>OV884058.1:16567330-26567330 GCA_930367215.1 Pollenia angustigena | reverse complement strand
TGTTGATAACCAAGATGCTTTTTCCTTATGTAGAAACCATGGCTCCTGCCGTTCTCCAGATATAAAAAAATATATATTGTCTTTCTAATAGAAATGCCACGGCCACTTCTCCAACCCCGCCTACATTTCGTCCAATGTTGTGTATTGATAGACAACATGCTTGGAAACTTTGGCTCTTGCCGTTCTCCAGATATAAAGAAATCTTTTTCACTCCTCCAATCCCGCTCATATTTTTAAAAAGGCTGTGTATTAATAACCCAGCTATTTGTAGCAAATTTGGATATTTTTTCTCTTTCGACACCGCTGTATCTATTTTGTGCCACACCAACTTCTTTACACATCCCCACATTTTGTTTGATGGTGTCTATTGACAACCAAGATACCTAATTTGAAAAATTTGGTCCTTTCCGTTCTCTAGATATACATAAAAAAACAAGGGATGTATGGTTTTATTTATTTCATTCATTTAATTTGTATTTTTCCAAATTGTAGCCGACTGGGAAGACTTCTGCCGGCAGTATATTACACATACGGCTGGTTCGACCGAGAAACGAATTTTCTCTGTAATGCGTTGTGCGATACATTGGACAGTCGACAACAAACGGATGAGATCTGCTGAACGGGATATTACTACGGGCATGCACCCGCGTCTCAGAGATGAGTTCGCCCATATCAGCTGAACACCTTCCGTGTCCTTGAAAAGCTCAACATAAATCGAGAGATATCTCTACCGACACCAAACGCAATAAGCCTTGAAAGGAGTGCACCGTGCCACACACGATCAAAGGCTTCATTTGTTAACCAGAATTTCAATCAATTTTTTTTTTTCGCTGAACATTAATTAAAATATGCTTCAAAATCGTGAAATATGCGCCGCAAACTTTTACAGTGATGCCAAAATTCATAAAAAGCTCTAAAACGGATAAATATATTACTACCTTCATTTGTCCTTCATTAGTCCCACGAGAAAAACATACAATTGCATATTCAGAATTTTCCTGATCAGAAATTCGTATGACATCTCAAAAACACTACAGATAAGATTTAAGACAACAAATCCCATTGTGCTGTATTGCTATCTCTTTTATATTTTTTTCATACATCAAATGATTAGTTTATTTAGTTGCCATTTTTTGCGTGGCAAATACGTTTTCAGTATTAAAAATTGTCAACAATAAGAAATAATGAAACAGATAATCAAATACATACGAAATTTGGCACGCATACAAAAATCTTTTAATGACATACATATGAAATAATTTAGTACTCTTTAAAAAAGTTTGCTATATAAGGCCTTATATCATGGCAATCAGCATTAGAAAGTACTTAACGTTTCACTTCTTCGACCATGAATATTTTGAGGAGTTTGATAATCGTATCAGCCGTTTGGCTGTGTTTTGTGACAACACAAGCAAAATCAGTTATCGGACATAATGATAATGACCGTGCCGAAGTTAAAAATGGTGAATATGTGACGACTCTCGACGAATCCAACAAAAATAAACTGGGGCAACACAAACTTAAGCCTGAGTTTCCCATTATGGAGAAATCAGTTGCCGGACATAATGATGATGACCGTGCCGAAGTTAAAAATGGTGAATATGTGACGACTCTCGACGAATCCAACAAAAATAAACTGGGGCAACACAAACTTAAGCCTGAGTTTCCCATTATGGAGAAATCAGTTGCCGGACATAATGATGATGACCGTGCCGAAGTTAAAAATGGTGAATATGTGACGACTCTCGACGAATCCAACAAAAATAAACTGGGGCAACACAAACTTAAGCCTGAGTTTCCCATTATGGAGAAATCAGTTGCCGGACATAATGATGATGCCCGTGCCGAAGTTAAAAATGGTGAATATGTGACGACTCTCGACGAATCCAACAAAAATAAACTGGGGCAACACAAACTTAAGCCTGAGTTTCCCATTATGGAGAAATCAGTTGCCGGACATAATGATGATGCCCGTGCCGAAGTTAAAAATGGTGAATATGTGACGACTCTCGACGAATCCAACAAAAATAAACTGGGGCAACACAAACTTAAGCCTTAGTTTCCCATTATGGAGAAATCAGTTGCCGGACATAATGATGATGACCGTGCCGAAGTTAAAAATGGTGAATATGTGATGACTCTCGACGAATCCAACAAAAATAAACTGGGGCAATACAAAGTTGAGCCTGAATCTCCCATTATGGCAAGATCAGTTACATAATGATAATGACAATGTCGAAGTTAAAAATAATAAAAATGTGCTAACCCTCAACGAATCCAACAAAAATATAATGGGGCAATACAAAGTTAAGCCTGAATCTCCACTTATCGGAAATGTGGAAAATAGTAATTCCAACTAAAATATAATGTAATTTTGAATGTAACTTTGAAAGATTTTTAGAATTTTATTCATAAAATAAAATAAAAATAATAGAGAACTTTTGTTAAAATTTATACTATAGATTATCAATTTTTGAAAAATAAATAACAATATATTTGCTTAATTTGTGTTTTTTGTGCCAGGTAATCAAGATCAACGGAAATAATGTCAATTGACACATTCTCACATAGTGCTGAGAATTAAAAGGAACCGACGTAATTAGATATTTTAAACAGTTGAATTGTGTAGCTTTTTGGAGATTCGTGTTTACAATTGAACGCAAGGTGGCGGGCGCATGACAGCGATTTTGCCTTAAACAGGCAGCGTTACCGTTGGAAATTTTCGAAAAGGGTCACAAAAAGGGGATTTTCCAGAAAAAGGGTATTTCAATAAAAAAAAGGGTCAAGTTTTTTAGAAGCAGTATTTCCCATTTGAAGGAACATAATAAGACCAAGTTTTTTATAAACAAACAAAAAATATTTATTGCAGGTAGGAATCCCCGTCCCGTCCTTTTTTAACACCTGACAAAAAGTTTAATGCCAGCTACATAGTTGCCATTAATTAAGAAATCAGTGAATTAAACTTAAAAAAAATTTAATTTTTATTAAAATTAAAAAAAATAAAAATATTTTTAATGTAAATAACAGAAAATATTACTACCCCTGAAGATGTCGGCATATACCGACGAAACGTTGGGAAAATTGTAATTAAAAAAAATTTTGTTTTAATAACAAAGAAAATTTAGGCCTTATTAGCTTAAAACAACAAAATCTAGAATATTAATTCACTTGGCCAAACAAAAGAAATTCAACAATTGATTTTTATCATTATAGCTAATTTCAAAAAGTAAACGAATAATCAAGCTCAAGGCCTTTAATTATTCGTTTACTTTTTGAAGTTAAAACAAAAAGGTCGAAAAAACATACATATTAATTATTATAGCTAATTTTTAGATCCTTTTTATGTTATTTACTTTTTTTTTAACCGATTAGCGATTTCAAATAAATTTTAGGGTTTGTTTTAAATTATGCAATCGTTCGCGAATTGTAGCCATGTTCTCGATTGAAGCGATTTTTTCCCGTAAGTTTTCTGATTCTTTAAAGCTTTTAAGATTTTTAATAAATATTAGGCTTTGGGATTATACCGCATTTCTGTTAGTTTAAGGGGCTTCTAATAAATTTTTTTTTGCAAACTTTTCCGAATTTTTAAATTTTAGAGCAGCTTTGTTTGTCTTTCACACGTCGCCGTTTTAAAAAAAGCCCCATACATAAACCGAAGTGACCTATTTTACAGGCCACTCTCAACACTGTCGATTAAAAGGGAGGCGAAAAGTTCAATTCCTTATGCCATTATTAAGGGTGAATTTTTTTTAGAATAAAACATACTACTCTTAACGAGAGCATAACAATTTTAAAAAACGAACACCAAATTGCATTTCTTAAATAAAATCTCACATATTTTATTTTTAAGAAACCACCAAGGAAAAATAACAAATATGTATATGAGTTATGTTTGCTTCTAGGGAAATTGTACTTAAATTTGTACTTTACTATCGCAAATAGAATTTAGAAATCGTAAAAAATCTTTTAACACAAACTTTTTAGGAATGTCCGTTCTAAATATGTATATTTGTTATCTTGTTATTTGTTAATCTTCACTTGAAAGAATTGGAATTGTAAGTTTCTACTTTCATCCTCAAAAATCCTCAAAATAACCATTTTCTTATCCCCAAAAATCCCCACATTTTCTTAAAAATAAAATACATAATATTATGTCAATGGAAAAAAATTCATACATCGATTTATTTAAATAAATCCATTTGTGTAATATAATTAAAACTAATGTTATTTATTCTTTGAGTTCTACGTATCTATGTACACATGTATAGTATGTAACAAGGGTGACGTAAAAACGCAAAAGAAAAATAATTATGCGTCAATACATATTTATCATTTCCAAAACTAGGGAATCATAATCTTCTAATTCATAAGCCAATGCAATTTTGTTTTACATGCTGTTTGTTTAAAAAGTGCATTTAAGATTGTTGAATAAATTTGTCACAGCAAGCTGCATTATTTTAAAGTGTGTATTTATTCTAAGAAGAGCTCCTAATAACTCATATTGTATTCTGTTGCAAATATTGATTTTGGTTGTATTCATTACAGAAAAAAGCTAGTTCAACAGAAGAAACGCTAGTTGGTACAAAAAGCATATTTAAACCTATTTTAATATAGGTATTCTAAATTTCTAACTCCATAGAAAATAATAAGTATCTCATGCGGTCACCTGTATGAAAGCCAAATAAAAATAATCGAAATCCAATACGAAAATTGATTTGTCAAAATCATTGTTGGGTTCGATTCAAGTAATACTTGAATTCAAAAATTAATAAAAAAAAAATGGATTTCGACTGGCTCAGAGGACACTAGACCGATCATTTAACTGGCATTCAGAGTAATTGACCTAAAGATTTGGCTTCTAGGAACTGCAATGTTAGGGTTATGCAAGAACTCACTTCATATTTTTTTAGAAAATTGAATATTTTTTCTGAACAATTTTTATTTTTCCGACAACATGAGAGATCAAAAAGCATTTATTTAACAATAGCGGATACTTTCAACTTTTGAACAATTTAAAGCTTATGTGTAAAAAAATGTTTAACACTTCCTTGAAATCGGTTAGATTGTTTGGGAGAAGCAGAAATTGCACCTTACCAGCCCCCGTGGTCCTATTTTTTTATAAATTGCATAGCCTATGTATTCATATAAAAAGGGATCTATATATGATTTAAATTTCAATGAAACCTGTTGGATGAATTCCGAGAGGCAGAAATTGCCCCCTAGCTCCCCTCGTGGTGCTAGTTTTAAAAATGTATATATATATATATATATATATATATATATATATATATATGTATGTATATAAAATACAAATGTGTATACCTATGTCTGTTGTAGACTCAGAAACCGATGTGCTCCAAACCGGTTTCATTAGAAAGGCAATTTTGTGAAGCTGCTTTTAGGCTATACATTTTTTTAAAACTAGGACGGCGAATGGAGGCAAGTTGCAATTTCTGCCTCTTTGATAACATCTTAAAGATTTTAATGAAGTTTGGAACATAGATGGATCCCTATTTATACAGATACATAAACAATGAATTGTTAAAAATGGAACCAGCACTCATATTGGTGGAGGGCATAACAAATATGTATGTAAATATGTCTATGGATATTTCCAGCGAAAAGTCTACATTATGTAACGTAACGCCGTAACCATTTCTACTTTTTGAAAATTTTAAAACTGGAAATCCCAAAACGAGGTCATAATTTGTCGTATAATTAAGATGCTTTATATGCTCATTAAAAAAGTAGCAAATTTTTTTCGATTAACAAACATGTGTCAATAATTTTAAATAAAAAAAATAAGGTCTGTTAATATTTTTGAAATATTGAAACTAGAAAAAAATCCTTATTACTAATTTTTTTTTATTTAAATAATAAAAGCGTGTAAAAACTAGTGCTGGGATACTATCGATATTTATCGATAGTTCAGATTTCACTATCGATATTGCTATCGACTGAATGTTTGTACTTTTGCAGAAAAACTTAACCAATTTTTAATCAGGCTACAGTTCGTTGTTTTTATCGGCGGCATGAAATAACCTCCCAAAATATAACTCCCCAAACAAATAATGAAATAACCCCCCAAAGCGTGGGGTCTTATTACATACGCAATAAAGCCCCAATTTTGATAATGAAATTAGACCCCAACGAAAAGAAATAATGCCCCAAAAATAAATTAAATAATTCCCTAATTTTTGGGGGCTTATTTCATATGAAATAAAACCCTAATTTCTAAAATGAAATAAGAGCCCAATATACATATGTAATACAATTAATTATTCAGTTTTGCTTTAAAAAATCACGCGATAGACATCATGATATGATATACCAAACACAAGCTTCGCCAACTAAGGCTTTTCTGCGTAGCCGGCCTTCGGCATTAAAATTTTTTCTAATATTTTTCAAAATAAAAAATTTCGATGCCTCCATTCTATAACGTTCTAAGTGTACTTAGAACGTTTTTAATGTTCTTGAATTTTTGAATACTACGTTCTCTAATTTAAATACTGTCAAAATTTGGTTAAAATGGGCCGATCCGTTCCAAAGTTATAGGCATAAATAATTCTAAAATGTAGTAAGTACACTTAGAATACTTTTGCTTGGGCAATTTTAAATTGACTTGAAAATTAAGTTGACTTAGTATGTTATGGAAGGGACATTTCTTAACGTTGTGTTTTCTATGTGTATTTGGTATGTTCAGTGTGCTTTTTTTAGTGTCTGTAAGTGTAGTTAAAAGGTTTTTTCCCGAATTAAAAAAAGAATTTTGTGCGTGTAAGTGTACATAAGATGTTTTAGTTTAGAAAAAGTAGTCAACCAAATCGGACGCCTAATTCGCGTGCAAGAAAAATGATAAATTTAGCACAAAATAACGTGAGAGGTATTATTTATTAGATTTCCATATTATCTAAAATAATTAATAAGTTTTTTATTAGGAAAAGGTGAATCAAAAAGTATAAGTTCAATGTCATATAATCGTGAGGAAAGTGTTGGTAAGAAATTCACGACTTAAGTTAAATGTTGTGCTTATTTATATTGGATTTTTTTGACACGAAATAAAGAGCAAACTAGTCCAGCAAACGAAAAATCGTCTAAATTTGATAATGAAAATAGTGAAAATTCTGATTCACTAGGTATGTGATATATTTATATTAATATATTTAAATATTTTTATATTAAGTAATTGATTTTTTAGAAGCATATCCCGGAAGTGACTGCGAATATAACACATCGAATAATTCATCTGCAATAGGTATGTTTATAGACACTTTTTTATATAATTTATTTTAAGTATCGCTTCAACTCTTAGAGCCATTTTCCGGCAGTTGCAGCGAATATAATCCGTCAAGTAATTCGTCGGAAGCAGAATCAAGTCCAGAGTTTAGTCCAATAACTCCTAAATTAAAAAGGAAAAAATTAAATCCGAAATTTGATACACCACCCGAAAACGTTTGCAAAAGACATAGACGTCCATCCGAGTGGAACAAAAATATAGCAAAATATTTAAAAAACCATGGAAAGGATCATTATAATAAGAAAGGTCAGTTTGTACCAACGAAAGAGTTAAAAGAAGGTTGCAAAGAATCTTGTAGAATGAGATGTTCACAAAAGCTGTCTTAAGATACAAGAACACAAATTTCTCAAAAGTTTTAAAAAAATGGCAGCAAGGAACTTCAATGGGCTTTTATAGCATATTTAATAACACTCAAGAAAGTATTTTCTACGTTATGAAGAAAATGGGAATGAAATAAGAGAACAAGTCTGCAAACCCATGTTTATAAATACATTGTCAATATCTCAACAGACAATCGAAACCGTGATACGGAAAAAGCATTCTTATGCGGGATTTATATCACCCGACAAAAGAGGAAAGCATTCTATGGCAAACAAAACTTTAAGTAGAATAAGAGACATAGTTATAGAGCATGTTAACGAGTTTCCTTTAGTAGAATCACACTACTGTCGCCAACGAGTACAAAAAAGGTACTTGGATCGTGAAATATCGCCGGTAACTGAAATGTATCGTTTATATGAAATTTGGTTCTCCGAAAAGTCAATTGATATCAGCCTAAAAGCGACATTAAGACAATATCGCGATGTTTTTATAGATTCTTTCAATATTTCATTCTATATTCCAAAAAAGGATTTATGCGACTTATGCGAAAAGTTCAAGAACTCTGATGAAGAAGGAGAAAAGCTCATTGAATTTCAATTCAATCACCATTTATTTTGTAAACAAAAATCTAGAGAACTGAAAGATATCGACAAAAAGAGTGTACTGAAAACGATAATGCCATTACAGTTTGCTTAGATTTTCAAACATTTTTTTCATCACCTTGTGCTGAAGTGAGCACTTTTTACTACAAAAGAAAATTACATGCTTATAACTTCACAATTTTCGAGCTTGGTTCCAATATAGCATCTTGTTTTGCATGGGATGAAACAATTGCAAAGAAAGGTGCGATAGAAGACATGTTTATTTCAATTTATATCAACAAAACATAAATAATTCGGCATAACTAAGTTTAATTTATGGTCTGACAATTTGCTTCTGTAACAAATTGGACAAAAAATATACAAAATGAAAAATTATGTCTATCAAAAATCCGAGAAATAAGAGTTTATAAAGAACAATATTATAAATTATTTTATAAATATGAATTTGATGAGAATTTCAAAGAAATAAAGATATATGATGAAACTAGGAAGAGAAGAAAAGAAAATAAAATTGTTATTGAAGAAATACCAAAAGCATACATATCCGGATTTCCTAAAACGGAAGAAAAACGAAAAGATCTTTTATATCTGTGTGATAAAAATTTAATTCCAAAATTTTTCCAAAATTTCTATAAACAACTTAATGGTTTTAATGGAAAAGAATATGTAGTCGTGTCAGATAATGGCGACTAAATAATACAATATAGTTTCTACTTATTTAATGTTATACTGAATTAATACTGTTTCTGTCATCTTTATTCTTATAATTATGTTTAAGTAACCTTGAATTTATGTTGTAACTACTTTTTGTTTGAACTGAATTATAATACATTAGAGTGACTCAAGTTGTATGGAAGCAAAATTCGTGCTCGATGTACCCTCCTAAAAATGAACCTTGGACTTTTTTAAGATGACATTTTAAATATTTCGGCTCCAGCTTTGACCTCTCGTGAGCTGGACCAGTTTGAAAAAAGGTATATTTTTGTATGTTTTGTTAATTTGTGAATCTGTTCCCTTACCAACATATACAAATTGGGTATCGTAAGAAAGGTTTTTTAAGGCGCGTCCAACTGTATATACAATTTGTCCAAGGACGATCATCCATGTCCTTTTTTCTTAGGGATTATCTGTAATAATAACGGTTTTTGAATTTTTTGTTCGGGGTTGTTTGTAATATAAGTGCCAAATTAACATGTTTTATTATTTAGTCGATTTAAATACGTGTCTCAGCTTTTTTTGAAATTCCTGATAGTTCGCGTTTTGACAAAAATGTAACCCTTCGTTTTATATAGGGCAATATGGGTATCAAATTTTTTCTTTTGCCTAGTACATCATCTTTGTATGTAAATAATTTAGGTTTTTGCAAATTAAATGCATTTTACACGGTGCTCTGGAATATACATAATTGCAATTTTGTAGTAACGCTTATATGACAGCAAATTTAGTTTCTAGACCATGTATGAATGAAAATGTAATTTTTCATATAATTTTATTTTTATTTGACATATTTAAATTTATATTTAAATAAATTGTTGGAATAGGCCATAAGACGGTCTACTTTTGAAATAGTGAAATCAGAAGATAAGGACCAGTTTACTTTTCATATGGGTAGGTGAGTTTCTAAAATTTAAAAATTGAGATAACATCTTATTTTGACAATTTATGAGAATAAATATATAGATTGTATCGAAGCATTTCCTTTTCTATGATTTTATGTGACCCAAAATTTCTGTAACAAAGCTCGCGGGTTCACTGTTTGAATTTCGCCAAGCTATCGCTAATGAAATAGAGCCGAATTAAGGAACTAAAAAATTTGTTGTTTTTTATTTAACGTATATTAACAAATATTTTTGTAGCCATGTTCATATATGTGACTTGAAATCTGCTGCAGCTCCTGTGGTGGAAGCATTAAGTGAACTACATTTTAAGTTATAACCTTCAAGGTGAATTATAATACAAAACAAAAAGGAAAAGGAACTCGGAAAAATACATGGCATTGTTCTAAATATAATTCCAATCAATCTGGGGGTTAACCCGAAAACTGATTTGAAAATTCTTTTATCTACTCACTTTAGGAAAAAAAGGGGAGATAATAAAGATTTGCAATTTCAAATTTCGGTCTTTGCCAAAAATAATATTGAATTTGGAATGGAAAAAGCAATGGCGAGTACACTGAAGAAAAAGATTTAGATTTAGTTGTTAAAAAATTCATATTTTTAAACTGTGCAGGTGGGAGATAAACTATATCTAGCCATGTTGAAAATCGCAAATGATGCTATTTCTGTATTAAAAATTTTCCTTTGTCCGAATATTTTATATGATCCTTACATGTTGTTTATATGTCGATGATATCCTTAAAAAAATTACATCATAAAAGGTTCGTTACCTTGAGACAAACAGCACCAAGTCCAACAACAAAAGGCGTGCTATTTCCCAGAAATAATAGAATTTTTTTGGATACGTTTCTTTTCAAAATGTCTTGTAAAAATTGAAGAAGTTACAACTGAAGGCGCATCTGCATGTTTTAATAAAAATATATTTAATTTTCCTTAGAATGATTTACAAAGTTCGTCGACATATTTGACTTGCATACTAAATGAAACAAGACCAAAATAGCGGTGTTTGAATTTATGTATATTAAAAACAAAAGACCTCACTTCACAATTTACAAAAAAGAACTTATGATGTTCTTTGTCTCTACACTTAATGCCCATTAACGTCTAAGCAAATTGGACTTGGTGTTGTATTCAACTGTTCTATCTCGTAAGCAACATTATATAGGACTTATGGAAATTCACACATCTATAAATTCCAAACAAAGTGAATCGCTGTAGTTTATCTCTAATGATCCCATACGGATTGAATCAAAACTCGTATCTTTCGAAAGTTCGTAACAAAACTCGTTCGTTCCAAAATTAAATCCATTATTTTTCTATATTTCAGTTGGTTTAAAATCAAATTTCAACTGTTGAGTTATTAGTCAAGAATGACAGAACACTTAAGAATCAACAAAGTTGAACTTATTTGGTCTATTTAATCGGGCGCTATATGTTTTGCATATTTTTCCAGCTTTGCTTCTCATATGTTAAAGCTCAATTAAAATATCGCTTTGAAATTTTAACAAAATAATTTTCTTGCTATATTTAACCATTTAAAAGGTACTGAATTAGAAAAACAGTTTAAAGTCAAATAAGAACTAGTCTCATAAATAATGCTAGGTTAGTCTCAGTTCATACGGCTCATTTCCTTTTGACAAGATTCTTCCTTTTTCTTTTTTGAACATGAATTGGCGTTCAAATGATTCATGTCATGTTGACTACATGTGCTTTTTATACCCACACCACAATAGTGGAGAGGGTATTATGCATTTGTGCTGATGTGTGTAACGCCTTAAAATAGTGGTCCTAGACCCACCTTAAAGTATACCGATCTACTCAGAATCTTTCTGAGTCGAACTAACGATGTCCGTCCGGCTGGCTGGCAGGCTGGCTGGCTGGCTGTCCATGTAACCTTGTGCGCAAATTACAGGTCGCAATTTTGGAGATAATTTGAAAATGGGCCGAATCGTAGGACCACGAGGGAAGATAGGGGAAAATTTCTTCCTCTCAGAAACTATCAAACCGATTTTAATGAAATTTAAAACATAGATAGATCCATATCTATAGGGACACGTTAGATATACAGTTTTTAAAAAATAGGACCACAAGGGGAGACAGGGGCAATTTCTGCCTCTCATAAACTTTCAAACCAATTTTCATGAAGTTTATAAACATAGATAAATCCATATTTACATGGACACATAAGCATGATGTATTTCAAAAAACTGTGCTGTAGAGTATCATATGGTCGGGCTTGACCGACTATACTTTCTTACTTGTTTGATATTGCAAACAATAACAAAATTAAACAACGAATGAAAAAGCAAACCGTAAAGACAGTACATGCATCTGTGTACTCGTTTCTTTTCCCCTCGTCCCTCTCGCCAATAAAGTAGAAATCATGTCAATAAGACAAGAGCCGTATGAACACAGACTTAGGAGTCGGAGTTGGAGTCGTACTTTAAAAATTACAGCAAAAGGAGTCGGAGTTATGACTATTTCTTGACAACTCCACAGCCCTGATTTTATTGCAACTTTAGATAATTTTTTAAATTGGTTTTGATTCTCAACCCAAAAAGTAATCAATCTAGCGGGCTTATCCTCTAATAGTCGTTCATTGTTTTGTCCTATGCTCGCAATTGCAATTGCATTTGGATATTCATTTTTTTCAACATTACAAAAATATTAGACATTTCAGTCCCTATGTAAACATGTACAAATTTCGACTTAAATCAGTAAAAAAGCGCAGCTAAGCAATCCATAGCTCCTGTCATTCTTGTTATTTGTAATCATTGCTGTAATTCAGCGCGAATTCATAATAGCAAGTAAAAACTTGCGGCATTTTAAGACGATCGATAACATCGATAGTACTGTCGATAGTTTCCCAATACTAGTAAAAACATTTGTCTATGGCTGTACGTGTGCGGATTATTTGAAATTAACCACTGTCTAAATATTTCAAAGTACATACATACATATGTATTCTATGTACATAAAAACAAAAAAATTTTCATTTCTATATTTCGGAATTATACTCAAATACACGTGTATCATTGTTATAAATATTTAAAGGTACGTCATTTATAAGATCAACATCAATTTTTGAATATTTTTAAGTATGTATGTTAGGGTTAGTTTGGGCTTGTTTGGAAGGTATTTTTATCACCTTTCAGAATCTGTATTGATAAAATCGAAAAAAATCTAAGTAAATTCGGAATTTATTAGTTAAAAGTCCATTTTAGGCAATATTCCGACAAAACATTGCTAATATATCTACTAAAAATGAATATTGGTATCAATACAGATTCTGAAAGGTGATCAAAACACCTTTCAAACAAGCCCAGATGGAGAAATCTACTATAATTCTATTCGATTTTATGACGAATTTAATTAAATTATTCTTTGTATATATCGAAAAATATTTTTTTTTTTTAAATTTTGGGAGGCCCAAACCCGACTTAGAGCTATGGTCTCTTGAGCAAAATTTCTCAGAATCACCTTTAGATTACGTTTTTGCTATAAACTTCATCAAAAAACATCGTTCCATACAATTTGACCCGCCCTAATGTATGTATATTTAAAACAAAACTTAAGGCAAGGGTCTACATGTTGGTAAAAATACTTTCACTAAAAGAAAATGAAATATCAGCATACTCAAATCGTTTACATTCGCGTTTTGTAAGCTTGTAAATGAACGATTAACTTAACAAACTGATTAAAATTACAGCTGAGAACTGCACCAGATTTTTAAACTTTTTATTTAATTTAACTACTACCTAACCCAGCGAGCTTTGTGCCGCCTTATGCAGGTCGTGTACGTTTTAGCTAAACTTTATTTAGGATTTTGTGTTAAAAATTTTTCGAAGGCTACCCTCGCAACTGATTTGGGCCTTTTTCACACGACACTTTTTACAGTTCTGTTCGTATTCTGTGGTGAAGAGCACTTTTAAAGAGTACAATTTATTTTAAAATTTTTATTAGAAGAAACATTCTATTAATAAGAACAATTCTAAGGGATAATGAAAACGTTTTTGAAAACACAACAGAGGAACATTTAATGAAGTTGCAATCATTTTCCTCAAAATTTTTGCTTAGATCTTTTAGAGAAACAACACAGAAAAATTATTACCGAATTATTTTTAAACAAACGCTTGTTTGCAAATTTTTTTAATTTCTACAAATTTTTATAATGATTCAATCAATATTTTTTTATGTGTGTGAAGTTAAATTTTAAAATTTATAACCCTAGACACATTCTGTTATGTTAACAGAACAATGTTAACTACTTAACAGACCTAATGTTAATGCTGTAATCATGGATAAGTCCAGATTTCTGGAAAAGGAGTCAACGTGGGCGAAAAAAAATGATTAGGATTTGTGGACAATACTATTCTCCATCGTTTTCCATCCCCAGAATTTTTAACAGAGCGAGTTGGACCGACTTATGGCCAATTTACTCTTTTGAATTCTCTAGGGGATGAACCCAGATTTCTGGAAAAGGAGTCAACGTGGGCGAAAAAAAATGATTAGGATTTGTGGACAATACTATTCTCCATCGTTTTCCATCCCCAGAATTTTTAACAGACCGAGTTGGACCGACTTATGGCCAATTTACTCTTTTGAATTCTCTAGGGGATGAACCCAGATTTCTGGAAAAGGAGTCAACGTGGGCGAAAAAAAATGATGAGGATTTGTGGACAATACTATTCTCCATCGTTCTCCATCCCCAGAATTTTTAACAGAGCGAGTTGGACCGACTTATGGCCAATTTACTCTTTTGAATTCTCTAGGGGATGAACCCAGATTTCTGGAAAAGGAGTCAATGTGGGCGAAAAAAAATGATTAGGATTTGTGGACAATGCTATTCTCCATCGTTTTCCATCCCCAGAATTTTTAACAGAGTGAGTTGGACCGACTTATGGCCAATTTACTCTTTTGAATTCTCTAGGGGATTAACCCAGATTTCTGGAAAAGGAGTCAACGTGGGCGAAAAAAAATGATTAGGATTTGTGGCCAATACTATTCTCTATCGTTTTCCATCCCCAGAATTTTTAACAGAGCGAGTTGGACCGACTTATGGCCAATTTACTCTTTTGAATTCTCTAGGGGATGAACCCAGATTTCTGGAAAAGGAGTCAACGTGGGCGAAAAAAAATGATTAGGATTTGTGGACAATACTATTCTCCATCGTTCTCCATCCCCAGAACTTTTAACAGAGCGAGTTGGACCGACTTATGGCCAATTTACTCTTTTGAATTCTCTAGGGGATGAACCCAGATTTCTGGAAAAGGAGTCAACGTGGGCGAAAAAAAATGATTAGGATTTGTGGACAATACTATTCTCCATCGTTCTCCATCCACAGAACTTTTAACAGAGCGAGTTGGACCGACTTATGGCCAATTTACTCTTTTGAATTCTCTAGGGGATCGTACGATTTTCCACATGTTTTTTTTTTTATTATTATCACCAGGGAACCCATAAATATGCCATTGCATTTTTTTCCTTGTGCGACTAATGAAGGCAGCAACAATATATATTTATCCGTTTAAGAGCTTTTTATGAATTTTGGCATCGATTTGTTAGTGCATATTTTTGCATATTTTATATTATTTCAACGATCTGGCCTATGCAACCAGTGAAATGCGCATAGGAATAGCTTATCCCAACAACAATAAATTTCAGTGTTTTTATCAAGAATAAAAATGGAATTAAGCACGAATAACAAAATATTGTTACGAAAGCTATATTATCTAAGAATTATTTATAGTTTTAGTTATAAGTTATCTTGTAAGTTATAGTTTTATGTTACCTAAAATTGTCATGTATAATTTTCAACACAACTGTTATTTTAAAAATAATTCCTATATAAATTCCCCAGTCATTTCTAGAAATGGTTATAGAACATAATAAATAGTTTTTACGGGAAGGTTCAGGAAAAATCTAGAAATAATTATGAAATATATAAAGGGGTGACTCATGTATAATAGTTTTAGTTTTGCTTTGAGAAACGGTTCTGTTCGTTACTAACAATTGTGAACAAAATAATTAATTTTCAATAAAGTTTGTTAAGTTGAATAAGTGTGTGTTTTTATTCGGATTTGCAATTAAAAAGAACTGAAACGCGTTTATTAAAGGAAAAACGTAACAATATTTTAAATTAAAATTTTGTATTCCCAAAAATTACTTTGATAATTTCAACTAATTTATAAAAAATTAAGGCGTGTGATGTCTTGCCGTAAGCCTGGTACTCTGTTCAACATTTCACATGAAATGCTGTCAAAACGCATATGAAAAAAACTTGTGCGGAATATCTGTGAAATAATGTTGATAGAGTTGTACTCTGTTCGTTTTGTGAAAAAGTTCCGAAATTTTTCTGGCAACATTTTTTTACAACTGCGAAATAATGTAAGCTGCACTTATTTCACGTGGAATTTTAAGCAAAAGCAAACAAATATGATCTGATTATTTAATAAGAAATAACAAATCCGCTAATAGTTTTTTATCCATATGTACTTTCTTTTTTATTAAAAAAAAATAAATTTTAGTAAAATACATATGGGGTTTGTTAACATACGCAAAACAATGTCGCATACTTTACAGGAATAAAAACTTCAATTTATACAAACTCACAAGAGAGGTAACATTGACACATGTCAAAAAATTCGTGTGTGAAAAAAACAATATTGCTCGACATTTTTCACAAATTTGAACAGAGTACCAGGCTTTATGCGTTGACCTTCACGTAAAGTTCCTTTATTGTTTCCAACATTAACAGGTTGTTTCTGTTTTTAAAATATCTGTTTCATTTATTTAGAATGCTTTCAGAAGAAATATATCGGAATCTGCTTTCAAAAATTCCAATATTGTTTTCTACCATGCACAAATAACTCTTATATGAATATTAACATCATAACTTAACTCTTTTCTGGTTGAAGCAACCGTCAAAAATGTATCTGTACACACTGGAGTTGGCTTGACTGATTTAACTTTAGTTCTTATTTATTATATCCAAATATAATAAAATTGTTTCTAAAGCATATTTCCAGTTTCCCTGACAATAATCCAATGCAGGTTAAAACACGTATTATTAAATTCTATTTCTTCTTCGTATATAAATACAATACAAATAAAATTGTATTGTCACCTGAAATGCAAAAGAGCATAAGAAACAAAAAATTATGTGAATTTGAAAAGGACCAAACAAGAGAGATATTTCCAAAAATTATTCTGTATTACCAAAAATTTTCCAATTGTGCCATAAATCGCATCACTGATTCCCATCAAGTCTTGAAAGCCGGCAATGCAAGAATAAAAAAAACACTTGTTCGCGAAAACAACTGTTAAAGGCAAAGTCACTGTCACGCGCCGCGCCACCTTGCGTTCGAGTATAAACACGAAGCTCCAAAAACCTACGCAATTCAAATGTTTAAAAGATCTAATTAGTCAGTTCATCTTAATTCTAAGCACTATGTGAGAATGTGTCAATTGGCATTATTTCCGTTGATCGTGTTAACCTGGCACAAAAAAAAAAACAAATTAAGCAAATATATTGTTATTTATTTTTCAAAAATTGATAATCTTTTTATTTATAAATTTTAACAAAAGTTCTCTATTATTTTTATTTTATTTTATGAATAAAATTATAAAAATCTTTCAAAGTTTCGACGTTTTTTATTTTGTTTACATTTTTTAATTAAAACTAACTATTAGTTCATTACATTATATTTTAGTTGGAATTACTATTTTTCACATTTCCGATAAGTGGAGATTCAGGCTCAACTTTGTATTGCCCCATTATATTTTTGTTGGATTCGTTGAGGGTTAGCACATTTTTATTATTTTTAACTTCGACACTGTCCTTATCATTATGTAACTGATCTTCCCATACTGGGAGATTCAGGCTCAACTTTGTATTGCCCCATTTTATTTTTGTTGGATTCGTCGAGGCCTGGCACATTTTTACGATTTTTCACACCAGAATCTCTTAAGGGTGATTCAGGCTTAATTCGAAGTTGCATCATTGAATCTTTGTTGGATTCGTCGAGTTCTGGCACATTTTCACGATTTTTCACACCAGAATCTCTTAAGGGTGATTCAGGCTTAGTTCTTAACTGCGTCATTGAATCTTTGTTGGATTCGTCGAGGTCTGGCACATTTTCACGATTTTTCACACCAGAATCTCTTAAGGGTGATTCAGGCTTAGTTCTTAATTGCGTCATTGAATCTTTGTTGGATTCGTCGAGGTCTGGCACATTTTCACGATTTTTCACACCAGAATCTCTTAAGGGTGATTCAGGCTTAGTTCTTAACTGCGTCATTGAATCTTTGTTGGATTCGTCGAGGTCTGGCACATTTTCACGATTTTTCACACCAGAATCTCTTAAGGGTGATTCAGGCTTAGTTCTTAATTGCGTCATTGAATCTTTGTTGGATTCGTCGAGGTCTGGCACATTTTCACGATTTTTCACACCAGAATCTCTTAAGGGTGATTCAGGCTTAGTTCTTAACTGCGTCATTGAATCTTTGTTGGATTCGTCGAGGTCTGGCACATTTTCACGATTTTTCACACCAGAATCTCTTAAGGGTGATTCAGGCTTAGTTCTTAACTGCGTCATTGAATCTTTGTTGGATTCGTCGAGGTCTGGCACATTTTCACGATTTTTCACACCAGAATCTCTTAAGGGTGATTCAGGCTTAGTTCTTAATTGCGTCATTGAATCTTTGTTGGATTCGTCGAGGTCTGGCACATTTTCACGATTTTTCACACCAGAATCTCTTAAGGGTGATTCAGGCTTAGTTCTTAATTGCGTCATTGAATCTTTGTTGGAATCGTCGAGGAGTGACACATTTTGACGATTTTTAATATTAGTACGTCTACGATTCTTGCTTCTTTTTGATGAAGAACGTTTTTGAACGCATAATTTGGACGTAGCTGTGACTAGTGCTTCTGCGACACCAGTTACAGTTGGTGTATTTTCTTTGCCATTAGATTTTCTTCTGCCTTGTCTAACAACAGTTTTTCTTACTTCCATTGCAGCAGAAACGTTCTCAGCATCATCATTTTTTGCCGGCTTGGCCTGTGTTGTCACCAAAGTCAACCAAATGGCGAACAAAAATATCAAAATCTTCGGAACTTTCATGATTTGACAAGTCAAATGCTTAAAACTTTTTAATGCTAGTTATTCCGATATCGGCCCTTTTTATAGTAAAACTTTTTATTGACATAATTATGTACATATCGTTGAAAATGTTGACTATTCTAATGTTAGTTTATCTATATGCTCATTTGCAAATATGCCTGTTTGTTTGCTATTCTTGCTGAAACATATCGATGAGGAAGAAACATGGGTAGAGGGGAGCAAACTAAAAAAAAAGTTATGCAAGAATGGCATATATCCAGCACGTAGTTACGATATGCTCTGTTCTTTAATTCAATAGGCTTGAACTATTTGAAATTGGTATTGTTTCTTATTCCTACACATTGTTTTATATAACTTATTAAAACAAATACATTCTTAAAAATTATATAAATAATAACCCAGCTAGCATTTTGTATCATAATATAATCATTTAGGAATCAGCTTAGGGTGTTCAATTAATTTTATTCGATTATATTCGATATTTGGCATTTTTTACTTATTCGATTAAACGAATAAAATTTTAAAATTAATCGATTAATCGAATAATTCTAAATCCAGAAATTTTATTAATTTCGAGATTTATTTTCGATAATTTAAGAAAAAATTAGTTATTGAGTAAATAAACATTCTTTTTTAAATATGTAAATTAAATTTTAAGAGAGCCTATAAAACTTTGGATTTTTTGAAACTTTTCACGGACATTCCATCCTTTATGCCTCTATCCGCTATGCTTCTTCAAATAATTTCCTCTTGAGAAACGCATGAACTATTTTGTTAAAAAATACGGGCGTTTTCTAGAAATCGAAATGAAGTGGATTTCAAATCGAGCAAATTTTAAAAACGACCGTGTAATGAAAGTTCCTAAAAATAATCCATTTTATCTACTTCATTCCTTAAGTATCTATTATTTTTGCAAGAACAACACTTAAAACCACGAAAAACTATGGTCAGTTTGTAAATAATTGAATTTAAATTATCGTTCGATTTTAATTTCACTTCATTTTGATTTCTAGAACATATTCGATAAATTTATATAAATTTTTTAGTTACCATACCTCATAACATGTGGCGTTGAAAATTTTAAAGCGGCACATGAATTTCTGTACAAAGCAACAACAAAATTACAAAATATTTATGACTTTTTTTTTGCTTTCAATGTAATTCTTTGGCATTGCGTCGCGTTTTATATAATTAGGGCCTAAATTACTCACTAAACATGACTGTTTTTTTTTTAATTCCAACGGACACAAACATTTTGTTTGTTTATTCGACTTAAAACTTTATAAAAATTATACATTTAACAGAAATATAATATACTATTATCAATCGAACAATAATAAGTCGATTGAAGAGCCTAAATCAGCTTCAAGAGCAAAATACCCGTATATGAGCTCATTTTTCGCAAGAATCATTTATGATACAATTTTCTGATTCCTTTTTGATCAACTAATAATCATTAGTGAGTCGTTTTCGTCTCATTTTCAATCGTAATTTATACAGTTTTTTGATTATATTGCATATCATTATACCCACACCACAATAGTGGAGAGGGTATTATGCATTTGTGCTGATGTGTGTAACGCCTTAAAATATTGGTCCCAGACCCACATTAAAGAATACCGATCGACTCAGAACCACTTTCTGAGACGAACTTACAATGTCCGTCCGGCTGGCTGGATGGCTGTCCATGTAACCTTGTGCGCAAAGTACATGTCGCAATTTTGGAGATAATTTGATAAGATTTGGGACATAGGTTCCTATTGGCACAAGGATCAAGGCCTCTCAGAAACTATCAAGCCGATTTTAATGAAATTTTAAACATAGATAGAATCATATCTTTTTGGACACAAAAGGGATGGATTTTTTAAAAAATAGGACCACGAGGGGTCTGATTTTAATGAATTTTAAAACATGGATAGATCCATATCTATATGGACACATAAGCTATACAGGTTTTCAAAAATAGGGCCACAAAGGGAGGTAGGGGGCAATTTCTGCCTCTCACAAACTTTCAAACCGATTTTAATGAAGTTTATAAACATAGATAACCATATTTATATGGACATATAAGCATGACGTGGTTTTTAATACTGTGGTGTAGGGTATCATATGTGGTCGGGCTTGACCGACTACACTTTCTTACTTGTTTTTCAATTGTCATGTTTTTTTCTTATTTTTTCTCCTTTAAACCCTTAAGGTAGAAGTACATAACACGGGTTAGTGTGCGCGCGCTCTGTCGTCTTCTGTCAAAAAAAGTTAAGCTAGTGTACTTTCATAGAACAAGCTACATGCAATTTGTTACGCGCTAAAGTTTTTAAACGCACGATACTCGTCAACCAACTAACGTGTGTTATGTACTTCCACCTATGGATTTTGATTATTCGAATCAGATTTATTTTAAACCAAACAATAGTTATCGGTTTTTCGCATAGAAGAGAAGATACAATTTGCACTTACATTTATGTTCATAAATTGTCAATAATTTTTGGGCTGCAATACGATTTCCGTATGACGTGCTAAATTCCAAATTTTTCATATTTGATAAATAGAGGGGGGGGGGGGTGCTTTAATACCATGTGAGCTACGGCCATGATGGCTTTATCTCTCATTCAATAGGAAGATAAAGCCATGGCCTTAGCTCACATAAGTAATAGTAGAAAATTGCTTTATCTCGCTCTGTTAAAAATTCTGGGGATGGAAAACGATGGAGAATAGTATTGTCCACAAATCCTAATCATTTTTTTTCGCCCACGTTGACTCCTTTTCCAGAAATCTGGACTTATCCATGATTACAGCATTAACATTAGGTCTGTTAAGTAGTTAACATTGTTCTGTTAACATAACAGAATGTGTCTAGGGTTATAAATTTTAAAATTTAACTTCACACACATTATTTTTTTTTGATTTTTATTTAACCAAAAAAATGTTGACAACTATTCAAAAATATAAAAAACGCGTTATTGGTTTCAAGTTTTCATAATTTTGTATGAAATATTTAACGCTCTTTAATGTTGTCGTCTTTTTGCATTTTTTTTGTTTGATTGTAATGCTGGGTACACACTATGCAACGCATTTACGCAATCTAGTGAATTAAATTCATTTTCATTCATTCCAGATTGCATCAACTTCAAAACGCTTTGATATTTTGAGGTTGCATTGAAACAGATTGCATGTGGATTGCACTGTGTGTAGGGATGAAACGATACGAGTAAATACAAGTACATATTCGATACTTTTTTAAAAGTACCAAATATTTTTGAAATCGATACTTAGCAACCGACTACCAAGTAGTATCGGTAAAAAAATACTCGGTATCGGTCAAAAGTAATCGTTTCACCTTGGTATTGAAATTAATCTTAAATTTTTGATTATATTCCAAAGCTGGAGCAGCAGTAACGGTATGAAGAACCCGTTTGAGCAGTAAACACCTTTAAACCACATATTGTCCAGGTCCTTTTCCTCAATTTCTGGCTATAGGAAGTTCAATACCATCTCGCGATATCGAACACCATTCACCGTAATTGGACCTCATTTTCGAAAAAGCACGGTCTGATAACGCCGCCAGACGCAGAACTAACTGGGCGAGCATGCACACATGTTTTTTCCATTTCCTACGGACCCGGTTTGCTGAAATTACGCACAATTCGCCCGATTGTGGAAACATGTGTGCCCCGGTAGTCTAGCTGGTAGCGAGCTAGTCTATCAGCGCCGGGGTTGCGGATTCGATTCCCGCCAGAGGCTCTGGTTTCTTTCCTGCAGACACGCACAGAGCTTCGCGGGATTAGCTTAGGAAAACTAAAAATTTGATTATGCTAACCAAAAAAATCAAGATGTGCACGAAATGCATTTCGATTGAACGCCCATTTTCGTAAAAGGCTTTATCAATCATAGCAAAAAATTTGACGTGGATTATCGTTTTACCACCCTTTATTTTATATTTATCAATTTAAAAATAAAATACATATTAACATTTAAAATAAATACATGGTGACATTGTTGATTTCTGGAATAAAAGGTGAATGAAGGTTGTTATCCTGAACGTTCTATAAAATTTTGTTTCCAAGATAAAAGATTTTTTGAAAGAAAATTGGTGCTTTACACTTCGTTTTGCACAAAAATTCTTATGGGTCGTAGTTCTTATTGTATTTTATAGTACTAAAACACTTGTAAGAGAGTTTATAAATGCTTATTTGTATTATTTTATCATATAAACCGATACAAGTACCGATACAAGTAAGCATCGATACTTTTTTTCGATACTGAGTAGGTATCGATACTTTGCGAGCGATACCATATCGAGTAAAAGTATCGATACCTTAGAGGTATCGTTTCATCCCTTACTGTGTGTACCCACGTAAGCAACAAATCTTTGTGTGAAATATAATAACAAGTCCCCTTTTAGACAGGCAAAGTTTACTTTGCAAAGTCTTGAGTTTATGGAAGGGAGGGGAAAAGAGAATAGCGGGGGAGTACGAACTTTGCTGTACTCGCAAAATCCTTTTGTTTTTCGTTCGTAGTTTATTTCTGAGCAGGGATGATAAAGTTGGTAGTACAATTGTACTTTTTTTACTACTATTAGCAGTGCAAAAGTAATAAAGTACTCCAGTGCAAATTTAGTACAATTTAAAAATTGCAAACGCTTTGTCGCCTTTATGTAAATACTATATCGAATTTAATTCAAGCAAATTATTGCTACAGTGTTATGAATCTTGTTGCTATAGTTTAAAATAAAAAAAATTAAATATGTTTAGAAATATGTTACAAAACTAATTAAATACACCAACCGAACTTTCATCTTCTTTAAAAATAATAATTTTATGTTCCTTACTATACCTGATTGTTGTAATTTTATAATTAAATATTTTATATATGGGCATTTCCTGGAGTCACTAACGTACATTCGTACGCTTTTGATGTACAAATAATATAGAAAACAAAACTTTTCCTACCATTTTTTTTTTTTTTTTTTTTGGCGATTCGATAGCAATTGGGTAGCTCTAAGTTTAGTGCAAAAGATGGATTTCATCGAGTTTAAATTTTTTATAATGATACATAGTTATAAACATGTGGTCACGAACGTACGCAAAATAGAAGTCAACTTTGGCTGACAGTAGTGAAATGTAAAAATCTGCGTAATGGAACGGAATATTCAAAAGTGATTAATTTATTTTAAGAGTGTATTAATGTAGGTCTCCATCCAGTATTTACAAAATAAAATATTTCTCTTGGTTTTTGTTTAATTGGCTTATGTACCGGACGCGAACGTATGTTTTTTCCATATGTTTTTTATTATTATCACCATGCATTTTACCAAAAAAAATATCTTCAAATTTCCTTATTAAAAATCTTAATACTCCTTTTACAATTGATTGTAATGGAGTGATTATGAAGAAAGAGTGTATATATAACATATTTTTTGCATGTAAAATAAGTATATAAAAATGTCTTTAGAAGTAGCTTAAATACTTAGAAAATATAAAATGTTCCAGTTTTCAGGGTAATTTCCTCAAGTAAAATAGCTGAGATATGCTATGAAACCATTCTTTTATAAAAACATAGACTTTTTTTATAATAATAAACAATAAAAGAGGATGATAATCAACATTTTTTTTTCATCCTGGTAGACCATTCTGAGGAAATGCCCATATAAGTTTTTTCCTTTAAGTTTTCTTTTAAATATGACAGCATTTGTATTTTTATCGATGGTGGAACATATAATACACTTTAACCAGTAAGTAAATCATACGTGTTAAAATTATGAAAAATTCCTTGCACCATAGATATCTATACACAGCTAGATACTTTTAGTAGAAATTTCGGGCATTACTACCCAGTAAAAACTTCGCCTACTTTTTTAAAATGAATAGCTTCTTTCACTTATTATTTAGTAGCTTTCTGCTATAAAACTACTATAATTACTTCTATAACTACTTATTTTTCAGATGTATGTAGGAAAAAAATAATGACTTACATAAACATGCATTCATTTTGGGACATCCCTTGTAAAATTCATTGGTTCTTTCAGAAGAATTGGAAGTAGTATTTTAACATTTTCCTGATAACTTAACACATTATTTTGTAGGCGAAGTTTTTACTGGGTAGGTAAAACATTTTTTTAGCCTGTTCCACTTTCAAATCTAAAAAAGCAAGCTTAAGATTCTTCGTCTAAATTCCTTATTATTTACTTAATTTTCTTTTTGTTTATTGCCAAAGGTATATTTTAAATATAAATGTATAGCACAAGTGCATTTTAATTTAAATTTGTTGTTATGCAAATAATAAAACTTGTAAAATAAATATTTTTTGGCATTAAGTACAATTAGGGTAAAAAATGTAAATTTTGTTTCTGTATTAAGTACATTTAAAAAAATGCCATTAAGCAACCCTGTATCTGAAGTTGGCTGCAACAACGAGTAAACAAAAATTTGTCAAATTAAACTCTGTGTGTCTAAACACCAAACAAAGTTTAAAAGAGAAATACACAAGACTTTGCAAAGTAAACTTTGCCTGTCTAAAAGGGGACCAACAACAAATAACTCACAATGAAACTTTGAAGTTATGCAGACCGAAGAGATTATAAAACAGTGGACTTGAAAGCATCCCCATTTTTGATTAAAAAAGATACTCCAAATTCCCAATCCCGAAAAAACGTTATTAAAAAAATATTTTTTTTTTACAAAAATGGCAAAACTGCCACTATTTACCACTTGATATTCATCAGAATTTTCCAGGAAATCATTGAAATATTAGAAAATATTATTAGAAAATTTTGTTTGAAAAATTTGATTTTTTTTTTTTGGATAGGGCATGTGGTTCTCCCACAAATGTCAAATTGACTAAAAATTGCTTCTACAAGCGTTTTGTTACGAAAAATATAAACTTTTTTATTTATGTATTTCTGGAGAAAATATTGTTTTATCAGCGGCTGACCACATGCATTCCCTTTATACGCAAATACATTCACCACGAAAATACAACTATACTTCAAGAAAAATGCATAAGCATTTAACAGTACAACATACCATTGCTTAAAGTCTTCTTTCCTACCAAAATAAAAAATGTTAAATCAACTATTGATAACAGTTTGATATTAAACATAATCCACCCGATGAAAAACTAGAAAAATCGTTAAAAAAATCAACCCAAATAATCCGTTTTATCTCTAAAGGCATAGCAGATAACATAGATATTAAAGCATATTTTTTGTATGCCAGCTAAAGTCTAATTACTTTGCCATCCATAAATACACATATTTTTGGCGAATTTTTTAACGTTCGAATATACGAGGTTAAAAAAAATGTATCTTAATTTCTAATAAGGCTATTCAAATACACGTGTTATTTGAATAGTTGAAAGCTGTTATTCAAATTGACGTGTTACTGATAGTTAAAAGTGTGTCGCTTATTAAATCAACATCAATTTGAGATATTCAAATTTGTCTTTAAAACAGTGTTACCACCAGCGAGATTCAAAATTACACTTGAGATGAAGCAAATTACCCGATTTTAATGAAATTACACCTGATATAAAACTTAAGTTTTATTTAATAAAAAGACATTTACAAAAAAGCAAAAACACAACAAACTCATTAAAACAATATCAATATTAGTCAAACTGTTAATTTTATTTAAAAGGTTAGCTGTCAAACGAACTGTCATACTATTTTAACTTTTTACCAGGCACATCATCATGAATAGATTCATGCTTGAACAACGCCACCAAATTATTAAAATATACTTTGAAAATCAGCTATAGATTTTCGCAACTTAATGGTGACTTCATGATTTAAATGAAGCAACTTTTTTTCATAAATGAAGGTGATGTGTTGATTAAGAGAAAATAAACTGTCAATTAGACTTCACGGCCGTGCGATGTGAAACTTATTGATTGTTTTCCGTAGGGCTGTGAAGTCAGTGGTTAATGCTGATAAACCAGCAACAATCGGTGTCTTGGAGGTCAACATTGTTCATTTCATTCGAAAAAGAGAAACAAAATTGGACGTCTGCAATGCGTTTTGTCATGGACAGGCGCGGTGCGGTGTCTATTTGTTTTAAATCAGTTTCAAACCGTAATGCCGTGTATCAATCTGCGATTGAAATTAATTTTTTTGTGTTGTCCACCATTTTAAGTTTCATGGTCTTAAAAAATACCTTTTATACCTTAGTTAGTAAACAAAATGCCTGCAGAGTTTTGTCCCTTTCGAAATTCAGTTTAACAACTGTAAAGGGCGTTAAATATTCTTTAAACTAAAGCATTAAAAAGGAGCAAGATAGAAAAAAAAATTAATTATATGTTGCAATATTGGGAACATATCTTCCCCCGGGCAAGTTTTTAGTTTGAATAACTTTTTTCAATAAACTTTAGGTTCTAAATCACTATAATAGGCATCTTTATCCAAATCTAAGGGTCCATCTTGCGACATTCATTACCAAACAATTGAAAATATATGTAGTATGTTTAATGATTGCAGTCGTTTCTTAAAAAGAAACCGAGACTTTGGTTCAGAAGGCTGTGCATTTCTTAGCAACAATATTTAAAAAGAAATAAATGTGATCACTGAAATCGAATCTTGATTTATTTGGGCATCTGAAGTAAAAATTTCAAATTACACCTGAATTACACCTAAGAGATATAACCCACGCTCTACCCACGACCGTAAAAATTATACCAAATTCGGGTAATTACCCACAAAGTGGCAACACTGCTTTAAAAGAAAGGCATACGAGAAGAGAATTTAACCAACTTATTAAAATGCATACACTAGCAAAAATTAAAAACTACTCAAGTCGTTTTTATTTGGTGCTATATTCGGCTTTGTCGAATCTTAAGAGCAGAAAGCTATATAAAAGCTGTACTTAAGCTTTTTGTACTAATTTTAGAGGTCCACAAGTCGCTCTCACGACCCTATATGGACCCATGGTCTTCCAAATCAACTTAAAAGGTGCACGGTTTGTAGAATTGGATCAGTTGCAGATTTATTTTTTAAAACAAAACTTTCGAGCAAAAAAATGCTGCGAGTAATTTCATTTAAATGAAAAAGTGTTCAACAGACAGTTCCAAACAGTTGCAAAAGTGTATATGGGGTTAAAGACGACACTTTTTGCTTTTCGACGGTACTAAAATCTCTTTCACCCCTTTTGGCCCTAACAAGTTCCATTCCTCTGAAATTAGGATTTAACTGAAACATTGAACCTTTGAAAACTTTTAATAACACATCAGGTATAAAAGATACAGAGATGTGACCAACCATTTCTTAAAGACTACTATCCCAGTAAAAACTTCGCCTACAAAATAATGTGTTGAGTAATCAGAAAAACATAAGAGCACTTCTTACGATTCTACTGAAAGAACCAATGAATATTACAAGGGATGTCCCAATAATGAACGCATTCAAAAGTAAGCCATTATTTTTTTACCTACATCCACATACATCCACAAAAAAGTAGTTATAGAAGTTGTTATAGACGTAGTTATACCCAGTTTTTTGTATACCTTAGTTCTAATATGTTTGCTATCGAATAGCATTAAAGTTTTTGAAAATGGCGATAACGAAAAATTGGACTTTTGGCCTACGAAATTCAATTTTCAGCCACAGTGCGTCGCACATAGGGGTATTTTGCCAATCAAGCTGGACATTACTTTTCGTTTAGGCTTTAATTGACTGTCCCTAGATCGATGAAACTTGGCAGAAATATGTGTTCTGTTCCCAGGCAGGTAAAGCTCAAAAATAAATAAAATCGGACCAAGGGGATTTTTTCACGTTTTCCCATACTTTTGTTTAGCAAATGCAAATTTTAACGTCGGCGAAAATGAAAAACCCTAAAATTGGCCCCTTTTTGTTGGCGGTTACACGAATATTTTTAAAAAAAATTTAAATATTAAAAGAAATGGATTACTAACGCCTTAATACCATAAGTATTACATTTTTTAACTTTTATGGGCAGGGGCAGGTATCCCTCCAAACACACCCCCGGAACGACCCTGTCAAAAAAAAATTTTTTTTTGCTAATTCCCACAAAATATTCCTTTTAATGCTTTTATGTGACTTTTATGTTTTTCATAAGTAGTACTTAATTTATCTTAAAATAATTAATTTATTCCTAATTATAACTTATTAAAAAGGGCAACAACACATTTAATTTAAAATTATAACAACTAATTTATTTAAAACAACATCCATTTTGCACTAAGATGATGATGAGTGCCATGGTTCTCTTTCCTCTGTTTCTTTAAAGTCCTCTTCCGAATTCTCTTTAGAGCCAAGTACAGGAGGTAGAAGTATAAAAGAAATTGCTTCCTTCGTAAAGCCGAATGACTTTTTTTGAAGTTGGTCTTATCGTAGGAATCAGTGGAGAACTGAGCAAAATTCTTTTTATAATTTCTTTGTTACACCGAACCCTCGAAAACTTTTTAGCAAAATTCTGTCTGTTAGGCCGAAAATATTTATTTCGTGTCAACAATGATTCGCTACTTACAGTGGCACAATGTATTAAAATCTTGCGCATTGTAGGTGTAATGTAAAGTTTTGCAGTGTCTAAGCAATAATTGGCAAACTCGTGCAAATGGATTTTAAAACCACTTGTTATTACTTCAATAATAACTTTCATTCGCTAGATAAATCAAATGCAATTCCAGTTATTTCTGCAGCTAATTCAGGATTGGAAAAAAATCTTCTGCTGGTGTTACCATCATTGCTGTTTCCAAATCCAGTCTTAAGGCGACCGTACACGACATGTTTTCGTCATCTGACATGTTAAATTTCCCACTGCAAAATACATACATGTCGTGTGTTACCTTTTTAACCTTGCTTCTGTAAAAGTCAGATGCAAAGTCATCTGACAAAATTTCAATTAGAGCGTGCTCTATTTTCTTCTGGCAAACCATCTGACATCAGAAATATATGCCGATAGGAAACCGGCAGCGGCGTCCACTATTGACGAAAACATTAGCCGGCTGAAGTTAATATTTTACAATACCGAGGTATGTATGATCATCCCACTATTGAATAGAATTAATGTAAATATATACATATATAAAAACCGTTTCATTATAATATCCTAGATTGGTATCTTTGTATTAAAAGAAAAATGTGTTAAGATGGCTAAATTATTTTACGGCGTAAATAAACATTTTCGTGGCGGCATTTTTATTTTGGATCTATAAACCTTCTGTAAAACAGCCATTTTGACAGACATGCACAATTACATGTGACTTGAAAAGTTGACAAGTCAGATGTAAAAAAGATGTCGTCTACATGCACTTCTAGGTACATCCGCTATTAGCCATAATTCACTTTTAAATTCTTCATAGATTATTATTTCCATTCTTCAACAATAGTTTTGTACTCATCCGATCTTAATTGCCACTTTTTCACTGTGAGTTTATACGACGGGTGTAATATGCTCTCAAATAGACGAATTCTGCAGCCGTATACTGTAATTCTGTTAGCTAAAGCTTATCCTCTATCGCTAAAATGCCTTAGAGAATACAAAAGCTTAAATTGCGGCGAATTAGATGTTTATGGCATTGCAAAATTAGGAATGCACGTTACAGAATTGCATTCGTAGCTAAAAATCGCTAAATCAACTTTATATATTTTAAGCGAAAGAGATTTAGCTTTAGCGAATTACAGAATACGGCTGCTGGCTGCACAGGGCGTTACACATTAAAAATTGTAAACCTTGTAAATTATAAATTAGCGGAATTCACACCGAGCTTGTTAGTTTGTTAGTCATTAATCGATACTTACACACATTTTGTTTTTGTATATTTAACGCGCTACCGTATTAACATTTAACAAATTAACGACACGGCAGCCCTGATAAAGTAGTTGTTAGTTGGTAACTCACTAGTTACCGTCAGCAAACGTTATTTGTGTCAAAGCATGAGTAATTAAATGATTGACAATTGTTTTTTTTTACACTCAGAACAATAAATCAGTTGTTTTACTACGAAAGTTACCAGACTAACAATGTTTTAAAAAGAGGGCAGCTTTAACAAATTAACAAACTACCGAGTAACAAATTAATAAGTTCGGTGTGAATATAACTATTGTATAATTACAATGGTAATCCTCCCAAAACTTCAAAAAGTCAATGAACATGCATGCAATTTACTTAACTTTCCTGACTTTACCAGTGTCCCAAAACCACAAATCTCAAGCAAAAGGCTTGAAAACTCACATACAGAATTTTGTTGGCTATCGAGTTGGGTACTTTAATTTTTACATTTCTTAAATTAAGTTTTTTTTTGCCAAATGCCCAGCTAGATTGGCAAAAACCCCCTTTGTGCGTCGATAATATTATTTAACGAAAATGACAATAAAACTTTAAATAAGGCCTCCTCGGGTAATTCATCAAGCTCGCTTTATATGCTATTAAAATGTTTTCATTCGAGATCAGCCAAAGTTAACAAGAGAGCGAAAGTTTGCAAGAAGTTTCTCTTTTCATTGCAATAATTTACGTTTAACCATGGATAAAATGTAAGTTGGTAATTAAGGCTCAGTTCGCCGGGAGTAACAGTAACGTTGAAAATCAGCTGATTCATTTTGTTGTATGTACAGCAATAAGAACGATTACAGTTAGTAAGAAATAGATTGGTCTTACTTTTTTACGGTTAGGTTACTGTTACTATTACTCCCAGCTAACTGAGCCTTTAACGTATCCTATCAAGATTTGTGTTTTATAAAAGCTGTTAGAAGGTATGAATGTGTGAGTCCACACTGTGGACCAATTTATATAAAATGCTGCTTCAAAACAAATTTTATCAGCATTTGTTTTATTTAACCAAAGAAGTTGTTGTTTTATGGTTGGCATTGAAACAAAAAATAATGTTGTGGCTCCTCATTACCAAAGGTTTTGTTGGGAGTCAAAAATGTCATTATTAAGATTTAGTTTTAATGTGCTAAATTCCCAACCTTCTATTGATAAACTGAAATTTATTGTTGGTGGAATAAGCAATTCCTATGCGTATTACACTGGTTGCCTAGGCCAGATCATCAGGAAACTTTATCCAAAGATTTAAGAAAAGCTAAAGATATTATTCAAATAAAACTGTGAAGCGAATAGCAATTATAAACACTCAAAAGCCTTACCCGTAATTATATCAGAGCTTAAACAAAACACCAACAGTGATTTTATTTTTTCTTAAAGGGAAAACAAAAATAAAAAGAAATTTCTTATTTTCATTGTTGCCAGTTCAGGTTTTTGCACTGCCACTTGCATATTTAAACTAAATCTTATTAACTACTCATTATTTGGAATGTATTTTCTTTGTCGTTATTTATTATTTTGTCATGATACTTATTCCCTACATCGTTTGTATAGATAAAAAAAATGCATGACTTTGTTTCAATTGAAAGAAATAATATATTTAGGCGATATGTAATAAACATTGATTTTCTCACCGAAAACCCATCAGCTTGGTAAAAGAATTCATCCTTTTTATCGATAGTAAAATTTAACAAAAAAAACATTTCTTCGGGTTCAAAAAGAGCCCGAACATGACCAAAAAAAAAACACATATTATTCTCTTTAAAGCACCGACGCTTAGGGAAGGCGAAGTCGATGAGGCGTAAAATAACAAAGAACAAAATTAGCGGGTACTGTGTCAATATTTCAAACATTTAAAAAAAAGGGACGCTCTAATACATCTAACATATGTATGTATGATTTGTATGTATACTATGAAAAATAAAAAACAAATATATCTTACTTTCTAATAAGACTATTCAAATACACGTGTTACTAATAGTTAAAAGCGGTTGTTCAAATTGACGTGTTACTGATAGTTGAAATTGTGTCGCTTATTAAATCAACATCAATTTGAGATTTTCAAATTTGTTTTCTTAAAACGGAATTTAAAAGAGGGGCATACGAGAAGAGGATTTTAACCAACCAATTAAAATGCTTATGCTAGAAAAAATAAAAAACTACTCAAATTGGCCTTTATAGTTTGTAACAGTTAAAGAGTGCTATATTCGTCTTTGTCGAGTCTTACATATACTTAACCATGGTGCGATAAGAGCAGAAAGTTATATAAATAATGTACTTTAGATATAAATAAATATTATTTACACCACGCCTACTTTCGAATCCTGCCCACATTCTATCAGTTTTTGTGTGTTGATAACCAAGATGCTTTTTCCTTATGTAGAAACCATGGCTCCTGCCGTTCTCCAGATATAAAAAAATATATATTGTCTTTCTAATAGAAATGCCACGGCCACTTCTCCAACCCCGCCTACATTTCGTCCAATGTTGTGTATTGATAGACAACATGCTTGGAAACTTTGGCTCTTGCCGTTCTCCAGATATAAAGAAATCTTTTTCACTCCTCCAATCCCGCTCATATTTTTAAAAAGGCTGCACTCATAAAATTATTACAGTAACTGATTGTAGGTTATTAAATTCGTTTTCGGTACTGTTAAAATTGAATAAAAATATAGTTATTTTACGAATAAATTTATTTTTCAACATTTATGTTTGTTATTAAAAAAACAAACTACCAAAAAATAATGTTTTCCGTATTTTTTTTTGTTAATTTGTTTGATTTTTATCGGTTAAAATATATTTTTTAAAAGTAAAAACTATTCAATTTTAACGAATATGATGTTCAATAAATAAAAAACTTAGAAATTACTGAAAAAATCATTTGTTTTAAATGAAATGTAAATGATCCGTTTTTTAAATGAATTTTAATTTGTTTCAAATGAATTTTCGTTTGAATTTAACTACATAATATTTTGAGTGTGTGTATTAATAACCCAGCTATTTGTAGCAAATTTGGATATTTTTTCTCTTTCGACACCGCTGTATCTATTTTGTGCCACACCAACTTCTTTACACATCCCCACATTTTGTTTGATGGTGTCTATTGACAACCAAGATACCTAATTTGAAAAATTTGGTCCTTTCCGTTCTCTAGATATACATAAAAAAACAAGGGATGTATGGTTTTATTTATTTCATTCATTTAATTTGTATTTTTCCAAATTGTAGCCGACTGGGAAGACTTCTGCCGGCAGTATATTACACATACGGCTGGTTCGACCGAGAAACGAATTTTCTCTGTAATGCGTTGTGCGATACATTGGACAGTCGACAACAAACGGATGAGATCTGCTGAACGGGATATTACTACGGGCATGCACCCGCGTCTCAGAGATGAGTTCGCCCATATCAGCTGAACACCTTCCGTGTCCTTGAAAAGCTCAACATAAATCGAGAGATATCGCTACCGACACCAAACGCAATAAGCCTTGAAACGAGTGCACCGTGCCACACACGATCAAAGGCTTCATTTGTTAACCAGAATTTCAATCAATTTTTTTTTTCGCTGAACATTAATTAAAATATGCTTCAAAATCGTGAAATATGCGCCGCAAACTTTTACAGTGATGCCAAAATTCATAAAAAGCTCTAAAACGGATAAATATATTACTATCTTCATTTGTCCTTCATTAGTCCCACAAGAAAAACATACAATTGCATATTCAGAATTTTCCTGATCAGAAATTCGTATGACATCTCAAAAACACTACAGATAAGATTTAAGACAACAAATCCCATTGTGCTGTATTGCTATCTCTACAGATAAGATTTAAGACAACAAATCCCATTGTGCTGTATTGCTATCTCTTTTATATTTTTTTCATACATCAAATGATTAGTTTATTTAGTTGCCATTTTTTGCGTGGCAAATACGTTTTCAGTATTAAAAATTGTCAATAATAAGAAATAATGAAACAGATAATCAAATACATACGAAATTTGGCACGCATACAAAAATCTTTTAATGACATACATATGAAATAATTTAGTACTCTTTAAAAAAGTTTGCTATATAAGGCCTTATATCATGGCAATCAGCATTAGAAAGTACTTAACGTTTCACTTCTTCGACCATGAATATTTTGAGGAGTTTGATAATCGTATCAGCCGTTTGGCTGTGTTTTGTGACAACACAAGCAAAATCAGTTATCGGACATAATAATAATGACCGTGCCGAAGTTAAAAATGGTGAATATGTGATGACTCCCGACGAATCCATCAAAAATATAATGGGGCAATACAAAGTTGAGCCTGAATCTCCCCTTATCGAAAATGTGAAAAATAATAAAAATGTGATGATCACCAACGATTCCAACAAAAGAATAGTTGGGCAATACAAAGTTGAGGATGAATCTCCCATTATGGGAGATGTGAAAAAAAATATAAATGTGCTAACCACCAACGATTCCAACAATAGTATAATTGGGCAATATGAGATCAACGGAAAATTAGTTACCGGACATAATGATAATGACCGTGCCGAAGTTAAAAATGGTGAATATGTGATGACTCTCGACAAATCCAACAAAAATAAACTGGGGCAATACAAAGTTGAGCCTGAATCTCCCATTATGGGAAGATCAGTTACATAATGATAATGACAATGTCGAAGTTAAAAATAATAAAAATGTGCTAACCCTCAACGAATCCAACAAAAATATAATGGGGCAATACAAAGTTGAGCCTGAATCTCCACTTATCGGAAATGTGGAAAATAGTAACTCCAACTAAAATATAATGTAATTTTGAATGTAACTTTGAAAGATTTTTAGAATTTTATTCATAAAATAAAATAAAAATAATAGAGAACTTTTGTTAAAATTTATACTATAGATTATCAATTTTTGAAAAATAAATAACAATATATTTGCTTAATTTGTGTTTTTTGTGCCAGGTAATCAAGATCAACGGAAATAATGTCAATTGACACATTCTCACATAGTGCTGAGAATTAAAAGGAACCGACGTAATTAGATATTTTAAACAGTTGAATTGCGTAGCTTTTTGGAGATTCGTGTTTACAATTGAACGCAAGGTGGCGGGCGCATGACAGCGATTTTGCCTTTAACAGGCAGCGTTACCGTTGGAAATTTTCGAAAAGGGTCACAAAAAGGGGATTTTCCAGAAAAAGGGTATTTCAATAAAAAAAAGTTAGAGTGCTATATTCGGCTGTGCCGAATCTTTGATACCCTCCACCGACAGTTCGAATGTTTAAAGAGTAATATCTGTATGATGTTATTATTATCTTAAACTGTGACGATTTGTTATTAATTATGGATTTAGGCGACTAAACTGTTTTCCGGTAGTAGGGTTTATATGGGGCCTAGGGTAAATTATGGACCGATCTTCACGAAATTTCACAGTCTTTTTCCCAGTTCTATAAAACTTTGATGTACCAAATTTTGTTATGATAGCTTTATTTTTAACGGATTTAGGCGTACTAAACTGTTTTCCGGGAGTAGGGTTTATATGGGGCCCAGGGTAAATTATGGACCGATCTTCACGAAATTACACAGTTTTATTTCTTGTCCTATAAAACTTTGATGTTCCAAATTTTGTTATGATAGCATTATTTTTTACGGATTTAGGCGTACTAAACTGTTTTCCGGGAGTAGGGTTTATATGGGGCCCAGGGTAAATTATGGACCGATCTTCACGAAATTACACAGTTTTATTTCTTGTCCTATAAAACTTTGATGTTCCAAATTTTGTTATGATAGCATTATTTTTTACGGATTTAGGCGTACTAAACTGTTTTCCGGGAGTACGGTTTATATGGGGCCCAGGGTAAGTTATGGACCGATCTTCACGAAATAACACAATTTTATTTCTTGTCCAATAAAACTTTGATGTACCAAATTTTGTTATGATAGCATCATTTCTTACGTTTTTAGGCGTACTAAGTTGTTTTCCGGAAGTAGGTTTTATATGGGGCCTATGGTAAATTATGGACCAATCTTCACGAAACTTAACAGTTTAATTTCTAGTCCTATGTTACTGTGACTTGCCAAAATTTGTAATGATAGCATTGTTAGTTAGGGTTTTAGGCTTAATATACTGTTTTCCGGGAGTAGGGCTTATATGGGGCCTAGGGTAAATTATTGACGGATCTTCACGAAATTTCACAGCGTGATTTCCAGTTGAATAAAACGAATTTTTGCGAAATCTTATATCATTCTGTGCATTTTTCCACCATTTATGTTAGTTTTTGTAACAAAATTATCAATTTTTTTTAGGTGGTGGTTCCACATTTTGATTCATAGCTTAGATCCTATTGAACCGATTTTGCTGAATTTCAATCCCAAACTGCTTAGGATAACTACAAGCAATTTGACACCAAGTTTGTTGATTTCTTTTGAGTTTTTCGAAAGTGAGCGTGTTTTCAACAGACGGACAGACGGACATACGGACATACGGACAGACGGACAGACGGACAGACAGACAGACAGACGGACATGGCTAAATCGACTTAAAATTACTCAAGGACCCAGAATAAATATACTTTATAGGGTCTGAGATGAATAGTAAAAAAGTTTCACACGGAATGACAAACTGAATATACCCTCTTCACAACTAATTGTGGTGGAGGGTATAAAAAGGGTCAAGTTTTTTAGAAGCAGTATTTCCCATTTGAATGAACATAATAAGACCAAGTTTTTTATAAACAAACAAAAAATATTTATTGCAGGTAGGAATCCCCGTCCCGTCCTTTTTTAACACCTGACAAAAAGTTTAATGCCAGCTACATTGTTGCCATTAATTAAGAAATCAGTGAATTAAACTTTAAAAAAATTTAATTTTTATTAAAATTAAAAAAAATAAAAATATTTTTAATGTAAATAACAGAAAATATTACTACCCCTGAAGATGTCGGCATATACCGACGAAACGTTGGGAAAATTGTAATTAAAAAAAATTTTGTTTTAATAACAAAGAAAATTTAGGCCTTATTAGCTTAAAACAACAAAATCTAGAATATTAATTCACTTGGCCAAACAAAAGAAATTCAACAATTGATTTTTATCATTATAGCTAATTTCAAAAAGTAAACGAATAATTAAAGGCCTTGAGCTTGATTATTCGTTTACTTTTTGAAGTTAAAACAAAAAGGTCGAAAAAACATACATATTAATTATTATAGCTAATTTTTAGATCCTTTTTATGTTATTTACTTTTTTTTTAACCGATTAGCGATTTCAAATAAATTTTAGGGTTTGTTTTAAATTTTGCAATCGTTCGCGAATTGTAGCCATGTTCTCGATTGAAGCGATTTTTTCCCGTAAGTTTTCTGATTCTTTAAAGCTTTTAAGATTTTTAATAAATATTAGGCTTTGGGATTATACCGCATTTCTGTTAGTTTAAGGGGCTTCTAATAATATGTGTTTTTTTTTTGGTCATGTTCGGGCTCTTTTTGAACCCGAAGAAATGTTTTTTTTTTGTTAAATTTTATTATCGATAAAAAGGATGAATTCTTTTACCATGCTGATGGGTTTTCGGTGAGAAAATCAATGTTTATTACATATCGCCTAAATATATTATTTTTTTTAATTGAAACAAAGTCATGCATTTTTTTTATCTATACAAACGATGTAGGGAATAAGTATCATGACAAAATAATAAATAAAGACAAAGAAAATACATTCCAAATAATGAGTAGTTAATAAGATTTAGTTTAAATATGCAAGTGGCAGTGCAAAAACCTGAACTGGCAACAATGAAAATAAGAAATTTCTTTTTATTTTTGTTTTTCCTTTAAGAAAAAATAAAATCACTGTTGGTGTTTTGTTTAAGCTCTGATATAATTACGGGTAAGACTTTTGAGTGTTTATAATTGCTATTCGCTTCACAGTTTTATTTGAATAATATCTTTAGCTTTTCTTAAATCTTTGGATAAAGTTTCCTGATGATCTGGCCTAGGCAACCAGTGTAATACGCATAGGAATTGCTTATTCCACCAACAATAAATTTCAGTTTATCAATAGAAGGTTGGGAATTTAGCACATTAAAACTAAATCTTAATAATGACATTTTTGACTCCCAACAAAACCTTTGGTAATGAGGAGCCACAACATTATTTTTTGTTTCAATGCCAACCATAAAACAACAACTTCTTTGGTTAAATAAAACAAATGCTGATAAAATTTGTTTTGAAGCAGCATTTTATATAAATTGGTCCACAGTGTGGACTCACACATTCATACCTTCTAACAGCTATTATAAAACACAAATCTTGATAGGATACGTTAAAGGCTCAGTTAGCTGGGAGTAATAGTAACAGTAACCTAACCGTAAAAAAGTAAGACCAATCTATTTCTTACTAACTGTAATCGTTCTTATTGCTGTACATACAACAAAATGAATCAGCTGATTTTCAACGTTACTGTTACTCCCGGCGAACTGAGCCTTAATTACCAACTTACATTTTATCCATGGTTAAACGTAAATTATTGCAATGAAAAGAGAAACTTCTTGCAAACTTTCGCTCTCTTGTTAACTTTGGCTGATCTCGAATGAAAACATTTTAATAGCATATAAAGCGAGCTTGATGAATTACCCGAGGAGGCCTTATTTAAAGTTTTATTGTCATTTTCGTTAAATAATATTATCGACGCACAAAGGGGGTTTTTGCCAATCTAGCTGGGCATTTGGCAAAAAAAAAACTTAATTTAAGAAATGTAAAAATTAAAGTACCCAACTCGATAGCCAACAAAATTCTGTATGTGAGTTTTCAAGCCTTTTGCTTGAGATTTGTGGTTTTGGGACACTGGTAAAGTCAGGAAAGTTAAGTAAATTGCATGCATGTTCATTGACTTTTTGAAGTTTTGGGAGGATTACCATTGTAATTATACAATAGTTATATTCACACCGAACTTATTAATTTGTTACTCGGTAGTTTGTTAATTTGTTAAAGTTGCCCTCTTTTTAAAACATTGTTAGTCTGGTAACTTTCGTAGTAAAACAACTGATTTATTGTTCTGAGTGTAAAAAAACAATTGTCAATCATTTAATTACTCATGCTTTGACACAAATAACGTTTGCTGACGGTAACTAGTGAGTTACCAACTAACAACTACTTTATCAGGGCTGCCGTGTCGTTAATTTGTTAAATGTTAATACGGTAGCGCGTTAAATATACAAAAACAAAATGTGTGTAAGTATCGATTAATGACTAACAAACTAACAAGCTCGGTGTGAATTCCGCTAATTTATAATTTACAAGGTTTACAATTTTTAATGTGTAACGCCCTGTGCAGCCAGCAGCCGTATTCTGTAATTCGCTAAAGCTAAATCTCTTTCGCTTAAAATATATAAAGTTGATTTAGCGATTTTTAGCTACGAATGCAATTCTGTAACGTGCATTCCTAATTTTGCAATGCCATAAACATCTAATTCGCCGCAATTTAAGCTTTTGTATTCTCTAAGGCATTTTAGCGATAGAGGATAAGCTTTAGCTAACAGAATTACAGTATACGGCTGCAGAATTCGTCTATTTGAGAGCATATTACACCCGTCGTATAAACTCACAGTGAAAAAGTGGCAATTAAGATCGGATGAGTACAAAACTATTGTTGAAGAATGGAAATAATAATCTATGAAGAATTTAAAAGTGAATTATGGCTAATAGCGGATGTACCTAGAAGTGCATGTAGACGACATCTTTTTTACATCTGACTTGTCAACTTTTCAAGTCACATGTAATTGTGCATGTCTGTCAAAATGGCTGTTTTACAGAAGGTTTATAGATCCAAAATAAAAATGCCGCCACGAAAATGTTTATTTACGCCGTAAAATAATTTAGCCATCTTAACACATTTTTCTTTTAATACAAAGATACCAATCTAGGATATTATAATGAAACGGTTTTTATATATGTATATATTTACATTAATTCTATTCAATAGTGGGATGATCATACATACCTCGGTATTGTAAAATATTAACTTCAGCCGGCTAATGTTTTCGTCAATAGTGGACGCCGCTGCCGGTTTCCTATCGGCATATATTTCTGATGTCAGATGGTTTGCCAGAAGAAAATAGAGCACGCTCTAATTGAAATTTTGTCAGATGACTTTGCATCTGACTTTTACAGAAGCAAGGTTAAAAAGGTAACACACGACATGTATGTATTTTGCAGTGGGAAATTTAACATGTCAGATGACGAAAACATGTCGTGTACGGTCGCCTTAAGACTGGATTTGGAAACAGCAATGATGGTAACACCAGCAGAAGATTTTTTTCCAATCCTGAATTAGCTGCAGAAATAACTGGAATTGCATTTGATTTATCTAGCGAATGAAAGTTATTATTGAAGTAATAACAAGTGGTTTTAAAATCCATTTGCACGAGTTTGCCAATTATTGCTTAGACACTGCAAAACTTTACATTACACCTACAATGCGCAAGATTTTAATACATAATGTGCAACTGTAAGTAACGAATCATTGTTGACACGAAATAAATATTTTCGGCCTAACAGACAGAATTTTGCTAAAAAGTTTTCGAGGGTTCGGTGTAACAAAGAAATTATAAAAAGAATTTTGCTCAGTTCTCCACTGATTCCTACGATAAGACCAACTTCAAAAAAAGTCATTCGGCTTTACGAAGGAAGCAATTTCTTTTATACTTCTACCTCCTGTACTTGGCTCTAAAGAGAATTCGGAAGAGGACTTTAAAGAAACAGAGGAAAGAGAACCATGGCACTCATCATCATCTTAGTGCAAAATGGATGTTGTTTTAAATAAATTAGTTGTTATAATTTTAAATTAAATGTGTTGTTGCCCTTTTTAATAAGTTATAATTAGGAATAAATTAATTATTTTAAGATAAATTAAGTACTACTTATGAAAAACATAAAAGTCACATAAAAGCATTAAAAGGAATATTTTGTGGGAATTAGCAAAAAAAAATTTTTTTTTGACAGGGTCGTTCCGGGGGTGTGTTTGGAGGGATACCTGCCCCTGCCCATAAAAGTTAAAAAATGTAATACTTATGGTATTAAGGCGTTAGTAATCCATTTCTTTTAATATTTAAATTTTTTTTAAAAATATTCGTGTAACCGCCAACAAAAAGGGGCCAATTTTAGGGTTTTTCATTTTCGCCGACGTTAAAATTTGCATTTGCTAAACAAAAGTATGGGAAAACGTGAAAAAATCCCCTTGGTCCGATTTTATTTATTTTTGAGCTTTACCTGCCTGGGAACAGAACACATATTTCTGCCAAGTTTCATCGATCTAGGGACAGTCAATTAAAGCCTAAACGAAAAGTAATGTCCAGCTTGATTGGCAAAATACCCCTATGTGCGACGCACTGTGGCTGAAAATTGAATTTCGTAGGCCAAAAGTCCAATTTTTCGTTATCGCCATTTTCAAAAACTTTAATGCTATTCGATAGCAAACATATTAGAACTAAGGTATACAAAAAACTGGGTATAACTACGTCTATAACAACTTCTATAACTACTTTTTTGTGGATGTATGTGGATGTAGGTAAAAAAATAATGGCTTACTTTTGAATGCGTTCATTATTGGGACATCCCTTGTAATATTCATTGGTTCTTTCAGTAGAATCGTAAGAAGTGCTCTTATGTTTTTCTGATTACTCAACACATTATTTTGTAGGCGAAGTTTTTACTGGGATAGTAGTCTTTAAGAAATGGTTGGTCACATCTCTGTATCTTTTATACCTGATGTGTTATTAAAAGTTTTCAAAGGTTCAATGTTTCAGTTAAATCCTAATTTCAGAGGAATGGAACTTGTTAGGGCCAAAAGGGGTGAAAGAGATTTTAGTACCGTCGAAAAGCAAAAAGTGTCGTCTTTAACCCCATATACACTTTTGCAACTGTTTGGAACTGTCTGTTGAACACTTTTTCATTTAAATGAAATTACTCGCAGCATTTTTTTGCTCGAAAGTTTTGTTTTAAAAAATAAATCTGCAACTGATCCAATTCTACAAACCGTGCACCTTTTAAGTTGATTTGGAAGACCATGGGTCCATATAGGGTCGTGAGAGCGACTTGTGGACCTCTAAAATTAGTACAAAAAGCTTAAGTACAGCTTTTATATAGCTTTCTGCTCTTAAGATTCGACAAAGCCGAATATAGCACCAAATAAAAACGACTTGAGTAGTTTTTAATTTTTGCTAGTGTATGCATTTTAATAAGTTGGTTAAATTCTCTTCTCGTATGCCTTTCTTTTAAAGCAGTGTTGCCACTTTGTGGGTAATTACCCGAATTTGGTATAATTTTTACGGTCGTGGGTAGAGCGTGGGTTATATCTCTTAGGTGTAATTCAGGTGTAATTTGAAATTTTTACTTCAGATGCCCAAATAAATCAAGATTCGATTTCAGTGATCACATTTATTTCTTTTTAAATATTGTTGCTAAGAAATGCACAGCCTTCTGAACCAAAGTCTCGGTTTCTTTTTAAGAAACGACTGCAATCATTAAACATACTACATATATTTTCAATTGTTTGGTAATGAATGTCGCAAGATGGACCCTTAGATTTGGATAAAGATGCCTATTATAGTGATTTAGAACCTAAAGTTTATTGAAAAAAGTTATTCAAACTAAAAACTTGCCCGGGGGAAGATATGTTCCCAATATTGCAACATATAATTAATTTTTTTTTCTATCTTGCTCCTTTTTAATGCTTTAGTTTAAAGAATATTTAACGCCCTTTACAGTTGTTAAACTGAATTTCGAAAGGGACAAAACTCTGCAGGCATTTTGTTTACTAACTAAGGTATAAAAGGTATTTTTTAAGACCATGAAACTTAAAATGGTGGACAACACAAAAAAATTAATTTCAATCGCAGATTGATACACGGCATTACGGTTTGAAACTGATTTAAAACAAATAGACACCGCACCGCGCCTGTCCATGACAAAACGCATTGCAGACGTCCAATTTTGTTTCTCTTTTTCGAATGAAATGAACAATGTTGACCTCCAAGACACCGATTGTTGCTGGTTTATCAGCATTAACCACTGACTTCACAGCCCTACGGAAAACAATCAATAAGTTTCACATCGCACGGCCGTGAAGTCTAATTGACAGTTTATTTTCTCTTAATCAACACATCACCTTCATTTATGAAAAAAAGTTGCTTCATTTAAATCATGAAGTCACCATTAAGTTGCGAAAATCTATAGCTGATTTTCAAAGTATATTTTAATAATTTGGTGGCGTTGTTCAAGCATGAATCTATTCATGATGATGTGCCTGGTAAAAAGTTAAAATAGTATGACAGTTCGTTTGACAGCTAACCTTTTAAATAAAATTAACAGTTTGACTAATATTGATATTGTTTTAATGAGTTTGTTGTGTTTTTGCTTTTTTGTAAATGTCTTTTTATTAAATAAAACTTAAGTTTTATATCAGGTGTAATTTCATTAAAATCGGGTAATTTGCTTCATCTCAAGTGTAATTTTGAATCTCGCTGGTGGTAACACTGTTTTAAAGACAAATTTGAATATCTCAAATTGATGTTGATTTAATAAGCGACACACTTTTAACTATCAGTAACACGTCAATTTGAATAACAGCTTTCAACTATTCAAATAACACGTGTATTTGAATAGCCTTATTAGAAATTAAGATACATTTTTTTTAACCTCGTATATTCGAACGTTAAAAAATTCGCCAAAAATATGTGTATTTATGGATGGCAAAGTAATTAGACTTTAGCTGGCATACAAAAAATATGCTTTAATATCTATGTTATCTGCTATGCCTTTAGAGATAAAACGGATTATTTGGGTTGATTTTTTTAACGATTTTTCTAGTTTTTCATCGGGTGGATTATGTTTAATATCAAACTGTTATCAATAGTTGATTTAACATTTTTTATTTTGGTAGGAAAGAAGACTTTAAGCAATGGTATGTTGTACTGTTAAATGCTTATGCATTTTTCTTGAAGTATAGTTGTATTTTCGTGGTGAATGTATTTGCGTATAAAGGGAATGCATGTGGTCAGCCGCTGATAAAACAATATTTTCTCCAGAAATACATAAATAAAAAAGTTTATATTTTTCGTAACAAAACGCTTGTAGAAGCAATTTTTAGTCAATTTGACATTTGTGGGAGAACCACATGCCCTATCCAAAAAAAAAAAATCAAATTTTTCAAACAAAATTTTCTAATAATATTTTCTAATATTTCAATGATTTCCTGGAAAATTCTGATGAATATCAAGTGGTAAATAGTGGCAGTTTTGCCATTTTTGTAAAAAAAAAATATTTTTTTAATAACGTTTTTTCGGGATTGGGAATTTGGAGTATCTTTTTTAATCAAAAATGGGGATGCTTTCAAGTCCACTGTTTTATAATCTCTTCGGTCTGCATAACTTCAAAGTTTCATTGTGAGTTATTTGTTGTTGGTCCCCTTTTAGACAGGCAAAGTTTACTTTGCAAAGTCTTGTGTATTTCTCTTTTAAACTTTGTTTGGTGTTTAGACACACAGAGTTTAATTTGACAAATTTTTGTTTACTCGTTGTTGCAGCCAACTTCAGATACAGGGTTGCTTAATGGCATTTTTTTAAATGTACTTAATACAGAAACAAAATTTACATTTTTTACCCTAATTGTACTTAATGCCAAAAAATATTTATTTTACAAGTTTTATTATTTGCATAACAACAAATTTAAATTAAAATGCACTTGTGCTATACATTTATATTTAAAATATACCTTTGGCAATAAACAAAAAGAAAATTAAGTAAATAATAAGGAATTTAGACGAAGAATCTTAAGCTTGCTTTTTTAGATTTGAAAGTGGAACAGGCTAAAAAAATGTTTTACCTACCCAGTAAAAACTTCGCCTACAAAATAATGTGTTAAGTTATCAGGAAAATGTTAAAATACTACTTCCAATTCTTCTGAAAGAACCAATGAATTTTACAAGGGATGTCCCAAAATGAATGCATGTTTATGTAAGTCATTATTTTTTTCCTACATACATCTGAAAAATAAGTAGTTATAGAAGTAATTATAGTAGTTTTATAGCAGAAAGCTACTAAATAATAAGTGAAAGAAGCTATTCATTTTAAAAAAGTAGGCGAAGTTTTTACTGGGTAGTAATGCCCGAAATTTCTACTAAAAGTATCTAGCTGTGTATAGATATCTATGGTGCAAGGAATTTTTCATAATTTTAACACGTATGATTTACTTACTGGTTAAAGTGTATTATATGTTCCACCATCGATAAAAATACAAATGCTGTCATATTTAAAAGAAAACTTAAAGGAAAAAACTTATATGGGCATTTCCTCAGAATGGTCTACCAGGATGAAAAAATAAAATGTTGATTATCATCCTCTTTTATTGTTTATTGTTATAAAAAAAGTCTATGTTTTTATAAAAGAATGGTTTCATAGCATATCTCAGCTATTTTACTTGAGGAAATTACCCTGAAAACTGGAACATTTTATATTTTCTAAGTATTTAAGCTACTTCTAAAGACATTTTTATATACTTATTTTACATGCAAAAAATATGTTATATATACACTCTTTCTTCATAATCACTCCATTACAATCAATTGTAAAAGGAGTATTAAGATTTTTAATAAGGAAATTTGAAGATATTTTTTTTGGTAAAATGCATGGTGATAATAATAAAAAACATATGGAAAAAACATACGTTCGCGTCCGGTACATAAGCCAATTAAACAAAAACCAAGAGAAATATTTTATTTTGTAAATACTGGATGGAGACCTACATTAATACACTCTTAAAATAAATTAATCACTTTTGAATATTCCGTTCCATTACGCAGATTTTTACATTTCACTACTGTCAGCCAAAGTTGACTTCTATTTTGCGTACGTTCGTGACCACATGTTTATAACTATGTATCATTATAAAAAATTTAAACTCGATGAAATCCATCTTTTGCACTAAACTTAGAGCTACCCAATTGCTATCGAATCGCCAAAAAAAAAAAAAAAAAAAATGGTAGGAAAAGTTTTGTTTTCTATATTATTTGTACATCAAAAGCGTACGAATGTACGTTAGTGACTCCAGGAAATGCCCATATATAAAATATTTAATTAAAAAATTACAACAATCAGGTATAGTAAGGAACATAAAATTATTATTTTTAAAGAAGATGAAAGTTCGGTTGGTGTATTTAATTAGTTTTGTAACATATTTCTAAACATATTTAATTTTTTTTATTTTAAACTATAGCAACAAGATTCATAACACTGTAGCAATAATTTGTTTGAATTAAATTCGATATAGTATTTACATAAAGGCGACAAAGCGTTTGCAATTTTTAAATTGTACTAAATTTGCACTGGAGTACTTTATTACTTTTGCACTGCTAATAGTAGTAAAAAAAGTACAATTGTACTACCAACTTTATCATCCCTGCTCAGAAATAAACTACGAACGAAAAACAAAAGGATTTTGCGAGTACAGCAAAGTTCGTACTCCCCCGCTATTCTCTTTTCCCCTCCCTTCCATAAACTCAAGACTTTGCAAAGTAAACTTTGCCTGTCTAAAAGGGGACTTGTTATTATATTTCACACAAAGATTTGTTGCTTACGTGGGTACACACAGTTAGGGATGAAACGATACCTCTAAGGTATCGATACTTTTACTCGATATGGTATCGCTCGCAAAGTATCGATACCTACTCAGTATCGAAAAAAAGTATCGATGCTTACTTGTATCGGTACTTGTATCGGTTTATATGATAAAATAATAAAAATAAGCATTTATAAACTCTCTTATAAGTGTTTGAGTACTATAAAATACAATAAGAACTACGACCCATAAGAATTTTTGTGCAAAACGAAGTGTAAAGCACCAATTTTCTTTCAAAAAATCTTTTATATTGGAAACAAAATTTTATAGAACGTTCAGGATAACAACCTTCATTCACCTTTTATTCCAGAAATCAACAATGTCACCATGTATTTATTTTAAATGTTAATATGTATTTTATTTTTAAATTGATAAATATAAAATAAAGGGTGGTAAAACGATAATCCACGTCAAATTTTTTGCTATGATTGATAAAGCCTTTTACGAAAATGGGCGTTCAATCGAAATGCATTTCGTGCACATCTTGATTTTTTTGGTTAGCATAATCAAATTTTTAGTTTTCCTAAGCTAATCCCGCGAAGCTCTATGCGTGTCTGCAGGAAAGAAACCAGAGCCTCTGGCGGGAATCGAATCCGCAACCCCGGCGCTGATAGACTAGCTCGCTACCAGCTAGACTACCGGGGCACACATGTTTCCACAATCGGGCGAATTGTGCGTAATTTCAGCAAACCGGGTCCGTAGGAAATGGAAAAAACATGTGTGCATGCTCGCCCAGTTAGTTCTGCGTCTGGCGGCGTTATCAGACCGTGCTTTTTCGAAAATGAGGTCCAATTACGGTGAATGGTGTTCGATATCGCGAGATATTATTGAACTTCCTATAGCCAGAAATTGAGGAAATGGACCTGGACAATATGTGGTTTAAAGGTGTTTACTGCTCAAACGGGTTCTTCATACCGTTACTGCTGCTCCAGCTTTGGAATATAATCAAAAATTTAAGATTAATTTCAATACCAAGGTGAAACGATTACTTTTGACCGATACCGAGTATTTTTTTACCGATACTACTTGGTACTCGGTTGCTAAGTATCGATTACAAAAATATTTGGTACTTTTAAAAAAGTATCGAATATGTACTTGTATTTACTCGTATCGTTTCATCCCTACACACAGTGCAATCCACATGCAATCTGTTTCAATGCAACCTCAAAATATCAAAGCGTTTTGAAGTTGATGCAATCTGGAATAAATGAAAATGAATTTAATTCACTAGATTGCGTAAATGCGTTGCATAGTGTGTACCCAGCATTACAATCAAACAAAAAAAAATGCAAAAAGACGACAACATTAAAGAGCGTTAAATATTTCATACAAAATTATGAAAACTTGAAACCAATAACGCGTTTATTATATTTTTGAATAGTTGTCAACATTTTTTTGGTTAAACAAAAATCAAAAAAAAATATTGATTGAATCATTATAAAAATTTGTAGAAATTAAAAAAATTTGCAAACAAGCGTTTGTTTAAAAATAATTCGGCAATAATTTTTCTGTGTTGTTTCTCTAAAAGATCTAAGCAAAAATTTTGAGAAAAATGATTGCAACTTCATTAAATGTTCCTTTGTTGTGTTTTCAAAAACGTTTTCATTATCCCTTAGAATTGTTCTTATTAATAGAATTTTTCTTCTAATAAAAATTATAAAATAAATTGTACTCTTTAAAAGTGCTCTTCACCACAGAATACGAACAGAACTGTAAAAAGTGTCGTGTGAAAAAGGCCCAAATCAGTTGCGAGGGTAGCCTTCGAAAAATTTTTAACACAAAATCCTAAATAAAGTTTAGCTAAAACGTACACGACCTGCATAAGGCGGCACAAAGCTCGCTGGGTTAGGTAGTAGTTAAATTAAATAAAAAGTTTAAAAATCTGGTGCAGTTCTCAGCTGTAATTTTAATCAGTTTGTTAAGTTAATCGTTCATTTACAAGCTTACAAAACGCGAATGTAAACGATTTGAGTATGCTGATATTTCATTTTCTTTTAGTGAAAGTATTTTTACCAACATGTAGACCCTTGCCTTAAGTTTTGTTTTAAATATACATACATTAGGGCGGGTCAAATTGTATGGAACGATGTTTTTTGATGAAGTTTAAAGCAAAAACGTAATCTAAAGGTGATTCTGAGAAATTTTGCTCAAGAGACCATAGCTCTAAGTCGGGTTTGGGCCTCCCAAAATTTAAAAAAAAAAAATATTTTTCGATATATACAAAGAATAATTTAATTAAATTCGTCATAAAATCGAATAGAATTATAGTAGATTTCTCCATCTGGGCTTGTTTGAAAGGTGTTTTGATCACCTTTCAGAATCTGTATTGATACCAATATTCATGTTTAGTAGATATATTAGCAATGTTTTGTCGGAATATTGCCTAAAATGGACTTTTAACTAATAAATTCCGAATTTACTTAGATTTTTTTCGATTTTATCAATACAGATTCTGAAAGGTGATAAAAATACCTTCCAAACAAGCCCAAACTAACCCTAACATACATGCTTAAAAATATTCAAAAATTTATGTTGATCTTATAAATGACGTACCTTTAAATATTAATAACAATGATACACGTGTATTTGAGTATAATTCCGAAATATAGAAACTACGAAAGTTACCAGACTAACAATGTTTTAAAAGGAGGGCAACTTTAACAAATTAACAAACTACCGAGTAACAAATTAATAAGTTCGGTGTGAATATAACTATTGTATAATTACAATGGTAATCCTCCCAAAACTTCAAAAAGTCAATGAACATGCATGCAATTTACTTAACTTTCCTGACTTTACCAGTGTCCCAAAACCACAAATCTCAAGCAAAAGGCTTGAAAACTCACATACAGAATTTTGTTGGCTATCGAGTTGGGTACTTTAATTTTTACATTTCTTAAATTAAGTTTTTTTTTTGCCAAATGCCCAGCTAGATTGGCAAAAACCCCCTTTGTGCGTCGATAATATTATTTAACGAAAATGACAATAAAACTTTAAATAAGGCCTCCTCGGGTAATTCATCAAGCTCGCTTTATATGCTATTAAAATGTTTTCATTCGAGATCAGCCAAAGTTAACAAGAGAGCGAAAGTTTGCAAGAAGTTTCTCTTTTCATTGCAATAATTTACGTTTAACCATGGATAAAATGTAAGTTGGTAATTAAGGCTCAGTTCGCCGGGAGTAACAGTAAAGTTGAAAATCAGCTGATTCATTTTGTTGTATGTACAGCAATAAGAACGATTACAGTTAGTAAGAAATAGATTGGTCTTACTTTTTTACGGTTAGGTTACTGTTACTATTACTCCCAGCTAACTGAGCCTTTAACGTATCCTATCAAGATTTGTGTTTTATAAAAGCTGTTAGAAGGTATGAATGTGTGAGTCCACACTGTGGACCAATTTATATAAAATGCTGCTTCAAAACAAATTTTATCAGCATTTGTTTTATTTAACCAAAGAAGTTGTTGTTTTATGGTTGGCATTGAAACAAAAAATAATGTTGTGGCTCCTCATTACCAAAGGTTTTGTTGGGAGTCAAAAATGTCATTATTAAGATTTAGTTTTAATGTGCTAAATTCCCAACCTTCTATTGATAAACTGAAATTTATTGTTGGTGGAATAAGCAATTCCTATGCGTATTACACTGGTTGCCTAGGCCAGATCATCAGGAAACTTTATCCAAAGATTTAAGAAAAGCTAAAGATATTATTCAAATAAAACTGTGAAGCGAATAGCAATTATAAACACTCAAAAGTCTTACCCGTATTTATATCAGAGCTTAAACAAAACACCAACAGTGATTTTATTTTTTCTTAAAGGAAAAACAAAAATAAAAAGAAATTTCTTATTTTCATTGTTGCCAGTTCAGGTTTTTGCACTGCCACTTGCATATTTAAACTAAATCTTATTAACTACTCATTATTTGGAATGTATTTTCTTTGTCGTTATTTATTATTTTGTCATGATACTTATTCCCTACATCGTTTGTATAGATAAAACAAATGCATGACTTTGTTTCAATTGAAAGAAATAATATATTTAGGCGATATGTAATAAACATTGATTTTCTCACCGAAAACCCATCAGCTTGGTAAAAGAATTCATCCTTTTTATCGATAATAAAATTTAACAAAAAAAAAACATTTCTTCGGGTTCAAAAAGAGCCCGAACATGACCAAAAAAAAACACATATTATTCTCTTTAAAGCACCGACGCTTAGGGAAGGCGAAGTCGATGAGGCGTAAAATAACAAAGAACAAAATTAGCGGGTACTGTGTCAATATTTCAAACATTTAAAAAAAAGGGACGCTCTAATACATCTAACATATGTATGTATGATTTGTATGTATACTATGAAAAATAAAAAACAAATATATCTTACTTTCTAATAAGACTATTCAAATACACGTGTTACTAATAGTTAAAAGCGGTTGTTCAAATTGACGTGTTACTGATAGTTGAAAGCGGTTATTCAAATTGACGTGTTACTGATAGTTGAAATTGTGTCGCTTATTAAATCAACATCAATTTGAGATTTTCAAATTTGTTTTCTTAAAACGGAATTTAAAAGAGGGGCATACGAGAAGAGGATTTTAACCAACCAATTAAAATGCTTATGCTAGAAAAAATAAAAAACTACTCAAATTGGCCTTTATAGTTTGTAACAGTTAAGAGTGCTATATTCGTCTTTGTCGAGTCTTACATATACTTAACCATGGTGCGATAAGAGCAGAAAGTTATATAAATAATGTACTTTAGATATAAATAAATATTATTTGCACCACGCCTACTTTCGAATCCTGCCCACATTTTATCAGTTTTTGTGTGTTGATAACCAAGATGCTTTTTCCTTATGTAGAAACCATGGCTCCTGCCGTTCTCCAGATATAAAAAAATATATATTGTCTTTCTAATAGAAATGCCACGGCCACTTCTCCAACCCCGCCTACATTTCGTCCGATGTTGTGTATTGATAGACAACATGCTTGGAAACTTTGGCTCTTGCCGTTCTCCAGATATAAAGAAATCTTTTTCACTCCTCCAATCCCGCTCATATTTTTAAAAAGGCTGTGTATTAATAACCCAGCTATTTGTAGCAAATTTTGATATTTTTTCTCTTTCGACACCGCTGTATCTATTTTGTGCCACACCAACTTCTTTACACATTCCCACATTTTGTTTGATGGTGTCTATTGACAACCAAGATACCTAATTTGAAAAATTTGGTCCTTTCCGTTCTCTAGATATACATAAAAAAACAAGGGATGTATGGTTTTATTTATTTCATTCATTTAATTTGTATTTTTCCAAATTGTAGCCGACTGGGAAGACTTCTGCCGGCAGTATATTACACATACGGCTGGTTCGACCGAGAAACGAATTTTCTCTGTAATGCGTTGTGCGATACATTGGACAGTCGACAACAAACGGATGAGATCTGCTGAACGGGATATTACTACGGGCATGCACCCGCGTCTCAGAGATGAGTTCGCCCATATCAGCTGAACACCTTCCGTGTCCTTGAAAAGCTCAACATAAATCGAGAGATATCTCTACCGACACCAAACGCAATAAGCCTTGAAACGAGTGCACCGTGCCACACACGATCAAAGGCTTCATTTGTTAACCAGAATTTCAATCAATTTTTTTTTCGCTGAACATTAATTAAAATATGCTTCAAAATCGTGAAATATGCGCCGCAAACTTTTACAGTGATGCCAAAATTCATAAAAAGCTCTAAAACGGATAAATATATTACTACCTTCATTTGTCCTTCATTAGTCCCACAAGAAAAACATACAATTGCATATTCAGAATTTTCCTGATCAGAAATTCGTATGACATCTCAAAAACACTACAGATAAGATTTAAGACAACAAATCCCATTGTGCTGTATTGCTATCTCTACAGATAAGATTTAAGACAACAAATCCCATTGTGCTGTATTGCTATATCTTTTATATTTTTTTCATACATCAAATGATTAGTTTATTTAGTTGCCATTTTTTGCGTGGCAAATACGTTTTCAGTATTAAAAATTGTCAACAATAAGAAATAATGAAACAGATAATCAAATACATACGAAATTTGGCACGCATACAAAAATCTTTTAATGACATACATATGAAATAATTTAGTACTCTTTAAAAAAGTTTGCTATATAAGGCCTTATATCATGGCAATCAGCATTAGAAAGTACTTAACGTTTCACTTCTTCGACCATGAATATTTTGAGGAGTTTGATAATCGTATCAGCCGTTTGGCTGTGTTTTGTGACAACACAAGCAAAATCAGTTATCGGACATAATGATAATGACCGTGCCGAAGTTAAAAATGGTGAATATGTGACGACTCTCGACGAATCCAACAAAAATAAACTGGGTCAACACAAACTTAAGCCTGAGTTTCCCATTATGGAGAAATCAGTTGCCGGACATAATGATGATGACCGTGCCGAAGTTAAAAATGGTGAATATGTGACGACTCTCGACGAATCCAACAAAAATAAACTGGGGCAACACAAACTTAAGCCTGAGTTTCCCATTATGGAGAAATCAGTTGCCGGACATAATGATGATGATGCCCGTGCCGAAGTTAAAAATGGTGAATATGTGACGACTCTCGACGAATCCAACAAAAATAAACTGGGGCAACACAAACTTAAGCCTGAGTTTCCCATTATGGAGAAATCAGTTGCCGGACATAATGATGATGACCGTGCCGAAGTTAAAAATGGTGAATATGTGACGACTCTCGACGAATCCAACAAAAATAAACTGGGGCAACACAAACTTAAGCCTGAGTTTCCCATTATGGAGAAATCAGTTGCCGGACATAATGATGATGCCCGTGCCGAAGTTAAAAATGGTGAATATGTGACGACTCTCGACGAATCCAACAAAAATAAACTGGGGCAACACAAACTTAAGCCTGAGTTTCCCATTATGGAGAAATCAGTTGCCGGACATAATGATGATGCCCGTGCCGAAGTTAAAAATGGTGAATATGTGACGACTCTCGACGAATCCAACAAAAATAAACTGGGGCAACACAAACTTAAGCCTGAGTTTCCCATTATGGAGAAATCAGTTGCCGGACATAATGATGATGCCCGTGCCGAAGTTAAAAATGGTGAATATGTGACGACTCTCGACGAATCCAACAAAAATAAACTGGGGCAACACAAACTTAAGCCTGAGTTTCCCATTATGGAGAAATCAGTTGCCGGACATAATGATGATGACCGTGCCGAAGTTAAAAATGGTGAATATGTGATGACTCTCGACGAATCCAACAAAAATAAACTGGGGCAATACAAAGTTGAGCCTGAATCTCCCATTATGGCAAGATCAGTTACATAATGATAATGACAATGTCGAAGTTAAAAATAATAAAAATGTGCTAACCCTCAACGAATCCAACAAAAATATAATGGGGCAATACAAAGTTAAGCCTGAATCTCCACTTATCGGAAATGTGGAAAATAGTAATTCCAACTCAAATATAATGTAATTTTGAATGTAACTTTGAAAGATTTTTAGAATTTTATTCATAAAATAAAATAAAAATAATAGAGAACTTTTGTTAAAATTTATACTATAGATTATCAATTTTTGAAAAATAAATAACAATATATTTGCTTAATTTGTGTTTTTTGTGCCAGGTAATCAAGATCAACGGAAATAATGTCAATTGACACATTCTCACATAGTGCTGAGAATTAAAAGGAACCGACGTAATTAGATATTTTAAACAGTTGAATTGTGTAGCTTTTTGGAGATTCGTGTTTACAATTGAACGCAAGGTGGCGGGCGCATGACAGCGATTTTGCCTTTAACAGGCAGCGTTACCGTTGGAAATTTTCGAAAAGGGTCACAAAAAGGGGATTTTCCAGAAAAAGGGTATTTCAATAAAAAAAAGGGTCAAGTTTTTTAGAAGCAGTATTTCCCATTTGAAGGAACATAATAAGACCAAGTTTTTTATAAACAAACAAAAAATATTTATTGCAGGTAGGAATCCCCGTCCCGTCCTTTTTTAACACCTGACAAAAAGTTTAATGCCAGCTACATAGTTGCCATTAATTAAGAAATCAGTGAATTAAACTTAAAAAAAATTTAATTTTTATTACTACCCCTGAAGATGTCGGCATATACCGACGAAACGTTGGGAAAATTGTAATTAAAAAAAAATTTGTTTTAATAACAAAGAAAATTTAGGCCTTATTAGCTTTAAACAACAAAATCTAGAATATTAATTCACTTGGCCAAACAAAAGAAATTCAACAATTGATTTTTATCATTATAGCTAATTTTTAGATCCTTTTTATGTTATTTTCTTTTTTTTTTTTAACCGATTAGCGATTTCAAATAAATTTTAGGGTTTGTTTTAAATTTTGCAATCGTTCGCGAATTGTAGCCATGTTCTCGATTGAAGCGATTTTTTCCCGTAAGTTTTCTGATTCTTTAAAGCTTTTAAGATTTTTAATAAATATTAGGCTTTGGGATTATACCGCTGTTTTAAAATATTTGGAAATTTTCGCTAATTTAGCAAATTTTACCGAATGTTTTCATTTCTGTTAGTTTAAGAACTTCTAATAACACACACGTCGCCGTTTTAAAAAAAGCCCCATACATAAACCGAAGTGACCTATTTTACAGGCCACTCTCAACACTGTCGATTAAAAGGGAGGCGAAAAGTTCAATTCCTTATGCCATTATTAAGGGTGAATTTTTTTTAGAATAAAACATACTACTCTTAACGAGAGCATAACAATTTTAAAAAACGAACACCAAATTGCATTTCTTAAATAAAATCTCACATATTTTATTTTTAAGAAACCACCAAGGAAAAATAACAAATATGTATATGAGTTATGTTTGCTTCTAGGGAAATTGTACTTAAATTTGTACTTTACTATCGCAAATAGAATTTAGAAATCGTAAAAAATCTTTTAACACAAACTTTTTAGGAATGTCCGTTCTATATTTGTTATCTTGTTATTTGTTAATCTTCACTTGAAAGAATTGGAATTGTAAGTTTCTACTTTCATCCTCAAAAATCCTCAAAATAACCATTTTCTTATCCCCAAAAATCCCCACATTTTCTTAAAAATAAAATACATAATATTATGTCAATGGAAAAAAATTCATACATCGATTTATTTAAATAAATCCATTTGTGTAATATAATTAAAACTAATGTTATTTATTCTTTGAGTTCTACGTATCTATGTACACATGTATAGTAAGTAACAAGGGTGACGTAAAAACGCAAAAGAAAAATAATTATGCGTCAATACATATTTATCATTTCCAAAACTAGGGAATCATAATCTTCTAATTCATAAGCCAATGCAATTTTGTTTTACATGCTGTTTGTTTAAAAAGTGCATTTAAGATTGTTGAATAAATTTGTCACAGCAAGCTGCATTATTTTAAAGTGTGTATTTATTCTAAGAAGAGCTCCTAATAACTCATATTGTATTCTGTTGCAAATATTGATTTTGGTTGTATTCATTGCAGAAAAAAGCTAGTTCAACAGAAGAAACGCTAGTTGGTACAAAAAGCATATTTAAACCTATTTTAACAAGTTCTTGAAATAGTTTAAAACCGCAAAAAATACTAAAATATGTACCAACATCTTGACCAAATCGGTCTTGTTATGGCAAAAATTAAATTTATAATAATAAATTATCCCCAAAAATCCCCAGCGAAAAAGTGCTATCCCCCAAAAAAATCCCCAGGGTATTTTCACGAAATTGGTATCCCCAATTTGGGGATAAATCCCAAAACTGGGAACACTACTCTCTCTAACTGTCGCTTATTTGTTTGTTGGTATAGGTATTCTAAATTTCTAACTCCATAGAAAATAATAAGTATCTCATGCGGTCACCTGTAAGAAAGCCGTATAAAAATAATTGAAATCCAATACGAAAATTGATTTGTCAAAATCATTGTTGGGTTCGATTCAAGGCGAATTCATGCCAGGTAATCGGTACTACAACAAGTACAACTCGTACAAAAACCACAAGCAATTTGTTTTTGTGAAATCATTGTACAATGTCAAAAACAGAAATAAAACAAAACAGAAACAAAGATAATAAAAGAGAATAAACAAAATTTTGACATCCAAAAGTGATTTTAGCTAATATCAGCAGGGCTTTTAAGACCACCTGTAATAAATTCGCCTTGGTTCGATTCAAGTAATACTTGAATTCAAAAATTAATAAAAAAAAAATGGATTTCGACTGGCTCAGAGGACACTAGACCGATTATTTAACTGGCATTCAGAGTAATTGACCTAAAGATTTGGCTTCTAGGAACTGCAATGTTAGGGTTATACAAGAACTCACTTCATATTTTTTTAGAAAATTAAATATTTTTTCTGAACAATTTTTATTTTTCCGACAACATGGGAGATCAAAAAGCAATTATTTAACAATATCGGATACCTACAACTTTTGAACAATTTAAAGCTTATGTGTAAAAAAATGTTTAACACTTCCTTGAAATCGGTTAGATTGTTTGGGAGAGGCAGAAATTGCTCCCTACCAGCCCCCGTGGTCCTATTTTTTTATAAATTGCATAGCCTATGTATTCATATAAAAAGGGATCTATATATGATTTAAATTTCAATGAAACCTGTTGGATGAATTCCGAGAGGCAGAAATTGCCCCCTAGCTCCCCTCGTGGTGCTAGTTTTAAAAACTCTGAAACCGCTGTGCTCCAAACCGGTTTCATTAGAAAGCCAATTTTGTGAAGCTGCTTTTACGCTATACATTTTTTTTAAACTGGGACCGCGAGTGAAGGCAAGTTGCAATTTCTGCCTCTTTGATAACATCTTAAAGATTTTAATGAATTTTGGAACATAAATGGATCCCTATTTATACAGATATATAAACAATGAATTGTTAAAAAATGGAACCACAAGGGGAAATAGGGGCAATTTCTGCCTCTCCGAAAATATCTAACATATGTAAGTATACATACTTTTATATTTTGTAGGGTCTTAGATTCGTACTTAAGTAGCGACAAAATAATTAAACCTTGATTCAGCACTCATATTGGTGGAGGGCATAACAAATATGTACTATGTAAAACTGGAAATCCCAAAACGACCGGCCGTACCCAATGTGGTACAGTAACTTTAAAAAATCATTGTGAAATAACCATTGATAATATTTTTTCTTTTTAAGTTGAAGGTAATTACTTTTAAGTGTTTTTAATAAGTGAAAAATAAAAAAAAAAAATTTTATCCAGATTTTTGGAAAATTTGAGAAAAATACCCCGGCAGAAAAGTAAAAAAAAATACAATGTCTTTGAAGGTAAGTTTTATCTTAATTTATCGGGAATTCTAATATTTGGGTGTATTATTTAGAATAGATGACTACGTTTAATCTTAGTGTCACAAAAAAATATAGAGTTTGGTATTTTAACGAGAAATGTTATACTCTCAAGTAGGTGTACCTCATGTGGTACAGTAGGTCTATGCATGAGCAATATATACAAATGTTGTTTTTTTTTTTCTTTATAGCTTAGAATATTGGTTTTTGTTTCAGAGCATTAACGCTGCACGACATCGCCACAATTCTAGAAGAAGACGATAATTACGCCAAGCATGGTTAAGATTTATATATTTTTGTACTTCCACCTGTCGCCTTGTTTTCACGCTCATTACACTTAATTGTTTAACTTTACGAGGGCTTGTTCCGTCATTCGGCATTCATTACCATGTTGTTTTATTTGAACAAACTTAATCTCTGTGCAAAGTTCCGACAAAAATGATAATCTGGGACACTACTTTAAAATGATAAGTAAGTTTACCCACCCTTAAAACCACCCCTGAGGCACAATACTTTTTTTTAAACATTTTAAAGGGAACCCTCATATATTTAAGTTACTTTAAATAGAATCGTAATCAAACAAGAACAAAGATTAAATAAAAACTTTTGATGCTCTTTTTCAATAATCAAACCAAGTTGACCATTTTTTTGATTGTTAATTTAAAAAAAGGACGTAAATGTTCACAGGGGTGGGTTTGTTTATCGTCTAAAAACCAAATTTGTTGTAATTGCATGCGTGTTTGAATTACAAAAGGTATAACTTATGTTCACTTTTTGCTTGTTCTGGGCTGCTTTGTAAATATCTCTGCAGATAGTACTGTTTTTCAAGGATATAAAAAATTTACAAAGGACGTTTGGAATGTTTTAAAACAGTAAACTTTAAATTTTTTTCAGTTTTAATAAATTTTTGCTAAAATTTAAAACCTTTTCCAAGGGTTCTTTTAATCATGGAGATAACAGAGGTACTGTTAACTCAAAGTGTCATTTTTATTTTAACTCCAAATTTTTATTCAAAGGTAATATGGTCCTACATATTGTCTTGGAAAAAATAAATAGCGGTTTTCACCCTTGATAGTAAAGTCCCTTGTAGACCTTGTGAATCTTATAAATTTAGTTAAAGTACTAAGATTTACAACACTGTAACAACAAAATGTATTAGACTAGAAATTACTGCGCTGTGGTTGAAAAATCCTACAAAAAGCTGTAGTAAACACGTTTGTTAAATAACCCAGAATAAAACAGTTGAAGAAACTATGTCCGTCTCTTTCCCTCACTCAGCAAATTAATTAATTTACTATACTAACGAAAAAGACACTCACGCTTTGTAGTATGAAATCGTATTAAGTAAAGCAGTGTTGTACACTTAATACAAAGGGTAAAAACCCCTAATGATTTGTCAAATTTCAGTACTTTGGACCTCTCTGACTTCCATATAAGTTTGTACCCACTCTGTGTCACCACATTTATTGGCAAACTTATTGATTTAATTTCCGATTTAAATAAAGCCTTTGTTGATCTTAACAGGTTTATTTAAAAGCTTGTATGCACCTTGTTAAAACTTTTTTTGTTTTGTTTATAATATTTTTTTCAATTTAGTTCGTTATCTTCTTGTATTGATTTTTAATCAAATTGAATGTACCGTTAAACATTAAAAGTGCTCTTATAAACACAACCAGTTTTTTATATAAATATTTTTTTGTTAACAAAATTTATTGTTACCTAAATTTTTTTGCATGTTGTTGCTTTTTCTGCAAAAATTTTATTTACCTCCAAAATAGACTGCAGGTGCAATTTTTATATTTGTTATATGTGTCTATGTAATAAAATACATAGAAAAAATTCGAATTGTATAAACTAAACTAAATTTTTTGTTTTTTTTTTCAATAGACAACATTCCATTTCAATAAGCAACAGCAAATAGAAGGCTGGCTGTTGGTTGTGAAGCTGCAGCCAACAAAATAACGAAATATCAACAATATGTATAGATAAATACGAGTACAATATAAAAGTAAATATGGGCATTTTGAAAAACAAAAAAAAAACCATCGAGACTCTTTTGAGTGGCTAAATACGAAACTGTGCCACATATTAAATAAAAGAAAAAAATCTACAGAATTGCGGTAGTGAATAGTAGTTATAGCAGTTAGAAATGTAAATTTTTCCAATATTCAAGAATACGAATCAGAGAACTGCAAAATCCACTATTTTTGTTGATTTACTCATACGCTATAATTTACATTAACTCTATGCGTGCAAAACAAAGTTCAACGTTGGTAATTTTGACATCGTTTTGTACACATTTGATTTGTGCATGTGTGATTTTTTTTTTATTGAAAGTGCTTTGTTTGCATTTATTGTTGCGCACGCAATAACACAATTTCTTAAATCAAACGGCATTTTTACTTTTGCTTTTGCATTTAAGTCAATGGTGGGCGCTCCATAGCACAATTGGGCTGAGAGATTTCACACGTATTCTTAGCCTCTTTAATTTAGTTTTTGATGAGACACATTTTCTTATATTTTTTGTATTTTTTTTTCAAGAGAATTTACCCAGCAAACACACCGGTTTTCATTTACTGTTACTTTTTTCTGTGAACAGTAAATCTCTACAATTTAAACTATTAAAAAATCAAATGCGTAAAATATAAAATAAGGAAATATAATGCACCATTTATTTCAAATGCTTGGCTTTGTGTTAGGTGGGTACTTCTGCCTTCCCTGCAAATAATAGGACCAGTCCAAACACGCGTGTAAAGAGTAGTCCACAAGGGACCAGGACTAGTCCACAAGTAACCCAAACGTATGGAAAAAACCTGGTCTATTTAACATTACGATGTCCTAGGAGAGGACCATATAACCCACCTTTGGACCACTAAGGAGTAGTTTTAAAACTACTCCATGGTATATAACCCACCTTTGGACCAGTAACGAGTAGTTTTAAAACTACTCCATGGTATACTCAAGAGGATTAGTTTTGAAGTCGTTTAAACACGAAAGCATGTCGTTAAAAAACGAAGACATGTCGTCTCACTACAAACACTTTTTAACAATGGCATGGTCCATGCTTGCATTACATCGGACTAGTCTATGGAGTAGTCCATTTTATCAAAATGGGTCAGGTGGTCCAATTTTATTTGCAGGGTTCTTCTGGTTTAAGTAGTCACTGTCCACTCGATAACACAACGACGAATGTAAATTGGTATGAGTACAAGTCGCTTTGTTGGTATGATTGTTGTAGGCATAAGTTCAAATAAACTAGTTGTATTGTTCAATTTGTTTTTGTGTTTACCCTGCAAATAATATTGGACCACCTGATTTTGATCAAATGGACTACTCATTGGACTAGTCCGATGTAATGCAAGCATGGACCATGTCATTGTTAAAAATGGTTTGTTTGTAGTTCGTTTTTAAACGACTTCAAAACGAATCCTCTTGAGTACCTATACCATGGAGCAGTTTTAATACTACTCCTTTGTAATCCAAAGCTTGGTTATATGGTCCTGCCCTAGGACATCGTAATGTTAAATGGACCATGTTTTTTCACGTTTGGGTTACTTTTGTACTAGTCCTAGTCTCTGGTGGGCTACATTTTACACGCGTGTTTGGACTAGTCCTATTATTTGCAGGGTATTTTTTCAAAAGCGTAACAAGCAACATTAACAATAATACATTGTACATACAGAACTACTGTACTTTTTAAGAAATGATGAAAAATAAAAACGTCTTCTGTTTCAGCTGCTGAATAGTCATCAGAGCAATGCATTTTGTGTATTTTTCTTTGTATATTTTTTTTTACCAAAGCAATAATTGACGAACGAAGCTAAACATGGTATGAATGGCAAAGCCAATGCTCTGTGCATTATGTGAACAAATTTTAAAGCAACACCGATGTGTGTGGCTGAGAAAGTTTGATTGCATGAACACAAATGAGTGTATTTTATGTTGTTGATTTAATGCGAATTTTTTGCAATCGCACAAAGCTGTTCTCTGATACGATTGCGAATACAAATAACTGCGCCAATATTCGCCAAATACTAATACGAATTTCCGATTTGAAAAATCTGCTTAGCGCAATAATATTGAGAAACGTCGCACAAGGTCATCCGGTAGCAGGCCAAACTTTATCGGTGCTTAGGCGAAAAATCATCTACTAACCTGTAATTTTTTCAATCTCCCTTTTACTAATTTTTCTACAAAACACATGCTTTACTCATAAAAAATATTTTGGCTTCGTAAAAGGTTTATTAAACAATTTTTTATAGAAAATTCGTTTTGTAAGCCTGTTATAAGCATTAAATATTTTTTATAAATAAGACCTTTAATATTTAATTGATACCATTAATTTGGTTACTGGTGCGTATCAAAAATTTGTTTTAATAAATATCACAAATTTAGAATGAAATCAATGCTTATTTTTTTTTTCTTTGTATAGAGCTTTAAAGAGTTAACGCAAATAAAATTATTTTCTTATCCAAAACCCTGTGTTTTATTTAAAAAGCGACAGACTTATAGACCCGACCTCGTTTATTCTCTGAAAAATGGAATTGATTTGAATAAGACAATTTCAAATTTACAACGGATTTATATGCATGTAACTACTAGGGGGGTGTAATTAAAAGCAAAATACTTTTAGGAGCAGAAATAACCAACAGCTGCGCATGCGCTGTAAAAAATCATCAAAAAGCTCATGCAGCAGTTAAAAGTATCTAAATATGCGGATATTGAAAAGTAACGTGAATAAAAAAATACCTTAAAATTATTTTTTTAATATGTACCTTAAAATTATTTTTTTTACTGCCTCATGATGTTAATGTATCTTAACTAGCACGTGTTTATGTTACCAAATAAGGCCTAAACCTGTTAAAACTAAGCCGGTTGTTCAAACTTTTGTAGAAGCAGTCAATTGGTGTAGGTGTTACCTGCAGGTGCTGTTAAGAAGAGGTCACTATGTAACAAGGTTTTGAAAATTATTGTACAAAGCCTTTTATTGAAAGAATTGCAGTGGGAAATATTTTTTTATTTAATATTGTTATCAAAGGAAACGTTTGTTACATTTTCTATTTAAAGTGGTATCGATGCCTTTTATTAGGATCTTAACACGTTTTTTGCCAAATGTTTCGCAATTTTCTTATAACGAGATTTCTTTTTTTGTTTAATTGTTTTAGTGAAGCAAATTTAAAATAATTTTTCTTAAAATGACTGTTGAATGACAGAAAATTTTGCCAATTTCATAAGTTAAGAACCATAAACGCATATCTTTTGTCGTCTACGTTTTATTTGAAAAATTATACATTAAATGTCTTTAAATATTAAATTAAATTTTTTAAGAAAACTAGATGTTATAAACTCTCTAATAGTATATATTATATATGGGCATTTCCATCATGTCGAACGTGACCGTACGTACACATTTCATAGGAAAAAAAGCAAAGTAGAACGGAGAATTATTTTGACAATAGATTAAACTTATAGCTCTTAAGTAGCCCAATATTTAGTGTTTTTGTTAATTTTTTATAAATTTGTTCGTTTTCAAGGCAATTGCAAAAAAATCAAGACATTTGCGCGTAAAAAAACTGAAGTGGTTTTAACGGCCAATAACTCAAACGCCGATTTCAGCGAAACCTGAGGCAAGAATGTTATGTACTAATGTCTCTTAAAGTTTTAATCACTGTCGCATGTGACGTGTCGCACGTGACATTTTTCGCCAGCATTATATTTATGTTGTTTCTGTTCCTCTCTTTACGAAATTTTATATAAACGAGGTTATTTAAAATGTTAAAAAAAACAGAAGTATTTAATATTCTATGTTCGCCCGGTAATCGAATTTCGACCACTTGACAGTCACTGCAAAAATAAACCTTTATACCTACATACTGGGTCTCATGCATAATACGTGAGCTTAAGCTCGTACTCGATTTTTTGAGTAAAAGGTGCTTGTCGTATGCATAATAAAACTTGATTTATTTGCTTTTACTCACTGCTCACATTTGATCTGGTCTTGCTCAGTTTGAACTAAGTTAGATGAGCTTGTGCTCATTTTTATATGCATAAAAACAAGCTGTTTCTTTCATTTGTGAGCTCTTGCTCAAATTTTGTTTAGTCTGCCTTATAGTTGACTCGCGTACACTTAAAAGGAATCATGGCTGAATATTTTGTGCCACAAAGAATTACAAAATGCTATCAACAGCGTAAAACAAATTTAGCAAGTGAGGATAAAAAATTATACAGGCTTGTATTCTTAATTATTATTATTTTTTTTTTTTTTTTCAAAAGATTTTGCTATTCGTGCTTAATTCCCAGTTTTTATTATTGATAAAAACACTTGAAATTTATTGTTTTATTTGGTTTAATATCTTTAGTTTTTCTAAAATCTTTATGGATGAAGTTTCCTGATGATCTGGCCTAAGCAACCAGTGAAATGCATAGGAATAGCTTATCCCATCAACAATAAATTTCAAGTGTTATTGTCAAGAATTAAAACTGGGAATTAAGCACGAATAGCAAAATCTTTTGAAATTTTTTTTTATATAATTTATAATTAAATGATAAATACATAGGTTTGATGATAGTAGCATCTGCTGGTTGGCTAATTATTTTTTTGAGGGGTGGTGGTGCCCTCAACAACATTGATAAAATTCGACTGTACTTAAGATTTTGTGCAGACCCTGGATTCCAAAATGGTTCTTTAAAATAATTTTTTTATTGGCTGTTTTATTCATGTCTATTTTATAAGTTGCGTTCGAGAACACAAAAGTTTTTACTAAACTTTACTGCATTTTACGAAATTGCGTTCGAGTACACAAAATGCAGTAAATGAGAACATAAATTGAGAGCGAAGAGTGACAGTTCTTGTCTGAGTGTTTACAAATTTTTACTGCAGAAATTTTTGCAGTAATTTACTAAATCAAAAAAAAAAATATGTTTCAACAGGTAAACAAACAAAAGTAACAAATAAAAAGCATACAAATTGTGAAAAAATTGTTAAATAAAAGAAAAGTTGAAATAAAAATTAAACCAAAACAAGAAGTGAATTAATATTAATTAAGTAAACTTGTTTGTGAAGCATTTATTTGGCTAAATACAAACTTCTGAATTTTTTTTTGTTATGGTAATTTTTTAGAGTTGTAAAAGTGTGAAGTATTGGGTACTTAAGTAATCAATAGCAAAAAAATTATTCATGTTCTTTTAAATAATTTAACCCGCTACAAATTATAAAATCAAATAAAATACAAAACAAACAAATATGAAAGATTACATTAAATAATTTGTTTGTATTTTCCCAAAATGTTCGTGTTATAAAAGGTATTTAATCGAGTACCGATAAGAAAACGAGTTAAGTAATCAAAAGTGTAAACATTTTTCAACACTTCAATTATAATTATTTGCCATTAGCTGTTGCCTTTATTTTACGAATTTTTACTAATTTTCCGTTCGCGTACTTTTTTGTACGACAGCTTTTTGTGAGAGCAAATTTTTCATTTTACTGCATTTTACTGCAAAAGTTCTCAAACGCACCTATTGTTTATGCACCATTTCATGTTAACTTTTTTTATTATATTTTTTCCCTGTTAATTCAATGCCAAATTTTTGCTTAATTTCTGTTACACATGTTTCTATTGTTTGTTTTTTTTTTTTATTTTTAATGCTTGGTAATTGACCCTTTTCTAGTAAATATTTATTTTGTATTATTTTTTCTTCTAAAAATTTAGAAATGTCAGTTTCTATTTTATTATTATTATAATTTGATTCAACTTCACTTTCACTTGACGATATGTTTGCACTTCAATAACAATTAGACGTTTGATCTCCCTTTGCTCAGGTAAATGCAATTGGTTTGAACTCATTTTTATGCATACGAAATTGCACAAAAGCTGTTGCTGTTTGATCGAACTCGACTAACGAGCAATTGCTCACCTGCCTCAACTCAGCGCTTTTACTCGTTTTTATGCATGAGACCCAATATGTACGTGTATATGTACATATGTATTTGTGATTGTTTCTTCAAATTAGGGCTACCAAAATTTAAGAAAAAAAATAACAAATGGACTTCCATACACAAATCCTTTTATTCGTTACTTTTATTTCACTTTTAAGTTATAAAAATATAAAAATTATTAAAAATTTTAAATTGTTAATTTTCCCTGAAAAAGTCACACACAGGCGTGACGAAATATCAGATAAAATAAATAATTTTATAAAAAATAGCAGACACCAAGCTTAGTAACTAAATATTAATTTAAAAATAAGATAAATGACTACAACCAAGGACTATTCTGCAGCAAAACAAAATATTTCGCATAAAAAAACCAGTGCGTTTATACAGGTGTGTACATGTTTGTTTTCAGGTAAATGTATGTTTAACATAAATAAATCATTTTTATAAAAAAAAAAAATTCCAGTTTTGAATTTTTACACTTACAATGTCGTACGTGACCAACTTTATATAAGTACCAAGATCTCAAATCTTCTTACTTTTCAGTAAGGTTTCTCTTATTTTAATTTGTTCTCGATATTTGTCGCACGTGACATCGAAATATGAGATAAAACAAAGGAAAAAATACAGTTATTTGCAATCGCATAGCTTCATTTGCATTCTTTTTTGACTCTTTGTGCCCTCCGAAATATGCTAGAACAAAATCTCTTCAAGAACTTATAATTTTAATGTTTTGGTGCACCTATCGGTGGAAATGTTCATCCATAAAAAATTGCTGTTTAAATGTTCTTCTTTTTATACCCTTCACCACAGGTGTAAAAGGGTATATATAAGTTTGTCATAACGTTTGTAATTTCCACAATATTGATTTTAGACCCCATAAAGTATATATATTCTGGGTCCATATGAGAAGAGAAGTTGATTTAACGATGTCCGTCTGTCCGTCTTACGTTTGATATGTGTTTTCCTGATAATCCAGACATGATAGCGGCTAGGTTGTTTTACATTTATGTTACATATAGTCCACTATTTCTTGCTATTGAAATTCAGCCAGATCGGTCCAAAAATGACGTAGATATGAGCAAAAAACCACGACTACCTCTAAATTTTTCCAAAAATCCCTTGTTGCTGTTGTATTTTTTTTATTTCTGTATATCTTGAGAACGACAAGAACCAAAGTTTCCAAATTAGGTACACACATTTAGGTTGCCAATACACACCTACACGTCCTACAAAATGTGGGCGGGATTGGAGAAGTGGGCGTGGTACCTCCCGTACAAAAAAAAATAAAAATTTTATAAAAACCTAAATTTAAGGGCTGCCATATGTCCTATGGATATGACTTATATATCAAAATATCGGAAATTTTTAGTAGAAAATATTTTATAAAAAACTCGGAAAAATCGGTTCAGATACAAAAATGGGCTAAAAAACATCAAAATTTTTATAAAAACCTAAATTTTAGGGCTGCTATACGTCCTATGGATATGACTTATATACCAAAATATCTGAAATTTCTTGTAGAACATATTTTATAAAAAACTCGGAAAACTCGGTTCAGATACAAAAAAGTTATGACCAAAATTAAACTAAAGTAAATGGTAAATTTTTTCTTCAACACGTCGGTATATAAATCTGCCAAATCGGTTAAAAAATGGCAGAGTTATAACCGAAATACTGAATCCACAAAAATTACTCTTTTTTATAATTAACTTTGTTAAAATATATATTTACAAGTTTATATAAATGTTTATATATAAATATAACTTAAGTAAATGGATTCTTCCTTAACATGTCGGTATATAAAACTATCAAATCGGTTAGACAATGGGTAATTTATGAGCAAAATACTCAAAAAATGGGCTAAAAAACATCAAAATTTTTCTAAAAACCTAAATTTTAGGGCTGCTATACGTCCTATGAATATGACTTATATATCAAAATGTCGGAAATTTGTATGAGTTATAACAGAAATACTGGGGTCTAATCACCGCATACGATATCGAGCAAAATTCATCGAAATTATTTATTTTGGTATCTTGAAACTCGATATCGAATGAAATGTATTGAATTTGAAATAATAGCATTCGACATCGAGTAACTCGACATTACATTTATCGAGTTTTCATTCGATACGCCAGTGTCTATCGTATGCAAAAAAATTCAATAGTTTATTCGATACGATAGTATCGAATTCAGTGATTAGAACCCTGAATTCCCGAAAATTACTCTTTTTATACCCTTCACCGAAGGTAAAAAGGTATATACAATATTGATCCTACACCCTATAAAGTACATATATTCTGGGCCCTTATGAAAAGCGAAGTTCAAAACCGGTTGTCTCTTATTTAAAAAAAAAAAAAATATTTACCAGTTTTATTTAGTTTTTGTCTAGTTGCTCTGTATTCTGCTCGCACAATGGTGAAGGGTATATAAGATTCGGCACAGCCGAATATAGCACTCTTACTTGTTTTTTTTTTTTTGATTTTGCTTAGAACTAAAAGTTTTTGGCGAACTATTTAAGTTATAATGCCAGGGTATCACACAATTTTTGGAGCTTTAACCGCAAAACCTCGTTCGACCTAAACCTTCCTATAAGAAGGCGAGAGCTTCCAGAATCCGCTCCAGAGTATTTTGGTCTCCACCAGTAAACGTCTGAGTTATTTCCTTGGTACTCCACCAGTCAAACGTCCGAGTTATATATGGTTGTCCACCAGTCACATTGAGTTTTTTTCTTTGGTTCTCCACCAGACAACACACATTAAAACATTTAGGTTAATAACGATTGCATATAGTTAATGCAGAAAACTCAAAAACTGTAACTCGGTACAGTTATACGACGCCGAAACACCAAAAAATGCGGGGTGACAACGCAAAACGCAACAAAAGCAGACAAACAAAAACGACCTGTTTGTCCTTAAGAAATAATGACAAAAAGCGCGAGCTGATTCTCCACTCAGAGCAGTTTTACGAGTCAAAATGTTCTTCTTAATAACATATTTAATTGTTAAATTTTTTTGGTGCTTACTATTAACTTCTCATTGATTGGTGTTCTTTATTAATCTCATCAAATAATTTTATTTTGGCGGATCTATTATTACTAATGGGTCCAAAATAGGCTGCATTTTCGAAAATGTATTTGTAAATACTTTGATATAGGGAATTGATGTATTATACATACTTTCTTAATTGTTTATTATAAAACAATTCTCCCCTTTTTACCAATAATAATCTTCTTAAGTCACCTTTATACCTTCACACAACTTAATATATAATTCCCTTACACTTTCTATTTATTATCTAGTAATTCAAAGAACAATAACATTTATCAAATTGCAGCTTTATTGTCTGGGCAACTAAAGTATTTAGTTCATACTAAATAAACTACTTCTGTTACCACACACCGGCACCTACACTATTGGGTTTATTCCTCATAAGTACACTGAAAATAATCGATGCCGCATTTTACTAATTTTGAAAGTAATGATATCGTTACGTATATAATAAAAAAAAGGTTTTTATTGTTTTATAAAAAAGCAACCAAAATGTTTTTAATACAAATACACAGTATATACTTATTTTGCTTTAAAATGTCATTTAATTAAAAATTACTCAATAACTTTTCTTTAATTCCAGCGAAAAGTCGGTCCTTCTCTATGGATGTGAAACGTAAAACGTCACTGAGTCCGTAACACTGAAGCGTGGTAGCGACTGCCTGATTTAAAATGTTTACAAGTCTTTTAATGTCATCAGTTTTAATGAAAGAACGTATAACAAAAATAACGTCAACATTAATTTTAATACTACAACAGCCTCCAGTGTAAACATGAAGAAGGCTTGCTTCAATACCCGCTTTGACTGCCATGGTGTGCCAGTAGGCACTGTTGATTAACCGGTTTTTACTAGCTGCTTTGCCTTATTGCACTAGAGAGAAACGAATCCATCTAAGTCTACACATTGACCTGCTATTCAATTGGGTTTCTTCAAAACATTGTTGCGGACATCTGGGAATGTTTCCATACCAAATTCAAGCACCTGTCGTATCTGCCTTATCTTATGGAAGATATTATCCCCATTTGTGACACATAATGCGTATACCAACCGCCCCCGAATGTGAGAACTACCTGCACATGCAGGAAGTAGTTTGATTGAATAGTCCGGCTGGATTAAACACTCACCCCTTGTTGAGTAGCTGGAGCTATCTGGCCTCCGTTTCTTTTGGAAAACTGCTAGCAGCATCTGTTGACTAGCAACAGCACCTGGGGAACATCCTCCCTCAGGTCGAACACTCCCACAAGTGCTGGAAAATAAACACTTTGGTGGCATTTTCTGGATATCCCTTCCCTTGACTTTGGGTAGTAAACCACAACCACCACGCGATTGCCGAAAGTTTGCTGTCAGCGGACAGGATAAACTTCCGCATGGACAATCTTCCTGAAAGACAGAAAGTATTTCCCACAAGAATAATACTAACGGAGGCCTCAAATAATAGTCTGTGCGGTCAACCGCGATTGCCATAAATTGTAAAGATCTGACAATTTTGGGTTTTGGCCGAATCCCAGGCTTTTTCTTCACTCAATAATGCCCTGGCGAATGTAACTCCAGAACAGACAAAAACAAACAAAATAACACACAAAATGGAATCCCTAAGGGAGACAAAATGTGGTACGCCAACGAACAACAGCGAGAGAATCAGAAGAAAAGGAATATCTTCAATGAAGACTTATGTGGCCACAAATCCGTCAAACAGCACAAGACAGAACTTGCTTGAGAGCCTTCGTACAAAGGTTTCCCTAACTTTTTACAATCGTATCGCTGGAAGCTTATTCGTTAAAGCCGGACTCTCTGCCTAATAAATAAAAATTAAAAAAAAAAAATCTACTAAATTTACAAATTTTCAACCAAAATTTCAAAGTCTTTTTTACAATGTCGGCAATTAAGGAATTATTTTTTTTATATATACGAATGATTTTTTAAATGCATGAAATTGTTTCTTTTATATAGAATTTATTAAACTTTTTTTTAATTCGTTCTAGAGGTAAACAACAATAAACAAACGTTTTTTTTTTTTTTATTTAGAACGTATCGATTTTTGTCAGTGCAAGTTTCTGAAAATACTCAATATCCATTGAAGAGTGTAGTTGAAAATTGATTGATTTAGTATTCTACAATATGCAATTCAAAGGCAAGAAATTTGTACTTAACCCATTAACCGCCAAAATTAAACTAGAAGTGATAATGAAAATAAAAGTTTATTTTTCTATTCATTGCATACAAAAGTAGCATATAGGTATAAAAAAAATTTTAAAAATTAGGAATGGTTGGAGTAGGAGGGGTGTACTCAACCGAGTACAGCGGCGGGTTACAGGTGAAAAGTTTCAAAACAATTTTTTTCAATGCATAATGTTTTTAAACATTTCTTGCATTGCCAGCGAACTCTTGCATGACATAAAACGCATCTTAATTGTTTTTCTAACTTTTTTGGGTAGTGACCTATACCATCTTGAGGTAAACCTAGGACCAATGAAGATGAAAGTCGAGCTTTTTTTTGCGCGTTTTGGCGTAAATAGTACCTTGCAATGTAACGCCGAAATAAAAGTTGATCCATGCCATCGTTATGACTCATTACATATAGCCGCCAAGCGTTTGCAATGGCCATGTCTATGATATACGTAAACAATGGCCACCACCATTTCTTACCACGAATAGCAATTCTGTAGAGTGAAATGGACTGGTCCAGTTCATCTACTCCTCCCATATGCTTGTTATAAGACTGAAACACCTTTGGTATATTGACATCAATTTTTTGCTGTTGTGTTGAAGACCAACGTTTTACAGTTCCTAATGGCTCAATTGTGTCGTAGTTCGTTGCCATTGTACAGACGCTATTGTCTTTCCATTTTACCAATAGAATTTGATTTTGCTTGTCAAACCTATAGTCATATGAGGCTCGCTCTTCTTTTTTCATTTCTTTCGCGCTTCTCAATGGACACTTTTTTGTTCTGTTCTCTCTTATTGTTCCAGTCGCACGAAATCCTTTTTCCTTAAGATCCACCAAGAGATTATAACTAGTAAAAAAGTTATCAAAAAATACTTGGTGTGATGCTGAGTCAGTCTTCATTTTTTCAAGCAATTTGTTTACTACTCTTGACCCTAAGGGATCAGTAGAATTTTCCTCTGATTTTCCACAATAAAAATCGAAAGTGTAGCAATATCCGGTGGAACTAGCTGCTACCCAGTTCTTAAAGCCAAATCGTACTGGTTTTCCACGTATGAACTGCTTAGCAGGGTGATGGCCGAAATATTTTACCATCGACTCATCAATTGAAATGTGCTCGTGCAATACTCCCCACTGAAGAAATTTGCTCATTACAACTTCAGCTAATGGCCGAATTTTAAACATTTTGTCCCTGGTAGTGCCAGCTATGTCATTGTTAACAAGATGAAGATTCCTTTTTATATCTCGATATCTTTGCCTAGACATGGTTTTTGATACCATTTCCATGCCAACATCTTCATCGTAAGACCAGTATAAATCCTCTCTGGGTAATTTGTGATACCCAGATAATATCAGTACACCAATGAAATTTTTTAAGTCGACGGCGTCAAGTTGAAAGTTATGTCTGTTGTTTTGATTAGCATATAAAATTGTATTGCTGATAATCAGATTAGTCACTTCTTCATCAAATATTTTTTCGAATACATGTACTGGGTTCAGACTACTAAATAACTTCTTAGCATCTTCTTGTCTGGCGATCACATCAGTCGATACCTGAGTTGTTGAAGAGTATATTGGAAAACACTTACGCCACGCTGGTAGTTGACTGCGTCCTCTCTTTACCTTATCGGCCAACGCTTCATCATCGCTACTGTCGTAATCATCAGTTATATTATTGTCGCGCATAAAAACCTCAATGTTACCCGGCACATCTCTCGGCAAGTCTTCAGCTACCATGATCTCATCACCACCTTCTTCTTCATCTGTTAACACGCTCGGCTCTGGAGGAATGATAGCGAAATCATATAAAGAATCATTGTCACTATCTTCCAATATTGCGTTAACAGCTTCTTTTAAACCTTTAAATGCATTGCAAGCTTTAAATCGTTTAGAATTCATCTTGAATCACTTTTGTACTCTGACCTTCACAATGCAACTATAAACACTAATGAACTTTATTTAAAGCAGTCACTACCGATAAAACTCTTAGCTTCTTATTTTGGGAGTCCCCTTCTTACATAGTTAAACACGCAAGTATGCATTTATATTTCTGTAAACATAACAGTGTTGCCACAATTTTTATATGGATTCCGCCAATGTACTCAATTGAGTACAGTGACATTTAAAATGGGATAACTTTGTTAAAGTAAATGGCAGTCCACTTATTTTTTATATATTTTGTAAATAGAAATGCCAGCTTTTAGAAAATTAAAATAAAAAAAATTAACAATACAGTAAAAGCTAAAAAAAAGGGGAAGTCTGTGCTTATCTCGCCACACCAATTTTGTGTAAGTTTAAGTGTCCACTTTGTGACAGTTAGTATGTATGTACCCATTTTTTTTTATTATTATAATAGGGTACAGGTTTATTTTAAGCTACAAACGCAACAAATATTATTAAAACTTTCAACATTTTAAAAATTACGCCTATTATTTAGATGTACTCAATTGAGTACAGCGGCGCCAAATGGGTTAAAGTTAAATTTAACTCAATTTAATGTGAACATAATAAAGTGTTTGTTTAGAGATACCAAGAATTTGTTTAGAAATTGTGTCTATTATTCCTCAAATGTTTGGTAAATTTACGAATTGTATTTAGAATCAGAACAATTGAAATAACAATACATGAGAAATTTAAGTAAATTAAGATTTTCGTGAGTTCCGCTTGTTGCTTTAAGATCTTATTAAAATTTAAAAGATTTTTCTTATAAAATAAAAAAAAAAAATTGTTTTTATTTTTTGTTTTTTATTTACCCAAATATCAAACTGTAGTCGGGCCTGTAAGAAAAGTTAAACTCGCTGCTTATTGTTGTTGTTTTTATTTAAGGTTTGAAAATGCACATAAATAGATATATTTAATCCCATCAACAATAAATTTCAGTTTATCAATAGTTGAAATTGGAATTCAGCACATGTTAACGAAACCTTGTTAATAAAAAAATATTTTTTGTTATTAAATATGAATCTAAAATTTGTTTCGAAATCTTAACTAATTTAATCAAATATTTATTATTATTTAATTCAAATCTAAATCATGTTTAATTAAAACACTTTAATTGGCAAATACAATTTTTTTAAAACAAAAAAAGTTTTTGTTTTGTTAAGTAATTTTATTAATTTATTTCAACCTTTTGCTTGCTAATTAACTTTTGAATTTAAAATAAAAAGAGCTAAGAATTAATTATCTAAGTTCTCAAATTGTATAAATATGTAGTAAATATTTTGATACAACAAATAAAACCGAACAAAAATATATTCTCTAACAATCAGCGAAAAACCAAAATTGTGTTGTTGATTTAAAGAAACTAAAACAATAATACGAAATAAACTTTTTTGTAAAGGTGTGACGAATTTTGTATACTCTAAGTTTTGGTATGAAACAAAAAGCAATTTAACGAGTTTCCTTGTCAATTAAGAAAATGATTTAAGCGATGATTTGGAAACAGGGCGAATTTTACAATTTTGCCGACTTTTTTTCTTTTTGTTTTAAACAAAAAAAGAATATTTTTTTTAAGAATATTAAAATTTTTCAATAATCATTTTAGAAGAAGCTGACTTAAACGGTTAATTAACTATTTTCTAATCACCAAGGCTTTTCCAATTTTGGCGATTTTTTTTTTTTTTTTTTTAATTTAAAATTTGTAGGTAGTTATTCAGAATACTTTTATTTTTAAGTTATTTTTTTTTAAATAATTTGGCCTTTTTTGAAAAGTGATATTTTATTGGTGAAATTTGGATTTAGACGATTTTCGATTTTTTAAATGCTAGCGATTTTGTTTTGTTCTAAAAATGTAGATAAGTTTTTCAGAAGACTTTTATTTTTAAGCAATAATTGGCCTTTAAATAAAACTATTACTTAACGATTTTCAATTTTGACGATTTTTTAAAAATTTTAAAATATGTGGGTAAATGTATCAGAAGTCTTTTATTTATAGTAATTATTTTTAAAAAAATTTTTTTCTTTATTGAAAAGTGATAATTAAAAATGTTATTAGGCGATTTTTTTTTTTTTTTTTTTTTTTTTTTTTTTGTTCTAAAAATGTAGATTAGTTTTTCGGAAGAACTTTATTATGAAAGTATATAAATAAAAATTGGGAATTAAGCAAGACTAACAAAATCTTGTAAGAATATTATTTTTATAAATAAATAATAAATAAAATGGCCTCTATTAAAAAGTGATAAATAAAAATATTATTTGTCGATTTTAAATTTTGGCGATTTTTTTTTTAAATTTAAAATATGAGGGTCATTGTTTCAGAAGGCTTTAATTTATAGTAATTATTTTTAAAATATTTTGGCCTTTATTAAAAAGTGATAAATAATAATACTATTTGACAATTTTCGATTTTTGCTATTTCGGCGATTTTTTTTTTTTTTTTTGTTCTAAAAGTGTTTATCAGTTTTGCAAAAGACTTTTATTTTTAAAAATCGTTTTCAAAAGTATATTGAGTTGTTAAACATTTAAGCGATTTTTTTTTTTTGGAATTTTAAACAAAAACACTAAATAAACTTTTTTATGAAGTTACGAGAGAATTTTTTATATTATTATTTTAAGTATGAAACAGAAATTTGCTTAACATGTTTCCTTGCCAGAGAAGAAGATGATTTAAATGGTAAATTAACTTTTTTCAAGATTCTAGCGATTTTAAGAAATTTTAATTACTGTTTTTAAAAGGATTTTTTGTGTCAAAAATGTGATATAAAAATGTTATTTTACTTTTTTCAATTTATTCCATTTTTTTGCTCTATTTGAATTAATATCTTTCAAGACAATTTGGTTTCCTTTAAATTTTAAAGATTGTTTTTTTTTCAAGTTAAAAATAAGTTGTATTTTTTTATTTTTGGTACTGAACAAAAAGCATTTGACGTTTTTTGCAATTTTCTTTGTCAAAAAGCGATAATTTTTAAAAGTAATTTACTATTTCCTAAACAGGCGATTTTTCTTATTGTGTCGTTTTTGTTAAATTGGTGTAATTTTCTTAAACTAAAGCGATTTTAATGATTAATCTTATATTTTGGGATTTTTACCACCTGTTTATTTTGGCGTTTTTTCTTTAGTACCTTTTTGAAATTTTTTTGTTGAGGTTAATTTTAAGAAGTTTACTTTATTAATAAACTTTGTTTGTTGCGGACGATTTTTTGTCACATTTCTTTTTTTAATTTGAGATTTCTAAAAATGTTGTTGCTTTTTTAGATTTTAGAAATTTTATGCAAACTTTTTCTGGCTTTAAAACTTTTTAGGACTATTTTTAGGTTTGAAAGGCTGAAATAAAGCTTAATATTAAAACTTTTAGCAAAATTCGTGTCAATTTAAATCTAGTAAATTTTTTTAAAAATTGTGTTTCGTTTATAATAATTTTCTTCTTGTAGCGTTTTTTTTTTTTTGTACATAAAGATTTTTTTTTTTTTTTTGTTTAATGAATTGTTTTTTTAACTCTATCATTTTTTCCTTTGATTTGGCCGTAATTTAGCAAGTGAATTTCGATATAACAATTAAGGATTTGTATTTAAAAGGACAACTTAGATCTTTAGGATTATTTAAAGTGCCTACTGTAGGACTCCTGTATGTAAACATACAAATTCTATCTTTAACAAAAAAATTTTAGAAAAAAAAAAATCGTGCAAAAGCTCTAAATGACAAATCGTGAGAAACACACCTGTGTGCTAAAGAATAAAGTCTTTGAAAAAAAGGCACCAACAATGTTGCATCGTCTCTAAGACTCCAGCCAAGCTTTATTTTATTTCTTCTATGTTGTTGTTCTTTTTATTGCTAAGAATTTGATCATAGTTAAACTTAATAATGCTGGTTGGTTGCCCAGATATTCAGCCATAAAGAAAAATAAATACAAGTTTATAGAGCAACCACAAGAAGACAATGACAGCAGGTTGCTCTTAAAACCAGGTTACAGCGAAAAATTTACCAAAAGAAAAAAACAAAACAAAGAACATTTTGGAAAAACGCCAATCTAACAAAGATGCATTGAAGCAAAAGTAACTGCAGGGGAAAAAATTAAACACATAAACAACACAACAACAACAACACTTTTCTATCACGTTCAAAAAACCAACCAAAGATGATTTTCTTTTGGAAGATTTGTTAAAAAAAAAAAGATTAGAAAAAACGTGTTTAAATAAAAATCTTGTGTGTTTTTAAAGAAAAGTAAATGTTTAAATTTTTCTTAATAACTTACATTCTCATTCCCGTGGTACAGAGGCTCTCAAATAAATTTCCGAGGATCCCTTAGGAATCGTTAAAGAATTACTGAGCTTCAGAAAAATAAAACAAAAATTAAATTATTACAATAAATCTGAATACAAAAACCAAAAAGACACTTATTTTTACAACATTCTTACACTCATAGAAAGAAGCATCTTCATATTGATAATGACCTAACATCACAATTGTGACATCAATTTTTTTAAAATTGCATTAATGGGGCAAAAAGTGACATCAATCCAATGACGAACGTCATCAAAAAATTTCGTCATATTTTATGCGTCATCTATGCTATGAATATAAAATAAAATACATACAATTTTCAAAGTAGAATGATTACGAAAACCATATTGGGCATGCTGCTGGAGTCTTATCATTAATGGTTCTTCTGTAAAAAAAACGCGGAATAGAACAAAAGTGAAAACACAGTTGTAACGGGTAAGTAAATAATAATATTCTCCCACTTTGACTTAAGTCAATTCTTATGACTCAATTTAATGACACACTGTCTGCCTCATGTGTCCTTTCTCCGATATTACAGAGTCATCGCACTGATGATATTTTTAATTAAACTGACTCCGATTCGTCATTTCTGGCATGTGCCGATGTGCCATACTATTGATTACATAATATCACCTGATAACAATTTGGCCAAGTGAATTTAAGGCTGACATCACAATGATGAAAAGTGTCACGTTGTCATAAAAAAGACCCTTGTCATAGTCACTTTAGGAACTTCATTAAACAAAAAAAAAAAAAAAAAGATTTGGAATCTCTGCTATCTTAACTATGTATATTCAGAAAACATTAAAATAGACATGTGTAATTTCCTTAGCAAAGCGAAATAGTATAAATTTTTTTGAATGTGATATATTTTTATGCCCTTCTCAACAGGCGGAAAGGGTCTACATAAGTTTGTCAATCCGTTTGTAATTTCTTCGATATGGATCTTAGACCTAATGTAGTATTAATGTATATTCTAGATCCTAATTTAATTCTATCTGTTTGCCAGTGGGCATGTTAAAATATGGTTTTCGAAGACTCCAGATATAGAGGGGCTTGATATTCAAAGTTATCAACCTTTTTTAAAAGCATAGAACTTTATTTAAAAATAAAACACAGAAAATTCAATGAAATTACCAAAATGTTGGCTTCGTTAGTTCACAAATTTTATGGAATTGCCTTTACGACTGCGCCTTGTAAACACTTTTTCGAGCATACCCTGTCTTATTTTGTCAATAGAGCTTCAAGTGTTGGATTCTTAATGATCAATCATTTCTGGCTTATCAGCATGGTCCAGAGGCTTCACGTAGCCCCACGAAAAGTAGTCAACAGGTGCCAAATAACACAAATGAGGCCGCGACTCCACCGGTCCATTTCCTGGGACAATACGGTCACAAAACCATTGGTTCATAAAAGTAATCGTTCCACGCGCTGTATAGCATGTTTTGCCGTCTCGTTGAACCAATATCTCCTCCAAATGACTTGCAATGATAGCAGGAATAAAAAAAATCTGTAATCATTTGCCTGTAGCATTCGCCATTCACGGTAATGTTGGCACTGGTTTCGGCTTTAAGGAAAAATGGGTCGATGATGCCACCAAACAGCGAATTTTTCGGGATGTAACGGAGCCTCGTGAGGATTGTGCTCACCGAACACACGAGGCAAATGCATATTGCGGGGTCGATTTGGATGAATATTATCCAAAAGAGTAAATGTAGTTATGAATTGATGCATAGTATTGCGTACTAGCTGCTCAGATGGACAATCAGGCGCACAGTAAACTTGACGAAGTGATCTATAAGTTTGGCAAACAAAGCGAGAAATTTTAAATTAATGTCCACGACTTGTAAACGTTGTTCTGGTGTAAGTTTTTGCATGGTGATTTGCCAAAGTAGGCTGAAAAATATAGTCAGAGAAGCTGAGGAATAATAAAGGCAGCAACCCAGATAATATTGAAACGGAATTGTTTTAATATCGATCAGATATACTGGCACCCGCATTTTACCTAGTCCTCCATCTGGAGAGCCAACTTCATTCCCAACCAATGGAAAGAGCGTGTGATAGCAACAATTCCCAAGAAGGGCGATTTAAACGCCTGAAGAAAAAAGGGAGATATCACGCTTCTCAATACTATTGTAAAGTTCTTGTAATCCTTGATGGTATTTCACCAACCATCAACGCTACACTGCGACAGGAGAAAACGGGTTCAGATCACAAAGATCCTGCGTGGATCATATGAGCACTTTAGCACGGAGTTGTAGAGCAGTCCTTAGAATGGCGCTCTACCATATATCTTCAATTTGTAGATTTGGAGCGCGCAATTGATACTATCAACAGAAAGATAATACGTCACTTTATTAGAGAAAAAAATGTACCAGAGAAGAAAATTGCCCTGCTATGTGTGGTATACAGTGGCGTCCGCACCAAAAGCTTAGCGGCTTGGACAATGCTGACCACATTTGCCTTCTATCATAGACACTAGCTTGAACGAGATGCAAACTTCAAAAATAACTTGCAAATGCCGGGATGGAGGGATTACGTGTAAATGTAAAAAAACAAAACTTCTGCGAATCGAGACCCCGAGCCGAACAGCACTTAGTATTGCCATAGGTGGCTCTAAGACTAGAGTATTTAGAATAATTTGCCTTACTTGGTTGCTTTGTGCCTAAAGGCGGTGGCGTGAATAAGGATGTAATGGCACATATAAACAAAGCCCGGCACGAATACCAAAAACTCAGAAAAGTCTGGTCGGCACGGAACATTTCTCCTTGTACAGAAATAGAATTTTTAACACTCTCGTAAAACCGGTTCTGTTATACGTCTCGGATACCTGGAAAGTAATATACATTATATGCAAATAACTTTTATATTCATTAATAAGTACCAGCGACGTATATGGCGAACATTTGGGATTTCCACAATCTTCAACAGCGAATCCATAATTAATTAATAATAGCGAAGCAATAATGAGTGAAATATGCGACGGAAGTAGAGGTGAATGTGGCTTGCTGCGCCAACATAACGATGATATAGTTAAATTGGCTCTCAAGAGGAATCCTCAGGGCTCGAGACGTCAGGAAGACCCAGTATGACATAGATGCAAAGGGACCAGGCCGCAGATGGTCTTTAGCACCGTGCAAAAACATACTCAAGTTCAAGTTCTGTGCGAGCTCAGTTCCAGTTCTAAATCAGCCCTAAGTGATTTCTAGTTCAGTTCTAGCTAAGTTTTCGTTCAGTTCTCATTCAGCATCCTTTTTTCCTCCTTAAACTTTTCTATTGACAGAAACACAAGACAATCATTATTGTACCTTCGCCAGAACTACAACACACATTCTCCCAACTCAATCAGCTGGTTATACAGCAATTATTTGGTCCCATTACATTTGCTACAAACAAAACCACGTTTTAACAGTCTGTCTAAAACTTTTCGATGTTGTGGCACACAATTTGTTTGTTTGAAATCCTTCCTCATATTACATCCTCGTATATAATAATTAAATGTGAACAATCATTTAACTTTAAAGATGAAAACGAATAAAAAAAAAACAAACAAAAACCTAAATGGAATCTATAAAGAGAATAGAAAACTTTCAGACACGTAATGTAACCATTGTTGCAGTTGGTGTTAGGGAACAACTTTTCCCAACAACTAATTCTCTAATGCTGACATGATGCTATAGAGAGAAAAGTGGCTACAAAATCATCTAGGGAAAAAGTTACAATTATGGAAAATTTTTAAATGCTGCATGCGAAATACTCACACATACAGATACAATTAAATAGTTTTAAATGCGATTATTGAAACTTTCCTGGGTTTTAGTTATTTTCCGGTATAAAGAGAACGTTGTTAGTGAGTTGCAAGTAAAATTAGTTTGATGTATGCAAAATTTTTTTTAATTTAACACGATAATTAAGTTTATGGTCAATTTATAATGTTAGATAATTAAAGTGAAGTTCAAGTCTGATGATGATCTATATAAATGTTGAAAAGGGGAACAAGGTTTTTTCTTTATAACATAATGATTGGTTGGGAATTTTTATTTAATGGCCACAGGGCAGGAATATGTTATAAAATTACTAATAAAAAAATGTGGGACAGTTATTTTAAAATCACTAAATTGAAATTGCAATGGACGAATTTAAATATCGTTTACATATTAGCGGACTTCAAAATAACTCTTGCTAAAGTGCAAATACAAAATATCGTAGCTCTTTTGTTTAATCCAACAACAAGATACACAGAGTTTCCGTTAGATTTCATTATATTAATAATTTTACGAATCTCAAATTTTAAATGTAACTTTAAGTCAAGAAGTGGTCTTGATTGAAGAACTGCTGCTGACACCTTTAATACAAAGATCGTCAAAGATGTTTCATTATGCCATTACTATTCCTCACTGAATATAAGCTCGGCCGACCCAAGCATGAAAAATCCGGAGATAATCCTCTTTATCAACTTGTACACAAATACGCTTGCAAAACTTGGTTAACAACGCGAGCATTTTTGACTAAGCTTGAAACGTTTGTTAACAAGTGTCTCAGAAAAATCTGGATGTTGCGGCGGTGTCCGAACAAAGTGCTAAACGGCGAACTATGGAAAAATGTAAGCCAATACATCTAGAGATTTAAAGGAGGACCAACTAATATATTCTGCACATTAATCCAACATCAAATGAAATCTTTAGACAAGTCTGGAGCCCGCAAGATAACAAAGTACGAGAAGACAAAAATGCACGTGGAGACGCACAATATTCCTTTGGATATTATATCAAACAAGTGAAAGGATAGAAATAAATGGCCAAAATTTGTTGAGATTCTATGCTCCACCAGGAGCCAGAGGTCTAAAGTGAAATAGTTTTATTGTACTATATTTGAATGCAAATGTGAGTGCTAGGATTTCGATTGTTTACCAAAAATAAGGTAATTTAATGAAAACATGACAATGAGAGAATAAGTGCCTGAATGCCAGACCTTTAACGTTGCATTTGGTTAAACAACTTTGGATCAAATTGAACAAAAAGTCGGCCCACATTTGTTTTTCTTTTCTAAAATATATTTTGATTTGCCAAGTTTTTTACTGTTTACTAACCGCGAAGACTTCCAGATTACTATAGCATTTACCAGGCAGAGATTATTGCGATCCAGGATGCTATAGACTGGCTCAAACTATCAGCTGTGGTGGCGACTACTGTGGATATTTACGCTGATAGACGTGCCGCTGCCATCGCCTTGAATTCCCTCTCTCCCTCTATCCCTGAGAACGAGAACAGCCCATCACTGCCACTCATTTCTTAACGAGATCGTTGAGCAGATCGATATCAGGATCTTATGGGTCCCTGGGCACTGGAGTATACTAGGGAACATCAGGACAGATCGGCTTTCTAGATTTTGCGCTACCTTAGGGTTTCAGCTGCACTCAAAAGAAAAATCAATCCATCCGTACGCAAATCAAAGAATGCCCCGGTAGGCTAGCTGGTAGTGAGTTAGTCTATTAGCACCAGGGCTATGGGTTCGATTCCCCCCAGACACTCTGGTTTAGCTTAGGGAATTAAAAAAAATCAATCAGAAGTGGTATTAATAGTACGGTAAGTACGGATTTTTTTGAATAAAGTACAGGAAGATTGATTCAAGTACGGATTTTCTATCGCGAAATACTTAACTTATCTATATTCAATCCCGAATTCGTACTTGAAATAATCCGAATATGAGATTGATTTAAGTAAAACTAAGATTGAGTCAATGTCAAATTCGTACTTGAGAAGTTAGAAGAAGAAGTTTGTTATGATTCTTTTAATTACCCGTTTTACACCTTACAGAATTTCAATTATAAAACACCAGCATCATTCCCGATATGGGTTTTACTTTAAAAACTTAGTGCACATATATGTATAACTGAAAATATTGTCTAAATGAGAAGCAGCAGCTCTCAATTTTACTTGTTAAACATGAAAGTAATGTGTTTTCGGCTTGTTATGTTGTTTTTGTTGTTTCTACACACAATAGGCAAATCATTTTTGAACTACTTGTGTGTTTTGTTGTTTTAGTGTCTGGAACAAACTTTGATTAGTTAAATGAGATTAAAACGCTCACTTTGTAAGTTTACTCTCAGAGTGGCACTACCGACGAAAAGTTGAATCTATTTTTTACTTGGTTTAAGAATTTTGTACTTATTTTAAGAAATTCCGCGATTGATTTTGTTTTATTCGTACTTGAATTTTTGAGTACGACTCGTACTTAAAGAATGTACAAAAAACTTAATTAATCCCGTGTGTTTTTCTTTCTGTGCGGATTTGGAAGGCATTGGGGTGCCTCTGCTCTTCTGCAAGCCCGAACTTCGGCAATCGACTATCGATATTGCTAATGACAGATGGGCCGTGAACACAGCTATTCATGCGGCCTCGCATGAATAGCTGGCGAACCATATCTCACTATCGATGACCAAGAGGGCGTATCGCTTTTGGTATATGTTGTCACATGGCACTGTCTTAAAGGTAGCCATGTGTCTGGGAGCGGGACACTGCTCTGTCAATGTTCTTCACTGGCGACAAGGCAACGGACTTAAATGGGATCCGCCACATTTGGCGGATTTTATTATACATCTGATTGTAAGCAGGAGTGAATTTTAAGCTTCGTTTAAAGTTTGTGTTGGTTCTGCGGTGGGGGTTCCGTTTAGTGGAACTCCATGTTGTTACAGTGAATCATTAAGTCTCAGTATGTCAGACGGATACTGAATGCAATTTCTACTTCACCTCTCCTACTGTTGACTAAAGTTAGGAATGAGTATTAAAAAATTAGATAATACAAAAAACCTACTCTAAAAAAACTCCATTCTTACTAACACAATCAAAGAGTTAAGAACTTTGACAGCTGAATTAAATATAATTTGTATCTCTCTTTTTATTCCAGGTTTTTCCTTAGATTACAAACTAACAAAATACACTTCATGTATAAAAAAAGTTTGCAATATTTTTTTCAAATTAACAAAACAATCAATTCTCCGTTCGTCGAAAAACAATAAATTCTCTCTAAATTACTGCCTGAGCTTCATGAAAAATATTTTCCTTTCTCAACGTAATGCAACCCCCTAAAATAAAATTTTTTGAAGTTCCCATACAACCAGCTACAAACGATTCTCAAAGAATTTTTTAGCCAAGTTTCATTAAGCGAAACTGTCACCAGCACAGACAGAACTCAATTAATTACAGCGAATGTCTCTAACATTAGTTTGTCATTCATTTGGCAGTTCGTGTAGCCAAACCACCGGTGAAATGATTTTAAAATGACATCACTAATACCATCATTATCGATGTCATCATCAACAGTAGCGGCAACTGCAACGGCGGCATCAGCGTTGTTGACAAGATCTAAGAACATGAACATTCTTAAGCCATCAATAAGTTTTTGATAGCCTTTTACTACTCATCATTATTTTGTTAAACATATTTGTCAGTAAGAAAGCATCCAGGGAAGAAAAGAAAGAAAAAACAAATTAAAAAGCAAGAAAACAAACGAAACTAGTGCTGCTTTATAGGGTACTGCACTTAGATGCCAATAAAAGGCCGCTAACTGCGACAGTAGCATCATTACAACATGATAATGATGTTTTCTGACAAAATTCTTACTGCATCAAATAGACAAACAATAAAAATGTGTGGCATTTTCATCAATCTTTTCTACAGCTTCTTTGAAGGTTGTACAAAGAAGATGAAAAGAAGAAGAGAAAACAAATAAAATCTTTTTAGAACCGCATTAAAAATTCCATGATATTGTTCGTGTAGGAAACCCTTTTTAATTTAATTGTTAATGAACATAAATTAAATGTATTTTATGTTAAATAAAGTGCAATTTTATTAATGAGTTTTTAAAAATGCATGAAGGTTTTTGTGTGTTTAGATTTTAATGTCTTATGGTGGAATGAGTTTAATTGAGGTAAGAGAATTTAAATTCAACTAATTACTTTTTGGAATAGAAATAAAAATTTTGAATGTCAATATTATGGCATTATGAAAAGTTCTTTGTTTCGTGTTTTTTGGGGAGCTTATTAAAAAATCATCAATGATGTTGATTGCTTATTATAAATAACACAATTCCCCTTGTTATACAATGTCAAAATATTTCTTGAATATAAAATAGGTTGTCAAGTCCGTTAACAGTCTAAATTTGTACTCCCCAAACATCGCAGCGTCTGTCGACCTTATTGGTGCGGCTGCAATCAGACGTCTGTTCTTATATTAAGCGGTTCGCTGTACAAACGTTAAATTTGTACAGCCAGTCGGATGGCTAAGATGGCAGCCCAATCATCAGAATAGGATGCAGTAGACTAATCATTTGCTCATCCGAGATATTTTGATTAGCGAAACCTCAAAAAACATGATGAAGTCCTATGCTCCTTATAGGATCGATGGGAACATATATATATCCTTTATCAATATCGTATATATAACGGGTATTTTTTTAAAAGCTCGATAGAACTTGCGAAGGGTTAGCTGAAAAACCAACTGCCATACTGCCCTAATTTTTTGTCAATTTTGATCAGTATACCCTGCCAAATCATCATTAATTAATTCACGCTTGACCAAATGTTCCAAATTATCAAAATAAGAGCTTAAATCAGTCATCGAGGATTTTCGAAATACTGTGTTTAGCGAAAAGGACTAGTTTTGGCTTAACAGGTTTGTTAATATACCAAATTGCCAAATGATTGACACCAATGCACAACAGACACCGCAGACTTCATAACATGCAGAAAAATGCACCGTTTGCTGCGGTCTCAAAACGCTGGTGGCATCATTAGACCTTTTTTCTTTTTTTTTTTTTTGAAAATATGGATGACATTGATACAGACTAGATGTGATTTAAACAGGATGGTGCCATACTACGACCGCAGATGTATTGAAATCAAAATTTTCCAATAACTTGATTTCGAGAAATTGACCTGTGAATGGACCTTCAAGGTGCCGCTATTTCATAACTCTCGATTATTTCCTGTGAGGTGATACGTGAAGTCACTGTTGCATGCAGATAAACCAGCAAGAGTTGCTGCCTTGAAGGCCAATATTGTTCCTGCTCTTCTCAATGCTTGAAAAACTGGCGTTAAGTCCAGAATGCCTTATTAAGAACAGCCGCGGCTCTTTATGCCTAAAAAAGAATTTGAAATGCTAATACCATGTATTGATCTTTTGTATAAAAATATTTTTTGTATTAAATTTTATTTTCGTTTTATTTTCAAATTTCCAAGTTCTGTTGGTCTTAAAAAAACACCCTTTATTTTGGTAGTACCATTGAGTTTTCGTTAAGACATCAGTGAGGAACTTAGATAAATTGGTATTACACGATAAATATCCTAGGCGGACACCAGACCCTGGAAAGCTTAACGTATCCCGGACAAAAATAGCCGTTACAAATCTTTGTTTAAAGAAATTACTGAAAATTAGACCATGATTTCAACGCCCTTTAGTTTCTGAAACTCTTTACCGGAACTTTAACATTAATCTAATCCTCATAACATAAATTTGTTCTGGCGGGTCCATGATTGCCCATGGGTTCCAAACACTCTCGAAAATTTCTGTTTTATATACTGTCGTATAGGTCATCACATGGTCGGGCTTGACCGACTATACTTACATACCTGACTTGGGATCCAAGCAGTATAAATGAGGAGGACTATTCTCAATAATATTTGTAACTCCTAAATAAACCGGAAAACAGTGTTTTCAACTCATTTTCACTAGACCTACACATTTAAAATTTTCTGTTTAACTATAAAAAAAATTCCTAAATCACATTTAATGTTTATGTGGGGTCCAGTTGCCGATAACATGTCATAGATGCTTTGGATATATATTACAATAAAACAACAGCAACAAAAACTATACAAAAATTGTATAACCTGTTTAGGTGGTGGTAATTCCTAGAACATATTAATATTGTTATTGCTTTATGTACGTGTTTATAGTTTGTTGTTATTGTTATTGATTTTGATGAAAAACATGTTCGCAGGCAATGTAATGCATCATCAATTTCTGCTACTCTAGAAGTAAAAGAATAAATTATATTGAGCAACATGTTATTGATGGATATTAAAAGAGCTCGAAAAAAGTGGTTAAGAAAAACTATGTGAATCGGGTGCTGCTTGAACAGCTACAGCAACTTTTCAATCATTTTCAAATACATCAACATTCAGCATCATGATAATTATCATGAACAATCTTCAGTATTTTTAGTACTTCTGATATTAAAGTTTTGGTTGCCTTCGTGGTCGTTTGTTTAACTTTAGTTTTAGTATTTTTATTAGTTTTGAGAATTTTTTTTCACTTCCAGACAGTGTTGCCAATTAAGACATTAAATAAGGTGAATAGATTAAATAATTTTTCATCTTTTTTTCTGAAAACGGTGTTTTAAGGCCAGATCACTTTTGGACATTTCTGATCAGTTTACTCTGGAAAATCATCGTGAATAAGTTCCTAAAAAATTATTGAAATTACCTTTGAAAATCAGTCATCAATGTTTTACTAAAAAAAATTGTGCGCAGCGATGAGGCTCATTTTTGGCTGAGCGGATTTGTTAATAAATAAACTTAAGCTCGTTTCACTCATGGCTTCCGAACAATATTTTTGTCCGGACAAAATTTTTTATATTGAGTTTGACGTCTTACTTTTGAGAGAGAGATAGATAGAGAGAGAAATTATTTTGTTCGGGAAGCTTTTCATGAATTGGTTTAATTATAATTTTTGTTCAGAACAAAATGAACTGTGTTGCCACTTTTCTTTAAGTCGTACCTAAAAGTTGAAATGATTGTTTATTGCTCAATAATTAAATAATAAAATAATTAAAAATATTAAAATTATTTTTCTCTTCTCGTCCATTTTCTTTAACACACTTTTAGAAAACAATTAAAAATACGTGGTTTGATAGTTGTGCAGCAATTTCGTATAATTGTTTACATCTGTAAACTATATGGTAGCTTTGTTTTTCCAGACAAATTTTCCGAAATGGGTGAATCGTTCTGCAGAACACTCTCAGTAAAAAAAACTATTCTCCGTACAAAAATATTGTTCGAAACGCATGGATAAATCCACCTTGAGTCTCATTTCTGGCATAACGATAGAGTCGCATATAGAGTGAGGCTAATACACAACAAAATCAAAAGACTCCATTCATTACATTCAGCAAGATACACCGTTTGGTGCAGTTTACACGATGCTGGCATCATCAGAACTTATTTCTATAAAAATTAAGCTGGATGTCGTATTACGTTCAATAGAGTTGGTTGCCTTCCCATGATCAAAGATTATTTTGTATACAAATATGGATGACATTGGTACAGGCGAGATGTGGTTTTAACAACCTGACGCTACATGAAATACCGTGACCGCGTCTATTGACGTACACAGATAAAAACTTTGCACCAGTGAAAGCATTTATCGAAAATAAAGTGTGTTAAACGTTTTTATTGAAAATTACTAAAAACAATTAAACGTTTAATTCACTTGATTAAATTTTTAATTAAAACTTACTGGCGCAAAATTTTTTTTCTGTGTATTGAAATCAAAATTTGGCAATAAGTGGATTTCTTGAGAAGTTCACCTGTCAATTGACGTTCAAGGCCGTGCGGTTCGACACCTCTCGTTTGTTTTCTGCGAGGCTAGGTGCAGTCACTAGTTGTACTGAAAAGCCAGTAATAAGTGACGCCATTGTGGCCAGCATTGTTGGCATTATTCTTGGCATACGATCAGTAAAACCCGAAAAAATTACCTAAAATTGGAAGTCCAAAATGTGATTGCGAATATGACCGAAATCATTTCCATATGTTAATAAAAATATTCTTTTTGCTAAAATTAATTTTTTAGTAAAACACCCTGTCTGTAGTTTTGGTTATAAAGTTTTTTTTTTTTAAATATTCTAAAATATATCTCATCTACAATTTTATTGTAATAAAATAGTTTTAGAGTATTTTTGCTAAAAAAAATTCTTGTTTAGCCTTTTTCGGCCATCATTTAAGCATTTTTTTACAGATTTAGTAATTTATGGCGTTAAGGAGTTGGCAACACTGCCTTCAGACGACCATTAGAGCAGCAGTTTAGCAATTAATGTCAAACATTTCAATTAATGGACTACCGTGGGTCTTTTAGTTGTTTTTTTTTTTTTTTTTTTGTTTTCTTTCAATTTTTATTTCATTTTCATTTAATATACTCGTTGTCGTGTATTGAAAATGGACTTACGGCTATAAATGCCTTAATTGATTCATAGTAAACTTGAATTTACTATTAATTGGTAGGATGGAGAAATATAACCCAGCAAATAGTTTTATAAAAATATTTTGTTTAATAAAAATTTTATTTATTTAAACACAAACATTATGCGAACAATTTTATTTAAGGAGTTTTTGGTTAAAAAAAAAATTATAATACTTTTTCCGCAGAATTGTCGCTGGGTTATGTGGGGACCCATACAGCTTGCATATAAAATCATTTTGATTCTTGACTTCTTTTGCCTTTTTAAAAGCCATTTAACTCTATAACAAAAAATCGTTTGTTTATATTTGTAAATAAATCAATCTTATAGATGTTTTTCTTCATGTTATTCCTATTGAATTGTTTTATTTTTCTTCTCGGGCAGTAAATCATTTTTTGCTTTTTATTGCAAACTTTGGAAAGTGTTATTGTTCATTACCTTTAATTATATTGTTGCCTGGCTTTTGCTTAAGCTGTTATGACCATTTATTATATATTTTGTTGTCTTGAGTTTGTATTTATTAGGGGTCACAAATAGAGTTCAATGTATTTGACTTGGGATTAAACCAGAGACTGTAAATTTTTTTCTAAAAATATTTAGATTGTAGGCCACTAAGAAATGAAAGTACACAGAGTTTAATTGGATGAAAAGGGCATAATTGCAATTTATTTCATTCTCATTATTATTTAAAAAGTTTAACTTCGACATAAATTTTAAAAGATTTTTTTTTTGGAATATTTGGAATGACCAAATAACAGGTCAAAATTTGCCTTTTTCAAGAAATTTAAGCGAGTTTTTTATATTCAGAAAATTTGCTACAAGAAAATTAAATTTTTTTTATTTTTTTTTTTTTTTTGAGAATAAAAATCATGTACCGTTTTAAAATTTTCAACGCCACAAGTAATGAGCTGTTTAAAACGAATTTCTGTAGAAAGCAACAACAAAATTAGAAAATATTTTGACATTGTTTTTGCTTTCAATGTAATTCTTTGGCGTTGCGTTGCGTTTTACATAATTAGAGCCTAAATTAGGTCCCTTTTCCCTGTCACATTTATAGATTTGTGCCTTTAAAAACTTGTACATACATATGAATGACATCTGTTATATACATAAATTTGTCATTCCGTTTGTAATTTCTACAATATTGATCTAAGACCCTGTAAACAGTGATGCCAACTTAGTGCTTTTGGCACTATTTATGGTGCTTTTTGATGCCTCAAAACGCCATAATTTTATCCATAGTGCCAAACTAAGGAAAAACACTAACTTGGTGCTTTTTCAATTTTTCGTTAGTGCCTTTAGTGCTTTTTACAATTTGTATTTGTTTTCTACCATTTTTTAAAACTTCGATTACATAGAGGATGATTTAGATCAGATTTGATATTTGGGGTTTGGGTTTGAGAAGGCTTGTAAATATTTTAAGATTTCAAATGATAAAAAAAGTGATAAAGGAAAGTTGCATTCGTTTTACTAAAAACTTTACGAGGTAAGAGTTATTTCGTATTTGGAAATTTTACAAAACCGTTGCACTTTTTAGTGTTGACAACATAGTAATCGTAATAAAAACGATGTATTTGTTTTCGGTAAACATTTTTTTAAAGATGTAGACTCTGTTTCAAAAATAGAAAATGGCTAAGAATATATTAGCAATTGTGAATGGAAAATTAAACAACGATTTTGAGTCATGAAGAAAACGTAAAGTGTTAAAAATCATGCAGTCGGAAACCGTACAAAAGATCGCAAAAACTTTAAAAACAAAAAAAGAGCCGTAACTTCGACGCAAAGTGTAAGTAATTTAAAAACAGCTGACAAAAAATGCTTTTATAACGAGCGTTGTGTAACCTGCCATTTTAATGCGCTTTAGTTTTCAAACGCATGACACTCGTCTCCAAATAACCGCATGTAATGCACTTCTACCTCTAGTGCTATTGCAAAAAGGTTTGACTAAGTATCAGAATACAAACATACCTACATGTTTTATCTATTTTACATAGGGATTGCTGTTCGGTTTTAACCGAAATCGAAACCGCGTATTTAAATGCCTAAAAACCGAAAACCGACAAAAAAAACCTCGGTTTTAGGATTTACTTTAACAATATATTTATGTATATGGAACTTCATTTACAAAAACTTTATACATAACAGCTTGCAACAATGGCAAGGTATTTCAAAATTCTTAAAATTCAAAATAAGTATAAAGAAGAACAAATGTTACCTTTTTAACTCTTAAATAGACGCCTAATTTCTGTGGCACCAATAGTATTTTGTATGGAGTTTTTATGGCTATAGAAAAAACTCACACTAACGAACCCATGGGCAAGGCTGGGACTACTTTTATATGTATGGAGTTTTATGGCTATAGCAAGAAAATTTTGTCGGGAAGTGGAATAATTCTTCCAAAAAACAGTAAAGAAAGAATTCTTATGTGTTGCGTACGCTTTTTGATACGTTTCATTTTGGTTTTATAAACAAAATTTTCATTTGGCCAATTGCGACGCCCACGGTGTTTACACTTTTTTCTCATTTTCTTGTAAAAAACACTTTGATTGAGGAAAACATAATGTTTCGTTTTGATATACTTAAAAAAATTTATAAAAAAAAAAACTGGAAACAAGTCCACAAAATTCCTGGCCAGGCCCAGGTACACAAAGGTTAAGAAAAGTACCTGCATTGAAACAAATAAAAAAGATATATATTTTTATGTTTAACTTTGACATTTTCAAAACCGAAACCGAAACGAAACCGACCGGTTTTAATCATTTTAAAACCGAAACCGCGGTTTCACATTTTTACGGTTTTTAGCAAACTCTAAGTTTACACCTTATGTGTGTTCTTAATTCAGATGCGTGCATAGGTTGAAATAATTGGATAATATCATACGCCAATTGTTTTATTAAACTTTGCAGGATTTTAATTTAGATTTATTTTAACGATAAAATATAAGCTTTTTTTATTAATATATGGGCTGTCATTAAGTTTTAATAACAATGGTCGGTCATTGCAGATTTTCGGTAATTGCAACAGGCCAGATTTTTTCAAGCTACGAAAATCGAGCCCGCACTGATGATGATCCAAATGATTTGGATGTTTGGTGTTTAATTAAATTGTTAAAATGGCTTAGTGCTTTTTTACGCATTTTTTTTTCAAAATAGGGCTTTTTAGTGCTTTTTTTAAATTGTAAAGTGCTTTTTGCTTTCAAAAAGTTGGCATCACTGCCTGTAAAGAATAAATTTAACGAATGAACTGAAATGAGTTTTCCGGAGAACCCCAAATACGATTAAGACTTAAAAGTTTAATATTTCTTGCAGATCTGCTATTTTGGAAATTCAGCCAGGTCGGTGCATAAATGGTTGAAATACAAGCAAGAAAACAAGACTGCATGTAATTTTTTTCATAAATAATTGTTGTTATTGTTGTTTTTTATATTCATCACCAAAAGTTTTTTTCAAATACAAACATGAACAGCAAAGTTAATCTACCGATGTCCGTCTGTCCGTCTGTTTTTCTGTTCATTTGGAAAACGGAAATGGAAAAAGTTTCCAAATATGGAACAAGCATCTTGATTATCAATACACAACACAAATCCAACAAAATGAGGAGAAAAGAAGTGAGCATGGAACAAAATTGATGTAATTATATCTAAAGAAGGGTATTTATATAACTTTCAATGCTTATCGCACCACGGTTTTTACTGGAATGCAAAACAAACTACACAAATGGCTTGACAAACATGCACCTTATTTCTATTTACATAGAATAATTTAAACAATGAGCTGTTTTGGGGCAAACAATGCTGCTTTAAGACATAGGATTTACGACTGAAAATGATTTTAATACCTCTTCTTCTACTTCTTCACTCTGGAAGTTTTCACTAAAATGATTACATTTAGCAGTAGACACCACATAAAGTACGACAATTATCCAACATGCTTGCCACATATTAAAAATATGTAAGATTTCTGCAAACATGCAAACACCCCAATTAATAACACAAATAGTTTGTACAAACGTAAAATAATGTCAATTTGTCAAGGCATTTGTGTGGTTTATTTTGTTCTTTAACAACAAAGTTCGTTTTGTTTTCATCAAAGATGTCTGATTTTGTACCAACAAAGTGTCATTTGTGGAAACTTTTGCATATACATACTTACTTGTTTTGAAAAAAGAAAAATGCAGTAGCATTTTGTGAATTTGTTCCACCGGTTTCGATGTACGAGAGATGTCTTAAACCGTTCAGAAATGGTAATTTTGACACAAAAGATGAAGACCGACCAGTTCAGACTAAATAGTTCGAGGATGACGACTTAAAAAACTTGCTCCTTGAAGGTTTTTGTCTACCTGCAAAGAAATATCATTGTGATCTACTTAAACTGCAATTTGCAAATATTTGCAAGCAGCATGATTGATCCAAACAGTAGAGAAAGTCAAAGAACACTAATGCTGTTTAAACGCAATGAAATTAAGGCCCTAAATTTGTAAAACGCAAACGCAACGCCAAAAATTATATTGAAAGCAAAAACAAAATCGAAAATATTTCATAATTTTGTTGTTGTTTTCTATAGAAATGTATATTGAATTTTTAAATTTTAAACGCTGCATATCTTGTGGCGTTAATAATTTTAATACGCAATATGTATTTCTGTAGAAAGCAACAACAAAATTTTGACATTGTTTTTGCTTTCAATGTTATTTTTGTCATTGCGTTGCGTTTTACAAATTTAGGGCCTAAGTAATTTTTGCATTAAGTTATTTATGTCAACACAAACAAAATCTACTACAGGAAGTAACGCCAAAGCCTTATATTCATGCAGCGAAGGTTGCTATACATATAAGCTTTTAAATTTAGGCCAGATAATCACAGCGGACCGGGAAGCAAGCCAATTGATTCATTTAAAATGATAATTGACCAAAATATGCCCGAAATATGTAACTATGCTGGCTGTATATCATGAATTACAGGAACAATATTGATATTTAATAGGCATAAGCCAGTGACTTAACGTAGTCCAACAGGAAATAATCGAGACAGGTCGCCCAGCTATGACCCAGTAAAAAAAAATTTGGGTTTTTTGAAGCACTACAGAGAAAAAGCGCACATTGAAGCGCTTCAATAAAAAAGCTATTATAAAGCAGTAAATGATATAGAATAAAACATACAAAAAAGCTGCTATTTTAGTGCTGACAACGAAGAAGGTTGCAAGCCGAAAAAAATAAAAATATACGAAAATCATTGGAAAAAGGTATTTAAACAAGTAAAAGCAAAACATTAATGAATATGTTAATATAGTTAGCCCCTAAAAAGCACTTTAGGAGTGCTTTGTTTGCATGTTAAAAGAAGCGCTTATTGTCAGCAGAAAATAGTCCTCCAAACCGGGAACACCCAATACAAAAATCAGGCATCCCATCAGCAGGTTTGAAGCGATTTGAGGTATGAGTTCATACACAAAACCTGCTCCTTTTGGAGCACATTTTTTACTGGGGAGTTTAATAAGTCGCCGTATGGAATGTAGCGCCGCACATAGGGGTTTTTTGCCAATCTAGCCAGACATTACTTTTTGTTTTAGCTTATATTGCTTCTTAAAAGTTATTGAGTGCCCCTAGATCGATGAAACTCGGCAGAAACATGTGATATTGTCATAGGCAGGTAAACCTCAAAAATAAATAAAATCGGACCAAGGAGGAAAAGGTTCCCCCTTGAAGAACTATTTCAACCTTTGAAAAATGCAATTTTTTTAAAGTTTTCCCATACTTTTGTTTGGCAAATGCAACTTTTAACGTCGGCAAAAGTTAAAAAACCTAAAATTAAACCCATGAGATCGTAAAATTACACTTTTCGCCCCTGCCCCCTTTTGAGGACGGTTACATAAAATAATATTTAAAAAAAATTTATATATTAAAAGAAATAGATTACTAACGCCTTAATACTATAAAAATTAAATTTTTGTACTTTTATGGGTAGGGGGATGTATACCTCCAAACCCCCCCCCCCTCCCCCGGAACGACCCTGTAAAAACCATTTTTTTTTTTTTGCTAATTTCCAAAACATATTAATTTTTAAGATTTTATGTATTTTATAGTATTTAATTTATCTGAAAATAATTAATATATTTGTAATTATAACTTATTTTGTAATTATAAATTTTCAAAAAATCATTAAAAAAAATGGCGCAACAACGCGCAACGTTTTTTTTTTTTTTTTTTTTAATTTAAAAGTAGAGATTTCAAATTTTATCGTTTCACCTTCAAAAACCTTTAAAATTTTTTTTTTACAAAAAAGTGAACAAAAAAATCGAACTAATTTTTTTATCATAAAAACTTCTAATAAAATGTTTCTAAAAATGTTCATAACTAACTGTTAATATATCAATGTAAAATCTTTATTCGTTTATCTACAAAAAAATAAATTGTAAACCTCCCAAAACCGTAAAAAGTCAATGAACACGCTTGCAATTTAATCAACTTTCCTGGTTTTAACAGTGTCCCAAAACCACAAACCTCAAGCAAAAGACTTGAAAATTCACTATACGATGCAGAACTTTGTTCTGTCGAGCTGCGTACTTAAATTTTTCCATTTCTTAAATTTAATTTTTTGCTTAATGTCCGGCTAGATTGGCAAAAAACTCCTATGTGCGCCGTTCTCTTTAAGCCACATCTTGCCCGCATCTATGTCATCCATATTATGAAACAACAAATCATTGATCATTATGCGGTTACGAGTTACATTAACCGTAACGTTAGTTCTGGTCGCATTTTTGAAGAAATAAGATCCGATTATACCATTCACGTGTCTGTAGGGTCTGTTGTAGATCGGTCTCACTCTTTAAGCCACCATTTTGTTCATGAACAAACCCATTCTAATGGATTATAATGTGTGCCACAAAACTTGCAAGGGCGTCTATAATTTGCGTGAATCCGAGAATGATTTTCAGAGAAAATTTGGAGATTGATTATGCTTACAGTTCATTTGACAGTTCCATTCTTTAGTTATAGTGGGCTTTGAAAAACAGCTTTTACTTCCGCCTTTGGACCCTGTTATATGAGTTACTTAAGAACTTGTTATTCTAAATGGACTTGGTTCTTTCTTGGCTGCAAAAAATTGGAAGTTTATTTTTGCGCGAAATCTTAATGCTTGGCAGAAAGAAGGAAAAGGTTTTAGCTAACGATGGCGAATACTTTGAATAAATTTACATTGTACCAACATTTTACCACTAACGCCTAAAATATACCCAGAGTCCTGAGATTGTATACAAACATCTAAAATTGTATAGATCTTTAGAAATTGAAAAAAGCAATTTTAATTTGTTAAATGTTGTGCAACCTAAATAACTTAACTTTTATAACTTTTCACATCTGGTCAGCTATACAATCTTCTTGAAACTGCTGGTTATAACTTTACCACAAATTATAGCACATTCAAGACCTAATGCTAAGAGGATTTGAGTATAGAATACCCTCTTGGAAAATGGAGCTAAAAAGAAATACTAAATTCTCTTTCACTGAAGTAAATCTTTTATTCCAACAGTAAGACAATAATTTGGCAAACAAAAAATGTGATGCAAGGATATGATATATTATGGATTTCTGGCCTTTTGGCTTTATTGTGCTTTAGCCTACACCGCAAAGTTTTCTTAATGCTGTCCTTTGACTTTGCACTTTTGGGACTTTAAATTTAGAGATCATTGTCAGATCACGTGCAACTGGCGAAAACCAGTATTTGGCTTAAAACAGTTGTTATTTAGAGTTCCTTGTGGATCACATAGCGATATCGCTTCAAACTTTAATCGCGAGAAGAGTCATCTTAAAGATGCTGGGTTAGGAATAGTTTGACATTTTTCTGAATTAAGGATTGAATTGAAACCATAAGAAATACATAAAAAAAGTAAAAACAATGCTATAATTTTTCTACAAGGTGTTCCGTTTTTGTTCTCTTTTCCTTAATGGGTGCTGCTCAATTCCATTATACACAGAAATGTTCTCTGTTGCTATTTTACATTTCACCAACAAGAGGAAAAAGTAAAGAACAATGTTGCTATTTCTCGTTTGTACACATTTTATAAACTGCCACTATTTTTTAATAGTTTCTCGCATAAATGGTGTACGTGAACTTTTATATTTTTTAATGCCATAAAGTGGTGTTGCAGACATTGTTGTTCTTGTTAGCAATAATTTTGTGTTTTCGGTTTTAAGTGCAACACCAACACTCTCTCTTCATGAAACCAAAAGCAAAGCAAATTATTAAAAAAAAAAGAAAAAAGAGTATACAAATTTTCAGATTATATAAAAAAGGACCCTATAGGAAGTAAAGTTGAAAAGGAAAATTAAGGAACTGGTTTGAGTAAAACCCAAAAAAAAATGTTTGATACAAATTTGTTTTAAGTATTTGCTAGGAAATATTAGAAACAATATATTTGCTTAAGAAGAGTTAAAACGGAGAGAAACCTATTAAACGAAGATTTCTTAAACTAACATTTTTCCTTAAAACATGTTTCGATAGCAAACATTTTCTAAAGAAAATTTCTTAATAGCAAAAATTTTCTTAAGAAAACCTTTTTATTAGCTAATTTTCCGATCGCAAACCTTTTTTTGAGAAAATTATTCTATAGAAAAAGTCCTCAGGATATCATAAAATAAATCATTTCTTGACAGTTATTTTCTTTAGAAAATTTTTTAATATCAAAAATGTAATACAATTATACCGCATTTACATCTATGCAATTAACGCCGATTTTTTTTTCTATTTTCTTTTATAGTAGTTTCTATGAAACTCTTTTCACATTTACATTTTTTTCAAGCTTTTTTCAACTTTTTCAACCCCGATTTCTTCCTTACACCTCTTGCTAACAAACAAAAAGTTGCATGCGAAAGTTGCGGCAAGTTGCGACGTTAATTGCATAATGTAAATATGGTCTTAGTTAGCACAAATTTTCTATAGAAAATTTCTCGCTGGTAAAAATTTGTTGTAAAATGTTTCTCGCTGGTAAAAATTTGTTGTAAAATGTTTCTCGCTAACATAATCTTTGTTATAAAAATTTTTCCTTGGCATAAATTTCCTACTGAAATTTTCTCGCTGTCAAAAATTTAAAAAAAAAAATTTTCGCTAGCAAAAATTTATTATAAAAACTTTATCGGTTGCATACATTTTTTAAAAAATTAATTTTTCGCCAGCATAAATTTTCTATAAAAACCATAAATTCCAATAAAACTTTCCCAATGGTATAATTTTCCATAAAAATTTTTTCGCTGGCATGATTCCAATAGAAAATTTATCGCTGACAAAAATTTTAAAAAATTATATTTTGCTAGCATAAATTTTCTATAAAAAGTTTCTCGCTGGTTCTATAGAAAACTTCCTACGGATGTTCTATGAAAACTTTATCGCTGGCGTAAATTTTCTAAAAAAAATATATTGCTAGCATAAATTTACTTATAAAAATGTTTCAATAAAATAAATTTTTAAAGAAAATTTTTAGCTAGCATAAATTTTTTATTGAAAAATTTTCGATCGCATGTATTTTTTTTTTTTTTTTTTTTTTGAAAATTTTTCGCTGACATAAAATTTTTTTTTTTTTTTGAAAATTTTTCGCTGGCATAATTTTTCAAACATTAATTTTTCGCTAGCAAAAATTTACATAAAAAACTTCCCGCTGGCAAAAGTTTCCGCAAAATATTCTATAAAAAATGTTTGGCTGCCATAAATTTGTTAATAAAAATTTCTCGCTGCATAATTTTTCTTAAAAAATTTATAGCTGGCATAGAGGGGCTATAGAAAATTTCTAATTGGCATGAGATGTCTATACAAACTGTATCGCTGGCATACATTTTAAATAGAAACTTTCTCGCGGCGTTGTCTATGAAAAATGTATCACTGGAATAAAATTTCTATAGAAATACATAACAACTTTCTCGCTGGCATATATTTTTTATAGAAAATTTTGTTGCTGGCATACATTTTTTATAGAATGTTTCTAGGGGTTATACTTTTGCTATAGAAAATTTATCAAATAAATTTTTAAAAAATTTCTCTCTAGCATACATTTTTAAAGGAAAGTTTATGTTGGCATAAATTTTTTATTAAAAATTTCTCGCTTTCATTAATATTCAAAAAATAATTTTTCGTTAGCATAAAAAAAAAATCCTCGCTGGCATAAATTTACGTAAAAAAATGCAAACTTTAAGAAAATAATATTCTCTAAGTTTTCATAAATTTTTATAAAAAATTTATCGCTGCTTTAATTTTCTATATAAAAATTTATCGCTCGCATAGAGGTACTACAGAAAATTTCTAACTGGCATATATTTTCTATAAAATATTTCTAGCTGGGATAAATTTTCGTAAAAATTCTCTCGCTGGCAGAAACTTTCTATAAAAAGTTTCTCGCCAGCCTAAAATATTTAAGAAAATTAATTGCTGGCATATATTTTTTATAAAAAGTTTCTCGCCGGCATACTTGTTCTATAAAAAATTTAAAGCTGGCATTAATTTTCATAAAAATGTATAGCTAGCATACAATTTCTATTGAAGATTTCATAACAGAATAAATTTGCAATAACAAATTGCTCGCTGGCATAATTTTTCGACAGAAAATTTCGTTTAAAAATGTTTTGGGGACCTCTCCTAAATAATTACAACATATTTTTAATAATGTTACCACAACTATCTCCTCCCATAATACTACTCCAAAAAGTTATAAAACAAGGATTGTTGTAGTTAAACAAATGCACCAAAAACAAACAAAAAGCCAAGATTATATTTTATTACAATTTGCAACAATTTCCTTTCACAAAAACAAACTAAAACGCAACTAGAACAACAACAACATTGAATTAAGTACACAAAAGCATAAAAACCCAGTAACAACTACAAATTTTACTTTAAAAAAAAAAATACCGCAAAAAATATAAAAATTTATGTATGCCAAAAATTATAGCAAATCAGGTTCTTATTTTCTTCCTTTTACTTCTCTACTTTTATAGTATTTTAATGTTTTGCGAAAAAAGATTTACGAGGTCAAAGCTATAAAAAAATATTTCTAGCTACGAAAGAAATTTTAACAATACGATAATTGTAATTGCTTATTACTACATGGCAATTAAAACCCTTGACGAAATTTTGAGTAATAACTTCAATATTTATAGTTGAATTGCTGAGAACAGGGGTTCTTAATGTTTGTTACTTTATGGAGACTTACATTTTTTTCTTTGTGGAGCCTTTGAGCTTAATTCAATTCCTTATTGCTGAAATTTGCTAATAAAGTTTTTTTTTCGGCGCGCTTTTTTACTAAATCTCCATTCATCTGACCACCAGGAAAAGGCATTTGAAACTTGTGGTCATTATACAAATCGCAAATTTCAAAAGAAATAAAAATTTTAAAGCCCTAAAATATTCCATTATCGAGTCAAAATTTACGATGAATAACTTTAATGCGAGACAGTAGATGGCGTACCTGTTACACGTGGTATGTGTCTGTAATAACTTATTTGGTATTCTACAGAAAAAAAATCTATCATTTATCTCACTCAGTCATTAAACGAAATCGTGTAATGTTTTGTATTTGGCGGAGGAAGAAGATTTTTATCGTTTGTGAGCTGCTGAAAGATTTCGGAAGATTGCGAAAGTTTCACTAAAATACGCTTTGCTTCAGAACAGGGTATCCAATACATTTCTTTTTACTTGTATTTTATAACTAACGCTCAAAATTGCCACAAAAACTGTCCACATTTTTAAATATATTTCCAGTGAATGCAAATAACCTCACTACATTTCGTTTTGAATAGATCTTATTGGTCATAACCCCTATTTTAGAAAACCTCTTTTACAGGGAGAATTTTTATACCCCAAGGTGGTGTTGTACATATTTCATACGAGTGATCCTAAAGAATCAAACTTCTGCCCTATTTTCCTAACAGGCCCTTAGATAAATATTTGGAAACATCTGACTTAGAATGTTGGAAAGAAAGAAAAGTAGAGAGTGTTAATATTTGTTGATGTGTTAATGATTGAAAAGTCGTTACCAAAATGGGTTAGAAAAATTTATGGTTTTAAAGTTGTGTCTTTAAATACAAAGTAGAACACAGGTCTCCGGAAAAGGTGTGGAAAAGCATTATTTAAAAACTTCGCAGAAGAATAAATAAGTAAACAATTATTCGGAATTTAAAGGAGCTTGAATGGTTACGAAATTTTTAAACAGTTTTTCATATAAAATTTGCAAAATAAAATGCGCTTAAATAAAAGACAAAAAAATCTTTACAATATGCAAAAAAAAAAAAAATAAAAAAATAACTAGACAAAAAAATTTACAATTTTAAATTTTTTAATAGCTTTTGAAATTTAAAAAAATATTGAGTTAATTTTCCTCAATTATTTCTTTCGCTGATAAATTTCTTCATACCAAGAAGTTTATACCTTTTATTGTCCATAATCAAATTATGAAGAAAATAATTTTTGGAGTATTTTATTTCTCACTATAAACTTTATAACAAGTGTTACTTTATTTGTTCATTTTTTTTTTTTTTTGGGAATTTGTTAGAAAATAAGATTCCTTTAGATTATTCTAATAAATATCTATGGTGGAATGAAAATTTTCAAAACTTTAACAAAGAACAACAAGCAAACAAACAATATTTGAAATGTTCTTCCATTCGAGTATCAGCATGAAATAAAATACAAAAAAGATGATAACAAATTGTGAATATAATTTACATACAGATGCATTGAAACTTAAAACTTACATCATAAATGCGCATGATTAACCAATAAACATTTTTATACAAAATTTTTCGATACAGAAAATTTTTAGTTTCTTCAGAAATTTTCTCTATAGTAAACAAGTAAGAGTGCTTTATTCGGCTATGCCGAATCTTATATACCCTTCACCATGGTGCAATAAGAACAAAAAGTTATGTAAACGTCCACATTATGTCGGATGTTGTGTTTTAATAACCAAGATGCTTGTACCTAATTTGGAAACTTTTTCTCTTTCTATATATACAGGAAAATAGATAAATAAATAAATAAACAAAACGCAAAAGTCATATAAATCGTTACTTTTTGTGATAGGTATAGAAAAAGAAGATAGTAACATGGAATTTTATGAAAACAATTAAGGGCAGTCGATCTTAACGGTGCCGATGTGACAGAACTATATAACAACAACGCCCCCGTCTTCGAAAACCCAATTTCAACAAACAGACGGAAATGATCAACTTAAAAGTATATAACCTTTTACGTTCGGTGAAGGGTATAAAAATAAATATGATTTGTACGGGAGGTACCACGCCCACTTCTACAATCCCGCGCACATTTTGTGGGATGCTGTATATGGATAATCTTAATGTTTGTACCTAATTTGGAAACTTTGGCTCTTGCCGTTCTCAAGATATACATAATAATAAATAAAAAACAAGTTAGAGTGCTATATTCGGCTGTGCCGAATCTTTGATACCCTCCACCGACAGTTCGAATGTTTAAGGAGTAATATCTGTATGATGTTATTATAATCTTAAACTGTGACGATTTGTTATTAATTATGGTTTAAGGCAACCAAACTGTTTTCCGGTAGAAGGGTTTATATGGGGCCTAGGGTAAATTATGGACCGATCATCACGAAATTTCACAGCGTAATTTCTAGTCCTTTAAAACTGTGACGTACCAATTTCTGTTATGATAGCATTATTAATTATGGTTTTAGGTGTACTGAACTGTTTTCCGGGAGTAGGGTTTCTATGGGGCCTAGGGTAAATTATGTACCGATCTTCACGAAATTTCACAGTATCATTTATAGTACTATAAAACTGTGACGGGCCAAAATTTGTTATGATTGCATTATTTTTTACGGTTTTAGGCGTACTAAACTGTTTTCCGGGAGTAGGGTTTATATGGGGCCCAGGGTAAATTATGTACCGATCTTCACGAAATTTCACAGTATCATTTATAGTCCTATAAAACTGTGACGGGCCAAAATTTGTTATGATAGCATTATTTTTTACGGATTTAGGCGTACTAAACTGTTTTCCGGGAGTAAGGTTTATATGGGGCCCAGGGTAAGTTATGGACCGATCTTCACGAAATTTCACAGTATCATTTATAGTCCTATAAAACTGTGACGGGCCAAAATTTGTTATGATTGCATTATTTTTTACGGTTTTAGGCGTACTAAACTGTTTTCCGGGAGTAGGGTTTATATGGGGCCTAGGGTAAATTATTGACGGATCTTCACGAAATTTTACAGCGTGATTTCCAGTTGAATAAAACGAATTGTTGCGAAATCTTATATCATTCAGTGCATTTTTCCACCATTTATGTTAGTTTTTGTAACAAAATTATCAATTTTTTTTAAGTGGTGGTTCCACATTTTGATTCATAGCTCAGATCCTATTGAACCGATTTTGCTGAATTTCAATCCCAAACTGCTTAGGATAACTACAAGCAATTTGACACCAAGTTTGTTGATTTCTTTTGAGTTTTTCGAAAGTGAGCGTGTTTTCAACAGACGGACAGACGGACAGACAGACGGACATGGCTAAATCGACTTAAAATTACTCAAGGACCCAGAATATATATACTTTATAGGGTCTGAGATGAATAGTAAAAAAGTTTCACACGGAATAACAAACTGAATATACCCTCTTCACAACTAATTGTGGTGGAGGGTATAATTCACAACTAATTGTGGTGGAGGGTATAAAAATACAACAACAACAAGGGATTTTTGGAAAAATTTAGAGGTAGTCGTGGTGTTTTGCTCATATCTCCGCCATTTTTGGACCGATCTGGCTGAATTTCAATAGCAGACTTAAACGGAGTATATGTGACATAAATATACATCAACCTTGTCCACATCATTTCTGGGGTTTTTGGAAAACCCATTTCAACATACAGACGGACAACCGGATTTGCACTTTGATTTTCATAAGGACCCAGAATATATATACTTTATAGTGTGTAGGATCAATATTGTGGAACATACAAACGGAATGACAAAGTTATATATACCCTCTTACCTTTATAAATAAAACTTGTAAATATATTTCTATATTTTGTCTATAACAGAAATTTTCATTAAAAATCTTTTTAATAGAAAAATTTTATATAGAATCTTCACAATGTTAGAAATTTTCTAAAAAAAAAAAAAAAAAAATTCTCGATAGTTAAATTTTTTTCCTATGTTAAACGTTATCTAAGAAATTTTTTTCGATAGTAGACATTTTCTGCAGGAAACTTCTCAATTTATAAAGAAAACTTGTCAATAGTAGAGAATTTCTGTATCTCTATATTTTCACTATAACAGAAAATTTTCATTAAAAAACTTTTAAATAGGAAAAATTTTATATAGAAATCATCTCAATGTTTAAAATTTTCTATAAGAAAAATTCTCGATGGTAGAATTTTTTCCGATATTAAATATTATCCAGGAAAAATTGCTCGATAGGAAACATTTTCTAAAGGAAACTTCTTAAAAGCATATACATATTTTATAACGAAAACCTGTCAACAGTAGAGATATAACAGAAATTTTCTATAAAAAACTTTTTAATTGTAAACATTTTCTATAAAAATCTTCTCAATATTAAAACCTTTCTATAAAAGAAATTCTCGATGGTTAAAAATTTTCTAAAACTTCTCGATAGTGGAAATTTTCTGCAGAAATCTTCTTAATATTAGAAATTTTCCGTAGAAATCTTTTAGAAAGTTGAATTGTTTCCGATATTAAACGAGAACAAATTTCTCGATAGTAGCCATTTTCTGCAGAAAATATCTCAATAGCAAAAATTTTTTTAAGAAACCTTGTCAGTATTAGAGATTTTCTAAAGAAAACTTCTCAATAGAAGAACATTTCAAAAAAAAAAAAAAAACTTCTCATTAGAAGAAAATTTCTATAGAAAACTTCTCAATAGAAGAAAATTTCCATAGAAACCTTCTCAATAGAAGAAAATTTCTTTAGAAAATTTATATTGTAAATTTTCCTTAATGAATTTTAAGATATTGTAAATTTTCTCTTGGAAATGTTTCTATATTGTAAATTTTCTATAAGAATTTTCTCGATATCGAAATTTCACTATATTTGTTTTTAGTAAATTTTATAACATTGAACTTTTTCTTGATATTTTTCCTCAGAAGTTTTTATATATTGGACATTTTTTTGCGAGGTCTTTAGATATTGTAAATTTAATGTAAAATTTTCTCTAGGAAATTACTCGGAAATGTAAATATTCTTTGAAATTTCACTATTGTGTTTTTTGTTTTACGAAAAATATACGATATTGTATTATGTTTCTGATATTTATCAACATTGTACATTTTTGTTAAGAATTTTCTGTTAAAAGTTTATATATAAACATGTACTAGGTGACCCGGCAAACTTTGAAACGCCTAAAAATCCATGTAAGTCGTGCTACTTTTAACTTAACTTTATTTAGGATTTTAAACTCATTTTTTTAAATCTATTTTGTCTTCATACTCGCCCACTCATCCAAGCCAGTCTTCATTTTGGCAGATGTCTTGTATTGATATCGAAGCTTTTTGTAGTCAATGTGGAAGCTTCGACTGTAAGCGTCCTACAGAAATCTATTCGGTGCCGCGCCCACCTATCCGATTCTGCCCATTTTTAGTCCGATGTTGTGTATACCCAAGGATATTGCAGAAAATTTAACCTATAAATTACCCTTGTGTGAAAAATCACAAAACAGGAATCATTTTTACACGATCAACAAAAAATTGTTTGAGGTAGGTACACTAAAGAAACTTTTTGACTTTGTTAGCAATATCAATTAAGTACTGAAAATACGATTTTGTATATAAAAAATATTTTTTAGTAACGAAATATTTCAGAACTTTCGTAAATAACCCGTGTGTGTGGTTTCTCACACATAAAAAGTTTCTATGTAATTTGCACTAGAGATAACATTTTCTGTAGGCAAGTGTAAATATTTTTGATTTTGTTGCGAACTGCATGAAATGTATTTTTAATAAAGGTAGTGCTTATATAAAATACAGACACGTTTTTTATGGTTTGTTGTTGATCACCAACGGGTTAAATGCATTATTAATGTTACTTTAATCATGACTTTGATTACAAACGAATTATGGCGCCACGGCAGAGTAGACAGACATTGCATTTGTGTGAAAAACCACACACGAGGGTATCTAACGTAAGTTTTTTGAAAATGTTTTGAGGATTAAACAACTTGTCTATTACCTGTTTTCAGATAAACACAATTAATGTTGGTGCCTTGCCTACTTTTGCAATCGCGCCCACTTTTTGAAAGATTCTGTGTTTTGACATCCAAGCTATTTGTACCAAATGACGATAGTTTTGCTCTTACCACTATAAAGATATTTGGTGGCCAGAGTTGGGCATACAAGGTAACGGAAATAATCGTCTTTAACTTGGTAAAGTCCAGAACCAATCTTTGTTTGTAACCAACTAAGAAGACTCACTACCTCCGACCCTCAGGGGCAGGTGGTCACCGGGCAATGGTTTTGTAACATCCGTTATGAAACTAGCAAATGTGAGCAACGTTGAATGTCGGACTGGAGACTAAAAGTTGGCGGCCCCAACACCAGCCTAGGATGCTGTTGGCCAATCACCTACTCATCTGAAATCCAGTGATTACTGAAACCATCTTTTTTATGGCCCTACGTTCCAACTGGGAATTTTAAAGGACTAAATATATACTATAAATATATAAAGAACTTTATTATGTGCCACGGCCCATCTCGAATCCCTTCCATTTTTTCACATGCTGTGCATTAAGCTATTTTTACCAATATGGACAATTTCACTCCTGACATTCTCTAGATATAAATAATACTTTTTGTGCCATGCCCACTTTTCCAATCCCACACTTTTTTTGTCAGATAATGTGCATTACAAACTAAGCTGTTTGTACTTAATATGGACAATTTTACTCTTGCCCTTCTCCATATAAAAATAAATCTGTTTTGGGTCACGCCCACTTTTTCGATATTTTAATAGTTATTTTGCTATTCGGGATGGAGACATACCTAACAAATCAGAGATCATTATAATCAGTGCAGCCGCTCCCGAGTTTTAAGTGGTATAAGTTACACGACTTTCTTTTAATTTTTTAATTATTTTTTTTTGGGAAATTTTGCAATATTCCCATACAAGGCGGCGACAAGCCCAGCAAATCAAAAATCAGCATAAAGGCAATTCATACTGGAATTAATTTTAAGTCGTAACCATTTTTGGGCCAATTTAAGCTCAGAGAACTTTTGTAAAATCTTCCCAGTCGTTTAGTAGGAGCTAAATTTAACTTGACTTTTTTTAAGAAATGTCATGCAATATAAAAAGTGATTTTTTCGGTAAAGCCGTTCTTGAGTTATAAACGGTCTAAAACATTTTATTCTGGTTTGTCGCGAAGCGAGTGTTATTATCTCGTTGCATTCCATCTTTTGTCTTGATTGGCCCCTTTAATTTCGATTTTTCGGCGCCAGGTGTGTGAGAGTTACCTTTCCTACGGCTTCCTTGCATGTTTCATTCGATAGCGTATTTTGTGATACCGTCAACGGGCTTTCGCAGAGTATGCCCTAACCAGCTCCATATTCTTTTACTTATCACAACATGTATAGACAGCTTGGACTCATACTCTTTCATTGGATATCGTTACTGGCCAGAATTCTCCATAGGTAGCAATTTATTAAAGCTATTGAACTGCACTGGATGATCCACATCCATAGACGAGAGTCGATTTTATACATGAGCTAGATATGTCAAGCGTGGTTCCTCTTGAGATATGTGCACATCGCCATATGGGGCCTAGAATGCCAAATGTATGTTTACAAGCGTTCAGAAGGCTTACAAGATAACGTTGAAACGTCTTCAAGATTATTGTTGGTTATTGTAAATGATCTATTGTTAGCAGCATTTACTTTCATTTCTTTAGTTTAGAGGTACTTCAGTTTGAACTGCAGTGATCTTAACCTGAATATCATTCAAGTTGTAAGATAGTAAGCATATGTATGTCGTCGAAGTAATCGAGATCTTCTAGCCTACTGCTGAATCCCCAGAATATTTCCCTTCGTTCAGAAGAGGCTATTCTCATTATTTCAAAACTAACTAGTATGGGCGACAGAATACAGCTCTTAAAAATTGTCAATTTAAAAAAAAAACTTCTCGATATTGTAACTGTTTTCTAGAAAATTTCTTAGTAAGAGTTTTTTCTTTAAGATTTCTCTAAGTTGCAAATTTCTTCTAAGAAATTTTTCGATAATATCAATATTAATATTTTTTTTTTTTTTTTTGTAAAAATTTTTCAATATTGTTAATTTTAAGAAATATTTGTTATTTTAAATTAAATTTTTTTTTGGAAATTATTCGATTATGTAAATATTTACTGGTATCATATTTGTGATTAAATGTTTAGGTAGTAAAAATCTGCATACAAATAGATGAGTGAATGGTGGAATGCATTCAATGTGCCATATGTAAGATACTTGTTCTTGTTAGAAAAACGGTATCAAAAAAAGTAGAGAAGAAAAACTTGTGGAAGCGACAACAACAACAACAAAAAAAGAATAGGTTTTTTATACACACTGGGGTATTTGCAAACAGATTGCATCAAATATGGTACAATAGAGTAGAATGTATGAATATTTTCAGAAAACTTTTTTTTTTATTCAAGTATTGAGGCAAACGTACGTAGATGCAGACGGGCGGATAGGTAGACATTAATTTTTAAAAGTTTTATGTTTCATTTACAATGCAAAAAACTGAGATTTTTATTTATTTTTTTTTTTTTTGAAGAGCTTTTGCAACTTGTTCTTGTCGTATTGTGGTTTTTAGAACAAAAATTTGCTTGTTTCCCCTCTTTTAACTCCCAGTTTGTCTGTGTTTAGATTACATTACAGCTTTTTATGGTTCGGTTTGGTTTGTTTTCCGACTCTTTTGGTAGCATTTCTGTTAAGCAAGTGGTCCAGATTTTTTGGGCATTTGTCTAAGATTGTGTAGAAGTAGTAAGAAGAAAAACCAAATAATGTTAGAGAATTTTATGGCATATTTGGGTCAAACTTTCTAATAGTTTTAAATTTGTTTCTTCCTTTGTTCTCATGTTGATATTATTTTACTTTTCCTTACGAATTTATAGGTATCTGTTGAAGGAATTTTTGACTGCATATTAGAAACTATACTCTAGTGCATGTTTAGAAACGAATATAATACTTGTGGCATTAACAGAGAAAAATAAAAAAACACTAGTAAAAATTGTATAAAAAGTCTCATCTGTAAAAGGTATTTTTACCGTAACCATTATGTAGATTTAAAAAATTAAATTTGTAAGAGCATAACACAGCAATAAATGCGTTTCCTGGCCATGTAGATTAATGTTTTTAGGTAATTTAATGGCAAAGATTTGTTCTTGGAAGCACAAGTATAAAAAATATGTACATCTTATATTTTCAGTAAATTTTTTTAGCTTAACAGTAGCAAAATAAAAGTTTAGCTTAATAATGAGACCAGCTAAAGAGAAGTTTTTGCTAGCAAGAAATTTTCAAAGAGCTTCAAATACAATTACAAATTATGTTCTAACTAAATTTACAGAATCTGGCGGAAATCGAAACCGCAATCCTCGCACTGTTAACCTAACCCACTACCAACTAGCCTGAAAATTTCTACACAAAAACTATATTAAGGAACTTTAAATAAATTTACGCTTTAAAAAAAATTTATTTACTTTTGACATTAAAAATGTTTAAAAAAAAAATTGAATAGGTCACCTTTGAAGCCATTTTGTTCCATACATTTAGACAATATTCTTCTTACTTTAATATTCAAATGAATTTTATCTTTTTAATTTTTCAAAAAACTCTGGAAAAGTATAACAGGAAGTGTTAAGAAATTCATTTATGCGAATTTGTTACATACACTTACCTGAAGTTTCTAAAAAAGCAAAATATATCATACTCATCATATTGAAACTGCTGTAGATGCAGATTAGAAAGAGAATATAACAAGAAGGGATGGTTTGAGTTAAAACACAGTCTTAGATAAATCTGATTCAAACGTATCAAACTTGAAGTCTTACAAAAAAAAAAAAAAAACAATTAATTTCTGTCTTATATATTAAAAGAAAGATTCAGTTAAAAGTTAACCTTAGGAAAGGTGGAAATGGCATTCAGTGTTTATCTTGCAGGTCCATAATTAACAATAGGACCAATATAAAGCCCAGTCTGGTAAATTAATTAAATACGCCTAAAACCGTAGCAGATATTGATATTGCGGTAAAATTTTAAACTTATTCAAACAAATTTTGTGATATACGGTCCATAATTTAGTTTATCTAAAACTAATAAAACTAAATTTATGTTTTTTAATACCAGAAATCACTCTACAGAAATTTGGGATGATTGGTTCATAACTTACCCTGGCTTCAATATAAATTGCCCTCCTGAAAATCATTTAGGTTCGGCTTAAACTGTTACGAATGATGATATTTTACTCAAGATTATTCTAAACCGCAACCAATTGTAATGCTGATGTCTGTTTTTATAAAGATAAATTAATAATAAATAGATATCATATACAGTTAAACCTCGATTAACCGGGCCTCTATTAATCGGTTACATCTATTAACCGGCATGCGGTTCTTTTTATTTTTTACCTCTATTATCCGTGCTTCACCTCTATTATCCGTGCTTTAGATTTATACCTTTATTTACCGTGCTTTACATGTATTATCCGTGCAGCATTCATATGATTTTGTTATGTTAATCTAAATCCGGTGTTTCCCCTTAAAGTTAATGTGCCCACACATAAGAACATATTTGCGTTTGTATTCATTTAGTAAGTGAAATTTGAACATTTCGTCAGAAGAAATGCAAAAAAAAAGCATAAAACGTCGTAAAATGTACAAATTTTGTGCACTACATGAGTTTGATCAACCAAAGCATAATCAGTAAATATTTGATTTTGCATTGTCTGTGGGAATTTGTATGTTTTTTATAAAAATATGTGGTATATTTGAATCTGCAGTTCCATAAATTTAATGTTGAAATAAAAATAAATAAAAAAAAATAAATTTCTGTATATATTAACATAACCCCTATTAACCGTGTATTTCGATTATCCGTGCTGGTGCCGGTCCCACGAGAGCCGGATAATAGAGGTTTAACTGTAGATCCAACTCCTAAAATATCCGCACTGTCGGTAGAGGGTATCAAAGATTCGTCACAGCCGAATTTAGCCTTCTTAGTTGTTATTTATAAATAAGGTAAATATTGTTTAGTTTGAAATTGAAAATATTTATTGGAATAAATTTGTATTTACAACTGTTTAAATATTTCAATATACTTACATACATATGTATGTATGTTTGTATGCATGCTATAAACACAAAAAACAAAAATAGCGTAATTTCTATTTTACATAATTCTACTCAAATACACGTCGTACTGATAGTTGAAGGTGCTTCATTTTTAAAATCAACAGCAACTAGAGATTTTAAAATTTTTATAATTTAACTTAAAACCTAACGTAAAAGGAAGGTCGACTACAGGACGAACTGATTAAAATGCTTACACAAAAAAAAAAACAAACTTTAACACTTTGCTCATATCGTTTCTAATGACATTTTAAGCTTAAACCCAGGGCTGTGGAGTCGTTAATAAAATATTTGTAACTCCGACTCCAACCGCTGAAATTTTTTATGTGCGACTGCAACTCCATCTCCGGCTCCTAAATTGATGCTTAATGTATATGAGACTGGTTCTTATTTGAATTTAAACTCTTTTTTTAATGCGGTACTATTTAAATGGTTAAATTATTCAAATTGATATTGAAAATATTGCATCGTCAATTTCGAAGAATTTTTATTTTGTAAAATATTAGAAAATTTTGTTAAATTTTTTATTACGAAAAATTTTGGAGTCGGAGTCTTGATTTTTTGTGTGCACTTCGACTCCGACTCCGGTTTAATAACCTCAATTCCGACTCCACAGCACTGCTTGTAACAGACCGATTAAGTTCACAAAACTAACTTAAACAAGTAAGAGTGCTATATTGGGCTATGGAGTCTTACATACCCTCGACTATGAGGCGATAAGAGCAGAAAGTTATATAAATACCTTTCTTTAGATAAAAATAAATCTATTTTGTGCAAAAGACGCCGTCTTATGCAATCCGCCCTATTTATGTCGGATTTTGTGCATTGATAACAAAGATCCTTGTACCTAGTTTGGAAGCTTAAGCTCTTGCCGTTCTCCAGATATACAGAAATGTAAAATGTATTTGCACGGGAGGTACCATGCCCATTCTCTAATCTACTTAGGGAGGTTGTGGTTTGATAGCCCAGCTGTGTGTACCAAATTTTTTCCTCTTACCGATCTAAACATATAAATAAATCAATTTTGTGCCACACCAACTACTTTACCCCCTCCCACATTTTGTTTGATGATGTCTATTGACATCCAAGATGCTTGAACCTAATCTAAATAGTCTGCCGCTCTCACATATGCAAAACGAAAAGAGATTTACGGGTTTAATTAGAGGCAGTCGTGTTCTTTTGCTTATATCTCAGCGATTTGTGAACCGAGCATTGAGGAAACTAAGCGGGGCATACGTAATATAAATAAAAATAAACCAAATCCCCATCGTATCTAGGGTCTAAGAAATCCCCATTTTAAGAGACAGATGGACATCATTTATATACTTTATGGGATCTAAGATCAATATTGTAGATATAACAAATAATTGAGCTTCGGTAAAGGATATAATAAGAGCTGAGAACTGCTCTAGACTTTTAAGCTGTTAATTATTTTGTTGTTCTTTTTTTGTTTTTATTATTGCAAATGTAGCAACAAATTATATACCTTTTTAATGCACAGAACAATTGCAACGTTGATCTTTAGCTAGTTTTAGTGAAACACGCCAGAGTCTCTGGTGAGAATTGAGCCACCCATAATAATAAGCATCATACATACATACATACATACATACATATGTGTATTGTATATTAAAAAAATATATTTTAGTTTATTTTACCAACAGGAATTACCTTGAACGGCGATGCGCCACGTCACGCCTCACCTTTTTTCCGATACCCAAAAGAGTTACGGTCCATAATAAAAAAAAATTGCCTTCCCTACACTCAACCTTCATAAACCAATTCATGCATAGGTAAGATCTTCTTTCACTGATGGTTTTGAAGAAAAACTTGGACCAGGAAGGGAAGTAGAGGGCACTCGTCGACTGTCTGTAACCATCCTCAAGATTTAAAAAAATTTTAAACATACATAAATAGATCCCTATTTATATAGACACCTAAACAATGACTTTTTTAAAAATAGAACCACAAAGGGAAGTTGGGGCAATTTCTGCCTCTCCGAAAAGGTCTAACATATGTAAGTATGCATACTTCTATATATTATAGGGTCTTAGATTCCTACTTAAGTAGCGACAAAATTAATAAACCTTGATTCAGCACTCATGTAGTAGGTGAAGGGTACAACAAATGTGAATGAACAATGTATGTATAACCTGTATACGATCTTAAAATAAAGAACCAGAATTTAACAAACAACAAAATTTTCCGTCATTCGTCATTCAGGGTGATCCACTTAACAGCAATTCTACAGTCAGTATTCGCGGTCTATCTATCGTAAGGTATATCGACAGTCAAACGCCGAATTTTGATTTATTTAAATACCAAAAGAACCCAAACGCCTTCCCCATCCAGTGGCACCCGTAAGTGAAGTCTAGCAAGTTCATATGCCCTAATGTTCCCAGGTATGTATAACCCTGTGCCCTGGACCTCATATGATCCTGAAGTTAAACTGCTCAGCGATCTCGTTAAGAGATGAGCGAAAGTCATTGGGAGTCAGGGAGGGAAAATTGAACGCGATAACGGCGCTACGGCTACCAGTGTAAGAATTCAACGATTTCGTTGATACAGCAGATCTTCTGAACCAGTGAACATGTTTCTTGATTGCGATTAATTAACGTTGAGATCTTTTGCATTTCGTACACCGTTTCTCCATGTATTCCGACATGTTATCAACGTTTTATAATGACGATCATGGATCCAAACTGCAGAGCTAAATTGTCTTGATCAAGATTACCGTTTTCAAAACTTTGCGGTGTATGCAATCATTTCCACTTCACTCTTAGATAAATGTAAATGTGAGAGATACCCCTTAATCCACCTCACCTTTCTTAATCCTTCTATTCGAAGGAAGTTTACGTTACCTGGTAAAAAATCTCACTCTGAAGGTGGAATTTAAGAAAGTTGATTAATTGTATTCGCATGCGCAAGTATGAAATTCGATTAAAAAAAATAGTTGTATCCTGTTTGTGTCAAGATTATTTCATTGTACCTTGCAGCACAGATGGAAAAGGTATATACCTAAAGGTTTGTACGTTTGTTATTTTTACAACAGTGATCTTAGAACCTATAAAGTACATATATTTTGGCTAATTATTCTTCTGTCCGTTTGTATGTTAAAAAGGCCTTTACGCAGACCCCAGAAATTATAGGCACTAAGTTGTTATATGCTTATGTCACTTATACTCTGCTAAAATTTGCTATTAAAATTCCGTAAGATCGGTCCATTAATGGCAGATATATGAGAGGGTGTTGAAAAGTGGGCATGGCATGGAATAGTTTTTTTATATCTCAAGAACAATAGAATCCAAATTGTCCAAATTTGATACACACATCTGGGTTATTAACACACAACTTCTCCAAAAATATGGGCGAAATTGAAGAACTGGGCATGTAATATCCAGCACAAAGATATTTTATATTTCTGTTTATCTGCTGAGCGGCAAGAGCCAATGTTTTTTAAATTAGTAACAAGCAACTCGGTTATCAATACACAACATCCGACTAAATGTGGAAGTGGTTGGCGAAGTCGACGAGGCAAAACGAATTGATTTACATATGTGACGTGGAAAGTAGAAAGAGACCTAAGGGTTTTGTTATTTAAAAGATTTAAATACGTTTATCTTTGGTGTACCATCACTGAGCGTGTTGGTATTGGTCTCAATTGAAAGCGACACATCACAACCTTGTTGGTCAACCCTGAAAACGCGCTTAGGTCGTCGCTACCTCTTGTTTTGTGTAGTTGGTTTTTACTGTTCCCTTTCTCAATGCGCTGTCACATATTTATGTTTGAAGCCAGGTATATATTTTTTCGGTTTTATCGCTTTAGGTTTTTAAATATGGAAGATGACATGAAGGGATATTTTTAAGACCTACTTTTTCCAGGACTTGGTGAGAAATGTATAAATTCTTTTATAATTTCTTTATGGCTGAAAAGTTGCATTAGGTTCGATTCGAACATTTGATGCTTGTGCTTGTTTTTAATGTTGGCGATATTTCACATTTAATACATAAAAGTCAATATTAAAACAAATTTATATGTTTAATATTTTTTGATCAAATTTAAGACGAAGTTGTTTGAAAAAAAAATATTGTGTTTCGCTTACAGTTTTTACGCCAAATATTTTTAACGCACTTTTACCTTAGAGAATTTGGTGTAAAATATACCAGTTTTGCTGCAATTTTTTCCAATTTCCTTTCTTGTGTGATTCAAACTGTTACTTCTAACACTCTTCTTTGCTGTTGACTGCCAGATAATTTTAATAGTTTACTTTGGCTTAAAACTATATTAAGTTAAGAAAAATAATGTAAGATGCATTAAAAATTTTGTTGCTGATTTTTTTTTTTTGTTTTTTTTGTTTTGTAAGTATGTTTGTTGCATGTTAGAAATATTTGCAACCAAAACATGCAACAGATGCTTCATATTTTTTTATTTTCTATTTTTGTAGATTCAAATGTGTACTAAAGTACCTCTAAAAGGAAATGCCACAAAGTTTAGGTTTGTTTTTTTCTACTTTTACTGTCAAAGATTAATGTAAAGTGAACTGTGTTTTTTTTTCTTCCAAGTCCGTTTGTTAAGCAAAGGATGCACTACTATATATAATATTTGGGTTAAAATTTTTAAATAAATAAGAAAAAGTTTAGATTTATTTAAATGTATATTCAAGATAAAACTTTGTAGTGTAAATACCATGATGGAAGAATAAAGCACTTAAGGGTTGTTGACTTAGATTTTGTGGCAAAAAAAAAAAAACGAAGAGATGGTATGAAGTTTTATAACCAAAACAAATCGAAATTGGTGGGAGTCCTATATAGCAACGGTTTTAAAATGGGTGACCCTAACAGCGTTTGGGGGCGTCCGCGAAGAAAATTTTTTGACAGATTATTTCAAAGCTACATTGAACATTTATATTGAATTATATATAAAGATTATTCGCTTAAAGAATCTTGAATGAAGCCTTCTTAAAATTATAGATGTACTCTCACCATTTGCAATAGGTTTGATCCTTGTGGCAAGTATAAGCTATGTACCAAGTTTTAAAAATTAGCCTAACAAATTGCGACCTCTACTTTGCTTAGAATGTTTACATCGACAGCCAGCCGGTCAAACTGCCAACCAGACAACCAACCGGACTGACAGTTATGTTTAAATCGATTCAGAAACTGATTTTGAGTCGATAAGTGTACTGAAACTGTTAAAGATATCAACACAAAAGGCATAATACCCTCTTCAGCTATGGTGTTGTGGGTATGAAAAGTGCGACTGAAGCACATCGTTTGCTAACCGAAATTGATCGTGTGGTAAATGATTTGCTTGGTTTAGATGTTCTGATTTTGACACGGAAAGATAAACAACTAGTTTCACAGAAACCGAATTCGAAAGACGTTGAAAGTATATCCGAAAGCCTAATTGAAGTTATTTTTGCATCTCCAAGTTTTTGAAGATGAAAAAGACATCCATTATGACAACCGAAGGTGAGTTTATGAATTTGTATGTGAAGACCGGCCAACCGAATTGGCGAAACGGGGGGTCCATTTACCATACGAAAGGGTGATAGCCATTCCGGCTCCAATTCAGAATATAAGGAGAGATACGGACTCTGCTATACGGAGGAGATCAGAGGCGATTTCGGAAAACACCAGAACGTGCAGGGTCTCCAAGGTAATGTGGGGATCCTATGATCCGGAGTCGACGAAAATTCTTCTGTCGCTATCGAGAAGGGACTGTAGACTTCTGGTAGGTTTTTTGACGGGTCATTTTTGGACTGCGGTATACGCCCGGAGGGCGGGGCGGTTGAATAGTGACAATTGTAGATTCTGTGGGGTACCAGGGGGAAAGGAGACAGTGGAGTATTAACTCTGCTACTGTCCGGCACTCGTGCACTCCAGGGCGAATTGTCTGGGAGATCATTACTTCCAAAGTCTCGGGGAGGTCTCCGGAATCGGGTTAATGAGACTCCTGGCATTCGTCAAGAGAGCGTGGGGTACTCTGAGTACCATTACATCGGAATGACCTTTTTCTCATATTCTTCTGTGGACTATCATAAAACGTGGTAACGCTAAGGACCTATTTGGTCTATGCGGGGTCTTTGTGACCGGCCACTCTAACCTAACCTAACCGGCCAACCAGCAAAATAACAAAGGATGCAGTTAATGACACCAAATCGGTAGAGACGACAACAGGAAACAAGTACAAAACATTAACCGAAAGAGACCTCGAATATTTAGCCAAATTAAAAACCGGGATATACCAGTTGACAGCGCTCGGTAACATGTCGCAAGAACACTTAAAAATTATTTGAAACCAACTTTATAGTTCAAGCCTTGCCAACTCAAACTACCACTCTATTTCGATAGATATAAAACGCTCCTACTGAAATTTACTTATTAGTTTTTTCTGCATAAAAAAAGAAAAGACTCTTCGAAATTGTTTCATGTCAAAAATTCTTGTGGTATTTAAACAACCAATTTAGAAGGAAAAGAACTCGTAGTCAACCAAAAATATCTTCTCTGTACCCTAAAGTGGTGTAGGATATCGTAGGACTTGTTTCATATTGCTTCATTTATCACCCTCCAATAAAACTTTTCTTCATTTTAAACAAATATTTGATTGTCCATAATATTAGCACTTTAACTAAAAACGATTACAAAATGAAAAAATTGACAGCAACAATAAGAAAAGAAAATTAAAGATAAACTTTATCTAGAATTTTGTATCTTTAAACTTTAGCAACCATCAGACGATGTGTTTACGTTACAATTGCTTTGAGAGCATAAGAACTTACGTGTACTAAAACTTGACAGCCAATTGCATAAAATTGTTATAAAAAAATAAAAGCTGAAAAAAATGTTCCTAGAAAGCAACGTATAAACGTAAAAATGTCATTCGCATAAGTCACGTACAATTCGCACGCGATAAACAATCAACTCATGCTTTTCATAAACATACAGAGTCATACAAAACACTTTAAATTTATACTAAGTAAATCAGGGGTTCCCAATGTTGCTTACTGGAAGAACTTATAAATAAAAATTAAATTAAATCTTGAAAGCAAAAACACAAGTTTCATGATCCCCAAAAGGGGTATTGGGTGTTACGATACCCCCCACTGATGTCCTGCACGAGCCCTGGTATTTTAAAATTTAAATAAATTTTTTCGGCTGATCAGAAATCCTATCTGTAACCACAGGAGTCAACAGCCTCCGGTAGCTCAGCAAAGGACTGACTATTGGTTGAGGCGTCCGTTAGTATACTTCTTCCGGGAATGCTTCCTGTCTTACAGGAAGTTTGTTTTTATGGTTTTTTCTATTAAATAGCACCTTCGAGGTGCCTTAACATCCGTTTGATTGAAGCTTTCTTTAAAAAATGTGGTGCTAGATGATAACATGGTGGTTGTGGTTTAATCCGAAGGTCGCGAAAAGGGATAACCTGACAATTCAACTTAAGAGCTGATTTTTCACCACTTGTGAAAGCGCTGGGCCTGAGGAAGCACTATCCCTTGTTGCTGTTGCTACTTAGCAACTGCTGCTAGCATATTTCAAAAAGCAGCAGATGTTGAATAGCTGCATCTACCAAACAAGGGGCGAGTGTAAAGAGACTATGCACTTAGATTACTACCTGAGAGTACCGGTTTCTCTCGCACCCAGGGGCGGTAGGTAAGTGCATTGTTTGTCACCTAGTGGATAAGATCCATTATTGGAGTAGGCCTACTCGCAGCAGGTTCTAATGTTAAACTGTTGCACTTCTCTCCCGACTGAATTTCCACTATGTGACCCCCGCTGAACTAAAGGCTGCATCCGCCCTTGATTAAAAGTAACATCTTTTTACTTTGGCTGCCTTTTGTGGCACAGAAATTCACACACATCTAAACTATAGGACTTTATTGGTGCTGAAGAAATGACATGTGTGTTTGCAACAATGAACATATTGTCTTTTAGAAAAAAAATATAGATGGATGCCTTGTTGGATGGAATGTAAGCGCACATGTAACTAAAGGCCACACAAATGGGGTGGCACATACTCTACATAGTTTTCACCAAATGTGGCAGTACAAGAAGTTGCTACTGTGTGTGGAGTGAGATAACAAAATAAATAAACAAATACTTTTATACTTGTTTTATGGGCAGACAAAGACATTTACAAAAGTGGTAACATATATAGCGCCAGCGAAAAGTCAATGTCGTCTATGAACGTGGGACATGCAGAGATTGGGTAATAAATTTTGGGAAGTTAAAATTTTTTTCTCTGTATTATAAATTTAACGATTCATTAATTGTGTCTTACATAAAGATACATTAGGCACTTAATTGAAAGCAAAATTGATTATATTTAAATTTTGCCTTTTCGAGAGTTTGACATAGTCCCGAAAATCAAAAATTAAGCATATAACTTCTAAAAGAATAAATTCTTATCGAGCCAAATTAAATCACTGAATACACTATACCCAATAGATGGCGGTTTTTGTCAAACATGGTTTGTGTCTGTAATAAATTATCAGGTGTGTCACAGATTTCCAATCCTACCAAAATTTAAATAATAAATAAAAAAATAAAATTTCGACGAACTTTTAGTGGTGAAGTGAGTTAGTTTGTATAAGTCAGGAAAAAACGCTTCAGATATCGTATCCATTATACCCTCTGACTTTGATTTGGCAGGTATCGCTATTTCTTATATCCCTTATAAAGCTATGACCTTGTACTTGGCTGGAGATTTACGAAGGCTTTTATACGTAATGTTGTGTGATGTAAAATAAGAAATCCAAACATATGTTTGTGCATATATACAACATATGATGCATTATTTTTAGCGAAAAAAATCTTTATAGAGTAAAAAGTATCCTTACAGAGTCAGTAGCGAAATAATAAGAGCACCTAGAAAAAAAAACAACTTACAAACAATAAAAATTATATTGAATCAATAAGAAACATTAACGAAAGTCTAAAAACGTTGAAGTTTTTATTTCAATATGGAACCATATTAATTTAACAAAAAAATTTAGAAATAATATTTGACGGCATTGAATTTATACTGAATTCCTATTGAACGATCTTCGTGGTCTTATTGAAACAACGAGGAAAAGTTATTGAAATTATATTTTTTTATTATAGAAATAAAATTTAAACAATTCGAACTAAGATTGAAACATTTTAAAAATAAGATTATTCAGCTTTAATTTAATATTGAAACGTTATGAAATTGAAAACGCACACTCTTGATACCAGTTTGAAAAAATTTTGAATTGATCAAGTGTTTATTCAAATTCTTAGGCCATTCGAATATGAAACTTTGACAACAGAGTTTGTCGCTAAGACTTTAGTGAGTCTGCGTCATCGTCAATTCCAAACTTAAACCATATCGTCCCAATGTTCGATTTTTCGAACAGTAAATTTTACGCGTTTTTGTAATTTTTTTACTCTTTTTAGGTAAGACATAGAACTAATTTTTTTAAACAATTATATATTGTAAGTGGTTAGCTACAAATATACACCCACTTCACTCCTCCCTTGCATAACAAGGGGGAAGAAAAACCCTTAATTTTAGCATCATTTTAAAAACTAATAACTTTGTATTAAATATAAAAAAATTAAAAAAGTGAAAATGTAGTTCCATTAAAAAACGATTGAACTTTCAACAACAGCAAAAAAATTTCCGCGTTTTTCAATTGTGTTTTTGTTATTTGACTTGAAAAAGCAGTGTTCTATTTTTCGAACACTGGGCACTATTGAGCACTTTTGATTTTTCTCTGAAATACTAACTGAATCATCGCATATTACCATAATATAAATTTTTCACGCATTTAAATAAACGGAAATATATTTATTTTGTTTTTGCTGATCCATAAAAAGTTAATGCACTATCAGGGCTCTGTGAGAAATGTTTTTCGTGAGATTCGAGGAACTTGCGGTGCGCATAATCGGCCTACTGAAACCACATTGCAGACATCATTCGCAGTATTGAGTCTCAGTTTACATTGGTGGATGATATTCGACCGGTTAGACCACATCCAGTACGTAGTGAAGTCAATATAACAGCTGTAGCTGTGAGTGTAATTTTTCAAAATGGAGGAAAATCAGAGCACTCAAGGGATGACCCCTACTATTGCATTGCAGCGGGTTGGAACTAGGAAAATAGGTTATGGGAAGGAGAAAAGAGGTAGTAGTTCCTGTGAACAGTCCACTTGACTTTATTCATGTTGACAGTGAGAGGGAAGACTTCAGCAGGAAGGTTATTCCACATACGAACAGTCCTGCCAAGAAATGAATTTTCCCTGTAACGCGTTGTACGATTTACCGGTCAATAGACCACAAAAGTATGGGCTTTTGAGGAATAACGTGTATTACGAGCAAACGTACGGGTTTCGGTATCGGCCAAGTGTATCATTCATGTTGTGACTCATAGCACCAACATCGGACACGCTTGGTCTATAATCAAATGATTACGAATGGCAAAGGTTGCTGTCATTAGAACAAGAGTAGATAGGGTTGGAAGTTTGACATGGGAGGTCCAATTTTGAACTCGTATTAATCGAGAGAAATTATCACCGACACCAAATGCAACAAGTTTTGACAAGAGTGCACCATGTCTGACTCTGTCAGACTTGGAAATATCTTTAGCAATTCCCTTACTTTCGCCAAAATGATAACAATGACAGTAGGTATCCAATAGAGCAATCTGAAAATCAAACGAATGATCTTGGTGAGATCTTGTTTCAACAGGACGGCACTTTGAGCCATACATTTTAATTTCATGATTTGCTTTGGTAAAGTAGCCACCTAGATCGTGCGATATCACACCTTAGACTACTTTCTCTGTGAATATGTAATGTCTGGGGTCTTCCGGAATAAGTCAGCTACGATTGACGTTTTGGAAGCTAACATTACTCGTGTTATTCGCGAAATACTAGTCGCTATGCTCGAATGAATCGCCCCAAATTGGACGTTCCGAATGGACAAAGTCATGTCCAACATTTCCGTGATATCATTTACATATAGTTAATGCCATAAATTTTTATTTTTACCGATAATAAATATATCAAGTTCACGATGAATCACCTGATATATCTATAAGCCAGTTTTTTTTATTATCAATATTCTGCCCGGTCCTGTGCGAGTCGGATAATCGAGGTTCAACTGTCTATTTTTAATTTTAATAAATGCCTTGTTCTATTTTTCTTTTATTAAATAAAATGAATAACGTTCAGTTTATAAAAAATTAAGGTTTTCTATATTTACAATCTATAGGAGCAATTAAACAAAAATGCTGAATAGTGCCCAATGTTCGATTAATCGAACACCATTTTTCTCAAAAACAAAAAATCTAAAAAAAATTGGACTTCAGATTCGTGTTTTCTAGATGGGTTAATATAAATAAAAGCAAATATTTTAATTTTAATTCGATTAGGTAGATCGAAGGACAACAACCATATTTTCCTTTCACCACGCAAAGAGCTTGCTGCGAAACTTTGCGCTTGATTTTTTACCATAGTCATAAAGCAAATCAGCCTTTTAATTAAGGGAAAGCATTGGACAGGCCAATCACTTCCAACCATTCGATTAATGTTTTGGTATATTCTTCATCTTCACCTGACTAAAAGACTTCAACATAAGTTCTTTTAAGTGGTTAACATTATTATGTTAACATAATATAAGTTTTAATATTTAACTTTACACACAATTAGTTTCGGTATCAACAACACCGTTATTAAACTATTTGTTGGTATTTACTGTTGTCATATTTAATAATAAAAGCTGCCGAAAATCTCTTATTTTCGATTTCGCACCTATTCAGATTTAGGTCTTCTACAATCTTAAAACTTTTCACCCAACCCTCCACTCAAATAGGCATAAATGTGCAATCCTAACACGTCTCTATGTTTTTATTTTTTTTCCCCTGTTAAGCAAAAAAAAAAAAAACAATTGTATCCGTATTGCATTTTCAGTTGTCATCGTTGTAAGTACAACATTTTTTTCTTTCTTTTTTTTTGTAAGACATTGAGTTATTGCTGGAAATAGTTATACATACAACTAGTTTAAGTTATTTTACAACGATTATATTGGTATAACTTCTCAATATAAACAATAATTCTATTAAGCTGGATGATTTTCTGTCTGTCTGTTTGTCTTTCCACATGTGTCTAACTTGTCTATATTTTCTTGGCCCAGTCATTTCAACTTCAACTTTAAGATTGTTATTTTATATTTAGTCTGTCAATTTTCCATGAACGTTTTTGTATTGTGTTCAAATGTTTTGGAAGCTAAAGAAAATAATAATAATGTTTGTTAGGAAAAAAAAAACGTGGCAAATAAGTCATTGAAATAAAGAAAAAAATAATACAGAAACAGAGTTATTCAATTTAAAGAAAGCAATAGTCAGGATATAAACAAGTTTAAAAAAAAAAATTTTAAATGTTTATTATGCGCTTTAATAAATACAAATTTGGAGCACAAACTGCAAAGAAGAATTGTGAAATGCCGATTAAATTGATTCAATTATTTACCAGTTTTAAACAGGTCTGCAAAGGGAAAATTATAATAGAGTAGCTTAAGAATTTAATACAAGTAACAGACATTCTCCCAGATAGTTCGCTTTGGAGTGTATGAGTGCCGGACTAAAGCATAGTAAGTGCTCCACCGTCTCTTTTTCATCTGGTTTTCCACAGAATCTACAATTGTCACCAGTCAGTTGTCCCCTCCCCGTTTTGGCATATACTGCCGCCCAACAGTGAACCATTATAAAGCCTACCAGAAGCCTACAGTCGATCCTTGGTAGCTACAGAAGAAGTTTAGTAGACTTTAGATCATCTTATCTCCACATAACCCTGGATACCTATACACGTTTCGGTGTTTCCCCAAACCGCCTATCAGAAGCCTACAGTCACTCCTTGGTAGCAACAGAAGAAGTTTAGTTAACTTTAGATCATCTGATTCCTACATAGCCCTGGATACCTTGCACGTTTCGGTGTTCCCCCAAACCGCCTCAGATTTCCTTTGTATAGAAGAGTCCGTATCTCCCAGCGAACAGCGAATTAAGGCAAGTGAGCTTGTGCGACAAGCAAAGAAAAAGACTTGAGAAGATTTCGGGCACTTTATTTCCTTTTTAAGCACGAGCATTAATAATCTAAGACACTATAAAGGTTGCTCAATAAGGTATATAAACGATAAAAACGGAAATATGTTAAGAGCTGTGAATCAAATCAGTGCAAGATGGAATGAATACTTCACAGAATTGCTTAATGAAGATCCAAATGAAAGGATCATTCCGTTTTATCTACGAAGAGATAGCGAAAGTTTTAAGAACCTAAAACTATAGATAAACTGTAATATACGCTCTCAAGACTTATGACGAAATTGCCCTTGAAGTTTTAAAATACATTGGCGATGCAGGTAAAAATATAATTTTTGAAGTCATAACTAAGACCTTGAACTAAGCGAAGATTCTCGAAGACGTGGAGTACCCATAATGAAACAAATTTTTAAGAAAGGAGATAATAAAAAATGCAAGAATTTTCCTGATACTTTGCGTATCAGGCAAATTATATTCAAGAATTATAACGTCTAAAATCTAAAGTGGAGCAACATCTGCAGGAAGACCAGTGTGGTCTTAGACCAAATAGAAGCACCCAAGACCTGAAATACATCCAATACGTCAGGTTTCGGAAAAGGCTATTGAATACAATCACAAAAAAAAACATAAGTGATTCTTTGATTTGGAAAGAGCGTTTGATAGTTTGCAATGGGGTGAAATTAATAGAATAGAAGTAATGATTTTCGATTTCTTTTGCCGCTTCTGAATTACTAAGCCAGAATTTGATACATTGGTGTCCAATAGGTTAATGATACCACCTACAAACGTTAGACTTTACTGTTTAAGCCTTTTTTATTGTTAAAGGTTATGGAATCCATAATATAAAAAAAATCTAAAATCATATCAAAACGTCCCAAAGTAAAAAGTCATGACAAATGTTTTTACTCTACGGCAAAATTCACAAAGAATTTTTGATAATAATCCCAATCACATACAACATAAATTTAAGATAACTGTTTATCTTAATTTATATAAAATTGAAATAGACAGATACCTACATAAACAAACAAACATATCGTCACCGAAAATTAAAAAGGGCGAAACAACATTTTTATTTTACTTATATTATAGGGACATGTAATTGAGTCTAGTGCAGCATAATCAATTAAAAACTCGATTTTGAATATTTCTTGTTATTACGCCCTTTTGTATTTTATGTGCCGATATGTATGTATATAAACAAATAGACATATATGTCTTCTCTATCATTTTAAAATACTGATAAACAACTCTGGCAAAAAAGAAAATTTAGGAAAAATAGGAATAAACAAAAATTGAAATTGTCATCCAAACATCCTGACACAAGCAGAAAAATATCTTGTTTATGTTTATTACATTTTTTTTTATTCTGACGTCTATCTATGAAGTATAAATGTCTTCTGTCTTCAACATATTCGGGATTTTCTATCATATCAATATCAGAAGAAATGCCAAAACACGTGTGGCATACAGAATAACGATGCTACTGATGTGAATAAAAAAAACAGCAAAAAAGAGGAGTAAAAACATTACAAAAAAAAAAAAATATTTAAATTTGATCAGGAAGTTCATATTTAAATTAAATTAACTCATATGTTTTAAAAAAAATACGCGTATAGGGAAAAATTACTAACAAAAGGAGTTTTCAAATTTGCAAAACAACTTAGAATTTGATGGGAGGATAAGAGGAATTTTATTACTTAGAAAAATTTTATACAATATATAAATAATTTTATGCTCTCTTAATTAAAAAAAAACAAGTAAGAAAGTAAAGTCGGTCAAGCCCGACCATATGATACCCTACACCACAGTTTGTGAGAGGCAGTAATTGCCCCCTACCTCCCCTTGTGGTCCTATTTTTGAAAAACTGTATAGCTGAAGTGTCCTTATGGATCTATCTATGGTTTAAATTTCATTAAAATCGGTTTGAGAGGCTGAAATTTACCCTATCTCCCGTCGTGGTCCTATTTTTTTAAAAATGCATACCTTTTGTGTCCATATAGATATGGTTCTATCTTTGTTTTAAATTTCATTAAAATCGGTTTGATAGTTTCTGAGAGGAAGTAATTTTCCCCTATTTGCCCTCGTGGTCCTATGATTCGGCCCATTTTCAATAGACTTGGTCCTTGTGCTAACAACAACCTATGACCTAAATTTTATCAAATTATTCCCAAAATTGCGACCTATGCTTTGCGCACAAAGTTAAATGGACAGCCAGCCAGCCAGACGGACATCGTTAGTGATTCTGAGTCGTGATTCTGAGTCGATCGGTATACTTTAAAGTTGGTCTAGACCAATATTTTAAGGAGTTACACACATCAGCACAAATGCATAATACCCTCTCCACTATTGTGGTGTGGGAATAAATCAAAGATAGGCAAACACATACATGTGTATTTCATAATAATGTTAGTGCTATATGACTCTCCCGCTCTCATTGTTCTACAGCGTTGCCATAGTTAGTTTTTTTTAAATATGATCGAACTTCATAATAATCCGTTACTGGGCAACATTGAAATACATTATGGTGACATAAAAGAAGAACTTAAAAAAATGCAAGTTGATTTATCTTTACCTCTGGAAAGTGGAAAAAACTTCTGGAAAAAAATATCAACAAAAACATATATCCAAAAAGAAAAAATTAAATTCTAAAGATGTATTCGATGTTTGGATCAACCTTTATAAATATGTGAATCTTCATTTAGTTTTTTTGAAGTTTATAAAAAATTAACACAGAAATCGTCTCACAGATGAACCTCTCGAAGACTTCAAAAGTTTTGAAAAAGTTTAGTTCTTCTTTTCTGTCACCATTATGTGTTTTAATGTTACATAATAATGAATTTTTATGAAGTTCGATCAAGCCTTTAAGAGGCAAAAATGTCGTAAGAAAAATAATACCAAAATTGAAAGAAAAAAATTGTAATTTAAAACTGCACAATATACAAAAAAGCTTATTTTTTAAACAAAGAATTATAAAAAAGAACTTAAAAAAAAAAACAATTTACAAAAAACTTATTTTTTAAACAAAGAATTATAAAATAAAACTTTTTTTATAATTATTTTAACAAAAAAAAATCACATTTGGCAACGCTGCTCAAGCAACAAGCGTAACACAACATACCTGTGTGACTGCTCATGCGAGACTGAATTGTTTAAATTTTTTTCTTCTGTACGTGTGCTTAAGTACGTGTAAATAAAAGAATAACAAAGCGCCCATGGGCGGCCTTTTGCCTATCTCTGGTATAAATACAATAAATGATCACACAGCACTGTGTCGACATCACATTTTCCATACTACTTGGCATAAAAATCGGCCGTAGAAAGCGCTCTGTCTTGAAATAAAATATATTTGATTTTGACAGGGTTTCTTCTTATGCCCTCATATACTGACATTCCTTATCTGAACAATACTACAAATTTTTTACAATTTTAAACAGCAAATTAAGAAGAAAATAAATCAAAAACCCCTCTAATGTTTTTAGAACTCCAAAAAAAAAACAATTAATTTACTTTAAACTCTTTATACAACCAATTTAGCATCTTAATCGCTTATTATACTTGTTATCGCAAATATTTAGAACACATTAGAAAGTAAATCTCCACCTTTCATTTCCACATTGATCCAAATAGCTAGCAAATGGAAGAAATTGCAAAATGTCACAATAATAAAAAGTCTACCTTGTCTTGAGTTTTTTTATTACCTTTTTTTTTTTTTGCTACAAAAAAAGGCAGGTTAACAAAAGTGATTGTCTCGCAGATGGAATAGAAAAGGGATTCCCAAATAATTTTTGATTGAGATATAAAAGTTTTTTTCTTAAAGAGCTTCAATTACAATATGGAAATGTTGGCTGTAGGAAATATCGCCCAAAGAAAAATGGCCCAAAAAAAAAAATGAAAAATCGCCCAAATGAAGAATCGCCCAAAAGAACATGAAAAATTACCCAAAAAGTTATATATGAAATTTTGCCCAACAAAAACGAAAAAGGGCCCAAAAAAATGAAAAATGACCCAAAAAGCAAAAACGAATTTTTCCGAAAAAAAATTACAAATTACCCAATTTGCAAAAAAGTGGTTATTATTCATATAAATTTAGTTCCATACAAGTGTAAGTTTTATGTAAAAAATTGCATTCTATCTTCAACAGCTGCTCGGCAGTAAGGACAGTAATACCGGCTGCGCAAACTTCGCTAAGCTTCTCTGCATAGCCGGCCTTCGGCCGGGCGCAAGGATTTTCTCCTCTATGGTATAGCAAACACCGGCTTCGCTAACTAAAGCTTCTCTGTATAGCCGGCCTTCGGCCGGGCGCAAAGATTTTCTCCTCTATGGTAGAACAAGTACCGGTTTCGCTAAGTAAAGCCAGAGAAAAAACAACAAACTTGTTTTTAAATAAATTACAATTATATTAAATAAAGATGGCCCGAAAAAATGGGCTATGAAATTTAAAAAACGAAAAATCACCCAATAATAACGAAAAAAAGCCCAAAAATTTTGGGTCACTTTTCATATGAATTAAGGCCCAATTTTACATGGAATTTTTTGGGTGATTTTTCATTTTTTTTTTTTTTTTTTGGGCCATTTTTCTTTGGGCGATATTTCCTACAGCCGGAAATGTTATTAAACAAATAGTTATGGTTTTACTTATTTATTTATTACAGTGAATCGTATTCTAGTGAAGCATTCTGTGTCGATCGAAAAAAGGTAGTCGTATGTTTCATTTTTTCGTTAGGGTGTTTTTGCATTTAAAGTGGAATGAAAAATTACCCCAATACCAAGGAATGAAAAATGGCCCCAAATAAAATCACAACTTTTTCTTTGGGGCTATTTTTCGTCTACTCATAAAAAATGCTAATTTTAAGAAATGAAAAATCACCCCAAACATTTTTACACAAATTGTATAAAGTCTATGTAAAAGTTTCTAGGAATAGTATAAAAAAAACTTATACCAAAATAGAGAAAATCCTTGCCGGTTAGGCAGAGATGCTTTAGTTAGCGAAGCCCGTGTTTGTTATACCATAGAGGAAAAAATCATTGAGCCCGGCCGAAGGCTGGCTATTAAGAGAAGCCTTATTGAGCGAAGCCAGAGTTCGTTATACCATAGAAAAGAAAATCCTTTCATCCAGCCGAAGGCCGGCTAAATAGAGAAGCTTTAGTTAGCGAAGCCAGTATTCATTATACCATAGAAGAGAAAATTCTTGCGCCAGGCCGCAGTCCGTCTATAACGTAAAGCTTTAGTAAGCAAAGCCAGTTTTCGTTATACCACAGAGAAAAAAATACTTGCGCATGGCCGAAAGCCCAACCATGCTATCAATCGTACCATTTTTAAAACCAAAACTGTATAATTTTCCGGATTTTGAAATCGGGATTCTTAATTTCTGATTTTTAGTTTCGGGCATATGAACTCCACAGAAAATGTTTAATGTAACTTCCTTTGTGGGCGGTGCGCAAAATGACCCCAGGAAATATGGCCCCAAAAGGAAAATGAAAAACGGCCCCAAAATTTTACATGAGACACAACAACACGCAATTTTGGCGCAATTTTTTTGTTTTTTTTTGGGTTATTTTTCATTTTTTCGTTAGGGTGTTTTTGCATTTTAAGTGGAATGAAAAATGACCCCAATATCAAGGAATGAAAAATGGCCCCAAATAAAATCACAATTTTTACTTTGGGGCTATTTTTCATCTACTAATAAAAAATGCAAGTTTAAAGAAATGAAAAATCACCCTAAACATTTTTACACAAATTTTATAAAATTCTATGTAAAAGTTTCTAGGGATAACATATAAAACCAGAATTCTTATACCAAAGTAGAGAAAATCCTTGCCGGTTATGCAGAGATGCTTTAGTTAGCGAAGCCGGTGTTTGTTATACCATAGAGGAAAAAATCCTTGAGCCCGGCCAAAGGCCGGCTATTACGAGAAGAGTTCGTTATACCATAGAAAAGAAAATCCTTGCGCCCGGCCGAAGGCCGGCTATGTAGTGCAGCCTTAGTGAGCGAAGACAGTGTTCTTTATACCTAAGAAAAGAAGAAAATCATTTCACCCGGCCGAAGGCCGTCTATACAGAGAAGCTTTAGTTAGCGAAGCCAGTGTTCGTTATACGATAGAGAAAAAAATCCTTGCGCCCGGCCGAAGGCCGGCTATAACGTAGAGCTTTAGTAAGCAAAGCCAGTGTTCGTTATACCATAGAGAAAAAAAATCCTTGTGCATGGCCGAAAGCCCAACCGTGCTATCAATCGTACGATTTTTAAAACCAAAACTGTATAATTATCCGGATTTTGAAATCGGTATTCTATATTTGGGATTTTTAGTTTTGGGCATATGAACTCCACCGAAAATGTTAAATGTCACTTTCTTTGTGATCTTTTTTGGGGTTAAAATTCATTATAAATTTTGAGGTGATTTTTTATAATGAAGAACAACCCCAAATTTAGGGTCATATTTCATTTTATTTTTAGGGTTATTTTTCATTTTTTTGGGGTAATTTTTCATTAAAAAAATGGGGCCATATTGCATTATGAAAAATAGCCCCAAATTTGGGGTCAATTTTCATTTATTTTTTGGGGCCATATTTCGCAGCGCCTCCTTTGTGTTCTTTTTTTGGGGTTCAAATTCATTTTAATTTTTGAGGTGATTTTTCATAATGAAGAACAACCCCAAATTTAGGGTAATTTTTCATTTTATTTTTAGGGTTATTTTTCATTTTTTTTGGGGTAATATTTCATTAAAAATATGGGGCCAATCAATTTATATTTACTTTTTGGGGCCATATTTCGCAGCGCCGAAATCTATCTAATAGCCATTTCTGTCTGTGACCCTGCATCCTAGGACAGTGTCACACTACATGCTCGTCTGTAGCTCCTCAGAATCATCGCACAATCTGCAGAGGTCCAGTATGGTATTGCCACATATAAGTGTCCTTAAACCACCTCTGTCTAATCCTAGTATAACCCTTGTTGACCCTGCGTCCAATCCGGACAAAAGTACCCTGCAATCCGTTCTATCCCTCCAGGACCGGTTCACGATATTACGGAATCTTTCTAGTATCACCCCACAGTAGTAACATAGGAGGGAGGGGGGGGGGGGGGGAATTTAACCGCTGTCCATTACCACTTAGTCCAGCTTCGAGCCCTCTCTCGCGAGTTCGTCCACCAGCTCATTTCCATCACCAATGCAGTGTCCAGGTAGCCAACACAGCCTTACATTGAATACCTCCATGAGTTCCCTAAAAGCATTCCTACACCGAGCGACCAGGCACGATCGCATCGCATGATTTGTCAATGCCCTAAGCGCCGCCTGACTATCGGCGTAAATTTTTACCACAGATCCACCCACGTACCACTTCCGTCGCCCTCCAGATCGCTAGGATCGCAGCCTGGAAGACACTGCACTCATCAAGGAGTCTGAATGACCTTTTCACTTCGGTGTCCGCTATTGGTTAAGCAAAACTTTCAAACCACTATTTGTACACACAACACGATAATGGAAAGAGTATTATACGATTGTGCTGGTTTGTACAGATAACGCATTAAAATATTGGTTCTAGGACAACATTTAAGAAAACCGATCGGCTCAAATCACTTTGGGATTCGGCACAAATCCAAAATTGACAGATAGCAGCGGAGTTAAGATAGTTCCAGCGCCAAAACAAGGGGAGAGTGTATAATATTGGCGGACTATGCACTCAAATTGCTACTCACACTCGGGGACAAAGCGTAAACGTATTGTTTGTCACCCTGTGATTAAGATTCAGCATGGAGAATGCTGGAAGTATGCTCGTCAATATTTTCCAAAGCTGCTTGCAAAAATTTGCAAGCTGCAACACAAGTGGCTCATCATGAATTTGCAAGTTCCTCTTAAGTTTGACTACAATATTTATGGACAAATGCCTCTTATTCTTCATCTTTACATTTTTGATTTGGGAACCAATTGTTTTAGAAACAACAAAAATCTTTAAAACAAAAAATTAAACACAGCAAAGCGTGATCATCTTAAAAAAATGTTAAATAGAAACAAAATTTGCAAAAAGTTGTAAATCAGAGCAAGTAATAACCAACCAGCACAATTTAACTTTCAACATGATGTCGGAATCAGAAATGTAAAGAAAAACAACAGCTAAATGCATATAAGAAAGCATATTTTTGCAGACAAAGATCGTGATCGAAGGACAGTGGGATAAAATAAACAATATTGTTAAGAAAAATTACAAAAATTATTACAAAATTTCCATTCGGATCTATTTTATTTTTTTAAACCACCGTTTGTTTAAGGCCGATCTAAAATAAAAGCTCGTTTTTTAACAAGTTTTTAAACTGTGTTTTTTCCTACTCGTAGCTGCTGCTGCTGCACAGATGTCGTGCTACAATTGTGTGCTATTGCATTAAGAAATAGTGGTTGATGTTGCCAGCTAATATCAAGTAGAATGTTTATATGTTACAAGTTTTGTTTTTAAACCAAATTTCTTGAAGAAAAAAATTAACTCAACCAAACACAAAAGGTCAAGTTTTTGAAAGCACTTTCTATTTGCAACATAAAAATTGTTTAAATAATTTCAGAAAAAAAAACTTGAAATAAATATTGGGCGCAAATGGAAAAATTAAGGAAATCAAATGTTTTGGTGTTTTAAAGAGCTCGACTAAAAATAAAAAAAAACTATTAACTTGCCACAAACATTCCGCAAAAAAGAAACTAGTTACTAACAGCAGCTGTAAGTTGTGGCAACAAAAAACTATTTTATAAATCATAAATCCTGCTGCCATAAATTTATGTAAAAATAAAAAAAAAATTGTTTCTTTTTATTAGAAATAAAATTACATTTTATCACGTCAATATCTACTTGACATTATTACATCCTCAAATGTCAACTTATCATCTGCAGCTTTGCCATCATCTAATCATCTTCATTATTATCTTTGTTTTCTTTAACACCCAGTCCGTTTGGTATTTAAGTATCTGTAACTGTTACGTTTATTCACACGTTTGTTAAGATGCTGCATCGTTTGCAGGGAAAAAGTCAGCAGCAAAATTTGTTAATTCTTAATACAACAGATTATGAGAATTTTTGATTTATTGATTTGATTTCTTTCTTTCTGCAGCCCTATGCTCTCTGAAAAATTTTATGGTTTTTTAAGTTTAGAACAGCGATAGGCAAACAAGCGAAATTTAACTACACGTTTAACCTTAACTGTTATTGTGGAAACCGCAGATTAATCTTAAGTAAGCATATTTTGAAATTCAAATTGGAATATTTTTTTTATTTTAAATCAGTCTTAAGCTCATAAAATTTAATTTTCATCTAATTATTTTAGTGAAGAAAGAAATTTTGCAACATGAAATAAATTAAATTTTATTGATAATTTTTCCTGACTGAACCGGGGCTTGAACTCGGGTTGAATTTACATGTTACGAGGCTAATCATGTTCTCATTATCAAAATTCTTCGCGGTTTTACCCTTTATCTGTAATTTTAATGAACTTAAGCTTAATTTAAAATAAAAAAATCAAATTTGGATTACAAATCATAAAAAGTTCGATCAACCCCAAGAAACTAATATTTGGAAATTTTATGCTAGTTAGTCTTAATCCATATTATGAAACATTTTTGCTGCGAAACATTTGAGTTTGTTGATGAAAGGGGAAAGAAGGATGAACAAGTTTAATTTGTTTCATGTACAGGCAGTTTTTGTAAGTTTGTTATTGAAAAAAAGAGAGAAGGCATAGAAAATGACTCAATGCTGTAAAATAAAATTTTTATTCTATAGACACAAATGCAGTTTCAATAAAGAAAATTGAAGACAGTTTTTGCAGTAAATGTTTCACAATATGGATGAGGACTAAAGAAGATTTTGAACTTTAGGCTTACATATCGTTCATTTGCTGCAAGACCGGCATAACTCAAAAAAATCCATTTAGAGATAAACGCATTTAAAGTTTTTGATTTGCACTAACTACTTAGAAAAAAAGAAGACACATTCTCTTCAAACTGGGAAAGTATATAAGATATAAAGATGAATTTAATACACAATATAAAGAAAAAAACGCGTCTCTAACTCCAAAATTTAATTTTTTGAGTTATGCTGGTCTTGCAGCAAATGAGCGATATATGGGATCTAAGACCCTAAAACTTTCTGAGAGCAATAAGGAAAAATTTGGGAGTTATTTGAGTAGAAATTTATCTTGAAACGAAACGAAGATCTTATTTTACAGCTTATGCCCATTTACCCCTCTGCCTAAAAAGTGCCGATGACGAAGTTTTTGCAAACTAAATAAGTGCCGAGATTTATCTCAAGTGGAATATATCTTCAGATTTATGGCAGATAGTGTGATTTATATAATTGGGTCTTATGAGAGCGCTATGCTCCATTTTGCACCTGCTACTACAAATTTTTTTACACACCACAATATAAAATTTGGCGACGATAACTTTTATAATGGCTACTATGTCATGGCGAAATTTTGTGCTGGTAGTAGAGTTGTCAGTCGATTAAGAATATTTCGACTAATCGATCAAACAAAACCAAACTCTTGTTCGAAAAATTTTAAAATGACGATTTACGAATAACGAATAAATCGATTAATTAATGTCAATTATGCCCGTAATTTCTACAAACAACTACCTAGTCGTGTTCGTACCTAACAGTTATCTTTTAATATTGCCTCCGCAAATAAACTATCGAAAATCGATGATGTAAAATTACATTACAATTTTACCCGTATGTAAAAAATACGTTTTAAAATTATTAAAACCATAGATATCTACACACAGGATATTGATCGAACAATTTTATTTTATTTAAAATCAATTTTAATAAAAGCTTAGAATTTGATTTATTCTAATACGTTTTTAGTGATTTTATACAAAATGTAGGAAAGGTAAAAACATATTGTAGCCGTACCCTGATTGTAATTTATCTCAATGTTTAGTAAGCAAAAACCGTGTTGAGTACTCATTGTATTTCAGCATTTTTTGTTATGTTCTAATTAAACACATTTCTGACAAACAATTGTATAAACTGATTTCTTTTTAAATGAAACGTTAAACAAATTTGCAGAAAGGGTATTTTTTCACTCTCTGCTGAATAAGTAAGAAATTAACAAAAAGTTTAAAAAGTTAAACAAAAAGTTTAAAAAAAGAAAATGCATTATTGTATTATATATTTTTTAAATTATATAATTATCTTTCAGAATGAGTTCGGTTTGGAAGTATTTTACCAAGAATAAAAATGAAAAAATAAAGTCACATGCAACAAGTGTCCTAAAGTATACAAAATTGTTGGATCAACAATATCATCACTTCTTTACCATTTGCGTAAGTGTCACAATATTACCATTGAAAAAGATGTAGTGGAAGATAATTTAATTCAATTAAACGTGCTCCTTACAATACATCGCCGGATATAGAGACCCTTATCAGAGAAAAAAGGAAGTTAAGAAGACAATGGCAAAACAGTCGTTCCCCAACCACTAAGGCCCAACTACAATTATGCCTGACAACTCTTCGCAACAAATTGAGACAGAACCACGAGTCTGCAATAGAAGCCTATCTAAACAGCCTAGATGCCACAAAAAACTCCAATTACAGCTTATGAAAGGCTGTACGGCATATGAAATGCCCTATAAACCAAGAATCTCCATTAAGACTGCAAAACCGCACTTGGGCCAAAAACACAAATGAAAAATTAAACGCTTTCGCGGGCCACCTTGAGAAAGTTTTCACGCCACATGATGCACATACTTGTTCCTGTCGTCCAATCATTCCTGATAAGGTAAACCATCCAATAAAATTTAACATAACTCATGTAAAATCTGCAATAGAAAAAGTGAATATTAGAAAATCTCCCGGACCTGACCGCATCACAGGGTCAATGATAAGAAACTTACCATCGTCTGCTTCTAGAATCTTGCTGCTAATTTTTAACGAGATATTAAGAGTCGGATACTTCCCAGTCTCATGGAAGAGGTCTATAATTGTTATGATTCCCAAGCCAGGAAAAGATGCTAGCCAGGTTGCGTCGTACAGACCGATAAGCTTATTATCAATCCTATCGAAGCTTTTCGAAAAAATATTCGTTTTAAGTATAACTCCGCATCTAAATGAACACGATATCATCCCGGATCACCAGTTCGGATTCAGAGCGAAACATGGTACAATAGAACAAATGCATAGAATTGTCACCCTAATTAGATCGGCGTTTGAGAAAAAGCAATACTGCTCAGCCCTGTTTATAGACATTTCCCAAGCATTTGACAAAGTTTGGCATGATGGGCTACTTATCAAAATCACACGAATGTTTCCTCAAAACACTCACAAGCTTCTGGAGAGCTATCTAACAGGCAGAACATTCATAGTAAGGTCGCAAGATAAATACTCCCCCCTCAAGAAAATTACTGCTGGTGTCCCCGAAGGCAGCATATTAGGACCGCTTCTATATATAATATACACAGCGGATATGCCAACAAACCTGAGCACGCATACCTCTACATTTGCAGACGACACAGCATTTATAAGCGTTAACCATGACCCAAAAGTCGCATCGCAAAATCTGCAGTCCCACATCAATGAACTAGAGGCCTGGCTAGAAAAATGGAGAATAAAGGTTAACCCGACTAAATGTGCTCACTTAACTTTCACGCTCAGAAGACAAACGTGCCCAGCTGTAAAATAAATAACATCACTGTTCCGATAGAAAACCATGTTAAGTACTTGCGAATTCATATAGATAGACGCTTGACCTGGTCTCGTCATATGGAAGCGAAAATAACGGCTATGAAACTTAAAGCAGCTCAACTACATTGGCTTCTCGGTGGAAACTCAAACTGTCTTTAGACAACAAAATTCTTTTATACAAGTCCATCATAAAACCAATACGGACATATGGCATCCAATTATGGGGTACTGCATGTGCATCTAACATCCAAAAGCTTCAAAGAAGACAGTCTAGAATATTACGACAAATTGTCTGCGCCCCATGGTATATTCGTAATGATATTATCCACAGAGATCTCAACGTCCCCACTATCCAGGAGGAAATTAAAAAATATTCAATAAGCTACATCGATAAACTAATGGCCCACCCTAACTACCTCGCTCGGGGTCTGCTTCAGTTCGAAGGTCACCAGAGGCTAAAAAGAACCGATACTTTGAGCCTAACTAGAAGACATTTTTAAAATTTGAATACAGCAGTTAGTGGTTACATTGGTAACAAGTAGAATTAAGATTTGAATACATATTGTAAATTTCGATAAGAAAGATTCAATAATAAAAATAAATTATTAAAAAAAAAAAAAAAAAGATAATTTAACGACAGCAAATAATGTCAATTTTGGTGCAATGGAAAAATACATTAAGAGAGACAGCGGCTGTTCTATCGAAGAAATTCACCCCTATCGTGAATAAAAATTCCTTGGGAGTTTTTTCCCTTTTCCCATTTTTACTATTGAATTAACATAGGAAAAATGGAAAAAGGGAAAAAACTCCCAAGGCATTTTTATTCGCGATAGGGGTGATTGTATGCTGAAATTTGGCCGAAGATGGTATGTCTGCAAAAGCCTTTCGAAAATCCAAAGTTTTATCGGATTATTTTAAAATTAAGGGTTTTACCATTCCTTTAAGTAATACAACGATATGAAGTTATAGCTGATTTAAGAAAAAATAAAGAAGAAAATGGAAGATTTTCCATTGTTGTAGATGAATGGACGGATGTTTCTTATCTAAAATACGTAAACGTTTCTGTTCGAATGTACAATCCAAAATCCAGCTTATTAAAAATAGTTAATTTGGGTCTCGAAGAAGTTAAAATAAAAGGAACAGCAGAAAATATTCATTCTTTAATTAATAAGAAATTAAATGCGTTTGGAATTAATATGGATATGGATATTGTCTGTTCTACCCATGATGGCGCAGCGGTAAATACGGAGATAATTTGCTTCTTGAATCGCAATTATGCATTAACCATGCAATTCATTTAGCAGTAGTTGACACTTTGTACGTCAAAAAAGTGAATGCTTTTGTAGGGAGTGAGGATGACGAAAGCGATGATAATGATGAACATAGTGGTAATGAATATGACGTAGATAATGGGATTGAATTAAAAATAAATATACAAAATGTTATAAGTTAACTTCGAAAATATGTCAAACTTTTTAACAAATCCACCGAAAAACAACAAAAACTGCAGACATACGTTGGTCAACAAGAAAGAAATGAAGTTCGCCTTATTCATGACGTGAAACACAGGTGGTCATCATTGTCAAAAATGCTTGATTACTTTATTAGAATACACAAATGTGTTAATCATGCACTAATTGATTTTGGTTTAACACCATTCACGGACGTTTAAGTTAATCTTTTATCAAACCTTAATAGAACATTACAACCACTCGATGTTGCTATAAAAGAGCTAGGAAAAGATAGGACATCCATATTAGAATTAGAGGGAGTAATCAAGTTTTTAATAAATAATTTAGAAAAAATTAATAATTCTTTTGCACAAGACTTACTAAAACGTATTAAAATAAGAATAAATGAGAGACGTAAAAAAGTAGGCGGCATGAAATAACCCCCCAAAATATAACCCCCAAAAAAATAATGAAATAACCCCCCAACGCGTGGGGCCTTATTTCATATGCAAGAAAGCCCCAATTTTGAAAATGAAATTAGCCCCTAACAAACTGAAATAACGCCCCAAACATAAATGAAATAATTCTCTAATTTTTGGGGGCTTATTTCATATGAAATAAACCCCCAATGACTTTTTCCTCTATGGTATAACAAACACCGGCTTCGCTAACTAAAGCTTCTCTGCATAGCGCCAGGTATTTTTTCTCCTCTATAGTATAAAAATACCGACTCGACCCGGCTACGCAGAGAAGCTTAAGTTAGCGAAGCCGATGTTTGGTATACCATATAAAAGAAAACTATTGCGCCCGGCCGAAGGCCGGTTATGCAGGGCAGCTTTATTTATCGAAGCCGGTGTTCTGTATACCAAAGTGGCTAAATCGTTGCGCCCAAAAACTTTTCCATTATAAATTTGAAAATTAAATAATCCCCCAAAAATTATATTGGGGCTTTATTTCATAATGATTTTTTGGGGGATAATTTCATATGAAATAAAACCCCAATTAAAAAATTGAAATAACACCCCAAACAAAATGAAATAACCCCCCAAAAATCGTTTTTGTTGTTCTCAGTACAAACTTTTGGGGGGCTATTTAATTATTTTTTGAGGGGGTTATATTTTGGGGGGTTATTTCATGCCGCCAAAAAAGTACGTTAATAATATTTTTAAATTCTGGAAATTTTCCGAGCAATGAAAGTTTTTTAAAATATTCTTCAAAAAGTGAAACAAAAGAATATGCAAATGAATTGTGCTTCAGATTATTTGATGTTAAATTTAGCCACAATAATTCAGATAAAAGTATTGAAATAGAAGAAGTTATTAGTAATGAAAATAACAATATCTTGTGCGAATTAAAAATTCAAAAATAAAAAAGGCTTCAGCGATATATCAGCCATATGGTATATTTGGAGAAATCTAAAAAACAGAACAGAAAAATTAGATAAGCTATTTAATGCTCTTCTCACTATATCACCTACCTCAACAATTAGCGAAAGAATTTTTACAAAATCTAATTTAATAAAAACAAAAACCAAAAATCGTTTGAAAGCAGGCCTGCCATTTTTGCCGATTTATCGGCATTTTGCCGATTTTTTGCCCCTAAATTATCAAAGTGCCGATTTGCCGATTTTTGCTCCAAAAACGCCGATTTTTTGACTAACACGTAAAAGGCGATTACTTTTTGTTTGTTTGATAATAATACACTAACTTTAAGCGATACTAACATTGAAAAGAGACAACTGTTATTAAGTCAGCGCTTCTACTAAAGAAAAAGGTGTTAGTTTTATTCAATATTAAATGCAGTGTTTGTAATGTGTGTTGGGTTAATACATTTTTATTTGAAAAATATTCCACTATGAAGAATTAAAGGCCAAAGTTAAAAAAGAAATCATTTTTAAACATAAAATAACTCAGTTAAAATTTCTTTTCTATTAGGAAAATATACAACACTTTATATTTGTGTTTGAAAATGGATAGATAAATACTTACAAAAGAATAAAGGTAAGATAAATTTATATTCGCTATCAATGAATATAATTTAAATAATAATTACTTTGATAATTAAATGAATTTTTTTTTAAGATTATAGGCTCAGTTAGTCTTTACTTTCTGTTTCTGTTCTGTTCCGTGCCGTTCTGTTACGAAATTGTAATAGTTACTTTTTCTGTAGTAACTTATCAGCCATTTATGACAAATTTATTAGTTTTGCACCGTCCATTGTTTCATTCCAATCACTTTAATGCAAATAAATAAAATTTTATGAATTCTTAAAATCAAAAAAATTGTTTATTTCAACATAAATATGTATTTTTTATTATTTATTTTGCTGTCACTTACAATAACTTAAAAATTTTTTGATTTTAACAAACTGAACCGCAACAGAACAGAAAAACTAATCAATTTCACAGGTTCTTAATAACAAAAACAAATCAGCTGATTCGTAACAGAACAGAAAGTAAAGACTAATTCTGCCTTATAACGCAATTGAGGACGATGTTAGTACATAAATTAAATAGCCAATTCTTATGTAAGGAAAATTAAATAAATTTGCAAACTTTTTGGCAAAAAATTTCAGATTTATAACGTGAACATTTTATGGCAGCATTTGGTACAATTTTTGGTCCTTCCACATTCTTCGCAAATGTGGAAAGAATTTTTTAATGTAACAGAGTTTTGATGTTCACTGGAAAATTTATCTTTTCAAGTTATTCGTTTTTAAAGATTATTTAAAAATTAATTATTTAAACTCAAATATTTGTATATGGAATATACTTAATTATAAGAAAGTTAAAAAAAAAACTTTATTTTTAACTACAATTTCTTTGTAAAACGTTTATTTTGATTGAAATTTCATAAATTATAAACATTAGATAATTCTGAATTATTCTTATTTGTAAGTAAGAATATGTTTTATTGTATTTAAAATAGGTATTTTTAATTTGCCGATTTTTTATATTAAAGTGCCGATAATGCCGATTATTTTTTTAAATATGCCGATTTTTTTTGAATATGCCGATTTTTTATCAAAATTATCTGGCACCCCTGTTTGAAAGCAAAAAAATTGAGTCAACTTTTATTTTTAAAAGATTATTTCTTAAGAACAACCTAAAAGCATTAAAATCGACGTATGTCCATCAGTTAAAAGTGATCTCAGTTTTTCAATTTTTAAGTTTTTTGATGAATTTATTTAATTTTAAGTTTTTTTTTGTTGTTTTTGTTAATAACAGTATTAACGATTTTATTTTTAAGACTTTTGTATGAATTGTTTATTTTTTGATAATAAATTTTTTTTTAATAATTTTTTTTATTCGTTATTCTCATCGATTAATCGAATAATTTTTCAGATTTAGTTGTTTATTCGAACGAACAAAAGCAATTATTTTAATGATTCGAATAAAGCTAAAAGGCGAATAATTGACAACTCTAGCTGGTAGCTTAAGAATTAACCACAGGTACTTTGTAAACCCCGGCTGCAAAATCGTTTGAGAAAATCTATAAATATAAAATTCTCGTGTCACGGTGTTTGTAATTGTACTCCTCCGAAATGGCTTGACCGATTTTATGAAATTTTGTATGTGTATTTGTTAGGTATATGGTATATTTAATATCGCTATAGGGCGTAAAATAGGGCTAAGGGGTAAAAGCTCCCTCTTCCTATATTTTATTAACTAATCAACTGGTTTTCTTAAAATTTGGCACGTTGACACTGTAACATCTGAAAGTTAATAGGGAGTAGGGCGTGTAATGGGCAAAGCAGGGCAAAAGCTCCCCATCCCTATATCTACCTAACTACTCAACCGGTTTTTTTTAAATTTGGCATGCAGATACTGCAACATCTAAAAGAAATAAGTTTTACGGCAAATCAACGTTTGCCAGGTCAGTTAGTCTTATATAGATCTGGATAATATTCGGCACAAATAACTCTTAAATAAAGCTAAGCCTCATAACTTAATCTTGCTTTCCTGGGTGCATGATTGCCTATGGGTCGCAAATAGGGTACACTCTCAAAAATATGTCTGTGCAGGGTATCAAATTGTAGGGTTTGACCGACTTAAATTTCTTAGTAGTTTTTTTATATATTATTTTAATAATTTATTATTAATAGAGTACTATTCCGAAGGCCTTTTGTAGAGGCATTAGGTAAAATATTAGACAAAATTTTATCCATGGTTAAACGAAAGGCGTATGTGCTCGAATTTCATTCAATTTTCTTTAAAGTTTCATAACAATTTTACATGGATGGACGTACGGACATGCTTCAATTGAATGTAAAAGTGATTTTTAGGCCACTCTACTTCTAGTTTTTTTTTTTAAATAATTACAACTTTAAAATATTACCAACATTTTTGGCATGTTTTATGTAAAGTTAACACGAAATTTGGCATTGAAAAAGGAAATTTATGATTGGCTTTTCTTTTATTTCCTCACCTCGTATAATTTATAGCCGCAACTTGTGGCCAGATTTGTGCTTTCCTTTCTTTACACTTTTATTGTTTTTGTTGTTTTGGAAAAGTTTCAACAAGACCTTCACCCAATCCATCAGCTTAAATACTTTGCATAGAATAGAAAAGAAAACAAAAATGTTTCCTATAATGAAAAATTATCTTTAGGCACGGAAATTGTTCAAGAAAAAATATTTTACTTTTTTTTTTTTTTTTTTTTGCTACAAACTCTGCTCAAATGAAATGTAACATCAAACAAATAGTTAAAAAAAAAATAATACTAAAGAAGGGGGAATAATGAGTTATTTTGCATACAATTACACACGTTCTTGTTTTTTGTAAGAGTTGTTGCAAGATTTTGCTTTTAATACTTGTTTTTTTTTCCAAGTTTTGGTGTGTGTTTCTTTTTAATGATTTTATTTTGCTTCTTTTCCAGAATATAATTCTCGTAAATTGGCAAAAAAAAAAAAAAAAATGTGCAAGTATATTTAATAATATAAAAACGAACCTCAGTTTATTCATACAACATTAATGCCTTCACAACATAGTTTTTATATTAATGCTTGTGCACTATGCCACAAAAGGTGTTAAGTAGTTATTTTTGGTGCAATAAGTTGTTGGTAACATTAATTAGCTTAGCAGTATGAGAATTTAAAAATAGTCATGTTAACCAGCCACTGCGTTCTAAATTTGATCAGCTCTTTAAGCAATTCCTATGCATATTTCACTGGTTGCTTAGGCTAGATCGTCAGGAAACTTCATCTAAAGATTTTAGAAAAATTAAAGATACTATCAAATAAAACTGTTAAGCGAATAAGAATTATAAGCCCCAGTTTTACTTGAAACAATATCAAAGCTTAAACAAACACAACAACAATAAACAGTGAGTTTGTCTTTTTTTTCGTTTACATATTCGATATTAATGGTTGGCTAACTGTTAAAGCGACATATAACATATGGCTAATTACTAAGATTTTCGGAATTTCTTCCCCTTATTTAAAAAGTCTGTCCCAGCGTGCAATGTGCACCATTAAAAAGATTTATTTAAGAAAAACGTTGTTAAATAAATAAGTTATAACGTTACTTATGCATCACCCGCTGTTATGAGTTAAAACTATAAAATGTTAAGATTTCTTTTATTAAGACCTAAAACGTAGCAAAAATAACTAGCCCCATTTTTCATCTGGTAAGGTCTATGTGTCTAAATGGGATCCAGAAAGTCATCCGATTTCATAATAAATCTCAGTAGAAACAACATTAAAGTGTTAATGGTACTTCAAATTCGAATAAGCCGTCCCTAGTTTTGCAACTACTTCCACAAAATTTACTATGCATTTTGTGTAGTTTATTATTTTTGTAAATGCTTTCAAAAAATACAACACTCTTTAGTTTTTCATGTATAAAATATATTAAAAAAGATGTAATCATTCATTTAGGTTTATAGTGTTTTTTCTTCGCTTTTTATTATGTTGCAGCTAATAAAGGAGATATAACCAACCCGCCACCACACTGGCGTAAACTTTTAACTTTTGTTGTAACCTTTAGTCATGGATTAAGTAACATTGTTGAAAAATTTTTTTGTTAATAATTTTTTTTTTATATTATTTAGAATATAATTATGTTAAGTAAAAATGCACATGTAAAACATGAATAAACGTAAATGAAAAATTAAAAAGGAAAATATACACAGGGTAGCCCAGAAGTAATCAGAGGGAATTGAAGAGTCTATAAGTTCTTTATTATAAAGACAATGAAAGTTTTATTTTTTTTTTTTTTAACAAATAGAATTAGGGAATTTTTGCTTTTAATTTTTATACCCTTCACCTCAGGTGGAAAAGGGTATATATAACTTTGTCATTCCGTTTGTATTTTCTAAAATATTGATCCTACACACTATAAAGTATATATATTCTGGGTCCTTATGAAAAGCGAAGTTCAAATTCGGTTGTCCGTCACCGCCCCCCCCCCCCCCCTTCCCCCATCACATTTGTTTACATATACTAGCATAATGGCCAATATGATTTTCGTTATCACCCTTCTTTATTATTTCATCTATTTAACGAAATAATTTTAACAAATAGAAACTAGGAATTTTTGTGTTTTTTTGCTACTTAAAAACTCCCCAAAAAAGATAAAAGAAAACAAACACACATACATGGCACAAACTATTTTGGTGAATATATTTCCCTATTTCGGTTCACAACTCAAATAAGTATTATTGTTTACAACTTTGCTATTGCGGTGAACAAAAACATCAAAAGTAATAACAACTCAAGTGTGTTGAAGTTAGAAACTGTGAGTTCTCTGGTTCGAATCTTATTTTTTTTAAAAGAAATATCTTTTTTTTCAATTTTTATTTTTTTTTTATGTTCTAAAAACGATTTAAAAAAATATTTACCAGTTTTCGCTTTTTAAATTTAATTTATAATGAAGTTTTAAGTATTGTAAATATGTATGTATATGTAAAAATTATTTAGTTTTTGTCTAGTTGCTCTGTATTCTGCTCGCACAATGGTGAAGGGTAAATGAGATTCGGCACAGCCGAATATAGCACTCTTACTTGTTATTTTATTTTTTAACATTCAAATAATATACGCTTTTCTTCTTGTAGCGTTTTTTACACAAAACAAGCAACAGTTGTAGTGTTGTTGTTGTTTCTGTTACAAACTTCTACAAGCGCGCGCGTAGGTTAGGCTAGGTTAGGTTAAGAAGGGTTATGCGCCCTAGGGCACACTTCCACTCGAAGGCCAATGCGGTCCATTGTGAATCCCTTCAATGAAAAAAAAGTATAGAAAGAGAAACAGTAAAGAAAGGAAGTATGAGGTGGATAGAATTAATAAAGTTAGAAAGTTAGTAGGTACCACGTAGAGCTATTACCTTCTCTACAGTCCCCTTAACAGACTATTTCCCTGACAAACCCCAGTAGACCAGCCGGATTACATTCAGCGATGCACCCCAGTTCGTCGTGAAATCTATCTCCTAGCTACTTCTGTCTGAGACCCTGCATCCTAGGACAATGGCACAATACATGTTCGGTCGTCTCCAGCTCTTCAGAATCATTGCATAATCTGCAGAAGTCCGGTATGGTGTTGTTCCATTTGCCCGTAAAAGCCCTAACAGGACAATGACCGGTCCAGAACCCTATAAGTGTTCTAAGACCACCCCTGTCCAATCCCAGTAGAACCCTGGTTGCCCCCGTGTCCAATCTGGGCCATAGTGCCCTAGACACCAATTCGTATCACCCCATGCGGGAAAAATTTCGTGATGACGTTAACCAATCCTGGGGAAACAGAACGGATTGCAGGGTGTCTAGGGCGCGTGTATGTACGCATATAAATTATAGAGCGGCATGACCAACGAAAAGTCTAAGCTTTTATTTACTTGATTTAAGAATTTTATAATATTAAGAAATAACGGGCTTGGTTTTCAAAAGGTATCCCATTTGGATTAAGTACGACTAGTACTGAAAGTAAGTGGCAGCATACTTAAATTAACTACCAGTTTTTTCTTTCTGTGTATTGTACCGATTTTAATAGGAATTTCCTGATTACCCGGCGTTTAACATAGGCTGTTAATATTTGTAGATTTTCAAGTGGGCGTGGCACCTGCCATACAAAGACAGTACAAAATACTGTATATATTGTAAAAATGTTTAAATTTTAAAGAAATAGTTTGTTCATCAATACAAAGCATCTATCGAACAAAGGCAACAACTGGAAAGGAAAGCGTGGAACCTCTCACATAAGGACAATTATAAAAGTTAATGTCTAAATATCTGGAGAAGTACAACAGTAGAAGCAACTTATGGGTCCATTTCAGAAGCAACACAACTGAAGCTTAGTTGCCTGCATCAAATTTAATTTTATGCAATGCCGCTCATGTTAAAATATACAAAATTTTTTTTATTTTATATTTTAAAATAATCGGCGTCGCCAGATTTCACTGCTGGCAACTCAACTTTGGTTAAGTCGTAATCCTTAATCTAGCCATTAGTTTAGTGCAAATTGCTTCGTTATTTATACATGAGATCTGTTAAAAAAATGTTTACTAATTTTATTTTAAAGGGGTTTAGCGAAGCGCACCAACTTAAGTTAATTATGCTTTAATAATAAAGTTGTAAACAACAAAATCCCTCTAGTTTCTTTTGTGCAAACCCTGTATTTTTAATATATATTTTAAATATCTTTCATATAATCAACTCCATTATGCTTATTTTTTTTTTGAGGAAAAAATTTAAAAAAAGAACCCGTACATGAATTTGCATTTATGAAATAAAAGGTGGTTTTTTATAAACTTTGTAAAAGAAGTTCATGTAGATAATATTTTTTTATAGTCTATTCATTTAGTTTAGGTAATAAATATAATGATTTTTAAAAGCTCAAAACAGAAACACAAAATTAAGAATGAATGACCTTGTTTGTTGCTAAGAGAACCTCAATGGATGTGGTTTTAGTTGTATAAAAGATCTTTTACATTGCCAAAAATACAAAAATGTTTCGGAGAATATTTAGTTAATTTTTATGGTTTTGGGAATGCTAAATAGAACTATATTAAGTAAGGCCATTCGTTTGTAACACTGAGAAATATTCGCCTTAGTCTCAATTAGGTCATGTCCTTAATTGATTTGGCAGCCATTTTGTTCTAACTGAAATAAGTTCTGTTTTCACAAAAAATTTTATTGAAAGTGTAAAATGTATGACATTAGCTGAAATGGCCATCCCCCGAGTTGCTGCATTTTTCACACTTTTGCTGGAAATGCTTTACTTTAAGGGGTTGCAATGGCTTTTGTATTCATGCCCTAAAAACGCAAATTTTGATTGGTAACGTAACCATTTAAGTGGCACTAAGCTTCGTATAATTAGCAGAGTTAGGCAGTAATCTGACGGTCAGTAGGCAGCATTTTGTGAATAGCCTGCACTTTGCAGGGAAATATTTTCAAATCTTTTACCAAAATTAATTTCAAAGAATGTCTGCTAATGCCTAATAACGTGCAACGTTGTTTCGTTGATGTTGCTGAGTTTTCTACGACGTCATTGGAAACTGCATCGATGTCCTCGCCCGAACGAGCAAAACGAGGCCATTCCCTTCGTGTGACACTGTAGTGCACGACGACGAAATTTATGCTACTTTAAAGCCACAGACTAAAAATTTGCCAAATAATCAGTAGCAATAATTCAATATTCTAGATGGATCAATGGCTTTTTAAAGCATAATTCCCTATTTGTGTATCATAAATGTCAACGCACAGTGACATTTGGTGTCATCTACCAAATTATGACAGCCAATTACAATTACGGCATTCATTTTGCGTCATCTTGAATATTCTGGGTGCTTTAGTTAGCCTAAGTCGATTAAGAATTGTTCCCTTTGTCGGAAAAAGCACGCTCACTTCCTCACGATTAAGTAGTAAATATGGATTTTGATGTCAAATTGTTTCTAGTTCTTCTATTAAATTTAAAGCTTGTTAAAAGGAAAATGCTCTATTGTGGGAGGACACGTGTTAGGGGCTAGGTGGAATCATAGACCGATAGTCTTTGCCCTTGGCAAAACTTAAGCTTATGTTAAAATTGGGCGTGAACGCTTCAATCTACTCAAACAGTAATTCTGAGGTGGGTTTGTAGGGGCCATCTTAACAGTTCCCAACTTTTTGATTTTGAATCCTCCGGGGAAATCAGTTAATCAGCTTATACTTGAATTCGGCCAACATTTCTGTTACTGTGGGAGTCAGTAGCCCCTGGTATTTCGGCTTTTTCCCACGGAAAGATGACTTTTGCAGAGAGCAACCTTTATATTAGACGAGTTATTTTTGTGATCGAGGAGATTATATTTGTGAGAAGTACATTTATTGTGGTAGTCAAAATTTGTGATATTCATGGAGGCGGTGAAGAGTGAATGAGCGATCGATCGGCTTAAGACCGGTGGAGAGCAGGATTTTGTGAATGAGCGAAGAGCTGAGGAACCAGTGATGATGGAGAGTTGAGTTTAGTGGTAAAATTTAGTGCGTTGGTGGAGGCAGAGAAGTCTCAGTAGTTATTGAGTGAATGAAGGATCGAGAGATCCGTTTACGACAGAAGAAAACATGCATTTTGTGAATGAGAGACGAGCTGAGAAACCAGTGATAAGGGTTGAGACTAGGAGTTGGTTATAACGAAGAATCAAGATCCTAGATTGGTAAAGTGTGTAGTTAGAACAAAGGGTCAAAAGCCTAGGGTGGTAAAGAGTGAAGTGTGGTGGATGAGGTTTAAGTCTTGGAATTGGTTAGAACAAAAGGTTAAGAGCTTAGCATGGTAAAGAGTAAAATAAGATGGTTGAGGGGTGATAAAAGTATTTGGTTAGAACGAAGAGAATTAGAAAAGAGAACGAGGAAGAAGGTGACTACTTCCATAGAACGTATTCTTTGCAGAAATATGCTATTTCACAAAGGCTGTTCTTTCACGATTAATTCCAATTGCGAAAACGAAGATAGTAAACCGAAAGAGCGCCTTCCAATTGTGAAAGCTTCGAATTGTGAGGACGGATAGTTCCTAGGTGCTGTTGCTATCCAACAGATACTGATCGCTATTCCTTTAAGCATCAGAGATCGGATAGCTACAGCTCCTAAGCAAGAGTACATATTTAAATTGCTGTCTGTATGTGCTGGTGACTCTCACACAAAGGGGCGTTTGGTAAGCTCAAAGTTTATCACACAGTGCTTAAGATCCAACATAAGACTAAGGCCCGTTTTTACAACTTACCGATAGCTAAAGGTAAGATTTTATCGGCCGGATAAAAAGCGTGCCATTATTACAACTTTACTTTAACCTACCAGGTAGGATTAACCTTAATCTACTCTATCGTTCACTTTAGGTTAAAGTAAAGTTTTAATAATGGAACACTTTTTATAAGGCCATTTAAAGTTTAAGCTATCGGTAAGTTGTGAAAACGGGCCTAAGCCAAATAGCTGTGCTCACATACAACTGTTCTACATCCACTCCTACGGTAGTTTAAGGCATAAAAATCATCATTTCCAAACGTAGTAAATTTTATTCTAAGCCTTTAACCATTTTATGTTAGCAAAACAATTATTTTCCAAAAAAAATCTTTTTTTTTTTGTACTTTGGGCTAAAATTACATATTTCATTTTAATTTTACATATATTTCGATATTTTTATTTTTGTTTTCAGTATTGAATAATAAACATTTCATATTGTTCTTACCAGCAATAAATTTGCATAATTTTAGCATTAAAAACGAAATTATGAAAATTATAAGGACATTTAGAACCCAGAGGGGATAAAAATTCAATTGAAAATTGCGAAATAAAATTAAAATGCCAGTTAATTTATGTGTTTAATTAATGACAAAGTAATAGAAATAGTAAAATGCCTAAAATAAATTAAGGCAGTAAAAGCAAATTTTAGCAGCACTGGTGAGTATGTGATGAAAAGTAGCCTTACAAAAGGATTTATTTAGAGCATAAGCTTTTAATGGCCTGTAATTTTGGTCACCAATTTACTACAGAATGATTAGTACACTTAATTAAAAACGCCTAATAAAACTCTTGGCAACTTTCTTTTATACTTCTTTCATATTTTTGCAATTTTGAATAAATTTTTTGCACCAAATTATGCACAGTTGGACATTTGAATTAAAAATTTTAATAATTTTGTATTCTGAAAACGGCTAATGTGTTGTTTTCAGGTGACAAGCAATTGATTGTGTAGAAAATTTTATATGAAAAGCACTCAAAAAACTTAGTGATTTTCATATAAGTTTTTCTGCACAATAAATTGTTTGTAACCTGGAAACAGCACATAACTTTGAAGTTTAGGACTTGGGGTTTATAGACATATCAAATTAAGGCACCTTAGATAATACAAAAATTAAACACAGTCAAGAAATTTTAGCACGATTTTAAAAATTGTCAACGAAATGTTCTTGTCGAAGGCTACAAAGATGTTAGCACCATGCTATACTTATGAAATTGTGTTGTATGAAGTTTTCTGGTAACAGAATTTGGATGCGCTGGACATTTCAGTTTAATGAGTTTCAAAAAAGTAAAATGCGTGTGCCAAAAAAGTATTAGAGGAGAGGGTAGGACGAGTGGAATAGACCCTTATTGAGCTCAAAGTTGGGGTGAAAAGAAATAAATTTAAAACAAAATTCCATAACTGCTGATAAAAACCGATAAGGCTTAAATTAAGGACTCTGCATTGTTTTTAATTTTTGTGATATCCAAGGTACCCTAATTTGGGAACTTATGGCGGCCCTTTTGATATGTTTATAGATTCCAGGTTAAAAATTTCAACTGAAATACATGTCCTTAATTCGCACCAGTGCAACAAAATTCGGGTCATCGCCACTAGCCTCAACACTTGCAACGCGAAATGAAAGTAGACTACTAGCAGAGCAAATCTGCCAAAGGGTTTTGAAAAGTTAGCTCGGGTTCCCCAAATATGGGCCCCTAAAGTTTTTGAACTTTTTGAAAAGGCGTTTGCTATAAGTCAAAAAAATTATCTAAATGTACTTCTTAGCTGAAAATAACTTCAAATGTATTCAGTAGAATCGTATGGCAATTCTTTTCTTAGAATATATTAACCCTCATTTTAAGGGTTCATTTTTTGTCCTTTTTGCCAACTCTTACACAAAAGTATACTAAAACGGCACTTTTTAGGGTTAAAATGTTCTACGTATATTTTTTGCATCAAATTTCACTAGGGGTCTTCAAAGACCAAAAGTTCGTGTGATGTTCCTAAAACGGATTTTCGAAATTTCGGGCATTGAAATTTTTGAATTTCTTAAAAAGGCGTTTGGTACAAGTCAATAAAATATACCAAATGTACTTCTACGTTATAAAGTTTTTAATTCAATATTATAATTTAAATAAGAGCGTTTTTGTTTATATGTATGTCACAATGAAAACGTTGCGTTGTGAGAATATGTTGAAATATTTTTTTTTTATTTCATATATTGCTCATTTGCTGCAACGTCGTCATAAGTCAAAAAAAAATACATTTTGAAATAAAAGTGTTAAAAGTTTTGGATTTGCTTGCACCACATAGAAAAAATAAAAGCAAAGTCTCTTTAAATGGGTAAATTAAAAAACGTAAAAAGTGGAATTTTATACATAATAAAGAAAAACAATTCCGCATCACTAATTCCAAAATTTCAGTTTTTGAGTTATGACGACATTGCAGCAAATGAGCGATATATTTAAGTATTATTATTTTTATTTCCTTTTGCTGTATTCAAATAAGTATTTAACACACGCATACAAATAGAAAACAAATACACAGGATGCTATTTATGTACATGCATATGTGTATGTAAAAAATAACAAAATTGTTTGTATTGTATTTGTAGTAAATAGCATGTACATATGTATACAAAAGGATTTACGAAAATAGCTTGAAATAACAAATAATTTCTATTAACTACATAGTTGAGTTTTATAGAAAAACGAAGTGGAACCAACTATTTGGAAAATATGATAAATAGCAAAATTCTAAGCACCATTTAAAAAAAAAAAAAAAATTATTTTGTAAAAAAATTTTCTAAATAGTAAATTTTTATCAGGATGGGAATTTATACCTGCGACTCTTTTTCAAGAATATAAAGAGACTAGGACACAGTGCTCGCTCTGTCCCATAGACAAAACATAGGATTAATAAATAGTTTCGAATATTTATGTTATAAAAATTTTTGTAAAGCTTACAAAATACCTAGATTTGCAAGAAGAATTGATAATTTTCACTTTTTGTTTATAGTGTATACACTGTAGAAAAGGCGTCATAACGCTGATGTATTTTGACATCATGTACTATGACAAGTGTCTTGGTTTTTGACCCCATGACACTTTTCATCATGGTGATGTTTACCTTAACTTGGCTAAATTGTCATCAGTGTCAAAATTAAATTATGTCATCAATGGGATAACACATCGGCAATACAGAAATGACGAACATGTCCTCAGTGCGATGAGGCAGTAACATCGGAGTAAGCCCACATACGCATCAATTTAATGACAGTTTGTCATTAAGTCAAAGTTATTGTATTTGACTTAAGTGAAAATGAGAGAATATTATTATTAGCTTACCCGTTACATATGTTTGTTTCACGTTTGTTTACAACAGAACTCTCAATAATAAGACACCAGCACCATGCCCCATTTAGTTTTCGTAATTATTCTACTTTAAAAGTTTGATGCTTTTAACTAAATAATTTAAAAAAATAAAATATAGGAATTTTTGCTTCTTATAATACACAAAAGTCAAACAATTTTTGGGCTAAACTGTTGAATAAAAAAGCGATTTTTACCTAATTTACTGAAAAAAAATTTGTATTCTTTTTACCACTAACCGCACAAACAAAATGAAATTATTGTTGTTAAATAATATTTCTGAGAACAATTTTTGTGTTTTCGTGAACATTTAAATTTTTTTATTGGAACTCCCCGAAAATACTCAAGTTTGGTAGAGTATAATTATCAAATTTCTCAGAGCACCTTAATTTTTTTTTTAAGATTTTAGTACTTTATGGAGTGCTTAAACAGAATATGCCGGTAATATAAAAAATAAGTTTATGGTACTGCCCATTTCTTCAATTTATTTAAATATCAATTTTTGATTAAAATTCGTTTTACATGTAAAATAAAAATACAATTATATCAAAAAAGATATAAATTGATATTTAAATAGAATTGGTGAAATTGGCTATAAGTTATAAATCTTTTTTTATTACTAACTACACTCAAAAAAGTTTAACATTAAATTTTTCGTTTGTTAAAATTAAACAAAAATATAGTCATTTTTGTACGAAAATTATTTTTTAACTTTTAAAGGCAAGTTTTTTTAAAAACAAATTACAAAAGACGAATGAATTTCGTTTCATATAAAATATTAATGTGTGGTTTATAGAACACGAGCGCAAAACTCGTCCGTTCTATATTCTATAAGCCACACAAATGTTTTTTTTGTTTATTAAAAAAACAAATAGTACGTTAAAAATTATTTTTTTTTTTTCAAAACAAAAATCAGTAATTTTTGCTATAATTTTAAGTGAATTATTTTTTAAGGTTTGAAACTAAACCGATTTTTAGTCTGATTTAAATGAAAAATTAGTTGACCGGGTTATAAATGAATTTTCATGTGTTTTATATATTTTTTTACGTTGATTTTACCTACATAATATTTTGAGTGTATAAAAAATTAACTCAATTTTAATGAACTAATGTGCTGTTTTCAAGTGACGGGCAATTGTTTTTTGAGTACTATTCATATGGGCAGTGTTACCGTCGGATATTTTGAAAAAGTACCAAAAAAAGGGGATACCTACAAAAAAAGTGGCACCAAAAAGAGGATTTAAAAAAAAATGGGCAGATCTTTTAAAATTAAAATAAGTACACCACATTATGTATTGACGTTATGTTGGTGACGTTTGTGCTTTGTTGTGATACAGACGTGTATTTTAGCCCCGCATACGATTTGAACTATTAATTAATCACATTTGATTTTGTAATATAAGCAGCGAATGGACGCTTAAAAAAAAATAATATACGTATTTTGTTATTTAAATTATTTAACATAATAGTGAACAATTTAAAACGATTAAATTAAATAAAATAAAACAGTAAAAATAAATACGTATGTATGAATGTTCATACATGTGTATACATATTCTGAACAAAAACATTAAAATTTCTTGTTTTTTTGTTGTTGTTGTAAAATACAATAAATAATAAAAATATTAAAGCAAAGCAAAACGGTGAAAAACAAAAACAACTCTTTGCATGAGTACGAACAGTGAAACAACACTAAGACAAAATGAAAGAAACGTTTACGTTTTAGTTCAATCAAACGAAAATAATGCGGAAATAAATAAAACTAAACAAAATAATATAAACTATTTAACGGCTAAGCCAATTACTAGAACACGTTCCCTATCACCCTCGGTGTTTACAAAAACAGTGGATAGTGACTCATTAAAAAAACTACAACTAGATTTGGTGACAAGTGTTGCCAGGCCAGCAAGTATTGCCGTGACGTCAAAAACAAATTTAGTGGGAAATGAAACCATGAACTTAAACACAAATGCAATGGAAAACCCCCCTGTAAAAAGCTGCCAAAAGCCTACAATACAAGTTGGTATGGACAGGTACATAACAGTGCTTAAACGGGGACGCAGCCCTACCTCTGCAGCAGTTGCTTCGGCCTCAAAAGTACCATCTTTTGATAAAATAAATACACAAAATCGTTTTGCGATTCTGGAGGATGAATCCTCTGAAGCACCAAACGTCATTAAATCGTCTAAGCCACCCCCGATATACCTTAGAGAGCAAAACTCTAATGAGTTAATAAAAAGTTTAATTTCGGTGATAGGTGAAAATTCCTTTTATGTAGCTGCAATAAAGCGCGGTATCATTAACGAGACTAAAATACAGGTGAATCACGAGGATGATTTTCGAAAGGTAATTACAGTATTTGAGACTCTGAATAAAAACTTTTATACTTATCAACTGAAGAGCAGTAAAGGTCTTCAGGTAGTAATCAAGGGCATTGACTCATGCGTAGACCCAGAAGAGGTTAAAACATTCTTAGAAGAAAAAGGCTTCAAGGTAAAGCATGTAGTAAATATTAAAAATAGAGAAAAAATTCCCCAACCACTCTTTCGAGTTGAGTTTGAACCCGGCGACGTAAAACTTAAAAAAAACGAAACACATCCTATTTACAATTTAAAATATATTCTCTACAGAAGAATAACTATAGAAGAGCCGCACAAAAGAAATGGTCCCGTTCAATGTTTAAACTGTCAAGAGTACGGTCATACTAAGGCATACTGCTATTTACCCCCTGTCTGCGTAGTATGTGGTGAACTACACGGTACAGTTTCTTGCGATAAGTCTAAAACCGACCCCAACGTAAAAAAATGTAGCAACTGTGGCGGTAATCACACTGCCAATTATAGAGGATGCCCTGTATATAATATCGTCAAGCAGACGGTTGGACCAAAAACAAATACCCGTCAAATGCAGGTTGCAAATCAAGTAAACACAAATGCAATTCAAGCCCCCCAGCCTAGTAATAACAGAACCTCTTACGCTAACGTCCTAAAATCAAACCATCAGCCAATGCAAGGTGCTTCGCCAAGTAATGATGAAACTCCGGTTTCTAATTTAAGTCGCTTAGAAAAAACCATGGAAACATTAGTGCAAACGGTAAATAATTTTACGAACACAATGGGTAATATGATGCAGGAAATGCTTAGAATGCAATCGATGTTATTGCAAGCTGTACTTAATAAACCATGAACTGTTTAAAAATTTGTTTTTGGAACGCAAACGGCATCCGCCAACATAAAAATGAATTAGAATACTTTCTTAAAAATAAACAAATTGATGTCATGATGATTTCTGAAACTCATTTGACCTCAAGAAATACGTTTAAAATAAATGGTTATATACTATATGATACCAAGGACCCTCGAGATAGAGCTTGTGGAGGTTCTGCCATTTTAATAAAAACCCGAGTGAAACACTACCTAATGTGTGATCATCGTGAAGATTATCTCCAAGCAACGAACATTTGCGTTGAGGAATTAAATAGAAACCTAGTAATTTCATCGTTATACTCCCCGCCTAGATTTTCAATATCGGAGGACCAATATTATAAATATTTTAAATCATTAGGACCGTGTTTCCTAGCCGCTGGCGATTATAACGCTAAACATACCTTCTGGGGGTCGCGACTTATAACACCAAAGGGTCGTGTTTTATTTAACACAATTTCTAAAATGGATTTAAATGTGGTAGCGAGCGGACAACCAACATATTGGCCCACTGATCATCAAAAAATTCCAGATGTCATCGATTTCGGCGTGGTTAAAAACATTCCCATAGAAACGATTCATGTTGAAGCCTCCCTAGATTTATCTTCCGACCACACACCTACAATTGTTACTATAATGAACCCCAATAGAATTGTACCTCCGACGACAGCTACGCAAATTAATTGGTTAAAATATAAAAAATATCTCAGTACCCATTGCACAGAAAATATTCCGCTCAGTACACCGGATTATGTAGATCGCTCTATTGACAATTTTGACAGTTTTCTGAAACTAGCTGTTCAACATTCCAATATTGTCCCCAAAAAAACAAAAACTATTAAAATATATTCCACAGATGTCGAGCATCTTTTGTCTGAAAAAAGGAGGGCTCGAAGAGATTGGCAATTGCACAGATCCCCTCAACTTAAGAACTTACTTAAAGAGTGTACAAAAAGACTTAGAAAGTTACTGCAGACTAAGAAAACGGCTTCTCTGGAAAAATATCTTGAGGAACTTGATGCAACCCCACAATCAAACTACTCATTATGGCGCGCAGCTAGAAATCTCAAAAGGCCAGTTGTCTCTAAACCACCATTAAGAAACTTGAATGGAAGTTGGGCAAGAAATGATGTTGAAAAAGGAAATTTGTATGTCAATCATTTAAAAAACGTATTTACCCCAAATATATCTCACGATATTGCGGTCGAGTTACCACCTGTTGCTGCTAGAGCAGCTGTTCCGCTAAGATTTGAGATAAGAGAAATCGAAAAGGCTATTTGTGATTTAAACCCCAAGAAGGCTCCTGGTTTTGATAAGATCAGCAACAAAATGCTTTTGGAGCTACCCAGCATAGCAAAGAAAATTATTCTTTTAATTTTTAATGCTATTTTACGCCTTGAATACTATCCTCAAAAGTGGAAGGTCTCCTTAGTCACCATGATACCTAAACCTGGAAAGGATCACACAAAAGTTGAGTCATATAGGCCTATAAGCTTACTTTCTAATATATCAAAGCTGTTTGAGAAGCTGTTAGCGTCAAAATTAACCCCAATTTTAAATGAAAATAGATGTATTCCTAACCACCAATTCGGCTTTAGAAGAGAACACAGCACAATTGAGCAAACCCATCGTATAGTAAACGCAATAAGAAAAGCCTTTGAAGAAAAAAAATATTGCTCCGCTCTCTTCATCGATGTTTCTCAAGCTTTTGATAAAGTCTGGCATGAAGGCTTATTACATAAATTGAAGCTCAACTTACCAGTAAACACACACAAGCTGTTAGAAAGCTACTTAGTCGGTCGAAAATTTATTATTAAAGAAGGTGATTATTTAAGCTCTCCTCAGCAAATTGACGCTGGAGTCCCTCAGGGAAGCATCCTGGGCCCACTTTTATACTTAATATATACCTCGGACATGCCAACAAACAACTACACACAAACTTCAACATTTGCTGATGATACAGCTTTTTTGAGCGTGCACGAAAACCGTCAAGAAGCATCTCGATACCTACAGGATCATATATTTCAACTCGAACTATGGTTAAAGCAATGGAGGATAGAGGTCAATGAGCAAAAATGCGTACATATAACATTCACCTTGCGTCGGGAATCATGCCCCCCTATTAAAATCAATAATCAAATAATACCTCAAAATTCGCATGTAAAATACCTCGGTATTCATCTAGATCGCCGTTTAACGTGGAAAAGCCATATAGAGGCAAAATTAACTCAAATGAAACTAAAAGCCATCCAAATTCATTGGCTTATTGGAAGAAACTCTGTCCTTAGTCTCGACTGCAAACTTCTTCTTTACAACTCCATCTTAAAGCCAATCTGGTGCTATGGTATTCAGTTATGGGGCACTGCCTCGGCCTCTAATATCGAAAAAATTCAAAGGCGCCAAAATAAACTACTTCGAATAATCACAGCTGCCCCTTGGTATGTTAAAAACTCAAATATTCACAAGGATCTTAATGTTCCATTAGTTAAAACTATGATTTCGAAATATGCAGTAAAATACTTAAAAAGGCTCGAATCGCACCCAAACCCACTAGCACGAAATATTTTAAATGATAGCGGCCACACTCGCTTAAGAAGAAGAGACACTGCAGCACTTATCCAATTAGATGAGCGATAAACACTATAAAAGTGAACAGAACCCGCGATGAAGAAAATTTTTGTCTGGCACTGGCAGGACAAAAAATAACGTATTAGGTTAAGATTTGATTAATTATTGTTAGTTCATATTTAATATATGAAGATTCAATAAATAAATAATGAGAAAAAAAAAAAAAACATTATGTATTTTTGACGGTTTTTCTATTTATTATAATTTTAAGTGGTATAAAAACATAACAAAAAACATTGTATATTAATTATATACACTAAAAACAATTGATCGTTTTACAATAGACGTATGTATTAAAACGAAAATCGCTTAATTGAGCAAGATGTGCAATAAAGCGAAAACCCCATGCGAAATAATTAAGCGGGTGACGCAATTAAACGGAACTCAATTAAACGGGTATTTTTACAAAGACAGTTAAACTGAATGATTTAGTTACATGATTTTAAGTGCAATAAAACGGGAAACTCAATTAACCGAAAATAACTGTATCTGATAAATGTGACGTGATGGGAGAAAACTGCGCTTATACGGCTATAGCATTCCAAAAAATATAAGAATCAGTTGGAATGGATAAACAAACGTTTTCAATGTCGTCTTGTGTTATATTTATTAATGGTCAGTTCATACAAATTTTTTTACAATTAATTGTTCTTAAAACGACTTCTATACTTTCGTAAAGTGTCTTCACTTGAAACCCAATCTTCAAGGCTAGTATCTAACAAATTTAAAGATAAAAGCATGTTACTTTATTTTTGATTAAAGCTAACTTAGTTAAAACACGCTCAGCAGAAGCACTTTTGTGTGACAATTCAAAAATTTGAGAGATCATTTTGTACAAGTTTAAAATATATACAGGTATACTCATCAAATCTATTTTTCAATGTTCCAATTTCACGCCAAAAATCTTCAGCATTCGAAATTTTAAATAAGTGTTCATAATTCGCGTTATTTACTTTACTCTCTAGAAGTTAAAATTCAAGTATAATTGCATCTGGGTCAGTTATAATATCTTTATACTCTGAAACTAATTCGAAATAGTTTATATCTTCATTAGACACTATAAATAATGGGTCTAAATACTTCAATATATTGAGCTTTTTGTTTTTTATATCAATTCTTGTAATCAATTCTTTACACAATTTTTGATTTTTAATGACAATTACACAAATTTTAGAAAAGTTTTCGGTACACAACAGTTCGGTTTTTGCTTCACGAACAATATATATATATGCGAGATATCTTTACCCCCTTATTCATAATAAATAACAAAGGTAAATAGAAAGTTTATTCAACCGATTTTCTGCTAACCACGCATGACATTAATATATTAATACAGTTTTACTTATATTAAAGCTGGGAGTTATAATAAAACAGAAAGAAAAAAAGTATCTTTTCCTAACGGAAAAAGTGGCAAGAATCACAAAAAGGACCACATTTGGGTGCATTTTGTAAAAGTGGCCAAATAGTATCCAAGCAGTCGAAAAAGTGGCAAAATAACACTTTAGTGGCACCGACGGTAATGCTGCATATGGGCACTTCCAAAGAAAAGCTCTCTTTTTGTCACGTCACCTAGCAATTATTCTTGTATTTTAGAACCACGTTGTTCAAATTTTTCCTCTCTTTCACTAAATAAAAACCTAGTTGCGCTCTACGCCCAAATGCAAAAAAGTAAATATTATATTCATTATTCTTTGAGAAACAATCAAAAATGGTTGGTGACCTTACGTGACAAAAAGTAGACATATCTGTGGATATACCAATATGTGACAGCCAGGGATGATAAATGAGAAAACCAATATCGTACCAATGAACTTTTAAAATCGTACTTTTTCAGTCCCCAATAGTACTAAATCTTTTTTAAAAAATGTTTTTAATTTTTTTTTTAAACATAAATGTAATACAACAAAAACAAAAGATACTTAAAATTCATTTGTACATTAATTATACATAATAGTGGGTAAAATTTTTTCGCGTCAAAAGCACATCGCGATTCGATCCCCGGATTTTTCAAAATAGTTAGTTTTCCAAAATATTCAAGAATAGAGGTAAACAAATTATATTTGATCTGGCCAGACCTGTATCATGCGGTTTTTAGGGTCAAGAAATCCATTAAGTTTTATTTTTGATTGCCGCCAGAGAGCGTTTCCATACACTTTTTAGAATTTATCGTCATTTTCTCAAAATGTAATCTCGACTTTTATGCGAAAATAAAACTTTTAAGCGTTTTAAAATTATGTACATACGAACATCTTCGGATTGCGTTTCCAAATTTATTGTGTTTACAATTTTTAATATGTACTACAGAAACAGGAAAGGAGTAGAAAGTCCGAATATAATAAAATTTAATTAAGCACTTGTAAAATCTCCTTCAAAATAATTCGGAGTAAAATAATAATGGAGTGGGTTACCACTGTTCCAAAATTCTGTTCATTATTTCTTGAATTGAGAGGAGTTCGTCCATTCTACTATGTAGAATGTAGTTATGCGGAAGTGGTTTCCTATATCCTTTAAATACTTGTCAATATCATCATACTAAATTTAGAATGTGGCGTGAGCAATCGTTCAACGAACAAGTGCAAAATCTTCACAATAGCCGAGTTCAGTGTTTGTTGCAAATGCTCTTGCAAAATATCATAGAGTTTCCCTTAGATTTCATAAAAAAGCTACGAAATTTTGCATTTTCGCAAGACTATTTGCACCAAACAATAAACTCCGCTTATATTTATTGGACAGTAAAAACTAGTTGCCATTTTATATGTACAGTAAAAACTAGTTGCCATTTTATATGTGCAAGTGTTTGCCTAATGGTCGAAATTCGGCCATAATAATCGACCACCCTATGTTTTTATTATTTGATAATTGGAAAAAACAAATTTTTTATTATGTGTTGGTAGCAAATTAGAACGCTTATATCTCTGAAAGTATTGAACAGTTTTTAATAAAATATATATTGTGCACTTCTTAAATAAAGTAAATATCTTTCAAATGGTGTATATTTTGTTCAAATCGGTTGACAAACAGAGGAGGAATGTGTTCTTAACTGTTTTGCCTTTGCCGATTTATATACAGATTATAAATATGTAGGCTTCAAAAATTTGGAAATAGTACCAAATGAGTCACGGGGGTACCAGCGTACTTTTCAGTTTTGAATTGTACCAAAAAAAGTACAATTGTACCAACTTTATCAACCCTGGTGACAGCGCATAGAGAAAGGGACTAGTAAGGTAAAGGGAACAGTAAAAACCAACTACACAAAACAAGAGATAGATACGACCTAGGCGTGTTTTCAAGGTTGAATAGCAAGGTTGAGATGTGAGGGGTATAGAATCAAAGACTGCAAAGTCCACTTTTTTCACAAACGTAACTAAAAATGCCATTTAGTTGTATTTAATGAATGCTTCCAATTAGTGAATATTACATTACCAGAAACACTTTTATCACATAAAAAAGTACATATGTTCAAAAATTAAGAATTGATGTTTGTTAAGATCTTTTTCTCTCAAAATGCAGGCTATTTTTTTTTATTTTTTTTCCTTTTTGCAAAAACAAAACTAAAAAGAAATTAAAAATATAACAAATTTTTTTTTTTATATAAAGCAGTTTGTTTTATTGTTCATTTTATAACTTTGTCTTTAGTCGTAATTATGGAGCTAAGTTGTTATAAAGTTCCTCCAAATCAATCAAGAAAAAACTAAGCCTTTGTTAAGTTTAAGAATTTTATAACTACTGATTTTTTTAAGTGCTTGTCCATGCTAAAAAAGCAGCAATTTCGATTTGATTAGATCAAACACAGCAATGTCCAATTTTATTATTATAATTGCCAGCAAACCGCTATATCGATTTGGTTGAAACTTGCGTCATATCTCCATCATATTCTTATTTACTGAATATCAGATATACAATACATAAATATGAATATACTTTGAGCTAGAGGTTTTTACTATTTATTACGAAAACTATAAATGTGGACTTTGCAGTCTTTGATTCTATACCCCTCATGTGTCGATTTCAAATGAGACCAATACCAACACGCTCAGTGATGGTACACCAAATATACAAAGATAAAATGGCTCTCCTGAACAAAACCCTTAGATCCCTTTCTATTTTTCGCGTCACATATACATTTTACTGCACAACAATTAGTTGTGAAGAGGGTATGCAAAGTTTGTCATTCCGTGTAAAACTTTTTTATTATTCATTTCAGACCTCATAAAGTATATATATTCTGGATCCTTGAGTAATTCTAAGTCGATTAAGCCATGTCCGTCTGTCCGTCTGTTGACAACACGCTCACTTTCGAAAAACTCGAAAGAAAGAAACTTGGCGTCAAATTGCTTGTTTGTTTATCCTAAGCAGTTTAGGAGTGAAATCGAGCGAAATCGGCTTAGGAGGATCAGAGCAATGAACCAAAATGTGGCACCACCACCTTGAAAAATTGATAAATTTGTTACAAAAACTAACTTAAATGGTGGAAAAATGCACGAAATTATATGAGATTTTACAAAAATTCGTTTTATTCGACTTGAAATCACGCTGTAAAATTTAATGGAGATCCGTCCATAACTTACCCTAGAACCGATATAAACCCTACTCCGGGAAACCGTTTAGTACGCCTAAAACAGTAATCAATAATGCTTTCATAACATAATTTGGCACGTCACAGTTTTATAGGACTACAAATGACACTGTCGCGCGAAGATTGGTTTATAATTTACCCTAGGCCCCATGTAAACCCTACTCCCGGGAAACAGTTTAGTACGCCTAAAACTGTAATAAAGAATGCTATGATAACATGGCATGTCACAGTTTTATAAGACTAGAAATGACACTGTGAAATTTCGTGAAGATCGGTCCATAATTTACTCTAGGCCCCATATAAATCCTACTCCCGGAAAACAGTTTTGTACGCCTTTATTCGTAGTAAATAATGCTATCAGAATAAAATTTAATTAGTATTGTGGTTATTTTGTTGAACACTTTATGGTTTTTAATCCAAATTTTTAATATTTTTAATCAGTTCATCAAATTTAATTTTCATTAAATTATTTTTATGAAGAAAGGAATTTTACAACATGAAATTAATTGAAATTTATTGATAATTTTTCATTCTCGACTGAAGCTGGGCTCGAACCCAAGAAAAATTATGGAAAAAACAGAAGTAAGGAAAAAACATGTTAAATAAATTAAACTAGATAATCATTCAAAGCAAATTTCGATCTACCAAATGTTAGAATACAATTTGGTTTAAGGATTGATGTTTGACTATTGACGTCAGCAGTCGTCGATGGCTGCGAGTGTAAGACGGCAAATCCATCTGAGGAGATTGAGTGGTTGCAATCGAAACATGTCATGGTAACCTGCCGGCCGGGGTTCGAGCAGATATAGATATTACGGTAAAATTTCTTCCAACTTAGCTTCATATGGCCACAAAAGATGTCATGCAATTTTGTGGTTTATGGTCAATAATTTACCTCGTATTTATTTATCAGTACCTCGTTTCTGTATTTCTCGCATCGTAAAATTTCTTACATGAAGTGTGAAACAAAAAATTCCATCGTTTCTCGATTTATGAGATAAAAGTGTTTCTGTATTTGAATGCGAAAACAGACACAACAAATTCTGTTTATATTGGAATATTTCCAGTAATTAAGTGTCAAATAAAAGCGAAACGTCAACAAAAGAAATAAATATAATAAAAACGGGGCTGCCAGATTTGACGAGTTATAGTCATTTTGACAACTTTTTGTTCCGAAAGTAGTAAAGTGACGATTTAATGATTTTTCTAAAAAAGTGACGAAAGCCAAAACAAAATCAAAAATATTTTATAATTTTGTTGTTACTTTCTATAGAAATTCATATTGAATTTTTAAATTTCAAACACTTCATATTTTGTGGCGTTGAAAATTGAAAAAACAAAATGAATTTCTGTAGAAAGTAACAACAAATTTATAAAATACTTTTGATTTTTTTTTTTTGCTTTCAATGAAATTGTTGGCGTTGCCCCTTAGTCTTCGAAATAAGATAGTTTTAAATATTTTAATATGTTTGTTTATTAGTAAAAAAAATATCTTTAAAAACAAGACAGCTTAAATTTTTTTATTTATCCCTTTTATGAAAATTGTCCTCGAAGTTGTTTGCCTCTTCCCTGAAAAATGTATCGGCAAAAGCAAAATTTCGAGGGAAAGAAATGGACCGATTTGGCTTATTTTGAACATTTAATACTTCTTATATACATTAACAAAATATGATTGATTAATATGATATTTTCTCATGCCTTTGTGTGACTTCTTCAGGGAAAAACAATTTTTAATTGTTATCGGATTAAAGAAAATAAATAGTTTTATAAAAAATTATCCTTCAGCTTAACAAAAGAAATATACATTTAAAGAAATTATTAAATACCCATGAACTTTAACTTTGTTTTTGTTTGATTATGTTTTAATAAAAGTCGAAACAAATTTGTTTTAAATTACACGATTTTTAAAACAAAAAGGAGGAATTTTATATTTTTTTCTCAGAAAATTGACGATTTTGACACAAATTTATCTGGCAGCGCTGATTAAAACCAAAACAAGAAAAGGCTAAAAAAAATTTAAAATAACAAAATATAACAATGGCTTTTTGTTTATTTTCATCATATAAATTATGCATTCATCATTTATATTCCTTTTTTTTTTTATTTATTTAAAAAAAATAGTATATAAATCATGCGGAAAATTTTACGAAGCGAGAAATACAGAAACGAGGTACAGCCTACTGAAATTCACTGTAAACGCTAAAAATAATTTCACCACTCTATGGAAATTTATTGTAACGAATTATGATATTTCAAACCGCAACCAATTTTAATGCTGATGTCTGTTTTATAAAGATAAATTAATACTAAATAGATATCATATAGATATCACTCCTAAAATATTCGATCTATCGGTGGAGGATATCAAAGATTCGGCACAGCCGAATATAGCACTCTAACTGGTTTTTTTTTTTTTTTTTTTGTTTAGCCCTAAAATATATAAAATATTAAAGCGACTCAAAAAAAAAGTGATTTGGTTACCCCTCTGAAAATAAAGCTTGATATGTTTTATGATAATTCCCAAAATATAGCGTTGACCATCATAATCAAAATTAATGAAAAATTTCGTTAATAATACAAAATTTTTGAAAACGTAAACAAAAATGTTTTTGAATGAAAATTCGTATGATAAACAACATTTTTTTCAACTTTTCAAATTTGACTTGTGATATAGTTAGCCAAGACCAAACTATTTTTTTGAAAACATTTTATTTCTTTAAATTTCTTTTTTTTTTTATCAAATTTTACTATAATTTCCTGGTTCCATTCAATAATCGTCGTATTATAAATCCACGATTGAATACATTTCACTGCTGTTATTGTATTGTTCGCATCAAATTTTCTAACAGACATTTCTATAAAGTACGTGTGTGTGTGTGTGTATATATTAGTGATATAAATATTTATGTTTATACCTCAGCATCAATGCTATTCTTTACATTTAACATTTATTTGTACTAGTTTAAATGCATGTAATTGTATGTGTGTTTGTATTTAACCATTGTTGTTATTTTGTGAAAATCATGTCGTTAATGTTAAAACATTATAAGCGTGCAACGACCCATGATATACAAACAAAATTGTTCATAATACAGGAACATGCAACAGAACAAAAAAAAAACGAACTAATACTTCTACACTTTAAAAAGTTGTTGCAAAATGTACATGTGTAAGTTAAGGAGTAAACAGAAGGCTAGAAAAAATGAAGGCCTAAAGGTTTGTGTTCTTACTTTCCTTCTTAATGGATATATTTATACACTGAAAGAAAAATGCTTCATATATTTAATGAATCATTTTCATAAAAAAATTTTCCTTGGGTAAATCAACATTTTCATTGTCTAAATGGATTTTCATAGTTATTAAGAAGTATTTTCGTTAAAATCGCTTCATTGGATTTCGTAATTACGTTAAAAATTTTCATTGGATATATGAAAACTTAAGTTTGTCCAAGTTAAACAAAACATTTTAATTGGGAACATAAAAAAACAATATACAAACATAACTATATTCATAACTTAATACAAAATTATAGTTTCCTTAAAAAAATGTTTAATTGTTAATTAAAAAATGTAAGATTTAATAATTTCATACATCGAATGTTACATGTATGCCACTAAATTTATGAAATCAAAAATATTTTTTATAAAAGCAACATATTTCAATAATTGCCTTCATAAATTAAAATTTTCATTATGACAATAAAAATGTCATTATAGTAATGAAACAAAAACTTTCAATCCACTTTCAATCAACGTTGTTATTGTTATTATGGACAATTTAATCTCATATTTACGCTCTTAATTGAGTAAAAAACATAGTTTTTTTATCCAAAAACTACACTGCCCCGGTAGACTAGCTGGTAGCGAGCTAGTCTATCAGCACCGAGGTTGCGCGATCGAATCCCGCCAGGGACAGAAAAAAAAATAAAAAATAAAATAAAGTAAAACAAAATAAGAAAAAAATAATTTAAAAAAAATAAAAAAAAATTTTATTTATTGAAAGTAATCATCCAATGAATAATATTCATAGATCTAATGTAATGTTTCATTAAATCCTTTTAATGAAACAGGTTTCATTGATCCAACGAAGCGCTGCATTGGTTCCTTTTAATGCAATTTTTCATGGGATTAATGTCAAAATTCATTGGTATTGCGAAGAAAATTCTTTCAGTGTAGTTCATTGGTTCCTTAAGGAAACATTCTTATGCATTATTTTTTTCTTATAATTTTTCTTAATTTTCAAGGTTTTCGTATAGGGATTTTTTACAAGATTTTAAGAGAGACTCAAAGATTGATTCAATAAGAATCATAAAGTCGTGTTTTTTAATCTTATAGAAGGTCGAAGGCGAGATATTTTTAAAGATCTAAAACTTGAATCGAAATGCTAAGGCCTTGGTCAAATGACACACCATGAAAAAAAGAAATAAGATTTGGAAGGGAATGCGAGACAAGAAATTAGGCATTTTAAAAGGTTTTTTTATTTCCTCTTTTTCCCGCTGGGTATATCTGTCAAAAACACACACATCAACACATAATATTTGCTTTACTTACTATTGTGGCTGCCACATAATTTCGTTTTTCTAATGCGTTGCTCGATAAAATAGAGGAAACAACACCAACAAATATGTAATTTTATTATGTTTTTTTTTTTACTTTAAATTTTTCGTAAAAAATTATTGTGTAGCGCAGGCAATTTGTTAAAGTCAGTGTCATAAAAATAAAATGTTATTTTATTTCTTAGCTTAAATTTTCCTAGGAGAAATAAAAAAATTTTTAACTTTTTTAAAAAAAATTAAAATGATTTTTTTTTAAGGAATATTCAACATAATTTTCTTAAGAATTAAAAGATGTTAGAGGAAAACGTTAATATGTCCTAGAAAATAGCAAATTGAGGCTAAACTTTCTATAAAAAATTCCCATGAATTAATGTATTTGACCTTCCCATAAAATCGGATTTTGTAATTGTAATTTTGATCTTTCCTAAAATTAAATTTTTTTTTTTAAATTCTACACGAATATCAAAAACAATGCAGTGTGATTTATAATCTTCTCAAACAAGGACAGACCACAGGTTAAAATTTCCTATAAAATAGCAAACTAGCGCACACCATACTATAAAATGCAAAACTTTACAAAATTCCCATAAATTTAATATTTTTTTAACATTTAACATAATTCTCAATATAAATTGCATATTTTCGAATTCGCGGGTTTTGTCAACGAAATTTTTTAAAAAAAATTTTTAAAATTAAGATTTTTTTCAATTTAAAATTTTTAGAAGTTTCTCTATTAAATGCACATTTTTAGAAAATTTTCTATTATCACAAAATTTTTGGAGAAATTTTATTAAATGGCAATATTTTGGAAAATTGTTTAACAATAACATTTTTTATCAAAATAATTTTTGGGAATACAATTTTTTTTTTTTTTTTTTTATTTAAAAAGATTTTGTTATTCGTGCTTAATTCCCAGTTTTTATTGTTGATAAAAATACTGAAATTTATTGTTGATGGGATAAGCTATTCCTATGCGCATTTCACTGGTTGCTTAGGCCAGATCGTCAGGAAACTTCATACAAAAATATTTTAGAAAAACTAAAGATATACAAATAAAAATGTTAAACGTATAAGAATTATAAGCAACAGTTCTACTTGTACAATATCAAAGTTTAAACAAAACACATCAACAATAAACAGTGAGTTTATCTCATCCTACATTCCCAACTACAATTGATTGGAATTCTCCCAATCGGATTCGGACAATAAATTTCAGTGTTTTTATCAATAATGAAAATTGGGAATTAAGCACGAATAAAATTTTTTTTTTAAATTTCCTTTAAATAGTAAAATATTAAATATTTTTTTAAAAAGCTAATTTTATTAAAGAATAAAATAATAAAAATGTTAAACGTATAAGAATTATAAGCAACAGTTCTACTTGTACAATATCAAAGTTTAAACAAAACACATCAACAATAAACAGTGAGTTTATATCATCCTACATTCCCAACTACAATTGATTGGAATTCTCCCAATCGGATTCGGACAATAAATTTCAGTGTTTTTATCAATAATGAAAATTGGGAATTAAGCACGAATAAAATTTTTTTTTTAAATTTCCTTTAAATAGTAAAATATTAAATATTTTTTTAAAAAGCTAATTTTATTAAAGAAATAAAGAAAATTTCATACTTATAGCAAATTTTTTCATAAATTGTCTTTAAACCTTATCCTGTATTCATGGGTCAAATTGCCAAAACATGTTTTATTTCATATTACGCTGGTTCATAAATTTCCAACAAAGTCTTGACCAAATGAATCCGCTGAATCCGAATATGAAGTCCGAATTGCCAAAATAGCAGTTATTTGTGTTTTTTTTTTTTAAAGATGATGTGACTGAAATGCAAATATCTAAAACGGATAATATATATTTCGTTCTTTTTAGTGAAAGGTTAAAAAATGTCTTGAATAACCATGGGTCGTTTTTAAAGATGAGTCAATAAATTGCAGAGTTATAGTGGACAAAATTTCAAACTTCATTATAAATTTTGTGATTTTTGCAATTTTGGCTATTTTCAAGATATTCTTTTTAAACCAACAAATTAAATTTTTTTAAGTTTTATCACTTACGACATTAGCCTATTTCAATACTAACATTTTGTGCACAATAGGATCCAGATCGGTGCAAAAATGACACAGTTACCGAACATTAATTAAATTAACCCACTTTTCGATTTGTCTCAAATCAAAGAAAAACACAACAAATTAATATACAAAGCTAAATTTTAGTAACAATAAATATTGAAAATAGCTTAAAACTGTTGAATTTCTATGTGGGTTAATAATTTACTAAATCTTCTGGAGCTTTGCCATTTTTGTACCAATCTATGTCTTGTCATATTAATAATCTAATGCGCATGCAATAAAACATTAAGATTTTTAAATCATTGGTTTAAAAAAATAATTTAAAAAGAGCAAAATTTAACAAAATCATAAAATTTTCAATGAAGCTTGAACTTTTGTCCCCTGTAACTCTGTCATATCTTCACAACCAATTCATGGTTATTTTAGAAATTTTATAGCCTTTCACTAAAAAGAAAGAAATACATAATCCGCTTAAAATTTCACAACCAATTCATGGTTATTTTAGAAATTTTATTACCTTTTACTTAAAAAAAAGAAATACATAATCCGCTTAAAATTTTTGAAGATATTTGCAGTTCAGTCACATCATGTTTTTTAAAAACACAAATAACGGTTTTTTTTTGGAATCTGTATCTCAAAAACTGTTCTACTTTTGACAATTCTGACTTCATATTCGGATTGAGCGGAAATTTTACATCACGACTTTTTTGAAAATTGCCGAAACAGTTTTTATTTCTTATTATTTTCAAAAATATGGTCTCACGCATTATTTAAAAGCTTATAGGTTAAAGTATTTTTAAGATTTTTTTTCATATTTTTCCAATTTTTGCTATAAATCGGGTTTGCCGGTTTTTTGGAGTTTTCTTTATAACTTTGTCAAAAACCACGATTTTCTTTACTTTTACTTTTAAGGAAATAATTTAAAAGAAAAATGTAAAAGTTAAAAGTTTTTGTCATGCATTTGCTTATTTAGACCCAACCCCCTTCCTTACAATTTTTCTTTTTTTTATATTTTAAAATTTTAATGAAAATGAAAAAAAAAACTAACAACGCAGTTTGAAATATTAATTAGTTTAAAGCAAAATTTTCTGTAACGTATCTGAAATTGTATAACAAAAGTATCGCCAAGGTCTGATTTCAGAATCTGGCTAGAAGGAAGATCCGTTTTCATTTATTATCTTCCATTAACGGGTCCCTCCCTGCTTTGCTTAGAACAAGGGATGCGGCGAAATACCTATGCAAATAATCAATTCACAATGTACTATAGATCCCCTATCCTGAAACTTAAAAACTTTTAAAGTGCTAAAATATATTGAAATTTGTTCTAATTTAGCCCTTTTGATAGGTACTACCCAGCACTCCACAGAATTATGGAATGATTAATAAATTAGTCCCGAAAATCATTCTACATAACAAAGATAAATTATGGCAAAAGTTTGGTTAAATATTTTCTTTGAACAATAAAGAATAATTCACAAAATTTTATTTTTGCATTTTAAATATTTTAAACTTTTTTAGATATTGAATGACTTACCTTATAAAAATCAATAATTTTCTTTGAAACTGCATGCAAATTCGTTAAACTTTTAATAAATCTTCTTTTATTTTTTGATTTTATTTTAACGTTCTTTTAATTTAATTTAATTTTTGGAAATTTTTTATAAAAAAACAGGTCATATTTTGTGGAAATTTTCCATCTTTAATAATTTACTTCGTTAAAATTACAAAAGAAAAAACCAACACTAAAACAAACCCTTTTTGCTTTCATTATCTTTACTTTTAGCCAAGACACTTTTCTTCATCTTATAGACTTTTTTCTTTTCCTAAAATACTACAAAAACAACTCACGGAACAAATCAGACGATGCTGCCGACAACTGCGGCGAATTTAACTACTTAAAACCAAAATAGACTGCGCTGTCGTTAGTGCCGGTTCACACACGTCAAGTTTGACTCGTTTTTAGGAGAGAGGGGAAAAGAAATGGCATTCTCTTTTCCCTTCTCTCACGAAAGCACAAGACTTGACGAGTCAAACTTGACGTGTGTGAACCGGCACTTAGCTTTGCCTATAATGAAAAAAACCGCGAAAATTTTAACAACTTAAAACCAAGAGAGACTGCGCTGTCGTTAGCTCTGCTTTTTATAAAAAAAAAACCGCAAACATTTTAACAACTTAAAACCAAAAGAGACTGCGCAGTCGTTAGCTCTGCTTTTTATGAAAAAAAACGCGAAAATTTTAACAACTTTAAAACCTACAGAAACTGCCCCGTCGTTAGCTCTGCTTTATATGAAAAAATTTTCTAACACCGTTTTTACTTAGTTGCGTTTAACTTTTTGCTTAGATTTTTTAACAATATAATAGAATGGCGTTTTAATTTTGTTTATTTATAAAAATTACAAATGTTCTAACATTTTTTACTTTCTTTTTAATTGATTTACGGGAGCAATGTTTTAAGACGTTCACGCACTTTGTAAATTTTTAGAAACTAAAAAGAAGAGGATAAGAAAATTAAGCACAAAAGAATTTAAAAATCAACCTGTTGGTTAAACTTGAGTATGAGTGCGAACGAGAAAAAGAGCTTTTAGTACAATAACGAAAAATGGCTAAGAAAATTTCTATGTTATGTTTTAAGTTGATTGACGGGGAAAGGGGAGTAGAAAAAGAATAATATAGATTTTTTTAAATGCCAGCGAGGATGGGTAAGTGCGAATAATAAATTTAAAAAAAAAATTAAAGGCTAGATTACACTATCTCACAAGTCTTACGTATTCCATAATACTTTGTGAGATAGAAATCAAATTAGTTTTTTTTGCGACTTTAAAAAAATCTTATTTAACATGACAGTTTGTGTTCACACCATCACACAAATTATAAACACTCACACATGAAATAAAATGCAGCCCTGATCCAATGAAAAGTATTATTGTTTAGAAATTTTTCAAAAAACGATGAAGTCGTATGGGATGTCAAACTTTTTTTCATAATACTTGCCATTTTCATCACACATGCATTCAACCTATCAGACTTTTACATTTTACTTGAGTTTTTGAAACGTATTGATAGAAAGTATAATAGTTTAAACTAGCCTTAAGTACTTATAGCCGGTTTTTGGATTCGAATTTAAAAACGTATTTAATTATTATACCATCCACCACTAGTGGCAAATGAGATTGTGAAACTAATTTAATATTTATCTTATGCTCCCTAGAGGCGTGAAAGGAATATATATATATATATATATATATATATATATATATATATATATATATAGATATACTTATATATATAAGACCCCATCGAGTCTATATATTCTGGGTAATTCTAAGTTGATTAAGACATGTCCGTTTGTCCGTCTGCTAAAAACACGCTCACTCCAGAACAATATTGGTTTCAAATTCTTTCTGAATATCCTAAGCCGTTTGAAATTTAAATCCAGCAAAATCGATTTAGAAGGATAAGAGCTATGAATCGAAATGTGGAACCGCCTCCCTAAAATATTAATCCTTTAATAACAAAAACTAACATAAATCGTGGCGAAATGCACCGAGTGGTATAAGCTTTTAGAAAATTTGTTTTATGTGACTGGATATTAAACTACTAAATATCGTAAAGATCGGTCTATAACACTACGGCACAAAAAAAAACCTTACCTTTAGAATTAAATTTTTTTAAGCCACATTGGGACGGCTGAACACGAATATGGCACTCATTTATTTCTCTCAAGAAGCGGTTTCGAAAATCGTTTTTTTCTGGATTTACATAAGAAATTTCCAAAAATCTCGAGAAAAGAAAATTGCCTTAATGGAGAGACTTAAAAAAAGTAACATCAACCCAATGACTAACGTCTTCGTACAATTTTGTCATGTCATCTATTTTATGACTAAAGTGACATCAATTTGATGCCACATTTTGTATATTTTTAGCATTATTTTCATGATTACAATGTATTATAAGAAGCAAAAATTCCTGTATATTATTTTTTTAAATTATTAAGTTAAAAACATCAAATTTTTAAAGAAGAATGATTATGAAAACCATATGGGACATGGCGCTGGTGTCGTATTATTGAGAGTTCTGCTGTAAACAAAGGTCTTAATTCAAGAAATGTGAAACTAACACATGTAAGGGGTAAGTAAATAATAATATACTCTCACTTTGACTTAAGTCAATTCTAATGACTTTGATTTAATAACAAACTGTCATTAAATTGATGCTAATGTGTCCTTTCTGCGATATTACTGCGTCATCGCACTGAGGTCATGTTCGTAATTTCTGTGATGCCGATGTGTCATCCCATTGATGATATAATTTCATTTTGACCCTGTGGGGGTAATTCTGTTACTTTTTAACGACAAAAATTTGTCGTTGAGTATAAAATCTCAATTCTAGAATTAAGATTTGATTACATATTTTTGAATACATAATTTCGATAAGAAAGATTCAATAATAAAAATAAATTTAAAAAAAAAAAGTATAAAATTTTTATTTAAAAATACTTAAACTTTACTACTTAACGACAAATTTTTGTCGTTAAAAAGTTACAGAATTACCCCACTGATGACACTTTGGCCAAGTGATGTTAAGGTTGACATAACCATGATGAAAAGTGTCATGGGGTCAAAAACGAAGACGGTTGTCATAGTACTGATGTCAAAATACATCAGCGTTATGACGCCTTTTCTATCAGTAAATAACTTGGTTAATTTTTGTCCGATATGTGCTGAAAGAGGAAAACCATATTTACTCAATAGTTTAAGTGTTGTACAATTCAAATAAGCAATTCTAAATTTTTTTTTAAATGCTAAGAAAGGAATCAGAAAATTGTATCAGAAATGATTCTTTGGGGTGATTCATCGGCAGGGTACCATAATCTCACAATGAAATTAGCTTGTATTTGGGTATTTTGCTCTTAAAGCATTAAATGCGTTTTTCTTGAAAACTATAATAGCTAGAGACAAAATATCGAAAACTATAAGAGCTAGAGCCAAAATAACGAAAATCAGTGATCACTACTAAAAATTGGATTTTCTAAAGTGTTTTTCTTGAAAACTATAAGAGCTAGAGCCGAAATTACGAAAACTATAAGAGCTAGAACCAAAATAACCAAAACCTATGGTCACGCCTATAAATTGGATTTCCTAAGGATTTTTTATGAAAGAGCTAGCTAGAGCCAAAATGCATAAATAAAATATTTTGCATTTATTGAGAATATTTTTCAAAAAGTTATAAAAACTTTAATTTAAAAATAATGCCTGTTGCATAAATCGAGATGATGCGATAATGGGTGGTTGCGAAAGTCGAGCGTACACTGTATTTTCTTTCAAAGACAGTAGACGCTCAGAAATTCGAGCTCTCAGAAATTAGAATTTCCAGAAATTCGAATCAGTAATTTCATTACATTTGGCTTTCTAAAATTAGAATCCAAAATTCGAATTTCCGAGTTGTTTTTTTTTCTTTTTATTAATAATTTTATTCTAATTTCTTCGACCTTTTTTAATTTTTATTAATTGTCAAACATAATGTTTGTTAATTTTTATTAAAATATATCCTGAAGAAGATTTCCAAAGGAAATCGATAATAAAAATATACGAAATATTTAAAATAAAAGTCAAATATTAATAAAGAAGAAAAATATTTTCTTTTTATTGTAAACACTAAAATTTTGACAATTTGGTTTTACCAAATTCAAAGTAATAAGGTAAATCCCATTTAAAAAGATGATTTACAGATCTTGTAGACGTTGTTAGAGTTTAAAAGTAAGCTTTTTGGTGTTTGTATAACACATACTAAATAAAGTCAAATTAACTGAATTGTTATTTTGTTAATTTTTTTATAGTTTTTATGTTAAATAAACTAAAATTAAAAAAAAAATAGTTTTTTTATATTTTTATGGTCAAATTTACCTAAATTTTTGTATGTATAAAAAAACCGTCCAGAAATTCGAATAATTCGGATATTCGAATCGCCCTAAAAACAAAGTGGTTCGAATTTTCGAGCGTGTACTGTATAAAAAAAATTTCACAAATTTTTCTTTAAATTTAAAAAAAAAAAAGATTTCTTTTAATTTATAACTCAAGCTCAAGGTCAGGTTATGCAAGATAGATTTATTTATTATTTATTCAATATTTCGCTGCCAAATTTGTTAAAAATGGATAAACCTACGATCCCTGAAGAAGCTGTCTATTGTGGCAGCGAAATAATGGATAAATATATATATGGGTCGATATCACGAAATGACTACATTCTGTGGCCCGACGCATTTTGTATTAAAAATATTACAAAATTAAAATTCTGAGAACAGGATTAAATAAAACAAAATGTCCTTCAACGAGGCGCGGAAATCAAAATAAAATATTTTAGATATTTTTTAAGAAAAAATTTGGTCGCACGGTGCAAATCGTCATTACCATGGTCTGCGTCCAAACGTTTTGTATTCAAAAAACACAGATTTTCATTAGTATCTCAAAATATATATATGGGGAATTCACAAGGTAGTCATAAAGTTGTAAAGTCATATGTCTTAAAATAATTACAAGATTTATATATGACTGCTGTGGGCAACCGTCTATAATTTAGATTTCTACTGTTCAGTTATGACGAATCAGTGAACTCAGCATTAACATTTTTATGTTGTTTGAAACACAACAATATTTTTGTTAAACAATTGTTAAATATTATTTAGGACAATATGACGATATGACTTGATAGCACACCTTGTGAATCCCCCAATTATAAATGAAGTACGTCAAGTTATTCGAGAAGAATAAACCAACTAAATTTTAATTTCATAAACATAATTTTATTTTAAAACTTATGATTTTGAGACATTTTAGTCCGTGGCTAATTTTTTTCGTCATTCCCCGTGGGCCAATTTGTTTATTAAAAAACAATGCTTTAAACCGGTTTTTTGGTTAGGTGTTAACTGTCAATGTAACGACAATTCCCGTTAGTTTTAAAGTGTATTGACAGAAGTGAAAAATTTAGTCAGTTGTTTGAGAGCTTTTGAAATGTTTAGTGTTTTTTGCGCATGTTCCTGAAATTTTGTCATTCCCGTGGTAAGTATATTTTTCCGTTATTTATTGTTCCCCAAACTTAAAAAGTACACCTGGAATTATAATCCAAAGAATGGACATAACGTATGCATTTTATTAAATGTGTTTCCATAAATTGCTGTATGTGTTTTATTTAGCTGCAATACATGATAAAACGTCATTACCATGCTGCTCAGTCATTACCGTGCCGCACAAATATCATTTCCGTTGGACTATTGTCATTCCCGTGGGGTGCAAAAATCATTAAAATCCTTAAATATACATGGCCCATTGCTTATTAATATATAAAAAGGTCTTATAAAACAGTATCAACCGAAAAATAATTATTTAAACCCATTTTCGCACTTGGCCGTTTTCAATCCTCGATCGTAGTCAATTCATTATATCGACCCATATATATATTGCATAACTTGACCTTGACTTAAAAATAAGAAGAAATAAAATTAAAAGGTCAAAGAAAATATTATAATTTATAAAAAAAAAATACCTATTTCATAAAATCTTATTTTTTAATTCTTTTTAATTTTTGAAGATATTAAAAAACTTACCTTATAAAAATCAATAACTTTCTTAAAAACTGCTTCAATATTCTTCAAACTTTTATTTCATCTTATTTTATTTTTCTATATTTCTTTTAATTTATTTTTACCTTCTTTCAATTTTATTTCATTTTTGCAAATTTTTAATAAAAACAGGCCATATTTTGTGGAAATTTTCCATCTTTATTTATTAACTTTTTTTAATTTACCAACAAAACAAATAAACCCTTTTCTCTTTAATTTATGTACTATGCTTTTAGCTAAGACACTTTTCTTATGGTCTTGTAGCTTTTATTTCCTAAAATACTACACTAACAAACTCACACTTCAAAAAAAAACACGATGCAACTTATTCGATGTTGCCCACAACCGCGGCGAATTTAACTCCTTAAAACCAACAAAAAACTGCGCTGCTGTTGTTTTAACAACACAACAAATACACACTTCGGAAAAACACGACACAACTCACTTAATACAGCCGGCGATTTTCATAATTTAAAACAGCCATCAGGGCTGTCAGATATGGCGATTTCTCGCCAAACGTGGCGATTTTGAAACGTGTTTGGCGATGGGATTTCCCATTTGGCGACTGGCGACTTTTATGGCGATTTCTGATATAACTGGCGATTAACTTGGCTATTTTTACCATTTATATTAGTCTGAGTTCATACGGCTCATGTCTTATTGATAAGATTGCTACTTTATAGGCGAGAGGGACGAGGGGAAAAGAAACGATTACACAGATGCATGTACTGTATTTACGTTTTGCTTTTTCATTCGTTGTTTAATTTTGTTATTGTTTTCAATATCAAAAAAGCACATGTCGTCAACATGACATGAATTATTTGAACGCCAATTCATGTTCAAAGAAGAAAAAGGAAGAATCTTGCCAATAAGACATGAGCCGTATGAACTAAAACTTATTTCGGAGATTTTGTTTAACAACTTGTCATTTTTTGTTATCATTACTAATATAATACTATTAAGTGATTTTGATATTCAGTTACTATTTAATTCTAATAGTATGTATGTAATTATAATAGTATGTAGGTCAAAACTCCAATAATGAAATCGGTGAGGCTGAAGTGTACGATCTTATAGACTTGTGTGCTTAATTTAAGTTTTTAACTGAATACATATATGATCTCCATTTTATGTTATTTAAAACAAAAATTACAGAAACAAAACAAAATTTACTTCGGCGACTTTTTTGTATTTTTTCTCAGTTTTTGGCGATTTTTGACTGAAAAATTAAACTGACATTTTTTGTATGCAAAATTTAATTAAAAAAAAAAAAATTTTTACAAAAACTGAACAAAATCGACGTTTGGCGATTTTTGGCGATTTCTGACGTCCGGTTTGGCGATGGAGCTCAAAAAAATCTGACAGCCCTGACAGCCATCGGCAAAATCAGGGCGCCGCGTTTTCTCTTTTCTCTTTTATTCTCTTGTATGCTCTTTTATTACGTACATGTGCACACATATTGCAGAGAATTTAACAACATTAACAACAACATATGTAAAATTCATACAACGCATATAATCGCAAAATGTAATAGTATAGGTTGCCGATGGCAGATTTAAAACCAACAGAGACTGCGCTGTCGTTAGCTCTGCTTTTTATGAAATGATTTTCTTTCACCGTTTTTACTAAATTGCGTTAAACTTTTTGCCTAGATTCTTTAATAATATAATAGAATCCCGTTTAAATTTTATTTATTTATAAAAATTACAAATTTTCTTACTCATTTTTCTCTCTTTTTAATTGATTTAATGGAGCATTTTTTTAAACGTTCATGCACTTTGTAAATTTTTAGAAACTAAAAAGAAGAGGAAAAGGAAATTAAGAAAAAGAATTAAAAAAAACCTGTAGGTTTGACAAGAGTGTGAGTGTAAAAAAGATAGATAGTGCCAACAAAGGAAAAAAAAGAGCTTTTATGACAATAAGAAAAGATGATTAGGGAAATTATTTGGTTTTGTTTTAGAAAATTCGAGGGGAAGTAGAAAAAGTACAATTTTTTTTTCTTGACTCTAAAGTTTTTTTAAATAAATTGTTTAGAGTCTAAACAATTTATTTAAAATTACTTTTCACCGTTAAAATGAAAGTGTAAAAATAGGACATAAATGAAAAGTTTGTGACACTTCTTTGCACTGTTACACAGAACAAGAATCACATTACTGTGAAAATGTGAAAACAATTTGTTTCATTCCATTTGTTCTTCTCATATGAAAACATTCGAATTTATTTATCATTTTTTCACTAAACGAGAATCAGAAACTCTATGAAAATGTGAAAAAAGTTTTCATTTCACAGTTTCACAGAACCAGAATCGACCCCCAGGGGTGTGTACGATAAAAATATATCTTTTTCAGTTTTGGTTATACCTACTTTTATTTTGGAGCCAACTACGTTGTTAAAGTTGTTAAATTCTCTGCAATGTATGTGCACATGTACGTAATAAAAGAGAATAAAAGAGAAAACGCGGCGCCTTGATTTTGCCGATCGCAGATTTACATAGTGAAAAGAACATTTGCCACAACCTCAAAAATAAGACGTTTTCTTAAATAAATCTGAATAATGACTGAACACCAGTGTGACCACAACTAACAGAAAATTGGATGCTAAATTGGGATTAAAACAATGCTAAAAATGCTAAAAATAAAATTTGAAAATGCTAAAAAAATGCTAAATTTTCTTAAATAATTGTATCATTTTAATTAATGAATTACTCTACGTGACAATTTTTTGACCAAATGAATTTTACGCCTAATCTTAATGTATCCGAATATGAAGTCAGAATTGTCAAAAGTAGAACAGTTTTTGAGATATTCCAAAATAACCGTTATTTGTGTTTTTAAAAAAGATGCTGTCAGATTCATTTGGTCATATAGTATATTAAACGTTTAATTGACAACATTAATTTGCACCAGTATACAAATTAAAATTATCAATTAAACTTTAAATTCTCTCGATTAAACGTTGAATTCTCTTGATTAAACGTTTAATTCACTTGGTTAAAATTTTCAATTAAAACTTATTTTATTTTTGATTAATGCGTTTACTGGTGCAAAATGTTTTCTGTGAACAAAACGTACCTAAAAATCCATATCCCATAGGCTGGTCCCTTCGACCTGATTGGCGGTTGGTAAAATAAAGTAGTCGGACGAGGGAGCCATTGATACGCAAGCAAGCAGACGGGCGGGAGAGTTCGTGTCCGTTTACTTATTTCACATGGTCGTTACACTGCTCTAATATAGACTCCCGATACTGAAAGTAAATATATTAGGTAGTGAAATAGACTAGACCCAAATTCTCTTCTATTCCAAAAACCCACTAGTTTCTCACATCTTAAACAATCAGAAGACCAACATATTTTACTTAAGGACGCATTCTAAAAATCGTTATTGTATTTAAAATTCACATTATTCATATGGATAAATATTTTTAAGCTGGGTAATATAAAAACAATGAATATCCAAGTACAACATAATATTGTAACTTATATGAATTATATAATTATAATTCATATAAACTTTTTACTTTACAAATTTATAGTTGAAATCCACCGTTTAGTCTTATTTTATTATTAAAGTAGGTATGCAAAAAAAAATAATTTTTGAAACAAGCAATAAAACTTATACTTATGTACTATTGTAAAAACTGTAACTTATGTTTCATTATCAGTTACCAAGAATCCAAGGAAGAATTTAAGGGAAAAAAAATGTTGAATTTTGTTTTTTTTTTAAGTTCTCTTTTTTTACATGTTTCGCCCCATAGTGCAAAGTAAAAAATATAAATAAGAAAAGCAAATGGGATAAAAGTTAGCAAAGTTCAATGAACTTTGAAGGATCAGCTGATCTTCGAATATAAGTTTGTGTGATTATGATTAAAAGGTTGCAAGCAAAAGTAGGTCACGACAGGTTGTAAACTAAATAATTAGGTTACAACATGTCGTATTGAGTTTTTTCTCTTTTCTCGATTTCTTCATTTGCTTTGACTGTTTTTTATTTATTTTTATTTTTTTTGTTTATGGTTTTTTTTTAAATAATGTAAAAATAAGTATAGTTGAGGTTTTACCAGTGTTACCAACAGCAAGTTTTAAAATTACACTTGAGATGAAGCAAAATTACCCGATTTAAATGAAATCACACCTGATATAAAATTGAAGTTTTATTTAATCGAAATACATTTACAAAGAAGCAAAAACACAACAAACTCATTAAAACAAGATCAATATTAGTCAAACTGTTAATTTTATTTAAATTAACAAAAAATAAGATTAAAGACTTATAAAAATTAAGAGTTTAACTTCCACATTTTGTTGATATAGGTATCTTCAAAGGTTTAAAATGTTCCTTGTCATTGCTTTATCATGGATGCTTTTTAGCCCCATAGAGCTTTCGAAAGGTGATCAGGAATATCATTGGAATATCAAAATTGGACGTCTGCAATACGTTTCGTCAAGGACAGGCGCAGTGTCTATTTGTTTTAAATCAGTTTCAAATGGTAGTGCCGTGTATCAATCTGCGATTAAAATTAATTTTTTTTTGTGTTGTCTGCCATTTTAATTAATAAAATTAATTATATGTTGCGATATTGGAAACATATCTTCCCCCAGGCAGATTTTTAGCTTGAATAACTTTTTGCAATAAACTTCAGGTTCTAAATCACTATGATAGGCATCTTTATCCATATCTAAGGGTCAATCTTTCGACATTCATTAGCAAACATTTGAAAATGTATGTATGTTTAATAACTGAAGTCGTTTCTTAGAAAGAAACCGAGACTTTGGTTCAAAGGTCTGCATATCTTAGCAACAATTTTTAAAAAGAAATAAATGTCATCACTGAAATCGAATCTTGATTTTATTTGGGCATCTGGAGTAAAAATTTCAAATTATACCTAAATTACACCTAAGAGAAATTAACCACGCTCTACCCACGACCGTTAAAATTATACCAAATTCGGGTAATTACCCACAAAATGGCAACACTAATGCAAAAATAAATATATGTATGTAAGTATCTAAAATGTTCTTATATTTTAATTTTCTTCACTCACCAATCGACAATTCTGCAGCAGGGTTGTCAGATTAATTTTGACCTTTTTCGCCAAATTCAATATCAAAAATCGCCAAAATCGCCAAAGCTTTTGTTTACAAGTTTTTGACAATAAAATACGTATTTTTTTAATTATTAAAAATATTTTTTATAAAGCCTAAAAACTAAATTAGTTCCGTATCGCTTAAATAGGCCAAAAATTCAAAAAAAAAAAAATATCGCCATAATATATATTTTGCTTAATTTTTATTTAGAGCGAAATCAAAATAGTTAGTGAACACAAAAAAGGTACGATGTTTACTATAAAATATTTTATAGTAATCCACTTAAAGCAACAAAAAAAGATTTTTTGCGGCTAGTACTAAAAAAATATTAGAAATGCACTCTATACAACAGTTGCAGTTTTATTATATATCTAAAACGCTTCACCGTCAAGACTCGCTATTTGTCTTCTTATTTGGAATACATTGTGAGGGTATTACATTTATTCAACGAAAGTACAAAAGAAGTGCAACATGTACTATTCCCATTGATATAACTTATCAGGCATGTTCTGAAAATCACTTTTTGTGAAAGTGATTTGAAATCACAAAAAAGGTGTTCCGGACAAAAAGCTTTTTTTATAATTGTGATTTTAAACCAGTCAGATAAGTGGCCGCCGATTTTTTAAAACTTTTGTGGTTTTCAAAACACCCATTAATCTCAATTGTGATTTCAAAATCACAAGTGATTTGAAATCATGTGATTTACAGAACATGCCTGTATAACTCCTAATAACGCGTCTAGAAGTTCGTATTGCATTCTAATTCGAAGGCGAGTTTTAGTGAAGATCATAGTTTCACAGGCATTACTAGTTGTAATAACTACATATGAAGGACAGCCAAAGTAAAGTCCTTAAAATTTAACGGACCTGTAGTATCCTTGTAGCTTTAAAATGTTGGCCTTAGCTTATTTAGTTATCTTTCCAATTAACCAACGCTTATTTTTTCCATTGTGTTTCATAAACGTCCAAAGGTATGATAGGATTCATAAAAATCTTTAAAATATCAATAGCAACAACATATTGTATCTGTGATAATAAATTGCCACATACATATAATTATAATGTGACAATGTTTATAAATATATTAGTGTTTTAAGGAATTCTATTTATTGATTATTTCAAGAGCAATTTTATATATAAAACACACTTTTCTAGAAGATTTTTATTAACTTCATCAGCCATTTGAACATACCTTCAAATACCTATCTAAGTCTGGGATCACACTATGAAAGTTTTCTTTCAGAAAGTCAGAGTTTATGGATGAGAGAGGAGAGAAGAAAAGCATGTTCTCTTCCCCTCTCACCAATAAACTCAGACTTTCTGAAAGAAAACTTTCATAGTGTGAACCCAGACATACATATGATGGCCTGAAATTTCATTCATAAAAATACGAGAATTAAAATAATATTATTTCTAAATATGGAATTTAACGAATTTCAAAACAAATTCATAGGTCATCAAAAATAGACAGTTGGCGATTTTAACTATTTTATAAATCGCCAAAAAAAAATCGCCATGTCGCCAAATCAAAAATTAGGTCGTCAAACAAGTTTGAAAATCGCCACGTTTGGCGAGAAATCGCGACATCTGACAACCCTGGTTGTGAATTACATTGTTCTCCCAAAATGTTTTATTTGTTTAATTTTGCACTTGCAAACACACATGTATAAACATATTAGGACAGGGCTACCGTTAGAAATTTTGAAAAATAAAGTCCCGCAAAAAACGTCGTTTAAGAAAATAAAAGTCGGAAACATTTTTTAATGACTTTTAACGAAAGTCGGTGTTTCTATTTTTTACTTTGATATTTTATTTTAAATACGGGGATATGCACAATATATTTCTTTCTAAATTTTTAGAATTAAAGTGTTTGAAAAGCTTTTTAATTTATCTTGGAGACACACGTAGGTACAAAGATGGGAGAATAGTGCATTTTGCTGTTCTCTTAATCTCTTAGCGCCCAATTTTTATTTTATAGATTGTTAGCAGTTTTCGAAAAATAAAATTTTATTTATTCCATTTTTTCAATTATTATTTATTTAATCCCAAATGGGATCATTGGGCGCTAATGCGTTAAAATGTGTATTTTCGTAACTCGAAAAAATCTAGCCTGTTGCAATAACCGAAAATTTGCAATGACCGACCATTGTTTATAAAACTTAATGACAGCATATATTTTAATAAACATCCTTAAATTTTATCGTTAAAATAAATCTAAATTAAAATCGTGCAAAGTTCCATAAATGAAACAATTGGCTTTTGATATTATACAATTATTTAAACATATGTACGCTTCTGAGTAAAGAACAAACATAAGGTAGAAGTGCACAACACGTAGAAAACTAAAGCGCATGAAAAAGGCAGGTTATACAACGCTCGTTATAAAAGTTTGTTTTTAATTTATTTAACACTTTGCTTATACCAAGCTACTGCTCTTTTTTTTGTTTTTAAAGTCTTTCCGTTTTATTTGTACAGTTTCCGACTGCATGTTTTTTAACAATTCCTAATATTTCCCAATCCATATTCTATTTTTGAAGCAGTCTCTACATCTTTAAACAAATTTTTACCGAAATACATCGTTTTTATTACTATTACTAATTTGTTGTCAACGCGTAAAAAGTGCAACGATTCGTAAAATGTCCAAATTGCTAGGAAGCCTAGCTCTTGTATCGTAAATAAAGTTTTTGGTAAAACGAATGTAACTTTCTTTTATCACTTTTTTATCATTTGAAATCTTAAAATCTTTACAAGCCTTCTCAAAATTGTACCCCAAATAGCAAAGTTCAACTTAATCATCCTCTATATAATCGTAGTTTTAAAAAATGGTTAAAAAATAAATAAAACTTGTAAAAAGCACTAAAGGCACTTACGAAAAATTGAAAAAGCACCAAGATAGTGCTTTTTTTTAGTTTGGCACTAAGGATAAAATTTTGGCGTTTTGAGGCATAAAAAGCACCATAAATAGTGCCAAAAGCACTAAGTTGGCATCACTGTTTGCCACAACCTGAAAAATAAGATGTTTTCTAAAATAAATCAGAATTATGACTGAACACCAGTGTGACCACAACTAACAGAAAATTGGATGCTAAATGGGGATTAAAACAATGCTAAAAATGCTAAAAATTAAATTTGAAAATGGTTAAAAAAATGCTAAATTTTCTTAAATAATTGTATCATTTTAATTAATGAATTACTCTACGTGACAATTTTTTGACCAAATGAATTTGACGCCTAATCTTAATGTATCCGAATATGAAGTCAGAATTGTCAAAAGTAGAACAGTTTTTGAGATATTCCAAAATAACCGTTATTTGTGTTTTTAAAAAAGATGCTGTCAGATTTATTTGGTCATATAGTATATTAAACGTTTAATTGACAACATTAATTTGCACCAGTATACAAATTAAAATTATCAATTAAACTTTAAATTCTCTCGATTAAACGTTTAATTCTCTTGATTAAACTTGGTTAAAATTTTTAATTAAAACTTATTTTATTTTTGATTAATGCGGTTACTGGTGCAAAATGTTTTCTGTGAACAAAACGTACCTAAAAATCATTATCCCATAGGCTGGTCTCTTCGACCTGATTTGCGGTTGGTAAAATACCGTAGTCGGACGAGGGAGCCATTGATACGCAAGCAAGCAGACGGGCGGGAGAGTTCGTGTCCGTTTACTTATTTCACATGGTCGTTACACTGCTCTATTATAGACTCCCGATACTGAAAGTAAATATATTAGGTAGTGAAATAGACTAGACCCAAAAACAAAAGCCCCTTATCTAGCCATTAGAAGACAAACCAGAACTATTTCAAAGCAGTCGGATTGTTAAATTTCTGCCTAGGTGAATTGATCCTGATGTCGCCGAATCAAATACCTCATAACCCTCACCGTCATATGTTCTAGCGGCGTAATAAAATCTTCTTGAACCCCTAATTCTCTTCTATTCCAAAAACCCACTAGTTTCTCACATCTTAAACAATCAGAAGACCAACATATTTTACTTAAGGACGCATTCTAAAATTCTTTATTGTATTTAAAATTCACATTATTCATACCTATGGATAAATATTTTTAAGCTGGGTAATATAAAAACAATGAATATCCAAGTACAACATAAGATTGTAACTTATATGAATTATATAATTATAATTCATATAAACATTTTACTTTACAAATTTATAGTTGAAATCCACCGTTTAGTTTTATTTTATTATTAAAGTATGCAAAAAAAAATTTTTTTTGAAACAAGCAATAAGACTTATACTTATGTACTATTGTAAGAACTGTAACTTATGTTTCATTATCAGTTACCAAGAATCCAAGGAAGAATTTTGTTTTTTTTTTAAGTTCTCTTTTTTTTACATGTTTCGCCCCATAGTGCAAAGTAAAAAATATAAACAAGAAAAGCAAATGGGATAAAAGTTAGCAAAGTTTAATGAACTTTGTAGGATCAGCTGATCTTCGAATATAAGTTTGTGTGATTATGATTAAAAGGTTGCAAGCAAAAGTAGGTCACGACAGGTTGTAAACTAAATACATAATTAGGTTACAACATGTCGTATTGAGTTTTTTTCTCTTTTCCCGATTTCTTCATTTGCTTTGACTGTTTTTTATTTATTTTTATTTTTTTTATGTTTATGGTTTTTTTTTAAATAATGTAAAAATAAGTATAGTTGAGGTTTTACCAGTGTTACCAACAGCAAGTTTTAAAATTACACTTGAGATGAAGCAAAATTACCCGATTTAAATGAAATCACACCTGATATAAAATTGAAGTTTTATTTAATCGAAATACATTTACAAAGAAGCAAAAACACAACAAACTCATTAAAACAAGATCAATATTAGTCAAACTGTTAATTTTATTTAAATTAACAAAAAATAAGATTAAAGACTTATAAAAATTAAGAGTTTAACTTCCACATTTTGTTGATATAGGTATCTTCAAAGGTTTAAAATGTTCCTTGTCATTGCTTTATCATGGATGCTTTTTAGCCCCATAGAGCTTTCGAAAGGTGATCAGGAATATCATTGGAATATCAAAATTGGACGTCTGCAATACGTTTCGTCAAGGACAGGCGCAGTGTCTATTTGTTTTAAATCAGTTTCAAATGGTAGTGCCGTGTATCAATCTGCGATTAAAATTAATTTTTTTTTGTGTTGTCTGCCATTTTAATTAATAAAATTAATTATATGTTGCGATATTGGAAACATATCTTCCCCCAGGCAGATTTTTAGCTTGAATAACTTTTTGCAATAAACTTCAGGTTCTAAATCACTATGATAGGCATCTTTATCCATATCTAAGGGTCAATCTTTCGACATTCATTAGCAAACATTTGAAAATGTATGTATGTTTAATAACTGAAGTCGTTTCTTAGAAAGAAACCGAGACTTTGGTTCAAAGGTCTGCATATCTTAGCAACAATTTTTAAAAAGAAATAAATGTCATCACTGAAATCGAATCTTGATTTTATTTGGGCATCTGGAGTAAAAATTTCAAATTATACCTAAATTACACCTAAGAGAAATTAACCACGCTCTACCCACGACCGTTAAAATTATACCAAATTCGGGTAATTACCCACAAAATGGCAACACTAATGCAAAAATAAATATATGTATGTAAGTATCTAAAATGTTCTTATATTTTAATTTTCTTCACTCACCAATCGACAATTCTGCAGCAGGGTTGTCAGATTAATTTTGACCTTTTTCGCCAAATTCAATATCAAAAATCGCCAAAATCGCCAAAGCTTTTGTTTACAAGTTTTTGACAATAAAATACGTATTTTTTTAATTATTAAAAATATTTTTTATAAAGCCTAAAAACTAAATTAGTTCCGTATCGCTTAAATAGGCCAAAAATTCAAAAAAAAAAAAAATATCGCCATAATATATATTTTGCTTAATTTTTATTTAGAGCGAAATCAAAATAGTTAGTGAACACAAAAAAGGTACGATGTTTACTATAAAATATTTTATAGTAATCCACTTAAAGCAACAAAAAAAGATTTTTTGCGGCTAGTACTAAAAAAATATTAGAAATGCACTCTATACAACAGTTGCAGTTTTATTATATATCTAAAACGCTTCACCGTCAAGACTCGCTATTTGTCTTCTTATTTGGAATACATTGTGAGGGTATTACATTTATTCAACGAAAGTACAAAAGAAGTGCAACATGTACTATTCCCATTGATATAACTTATCAGGCATGTTCTGAAAATCACTTTTTGTGAAAGTAATTTGAAATCACAAAAAAGGTGTTCCGGACAAAAAGCTTTTTTTATAATTGTGATTTTAAACCAGTCAGATAAGTGGCCGCCGATTTTTTACTAAGTTAAAAATGTGGTTTTCAAAACACCCATTAATCTCAATTGTGATTTCAAAATCACAAGTGATTTGAAATCATGTGATTTACAGAACATGCCTGTATAACTCCTAATAACGCGTCTAGAAGTTCGTATTGCATTCTAATTCGAAGGCGAGTTTTAGTGAAGATCATAGTTTCACAGGCATTACTAGTTGTAATAACTACATATGAAGGACAGCCAAAGTAAAGTCCTTAAAATTTAACGGACCTGTAGTATTCTTGTAGCTTTAAAATGTTGGCCTTAGCTTATTTAGTTATCTTTCCAATTAACCAACGCTTATTTTTTCCATTGTGTTTCATAAACGTCCAAAGGTATGATAGGATTGATAAAAATCTTTAAAATATCAATAACAACAACATATTTTATCTGTGATAATAAATTGCCACATACATATAATTATAATGTGACAATGTTTATAAATATATTAGTGTTTTAAGGAATTCTATTTATTGATTATTTCAAGAGCAATTTTATATATAAAACACACTTTTCTAGAAGATTTTCATTAACTTCATCAGCCATTTAAACATACCTTCAAATACCTATCATACATATGATGGCCTGAAATTTCATTCATAAAAATACGAGAATTAAAATAATATTATTTCTAAATAGGTATGGAATTTAACGAATTTCAAAACAAATTCATAGGTCATCAAAAATAGCCAGTTGGCGATTTTAACTATTTTATAAATCGCCATGTCGCCAAATCACGTTTGGCGAGAAATTGCCACATCTGACAACTCTGGTTGTGATTTACATTGTTCTCCCAAAATGTTTTATTTGTTTAATTTTGCACTTGCAAACACACATGTATAAACATATTAGGACAGGGCTACCGTTAGAAATTTTGAAAAATAAAGTCCCGCAAAAACGTCGTTTAAGAAAATAAAAGTCGGAAACATTTTTTAATGACTTTTAACGAAAGTCGGAGACACACGCCCAATTTTTATTTTATACCTAGATTGTTAGCAGTTTTCGAAAAATAAAATTTTATTTATTACATTTTTTCAATTATTATTTATTTAATCCCAAATGGGATCATTGGGCGCTAATGCGTTAAAATGTGTACGGTTTTTTTGTAGGTATAACGCACAGGTTCTCTCGAAAGTAAGTGTCAAGTGGTCGAATTCCTGCTACCGGGCGATTCTAGTAATAGTTTTTAAATGCGAAGCCAAAAACGGGCTATAAATACTAAATTTTCATTACAAATTATATTATTCGCATTTACCCATCCCCGTTGTCAATAATAAACCATCAATCAACTTAAAACATAGAAATTTTCTTAACCATCTTTCGTTATTGTACTAAAAGCTCTTTTTCTTCACTCGTTATCATTATCTGTCTCTTTCGCACTCATACTCAAGTTAAGCCAACATGTAGATTTCTTAATTCCTTTGTGCTTAATTCCATTTTCCTCATCTTTTTAGTTTCTAGAAATTTACAATGTGCGTGAACGTCTTAAAAATTGCTCCCGTAAATCAATTAAAAAGAAAGTAAAAAGTGCAAGAACATTTGTAATTTTTATAAATAAATAAAATTAAAACGCCATTCTATTATATTATTAAAAAATCTAAGCAAAAAGTGGAACGCAACTAAGTAAAAACGGTGATAGAAAATTTTTTCATAAAAAGCAGAGCTAACGACGGCGCAGCTTCTGTTGGTTTTAAAGTTGTTAACATTTTCGCGGTTATTTTTTCATAAAAAGCAGAGCTAACGACAGTGCAGTCTCTTTTTATTTTAAGTTGTTAAAATTTCCGAGTTTTTTTTTCCTAATAAGCAAAGCTAACGACAGCGCAGTCTCTATTAGTTTTGAGTTGTTAAAATTGCCGCGTTTGTGGGCAGAATAGATGTGTCGTGATTTTTTGTTTTTAAGGATGAGTTTGTTGTGTTGTAACAAAAACAACAGCGCAGTTTTTTGTTGGTTTTGTTTAATTCGCCGCGGTCGTGGACAACATCGTGTGAGTTGTGCCGTCCGTTTTTTTTAAGTGTGAGTTGGTTTGTGTAGTACATATTTTAGAAAATAAAAGCAAAGAAATTTAGAAAAAGAAAAGCGTCTTCGCTAAAAGCAAAGCAAATAAAAGAGACACAAGTGTTTTTTTTTTTTGTTTTGATTTTTCATTGGTAAATTAAAAAAGGCTGAAGTGCACTTTACGGGGCGTACGAAAAAAAATTATAAAAAATATGCCACCCGATCCAGAATTAAAAAAAAAAATACCAAAATTAATATTTAAGGGGGCTGAGGCCCGTGGGGACCCCTGGGTCCAAAAAACCGCCCCGCCCACTAAATGGTATGTGTGGGTACTCAAATTAAAGGTAATTGTGCAACAAAAACAAAAATAATAAAATTTTTGGTCGGCGGCTCTTCTAGGGCCCTCTGGGACAAAAAAAGTGCCCCCCCATAACACTTATGTATATCTGTGTGGGTACTCAAATTAAAGGTAATTTGCTCACGATTGCAAATATGTATTTTGTTTTTGTATTCGTTTAATATTTTCCTCTCTAGGTTAATTTATGTATCTTTTATATTCAGAGAAGTTTTAGTTAGCGAAGCCGGTCTTTGTTATACAATAGAGGAGAAAATCCTTGCGCCCGGCCGAAGGCCGGCTATACAGAAAAGCTTTAGTTAGCGAAGCCGGTCTTTGTTATACCATAGAGGAAAAAATCTTTGCGCCCGGCCGAAGGCCGGCTATACAGAAAAGCTTTAGTTACAAAAAAATAAAAAAAATCCCGCGATTTTTATAACAAATTGTTTGTCTACGTTGCTATTCCCTTAAACAATACAATCGTAAGCAAAATACCTTTCATTCGAGTACCCACACATAGTTATAAGGGTGCGAGGGGCTATATTTTACCCCCCAGAGGGACCCAGAATTCCCGCTCGACCTAAATTTTATTAATTTCGTGTTTTTTACACAATTACCTTTAATTTGAGTACCCACACATACCACTAAGTGGGCGGGCCGCTTTTTTTGATCCATGGGGTCCCAGGGGCCTTAGCCCCCTTAAATTTTAATTTTGATTTTTTTCTTTTTTTATTCCAGAGGGGGTCCAATTTTTTTTTTTTTTTTTCGTACGCCCCGTAAAGTGCACTTTTGCCTTAAAAAAGGTAAATTATTAAAGATGGAAAATTTCCACAAAATATGGCCTGTTTTTATTAAAAATGTGTAAAAATGATAAAAATTAAAAGAATGTTTTACTGAAATTAAATAAATCTGTGGCCGTATGGAAAAACTAGGTAGGTAACTACACTTTTTGCGAAATTTGAGATAACACCAAAAATAGAAAGTGTGTTTAATTTACTGTCATTCTGTCTGATCGAAATTTTGATAGGTACCTACCTACAGAATAATGCCAATTTTTATGTAAAAACTAGGTAACTCCATGCATTTTTGAAGCAAAGCAAGGTAACTCCATATCTGCAAAGGTATAATATTTGCATTGTTTTTATACACATGATGTAAAACTTTTCTAAAGTTTTTGATTTATAGAACACGACTGCCAAACAAACTCGGCTTATTTTGATATACATACATACATACCTATACTTATAAGTAGGGATGCGATTTCCATGCAAATGCATGTTTTTTGTCGGTAGTCTACGATTGATGTCGACCAATTATCTTTCCGAATCATTAAATTTGCGTTAAAATGGCATCGATTTCTTTTTGCATATTGTTGCATATTTCGATTGTAAATGCATATTTTTGAGTGACATATTTTTTAAATTTCCATATAATAAAAAAAAGTTCTTCAAAAAATTTCAAAATTGTATAAAAAAAATTTTCCAAAATAAAAATTTTTTAAATCAAAAAAAAGTTTTTTTTGGAGCTCTGCTTAAAATACAAGATTTCGACAAAAGATTCTTCTGTTTTTAACCGATGCAGCAACTTGCATGGTTAAGACTGCCAAGTTGCCTAAAATAATTTATCCAAAACTATAACATGTGACTTGCGTGGCACATGGACTACATCGATTTGCAGAGGTAACTAGAATCAAACTCGATAATATTGATTTATTGATTTCATACGGGAAACAATGTGAAAGGAAGAATAGCCCGACAAATTAAAAAAAAAAATCCAAAACGTTTTGCAAAAAAATATGGGATTTCAAACAATAAAACAAATTTTAATTTTTTTTTGATCTAGAATCAAATGTGGGATCTGAATAAGAAAATTTATGTTCTCCAAATGAATTGGCATCCTTCAAGTATGCTTCAACTTCGGTTGACGTTGAGATATAATTCTCCATGTACAAAAGCTTTTTAACAGACAAAGGTTTACTTTTGATTATATAAAAAAGTATTTATTTGCTAATACAAACAAAAGTTAAAATTTTGTAGTTATTTAAATTAAGTTTTAATAAATTTTATACCTATAAATAGGGATGCGATTTCCATGCAAATGCATGTTTTTTGTCGGTAGTCTAAGATTGATGTCGACCAATTATCTTTCCGAATCATCAAATTTGCGTTAAAATGGCATCGATTTGTTTTTGCATATTGTTGCATATTTTGGTTAACCTGCATATTTTGGTTTTAAATGCATATTTTTGCATATTCTAACATTTTTGAGTGACATATTTTTTAAATTTCCATATAATAAAAAAAAGTTCTTCAAAAAATTTCAAAATTGTTTAAAAAAAATTTTCCAAAATAAAAATTTTTCAAATCAAAAAATAGTTTTTTGAGCTCTGCTTAAAATACAAGATTTCGACAAAAGATTCTTCTGTTTTTAACCGATCAGAAACTTGCATGGTTAAGACTGCCAAGTTGCCTAAAATAATTTATCCAAAACTATAACATGTGACTTGCGTGGCACATGGACTACATCGATTTGCAGAGGAAACTAGAATCAAACTCGATAATATTGATTTATTGATTTCATACGGGAAACAATGTGAAAGGAAGAATAGCCCGACAAATTAAAAAAAAAAAATCCAAAACGTTTTGCAAAAAAATATGGGATTTCAAACAATAAAACAAATTTTAATTTTTTTTGATCTAGAATCAAATGTGGGATCTGAATAAGAAAATTTATGTTCTCCAAATGAATTGGCATCCTTCAAGTATGCTTCAACTTCGGTTGACGTTGAGATATAATTCTCCATGTACAAAAGCTTTTTAACAGACAAAGGTTTACTTTTGATTATATAAAAAAGTATTTATTTGCTAATACAAACAAAAGTTAAAATTATGTAGGTAGTTATTTAAATTAAGTTTTAATAAATTTTATACCTATAAATAACAACGTGTGAAGATAAATATGAAAAGTTAAATTCGTTTTTAAAAAATATCTCATGCGATAAAAAATATTTTAAAAAAATATCGCATGCGCATTATAAAGAAAATACGACTATTTATACGAAATTTTACAGTTTTTATGAAAAATTAATAATTTTTTATTAATATTTAAAACTTATTAGATATTTAGTTAGTCTTTTTATATTAAAATTTATGACTTTTGAAAAAATACGACTTAGAGGGAAATTCTCATGAAAGTGCTGTGTGAGGGATATGGCCACTGTGTCCAAACCCTTCGATCTCAGGAAATCAAACCTAATGGAAAATGAAGACTATGGACAGGGCAACAATAACCTATAAGCACTTTATCCAAATTGTATGATAGCGGATTAAGTTTCTAGACCATGTATGGATGAAAATAGGACAAAAGAAAGAAAAAAAGAAATGATCCACGACTTGAATTTTTTTTAATTTGCGAAAAAAATATGCCGTCAAAAAGTCGTGGATCATTTCCTTTTTTCTTTCTTTTGTCATATTTTCATCCATACATGGTCTAGAAACTTAATCCGCTATCATACAATTTGGATAAAGTGCTTATAGGTTATTGTAGCCCTGTCCATAGTCTTCATTTTCCATTAGGTTTGATTCCCTGAGATCGAAGGGTTTGGACACAGTGGCCATATCCCTCACACAGCACTTTCATGAGAATTTCACTCTAAGTCAAATTTTCAAAAATGTATAAAAATTTTCACAAATACAATTTGGATAAAGTGCTAATAGGTTATTGTAGCCCTGTCCATAGTCTTCATTTTCCATTAGGTTTGATTCCCTGAGATCGAAGGGTTTGGACACAGTGGCCATATCCCTCACACAGCACTTTCATGAGAATTTCACTCTAAGTCGTATTTTTTCAAAAGTCATAAATTTTAATATAATAAGAACTAACTAAATATCTAATAAGTTTTAATATTAATAAAAATTATTAATTTTTCATAAAAACTGTAAAATTTCGTATAAATAGTCGTATTTTCTTTATAATACGCATGCGATATTTTTTTAAAATATTTTTTATCGCATGCGATATTTTTTAAAAACGAATTTAACTTTTCATATTTATCTTCACACACGTTAAATAACATTGGAATAAAAACAACTTTAGAATTATTTATTCTTAGTGCATATTTTTTATTTTTTTAATGCATATTTTGGAGTTTGTAGTGCATATTTTATGCGCATATTTTCGATTTTTTAGTGCATGAAAAAAAAAACGTGTAATTTTACGTGTAAAGTCAAATAGTTAATGTTTTTGCGCAAATGATAACTAAAGTTGCCTTTATTCTGTTAAATGTTATTGCCTTAATTCTGTAAAATATATAAATAAATTAAAAAAAAAACATTTTTTTTTTGAAAAACTAGGTTACTCCATTTTTCGAAAACCAGCAATCTTTAACATTATTTAAAATTGTGTTCTGTTTAATGCGCATGCATAATAACTAGAGTTTTTCTTTTCACGGACTTTTTCAATACAAATCGATGCAAAATATTTGATTTAATTAATTGGATCAAATAACATTTCCTAAGATAAATTAATTGCGTTTATAAATGCATTCAACTTTTTTATTTCTGTGGCAAAAAGGAAAAAGGGATTAATGTCACCTTAAGATATTCATGTTTAAAAGTACACATTAGACTGGTCGCATCTTGTATGGGATTTTTTATTTTTTTAAATTTAATTGTTTGCGCTGCTTAAAATATGAGGTTGGGTGTAAGAAATCATGACCTAATTTTTCAGGTCAATCCGACGGTGCCTAGCCGTGCCGGGTGGGGCCCAAAGTTCCCCATTTTATAAAAAAAACATATTTTAATAAAAATATGACTACGCTACGATCTTCCGCAGAGAAATTACTTCAAGTGTGCCAAATTTCAGCTTCCTATGTCATCAGATGGCTTCAGAAAGTTGCGGAAAGAATAGGACATACATGCAAACATCCTGACATACTAAGAAATTATATATTTGGGGTATTCACAAGGTGTGCTATCATGTTATATTGTCATAATGTTCTAACATTTTACAATGGTTTAAAAATATTGTTGTTGCTTTGTAAACAAAAAGTGTCTTAAATTAAAAGAACGTTGCTTGCAATGTTTATTGTGCTGTCGTAATTAATCAGAAGAGACCAGAGCTGAGCGGCTGAGCCGTATCGCGTTAGTTCTTGTAGCCGTCGTCGTTGATGGAATAATTTTATCCGGTTAACATCAAAATTTGACTTGCGGCTAGCAATTTTTGCAAGAAATCACTTGCGGCGTCAAATAAGATCGGCTTATGACTCTGCTGTTTGGTAAACAAACAAAATAAAATTTATTTCTTATTTGCGTCTGCAAAATGGAAAATAGTTAGGTAAGATCCAATTTAATTTATTAATTCATGGAAAAGAATTAACAAATATTATGATGATAGTTAATTATTTATTTTTTATATTTGTTTTCAATCAGCCGATTTAAATTCAAAAAAGCACACTAAATTATGAGGGGTTGTTCACAACAGTCGCATTTTTTCATGTTATTATTTTAAGACATATGACTTTATGACACCTTGTGAATCCCCCAATTGTATAGATAGATTAAAGTATTTGCAGTTTAATATTTTAGTATGATACGAACGAAAGATTTTTAACTAATTTTAACCAATTCGGGGTCGCTGAATCCAGTGGTGCTAGCCGTTTTTTTAGGTTAGCTTTAGTTTTCGAGATATACCGTTATGTCGAAAGTTAAGGATGTTGCGCAACATATGTTCGCGCAACTCAAAAACGCTTTAGCTTATTGAAAAACTAAAAAAAACCGAAATTCGGCAAAAAAATTTACTTTAAGAAAGTTAAAACTTTTTTCTTCATATTGGCTTTGGTTTTCGAGATATACCGTTATTTCGAAAATTAGGGAGGTTGCACAACATATATTCGAGTAACTCAAAAACGCTTTAGTTTATTGAAAAAAACCGAAATTCGGCAATAAAATTTACTTTAAGAAAGTTAAAACTTTTTTTCTTCATATTGGCTTTGGTTTTCGAGATATACCGTTATTTCGAAATTTAAGGAGGTTGCACAACATATGTTCGCGTAACTCAAAAACGCTTTAGCTTATTGAAAAACTAAAAAAAACGAAATTCCGCAATAAAATTTACTTTAAGAAAGGTAAAACGTTTTTCTTATATGCGCAGTCGTTTTAGAAAAATAATTTTTTTTCTGAAAAAAAAAAAAATTTTTTTTATTAAAATTTTTAAAAATTCATAAAAAATTTAAAAATGGAGCTATGCTTCTAATTTTATAGAGTCATATAAAAAACAATATTGCAAACAAAACAAGCTATAAATGATTAAAATCTGTTCACAACTTTTGATTTTATGTATTCACAAAAGACGAAAAATTTTAATTAATTTAAGAATTTTATTAAACCGCCATATTTGTATAATTGAAATTCTTATATTTGGCCCGTGTAGTGCCTAGGATGCCTCAAGATGAGACAGATAAGCAGTACCTACTCCAAGTTTTTGAGCACTATCGTCATTTATATCCGTCCCACAACAAATCTTCTCTTTTAAATTTATCAACTTAATAAAATCAATCAAATAAGTTTACACTTTTTTTTGAAATTTCGAAATTTTCATTAAAAAAATTATTGTAGAAGCATAGCTGCGTTTTCCAATTTTAAGTGAATTTGTATGAGAGCCCCCCTAAAAAGTAAAAGTAAAGGGCAAGTATGTCTCGAGAAAATGTTTAGGACAAAAAACTAATTGAGGTCGATCATACATTTTATTCCCCTAGGTCTGACTCCTTGGCAGTTATGGAGCTTTTTCTTCAATATATTTCTAGTGTGTAGTTAAAATTTTGAATGGGAGCCCCTTAATGAATGGAGATAGCAGGTAGGTAATTTAGAAATAAATGATGGAGATGAAAAATAAAGTGGAGTTGGTCATACATTTGACCCTTCTTGAGGCATCCTAGGCACTACACGGGCCAAATATAAGAATTTCAATTATACAAATATGGCGGTTTAATAAAATTCTTAAATTAATTAAAATTTTTCGTCTTTTGTGAATACATAAAATCAAAAGTTGTCAACAGATTTTAATCATTTATAGCTTGTTTTGTTTGCAATATTGTTTTTTATATGACTCTATAAAATTAGAAGCATAGCTCCATTTTTCAATTTTTTATGAATTTTAAAAAACAAAAATTCCGAAATTTTAATAAAAAAATTATTTTTTTTTCCAGAAAAAAATTATGTTTCTAAAACACTGCGCATATAAGAAAAACGTTTTACCTTTCTTAAAGTAAATTTTATTGCGGAATTTCGGTTTTTTTTTAGTTTTTCAATAAGCTAAAGCGTTTTTGAGTTACGCGAACATATGTTGTGCAACCTCCTTAATTTTCGAAATAACGGTATATCTCGAAAACCAAAGCCAATATGAAGAAAAAAGTTTTAACTTTCTTAAAGTAAATTTTATTGCCGAATTTCGGTTTTTTTTAGTTTTTCAATAAGCTAAAGTGTTTTTGAGTTGCGCGAACATATGTTGTGCAACTTCCTTAATTTTCGAAATAACGGTATATCTCGAAAACTAAAGCTAACCTAAAAAAAAACGGCTAGCACCACTGGATTCAGCGACCCCGAATTAGTTAAAATTAGTTAAAAATCTTTCGTTCGTATCATACTAAAATATTAAACTGCAAATACTTTAATCTATCTATACAATATATAATTTCTTAGTATGTCAGGATGTTTGCATGTATGTCCTATTCTTTCCGCAACTTTCTGAAGCCATCTGATGACATAGGAAGCTGAAATTTGGCACACTTGAAGTACTTTCTCTGCCGAAGATCGTAGCGTAGTCATATTTTTGATTTTCGGCTTTTCAACTAGTATAACTATAAAGATCTGATAGAAAAGATGTTTTTTTTTTATAAAATGGGGAACTTTGGGCCCCACCCGGCACGGCTAGGCACCGTCGGATTGACCTGAAAAATTAGGTCATGGTTTCTTAAACCAAACCTCATATTTTAAGCAGCGCAAACAATTAAATTAAAAAAAAATTGCGACCAGTCTAGTACACATGGGCCAAAATTTCGATTATTTTGTAGAATTTTAGAAGAAGTTTTAGCAAAATTACTTTTTGGTCGAGTTTTTCCCGGAGTTTTCGATTCCCGGGAAAGCGGGATTTTTTTTAATATCCCGGGATCCCGCTCCATATAAATAATACAAAGTAAATTTGTTTTTAAATAATGAAAAAAACTTTTATAAAAAAACATAAGGTAACTTGTTTACAAAATAAGTAAAACAAATGCTTTGATACTACAAAAATTAATTGAAGATTAAAAGAGGAACTTGAATTATTATTACCTTACGGTTTTATATTATTATGCTCTAGATACAAGATAAAAAGATAACATAAACATAACAATTTAATTCATAAAACAATAATAAAATAAACAAGAAATTGAGGTACTCAAGGTATGAGATCAAAAAGTAAATTCATAAAATAGTTAAAATATTTTAAATTGAAATTAACCTTTTTGTAACGGTTTGGGAAATAGCTTTCTGACTCACTCAAAGCGCTTAGTAAGTCGTCAAAAGCATATTTCTTATTTAATTTAATAAAGTATAAAATTTATTTAATTTACTAATTACCATGTTTCCGAAAATTTTCTTTCACTTTTTTACCGAGGTAGGACAAATAGTTTATCACCTAATAAACATATCGCTCCTTCATTGCTATTTAAGCAAAGTGTTCCCTCATACCTTCTCGTATTTTATCTCAAACTGAACCGAAGTTATAGCAAAATATATCTTTAAATCGGTAAATTTGGAAAACTTAAATCGCATTTTGCCAAGTTGGTTTGTTTTTGAAGATATGACTATGTTGCAATAAAGGAGCGATTTGTTTAGGTATTTGCTATTTTTAAGACTGCCTGCATCTTATTTTGAATTAATATTTTTTATGAACGTTTCACTTCACTAAATTTATTAATTATCAACTGTTGCACTGCCTATTCTGCTTTTAGTAGATTTATTGCATCAGGAGTCATTGATTTACGTACGTACTCACTTCTTGCAATTTATCTAATCGACAACTAATCCACAGATGCTAAACTTAAGAGAATATAAAACTAAATTTCAAAGTATAAATTACTGTTTTTTTTTTAACTATGAGAAATTTTTTATTTCCCGGGATCCCGCAAGAAAAATCCCGGGAAAGCGGGAAATAAAATAATTGAATATCCGGGACGGGAAATCCCGGGAAAACCCCTCCTTTTTGGTTATCTTTTTTCAATGTGCATTCTCATTTGGAATAATTAAAACTTCCGATCTGTGATATAAGGAGTGTTTAGAAAAAAAAACTTAAAAAACTATAACCGCAGATAACTGATGATTATATTACATTCAGATTAAATTTCCAAAAGCCATCTTTAAATTTTTTAATTGTTCTCCTATAAAACTAAACAAATAGACTTAAGCACTTATTGCCACAGAATAAATTCAAAGCCAACAGCATTTATATAAAACCAAAAAAGTTACAATATTCAAACAAATTATTACAAAATATTTCTGTTAAAATACGATCTTAGTTCAGAATATGCATTAACGAAATCAGTTGAAAGCCATTTTCTAATTTTTATCAAGAAAATTTCAATGAAAAAACACTTTTCCTTTATAGTCAAAGGAACATTTTATATTAGACATTTGTAATTCCTTTAAAAGAGAAATAATTTTCTTCTAATCGAATAAGCGTTTTCTTTATTAATAACTTTTGTCAACATTTCTTACAGAATCTAATCCGAAAAATGCAGCTGCTTTGCATATAAAATCATTAAATTGTTTTGAAGCAGGTGGGAATAAATTTTGCTTCGTTTTTATAAAATAAATCTGAGTCTTTAAACAAATTAATAATTCTGTATAATTCTGTATGTTTTTGTTCCATTATAAAAATATATGTATGCCAAAATGTGAGAAGTTGTCGTTTTCCTTTCTAAACATGTTGCAACAATAAATGGCAAATTTGTTCCATTTCTTACCCGCAGTTATAACTGAGTGTGAGATAATACCCTTTTTTGCATCTGCGCAAAGTACTTTTTTATGCAAGCAAATATTTTTTTTCTTGTGTTTGCGGACAATTTGCGTTATATTTTGATTTTTAGTTATATTGTGATGGATATAAAAACTTTTTGTTTTTCGTTTGTTTTACTTTTATTATATTTTTTTTTGTCGCAAAATTTTAACAATAGCTGACATTAATTATTAAAAATCAGTGCTGTTAACGCTTATTGGAATTGTAAGAAAATTTAATGTTGAAAGTTGCTACAAGCGTGGTGAATATCGCTTTTAGTACAAACTTTGCATTCAATATTTAACTCGCTAAATACACATTAGTGTTGAGTGTAAAACGTAGCTATTATTTTGTTCCATTGTAATTAAGAAAAATATATCACTTTGTAAGGGTTCGTGTAACCTAATAAATATATTGCACAACTATAATGCATCATTATTTTTTAGAAAAGAAAACACCATAAGTTAGGCCAAAGCCAATTGATTTAATTTTCATTAAATTATTTTTATGAAGGAAGGAATTTTACAACATGAAATTAATTAAAATTTATTGATAATTTTTCATTATTGACTGAACTAGGAATAAAACCCAGGTTTTCACGGACAGGTTGACCTGACGTTTCGATTAAAACCACACAATCTATATGTAAATCAATTAATATAGATAATCATTCAAAACAAATTTTGATTTACCAAAGTTAAAATACCGTTGGGCTTAAAGATTGATGTTTGACTATTGGCTGAAAGTATTAAACGGCAAACCCCTCTGAGAAGATTGTGTACTTGCAATCGAAACGTCAGGGCAACCTGTCCGTGAAAATCTGCGTTCGATTCCCAGTTCAGTCAAGAATGAAAATCTATATATATAAAAATGAAAAATGTTTGTATGTTTGTTGGCTTTATAGACTCCTAAACTACTGAACCGATTTTCCTGAATTTTTTACAGTAACATTTTGTTGAACTTTTGATAGTAGGAACTTCTGCCCAAAATTTAAATAAAATAGCAGCGGGGGAAATGGTTCCCCCTATAGGACGCCAATATTTAATATCGCATATCTTAAGAACTATTGTAGTGAGAATGTTCAAACTTTGTAGAAGTCACTCTTATGGTATACTACACTTTTGAAAACAAAAATAAAGCGGGTAAGCGCAGGGGGAAATACCTCCCATAGGAGGCATATTTTAAATATCGCTTAACTGAAGAACTATTAAAGGGAGAGTCTTCAAACGTGGTTAAAGCTACAATTATGGTAAAATATAAATTTCAATTTAGAATTGGGCGGGGTAGACAGAGGAGGAGCAGTACCCCTCTTAGATAGAAATATTAATAAGAGCCGCTGCACGCATTTTGTTGAACTTTTGGTAGTAGGATCTTCTGAGTTCCAAAATTTAAATAAAGTAGCAGCGGGGGAAGTGTTACTCCCCATAGGACGCCATTGTTTAATATCGCATATCTTAAGAACGGTTATAGGTAGAATGTTCAAACTTTGTAGAAGTCACTCTTATGGTATACTACACTTTTGAAAACAAAAATAAAGCGGGTAAGCGCAGTGGGGGAAATACCTCCCATAGGAGGCATATTTTAAATATCGCTTAACTGAAGAACTATTAAAGGGAGAGTCTTCAAACGTGGTTAAAGCTACAATTATGGTAAAATATAAATTTCAATTTAGAATTGGGCGGGGTAGACAGAGGAGGAGCAGTACCCCTCTTAGATAGAAATATTAATAAGAGCCGCTGCACGCATTTTGTTGAACTTTTGGTAGTAGGATCTTCTGAGTTCCAAAATTGAAATAAAATAGCAGCGGGGGAAGTGTTACTCCCCATAGGACGCCATTGTTTAATATCGCATATCTTAAGAACGGTTATAGTAAGAATGTTCAAACTTTGTAGAAGTCACTCTTATGGTATACTACTCTTTTGAAAATAAAAAAGCGGGTAGACGCAGGGGGGAATACCTACCATAGGATGCATATATTGAATATCTCTCAACTGAAGAAGTGTTTACAGCAGTGTAGCAAAGCGCACCGGGTTAAGCTAGTTATCAATAAATTTTAATTGATTTCATGTTGTAAAATTGCTTTCTTCTTAAAAATAATTTAATGAAAATTAAATTCAATCAATTTTTTTCAATATTTAATAAGAATTACATCACATTATGACCAAATTTTGTTTGAATCGACAGAATAGTTCATGATCAAATTTTGTTTTGCCTTTTTTATAATAAACAATCCAATTAGTTAATAAAATTTATTGAATTATTATAAGAAAACATCACAATAAAAACAATTCAACAAAACGTTTTTTTTTCTAAACAATCATATTTTAACTTATTTCTCATATTACAATTATTAAATATTTTGTAATAAAATAAAATACCTTAAATTTCTTTCCTCTGGTTTAAAATGAAACATTTTCTCATTAAATTTTAAAAACGAGATAAAAAAGCTTTTTACACAAAACAAAAAAAATACCATTCGCAATATTTCCCTTTAGCAACTCTGCAGATTTAGCGGATGGCAAATCGTGTTGGCATGACAAAAAGTCCAAAAGTACTCATACCAACAAAAACAGTCCGCCAAATAGATGATATTGTGCAATACTTAAAAATTTAGCATCAAATCTGGCAAAATAAAATGTATAAAATTGTATAAAGAAATCGTTAAAAGAAATAGTAGTTATAAACAAAAAAAAAAAAAAATAACTTAACTAAACTGTAACTAAAATAGAAAACATTAATAAAAATAAACTGCAGTTAAGTTGAGCTTATTTTTTTCTTTTCATTTTATTTGTCTTCCTAAACGTCTTTTCTTCTTCCTTTTTAAAGTTTTTTAACTTTAACAAACGGCACAAGTCACGACATGAACTCTTAGAAATGATCGCGGGAATGCAAAAAGATCATGCGATGACAATGACGACGATGATGATGATGATGTGATTTAATGTTTTTCTTACAGACAAAAAAAAAAAACATAAAATGGAAAAAATAAAAATTATATAAGAAAGCAGTGATTTTTTTTCTTAAGTTTCAAGAAAAAGTACCATGAGAAAAGTTATAGTTAAGAAATTGGTAGGAAAAAAATGTTTTGTTGAACTAACAAATTGTGTTGCAACTACATAAAAAAAGTCACAAAATTTAGTTGAATATTTTAAAACAGTTGAGCATAGCAAAATAGCACAAACTTGAGATACTTATTCAACATTTTGTTTTAGTATAGATTTTTCAAAGATTGGTGGTAAAAAAACTACTTAAAAACAGATGACGGCAAATCATTTTTTTTTAACTGATATCTACTACTCTTTTTAACACCAGTACATTAACAAAATTAAAAATAAAAATTAATTTTTAATGCTTTTTAAGAAAAAGTACTTTATTGAAAAGTATTTTTTTTTTATATAAAGAACTTTCAGCATAAAAAGTTCTTTTTATGCAAATATTACGTTTTTACCAAAGTTCTTTTTATACCAAAAATTTGCTTTTTCAAATATACTAGTGGTCAAAACGTCCCAATTTTGCGAAAACTATTATTTAGTTTCTTTAAGTAAGTAAATTTTAATCAAAAAGTATACGTTCTTAAAAGAAGAACACGTTTAAAAAAAAGCTTCACTTTTTACAATAAATACCGTTTTTAACAAAATTGACCAAAAAATTGGTACCAAAAAGTACACTTTGCAACAAAAAGTTCACTTTTTAATTATAAGAACAAAAACTTGAAAGACTTCACCTTTTAGCACAATTTTTTTTAAACAAAGTACACTTTTGAAATAAAAGATACACTTTTAACCAAAAACTTAACTTTTAACCAAAAGCTTAACTTTTCAACAAAAACTACACATTTTGCAAAAATAGGCTTTTTAACAACAAAAAGTACAATTCTTAGCAAATATGTTTACAGTTTTTGACAAAAAGTACCTTTTAAAATAAGTATGCACCTTTAAAAGAAATAACTTTTAAAAAAGTAACTTTTCAAAATGTACCTTTTAAAAAAGTACCTTTTAAAAAGGTACCTTTCAAAAAAGTACCTTTTAAAATAGGACCTTTTAAAAAAAGGTGGCTTTAAACAAATTACCTTTTTAAAAAGTACCTTTTAAAAAAGTAACTTTTGAAAAAGTACCTTTTAAAAAATTAACTTTTGAAAAAGTACCTTTTGAAAAAGTACCTTTCAAAAAAGTACCTTTTAAAAAAGTAACTTTTAAAATAAATACCCTTACAAAAAAGTAAATTTTTTATTAAAAAGTACACATTATAAAAACCTAAAATTAAATTTTTACTAAAGGAGTAATTTTTCCAAAGTGTTTATTTGTCCCCAAAACTAAAACTTATGCGAGGGGAAACCTTGTTTGCAAAAACTGAAACTACCTACTCTGTTTTAGCAGATGTCGACAGGGTATATTTGTATAAGCTAATCAATCCAATTGTAATTTCTTCAATATTGATTTGGACCCTACACAAAAAATATAATTTTAATATTAATGGCATTTGCCCAAGTAAACAAATTAATAGTATCAATTAAATGTTTAATTCACTTGATTAAACGTTTAATTCGCTTGATTTAATTTATAATTAAAACTGATTTTATTTTTTAATAATGCTTTAATTGATGAACAATTTTCGAGAAATATGTATTGTTACAACTCTGCCAACATCCCTGTCTTATTATTATTTATGTTTGCATCATCAACAGCGCTTGATGGCTCTCATCTCTGTTTACATTCTTTTTTTTTCGTCACATGTTAAACTTCACTGTTTTTGTTGGCAGAACAAAAAAGGCGAAGCCAGTAGCAACACAAAAAACGAAGAAAACACCAAGCCCAATTTTTAATTATAGCTTTTTGCTAAATAGATAAATTTGATAAAAAAAAGGTTACCCTTAAAAAACAAAGTGGGTGAAGATAAATACGCCGAGTTAAATATGTTTTATGACGTAAAACGTTACGTTATTAAAAACGTAGCTGAGCTACGCGTAGCTGATTAAAAACGTAGCTCAGCTACGAATATTTCAGCTAAACGTAGCTCAGCTACGTTTTTATTTAATTTTTTTCTTAATTTTGAGCGGTGTGTATGGGAGAGATTTTTTAAATTGCGACCGAACCAAAAGAGATTACGGAACGGGAGTAGCACCAAATTAGAGGTAATTAACTCTTCTTTCGTAATCTGTAATCAACATTTAAGAAATATAAATTTTTCTATTTTTAAAAAATTCTTCAAATTTTGGCTAGTGTATCTGGGAGATATTTTTTTAAGTTGTGACCGAACGAAAAAAGATTACGGAACGGGAGTAGCACCAAATTAGAGGTAATCAACTCTACTTTCGTAATCTTTAATCAAAATTTAAGAAATATAAATTTTTCTATTTTTAAAAAATTCTTCAAATTTTGGCTAGTGTATCTGGGAGATATTTTTTTAAGTTGTGACCGAACGAAAAAAGATTACGGAACGGGAGTAGCACCAAATTAGAGGTAATCAACTCTACTTTCGTAATCTTTAATCAAAATTTAAGAAATATAAATTTTTCTATTTTTAAAAAATTCTTCAAATTTTGGCTAGTGTATCTGGGAGATATTTTTTTAAGTTGTGACCGAACGAAAAAAGATTACGGAACGGGAGTAGCACCAAATTAGAGGTAATCAACTCTACTTTCGTAATCTTTAATCAAAATTTAAGAAATATAAATTTTTCTATTTTTAAAAAATTCTTCAAATTTTGGCTAGTGTATCTGGGAGAGATTTTTTTAAGTTGCGACCGAACGAAAAAAGATTACGGAACGGGAGTAGCACCAAATTAGAGGTAATCAACTCTACTTTCGTAATCTGTAATCAAAATTTAAGAAATATAAATTTTTCTATTTTTAAAAAATTCTTCAAATTTTGGCTAGTGTATCTGGGAGATATTTTTTTAAGTTGTGACCGAACGAAAAAAGATTACGGAACGGGAGTAGCACCAAATTAGAGGTAATCAACTCTACTTTCGTAATCTTTAATCAAAATTTAAGAAATGTATATTTTTCTATTTTTAAAAAATTCTTCAAATTTTGGCTAGTGTATCTGGGAGAGATTTTTTTAAGTTGCGACCGAACGAAAAAAGATTACGGAACGGGAGTAGCACCAAATTAGAGGTAATCAACTCTTCTTTCGTAATCTGTAATCAACATTTAAGAAATATAAATTTTTCTATTTTTAAAAAATTCTTCAAATTTTGGCTAGTGTATCTGGGAGATATTTTTTTAAGTTGTGACCGAACGAAAAAAGATTACGGAACGGGAGTAGCACCAAATACGAGGTAATCAACTCTACTTTCGTAATCTTTAATCAAAATTTAAGAAATATAAATTTTTCTATTTTTAAAAAATTCTTCAAATTTTGGCTAGTGTATCTGGGAGATATTTTTTTAAGTTGTGACCGAACGAAAAAAGATTACGGAACGGGAGTAGCACCAAATTAGAGGTAATCAACTCTACTTTCGTAATCTTTAATCAAAATTTAAGAAATATAAATTTTTCTATTTTTAAAAAATTCTTCAAATTTTGGCTAGTGTATCTGGGAGAGATTTTTTTAAGTTGCGACCGAACGAAAAAAGATTACGGAACGGGAGTAGCACCAAATTAGAGGTAATCAACTCTACTTTCGTAATCTGTAATCAAAATTTAAGAAATATAAATTTTTCTATTTTTAAAAAATTCTTCAAATTTTGGCTAGTGTATCTGGGAGATATTTTTTTAAGTTGTGACCGAACGAAAAAAGATTACGGAACGGGAGTAGCACCAAATTAGAGGTAATCAACTCTACTTTCGTAATCTTTAATCAAAATTTAAGAAATGTATATTTTTCTATTTTTAAAAAATTCTTCAAATTTTGGCTAGTGTATCTGGGAGAGATTTTTTTAAGTTGCGACCGAACGAAAAAAGATTACGGAACGGGAGTAGCACCAAATTAGAGGTAATCAACTCTACTTTCATAATCTGTAATCAAAATTTAAGAAATATAAATTTTTCTATTTTTAAAAAATTCTTCAAATTTTGGCTAGTGTATCTGGGAGATATTTTTTTAAGTTGTGACCGAACGAAAAAAGATTACGGAACGGGAGTAGCACCAAATTAGAGGTAATCAACTCTACTTTCGTAATCTGTAATCAAAATTTAAGAAATATTAATTTTTCTATTTTTAAAAAATTCTTCAAATTTTGGCTAGTGTATCTGGGAGAGATTTTTTTAAGTTGCGACCGAACGAAAAAAGATTACGGAACGGGAGTAGCACCAAATTAGAGGTAATCAACTCTACTTTCGTAATCTGTAATCAAAATTTAAGAAATATAAATTTTTCTATTTTTAAAAAATTCTTCAAATTTTGGCTAGTGTATCTGGGAGATATTTTTTTAAGTTGTGACCGAACGAAAAAAGATTACGGAACGGGAGTAGCACCAAATTAGAGGTAATCAACTCTACTTTCGTAATCTGTAATCAAAATTTAAGAAATATAAATTTTTCTATTTTTAAAAAATTCTTCAAATTTTGGCTAGTGTATCTGGGAGATATTTTTTTAAGTTGTGACCGAACGAAAAAAGATTACGGAACGGGAGTAGCACCAAATTAGAGGTAATCAACTCTACTTTCGTAATCTGTAATCAAAATTTAAGAAATATAAATTTTTCTATTTTTAAAAAATTCTTCAAATTTTGGCTAGTGTATCTGGGAGATATTTTTTTAAGTTGTGACCGAACGAAAAAAGATTACGGAACGGGAGTAGCACCAAATTAGAGGTAATCAACTCTACTTTCGTAATCTTTAATCAAAATTTAAGAAATGTATATTTTTCTATTTTTAAAAAATTCTTCAAATTTTGGCTAGTGTATCTGGGAGAGATTTTTTTAAGTTGCGACCGAACGAAAAAAGATTACGGAACGGGAGTAGCACCAAATTAGAGGTAATCAACTCTTCTTTCGTAATCTGTAATCAACATTTAAGAAATATAAATTTTTCTATTTTTAAAAAATTCTTCAAATTTTGGCTAGTGTATCTGGGAGATATTTTTTTAAGTTGTGACCGAACGAAAAAAGATTACGGAACGGGAGTAGCACCAAATACGAGGTAATCAACTCTACTTTCGTAATCTTTAATCAAAATTTAAGAAATATAAATTTTTCTATTTTTAAAAAATTCTTCAAATTTTGGCTAGTGTATCTGGGAGATATTTTTTTAAGTTGTGACCGAACGAAAAAAGATTACGGAACGGGAGTAGCACCAAATTAGAGGTAATCAACTCTACTTTCGTAATCTTTAATCAAAATTTAAGAAATATAAATTTTTCTATTTTTAAAAAATTCTTCAAATTTTGGCTAGTGTATCTGGGAGAGATTTTTTTAAGTTGCGACCGAACGAAAAAAGATTACGGAACGGGAGTAGCACCAAATTAGAGGTAATCAACTCTACTTTCGTAATCTGTAATCAAAATTTAAGAAATATAAATTTTTCTATTTTTAAAAAATTCTTCAAATTTTGGCTAGTGTATCTGGGAGATATTTTTTTAAGTTGTGACCGAACGAAAAAAGATTACGGAACGGGAGTAGCACCAAATTAGAGGTAATCAACTCTACTTTCGTAATCTTTAATCAAAATTTAAGAAATGTATATTTTTCTATTTTTAAAAAATTCTTCAAATTTTGGCTAGTGTATCTGGGAGAGATTTTTTTAAGTTGCGACCGAACGAAAAAAGATTACGGAACGGGAGTAGCACCAAATTAGAGGTAATCAACTCTACTTTCATAATCTGTAATCAAAATTTAAGAAATATAAATTTTTCTATTTTTAAAAAATTCTTCAAATTTTGGCTAGTGTATCTGGGAGATATTTTTTTAAGTTGTGACCGAACGAAAAAAGATTACGGAACGGGAGTAGCACCAAATTAGAGGTAATCAACTCTACTTTCGTAATCTGTAATCAAAATTTAAGAAATATTAATTTTTCTATTTTTAAAAAATTCTTCAAATTTTGGCTAGTGTATCTGGGAGAGATTTTTTTAAGTTGCGACCGAACGAAAAAAGATTACGGAACGGGAGTAGCACCAAATTAGAGGTAATCAACTCTACTTTCGTAATCTGTAATCAAAATTTAAGAAATATAAATTTTTCTATTTTTAAAAAATTCTTCAAATTTTGGCTAGTGTATCTGGGAGATATTTTTTTAAGTTGTGACCGAACGAAAAAAGATTACGGAACGGGAGTAGCACCAAATTAGAGGTAATCAACTCTACTTTCGTAATCTGTAATCAAAATTTAAGAAATATAAATTTTTCTATTTTTAAAAAATTCTTCAAATTTTGGCTAGTGTATCTGGGAGATATTTTTTTAAGTTGTGACCGAACGAAAAAAGATTACGGAACGGGAGTAGCACCAAATTAGAGGTAATCAACTCTACTTTCGTAATCTGTAATCAAAATTTAAGAAATATAAATTTTTCTATTTTTAAAAAATTCTTCAAATTTTGGCTAGTGTATCTGGGAGATATTTTTTTAAGTTGTGACCGAACGAAAAAAGATTACGGAACGGGAGTAGCACCAAATTAGAGGTAATCAACTCTACTTTCGTAATCTGTAATCAAAATTTAAGAAATATAAATTTTTCTATTTTTAAAAAATTCTTCAAATTTTGGCTAGTGTATCTGGGAGATATTTTTTTAAGTTGTGACCGAACGAAAAAAGATTACGGAACGGGAGTAGCACCAAATTAGAGGTAATCAACTCTACTTTCGTAATCTGTAATCAAAATTTAAGAAATATAAATTTTTCTATTTTTAAAAAATTCTTCAAATTTTGGCTAGTGTATCTGGGAGATATTTTTTTAAGTTGTGACCGAACGAAAAAAGATTACGGAACGGGAGTAGCACCAAATTAGAGGTAATCAACTCTACTTTCGTAATCTGTAATCAAAATTTAAGAAATATAAATTTTTCTATTTTTAAAAAATTCTTCAAATTTTGGCTAGTGTATCTGGGAGATATTTTTTTAAGTTGTGACCGAACGAAAAAAGATTACGGAACGGGAGTAGCACCAAATTAGAGGTAATCAACTCTACTTTCGTAATCTGTAATCAAAATTTAAGAAATATAAATTTTTCTATTTTTAAAAAATTCTTCAAATTTTGGCTAGTGTATCTGGGAGATATTTTTTTAAGTTGCAACCGAACGAAAAAAGATTACGGAACGGGATTATAAACCATCAGTGAAAGTAGACCTTTCCTGTTGTGTCATATAAATTCAGTCCCTATGCCAATTTCACACGTAAAACAAAATCCATTTTTAATGTCATGTTTTAAAAATAAAATTGATATGTATATTTCAATTATGTTGTTATAAATTAATTGTCGAGGATTTAAGCACTGAAATTCGTTTAGATCTATTGAGTTTGACAGGTTGGGGGTTTGTTGTAAATCTTTAAAAATTGAATTATATTCAAATAATATAAAATTTAACGTACCATAACGATCAGGTACTTTTATTTTGCTATACATTATATCGAATTGTTTAACTTCTTTTTCGATATGTTTTTTATTACTATAAGATTCTTTCAGTTTTTTGGGTGATCTTCTCCATTTATCCTCAACCATTTGTAAAGTTGTTTTTAAAGGACGACGTTTGCAATAGTTTTGGGGAAACTTATACTTGCGCTTTAAATCGTTTAGTTTTGCCTGAATATACTTTTTTGATTTTCTTATATAAAGCGTTGGTCGTACATTTCGATCTCCTTTTAGTACAACATTTTTAGTTATATTAAAATAGCCCTCGACTGGACTATTAGAAATTCTGGTACAAGTAGTAGTTTCTACATATTTGCCCATTACATTAGACCACCACGGCAAGTATGGTACATATTTCTTCAAAATGTGATTTAAATAATTTATATTTTGAAACTTGTTTTCGGATAAACTATTGTCTATTATTTTTACACTGTTATTTATTTCTTGGCCTTTTAAATAAAATGGGCTTTTTTTATATATAGGCTTTGTAGATATATTTGGAATGTTTTCCTCTAAATCATTAATACCTTCATCTACAATTACTTCTTCCATATAATTTGTTGCTTTTAAACAATCTTCACTGCACCCCTTTGATTTTAAAATTATAATGGCATTTTTCAACCAAGACCAGAAATCTAATATTGTGCTAATATTAATAGCTTTGATTATAATTTGTTTAAAAAATTTTCTTTGTTGGTCATTTTTGGCATACGTTTCAACATCTTTCAAGCAAATTTTTAGGAAATGGCAATAGCATATTTGTATAACGACAAAACCTGATGGTAATTTTGTTTTCGAGTGCAAAAATTTATAAGATTTCATAAGGTAGGTCACAACGTCAACATCGTTAAAAATTTGTATGGTAGAATTTATAATAGCCCAACTAAAATCACAACATATTCTTTTGCTTAAAGGCCACTTTATTTTTTTTAGTGCACAAAATACTTTTAGTTCCATTAAAAAGCGACTGATATCTTCTTCAAAGTGGCGTGATAAAAGCGCCTCTGCAACTGGAAATAATATTCCACTTGCTTTATCTTCACGAACATGAAGAACAATAGAATAGAGAAACACTCTATTAGATTCTGGGTTAATTTTTTTTATTATGGATCCCGTGGCATCTATAAACAAGGTGTTTCTACTTTTTAATATTAATTTTCTGCTATCGTTTGTAACTTTCAGTTGGGTTTCAGAGAACAAATAAATTTCTTGAGGGCTCGATACTTTTTGGATAAATTTGTTCCATTTTTTGTCCCTCCGCATTAAAAATAAGTCTATTTCTAAATCTCTATGTCGATTATGCTTCTGTAAAATTTCGCTTTTCATCTTTTTAACGACGTTTTTGCTTGGAATACTCTTTGTGTTAACAGATGTTGATAGATTTATAAGAAAATTGTCCCTGTAATTCGATGGAAGCTGGTTCTTTAACTGACATTTTGCAACGTTTCTTTTAAACCCTCTTATTTGTTGGCCCTTTGGTTCTGAAGAATGATTATATTTTTCTTTATTTGCTGATACGATAACTTTTATCGGTGATGACTTGAGATGTATTACAAATTTGAATTTCTTACAATGCTCATAGATGCACTTGGCATAAATTCTCATTTTGGTTAATTCTTTGGTGTATCCGTGACTGCAAACGTTAACGGGGCATGTGGTATTAAATTTATTGTAGCTTATTTTTACCATGTCTTCAAGACATTTGGTAAATTCTTTTTGGTTTACAATATTATCATCTCTAATAAAATACTCTTGAAGGTATGTCATTTGCTGCTTCGTTAAATAAAATTCACCTTCACCAAAAATGTAAATATTGCTTTTTATTACTTTCATGAAAAGTATTCAAGTTCGGAAGTGAGACGCACATCTTTTTCGTCAATAAACTGTAATCCTCATCTTTAATATCTTCATCAGTGGTGTGAACAATGTCTGATAAGTTCGCTTGGGTTGATGAAGATATATTTTTAAATTTAGGAGAGGTAAAATTTGAACTGTTATCTGCTGAAATGTTTTCGATTGGAAGTAAATTCTCAAAATTTTCCACAATTTCCAAAAAGTCGTTGTCTAAATTTGTATTATTATTGAAATCCAAATCTGGTGGTTTTATTGTTTGAACAGAAATAACTTCTACTCTTTCATGTGTTCTTTTACCATCAATTGTATTTTTGTAACATACATCAGACTCTTGGGGAAATATTTCATTGGTGTTAAAAATTATTTGCCTGTTAACTATAGTGGTAAAAAAAATATAAAATTTGATTAAACAAAAATTATCCCTGTATTCATAAAAATTTTTTAATTTAATAAAGGCTTACAAAACAAATTTTCTATGAAAATTTTCCATAATAAACTTTTATTAAATTTAATAATCGTTTGTGAATACGAGGGTTATTCTACAAACTAGGGACTGAATTTATATGACACAACAGGAAAGGTCTACTTTCACTGATGGTTTATAATCCCGTTCCGTAATCTTTTTTCGTTCGGTCGCAACTTAAAAAAATCTCTCCCAGATACACTAGCCAAAATTTGAAGAATTTTTTAAAAATAGAAAAATTTATATTTCTTAAATTTTGATTAAAGATTACGAAAGTAGAGTTGATTACCTCTAATTTGGTGCTACTCCCGTTCCGTAATCTTTTTTCGTTCGGTCACAACTTAAAAAAATATCTCCCAGATACACTAGCCAAAATTTGAAGAATTTTTTAAAAATAGAAAAATTTATATTTCTTAAATGTTGATTACAGATTACGAAAGAAGAGTTGATTACCTCTAATTTGGTGCTACTCCCGTTCCGTAATCTTTTTTCGTTCGGTCGCAACTTAAAAAAATCTCTCCCAGATACACTAGCCAAAATTTGAAGAATTTTTTAATAATAGAAAAATTTATATTTCCTAAATTTTGATTAAAGATTACGAAAGTAGAGTTGATTACCTCTAATTTGGTGCTACTCCCGTTCCGTAATCTTTTTTCGTTCGGTCACAACTTAAAAAAATATCTCCCAGATACACTAGCCAAAATTTGAAGAATTTTTTAAAAATAGAAAAATTAATATTTCTTAAATTTTGATTACAGATTACGAAAGTAGAGTTGATTACCTCTAATTTGGTGCTACTCCCGTTCCGTAATCTTTTTTCGTTCGGTCACAACTTAAAAAAATATCTCCCAGATACACTAGCCAAAATTTGAAGAATTTTTTAAAAATAGAAAAATTTATATTTCTTAAATTTTGATTACAGATTATGAAAGTAGAGTTGATTACCTCTAATTTGGTGCTACTCCCGTTCCGTAATCTTTTTTCGTTCGGTCGCAACTTAAAAAAATCTCTCCCAGATACACTAGCCAAAATTTGAAGAATTTTTTAAAAATAGAAAAATATACATTTCTTAAATTTTGATTAAAGATTACGAAAGTAGAGTTGATTACCTCTAATTTGGTGCTACTCCCGTTCCGTAATCTTTTTTCGTTCGGTCACAACTTAAAAAAATATCTCCCAGATACACTAGCCAAAATTTGAAGAATTTTTTAAAAATAGAAAAATTTATATTTCTTAAATTTTGATTACAGATTACGAAAGTAGAGTTGATTACCTCTAATTTGGTGCTACTCATGTTCCGTAATCTTTTTTCGTTCGGTCGCAACTTAAAAAAATCTCTCCCAGATACAGTAGCCAAAATTTGAAGAATTTTTTAAAAATAGAAAAATTTATATTTCTTAAATTTTGATTAAAGATTACGAAAGTAGAGTTGATTACCTCTAATTTGGTGCTACTCCCGTTCCGTAATCTTTTTTCGTTCGGTCACAACTTAAAAAAATATCTCCCAGATACACTAGCCAAAATTTGAAGAATTTTTTAAAAATAGAAAAATTTATATTTCTTAAATTTTGATTAAAGATTACGAAAGTAGAGTTGATTACCTCTAATTTGGTGCTACTCCCGTTCCGTAATCTTTTTTCGTTCGGTCACAACTTAAAAAAATATCTCCCAGATACACTAGCCAAAATTTGAAGAATTTTTTAAAAATAGAAAAATTTATATTTCTTAAATTTTGATTACAGATTACGAAAGTAGAGTTGATTACCTCTAATTTGGTGCTACTCCCGTTCCGTAATCTTTTTTCGTTCGGTCGCAACTTAAAAAAATCTCTCCCAGATACACTAGCCAAAATTTGAAGAATTTTTTAAAAATAGAAAAATTTATATTTCTTAAATTTTGATTACAGATTACGAAAGTAGAGTTGATTACCTCTAATTTGGTGCTACTCCCGTTCCGTAATCTTTTTTCGTTCGGTCGCAACTTAAAAAAATCTCTCCCAGATACACTAGCCAAAATTTGAAGAATTTTTTAAAAATAGAAAAATTTATATTTCTTAAATTTTGATTAAAGATTACGAAAGTAGAGTTGATTACCTCTAATTTAGTGCTACTCCCGTTCCGTAATCTTTTTTCGTTCGGTCACAACTCAAAAAAATATCTCCCAGATACACTAGCCAAAATTTGAAGAATTTTTTAAAAATAGAAAAATTTATATTTCTTAAATTTTGATTACAGATTACGAAAGTAGAGTTGATTACCTCTAATTTGGTGCTACTCCCGTTCCGTAATCTTTTTTCGTTCGGTCGCAACTTAAAAAAATCTCTCCCAGATACACTAGCCAAAATTTGAAGAATTTTTTAAAAATAGAAAAATTTATATTTCTTAAATTTTGATTACAGATTACGAAAGTAGAGTTGATTACCTCTAATTTGGTGCTACTCCCGTTCCGTAATCTTTTTTCGTTCGGTCGCAACTTAAAAAAATCTCTCCCAGATACACTAGCCAAAATTTGAAGAATTTTTTAAAAATAGAAAAATTTATATTTCTTAAATTTTGATTAAAGATTACGAAAGTAGAGTTGATTACCTCTAATTTGGTGCTACTCCCGTTCCGTAATCTTTTTTCGTTCGGTCACAACTTAAAAAAATATCTCCCAGATACACTAGCCAAAATTTGAAGAATTTTTTAAAAATAGAAAAATTTATATTTCTTAAATTTTGATTACAGATTACGAAAGTAGAGTTGATTACCTCTAATTTGGTGCTACTCCCGTTCCGTAATCTTTTTTCGTTCGGTCGCAACTTAAAAAAATCTCTCCCAGATACACTAGCCAAAATTTGAAGAATTTTTTAAAAATAGAAAAATTTATATTTCTTAAATTTTGATTACAGATTACGAAAGTAGAGTTGATTACCTCTAATTTGGTGCTACTCCCGTTCCGTAATCTTTTTTCGTTCGGTCGCAACTTAAAAAAATCTCTCCCAGATACACTAGCCAAAATTTGAAGAATTTTTTAAAAATAGAAAAATTTATATTTCTTAAATTTTGATTAAAGATTACGAAAGAAGAGTTAATTACCTCTAATTTGGTGCTACTCCCGTTCCGTAATCTTTTTTCGTTCGGTCACAACTTAAAAAAATATCTCCCAGATACACTAGCCAAAATTTGAAGAATTTTTTAAAAATAGAAAAATTTATATTTCTTAAATTTTGATTAAAGATTACGAAAGTAGAGTTGATTACCTCTAATTTGGTGCTACTCCCGTTCCGTAATCTTTTTTCGTTCGGTCACAACTTAAAAAAATATCTCCCAGATACACTAGCCAAAATTTGAAGAATTTTTTAAAAATAGAAAAATTTATATTTCTTAAATTTTGATTAAAGATTACGAAAGTAGAGTTGATTACCTCTAATTTGGTGCTACTCCCGTTCCGTAATCTTTTTTCGTTCGGTCACAACTTAAAAAAATATCTCCCAGATACACTAGCCAAAATTTGAAGAATTTTTTAAAAATAGAAAAATTTATATTTCTTAAATTTTGATTACAGATTACGAAAGTAGAGTTGATTACCTCTAATTTGGTGCTACTCCCGTTCCGTAATCTTTTTTCGTTCGGTCGCAACTTAAAAAAATCTCTCCCAGATACACTAGCCAAAATTTGAAGAATTTTTTAAAAATAGAAAAATTTATATTTCTTAAATTTTGATTACAGATTACGAAAGTAGAGTTGATTACCTCTAATTTGGTCCTACTCCCGTTCCGTAATCTCTTTTGGTTCGGTCGCAATTTAAAAAATCTCTCCCATACACACCGCTCAAAATTAAGAAAAAAATTAAATAAAAACGTAGCTGAGCTACGTTTAGCTGAAATATTCGTAGCTGAGCTACGTTTTTAATCAGCTACGCGTAGCTCAGCTACGTTTTAATAACGTAACGTTTTACGTCATAAAACATATTTAACTCGGCGTATTTATCTTCACCCACTTTAAAAAACACCTCAGGAACCTTTCTTAAAATTAAATCACAGTTCAGCAAATTTTTCTAGAGTATATTTTACGTCCTTATGAGTACCGAAGTTGATTTACGATGTACGTCTGTTTGTTGAAATAGGTTTTCCGAAGACTCTAGATATCATTGTTATATATAAATATGCTGCGTTAAAATCAGCCTGATTGGTCCACAGATGGTTGATACATCAGCAAAAGAACTTTTTGACCCATAAATCAATGTTTTATTATATCTGGAGCACGTCAAAACCCAAAGTTTCCAAATAAGGTACAATCATCTGGGCTATCAATAGACAACAACCGACAAAATCTGGGTGGATGTGGAGAAATGGGCGTTGCGCAAAAAACATTTGCTTATGTCTTAAGAACGGTATTTATATTACTTGGTGAAGAGTTTGTTAGATTCGGCATAGCCTTTCTTGTTTTTAAGTCTGTTCGATAATGTCTGTTAGCCGGTACATGGCCTAAAACATTAGCCGAATATAGAAATCTTACTTGTTTGATTTGTATAATTTATAATTTGTTTCATTGTTACCATCTTTTATGCTTTTATTTTGCTCTCATCTATAGAGTAGTTCTTTTGCTACATAACAAAACGTTTGTTGCAATTAGTTCCGATTTGATCTCTAGAAAAAATAGCAAACAAAAGTTGTACTTAAAATACGAAATGAAATCAAATTTGTAACACGAAAGTTTTTTTTTTATTTTTTCTTCATTTAAAGACCTCAATAGTCTTTCTAAGGCTAAACTATAAATCGTTCTTTGAACACTATTTCATGGTGAGTTTTGGCTTAGAGAAATGCATTAGGACACGCCTCATTTTGGAAGAATTGAAAGAAAACTTTTTATTAAATTTTTAAAAATTATTGAAATTATATTTTTTTCTTAATGATTGGTATTTACTAAATATATTTACGTTAACGTGTTGAAATATGGTTAAAAGTAACCAGACAACAAGTTCATATACAACACAACGTTACGTTTACGTAAGAGTATTCATTTATACATAAATTTGGTAAGGAAAATGGAACAGCTGATTCGCAACTTTATCGTTTAAGTAAGAGTAACCTTTAAGGCCTTTAATCTTCCTTGGCAGTAGGCACTGCAAATTACTAGAAGACAAAGAGAGATAAAAATCTTACGCTATGATTCGGTTGCTAGGAAATGTGTCTACTTTTTTGTAATTTAACACATACAACAGTTTGAGAGATTTTTTTAAATTCTATTAAATCGCCCCTATTATGAAAAAGTATTATTTTTTCATTTTGCCCTATATTATGCAATGAGTGTTCTATTAAAACAAAGAAAACGGTAGCGGGCTAGAGGTGCATGGCAGTTTCTGCTGTATCGATGGATGTTCTCTCCTCGGACGTTAAAAATCTATGAGCGTAAAATAGGTGAATGCAACCTTGGATGCACCAAACATACAAATGGCAGGGCTTCTTGGGGTCCAATCGAATTTAGGGGGTTCGAAGTTGTACATCAGCAGTTAACTAGTGGTGCAGCGAGAGTCAGCAGCCCTGGTGGGTGCAAGCAGCGGGCTAACTACTAGTGCGGTCTCCTGTCTTTCAATATGATTGTCATTGGGGAAGCCTTGCTTTCCTGATATAAGGTTGTTCTTCAGTAAGTTGTTCAACGTCCAATGGGGGAGTGCCTTTTTCAGGGCATGAATATGAAAGGGTTGAAGGAAGAGCAGCTTATTTGACGAGAATCTACTACCGGGGTGCACGTAGTGGCTGTGGTTTAAGCCCAAAGTGCCGGGTAGGGTTACATTCACATTGGAGGCTGATTGTTCAGCCTTTTGGGAAAGTTTGGCCTGTGGATGGCCCTAGGTGCTGCTGATATTCAACAGAAGATATTGGGATAAATTAAAAGCAGTGGAGGTTAGATAGTTCCATAGCTCCTTAATAACGTTGGGTGCATAATTTTTGGTGAACTATACATTCGAATTGTTAACAGTGTGCGCAAATAATCCTTCACTCACACAGGGGCATTTGGTAAGTGCTTAATATTAACACACCAATTGGTTGAGAACCACCTTGAATCGATATCACAGTATATTGCACTTCTTTTCATTTTGAAATAAAAATCAAAAGGCTTTTGATTGCTGCCAATACATTGTGCCACCTTCGACTATCACATAAACATTAGCGATATGCTATAAGTGTATGCGCCGCTTAAGAGAGTCTCCTCTCTAGTCGTTTCCCTATAGCAGTGGATGCCTTACTTAACATTATATTTAATTTGAAATTTCTTATAAGTTTTCTTGAATTAAACTTTGTGAATAAAAGAGTGTGTTCAAAGTTGATATGAATTCCATTGTAACAAAATAAATATTCTTATCTTTTGCCAAATGACACACGCAAGTTTCCTGAATATTCTAAAAAGAACTTATTGACCAACTTTTATCCAATCCTATTAACTTTTTGTTATTTCGATTGTTTTTTTTTTATTTTTTTTATAAAATGACTCAGTCAGTGTTTACTCTTTTCTTTAATAGATTTGAAAATCTTAAAATTATTTTCCTCTGTCAATAAAAATCTAATGACAAAAAGTTTTTTGTTTGCAAACATTTTTACCTTTTTGTTGCCTTCAATGCTGGGGCATCAATGTGGCCTACATTTTAATGTTGCAATCAGTTTAAGAGTGAATAGACAAAAAAACCATGAACGTTTTGTTTAAGAAAAAGTTTTCAAAAAAGAAATTTAAGAGCAAACATTTTAACGTTTTACGAGTATTTTATTTAAGGTTAAGATTCTTTTTTCTACCATAAAACATTTTATTTACTTTTGAATTGGTTTACAAAATAAAATTAAAAAAAAAAAACTTTGATTGAAGTCACCTTTTTGTACTCAACTTCACTCAACTACTAAAGTTGCTCGTTTAATAAAAATTCCCATTAATCATGAATCAAACTTTTAAATAAGAAAAAAAAAAAATCTTTTAAATACATCCTAAACACATCATTATGGCAAAAATTTGTTCAATGTTCTTAATGTTCACTGATGTGATGCGATGTGACGAGATGAAATATTAAAATAAAACGAGAAAAGAGAAAAGTTTTCAAATATTCCATTTTCTTTGCTTTTTCTATACTTATTTTTAAAAGTTTCAAGTGTTTTCCAAAAATTCGTTTAAAATTTGAAAAAAGTTACAGGATAATTTTATTATACTTTTTTTCTACTTTATTTTCATTTATGACGAAAATTGTTTGATAGTGATAAATTTTTGTCAACATTTTCGAGGACACTTTTTTTCTGAGCAGTTTGCTTTAAATTTTGTGTTTTTTTTTTTTTTTTGTTTCCTGGTAAAGATAAAATTTGTCATAAATTATCTTTTTTCACTTTTCTTAACTTCCTCAATATATCATTTGGTCTGTTTGTATATGAAAGAGAAAATTAATCATGGCAAAGTTTTACATTTGTTTTCTGGAATTACTTTGAATAAACTCTACACTTTTGCTTTTAATAAAAATCTAATAGTATGGATTAAAATTATAGGGAATATGAAATCAAAATAATCTGGCTCCGATGTAGTATATGTTGGAGGTCTTTAGGACTCCTTTAAAGCTTTAATGCTAGCTCAATTTTCAATTTCAAATTTTCTCACAAAAATGTTATGTCAGAGAATTCAATCCAAAGGCAAAATGAATCGATTAGTGGTGTAAACCACGATTTTACAATGCTCATAAAGTCGTCCCCTTTTTAATACATTTAAGCTTTGATAAAAAGAATCCGTAGGGAATATATTGAGGCGTTGTACATATCGCTGGCTCAATATTACAAGGTTGTATCTCAAATAGCAAACATATGGAGCAAATCAAGTTTATAATCTCTTACTTTTATTCCTTAACTAGCTGACCCGACAGACGTTGTCCTGTCCAAATTAGGACAAATGTTTGCGTTCGTTTTTTAAAATTCGTTAAAAAGATACGAACATTTGAAAGAAAAATTAGTCAAATCAATGGAGCCGTTTAGGTAAATCGAAAAAAAGTGGGCGTTAAAGTGGGCGGGGCAAAATTTTCTTTCCGTAAAAAGCTAAGCTGGACCATGGCGATGATTTAAAAGAAAAAATCGGTCAAGCCGTTCTTGAGTTATGCGCTTTATAGAAAAAGTGGGCGTAATAGTAGGCGTGGTACATTGTTCTTTCGATGAAAATGTAAAATGAATTAATACGAACATTTAAAAGAAAAATTAGTCAAATCGATGGAGCCGTTTTTTGATTTTAGGTAAATCGAAAAAATTGGGCGGGGCAAAATTTTCTTTCCGCAAAAACCTAAGTTTGACCATGGCAATCATTTTAAAGAAAAAATCGTCCAAATCGGTCAAGCCAATCTCAAGTTATGCGCTTAATAGAAAAAGTGGGCGTAAAAGTAGGCGTGGTAAATTTTTCTTTCGATAAAATGGATTAATACGAACATTTGAAAGAAAAATTTGTCAAATCGATGAAGCTGTTTTCTGATTTTAGGTTATTCGAAAAAAGTGGGCGTAAAAGTGGGCGGGGCAACATTTTCTTTTCGTATAAATCTAATTTGGACAATGGCGATCATTTTAAAGAAGAAATCATCCAAATTATATAGATGTCATTGGTGGTGCAATATGAAAATTGAATTTTGCCACGCCCCTCCGCCCGCAGACCAAAAATCAAAAATCAGACTTCACAGTGTCAGCCGCCTAAATATTCTGAAGATTCCCTGAAAATTTCATCAAAATCGGCCCATCCGTTTTGGAGTCCATACGTTACATACATACATACACACATCCTATTTTATATATATAGATCAGTGATCTTTGTGTGCGTGCGTTCGGGGCTTTCTTAGTTCGGGGCTTGGTTATCACTGATATAGATAGATAGATAGATAGATAGATAGATAGATAGATAGATAGATAGATAGATAGATAGAAGATAGATAGATATATTGTCCCATAAAAAAAAAAACAAGACACAAGCTTCCTTCTGTCCTTCGGATTCGTTTTATCGAAATTTTGAAGAGATATCAAGAAAAATTCGTTATATCGATATATTTCGTTTCTTTCATTTTGACAGGATTAAAAACACTCACTGTTTATTGTTGTTGTTTTTGTTTCAGCTTTGATATTGTTACAAGTTAAACTGGGGTTTATAATTCCTATTCGCTTAACAGTTTTATTAGTATAATATCTCTAGTTTTTGTAAAATCTTTGGATGTAGTCTAGACGATCTAGCCTAAGCAGCCATTGAAATGCGCATATGAATAGCTTCTCCCATCAACAATAAATTTCAGTTTATCAATAGTATGAAATGGGAATTTAGCACATTTAAACGAGACCTTGTTAATTAATTTTTTGAATCCCAATATATTTATGACTACATTTGTGATGCTTTGCATATCGTTGGTGTTAAAATTAAGTTTTTTAACAATTTCAATACATTTCACACAAATACATCTCGTCACCAGTGCATTCGATATGGCGATTTTCAAGCGTTACGACTTTGAAACGTTTTCGCGGCGACATTTTTATTTGGCAATATGGCGTCTTTTCGGCAATTTATAAAATAGTTGGCGGTGTTATTGGCTTTATTTGATGAACCATTAATTCGTGTTGAAAATCTTTAAAGTCAATACAAAAAATATATTTAGCCTTGTTTCGGTTGTTTTGTAATAGATTTAAGTAATACACTACCTGCTTTAATCTGCAACAAAAAATGACTTGATCGTTTACTACAACGACAACCATAATAAGTCTGATGATTTTCATTCTGGTATTTTTATGAATGAAATATGAGAATTCTCCTAAACATTAGTAGTGGTATTAAAAGTTTACGAACTTTTTCCATTTTAAAGTGCTGCAATTTCTTATTACAAACCAAATTCATTGTTATTTTCGGGAATACAAAAAGTTTTTATTCATTAACAATATTTTGTTGTGCGCTAAATTCCCAAATTTTATTCTGGATAAATGCACTGAAATTTATAATTGGGGGAAAAGCTAAAGCCTTTTGTTAAAAATATTTTAAGTTTTTTTTTTTAGATTTTGGCAATTTTTTTTCTCAGTTTTTGACCGACACTCGTAAAGAAAATAAGATTTTTTAACAAAATTGACTTTTGGCGATTTTTGACATCCGGCTTGGCGATAAAGCTCTGAAAAATCTGACAGCTCTGCCTTTCTATATGAGACCAACGATATGGACTTGCGAACACCAGCGTTTAAAAAAACTGCAGTCAAAGTAGAAAAACTGCCATTTCTTCGGGGGGTGCTTTTTAACCAATGGAGGTAAGACCCATTTCTTCCAGGGCGCCGTGCAATAAAGCCATATGAAATACCTTCATTGGGAAATAAAGCCTTTATAACCACCGCCCAAGTGCAATAACACCATAATCGTTTAGCAACCAAAGTGGAAATAACGCCATAACAGTGTAATTGTTATGGTTACAAATTGGCAACGGAATGAGTTGCCATTGTCAAGTGTTGAAAAAAATATGGTACGGTAGGTGGAAGGGGGGGAGCGCGTCCGGCGGGCGATCGCAGCGCATGCGGCGCGTACAGCAGGTCCGGGACATACGCTTCTAAAATCTGCCTTGTTTTCGAATGAAGGCCGAATAAGCAGAGAAGCTTTTGTAAGCGAAGCCGGTGTTTGTTATACCATACAGTAGAAAATACTTGCGCCCGGCCGAAGGCCGTCTATGCAGAGAAGCTTTAGTTAGCGAAGCCGGTCTTTGTTATACCAAAGAGGAGAAAATCCCTCTGCCCGGCCGAAGGCCTGCTATGCAGAGAAGCTTTAGTTAGCGAAGCCGGTCTTTGTTGTACCATAGAGTAGAAAATCCTTGCTCCCGGCCGAAGGCCTGCTATGCAGAGAAGCTTTAGTTAGCGAAGCCGGTCTCTGTTATACCATAGAGTAGAAAATCCTTGCGCCCGGCCGAAGGCCGGCTATGCAGAGAAGCTTTAGTTTGCGAAGCCGGTCTTTGTTATACCATAGAGGAGAAAATCCTTGCGTCCAAAAGTGTTTTCCTTATATTTTTTATATAAACACCGAGAGAAAAACCAACAAAACAATTTTTAAATAAATTGCAATTACATGAAAAGAAAAAAATTTAAATGGGAAATAAGGCCATGCATGGCTTTAATTCACTCCTTACATGGAAATAAAGCCATATGGCGTTATTTCTCAAATCTCAATGAATTGAGAAATAAGGTCATATGGCTTTATTTCCTATGGCTTTATTGCACGGCGTCTTCTTCCAGTTCTTCATTTTTCATTGGCCAAAAAACTCTTGCTTCTACTTCGAATTCATTAAATGTAAACAGTCGCTGCCAAACTAAATCAAAAAGAGAAAAGTTGTAGACAAACTTTCGTTTTTGGTTTCGACTGCTGTTATTTAAACCCTGGCGAACACATGTCGCCTTTTGTTGTTTTGACAACGGGACTTAACAATTTTGCTGAAAATTGTATTTGTTTTATTCTGACTTCGCTGTATAGAAGCATTTATTGCTCAGAATTTTTCCTTGTAGCTATAGAATTTTTTAAGAAATACTTTGCTTTAGAGATGTTTTTTCAGGGTATTCAGCATAAAATTCGTTAAATTCAGCTCAATCACGAATATTTCCAAGGAATTGTTTTTTCACGGAAAATTCTTTTCTCGAGAAAACAAAATCCTTAAATTTTAAACTTCGCGGGAGGAAAAAATTAAAAGAATTTTGTTTGTTTATTTACGTTGGATTTTTTTTTGTTGTGGCTGTACAAGTAAAAGTAAAACTAATTTAATTCAAAATAAAAACTTCTTAAACTCGGCCTTACAGTTATACGGTAAATTTGTTTATCAAATTGTATGAAAAATGTGGTGTCGAGGCAGTTTTTTTTTTAATTTGCTATTAATATTGAGGTGAAGTGAATGTAAGACTCCGCAAAGGCGAATATAGCACTCTAACTTGTTTTAATTTCTTTTGATCTCTATAGAATTAAAACCAATATTCTGAGGGAACATTTATATAAGAACCATTCGAGATCGATGGCTGTATTAGTATCAAGAAAATATTATTTCTAGCAAATATGGCCTAATTTCAATGTTCTTAACGCTTTATGGTGTTTTCTATTCTGACAATAATGTTCCATGTATGTTACCATTAGCGCGGGTTATGTTCTATTCTAAAAATATATGCAAAAATTTGAGAAGTTGTCGTTTTTCTTTCTTAATATGTTGCAATAAAATAACAAAATTGTTTCATATCTTGCGCCTGAAAGTGAGATAATAGTGTTTTTTGCATCTGCGTCAAGTACTTTTTTTATGCAAGCAATTATTTTCCTTATTAACTTTTTTCTTGTGTTGGCGTACAATTTGTGTTGTACTGTGATTTATGGTTATATTGTGATGGATAAAAAAAACTTTTGGTTTTTCATTTGTCTTATTTTTATTTAATAATTATTTTTTTGGGCATAATTTTAAACAACAGCTGACTTTATTTATTGAAAATCAGTATTGCTTACACTTATTGGAATTCAAAGAAAATTTCACGTTGAAAATCGCTACAATATCGCTTATTAGTACAAACTTTGCATTCAATATTTAACACGCTAAATACACATTAGTGTTGAGTGTAAAAGGTAGATATTATTTTGTTCCATTGTAATTTATAAAAATTTATCACTTTTTAAGGGTGCGTTTAACTTGATTACACAATTATAGTGCATTTTTATTTTTGGGTAGAGAAAAAACATTAGCTGTGATCCGTTAGTTAAAATATTTGACAAGCTTAAGCTTTCATCATCACCTATCGTTGTTGAAAAAAAGAGCGTAATTTGAATACATAATTTGTAAATGAGCTTCATCGATTCGACGAACACTAACCATCCAGGGTTAAACGCAATTGACCCTAACTTACCAAAAATTCTAAATAAACTTTTTCGTTCATTCCGAAGTGTTGCAACGACCAACATTTGTAATTTTATTGACAAAAAAACCAACGGCGCTATCTTAAAAACAGTAATAATAAACGCTTTAAGATTAACTAACCGTTTGCAACGTTGTCAATTTGCCTAAACAACAAGTAGGTTGTAATGTCAAACAATTTATTTAAACAGTTTAATGAAATTTATAATTTTAAACAGTTTTTTTGCTCTCCTGTAATATTCACAAAATGTTAGAAATTGCTTTTTGAGTTTAAGGTAGCGATATCCACAATATCCAGGATTATCCATAATAACAATCTCATACCTTTTTGTCACCTCTATGAAAGAAAACACATATAAAAGATATAAAAAATTAAAAAAAAAAAATATTTGAAAAAGCAAAACAAAATAACTAGACAAAAATCACATTAAGCTTTCAAAACTTTTTGTTAACTCCCACTCTATTGATTTAAACGCACAATGATACACTAGAGTATTCAATAGCGGTATTCAATGTTTGGTGCGTTTTAGGTTCCAACGGTTTGGTAGTGCAATAATTTTATCATTGACAGTGAGCGGCATTTTAAGCAACTTTGCAATGCTAGTTGCAAATTATATAAGAGCTGTTTTACGGAGTTATTGGTCGTGAAAATTTACAAACAGGTGTTTGATTATTTTGTGAAATTGTTTTAAAATGCCACGAAGCAGTGCAAAAGAAAATATTATCGCAGCATTAGTAGAACTACACCAATCGTTGGCCTTTTTATAAGATGCCTTAAGGTATCGTACCTACCACCTTATAATATCCCAGGTTGCATCGATACCGCTCCTTTCAATAAATTTTTTATAAAACATTTGAGCTGTTGGTGTCTAAATAAAAATAATAAAGAAATTGCTTTTGAAAAATAACGGACTTCTCTGAAATTCTAACCTCTATGTTTTCTGACTCCTCCAAATAATTCCAAACAATTTTTATTTTATCTGCCGTCCACTTTTTGTTGGGTTTTTCTCTTTTTAAGTTGTCGGCTCCATATCATAAATTTTGTTTCACGATTCTAAATTATTGTTTACAAATGTCAGCTGTTCTAGTATGAGTGATGTAAACGCAATACATGTAAAAACTACAAAGCAATGATGTGACAATTGCAATTCTGTATATATTTTTTTTTGCATTTGCACTTTCGCAAGACCATTTGCATCATCACACTGAACTCCACCAATATATATATAAGACGTTGGTTGTCATAAACACAAAATTGCAACTTTATCACAGACAACACGAAAATGATTCGCAAAAATAAAAAACTTTTTGCAAAAATTTAAATTTTAAGAAAAGTTTTCTAAAATATTTTATTTTTATGATTCTTTTTTTAAGTTTTTTCAAAATAATCCAAATTTTTAATATTTTTAATTAGGCTTAAGTTCATGAAATTTAATTTTCATTAAATTATTCTTATGAAGAAAGGAATTTTACAACTTGAAAATTAATTAAAATTGTTATTGATAATCTTTCATTCTTGACGTGGCTCGGGCTCGAACCCTGGCCGGCAGGTTACCATGACATGTTTCGATCGCAACCACTCGATCTCCTCAGATGGATTTGCCGTCTTACACTCGCAGCCATCGACGACTGCTGACGTCAATAGTCAAACATCAATCCTTAAACCAAATTGTATTTTAACATTTGGTAGATCGAAATTTGCTTTCCTGAATGATTATCCATTTTAATTGATTTTACATGTTTTTTCCTTACTTCTGTTTTTTCGTACTTTTGTCAAGAATTTTTCTTGAAGTCCAAGCACATTTTTTGTTTTTTCATTTTGTCTTTCTCTTTTCTGTTGACCTTTTTCAGCACAACTTGAAGGACAAATGTACACATAGAGCTCGTGCCTTAGCTTTAACAATAATTAGTATTGTGGTTATTTTGTTGAACTATTTATGGTTTTTAATCCAAATTTTTAATATTTTTAATTAGGCTTAAGTTCATGAAATTTAATTTTCATTAAATTATTCTTATGAAGAAAGGAATTTTACAACTTGAAAATTAATTAAAATTGTTATTGATAATCTTTCATTCTTGACGTGGCTCGGGCTCGAACCCTGGCCGGCAGGTTACCATGACATGTTTCGATCGCAACCACTTGATCTCCTCAGATGGATTTGCCGTCTTACACTCGCAGCCATCGACGACTGCTGACGTCAATAGTCAAACATCAATCCTTAAACCAAATTGTATTTTAACATTTGGTAGATCGAAATTTGCTTTCCTGAATGATTATCCATTTTAATTGATTTTACATGTTTTTTCCTTACTTCTGTTTTTTCGTACTTTTGTCAAGAATTTTTCTTGAAGTCCAAGCACATTTTTTGTTTTTTCATTTTGTCTTTCTCTTTTCTGTTGACCTTTTTCAGCACAACTTGAAGGACAAATGTACACATAGAGCTCGTGCCTTAGCTTTAACAATAATTAGTATTGTGGTTATTTTGTTGAACTATTTATGGTTTTTAATCCAAATTTTTAATATTTTTAATTAGGCTTAAGTTCATGAAATTTAATTTTCATTAAATTATTCTTATGAAGAAAGGAATTTTACAACTTGAAAATTAATTAAAATTGTAATTGATAATCTTTCATTCTTGACGTGGCTCGGGCTCGAACCCTGGCCGGCAGGTTACCATGACATGTTTCGATCGCAACCACTCGATCTCCTCAGATGGATTTGCCGTCTTACACTCGCAGCCATCGACGACTGCTGACGTCAATAGTCAAACATCAATCCTTAAACCAAATTGTATTTTAACATTTGGTAGATCGAAATTTGCTTTCCTGAATGATTATCCATTTTAATTGATTTTACATGTTTTTTCCTTACTTCTGTTTTTTCGTACTTTTGTCAAGAATTCTTCTTGAAGTCCAAGCACATTTTTTGTTTTTTCATTTTGTCTTTCTCTTTTCTGTTGACCTTTTTCAGCACAACTTGAAGGACAAATGTACACATAGAGCTCGTGCCTTAGCTTTAACAATAATTAGTATTGTGGTTATTTTGTTGAACTATTTATGGTTTTTAATCCAAATTTTTAATATTTTTAATTAGGCTTAAGTTCATGAAATTTAATTTTCATTAAATTATTCTTATGAAGAAAGGAATTTTACAACTTGAAAATTAATTAAAATTGTTATTGATAATCTTTCCTTCTTGACGTGGCTCGGGCTCGAACCCTGGCCGGCAGGTTACCATGACATGTTTCGATCGCAACCACTCGATCTCCTCAGATGGATTTGCCGTCTTACACTCGCAGCCATCGACGACTGCTGACGTCAATAGTCAAACATCAATCCTTAAACCAAATTGTATTTTAACATTTGGTAGATCGAAATTTGCTTTCCTGAATGATTATCCATTTTAATTGATTTTACATGTTTTTTCCTTACTTCTGTTTTTTCGTACTTTTGTCAAGAATTTTTCTTGAAGTCCGAGCACATTTTTTGTTTTTTCATTTTGTCTTTCTCTTTTCTGTTGACCTTTTTCAGCACAACTTGAAGGACAAATGTACACATAGAGCTCGTGCCTTAGCTTTAACAATAATTAGTATTGTGGTTATTTTGTTGAACTATTTATGGTTTTTAATCCAAATTTTTAATATTTTTAATTAGGCTTAAGTTCATGAAATTTAATTTTCATTAAATTATTCTTATGAAGAAAGGAATTTTACAACTTGAAAATTAATTAAAATTGTAATTGATAATCTTTCATTCTTGACGTGGCTCGGGCTCGAACCCTGGCCGGCAGGTTACCATGACATGTTTCGATCGCAACAACTCGATCTCCTCAGATGGATTTGCCGTCTTACACTCGCAGCCATCGACGACTGCTGACGTCAATAGTGAAACGTGAACGTCAAGAATAAAAGATTATCAATAACAATTTTAATTCATTTTCAAGTTGTAAAATTCCTTTCTTCATAAGAATAATTTAATGAAAATTAAATTTCATGAACTTAAGCCTAATTAAAAATATTAAAAATTTGGATTAAAAACCATAAATAGTTCAACAAAATAACCACAATACTAATTATTGTTAAAGCTAAGGCACGAGCTCTATGTGTACATTTGTCCTTCAAGTTGTGCTGAAAAAGGTCAACAGAAAAGAGAAAGACAAAATGAAAAAACAAAAAATGTGCTTGGACTTCAAGAAAAATTCTTGACAAAAGTACGAAAAAACAGAAGTAAGGAAAAAACATGTAAAATCAATTAAAATGGATAATCATTCAGGAAAGCAAATTTCGATCTACCAAATGTTAAAATACAATTTGGTTTAAGGATTGATGTTTGACTATTGACGTCAGCAGTCGTCGATGGCTGCGAGTGTAAGACGGCAAATCCATCTGAGGAGATCGAGTGGTTGCGATCGAAACATGTCATGGTAACCTGCCGGCCAGGGTTCGAGCCCGAGCCACGTCAAGAATGAAAGATTATCAATAACAATTTTAATTAATTTTCAAGTTGTAAAATTCCTTTCTTCATAAGAATAATTTAATGAAAATTAAATTTCATGAACTGAAGCCTAATTAAAAATATTAAAAATTTGGATTAAAAACCATAAATAGTTCAACAAAATAACCACAATACTAATTATTTTTCAAAATTTTTTGTCAAAATTTGCTATTTATAAGAAATTTGGTCGAAATTTTCTATTAAGACAAAATTTTATTAAATATTCAGCCTGATTATGGTTGGCGTTGGCGTATACGCCAGAGTAGTTTTTTGTAGTAGACTAAAGAACACAGGTTGTGTGTTACTTTAATCTATTACAAAAAACGACTCAGGCGTTTACGCCAACGCCAACCGTAATCAGGCTGATTATGTTTGTATGTATAAATAGAAGGCCATAAGCACTACGACCTAATAGATCTCTTGGTCAGCCTGTAAATCTTACCACGCCTGGTTCAGGCCACGTACAAAGCCAATTAACCTGCCTGGTAGAATTATCTCAGCTGGGCTCATCATATACCCCCCAAGCAAATTTCCGCCTATAAGTCCCCAAGGTGGGACAGCAGCAGAGCAGATGTTTCGATGTCCCGTCATCAACCCCACATAATCTGGATAGCTTAGTATCTACATTACCCATTACCCAATAAAAAATTGAGCTTCCAACGAAGCAGGAATGTAAGGGAGAAACGTAAAAGTATCGCTTACTATATCGCTTACGGAAGGCATGAATTTTATATGGCGAGTTACCACTATGAAGCAGTACATTTTTGATACATAAAGCGCTTTATTCAGCGCATATAAAAATTGTTGGGTGTAACATTCTCTCTTACAAACCTGCTTCTTAGTAACTGAATGATGTGGCACTTGAATTTTTTTTTTTTTTTAAGTTGTATCGAATGCTTTCACTTACTTTACTGAATATCTGTATGTCGTATTGCGTAGCGCATAATTGTGCGCTTATTTTTTTTAATGTATCATTACTGCTTCGCAAAGTGATACAATTTTTTCTTGGATACATACACTGATAGAAAAATGCATCTTCATATTGATGATGCCCTAACATCAGAATTGTGACATCAATGTTACTACAAATGGCATCAATGATGCAAAAAGTAACATCAATCCAATGACTAACGTCTTCGTACAATTTTGTCATTTTTTACGTGTCATCTATTTTATGACTAAAGTGACATCAATTCGATGCCACATTTTGTATACATATTATTAACATTATTTTCATGATTACAATGTATTATAAGAAGCAAAAATTCCTTTATTCTATTTTTTTAAATTATTTAGTTAAATACATCAAATTTTTAAAGTAGAATGATTCAGAAAACCATATCGGGAATGGCGCTGGTGTTTTATTATAGAGAGTTCTGCTGTAAACAAAGGTTGTAATTCAACAAACGTGAAAATAACATACGTAACGGGTAAGTAAATAAAATAAAAGTCGCTCACTTTGACTTAAGTCAATTCCAATGACTTTGACTTAATGACAAACTATCATTAAATTGATGGTAATATATCCTTTCTCCGATGTTGCTGTGTCATCGCACTGAGGACATGTTTGTCATTTCTGTGATGCCGATAAGTCATCCCATTGATGACATTATTTCATTTTGACCCTGATGACACTTTGGCCAAGTGATGTTAAGGTTGACATCACCATGATGAGAAGTGTCATGGGGTCAAAAACGAAGACACTTGTCATAGACCTGATGTCAAAATACATCAGCGTTATGACGCCTTTTCTATCAGTGTATCAAGAAAATTATGAAAAAATTTAATTTTTATAGGAAATTTTGCAAAATCTTTATTTTTATAGGAAATTTTAAAAATTAGCTTTTTAGAGGATATTTTGAAAAAAGTTTTCTTTTTATACGAAATTTTGCAAAATTATCTTTTATAGAAAATTTTGCCAAAATTCTCTTTTTTTATAGAAAATTTTGCAAAAACTTTTTTTTAAAGGAAATTTTGTGAATTTTTTTTAAAGGAAATTTTGCGAAAATTTTTATTTATAGGAAATTTTGCGAAAATTTTCTTTTTATAGAGCATTTTGGAAATTTTTTTTTTCAAAGGACATTTTTTTTAGGTAACGATTTTTTAAATATCAAGATTATCCATATTACAAATCTCATACCTTTTTGTCATTTTTTGAAAGAATATGTGTAAAAAAAATTTTAGAAAGAGCAAAACAAAATAACTAGACAAAAACCACAAAAAGCTTTCAGGACTTTTACTCCCACTCTATTGATTTTAAGGCACAATGACACACCAGTGTATTCAATATATTAAAGACGTTGGTTGTCATACACACAAAATGGCAACTTTATCCCAGAAATTTATTCGCAAAAATATAAAACATAAACAACTTGTTGCAAAAATTTAAATTTTAAGAAAAGTTTTCAAAATATATTATGTTTTCTTTATTAAATTTTCGCATAATTTGCTAAAAAGAAATATTTAGGAAAAATTATAGAGAATTTATAGGAAATTTTGTTCAAAATTTGTAATTTATAGGAAATTTTGTCAAAATTGGTTATTTATAGGACATTTTGTCAAAATTAGTTATTTATAGTTCATACTATGAAAGTTTTCTTTCAGAAAGTTTGAGTTTATGGGTGAGAGGTGAGAGAAGAATAGCCGGTTCTCTTCCCCTCTCACCTATAAAGTCAGACTTTCTAAAAGAAAACTTTTAGACTAAGAAAATTTTTTTAAAAATTTGTTATTTATAGGAAATATTGCCAAATTGCTAAAATTTGTTATTTATTGGAAATTTTGCCAAAATTTGTTATTTATAGGAAATTTTGCTATAATTTGTTATTGATAGGAAATGTTGCCAAAATGTACTTTTTATAGGAAATTTTGCTATTTTTGCCAATATTTTCGTTTTAAAGGACATTCCGCCAATTTATTCTTTTATCGGTTATTTTGTCAAAATTTCTTTTTATAGGCATTTTTGCCAAAATTTACTTTTTTTTAGGAAATTTTGCCAAAATTTTATTTTTATAGGGAATTTTGCCAAAAATTAATTTTTATTGGAAATTTTGCCAAAATTTAATTTTTTAAATAAATTTTGCTAAAATTTAAATTTTATAAAAAATATTGGAAAAATTTAATTTTTTTAGGAAATTTTTCAAAAATGTTACTTTTTTAGGAAATTTTGCAAAACTTTAATTTCAATAAAAAATTTGGCCAAAACATACTTTTTATAGGAAATTTTGCCAAAATTTTCTACGTATTTTTCCAAAAATATTGCACATTCAATTGATTGCGATGATTTTGCCACCTTTTTCCTTTATCGTGTAAAATGTTGTTAGAACACATTAAACGTACTGCCAAACTGTCTATGTGAAACAGGCAGTATTCGTATCTGTGTTTGTCTGTATTTAATTTTTTTATTGGAGGTAGGGGTTTGGCGTTTTGCGTGCTTTTTGTTCTGCAATGTTCTGAATTCCTTTTTTTTTCATGATATACATGAGCTACTTAAATGATAATTTGATTATATTTCGTCTAGCTTAATGTCTAGCTGTTATTTTGGAAACAATGACAGAAATGTAGTAGGATAGAAACGAACTTGAATTGCATATTTAATACTTAAAGAAACATTTTTAATTTTTTCTCTGTTATTGCCGAGTTTTTTTAATTTTTTCTCCTGTAGGGTTTGATAAAAAATTTTAAAGGGCCAAATAAACAACACAAACATGTTAACAAACATATGAAGAAAATGTGAAACAAGTTTGTGCAAATTTAGAAAAATTTTAATATTCACATATAAATCATGTTGTGATTGGCAAAAAGGTTGTGCAGTTTAATTCGCCCTAAAATCAGTCACTAACATAAAATATTAAAGTCTAGGGTATCATAATAAAATGATTTTAAATGATGGCAGAACTTACAAAATTCGATTACCTACTGTGTAAATCAATTTTGACGTTCAAATACAATTTGTATCCAACTTAGTAACTCGCAAAGTATATTCACCTTTTTAGTTGTACAAATCTCTAAGTTATTTGTTTTTCTGTCTATTTTCAGGTCATTGCAATCATTTGATATTCTTTCTGATATTTCTCAAATAAATATTAGAATTTTTAAATTGTTTTCTATTATGAATTGAAATTGATTGACTGAATGAATGCTGAAACATATTATTTGTCTAGAACAGTAATGAAAGGTTATTAAGGTTTATATGGTTCAATTTCAATGGTTTATAACAGCTGGAAGGGAGAGTAAAACATTGAACTCAATCAAATAAGTTTAAATGCCACAACAGTTAAAAAAAAACAGTGGGACGAAGCAAAGATTTAGTTGAAGCAATATTTGGATGTCTGTAGCGCTTAAAAGTAAAACATGTGAGAAGGCCATATTTGGTTCTGCCGAATCTTCGATACCCCTTAGTAATTTTTCAAGGGTATACCCTTATTACATCTGTAATAAAATACGACCAAATATTTATGAAAACTGACAATGTTGTACGCCAAGCGATATGAAAGTATTATTTAAAGTCTCAAATTTATTGCTTTTAAATGAGCAGCACGTGGCATGACCAACGACACCAAAGATGTAAATAAAGGCACAAAAAATTACTTTAATGGAAATATATTTGTTGCATAAGTTGGCGTGTAATTTTGGTAATAAAGCGCGTAAATAGCTTTATTTACAACTTTGGTTTCTTTTTCGTCAAACATTTTCGTAGCCTTTTTTAGTCCTTAAATTTTATTTTTTGATTTTATAGAAAAAAGGTTCAAATCGATCCATAAAGAGAGCAGCAGGTTTAGATTAGATCAAAGGGTGACGCCGGCTAAAATTTTCCGGCAAAAATCTTCGTTGAGTATTTAAATCCTTTAATTTATTTTTGTTGAAAGGACTTGTTTTTGATTTTTCAGAAAAACAGGTCAAATTGACCCAAAAAGAGTGGAATATTTAAATCCTTTAATTTATTTTTGTTGAAAGGACTTGTTTTTGATTTTTCAGAAAAACAGGTCAAATTGACCCAAAAAGATTGGAGTTTGAGGGTTAAAATCAAAGAGTGATCCTCACTGAAATTTTCTGGAAAAAACTTTCGTAGAATATTTAAATCCTTTAATGTCATTTTTGAAAGGATTCTTCTTGAGTTAAAAAAAGATTAAATTCACCCACAAAGAGGGCAGGATTAAGATCAAAGGGTGACCCCCACTTTAATTTTTTCGGCAAACATTTTTGTAAAATATTTAAATCCTTTTATGTACTTTTTGAAAAGATTCTTCTTGATTTTTCTTTTAAAGGATCAAAATGACCCAAAAAAACCTAGAGGATCAAAGGGTGACTCCCAATACAAATTTCTTTTAATAAGTAAAATATTTGAATACTTTAGTGATTTTTTTTTAATGGGACTTTTCTTGATATTTCAGAAAAAAGGTTCAAATTGGCTGACAAAAGAAAAAGAATTCTCTCAGACATTAACACACAAAAGTTTTTCATTTAGTATAATGCTCTCTTCAACCAAAAAATTAAAACTTTGACCCACTGTATAATAAGTTTATTCTACAAAAATCATCTAATTAACATGCCATTTTAGAAGTATTGGGTCGCCATTCTGTTCCAATCAAAAGGTCCTAATTTGTTAGATAGTGATATTAATCATGCGTAAAAAGTGAGCGTGATTTCCATTTAAAAACTTTTTAGCGTGATTAAAATTTGAAAATAAGACACGATTTCGAATTCTTAAAGAAATTTTAGTTAAAGATTTTTATAACATATTTTTTAATTAAAACTTCATTGAAAAGCTTTTTTTTTAATTTAAAAGTTCATCGTGCGTGACTATATATTTACTTGCCTTGCTAGTTTTCCTGATCACGCGCACAGCTCTAGTTTTAAAGCTTCATTAGATTAGTATAAGCTTTTTCTAGATTGTTGGAAAGACGACTTGGAATATAACAAATTAAAAAACTTTTGTGCAAAGAAGTCAAATTGTTGAATTTTATTTATCAAACAGACGATCAAGATTAATAAGTGACAAAGCTCATTTTCAAGTAAATAGCTTTGACGATAATCAGAATTTTAGAGTATGGTTAACGAAAAGTACTAGATTAACTACAGCCTCTTAAGTGTACAGTTTGGTATGGAATATAATTCGAAGACGTTTTTCGTCCTTAATATTTAAGTATGAAGTCGATAATGTAGGAATATTTTCTTTAGGCCAGTTGTGGGGAACCACTGACTTTTGTACGTGGTTTCATCAAGGTTAGGGCCAGAAATTCAAATAGTTGGACATTTTCGGCGACTTTTTTTAGCACAATTCGACCGCTACTTCTCGTTTTTGAGCCACCTTTTATTTACATATTTTATGAAATCTTAGGTGAAAATTTATTAGTGTTATATTTCGAATAACAAACTAAATACATCCTCGTTTACTTCTTGTTATAGTCAGAAACAAAAAAAAACAAAAACAATATATTAAATTATCAAAACATTTCCTAACTTCGATCCCACTGTACCATCAAAAATTAACGAAAATAACTGAATAACTTACATTTTAAAATAAATAACAACATTATTTGCTAGACAATGAACTTTTTTGTACGGATTATTTATAACAAAATGTTTAAAAAAGTTTAAAATTTTAAACGTTTAAACGTTAAAAGAAAAAGAAGGAAAAAGAAATTAAATTTCTTAAATATTTTTGATGAACTCACAAATGTATAAGCAACAAGAAAGAAAGTATAGTCGACCATCTCCGACAATATGATGCCGTTCAGAACAGAGTTAAGACACAAATTTTTTTTGAGAGTGTTCCCTATTTGGAATTCATAGACAATATGGAGCCGCCAGAACAAAATTGGTTTATGAGTGCATTATTTATGTAAGATTTCTTTACGCCGAGTATAATTTAAAGGTCGATTACGGATGGCATCACAACTGAAGTTGAGTTGCCAGCAGCGAAATCAGGCAACGCCGTTCATGTTAAAATATACAACTTTTTTTTATACTTTAAAATGAGCGGGGTTGTGTGATATCGCTGCTGTCATCATCCGCTGGCTGCTGGTGGTCATCCGTAATCGACCCATCAGATAGATATCTTCATCTAAATGAGATTTTTCTTGTCATGAAATGATTTTAGGGAGGGGGTTTATATAGGACCTATGTTCAATTCTGGGCTCGCCAACAAAATATTTCGATATGACATAGTAGCTATTGCCAAGCTTACTATAGTATGTTATGTCAATAGCGATATTTATAAGGAAGTTATGGCATTAAAAGCACTTTTCGCTATTAATACTTATAAAAGAGCGATTGTCAAATATGGACCGACTCCTATTAAATTTCAAAAGATGATTTACTTTGCATTGGAATCAAAAAATTTTAGATCAAATTTAATCTAAATACGAATATAAAAAGATGGTTTAGAGGCACAAAGACACTTTGCCGGATATAAGCTTGTATGGCGGTTATGTGAAATTATGAACCGATTCTCAACCTTTTCAATAAGTTTGCTTCTTATAACACTGAAAACCAACTTGTGTACCAAATTTCGTTATATTATCTCCAAAATGGCGACCTGTTGTTTGCGCAAAAGGTTTATATGGACAGCCAGCAAGCCTGCCAGCCAGACCGACGGACATCTCTAGATCGACGCAAAAACTTATTCTTATTCAATCGGTATACAGAATGTGGGTCAGCATAGACGCATTATACCTTTTCACTATTGTGGTGTGGGCATAAAAATTATATTCATATTTATCGAATATTTAACTAAAAAAAACTCAAAAAAAGTGTGACCAATAATTTCATCAACCATTTACTTTCGTTTTAACAGTTTTGACCGATTGGCTACAGAGTATTTCTTCAAACAAGTCATAGTTAATTTTTTATTAACCCTTAAGCGAACAGCAGGTCCTGGCCAGGCATTTTTGACTTTTTTTCAGTTTTTTTTTTAATATAATTATTAAATATGTATGAACGAAACTTTATGTTTTCCTCAATAAAAGTGTTTTTTACAAGAAAATGAGAAAAAAGTGTAAATTTAAACACTAGCGTGGCAATTGGCCAAATAAAAATTTTGTGCATATTGTATCCTGGTCTGGCACTGACATATTATATATGTACTGCAGTAAATAAAATCAAAATAAAACGTTTCAAAAAGCATACGCAACACATAAGAATTCTTTCTTAACTGTTTTTTCGAAGAATTATTCTATTTCCCAACAAAATGTTCCTGCTATAGCCATAAAACTCCATACATATAAAACAAGTCCCAGCCAGGCCCAGGGGTTCGTTAGTGTGAGTTTTTCTAAAGCATTTTTAACCAAAACTCTCAATAAATGAAATGCGTCTGTATTGGATAAGATAATATTGCCCAGCAAACACAAATTTTACTTTTAAAAGCAAAATGGAAAGGAAGTTTAAAAAAATTTAATAAAATTTAATACAAAATATGCCTCAGTTTTTACAGAATTAGGCCATTTTTATCACACATATTTGATTGGCAGAGTTTAATTTACAGTTAAAACTTCAAAAATTAAGTGTATTTAGGCATTATAAATTAAGTTTACCAAATTTAAGATTTTGTAACAATTTCTTTTTAACAAAATATGTTTAAAATTTGAAGAACTTAACAAAAATTTCTGTCTTCCATCGTACTATTTTGTTTGCTGGTTTTTTTTTTGAAATTAAATCGCAGCTGAAAAAACAATAAAGCTGAAAAAAAGCAGTAAGCATCCGAACATGTGCACTCGTTAACACTCAATTAACAACTAAAATAGAAGAGAACAAGCGTCGGTGTGAGTTTTTTTTATTGTTTTTGTAGCACAATTGTGCACAGAAAATGAAGATTTGGATTACACTGTTCTAAAGCCACAAAAAGCTCCATATAAAAAAACAATGAGTCCCAGCCAGGCCCTGGGGTTCGTTTGCGTAAAATCATTTTGGTGTTTGCTTAAGGGTTAATAAAGTCTAAAATGCTTATTGAGCCGGTAAACGTTTTGTAAAATCAAAGAAATATTTGATCAAAATAGTGGTTACGTGTGGGACATCAAAAATGTCTTAAGTGTTATAATAGCTTAACTATATTCGAAGGGTTCGTTTACTTAAAACTGTCAGCAGAACATGTTGTGCCCTAATCTGGGAAAAGTCAAAGCAAAGTTCTTGACATTTTGAAAAAGGACATTCATTAGGAACTTCTTTTTAACATTTCAAAAATAATGAAGAAACTGTTAGAAAAATTCTTGCCATATTTTATTAAAACCTCTTCAAAAATCTTTGAAAATGTTTGGTTAAGAAGAAGCTTTTATGTTTATAAGCTTAAACTATGACTTTTTACCCTTTTTTTATTAATAATTTCAGCATAGCTCTCATTGATAACTTTTAAATTGCTTTTTTATACTCGTTACTGCATGTTGAAAGGCTGTAATTTCTGCAATATTGAACTTAGATCCTATCAAGTATATATTTTCTGGGTACTTAAGAGTACCGAAGTTGATCTAGCGATATCTTTCCGTCTAACTTTCTCTTCGTCTATATGTAAGTTGGTTAAAATAAGTTTGCCGAAGATCCCAGATACAATGCGGACCAGGTTTAGTTCGCAAATAAATCGGAATCACCGTTTATTCTTGGTGTTTTGGTTAAGATTTGATATTGTAACAAGTAAGACTTTGAGTGTTAATAATTCTTATTCGCTTTAAAGTTTTGTTTGCATAATATTTTTAGCTTTTCTTAAATCTTTATAAAAAGGTTTCCTGATGATCTGGCCTAATCAACCTGTAACCTCACAATAAATTTTAGTATATTTATCAAAAATAAAAATTGGGAATTTAGCACGTCATACGCGAATCTTATTAATATTGCTATTGAATTTCAGCCAGATCGGTCTACAAGTAGCTGGGATATAAGAAATGCCCGCCTTGAATTTTTACTCATAGATCTATAATTTTCCTAAGAACGAACATTTTTACTTATACCTTATGAACTTTAGAGTGAATACCAGTATTAAAAACTAGCAAAGTTGGTTAAGAAATTACCTTTTAGACAAATAACTGCTTTTTTCTTTCGAAAGTAAAAGTCTTGCCACAATAGCGCCCATACCATTTGGCTCGAAGGACTAAATTTGGGTCAGATTTTTTTAAAAATCAAGAATACTAGATTTTGAAAATGAGCCATGTCGGTTTATTATTTAACGAGGGTCGCCTGGACGGTTTTAGTAAGAGAACTAGGTTAATCAAATTAAACCCAAATATTCTCTTCATAGAGATTTGTTTGGTTTTAAAAATCAGTTAATCTGACCTTTTATTTACCCAGCGCCCCATAAAAATTTGCTCCTGAGACAAGGATATTTACACAATAGTGACCATATGATATTTTCTAGCGAGCAAAAGGCTTTTAATACTATGAGAAAGGGTAAAGGTGTTATGATACTTGCTATTTTTGTATTGGATTTTTTTAGGATTGACTGAATGAAACAACAAATGCGAGAAATTACAAGAAATACAATTTGATAAACAAACCCATTTTTCTGATTGACATTTCTCCTGTTTATTTTTTTCTTTGACTAAAGGTGTTATGATACTTTCTTTTCTTTTTTTTGGATTGGATTTTTTTAGGATTGACTGAATGAAACAACAAATGCGAGAAAGAAAAAGAAATACAATATGTAAACAAACCCTTTTTTCTGATTGACATTTCTCATGTAAATTTTTTTCTTTGACTAAAACAAAAAAAAAAAAAAATGGCAAAAGCTTGGGCAGATGAAACTATTTTGTTTTTGATAAACGAAATGAAGCAGGTGCCCTTCATATGGGATTTCAAATCATAAATTTTCAATTAAAGAATATACCGCGATGTAATTCGTAATATTTTACATCATTTGCATTAAATTTTATTGTATATATATGTTTGTGATTCCAAAATAAAATGTAAACAAAACAAACAATATTGCCCACGTTTTTTTTTCCACAAAAACCCGTCAAAAAGGCTAAAAATCGCAAAAAAAAGTTTAAAAACCGCTACTTTCATTCAAAAACTAAATAATTGGCAACAGTGCTAACAATTAATCTGGAAATGTCAATTTTAAGTTAAAAATTTTTATATTTTTTTTTTTGACAGTCTTAGATTATTTATCGATAACACATCTATATTTGTTTGACATTTCAAGATTTTTTTTGATATAATCATACTCTTTACACTTAGTCAGTTTTCCTATGCAAATATATTTGCACTGTTCTCCAATATAGCAAAAATACAAAAAATAGCAAGTATCATAACAGCTTAAATAAGATTCGGCACAGCCATAAAAAATAATTATTCTTGTTTAATACAGCGCCAGCAGAAGATGTTTGGTAGTTCTTAAGGTCCTCCTTTCAAAAAACTTGTAAAATTTAGTAAAAATTTGAAATCAATATAAAAATCATGTTAAATTGTTATCTATTTTCAACTTTTTAACGGGTTTCTTTGGACTCAATGCCAGCAGAAGTTGAGAAACAACTTATTTTTTAAAGACAGAATCTAAGTGACGCTTATATCACTTTGAGAGTCGCTAGTTTGCCCTTAAAGATGTTTGATATTTGTAAGTTCGAATGTATTGCTCTAATAGGGTTAAGTCGTACAATAGGGAAATTAATCCAAACCTTCGAATTTTCCCCCATGTCCTTCGCAGTGCCATTCCAAATAGAGTTCAGATTTTACAGGTCCTCTTTTTGAAGGTAACACCAACTTCCTTTTATTAACATACAGTATAAATATATTTGTATCCTGAGTTATTCTCTGTGTCTCATACGGTCCTTTAGTCTTTATAGTTTTCGGAGTCATCGTATGCGTACTTGATCAAAAATAAAAAAGTTATAACCCTTGTCATGCAGCTGAAGGGAAACTGTTAACCACTAGTTTCCTTTAGCTCTAATTACTCATCTAGATTCTTGGCACTGCTATAAAGCACTTTGATTTTTAGGGTTCATCAAAAAGGCAGAAAAAATAATTGATGGGTTTTTTCTACGACCAGTCTTGCCAGATAAGGAGATTTGTCCTCATTCAGCATTTGTTGGACAATAGATTTTCATATTTTAATTATTTAAAATTATAACTTTTAAAACTAAAAATTTGAATGTCTTTCATGCCTGCACAGAAAAAATTTTTCAAAATTTTTCACTAATTAATGCATTAATCAAAAATAAAATCTGTTTTAATTAAAAATTTAATCAAGTGAATTAAAAGTTTAATCAAGTCAATACAACGTTTAATCAAGTAAATTAAACGTTTAATTGATACTATTAATTTGTTTACTGGTGCAAATTTAATTAATTTTTTAATTAATATCACAAATTTTTTAATTGTAATCTATTTTTATTTTTTTCTGTGTGGGGCTTTGAGGATTTTTTTTAAAACTAAAAATTTTAACGTCTTTTATGCCTGGAGTTTAAGGAATCCTATGTAAAGAAAAACGTTAAAAATTTTTTTAAGGTTTACGTTATACGAACATAGAAAAGTCTACTTTTTGTCACGTTAAGCCAGCGAAGAAGTTAGATTGAAATTGGGACTCCTGCTTTTCAAAATGTCCCCTCCCCTTCCGCTAAATATAGAGCCTTTTACGCTCTGCACCAAAATACAAAAAGTAGTAAAATGTGACAAAAAGTAGGCTTTTTTGTGGAAATCCCCATATATATAATTTGTACACATCAAGAATTATATACAACAATAAAAATTTTGTGAGGAGCATTTTCTGGAACTTTAAAATTTAAATTGGGGAAATAATCTAAAAGTTTTTGGGAACAGTCTGTCTGGTCACAGCTTTCAGGACAAAATTTCATCTTAGCTAATATTATTTACTAATAAATTACGAAAGAACTATCATTGTCTCATCTAGCGAAATCCCAGGACGCGCTCGATGTAAGATTGTCTGTCAACTTACTTTTAGTACGTTTGATTTAAAAAATTTTCTCAACAATCTTATTTGTTCCATCATAAATTTAGACACATAGAACGAACTTCTGACATTTTATATCATGTTGTTTGCCGTATCATCATCTACTTTTGTCTTTATCTTTTAACAAGTATATAATGACAATAACTAATGTCACTGTATCATCATCCAAACACATGACATACGACTCATTGTTTCTGTTCTCATATTTAGTTGCAAACTTTTTATCTCGTTTCTTCTTAAATCTAACATGTAATATTTTTTTCCAAAGATACACCAGCTACTTGATTCTTTTTTTTTTGTTGTTGTTGTATTTTTGGCTAAAGGCATTTGCTACTTAAACACATATTTTTAAGTGCGGCAGGATACTTGCAACAAAACTTAAGCAAAGAATAATGTTTTCTTCTTAGAAGAAAAAAAAAAAGAAAAGAAACAGGGTAGAGAAGGTGAATTAAATTAAAACCTTAGTAGTAGTGCAAGTGCATGGATGTGTGTGTGCATTTGTAACATAAAAACATAATTCACAACATGTTACAAAAGACAAGAGAAAATGACTTAAAGATGAAATAAAAAGGATTAAATCTTAAACAAACTTACACGAACACAAAATTCAGACAGTAGAAAAAAAACACTGAGAATAGAAAATAATAACACACACTGACTAAAGGAAAGAAATAAGGACATACAGATTAACAAACAGACACACAAACCCACTCAAGTAAAGGAAGATGTTTATGCACTCAATAAAACAAGTTCATGTATGTGCCATGTACAATAATTATTGTGTTCGTTTAGATGAGTGTATATGAGTCGACTTTATGTGTTTGTATATGCCATGTGTGTCTATTAGGGTACTTATCTTATTTAAAGATATGAGGATTAGGAGGAGGTATAATTACCAGGGAGCGCAAAAGGACATTAGTTGAGAATCATATATATACTGGAATTATTTTTAAACGCCAGTTTGCCATGGTCTGTAAACAAATGTAAAATTAAGTTCAATTTTGGACTCAATCTTTTACTTTATTGCAAAACTTATAATATAAAACGTTAGATCTCATAATTTCTTAAATTAAAACTTAAATATTTCTAGATCTTCCGTGTATAGATTTATTAAAGGGTTTCTCTCTCGTAAAAGGCTTAAACAATCATAAATCAACTGTGTATCTCTCCAAGGTTGAATATTTCAACAATTGTCCAACTAAGTTTGGCAAAACTTGACATTAGGGTGTGACTTACAATTAACATCGTGCATTATGGTTGGCCTACCCTTTACATATAAAACTTACCCATTGGTCATACTAAGGCCATAAAAATTAAATTTTTATAAACATTTTGTTTATTTTAAAACTTATTTTTGGACATTTTAAATAAAAAAAAAAAATTTCGAAACCATTACCGATCGATAGTTACATCATTTAAACATTTCCATTGCATAGGGGATTTGAAATTTGATTGCAATCAACGGAGATCATAAGATCTCAGAATATATACTTACGCCCGTATTTATAAAAATTTTTAACATTTAATAAAGGTTTACAAAACAAATTTTGTATGAAAATTTGCCTTAATAAACGTTTGTTAAATATAATAATCGTTTATAAATACGGGGGTTATACTTTAATGGCCAATTTCACCAGGTTCAGCTAAAGCTAACTAAAGTAATAGTAATAATTAAATTTAATTTCCAGTGAACAATATGTTTTTTGACAAATTATAAGGATAGTTAACTATACCTGAACTGCACGCAGAGAAAAAATATGGTTGGGCATGGTTACGGCAACAACACTATGTTTAATGTAACAATATATTGTTGTCGTAAACAAATAATTGTTATTTTTATTTACTTTCAACAATATTATAGTTACTGTAAACATATCAATGTTTATCGCAATTATGAATTTGAGTATTGTTGACCGAAAAATAATTATTTTTCTAACAACTTAATTATGATAACTTTCGAAACATATTATATTTCTCACAACCATATCATGATATTTAATAGCAATAACATGATAACTTTCTATACATTTATCATATTATGTTAAAGATGCAATCAAACTATTTTTACTCTAATCATATTATGTTAGCGCCATTTGTAAAATAATTTTGAAGAAATTGTGTCGTTTTTTTATTTGTGAGCGGTTAAACAATAAAAAGATAAAATTCCATAAAAACAACAAGTTTAAAGAAATTAAAATATTAGCGGAGTTCATTCAAGTATTAGTGTTGCAATAGTTTTTTTTTTGTAAAATCCAACAACAAAACACACAGAGGTTTCGTTATATTTTATGAAAGTGCTACGATATTTCTGTGGTTTTCATGGGCAACCGCGTATGTCTTAAAACAAATTGTTCAGGAAAGCCGAAAACCCATTCTAGATCAAACTATGGGCTAGGTATTGCACATTTTTAACTTTGTCATTACGTTAAAAAATCGGAATTGATCCATCTTTTTTCAAAAAAATGTAAAGAGCGTTCAAAATTAGGCAATATGGCATCAACATCTTTAAATCGAAAAAATTGACATACGCGGTTGCCCAAGAGAACCACAGATTTTTCATTTGCTCTTTTGCAAGCCTTATATTGAACTCCGCTATTTGATTAACATTAAGAAAAATTGTAAAAAGCCACAAAATAAAAAATCGATGCAAAAATATGTTTATGACAGCTATGAAAGGTGCTGTATCATAATATGATTGCTTCTAAATTTATTATGATAAACATGATGATAATATGATTACTTCTTAGCTTATTATGATTAACATGACAATAATATGATTAATTTCTTAGCTTATTATGATTAACATGACAATAATTTGATTACATCTTAACTTAGTATGATTAACCGAATAATAATATGATTAAGGGAAAAATATTATGATGTACTAGTACGAGTATATTTAGTCATAATATGATTCAATAATAATCTTAATATGGTGATTACAATCATAATTCTTATCATAATATGTTGCTCTTAGAATATGTTTATCACAACCATGTTTTTTCTTTGCGTGTGGGTTAAATTGGCCGTAAAAGTTCTAAGCTGGAATAACAATACAATCGAAGAAAGGTATACAAATATTGGCAAATTTAAAAAAAAAAAAACTGCAACTTCTAAGGAAATACTCCGATTTTTATTAACTTTATATATTTATTTAAAAGCTAAAGTCGAATTAATCTTATAAATTCAGGGCTCTAATCACCGCATACGATATCGAGCAAAATTGATCGAAATTATCTATTGGTATCATGAAACTCGATATCGAATGAAATGTATTGAATTTGAAATAATAGCATTCGTTATCGAGTAACTCGACATTACATTTATCGAGTTTCATTCGATACGTCAGTGTCAATCGTATGCAAAAACATTCGATACTAGCGTATGTGATTAGACCCCTGTGGTAGAAAAAAATCGCAGCAAGGCCGATATTCCAAAAAAAAAAACTCCGCTTCCTGATTTAGTAAGTAAAAGCGTTCTTATTCAAAAACAAACAAAAAAAAAAAAAGGATTACATACCTCCCTAATGCCCATGTCTACATACCCTGAAAGTATTAAATACTTAAGTACATATAGAGCGTGCACAACAATCTATAACTTTAACGAGACAAGTAGTTGTAGTATGTTAAAACACACAAGGCAACATTAATTTTTTACATATTTACAAACATAGTAAAGAATAAAAGCCAAATATGCATTTTTATACTTAAATATGCTTAAATTATTTAATGTTAGTATATCTAGCTATAAAGTATATTATCTACACTTTTATAAGCAGTTGTCTAATAAAGATACAAATAAATACATACATACATGATGCCCCAGTGTACAAACAAACTTTGCAAATAATAACAATCATGTTTATAATGACGTTGTTGATAATAATAATAATGATGATGTTGCAAGGCCAAAACGTGAGATATCTTAAGATTATACAAATGATTACATTATGCACATTATAAATGTACAAGAGTTGCTGTTAATGTATGTATACTACATAGACAGTAACGAGTTCTCATACAATACAACCGTATAATTAGCTATAAAATACAATATTAATCTGCAAATGTCACAGTATAATTATAAAATGTTTGTTTGTGTGACAGTGTTTAAAAAAAAAATGTTCAAGTTACTACTGCATTAACGATTAAATGATAGAGATACTGATACTGAACAAAGATATTTATACTGATACAGAAATTTATGGCAAATTGTAAAATATATTTTATTTTTTTAACATGAATGGCCTAGATTTTGCTTAATAATAAATTAAAAAAAAGGAAAAATCAAGTTATTAAAGAGGAAGCAAAGATTTAAGTAGTTGACAAATATTGTGAAAATCGTTCCACTTTCTAAACAAAGTACAATATTCTTAAATAAAAAAAATAAAACTGAATTTTCTTATAGGCTCAAATACACTGATCAAAATACTCATCAAGCATTGTGATAGTATTAGTGAAAGTTTAGAAATGCCCGGTGGCGAACGTCATAGTGATTCAGCGTGACAAACGCTGACAATATTAAGGCCCTAAATTTGTAAAACGCAAACGCAATGCCAAAAATTATATTGAAAGTAAAAACAAAATCGAAAATATTTCATAATTTTGTTGTTGTTTTCTATAGAAATGTATATTGAATTTTAAAATTTTAAACGCTGCATATCTTGTGGCGTTGATAATTTTAAAACGCAATATGTATTTTTGTAGAAAGCAACAACAAAATTTTGAAATTGTTTTTACTTTCAATGTTATTTTTGGCATTGCGTTTGCGTTTTACAAATTTAGGGCCTAAATCATCGTTGGCAAGTGTTGATTTTACTTTGGTGTCTATTATGAATTTTTAAAGTATTTGTCCAAACTGTCAAAGATGACCAATGTTGACTTTGTCTTGTAGGCGTCAATTTGTTTGTGAGTCCTAACAGACGATATCATCAATTTTCATTAGTGAATTTTTTCAGGTAGAGTGACAAGGAAAACGCAGAATAAACTCAAGTAATAAATGGAACAGAACAAACAGAAAAAAGAAACGGTCCGTTATTTTTGATTTTTTATTGACGGAGACATGTAGCAGACAAAGTCCTGCAGCGCTCACTTCGTGATCTATTCATAACAGACAATGCCGCTAAGTTTTTCCTTTTAAGGGAACAGTGACATTCCAAAGCCGTTGTCATGCATAGCTCCCTAAATATCAACTTGTTACTGACTCTGGTGCAATTATTCATCGATGAAAATGTCATTATGACAATGTCGCTCATAAACGCCGCCCTTAAGAAATATTCATGCACAAGCAATTTCATAGTTTTTAAACCAAACCATAATTAAAAACAAACACATTTCCAAAAAAAAAATATTCTTCACAAAAAGTACTTATTTTACAAAAAGTACATTTAAAAAAATGTACTTTGTACCCAAAAACATATTTTTAATTAAAAAAATTACTTTTTTATAAACTATCTTTTTCAAAAAAAGTAATTTGTATTATGGCACATTTTTTACAAAAAGTACTTTTAGCCTAAAAACTTATTTTCTTTACAAAAAAGAACTTTTTAGCCAACCCGTTGTTTAAACAAAAACATTTTTATTTAGTTTTTCTCAAAATTATTTGCTTACTTTAAAAAAAAAAAATTACCTTTTTTTAATTTTTCAAGGGTTCCATTTCTTAATCAATGGAAAAAAGAAGAAACTCTATAGAACATTAAAATATTCACCCCTTTCGTGAAGAATTTTTGCCTAGTAATTTTTCCCCTTTTAACATTTTTGCGATCATGAAAAACTCCCATGACAGAAAGGTAATTCAAAGGAGAATAATAACGTGAAAAAATGTTCATGGGAAAAAATCTTCCTTATCGTGAAATAATTTGTTCACGTTTCCCGTAGATTTTCTCACTTTATTCTTGCTAGGGAACAAAACACGTATGTAAGTAGTTTCTCCTACATATCGAATATTAAGGGCTAGATACGTTTATACGGCACAAACCGATATATTGGTCAACAAAATGCAAAACAACAGTTCGATTGTCTGCGGATTTGTGAAGCTTTCGAAAGACGTGGTGGCATCATTTTGGAAAATATTTAACGACAAAAAATTTGAAAAGTCCAAAAAACTAACGTTGTAATCAAACTTTCCCTCCAATACTTAATATTTTGCTTTATCTTTTTAACTTTTCTTTAAAATACATATGAACGTGTATATTTTTGAACAAAAATTTTATTGATTTTTAATTTTTTTTTTCATCTTTCTTCTTTCTTACATTCAGTGGAACTGATAGCTTGAAAAATGTTTCACATGAGATTCACGATTGCTTTTTTCCCTTCCAGGGGAATGAAAATTTAAAGGGAACAAAAATTCTCGATAGGGGTGATTATGTTTGTCTACCGTACCACTACAATGGTTTTGTTTTTTAACGAAGAACAGAAATCTCTATAATGCTTGGCTCTTTCATGAAAAAAGTTACGAATTGTATTGAGGGTTGTGCTCGTCTACACAAGCCAAACGCTAAATGATGTTTATAACCTTGTTGTCGTTTATAAACTTGTAACTACATCAAAAATCTCGTTTGTAACAAAATTGGACTATCTTCATCAAAAAATTGTATTATCTTTAAAAAAAAAAAACAACAAACGCTGACGTTTATTGGCAACTGGTACAACATTCTTATAACACCTTTCACCACAGTGGAAAGGGCATATTTATCGGTTGTTTTTTTTAGCTGCATAAGAACTATTGATAGCTATGGTTTGACAGAATGTCAAACTGTGTTGATATTTCTGATCAGTAAGGTTTGGCAAGTCATCATGTATCATTTAACGCTAGAACAACGCTTCTAAATTCTGGAAACTCACCTTAAAAAAAAAATAGAACAATAAATCTGTTCGCGAAGGTCTACGTCTCTCGGCCTAGTCAGCAAGCCATTCACGTAGTTGTTGATCGTTTTTGCACTAATTTTACTCTTTTCAATTCAAAGACATCAACAAGACAAAGAAATGTAGCGTATAGTATTAAAAAAAAACGCCAAAGCATCGTACGTAAGGATCTGTTAGCTTAAGTGTATTTTATTTAAAATTAAGCCAAATTACCATCGTTTTTTATGAAGGAATTGTGTTTCGTGATAGAGTGCATTTCTGGCTAAATGGCTACGTCCATAAACAATGGCAATCCTCAAGCTATTTACGAATCACAATTACATCTATTAAAATTGAATGTTTGGTGCAATGTATATGCTAGCAGCATCATTGGCCCTTATTTGTTTCAAAATGAGCAAGAAACTGCCGTTACGATAAAACGCGAACGCTATCCACGGTGACTGAATTTTTCTTTTCAAAAATTAATCAGCTAAACATTAACGACACTTGGTTCTGCGCGTTTCATAATCGATTTTTTGTAAAATCGATTTGGTGACAACCAAGGCGAATTCAAAAATTTAAGTGCAACTCTACACAGAAAAAATTATTGCCGAATTATTTTCAAACAAACGCTTGTTTGAAAATTTTTTTAAATTCTATAAATTTTTTTACTGATTCAATCAATATTTTTGTTTGATTTTTATTTAACAAAAAACACATACAGTCTATTTTTGGACGCTTTAAAAAAGTGCAACTATAAGAAAAACAATAGCAGACACAACATTATAAGAAACAAAATCCCGTATTCAATTTTTTTAAAACTGTTTGGTTAAATACATCAAATACAAAAATAGAATGATGACGAAAAACATATCTAGTCGGTCTGCTGCCGTTTTTGGTTACATTTCTTCTTTAGCAAAGGAAAGGATACAGCAACAGAAAGTGATAAAGAAAAACATTGTGTTGTGTGTATAAATAAGACTTCGTTCAAAAATTATTCCAACAAAAAAAATGTGTCTCAAAGCCAGCCGTCGGCTCTGCTCTGGCGTCATCTTCTCATACAGTGCTTACTTGTGTGCGCGTCATTGCTTGTGCAAAAATATTTTTTTTTTTTGATTTTGAAATTTAGTATATGAATTTCAGTAAACTTTTTGTTTGATTCAGTTAAATTATTTGTTTGAAAAAATCGGTGTTTTTTTCAATAAACAAAATGCAAATAAATTGTTTGAATATGCGAATTTGTTTATAGGACCGATTTCAGACAAAAAATTGTTTGATTCTACAAATTTTTTGTTTGAATTGGAAAAATAATTTTTTCTGTGTACAACCACAAAAAGCCGTATGTTTTTTTTTGTTTTTGCAATTTAATTGTTTGTTGTCAAAAACAGCAAACTGAGCACCAACGCATTTTTATATAAAATTAAAATTTTCACTTTTTAAAAAGGAATTAATAGTTTCACTTTAATATTTATATTTGTTTTATTATAAAAATATTTTTCACACTTTTGAATAAAATTTTTCTCAGAAATGTTTTTTTTTTAATTATAGCGCAAAGCATAACAACATAACATAACAAACGTATTTTTTGTCGTTTCTAAATTATATTTTGAATTCGCCGTGGAGATTAACGGCTGACGAGTTGCACATACCTTTTTAAATTCGCCTTGGTGACAACTTTGTTTACAGAAGCGGTCCTGTTAAGTTGTCATTCAGCTTAGAAAACACCTTTAATAAGCTTGCCATTCCGTTTGTAATTTCTATAATATTGATCTTTGAGCTATAAATATTCCGAATCCTTATAAGTAGCGAAGTTGATTTAATACCGTCTGTCTGTGAAAACGGGGTTTTCGAAGATACCAGAAACGCTCGGAAAGAGGATGTGCAGTATTTCTGTCACTAAATATCAAAAAATCCACTAAATTCAGCCAGATAGGTCCTTAATTTTTTTAAGTATAAGCAAAACACGTTTGTTTTATTTTTGTTTGTTGTTGTTTTTTTTTATTATTATCTAATGTGTAGGCTTTTTTGTGGCATGTTTTTTAGACCTAACAAACACAAACATGATTTGCCGTATTATTCGATAAATGCGTTTTAAAGGAAAAATCGTACTCAACATATATAATTTTTTTATAATTCTGTTTGATTATGTGTGTTAGTGGGTTAGTGGTCTAAGACACTACATTACGTTAGGTGAAGGGCATTAAAGATTCCGCACAGTTGAATGCAATTCTCTGGCTTGTTTTATTTAATATCAATAAAATTTTGCAATCATATTTGATTTTTTATTTCAGTCTGTAGTATTATCCATTAACCTACATTTAAATTTATAATTAAAAATCATTTATAATTATAGTGAGTTTTTTCCCTATAATTTCCTCTTTATCTACTTGATTTATCTTGCACTTGAAGTGTTGCAGTTTGTGGAGATTTTTATTATGATTAAAAAAAAAATACATGAAATGTTCATATTTAAATTTAAATTTATCATACAATTTACATCATTATTAAAACATTAATTTATCATTTAAAAACCCGCAAAAACTAAAAAAAAGAATTCTGGTTTAAATGAAAAAAATATGACGTTAAAGAATTGTAAGAAAGAAAAATCGTCAGTATCAGAGAAAAACATTTCGTAATAAATAAAACTCTACTTTTACTTGGTAATAAAATGTCAATTAGTTCCACATGCCAAAGTGCTTGTATGGTTATACACTGAAACAAAATACATGCAACAGTTTACAAAAGAAACTTTTGCAGCTTATTAAATAAGCTCTTTAATCGCAAAATAGGCATAGAAAATCCTGACTCGGTATTCGCAACAAGCTCAGTTTTGCGAACGCCCTAAATTTCTCTTCGTTGCGTTTAACGAGGTTGCACTGTGCCTGTATATATCTTTAAATTTCTGACGCACGTCCAATTTCAACAAGTTCTGTTGTAATTAACTATCAGTTATAGCTGTCAAAAACCTATTGTTAACTGGAAGTTAAGATAACAGTTAGTTTTAACTTAACTTGGTGAAATTGGACGTTAGAATTATTCGTTGACTATTGTTGATTTGAAACCATAATTCTGAATTTTTTTTAACTTTACGTTAATTTCCATACATTGCGGGGAAAAATTGCATGGTTTCGTATAAAAGTGCCGATTCAAACGTTTTAGGGTTTAGCTCGTCAACTCAACTCATCACTGGGAGAAACGATGTCTCTTCTTTTGCTCTCCCTCCTAAAAACTCAAGCATTGACCAACCAAAACCTAAAACGTTTAAATCTCCACATATTTCATACAATGTAAGACAGGTTTAATGTAAAAGATAATAAATGATTTTTTCCGGTGTAATTTCAGCTCTAAAAGTTTCTCTACACTCTCTTTTTTTCTTTTTTCATATTTTAATGCACTTGTTCTTATCATATTCATGTTTAAAAAAAAAGGTCATACATGTGTTAAGCATGCAGCATATTTTAAATATATTATACAGTTTTTATTAAAAACTTTTTAACTTAAATATAAAAAAGAAATAGTTCACAGAAATTCGCTTAAAAGCCTAAATGTACGTTTACGTAAAAACTCTAAAAAAGTGAGTTTTTGTAAAGAATTAATTAAAAGTCCGTTCGTGTAAAAGCAGATACTTTTTTAAAAATCCGTTTTTGAGAAGCAACGTTTTAAAGAAAAATGTGCCCTTTTGAACAATCATATGGTGTTTTCTTTTCTAAAAAATAATGATGCATTATAGTTGTGTAATATATTTATTAGGTTACACGAACCCTTACAAAGTGAGTCGTTTTTCTAAATTACAATGGAACAAAATAATAACTACGTTTTACACTCAACACTAATGTTTATTAAGCGTGTTAAATTTTGAATGCAAAGTTTGTACTAAAAGCGATATTCACCACGCTTGTAGCAATTTTCAACATTAAATTTTCTTACAATTCCAATAAGCGTTAACAGCACTGATTTTCAATAATTAATGTCAGCTGTTGTTAAAAATTTTGTGACAAAAAAATATAATAAAAGTAAAACAAACGAAAAACAAAAAGTTTTTATATCCATCACAATATAACTAAAAATCACAATATAACGCAAATTGTCCGCTTTCACAAGAAAAACTTAATAAAAAAAAAAATACTTGCTTGCATAAAAAAGTACTTTACGCAGTTGCAAAAAAGGGTATTATCTCACACTCAGTTATAACTGCGGGTAAGAAATGGAACAAATTTTCCATTTATTGTTGCAACATGTTTAGAAAGGAAAACGACAACTTCTCACATTTTTGCATATATTTTAAGAATGGAACAAAAACCCGCACGAATGGCAGCATATATGGAACATTATTGTCAGAAAAGAAAACACCAATAGAGTTTTTAAAAATAGTGCGCATTTTTGAAAGAACAGTTTGTTTGATGGATAAAATCGCTTCTTTGAGAAAACTCGGTCTTTTTAATGGAAAAACTGCATTTTTGTGACAAAGTATAGGCCCAACTATAATATGCATAAGCTGGCCTAAGCTACTGTGAAAATTTAACAAAAATCTAAAATCTTAAAAAAAGGATTTAAAAAAACAAAAATAAAATCAAAAAATATTTTATTCCGTACGAAAAGTGCAATCTGTATAGCATCTTGCTTAAGCAAATGCCAATTTCATAAAATTTACCAAAAAGTTTTCTTAAGTTCAATATGGTTGGACACATATGAATTACATGTTTTCCCACATTTGCTTAAGCCAACTTTATAGTTGGGCCTTAAGATTTTTTTGCTCAAAAGAGCGTTTATGTGAAAACAAGGAGTTTTACACAACGTCTAGACTAGACATTGTTATATTTAAACGAGAAACAATGCCATGTGCACACATTCATTTAAATAGTAAAGACTGCTGTTTTCGATGTTATTTTCTTGTTTAAACAGCGCTGTTTATTTATTTATTTTCTTAAAGTCTATTGGATTTACAAAAAAAAACCTTACAAACTTTTCGCTAAAAATATAATTATTTGTGGTGCTTATATTAAATTTTTTAAATATAATTTAAACTTAGTTTTAGAAAAACTAAAATCTGTTCGCACAATGATATCATACATTACAGCATTATTGCCATATTGAGTGTTAGTTGTCGTGCCAATTTTTTCCCCATATCAAAGATCACGTATAAATAATTCTGCAAATGTTTTGTCTGCGTGCATACAAAACTATAATTCTTCAAGGCGTTGGGTTACTAAAAACATCGCGTTCTGGTAAAAATTGGGGATTTTTATTACAAAAAAAGTTTGTTTTAAAACAAGGATTTTCTGATGAAAAAATCGAAAAAATCATTTTCCAAGAAAATTTTTAATGGCTTAATTTTTTAAAACTCTTAAATTCTTGCACTGGCTTTAAGCTCTGATCGAGCTTTAAAAAAATTTTAAGTCCCAAACGTAACCAATATTTTTATAACCTTCACCGAAGGTTAATATTTTAACAATATTTCTCTTAGACTCTATAAAGTATACACATATGTATATTTAGGGTCCTTGTGATTAGCGAAGTTGATTAAACGATGTCCGTCTGTAGAAGTGTATGTTAGAAAAGGTTTTCAGAAGACCCCAAAAAATGCTAAGGGCTAGGCTAGGCTGCTATATATTTATGTTACATATACTCCAGTAAAGTTTTCTACTGAAATTCAAGTTTATCCGTCTAACAATGGCTGAGTTATGAGTAAAAAAATGCGACTACACTGTTAGAAAAGGCGTCATAACGCTGATGTATTTTGACATCAGTACTATGACCCCACGACACTTTTCATCATGGTGATGTCAACCTTAACATCACTTGGCCAAAGTGTCATCAGGGTAAAAATGAAATTATGTCATCAATGGGATGACACATCGGCATCACAGAAACGACTAACATGTCCTCAGTGCGATGACGCAGTAACATCGAAGAAAGGACACATTAGCATCAATTTAATGACAGTTTATCATTAAGTCAAAGTCATTGGAATTGACTTAAGTCAAAGTGAGAAAATATTATTATTTACTTACCCGTTACACATGTTTGTTTCACGTTTGTTGAATTAAGACCTTTGTTTACAGCAGAACTCTCAATAATAAGACACCAGCACCATGCCCCATATGGTTTTCGTAATCATTCTACTTTTAAAATACATCAATTTAGCTAAATAATTAAAAAAAAAATAGAACATTGGAATTTTTGCTTCTTATAATACATTATAATCATGAAAATAATGTTAATAATATATAATACAAAATGTGGCATCGAATTGATGTCACTAAAGTCATAAAATAGATGACATGTAAAAAATTACAAAATTGTACGAAGACGTAAGTCATTGGATCGATGTTATTTTTGCATCATTGATGCTATTTTTTGTAACATTGATGTCACAATTCTGATGTAAGGGCATCATCAATATGAAGACGCATTTTTCTATATTTAATTTTACCCAAAAATGTTTTTGTTTTATTCTTTATATCTGGAGAACGGTGAGAGCCAAAAGTTTAATTTCGTAAAAGCATATTGGTTACCAACACACATAAACCGCTAAAATGTGGGCAGAATTGGATAAGTGGGCATGCCACAAATTTGATATTTTTATATCTAAAGAATAGTAAGAAGAAAATTGTTCAAATAACACTACGTGACAAAATTTCAACAAAGTCGTGACCAAATGAATCTGACAGCTTATCTTTATGTAAAATTTTCCGCTGAATCCGAATATTCCAAAATAACCGTTTTTTGTGTTTTTAAAAATGATGATGTGACTGAAATGCAAACTTTTGACAATTCTGACTTCATATTCGGATTCAGCGGAAAATTTTACATAACGATTAGGTGTCAAATTTATTTGGTCAAAAAATTGTCACGTAGTGTGACACATAACTGAGTTATCAATACACAACCTTCAGAAAAAGGGGCGGGATGGAAGAAGTGGGCGTGATACTTTACATACAAAAACAATAAGGCTTATTGTATAGCTGAAGGACGGTAACCGTAACAGATTCCAAATTCAAATTTCTTGGCTATCAATACACAAAATCTGTCAAAAGCTGGGCTGATTCATAGAACTGGAAGTGGCTCCTTCTATATAAACAGAATTTATATTTCTGTTTATCTGTAGAACGGTAACAGAAAAAGTATCTTAATTTGATAAAAATTGCTTTGTTTTCAATCTGTTTCCAAAAAATTTAAGTAGTTTTGTTTGAATGGTTGGGGGGGAACCGAGGCGCACCGGGTTAAGCTAAGTTTTTATATTTTTATACCTTAAATAAGTTTGCATTTCCGTTCTTTATTTCCATAATATTGATCTTAGGCCTTATAAAGTACTATATACATATATATTTTCGCTCCATATGAATAACGAACTATATTTGTCTGTCCGTCCAGCTGGTTGTTGCTTGAAATAGGTTTCTCAAAGGCAACTTATACGATGGGGTCTATGTTGTTACAGATTTATATCACATATATGTATATTCCGGAATATCTCACTACTGAAATCTAGCCAGATCAATTTACAAACGGCTGAGATATGGGCAAAAAAACACAACTTCCGCAAATTTTTACGTATAAATTGCCAATTTTTAACCATTTACCCTTACAATCAAAGAGCAACATTGGTTAACTTTTACCTTAAGTACACTTATTAGATCAATAGTCCATATTAAGAACGAGTTTAATCGGTCCTGATCCCTATGCAAGTATCCTCCTGAATTTAGGCTTTTGCTACGATAACGTCCCTACAAAACAAGCTGGGTTCATCAAACTGAGTTCAATTATTCTGCATACATGAGATTTGTTTGGTTTTAAAAATCAGTTTAATCGGATCGATCATTTCACTTAGCGTCCACACAAAAATGATCCCGGAATTGGGATTTTGATACGCCCATACCATATAAGGTTGGGAACAATTTGCTTTCACTACTTTGGTGAAGGGTATGTATTAAATGGCACAGTGGATATAGAATTTTAACTTGTTTGGTATTATTTTTTGTACCAGAAATGAACATGAAATAGTTTACGTTTTCAGAAATGGGCAACATCCGGGAAATTGGGAGACCCTGCAAATACTTTTAACATGTTTAAGGGCCAAAGTTGGTTGATCTCCTCAGCTATTACTTCTATGTACATGGTGGACTGCGAGGATTCCTGAAAAACCATTTGTGCTTATAGCACCATTAATATATTTTTTATTCCAAGTATGTACTAGATTTTTGCTTATAAACAAAAAAAAAAAAAAAAAAATTAACTAAACTCTTAGAATTTATTGAATATTTTCTAAAATCTATTGCCATCTTTATCTTCAAAAATAAAAATAATAATAAGAATTGCAAATAAATTTCCATTTATTTACACTCTCGTATAAATTATAAATACTTTAATGTTTGAGTGTGTAGATATGTGCAAAAAATATTACAACTTGTAAAGACATTAATAATATTTAATATTAGTTTTTTTTTTTGCTTTATCACTGGTGAAACATCATTCATCAAGGATTTAGTTAAGTGGCAAACAGAAGTGTTTCTATTTTTTCACGCTCTTTTGCAACACAAACAGTATTAAGTAAAACGAGCATCAAGGAATTATGAGGAGGAGCACACACTTACAAACACATCAATGGCAGTAACTGTAGTTGTGAAAACAAAAACTGGAAGTGCAAGTACATGCCACTACTAATGCCACTATTGCCACAACTTTAATGATCATTTATCATTTTTAACAAAAATAAATGTTGACCCCCTCCCCTTCTAATACCTTTTATTTTGAAAAAAAAACTCATATTTTGATTATTTTTAAACATACGATTTCTGTCAGACCATGTCAGAAAGCATAACTGAGAATAACAGTTAGTTGTTTTTATTGAATCGATGGACAGTGGATAAGATTGTGTAGAAGTTAGGAGGGTATAATAATCGTAATGTATCTACATTATTTCTCATCAAGGTTAACTGGAGAATGTCGGATCTCTTTTAATAAGATTACGAAGTATTCGAGGTTAATTCCAATGGGGGTACCAGGGAATGCGAACTTCCGAAGTAACCTGATAGCAGATGAGGAGCACGGACGTGGTGGACATCCGGATGATACACTCCTTTCTCAATTCGTTGGAAACTAACTCCAAACTTGTCATGTGACAGTTCTAAGGTGGCGGGGATCGGTACTAGTTCAAACACTATACACTAAGGGTACTTATCACTTTAACATGCAATGTACTAGGAGGAGGTTAACTGGCACCTTTCTGCGCTTTGCAACAGCTCACTGAAATAACTTAAATCAGATAGAATCAGCCGCAGATAGAATCAGCCGCTACCTGCACAAAATCCGGTCAGAGGACTAGTTTTATATCATTTACCTTTACTCCAGAACTACTTTGGAATACATTATCACCAGTTAAGCGATATGTCATGTTTTTACCAATCACAATTCGTAACTTTTTATAAATTGACAAAAATTTCCCGCAGGGCTATGAAGCGTGAGTCTTTTAGATTTGCACAGTTGGAGTCGATTTGCGAGTCCACCTGCTCCGTAGCCAGTGCATGGTCGAACCTGCTCTCCACTTAAGTAGGTTCAATAGGGACCATACTAAAACAGTTTTCTCAGTGATAACTGGGCACTGGCTAGTGGATACTCATGCGAGGAGAATGGTGAAGAATGATAAAGACTCGTTCAGAAGTTGTTATGTCGAGAAGGAAGAGAAAATTGTGTTCTACATTCTGTGTCAATGTCCTGGAATCCGAAAGACTATGAAAATATACCTAGGAAAACCAATGTTTACCTGTATGGATGATCTATCTAAGATGGAACTTAGGTGGCTTCTGCGCATCATTAGGAAAACGAATCGGTTGAATACTGCATTAACGGCTATTGTGGGATTTCCAATAACGCTGGGTTGCACGAAGGGGCCACAGACATTGAGGAAGGCAGCCTAACTTTACAGCGTTGAAACCTTTTATAAACGTTTCGCAGTTTTAAATAAGTGAAAAATTTCCTGGCTTTCCAAATATTTCCAAAAATGTTGATTTTGTAGGTCGTAATGACTTTCCTTGATTTCGAGAACAAGTCCCTTCAATTTCTTAAATTTCTTCGGCTGTTTTGGGCGGTCTTTGTCTACCGTGCCAAAATCATTAATTCTGCAGCCGTATTCTGTAATTCGCTTAGCTAAAGCTAAATCTCGATCGCTTAAAGAATACAAAATTGAAAAATTTTAGCGATGACATGAAAAGCTTAAATTTTTATGGCATGGCCAAATTTAGCAATGCACGTAATAGAATTACATTCGTAGCCAAATATCGCCAATTTAACTTTATAGATTTTTGTGATAGCGATTAAGCTTTAGCGATTTACAGAATACGACTGAGACCCACACAAATTTTTTCTTCTTAATTTAACGCGATGGAATATATTCCGTTTTAAGCTTCGGTGAGCCAGCAATGTTCCACAGCTGCTTTTTTCAACTTTTAGAGTTTAAGTAAAACTTCTCGCTAATCATGTTTTATGGTGCAAAATTCGATATTAGGAAGCAAGAAAAAAACTATGTTCATTACACTATATCGCTTACGGACTTAGTGAGAATAAAAGGCTGATGTTCAGCCAACAAAAAAATAAAATCATTAAAATCACCTTGTTCTAAAAATATTTTAGCTACAATTTTTTTTTTACTGTTGGTCCACTGTGCTACGAAAAATCATTTCTAAAACATAAACACTTAAACAAACAAACTCTAACACACACACATACACGCATTTAAACTGATTAAATTTTGAAAAGGAAACAAAACAAAAGTTGCAATGTCTCTATGTGTAAAAATAAGGAAGAAAAATTGTACTAGCAGTGCGATTTTCCCCTCCCAGCTGCATCAACTGTCTGCTTTTACAAAAAATAAACGTGTGTATTTTGCCACCCGTTAAGCCATTTGTTCAGAGGGTCACAGTTGTTTCGACCACATTCAAACAGCAACAAAATGTTGCACAACAAAAATAACGATTTAGTTGTTAATGTTGTATGCTCTGGTCCCACTTCCCTTTAACAGTATGTGGTCGAAATGTTACAATATTTAAGCTAAAATGAATAGAAAGAAAAGAAAAAATATGAAATCGTTTTGATACATTTCATTTGATTCTGTGCGTTCGTCGTACTGACGAGAATTATGAGAAAGGGGGGAAAATTAAGAATCATTAAAGGGTATGAAAAGGAATATATAAAAACTTTAAAAAATATCAAACAACTCAGACTATGAATTATATTCAAAATTAACCGTTTAATAACCTAAAAATCGATTTATATTGACCTCAGCTTTTAACGATCAGTGTAACATCTTCAGCTCCAAGTAATTCGCATAAATCTCTTATATTAATAAAAAAAACTTAATCAAGTGCTTTTAGCTCTTCACGCACCGATTAATCTAGTGAACAAAGTCAAAATTTCTTATTGATTTTTTCGATTTTTTTGATTTTTATTCTATTATTTGAGAACCTGCACGCAAAGAAAAAACATGGTTGTGGTAAACATATTCTAAGAGCAACATATTATGATAAGAATTATGATTGTAGTCACCATATTAAGATTATTATTAAATCATATTATGACTAAATATACTCGTACTATTACATCATAAGTAATGAAGTAATCAAATTATTGTCATGTTTATCATAATAAGCTAAGAAGTAATCATATTATCATCATGTTAATCATAATAAATTTAGAAGCAATCATATTATGATACAGCACCTTTCATAGCTGTCATAAACATATTTTTGCATCGATTTTTTATTTTGTGGCTTTTTACAATTTTTCTTAATGTTAATCAAATAGCGGAGTTCAATAAAAGGCTTGCAAAATCTGTGGTTTTCATGGGCAACCGCGTGTGTCCATTTTTTCGATTTTAAGAAGTTGATGAAATATCGTAGCACTTTTATAAAATATAACGAAATCTCTGTGTGTTTTGTTGTTGGATTTTACAAAAAACTATGATATTTTGCATTTGCACTATTACATCACTAATACTTGAATGAACTCCGCTAATATTTTAATTTCTTTAACTTATTTTTTTATGGAATTTTATCTTTTAATTGTTTAATCGCTCACAAATAAAAAAAACGACACAACTGCTTCAAAATTATTTTACAAATGGCGCTAACATAATATGATTAGATTAAAAAAAGTTATCATGTTATGGCTAAATATCATGATATGGTTGTGAGTAACATAATATGTTTTAAAAGTTATGAAATAAAAGTATTAAAAGAATGAAAGATTATCAATAACAATTTTAATAAATTTTCATGTTGTAAAATTCCTTTCTTCATAAAAATAATTTAATGAAAATTAAATTTCATGAACTTAAGCCTAATTAAAAATATTAAAAATTTGGATTAAAAACCATAAATAGTTCAACAAAATAACCACAATACTAATTATTGTTAAAGCTAGGGCACGAGCTCTATGTGTACATTTGTCCTTCAAGTTGTGCTGAAAAAGGTCAACAGAAAAGAGAAAGACAAAATGAAAAAACAAAAAAAATGTACTTGGACTTCAAGAAAAATTCTTGACAAAAGTACGGAAAAAACAGAAGTAAGGAAAAAACATGTAAAATCAATTAAAATGGATAATCATTCAGGAAAGCAAATTTCGATCTACCAAATGTTTAAATACAATTTGGTTTAAGGATTGATGTTTGACTATTGACGTCAGCAGTCGTCGATGGCTGCGAGTGTAAGACGGCAAATCCATCTGAGGAGATCGAGTGGTTGCGATCGAAACATGTCATGGTAACCTGCCGGCCAGGGTTCGAGCCCGAGCCACGTCAAGAATGAAAGATTATCAATAACAATTTTAATAAATTTTCATGTTGTAAAATTCCTTTCTTCATAAAAATAATTTAATGAAAATTAAATTTCATGAACTTAAGCCTAATTAAAAATATTAAAAATTTGGATTAAAAACCATAAATAGTTCAACAAAATAACCACAATACTAACCATAATTAAGTTGTTAGAAAAATAATTATTTTTCGGTCAACAATACACTCATAAAATTATTACAGTAACTGATTGTAGGTTATTAAATTCGTTTTCGGTACTGTTAAAATTGAATAAAAATATAGTTATTTTACGAATAAATTTATTTTTCAACATTTATGTTTGTTATTAAAAAAACAAACTACCAAAAAATAATGTATTCCGTATTTTTTTTTTGTTAATTTGTTTGATTTTTATCGGTTAAAATATATTTTTTAAAAGTAAAAACTATTCAATTTTAACGAATATGATGTTCAATAAATAAAAAACTTAGAAATTACTGAAAAAATCATTTGTTTTAAATGAAATGTAAATGATCCGTTTTTTAAATGAATTTTAATTTGTTTCAAATGAATTTTCGTTTGAATTTAACTACATAATATTTTGAGTGTACTCAAATTCATAATTGCGATAAACATTGATATGTTTACAGTAACTATAATATTGTTGATATTAAATAAAAATAACAATTATTTGTGTACGACAACAATATATTGTTACATTAAAAATAGTGTTGTTGCCGTAACCATGCCCAACCATATTTTTTCTCTGCGTGTGACTATTTTCATTTATATTTAAAAGAACATTTTCTAAGTTTTCAACTGTTAACGATCAGTGCAACATCTGCAGCTTTCAATTATTCGCAAAAATAATTCAATTTGCTTTTAGTTATTTTTAAACCGATTAATCTATTGAACAAAGTGAAAATTTCCTTTGGATTTTTATTCGATTATTTGTGATCCTGACTATTTACTTTTAAATTTGATAGAATTAAATAGAAAATTTTCTGAGTTTTGTTTTTATTTTAAAGTCATGTAGAAATGTTTTATATTCTATTGCTTAGTTAAGCCAGTTAATGATTTATTCAGACTTTAATAGAAGGTCAATTTTAAACGGATTTTAAATCAAATACTCTCATATTATCTGAAAATTAATCATATCCTTTTTAATTTATCAACTTCCCGTAAAAATCGTAATAAACCGGTTAATTTTTTATTTAATGTTAGAAGATTTGGGATCATTACGCTTCCAATTTCATTCCATTTTGAATGAACCGGTTCTGTTTATATTAAAAATTAAAAAAATCGGTTAATTTTTCATTAAATTATAAATTAACCGGCTTATTCCTGATTCCACTCTTAATGAACCGTTTCATCTTACAACCCATTTAAGCAAAACCGTTATAATAAATACCGGTTTTATCTCATTCAATTTTAAGCAAACCGTTTATGCTTCATTCGATTTTAAAATATTCGGTTTATTTTAGTGTTCGAAAATAAACAGAACATTTTTTAGCGTTCGGCTCCACACCCAGGAACGATATCATTTTTTTAGTGTTTGTGTAGACGAACAAAACCTTTGATACCGTACGCAACTATTTTCAAGAAAGAGCCGAACATTATAAAGTGTTCTGTTCTGTTCTTCGTTAAAAAAACAAAACATTTGAAGTGGTTAAGGTAGACAAACATAAAATTTTAATGTTTTATAATGTTTCTTTTTTTACACAGATACAAAAAATTAACAAACAAAAAACTTTTAGCAACGAACGCAGTACGAACAGCTTGTGTGCGTAAAATTATTTTGCTGGCTTTTTGTTTTTTTTTTCGTATGTGTATTTTGTTTTTGTAAAAAATTTTGATTTTTTTTACCAGCCAAAAGGGCGCTACGCACAACAGAAACGAACGAAAATTAATGAGCTGAACTGAAAACAATGCAGTTTGTGGTTCAAAAAAAAAACCGAACGGAATTAAATGTTCTTATCTTTTTGTTGAGTTGGATAAGAACAGTATTATTTTTGTGTTCGAAAGATGAAAACAGCGAAACGTGATTTTCAACACAAACACTATTAGCGTTTCTGTTTTCCACAAATCTACCGTACCGAACACTAAGGAGCGATAATTAGAGTTTATTTTCGCACGCTGGTACGAACTGCTTGTTTGTATATTGTGTATATGTTTTGTTTGTGTAAAATTATTTTGCTGGCTTTTTGTTGTTTTTGGTTTTTTTACCAGCCAAAAGGGCGCTACGCACAACAGAAACGAACGAACATTAATGAGCTGAACCGAACACAATGAAGTTTGTGGTTTAAAATAAACCGAACGGAATCAAAAATGTTCTTATCTTTTTGTTGAGTTAGATAAGAACAGAGTTATTTTTGTGTTCGAAAGGTGACAAACATGTTAGCGTTTGTGTTTTCCACAAATCTACTGACCCGAACACTAAGGAGCGAAAGTTAGTGTTTATTTTCGAACGCTAGTCTATTTCTCTTGGGATTTGCAAATTTTTCAATCATTTGAAAGTGGAAGCGGTTATTTAATTCCAATGGGCCCGGTTTATTTGTAATTAATTTTTTCGGTTTTTTTCTTATTCTTTTACAAGAGGAACCGTTTCTTTTCTTATTTGATTCTAAATCAACGAATTAATTTGTCGTTTTAAATCAGCTAATTAAATTCTTAATAAATTCTAGATGAACTGCTCTATTTATCACGCTATTTTGAATGATTGAATAGATCTTCAATTCTATTTTAAATAAGACGGTTGATTTCTCATTCGATTTTAAATGACCGATTCATCTTACAACTGATTCTTAATAAGCCAGTTCATTTTTTTTTGAAGTGAAACGGCTAATTTTTTTTCTTAAGGACAAAGTTCATTTCTTGTTCGTTTTTGTATGCACTAGTTTTTTTCTCTTCTTCGGTTAGAAATTAACCGGCTCGTTCCTCATTTCAAATAAACTAGTTGGGTTTTACAATTGTTTCTAAAGCAACCACTTCATTTTACAAACGATTCTAAACGATCCATTTAATTTTGCAACCGTTTCTAAAAGAACTTGTTTTTTTTACATTCTAATCTAAACTTTACCGGTTTCTTGATCATTTGTTTCCATTCGAATGGGGTTACTTCTCATTCTGTTTTTTATTTGTTTGCCAACCGATTGTTTTTAACACTTCTCCCGGTAAAGTTCTTCTATGTTCATTCTTTTTTTTTACTAGATTTTACTGACTTTTGGGTATGTCTTCCTACCTATTTGTTTTGAATATCGATGCAATTTTACATATTTTGTTGTTTATTCATTAAACCTCCATAAATCAATCAAAATTTTCATATTTTCCATTTAGCTAATGTTTGTTACTGAGTATTTTACTATAAAATTTATTTTCAAATCGTGTTTTTCACACTTGACAAGCGAACAGTAGGAACATTTCTGTCATCCGTTCTCTCGTGCTCTCATGTAAATGGCAGCAGCTGTATGACCATTTTGTGTGTATTTATTAGATGATGACGATGATAATGTTGATTTCTATTTATTTTATCTTCTGCTACTGGTCCATTATCCCAGCAAGCTCCCTGCAATGTTCAATAATGTTCTTGTTGGTGCTTTTTTTTTTATTTATTTATCAGTTGCCGAAATCTATAATGCCAATTTATATATTTTTTTGGTATTGATATTTGAAAAGATGTGCAAAATTGATGATTATTTTCTTTTTCTGTGATGTTGTTTTTTTTCTATTTTTTCGTTTGAGTAGAGAAAAAGCACCATCTGTGTTGAAATGTTGCTTAAAATTAGATAATTTATTATTAAATTTGTTTGCAGAAAAACATTTCTTTTTTTTTTGGGTCTTTTAGGAAGAAAAAAAAAACGTTTCAGTTGTTTAAGTGGGGAAAATTTATTTAATGATTCGATTATTGGCAATAAGTCGTTAAATTTTAAAGCAGATAGAGTGTGCCTTAAACTTATTTTTCATTGAGTTCTAAAAGAATCAATTCTTAGTATTCTATTTTGTATACCTGGTGAACTAATTACTTTAACCGATCCTTAAAAAATCGACAATTATTAGTTTAACGGTACAAATAATAGTTTAATTTTAATTCTATTCAATAACAAAATATTTCGCATTCGGTTCTCGGGGAATTGATTCTTTGTATTCTATTCTCTAAAAAATGTTCAGATTTTTAAAACCGTTCCCTAAAGTAATCGATTACTTTTTGTTCGATCATTTGAAAATTAGTTCAGTTTAAATAAAAAAAAGTCCTAAAACGATAATAAGAAATCGTGTCCTGTACCCATGTTCTTTAACATTGGTGACAACTTCTCGCTCCGAAATAATGTAAAACAAAATATTTCATCGTTTCTTGAAAAGTGATTAAAAAAAGTTTGTCTATTACTCAATTCGAAAACTAGAAAGAGAGATTGCGTCGTTACGTTATAAATGTCTTAACCAGGGAAACCATAAATATGCAATTTCATGTTTTTCTTGTGCACAAACAATATATTTATCCGTTTAAGAGCCTTTTAAAAATTTTGGACTCGATTTGTTAGGGCATATTTTAGCATATTTTACCATTTGCATAATTTTTGTGAATAATTTAGTTAAACGAGTATTTTTAAATTTATAGCGCATATTTTGCCTTTTTAAGGCATATTTTGATACATGTTAAATTTTTTAAGATGCCTACAAGAGCTTTCTGTAACTGTAAATACTATTGTGTTCGGGCTTTACCGATTATAATTTTATAATGGAACTGTTATTAAATTGTTGAATATGTTGTTTTTAAATGAGCGATTTTTAATTCTTTTGGGGCATATTTATAACAATTTTCAGGGCATATTTTCCAGTTTTTACTGCATATTTTATGCGCATATAACGCGTATTTTAGATCATATTTCTGGTTTCCCTGGTTATTACATTGCGCTCGAAGCCGATGAGACATTGCTGCCGTCGAGAACGCCAGTCGCACATATCGTTGACAGCGACCAAAATTTACTAAAATTGAAAAATTTTTAACGACGGCGGCGGAAATACAACCGTCAACTATACCAAATAATGTAAAGTGCGACCTTAATGTTTGTTTGAAACTTTGAAAACATTCGTATATTTTATAAAAAATTTAAAAGCAAATAATAATGTTGGATTAAATATGAATCGGATAATTTTAGCTTCGCTTTGGAATGTACCGATTCAATTAATATTTGATTCCAAGTAAGTAGGCTCATGTTACATTAGATTATAAATAAACCGGTTTCCTTTTATTCGACATTAAATGAATTGGCTTATTTTACAATCGATTCTTAATAAAACGGTTAGACTTTTATTCGACAAAACCGTTAGACTTTTATTCGATTTTTAATTACCCGAATCATATTTTTTGTGGTATAAATGAACTTGTTCATTTCAAATTTCATTCTAAAAAAACCAGTTGGTTCGTTTTTCATGCGATTAAAAATAAACAGGCTTATCTTTCATTTGGCTTATAAAAAAGTGATTAAATTTTTGCTTAATTAATTTTTTTGTTTCCTTTTTATACCCTTCACCGAATTTAAAAGGGTATGTAAAACTTTGTCATTTGGTTTGTAATTTCTACAATATTGATCCTACACCCTATAAAGTATATATATTCTGGGTCCTTATGAAAAGCGAAGTTCAAATCCGGTTATCCGTCTGTCCGTCTGTCTATTGAAATGGGTTTTCTGAAGCCCCCAGATATGATGGCGGCTTGGTTGGGGTATCTTTATGTCAGGTATTCTTAATATAATTTTGCTATTGAAATTTAACCAGAGCGGTCCAAAAATGGCTGAGATATGAGCAAAAAACCCACGACTACCTCTAATTTTTTCCAAAAATCCCTTGTTGTTGTAATTTCATTTCATTTTTCTGTATATCTGGAGAACGGCAAGAGCCAAAGTTTCCTAATTAGGTACAAACATTTAGGTTATCAATACACACCATCCCACAAAATGTGGGCGCGATTGAGAAGAGGGCGTGGTACCTCCCTTACAAAAAATATCAAAAATTTTATAAAAACCTGAATCTGTGCACTGTCATATGATTTATGGTTACGCTTTGTATATCAAAAGATCTTTAGCAGAAAATATTTTCTGAAAATTTTGGAAAAATCGGTTCAGATACAAATAAGTTATGACCAAAATTAAAAAATTTTTCACATGCGTGGTACAAACTATTTTGGTGAATATAGACCACCTATTAGGGTTCACAACTCAAAAAAGTTGATTTATTGCGGTGAAAAAAAATCAGAAAAACAACGTTTCTTCTTGGTTCAGTTGTCTAGGGGGTTTAATAAGGTAAGAAACTGTGAGTCTCCTGGTTCGGATCTTGGTTTTTCAAAAAGAATTTTTTTTGTTAATTTTTTAATGTTCTAAAAACGATTTTAAAAAATATTTACAAGCTTTCGCTTTTAAAATTTAGTTTATAATGAAGTTTTATGTATTGTATATATGTATGTATATTGAAAAATTATTTAGTTTTTGTCTAGTTGTCTAGTTGCACAATGGTGAAGGGTATATAAGATTCGGCACAGCCGAATATAGCACTCTTACTTTTTAATAATCCTCTTCGTTTTACATTCTATTCTAAATAAACTGGTCTGTTTAACATTCGATTTCAAAAAAAATCAGCTCAGTTTCCATACAATTTCAAATAAATCGGTTCATTTAACATACGATTCTTAATAAACCATATTGGGTTTTATGGAATTTGTCAATTTCACATTCCATTCCAAATAAACGAGATCGATTCTCATTTGAAAAGGGTGTGTCATGTTTCGTTTTTAATTTTTTTTAGGATAAGATTTGATTAATTATCGTCAGTTCATATTTAATAAATGTCTGAAGATTTAATAAATAAATATTGAAAAGAAAAAAAAAATATATATTTCGTTTTAACAGATTCCAAGTCTTATTTTTCAGTTCTCAATTTTTAGTGAACCGGCTTAGTTTTAAATGAACCGTTTCATTACTCATCGATATTTAATAAACCGCTTAATTTGCTATCCAATACTAAATATACCGATTGAATCTTCATTCAATAATTAATAACCCGATTAATTCTCATTGGATTATAATCGAACTGGATTATCTTTCATTTGATTTAAAAAAACTGGTTGCCAATTTGATTCAAAAGTATCTGGGATACTCTTTACAAAATGTGTCTATTAATATTGTGGGGTTCCGCTTGATCAGCTAAACTTTCTTACTTGCTTTAATATATACTCGGTAAAACAAACCGAATACTAGCCGGTTAGGTTTTTTAAGATAACTTTTTATATTTTTTTTTTATAAAATTTTTAGTTAATGATTTTTATTAATTAACAAACAAGCGAAATCGATGTCTGCCTTAATCAATAAAAAGCAACAAATTTGATAAATCTATCTATATACATATATATAAAACAGGATGTGTGTATGTATGTATGTAACGTATGGACTACAAAACGGCTGGGCCGATTTTTATGAAATTTTCAGGGAATCTTCAGAATATTCAGACGGGTGACACTCTGAAGTCTGATATTTGATTTTCGGTCTGCGGGCGGAGTGGCGTGGCAAAATCCAATTTTCATATTGCACCACCAATGACATATACATACATGCATATATTTATGTTTTTTTACGTGTGTGAAGATAAATATGAAAAGTTAAATATGTTTTTAAAAAATATCGCATGCGATAAAAAATATTTTAAAAAAATATCGCATGCGTATTATAAAGAAAATACGACTATTTATACGAAATTTTACAGTTTTTATGAAAAATTAATAATTTTTATTTAATATTTAAAACTAATTAGATATTTAGTTAGTCTTTTTATATTAAAATTTATGATTTTTGAAAAAATACGACTTAGAGTGAAATTCTCATGAAAGTGCTGTGTGAGGGATATGGCCACTGTGTCCAAACCCTTCGATCTCAGGGAATCAAACCTAATGGAAAATGAAGGCTATGGACAGGGCTACAATATCCTATAAGCACTTTTTCAAAATTGTATTTTTGAAAATTTTTATACATTTTTGAAAATTTGACTTAGAGTGAAATTCTCTTGAAAGTGCTGTGTGAGGGATATGGCCACTGTGTCCAAACCCTTCGATCTCAGGGAATCAAACCTAATGGAAAATGAAGGCTATGGACAGGGCTACAATATCCTATAAGCACTTTTTCCAAATTGTATTTGTGAAAATTTTTATACATTTTTGAAAATTTGACTTAGAGTGAAATTCTCTTGAAAGTGCTGTGTGAGGGATATGGCCACTGTGTCCAAACCCTTCGATCTCAGGGAATCAAACCTAATGGAAAATGAAGGCTATGGACAGGGCTACAATATCCTATAAGCACTTTTTCCAAATTGTATTTGTGAAAATTTTTATACATTTTTGAAAATTTGACTTAGAGTGAAATTCTCTTGAAAGTGCTGTGTGAGGGATATGGCCACTGTGTCCAAACCCTTCGATCTCAGGGAATCAAACCTAATGGAAAATGAAGGCTATGGACAGGGCTACAATATCCTATAAGCACTTTTTCCAAATTGTATTTGTGAAAATTTTTATACATTTTTGAAAATTTGACTTAGAGTGAAATTCTCTTGAAAGTGCTGTGTGAGGGATATGGCCACTGTGTCCAAACCCTTCGATCTCAGGGAATCAAACCTAATGGAAAATGAAGGCTATGGACAGGGCTACAATATCCTATAAGCACTTTTTCCAAATTGTATTTGTGAAAATTTTTATACATTTTTGAAAATTTGACTTAGAGTGAAATTCTCTTGAAAGTGCTGTGTGAGGGATATGGCCACTGTGTCCAAACCCTTCGATCTCAGGGAATCAAACCTAATGGAAAATGAAGGCTATGGACAGGGCTACAATATCCTATAAGCACTTTTTCCAAATTGTATTTGTGAAAATTTTTATACATTTTTGAAAATTTGACTTAGAGTGAAATTCTCTTGAAAGTGCTGTGTGAGGGATATGGCCACTGTGTCCAAACCCTTCGATCTCAGGGAATCAAACCTAATGGAAAATGAAGGCTATGGACAGGGCTACAATATCCTATAAGCACTTTTTCCAAATTGTATTTGTGAAAATTTTTATACATTTTTGAAAATTTGACTTAGAGTGAAATTCTCTTGAAAGTGCTGTGTGAGGGATATGGCCACTGTGTCCAAACCCTTCGATCTCAGGGAATCAAACCTAATGGAAAATGAAGGCTATGGACAGGGCTACAATATCCTATAAGCACTTTTTCCAAATTGTATTTGTGAAAATTTTTATACATTTTTGAAAATTTGACTTAGAGTGAAATTCTCTTGAAAGTGCTGTGTGAGGGATATGGCCACTGTGTCCAAACCCTTCGATCTCAGGGAATCAAACCTAATGGAAAATGAAGGCTATGGACAGGGCTACAATATCCCATAAGCACTTTTTCCAAATTGTATTTGTGAAAATTTTTATACATTTTTGAAAATTTGACTTAGAGTGAAATTCTCTTGAAAGTGCTGTGTGAGGGATATGGCCACTGTGTCCAAACCCTTCGATCTCAGGGAATCAAACCTAATGGAAAATGAAGGCTATGGACAGGGCTACAATATCCTATAAGCACTTTTTCCAAATTGTATTTGTGAAAATTTTTATACATTTTTGAAAATTTGACTTAGAGTGAAATTCTCTTGAAAGTGCTGTGTGAGGGATATGGCCACTGTGTCCAAACCCTTCGATCTCAGGGAATCAAACCTAATGGAAAATGAAGGCTATGGACAGGGCTACAATATCCTATAAGCACTTTTTCCAAATTGTATTTGTGAAAATTTTTATACATTTTTGAAAATTTGACTTAGAGTGAAATTCTCTTGAAAGTGCTGTGTGAGGGATATGGCCACTGTGTCCAAACCCTTCGATCTCAGGGAATCAAACCTAATGGAAAATGAAGGCTATGGACAGGGCTACAATATCCTATAAGCACTTTTTCCAAATTGTATTTGTGAAAATTTTTATACATTTTTGAAAATTAGACTTAGAGTGAAATTCTCTTGAAAGTGCTGTGTGAGGGATATGGCCACTGTGTCCAAACCCTTCGATCTCAGGGAATCAAACCTAATGGAAAATGAAGGCTATGGACAGGGCTACAATATCCTATAAGCACTTTTTCCAAATTGTATTTGTGAAAATTTTTATACATTTTTGAAAATTTGACTTAGAGTGAAATTCTCTTGAAAGTGCTGTGTGAGGGATATGGCCACTGTGTCCAAACCCTTCGATCTCAGGGAATCAAACCTAATGGAAAATGAAGGCTATGGACAGGGCTACAATATCCTATAAGCACTTTTTCCAAATTGTATTTGTGAAAATTTTTATACATTTTTGAAAATTTGACTTAGAGTGAAATTCTCTTGAAAGTGCTGTGTGAGGGATATGGCCACTGTGTCCAAACCCTTCGATCTCAGGGAATCAAACCTAATGGAAAATGAAGGCTATGGACAGGGCTACAATATCCTATAAGCACTTTTTCCAAATTGTATTTGTGAAAATTTTTATACATTTTTGAAAATTTGACTTAGAGTGAAATTCTCTTGAAAGTGCTGTGTGAGGGATATGGCCACTGTGTCCAAACCCTTCGATCTCAGGGAATCAAACCTAATGGAAAATGAAGGCTATGGACAGGGCTACAATATCCTATAAGCACTTTTTCCAAATTGTATTTGTGAAAATTTTTATACATTTTTGAAAATTTGACTTAGAGTGAAATTCTCTTGAAAGTGCTGTGTGAGGGATATGGCCACTGTGTCCAAACCCTTCGATCTCAGGGAATCAAACCTAATGGAAAATGAAGGCTATGGACAGGGCTACAATATCCTATAAGCACTTTTTCCAAATTGTATTTGTGAAAATTTTTATACATTTTTGAAAATTTGACTTAGAGTGAAATTCTCTTGAAAGTGCTGTGTGAGGGATATGGCCACTGTGTCCAAACCCTTCGATCTCAGGGAATCAAACCTAATGGAAAATGAAGGCTATGGACAGGGCTATAATATCCTATAAGCACTTTTTCCAAATTGTATTTGTGAAAATTTTTATACATTTTTGAAAATTTGACTTAGAGTGAAATTCTCTTGAAAGTGCTGTGTGAGGGATATGGCCACTGTGTCCAAACCCTTCGATCTCAGGGAATCAAACCTAATGGAAAATGAAGGCTATGGACAGGGCTACAATATCCTATAAGCACTTTTTCCAAATTGTATTTGTGAAAATTTTTATACATTTTTGAAAATTTGACTTAGAGTGAAATTCTCTTGAAAGTGCTGTGTGAGGGATATGGCCACTGTGTCCAAACCCTTCGATCTCAGGGAATCAAACCTAATGGAAAATGAAGGCTATGGACAGGGCTACAATATCCTATAAGCACTTTTTCCAAATTGTATTTGTGAAAATTTTTATACATTTTTGAAAATTTGACTTAGAGTGAAATTCTCTTGAAAGTGCTGTGTGAGGGATATGGCCACTGTGTCCAAACCCTTCGATCTCAGGGAATCAAACCTAATGGAAAATGAAGGCTATGGACAGGGCTACAATATCCTATAAGCACTTTTTCCAAATTGTATTTGTGAAAATTTTTATACATTTTTGAAAATTTGACTTAGAGTGAAATTCTCTTGAAAGTGCTGTGTGAGGGATATGGCCACTGTGTCCAAACCCTTCGATCTCAGGGAATCAAACCTAATGGAAAATGAAGGCTATGGACAGGGCTACAATATCCTATAAGCACTTTTTCCAAATTGTATTTGTGAAAATAATCTATATTGATCATAGCTGCAGTATGTAGAGCTCCGCAACATGTTTGTTGCAACATTTTAAAATAAACGTAAAAAAACAAATTGTCAAACCTGTTGGAAAGAAAAAGTCGGTTACAATAAAATGGATCAACGCAAGCAACATTTACGACAACATGAGAACTGTCTTATACGAATAAATTTTAGTTTAAAAAAATGATCGAACTGGATGAATGATGTTAAATGAATGAAGACAAATGCAAAGGCAAATAATCGTTACTAAAAGAATGTTTACAGTTTTAACAGCCAAACAGCGTTGCCGTTGTGCATTTTCTAAATGGGGCAAAAAAAGGAGGTCGCAAAAAAGGTTTTAATAAACAAACAAGATTTATTTTAGCTTAAAAAAATAAACACCAAATTTTAACAATTATTTGCTCATGGAAATGGCATACTATACTTTCTAACTTGTTAATATTGATTTTCTACCGGAAAAATTATTTAGAAGTCGTAAAAACTGTTTTAACAAAATTTTTTTGCGCATATTAACTATTCTATAAAAATTTTAATTCTATAAATTTTTACTTAGTCTTCTGTTAAAGTCAATTTTTCCAAAATTAGAGACAAAAAATGAAATTACAAATTTCTACTTTGTTTCTGTTCGAAAGTTTATTTTTAGTATTTCTTTAAATTCGAAAAGACTCCTTTAGCTAAGCCACTACTTTTGGGCAGAGAAAAAAATTATGGCAACGAGTTCAACTATTTACGTAAATATTTTCGTTAAATCTAATTTTTTAAATTTCCGGCTATCAGAGTGTTAGAAATAAAAACCAAGATGACAGATATTTAGTGTAATTTTTTTTTTTTTTTTGCGATAATTACCATTTATTTTATTAAAAACATAAATAGTTAAAATAATCATATTATTATAAATTAATTTGAACTTTTCAAAAAATTATTGGCAACATCTTATGAAGTTAAAAACTTGTATTTTTAGGTACTTTTAGATTGATATACATACATACTTATATATTTTCCCTTAGTTTCAGTAAGAAGTATAGGGCTTGAATTTAAGATTTACGATATTTATTATATTACAAGCTTAAGTTTTATTATATACATTTACATTTAAACTGAAGTAATATTTTTGGTTTCGTATTGTATATCACGGTACAATATTAAAATTAGTAATAACTTTCTTTCAGTCGAAAGTGTAAAAAAACTTTTATTAAATTTAATATATACATATAAGTATAAGCATATATATATATATATATATATATATATATATATATATATACATATATAAAGTGCAAAGTTACTCCCTAATATAAAGTATTTTTGCAAAGCGGTTTCGAAAAAAATATTTAATTTTATTCCGAACGTATGGACCGCTTTTTTGACTTAGAGTGAAATTCTCTTGAAAGTGCTGTGTGAGGGATATGGCCACTGTGTCCAAACCCTTCGATCTCAGGGAATCAAACCTAATGGAAAATGAAGGCTATGGACAGGGCTACAATATCCTATAAGCACTTTTTCCAAATTGTATTTGTGAAAATTTTTATACATTTTTGAAAATTTGACTTAGAGTGAAATTCTCTTGAAAGTGCTGTGTGAGGGATATGGCCACTGTGTCCAAACCCTTCGATCTCAGGGAATCAAACCTAATGGAAAATGAAGGCTATGGACAGGGCTATAATATCCTATAAGCACTTTTTCCAAATTGTATTTGTGAAAATTTTTATACATTTTTGAAAATTTGACTTAGAGTGAAATTCTCTTGAAAGTGCTGTGTGAGGGATATGGCCACTGTGTCCAAACCCTTCGATCTCAGGGAATCAAACCTAATGGAAAATGAAGGCTATGGACAGGGCTACAATATCCTATAAGCACTTTTTCCAAATTGTATTTGTGAAAATTTTTATACATTTTTGAAAATTTGACTTAGAGTGAAATTCTCTTGAAAGTGCTGTGTGAGGGATATGGCCACTGTGTCCAAACCCTTCGATCTCAGGGAATCAAACCTAATGGAAAATGAAGGCTATGGACAGGGCTACAATATCCTATAAGCACTTTTTCCAAATTGTATTTGTGAAAATAATCTATATTGATCATAGCTGCAGTATGTAGAGCTCCGCAACATGTTTGTTGCAACATTTTAAAATAAACGTAAAAAAACAAATTGTCAAACCTGTTGGAAAGAAAAAGTCGGTTACAATAAAATGGATCAACGCAAGCAACATTTACGACAACATGAGAACTGTCTTATACGAATAAATTTTAGTTTAAAAAAATGATCGAACTGGATGAATGATGTTAAATGAATGAAGACAAATGCAAAGGCAAATAATCGTTACTAAAAGAATGTTTACAGTTTTAACAGCCAAACAGCGTTGCCGTTGTGCATTTTCTAAATGGGGCAAAAAAAGGAGGTCGCAAAAAAGGTTTTAATAAACAAACAAGATTTATTTTAGCTTAAAAAAATAAACACCAAATTTTAACAATTATTTGCTCATGGAAATGGCATACTATACTTTCTAACTTGTTAATATTGATTTTCTACCGGAAAAATTATTTAGAAGTCGTAAAAACTGTTTTAACAAAATTTTTTTGCGCATATTAACTATTCTATAAAAATTTTAATTCTATAAATTTTTACTTAGTCTTCTGTTAAAGTCAATTTTTCCAAAATTAGAGACAAAAAATGAAATTACAAATTTCTACTTTGTTTCTGTTCGAAAGTTTATTTTTAGTATTTCTTTAAATTCGAAAAGACTCCTTTAGCTAAGCCACTACTTTTGGGCAGAGAAAAAAATTATGGCAACGAGTTCAACTATTTACGTAAATATTTTCGTTAAATCTAATTTTTTAAATTTCCGGCTATCAGAGTGTTAGAAATAAAAACCAAGATGACAGATATTTAGTGTAATTTTTTTTTTTTTTTTGCGATAATTACCATTTATTTTATTAAAAACATAAATAGTTAAAATAATCATATTATTATAAATTAATTTGAACTTTTCAAAAAATTATTGGCAACATCTTATGAAGTTAAAAACTTGTATTTTTAGGTACTTTTAGATTGATATACATACATACTTATATATTTTCCCTTAGTTTCAGTAAGAAGTATAGGGCTTGAATTTAAGATTTACGATATTTATTATATCACAAGCTTAAGTTTTATTATATACATTTACATTTAAACTGAAGTAATATTTTTGGTTTCGTATTGTATATCACGGTACAATATTAAAATTAGTAATAACTTTCTTTCAGTCGAAAGTGTAAAAAAACTTTTATTAAATTTAATATATACATATAAGTATAAGCATATATATATATATATATATATATATATATATATATATATACATATATAAAGTGCAAAGTTACTCCCTAATATAAAGTATTTTTGCAAAGCGGTTTCGAAAAAAATATTTAATTTTATTCCGAACGTATGGACCGCTTTTTTAATTTTTCTTTATAACATTTGCATATAAAGACGGATCTTAAAGTTTGATATATCAACGTTTTTGCCTTGAGACGTTTGACTTGTCACAATTTTATACAACTATTAATTACACAAAAATACTTTATATTAGGGTATATGGGGATTTTTTTTTAGTTTTTTTTTTGAGGTCTATATTGATAGAATTTTTTTATAATTACGACTGTAACAAAATTATTAAAAATTTTAATAGTCTTAACATATTAATTTTAATTTGTAGTATGAACACCTTTATCATATTTTGGCATAAATAACACTTGAAAGGGAGGCTATACGGAATATTCAGTATTTTATTATAGTAGTCAAAGCAATCTTTATCAACTCCTCTATTACATGTAAAACATTTAAAAACTGATTGAAGCCGACTTCCTTCACAATGAAGACATTCGATGTTACGGTCTCCATATTGTATTAAATCGTTTTTTATTGATGTTCTATATACGTCAGGATTTAAAATTTTTTCCAAAGATTTTTTCAATAAAATTGCCTCTATTAATTCGATACAAAGAACACCGCAGTTGTATGAGTCCTTCTGTACGTAATGGTCTAAGATTTTCAATTTCCAACATTTTTCTTCAAGGTTATTTACACATTTCAGGAATATTTGAAATTTATTTTCGCACTCATTTTTTGTAGCTTTCATGGGATCTATATACACAAATGTTTTTTCTTCAAAATTAACGTAAGCGAATGTAAAATGATTGGTTGTATGCAAAAGGATAAATGTTTGCTTAGTTTGTTGTCTAACGAAAGGTTTTATTTCTTGAATTGTTTTTGTATTAAAAATTCCAATTCCAATCTCACATGGAAGACATTCCCAATCAATAATGTTGTTCTTAAAAAAAAGAATATGGCAATACAACTCTAAAATATTGTTAAAAATTTCTTTTCTTGGGTTCAAAGTTTGAAATTCATGCAAATAAATGCATTGACCAAAATGTGGACGATCTATATGAAGTTTATCGTATATATCGGCATAATTAAATAACACAATTTTTACATTACTATTTAGTTTTATTTTGCTAAGCAAAGCTTCTTCTTTTGATTTGGCGGATTTAAATTGTTTTTCGACTTGCATCTGTACATCATTAACGCTTTCTTTAATTTTTCGCGGTGTTCTTTTCCAGACATCTTCTATAAGCGCTTCAGACCTTAAATGTGCTGTTTTTGTATCATCCTGGTATTCACTGCATATGTTTTCTATGTCTTTAATTTTTGCTTGGACATATTTTTTTGAGAGTCTTGCATATTCACTGGGTCTTATATGACGCCTTCCACTCAAAGTAACATTTTTATTAATATTGAAATAACTTTCAATGGGACTGTTTGAAATTCTTGTTTGGTCATTGGTTTCTACCATAACCCCCATTAAATTGGTCCAAAACACCGCATAAGGAATGTATTTCTTTAACATTAAATTAAGAAAATTTATATTTTTCAAATTATTGGGTTGTCCAGCTGTTGCGATATTTGATTTTTTTATTGAATTATAAATTTCCAGCCCTTTTTTGTAGAAAGGACTATTTTGAAATTGCGGTGCGTTCTGCTTCGATTTTTCAAATTTGGATGAATACATTGAAAAATCATCCTCAGTTTGCCATAGACAATGCTCAAAATAATTTTTGGCAATTTCAAATCTACAGTCCACAATTGACGACAACAACACAATACATACATTTTTCCACCACGTCCAAAAGTCTCCTATTGAACAAATGTTAATCGCTTTAATCATTACTTTTTTCAAAAAATTTTCTTGGTTTTCAGCAACGGCACAACCTTGTATGTCATTAAGACATATTTTTTAAAAGTGGCAGCAACATATTTGAATAATAACTAATTTTGGTGGTAATTTTTCACAATTTTCAATTATATTAAAACATTGATCCAAATATCGCGAAACGGATTCTAAATTATTAACTATTTTAATTGTGGCGTTAATAATAGCCCAACTCCAATCCATACAAAGTCGTTTGCTTAGGGGCCATTTAATTTTATGTTCAATACAAAATACTTTTAAATCCATTAAAAATTTTTTGATGTCTTCCTCGAAATGCCGTGCTAATAATGCTTCAGCTATTGGAACTACTATTCCTTTTTTACTTGGACGTTGTACATGCAAAACAATACTGTACAAAAATACTCGTTTTGAATTTGGTTCATATTTTTTTACCACGCCTCCTGTTGCGTCGATAAATAGAGTATTTCTACTTCTTTTAATTAATTTACCATTATATTTAATTACACTAAATATCTGTCATCTTGGTTTTTATTTCTAACACTCTGATAGCCGGAAATTTAAAAAATTAGATTTAACGAAAATATTTACGTAAATAGTTGAACTCGTTGCCATAATTTTTTTCTCTGCCCAAAAGTAGTGGCTTAGCTAAAGGAGTCTTTTCGAATTTAAAGAAATACTAAAAATAAACTTTCGAACAGAAACAAAGTAGAAATTTGTAATTTCATTTTTTGTCTCTAATTTTGGAAAAATTGACTTTAACAGAAGACTAAGTAAAAATTTATAGAATTAAAATTTTTATAGAATAGTTAATATGCGCAAAAAAATTTTGTTAAAACAGTTTTTACGACTTCTAAATAATTTTTCCGGTAGAAAATCAATATTAACAAGTTAGAAAGTATAGTATGCCATTTCCATGAGCAAATAATTGTTAAAATTTGGTGTTTATTTTTTTAAGCTAAAATAAATCTTGTTTGTTTATTAAAACCTTTTTTGCGACCTCCTTTTTTTGCCCCATTTAGAAAATGCACAACGGCAACGCTGTTTGGCTGTTAAAACTGTAAACATTCTTTTAGTAACGATTATTTGCCTTTGCATTTGTCTTCATTCATTTAACATCATTCATCCAGTTCGATCATTTTTTTTTTAACTAAAATTTATTCGTATAAGACAGTTCTCATGTTGTCGTAAATGTTGCTTGCGTTGATCCATTTTATTGTAACCAGGGTTGCCGTTTGAAAAATTTGTATCCGACCAAAATTGTCTGCAAAACCTACCAAAATCCTATGAAACCGACTAAATTTTTTAAATATTTAAAAACAATTATATTAGTGAAATGTAAAAAAAAAATGGAACGGAATATTCAAAAGTGATTAATTTATATTAAAAGTGTATTAATGTAGGTCTCCATCCAGTATTTACAAAACAAAATATCTTTCTTGGCTTATTTACCGGCCGCGAACGTAAATAAGTAGAAAATACAGAAAAATATAAAATTTTCCAGTTTTGAGTCTAATTTCCTCAAGTAAAACAGCTGAGATATGCTATGAAACCATTATTTTATAAGAACTAAGATTTTTTTACAATAATAAACAATAAAAGACGATGATAATCAACATTTTATTTTTTCATCCTGGTAGACCATTCTGGGGAAATGCCCATATACACATTCATTTAAAAACGCTTATAAACTAGAATTATTTATTGGTCGTATGCAATAACACATATAGACCTCTAGTAAAATATAAATCAAAATTTATTAACTTAAGTTTGTACAATTTAAAAAAAAAGTATTAAACTTTATAAGACATAGGCTGACGTAAAAAATGTATCAAAGAGTTTAAAAATGCATAGTTGGCTTATTGTATACGCGTTGATAACTTGCTCTGTTTTGGAACTCATCTTTACTTTCTGTTCTTATACCATTGCCTTTATAAAACTATGTTTCGAAATACAGTATCAAATCATCCCAGTGTTCTACGATTCTTACAACATCTTCCTTTAAGAAGTCCATCTTGTATAAGAGACACCTAATACAGAACAGAATTCCTGAAAATCTTTTATTTATGTTATTCTTTGAGGACTATGTGAAAAAACTTTAAATATTACCACAAAGAACCTTAATATTTTTTGCATTGCTAAGTAAGATTAACTGCCTGTTCATCTATTTCTGAACGAAGACTTCGTTCGCTTAACTTACATTTAAAACGAAAACAAGTTATACAATATTGTCTTTGTTTTACATGTAATTTAAGCGAACGATGTCTACGTTCGACATCGATAAATGGGCTATAAGCTTACCAACAGTTCCAGTCATGGCGGGCGCGCCGTTTGTTGCCAATCCGATCAAAATTTGTATAGGAATATTATTTGTTGATTAAAAGTTTTTTATAAGAAGAAAAATTTAAACGGCATCTGACTTGGTAAGCTCGAATAAAATGACAAAGCTATCCATTATAAAACTAACACCGTCAAAGTAACTTGCTCCTAACGTAATATCAATGCCATTTCCATAGTTTCATCAACAATCAAAAAAAAATTTTTGTGTTTGGTAAAAAAGCTATGAGATTTGTAATTGTCTGTATCCGTCCAATTTTCTAAAACCGACCAAAATTAGGTTTGGCCTACCATCCGACCAAACCAAAAATATCCGACCAAATTTGGTCGGAAAAGACCATGTTCGGCAACCCTGATTGTAACCGACTTTTTCTTTCCAACAGGTTTGACAATTTGTTTTTTTACGTTTATTTTAAAATGTTGCAACAAACATGTTGCGGAGCTCTACATACTGCAGCTATGATCAATATAGATTATTTTCACAAATACAATTTGGAAAAAGTGCTTATAGGATATTGTAGCCCTGTCCATAGCCTTCATTTTCCATTAGGTTTGATTCCCTGAGATCGAAGGGTTTGGACACAGTGGCCATATCCCTCACACAGCACTTTCAAGAGAATTTCACTCTAAGTCAAATTTTCAAAAATGTATAAAAATTTTCACAAATACAATTTGGAAAAAGTGCTTATAGGATATTGTAGCCCTGTCCATAGCCTTCATTTTCCATTAGGTTTGATTCCCTGAGATCGAAGGGTTTGGACACAGTGGCCATATCCCTCACACAGCACTTTCAAGAGAATTTCACTCTAAGTCAAATTTTCAAAAAATGTATAAAAATTTTCACAAATACAATTTGGAAAAAGTGCTTATAGGATATTGTAGCCCTGTCCATAGCCTTCATTTTCCATTAGGTTTGATTCCCTGAGATCGAAGGGTTTGGACACAGTGGCCATATCCCTCACACAGCACTTTCAAGAGAATTTCACTCTAAGTCTAATTTTCAAAAATGTATAAAAATTTTCACAAATACAATTTGGAAAAAGTGCTTATAGGATATTGTAGCCCTGTCCATAGCCTTCATTTTCCATTAGGTTTGATTCCCTGAGATCGAAGGGTTTGGACACAGTGGCCATATCCCTCACACAGCACTTTCAAGAGAATTTCACTCTAAGTCTAATTTTCAAAAATGTATAAAAATTTTCACAAATACAATTTGGAAAAAGTGCTTATAGGATATTGTAGCCCTGTCCATAGCCTTCATTTTCCATTAGGTTTGATTCCCTGAGATCGAAGGGTTTGGACACAGTGGCCATATCCCTCACACAGCACTTTCAAGAGAATTTCACTCTAAGTCAAATTTTCAAAAATGTATAAAAATTTTCACAAATACAATTTGGAAAAAGTGCTTATAGGATATTGTAGCCCTGTCCATAGCCTTCATTTTCCATTAGGTTTGATTCCCTGAGATCGAAGGGTTTGGACACAGTGGCCATATCCCTCACACAGCACTTTCAAGAGAATTTCACTCTAAGTCAAATTTTCAAAAATGTATAAAAATTTTCACAAATACAATTTGGAAAAAGTGCTTATAGGATATTATAGCCCTGTCCATAGCCTTCATTTTCCATTAGGTTTGATTCCCTGAGATCGAAGGGTTTGGACACAGTGGCCATATCCCTCACACAGCACTTTCAAGAGAATTTCACTCTAAGTCAAATTTTCAAAAATGTATAAAAATTTTCACAAATACAATTTGGAAAAAGTGCTTATAGGATATTGTAGCCCTGTCCATAGCCTTCATTTTCCATTAGGTTTGATTCCCTGAGATCGAAGGGTTTGGACACAGTGGCCATATCCCTCACACAGCACTTTCAAGAGAATTTCACTCTAAGTCAAATTTTCAAAAATGTATAAAAATTTTCACAAATACAATTTGGAAAAAGTGCTTATAGGATATTGTAGCCCTGTCCATAGCCTTCATTTTCCATTAGGTTTGATTCCCTGAGATCGAAGGGTTTGGACACAGTGGCCATATCCCTCACACAGCACTTTCAAGAGAATTTCACTCTAAGTCAAATTTTCAAAAATGTATAAAAATTTTCACAAATACAATTTGGAAAAAGTGCTTATAGGATATTGTAGCCCTGTCCATAGCCTTCATTTTCCATTAGGTTTGATTCCCTGAGATCGAAGGGTTTGGACACAGTGGCCATATCCCTCACACAGCACTTTCAAGAGAATTTCACTCTAAGTCAAATTTTCAAAAATGTATAAAAATTTTCACAAATACAATTTGGAAAAAGTGCTTATAGGATATTGTAGCCCTGTCCATAGCCTTCATTTTCCATTAGGTTTGATTCCCTGAGATCGAAGGGTTTGGACACAGTGGCCATATCCCTCACACAGCACTTTCAAGAGAATTTCACTCTAAGTCAAATTTTCAAAAATGTATAAAAATTTTCACAAATACAATTTGGAAAAAGTGCTTATAGGATATTGTAGCCCTGTCCATAGCCTTCATTTTCCATTAGGTTTGATTCCCTGAGATCGAAGGGTTTGGACACAGTGGCCATATCCCTCACACAGCACTTTCAAGAGAATTTCACTCTAAGTCTAATTTTCAAAAATGTATAAAAATTTTCACAAATACAATTTGGAAAAAGTGCTTATAGGATATTGTAGCCCTGTCCATAGCCTTCATTTTCCATTAGGTTTGATTCCCTGAGATCGAAGGGTTTGGACACAGTGGCCATATCCCTCACACAGCACTTTCAAGAGAATTTCACTCTAAGTCTAATTTTCAAAAATGTATAAAAATTTTCACAAATACAGTTTGGAAAAAGTGCTTATAGGATATTGTAGCCCTGTCCATAGCCTTCATTTTCCATTAGGTTTGATTCCCTGAGATCGAAGGGTTTGGACACAGTGGCCATATCCCTCACACAGCACTTTCAAGAGAATTTCACTCTAAGTCAAATTTTCAAAAATGTATAAAAATTTTCACAAATACAATTTGGAAAAAGTGCTTATAGGATATTGTAGCCCTGTCCATAGCCTTCATTTTCCATTAGGTTTGATTCCCTGAGATCGAAGGGTTTGGACACAGTGGCCATATCCCTCACACAGCACTTTCAAGAGAATTTCACTCTAAGTCAAATTTTCAAAAATGTATAAAAATTTTCACAAATACAATTTGGAAAAAGTGCTTATAGGATATTGTAGCCCTGTCCATAGCCTTCATTTTCCATTAGGTTTGATTCCCTGAGATCGAAGGGTTTGGACACAGTGGCCATATCCCTCACACAGCACTTTCAAGAGAATTTCACTCTAAGTCAAATTTTCAAAAATGTATAAAAATTTTCACAAATACAATTTGGAAAAAGTGCTTATAGGATATTGTAGCCCTGTCCATAGCCTTCATTTTCCATTAGGTTTGATTCCCTGAGATCGAAGGGTTTGGACACAGTGGCCATATCCCTCACACAGCACTTTCAAGAGAATTTCACTCTAAGTCAAATTTTCAAAAATGTATAAAAATTTTCACAAATACAATTTGGAAAAAGTGCTTATAGGATATTGTAGCCCTGTCCATAGCCTTCATTTTCCATTAGGTTTGATTCCCTGAGATCGAAGGGTTTGGACACAGTGGCCATATCCCTCACACAGCACTTTCAAGAGAATTTCACTCTAAGTCAAATTTTCAAAAATGTATAAAAATTTTCACAAATACAATTTTGAAAAAGTGCTTATAGGATATTGTAGCCCTGTCCATAGCCTTCATTTTCCATTAGGTTTGATTCCCTGAGATCGAAGGGTTTGGACACAGTGGCCATATCCCTCACACAGCACTTTCATGAGAATTTCACTCTAAGTCGTATTTTTTCAAAAATCATAAATTTTAATATAAAAAGACTAACTAAATATCTAATTAGTTTTAAATATTAAATAAAAATTATTAATTTTTCATAAAAACTGTAAAATTTCGTATAAATAGTCGTATTTTCTTTATAATACGCATGCGATATTTTTTTAAAATATTTTTTATCGCATGCGATATTTTTTAAAAACATATTTAACTTTTCATATTTATCTTCACACACGTTGTTTTTTTTGCTTTTTTTTTTTTTTTTTTTTTTTTTTGAAAGCCGTTGTCATGTTTTTTAAAACGAGATATCAAAGCCTTAAATCGGTTATGTAGTTCCGAAGATATTTAAAAAAAAAACCCTGTGTTAATAATGATCCAATATCAACATTTTAAAACTTTCGAAATCCACGAATTCCGATGATTTCCAACTATTTACCATTCCAATTCAAGCGGCTCCAATTCCCTTTGCGTCTTGCCTTTGCTTTTACCATCAGCAAAGCACAAGGCCTATCATTGTCTATTGCTGGCTTAAACGGCCAGTTGTATGTGGCTTGCTCCCGAGTTGGACCGCCCAAAAATTTATACGTTTTTACACCAAATAAAAAACCAAAAAACATTGTCTATCGTCTGGCCTTAAGATGAAGTAATAAATAAATATAATTTCCAATTTGCCTTAAATACATGCGTTTCTGTTTTGATTGTGCCCATATCTACACCATATGTAGCAATATGCCAAAATCGACTTTTATGGTATCAGAAGCAACTTTTGTTCCGCGACTTTTATATAATTCCGTTATTTACAAAATTATCGTTATTTTTAGGTGCTTGAAGAAAATCAAAATTTGGACCGTTAAATTTCCAGAATTCGACCAAATGTTGTTTGGCAACTTTGTACAAAATCGTATGGCGAGTAGTTTTGTGGAACATATCATTTAAAAATATTTGCAAATACGGGGTGTTTTGATGCATTTTTCCAAAAAAAAAAATGAATTTTACGCCATCTAGCGGCAATAATTTTTACTAACTATATTCTACATTTAGAAAGGTAATTTGAATACCTTTCCAACAAAAAAACTTGAAAATCGGATGAAAAATAATCGAAGGAGAAAGAAAAGATCTATAAGAAAATGAAATAGTATCAAATTTATATTAAAATATGTATGTATGCAACTTTTATTAAATCGATCATTAAAGTTTACATTTTTAGTTTTGCGAAAAGAATTTTAGTTATTTTACTAGAAATGTATTTAACAGAAATCTTTATTATTTATACTTTTAAAAACATCAAGTTATTTTTTTTTTTTTAAATTTTTAGAGATCTACATATTAGTGTAAATTCTTTAGCTTTTCTTTGAGTTGGGACTCTAAATCCAAATTTGTTGTTTGCCAAACTTTTCACCGTGATATTTATAATTTAAACCTCTCAACATGTTTATTTGCTTTTTAAGAATTTTTATCCGATTACTCTGTACATCGACATCAGATAGTTTATTTCATAAATTAAATAATTCCATAGGCTCATTCACATAAAGCAAATTTAGAAATAGGACTTTACTCTCCGTACGTCGTTTTTTTACTTGTTGTTTGCTCCATCTCTTCCAATCTCTTTATTCGTTCCTTAGCATTCCATTTTTTATTTTCCTGAAAAACCTTTTTCATTATTTTCACACCATTTTCCATATCTTGCTTCGTTGGATAGAACTGCAAAATATCGAAAAGGAAGTGAATGCATTTGTTTTGCCGGGCCTTTATTTGCTGACACATGGTGTATATTTCTTTATGAGGTTCCATATCCTCGTTCCTCTTCGTCATCGCAAACACTCTCTCCACATTGATCCCAGTAAAAAATGGAGCTTCCAACGAAGCAGGTTTGTAAGGGAGAAACATAAGAGTTGCGCTTACCATTGCGCATACGGAAGACATGAATTTTATATGGCGAGTTCCCACTTTGAAGCAATACATTTTTGGCACATGAAGCGCATTATTCAGCGCATAAAAAAAATGTTGGATGTAACGATCAGCTTTACACACTGAATGTTTTGATACAGTTATTTTTTAGTATTCTCCCTTACAAACCTGCTTCGTAGTAAGGGAATGCCGTAGCACTTGAAATGTTTTTTTTTTTTTTAAAAGTTGTTGAGAGTTTTTTCACTTACTTTACTGCATTTCTGTATGTCTTATTGCGTAGCGCATAATTCTGCGCTTATTTTTTTAAATGTACCATTAGTGCTTCGCAATATGATAAAATTTTTTATTGGGATATTACTGTGGAATGAGTATACATCATCCACAGGTCTATCGATATATCTTTTTAGCATTGAATCTTTCGCATCCGCTAAAACCGTTTGGAAAATTTGCAGTAAGCAAATTAAGCTTGTCTGTGTTAAAAGCAAATTGAAATTTGTGGGGAATTGAATACAAGAACGATCTTTTATTTATTTCTTCGAACTCTAAATATTCAAATATTTGATACAGCACGTCCTTGAAAGTAAGATGACCACAAGCAACAATTGATTTCCAAGTGCTAATATGTTTTAGTGGTTTAATGCAAGCTGCTACAGAAAATTTGATACAGAAAATTTGTGTCTGTAATATAATCATGAATCATTTTCGCATCCGTGTTCGCTTCAGGATATTTTTGCACAAACTGAAATAGCAAATCGGTTTCTTTGTAAATTTGACTTATTGTTAGTTAAAATTTTTTAAAATTGTATTTCTTTATGTAAGATCAAATCTGTCAAACATTTTAAAAGTTACAGGAATTTAAACAAACACTTTTTAACATGGTCAAATTTACAAATTAGGTAGGGTTACTTTGCGGACTTTCCTTGTAAATACATGAAAACCCAACGATAGAATTCAATTCTTATGGCGGCATTGCATTCAGGAGGTCATAATACATTAGGACTGGTAGGTCTGGTTTCTGGGTCAGAACCTTTTTATATTTTTGTGAGGCTGTGTAATTAATAAGCACGCAAAGGTGACGGCTAAAATATCTAAACAATAGTAAATGAAATATAAGTATATTTACTTATCACATGGAAAGAAATTTTGTTTCGCAAAGTGAAAACAGTATCTATGTTCTTAATAACTAATGTAAAACTAATTTTAGTAGCATACATTTTTTTAAAAATTCACCCTGTTTTTTTAATCAATTAATAAAATTTGTCGAAAATAGGCTGTACTGTTTGTACTACGGCACAAATTCGGCTGAATAGTATGCCTTGGGAGACAACAGAGTTGTTGATGACTAAAATATCTAAAATTCTGCGGTGGTGCTTAATGATAACACTCCTACTTCAAAAGTTATAAGTGAATGAAGGTCAAAAAACACAATTTTTTTCATTTTTTTCGCCTTTTTTTCGCCTTTTTTTTACATTTTCCTAATTTTCTTGTAAACGAAAAATACGATTGCCACGCACCACCGCAGAATTTTAGATTTTGATGTCATTAACAACTGTGTTGCATGGCAAGCTATAATATTCAGCCCAATTTCTGCCGTGCTAAATGTAAGAAGTCATATTTTCTTACTTTCAAGTTTTGTTTTTGCCACTTTGGTTTTTTCAGTGTATTATTCCAACAAAACCCAAAAATTAAAGATTGCTACCCAAACTAACTATTCAATACATAAAAACATTGATTTTGTAGCTAACAACATAAATAATGCGTGAAATTCATAAAAAGTCAAAAAATCCAAGTTTTAAGGGCCACCCTAAATATCCGTTTTAGGACAAGTGAGGGGCACTCTAATAAGCAAGTAGGGTACTTGACTCTACCCCCGAAGTATTAAAATTCATTCGGCATTAACAGCTTGAAAACGAAAAAGTTAATTTTTTTGGCATATTGCTAACCATATGTAAGTTATTCTGTTAAAAAAAACTTTATGATAGGTATTCCATGGATTTTTATTTAAAGGCTGTAAATTTCGTTAAAAGCTCAATTTAAATCAGTGAAGGGCACATTTGCAAATCCTATGTACGCGTGCATAGGAATAAAAATGCTGCTTGTGTCACGTCGAGACATGTACGCTATAAACTTCTTTGTGTGGTCTGTGACAATGTACGTTCGGATGTTGCTTTGTTGTTATTTCGTCAACACAAGCATACATGTGATAGTATGTGTGTGCCCTTCACTGATTTAAATCGTGTGGTAATACAACACTAATGTTTGCTTAGGGCCAGCAACGCGGACCGGGTCAGCTAGTTATTATATAAATTATAAACAAGATCTGTAAAATAATACTCTAAATGGTTATCCGTTTGCGCTTATAATATAATATAAAATTATTGGTTCTTAGACCAACTTTTTGTTTAGCAACCGACTCAAAATAACTTTTTGAATTGATCTAACAAGGTCCGTCCGTCCGACTGACGCAAAAAATTGTCTGTTAATACTGTGGTGTATGATTTTAGATGGTTGGCCATGAGCGACTATACTTTCTGATTTGTTTTTATTAGAACAAAATAATTTATATATGTATGTATGTATTTTGTAGAACTTCCCAGCGGTAAATATTGAAAGGACCGCAAGTAGCAGGCCTTTTTGAAGGCCTCTACACTCCTTTCTAAAAGATTCGCTTCGCATGATATCCTGCCTTCAGAAGTATGCCTTCTAGAAGGCATAAACTTCTTTTTAAAAGACCTTCTGAAATATTCAGTACACATTCGCTACTCCCTTCTTTGAGAAGAAAGGGAGAGGGAGGGAGAAAGGAAGGTGTTCAGTTTTATTTACTTTTTATTTTTAGTGACCTTCCTTACTCCCTTCTTTGGGAAGGGATCGAAGTTGTTTTTAAAGGAAGTGTGGAAGGCCCTGCGTTCAATGACAACCTGTGTAAAAAATAAATAAGTATGGAATGCGGCGAGAAGGGCTTCTGACTGCTTGTGACTGCTAAATAAGGCCTTCTATTAGGCCTCTTTACTAATTCTAGTTACCGCTGGGTTTAAATAAACAGGTTTGATTTTAATTAGATTCTACAAACATCTTTTCTTTTCGGCCTTCTTTCTCTAAAGATTTCTTATTAAATTCTAAAATCCTAATTGCTTCATACAATTGACTAATTGCCGGATTTATAAAATAGATTTAATTCCTGAGAAATTTGTCATCTTAGTTGATTTTAACTTTTTAATCAAACAAGCTTTTTAAAAGTTTTTTAATGTATTTCATTTAATTAAAGACACTTCACTTGCAGGATTTTTATGTGAAAAGTTTGTCTTTTATTAACAATTCATTTCCCCCAATTTCAACGAAGTAAGAAACGATTACAAGATTTTACAAATATTACAAAAGAAAATTAACATATGCCCGTATTTTACAAAAGAAATTACAAAATCTATTTGTTGACAAACATTTACAGTCATGACAATTTCGTTTTCCCGCTTGTTTTGTTTATTGTTGTCATTTTGATGTAAAATTGCTTCAGCAACTTGATTGAGTTTTAAAAATTGCAAAAACTTTTTTATGATGGTAAATATTTATTGAAGTTAATGATGACGTTTTTGTCACTCGAAATTTGTTAATGTTGCTGTAATTTTATTTAAATCTTTTTAAGTTTATGACTCTTTTTTAGTTCTTTTAAATTTTGTGAAACTAATTGTCTCTAATTCAGGAAAATTAGCGTAATGAGTAGAGGGAGAGAATAAAGTTTTTTTTTTTTTTTGCCTAATTATTATGTTTAGCTAATTAAGCACCTTTAAAAGAAAAAGTTTAGCAAACAGAAATAATAAAAAGGCAAGAAAACGCTGGCTGGGGGAATTAAGTTTTAATGAAAAGTGATTTCTTCTTTTTTTATTTCTAATTCAATCAACAACTTCTATACTTTTATATTTGAAGATTTTGTTTCTTGTTAAGCACATTAATTCTGAGCAAAATAATTTGAAAAATTATTTGTTTTAAATCAAAACTTTTGACAAACAAGATTACCGAAGAAAGAAATAGTTTGAAAATTTAATTTTAAAGGAAGTGAAGAAATAAAATTAATATTAAAAAAATACAGAAAGCATAGTTGGTCAAGCCCGACCATATGATACCCAACACCACAATATTTAAAAACAAATTTTCGAAAGTGTTCCCTAATTAGGACCAATGGGCAATAATGGAAACATCAAAGATTTACTTATGTATAGACAGGGCTTGACAAATACAAGTATTTGAAATACAAATACGTATTTTCTGTTTGTATTTAAAATACATTCCAAAAACGTTTTTTGTATTTTAAATACCTGCCGCTCAAGTTTCTTGTATTTCAAATACTTCAGGTCTCAAAATACAATTTCACAAAATACATTTACTAGTAATTTATAAAAAAAGTTAACCTGCGGAGTCATTGACCCATATGTCTTAAAAACGATGAGGGTCAGAATGCGAAAAGTTGTGGAAAACTGGTGTTCAAGTTTACGCCTTCTACGCCACATGGCAGAAATCATATTTAAACATTCATTTCACAAAATTTTCTTTCCAATAAAGTCCGTTTCATTGATTTTAAAAATATATTTTCTCGTTTTATTATGATTTAATTTTGTGTCTCTTTATAAAAACACCCTTTACATCAACGCATTTGCTTAACGGCAGCTTTTAATTTTGCCCACCTAAAATTGCAAATAAAAAAATCACACTATGTCATGGTAAGATGTGTGACTGATTCCAATAAAATTTGTTAAGATGATTTAGATTGCAATAGATTGGACCAAATTTATTACAAATACCAACATTATAAGATGGTTTTTTATTACAAAGACACTATTCCAGAAAGTACTTTGTACGGGGGCCATGCGAAATTATAGACAGCTTCTAACCATTTCCAATAGGCTTCTGCCTTATGACTATTGAAACGTTTGTATAAAATTTCATCAAACCATCTTCAAACTTTCGATTTGTACTTTGGGCATAAGATTTTATAAACGAACAACCAGCCAGCCAGACAGACGGACGGACATCTTTAAATCGACTCAAAAAGTGATTCTGCCGAATCGGTGTACTAAAAGGTTGGTTTAGGAGTAAAACCTGTTAATTTTAAATGGCATAAAAACTTACCATGTTCTGCAACTTTCGTGAGAACTTGTCGCTTTGAAAAGATGTAAAACAATATATGCCATCGTTCCTCGAAAAGTGAGAAAAAAGTGTGTCTGTAACTCATGTCGAAGGCTATCAAAAGAGTTTACGTCGTTGCGTTACAAATGTCATAATATTCTACTCGAAGCCGATGTAAAATTGCAGACGTTAGGAGCGCCAATTACACATATCGTTGCCGGCGAACAATATTTACTAAAATGAAAACATTTTTCACCAAAACCGGGTAAAATACAACCGTCGGCTTTACCAAATAAAGTAAAGTGCGAATTAAATATTTGTCGTTTACAAAATGGACTTAAAAACATTCGTATATTTTTTCGAAAATGTTAAAAGCAAAATAATTAAATAGTAAAAAAAATTAACCAAGAACAAAATACTTATCTCTTGCGTGTTATTATTCATTGCATTTTGCACTTTTATGGCCAATTTTCTCAATGTATCGAAAATCTGGCTGTTACTTAATGTCAACAAAAATTTATTAGAGCGATAAACTGTCCGTTAACGATTTTTGGGTTTCTCAATATACCGACAAAAAACATTGTTTTCAGCTGGCAACACCTCTCAAAATACATGTTAAAGCTGGGAGTCAGCTGATTGAATTTATCTGTTCAGCAAATAAAAAGAAAATTACTAATTGGCAGATGAGTGCTGGTTAGCTTTGCGACAGAATAGAAGCAAATTAGACATTGAGAAAACCAAATTTCTTTAATGTGCAGTTTTTCGTTGGGAAAAGAGATAGTCGTGTAGTGAGAAAACGGCCATTAATATATTTTTTTGTGTCAAAATTTGTTTCTCATTATATTTCGTGAGTTTATTTGACAGTTCAAAGCGCGAACTTTTTCACAAAAATTTTACAGACACACTTTTTATGTAAATTGGCGAGTCATGTTCTCACCTGACAGTTATTACTAGACGCAGTTAAGTGAGAAAAACAGCTGTTTGTTTCAATTAATGCCATTTTTGTTTAATTTCTTTCGTTTCATTCGAGAAGTTTCTCGACGCGGGAGTTACAGAACATGGGCACTGGTTTGTTTAAAATAAAATAAACCCTTTAAAACAAAATTAAATCAGAATATCCCGCTTTATTTAGAATGAAAGCGGATCCGGTTGATTTAGAATTTTATGGAAAAGAAACCGTTTTATATTGAGTTTTATGGAAAATTAACAGTTTTCTTAGAATTTGATAAAAACTGAACTAAATCTAAATTTGAAATCGACTTTGAAGGAGGATTTTCAGAGTAGAAACTATTTTTTTTTATTATTTCGTTAATTTGGTTAGCACTCTAAATAATTTTCCTGCATATATACAATGTAAATTTTACATATGTACATATGAAGTTCGTCATAGCAAACTAATTTTCTTCTTTTGCAATTGTTTTTTTTTTTTTTTTTTTTTTTTTTTGCCTGTTCATGCATTTGACAAAATACAATCCAATTAAACAAATTTGCATAATAAATTAACAACAAATTCACTATAAATGCAAACTGCATAATAACATTTTGTTTGTTTCATTCTGTTTTTAATATTAAGTTGTAAAATTTTGTAGCGACTGGTAAATGAAAAATCGTTGCATATGAGGAACACAATGATTTTGTATTCATTTTGTTTGCTAAAGCTTTTCCAATGTTGGGGGCGGAGAGGATTACTGTTAGAATAGTATTAGGCAATATTTGAAAATAAACCAAGAATTGAGTCATAAATATCGTCTATGGTATTAAATTAACTTTTTCTGCAGTAATATCTCTTACGTATATTTATATATGTGTATAGGGACACCCATGCGATGATGATGAGCATAGCTTAAAATGACTACGGCAGAAGTTATCATGATTAGAAGGGCGAGGAAACGGTATTTAGCTTTCTCTGACAATGCCTCGGTCTCGTAGTTATTAGGATGAGATATTTTGGAAACCAGAATTGCCGTAGATGAATGCTCTATCTTGTGTAGGACTAAGGTCGATCTCTCTTTTCTGCAGGGAATCAAAATGATTCGCGGCTGCAGTGATTTCCGGAGAATAATCTGGTGAACACTGGCTCGACTTCGGTGTCTTGCTCAAGCAAAAAGCTTATAGAGAATCATAAAAAAGATGTGCCAATCAACAAATATATGCTTCCATAAATGGTGCAACACACGATTAGAATAAAAAATATCTAGATCAATAACAAAACTAATTTGCAGGTTTATGCCTTTCATGCCGTCAAATCAATTGGTGTTTCTCTCAATGTTGATTTTGGTTTAGAACTTTGAGTCAAAATTGGCAAAAAAAAAAAAAAATATGTAAAAAATTATAATGCTTAATCCATACGTATAATAATGCTGAAGACAGTAAAACGAAATTTCAATCGGCTTACGAGATAAAGCCCTGAGAAATGTTACGCTTTCTTTAAAAAAATATCAAAATCAAGTTAAAGTCAACATATTATAAAAATCTAAATCTAGAAACCGAAATCAAAATTAAGTGCACACTTGATGACCATGAAAACGATGCACTGTGTTGATGATAAAATTGCTACAGGCATGTAAAGGTTGTCCCAGTAAGAAGGTGCTTTTTCATTTAAAATAAAAACACGTACTATGTTTTTTTTAACAATTATAATGCGTTGTTCTTCAATAAAGCACTCCATTTTTAATAAACATACTTGTCACTCAGAAAAAAAATATCTAAAGGAAATTTTTAGCAACTCAGTTTTTGTTAAAAATAAATTTTTAGGTCGACAAACTTTTAATTTGATTCAGTGCAAAAATTTATCAAAATAACACTGCAAAATAGCACTCAAACAAAGAATATATAATAATGAAATAATAAAATGTTTCTTCATATTCAATAAAAAAAAAATATTTAAATCAAAGTCAAGAAAGTATTTTTACAACTTTTGTCCATTTTAGAATAGCTAATAATACTCATTCGCTTTAGAGTTTCATTTGTAGAAAATCTTTAGTTTTTCGAAAGTCTTTGGAAAAGGTTTCCTGATGATCTGGCCTGAGCAACCAGTGAAATGCACATAGGAATTGGCTAATCGCCCTACAATTAATTTAAGTGTATTTATCTAAGAATTACAATTGGGAAGTTAGCATATCATATTTAATAAATAAATAAATAAAGATTCGATTAACATTTTGTTTGATTTTTTCAACATTGTAACCATTTATTTTAACAATTCCATAAACTTGGTTGTTGACTTAAAATTCAATAACCATTCCTACAAACTTTTTTTATCAATACCGCAAAAATCATCATCACAGAAAATTTAAAAATTTTTTAATCAAATATGCGATTTTCGTATTCAAATATGAAAATTATTTATTAAGGTACAGCTGCCAAATTTCAGAGTTGCACTTAATTTAAAAATTTTGCTCTTACTGATATATCCTTTAATTATTTAAATTTATATTTTCACCTTCATATGGGCTTTATTGAAGAGGTTTCAAGTAAATCGGGCGCTATTACATGTTCAGGGCTTGAGTTAATGGATTTGGTAATTATTAATTACTAATTAATACCCAATAAAAAATGGAGCTTCCAACGAAGCAGGTTTGTAAGGGAGAAACATAAAAGTTTCGCTTACCATAGCGCTTACGGAAGACATGAATTTTATATGGCGAGTTCCCACTTTGAAGCAATACATTTTTGACACAATAAGCACATTATTCATCGCATATACAAATTGTTGAATATAACGATCAGCTTAATACACTGACTGTTTTTTTACAGTTATTTTTGATGCTCTCCCTTACAAACCTGCTTCGTAGTAAGGGAATGCCGTAGCACTTTAAATGTTTTTTTTTTTTATTAAAGTTGTTGAGAGTTCTTTCACTTACTTTACTGCATTTTTGTATGTCTTATAATTGTGCGCTTATTTTTTAAATGCACCATTAGTGCTTCGCAAAATGATGAAATTTTTTATTGGGTAATGTTAGGAAACTAACATTTTTTCTAGTCTTTTTTAAATACAATTAATTTATTATTACAATTTGTTAACATTTAAAATTTTATGGCCATATTCATAAAAAAAAAACAGCTTTATAAAATGTTTTCAAGAAGTTAAACAAACGCTTATTAATGTTCATAGATAATTTGTACTTTAAGCCTTTATTTAATTTTACCAAGTAAGAGTGCTGGGCTCGAACCCTGTCCGTAAAAACGCCTGGGTTCGAGCCCAGCTTTAGTTAAGAATAAAATTATCAATAAATTTAAATTAATTTCATGTTGTAAAATTCCTTTCTTCATAAAAATAATTTAATGAAAATTAAATTTAATGAACTTAAGCCTAATTAAAAATATTACAAATTTGGATTAAAACCCACAAATAGTTCAACAAAATAACCACAATACTGATTATTGTTAAAGCTAGGGCATGAGCTCTTTGTTCGCATTTGTCCTTCAAGTTGTGCTAAAAAAGGTCAACAAGAAAAAGAAAGACAAAAAAATTAAAAACAAAAACAAAAAATGTACTTTGAACTTCAAGAAGAATTCTTGACAAAAGTACGAAAAAACAGAGTAAGGAAAAACATGTAAAATAAATTAAAATAGATAATCATTCAAAGCAAATTTCGATCTACCAAAGGTTAAATACAATTTGGTTTAAGGATTGATGTTTGACTATTGACGTCAGCAGTCGTCGATGGCTGCGAGTGTTAAACGGCAAGCCCTCTGAAGAGATTGAGTGGTTGCAATCGAAACATGTATGGGTAACCTGTCCGTAAAAACGCCTGGGTTCGAGTCCAGCTTCAGTCAAAAATTAAAAAATATCAATAAATTTTAATTAACTTCATGTTGTAAAATTCCTTTCTTCATAAAAATAATTTAATGAAAATTTAATTTGATGAACTTAAGCCTAATTAAAAATATTAAAAAATTTGGATTAAAAACCATAAATAGTTCAACAAAATAACCACAATACTGATTATTAAAATATTTAAATGATAAAAAAAGTTCAGTTCTTCTTCAGCTCTAGTTCAGTTCTAGTTCGGTCTTGTTCTATTTATATTTTTTTTTCTATTTTTTTTATTAAATTTAAACAATTTTATTTAACAATACATATTACAGTAGGACCCGCAAAGCTTTTAAACTTGTCTGCAGAGATTACTAGTTGCTAATAATTTTTTAATCAGAAATAAGTGGTAAACAGATTTGTTGTAATGAACAAAATGAGAAAAAAAAACAATTAAGAAAGTATAGTCGGTCAAGCCCGACCATATGATACCCTACACCACAGTATTTAAAAACACATCATGGTTATGTGTCCATATAAATATGGATTTATCTATGTTTATAAACTTCATTAAAATCGGTTTGAAAGTTTGTAAGAGGCAGAAATTGACCCCTACCTCCCCTTGTGGTCCTATTTTTTAAAAACTGTATAGCATATGTGTCCATATGTTTTAAATTTCATTAAAATCGGTTTGAGAGGCAGAAATCGCTCCTATCTCCCCTCGTGGTCCTATTTTTTTAAAAATGCATCCTTTTTGTGTCCATAAAGATATGGTTTTATCTATGTTTTAAATTTCATTAAAATCGGTTTGAGAGGTAGAAATTGCTCCTATCTCCCCTCGTGGTCCTATTTTTTAAAAAATGCATCCTTTTTGTGTCCATAAAAATATGGTTCTATTTATGTTTTAAATTCTATTAAAATCGGTTTGATAGTTTCTAAGAGGAATAAATTTCCCCCTATCTTCCCTCGGGGTCCTAATTTGGCCAATTTTTAATTTGCTTGGTGCCAATAAGAACCTATGTCGCAAATTTTATCAAATTATCTCCAAAATTGCGATCTGTACTTTGCGCACAAGGTTACATAGACAGCCAGCCAGCCAGCCGGACGGACATCGTTAGTTTGACTCAGAAAGTGATACTGAGTCGATCGGTATACTTTAAGGTTAGGTTAGGTTAGGTTAGAGTGGCCGGTCACAAAGACCTCGCATAGACCAAATAGGTCCCTAGCGTTACAACAATTGTACGTTAACCCACAGAAGAAAGTAAAAAGGTCAGTCAGATGTGATGGTATCCAGAGTACCCCACACTCTCTTGACGAATGCCAGGAGTCTCATTAACCCAATTCCAGAGACTTCCCCGAGATCTTGGAGATAATGATCTCCCAGACAGTTCGCCCTGGAGCGCACGAGTGCCGGACAGTAGCATAGCAAGTGCTCTACCGTCTCCTTTTCCCCTGGTACCCCACAAAATCTACAATTGTCACTATTCAACCGCCCCGCCCTATAGGCGTATACAGCAGTCCAACAATGACCCGTTATAAAACCCATCAGAAGTCTACAGTCCCTTCTCGATAGCGACAGAAGAATTCTCGACGACTCCGGATCATAGGATCCCCACATTACCTTGGAAACCCTGCACGTTCTTGTGTTTTCCCAAAACGCCTCTGATCTCCTCCGTATAACAGAGTCCGTATCTCTCCTTATATTCCGAATCGGAGCCGGGATGACCACCATCCTATCGTGTGGTAAACGGGCCCCCCGTTTCGCCAATTCGTCCACCTCTTCGTTGCCCTCTATGCCCTGGTGACCGCGAACCCAGTAGATATGCACTCTCCTATTGACACAGAGTCTATCTATCGAGTCCCTACACTCCTGGACGACAGAGGAGTATGAGTATTCCGCGGTTATAGCCTTGATCGCCGCCTGACTATCAATGAAAAAGTTTACCTGCGAGTTCTCGGTGCGGGGAACACGTGCCAAATCAGCAGCCATTTTGGCTGCAAAAACCTCCGCCTGGAAAACGCTGCAGTAATCGGGAAGCTTATACGATTCCCGAATACCCAGTTCTCGGCAGTAGACTGCAGCTCCAACTCCGTCCTCCATTTTGGAACCATCAGTGTAGAATTTGAAGGTCCCTTGGCCTGATCGGAGTCCTACCAACCAACCGTCCTCCTCTAGGGTAACTCGCGGTTTCCTTCCAAGTGTCAGTCTCGGAATGGTGTAGTCACTGCTACAATATATATATATATACTACCGTGACCATAGAGTCCATATGCAAATTGTCCCGTCGCCTTTAAGCGGATCGCAGACCTCCTTGCAATTCCTTCTGCCACTAGATGAATCGGCTGCAAGTCCAGGATCACATCCATTGCCACAGTCGGTGTACTACGCAGAGCACCGTTGATACTAAGTTCGGCGAGTCTCTGTACGCCCGTTAGCATATTCCGGTACGATATCTTATCCAAGGCCGTCCACCACACAAGAATCCCGTAGAGGAGGATTGGTCTCGCCACCGCTGTGTAGACCCAATGTGTAAGAGCAGGGTTAGACCCCACGTTTTGCCTAGCATTCCCTTACATGCGTAGGGAATACATACTTTAAGGTGGGTCTAGGAACAATATTTTAAGGCGTTGCACACATCAAATTATATACAATTAATATATAAATAATAAAATAATAATAAAACTATATAAGTTAATAATTAATACTATTTACTAATTAAACTTCAGTATAAAATATTCATAAATATTTTCACAAATTTTTTTTATTGCAAACTTATAAAGTGCTTTTTGATTAGGTGGGCTCTTTTCTTTAGATGTATTAATTATGTTGGTTGGCTGTAGATTGAAGGTTTTGGACAAAGTTACAGAGAGAGTACGTCTGCCATATTCGTTAGAAAAATTATAATAATTAATATTTACTCAAATATATAGTATGTATATGTGAAGCAAATTAAGCATTGAAATTATAATTATTGCATAATTTAAAATGCAGTTTTTACAATTAGCATAATTATTTACAAAATTTAACCATACCATGTATAATAAATTTGTATTAAGGAGACAGTGGTTAAGTAGGAAAAATATTAAAAGCAACAATAGTTAAAAAAAACTTTCTAATTTATTTAAAGTTATTTTAAAATTTTAGTTTAATCAGAATCGTAATTCTTTTTGAGCAATTTGAATGATTTGCCAAACTTTCTCGCGCTTATTTCACTGTTTCAAAACAATTGTTTTCAATGCACATTAGGGCGGGTCGATTTTTTTTTAAATCGTATAGCAAAAACGTAATCTACATAAAATTCTAAGAAAATTCTTCGAAGAAACCATGGGTGTAAAAAAAAATCCTAATCCGCTCCTCTCGACTTGAAAAGTTATATGCCCGCCTTTGCAAAAACAAAATTTTTTGGAAAAATAGCTTTTTCGAAAAAGGAATCGAATTTTTGGAATAAAATTGTTTAGTAAGGTAGTTCTTTTGCACTTTATATTTTTTTACACTCACAATTTTTTTTACAATAAAAAAAAATTTTCACCCAAGTAAAAAAATTTTCAAGTCGAGAGGCGCGGATTAGGAATTTATTTTAGACCCATGGTTTCTTCAGATAATTTTATGTAGATTACGTTTTTGCTATACGATTTTAAATTTTTTTTTCATCCATACAAATCGAGCCACCCTAATGCACATACACACATACATGTTTTTCTGTTTTCCTTTTCTTTTTGTGCGTTCGTCAAAACTAAAATAAACAAAAATGTTGTTGAAAACTCTATGGATTTATGCGACAACCACTAATTGCACTGTTTTATTTACATAATTAGAGCGCTATCTAGTTTTCACCCTCTGACAAAAACTAAAATAACAACTAAAACAAAAAATAGCAATAGAAATCTGTTATTTATTTCATTAGAAACGTTCATGTAAATGATACACATACACAGAAATTTTCATAGATATAAACTTGTATGGTAAAATGGTAAATTATGAATTTAGTACAAATTCTAAAACTAGTTAACAATCAGACATAAATATTTAATTGCATCATACATATACATATATTAATATACACACACACACATACACAACTCGTTTAACTAATAAAAACCAAAATTTTATGATAAACAGTTTTCTTTATTTGTTTTATTTTTTTTGGCAAAATTGCTGAAACATGTTCATTTTCAAACATTTTAACATGAAAAGATATTTGAGAATAATAAAAAAAGGGTTTTTAATTATATAAGTAAGAGAAGAACTTTAAGATAAATTATATTAAAATCATAATTTTATGTTAGAACCAAAATCTATTTTAAAACCAAACAGTATGAGAAATGAACTTTGGTTCATTAAAGAAAAGATTAATTAATTTTTACTGACAATAAGAAAAAGCTATCGTTTATTCACAGTATCATGATAAATGAATTCCATATAGTTCATTTTTCATGCTCTTCCAAAGTTCATTTTATTGTCTTTATTTTCAAAAGGATTTTATTTTACTATTAATAATGTCCTTAATTTTAAATAAAAAGATGAAAATAAGGTCAGTTTTAATGATGCCAAAAAACAAAATTACACTCTCTCTCTCACACACACAAATTAACACTTATGTCCTTTTAGACAACAAATATTAAAAATTACAAAAAAAAAAATAAATCAAAGAAAGCAAAAAACTTTCGTTAACATTTCATACACCATTTATTTTAACACTTTATTAGCCCAACAGATGTGACCAAAATTCGTACAAATCTCTGTATAGCAATGCACAGTGGGACCTCAAGTTTAATTTTAATTCTTATCACCCCTATTCTGCGTTGCGATTCGGATCGAAATTTTATCCGTTTTTGGCATCTAACTCCCGCGTTGAGAAACTTTTCGATTGAAATGTGAGGCCCATGTTCTGTAACTCCCGCGTTGAGAAACTTTTCGATTGAAATGTGAGATAAGAAACAAAAATACCATAAATTGAAACAAAACTGTTTTTCTCACTTAACTGTGACTGTAACATTTTTGGCGAGTAATTTCCTTACGTTACAGCTGTTACACACCAAAAATGTTACAGTAACAGTTTAGTGAGAAAAATATGTTTGTTTCAATTTATGGTATTTTTGTTCAGTTCTCACATTTCAATCGAAAAGTTTCTCAACGCGGGAGTTACAAAACATGGGCACAGAATACCAAAGTTGCCAAAAACGGAGAAAATTTCGATCCGAATCGAAACGCAGAATAGGGGTCTATATTTACTTTGAAAACAAAGACAAATTTTAGTTTTTAATTATTTTTTTTTTTTTTTTCAATATAAATATACGAAAAGAATTTTCTTTTCGCCATTGTGCGCCAGGCAGTTGACTTTAGGCATTTGAATATTTTATCTAATTTAAAATTCTCATATTGTTAATCCACTTAAGATCTTTTTTTAAGCAATAACTTAAAAAAGAAACAAAAAACACTTCTATCCTCTCGCTAAAATGTCATATGAGCGAAAAAGCTTTATAAAAATACTGCATTTATTTTCCTAATATACCCAATTTACCCTACTGTGCTAAAATATAAGAATGTGTGTAAAATATTTCAGTGTGTTATATAATATATTTTACATATTTTTAAAAGCTGTATATTTTCAACTCAAAATTAAAATTTTTTTCTCCCTCCTTAGCAAATTTATATACAAAGGGTGTTTTTTTGAAGCCCTATTTAACTTAAAATGGTAAAAAAATAACACAAATAATTTAAAGAGGAAAACATTTTATTAACATATGAAAATGATTTCGGACGTTTAGGCAAAGCGATTAAATTTAAAGAATCGAATTTTGGACTCCCAATTTTGGGCCAATTTTCCGAGCATTGCTGGCCGTATGCCACGAATAACTTGAATATTGTTGGGCTATGATGGGTGAATTGTTGCTGGCGGCAGAAAATAATCGAGATATATCAAATCGAAAGAGAATTGTAGCCAATTGACAGGCTTATTTCACGAAATCTTACTGAAACTTATCACGAAATGTTGATTTCAATAAGTCGATAAATGCAATCGCCGTATGGCACGTAGCGCTTTTCTATTGAAACCACGTTTCGCCAGGATCCATCTCATCTATATTTAGTTTTCTGAATGCGATAGTCAATTGGGTCTGTGTTGAAAGTGGTCACACTCTATATCCGGCAGTTTGGTTTATTATTAAACCTGACGATTATGTGCGCCTTAAACATCACTAAGGACCCATTTCACCAATTCAATTTAAATATCTATTTATATTTTAAATTCGTTTTTCATGTCAAATAAAACTTAAACAATATGAAAAACTATCTTTAAATAAGAATTGATATTTAAATAGAATAAGCTAAATAGGCGCTTAGTTGTCTACAATTTGCGCATATCGTCAAAGTAAAAATACAAGCGTGTTTCTATCCGTGATTATTTGCCAGATAATGATCATAAATGTTAAAAGTGAGCACAGTATGGCAGTACGTTTGACGGCCTAACCTTTTGTAGGTTCTATCGGGCTTTAAAAATACCCATTATAAAACTAGTTGGAGAAAATACGAAATATTTACTAGTTAAAACAAAAATATCATATATTATGTTAAATTTACACTAAGAGGATTTTAAAGGATATGAAATGATGTTAAAAGAAGTTTTTAGTTACATATGAAGAAAGTTAAAAGTAAATAATAAATAAATTAAAAGTAAAAACCCGTTTTAATAAAAAAAACTTTTATTTTAATGCGCTAAAAAGAAAAAAAAAAAATAATATTTTGCTTTAAAACTTTTACTTTCAACTTATAACGTCATTACACAATTTATATGATATAAAAGCTTCTCGCAAGATTAAAGTGCTTGTATTTACTTAGTTTGAAAATTTTAATTGTTAAAATCAAGTTATTCATTTACTTAGTTTTCTTCGCTAGTAAATCTCGCGACAAGCTTTTATAATATATAAATTGTGTAATGACTTTATAAGTTGAAAGTAAAACTTTTGAAGCAATATTTTATTTTTTTTATTTTCGCCGCATTAAAATAAAAGCTTTTTTATTAAAACGGTTTTTTACTTTTTATATATTTTTTACTTTTTAGCGCATTTAAATACAAGATACTTTTTAAAAAAGAATTTTTACTTTTAATTTTTTTAAAACTCGCATTCGTATTTTTAGCAAGCATTAAAAACTTAGTCAGCATATTGTAGAGGTGCATTAAAAATAACTAGTCCGTCATCTTGTGTGTACCGCCATATTGGATCACTAATTTATTTTTCGAGATATTCTTAGCAAGCCCTTTCATTTGATACCCATATTAGAGTGCATTAAAAATAACTAGTCCGCCATCTTGTTTGTGCCGACATATTGGAATTAGAGTGACCACTATATTTTTCGAGAAATTCTTAGCAAGCCCTTTCATTTAAAACTCACTTTGTAGAAGTGCATTAAAATAACTAGTCCGCCATATTGCGTGTGCCCACCATATTGGATTTAGAGAAACCACTTTATTTTTCGAGCTATTCTTAGCAAGCCCTTTAATTTGACAACCGTATTGTAAAAGTGCATTAAAAATAGCTAGTCCTTTATCTTGCTTGTGCCGCCGTATTGGATTTAGAGTGACCACTTCATTTTTCGTGATATTCTTTTCAAGCCCTTTCATTTGATACCCATATCGTAGAAGTGCATTAAAAATACCTAGCCCGCCACATTGCATGTGGCCGCCATATTAGATTTAGAATGACGTCATACAGTTTGCCATGCATTGTCATCCAAACTAAACCCGTATACTAAATTTCAGCTTAATCGGTTGAAGATAACTGCTTAAAAATTGAGTTTAACTTACATTGTAAGTTAAAAATAAGCTTTTGAAAAACTTTCCTGTTTATAAAAAACTTTTAAACAAAAGGGATAATAAGGTTTTTTCAGAAAAGATAAGAAGAACTGAAATAGAACTTTACTAGATCTGAACTAAAATCTAAATAGAACTAAACTACAACTAAAATAGAACTGAACTAGAATTGGACTAGAACTGAACTAGAACTTAACTAGAACTTAACTAGATCTGAACTAGACCTAGGGTCTAATCACCGCATTCTTTCCTGCAGACAAGCGTCAAGCTTCGCGGGGATTAGCATAGGGAATTAAAAAAATAAAATTAGATACTATCGTATCGAATAAACTATCGAACTTTTTTGCATACGATAGATACTGTCGTATCAAATGAAAACTCGATAAATGTAATGTCGAGTTGCTCGATGTCGAATGCTATTATTTCAAATTCAATACATTTCATTCGATATCGAGTTTAATGATACCAAAATAACTAATTTCGGTCAATTTTGATCGATATCTTATGCGATGATTAGACCCCTGAACTAGAGATGAACTAGAACTGAGCTAGAACTGAACTAGAACTGAACTAGAACTTAATTATAACTGAGCTAGAACTCTACTTGAACTAAACTAGAACTGAACTAGAATTGAACTAGAGCTGAACTATTACTGAACTAGAATTGAACTAGAACTAAACTAAACTGTAATAAAACTGTGTTACAACTATACTACATGCGCAGTAGACTGGTTGCAATTATTTTTTTTTTTAATTTAATTGCTTTTGCTGCTTAAAATATGAGGTTTGGTGTTAGAAATCATGTCCTAATTTTTCAGGTCAATCCGACGGTGCCTAGTTGTGCCTAGTGGGGCCCAAAGTTCCCCATATTATAAAAAACCTCTATTCAATCAGATACTAGTGGATAAGCCGGTCCCAAAGACCGAAAATCAAAAATCTGGTTTCGCCACGATCTTCCGCAGAGAAACTATTTAAAGTATGCCAAATTTCAGCTTCATATGTCATCAGATGGCCTCAGAAAGTTGCGGAAAGAACAGGACATATAACAAACATCCACTTATCCACTAGTATCTGATTGAATAGATGTTTTTTTAAATATGGGGAACTTTGGGCGCCACAAGGCACGTCTAGGCACCGTCGGATTGAGCTGAAAAATTAGGACATGATTTCTTACACCAAACTTCATATTTTAAGCAGCGCAAACAGTTAAATTTAAAAAAAAATCCCATTCAAGATGCGACCAGTCTAATGAATTGATTAAAAAAAGGATACATTAGATCTAGATCGTTTCTATTTATTATTAAATTTGAACTTTACCTTTACTTAAATTTCTTTTCAATAATTTGAAGTATTGCATATACAAACTAAACTTAATTTTGAATAGTTTTCCATATCTGTTGCTATAATGCATCCGCCTAATAAACTTTATAAAATAATAAAACTTGAACACTTTTTTTTAGAACTTCATTATTTTCATCTACAAATTGCTTATAATCAGGGAAACCAAACATATGCAATTGCATGTTTTTCCTTGTGCGACTACTGAAGGCAGAAACAATATATTTATCCGTTTTAGAGCTTTTTATGTATTTTGGCATCGATTTGTTAGTGCATATTTTTGCATATTTTACAGTTTTCAGAATTTTTTTTGGCATATTTTAGTTAAAAGAGCCTTTTTGCAGCAGTTTTTAGGTTTATTGCACATATTTTGCCTTTTTAATGCATATTTTGATACATATTAAATTTTTTTAGATGCATACAATCTGTTACTTCAATTTCGACATCTACAATTAATTTTTACTCTAAAATTGTAAGACAAAGCAGGTTGTCATTAAGGATAAATGTTATGCGATTTGTATCTAAGCCAATCTTTTAGTATGCCGATCGACTCAGAATCACTTTTTAAAGTGATCTAACGATGTCCTTCTATCCGCCTGGCTGGTTGCTTGTCCATGTTGGCCTTCTGCGCAGAGTACAAGTTCCAACTTTGTCGATAATTTGATCAAATATAGACGAATTCTATGCAAATGGTCTATAATTTCACATGTAAATTAGACTCTTTGTGTCCGCAAGCTATCTAATTACAATGGGATTTAAATTAAATTCGTGGCAAAAATATTTTACTTCAAATTAAATTACTTTCGAATCGGTTCACATTTGCTCAAAGCTCCCTTCCTTAACTTGCTTTAAACTCCTTTTAAATGCTAACATTAGTAAACAATTTAGCGATCGTAGCTAAAATCCCTTTAAGACAAAAACCCATATTGGTATTTCCACAGAAATGTCTACTTTTTGTCACGTAACGTCACCAACCATTTTTAATTGTTTCTCAAAGAATAGTGAAAATATCATTTACTTTTTTTGCATTTGGGTGTAGAGCGCAACTAGTATTTTATTTAGTGAAAGAGAGGAAAAATTTTAACAACGTGGTTCTAAAATACAAGAAAAATTGGTAGGTGACATGACGTGACAAAAAGAGAGCTTTTCTGTGGAAGTGCCCATATGGATGTTCATATCTAGATTATATTCGGCGCAAACATCCCTTATATGAATTTTAACCTTTTTTAGGTTTTTTTTTTAAATCCTGTTATTAAATTGTTGAATATTGTGTCTTCAAATGAGCAATTTTTAGGGCATATTTTAAAAAATTGTCAGGGCATATTTTGCGGTTTTTACTGCATATTTAATGCGCATAAAACGTGTTTTTAGAGCATATTTCTGGTTTCCCTGCTTATAATACTCCTTTTGATGTAGTTTTACAAAAATCCAGGGACCGTTAATAACAGTTATCCTGAAAATTTTATCTCGATAACCCTTCATATAAGAGTCAACGGAGACCTAAACATTCATATACCTATAGATTCTTATTGAAGTGCTCTTTCAACTCCACAATGAAAAAATCTATGTTTAAATTAAGTTCTTAAAAAGAGAATTTCATTTCGCTGCCACAAAATAACACTCTTATGCGGAGTTTTATTTTTTTCGCCTAAAATAAAACTGAATTCGCCGTCATAAAATAAAACTCTTTTAAATAACTTTATGTTTCCGTCTGAAATAAAGCTCATTTTGTTTATTTGATTCTTTTTTTGTTCTCTGATGATGATTTATTTTATTGCAATAAAAAGCTAATTAGATTGCACTGCTTTACAAATTGTTAGATCCCACCAATTTACTTAAAATCAGTTTTATATATTGACGGGAAAATTCTGACTCCTCAAATGAGTTTTAATTTTTGACTGCTAAATAAAACTCTCTTTTAAAGAACAAAATTCTACCCGTTAGTCCTCAACTGAGATTTATGTAATGACGAAAAAATAAAATTTCTCAAAGGAATGTTATATTATGGCGTCTGAATAAAACTTCGATCTTTTATTTTTAGGTTGAAACATACCTGTTTTAGATGGATATTTTTTTAACTTACAAAATAACTGTCTTATAACTGTTTTATAACACAAATTTTTTGATAACACTTTAAACTGTTACGGTCCCTGAAAACAGCACTTGTGTCATTTGGATGAAACTTCAACGTAAAATCAACTGACTAAATTTATATAAAACAAAATTTTTATTTGGTAGTTTTCATATTTATTATTTGCGCAGTTTGTTTTCTCATTTTGGCCATATTATTATGCTTTATCTCATTTATTCATATGCACAATATTTGCATTATCAAAATAGTTTTCAGTATTTATAAAACACTCGAAAATAAATGTTAAAAGGCAATAAATGAAGCAGAGTATTCACTAGTAGTTGTTGTTTTGCAGCTTCAGTGAAAAGCAAAAAGCTCATTATAATGAAAGTGCCCTACAGTGGGCATTTGCGAACATAGAAGTTTGCGTTAAGTCTGTGACAAATGTCTAGTTTTCGTCAAATGTTGTATAAATAGAAAATTTTGGCTGAGTTACCTGTGAAGAACAAGTTTTCGCAAAATTTCCTGTACACAGAAGACTTTCGTAAATTTCATATAAAAAGCAAAATTTGTTATTAATAGCAAATTGTTGCAAAATATCATTGAATTAGTAAATTTGCCCAAATTTGTTTTTTATAACAAATTTTCACAAATTTTTTTAACCTTTATGTCAACAGCTACACACAGAAAAAAATACCAATGTTAAAATAACACGGCGAAATGTTGATTAAGAATCATGGTAAATTTCTGCAAAAGTATGCCCTTTATTTAAATTTATCATTATTTTATATTAATTTTAAATTAAAAATATTAAAATAACCTTAAATCACGTTTATTTAATATTATTTATTCACTGTTAAAATAACATTGTTCATTATTGAATCCATAAAATCCTGTTTTATATTTAAATCAAAAGTTTATCTTGTTAAATTAACATGCATACATACTAAAGTATGTAATTTTTTTTTATTTTCATGTTTAAAAGTGTTCTACACCATATTCCTACACCTGGGTGAAGTTGGTCAAGTTGGGGCAAAGGGAAGGACAATTTTCAATTTGTACCCCTTGCGTCAACAGCTGCATACTTGGGTATGTATAGACAAACGTATACAAATAAAATTTATTTAACATGCTTATTGCATAAAGTTAGTAAGTAAAATTAGTTTTCAAGTTAAAAATGCACAAAACTTATGTTATAATTAAAGATGAAAATTAACCGGTTGTAAATAATTAAACATTTTTAACTAAAACTATTGCATTGCGACATATCAGTAGAATGAACTGCAAATACGGGTCTTTTGCATAATGTGCACCCCTTCATTGTTGGACGAGGTTTTTATTAAGCATCAAAAATATAACTCGCGTGTATTCCCGTTACCAAAATTTATGAAGCGTCCTTTTGCCTAGAAGCGCCGTACACTTATCGCATCGCGATATAGCGGTTGTGCGGTTGTTTTCAACAAGTCTTAAGAGTGAACGTTGCCAAAACGTGTTACGCCACTCAGTAAGAGAAGACCAAAATACGAATCAAACTCGCTTTTTGTTAGAGCTTTCCATATACAATGTTGTCGTGTAGGGTTTTTTATATCCTCACGCTCATTGCATTATTTTCCTGTCTCAAGAATAATTAAATCGCAAATTTCATCGGAACTTATCAACCTAAATGTTTCCATAACTACCCGTCTCCACCTTCCATCAACTTGGTAAGAACAGCATGTCGCACATGAATTCTACTCGTGTAGACTGTTCATGTTCATGTTTCGTCCATGTGCTGCCATCGTTGCCTAAACATTCGTCTTAGCATCCATGTGCGCCATCATGTTGGCCATACAATGTATTTTCTGTATACAACCAAACGAACAACAACAAAAATTGTGGTCAATCAGAACATGAACATCAACACGTATTCGCCACATACAAGAACATGAACAAATTAATACCGTTACTCTGCCGGCGTTATGGTCATGTCATGTTCTAGTCGAAAGCGCATGGAGACGTGGGGTAATAGAAGCCCCTTGTGAACTTCTTACTGGTTCATAGTTTGCAGACTTAAGTATTGTGGGAACGGAACCTGACAGTTTGTGGTGGTGCAGCAAACAAAATTATTCTATATTTGCGTAAAGCTGTGTCTACTTTGACACCGTATATCAGAAAATTCGTCACTGTCTTCAGTTCCATGATCTTTATTGTATTTTGGCAACTGGATTTTTTCCACATCGGAGTAATTTGGAGATACACCAGCGTCGGTCCGTCCATAACTCCTTCGGACACTAATAAATGTTTGACAAATGTGTTCTTGTTGTTTCTCATAATCAAGTGCACTTATTTGCCTTGGAGTGAGCCTTTCATCATCTGCCATTTTTATCTTGTTCTGAATTACCTGGTGTTATAACATTTTTACCAAAAATTAAGTTTGAAAACAACGACAAAACTTGTGTTTGTTAAAAAACCCAATTTTCCAAATATTTTAACTCATAAAACCACAAAAGTAAAAACCAAACTAATAACCACCTTTTTTAATATTTAAACTAAAACTCGCAATTGCAAAACAGCATACAGTGCACTCGCGATAATATGAACACCCTAATATATGAACACCCCAAAATATGAACACTTATTTTCTTCCATTGACTACTCTAAAATATGAACTTGTGCAAACGCTTTAAAATATGAACAACTTATAGTTGTATTTTAAACGGTTTTTATCTACCTACACAGTGTTATATAAAAATCAAATTTTATTCAACTGTAAAATAAACTGGGGATTTCCCTAACTATAGCTTTACAATTGTCTTCAGTTGTTAATCAAAATGTTTTACATACAAAAAATGGAAAATGCATGCACCGAATGTTTTTTGAAAATGAGATACAATATGATCACTGTTGGCAGATACGGCAAATATCAGGAGATTTTTAATAGAGCGTGGCGTTTTTAAACTGATTGAACGAAAGAAAATCACAGGCTTTTTCGCAAAGCTTTAAGTTTGCTTTTCTTTTTTAAAAATCAACAGTTTTTTAAATCCAATGAACAGTAAATAAAAAAAACTTTTACATTAGAAACTTTTACTTTTGCCATTCGCAAATATTAACAATCTTGCAAAAGTGAACTGGCTTTGTTTTAATTAGTTCATAATATCGCGAGTGCACTGTATAACAAAAAAAAAATCCCATACAAAAAAATATATGTGTATACCCGGGTATGCTTACTGTTGAGGTAAGTATAATTTTTCAGCTGTAGACATAAAGGTTAAATAAAAATTAGTAGCTATAAATAATAAATTTGCGCATAATTTTCTATGAAATCTGAAATCGCACAAATCGACCTAGAAACAGAAAATTTGCCCAACATTTTCAACAAGGACCAAATTTTCGCCAAGATTCCTATAAATACCAACTTCTTTCAAAACGCCCTTTAAATAGCAAACTTGCGCAAAATATCACCTTAATAGCAAATCTTGCGAAAATTTGTAACAATTGTCCTAAAATTTGCTATAAACAGGAAAAGCACGTTTCGTTTAAAAAGTAAATTTGCGCAAAATTTTGCTTAAATAAGAAGTTTGCACAAACTTTCGTAAAAAAAGCATATTTACGCAGCTCGTCATATTAATAGTAAATTTGCAAAAATGTTCTACAAATAGCAAATTTTCTTTATATACCAATTTTTTTTTTTGCGAACTGTCCTTTAAATAGTAAATTTGTACAATTTTTTTTGGATATCAAGCTTGCGCAAAAGTTTCTTTAAATTGTAAATTTGCATAAACTTTCGTATAAAGAGCGAATTTGCGCAGTTCGACACTTGAATAGTAAGTATTGTTCTTTAAAATACAAATTTTCAAAAAAATCTCCAATGAACAGCAAATTTTTGCAAAATTTCCTACAAATACCTATTTTTACAAGGCAAGCTTGCGAAAAACAACCTTTAAATAGCAAATTTGCGCAACATTTCCATTAGATATAAAAATTGCACATACGTCTCTTTTAATCATAAATTAGCGCAAACTTTTGCATAAAATGACAAATTTGCACAGCTCGTCATTTAAATATTTGATTTGCTTAAATTTTCTGCAAGTAGCAAATTTTTAAAAAATGTCCTTTAAATAGAAAATCTTCGCAAATTTGTTTTTGAGTAGCAAGCTTGCGCAAAATAACCTTTAAATAACAAATTCGAGGAAAATTTCCATAGAATACAAGAACTGCGTAAAATTTCCTTTAAATACAAAATTTGCGCAAATTTTTAATAAACTGTGTATTTGCACAAACTTTGTGCCAATGATTTCAACAAGCAAGCAAGCAAACTTGCGCAAAATATACTTTAAATAACAAATTCGAGGAAAATTTCCACAAAATACAAGAAATGCGTTAAATAGCATTTAAATACGAAAATTGCGCAAAATTTTTTTAAAGTGTGTATTTGCACAAACTTTGTGCCAAAGATTTCAACATTTACTACATACTGGAAGGGGAACACAATTTCTTAACAAAGCAAACCTGTGCGAAAATTTCCTTTGAATAAAAAATTTGCACAAAATATCCTATGAAAATCAGATTTGTGCAAATCGTTCTCTAAGTAATAAATTATCACATTAAAAGAAATTTTTTTTTTGCTAACTTTCCTATAAAAAGAAATTTCGCGCAAAATTTCCTTTAAAAAGTTAATTTGCGCAAATTTGTTTAAAAAGGGCAAATTTAAGCAGAAGTTTCTTTAATAAGCAATTGCTTTTGATATTTTCTAAGAAAATTCAATGAAATACAAAGTTTCACATAAATAGCAAATTTACTAAAAACAAAGCAAACCTGTGCAAAATTTCCTTAAAATAATAAATTTGTACAAACCTTCATATGAAAATCAGATTTGTTCAAATCGTTCTCTAAGTAGTAAATTTTCACATAAAAGAAAGCAAACCTGTGCTTAACATCCTTTAAATAATAAATTTGTACAAAATTTCCTATAAAGTTTTGCTAAAATTTCTTTGAAAAGTAAATTTACGCTAATTTCTTTATAACATGTAAATTTGTGCAAACTGGTTTTGATATTTTCTAAGAAAATTATATGAATTAGCAAGTTTCACATAAATAGTAAATTTGCTAAAAAAAAACTTCCTTCCTATTATTAAAGACTTATCATAGAATATCCTGACATTTGCGCAAAATTGTTGTAAATTTTCTGTAAATTGAAATACCGGCCTTTGCCATGTAGGGGATTTTATTTTTAAAATGTTCGTAATCGTGTCTACTATTTAATATCTTTTATTTAATTTTTGGCGCAATTTGGTTTATAGTGTTTTGTTTACTTTACAAGTATTTGTTTTAATATTTATTCATTTTCTCTTTAACATTTATTTCTTCATTTGCATTCTTGTTCTTTCTGTTCTTTACTGCTAACTGATTAAAAAATATTTTTTTATGAGAAAAGTTTTTTATGACCTCATTAAAAGACGTAATTTTTCACTCTTTCATTTTTCTTTTTTGGCAAGTATGGTTGGTGTTTTATTGCCATTTTAGATTTTTATCTTGAAATGGAAACTGGACAAAAAGCTGTTTAATTGGACAACTGAAACGGACATTTGTTTTTGGGAAATTGCAAAAAGAAAGTCAAAATAAAAATATTATTTTTTGAAGTTTAACTCTTAAAAACTCGCAGTGTAACTAAAAAATGCCAACTGTAGGGTACATTATTGTCATAAATTAAAAATGCTATTAAATTTTTTTTAATTTTATTGCTGCAGAGGGATAATAATAAATAATTTTTTTTACGATTCATTAAAATTTTACTACATTTTCTTTAGTTTCACAAAAGGAAATTCATGCCAGAATAAATTAAAGATTTTCCATTTTTCGAGAATTGATTCTAAGCTTGTTAATCGTAATTAAAGTTCATTAAAACTTTTCTTACAAGGAAATAGCAAAATTTTATATAAAAAAAAAATTTTTTTTTTCTCAATTTTTAATACAAATGGAATTTAAAAGCATTACACTGCCTACAACGCGTATGTTTAATGCAAAATAGATTTTATACCTCATACGCCACATAGAACAATTATAAAACACGCATTTTGCTTATTTTTTTCTTTTGGGTTAGTTTTATAAATAACTTGTATATCAAATGAAAGTACAATCGATGACGTTATTTACGGAACACGACATCGTTCCAGCCAGAACTGAATACACTTAACTTAGTTTTCCATGACTTGAGCTCAGAAATCAGGCGAAAGATCAGGAATTTCGCGTTGAAAGTTGACCTGCAGCTCTTCTAATGTTGTTTTCTTGTTGGGATAGATCAAGGCTTAAATAGAACTCCATAAAAAAGTCTAAAAAGGTTAAATCTTTCAAACGATGGGGCCATTCGCGAGCATCGTTGTTTGCGGTACCTTGCTTTACAAACATGGACTTGAGACTAAGTTATGGCCGAAAGCGCTGTGTGTGACTTAGAGTAGTCCCATGGTTTCGCGGGACAAGACTTTAAGTCAAATGTATGTAATCGCAAAATTTAAATAAATAATATATTTAAATAATAAATTTAAAATAAATAAACCCATGAGTCGAGCACACGAATTGGCCGAAAGACGAGGAATTTTACGTTCGATATTAGCCTGCAGTTCTTCCAACGTTGTTGGCATAGTTAAAAAATTTAAAGTAGCCCTAAAGAAAAATTTCTAAAGAGATTAAATCACATACACGAGGCGGCCATTCGCCAGCACATTTGCTTGGGATAACTGTTGCATCCGACACATTTCCCAAGTTTATAGTTTCAAGCTGAGGCAAAAAATACTATACCCATCGCCGTTAACGGTTGTTGGCGCATCTAAAAGATAGGAAGATGACGCCGTTAGTATAAAAACTTTACCACACCGTTTTTTTTTTTTTAATAAAACTCGTTCGAAATTTTGCTGGTTTACAAAACCATCAATAAAGATATGTTTGATCAAATTTTCTTTTTCTTATGTTTTAATGTTATGGACTCAAGTATTTACTTTAAATAAGGTACACTTTATTTTCTAGGAAATAAGCAATTTCCTGTGTGGCTTTGTCCTCGCTCAGCCATCGCTCCAACAACAAATTTATTAGGAAAAGACAAATAATTTTAATGTCTATAAAAAATAAGTGTTAAAAGAAAACTTTTAACACTGCTACAAAAAAAAAAAAAAAAAATCAAAATACGTGGCACATATAGCAGTGTATAGATATGTAAATAAAACAGCTAATTTCAATAAGAAAATAATATTTTTGTTATTTTCTTTAGCATATTTTTTAGAGCAAAGATAAACAGAGAAACGAAAAATAATAAGAAAGTTTTGTAACAGCAATAAAAACTTAAACAGAAACTGTTAAAAAAGAAACTCAATACTGCGAATAAACAATAGTTTTCTTCATATTTAAGCCAGTTTTTTACAAAAAAAAAAGTTTATAGTTTTTTATTCTCACTCACACATACAGATAAACAAACATTGAATAAGAGTTTTATACACACAAACACACACAAAGATGCATTTAAACTAAATGTAAAACAAGCATTTGATGACAATGAATTGTAAGAATGATAGCAGTTTACTATACTAATACAAAAAATATTACTACGACAACAAAAGCAAACATTAAGAAAGACAACTACAAGATCCAAAGAAAAGAGAAAAAGACTTACAAAAGGCAAACAACAGTTTTGGTTGTAATATTCTTCCTAAATTTGAGACATCTTAAATTAATGCAACACAGTAGAGGGCATTAAAAATTTCCTTGAAATAGCAAAATATCCCATAAATAACAAATTTTGGCAAAATTTCCTATAAATACCAAATTTTGGCAAAATTTTCTATAAATAGCAAATTTTGGCAAAATTTCCTATACATAACATATATTGGCAAAATTTCCTCTTAACAACAGATGTTGGCAAAATTTCTTATAAATAACAAATGTTGGCAAAATTTCCTATAAAACATATTTTGGCAAAATTTCCTACAAAAACAAATTTTGGCAAAATTTCCTACAAAAACAAATTTTGGCAAAATTTCCAATTAAAACAAATTTTGGCAAAATTTCCTATAAAAACAAATTTTGGCAAAATTTCCTATAACAACAAATTTTGGCAAAATTTCCTATAAAAACAAATTTTGGCAAAATTTCCTATAAAAACAAATTTTGGCAAAATTTCCTATAAAAACAAATGTTGGCAAAATTTCTTATAAAAACAAATTTTGGCAAAATTTCCTATAGAACCAATTTTATAAAAACAAATTTTGGCAAAGTTTCCTATAAATAACAAATGTTGGCAAAATTTCCTATTAATAACGTATTTTGGCAAAAAATTGCTATAAATAACAAATGTTGGCAAAATTCTCTATAAATAACAAATGTTGGCAAAATTTCCTATAAAACAAATTTTGGCAAAATTTCCTATAAAACAAATTTTGGCAAAATTTCCTATAAAACAAATTTTGGCAAAATTTCCTATAAAACAAATTTTGGCAAAATTTCCTATAAATAACAAATTTTGGCAAAATTGCCTATTAAAACAAATTTTGACAAAATATATAAAAAAGGAAATTTTGGCAAAAGTTCCTCTAAATAGCAAATTATGGGAAAAATTTCCTATAAATAGAAAATTTTTGAAAAATTTGCATAAAGAGCCAATTTTGGTAAAGTTTGTTTTTATGCTGCTGTTTTGGCCCCCACTTTGAATCAAAAGAAAAGAAATGAACGTTTTCTTAAATTTTATTCGTTTTTCTATATGAACTAGTGCTGGGATACTATCGATATTTTCTACTATCGATATTTATCGATAGTTCAGATTTCACTATCGATATATCGACATTACTATCGACTGAATGTTTGTACTTGTGCAGGAACACTTTAATTATTTTTTTATAAGACTACAGTTCGTTGTTTTTATCACTTTATTGAATGTATAAGACGTATGTACAGTAAAAATTCGATAATCCGGATAATTGATTGCAGACCCCAATCCGGAGAAGCGAATTATCCGGATTACCGAATTTTTACTGTACATACATATAAACAATACTAAAAACTTTATATTTGTCAGCCAACACCTTTCCACTCATACCTTTATTTAGCTCTTTAACAATTTTTACTTTATCTAAAATAGATAAAGTCTTGTGTGCTCTCTTCACTGAAGGCATCTTTCATCAATACTAAACTAAAAACGCATGTGCAAACATACTCATATCACACTATTCTAACTGTATTTTTCAAAACGGATGTTATTCAATCCGGACTATAGAGTTGCAATCAATCCGGATTATAGAATACGCAATGAGATGCAAAATTCTGTCCGGATTACCGAATATTTCGGATTAGTGGAGTCCGGATTATCGAATTTACACTAGTGGTATTCACACCGAACTTGTTAATTTGTAACTCGGTAGTTTGTTAATTTGTTATAGTTACCAACTGTGAACGACCCCCTTTTTAAAACTTTGTTAGTCTGGTAAATTTAATTAACATTACTACAAGAAATGAATGAGCGAGTAGTCACATTTTTTATTTTGGTGTTAAGAAAATGATAGAAATAAATGACCGCATGTGACCGAAAACTTTATTTCGGTCATTTCTTTCTATCATTTTCTTAACACCAAAATGAAAAATGTGACTACTCGCTCATTCATTTCTTGCAGGGATACTAACTCTCAATGTGCACGAAAATTGCCAAAACACAAAAACACAAAACGCGTGTAAATAACTAACTAGCTCGGTGTGAATACAACTACTGTATATACGCACGTTATTTTAGATGACAGTTTTTTAAAAATTGATAAGTAACTTTCTGAAGGAACCGCGGTAATAGGGACTATAAGATATTCCATTGCAACTTCAAACAATTTTCTAAATTCTAAACCCAAAAAGGTAATCTATCTAGCGGACTTATCCTCTGATGGTCGTTCATTGTTTTGTCTTATGCCTGCAATTGCATTTGGATTTGGATTTTTTTTTTTTACAACATTACAAAAATATTTGACATTTCAGTCCCTATATAAACATGTAAAAATTTCGACTTAAAGGCCTTAAATTAGCAGTAAAAAGCACTGCTAAGCAATCCATACCACTTGCCATTCTTGTAGTGTGTATTCATTGCTGTAATTCAGCGCGAATTAATAATAGCAAGTAAAAATTTCCGGCAAGAAACTGTGTGTGTATAGCTGCTGTTAGATGTCTTCATAGCTGTATTTTAAATAATAAAAATATCGATATTTATATTTTTCCTATCAATATTTTCGATATTTTAGGACTATCGATAATATCGATAGTTTCCCAGCACTAATATGAACATGAAGGTTTTCTTTTGTTTGGTTTCTATTTCGTTTATTGTCTTTGCTACTTTGCAAAGTTGTGTTGATATTTTGTAAATTCTGCATGGCTGTGTGTATTTGTATAGCTGCATTATCTCCAAGACAATTTGTCGCTAAGATGCATAGATCTAAAATTCTATGCATACACTTCACCATAACAGGCGGTGGAAAAGGGTAGTTGTTCTGTTTGTGGCACCGAACAATATTCCGGTTTATTTTTTTAATCAGCAATCGCGGTGTAGTTAAAAAAGTGTTGTACACTAAGATGTGGTAAAATTTTCTAAAATATTTGTTTGTTCACAACAACTTTTAACTAATAGACATTATATTTTACACAGCCGAAAAATTATGAATCAAAATATTTTGAACATTTTGAGTAAATAATAGTTTTATTGTAGGTCACCATATAGAAATCTGCCTTTACTCTGCGTGTACGTAAGTTATAGAATAGTGTAAGTCAGTTATAGTTTTACCCAAATTAGCTATAACTCCAATACAGAGCCTAGATCATATATTATATTTCAAATATACTATATCTTATATTTCTTCTTCATGAAGGCTTTTGAAAATTCGGCTTAGCTGATTATAGCATTTCAACTTGTTGTATTGTTGCATTCTATTATAAGACACTCTTTGTTTACATCCCAGCAGAAGTTTGAAGATTATTAACAATTATTATATTAACTTATATTTTAATAATCAAACTATGTATATTATTAAGTCAATGGTCTGATACAACTGGACTAGGAAAAACACATAACCAGGAACATTTTGACAAAGAATTTAACAATACATATTTTTTATAAGCATGAGAATCTTTTGTATCACTAATAGAAGAAAACATTAATCGACTGCCAAAAACTGTTTGCTGGTTTACGTTTTTTTTTTGCCGTTATTTTTTATTTAACGAAACATTTGCTTTATTTGTACGTTTTATTATCCTTGTGATTCTTGCAACAATACAAGCTTATTAATATTATCTCTGAATTGTTAAATATGTTCCCTTCTAATATTTACGAATATTTTTTTTGTTGTATAAATATTTAAAAGTAAATGAAAAAAGAAGAAACATATCTACTCGCTGTAAAGACAAACACTGATGCAAGAATTTAATTTTGAAATATACAAGGTGGTGCAAAAGTTGCCACCCGATTTTTTTGACTGCAAAATCTATATATATATATATTTTAAAAATAAAAAAAAGGTTTGTTTGTTGGCTTATAAACTCGTAAAATAATGAACTGATTTTCCTGATATTTTTACAGTAACGTCACCTGAGAACCGAATAAAATAGGCACGGGAATGGGTATCCTCCATAGGTTGCTAATATTAAGTATCGCATATCTCAAGAGCCTCCGCACCCATTCGGATCCGGAATTTAAATAAGATATCAGCAGGGGAAGTGGTACCCCCCATAGAACGCCAGTGTTAAATATCGGATACCTTAAGAACTGTTATAGTGAGAATGTTTAAACTTGAAAGGAGTCACTCTTTTGGTGAACTTTACCTTCGCTAATTAACATAAAGGGGTCAGATGCAGGGAGAGAAATACCCCCAATAGGAGGCTTAAATTAAATATCGCGTAACTGCAGAACTATTATAGCGAGAGTCTCCAAACGTGGTTAAAGCTACATTATGGAAAACTTTTAATTTAAATATAAAAATTAACGGGGTAGACGGACGAGGAGCAGTACCTCACATAGAATTAAAATATAAAATACATCATATCAGTACACAAAAGTCTTCAAGCTCTGAAGGACCCACTCCTTTAGTAAACAACACCTTTCAAAATACAGATCAGAGGGTATGTGCAGGGGGGGGGGGGAAATACATTTTTACAGTAGCATCCTCTGAGCCCCAAATATAAAGTAGATTACTAATTTTCTCGACAGTGCAGGGGAGCAGTAGCTCAAATGTTGAATAAAATGTATAGCATAGTCAAGTGACTGATTCGTCATCGCGCAGCCCAAACGGTTGAATTAAGAGACATGAAAATTGGACATTGGGTAAGTCTACCAACGAATAGATACACTAAAAGGAGATTTTTGGATAATATTTAGTGGGTAAAAAAGGGTAGAATCGTTTGTCCTTTCCCACTATACACAGAAAAACAAGCTAAACTATGTTTGACAGAACGCAAAAAATAAGCGGATAGGTTTCTGGTACTTTTTATATTTAAGACTTTTTTGGGAATAAAATCGTTTAAAACTTGTTTATTGGTACAAAACCTTTACAGATATTTCAATAGAATTCACACTCATTTTTGACACGCATTCTTACGCTCTTTCATTTAGTCCACGAGAGTACACAATTCCGTCGTCGATTATAGAGTTGGGCAAAATCGTTCCTTTTGTGGAATCGTTCCGTCTGATCCAAAAGATCAAAGGAACTAGGTCGCACCTTTCGTTCATCGTTCCTGTTTTTTTTACTTTAAACAATAAATGAACGAGGAACGAGAAAACTTCTATGTCGTGCGTAAAAACGTCAACAAACAAATATTTGTTATTTTTTGTTTTCATGTTGTGGCTTAACAACTACATAAATAAGAATTAAGTATTTTTTAAAATGTTTGTAAAAATAATAACTTTTTTAATATTTATATTCCAAAAATGTTTTAGGAATTTCGTAAATTTACACCAGTTTTAATGTGAGCGTACCCTTATGCCGTTCCTGGTGGTGAACAGTGTTTAAAAAACTACAGTTGAAATAGTCATAAGATTTTGCTGTAACTTTTAATAAATTGCGAAGTCAACGCAGATGGGATGTTGTGTGTGTGTTTTTTTACTTTGTTAAGATTTTTTTTGCAGTTTGAACTGAACCTGCCAAAATACGTGTGATGATCCAACGGATTGCAATTGCCACATACAGATTATAAGTTGTTTATGATGATAAACTAGTTTGAGCAAATTGTTTATCCATACAAATAAAACTGTGCAACAAAAAAAACCAGCCTCCATACTTGCAACGCGAAAATAAACTAGAATATTGGAAGAGCAAATCTGCCAAAGGGTTTTGAAAAGTTATCTCGGGTTCCCGAAATATAAGCCCCTAAAGTTTTTGAATTTTTGAAAAGGCGTTCGGTATAAGTCAAAAAAATATACTAAATGTACTTCCCCGATATATATTAGTAATAAATGGTAGGGGAAAAAACACAAAGTGCGGTAGGTCATACATTCAATTCATCTAGGTATATGCTGAGGGCTGTGGGGCCAATTTTTTACAATTTAATAAAATTTGAAAGTTTGTATGGAAAGCCCCTTAGGAAATGGACATCGATGTAAGGATATTCGAAAAGGAAAAGTAAAGGATGTCTGGTCTGTCCAACATTTTACCCTTTTATAAGTGACTCTGTGGTAGTTATGGAGTTTTCTGTTAAATTGTTTCTATTTCCCAGTAAAAAAATTTGTGGTTTTTTGAAGCACTACAGAGAAAAGCGCATAATCAAGCGCTTCAGTTAGAGAGCTCTTATGCAGCAGTAAAAAATAAAGAATAAAATATACAAAAAAGCTGCTATTTTAGTGCTGACAACGAAGAAGGTTTTAAAGCGAAAAAAAATAAAAATATATTATGGTTTACGAAAATGATTGAAAAAAGGCATTTAAACAAGTAAAAGGAAAATATTAATGAATATCTTAATTTATTTAGCCCTTAAAAAAGCACTTTTGGAGTGCTTTGTATGCATGTTAAAAGAAGCGCTTATTGTCAGGAGAAAATAGTTCTCTAAACCGGGAGCACCCTATACAAAAATCAGGCATCCCATCGGCAGGTTTGAAGCGATTTGAGGTATGAATTCATACAAAAAACCTGCTCCTTTTGGAGCACATTTTTTACTGGGTTGCTACTACTTTGAGCTCGATGAGCATCTTCTTTTTCTCGATGGTAACTGCCCCACCCCCTTATTATAGGTTTTTTTATATTTTTTCTGAAGCTCACAAAGCAAGTGGGCTTCCCAATCTAATGACCATACGGGCCCTATTTATGGCATTTTCCAGAACATCAAGGATTGGTTCCTGCATTCCTGATGGATATTCTCTTAGAGAACTTCTAGAGGCGGAGGCTTGTTGTTATAGACTCTTGCCTTCAGGAAGTCCCACACAAAAAATTCATAAACGATTAAATAGCGGGATATGGTCGGCCAGTGCGTGCAAATCACCAAAACGTGAGATTAAATGACCCGGAAATGCAGCCCGAAGAATTTCCAAACAATTTTTTTTACATTATTGAAGAAAATAGCGCTCAAATTCTTATGGAAGTGTATCTTATGGAAGTGTATCTGTTTGCTTCATAAATTTCAAAGCAGAGCTGACATTTACCGCCATTTCTTAAACTTATAGAATCTTACGATAGCGAGATCACTTTTGGGCCACCTTGTATATATTCTTATTTTATTTTTCATATAATTTAAAACTAAACTTTATTTAGAAAACAATAAAATAAAACAAAACTAAAAACTTTTAACTAAATGTTATTTGCTTCGAATGTATTAAAAAAAAGAGCCTGGATTAAATGGAAGCAAATCGTTTTTAAATAAATACAACTCAACACAGAGTAAAAGAGGAAGTATTAAAAGACTTTTATGTAACTTTTTTATAGTCTATGTAACGTTAGATGTGAAATTGTGTAAATAAGAGTATTTACTACATATTTTACTTGCTCTTGTTTCCTGCCTTCCACTACTAAAACTACTTTCAGTCTTCGACTGACAGAAAGTGTTCAATCACATTTCTAATCCATACTAAAATTTAAAAAAAAAAAAAAAAAAAAATAAAAAATGTTATTCCCAAAACACTTCAAAGTCAAGTAAAACAACTTGCTGGCATTTCTTAAAAAAAGATTTTTTTTTTTCTGTTGCTTTTTATTTCCCCTCTAAATTTGGTAATTTTTTTTTTCTTTTGTAAGAAATTTGAAGAAAAAAATTATTCGATTTTAAAAGCATTGAACTCTTGTTGACTTATCAAGGAGAAAAGTACACAACGAAATAAGAACCAAAAAGTGTTGAAAAGTGAAAAAAAGAAAGGTTCAAACATTTGAACTGCGACAATTTCTATAGAAAATATCACACTTTTGCATGGAAAAGTAAAAATTTTAGTCATCTCTAGAGAAAAAGTCAAGCTTTAAATAGTTTCTATAGAAAACATCGAAGTAAAAAGATTTTTCTTGTCGAGTGTTTATGCATTCCTATACTATGATTTCTATATAGAAATAGGCGCTGATTTTTATACAGAACATATTTGATAAATATAATATACATAAAGAGAAAGGTTGCTGCATGGAAAACTTACAAATGCGATATTTTCATATGACTTATTTTATTTTAGGAAAACATTCACATGCGAAGTTTTTTATATAGAAAATATGAAGGTTTCTTGTTTTCGGTATAGAAATCATTTATGTGCAATGTTTTCTTAAAAACCCACTTCTTCACGAGATGTTTTTTATATGGAAAACATTGATACATGATGTTTTCTCAAAAAAAAAAAAAAATAGACATTTCGCTGCGATGTTTTCTAAATAAATAACAATTATGCTCGTTGTCTTCTATCAACAAATCCTTTATACCTAATGTTTACGAAATAGAATAAAAAAATATTTATGCGCAATTTTTTCTATATAGTAAACAATTTTTAAGCGATGTTTTCCATGCTTTCTATATAAACAACTTCCAGACCCGAAGTATTTTTATATAAACATAATTTAATGCAATTTTTCTATACGGAAAACATTTGTATCGATAGTTTTCTATTTAAAAAAGACGTTCACACACGAAGTTTACTATATAGGAAAAATTTTTACGCAATGTTTTCGTCGAAACTTTTCGATATAGAAAACATTTACGTGCAATGTTTTCTAAATAGAAACAATTTATGTGCGACGTTTTCTGCAAAGGAATCTAAATAGAAAACATTTTCATGCTATGTTTTCTATACAGAAAATATTTATATTCAACGTTTATATTCCTTTGCGATGTTTTCTTTGCAAAACATTTTAATTTTAATTGGTTTCAATGGAAAACATTTCAATTTGAAATTTTATTTTTCTTATGTTTTAACTTGCAACTTTTTAATTTGCTTCGTTTTCATAAGCAAATTTTGTATCTTTACATTTGTATTTTCAATGTTTTTCTATAAAAAACAATTAAATTTTGTATAATTTTTTCAGAAAATTGTTTATGCTATGTTTTTTATATAGAAAATATTCATATGCAACGTTTATTATTCCTATGCGATGTTTTCTTTACAAAACATTTTAATTTTAATTGGAAAATTTTGTATCTTTACATTTCGCTCATTTGCTGCAAGACCGGCATAACTCAAAAAATGACATTTTGTAGTTAGAGATGCAGAATTGTTCGCTTTGTTTTTTTTTATATTGTGTATTAAATTCATCTTTATATCTTGTATACTTTCCCAGTTTGAAGGGAATGTATCTTATTTTTTTCTAAGTAGTTAGAGCAAATCAAAAACTTTAAGTGCGTTTAAATACAATTTGGATAAAGTGCTTATAGGTTATTGTAGCCCTGTCCATAGTCTTCATTTTCCATTAGGTTTGATTTCCTGAGATCGAAGGGTTTGGACACAGTGGCCATGTCCCTCACACAGCACTTTCATGAGAATTTCACTCTAAGTCGTATTTTTTCAAAAATCATTAATTTTAATATAAAAAGACTAACTAAATATCTAAATAGTTTTAAATATTAAATAAAAATTATTAATTTTTCATAAAAACTGTAAAATTTCGTATAAATAGTCGTATTTTCTTTATAATACGCATGCGATATTTTTTAAAATATTTTTTATCGCATGCGATATTTTTTAAAAACGAATTTAACTTTTCATATTTATCTTCACACACGTTTAAATTTGTTATAATTTTTTTAGAAAATTGTTTAACTTAGCATTTTTTTAAAAAGAAAATAATGAAATTAGCACTTCAGTTCCCAATTTTTTCAACTAAAAATTTTCAACTTGCAAAGTTTTTTTTCTTAAGAAAAAATTAAATTTGCAATGTTAACTGTAAAAAACTTTTCAATTTGCAATGTTATCTATAGAATATTTTCATTATGCAATGTTATCTTTAGAAACTTATTTATTTGCAATGTTTTCTATAAAAAAATTTTCGATTTGTTTTTTTTTCCATTGAAAACTAATTAATTTGCTAAGTTTTTATAAAAAATATATTTTTTCACCTGCGATGTTTTTATAAAAAAATTTTGGCTTTCTAAATAAAAAATATATGAACTTGCAATGTTTCTTTTAAAAACCTTTTAATCTGCTATGTTTTCTCTAAACGTTTAAATTTAGAATGTTTTTCGCAGAAAAGATTACAGTTTGCAGTCTTTTTAATGGAAAACATTTCAGTTTAATTTGTTTTTTTTTTTTTTTTATAAAATACATTGAATTTAACAGCGTTTTTTTTGGAAATTTATCATAATGCAGTGTTAAATATTGTAAAAGTTTAGGGCTTAAAATGTTTTTGTAGAAAAACTTATTAATTTTCTATGTTTTATAGTTATCTATTTAGTTTACTATGTTATCGGAAGAATATATTGCAGCTTGCAATGATTTTGATAGAAAATATTCAAATTTGCAATGTTTTCTTCAGAAAGCATTTCACTTAACGATTGTTTTCTGCTAAAAACCTTTCAATTTGCAATGTTTTGTTTAGAAAACTTTTTTAATATGTCTTATTCTCTTTAGAATTCTTTTAAATTTGCAAAGATACCTTGCGAGAAGTTTTTAATTCAAAATGATATGTAGCAAGACTTTTTAATTTGCTATGTTTTCTTTAGAAAACTTTTCACTGTGCTATGTATTCTTTAGAAAGCTTTTCTATAGTTTCTTTAGTAAACTATTTAATTTACTATGTTATCGAAAGAATTTATTGTAATTTGCAATGATTTTGATAGAAAATAATTAAATTTGAAATCTTTTCTGTAGAAAACTTTAAGATTGTTTTCTTTTCAAACCCTTTTGATTTGCAATGTTTTGTTTAGAAAACTTTTTAATATGTCTTTGTTTTTGTCTTTAGAATTCTTTCAGTTTGCAAAGATCCCTTTCGAGAAGTTCTTGAATTAAAATGTTTTAAATTTTCAATGTTTTCTATAGACAACTTTTTATGATGCTATGTTTTTTTTACATTAAATTTTCAATAATAAATTTACTATGTTATCGAAAAAATATGTTGTAATTTGCAATGTTTTTGATAGAAAATATTTAAATTTAAAGGCTTTTCTGTAAAAAACTTGACGATTGTTTTCTATTAAAACCCTTTTAATTTGCAATGTTTTGTTAAGAAAACTTTTTAATATGTCTTATTTTCTGTAGAAAACTTTTTAGTTTAGTTTATGCTTTCTGTTGAGAAATTTTAGATTTGCAATGTTTTATTAGCAAGTCTTTTAAATATTCGACGTTTTCTAAAGAAAACGTTTCAGAATTCTAGAGACTATTTAAGTTTGCGTTGTTTTCTAAAGAAAACATGTTACTTTGCAATTGTTTTCTATTAAAATGTTTTCAATATGCAATGTTTTGTAAAAATAACTTTTCGAATTGCGATATTTTTTAAATAAAATTTTTCATTGTATCTTGTTTTGTATACAAAACTTTTCAGTTTGTAAAATGCGATGTTTTTTTTTTAGTAAAGTTTTCAATCGGCAACAATGTGTATATGCAGAGTTTTCAACAAAAAAATATTTAGACACAATGAAGCATCTTCGTCATAACGATTAACATTTTTTTGTAGACTTTTTGTCGTCTTGCTTTTAAATTTTTTTCTTTTGCAGGTTGTGGGAATGTGGATGTACATTATACCCATTGTAGGGCTCTTTTCCTTTGTTTTTGCAAATAAAAAATTAAATAAAGTTTTTTCCTCCCTTTTTTGTTTGAAGTGTTTAAATAACTTGTGGTATTTGATGGCATTAAAAGATTGTAAATTTGTATAAAGTATTAGGGAATAGAAAATCGGTTAAAAGAACTTAAAATGTTTCCTTCTTCGTCTGCAGAGTTGTGGCAAGGAAATGTACATTATAAAAGCTGCATAGAAAATGCATCAATATTGCAAATAACTTTTAGTCGATATTACAGTCAATACTTAAAAGTGGAAGTTAATGTTAATATTTTAAAGAATAAAATACGAGTATGGATAAAAAGAATATTTAAAATTTTAGCGATTAGCTTGTAAAGTTTTTTGCAAGTTTAACAAGTTAACTTAAAATAATTGCTTTGAGCTGTGTTAAATTCCAAATTGCCATTCTAAACCTAATTTTTTTTTTTTTCATAAATTGTTCAAACCATCCCGTTCTCCTAGAAGTTGATAAAAATTCATATCATTTTTACACAGAAGTATATCATTTTCATTATATATTTTATTTTTTTTAATTATTAATATTGTACAAGCTGTTAATTAATTAAATAAATTTTAACGAACCTGAAAGAAAAACGTTAAAATTTATTTTATTTTTAATTCTCCATACAATGCGATGTTTTCTACCACATAGAACTAACTCATTAACTACAGTAAAAAAAAAAAATTTACATAAAAAGAATTGTAAAAATCAATTAAATAAAATGTGGTTTTTGGTTAATTAATTTATATTTAAATGGAAATGTATATAAACAATGATAAAAACCTTGTGAATTTTAAATTATTGGTAAAGGCGAATTAACTATGACTTAAAATGAAAGTTTATTAAAAGCGAAAAATAATTTAAATGCAAAATAGTTTAGTGGGATAAAGAGAGCTAAACGCGTAAAGGGGTTTTGACTAACGATCACTCACGCTCACAAGGAAGGTAAATGAAGCTATGCACGCTCACGCATGAGGAATTTTTTATTTTTTATGACCACACACGCTCATTTGCAAGAAGCTTAGCTGCATTTTCCAATTTTTTATGAATTTTTAAAAAACCAAAATTTTGACGTTTTAATAAAAAAAAAAATTATTTTTTTTCCAAACAAAAAAAAATATTTTTTTTTTCAAAAAAAAATTATATTTCTAAAAGGACTGCTCATATTAAAAAAAAGTTTTGCTAAGTTATAAAGGAAATTTTATTGCGAAATTTAAGTTTTTCTTTGCTTTTGTAATTAACTAAACCGTTTTTGAGTTACGCGATTGTATGTTGTGCAACCTCCTCCATTTTCGAAATACCGGTATATCTCGAAAACAAGAGCTAAACTAAAAAAAAAAAAAAAACGGTGGCCAGCCACCATTGGATTTAGCGTACCCGAATTATACTAAAACGCCATGTGCCCGGCTTGTCTAAAAAAAAGAGTGTCAATTTCGAGCACAGTGTTATTATTTAGACCCTAATTATGTAAAACGCAACGCCAAAAATTACATTGAATGCTTAAACAAAGTCGAAATTATTTTGTGAATTTATTGTTGCTCTCTACGGAAATAACAAAATAATTTTGACTTTATTATTGCTTTCAATGAAATCTTTGGCGTTTCGTTGCGTTTTACGCAAATATGGCCTTAATGCTGATTCAAGTAACGTGCACACTAAAAGGGTCCAACGTTGTACGGCTATTTTTCAAAGGAAAATATAAAGTGAATTTAAGGCCTGATTTAGTTCTCTTGTGCATACAAACATTTAATATGAAGTTTGGTGCCGATGGTATAAAAACAAAAGTTGAGGCGGAAATCGATTGAATATTTATTTGAATAGTGAATGAATACAAGGCGAAAAATTTACTTTTTGTCAAACTTTTCAAATGTCTTTAAAGTTGTAATATAGACGTTAAATTAATAGAAATATAGATAAAACTTTGTTTTTTAAAAAGTATAAAAAACACAAAATCGATTCAGAACTAGGCCAGTAATTCATAGTGCCCCAGACCACTAATGCTCCAATTACAACTAGACCGAGAAATTCGCGCACACACCTTAAGGATTTTTTGAATAGATTTCTGTTATATAATTTTTTTTATACCCTCCACCACAATTAGTTGGGAAGGTTGTATACTAAGTTTGTCATTCCGTGTGAAACTTTTTTATAATTAATTTCAGACCCCATAAAGTACATATATTCTGGGCCCTTGAGTTATTCTAAGTCGATTTAGCCATGTCCGTCTGTCTGTCCGTCTGACCGTCTTTTGAAAACACGCTCACTTTCGAAAAACTCAAAAGAAATAAAAAAACTTGGTGTCAAATTGCTTGCAGTTATCCTAAGCAGTTTGGGATTGAAATCCAGCAAAATCGGTTCGGTAGGATCAGAGCTATGAATCAAAATGTGGAACCACCACCTAAAAAAAATTGATAATTTTGTTACAAAAATTAACATAAATGGTGGAGAAATGCACGGAATGATATAAGATTTTGGAAAAACTCGTTTTATTCAACTGGAAATCACGCTGTAAAATTTTGTACATTACAGTGTTATAGGACTAGAAACAAGACTGCACAATTTCGTCAAGATCGGTTCATAATTTACCCTAGGCCCCATATAAATCCGACTACTAGATAAGAGTTTAGTACGCCTAAAATGATAATTAAAAATGCTATCATAACAAAATTTGGTACATCACAGTTTTATAGGACATGAAACAAGACTATAACATTTTGTGAGGATCGTTCCATTATTTACCATAGGCCCCATATAAACCCTACTCCCGGAAAACAGTTTAGTACGTCTAAAATCATAATTGATAATGCTATCATAACAAAAGTTGGTACATCACAGTTTTATAGGACTAGAAATAAGACTTTAGTTCGGGTTAAACTGTTACGAATCATGATATTTTACCAAAGCTAGTAAAAATTGCTTAAAAAAAGTCATACATTTTTCTGATTGTCAGTCAATTATTTAATAATGGTTTAAACTGCAACCAATTTTAATGCAGATGTCTGTTTTTATAAAGATAAATTAATAATAAATGGACATCATATAGATACATTCGAACTGTCGGTGGAGGGTATCAAAGATTCGGCAAAGCCGTAGCACTCTAACTTGTTTTATTTAAAAGACTCAATATTATGTTGCTTTTCAAATCTCCAATTTCAAATTTTAAAAAATTTTCTTCTACAAGATCGAAAAAATTTTGATTTGCATACCAGGAACTTGTTTGGCACACCTTAGAGATTTAAAATAAATAAATTTAGAAATACGTCCCCGATACACTTGAGAACGGGAACGTTTTAATTTTTATGGATTTCGATAAAACTGCTTCTTTTGCACAAAATTGATCAAGCATCTGTTATTGCTGCCAGCAACCATTCAATATACGTTTTAAACTTAATCTCCATTGCATTAGAGACTTCGAAAGAAGTATTTAAAAGAGAGTTATCATAAAGAATGTATTGAGTGTTTTAAAGAAGACATCAGTTTTTTACGGACAACTTCAAATGGAACGCTTATGCTAAGTTCACACTTGGGTTTTTAAGCAAAATATTGATTAAGCTAATCAAAGCCCTTCACATTACATTTTATATGATTAAGATGACAGCTGATTAAGAAAAAAAAAACACACAACAAACACACAAAAAAACAACAAACAAATTTATATTTCTTTAAAGTATTAAAACTGGATAAAAACACTTTTATAAAGTTATCAGAAGATTATTTTAATCATTTTAATCATTTTAATGATGAAATTGTGAAAATTTATGAATTATTTAAGGAAAAAAATAAAAACATTAAGTAGAAATCTTGGCCGGTTGTGCACGATCATGTTGGCGATTCTACATTTGAGGTATGTTCAGTGGATTCTACGTGATCTATGAAGTGATTTAGTTGTAATCATGTCAATTTGAAGTGATTAACAAATCACTTCAATGTATGGGTAATCATCTCGATTTTGAAGTGATTAGAGCTTTATCACGTTCGAGCTGCTTAAACGCGTTTAAGAACCCAAGTGTGAACATAGTATTAAGGTCTGTTCAAAAAAAAAAATATACGTATATTCAGAGCTCTTTTTTGTTTTGAAGTCAAATTCAATACTCATTCGTTTACATCCTTTAAAACTGTGTAGGCAAATAAAATGTTAAAGTAGATCAAACAAAAATAAATGTTAAAAATATAAACTGAACACTGATAAGCAACAATTAATAATTGTTTTACAACTACAATTATAATTTTTATAGGCTTTTTTTGTGAAAGTTTTAAATTATTTAATTTAAAGGAGTCACAGTTTGATGTATAAGATATCAGGATTTAAATATTAATTAAAACAAGAAGAAGAATTCAATAAACAAAGCCAAAATATTTTAATTTATACAAAAAACAAATTTAGGTAAAATCAATAATAATTTAAAGTGATTTTAAATTTAATTACAAATTTCTTATATTTTAATCTATTTATATATAAATGGGCAAAGGCTAAAGAGTTAAGAACCTTTCCTTCTCTTTTTGTTAACCGATTTGACCAAAAAAGTTACACCATTTGAAAGAAGTGCTTAAGATATATTTGATTATCTGAGGGGGTAAAATATGGTAAATACGGGTAAATTTGGTAACCTCTTTTCTTTAAAATTAATGATATACAAGGACAATTTTATACTAATAGCTGTTCATTAGAAAATTAAGCGGGCAGTTGTCTGGTACTTTACTGCAATGCTGTACTTTTGGGGGAGAGTAAACGGGTATAACCTGTATCTTTTAACTTCTTAGGCAACCCATCTTTCATTTAAACCAATAAACATAGAAATCTAGATTATACCAAATTTGTAAGTTATATAAAAAATATGAATATTAATTTGTTACTTTTTCGTATTTCGATGGTTAAAGATTGAACATCGTATGTACTTATTTTTGGTACTCTTATTTTACAAAATATTTTTCTCCATTTATTGCCATAAACGTATTAAATTAAGGGCTCCCAAACAATATTAATATCTTTAAAATTTTTTATACTTTAATTTGAAAAAAAAAGGCAAATACGGAAAACTCAATTTCTTTCTTTTACTTTTCCGTACTGCATGTGGTAATTTTTGAATTTTCTATAATTTTAAACTAAGAAACAAAACATTCTAGGTGCAGAGTTCTGAGTAAAGAAGAACCTATAAGCTGAAAAATGTTGGTACTTTTTTGTTCTTCAACTGGTACTTTTTAAATTTTCGTTAATATTGGACTTATAAACATAAAACTACACAAGCATGGTCCTGAGGGAATAAGAATCTGTAAGGGGTAACTTTCTAGTACTTTTTCGGTGTGCATATGGTACTTTTTCGTTGTGCAACTGGTACTTTTCTTAATTTTCGTTAATATTGGACCTTAGAACATAAAATTAAACATGCAATGTCCTGATTGGATAAGAATCTAAAAGAGGGAATTGTTTTGGTACTTTTTCAACTGATACTTTTTTGAATTTTCGTTAATATTAACTGATACTGTTTGAGCTTTCATTAATATTGTACCTAGAAATATAAAATCAAACATCCAATACACTGAGTGGATGAAAATAAGAGTGAACTTTTTGCTCCTTTTTGATCTGCAACTGGTACTTTTTTTTAAATTTCGTTAATAATAGACCTAAAAACATAAAATTAAACATACAATGTCGTGATTGGATAAGAATAAGAGGGAACTTTTTTGGTACCTTTTTTCTTCACCTGGTACTTTTTTTAATTTTCGTTAATATTAACTGGTACTTTTTGAATTTTCGTTAATATTAGACTTAAAAACATAAAATTCAACATCCAATACCCTGAGTGGATGAGAATCTATAAGAGTGAAATTTTTTGTTCTTTAACTGGTACTTCTTTAATTTCCGTTAGAAGTGGACCTGGAAACATAAAATTAAACCTCCAAAGCCCTGAGTGGATGATAATCTATAAGATGGAAAATATTGGTACTTTTTGCTCTTCAACTGGTACTTTTTTAATTTCCGTTAGTTTTGTACCTAGAAACTTACAATCAAACATCCTACGTCCTGAGTGGATGAGAAGAAGAGTAAACCTTTTGGTCCTTTTTGATCTGCAACTGGTATTTTTTTTAATTTTCGTTAATACTGGACCTTAAAACATAAAATTAAAAATCCAATACCCTGAGTGGATGAGAATCTATAAGACTGAACTTTTTGGTCCTTTTTTTGTTTTTCAACTGGTACTTTTTGCATTTTCGTTAATATTAGACGTAAAAACATAAAATTAAACCTCCTGGATAAGAATGTATAGTCTGGGTTTACACAATGAAAGTTTTCTTTCAGAAAGTGTGACTTTATAGGTGAGAGGGGAAGAGAACAGGCTATTCTTCTCTCCCCTCTCACCCATAAAATCAAACTTTCTGAAAGAAAACTTTTATAGTGTGAACCCAGACATAAGAGTGAACTTTTTGGTACTTTTTTGTTCTTCAACTGGTACTTTTTTAAATTTTCGCTATTATTAGACCTGAAGACATAAAATTAAACATCCAATGCCCTGAGTGGATGAGAATCTATAAAAGGGAACTTTTTGGTACTTTTTTGTTTTTCAGCTGGTACTTTTTTTTAAATTTTCGCTAATATTAGACCTAAAAACATTAAATTCAACATGCAATGTCCTGAGTGGACGAGAATCTATAAGAGTGAACTTTTTGGTACTTTTTTGTTCTTCAACTGGTACTTTTTTAATTTTGGTTAATACTGGAGCTTAAAACATAAAATTAAACATCCAATGCCCTGAGTGGATAAGAATCTATAAGGGTGAACTTTTTGTTCTCAAACTGGTACACTTTTTAATTTTCGGTAATATTAGACCTAAAAACATAAAATTAAACATCCAATGCCCTGAGTGGATGAGAATGTATAAGTGTGAACTTTTTGGTACTTTTTTGTTCTTCAACTGGTACTTTTTTTACATTTTCGCTAATATTAGACCTAAAAACATAAAATTCAACATCCAATACCCTGAGTGGATGAGAATCTATAAGAGTGAACTCTTTTATTCTTCAAGTGGTACTTTTTTTAATTTTCGCTAATATTAGACCTAAAACCACAAAATTAAACACCCAATGCCCTGAGTGGATGACAATCTATAAGAGGCAACTTTTTGGTACTTTTTTGTTTTTCAACTGGTACTTTTTGAATTTTCGTTAATATAAGACCTAAAAACATAAAATTCAACATCCAATACCCTGAGTGGATGAGAATCTATAAGAGTGAACTTCTTTGTTCTTCAACTGGTCCTCTTTTTTATTTTCGCTAATATTAGACCTAAAAACACAAAATTAAACATCCAATGCCCTGAGTGGATGAGAATCTATAAGAGTGAACTTTTTGTTCTTAAACTGGTACTTTTTTAATTTTCGGTAATATTAGACCTAAAAACATAAAATTAAACATCCAATGCCCTGAGTGGATGAGAATGTATAAGTGTGAACTTTTTGGTACTTTTTTTTAAATTTTCGCTAATAGTAGACCTAAAAACATAAAATTAAACATCCAATGCCCTGAGTGGATGAGAATCTATAAAAGGGAACATTTTGGTACTTTTTTGTTTTTCAACTGGTACTTTTTGAATTTTCGTTAATATTAGACCTAAAAACATAAAATTCAACATTCAATGTCCTGAGTGGATGATAAACTATAAGAGGGACCTTTTTGGCCCTTTTTTGTTCTTTAACTGGTATTTCTTGAATTTCCGTTAATATTGAACCTAGAAACATTAAATTAAACATCCAATGCCCTGAGTGGATGAGAATCTATAAGAGAGAACTGTTTAGTACTTTTTTGTTTTTTCAATTGGTACTTTCTGATTTTTTTTATATTATTGAACGTACAATTTAAATTAAACATTCATGGACTTGAGTGGAAGATAACATAACACCGAAGGTTCTTCCCTTACCAAATCGATATACTTAGATAAAAAAAAACAAATGCTCGAAACATGTAAATTCATTTTAACTGATATGTATCGATGTGTTCATCATCTTTACCTATATATATGGTCGAATGTCGACCACTGCGTAAACACTTATTTCTTAAGGGGTACGATTATCCTTAATGTTTAATTAAAAATATTTGATTTTTTTTTTTTTTTTTTTTTGTTAGAGCATATAATCCAATTTAAAATAAATAATTATTTTAATTTGAAGTAAATAAGCTTTTGATATTTAACATTTGCACAAAAAAAACCAACACAGGCATTTAAAATCGTACATATACAAACAACCAATTAGTTGACTGACTTTTACTGCCCCGTTCAAACGGAAGTAACACTTTTAACTTCCGCTTAGAACACACTGAAACCTCTCGTTGTGTTAAGTTTGTTTTTAGAAATCAAATTACATTTTAATGCTAAGCAAAATGATATAATGGCGGAAATAAAATGCAAATGATTATGTATGACAATCATCATCTATAGCAGCTGTAGCATCACATTACATGTTTATCCTCATTAGCAGTATAATACTCATCATCACTGAAATTATAAACATCATTAACAGCATCATCTATTCATATTTTATTGACGAGAGTGCTACAGTTAAATGGTTATTGAAAAAAAAGCATGTTTCTTAGTATTAAATATCGCACCCTTTGGTAAAGATGAGCAACTCCTTCATCTATTACGCAGAGACAGAAGCCCTTAGAGATATCTTTACATACGAGTATGTGTTGTAGTAAATTTCTCTTCACATATGCCAGCTTGCAAATGGAGCAATATTATACTAAATGCAAAACTTGTATGCTAAAATATGCGAAAATGTACACTATTATTTATGAAAAGTACTCTTGACACGAGTACACACTTGTAATGACTTTTCTTTTGTTGGAATGTTAAAAGGATATAAAGAATTTAATTTATTATTGATGTTTATCATTTTGCGATAAGTGTTTTAAAAGTATTTGATCAGAAAATATTTTTATTGAATTTTAAAAATAATTAATTGCTGAAGCACTAGTTGAGTTGAACAAAAAGGCAGAAAGAAATTCCTATTAATTGTTTTTTTGTTTTCATATTAATTTTTTAATTTAAATTAATTTATTAATGTTTTATTATCATACAAATAAGTTCGTATAGATTGCATTTCATCAATTCATATCCAAAATTGATACCTGTTCTTTTCTCACAAGGCCCTGCAAATAATAGGACCAGTCCAAACACGCATGTAAATTGTAGCCCACAAGGACGAGTCCAAAAATAACCCAAATGTATGGAAAAAATATAACATTACGACGTCCATGGTATACTCCAGAGGATTAGTTTTCATGTCGTTTAAAAACGCAAGCTCGTCGCTAAAAAACGAAGACATGTCGTCTCACAACAAACACTTTTCAACACTGACATGGTCCATACTTGCATTACATTGGACCAGTCCATGGAATAGTCCATTTTATCAAAATGGATCAGGTAGTCCAATATTATTTGCATCAGAAAGTGATTCTGAGTCGATGGGTATACTAAGAAAATGTGATAACATTCATCCAAGGAAGAGCGGGTTTATATTCTAATTTACATTGCAGCAAAATGTTACGTAGATCTTTAACCCGTTGTAGTGATACAGACCAGAGTATCTGGCTGGAATAGAACCCACAACACTCTTACTTGTGGACAAGCTCACTACTAACAAACCTACCGGAACACCCTTAATTTAATTTAGTCTACATAATTATTATTTTTTTCATAGTGCGAGCCCAGGCTTGAGCTGAACTATCACTTTAAAGTAGGAATGGGTAACACCTCCAATGTGATATTTGCGAAGACTTGTTTTACAGAAATAATAACAAAACAACCTCTAAGCGAAACCAATTGTTTTTTTTTCAAAGTTTCGAATATTATCTGTGCACTGATAGAAAAGGCGTCATAACGCTGATGTATTTTGACATCAGGTCTATGCCAAGTGTCTTCGTTTTTGACCCCATGACACTTCTCATCATGGTGATGCCAACCTTAACATCACTTGGCCAAAGTGTCATCAGGGTCAAAATGAAATAATGTCATCAGTGGGATGACTAATCGGCATCACAGAAATGACAAACATGTCCTCAGTGCGATGGCACAGTAACATCGGAGAAAGGAAATATTAGCATCAATTTAATGATAGTTTGTCATTTAGTCAAAGTCATTGGAATTCACTTAAGTCAAAGTGAGCGAATATTATTTTATTTACTTACCCGTTACGTATGTTATTTTCACGTTTGTTGAATTACGACCTTTGTTTACAGCAGAACTCGCTATAATAAAACACCAGCGCCATGCCCGATATGGTTTTCTGAATCATTCTACTTTAAAAATTTGATGTATTTAACTAAATAATTTAAAAAAATAGAATAAAGGAATTTTTGCTTCTTATAATACATTGTAATCATGAAAATAATGTTAATAATATGTATACAAAATGTGGCATCGAATTGATGTCACTTTAGTCATAAAATAGATGACACGTAAAAAATGACAAAATTGTACGAAGACGTTAGTCATTGGATTGATGTTACTTTTTGCATCATTGATGCCATTTGTAGTAACGTTGATGTCACAATTCTGATGTTAGGGCATCATCAATATGAAGATGCATTTTTCTATCAGTGTGGTGAGAGTCTGGTTTCTTTTCTGCAGACAAGCGTAGAGCTTCGCGGGATAAGGAAATAAATAAAAGCATAATTTGCCGGATACTGTTCATTACTTCTTTAACTTGAAAAAAAGTGCTCACAGAAGCTTCAACTGTTTCATCCGCTTCGAAAATAACTACAAAAGTAGTGATTTAAAAGCGAAAAACAAAATACCATCCAAATCAGCCACTTAAATTCGAAGATGATGAATTGTAGGCATTACCCGTTCAAATTTAACATAAGCTTGCAAAATTATTGGAAAAAAATCAAGCTGGGAATTTGGTACCAAACGAATATAGAGATGTTGAAAGAGAGTTTTACATGTTTTGCATCGAAAAATTACTTGCGATTAACAACCCAAAGCGAATAAATGCCAAAGTCACATATCCAGGGTCTTCATTTGATATGCTGCAGTAAATGGGACCAGTAGGACCCCATCTACTATGAGCTGCTAATAATGCGCCAGACGGTCTAGAGGAGCCTGTACTGAACTGAGTTGAATCAGTTGAAGTGGGTATTGGCCGAAAACGTCAGGACTATGCGACAAACTATTAAGCTTTAATATATAATCTTAACAGCAAAATGCTGCAAGTACAGTTAAAAACCATTTAAAAAGAAAAAAAAATTGTATCTTTGCCTTGCCCACCATTGCCCTGTTTGAATACAATTTGTTTTGAATGATGCAGAAAACGCTTTTACCGGAACGCAAATATCTTTCGAACATGGTATTCGAAATTACCTTGAGTTGTGTTGAGCTTTAAAAACATTGAGCAGTTGTTTTCAAGCTGTTGCCAAAAAGAAAATTAAACGATAATGACAGTTAGGACTTTCAATAGCTTTATATTAAGCCACTTAAAGTTTCCCAAATAGCCCACATTTTTAATTTATACGGCTATTTGAAACCAATAAAAATTTTAAAATAAAGTATATAACAAAATTTGGAAAAAGTAAGCCTGGGACTAGGGAAGACTTTTCTAAGGGTTTGAGTTGCGCTGGAATCGATTCTGTACTCAGGATGATGGCGAATCATATCAGATTTTTGAGATATCAAAAAAAAAACCCTGTTTTTCGTCATATTCAAAATGTTACACTGGCATGAATTCATTTTTACTAATAAAACCTGATATGTAGTCTTAAATTTCCACTAATTACCTTAACCCTGGAAGGTTACTCTTCATTTTAGTACGTTAAGGTCAGGGTTACCGTTAGGAATTTTTGAAAAGTCGCACAAAAGGTTGTTTTATAAAAATAAAGTCGCACAAAAAAGTCGTTTCAGAAAATAAAAGTCGCATATCTTTTTTTAACGTTTTTTATTAATAAAAAGCATAACAAAACAATTGAAACAAAAAGCTTATTGCAGAATTCATTTTTATCATATTTCGTAACAATGTACATGTTTGTCCATGTTTTCATGTATAGTGAAAACATTTACTTAAGTTTAATAAATTTGTCGTATGCTGCCAAGGTCAAAGGAGTAGAATTTCTGTTTAAAGCCAAAAAAGTTAAGGTTAATATATTTTTGACAAAATTTAAACTTGTCCAAATTAAGCCGCTTGAAAATTTTACTTTAATTCCGTTCGTTTGATCTTGGCGCAATATTTCTTTTTCTTAACATACCTACATAAATACTACTTTTTTGAAATTTTATTTCTATATTTAGAAATAAGTTCATCACAGGGAATCCAGTCTTCTATATCTTTGTCTATTAAATTTAAAGATGACAGCATTGAATTGCATGTTTTTACATTGCATTGCTAGTGTTTACGATTCGAAAACTACAGGTGGTGCTAAGACTACAACAGTCCAAAACCAACAGAAACAACAGAGGTTTTTTGCATTGCTGGTGTTTACGATTCGAAATGTCAACCATTTCTAACAAAACACTGACAAATTAAAACAAATTGGTCCGAACTGTCAAAACTTGCCACAACCTTGAACTGAATTCGCCTCAAATACGTTGTATACATGACAAGGTTGCAAAAATGTAATAAAAGTGTTGCCAAATGAACAATAATTTATGAATTGTTTTTAAATTTTGACAAGGCTATTTTGACGAATTTTTTTTTTTTTGATACAAATAATAAGAATATTGAATGTTTTGTAAGAATCTTAACAAAAAGGGTAAAAAGTAGCAGAAAAATTAAAATAGTCGCAAAAGTCGGTGATAAAAAAAAGTCTCACAAAAAGTCGCAGACCGCTGAAAAAGGGTCAAATTGCGACTTTAGTCGGGCGAACGGTAACACTGGTTAAGGTTACTCTTCGTTGAATCGACGATCTATTTAATAAAAAAATTAACACAAAATTTCTTAGTTAAGCATTTTATAAAAAAGTAAAATAAAGCATAAACAATAAAAGTTCTTTTTCTATTTAAAATTCAATTCGAATTTGAATTCTTTTTATGTTTTCAAATTAATTAGATTTTTAAAGCTTTTGTCATCAGCTAACATTGTTGAAAAGAGCAGGTAATTTTAATACACATAACATTGTTGAAAAGAGAAAAAGTTATATTATAAGAGTAAATGAGCTTCGACGATTCGACACACAGTAGCCATCCAGGGTTAAACATAAATCTTTTATGTACCTTTATCTTAGGCTGAAGTTATAAATATCCGGGTTTTCGCTATATTAATGGTATTTTCGGTATTTATATTTATACCCATGGCCACAATTCGAAAAGGTTTGTATAAGTTTGTCATTCCGTTTGTATTTTATATAATACTGATGTAATACCCTATAAAAAATATATATTCTGGTTCCTTATGAGTAGCGAAGTTGATCTAACGATGTCCGTTTGTCCGTTGTAATGTATTTTCCGAAAACCCCAGATATGATGGAAACTATGCTGTTAAATATTTAAATCACCATTTAAATCAACCAGTTCATTCCTCAAAAGGCTGAGATATGAACAAAAAAACCACGATTACCTTTCATTTTCCCAACAAATCCCTTATTGTTGTTGTTTTTTCTGTATATCTGGAAAACGGCAAGAGCCAAATTGTCCAATTCCGACGAAATTGAAGTTCCCATACATAAGACATTCTAGATTTATTTTGAAAAAAATTATCCAAATGTGGTTCACATAACTCCAACAGAACCTCCCTTAAAATATGAACATGATTGCAAAAGTGGGCGTAGCACATTCCATACAAAGACATTATAAATTTCAGTATATCTGGAAAACGGCAAGATATTTATGCATATCTAAAGATCAAGTTTTAAATAACTTTCTGTTCTTATCGTACCATAGTGAGGGATTTATAAGATTCGGCGTAGCCGAATATAAATTTGCACATTAGAAATGTCGAGACTTTCGATTCATTTTGTAGTAGATTATTTTATTTTTCATATCGTAACCTAATAAAATTGTTCTTTTTGAGTATACAAAGTTCTAGATCAAACAATTGCGGCATTCTATTTGTCTCAAACACGTTGTCGTTCTTTGATACCTAAGTTAAAAAGTTTTTCTATGAAACATTTTATAAATATTTAAGGTTTTTTTTGTACTTGTATATATTTTCCCTTTTCAAAAGAAGGCCACAAACAACAACAAAGTATTGATGTAACATGTTCAATGTTCTCCTAACATGTATGTTTATGATTGTGTCACTTGTCAACTACACACTAGAAATACAAACTTAATTGATTGCTAACCCCACAACCGGTACAATATATAAGTTTGTATAGCGGAAAAGGATAAATGTATAGACATACGTTAAACATACATACAAATGAATATATATAAATGTGTCGGAACAAATAACAATTGATGACGTTTGACTTAACAAACACCGTATGTGTGTTTAAATATGTTTAAATAAGGAAGGCACTTTAAAAAAAAAGAGAATATTTTTGTAAAAATTATAATCAAAAATAAATTGTTTAAAGTTTTTCAAAAGAAATTAGTCTTAAAAATACTTTTTTGTCACAAAACATTTGATTTTAATAAAGCTTAGCTTTACGCCTTCTCGTATGCTTTACTTTTTTAAAAATATACACCGCCCTAATGTATGCTTTACATTTAGTTGTTTTGTGTTTCGATCATGTTACATCGAGAATATTATTTGCAGAAATAGCTGTGGGGGTTCTAACAAACATAGATGCCGTTTTTTTTGTAATTGTTAACACAATAGTTTATTTGGATTATTGTTCAACAATACAAGGTAAAAACGTAAATGGCTTGTAAATACAGTTGTTAAATGGTGATTTAGAGACTTTCTATTTTTATTTAAAAAAAAAAAAAATCAAAAAATATTCTTTTTTTGTAGGAAAAAAAGAGTATTAAACAAGATTTCTTTCAAGGGATTAAAATTGGAATTCAATCAAAACGTTAAACCAGTGTAAATAAGGCTAAACGATTGAGCTAATGAAAGAATAGACTAAATATTTTTAGCGAACAAAACAAAAAACAATAAACGGAATTTTAAATAACATTAAAGTTTGTATTAGATAATTTATTTGAGGTTTAAGCTAAAACGCTTTAACTATCATAAACCAATTTAAGCATTTCAGGCACTGCCTTTTAATTCAAAGCTTTATGATATATATACTACCATAAAATTAGTATAATTTAAGGGATTTGTTTTGCTAATAAGTGCTGCATATTTAATGGCTTTTATTTTAAAATGCAAAATACTATAAATTTAATATTTTGGTTTAAGTTAATTATTATGACTTCAAATGTCAGAAAGCCTTTTTTAAAATGCTTAGAATCCGTTAATCGGTCATAACGAATCTTTAATACCAACCAAGGTCACTGCTTTAAATTACTTTTTTTTAAATAATGAAACATTTTTTTTTTTATTTGATTAAAAAGTCATAATTTATTAAAAAAACAAAAACAAAGAGTAAAACTTCGTTCACAATAGGCAGCAAAATTTTCCCTGGCAATTTTTTCACAAACTCACACATTTTGCATTAAGATACCGTTTGCAAATTTTGCCTACAACAATATTACCTTTTTATTACTATTTTTTTTAAGCATTTTGTTAAAATTATTATAAACAAATCGTTACTGAAGTAGGGGTAGACTTTACTTTTTTAAACAACTTTAGTTACATTTTTGTACGAAAAATTAAAGGAAAATATATGGAATAATTTGTGAAGAAAGAAGAAAAAACGAAATGGTTTCTCCCATTGTGAACAAAGCTTAATTTTTATTCAAAATGTTATTAAGGATGTTACTAAAGGCTGTTTGACACTATCCCACAAAACTTAAGTATTTTGACGAAAATGCTTCCCTGATCTTTTTATTGTTTAAACATTTCCAAACAACAATAACAACTTGTCATGACAGGGTTGTATTTACGTAAGACTTGTATGATAGTGTAAAGTTCATTTAATTTTTTGTTAAAAAAGTTATTTTCAAAGTAAAATATTAATTTTGATTTAAAAGATTTTGTTAGGCACGACGAATTCCCAATTTTTATTCTTGAAAAAAAAAACACTGAACTTTATTGCTGCTGGGATAAGCTATTCCTATGCGCATTTCACTGGTTGCTTAGGCCAGATCGTCAGGAAACTTCATCCCAAAAGATTTTAGAAAAAGTCAAGATATTAAATCAAATAAAACTGTTAAGCGTATAAGAATTATAAGCAACAGTTCTACTTGTTAAAAAAAATTTAAAAAAAAATTGTAAAACTGGCTCCTTTTGGTTAAAATGAAATTGTTTTAAAGAAATGCTAGTAAATAATTTAATTTATCCGGAATAAAAACAAAGGGCGTCCAAAAGTAAGGTATCATTTTAATTTTAATAAAAAAAAATTTTTTTTTGAGATATTTAAAATATTGATTTCAGTTTATGACAAATATGTTCCGGTTTAAAATAAAAAATAATGTCGGTCAAGTGACTGGCTCGGCAGGCCCACAATCATTTACCGAAATTCTCAGTCATGTTTTTATACCCTTCACCGAAGGTAGAAAGGGTATATATATAACTTTGTCATTCCGTTTGTAATTTCTTCAATATTAATCCTACACCCTATAAAGTGTATATATTCTGGGTCCTTATGAAAAACGAAGTTCAAAACCGGTTGTCCGTCTGTCTGTTGAAATTGGTTTTCCGAATCCCCCAGATATGATGGGGACTTGGTTGGGGTATCTTTATGTCAGGTATTCTTATTATAATTTTGCTATTGAAATTCAGATCGGTCCACAAATGGCTGAGATATGAGCAAAAATTCACGACTACCTCTAATTTTTTCCAAAAATCCCTTGTGTTTGTTGTATTTTTATTACTTTTAGCTGTATATCTGGGGAACGGCAAAAGCCAAAGTTTCCAAATTAGGTACACACATTTAGGTTGCCATTACACACCATCCTACAAAATGTGGACGGGATTGGAGAAGTGGGCGTGGTACCTCCTGTACAAAAAAAATTAAAAATTGTATAAAAACCTAAATTTTAGGGCTGCCATATGTCTTATGGATATGACTTATATACCAAAATATCGGAAAGTTTTAGTAGAATGTATTTTATTAAAAACTCGGAAAAATCGGTTCAGATACAAAAAAGTTATGACCAAAATCAAATTTTTTTTTTAAATACCCACTTTCGGGAACCATAGATCTCCCCGAGTCCAAGCTTTATAACTTAAGTAAATGGTAAATTGCTTCTTCAACACGTCGGTATATAAATCTGTCAAATCGGTTAAAAAATGGCTGAGTTATAACCGAAATACTAAATCCCTAAAAATTACTCTTTTTCATAATTAACTTTATTAAAATATATGTATACAAGTATATATAAATGTTTATATATAAATATAACTTAAGTTAATGGTAAAATTCTTCCTTAACACGTCGGTAAAACTATCAAATCGGTTAGACAATGGGTAATTTATGAACAAAATACTCCAAAAATGGGCTAAAAAACATCAAAATTTTTATAAAAACCTAAATTTTAGGGCTGCCGTCCTATGGATATGACTTATATACCAAAATATCGAAATTTTTGTGAGTTATAACCGAAATACTGGGGTCGAATCACCGCATACGATATCGAGCAAAATTGAGCGAAATTATTTATTTTGGTATCTAGAAACTCGATATCGAATAAAATGTATTGAATTTGAAATAATAGCATTCGACATCGAGTAACTCGACATTACATTTATCAAGTTTTCATTCGATACGCCAGTGTTCATCGTATGCAAAAAAATTCAATAGTTTATTCGATACAATAGTATCGAATGCGGTGATAAGACCCCTGAATTCCCAAAAATTACTCCTTTTATACCCTTCACCGAAGGTGAAAAATATACCTTTTTCACTTTGTCTTTCCGTTTGTAATTTCTACAATATTGATCCTACACCCTATAAAGTATATATATACATATATTCCGGACCCTTATGAAAAGCGAAGTTCAAAACCGGTTGTCTCTTATTTTAAAAAAATATTTACCAGTTTTATTTAGTTTTTGTCTAGTTGCTCTGTATTCTGCTCGCACAATGGTGAAGGGTATATAAGATTCGGCACAGTCGAATATAGCACTCTTACTTGTTCAATAAGCTGTTGTCAATGGTTGATATCTGCTCGATAATGTTGTTTTCAAGCAGTGTTAAAACAGAGTTTATAATTATGTCTGAACAAATTGAACCTTTAACAATCATGGAGTAGGGAATTAAAATATCCGCCATTTATTTCTGTCATAATTAAAACAAAAGGTCAATGTTATTTGATGAACACTTTTTGAGCCATAAACTAAATAAAACATTTTAAAATGAAAATGTTCAACCATAATGAAATGCGTTTTTCAACAGCTAGACAACATAAACAAATATTTCCATTAAAATCATACAATAAAAACTTTCCAGACAGTTTCCTTTGAGAGCAAAAGGTCTAAAAATCCAAAATACTCATTCATGTTAACGAAATGTACAACAACTCAAAACAACAAAAAAAAAATAACAAAAATTATACTAAAAACAAAAATTGGTTGTAAAAGAGATGAATTCAAAAAGGATTTTTGATAAACACTTATTATGATGAAGATTTTAATGAGTTTTCAAAATAGTTGCCAGAAAATTAAAAAAACTTACTAGAACTTGAAGTTTTGAATAACAGATTGATGTTTATGGTTCATAATTTTGTGAGTGTTTATATTCTTGAAGCTAAAAATGAAAAAGACTTTTTGGTGATAATTAGATTTTTGTTTAAGTGGCACTTTAGATCAAAAGTTACAACAGTACGTACAGCGATTCATGTACACACTATTTAACTATTAAAAAAATATACCTGCTTAATAAAAAAAACCTGTTTTACAAAAAGTATTTTTAATTTTACAAAAAAAAAACTTTTTAAAAGGCATTTTTTTTAAATAAAAATCAGTTTTAATAGAAAATACTTTTTTAATAAAAAAAAGTATCTTTTGCTAAAGTAACTTTTAAAACCCAAATCCCTTTTTACAACAGTATAATACTATTTAAACAAGTTTGAGCAAAAACATTGTTTTCATAATGTACTTTTAATATAATTGCACTTTTGAACAAAAGATACTTTCAAACAAAAAGTACTTGTTAACAAAAAGTAATTTTAAGCAACTTTTAAGCAAAAGGACCTTTTACAAAAAGTACGTTTTTTACAAAAAGTTTTTTTTTTTTACTAAAAGTACTTTTGTTTAAAAAAAGTACTTTTTTTACAAAAAGTTCTTTTTGCAAAAAGCACTTTTAAATACACAGAAAATAAGTTAGGAATCAAAGATTAGCAACGTTACTCAGCACTAGACCAAAATATACGAAGGCCGTTGTTTCTAGGCAACGACAGATGGCACCCCAATTATCCTAAGACCTGCTTCAGCAGACCAATAAGTAGATAAACTTAGCTGGAAAAACAACCGATTAACGAAACTGATAGAAGGCAACAATACTGAATTGATTGATATTCCAAGAACAAGCACAGTAAAGTTTTGTATGGGAAGACGCAAAAACAACTACAACAAATAGTGTAAGATGGAGATGCTATATGGAAGGCATATGCTCCCAAAGAGTTAAAGAAGAAAAACACATTAAAAAAAAACGTACTTCTAAACAGAAAGTACTTATGTGCAAAAGGCACTTTATAAACGAAAGGCTATTTGTTAATATACGTATATTTACTTATTCAGGACCTCTTTCCACCTTGTAGAGTTTTTTGCAAAGACTTCTCAATTTCAATCTATCTTTTGCCGTTGCTTTGGCTAGTCACGATTTTTTGTTTAGTGAGAATCTTTCTGAAGGTGTCATGTTAATTTTTCTTTTCTATTTCTGGAACTTGTACCGACGCTCTTGCTTTTAATACTAGTGTGGCAGGCGGTGTTATGGTATTTTGGCAACAGGCCCAAACGATCGTTGCGCATTCTTTAGCGTCTTGTTTAACCTGCCATACGGCTTGAATATTTTACTTTCAATGCCTGAACTCTGCTCTTTTTTTTTGATGTAAGCGTCTATGAATTAGATCCATAAGTGAGGGTTTGTATACACGCAGAGTTATATACTGCTGGCTTTGTAGCCTTTGAGTCTTCTCCTTACCAATAAAATGTTTATTTAAATGTACCTAAATGAAAAAAAGTTCTCTTTTTTTTTACAAAAATGTTTCTTTTTAAACATAAAAAGTTCAATTTTCAACAAAATGTTAAATTAAAATTCTTTTGAAACAAAAAGTTAAGTTTTAAACCACGGCTGTAGTGTCAGAGTTGAATAGTCGGAGCTAAGGTTTTTATACCGGAGTCGGAGTCGAAGTACCCACAAAAACTAGCGACTTCACATAAAAATGTTTCTAACATTTTTCAAAATAAAAAAATTTTTAATATTTTTAATTAGGCTTAAGTTCATTAAATTTAATTTTCATTAAATTATTTTTATGAAGAAAGGAATTTTACAACATGATAATTAATTAAAATTTATTGATAATTTTTCATTCTTGACTCAATCTGGGCTCGAACCCAGGTGTTTACGGACAGGTTACCCTGACATGTTTCGATTGCAACCACTCAATCTCCTCAGAGGGCTTGCCGTTTAACACTCGCAGCCATCGACGACCGCTGACGTCATTAGACAAACATCAATCCTTAAACCAAATTGTATTCAACCTTTGGTAGATCGAAATTTGCTTTGAATGATTATCTATTTTAATTTATTTTAACATGTTATTCCTTTACTTCTGTTTTTTCGTACTTTTGTCAAGAATTCTTCTTGAAGTTCAAAGTACATATTTTTTGTTTTTTCATTTTTTGTCTTTCTTATTCTTGTTGACCTTTTCAGCACAACTTGAAGGACAAATGCAAACATAGAGCTCGTGCCTTAGCTTTAACAATTATTAGTATTGTGGTTATTTTATTGAACTATTTATGGTTTTTAATCCAAATTTTTAATATTTTTAATTAGGCTTAAGTTCATTAAATTTAACTTTCATTAAATTATTTTTATGAAGAAAGGAATTTTACAACATGAAAATTAATTAAAATTTATTGATAATTTTTCATTCTTGACTCAATCTGGGCTCGAACCCAGGTGTTTACGGACAGGTTACCCTGACATGTTTCGATTGCAACCACTCAATCTCCTCAGAGGGCTTGCCGTTTAACACTCGCAGCCATCGACGACTGCTGACGTCATTAGTCAAATAATTTGGTTTAAGGATTGATGTTTGACTAATGACGTCAGCAGTCGTCGATGGCTGCGAGTGTTAAACGGCAAGCCCTCTGAGGAGATTGAGTGGTTGCAATCGAAACATGTCAGGGTAACCTGTCCGTAAACATCTGGGTTTGAGCCCAGATTGAGTCAAGAATGAAAAATTATCAATAAATTTTAATTAATTTTCATGTTGTAAAATTCCTTTCTTCATAAAAATAATTTAATGAAAATTAAATTTAATTAACTTAAGCCTAATTAAAAATATTAAAAATTTGGATTTAAAACCATAAATAGTTCAATAAAATAACCACAATACTAATAAAATAAAAAAATTTTAAAAAATTAATTAAACCATCTCAAGGTAAAAAACAGTTTAAAGTCAAATAAGGACCAGTCTTATATACACTTAGCATCAAGGTTAGAGAAGAAGTCGGAGTCGTACTTAAAAAATTTCAGCAGATGGAGTCGGAGCCGGAGTTAGAACTTTTTCTTGACGACTCCACAGCTCTGTTTTAAACAAAAGTTCCATTTTTAAGCAAAAAGTTTAAAGTTCACAAAAAAATCGTTTTTTTCCACCAAATTTTTTTTAACAAAAATTTGCTCTATAAACAAAAAATTCTTGTTTAAACAAAGAGTACTTTTTAAACAAAATTAATGTTTCAAAATAAAATACTTTAAAAAAGTGTTTTCTACTTTTTCAGTCGATTAGAATTAATGGTGTTTAAAAAGTACCCTTTAAATTATAGCAAAAACTTTTCTTAGACAATTTAACTTTAATAATAAGAGGGAGTTTACACGGTGTCTATTCAGACATGTCTAACAAACATGTTTGTTTTGCTTGTAGGCGATCGGGGTAGAGAAGAAAGAGGGGTTGCCAAACAAACATGAAATGAGTTTTCAAGTTTGTTAATATGAATTTCCATGTTTTTAATTTGTATGTATATGTATATTAGACTAATATACATGAAAACAGACATGTTTGGAAAGACATCGTGAAAAGACAATAGGTTTTTGGAAGCATGTTCAAAAGAGAATGTCAAAAGCAGACATGTCTGAAAAGACTCCGTGTAAACTCCCTCTAAGTTCTTACAAAAAGTAACTTTTAGAAAAAAAAATAATTTTTATAAAACGTACTATTTAACAAAAAAAAAACCTTCAAAAAAAAAGCTCATTTTTATAAAAAGTACTATTTTTTTTAATAAAAGTTTTATTTTTGAGAAAGGAACCGTTTATTTGAACAAATTCTTTTTTAAGATGTTTTATCAATTTCTGCTTAAATTATTACCCCCGTATTCATAAACGATTATTAAATTTAACAAACGTTTATAAAGAATAATTTTTATAGTAAATTTGTTCTTTAAACCTTTATTCAATTTAAAAAAATTTTATGAATACGGGCATTAATGTTTCACACAATTTTATGCTATCTCCATCACTCTTTTTGTATCTCTCTGTGACTGTTCTTTCAATAGCTCCTTAATAACATGGGTGTAAGGTCCTCTTAATTTTTAGCGTCAACCAATTTGTAAAATTTTTATGTGAGTAAATTTTTATTTTCATTTCATATAGTTCAATTTAAACGGAAACACTTTCATTTTTATGAGATTATTTTAGTCAATATTATACAAAATAAAACATAAATTAGCTGATATGCTCGTAAACTCTGACAGAAACAGACCCACCAGACACTTAAGAAGAATCCTCTTGAAATAAATTCATATTAACTAAATAGTATGAAACAAAGGTTCTTCCTCTCAACTCATTCTAATTTAGTGGCTGTGTGTTCATTTCCTGGCAGACAGTATTTATTTACAAATAAATGATGGCCAACATCATTTAATGGTTTTAGAAATGTTTGCAGTAACAAACACACACACACACACACACACTCATTTACCAACACATTCGCTTTTAAAGAAAGAAACTTTTACACATGTGTTTGTACGACGTCCAACTCCTCCTTTTAGACATTTTTAGAGTTAAACAAATATTTTGGGTGTTATTTATTTATTTTAATGTTGTTCAGCTGTTGTTCTAATACATTTGTTGTTGTTGCTGTTTTTTTTTCCTTTTAAGGCGAAAAGAAAATCAACAAACGGATATTGCATATCCTTTCAATGAACTAAAACACTGAAAATAGATTGGTTTGTTATGGCTGTATATTTTTTCGACATTTTGGAGAATTTCATAGAGGCAGTCATCATTTGATTTAATGCTACTGTTTCCGCTAGCGCCAGTTAAAAGTACCATAAACTTAAGCCTTAAACATGTGTGTGAAGTTAGCTCCGTCAGTTAGCTTCGTTTTGTTGCCTATCAAGTTTCCTGTACACAAGCAACTTCTGTTAACATAGTTCATACTCAAAGACTGTTAAGACAACAGAATGGATGTTTTTTGCCAAAAATAAATAATTTGAGACAAAAATAAATTTAAAAACGTTAATTTAGAATTATTAATAAAACATTTATTTTTTATTTAAACAATTTGGCCCGGAAATGAATTACAATTAAAAAAAGTCGTTTTTTCAGAACCCGAAAATGGGTCAAAATCGAAATGGTGCTCTAATATGGACTTATAGGGTTGATAGTTTAGGTATTCTAGATTTCAGAACTATATAGTTTTTATTCAGAATTTGTATAGATTTTTTGTAATAGAGCATAGCTGAAAGTGTATTTATGAGATTTCTACTAAAAAAAAGTCCTACTTTCAGAACCCGAAAATGGGTCAAAATCGAAATGGTGCTCTAATATGGACTAATAGGGTTGATAGTTTAGGTATTCTAGATTTCAGAACTATATAGTTTTTATTCAGAATTTGTATAGATTTTTTGTAATAGAGCATAGCTGAAAGTGTATTTATGAGATTTCTACTAAAAAAAAGTCCTACTTTCAGAACCCGAAAATGGGTCAAAATCGAAATGGTGCTCTAATATGGACTAATAGGGTTGATAGTTTAGGTATTCTAGATTTCAGAACTATATAGTTTTTATTCAGAATTTGTATAGATTTTTTGTAATAGAGCATAGCTGAAAGTGTATTTATGAGATTTCTACTAAAAAAAAGTCCTACTTTCAGAACCCGAAAATGGGTCAAAATCGAAATGGTGCTCTAATATGGACTAATAGGGTTGATAGTTTAGGTATTCTAGATTTCAGAACTATATAGTTTTTATTCAGAATTTGTATAGATTTTTTGTAATAGAGCGTAGCTGAAAGTGTATTTATGAGATTTCTACTAAAAAAAAGTCCTACTTTCAGAACCCGAAAATGGGTCAAAATCGAAATGGTGCTCAAATATGGACTAATAGGGTTGATAGTTTAGGTATTCTAGATTTCAGAACTATATAGTTTTTATTCAGAATTTGTATAGATTTTTTGTAATAGAGCATAGCTGAAAGTGTATTTATGAGATTTCTACTAAAAAAAGTCCTACTTTCAGAACCCGAAAATGGGTCAAAATCGAAATGGTGCTCTAATATGGACTAATAGGGTTGATAGTTTAGGTATTCTAGATTTCAGAACTATATAGTTTTTATTCAGAATTTGTATAGATTTTTTGTAATAGAGCATAGCTGAAAGTGTATTTATGAGATTTCTACTAAAAAAAAGTCCTACTTTCAAAACCCGAAAATGGGTCAAAATCGAAATGGTGCTCTAATATGGACTAATAGGGTTGATAGTTTAGGTATTCTAGATTTCAGAACTATGTATATAGTTTTTATTCAGAATTTGTATAGATTTTTTGTAATAGAGCGTAGCTGAAAGTGTATTTATGAGATTTCTACTAAAAAAAAGTCCTACTTTCAGAACCCGAAAATGGGTCAAAATCGAAATGGTGCTCAAATATGGACTAATAGGGTTGATAGTTTAGGTATTCTAGATTTCAGAACTATATAGTTTTTATTCAGAATTTGTATAGATTTTTTGTAATAGAGCATAGCTGAAAGTGTATTTATGAGATTTCTACTAAAAAAAGTCCTACTTTCAGAACCCGAAAATGGGTCAAAATCGAAATGGTGCTCTAATATGGACTAATAGGGTTGATAGTTTAGGTATTCTAGATTTCAGAACTATATAGTTTTTATTCAGAATTTGTATAGATTTTTTGTAATAGAGCATAGCTGAAAGTGTATTTATTAGATTTCTACTAAAAAAAAGTCCTACTTTCAGAACCCGAAAATGGGTCAAAATCGAAATGGTGCTCTAATATGGACTAATAGGGTTGATAGTTTAGGTATTCTAGATTTCAGAACTATATAGTTTTTATTCAGAATTTGTATAGATTTTTTGTAATAGAGCATAGCTGAAAGTGTATTTATGAGATTTCTACTAAAAAAAAGTCCTACTTTCAAAACCCGAAAATGGGTCAAAATCGAAATGGTGCTCTAATATGGACTTATAGGGTTGATAGTTTAGGTATTCTAGATTTCAGAACTATATAGTTTTTATTCAGAATTTGTATAGATTTTTTGTAATAGAGCATAGCTGAAAGTGTATTTATGAGATTTCTACTAAAAAAAAGTCCTACTTTCAGAACCCGAAAATGGGTCAAAATCGAAATGGTGCTCTAATATGGACTTATAGGGTTGATAGTTTAGGTATTCTAGATTTCAGAACTATATAGTTTTTATTCAGAATTTGTATAGATTTTTTGTAATAGAGCATAGCTGAAAGTGTATTTATGAGATTTCTACTAAAAAAAAGTCCTACTTTCAGAACCCGAAAATGGGTCAAAATCGAAATGGTGCTCTAATATGGACTAATAGGGTTGATAGTTTAGGTATTCTAGATTTCAGAACTATATAGTTTTTATTCAGAATTTGTATAGATTTTTTGTAATAGAGCATAGCTGAAAGTGTATTTATGAGATTTCTACTAAAAAAAAGTCCTACTTTCAGAACCCGAAAATGGGTCAAAATCGAAATGGTGCTCTAATATGGACTAATAGGGTTGATAGTTTAGGTATTCTAGATTTCAGAACTATATAGTTTTTATTCAGAATTTGTATAGATTTTTTGTAATAGAGCATAGCTGAAAGTGTATTTATGAGATTTCTACTAAAAAAAAGTCCTACTTTCAGAACCCGAAAATGGGTCAAAATCGAAATGGTGCTCTAATATGGACTAATAGGGTTGATAGTTTAGGTATTCTAGATTTCAGAACTATATAGTTTTTATTCAGAATTTGTATAGATTTTTTGTAATAGAGCGTAGCTGAAAGTGTATTTATGAGATTTCTACTAAAAAAAAGTCCTACTTTCAGAACCCGAAAATGGGTCAAAATCGAAATGGTGCTCAAATATGGACTAATAGGGTTGATAGTTTAGGTATTCTAGATTTCAGAACTATATAGTTTTTATTCAGAATTTGTATAGATTTTTTGTAATAGAGCATAGCTGAAAGTGTATTTATGAGATTTCTACTAAAAAAAGTCCTACTTTCAGAACCCGAAAATGGGTCAAAATCGAAATGGTGCTCTAATATGGACTAATAGGGTTGATAGTTTAGGTATTCTAGATTTCAGAACTATATAGTTTTTATTCAGAATTTGTATAGATTTTTTGTAATAGAGCATAGCTGAAAGTGTATTTATTAGATTTCTACTAAAAAAAAGTCCTACTTTCAGAACCCGAAAATGGGTCAAAATCGAAATGGTGCTCTAATATGGACTAATAGGGTTGATAGTTTAGGTATTCTAGATTTCAGAACTATATAGTTTTTATTCAGAATTTGTATAGATTTTTTGTAATAGAGCATAGCTGAAAGTGTATTTATGAGATTTCTACTAAAAAAAAGTCCTACTTTCAAAACCCGAAAATGGGTCAAAATCGAAATGGTGCTCTAATATGGACTTATAGGGTTGATAGTTTAGGTATTCTAGATTTCAGAACTATATAGTTTTTATTCAGAATTTGTATAGATTTTTTGTAATAGAGCATAGCTGAAAGTGTATTTATGAGATTTCTACTAAAAAAAAGTCCTACTTTCAGAACCCGAAAATGGGTCAAAATCGAAATGGTGCTCTAATATGGACTTATAGGGTTGATAGTTTAGGTATTCTAGATTTCAGAACTATATAGTTTTTATTCAGAATTTGTATAGATTTTTTGTAATAGAGCATAGCTGAAAGTGTATTTATGAGATTTCTACTAAAAAAAAGTCCTACTTTCAGAACCCGAAAATGGGTCAAAATCGAAATGGTGCTCTAATATGGACTAATAGGGTTGATAGTTTAGGTATTCTAGATTTCAGAACTATATAGTTTTTATTCAGAATTTGTATAGATTTTTTGTAATAGAGCATAGCTGAAAGTGTATTTATGAGATTTCTACTAAAAAAAAGTCCTACTTTCAGAACCCGAAAATGGGTCAAAATCGAAATGGTGCTCTAATATGGACTAATAGGGTTGATAGTTTAGGTATTCTAGATTTCAGAACTATATAGTTTTTATTCAGAATTTGTATAGATTTTTTGTAATAGAGCATAGCTGAAAGTGTATTTATGAGATTTCTACTAAAAAAAAGTCCTACTTTCAGAACCCGAAAATGGGTCAAAATCGAAATGGTGCTCTAATATGGACTAATAGGGTTGATAGTTTAGGTATTCTAGATTTCAGAACTATATAGTTTTTATTCAGAATTTGTATAGATTTTTTGTAATAGAGCGTAGCTGAAAGTGTATTTATGAGATTTCTACTAAAAAAAAGTCCTACTTTCAGAACCCGAAAATGGGTCAAAATCGAAATGGTGCTCAAATATGGACTAATAGGGTTGATAGTTTAGGTATTCTAGATTTCAGAACTATATAGTTTTTATTCAGAATTTGTATAGATTTTTTGTAATAGAGCATAGCTGAAAGTGTATTTATGAGATTTCTACTAAAAAAAGTCCTACTTTCAGAACCCGAAAATGGGTCAAAATCGAAATGGTGCTCTAATATGGACTAATAGGGTTGATAGTTTAGGTATTCTAGATTTCAGAACTATATAGTTTTTATTCAGAATTTGTATAGATTTTTTGTAATAGAGCATAGCTGAAAGTGTATTTATGAGATTTCTACTAAAAAAAAGTCCTACTTTCAAAACCCGAAAATGGGTCAAAATCGAAATGGTGCTCTAATATGGACTAATAGGGTTGATAGTTTAGGTATTGTAGATTTCAGAACTATATAGTTTTTATTCAGAATTTGTATAGATTTTTTGTAATAGAGCGTAGCTGAAAGTGTATTTATGAGATTTCTACTAAAAAAAAGTCCTACTTTCAGAACCCGAAAATGGGTCAAAATCGAAATGGTGCTCAAATATGGACTAATAGGGTTGATAGTTTAGGTATTCTAGATTTCAGAACTATATATAACCCTATAACCCTATTAGTCCATATTAGAGCACCATTTCGATTTTGACCCATTTTCGGGTTCTGAAAGTAGGACTTTTTTTAGTAGAAATCTCATAAATACACTTTCAGCTATGCTCTATTACAAAAAATCTATACAAATTCTGAATAAAAACTATATAGTTCTGAAATCTAGAATACCTAAACTATCAACCCTATTAGTCCATATTTGAGCACCATTTCGATTTTGACCCATTTTCGGGTTCTGAAAGTAGGACTTTTTTTTAGTAGAAATCTCATAAATACACTTTCAGCTACGCTCTATTACAAAAAATCTATACAAATTCTGAATAAAAACTATATAGTTCTGAAATCTAGAATACCTAAACTATCAACCCTATTAGTCCATATTAGAGCACCATTTCGATTTTGACCCATTTTCGGGTTCTGAAAGTAGGACTTTTTTTTAGTAGAAATCTCATAAATACACTTTCAGCTATGCTCTATTACAAAAAATCTATACAAATTCTGAATAAAAACTATATAGTTCTGAAATCTAGAATACCTAAACTATCAACCCTATAAGTCCATATTAGAGCACCATTTCGATTTTGACCCATTTTCGGGTTTTGAAAGTAGGACTTTTTTTTAGTAGAAATCTCATAAATACACTTTCAGCTATGCTCTATTACAAAAAATCTATACAAATTCTGAATAAAAACTATATAGTTCTGAAATCTAGAATACCTAAACTATCAACCCTATTAGTCCATATTAGAGCACCATTTCGATTTTGACCCATTTTCGGGTTCTGAAAGTAGGACTTTTTTTTAGTAGAAATCTCATAAATACACTTTCAGCTATGCTCTATTACAAAAAATCTATACAAATTCTGAATAAAAACTATATAGTTCTGAAATCTAGAATACCTAAACTATCAACCCTATTAGTCCATATTAGAGCACCATTTCGATTTTGACCCATTTTCGGGTTCTGAAAGTAGGACTTTTTTTTAGTAGAAATCTCATAAATACACTTTCAGCTATGCTCTATTACAAAAAATCTATACAAATTCTGAATAAAAACTATATAGTTCTGAAATCTAGAATACCTAAACTATCAACCCTATAAGTCCATATTAGAGCACCATTTCGATTTTGACCCATTTTCGGGTTTTGAAAGTAGGACTTTTTTTTAGTAGAAATCTCATAAATACACTTTCAGCTATGCTCTATTACAAAAAATCTATACAAATTCTGAATAAAAACTATATAGTTCTGAAATCTAGAATACCTAAACTATCAACCCTATTAGTCCATATTAGAGCACCATTTCGATTTTGACCCATTTTCGGGTTCTGAAAGTAGGACTTTTTTTTAGTAGAAATCTCATAAATACACTTTCAGCTATGCTCTATTACAAAAAATCTATACAAATTCTGAATAAAAACTATATAGTTCTGAAATCTAGAATACCTAAACTATCAACCCTATTAGTCCATATTAGAGCACCATTTCGATTTTGACCCATTTTCGGGTTTTGAAAGTAGGACTTTTTTTTAGTAGAAATCTCATAAATACACTTTCAGCTATGCTCTATTACAAAAAATCTATACAAATTCTGAATAAAAACTATATAGTTCTGAAATCTAGAATACCTAAACTATCAACCCTATTAGTCCATATTAGAGCACCATTTCGATTTTGACCCATTTTCGGGTTCTGAAAGTAGGACTTTTTTTTAGTAGAAATCTCATAAATACACTTTCAGCTATGCTCTATTACAAAAAATCTATACAAATTCTGAATAAAAACTATATAGTTCTGAAATCTAGAATACCTAAACTATCAACCCTATTAGTCCATATTAGAGCACCATTTCGATTTTGACCCATTTTCGGGTTCTGAAAGTAGGACTTTTTTTTAGTAGAAATCTCATAAATACACTTTCAGCTATGCTCTATTACAAAAAATCTATACAAATTCTGAATAAAAACTATATAGTTCTGAAATCTAGAATACCTAAACTATCAACCCTATTAGTCCATATTAGAGCACCATTTCGATTTTGACCCATTTTCGGGTTCTGAAAGTAGGACTTTTTTTTAGTAGAAATCTCATAAATACACTTTCAGCTATGCTCTATTACAAAAAATCTATACAAATTCTGAATAAAAACTATATAGTTCTGAAATCTAGAATACCTAAACTATCAACCCTATTAGTCCATATTAGAGCACCATTTCGATTTTGACCCATTTTCGGGTTCTGAAAGTAGGACTTTTTTTTAGTAGAAATCTCATAAATACACTTTCAGCTATGCTCTATTACAAAAAATCTATACAAATTCTGAATAAAAACTATATAGTTCTGAAATCTAGAATACCTAAACTATCAACCCTATTAGTCCATATTAGAGCACCATTTCGATTTTGACCCATTTTCGGGTTCTGAAAGTAGGACTTTTTTTTAGTAGAAATCTCATAAATACACTTTCAGCTATGCTCTATTACAAAAAATCTATACAAATTCTGAATAAAAACTATATAGTTCTGAAATCTAGAATACCTAAACTATCAACCCTATTAGTCCATATTAGAGCACCATTTCGATTTTGACCCATTTTCGGGTTCTGAAAGTAGGACTTTTTTTTAGTAGAAATCTCATAAATACACTTTCAGCTATGCTCTATTACAAAAAATCTATACAAATTCTGAATAAAAACTATATAGTTCTGAAATCTAGAATACCTAAACTATCAACCCTATAAGTCCATATTAGAGCACCATTTCGATTTTGACCCATTTTCGGGTTTTGAAAGTAGGACTTTTTTTTAGTAGAAATCTCATAAATACACTTTCAGCTATGCTCTATTACAAAAAATCTATACAAATTCTGAATAAAAACTATATAGTTCTGAAATCTAGAATACCTAAACTATCAACCCTATTAGTCCATATTAGAGCACCATTTCGATTTTGACCCATTTTCGGGTTCTGAAAGTAGGACTTTTTTTTAGTAGAAATCTCATAAATACACTTTCAGCTATGCTCTATTACAAAAAATCTATACAAATTCTGAATAAAAACTATATAGTTCTGAAATCTAGAATACCTAAACTATCAACCCTATTAGTCCATATTAGAGCACCATTTCGATTTTGACCCATTTTCGGGTTCTGAAAGTAGGACTTTTTTTTAGTAGAAATCTCATAAATACACTTTCAGCTATGCTCTATTACAAAAAATCTATACAAATTCTGAATAAAAACTATATAGTTCTGAAATCTAGAATACCTAAACTATCAACCCTATAAGTCCATATTAGAGCACCATTTCGATTTTGACCCATTTTCGGGTTTTGAAAGTAGGACTTTTTTTTAGTAGAAATCTCATAAATACACTTTCAGCTATGCTCTATTACAAAAAATCTATACAAATTCTGAATAAAAACTATATAGTTCTGAAATCTAGAATACCTAAACTATCAACCCTATTAGTCCATATTAGAGCACCATTTCGATTTTGACCCATTTTCGGGTTCTGAAAGTAGGACTTTTTTTTAGTAGAAATCTCATAAATACACTTTCAGCTATGCTCTATTACAAAAAATCTATACAAATTCTGAATAAAAACTATATAGTTCTGAAATCTAGAATACCTAAACTATCAACCCTATAAGTCCATATTAGAGCACCATTTCGATTTTGACCCATTTTCGGGTTTTGAAAGTAGGACTTTTTTTTAGTAGAAATCTCATAAATACACTTTCAGCTATGCTCTATTACAAAAAATCTATACAAATTCTGAATAAAAACTATATAGTTCTGAAATCTAGAATACCTAAACTATCAACCCTATTAGTCCATATTAGAGCACCATTTCGATTTTGACCCATTTTCGGGTTCTGAAAGTAGGACTTTTTTTTAGTAGAAATCTAATAAATACACTTTCAGCTATGCTCTATTACAAAAAATCTATACAAATTCTGAATAAAAACTATATAGTTCTGAAATCTAGAATACCTAAACTATCAACCCTATTAGTCCATATTAGAGCACCATTTCGATTTTGACCCATTTTCGGGTTTTGAAAGTAGGACTTTTTTTTAGTAGAAATCTCATAAATACACTTTCAGCTATGCTCTATTACAAAAAATCTATACAAATTCTGAATAAAAACTATATAGTTCTGAAATCTAGAATACCTAAACTATCAACCCTATTAGTCCATATTAGAGCACCATTTCGATTTTGACCCATTTTCGGGTTCTGAAAGTAGGACTTTTTTTTAGTAGAAATCTCATAAATACACTTTCAGCTATGCTCTATTACAAAAAATCTATACAAATTCTGAATAAAAACTATATAGTTCTGAAATCTAGAATACCTAAACTATCAACCCTATTAGTCCATATTAGAGCACCATTTCGATTTTGACCCATTTTCGGGTTCTGAAAGTAGGACTTTTTTTTAGTAGAAATCTCATAAATACACTTTCAGCTATGCTCTATTACAAAAAATCTATACAAATTCTGAATAAAAACTATATAGTTCTGAAATCTAGAATACCTAAACTATCAACCCTATTAGTCCATATTAGAGCACCATTTCGATTTTGACCCATTTTCGGGTTCTGAAAGTAGGACTTTTTTTTAGTAGAAATCTCATAAATACACTTTCAGCTATGCTCTATTACAAAAAATCTATACAAATTCTGAATAAAAACTATATAGTTCTGAAATCTAGAATACCTAAACTATCAACCCTATTAGTCCATATTAGAGCACCATTTCGATTTTGACCCATTTTCGGGTTCTGAAAGTAGGACTTTTTTTTAGTAGAAATCTCATAAATACACTTTCAGCTATGCTCTATTACAAAAAATCTATACAAATTCTGAATAAAAACTATATAGTTCTGAAATCTAGAATACCTAAACTATCAACCCTATAAGTCCATATTAGAGCACCATTTCGATTTTGACCCATTTTCGGGTTTTGAAAGTAGGACTTTTTTTTAGTAGAAATCTCATAAATACACTTTCAGCTATGCTCTATTACAAAAAATCTATACAAATTCTGAATAAAAACTATATAGTTCTGAAATCTAGAATACCTAAACTATCAACCCTATTAGTCCATATTAGAGCACCATTTCGATTTTGACCCATTTTCGGGTTCTGAAAGTAGGACTTTTTTTTAGTAGAAATCTCATAAATACACTTTCAGCTATGCTCTATTACAAAAAATCTATACAAATTCTGAATAAAAACTATATAGTTCTGAAATCTAGAATACCTAAACTATCAACCCTATAAGTCCATATTAGAGCACCATTTCGATTTTGACCCATTTTCGGGTTCTGAAAAAACGACTTTTTTTAATTGTAATTCATTTCCGGGCCAAATTGTTTAAATAAAAAATAAATGTTTTATTAATAATTCTAAATTAACGTTTTTAAATTTATTTTTGTCTCAAATTATTTATTTTTGGCAAAAAACATCCATTCTGTTGTCTTAACAGTCTTTGAGTATGAACTATGTTAACAGAAGTTGCTTGTGTACAGGAAACTTGATAGGCAACAAAACGAAGCTAACTGACGGAGCTAACTTCACACACATGCCTTAAACTAGATTTTTTCCTGTTTTTCTGTTCCTTTTTCCACTACAACAACTGTCTCAAAATAAGTCCTTGTTTTTTTTAAGCCAATTGTGTTTTTGTATTGGTCCGAAACAAAATATGTACGACTATTTGTTATTGTTTATGTCTAAGAGTTTGTTCTGTAAATGATGGGTGAAAATAGTTTTAAATACACTGAGAACATTTTTAAGCTTTTTTTTAAAGATTTCTACTTCTTTCGAAATTGTTTTGATATAAACGAGGATCTTATAAATATCCTTTAGATAGAAAATCTGAATACATATTTAATTTTGGAATGATAGGGCCATACGTTCCCATAGGTCTAATACAAATCCTACTCCCGAAAAATACTTAAACAACCCTAAAACAGATGCAATTTTACCCAATTTAGTAAGAGTAATGAATTATACGAAATCACACTATCAAATTTGAACCGATCGGTAATTAATTTACTATAAATCACGCAAAAACACTAGACAACGGATATAATAACTTCTTATATAAGAAAGAAAATAGCTGTTAAGAAATTATTTCAAAAGCACAGTGAATCTTTTCACATGTGTCAATGTAAAAAGTATTCTGTATAAGAAAAAAACTGAGACAAGAACTATTTTGTCATGCACAAATAATAAAAATACGTACAAAAAAATATTTTTTTAAGAATTTTTGTTTACACGGTAACACTCTACAAAATATCCACCAAGAGCGCACATTTTTGAACTTAGTGGCTGATTTTGAATGCACATTTTAAACCACAAGTTTTTGTGTTCTTATAGTATAGAACTATTGCTTAAAAGAAAATAACGCTAATATGAAACAGAAGTAAGGAAGGAACATGTAAAATCAATTAAAATGGAGAATCATTCAAGAAAACAAATTTCGATCTACCAAAAGTTAAAATACAATTTGGTTTAAGGATTGATGTTTGACTATTGACGTCAGCAGTCGTCGATGGCTGCGAGTGTAAGACGGCAAATCCATCTGAGGAGATCGAGTGGTTGCGATCGAAACATGTCATGGTAACCTGCCGGCCAGGGTTCGAGCCCCAGCCACGGTCAAGAATGAAAGATTATCAATAACAATTTTAATTAAGTTTCATGTTGTAAAATACCTTTCTTCATAAAAATAATTTAATGAAAATTAAATTTGATGAACTTAAGCCTAATTGAAAATATTAAAAATTTGGATTAAAAACCATAAATAGTTCAACAAATTAACCACAATACTAATAATTTTATTTTATTTATTTTTCATTTCTTCTATCCGTGGCCTACTTTAAACCTTGAACCAAAACGAATATTGATTCAGTCCTTAAGTTTTTCACACGTCAGTGTAAGATTTTATGAAGATTAATGCATAATTTACACCAGATCCCATATAAAGTCTACTTCCGTTACAATTCTAGGTGAAGGATATTAAAGTTTCGACAAGCCCGATTAAATACCTGTCACTTCGAGCCCTAAGAATAAAAAGGATCTAACTAACATTTTATTTAAAATGCAGTTTCTTGTTTAAAATGGTTCCAACTACGTTGTATTACAATTAGTTTCGAGCATTATGTAGCGTACGGTACCAGACACCAATAAACTATATATTTTTTTTAGTGTTTGTGTATTAGGACACAACCCTTAATACCGTTCATAACTATTTGCACGAAAGTGACAAACATTGTGTAGTGTTCGGTTTTACGTTGTTAAACTAAACAATTCATTTTATTAATTCAAATTTTTATAATTAGGCTTAAGTTCATCAAATTTAATTTTCATTAAATTATTTTTATGAAGAAAGGTATTTTACAACATGAAACTTAATTAAAATTGTTATTGATAATCTTTCATTCTTGACCGTGGCCGGGGCTCGAACCCTGGCCGGCAGGTTACCATGACATGTTTCGATCGCAACCACTCGATCTCCTCAGATGGATTTGCCGTCTTACACTCGCAGCCATCGACGGCTGCTGACGTCAATAGTCAAACATCAATCCTTAAACCAAATTGTATTCTAACATTTAGTAGATCGAAATTTGCTTTCCTGAATGATTATCCATTTTAATTGATTTTACATGTTTTTTCCTTACTTCTGTTTTTCGTACTTTTGTCAAGAATTTTTCTTGAAGTCCAAGTACATTTTTTGTTTTTTCATTTTGTCTTTTTCTTTTCTGTTGACCTTTTTCAGCACATCTTGAAGGACAAATGTACACATAGAGCTCGTGCCTTAGCTTTAACAATAATTAGTATTGTGGTTATTTTGTTGAACTATTTATGGTTTTTAATCCAAATTTTTAATATTTTTAATCAGGCTTAAGTTCATGAAATTTAATTTTTCATTAAATTATTTTTATGAAGAAAGGAATTTTTTTTACAACATGGAAATTAATCAAAATTGTTATTGATAATCTTTCATTCTTGACGTGGCTGGGGCTCGAACCCCGGCCGGCAGGTTACCATGACATGTTTCGATTGCAACCACTCAATCTCCTCAGATGGATTTGCCGTCTTACACTCGCAGCCATCGACGGCTGCTGACGTCAATAGTCAAACATCAATCCTTAAAACAAATTGTATTCTAACATTTGGTAGATCGAAATTTGCTTTTCTGAATGATTATCCATTTTTAATTGATTTTACGTGTTTTTTTTCCTTTACTTCTGTTTTCTCGTACTTTTGTCAAGAATTCTTCTTGAAGTCGAAAGTACATTTGTTTTGTTTTTTCATTTTTGTCGTTCTTTTTTCTTTCATACTTGACGGAAAGATTATCAATAACAATTTTAATTAATTTTTGTGTTTGTAAAATTCCTTTCTTCATAAAAATAATTTAATGAAAATTAAATTTGATGAACTTAAGCCTAATTATAAAAGATTGGATTAAAAACCATAAATAGTTCAACAAAATAACCACAATACTGATTAATTCATGTTATTTTAATGTTCTTAATCTTGATGAAGGATTAAGCAGGTAAAAAATTTTAGCAACGCTTTTCACTAGTATTGTTCGTGTTGCTTGGCAATTTGCACGACCACATCATAAATAGCCTGTAAGTGTATTGTATACATGTTTTTCTTTTTTTTTTAGAACACATGCATATGTTTTTTTGTTTTTGTATTTAAACTTTTGTTGTGTTTGCCAGCCAAAAGGACGCTTACTGAAACGAACGAACATTTATGTGCTGAGTCAAACACAACTAGTTTTGTGGTTTTTTTACGAAAACCCGATCGCAATGAAATGTTCTCATCTTTATGTTGAGTTGGATTAGTACAGTATTTTTATTGTGTACAAACAGAGAAACGGAGAGGTATTTATTACACAAACACTATTAGCGTTGGTATTTTCCATACATCTACAGTAAAGAACACTAAAGTACAGTATATTTTGTTTATTTTCGAACACGGATTAGTATATTAAAGAAAAGAACAAATATTTTAAGGCAAAATATAACCAAATTATACGATTTAAATTTTTGATCCCGTTTTTTATCCTGTTTTTTCTAAAGCTCGACTTTTTTTACTTGAACTCAGTAATTTTCCAAACAAAAAAAAATTTTTTTTAGTGTATTATTTCTGAACTATTTTTTTCAATAATATATTGGCTTGAAGAGAAGAAATGTGTGGACATATAAAAGGGTGGTTTCTTTAGCCCGATCGAACTTGCGAAAGTGTTAGCTGTTAAATGAACTTTTATATTACGCTCACTTTTTCACGTTTATTTTTTGGAAAATCATATCGAAAAGATTCATGCTTGAACAACGCTACCAAATTATCCACATTTAGTTTGAAAATCAGTCATCGATTCGAGCAACCTTATAGACCATGGGTTAGTGCAAAATTTTGTTGAACAATGAGGCTCAGTTTTGGCTTAACAGGTTTTTTAGAAAATCAAATTTACACTTATGCAGTAATACTAAGCAACAACAGACCCCACAGACTTTATTACAATCAGAAAATTGCACGGTTTGGTTCAGTTTAAACGCTAGCGGCATCACCGGACGGTTAAAATGTTTTTTTTTTTTTTTTTGTTATTTTAACATTTTCAACCTATATCGGGCTTTAAAAAACACCCTTTACAACACTAAATATTTTTCGGCATACATGCGAAAGCCGTGCAATAAGTAATTAGAGTTTGTTAGTTATAAAAAGTATTTTTAACTTTGAATTAAATACTTATCCAACTATTGTCGTTTCTCAGCTACATGTTATACCATCAGACTTAAATACATAAAAGAAATCTGAACTTGAATTTTTTTTTTTTTTTTTTGGGTCACATATTTTGTTAAACGTACATAAAGAGTTTAGCTGAGGTTATTTCCAACAAAAATAAATATAATTTTAGTTTATTTTGTGCTACTAGAACAGCTCATCCTACAATTTGGTATATACAAACAAACATACGTACTTACATATTATGCTCTTGGAGTCGCGTTCCTTGTGAGTTACATAAGCTAATGTGTTGGTGTTAGTGTTAGTATTACTGTTGGTTGTGGTGTCTTGAAATATGGCGCTATTAAGGACTACTTATTGAAACATAGAATTCCGACAACCACTTAACACAAGCTGTTTTGATAATATTTTACAAAACATACGAGTAAAATATTTTACAGCTTTACGAGTATATTTTTCTTTGCTATTGCTATATTTCATGGGATTTTTCTATGCTATAATTTTCATGTTTATTTTTCTTTTTTCTTATGAGGATAAATGTTGGATAATATTATTGGAATATGTAACCGTTAAATTTGTAAAGAGTAAATATTGTTGATATTTATTGGAAATGTACTTATGAAATTAGTCAAATGTGTATATTATTACCCAGTAAAAAATGTGCTCCAAAAGGAGCAGGTTTAATATATGAATTCATACCTCAAATCGCTTCAAACATGCCGATGGGATGCCTGATTTTTGTATGGGATGTTTTCTTACAATAAGCGCTTCTTTTAACATGGAAACAAAACACTCCTAAAGTGCTTTTTAATGGCTAACTGTATTAAAATATTCATTAATGTATTGTTTTTACTTGTTTAAATGTCTTTTTCAATCATTTTCGCACATAATAATAACACACAGAGAAAAAATATGGTGGGCATGGTTACGGCAACAACACTATGTTTAATGTAACAATATATTGTTGTCGTACACAAATAATTGTTATTTTTATTTAATATCAACAATATTATAGTTACTGTAAACATATCAATGTTTATCGCAATTATGAAGTTGAGTATTGTTGACCGAAAAATAATTATTTTTCTAACAACTAAATTATGATAACTTTCAAAACATATTATTTTACCCACAACCATATCATGATATTTAATAGCCATAACATCATTACTAGGGTATTCATTTAATCGACCTTTTGCTTTAATCGGTTAATCGCTCGATTAGTTAACCGAGGTTTTGCTTTAATCGGTTAATAATCGGTTAATTTTGTTTTTGATCGGTTAACCGATTAATAAAGTTTTTTTTATAAATATAGTAATTTCAATATATAAAAATGCATTAATTGCTTATTATTTGGAGTTTAGAAGTAAAAAAAAAAAACAATAACATACCAAACATAACAATTCTTGAACTAAAACGAGCAAGCAAAAAAAAAAAACAGTTCATAAATATGTAATATGCATTTTTCAATTAATGCACAAGGTGTGGTATCAAGTCATATCGTCATAATATCCTAAATAATATTTAAAATTGTTTAAAATAAATATTGTTTTGTTTCAAACAAAATAAAAATTGTAATGCTGTGTTCATTGATTCGTCATAACTGTATAGTAGAAATCTGAATCATAAGCGGTATGCAAATCTTCTAACTCACTTTCAGCACATTTTACAGAAGAGACAAAAAACCTTTTCTTTATTTTTCCTATTTGAAGCTTGATAGAAATTTAAAATTACAGTCAGTTTTACACACTTCAAGACTTAAATAGAAGAAAAACTACATGCTGGTCGACGAGGCGTATCTTTCTCTTCCACACGGCATCAAAATCTCAATTTACATAAGAAGTCGATTTAGCCGGTTTGCATATTAAGCCGACGATATATATTTCCTGTAATTATTAAAAGACATAAGACTTTATGACTACCTTGTGAATCCAAAAAATATTTACATTTTTATTCAAAAATAAACTGAGATAATTTTATTAGTTATTAATAGTTTCAATAGTTAAAGGACATCTTATAAAATAATCTTTTAAAAAAGTAATTTGGTAATAATTAATTTTCTTTTGTTTTGACAAAAGTTGACTTGGAAAAAAATTCTTTCAATTATCTCAGTTTCTCAGTACTTTTCCAGGATTTCTCTAAACATATAAAATACTCCATTATGCCATCAGAGTTTTTAAAAAATTTTAACACTTCTAATTGTTTGGGTTAATTTTGTTAAAAGACTGATATGAGAAGATATGATAAGAAACAAATAAGTAAACACAAATATATAAAAAGTACGTGAAACAAAAAAAAGGTGTTGGCAATCATATATTTAACCCATTTTTCGCCACATTCCTGTTGATCGATGATGAAGATTAAAAAACATTGAAAAACAATGTGATTTTAGTCATCGGTCGGCGGAAAATGAGTTAAAATGAAGATCACTGAACACCTTCTTTGTTTGTCTGAAAAAATATTTTCTAAACAAATACATTTTGTATATGAGACGAAACAAATAATTAAAAAAATATGTTATAATACTACAAAATATTGAAAATTTTGTTACTTCGGTTAATCGGTTAATCGACTGAAATTAACCGGTTTAATCGTTAATCGAAAAAAGCCAATTTGAAGTTAAACGATCAGTTAATCGGGTAGTAATTAATCGGTTAACCGGTTGACGGTTAACCGAATGAATACCCTAATCATTACTTTCTATACATTTATCATATTATAATTAAGATGCAATCAAACTATTTTTACTCTAATCATATTATCTTAGCGCCATTTGTAAAATTATTTTGAATCAGTTGTGTCGTTTGTTTTATATGTGAGCGGTTAAACAAGATAAATTACCATAAAAAATAATAAATTTAAAGAAATTAAAATAATTAAAATATAAGCGGAGTTCAGTTTTAGTGATGCAATATTGCAAAATACCGTAGCAAAATCCAACAACAAATATTGAACTCCGCTATTTTATTTACATCAAGAAAAATTGTAAAAAGTAAGAAAATAAAAAATCGATACATAAAAATTTTAATTTATTTTATTATTATTTTTATTTATGATTAACATGATAATAATATGATTCCTTCTTAACTTATTATAATTAACAGAATAATATGATTAAGGGAAAAATATTATGATGTAATATTACATATATATTTAGCCATTATATGATTCAATAATAATCTTATATATTAATAACAATCATGAATCTTATCGTAATATGTTTCTCTTAGAATATGTTTACCACAACCATGTTTTTTCTTCGCGTGTAGTTTTATTTTTCCGCTTTAAAACCTTCTTCGTTTTCAGCACTAAAATAGCAGCTTTTTTGTATATTTTATTCTTTATCATTTACTGCTGTATAAGAGCTCTCTAATTGATGCGCTCGATTGTGCGCTTTTCCTCTTAAGTGCTTCAAAAAAGCCAAATTTTTTTTTACTGGGAAGCTTTAAAGCACAGTGTGAATTTTTAGGGTGAAACAATTTGGTCAAGTTGAAAATATATACATATGGCGGATTTCATGTCAATTTTCGATTTTTAAATCGATGTAATTAAAAAAGAAGTTTTAAATTAAAAAAAAAGCATATTAAAATACAAAAAAATGTTTGTTTTAAAGATTCATCAAATAGCTATCGAAGCTACTTGGGACAAATTTTGCTTACATCAAAAGGTAGTAAGTAGTATGGATGAGAAAGAACACCTGTATGGCCAAAATGTCAAACTTTGACCCCTTCTAACTTTTTGAACGAACTTGTTGAAATTTCGTTTCTAAGCTACTATCCAATAGGACTAACCTTGGTGCAAATTTCATCTAAATCGGAAGACATCGATTTAAAAATTGGGTGACTTGCCATGAAATCCCCCCATATGTATATTTCAAATTCTTAATATCTGAAAATATATATAAAAATTAAAAATGTTTGTTTGTTAGCTTATAGACTCCTAAGCTACTGAACCGATTTTCCTGAAATTTTTGCAGTAACATCATGGGAGCCCCGAAAAAGCTTATTATTTTTTCGATACGGACAGGGGAAGTGGCACCCGCCATAGGATGCTTATTCTAAGCATCGCATATCATGCACCCATTTTTTGTAACTTTTTGGAGTATGATCTTCCAAGCCTTAATTGAAATCAGATATCAGCAGGGGAAGTGGTACTCCGCATAGGACGCTATAATAAATGTCGCATATCGTAAGAACTATTATATTGAGAATGTTCACACTTGATTGGATTCACTATTACACAGAAAAAAATATCTCAAGAAAATTTTGTAACAACACAGTTTGTTAAAAATATAATTTTTGTTCAACAAACTTTTTGTTTGATTCAATGAAAAAATTTATCAAATATACACTTTGCAAAATAGCACTCAATAAAACATATTTAATAATGAAATATTTAAATATTTCTTGATATTCAATAAAACAAATATTTGAATCAACGTTTACACAGTATTTTTACAACTCTTGTCCATTTTATAATAGGTCATAATTCTCCTTCGCTTAACAGTTTTAGTTAGTTAAATATCTTTAGTTTTGCCAAAGTCTTTAGAAAAAGGTTTCCTGATGATCTCGCTTAAGCAACCAGCGAAATGCACATAGGAACTAGCTTATTCCCCCATAATAAATCTTTGTGTATTTATTTAAAAAGGAAACAAATTGGGAATTAGGCACGTCATAATTAATAAATAAAGATTCGATAAACATTTTATTTGATTTAGTCAACATTTCCAACAATTCATTCAAACATTTTGTTGAAAAAAATTATTTTGGGCAACAACTTTTTTTATTGATTCAATAAACTTGGTTGTTGACTAAAAATTCAATAACTAAACCTACAAACTTTTTAATCAATAATGCAAAAATCGTCATCGCAGAAAATTCAAAAATTTTTTTCATCAAATATGCGATTTTCGTATTCAAATATGAAAATTATTTTTTTCTGTGTAGTAACAAGGAGTCAGCGCTCAAGAAAATACAGATAGCACAATTGCGATGATCAGACACAACATGACATTTTTTTTATGCTCACGTTTGTGCTACCTAATAATTTTACAGGGGAATTATGATGTTGGGGCAGTTTTAAAAATTTTTAACGATTCTGATGCTGACATCAGTGTTGATGATAATGTTACTAATGAAACATGGATCCCTTGTAATGTAAATACTGATGCACAAGAAAGTTATGAAAGCTCATGTAATCCAAACACTTTCCCCAACACGATTGACCAAACAAGTACACCAGTTAAGCAATCATACTCCTCGGACCACCCAGATACAGCGTAACTTTCATCAGTTTTTATATCCAAAATGCCAAACACGCACGTTATATTGAAAAGTTTATCATTTCCGATAACTTTCATAACACCATTACAATATTTTGAAAGCTTATTTCCAGAAATATACCGGGGAAGTTGTGAAACAAACTAAAATGTATGTATGTGTTGAGTAAACTGGTCATGGCGTGACGTACCAGCAGATATAAAAAGATTTGACTGGTGCGCGATCACGATGGGGTGTCCCAATTTTACCCTGCGATAAGAATGTACCGGGCGAGTGGATGCAAAATTACTGCCGTTTATAACTCCATGTCCCGCGATAAGTTTTTACAGCTCCGTTCATATGCACATTTTGAAGATAACTCCACACCACACTCGACAAATAAGTTTTGGGAGTTCAACCAAAATATGGTGTTATGATTTGGCAACAGAAATCTCGAGTTACTTAATTGATGGGCAGATTATAGTTTTTGGGGAAGATATCTTGTACTTGAAGTAATTAAGCCAAACCATAATCCGTTGGGCTGAGAAATCTTGTCTGTGCTACTACAAGAGTTGGCTAAGTGAACTTTTAAATATTGTAGATTAAAGATTGGGGTATTGATCATGGACCGTTTATATCCATTAATATATATTTCGGACCGACTTTTTACACATATACTACTGTTTGAAGCATTACACCAGATGGGTTGGTAGCAACAGGTACAAGTATGGCAAATATAGTGTAAAATTCTCTTTGGACAAAGAAATGAGTCGGGGCGAATATCCCAATTTACCAATATCGAAATTGAAGCTGTTTTGAAATGGAAGGACACATAGGCAGTGATAGTCAGAAAAATTGCTAGTAGTGAGATATGCTATCATTGCGGGGGTGGCGATTTAAATTCCCGCCGGAGACTGGTCTCCTGCAGACAAGCGTAGAGCTCCTCGGGATTAGCATAGGGGGAAAAAGTAAATGTGGAAAGGATCCTGTAAGAAAAATTAGTAGAAAGAACAAAAACTTGAAACTCCTTTGATTAAATTCTTTATTTCTTATAAGGTAGTAAAGTATCTGCATTTTTTTAAGTTTAATAACCGCTAGAAAAGTTCCAAACTATGTTTTATCATTTCGAAGATTCTTTGCAGATATTGACCTAGACCGCACAATTGTGCGATGTCCTGTTTGCCAAAAAGGACCCTGTAGGAATATTTTATGGGTCTATCTTATACAAAATACAAAAATATTTTGTTTGATTTTTATGATTTAGGGTAATTTGAAAGCAATGTAAAGCTTGGGTCTGAAAGGGTTATGTACATATACAAATTTCAAAATAAATATTAAAGGGGGTGGGTAAAGGGGGACCAATAAAAAAATATATATATGCAAAAGCTTAACATCAAACCTGCTAACTCTCTTTCAGCGCTGTTTACATTAGAGACAAAAAACTTTTTATATATCATATTTGCAGCTTTCAAGACTAAAAATGAAGAAAAACTAAAAAATTTCAATTTACTTAAAATGTGGATTTAGCAGGTTTGCATATTAAGCCGACGATTTGTTTGTTTGTTCTCTAGAGACTGCTAAACTACTGAACCGATTTTTCTGAAATTTTCACAGTAATTGTCTGCTTATCCGGCACATACGCTATTAATATTTTTTATTTCAAACGATTTTGTTATTCGTGCTTAATTCCCAGTTTTTATTCTTGTTAAAATCACTTGAAATTTATTGTGGATGGAATAAGCTATTCCTATGCACATTTCAATGGTTGCTTAGGCCAGATCGTCAGGAAACTTCATCCAAAGATTTTAGAAAGGGTGCCCCGGTAGGCTAGCTAGTAGTGAGCTAGTCTATCAACCCCGGGGTTGCGGGTTCGATTCCCGCCAGAGACTCTGGTTTCTTTCCTGCAGACAAGCGTCAAGCTTCGCGGGGATTAGCATAGGGAATTAAAAAAAAAAGGGGATTCACCAGGTGTCATAAAGTCATATGTCTTAAAATAATAACATGAACAAATACGACAGTTGTGAACAACCCCTCATAATTTAGTGTGCTTTTTTGAATTTAAATCGGCTGATTGAAAACAAATATAAAAAAATAAATATTTACCTAAAATCAAAATATTTTTTAATTCTAATCCATGAATTAATAAATTAAATTAGATCTTTTCTGACTATTTTCCATTTTTCGGACGCAATCCACAAACAAATTTTTTTTGTTTGCTTACCAAACATCGAGTCCTGAGCCGATCTATTTTGACGCCGCAAGTGTTTTGTTGCATAAATTGCTAGCCGCTGGTGAAATTCGGATTTTAGCCGTATAAAGCTATAAAATCAACGGCGACGGCTACAAAATTATAGCCGCTCGGCTCAGCCGCTCAGCGCAGGACTTTTCTGATTAATTACGACAGCACAATAAACATAGCAAGCAAAGTTCTATTAATTTAAGACACTTTTTGTTTACAAAGCAACAACAATATTTTTAAACCATTGTAAAATGTTAGAACATTATGACAATACAACAAGATAGCACACCTTGTGAATACCCCAATTATACAAATAAACCCCCAGTTTTACTTGTAATAATATCACAGCTTAAACAAAAACAACAACAATTAACAGTGAGTTTATCTTTTCCTACAGTCCCTACCACAATTGGTTGATTCTTTGTCAACTCTAAATGTAGTTGTAAGTGGTTAAAGAAAAAACTAAAATAAAATAAATTTCTTTATTTTATTTTGCCAGTTCAGTTTTATTTACACTGCCACATGCATATAAGTTATCAAAGTTTTTCTTGGGATTCAAAATATTAATTTTCAAGGTTTCGTTTAAATGTGCTAAATTGCCATTTCATACTATCAATACACGAGATCAGTTTTAAAAAAAATTTACTAATTTTATTTCGATGGGGGGTAGCAAAGCGCACCAGGCTAGTTAATATATGCATACTATAACTTAATTGCTAAAAAAAAGTTCTAAGAACTCTAAAGCCGAATTCAACGAAAATTAGTTTACTTTTTGTTATGACCTACGTTACATTTCTAGACACAATTATGCTTTTGACCTGATAACGCTAAGAAATTCAGTCTAAGGTTAGATTCCTTGGCCTGCCATGAAGAATACATTTGACTTGGGTGCTTCCGAGCTCCATTTGTAATATCAAGTGTCAATGCGTATACTACAGAGCAGAATTTCTTGCATACTTACATATATGCAATTTTTTGTTTTGTATAATTCCGTTTAAATTGTACGAAATAAAATATCATTTTTTAATAATTTTGCAAACCAATGTTTTCTTTTTTTTTTATTAATTTTTGTCGCATAAACATTTACAAAATTATATGTATTTATATTAGAAAATGTAATAAAATCAATCAAATATTTATTTAGAAATTAGAAAATCTTTTTTATTTAAAATTTATTTAATTTGATGGTTTTAACAAATATTTGCCTTAAATATCGACTGCTTTTGCTGGTTTTATAAGTAAATAAAAATTTTCTAATATTTACAATAAAATATTTAATAGAACAAATTGTTTTTAAAATCACAAATGGCAAGGACATTTGCTAAAATTAAACAAATAAGAATGTATAGTCGAGTAAGCCGGACCATATGATACACTTTACTATAGAATTTAGGAACAAATTTTTGAGAGTAAACCCTAAGGGCATTCATGGACACGGGAAAAGAAAATTAGATTATGAGGTTAAGGCTCATATATTTCTGCCGATTATTATCTAGATAGCAGCATCTGTATGCGATTTTAAGGAAACGGGGGTTAATATTGAAAATATCGTTGGTTAATTTTTGATCAAATTTTCTATATTAACCTCGAACTCCCAGCCCACACGACTAAGTCGTTTTCCGGAATACGTCCCACAATATTGATAATTATGGTTTGAAAAATTTGAAAGTCAAACTGTATTGACATTTCTGTTCAATTAGGTTTGTCTAGTCATCATGAAGAATTTAACCCGAGAAAAACGCTTCCAAATAGTTGAAATTGCTTTAAAAACATTAATCTGCTCGCGAAGTTCATGACCTTTTACGAAGTTCGGTCATATTACGAAGTGAATTTCTGGTTAAATGTTTACGCCAATAATCAAAATTTCCGTATAAGGAGCAAGGTCAATCCTCAAAATTTACTGTTTGTTGTGGTTTACATGCTCTTTCGAAATGAGCAAGGAGCTGCCCCTCGGTCAATGGGGGGCAGTATAGAGGCATACTGACTGAATTTTTGTTTCCAAAAATTGAGCAGTTAAACATCAACAACATTTGCATCCAACAAGATGGCGCAACTTGCCATACAGCGCACTTAACAATAATGTGTTGCAAAGTGAATTTGGTGACAACTTTTTTTCCAGGTCCTGACTCCTCGTGGCTGTCAATGACTTTTTTAAGAGGCTATGTTAAGTCATTGACTTATGCCGACAAACTCCTAAAGCATTGAAAGCAAATATTACCATTGACGCCATACGGCCAGACATACATACATATTGAAAAAAGTAGTCAAAATTTCGACTGATCGAATGGACCATATAACTCATAATCGCGGCGGACATACTATGTCGGAATTCATCTTTGAAAAATAATTGGCATGAAATTATGTACCAACAATATTTCTGTCTTGTTTTGTAATTTTGAGTTTTCATGCAGCAGTGAGTATTGCTTCCTTTATCTATCTGTATAAATAAATATATGTTTGTTCTGAGACCATGAGTAATTCTAAGACAATTTAGCCATATATATCTGTCTGTCTCCTTAACAAACGATTACTTCAACAAAGGGAATTTAAACAAAATAAATGTGTAAACTTATTTCTACCTTTCTAGATTTCAAGCTTTTCTTATATTGGAAACTAAAATCCACCACAGTTTGTCTAGTATGCCAATGTGCTACAAATGTGATCCAACCTCCCATTACAGATTCCATTAAAATGTCTGCCGGCAAACCGTTATAATCCTTGATGAAGGGTATCAATGATTCGGCCTATAGCATTATAATTTGTTTTATTTAAATGTGAGATTATATAAAATTGTTTACAATCGTTTAGTTATTTGTTTAAATTAAAAAAAAAATTATTTATGCATTAGTTTAATATTTATCAAAACACTAAAATTTATAGCGCAATAATTTATTTGAATGACTATTTATTTAAAAACTATAAATTAAATAATTAGATATTTACTCACATTAATTTGTTCAAATATTTAAAAAAAAAAAATTAAACCATAAAATTTTCAAATAAAACTTTTAATGTATGAATATGTTTTAAAATGGGTCAAGTTTAAATGCAAAAAAAAATTAATTTCCAAAATGTATACATATTTTGCACTTAATTAATTCTACAATTTATTTGTGCTCATTTTTTTAATATTGTAAATATTCTTTCAAAAAACTAATTAAACAAGTCATTATATTGCTACAGGCAGGTACACAACTTTTTTCAAAATGGTCACATCTAACAAAACTAATTTTAACGAATTTTTTTTTTTATCAAATTTTGGTAAATTTAACCATATTATTGTTACCGGCTAAAAAGTTAAATTAGTTTTAGATCAAGAAGCTACAACCATATTATGGTTACCTCTAATCATATAATGGTTAAGTAAGACAATAACTTATTTAGCACTAATAACACTGTGCTAGAAATTTACACTTTTTTTTAGACAGCATATGTTCGCGTAACTCAAAAACGCTTTAGCTTTTTGAAAAAACTTAAAGAAAGGTAAAACTTTTTTGTAATATGTGCTGCATATATTATACATTTTTTACACTTTTTGCTAATATTAAAAACGGCAATGTATAGTCGTGTAGAACATTTAAAGCAGTGTTCGAAAATAAACACTAAATATCGTTCTTTAATGTTTGGTTCGGTAGATTTGTGGAAAACACAAACGCTAATAGTGTTTGTGTAGAAATTCATTAAAAAAAAATAACGTTTCCCCGTTTGTCATCTTTCGAACACAAAAATAATGCTGTTTTCATCATACTCAACAAATGATGAGAACATTAAAGTCCGTTCGGTTTTTTTTTTTGAAAATCCACGAACTTCAATGTGTTCGGTTCGGCTCGTTAATGTTCGTCGCTTTTTGCTGATAAAAAAAAACCAAACATTTTTTACAAAAACAAAATACACACACGAAAAAAACATTATAGAACATTAAAATATAATGTTTTTCTACAGTATCACTACAATTGTTCTGTTTTTTAACGAAGAACCGAACATTATATAATGTTCGGTTCTTTCTTGAAAATAGTTACGAACGGTATTAAGGTTTGTGTATGTTTACACAAACACTAAAAAAATAGATATCGTTCTTCGGTGTGTGAGCCGAACGCTAAATAATGTACTGTTTATTTTCGAACACTGATTTAAAGTTATTAACAGGGAAACCATAATAATGCAATTGCATGTTTTTCCTTGTAGGACCAATGAAGGCAGAAACAATTTATTTATCAATTTCAGAGCTTTTTATTAATTTTGGCATTGATTTGCTAGTGCATATTTTTGCATATTTTACCGTTTGCAGCATTTTTTTTTGCATAATTTAGTTAAAAGAGCCTTTTGCAGCATTTTTTTAGGTTTATAGCGCATATTTTGCCTTTTAAAGGCATATTTTGATAATATATGTTAAATTTTTTTATATGCCGATAGAAGCTTTCGCAGCAAATAAACATTTTTTTCGACATCTACATTTAATTTTTACTCTAAAATTGTAAGACAAAGCAGGTTGTCATTAAGGATAAATGTTATGCAATTTGTATCTAGACCAATTTTTTAGTATTCTGATCGATTCAAAATCACTTTTTAAAGTGATCTAACGATGTCCATCCGTCCGTATGGCTGCTTGTCTTTCCATGCTAGCCTTGTGCGTAAAGTACAAGTTCCAATTTTGTAGATAAATTGATCAAATATGGACGAAGTCTATGTAAATGGTGAAAATCGGTCTATAACTTCACATCCAAATTAGACTCTTTGTATCCGCAAGCTATCTAATTTGATGGTATTTAAATTTAATTCATCCCAAAAATATTTTACTGGAAATTAAATTATTCTCGAATCGGTTCACATTTGCTCAAAGCTTAAATACCTTAAATAGCTATAACTTTGTTTTAAATGTTAAAATTTGTTAACAATTTAGCGACCGTACCTAAAATCCCTTTAAAAACCCATTTGGATGTTAATATCTAGATAATATTCGGCGCAAACATCACTTATATGAATTTTAACCTAATATGGGCTTAAGCGTTAATATTTTTAGGTTTTTTTTTAAATTTTGATATTCAATTGTTAAATATTGTGTCATCACTTGAGAAAATTTTTAATTTTCAGGGCATATTTTTAACATTTTTCAGGGCATATTCTCGTGTTTTTACTGCATATTTATTGCGCATAAAACGCGTTTTTAGAGCATATTTCTGGTTTCCCTGGTTAGTAATAAAAAATATAATAACATTTTCGGATTGTTAAAAAAGTTCACGCAGGGCTCGGGTTGAAGTTTGAAAACAACCATTTTTATCTCACGGAAATTTTAAAAATATACACCTGATATTTGTATATATTCTATACGTATCACGTATCACTTAAATGCTATTTTGGAATTTATCCACTGGTTTAGATTTAAAAATTTTCTTACAGCTTACAATTCATCGCGGCTCAAAATTCCTTGGAAGGTTGTAGTAATTTTGCAAAACGACGGGAGACAGGTGTTTTCATTACTAAAACATACTATGCCAAAAAGTTGGTTATAGCCCTAATGTTCAGTCTTTTTAGAAACATATTTTTTTTGGAAAAAAAATTATTTTTTATCAAAATTTCGAAAGTTTTTTTTTTTTTTTTTTTTTTTTAAATTCATAAAAAATTTCAAAATGCAGCTAGGCTTCTAATTTTTTTCCAGACGTATAAATTGCAAACAAAATAAGCCATAAATGATTAATATCTGTTAGGAACTTTTTGATTTTTTCACAAAATTCGAAACATTTTAATTAATTTAAGAATTTCATAAAACGCAATATTTATATGGGAGGCCCACTAAGGAGTGGTTATAAGGGCAAGCACGTTTCGAGAAAATGTTAAATTAATAATATGGTTAAATTAACCAGAATATGTTTAAAAATCTTCGCTTTATATAGTTTTCTTGCTCACCATATCGAAAAATGTTTTTTCTTTAGGTGATAACATAAAATTTATGGCGCATTGAGTTATTGTCAAAAATCTTGAGGCTTAAAACTATCGCTTTACTGCAATTGTTATAATCGCCACGTGCTGTGAGCTACAGTAAAAGAGACATAATTATAACCATATATTACATTAAAATCATTACTTGTGACAATGAAAGTGTTCTTGATTTTGGCACATGTCATTTTCAAAAAAAAAAAAAAAAAAAAAAAAAAAAAGAAAAATAGCAAATGACCGGCTAAATAAAACATTTGAATTTTTTCGATGCTGTTCAACGACAATAACAACAATTTTTCATACTTTTGTAATTATTTGAAGCCGTAAACGAAAGATTGTGGATGAGGGGTTCCCTTAAGCAAAAATATTTATTTGTGGTTTATAGAACACGAGCGCAAAACTCGTCCGTTTAACTTACATTTAAAACAAAAACAAATTTCGAAATTTTGTTTTTGTTTTAAATGTCAGTTTAACGGACGAGTTTTGCGCTCGCGTTCTATAACCCACTCATTAGTTTCAAGTCTTTACAATCGAATCTTAGTACAGCAGAATCTGCAAAATTAAATTATTAATCGACAGTCCTAGGGTTAAAGTCAATATTGAGCCTTTTAAATACTCACTGTCGTATTCATAAAAATTAAATCAAAGCAATTAAGGCAAAATTTTTGATAAAATTTTTTCTTAAAATACATTTCAAATCTATTTTAATTTTTTATGAATACGACAGCCAAGATTTAAAGCAAAATTTAAGGTCAAGTAAACACTACAGTTAAAACTTTAAGAAATCAAAACAAAAGCCTGTTAATTTGATACCCTACACCACTGCATAAACAGAAAAATTTACGAGTTTGTTTCCCATTTGGGGCTTTGCGCAGCCATGTATCCGGCAAAAGAAAATTATGTTATGAGATCAGCGTTCATATAAGAGTTTTCTGCTAGAGATATATGGACTTCTAATGGAGATTTTTAATTAATTTTTAGAGAGAAAGTTTATACTCGACCTAAGATCAATTTTGAAACAATATTCAAAAAATTTTGACATGACAAATTTTATTCCATTGCCAACATTAATAAAACTAAAAGCTATTTTCGGAAAAGGTATGGTGCCTATTATGAACTAAATCCGATTTTCGACAGCAGTCGAATTAGCTGATCGAACGAATTTTCATTTGGTATTATGGCGCGCATTCGATAAAAATTTTGGTGTCTAATAATTGTAAATTTTTCTGAACATTCAATATACCTCATTGGTTTCCAAGGGAAGGCTAAGGTAAAATGTAAAAAGAAAATACAATATAATAGTCTGGTAGTGTATAAAGTCATTTCTGAAAAATTAAAGGAATAGAACTATTACAAAAAAGCTTTACAAAATACATAACTGAAATTTAACTCATAGAATAAATTCGAAAAATGAAAAAAATGTTTATAATAATATAAAGTAACCTTCACAAGGAAATAATTCCCAATTTCTTATTGTGATTTTGTTAATTCACAGTAGTACATTTTCGATCAGCTGTCACTTAAAATAAAAAATGTTTGTTAACATATTTAAAAAATAAAATTAAAGTTAACGTGACCACGGCGGAATTATGGTTGTTTTCAAACAATTTAGCTTCAGTGGGGTTTCATCCCACTTCTTTACATGCTGCAAATCGTTTGGTCAAAAAATAATTTTGTTCCATAAGGAATATGAGCTTTTTCAATTGCTGTTTACGACGTTGGACTTGCATAAAATGAACAAAACTGATAAAGATTATGGTATTTCGTATACGAACGCAAAAAAATTTTTAAATAGTTACATTTTCAACAAGTTTTTTACATTTATTTGCACCGTCGAATTTCGTTGAAACGATGCACAACGAAATTTTCGACAGTGCTGCCAACTCTTAATACCAAATTAACATTCGATGGTCGATGTTCGATAGCCAGCGAAAATCGCATATCGAATGTAACTCATAATAGGGGCCTATTTGTCTGCTATCACAAGTCCTACATGTATAGTCAACCAACCCCAGCCAGCCGGACGGACACCATCAGATCGATTTAGAAGGTAATTTTGACTAGATTGGTATATAAGAAAAGGGACTAGAACCAATATGTTTATGGGTTACACACATCAGCACAAACTCATAATACCCTCTCCACTATTGTGGTTTGCGTATAAATATCCTGTAGTTCGCAAATTTATAAATGAAGTCCTCATAGGTAAAGGTGGGTCTACCTTCTCATATACTGTTAAATAGCTTTTGACTCGATGTAACCATGTCTAACCGTCTTGCTGGCTATGTACAAATTACAGTTCGATGTTTTGTAGATAAGTTGATAAAATAAAGCTTCTGTTGATCAGAGGACAAATGCTAATGTTGCCAATCTGCAGTGTTTTATTGCAGTCGATTAATTGAAAAAAAAAAAATTATTGGAATCTATCCGTATTAACCAATAGCGCTGATCAATTTTTGATTTAAATAACGAAGTCGCTATACCAGCTCTAAGTAGCCAATGAATTTCATATTCTTTGTATTAATTGATTACCTATTTCAGTTGTTGGCCATGTGTTATTAATTAAGAAAAAAAATATTTTTTTAAATCTGTGAAAATTTTTTGGTGTTGAGTTAAAACACGTCAAATCATCACGAAAATATGGCATTTTCGGCATCAGCACCTCCGATTTGAATGAAATTCAACACAAATGTTATATGTAATTGGACTTTAACAAAACATAAATTTCAGACCCCACATTCTTTCGGCATCCGAAATATGACGTCATAAAAGATGTGAAAAATGTTTAAAAAAACACAAAAGTCTCCTTACAAAAGGGGATAGAACTCTTGAACTACGCAAGATAATTTAGTTTTTTTGGTATCGTTTTAAAGGTGAAAGTGCACCCTTTAAAATGATATGCATATTGTGTTTTTCTAAGAAAAGGTCAAAGGTAAATTTTTGGGGTCTTGAGTTCAAAGGTCCATATCTAGAAAAGTATATTTTTTAAAATTCTTAAAAAAATATATGTTAAGTATTATACCCTCTTCAACATTTGGCAGAAAATTTAAAGGTGGAGACTCGATTGGTGTCAGAGTTATATACCAGAACGTGATTCTAAGTATGTTTTGTGTTCAAAAATCCCTTGTTGTTGTTGTATTTTAACTATTTTTTTCAGTATATCTGGAGAACGGCAAGAGCCTAAGTTTCCAAATTTAGTACACAAATTTTAGTTATCAATACACACCATCCCACAAAATGTGGGTGGGACTGGAGAAGTGGGCGTGGTACCTCCCGTACAAAAAATATCAAAAATTTTTTGTATCTGAACCGATTTTTTCGAGTTTTTCAGAGAATATTTCCTACTAAAGATTTCTGATCTTCTGATATATACGGCGTAACCATAGATCATATGACAGTCCAAAGATTCAGGTTTTTATACAATTTTTGATATTTCTTGTACGGGCGGTACCACGCCCACTTCTCCAATCCCGACCACATTTTGTGGGATGGTGTGTATTGATACCTAAAATTTGTGTACTAAATTTGGAAACTTTGGCTCTTGCCGATCTCCAGATATACTGAAAAAAATAATTAAAATACAACAACAACAAGGGGTTTTTGAACACAAAACATACTTAGAATCACGTTCTGGTATATAACTCTGACACCAATCGAGTCTCCAACTTTAAATTTTCTGCAAATGTTGAAGAGGGTATAATACTTAACATAGTATATTTTTTTAAGAATTTTAAAAAATATACTTTTCTAGATATGGAGCTTTGAACTCAAGACCCCAATAATTGAGCTTTGACCTTTTCTTAGAAAAACACAATATGCATATCATTTTAAAGGGTGCACTTTCACCTTTAAAACGATACCAATAAAACTATATTATCTTGCGTAGTTCAAGAGTTCTATCCCCTTTTGTAAGGAGACTTTTGAGTTTTTTTCACATTTTTCTCATCTTTTATGACGTCATATTTCGGAAGCCGAAAGAATCTGGGGTCTGAAAATTTATGTTTTGTTAAAGTCCAATAACATTCAACATTTGTGTTGAATTTCATTCAAATCGGAGGTGATGATGCCGAACGACTTAACGGTTTGACATGGATTCACTCTGTTGTTTTATATAAATGTTTAAGGGAAACTCTTTCTTAAGGAAACAATAGCTTTAGATCTTTTGCACAATCACACAATTAACAACCACTTTTTCATATAAAAACACAATTTGTGAATTTTTTATTATGGTAGTGACATATTGAAAATGGCAGGAATTTAATAAAGATTAATGGAGTAAACTCAGTAACAACTCTCACTATCATGACACCAGGGAAATCCTGTTTACAATAATCAATAATTTTAATTGCTTTTCATATTATTACAGAGTTTGTTAATCAGAATAACAGATTATCAAAAAAAAAAAAATCTCTGTTTTATTAAAAATGACTGTATTATAGATTTGACTTTTTGTTTTAAAACAGCTTAAACGACATACATATATTATTTTAAAATATTGTGAATAATTTTTGTGTGGCTGTTTTTTTCTGTGCAAATATTATTTTACACAAAAAAACATGTAAAATATTTCACGCTTTTTTTTTGTGCATTCAAACAAAATCTTTATGTTACAAGTCTTGTAGCATGATTCGCATATCATTGGTTGTAATCTATACAATTAATTTAATTAATCTGTGGCTTTTTATACAATATATTATCCATTTTGTGTGTTTCTCACTGGCAGTAACGGGAAAATAAATGGAAAAATGTTGCAACTCAATAAATAGTAGTTGAAATGTTTGGTGAAGCAGAGACGTAGTTGGATAAAGGTTACTTGGGATGTTTTATTAAATAATATTGTCTAGAATTGATAAGAACATTTCAAAGGGCTCGTCAAAAACTTCAGATAAGACATTAACCCTACGGTCAATAACCGAGTACCCGGGTAACTTTTTCAACTTAAAAATGTTCGCAATTCGTTCACAATGAAGATGAAACTCCAAATCGTCGCTATTTAGAACTTAAAAAACATTATAAAAGAAAAAATAATATATATATATTTATATACAGCCAGATCTTTGTTTAAAACCGTTTAACATTCGACTCCTACGCGAGTCAATGACCGGATACCGCGGTACCCCTACAAGTTTTATTTGTTTTTCTCTACAAATTACCACGATTGACTTTGATTGAAAAAACATATAAATTTGTTTTTTTAACAACCTTTTTATTGTTCAAATGTTATATTTGTGGCTATCGGCTTGCGGATCGTGACGAAAAGTGGCGAATAATTGGAATGTTCCGCTAAATCAAGAGTTGTAAAAAAATTATCTATTGTCATGGTGCGCCAATTACCATGGAAAGGACCTGTTAGATCCTTTACCACTCTTTTTCCTTGTCGTATCTCAGGACCCATTGGTGATTTCCCTGTATATAGTTGGTCATCGAGCAGATAGGAGTTTTTTGCATCACAAATCCACAAAACTTTAATCCCCAATTTGGCTGGATTCGCATTCACTACATCGTCAAATCGTATAAAACGTCGCATTGACCAGAATCTGTTAATGACCAATGTTGCTCGACATACAGGATAAGATGTGATGGCACATAAGTCTTTCGTATTATCATTACATGAATGATTTGCATTGCACCTGTCATTATTATTATGTCAATAAAGGCATACATATCATTTACTGTTACATTTTTCCAATTAAGTCGTGGTTTTGTTGGGTTAGTTCCAATATAGACTAAATATATGGCATCTGCTTTTGTGTTTGTCTGACGCACTATTATGTCCACCATATCTACTCTCAAGTTTGAGCTTTGGTAAGCAATTCCGTTGATCTTACAGGCCTGCAACGTTGCCGTAGAAAATTAAGACTTCCCGTTTTGATGGGATAACAAATTGTGCTTTTGCCACACGGCAAAAATATTTACTTCGGCATCACTTTCAACTGAAGCCTCATCGTTAACATCACACAGAAAAAAATAATTTTCATATTTGAATACGAAATTCGCATATTTGATAAAAAAAATTTTTGAATTTTCTGCGATGACGATTTTTGCATTATTGATAAAAAAGTTTGTAGGTATAGTTATTGAATTTTTAGTCAACAACCAAGTTAATTGAATCAATAAAAAAAGTTGTTGCCCAAAATAATTTTTTTCAACAAAATGTTTGCGTGATATGTTAAAATAAATTGTTGGAAATGTTGAATAAATCAAATAAAATGTTTATCGAATCTTTATTTATTAATGGTGACGTGCTTAATTGCCAATTTTTTCCATTATAAATAAATACACAAAAATTTATTATGGGGGGATAAGCTAGTTCCCATGTGCGTTTCGCTGGTTGCTTAAGCCAGATCATCAGGAAACCTCTTTCTAAAGACTTTGGCAAAACTAAAGATATTTAACCAAGTAAAACTGTTAAGCGAATGAGAATTATGACCTATTATAAAATGAACAAGAGTTGTAAAAATACTGTTTTAACGTTGATTCAAATATTTGTTTTATTGAATATCAAGAAATATTTAAATATTTCATTATTAAATATGTTTTATTGAGTGCTATTTTGTAAAGTGTATATTTGATAAATTTTTTCATTGAATCAAACACAAAGTTTGTTGAACAAAAATTATATTTTTTACAAACTGTGTTGTTAAAAATTTTCTTGAGATATTTTTTTCTGTGCAGCATTAGACAGATTATATTTCCAGTATATGGTGTTTTACCGTCTACTCTTTAATACAACTGTTCATCATCCACGAAATCGTAAAAAAATAATCAGTTATATTCAGCAGTTTTTTTTCATCTGATAAATGTTTGTATTGGCTTTATGAAAACTTGACTTTACGCGACATTCTTACCTAATTTTAAATTAAAAATTATTATACCTACAAGGGTAGTAGCGATACTTCTGTAAACCGACCTAGATATGTATATATGTAAGATCAACAAGCAAATACTTAAAGTTTTTAAAAGCTACTAAAATTTAAAAAAAGCACCGTAATCAAAGAAGAACAAAAAAATTGCTATGTGTTTGCTACGCGACTTCTTTTTGTAGCTACAAATGGCTTTTTGTAGCTACAAATGGCTTTGCGATAGAAGACAAAGTGAAGCGTAGCGATTTAAAACAAAAATCTTCATAATTTGATTATTTTTATATACGGAAATTTATAATTGTGATTGGTTTAAAAACAAAATTTTCTAATAAAAAAGTGCAAAAATCTAGAAAGGGGTACCGGGGTACCCGGTTATTGACTAACGTATATTTTGTTGGTTATTGACCGTAGGGTTAAGCTTGTTTTTATTTTTTATTTTTTTTTCGAACCCGCACACTGATAGACTAGCTTACTAACAACTAGCCTACTGGGGCACCCTCACTTGACTAGGAAAAAGAAAATCACCAATTTTCACTTGATGATTTGATTTTCATTAAAGTAAATCAAAGTTTGTATACCCTACACCAAAGGTAAAAGGGTATATATAGGTTTGTCATTCCGTTTGTAATTTCTGCAATATTAATCTTATTAATCTTATAGTATAAGTATATATTTTCTGGGTCCTTATGAGGATTATGATATTTATGCCACACATAGTCTAGAATTGCTTGCTATTGAAATTTAGCCTGATCGGCCCACAAATGGCTAAAATGTGAGACAAAAATAGCAACTGCCTCTAATTTTACCCCTATATGGCTTGCTGTTGTTGTTTCCCTTATTTTTTACTTATGTATATCTGCATACCAGGTACAAGCATCTTGTTTGTCAAAAGATAACATCCGACAAAATGTGGGCGGCAGTGGAAAGTGAGTGTGGCTTTATTTCTACCTAAAGAACGGCATGAGATTATACACAAAGCTGTTTAATAAATACACAACAGAAAAATTGATGGGATTCGAGAAGTGGGCGTGGCACCTCCCGTAGAAACATTTAATAGATTTCTAAATATCTATAAAATGTCTAGAGCCAAAGTTTCCAAAATTAGGTAAAAACATCTTAGTTATCAATAGAACTTTTACTTGTTCATTAACTGTAATCCATATTTTCACTTAAATGGGGTTTCGTTAATTACTGTCTTCTTTGCTTGTAATCATTACTTTCAGATCAATGCAATGCTAAGTATAATACAATAAAATGAAAATTTATTTTGTTTAAGACTGCATTTACATTATGCAATTAGCACCGAAACTTTTGTATGCATCATTTTGTTTGCTATATACTTGCAGAGATTTCGGAGGAACGCATGGAAGATGTTGAAAAAGTGAAAAATGCATTTACACTTGAAAAATCTACTTTCAATGAAATATGTCACCAATTCTGAAAAAACTGTTTTTTTTTATACAAAAGTGCCAACATTTTAAAAGAGTACACCAAATGTAGTTTGAATTAATTTTGTTTAAAATAAAAAGAAAAAAAAAAATTATAAAAAAATTGCAAATAAGCAAAAAATTTGAAATATGGTAACGCTGCTTTCATTGATGCCACAATGATAATATAATTTATTGCCACTTTGTAGTGTTGACACTAAAATAATCGACGACAGACTAGTTGAAGCACTTGAACTGTAGTCATATTTAGTAAGTGCCGGTTCACACACGTCATGTTTGACTCTTTAAGTCTTGGTCTTTTAGGAGAAAAGGGAAAATAGACTGCAATTTCTTTTCCCCTCTCTCCTAAAAACTCAAGACTTGAAGAGTCAAACTTGACGTGTGTGAACCGGCACTAACTGTAATTGAAAATATATTTCTCCTAACTGCATGAGATACGTTCCTTGTTTGAAAATAGGAAGTGAGCAGCTCAAAACTTTTTAAAAAGTGAGATATCTTTAAGCTTTATGGTTATATTTATAATATTTTGAAAAGACCGAAGAGAGTTTCGCATTACGTTTAAGGGCTTAGAGCGGCTAAAATAGGAAAGTACGTCTCTTAATTTTTAGGCAGATAATTCAGCCTCTCATTTTCTATGCCTTTTCAGCTTTTATATCTTCCGCTTAAATTGAAAGGCAAAGGAAATGAGAGAAACGTTTTCTTATTGCGTGTCCTGGCTTAAGAAGCCTTTAAAATTTCTGGAGAATGCTAAGTAATTGGTGAATATGTATGTTTGTTGATAATTATTTTTCGAATATTTATATTTGTATATTTGCTTATATATACTTAGCTGGTGATGCTTAACTCTATTTGTGAAAATAAAAATGCAAAACTTTTTTATTTCATTTTTCCCGACGTTTCGTGAATTTTATGTTCACTTCTTCAGGGGATTCGTCTATTAATATAAAATAAAAAATAAAAAACATCAACATTTAATGACACAATAAATTGAATGTAACTAACTTACATTAAAAAAAACAATTTTGTATTACATTAATAAATTTTTTAAAAAAATGAAAGCCACAGCTAGTGTCGTCATCTACTGTTTTTTAAAACAACTCTGTAACAGGCGCTTAAATTGTATCTTCTTTTTTATTCATTGTTCTGTTTATTTTCTGTTGAATTCTTAAGCTTTCTGTTGTATATCTTTTTCTCACGTTATTTACCTTATCCAGTATTCTTATGTTGTCAAAATCAGGTTTGTGTTTTGTTTGTAATATGTGTTGTGATAATGCAGTGCTTTCTTTGTTTTTGTTTATGTCTGGCTGACTTCCAAAACGTCAAATGCTTTGTATAAGAACAAAGTATAATGTTTCATTACGCCGCAGTACAATATATATGCAATGCAAACCCTTTCAAAACATCAATGATAAGTATTAGTAACGCAGTAAAAAAGCAATCAGAGCATCGGTTTCAAAGTTGATGCTTTGTGATATTTGACATTTAATTTGCAAGCAATACAGATTTATTTTAATATTATGCATTGCATCACTTACATCTCAAAACGTTTAAATAAACAGAACACATAGTTGCATTGTTTCGGTACTTTGTACATGTGCATCGTTAAAATACAGTAATAAAACTGTATACAAACTTTGTATTAGTACGTTTTGGAAGTCAGCCTCTGTGTTGTGTTCTCCCATTCTTGTCTCCAGATTTCTCTTTGTCGTCCCAATGTAAACTAAATCACAGCTGTTGTTGTTGTCTCCCTTGCATGGTATTTCATACACTACATTATTTTGTTGTAGTTTGTTTATTGCCATTTTTGTATTTGTAAATATTGCACTTAATGTTTTGTTTGGTTTGTAAGCAAAGCTCATGTCATTATTATCTATTGCGTTTTTTATGTTTTTATTGTCCGTGAGGCCCGGTATGTATTTTACCTGTAAAAATATTTTTCCTCCTTATCAATGTTACCATTTGTGGTTGTTATTATAGGTTTATAGGTAGATATTAGATTTTTAATTAAATTTGTAGGAAAAGCATTATCTCTAAGTACTTTCGTGATTACATGTTTATTTTTGTTATGGTATTGTTCATCACTAATATCAAGAACTCTACGTATAAAATTTTTTGCAGTATTTACTATTTGAGATTTTGGTTGAGTAGCTTTGAAATTGATAATTCTGCCAGACGATGTATTTTTTGCATACCAATCAAACGTTATTTTATTGTCCCCTCTATGTAATTTTGTGTCAAGGTATGCTATTTCTCGGTTCGTTTCAACTTCAACGGTGAATTTAATTTTCGGATAGTTAAAACCTTGGAGAATGCCATGTTATAAAAGCATCTCTTACCGGTTGGTAAATTTACTCCTTTGGAAGCAAACACCCTTCAACCCCTGGCTTTACCTAAGCCTCTGACTATATACACTTGAGCATTTTTCAATTTTTTTTTTTCTGTTTAAAATAATATAACACAAAATATTTCTGACTTTTATAATATTTCAGCAATTTTAATACGATTCGTATACAAACAATCGCATTTCGAACGATGATTATCGGCATCGAATTTTAAACAATATTTACGCATTGCACATACATGAACACAAATGTATTTATGTATAAAACTAAATGTGTATATACATACACATATAAGTATACATTTTTGTACATGCATATATACATATGGGCACATCCACCAAGCAATTTATCATGTATTTTATACCCACGTTGTTCAAAATTTTCTTCTCTTGCACTTAATTGCGCTTTACACCAAAATACAAACAGTTAAATAATAGTATATAAATTATTCTTTGAGAAACAATTTAAAAAGCTTGATGGCGTAAAGTGACAAGAAGTAGACTTTCCTGTGGAAATACCCATATACATTCGTATGCATACATATACATATGCATATGTATCTATATTTTACATACAACAACAACTTTTTGCATAAAACATTGCCAAAACGTTTTGATGACAACTTTTTCAATAGTTTTACAAACAAATACGAATCGAACTCGTGGCTGACAATATTTTGCACAAGCAATAGCATTTGTTGTAACAACAAAATTTTTGATATGAATAAAATTTAATATCAAAATATTTTACAAGCAATGACAATATTTTTTTTTTTTTATTTAATACGATTTAGTTTGAGAAGTATGTTATTGTTGGATTTTTGTGAAATATAGTTAATTAAGGTTTAAAAGCAATATTTTGTATTGAGGCATGTAAATTGTTAAAGTAATTTTATGCATAACAGCCAGCAGAAGTCAAACGCGGAACGATCATCCAGCAAAAAAGGTACGATCTCAGAATAGCTCCCTCAAAAAAGGTAAACTCTTAGAATGAAAGAACTGAAGAGGAAAAACTTTGCTTGGTGAACAAAGTTATCGCACACATCATCTAGGAACGACTCTTTCAATCACTGACGTAAAACCTGTTTTGAGGGCAGGTCGGATTACGGGTCATTACTCGTTTATTTTCTTATTGTCGATCAATCGGTCGAATGGCAAACACCCCTCTACATTTGGTTTATTGATTTCGAAAAAGCCTTTGACTCATTGAATCATGCCGCAATCTAGAATTCATTATTGCACTATAATGAGGAACTACATTGCTGTGCCACCTGATGAGTCCGACACAAACAGCAGCTCAGCAGAAAAATATCTGTGGAAGGGCACGTATTATCACCATTGCTATTTAACATCGTGCTAGACACTGTGATGAACCGAGCATTGCAAAATAATATAGGAATCACATGGGGACTGTAAGGTGTTCTTAGTGATCTTGATTACAATGAATGAGTGGACGAGGCTGTCTGCACTTACTGGGTTGCGCATAAACGTACCGAAAACCAAAATGATGCACATATGTCGACGCCAACAGACCATATGCTCGTACAGCGGGAGCAATTCCAATAAAAAAGGTAAATTTTTTTGCTAACTGCACGCTAAGAAAAAACATGGTTGTGGTAAACATATTCAAAGAGCAACATATTATGATAAGATTTATGATTGTTGTCACCATATTACGATTATTATTGAATCATATTATGACCAAATATATTCCTGATATTACATCATAATATTTTCTCTTAATCACACAGAAAAAAATAATTTTCATATTTGAATACGAAAATCGCATATTTGATAAAAAATATTTTTGATGACGATTTTTGCTTTATTGATAAAAAAGTTTGTAGGTATAGTTATTGAATTTTTAGTCAACAACCAAGTTTATTGAATCAGTAAGAAAAGTTGTTGCCCAAAATAATTTTTTTCAACAAAATGTTTGCGTAGTTTGTTAAAATAAATTGTTGAAAATGTTGAATAAATCAAATAAAATGTTTATCGAATCTTTATTTATTAATGGTGACGTGCTTAATTGCCAATTTTTTTCCATTATAAATAAATACACAAAAATTTATTATGGGGGGATAAGCTAGTTCCCATGTGCGTTTCGCTGGTTGCTTAAGCCAGATCATCAGGAAACCTTTTTCTAAAGACTTTGGCAAAACTAAAGATATTTAACCAAATAAAACTGTTAAGCGAATGAGAATTATGACCTATTATAAAATGGACAAGAGTTGTAAAAATACTGTTTTAACGTTGATTCAAATATTTGTTTTATTGAATATCAAGAAATATTTAAATATTTCGTTATTAAATATGTTTTATTGAGTGCTATTTTGTAAAGTGTATATTTGATAAATTTTTTTATTGAATCAAACACAAAGTTTGTTGAACAAAAATTATATTTTTAACAAACTGTGTTGTTAAAAATTTTCTTGAGACATTTTTTTCTTTGCATATTATTATCATTTTAATCATAAGAAGTTATCATATTATTGTCATGTAAATCATAACAACATTAGAAGTATTCATATTATGATACAGTGGTGCTGTAAAAAAAAAAATAAATTTTTTGGCAGCGATTTTTAAATTTTAAAAAGTGGGCCCAATAGGCAGTTTTGGAGCCACTAAAACAAAATTATGTTATCAGGATAAGATTCATAAGCAAGTTATTTGTGCCCAATATTCTACATTCGAGATTTTTATGTGTGCAAGTGATTGAAGGAAGATGGTTTATCCGGGATTTGTGGGCAATTCTAGATCTACCAGTACAAAATACATATTGACATGTTATAGCAGCTCTTTTGCTATGTTCACATTTGGGTTTTTAAACGCGTTTAAGCAAAATGTTGATTAAGTTAATCAAAGCCGTTCACACTACATTTGAGATGATTAAGATGACAGATGATTAAGAAAAAAAAAAAACAACAAACAAATTTATATTTATTTAAAGTATTAAAAATGGATAAAAATGCTTTTATAAAGTTATCAGAAGATTATTTTAATCATGTTAATGATGAAATTGTGAAAATTTATGAATTATTCAAGGAAAAAAATAAAAACATTAAGCAGAAATCGTAGCCGGTTGTACACGATCATGTTGGCGATTCTACATTACACTCTGTTTGAGGTATGTTCAGTGGATTCTATGTGGTTTATGAAGTGATTTGGTTGTAATCATGTCGATTTGAAGTGATTAATAAATCACTTCAATGTAGGGGTAATCATCTCGATTTTGAAGTGATAACAGCTTAATCACGTTCAAGATGCTTAAACGCGTTTAGGAACCCAAGTGTGAACATAGTATAATAGAAGTTTTTGTTGCCAAACTTTAAATCAATACAAATATTTATAATGATGTTAAATCATTCTATCTATTTCGGAAGTGGTGTTTGTGTGGGGGTTTTGGTCGAATATGGACCGATTGCAATATAATTCCGTAACATAATTTAGGTTGCAATTAAACATTTAAGAGCAAAATTTAATCTAAATACCAATATAATGGGATAATTTATTGGCATGAAGACGGAAAGAAGTTCATAGGGGGGCTATGTCAAATAATGAACCGATTCACAAGTTCAAGATGGTAAGACAACTACCCATCCAGCCGGACCTTGCTAGAACGATTCAGACAGTGATTCGCCAAGTATACGCAATTATATTAATGTGTTACAAAGCATCAGTACAAACGCATATTACCCTCTCCAACTATGGTGATGTGGGTATAATAAAATCGTCTAAATTAAAATGTCGTTATTTTCATTGAAAGTTGTTCCATTTCAAAAGATGTTTCATCTTTTATTTCCCACGATTCATTTAATTGCTTTCTTAAAATTCCTTAATCAAATTATTTAATATAAATATAGAATATATAAATAACCTCTTAAGCCCTCCTCGTGATCACACTTGATTAATTAAAAACTTTAAACTCACTTAAGTTTTCGTATAAAAGAACATCAGTGAGTGTGTGCATCTTGAACGACACTTTATTTAATTATTAAAGTTTGTAAAATATGTACATATTTTATCATATTTCTGTGTAATTCCATCATAATTTTAATTGAGTGTAAAATTAAAAGAAACAACGACAACAACAATAGCAGGAATATAACAATAATAAAAGTTTAAACTTAAAACTAAACGGCTTAATTAAAAGTCTTAATTAGTTGTTTCCTTTTTTTAACTCAATAAAAAAATAAAACAAAAACGAAGTGTCACTTTTTATTATAAAAAAATAATAAAATACTTAAAGTTTTAGTTTGCAAAACTGGAAAAAATAAATTTATTTTATTAAAGCAAAAAAACGCAACACAAGTGTTATAAAAATGTCATAAATATCATAAAACTATAATTCGAAGTTTTAATTTTTTTTAGAAAGATTTTTGTTGCTACTACGACATAAAAAAAAACTTAAAAGTTCTCATGGTTTATATGTATGTATATGCAGACACAAAATTGTGCAAGTACATACACACAGGCTTATTTTCGAGTGCATATACTTGAATGATTATTTATAAGCCCCGCAGACATTTAGGAATGAGGTTAAACAAACTGTTTTTTAAAGAATCATAGTATGCTGCATCCGTTTTCTGTTATTCGCTTTGCTAAATCTTAATCTCGATCGCTAAAATGGCAGAGAATACAAAATTAAGACATTTTAGCGATGATATTAAAAGCTAATATTGAGGCGAATTTGTTTTCCATTACCAAATTTAGCAATGCACGTTACAAATTTTTAACGATAGAGATTTAGCTTTAGCGAATTACGGAATACGGAATACGACTGCAGATCTCAGTTTGGTGCAGCAGACCAAATTGTTCCATCTCTGCTTGTCAATATTTTCTTCGCGTATATCCCGTTATATCTGACGAATGTATTCCAGTTGCTTCTCATAATTGCGTGCACATAACTGCCTTGTGGTAAGCTTTCCACCAACTGCCATTTTATTCACTTTTAGCGTACTCTGATAACCTGAATTATTAACAAATTTGATTAAATATAATAGTCCCATAAAATATGTATGTGTATTTTTGCTGTTGAACTCACAGGTTTTTTCTTTTCAAATCCATCTGCTTTTATATATAAACCTTAATGTTTGCTGGGATATACTGTGTTTATGTGTTTCTTTAACAATTATTTTATTTATGATATTTTTCAACGAAGTTTATATTTAATATTTAAGTCTATTTAATTGTTATTATTTTACTTTAAGCATTATTAAATATTAAATTATTATTCTCACTTGACACACAAATTGTGATGACTTGCATATTTAGTTTTGGTAAGACTTATAATTACATATTTTAATTTAATTATTATATTAAATAATATTTTTATGATTTTTTAATAGTTTAAAAACGGCTTGCGGAACAAAGTATTTCTCAATTAAAATTGAGTTTTTATACAATAGTGGAGAGGGTATTATGCATTAGTGCTGATGTGTGTAACGCCTTAAAATAGTGGTCCTAGACCCACCTTAAAGTATACCGATCTACTCAGAATCACTTTCTGAGTCGAACTAACGATGTCCGTCCGGCTGGCTGGCTGGCTATCCATGTAACCTTGTGCGCAAAGTACAGGTCGCAATTTTAGAGATAATTTGATAAAATTTGGGTCATAGGCCGAATCGTAGGACTACGAGGGAAGATAGGGGGAAATTTCTTCCTCTCAGAAACTATCAAACCGATTTTAATGAAATTTAAAACATAGATAGAACCATATCTATATGGACACATTAGCTATACAGTTTTTAATAAATAGGACAACAAGGGGAGGCAGGGGGCAATTTCTGCCTCTCACAAACTTTCAAACCGATTTTCATGAAGTTTATAAACATATAGATAAATCCATATTTACATGTACACATAAGCATGATGTGTTTTTAAATACTGTGGTGTTGGGTATCATATGGTCGGGCTTGACCGACTATTCTTTCTTACTTGTTTTATAATACATTTATAAAGTTTTTTTAATTAAAACTCTTCCCTGGCACTTAAGGCCACAACAAAAATCTAATATGTGTACAAAACGTTTGTACACATATATATTAGTACATCGCGGTACTGTTCGCCAGACATTTAAAATATTGTTGTGAGGGCACAAAAACTCAAAGAAATACACTCCAGGCAGTACATACTTGTTTCTTTCAGAACCTCTTAATAATAATGTACTTGATAACCACCTCGTAAAGTCCCGCGAAAATTTGCTATGTTCACTTGTGTATCGTACAAAAATGACGAATTGTTTTTGCAAAGAAATAAACATACAAACTATTTCGTACATACATATCCCATGTGAGGTGTAGGGATGATCCTAAGGATTTTTCAACTTTTGGTGCTACATCCTCCGAATAATTGACCTTCGAGCATTTGAATGTACTGGCATACTTTGTATCTCATACATTTTAAAAATTAGTGCATGCGTACCAAAAGATACGGCAAACATCTAAAATTACAGGGCTCTTGAAGTTTTCGGATTTCTTGAGTCCGGGGTACTCCCTGGAGCTCCTCATTTTTATCTGGTACCATGGGTGTCCGAGGGCTCGGACGAGGGTCTTATTGTTCTTTGAATGGATACTTTCGGAAATTACTTAAGGCCTGCGGCTTATACACAAAACCGCGGGAAGGGATAATTCACATGGAAGACTGATTTTCATCCTTGTGGAAAATTTCAACCTGTGGACATTCCTAGATACTGTTGCTATTTAACAGAAGCTGCTTGGATTAACTATACCAGTGAAGCCTAAATAGCTTCGGCTCCCAAACAATGGGCTTGTATTATTATTATAACAAGCACAGTGGCATTTGGTAAGTGTATTTTTAATACACCAAGTGGTTAAGATCAGCCAAGAGATAAACCGCCTGTTTTTAGAAAACGTAAACAAGTGAGTGAATGAGAAACTAAATTGAAAACAATAATAAAAAACGAAAATTTGTTTTTTTTTTCTATATAATTTTTCACACACTCAGTTGTTTACGTTTTCTAAAAACAGGCAGTACGTCTTATGTCAGGTACTCATGTAAATTGATTACGCTCCAGTTGCTAAATAAAAAAGTTGTGTGTACTTTTCTTCGCACTCTCATTGCTGCGTGTATTTGTTATTCCTTTTTAATTTTAAAGAGTATTTTTTTTTTTAAACCCACACTTTGACTGTAGTAAAGAATTTGTTCTAAGCTTCTACGCATACACACACTAACGCAAGTTCGACATCAACACTTCTCTTCAGTATTTGTTTATGACACCGACACTACAGTATAGAGTTTGAAATATATTTCAATGATTTAAATGTGTGTCCAAGTGGATTTGTGCAGGCCTCTACTTGGTTGGTAATTTTATGACAGAAAATCATTAATTAAAGAAGCAGTCCATTTAAAATGGTATCCATGGCGTAAGTTTAGAAGTTTACATCACTTTGTAGTACAATGGCCATAAAAACCTTGGGACACTTTTAAATGTTAAAAATTTGTGATCAAACTTGTAAACATTGCTATTTTAACCAAATCAATATAGAAATTATGTGTTAAGAATATTATTTAGTGAACAAAATTAATAAAAGCCACGAAAGGAAAAAAATAATCAAAAAAAAAAAAATAAATACATAAAATTTTTCTAAACAAAATAACAAGACCTTCTTTAAAAACGTTAAAAACCCCGACACTAATTTTTTTCTCTTCTTTCAAATCTTAAAGTAACAGCTTACGGATCGCACTGAAATTTTTTCCACTCTAAAGAAAAAAAATTGCTACTAAATTTAAAAATTTACTAAGGAGAAGAAAACTTAAAAAAATATTCCAAATTTTACGGTTTAATTGAAGAAAGAAGTAAAAGATTTGCAGAGCCTTCTACGAACAAAAAAAAACCATATTTCTAAAACAAAGTAGTAAGTGTGGTTAATGTTACTTTTTCCAAAACTTTCCTGTTTTACTTTTAGTTGTTGTAAATGTTAAATGCTGTTGTTGTAGTTGCAACATTGGCATGCATCTTGTTAGAATTTGTATGTTGGGGTCTGTCTGTTCTTGTTTCTGTATTGCAGTTTATGGCGACTGTTGCTGCTGCAGTTGTTGGGGCGTTAAATTTCGATCAACATACGGATGAAGGAAAAATGTTTGTGTGTTATTTCTTGCATTCAAATTTTATACTTTTTTTGTTTGTTTTTTTATTGGCAACGAGGGTTGTAGAATAGGTTTTTTAAACAAAAAATGGATTTTAAGTGAAAAATTTCTGATTTTTGATGATTGTTTTCTAAAATCCTCTGGGCTAATTCTGGCAGTTGTATTCGAATACTATTCGATTCGAAAGCAATTTTATTTCTAATTCTTTAAGTCGATAGAAATCGATATTATTTTTTAATGTTGTGAAAATTCAAATATTTGCTTCGCAACACTGACAAAATAGTTTCGATCCGTTCAGTATTCGATTCGAAAAATATTTCGATCACGACTGTTGGAATTAGGGCCCTGTATTTGTTTTTAAGTAGTATTATTAATTTCAAAGTATCAAATTTCGCACAAGAAGTGAGTTTTTATCAACCCAGCTTGTTTTTTATGAACCCTTTCGAACCAAAGTCTTAGATTCGGAAGGATACCAGTATAAGCGGCAGAGCAAATTTTTGTCCTCCTATGTCAGATGGTATGATATGTTTACTAATGGCGATTTCTTTTCTGAGAAAAATGTTGCATTAATGTTACATGTTCTACATTTTTGTGTTCGTTTGTACAAAAAATACAACTATGGGAAAAATTTTCAAGTTCTTTTGTGAATATGTTGATGAAAAACATGCAAAACATGTTGCATATTTTACCCTTACTTTTACTTAAGGTGTTCATACTGCCCTGTTCTACAACTTTGGTACATGCTACTTTGTTTGTACAACAAATGTTTTATTTTGTTTGTCATAATTCATACCGCCCATAATTTTCTAAAAAAATTATTTTAAAACAAAATATAAAAATATTTAAACATTAAAATCAAAAAAGTCTATTTATATTATAATCGTTTTAATTTTTATTAGCCATTGGTGATGTTAATATTTGTTTTCAACCAGTAATAGCGTGCATAAACCGCTTAAATAGCTTTAAAAATCGCTCATTAAGTACATTAATGATGAAAGTGTAATAGTTGTAAATAAAAGCACTAATTGTGTTCTATTGAAATTGTACAACATGTAACACTTCGAGTGATTATAGGTAACATTAGAAAATGTTACATGTATATACTGTAACATATTTTTCTCAGAAAAGAAATCGCCATAAGTGTAGAAATTACAAACGGAATGACAAAGGAATGACAAGTTTTGGCTAAAAAAAAGTTCAGTTTGCGTCACTGATTTAAAAATTTGTATGTGTAGTAGAGGTCTGCTTTGAATAATTCACTTGTTTGCCTTTATTCAAAGTGCACAACATTTACTCAAATATTAAACATTCAAAAATATAACAAAAGAGTACCAAGGTATATTTACACAAGTTAAACTCGTTGGCCCATATGCTTGTCAGCTGATTACCCCTAGTTGGAACCCAAACGTCAAATTTCGTGTATATGAGCCAAAAATTTGTACATGTGTTTGTTAAATTGTTTTTGTTTTTTATAAAGACAATTTTGACAACTCGGTTCCTTTTATAGAAAAGCATGTCTACACTCCCAAATGAGTCTACCTTGTGAAAATATACCTTGAAAGAGTACCATATACAAAAATAAGAGAGAATGAATTGAATAAAAAACTTGTTTACTGTAAACGAATCTGAGAGTCATTCATAAATTACAAAACATTGGAATGAGCCGTTAGAATGAGCAAGTTTACAAAAAATATTCGAATAATTTTTGAATTATTGAATGTGCATACATTTATTTGAATACATTGACGTAATATGTGTGTAAGCTTGTGGCTTCTTTTATTTGTAAGAGTTAAGCTTACACATACATACGTAATGTGTAGGTACAGAAATTTTATATTCAAATTTTATTTGAATATTTAACTCATTTGACTTGAGTTGACTGAATTGAAATTTTTATTTGTTTTGTCTTTGGTTGTTCTTTCATTTGTTTCGTTATTATTGGGTGCTCGACACATTGTACTTGAAAATCAAATGAGTGTGTTGAAATTGGTTTTTATTTATTCTTGCAGACCTCTAATGTGTATCCTTTACATGCAATTACTAGAATTTGAAAATAAAAAAAAAAGCAAATAAGAGTGCTTTATTCATATGTGCTGAATCTTTCATACCCTCCGCCGATAGTTAGAATATTTAAGGACTACCTTTTCATAGGACCTATGGCTTCTACACTGAAAAAATTTTCTTCACAGATCCAATGAAATTTACATTAAAATTCAACCTATGTAACCCTTCATTGGATTAATGAAGGAATAATAAAATCAATGACAAAATTTTCATTGATTTTATGAATCCTCATTGAAAAAATGGATAAAATAAACGTTTGTCATTAAACTAATGCAAAATTTTCATTGATTTTATGAAACATTTCATTAATTCAATGAAAGGTTACATAGGTTGAATTTTAATGTAAATTTCATTGGATCTGTGAAGAAAATTTTTTCAGTGTAGTCTAATGAAACTATGGCAGTAAACATTTTACAAAAATAACATTATTTGTTATGGCCCATAGTTAATTATCGACCAATCTTCACGAAATAGAACTATTTCTCGTCATATAGAACGAATTTATGTAGAATTTTTTATCAATCTGTGCCATTTATTTTCGCTTTTCAAATAAAATTATAAAATTTTTATGGCGATTGTTCTACTTTTGGGTTTACAACTCTTATCCTAAAACAACACAGTTTGTTCAAAATAAAATTTTAGGTCAACCAACTTTTTATTTGATCCAATGAAAAAAATTATCAAAATTACACCCAATAAAACATATATAATAATAAAATATTTCTTCATATTCATAATTCTCATTCGCTTCACAGTTTCATTTGTAGAATATCTTTAGTTTTCCAAAGTCTTTGGAAAAAGGTTTCCTGATGATCTGGCCTAAGCAACCAGCGAAATGCGCATAGGAACAAGCTTATCCCCCCACAATAATTTTTAGTGTACTCATCAAATAATAAATATTGGGAATTAATCACATCATAATTAATAAATAATTAAATAAAGATTCGATAAACATTTTGTTTGATTTATGCAACATTTTAAACAATTTATTTTAACAAATCACGTAAACATTTTGTTGAAAAAAACTTATTTTGATATGTAAAATAAATGTTCAAGCTTAATTTCTTATTGTTTTATATAAAAAACTTTTTTTATAAAATTTATTTTCACCAATATTTCGGCACTTTCTTTGAGTGCCTTCTTCAGGGTTTTTTTTCTTTCAACAAAATTAACAATTTTAAAAAACAGAATTAACAATTTTGGGCAACAACTTTTTTTACTAACTCAATAAACTTCGTTGTTGACTAAAAATTCAACAACTATACCTACAAACTTTTTAATCAATACCGCTAAAATCGTCATCGCAGAAAATTAAATTTTTTTTTAATCAAATGTGCGATTTTCGTATTCAAATATGAAAATTATTTTTTCTGTGTAAAAACATTTTACTAGGTTTGAATCCCAAACTGCTTAGGAGAACAAGTAAGGAAGGATTTTAGACTAATATTGTTCTTTCGAAAGTGAGCGTGAATAGATGGACAGACGGACAGACAGACGGGTCTGGCTAAATCGACTTAGAATAACTCAAAGAGCCGGAGTATATATTCTTTATGGGGTCTTAGATGAATAATAAGAGTTTTACACAGAATGACAAATTTAGTGGTGGAGGGTACAAGAAATCAAAATCCTTACTTCCTTACTTACTTAAAAATATTGAAAATTTGGATTAAAAACCATAAATAGTTCAACAAAATAACCACAATACTAATTATTGTTAAGGCTAAGGCACGAGCTCTATGTGTACATTTGTCCTTCAAGTTGTGCTGAAAAAGGTCAACAGAAAAGAGAAAGACAAAGTGAAAAAACAAAAAATGTACTTGGACTTCAAGAAAAATTCTTGACAAAAGTACGAAAAAACGGAAGTAAGGAAGAAACATGTAAAATCAATTGAAATGGATAATCATTCAGGAAAGCAAATTTCGATCTACCAAATGTTAGAATACAATTTGGTTTAAGGATTGATGTTTGACTATTGACGTCAGCAGTCGTCGATGGCTGCGAGTGTAAGACGGCAAATCCATCTGAGGAGATCGAGTGGTTGCGATCGAAACATGTCATGGTAACCTGCCGGCCGGGGTTCGAGCCCCAGCCACGTCAGGAATGAAAGATTATCAATAACAATTTTAACTAATTTTCATGTTGTAAAATTCCTTTCTTCATAAAAATAATTTATTGAAAAATTAAATTTCATGAACTTAAGCCTAATTAAAAATATTGAAAATTTGGATTAAAAACCATAAATAGTTCAACAAAATAACCACAACACAAATTTTTATTAAAAATTCTCATGTTGATAAAAAAATACAATTCCACCAAAAATTCACATTTTATAAAAAATTCTCATTGTGATGGAAAAATACAATTAAATCTTAAATACATACTTTTACAAAAATTCACATTTTCAACCAAAAGCTTTAATTGTATCGGGCACGTTTTTCGTCAAATAGCTACATTTAGAATATGTTCGCTTAAAATGGATTTATTCAGCCACTTTTTCAGATGACATTTTTTTTCCAAAAAAAAAAAAAGAATTCTGTTTTTCTGCAATGTGTTTTACTTAAGTATTTTACCAAAGGCCATTTCCAAAAAAAAAATTCCCTTTAAAAGAAGAATACCAAAAAATAAATTTTACAAGAAATCCGTCCCATTGTTAAAAAAAATCCTTTGCCATAAAAAATTTCTTGGTATTTATTTTTCAATAAAAAAAAATTTGTCTCCTTTTTTTTTAAAAAAAATGTCATCATAATTTCTTAAAACCTTTTGCTACAATCCTCCATATATTTCATAAAAGCTAAACTATTGCATTTGCATTAAGCCATCTTGGGGAATATTATGATGTTGTTTCTATTACTAGAGCTGCTGTTGATTTTCTTTCCATGTTTCTCCTCTATTCCTAAAACCTCTACAGAGTTTTTCTTTTAAAACATGTTAAGGGATATTGTTTAAATATCCAGCAAACCATGACATAGCGCTGCCATTTTTTTCTTGTGCCATTTCTGAAACAACTTTTTTTTTCTCTATTTGTTTGTAACGCATGAGCTCCTCGATTTAAATGGGTTTTCCATAGTAAACACTACATTATCATTAAAATAAGCAAAAAAAAAAAAAAAAATAAAAATGTTGCATTAAAAAAGCAAAAGCTAAAGCAAATGTACAAGTACAAGAAGCTTAGAAAGATGTAGCAAAATTTAACCGTATGCATGTAAATATTGTGGCAGCAGTAAGCAAAATGTAAAAAAAAAAATATAGCCTGGTTTCAAATACTTTTTAGCCATAATTGTGTAAAATACTGAAATAAAAAATCTAAAACATACTCTGTTACAATATGCAAATTATTGAAAAAAGAAAAATCATACAACTCTCGGAAAATACATCAGATGGGTGGGTTTGTTTTTCCTACTAAATTTCCATTAACAACGGCAAAAAAGAACATTTTATTAGAATAAATTATTATTTAGAAATGCTTTGCAGTTGTACCTTACAAATAAAAATGTACATAAACAGTTGCTAAGAAAATTTATTAGAAATTGCTGCAACTGAAAACTTTTAGAAGGAATTTTGAGTTTTCTGAAAAAAATCTCTACCAACAATTTTCACTATCTTCAGTAGGGTATCTGCATTTTTTACACAAAATAACTTACTAAATATATTGTTTTTCCTTTAAAAAGCTCTAATTTTTTATAAAAAAAAGCCTAAATTTTACATTTAATGATGAATCTTAATACAAAAAGTTAACAAAAATATATAAACTTGCAAAAGTATTTTCATTAAGCAAAAAGTTAGATTTTTACACAAAAAGCTCATATTTAAAATAAGAAAGCCCTTTTTAATGAATATTCTTTTTTATAAAACACATAGCTTTTTAATTTAAAAATTCACTTTCACACATAAACGAAATTTTAAACGAAAAGTTAATTATTTTACGACTAAAGGCAGAATTAGTCTTTACTTTCTGTTTCTGTTCTGTTCCGTGCCGTTCTGTTTCGAAATTGTAATAGTTACTTTTTCTGTAGCTACTTATGAGCCATTTATGACAAATTAATTAGTTTTGCACCGTCCATTGTTTCATTTCAATCACTTTAATGCAAATAAATTAGAAGAAATTAAATTTTATGAATTTTTAAAATCAAAAAATAGTTAATTTCAACATAAATATGTATTTTTTTATTATTTATTTTGCTGTCACTTACAATAACTTAACAGTTTTTTGATTTTAACAAACTGAACCGCAACAGAACAGAAAAACTAATCAATTTTACAGGTTTTTGAATAACAAAAACAAATCAGCTGACTCGTAACAGAACAGAAAGTAAAGACTAACTGAGCCTTAAAAATAAAACCAAAAATATACAAAGTGATAAATTAATAGATATTTCTTCTTACACAAATGTTTCTTTTTAACCAAGAAGCTCAGATTTTACACAAAAAGCTCACATTTTATACAAGAAAGCTCTTTATTTATCAAACGATAACTCTTAATTTAAAAATCTTCTTCACACCTTTAAAACGAATAGCTCAATATTCTACGATTAAGAAAACCAAAAATATACGAAAATATAAATTTTCAGATATTTTTCTTTTAAAACAAAAAGCTCACTTTTCACTCTAAAAGATCAATTTCAACACAAAAAACTGAATTGTTTCACAACAGGCTCACTTTTTACACAAAAAGCAGCCTTGTTACACAAAAAGCTCACTTGTTAGATAAAAAGCTTCCTTGCTACACAAAAGGCTCACTTGTACCACAAAAAACTTGGTTTTTACACAAAAAGTTTACTTATTACATAAAATCCTGACTTATAACAGAAATATTTTTTTTTTAATAAAAAGCTCACTTTTTAAACCAGGAGCTCAATTTTTGCACAAAAAACTCACTTGTTACACAAAAAGGTTACTTTTAACCTGCCATCGGCAAAATCAGGACGCCGCGTTTTCTCTTTTCTCTTTTATTCTCTTGTATGCTCTTTTATTGCGTACATGTGCACACACATTGCAGAGAATTTAACAACATTAACAACAACATATGTAAAATTCGTACAACGCATATAATCGCAAAATGTAATAGTATTGGTTGCCGATGGCAGCTTTTAACACAAAAAGCTTACTTTATACACAAACAACTCTCCATTTACAAAAAAAGAATCACTTGTTAAATAAAAAACTTACTTTTTACACAGTATCATCACTTTTTGCACAAAAAGCTCACTTTTTAAATAAAAAGCTTACTTTTTACATGAAAGGCTCAATTTTCACACAAAAAGCTTACTTTTTTACACATTAAACTTACTTTTTACACAGAATCCTCACTTTTTACACAAACAGCTTACTTTTTAGAGAAAAAGCTTTCTCTTCAGACAAAAAGCTTTCTTTTTACATAAAAGAATCACTTGTTATACAAAAAGCTAATTTTTTCGCAGAATCGTCACTTTTTACACAGAATCCTCACTTTTTACACAAAAAGCTCACTTTTTACTCGAAAAGCTCACTTTTTAAACAAAAATCTCACTTTTTACTCGAAAAGCTCACTTTTTACTCAAAAAGCTCAGATGTTAAAAAAAGGTTATATCTTTCCTCTTAAAACAAGTCAAAAATTAATAAGTAAGAAAGCAGAGTCGATCAAACCCAACAGTATGATACGCTACACCACAATATATAAAAAAATTGTTTGCGAGTTTACCCTATTTGTGACCCAAACAAAATTATATCATGAGGTTAAGATTCATATAAAAGTTCTTTGTGCAAAATATTATTATTGAAAAAGGGGGTTTTCATATGGACCCTATGGTTAATTTTGGACCCACCAGCAAAAAATTTTGTTCTGACATAGTAGCCATCTTATAAGTTATTGTCGCCAATTTTTATGTTCTAAGGAAGTTATGGAATTAAAAGCTAGATCGGCATAGAAAGTAATTCAGCACAAGCGCAAAATACACTCTTCTCTATTGCTGCAGAACGCACGATTGCAAAATCACTTGTGAATTCAAAATCGCCCATTCCATTTTTGCGTGTGCTGAGTCTAGCTCGTTGAGTTAACTTGATTCACATTGAAATAGAAGAAGAAGCCAATTCTAAAGTAGGTAAACAAAAGTAACATATTTGTCAAATAAACGAAGTAGATTTTTTAATTGCCTTTTTTTATTGATATTGATTAAAATGTTGTATTTTTTTAAAAGACATTAAATAAAAACACATAAAATGTGTTCTTAACTCTGCTGCATGCCACTCAATTTTTATAACAAATACAAGTTCACTTTGAAATCACTTTGGACTTTGCTTGCGATTTAAAAGTGAGTTTATTTGTAAATTCTATTACTATTAAAACATTCTTTTTCCTTAAAAAGTTTGTTTAGCAAACAAAAAGTACTTTTTCTCTAAAACGAAATTTGATATTTTTCTAAGGAAATTTCGTTTTTGCCGTGCCGTAAAAAAGTTTAGCACCACAAATTGTATTTTTATTATACCTAACTTTTTCGGCAACTAAATAAATTCCTTTTTCTTAAAAAAAAAAAAAAAACAAACTTAATATACAGTATGCCCTCATTTTGTGCAACCCTCACTAAACGCATTTTTTCGCCTCCTCGTTTTTATCCATGGAATTTTTGCTCGGATATTGTAATAAACTCGGAGTTTGCTACAGCTGTTGGTCCCAACCTGTTGCACAACCCGAGGGCGTACTGTAGTACCATTTAATATAAAAAATACCCTACATTCAAAAAGTATATTTTAGTATTTACACCAAAAATATTTTCGACCAAAAGGCACTTTTTTAATAAAAGTTTTTCGCTTTTTGAATAGAAAAACATTTCTTTTGTTTTTAATTTCTTTTCGTACTAAAAAGTACCTTTTACACAAAAAGTATTTTTCTTGAATCAAGAAACACAATCTTGTGTTCTTCAAAAAAAGTAAATTAATTTTTTCTAACCATAATCTCTTATATTTAAGCTTAACATGGTTTAAAAGTGATTTATCTATCTATTAAGTTACAAATAGTTTAACAAATTTGAACTGAAGTCTTTAATAAAAATGAAACTTTTTTACATATTTCGGAAGGCAATACCACTGCTGTCACAGGCATTAAAACAAACGTGTGCTAAGTTTGACTATGAAAAACAGACATTCAAGGTGATGACAGCGTGGGTCCTTCGTTATTATCCGCCCTCGATAAATGAACGGTGGCATGGTTGGGTGTATGTGTGTGTTTTTTTTTTTTTTTTCAAAACTCAAGTACAAACACCCGTGAAAATAAGTGTAGTGCACTCGTTATGAATGACACAAACATACTTGAGGTTTTTAAGAATTTCTTAAAAATTCTTTCTCTTTTCTGTGTGTGTGTATTTGTTGTATCCAAATAAGTGGCAGGCACTTGGAAATGAAATTATAGAAAAAGAAACACCATCTTTAATATGATAAAGTATTCAACTGATAGACGATGCTGGGTAGAGGGGGTGAATTTCAGTATAGTTTTTTCTGATGTCTACTAAAGTTAATTAAACCAATTACAAATAAAACAAGTGATGTAAATTTATACACACAATCACATGTGACTGCCTGCCTTTGATTGGTGTGAGTCGTTTTTTTTTTTTTTTCTTCTATTTGATAGGAAAACATAAAGAAAATATGCAGACTCCTTGAAAATTGTTTGTGGGTGTGAACAAAACTTGTGTTTGCCTGAATGATTAAGTATAATTTATGTTGACAAGTTCATAGTTTGATAGATTTAAATAATTAATTTCGAAAGAATATTTATAAGAAATGTTAGATAAAAATTTTTATTGGAGAAAAATGTATCAAAAAAAAAAAAAAAAAAAAAAAAATTGTTATTTAAAGGAATTTTAATAAAGAAATTATTTTGAAGGCATTCTAATCTCTTAATGAAATATTTCAGTTTTAAGGTAGAGTTATATTATTGGTTTGTAATTGACCTTCAAAAGCCCCATAGGGAGGGAAAACTTAATAAAATGAGTAGGAGTACTATTTTAGATCTCAAATGTTCCTTAACGAAGCAAAACAAATTTAAGTATTTTTTAAGTTGAAAGATTTCTAATTTCTAACAAATTTTCAAATAGTTCTAGTCGAAATTTATAACTAAAATAGAACACAAACTAAAGCGAACCTAAAACTTGTACTGAAACCTGATCTAGAACATTAGCTGAAAACCTTAAGTAGGACCAAAACAGAACTGAGCTAAAACTGGTAGGAGATCTAAAATTAAACAAATATAACACAGTACCAAAAACACACGGATCGGGCAGTATAGATTCGAATGTGTATTACCAACCGGTAGTAAAACCCTATACTTCAATCAATTCGTTTTCCTTATGAAAAGAAGAAGCAACCTTAGTTCTATCTAGAATAGATCAGTCAAACAGAAAAAACCGGTATTCACTGGTATTTTTTCCACATTCCCAATTTTTTTTTTTTTTGCCAGGCGGGTTTTTTTTATCTTTGGCATTTACAGATGTATGATATATCAAAGTTTTTGTCTTGAGATTATTGGTTGGCCACAGTTTTATAAGACTACAAATTATACTATTAAATTCCGTGAAGATCGGTCCATAATTTACCATATAGTCCATATAAATCACACTCTTGGAAAACACTTTAGTACGCCTAAAACCATAAGCAGTAACGCTTTTGTTGTAAAACTTGGTCTGTAACATTGGACTTATGTGTCTTTCACTTAAAAATATATGTAAGTCCTAGTCCTAGACCCGATCGATAAAAATCATCTTCGTTTGTAAAGTAGTTATCGAGATATTGAAGACATTAACTCAGCACATTCGGAGATATGACAGTTTGAATATGACTTTTGAAAAAATTTAATAATTTTTTTTCGTTCATATCCATATGTTCCTTATAGGATAAAAGGAAACTTCACGCCAAATTTCATTAAAATCGAAAGGGGTCGGTTCCCACACAGAAAAAATTATTGCCGAATTATTTTCAAACAAACGCTTGTTTGAAAATTTTTTCAATTTCTACAAATTTTTTTACTGATTCAATTAAAATGTTTGTTTGATTTTTATTTAACCAACAAAAATGTTGACAACCATTCAAAAATATAATACACGCGTTATTGGTTTCAAGTTTTCATAATTTTGTATGAAATACTTAACGCTTTTTAATGTTGTCGTCTTTTTGCATTTTTTTATTTGATCGTAAGCAACACATCCTTATGTGAAATATAAGAACTACAACAAAAAACACATATAGTCTATTTTTGGACACTTTAAAAAAGTACAACAATAAGAAAGAAGAAGAGGTTTGAAGTAAAAAAAAAAAAAAAACAGAAAAATAGCAGGTAAAAAAACGTTTTACTCTTTTTTAAACAACAGAAACAACAACATTATAAGAAACAAAATAAATTTTTTGTTGGTTTCAAAGTTGGTTAAAACAAAACAAAATCCCGTATTCAATTTTCTCAAACTGTTTACTTAAATACATCAAATACAAAAATATAATGATGACGAAAAACATATCGAGTCGGTCTGTCGCCGTTTTTGGGTTACATTTCTTCTTCATTAGCAAAGGAAAGGATACAGCAGCAGTGAGTGATGACGAAAAACATTGTGTGTATAAAAAAAGACTTCGTTCAAAAATTATTTCAACAAAAAAATGTGTCTCAAAGCCAGCCGGCCGCTCTGCTCTCTCTACCATCATCTTCTAATACAGTGCCTGCTTGTGTGCGCATCATTGCTTGTGCAAAAACTTTTTTTTTTGATTTTGAAATTTAGTATATGAATTTCAGTAAACTTTTTGTTTGATTCAGTTAATTATTTGTTTGAAAAAATCAGTGTTTTTTTTGCAATAAACGAAATGCAAATAAATTGTTTGAATATGCGAATTTGTTTATAGGACCGATTTCAGACAAAAAATTGTTTGATTCTACAAATTTTTTGTTTGAATTGGAAAAATATTTTTTTCTGTGCACTCGTAGTCGATTTGACATGGAACTACCCATATAAGATTCAGCATAGCCGAATAAAGCACTCTTAAAAGCAAAAAATACTTGGACTTATGTATGCATTATACCTCCAATTTATGCTTTAAAACCTTCTGCAGTTTTTTTTCATCTTTCTCCATAATCTTTATAACAAACATTTACCAAATGCAGAAAATTTTCAAGTATGTGATTATCGGTAATAATTGAATGTGTATGTACATATGTATGTACTTACGAACGAGTAACAAACACTCATCTTCAAATACTCAAGTACATTAACATGAATATTAAATGTCGTATGAATGCAGTAAAACAAAAATGAAAAGTTGAAAGAAGTGTTGCCATTGACTCAAAGCCAGGCAGACAGACAGACATAAATGCATAAACATATATGAAGATACTTGAATAACAATTTCAAGGGTTTTAAGTCTCTAAAGAAATCAAACAGGGATGAATTAATAAAAAATATGAAAAAAACAAAAAAGGCAAACACTTTTGTGCATAATTTTTTTTTTTTTTATATAAATGACAAACAAGTGCATTTTGTTTTAACAACCAGCTATTGAATCGACATTAACAAAAAAAAATTATACAACCACTCGACAAACTCGCACTCGAACTCATACTTGGTTTGTAATTGCGATTAAAAAGAAATCATTAACAAAATACAAGTACAAGATGGCCCCCAGGCTAAAGAATGAGTGTTATAGGAAAGTAATCATTATTTGACAAAAAAAAAGCTTGTTGCTTTAACCAGGATGTACTGAATAGAAAGAAACTCATTAAATATGGTTACAGGCACTCAAATCAACAACAAATGGAAGAACAGATGTATTTATTCAGAATTATTTAAATGAATTTACAAGCAACATATGACACTTCAAAATCACAAGAAGTCCGTTTAAAAAATTTTTGAATTTTGACATTTTGAAAACAAAGCAGACATACTTACATATTTTAAATTTAAGGAAAACAAAAGGATTTTTCCTTGTAGTGGAGGGGAAGCCGCAGCGCATAATTTATGCGAAAAATGGAATGATAAATAAGAAAAGTATTTTGAATTAATAATTTGGATTCCGTTTTTATCTCAGATTAAATATAAAATGGATTTAAGCTCACAAACGGCAATGCAACTTAAGTGTTTTCTACAAATGTCACAATAAAACTTTTACTGATTTTAGCGTCTCCAAAACAATGATTTCAAATTATGCAGTCAATGGAGAGGCCTCGTTTTGACATAAGCGGTTTCTTATATCTTCAACAGACAAACGCCTTCGTCAAAAACAATACCAACAGAACAATGAAACGAGTTCAATACAAAATTATTCCTTAAATTGGTTGATTTTAAAAAGTTTTAGATGCCATAAATAAAAAATAATCTGGATTGCAGTTAACAAGGCGAATTCATACAAGATAGTCTATTTGGTAAACGTTTACAACACTATAAAATATTTTAACGTTGTGTCAAAAATAATACAACACTGTAGTAAACAATTCAAGCAATTGAAATAATTGTTTTGTTTTTAATTTTAAATTGTGTGTTTTGAAATTTAATAATTTAAAAAATTTAAAATTTCATAATTTTAAGCGAAAATTAAAAAATTTAGCTAAGATACCCCAGAGCAACCAGGACGGTATACCATTTTGACACATGGTTAGTTCTCAGCTGTTGCTTATGCAGCAAGATACTTTCACCTTGTGTAAATTCGCCTTGGCATTAAAGCCATATGCCATATGGCCTTAAATCATAGTGGTTCTTAACCGTTCTTAGCCGATGACAAACAAGGCGTTCACACAGAAAAAAATCAATGTAAAATCGTCGAAAACAAGGTTGATTTTACCGTTTTCGGTAGTGATTTTGCTTCATTGTTACTTCGTGTTAATTTAACATGATTTTACAATAACTTGCGAACATTTTTTTCTTTTAAAATAACTTTAATTCATGTAAATTTAACATTGCAATAAAGTTAGCGCAAAATGTCATTTATATTGAAGTAACAATCCGAATCACGTTGCATGAAAGTTATTTCAAGTTAAAACAACGTGAATTTAATGTAGAATCATCTTGATATGAGTGTGATATAATAGTGCGAAGGAGCTTCAGAGACAACATAAGCATTTATTTTAGAATAATTCAAAACACTTACCCCTGTAACACATGTTTCACTTATTTTGTATTCCCCTTTGTTAACAGAAGCATCAGCAGAATGGCCCGGTATGGTTTTCGTCATCATTCTAATTTGAAAACTTGATGTACTATTTAACATAATAATTTTAACTTAAAGAATACGGGAATTTGAAAATAAAAAAATTTATGTTAGTTTTTTATGGTGTGTTGTTTTTTATACAAAACAAGTAAAACAGGTTTTTATGGTTCCAATAAAATTGTAAAAAATTCTGGTATTTTTTGTTTTTCATCTGGAACTTTTTGAATTTTCGTTAATATTCGACATATAAAGATAAAATTATACATTAAACTGGGTGAATAACAACATGTAAGGGGAGCTTTTTGGTACTTTTTCGTTCAACATCTGGTAAATTGATTAATTTTCGTTAATATTAGACATTGAAAAATAAAATTAAACTTGCAATGTCCTGATTGACAATCTATTAAGGAGATTTTTTGATACTTTTTTGCTTTATCAATTCTAATGATATTGAACTTATAAAATAAAATTAACTCTCGTGGAAGTTAAACTTTGAAACGGAGGTTGGTCCCTCGCCAAATCGATCCACTAAGACGGAAAAAATGCTCGAAACATGTAAATTCATATATACATAGATGTTCTATGTTTTCTTCTTATGAACATGAAAATGTATGGTCGAATTTTAACCATAAGGCGAACACTAGTTAATTTAATTTAACATTGACATAGTACATATGTACCTACATACATACTTAAGTATGTATGCATGGTAATTTAACAAGACCAACTTTTGATTTTAATATAAAACAGGTTTTTATGGATTCAATATTGAAAAATGTTATTCTAACAGTGAATAATATTAAATAAACGTGATTTAAGGTTATTTTAATATTTTTAATTTAAAATTAATACGAAATAATGATAAATTTAAATAAAAGATATACTTTTGCAGAAATTTACTCACTGATTCTCAATCAACATTTCGCCATGTTAATTTAACATTCTCTTTTTTTTTTGTGTTTACACATCGCCCCCGAGTGTAAGAGTAAAAAGCACGCCCAAGTAGGAATTTGAGTATATAATCTGGCAAGATAATACACTTGCCCCCTGGTAAGGAGCTGGAGCTATCAAACCTCCACAGTTATAAGAAAATGCTGGTAGCATCTGATGAGTAGCAACAACACCTAAGGATTATCCTCCCTCAAGGCAAACTCTCCCACAAGTAGTGAAAAATCAGCCCTTGAGCGCATTTTTAAGGATCTGCACTCCCGCAACTTTGAGCTTCAACCACAACCACCACGCTAAAACGTAAACACAAATCAAAATGTGTTTTCAATCAACACAGTTAATTGAAGCAATTAAAAAATTGTTTGAAACTTTAAAATAATTTGAAGTTTGTGTGTATGTTTTCATATTTGCAAATATAAATACACACAAACAATATAAGTTTTATTTTCAATTAAGGCAAATTAATTGGAACAATTAAACAAATTGTTTGAAACAGCATTATTGAATTAATTGAAAAAATGTTGGTGAAAATTTTTTCTGTGTAAAATTATTCTTCAAAATAAAATTAAAAAAAAGAATTATTATTGTGTTGCGTGTGCTTTTTGATACGTTTCGTTTTGATTTTATTTACTACAGTATATGTATAATAGGGCATCACCTGGCCACGCCAAGTTGATTACAATATGCACAAAATTTTCATTAGGCAAATCGCCACGCCCACGATGTTTTAATTTTCACTTTTTTCTCGTTTTCTTTTAATTAAGGAACACATAAAGTTTCGTTAAAATTTGTTTAATAACACAGTGCAGCACTAAAATCTTGAACCAATTGAGACCCCCAAAATCTGAAAGCTTATGATGGAAGAAGAAAAACCCTAGCTGGGTTTTCATTATTAGCTAAGGTTTTTTTTTAATTCATGTTTGAAGTTTTCGACTGGGGGTGTATTTTAGTACAATTTTCAAAAACATGTACTGATTTTTAAGTCTATATCTCGTGAACTATTCGTGTTATCGCTTGTCTCTCGTCGGCAAATTTTAAGCTCTTCGCCAGATCTAAAAATTTTTCCTTAAGATAAAATCTAAACAAACAACAACATCTTACTCAAAACAGCAAAACTGTCAAAAAACTTAGAAAAATTGATGATTTTGAACGTAAAGAATGAAAAATAAGGACACTTCAAATCTTTTTAAATATAGATTTAACTTTAGTCGTCGCTTTCGGAGCTAGTCTCATTATCTGAAAACATGTTCCCGACCGTTTCGCTTGCACACCTGTTTTTTTTTTTTTTGCTTAAAACACGTTTGCTTAATGGCCCATACATTCGAAAGTTGCTAAAAAGTGAAGATTTTAACACTGTTCTGCACGGAAACGACTTAATTGCTTGGGACGTACTTAAGGCATTAAGGCAGTTATAGAAAGAGTCTTAGGAAAAAATCGAGACGACGAATGGAAAGTTTTAGTTAAAAAAATGCTTTATTCATTCCAAGCAATCGGTGTGACCATGACATTAAAACTTCACTTTTTAAATAATCATTTGACAGAGTTCGAAAAACAATTGCCAACAGAATCTGATGAGCAAGGTGAGCGCTTCCACCAAGTAACCATCCCGATGGAAAAACGGTTCAAAGGGAAAGAAATAGATGTGATGCTTGGGGAAGTATGCTGATCTAGCCATAAAGTATTTTCATGCGAAAATAAAGCAAGAGAAGCGGTCGGAAACATGTTTTCAGATAATGAGACTAGCTGCGAAAGCGGCGACTAATATTTAATATATATTTAGAAAGATTTGAAGTGTCCTTATTTTTCATTCTTTACGTTTAAAATCATCAAAAAAAATCTAGTTTTTTAACAGTTTTACTGTTTTGAGTAACATGTTGTTGTTTTTTTCGATTTTATCTTAAGGTAAAATTTTTAGATCTGATGAAGAGCTTAAAATTTGCCGAAGAGGGACAAGCGATAACTCGAATAGTTCACGAGATATAGACTTAAGAATCAGTACATGTTTTTGAAAATTGTACTAAAATACACCCCCCAGTCAAAAATTTCAAACATGAATAAAAAAAAACCTTAGCAAATAATGCAAAACCCACCTAAGGCTTTCAGATTTTGGGGGTCTCTATTGGTTCAAGATTATGAAGTTAAAAAATGTGCTACTGTGTAATTATATGAAAAAAACTGGAAAAGGTACAAAAAAATGACTGACCAGGCCCAGTTATACACTTATGGGTTTAATTAAACCAATTATTTTTATTAAGTATTAACTACTTTGTTTGCTAGCTTTAATCTTCATTTTAGATTCATTAATTTCTCCCGTTGGTTATCTTTTTACAGCGTAAATAAAATAGTTATTAATCATTCCCAACCAAAATCTTGCTATTCAATTAGTACTCTTCTTTTATTGATGTATTCCCGGCAGTGTACTAAAACTTCTAAAATCACACACAAACACTTTTAGTGCAAGTCATGTCACAGCAATCGAGCGAAAATTTGACAGCTGTCATTTAATCATTGGCACTTGCCAAAAAACAAAAATGACATTGATTTATTATTACAGATCAGCTTTAGGACTTAACAAAGTGTGTATTTCAACCTTCAAGTACAACACCCCATTATAAAAAAAGACACACTCTGCGAAGATATTCTCGAAAAGAATTTTTAAATTTTTTTTCGGATTATTAAATGGGATGTCATTAAAAAAATACACGTTTTCTCAAGTGCTGTTACTACTGCTCTATTATTCTACACAACTAAGAAACAAACGAGTGGTTGCTAAAAATGTTCCAAAATTGAATAAAAAAAATTAGCAAATAAAGAGGGTTTGTTTCAAAAGCAACAACAGCCACACAACTTAAGACAATCTAAAAACAACATATGCGAAATTATCTAGTGAACTTGTCCGATAGACAAATTGTTAGACAGTTACATATTTGCAAATGTTTATTTACTTGCCACACGCTTAGCTGGGGGGAAAAACGAATTAAAAATCGCATAATGTTGGTGCAACAATTAAAAATGATGACAGCAAAACAGAAAAAAAAATATTTTCAAAGAAAATAAATGAAAACAAAAACAACAAATACAAATAAATACAACAAGATACAGATACGATAATGTTGCACTCAAATGTAACATTTGATTAAGCGGCATTAAAACAAACAAACGCTTTACAGCAGATACACCGACTTACAAACGAAGAAAAACGCACACGTTTAGCTCACATAAAAAAGAACGAAAACCAAAAACGAAGATGCTATTAAAAAAAGGAGAGACACACTAACAAACAGAAATACAGACAGACAGACAGACGAAAACAGACAGTTTTTGAATAAGAAAAACAAAACATATAAAAAACACTGAGGAAAAGTGCAAAAAATTCTAAAATGTAAACAAAAACTGACGAATTTGAGAAGGCTCGAATAGTTTGCTCGTTTTAAATGAGATTGAAGTAGTAGAAACAAATTCAACTCTCTAAAAGTATCTTTGAGATACTCAGAGAATTCTTTAAATTCTCTGTTTAGGGCGACATCTCCTGGCTAAATTTATAAGTTTTTTTTTTGCTCGAAAGAAAGAGAATTTTTAGAGTGTGTGTGTGTGCGCGCACTAAATTGAAGAGTTTCTGGCGAAGAGTTTATTTAAGATACAATTTGTATTTCAAAGATAAAAATCCTTAAACAAAACTTTTAGATATTTTTGTTAAAATATTTATCTAAGTAGAAAAAGTGACCATAAACTTTGGTTTTCTTAAAAAAAAAAAAACAAAAAAATTACAAATACATATGAAAATTTAGTCGAATTTTTAACGAAATTTCACTGAAAAGATAACGACAATATTAAGAGTTTCTCTGCGTATACTTGTCGAAATACCTTAGATTTTTCCTCTTGTTTTAATTTTGAAGCATTAAAACCAGCCAGACTATTCCTAGTTATATCGATAGTATCATCTTAAATGAGCGCTATGGTCGTAACGTAAAGCAGTCATTGCATAAAGGCTCAGTTAGCCGGGAGTAACAGTAACGTTGCAAATCAGCTGCTTCATTTTGTTGTATATAAAGTTATTACGATTATAGTTAACAGTAAGATGTTACGTCTCAATCTGTAAGGAATAGAGCTTTTAAGTCTCAGTTAGCCGGGAGTAACAGTAACTTAACCTAACCGTTAACAAGTAAGACCAATCTATTTCTTACAGATTGAAACGGAACATCTTACTGTTAACTATAATCGTAATAACTTTATATACAACAAAATGAAGCAGCTGATTTGCAACGTTACTGCTACTCTCGGCTAACTGATCCTTAAATCTAAAAATGCTAACAAAAAGTTAAGATTTTTCGAGAATACAAAGAATACAATTTCATGTAGCCAACCTCTTTGTCCAACGTTTTACAAACTTTATTTTTTCCATTTGGTTCTCTTATGCTGGAGCGTCTAAAAATCGTTAAGGGGTCTATACACGATCAAAATACTTGCTGTCAAGCTAGTGTACGTGTGCTTGACATTATATCAAAATTAGTTTGACTTTCCATGCAGCATCAACGGTGTCACAAATAATCACAAATTTTTTACTCATCCAATAAGCTTGTTGAGCATTTTGATCGGGTATATTCCCTTAAAACATTGCCATTATAGACGTAAAAATGCTGTTAAAAAAAAAATTCTATACATTTGAAGTCATAAATACAACACAAATCTTAAAAACACAACGTTTTTACCAAAGTTATAGGAAGAACAGTTTTTAGTTATAAGTATTTTGAAGTTAAAGAATTTTATGTTGTTTTCATTGATTTAGTGACATTTATCATGGAAAATATGAACTCACAAAAGATTCCTTTTTTTTCGTTAACTTAAAAACATTTAAATATTTTAATTAATAGTTCATTTTAATCTTAAAAAACCTGTTGAAATCTATCAGCCGGATTCATAATGAAAATTTGGCATGAAGTTTATTTATAATACACTTACCAAACTCTGGCTAACGACTTGCTAAACTCTTGTTAACGAGCTGCCAAATTGTGAAAAACAGCTGTTTAATGTTAAACAATTTGGTTGGTTTTATTTAAATTATTACTGTTTTATTTCATATTATTTTATTTTATTTTTATATCTTTTTTTATTTTAATTTAAAAACCTTTAAAATTGTTATATGTGGAGAAAAAAACAAAAAAAATTTACAAAAAAATGACAAACCATCGATGTTTAATGCAAACGAGTTGCATTTTTGAGTAATACAATGTGGCATCATAAAAATTCAGAGTTGATTTATTTAAAATTGGCAACTGAAGCAAAGTACGTTATGAATTAACTCTGTGCCAACAAGCTGCTTAGCTTATTCGGCATTCTAGTTAGCAGCTCGTTGTTCGTAGTGTACAAACTGTGGCTAACTTGTTGTTATGAATACGGCTGTATATATGTATATAAAACTGAAAAATGTTTGTATGTTTGTTGGCTTATAGACTCCTAAACTACGGAACAGATTTTCCTGAAAGTTTTGCAATAACATCACGTGAGCCCTAAAAATAAAATAGGCTACTTATTTTTTCGCTAGGGGCAGGGGAATTGGTACCCCCATTGGATGCCAATATTAAATATCGCATATATTAAGAGCCGATGCATGCATTTTGCTGAACTTTTGGTAGTAGGATCTTCTGAGCCCCAAAATTGAAATATAATAGCAGCGGGGGAAGTGGTACCCACCATAAGACGCCAATGTTTAATATCGCATATCTTAAGAACTGTTATAGTGAGAATTTTCCAACTTTGTGGCAGTCACTCTTATTGTATACTACACTTTTGAAAATAAAAATAAAGCGGGTAGGAGCAGGGGGGAAATACCTCCAATAGGATGCATATATTAAATATCTCTCAACTGAAAAACTATTAAAGGGAGAGTCCTCAAACGTGGTTAAAGCAGTGTAGCGAAGCGCACCGAGTAAAGCTAGTTATGTATAACAATCAGTTGAATTTTTCTTTTGAAAGAGATATTAACTTGTCATTAATTTAATGAAAAATGTTTACGAAGCGCAATTTCGTAGTGTTAATGAAATTGTTTCTTTATACTTGTAAAATTTTATTCCCGTAATGAAATTTTTCATTGGATTAATGAAAAAAATTTAATGAAATTGATTCGTTAGATTTATGAAGCATAATTCTTTCAGTGTATTGGCCTAATAACGGCTATGTGTATCAGGTATTAAAAGAGCACTTTAAACATCTATTTTTTCTAAAGACTTTTACGCAAAAATTAAAAAAAATTCTGCAATAACAGCGTATGTCAATTTTTTTTTTAATTAGATTAAATAGTCTTGATTTTATTTTTTGCTATATAACAACATACCCAATAAAAAATGGAGCTTCCAACGAAGCAGGTTTGTAAGGGAGAAACATAAACGTTTCGCTTACCATAGCGCTTATGGAAGACATGAATTTTATATGGCGAGTTCCCACTTTGAAGCAATACATTTTTGACGCGTAAAGCGCATTATTCAGCACATAAAAAAATTGTTAAATGTAACGAACAGCTTCACACACTGAATGTTTTGATACAGTTATTTTTTATTATTCTCCCTTACAAACCTGCTTCGTAGTAAGGGAATGCCGTAGCACTTGAAATGTTATTTTTTTTATTAAAGTTGTTGAGATCACTTACTTTACTGCATTTCTGTATGTCTTATTGCGTAGCGCATAATTGTGCGCTTATTTTTTAAAATGTACCATTAGTGCTTCGCAAAGTGATAAAATTTTTTATTGGGTAAGTTCTTAATTTGTTTAAATATTTCTTAATGCCAACAAAATACGAAGAACAAACACTTGGTTTTTTAGCGATATATTATTTGTTAATTGAGAAAGAATATGCACATTCTTTCTTAACATGTTCAAACATAAAATTCTTGTTAATTTTAAGTTAAAACCACTTATTTGGGTTTTAACCAATTTCAATAGAGAATTTTTATGCTAACGAAAGTATTGCGATATTTATTTGACAAAATAAACTGTTTTTTTTTTTTGGACTCAAAATTTAGATAAGTCTTATAAAAACGATTCTTATGATGTTGCAGTTAAAACAACTTAAGTGCTTCACAAATAATTAATTTAAATATTTATCAGGCGATAATGGGACAAATCATACTGTTTTTTGGATCTTGGTTTAAAACATTTTATAAAAGTTTTAAAAATAACACTCAAAAAAAATTTAAGTCATAACAACTTATGTAGTACGCACGTGCTTGAATTATGAATTTTCTCAGACAAATAATCACATTGTTTTTTTTTTTTATTTTAAGCTTCAGTTTTTATGTTCTTAACCGTTATAATTTGTACTTTCTAACTAGTAAAATTGGGAATTTTTTTTCAATAAAATAAAGTTTTTTTTATTTTTGACTCAATTATTTAGGTGAGATTGTTAAATTGGAGTCTTATAATTAATAACAATAATTAGATTCTTACAGCCGTATTCCTACACTACAATTAATATTGGAAGAATTCCAACCAATTGTAGTTGGGAATGTAAGAAGAGATAAACGCACTGCTTATTGTTGTTGTCTATGTTAAAGCTTTGATATGATTACAAGTAAGGCTTTTGCTTATAAGTAATTCTTATTCGCTTAACAGTTTTACTTGTTTAATATCTTTGGCTTTTTTTTAAATTTACAAAAAAAAAAAATACAAAACCAGCGTTGATTAATGCAAATATGTTGCATTTTTGAGTAATACAATGTGGCATTATTAAAATTCAGAGTGGATTTTTGAAAATTTAGCAGATGGACAAAAGTTTGTTATGAATAAACTCTGTGCTTACAAGCTGGTAGGCTTAATTCGCATTCTAGTAAGCAGTTCGTTCTACGTAGCGTACAAACTGTGACTAACTTTTTATTATGAATACGGCTGTTATAAATTTTCCGCTACAAAAACTTATGTGCTCCCCAACTAGTTGAATAAAGAATTGTTTTTAACGAAAATATTACAAAAGCATGATTTTCGATCTGCTTTTACTTTCAGTATGGAAATCACATTAGTTTTTTTATCGATCTTAAACTTGATTTCTTATACAGAATATTTTAAGTGGGTGTTGCAAAAAAGAAAACCCTTAATAATGTTTAAAATAAGTCTATTTATTTTAAAACAGGCCTTTTTGGCACTTTTGACAACATTCAATTTAAGACATAAGCTATTATTTAAGAAACACAAAGATGTTAAGCTGCTCTGTACTAAAACAGGTTGTCCCAAAAATAAATCTACTCATTATTAAGTCCATGTCCTCTGCAGACAACTTCAGTTTGTTAAATGCAAATTTTCTAAGCTGGACTTTGTAGTAGATCCATGATTAACTGTCTTGGACTAGATTTCTTTAAGACTTTATTTGCCTAAGTGAATTTAAAATTTTAAGGTGAAGTGTGTAAATTGGCATGGCCCTAGCCGAATCCCCTTCCTATTAACATCTCAAGGGTATTGTTCTTTTAAGCCCAATAGAACTAGCGAAATGGTTAGCAGTTACTTTTGAATAATTATAATCAGTAGGCTCTAGCAAATCATACTGAATAGATTAGCGCTTGGGCAACGCTTTCAAATTAATCAAATTTACTTTAAAAGTCAGTCATCAATTCGGGCAACTAATATCGGCCGTTACACCCTATCCCACAAAGTCTTTCGTATTTTATGAAAATGCTTCCCTGATCTAATTATTGCTTATAAATTTTCAAAATACAATAACTTAAACAACTTTCTTCTAAATGAAATTTCTTGTAATAAGACACTTTTAAATATTTCATATCTCTCATACTAGAAAAAGTACTTTTCTTTCTTAGTACCAATTTAGCCTAGACCTAAACCATTTGAATTTAATTTTTTTCTTATTTGAAATACACCTAAAAGTATCTCAAAGATACAGATACAACTCTTAAATCTGAAAAGAGTACACAAATTAACAAGTAGAGAGTGTTAATTTTGTAGTTATTTACAAAATTTATTTTTTCATCCGTACCAGCTGTTTTATTTCCCCCATCTTTACCTCTCTTTCTTGCACACACTCATTTACGGCAATTCGTTACCGAATCGCAAGCAAAAACTGAGTGTGACAGTTGAGACGAGAACGTTAGCGTGTTTGGACGTGTTTAACGTGTACTTTTTCTAATACAGTGAAGTTTTATTTCCAAAATTTTGCCTACAAAATTTTACCCTCGCAGAAGCAAAAAAAAAAAATCGTAATAAAGAAAAAAAAGAGCAGAGAAAAAAAGCAGCAAAATATAAATCAGTTAAAAAACGTGTTTTATTCTTTCAACTGGGGCTTATTAGAGCTCAATGAAGATTAATGTGCCACTAAAACTGAAAACAAACTGCAAAAATATGTTCTGAGTGTTCATGCAAATCGTGCGTTTTTTAATAAAAAAAAATAAATTGTTAATAACGAAAAAAGTGTTTTTTTTTAAATGTCAATAAAATTGTGTTTATAGAGTTCTAAAAAAAATTAAGCGAAAAATTCTCGTTTAGGAGTCAAAACAAAACGAACGACCAAACCCTTAAAAATTGTTCATTAAAAGCAGAATGAAAATTTTTTTTTGATAGTGTAAATCAAAAATTTAAACAAATTAAACAATCTGTGAGATTTCTTTTGGAAAATTTTTAATATTTTTTTTTTACAAAAAAAAAAAAAAAAAATTGATTAATAAAAATATTTAAAGTTTTATTGATTTTCTAAATTTTTTTATGAAAAAGAGTTTTTTCAAGTTCTTAGCTTTTCTTTCCAAAAGTAAGAAAAATAAATAAACAAATTATCAGGGATTAATTGCAGAAATATTTGTCAAAGGTAAGTTAGTTCCCCCCTAAATTTAACCACCACCATCACAACCACTAACTACCCTTTTTGAAAAGTCAAAGTCAGAATAAATATTCATTAACCTAAACAAATTTTTACATTAGTTTAAAGACAGCCACCCCTTTTATCCTCGCGTTAATACGATTTCTATTTTAATTTAGCCATAAAAAAAATTTTTTTCAAACCCGGCACCGGTTTAACAATAACTGATCATTACGAATCTTAAAGGTGTCATTTTACATTATTTTTTTTTTTTTTTTTTTGTATTTTTTATTAAGACATGTGTGTGTAAATATGTTTTCTGCTTAAGAATTCTAATTAGATTGAAATTAATTTCTATTTTATTGTTCCGTTTATGGTTTCAAAATATGTTTGTACAAGTATGCATACTTTTGCTTGCAAGTGTAAAGCATTTAGCGTTTTATAGACTTTCAAAAAAAAAAAAAACAAATGCGTTTTACTTTTTTCAAAACAATAATTATAGTAATAAATCTCTTAATACTTGATGTAATTGTAAAGGAGTACCGGTTTTAACAGAAATCCTTAAGCAACCCTTAAGCTTGACAAAAGGAAATTTAATCAAGAATATCAAGTTTTTCTTTAAAGATTTTTTAAAGGCGTGAAATTCCCCCCGGAAAAAAAACATCCTTTCTTTTCATGTAAATCAGGTACAGCTGAGAATAAACTTGAAATATTTTCGAAAAAAAAAAAATATTTGTGGAGAACATTAATGAAGAAATCAAATTTGAAATACAAAATTAGCAAGTAAAAGTTCTATATATGGCTCTGCCGAATCTTTGAAACACTTTATCCAGAGGAAACATATTTCAGGATTGGGCTTTATACGAAAAAAACTATAAGCAAATATTAATAGAACCCGATCCAACTGTATCATAATTTGTGGCGGTTTCAGGTGTATTAAAAGTCTATTTAAAAAGTGCGGTGTACTTGGGGCCTAAGATAAATAATGGACTGATTTCACCAAACTTTGCAGTTTGATTGAAAGTCTTACGAAACTATGAAAGGCCAACATTTTATATACTTAATAGCAAAATTTGTTATGGTCTAAGGCGTACGAAATTATTTTTAGAGAGTGTACTTTATATGGAACACATCCCTTAAGGGAAGCGAACTGACACCAAAGTAGTCCCGTGATAGGTCTGTGGTGGTAGGGACCGGTTCGTTTTCTAACACTTCATATGAATAACACCTATCACTTTTACATAGGGTTGTCATTGGAGGGTGTCAATTGACACCATTTAACCAGTCACAAATCTATTCTCAATGGACGTGTTTAGTGACAGTTACTAAAATATAGTATTATTTCATTACGATGTAGTATTATTTCAATAAAACAAGTCCTAAAATTAAATTCAAGAGCCACATTTTAGAAAGTCCCAAAAAAATGTATCACACCATCGGTGAAGACTGTACTGTAATTTATTACTTTTTCTACATTTTTGTTCTTCATAAACCAGTTACATGATTGGTTCTCCTTTCACTGGTCATGTGTTCTTTCTTTTTGTACCAGTTCTATTTTCACAATTCCCAGGACCAGTCCGCTGGACCAATTGACACAAATTTCCCGCAGGGATGGTAAATTATGGATCGATCGTAATAAAATTTGCTATGAGTGTTATTTCTAGTCATGTATTTTAAATTTGTTCAAAATTTAATGAGAATCGCTGCGTTCCGTCATCAATTTATATTGATTTTTGCATCAAAATTATCAATTTTTTAGGGAGGCTGTTTTACATTTAGACTTAAAACTCTTTTCCTACTCAACCGACTAGGCTGGATTTTAGTCTCAAGCAATTTCACAAAAAAGTTTTACTTTCCTTTTGAGCCTTTAGGAAGTAAGCTTGATTTCACTAGAAGGACATTCAGATAGACATAGCTTAATCGATTTAGAATTACTCAAGGACCCAAAATATATAATAAAAGGGGTCACACGGAATGACAAACTTAGTATTCCCCTTTTCACGGTGGAGGGTATAAAAAAGCCAACCAATATTTTCCATATAAAATTCTTACAATGAATTACAAATTCGAAATATATTTAATTGGGGGATTCACAAGGTGTGCTATCAAGTCATATCGTCATAATGTACTTAATTATATTTTACAATTGTTTAAAAAAAAATATTGTTGTTTCAAACAAAATAAAGATTTTAATACTCTGTTCATTGATTCGTCGTAACTGTATGGTAGAAATTTAAATTATAAGCGGCTGCCCACAGCAGTCATATAAATTTCTTGTAAATCTTTTAAGTCATATGACTTCACAACTTTATGACTACTCTGTGAATCGTCCAGAGTTTTATATTCGGCGGTGCCGAATCTTAAATACCCTCCACCGACAGTCAGAATATTTCAGGAGTGGACTTTATATGGAAACAATGGTCAACTATGGACCGAGTGTCCAGAAAATTGACAGTCATATAAAACTATGACAATAGAATTATTCGTCACGGTTTTACGCGTAGTAAAGTATTTGCCTAGAGTGGGCTTTATATGGATCCTATGGTAAATTATTGATCGATCTTTAAGAACTTTTTTAATTTTACGTCATATAGAAAGAATTTGTGTAAAATCATATTTCAACATGTGGATTCCGCCACTATTAATGTTTGTCTTTATAGCAAAACTATCAGCGCAGGGGTTGCGGGTTAGATTCCCGCCAGAGACTCTGTTTTCGTTCCTGCAGACAAGCATAGAGCTTCGCGGGATTAGCTTAGGAAATTAAAAAAAAACATTTGGACTCATAACTCTTGTCCTTTGACACCAACAGTGTTCGGGGGGTACTTTTATACCATGGGAGGTAAGACCATGAAGGCCTTATCTCCCATACAAAAGATAGGTAAAGCCTTTTATTTTTTTTTTTTTTTGCATTTGAATGGGAGGCAAAGCCATCATGGCCTTAGGACACATTAGTAATATTAGGAAATGATTTTATCTCTCATTTCATTTTTGAAGAACTTTTCCATTTTAAATTGATTAATAGTTTTCTTATTTTTATAATTAAGAGGTAATGATTTTCCCTTTTTCTAAAGTTTAGTATTGAAATCTGGCTTTGCATACTAAAGTTTTGCTGCTTGGCGGCCTGTGACCGCGCTTATGGGTTTTTTCTCCAGTAGGACGCGGCAGGTGGCTTCGCTGAATAAAGTTTTCCTGCGTGCGTCACAAGAATAAAAAAATGTTTTTCAATGATCCTTTTACAGAATGTTTACAACATGCGTAACAATATGGCTTTGCCTCTTATTTGGGGGGGAAAAAATATGGCTAAATCTCACTTCGCAAAATTTTACATATGACCTTACCTCTCAATGATTGGGCAATAAGACCATTACGGCTTTATCTCCCATTCAATTGAGCAATAAAGCCATCATGGCGTTACCTCCCATGGTTAAAAAGCACCCCCCCCCCCCCCTATTGTTCTTTTCTTTTGAGTTTTTCGGAAATAAGCGTGTTTTCAACAAACGGACAGACAGATGGACATGGCTAAATCGACTTGAAATGGTTTAAGGACCCAAAATATATATACTTTATGGGGTCTTAGATGGATATTAAAAAAAAGGGGTATGCCCTTTTTCACCACTAGTGGTGGAGGGATTCAAAAGAGTTTTTTTTTTGTTAACTATTTGCAGTTTTTGTGACAGGGTACCACACAAATTTTGGGGCCACCTTCAAGGTGATCGGTCGACCTACATAAGTCTTTGTAAAAGGAAGGCGAGAGTTTTCCGAATCCTCTCTATAGTATTATGGTATGCACTTTGTAATCAATTTGAGTTTTTCATGGTACTCCACCAAGTCACTTCGAGTTTTTTATGTTTCTCCACTAGACAAAACCGTTAAAAAAAACTAACGTTTCAAGCGATTGCATATCATTAATATTAAAGATCGAAAAACTATAATTCGGTTCAGTTTTAAGACGCTAAGCAGTCAAAATGAAAAAGGGTCGAATGCCCTTAAAATGGGTTAATACGCACAAGCTGCTTCCCCTTCCAAATGCACTATTATAAATGTAAAAAAAAGAGATATGCACTGCTTAGACTTGTAAGCGCTTGTCATAAGGATTTGTCCTTAGATTAAGAATAAAAAACATGTATGTAGGACTTTTTTAAAAATTGGGATATCACAGTTTATTTATGTAAATAATTTAAAAAAATACAATTCTCTAATAAAGAATTTATTTTCATTATAAATTTATTAAATCTTCATTTATTTAAAATGAGCAAGCAATAATTAATAGTTGCGTTCGAGAACACAAAAGTTTTTACTATTTTTTACAAAACTTTACTGAATTTTACGAAATTGCGTTCGAGTACACTAAGGGCAGTAAATGAGAACATAAATTGACAGCGAAAAGTGACAGTTCTTGTCTGAGTATTAACAGATTTTTACTGCAGAAATTTTTGCAGTAAAATTTAGTAAATCAAAAAAACATTTGTTTCAAAAAAAGAAAAAAAAAATTAAACCAAAACAAAAAGTGAATAAATATTAATTAATTAAACTTGTTTGTGAAGCATTTATTTGGCTAAATACAAACTTTTGAAATTTTTTTTGTTATGTTAATTTTTTAGAGTTGTAAAAATTCGAAGTATTTGGGTACTTAAGTAATCAATAGCAAAAAAAATTTTAATGTTCTTTTAAATAATTTAACCCGCTACAAATTAGTTAATCAAATAAAATATAAAACAAACAAATAGGAAAGATTACACAAAATAGTTTGCTTGTATTTTCCAGAAATGTTCGTGTTATAAAAAGTATTTAATCGAGTACGATAAGAAAACGAGTTAAGTAGTCAAAAGTGTCAATATTTTTCAACACTTCAATTATTTGCCATCAGCTGTTGCCTTTATTTTTAAATTTTTACAAATTTTGCGTTCGCGTACTTTTTTGGACAACAGCTTTTTGTGAGAGAAAAGTTTTTAGTTTACTCATTTACTGCATTTTACTGTAAAAGTACTCAAACGCACCTAATCAAATCTTTTTCTAAAACGTTATTTAACCCTTATCCTGTACTTCAAAAATAAAATACATATGACATTAGTGGGTCAAATTTGCCCAATACAAAAAATTCAAATATTTATTCAGTTTTTTAATTTTTTTTACTTTCATTACATTAAATATTGGTCTCAGATTGCTTTTTGCAAATAAATTTTTGAAATTCGGAACATTTATTTGCATATTTGGTGCTGTTAGTAGGACTTGGACAAAAGTAACAACGTCCCATTTTTTAATATTGATTTTTTTTAGGATTTTTGTATGAAAAACTTTAAATGGGTTTTTCTTGTTAACTATAAGAGCTCGAGCAAAAATAACGAAAGTCTGTGATGACATAGGAGTCATCCCATAGAAAATTGTAATGACAAAGAAAATTTTTACTAAGCTCGTATCACATGCGTAAATTGATTTTGTTGCATTGGGCAATTTTGACCTAAAAGTACCAATTGCGTAAGTTTTTTCATATACGCTTTGTAAAACGATCTACAAAAATTATATTTTAAATTTCATAAGTATTCACTAAAAAAATAATTGTACAAAAGTTTCAAAAAAATCCGGTAAGTATTTAATGAATAAATGAGCAATAAAAACTGTTTGGGCCAATTTTGACGCACTAATACAGGGTAAGGGTTAAGTCCTGCCAGTGCCGGACGAAAATGTGTTCCCTCACGGTCTCTGTTGACATATTTAGGTGTTTAGAACTCTTCTAATCGGATTTGTCCTGCAGTTTCTTTTCTTCTTAAGCCAGTGTGGCCGCCATCATTTAAAATATTTCGAGCTAGTGGATTCAGAAGCAATTCAAGACTTTTTTTAATATTTTACTTCATATTTCGTCAGCATAGTTTTAACGCAATCAGATCCTTATGACTATTTGAATTTTTAGCAAACCAAAGAAGTTTATTTAGGCGCCTTTGAATTTTTTTCGATTTAAGAGGCCAAGGCAATGAATGACCCATACCTAAATACCTTAGGAAAGATTTATACAGTTTTCATTATTTATCCCATATAAAGTTCATTCCTGAAAAGTTCTTAATATTGGTGGAGGGTATCGAAGATACAGCACAGCCAAATATAGTATTCCTCCTTTCTTCTTCTTAAATTAAAATTATATTTAAAAGAAATATTTTATAAAAATGTGTTAGTTCTTTCTCCACTTCATTTTTAATTCAATGAATTGCCTTCAAATTATTTCGTCAAATATTTTTTTTACAAGTATAAAAAATAAATTGTAGCAGAATATAAAATTACTCATAATATTTATACAATTATCTATATTGATTTAATGATAATTTGTTGAATATATAAAACGACATACATATATGTTTGTAAACGATAAGATAACGTTAAAATTTATTAAATATGAAAGATAAACAAAGAAATTTAATGCGTAAGAACTGAAATAGAGTCAGCAATTGGAACTAAATGTGTGAATTTAATATTGAAGGGGAAAACAGAAAATATGTTTTTTTAAATTATTAACACTTTTATTTAGAATTTAGAAACTCAATACCTTTAAATAGAATGTTGTTATTTGGATTCTATATTTTATAAATAATTGAAATGTTTTTCCAAGATATTCAGTTTATTCCATTTTTAATAAACTTTTTTTTTTAAATATTATTGAAAATAAGCAACATTTTATTATTTTTTTTAAAATGATTTAGTTTCTATCCAAAAAGCATTTGCTGCTTAGTCTACCCGGTCCATTCTATGAAACGATTTCTGCGAAACATTTGAGTTCGATGATAAAAGGGGAAAGACGAATGGAAAAGTATACTTTGTTGTTAATGCGTTTGGGCTGATGTTTGTAACATCATAAATTTCTGCCCCTAGACCTTAATGTTTACCGATTCGATTGGCTTTCGCTTTCTGAGTCGATTTAACGATGTCCGCCTGTCCGGCAGGCTGCAGCCATGGCTGTCCATGTTAACCTTGAGCGTGAAGTGATTTGGGATGTAAATTGGATGTAAATTGGAATAAGGGACAGGTTCTAATCGTCACATGGACTAAGCCTATTGAGAAAATTGGTAAGAATCAGTTAATAATTTTACATAATGGGTGATTTTTTAGCTATTATCTTTTTGGCAACACTGGTTTAAACAGCTGACGCACGTTTCGTGTTTTGTTTCACTGTCAAACATCTTCAGTTTGGTCTATAAATTAACCATGAATCGTCTTACAAACGAACAACGCTTGCAAATTATTGAATTTTATTATCAAAATGCGTGCTCTGCTAAGAAAGTTCATCGCGCTCTTCTTCCATTTTATGGTCAGATTAATCGACCCACTGAAGCGGCTATTCGGACTATTGTGACTAATAGACGATATCCAACTTTTTTTTGCCCAAAACGCAAGAGCTTGACTTGCATGACATGTGGTTTCAACAAGACGGTGCCACATGCCGAACAGCTCGCTTAACAATGGACTTATTGAGAGGCGAGTTCGGTGACCATTTTATTTTACGTTCGGGACCGGTCAATTGGCCGCCTCGATCGTGCGATTTAACGCCTTTAGACTATTTTGTGTGGGGCTATGTTAAAGCTCATGTCTATACACACATGCCCGCTTCAATTGACGCATTGGAAGACAACATTGAAGCATTTATTCATGAGATACCTGCCGAAATGTTGGAAAGAGTATGCCAAAATTGGACTAAGCGGATGGACCATTTGAGGCGCAGTCACGGTCAACATTTGCATGAAATAATCTTGAAACATTAAATTATATGGACCGTACTATCGATTCAAATAAAGATTTCATGCATTTTTCTGAATTTTAAGTGTTTTTTTAAACTTTTCTATAGCTCTTAAAAAATCACCCGATATTGTTAAGTTGTAGAGTCGGGGTTGCGGGTTTTGTACTGGAGTTGAGTTAATATCCTCTTGTTGATAAAGTGCGATGTGTTAATAACTGGATTAAAGCTTAATGCGGCATGTGTTTCAATTAAAATATCGTTTTGAAATTTTTACAGAATCATTTAATTAAATTTTTAAACATTTAAAAGGTACCGTATTAAATTAAAAAAAGAGGTAAAAGTCAAATACGGACCAGTCTCATATACATTTAGCATCACGGTTAGAGTAGGAGTAGGAGATGGAGTTGGAGTCGGATCCGTACTTAAAAAATGTCAGCGTTTGGAGCCGGAGTCAGAATTAGAACTATATTTTGACGACTCTACATCCCTGTTTATTAGGTTGGTATATTGATTAAATTTTGTCCACACCTACTATTTGATTGCAATCAAAATCATCCTACTAAATTTTATTAAAATCGGTCCATATTTGGCCATAGCTCACATACAAAAACTCCTCCCGATAATAGCTTCTTATGCCATTACTTCCTAATAAATGTTAGTATTCACATAAAAATTTGGCGAAAATTACTTTTACGATATGTCCTGACCAAATTTGTCCTGGTAGGTCCAAAATTAACCATAGGCTTTATATATGTACATCCCCCATCCTTAAATCAAATAAAGTAAAAGATATCTAAATAATCTTCGGCACAAAGAACTTATATATAAATCTTAACTTGTGCTGGCAGGTCAATCATGGGTCAAAATAGGGCACACTTAATCTTAACTTGTGCTGGCAGGTCAATCATGGGTCAAAATAGGGCACACTCTCGAAAATTTTTTATCAAATGGCCGGGTTTGTTCGACTGTAGTTTCTTACTTTTTAAGTTCTACTTCAGTTTTAGCTCAGTGCTTTTTTTATGTATAATTCTTGCTTAGTCTCAGTTCTAATGCACTTCTTGTTCAGTTCTAGTGTACTTCTAGCTCAATTAGAATTTAATTCTAGTAAAGTTATTTTTCGGTTTTAGTTCAGCACTTGTTCAGTTCTTGACCAGTTCTATTACAGTTTTTGTGTACATCTAGTTCAGTTCTAATTTAGTTCAACAGTATTTTTCGTTTAAGGTCACTTCCTTTAGTTGCAGCGAAATCGTGGCCTATATCGCTAATGTGACTATAAGCCTAATTCACATACATATTTATGCTACTATAAGGCATTTTATTGAATTTGAATGCAATCAGCTTAAAAAAATATATTTCATTCCTAATACACAGGCAAAAATGTTTATTCGAGTAGAGAGTTGATAACAAACATTAAACAATTTAATTAGAAGTCCATTTTTATGGTTTGTTGCATGATGTGACTTCAACGCTAATAATTTGCTTTACTTAAGCTAGCTAGCCGCTGCATATCGCTAAATGGACAGTAAGGTAAATAGGTTAGATAAGGTAAGGTTAGGTCGAAAGTAGGATGAAGCATGTTTTGCGCTCCATAAGAAACATGGATATTTGGTGGGTAATGCTACCACTACCTATAGGAAGGGGGTTAACGTCAGTTGACAAACTCCGTTTTCCGGACGTAATTTCTTAAGGTTTTTCAGTCAACGTTCCCCAGGGATCTTAAGTCCAGCATGACATCGCTCCCGAAGTGCTTGGATCTTATTTCGATGAAGGACTTACAGTGGCAAAGAATGTGTTTCAGCGTCTCACCATCCTCACCACACGCTTTACACTCGTCAGATTCCGCTCGTCCAATTTGATGTTGTTGTACTCGTAAATACTTTCCATTAAATTTATTCATACTCGAACCACCAGTACTACTGGTTAAAGATTGATGTTTGACTGTTGGCTAACGGGCACCGCAGTGGTGCAGTGGGTAGAACACAAAGATCTTCTGACGATAGAAAGTGGTGTTTCTTGAAACATGTAACGATCAACCCGGGTTCAAATCCCAGCTCAGCCAGGAAAAATTATCAATAAATTTTAATAAAAATTCCAAGTTGTAAAATTCTTTCCCTCAGTGAAAATAATTAAAGAATATTAAAAATTTAAAATTAAAAGTTCAACTAAAAATCAAAACTGTTCTTAGGTAGAAAATAAAGCTGAAATGGACGCGATAAAGTCCATTTTATCTATACGTAATGTAAACTGAAACTGTTATTCAGTTCTAATTTAGGTTTAAATCAAAATTAAATACAGAATTAGTTTAGTTCTTGTTTTGGTTAACTTAATTTCTATAACTTCTTTTTTGGATCATAAACCTTTAACGGCCACAAAGTTTTTCTTTTATAAAAAAAAAACTTTTTTTAAAGAGACGAATTAATGCAATTTTTTTATATGGACTTTACGAACTTTATTAAAAAAAATAATACTTAAAAACCTTCACCTGCATATCTATCTTTGATTTTATTGTATTTTAGCGACGTTTTCTTTTAAAGCCTTTATTAGTCTTAATGTTTTACTTAAAATATACGCATCCCTCACTCAACCTTTTGCCATCAAATAACACCAATTAGTAAATCTCTTTTTGTTTTTAATGATTAATAATCCCGTCATTCTAAGAAATTTAACCCCATCATTAAACCGACTAAATATTTGTTAATGTTGTTACCTTAACCTCAAACCCCAAAAACTCAAGGTGGATGGAGATAAAACAATAAAAAATATTTAAGAAAAAAAAAAAAAAAAAAAATTGTATTTATGACAATGTTTATAATTTGTTACTTAAAACAAAGCAAAAGTATTTAAATTTTCTGGCTTCTATCCTCCACTGCTTTGCACTCTAACACAAATTGTAAAGTAAACAAAAACATTTTTGTTGTAAATTACTTTATGTTTTTATCTGCGGCAATATTTAAAGTTTAAGGTTTTTGTTTAAAAGAAAACATTAGGCAAAAGTGGAATTTCATTTCATTTAACACATTCATAAAGTTTTCTAATTCAAGTGTAAGTAAAAATTTTAGTAGGGGTAGTCACAACTTACACATACTTTTTTATTGGGGTAGCCTTAAGAGATATAAAATCGTTTAAAGATTTTTATGAGGGCTGCAAACTGTCACCATAGAAAAGTTATTAGCTCCGGCATAACAAACCAGGACTAGTTTGGCTTGACAGGAGTTAATAAGTATTTGATAAAAAGGCTTTCTAACAAATAACGAATTGAAGTAAAACTTAAAAAGAACTGAGTTTAAAGTGACTAAACTAGAACTGAAATAGCACTGAACTATAACTCAACTACAGGGTGGCGCAAAATTAGCTATGTGGTTTAATGGCTTATAACTTTTTTATTTATGCGATAATTATTAGTTTTTTTTAAATGCAGCTTTTAGGAATATTTTTCAATTACCTTTTAAAAATTATATTCCAAAAATTATGTCCACTTTCTGCTTTACACATGTGTTCTTTTTTAATTTATTTTCCATAACTTTTTGCAAAATTATTCTATAACTACTTCCTCAAGTCTTCTCCACAAACTGCTGAAAAAAAACAAAGAAAAAATAATAATTAAGAAAATTAAAAATAATTCAAGCCATATAGCTTATTCTGCGCCACCCTTTAAAGCTGAACTCGAGCTGTACTATAGTTTAGCTAAAATGCAACTAGAAGTGCACTACCCTGCAAATAATAGGACCAGTCCAAACACGCGTGTAAAGAGTAGTCCACAAGGGACCAGGACTAGTCCAAAACTAACCCAAACGTATGGAAAAAACCTGGTCTATTTAACATTACGATGTCCTAGGAGAGGACCATATAACCCACCCTTGGACCACTAAGGAGTAGTTTTAAAACTACTCCATGGTATAATCAAGAGGATTGGTTTTGAAGTCGTTTAAAAACGAAAGCATGTCGTTAAAAAACGAAGACATGTCGTCTCACTACAAACACTTTTTAACAATGACATGGTCCATGCTTGCATTACATCGGACCAGTCCATGGAGTAGTCCATTTTATCGAAATGGATTAGGTGGTTCAATTTTATTTGCAGTGTAGTAGCCACACTATAAAAAAACTAAAAACGAAACTAAAAAACAAAAAGAAAAGTATAGGCGGTCAAGCCCGAACCTTTGATATCCTACTTCACATTATAAATACAAAGGCACATTTTCGAGGTTGTACAAGGTTACAGAGACAGACAACCAGATGGAAGGACGGATGGACGGAGATCGCTAAATAAACTCAAAAAGTGATTCTTTATACTAAAAAGGTGGGTCTTGATCCAATATTTGTATGTGTTACACATATCAGCTTAAACGCCCCAGCAAAAACTTTACTTACCTGGTAAGTTAGCAAATACTGTTGGAGAAAATAAACACTACTTATTTTTCGGCTGAATAACTACTTCTTTTTGTTCGAGGTGTCCAAAGAATTCAGTACTTACAAAAAACACTTACTAGAAGTCAAAAAATACCTAGTTATTATTTAACTACTAGTAAGTTAAATTGTAAGTACTTACAATAAACTTACCAGAAGCCAAAAAATCACTAGTTAATAGACCTAATAAGTAGCTATGGAGTACGTTACCAGTAAGCAAATATTCAGTAGTGAAAATAACAGAAGTAATAAGTAGTTGCTGAGGTCATTACTAGTAAGTACTTATTGAAGTTTTCAGAATAATGACAATTGTAATGACAACTGCTAACCAGGTAATGTATGAAATTCCTACCACCTATTACTAAAAATCAAAAAGTTTTTCCTGGGGTCCTAGTACCCTCTTCACTATTGTGATGTAGGTATAATTAGAACCTTAACTTAAACAAAAGAACGAAAACTAGAATACGAGATGATTAAAAACCTATGCTATAACCTTAACTTAAATCTGAACAAAAATCTGAAATCTGACCAAAAATCTTAACTGAAATATGAACCGGAACTGAACTCTAGCATCTGTTAAAGAATCTTAATTGGAACTTGAATTTAGACCTTGACTAGGTTATGAACTACAACTTGAACTTTAGGTAGAATTTAATTTTAAAGCTGTCAAGAATCGAACATTTAAGTTAAGCTGGAGTTAAAAAATTGAATCGGAAACAAAATCTACACTTTAACCTGTAATATAAGTAAAACAAGAACGTGAATAAAGAGCCTTGCTGAGTTCCAAAAATTCGGTTCCAACGAAAACTCGCTTTTTAAAATGCATTACATTTGAAAATGTTAACTGTCACAAAGTGCAATAAAATAGTTAACGATGCTCAGACAATAAGCAAGCTGTGCTTCGTTAAACTTCATCATAAATTTTTGACTTTGACTGCAAAATATTATAGTTTTTTGGATATCCACCGATATAGGATACAATACTTAACTGAACTTCCCTACTAAATAAATTATCTTAAGGCATTTTTTAATATATGTAAAATAACTTTATAACTCATAACCCACCTTCTAACGTCTCCCAAATGCCAGCTAATGTAAACAAAACATTACCCGGGGTTGTACTCTTGCTCCCTCTCTTTCCCCGACACGCAATTGTATGCTTAATGTATCTATATGTACAAGTGTGCTTGTGTTTGTTTTACTGTGATGCTGTTGCGACTAATTTTCATACATTAGAGTAGAGAATTTGTTTATGCCATAAAATGTGTAAACAATAGAAAAAACAAGTACAACAAGAAAAACAACAGCAACAGTGAACAAGAACAACAAAGTTGTAAAAAAAAAATCATGGTAAAAGGCAGCCTACCAACAACAATAAATGTTGCTTACAACAAATATTTCATTGAAAAAACACACACAACCACACCAAATTTCGCCTAACACTTTTTCCCCTCAGCCATTTTCAAGTACAATGTTAGGTAAACAAACTGGAAACGTTAGGAGCGAAACATTTAAATATTGTACTTAACTATGGCAGCAAACAGATCTTTAGCTACTTAAAGCTTTTTTTAAGTTCTCGACTAATGTTTGGCACAACAACACGAACCGAAAATTTATAAATACAATAAAAAAAAACAAGTTAGAGTGCTATATTCGGCTGTGCCGAATCTTCGATACCCTTCACCTACCGTTAGAACATTTCCGAAGTGGACTTTTATATGGTAAATTAAGGACCGATCTTTACGAAATTTGAAAAAATAATAGCTAAATTATTAATGCTTTTGGGAAGTTGTTTAACATTTTGATTTACTGAACCGATTTTGCTGAATTAGACTGCTTAAGAGAACTAGAAACAGTTTTACACTAGGAATGGGCAAAAAATATCGATATATCAAAATATCGATATTTTTAAAAATAATAATCGATATATATCGCCGATATTTAAAATACCGATATATCGATGTATCGATATTGAAAAACGACTATCGAATTCGATATTTTTTAAAGTCAGTCTTCATTAAAAACTCAAAATTTTAGACGTTTTTCAAACAATATGCTTTTTTTAAGAATTGGCATCACTGCATGCATCATATGTTTTTTATAACAAGTATGAATTTCTATAATTCCCAGTCTACAACTGACATGATCAGCTGTTAAAACATTATGTTATAAAAGCGTTGTTAAAACATTTGCATTAACAACCGTGTTATAACATGAGAAAACCTCTAACATACTGATGGCCATTTTCTCAATGTATCGACAAACTGTCTGTTACTTAATGTCAACATAAATTTATTGGACCGATAAACTGTTCGTTAACGATTTTGGGTTTCTCAATATACCGACAAAAAACAAAGTTTTCAGCTGGCAACGCCACTCAAAATACATGTAAAAGTTGGGAGTCAGCTGATTGAATTCACCTGTACGGCAAATAAAAGGAAAATAAATAATTGGCAGATGAGTGCCAGTTAGCTTTGCGATAAAATCGAAGCAAATGAGACATTGAGAAAACCAAATTTCTTTAATGTGCAGTTTTTCGTTGGGGAAGAAAAAGATAATCGCCTAATGAGAAAATGGCCATAAGTCTATACTAAACACTAACGTCATATTAGTGTTAATGTTAAGCATTTCATGCAGTACTAGACTGCATGTAAAAATTAGCATTTATAAGAAGAATTAAGAAAAAAGTGGGGGTTTCACATTGCAGATTTCTAATTAAAACAGTAAAGTCAGACGAACTTGAAAAGATTTATTTTATGCGGTTTTTGAACAATATATGTGCCTATATATATTTGGAATAATAAGATTTGTGCATATATGTATATGTATTAAATTTTTTAATTTAGTAATAGTTTCAGCAAAATACGTTCGATATATCGATACATCGATATTTTTGAAATAATATATATCGATACTCTTAAAAAATATCGATTCGATATATATCGATATATTTTTTCAATTTACCCATCCCTATTTTACACTAACATTGTTCTTTTATTTTGGGTCGTTCGAAAGTGTGCACGATTTCAAAAGACAGACGGGCATGGCTAAATAGACTTGGAATTACTCATGGACCCAGGATATCGAGCCGTTACCACAAAACTAGCTTAAGCGACATCATCATTGTTTTTTTCAATCATTTTACTGGCATCACTTGCACCATCTCCTAAAAGTGCATGGTCACATAAGGTACTTTTACGATTATATAGCAAAAAATGTTTTAGCTTAAGCGTCAACCTTCATACACAATTTTTATGATATATACTAAACACAAGCTTCTCCTGTAAAATTTCGCATTGTCGCTTAAGCTTTTTTGTGATAAGGGCTTGACGTATATACTTTATGGGATCTTAGATGAATACTAAAAAAATTTCACACGGAATGACAAACTTAGTATACCCTCATCACAACAAGTTGTGTTGGAGGGTATAAAAAATCTAATTTAGATTATAATGAAAAAAGCAGTAGGAAATAATGTAATAATAATTAGTATTATATCCCATTATCTATGTACCAAAAAAAATATCCTTAGCGATCTTCTATCTTTAAAATAAGAATTTTAACCAGTAGACAAATTTTTTTATACAGAAACTGATAATAGCAATTAACAAAGAGATCAATAAACTAACTTTAAAACAAAATTAAAAAACTAAAAAAAAAAATAAGTAAGGACGCTATATACAGCTATGCTGAAGTTTGTGTACCCTCCACCGGAGTTGCCATATTTCACAAGTGAGCTTTTTATGGAATCAATAGTTTACAGACCAATCTTAATAAAAACCTTACATACAATATTGTAATTTGCTGTGGGCTCAGGTGTTTAAAGTCTATTCCGAAAGTATGTTTTATATGAGATCTTATTATGTCAAATCAAAGGCCGAGCATCACAAAGTTTTATTGTTTCATTTCTCGTCATATGAAACTTAATTGAACTAAGTTTGAATAAAATATCTTAATTTGTTTTGATTTTAGGCGATGTAAAGTAATTTTCATGTTTAAAATTTTTGATGTTTACTTAAAAAAAAAAATATTTTTCAGCCCTTTTTTAGCTTTAAAAAAACATGATAAAGTACCAAAAACGTATTATTTAATGTTGCCCTTTTAAGGCCAGTTTTCAAATGTCATCATGCATTAAGTGCTGCAAGAGCTGGCATCACTGGTTATGTGAGTATAAATAAAGAAAAAACCTTTGGTAACAAAAATTTTATTTTTTTTCTGCTCCGCACTTGTAGGTTAGAAAGGGATATGCGCCCAAAGGGCACACTTCCACTCGGAGATCCATGCGGTCCATTGCGAAAGCTTCTTGTAAGAATACAAAAAAAAAAAAAAATCCATAATTGAAGCACAGCTGCGAATAACGTTTTAAAGGCCGCTTTTTGCAAGATCTGTTTTTTTGCAAATTATCGTTAACATTAGACTCTTACATTGTTTAAATATCATATCATGAAAATTTATGAACCTTAACCTCTTCAAAATGCAATACAACGAATCAGCAAGTGAAAGAACGTTGTAAGTTACTAAAAAAATTAAACAATCTAATGGGTTTGCATATTGGAATAACGTTTTAAAAGCCGCTTGCGTAGTGGAAAAACGTTTTAAATGACATCGCGATTGTGGATATGAAACGTTTTTCCACTAAAAAAAAGGTTATAAACTGTAAATTTTGCCCGTTGTTTCAAATTAAAATTTCTTGATATTTTGCATACAAACATATAAAATAAGTAATCTAAACGTTTTTTGCTCCCCTAAAAAGAGATTATTTTGTAACTTACAACGTTATTCGCGGCTGTGCTTCAATTCTCAAAATATTCGTCAAAAGTGACATACATATGTGATAAAACTTAAAAAATGCTGCAGAACGTTGTCTTTTCACAAAAATATGCTGTTGACGATAAAATCTTCAAAAATATGCAAAAATATGCACTAGCAAATCGATGCCAAAATTCAAAACAAGCTCTAAAACGAATAAATATTTAGTTTCTACCTTCATTGGTCGCAAAAGGAAAAACATTTAATTGCATATTTACGATTGCCCTTGTCAGGGCTGCCGAAACCAAAAACTATCGAACAAAAAACGAAAATTTGTGTTCTTTTCGCTATTTGAGTTGGTTTAACAGCGACTTTTTACATTTAATAAATCAGAAGTATAAGCTACGGTTTTTTTTGCCAATGACAAATGAAGAAGTGATAGAAATGGCAGTTTTTCTACTTTGACTGCAGTTTTTTAAACATGTCTCTTGTTAATAATAATTGCTTAAATATCTTAGTATGAAGTTTTCTAACGCATTAACTTTAAAGTGATCTTTACACTAAATTTTTTTTTTATTGATTTTTATTGTTATCTGCATTGTTCTCTATTTTATGCAAATGTTTTTTTTAAATTTTTTATTCAAACTAGTTTTTTTTTTTTTTTATTTTACCTCACGTCAAAAACCACTAAAAAAACTTGCTAACAACACAACACCTGCATTGCTGTTCAGATAGAAGTTTTTTTTTCTTTTTGTTGAAAACTATTCCAAGAATGTTTTGTCAAACAGTTTATTTTCAACAAGTTTTCAAACAACACCCATTGACAACAAAAAATTTTTGGAATTTGTTATATTCTCATTTAAAATTATAAAACTTGCTTGATTTAACCTTTTATATAGAATGACAGATACTGGCTTGGTATGCTAATTTTTTTCTCTATTAAATAGGCATTGCGATAATCAAAGTGAAGGGCTGTAAAGTGATATCAAATGAGAATTAAAGGTTGAATGTTTAATAAAACTGGAATTTATCTAGTAAAAACTATTATTTAAATTTCAAAACTAACTAAATAGATAAAGTTGTTTTGTTATTTGTTATTTATAGGAAAAAAACTTTAAATAGAAATACTTAAAATATACGCATTACTTTTACCGATAGATAAAGGTAGGATTTTATCGGCTGTATAAAAAGTGTTACATTACACTGTACAACAAATTCAAACTTTTTCCAAAACTACGGGGTTCTGACAACAGATTCTGGCAGAGGAGACCAAAAGAAAATATACATGTGTCGGCGTTTTGGAAGATCTCTTCGGAATTTTTTTAGAGGCGCTTAAGTTTTTCCAGCTTTGACCTGTACTTGCAGCATATCGGTATATAAAACTATGTTTTCTTTATATCTGAGGTGTAGGAAATGTTCAGCAACTTTAAAGAAAATGTTATGGCAAATATTTTTGTCGACTATATTAACCCTCTAACTCCCCATCATAACGGCATTTTTGGCTTTATTCTAACAAGTCGTAAAAAAGACACTGAAAATATGTATGAAAATACCATAGCCCAAAACTTAACACAAATTGCAAAAACCAGTCAAATTTAAGATTGCGTAGATACAAAAACATTAACCCTTAATAGGCAATATGGAATTTGACAGGTTTTTTTTTTGGTAATTGGGCTTTGGTGTGCTCACACAAATATAGTAAATAATGGTAATAATCATATCTCAGGTATTTATGGACCCATCTTGCTGAATACATACATTTTTAACCCGTATCTTACCGCCATGTGTCCGTGAGACAAATTTTGATGTTTCATGCAATGTGTTAACGAAAATATTCGACATAACGCAACCAAATTCTTGACTTTTACTTTACATATGTTTTGCATAGTTTAGCAAAAAAAAGGGTTAAAATTCTTAATAATTCTATTTTTTATAAGTCAAAACAAAAAAATGCAACATTAACAAACGACATGTGTGACTGAAGCTCTTATTTTAATAAGATTCAAATACGCCAAAGGTCACAAAATGTAACTATTTGTGCAACAAATACAAGCATAAGATGCTATATGTGAGTTCGTAAAAAAAGTCGTATAATTTAACAATGATGTCAAAAATATTATAATAATCTGCTGAAGACATCATACACCTTAAATATATGTATATGTAACACTATTTTCTATGATGATTTATTATAATAATGTTTCCCAACGAACGAATTCCAACAACCCCTTAAATACACCGTCCGAAATTAACTTAAAAAAACACGTATTTCTTAATACCCCTACCAGAATCACCAATTAGAACTTTCGTATTTAACAAAAAATATGATTTTGCCGTACAGTGTTTTAGAGATTTTATGGAAAACTATTAATAATATACGAAAAAAAAAACTATTAACAGCTTCTGCTCCCATTCCCTTATGACCATTTAAGTTATTTAAAAAAAAAATTGCTTTCAAAAATTACTTTTTAACTCTTACTTAGTTAAAAGCCCATTGACAGTTCAAAACTTTCTGAGTAATAGTGTAGTTTTTTCATTTTCTTTTACAAATATTTGCCTCTAAAGCAGAGAAGCACTTAAGCTTGGCTTTTAAAGCTATTTGTTTGTTTTTTTTATTATTATTTTATTTTACATATTTCCAAGAAACCTTTTAAATTTCATTTTCTTAAAATAATTTACTGACGTTTTTTTATTTCTCATCTTGAAATATTTTGTTTTAAGTCAACCACACACATTTCACATTTTCTTTTCGCATTTTTTTTTATATACGAGTAACACTTTAAGATTTCAGTAAATTTTTCTTTTAACTGACATTTACATTTATATTTTTTTCATATTGCATTTCATATTACAATTTATAAAACAAATATAAAGTGGATATAAACATACATATATGCTTGCGTATCATGCATATGACTGTTATAAAGATAATCACATAGACATTACACACTTTCTAAATACAAATTTGAAAAAGAACCTAAAAGACAAAAGTTTTTAAACAGATTTCTATTTTGAAACTATCAAGAAAGAGTAGTCGGTCAATTATACCCTTAACACAGTATTAACAGACAAATTATCGAGAGAGTAACCTATTTGGAAGCCAAGGGCCATCATGGACCCGCCAAAGAAAATTATGTTAAGAGCTTAAGATTCATACAAGAGTTATTTCTGTTAAATATTATTTAGATATCAACTCCTATTTTAGAGAAGGGTTTTAATACAAATTTTGATATTTTCATTAAATTATTTTTATGAAAAAAGGAATTTTACAACATGAAATTAATTAAAATTTATTTTTCATTTTTCATTCTTGACTGCCGCGGAAATTCAACCCCGGCTTTCACGTACCTGTCCGTACCCCTACATGTTTCAATTGCAACTTTTGGATTAAAAGCCATAACAAAAATAACCACAATACTAATTGAATAAAATTTTGCCCTGAGTATAAAGTTATCGTTGCCAATACCAACATTTTGTTGTGGAAGTTGTGATATTAAAAGCAATTTTTAGAAACGTTATTTGTATGGCAGCTGGACTAATTTCAACAAAAGTTTTTTAAGGTGAATTATGTTGGAATAAGATATTTTTGGATCAAATCAAATCTAAATACCAAAATAAAAATATTTTAATGGCAACAAAGACTCTATTTCGGAATGAAGTTTGTATGAGTGCCATTTAATAATAATATAACACGATTCTTACCATTTTCAATAGCCTTAGTCCTTATGACAATTAAAACAAATGTACACCTCCTTATGATAATTAAAAAGTGTGTATAAATTTTAATTCTGTACTTTGTGCACAAAGTTTAGAGGGACATATAACCAGCCAGACGGACGGATGGACTGACGTTGTGAGATTGGCTCAAACAATTTTTCTGAATCGACCGGTATTCTATACCCAGTTAAAACTTCGCCTACAAAATAATGTGTTGAATAATCAGAAAAACATAAGAGTACTACTTACAATTCTACTGAAAGAACCAATGAATTTTACAAGGAATGTCCCAAAATGAACGCGTTCAAAAGTACGTCATTATTTTTATTACCTACATACATCCAGAAAGAAGGAGTTATAGAAGTTGTTATAGATGTGGTTATAGAACAAAGCTACTAAACAATCAGCTAAAGAAGCTATTCATTTTGTAAAAGTAAGCGAAGTTTTTACTGGGTAAGGTGTGCCTAGAACCAATTATTGTGTATGTCATACATCAGCACACATGTAAAATACCCTCTTCACTGTTATTGGGAGGGTAGAAAAATGTGTGATTAATTGTTGTCAGATCTATGTATATTTATCTATATATCGACGGCGCAATTCAAGAACATGCTTAGTCGAAAAATTTGTTTCACTACAATTAAAAATTGTCTCTAATGAACAAATTCATAGAATCAAGCAAACAATTTGTTGATGCGCACCTATTACCAAAATGATTATATAGATCACTAAGAATTGTAAATATTTTTTTAAAAATAAATGAAATGAATGTGTTAATTGATTTAATTAAATTTAATTCAGGTTTTGACAATTCCCAACAAAAATTCCTCAAGTCACAGAAAAAATAGAAAATCGACTTTAATAAACCATTCGTTCAGACAATTTAATTTTTTACTAAATTTTTCCCCTGCAAAAGAATTGATCATATCAATTAACGGATTTGTATTTTCGAGTCATGCCACACAAATTTAGTCAGTTAAAAAATTAATTGCATAAAAAACACAACATATACACAAACATTTAAATTTATGTGTTTTTATTAAAAAAAAAGGGTATAATAATTGCAGCGAACAAAAAACTAATTGAAAACATTAATCGACATCAATTATTTTTTTAATTGAACAATTCTTGGCAAACATTTTTTCTGTGCCTAAAATTTTTTTTATTTTAAACAAATAAATTAATTAAAAGTTTTTGGTTATTAATTAAAATTTTAATTTAAAATTTATTTCAAAACTATTAAAATGTTAATTAAATAAATTAAATTTGTAATTTTCTTTCAACAAAACAAATAATTTATTCAGTTATCACATTAATTTTATTAAATTAAGTTACTATTTAAACAAATTTTTAATTGATAAAAAACTACTGATAATTTTGCTGTGTACTGGCTGGTACTTAAACCTATATTTTGGGACTTTTTTTATCAACCCATCTATCTTCTTAAATAATAAGCATAGAAATAAAAATTATATCACATTAGCAACTAATTTGATATATTTGTATGTATATGTATATGAATTTGGTACTTTTTGAAATTCGAAAGTATAAGTAGGTGAAAATCGTACCTATTTTTGGTACTTTTATACAATACATTTTTCTCTATTTATTGACATATACGCATTAAATTATGGGCTCCCACCACAAAAATAAAATTTTTGATACTTCAATAGGGAGAAAAAAGTATAAAAAGGGGAACACGGGAAATTTAATTTCTTTCGTTTATTTTTCTGTTTAACATTGTGGTACTTTTTGAATTTTCTATAATATGCAACTTAAACACATAAAATTATATGTGCAGGCTTCTAAATGGCTAAGAACCTATAAGATGAAAAATTTTGGTACTTTTTGTTTTTCAACTGGTACCTTTTCAATTTTCTATAATTTTAATCTAAGGAACATAGCTGTAGGGTCCTGAGTAAATGAGAGTTAATAATATGAAAAATGCTGGTACTTTTTTGTTAAAACTTTGGTTTATAAATGTGCCCTCGAAAAAAGAGAGTAACTAAGAAAATAGCGGGTGGAATGCTAGTAAACTTATAAATGTCAATGAACTTAATGAAAAAAGAAATACGTTTCATTATCAAAACACAAATGTTTCATTATCAAAACTTTAATTTTTAATATTGCTCTTTAAGCCCTTTTTACATCAAACTATATTTCTCATATCAGCTTACATCTTATTCTTTCAGTTATTCATCTATATAAACAGAAAAAGTCGTTACGTTTCATCGTCAAAAGCAGACGGACAAAAAAATTGCTTAAAACATAATATTCACACAACATTCATATAAGCCACACCATTGTGACTTTAAGACGAGTTGTTAATTAAATATTTACATAGCTTATTTGCAACAAGATGTAGTAAATGTAAAATAAAGAAAAATATGTTCATACAAATTACACCAAACACACAAATAATTTTATAAAAAGTAAGAAAAAAAAAATCAAATAAGTATAAAAAAATATTTTCCTGTTACTACTTTCAGTTGAAAATAACAACGGCAACAAAATAACTGAAAATGATATCATGTTTATCGTTAAAAGTAAAAGAGATTAAAATAAATGCAAAGGAGAATTTATGTACACTGAAAGAAAAATGCTTCATATATTTAATGAATCATTTTCATAAAAAAGTTTTCCTTGGGTAAATGAAAATTTTAATTGTCTAAATGGAATTTCATAGGTTTGATGAAGTATTTTCGTTAAAATCGCTTCATTAGATTTCGTAATTACGTTAAAAATTTTCATTGGATATATGAAAACTTAAGTTTGTCCAAGTAAAACAAAAAATTTTAATTGGGAACATAAAAAAACAATATACAAACATAACTATATTCATAACTTAATACAAAATTATAGTTTCATTAAAAAAATGTTTAATTGTTATTTAAAAAATGTAAGATTTAATAATTTCATACATCTAATGTTATATGTATGACATTAAATTTATGAAATCAAAAAATTTTTTTATAAAAGCAACATATTTCAATAATTGCCTTCATAAATTTAAATTTTCATTATGACAATAAAAATGTCATTATAGTAATGAAACAAAAACTTTCAATCCACTTTCAATCAACGTTGTTATTGTTATTATGGACTATTTAATCTCATATTTACGCCCTTAATTGAGAAAAAAACATAGTTTTTTTATGCAAAAACTACACTGCCCCGGTAGACTAGCTGGTAGTGAGCTAGTCTATCAGCACCGAGGTTGCATGTTCGAGTCCCGCCAGATACATAAAAAAAAAAATAAAAAATAAAATAAAGTAAAATAAAATAACAAAAAAGAAAAAAAAAATAATTAAAAAAAATATAAAAAAAAAAAAATTTTACTTTATTGAAAGTATTCATCCAATGAATAATATTCATGGATCTAATGTAATGTTTCATTAAGTCCTTTTAATGAAACAGGTTTCATTGATCCAACGAAGCGCCGCATAGGTTCCTTTATAATGCAATTTTTCATGGGATTAATGTCAAAATTCGTTAGTATTGCGAAGAAAATTCTTTCAGTGTATATGAAAAGGCGCTGAAGCAGGTTTCCAGAAAAAAGCTATATCCCACTCTAACAATTTTACTGTTTTGAGCAAATTTTTCATTAAATTTATAGTTAACTTTTGCATTTGTTAAGATAAATTTGGGCGTATAAATTAAAAATTCAGATGGCATATTTCTTCACATGGTTTGTGTCTTTACTACTTATCCTCTATTTTTTATTCTTACTTTGCTATTGAACGAAAATGTGTTAACAGTAAAATTTTTTTTGTTTCAAAATTTTAAATTGTGTTGCTTCGTCCGATTTCCATTTCCTTCAATCGAAGAAGACATGCTTTTTAAGATAGTTGGTTTTTCTAAAAACTATGCTAAATTTTTGACCAACCAAAACTTATTGTTAATATGACATAAATACATTTATAAATATATAGTATACAATCAGTTGCAAAGCAACTAAATAAAAGTAGTCTCGCATTATTAGAAAAAGCCGTGTAGAACTTTAAAATGTTATATGTCTCAAGGTGCACCAAAAAAGATTTCAATGTGTGCACAAAAAGCAAATTGAACATTGTTTAACTTTGTTGAAAGTACATTTTATAATGTTTTGGAGCTCAGCCATGTCGCACAGAGGAGTATTTGGCCTGAAAAGCTGGCCAAAAAGGCAAAACTGAATTTTAAGAAATCTTAAGCACTAAGTACGCAGCTCGACAGACAACAATATTTTACATTATATTGTAAAATCTTGAGACCCTGCTAAAGTCAGGAAAGTGAAGAAAATTATATGAGATTTAAATGTTTTTTTCGGTTTCTGGATGTTTATATGATTTTTTTTTGCGGCTAAACGAATAAAGGTTTAACAAAGATTTTTTTTTCGCTGAAAGGTTTGATCAAAAGTTATTTAAAAAAGAAAAAAAATTTACAATATGTTGAATATTCATGTTGAAACAATTCGTTCAAAAGCTAAAAAAAAAAAACAAATTATACACTTTTTTTGCAAAAAAAAAAGGAAAAGAAGAGGTTTTTAAAAGTAAGGTTAGCATGTCTACGAATTATGTTTGATACCACAATAAAATTTGGAATCTCTAATTTTAGAAACCAAAAAAAAAGTGTGCGCAAGTTTGCGCCATTATTTTTGACTCATCGGGCACTTTTTCTTATACCTTTATATCGTCATAAACTTTTATGTATTTTGAATTATTAATTTCAACTGTTATTCACATCACTTTTAACACTTCACAATATTAATACCTGCCTATATGTAATTATAAATTGCAAAAATTCTTAATTATCCGTAATAGTTTTAAGGGAATGTCCCACACGTCCCCAAAAAAATTTTTTTTTTTGAAAAAATAGCTTTTTCCAAAATGAAATCGAATTTTTTGAATAAAATTGTTTAGTAAGGTAGTTCTTTTGGACTTTATATTTTTTTACAACTCAAAATTTTTTTTACATTAAAAAAAAATTTCACCCAGGTAAACAATTTTCAAGTCGAGAGGCGCGGATTAGGATTTTATTTTAGACCTATGGTTTCTTCGGAGATTTTTCTTAGAATTTTATGTAGATTACGTTTTTGCCATACGATTTTTAATTTTTTTTTCATCCATACAAATCGACCCGCCCTAATGTACATACAGTCTGTCAAGAATGAGTTTAAACCTTTAAAATCAGCATTTATTAATTGAGTTTTGCGATTTATACCAACTTTTATTCCTTAAGCTTCGTACAGACGATGGTCAGATCTTACAATATTGGTAAGCAGCGTTGCTTAAATTGCATTAAAATTGGCTAAAATGTCTTACAACTGTGTGAACATTGTAAGCTCATTTGTATATGCCGATGTGCAAAATTAATGCATCTGACAATGGACCATCGTCAGAAAAATTTTGCTGTTGGCAACGCCTGCTTACAATATTGTAAGATCTGACCATCGTCTGTACGAAGCATAAGGAATGTAGCTTTTAGAAAAATCTTAAAAATTTAAACTTTTTGGTTCTTAAATTTTTTTATTGCATGTTGAAAACAAAAAATTTGACGCATTTTGCATGTAAATTTTTTTTTTCGCCATTAAATTTTTAATAACTCCAAAATAGTAATAGATATAATATAAATGTGTATGGTTAGTTTAAGCAGAATTTTCCGGTGCATCTTCTGATCCTCCAACTATTAACGATTAGGGGGTGAAGTATGCCACGCCTTTAAAAGAAAATCCTTACGTACTAGAGAAAAACGGAAAACTGATTTGAATTAAGGGCATCAAAATCCATATAATCCACATACTTTTATTTCTAGGGTAGAGAAAAATTTTTTTGTTGCGCAGTGTACTTTTGTTGCGCAGTGTAATTTTTCAAAATCTGCCACTAGACTTTTTATATCATACTACACCTAAAACTATCAAAAAACTAAAACTTTTAATTCAAAAAACACGTGTAATAATTTTGGCCAGCTTTTCAGGCCAAATACTCCTCTGTGTGTCGTAGCTAACAACAACCAATATTTTGAATAAATTTATAAGAATTGTACGAATGTTTTAAAATAAACGGTAAAATTTTGCCAAATATTCAGGATTTAAAAAGTTGGCTATTTATTATCGAAAGTCAATTTTTTATAAATTTGCTATTTAGTAAATTTTTCATAAATTTGCTATTTATAGTACATTTTTTATAAATTTGCTACTTATTTAAATTTACTATAAACTTTTCATGAATTTGCTATTTATAGTAGAGTTTCCATAAATTTGCTATTTATAGTAAATTTTTCATAAATTAGCTTTTTATAGTAAATTTGCTATTTATAGTAAATTTGCTATTTATAGTAAATTGGTCATAAATTTGCTATTTATAGTAAATTTTTCATAAATTTGCTATTTATCGTAAATTTTTCATAAATTTGCTTTCTATAGTAAATTTTTATAAATTTGCTTTCTATAGTAAATTTTTCATAAATATGCTTCATATTTATATTAAATTTTTTATAAATTTGCTATTTATAGTAACTTTTCATTAATTTCCTATTTATAGTAAATTTTTCATAAATATGCTATTTATAGTAAATATTCATAACTTTGCTATTTGTAGTAAATTTTTCATAAATTTGCTTTTTATTGGAAATTTTGTTATTAATTTGGTTTTAATAGGAAATTTTCCATAAATTTGCTATCTATAGTAAATTTTTCATAAATATGCTATTTATATTAAAGTTTTCATAAATTTGCTATTTATGTAATTTCATTTATATGTTTTTTTATTGTAAATTTTCATAAATTTGCTATTTATAGTAAATTTTCATTCAAATGCATTTTATGGTAAACTTTCATAAATTAGCTATTTATATAAAATTTGTCATAAATTAGCTATTTATAGTAAATTTTTCATAAATTTGCTTTTTATAGTAAATTTGCTATTTATAGTAAATTGATCATAAATTTGCTATTTATAGTAAATTTTTCATAAATTTGCTATTTATTGTAAATTTTACATAAATTTGCTTTTTATAGTAAATTTTCATAAATTTGCTTTCTATAGTAAATTTTTCATAAATATGCTTCATATTTATATTAAATTAATTTTCTATTTATAGTAAATTTTTCATAAATTTGCTTTTTATAGTAAAGTTTCATAAATTTGCTTTCTATAGTAAATTTTTCATAAATATGCTTCATATTTATATTAAATTAATTTTCTATTTATAGTAAATTTTTCATAAATATGCTATTTATAGTAAATATTCATAACTTTGCTATTTGTAGTAAATTTTTCATAAATTTGCTATTTATAGTCAGTTTTTTCATAAATTTGCTATTTATAGGACATTTTGTTATTAATTTGCTAACTATAGTAAATTTTTCATAAATATGCTATTTATATTAAAGTTTTCATAAATTTGCTATTTATGTAATATTTTTCATAAATTTCCTATTTGTAGTAACATTTCATTTATATGTTTTTTTATTGTAAATTTTCATAAATTTGCTATTTATAGTAAATTTTTCATAAATTTGCTATTTATAGTAAATGTTCATTCAAATGCTTTTTATGGTAAACTTTCATAAATTAGCTATTTATAGTAAATTTTTCATAAATTTGCTTTTTATAGTAAATTTGCTATTTATAGTAAATTGGTCATAAATTTGCTATTTATAGTAAATTTTTCATAAATTAGCTATTTAAAGTAAATTTTTCATAAATTCGCTATTTATAGACAATTTCTCTTGAATTTATTATTTATAGACAAATTTTCATGAGTTTGCCGTTTACAGGTAGGTAAAATTTGCTTTTTAGTGTCAAATTTGCTATTTGCTATAATAGCCAAGTTCGCTTTTTATTCTCTATTTATTGATACTTATGTATAGTAGATTTATTGAAAATTTTCCAAGTAAATTTAATTAATTAATTTAATTAAAATATATTTAGTAAATTTTTCATAAAATATACTGTACTGATTTTTGAATTGAGTTTTTTATGCATTCCTTTTTTTTGTAAATTCGACATTTTACACCTTTATTTATTTTTCTCACACTGTTGCATTTGGCTTAGTCATGTAGAATACGTGTTGATGCTTATACAGTGTTAAAATGCTGTCATTTGTAGTAAAGATGTTAATTTAGTTTACGATGTAGAAAAATCATTAATACGTAAAGATTTTAAAGATAAAAAAGTACATATAAGCAGAAAAACGCTGCTTGCTAATAAAACAGCATAAAAACCATAGTTTACACAAAAAATAATGAAATTTAAAACTTTAATGTGGACAAAAACATATCAAAATTTACTACTTATTAAAAAAGGCAGCGAAAAAAACCTGAATGACTGTCAATAAGAGTTTTAATTAAATGAAAAGAAAATCTGGATTTTAAAACAAGATTTTTATTCTTCGGGTTTAATATGATTTTTTTGCTTAAAACTTATGGGTCATAAAAATAACAGGCGATCAATAAATTTTCTCTCGCAAAAATCAACAAATGAAGACATAAATTGAAATCTTAATTAAGATAAAAATGAGGAATTTTTTGAAATCGAAATAAATTTAACAGGACATTTAAGTAAGGAAATGTTTAAAACACACAAAATGCTATTTAAAGCATTATGAGCTATTTACAGGGGAAGGAAGAAATAACGATTTCGTAGTCAAATGTTTAGTTAAGATGTTTGCTAGAAAAATTATTTTTTAAAGACTATTTTAGTTGATAAAGAATATTATTAAAGATTTGTGTTTTACTCAAACATTTGTCATTAAGTTTTGCTCTTTTCTTTATATGAGGATTATTTTTTAATTGTATCTTATGGGTGTTTTTTAAGTTAGATAGAACTTACTACCTTTTTACCATGCTTGAAAAATGCTACCAAATTATCTAAATTAACTTTGAAAATTAGTCATCGATGTTCGATCGCAAAATTGTGTTAAGCGATAAGTCTCAAGCCTATTTATGTTACCCTGCAGCCACACGTTCAATAAATCGCTTTCGAGTTGTTCACATAAACTGCTTGTCAAAACTTGTTTGAATTGACAGCTGTGGCACTGGCTGCACTCAATTTGATAATCAATTTCATTTTAAAAGTGCCTCCGATGAAGAACTCAAAATAGTAACTTTTTTTTTTTGTAAAAAAGCACTACAATTTTTAAAAACACATTTATTTTTTAAGACATAGTTTTTATAAAGGAAGAGACAAAATTAATTTGTGATCATCTGTTGAATTGAACGTAAAATTGTCAATCAAAGGGAAAGGTAAAATTAAAAGCCATCTCGTGGACACTTTAAAAGGTGTTAGTGTGTTAGTAAAAAAACGAGAGCGTATTGCAAATTGAAAGAATTTGAAAGACAAAACTTGATAATGTGGCCTCCTAGGCAGTAAACGAAATTGCCGAATACGGAGTGCGACTAACCCGCAAGTAACTACAGACTCAATTTCATGCAGAAAAATGCACCGTTGCATTGGTGGCATCATCGGTCCTTATTTCTTCAAAAATTAAGCAGGTGCTTGCGTTTCTGTCAAAGGTGATTGTTACCGCTTCATGATCAATAATCTTTTTTTTTTTTTGAAAATATGGATGACATTGATCTGGGCAATATGTAGTTTTAACAATGCTACGTAGCATACATTGACCTCAGCCATCGACCGTAATGTGGCAATAAGTTGATTTTGAGAAATGAACAAGGGTTTTCAAGATCATGTGATTTGACGTACCTTAAGTCGCTGGTTTATGCTGATAAAATTGAGACCAGCATGGTGCGTGTTATTCGTGACATACGGTCAGCCAAGCTCGAAAAGTTCGTCTAAAATTACGTTTAAATGATAGTGCCATGTTTTTGATTAAAATTTAACTCTTGTTGTTATTTTTTGTATTATTTTTTATACAATTTCAGTTTCTTTTCGGCTTAAAAAACGCCATTTATATTACCTTGTACCTGAATTTATTAAGTTCAAAGCTAATTTCATTAAAAAGATAATAAAATTTTATATTTTTGTAGTATGTGTTAAATAAAAACAAGATGATATCATATCAGTCATTTGTGTTCTTATAACTAAAAAAAAAAAAAAATAAACGAAAAATGTGCATGCAAAATAAGAGAAACTAATAGGGGAGCTCAGGGTTTGTTGCAATTAGTCTTGCAAACGAGCATATGCAAAATATCAAAGCTTTTTTGTTAAATTCAACAACAAAATATACACCCTTTTCATGCGATTTCATGAAAGATCTACGATATTTGGCAATTTAACTTCCGTAATGCCATTTGCACCAAGGCGAATTCATATGTATATCTAGTGGCTATAATAATGCGGTTAGTAAGTAAAAAAATAAAAAATATGGTGTTTTTATTGTTGCTTTTACTGGTCGGTATGCCAAAATACATATCCAATTTTTTACATTTTTTGATATTTATAAGCATAAATAAGAAGTTCAGCTGTGTTAAGCTACCTGTAAAATGAATTCGCCGCGATTTGCAGCTAACACTTAATTCCGCTATTGTTTTTAATTCTTTTCTTTTTGCACAACAGTCAGTCGTTTAATAGACATTAATTTGAAAAGAAAGACACAACTAGGCACACTATTCGAAAATGACTATACGAAAAGAAAGTGCAAAAAAATAGTCTGTACAAAGCGAACATATAAAAAATAGTGGACAGCAAATTTATAAAAATGTAACTACAATTGGCACATGTATTTCAACTAAAACTAGCAAATTTTTAAAAATGTTTCTAAGACTAGTAATTTATTGAAAGCTTAAGTAAAAATAAATAATGTTTGACTAGTACACTGAAAGAATTTTCTTCGCAATACCAATGCATTTTGACATTAATCCCATGAAAAATTGCATTAAAAAGGACCTATGCAGCGCTTCGTTGGATCGATGAAACCTGTTTCATTAAAAGGATTTAATGAAACATTACATTAGATCTATGAATATTATTCATTGGATGAATACATTAAATAAAGTAAAATTTTTTTATTTTTATTTTTTTTTTTTGTTATTTTTTTAAAATTATTTTTTTTTATCTTTTCTTTTTTTTATTTTACTTTATTTTATTTTTAATTTTTTTTCTGTCTCTGGTGGGATTCGATCGCTCAACCTCGGTGCTGATAGACTAGCTCGCTACCAGCTAGTCTACCGGGGCAGTGTAGTTTTTGTATTAAAAAACTATGTTTTTTACTCAATTAAGAGCGTAAATATGAGATTAAATTGTCCATAATAACAATAACAACGTTAATTGAAAGTGGATTGAAAGTTTTTGTTTCATTACTATAATGACATTTTTATTGTCATAATGAAAATTTCATAAATTTAGTGGCATACATGTAACATTCGATGTATGAAATTATAAAATCTTACATTTTTTAATTAACAATTAAACATTTTTTTAAGGAAACTATAATGTTGTATTAATTTTTGAATATAGTTATGTTTGTATATTGTTTTTTTATGTTCCCAATTAAAATTTTTTTTTTAACTTGGACAAACTTAAGTTTTCATATATCCAATGAAAATTTTTAACGTAATTACGAAATCCAATGAAGCGATTTTAACGAAAATACTTCATTATAACTATGAAATTCCATTTAGACAATGAACGTTTTCATTTACCCAAGGAAAGTTTTTTTATGAAAATGATTCATTAAATATATGAAGCATTTTTCTTTCAGTGTAGTTAATAGAAAATGTATCGAAGCATTACCGCAAAAAAGCTTAAGCGACATCATTTTCAACACTTGCATCATCATCTAAAATGTCATGGTCACAAAAGGTACCGTTACGATTATATAGCAAAAACTATTTTATAGTATGCGACAACCTTCATACATGAAATAAAATAAAACCTTCTCCAGTAAAATGTTTTTTTTTGTAGCTTAGGCTTTTTTGGCGTCTGTGACTCGGTATGATAACTCGGCTATATTTAAAAATATTAAATAACAGTAAATTAATAGCAAATTTATAACATTTTTTACTATTAATCAGGTATGTGATGAAAATCGATCGTTTTTAAAAAGTGTAATGAATAAAGTCAGGTGCAATTTTTAGACCCCTGCAATAAAAATTAACTGCCTGTTCAACGATTTCGAACGTAGACGTTCGCATAGAATTTATGGCGAATATTTATGAGACGTGCAGTTGGCTCAAACAATTTCCATCTGTCCGTCCATCAGTTTGTCAGTCCGTTTGTCTGTTGGAATGGGTTTTCCGAATACCCTAGATATTACGGGTGCTAGTTTTTTATAAATTTACGTTTCATTCTCCTAGTTAAAATTTGCTATTGAAATTCAGTCAGATCTATCCATAAATGACTTTTCCTGCCTCTAATCTTAATTAATAAAAACTTATAACCTGCGAATCATATTTTTCTGGTTAGATTTTAAGGGCCGATTTTGATTTTGAATAAAAGCAAATTATTTAGGAAATTATTGTAATTTCTTCTTATTATGATAATATTGGTATGGTTCAGAGATCAGCAATGAATCGCTTTTTCGCTACTCATACTGACTCATGCAATTGTAAGTATAAGTGCGTAGAAATCATTTAAACTAAACTACTCTGATTCACTCATACTCACATGAGAAATATTTATGAGTGCGACGTCGACATTATACGCATACTCATAAATGACCTCAGCTTGATTTATAATTTCAAGAAAATACTTATAATACTCACAATGATTCAAATCATTTAGCTCATCCATTTACCGTTTTAACACAACAGAGACAACACACAACTTAATAATCAGCGCTGCCAGATAAATTTAGTAAACTGTAATTGCCAAATCGTCACTTTGCTAATTTGGGGACAAATCTGGCAGCCTCGCATTTTGCTTCGCCTATACACATTGACTTGAGTAGATTCTAAATCAAACACTACAAATGTTGGTAAGTATGAGTACGATGAATAACATGAAACTTTTGAGTGAATATGAGTTTGAATCACATTGGAATAAGTATGAGTGCGTATAAGTACAAGAATTTATGAGTCATGATTTAGCTCTACTCACTTTTTCACTACTCATTGCTGATCTCTGGTATGGTTCAATTATGTGTGGGACAAAAATCTGTCAAATGGCCGCGCGACCTCGGCGGCACACCTCCATCCGATGGTACAAATTTTCGATGCTCAGCGTTATCGCATAATTAAGGTTCTTTGCCGTTAATGTGAAGAATTATCTCATCCTTTAGCTCTTAAATTGTTGCTGGCTTATCGGCGTACACCTTTTCTTTCAAATAGCGCCAAAGAAAGAAGTCCAACGGTGTCTAATCACATGATATTGGCGGCCAATTGACGTCGCCACCACGTGAGATAACACTGTCATTGAATTTGTCGCGCAAAAGAGCCATTGTTTCATTAGCTGTGTGGAAAGTGGCACCGTCTGTTGAAACCACATATCGTCCACATCCATATCTACCAATTCGGGTCATAAAAACTTCGTTATCATCTCACGATAGCGAACACAATTCACAGTTACTGCCTGAACGGCCTCATTTTGGAAAAAAAATACGGTCCCTAAACCGCACCAAACAGTCACTCTTTGTGGGTGCATTGATTTTTCGACAATCACTCTTGGATTATCATTCGCCCAAATGCGGCAATTCTGCTTATTAACGAATCCACTGATGTGAAAATGTGCCTCATCCCTTTATCACAAAGTGCACGATATGCATTTTGATTTGAACGCCCGTTTTCATAACAAGCCTAAATAACTTTAACGCCTTGCTCGACTCTTAATCTCACCATGGTTCAAATTGAATTTGTCTGAAATTGAGAAATGTCAAATGAAATGCTGAAAAAAACTTGACGTTTAGGTGTGGTTCACATTCAACATCGGTAATTAAAATTTAACCACCACATATACATACATATCGAGCCCTAATAGCAAAAATGATGTAACCAACAAAAATAAAATTTTACAGGAGAGTGTTTTTTTTTTAATTTTATTTCATATAAATTTTGTATGAAATTTGTCGGTTACCTCAAAATTGTACTTGCTATAAAATCGTAACGGTGCCTTATGTGACCACGACATTTTAGGAGATGATGCAAGTGTTGCCAATAAAGTCATTTATTATAAAAAAACTAAATTTGAAAATGATGTCGCTTACATCATTTTTGCTATTAGGGCTCGATATATAATACTAACTACAAACAAATGGTAAGCTAGAATTGGCCAAATATTTCTTAAATTATATTTTTATAATCCAAATTTTTAATATTTTTAATTAGGCTTAAGTTCATAAAAATTTAATTTTTCATTAAATTATTTTTATGAAGAAAGGAATTTTACAACATGAAAATTAATTAAAATTGTTATTGATAATCTTTCATTCTTGACGTGGCTGGGGCTCGAACCCCGGCCGGCAGGTTACCATGACATGTTTCGATTGCAACCACTCAATCTCCTCAGATGGATTTGCCGTCTTACACTCGCAGCCATCGACGACTGCTGACGTCAATAGTCAAACATCAATCCTTAAACAAAATTGTATTCTAACATTTGGTAGATCGACATTTGCTTTCCTGAATGATTATCCATTTTAATTGATTTTACATGTTTTTTCCTTACTTCTGTTTTTTCGTACTTTTGTCAAGAATTTTTCTTGAAGTCCAAGTACATTTTTCGTTTTTTCATTTTGTCTTTTTCTTTTCTGTTGACCTTTTTCAGCACAACTTTTTATGTATATAAGAAGTCTTAAATATTGAAAATGCTCGATATAGGACCATTAATTTACCTGGCCCTTCACAAGAGAGCTTCCGTATTTTTTGGTAAGATTTTTAATTAGTGTTCGCATATAAACAGAACTCTATTTAGCGTTCGGCTCACATACCCAGTGTTATGTTTTTCGTTAAAAAACAGAACGATTGTAGTGATACTGTCGACAAACATTATGTTTAAATGTTCTATAATGTTTAATTTTTTTAGATTGATAAAGAAATGAACAAACAAAAAATTTTTGCAATGACCGCAGCACGAACAGCTACTGTGTGTGGATTGTGTAAATGTTTTGTTAGTGTAAAATTATTTTGCTGGATTATTTATTAGAAATCAATTTTTAGGTATACTGAAAACGAATAAGCGGCTTTAAATCGTTTAATTTTCAAGTATGTTCTGTGACTCCATTTTGCAAAGCAACAACGTTGGATGGTTCTCCAAAGCTGACTTTACAAAATCTTGAACCAGCATTGACAGATATTGAATGTCCAATGCCCCTTTAGAAAGAAGAAATATGGGTCCATTATCCTTGCGGACCATACAGCGCACCAAACGCAGCACCTAAATGGGTGGAATTGTCTCTGACGAAAAGCTTTTGAATTCTTTGTAGCCCAAATCATGTATTTTTGCTTGTAGACGTAGCAATTTATTAGGAAATGGGCTTCAACATTCATTATAAAAATTTAAATTAAGTTTGTATTCTCCTCTTCTTTTGCATATGAACGAATTGCAATCGTTTTAGCACGTTTAGAAGATATCTTTTTTGAAATAACAAAGCCATTTTAACATGAATAGGCTGTTTACCCTCCATTCCGCCTCCAGTCTATATGTCCGCTCGACCGTCCCATGACCTAATGCGAAACTGGCTTTTGCCTTTGCCAAGCTTTATCGGCTAAACAGCTGAACCGATTTTGTGGAAATTGTAAATAAAGGTTTTTTATTTTTTTTTTTTTAATTAGGACCAAGAGGGGGACATAAGGGGAATTACTACCTCTCCAAAAATATCTAACCAATTCTGATGAAATTTTAATCAAAGATAGATCAGCTTAAATAAAACACACAGGCATTAAAAAAATTTCTGCCTCTCCAACTCTTTCCAATTTATCAAAAATTAGCTCTGGGCGGGCAACGCCGCGGCCACGGCTAGTTTGCTATAGAAACCGTTCATTCATAATAATTTATTTGATAATTCTTTAAATATTCGAGAATTTGCTTTAATTATGGTGAAATCTCTTTTTGATTTTAAGTATTTTGTTTAACCCACGACTTGTTTAAAAAAAAAGTTTTCTACAATTTTAAAATCATTTTTTGTTATACTAATTCTACTTAATTAGTAACACTCTCTATTTTTATTTAGACTTGTTTCTCCACCATAACGATGTTTCATAAATCACCTTCTCTATCAGTTTTTTATCAAATTAATGTTCAAACTTTAAAATTTATGAAAAAATTCAAACAGATTTTTCTCTTTAAAGTAAAAAGGAAAAAAGCCTACACACTTATTGTATTAATTAAAAGATATCTAAATGTATAACAAAAATGTCTACGGCTTAAATTTATTTAGTTTAAACTAAAAAAAAAGCAAACAGAAAAAGTTGAAAAAGCATCATCATAAATTTTAATAAAAAAAAAAGAAAATACCGAATAAAAGAGATATTTTAAATATATTACCGATACTAATTAGAACACAAAAATGCATTTCAATCATTGAAATGAAAATTAAAAGGAAAACAACAAAATCTCAATTAAGAAGAAAAAACTAAATCAAACAAGACACACTCACAACAAAATGTTCGTACAAGTAGAAGTGGTGGCGAGCAATGAAAGCGCCTTTTGAAAACAGAAATAATGCAGACGCCTTATTGTCTCAGTTCAGTTTCTTTCGGTTCTAAATGCCAGATGTCACTTTCAAACAGCGCCCACACACACACACACAGCTATTTTACACATTCATGTAGAATCTACATGAATGTGTAGATTCAAAATTTCGCTATAATCTTTTTTTTTTCTTTATTTACGTTGAAGCACACTGATACTTTTAGGAAAACAGAGAGACAGACACGAAAAGGTGGCGTCTTTAAACAACAAATAGAAGCTTTTAAAATCGTTCATATACAAGGTGGTGCAAAAGTTTTCACTCGATGTTCATTTACTGTTTTTTAAGTAAATCAAATGCTTAATACGTCGATTACACATCTGAAGTTGAGTTGCCAGCAGCAAAAAAATAAAAAAAACAAGAGCGAGCGGCGTTGCCTGATTTCGCTGCTGGCAACTCAACCTCAGTTTAGTTTTCGTTTTGCTTTTGGATTATTTGTATTTGATGTCAAACATTTTTTCTTATTAAGTAGAAAAAATGATATCGGCCAAGAAGCCGTTGGCAGAATTGATGACCTAAGGGCCCGATTCATTCCTACATTCCCGAAGGATATTTTTTTTTTTTGAAGATTTTTAGAGTTGACATAGACTCGTGACATGAGGAAACCCTACAAAAAGCAGACTTTAATGGTTATATCGGTTAATCTTGCCGGCCGGCGCAAATCACCAAAACAAGAGATTAGGCGACCCAGAAATGCAAGTGCACTGTCTGTACTTTGTTAAAAAACCGCTTCCAGATGTTTAGCCAAATTCTCTGTGAAGACCGCCAGTAGTTCCTATTTGCGCGGCTCGTTGTCTCTTCGGTACTCCAGGATCATAAGCGATATCTTCAACCACGGCCGCGATATTCTCAACAGAACGACAGCATCCCGTTTTGTCCGTACTTTGTTAAAAACCATCTTCAAGATTTTCAGCAAAATTCTCTTGCGTGGCACGTGCGGTCAGTACTCAAGGGTCATCTGCGATATATTCAGCCACGACCGCGATATTTTCATCAAAACGGCTGCTCCGGGAACGCCCAGACCTGGCAGCATCTTGTCTTGTCTCATGCTCTTCTAGGCGAGCAGCTAAACACCTTAGTAATTGCACAGTTGGTATCGGAAGACCGGAAAATGTACGTCTAAGTTCTAGCTGCGCCTGCACCACCAACTAATTTTTACGCAAAAAGACACGAAACAATTATTGTGCATTCATGAGAAAAATAGCGCTTTTTTCTCATTAACGTGTATTTCGTATCTGTTCACCTCACAAATGTCAAAGCAGACATAACATTTACCGCTATTTGCAAAAACTATTGAATCGTCCGATAGGGTGATAACTTTTGTTCCACCTTGTAAATTTTTTTCTGCTCTCCTTCCCCTTGAATGTTCTAATGTGACAGTTTTAGTAATTTTTATGTTTTTCTTTAGCGGTGTGAATACCTTTAGACATTTTCCCGCCACTTCAAAAGTCACCAACTCGCGACCATATTTAAAATGCATGCAACGTAATGTGTTTTCCCCACCGTGTGGATAATGATGATATTTTATTTTCTTTAAATAATATTTTTTTTATTCAAATGAGTGAGTGTATGAAATAAAATGCATTGTGGGGGTTTTTTTGGGAAAATGTTAAATATTTAAATGGAATTCAACATACACTTTCATTTAAAACACTTATTATCATTTTAATTAAGTTTTACTGAAGTTTAAAATAAAAAACGATACTGAAAGAAAAAGTAAAACAAGAGAAATAACTTTTCAATAAATTTAATGAGAAAGGAAATTGTAACAAGTTGCCACAAGAATATCAATTAAATAAGAGGTTATAATAGTGGAGTTTAGTGTTTCCTGCAAAAGGTGTTGCAAAAGAGGCATTACGAAATATTGTTTTTTATTTTTTTTTTTTTTGTTATAGGATTGTTGTTGTTTCTACACAAAACAAGCAAATCGTTTTTAAATTTCTTTTGTTGCTGTTTCTACAACAAGCTTTTACAAACACATGCATATGCACGCACATGGGTTTCTGAAAGTTATACAATTTTGGATCGTTTTTAAGACTTTTGTACCAGAGTTCAACAATGAGTAGTGAAAAAGTGTGTGGAGTTGAATCATGACTCATAATTTCTTGTACTAACGCACTCGTACTTATTGCAATGTTATTGAAGCTCATATTAACTCAGTAGTTTGATGTTTCCCTGCAAATAATATTGGATTACTTGATCCCTTTTGATCAATTGGACTACTCCTTGGACTGATCCAATGTAATGTAAGCATGGACCATGTCATTGTTAAAAAGTGTTTGTAGTGAGACGACATGTCTTCGTTTTTAAACGACATGTTTTTATTGTTAAACGACTTCAAAACTATTCTACTTGAGTATGCCATGGAGTAGTTCTAAGACTACTCCTTTGTCATGCAAAGCTGGATTATATGGTCCTGCCCTAGGACATCGTAATGTTAAATAGACCATGTTTTTTCCATACATTGGGGTTACCTTTGGACTAGTCCTAATGGGCTACATTTTACATACGTGTATGGACTAGTCGCATTATTTGCAGGGTACTTAGCAACATTTACGGAGTGGTTGATTTACTACTCCCTGGATTGGTCCAATATTATGCAAGCATGGACAATGTCATCGTTAAAAAGAGTTTTTAGTGAAACGACATGTCTTCGTTTTTAAACGAAATGTTTTCGTTTTTAATCGAAATATTTTCGTTTTTAAACAAAGTTAAAACTAACCCTCTGGAGTATACCATGGAGTAGTTTCAAAAATAATCCACCAGGAGTTTGTATGAACATGGAGCAGTTTTAATACTAATCCGTTGTAATGCAAGACAAGGTTATATGGTCCACTCCTAGGACATCGTATTGTTAATTCGGCCACCTTTTAACCATATATTTGTAGTAGTTTTAGAGTACTCCTACTCCTTTATGGACTTCTCTTTACATGCATGTATTGACTAGTCTCGTTATCTGCATGGTAGATTCAATTAACGCAATGTGCATAGGCGAAGCGAAATGCGTGTCTGCCAGATTTGTCCCTGAAATAGCAAAGTGATGATTTGGCAATTACAGTTTACTAGAGTTATATGTATGAAGTGGACGATTTTTCGGCAAATTTATCTGGCAGCGCTGATTATGAAGTTGTAAGTTTGATCTATTGTGTTAAAACCGTAAATGGATGAGCAGAATGAGTTAAATCAATGTGAGTATTATAAGTTTTTTCCTGAAATTAGAAATCAAACATTTTATACTGTGGTGAGTATGAGTGAATCCGAGTAGTTGAGTTAAAATGATGTCTACTCACTTATACTTACAATTTCATGAGTCAGTATGAGGAGCAAAAAAAGGATTCATTGCTGATCTCTGTTTTGTACTCGTATTTTTAAGAACGACTCGTACTAAAACTTAGTAGAAACAACTTAAATTTAGTACGAGTATTTTCTTTCTGTGTATAGAGTATAAAGTATATTTTTAAGAACGACTCGTACTAAAACTTAGTAGAAACAACTTAAATTTAGTACGAGTATTTTCTTTCTGTGTATAGAGTATAGAGGTAGATATCAAGATAATAATCTATGAAATTTTAAACAAAATTTTTATTCGCCAGGCTTATAATTGCCCGTGGGTCACAGATAGAGTTAACTCTCGAAAATATGTTTGTCTGTAGCTTTAACTATGGTGTTATAGTGGTCGGGCTAGACCGACTATATTTGCTTGCTTGGTTATTTTTCTTTTAAGTTGTCCATCGTCATTTTGAAACTTTTGACAATTTTTCAAAAAGGTTTCCATTATGAACCTTTAAATCTCCACGGCTAAATTGTCTAATCCTATCTGCATAAGATTTTTTAGAATGAGTGTTTCCTATCTAAGCTTTTTGTTAAGAAATGTGTGCGTAAATAAAGTTTTCATCCTTCCAGTTACATTGAACACTAAAATATACAGAAAGGCCTTGTAGTTTCCTGGTACTAAAAAATATACAATTCGATTTTTGATCCAAAAACCATGTCATCCCTATCAGATTTCTCTTTTCAATCAAATTATTGTAATTAATTTAATTAAATAATATTAAAAGAATATATCAACAATTTTTCTATTTTCTTAACATTTTTTCTAATTTTTTTTCTTTCTTATTTTTTTTTTGCAGTATTTTGCGTTGTATTAAGTTTTATATGAAAAGGTAAGTTTTCTTTAAAATTAAACTACCTTGAGATATCCATTTCAGAAAAAAGCATTCCCATTTAAATAACACTTTTACCTTGCAAAGTCACATGATTGACGTCGGTTGTACTGATTTTATAATTTATTGCTGGCCCTTAGCCAACAACGTTATTGACGATTACTGAGTGTTTACATTAATTTTGAGAAAAGTACGTTTTACTGAAATTATCTGAGTAATAAAGCGTAATTCCAAGTCATGCAAATTTAATTAAAATATAATTAATTTTTTTTTCTTACTTTTTTTGGTATGCAAAAAAGGAACGAACAGTGGAAACAGAAAATGAAACTTTTTAATTAACATTTTATTCAAATTTTAATACGTCATGGAATTTGGCAGATGAAGTTAATAGAGACTAATGGCTTTTAAATAGTAGGAATATTCGGAAATGTCAAAAAATTTGGGTGATATAATATTTCTAAGCGTTAGAGTATAATGTTGCTTATTAACTTTAAGGTAAGGTTTTTAATAAGAAAGAATTTGCTTTAATAAGATTTTCCAATTTTAAAAAATATTTCGAACTTTTTTCATATTTTCCTTGAATTTTTGTATATTTTAAAGACAATATTCATGTTGGCTTAATTCTAAGCTAACCCTACAACAGCAACGCCTCTCAGTGATGCCAACTTTTTGAGAGCAAAAAGCACTTTAAAATTAACAAAAAGCACTAAAAAGCACTATTTCGAGCAAAAAAAAAGCGTAAAAAAGCACTTAGCCATGTTTACAATTTAATTAAACACAAAACAAGTTGCATTCGGCTGTGCCGAATATAATATACCTCCAAAATTTAAAAAAAAGGCGACGGCGTTGATGGGGACTATTTTCATTTAAGATTTAATAATCACGCCTATCGTGAATAAAAATTCCTCGAGTTTTTTCACTTTTTCCATTTTTCCTATGTTAATTTAATTGTAAAAATGGGAAGAGGGAAAAAACTATGTTCAATAAAAATAATATCATCCAAATCATTTGGAGTTTAAATTGGCCATAAAACAGTTTTAAAGTAATACAGTGCGAGCTCGTTTTTCGTAACTCGAAAAAATCTGGCCTGTTACAATTACCAAAAATTTGCAATGACCGGCTAATGTTTATAAAACTTAAGGACAGCATATATTTCCATAAACATACTTATATCTTATCGTTTAAATAAATCTATGTTAAAATCGTGCAAAGTTTAATAAAACAACTTTTAACATATGTAAGCTTCTGAATAAAGAACACACATAAGGTGTAAAATAGAAAAAACATGTATGTTTGCATTCTGATACTTAGTCAAACCTTTTTTCAATAGCACTAGAGGTAGAAGGGCATAACACATGGAAAACTAAAGCGCATGAAAAATGGCAGGTTACACAACACTCGTTAAAAAAGTATTTTCTGTCAGCTGTTTTTAATTTATTTAACCAATATATACCAAGCTACGGCTCTTTTTTGTTTTTAAAGTCTTTGTGTTTTTTTTTTTTTTACGGTTTCCGACTGCATGTTTTTAGCAATTGTTAATATTTTCCAAGCCATATTCTATTTTTGAAACAGTGTCTACATGTGTCTACAAAATGTTTACCGAAATACATCATTTTTAAAACGATTACTAAACATGTTGTCAACCCTAAAAAGTGCAACGCTTCGTAAAATTTCCAAATTGCTAGGAAGCCTAGCTCTAACTTCATAAATAAAGTTTTTGGTGAAACGAATGTAACTTTCTTTTATCACTTTTTTATCATTTGAAATCTTAAAATCTTTACAAGCATTTTCAAAATTATACCCCAAAGTTCAACTAAATCATCCTCTATATAATCGTAGTTTTAAAAAATGGTAGAAAAAAAGTAAAAGTTGTAAAAAGCACTAAAGGCACTAACGAAAAATTGAAAAAGGACCAAGTTAGTGCTTTTTTTTAGTTTGGCACTATGGATAAAATTTTGGCGTTTTGAGGCATCAAAAAGCTCCAAAAATAGTGCCAAAAGCACTAAGTTGGCATCACTGACGCCTCTGATACAATAACAATTTGGCCCGGAAAGATTTTAGAAAAATGCATCATAATATTAATGATGCCTTAACGTCAGGATTGTGACATCGGTGTTATAAAATAAAAATGGCATCAATGAGGCAAAAAGTGACATCATTCAATGACAAACGTCATCATAAAATTTTGTCATATTTTATGTGTCATCTATGCTACGATTGCAGTGAAATCAATTCGATGCCACATTTTGTGAATTAACATTATTTTTATGTTTAGAAAATAAAATAAGAAGCAAAAATTCCTATATTCTACTTGTTTGAACTATTTAGTGAAATGCATAAAATTTTTAAATTAGAATGATTAGGAAAAACTTGTCGGGCATACTGCTGGTGTCTTATAATTGAGAGTTCGGCTTTAAAAAAATTGCGGAAAACAACGAAAGTGAAACAAACATGTGTAAATAATATTCTCTCACCTTGACTTAATTCAATCCCAATGACTCAATTTAATAAGGCAGTTTGTCATTAAATTGAGCCTAATGAGTCCTTTCTTCGATGCTACACAGAAAAAATTATTGCCGAATTATTTTCAAACAAACGCCTGTTTGAAAATTTTTTTGATTTCTACAAATTTTTTTACTGCTTCAATTAATATTTTTGTTTGATTTTTATTTAACCAACAAAAATGTTGACTACTATTCAAAAATATAACATACGCGTTATTGGTTTGAAGTTTTGATAATTTTGAATGAAATATTTAACGCTCCTTAATGTTGTCGTTTTTTTGAATTTTTTTATTTGATCGTAAGCAACACTTCTTTATGAGAAATATAAGAACTACAATAAAAAACACATGCATTCTATTTTTGGACGCTTTAAAAAAGTACAGCAATAAGAAAAATTATAAAATAGCTTGACGAGGTTTGTAGTAAAAAAAACAACAATAACAGGTAAAAAAAAGTTTCACTCTTTTTAAACAACAGAAACAACAACATTATAAGAAACAAAATAAATTTTTGGTTGGTTTCAAAGTTAGTAAAAAAAAAACGAAATCCCGTATTCAATTTTTTCAAACTCTTTACTTAAATACACCAAATACAAAAATAGAATGATTTTTCGTCATCGAGTCGGTTAGCCGCCGTTTTTGGTTACATTTCTTCTTCATTAGTCTGAGTTCATACGGCTCATGTCATATTGACAAGATTCTTCCTTTTTCTTCTTTGAACATGAATTGGCGTTCAAATGATCCATGTCATGTTGACGACATGTGCTTTTTTCATATTGAAAACAATAACAAAATTAAACAACGAGTGAAAAAGTAAAACGTAAAGACATTACATGCATCTGTGTACTCGTTTCTTTTCCCCTCGCCCTTCTCGCCTATAAAGTAGCAATCTTGTCAATAAGACATGAGCCGTATGAACACAGACTTAGCAAAGGAAAGGATGCAGCAACAGTGAGTGATGAAGAAAAACATTGTGTGTATAAATAACACTTCGTTCAAAAATTATTCCTACAAAAAAATGTGTATCAAAGCCAGCTGGCCGCTCTGTTCTGCTTCATCTTCTCCAACAGTGCTTGCTTGTGTGCGCGTCATTGCTTGTGCAAAAACTTTTTTGTTTGATTCAGCAAAATTATTTGTTTGAAATTTATATGAATTTCAGTAAACTTTTTGTTTGATTCAGTTAAATTATTTGTTTGAAAAAATCAGTGTTTTTTCAATAAACAAAATGCAAATAAATTGTTTGATAGGACCGATTTCAGACAAAAAATTTTTTGATTCTACAAATTTTTTGTTTGAATTGGAAAAATAACTTTTTCTGTGTACTGAGTTATCGCACTGATGACATTTGTCAGTGAACTGACTCCGATTCGTCATTTCAGAGATGCTAATGTATCATCCCATTGTAACATAATTTCAATGTATATATGTCCCTGATGACAATTTGGCCAAGTGATGTTAAAGCTGGCATCACAATGATAAAAAGTGTCATTTGGTCAAAATAAATCAGCGTTATGCCACCTTTTCTATCAGTGTACGCTATCTAGCGGTCAACATAGCAAAAAGTTAGGTTTACTACTATTGGTTAATACACTGAAAGAATTTTCTTCGCAATACCAATGAATTTTGACATCAATCCCATGAAAAATTGCATTAAAAAGGAACCTATGCAGCGCTTCGTTGGATCGATGAAACCTGTTTCATTAAAAGGATTTAATTAAACATTACATTAGATCTATGAATATTATTCATTGGATGAATACTTTAAATAAAGTAAAAATTTTTTTTTTTTTAATTATTTTATTTTTTTATTTTTTTATTTTTTTTTTAATTATTTTTTTTATCTTTTCTTTTTTTATTTACTTTATTTTATTTTTAATTTTTTTCTGTCTCTGGGGGGATTCGATCGCTCAACCTCGGTGCTGATAGACTAGCTCGCTACCAGCTAGTCTACCGGGGCAGTGTAGTTTTTGTATTAAAAAACTATGTTTTTTACTCAATAAAGCGCGTAAATATGAGATTAAATTGTCCATAATAACAATAACAACGTTGATTGAAAGTGGATTGAAAGTTTTTGTTTCATTACTATAATGACATTTTTATTGTCACAATGAAAATTTAAATTTATGAAGGCAATTATTGAAATATGTTGCTTTTATAAAAAATATTTTTGATTTCATAAATTTTGTGGCATACATGTAACATTCGATGTATGAAATTATTAAATCTTACATTTTTTAATTAACAATTAAACATTTTTTTAAGGAAACTATAATTTTGTATTAATTTATGAATACAGTTATGTTTGTATATTGTTTTTTTATGTTCCCAATTAAAATTTTTTTTTTAACTTGGACAAACTTAAGTTTTCAAAAGTATATCCAATGAAAATTTTTAATGTAATTTAGAAATCCAATGAAGCGATTTTAACGAAAAAACTTCATTCCATTTAGACAATGAACGTTTTCATTTACCCAAGGAAAGTTTTTTTATGAATATGATTCATTAAATATATGAAGCATTTTTCTTTCAGTGTAGTAGTAAAAAACCAATGCACATTTAACAAGGTGGTATATGCACTGTAGAAGCCTACGCTAGCTGTCCCTTTCTTTTGTATATAGTTTTATTCTGTATGTCAAATCCATGGCTTTTATATGTTAAAAACATAAGTATAACTACATAACAAATAGGGACCGCTAGCTTTCTAGTACTGCTAACTTGTATAAATGAACTTTGCGAAAAACTGTAACTGTAACTGTAGCGGTAAGTTATGCAAGGCCAAATCACCAATGCAAATGATACATAAAACGCGCACAAGCAGGCAAACAATGACAGCCTGGACTGATTGCCCTAAAGAAATAATGGCAGTGATGCGCGAACTGCTTTCCCACCCAGATCACTTTTACAAATGCAATTTTTATTTTGAAGAGATTTTTTTTTTTTTTGTTTTATTTTTAAACACACATTTTTTGTTGTATTTATTTATTTTTCTTACTTTATTATACCCAAAAGCAAAATATAGGTTATCAAAAAATCAACGACATTAAATTGACCCCCTCCCTATTGGCAACAAAAACAACAACATCAAAACAAAAATATATCAATGAGTAAATAAAACAAACACAAAAAATTTTTGTAAACGTCAGTGATGCCAACTTTTTACTTCTAAAAATGGCTACATTACCAAAAAAAAATATGGCTTAAGTGTACTTTACACTATCACACAAGTCTTGCGTGTTTTAAGGAAAATACAACCCTGTCATTATAAGTTAATACTGTTTTTTTATTTTTTTTTTTTTGATAATTTTAAAACAATAATTAGATCAGAGATGCAATATTGTCAAAATACGTAGGGCTTGCGTGATAGTGTAATTTAATATATTTTTAGTAGTGCTGGGAAACTATCGATAGACTATCGCTATTATCGATAGTCTTAAAATATCGAAAATATCGATAGGAAAAATATAAATATCGATATTTTTATTATTTAAAATACAGCTATGAAGACATCTAACAGCAGCTATACTCACACAGTTTTTGCCGCAAATTTTTACTTGCTATTATTAATTCGCGCTGAATTACAGCAATGAATATAAACAACAAGAATGGCAAGTGGTATGGACTGCTAAGCAGTGCTTTTTATTGCTAATTAAAGGCCTTTAAGTCGAAATTTGTACATGTTTGTATAGGGACTGAAATGTCAAATATTTTTGTAATGTTGTAAAAAAAATGCAAATCCAAATGCAATTGCAGGCATAAGACAAAACAATGAGCGACCATTAGAGGATAAGTCCGCTAGATTGATTACCTTTTTGGGTTTAGAATTTAGAAAATTTTAAAATTTGTTTTAAAGTTGTAATGAAATATCTTATAGTCCCTGTTACCTCGGTTCCTTCAGAAAGGTACTTATCAATTTTTAAGAAACTGCCATCTAAAATATCGTGCGTATATACATACGTACGTCTCATACATTCAATAAAGTGATAAAAACAACGGAATGCAGCCTTATAAAAAAATAATTAAAGTTTTCCTGCACAAGTACAAATATTCAGTCGATAGTAATATCGATATATCGATAGTGAAATCTGAACTATCGATAAATATCGATAGTAGAAAATATCGATAGTATCCCAGCACTAATTTTTAGTAACACTAAATTTGAAAAACGAAAAGCTCAAACTATCGATAAAATTGATTTATTTATTGTTAATGTCATTTGTGTTAACTAATTAAGAAAAATTCAACGCTACAGCACAACTAATGCATTAACATTTTTTGGTCAAAAGATTTTAAGAACCTAAATAAAAACAAACTAATCAAACTTATTTTCGGGAATACAAAATTCATTATTAATTAGATTTCTGTATGGCGTGCTAAACTCCCAATTTTTTCATAGTTGATAAATACACTGAAATTTATTGTTAAGGAAAAGCTAGCTTCTATGCGCATTTCACTGGTTGATTAGGCCAGATCATCAGGAAACGTGTGCCAAAGATTTTAGAAAAGCTAAAAATATGTTATAAAAAAAAACCGTAAAGAGAATCAGAATTTTTAACACTCAAAGTCTTACTTGTAACAATATCAACTAAATTGATTTTTTATGGCTAAATCTAGCCACTAAATGGCTTAATTGGCAACACTAATAAACATTAACTTAAAAGAGAATCGAACTGATTCAATAATTACTCAATATTTCGTTATTTTGGAGAAGAGAAAGAAAAAGCTTAATTTTGCTCCTAAAACAGCAACAACACAGAAAAATCAATAACAACAACATCCGTTGGGATCTTTTAAAATTCAAAATACAGTAGGTACCCTACAGATAATATTGGACTAGGTGGTCCTTTGTGGCTTTAATGGACTACTTACAACATGATCCAATGTACTGTAGTATGGACCATGTTATAAGAAATTAACATACAGTGCTGCCAACAACTGCATGATGTATAATTTTCCATAGTTTACAGTATTACACATTGGTAGCCCTGATGGTGTCCATTATTAATTGTTTATTTAAAAGTGAAAGTTTGTGATATTTGTGGAATAATACCAATAATAGACTACAGAACACACCATAAAAGGCGATTAGTAAAACATGAAAAAGAAAAATGCTTAAACTACCCATAAATTGTACTCCTTACTGTAGCAGCATGGGGTACTTTTAAAACTAACCCACTTGAGTACTCCATGGAGTAGTTTAGGGACTACTTCGGTGGGTTATATGGTCCCCTCCTGGGACATCGTAATGTTAAATGGACCACCTTTTACCCATATATTTAGAGTACTCCTAATTCTTTATGGACTACTCTTTACATGCATGTATGGACTACTCTCGTTATCTGCAGGGTATTTTCTAGCGGTCACAACTTTGTTGTTGTTTTAGTTTTCAGAAAACAGCAACTACTCCTGTGTACAGCAGCAGAGGTGTAACCAAAGGAGACTTAACGCCAGGAAAGAAAAACTTTTATAACAACAATTTAATTATGAAGTCATTGTGGCTTTTGCATGTCATAAAAATATGAAATAACAGCATAAACAGGAAAACTTGTACATAATTTATTTAATTTTAGACTCTCTTATGTACTTCAGCACACGCACACACACTACACCAAACTACTTCAGTCTTTCTCAATGACTTTTTAATTTTTTTGCTTCTATTCCTTATAGTCATATAATTCTTGTTCTTTTCTTTGCACAAAAGAAAACAACAACTTGTTTGTTTTCATGATGATATTGAAAGTTTTTTTCTATGCAGAAAATTTAATTTATTCTTTATTTTTTTTTACATATTTTGTATTGTTGTTGTTGTTGTTTTAAGTTAGTTGTTAGATGTACTTAAAGTTGTTGTTATTATAAAGTCACCGCTTTGTTTAGCGTTTGACATATTTTTAATTAGAGGTTCATTGTAGGCTGGAGCGCAAAACTTGCAGATGGATGGCTTACGTACATAATTATACTGACGGCGCGCGTTGACAAGTGTAAAAAAAGAGCAAGTAGCTGTTTGGTTGACTTCAAAAAAATACAAGTACAGTGGCCAACTTAATTAAAATAATAATAACAAAAAACAAATTTGCATAATAAGTATTTCTAAGCAACTTATTAAAATAAGAGAAAAATTACATTCAAAACGTAAATGTACGGTTGAATTAAAAGCGTATACCTACCTAGCCATAAAGGAACGTAACATCTAATAGCAGAAAAAAATCTAATTTAAAAACAGATACATTTTTATTAAAATATTATTCATAAATAATGCATTTACATATACACAACAACATTCCTTAACTTAAGCTATTTATAGGCAAACTTTTATTCATTTGCTTATGATAATCAAATGCTTATTACAGTCGAACTCCAATATAATGAATCTGAATGGGACCACAAAATCGCCATATTATGTAGAAACTTCATTGTACAGAAATTATATTTTTTCTAATTTTATTTAAAACAGTGACGGGCACATTTACAAATCCTATGTACGCGTGCATAGGAATAAAAATGCTGCTTGTGCGACGTCGACACATATACACTATAAACTTCTTTGTGTGGCTGTGACGATGTACGTTCGGCTGTTGCTTTGTTGTTATTTCGTCAACACAAGCATAAATGTTATAGTATGTGTGTGCCCTTCACTGATTTAAAATGATAAATTGTTTTAGTTTGCATCACACTCTTCAACGTGCGGCTCTTATCCATATAAGTTTGAATTACTTCATAAAAATCTTAAAAATTGCGGTTTCGAAGCCATTTGCTAATGCACTTAACTCCTTTTTCTTAATTTTAGAATACAAAAGCTTTTTTTTATTACTTGACAACATGCTAGGAAGAATCTTAAGTTAACGTGCTGAAAATCTAAACTGGGAAGATTCTTAAACTGCCTTGCTATATTTCGATTTTGTCACTCCTGTTTTAACTTTTGTTGTACAATTGATTGGTTATTATCCTCTTTATTTTAGACTTTCCCTTAAAAAAACGGCTGGTCTTCTTGAATTTATGATCATCCTTGATTTATTTTATCAAAACTTCTGCTATTATAATTGAAATTTACAATTTTCATTGAGTGACTTCTAAAGTCAACCTCATAACTAATTTCTCAAATCTACTCATTTCTTATTTACTGCAATAACAAATTACTCAATTCATAATCTGTTAAAAAAAATTGTAAGTTTGTGTGTTTTGTTTCGGAATACAGCAGAAGTCAATATTATGCTGACTTCTCAATAATTTTTGTGTGTCATTAAACTCTTGGTTTAATGCACAAATACACTTTGTTTAAATTAAAACAAAAAAAAACTAAATTATGCTGACTTTTCAAGTCATTAAACTTTTGGTTAATGCACTTGATTTTTGGTCAAAACAGAATACACGCAACATGTATGATCATATGTTGTAATTATGATCACATGCATTTATGTGCACACTACACTTTATTAAATAAATATAACTTTTTCAAGAGATGTGCTATTTTGGTGCGACATTTTCGTTCACTAAACAATTACAACTGGTGTCCAAATCGTTAGGGGATAGACTTTTTCTTTTGTTCTTATTTTGAATTTGGAAATCCCCTTTCCGAAATTTTTTTTTCAACTAACTAATTAAAAATACGTATCTAGACAAAAATGCAAGCCAGTCAAATTTGTTTGTGAAACGTTTTTTAAAGAAAAATTCACTTTATGGAAATTCATTATGAGGAGATAAAACTGCACTAAAATTTTAACGAAAAACAGTGTTTTTCAAATCAATTCATAGGAAGGACCGCTTCATTGTTTAAAAGTTCACTATAACGAAGTTCAACTGTAATTTATTTATGACTTTGAAAATATTCAAATAACCGATATTTATAAAAGAAAAGATGTGTTTCTTAATACATATTCACAAAATCCAAAAAATTTTAGGAAATATTGTAGAAAATAAATTTAATATTTTTTATAAAAAAAAAATTACCTCGCGCATAATAATACAAAATATGTATATATTTGTAAAGGTTGAGACAGTATATATTTTATAGAAAATTTTCATACAACTTTCTATTTATTCTATTAAGTAAAGTTTTATAAAATTAATTATTATTGTGGTAATTTTGTTAAACTATTTATGGTTTTTAATCCAAATTTTAATATTTTAATTATTTAGGCTAAAGTTCATCAAATTTAATTTTCTTAAATTATTTTTATGAAGAAAGGAATCTTACAATATGAAAATTAATTAAAATTGTTATTGATAATTTTTCATTGTTGACCTCAGCTGGGGTCGAACCCAGGCTTTTATGGACAGGTTGCCCTTACATGTTTCGATTGCAGTCACTCAATCTCTTAAGAGGGCTTCGCCGTTTAACAGCTGCAGTCAAGAATGAAAAATTATCAATAACAATTTTAATTAATTTTCATGCTGTAAAATTCCTTTCTTCATAAAAATAATTTAATGAAAATTAAATTTGATGAACTTTAGCCTAATTAAAATATTAAAATTTGTTACTTATGGTAAATTTTCATATTTCAAAATTTGCCATTTTTAGTAAATTTTCATAAAATTTGCTATTTTTAGTAAATTTTCATAAAATTTGCTGTTTTTAGTAAATTTTCATAAAATTTGCAATTTTTTAGTAAATTTTCAAAAAATTTGCTATTTTTTAGTAAATTTTCCAAAAATTGGTTATTTATAGTAAATTTTACAAAAATTTGCTATTTATAGTAAATTTTCCAAAAATTTGCTATTTATAGTAAATTTTCCAACAATTTGCTCTTTATAGAAAATTTTCCAAAAATTTACTATTTATAGTACGTTTTTCAAAAATTTGCTATTTATAATAAATTTTCCAAACATTTGCTCTTTATAGTAAATTTTACAAATATTTGCTATTTAAAGTAAATTTTCCAAAAGTTTGCTATTTATAGTAGATTTTCCAAAAATTTGCTATTAATTTTTTTTTTTTTTCATAGTAAATTTTCCAAAAATTTGCTATTTACAGTAAATTTTCATAAAATTTGCTATTTATAGTAAATATTCACAAAATTGGCTTTTTATAGTAAATTTTTATAAAATTTGCTATTTATAGTAAATTTTCATAAAATTTGCTATTTATAGTATATTGTCATAAAATTTGCTATTTATAGTATATTGTCATAAAATTTGCTATTTATAGTTAATATTCACATTATTTGCTATTTATAGCATATTTTCATAAAATTTGCTATTTATAGTTAATATTCACAAAATTTGCTATTTATAGTAAATTTTCATAAAATTTGCTATTTATAGTAAATTTTCATAAAATTTGCTATTTATAGCAAATATTCACAAAATTTGCTATTTATAGCAAATATTCACAAAATTTGCTATTTATAGTACATTTTCATAAAATTTGATATGTATAGTAAATATTCACAAAATTTGCTATTTTTAATAAATTTTAATAAAATTGGCTATTTATAGTAAATTTTCAAAAAATTTGCAATTTGTAGTATATATTCACATAATTTGCTATTTATAGTAAATTTTCATAAAATTTGCTTATTGTAGTAAATTTTCATAAAGTTGGCTTTTTATAGTAAATTTTCATAAATTTATATTCTTGTTAAAACTAGATCAAAGATTTAATCTCTCACTACATTTTCCCTTTTTGTTCTCATGTTAGTTTCATTATTGATTCTGTGTGTTTCTGAGTTGTTTATGGCTTTTATTTAATGTTTTTATGTGGCTCAAAAATTATTTGGGTTAAATCAACATACATTTGTTTTTAAACTGTAATCAATGCATATCATATTATTGTAAACACACATACCAACAATCTCATATGTACATATGACGATATTCTTAGTATATATGAGTATGATATACATATATATCAAAGTAGATATATACATATATATGTATATAGATTTCAATAGCACATGGGTACAGCAAGCAACAGCAATTTATAGAATAGTTGTTGTTATACTATTTATTTGAAGTATGTATGAACTCTACACAATATGCTGTCTGTGTCTGTTTTGGTATTTAATCAATATATAAATTATAAGCTTCATTTGGAAGATATTCATATATTTTGTTCTTGTTTAATTCATAAACAAATGAAAATATTTTACCCATATAAGCAGAAGAATTGTTCTTCATGCTTAGATGGCAATTAATTGTGCTGGAAGGCAAAAATAAAAAGACTACGACAAAAACAAATTGGTTTAAATGTAAAACATTTAAACCAATTGGAAATGTCAATAATGAGATGGCAGTTGCAGGCTTAAAAATAGAAAAACGACAATTTCAACTAGCGGTTATTAACTTTTTAATATAATTTATAAAGTTTATTTGCAGTATCAAGAATATAAAACTGGAAAATGCAAATAATAGATATATATCGTTACTTTAATATAGAAAAGCCCCAACTAACATTTTGCTTACTTTACAGGAGAAGGAAAAAACTTAATAAAAATTATAGTCTTGTAGTCGCGATTTTTTTTAAACGAAGTTTTTTATTAAATTGCTTAGAGAATTTAATGAAAAACTGCTTTAAAAAAAAATCGCGACTACAAGACTATAAGTTTTATTTAGTTTTTTCCTTCTCCTGTAAAGTAAGCAAAATGTAAGTTAGGGCTTTTCTATATTAAAGTAACGATATATATATCAAAATTTGCTTAAATAGTAAAAATTTATAAAAAAAAATATAATATAAATTAAAATTGAGGAAAATATACTTAAAATAGCAAATTTTGATAATATACTATAAAAGCAAATTTTAATGAAAATTTCATGAAAGTTAACCATTAATAGCAAGTTTTACGTAAATTAATTATAAGAGATAACTTTACCTTTACGAAAATTAAAGAAAATAAGAATAAATAGAAGATTAAACGAAGATTTGTTATATATAGCAACTTTTGTTAAAATTTACAATAATAGAAAATTTCATGAACATTTTGTATAAATAGCAAATTTTATGAGAATTTACTATAAATAACAAATTTTATAAAAATTTACTATAAATAGCAAATTTTATGAAAATCTACTATAAATAGCAAATTTTATGAAAATCTATCATAAAAAGCAAATTTTATGAAAATCTACTATAAATAGCAAATTTTATGAAAATCTACTATAAGAAGCAAATTTTATGAAAATCTACTATGAATAGCAAATTTTATGAAAATCTACCATAAAAAGCAAATTTTATGAAAATCTACCATAAATAGCAAATTTTATGAAAATCTACTATAAAAAGCAAATTTTATGAAAATCTACTATAAATAGCAAATTTTATGAAAATCTACTATAAATAGAAAATTTTATGAAAATTATCTATAAATAGCAAATTTTATGAAAATTAACTATAAATAGCCAATTTTATCAAAATTTACCATAAATAGCAAATTTTATGAAAATTGACTATAAATAGCACATTTTCTCAGAATTAACCATAAATAGCAAATTTTGGTAATATTAACTATAAAAAAAGTAATTGATAGTATATTTTTTTTAACGAATTTGCTATTTTTTGTACGCCTTTTAGAAAATTTCCCGTTAATTGAGATTTTTATAAAATTTGCTATTTAGTAAATCTTCATAAAAAAATTGCTATTTATAGTAAAATTATAGTCAATTTTCATTAAAAATTTGCTTGTAAATTTTCATTAAAAATTAATTTTGATAGAATTTGCTATTTATAGTTAATATTACTAAAATTTGCTATTTATGGTTAATTCTGAGAAAATGTGCTATTTATAGTCAATTTTCATAAAATTTGCTATTTATGGTAAATTTTGATAAAATTGGCTATTTATAGTTAATTTTCATAAAATTTGCTATTTATAGATAATTTTCATAAAATTTTCTATTTATAGTAGATTTTCATAAAATTTGCTATTTATAGTAGATTTTCATAAAATGTGCTATTTATAGTAGATTTTCATAAAATTTGCTTCTTATAGTAGATTTTCATAAAATTTGCTATTTATAGTAGATTTTCATAAAATTTGCTTTTTATGATAGATTTTCATAAAATTTGCTATTTATAGTAGATTTTCATAAAATTTGCTATTTATAGTAAATTTTTATAAAATTTGTTATTTATAGTAAATTCTCATAAAATTTGCTATTTATACAAAATGTTCATGAAATTTTCTATTATTGTAAATTTTAACAAAAGTTGCTATATATAACAAATCTTCGTTTAATCTTCTATTTATTCTTATTTTCTTTAATTTTCGTAAAGGTAAAGTTATCTCTTATAATTAATTTACGTAAAACTTGCTATTAATGGTTAACTTTCATGAAATTTTCATTAAAATTTGCTTTTATAGTATATTATCAAAATTTGCTATTTTAAGTATATTTTCCTCAATTTTAATTTATATTATATTTTTTTTTATAAATTTTTACTATTTAAGCAAATTTTGATATATATATCGTTACTTTAATATAGAAAAGCCCTAACTTACATTTTGCTTACTTTACAGGAGAAGGAAAAAACTAAATAAAAATTATAGTCTTGTAGTCGCGATTTTTTTTTAAAGCAGTTTTTCATTAAATTCTCTAAGCAATTTAATAAAAAACTTCGTTAGTTTACTACATACAAGTAACAAATTTTGAAAATTAAGCCTTTTCATATCGAGGGCCTACACACAGAAAAAAATCAATGTAAATTCGTTCAAAACAAGGTTGATTTTACATTTTTCAGTAGTGATTTTGCTTCATTGTTGTTTCATGTTAATTTAACATGATTTTACAATAACTTGCGAACAACATTTTTTTCTTTTAAAATAACTATAATTCATGTTAATTTAACATTGCAGTAAAGTTAGAGCAAAATGTAATTAATATTGAAATAACAATCCGAATCACGTTGAATGAAAGTTATTTAAAATTGAAACAACGTGAATTTCATGTAGAATCAAATTGGTTGGAGTTGATATAACAGTGTGAAGACAACATATGCATTTATTAAAGAATAATTTAAACACTTACCCTTGTAACACATGTTTCACTTATTTTGTATCTCCTTTGTTAACAGAAGCATCAGCAGAATGGCCCGATATCGTTTTCGTCATCATTCTACTTTGAAAACTTGATGTACTATTTAACTAAATAATTTTAATTAAAAGAATACGGGAATTGTCTTCTTTTTATAACATATTTTAAACATGAAAATAAAAAGATGTACATACTTAAGTGTGTATGCATGTTAATTTAACAAGATAAACTTTTGATTTAAATATAAAACAGGTTTTTATGGATTCAATATTGAAGAATGTTATTTTAACAGTGAATAATATTAAATAAACGTGATTTAAGATTATTTTAATATTTTTCATTTAAAATTAATATGAAATAATGATAAATTTAAATAAAGGGCATACTGTTGCAGAAATTTACCATGATTCTCAATCAACATTTCGCAATGTTATTTTAACATTGGTATTTTTTTCTGTGTGTATATTCAAAACCCTCTATCTTTGATTTTCACGAAAATTACTTTTTAATGGTAAAATGTTCAGTAAAGCAACCCTCATCTATGGTGTAATTTTCATAACAAACATATCTTTTTTTGCTGTTTTATTTTCATTTTTGTATTTTCTCTATCTTATACAATTAATTTTTCTGAATGCAAAACCCTCTATCTTTTCTAATAACAAATTTTCAAATATTTTTTTTGAATAACTTGTTGCTGCAATACATGTGTTTTACTATTTTTTTGCAAGCTGAACATGAATTTGACAATTTGAATGGTTTATTCAAATAACGAAAGCCGATTCTGAACTGAATTATAATTAAAATATTTTGCATGCTTGGTTTTAGAAAATATAATGTCCATGCCTTAAAAATGAATGGTAAAAGTTGGAATTTGCTTAAAAATCGTCTTCTTTTAAAGTGTCCATCTATGATATAATTGTTAAAATAAGTAACTTTTAAAATCGTATGTAATAAAAATATTATTATCGTGTGATAATCTTTCATAATAGTATCAGCTGATGAATAAAATCAACACATTTAAAAAAAAAAAAATCGTGCACAGTATGAAGAAGGTATTGATAAAATTTCAAGTGAGAATGGTGTACATCACGTTTTTACAATGGACGTCTAAGCAGTGAAACTGTGTCCCAATATTAATGCATCAGCAATTTACTTTAAGCAACGCCTTTGGGTACACAGTTTTACTATTTATAATATACATAGGTACTCATCAGTGAACAAGCTATTGGTGGAGCGAAATCAATAGTGATTTGTCCGCGTCGGTATTTGTTTCCTTTATTATTTATCATTAAAAACCGAATTGCTTGTCAGATTCATTGCCAATTACTCGGATGGTTGTGGCTACCAAAACCGTAACCATTATTTATCAAATGCTCTATCCAATTTTGCTGCTAAAAATAATAAAGTTATTGAACAGAAAGAAGTTCTTAGAGAAAGGCCATACGCGTATGCCCATGCTAGGATAGAGATTAAGTTGAAAAATCAATTAAAACACTTCCCAATCGATTCCGTTAGAATGACTACAAAAGCCAGAAAGACTGTTAAAATTAAAAATGAGATCGTGAAAAAGCCGATTGATGCAGAAAATTTAAATTATGATTTCTTTAATAATTACGGTGATGATAAACTTTTGCTTTTTTTCAATTAGACCAGGACGAGTAACGAACGATCCCATAGTGTCTAATTTAAGATCTCTTTATATCTTCCAGATGGTAGCGTAAAATATAAAATAAACTTTGATACAGATCACATTGATCTTCCTGTTCGTATAAAAGCTGCTCCACTTTCAATTCAACCAAATAAGTGGAAGAATTTGCGAGATTTGAAGAACGTTATACCACCGGAATTTTATTATTATTTTTACGGTAATTTACACCAATCAAACTCGAAACAAACTTAAAAAAGCAAAAACAAAAAAAAAAAAAATTGCTGCTATAACTTTTTATTTAATATAGCCATTATCTTAAATAAGCCACGTTAAACACTGACGATGGCATAAATAAATTCAAAATAATTTATTTTTATTAAAATGCAAAACCCTCTATCTTTTCATTTTCATAAATACATATTGATTATTTTTGAGAAGCAAAACCCTCTATCTCGCATAAAGTCCCCAATAATGCAAAATTTTATAAACCAATTATCTGTGAGATTCAGTGGTAGATTTAAAAAATATTGTAGAATACCGAATTTTAATAACTAAAGTAATACGTGAAAAAAACAGTTTTTTGGCTCTCCTCAAAAGTTGTGTTTTTTAAGATAGAGGATTTTGAATATAGGCCCTCGATATTTAAATGATTAATAAATGTACACACATCCGCACTATTTCGATAAAAAAGTTGAGTAGAAACTGATTTCAATATTAAATTTCGTTTGCTATTTATAATTCATATAAAATTGTTCATCATTTTCAGTTAAAAATTACATCCTTAAAAGTTTAAAACACATATTCGATTTAAGTTTTGTTAACATATAAAATATGGTTTTACTACAAAACGCTTGTGGTGTGCTCTCAAACATATATTTTTTTGCACATATTTCGTGAATGTGACAAGATATTTTTTTTGTTTGTTTTATTTTCCATAAACTTTTCGCTCAGTTTTTGTCTCCATATTTTCATTTCATTCACAGATTTCCTCACTATTGCTTTCAGTAATTTTTCAATAATATTGACTAAAGAAAACTATTTGTATTGAGCTTTTACTGGAAAATATAGCAGAAAAAAAAAACAAATTGAAATTGAATGGTTTTCAATAAAAACAGCTTTTTTACATTAAAAAAATCTCTTTCATACAAAGACGATGTGCCCTTTGTGTGTATGTATTTGGACGTGCGCTTGTATGCATTTGACATTTTTTCATTATTGCTATTGTTGTAGCTGTCGTTATTCTGTTATCTGATAGTGATTGTATGTGGTAGTTTATTTGACAATACGACTGCAGAAAAATATTGTATAATACGTTTAATGAAAAACAGCACGTAGTAGTCAGATACATGTCATATATTTAGAACCCAAAACACTGTGCGTCAGACATATGATGCTACACTAACAAAGTATGGAAAAAAGTGTTGAAACTAAGTAACATTTAATAAGAATTTTTTTTTTTTTTTTTAAATTTTACTGAAAATAGCAGGTCTAAATTTTCTTTCAAATAGCAAATTCTGAGATTTTAACCATAAACAGCAAACTTCACTATTACAAACAAATATATGGATATTTAGGTTCTGATAGAAAATATTTAATAATTTTAATATAAATAGGTAGCAAATTTATGAAAATTTTTCTAAAAAGAAATAAGTTTCTGACAAATATTTTAAAAATAGCAAAAAAAAATTTTGTAAATAGCAATAGCAAATTAATGTTAATTTATTGATTAATAGCAGATTTATAAAAAAAAAATAGGATGCCCTCTATTAGTCTATTAGGAGAGTGGCGGGTTAGATTCTAGCTAGAGACTCTGGTCTGTTTAACAACAGTGGGCTGAAGATCTTTACTTACTATTGCCCGGTAAAATTGAGATATAATTTAATTTGTAATTGTATTTGAAACAGTGATGGAAAATTGAAAAATTTAGATGATACTGACCACCAAGCAAAAGAGTACTTTTTTCAAAATTTTGGTACTTTTTCAAACTTGTTTTTTTTTTTTTGGAAAATAAACTTAAAAATAAAAAACTAAAATACATATTTTTTTTTGCTCATTTCTCAGCCATTAATGGACCGATGAGGATATCTGATGAGGATATCTGACGTTGTCAACAGGGCTGTGGAGTCGGTGTTGAGGTTTGTGTACCGGAGTCATAGTTGAAGTACCCACAATAAATTCGCGACTCCGACTCCAACATTTTTCGGCATGAAAAGTTTTAAAAAATATTCTAATAATTTCCAAAATAAAATACTTCGAAATTGGCGATGCAATATTTAAAATATTGCTTCGAAATTTTTACTAAATCCTATAATTAACCATTTAACTGGATTGTCTATGTTAAAAAAATATCAACGGTAAATTTTTAAACAAAGAAGCATAACAAGAAAAAAGTACTGAAACGGACGTGGGTGTACCGTACTGAAAATAGTACCATAGTAATGAATTTTCCATCATTGATTTGAAATATTCAACAAAAAATTTAAAAAAGGTACAAAATAAATAGCGTACGTATTTTGGTCTTCTGTCTTTCTTTTAAGACTTGTGTTACTTTTAAGTACCTTTTTGTTATATTAAATGCCCTATTCCCTAATCAATAAAGCAACAACTTCTCTAGCAATAACAAAATTGTTTTACATATTTAATTTCTTTATTATTAAATGTGGGTTGAAATAAATAAATAACAAAAACAAAATTCAATAGGTAGTACCTACAAAATGACAACAATTTGTACGAAGAAGCAACCATATAAAATGATGTGTCATTAGTTTCTATTATTTATTTATGATTTCTAACTAAATCTCTATTGACTTGTGCTATATTTCTGCACACACACACACACACACACACATGTTTTCAATGTACAAAGTTTTACAGCAACGCAAAGAGTGACAAAGTCTTACATATGCACAAATCTCCTCATAAAGAAAAATTGTGCATTGACAACAAAACAGACGTACATAAGTAACTGTTTACTTAAGTTAAATAAATGCGTTGTAATAACTGTCTTTTAAGTTTGTCTTTTTGTTTTCTTTCTAATAATTCCATCATTGCTAGAAATATGATTTTTCAAAAAAAAAAAAAAACACACACACACACATATTTGTAAAACAGAAATTATTAAAGAAAATAAATAACATAATAAGCAACAAAACAAAACCTCATAATTAGCACCACTTAAGTGTACATTAGATATTTAAATAAGTTTTTTTTCCTTTTTGTTTTCCTTTTTTGTTTTTCTTTATTTATATTTAGTTTGTTGGTATAACAAATAAACAAACAAAATTACAAACAGACTTATACACACAAATACATACATACATACAAACTTGCATGCTTGCATTAAAAAGTGAGGTTAATCAAATACTCATTCATGTAAATGTTTATTTGTTTTCGTACTTATTCAGAGTTTACTCGTATTTACTTTATGTACTTTTAGTTGCTGTTGCTGGCTTGCCGTTGTTGTTTATAATTGTTGACATTACCGCCTCCCCCAACCCACTTTTGCACCATTGTTGGGATCTGACAATTCTTAAATTGTACCGATTCTATGGCAAAATTGTACCAAATTGACATAAATTGTACCAAATTTTGGCTACAAAATAAAAAAGCATACAAAGGAAGAATTTATAAGAGCTTTTTATATAATAAAACAAGTAAGAAAATAAAGTCGGTCAAGCCCGACCATTTAAGGTTAAGATTCATGTAAAATTATTTATGCAGAATATTATTTAGATATCTTCATCTATATGTGTTATGTTTCCCCTTACTTGATTTTAGAAAGGGGGACCTATGGTTAATTTCGGACCTACCAACAGGTTTATAGGCACAGCCACTATTCCGAAAAGAAATTTGTATTGAGGACATGTGGAATTATGGACCAAATCTCACCATTTTCAGTATTTTTCATGATTATGAATTAAAATCTATGTACAAAATTTCAACAAATTACCATCAAAATGCCGGACGAAGGGGCATCCTTAAATCGACTCAGAAAGTCACATTAAGTCGATCGTTATACTAAAAGTTGGATCTAGGACCAGTATACTTTAGTGTTACCCATATCAGCACAGACCCTCTTCACTATTGTGGTGTTGGTATTCAAAATTAAAAAGAAGAAGCAAAATTTTCTTTATTTCTCTTTTTTTGTCAAAGGCAGACAAAAGTGAAGATGCTCAACTGTCAACGGTTGACAATCGACAAAAGTGGCGAATTTTTTGTATTTTCATTAACATAAATAAAGCAATTTTTGGTAGAACTGGTCAGGGCTGGAGATAAGTAATTAGAAGTTTTATAATTAAAAAGAAAAGTGAGTTAATCCGCTTCAAAGAAATGATAAATTTCGTTGGTATTTGTTTTTTCTTAAATTGTACCAAAAAAGGATGAGTTGTACCAGTGTACCAATAAAGTTTCAGTTGTACCAAATTTGGTACAATAGTACCACAAATCCCATCAGTGTTTTGCACTCGCATTCACTTGCACTACACAAAACAACAACAAAGCAATTAATTTATAGTGCCGTTATTATCATATGCTTGTAATTGCATTTTGTTAACGGTTTAAGTGTGTATGTATGTAGGTACAGTAGATAACGGATATAATGTATCTCTTTTACAAGCAAAAAATCGAAATTTGATTAAAAAATTTGCAACAAATAGTAAATTTTATATAAAAATTTACTAGTTACATATAGAAAATTTACTATCTAATAGCAAATTAACTATAAAATAGCAAACTATCTGCCTGTTCATCTATATGCAAACGAAGACTTCGATCGCTTAACTTACGTTTAAAACAAAGACAAATAATAAAATATTGTTTTTGTTTCACATGTAAGTTAAGCGAAATCGTTTAACAGGCCATTAGTGTGAAAATTTACTATAAAGTAGAAAATTTTGTGTAAAAATAATAGCAAATTGTATGTGAAAATTTACTATAAAACAGTAAAATTTAATGTGAAATTTTACTATACAATAGCAAATTAAATGTAAAAATTATCTATAAAATAGCAAATTCATTGTGAAAATTTAATATAAAATACAAAATTTTATATGAAAATTTACTATAAAATAGCAAATTTAATGTGACAATTTACTATAAAATAGCAAATTTAATGTGAAAATTTACTATAAAGTAGTAAAATTTAATGTGAAAATTTACAATGAAATAATAAAATTTTATGTAAAAATTTCTAAAATAGCAAATTGTATGTGAAAAATTAATATAAAATAGCAAATTGAATGGGAAAATTTACTATAAAATAGCATATTTTATGCGCAAATTTACTATAAATAGCAAATTTAAAGTGACAATTTACTATAAAATAACAAATTTAATGTAAAAATTCACTATAAATAGCATATGGGTAATTCCATGTCAAAACGACCAAGATTGGGACACGACCCCTTCCAATTTTAATGAAATTTGGTGAGAAGGTTCCTTTTATCTTATAAGGAACATATATGAACGAAAAAAAATTAAAATTTTTTTTTTTTCAAAAGTTATGTCATATTCAAAATGTCATAATTTCGCCGAATTAGCCGAATGTGTTGAGCTTATTTCTTCAATATCTCGAAAACTACTTGACATTCGAAGATGATTTCGATGTCATTTTAAAGAGAATACTTGGGGCTACAAACAATATATTGAAAAATATTGCGGCTTAATAAAATTCTTTAATTTGGTCCCTGCAGCGCGTAGGATACTCCTAGATGGGTCAAATGTATGACCAACCCCCACTTTATTATTTATTGCCGAAATTTTAATTACAATATTAAAATTCAATTTTAATATTATTTTTTTAAAGGTTGCGAAAGGAAAAAAATCATATCTTAAAAAAGAAAAAAACACCTTCAAAGTTTCAGAATTTTTAAAGAACAGTTTGAGGTATTATACAAAAAAAAATCAGCCAAATAAAAAAAAAGGTTTTTGGCTTAGGCCGTTTTTAAAATTTAACATTTTGCAGATATTACATTTGTCAAATAAAATTTTTTTTTTTTCAATATATTGCTTGTAGCCCCAAGTATTCTCTCTAAAATGACATCGAAATCATCTTCGTATGGTAAGTAGTTTTCGAGATATTGAAAAAATAAGCTCAACACATTCGGCTAATTCGGCGAAATTATGACATTTTGAATATGACATAACTTTTGAAAAAAAAAATTTTTAATTTTTTTTCGTTCATATATGTTCCTTATAAGATAAAAGGAACCTTCTCACCAAATTTCATTAAAATCGGAAGGGGTCGTGTCCCACTCTTGGTCGTTTTGACATGGAATTACCCATATATGTATAACATAAATAGCAAATTTTATAAAAATTTTCTATAAATTGCAAATTTTGCGAAAATTTTCAATAAATAGCAACTTTTATGAAAATTTTCTATAAATAGCAATAGTTGATGTGTTTTGTTTAAACTTTGATATTGTTACAAGTAGAACTGTTGCTTATAAGTCTTATACGTTCAACAGTTTTATTTGGTTTAATATCTTTAGTTTTTCTAAAATCTTTATGGATGAAGTTTCCTGATGATCTGGCCTAAGCAACCAGTGAAATGCGCATAGGAATAGCTTATCCCATCAACAATAAATTTCAAGTGTTTTTATCATGAATAAAAACTGGGAATTAAGCACGAATAAAAAAATCTTTTGAAAATAAATAGCAAATTTTATGAAACTTTTATATAAATAGCATAGATGGGTATTTTTCAGTACCAGTACTTTTTCAGTATTTTCTTTTTTTACTGATTACTGAAAAAAAAAAAATCAGTATTCAGTAAAAAGTACTGATTACTGGAAAAAAAAAATCAGAATTCAGTAAAAAGTACTGATTACTGAAAAAAATCAGTATTCAGTAAATTTTACTGCTTACTGAAAACAAAAATCAGTATTCAGTAAAAAGTACTGATTACTCGAAAAAAATCAGTATTCAGTAAAAAGAACTGATTACTGAAAAAAATCAGTATTCAGTAAATTTTACTGATTTGTGTAAAAAAATGCAGTAACCAGTAGGTTTTCTGTAGGTTTTCAAATATGATATACATATTGCGCACTTGCATGAATAGTGGCATAACACTTTTTGTGTGTTTCACCTTTTTAACTATTTAAAAACGAATTGTGCTACCCAATAAAAACTGATTTATAAAGCTGAGACTTCGAATTATTTCATTTTTTCGCTATTTGAAATTTTATAAAAACGAAATACTATGTTTTATAAATATTTTAATAAGATGTTTTTGATATTTCTGTGGCCGTATGGAAAAACTAGATAACTCCACTTTTCACGAATTGATATAACACCAAAAATAGAAAGCGTGTTTCATTAACTATCACTCTGTCAGATCGAAATTTCGATATAGTTTCTCATTTAATAGTTATTTGAAAAACAAAAGTCAGAAAAATACCAATTTTTATGTAAAAGCTAGATAACTCCATGCATTTTTTGAAAAAACAAGTTAACTCCATAGTGTCTTAAGCTAAGATCCCACTATCGGCGCAATGTACCAATTTTTGGCGTATTTCATGTGCCGATAGTGTGAACGGTTAAAATGTTGTAATATGCGACAATCTGTGCCGAAATTGTGCTGACTGTGGGCAATCAAAATTAACCTAGATGCGCCGATAATGTAAACACTATTTTGCACAATGTGGAGCAATCAAATTGTTTAATATGTACCGATTTTTATCGGCCACTTGTGTGCCGATCACAGTCGCCAATCAGCGCCGATACAAGGGATGGCAAAACGAAATTTTTAAATTGCACAAACTGGCTACTAAAATTTTACTTTTTTGAGCTTAATTGTACCAAAATTACATTTGTTTTATCTATTATTGATGTATTGAAACGTTAAAAAGTACATTTGTACTACTAACTGAAAAAAAAACAATTCGCTTTAACCGAAACATTGCAGTTGTATCGATGTTGCCATCCCTGGTTTGTAAACATCTTTTTACAAAACAACAATTACAAAAAAAAAAAAAAGAACAAATGCAGTAAGTTTGAATGAAATTGAATATATTTTTTATTATACATACATAAGTATATTAATATAGTATTATTTAAAATTGTTAAAAAACATAATTTAATATTCGGCCGGAGAATTTTGCGAATTTCGTAAGTAAAATTATGTCTGCCAACAAGTACCTAAATAAACAAAAACATTTGATTTAATTTGCCCAAATAGCACGATAGTGTGACCGCATTGTACCGATTATTGTCGCAATTGAGTTTTGGCCGATATGAACCGAAAAAAATTGTCACAATGTGCGACGATAATGGGACCACCCATGAATAAATTGTGCAATGTTTTTCAATGTGCGCCGATATAGCACGATAAAAATCGTCACAGATTGTGCTATTTGAGCCGATAGTGGGATCTTAGCTTTAGAAAACAGAAAAATTAGAAGTTTAAAACGGTGTTGTCTCGAAAACTAAGAGCGATATAGAACAAATTCCTGTCAAAATGTTGAGACTAAAAATTGCAACTCTAGAGAATACAAAGAATATTATATGCATTCTTTATATGTATATTATATCTTTTCTACAGTTTTTCATTCAAAGAATACGACTGTCAAACACCCGAAATCTTCCCGAGTTCATTTCTCCTCCAAAAATTTAAAACTCTAGTGAGAAAAATGTGAAACAAAATATCCTATCGTTTCTCGAAAAGTGAGAAAAATGTGTGTCGGTAACTCATGTCGAAACCCAGTGTTTAAAAAAGTGAAAACTCACCACTATTCATACAATGTGTATGTGTTATTTTTAAAGCAGACAGTATCTTCTATCAATCATTTACTGATTACTGCATTTTTTTACGCAAATCAGTAAAATTTACTGAATACTGATTTTTTTCAGTAATCAGTACTTTTTACTGAATACTGATTTTTGTTTTCAGCAATCAGTACTTTTTACTGATTACTGAAACGCGTAATGCAGTAAAAAAGTAATGCAGTATGCCCATGTATGATAAATAGAAAATTTTATGAAACTTTTCTATAAATAGCAAATTTTACGAAAATTTACTATAAATAGCAAATTTAATGAAAATTATCTATAAATAACAAATTTAATGAGAATTTTCTATAAAAAACAAATTTTATGGATGATCTATAATATAACATTTTTTTAAAGCGAATTTATGGAAAAATAACTTTTATAATAGCAAATTTATGGAAGTGTCACTGTTAATAGAAATATTTTGTGACATTCTTTAGTTATATCGACTAATTTCATAGTAAATAATTTTAGTTGTTTTATTAAACAATATTTCGTTGTACAAATTACTTCAATTTATAATTTTTTTCGGTATATTTTATTTATATTTCATTATTTTATTACCCGTGCATCATCATCTTCGCCTTCACTGATATTAAATAATTGCTTTGGTATTTTAAAGTCTGTGGGACGTTACTTTACGAATTGTTGCTACGAACTTGAAACTTGCTTTAGTTTTTCATCAAGTGGCTGCTGTTCATGAAATTGATTAACATTTTTTAAGATTCTATATACATTTTTTCAATTTATTTATATTCATTTTGTAAATTTATTTTCTATATTTTGCTCAAGTAAAATTATGGGCGTTTTGTATTGTCTCTTGTCAATTCGATTGTGATTTGTTGCATAAGTTTTTTGCCATGTTTTGCACAATATAGTTTCAATCCAATGAACAATTCTTTTTTATTTATTTTTTAAATATAGAAGAAATTATTATCAAAATAATTTGTTAATAAAATAAATACTCAATAAAATATCAGAAAAAGAGAATGGTAGAAACTAAAAATATTTATTGAAAAAAATTGGTATCATCTTATTAATTTTGAAGTTGTGGGAATACTGTTCTCTAAATAAACAAGGTTACGAAAGCATCGGTTTACTTTCCTCTCTCTCACTCTCTTAAAAGTTTTCAGAAAGTATGGTACTTTTTTCTGTATACTAAAAGCTATCACAGAATCTTCTAAATTTTTTCTATACAAAATCGTTGTCATAAGATCTTTTAGCTTATCTCTTTAAATAAAAGTTGCCATGGAATATGGTAACTACTCATCCATGTATAGAAATTATGTCACAGAGTATACCAACCTTATATCTAAATTAAAAAGTTGCCAGAGAATCTTCTCTATCTCTATCTTTCTATGATATTTTCATCGACTTTTTAAATAACTTGTGTAGTTCTCCATACAATCAATGCTATTGAGTTGCTATTTGTAATTCAGTTTTTCTAAAAGTGTTTAAATTTTAAGCCGCAATTAAAGTAATAAAACCCATAAATTATCTAAAATATTGATTTAAAATTGAAACAAAACAAAGAAAAGGAAAGGGAAGACCTAAATTCAAAGTTTTTAAAAAGTTCTAGTTCATAACAAAACTTTGACACTCAACAAAACAAAAGATAGAGATACAGACAATGTAGACAAACGGGCCGACCAAATTTGACAACCACAAGCACACCACTTGTTTTTGACATGTCTGGCACGCCCAGTTTAACTTGTTTTCTATTTTTTTTTTTTATTAAGTGGAATATTTAAAACGTTTATTTAATGTTGTTTTTTTTTTGACTGTTTTTGTTGTAATTTAATTTTAATATTTAATTTTGACAAAAGACTAAAATTAAATTAATGCTTTTGTTGTTTTTTTGGAATGGAAACACTGTTTTTAGTAAAAACTTTTTACAGGTTACATGGGAAATCAGATATTACACTGGGCTTATTTTCGGTTGGAAAATTTGTCTAGTTTCTTTTTTTGGCTTAGTTGAATTTTGTTTGTTCGTAAAAATTTTTAAGAATTAATTATACTAACTATACATAAATAATTTGAAAAGTTTACGGAGGGAATAGTGTGAAAAAGAAATATAATATTTTGTTTAAAGTTGAAATTTTTTTAATCGAAAGCTTTAAATTTAAATTCTGTTGCATAAAAGAACTAGCTACAAACTTTTTTTATAACCTTCTTTCAAAATGATTCATTATGAATCGCTTATAAATCGCTTATAAATATTGTTACTAAGAAAGTCTTTTACGCCACAAGTGGTGGATGAATGATATAAACTATACATATATTATGAGTTCTGAAGCAATTCTAAGTCCCTTAAGCTAAATCCGTTTATTGATATCACGCTCACATCCGAACGGCTCAACAGAAAATATTGATTTTGATGTCAAATTGTTTCTTGTTTAGAAATCGCTTCAGCGAAAAACTTCATATTCTAGGTCCTCTAAACTGATCACAGATTCCACCCCTTGCCTGTCTAATTATAACAGAATTGCAGCTATGTATATATGTATATCTCCATTAACTTAATATCCAGAAACTTCATATAACGTTAGCCTCTAAACCCTTCTAACCTGAGGGCACTCAATGTTTTTCTCTGGAGTGTAATGCAAACAAGAAGTTTGAATGGCAAAACCAAGAAATTTGTATAATTTTAAGCTTTAGAAGAAATTAAAGCAAATTTGTCAATAAAAATTTGAAAATGCGCTACGTCGTACATGGATTAACGTAAGTATGTTTATGTCGTCGGCATCTTACCTCATTATGCTTTTCGATGTGCTTTGTATGAGCGTAACCCACACGCACAGGTTTAAATTTACGTGACCGTGGCCACGCAATGAGCGGCAAAGCGGCAATCGGCAGAGCGGTAAGCGACAAAAAATTAAAACGCATGAAATTCTACTGAAGTGGCTACGCAACGAGCGGCATTTCTGAGCGGCACCGCTCAGGAATAAAACTTGTTCTTATTTTTAGTTGTTTTCTGAGCGTCAAAGAATAAACATGGCAAAAGTGAATGTTTTCATCAGCCGACCACTATTATAGCAAGACAGATTACCAAATTTTCTTTAACTTTTAACCGAATCTACTGTTAACTTTTTGCAACAGAAAATCAAAGGTTTTCACAGACATACGGCATTATTGCCAAAATCTGTTTGGAAGTTTGCTTAATTTATAGGATGAACACCAAATATTCTTTTTTTTCTTAAGCGTATTAAATTCTTCAAAATATGAATACGATTTTCGCGTAATAACATTAAACAAACCCCTCTGGGCAATGGCATTTAAACAACTAACCGCTCGTAAATGACGCTTAGTAATAAGCCACTTGCCGCTCAAACTCGCCGCTCAGTATCTCATCGCTTTACCGCTCATTGCTTAGCCTCGGCCTTACTAGGAATCTGGAGTCATCGCACCCCCACTGCTGTTAAGAAAGAGCATCTGTTGAATTGCAACAGCAGCAATGGAGTTAAGCCAGTTGGCCGAACTTCTTTACAATGTGCTAAAAATAAACCATTAAAGTCGACGTTTTTGAACCTCCTATTCAGCGAGTTTGTACTTAAACCACAGTCACCACGTGATCCCCGAAGGTCCGCAAAAAGTGGTCGGACTGGATTAGTGGTAGTCCCTGGAAGCTTAGTTATTCGCTATCTCAAAACATCTGTAAATTTTTCACTTTACCAATTTTTTTACCCTAAGGATGTAACAGCAAACGGTGAAATATTCTTAGGACGTTCCCAGGGAGGGCGAGCGTAAAGGTATGTATTAGAATTGTAGTCTTAGCCGCTGGTGACATACAATGCGTTAACCTACCGTCCCTGTGTGTGAGAGCAACTAAGGTAGCATTTTGGGTGTATAGCTCGGTAAAATTAAACAGTAGCCCCTCGTTTGGGACGCCAGCAAGCCGAACAATCCCACAACTGGTAAAAAATCAGCCTTTGAAGCCGATCTTTTAAGAATTTCCCTTTCCACGTCTTTAGGCATAACCCTCAACCACCACGTGGCTCGTGTGGGGGCCTCACTAATAGTCTCCGGGGTCCATCGATCTTATGAAATCTGCTAATTTTGAGCTCTGCCGAACTCCAGATGTAAAACCAACAGGGGAAGTGCTAAAAATGTGTTCCTACATACTCTCTGGGAGCGAGCGTGAAGGCAATTACACACGAAATTTTTAAAAAATGATTTATATAATCTTTAGCAATAAAGAAAAAGTGATTACGTCTACTTTTTAGTTTCGTAGGAAAGCAATTTTAAACTTTAAAGGTAATTTTTGAAAATTTATTTTTATTCTAATAAAATCAGCCCTTCTCTGCGGTTATAGATCTTTTTAAGTTTTAATCTTAAATATTCCTAATGAAACAGATCGGAAGAAAACTTAAGTTGTTATTTTGCTATAACTTCCTTAGAAATCATACAAGTTAATTGAAACTTTGGAGCTTACAAAATTTCAGACCACATTTCTAAATATTTTAAAAGGCAGTTTTTCAAAGCAACATTTGTTTATATTAAACTCTAAACTACTTAAGCCTTAACTACTGTGGCTCCCCTTTCTTTTGGCTTTAAAGCCTTTTACAAAACTTAATATAAAATAAAGCAATCCTTTTCTTGTGATTTTTTTGCTTACAGTCTCTTTCTCTTAACATTTTTTTTTAAAAAATAAAAATTATTCATTTCAAGTCTATTTACTTTTTCCTTCATTTGTGAATTTCTTATTGTTGTTTCATTCAGGACTAACCTAAGAAACATACATATATACATATTCTTATGTCATGTCTTCTTAAATTGAATGACTCATACGTACTGACAAAAAAAAAAAAAACTTAAACAAGAAAATTCGTACATTTACCTTAAGTAAATATTAATTTTCTCTATGTCTTTTTATTTTTGCTTCCAACACAATATATGAAAAGAAGTTTTTTTGCTGAAAAGTATTTATACATAAAAAATAGAATAAAGTTTTTTATTTGGTAGATTTTGATTGCTGTCCATATATACGTTCGTACACACAACATAAAATATTTAATTTTCCCCAAAGCTCCCAAAATAAAATAAATTGTCTAACATTAAATTTTTTAGACAAAAAAAAAATATATATAACTTTAACTACTGCGAAAACAAATAAATAAGTAGCAAAAAACTTTTCGGCATGTGTTTTATTACCTTTTTTACGGGTTTTGTCCACATAAATAAATGGCTGTCGTTTTTTTTTTTTGTTGCTCCCGAAAACATTATAAGCCAATAAAATATTGGTAAAATTTATATTAAAGGACATAACTTTTTCATAAAAAAAAGTTTGAGCAAAAATATTAAAATTAAACGAAGAGTTTTCCAAATTTTAAATAAATGGTACGTCCCAAAGTTGGGAACCTTTGTTATATGCAAATCTTACAGCGATGATAGGTCCCAATATAAGAAAAACATTTAAAATTTTTCTAAGCCCAAGGTGCTACTTTCATGCTTCATACCCTAAAAAAAACAATTTTATGGTCAAGGGCGGCACAATGGGTATACGATGTAACTTTTTTAAATCTCAAACGAAATCTTGAATGTTTAAGCTTTTCCAAGAGTTATATCATTTTTAATTAAAGTCCAAGTCACGTCTTAGTAAAGTTTAGGCGAGGGGCTTAAATCAAGTCTATGGCTGGCAAGTCTAAACTTCGTCTCAGTCAAACTAAAGTCAAGTCTAAGTCAAGCCTTAGTCAAGTCTTAGTCAAGTCTAGGTCATGTCTAAGTCAAGTCTAGGTCAAGTCTTAGTCAGGTCTAAGTCAAGTCTAAGTCAAGACTCCGTCAAGCCTAAGTCTAGGTCAAGTCTAAGTCAAGTCTAAGTCAAGTCTTAGTCAAGTCAAAGTCAAGTCTAAGTCAAGTCTTAGTCAAGTCTAAGTCAAGTCTACATCAAATCTAAGTCAAGTCTAAGTCATGTCCGAGTCAAGCGTAAGTCAAGTCTAAGTCAGGTCTAAGTCAAGTCTAAGTCAAGTCTAAATCAAGTCAAAGTTAAGTCTTAGTCAAGTATAAGTCAAGTCTAAGTCAGGTCTAGGTCAAGTCTAAGTCAAGTCTAAGTCAAGTCTTAGTCAAGTATAAATCAAGTCTAAGTCAAGTCGATGTCAAGTCTAAATCTTGTCTAAATGTGTACATTATTTATTTTTTATTTAGAACTAAATTAAAAAATATTAAACGTTTTTGAAATTCGTAGAAATAATCCAATTTTATTTTCTCTTATTTTTAGCATTTTCAAACTCTTGAACAGGAATTGAATATTTTACAAGGTAAGCTTGATTATAAATACAAATTCTTGAAAATATTTAAATTAAAAATGAATACCAAAATTCATTCCACTTCGGCATGAAAAAACAATTCAACAATTTCATTTATTCAAACACTTGTTCACTTTTAATTGATAATTGAAACACTGTCAACAGGTCTTTTTGTTCTTAAACACTGAATAAAAATTGAAACCAGTTAAGTTGTTCAAAAATTTATCTTAATCTTAAAACAAAAAAAAAACAAAAAATTTCAAAGTAACAAAAATTCCTTAATCAAATAATAGGCAAACTGTCATTGGAAAGACATTGAGAGTAATACAGCACAGACAAAAGCCAAATGAAAACAAAATAATATTTGTTACACAGAATTGAACATTAGGAAATGTCAAATAGCAAATGTGCAAAAAAAACGAAAAAAGAATTCAAAATATTCTACAAAGTAAAATGGCAAATGGAAAAAGGCCACAGGGAAAACAGACATACATATAAATCTGAAAGATATAGACAGTTAGGAAAAGGCAAAAAACAAAAGGATTCTATGTATATATTGTCTGAGATACGATGACTGCAGCATTGCAAATATCTAAAGCTAAAATTCATGGCACACACTTTGTGGAAGACGAAAAAAAAATTTTCAAGTGTTACCATTAAAAAAAAAAATAATAAAAATGTTTGCTACATTAAAACAAACAAAACCAACCGAACTATTGGACAAACCAACCAAGCCACGAACAAACCATTCAACCGGCCGACATTGTTTTTGTAGACAGAAACAAACGTTTTTCTTTACTACCAAATGACAGCAACAAATAACAAGCACAGATATTGACAATGTACATGACCAATAACGCCAATGGTGGACGGAATTCAAGTGAAGTACTGAAAAAGAAAAACTGAAATGAAAAATCCATTGGGTTCCTTCAATTGATACGTGCATATGCACAAATAATGCAGAGATATTTTTCTTTTATTTTTTTGTACGTTTGATTTTTTCGGGTTTAAGTTTTGCAGTTTAAAGCAATGATGCTGAAATCTAATACCCCCAAGATTTTGTAAAAGTTTGAAATAAAATGTACGTACACACTAACCTTCATACGAGTATATGCATAGTCGCTGCATATTGTATGTGAAGGCTTTTTGAATTCAAGTGCACACTTGTGTAGAATTTTTTTTCTTTCAACTTTATAAAAGCAGAGTCACCAGAAACCACAAGATTTTGAAACACTTTTCTAGAGTAATAAATCAAGTTATAGTTAAAGTCAAGTATAGCTTAAGTCAAAATTAAGCAATTCTAAATGGTGTCTAAGTCAACTTTAAAACAAGATTAAGCAAAGTCTGATCAACTCTATAACAAGTCTGTATAAAAACTAAATAGAATATTAGGTAAGTCTTATTGAAGTTTTAATCAAAGACAAAACTCAATCTAATGCAAGTCAGTTTTAAGTCAACTCTGAAACCATTCTAAGTCAAATCTTAGTTAAGTATAAGTCTTAGTTAGGACCAACTATACTCCAATATCAACCATGTCTTAGTCTTAAACATATCAAAGTCAAGTCTAACTTTTGTCTAACTCAATTCTAAGTCCAGTCTAAGTTTAGTCTAATCAAGCCTTAGTCAAGTCTAAGTTTAAGTCAAGTCTAAGTTTAATGTGAGTCAAGTCTTAGTCTAGGTCTAAGTCTTGGTCTTAGTCGAATTCTAAGTTTAAGTTTAAGTCTAAGTCTTAGTCTAAAACTAAGTCTAAGTTAGAGTCAAAGTCTAAGTTTAGTTTAAGTCTAAGTCTAAATCTAAATCTAAGTCTTAGTCTAGTCTAAGTTAAGTCTTAGTCTTAGTCTAAGTCTAAGTCGTAGTCTTAGTCTTAGTCTTAGTCTTGCTCTTGGTTTTAGTCTAAGTCTAAGTCTTATTCTTAGTCTAAGTCTGAGTCTTAGTCTAAGTCTTAGTCTTAGTCTTAGTCTTAGTCTTAGTCTTAGTCTTAGTCTTAGTCTTAGTCTTAGTCTTAGTCTTAGTCTTAGTCTTAGTCTTAGTCTTAGTCTTAGTCTTAGTCTTAGTCTTAGTCTTAGTCTTAGTCTTAGTCTTAGTATTAGTCTTAGTCTTCGTCTTAGTCTTAGTCTTAGTCTTAGTCTTAGTCTTAGTCTTAGTCTTAGTCTTAGTCTTAGTCTTAGTCTTAGTCTTAGTCTTCGTCTTAGCCTAGTCTTAGTCTTAGTCTAAGTCGTAGTCTTAGTCTTAGTCTTGCTCTTGGTTTTAGTCTAAGTCTAAGTCTTATTCTTAGTCTAAGTCTGAGTCTGAGTCTAAGTCTAAGACCGACTCTAAGTCTAAGTCTAAGACCGAGTCTAAGTCTAACTCTAAGTCTTAGTCTTAGTCTAAGTCTAAGTCAAAATCTAAGTCTAAGTTTAAATCTAAGTATTAGTCTAAGTATAAGTCTAAGCTAAAATTTAAGTTTAAGTTTTAGTTAAAATTTAAGTTTAAGTTTAATTTTAAGTTTAAGTTTAAGTTTAAGTTTAAGTTTAAGTTAAAGTTAAAGTTAAAGTTAAAGTTAAAGTTAAAGTTAAAGTTAAAGTTAAAGTTAAAGTTTAAGTTTAAGTGTAAGTTTTAGTCTGTGTCAAATTTAGTCAGATTTAGGTAAATTTAAGTCATGTTATTGTTACTTAATAATAATAACAACGTGTACGTGAAGTCTAGCTCTAGTCCATTCTAATGGCGATTTCGTTTCTGAGAAATATGTTGCATAAATGTTACATGCTCTATCTCTTTTGTGTAGAGCATGTAACATTTATGCAACATATTTCTCAGAAAAGAAATCGCCATAAGTCTCAGTAAAGTTTAGAAAAAGTCTAAGCCATTAACTTTCAACAAAATATTTAATTTGAATGCTCATTTATGCTTTTCGGTGCCCCTTAATTTTTTTTATTCATTCAAAAATTGTCATCAGTATGCTCGACATGTTGCTATGTGAAAAGTATCTATGACCATTGTGTTTGTATTATTATTCTTCTTCTCTATTGTACAGAACTTTTCCAATGTAATATTTTGGTCACTTTTAGAGCACTGCTCGGGTATTGTCTCTGCATGTATTGGCACATAAAATTTCTATAGCACACTCGATATTGTGGTATATGAATTCAAAATATTTGCAAATTTATTTATGTATGTATCTAGTTTTTTATACTGTAACCCGAGAGAATAGTTTTCTGTTGTTGTTTAAAAGAAAGTTTTTTTAAAACGAAAAATATTTAGTATTTTTTTTTTTTTTTTTAATTTTGAAAAGCCTCTAAAGATTAAAAGCAAGCTTTTATATTAAAAAACCAAATGTTTGCTGTTACATATTTTAGAAATTTAAATACTTTTTAGGAAATTATATCAAATCAATGAAAACTTTATTCAAATTGGAAGCTTTTATTCGATATATACCTATTATTAGTCTATTGCAATAGAAAGATTTCAAAGTTATAGTCGTTAATTTAATAATAAAAAAAAAACAATTGTTTAATGTTAATATTGGTTTATTGTGTTATTTATTGCAAATGTAATTTATACCATTTTATTAACAGAAAAACATTGTGTATTTATTTTGATTTAAGCGAACCCAACCTTTTTTTGTATAACACCAAAAAAAAAATGAACATGTACGAGTATCTATTGCATTGTTCTTTATTAAATGTTAACATAAATCTACAGCAATTTAACAATATTTTTAAAATCAGTCTATAAAACGTGAAAACATTGAAGAAAGAACAAAAACCAAATTGTTGTAAACTCCACATTTATGAAACAACATGAAAACAATAAAATTGAAAATGTACACAAAAGCGAAAAAACGAAAAATCGTTGAAAAAGGTGGAAAAATAAAAGCACGCAAAAACTGAGGAAAAGTGTTGGGCTACTGCGAATTTTAAGTACGCTAAACTTTTTTTACTTGTAGAGATTGTTACACTGCTGTCTTAGATAAAAACAAAGTTTGTTTTTACCAGCAGCTCGCCTTGATTTAGGGAATAAACGTTAGAATAGATAAAGAAATAGGAAGTCCCACAAAACCATTTTAAATATGGACTTGCAGGCTAGATGGAATGAGCAAAATTCTTAACTGTCCAAGCTCATTCTACTAATTGAAGAGAATGTATGGAATATTTATATTAATGATCCCATCGACTTTATCTACAAACTTCTAGAAATGTCGAAATACACCTTTAACCCTCAATGTAGGAAACCTGTAAAAAATTTGCTATTTGCATACAAACGTAAATACTACATGCTGGAGCAACGATTAAAATAAATAAATGCAAAATTCACATGACTGGCTGCACTATTTTATTTTAAATCTGATAAGAAAAACTGGAGTAAACAGGGTGCTGAACAAATTTTAACAAAAAATCAAATATTGCATTTTAATACAGAATACTAACAAGAAAGTTCATTAAATTAACAAGTTTAAATTAAATTCGCTAAAAAAGACAAAACATTTACAAAAAGGTGTCAGTTAAGTTCAAATCAAGCCAAATACAAATCTAAGTCTTATTTGAACTTAGTCTTAGCTAAGTTCTATTTGAGAACATATAAAGGCCAAGTCAATTCTTAGATAATTCTAATTAATACCTAATCAAGTCAAAGTAGAGTATTTCTTAAGTCTTAATTAAGTTTAAATTTAAAAAGCTTTGTTTAAAGCAATTCCTAGTCACGTCTTATTTTTGTTTAAGTCAAGTCTAAGACAAGTCTTAATTAAATCAAAGTTAAAACGTACATAAGTCACGTCTTGGTCACGCCAATGAATTCATTAAACAGAAAAACATTCACAAATTACAAACAGGTTTCTCTTTAATCCAAATTTAGTCTAATACAGTAGAATACCGATAATTCGTAATCGCAAGGGACCGGTAATTTCTTACGAATTATAGGGGTTTTCGATTTAGCGGGGTTTCGATTTAACGGGGTTAAAATAAAATAAATACGAATTAACGGGGTTTTTCAATTTATTTACTAAAACGATAAAAAAAATCATAAACAATTGTTAAATATAAATATATAAAAATTAAATATATAAAAATAATTCATGTAACAAACTGATCTTAAGAAAATAAGCAAAAACCAACGCAAAAAAAAAAAAATAGCGGTAAGCAAAAATCATTCTTTCCATGTTTCTGTTGTTTTTATTACGAATTATAAGGGGTAGTTAGCAAACAATTACGATTTATAAGAGGTAAGGAAGATTTTGTTTGAAAAAAAAATACGAATTAGCGAGGGGACCAAAATGTATGGAAATTTTACGAATTAACGAGATTTTTTTAAAGGGACTAACAGTTTATTACAAATTATCGGGGTACGAATTATCGGGATTTGACTGTACAATTCAAAGAAACAGCTAAGTTTTAACTATGTACGTCCCAGCAAACTCAAATATATTCAAAGTCTTGCTAAAGTTCCTTTGGAAGTTATATCATGCTTAAATAAAGATCAGTTCTAAAAGACGATTAAGCCAGGTCTTCTTCAAAGGCAAATCAACTCTAAGAGAAGTCTAAGTCAAGCTTTAGGCAAGCCAAGACTTAGTTAATTCTTTGAAAAATTTACTAACTAAGTCTAGTCTAAGTCAATTCTAAGTCAAGTCTAAGATAAGCCTAAGTCAATTCTTAGCCAAGTCTAAGTCATGTCTAAGTCAATTCTAAGTCAAGTCTTAGTCAAGTCTAAGTCAAGCCTAAGTCATGTCTAAGTCGGGTCTAAATCAATTTTAAGTCAAGTCTTAGTCGAGTCTATCTCAAGTCTAAGTCAAGTATAAGTCAAATCTAAGTCAAGTCTAAGTCAAGTCTAATCAAGTCTAATCAAGTCAAAGTCAAGTCAAGTACAGTCAAATCTAACTCTAGTTTTAATCAAGTCTAAATCAAGTTCTTTTAACTAAGTTGAGCTTAAGACTATATCTACGTGAAGTTCAAATCAGATCGAATTTGAGTTTTGGTCAAGTCTAATTCCTGTTTAACTTAAGTGTAAGTCATGCGCAACTCAAGTCTCAGTTGTGTCAAAGACTAACCTAAACCAAGTTTCAGTTAAGTTTAGGTTAAGATTTGTGAATAAAGTATAAGGAAAGTCTTAATCAAGCTTAAAACAAGTCTAATTATAGTCCAGGCTATTGTTTTTAGTTTAATTTAAAATAATGTTAAGCCCAAATCTAAGAAAAAAGTTTAAACCGACTTAAGAAATTTACACATAAAGACAGACTTGAGTAAGACCTGACCTAATTTTTGTTTCTAACTCTATCTTAGATAAAGTTTATGTGTAACTAGAGTTTAAGTTAAATCTAATTCAATCATTTTCTTGACTAAGATTTGTTTAAAATTAACAATAGAGCTGATCAAGTTAAAATTTTAGTTAAGAAATTCTAAGAATTGTGCCGATTTTCTTTTTATACATCCTGTTTCATTTTAACTAGAATTTGACATTCGCACATACTTATTTTCTTTAATTTATATGCAAGTTTTTTAGTTTATTATTTAATTATTCCCTAAAAATTTTTTTTGCGCAATTTATTTACAATTACATTTAGCACGTTATAGATACTTACAAACATTTAGTTTTCAGTTTCAGTACTTCCCTTATCGCTTGTTAATAAAAAACCCGAAACGTGTTAAATTTATTTTATTACCAAAGTGATATTTTGTTTAAATGTTGCACTGCAAGAAAAATGCAATTAAAACTTTACACATTGAAAAAAATTTACCAAATGGCAAATACGTTACCGATATACTCCAAATAAATATTTTTCGAGAATGCAAGCAACTCACGTTAAACTAAATTTGGTTAAAACAATTGAGGCAAAAGTCAATTGATAATTCAGTTTATAGTTTTAGTTGCTGCTCTTTTTTCAGGTGGCATTTTATGTGTAGATTTCGTTAGGTTTCCTTTCATTTTTTTTTCTTTTTTTAACCAAATAGCATGCAGATGCATGCAACATACAAACAGCATTTGTATGTATGAGAAAATGTAAGATTGTTAGTTGAATGTTGGTTGTTTGGAAGTCTATAGGCGGTATAGATTAATTGAAAGTGACCTAAATTTGTAACGGAAAATAACAGACTAAAACTAAAATATTTAGTTTGGCTATACATGAATATATGTATACATATGTATAAGTATATATGTACATATATATTTATTGGCAAATTTAGCTTAAAATATGCAATTTTAAAATTTAAATTCTTGAAATAAAAAGCTATAGCTGGTAAGGCAAATGTTAGTAAAGCTACGGTCACACTTGTCAAATATTTGACGGAAAAGACGGGACCAACAAGCAAACTAAATAATCTTTTCTTTTAATTCCAATATTTATTTTGATTAAAATACCATATCCTACAAAAAACAGTTTTTTGCTATGTCTAGTAGTATAATTTCTTTATTTTGTGATATAAAGACGATGTTTAATCTTATTAACTATTAACAAAAGTAGTGGTTACGCTTATTTGGTCAAATATTTAATAAGTGTGACCGTAGCTTTAGGCATTTTTTGTTTAAGTTATTTTTAAAAAGCGAAATTAGTTGTTGTGGAAAAAATAAAAGTGATCAGGAATTTACCGAATATATTTCGTTTTGTAATAAAACAGCAATAGATTTTTGTATATTATTGCTGAAAAGTTTTACTGTTAAAGTAAATAAGAAAGTACTTTTACTAATGTGTTTTCAAAAAGTAATTTATTTGTTTTATTATACCAACAACGCAATAGTAGAGAGGGTATTATGCGGTTGTGCAGATATATTTTAAAACTTAAAATATTGGTCCTAGAAGCACTTTTGAGTGTACTGATCGACTTAGAGTCCGTTTTTGAATCGTTGTAACAATGTCCGTCCGTCCGGGTGGCTGGCTGCCCACCTAACTGTTCATGTAAACTTTTTGCGCAAAGATAAACTTATGAAATTTGGTTGATAAGACTAATTTTCGAAGAACTTAGCCTTTTTAAAATAGTGAAAATCGGTCTATAATTATACAAAGCCCCCGTACAAACTTCTCTCCGGATTAGAGCCTTTGTGCCCATAAATCATCTTATAATGTTGGTATTTAGATACAATTTGGTCCAAACTTTTGTTATGGCAATCTTAGTCATCCTACCGAATTTTATTGGAATCGGCCTATATTTGACTATAGCTCTTATACCAACACTGCTTCTGATAATAGTGTTAAATGCCATAACTTTCTTGAAAATATCGGAATTGACATAAAATATGGCGACAAAAACTTTTACGGTGGCCCCTATTACGGTTCACAATTTCTAAATTTGCTATATTGCGGCTGTAGGAAATATCGCCCAAAGAAAAATGGCCCAAAAAAAAAAATTAAAAATCGCCCTAATGAAGAATCGCCCAAGCGAACATGAAAAATAACCCAAAAAGGTAAATATGAAATTTTGCCCAAAAAAAACGAAAAAGGGCCCAAAAAGAAAATGAAAAATGACCCAAAAAGCAAAAACGAATTTTTTCCCAAAAAAAAAAAAAAAAAATTACTCAATTTGCAAAAAAGTGTTTATTATTCATATAAATTTAGGTGACATGTCATAACGTCCAGTGTCGTAGTGTCCTTGGACTTTATGACACTTTTAAAAGTGTCATAATGTCCATCGAAGAATTGTCATAACGACCGTTAAAATTTCAAGTGATTATTTTAAAGATACTAATTTAACCATAATATGGTTGTCGGTGACAATGATTTGGTTAAATTAAACATAATATGGATAAAATATTTTTATAGCTTTTACTCCGGGTTTATATATTAACGACCTAATTTATAAAAAATAAAACCGGTTAATAAAGGCTTTATGAAATGGATTTTTATACGAAATCCGTTTAATAAACCCTTTATTAACATGTTTTATTTTTTATAAATAAGGCAGTAAATATATATATCCAAAATAAGGATTTCATCTTCTATGGTATAACAAATACTGGCTTCGCTAACTAAAGCTTCTCTGTATAGCCGGCCTTTGGCCGGGCGCAAGGATTTTCTCCTCTATGGAAAAACAAAGAACGGCTTCGCTAACTAAAGCTTCTCTGTATAGCCGGGCTTCGGCCGGGCGCAAGGATTTTCTCCTTCATGGTCTAACAAAAACCGGTTTCGCTAAGTAAAGCTTTGAAAAACTGTTTTGTTTCCGAACAAGGCCGACTACGCAGAGAAGCTTTAGTTAGCGAAGCCGGTCTTTGTTATACCATAGAGGAGAAAATCCTCGCGCCCGGCCGAAGGCCGGCTATACAGAGAAGCTTTAGTTAGCGAAGCCAGTATTTGTTATACCATAGAAGAGAAAATCAAAAGCAACAACAATAAACATTATGAAAGGTTTTTCATAATGAAAAATCACCCAAATTTAAAAAACGAAAAATCACCCAACAATAACGAAAAATAGCCCAAAAATGTTTGCCCAATTTTCATATGAAATCAGGCCCAATTTTACATGCAATTTTTTTGGGCGAATTTTCATTTTTTTTTTTTTTTTGGGCGAGTTTTCTTTGGGCGATATTTCCTACAGCCCTATATTGCGGTAAATAAAAACATAACAAAAATTACAACTGTCACAACCTGTTGCCTAGTTACAACACCACTGTGTTGAGTTGTAAGCCGTAATAGGGGCCGATAGCTGCTTTGTCACACAGAAATAATTTTCATTCGTTTTTTTTTTATCAAATTGTTTATTGTTGTTGCTTTTGTTTAAGCTTTGATATTGTTACAAGAAAAACTGGGGTTTATAACTCTTATTCGCTTAACAGTTTTATTTGTATAAAATCTTTAAATCGTTGGATGATATTTCCTGACGATCTGGCCTAAGCAACCAGTGAAATGCGCATAGGAATTGCTTAGCCCATCAACAATAAATTTCAGTTTATCAATAGTATGAAACGGGAATTTAGCACATTTAAACGAAACCTTGTTAATATATTTTTTGAATCCCAAGAAAAACTTTGATAAAAAAATTTGTTTGAAAAGTATTTCAATTTAATTAATGTGATAATTGAATCAATTCTTTTTTTAGCTGAAAAAATATTAATTTGGATTTAATTAACATTTAAGTTGTTTTGAAATAAATTTTTAATAAAAATAAAAAATTAAATAACAAAAAATCTTAATTGATTTTTTCCCTTAAAATAAAATATTTAAACTTATAGAATTGTTGTTGGGAATTGTCAAAACCTGAGGATATTTTATTTAAAATAAAAATATTCAGGGGTGTGCTGGAAATCGAAAACGTAAAACGCAAGAATTTTTAAGTTGTTTGTTATACACTTTTAATAAAATTTTTATAATTTTTGTTTTAAAGTTCTGTTTAAATAGAGAAATATTTGTAAAATGTTTGTCCTAAAATTTTTTATTACAGAAATCTTATTAAAAAACTACTTTTAAGATTCTTGCGTTTTCGATTTCCAGCACACCCCTGATTATTTATTGAAAAATAAAATATTATAATTGTCAATTATTACAATTTTTAGTAATCAATATAACAAATTGTTTGCTTGATTCTATGAATTTGGTCCTAAATAGGGTACACTCCCGAAAATTGGTTTTTATATATTGTATTTTTTTTAATACTGTCATACTTTCTAACTTGTTTTATTTTGAAAGTATTTTTTTTTTTTTTTTGTATAAAAGACGTTTGTTGTGCATGAATTTTACTTTTTGTGTTAAAAAAAACTTTTTGAAAAAAAAAAGATTATTTTTGTATAAAAGATACTTCTCGTAGAAAAAGGTACTTTTTATATACAAAGCTACTTTTAATATATAAACGTACTTTAAGTTGTATTGCATTCTCAGATGGATATTGGTAGTATAAATAGTAAGAAGATTCGATGGACTGAACTATATCTGAAGGGCAAAATAAACCACACAAATTGCTTGACAAACATGTCAACATTATACTGTTTTATAAATATTTTATGTTGTTATATGAGGGGTTTGCTTTTTGGACCAACAGTCGAAGCATGTTTGTGGAAATTTTAAATATTCTTATTATATGGCAGACTGATATTTTTTTTTTTTTTTTTTGTAATTTTTTTAGTGTCTAGTGAAGCCATGCACGATTGCATTTGAATGCCGTTTCAAAACATTCGTTTGTTTTTCAACTACTGATTGTCGATTGCATTTTGCTAACGAATCAAACTCTGTATTGTGAAAAGCACATAAAGCCCGAAAAGAATATAAACACACAAATGCAAATGAATTTAAATTATTGTGTTATAAACGACCAAATACGAAGTGTAAAGAGCTCGGAATATACTCCACACAACAACGAATAACACAAACTACACCAACTCACACGAATCGCACTAATCAAACGAATCACACCAAACAACAGTAACAAAATAGGTGATATGAATTATCTTATTTTTTTATTATTAGGTATGACTAGTAAATTTGTATTGAGCAAAAAAACAAATGAAGATGCAAGATATTTTTATACAATGTTTTAGTTTTCATTTTATTCAAAAGTTACAAAAATATATTTTAAAATATTTAATTAAAATCAAAAAAGAAATGAAAAGCTAAATTCAATTAATTGCAAAATTAAGATAAAAATAATAAAATGAGCAAAATGGCTCAAAAGCAAAATTAATTTGTTCAGTTTAAAAATTTTTTTTGTCATCATAAAGTTTTTTTCTGTTAAGATGAAACAAAATAACATAGCATCCGCTAGACATGTACACTTGTCGAAGTCACATCGGCGACTGAATTGATGAGCATAATAATATGTGTTAGTAAGTGGTACACACAATTGTGCAAAGTGCCGGTTCACACACGTCAAGTTTGACTCGTCAAGTCTTGATCTTTTAGGAGAGAAGGGAAAAGAGAAGGCCATTTCTTTTCCCCTCTTCCCTAAAAACTCAAGACTTGACGAGTCAAACTTGACGTGTGTGAACCAGCACAAGGAAATAGAATTCCCTGTTATGGACTCACAATTGTGTTATGTGTTATAACACGTGTTATGTTTTCTTTCACATCATATTATAGATTGCGTTGATTTGTTTTTTTAAATCAAACTATTGCTTAAGGCGACCGTACACGACATGTTTTTGTCATCTGACATGTCAAATTTCCCACTGCAAAATACATACATGTCGTGTGTTACCTTTTTATACCCACACCACAATAGTGGAGAGGGTATTATGCATTTGTGCTGATGTGTGTAACGCCTTAAAATATTGGTCCTAGACCCACCTTAAAGTATACCGATCTACTCAGAATCACTTTCTGAGCCGAACTAACGATGTACGTCCGGCTGGCTGGCTGGTAGGCTGGCTGTCCAAGGTTACACCTTGTGCGCAAAGTACAGGACGCAATTTTGGAGATAATTTGATAACATTTGGGTCATAGGTTCTTTTTGGTACAAGGACCAAGACTATTGAAAATGGGCCGACTACGAGGGAAGATAGGAGAAATTTCTTCCTCTCAGAAACTATCAAATCGATTTTAATGAAATTTAAAACATAGATAGAACCATATCTAAATGGACACAAAATGTATACATTTTAAAAAAATCGGACCACGAGGGGAGATAGGGGCAGTTTCTGCCTCTCAAACCGATTTTAATGAAATTAAAAACATAAGATAGATCCATATCTATAGGGACACATAAGCTATACAGTTTTTTAAATATAGGACCACAAGGGGATGAAGGGGGCAATTTCTGCCTCTCAGAAACTTTCAAACCGATTTCATTAAGTTTATAAACATAGATAAATCTATATTTACATGGACACATAAGCATGATGTGTTTTTAAATATTGTGGTGCAGGGTATCATATGGTCGGGCCTGACGGACTATACTTTCTTAAGGCGCCCGTACACGACATGTATTTGTCATCTGACATGTCAAATTTTCAAGTCACATGTAATTGTTCATGTCTGTCAAAATTGCTGTTTTACATAAGGTTTATAATATTCGGTCACAAACGTACATGTACATAATTTGCTTCTGACATTGTCTCTGTTTTTTTTCGCATTGTTATTGCAGAAACCAAAGTAGTTCTCGGTTTCAAAATAGCTTTCTGCCGCCACGAAAATATTTATTTGCGCCGTAAAATAATTTAGCCATCCTAACATTTTTTTCTTTTATTTTAAAGATACCAATTTAGAATTTTATAATGAAACGGTTTTTATATATATATTTACATAAATTCTATTCAATGGTAAGATGAGCATACATAAATTGGTATTGTAAAATTTTAACTTCAGCCGGCTAATGATTCCGTCAATAGTTGACGCCGCTGCCAGTTTCTTCCCGGCATAGATTTCTGATGTCAGATGGTTTGTCAGAAGAAAATAGAGCACGCTCTAATTGAAATTTTGTCAGATGTCTTTGCGTCTGACTTTTACAGAAGCAAAGTTAAAAAGGTAACACACGACATGTATGTGTTTTGCAGTGGGAAATTTGACATGTCAGATGACAAAAACATGTCGTCAATACGCTCCTTTACTTGTTAACTTTGCTTCTGTAAAAGTCAGATGCAAAGTCATCTGACAAAATTTCAATTAGAGCGTGCACTGTTTTCTTCTGACAAACCATCTGACATCAGAAATCTATGCCGAGATGAAACCGGCAGCTGTGTCCACTATTGACTAAATCATTAGCCGGCTGCAGTTAATATTTTAAAATACCGAGATATGTATGATCATTGCACCATTGAATAGAATTTATGTAAATATATATATATAAAAACCGTTTCATTATAATATCCTAAATTGGTATCTTTGAATTAAAAGAAAAATACGTAAAGATGGCTAAATTATTTTACGGCGTTAAAAAAAATTTTCGAGGCGGCATTTTTATTTTGGATTTTGCAATAACTATGCGAAAAAAACAGAGACAACGTCAGAAGCAAATTACATTTACGTTTGTGACCGAATATTATAAACCTTCTGTAAAACAGCAATTTTGACAGACATGCACAATTACATGTGACTTGAAAAGTTGACAAGTCAGATGTAAAAAACATGTCGCCTACATGCACCTTTAACAACGAGTTGTTTGAAACCAACTACTGTTTAAAATTGATTCGGTTTTTCATTGTGCATCAATCGAATTGATTCGGTTTTTCATTGTGCATCAATCGAATTGATTTAAAAAAAAGAACTCAGTATTTCACACAACAATAACTTGGTGTGGAGAAATGTGAAAAAGAAACAAATGCATTCGTGCAGGGCTTTAGTGTCTAGTGCTTAATGTTATCATTTCAGCGGATATTTTACAGAATGAAGACATTGAAGAATAAGCATTAAACTCATTTTCAGTCGTAAGTTCTTATATTTTTAACAACTTTATTTGCCACAAAACAGCTCGTTGTTTAAACCACTCTTTACTTCAAATTTCTTTAATTTTTTATATTTCTCCTCCGTTTTACACAAATAGCGAGCAAAATTGCAGCAAAGATGAGAAATGTTAATTGTTGTACCAAATAAGCTTGTGTTGTTTATTGGCGAATACAACACGGAAACAAAATGTATGTTTGCCAAGCCATTTGTGTGGTGTATTTTGCCCTTAACACAGCAAAAAAAAAAAAAAAAGCGAGGCATTTCAATGCTTTTTTCGACACCTTGAATATATCTGTGGCAATAAATAATAATGGCTTTAGTTGACATAAGTGCTTTGTAATTTTATTACATATTCATATTCTCTTCTTCAAGATCTATCACCCTGCTAAATTTCAAGTATTAAGTGTCATTATTAATAAAACTATACACATTTATATTTAAACTTACACAACAGAACTTACAATTTATTTTAGAAAAAACCCATTATATTTCAAAACACGAAATTTCGCCTTAAGGCATTATTATTAATTGCGACAGATATGTTTTGTCCATCAGACATCACATGGTATTTTCATGTGCAGAACATCAACAGATTCTGAGTACTCAATAATTATACCATCCATATAGATGAGACAGCTTGATCCGTCGCTTGTTTATGCATTAGCATGCAACTAGAGTTTTTTTTTCCTGGAGTTTTTCGATTCCCGGGAAAGCGGGAAATTTTTTGAATTTCCCGGGATCCCGGGATCCCGCTTCATAAACATAATACACAGTAAGACCGCATTTACATCTATGCAATTAACGCCGAGTTTTTTTTTCTATTTTCTTTTAAAGCAGTTTCTACGAAACTCTTTTCACATTTACATTTACATTTTTTTGAAGCATTTTTTCAACTTTTTCAACCCCATTTTCTTCCCTACACCTCATGCTAACAAACAAAAAGTTGCATGTGAAAGTTGCGGCAAGTTGCGGCGTTAATTGCATAATGTAAATATGGTCTAAATTTGTTTTTAAATAATGAAAAAAAAACTTTTATAAAAAAACGTAAGGTAACTTGTTTACAAAGTAAGTAAAAGAAATCCTTAAATACTTCAAAATTAATTAAAGATTAAAAGAGGAACTTGAATTATTATTACCTTACGGTTTTATATGTAAATTCCGTATATTTATTATGCTCTAGATACAAGATAAAAAATTAAGATAAACATAACAATTTAATTCATAAAACAATAATAAAAACAAACACAAATTGAGGTACTCAAGATATGAGATCAAAAAGTTAATCCATAAAATAGATAAAATATTTTAAATAAATATATTAACATTTTTTAACGGCTTAGGAAATAACTTTCTGACACACTCAAAGCGCTTAGTAAGTCGTCAAAAAGTATATTGATTATTTTATTTACTAATTACCATGTTTCCGAAAAATTTCGTTCATTTTTTTTACCGAGTTTGGATAAATAGTTAAAAGTGCACCGTTGAAGAAGGCGTTTGATTCACGATAAGAAGCATTTTTTTATATAAACAACGTCTATATCAGTCAAATGTATGTCAAGGTTAATGCAAAAAATAGCATCAACCTCTTACAAACGTTTTCATTTCATTAGGTCTATCTGTAATCTTTAGGACAATGTGTTTTTCAAATTGTAGGTTGTAGAATCTTACACGAGTTTTCAAATTTTTTTTTTTTCAGCTTCCCCGCACTTCAAGGGTTATACACCAACACAAATTAAAAAAAAAATTTGTGTTTATCACCTAATAAACATATCGCTTCATTGCAACATAGTCATATCCCAAAAAATCAAAAATTGTAAGTTATTTAAGCAAAGTGTTCCTTCATGCCTTCTTGTATTTTATCTCAAACTGAACCGAAGTTATAGCAAAATATATCTTTAAATCGGTACTATTTGAAAACTTTAATCGCATTTTGCCAAGTTTATTTGTTTTTGTAGATATGACTATGTTACAATAAAGGAGCTATATGTTTAGGTATCTGCTATTTTAAGACTTGTCCATGGACAATTAAACTTTACTACCTGCATCTTATTTTGAATTAATGTTGTTTATTAACTTTTCATTTCACTAAATTTATTAATCATCAACTGTTGCACTGCCTATTCTGCTTTAAGTAGATTTATTGCATAGGAGACATTGGTTTACGTACGTACTCACTTCTTGTAATTGATCTAATCGACAACCCATCCACAGATGCTTATTTTAAGAGAATATAAAACTAAATTTCAAAGTATAAATAGCTGTTTTCTTAAACTATGAGGAATTTTTTATTTCCCGGGATCCCGCATGAAAAATCCCGGGAAAGCGGGAAATATAATTATTGAAATTCCGGGACGGGAAATCCCGGGAAAAAACCCTACATGCAACATTGAGTCTTGTGGACATTAATATCAACCCTTTTTGAATGACTGAGATTTTATCAAGGTCTCGACCAAGCGAATCATTCATGTTTTGACATTCTAAAGGGTTCGCGCTTTCCTGATTGTCTGCATTTCTGCCTAGAAAGCGGTATTTTTTTTATATAAAGTTACTTTTTGCAGTATAAACGTTTCCTATTTTTGCTAAAAAAAAGTTTGGTTTTGTGACATTCTGATTTAATTATTCTTTGCCAAAAGCAATTTATATTAAAATTTCATTACTATTTTAATGCATTTTTTTTAGTTAATAAATAGAAAATTGTATTATTACTACATATTTTATTTTTTATTAAACTAGTATTCATTTATTCACTTAAAATCACATTGAAGTTTTTTTTACGTTTTATTGAATTGCCTTGAATTCATTAGCGTCATTTTAAGTAGCAACAGAATTTGTAAACAAATTAATTGGAATTTATTTTATTTAAATGCAATTTATTTCTGAAATATACAAAATAAACAATTTTTTTTTTATTTATAATATTTTCTTTTTATTTTCAATTTGCAAAAGATTAAATTTAAAACGCAATATTTATTTAGAGAGAAAAAAAAATATGGAAATTTATGAGTAATAATTTTCATTAGTTACCTGCAACTGGCAAAAAAAAATGTCAAGCAAAAATTATTAGTTTTTATATAAAAGTTGAAAAGATAACAAATTAAGTGACATTTATTTGAAATACACCGGTTTTTAAGGTAAAAACACAGTCAAACATGATCGCTGAAAAAGGTGGTGATGTCAGTCAGCGCTTAACACAAGTATGGAATGCAAATATAAGTGGCAGATACAAGCAAAATTTACTTTTTTAAATAAATCCAAAAAAAAAAACAGCTTTATTATTGTATGAATATACAAAAATGATGAATACTGTATATATTTTACAATCAACAATCATTTGTCAGGAGATTTGCCAAGACAGCCATGAGCAAGTGAAGAGCACAGCATTAAACCTAAGACAAAGACATTGTTAGTTTAAAGCTAAATTCAAAAGAATTATCAGACGACAGCAGTGTTTAAGAATTTTAACTTTACAAAACATTTCATTTTAATCCCCTTGTGCTTTTTAGTTTTCCAGTGCTGGTTGTGAAATTTATTATTGCTCATTGTTAGACAAACAAGCGTCAAGTTTTGTAATTAATGATGCAAATATTCAGGTTGAATAAAAAAACTGTTATTAACACAAACTTGTTAACGGTTGTATTGTTAGTTAGTTATCTAAAGGGTAGACAAGTATAAGAGTTACTCAAAAAAAAAAAAAGCTGCTTAAAAATATCATATAAAGTTGTAAGGAATTTTAAGGAGGGTAAAAGTGATGTGAAGCTATTTATAAAATGGAGGTAATAAAAAATTTTTTATACACAAAATTGTATTTTTCTGTAATTTGTTTAACAAAAATTCTCTTATACAAATATATCCTTAACGAAAAATATGTCCTAAGTAAATTTTCAGTAAAAAAAACCTTTTAAGCAAATACTTTTCTTCAGAATAAAAATTTAATTAAAAATGGTTATAAAAATTCTTTATACACAGTTCTGCCTATATAAAAAATCTCTTATACACTCATGCCATTTTATAAAATTACTTATACATACATATGTTGTTTTTTTACAAGAAAATCTCTTGTGCAAAAATAATTTTGTAAAAAACGTTTATCGGCCGGATGTTTTCGCCTCATCAGGTGTCTGAAAATTCTGATCCACTTGATTTACAGACTCCTGGCTATCGCCTTCTGACCCTCTTCAATCTACATCGTGTTCTTGCTATGAACAAACGCAATGAAGTTGTGTACATGTGCGATGTGTTAATTCAGACTTAAACTGTCTTTGGGTTTGATTAATTAAAAAAATGCACACTATTTGCATTTCGGTTTTCTTTACAGAAGTCCAAATGCGGGAAGGGATATTGCCTTATCGCGTTTCGATTCCTTTTCCGACTCAGCATCGAAGATTCTTGAGAACTGTCCGGACAGTGAAATCTCGTTCTTGCTGCTAATTTCAATGTCCTCAGTTCTTCTTGGCTTCACCACACGAGCCATATAACTTATGAAGGCCGATATGTTGAGCTAATTGCCGCGCAAAACTACTTCAAGCAACTGGTGAATGAACACCAACTCAATACCCTTGACCTCTTACTCTCTTCGCAACCTCTGAAGTATTAAGTTGCAGTTGTAGCATCGCTCGGTATCTCCGATCAATTCACTATTTCCGCCTCTTAATTGTTTTGTATGCAAAAAATAGCTCTTTTTCACTGAAGTATGGTAGTTTTTAGTAGTCTTTCTAACGTTTTCAATATCCAAAGTACTTTTATGTAAACAAAATCTTAAAAAAGTACCACAAATAAAGCAAGCAGTACATGTATTTAAAAAAACGGTCCCATTTCATTTAAAGAAAACCATTTCATAGCACCTATCAAAAATTTTATTTTCCTAAAAAAAGTACCATTTTAGTAAATCTACCTTTGTTTTTTTGTAATGATCCCTTAAAAAAGTCCTTTTAGAGCGTAGCGTAGTGGCAAGGAGGAGGAGTGGGGCGAAAGTGTTCTTGGGCGTCAAAAGAAAAATCATTTTTAACAAAAAGTAATTTATTCACTTAATTATTTTCAAAACGCTTTTTTGTTCTTGAGAAAAAGTACCATTTTCATTTAAAGTAACTTTTTAATAAAAACTTAAAATTTTTATATTTTGAATCTCATTTACAATTTTTTTCTATTTTAATCAGTTTTATTTAAAAAAAATGTATTGCAATTTATTTTTATTATGGAAAAATATGCACTTTATGCACAATGATGTCATGTATGCGTGTTTTAAATAAACACTTTTGTATTATTTTTTAAAACCAACTCCATAGTTACGAATACAATAGACTTAAAATATGTTTTTAACAGAATTTATTAAAACAAAAATCCCCATTTAAGGTCAATTGAATGCAAATCATCACATAAATGTCAATGATTTTGTGACACAGAAACACATCCTTACATACATACATACATAAATAATAAAAGAGCTTTATTTGAAAATCGCCAAAAACATGCAGAATTTTTAAAAGGTATGACAGAATAAATAGTTTTTTTTTTTGAAAAGTGGATTTTTTTTTTTTTTGGTAATTGTTTAATATTTAAATAATAAAATTTAGTTAGGACATGTTGCATTCGAATATTTAAAAGAATTATTTTTTAAAGTGACTTATAGAATAAGAGATTAATGAATTATGTTGCACACAGAAAAAATGCTGTCAATTTTATTTGAAGTTAAACCATATACAAAAAAAAGAAATCAGTTTTAATTAAAATATTAAATCAACTGAATTAAATCTTGACTACATCACTACTACAGCAACTGTTGTCAGTAACATTGAGATTGGCGACTTTAACATAAATAAGAATTCAAATTTATTATAAAATATTAATATAAATATCTTTATATTAATTAGTATTGTGGTTATTTTGTTGAACTATTTATGGTTTTTAATCCAAATTTTTAATATTTTTAATTAGGCTTAAGTTCATGAAATTTAATTTTTTTTCATGTTGTGAAATTCCTTTCTTCATAAAAATAATTTAATAAAAAATTAAATTTCATGAACTTAAGCCTAATTAAAAATATTAAAAATTTGGATTAAAAACCATAAATAGTTCAACAAAATAACCACAATGCTAATTATTGTTAAAGCTAAGGCACGAGCTCTATGTGTACATTTGTCCTTCAAGTTGTGCTGAAAAAGGTCAACAGAAAAGAGAAAGACAAAGTGAAAAAACAAAAAAATGTACTTGGACTTCAAGAAAAATTCTTGACGAAAGTACGAAAAAACAGAAGTAAAGGAAAAAACATGTAAAATCAATTAAAATGGATAATCATTCAGGAAAGCAAATTTCGATCTACCAAATGTTAAAATACAATTTGGTTTAAGGATTGATGTTTGACTAGTGACGTCAGCAGTCGTCGATGGCTGCGAGAGTAAGACGGCAAATCCATCTGAGGAGATCGAGTGGTTGCGATCGAAACATGTCATGGTAACCTGCCGGCCAGGGTTCGAGCCCGAGCCACGTCAAGAATGAAAGATTATCAATAACAATTTAAATTGATTTTCATGTTGTGAAATTCCTTTCTTCATAAAAATAATTTAATAAAAAATTAAATTTCATGAACTTAAGCCTAATTAAAAATATTAAAAATATCTTTATATTAATTAAAATTTAAATTTACTTTAAGATATTTGTGATATTAATTAAATTTGCACCAGCAAACAAATTAATAGTATCAATTAAATATTTGTTTTTGATATAAGCAACATTTTCTGCAGTAATGTTGTTAGTATAAGCAAACGATTAATTCAGTTGATTAAATGTTTATTGATATCAATTTTTATTTTTGTGTGCATAATAATGGCTTTCAAATATTTAGATATAGAACTTAATAGAAAACTCTTTAAACTTTAAGCTCAGATTCTTTTAAAACTCTTGTAGAACTGCAATAAATAATTTTTTATTTTAATTTTTTTTCATTAGTTACAAATATTTACAAAATTTGTAAGATAATTGTAGTTGAAAGTTCATGTAGTAGGACACCAACAAATCCTCCAGTTTGAACTATCCCGCTGCACGTGTGTGAAGATAAATATGAAAAGTTAAATATGTTTTTAAAAAATATCGCATGCGATAAAAAATATTTTAAAAAAATATCGCATGCGTATTATAAAGAAAATACGACTATTTATACGAAATTTTACAGTTTTTATGAAAAATTAATAATTTTTATTTAATATTTAAAACTAATTAGATATTTAGTTAGTCTTTTTATATTAAAATTTATGATTTTTGAAAAAATACGACTTAGAGTGAAATTCTCATGAAAGTGCTGTGTGAGGGATATGGCCACTGTGTCCAAACCCTTCGATCTCAGGGAATCAAACCTAATGGAAAATGAAGGCTATGGACAGGGCTACAATATCCTATAAGCACTTTTTCCAAATTGTATTTGTGAAAATTTTTATACATTTTTGAAAATTTGACTTAGAGTGAAATTCTCTTGAAAGTGCTGTGTGAGGGATATGGCCACTGTGTCCAAACCCTTCGATCTCAGGGAATCAAACCTAATGGAAAATGAAGGCTATGGACAGGGCTACAATATCCTATAAGCACTTTTTCCAAATTGTATTTGTGAAAATTTTTATACATTTTTGAAAATTTGACTTAGAGTGAAATTCTCTTGAAAGTGCTGTGTGAGGGATATGGCCACTGTGTCCAAACCCTTCGATCTCAGGGAATCAAACCTAATGGAAAATGAAGGCTATGGACAGGGCTACAATATCCTATAAGCACTTTTTCCAAATTGTATTTGTGAAAATTTTTATACATTTTTGAAAATTTGACTTAGAGTGAAATTCTCTTGAAAGTGCTGTGTGAGGGATATGGCCACTGTGTCCAAACCCTTCGATCTCAGGGAATCAAACCTAATGGAAAATGAAGGCTATGGACAGGGCTACAATATCCTATAAGCACTTTTTCCAAATTGTATTTGTGAAAATTTTTATACATTTTTGAAAATTTGACTTAGAGTGAAATTCTCTTGAAAGTGCTGTGTGAGGGATATGGCCACTGTGTCCAAACCCTTCGATCTCAGGGAATCAAACCTAATGGAAAATGAAGGCTATGGACAGGGCTACAATATCCTATAAGCACTTTTTCCAAATTGTATTTGTGAAAATTTTTATACATTTTTGAAAATTTGACTTAGAGTGAAATTCTCTTGAAAGTGCTGTGTGAGGGATATGGCCACTGTGTCCAAACCCTTCGATCTCAGGGAATCAAACCTAATGGAAAATGAAGGCTATGGACAGGGCTACAATATCCTATAAGCACTTTTTCCAAATTGTATTTGTGAAAATTTTTATACATTTTTGAAAATTTGACTTAGAGTGAAATTCTCTTGAAAGTGCTGTGTGAGGGATATGGCCACTGTGTCCAAACCCTTCGATCTCAGGGAATCAAACCTAATGGAAAATGAAGGCTATGGACAGGGCTACAATATCCTATAAGCACTTTTTCCAAATTGTATTTGTGAAAATTTTTATACATTTTTGAAAATTTGACTTAGAGTGAAATTCTCTTGAAAGTGCTGTGTGAGGGATATGGCCACTGTGTCCAAACCCTTCGATCTCAGGGAATCAAACCTAATGGAAAATGAAGGCTATGGACAGGGCTACAATATCCTATAAGCACTTTTTCCAAATTGTATTTGTGAAAATTTTTATACATTTTTGAAAATTTGACTTAGAGTGAAATTCTCTTGAAAGTGCTGTGTGAGGGATATGGCCACTGTGTCCAAACCCTTCGATCTCAGGGAATCAAACCTAATGGAAAATGAAGGCTATGGACAGGGCTACAATATCCTATAAGCACTTTTTCCAAATTGTATTTGTGAAAATTTTTATACATTTTTGAAAATTTGACTTAGAGTGAAATTCTCTTGAAAGTGCTGTGTGAGGGATATGGCCACTGTGTCCAAACCCTTCGATCTCAGGGAATCAAACCCAATGGAAAATGAAGACTATGGACAGGGCTACAATAACCTATAAGCACTTTATCCAAATTGTATTTGTGAAAATTTTTATACATTTTTGAAAATTTGACTTAGAGTGAAATTCTCTGGAAAGTGCTGTGTGACGCAAACATGTTGCGGCATTTTCTTGAAAGTAACAAATTTAATTGCGGAACTCTACATACTGCAGCTATGATCAATATAGATTATGGTAGCCTTGTCCATAGTCTTAATTTTCCTTTAGGTTTGATTCCCTGAGATCGAAGGCACTTTCAAGAGAATTTCACTCTAAGTCAAATTTTCAAAAATGTATAAAAATTTTCACAAATACAATTTGGATAAAGTGCTTATAGGTTATTGTAGCCCTGTCCATAGCCTTCATTTTCCATTAGGTTTGATTCCCTGAGATCGAAGGGTTTGGACACAGTGGCCATATCCCTCACACAGCACTTTCAAGAGAATTTCACTCTAAGTCAAATTTTCAAAAATGTATAAAAATTTTCACAAATACAATTTGGAAAAAGTGCTTATAGGATATTGTAGCCCTGTCCATAGCCTTCATTTTCCATTAGGTTTGATTCCCTGAGATCGAAGGGTTTGGACACAGTGGCCATATCCCTCACACAGCACTTTCAAGAGAATTTCACTCTAAGTCAAATTTTCAAAAATGTATAAAAATTTTCACAAATACAATTTGGAAAAAGTGCTTATAGGATATTGTAGCCCTGTCCATAGCCTTCATTTTCCATTAGGTTTGATTCCCTGAGATCGAAGGGTTTGGACACAGTGGCCATATCCCTCACACAGCACTTTCATGAGAATTTCACTCTAAGTCGTATTTTTTCAAAAATCATAAATTTTAATATAAAAAGACTAACTAAATATCTAATTAGTTTTAAATATTAAATAAAAATTATTAATTTTTCATAAAAACTGTAAAATTTCGTATAAATAGTCGTATTTTCTTTATAATACGCATGCGATATTTTTTTAAAATATTTTTTATCGCATGCGATATTTTTTAAAAACATATTTAACTTTTCATATTTATCTTCACACACGTTCCCGCTGCAAGTGCTTTGATCTGGTTCCAATATCTGTTTGCCTTTTGACATTTTTTGATTGTTTTCAGTTGTCAGGTGTTACGTGGACGACCACTTCTACGATGGCCTTGAGGTCTCCATTCCAGGGCATTTGGGTTTACGTATCTACGTAGCGACATGGGAGCATATGTAAGATCACTAGTACCTGTTTATTTGTCACACTGTGGGTCCAGAATATTCCATTTATTTGTCGAAGGCAATGATTGATAAAATTTAGCTGTTTAGCGACTGTGCGGCAGGTTTTTTGACAAATTGGAAGACGCCTCGAGCGATTATCTGGCCATCTGATTTAGCTTAGACCGAGAATATTCAAATTGGTTGTAAACTTGTTTGAGTCTCGATGGTTTATAGAGGGTTCGGACATTCCAAATTACAATTATTATCCATCGCTTGATGTTTGAGAGTTTTTGTTTTCATTTCATAGTGTTTCTTTAATACAGTGTAATCGCTAGCATTGAGTTCTTGTGTGAGGTCTTCCCACAAGTACGCCCATGTTTCAAAGATCTTGTTGGTGTACGGGCATAAGAGATACCACGTTTATTTTTTACGGATTGAGCACACAGCCAAACTGTTAAGTAGGTCAGTGAGCTTTGTTGGTAGTATTTTGCCCCTGGTAATTTGTTATTTTGCAATGACAATTAGAGCCTAATCAGCAATCAGGGTTTAAACGTTAACGTTGCCAACCATACCGATCTAAGACCTTCAATTTGTTGAACTGCCTAATGCTGCTCATTATTCACAGTTATCCATTAAATTATAAAATAAGGCTTTCCACTATTCCCTAACCCGTGGAGACGTCCCGTAGCAGTTAGATTTCGAAGATTTTCTATGGGATGTTGTATTCAATCACTGCAGGCAGAGACAGACAAAAATTTTCTTCATCACAGGTTCTGTTCTCATTTATATATGTAATTATCGCTCATCTTAATGGGTAAGTGCTGCAGTGCCTCTTCTCCTTAAGCTAGTGTGGCCTCTATCATTTAAAATATTTCGAGTTAGTGGATTTGGGTGCAACTCTAGCCTTTTTGAACATTTTACCGCATTTTACTGTGGATATTTCAGTTTTTAACATACCAAGGGGCAGCTGTGATTAAACGAAGAAGTTTATTTTGACGCCTTTGAATTTTTTCGATATTTGAGGCCGAGGCAGTGCCCCATAGTTGAATACCGTAGCACCATATTGGCTTTAAAATAGAGTTGTAAAGTACTAGTTTGCAATCGAGACTAATGGCCATTTTCTCATTAGGCGATTATCTTTTTTCCCAACGAAAAACTGCACATTAAAGAAATTTGGTTTTCTCAAAGTCTCATTTGCTTCGATTTAATCGCAAAGCTAACCGGCACTCATCTGCCAATTATTTATTTTCCTTTTATTTGCCGTACAGATAAATTCAACCAGCTGACTCCCATCTTTTACATGTATTTTGAGTGGCGTTGCCAGCAGAAAACTTTGTTTTTTGTCGGTGTATTGAGAAACCCAAAATCGTTAACGGACAGTTTATCGGTCCAATAAATTTATGTTGACATTAAGTAACAGACAGTTTGTCGATACATTGAGAAAATGGCCATAAGAACAGAATTTCTTCCAATAAGCCAGTTAATTTGAATTGCTTTTAGTTTCATTTAGGTTAATTTGGTTCTATATGGCAGTTCCATGTTAAACGCCGATCTAGATGAATACCGAGATATTTGACATGCGATTGTTGAGGCACTAGTTAATTATTGATTTTAATAGGGGGCATGTTTATATACGCATTTTTGCTCATGGATCTTTATTCTCCATTGTTTAACCACATTTCTAGTTAAAATGCAGGTATCGAGATGCCTTACGACTGTTCTCGTGTACGCTTAGAAAAGCTGTATCATCAGCAAAAGGTTAGGGTGTAATTGTTTGTTGGCATGTCCCAGGTATATATGAGGTAAAAAAGTGGGCCAAGGATCCTTCCCTGAGGGACTCCAGCTTCAATTAGCTGAGGAGAACTTAAAAAATCACCTTCTTTAATAATAAATTTTCGACCGACCAAGTAGCTTTCTAACAGCTTGTGTGTTTACCGGTAGGTTTAGCTTCAATTTATGTAACAAGCCTACATGCCAGACTTTATCAAAAGCTTAAGAAACATCGATGAAGAGAGCGGAGCAATATTTTCTTTCTTCAAAGGCTTTTCCTATGGCGTTTACTATCCGATGGGTTTGTTCAATTGTGCTATGGTCTCTTCTGAAACCGAATTGATGGTTGGGTATAGACCCATTGTCAGAAATTTAATATAAAAAATCTAAATTTACGAGAATATGCTTCCCATTGAATCATACTTATTTGTTAACACGACATTACAACTTTTGTAATCATAAATTTTTAGAAGTCACTGTCACCATCTCTTAGATTTTATTCTAATAATTTACATAAAATCTTAATCAAAGTCTATTTATTGACATCAATCATCATTACAAAGTCACAAGTGCGATCATTTACACACAACCTACAAAAATATTAAGTAATTTTTATTTTAAAAATTCATTAGACATTGGGAATTTACAACAAGTGACAACATAAATTAAAATTAATAAAATCGATTTGTTGTTGTACAAGCAAAATTTTTTTGCTTTGAATGATTTAACAACAAAATGACAAATCAATTAACACTTATTGAACAGTTGTTATTTAATAGAAAAGCAAACAGTGGGCGAGAAAATTACGTAGTCAATTTGAAGAATTATAGCCTAATATAAATAAACGAAAATAATGTAAAGTATAAGAAATATTTATGTGCTTTAAAAAAAGTTATCATAGGAAAAGCTCTTATCTTTTTAAAAAGCTTTTTTCCTTAGAAATCTCTTTTTTTTCATAAAATTGCATACTTTTCATAAAGTTTTTATTATGGCCATTAAACGCAGATTTTGCCATTGACTTAAAAAGCACTTTTCTCCAAAACTTTACCACAAAAGCTATAATTTTGACAAAAAGCTTAGTTTTATGTAAAAAAAACCTCTCTTTTATAAAAGCGTACTTTGTTTTCAAATAAACATTTTCAAGTTTTCTTGTAGAAAGTTAATTGATTATAACTTTTTTCTAAAAAAGCTATTTTACAAATTTTTTTTTTCAAAAGCAAATTTACTTGATCTTTTTTGGAAGAACTAAATTTTTCTTTAGAGCACGTTTAGTTACTCAGAAAAGCTCAATTAAGTTTATTCATTTATCAAAGCCTTTTTAACAAAAGTTTGCTTTCAAAACATAAAATAACTTTTTTCTCGGAACCCAAGATTTAAGGAAAAATTGAATTGAACTTGCTTAAAAAAAAACTAGAAAAATTTAACTTTAAAAAAAGCAAATTTTTTAATATTTTTTTATAAAAATTTCTTTTTTAAAGGACAAACTCTTTCAAGAAACCTGATTAAATTAAATAACGTTCATAAAAGTAGAATCTGTTGAAGATATTTAACTTTTTTCGCAACACTGATCCTGCAAAAGATAACTTCCATGAAAACTTAAATTATAAAAAATTTCCAAGTTATTTACGGGAATACAAAATTTATTATTAAGATTTTTGTATGACGTGCTAAATTCCCAATTTTTCTATATTTGATAAATACACTGAAATTTATTGTTGAGGGAAAGCTAGCTTCTATGCGCATTTCACTGGTTGCTTAGGCCAGATCATCAGGAAACCTTTTCCAAAGATTTTAAAAAAGCTAAAAATATTATACAAATAAAACCCTGAAGCGAATAAGAATTTCAAACACTCAAAGTCTTACTTGTAACAATATTAAAGCTTAAACAAAACACCAACAATAAACAGTGAGTTTATCTTTTCTTACATCAATTTCATTTATCAAAAAAAGCTCAAGTTATCGAAAAAGCATTATTGTTTACAAAAGCTTACTATCTTTGGAAAAGCTTTGTGACCTTTTTTTGAACAAAAGTCCAATTTTTTTTAAAAAAGACTCACCTTTCAAAAAATTCTCTCTGTTTTACAAAAAACGCTTTAGTTGCAAGAACTAACGGCCTGTTTTTAGAACGCGAGCGCAAAAGTGACTCGTTTAATCTATATATATATATATAAAAATAAGTTGCATTGTGTTAGTAATTGATGTTCTCTGAAATGCGTGAACCGATTTAGTTTATATAAAGTTCACGTGGAAGGTGACGTCAATACCAACGGTCTTCAATTGTGTATTGGTTCATGAGTTATAGCCATTTTAGTGAACACTGCATTCATTCCGAAACATGTATTTATATTCCCATACAAATATCAACAAAATGCCCTCCATTTTGAACTCCTCCGAAACGGCTTGACCGATATTTATGAAATTTTGTATGTGTATTTGTTAGGTATGAGAATAGGTCGTAGAGTATATTTTATAACGCTAGAGGGCGCAAAATATTGCAAGAGGGGTAAAAGCTCCCACTCCCCAATCTTCTAAACTAATCAACCGGGTTCTTTGAAAATTTGAGATGCAGACAATGTAACATCTGAAAGAGAATAGGGAATAGGGTGTGAAATAGGGTAAGAGGGTAAGAGGGCTAAAAGCTCCCCCTCCCTATATCTTTGTAACTAATCAACCGATTTTTTTTTTAAATTTCGCAGGCAAATAGTGTTACAGTTGGAAAGAACTTTAACCTATAGTTTTTATTATTTCGGGCGTGAAATATAGCAAGAGGGGTAAAAGCTCCCCCTCCTTCTATCATCTTAACTAATCAACCGGTTTTCTTAAAATTTGGCATGCATACACTGTAACATCGGAAAGAGGACAGGGCATTAAATAGGGCAAGAGGGGTAAAAGCTCCGCCTCCCTATATCTTCTTAACTAATCAATTAATTTTCTTGAAATTCGGTAGGCAAATAGTGTAACATCTGGTGAGAACTATAGCTTATAATTTTTTCTTAAAATTTGGCTAGCAGACATTGTTACATCTGAAAGAAATAAGTGGCAAAACAACGTCTGCCGGGCCAGCTAGTTAAAATATATAAATTTGGATTATAAAAATTTTATACTAAAGGCTTTTTTTTTTAAGATACAAATACGTTTGATCCTCCAACTTAAGTTCTTGTTAACGAAATCCAATATTTCCATATTATAAAATTAAACTTTGGTAATTTTTTTTTTTTTGCTAAAAGCTTACATATATCTCAAAAACTATGTTATTTTACAAAAGCTTTAAAAATAACGGATTTTTTTTTTTTTGTAAAAGACTAAGATGATTTTTTCTTAAACCCTTTTCTTATACAAAACCTTGGCTTTTGAAAATTTTTTGGAGAAATTGAATCTGGACAAATACTTCTATTTGGCATACAAATTTATTTTTAATAAAAGCTTTTTTCAATAAATCTTGTAATTTCTCTCAAACATCATACTTCGTTTGACAAAATCGCTTTTACATGAAGCTTTAAGTGAAATTTAATCTAAAAAAAATGTTCTTCTTATTAAGAAACTCTTTTAACTTTTTGGTGTCACATTACCTTTTGTCAACACTATCCTTAAGCTTTTTGTGTTACAAATCACCTGATTGATTAATTGTTCTATTTATTCTCTCCATAAATTTTATTTAAAAGTTATTAAATCATTGATTCAACTGATTATTCTTCTTTGTCATTATTTTCAGGTGACTGAAAGTATTTTTTTTTTTCTAACACTAAACCTGAATATAAATAGTTATAGCTTTAGTCGGAATTTTATTTGAATTAATTTTTTAGAATTTGAATTTTTCTCTAATAAAAACCTTAAGTCAAATGGAAAAATGTAACAAAGTTCGAAAAAATTTGTGTTATTCTGTGCAAACTGAAACAATGTTTTTACGCAAATTTAGTGGAAACCTTGACTTGCTATTGTTTTAGTTTGTTTAGGTATGAACAAAATGTTATTGAAATATTAAAAAAAAAAATAATTTTTATCTAGAATAAAAAAATGTATATAAAGATATAAAAAATAAAGAACAATTGGATTATTGTTAAATGAAAAGGGAAAAAATCTAGAGCAACTAAAAGCTTTTAGTGACAATTGCAATTTGGTGGAACTTGAAAATGAAATATGATAGTGAAAGAAATTTAAACAAAATGGAAAAAAGTGCCAGGAAAAATTTGTAAAGAGTTAAAAAAGTTAGACGGAAAAGCTTTCAGATTTTAAAAATTATGTAAAAGAACGAAAACACAGAAAAAAACTTCAATTGAAATTTTCAAAGCAAGAACATTTTTGCTGTCTTGGTTGAATTTATTTATTCCACTGAAATTAGAAACTAATCATATTTTTTCTATACAGAATTTGTCAACGATTTGTTCAACACGAAAGTTCAGCTATTGTGTCTCAATTTTAAAATTTTAAGTTTGCCAAACAAAATGTCCTTCCATGTCTTACTAGTCTTGTTTTAGGTTATAGTAATGGCCAGGGAAACCAGAAATATGCTTTAAAAATGCTTTTTATGCGCATTAAATATGCAGCAAAAATTCGAAAATATGCCCTTAAAATTGTCAAAAATATGCCCCAAAAAAAAAATTAAAAATTGCTCATTTAAAAACAAAGTATTCAAGGTTTGCATTTTAAAAAAAGACAACACCAAAATTATAATTGGAAAAGTCTAAACCCCATAGTATTTACAGACCAACATATGTTTTGGGCGAATTTAATTTAAATGCCAACATAATTAGATGGCTTACGTACATTAAGAGCCTAGTTTGGAAAGAATTTTTTATGGGGAATATATTAAATGCAGGACCCACTCTCACCATTTTCATAGACTCAATTTGATCCAATTGTGTACAAAATTGCAACCTGTACTTTGCGCACAAGCTAAACATGGATAGACAACCAGCCAGATGGACGGATGGGCTTCGCTAAATCGCTTTAAGAAGTGTTTCTAAGTCGATCGGTGTACAAAAAATTGGTTCAGATTGCTATGTATTTCACACATCGCTAAAAAGTATGTTTTTAATTGCTTTTTCCTTTATTTTTGCTTTTAAGTAAAATTTGAAAGTTTAAAATAACATTATCTTTAATGACAACCTGCTTTGTCTTCATTCTAGAGTTAAAATTAAATGTGGATGGCGAAATTAAACTTCGAAAAAAAAAATTTTTTCTTTGCTGTGAAAGCTCTTCTAACAAAATTATGCAAAAATATGTTCTAAACGGTAAAATATGCCAAAATATGCACTAACAAATCGATGCCAAAATTCATAAAAAGCTCTAAAACGGATAGATACCCTTATATTATATCTGCCTTCATTGGTCGCACAAGAAAAAACATGCAATCGCATATTTGTGGTTTTCCTGGTAATGACCTTTGTTAAAAGCACTTTACAGCTTTTTTATAATTTAAATACTTAAATCTTTATATTAACTTTACTCTAGTAAAAAAACTTTTTAATTATCATTGACTTGTCTGACAAACTAAACTTGAACATTGCAAACTTGACAAGAAGATAACACTCTTAAGCTGAATCTCTGACTCATTTTTACTCTAATTCTAACACAAAAAAGAAAGTGTTATTAAAAAAATATGTCAAAATATAGCATTAAAACCAGACAGTCATATAGTCTTGGCACATACATACACACAAATACATACTCGTATGTAAGTACTTAAAAAGCTGTTGAATTTTACTGCTTACACTGCTGCTTAGCCGTCTTGCAAAAGCTACTTTTGAAACCACAAAATAAATATGGCACTCTAATGTACTTCAAATACGCCAAAAGAAAACAACCAAAAGAATTGTACTTGAAATGAAAATAACAGAAATTTACTCGTACGTTGCCAAAAATAGTAACATACGCACATACATGCATACATTTATCTGCTCTATATCTATAACTTTGTGTTTGTCGTTTTCAAACAATGAAAATAAAAAAAAAAACAATAACAAATTTTATAACAAACATTGTTTCTCAAGTATCTTTGTTCTCTGCTGTTGACATCAAGAAGATCCACTCAAGTTTACTGTTGATTTTTTTCTTGTTGCTATATTTAGATAGCATTTTTTCGACACCCTTTATTTTATTAATTTAGGTATAAATAGTTCATCAAAACGCTTGCAGTTTTTACAACATTTCTCAGTTTAGTTAAATCATTTAAAACCGAGTTAAGATTGAGTTTAGTTCGAGTTAAATAAAGTTTTATTCAAGCTTAAGACGAGTCTAATTCGGGTTAATTTCGAGTTCAGTTTAAATTTAGTTTGAGTTTAGTTTGAGTTAAATCTAAGCTTAGTTTTGCCCAGTTCGAATCTAGTTCGAATTTATCTCTAGTTCAGTTTACTCTTGATTTTTTCGTTTGCAATCTTTATATTCTTTCGACACCCGTTACTTTAATAATTTAGGTATGAATAGTTCATCGAAACGGTTGCAGTTTTCATAACATTTCTCAAATAATTTTGATCATAGCGAGCCATAACCACAAAAAAAGCTTAAGAACAAAATTTTACAGGAGAAGGTTTTTTATTTTATTTCATAAGAATTTTGTATGAAGGTTGTCGCTTGAGATGAAATAGTTTTTGCTATAAAATCGTAACGGTACCTTATGTGACCATGATATTTTAGGAGATGATGCAAGTGCTGCCAGTTAAATGATTTATTAATAGAACGAAAATTTAAAATTATGTCGCTTAAGCTTTTTTTGCGGTAATGGCTCGATATAAAACCGATTCAAGATTGAGTTTAGCTCGAGTTAAATCAGGTTCAAGACGAATCTAATTCGAGTTTTTTTCGAGTGAAGTTCAAATTTCGTTTGAGTTCTCAACTAAAATTAGTTTGAGCCCAGTTCGAATCCAGTTTGAGATTATCTCGAGTTCAGTTTAGTGTTGATTTTACGTTTTTGCATTTTTTAAATTCTTTCGACACCCGTTACTTTAAGTATTTGGTTATAGTAAATAGTTCATCAAAACGGTTGTAGTTTTAGAAAAGTTTCTCAATTAAGTTCGATTACAAAAAACAATCTTCCTTTTAGTTAAGTTTAATTTTAGTTTGATTCGAGTTCAGTACGTCTAGTTTAAGCTTAGTATACATTTAGTTAAAGTTTGGTTAAAGTTCGAGTACAGTTCACATCAATGTCGAGCTTATCTCGAGTTCAGTTAAGTTCGATTTAAGTCTCAAATAAGATCAGATTTTGTTAGAGTTAAGTTCAAGTTAACGTATAGTTTAGTTCTTGCTAGCTTTAACATCTTATCGCCTGTTTTTGAAACACAAATTTTCGCTAAGGAATTTACATTAAAACAACAATTTAAAAAATCTCAAATTTGTTTTTGATTTTAATATTTGTATTTCAAAGACAGGCAGCTTTTTACATATGTTGTAGTTTATGACTCAAATTTAAGTTAAGTTCTAGTTTAAAGTATATTCTAGTTTAGTTTTCAATTGAGATTTTAGTTCAGATTCTACTTCAGGATTCAGGTAATCGGGATCGTGTATCGATTCTAGTTAGAATTCATGTATTGATTCTATTTCAGGTTCATGACCGGGATTTATTCAAGCTCAATTTTTAATTAAGGTTCCACTTCAGGTTCTGGTTGAGAGCAGTTTAGCGCGAAGTTAAAGTTCTGGCTAATCGTCTCTTCGCTAACTGGTCATTGTCGCGTAGATTTTCTCCGACAAATGGCAGCAAGGGGAGAAGTAGTACTAAGAACTAAACAAATTGGCGCACATTTTTATGGTATATTGTTGCTACATTGTCCACATACACTCATTGTTATTTTTTTCTTATTGTTCTAGGTCTTATAATAATTTAAATTTGAGGATTTTTGTTAGGATTATTTTTTAAATATTTATTTCTTATATTTGCACTGTTTATATAAAATTGTTTCCTCTTTCGAATTATATTTATTTTATAAAACTTTGGGCACTAAAACACTGCTTATTAGTATTATGTTAGTTATTTTAGACGCAGCACACTAAAAGTCGACCGTTCGTTTCAAAAACTGAACTTAAACCCTAACACGAGTTAAGGTTATGCTGCAGGTTCTACTTTAATTCTAGTTAAGGTTACTTTAAGTGCAGTTCTAGGTTCTAGTTCAGATTCCGGTATAATTAAGTTTAAGTTAAGGTTCTTTTAAAGTTATAGTTAGGGTTAATACAGCCTACTTTTAGTTCTAGTGCACTTCTGGTTAAGTTCTAATTCAGTTCTAGCTGAGTTCGAGTTCTGTATTAGGTCAGTTCTATTTGGGTTCTATTTAAGTCCATAAAGTTTATTTCTGTTTAAGCTCTAGTTCAGTTCTAATTTAGTTTAAGCTCAGTTCAAGTTCTATACCAATTCAGTTTTAGTTCTGTGCTTATCCTGTTCTAGTTTTTTTTATATTTAGGTTCTAGTTCTTTGCTAATTCAGTTCTGTTTTATTTCTATTTAAGTTCTAATTCAGTTCTAGCTCTGTACTAATTCAGTTCTATTTTAGTTCTATTTAAGTCCTTCTACCTTATTTCTATTTTAGTTTTAATTCAGTTCTAGCTCAGTTCGAGTTCTGTATTAGTTCAGTTCGAGTTCTCTATTAGTTCAGTTCTATTTTGGCTCTATTTAAGTCCATAAAGTTGATTTCTGTTTAAGCTCTAGTTTACTTCTAGTTCAGTTCTAATTCAGTTTTAGCTCAGTTTTAGTTCTAAACCAATTCAGTTCTAGTTCTGTGCTAATCCAGTTCTAGTTTACTTCTATTTAGGTTATAGTTCTGTACTTATTCAGTTCTATTAAAGTCCTTCAAAGTTCAGTTCTAGTTCTGTGCTAATCCAGTTCTATTTTATTTCTATTTAAATTCTAATTCAGTTTTAGTACTGTACTTATTCAGTTCTATCTTAGTACTATTTAAGTTCTAGTTCAGTTCTCTTTTCAGATTCTGTTTTTATTCGTGTTAATTGTTTTTCTTTTTGCTTTTTACTCTTCCAGTTAGGGCTTACACACTTAATTCTTCGAGTGCACAGTTAGGGCTTTTGTAAGTGGTATTTACTCTTCCGTATATAAACAGAATTCCTAATACTTTAACCTTGTTATTTTATTTTCTAATTTCATTAAAGTAATTTAATCTTTCAGTTGCTTTTTTCTTACATTATTTTTCATTTTTCTAGTATATTTTTTTTTTTTGCTTATTTGTAAACGCTTTAAAAAAAACAAATTTTACTTAAATGACCTTTTCCGCCAACATTGGGGAGGAAAGCAGAAATCCTTTTAATATTTTTGTGCCATTTTATTACGATTTTTCATTTGCTTGGGAATGCTTTGCCAAAAACAACAACAAAATGTGAAATAAATTGTTGGTTCTGAAGTTGTGCAAAAATTGTTTAGCTTCTTTCGTTTCGTTACTCTGTGAAAAATTAGGTCATGTTTAATTTTTTTTTTTTTTTTTTTTGCTTCTAGATTTTCAATGATTTTTTTTTTTTTAGTTTTATGTTTGTTTTTGCTGCAGCCATTTAACGTGAACATTTGGTCATTTCACGGTTTTAGGTTCAGTTCTTTAGTACTTTCTGTATTTGGCTGTTGTGTTCAGCCAACTTTTAAGTGTGTGTGGGGGGAAGAGTGAAGATTGTTGGTTTTTGGCCCTTGGACAAACCTATTAAACGGTTGTCGCATTTCACGGTTATTGCATTTGTTCTTGTTGCTCCTAAAATGCTGCTACAATTGCTTGTTTATTTCATTTCCGTTTTATATTATTTTGGCTCTCTGTGATTATTTGTATTTTTTTCACATTTATTTATTTTGGCATCTGTTTAGAGTTTTCAATGTCAGGTTGATTGGAGCCAAAAAAAAAAAAAAATAATATGAGAAATGATTGGAAATTTTCTTTTTTTATTTAAATATTGATACTATTTTATATCAAATATGCAGCAGAGATACAAAAAGTCATGGTAAAAAAGTGTTGCGTTTTGTTCGAAAAATATTAAAGAAAAATCTTAACAACAACCAAAAACTTTTAGAGCTTAAATTAAACTGGAACTGAAATGGCAAATAAACTAGTACTAACATTAAAATTAGAGCCAGAACCTGAACACAACTGGAACATTAATTACAGCTGATCTAAAGTTGAACCTGAACAGGTTCCTAGGGCTAACCTAGAACATAAAATACAACCAGAACTTCAACTGAAATTTAAACTTTATAAAGCTGCGTTCACAATCACAAAAACATTTTCACTTGGTGTTCATAATAGAGCAACAATTTCTTTTGTAACTACACACATTTTGCATCAAGAAACCGTTTGCAAGTTTTAGCCATAACAATATTATGCAGTTATTTCTATCTTTGTAAACATTTTGTTAAAGTTTTCATTCAAAACTAAATAAAATTATTTTAAACGACAGAAACAATTTCATACAAATTGTTGCTGAAGTTCTAGTTGACTCAACTTTAGTTAAATTTTTAAAAAAATTTTAGTTAAATTTTTGTTCTAAAAATGAAAGGAAAATATATGAAATACTTTGGGAAGAAAAAAGATAGAAGTAAAAACGAAATTGTTTTTTTGATTGTGAACGTATCTTAAATTTGTTTAATAAAAATGCAACAAATTTTATGAGATTTTATTAAACAAGTTTGAGCAATATTTATTAACAATACAACTGTTATGAAATGCGTCTGAATATTACAAATTGTTTAAAACTTTCGAGTTTTCATCTGTATCATAATCGTACTAGAACTACACCTGAACTTAAACTGAAGTAGTAATGAAATATAAGCAAATTGGAGCTCAACAAGAAATGAATTAGAACTGAATTAGGACTGTTTCTCTTAACTTAACTAGAACAAGACAAGAACTTAAAACCTGAACTAGGACCTAACTAGAATTTAAACTGTAAGTAACTAATATAACAACTAGGAACTGAAACGGAAACTATGCTAGAATTTGAACTCAAACCGAAAATCCTTAGAACCTCAATTAGAGCTGATCTGGAACCTAAACTAAATCCGATGTTAAGCTAGATTATTAATTAAAAACTGTGTTTAAATATTAACTAGAATTAATACTAAAAGCTAATCTAGATCTGGAACTAGAACTAGAGCCTAAATTAAAATCTTAATTAAAAAAGAAACTTTTAATAAACGCTGCACTGAAACTTGGAACTGAACCTGATATTAACACTGAACTAGACACTAAAACATAACTAAATATGTTTTAAACCCCAAATACATTTAAACTAAAACAGAGCCTAAACTGAAGTCGAACTAAAATGGGACTAAACTTGAAATATATTTAAGCAGAATTCGAGTTAAACTTGAACTCGAGTCAAATTCTAGGGCATGTTCAAGGCTAAAAAAAAAAGCCTTATCTAAGACCTGCACTAAAACATCAACTACACACAGAAAAAAATCAATGTAAATTCGTCGAAAACAAGGTTGATTTTACCGTTTTCGGTAACGATTTTGCTTCATAGTTACTTCATGTTAATTTAACATGATTTTACAATAACTTGCGAATAACATTTTTTTTTAAATAACTATAATTCATATTAATTTAACATTGCAGTAAAGTTAGAGCAAAATGTCATTTATATTGAAATAACAATCCGAATCACGTTGAATGAAAGTTATTTCAAGTAATAATAATAACTATGAGAAGAAGCTTTAGAGACGTCATATGCATTTATTTTAGAATGTTTCAAAACATTTACCCCTGTAACACATGTTTCACTTATTTTGTATTCCCCTTTGTTTTTTGGCGCCCTATGCTCCAGTGGGAGTCAGAGGAATATATATATTTGTTAACAGAAGCATCAGCAGAATGGCCCGGTATGGCTTTCGTCATCATTCTACTTTGAAAACTTGATGTACTATTTAACTTAATAATTTTAACTAAAAGAATACGGGAATTGTCCTGTTTTTATAACATATTTTTAACATGAAAATAAAAAAATGTATGTTTTTCTTTTTATGGTGTTGTTTTTTTTTCTTAGAAAACAAGTAAAACTGGTTTTTATGGTTTCAATGTTGAACAATGTAATTTTGACATTTTTCATTAAAAAATAATTTTAAACAATGGTCAGAAATTAACTATGATTTTTAATCAACATTGCGCCATGTTAATTTAACATTGATATTTTTCTGTGTGTAGATTATATCAAATTCCTAACTGAGCTTGAAGTTGAACTAGAACCTGAAATAAATCTAGTTGTTGAATTAAAATTAATTAAACTTTTTAATTGTTTTATTACATTTTATTTATTATAATCCTTCTTTCTCTCTTTTCAGGTAAATATTTTTTGATTTCGCATAATTCGCTTGTGGTTTAAGTAACTTTTATTTATTTTATATATACATATGCAAATTCAATTCTAACATAATTTCCGAGTAATAATTAGCCAGAGTTTCAGCATACCAGAGGCTCCATCACAAATCGAACTCGCAACTCTCGAACTAGCTCACTACTAACTAGCCTACCCGAGCAAGTTAAATATGGAAATTAATGCTCTTAAAAAGATCTTTAACGGTTAAAAAAAAATTCATTGAAACCTTCAATTTTCTTTAACTTTCTTAACATATTGATTTAGAATCTGACTTAATATCACCATCCATGATCAAGAACCTACCCTGTGCGATCATAAATCCAGCACTAAGTGCAGAAAGGTAACTATCGAAATTTACTTCATGCACCTTATATGATTATTGCTAAGAAACAAGTCTAAAAATGTCATCTAATACAACTTTAAATTAGAGTCAGTTCTCTCCTCTACGAGCTTAGAACAAAAAACTAGCGTTTATTATTATTATCTACACTGTTTAAATTGGTTTTCTCTGAATTAGTGTTTTGAAGTAGTTCCCATTCTGCACTTATCGATTCAGATGTAATAATTTTGATACATAAAGCGATCTTTTTAATAGAATTTTTTCCAACAATTTTTAAAGATAATAATGATACCAAAGCCGGGCAACGCTACCATCATTTTATAAACCTATTAGCTTACTTCCCTGTCTTTCAAAGATATTCGAAAAGGTAACTTAATTGATAATCATCCCTTATTTAAATGACAGCAATATGATGCCAGTCTCCAAATTTGGTTTCCTTGAACATCACGGAACTATAAATTAAAGATATAAGAAAATCATTTGAACTAAAACACATTGCTAGGCTTTCGACGAGGTATGGCTTAAAGGTGGGTTTTTTAAATCACCCACAAATTATAAGATGTAAACCTCTACAAACACCATTAAGAACTATATGTCAATATAACTAAGATATGTTTAACACTTATAATAGCATGGTTAGTTTTCAACCATTGCATGTTGCTCTTATAAAAGGAGAAAATACTATTGTTAATTTAAGAACATATTATTGTCATATTTAACCATAACATGTCTACAGGCAACCATAATATTGTTGTGGCTTCTTGATGGAGGACTAATTTAACTATGAAATAATATGGTTAAATTAAACAAAATATGTTTAAATTTTTCTTTAAAAATAGTTTGGTTGGAGGTGACCTTACTTAAACATATTTTTTTTCTACGTGTACAGAAACCTATGTTGTGCTAATACTGAAGGTTTCATGTCCATTTCTCTAATCCAGGCAACTTTTTGGCAGCTATTTGTTGGAAATTTAAAAATTTTTACATACTGTGACCATTCCCCAGACATAAAGAAATCTAAGTTGTCTTTGTACGAGAGGTACCACAATTACTTCTCCAATCTAGCTCACTATTTGATAACTGTTTTGTTTTGATAACCAAGCTAAATATTTCTATAACATCTTATTTTTTTCCTATAACCGTTTTCGGATCACTGTTCTTTACACTATCTTTGTAATGTAGTAGCCACTACCACTTCTCCAGTCCAGTCCACATTTCGGACGATGTTGTGTATTGATTACAAAGATATTTGTTTAAAATTTGAAAACTTTTCTGTAACCGTTCCCCAGATATGAAGTTATTGAAATTGTCCTTGTTTGGGAGATGCCACGCCAACTTGGAATTTTACAAATATTTTTTGCCTATGTTTATTAATTTAACATATTTTATCCTCATAATATTAAAATTTCCAAAAATTTCTTTTCCGTGGATCTATTCATTGGAGGACTTATTTGCTGTACAAATTTCATGTCTCTAACTTTATCCGTTTGGGCTGCGCAATGATGAATCAGTCACTTGACTAAGTAATAAATTTTATTTAACAATTGCGTCATATGGGGGTACTGCTCCCCTACCCCTTACGACAGGATGCTTCTGTTAAAATTTATTGCTCCGCCTGCACCAACCCTCTTATTTTTATTTTGAAAGGTGTAGTTTACCATAAGAGTGGTTCCCTGAAAGCTTGAAGGCTTTTGTCTTCAGATATGCGGTATTTTTTATTTAGATATGCGGTATTTAATATTTTTATTCTATGGGAGGTACATTTTTATTTTGAAGTTTATAGTTTACCATAATAGTGGCCTTAACCAATTTTGAAGATATAATAGAACTTCAGTTACGCGATATTTAATATATGCATCCTATGTTTGGTATTACTCCCCCTGCGCCTACCGCCTTCATTTTAATTCTCAAAGGTGTAGTTTACCATAAGGGTGACTCTTACGAAGTTTGAACATTCTCACTATAACAGTTCTTAAGATATGCGATATTTAACATTGGCGTCCTATGGGGGTTCCACTTCCCCTCTTGCTGTCTTATTTCAATTTGGGGGCTCAGAAGATGCAACTGCAATAAATTCAAGAAAATGTAGGCAGCAGCTTTTAAGATATGTGATAAGCCACATCCCCTGACCCTATCGAAAAATTAATTAGCCTATTTTATTTTTGGGGTTAACATTATGTTACGGTTGTAAGCCAACAAACAAACATACTAACAAACAAACAGACACACAGACAAAGACAAACACCTTTCATTTTAATATATATATATACATATATATTTAGTAAATAACTTTTCTACATTATAAATAAAAACAAATTTAGAATTCGTTTAGTAAATTTTAAAGTTTTTAGTAGAATTTTTGTTACTTTCCTAATAGCATTGAGAATTCCTAAAATGTTCTTGTTCTTAAATATATTTTGAAGAGAAAACTTTGTTTATAATAAAAGTTTGTTATACGAAAACCTTTTCTTCTATGTACCCAGGCTACTCCAGGTAACTTGCTTCCTCTCCTTTCTTAGACAAGAATTTGTTTATAATTTTGTATTTATAGGTCAAAAATTAAGTTAAAGTTTATTTTGTAAATATTAAATACATACATATAAACAAAATCTTTAAGAAAAACTTTTATTAGATAAATAAAAATAAAATTTTATTAAATTTATTTTTTATTGGTCACGACAACATTGTTGGAAATACAAACAAAGATAACAAGTTTTATGCAAAACTAACTTTTTTTTTTTAAGGAAAATGTAAAATGTATTTATGATCTTTTTATTGTATTTGCTCGTTTTTTAATATTCAGCAAACCACAATCAAGATTAAAAATAAGATTTTTTTAAAACAATTTCAAAAAGCGTTAAAGCATAAAAATGCTATAGAATACAAATAATTTTGAATGGTTGGTTGGCTTTTAAGAGATGTAAGCAGAGATTGTCCAAGTGATACAGAAAAAAACACACACAAACTGGGTGGCAGGAATCCAGGAATATTCTTAAAGGGTGGCCAAATCATAATTGTTATAACAAATATGCAGGCTATTGATAAGAATCTGTGGGATTTTCACAATAAAATATTTTCCTTGGGAATTTAGGGGAAAGAAGTAAGGGAAAAAAGAAACACAAGAATCTTTTGTCTTTTTTACATAAGTTTTTTTTTTGTAATTTGTTATGATTGTTTTCATTTATGATGAGTGAGTTTGGTTTTTTATGATTATTATTTTCCATATTGCAAGAAAAATTAAAAAAAAAAAAAAAAAATTAGAAAAATAGCATAGAAAAACATTTACAGAGACAATGATCATAATGGGTTTGTTGAAATGGTAGAAGAATCAAAACAATAGTAATTTTTCCTTCTCCTTTAGTTCTCAGTTTAATGTTGGAAGTTATTGTAGTTTTATTTCAATTGAAAAAATTATATATAAAGAAAAAAATGATTGCTTCAATATGTCAGGCAAGAAATGCAAGTTTTTGCTACGAATATCTGTCTGTTAGACGAACCAGTAGGAAATTTAAATTCAAGTAATAGTGTGCTATTTTCGACTATGCCAAATCTTATACAACCTTCACTATGGTGCGATTAGAACAGAGAGTTATATAAATACCGTTGTTTTGATAAACCTATTTTGTCCAGCCCAGCCCACAATTGTCCGCGACTGCGAATAATCTTTTCCGTATAGCTTTGCACTCAGTTGTGCTTCCTTTAGAATAACTAATACTAATAATAACTAAGCTACACGTCTAAGAAACTTATATATTGGCCAATTTTATCCCGCAATTGGGAATTTCTTATACATAATCTTAATTTCATTACTTTTAAAATAGCTGTAATCCTATACATATATATGTATATAAACTTTAAGCATAGCTTACCTAATATAAACTGCCTTATTCATAAAAAATTAAGTAAGTTGTAAATGTGTTTTAAGGCAAAATTTTCATAAAAATGTTTCATTAAATACAATTCAAATCCACTGTAATTTTGTATGAATACGGCAGTAGTTCCTAAAAAGCTTTTCCAAACTTTTTATACCCTCCACCACAATTAGTTGTGAAGAGGGTATATTAAGTTTGTCATTCCGTGTGAAACTTTTTTATTATTCATCTCAGACCCTATAAAGTACATATATATATTCTGGGTCCTTGAGTAATTTTAAGTCGATTTAGCCATGTCCGTCTGTCTGTCCATCTGTCCGTCTGTTGAAAACACGCTCACTTTCGAAAAACTCAAAAGAAATAAGCAAACTTGGTGTCAAATTGCTTGTAGTTATCCTAGGCAGTTTGGGATTGAAATCCAGCAAAATCGGTTCAATAGGATCTGAGCTATGAATCAAAATGTGGAACCACCACCTAAAAAAAATTGATAATTTTGTTACAAAAACTAACATAAATGGTCGAAAAATGCACAGAATGATATAAGATTTCGCAACAGTTCGTTTTATTTAACTGGAAATCACGCTGTAAAATATCTTGAAGATCCGTCCATGATTTACCCTAGGCCCCATATAAGCCCTACTCCCGGAAAACAGTATAGTCAGCCTAAAACCCTAACTAACAATGCAATCATAACAAATTTTGGCACGTCACAGTTAAATAGGACTAGAAATGAAACTGTTAAGTTTCGTGAAGATCGGTCCATAATTTACCATAGGCCCCATATAAAACCTTCTTCCAGAAAACAGTTTAGTACGCCTAAATCCGTAAAAAATAATGCTATCATAACAAAATTTGGTACGTCAAAATTTTTTGGAACTAAAAATAAGACTGTGAAATTTCGTGAAGATCGGTCCATAATTTACCATAGGCCCCATATAAACCTTACTCCCGGAAAACAGCTTAGTACGCCTAAAAACGTAAAAAAGAATGCTATCATAACAAAATTTGGTACATCACAGTTTTATTGAACGAGAAATAAGACTTTAAAATTTTGTGAAGAACGATCCATCATTTACCATAGGCCCCATATAAATCTTACTCCCGGAAAACAGCTTAGTAAACCTAAATACGTAAAAAATAATGCTATCATAACAAAATTTGAAACATATAAGTTTTACAGGACTAGAAAAAAGACTGTGAAATTTCGTGAAGATCAGTTCATAATTTACCGTAGGCCCCATATAAACCTTACTCCCGGAAAACAGCTTAGTACGCCTAAAAACGTAAAAAATAACGCTATCATTACAAAATTTGATACATCACAGTTTTATAGAACTAGAAATGACACTGTGAAATTTGGTGAAGATCGGTGCATAGCTTACCATAGGCCTCATATAAAGCCCACTCTGGTAAAATAATTAAATACGCGGTAAACTTTCTTCCAGTTTAGCTTCATATGGCCAGAAAAAATGTTATGCAATTTTGTGATATACGGTCCATAATTTTCCTTACTTATATTCCATTTGAGCAGCCTTTTGAAATTTACTGCAAACGCTATAACTAATTGCACCGCTGTATTGAAATTTATGTTTTTTAATACCAGAAATCGTTATGCAGAATTTGGGATGATTGGTTCATAGCTTACCATGGCTTTTATATAATTTGTTCTCTTGAAAATCATTTAAGTTCATCTTAAACTGATATTCTACTCAAACTTTTTAAAATTGATTCTCATTGTCGATCAATAATTTTATATAGGTCTAAACCGCAACAAATTTTAATGCAGATGTCTGTTTTTACAAAGATTATAATAATTAATAGACATCATACAGATATTAGTCCTAAAACATTCGAAGTGTCGGTGGAGGGTATCAAAGATTCGGCACAGCCGAATATAGCACTCTAACTTGTTTTTCAAAGCCTAATTTAATTATTAAGTTTATTTAAAAAAAACAGAAACCAAACTGACTTAAAAAGTTTTTCATTCAGACAAGTGAAATAAGAGCTTTTTATATAAGCTTTCCTTGCTGATTGTTAAAAAATTATTTTTAATGTTTCCAAAGTTGCTGTAGAGTAAAGCCATTTTTTAGGAAGTACAACTAAAAGTAAAAATGGAAAATATTAAAAAGCTTTTTTATGTAAAAGTTTAACTCTTTTATAATTGTAGAAAAAGAAAAAGTTTTTCGTTTAAATGTGCCAAATTCCCATATCCATACTATTGATAACCTGAAAATTATTGTCGATTAGATAAGCTATTTCTATGCGCAATTCACTTACTGCTAAGGCCAGATCATCAGGAAAATTAATCCAAAGATTTTGGAAAAACTAACGATATTACACAAATAAAATTGTAAAACGAATAAGAATTATACACACCAGTTTTACTTGTAACAACATCAAAGCTTTAACAAAAACAACAACAATAAACGGTGAGTTTATCTTTTCTCGCAGTTTGCGTTTTTCTTTAAAAACTCATTAATTAGATATATGGAATTTTTGTTCTTGCAACCAAATTAATAAAGCTTTAGTTATTTTATTACAAAACAAGAAAAGCCTTTAAGGAAAAATTAGTTTAGAAAAAGCTCAAGAAAACTGTCGCTTAACTTGAAATCAAGCTTTTGTTGGTATAAGAAAAAACATTGGGTTCACAAGCTTTTGTTTTTGAGTAATTTTATTCTTGGTTTGCAGCAGTTTAAAGTTTAGAGCAAAAGCTGTAAAGCTTTTTAAGATCAACATGGAAATGGAACGTGGAAATTTTTTAAAATAAATAACTTTTCGAAACTCGGAATTATTTCCTTCCGAAGGTTACTTTATATTATATTCAACATTTTTCATTTTTCGAATTTATTCTATGAGCTAAATTTCAGTTATGTATTTTATAAAGCTTTTTTGTAATAGTAGAGAAGAAAGAGGGGTTGCCAAACAGACAAGAAATGAGTTTTCATGTTGGTTTATATGAATTTCCATGTTTTGAATTTGTATGTATATGTAAATTAGACTATTATACATGAAAACAGACATGTTTGGAAAGACATCGTGAAAAGACAATAGGTTTTTGAAAGCATGTTCAAAAGAGCATGTCAAATGCAGACATGTCTGAAAAGACTTCGTGTAAACTCCCTCTTTATCTCAGTTCCTTTTTTTCCTAAGGGTTTCTCAATAACATATTTTTTTTTTTTTTTTTTTGCAAACTATTTTTATGATTTCCAACTTTTTTTTTGCTCAGTTGCCATTCTGTTGTTTTTGATGATGAGACATTTGTTGCAACAACCAAGTTTATTGTGATACATCGTCAGACAAGAAATGTTATAATTTCACAGAAACAGAAAAAAAAACATTTGAGTTTGAACAAAAAAAAAAAAACAAGAATAATAATAAATTGAAACAGACTCAAAAGAACGCAATATGATGTGATGTAATATGAAATGATTGACAAGCAGTTGTTGGTTAAGTAGCAAAAATAATAAAAATAAATTATAAAGGAATATTTATGTATTTACAAATAATAAAAAAAACCCCAAGAAATTGCAGACATTAAAACAGATAAAGTTCCAGATAAATTATAAATAACAGCAATACGAAAATTATGAAATTTTTTATTACATCAACAGCCAAACAATCCTGGTTTTGTATTCAATTATAATAATAATTTTATTTATCTATTTATAAATTTTTAGTTCTTAAACTTGCTTTCACCCACATTTTCAGTTTGTGCTTAAAATTTTATACTTTAAAAGAATTATTGAAGCATATGCTTGAAGTTGCCAAGGATATTTCCGTTTTTATTTTATTTCCTTTTGAAGGAAATTCAGTCGTCGTTTCTGCTCTTTTATTCAAAAGCCATGATTTCAGTTTTTTTTTCTTGTCATGGTCAAATTATTATAAATTTTTATGAATGAAAAAGCAAAAATTTTGTTTAATTTAAATTTAAGCTGTTTTTATTGAATACTGAAGGGAGCTTTAATATGCGTCTTTTTAGTTATTTATGCCTGTATTCATAAAAATATTTTAAATTTAATAAATGCTTGAAAACCAAATTTTCTATGAAAATTTTCCTTAATAAATGTTTATTAAATTTTATAATCATTTATGAATATGGGGGTAAGAGATAAAAGTTCAATATATTAAATCAAAATGATTATAAGAAATCGATCTGTTTTAATAGAGGACATTTTCATTTAAAATTTCACACAAAAAAGTTCTGCCTAGAATATTAACATGCAGTATTAAAAAATTGTACTTGGTTTAAAAAAAGCTTTTTTTATTTGGAAAAACTTATGTTATTACTTTTACTTCGAAATAATACAAAAAATATTTATGTACTTTCAATTGACTTTTAAAAAGCTCTTTTTTGAAAAGCACTGTTTGCAGCTCATTTAGAGCTTCGCTTAAAAGCCTCATGCGCTTTATAAACATAATCACAGATAAAGCCTTTTAAAAGAAGCAGTTCTTTTTATTGTGCATAAAGGCATGTTATCATGGTAATACATGAATAACCACATGTCAAAAAATCAACTCAGAAAATGTTCATGTTGTTTTTGTAAATTTTGTAGAACTGTATTCATCAGCTTCTTATGTTATTAACTGAGCTGTTTAATATCTAAATTTTGATTTACTTGTATAATCCGTGTAAACATGAAAAATAATTTCACAATACTTTTGTTCTATTTTCTTAAAAGCGAACAGAATTTCCTATTAATAATGATTCTGCAAAGTTGTAGTACTTTGTATTACAATGTAAACATGCCTTTAGTAGCACATACATACATATGTATGTATTTGAAAAAAGTTTTGTTCTATGAATATTAAAAGGTGTTTGCTTTTCAAAACGAGCTTTTTACTTGGAACATAGTCAAACTTTAATAAAAGCTTTAGTAATCTATTATTTTTGTTTTATCTTATTAAAAAGCTTAAAAAATTAGATTCTCATAATTTTTGACACGTTTTCTAGTATTATATTAAAGCTCTACATTAAAAAAATTATTTATATTCACAGAAAAATAAGTGCTATTTTATTTAAAAAAAAGCTTTGGAAATAAGCTATATTCTCTAAATATTAAAAAAGTTTTTTTTATATTCTTGAAAACTATCACTATCAAAACTATCAAAAAGTAATTTCAATTTTTGGGAATACAAAATTTTAATTTCAAAAGATTTTGTTATTCGTGCTTAATTCCCAGTTTTTATACCCTCCACCACAATTAGTTGTGAAGAGGGTATATTAAGTTTGTCATTCCGTGTGAAACTTTTTTAATATTCATCTCAGACCCCATAAAGTATATATATTCTGGGTCCTTGAGTAATTCTAAGTCGATTTAGCCATGTCCGTCTGTCTGTCCGTCTGTTGAAAACACGCTCACTTTCGAACAACTCAAAACAAATGAACAAACTTGGTGCCAAATTGCTTGTAGTTATCCTAAGCAGTTTGGGATTGAAATCCAGCAAAATCGGTTTTGTAGGACCAGAGCTATGAATCAAAATGTGGAACCACCACCTAAAAAAATTGATAATTTTATTACAAAAAATAACATAAATGCTGGAACAAGGCACGGAATGAGATAAGATTTTGCAAAAATTTGTTTTATTTGACTGGAAATCATGCTGTTAAATTTCCTGAAGATCCGTCCATAATATACCCTAAGCCCCATATAAACAATACTCCCGGAAAACAGTTTAGTATGCCTAAAACCGTAAAAAATAACGCTAGCGTAACAAAATTTAGAACTAAAAATAACACTGTGAAATTTTGTGACGATCGGTCCATAATTTACCTTAGGCCCCATATGAACCCTACTACCGGAAAACAGTTTAGTACGCCTAAAACCGTAAAAAATAATGCAATCATAACAAATCTTGGCTCGTCACAGTTTTATAGGACTATAAATGATACTGTGAAATTTCGTGAAGATCGGTACATAATTTACCCTAGGCCCCATAGAAACCCTACTCCCGGAAAACAGTTAAGTACACCTAAAACCATAACTACTAATGCTAGCATAACAGATAATGGTACGTCACAGTTTTAAAGGACTAGAAATGACGCTGTGAAATTTCGTGATTATCGGTCCATAATTTACCCTAGGCCCCATATAAACCCTACTACCGGAAAACAGTTTAGTCGCCTAAAACCATAATTAATAACAAATCGTCACAGTTTAAGATAATAATTACATCATACAGATATTACTCCTTAAACATTTGAAATGTCGGTGGAGGGTATCAAAGATTCGGCACAGCCGAATATAGCACTCTAACTTGTTATTCTTGATAAAACACTTGAAATTTATTGTTGATGGGATAAGCTATTCCTATGCGCATTTCACTGGTTGCTTAGGCCCGATCATCAGGAATCTTCATCCATAAAGATTTTAGAAAAACTAAAGATATTAAACCAAATAAAACTGTTAAACGTATAAGACTTATAAGCAACAGTTCTACTTGTTACAATATCAAAGTTTAAACAAAACACATCAACAATAAACAGTGGTTTTATCTCATTTAACATTCCCCACTACAATTAGTTGAAATTCTCTCAACATTAATTGTAGTTGTAAGTAGGTTAAGAAAAACAAAATAAAAACAACAACAACTTACAAAAGCATGTTGTCAATTAAGTGTTTTTTTAACCGTGCACTTGCCTGTTTATTATCAGTTTGAAACTTTGATATTTAGTTATGCTTGAGTTCAAAAAATTTCATTAAATTATTTTATCTGAAAGAAGGAATTTAACAACATTTAATTAAATCAAATTTATTGATAATTTTTATTCTTGGCTGAGCTGAGGCTCAAACTCGAGTTGAATTTACGTTTCGAGAATAACTACATTCTCTTCATCAGAATTCTTTACGTTCTACACTCTGCCTGCCAGCCAACAGTCAAACATTAATCTTTAAACAATTGAAAACTTCAAATTTGTATCGTTTTCTTAAAGCAATAATTTCTTATTGTTTTCTTTTTGTATTTTATTATTAACTGTAGAAACTTTAAAAGATTTTTTTTGAAAGGTTTTTAGTCAAAAAGAAAGTTTTCCAATGAGTCTTTTTTTTTTTGCATAAAAAAAGTTCTACATTTGATACAAACTTTTCTTTCTCATGCTTTCGATTTTCATATTTTGTTTAACAATATTTCAATGTTAAATTGTTTTAAATAAATAATAATTAAGCTTAGATGATTTTTTTTAAGCTCCTTGTTAAAGAAAACCCATTTTTATTAATTACTCTTTTTTAACGCCTCCAGTTATTTTCTGGTAACAATAATTTTGAATAAAAAGCGTATTTTTTTAAGATTGCTAAAGTTTTTTAAATAAAAAAAATATTACAATAACAATTTAATATGTTCCAAATTTAACTGTGTTTTCAAAAGCTTTTATGAAATCTAGGAAGAGCTTCTTCTTCGCCTTTAATTCAAACTTTTTTGCCTAGCTCTAAAACGTTTAGTAATTAGTTAATTAAGAACTATGGAGTGTATATGAAATCAAAGCTGGGCTATATCACTTAAAAATAAATACTAAAAAAAGCTTTCAAGATTTAAAACTTAAAACTGGAGGTCCACACTACACGTTCAATACGTTTATGTATCTGTCAAAAAAGTAGAATCAGTGTAAAATTGTTTTGGAAAGTTACACAGCACGCGCGAAGAATGTATATACGCATCGAACGCATGAACTTTCTACTTGCAATAGATCAAGAAAGTATCAAACTTATAGAACGCGTGGTGTGGACCCATAGCTTAAGCTACTTTGCAACGGCGTTGTGTTCATTTATCTTTCTGTCAATATCAATTAAAACTTTTTTGTTGAGTTCATAAACAAAGCATCGACTTTAGAAACTACAATTATATATTTTTGTTAAAAAAAGCTTTCGAAAAAACTTTATATAAAATAAGGCAACTGTTAATTTGAAACCCGAAACATACAGCTTTGTTCACAATCAGAGCAACAATTTCGTTTTTTCTTCTATCTTATTTCTTCCCAAGTATTTCAAATATTTTCTATTTATTTTTCAAACAAAAATGTAACTAAAGTTTTTTTGAAAAAGTTGAGTCAACTAGAACTTCAGCAACAAATTGTATGAAATTGTTTCTGACGTTTAAAAAAATTATATTTAGTTTAGAATTAAAATTTTAACAAAATGCTCCAAGAAATAATAATAAATACGTTATATTGTTCTGGGCGAAATTTGCAAACGGTTTCTTGATTTAAAATTGTTGCTCTACTATGAACACAAGTGAAAATGTTGCTGCCTATTTTAAACAAAGCTTAAAGCTTCCTTCAGACTGTCTTATTGGCTGTTTATCGGAGTTAAGCTTTAACCTGTTAACATCAACACATTAAGTTTAATGATTTATAACAGACTCCTAAAGAAAAAAGAAAAATTACGGAAGAATCCGCCATTTTCTGTAAAATTGAATCGAAACATTAAAGTTCAGAGTTAAGATTACAACTCGTTGCATCTTATAAATGAGTTTAATTCATTTTGCGCTAAGAACGACTACCATCCATAACAACAACTGTTTCTAAATACAATTTTATTTAATCTTGTATGCATTATTTTCTGACATACTGTCTTTCCACACAGCTGTTGCTTTTGTAAACCGATATAAAAAGCATGTCGTGTTTTTTTTTTAAAGGTGTGTCAAAGTTAGAACTTTTGAAAGTCTATTGATTTGGGTTACCACAAAAAGTATATAAAGCCAACAGGTGTGAAAAATAGACTACTTACTGACTGCAAACACAAAAAAAAAAATATGGAATTGTAATCTCAACAAACAATAAAACTCTTGGATGTGTCAATAAAACCTGAAAAAATAACAAGTACTTTTACTAAAAACCTCTTAAGAAATCACAGGTAATTCGCTTTACAATATGTATATTGATTTTGAAAGAAAAAAGAAACCAATATTTAAAGCTATTTATTTGTAATAATAGACTGGGCAAAATTCTTTAAAATGATTTTCTTAAAAGGTGATTTATATATTTATATTTTATTTTTTTACACTTTATGTCCATAAAACAGACAGCTTTGTAAGTGTAAAATTGAAATTGTTATTGAAATACAGAAACAAAATTTGTCAAGAAAAAAAAACCTTTAAATTGAAACAACAACACTTAAATATTTGTGTGTTACCTTAACGACACTTGCCAACAGCAAAAGGAGAAAAAAAAATAAAATGCCTGAAATGAACACACGAAAGTTTTTAACAAATATTTTCAACAGCGTGTGACACTGAAGTGGTTTTTTTTTTTTTTTAAATGTGAAATAGTGTTTTATTATGTCGCTTTTTTCCTTCTTATGAGCAACATAACAGAACACATTTTTATAAATTTTTATGCCCACGCCACAGTAGAGGAGAGGGTATTACGCGTTTGTGTTGATGTTTGCAACAGTGGAGAAAAAATTAAGCGTTTATGCTGATGTTTGTAACACCTTATCATATAAGTCCTAGACCCACCTGTTAGTATACCGACCGACTTAGAAGCACTTTTTGAAACGATCTAACGATGGCCGTCCGTCCGTCCATCTGGCTATCTATGTAAACCTTCTGCGCAAAGTACAGTTCGCAATTTTGGAGATAACTGGATGAACTTTGGTACACAGTCATAAGGTTCAAACTTATTGAAAATGGTGACAATCTATATCTTCCCTGCGCTAAATTTGTGTCAATTGGTCTTACAGACTAGTCCTGGGAGTTGTAAAAATAGAACAGGTACAAAAAGAAATAACTCGTGACCAGTGAAAGGAGAACCAACAATCATGTAACAGGTTTATGAAGAACAAAAAGGTAGAAAAAGTAATGAATGACTGTACAGTCTTCACCGGTGGAATGACTCATTTTTTGGGACTTTCTAAAATTTGGTTCTTAAATTTAGTTCTAGGACTTGTTTTACTGAAAAAATACTGCATTGTAATGAAATAATACTACATTATAGTAACTGTCACTAAACACGTCCATTGTGAATAGATGTGTGACTGGTCGAATGGTGTCAATTGACCCCCTCCAATGACAACCCCATGTAAAAGTGATAGGACTTATTCATAGAAAGTGTAAGAACTAGAACCGGTCTCTACCACAAAATACCTATCACGAGACTACTTTGGTGTCAGTTCGCTTCCCTCTAGGATTGGTATATATAATTTCCTTCTTTGTCTTTCCAGAGTATTCTGAAGCCCGCTGATCGGTGAAAATTTGCATGAATATATTTTAACAACTAGGCCAAGTCCTAACGTAGCCGAATTTTTTATGTTTGGCCTGTGGGCGGAGAATTAAGAGGAATAAGGCACGGGAAAAAATTTAATGGTTTACATTTTAGCTTAAATTAAAGCTCCCTAATGAAGCTGAAGTTGTCTAGTATTAAGTTCTAACAATGGAGCATAGCCTGAAGTAGTCGGATCTAAGCTATTTCTAAACTACGAGCGGAGAAATGAGAGAAAAAGGGATGTGGCAAAATTGTGTTAGTTTACATTTCAGCTAATTGTTAAGCCCTCTAAGGACCAATGAAGCAATGAACAGATAGTCAGTCTGTAATTTCACATAGCCCCTACACAAGCTTCTTTCCGGAAAAGAGTCTCTGTGCCTACTAACCATCTTATTATGTTGGTATTAAGACTGAATTTGGTCAAAACTTATTTAAGGCAATTTTAATCATCTAACTAAATTTGATTGGAATCGGAATTGACCATAAACCACTTCCGAAAAAGCTTTTAATGCTATAACATCTTTATAAATGTTGGTATTGACATACAAATTGAAGTCTCTAATGATAGCTACTATAGCAACTGACACAATATTGTGTTGGTAGCTTAAAGGCAAACAAATCTTGTAGACGAAGATCAAGTCTTGTTCAGTTCTAAAACAGTTTTAGTTCAGTTCTTGTTTAGTTTTATATAATTTCAAGTTCAGTTCTAGTTCTCTTCTAGTTTGGTTCTCTTCTTTGTTAGGTTCTGTTTTAGTTCTAGTTTAGTTCGCGTCAATAACCATTTTGGTAGCTGTACGGTATAAAAAGCGACAACCTATTCAACCAAATATAGGTTATTTGGTTCCTCTTGTCCCAGATCCGTTCTTTACACAAACCTTTTAACTGTTACTTTTAAGCTAAATGGGGCATTATTTCAGTGTTTTTCCCAAAAATTATTTTCCACCACTAAAAGCTTTCTCCTTGACGATATTATTGTTATTTTTTTTTAACTACCACCAGCACCAGTAACAGAAGCATCCGTGGTAGTGGAAACAAAAACCATAACAAAAACATGGGCCATGTTGCCACACTTTATACCAAATAGTTTGCAACAGTAATTCTAGCACATGCCACAAACAATAACAAATACTTTCAGCTGGCTGACAGTAAAAAAGCAACAAATAATGTAATTTGGAAGAAAAAACTACAGCAAAATAGTTTTGTTGTTGTTGCTGTTATTTCTGGTGTATTTTAAGTGAAGTACTCGTATAGTGAGGCAAAGTGAAGTGATACTTTGTTAAAACCGAAAAAACAACAACATCAACAAATAATAATAAAACAAACATAAACATATTTTTAATACTTACACTTGTAAATATTTAAAAAAAAAGGCATGATTTATTTTTTTTTTTTTTTTTGAGTGTGAATCGAAATGTATGAATATGTGTGACTGCGTAAATGTATAAAGTAGTTGCAACCAACCCTCTGTATCCTTTTAGTGTTTAAAAGAAGAGTGTTGCAAGTAAATTGTGGCAGTAGGAAACAACAAGGAAAATGAATATATGGATGTGTGTTTTTAAATGTTTGGAATATGCTTGCAATAAATGGATGAATGAAAAAATGAATGGGTGTGATGAATGGTATGTTGGTTAAAATGGTTGATACTTGCATAAAGCAGGGATTCCAATTAAGTTTTGCTTTACAGTTTCCAGAAACTTAATTCTAAATCAATTTCGTTCGTTTGCTGAAATCACAGTTACCGTTGGAAGACATAACGGAGAAAAGTATTTTAGTATCAAATTTTACTGTAAAACAATTTCGATTTTTTTCCAAAATAACGGAGTTCTGGTAAAAAAGTATATATGGAGGAATATGCTTGTGTCCGCGTTTCGGAATTTTATTTTGGCTGGATAAAAGTTCCCTCCTTTTGGCCTTTTCGTGCAGCATATCGGTACATAAAGAAAGTATGTGTTGTTTAACTCTAAAGTTACGGAAAACATTTTTGAGGGACAGATTCACGTTGTAACTCTCCTTTATAGCGGTAATTTTTTACTTTATTGTAATGACGAGTAAATAACATCCACAAGAAGGGGGAAGGAAGCCTGGATGTAATGTTTTAGATCAATTTGTCCATGAAATTTTACTGTACATGTCACAGCACACCAAAGCCAAAGACTTAACACGAATAGCTAAAAATCTAACCTTAACATTGCTTTTTAAGGGTTAATATATGTAGTTCTTACTTATGGCTAATAAGTCAGTGAATATTTCAACGCAGGTTTAGTTGACCTAAACTCAAATTTATACGTGGTCAAAATTCAAAAACGATTTCAGGGAGATTTTTAAAAGAACTCCATTTCAAGGGCTTCGAAACCCCCGTCTTGGGCACTCTTGCTATACGTATATTACGAGCAACTAAAAGTTCTGGTAATGGTTGCAATGTTGTAAAGTACATGGTTGTTTATGTATGTTTTTGATGTTATTATTGTTTTTGCTTAATATACATTCCATATGTAAAAAAAAAATTGTAAATGTTTTTTTGGTGCATGCCACTCACTCATTCTTTTTACACATACACAGTCGCTCACTCACTCAGTCAGCCAGATAAACAACCAACTAACCAGGCAAATGGAAAGAAAGACAGACAGACAAGCAGACAACAATAAGTAAACACCTTGATGTTGAAATATAATGTATCTAAAAGTTTTTTTATTAACATATTTGTACTTCGCATCTCGCTGCTGTTGTTTTTCTTTCATTCATTCCATTTTTCAAAAATTTTGGTATGTAAAACGTGAGAAATTTGCAAGTGTTTGTTTAATATCTTTTATTATTTTTTGTAAGTAAACAATGGCTTATTGTCTGTAAAAAATAATAATACAAATTTTGCTTAAACAAAATTACGGGTGTTTGTTAAAAAAGTCTGCAAAATGGAAATTGTCTAAAATGTTGTTGGCAATAAGAAAAAACAAACAAATATTAAAATTATTCTTTAAGAAATATCTTAGCAAAGGGTATAGGAATTCCTAAAAAATCGAATGAAGTAAAAAACAAATTGTTTACACGAACGCAAAAGTTTTCAATACCAAATTTACAGAATGTCAATGAAGTAAAATATGAAAATATAAGCGTTAAAGAACATATCAAAATTAACTGTTTAACTTTTTCCCATAGTTTTAAGCATTCAATATTGTTTACGTTATGTAAAGTATGTAAATAATTAAAACAAATCAAATTGTGAAAAAAAAGTTTACTTAAAATATATTAAAGTTATATTATCTTTATTAAGCTTAGTTGTTTACATAATGCCTCAATCTAAGGTTTTTTTTTCATAGTTTACCTTGTGTTAATATTGTACACTTTAAAAGATTTTTCGATTGATAAAAAATCATTTTCACTATTTTAATCTAAAAAAAAAATATACAATTTCCAAATATTTGCTCTTTTTTCACAATTAAAGCAATAATAAAAAAAATCAGTGTTAATTAAAAATTTAATCAAATGAATTAAACGTTTAATCAAATGAATTAAACGTTAATTAAGTGAATTTGTGAATTTGTTTGCTGGTGCATATTAATAGTATCAATTAAACTTTTAATTCACTTGATTAATGTATTTAATTAAAACTGATTTGATTATTGATTAATTCTTTAATTGGTGAAATCTTTTTTCTGTAAATGATATTGGTTGGTTGGTTTACGTGGTAGCATGTCCGAAAACTAGGTGCTCTACAACTCGTCAAGCGTGTTACGAGGGCAATTCTATGGGGGCTAGAGCCAGCCTGTTGCATTAAAATATTTCACCAAGTTGCCGAGTTTCACCCGCAATATCGCAGAGAGTCATTGTAGAAGGTTATTTCCAAATAATCCGTTTCGTGTTGAATTATACACTGGGCAATCACATAAGAGACGAAATACAATCTTCTTGGTTCCAGGTGCTCTGCAGCTGCGGCAGCATTCGTTAAGAGTGAGACCGAGTCTTACAGCGCGCTAACCCATCGTCCTGTGACTAGTGTTTTAAGTGACCTTAGTAACATCAGAGCCGCCTGACTAACGACAAAACTGCCAATTCTGCCACTAATATTCCTGTTATGCAGTGTTTTATATGCCTCTCTTATCGCCAGTATTTCAGCCTGTAGTAGGCACGCTTCGTCCGGTAGACGGAAAGAGAGGTTTATTTGCAGATCTTGCAAGAAAACCCCAAAGCCAACACTGCAGGTCATCCTTGAACCATCTGTGCAAATTCTATTACAGTATTTATAAGCCACGATTCCCCTAATCCATTCCCGCCTTGACGGAAATATGAGCCTAAATTTATTCTCAAAGTCTGTTCGGGGTACCATATAGCCCGGTGGTCGTTTCAGAAATGTGGGTTGCTTTTGTCCAACATCCCGATGCAGAGTGCCTGACCCAACTGTCGTCGGATAAGGTGATTAGGTGCAATTCTATTGCAATAAGGTGCATTATAGTATTCAGCAGCTTTGAAGGACTAGTGCGTAGAGCGCCTGCTATTCTAATGCTGATTTTTGTGCCCATCTAGTCCACGACGTATTTCCTATCTGTTGCGGTCCACCATACCAAAGATCCATATATAAGAATAGGCCGTACTGTTGTAGTGTACAGCCATAAATGATGTATTATTGTTAACATTATTTAAACAATGTAAGACCTTGAACCAGTGTTCGAAAATAAATAGAACCAACCAGATACGTGTTCTTTTTTTGTAATCGTTTGTGGATTAGTACACAACCCTTATCAGCGGTAACTAGAATGATTAAAGAGTCCTAATAGAACCCCTTATTTAGCAGACACGATTTTTTACACAGGTTGTCATAGGAACAAGCCCTTCCACAAGTCGTTTAATAACGACCTCGATCCCTTCCCAAAGAAGGGAAAAAGGATGGTCAAAAACAAACAAACTGAACTACCTTCTTTTTCCCTTTTTAAAGATGGGAGTAGCGAAAGTGTACTGAATATTTTGTAGGGTCTTTCAAAAAGAATTTTATACCTTCCGGAAGCCATACTTATGAAGCAAGGATATCATACGAAGCAAATCTTTTAGAAAAGAATATAGAGGCCTGCCACTTGTGGTCGTTTCAATATTTACTGCCGGCTTAATACCGTTCATAACTATTTCGACGAAAGTAACAAACATTATTTAGTGTTCTGTTTTTCGTTACAAAATAGTGAAATTTTAGTGGCTCTGTGGACTTAGATTACATTTTAGTGTTCTGTAGTGTTTGTTTCGCATTGATGAAAAAAAGTGCAAGCAAAAATTTTACCAACTCAACTCTTCTTACTTATATTGTTGTTGATGCTTGGCAATTTGCACGACCACAGCACGAATAGCCTATGTGTGTATTGTATACATGTTTTGCATTTTTCTTGTTGTATTAGTGTCTTAACACTAAGTAGCACTTCTCGTATAACACTTGCTTCCCTAAAACCAAATAGTAATTCTCCCATAACGACTTCGCATTTAGCATTTTTCTCCTGTGTGTTATTCTAAGTATCCTAATTTGCCCATAACTCTCTATTTGACTCCTTAATCCATGATGTTATTGTTTTGGGTAAACATTTTACGCTAAATTTTTTCAACCCTAACCTTCATGACACGGGTACCCGGTACCCGAACGAACTTAAAAAGTCAAATATCCCTTAAACAATAAAAGATACAAAGTTAAGCTTCCGCAAGTTCCTTCAGCTTATCATTTTCAAAAGATTTTAATAACTTTAAGCTTTCCTAGAGTGTTTTGGTTGGCTATGAGGCCACCAAAAGTCAAAAAGTCCTTACTCTCTTGATAAGGGTACCTAGGTAATCGTATATAAGTTAAGGCATTCTGTTTAGGAAAAGTAGAGATAAGAGTTGTGCTTGTTTTTTATTTTATTTAGATTTAATAAATTTTTATATCTTTGTACTGATATCATTGCAAAAAAAAGCCAAATTACAAAAAAAAAATGCTCTACGCTATACAAAAAGTTAATTTCATAAGGTTTATTTTATGCAATGATATCAGTACAAAGAAAGATATAGAAAGGTATCAATTCTAAATAAAATAAGAAACAAAAACTATTGTTTTCTTTACTTTTTTTTTATACAAGGCTTTAACATATACACGGGTACCCTTATCAGGAGTCTTCATATAAAACTGTTGTCAGTACTGTTAGGCTTAATTTATACATACATACATTTAGTGTGCTACCATTTTTTCTACTTATTTGAATTTATTATGAATACCACTTCTTTTCATTTCTAAAAATTTTACTTAATTGAGAGAAAGTTTTAAATTAAAACTTTATCTTTGAATTTAATCTTAATTTGATAAAAAGCAATAAAAGAAGACAATGACATGTGATTTAATTGAGCAGAGTGTTAGGCAGGTAAATATTCATGTTAAAAATATTAAACAAAATTTAGTCATATAAATTAACTATTTAAACTTTAACATCGAGGTAAAATAAATATTTTCTAAACTATATAGTGCAATAACCATTTATTATATTTCTTGGCACTTGTTTTAAATGTTTTTTTGCTATTCTAAGCCGCTCCCCTTCTCTGGAACTCGCTGCCAATCTGACACTAAGATTAATAGTCTCAACGGGTTTTTAATGGCTACAATTTTAGTTTTTATTTATTTAGATTTTTTTTTTTTTTTGTCTTAGAATTCAAATGTATTTCTGTCTCAGCCAAATTCGACAAAAGCAAAAACAAAACAAAACTGGTTAGATTTATTCTTAATTTATTTAAATACAAAGTTTTATTTATTCTAAAACAACATATTTCAGTTAAGTTTTGCTTTGTTTCCATTTTTTGTTAAATCGTTATAGAGGGTCGTTCCATCAGTCTTTTCGTCATGATTTCATTTCTCACACTTAAACGAGATTAAACAAATGATCAGCAGCAATGAATGAGCAAACAAAAAAAAAAAAGAAATATATTATTATTTACAAAAACCTGTTAAAGGTTATTAAAATAAATTATTTTCATATAACAAAAAATATGAAGGAAACTGAATATAATTATCAGCAATTTATTGCCAACATTTAAGATAATTAACTTCTAATTTAGCAAATTTGCGTATGTTTGCTTTTTTTAATTTCAAAAGACAATTTGGTGTAGAGACTATAAGAATTCTGTTATGGTTGTTTTTCAAAATTTGATTATAAATGACATAATCTTAATTAATTTATACATAATTAAGTTTACTAATAAAATTTAAAGAAATATGTTAAAATAAACAACGAAATAACTACAGCAAAGTATCGAATAAAGCTAAGACTTTAATTTAGTCATATGACTGGATATTTGCGGAAAGATGCTATCTGGTACAAAAGAAATCAATCATATTAACATAGTTCACTCGGGACAATATCTGCGACAGGCATTATTTTAACCGAAATTGATTGCTCTTACAAAGTGTCAACAAGCTGCTAATTAACCCACTCGTAGGAAATCACCATATTAATGTAACAAGTACACTTCTATAAAGTATTAGAACTTGAACCGGTCCCGACCACCTTAGAGCTGTCACGTGACAAGTTTGGTGTTGGTTCCTTTTTCTCTAGGGAAAAAAGACCTACATATAGCCAGTCCCAAGCCGCCTGTTATACAGCCATATGTCATGTCCGTCAGATTCTCCATCCAACAGCTGAAAACATCTTTCGATTCATCTATGAACCTACTAGCCAGTTATATCAGCCGGCTGTTCTGAAGCCTAGGACAATGACATAGAATGTGCTGAACTGTCGCTATCTTCTCTGAGTTTTCGCACAACCTACATTAGTTCGGTGAGTCAGATCACATTTCCACCGCCACCCTGCCTATTAGGCAGTAGACCGTTATCGTTCCAGTGCAGACCTTGAACTTGCCTATCAGTCTTCCTAAGCACAGGCCACATGCGCAATACTTTATGAGCCATTCTCTAATGTTCCCCCAAAAAAAATCTATTCGAAATCTGACAGTTTCTACACAGTCATGATTCTTTATTCCCAAGCACAGTCTTTATTTATTTATTTATTTATTAATTGAATTGCTCCATACACAAAACTAAGAGTCTTATTTTGCAGTATGGAACTGAGAATATGTTAAACTTTAAATCATTAATTAATTAATAACTTAATAACTGACTACAATTTTTATATAAGTAATCAAAAAACAATTTAAAATTAAGATAATTTAATTTAAATTCAACATTTTTAATTTTTCGAATTTATTCTATGAGCTAAATTTCAGTTATGTATTTTATAAAGCTGACGACGGCCGTAGCGGGCCAGAAAATGCATTACATTCTGCTGGTGTCTAAAAATTGTAAATTTTTCTGTACATTCAATATACCTCATTGCTTTCCAACGGAAGGCTAAGGTAAAATGTAAAAAGAAAATACAATATAATAGTCTGGTAGTGTATAAAGTCATTTCTGAAAAATTGTAGGAATAGAACTATGTATTACAAAAAAGCTTTATAAAATACATAACTGAAATTTAGCTCATAGAATAAATTCGAAAAATTAAAAATGTTGAATATAATATAAAAGTTACCTTCGGAAGGAAATAATTCCCAGTTTCTATTTGTTAAAATAGTTGAGTTAAATACATTCAATTTATAAAGTAACACTATCCAGTGAGACACAAAGAATGCTGACGACGGCCGTAGCGGGCCAGAAAATGCATTACATTCTGCTGGTGTCTAAAAATTGTAAATTTTTCTGTACATTCAATATACCTCATTGCTTTCCAACGGAAGGCTAAGGTAAAATGTAAAAAGAAAATACAATATAATAGTCTGGTAGTGTATAAAGTCATTTCTGAAAAATTGTAGGAATAGAACTATTACAAAAAAGCTTTATAAAATACATAACTGAAATTTAGCTCATAGAATAAATTCGAAAAATTAAAAATGTTGAATTTAATTTAAATATTTAAAAAAGCATAAAACAATAGATTTTAATAATCAAAAATTTAGATAATTTTATATTTTTTAATCTCAAGTAATTATGTTTCAAAGTGCTATGCTGAAAACAGTTTAAAAATATTTTCCCTGAATTTTCGTGCGTTACTTAAAAGTTGAATGTTATATGGAATAGAATTCCAGAGAGATACTGCGAATATGTAGAAATGCCACTCAGAAATTAAACTTTTATACCCGAACGATCTAATTCTTTTCCCCCTGCTAATGTCAGAAATACAAAGTTTGCCGTACAAGTGCTCAGGTTTGTGGGTATATATTATCGTATGTAAAAAAACTAAAACTCTCATGTTCAGCAGATTATCTAAGGAAAGGCCATAAAGCCGAGATGAAAACAAAGAAACACTAGAACGCCTTTTAAGTCCATACACGTACCGTACAATATTGTTAAACGCAACGTTCAATTTCGCCTTACTAATCGTATCAGATTAAGCAAATAGCTCACAGCCATACAGTAACAATGGCATAAGATAAGTTTTAGCAAGAAGCATTCTTATTCTTAAAGGTGTACAATGCTGGGTCCGCCAAAGAGTTCTAATCATTGAAAAGATGCGACCACAAGCATAGTTAATATGGTAAGACCATGTAAGAGTGTCATTGAAAAATATTCCTAGATTCTTAGCAGATTTTACTATTTCAATCTGCTGATTATTTATAAATATATTAGGTATAATATTAAGTTTATTTAGTCGCCTTTGAATAACAATGCATTAAGATTTTTTGGATTTATTTCCAAGCCATTTGCCGTTGCCCACGTATAAATACGATGAAGTTGTTGATTAAGAGATATAATACACTGGTCGATTAAGGCATTATTAAAACTGGTATAAAGTTGAACGTCATCCGCGTACATTCTTACATTACAATTCATTAGGACGCCTGGGAGGTCATTTGAATACAGTGAGAATAATAGTGGCCCAACAATGGACCCCTGAGGTACCCCTCTTGTTACAGGCAGTGCCCTAGATTTCCGTATTCCAGTTTCAACATACTGATACCTGTTACCCAAGTATGTGGACAGTAACTGAGTAGCGGTTGAAGAAAAATTAAAGAAATGTTTAAGTTTGCAACAGAGAATGTTATGATCCACAGTATCAAACGCTTTTGAATGGTCCAAAAGTATTAAAAATGTAGTCTTGCCATCATCAAGTTTCGCCCTAATCTCCTCCGTAACATCAACTAACGCTGTTATGCAGCTGTTTTTCTTTCTGAACCCAGATTGACGATCTGTTAGTAAGTTATTGTTATCCAAAAAAACAAGTCATTTGGTTATGCATAATACGTTCAAATACTTTGGAGAGAAATGGAAGAATGGCTATTGGTCTAAAATCGGAACCAGTTTTGGGTATTGGAACTATTTTAGCTATTTTCCAGTTCGAGGGAAAGTAACTTGTGGTTAATATTTTGTTAAAGAAAAATGTAATAATAGGAAGAATTTGAGGTAAAAGAATCTTTAGAAACTTTGGATTAATCCCGTCCGCTCCTATAGAGTTGGACTTTATAGACAATAGGCTAGATAAAATGTCACATTGGTCTACTGCAGCAAAAGAAAAAAAAGAGCTAGAATTGTTACTCGAATGGTTATTGGTATAATAATTTTGATTTGCTTGCACAATAGGGATATTTAAAAACTTCCTATTGATTGCATCGGCATCAATTGGACATGGTTCTGGGTTCGTAGATTTACCGATACCAACTTCGCGTATCGTTTGCCATGTTCTTTTGGAGCCAATGGCCGAAGAAAATTTTTCAGCATAAAAAACAGATTTGGCCCTTTTCATCATTTTATTTGTTTTTCTTTTAGCAGTCAGATAATCCTCATGTAATGTTGTAGTTTTAAATCTTTTCCAACGTGCATACGCAAAATCTCTTTGATTCATACAATCTTTAATTTCAGAAGAAATCCAGGGTTTTTGTTTATTGCCAATAATTTTTGTCCTTATTGGTACAGTTAGATCAAACAGATAATTTAGGTTTTGTTCGAGAAAAAGGAGTTGGTCATCTACCGAATATAAAGAATAAAAAATATTCCAATTGATTTTAAGAAATTCTTCCCCGAGTAATCTGAAATTAATATTCTTGAAATCTCGAAAAGTAATTCTCTCAACTGGTATTACAAGTTGGAAATTATAAGTCATAAAAATTAGGTCGTGTTTAGAGAAACATGACGCAGATAATTGATCATAGAGCAGTATATTAGTTTCATTACTCACGAGAAAAAAATCCAAAAGTGTATTAGTAGTTGCAGTGAAGTGTGTCTTGCCAACTCTTCGTCCATTTTAATACTGGTAATATTGCAGTGACCCGGTTCCCAGCATAGTTTCATTACATACTCTCCTAAGATTTCCTTTAGAGCTCTCCTACAATCATTTACTAGATAAGATTCACAAAACAGCCCATTAAGAGCCGACTCGCATTCCACATATATTCTAAGTCCTTCAAGATCCCAAGAGCCTCTAAATGAAATACACTGCAGTCGTCAGAAAGCCTATATGATTTTCTAACATTTAGATCCTCGAGGTAGACCCCTGCAGCTATTACCTTGATCATCGAGGCATCAGCTCTCCCAGGACGGTTATTCCACCTAAAGTCTCTCTTGAGTATTCCTCATCCAGAACAGTTAATAGTCTAGAAAAACTCCCAGATACTAAGCACTATCAAGATAGCCTAAGCTGAAATCCTCCTAGTACAAGTAGCTTTAATTCTCTACTGTATATGTCCTAGTGAAAAAAACCAACTTCGTATTTCCGGATGGACTACCAAAAACTTATCAATCGCCCTTGCAGAAAATTCGCATCCACGACTTTTTGCCCTTTCCCGTCAACATGCCTTAAAATGGCATTGCTAGTAAAGAGCCATTATACGGGTGAGAGAACTCCTCCCTGTGGGGTCCCACTAGTCACCAGTTTCCTCAAGTGCTCTTTAACCCCAATTTGAGTGACTAACTCTGAGCATCAGAGTTACCCATTCGACCAGGAATAACGGTACTCCTAATATAGATTATTCATGATGCCTTCTATATCAAGGAATGCCGCCAAAGTGTATTCCTTGTATTCCAAACTTTGCTCACATCAAGTCACAATTTTTCTTTAGGCAGTGGTTAGTAAAGCACTCGCGAGGTATGTCGGATTCATAGACCCTGTGGAATTGTTTATAACAATATTTCATCGCCGGTCCGATTAAGGCTTAGTTGGCGTTTTCCATTTATCTCTCACCTTCCTTAGTTTTTTCTAGCTATGCAACCATGCTGAATCAAGTCTGTAGTATATAAAATGTGCTTAAAATCTAAATATATCTTAGATATAGTTAATATTCTTGCCAGTGGCTTAGGCGATTGACTAGTCAGAAATTTTGTTTATAAAAAAGCCTTTTGAGCATTGTTATCTCTCCTTAATTCTACAGTTTATTTGTAGTTTAATACATCAATTTTTACAAGTCACTACTTTTAAGCCCGTTAAGTTTGATTAGTTTTTACAGTGTTTATCCTAATTTTTGTAATTTAGGTCAGTTATTATATTGTTAATTAATTCAATTAAAAATGCTTGTTAATATTGCGATGTGCTTACATAAAATGTTTAACAACTTTATTCAGTAAGAACATGTTTATACCTAAACTACAATAGTTGAGAGGGTATTAGCGTTTGTGTTGATGTATGTAATAGTAAAAAATATTGGTCGTAGACCCACCTCTCGACTCAACCGATAGACTCAGAATCACTATCTGAGACGATCTAAGGCAGTCTGTCCGTCCGGCTGGCAGGTTGTATGTCCCTGTATCGTCTTAATTGTCCTAAGGACGAAGCCTTTTGAAAATGGTAAGAATCCGTCCATAATTTCAAATGACCTGTATTTAAACTTCTTTCCAGAATAGTCTATGAGTAGAATTTTGTACTAAACTAGAAACCCCTCTCCAAAATCGCTTTATTACAAACAAAACTCTTATAGATGTTGATATTTAGAAAATATTTGGCACAAGAATTCTTATATGAAGCTTAACCTTTTAACATCATTTTTTCCCGAGTGTATAATTAGACATGAGTTCGAAATAGGTTACACTCTCGAAAATTTCTCTGTATATAAGGTCGTGTGGGGCATCAAATGGTCGGGCTTGACCAACTATACTTTTTTACTTGCTTTTTTTTTGTCCGTTTGTACAATTTCTTTATTTAGCAATTTAATTGATTATTGATTTTTTTTTCAATAGTTATTTAAAAAATTTAACAGAAAAATAAATATACAAGTTTGCTGTAACAATTTATGAGTTTGTCATAAATTATTTAACAAATCTCATTTCAAATTCAAGTGTTTTCTCCCCTCCTTTTTAAATATGTAAAACATGAATTCAAAAATCTCAAATAATTATAAAGATCAGTATCTCACTCTGATCATGATCACCATTAAAATCCACTCTATAATGACGTCGTTTATATTCAAAAATATAACTCAAGATCAGTGGCATACATTTCTAACGATTACAATGCAATTTAATATATGCCACCGCCACACAAAACAGCTACAACAACAGCAAATATGCTGGTTGTGTGTGGCACAGCATTTTCATAAATTATAACACACACATGTTCTCTTTCATGTCAGGGCTGCTGGCTGGCATTTGTTACAATTTTTCTACCGAAACTCCATTAAGTTTTTTTTTATAAAAGTTTTTTTTTTTTTTTGGAATCTCCTCCACCTAAACACTGATACCCAGTCGTCACTTTCATTTTTTCTTGTGTTTCGTGCAAAGCTTTTAATTTTATTTTAGTTTTTACTTTCTTCTTCTGTCTATTTGCTTTGTGACACTTTTAAAATTGTATAAGTTCTTTTTTTTTTTTTGGAGAAAAAAAAAAATAAATTTTAAGGAAAATAATACTGAAGACGCCAAAAGTGCTTTTTACTTGATCGTGACACATGTCCGGCGTATGTGTTTAAGATGTATTTTATTTATTTATTTTTTTTTTTTACTTTTACAACAAACTTTGAACTGTCGTTTTTAAGATACTTAAACAGTTTTATGTCTTTTTGTAATTTATTTTATGTTTTTATTTGTTTTCGTAGGTAGTTTATTTGTTGCTCTCTTAATGAAGGCACTAGATTGATGGTGGTTTATGAATGTATGATTCAAAACGAATTTTAGTGAAACAGGTAAGAGGGCAATATATTCGGCTGTGCCGAATCTTTGATACCCTACAGAATATTTCAGGAGGTTTTATACCTATGGGATCTCTGTTGATTATGGGCCTGACTAGAAATAAAATCATTAAACTTTGGGATGTTTAATGATTTTATTTCTAGTCACATAAAACTAAATTAGATTATATTTTTTCACTAAAGCATTATTCGGTATGGTTTTAGCCGCATTTAAATTTATTTTCCAAAAGGGAGCTTTGTATGGATCTTCAATTAAATTATGGACCAATCTGCAACAACTGTGGGTGTGTAATTTCTAATCTTATGAAAATTTTAGTACGCATTAAAATTGTTCCCGAGAGTGGATTTTACATATGGCCTATGACAATTTATGAACCAATCTTCACAAAGTTTGTTGGTACGATTCCAACTCTCAGGAATCTAAATTATAGCAAATTTTATTTCTAATGCATTATTCGTTACGATTTTAGACGTAATAAAGAGATTTTCCAGTGAGAGTTTTATAGGAGGCATGCATATTAGTAGATAATATGTACTTGCGAACGTCCTGAGATGGCCTTATGTCAACGGTGTTTTTAAAACTGGGTGATAAACAATGCGCTTAGCCACCGTTTCTGTGTGTGAGCGCAACCAACACACACTGGTAGTAGTTTAACGTGTATAATCCGTCAGAATTATACACTCGCCCTTAATAGGGCGACTGTTGAATATCAACAGCACCAAGTGAGATCCACCCACAGGCAGAATTTTTCACAAGTTATCACGAATCTAACCTTAAAGTAGGCTTTTTATGATCTCTCTTCCCACGACTTTGGGTCTAACCCACAACCTCTGCGTGATCCCCGAATAAGCCTCAGCCAATAGACAGAGGTTCCTTGCCACCACGGGCTACTGACCAGATAAGATCTATGGTGTAGTGTCGCGATCTCCTGAGATCTGTCAATTTTGGATTCTGACGAATTGCAGGTATTGACTGAACTCGATTTCTCCAAAGGAGGGACACCAGAAAGTGGAATATCCTTTTGATCTGTCGGTGGTTATGGGACTAAATTTGGTAGCCTGGCTTCAGTTTTGTATGTGAAAAATTTAACAACAATCTATGCATTCAGTGAAAAGAGTCACTTTTTGGGAAAGAAATCACTGTTAGTCTGTGTTCATACGGCTCATGTCTTATTGACATGATTGGTACTTTATAGGCGAGAGGGACGAGGGGGAAAGAAACGAGTACACAGATGCATGTACTGTCTTAAAGTTTAGCTTTTTCATTCGTTGTTTAATTTTGTTATTGTTTTTAACATCAAAAAAGCACACATGCATACGCACGACTATACAAGATAAAAAAAAATGTCGTCAACATGACATGAATCATTTGAACGCCAATTCATGTTCAAAGAAGAAAAAGGAAGAAGACTTTATATAAAAAAGTAACTCGTTGTTTGGGAAACAGTCACTTTATGTGAAAAATGTCACTGTTTGTGAAAAAGTCACTTTCTGTAAAAAAGATTGAATATTATGTAAAAAATCACTTTATGTAAGAAACTCACTGATTGTGAAAAAGTCTTACATTGTTAAAAAAGTCTCATATTGTAAAAAAGTCTCATTTTGTAAAAAATTTCACTTTTTGTGAAAAATTTCATTTTTTCTGAAAAATATAATTTTTTCTAAAAAAAGTCACATATAATGGAAAAAGTCCTTTTTTGTGAAAAAGGCACATACTGTGAAAAACATACTTATGTTATCTAATGCTCAATTTTTTCTGCTGTCAGTTTGTTTTTTTTTTTTTTTTTTTGAAAAATTTCCCTTTTTGTGAAAAGTCACGTTTTGTGAAAAAGTAACTTTTTGTCAAAAAAAAGTCTCCTTTTGTAAAAAGTCGCTTTTTGTGAAAAAATCACGTTTTGTGAAAAAGTAATTTTTGGTGAAAAAGTAACTTTTTGTAAAAGTCACTTTGTAAAAAAATCACCTTTTTGTGAAAAATAAACTTATTGTGAAAAAAGTAAAATTTTGTGAAAAAGTAACTTTTTGTGAAAAAGTTAACTTCTTGTGAAAAAAGTAACTTTTTGTAAAAGTCACTTTTTTAAAAAAAATCAACTTTTTGTAAAAAAGAAACTTTTTGTGAAAAAGAAACTTATTGTGAAAAAAGTAAAATTTTGTGAAGAAGTAACTTTTTGTAAAATGGTCACTTTTTGTGAAAAAAGTAACTTTTTATGAAAAAGTGACTTTTTGTGAAAATGTAACTTTTTGTGAAAAAAGTCACATTTTGTGAACAAGTAACTTTTTGTGAAAAAGTAGCTTGTTGTGAAAAAAGTCACATTTTGTGAAAACGTAACTTTTTGTCAAAAATATACTTTTTTATCAAAAATATACTTTTTTTGTCAAAAATATACTTTTTGTTCAATCTTGTTCTTTGCTTTTGTAGGAAACACACTGAAAACATTTTCCATTAATGCCATTACAAATTGCTTTTGCACTAAAATTTTTTACGGTTTGCCGTACGTAATTTTCTCCTTATTCGGCAGTTTGGTTCAATTCCAAATGTAACAATTGTAACCTTAATTGTAAAGAGGTTAAGTATATGGCCACTCAAAGAATCTGGCATAAGTACAACAAATAGAAACATTTGCTACAAGCATAATTTTAATTGCCCTTAACATTAAAAACACACAAAAATGTACATGTTTTTATTGTTACGATTATTACGGGCAAGTATTTGCATTATAATATTTTCACCGAAAACAATAATCATTAAAAACAGCATAATTTTTTATTTTCCTTCTACAATTTCTCGAATGTGACAGGGCACAAATGAATGCCTAATGAAGGCTGTTTCTAGAGCGCGCGTGTGTCTGCCTCCGAATGGATGAATGACCATTGTAAAACACCCCTTGAAAAATGTGAATAACAAAATGTTGCAAATTTGTTACAACAAATGTGCAAACAAAAAAAGCAGAAAATATCTTTAGCTTGAACACTTCTGTGAGCATTCCCATTGAAAAATTAACAGAAAAAATTACAACAAAAAAAATTAAATAAAAGCAAAAACATTTACAATATTGATGAGGGTGTGTATGTGTGGAATTCGAATGCATTAATGACACTCATTCTTCTAGTTGCATTGTTATTGTGCAGCACAATTTTCGAGAGTTTATGTGTTTGCTTAACAGCTGCCCATTTAAGTCTAAAAATGATGTGCATATCTTTTATTTCATGGCAGCAAATTTTTAATGGCAAATAATTTTATTTTTCAAATAAAATTTTATTTGTAACATTTTTGCATTTTTATTGGCAGCATTAGCAATAAAAAAAAAACTAGGACCGAAGATTTTAAGGGAAGATAATGTGTAATTTAAAAGACATACATATAAAGAGACTCTTTATAAAAACAAATATCGTAAATTATTTAATAAAAAGCGATAGATTCTTTGTTTTTCGTCACAGCACGTGATTGGCATTTGGCAATTAAAAATTTCACTAAAAGGAGGCATTTAATTTTTCGCAAACAGTCAGCATTTGTTTTAAAACATTGATACAATTTAAAACATTGGCCATCTTTAGCTTTCAAGTTTTTGTAACTTTTTAGCAACAATAGGATATTAACACGCTTACATTATGCAATTGACTCAAGAACTGAAGCCTCTTGACCATTCCAAACGTCGTCAATGGTCAGAATGGTGGCAAGAAATGGCAACAGTGGATGATCAATTTTCGAAGAAAATCGCCTCAGTGGATTCGTCAATAAGAAGAATTGCCGCATTTGGGCAAATGGTTATCCAAGAGTGATTGTCGAAAAACCAATGCACCCACAAAGAGTGACTGTGTGGTGCGAACGAACTTTTTATGGCCCGAATTGGAAGATATGGATGTGGACGATATGTGGTTTTAACAGTACGGTGCCACTTGCCACATAGCTAATGAAACAATGACTCTTTTGCTCGACAAATACAATGGCCGTGTTATCTCACGTGGTGGTGATGTCAATTAGCTGCCAAAATCTTCTGATTTGTCACCGTTGGACTTCTTTTTTTGGGGTTATTTGAAGGAAAATGTGTGCGTCGATAAGCCAGCAACAATTCAAGAGCTAAAGGATGAGATAATTCTGCAGATTAACGGCATAGAACCTCAATTATTTCTCAGCGTCATCGAAAATTTGGACCATCGGATGGAGGTGTGCCGCCGAGGTCGCGGCGGCCATTTGGCCGATATTTTATTCCATACATAACTGAACCATACCAATATTATCATACTAAAAAGAAATTTGTGTTTAATTCAAAATCAACATTGGCTCTTAAAATTAAAGGACCCTTTACATCCAAAAGAAGGAATACAAAGGCCTTCTAGAAGACATCCGTACTTTTTCCTTTTCCCGCTGGGACAGATTCTACGCATATAGTGAAATAAGCACACAAAACTCACACCAATGCATTGAAAAAATGAGTTCTTTAATTTTTTTGTTTTTTTTTTTTAAATCTTGTGTTTTAGATTTATTTAATAGCGAAGTGGGTAGAAAAATACCCATTGTCTAGGGGCCAAGGTTTGACAGGTAAAAAAAAACGCAAGGTCATATAAATGCCCATAATATTAAATGTTTGAAATTTCATCACAATCGTACCAAGAAATCGGGGGTCAATCTTAAATGGGTTAAGAATATAGTAAGACAAATAACTGCATATTTGGTTTTTGTGAAAAAACAAACTACATAATAAAAACTTTTTGAATAAGCTTTTGATAATATTCGCCGTGAACTGCCGTGTTTTTAGAAACGAATTCTGAATGGATTTTTTTTTTATTTTTCGTTTCAGTTTTTGATTTTTGTTTAAATTGTAAGTTTAGGCGAGCAAGTCTTGCGCTAGTGTTCTACAAACAGCCAGTTATTATTTTGGCCCCATTGCGTATTTTCATCGTGCCGAATTTCAAAATAATCTATCCGTTCATTTTCCACATACTCAGCTTTTCAACTTTTTTTCATATGGTGGCAACCGTAAAAATATATCAGTATAACAAAATTCAAAAACCGTGCTCATGAAAAACTCTTTAATTTCAATTAATTTAAGCCATATCGATCCAAAACTTTGGCTTTAAGTAATTTTGGCCTAAAAAGTAGCTCAAATTATATATTGTGCAAAGATGGGAATGGTATATGTAAGTTTGTCATTCCGTTTGTAATTTCTAGAATATTGATTTTAGACCCTATAAAATATGTATACTCTGGATTCTTTTGAGTTGCGAAGTATAATTAACGATGTCCGTCTGTCCGTTTGTATGTTGAGATGGGTTTTCCCCCTGACCTCTGAATGGATGAGGACTAGTTTGTTCTATAATTTGTTAAATATACTTCGTTTGCCGTTAAAATTCAACCATATTGGTCCTTAAATGCATGAGATATGAGCAAAGAGGCACGATTGCCGCTAAATTTACTCATAAACTCTTGCAAGAGCCAAACGATGGTTTATAACTTTCGGCATAGCCCAATATAGCATTCGTTGTTGTTTTTCTTAATTCATAAATTTTTTCGCAACATGTTGAAATATTTATGCTTAACAAATACAATTGTAAATAAAGTTGTTTGTGTGTTGCCCACCGCTATTGTAGGCTAAAGCATTGGCACTTAAACATTGGCCTTATAAGTTGGCGTATAAAGTAAAAAACTGTGTATGCAAACAATAATAATAGAATTGAAATTTTTTTTTTTAATTTGTTTATACTGTAAACAAAAAAATAGTTTTTAACTAGTATTTAAACTAGTTTGACTACTATGATAACCTAATCTTAAAATCGATAGTTCAATATATCGAAAGAGGACATATATGCAACAAGTCTGAAGTAAAAACAACTAGTATTATTCTAATCACATATTACGTAGTAACTTTGCCTGCAGGCTCATTAAGAGCAGTATTGCATTGAATGCTGAATTATTATCTCTTCTCTGACTTTTTTGCAAAAAAAAAAAAAAACATTAGTAAACAAAGATTAAATACTTTATTTATGCAACATATCGACCCATTTGCGCGAAATTATCGTATATGCTAATTTTTTGGAAATTGAGTTTTTGATGCAATCTTGTTCTACATTCAAAGAGACGTCGCACAGTGCTGTGGCCCATAGACATAAATAAAAAAAAAAAAAGTCTTATATTGTACTTAAAAATGTACAGATCGATAGATAACAAAATAATTAAAATGAATTTTGAAGAATTTTAAAGATTTAACTCTTTTTGGCGGCGCTAGAGGGCGCCAAAGTTTGAGAATTTATAGGAAAAATGGCTAAACAACTACTTGAGTTTTATATGATTCAGGAAAACTGTTGTTTTTAAAAGCACAAGATTGAAATTTGTTTCTGTAGTAGTTTACTATATTTAGAACTAACTGTAAAAAATGTTTGAAAAATGCGTATTATTTAGTTAAGCTGTAAAAATTTCCTAACTTTGATGAAATATTTAAAAAAAAAAATATTGTCTATGGGGTTTTTTCTGATTCCGAACATTTGGACGGTTTTCTAATAACTACAAGAAAAAAATATTGAAAAAATTTTACCACAACTTGAAAACAAATTTTTTTTTTAAATGGTTTTTTTCATAATTTTTGCTCAAACTTTCATAGTTTTCAGGAGTTTAAAAGACAATAAACTACAAATACTGTGAAATATAAATTCAAACTAATACCGTTCAATAAAAACCAACAAAAATCAATATATGTATAAACAATTGTTTGTGGTTGTCTGCATTTTACGGCATAGGAGGGCGCTGAAATCACAAATGCCCTTGGTTTTTTATTGTTTCAAGAAAATAATTGTAAAAAATTAATTTTTTGGATTACGGGATTCAAATTTTTTTCTGTATTTTTTTTTTCTCCTATACATATTTTTTAATGGTTTGAAAAATGCTTATTATTTACTTAAGCTCTAAAAATTTCTTTGATGGAATATTAAAAAAAAAAGAAAAATATCGTCTATGGGTTTTTTTCCGATTTCGAATATTTAGACTGTTTTCTATTAACTACAAGAAAAAAAATTGAAAAAATTTTACCACAACTTGAAAAAAAAATTTATTAAAAAAAAAGCTATTTTCGGGATTTTTGCTCAAATTTTCATAGATTGAATTAGTTAAAAAAAAAAAAACTAGGAACATAATAAGAAATATTAAGGTATTAAAGTGGCTTTATGTAATAATAACGAAACGTAACTAATAACTAAAATAAATTTCAGGGTGCATGTCCGAAGAAGCACTGGAAGCCAACGACAAAATCGTAAGAAACACAAGACTGTCCCATACGAGAAAAACGTCACGACGACACTCATAAAGATTTAATGACTCATTTAATACTTTCCTCAGATCCGTTGTTATCTTCAAAAAGGAATCCAAAGACTAAAAATATATATTTTTTGAAGAAATTGAGAAATATATTCTAAGAGAAAATGTTGATGAACCAGCTAAAGATGACGAAACAAATGTTTCGTTGAGCGGCAATATTTTTTTCGGAAGAATCCAGTACTGAAGATGATTCATTGTAATTAAAAAAATTACCATATGTATGTAAATGTAATAAATAAATTAGTTTAAAGTAAATTAATAAGGAATATAATAAGAAATAATTCCAAATAATTCGTAATATCGGCTCAGAATCACTTTCTGAGTCGATCTAACGATGTCCGGCCGGCTGGCTGTCAATGCAACCTTGTGTATTCGCAAATTCGGAGACAATTTGATGAAATTTGTCCCAGAGGCTCTGACTGGTACAAGGACCAAGCCTATTGAAAATGGAACGAATCGTTTCATTATTTTACAAAAACCATCTTATTACATCGGCAAGATAAAATTTGGTCCAAACCAAACTAATTTTATTGCAATCAAAATCAGCTTATCAAATTTTATTGGAATCTTTCTATTTTTGAGCATAGCTCCCATACAAATCATTCTCCCGAAAATAGCTTTTAATGCCAGCTTCCTTAAAAATATTAGTATTTACATACAAATTGGCGACAATGACTTTTACTATAGCTACTATGTCATGACAAAATGTTGTCCAGGTAGTTCCAAAATAAACTATAGGTTCCATTTAAACCCTCATTCAAAAAACTCATATATGTAATGGAAGATATCTAAATAATATTTGGCAGAGAGAGCTTTTTAACGAATCTTAACCTCATAACATAATTTTGTTCTAGCGGGTCCATGATTGCCCAAATAGATTACACTCTAGGAAATTTGATTACACTCTAGGAAATTTGTTTTTGAATACTATGCTATAGGGTATCACATGGTCGGGCTTGACCGTTTAATCTTTCTTACTTATTATTTTTGCAAGAGCATTTTAAGCCTTTTTAACTCATTTTTCATTAAATGATGTTTTTGTATTTTTCACATCAATAATCTGATTCCATTAAAATTTGGCACATATATATCTAACAACAAGTAAGAAAGTATAGTCGGTCAAGCCCGACCATTTTATACCCTACACCACAGTATTATCCTGCCAGCCAGCCAGCCAGCCGGACGGACATCGTTAGTTTGACTCAGAAAGTGATTCTGAGTCGATCGGTATACTTTAAGGTGGGTCTAGGACCAATATTTTAAGGCGTTACACACATCAGCACAAATGCATAATACCCTCTCCACTAATGTGGTGTGGGTATAAATATCAATTTTCATAACAAATTTTAATACGATTTTTGTAAGTGTTATAGCATTTTTAAGAAAAAGGATATATGGCAGGACCTTGAGTCCTTGTTCAGATTTTAATGAAAATTTGCACACACGTTGCTAGTTGTGTGTGTATTAGCATGACCAGTTGTAGAAACTAAATCCGCTATCATATTAGAGTAACTACAAAATTGCATTTATATATATTCAATAGCACCGTGTTAAATGCATCTAATTTACAAAAATCTAAGTTATTTACATACAAAGATGATATACTTGCCAAAATATAAAATTTGATACCCATATTGCCCTATTTAAAACGAAGGGTTACCACCCTATTGCATTTTTGTCAAAACGCGAGCTAGCACGAATTTCCAAAAAAGCTGAAACACGTATTTAATTAAATCGACTAAAGATTAAAATATGTTAATTTGGCATTTTTATATCAAACAACCCCGAACAAAAAATTCAAAAACCGTTTTTTTTTTTACAGAAAATCCTTGAAAAAAAGGATATGGATGATCGTCCTTGGACAAATTGTATATACAGTTGGATGCGCCTTAAAAAAACCTTTCTTATGATACCAAATTTGTATATGTTGGTAAGGAAACAGATTCTCAAATTAACAAAACATGCAAAAATATACCCTTTTTCAAACTGGTCCAGCTCACGAGAGGTCAAAGCTGGAGCCGAAATATTTAAAATGTCAACTTACAAAAATCCAAGGTTCGTTTTTAGGAGGGTACATCGAGCACGAATTTTGCTTCCATACAACTTGAGTCGCTCTAACATACATACATACTTAACAATAAATAATATTAATTTCGTTTGACAAAGCGTTATTCAATCCGGACTATAGAGTTGCAACCAATCTGGATTATAGAATACGCATGACTGTATTTTTCAAAGCATGCTGTGATTTGAATAAAAAAAAAATAAATAAAAACGGGTGTTATTCAATCCGGATTAAAGTGTTGCAATCAATCCGGATTATAGAATACGCAATGAGCTGCAAAATTCTGTCCGGATTACCGAATTTTCCGGATTATCGAATTTACACTGTACGATAATTTCGCGCAAAGGAGCGATATTTACATTATCGTGGCCGTTAGTTGTATAGAATATATCATATTCTTGTTAAATATCATATTCTTGTTAAATGTTGTTTTTAAGAGATAGTGATATGCAAACAAATAACATTTGAATAAATGGCTTGAAGGCAAACTTTGATGGTCGGACGCCCCCTCTAAAATACAACTTATCGCTACGAAATTTTTTCGTTTTTTTTTTACATTAAACTGAACCGATTTAGGGGGGGGGGGGGGGGGGGGAGAGAATATAAGAAATCAAAACAAAAGAAAATAACGGCCACCCTAATGTACATACATATTAGGGTGGCCCAAAATACAAAAGTATCGAATATTCGCGCTCCACAACGCTGATCCTATTCGAATAGTGCTTAAAAATGTTCAGTCCAAATTTGAGCACAATCGGTCAATATTTAGGGTTGCGATAGTTAAAAGATTTTTCGGGGTTAGATAGACTTACACGGTCAATACTTCCAATAAAGTCGCTTTAAAAAACAGTTTTCAGAAATTTCATCATAATCTTTCTAAACTCGTTTCTTGTAATTAATAATAATTATGTAGAGGGATGAATATATTTAATTTTAACAAATGTAAATCTAGTAAAGATCAAAGAAAAGTGTGAAAAAGTATATCCAATACATAAACAAGTACAATAATGATAAGCCAAAAGTAAATGCATGTAGTAGGCATAAGCTGTGAAACATAAAAGTCGCCATTCATCGCGACCTCTAAATATTGTCCTATTGATCAAATTTTTGGTATATACATATATTTTAGTAAAAGAAACAAAATCAAGCTTGTGGAGAAAGTATTGGACTATACTTTTACTCTTCCATACAAGCGTGGGCCAGTCTAATACATATATTTATTTTTCAATATGTACGTAAATTTGTCTTAAGTCTCTCCATTACATATGTATATGTGAATTATGAACATTAATAAGTATATTAACAAAAAAAATCTCACTTATAAAATTTTTAATTCAAATTATTTAATAAAAGGTACTGATTTAATACCTCATAATACTGATTTCATTTATACATGTACGTATTTATATTCCCATAGAAATAAAAAGTATTATTTTCACGAAATTCACACACTCGCAAAATTATCGAGAACAATGTACTCTGAGGTATTATACCTCAAATTTGTGGTAATTGTATATGAAAAATAATTTTATGGTTTTGTCTTGCTTTTTCATATGATTTTGTTCAGAATTAAAAAAAAAAATTAAATAAAAATAATGAAATAAATGAATGCTTAAAATATTTAAACGAATCCATGTACTTTTGTTTTATTATTGAGATTTATTTATTTCTCACAGCGGCTATAGTCTTGTCATACATAAATATTAAAAAAAGAATAAATTTCTGTGAGTATATTTATTGTTGCTATAATATAATTTTGTATATATTTTATTTTTTTGTACTTTTTTATATACAATTGACAAAACACGAAAAGTTGAATATAACGGAAAATAAAAAAAAGTAAAATAAAAAATCTAGATCAGTTCAATAAACAAAAGTGAATGCCGCATATTTAACCTATTTTCAGATGAGAGTTAAATTGTATGGGTGCACATACATACATGTGTACATGAGATTCCTAAAAACAGAGTCAGGTATTGAAATTAATGTAATCATGAATTGGTTAAAGACTAATTTGTATTAAAAGATAGATAAGTTTAATGTCTAGTAAAAAGTGTAGACCATGGCATATGGCTATTTCCAAAAAAACGTCAACCACAAAAAATGATCAAGATTTATTTAGAGAATTGCTTATATTTTTTTAATATATGCTATAAATTAATTGATTCGAAAAAAAAGATAAATGGTATACGAAGTACTACAACTTTTAGCATATACTTGTGTATATTAGAAAATATGCATTTGGAACAACAATACTCTAATCTAAGGCATATTTATGATCTGAAAAACATTTTTTATTAAGTTTCTTATATAAAGGATTATAAATAGCAACATAAAAAAATTTTAAATCATGGTGGAAAAATTGTCCCGTTTACAATTTCTTTAACAATTTATTTAAAAAAATGTAATTCATATTTTATTTTGAAATCGAAACCATTTTTAGGTCACATTAGTACGCAACATTTTAAAATTAATCCCAATAAAATATTGTGTCAGGTTTCTCAGAAATCACTGTTTAAACGGTCACCCCTTAAAACCCACTTCCGTTTTTTGTCCCGTTTACAATCACTGGTTTTTTGCAATTATCTCGGAAACCACGACAGTAAGCGAAAAATGTCATTTGCGGAAATTAAAGAGCTAATTGAGAGTTAAAAGAATCATTAATTTAAAAAATGAAAATCAGGTTGTTTTTTACAGTTTTGTCAATATAAACGTGTGCGAATGTCCCGTTTACAATCTTGGAAGTGCCCATATACATCCACAATGAAATAATCGCACATTCATTGAATATGCCTAGGTGTAGACAATACTTAAAAAAATAGCTTAAGCGACATCATTTTCAATTCTCGTTCTTTTTTTTATAAATGACTTTATTGTCAACACTTGCATTATCTCCTTAAATATCATGGTCACTTAAGGTAATGCTACGTTTTTATAACAAAAACAATTTAAGCTTAAGCGACAATCTTCTTACAAAATGTTTATGAAATAAAATAAAAAAAAACTTCGCCTATTAAATTGTGTTTTTGTTGCTTAAGCTTTTTTTCTCATTTCCTGCAAATTCATCATAAATCAAAAATATTGGTTTTCCATAAAACGACTTAAGAGTTTTAAATTTACACACAACATTATAGAAGAAGAACATTTTATTCTTCTTTAAAGAGTTGAGTTTACAATATCTTTATCATAATGATTTACTTTGTATTAGTTGAATTAAGACAATAATTGCGATTTATGACTTATGACGTTGTTGCAGCAAATGAGCGATATATAGTTGAGCTATAGTCTCATACATGTTGAAATCTAAGACCTAGCCTTGTCTATGGTCTAGTTCATATCTATAATCTTGACTTTAGTCCAGTCTGTCAGATTCTTACCGACTTAACCCACTTTTTGTTATCACCATGCGCTGCAATCCTATTTGCTCGCTCTTGACTTCGTGATTGTTCAGCTAGCCAAATGGAAATATTCCGGCCACTTTCGGTTTTCATTATGGTATTCAAAAGTGAACGATAAATGTTGCACATGTTTACCCTATTTAGGGCTGGTTGTACATCATGGTGACAACATGGCCAAAGCGATGAATGTAGCTTTTGAAATCGACCTGTCGCTTTAGAAATTGCGAGAGGCGGCATTTTATCATCCTGCTTTTGGGGTTTAGATATCGCTCTTTATTTGGAATCAATCTGTATTAGTGCAGTGGAACTTTTCGATAGCTTAAGACTATCGATAGGAAAAATATCAATGTCGATATTATTATTTAAAATACAGCTATGAAGATATGTTACAGCAGCTATAAACAGACAGTTTTTTGCCGCTAGTATTTACTCGCTATTATTAATTCGGGCAGAATTACAGCAATTAATACAAACAACAGGAATGGCAGGTGGTATGGATTGATTAGCTGTGCTTTTTTTACTGCTAACTTAAGGCCTTTATGCCGACATTTTTATATGTTCACATAGGGACTGAAATGTCAGATATTTTTATTATGTAAAAAAATCAAATAAAAATGCAACTGCAATTGCGAGCATATGATAAAACAATGAAGGGCCATTAGAGGAAAAGCCCGATAGATTGATAACCTTTTGGGTTGAGAATCAAATCTAATTAAGACCATTATCTAAAGTTGCAATAAAATATCTAATAGTCCCTGTTACTTTGGTTCCTTCAGAAAGGTGCTTATTAGTATCACAATTTTTAAAAAATGTCATATAAAATAACGTGCGTACATACATACGTCTGATAGGTTCAATAAAGTGATAAAAACATCAAATGTAACCTGATAAAAAATTAGTTACAATTTTTCTACTAAAGTACAAACATTCTGTCGATAGTAATATCGATAGTATCCCAGCACTAATCAGTATACAACTCACCATGTTAAACAGTTGTCCCCCTTCATGGCCAATTGGTCAGGCTTCTTTCAGTCTGACGAATTGGTCTGCACTTCGTCATGGTGTTTTTTTTTTTTTTTATTTCTTTATCAATCAAATATATATTCTTAGGGATATGTTGCAAAGCAGCAGTTTCTACATAAAATGGACATCATGTCTTTCCTGGACAAACATCTTAATGTAGCTTCCCAGATGGGTGACTCATAACGAATAATCGTGCTAACAACTTTGCTTGTTTCCTGGCCTGTGGTCATGTTTATAATCTGGTCTTATCAATTGATAATACCTATGTCTATGTTCTTATCTATAGTCTGTATAGACTGCTCTATACTATTTTTTAGGTCTATAGTGTAGTGTTTAATCATGGGACTTATTCGGGTACTCCTGATCGAAAATGTTTTCGATTCAAAAGCAATTTTATTTCTAAATCATTCAGTATCGTTCGAAAGCAATTTTATTTCTAATTCGTCCAGTATCGTCTGAAAGAATTAGAAATAAAGTTGCTTTCGAAGCGGAAAAGTATTCGATCACGACCGCCAGATTTAGCCCTCTGATTTATAGTCTGATCAACAATAAATTTTAATGGAAATTTTGATCGATATTCGTGATTTGGCCCCTAATTCAAAGTCAGTTCTACAGCCTGTTGTATTATTTGATATATAGCGCGGACCTTTATATGACCTTAAAACTGATGTTTTGTTTTAATTATAATCGTATCTATATATCGTCACCTTAAATTAAAAAGGGTGTAACAACAAAAAAAAAAAATTCAAAATCTAGTTTTTGATTGGTTATAATGCCCTAGACTTAAAAACATGCAAGAATGATAGAAATAAAGACTACGACATCAGGCAGATATAAAATTTTTTTACTGCGCATGTAGAAACTGTGACGTCACACAATTTTCGTTCTCATTGGCTAATAATTTGTAACTCTCAAAGTATTATGTTTATTAGGGTTGGAATAGTGTTATATGGAAATCCTTAGCAGCAAGATTTCGATACGATAGAACCCCCAATTTTGTGAAGTTTGTAAAAAAAAAAACGCATGAGCCAAAAAATTAGGGGTGTGGTATGGGGGTAAATGGCTCCTCATCGGCGTCAAATCTAGGGGAAAATTATACAAAAGCCAAAAAAGCTTCTCAACTGTCCCTGAGTCGCTCCTAGAGGGGTTAAATGTAAGACTAACTCCCGCTTATATTCCTCCCCCCCCCCCTATATTGTTAACATACTAACCCCCTATCTGTGCTCCTTAAGGGGGCTCCCATACTAAAAATTATTTTTTATAAAATTACCCGCCACCGCCCTAACTAGCTCCAGAGTGCCCCTAGAGGAGTCAAATATATGACGGACCCCCAATATTTTTGCTACCCGTGCATTTTTGCGGAACATAGCTAGTCTCCATCTTTAATCATTAGGGTTGTCCCCATACAAAAATTTCAAAAATGGCGGAGTTGCACAACATATGTTCGCACAACTCAAAAACGCTTTACCTTATTGAAAAAACTAAAAAAGCCGAAATTCCGCAATAAAATTTCCTTTCTTAAAACAATATATTTTTCTTTTGGAAAAAAAATTATTTTTTTATTAAAATTTCGAAAATTTTGTTTTTTTTTTAAGACCATATTTACATTATGCAATTAACGCCGCAACTTTCGCATGCAACTTTTTGTTTGTTAGCAAGAGGTGTAGGGAAGAAAACGGGGTTGAAAATATGCTTGAAAAAAATGTAAATGTGAAAAGAGTTTCGTAGAAACTACTTTAAAAGAAAATAGAAAAAAAACTCGGCGTTAATTGCACAGATGTAAATGCGGTCAAATTCATAAAAAAAAATTTCCAGACGTATAAAAAACGAAATTACAAACAAAACAAGAAATAAATGATTAAAAGCTGTTAGCAACTTTTGATTTTATTCTTATATGTGGTCTAGTCTGGTCAGAATCTGGTGAGAATCGGTTCTAGTTAATCTAGTTTACCTGATCTACAGCCTGTTCATGTATGATCTTTAGTCTAGTCTTAAGTATAGTCTATTGCGCAGTCTGTTCTCTGGCCTATATTCTGGTCTTTAATGTTATTTCTAGTCTGACGTACAGTATAGTCTAAAATCTCGTCTCTAGTCCAGTCTCTAGCCCGGTCAAAATGCTGATCTACGGCATTTTCTATATCTTTTGTCGAAGTTAAAATCATATTTAGTTTAACAAAAAGATAAATTTTATAAACATCATTTGCTCTGTTTCTGAAATGTTTTTGTTTAAAGAAAGGTTTAATAGATGTTCTGCTCTTTCATATTTAAAAATCTCCGTTATTTTTTTTTTGAAAATCTAATTTCTATAAATTTTTTCGCTTTACTTATTTTAAAGCGATAACGAGTAATAACAGTTTCTGGTTGAGAGCTCTTGAACAAAACAAATTTAAATTGGAGAGGCTCAAAAGAAAAAAACTTTTTTATAACATTAGCATTAAAGCCACAAAATCAGCCACATTTACTAACATTAAATAAAAATAAAATAAATGAACTTTAAATAAAAACGGAAAAAAGAAGTAAAGCGAAATACCTGTTGTATTAAATGAAGCTAAAATTCCGTTTTTTTTAGACGGAAAACTGTTAAGAATCGTTAAAGATGAAAACTTGTTGAGTGGCTGAATTTCAATGGGTTCACGCCTTTAAACTTTTTTACCAATTTTTTTTTTTTTTTTCATTTTGAACACTCTTTACGAGTATTTTATGGTTGCTAAAGTAGTTCATGTTGTGTTCGATATATTTCATTATTTGCTAGAATTTTTTGTTATTGCTGTAGCTATTGCTATAAATTGGTTATAGCAAAGGCTTTAGTTGTTGTTGCTGTTGGTGTTATCAGCCATAGAAAATCAAATTAAAAAATAATTTAATTTTTTTTTTTCTAAGGGAAAAAACTGAATTTGTTGTTTGCCAAAGGCATAACAAAATACAAATACAAACAGCAACAACTACAGCAATAATAACAAACCTGGCAAAAAATATATTCAAGAGGCCATGGGAAGTAACAGAAAAATCTAATTTTTTTCTAAATAAATTGTATATACAACTTTGATTATTTTTATGTTACAGAGAGTGTGACTGACTGAGTGTGAATAAAAAATAGAAATTCAATAGAATTTGGCCAACACTTTGGCAGAACTGTTATTGAAAGGTTTGTTATTTTTTTTTTTTTTTTTTTATTGAGAAGAAGATGAAATAATAAAAATAAAATAAATTATGAAATAAAATCTATTAAATTTGAATAAAACGTAATGGGAAAAGCAACAGATGCTTAAATTCTTAGAAGGGATTTAATTTATTTGCTATGGAAAGAAAATAATTTTGGAAATATCTTAACTCTATTTTAATTAAAAAGTTTAGCTTAGATATACAAATATTATGAAGTATACAAAAAAGATCTTACAGGCAAATTTATCATTCTAAATTCATACTTTTAATTATATTTTTGTTAATAACTAGTGCTCAATAGCAGTAAAATAAATCTAATAATTTATGTTTTATGTTTTTATCTTTTCAGCTTCATAACAACAGATTACTCAGCATTTCTAAGGTAATTTTAAAAGAAATTTACCAGATAGAAAATTATGCTAATTTTATTTTTCTTATTTAACGATTCTAAGCTGAAAATTAAGCCACACAAGTGTTGCTTTCAAACTTAAATAAAACCATAAAATAAAAACTTACCACCTTCATAAAAACTTAAGTTCAAATATAAAAATTAAATTATATTATAAAGAATATTAAAACCTAACTGGACGACTATTTCTAAAGTTAGCAAAAAACATTTAGGAAATATATTTATGCATACTACATATACATATGTAAGTCAGTGTATTTTAAAACCTCTCTTCTAGAAAAATTTTCTAGAAAAAACCAAATCATACTAAACATTAAGAGCTGCAAATGACCAGTCAGTCAGTCAGCCAGTCCAAACTCATATAAATACATAGAACTTAAGCTTAACTGAACTGAAATGACTGCTACAAAACGGAAACCATTAATGACTTTAAGCACTTTTAATCCAACAATCATAGACACAGAAGATACTAAAAATTTTCCTGTTTCTACAATTTTGACTTCTCTTGATGTAAATGTAGTAGAAATTACTGTTGGACTTTCTTTTTTTTTCTTTTTGGAGTAACAAACATGAAAGCCAATGATGAGGAAATCTAAACTAAAGCTATTATTACTACAACGTTTGCTATTGCAAACGACTGCTGGCAATAATGCTGGAATACACTTGGAGAAAAGTGCAAACTCAATTAAAAGCAAGAAGAGAAGTTATAAGATTTAAGGCTTAATGTATAAATGTGACCTTGGCTCTGAAAATGACTATGCAATCTACCTTTAACAATTAATGGGCACCGCGGTTTTGTTGGAGAAACTCAATTGACGGTGCATTTTGATGATGCCGCCGGCGTGTAAACCACGCTTAAAGGTGGATTTTCTTTGATGTGATGAAGCCTGCAGGATCGGTTCAGACTGATCTCATTCCATATGCGTCAATTTTGTTAATCAACAAACCCGTCCAAATGGATTATTACATACATATGTGCGCTATGAAATCACTAAGTCGTCTAGAAGTTGCGCAAATTGATGACTGATTTTCAAAGAAAATTTGAATATGTCGTAGCTTCAATCAAGAGCGAATGTTGTTTAAGATTATTTTTAAAGACAATTTTAAACATAATGTGATTAATTTAACCATATTATTGTCTCCGACAACCATAAAATGGTTGAATTAGTCAACCATCAAGAAGCCACAACCATATTATGGTTGCCTCCAAACATGTTGTTGTTATTAATAACTAAAATATGTTTAACACTTATAATATTATGGTTGGTTTTCAACCATAGCATGTTGCTCTTAGAAAAGAGGAAAATACTATTGTTAATTTAAAAACAAATTATTGTAATTTTTAACCAAAACATGTTTAGAGGTAACCATAATATGATTGTGGCTTCTTGATTAAGTACTAATTCAACCATAATATGGTTGTCGGTGACAATAATATGGTTAAATTAATCACATTATGTTTACAATTTTCTTTAAAAATAGTTTTATTGGAGGTGACCATATTTAAACATGTTTTTTCTCTGCGTGTAGGGCAATTTGTTTGACGGCTAACCATTTCGTAGGCTATATCGGTCTTAAAAAACACCTTTTATACGATGGTTAAATATCCAGCACTGCAACTTTCTGAGTTGTTTTGATTAAGCACATTGTTAATTTTTTTTCCAGTGTAAATTTCATACACATACAATCTTATTCACTTCCCTGCTTTTATTCTGTTAAAAAAAAGAGCAGTAAAATGTAACAAAATCGCACAAGAATATTGTTTGAATCTTTAGCAAAAAATTAAAAAAAAAAACTTAAAACAAGAATTAAATAATCTACATTTGATGTAATGAATGCCGTTTCTTTTTTTTCTCATCTGTCCATTTTTTTCTTTATGGCAACTGAAGTTTCTTGTCAAACTCTAGTGGTTAAAAAAAAAGTTAAATAATTTCAAAAAACAAGTGATGGATATAATATCATACACATAAAAGAGAAGAAGAAGAAGCAAATGTTGCATGTGGCAGAGTCTTAAGAAGAAATCATAAAAAACAACTAAAACGAAATTCTTTAGAAACGAACGACTTTTATATATTGAGAAAACTTAAATGATCATGACTTTGAATTGGTCTGCAAAAGTGAAGATTATGAAGAAAAAATATGTTTAAAGCAATGAGAAATTTTAAGAACAAACGGAAGACGGCAAAAATAAAATAAAATACAATTTTAACTCTTTAGGGGAGAATTAAATTGAACTTATCGAAAAATTTTCATAAGTTTTTAACGAAATTTCAAATTTGAAATTATGAAAATTTCTACATATTTTAGGAAAGTTTGTTAGAAATTTAAAAAAAAACATTTATATTTTTAAGAAAATCTCCTTAAAAAATTGCTATTTATAGGAAGTTTTCTAAAAAAAAAAAAGTTACTACTTTTAGAGCATTTTTAAAAAACTTTTTTTTTTATTAATACTAATAACAGACATATATTTTTTTTTTTTTTTTAATATCCTAAGCTAATCCCGCGAAGCTTTTCGCTTGTCTGCAGGAAAGAAACCAGAGTCTCTGGTGGGAATCGAACCCACAACCCCGGTGCTGATAGATTAGCTCACTGCCAGCTAGCCTACAGGGGCACTGGCTAGATATTTCGAGAAAATTTTAAAAACTTTTACTGTAATTTATAAAAAAATTGCTATTTTTTGCTCTTATCTCCTAAACAAATTTGCTATTTATAGAAAATTAAAAAAAAAAACAAACTTGCTATTTATGGGGGAAAAAATGCTATACATATTTATTAGAACTTTTCCAATAAATTTGCTTTTTATAGAAAATTTTCTAAAAACATTGATATTTATGGAATATTTCGAAAAACATGTTACAAATTAAGAAAACATTGCTGTTTAAAGGGATTAAAAAAAAAAATTTGCTATTAAAGGGGATTTGAAATTTAAAAAAAAACATAGTCTTGACAGAAAGAATACGGAAAAACCGAGGAAAGGGCAGCATTTAATTTGAAATTTAAGTGATAATAATAGCAAATTTCGAACCACCAGCACTACTGGTTAAAAGATTGATGTTTGACTGTTGGCTAACGGGGCACCGCAGTGGTGCAGTGGGTAGAACTCAAAGATCTTCTGACGATAGAATGTGGTGATTGAAACATGTAAAGATTAACCCGGGTTCAAATCCCAGCTCAGCCAAGAAAAATTATCAATAAATCTTAATAATAATTCCAAGTTGTAAAATTCCTTCCCTCAGTGAAAATAATTTAGTGAAAATATAATTTGATGAACTCAAGCCTGATTAAAGAATAACAAAGATTAAAAATTAACAGTTCAACTAAAATCAAAATTGTTCTTAAAAAAAACTGCTGCATATTTATAGTAAATATTAAAAAAAAATTGCTATTTTGAAAAACATCTCCTAAGCAAATTTGTTATTTACAGAAAATTAAAAGAAAAACTGGGTATTTATAGAAAACTATAAAAAATTGCTATTTATTAGAACATATTAAGCCTTATTTCGGTTGTCGTTGTCGTAATCGATCAAGTCGTTTTTTGTAAGAGATTAAAGAACACTGGTTGTGTGTTACTTTAATCTCTTACAAAAAACGACTTGAGCGATTACGACAACGACAGCCGAAATAAGGCTGATTAATAAAACTTCCTATTCCTAGGAAACTTAAAAAACGTTGCTATTTACCAAAATTTTTCCACAATATTTACTGTGGATAGAAATGTTACTAAAAAATTTGGCATTTATTAAAAATTTTCAAAAAAAAAAATAGTTGTTTATGGAAAATCTTCCAAAATATTTCTAAAAACAAGGAAATTTTCTACAAAAAAGGGCAGTTTTAAGGATATTTTCCAAACAATTTGCTATAAATTTCAAAAAACTTGATATTATTAGGAAAACTTTACCAAAACTAATATATTTTAAACTTTTCTGTTTTAAGGAACATTTTAGAAAATTTGCTTTTCAGTTACACGAATTTTTATTAAAATAATAAGTAAAATTTAAAGAAACGTGTAATTATTACTGAAAAGCCATTAATAATTAAACTTTAAAATTATCTTAAAAAAATGATATTCTTGCGAAATAGCAGACTTCAATGCTTTGGAAATGAATCCGTTTGCTTAGTTGAAAAGAACGTGGGACAGATTGTAAGGGTTTCGCTTCTATTTATAAGATCGCTGCACAGTGTGGGAAATTTGGAAAAAAACGGTTGGTCTGATTAGAATGCAGTTTGAGGTGACAATTAAAAAGTTGTAGTCGAGCTTAAGCCTTGGGTTTGAGGTCTATAGACTTAGCAGGAGTTGTGCTTCCCAAATTATGACATCTCGGGTATAACAAAAACTAAAAATCATCCTTAATTCTTAATTTTTGCTGGATGCTAAAAATAATTCCCAATTTTTATTTTTGATAAAAACACTGAAATTAATTGTTGATGGGATACGCATTTCACTGGTTGTCTAGGCCAGATCATCAGGAAACTTCATCCAAAGATTTTAGAAAAACTAAAGATGTATAATACAAATAAATTCGCTTAACAGTTTTATTTGTATAATATCATGTAAATGTTTGCCATGATTTCATTTTCTGAGGTGGTCCATTCGGACAGTCCAATTTTGGGCGACTCGTTCGAGTTTGTATGACCCGATACGTTTATAATAATTGTGAAACATGAATACTAAGACCCGTTCTTGGTAGCCATAATATTTCTAAAAAAACACAAATTTTTGGGAATTTTCGGCTGTTATTGGGGAATTGTGGGATTCGTTTTGCAAGTTTAATAAAATTTTGGGCTGGTTTGTAATAAGCATTAAAAAATGTATTTACCTGTACAATTTCATTTAATAATATTAGCTAACAAAGATTTTATTGTACAAATTAAAATTTATATTGTTTACAAAAACTCATAATCAAATTTTTTGCAGTTTTTTTGCTAAATTTCTACAACGAATTTAAAAATTATATTAGTTTATGAAATCTAGACACAATTCCCATCCATTTGATGTATAATATGTCTACTTATATGAAGTAATATTATTTATGTAGATAGCACTTTTTCACCAAAAAAAAAAAAAAAAACGTGTGTTAAGCCTATAGTACACGGAATGTAAAAAGTCACATGCGCATGTGATTCTGACGTAATTTTGTCGTCATCACACAACACGAACTTGCTATTGTGGCTTTATAGTGACGTCAAAACTACGTCAGAACCACATGCGCATGTAGCTTTTTACATTCCGTGTACTATAGGCTTTAGATAGCACAATACAATATTTATGAAAAAAAAGGTTTGAGAAAATTTAACCCTCGATTTGGTGTTCGATATTTTGATATTAATTTGAAATTTTAACAAGTTTTGCTATTCAAATTAATTTTTTATACGATTTGCTATTAAAGTAAAATTTTCTTTTTTTTTTTTACCAAATTGTAAAAATTTAGTTTTTATTTTTAATTTTTACTTTCTTTAATAAAAAATTTTTTTTTTCTTTTACATAAACTAGAAAATATTTAAAAAATTTCTTAAAAAAAGTTTTGATTTCTAATTGAACTGTTAATTTTTAATTTTTGATATTATTTAAGGAACAAGTCTAGTTTACCAACGCAGCTCTAAATAAAATGTAGTGGGAAATCGCAAACTTATATGAAAACTTCAAAGGTCCATAGCTCTGAAACTATGCGTTTTCGAGAATTTTGTCATTTAATTTTTTCTTCTTATTTTTCAATTTTCTATAACCCTATGTACTTTTTTTTTATTTGGAGCTGCGTTGGTAAACTAGACTTAAGCCTTATTTAATTAGGCTTGAGTTCATCAAATTTAATTTTCATTAAATTATTTTCACTGAAGAAAGGAATTTTACAATTTGGAATTCTTATTAAAATTTATTGATAATTTTCCCCGGCTGAGCTGGGATTTGAACCCGGCTTGATCTTTACATGTTTCAAGAATCACCACATTCTATCGTCAGAAGATCTTTGAGTTCTACCCACTGCACCACTGCGGTGCCCGTTAGCCAGCAGTCAAACATCAGTCTTTAACCAGTAATACTGGTGGTTCGAAATTTGCTGTTATTATCACCTAAATTTCAAATTACATGTTGCCTCCTTTCCTCCGTTTTTTGTGTATTCTTTCTGTCAAGACTTTGTCTTGAAAACCTGAATACATTTGTTTATCATGTTTTTTGCCCACTTTCGTCGACATTTTATTTGTACAAATTAAAGTACAGATGTAAACATTAGAGCTTGTGCCATAGCCATTTTAAGAACAATTTTGATTTCTAGTTGAACTGTTAATTTTTAATTTTTGATATTATTTAATTAGGCTTGAGTTCATCAAATTTAATTTTCATTAAATTATTTTCACTGGAGAAAGGAATTTTACAATTTGGAATTCTTATTAAAATTTATTGATAATTTTCCCCGGCTGAGCTGGGATTTGAACCCGACTTGATCTTTACATGTTTCAAGAATCACCACATTCTATCGTCAGAAGATCTTTGAGTTCTACCCACTGCACCACTGCGGTGCCCGTTAGCCAGCAGTCAAACATCAGTCTTTAACCAGTAATACTGGTGGTTCGAAATTTGCTGTTATTATCACCTAAATTTCAAATTACATGTTGCCTCCTTTCTTCCGTTTTTTGCGTATTCTTTCTGTCAAGACTGTGTCTTGAAAACCTGAATACATTTGTTTATCAGGTTTTTTTGCCCACTTTCGTCGACTTTTTATTTGTACAAATCAAAGTACAAATGTAAACATTAGAGCTTGTGCCATAGCCATTTTAAGAACAATTTTGATTTCTAGTTGAACTGTTAATTTTTGATATTATTTAATTAGGCTTGAGTTCATCAAATTTAATTTTCATTAAATTATTTTCACTGAGGAAAGGAAATTTACAACTTGGAATTCTTATTAAAATTTATTGATAATTTTTGATAATAATTATTGAAAAATTGATAAAAATGTTATAAATTGAAAGAATATTTTTAAGAATTTGTTGTTCGAAATTTTGCTATTTATAAAAAAAATTGCTGTCTATATGAAATTTTCCAAAATTTTGCTATTTAAACGATGCTCTTTTAACGTTAGCTATATAATGGGTGATTTTTTAAGAGCTATAGGAAAGTTAAAAAAAAAAACACATAAAATAAAGAAAAATTCATGAAATCTTTATTTGAATCGATAGTACGGTCCATAAAATTTAATGTTTGAAGATTATTTCATGCAAATGTTGACCGTGACTGCGCCTCAAATGGTCCATCCGCTTAGTCCAATTTTGGCATACTCTTTCCAACATTTCGGCCGGTATCTCATGAATAAATGATTCAATGCTGTCTTCCAATGCGTCAATTGTTAAATCCCACGATCTAGGCGTTCAATTGACCGGTCCCGAACGTGAAATAAAATGTTCACCGAACTCGCCTCTCAATAAGTCCATTGTTAAGCGTGCTGTGTGGCATGTGGCACCGTCTTGTTGAAACCACATGTCATGCAAGTCAAGCTCTTGCATTTTGGGCAAAAAAGGTTGGATATTATCTCACTGTAGCGCTCACCATTCACAATTACGTTACGATTCGCATTATCTTTGAAGAAGTACGGTCCAAAGATGCCACCAGCCCATAAACCACACCAAACTGTGACTTTTTCTGGATGCATAAGTAGCTCTTGCAATGCTTCTGGCTGATCTTCATTCCAAAATCGAAAATTCTGCTTATTGACGTACCCATTGAGCCAAAAATGAGCTTCGTCGCTGAACACAATTTGTCGATAAAAAGTGGATGAACTTTCTTAACAGAGCACGGAAATTGATAATAAAATTCAATAATTTGCAAGCGATGTTCGTTTGTACGACGATTCATGGTTAAATTATAGACCAAACTGAAGATGTTTGACAGTAAAACAAAACACGAAACGTGCGTAAGCTGTTTAAACCAGTGTTGCCAAAAATATAATAGCTAAAAAATCACCCGATATGTATAGGATATTTTTAAAATTTTTCTGTTTCTAGTTTTTTTTTTTGGGAAGTCAATTATAAAGTTGGCTTTTTTACCAAACATTTTGAAAAATTTGCTATTTAGATAACATTTGGAAAGAATTCGCTATTTAAAGTAAATTTTCAGAAAAATAGCTATCTATAATAAATGCTAAGCATTTAACTATTTATAGAAAATTTTCGAAATTAAAAACATTAAATTTTCGAAGATGCCAATTTTGAAAAATTTATATTTTTACGAACTTGTACAAAACATTTTCAATATTGTTTTTTTTTTAAGTTTTATAAAAAAACTTCAAAAATTCGAAGTTTGAATAACAATTTATAAAATTTCACTATATTTATGAAGATTTAACTTCGAAATTGCGGTATTTATAGAAAAATGTCTTAAATATTCGCTTTTCATATTTATAGGAAATCTGTTTTTCGAACACTTGTCATTTTACCGTACCAACTCTGTCCTTATTGCTTTAATTAATTGATTTTTTGTTAAGTCCTGCATCGGGTATTCTGACAAAAGGGCAGCATAATAAATCACTCTTCGTGTTGTTTATATTATTAACGAAGGTTACATTTCATTTCTTTAACATTCACAAAAGTTGTAAAGAAACTATTTTTTTTTTAATTCGAAGAACAATTGTTTCTTAGTGTTTTTCTCTTCTTAGTCTTTCAGCTTAATATCGTATTAAGTTTCCATAATTGAATGAGATCGTGTACGAAACAAAAATAAAAAGTGATCACTCCACATGAATTCCTGTTCACTTTAACAAGTTATTTTTTATTTTTTTTTTTTTTTTTTGCTGTTGCTTCAGTCAGTCTCAGCTTGATGCAGTAATTTCATAATTTTAAACTGCAGCAGCAATAATTCTTAAATTATTATTTTATTTTTAAATGAATGTTGTGCTTTTGAAGTTTCTGTTTTCAAGTCGTATTGCTCCAATTTAAAGACAACATCATGCACACACTTACATACACTTACAATCAGTCAACTTGTGTTAAGTGTGTATGTTTTATTGGTTTCTAAAGAACCCCTCACCATTTTTGCTTAAGAGTAAGCAGGGATCAAAAGATAATCACATGAATCTTAAAGTCAGGGGTAATAACAAGTTTTTTTTTTGCTGCTTCTGTTGCAATATTATTTTTCACAACATGTTGTTGTGTGTATTAAATTACAACAACATATTTTATAATTGCACTGCAGCATCATCATCCTGTTCGAGAAAGCCAGCTGCTGTTAGTTTGATTTCGATTTTTTCTGGTTGGCTTTAAATCACTTGTAAAAATTTACAAGGAATAAAACACTAAAAGAAATTTAAAAAAAAAAACATATTGAACGAATATTGGAAGTGACAGTTGCTGGTATTGAAATGGGTTTCCTTAAAAAAAAAATGATGAAACCAAAAATTTGATATTTAGTCAATTTTCCAAAAATTTGCTATATATAATAAATTTTCCAATAATTTGCTATTTATAGTAAATTTTCCAAAAATTTGCTATTTATAGTAAATTTTCCAAAAATTAGCTATTTATAGTAAATTTTCCAAAAATAAGCTATTTATAGTAAAATTTCCAAAAATTTGCTATATATAGGAAATTTTCCAAAAATTTGCTATTTAGTTTAAATTTCCCAAAAATTTCCCAAAAATTTGCTATTTATAGTAAATTTTCCAAAAATTTGCTATTTAGATTAAATTTTTCAAAAATTTGCTATATAAAGTAAATTTTCCAATAATTTGCTATTTATAGTAAATTTTCCAAAAATTTGCTATTTAGATAAATTTTCCAAAAATTTGCTATATATAGTAAAATTTCCAAAAATTTGCTATTTTTAGTAAATTTTCCAAAAAATTTCCTATTTCTAGTAAATTTTCCAATTATTAGTAAATTTTCCTATTTATTAGGAAGTTTTCTAATAATTTGCTATTTATAGTAAAATTCCAAAAATTAGCTATTTATAGTAAATTTTCCATTTATAGTAAATTTTCCATTTATAGTAAATTTTCCATTTATAGTAAATTTTCAAAAAATTTGCTATTTTTAGTAAATTTCCCAAAAATTCTCTATTTATAGCAAATTTTCCAAAAATTCCTATTTATAGTAAATTTCCAAAAATTAGCTATTTATAGTAAATTATTCAGAAATTTGCTATGTTCGTATTCCAAAAATTTGCTATTTATAACATGTTTTCCAAAAATTTGCTATTTATAGCAAGTGTTCCAAAAATTTGCTATTAGTAGAAAGTTTTCCAAAAATTTGCTATTTGTAGGTAATTTTCCAAAAATTTGCTATTCATAGTAAATTTTCCAAACATTTGCTTATATAGTAAATTTTTCAAAAATTTGGTCGTTATAGTAAATTTTCCAAAAATTGGCTATTTATAGTTAGTTTTCCAAAAATTTGCTATTTATAGCATGTTTTCCAAAAAGTTGGTTTTTATAGCAAGTTTTCCTAAGATTTGCTTTTTATAGCAAGTTTTCCAAAAATTTGCTATTTATAGCATGTTTTCCAAAAAAATTTCTATTTATAGTAAGTTTTCCAAAACTTTGCTATTTATAGTAAGTTTTCCAAAAATCAGCTATTTATAGAGTAAGTTTTCCAAATTTTGCCAGAGTTAAAGTTTGTTTTAAGGCTAAGAAATTAATATTAGTTTGAGCGGTAGGTAGCCTGAGTACTCAACAGTAGTTAGTCTTTTTTTAAAGGTGTAGTAGAGGAATACATATGAAGGTGGACATTTGAGAATTACACAGTACTTTTAGTATAAGACCTTACTAAGTGAGAGGTAATTAAAAGAAATGAGTATTAATATAAGACAGTAGTTGTAGAAAGCATCCTTATTCTAAGAGAAAGGCTAGCCCTAGGTCCACCCAACAGGAACGCGTGGCCAAACAATACAAAGGCTCTAACGTAGTCTCTTTGCCAACAAATGGTAACAGATTCTCTGTACTATCCATACCTGACGATGAAGAAGCAGAATTAGCTAATGGGACAGCCACTAAAGAAGTTAAACCGCCACCTATCTATCTGCGGGAGCAAACATCAAATAGCATAGTCAACATGTTGACTCAACTTGTAGGTAAGAACAATTTCTACGTCGTTTCTATACGACGCGGACAAATTCAAGAGACCAAAATTCAAGCCAGTACAGAAACGAACTTTCGTATTATATCAAGACACCTGGACGCAGAAAATAAAAGCTACTATACATACCAATTAAAAAGTGCTAAGGGATTGATTATTGTCATAAAAGGCATAGATAGTTCCGTTCCTACAGATGAAATAAAATCTGCCGTAGAGCAAGAGGGGTACGAGGTAAAATCGGTTCATAACATTTTGAACAGGAACAAAGTTCCCCAACCACTGCACCGCATTGAGATATCGTTTGATTCATCGGTTCTCAAAACCAAAAATTCAGTTCATCCCATATACAACTTGCGCTACCTACTCAACAGAAGAATAACTGTTGAGGAGCCAATAAAACGAAAGGGTCCCTCCCAATGCACAAACTGTCAGGAATATGGGCATACAAAATCATATTGTAAATTGCCTCACGTATGTGTGGTTTGTGGCGACGCTCATAAAACCGCCGAATGTAATCGTTCTAAAGTTGACCCAAATGTCAAGAAATGCAGCAACTGTGGCGAAAATCACACGGCAAACTATAGGGGTTGTAAAGTCTTCTTGCATTTAAAAAAACCAGCTTTAGTTCAAAAATATACTCACTCCCAATATGGTCCATCACATGCGCCCAGCCAAGCCGCTGGCTCTATTGCTAGTACTACACAAACAAACAAACAAACAAAACCAATCATATGCCCAAGTCCTAAAAGGAAACCCTAATGCGAAAAATCCCCCGAGTACTTCCAACGCAAAGCAACCTCCATACGCTAATGTTCCTAGGGAAGGTCTACAAATGCCTACCTCAATTGAAAATTTAATTCAAACTATGAATAACTTCATGGCCACTATGCAGAGCATGTTTCAGGAAATGATGCGAAACCAGAACATGCTCCTGCAAGTTCTACTCAACAAAAAATGAACCAGTTAAAAATATGTTTCTGGAATGCAAACGGGTTATCCCAACATAAACACGAAGTTGCAAACTTTCTTCATAGGCATGAAATCGACGTACTTCTTGTCTCTGAAACACACTTTACTCATAAAAACTGCTTTAGGGTAAATGGTTACCTTACGTATGACACAAAACATCCCAGCGGACGAGCTTGTGGTGGCACAGCCATAATTGTGCACAAACACATCAGACACTTACCATTGCCAGAGTTCGAAGAAGATTGTATCCAGGCCACATCTATAAATCTGACTGATTTCAAACTAACGTTAACATCCGTTTATTGTCCCCCGAGGCACAAAATTCTACACGATAAATTTCTCAACTTCTTCTCCACATTGGGCCAGAAATTCATTGCTGCTGGCGACTACAACGCTAAACATACATATTGGGGCTCCAGACTTATTAGTCCTAGAGGTAATCAGCTATATAATACCGTAACTGCAAATAACTTTGATGTGGTATCGAGTGGTGAGCCTACCTATTGGCCAACCGACTTCAACAAGCTACCAGACCTTATTGACTTTGCTGTAATCAAAAACATCAAGCGCGATCAGGTACTAGTTAGTTCCTCCTATGATCTTTCGTCTGATCATTCACCTTCAATCCTCATTTTAAAATGTAACTCTGACGCCGCAGCTGCAAACTGGTTTTCCTATCCAAACAGAAACACAAATTGGTTAAAGTATAAAATGTATGTGAGCTCTCACCTATCACAGTGCATTCCCCTAAAAAATTCATCTGACATCCAAATAGCTGTCGACCGATTTACAGAAGTCTTGGATGCTGCAGCAAGAAATGCAACCCCAATCAAGCGGACAATTAAACGTGCTCCTTACAATACATCGACGGATATAGAGACCCTTATCAGAGAAAAAAGGAAGTTAAGAAGACAATGGCAAAACAGTCGTTCCCCAACCACTAAGGCCCAACTACAATTATGCCTGACAACTCTTCGCAACAAATTGAGACAGAACCACGAGTCTGCAATAGAAGGCTATCTAAACAGCCTAGATGCCACAAAAAACTCCAATTATAGCTTATGGAAGGCTGTACGGCATATGAAATGCCCTATAACCCAAGAATCTCCATTAAGACTGGAAAACCGCACTTGGGCGAAAAACACAGATGAAAAATTAAACGCTTTCGCGGGCCATCTTGAGAAAGTTTTCACGCCACATGATACACATACTTGTTCCTGTCGTCCAACCATTCCTGATAAGGTAAACCATCCATTAAAATTTAACATTACTCAAGTAAAATCTGCAATAGAAAAAGTGAATATTAGAAAATCTCCCGGACTTGACCGTATCACAGGGTCAATGATAAGAAACTTACCTTCGTCTGCTTCCAGAATCTTGCTGTTCATTTTTAACGCTATATTAAGAGTCGGATACTTCCCATCCTCATGGAAGAAGTCTATAATTGTTATGATTCCCAAGCCAGGAAAAGATGCTAGCCAGGTTGCGTCGTACAGACCGATAAGCTTATTATCAATCCTATCAAAGCTTTTCGAAAAAATATTCATTTTAAGTATAACTCCTCATCTAAATGAACACGACATCATCCCGGATCACCAGTTCGGATTCAGAGCGAAACATGGTACAATAGAGCAAGTGCATAGAATTGTCACCCTTATTAGATCGGCGTTTGAGAAAAAGCAATACTGCTCAGCCCTGTTTATAGACATTTCCCAAGCATTTGACAAAGTTTGGCATGATGGGCTACTCATCAAAATAACACGAATGCTTCCTCAAAACACTCACAAGCTTCTGGAGAGCTATCTAACAGGCAGAACATTCATAGTAAGGTCGCAAGATAAATACTCCCCCCTCAAGAAAATTACTGCTGGTGTTCCCCAAGGCAGCATATTAGGACCGCTTCTATATATAATATACACAGCGGATATGCCAACAAACCTGAGCACGCATACCTCTACATTTGCAGACGACACAGCATTTATTAGCGTTAACCATGACCCAAAAGTCGCATCGCAAAATCTGCAGTCCCACATCAATGAACTAGAGGCATGGCTAGAAAAATGGAGAATAAAGGTTAACCCGGCTAAATGTGCTCACTTAACTTTCACGCTCAGAAGACAAACGTGCCCAGCAGTAAAAATAAATAACATCACTGTTCCGGTAGAAAACCATGTAAAGTACTTGGGAGTTCATATAGATAGACGTTTGACCTGGTCTCGTCATATCGAAGCGAAAATAACGGCTATGAAACTTAAAGCAGCTCAACTACATTGGCTTCTCGGTAGAAACTCAAACTTGTCTTTAGACAACAAAGTTCTTCTATACAAGTCCATCATAAAACCAATATGGACATATGGCATCCAATTATGGGGTACTGCATGCGCATCTAACATCCAAAAGCTTCAAAGAAGACAGTCTAGAATATTACGACAAATTGTCTGCGCCCCATGGTATATACGTAATGATATTATCCACAGAGATCTCAACGTCCCCACTATCCAGGAGGAAATTAAAAAATATTCAATAAGCTACGTCGATAAACTAATGGTTCACCCTAACTACCTCGCTCGGGGTTTGCTTCAGTTTGAAGGTCACCAGAGGCTAAAAAGAACCGATACTTTGAGCCTTACTAGAAGACAGTCTTAAAAATTTGAATACAGCAGTTAGTGGTTACACAGGTAACAACTAATAAACAACAAGTAGAATTAAGATTTGAATACATATTGTAAATTTCGATAAGAAAGATTCAATAATAAAAATAAATTATTAAAAAAAAAAAAATATCCTTATTCTGCTTCCCTTATACTGTATTTAATCATTTAACCCTATTTTGGTCTGCTTTATTGCATGCTACAATAATATTAAAACTTTTCTGCTTTTGTTGCAGTTGTTAATTTATATTGCTGTTTTTTTCTTGATTTTCAAAAACGTTTTTGTAGTTTTTCTCTTATTCGTCAAGACTGAAGTTTAATCGGTTGGGACGTGTTGCATGAAATCAATCCATCAACAGTATCGAACGTACGTATGACTTTAATAAAGAAAAGATGCCTTGATTTTATTTTACCGCTGCAGATACAATGTTTTTTGATTATCCAAGGAAAATATAGTATTGAAAAGAAACAAAATAAAAAATTAAGTCAGATTATGTCAAAATTGGGAGCATGAAAATGGAGTTCTTTGCAATCGTTATCAACTTGATATGGAAAAATCATAAACGATTAAAATTTAGGAGATGACCTTTAATGCGATATTAATTAGTGGGCTTCTATAGGAAAGAAATTAATGCTGAAATGCCTTAAGTTTTACAAAAAAATCCTTTAATTTTCCTCAGAGTTTCCTTAAGTTCATTTTAAACTACCCAGAAGCAGTTAATTAACGAAAGCCTTTTTTAATTTTTAACATAAATATGTGTTGATGCAAAACATTCATTTCGAAAACTATTTTCGTAATTGTTAATCCAATTACGGCTTGCGCTTATTTGTAAAGTTTTTTTTTCTGCAGTTACAGAATTTAAGTCGGCAAATTTGAAATCATAATTACACTTAACAATTTATGTGACCGGAAATTAAGAGCAATTTCAAAAATACCATGATAAAGTTTTTAAGAGGAACAAGAAATATTTACCGGTACAACAACAAATAAAATAAAGTAAATGAAATAAAATAAAAGCACCAACTGCGAAAGCACATGTTTAAAGATAAACCATAAAAGTTTTTAAAGAAAACACCTCGAGTGCAAGCTAGAGATGGGGACTATAAGCCAGTGAGTATTATTTTACATAGATTTGGATAAAAGAAAAACATTTTCAAGTAAGAGAATGTGGTCTTAAAACTAAAAAATAGACTCTTTTTATAGAATAAGATGATAGTTTGAGTATATTACAGTAATTTAAGTAGTAGAAAGTATTTTGAGTATCAAGCAGTACTTTGTGTATAAAACAGTAGACTGGGTATAAAACAATATTTTAAATATATAAGCGTTGTTTAAATATAAGGTTTAAATAAGTATATGATAATACTCTGAGCAAAAAAACTTATTCCAAGTAGAAGACAAGTGCTTGAGCATTATACAATACGAGTATTTTGAGTATAAGACAGTAGTTTCAATACAAAGCAGTCGTTGAAGTATAAGGCATTTGTATAAGTTTATAACATGTAGTTTATTAACCATAATTACAACTTGGCGTCAGTTAAAGGAAGGACTTTGTCCCACTTATGAAAAGTTTGTTTTATCCTAAAGTGAGCGCTTTGGTAATAACAAGTTCGTCCTACCTGGTATAAAAGTAAAGTTGAAATAATAAAAAGCATTTTAAACCTTTAACTAACACCAAGTTGTTTTAATGGTCCTAAGAATAAGGCTGACGCCCGTTTTCACAACTTACCGATAGCTAAAAGTTAACTTTAACCGGCCTTATAAAAAGTGTTCCATTATTAAAACTTAACTTTAACCTTAAGTGAGCGATAGAGTAAATTAAGCTTCATCGTAACTGGTAGGTTAAAGTAAAGTTGCAAAAATGGAACACTTTTTATACGGCCAATAAAATCCTAACTTTAGCTATCGGTAAGTAGTGAAAATGGGCCTGAGTATATAATAGTTCACTTTAGAAGTCAATAGCAAAATTCAACAAAAAGAAGAACGAATTATCTCAAGATAAAAACAAGTTAGAGTGCTATATTCGGCTGTGCCGAATCTTTGATACCCTCCACCGACAGTTCGAATCCCAATAAAAAATGGAGCTTCCAACGAAGCAGGTTTGTAAGGGAGAAACATAAAAGTTTCGCTTACCATTGCGCTTACGGAAGACATAAATTTTATATGGCGAGTTCCCACTTTGAAGCAATACATTTTTGACACATAAAGCGCATTATTCCGCGCACATAAAAATTGTTGGATGTAACGATCAGCTTTTTACACTGAATGTTTTGATACCGTTATTTTTTAGTATTCTCCCTTACAAACCTGCTTCGTGGTAAGGGAATGCCGTAGCACTTGAAATGTTTTTTTTTTTTTAATACAAGTTGTTGAGAGTTCTTTCACTTACTTTACTGCATTTCTGTATGTCTTATTGCGTAGCGCATATTTGTGCGCTTATTTTTTTTAAATGTACCTTTAGTGCTTCGCAAAATGATAAAAATTTTTATTGGGATATTTAAGGAGTAATAAATGTATGATGGTATTATTATCTTAAGCTGTGACGATTTCTTATTAATTATGGTTTTAGGCGACTAAACTGTTTTCCGGTAGTAGGGTTTATATGGGGCCTAAGGTAAATTAAGGACCGATCGTCACGAAATTTAACAGTGTTATTTCTAGTCCTAAAAAACTGTGATGTACCAAATTTTGTTACGCTAGCGTTTTTTTTACGGTTTTAGGCGTACTAAACTGTTTTCCGGTAGTAGGGTTTATATGGGGCTTAGGGTAAATTATGGACGGATCTTCACGAAATTTAACAGCGTGATTTTCAGTCAAATAAAACAAATTTTTGCAAAATCTTATCTCATTCCGTGCCTTGTTCCAGCATTTATGTTATTTTTTGTAACAAAATTATCAATTTTTTTTAGGTTGGTTCCAAATTTTGATTCATAGCTCTGGTCCTACTCAACAGATTTTGCTGGATTTCAATCCAAAACTGCTTAGGATAACTACAAGCAATTTGGCACCAAGTTTGTTCATTTCTTTTGAGCTGTTCGAAAGTGTGCGTGTCACAACAGACGGACAGACGGACAGACAGACGGACAGACGGACATAGCTAAATCGACTTCGAATTACTCAAGGACCCAGAATATATATACCCCATAAAGGTCTAAGATGAATAATAAAAAAGTTTCACACGGAATGACAAACTTAATATACCCTCTTCACAACTAATTGTGGTGGAGGGTATAAAAATGGGACACGATGGGCCCGGAATTTACAAAGTATCAGCCACTACTATCAGTGTAAGGCAGTGGTATAATCATATAGCCAATTTAAAAATTTCTTTAGTATAAAAGTGTTTGTGGTAGTTAAAGTACAAGAATAAGGTTATAATATTTGTCTTAATTTATCGATTATCGGTCTTTTAAATACATAAGTATATGTAAGCCCGGCCATTCACGAACTGTTTAAACTGTCAGTTTCAACTGTTCAGTTAAAACTGAAAGACTTATCTGTTAACTGAGATGTATACATACTTGCAGTTCAGTTCTTCGGTTTTTAACACAGAGTATACAGAGGCGTCACGAGACAGAAAATATTGTGTTTTTTTCTGTCTTTTTCTTCGAAAGCTGCCCTTTTTGCGTTTTTTGTTTTGATTATGCAATTTGTGTAGATAGTAGCGGTCTGTTTTTACGCATTGTCACTTTACTTACAAAAAACGTTTTCTTTCTCTTTCTTCGAAAGCTGCCCACGCAAATGATTTAGGCATTTTTCATACGTCACTTTTTTCATCTCTGTATACTTTGTGGTTTTTAACATGGATTCGAACGAGCAGGACGGTTTGGCCATATACGCACTCTCGCTCGACACATATTGAACTGAGAACTGTGCAGTTGAACCCCCACACACGTTCACTTCAGTTGAAACTGTCAGTTAAAAATATAAAAATTTTATATTTCTCAGTTTAACTGAACTGTTGAGTTGAACTGTCAGTTATTACCCACTCATGCACAGTCTTTACTGACACTTTCATCTGAACAGTTGAAACTGATAGTTTAAACCAGTGATAACCAAGCCCCGAACTAAGAAAGCCCCGAACGCACGCACACAAAGATATTATGTGCTTGTGTGCGGTCGCAGAGACTGATGATAGTCTCATGTTTTGAAACGAATAAAGTTGTTATATACATGTGAATTGCCGACCGTGTATGTGTGAAAAATACGACTGGCTCGTGAGTCTATGGAGTGGTTATCACTGGTTTAAACTGTACGTGAATGGCCGGCCTAAGAATTTACTTAAACCATAAGCCGATATTTTCTACTTGATTTTTATTAATTGAGTTTTTTCTCTAAAATGTTCACTGGGTTTTCTTTACTTTGTAAACTCTGTTATAATTAAACTTTAACAGACACACGTTACAGCATTTAATAACAAGTCTGGAAGTCTTTTTTCATTGTAAATACGAGCAAAAAATGTTTCCAATTACACATGTAGAAACAAACAAAAGCAACAAAAAAAAAAAAAAAACTCCAAAAAAAACCTTTTTCATGACCTTCTATAAGCAAATTGAATAAACACACTCGTATAGGGAGTTAAAAAAATGATAGAGAACAATAAGAAAATATTGTTATATATTTTTTATATAAAGAAAGTGGCGCTAAAAGGTGATGTGAGTGTTTAATTTTCAAAATAATGATTAAATCAAAGATGGAAACCGAAACAAATTTCCGTATCGGCATAAAAGTTTTTATTATTTCGGTATCGTTATCAGTATTTTTATTAAATAGACCGGCATAAAAACTTTTATAAGGGTATATGATATATCGGTTTTACAACTTGATAACAAATAATAATATCCCTCTTATGCAAAAAAAAAGTTAAAGTTCTCACTAGTTAATCAATACATTAAGCCCAGCAAAAGCTTTTGGGCATATAATTGTTATAACATATTAACCATAACATGTTTGGAGACAACCATGATATGGTTATTCCTTTTGGACGGATAAATTTAACCACAACATGGTTGCTGGTGACAATATGGTTAAAGTAACCATAATATGTTTAAGTGAATGGTTGTAGCTTTATTTTCATAAAACATTCAATTGTTAAATTTAACCATATTTAAAGTTTCAAGGGTGGCAAACACTTTTTGTTAAATAGAAACAAAATATTAATTATTGCGGGGACCATCATATTATTTTCTATATGAGATTTTTTTGGGTTATATGGTTCATTCTAGACCTACCAGCACAATATTTTGTCCTGTCAAAGAAGCTAGGTATTTCGGGAACAGTACTTGTATGGGAGTAGTGGTCAAGTATTCAATGATTCCAATAAAATTTTGGTAGATTATTTAGTTTGCGATAAAATAATTTTGGACCAAATTTAATATAAATGGCAACATATTAAGATGGTTTAAGGGCATATAGATTATATTATGCAAAGCTGTTTGTTAAGGGGTTGTGTGGGACTATCAACCAATTCTCACCACTTTGAACCGTCTTCGCTCTTGTAGCAATTAGAATCTATATACCAAACAGAATCATATTATCTCCTAAATTGCGACCAGCTGGACGGACAGACATCGCTAGATCGAATAAAGAAAGTTTCTCAGTCGATCAGTAAACTAAAAGATAGGCCTAGGAGCAATATTTTAAGATGTTACAAACATTAGCACAAGCGCATAATACCCTCTCCACTCTTCTGCTGTGGATATAAAAACAGCTGCTATTTTTGTTTAAGTTGTTTATTTTTATTATCTTAACCTTAATTTTCAAGTATCTTAATGTTTTAATATTTCTTTCGTTTTTCTTTAACACAGAGAAATTATGCCAACAATATGAAAAAAATGAAAAAACAAATAGCAAATAATAATTAACGTTGTTTCTTATTCGCCCGAATTCCAGCGAGACCAGAAATAAAAACAGTAAAGAACAAGTAATTTTCATTAAGTGGAAACCATAAATTTGCGGAAAAGTATAATTATTTTGCTGAAAATTAAGTTAAACAATAAAAATAAATTAAGTAATATGAAGGCTTGAGAGAAATAAAACAATGAAACGAAAAAAGTTAGAAATGAACTGAAATGTTTTAAAAAATAACCTGACTTAGAATCTCGTTTGAGTCGATCTAACAGTGTCCTTTCGGCCAGCTGGCTGTCCATGTAAAACTTGTTCCCAAAGTACAGGTCGTAATTTTGTGGATAATTTGATGATGAGTTTTGTTTTTTTTTTTTTTTTTTTGAAGAAATTTTATTAATATTTATATGTGATGATATTAAAATCAAAGTATACTTTCCCACAATTAATGGAGCATGGCCAACTTTTTCAACTGAGAGTAGATGGACCACTCATGAAATTTATTTAATGGCAGTAGGAAGATTCTCAATAGAATTTTACATAGCCTTCATATACACTATTTTCCGGAATAGTCTTTGTGCCTTTCTTATTATGTTGGTATTTTTATAATAGCTTTTATGTCATGGCAAGATTGTGTGCTAGTAGGTCCAAAATTTACCACAGCTTCCTTTCCCCCTGGGTGGTCAGATTCTGTCAGAGTTGTCAAATTTTCGGGATTGACCTACTATAATTTCTTATTTGTTATTCTTCAATAAATAAATAAATACTGTAGCTAGAGTGCAAACAACACAACCACATTTGCTCTTTCATAAACACAGTGGAGCCTCCCATAACAGATACATCTCAAAACCAATTAATCCAAGTAATTGTATTTAAAACCATTTTTTTTTTTGTCAAAATATTTCTCATAAACGGACAGAAGCGTTAAAATATATCCAGGGGCCTAATTGTGGCAGGCGTGATCGAGAACTTTCTCAATTCGAAAGCAATTTTATTTCTAATTCTTTTAGTCGATACTGAACGAATCGAAATTATTTTTTCAGTATTGTGTATTCGAATCGAGAAAGTACTCGATCACGACTGCCAGAATCAGGCCCTAGAAGTTGTGTTTTATTAGTAGTTCTCCTTTTTAAAACTCTGATTCATATTTGTTTTTATGCCATTAAGATTGGTGAATCCCCTGTTAACACAAAGGATGGCAAAAAAATGGCTAATTTTTTTTTTTTTTTTTTTTTTTTTTTGGAAAAGTTGTTTCTTTACCTCGTGTTGTGTGATATAGAAGCACAAGATGGCTTTGGAAAAGCTGGATTCTCATCAGATACTTCTAATGTTTCGAGCTTTGATGCCGAGGATGATATGCCCCTTCTAAGTAGGCATATTTAAACGATTTGTTGGAATGACCGAACAATGGTTTTAAACTTAAAATTACTGTATTTAAATATTAGAATCCAGTGCAGTGGTTCAGATAAGTAGGTCTGAAGACTCTAAAGACGAGATAAATGTTAAAATACCTGCTTCCATAAATTCTCATGATAAAGCATTAAAACATATTTTCCGTTTGAAGAATTTTGCAAGATACGACGTAGTCGCTTTTGAAAACATGAGAAACATTGAAAGTCATTTTGAAACTCAACAGCTCAAATTGAACCGATCTAAGTAAAAGTCTACACAAAATTATAGTCATTGACTTAATTGAAATGTCTCATTATAAAATAAAAATAGAAGACAAGACTTCTTCTCATTCGCTTTAGAGTTTTATTTATATAATATCTTTAGTTTTTCCAAGCAACCAGCAAAATGCACAAAGGAACTTGCTTATCTCGCAACAATAAATATCAGTGTACACGCAAAGAAAAAACATGGTTGTGGTAAACATAATCTAAGAGCAACATATTATGATAAGATTCATGATTGTAGTCACCATATAACGATTACTATTGAATCATATTATGACCATGTATTATTCGTAATATTACATCATTAATATTTTTCACTGAGTAAGAAGTTATCATATTATTATCATGTTAATCATAATAAGTTATGAAGTAATCATATTTGTATCATGTTAATCATAATACGACAACAATATATTGCTACAATAAACATAGTGTAGTTGCCGTAATAATTAAAATCTGTTTTCACATTTCCTCTTTAAATTACCCCTGTTCCTAAAAAAAGCATCTTATTAATCTAAGAACTAAATTCATCATTAAATATTTATTTTCCTGATAAGAAAAATATCATGACAAAAAGTTTTATTGTCAAGGTTAACAAAAAAAAAATATATATATATTTTTTACTTCTAAAAACAAAAGTCTCTTTATATTTTTCTTTTTAAACCTTCTAATGCCAAAAAGAAAATGTTGACATAAGCAGCTTTTTGATCTCTATAAATATTTAATGTTCCTATCCGTTATCTCTTGTTACAATAAACAAACAGCCATAATGTTATTTAAATTTAAGTTTTTCTACTCTTATACATATAACTATAAACGGCTATATACTCTTATACATATAAATGCATGAATACGTAGAAGATTGTGTAAACAATACTTATTGCTGATATGTCATTTAGTATGTTAGCATTTTGTTTATTTACAATTTCAATTCTCTACTTTTAAATAGCAATATTTTATTTTTTCAAAACTATAGTACAACAATAATAAATGCTGACAGAGTTAAATTACAATCTTTATACGGCAAAGACTAGAGTAAGAGCAATCAAATATTTTTGCTGTGGTTACAAACAATGTATGGAAAAAAGAGCTGTCTATACAAAAGTTTTTTTTTTTAGCTTAAAAAGGAAAATTGACTGCTGAACACTAAAGGCTGGAGGAAAAGTAAATTTTATATTTATCAAAATCGTTATATTATTGGCCTTCTGCTAATCAGACATACAAATCCTTATACTGATTTAAAGTCTATAGGCAACTAGTAAAATTAATGACTTTGATTAAATGTAGTCTGTCAACTATGTTCAACTTATACTAAACTAATTCTTCGTTCTTTAGATATAAATAGAATCATTTTGTGCCAAGCTCACTTCATCATTCCCGCCATTATTTTGTCGGATGTTGTGCCTTTATAACCAAGATGCTTGAACTTAATTTCCAGAAATACAGACATCTGTAATTTCTTGCCACGCCCACTTCTCTATTCCCGCTCATATCTTTAGAGAGGTTGTGTATTAATAACCCAGATATGTGTACCAAATTTGGACAACTTTTCTCTGACCTTTCTTTAGATATATAAACATATATATTTTGTGCCACGCCAACTTTTCCACTTCTGCCCACATTTTTCCGAATATTGTCTATGGATAACCAAGATGATTGTACCTTATTTGGAAACTTTTGGTTCTCCAGATAAAACAAAACAACAACAAAGAACTTATGGGTAAAACTTGAGCCAGTCGGGGTTTGGCTTATATCTCAGCCATTTCGATATGGCTGAATTTCAATAGCAAAAAATACAGGAGTATATCCCCATCATATCACGCATATGATGGGGATAAAAAAAAAAAAAAAAAAAAAAAAAATATGCCCATCATATCTGGGATCTTCGGAATACTTATTTCAACAGACAGGCGGACAGCGTTATACGCGGAATGAAAAACCTTCTGATTCCGTACGGAAGGTGCTATCGGCTTCATATTTTCCTTAAGCAAATGCCAGTTTCATAAAACTTAACAAAAAATTTCGTTAACCTCAATAAGGTTTTACACATATCGCTCAATTCAATTGTGGCACACCTCAAAAAAATCTATTTAAAGATAAATGCGTTCAAAGTAGTGCTGGGAAACTATCGATAGACTATCGATATTATCGATAGTCTTAAAATATCGAAAATATCGATAGGAAAAATATAAATATCGATATTTATATTATTTAAAATACAGCTATGAAGACATCTAACAACAGCTAAACACACACAGTATTTTGCCGCAAATTTTTACTTGCTATTAATAATTCGCGCTGAATTACAGCAACGAATGCAAACAACAAGAATGGCAAGAGGTATGGATTGATTAGCAGTGCTTTTTACTGCTAATTAAAGGACTTTAAGTCTAAATTTTTACATGTTTACAAAGGGACTGAAATGTCCAATATTTTTGTAATGTTGTAAAAAAAAATGCAAATCCAAATGCAATTCCAAACATAGGACAAAACAATGTCGACCATTAGAGATAAGTTCGCTAGATTGATTACCTTTTTGGGTTTAGAATTTAGAAAACCTTTTGAAGTTGCAATGGAATATCTTATAGTCCCTACTTCGGTTCCTTCAGAAAGGTACTTATCAATTTTTAAAAAAACTGCCATCTAAAATAACGTGCGTATATACATACGTCTCATACGTTCATTAAAGTGAAAAAAACAACGAACTGTAGCCTTATAAAACATAATTAATGTTTTCCTGCACAAGTACAAGCATTCAGTCGATAGTAATATCGATATATCGATAGTGAAATCTGAACTATCGATATATATCGATAGTAGAAAATATCGATAGTATCCCAGCACTACCCAGTAAAAACTTCGCCTACTTTTTCAAAATGAATAGCTTCTTTAACTCATTATTTTGTAGCTTTCATCTATAACTACATCTATAACAACTTCTATAACTACTTTTTCTGGATGTTTGCAGGTAAAAAAAATAATGACTTACTTTTTAATGCGTTCATTTTGGGACATCCCTTGTAAAATTCATTGGTTCTTTCAGTAGAATTGTAAGTAGTGCTCTTATGTTTTTCTGATTACTCAACACATTATTTTGTAGGCGAAGTTTTTACTGGGTAGTTCAAAGTGTTTAATTTGCTCTAGCCAATAAAAAATTGAACTTCCAACGAAGCAGGTTTGTAAGGTAGAAATGTAAGAGTTTCGCTTACCATCTCGCTTAAGGAAGGCCTGAATTTTATATAGTAAAGCAATTAATGTTCGACACAAGAAGCGCTTTATTCATCGTATTCTCCCTGAGAAATCTGCTTCGTAGTATCGTAGTAACCCAGTAAAAACTTCGCCTACTTTTTTAAAATGAATAGCTTCTTTAACTCATTATTTTGTAGCTTTGTTCTATAACTACATCTATAACTACTTTTTTCTGGATGTATGCAGGTAAAATAAATAATGGCTTACTTTTGAATGCGTTCATTTTGGGTCATGCCTTGTAAAATTCATTGGTTCTTTCAGTAGAATTGTAAGTAGTGCTCTTATGTTTTTCTGATTACTCAACACATTATTTTGTAGGCGAAGTTTTTACTGGAAAGGGAATGGCGTGGCACTTGAAATGTTATTTTTTTTATAAAACTTGCTTAAAATTGTTCATTTACTTTACTGTACCTCTGCATATTATATTGCCGAGCGCATAAATGTGCGCTTACTTTTTAAATGTACTTTTAGTGCTTCGCAAAATGATAAAATTTTTTAATGGGTAGCCACTTAGAAAATAAATAGAAACATTATCTTCAAACGGGGAAAGTATAAAACATATAAAGATGAATTTCATAAACAATATAAAGAAACACATAGAGAACAATTCTGCATCACTTACACGAAAACTTAGTTTTTTGAGTTATTTCTTTTATGAAGTAAATGAGCGATAAGATCTACATGCATTCGCACAGTTGCTTTAGCCAGCATATTATGGTTAGGCCTTTGGTCTTCAAACGTTAACCAATTTAACCCAGGAAGGTTGCTCTTTATTTTAGTACATTTAGGTTTCTCTTCGTCAAATCGACGAACTTGTTCAAAAAAAAAATATAGCAGGACGACTTTTAAAGTAAAAAATCAAGACAAAAAATTTTTTTAGTTAGGCATTTTATTAAAAAATTATATAACGCTTAAAAAATAAAGGTTCTTTTTTTCTCAAAATAGTGTTTTAAAATGAATTAACTTTTAAAAGCTTTCGTAATCAGCTAACGTTGTTAAAAAAGAGCTTTATTTGCATATACATAAAAAAGTTATATGATAAAAGTAAAATGAGCTTCGCCGATTTGACGAACAGTAACTATCCAGGGTTAAAAATCAAACATATATTTTAATAAAAGCGAAAACGATGAATATATTGCCACAGTATCTCCATGAGAACTAAGATTATTTATTTCATGAATGAAGTTAGAAGTTAATAGCAAATAGTATTTATTGAAAGTGACAAATCTAATTTTGTGCCACATACGCCACTTAAAATATTTTAAAAAAAGTAGCTTTTTGTGCTGCATACCAGAGAACTGCAAAATCACTATTTTTCTTGATTTATTCATACGCTCAAATTTACATTCACTCTTTGCCTGCAAAACAAATTTTAACGTTGGTAATTTTTACATCGTTTTGTTCACATTTGATTTTTCCATGTGTTCGTTTTTATTGAAAGTGCTTTGCTTGCATTTTTGTTGCGCACGCAATATAACACAATTGTGTAAATTCAAAAGGCCCACATTATTATACTTTTTCATTCAAGTAGTCATTGTCCACTCGATGAGGCGCTTTGTTAACATTAACAACAATAAACCACTCGCTGAGACGCTTTGCTAAAATTAATAACAATAACAAGAATACATTGTACATACAGAACTACTGTACTTTATAAGATGATAAAAAAAGCCTTCTGTTTCTATGGAAATTGTTTGTACCTACATATGTGCGTTTAGTTTCATTTCAATTTTTTTTTCTTGTACTAGATAGTAACTGCTGATTGCCTACATGAGTAATAATTGCTTGATTTCTGGCTTTTTTAAGATTTTTTTTTTTTTTTGTATTTTTTTTTTTCTTTGCCAAAACAATCATTGTCGGACCAAACACACAAACATCTTAATTGACAAACGAAGCTAAACGATGGAATAAATAACAAAGCAAGATGTGCATTGTTGGAATGACTGCAAACCAGCAGCGTATGTTTGCAGTTGCGCAAGTTTGATTGTATTGCTGGGTACACACAGTGCAATTTACATGCAATCTGTTTCAATGCAACCTCAAAATATCAAAGCGTTTTGATGTTGATGCAAACTGGAATGAATGAAAATGAATTTAATTCACTAGATTGCGTAAATGCGTTGCATAGTGTGTACCCAGCATATGACCGCAAGCGAGTGTATTTGCTGGTGTTCATTTACTGCGATTTTTTGCAATCGGACAAATCCGTTCTCTGCTGCATACGTATACTTGTTGCTATGCATTGAGTAACTTGCTGAAATGAATGTGTCTATACAAACAATCTAATAATTTAACATTGATGATTTTTGTTTCCTTTGTTTGGTTTTATTTTACAAAAACAGTTCCATTCAAACTTTTAAAAACATTGTTAATATATTCTCTGAAAAAAACTGGAACTTTTTGTTCACAGATGGCTCGAAGTCAAGCGACTCTACAACATTTGCAGTAGTGCATAGTAATGGCCAACAAATAATAACGGGATACATTGAAAACACTTGCTCTAACTTTACAGCTGAAGCGATTGCCATACTTTTTGCAATAAAATTCGCAGTCCAAAACGAAATGAATCATATAATATGCACCGACAGCCTTTCCACCATTCTCGCCACAAAAAACTCGTTACATGATTCTCCTTTGATAAATCAGATTAGAAATACTCTAAGTCAACATGCCAATAAAATAAAACTAATGTGGGTACCATCCCATGTTGGTATAGCTGGCAACGACTATGCAGATGCCGCTGCCACAGAGGCTAAACGTAGACCCCTTCACAAATTCGCCACTTGTGAGTACCGCGATACCTATAACACAATCTCAAACTATTTAGAAGATACGTATAACCAAAAATGGTCGAACTATCAACACATGTTGAAACATTTTAATCCGTCTGGGAAAAAACAAAAATACCCAAAAAAAAGCGACAAGGAAAGAAACAAACACTATAGTTCGTCTAAGAATTGGACATTGCCAACTCTCGCATAAGTACCTTCTGGAGAAAAACCCAGGACCACAATGTACAACTTGCAACACGCTACTTAATGCTACCCACATTTTAGATGTGTGTCCTGCTTACAGCTCTTCCAGAACAAAAATATTCGGATCAACTTTACCAACTAAACTCTTAACAAATGTCTGTGATAGTAACATTAAACTAATCTGTAAATTCTTGTCATTAAATGGACTACTAACTCAAATTTAAATAAATAGTTACTCACGGAGTCGAAAGCCTATGCTGCTAGTACTCCTCTTTTTTCACATTAGTTATAATAATTGTATTATGTAATTAATAAAATAATAATAATAATAATAATAATATTTTTAATAAATTTTAGAAATTTTTACTATTTATTAACACGTGTTTTTTATTTTATAAAACATGATCCGACTAATAGGTATATGCAGCAATACAACAATAAAAAAACAACACGCACTTTGTTTGTGTATAACGTTATGAATATATTAAAAACAATTACATGAAAAATAGATAACTATACAAAAACTCAGCAGTCGTTTAGCGTAGACCTACGATGCTTTTGCTTTAACTAATTTTTTTCTTACGGCAATGAAGCAAAGCAAGAGTGAAATTTATTTTGTGCGTTTATATTATAAGAATTTGGTACAACTGCCACACATTGGCGTGTAGAGCAAAACAACACTTAAAAAACTTTAAAATAGTGATATGGAGCTAAATGAATGCTTAATATTTCAGCCACCACAAAAAAGTTTGGTGAAACAGGGTTTGGATTTAGAAAGAGGGTACTAAAAAAAAATATATTTATCATACCAAACTAATTTTTTTTTAAATGTTGGGTAGGTCAAACCAATAATGAGCTAACGATATTCTACGGTTCGGTGTGACAATCGAAGATCATTTCAATTTAAAACAAAAGAACACATGATTATAATTTGAAATAAATAAAAGTTATGCATATTTGAAAAATTTTTGTGCATATTGAAAATTGCTATTATTTATACTCTTAAATTCACGCTTTCTCGTTTTAAGCAATTTAAAATATATAAAATAATTTTAAGTACGACCTCGTTTTGAAATATATTACTCTACATAAGTATCAAATTCGATCATGCAAAAATTAATATTTATTTGTTTATTTAAGTCAAATATTTAATAAAACAAACAACTTTAACTAGCAAGAATATTTTAAAGCTCTATCAAATTTCATAATTTAAATAAATTTGTTGACTTGACGAAAAATAAAACTGAAAACAATCAAATTATTTTGAAAGTTAGCTCAAAGCAAAGATTTTATTACAAAGCTGTAATGCCAAGAGGGTAATTTAAAAAAACAAAAAAATATGTTAAGTATTGAAGTGAATCATTTGTCAAAATAAACATTTATAAGGCAATGGGAAGCAGTTTTTTTTTCAACTAGTTATTATACAAAACTAAATGAGTCTAGAAGTTGTGCGAACACATAAAAAGGGGCGCTTTTAAAGCTGAATTAACTGTAGGAATTACAGTTTAGGAAATTGTTAGTTTCATTTGAAAATTTTGATGGAAAGGTGAAAGAAAAATTTGTGTTTTCTTCGACCTTTTTATTCTAACTTAAAAGTAATAATTAATTTAGCTTAAGGTCTACTTTTTTTATAAAAACATATTTTTACTTTCAATTTATTGCTACAAAACATCGAGTAGCATAATCAGAATTAAAATTTTTCTATTTTAATTTAAAAAGTTTTCAAGCTAAATCTTTTTTAACAATAATTTATATTTCATTAATATATATTTAATAACATTTAATATTTATTTATTGCCAATATTATATTATAATACAATTTATCATTGAAAACTAATATTTATTTAATTTTATTGAAAATCTCTTGTTTTTTTAATTTTGATTTATGATTAAAAAGAGTGCCAAAAGTATATTTTACAATTTAAATTAACTGCTTTTACATGTACACAAACAAAAGTAAAGTTGTGTGTTAAAACCTTTGGTTAATTTTTCACGAAACTTATGAATAAAGCAAATTAATAGGAAAAAAAAATAAATTTAATAATAATTTTAATAGATAAATTAATACATGCATAAATAAAATTCGTATAATACGGCAGGAAGGAGAAACTTTAAAATATTGTTGAACGCTTCCCAAAGTTTCGTTTGATATTAGTCAATTTAAAATATCTTTATTAAGTCAATTTAAGTCTACAATCAACCTCTTATACTAGTAGTCTTATACTTTTATGTGTTATACTAGAGGCCCAACTGTCAAAAATTACAAAAAAGTCTTGCAATCTCAAATGCATTTAAAAAAACAAAAATATTTTATTCGGTACGGAAAGTGCAAACATTTTAACACTTTGCTTAAGCAAATGACAGATTCATATTACTTAACAAAAAGTTTCCTAAAGTTCAATATGGTTTGAAACCAGAGACCTGCGCCGAAGCGGCTAACAGCTGGCTAATGCAGCCGCCGATAAAAATATTTGTCCCGCCGCCGCCGACAATTCTTCAGCTAAAACTCGGATCCAGCTAAGCCACCGATTAGTTTGTAAATAATTTTTATTCTCTTTTTAAAACATCTTGCCATATTAATTTTTGTTTGACTATCTTTAAAAAGTGCAAGTCTAATAAATGTCTGCCTCCCAATACTGTCAGTTCTTGTTTATAAAGCACCAAAATATCATCGACATTTTTTTAAATTACTAGCTGACCCGACAGACGTTGTCCTGTCCAAATTAGAAAAATATTTGCGTTCGATTTTTAAAATCCGTTAAAAGTGTTCTGTTCAGGTAACCAGTAAAAAGAAGTAAAACTTATTCGATTGCTTTGCTAGGATATCAAAATTTTGTTCCTTGCAATGCTTTGTGATATACGACATTTTTTGTTTGGTTGTCTGGTGCATAAACAAATAATGCTAACGGACTTCCGACGCGGGAACAAGCGAGAAGCATGAATTCTCAAGGTTAATGCCGCAAACACGCAATGACTGCCCTTGAGATTTGTTGATTGTCATTGCATATGCGAGCCTTACTGGAAACTGCAAGCGTTTAAATCGAATGCCATGTCAGTTGGAATCATTTGGATCCGAGGTATCAAAACATTTTCTGCTTTTAACTTTACTTTGAGCATTGTTGCTTCGATGATGTTATTCATCATTTTTTTACGGTAAGTCGGGTGCCATTACAAAGACGTGGTTTGTTTCTATTTCGTAACATTATGATTACCGATCCAACTTTTAGTTGGAGATTTGTACGTCTTTAATTCGCCAGCGATTTCACTTTGAATCTTAAAATTCAGTTCGTTGACATCAACGATTTTCGCAGCTTATAGCACGTTTGCTCAACCAGTCATGATTTCAGTAATTTTGTAATGTTTGGAAACACCTTTCGGATGAGTTCGGACTTTGATTCGGTGAACTGGCAGAAATCGAAATATCCACCGGGATTTTGCCGTTTCCTACGTCCAGCAATTGTTTGGAAAATACGTCCTGAGATTGATTGTTCTGCAGCCCGACCCGCATGTTCAGAGTCAATTTGAGCTTCCTAACGTGTTTCCACACAGTAGACGACTTCAAACATGCGGCGGGCGTTGATCGAACTTAAGTGCTGAATGAGCAGTCCAACAATGTAGATGCAATTCCTGACGATGCGAGTGCAAGTACAATATCATTCTGCCAGCGTATCGTTGCAAAAATTATCGCACCTAAAAAAGTTTTCCCAGTTCCACCGGGAGCGTTAAAAAAACCCTTCCAGCTTCATCTTTCACAGCTTTCATGGATTCATACGAACATTTGAAAGAAAAATTTGTCAAATCGATAAGCCATTTTCTCATTTAAGGAAAATAGAAAAAAGTGGGCGTTAAAGTGGGCGGGGTTAAATTTTCTTTTCGTACAAACCTAATTTGGACCATGGCGACCATTTCAAAGAAAAAATCGTTATGCGATCAGCAACACACAACATTTCATTTTTATTATATAGATGTCGTTGGTGGTGCAATATGAAAGTTGGATTTTGCCACGCCCCTCCGCCGCAGACCGAAAATCAAAAATCAGACTTTACAGTGCCAGCCGCCTAATTATTGAATGATTATAAAGATTCCCTGAAAATTTAATTAAAATCGGCCCAGCCGTTTTGGAATCCATACGTTACATACATACATACACACACATCCTCGAAATTTTTTAAAATTATGTCATATACGAAAATGAGTTAAGAGTAGTAAATGAGAGTACGAAAAATGGCTTAAATTGTTGTTGCTAATTTTTATATTTTCTACCGGCTACCGGTGGCGGCTCGAAGGCCACCGAGTATTTTTTGCATAGCCGCCGTCGCCGATAAAATTCCACGGCGCAGGTCTCTGTTTGACACTTTGACACATGTATTCGAACAGTTGCTTAAGCCAACTTAAGCATATTATAGTTGGGCCTTAAGAGAAGCGTGTCCTTTACTAAGAATCCAATTTTGTTATACTAAATCTAAAATGGCTTTTACAGGGATAACCATTTCTTATACAAAGCAATCATATCTCTTTTCAAGATCTTGACATTTCTTTATAATATTATTAACAGAAACCACTTTTGCGAATGTGCTTCAATTAGTTAAACTTCAATTTACAATAGTCTTATTCCCTCAATATTTCAAATACTTTTTGCTTAAGCCAACCTTTGGTTACCATTGGTGCTATAGATATGTACTTATACTTAGGAATGACTCTATACACCACCATAATATCTTATATCTTCATATTACATATTTTTATTTTAGCTATCCTTTGGTCAGCAATGAGTTACATTTTGTATAGTTATACAGAAAACTTAAAAATTATCAGGCACTAGAAGAATGTAAGGCACTTTCTGGCCCGCTACGGCCTTCGTCAGCCTGCTTTGTGTCACACTGGATAGTGATGCTTTATTAATTTCATGTTTTTATTTAACTCAACAAATTTAACAAACAGAATGTGGGAATTATTTCTTTTTCATAAATTATTTTTAATTATAGTTACCATTTTTTCGAAGTCAAATTTCAATTAATAAAGCTTTTTACAATAGTCTTATTCCCTAATTTTTTTACATACTTTTTGCTTAAGTCAACCTTTGGTTAATCTTAGTGTCGTATACCCAGATTACTGTTTTTATACCAAGACTACTACCAAACTATGACTGTACCAAGACCTTAGTATAAAACTTGCAGGCCTATACTAAGTTGCATTTTATTAAATCTTAAAATTTAGATTTTATTTTAAGACTTTTATGTGTTATAATAAGGGAATCATATCTTATGTTAAGATAATAGTACTTTATCTTAATATGTTATACCAAGAATATATTTACCAAGATCGAAGTATAAAAATTGCATACCCTATACTTTCATTACCATGTCTAATACTTCTCCTGCCGAGGTTTCACACTAAGCCTACCTTGTCGTACAATTTATCTACAACATATAATGCTTAGATTTATTTCTATAACAGCAAGTTTTATAGTCTTCCATGGTCTTTACTAAGTCAACTATGCTTCATACCAAATCTACCATGTATTACTTATATACTATGACTTTAGTTAAGCTAAAGCCACCATGTCTTAAACGAACTCAACCTATGTTTTAGGCTCCTTGACCATGCCTTTTTTCTAAATCTACAAATAAACATATGGGCACTTCCACAGAAAAGCTCTCTTTTTGTCACGTCACGTCACCTAGCAATTATTCTTGTATTTTAGAACCACGTTGTTCAAATTTTTCCTCTCTTTCACTTAATGAAAACCTAGTTGAGCTCTACACCCAAATGCAAAAAACTAAATAATATTTTCATTATTCTTTGAGAAACAATTAAAAATGGTTGGCGACGTTACGTGACAAAAAGTAGACATTTCTGTGGAAATACCAATATTCTTTAATTTCAAGTCTTATACTAAAACAGATATCTTATACTGAGACTTTTATTTTCTATACTAAACTAACCGTGCTTTATACTTAACCTATAAGTTTTTATACTTATATTAAAAAATCTAATTCTTATACTTAATCTACAATGTGTGATACTGAAATGACTATATCTAATACAAAAACTATTGTCTCTTATACTTAGTCGTCTGTCAAATTTTGTAGTCACTGTACCACATCTTGTACTTAGACTTGCAATTTGTATACCTGCCATAGTTAAATAATAAAGTTGTATACTTCGAGAGTTATGTCTGTACCAAAATAATTATGTCCTCTACTATGACAATCATGTCTCGTACTAGAAAAATCATGGGGGTAATCACCGCATTCGATACTATCGTATCGAATAAACTATCGAATTTTTTTGCATACGATAGACACTGCCGTATCGAATGAAAACTCGATAAATGTTATGTCGATTTACTCGATATCGAATGCTATTATTTCAAATTCAATACATTTCATTCGATATCGAGTTTCATGATACCAAAATAAATAATTTCAATAAATTTTTCCCGATATCGTATGCGGTGATTGGACCCCATAGCTTAAACCACACCGACGCTAAATGCTGTTACTAAAGCTTAAGTATTTAGGATTAAAAACTATAAAAAGTTCAACAAAATAACCACAATACTTTTTAAAGGCTGTTTTACACTATCACACAAGTCTTGCGTATTTTGACGAAAATGTATCTCAGTGGTGCGACTCACTAACTTTTAACGAACCGACAATCGTTATATTTGTCGACAAATATATTCGCTTGCAGTAACCAGGGTTGTCAGATTTTTTGAGCTCCATCGCCAAACCAGATGTCAGAAATCGCCAAAAATCTCCAAACGTCAAATTTTTTCAGTTTTTTTTTTAAATTAAATTTAGCATACAAAAAACGCTAGTATAATATTTCAGTCAAAAATCGCCAAAAACTGAGAAAAAATACAAAAAAGTCGCCAAAAATAAATTTACCCACTTACAACTACATTTAGAGTTGACAAAAAATCAACCAATTGTGGTTGGGATTGTAAGAAAAGATTAACTCAAGTTAACTAAAAGTTAACTTTTTAGAGCGACGCATTGATGCTTAAATTCGGTTAACTTATCCGCGAGATAAACTTTTCCGAGAGTTAACTTTTTCGCGATTCTACTGTAATATAAATGGTAAAAATAGCGAAGTTAATCGCCAGTTATATCAGAAATCGCCATAAAAGTCGCCAGTCGCCAAACGGGAATTCCCATCGCCAAACACGTTTCAAAATCGCCACGTTTGGCGAGAAATCTCCATATCTGACAGCTCTCGCAGTAACGATAGTGTGATTCTGTAACTTTTTTTTAATGGAAGCGAACAACTGTATTTTTGTAACATCTCTGTCTTAAAAATGTTAAAAAAAAACGAAAAGCACAAAAGAGAATAAAATAAAAACAAATGAAATTATTCTTAACCCCCTGTGTTACACATGTTTTTGCATTCAAAATGCATTGAAAAGGTCTGGCCAGACTCATGAGTAAGACGAAGGGTTAATTTATGGTTGTTGTTTTTTTTTTGTGAATTTTACATTTAGAATTTTGTTTTTGTTCTTAATATGCTGTTTTTGTAAATTTTAAATTAAGGATTTTGTTAATATAATTTTGTATGTATGTAAACTATTTTAAACATAAAATACATTTTATCGATTAAATAAAGTGCTGGTTCACACAGGTCAAGTTTACTTGAACAGTTTTATTTAAATTTTCTTTTGAACTTGCGTTCACGTTCATGCACAAAATTATTTTTTGTTTTTTTTTCCTTCAACTTTGTAGCTTTTTATTATATTACGGATGAAAAAAGAAAAGAAAAATACAAAACTGACTGGTACGGTCAAGTATGTACCCCTTTCCATTCTCTTTACCCCTCTCTCCTAAAAGCTCAAGACTTGAAGAGTCAAACTTGACCTGTGTGAACCAGCACAAACACAACCTAAATTATTTTCGCTAAAATAACGACAAATAATTGCTTAAAGTAACAACTGATTTTAAACGACAGCGAATATCGTTAAAAATTTTACTGAATAGCATATTCGATGAATTTTCGTTATATTTATTTTAACGATTCGATTATCGCTATAAAAGTTAGTGAATCGCACTACTGATCTAATTATTGTTTGAAAATTTTCTAAAACCAGTAACAACTTATTATGAAAGGGCTGTATTTTCTTCAAAATACGTAAGTCTTGTGTGATAGTGTAAAGTACCCATAACGTATATAAGCTTTATCTAAAGTATTTTACTCAATTCAAAATCGAATGCTTAAACTTAACTCTTGTTATAAAATTATATACTTCACAGAAAAAAATAATTTTCATATTTGAATGCGAAAATCGCATATTTGATTAAAAAAAGTTTTTTGAATTTTCTGCGATGACGATTTTTGCGGTATTGATAGAAAAGTTTGTACGTATTATAATTGAATTTTAGTCAACAACCAAGTTTATTTGTTAATTAAAATAACTTTTTTCAACAAAATTTCAACGTGATTTGCTAAAATAAACTGTTGGAAATTTTTAATAAATCAAACAAAATGTTTATCGAATCTTTATTTATTTATTCATTAATTATAATGTTCTAAATTCCCAATTTTAATTCTTTGATAAATGCACTAAAATTTATTTTGGCGCGATAAGCTAGTTGCTAGGCGCATTACGCTGGTTGCTTAAGCCAGATCATGAGAGAACATCTTTCCAAAGACTTTGAAAAAACTAAAGATATTAAACAAATAAAACTGTAAGGCTAATGAGAATTACAAACACTCAAGTTTTACTTGCAACGATATCAAAGCTATTAAAAAATGGAGAGTTGTAAAAATACTGTCTTTACTTTTATTCAAGAATTTTTTTTATTGAATATGAAGAAATATTTATTTATGCATTTCATTATTAAATATGTATTATTGAGTGCTTTTTTGCAATGCGCAATTTTTGATAAATTTTTTCATTGAAGCAAATAAAAAGTTTGTTGACCTAAAATTTAAATTTTAGCAAACTGTGTTGTTTAAAATTTTCTTGAGATTTTTTTCCTATTGGATTATTAAATAATCGATTGTACTTATGACTCTATATACGTTTCGCTTAAAGACTTTAATCGTTTGGTGCCCTTTATTGCCCACCTCATCTGTTTACATTAAATGACAGACCTTTTAATATAAAAATATGCAGGGTAACAATGGACTGCAATCACACATTTTAAACCATAAAATACATAATGAAAGGGAAATAACGTATTAAAATGTAATAATTTATAAAAATTTTATTTATTTTGTTGCAATAATATAATGAAGTAAATAAAATAAATATATACAAACAGTGAATATAAAAAGGGAAAAACTTTTATTTACAAATTTTGTATTCTTATACTCAAATTTAACAGCCAGGCCCACGATGTCGTTGGGCAGCTTAAGTGAGCACGCAAGTTACTCATTTCGATTCAAAAAACCTTTTTATTAACGTTCTTAAAATTCTGTATTTTAAACGAAATTTTTCTTTAATTTGGTCTATTTTATTATTTGGTAAAAATAATTTTTTCACCGAGTTTTTTTTTTTTTAAATTTTTTGCTATCTTATCTCGACTTAAGATGTTTTGCCAAAATGCTACATATATATATATTTTTTTTTTTCATTATTTATTTATTGAATCTTCATATATTAAATATGAACTAACAATAATTAATCAAATCTTAACCTAATACGTTATTTTATGTCCTGCCAGTGCCAGACAAAAATTTTCTTCATCACGGGTTCTGTTCACTTTTATAGGTGTTTATCGCTCATCTACTTGGATAAGTGCTGCAGTGTCTCTTCTTCTTAAGCGAGTGTGGCCGCTATCATTTAAAATATTTCGTGCTAGTGGGTTCGGGTGCAATTCGAGCCTTTTTAAGTACTTTACTGCATATTTTGTAATCATAGTTTTAACTAATGGAACATTGAGATCCTTGTGAATATTTGAGTTTTTAACATACCAAGGGGCAGCTGTGATTATTCGAAGTAGTTTATTTTGGCGCCTTTGAATTTTTTCGATATTAGAGGCCGAGGCAGTGCCCCATAACTGAATACCATAGCACCAGGTTGGCTTTAAGATGGAGTTGTAAAGAAGAAGTTTGCAGTCGAGACTAAGGACAGAGTTTCTTCCAATAAGCCAATGAATTTGGATGGCTTTTAGTTTCATTTGAGTTAATTTTGCCTCTATATGGCTTTTCCACGTTAAACGGCGATCTAGATGAATACCGAGGTATTTTACATGCGAATTTTGAGGTTTTATTTGATTATTGATTTTAATAGGGTGCATGATTCTCGACGCAAGGTGAATGTTATATGTACGCATTTTTGCTCATTGACCTTTATCCTCCATTGCTTTAACCATAGTTCGAGTTGAAATATATGATCCTGTAGGTATCGAGATGCTTCTTGGCGGTTTTCGTGCACGCTCAGAAAAGCTGTATCATCAGCAAATGTTGAAGTTTGTGTGTAGTTGTTTGTTGGCATATCCGAGGTATATATTAAGTATAAAAGTGGGCCGAGGATGCTCCCCTGAGGGACTCCAGCGTCAATTTGCTGAGGAGAGCTTAAATAATCACCTTCTTTAACAATAAACTTTCGACCGGCTAAGTAGCTTTCTAACAGCTTGTGTGTGTTTACTGGTAAGTTTAGCTTCAATTTATGTAATAAGCCTTCATGCCAGACTTATCAAAAGCTTGAGAAACATCGATGAAGAGAGCGGAACAATATTTTTTTTCTTCAAAGGCTTTTCTTATTGTGTTTACTATACGATAGGTTTGCTCAATTGTGCTGTGTTCTCTTCTAAAGCCAAATTGGTGGTTAGGAATACATCTATTTGCATTTAAAACCGGGGTTAATTTTGACGTTAACAGCTTCTCAAACAGCTTTGATATATTAGAAAGTAAGCTTATAGGCCTATATGACTCAACTTTTGTGAGATCCTTTCCTGGTTTAGGTATCATGGTGACTAAAGAAACCTTCCACTTTTGAGGATAGTATTCAAGGCGTAAAATGGCATTAAAAATTAAGAGAATAATTTTCTTTGCTATGCTGGGTAGCTCCAAAAGCATTTTGTTGCTGATCTTATCAAAACCAGGAGCCTTCTTGGGGTTTAAATCACAAATAGCCTTCTCGATTTCTCTTAACTCAAATCTTAGGGGAACAGCTGCCCTAGCTGCAACAGGTGGTAACTCGACCGCAATATCGTGAGATATATTTGGGGTAAATACGTTTTTTAAATGAATGACAAAAAGATTTCCTTTTTCAACATCATTTCTTGCCCAACTTCCATTCAAGTTTCTTAATGGTGGTTTAGAGACAACTGGCCTTTTGAGATTTCTAGCTGCACGCCATAATGAGTAGTCTGATTGTGGGGTTGCATCAAGTTCCTTAATATATTTTTCCAGAGATGCCGTTTTCTGAGTCTGCAATAACTTTCTTAGTCTTTTTGTACACACTTTAACAGCCTGTTCAAATTTTCGAATTTTGTTTTTGTTTTAAATATAATTTTCTATGCGAAGATGACGTTCGACATCGTTAAACCGGCAGTAAGTAAGTTCTTAAGTTGTGGGGATCTGTGCATTTGCCAATCTCTTCGAACCCTCCTTTTTCAGACAAAAGATGCTCGACATCTGTGGAATATATTTTAATAGTTTTTGTTTTTGTGGGGGCAATATTGGAATGTTGGACAGCTAGTTTCAGAAAACTGTCAAAATTGTCAATAGAGCGATCTACATACTCCGGTGTACTGAGCGGAATATTTTCTGTGCAATGGCTACTGAGATATTTTTTATGTTTTTACCAATTAATTTGCGTAGCTATGGGGATGTTTTTAACCTCGCCGAAATCGATGACATCTGGAATTTTTTGATGATCAGTAGGCCAATATGTTGGTTGTCCGCTCGCTACCACGTTTAAATCCATTTTAGAAATTGTGTTAAATAAAACACGACCCTTTGGTGTTATAAGTCGTGACCCCCAGAAGGTATGTTTAGCGTTATAAAAATGAAAACGTCTGTGTTTTTATTTGTTTGTTGGCTTATAGATTCCTAGACTATCGACCCGATACTTATTTTTTCAATAGGAGCAGGTGAAGTGGTACCCTCCATAGGTTGCCAATATTAAGTATCGCAAATCTTTAGAGCCGCTGTACCCATTTTCTTTAACTTTTTTGTAGTAGGATCTTCTTAGCCCCGAAATTGAAATAAGATATCAGCGGGGAAAGTGGTACCACTTATAGGACGCCAATTTTAAATATCGCATATCTTAAGAAATGTTATAGTGAGGATGTTCAAACTTAGTAGGAATCACCCTTGTCGTTAACTACACCTTTGAACATAAATATTAATGGGGTAGGCGCGGGGGATGCAATACTCCCCATAGGACGCATATATTAAAAACCGCATAACTGAAGAACTATTATAGCTAAAGTCTTCAAACGTGGATAAAGCCACAATCATGGTAAACTATAAATTTTGGAGTAGTAGGCGGTGGCAGAGCAGTGCCCCCATATAACGAAAATATTTAATACAGAATATCTGAAAACAAAAGTCTTCAAGCTTTCAAGGACCCACTCTTATGGTAAACTACACCTTTCTAAATAAAAAAAACCAAGGGGATAGGTGCAGCGGAAGCTATAAATAATACATAAATGAAAAAGCGTATGTATCTTTGTTTTCTTTAGACTCCTAAACTACTGAACCAGTTTTTCTGAAATGTTTACAGTATTTTCTAATTAACCGGCCCTAAACAAAGTCTATTAATATTTACAATGACAATAAAGATTTCTACATATTTGAAGTACTGCAACATTGAAGGCATTCCAATTTTGCACAAAAAGCTTAGACAATAATACACAACATCTTTTAAAAAGTAGGTTCAATGGTAGGCATGGCTCCTCCCATTACGAATACCTTTGAAATTTCTGTAGAACGGTTACTGTAAAGTCACTTAATTTAGTACAAGATGCTTTGTTCTCAATACACGAGATCTTCCAATTAAACTCGTTTTACCTCCCACTGTAGCCGTATTTTGTTATGAAGAATATAAGGATTTTAATTTTGCGTGTGTATATTTATTTACACACCTACAAAAGCTTTTCTTATTGGATTTTGCATTTCATTTATTTATTTAAACACAAAAGCAAAGTACGTATGTATATGTGTGTTATGCGTATACGTTAACAAAAAAATTTTAAATATAATTATACTTTTAAATGCGATTGAAAGTTAAATTCATTAATTTTACTACAAATTTTTATTATTTTAATTGTTTATGCTTTAAATTTGATCGTATTGTATTTATTTAAAAGTTGTTTTTTTCGCATTTTATTAATATTCTCTTTTCTGTGTCTTTCATTTTTATTGTAGATAATTATTGCAATTTGCCAAAGGCATCAAGCAGCAACTACAACAATTGAAGCAGCAGCAGCAAAAGCGATTCATACAAATACATTATGACCACAAGGCTAAATGGAAACCAGGGAAAACAACAATTTTACCATTATTTTGTTTAAATAATAAAGAAAAGCGTACAGCAACAAAATCAACAACAAGCAAAAAAGTATGAAAATAAAATAATAAAAAAAGAGTAGTGTGTATTTTAATTAAATAAATTTGCAAAGTGGATCAAAATATACAAAAAAAAAAACATAAATATACACACACACTTATTGTGTGTGTCAGTGTAACTGGTCAGTCTGTCAAACGTTAGTTCATCATACAGTGCGAGTAGCCAGCAGCAGCACAACGACGCCATACCGAATATTAAAGGCCTGTAAGAGCAGCAATAGCTTTCATTCATCAGTTAAAGCATAAAAAATAAAAGGTAAAAAACTGTTTTTGTAATTAATATTTTTAAAGAAATTGAAAAAATGTACTTTATGGTATTTTGTTTTTTTTTTTAGTTTTTTGCTTTACTTTATGTGAAGATTTATTTGTCCCATACATTTGCTGTTGATGGAAATTGTAAATCAACTTTAATTTTATATTTGTCGGCATGAAGCCTTAAGGGGGGGTTTTTTTTAGAAAAAAAGGTACTTTTAGGTGGAAAAGTACTTTTTGGTAAAAATTTCCTTGTGGGGACAACACAAAAAAAAATAAAAATTTATTAAATTTGCACTCAAAAACAACTTCATAGTATCAATTTCAAGTTAAATTCACTTGATTAAAAGTTTAATTCACTTGATTAAAAGTTTAATTCAGTTGATTAAACGTTTAATTCACTTGATTAAACGTTTAATTCACTTGATTACATTTTTAATTACAACAAATTTTATTTTAGATTCATGCTTTAAATTGGTGAACAATTTTGGGGAATTTTTCTCTGAATATAATTTTTGGGGAAAAAGTAGTTCTTGATTGAAAAGTACTTTTTCGAGAAAAAGTAATTTTTGACGAACAAGTGCTCTTAATTTAAGAAATGAATGAATTTTTTTGTGTTAAAGTGACTTTTGAGAAATGTTGAAAAGCTACTTGTTTCTAAAAAAAAGTGAGTTTTTGGTGACAGAGACCTTTTGGGTAAAATATGACTTTTTTGTTGAGAGGTAACTTTTTGGTAATAAAGCGACTTTTGGCAACAAAGCAAATTTTTTTTAATAACATTACTTTTTGTTTAAAAGTTTGTTTATGCAAAAAGCTACCATTTTTCGTGAATAGTTAAAGTGGTGAATGAGGGGTAGCTTGCCATTCTGTGTGCAAGTTTTTGAATATTGAGACCCCATAGAGTATATATATTCTAAGTCCTTGAGTAATTCTCAGTCGATTTAGGCATGTCCGTCTGTCTGTCTATCCGTATGTGCGTCTGTAGAAAACACGCTCACTTTCGAAAAGCTCAAAAGAAAAAATTTTTCTACATATCCTTCGCCGTTTGGGATTGGAATCCAGCGAAATCGGTTAGTAGAATAAGAGTTATGAACCCAACTGTGAAACAACCACTCCAAAAAATTGATAATATTGTTACAAAGACTAACATAAATAATGGCGGAATGCACATATTGATATAAAGTTTTGCACAAAATTGTTCTATCTGACTAGAAATCATACCACAAAATTCGTAAAGATTGGTCCATATTACACTAGCAAATTTCGTGAAGATGGATGCCTATATAAAGCCCACTGTAACTAATTTCGTTCTGTCGTAGTTGTATATGACTAGAAATTACACTATACAATTTCGTAAGAATCGGTCCATAATTTAAGATAATTTAAGGTCCTAATAAAGCCCACTTCTAAAAAATTCTAATTGTCGGTGGGGGCTATCAAAGATTCGTCATAGCCGAATATAGCTCACCAACTTGTTTTGGGAAAAATTATCTGTTTTCCTTTGTGCGAAAAAGTATTTTTTTTGGAAAAAAGTATCAGTATTATAAAAAAAAGTATATTTTCTTTAAAATAAGAATATTTAAAATTTTCAAAAGGAATCCTCTATCTTTTGAAAAATTTCGTTCTTTTTTCACAAAAACTATCTGTCCTTTACAGTATGTAAATCGTAAAAAAACTCTTTATGATACCAAAAAAAAAATCAAAGTACATACACTCTAAATATTTCAACTTTGTACCCAAAATTTGTTACGAAATACCAAAAAAATTTAATTTAATTCAGGCAATTACATGCAACATTGAGCTCACGTTTACAAACAAAGAGAGACATCTACTACAAAACGTGTCTGCAAGAAAAAAAAACTTATCAAAGAAAGATAGTTTAGACTTTGTCTTTATCTGTATCTCTCTACGTTTATTTAAGCTGTAAAAAGCAAAATACATATTAAACCGTTAGAGGAGTCTTGGTATTGTTAAATATGCGAAAAAAAATTATTATTGTAATACTAACAAAAGAAGCCTACTTTTAGGGGTTCCTAATACATACAAGCATTCCATTTGAACATGTCACAGTTTCTTTAATTAAACTCTGTTTATTTTAAGGTTTCTTTTAGAACAATAAAATTCTGTTCTTTATTTTCAAATAACACAATATTACAACCATTATGGCATTGCTGTTATGAGACACAAAATAAGTCTAAACAGAAAAAGTATCAAGTAAACTGTAAAACGAACATAATTTTAATTAGCAGCATTTGCTTAAAGAGAAAAACTTATACGTTTTGCTTGATTTCACTTGAAAAGGTATAAATACAAAGAGATTATGTTTGAAATTTAAAAAAGTTTAAAGATTTTGTGGAAAAAAAGATGATTATACAAACTTATTTTGAAGCTGAAATCTATTAAAGGGGAACTGTTATTATGCCCACAACAAAATAGGGGAGAGGTTATTTTGCATTTGTGCTGACACATAAATACATTGGTTTTATGTAACGCATAAATTTATTAGTTCAAGACCCATCTTTAGTTGGGAGATCTTCTCAGAATCACTTTCTAAATCGATCTAACGACTCGTCCGTCTGTCCGTCCGCTTGTCATGCGGAACAGGCGAAAGGCTCGGCTTGGAATTTTATAGATAATTTTATCAAATATAATTGTGATACGGATGAATTCTATAGAAAATTGTGAGAATCAGTACATAATTTCAGTCCAATTTCCTCAAGTAAAACAGCTCAGATATGCTAGGAAACCATTCTTTTATAAGAACATAAACTTATAATTGTTGGTATTGATATAAAATTTGGCAACGATAACTATTATAATAGATACTATGTCACCGCTTTTAAACAAACAAATCGCATATAGATGTTGATATCTGGATAAAAGCTACACAAACATAACTTTGTTTTGCGTACCAAATATGGTACACTCTCGAAAAATTGTCTGTATATATTATATATATACTTTTTTTATTATTTTATTATTATACTTTTTTCCTTGTTTCATAAAGAGTATTGACGTATACATATTTTTAAATGTTCGCTTGTTCTTTTCTAATATGCTTTAATTTATTTCATTTGAGCTAAACCTGAAAATATGCAGCAGTTTTTTTTTAACAATTTTATAACCCAAAAGGTTAAATTCCTAATTTTCCTCTTTGACTTAATTGTTCAACTTTAAATTTTTCGTAATTTAATATTTCATTATTCTTCCTGGTTACAAACGAGCTGCATGCGTTCCCTTTTAGTTTAATTAGTACTTTAACAAAAAAAAAAAAAAAAAAAAAAAAAAAAATTAGTTCTATGGTCTCCTTTTAAATGTTCCCAGTCAATTAGTTTATGTTCTTTACTGTTTAATCATAGAAAATATTTGTACAAGTTCATTTTGAATGCAATTGCTGTTGCACAATTTTTCTACATACTCGAAAGCATATTCGAAAGCAGTCGGCTACAGTGTAGCAAGTGTAATAATTTAGTCAGTTTTTAGACCCACCACAACTAGTTGTGAATTAGGGTATACGCAGTTTTTCATTTCATGGGGAACTTATATATATATTCTGGGTCTTTGAGTAATTTTAAGTCGATTTAGCCGTGTTCATCTGTCTGTCCGTCTAATGAAAACACTCACTTTTGGAAACCACAAGGGAAAAGAAAAATATTGGTGTCAAATTTGTCTAGTTATCCCAAGCAGTTTCAGATTAGAATGCAGCAAAATCGAGTCAGTTGGAGAAGAGTTATGAATCCGAAAAGGGAACCAACACACCAAAAAATTGATCATTTTGTTACAAAAACTAACATAAATAGTGGTGAAATGAAACAGTGTGCGGTGGAGGGTATCAAAGATTCGGCACAAACTAACTTGGTAACCGATTTGTACATACGAGCACAACAATTAAAGTTAAAAAAAATGTTAAACTATTGTGCTTTTACTAAAAAAGCATGGCTCTAGCAAATCTTTGCAACACTTTCTCCTACTCTATTTCTTATCTTTCTAAATGACCTCCTTTGTCAAACTTCCAACCCTATATACTCTTTTGCAGATGGCAGCAACCTTTGCCATTCGTACTCATTCGAATGCAGACCAAGCGTATCCGATGTCGCTGCTATGAGGCAGAATATGAATGATACGCTTGGCCGGAACATTGACATAGTCTCGGAATGGGGTCGTGCGCATAGGGTCGATTTTAATGCCTTCAAGGTGTCGAAAGATGCATTCAAGTGCCTCGGTTTTCTAAGACGGTGTAGGATATACTTCACTCCATCTGATCTCCTTACTATTTATACCACCTATATCCGACCGCGCATGGAATACAGCTCTCATGTGTGGGCCGGTGCTTCAAAATCTATTTTGGAGCTTCTCAGCTGCGTGCAGGAGAGGGCGAATTTTCTCATTGGTGACAGTAGGGTATCCAATTCTATTGACTCCTTTGAGCACCGTCGCAATGTGGGTTGTATTTGCCTGTTTAATCGTTAATACAGTGGAATGTGTTCTGACAAAATTAGGGATCTGGTTTCCGAAACCCGTACGTTTGTTCGTAATATACGTTTTTCCTCAAGAGCCCATCCTTATGTCGTCGATTGGCAGGTGAATCGTACAACGCATTGCAGATAGAATCCGATTTTTCCGGACTGTTCGTATGTGGAATAACCTTCCTGCAGAAGTCTTCTCTCTCACTTACAACATGATTAAGTTCAAATCGAATTTTCACAAACACTACTCCCTCTATCCTCCTTCCCACAACCTATTTTCCTAGGAATAACCTTCCTGCAGAAGTCTTCCCTCTCACTTACAACATGATTAAGTTCAAACCGAATGTTCACAAACACAACTCCCTCTATCCTCCTTCCCACAACCTATTTTCCTAGTTCCAACATCCAACACAATGCAATGCATTAGTAGGGGTCATCCCCTGAGTGCTGGTCCTAACAGAAAAAAAACGTGTAAAACAGTATAATCGACCTAAACGCATAACTTTTTTAAGCGCATTTACACCCCCTTTTAATGAAAGCTGTTGCCTGGTCTGGCAGAATTTTATAAGGAAAGCAATCGGTTTTTTTTTTGAGTGGAATTTCCTCTTGTACGAACACATTTCAGTGTTTCCTTCGGTGTCTGGTCATGAGAGATTCTACTTTAACAATGTAGGAAACATTAGGGAGAACACTTCCTTCGATAGATTAATTTGCACTAAAAACTCTTGCCCGAGTTAAGAATGATATTTAAAGTATAACGGCCGGATTTATAAAAAACAAATCTGGTTTATTAAAGGTTTATGGAATAGATTTTCTATGAAAATTTGTTTAATAAGCCCCTTATAAGTCGGTCTTATTTTTATAAATAAGGCGGTAAGACCATATTTTTTTATATAAGAACGTTATCTGAGTATAAGACGGTTGTTTGATTAAAATACACGCAAAAAAATTTCTCGCAAATCTTTGTTTCAATTAAACCATTAATCAAAAATAAAATTTGTTTTAGTTAAAAACTACTGCAGAAAATGTTGATAATATCAAAAATATTTATGTGATAAATTTTTTTACTGATAAATTTTATAATACTTATTTTATAAATATAATTTTATATAACTAAAGTCTGTGAATAAGACAGAATTAAACGTTGTTCTGACTTATCAAACTTTATTCTGAATATAAGACGGAACATTATTTCAGATTTAAAATAAGGGCAAACTAATTATTGGACATTTATTACCGGTGTAACATCCTCCGGGGAAATTAGTTGTAGTCAATACCTTTAATTCGGCAAAAATACAAAACTGACTCAGGAGATCTTAATAATTTCTTGCGATCGCTGTTGACCAAATATCCTATATGGTGCTAAGGGAGTCAGTATACCCTGACGGTTGGTTGAGGTTGGAGGTAAGTACGCTTTTTGCGGCAAATGCTTTCGATCTTTAAGGGAAGGTTGTCTTTGCGGAAGTTTCTCTACTTATAGAGATCACGTGGTGGTTGTGTTCTATTACCCAAAGTCACGAGAAGGGATATCCTTAAAATCTAACTAAAGTGCAGATTTTTCAGAACTTGTGGAAAAGTTTGGCTGAGGGTGGATTATCCCTCGAGCTGCAGCTCGAATTGCACTCAAATTGCTACCTGAATGTGCTCGTTTTGCACACAATCGATAATGCCTGGTACAGTATAAGAGTTTAAGTATAAAGTGTAAGAGAAAGTTTGTAGAGATTATAAGATGGTTTTTATAGGAAAATTTACATCTTCTGGTATTTTATATACCAAAGTAAATTAGACTAAAACTAGACGTAAAAGTCTTATATTCTATAATGGAAAATTTCTATTCAAAATTAGCTCAACCCAGATATTTGCTTCACTATGACCACTGTATTCATTAACTAACGGCATGACAAAACCAACAAACTACAAAAAGCAATGGCAAAATTACCAATGAGCAACTGAACATGCAACATCAGAAATAAAATAAAACATCAAAAATAAACAACATACGCAACAGAAGACGGAAAAAATACAAATGAATTAAAAAAAAAAAATCGCAGAAAGAGAAAAAAAATCAAATTAAAACTTGTTGCAAAACGTTGTGTTAATTGCATGACAAGTTAGTTATAACTTGCTGACTTGCATGCTTCATCACTGGCAGCAACAAAAGAAAAATTAAGCTAAATGAAAAAAAAGAAAAAAACTGTCATGCACATCTTTTCCTTCCCCGTGTGCGAAATGACAATAATAATTGCAAAAACATAGAAATAAGGCCTCTTTCTTTATGAAATGGACAAACATCTGTTGATATATATGGGTAGCATTTAACAAGAGGCTGTTGCGAGTGTTTAGAACTACATAAAGTGTGGCAACTAATAAAAAAACCCATATGGTTGTATATAGAGCTAAAGCCTGATACTTGTCTATATATTTTTTTTTTTTTTGAGGATACACACAATTTCTATATGAACTTTAGTTTCTATTGAAATACTTCATTCCCGCTAAAGTTGACAATCAGACATCCTGTCTATCTGCCACTGACATGTTGTCTGTGCATGGATCTGTGTGTTTATTTTAAACATCAATTTGACAATTGCGTGACAATTATAATTGCAAACAAAAATAATGTTTTCACATTTGTTGTTGCGTTTTTTTTTTTATTTCCATGGCTTTTCAAAATTTATCATATAAAATGTTTTAATTTTAAATGGTTAAATGGTGTGTAATTAAAATTTTATTATTATTCGGTTTAAGCTTTTGTTGTTAACATTTTTTATGACAATTGCAAACAACTAAAAACAACATTTTATGCTAAAACAAAAGTATAACAAAAGTATAGTCAGCCTAGGCCGAATATTAGATACCCTACACCACAGTATTGACAGACAAATTTTAATTAAATGTGTTAAGATAATTTAAGTGAATTGAGCAAAAGAGTTACAGACCTACATTTGGAACACCCTCCCTAAAAATTTTATATTTTTGCTACAAATACAAACAAAAATTGCTGGCGGAATGCAAAAAATTTCATAAGATTTTGCAAAAATTCGTTTTAAAAGACAGGAAATTAGAATACTTAATTTCATAAAGATCGGTGTATAATTTATTATATGCCCCATATAAAGCCCTTGTTTGGAAAAAAACTTTAAGACGCCTTAACACGTAATAAATAGCGCCAATGCAGTAAAGTTTGACAGGACTAGAAATCACCCTGCTAATTTTCGTGAGATCGGCCCACAATTTACTATAGGACCAATATAAAGCCCATTCCCGAAAAAGAATTTAGTACGCTTAAACCCGTTTATAGTAAAATTTGACCTGATATAGTTTTATAGGAAAATAATTTTTCCTCTTCTACATTGCGCGATGGTCGAGCCATAATTTACTATAGACCCCATAGAAAGCGTAATTTTAAAATAGACTTTAATAAGTATAAAACCAAAACGTAACATATAAAGATTGCCTTACAATTTATTACAGATCCCACATAAAGTTCAATACTGAAATATTCTAGCTCTCGGAGGAGGGTATCAATGATTATAACAATTTAACTTGTTTTTATTCTAATTTCAACTGACCATTTCCAAATTTTACGATTGCATGCTGGCCCGTAACTTACTTTTCGTCAATTTAATGTCCATCTTAGACAAGTAAAAACTTGGTTGGAAAATTGTCAAATTCCAGTCAAGGAGCTATAAAAGTCACACTTAATAATTTTGCAATGCCCAGTCCGATTTTATTACATAAATTGGCGTAAACTTGGACGGACGGATGACTTGCCGTTGACATATTGCACTTGTTCAACAATACCGTATAAACTCAATATTTCAAAAGTTTTAGTAGAAGCAAAATAGTTTTAATTTAATATTAAAGGCGTATGAAAAAGTACCCTGCGGGAAATTTGTGCCAATTGGTCCCACAGACTGGTCCTGGGAGTTGTGAAAATAAAACATGTACAAAAAGAATAAACTCATGACCAGTGAAAGGAGAACCAATCATGTAACTGGTTTATGAAGAACTTAAAAGAAGAAAAAGTAATGAATAACAGTACAGTATTCACCGGTGGTATGACTCATTTTTTTGGAACTTTTTAAAATTTGGTTCTTAAATTTAGTTTAAGGACTTGCTTTACTGAAAAATACTACATTTTATTGAAATAATACTACATTATAGTAACTGTCACTAAACACGTCCATTGAGAATAGATTTGTGACTGGTCAAATGGTGTCAATTGACCCCCTCCAATGACAACCCCATGTAAAAGTGATAGGTCTTATTCATAGAAAGTGTTAAAACTAGAACCGGCCTCTACCACAAAAGACCTATCACGGGACTACATTGGTGTCAGTTCGCTTCCCTCTAGGGTACTTTTAAGCCAAACCGTTCTTTACCAAAAAGAAGACAAAATAGTTGACAAATTTTGAGATAATACAGTATTATTGAACATCTGCGATATAGAATCAAAAAGACTTCACTTAAAGTTATTAGTCTTCACTGGTAAATTAGTCACAAGTCTAAAAATAGCCTGGACTATAAAGTTATTCTGTATTAAACCGTTCTGAAACCGATTTGGACATATGGACATATCCAATTATGGAGAATGGCTACAAATTCCATCGATCTTATACAGAGGGCACAATCGAAAAATCTTAGATCTATGACCGGAGCGCCGTAGTACATAAGAAATTAGAACATCCATAGGGATTAGAGTAAAGGATGAACTTCGCAAAGTCAAAAATATATTATTAAAATGAAAAATCATTCAAATCCAACTCGTTACAACGCTTCTGACCTTCTAGGACCTTCTAGACATTAATGTTTTACTTGAACGGGACTTATTTTTAGTTTTAAGATTTTTTTCTACAAACAGCCAATTCACACGGGGACTTTTACGACGCACAGTGGCTGAATATCGTTTTTCAGCGGCCAAAAATCTGTAACTTTTGAACCGATAGAGTTAAGTTTTAATTTTTTTTTTTTTTTGCTGGAGAGAAGACTTTTTGAACTTTCCTACAGTTTTAATAAAATCGGTTTAGAAGTTATTGAGAAATTTAAGGTTAAAGTTGAACTTTGATGCTTTTTAGCATTTAGTAAAACAATATATTTGATTGAGTTTGAGAATAATGGTATATGTATTATTATTCAAAAGAGGGATATTTTTTTGCGCTGTTATAAGAACATTTTAATCTACATAACTACCAAAATTTCATTATGATATCACTAATGCACTGCAAATTTACAAATTGCAAATAAAATTTGATGAACTTAATTAAGCCTGTACCCATGTACTGTAACTTTAGTGAGAACTTCTTGCATCGAAAATATGTGAAAAAGAGATTACGTCGTTACGTTATAAATGTCAGAACATTGCACTCGAAGTCGATGTTACATTGCTGACGTTGAGAACGCCAGTAACACATATCGCTGACTGCGACCAAAATTTACTAAAATTGAATATTTTCTACTACGGCGGCGAAAATACAACCGTCGGCTATACCAAATAATGTAAAGTGCGACTGTACAGCTTGTTCATCGATTTCGAACGTTAACGTTCGCATAGAAAATTATATTTAAAACAAAAACAAATTTTCGAATTAAAAGGCGTCATTACGCTGATGTATTTTGACATCAGTACTATGAGAAGTGTATTCGTTTTTGACCCCATTTCGCTTTCCATCATTGTGATGTCAGCCTTAAAAATCACTTGGCCAAATTGTCATCAGGGTCAAAAATTTTAATAATGTCATCAATGGGATGGCTCATCGGCATCACAGATATGACGAATCGAAGTCAGTTTTATGAAACATGTCATCAGTGCGATGACTCAGTAGCATCAGATAAAGGACTTATTAGGCTCGATTCAATGATAAATTGTCGTTAAATTTTGTAATTGGGATTGACTCAAGTCATATTTTCACATTACACATGTTTGTTTCACTTTTGTTGCATTGCGCACTTTGTGTATAGAAGAACTCCAGAACACCAGAAGCATTCCCTATTTTCGAACTTATTCTATTATCAAAATTTGCTGTGTTTAACTAAATAGTTTAAACAAATAGAGTATGGCAATTTTTGCTTCTTATTGACCATCGTGATTACCCTTATCAACCATCGTGATTACCCTTATCAACAAACTCCCAGCGGTAACAAGAATGAGTAAAGAGGCCTATTAAAAAGGCCTTATTTAGCAAACACAATCCCTCCTCGCAGCATTCCATACTTATTTTTTTACACAGGTTGTCATTGGGCGCAAGCCCTTCCACACTTCCTTTAATAACAGCTTCTATCGCTTCCTAAAGAATTTCTCCCGTCACAAAAAATAAAAATAAATTAAAATGAACAATTTCCCTTCTTCCTTTTGAAAGAAGGAGTAGCGAATGTGTTTTGAATGTTTTTAAAGGCCTGTCAAAAAGAAATGGATACCTTCAACAATGCATAGTTCTGAATCTTTTATAAAGGAATAAAGAATAAAAACTGGGAATTAAGCACGAATAACAAAATCTTTTGAAATTAAAATTTTGTATTCCCAAAAATTGAAATTACTTTTTGATAATAAACAGGCAAGTGCACGGCCTAAAAAAACACTTAATTGACAACATCTTTTGTAAGTTGTTGTTTGTTTTTTATTTTGTTTTTCTTAACCTACTTACAACTACAATTAATGTTGAGAGAATTTCAACTAATTGTAGGGGGGAATGTAAGATGAGATAAACCCACTTTTTTATTGTTGATGTGTTTTGTTAAAGCTTTGATATTGTTACAAGTAAAACTGTTGCTATAAGTCTTATACGTTTAACAGTTTTATTTGGTTTAATATCTTTAGTTTAATATCAACTGAGATAAGGCCATGATGGCTTCATCTCTCATTCAAGAGGGAGATAAAGCCTTTTTTTTTTTTGAATGGGAGATAAAGCCATCATGGCCTTAGCTCACATAAGCAATATTAGAAAATGGCTTAAATCTCTCATTACAGTTCCGGAGACACTAAAGTTAAGTACCCAGTAAAAACTTCGCCTACTTTTTCAAAATGAATAGATTCTTTACCTCATTATTTAGTAGATTTCTTCTATAACTATGTCTATAACAACTTCTATAACTACCTTTTTCTGGATGTATTTAAGTAAAAAAAATAATGACTTACTTTAAAATGCGGTCATTTTGGGACATCCCTTAAATTATTGGTTCTTTCAGTAGAATTGTACACAGAAAAAATTCTTCAAAATTTTTCACCAACTAAAGCATTAATCAAAAATAAAATCAGTTTTAATTAAAAATGTAATCAAGTGAATTAAACGTTTAATCAAGTTAATTAAACGTTTAATTAATACTATTAACTGATTTAATTGATACTATTAATTTGTTTACTGGTGCAAATTTAATTAATTTTTTAATTAATATCACAAATTTTTTAATTGAAATCAATTTTTATTTTTTTCTGTGTAAATAGTGCCTTCATGTTTTTCTGATTACTCAACACATTATTTTGTAGGCAAAGTTTTTACTGGGTATTGAAATCTGGCTTCGCATACTAAAGTATTTCTGCGTGGCGGCCTGCGGCCGTGCTTAGGGGTTTTTTCCTCCGGTAGGACGCGGCAGGTGGCTTCGCTGAATAAAATTTTCCTCTGTGCGTCACAAGAGTAAAAAAATGTTTTTCAATGTTAACTAAGGATTTTTCCCTTTTACAGAATGTTTACACCATGAATAACAATATTCTGGAAAAATATGGTTTTATCTCCCATTAAATTGAGCAATAAAGCCATCATGGCCTTATCTCACAAGGTTTTAAAGCTCGCCACCGTTTTGAGACTTTCTATGAATAAGACCTATCACTTTTACATGGGGTTGTCATTTGGAAAAAAACTTTAAGACGCCTTAACACGTAATAAATAGCGCCAATGCAGTAAAGTTTGACAGGACTAGAAATCACCCTGCTAATTTTCGTGAGATCGGCCCACAATTTACTATAGGACCAATATAAAGCCCATTCCCGAAAAAGAATTTAGTACGCTTAAACCCGTTTATAGTAAAATTTGACCTGATATAGTTTTATAGGAAAATAATTTTTCCTCTTCTACATTGCGCGATGGTCGAGCCATAATTTACTATAGACCCCATAGAAAGCGTAATTTTAAAATAGACTTTAATAAGTATAAAACCAAAACGTAACATATAAAGATTGCCTTACAATTTATTACAGATCCCACATAAAGTTCAATACTGAAATATTCTAGCTCTCGGAGGAGGGTATCAATGATTATAACAATTTAACTTGTTTTTATTCTAATTTCAACTGACCATTTCCAAATTTTACGATTGCATGCTGGCCCGTAACTTACTTTTCGTCAATTTAATGTCCATCTTAGACAAGTAAAAACTTGGTTGGAAAATTGTCAAATTCCAGTCAAGGAGCTATAAAAGTCACACTTAATAATTTTGCAATGCCCAGTCCGATTTTATTACATAAATTGGCGTAAACTTGGACGGACGGATGACTTGCCGTTGACATATTGCACTTGTTCAACAATACCGTATAAACTCAATATTTCAAAAGTTTTAGTAGAAGCAAAATAGTTTTAATTTAATATTAAAGGCGTATGAAAAAGTACCCTGCGGGAAATTTGTGCCAATTGGTCCCACAGACTGGTCCTGGGAGTTGTGAAAATAAAACATGTACAAAAAGAATAAACTCATGACCAGTGAAAGGAGAACCAATCATGTAACTGGTTTATGAAGAACTTAAAGGAAGAAAAAGTAATGAATAACAGTACAGTCTTCACCGGTGGTATGACTCATTTTTTTGGAACTTTTTAAAATTTGGTTCTTAAATTTAGTTTAAGGACTTGCTTTACTGAAAAATACTACATTTTATTGAAATAATACTACATTATAGTAACTGTCACTAAACACGTCCATTGAGAATAGATTTGTGACTGGTCAAATGGTGTCAATTGACCCCCTCCAATGACAACCCCATGTAAAAGTGATAGGTCTTATTCATAGAAAGTGTTAAAACTAGAACCGGCCTCTACCACAAAAGACCTATCACGGGACTACATTGGTGTCAGTTCGCTTCCCTCTAGGGTACTTTTAAGCCAAACCGTTCTTTACCAAAAAGAAGACAAAATAGTTGACAAATTTTGAGATAATACAGTATTATTGAACATCTGCGATATAGAATCAAAAAGACTTCACTTAAAGTTATTAGTCTTCACTGGTAAATTAGTCACAAGTCTAAAAATAGCCTGGACTATAAAGTTATCCTGTATTAAACCGTTCTGAAACCGATTTGGACATATGGACATATCCAATTATGGAGAATGGCTACAAATTCCATCGATCTTATACAGAGGGCACAATCGAAAAATCTTAGATCTATGACCGGAGCGCCGTAGTACATAAGAAATTAGAACATCCATAGGGATTAGAGTAAAGGATGAACTTCGCAAAGTCAAAAATATATTATTAAAATGAAAAATCATTCAAATCCAACTCGTTACAACGCTTCTGACCTTCTAGGACCTTCTAGACATTAATGTTTTACTTGAACGGGACTTATTTTTAGTTTTAAGATTTTTTTCTACAAACAGCCAATTCACACGGGGACTTTTACGACGCACAGTGGCTGAATATCGTTTTTCAGCGGCCAAAAATCTGTAACTTTTGAACCGATAGAGTTAAGTTTTAATTTTTTTTTTTTTTTTGCTGGAGAGAAGACTTTTTGAACTTTCCTACAGTTTTAATAAAATCGGTTTAGAAGTTATTGAGAAATTTAAGGTTAAAGTTGAACTTTGATGCTTTTTAGCATTTAGTAAAACAATATATTTGATTGAGTTTGAGAATAATGGTATATGTATTATTATTCAAAAGAGGGATATTTTTTTGCGCTGTTATAAGAACATTTTAATCTACATAACTACCAAAATTTCATTATGATATCACTAATGCACTGCAAATTTACAAATTGCAAATAAAATTTGATGAACTTAATTAAGCCTGTACCCATGTACTGTAACTTTAGTGAGAACTTCTTGCATCGAAAATATGTGAAAAAGAGATTACGTCGTTACGTTATAAATGTCAGAACATTGCACTCGAAGTCGATGTTACATTGCTGACGTTGAGAACGCCAGTAACACATATCGCTGACTGCGACCAAAATTTACTAAAATTGAATATTTTCTACTACGGCGGCGAAAATACAACCGTCGGCTATACCAAATAATGTAAAGTGCGACTGTACAGCTTGTTCATCGATTTCGAACGTTAACGTTCGCATAGAAAATTCCCAGTTTTTATTATTGATAAAAACACTTGAAATTTATTGTTGATGGGATAAGCTATTCCTATGCATTTCACTGGTTGCTTAGGCCAGATCATCAGGAAACTTCATCCATAAAGGTTTTAGACAAACTAAAGATATTAAACCAAATAAAACTGTTAAACGTATAAGAATTATAGCAACAGTTCTACTTGTAACAATATCAAAGTTTAAACAAAACACATCAACAATAAACAACAGTGGGTTCATCTCATCTTACATTTCCCCACTACAATTAGTTGAAATTCTCTCAACATTAATTGTAGTTGTAAGTAGGTTAAGAAAAACAAAATGAAAAAAAAACAACAACTTACAAAAGATGTTGTCAATTAAGTGTTTTTTAGGCCGTGCACTGCCCGTTTATTATCAAAAAGTAATTTCAATTTTTGGGAATACAAAATTTTAATTTCAAAAGATTTTGTTATTCGTGCTTAATTCCCAGTTTTTATTATTGATAAAAACACTTGAAATTTATTGTTGATGGGATAAGCTATTCCTATGCATTTCACTGGTTGCTTAGGCCAGATCATCAGGAAACTTCATCCATAAAGGTTTTAGACAAACTAAAGATATTAAACCAAATAAAACTGTTAAACGTATAAGAATTATAGCAACAGTTCTACTTGTAACAATATCAAAGTTTAAACAAAACACATCAACAATAAACAACAGTGGGTTCATCTCATCTTACATGTAACAAGTAGAACTGTTGCTATAATTCTTATACGTTTAACAGTTTTATTTGGTTTAATATCTTTAGTTTGTCTAAAACCTTTATGGATGAAGTTTCCTGATGATCTGGCCTAAGCAACCAGTGAAATGCATAGGAATAGCTTATCCCATCAACAATAAATTTCAAGTGTTTTTATCAATAATAAAAACTGGGAATTAAGCACGAATAACAAAATCTTTTGAAATTAAAATTTTGTATTCCCAAAAATTGAAATTACTTTTTGATAATAAACGGGCAGTGCACGGCCTAAAAAACACTTAATTGACAACATCTTTTGTAAGTTGTTGTTTTTTTCATTTTGTTTTTCTTAACCTACTTACAACTACAATTAATGTTGAGAGAATTTCAACTAATTGTAGTGGGGAAATGTAAGATGAGATGAACCCACTGTTGTTTATTGTTGATGTGTTTTGTTTAAACTTTGATATTGTTACAAGTAGAACTGTTGCTATAATTCTTATACGTTTAACAGTTTTATTTGGTTTAATATCTTTAGTTTGTCTAAAACCTTTATGGATGAAGTTTCCTGATGATCTGGCCTAAGCAACCAGTGAAATGCATAGGAATAGCTTATCCCATCAACAATAAATTTCAAGTGTTTTTATCAATAATAAAAACTGGGAATTAAGCACGAATAACAAAATCTTTTGAAATTAAAATTTTGTATTCCCAAAAATTGAAATTACTTTTTGATAGAAAATTATATTTAAAACAAAAACAAATTTTCGAATTAAAAGGCGTCATTACGCTGATGTATTTTGACATCAGTACTATGAGAAGTGTCTTCGTTTTTGACCCCATTTCGCTTTCCATCATTGTGATGTCAGCCTTAAAAATCACTTGGCCAAATTGTCATCAGGGTCAACAATTTTAATAATGTCATCAATGGGATGGCTCATCGGCATCACAGATATGACGAATCGAAGTCAGTTTTATGAAACATGTCATCAGTGCGATGACTCAGTAGCATCAGATAAAGGACTTATTAGGCTCGATTCAATGATAAATTGTCGTTAAATTTTGTAATTGGGATTGACTCAAGTCATATTTTCACATTACACATGTTTGTTTCACTTTTGTTGCATTGCGCACTTTGTGTATAGAAGAACTCCAGAACACCAGAAGCATTCCCTATTTTCGAACTTATTCTATTATCAAAATTTGCTGTGTTTAACTAAATAGTTTAAACAAATAGAGTATGGGAATTTTTGCTTCTTATTGACCATCGTGATTACCCTTATCAACCATCGTGATTACCCTTATCAACAAACTCCCAGCGGTAACAAGAATGAGTAAAGAGGCCTATTAAAAAGGCCTTATTTAGCAAACACAATCCCTCCTCGCAGCATTCCATACTTATTTTTTTACACAGGTTGTCATTGGGCGCAAGCCCTTCCACACTTCCTTTAATAACAGCTTCTATCGCTTCCTAAATAATTTCTCCCGTCACAAAAAATAAAAATAAATTAAAATGAACAATTTCCCTTCTTCCTTTTGAAAGAAGGAGTAGCGAATGTGTTTTGACTATTTTTCAAGGCCTGTCAAAAAAAAATGTATACCTTCAACAAGGCATAGTTCTGAATCTTTTATAAATGAGAATATAAGCCTTCAAAAAGACCTGCCACTTGCTGTCCTTTCAATATTTACCGCTTTTACAAGATTTTATGAATGTATGTTAATGTTTAAAAAATATGAGGAAAAACGTAATTTTGGCAGAACATGCTTCCAGTACGATGCGGGGTTAATCCCCTTCTTCGTTTACTCACTTTTTAAATCGATGAAAAAATTCTTCTATTTCGCGGATAATTGATATTGCCGGTTAATCAAAAAAAGACATGACCCTGACGCAAAGGATTTTTGGAAGTTGCTTCAAAAGAGAACTAAGAAAAAACGACGTCGTAAAAGCCCTGATATGATAAGCACCCTACAGGGAAGCTAACTGACACCAAAGTAGTCCCGTTGGTGGTAGAGACCGGTACTAGTTTTAACGGGGGGGTGCTTTAATATCAACTGAGATAAGGCCATGATGGCTTTATCTCTCATTCAATAGGGAGATAAAGCCTTTTTTTTTTTTTTTTTTTTGAATGGGAGATAAAACCATCATGGCCTTAGCTCACATTAGCAATATTAGAAAATGGCTTAAATCTCTCATTACAGTTCCGGAGACACTAAAGTTAAGTACCCAGTAAAAACTTCGCCTACTTTTTCAAAATGAATAGATTCTTAAACTCATTATTTAGTAGATTTCTTCTATAACTATGTATATAACAACTTCTATAACTACTTTTTTCTGGATGTATTTAAGTAAAAAAAATAATGACTTACTTTAAAATGCGTTCATTTTGGGACATCCCTTAAATTATAGGTTCTTTCAGTAGAATTGTACACAGAAAAAATTCTTCAAAATTTTTCACCAACTAAAGCATTAATCAAAAATAAAATCAGTTTTAATTAAAAATGTAATCAAGTGAATTAAACGTTTAATCAAGTTAATTAAACGTTTAATTAATACTATTAACTGATTTAATTGATACTATTAATTTGTTTACTGGTGCAAATTTAATTAATTTTTTAATTAATATCACAAATTTTTTAATTGAAATCAATTTTTATTTTTTTCTGTGTAAATAGTGCCTTCATGTTTTTCTGATTACTCAACACATTATTTTGTAGGCAAAGTTTTTACTGGGTATTGAAATCTGGCTTCGCATACTAAAGTATTTCTGCGTGGCGGCCTGCGGCCGTGCTTAGGGGTTTTTTCCTCTGGTAGGACGCGGCAGGTGGCTTCGCTGAATAAAATTTTCCTCTGTGCGTCACAAGAGTAAAAAAATGTTTTTCAATGTTAACTAAGGATTTTTCCCTTTTACAGAATGTTTACACCATGAATAACAATATTCTGGAAAAATATGGTTTTATCTCCCATTAAATTGAGCAATAAAGCCATCATGGCCTTATCTCACAAGGTTTTAAAGCTCGCCACCGTTTTGAGACTTTCTATGAATAAGACCTATCACTTTTACATGGGGTTGTCATTTGAGGGGGTCAATTGACACCATTTGACCAGTCACACATCTATTCTCAATGGACGTGTTTAGTGACAGTTCCTACAATGGAGTTTTATTTCAATACAATGTAGTATTTTTTTAATAATACAAGTCCAACAATTAAAATCAAGAACCAAATTTTAGAAAATCCCAAAAATTATGTCACACCACCGATGAAGACTGCACTTTAATTTATTACTTTTTCTACCTTTTTGTTCTTCATAAAGCCCTTATGACACTACATTTTTAATGCATTGTTTAACATTGTGAACAGTGCAAATATAAAGTAATAGAAAAATTAGAAAGTGCGAAGGGTTCAGCTGTATTAAGATAAATGGTAAACTGTCAAAAATTTTACTAAAGTTATCGATAAAAAATGAAGTTATGTCAAAAAAATGTAAAATTGTTCAACTTAAAATTGACATTTCAAGCTTGAAATATTAAAAGTGTTGTTGGATCAGCGGTTTATGGGCAAATTCAGCGATTTGCCGCTTATTGTTTTTAGGTTTCTCATAATTAAAAAGTTGGCAACATTTAATAAAATCAACAGAACAGGGATGGCTAAGTTGTATTAATTGTACTTTTTTATTGATACTTTTTAAACTTAGATTTATAATACCTTTTTGTGGAGTTTTTTAAGAACATAAATAAAATAAATTTCAACTAAAAAATTCTTTTAGTACAATTAGGGTAAAAAAGTACAATTTTTAAAGGTTGTTGGTTCAATTTTAAAAATTCTCAACGCCATCCCTGAAACAAAACCATAACAAGAGAAAAAACGCTAAAAAACTTTGTTTACATTTTTTATAGTTTGCTCTTTGTAGCATTTTAAAGGTTCTCCTTTCACTGGTTACGAGTTCTTAATTTTTGTACCTGGGGTCTAATCACCGCATACGATATCGAGCAAAATTGATCGAAATTAATTATTTTGGTATCATGAAACTCGACGTCGAATGATAGGTATTGAATTTGAAATAATAGTATTCGATAGCGAGTAATTCGACATTACATTTATCGAGTTTTCATTCGATACGTCAGTGTGTATCGTATGCAAAAAACTTTGATAGTTTATTCGATACGATAGTATCGAATGCGGTGATTAGACCCCTGTTCTATTTTCACAACTCCCAGGACCAGGCTGTTGGACCAATTTACACAAATTTCCCGCAGTGTAAATATTAAAAAAAAGTTTAGTTGGAATTTTAGTTCAGTTCTAGCAATTTTATCCCCGTTTTCCCTACAGATTTTTATTTTGGCTACCAAAAAAATTAAGAAAATTGAAAAAAAAAAACACAAATATTATGCAACGTTAAGCCATTATTTATATAAAAGTACGAAATATTATAAAATTAAAACCAAAAAAAAAATTATAATTTAGCATAAAATTAAATACACACATGTATGCATTCACAATCAAAATTTTTAAGAATTCCGCACACATCCAAAATGATTTAATATGGAACGAAAATTTGCCAAACTGCTAAAAACTAAAACGTTATAATGAGCAACTTTAACTACTCGTTAGGAAATTTTCTTTTGCCAAGCTTAAAATATTTTTAAATTTTAACGTTTAGGAATTAAATAACTGAAACCATACAAATTCGCTGGTGAGACATTTAATTGAATTATAACAAAACATCAAGCTCTAGTTCGTTAAATGCATTACAGCTTTAAATTAATAACTTTATGTTGCTCTAACATCTGACCTGCAGTATTTAACATCAAACTGCCATCAGTCCAATTTTACTAGAACAACAAGTGTTAAGAATTCCCAATGGGGAATATGAAAAGTTATTAACTGACTGACACACTCTCGCTGATAAATTCATACAAGCGCAGACTTGTACATGAAACTAGAAATGCATTCAATCTCTGGTGACTAGAAAAGCATGCTTAACTACAACTACAATTACAGTGGCAGCTAATGCTACAACCAGCAGCAACAGTAGTAGAAGCAACATTACAATAACATCATGCCACATACTTAGGCATACATATGTTGCATATATAACTCTGGTACTCGTACATACCATTTTCAATTTTGTATAAATAAGCGACAATTTAATTAATGACATTTTTTGTTGTTGTTGTTATTGTTTATTCCATTATTATACTGAATTTAATGAAAAATAATGAAGGAATTTAATTTTGAAATATTTACGAGACAAATGTTTTAATAACAGCAGCAGAAATATTTTATTTTTTTTCTTTCGTTTTCATATAAAACAAACTCAAAGACAACAAAAATGATAATTGCGTTGACATAAATATTTTTATTAATTATTAACAGAGATAAAGAGATAAATACAAAGTTGGCGAGGGAAAAAGTGGAGGTTTTTCAGAAAAATTTTGTAAAAAATTTATCAAACAACAATGGGAAAATCCGAATCTGAACTAGAATCAAAACTAGGACTGAACTTGATTTATAAATTTTTTGTTGTTTATGTTTGGCTGCAGGTCCACGTAAATAAATAAAATAAAAATTCTTGACATTTTTGTTTTTTATATTTTTATTATTTTCCCAATATTTCGGTTAGCATCGCTAACCATCTTCAGGGGTCTGGATAAATAAATACAATAAAAATTCTTTTTAATATTAAACAAAAAACAAGTTAGACTGCTATATTCGGCTGTGCCGAATCTTTGATACCCTCCAACGACAGTTCGAATGTTTAAGGAGTAATATCTGTATGATATTATCTTCAACTATGACAATTTGTTATTAATTATGGTTTTAGGCGACTAAACTGTTTTCCGGTAGTAGGGTTTATATGGGGCCTAGGGTAAACTATGGACCGATCATCACGAAATTTCACAGCGTCATTTCTAGTCCTTTAAAACTGTGACGCACCAATTTCTGTTATGCTAGCATTATTAATTATGGTTTCAGGTGTACTAAACTGTTTTCCGGGAGTAGGGTTTATATGGGGCCTAGGGTAAAGTATGTACCGATCTTCACGAAATTTCACAGTATCATTTATAGTCCTATAAAACTGTGACGAGCTAAAATTTTTTATGATTGCATTATTTTTCACGGTTTATGGCGTACTAAACTGTTTTCCGGTAGTAGGGTTTATATGGGGCCTAAGGTAAATTATGTACCGATCTTCACGAAATTTCACAGTGTTATTTCTAGTCCTAAAAAACTGTGACGTACCAAATTTTGTTACGCTAGCGTTATTTTTTACGGTTTTAGGCGTACTAAACTGTTTTCCGGGAGCATTGTTTATATGAGGCCTAAGGTAAATTATGGACCGATCATCACGAAATTTAACATCGTGATTTCCAGTCAAATAAAACAAATTTTTGCAAAATCTTATCTCATTCCGTGCCTTGTTCCAGCATTTAAGTTATTTTTTGTAACAAAATTATCAATTTTTTAAGGTGGTGGTTCCACATTTTGATTCATAGCTCTGGTCCTACTGAACCGATTTTGCTGGATTTCAATCCAAAACTGCTTAGGATAACTACAAGCAATTTGGCACCAAGTTTGTTCATTTCTTTTGAGTTGTTCGACAGTGAGCGTGTTTTCAACAGACGGACAGACAGACGGACATGGCTAAATCTACTTAGAATTACTCAAGGACTCAGAATATATATACTTTATGGGGTCTGAGATGAATAATAAAAAAGTTTCACACGGAATGACAACCTTAATATACCCTCTTCACAACTAATTGTGGTGGAGGGTATAACAAAACATAATATGTATTACAAAGATAATTACATGTAAACAATTAAAAAAATATAATAACACAAAACTTCACAATAACACTTGCGCCATTACTTATTAGATTTTCTTAACTAAATCTACATAGTTTATCGATCGTCTGTTTTTGTGCACAATTTTCTGTGTCTTGTCGGTAATTGAGACGAAGCTGTGGATTAACATCAATAATATGCAGAATCTCCAATGTAAATCTTCTTGAATAATTTCTCTCTTCATGTAATATTTTTACTCCTTCAAAATGTGGTTTGTGATTTTTCAACGTACAGTGGGCTGCTACTGCAGTTTTTAGTTCAATAGGTTTGCCAATAGCTTTATGGTCAGATTTGTGCGAAGATATTCTTGTCTTAAGTTTTGTTTTTGTTGTCCCAACGTATACTTTATTGCATATATTGAGCCCGTTACCACTACAGGGAATTTTGTATACCACATTTAACTTGTCTTCCTTTTTAATTTTTGATTTTGTTTTGCTAAATAACTGATTCACAGTGTTGTCCGTTCAAAATGCTAGTTAAAATTTTTCTTCGTCATAAATATCTGAGTTATTCCATCTTTCCGAGAGTCCAGAAACATATGATATGCTTTTATACCTTTTTGGTTCTCTTACCACCTGTTGCCTGTTGTTTTTTTTTTGCACGTTTTATAAGATTTTTAATTGTCCTTATTGGGAAGTCATTCATGGTTAAAATATTCGTTATTTTAGTTATATTGTTTTTATGGAATTCCGTGTCACTTATTTTAATTACTCGTCGTAAGAAATTTGATGCTGTATTTATAATAATTTTTCTAGGGTGCTTAGAATTAAAATTCATCAATCGTCCCGAGGCTGTTGGTTTTTGATACCAATTAACTTTTATATTGTTCCCTTTTCTAATAGCAATTGCGTCTAGGTATGGTAGTTGGTTGTCATTTTCTTCCTCCATGGTAAACTGTATTTGTCCATTAAATGAATTCAGTTTTCCGATGGTGTCATTTATTCTGTCCTTTTTTACTATTGCGAATAAATCATCTACATATTTTATAATTATCCTCGGTTTTTCGTCCATTTTATCCAGTGATATGTCAAGAAGTTGTTCCATAATTATATCAGCTATGACTGGTGAGGCTGGAGAGCCCATCGGCATTCCCTTTCTTTGTTCAAAGATTTTGTCATCATACACTAAATATCTACTTTCCTTGATACAAAACCTCAACATGTCCAAAAACAAATCCTTACGTATATTTGTATGTGTCTCTAAAAATTTCCATTTTTCTTCAATTGTCCTTAGCGCTAAATTAATTGGAATGCTTAGAAATAATGAAACCACGTCAAATGAAATAAAAACTTCGTCATCGGCGATGTAAGTGTTATTTACTCTTGAATTAAAGTCTACAGCGTCATTAACATTATATTTCGAATTTTCCATCAAGTGTTTTAATATGTCTACCATGTATTTGGAGAGTCCATAAGAGGGTGAATTTATCGACGAGCATGTTGGTCCCAAAGGCATTCCATTTTTGTGGATCTTAGGCAGTCCATATATCCTAGGAGCTATCGCAGTCTTTATGGTTAATTTGTGCTTCGCATATATATCAATTAACCCAAGATTGTATAATTTTTCTACAAATGCGTTATTTTTAGTCTGTATTATTGATTTATAACTTAATATATCTGTGGCAATTAGAAAAAGGGCTTAAGTCTGTATTTTTTTTTTTTTTTTTTTTTGTAAGAAAACAATTTTAAATTTTGACCTTCGTCTTACCAAAGTTTTTAATTTCACCGTGCCACCGCGTGTTACTGCATATTTTTAAGCTATGAGAACAATTTTTCATCATACCAGTTTTTTTTTTTTAAAGAAGTTTTCGTAATAAATTTTTTTTTTTTAGTTGTCTTAAAGAAAACAATTTGTTCAGTAATTTTAATCAAATTTAAGAAAGCTATTAAAGAAATAAAACCGATATGTTGACCCGGGTGGGTATTGGTAAGGCGAAGGCTTAAAGGGTTTTTTTTTTTGAATTTTTAGTCTTATAAAATCATCACATCTTTTGGGTTATAGTTTTTTAAGTTTTTAAGCCTACACAGAAAGAAAAAACTAGTACTAAATTTAAGTTTATTTCTATTTGCTTTTAGTTCAAGTTGGACTAAAAAATTTTAAGTTGGGATAACACTTAAAACAATTCAAAAATGGGATAACTTTAGAAAACCAATAGGCGTCTGTTAGTAAAGGTTGGTGTAGAAACAACCACAACACTATAAAAGTAGGCAAAAACTATTCGCTTGTTTTGTCTACCAACAACAACAACAATACAAGAAGAAAAATATAGATTATTTTCATATTTAAAAAGTACAATAAAAAGCAAAAATTCCCATATTCTATTTGTTTTAATTATTTACCTAAATACATAAAATTTTCAAAGAAGAATGATTACGAAAACCATAGCGGGCATGCTGCTGGTGTCTTATAATTAGGACTTCTGCTGAAAACAAAGGGTGGAATACCATAAAACTGAAATTAGCAGGTGTAATGAGTAAGGAAATAATAATATTCTCCCTATCCTCTGGTTCTCTGGGGTTAGTGCTTAGGCTAGAATAAATTTTATCTCACTTTCGGATTATTTCAAGTAATAATCTGGATAAAACCAACTTAGAAATTCTGGAATCAAGCGCAGTTTGAAATCAATTTTATCACAGTTTAAATTTAGTCAATCCCGTTTTCGTTTTCACGTAAGTACGGAGCATTTTCGTACTTGAATTGCTTGAATCAAGCATTCTGTACTCTATTTACGGAAATCCGTACTTACCGTACCATTGACAGCGCTTTTGCTTGATTTAAGTACGGATGGATTGATTTTTATTTTAGTGTCAATACTACCTAGATATTTAACAGGCGAGTGTTAAGGTATTCAGCCTTATTGTGGTTGTCGTTGTCGTTAATTTTTGGAGTAAATTAAAGAACAAAGGTTGCGTGTTACTCTAATCTAGTTATTACAAAAAACGACGCAGTCGTATACAACAACGACAACCACAATAGGGCTGATTATTTGGTTACTTTTTTCAATAGGAGGGCATGATCCTCTACGCAAAGTGAATATATTTTTGCTCATTGATATTTATCTTCCATTGTTTTAACAGTATTTCCAGTCAAAATATATGAAAGTATATAGAAGCTTAATAGCGGTTTTCGTTGACACTAAGAAATGCTGTTGTATCATCATCAAAAGTTGAAGTTTAGGTGTGGTGGTTTGTGTGCATGTCCAAAGTTGAATAGAGGACCCAAGAGGGTTCTTTGTAGGACTCCAGCATCAATCGGCTGAAAAGAACTTACAAAACCAACTTACTTAATAATAAATTTTCGACCGACAAAGCAACCTTCCAAAAGCTTGTGTGTTACAGGTAAATTAAGCTTAAAATTATAGGTGTATAATGCCTTCATCATAGACTTTATTGAAGTTATAATAACGCGTTTATGTTTTGAGTAAGATGGGAAATGGGCCCAAGTTATCTGGTATTGTGACAGGGCTGTTGCCTTGTTTTTATATCATGACAAGGTTTTATAAATTTCCATACAAGCCTATGACTGATCCGCTAAGAACAGATGGAGTGCTTATGCCGCCCATAGTCGGTTATTCGAAGTCGTTAATCAGAGGGTATTTGGTAGCATTCCATCTACTACATCTTGAGACATGCGCAAGCTGGGGTCACAAATACTTCTCACAACTCCAGAGAATACCCTTGCCGTATTCATAGCTAAACAAAGCTCTACAACCTTAACTAAACCCGAAACTAAAACATGAACTAAAATCCATACTTGAACAGAAACTGAAACCAACATTAGAATCTGAATTGAAGCCTATACTAGAGCTGTAACTAGAGGCTTGAAAGAAAATGAGTGATATAGTGAAGTCTGAGTTGCGATCTGAACTTGTAATTTTAGCGTAAACTAAAATCTGAATTCAAAGCCCGATCAAAGCCTTAACTACATGATCTAGAGCCTGGCCTAGAATCTTAACTAGAACATTAAAAGATCCTCTAATTCTAGTGCAATGATCTTAGCTTGAGCTTGAACAACTAAACTTGAACCTTAACTATAACCTTAACTACTTGTTGAATCTATACTGGAACATTAGCCATGGCACGGTATACATAAAACCTGAAGTGAAACGAACGAAGAATCAGTTATTAAAACTGTACTTTAGGCTGCACTACAATCTGTTCTATAGCCTGTTATTAAACCTTTATTTAAACCAGAACTGGGACTTACAATTGAACCTTAAATAAAATCTAATCTTTAAAACAACCTAAAACCCGAACACTTGCCTGCACTTTACTTGAATCCGATAAAGAACCTCTACTTAAGCCTTAATTAAGCTTGCATATGACATGAACTTAAGCCCGAAATGTAACCTAAACTTTTACCTGAATTAGAACTTTAAATTGATCCTCAATAGAAACACAAGCTAGAGCCAAAAACAATGTGCTGCTCTCCAAATCAATCAGGAAATCTAATGAGAGCTTAAAAATCTGTACTTAAACTCTGATTGAATAAAATATCCAACTGAAAGTTTAAATGAAAACCGTTTCGCGAAATGTCTGATAGTGTTTAAATTAATTTCCGTAGGGTATTCCTTTACATAAAAATATTTGTACCTATTTTGTTATGGGCCTCTGTTAAAAAGCCCTTTTTAAATCTACCGTTCGTTTTTGTATTCGTGTTTAAATATGGTTGACGGCGCAAGTGCCTCCAAACTTTATTGTGCATTTCTGTTAACTGGCTGAAAAAATTCTGTGCGATTTATTACTTTACAATGTGCAAAAATATGCACATACATTTTTACACTTTTCGCATAATAAAACATAGTTGATGTGAAAATGTCTGGAGATGAAAAATGAAAGGAAATTTTTCAATAACGACTTGTATGGGATTGAACAAAAATCAAATCAAATTTATTAGAGGAAATTTTGTTTGCAAAAGAATTTTTTTTTTTTAGGAAAGTTTTTGAAGAGAAATTAGAGTGAAAACTTTTCTAATGCAATTTTCATGTAAAATTCATTCTATAGAAATATTGTATGTATCTGACAAAATTTAAGCAAACATTTCTTTTAAAAAATTTCTTTAAAAAATTTTGGTTGAAAAATGTTTAAGCAAGAAATTGTTTTTATAAAGAAAATTTGCCATCAAATTTAACTTTTTTTTATAATAATTTTCACAAGTCCTTAGGATTAGGCATTTAGGGAGACCAGAGTTGCCCTATTCGAATGCTCTATCTGAGGTAGGACTAATATCAATCTTCCTTTTTAGCAATGAATCGAAATGGTTGAAAGTTGTAGTGTAGTAAGTCCGGTCACTGGCTTGGAGTATACCAAAAGGGCCCGCTGGAAGGATTCAAGAGAGCCGTCCTCGTAGCGCCTGCCCATTGATCCCAAGCTAAGCTTTTTAGTCTTATGGTACTTTTATTATATTTTTCACTAAAATTTAAACTTCTTTAGGTCTGTTGCGAAAAATTTAAATATTTTTTGTTTTATGTTTCCAACTTATGTGCCATCATACATTATTTTACTTCATAGACTACAATTTCGAAACTTTATTTTAATTTTTTTTCAGCACTAAGTTGCCACAAAATACTGAAAAAAAATTGGAAAAGTTTTCACGCGGTTTTTGTTTCTTCTTTTTTTTTTTGCATAAGATTTATTTCACTTGGCACATGCATTGGTAAGGTCATCACCACAACAGTCATGTATACAGCCGTATATTTTAAAAGGCAGGAAGAACTGGAAAAAATGTGAAGAAAAAAGAGTAATGCAACCGAGCAACATAAAGGCGACAAAAACCTAGTTAAAAAGATTAGGGCGGTATTGATGACGGCGACGAAAACAAATTTCCTTCAGAAAGAAATATATTTTTAGAAAATGGACCCTTTTAATGCATAAACACCATGAACTGTTTAGGTAAAACTCGTTAATAATGTGCAGTCTCCCAATTTTTTTTCTGCTTGTGCCAACAATTTCTATATATTTTTTTTTTTTTTGCCTTTATTGCAGTTGAGAAAAACCAAGAACTTTTAAAATAAAGAGTATTTGGGGAATTGTCAACATTCATTGGTTTAAGGAAAAACTTTTTTTTTTTTTGCATTGGTTTGTTACTTTTCTGCATTTTTGTAGGAAAAAAAAAACAAAAAGGAAAATATAATAGGGAAAGGAAAATTTGGATACAGGAAATAAATACTGTCTGTGGAATTTTAACCAGACTGATAAAAAAAACTGAATGTGATGAAAAAATTTTATTAAATCACAGACAGTTGGTTGTTTAAGTATTCAAAAGACTTTTCATCAACAAATTAATCTTGAAAAAATCATATTTTACAAACTTGGGCAAATTTATACAAATGTTCTTATCCCTTTAACGCAAAATTTGTGAAAAGTTTTATAAATATTCATAGTGGGCAATTTTGAGAAAATTTTCTAAAATTATATATTAAAAAAATTTGCGCAGATTTACACAAATCTGTTGAGATTTGTAATTTGTTTAATAAAATTGGAGAGTAAAACATAAATTTTGTTTGAATTTCACAAAAAAATATGTCAGTAATTTGCACAAATTTTTATATATCTACACAAATTTGTGCAAACGAATTTTTTTCTAATCCCGAATTCTCAAAAAAAACTTTTTTCTAAAAGCCTACAGCAAATTGTTATAAATGTGTGTTTTGACAAGATTGCACAAATTCATACAAATTTTCCAGGGCCCAGTTTTTTCAAAATTTAAACTAATACATTTTTTTATCCAAAATGTTTGAATAACTTTATATGTATTTTTAATATAAAATTAACAAAAATTCATATCTTTTTTACAAATTTGCCAAATTCACACAAAATAATGCCAAACGTACACAAATTTTCCCACATAAACCTTTGTTTTATGATATTTTAATCAAAATTTTTTGGCAAAATTTTTTTAATATGTATATACTTATACATACATGCTTTACAAATTTATTTATTTTTAGAATATTTGCCATAGATATTTTGAGAAAGTTCTTTTTAAAGTAGCAAAACTTTTTCCGAGATTTAAACAAACTGCAAAAAATTTGTGCAAACTTATATAATCTTTAAGCTTAAACTTTCAAACACTTTCTAAAGGGTGGTTAAATTGTAAGGGCCGATGTTGAATGTGAACCACACCTAAACGTCAGGTTTTTTCTGCACGTGATTTGACATTTCTCAATTTCAGACTAACTCAATTTGAATTATGGAAAGATACCCATTCGAGAAACGCCTTAAAGTTATTCATGCTTATTGTGAAAATGGGCGTTCAAATCAAAATGCATTTCGTGCACTTCGTGATTCAGTGATGAGGCACATTTTCACCTCAGTGGATTCGTCAATAAACAGAATTGCCGCATTTGGGCGAATGAGAATCCAAGAGTGATTGTCGAAAAACCAATGCACCCACAAGGAGTGACTGTTTGGTGCGGTTTATGGGCTGGCGGAATCATCGGGCCGTATTTTTCCAAAATGAGGCCGGTCAGGCAGTTACTGTGAATGGTGTTCGCTATCGTGAGATGATAACGAACTTTTTATGGCCCGAATTGGAAGATATGGATGTGGACGATATGTGGTTTCAGCAGGACGGTGCCACTTGCCACACAGCTAACGAAACAATGGCTCTTTTGCGCAACAAATTCAATGGCCGTGTTATCTCACGTAATGGCGATGTCAATTGGCCGCCAAGATCATGTGATTTGACACCGTTGGACTTTTTTCTTTGGGGTTATTTGAAAGAAAAGGTGTATGTCGATACGCCCATTTGGCCGATATTTTGTTCCATACATAATTGAGTAATACCAATATATCATAATAAAATAAAATTACAATAATTTCCTAAATAGTTTGTGTTTTATTCAAAATCAACATCGGCCCTTGAAATTTATTACAAATTTTTGACAACATACTTGTTATTAAGGGAAAAATGCTTTTAACTATCACACAAATTTGCACAAACTTTTGCTAATATATCTATTTTAATTTATATTTATCTTAAACTTGTGCAAAACTTTACATATATTTTGGCAATATTCTCAAAATGTTTTTTTTTACAAATTTCTGTTCATTCATACAAAATAGTATCTAGCAACATTTTTATTTTCCGTGCGAAACAAGTGCAGCTCCTATTATTTCGCACGGAATTTTAAGCAACAACTAATCATTTTTTGTAATTTTTTATTTTGTTTTTGTGAAGTGGAGTTTATAACAAGCGTTTCAAAAATAAAAATGTAGAAAAGTGCAAAAATTAATAATCAAATGAAATTTTTTTTGTTTTTTACTATAGAAAATAATTAAAATAAAATTGTTTACTTTTTTTAATGACATTCATCAAAACACATGGTTTTGTCATAGATGGGGGTAGTGCACTTGTTAAAAAATTATTGTAATAATTTTGCTAATGTTAAGTGATGATCTGAAAATTTTCAATCTCACTACACATAAGTGACTATAATGTTAAAACATTTTGTGCTAAAAAAATAGTTTGATTTAAAATCAAGCAATCAACCGTTTATTGCAATTTTTTTTTTCTTCGCTTATTTGACTAAAACTTTTGCACACAATTTTAAATACAAAACTTGTGTTTGCAAGATTAAATCCAAGAATTATTCCGTTATTGACAGAATTTCATTTAGTTTAATTTTCTATGATTATGCATATCATCGGAAAAACGAAAACCATGCAAGTAAAAAATTAATTTTTTTTAAATTTTAGTGATATTATGTTTTCGTACAGCTTTTTCATTGCAAGTTCAAATTTTGAACTACAAATTTGGATTGAGCGCAGATTTTATGCAGACAATCACAGTTAGCGATAGTGAAAAAATTTACAATACCAATTAATTTTTTTAGTGTTAGTAAAAAAAAAAATACCAATCATCACTAAAGATGGTACAAATTTGTAAAAAATAATTTATTTCAGTTTTATTTAGTGAGAGTGCAATGTTGATTTAAGTTAACATTTATTGTACTACGTCCATCTATGGTTTTTGCTTACATTCAAAAATAATGTTGCATACTTGCAGGATAGATAATATTGATAAATGACAAAATTTTCGTGTGAAATGACCAATGTTGCTCAACATTTTTCGCAGGTTCGAACAGAGTACTAGGCTTAATTTGTAACATTGTTATTTTTCTAATCAAAATTTGTGCAAAATTTTTAAAGATATTCTGAAAAGACTTTTTTTAAGTATGTGCTTCAAACAATATATTTTTAATATTAAGTTTGCGCAAAAGTGTCTTGCACCATATCTGACATATTTGTGCAAATTCAAAGAAATTTGGCTAAACGATTTTATTATTTGAGTCATATTTAACAAACATTTAACAATTTACCGAACATTTCTTAAAAAAATGTTCGGTAAATTGTAATAAAAATTGAAATAAATAAATAAATTTCTCTATTAGCCTAAACATGCGCAAATTCTGTTTAGAATTTTTTTTTTTTTAAATATTAATACAATTTCTATGAGAAGATTAAAAAAAAAATTTAGTTAATTCACCCAAATTTGCTTAGATGTTTTGTATTTTGTTCAAATTTAAGAATTTCAATTTGACTTTAGAAAACTGTTACTTAGAAGTCTTCCCAAGTATATTTATAACAAGTACATGCAAGTGATCAGCTATTCAGTTGTTTATATTCTCGTTAGTGTCAAAATTTGCTTACATTTTTAGGGGGCAAGGTTTTTTTTTTTTTTTTGCCTTGTTTATGTTTGGTTGTTTGACAGTATCAAGAGTTTTTACACAAACAAAATGAATGTTGTTTTTTTTATTGTTGATTTGTTTAAGACTTGCATGTACTTGGTATAAATATACTTTGGAAATCTTCTCTGAAGACTATATTCCATAAATTTATAAAAATCTAGACAGTATTACCTCCTAATGTAAACTTCAGTCAATTTCTTAGAATATTTTCCAAAGATATTTCGATTTACTTATTAGATCGGACTTGCACATCAGTGCTTATATTAAGACTTATGAGAGCATGTGGAATATTAAAAGTTAATCCCCCTTAATTATTGAAAATAAAACAGGTTAGTAAAGGGTTTATTAGTCAAGTTTTTATAGAACGTCCGTTTCACAAACCTTTAATAAACCTGTTTTATTTTTTATAAATATAAATCAAGTAATATTTATAACAATTTGCGCAAATTTACCTGTACTTACACACATACAATTTTATCTAAATACACTTTTTCAAAATTTTGCAATCACTTCATTTGTTTTGCACGAATTTGATAATTAATGTGTTTATTTTAACGCAATATCAAAAATGTCGCAATTTTGCCAAAACAAAATAAAATTTTTCCTTTTGAATTTACAAAATTTTCCTAATAAAATTTACAAAATTTTCGAAATTATTTTTAAGCCTCAATTTTTATTATGACTTTGTTCGCTTGAGGCAACAATCATGACTTTATGTCCTGTTTATATTGATTTTTTGTTTTTGTTTTAATTTTATTTTTATATTTTTGTTTAAGGCCTATTCCATGATAAATCGCAATATTTTCTTTCTCAAAACAATACAAACCCAAAAAGATTTGAATCTCTTTTGAACCCAATAAGTTGCCAAATTAAAAAAAGGAAAAGCTAAACAGACAAATAAATCTGAAAAAGTCTTTAGCATATACAAAAGAGCAGCAAAAACAAACAATGTTTAGCATAAACATAGGGGCAAGAAAGAATAAAAGTTAAAGTGCTGCTTTCAGCAGAGCCGAATATCTAATACCTTTTACTAAGAATGAAACAAATATCTACTTAGAATACAAAAATTTGTTTCTATTGGAGTCAAGGCCAATTATTGACAAATTTTTAAGAATTTTGCAACATAGTTTTGTTCGGAGCTTAATTCTCATTCATATCGATTTAATGACTTCAAGTCATGTGGGAACTATTTATAACGATTGTGCTTTTACGCTGACGTTTGTTAAACGTAGGTGAATTTTTGGAGTGGAACTCATAAGGCCCATTATGGGCCATAAACTGAACTCCATATACAAACTGAGGCCAATCATGGACAGATCGGCATATAGTTTGGTAGTACGTAATCTAGTTCTATAATACTAAATTGAACCCAATCTCATTAAAGTGTTTCTTGAGGATTGGGCTTACTATGGTAAATAATGTCCCTATCTTAAAAAAGTTTTGCAGCAGCATTTCTCTTTATAAAACCAATATTTGAGCCAATTTTTTAACAATGCCGATATTCTGCAATAGGCAAGAATTTTCTATTGACTTGATCCCACAAGGATTTCAGGGTAGACGAAGAGCCAGAGGACCATGGCCTAGAAGATTGACGAATGAAATAAAGTCTGTTAACGAGAATCTCAGCTCGACACAGATTAAGACTTTATCTAGAGATCGTAATAAATTTAATTTAAATAAATTTTGTACGGTACAATGCGCCCCTTACCCGGCGCTACAGCAATAAATAATAATATATCAACACCTTAAATCCAAAAACCCGTAAGCGGCAAAAAATTCAAAATCGACTTTTTTAAGGATTTTAAGGTATTTTGCTTAAGACAAGCTTACACTATCACACAAGTCTTGCTTATTTTGAGGAAAATACAACCCTGTCATGATAAGTTGTTATTAGATCAGGGAAACATTTTCGTGAAAAAACGTAAAACTTGTGTGATAGTGTAAAGTACCCTTTGATATAATCAAAAAGTAGATTTTGAATTGTTTGCCGCTTGACGATACATATTTTAATGGAGCCTTAGAAAGATACTTCTTATTTTTACACACAAAGCGATAAACTTATTATGCCTTCATTCACAATTTATGGTGATGAAGGGCATAAAAAGTATAGCATATACTAAGGAGCAGCAAAAAACAAAAGAGCTAAGAATATATTTAGGAGCCAGAAAAAATAAAAAATTACATAAATGTCCGTATTGTATTAAAAATTTTCGTTGCCGTAGATCGCGTTTGGGCTTTAAAAAAAACTTGTTAAGCTTGTAAACTGACACTTAGCAAAACAAGGACTTTTTAACGCATACATGCCCAATATCAAGATGCCAACATGCTTCTAAAAATTTCAAGGTTCACGGGTTGGCTTAAAATTGCAGCAATGTTTGAAATACTAGAAAACATATATGCTTCTATTTATGTTTATTTGCTTGTATATTTATTTCATCCTTAGGGAATACATTTAAACATTTTAAACTCAAAATCAAAATGGTTAAAAAAAAACGAGCTGCTAAATCCACATGTTTTCCTTTAACACATGCTTTGTTATAAAACTTCACAGAAAAGAAAGGTTTCAACAGGAGTTCTCTATACTCCTATAAAAAGGCCAAAGAGTAAAACAAAAAGTTTGTGATAAACAACAAGTTGTTTATGAAAAAATACATGATAATGATGGGTTTTTATTTGTCTGTCTGGCTTTTATTATAAAATATATATTCAGATTTAAATATTTGTTCTTTGTTTCGTTTAAGGGTATGACAAATTATTTTACTTTGCTGCCTTTTTTGCCATTTAGAAAATAGAAATAAACAAACAAAAACAGGGCAGCAACAAAAAAAATAGAATGATTGCTGTACAAAAACCAAAGTATATTGTAGCATAACTCTAGGTGCTTCCGGCTGTTTATCTGATATTTACATAATAAAAATAAAAAATAAAAAAAATATATACATATGTATATATAAAAAAAAACATAAAGCAACAACAAAAATATTTCCTGTAAAAATACTTGCGACGGAAGGATATTAACGTTGTTTCTTTGTATTGTATATTTTTTAGAACAAAAACAAAAAACTTAAACAGGGGAAAACATTATAAAACATGCATTAAAAACACTCATTGTTGCAGTCACTTTTAAGGACTTGTTCAAAATTTGTTATTACTTATCATCAATAAAAGCTAACATGGAAGGCACCATGGCCCAAAGGTGACTAAATTATAGATATCTACATTCGGAATTGACGAATCTTTTGTACACACCACCAGTAATAGACGGACATTTAATTTCCAAAAAAAAAGTTTAAAGTTAAAAGTTTTCGTTGACTTAGCTTTTTCCGGTAAAACCACATGCCATTATGAATACAAGGTGATATATATCATAAGTATATTCCTGAAGCATAGGGCCTTAATAAAGACTTTCCATCTGGATCTGTTCATGATTTTAATAAAATCTCTCGATCTAGATCTGTTGATAGCGATGTTTTTTTTTTCATTCCATCGCTGCGGCATGTAAGAGTTGGTCGTCCTCTTCTAAGGTCGCCTTGCTGGTTCCACTCGATAGCAGTTCCAGAGTTCGTATAACCTGTCCAGTTCCATATTCATTCGCCTTTTTATTTTAACGGTTATAGGCGACAGGTTCTTTTGATGCCGTAATAGAAAAATTCTTCTAAATTATTCGTGTGTAAACACTTGCAGGTTATTCATATCGCGACGGACAGTATTACACTTTTCGCAGTCATAAAGTAAATTCAAGTAGATCGAACATTTCGGTCAAATACATAGATTAATTTTGATACGGCGAGAAAGAATTGAAGAGCTGTTTATCTTTTTAGGTGACATAATGCACTGATTTGTCTTATTTTCCTGTCAAACAAACTTGTAATATAAAAATTTGAAAAAATTTTGTTTCCCATGCTTATTGCTAACACTTTGTATAAGGGGTATCCAAATCAATGGCCTCAGTAATAGACCGATTTTTTTGATGCTACGTAAGTGAAATTTATGTAAGTTTAGTTAAAACTCCAATTTAAGGAGATATTTGTAAGTTAAATAATTAATTGCCTTCGCCCATTCTGATTCGAATTGTATATTTGACGTGTTTTACCTTACTAGGTCGAAAAGTCTGACCAATGGAGAGTAAAAACGGACAGACTAACAGTATGAGGTAGATCCGAAATTTAACAAGGATCTTGATTCTACATATTTATTGAAAAATTCAGAGAGACAAGATCCGTTGGAGACGCCAAACACACTGGCCGTCCAAAAACGATCCTTTAAAATGTCAATATCCAAGCAGATCCAGTCTCATTACATTTTTCAATTAAACTCTTCAAAGTTGACGAAGTTAAAACACTATTACGACAATATTTTTAAATTTTTGAACTGCAGCCGCCAAGCTGTTATTTTTTATTTTTTTATAAATTGTTCAATTATGAACACATGTTGTTCTGTCGTGTAACGCTCAAATTTTGCTAGCCAACACTTTACTGCACAATTGGCGACAAAGTCAAATCTTGCGTTAATTTTAAGACACCCATTCATTATTTTGTTGTGGGTTGAAGCAAAATTTTGTTATTGTACAAAATAATTAAATTTTTTTTGGAGATCAAGTCAAGTGGACGAAATTTTTTACTCAACAAATATTATGGTTCTCAATCGCGACAAGAAAACAAATATCTCCCGACTTTTTGGTAGAAACTTAATGAAAATTTTGCGCTGTACTTATAGTCTAGTTCGTAGTGAGTTAGTTTATGAATGCGAAGGTTGCTGGTTCAAATCTTGCGAGAAACTTTTTTCTTAATCACCACAAACGGGCTTAAATCTACGCTGCTTTTGTTTATAAACTAAAATGAGAACATGATATGTAATTTTATGTACTTGCAACATACAATAAATTAAAAAAAAGTCAGCTATTTTGAGGTACATTCCCTGGGTACCTTAGAAATGCTGCAGTAAAAGATCGAAACAGAGAAATTTTTTTATTTTTGTAGAAAGGGGAAAAGGCATGAATTTAGAACTTTGCAGAAAGGCATACTTAGTTTATAAGTATTTCTATATCCTTCATCCACAACATTTAAAGTTTAGTATGTTTCCCTTAGTAAAAAACTAGCACTGAAAATACTGATATATTGGGTTACCTCTTTACTTAAGTAACCACTTTGTACTTAAGTAAAGATGAAAAAGAAAATAAATCATTACAACTCCTTCTTCGTTTCTACTCCACCTTGCAAGGTTTGATTTCGTCCAATGGCAAGCCGACAGAAGGACGGCTCACTTGGCTCCTTAAAGCGGTCCTTGTATGATACCCTGAGCCAGTGACCAGTGTTAGGGCTAATTACTTCATCTAGCTGCAACCTCCACCCATATTGATTCCCTGCCGAAAAAAGACTCACCTTAATTATATCTCAAATAGATCATTCAGAAAGAGTAACTCTGATCTATCAAAATGTCTTATCCCCAAGACCAGGACATTGGCAAAGCAGATAAAGTACCGTCATTTCCTCCCGTTTATTCCGGCAGCTACTATGGTAGCCAGTATAGTTGAGGCCTTGTTTCATTGAACGGATTTCTATAAGCCAGTGACCCATAATGATCGATGTCACTGTTCAACATTGGTCCCTTCCGAACCTAAATAACACGTTGCCAATCCTCGCATTATATCTTTTTTTTAATTCCCTAAGCTAATCCCGCGAACCTCTACGCTTGTCTGCATGAAAGAAACCAGAGTCTCTGGCGGAAAACGAACACGCAACACCGGCGCTGATGGACTGGTTCACTACCAGCTAGCCTACCGCGGCACATAAGGGCATATAGTATTGGCCACAAAGCAGGTGTTTTCACCTAGCCATCTCGATTAGGCCTTCCTTTGCGACTCCACCTTGCAAGAACATAGAGAATTATATTAAAATCGAAGTTTCTTTGATGATTCGGTCAAGTTTCACTAACAGATTATAGGACTGGCTAGTTTTTGCTGCAACGTTTTGTCTTGTCCCATTGTGCAATGTTTTAATACTTAAGTATGCAACTAAGAAAAATGTTTGTAAAATCAATACAAAAAGCTTTAAAAAATACATTAACGCATCCATCGACTTTATTATATTTAAATGCATCTCTTGCCAGACATAAACGGTTCTTAAAAGAATGCAAAAAAACATGTTCAAAGAGATAGAAAAAAAATATTTATATATAAATATATATACCTTTTGTTTAGATTTTAAAGATTTACGAAACATCTGAGAAAGACGTCATTAAAATGCGATACTCTACAATCATTTTGCTTTACTCCCAAGTTTAAAGCGTTTTGAAATGATGCCCACTTTGTATTTTGTATTTTAGATAAAAATAAAAGATTAGTTAAAAAATATAAAGCAATTTTCTTAAACCGAAAAATACAGTAACTCTTGAAATCCATTTTATCCAATTCAGACAAAATAACGTTGTTAGTCATTAACTTATAGCGGACCACGCTGACGTCGATGGCATGGCTAACGCTGCTCTTAAAGACATAGGCAGCGATGATGCCGCCAGCCCTAAATCCACAATAAACAATGACTTTTTAGGATGTATTCGACAAAGTTAGATCACTATGAATTGATATCTTCGCAAATTTGATCATTTTCCAGAAATACCCCTTGTCACTGAAGATGATTGCTCGATAAAAATAAGGGCCAGTGCAGAATTTTAAAAATGTAATCATATGTACATAAATGTTGTTGAACGCTATATCTGGATATTGTGATAAAATAATAATTCAATATGTGATGAATATCCGTGAATATCCATTTCAAAACAATCCTTTTTAAAAGTTGTGATGGGTTTCGATAAATTTTTAAATCCATTTCCGAATTGTACACTTAAAAGAAAAATCAATCCATCCGTATTCAAATCAATCCGAAGCGGTATTAATAGCACGTTGAGTACGGATTTTCTTGAATCAAGTACAGAAAGATTGATTCAATATGGATTTTCAATCGCAAAATACTTAAATTATTTATATTCATCCCGATTTCGTACTTGAAATAATCCGAAAATGAGATTGATTTAAGATTGAATTAATCTCAAAATACGCTTCAAGCATTATAAAGTGGATTTTATCCCGAATTAGAAAGAAAAAATTATTATGATTGATTTAGTTACTCGTATTACCTTACAGAATGATTAAACACCATGCCCGATATGGTATTTACTTTAGAAATCTAATGTAAATATTTAACCAAAAATATAAACTAAATGAGAAGCAAGAGTTGAAATTTACTTTTAAAACCTTCGTCGTACACATGAGTCTGGCCTGACCTTTTTCAATGTGTATAGAAAATCATAATATGCGTAAGTCGGAGGGTTATACACAACGAAAAGTTTAATCTAGTTTTTACTTGATCTAATAATTTTATACTTATTTCAAGAAATTCCGGGATTGATTTTCGAAAGTAATTCCATTTAGGATTGTTTTGAGTACGTGTTGGTGTTGTTCGTACTTGAATATTTGAGTACGACTCGTACTTCAAGTAATCATAAAAGAACTGATTTATCCCGAAGGTTTTTCTTTCTATGTAGTCCTCCTTTTGTGTTTAGATTTCAGTTTAACTTACATAACTTACAATTTAAAAGAACATAGACACGAAATAAGAAGAAAATAAGACAATTCACAAAGTGTTCTACTATCATATTGGTTGTATTTTTGCTATACATTGATGAATCTGACACTCATAAAGCTATATCAAATACAACAAATACGACACAACAGAACAGTTTGTGAATTGCCTAAATGTATTAGAAATGATCGATTTCAAATCGTTTCGTTTTCTAAAACGATTTCCGTCATATACCTAAATATTAATTCTGAATAACAGAATAGTTAGCTAGTTTAAGGACTCTTGGAGTCAATTCTGTGTGCCTATCTTAGGACGTAATTGTATTTTAAATAAACAAGAACAATTTGAACTTTATTTCTCTATATTTAGGAAAATTTTAATTACGTCGATATTTCACTGGATGTTCGATGTGTAGCCTCAACAATATGACCGCTGTCAAAGTTCAAAAGTCACCTTATATATATTTTTTGTTTAAAAGTCTTAAGATAAATAGTTAATAAACATTTTAGAAAATATCGTTTTACGTAATCAATTCAAAATTTTGACGGAAACCTTAGTTTTGCTTAAAATTACGATAAGGTTAAATATCACTTAAGTTAAAAACGTGATATAATAGACAATATAACCTTCTATTTTATACTTTCGCAAATTGTGATGAGCTCCATAAGAACTTATATACCCATTCAAATCACGAGAAGGAGTGAGCACTGTAGTATACCTAAAGGAGTTCAACCTCAATGTGTTGAGGGGGCTTTCGGATTACTGTAGTGATTTCCAGGCAGAAATAGTTATGCCCAGGGAAGCGCTAGACTTGCTCAGATTATCGAGCGGGAATACTGTGGATATTTACACTGATAATCATAACGGCCTTGGATTACCCCTTCTTGAAAATGAGAACAGCACTTGAATGTCGCTTATCTTTACACTTAGGGGGCAGGGAATAGGGCTCTATTCAGTAACATTAAAACAAATAAGCATGTTAGTCTCGGCAATATTTTACGGGTTCCACTGGATTTGTAAGGCGTTTTTCCTCCTGCAAACTCAAACTTCTGCGAATGACTATCGATATTTCAAAACGATAGATGGGTGCGGTACACTGACTGTAGGGTTATCAGGCAACTGCTGCTCTACTATCAATGACTAAAGCGGATGTATAATATTAATATCTGTGGTCAAGGGACATTGTCTTGTATGTAGGCATGCACACCGCTTGGAAGCCAGTCACTGCGGCTGCTGCAATGACGAAAATGAGACGTAGAACGTGGAAAACCTTCTCTGTCTTTGTTCTATATTGGCGAGGGGAATCCGCCACTTGCAACGCTTTGTATTATATCTTTGGCATTGCACTAGAGTGCATTTTGCACTGAGTTATAAGAACGGGTTGGTTATATGGTGGGAGTTATGTTAATGGAATTCCTTAGTATCACAATTGGATCTAATTGTATCAGTTGAGTACTGTAAGCGATTGCTATTTAAGAAATGTTGTTTTGCAAAATATTTTTTTGCATAATACTTGAATTTTCGTTAAGAAAGATCGAGAAATACTAATCAACATTTTTCGTATGTGCTTTAAAAATTTTTCACAAATCAAACAAACTTATGAAATTTCTTTTTATGTATGTAGATAACTTTGTATGTATGTATTTAAATTTTAATCTTTTAAAAATTTTAATTTTTTTTAAAATTTTTCTTGCCAAAAATCCTTTAATTTCTTTTGCTTAAATTCAAATTTCTTTAAATAACTGAAATCACTTTAATTTGAAAAATTGTTTATTTCCGTTTGGGAAAAACTAAAGAAAAAAAAAAACACAGACAAAACCCCCGTTATACATCTTGTTTGTTGTAAACATTTGTCATTGTATGTTTGAATTACAACACATTCGCACACATACGCACATTCGCCATTAGATACTTTATACTCGAACACATACAATTTGCAAAAACTGTCAGTTTCTATGTTGTTTTATTGCTTAAAATATCACAAACAGTTTTGTGTGTCAGAGTGTGTGATGTACGAGGATGGATTGGATAAAACTCGTAAATATTTGTATATCAACTAAATACATGAACGAAATGATATGGGTAATAAAAGGATACATATGTATATGAAAGTCTTTACTTGGCAATTTTCTAACTGTAAGTAGATGAACGTTTACACACTCTTTATGTACATATTTCCTCGTTTACATACTCTTTGGTAATAGAGAATTTATATGTCAATTTCAGTTTAAAACATTTCTACAACAAACTCTCAAACATTCATATATAAGTTTTATATTTTTCTGGAACACAAACAAATTTACAACTTCCGCGTTTTATATGAAATTGACTTAGTACTTGATCCAAACATAAATATAAATGACTGACTACAAAAACTGCTACGAGTACTGCTGCAAAACATGAATGTACGAGTAGTGTGTACATAAACGATACAAATTTACTTTTAAATAAAACCTCTATTTTGCCTTTTTATTTATTTTTTTTTTTTTTTCATTTGTGCAATTCTTTGACAGCAATACATTTATTTAGTAGATTCGTCAAGTATTTGCATTTTATATCCACTTAGATATAAATTGTAATACTCGTGTGTACCAACCGAAAAAGAAAAGAGAAACAAAAATATTTAAACGGCTTTACCAAATGTTGGTAAAGGCTAAAATTTACAAGGAATTTTAGCAATTACTAAGAGTTTTCTAAAAAAAAAAAATTTAACTTGTTGTAAAAAATTTCGAATATCGGTTTTTTTTTTGGTTCAATTTTTGGGGAAAAAGAAGTATGTTTTGAAAAATGTACTTTTTTGGTTCGGCCGCAATTTAAAAAAATCTCTCCCAGATACACTAGCCAAAATTTAAAGAATTTTTTTAAAAATAGAAAAATTTATATTTCTAACATTTTGGTTAATGATTACGAAAGTAGAGTTAATTACCTCTAATTTGGTGCCACTCCCGTTCCGTATCTCCCAGATACACTAGCCAAAATTTAAAGAATTTTTTAAAAATAGAAAAATTTATATTTCTAAAATTTTGGTTAAAGATTACGAAAGTAGAGTTAATAACGTCTAATTTGGTGGCCCTCCCGTTCCGTAATCTTTTTTGGTTCGGTCGCAATTTAAAAAAATCCCTCCCAGATACACTAGCCAAAATTTAAAGAATTTTTTAAAAATAGAAAAATTTATATTTCTAAAATTTTGGTTAAAGATTACGGAAGTATAGTTAATTACCTCTAATTTGGAGCCCCTCCCGTTCCGTAATCTTTTTTGGTACGGTCGCAATTTAAAAAAATCCCTCCCAGATTCACTAGCCAAAATGTAAAGAATTTTTTAAAAATAGAAAAATTTATATATCTAAAATTTTGGTTAAAGATTACGAAATTAGAGTTAGTTACCTCTAATTCGGAGCCCCTCCCGTTCCGTAATCTTTTTTGGTTCGGTCACAACTTAAAAAAATCTCTCCTAGATACACTAGCTGAAATTTAAAGAATTTTTTAAAAATAGAAAAATTTATATTTCTAAAATTTTGGTTAAAGATTACGAAAGTAGAGTTAATTACCTCTAATTTGGTGCCCCTCCCGTTCCGTATTTAAAAAATCTCTCCCATACACACCGCTCAAAATTAAGTAAAAATTAAATTGAAACGTATTTCAACTACGCGTAGCTGAGCTACGTTTTTAATTAGCTACGCGTAGCTCAGCTACGTTTTTAATAACGTAATGTTTTACGTCACAAAACATATTTAACTTGGCGTATTTATCTTCACCCACTTGTTTATTTTTAAAAATTAGTATTGTGTTCATTTTGTTGAACTATTTATGGGTTTTAATCCAAATTTTCAATATTTTTAATCAGGCTTAAGTTCATCAAATTTAATTTTCATTAAATTATTTTTATGAAGAAAGGAATTTTTACAACATGAAAATTAAGTAAAATTGTTATTGATAATCCTTCATTCTTGACTGACCTGAGATTCGAACCCAGGGCTGTTTACCCTGACATGTTTCGATCTCCTCAGAGGGATTTGCAGTCTTACACTCGCAGCCATCGACGACTGCTGACGTCAATAGTCAAACATCAATCCTTAAACCAAAAATTGTATTTTTACCTTTGGTAGATCGAAATTTGCTTTGTTATCTTTATTATCCATTTTTAATTGATTTTACATGTTTTTCCCTTACCTCTGTTTTTCGTTTTTTTTTTTTTTTTTTTTTTTTTTTTTTTTGAAAAAATATTTTTTTTGTGAAAAAAGTAAAAACTGAAAAAGTAAATAAGTGCCTTTTTGTGAAAAAGAAACTTTTTGTGAAAAAAAGAACCTCTTTATGAAACAGTAGGTATTTGTGGAAAAAGGAACTTTTTGTGAAAAGAGTACTATTTTGAGAAAGGTGATCTTTTTGTGAAAATTTTGAGAAAACGTACCTTTTTGTGCAAAGAGTTCCTTTTTATAAAAAAGGTAACTTTGTTAAACGTTACAATTTTGTGAATAGAGTACTATTTTGAGCAAAAGCACCATTTTGTGAAAATTTTGAGAAAAAGGACCTTTTTGTGAAAATAATACTTTTTTATGAAAAAGTACCTTTTTTTGAATAGAGTATATTTTTGTGAAGAAGTACCTTTTTGGCGAAACAAAATTACTTTGCGTGATGGAGTGCCGTATTGCGTAAAAAGTAGTTTCTTGTTAAAAATGCTTTTTTTTTGTAAAAGGTAGCTTTTTGTAAAAAAGTATCTCTTCATTGAAAAGGTTCTTTTGTTTTTAGTACATTTTTTTTTTTTTTTTTTTCAAATAGCACCTTGTTATGCTTAAAGTACCTTTTTACTTTAAATACTGTATTTTTCGCGCAAATTTTTTTCTGACGCTATTCTTTTAAGCAGCCAGCATTTTGCCATGTGTACTTGTTATCAGTTTTTATATTTTACATCAATACAACACAAATATTTGTGTATAAATATTTTTTTTATATACATTTTTGAGTATAAATGTTAAATATTTACAAATACTTGCTAACAGCAATCAGTCTTTTGATTCCAGTCTTTTATTTCCAATTTCGGTGCAATTTTATTTTTAGTTTTCTGCACGGCATACATACCATACAAGTCGATTTGAAGACTGATGGCTTTTTGTGATGTTCGATAATATGAAAATCTAAAATTCTAAATCATAGATAAATAAACATTTCGGTATCGTTTTGTTTTTTCTTTATTTCACTTGTCTAAAATAAAAAGTGTTTACAAAATGTATAGAAATAGATACTTTCAGTATTAGTTTTATAATATTTGAGAAAAAAAAACATGAAAAACATGAAAAACTCTCTAAAATTATCGTTTAAACTAGTGGAAATTCGTACAAACATTGCAATTCTTAGCAGTTCTAAAAAGTCTATGGAATACATTTTGTCATACACATTCATTCATGAAAAAAATTTTATTCATTCAGTTGGCAAAGAAGCTTTACATTTACTATTTTTTTTTTTTTTTTTTTTTTGTTGTTCGGCATATTGTTTATAAAATCTACTATAAATTCTGTGCCTTGGCAGCATATAGATTTTTTTTTAACTTTACATCAATTTAACGTACTATTATATCGTTTTTTTTTTTTGTTCTTTGAATTCATATGAAAATGGAATAGGAACAAAAAGTATTTTCCATATCATGGTTGATGGAATACAAAAAGGCAAAATAATACAAGAAAAGTTCGGGGAAATATAACAAAAACAAAAAAAAAAAAAATCATGAAATTGTTGTTTAAATAAAAGATGTGACATGTGTTAAATGTATGTTAAGAAGAATAAGTACTGAAATTGTTGAACATGCTTTAAAGTTTAAGGTAAAAAATTATATAGTATATATATTTATTGAGGGTGGCCCCGTCTATTCGATGGTAGTGAAATAGTCTATTATTAGTATGAGTGTTGCTGGTTCGATTCCCGCCCGAGCCGTTAGTCTGTTGAGCTGCAGCAGCTACTATTGCTTGTTAAATTTAGTAAAAATATATTTTATTTGTAAATTTCTCCCCAGGGTAGGGATGAAACGATACGAGTAAATACAAGTACATATTCGATGCTTTTATAAAAGTACCAAGTATTTTTGTAATCGATACTTAGAAACCGAGTACCAAGTAGTATCGGTAAAAAAATACTCGGTATCGGTCAAAAGTAATCGTTTCACTTTGGTATGGAATTTAATCTTAAATTTTTGATTATTTACCAAAGCTGGAGCAGCAGTAACGGTATCAGGAAACCGTTTGACCATCAAACACTAGGGATGCCGATCCCGAATACCGAAATCCCGGGATTATTTTAAAAATTTAAGTCCCGAATCCCGAGATTTTGAGCTTAGTAAAAATTCAAAAATTTAATATTAAACCATACTGGCATGAACCTAATTTTTAACTGGTTACAAAAAAAGTCACAAGTGAATAAATGTTACATGCAATGCATTTTGTACCAGGAAAACAAAATCAGAAGGTGTGGTCTTTTTTCTAAGTTAATGATAATAGAACTGCGCACGCAAAATGGGGTTCCAAAGGTCTTTGGACACATATTTGTTTAAGTTTAATTTATTTAAATTAATACTTGCATATACATATATTTGAAATAAAATAAATTAAATATCGTCATATAGCATATATGTAGCTATTTATTTACGATACCCAGAAGTGTTGAATGCGAACATTGGTTTGCAATAAAATAAGGTATGAATTACACTGTGCAAGAAACTAAATTTTTTTTTTTTTTTGAGGCAAGCTGGGCACCTGGCGTTTTAACCTACTTGTTGGCGGTTTAAGAAAATTCTTAAACTTTGGCTCTTGCAGGGCCTAGGATGCCCCTAGATGGGTCAAATGTATGACCGACCCCACTTTATTTTTCATCCCAATCTTTTATTTCTAACATACCTACCCGCTATCTCTATTCCTTAAGGGGGCTCCCATACAAAATGTTCAATGCAGACTAGAAATATATTAAAGAAAATGCCCAGGAGACGCTCCTAGTGGGATCAAATGTATGACCGACCTCAATAAGAAAGAAGTTATTTTATAATTTTATTGCGGAATTCCGTTTTTTTTTAGTTTTTTCAATAAGCTAAAGCGTTTTTGAGTAATGCGAATACATGATGTGTAACCTCCTCCATTTTCGAAATAACGGAATATCTCGAAAACCAGAGCCAACCTAAAAAACGGCGGGAACCACTGGATTCAGCGTATCCGAATTATGTTAAAACGCCATGTGCCCGGCTCGTATGTTTTATTAACTAGCATAGTGTTATCAGACGTCATTAATTTGTTTTACATATTACTTTAAAAGAATACATTAAACTGTATTATTTTGTAATGAGTTAATTTTCTTCATGAATTAATTTGTTTTAATACTTATACATAAACAATCAATTATAATTATATGAATTTTACAAATTGGCTTTTTTATATGAAATCCCGAAAAATCCCGATTCGTCCCGGGATTCCGTTTTTTTAATTAACAATCCCGAATCCCTAGTAAACACCTATAAACCACATATCGTCTAGGTCCATTTCCTCAAATTCTGGCTATAGAAAGTTCGTTATCATCTCGCGATAGCGAACACCATTCACGGTAATTGCTTGGCCAACCTCATTTTCGAAGAAGTACGGCCCGATAACGCCGCCAGCCGCAGAAATAACTGGACAGCATGCGCATATGGTTTCCCATTTCCTACAGACCCGGTTTGCTGAAATTTGCGCACAATTCTCCCGATTGTGGAAACATTTGGTCGATTATGCTGACCAAAAAAATCACGATGTGCACGAAATGCATATTGATGAACGCCCATTTTCGTAAAAGGCTTTATTAATCTTAACGCGCTTCTCAATTGTGTACCTCTCAATGGTAGAAGTTGTCAAATACTGAAACAAAGAAAGGTCAATTTAAGTTGCGCAAAAAACTTGACGTTAAGGTGTGACTCACAATTAACATCGTGGATTATTGTTTTACCACCCTTTATTATATATTTATCAATTTAAAAATAAAATGCATATAAACATTTAAAATAAATAAATAGTGACATAGTTAATTTCTGGAATAAAAGGTGAATGAAGGTTGTTATCCTGAACGTTCTATAAAATTTTGTTTCCTAAGATAAAAAAGATTTAGAAAGGTAATTGGTACTAGGTGGTAACTAAAAGTGGTCTCAATCTTTACACTTTCCGTTTTGCACAAAAATTCTAATAGGTCGAAGTTCTTATTTTATTGTGTAGTACTAAAACACTAATAAGAAAGTTTTTAAATTCTGCTTTCTATTCTTTTATCATACAAACGATACAAGTACGATACAAGTAAGTATCGATACTTTTTTTTCGATACTAAGTAGGTATCGATACTTTACGAGCGATACCACATCGAGTAAAAGTATCGATACCTTAAAGGTATCGTTTCATCCCTACCCCAGGGTTGTGTAGCGATACATCTTTGAGTTATTTCACCATTTGGTATTACATCTTCCGAGGAGATCTGGTGCAGTTAATACCTAAAACTCGGCAGAGTTGAAAATTCAAAGATCTCTTACGATCGCGGCTGGCCAGATATTCTATCTGGTACTATTGGAGTTACTAGCCCCAAGAAGTACGGTATCAGATTAACTATTGGTGAAGCCCCTGTGAGGATCTCGTAGTAGTTATCGTTGCAAACTAAAGTCGTGGCAAGAAAAAACTTAAAATTTAATTTTTAAGGTTCCGCTTGCTGGTAAAGAAGCTGTTGCTATTTAACAGATTCTTCTTGCTTTACAGCAGCGTAAGTTAGAAAGCTCCAGCTTGAAAGCTTAAGATAAGGAGATGCTGTATGTGCTTGATTTTTTGCAAAAGGATACCTTTTTTTAAAGACTATAGAATGACGACTCGATGTCTTAGACTGTCTTTCATATTATTATTTAGACTATTATCGAGCCTACTGCTAAGACTATAACCAGCAAAAAATAATGCTTACCTAGAAGCAATTATAATTCTTAAACAATTATTTAATCGTTTCCTTACTTAATCTCATCTTGAAATTTTGCGATCCTCATAACTTTTTGTTGGGTAGTACACTTTAAATTTATATTATTGTCTAGTGTTGAAAACCGTTAAGGCACAACCAGAATGTGAATAACGTGGCTTCAGCAACTGAGTGAATACTTGTTAATCATATGTGTCGAACCATGTTGAACTTAAAGGCCCAAATACACTTGTCAAATGCTTGTCCAGCGGGCGAATTTATCGTATACGTGTGCTGGACGTCATATTCGCCGACATATTTAAATTTTTTGATTTTCCATCCAGCATCGTCAGTGTGACACATACAAACACATTTTCACTTATACTACCACAACGCTTGATGAGTATTTTGATCAATCCCTGCAAATAATAAGACCAGTCCAAACACGCCTGTAAAGAGTAGCCCACAAGGGACCAGGACTAGTCCTAAAGTAACGCAAACGTATGGAAAAAAACATGGTCTATTTAACATTACGACCCTGCGGGAAATGTCAAAAAGGTGCAAATTAACCCCCTCCTAGGACATTGCCATGTTAAAGTGACAAGTCCCCTTCATATAAAGTGTTAGAACTGGAACCGGCCCCTACCACTTTAGAACTGTCACGTGACAAGTTTGGTGTTAGTTCCTTTTCCTCTAGGGGATGTCCTAGTGCAGGACCATATAACCCACCTTTGGACCACGTAGGAGTAGTTTTAAAACTACTCCATGTTATACTCAAGAGGATTAGCTTTGAAGTCGTTTAAAAACGAAAGCATGTCGTAAAAAAACGAAGACATGTCGTCTCACTACAAAAACCTTTTTAACAAAGACATTACATCGGACCAGTCCATGGAGTAGTCCATTTTATCAAAATGGATCAGGTGGTCCAATTTTATTTGCAGGGATGTATTTGTGCCTTAAGAAAACTTCTTGTTAAGTTTTATGAAACTGTAGCATGCTTTAGCAAAGTACGAAACAGATCGCACAATCGGTACGGAATCAAATGGTTTTTATTTTGCTTTTGTTTTTTAAATGCATTTGAGAGTCTTTTCGTCTATTTTTCACAGCAGGTAGAGTTCTGGTTGGGCCTAAAAGCCTTAAATTTATTATTAGTTCTGTATAAGTCTAAAAAAAAATACACAAATTAATCTAGATCAAAGTCTTTTATGAAATTAACGCTAAAGTACACAACGTGTGTCCAATCGAGCATCATTTTAGTTTCCGTGTTTCCATTTTTATCGGCCGCTGGTTTGTTTCTGCACCATAGACTATATTTTAGGGAATTTTTTTAAGGGTTTCTTTCTTAAATAAATCTTTTTTTTATTAATTTTTTTATAAGTTCTTAACATTTTTAAACAAATATCAAGAAAATGAAAGTTAAAAATTAGATTTCCATTAAACATTATTCCTTTTTATAAAATTTTTTTTAATACAAAGGCAATAAAATATTTCAAAGAATAAAAATTTTTAGGAAATCAAGGTGAACAAAGTTACACTTTCTACGCACTATAATACAAAAGAATTTTCTTTTAGCCATAATTCTTTTATATATTAAATTTAGCTTTTAAGGAAAACTTTAAAAATGTTGTTGTCATCAAATTTGGCAAAATTGTTTTTCAAAAACATTTCACATACGCCACCGCACACAAACAACTTTTAATTTCCCTTAAGGCCGGTAGATGTTATAATGGAAAGTGTGTAGGAGTGTGAATATGTGTGTGGGCTAAGATTAATAAGTGTAAGTGTTTGTGTATAACTGTGTGTAGGTATGACCACCTATTTTACTATTAATCCATAGAGAGATTTCAATAAACCACAAATTTGCCATTTGCTGCCAGCTTTTTTTATTATTCTGACAAAAAATATCAAAAAACATCCTAAAAGAATATTTCCTTGTTGTTGTTAAAATTTTTTTTATTGTTATGAGTGTTTTTAAAAGTTTTTTTTTTTTTTTTCTTAGAAACAAATTTTTGTTAACAATAGAGAAAAAAAAACGGTAACAAAATATTTTTTCGTAACTTATGTGTCATAAAAATACCACAAGGACAAACTGTTTCATTTTTAAGATAAAGAAACCTTTTTAATGGATAATGGTCATTGTATTATAGAACAAACTAAATAACAAAATAAAAGAAGTTTTAAATATTTTATGCGTAAAAAAGAAAAATATTTAGAAAGTACATTGAAGGAAAAATTAATAAAATGATTTAAAGACTTTTTGAGCTTCCTTCCAATCGTTTTAAAAGTAATTCATGCGAAATGTTGTTAAACTTAATATTAAAAAAAATTCAGTGAAATACATACAAAAAAATTTTAATAGATTTATAGTCTGTTTATATTGCGAAAAACATACGAAATGTTTCTAGCAACATTTTTGTTTTTCCTGAGAAACAAGTCCAGTTCATATTGTTTCGAACGGAATTTTAAGCAACAGCTAATACATTTTTTTGTTCTTATACCCACACCGCAAAGTATACAGAGGTGACCAGAGACGGAGGATATTGCGTTTTTCTGTCTCTTTTGTCGAAACCTCTCCTTTTTAGATTTCTCTTTGCACCATCTTTAATCTCGCAATAAAATGAACACAAATTTATTTAATTAAGATCTATTTAAAAACTGTTACAAAAGCAAATAATACTATTAAATAAAATCCCTTTGCACTAACGCAAATGGAATTTTGTTAAGGTGATATGTTTTTCAACGCTTCCCAGAGGGAAACGAATTATTGCATTTGCTTATCAAACTCTGATCTCCAAGTATCAATTCTTTATTCATGCCATCAGTCTCTGGAACGGAATTCCCTATAGATTACAGACCATTAGTAACGCACGACAATTCAGGAAATATATTGTTTGCCATTTTTCACGTTGAATTTATATTTATATTTTTGCATGCTTTTTATTGATTTTTGCTAAGATTGTCATATAAAACTAAATTATAATTAATCCTATTTTAATTTTTTAATTACTTAATCATATATAATACAGTTTTGTTATCTGATTCATTGTATTTATGTAAGCTCAGTTCCATACTGCAATATAAGACTTAAGTCTTGTGTGTGGGACATCGAAAAGAAAAAAAATAAATAAAAAAATAAAATTTGTGATGATTTCAACGGCCTGTTTTAAGGCATTGACACTTCACTATCTAAAAACGCTTTCTGTCTCTTTCTTCGAAAACTGCACTCGCAACTGATTTGGGCCTTGTTCGCAAGTCACTTTTCACCTCTGGTATACTCTGCTGCTAAAAAGCAAGCAGCATATGCTGATAAGATACAGCATTTGTAATTGGTGCAAGCTAAATAGAAGATGCCAGCCCATTTTGATCTCTTGGGAGCATTATATTTAAGTCAAGCATTTGGCCGCCTAAAATCTATTTGGAAATCACCGTCTCTATCTATACGACCTGAAATTTTAGTTTTCAATGCGAATATAAAATAACTCTTTTGCACGGTTGCGAAACCTGGGTCGTTGCCACTTGTGACATGCAAAAAATATAATTATTCGCGAATCGCTGTCTTCGCAAGATCCTAAGTGTATTCTGGCCCGTTCGCTCTGGCGAAGAACAGGCCAACAAACCCTATCGATTGAAATCAGAAGACTCACTTGGTTGACCCGGTAGCCTAGCAGGTAGTGAGCTGGTCGACACCAGTAGAATTTCCATAGACTGGAAACCGCAAAGGATCAGAAGAATAAGACGCCCAGCCCACATACGGAGAAGGAATATTAAGGCCGAAATAAACGGCGGTGGCAAGTTTTGGAGTGTAGTGAAGGCGTTAGCACAAAGAAGGGATATGTTCAGGAAATTTATTGAGGCCTAAGGCATACAAAGAGCCGATGGGAACTTATATGTATATTAAATAGAGATCCTCCAGCAAGCAAGGACCGATTCAGAATTCAGTTAAGGTTACATTGTGGAAATTCAGTCGGGAATGTGTCCATACCAAATTCATAGCTCAAGAGGTTTTCTAAAGCCTATTACCCTTCCCCTGTTGCACAATAGCAGGAAAATCAGCTCCTAAAGCTGAATTTTTAAGATCTCCTTTTTTAAATTTTTGTGTACAAACCAGAGCCACCTCATGATGTGATTCAATAAGAAGCCGCTCTAAGAACAAGTCCACAGATTAATTCCCGAGGTACCTAATAACGCCCATGGCAGACATTATTAATTTTTAGAAAAAAAGAATTAAGCTTCTGCCGAATAACGGGCTGCACCTGTATTCCCGGAGAATGCTATACCAAAAGGTAATATATCCTTAGAACATACACCGGCGGGAGTCCTTGATACCCTTCAGTAATCAACAAATATTGTTTTACTGCTAAAGAACAAACATTTTCCAAATAAATGCTGACGCCATTTAAAGCATTATTTTTGTTGTTTGCGCCATTTTTAAGTTTTACTGCAAACAGTTTATTTATCTATATATATTTTTTTTTTTTTGTTTTAATATATTTTCAACAAGAAAGTTTTCTTTTTTATTTTTGCAACATTAAAAATTCTGTTTCGTGGCCTTTAAAAGTAGTAAAACTAACAAATAAACTCAAGGTCGTAAAAACTGAAAATGTGAGTACATAACTTGATTCCAAAGACAAGAAAAGCTAAAAGTTGGAATAAAAGAAAATTTCGAAAAGTTAACTTAAAATGTGTAAATCTTATTAATATTGATTTTGAACCAGAAGAAAACCAAAAAAAGAAATATGCACTAAGAAAAAAAAGTTATTTCACTAGAAATCGCAGAAAAACGAAAGTTTTGCAAATTGTGTTAAAACTCTTTAAATGGAATTCTAAAGAAAATGGATCATCTGTCAAAAGTTTTAAAACAAAGCGAAATGCAGAGGTTTTTTAATTAGACTATAAAATCAGGTCAATACTTAAAATCAGTGTTCGAAAATAAACAGTACATTAGTTAACGTTCGGCTCACACACCCAGGAACGATATCTATTTTTTTAGTGATTGTGTAGACATGCACAACCCTTAATACCGTTCGTAATTATTTTCAAGAAAGAAATTTTATAATGTTCGGTTCTTCGTTAAAAAACAGAACAATTGTAGTGATACTGTAGAAAAACATTATATTTTAATGTTCTATATTGTTTTTTTCGTGTGTGTATTTTGTTTTTGTAAAATTTTTTTTTTTCACCAGCGAAAAGGGACGAACATTAACGAGCCGGACCGAACACATTGAAGTTTGTGAATTTTCAAAAAAAACTGAATGGAATTAAATGCTCACATCTTTGGTTGAGTTTGATAAAAACAGTAACATTTTTGTGTTCGAAAGTTGACTAACAGGGAAACGTTATTTTTTTTAATGATTTTCTATACAAACACTATTAGCGTTTGTGTTTTCCACAAATCTACCGAACCGAACATTAAAAAACGATATTTAGTGTTTATTTTCGAACACTGCTTAAAATTCTTTCTGTGTATTTTTACATATGCTTAAGCTGCCACACGCGACTTGTTATATAAAAAAATGGACTACAATTTGAAATGTGTACGGAGTTACATGACTAGTCGGTGTTATACGAGAGGAAGCAATTTTAATGTTTAAGAACAAAATTTATGTCCTTTTTATTTTCCTTAACACGAACTTAAGCTAAGCACTAAAGTAGAGAGAGAGAGATAGAGAAAGGAGTTCTGGCCAAAAGTCCATATGCATACATACAACATAAACATGGCGGTTTTGCTTTATTGTAGCTAAACGAAAAACCCCAATGTTTCCAAAGTGGTTGGCTCAGTAACCCTTGGCGCCAAACTTACCATAATAAGTTAGTTTAACAAATAAAATATAAAATATTTTCCCATTTTGGTGTTACATGTTTAGCGCACTTTTAACTAAATAGCAGACATTTGTTGTAAAAGTTAAAGATTTTCTTAAGTTTTTTTTTCCATTTTAACAGTATTTTTTTTTTTTTTTGTTTTCTAGGTCTTTAAATTATAAAATAGTGGAAAAGAATGGAAAAAGTATAATTTTCTATAGACAAAACAACTAAAAACAATAGATAACAAGGAAACATATTGTGTGTAAGAAAAACTTTAGCGGAAAAACATGTTATAGTTATTTAGTAGTTTTGTAACAAAACTTTTGCTTTTTCTTGGCCACTAGTTATATGGGTTATCGGAAATATATTTGTAGGTTTAAGAAACTGTTCTTTTATAGGGGGTGTAGAAAAATAATAAAAAAGTTTAGGAAAGGAATAAATAAAAAAAAAAACATACACATATCAAATTACAGAGTTCTTAAAAAAGGTGAAAATAAAGTCTTTTGAGAAAGACCCTTCATTTAAAAACCAGTTAACCCCTCGTTACTCTAACGTAAACGTAGATCAGATGTTATGTAGATCAGATGTTATGTATTTACACTATTCTACAAGTCTTGAGATTTTTGCTCTCACAACTTCTAATACATTTTTGGTCTGTATTTCAAGAAATTAAATATAAATTTTTTTCGCCACTTTAACTTTAACTCACCAAATAAAAGAAAACTCTTTGTAGAATATTAACAACTTTTTTTTAATTTCTGGCGGGAATCGAACCCGCAACCTCGGCGCTGGTAGACTAGCTCGCTACCAGCTAGCCTACCGGGGCACTGCTCAGTATACATAAATAAGCATTTATATTCATTCCCTTTACCACTGATGGAAAGGGTATATGGACATTTCAAGCGAAAAGGCTCCTTTTTGTAACGTAACGCCAGCAATTAATTAAAATTGTTTGTCAAAAAATTTTTATGTACACTGAAAAAATTTTCTTCACAGATCCAATGAAATTTACATTAAAATTCAACCTATGTAACCCTTCATTGGATTAATGAAGGATTAATAAAATCAATGACAAAATTTTCATTGATTTTATGAATCCTCATTGAAAAAATGGATAAAATAAACGTTTGTCATTAAACTAATGCGAAATTTTCATTGATTTTATGAAACATTTCATTAATCCATTGAAGGCTTACATAGGTTGAATTTTAATGTAAATTTCATTGGATCTGTGAAGAAAATTTTTTCAGTATATAATTTACTTTTTATAACCTCCACCACAATCAGTTGTGAAGAGGGTATACTAAGTTTGCCATTCCGTGTGAAACTTTTTTATTATTCATCTCAGACCCCATAAAGTATATATATTCTGGGTCCTTGAGTAATTCTAAGTCGATTTAGCCATGTCCGTCTGTCTGTCCGCAGGTTGTCATTAAAGATTAATGTTATTTTAAGCTTTAAAATTTTAAATATAAGCAAAAATCAATTATATACGTTTTTGGGGATGTGTGTAATACAAAGAAATCTCGACCAATCTTTTAGTATACCGATCAACTCAGAATCACTATGTTTAACACTTAATAGCATGGTTGGTTTTCAACCATAGCTTTTTGCTCTTGGAAAAGAGGAAAATACTATTTTTTACTTAAAAACAAATTATTGTCAGAATCAACCATAACACGTTGGTGTGGGTGACAATAATATGGTTAAAATTTTCTTTAAACATATTTTTGTCGAAGGTGACAATATTTAAACATGTTTTTTCTTTGCGTGTATTTAGATTAAATTAGCCCCAAAAATATTTTACTGCAAATTAACTTTTTTTCGAATCAGTTCACATTTGCCCAAAGCTCCAATCCTTAAATAGTTTTAACATCCTTTTAAATGTTAACATTAATAAGCAATTTAGCGACCGTCCCTAAAATCCCTTTTAAACAAAAAATCTAATGTGTATGTTAATATCCAGGTAATATTCGGTACAAATAACAGTTATATTGAATTTTAGCCTGTTACCATAACTTTGTTTTTGTGAGCCGATGACTGCCCTTGGTTTCCAAAAAGGGTTAAATCATGAAAATTCATCTGTAAATACTATGAAGTTTGGGCTTTGCCGATTGTAATTTTAGGATTGTTTTTATTAAATGGAACTTTTATTGAATTGTGGAATACCGTACTCAAATATTCCATTTTAATGTTTTTTGGTATTGTGCGTTAAGGCTAGATTACACTATTATACTTTGTATTAATACATGTCAAAAACTCAAGTAATATGACAAAGTGTGATAGTGTGAATGCAATGTGTCACAAAAATGACAAGTATTATGAAAAAAGTTTGACATCCCATACGACTTCATCGTTTTTTGAAAAATTTCTAAACAATAATACGTTTCATTGGATCAGGGTTGCATTTTATTTCATGTGTGAGTGTTTATACTTTGTGTGATGGTGTGAACACAAACTGTCATGTTACATTAGATTTTTTGACAGTCGCAACAAAACTCATTAGATTTCTATCTCACAAAGTATTATGGAATACGTAAGACTTGTGAGATAGTGTAATCTAGGCTTTAGCAGCAGGGTGGTGGTACCTTACTATATTAATCACGTTTTCTACTGGTTCTGAGTAGAAATATGTTTATATTTAATGGATTAGGATGAAATTTGATGGAGGGATAGCATATGGAACATATATAAATATAGGGTACTTTCTGAGAGAGAAATCGGTGAAAAAATGATATTTTAGTACTTTTTCTCCTTTTGATTAATTTGGAATGCAGATTTCCTATGGTCAGGATTTAAATATAGGGAACTTTTTAAGGGATAAATGTCGTACATTTTAAGGGGTAAAAACGGTATAATAATTGTACCTGTTGCCTTTTCAATAAACTTGATACACGTACATACAGATTATAGCCGACATGAACATACAGTCTAATTTATGCGGCCCTTAAATGAGGAAAGCTGGTATTCTTGGTACTATTTTACATTTTGTACTTTTTCTCTTTTTGAAAAATTTGGTGTGCAGATATCATATATCCCAGACTTAAATATAGGGTTATTTTTTTTTTGATGATTAAATTGGTATGCAGATTGCATATAGTCCAGTGGTAAGACACCCGCATTTCATATGGACAGTTAAATGTAGGGTTTTTAAGAGCAACGAGTGCTAAAAGCTTATTATGTGATTTCTATAATTTTGTTTATAAAAATATGACCCAGATTAAAATAAAGTGTAGTTTTTAAAAGGTAAAAACGGCGAAAAAGTGGTTCTTTGGTACATTTTCTCTTTTTAATAAATTTGGTATGCAGATTGCATATAGTCCAGATTGAATGCGTATGGATGAAATTTGATAGACGGATAGAATATGGACCAGATTCAAATATAGGATAGTTTTCAAGGGGAAAATCAGGGGGAAAGTGGTACTTCGATGCTGTTTCTTCTATAGAGATTGCATATAATCAGGATTAAAATATAGGTACTTTTTAAGGGATCAAATTCGTACTTTTTTAATGGATAAAAATGGTATTAAATTTTTACTATTTCTCTTTTCGAAAAATTTGATTACAGATTGAAGCTTACGTTAACATACATTGTACTTTCTGGGGGCCTAAAACGAGAAACAATTGGTACTCTTTTACCTTTGGTACTTGTTATCTTTTCGAAAAATATGCCCTAGATTAAAATATAGGGCACTTTTTATGATGTAAAAATTGAATAATGTGGTACTTTTGGAACTTTTTTCTATAAATTTGGTATACAGATTGTTTATGGTACAGTGGCGAAAACTAAAAATTGCTGTAATTTTGTTTATAGAAATAATTAAACAAAAAATAAATAAAGACGAAATAATATAAAAATAAATTATTCTGTAACATTTTGCTATCGTCCCTTTAAACATTTTTAGTAATTTAAAAATTGTTCTCTTTTCTTTTCAGTTTCTTAAAATTTAATTCTAATGACGTGTGCTGATTTACCAGTCAATTGGCAACAAAAGCTAAGAATCAACAGCAGCTACAACTATTTTCAGCAGCTGTATAAAAAACTTTAGTAAACTTTAGAAAAACACAGAAAACTATAGGACACCAAAAACAAAAATTAAACACACAAACAAACGAGCCAAAGTAACGAAACAAGAAATCATAGAAACGAATTAAAAAAACACACACAAAGTAGGCAAAAATAAAGAAATCCAAAAAGAAAAAAAAAACAATGAGACTTACAACGAAAAGAAAAGCGGATATTAAAACAAAATCACTAAACAAACTAACGGAAGCCACACAAGACCAACTGGAGGAAGAACAAACGACCATAAACACCATAATAATGGCGCAAGACTATGAGTGTCAGCAACGTTTGATGGGTGGTGGTCGTAGCGAACAACATTCAACCACATGCCACAAATCCCGCAGATCACTTTCAAAAGCAACTCTGTCCTCAACAAGACATTTTGGCAGTAAAAGCAGCCTTTTGGCTCAATCATCTTACATAAACTGGCTAGTGGCTTTAGCAGTTATTTTACTATGTGTGGACTCCAAAGTACTCCTGACAAGTGCTTTGGCTAATTGTCCCAATGGCTGTGAGTGTGATGATGACACGTTGGTGGTTAAATGTGGCGAAGGGACTTTGGATGTTTTGCCCATTGCTTTGAACCCTTCCATACAACGTTTGATCATTAAGAACAATAAAATCAAGACTATTGACTCGAGCATGCAGTTCTATGCGGAACTGATATTCCTGGATTTGTCTTACAATGATTTGGTCACCATACCCCAGAAAACATTTGGCTTTCAGCGCAAATTGCAGGAATTGCATTTGAATCATAATAAAATTGGTCAAATCAATAATAGAACCCTACTGGGTCTATCGGCGGTTACGGTTTTGAATTTAAGAGGCAACTTATTGGCCGAGCTAGAGGATTTAACATTTATCCCTTTACTAAAGGTAGAGGAGTTAAACTTGGGTCAAAATCGCATAAGCAGAATAGGCCCACATGCCTTTGATGGCTTGAAGAATTTGAGAGTCTTATATCTAGACGACAACACTTTAACCACAGTCCCCGCACCGGAAAATTTCCGAGCCATGCCTTCCTTGGCTGAATTATACTTGGGCACGAATTCCTTTATGTCTATACCCAATAAAGCTTTTGGTGATTTAAAAGGTCTTACACGTTTAGATTTGAAAGGAGCTGGTCTACATAATATATCCCTAGAAGCGATGAAGGGCTTAGAGGGTGTTCGCTACTTGGATTTATCAGACAATCGTTTGCAGTTCGTACCCCAATTGGCTCTGTCGCACTTGGAAAGATTAGAGGATTTGTCTTTGGGACAAAACGATTTTGAAGTCTTACCAACAAATGCCTTAATGGGTTTGAAAAACCTTAAACGGTTACAAATTACTGGGGCTCAACGCTTAAGAAAAATAGAGAACTCAGCCTTTAGCAATAATGCCAATTTGGAGTACATTAATCTGTCGGCCAACAAACTGCTTAGTGATGTACAAGAAAATTCCTTTTTGGGCTTGCCTCACTTGAAGCAAGTCATCCTTAAAGAAAATCAAATATTTACTTTAGAAGAGGGCCTTTTCCCCTGGTCCGATTTGCAGACGCTAGATCTCTCCGACAATCCCTTAATGTGTGATTGCCGTTTGCTTTGGCTAAGATCTTTAATAGTGACACGCAATGGCACTAATGAGCAAATAAAAGGAGTAACCTGTGCCTCGCCGCCTAATTTAAAAGGAGAAACTTTACAGTCGGTAACGCCTGCCATGTTGGGTTGCTCACACAGTGATACTAAACAACAGGCCTTAATTGGAGTACTTCTGGTGGCCACGGCTGCGGCTATAACCATTCTAGCTTTAAGTATATATGCCTGCCGCAGAAGAATACGCGAATTATTAAAAGGAGGTTGGGGCAATTCGGCTTTAGGCCGAAAAGAACGTGAATATCAAAAGACCTTTTCAGATGAGGACTATATGAACAGGCAGCCACAAATACCTTGCGCCATGACATCGACAGCCCCTTATGCCACCACAACTAGTGGTTACGGTCAGCATGCCATGCCATATATGGGCAGCCGTCCCATACCCGTAACAGAGCTATAGCTAGAAGCACCACCCCCACCTCCCCACAGAGGTCGGGGATCAGCCACAAATACTTTGCAACAATTACAAGTATCAAACGGTGATTCATTGTATAATGGCTGTGTTCCTCTACCTGAAAATCCCGCTACCAATACCACCACTTTTGTAAACCAGCTGAATCAAATTAAATATATGACCAATAATACCCGAACACCTAATAACTATCATTCCCAGCAGGATATGCGCAAATTGGCGAATGGTAAAAATTCCAATATAACTTCTCTACCACGTCACAGTAATACGTGCAGCAAGCAACAGCAGCAAGACTGTCATCTAGCCAATAATCATATCTACAGCCAGCCCATAGTACCCAATGGTGTGGGTTCCTATATAAATACTACACCAAAATTCAATACAACCGATCGTCATATACGTTTAACGCAAGATCATTTCAATCACAATAATTCTGCAGGCCTCAAATATCCCAAAATATATTCCCAAACATTAGATGGTGACTATTTGCATAACAATTCCCATTACTCCCTGCCCCTTGATCATAGTATTAATCCTGCTGATCATCATGCTAGTCCTTCATCATCGCCCACTCCACCTACACCACCGCCGCCAGCCTTGCCTTTACGTAATGGTAGTTGCAATACCACTGGAAGACGTTCGACTTTAAGCTCTTTGAATGGCAATTCTCTAAATAACAACAACAACAGTATGGCCGTTACCCTGCATAAAAATAATACCTTAAACATTAACAACAACAATCATACGGGTAGTTTAAGACATCAGTACCACTGATATTCACTAAAAAAGTGCCGGGAGCATGGCGGCTTAATGAGTTCAGGTTCTCGGGGCGATTTGATATGGGAGGGTAAGATGGGCACATTTGAGACTATAGAAATGACAGCTTTTTTACATTAAAGTCTAGGTGGCTTAAAAAATTAAAAAAAAAAACACACACACACAAAATGTTTTAATAGGTAAACGGTGGAGAGAAAACTTGGAACAGTTTCCCGAAATTAAAAATTGTGATTTTTTCATGTTCTTAAATTATTTGCATGTTCATATATATTCAAAAATTTTTTAATAATTTAGAATTCCAAATTATTTGGTTTTAATCCTCAGCAGGGTAACAAGTTCTTAGTTACCTAATTATTTCGATTGAATCGTCATTCTTGGCTTAGAGACAAAAACAATTGGGTTTTGTGAGACACATAATAAGTTGAGGTTTTTAAATAAAAGTTATTTAGGGAGCACCTTAAATTCAACAAATATCTATTCTCTACCAACCAATCTCCAAGTTGTTGGGGGCCAAGACAACTTCACTGGGGAGAGCGAGAGAGAAAGAGTAGATTCTTCGTGGTTATTAAAAAAAGTATTAATTGTGATTCAAATGTTAATTAATTTGAATTAAAATAATCTGTGTTTTCAAAAGTTTTTTTTAGAAATCTGGTTTCAAAAAAGTTTTATTTCTACCATTCGCCTTTCAATAACACAAAAAACAAATTTTGTCAAGGGAAATGTTAAGCAATTGATTGTAAATTTAATCTTTAAGCTCCTAAATAATTAAAATTTTATATTATTAAATACGATTTTGTAAATAAATTATACAGAAAACATTGAAAGTTTTGGAAAATTTAAGCAAAAAATTCGTTTTTAAAACCTTAAGTTTTTTAATAAAAAGACACAAAAAATTCCAGTGATTTTAGTTTAAGTTTATAAAAAGAATATATAAAATTGTATATAAACAAATATATTATTTAAACACAAAAAAGAAAAAAACTTAAATAAAAACCGATATGAAACAAGGTGTATACAATACATTAAAAGAATACTTTAATAAAAATTATTAAAAATAAAAACAAAAAATTTAAAATTTAAATAAATAAAAACAGAACAAGGAAAAATTTTATATAAAAAAATATAAAAAATTATTTAAATAAAATAATTTAAAAAAAAAATCTCTAAAGGAAATCAAATTAACAATTAAATGTAAAACAAACCGGGATTTATAACAAACAACGAGGGTGGTTTAAAAGTTTTGTTATGAAATAAAAAAAGTTCTAATAAATTAAACCATTTTAGTAAAAAAAACATGCTTAATCTTGCCCTAAAATATAACTTTCTTTAATCCGAACTCGTTTTTAAACTCCTTTAGAGATTCTCAGTCATTTTTTTTTTCTTTATTTATTTTTACCACAACAATTTTAGTATTTAGTATTTAAGTTAAAACTTTTAAAAATTTTGTAAAATTTTATATTGTTATATGTACAATGAATATATATTTTTTTTATATATTATGTATATTTATTTAAAAAAACAAAATAATCAAGAAAAACCAATAAATTCAAACTTGCAAACCAATTCTATAACAAGTTACAACAATTAAAAAATACATTAAAAAAAAATATTATACAAAAATAAAAATATAAAAACAAATAAAAAAACTTAAAAACATTAATAAAAACCAATCAATGAAAATAGTTAGTTTTTTTAATTATTTATTCTTATTTTCTATAGGTTACAAAAACAACAACAACAACAACAACAAGAAAATTATTATTTATGTAAAATTAAAAAAAAAAAGTTATACTGAACCACAAAAACAACAAAATGACAAAACTTCATACATATGCAATATTAACTAAAATACACCACAAAAATAAATTATATTTATAAATATATGTAAAAAAAATATTTATCAAAAAAAATATACTTCATATTAAAGAAAAATAATAATAAAAACAACAAAAACACTTACTCAAATCTGTAATTTATCATTATCAAAAAAATAAACACATCAAACATACAGCGGAGGGCAAAATAATAGAATATAGACTGTTAAATCAAAGAGATATTGTGGTAGATTTCAATCCTAGTTGAATTTTCTAGCATTTCCGTTCTAGATCCGTAATAGTTCAGTTCAAGTTGAGTTCTGATTCAGCTCTAGTTAAGTTCAAGTTCAGTACTAATTCATTTCCAGTTAACTTCTATTTCAGTTTTAGTACAATTCTAGTTCAGTTCCAGTTCCGTTCTAGTTCAGTTCTAGTTCAGGACTAGTTCAGTTCTAGTTCAGTTGTAGTACAATTCTAGTTCAGTTCCAGTTCCGTTCTAGTTCAGTTCTAGTTCAGTTCTAGTTTAGTTCTAGTTCAGTTCTCGTTCAGTTCTAGTTCAGTTCTAGTTAAGTTCTAGTTCAGTTCTCGTTCAGTTCTAGTTCAGTTCTAGTTCAGTTCTAGTTCAGTTCTAGTTCAGTTCTAGTTAAGTTCTAGTTCAGTTCTCGTTCAGTTCTAGTTCAGTTCTAGTTCAGTTCTATTTCAGTTCCAGTTCAGGACTAGTTCAGTTCTAGTTCAGTTTTAGTTCAGTTCTATTTGAGTTCTAGTTGAGTTCTAGTTCAGTTCTAGTTCAGTTCTAGCTCAGTTCTAGTTCAGTTCTAGTTCAGTTCTAATTCAGTTCTAGTTCAGTTCTAGTTCAGTTCTAGTTCAGTTCTAGTTCAGTTCTAGTTCAGTTCTAGTTCAGTTCTAGTTCAGTTCTAGTTCAGTTCTAGTTCAGTTCTAGTTCAGTTCTAGTTCAGTTCTAGTTCTAGTTCAGTTCTAGTTCAGTTCTAGTTCAGTTCTAGTTCAGTTCTAGTTCAGTTCTAGTTCAGTTCTAGTTCAGTTCTAGTTCAGTTCTAGTTCAGTTCTAGTTCAGTTCTAGTTCAGTTCTAGTTCACTTCTAGTACATTTCTAGTTCAGTCCCAGTTCAGTTCTAGCTCAGTTCTGTTGGTTTACAGTTTTAAAGTAGAGTTTTATTTTTGAGCAGAGCTTGTAAAGAAACCCAAGTAAAGTGTGCCACAGAATTAACGCAAGATATTAATTTGTCGTTATTTGTTCAGTAAAGTGTTGGCAACCCTAAAAAAAATCGACAGCTGACAGTTAAGGGTTGGTCAAAACGGATCGTTGCACGATAGAATAGAGTGTCTTCATTATTGAACCATATATCAAAAATAATGACAACTTGGCGCCTGTAGTACGAAAATTACAAAATATGGTCAGAATAGTGTTTTAACTTTGTCAACTGTCCAGAGATTAATAGAAAAATTCAGGGAGACTTATCCGTATGATACGCCAAACACACTAGTCGTCCAAAAACAAGCCATTCAAATGTCAATATCGAAGAAGATCTAACCTCCCTGTATTTTTCAATTATTTTCTTTACAGTTGACGAATATAATTTTTAAAATAACTTTCGAACTCATTATTTTTGAAATATGGTTCAATAATGAAGACACATTTTTTCATTGTGTAACGCTCTATATTAACTTACCATAAACTGTCAGCTGTCAATTTTTTAAGGGTTGCCAACACTTTACTGCACAAATGGCGACAAATTTAAATCTTTGGTTAATTCTGGTACACCCTATAGTAATGCTCTATTCGACTGTGCCGAACCTCTTGTTCACTTCACCGAGATTATGGCGATAGTGGGCTTTTAATGGCATCTATGAACTAGTGCTGGGATACTATCGATATTAATCGATAGTTCAGATTTCACCATCGATATATCGATATTACTATCGACTAAATGTTTGTACTTAAGTAGTTCGTTGTTTTATCACTTTATTGAACGTAAAAGACGCATGTTTTTAAAAATTGTGATGCTGATAAGCACCTTTCTGAAGGAACCAAAGAAACAGGGGCTATAAGATATTTTTTTGCAACTTTAGATCATTTTCTAAATTGGATTTGATTCTCAACCCAAAAGGTACTTTTCCTCTAATGGTCGTTCACTGTTTTATCCTATGCTCGCAACTGCAATTGCATTTTTCTTTGATTTTTTTACAACATCTGGAAACTATCTGACATTTCAGTCCCTATGTAAACATATAAAAATTTCGGCATAAAGGCCTTAAGTTAGTAGTAAAAAAAGCACAGCTAAGCAATCCATACCACCTGCCATTCTTGTTGTTTGTATTCATTGCGGCAAAAAACTGTGTGTGTATAGCTGGCGTAACATGTCTTCATAGCTGTATTTAAAATAATAATTATATCGATATTGATATATTTCCTATCGATATTTTCGATAGTTAACGATTTTCGATAGTTTCCCAGCACTACTATGAACTATAAACCAGTCTTTGTAAACACTTGCCTCACAGTATTATAATCCGTTGCGGGTCTTGGCGTTTTGAAGTCAATTCCAAAAGTACGGAAAGAATGGAATGATCATGTCGAAATTAAGTGGTATGATTTCGTTTTATATAGAACAAGTTTGTGCAAAATTTAATTAGACTCGTTGCATTTCGCCACTAATATAATTTTTTTAATTGTGCTGGATTTTAATCCAAAACTGCATAGAGGAACTAGAAAAAATTTGACGATATTTTTGTTTTGATTCGTTTTAAAGTGATCGTGATTTCAACAGACGGACAGACAGATTAACATGGCTTTTTTGACTAAAGCCTAGTACTCTGTTCAAATTTGTGAAAAGTGTTGAGCAACATTTATTATTTCACACGAAAATTTTGAAATGTATCGATGTTACCACCTATCATGCGAGTTTGTACAATTTGCTGATTTTATTCCTGCAAAGTATGCGACATTGTTTTGCGTATGTAAACAAACCCCACATGTATTTTACTAAAAATAATTTTTTTTAATAAAAAATTTAATAAAAAACAAAATTAATATGGATAAAAAGCAGTTACCGGTTGTGTTATATAAATTTTTTATTTCTTATTCAAGAATCAGTTCATCCTTTTTTGCTTTTGCTTAAAATTCCACGTGAAATAAGTGCAGCTTACATTATTTCGCAGTTGTAAAAAAATGTTGCCAGAAACATTTCGGAACTTTTTCACATAATGAACAGAGTACAACTCTATCAACATTATTTCATAGATATTCCGCACAAGTTTTTTTCATATGCGTTTTGACAGCATTTCACGTGAAATGTTGAACAGAGTACCAGGCTTAAGACCTACTCAACGAATTAGAATATATATACTGTATGGGGGTCTTAGGCAAATATTCAGAAAGTTTCACACGATATGACAAACTTAGTATACTTTCTTTGCAACTACTTTGTTGTGGAGAGCATAGAAAGCAATTTTGTAATTTAAGGTTTGGCTGGCAGCATGAAACTGCTCAAAAATTGACTTCCTAAAATAAAAAGCCCCACAAATCCTGCTTCTATTTCCTTATGAAGTCCTTCCCCTTATTTCAAAAGTAAAAAAATATTCTCTAACGAGCTGTAATAAAATTCCCAACCCAAAATAAAATAACAACCCATTAAAAAAAAATTCGCTCAAATGTTTTAGGTTTCACCGATTTACGTACATACCAATTCTTTTTAAAAACATTTGAATACAGCAAATTAAGTGTTTAAGTATTTTTAGAGCGAATAAGAATTTTATTAAAGGTTAATCGGTTGAAGATTAAAAAAAATACTAGCGAATCTTTTTAACCGATACACAGGCACTTTTTTAAAGGAAAGGATAGTTGAGCATATTTCAAAGGCCGACGGAAAGATCAGTTGTGTTTAAAATAAGCGATTACTTTAGTAGCTTTTTATCAATTCAAAATTAAATAAGTCCTTAAAAATCTAAACTCGGGATTTATTTTAATTATAAAGCTGGTGGAGCTAATATAAATCCCCACTTTTAAATGAGAAGTTAGTTCCCAAAGAACAAACAAAGTTTCCAAAAATCTTAAGAAATTATTTCATGCTACTATCTGAATAACCATTTTTTATAAATCGAATTTAATTACAACGTAAGTATCACTTCATTATAATCCTTAAATTTTTTTCCCCATTTTAAGGAAACAATTTTTTTTATTTATTTTATCCCCTTAAATATGCAATAAAAGTTTTAAATAAATTTCAAAAGATTTTGTTATTCGTGCTTAATTCCCAGTTTTTATTCTTGATAAAAACACTTGAAATTTATTGTTGATGGGATAAGCTATTCCTATGCATTTCACTGGTTGCTTAGGCCAGATCATCAGGAAACTTCATCCATAAAGATTTTAGAAAAACTAAAGATATTAAACCAAATAAAACTGTTAAACGTATAAGACTTATAGCAACAGTTTTACTTGTAACAATATCAAAGCTTTAACAAAACACATCAACAATAAAAAAGTGGGTTTATCTCATCTTACATTCCCTACATTCCCTTGGTTTTAAATAAATTTTATAAAATGTTTTAACAAATTTGTTTCACTTACCACTATTATGTATCCCACTGTAATAATAATAACCAGGGAAACCAGAAATATGCTCTAAAAAATGCGTTTTATGCGCATTAAATATGCAGCAAAAATTCGAAAATAGGCCCTCAAAAATGTTAAAAATATTGCAACTTGTACTTTGCGCATAAGGTAAACATGGACAGAAAACCAGCCAGACGGACGGTTGGGCATCGTTAAACCTCTTTAAAAAGTGATTCTCAGTCGATCGATGTACTAAAAGATTGGTTCAGAATTCTATGTATTGCACACATTACCAAAAACGTATGTTTATAATTGCTTTTTTCTTAATTATTGCTTTTATGTAATATTTGAAAGTAATTTGATAACCTGCTTTGTCTTCATTTTAGAGTAAAAATTAAATTGGGATGGCGAAATTAAAGCAACACGTTAGGTATACAACAGATAAAAGTTAACCAGAATTAATACCAGAATTAATACAAGAGTAATCAAAAAAATCGAATATGTATCAAAATATGCCTTAAAATGGCAAAATATGCCCTAAAAACTAAAAAAATGCTGCAAAAAGGCTATTTTAACTAAATTATGCAAAAATATGCTCCAAACGGTCAAATATGCCAAAATATGCTCTAACAAATCGATGCCAAAATTCATAAAAAGCTCTTAAACGTATAGATATTTTATTTCTGCCATCATTGGTCGCACAAGGAAAAACATGCAATTGCATATTTGTGGTTTCCCTGATAATAGCAATCAACTCTTACTTGCATTCCCCCCAACCACCTGCACAAACACACACACACACACACACACACATACACAAACAATATTATCAAAGAATTATAAATTAATTTCAGTTAATGAAATATTTAATAAAAAAAAAAAATCAACAATTTAAAGTTTTTTCTGATGGTTTATTTAGTTTGTTTGTTTAATTCTTATCTACTGCGGCTATTTAAGTTAAATTAGTTTTTAAATATTTTTACAAAAATTTTATTAATTATTTATCATTTATATTTATACACATTTGTTTTGACAGGAGGAAGGATATTCTCATTTAAAAATTATAGTTTTTTTTTCTAAATGTTAAAAGTGTTAAGAACGGGGAAGTAAACATTTTCCTATAAACATGCTTTATAAAAAAATTTATTAAAGCCTAAAAGTATGCTAATTATTGTCTATTTCGCAAAAAAATAAACTTTTAAGCACTAAAGAAGAGGAATTTATTATAGATTTTTTTTACTTAATGCAATGCATTTTAAATGGAGTAAAATTTTTGCTATAGATTATCGAAAAATCGGAAACATTTATATAAACTTAAATTTGAATTCGCATTTTTGTACCCTCCGCCACGACTGGTGAATGCGTTTTAAAGTTTGTCATTTTTTGCGTAACACCAAGAAATACATAAGACCCTATAAAGTATATAAAAACTGTAAAAACGTCAACCCCATTTTTTCCAACTAAAGATTAATCAGATATAAAATCAGTTTTATTATTAATAAGATTTCTGTATGACGTGCTAAATTCCCAATTTTTCATATTTGATAAATACAATGAAATTGTATGTTGAGGGAAAGCTAGATTCTATGAGCAATTCACTGGTTGCTAAGGCCAGATCATCAGAAAACCTTTTCCAAAGATTTTAGAAAAGCTAAAAAAATTATACAAATAAAACCCTAAAGTGAATAAGAATTTTAAACACTCAAAGTCTTACTTGTAACAATATTAAAGCTTAAACAAAACACCAACAATAAACAGTGAGTTTATCTTTTCTTACATGCCCCTACAATTGGTTTGGTTCTTTCCGACTCGAATTGCAGTTGTAGGTGGGTAAAAAGAAAAAACAAATTTAAAAAACGAATTGTTTCATTATATTGCCCTCGTAAGAAAACAACAAAAAAAAATCAATTTGAGAATTCAGTTTTTTGCACGGGCACATGCAAGTTTTAATTAAAAGTTTAATTAAGTGAATTAAACGTTTTCTCATGCAGAAAATTTTGATAACATCAAACAAAATTTAATTGAAACTACAAGTTTGTTAACTGGTGCAAATTTAATTAATACCCAATATTGTCTAATGGCAATAAGACATACAGAAAGGTAGTAAAATAAGTGACAGAACTCTTAACAACTTTTATAAAAAAATAACATTTCAGGTGCTACGGCACTCCCTTAATATGAAGCAGGTTTGTGAGGGAGAATACTAAAAAATAACTTTATCAAAACATTCAGTGTGTGGTCGTTACATCCAACAATTTTTATATGCGCTGAGTAATGCGCTTAATGTGTCAAAAATGTATTGTGTCAAAGTGGAAAATTCATGGCTTCGTTAAGCGCAATGGTAAGCGAAACATTTATGTTTCTCCCTTACAAACCTGCTTCGTTGCGTTTTTGAGCTGCGCGAAAATATGTTGTGCAACATCCTTAATTTTCGAAATAACGGTATATCTCGAAAACCAAAGCTAACCTAAAAAAACGGCTAGCACCACTGGATTCAGCGACCCCGAATTAGGTTAAAAAATCTATCATTAGTATCATACTAAAATATTAAACAGCACATACTTTAATCTATCTATACAATATATAATTTCTTAGTATGTCATGATGTTTGCATGTATGTCCTATTCTTTCCGCAACTTTCTGAAGCCATCTGATGACATAGGAAGCTGAAATTTGGCACACTTGAAGTACTTTCTCTGCGGAAGATCGTATAGTATAACTATAAAGATCTAATAGAAAATATGTTTTTTTTTTTATTATATGGGGAACTTTGGGCCCCACCCGGCACGGCTAGGCACCGTCGGATTGACCTGAAAAATTAGATCATGATTTCTTATACCAAACCTCATATTTTAAGCAGCGCAAGCAATTAAACTAAAAAAAAAAAAAATCCCATGAAAGCCTTGAAAGTCCACGAAGACAAAATGTATTCGTTCTCTGCTATTACATAATATTCTATGGGTTTCAAATACGCAGCAATCAACCCCCATTAGAAGAGGCGTCACATGGGGTATGAATGGCCGACTTATAGATCTGTATTATGCTGATGATTAGGGAAATCGCAAATGAGCAATAATAAATTTTTCCTTGTACGACTTATGGAGGCAAACACAATATATTTATCCGTTTTAGAGTGTTCCTTTTTGGGGTAAATAAGCAACAATGGACCAACTAATATTAGATAAAAATTTTAATTAATTTCAATTTGAGAATTTTTGATATTAATTGAAAATTTAATTAAATTTGCACCAGTGTTACAAAAGTTCCCTTATAGTGCCTAAGTGAGCCGTCCTGGTGTTTTAGACTTATTCACAACTTCCCCATTTTGTTTTTCAATTATTCATTTTTCCCATTGTTTTAATTTATTAACGAACAATTACACGTCTTCTGTTTTTGATTATAAAATAAGTTGGTTATTAGCTCTTTATAGCTTTTTCATTTGGTCCATACATTTTCTTTTAGAATTTTTTTTTTTTATACTTTTCCAGCAATCTGGCCTCAATTTAACACTTTAATTATTCATTTTAATTTATTTCTTCTTACTATTTACGATCCGAGTAGAACTTCAAGAAAAACAAAAACACATGTCAAAAACATAAAAATCTAGAAAAATAAATAATGAAATAAAAACAACAAGAAATATAAATATGTAAGTAAATTCAAAAAATACTAACACAAGTATAGGGTTTTTTAGTAGGTACGACGCAATTTTTTTTTACACATTTCTGGAATAGAAGTGAAGTCGGCTTCGCAACTCTTTTAGAGTTTGAAAGCCATGTTAAGTCAATTAATTATGGAGAGATTTACGATTTAAGAAAGTTTTAAGATTAAAAATATATCTTTCTTATTAAAAAATGCTCGAGATAGGGAAGCAATTTATACGTCTTTTAAAGGCAATCAGACTGTCTGTTTGTCGGCATTTCGTGCAGTTTAGGTTTTATTTTGTATTGATCTAGTTTAAGGTCTCATAAATGTAATAATATGTATTTTTTAGACCCGACTTTCAACACTTTGTCTAGTGGAGAACCAAATAAAACTCCGAATTGCCTTGGTGGAGTACTATATAAAACTTAGATGAGTTACTGGTGGAGTACCATTAACTCAGATTAATTGCTGGAGACGATAGCATTCAGAACAGGATTATGAAAATTTTTTGGACTTCTAATTTAAAAAATTTAGCTAGATCGATCCCTTTAAAGAAGGCTCCTATCTTGTATGATACAAAAATTAGGCTGAAGACTTTGAATCGAACTTTTTACCTAAGTTCTCGTTCTACCACTACACAAACCTTGCTTGTGCTAACGCCAATCAATGCTGGACATAATGAAGCTCACTTCTTGCTAGATAGTTTACTCAACATGCAAAATTGCCGTCGATGGTTAAGTTAGCAGCCTAAAGTGATGCATGAGGCACTCCTCTATTTGAAGTTACTAACTTATTCAAAATAAACTGTTCAGTGCCAATTTTATGGCGGCTACACATAGAACAATATATATTTTTTGATGGAATTGACATGCCAACACTCGTCAAGGGCGATCGTTACATATTGGAGTATTTTTGGCATTAGCTTAAGTATCATGACGCTATGAACTGGGTGATATGCGATTTCAACAGGACCAGCCAAAAGTTCATATAGCGTACGACTTAATCAAATTATTGAATACTAAGGCTGGAGGTCCACCCAACACATTACACGCCTTATCGCTGTCTACGCAGCTGTCAAAAAAGTAGAATCTGTGTTGTTATTTGTAAAAAGTAGCATGCACAGAAGCGTAGGATGCATTGAGGCGTTGATGGCGAAAATTAGGATTATTTTCTTCTTTTGTAGACAAATGAAATTTTATTTTAACTTGTGGTGATGCCGCATACGTGTATAAAATGTAATGTATAAAAGTCATGCAATGCGTTGAGGCGAGGGTATTGGGGACTTCCAGCTTAAGTTTAGCGAAAGAGTAACGTTGCATATCGGTGTTCGCGAATGGCCACCTAGTTCGTGAAATTTGCCCACTTTAGACTTTTTTTAAGGTTAGGGCGTCGCTTTTATAAACAGGTTTTTTTAATTAAACGTAACGTTGCCTTGGGGATACACCTGATGAAATTAAAATCTGCCGCGGTTTTAAGCTATTAAAAAATGTATTTATACAAAACGCACAAATAACAAAATCTAAAATTCATTAGAAGTCCTTGTTTCAAAATCATCATTAAGAATTTCGAGAAATACGATTACCTATTCTTAATAACTAACAACAGCTGAAGTCGACTGCATAGTTTCTCCACTAACGTTTGAGAAACGTGGCCTTTTTTAAGGCAAACTTCGTGATATTTCGGCCCTTTCGTTTCCTCGAGTCATTTGAACGATGTCGTTTTCCATTTATTATGGAATAGGTTGTACTTTCATTTCAAACAAAAATCATTTCTGTAAAAAACCCACAAGTCCATAAATTGAAAAAAAAAATTGAATTGTGTCGCTCTTAGTAAAACATCCTTTATAAACTACTCTGAGGTAAATAAGTTAAAACTATAAAATTCAATATTGAACAAAAGAAGAGAAAAACTAAAAAATGATAAAAAAAAAAAAACTTAAATAGATAAAACAAATTTCTTTGTAGCTTAGAAATTTATTTATATAAAAATTAAAGATTAATGTAGGAATAAGGAAAATTAAAGGCAAATTAAAAACCATTATAAGGAACAAATTATTGAAAAACCAATACAAGGGATAAAATATACTAAAGAAAACACAAAAAACACAAAACTTATTAATTATTTAAATAGTTTAAAAGGAAGAAGGAAGAAGGAAAAAAAAACAATTATTTAAACGTAAATTAAAAAAAGAAAACTATTTAAAAATAACAAAAAATTAATATAAATTTAAATTAAGATATAATAAATAATTGAATTTTTAATAAAGTGTAAAAGCATTAAAATAAAAGAAAATTAAACAAAAAAAAAACAGACTTAAGAAAAATTAAAATAATATTTAATAAAATAAATCAATTATATTTTAAATAAGATTTTAAGTTACAAAAAAAATACTACTACAAAAATAAAACTAGTTAAAATAAACTTTTGCTATAAAGTACTTTAGAACACTTCCATCAAACTATAGCATACCTGTAGGCTGCATGAAGAATCTAGACAAATTATTGCATAAATTTAAGGCAGTCTAAACAAACAGGATCAATATAATTAAATGAAAAACAAAACGATTTTTAAATGAATCGACAGACTGCCTGTGAATAAATCTCGATATACATTTATTAGAATTTATTATATAAACTGCCCGTTGAAGATTTTTTTCAGTAAACCAACAAAAACATTATTTTTAGTTGGCACTGCTTCTCAATATAGAGCAAATTAATAATTGACGGCAGATTAGCTTTGCGACAGAATGGAAGCAAATGCGACATTGAGAAAACAAAATTTCTTTTATCTGCAATTTTTCGGTGAGAAAAAAGATAATTAATATCAAAAGCAAAGCATACGTGCAGGCTGCAATAAAACACGTTATATAAAATTCATACAATATTAAAGTCTTCTTAAGCCAGTGTTTGAAAATAAACTTGTGTTCGGTACGGTAGAAATATGGAAAACACAAACGATAATATTGTTAGTGAAGTAAAAAATAAACGTTTTTCCGTTTGTGATTTTCGTACACTTCAACATAAAGAAGCGAACATTACATTGCGTTCCACAATACTTATTGTATTCGGTGTAGCACATTAATGTTCGTTCGATTTAGTTGTGCTTAGTGCCCTTTTGGCTGCTAAGCACAATAAATAAAATTTTACAAAAACAAAATACACATCGCACTGGTTCCACTAAAGAGAGTAAACTCGAAATTTTTCAATTTTCACTTTATGCAAGAAAACGATGTACAGTGGTCATATCTAGGCACTGTAAAAATCTTTGATCAATTTCTCAGGTATTTTGCCAAAAAAAAAAAAAAAAAAAATACAATTGTATCCCACTTTGTACTTTAACCCACTTATTCATAAAAAATATTTCAGTTTTATAAGAGGTTTATTAAACAAATTTTCATATAAAATTTATGTTAAAAGCCTGTTATTAACATGAAATATTTTTTATGAATAAGGCCTTAAGACTACATATAAAAAGATGTGTTTAAAAAAAAACCGTAAACGTACCGTGGTCGCGCAATAAAAATTTAGCAACAATAACAATAATATTAACTAGTTAGAAAGTATAGTCGGTCAAGGCCGACCATATGATATCTACAGTATTTAAAAACACATCATGCTTATGTGTCCATAAAAATATGAATTTATCTATGTTTATAAACTTCATTAAAATTGGTTTGAAAGTTTGTAAGAGGCAGAAATTGTCCCCTAGCTCCCCTTGTGGTCCTATTTTTGAAAAACTATATAGCTAATGTGTCCATAACTTGTTATATATGGATCTATCTATGGTTTAAATTTCATTAAAATCGGTTTGAGAGGCAGAATTTTACCCTATCTCCCCTCGTGGTCCTATTTTTTAAAAAATGAATACCTTTTGTGTCCATAAAGATATGGTTCTATCTATGTTTTAAATTTCATTTTCAATTTGCGACCTGTACTTTGCGCACAAGGTTACGTGGACAGACAGTCAGCCAGCCAGGCGAACGGACATCGTTAGTTCGACTCAGAAAGTGATTCTGAGTCGATCGGTATACTTTTAGGTCTGGGGTCTCGGACCAATATTTTAAGGTGTTACACACATCAGCACAAATGCATAATACCCTCTCCACTATTGTTGTGTGGGTATAAAAAGTGTTGCTAACATGTTTGGTTTGCTCATTCCTTGATTAATGTTAAAAGCAGTATTCAAAACTAAACAGAACATTATTTAGCGTTCGGCTCACACGCCCAGGAAATATATCTATTTTTTTAGCGTTTGTGTAGACGAACACAACTCTTATACCATTCGTAATTATTTTCAAGAAAGAGCCGAACATTATATAGTGATCGGTTCTTCGTTAAAAACAGAAAAATAGACAAACATTATATTTTAACGTTCTATAATGTTTCATTGATGAAGAAATGAACAAACAAAAGATTTTTGGTAACGACGGCAGCACGAACAGCTTGTGTGGGTATTGTGTATATGTTTAGGTTGTGTACAATTACCCAGCGGTAAATATTGAAAGGACTGCAAGTGGCAGGCCTTTTTGAAGGCCTCTATACTCCTTTCTAAAAGATTCGCTTCGCATGATATCCTGCCTTCAGAAGTATGCCTTCTAGAAGGTATAAACTTCTTTTTAAAATACCTTCTAGAATATTCAGTACACATTCGCTACGCCCTTCTTTGAGAAGGGAGAAAGGAAGGTGTTCAGTTTTATTTACTTTTTATTTGTAGTGACCTTCCTTACTCCCTTCTTTGGGAAGGGATCGAAGTTGTAATTAAAGGAAGTGTGGAAGGCCTTGCGCCCAATGACAACCTGTGTTTAAAATAAATAAGTTTGGAATGCGGCGCGAAGGGCTTCTGACTGCTTGTGACTGCTAAATAAGGCTTTATATTAGGCCTCTTTACTCATTCTAGTTACCGCTGGGTAGTTTGCTGGCTTTTTTATTTTTATTTTTTTCGTATGTGTATTTTGTTTTTGTTAAAAATGTTTGGGTTTTTAACCAGCCAAAAGGGCGCTAGACACAACAGAAACGAACGAACATTAATGAGCTGAAACGAACACAATGAAATTTGTGGTTTTAAAAACCGAACGAAATTAAATGTTGTTATCTTTTTGTTAAGTTGGATAAGAACAGTATTATTTTTGTTTTCGAAAGATGACAAACACAATATGGGTTTGTGTTTTCCACAAATCTACCGAACCGAACGCTAAGGAGCGATATTTAATGTTTATTTCCGAATACTGGTTAAAAGAACACTAAATATTATAATATTAAAATGTTATGTGTGTATACAGAGCCACTACAATTGTACTGTCTTATATTTCCAAATCAGAACAGTAAATAACGTTTGTAACTTTCTTGAAAAAAGTTATTATCGGTATTCCGGATTGTATACTATCGTGTCCGGGTCTATGTACCGTACGCTAAATAGTGCTTGTTTTAATTTTGAACACCCCTTTAAAATATTTAATAACTTTAACAGAGAAAACATTTTAATAACGCTGCGTTTATGCTTATATTTAAATATGTCTAAAACACTCAATTAATACAACTGTTTCGGAAGTTATCAATATGTATTTAATAAATATAAAAAAACAAAACAAAATTAAGCATACCTTTAGGCTGCAGTAAATAAGCAATTTGCAATATTGCATACATCCAAGGCAGCCGTAAATACTACAATAAATTATTTAAGTCATAAAAAGCAGGTTTGTATCGAAAACCCATCGGTATTAACCATTTAAATAATCTATCAAAACCAAAAAATGCCTGTAAGCTACAATACTATTCAAATAATTTACTACACATAAAAGGCAGTCGAAAATACTTTATAGTTTATATTTAGTTTTGGCACTAAACATGATAAATATTTATTAATGAAATTATAAATCTTAGCAAAATACTACCTGTAGGCTGTAATTAAGCTCTACCTCCATGTTTATATGCATTTAAATCTGTCTAAAATACTGAATAACTTAAGCAGGATATAAACACGTTTTTGTTTAAAACACCATCAATATAATGTGAATTGAATTAAACACAAAAGTATAACATATTTGTAGGCTGCAAAACTACCTTAATACTACGTTGCAAACACTTAAAGGTGTTTTAAATGATAAAATCCAATGCAGGATCTTTTAGTATTAAAAACCTTCAAGATCTGGAATTGCATGGAGACTGTATTAGAGAATACATTCAGAGTTCCAGATAAGGACGGCTGTAGTTATGCGAAAAAGTTTATTTTCGTGGCTTTGCATTTTTGCATTGTTCAATACCGTAGCACCAAACTGGCTTTAAGATCGAGTTGTAAATTAGAAGTTTGAAATCGAGACTGACAGTATTTCCTCCAACAAGCGAATTAAATTAGTTTCATTTACGTTAATTTCGCCTCTGGCATGTCCAGAGTAAATGCCGATCTAGATGAATACTGAGATATTTTACATGCGAGTGTGAAGGTATTATTGTATTATTAATTTTCCGACACAAAGTGAATATTATATGTACACACAGAAAAAAATACCAATGTTAAATTAACATGGCGAAATGTTGATTGAGAATCATGGTAAATTTCTGCAAAAGTATGCCCTTTATTTAAATTTATCATTATTTCATATTAATTTTAAATGTAAAATATTAAAATAATCTTATATCACGTTTATTTAATATTATTCACTGTTAAAATAAAATTGTTCAATATTGAATCCATAAAAATCTGTTTTATATTTTTATATTAAAATCAAAAGTTTATCTTGTTAAATTAACATGCATACACACTTAAGTATGTACATCTTTTTAATTTCATGTTTAAAATATGTTATAAAAAGAAGACAATTCCCGTATTATTTTAATTAAAATTATTTAGTTAAATAGTACATCAAGTTTTCAAAGTAGAATGATGACGAAAACGATATCGGGCCATTCTGCTGATGCTTCTGTTAACAAAGGAGATACAAAATAAGTGAAACATGTGTTACAGGGGTAAGTGTTTTGAATTATTCTTAAATAAATGCATATGTTGTCTTCACACTGTTATATCACAATCCAACCAATTTGATTCTACATGAAATTCACGTTGTTTCAACTTTAAATAACTTTCATTCAACGTGATTCGGATTGTTATTTCAATATTAATTACATTTTGCTCTAACTTTACTGCAATGTTAAATTAACATGAATTATAGTTATTTTAAAAGAAAAAAATGTTGTTCGCAAGTTATTGTAAAATCATGTTAAATTAACATGAAACAACAATGAAGCAAAATCACTACTGAAAAATGTAAAATCAACCTTGTTTTGAACGAATTTACATTGATTTTTTCTGTGTGTACGCATTTTTGCTCATTGGCCTCTATCCTGATTTGCCGGCATGTCTGAAGTTATATTATGTACAATAGAGGGCCCAAGATGCTTTCTTGTGGGACTCCAGCATCAATTAAAATCTCCTTCTTTAAATTAAGTTTCAATTTATAAAATAAACTATCATGCCAGACTTTATCAAAAGGTTACAAAACATCGATGCAGAGTGCAGAATAATATTTTCTTTCTTCAACGCCTTTTCTCATGACGTTTATTAGTCTATCCTTTTTTTGTGGCATCAAGTCTACGCTTCAACCTTATCGAGTAGATATAAGAATATTCTTATTGATCTTTGTTCAAACAATTATTGTAATGCTCCATAAAAGCAACACATAAACGTTCATACAGGTGTACTGATGTGTTTGGATTACTGCGGATACTTGTCATTAGGCCTAACCCCATAGTGCCCTCAACACTAGTGGAACAACATACGTTTACCAACGTCCCTATTTTTGAGCGTAATTAACACACACAGCTGTCGCTTTGAGTGTATGATCCGGCAGAACAATACACTCGCCCCCTGTTTAGGAGCTGAAGCTATCTTACCTCAACTACTTAAAAGCAATACCTTTTGACCTTGACCAAACTTTCCTATTAGTGGTGGAAAAGAAAAAAAAGTTATAAAAAGTAAAGCATACATATAGGCTCTCATAAAAACCAAGCTACCGATTTTGCATACATTTAGGGCTGTTTAAAACTTTACTTACCAAATCTGTCTTAGTTTATATTAAAAAATTTTAAATCTTATTCCCTATCAAAAGTCTATTTTAACTGTTTTTTGATTTAAATTAACTTATTTTCAACAAAATATACAAATTTTTAAAGATATCAAGAAACAAGGATTATTATAAAAACAAACAAAAAATCATACATACATTCTAATAAAATCTATTTAAAATATTAACTAATGTTAAACTTAGTATAATAAAAAAAAATTAATTGAAACAAATACCGAGCAACAAATATGAACAAAAAAACAAAAATTATAAAAATATTTAGTAATTTCTTAAAATTATTGAAAACAAAATGAAAAATTATTTAATATAAACAAACAAACTTTAAGGAGAAAATAAAAATTATTATTAAAAAAAATGTTAAAGTTTCATTTTTAATTTTAACTAGCAGAAACGACGCATTTCTCTGCAGCGTTACCGTATATACAAAGCAAAAGGATAAAACGTGTATGTGTGACATACCATATACGTATGTGTGTGAAAAAACAATAAACGTAAACAAACATATACTTAAACATGTAAGCAAAATGTAAACAATTTTTGACAACTAAAAAGAACATAAACAATGATCATCAGGCTTCTTGCTCAGACCTATTCAATGGGCCTTGACAAGGTATATTTATAGCAGGTAGTCTCGGAAAGCCAGCTGGTTAATTTTTATTTGCTTGTTTTGCGATAGGGATGGGCAAATTGAAAAAATATATCGATATATATCGAATCGATATTTTTTAAGAGTATCGATATTTATTATTTCAAAAATATCGATGTATCGATATATCGAACGTATTACCAAATTAAAAAATTTAATATATATACATATATATGCACAAATCTTATTATTAGGGATGAGATTTTCATGCACTAAAAAATCGAAAATATGCGCATAAAATATGCACTAATAACTCCAATATATGCATTAAAAAAATAAAAAATATGCACTAAAAACTTGACCATTTTCCATAAAAAATCGTTTTTTTATGTTATTTAAAACAAACCAAAATAAAAAATTCTATTGTTGTTTTTATACCCTCCACCACAATTAGTTGTGGTTCATCTCAGACCCCATAAAGTATTCTGGGTCCTTGAGTAATTCTAAGTCGATTTAGCCATGTCCGTCTGTCTGTCCGTCCGTTGAAAGCACGCTCACTTTCGAACAACTCAAAAGAAATGAACAGACTTGGTGCCAAATTGCTTGTAGTTACCCTAAGCAGTTTGGGATTGAAATCCAGCAAGATCGGTTCAGTAGGACCATAGCTATGAATCAAAATGTGGAACAACCACCTAAAAAAAATGATAATTTTGTTACAAAAAATAACATAAATGCTGGAACAAGGCACGGAAAGAGATAAGATTTTGCAAAAATTTGTTTTATTTGGCTGGAAATCACGCTGTTAAATTTCGTGAAGATCCGTACATAATTTACCCTTAGCCCCATATAAACACTACTCCCGGAAAACAGTTTTGTACGCCTAAAACCGCAAAAAATAACGCTAGCGTAACAAAATTTAGTACGTAACAGTTTTTTAGGACTATAAATGATACTGTGAAATTTCGTGACGATCGGTCCATAATTTACCTTAGGCCCCATATAAACCCTACTACCGGAAAACAGTTTAGTACGCCTAAAACCGTAAAAAATAATGCAAATTTTGGCTCGTCACAGTTTTATAGGACTATAAATGATACTGTGAAATTTCGTGAAGATCGGTACATAATTTACCCTAGGCCCCATAGAAACCCTACTGCCGGAAAACAGTTTAGTACACCTAAAACCAAAATTAATAATGCTATCATAACAGAAATTGGTCTTCACAGTTTTAAAGGACTAGAAATGACGCTGTGAAATTTCGTGATGATCGGTCCATAATTTACCCTATATAAATATAAACCTTACTACCGGAAAACAGTTTAGTCGCCTTAAACCAAAATTAATAATGATATCATAACAGAAATTGGTACGTCACAGTTTTAAAGGACAAGAAATGACGCTGTGAAATTTAGTGATGATCGGTCCATAATTAACCCTAGGCCCCATATAAACCCTACTACCGGAAAACAGTTTAGTCGCCTAAAACCATAATTAATAACAAATCGTCACAGTTTAAGATAATAATAACATCATACAGATATTACTCCTTAAACATTCGAACTGTCGGTGGAGGGTATCAAAGATTCGGCACAGCCGAATATAGCACTCTAACTTGTTTTATTCTATGTTATTCAAAGGTATAATATTTTTTAAAACTTAATTTAAATAACTACATAAAAGCTTTTGAACATGGAAAATTAACGTCAACCGAAGTTGAGGCATACTTGAAGTATGCCAATTCAAAGTGGGTGAAGATAAATACGCCGAGTTAAATATGTTTTATGACGTAAAACGTTACGTTATTAAAAACGTAGCTGAGCTACGCGTAGCTGATTAAAAACGTAGCTCAGCTACGCATATTTCAGCTACGCGTAGCTCAGCTACGTTTTTATTTAATTTTTTTCTTAATTTTGAGCGGTGTGTATGGGAGAGATTTTTTAAATTGCGGCCGAACCAAAAAAGATTACGGAACGGGAGATGCACCAAATTAGAGGTAATCAACTCTACTTTCGTAATCTTTAACCAAAATTTAAGAAATATAAATTTTTCTATTTTTAAAAAATTCTTTAAATTTTGGGTAGTGCATCTGAAAGAGATTTTTTTAAGTTGTGACCGAACCAAAAAAGATTACGGAACGGGAGTAGCACCAAATTAGAGGTAATCAACTCTACTTTCGTAATCTTTAATCAAAATTTAAGAAATATAAATTTTTCTATTTTTAAAAAATTCTTTAAATTTTGGTTAGTGTATCTGGGAGATATTTTTTAAGTTGCGACCGAACCAAAAGAGATTACGGAACGGGAGTAGCACCAAATTAGAGGAAATCAACTCTACTTTCGTAATCTTTAACCAAAATTTTAGAAATATAAATTTTTCTATTTTTAAAAAATTCTTTAAATTTTGGCTAGTGTATCTGGGAGAGATTTTTTTAAGTTGCGACCGAACCAAAAGAGATTACGGAACGGGAGTAGCACCAAATTAGAGGAAATCAACTCTACTTTCGTAATCTTTAACCAAAATTTAAGAAATATAAATTTTTCTATTTTTAAAAAATTCTTTAAATTTTGGCTAGTGCATCTGAAAGAGATTTTTTTAAGTTGTGACCGAACCAAAAAAGATTACGGAACGGGAGTAGCACCAAATTAGAGGTAATTAACTCTACTTTCGTAATCTGTAATCAAAATTTAAGAAATATAAATTTTTCTATTTTTTAAAAATTCTTTAAATTTTGGCTAGTGCATCTGAAAGAGATTTTTTTAAGTTGTGACCGAACAAAAAAAGATTACGGAACGGGAGTAGCACCAAATTAGAGGTAATCAACTCTACTTTCGTAATCTTTAATCAAAATTTAAGAAATATAAATTTTTCTATTTTTAAAAAATTCTTAAAATTTTGGCTAGTGCGTCTGAAAGATATTTTTTTAAGTTGTGACCGAACCAAAAAAGATAACGGAACGGGAGTAGCACCAAATTAGAGGAAATCAACTCTCCTTTCGTAATCTTTAACCAAAATTTTAGAAATATAAATTTTTCTATTTTTAAAAATTCTTTAAATTTTGGCTAGTGTATCTGGGAGATATTTTTTTAAGTTGCGACCGAACCAAAAGAGATTACGGAACGGGAGTAGCACCAAATTAGAGGAAATCAACTCTACTTTCGTAATCTTTAACCAAAATTTAAGAAATATAAATTTTTCTATTTTTAAAAAATTCTTTAAATTTTGGGTAGTGCATCTGAAAGAGATTTTTTTAAGTTGTGACCGAACCAAAAAAGATTACGGAACGGGAGTAGCACCAAATAAGAGGAAATCAACTCTACTTTCGTAATCTTTAATCAAAATTTAAGAAATATAAATTTTTCTATTTTTAAAAAATTCTTTAAATTTTGGCTAGTGCATCTAAAAGAGATTTTTTTAAGTTGTGACCGAACCAAAAAAGATTACGGAACGGGAGTAGCACCAAATTAGAGGTAATTAACTCTACTTTCGTAATCTTTAATCAAAATTTAAGAAATTTAAATTTTTCTATTTTTAAAAAATTCTTTAAATTTTGGCTAGTGCATCTGAAAGAGATTTTTTTAAGTTGTGACCGAACCAAAAGAGATTACGGAACGGGAGTAGCACCAAATTAGAGGTAATTAATTCTTCTTTCGTAATCTTTAATCAAAATTTAAGAAATATAAATTTTTCTATTTTTAAAAAATTCTTTAAATTTTGGCTAGTGTATCTGGGAGATATTTTTTTAAGTTGCGACCGAACCAAAAGAGATAACGGAACAGGAATAGCACCAAATTAAAGGTAATCAACTCTACTTTCGTAATCTTTAATCAAAATTTAAGAAATATAAATTTTTCTATTTTTAAAAAATTCTTTAAATTTTGGCTAGTGCATCTAAAAGAGATTTTTTTAAGTTGTGACCGAACGAAAAAAGATTACGGAACGGGAGTAGCACCAAATTAGAGGTAATTAACTCTACTTTCGTAATCTGTAATCAAAATTTAAGAAATATAAATTTTTCTATTTTTAAAAAATTCTTTAAATTTTGGCTAGTGTATACGGGAGATATTTGTTTAAGTTGCGACCGAACCAAAAGAGATTACGGAACGGGAGTAGCACCAAATTAGAGGTAATCAACTCTACTTTCGTAATCTTTAATCAAAATTTAAGAAATATAAATTTTTCTATTTTTAAAAAATTCTTTAAATTTTGGCTAGTGCATCTAAAAGAGATTTTTTTAAGTTGTGACCGAACCAAAAAAGATTACGGAACGGGAGTAGCACCAAATTAGAGGTAATTAACTCTACTTTCGTAATCTTTAATCAAAATTTAAGAAATTTAAATTTTTCTATTTTTAAAAAATTCTTTAAATTTTGGCTAGTGCATCTAAAAGAGATTTTTTTAAGTTGTGACCGAACCAAAAAAGATTACGGAACGGGAGTAGCACCAAATTAGAGGTAATTAACTCTACTTTCGTAATCTGTAATCAAAATTTAAGAAATATAAATTTTTCTATTTTTAAAAAATTCTTTAAATTTTGGCTAGTGTATCTGGGAGAGATTTTTTTAAGTTGCGACCGAACCAAAAGAGATTACGGAACGGGAGTAGCACCAAATTAGAGGTAATCAACTCTACTTTCGTAATCTTTAATCAAAATTTAAGAAATATAAATTTTTCTATTTTTAAAAAATTCTTTAAATTTTGGCTAGTGTATACGGGAGATATTTGTTTAAGTTGCGACCGAACCAAAAGAGATTACGGAACGGGAGTAGCACCAAATTAGAGGTAATTAATTCTTCTTTCGTAATCTTTAATCAAAATTTAAGAAATATAAATTTTTCTATTTTTAAAAAATTCTTTAAATTTTGGCTAGTGTATCTGGGAGATATTTTTTTAAGTTGCGACCGAACCAAAAGAGATTACGGAACAGGAGCAGCACCAAATTAAAGGTAATCAACTCTTCTTTCGTAATCTTTAATCAAAATTTAAGAAATATAAATTTTTCTATTTTTAAAAAATTCTTTAAATTTTGGCTAGTGCATCTAAAAGAGATTTTTTTAAGTTGTGACCGAACGAAAAAAGATTACGGAACGGGAGTAGCACCAAATTAGAGGTAATTAACTCTACTTTCGTAATCTGTAATCAAAATTTAAGAAATATAAATTTTTCTATTTTTAAAAAATTCTTTAAATTTTGGCTAGTGTATACGGGAGATATTTGTTTAAGTTGCGACCGAACCAAAAGAGATTACGGAACGGGAGTAGCACCAAATTAGAGGTAATCAACTCTACTTTCGTAATCTTTAATCAAAATTTAAGAAATATAAATTTTTCTATTTTTAAAAAATTCTTAAAATTTTGGCTAGTGCGTCTGAAAGATATTTTTTTAAGTTGTGACCGAACCAAAAAAGATAACGGAACGGGAGTAGCACCAAATTAGAGGAAATCAACTCTCCTTTCGTAATCTTTAACCAAAATTTTAGAAATATAAATTTTTCTATTTTTAAAAATTCTTTAAATTTTGGCTAGTGTATCTGGGAGATATTTTTTTAAGTTGCGACCGAACCAAAAGAGATTACGGAACGGGAGTAGCACCAAATTAGAGGAAATCAACTCTACTTTCGTAATCTTTAACCAAAATTTAAGAAATATAAATTTTTCTATTTTTAAAAAATTCTTTAAATTTTGGGTAGTGCATCTGAAAGAGATTTTTTTAAGTTGTGACCGAACCAAAAAAGATTACGGAACGGGAGTAGCACCAAATAAGAGGAAATCAACTCTACTTTCGTAATCTTTAATCAAAATTTAAGAAATATAAATTTTTCTATTTTTAAAAAATTCTTTAAATTTTGGCTAGTGCATCTAAAAGAGATTTTTTTAAGTTGTGACCGAACCAAAAAAGATTACGGAACGGGAGTAGCACCAAATTAGAGGTAATTAACTCTACTTTCGTAATCTTTAATCAAAATTTAAGAAATTTAAATTTTTCTATTTTTAAAAAATTCTTTAAATTTTGGCTAGTGCATCTGAAAGAGATTTTTTTAAGTTGTGACCGAACCAAAAGAGATTACGGAACGGGAGTAGCACCAAATTAGAGGTAATTAATTCTTCTTTCGTAATCTTTAATCAAAATTTAAGAAATATAAATTTTTCTATTTTTAAAAAATTCTTTAAATTTTGGCTAGTGTATCTGGGAGATATTTTTTTAAGTTGCGACCGAACCAAAAGAGATAACGGAACAGGAATAGCACCAAATTAAAGGTAATCAACTCTACTTTCGTAATCTTTAATCAAAATTTAAGAAATATAAATTTTTCTATTTTTAAAAAATTCTTTAAATTTTGGCTAGTGCATCTAAAAGAGATTTTTTTAAGTTGTGACCGAACGAAAAAAGATTACGGAACGGGAGTAGCACCAAATTAGAGGTAATTAACTCTACTTTCGTAATCTGTAATCAAAATTTAAGAAATATAAATTTTTCTATTTTTAAAAAATTCTTTAAATTTTGGCTAGTGTATACGGGAGATATTTGTTTAAGTTGCGACCGAACCAAAAGAGATTACGGAACGGGAGTAGCACCAAATTAGAGGTAATCAACTCTACTTTCGTAATCTTTAATCAAAATTTAAGAAATATAAATTTTTCTATTTTTAAAAAATTCTTTAAATTTTGGCTAGTGCATCTAAAAGAGATTTTTTTAAGTTGTGACCGAACCAAAAAAGATTACGGAACGGGAGTAGCACCAAATTAGAGGTAATTAACTCTACTTTCGTAATCTTTAATCAAAATTTAAGAAATTTAAATTTTTCTATTTTTAAAAAATTCTTTAAATTTTGGCTAGTGCATCTAAAAGAGATTTTTTTAAGTTGTGACCGAACCAAAAAAGATTACGGAACGGGAGTAGCACCAAATTAGAGGTAATTAACTCTACTTTCGTAATCTGTAATCAAAATTTAAGAAATATAAATTTTTCTATTTTTAAAAAATTCTTTAAATTTTGGCTAGTGTATCTGGGAGAGATTTTTTTAAGTTGCGACCGAACCAAAAGAGATTACGGAACGGGAGTAGCACCAAATTAGAGGTAATCAACTCTACTTTCGTAATCTTTAATCAAAATTTAAGAAATATAAATTTTTCTATTTTTAAAAAATTCTTTAAATTTTGGCTAGTGTATACGGGAGATATTTGTTTAAGTTGCGACCGAACCAAAAGAGATTACGGAACGGGAGTAGCACCAAATTAGAGGTAATTAATTCTTCTTTCGTAATCTTTAATCAAAATTTAAGAAATATAAATTTTTCTATTTTTAAAAAATTCTTTAAATTTTGGCTAGTGTATCTGGGAGATATTTTTTTAAGTTGCGACCGAACCAAAAGAGATTACGGAACAGGAGCAGCACCAAATTAAAGGTAATCAACTCTTCTTTCGTAATCTTTAATCAAAATTTAAGAAATATAAATTTTTCTATTTTTAAAAAATTCTTTAAATTTTGGCTAGTGCATCTAAAAGAGATTTTTTTAAGTTGTGACCGAACGAAAAAAGATTACGGAACGGGAGTAGCACCAAATTAGAGGTAATTAACTCTACTTTCGTAATCTGTAATCAAAATTTAAGAAATATAAATTTTTCTATTTTTAAAAAATTCTTTAAATTTTGGCTAGTGTATACGGGAGATATTTGTTTAAGTTGCGACCGAACCAAAAGAGATTACGGAACGGGAGTAGCACCAAATTAGAGGTAATCAACTCTACTTAAATTTTTTTAAAATTGAATTTAAAAAAAATGCTATTTTGAAAAATGTTGAAAGTGGACTTTATGGACATTGGACAATTTGGAGAAATGGTGATAGGTACTAGTATAACACCATATAGGAATGGGGGAGAAGAGAGCCCTAAAGAGGATTCTGGTAGTGGGATATCTGAAATAATTTTGGAATTTCAGAAATTCAGATTTTAAAAATTTCGTTTTTTACGAAAATTTCTGGATTGGATTTGTGGCCATTTTGGAAAAATATGGAATGGTACTAGTAACAAACAACAAATCCAATTTTCTTAATTTTCAGAATTATTTCAGATATACCACTAATAAAGTCCTAAAGAGGACCCCTTGGAGCACCATTTCCATATAGTTTGTTGCTAGTACCATTCCATATTTTTCCAAAATGGCCACAAATCCAATCCAGAAATTTTCGTAAAAAACGAAATTTTTAAAATCTGAATTTCTGAAATTCCAAAAATATTTCAGATATCCCACTACGAGAATACTCTTTAGGGCTCTCTTCTCCCCCATTCCTATATGGTGTTATACTAGTACCTATCACCATTTCTCCAAATTGTCCAATGTCCATAAAGTCCACTTTACATTTTTCAAAATAGCATTTTTAAAAAATCCAATTTTCTTAATTTTCAGAATTATTTCAGATATACCACTAATAAAGTCCTAAAGAGGACCCCTTGGAGCACCATTTCCATATAGTTTGTTGCTAGTACCATTCCATATTTTTCCAAAATGGCCACAAATCCAATCCAGAAATTTTCGTAAAAAACGAAATTTTTAAAATCTGAATTTCTGAAATTCCAAAAATATTTCAGATATCCCACTACCAGAATCCTCTTTAGGGCTCTCTTCTCCCCCATTCCTATATGGTGTTATACTAGTACCTATCACCATTTCTCCAAATTGTCCAATGACCATAAAGTCCACTTTCAACATTTTTCAAAATAGCATTTTTTTAAAATCCAATTTTCTTAATTTTCAGAATTATTTCAGATATACCACTAATAGAGTCCTAAAGAGGACCCCTTGGAGCACCATTTCCATATAGTTTGTTGCTTGTACCATTCCATATTTTTCCAAAATGGCCACTAATCCAAACCAGAAATTTTCGTAAAAAACGAAATTTTTAAAATCTGAATTTCTGAAATTCCAAAATTATTTCAGATATCCCACTAGCAGAATCCTCTAAAGAACTATATTCTTATGTGCAACTGGTTCCATTTCCCTGAAAATCGTCCTAAATTCACTTTATTCTACTATAGCAGCACTTTTAGGTGCAATGTTAACTGCAAACAGTTGCTGTTAAGAAATTGTGGTGGATGTCTCCGCTAGTTAAATACGTATTTATCTTCACACACATCCTAAACATATCGTACCGAACCAAACATAAAAGTCAGCTTGGTGAAAATCAACATATCGATGCCTTACTTCCTCAACCTCGTAACTTAAAAATACGGTTTTGACTTTTTCATATCAAACGACTGCTATTTTTGTGTTCTAATACTGCAAACTTATTATTTCAATACAATTTACATATATGTAATCAATTCTTTAATAATTCCTTTTTAACTTTAACCCAAACACCGAAGTATACAGAGATGAAACGTTTTTTTTTTCCTAAACATTTTTTTAAGATACGAGGTTGAGAAAGTAACTGAGCAACCTAAATAAGAGCGGAAGCGTCTTTTGTATGTCAAAACTTCTCATTTGCATACAATTTATACGAAACAAACCATTAGAATGCGAATTAGAAACCACCCGGCTGATAAATCTTATTTGACAGATCGCTATGTCGGTTTGTTTTATTGAAATTGTGTTTAAATAAAATTTTCATGTTTAAAAAAACGCTTGCCGCTTTTGTTTAGGTTGTTCAGTAAGGCATCGATATGTATTATAGAAACACAACAGGTGAATTAAGCCATGGCATTCCTGTACAAATACGCTAATATTCAAACAGACCACTGAGTGAACGATAATTAAATCTAGTTATAAGCAGAGTGAAAAAACAAAAAGTATGTAATTTATCCTATCAAATACGAAATTACAAGGACATATCTCTGCATCTTTCTGACATCAATGATGTGCAAACGTTTGTGTTCTATTACTTACTGAATAGTAACTTAGCAAAGAAAGGCTGTTCTCCTAAACGTGTGTTCATAATGTATCAATACCGTGTTGATGCATTTTGTACTTAAATTTTCACCTACTTTGTATTGTATATGAATATGGTTTGCATCTACATTATTTTAACTGCCTTATTTGCTTTTCTCTCCGCAGTGACAACTACAAAGTTGCATTTCGGAACTAAATGCATTGTCAAAATTTTTATGGTTGCAGTTAAGAACATGTTGCCATGTATTACTGCAATGCAACATACGTTATCTATCATTCAAAAATGATAGGTATATATAAAGAAGTCTCGGAAACGCATAATTTTCGAGTTATGGACCTCTGAAGCTTTTATACATTTTTCCATTATATTTATGAGCTTATATGGCCAATATTGGCAATTGAAGTAAGATATGTAAAATAAACTCATTGTTTATTGATGTTGTTTTTGTTTAAGTTTTGATATTTTAAACTTTAATATTGTTACAAGTAAAACTGTTGCTTATATATGGATGAAGTTTCCTGATGATCTGGCCTAAGCAACCAGTGAATAAATTTCAGTGCGTTTATCAAGGATCAAAATTGGAAATTACTCCTTGTCTGCAACTGACATGATCATATATTTTGATTAAAGATTACGAAAGTAGAGTTGATTACCTCTAATTTGGTGCTACTCCCGTTCCGTAATCTCTTTTGGTTCGGTCGCAACTTAAAAAAATCTCTCCCAGATACACTAGCCAAAATTTAAAGAATTTTTTAAAAATAGAAAAATTTATATTTCTTAAATTTTGATTAAAGATTACGAAAGTAGAGCTGATTACCTCTAATTTGGTGCTACTCCCGTTCCGTAATCTCTTTTGGTTCGGTCGCAACTTAAACAAATATCTCCCGTATACACTAGCCAAAATTTAAAGAATTTTTTAAAAATAGAAAAATTTATATTTCTTAAATTATTTTGATTAAAGATTACGAAAGTAGAGTTGATTACCTTTAATTTGGTGCTACTCCTGTTCCGTAATCTCTTTTGGTTCGGTCGCAACTTAAAAAAATATCTCCCAGATACACTAGCCAAAATTTAAAGAATTTTTTAAAAATAGAAAAATTTTTATTTCTTAAATTTTGATTACAGATTACGAAAGTAGAGTTAATTACCTCTAATTTGGTGCTACTCCCGTTCCGTAATCTTTTTTGGTTCGGTCACAACTTAAAAAAATCTCTTTCAGATGCACTAGCCAAAATTTAAAGAATTTTTTAAAAATAGAAAAATTTATATTTCTTAAATTTTGATTAAAGATTACGAAAGTAGAGTTGATTACCTCTAATTTGGTGCTACTCCCGTTCCGTAATCTCTTTTGGTTCGGTCGCAACTTAAAAAAATCTCTCCCAGATACACTAGCCAAAATTTAAAGAATTTTTTAAAAATAGAAAAATTTATATTTCTTAAATTTTGATTAAAGATTACGAAAGAAGAATTAATTACCTCAAATTTGGTGCTACTCCCGTTCCGTAATCTCTTTTGGTTCGGTCGCAACTTAAAAAAATATCTCCCAGATACACTAGCCAAAATTTAAAGAATTTTTTAAAAATAGAAAAATTTATATTTCTTAAATTTTGGTTAAAGATTACGAAAGTAGAGTTGATTTCCTCTAATTTGGTGCTACTCCCGTTCCGTAATCTCTTTTGGTTCGGTCGCAACTTAAAAAAATATCTCCCAGATACACTAGCCAAAATTTGAAGAATTTTTAAAAAATAGAAAAATTTATATTTCTTAAATTTTGATTAAAGATTACGAAAGTAAAGTTGATTACCTCTAATTTGGTGCTACTCCCGTTCCGTAATATCTTTTGGTTCGGTCGCAACTTAAAAAAAATATCTCCCAGATACACTAGCCAAAATTTAAAGAATTTTTTAAAAATAGAAAAATTTATATTTCTTAAATTTTGGTTAAAGATTACGAAAGTAGAGTTGATTTCCTCTAATTTGGTGCTACTCCCGTTCCGTAATCTCTTTTGGTTCGGTCGCAACTTAAAAAAATATCTCCCAGATACACTAGCCAAAATTTGAAGAATTTTTAAAAAATAGAAAAATTTATATTTCTTAAATTTTGATTAAAGATTACGAAAGTAAAGTTGATTACCTCTAATTTGGTGCTACTCCCGTTCCGTAATATCTTTTGGTTCGGTCGCAACTTAAAAAAATATCTCCCAGATACACTAGCCAAAATTTAAAGAATTTTTTAAAAATAGAAAAATTTATATTTCTAAAATTTTGGTTAAAGATTACGAAAGTAGAGTTGATTTCCTCTAATTTGGTGCTACTCCCGTTCCGTAATCTTTTTTGGTTCTGTCACAACTTAAAAAAATCTCTTTCACATACACTAGCCAAAATTTTAAGAATTTTTTAAAAATAGAAAAATTTATATTTCTTAAATTTTGATTAAAGATTACGAAAGTAGAGTTGATTACCTCTAATTTGGTGCTACTCCCGTTCCGTAATCTCTTTTGGTTCGGTCGCAACTTAAACAAATATCTCACGTATACACTAGCCAAAATTTAAAGAATTTTTTAAAAATAGAAAAATTTATATTTCTAAAATTTTGATTAAAGATTACGAAAGTAGAGTTGATTACCTCTAATTTGGTGCTACTCCCGTTCCGTAATCTCTTTTGGTTCGGTCGCAACTTAAGCAAATATCTCCCGTATACACTAGCCAAAATTTAAAGAATTTTTAAAAATAGAAAAATTTATATTTCTAAAATTTTGGTTAAAGATTACGAAAGTAGAGTTGATTACCTCTAATTTGGTGCTACTCCCGTTCCGTAATCTCTTTTGGTTCGGTCGCAACTTAAACAAATATCTCCCGTATACACTAGCCAAAATTTAAAGAATTTTTTAAAAATAGAAAAATTTATATTTCTAAAATTTTGATTAAAGATTACGAAAGTAGAGTTGATTACCTCTAATTTGGTGCTACTCCCGTTCCGTAATCTCTTTTGGTTCGGTCGCAACTTAAGCAAATATCTCCCGTATACACTAGCCAAAATTAAAAGAATTTTTTAAAAATAGAAAAATTTATATTTCTTAAATTATTTTGATTAAAGATTACGAAAGTAGAGTTGATTACCTTTAATTTGGTGCTACTCCTGTTCCGTAATCTCTTTTGGTTCGGTCGCAACTTAAAAAAATATCTCCCAGATACACTAGCCAAAATTTAAAGAATTTTTAAAAATAGAAAAATTTATATTTCTAAAATTTTGGTTAAAGATTACGAAAGTAGAGTTGATTTCCTCTAATTTGGTGCTACTCCCGTTCCGTAATCTTTTTTGGTTCTGTCACAACTTAAAAAAATCTCTTTCACATACACTAGCCAAAATTTTAAGAATTTTTTAAAAATAGAAAAATTTATATTTCTTAAATTTTGATTAAAGATTACGAAAGTAGAGTTGATTACCTCTAATTTGGTGCTACTCCCGTTCCGTAATCTCTTTTGGTTCGGTCGCAACTTAAACAAATATCTCCCGTATACACTAGCCAAAATTTAAAGAATTTTTTAAAAATAGAAAAATTTATATTTCTTAAATTTTGATTAAAGATTACGAAAGTAGAGCTGATTACCTCTAATTTGGTGCTACTCCCGTTCCGTAATCTCTTTTGGTTCGGTCGCAACTTAAAAAAATCTCTCCCAGATACACTAGCCAAAATTTAAAGAATTTTTTAAAAATAGAAAAATTTATATTTCTTAAATTTTGATTAAAGATTACGAAAGTAGAGCTGATTACCTCTAATTTGGTGCTACTCCCGTTCCGTAATCTCTTTTGGTTCGGTCGCAACTTAAAAAAATCTCTCCCAGATACACTAGCCAAAATTTAAAGAATTTTTTAAAAATAGAAAAATTTATATTTCTTAAATTTTGATTAAAGATTACGAAAGTAGAGCTGATTACCTCTAATTTGGTGCTACTCCCGTTCCGTAATCTCTTTTGGTTCGGTCGCAACTTAAACAAATATCTCCCGTATACACTAGCCAAAATTTAAAGAATTTTTTAAAAATAGAAAAATTTATATTTCTTAAATTATTTTGATTAAAGATTACGAAAGTAGAGTTGATTACCTTTAATTTGGTGCTACTCCTGTTCCGTAATCTCTTTTGGTTCGGTCGCAACTTAAAAAAATATCTCCCAGATACACTAGCCAAAATTTAAAGAATTTTTTAAAAATAGAAAAATTTATATTTCTAAAATTTTGGTTAAAGATTACGAAAGTAGAGTTGATTTCCTCTAATTTGGTGCTACTCCCGTTCCGTAATCTCTTTTGGTTCGGTCGCAACTTAAAAAAATATCTCCCAGATACACTAGCCAAAATTTAAAGAATTTTTAAAAATAGAAAAATTTATATTTCTAAAATTTTGGTTAAAGATTACGAAAGTAGAGTTGATTTCCTCTAATTTGGTGCTACTCCCGTTCCGTAATCTTTTTTGGTTCTGTCACAACTTAAAAAAATCTCTTTCACATACACTAGCCAAAATTTTAAGAATTTTTTAAAAATAGAAAAATTTATATTTCTTAAATTTTGATTAAAGATTACGAAAGTAGAGTTGATTACCTCTAATTTGGTGCTACTCCCGTTCCGAAATCTTTTTTGGTTCGGTCACAACTTAAAAAAATCTCTTTCAGATGCACTAGCCAAAATTTAAAGAATTTTTTAAAAATAGAAAAATTTATATTTCTTAAATTTTGATTAAAGATTACGAAAGAAGAATTAATTACCTCAAATTTGGTGCTACTCCCGTTCCGTAATCTCTTTTGGTTCGGTCGCAACTTAAAAAAATATCTCCCAGATACACTAGCCAAAATTTAAAGAATTTTTTAAAAATAGAAAAATTTATATTTCTTAAATTTTGGTTAAAGATTACGAAAGTAGAGTTGATTTCCTCTAATTTGGTGCTACTCCCGTTCCGTAATCTCTTTTGGTTCGGTCGCAACTTAAAAAAATATCTCCCAGATACACTAGCCAAAATTTGAAGAATTTTTAAAAAATAGAAAAATTTATATTTCTTAAATTTTGATTAAAGATTACGAAAGTAAAGTTGATTACCTCTAATTTGGTGCTACTCCCGTTCCGTAATATCTTTTGGTTCGGTCGCAACTTAAAAAAATATCTCCCAGATACACTAGCCAAAATTTAAAGAATTTTTTAAAAATAGAAAAATTTATATTTCTTAAATTTTGATTAAAGATTACGAAAGAAGAATTAATTACCTCTAATTTGGTGCTACTCCCGTTCCGTAATCTCTTTTGGTTCGGTCACAACTTAAAAAAATCTCTTTCAGATGCACTAGCCAAAATTTAAAGAATTTTTTAAAAATAGAAAAATTTATATTTCTAAAATTTTGGTTAAAGATTACGAAAGTAGAGTTGATTTCCTCTAATTTGGTGCTACTCCCGTTCCGTAATCTCTTTTGGTTCGGTCGCAACTTAAAAAATTATCTCCCAGATACACTAGCCAAAATTTAAAGAATTTTTTAAAAATAGAAAAATTTATATATCTTAAATTTTGATTAAAGATTACGAGAGAAGAGTTGATTACCTTTAATTTGGTGCCTCTCCCGTTCCGTAATCTTTTTTGGTTCGGCCGCAATTTAAAAAATCTCTCCCATACACACCGCTCAAAATTAAGAAAAAAATTAAATAAAAACGTAGCTGAGCTACGGGTAGCTGAAATATGCGTAGCTGAGCTACGTTTTTAATAACGTAACGTTTTACGTCATAAAACATATTTAACTCGGCGTATTTATCTTCACCCACTTGCCAATTCATTTGGAGAATATTAATTTTCTAATTCAGATTCCAAAATAGTTGAAATTTGTTTTATTTTTTTGAAATCCTATATTTTTTTTTTTGCAACACTTTTTGGATTTTTTTTTTTTAATTTGTCGGGCTATTTTCCTTCCACATGTTGATTTAATAATTTGATTTGACTATTAAGTGAACTAAATCCTTCCAATTTAGTTATTGTTTCACCAATATATCCGAAATTAGAAAATACAAATGCTAATTGACTTTTGATGTTATTTAAATTTAATATTTATTATACTGTTTTTATTGCATAAGCATTGGTAGCAACAAGTTCTTCAATAACATTCTTAAATTGCTCAAAGTTTTTTGAATATAATTCTGAAGCATCTATTCAGGTTCCCTTTCTTGTTAAAATTGGATGCGGTGGTGACGGTACCAAGAGATACATTACATTAAAAATTGAAACTCGTGAAGGAGTCTTTAAAAATATTTTTTCCCGTATGAAACCAATAAATCAATATTATCGAATTGACTTCCAATTTTTTCTGCAAATTGGGTGTCACCCATGTGTTAAGCAAGTAACATGTAACATTTGTGGATAAATTGTTTAAGGACAATTGGCAGCCTTAACCATGTAAGGTGCTGCATCGGTTAAAAATCGAAGGATCTTTTGTCGAAATCTTGTATTTTAAGCAGACACAAATTTATTAATTGATCTTAAAAAAATTATTTTTGAAGATTTGGAAATTTTTTTAAGAATTTTTTTTATAATATGAAAATTTTTAAAAATATATCACCCAAAAATTTTAAAATATGCATTTTAAACCAAAATATGCAACAATATGCAAAAACAAATCGATGCCATTTTAACGCAAATTTAATGATTCGACATCAATTTTAGACTATCGACAAAAAACATGCATTTGCATGGAAATCGCATCCCTACTTATTATTATTCCAAATATATATACCCACATACATATATTGTTCTAAAACCGCATAAAATAAATCTTTTCAAGTTCGTTTGGCTTTACTGTTTTAATTAGAAATCTGCAAGGTGAAAACCCCGCTTCTTTCTGAATTCTTCTTCTAATATAAACAGTCTACAACTGACATGAAATGCTAAACATTAACACTAATATCAAGCAGAATTCAACTACAGGCGGTGTCGGAACTACAACAATCCAAAAAAACCAGAAACAACATACGGTTTTCTGCATTGCATTGTTAGTGACATTAGCTCGAAATGTCAAAACCATTAGCTCGAATTAGCAAAACAATAACAAATCAAAACAAATAAGCCCGAAGTGTCAAAATCAGATGCCGTTTCGACACCACCTGTAGATAATTCGCCTTGCACTAATATGATGTTAGTGTTAAGTATAGACTCATCATGTTAGAGGTTTTCTCATGTACGAACACGTTTGTTAATGCAAACAACGCTTTTTTAACCATGTTATAACAGCAAATCATGTCAGTTGTAGACGGGGAGTTATAGATCTTCATATAAGTTTAAAAAAACATATGATGCTTGCAGTGATGCCAATTTTTAAATACATATTGTTTAAAAAACGGCTAAAATTTTGAGTTTTAAGTGAAAACTGACTTTAAAAAATATCGACTTCGATAGTCGTATTTCAATATCGATACATCGATATATCGGTATTTTAAATATCGGCGATATATACCGATTATTTTTTTTAAATATCGATATTTTGAGATATCGATATTTTTTGCCCATTCCTATTTTGCGATACAAACTGTCAAATGTTGTATAGTAAACAAGTAAACAAAGTTGTTTGTCTTTATCCTTTGTCTTTTTTGTCTCTTTTCAACCGCTTTGCTATTTGACAGTTCGTATCACAAAACAACAATAAAAAGCCCTGTTGTTTGTTTTATTGTACAATTGTTGTAATCTCGCGGCTACCTGCTATAAATATACCTTGGGCCTTGATATGTATTTATCAGGGTTTAAAAAGCTGCAGTCAAAATCCAAAAATTGCTTTTTCTTCCACTTTCTGATTTTTCATTAGACAAAAATAAACCGTTGCTTTTACTTCTGATTCATTAAATGAAAACAGTCGCAGTGAAGGCAAAAGCAAAAAACGAAAAGTTGCACACAACAAAGAACATCGGCAGCCGACATGTTCGAAAGTGTTTGGTTTGACAGACTGAAACTTTTGATAAATCCCGAAGTTAACGAAGATGTGTTCATTGTATGTATATGAAAGCGATTTTTATTTAAAGTTTTATTTAATATCAAAAACTGCAAGACCGGCATAACTCAAAAAATGAAATTTTGGAGTTAGAGATGCAGAATTGTTCTCTTGTTTTTCTTTATATTGTGTATTAAATTCATCTTTATATGTTTTATACTTTCCCAGTTTGAAGAGAATGTGTCTTCTTTTTTCCTAAGTAGTTAGAGCAAATCAAAAACTTTAAATGCGTTTATCTCGAAATTTATTTTTTTGAGTTATGTCGGTCTTGCAGCAAATGAGCGATATGTACTTCTTATTGTGGAAACTATTTAAATTGAAATAGGTACATAATATTTATTCAAAGTTAAATTGTTTTTTAGTTAAATTTTTTATACAAATTTTTCTAAAAATACATTTTGAAAAACCAATAAACAGCAAGCTGATACCTTATTGTTTTAAAAATTGATTGCTTAAGAAACTGCGAAAAAATTATTTATATTGTACAAACAAACTTAAAGTTAAAAATCTTAATTTGTGAAAAAAAATCTTTAAATCATATTTTGGTCAAAAAAATCTTTAAAAACAAGATAAAGTCTTCATTCTGGCAACGCTGAGAACGAGCTTAAAATAGTGTAATAACTCTACTTACAATACCAAAAAATAATTCATAATATGATTTGATACAAAAAAACTTTATATTTAAATAGATAGACATATCGCACCCTAAATACTAAAGGGTCACAACTCAAAATTCTTAAATTTTCAGGAGAGCCAAAAAACTGTTAATGTTAATGGTGCTTATATTTAAAAAAAAATTAGTTTTGCTATGCCTTTTTCAATTTTGTAAGTAGCTAGAGATGTGAAATGAGATTTAATTTATGAAAAAAAGTAATTTTTGAAAATGTTTGAGTTGTGACCCTATAGTTTTTACGGTGCGATATGTATATAAGGGTGTCCCAAAAAATTTTTTCTATCTGATTTTCATAGGTGCTCAATTAAAATTGAAAAGCTTATAGGGTAAAGTATTTTTGGTTTTTTTTTAAGAATTTTCGGAATAGGTTTAGAGGTCGCGCAAATGGAGTTTTCATAAAAAAACGGAGTTTTCGGCCTTTTTTTAACTTTACTCATAACTTGGTTAATACCACGAGTTTCTTCACTGCTGAGGAAACATTTTTAAAGAAAAATATCCAAGCTTTATTCCTGTGTGAAAAAATTATAAGTTTTGGTGGTGAGATTACTAATTTAGATACCCTTAATTACAATTTTTCGTAATTTTTTAAAAAAATTTTGTAATTACTCTTTACAACTTTTTAAGTTTAAATAAAAAACGAAAAAAACTAATGATGCAGTTTGAAAGACAAATTAATTCTTTTTAATATGAATAAACAATAATTAGTATTGTGGTTATTTTGTTGAACTATTTATGGTTTTTAATCCAAATTTTTAATATTTTTAATTAGGCTTAAGTTCATGAAATTTAATTTTCATTAAATTATTCTTATGAAGAAAGGAATTTTACAACATGAAAATTAATTGAAATTGTTATTGATAATCTTTCATTCTTGACGTGGCTCGGGCTCGAACCCTGGCCGGCAGGTTACCATGACATGTTTCGATCGCAACCACTCGATCTCCTCAGATGGATTTGCCGTCTTACACTCGCAGCCATCGACGACTGCTGACGTCAATAGTCAAACATCAATCCTTAAACCAAATTGTATTTTAACATTTGGTAGATCGAAATTTGCTTTCCTGAATGATTATCGATTTTAACTGATGTTTTTTCCTTACTTCTGTTTTTTCGTACTTTTGTCAAGAATTTTTCTTGAAGTCCAAGTACATTTTTTGTTTTTTCATCGAAACATGTCATGGTAACCTGCCGGCCAGGGTTCGAGCCCGAGCCACGTCAAGAATGAAAGATTATCAATAACAATTTCAATTAATTTTCATGTTGTAAAATTCCTTTCTTCATAAGAATAATTTAATGAAAATTAAATTTCATGAACTTAAGCCTAATTAAAAATATTAAAAATTTGGATTAAAAACCATAAATAGTTCAACAAAATAACCACAATACTAATTATTGTTAAAGCTAAGGCACGAGCTCTATGTATCATTTGTCCTTCAAGTTGTGCTGAAAAAGGTCAACAGAAAAGAGAAAGACAAAAATGAAAAAACAAAAAATGTACTTGGACTTCAAGAAAAATTCTTGACAAAAGTACGAAAAAACATAAGTAAGGAAAAAACATGTAAAATCAGTTAAAATCGATAATCATTCAGGAAAGCAAATTTCGATCTACCAAATGTTAAAATACAATTTGGTTTAAGGATTGATGTTTGACTATTGACGTCAGCAGTCGTCGATGGCTGCGAGTGTAAGACGGCAAATCCATCTGAGGAGATCGAGTGGTTGCGATCGAAACATGTCATGGTAACCTGCCGGCCAGGGTTCGAGCCCGAGCCACGTCAAGAATGAAAGATTATCAATAACAATTTTAATTAATTTTCATGTTGTAAAATTCCTTTCTTCACAAAAATAATTTGATAAAAATTAAATATCATGAACTTAAGCCTAATTAAAAAATATTAAAAATTTGGATTAAAAACCATAAATAGTTCAACAAAATAACCACAATACTAATTATTGCTATGAAGCAATTTTTAAAATATCTTAGCCTGAAACATTTTGGTATGAAATTGGCAATTTAAAAAACGGGGTGACAATTTATATCCCAACTTGTTTAAATTTGCTTCGTATGTCTTTACATTGTTTTAAATTGTCAAAAAGACTGAAAGTAGATACCTTTCAGTCCATGTTATCCGCTTTAAATTTGTATTCAAATAACTTGGAAGATTGGATTCCAAGATTTACGTTTTCAAAAAAAAAACTTAAAATTAACTTTCCTCCTATCAATACTTTTAGAAGCTTTTTCCACGAGGATTTTTCGTAACTTAGTTTTTTTGGAAAAAGGTAAAGTAATTTAAGTGCCAAATAGTTATGTACATATACTTACATATATACATTAGGGTGTCTCAACATTTTTTTTGTCAGAGGGTCAAGCATAATTTGAAAGCTTATAGGTTCCAGTATTTTTGAATTTTTTTTTTTAGATTTTAAGGAAGAGGTTTAGAGGTCGCGCAAATCAAGTCTTTGGTAAAAATCTGGTTTTTCGGCATTTTTCAAACTTGACTCATAACTTTGTCAATAACCACGTTCATTTAAATTTTGATCGAATATTTCTAAAGAAAATTTTCCAAACTTTATTTCCATATGCAAAAACTTTAAGTTCCGTCAATATTTTTGTCCATTACGATTCCACGTATTAAGTTCTTTTGTAATTTTTTAACAAATTCTGTAAAAAACGGTTTATTACTTTTCAACTTTATATGAAAGGTATAAAAACTAGTGACGCGATTTTGAATAGCGATAAGTTCTAAACAATTAAGGAAAACAAAAATGGAATTTTGTCCTACAGTTTCCGAGTTACACTATTTTTAAGGTACAAACTATAAAAATAGTGTAACTCGGAAACTCGGATACTTTTTCTGTTATAATTATTGTATATTTCCATTAATTTTTATAGTTAAGTTTTAACTGTCATTAACTTCTGACATTTGTTGATCTAAACCGTTACACGCTGTCATTTTCATTTTCACTTTCTATTTTATCTGTGCTCCAGGAGCTATCAATCGGGCTCGCTGGATAATGAAAATTATCTATTCTTTGAAAATATGCATTTTCCGAAACCAGTTGCATTCTTATATAGACAAATCAACAGTTGATGCCTTGCTTGAATTTAGTTCATTTATTTTTAGAATAAATATCAAATATTGGTACCTCTGCCAGTGCCCCCGATACGCCCCTCTCAATGATCTGAGCCTATTAAAGGAATTGGATATTTATAAAATTATTAATAAGGCAGTTGAAAAAGCCTCGCTTTAACTTTTCTAGGTCATCAATGGTACTTTACTCCGAAATTGGCTGCCCCAGCGTTTTTTGATGAAAGTATCGACACCAAAACTTAGCACTTAATGACAAAAAAAACTTACAGATACTCCATGCAGCCATTATGAAGTAGCAAATGTAACTTTAACAGAAGAAAACTTTAGAAATAAAGAAATTCAACAATTCATTTCAAAAGCCAGTCTAACTTTTTTTGAAGCTTGCAATATTTCAATCGATTTTTTAAAAATAGATCCACAGAATTGGAAAGCCAACAAGTCATTTCAAGAGGCAAAGAAAAAAGTTCAACAATTACAAATGATGTGTCAGAACGAGGTGTGGCTTTGGCTAATACTTATATTAATGTCACAACTTCTGAAACTGATTACCAGAATTTATTGCAAGGTATAGAACTACATCGCAAGAACCGCAATAAATGATTTTTCACAGAGCAAAAGAAAAGTTTTTTTTTTTTTTTTTTTTGTTGTTGATTGGGTAAGATTGGTGAACTGGCAAACAGCTTATAATAACAAATACTGGGTATAAAGAAAAAAACGGGTATAACTCAGGAACGGTAAGAACAAATTTAAAAATTGTTTATTCAAGAAATTTAATTTTCATTAAATTATTCTTATGAAGAAAGGAATTTTACAACATGAAAATTAATTGAAATTGTTATTGATAATCTTTCATTCTTGACGTGGCTCGGGCTCGAACCCTGGCCGGCAGGTTACCATGACATGTTTCGATCGCAACCACTCGATCTCCTCAGATGGATTTGCCGTCTTACACTCGCAGCCATCGACGACTGCTGACGTCACTAGTCAAACATCAATCCTTAAACCAAATTGTATTTTAACATTTGGTAGATCGAAATTTGCTTTCCTGAATGATTATCCATTTTAATTGATTTTACATGTTTTTTCCTTTACTTCTGTTTTTTCGTACTTTCGTCAAGAATTTTTCTTGAAGTCCAAGTACATTTTTTGTTTTTTCACTTTGTCTTTCTCTTTTCTGTTGACCTTTTTCAGCACAACTTGAAGGACAAATGTACACATAGAGCTCGTGCCTTAGCTTTAACAATAATTAGTATTGTGGTTATTTTGTTGAACTATTTATGGTTTTTAATCCAAATTTTTAATATTTTTTAATTTGGCTTAAGTTCATGATATTTAATTTTTATTAAATTATTTTTGTGAAGAAAGGAATTTTACAACATGAAAATTAATTAAAATTGTTATTGATAATCTTTCATTCTTGACGTGGCTCGGGCTCGAACCCTGGCCGGCAGGTTACCATGACATGTTTCGATCGCAACCACTCGATCTCATCAGATGGATTTGCCGTCTTACACTCGCAGCCATCGACGACTGCTGACGTCACTAGTCAAACATCAATCCTTAAACCAAATTGTATTTTAACATTTGGTAGATCGAAATTTGCTTTCCTGAATGATTATCCATTTTAATTGATTTTACATGTTTTTTCCTTTACTTCCGTTTTTTATCGTTTGATCTGTTTTCTAAAAGTTTAAACTATTTTACAAAATCCTCTGGGTAAGTAATTACACATATCAATAAAAACGGAAACAATTTCAAAGTTATTTAGGTCTTCAGCTGAATAAATAAATACTGGATATAAAACCTTTAATGAACTCAGTCGCTTATCTCTAATATTAAAAGGGGCAAAAGGGGCACAAAAAACTACAAAATGATACAAAAGGGGATTTAAAACAGAGGGGCAAAAAAAGTGTTTGCCGTGCAAAAATGCGACTTTAGCCGCATAACGGTAACGCTGTTTCTCTGTGACGATTTTCTATAAGAATAAACACATATGGAAAAGGACATCGTGGTTTGGAAATACTTTCTTTCTAAAAAATCGTTATCTAATGTAATTTAATATTGAATTAAAAAAGCAAGTTTGTTTTATTTTATCGACATTGTATCCAGATCTTAAATTTTGCAGTTAACTCTGGCATTAGACAGGGCCAAAAATTGCAAAAAAAAAACATAAATTTGTTTATGATTTTTGTTATTAAAAATTTATTAACAACATTAAATTTTGTAAGACTCAAAATAAATTTAAGTGATTCATTTTAAAAAAAATTTTAATAAATGGTAATATTTAAACAAGTATTTAGTTAGAATTTTATATACCACTACATATAAATAGCAAAGGTCGTTGAGTTTAAATTAATTAACAGAATACAAATGGTTTTATTTTTATATTTTTGCTCCGATTTATAAAAAGATTTTTAGACCAGCTTATTGCTTCAAATTTAAGAAAAGTTGGAGTATTAAAATTTTAAATTTTTCAACCGTTTGGAGCACAAACAAATCTTTTCAGATATTTCGTTGGATTAACACGAAATGTCTTAACATTTATTCTATAGAATTTTTATCTTGGGATCAAAACTAAAATTTTTTAATAAAGGCAACTATATAAATAAACTTCATTTTTACATTACAATTACCCTTATTCCATTTAACGTCATCGTCATCAATTTAATACCAATATCTTTTTTTATCGACGTCGTTATCAATTCGATACAAAACTTGTATTCTATTACAGAAATGTAGCGATGTCGATTGTTTATCGTTTTTTAAAGCACATCTCTAACAAGTTTTTATTAAATGTATATGCAATTTGATGATTGTTTCTTAAAAATGTTGTGCTCTCAAAATGGGTAGCTTGATTTATTCTAAAAAATTCACCCTGAAACTTACACCTTTACACTTTTCGCCCCTTATAAATCGACAGTGTTGATATTGCCTTGTAAAATACAGACTTCGATTTATTAATGGGGCTATCTTTATAACGGCGCACATTGGTTCAAGAGCGGCATTAATTCATTTTTTTCATGTTCGCCGATTTGGATAATTTTTTGGTATTTTGTTGTCAGATATCTGAATATTATGATTCCGAAATATAAGTCTGATATCTTTATTATTTGTTTCGACAGACACGCTAAAAGTTTATATACATATGTTCGCTTGTTTAAAATGGCATGCAAATTTACTGTATGTTCAATCTTTTGGTACAATCACAGTAAACTTACCATTTGACTTTTTTGTATATTTTCGTAAATAGACATTGTTTAAGATGAGATTTGCATTAAAAAAAGTTGGAAAAAGTGCCATATAAAAAATGTCGTAAAACAAATTATAAGCAACATCAAAATTTTAATGTTCATCAACTTCAGTGGACTGCATCTTTTTAGCGCTGTGGAGCGCTGTTTAAGAAAAGATGTCAAATTACAGCTTGATGTCTCAGCTAAAAGTTAAAAAGTTAAAAAAAAATTCAGCTGCTCCTACCTGCTCCTTTCCAAAATAAAACAGTAAAAACTATAAAACGATAAAGTAACAAAACATGAATTTTCGTTCATGGCTGGTACTACATGCCTGTAACTGTGCATACGATTTTGGTGCATTGTAGCAAAATTATAGCAGAAGCCAATAGGTATGTCTTTATCTAAAGGCCCCTTATTCACTGATTTTATTTTTATTTCTTACATTTTAATTGATTATTTGTATCAGGTATGCAGTCAGAGGAAGCTCAGGAAGCGAGGAATAAAGACTTTAAAGCCTACAGATTACATCATTCGCGATGAATTGGACATGTAGCCACTAATGAAGACGTAATGCATAATCTTTTATTGTCTTCAGACCCATTTATAAATAGATTTCGCTCAAAGCTGCAAATCAAAAAATTGGAGTACGATAACGATGTTAAAAAGGTGTTAAAAGACTATGCTATGGGAGGTGGGCGTAAAAGTAAAATTGAGTTGATGCATTAAAAATCAAGAGAGTTATGCCACTTCTTCAATGCAAGTTGTATGGGAAGTGGGCGTAAAAGTGGGCGGATATTTTTTAAATTTCACACAAATGATTAAGAGTGTTTAAAAATGCTATGTGCCAAAAAACAATGCCGTAGGTCAAAATTTAATTTTTACTTTGTATGGGAGGTGGGCGGGGCGGATCATTTTGATTTTTCAATTTCTTCTTGATTCAAATAAAAAATGCCTATGTGTCAAGTTTCATTATCCTACGACAACTGCTTCTATTTTTTGCCGCTCGTTCTATGAACTTGAACCAATGTGCGGCGATGATTGCCGAAAAGAACAACAAAAGTTAAGCGAAAATTGCAAACATTCGGAAAATTTGCAATAATAGCGAAAACTCGCGAAAATTTTTAATATTTCAAACAAGCCATAAAATTGCTTTAAAGTCCCTAATAACATAAGGCATGGCAAAAATTTTATAAAAATGGCTAAATTATCGGAAATTCGCAAAAGTTTCACACGAAAAAATCGCTTCTATCGCGAACATGACTAAAATTCGCAAAAATTGCAAACTTGGAAAGAACCCCTAAATTTATTTAAAATTTGCAAAATTTGCAGAAATTCGTTCAAATTTTTTATATTTCAAACAAGCCATAAAATTGATTAAAAATTTTTAAGACTATAAGAAATGGCAAAAATTCGATGAAAATGGCAAAATTAGAATTAAAATTATGAAAGAAAAGTTGATTATATATTAAAAATCGTTAAATCTGTAAAGAATCAGAAAACTTACAGCAAAAATTGCTGGCTGAAATTCGCGAATTTCCAGTAGTTTGGCCATTTTTATGGAATTTTTGCTGTTCCTTATAGTTTTAGGGACTTATAATCAATATTTTGACTTCTCTGCACTATAAAAATTTTTCGAGAATTTTCTCTATTTTTACAAGCAGTATTCTCGAAGCTTTGTTGCTCTTGTTCTTTTTTTAATTCAACATTATTATTATTGAAAACTTAAAAAGAAAAAAAAACTGTTTCGACACCAATTAGACTGACGACAAAATCAGAGTCAATTTATATCGATGCCGCGGTTAACGTTTCGTACCGCAATCGAAACAAAACGATATCGTTTCGTATTGATGACGCTAAATGGAATAAGGGTGATTCATATAAAATTTCTTTGTACTTTTATATTGTAATAATTGAGTGGCAAAAAATTTCTACAATCACCATGATTAAGGCATTTCTAATGCGCCTTCTGGAAATTTATATGTATATGTTATGCGCCATATTATTGATATTTTATCATATATTTTGCAATAAATGCCCCAAAGATTAATATGATAAGAGTTATGAATCGAAATAGGGAACCACAACCCTAAAATATTGATGTGTGCGAAGTTAAATTTAAAAATTTATAACCCTAGACACATTCTGTTATGTTTACAAAACAATGTTAACCACTAAACAGACCTAATGTTAATGCTGTAATAATGGATAAGTCCAGATTTCTGGAAAAGGAGTCTTTACAATTTTTTACAATTTTGTGATAATCGGCACATCATGTACTATAGATCCTTTATAAAGCAGACTTCTGAAAACCTCTTTCAAACGTATAAAATACCAACAGAAATTGAAATTTGGTCTAATTTAGGGGGTTTAAAAGTTCCTACCCAGTACTCTACTAAATTCTGAGACGATTGATTGAAAGTATAAAACTTTCTGATGGTCGGCCTATAGTTTATGATAGACCTTTCGCAACAATGATACTGCTGAAGTCAGTTTTTATAAAGGATTGGTTATTAATAGGGATGTAACGATACGTCTTTTGGCCGATAGCGCCATACATTTCAAGTTCGGGTATAACATGCCATTGCGCATGTAAGTAAGTAAGTAAGTAAGATCAAGGGTAAATCTCAATTCTTCTTAAGAAACCAACAAATACATACAAGATTTAGCAATGAGAGAATATTTTAGTATTAGGCACAATAAGCGATTCCTAAAACCGTTTAAGTTTCCTACCTATTTCTTTTCGCAAAACAATTAAACATAGTATGTGGGTGAAGTAGCTGAATGCCGTTGTATTAATATTTTGGTCGATGTTTTCAATAATACCTGTTACTATATTCAAAATTTTTTATTTTGATTTGCTTTTCTTCACACATTGGAAACTTGGTTGTGAAACTCATAATACTTGCCTGTGTGCCTTTATACTACTCTTTATAAGTCCCTATTAACCTTTTAAAGCTCCTTAAAAATCTTCAGCTTTCCAAACTTTGTATTTAATTGTGATTATATTTTATGCATTGCAAATTTTATATGAACGATGCATTAAAAATTATCAAAAATAATGTGGATTGACTTAAAAAAGTGCCATTTTCAAAAACCGAAGAAAAATTTTTATTTATTGTATGACAATTGTTGAAATTAAAGCTTCACCGTTTTCTTTGCTGAAAAAGCCAAAAAAATTTAAATCATAACGAAACATGCTAAATTTCCTTCCACAGTCAAAGTAGGCTGTAAATTGTGATCGTAATTTGTAATTACATGTTTTGAAACGGCTAGAATTTAAAACAAAGAGTTTCACTACACTGATTTGATTTTTTGCTCTGGGGTCTAATCTACGCATTCGATACTATCGTATCAAATAAACTATCAATGTTTTTTGCATACGATAGACACTGACGTATCGAATGAAAACTCGATAAATGTAATGTCGAGTAACTCGATATCGAATGTTTTTATTTTAAATTCAATACATTTCATTCCATATGGAGTTTCATGATACCAAAATAAATAATTTCGATCAAATTTGCTCGATATCGTATGCGGTGATTAGACCCCTGTTCTTTAAGATTTTATTTCGCTATCATTGAAAATTGAAAAAACTCAAAAAACATTTATTACACTATCGTCTTATCGACAGTAAATATTATGTATCGTGTAAAAACGTTAGAATAAGTCAATTGCTGTTATAGTTCTATAGGACTTACAAGTCAAATAGATAAACTTGTGTCAAACATTGTGCTCCTTATTTTCTTCGAATAATAAAAAAAATATTTCACAAAATTTTGTTTTCGCATTTAAATTCTTTTAAATTTTTGTAGATATTAAAAAACTTACCTGATAATAATCAATAACTTTCCTTTTAACTGCATAAAATTTCTTTACTTTTATTAAATTTTATTTTTTTATATTTCTTTTAGGTAGGTATATCATTTTAACTTTTTTTTAATTTTGTATCATTCTCACACATTTTTAATAAAAAACAGGCCATATTTTGTGGAAATTTTCCATCTTTAACCCTTAAGCGAACACCAGGTCCTGGCCAGTCATTTTTCAATTTTTTACAGTTTTTTTTTAATATAAATTTTAAATAGGTACCTACATATATTTGAACGAAACTTTATGTTTTCCTCAATCCAATTGTGTTTCACAAGAAAATGAGAAAAAATTGTAAATTTAAACACCGTGGGCGTGGCAATTGGCTAAATACAAATTTTGTGCATATTGAATCCACCAGGGCCTGGCCAGGCCCTGACATAGGTATTATATATGAACTACAGTAAATAAAATCAAAATGAAACGTTTCAAAAAGCAAACGCAACACATAATAATTCTTTCTTTACTGTTTTTTCGAAGAATTATTCTATTTCCCAACAAAATGTTAGTGCTATAGCCATAAAACTGTATACATATCGTCGGTTGATTATTTAATTGTCGTATGTGGATACAAATTACATACGACAATTAAATAATCAACCGACGATATGTATAAAAGTAGTCCCAGCCCGGCCCAGTGGTTCGATAGTGTGAGTTTTTCTATAGCCACAAAAAGCTCCATATAAAATATGTACAATGAGTCCCAGCCAGGCCCTGGGGTTCGTTTGCGTAAAATCGTTTTTGTGTTTGCTTAAGGGTTAATTAGGTATTTACTTTTTTTTAATTTACCAACAAAAAAAACCAAAACAAACAAACACTTTTCTTTTTCATTAATCCCTAAAACACTACACAAACAAACTAACACTTCAAATAAAAAAATGCCACACGACACAACACGCTCGATGCTGTCCACAATCGCGGCGAATTTAACAAGTCAAAACCAACAGAGACTGCGCCGTCGTTAGCTCTGCTTTTTATGAAAAAATTTTCTATCACCGATTTTACTAAGTTGCGTTCAACTTTTTGCTTAGATTTTTTAATAATATTATAGAATACCGTTTTAGTTTTATTTATTTATAAAAATTACAAATGTTCTTACTATATTTACAATGTTTTTAATTGATTTAAGGGAGTATTTTTTTCAAGACATTCACGCACTTTGGAATTTTTAACAAACTAAAAAAGAAGAAAAAAGGAATTTAAGAATATAGGAATGTAAAAATCAACCTGTGGATTAAACTTGAGTATGCATGCGAGCGAAAGAGACAGATAGTGCTAACTAAGGAAAAAAGAGCTTTTAGTACAACAACGAAAGATGGTTAAGAAAATTTCTATAATTTGTTTTAAGTTGATTGACCCCTGGGCAGGGCTGTCAGATATGGCGATTTCTCGCCAAACGTGGCGATTTTAAAATGTGTTTGGCGATGGGATTTTCCATTTGGCGACTGGCGAATTGTGTGGCGATTTTTGATGTAACTGGCGATTTACTTGGCTATTTTTACCATTCATATTATTTCGGCGATTTTGAAATAAAAAATTTGCACTTTTGTTCACATAAGATGAGTTAGGCCTCTCCAGCTAAATATATATATATAAATATATACATATACATACTTTAAAAAAAGTCTGGCTAATTTTTTTCACATGATTTTGTTTTATTGTCATTTTAAGAGAATTTTATATTCAGTCACTGTTTAATTCCAAGGTTAAAAACACTGCAGTCGAAACCAAAACCTGTCGAGCAAAAAACGAAAATTTGTCTACAATTTTTCGCTTTTTGATTTGGTTTGGCAGCGACTATTTACATTAAATGAATTACAAGTAAAAGAAAAAGTTTTTATTTTGACCAATGACAAATGAAGAAGTGGAAGAGATGGCAGTTTTTCAACTTTGACTGCAGTTTATTTAAACACTGCTTAAATCTAAAAGTACGTATGCAGGTCAAAACACCAGTAATGAAATCGATGAGCCTGAAGTGTACGATCTTATAGACTTGTGTGCTAAATTTTAGTTTTTTCAACTAAATAAATTTTCTCCATTTTATGCCAAAAAAAAAGTAACAGTTGCTAAACAAAATTTACTTTCGGCGACTTTTTTGTATTTTTCTCAGTTTTTGGCGATTTTTGACTGCAATATTATATCAGCTTTTTTTTGTATGCAAAATTTAATTAAAAAAACTAAAAAAGATTTCGAATACTGAGCAAAATAGACGTTTGGCGATTTTTGGCGATTTCTGACATCCGGTTTGGCGATGGAGCTCAAAAAAATCTGACAACCCTGCCCCTGGGCAGTGTGACCACAACAACAAAAAAAAAAAAAATTGGATGCTAAATGGGGATTAAAACAATGCTAAAAATGCTAAAAATAAAATTTGAAAATGCTAAAAAAATGCAAAATTTTCTTAAATAATTGTATCATTTTAATGAATGAATTAATTTACCTGTAAATATTATATTTCTTAAAATAAAATAGATTTATTATCAAAAAGTAAATTCAATTTTTGGGAATACAAAATTTTAATTTCAAAAGATTTTTTAAGCACGAATAGCAAAATCTTTTGAAATTAAATAGATTTATTTAATAAATTTAATAAAAACAATTCAGTAGTTTGACAAAAGTTAGCGATGTATTAACCAAAAAAACAAAAGGCTCTATCTACAAAATATAACATGATAAATGCTTAAAGCCCTAACCTACAGTTTGCAAAATATGCAACATTGTGAACTGTCAAAAAAAACTGTTTAGGCGCAACCATAATGTGCTTAAGTTGGCTAAAGCAAATGTGCGAATACATGTAAATCATATGAGGCAAACCATACTGAACTTAAAGTAAATTTTTGTTAAGTTTTATGAAACTGTCATTTGCTTAAGCAAAGTGCGAAACTGATCGCACATACCGTACGAAATCAAATGTTTTTTTGATTTTGTTTTTTAGAATTTTTGTTAATTTTTGAGCAAGGTTTTACTAGAAAAGTAGAAGAAGTTTAAGGCGATTAATAAATTTAACATTTTAAATGGTTTTTTGTAAAATTTTCAAAATATTAGATAGGGTTTTTTGCGTTTTAGGTAAATACCTACATATCTGTGGCAATAAATAATAATGGCTAAAGTCGAAATTTCTTGTTTTGAGATATTAGGGGTCTTGTCTAAAATGAATTGTGTGTTGTATTGTGAAAGTTAAAATATTAATGCGTATAGTTTTATTAATAATGACATTTTATACTTGAAATTTAGCTGCGTCATAGATCTTGAAGAAGATAATAAGAATATGTAAATTAAAAATACTTAAGTCAACTAAAGCCATTACTCAGTAAAAAAAATTTGGGTTTTTTGAAGCACTTAAGAGAAAAAGCGCATAGTCAAGCGCTTCAATAAAAGAGCTTTTATAAAGCAGTAAATGATATAGAATAAAATATACAAAAAAGCTGCTATTTAAGTGCTTACAAAGAAGAAGGTTGCAAGCCGAAAAAAATAAAAATATACGAAAAAGATTGGAAAAAGGCATTTAAACAAAAGTAAAAGCAAAACATTAATGAATATGTTAATATAGTAAAAAGCACTTTAGGAGTGCTTTGCTTGCATGTTAAAAGAAGCGCTTATTGTCAGCAGAAAATAGTACTCCAAACCGGGAACACCCCATACAAAAATCAGGCATCCCATCAGCAGGTTTGAAGCGATTTGTGGTATGAATTCATACACAAAACCTGCTCCTTTTGGAGCACATTTTTTACTGGGATATTATTTATTGCCAGAGATATATATTATTAAATACAAAATATAAGTAAAATTGTCATTGAAAACATAAAAAGTTATATTGTGAAATAGCAATATATAAAATTTTTAAGATTAAAAATGCTAAATAATGCTAAAAAAAATATTACAAAAATGCTGAAAATAATGCTAAATGCTATATGAAAAATTCGCTGCTAAATTAAAATAAATAATGCTAAATTTAGCAGTGAAAGTGCTAAAAGGGTCACACTGCCCCTGGAGTATACCAAGTGCTGCCAGAAAAATTTGTGAAAAAAACGTAAATTTCCCGAGAAAAGTATGTTTTGTTTTAAAATCTTTAAAAATATTGGAAACTTTAAGTTTAGTTTTTTTCAACAATAAATTATGTATTTTATTCGAACTTTATTATATCAAATATTAATAAATTTTCGAGCCTAAGGTCTTTTTTTTATAAAAGTTAAAAGTTTTTTATAAAAAAAATAAAAAATAAATTAAAAAGGAAAATGTGTTTGTTATTGTTTTTCGACCGATCATCATCAGAAAATAATTAAAGAAGTTGTATAATCCACCATCCTATGTAAGCTGGGTAGGGACTTTATAATGTACACACGTAAACCAAGATTAGAATTAAAATATATAAGTTCGTTTTTATATAAGTTTATCTTTCCGTTTGTAACTTTTAAAATATTGAAATAATGAAAATTAACAAAATCGGTTCATAAATGACCGAGTTATGGAAAAATATCTAAATTTTTTTCATCAAGAGTTTGGCATAAAAGAGCCCATATGAGCCATGGTTACAAAATTTGGTCCACATTTTTGTCTACATAAAAAGTATTTTATGTAAAAAAGCGGTCCATAATTTCACTTTGTCCGCATACTCGAATTTAAGGTCTTGATCACTTTAAGAAATGCATTAGAAGTGAACAGTTTTTCTTTGAAAATTTGCTTTTCCCCATAAATTATTTAGGGAAAAGAAAACTTAAAAATTTAAGCTGTTTTGTTAACAAAATTTGTTGCTACAAAAGTGTGTTGCTTAATATCTAAACATATAAAAACTTTAAAATTTTCCTTTTTTGGAGCGTGAAAAAAATCGTCAATTTTTTCCAAAAAATCTGCAAATCGGCACTTTTCTAAGTCTGTGTTCATACGGCTCATGTCTTATTGACAAGATTGCTACTTTATAGGCGAGAGGGATGAGGGTAAGAGAAACGAGTACACAGATGCATGTACTGTCTTTACGTTTTGCTTTTTCATTCGTTGTGTAATTTTGTTATTGTTTTCAATATGAAAAAAGCACATGTCGTCAACATGACATGAATCATTTGAACGCCAATTCATGTTCAAAGAAAAAAAGGAAGAATCTTGTCGATAAATCGTTAAATCTGGCAGCCCTGTCTATACCAAAGGTAAATTCTCAGTAATAAGTCCCAATTTACACTAGGGACATTTCTTGCTGGACATTTTTTGAATTCTCTTTTAATCTTACCTGAAGCGTTTACATATGAAACATTAGAAGTCAGACAGAAATTAATACTTGTATGTAAACTACGAAAAGTAAGAAAGGGAAATGAAAAAATGTCCAGTACAGATACTCATGTACTACACACTCTACCTTTTCGACACCTCGACCTCAAACTTCGTCTGTCCGGCAAGAAATGTCCCTAGTGTAAATGGGAATTAATTTAGCAATTACGTCTGTAGCAGTGATGCAAAACGTGGCACAATTGGGCCATTTTTGGCACTTTTAAACGCTTGATGGCCCTGTAGTAATCTATTTTGCCCTTTAAGGTCAAAATTAAACTAGCTGGTAGGGTAAGTGCTCCAGTAGTCGGCAGTTTAAGGCTTTACTTTTTTTTTTGAACTCTCACCTTGCCTTATGTACAGTAGCAATTGGATATATGAGTACTGATTATATTTCATTAATTTGTTTTCTCTTAGATTATTCAACTCAAATTTTAGTATTTTATGTTTAAATTGACAAATTTTGAGCTTCTGTAAAAAATGAGCACGTTTGCCTATATTCGGCACAAATTTTCCACTTTTCGGCATATTTTGTTCCTATTGTCGGCATATCATATTGAATAGTAAAAACAATAAATGAAAATGTAATTAAAGCTTTTATTTGTTACAAATTAAATTTTTTACTTATCTTAACATTTAATAGTACCCTTCAGGTATATGAGATCAAATCATATTAAATAAAATAACAAAAAAAAAACAAACAAGTATAAAAGTAAACAAAATTTTTGCAAAATTCAGTCTTTAAATTCATTTTTTGTACATAGGTTGGCAAAAATTAGAGAAATAACATTAAAATCTAATATTTTATACATAAAAGAACAATTTAAACCAAACGAACCACAGGGAGTTACGTTAGTAAAATAACCCACTGGAACTTAAATACTTTTTTCTGTGCATGCTTTGCATACAAAATCTTGTTCAATAACGTCACTGTATTTTAGATTTTTGAATTCAGTGCACTTAAGATGATACCACAGAGGGCACGTATCACACCCAACGTTTTTCAGAGCATCATCTTCAGAAAGAAAAACCAATTTGTTTACGAATTAAATTGATAATTTATTGAAAATTTAAGCTTTATACTTTCTAAAATGCTTAAAATGTACATTTGTACGTTTAAGTAGGCATTACACGCAAAGAAAAAACATGTTTTAATATGGTCACCTCCAAGAAAACCATTTTGAAAGATAATTTTGAACATATTATGTTTAGTTTACCCATATAATTGTCTCCGACAACCATATTATGGTTAAATTAGTCCTCCATCAAGACGCCATACCCATATTATGGTTGGTTAAATATGACAATAATTTGTTTTCAAATTAACAATAGTATTTTCCTCTTTTGCAAGAGCAACATGCTATGGTTGAAAAACAGCCATGCTAATAAAAGTGTTAAACATATTTCAATTATTATTAACCATAACATGGTCGAATCAACCATAATATGGTTGTAGCTTCTTGATGGACGACTCATTTAACCATAAAATGATTGTCGGAGACAACAATATGGTTAAATTAAACATAATAAGTTCAAAATTTTCTTTAAAAATAGTTTTGTTGGACGTGACCATTTTTAAACATGTTTTTATCTGGGTGTACACACGTAGAAAAAAAGTTTCACCTCCAACAAAACTATTTTTAACGAGAAATTTAATACATATTATGATTAGTTTAACCATATTGTTGTAGTCACTACCATATTTTGATGTTATGGCTAAATATGACAATAATTTGTTTACCACTAATAGTTCTGTTTAACAATAGTATTTTCCTCTTTTCCAAGAGCAACATGCTATGGCTAACCATGCTTTTATAAGTGTTAAATATATTTTTGTTATTACCCAAAACATGTTTGAAGGCAACAATAATGTGATTGTTTCTTCTTGATGAAGGACTATTTTAACCAAAATCACCGGTGACAAAATTATTGTTAAATTTACCAAATGATTAAGATTTTTCTTTTAAATAAGTTTTGTTGGATGCAGAACTATAAAAATCTGAAATCAAAATGATTTCAACCAAACTGATTTCGAAATGATTTTAAATTTGTAAGGAGATTCATTTGAAGGAAACGAAGATTTTGATTCTCATTTCACTTTTATTGCAATAAGTGAATTTGAATGTAATATTTTATTGGAATCAATTAAAATTTAAATTGAATAAAAAAAATGTTCACTTTCAACATCGGAAAATTGATTGTTTGATTTCAAATTAAAATCTTACATAAGGAAATTCAACCGTTGGGACTTATGTTATCGCCATTACATATTTAACAACATTTTGTTCGATGAGATGGTTTTTCTTCAGGGACTTTAGCTCGTCCTTTACTTATTGCCTCTGCTTTCTTAACAGCTTAGCTTAAATGCCGATTCAAGGACGATCATTTTTAAATAGTATGGTGCTTCCATCTTCCTTTAAAACCGCTTGCACTGTGTTCAGAATGTAATCAATTTTTACCGGAGAGGACGAGTCACTATTTTACTAACTTATCCTCTTAAGCATTTGACTAAACTTGTATTCTGTCCTGTAAAGTGGAGCTTGGAAAGCTTAATTTCTGGCTGGCACCTAGTATAGATATCAAACCTTTTATTTGTAGGGCCACTTCAGTAAATTTAAACATTAACATTGTTTTCTTACTTTTCATATTTAACTTTTCTGAAATAAGTATATAAATGAAATGCAAATATCTAATAGTCCTTACAAATTTTAAAAATATACTGTTTTGGGACCCCATCTACAGTTAAACTAGAAATAAAATTGCTGCCGACTTTAGGACAACACTTATCCTATAGTCGGCAGGTCATGAGATACTCAAAAGAAATCATGCCGACTACTGGGTAAACTCGTTTTAAACTCATTTTCTGTTATCTCAGAGGCAAGAGGCACGATCGATGAACAATTTACTCAAATTTGAGTGTAATCAGAGAAAAATACTGATTTGCCAGTAGTCGGCACCCAATGCCGAACAAAGGAAATTTTAAAAATTTTTGTTCCTAATGTCGGCACCCAATAAAATTAATAAAATATTAACTTTTTGTAATTTTTTTTTCTTTTACGACAAAATTTAATAGACTTTTTACCTTTTTAAACTTTATTGGTAACATTCTTTCCATAAATAATATGCCTATTTGCCTTTTTAAGTTAGCTCTACCACTAATTTTTTTTTTGAAAAACAAGGGTCACCGCAAAAGTTCAAGAGCTTGTCACTCAAGACTTCAAAATTTGGCAAAAATACTCATCTTCCTCCAATTTAATTATTACTAATGGAAAGATGAGTAAATTTTCTTGACAATTTTGATGCTATTTATGAATAAAAACACTACATTTCTTATTTATTAACGTTTAAATGCAAAAAATGCCGACTACTGGTACATGCCGAACTTAGGTGCACTTACCCTAGTGAGCTAGTCTATCAGTGCCGGAGTCGCTGGTTCGATTCCCGTCAGAGACTTTGGCCCCCGCAGACAAGCTTAGAGCTTCTAGGGATAAGTTAAGGAAACAAATCGGTTTACAAATTTTCAATGTTATTTTCTTACTTTTTCGAACAATACTTTTATTTAAGAAATGGTTTTGTTTGTACAGGACCAAATAAACCACACAAGCGGTTGTTTGTATAAAAATCAAAAATATTAAATATTCATAAAAACAGCCTGTTTTTTTTTGTCAAACCAATTGTTTTGTATACTTGGCCCTTTAAAGTAAGAACTGTTACTTTTACGTGCAATCAGTCTTGCTTTACATTAAAATTATTTTAAGTAGGTAAATATCAAAAAATCAAAGTAGACCGTCAAACGATAAAAATGCATCATACATCAATTAAATTTTGTATTGAAAAATCAAAACAAACATAAGGTGTGTAATACAAAAGTGGGTAAAAACTATGTTTTACTATTGGTTTTATTTAAATACAAACATAATAATCACATTGTACTGTATATCAAAACATTTATTTGGCCCTTTCAAAAGAATTTTGGCCCTTTTAAATCACCAAGTTGGCCCAAAACAAAAAAACTCAAAATGCATCAATGGTCTGCAGAATAACAGAACAATATTTCTTAATGCTCCGCTTATGTAAAGGGCATTGGAAAATGTATTTATGTTAACTCATAACATGCAATTAATCATGGCAAAAGATGAAGTGTAAAATGTGACGTCATCTTGCAAAAATAGTTTTTGTTAATGTACATTTTTTCTTTTTAAATTTTTATTATTTAAATTTCCATTGTAATAACTTAGCAAGGTGACCTCAATATCACAACAATACAACAACAACAGGCAAAGCAAAAACAGTCAATATCTTACTTAAATAAGACATTTCCAGTAAAACTCAAAAAATCAACCAGTATTTAAATACGATTTAAGTTTATATAAAAATTAACATAACATAGATATAAAACTAGACTGAAAATTGCACAAAAATGTATAGTAATTATTTAAATCTGATGACCTTTTAATATAAAAATAAAAATTATAATTTTTATATAAAAAAGACTTCAAACTTAATATAAATTTACGTGCTCAATCAAAACTTAATTTTCTTGCGAAAAACACCCATTTTCGGGAACTATAGTTCTTCCCGAATCCAAGTTCTATAGCCCATATATAAGGCAAATTTCTTCCAAAACACGGCGAAATATGTATCTATACATCTGTCGAATCGGTGAAAAATGTCAGTCAGAGTTATAACCAAAATACTGAAATCAAAAAAAAAAATTGTGTCGCTTTACATTTTCATGTTATTTTCGCTATTTTTTAATTTTATATATTTTTTTTTTTTGATTTTTATTAAATTAATTTTAGAATACATTTTTAATCCTTTTTTATACCCACACCACAATAGTGGAGAGGGCATTATGCATTTGTGCTGATGTGTGTAACGCCTTAAAAAAGTGGTCCTAGACCCACCTTAAAGTATACCGATCTACTCAGAATCACTTTCTGAGTCGAACTAACGTCTGGCTGGCTGGCTGGCTGGCTGGCTGTCCATGTAACCTTGTGCGCAAAGTACATGTCGCAATTTTGGAGATAATTTGATAAAATTTGGGTAATAGGTTCTTATTGGCACAAAAACCAACCCTTTTGAAAATGGGCCGAATCGCAGGACTACGAGGGAAGATAGGGGGAAATTTCTTCCTCTCAGAAACTATCAAACCGATTTTAATGAAATTTAAAACAAAGATAGAACCATATCTATATGGACACAAAATGTATACATTTTTAAAAAATATCGGACCGCGAGGGGAGCTAGGGGCAATTTCTGCCTCTCAAACCGTTTTTAATGAAATTTAAAACATAGATAGATCCAATCTATAGCGACACATAAGCTTTACAGTTTTTGAAAAATAGGACTACAAGGGGAGGTAGAGGGCAATTTCTGCCTCTCACGAACTTTCAAACCGATTTCATGTTTACATGGACACATAAGCATGATGTGTTTTTAAATACTGTGGTGTAGGGTATCATATGGCGGGCTTGACCGACTTAACTTTCTTACTTGTTTTAGAAATGAAAAAGTAAAAAGTCCCAGGTCTTCGACTTTTCCAAATTTTGCAGGCCTGTGCTAATAGTTAGCACTTACCATCCCTGCTGTCAATAATAAAACTAAATGTAACTTTCTATTTCCCCTCTAATTATTTTAAACAAAACCTAATCACCCCTATCGTGAATAAAAATTCCTTGGGAATTTTTTCCCTTTTTCCATTTTTCCTATGTTACCCCGGGTCTCCACGTAGCAATATTTATTGCAGCAAACGTCAAATTTGATTGTTCCATAAAATTTGCGACGTATAGACCGCATATTGCCATGAGTGGCAATCCATTGCGCAATGATTGCTCTTCTTATTGCTTGAGCAATTATTGCTTAGCAATCTGCTGTCAAATCAGTTGTAATTTATCTGACATTTCATTTCTCTGTACGGTTGTTTATTTATAAGTGTGTTTATTTATTAAAAAAACAATCAAGAAAAAGCCGCCAAGTGAAAAAATACTTCAACAAAATACAGAAAAAGTTTTTATATATTATATTTTTAAATAAACGTCAATATCAACAAAAGCAAACGCAAATAAACAAAAAAGTAATACAAAACACAGCTACGACAATTGCAATTAATTATTTTATTAATATAATTTATTAATTAAAAAAAAAAAAAAATTAACAACCACTTCAAAACACAACATAAAACATTTGTCATAAATACAGCCACAAAACTTTATACAGCTACTCGCGTTGAAAATTGCAAATTTATGGCAAAGCAATTTCAAGTGTTCTCCAGCAATATAATTAGCAATTATTGCTCCATTGTTCTGTCATTGTTCTGCCGACGTTATTGCTTGTACTTAGAAATAAAAATTACTACGTGGAGACCCAGGGTTAATTCAATTGTAAATATGGGAAAAGGGAAAAAACTCCCAAGGAATTTTTATTCACGGTGAATAATTTCCCTAATAATTTTTTCTTATCGTTATAAAAGCACTCATTCTTCCTTAACGTGAAATATCTGTCTCTTTTACTCTAACACTCAAGTTAAGCGAACAAGTTTTTTTTTAAATTTCCTTTTCCACTTCTTTTTAGTTTCTTAAAAATTACAAAGTGCATGAACGTTTAAAATAATACTCCCTTTAATCAATTAAAAAGAGGGTCAAAATAGTAAGAACATTTTTAATTTTTATAAATAAATAAAATTAAAACGGGATCTTATTATATTATCAAAGAATCTAAGCAAAAAGTTGAACGCAACTTAATAAAACGGTGATAGAAAATTTTTTCATAAAAAGCAGAGCTAACGACAGCGCAGTCTCTATTGGTTTTAACTTGTTTAATTCGCCGCGATTGCGGGCAGCATCGAGTGAGTTGTGTCGTGTGTTTTTTTTTTTTATATGAAGTGTGAGTTCGTTTGTGTAGTGTTTTAGGAAATAAAAGCAAAATCCAATAAGAAGAAGAAAGTGTCTTAGCTAAAAGTAAAGTAAATTAAATAGAAAAGGGTTTGTTTTGTTGGTAAATTAAAAAAAGTAAATAAATAAAGATGGAAATTTTGCACAAAATATGGCCTGTTTTTATTAAAAATGTGTGAAAATGAAAAAAAATTAAAAGAAATAAAATTTAATAAAAGTTTATAGAAAATTTTATGCAGTTAAAAGGAAAGTTATTGATTATTATCAGGTAAGTTTTTTAATATCTACAAAAATTTAAAAGAATTTAAACGCGAAAACAAAATTTTGCGAAATATTTTTTTTTATTACTCAAAGAAAATATGGAGCACAATGTTTGACACAAATTTATATATTTGACTTGTAAGTCCTATAGAACTATAACAGCAATTGACTTATTCTAACGTTTTTAGACGATACATAATATTTTACTGTCGATAAGACGATAGTGTTAAAAATGTTTTTTGAGTTTTTTCAATAAACAATCTAATTATCAATGACTTTTTTTTTTTTTTTTGCAAAACAACAAATAGCGAAATAAAATCTTAAAGAACAGAGCATAAAATCAAATCAGTTTAGTGAAACTCTTTGTTTTAAATCCTAGCAGGTTTGGCTTTTACCTTAACACAGATGTATATTCCGGTCAAAACATTTTTTAAAAAAATAGGTATATAGGTAGATGTAATATTAAAACTAACGCTTCAAAACATGTAATTACAAATTTCGATCACAATTTACAGCCTATTTTGACTGTGGAAGGAAATTTAGCATGTTTCGTTATGAGTTAGTTGTATTTAAATTTTTAAGCTTTTTCAGCAACGAAAACGGTGAAGCCTTAATTTCAACAATTGTCATACAATAAATAAAAAATTTTTCTTCGGTTTTTGTAAATGGCACTTTTTCAATCCACATTATTTTTGATAATTTTTTCTGCATCGTTCATATACAATTTCCGATGCACAAAATATAATCAAAATAAAAAAAAAATACAAAGTTTGGGAAGGAAGCTGAAGATTTTTTTAAGGAGCTTTAAGAGGTTAAAGGGACTTACCAACGGCATGCAGCTACTTCACCCACGTACTATGTTTTATTGTTTTGCGAAAAGAAATAGCAAACTTATAGGATTTTGGCCGAAATCTTCCACTGTGCCTAGTTGTGAAATATTCTCTCATGGCTAAATCTCGTATGTATTTGTTGGTTTTAAAATTTTTCTGCTTATCTTCATTGAGATTTACCCTTGATCTCCCAATATTTCTATAGACGCAGATTCGCTTAAGCTGAAGGTCCACACCATGCGTTCATGCGTAGATGCGTATGATACTTTTTGTGCATTTTATGCGTTTCTAAATTCAAGTTACATGCAATGCGTTTTATGTGCCACATTTGTTTTTTTTTATCAGCTGTTGTGCTAATATGTTTAACAATTAAAAACAATTTTGCAAAAAATGGAGAGTGTAATTGATATTTTAATAGAATTCATAGAGGAGTAAACTTTTATTATAAAAATATTCTTTTTTTTTCACGGATTCAATAAGTTTCCACTTCATGGCATTTGTTAAAAAAAAATAATAAACACAACAAAGATGAGATATAGAAGATAAAAGTAATCGATAACTAGAATGGCAATTTTTGTTCGTGGTAAAATTGTGCCAAAAATTAATTTTAATGTATTGTATTCTTTATAGTTTATACAATCTTTATTACGAAAGCTTTTTCTCTTATTAAAAACCTTTTTTTTAATGCAAAAAATAGTAAATAAGTAATCCATCACACAAATATATTTATCGATAACATTGAAAATAAAATATGATTTGTCATCCATGGCCATCAATAACATCTGACTTTTTTTCACCACACATGCGAGGGATACAAAAGTAGAAAGTAAACCTTCTTTCATGCGTTGATGCGTGCATGCATTCTCTGCATTTTGGTGTGTAACTTGTCATATGCAATTACACTGATTCAACTTTTTTGTCAAAGGACAGACGCATAAACGCATGGCGTGGACCTTCAGCTTAGCTTACTGGTGCAATGACATGCTATACTCAAACTTAAGCTGAAGGTCCACACCATGCGTTCATGCGTAGATGAGTATGATACTTTTTGTGCATTTTATGCGTTTCTAAATTCAAGTTACATGCAATGCGTTTTATGCGCCAAATTTGTTTTTTTTATCAGCTGTTGTGCTAGTATGTTTAAGAATTAAAAACAATTTTGCCAAAAATGGAGAGTGTAATTGATATTTTAATGGAATTTATTTAATAGAATTCATAGAGGAGTAGGTAAGCTTTTATTATAAAAATATTCGTGATTTTTCACGGCATCAATAAGTTTCAATTCATAGCATTTGTTAAAAAAAAATAATAAAAACACAACAAAGATGACACTCAGAAGATAAAAGTAATCGATAAGTAGAATGGCAAATTTTGTTGTTGTTAAATTGTGCTAAAAATTAATTTTAATGTATTTTATTCATTAAAGTTTATACAATCTTTATAACGAAAGCTTTTTCTCTTATTAAAAACCTTTTTTAATGCAAAAACATAGTAAAAAGCAATCCACCACACAAACATATTTATCGATAACATTGAAAATAAAATATGATTTGCCATCCATGGCCATCAATAACAGCTGACTTTTTTTCACCACACATGCGACGGATACAAAAGTAGAAAGTAAACCTACTTTCATGCGTTGATGCGTCTATGCATTCTCTGCATTTTGTTGTGTAACTTGTCATATACAATTACACTGATTCAACTTTTTTGTCAAATGCATAAAAAGGACAGACGCATAAACGCATGGTGTGGACCTTCAGCTTTAAACAGAATGGTGCTTAAATGCGAAATTTCAAGAGAATATTTTTCACTGGAGGTCTGGTTTAACCGGATTTGTGAAATCGTCTTTCATTTCATTTCTTTCTCCGAAAAAGTTGAGAATACTCTGTCTTTTTAAACAATAATCTTTTTAATGACAATTTTAAATATTTATTGTAATAAAGTATAATTTTTTACACTGTTTTGTGTATAGAAAAATAATTCATTTTTCTAAGTTTTAACATGAACTCAAATTCAAATTTTCTTTTTTAATCTTAATATATTAGTTAGCAGGTATGTGAAGAAAATCGATCGATTTCAAAGCGCTCGTCTTTATCAAGTTTTTCGAGTGATCTTAAAATCCGGCTTACTTCATAAATGCAGTATTCCAATGTAACACTAAAAGGAATAGCTTAATCAAGTCCACAGCTTTTCTGTAGACAATGCTTTGAGTTTATTAAAGCATAGTAAAGGCCCAACTATAATATGCATAAGCTTGCTTAAATTTCTGTCACAAATTAGCAAAAACAAACTCTCAAATGAATCTATAAACGAAAGAAAAAAAAAACGGTTGATTCCTTACGGAAAGTGCGATAAGTTTGCTTAAGAAAATGACAGATTCATAAAACTTAACAAAAAATATTCTTAAGTTCACATGTACATGTATTCGCACAGTTACTTAAGAATATTATAGTTAGGCCTTAATTGTAATCCCTGCACAACGGTTGCTAAATTTGTGCATTGTTTTAATTTGTGATGCCTTGTCAATGCATTTGTTTTTAGTGATACTTTGCAAAACTGCGTTTATGAAATCACCTCCATTTCTGAATTAGAATCTTAATTTGTTGTTCAAATTGCAGTTCAATTAACAAACAAAGTATAAAATTTAATAGAATCCAGGGAAAGAGTTTCCAAAACAAACATGGTTATCTTTCGCTTAATTTTTGTAAAATTTAATCTACTTGAGGTTTGTTAATTTAAACTTGAATTTAAATTTATGGCCTTTTTACACTGATCAACATCTAAGGTCTACCATCAATTTGCCACAATTTGAGAAGATGTTTACATCTTTCTATAAGAAATACATAGTGCTAAAAACCAAATTTTTTCAACATCTTTAAACGATGTTCCTATTTCATTATATTTCATTCAACATCTTTCGATTACTTTAGTTTCATCACTAAAAAAGTGGCAATAAGTTCTATTGTTATAGTGGCATCACTGACAAAAAAAAATTTTTTTTTTGAAAGCAGCGTTACCATTTGTCATGTTTTCTTTATTATTGCAATGTTTTTTTGATAATTATTTTTTTTATTTTTAAACAAATTGAACTTTTAATACATTTTTGTGTTTTCTTTTTAAATTTTGGCACTTTTGTAGAAAATAACATTTTTTTTTAATGGTGACTTTTTTGTTTGATGGTCAATGTTAGATGTGACCAATGTAAACGAGTGTTTCACATTTTCTACATCTTTGATGGTAGATGTTTGATGTTGATCAGTGTAAAAGGCCTATGAATATACGTATCGGTAACGATGATATTTCTTTTTGAGTATCAGTTTCATATCGGCAAAAAGACGTATCGTTACATTCCAATTACTAACCAATCCTTTATAAAAACTGACGTCAATATTATAATTGTTGCGAAAGGTCTATCATAAATTATTGGCCGACCATCAGAAAGTTTTATGCTTTTATTTCTAGTCATATAAAACTTAATTTTAACTAATTTTAATAAAATATAATGATTCGTATCAGTTTTAGCCGTTCTTAAATGATTTTCAGGAGGGGAATTTATATTGGACCCATATTAAATTATGAATCAATCGTCACAGAATTCTGTAGAGTGCTTGCTAGTTCCTTTTAAGAGACCTAAATTAGACCAAATTTCAATTTGTTTTGGCATTTTATACGTTTGAAAGAGGTTTTCAGAAGTCTGATTTATAGGGGATCTATAGTACATGTTGTACCGATTATCACAAAATTGCATAATGTTATTTCTCGCCTATACAGATATATTGGACTTCATTTTACCACAATATCTATATTTGATACGGTTTTAGGCGTGTTTTAATGATTTCGCAGAGTGGGTTTAATATGGGACCTGTGATAAATTATGGACCGATTGTTACTTAATAAGAAAGTGTGATTTTTTATCTTATAAAACTTTGACACACCCAATTTTACAAATAGCATCCCAGCTAGCGCTGGATGTTTGATGGACGATTAGACAACTCTTAAAAGAATTTTCTGATGATTATCTGACGAGTAACAAAACATATAATATTTTTGTTTATTTATTACTTTTTTAAACATTTTCTGACACGCTCTTCTTTTAATCTTGGAATGAACCTTTTGCGATTTTCTGTATGAGTCATATAACTAGTGTTTTTCCTACGGGATTTTTGTCCCGGGATCCCGCATATTCTCGGGATTTTTCTTTTATTTTAGCAACTTTACTGCTGATATGTTTAATTGTAAATAAGTTGTGTCATGAAATAGATCTAAGCGGTTAGGCAAAAAGGTCCTAAGTCAAAAAAAAGAATTTTAAGTTTTTGATCGATTTTTTCAATCTTGTTTGGTTTTAGTCAATTTAGTCTAGCACAATTGCTTCTAATCGTTAGGAAAAAAGTCTACGAAATAATACACCAAAAAAATAATTTTCAATTTAACATTACGAAAAACTACAGTTTCTGACTTAAGAGCTTTTTGCCAAACGCCAAAGAGATGTCAATTCATATCCGATAAGTTATGCAATGTTTAATGTTTACGCACTGAAATTTCGAAAGAAGAATAGTAAAAATGTACAGAATTGTTTATTTGTTTAAAAACCCATATTTATTTGCTTCACAAAATTTAATGATTTTATATGCAGAGCATCTACATCAAAGATTTGTCGGATTAGATTCTGTAAGAAATGATGACAAAAGTTTTTAATTAAGAAAACGCTTATTCGATTCGAATTTTCGAATAATTTTTTTTTTTTTAAAGGAATTAAAAGTTTTTCAGAAAGTGCTAAGAAAACTGAAGTATTTAGAGTTTATATGATGTTTCTTTGGCCATAAAGGCAAACATCCGTAGAAAGGAAACATGTTTTTTTCATTGTTATCTTTTTGATAAAAATAAGAAATAGGCTTTCAAAAGATTCTGTAAATGATTATTCTAAACTTAAATCCAATTTTAAAAGATATGTTTTGTAATAGTTTGTTTAAATAACTTAACTTTTTTTGTTTTATATAAATGCTGCTGGCTTTGAATTAATTCTGTGGCAATCAGGCGCGGATCCAGCTCGAGCCTTACGGGGGGGAAATTTTGTATGATACAAAAAAGTAAAAAATTTGTTTTTAAAAGTTTATTAAAAACAATATGTATATATTATATACAAAAAAAAAAAACAAAACAATAGGGTTAAATTAAATATAAGATCCGTTCAATATAAATTAAAATAAATTAATCTTTTTAAATAAGTAAATTGTGATTTCATTGTGAGGCAAATTGAGATAGTACAGTCTATCTTCGGTCATTGTTGATCTGAGCCATGTTTTTATTCGACGAAGGGTAGGAAATGACCTCTCGCTCGTAGCATTACTGACGAGCATTGACATGAAAATTTGAAATATTTTTATTAGATTTGGGTAGATATATTCATCACAGTTTATTAAAACATCTACAACGTTATCTGATAGATTTTCAGATATTTTCCATGTTTGTTGCCAATGCAACAGTTCAGGCTCAAGTTAAGATGTGTTAATCTCGTTTATCAAAATATCGTCAGCTCATCAGCTTGTTGTGGTTTTAAAATAAATGGTATATGGCCAAATCTCAAAAACAGTCCACAAACCAACAATTTTTCAAATTAATTTTTTTTAGTGGAATATAGACTAGATGTATAATTTAATTTTTATATTAAAAAATATGTATTTCGACGATCATTAATACAATAATTTTCTCTGAATGTTATACATGAATTTAACATTATTTTAGGTGCTTTTTGAGCTTAAAATAGCACTTACAGCAGACTCATCACAATATAAATTTCGTTAAAAAAAAAAATGATATTCATTCATACATTCATTAATGATCGTGCGTTGTGAGGCGTGCGTCACAAAGGGTTCACGGCTTTTATCAAAAAATTACAAGTTTTTAAGCTGCGAATAAGTGATTTTAGAATTCTCTTATAGTCATCATTCTTTTAGGAATTAGATTTTTTATACCTTATCATGCCAAATTTGCTCAAAATTAGGAAAACGCCCTTCAACCTTTGAAGTTACTTCCACTTTTTGTAGCGTGCGTCACAAAACTTTGTGATCAATTATTTCGCAACAAATGCCTGCTAAGAAATTATGATATATGCCATTCGTACATATTAATGCCACTAAATACTATATATAAGTTGAAGCTATCTCTTTTGAAATGCCAAAAAAAAGTTTATATATCAATTAGACGCCTGCACAAATGGATTTGTACTTAAAAAGTACATATGATCTAGCAAAGCATGAACACTTACTCGAACTATAATAAGAAACTAACCACTTGTTCGTTTTTCTCTCTCACTTGACCATTCATAAAACGAACGGTCGAGTATCATGCGACATCCAAACTTCACTAGGTACCAACAGTACCACGTGAATTTTTGCAAACATTAAAAACAAAAAATATTGTCTTTTTTAACTGTTAAGTTTAATAAAAAAAAATGGAAATAAATGAGGTATGTTAATACCTACATAACTTTATTTATTTAGATAATTTAGGCCTGTCTTCACAACTTACCGATAGCTAAAAGTAGACTTTAAACGGCCTTATAAAAAGTGTTCCACTTTTAAAACTTTACTTTAACCTAATATGAGCGATAAAGTAAATTAAGGTTCATCCAACCTGGTAGGTAAAAATGAAGTTGTAACAATGGAACACTTTTTATACGGCCGATAAAATCCTACCTTTAGCTATCGGTAAGTTGTGAAAACGGGCCTTAGATTTTTATTTATTTATAAATATTTAAAAGTGAAATTTATTTGCAATAATATTTACTTGTATATGAAAAAATATTAGGGCTAAATTACACAAAAAAAATTCTAATTATTTAGACTTAAGAAATAAAATTTTGTCTAATTTTTTGGTAATTAAACAAATTTCAGCTTTACTACAAGTACCACATGAAGTGACCATAATTTTATAGGTACTTCTTTTTCGTTGTACCCATTTTAATATGTTCCTTTTTTCGGAACATATTTCATCTTCGGCTGCTGTATGTTAGTATTTATAAAAACAATAATCACTTCTCTTCACTTTTTGCGCGTTAAGCAAGAGAACAAATAAATACTATATTCGACTGCGAGTTTCACATGTGAAGAAAAAAGTTACTCGTTGCAGACCTCTAATATCAATCAGAAAACACGTGCGAATGTAGCGTTCGTAACGCAGGATTTGCCCATATGACTTGATTACACTTTGAGGTAGAAGTTTAAGTATGTTCAATACATTAAGGATATCTATTGGAAAAGGTGTTTTGAAATCTTCTAAAATAAATTCAATAAGAGGAATATAACCTACAACTCGGTAGTAATCTTCAATATTTTGGATGTGATTATTTCGTTCAAATCTTGTCTTTTCGATTGGATCCTCGATCTGAACGCAAATAACTCTAACTTTTTTAAAAATCGCTTTAAATTATTCTTCGGCTTTATATCATTTCTCTTCAAGGCACATGATTAATCGTGCTTTTGTAAAATGATAAGTGGCTGTGTTGCAATAAGTATCACACTGAATATGTATATTCCGCAAATAAGTTCAAAAGTACCAAGTTAGTTCCTTAATATAAAGGTAGCGATACTACCTTTCCACTCAGATCTTTTTTCCAAAGCTTCTACTTTATAATGTATACTTGTTGCAAAGTGTAAAATAGAGTCGTGACGGTCCACCCATCTTGTCTCGCATAATGTAGAGCGTTTGGCTCCTACGTACTTTGATAAAACTGCTTTTCGCTTGGAATGATTATATTTAAAAAATTTTTTTGTTTTTTTAACAAATGATACAACTTTTTGTATTAATGGCACTTTATTGCTTTTAGAAATTGAGTTGTTTGATTTATGGGAATAGCATGGCGTTTGTTTCGCATTTGTCGCGGTTTCCAGGATTTTTTAACAACTTCATTTTTTGTTGACATCAGAGGACACCCAAATTTGTCAAAGCTTTAAGAACTATTGATGATATTGCCTTCGCATCACTTGACACATCAACGTCTTCCATATAATTTGAAGCCTCTTCAAATGCGTTTACAACAAAGCCAATAAATTCTTCCCTAAAAACTTTTTGTTGTATGTTGAAATATCTTAAAGATAAGGAAATCTGGTTTTTCCCCGACAAATCCGTGCTTTCGTCAAAAACTATCGAATAGAATTTTGATTCATATAACACATAAATATATACATAAATATTGCAAATACAAAGGCTTTTTAATAATTCAACCGCACGCATTATCAAGTCAAACGTTTAGTCTTTGGATGTAGATGGCACCTGCTGGGATTGAATGTAGAACAATAACTATTTGAATACGGTAAACTAGATGTTTCATTGGAAATATCTAATAAATAACTATCAGGATTAAGATTTGGATACTAATTGAAAATTTTGTTAAAGATTCCATAAAAAAAAACAAAAAAAACCCTGGCTGGGATTTCCAAAAATTTTGTACATTAAAAAAAAAACATTATTTTTGGGAATTCTTGTATTATCGAAATTAACAAAACATATTTTTATAATTTACGGGGGGGAAATTTCCTTATTTCCCCCCCCCCCCCCTCAATCCGCGCCTGGTGGCAATAAGTGCTTAAGTCTGTCTATTTGTTTAGTTTTTCATAGGAGAACAATTTAAAACTTTTAAGTTGACTTTTGGAAATTTACACCGAATTTAATATAATCATCAGCTCTCTTCGGCTATAGTTTTTTAAGTTTTTATTACTTAACCCTCCTAATGTCACAGATCGGAAGTTTTTATTATTCCAAATGTTATTTCCCACTGAAAAAAAACAACCAAAAAGTAATTTTGCTATAACAACTTCCTCAAAAATCTTACCAAATAATTGAAATTTTGCCCATGTGTACTTTTGAACAGGAAGATTTTAGAATGCCATTAAGCACTTTTTCCTTTTTGCCACAGAAATAAAAACGTTGAATGCATTTATAAACTTATTTTATTGATCTCAGAAAAAGTTATTTGTTCAAATAAATTAAATTAAATAATATTTTGTAACGATTTGTATTGAGCGGGAATTCCCGGGATCCCGGGAAAATGAAAAATAAATCCCGCTTTCCCGGGAAATGTAAAAGTCCGGGAAAAGAAAAACTCTACATATAACCTAAATAAGAGCGTTTCTTAAACATGAAAATTCTATTGTCATTATAATTTCAATACAACAAACCGATCTAAATATTTGTTAAATAAATTTTTGATATTATTCGAATGTGTATTCTAAGTCAAATTACAATCCTCAAAAGCTTTTATGCTGGTATCTAATAGTTGTAAAAACTTTCTTTAAAATTTACTTCATTGCTAGCCAAAAGAAAGCTTAAGTAATACCGTGTTCAGATATGCACCTTAATTGAGTTTTACGCAATAAATGCCATTATTGAGCTCAATTATCCATACAAAATTGCAATTTAGTTATTGCTTAATTAACACGAAATTGTTATAAATATTGAGTAAAATTAAAATGCGACACTGTAACAAGTGTGTTTATTAAGCAAAAAACAACTTACTAGAAACAGTGTTTTGACACTTGGCAACTGAAATTACAACAAAAAAAAGGCCCATCCATTAGGTCTGCGCAAAAGCCAGATGTTTATTCCTTAAAGATGTCAAAAGTTGTTTACATTTTCTTATACATGTACATTTTTGTTTACGTTGAATGTTGTATGTAGTAGTAATATAAATTGAATTAGCTAAATTGTGTATATGTGACCAGAAAGATAATTATGTCAATTAACCGAATATTGACTCAATAAAAAAGGTATATCTGAACACGGTATAAGCTTCGTAACAGAAATATACAAATGAAAAATTCTGATAGTGCATAGAAAACATTCCTGGAAAATATTGAAGGAATAAGCCTAATAAAGCATAAAAGCTTTTTAGGATTGTAATTTCACTTAGAATACACATTCGAATAATATCAACAATTTTTAATAAATGTTACTCACCATGAGAAATAAATTTCTAGATTCGACTTGTTAAGTGTGTAAAATTTTTCAACAGGTTGGTGTTGAATTTAGATAGCTTAACTATACGGCTGAGCATTTCATGATTCCACATGAATCTCATACGATTCTTGACATAATTTCTTAAAGACTCGTGAGATCATTTTTCGCTTTCACAGAGGAATCAGCTTGTGTTTAATCTGCTACGATTAAAAAATGAGCTCGTCGTCAATCCAAAACGCTCTTCATGAGATTCGCAGAAGACTCTTACTCGATTGCAAATGCTAGCTGGTATTATGCGTTACGGTTTAAGGATCAATGTCTGTGTTTGACAAGCCATTTTAATGGTTTATTTCACCCCTTACACAAGCAACCGTTAACATAGGTGTAATCCTATTGTACACCCCGTTCTTAATAAGAGCAAATGAGCGTGTTGCCAAGGTGCTTGAATATTATCCTCCTTTGGGTGTAGAAATTCCAGACCTTAATTGTTATAATATTCTTTTTATTATATTATTGTTCCATATACTTTTTTTTATAATTTATTTAATTTTTAATATAAATTTTCTTTTGTTATTAATCGCTTTAACCGACAGCTTTCCTTTTAAAGAATTTGTAATTAATCAAAACGAGCAAAAAAAGCTCTACATTACTACGAGTATGGATGGCATGAAAAGTACTTATTATCAATAATTTCCCCTTTTTGAACATTTAATAACAATTTTTTTTTATTCGTTTACATTTATTTATTTGTATGGCTTCATTGAATAAGAGATTACAAAAAAAATTAAAATTAAAATTGTGATATAAAGCATTCATTCAAATAATAAAGACAGAATCAATTAATTTACAATAAATTACAGATCAGTTCAGTGATTCTGTCAGTGAATAAAAAAAAAGAACGCAATAAAAATGTTATGAATATTTTCTTTTATAAATACTTTTTTTTTTTTAAATGCCAGCACTTTAGCGTTATTCGTGTAAAAGGGCCTAAGTGACTGTTTACAATATTTTAAAAGAAAATAATTGTTACATTAAATATACACCCAGAGAAAAAACATGTTTAATTGTGGTCACCTACATCAAAGAGATTTTTAAAGAAAATTCTAAGCATATTATGTTTAATTTATCCATCTTATTGTTACCGACATCCATATTATGGTTAAATTAGTCCTCCATCAAGTAGCCACAACCATATTATGGTTTCCCTTAAACATGCTATGATTAAGTAAGTCCTCCATCAAGAACTCAAAACCATTTTATGGTTGCCTCCGAACATGTTATTTGGATTATTGAAAACATTTTTTTATAAATCCCTTAATATAAATTTGTTTCGAATCGCTTAAATTCGCCGAATATTAAAGAAAAAGTATATCTTGCTAGTTTTTTATTCAAAACAAAATAGAAATGATTAGTAAACACAAAAGGTTTTACATAAAAAAAAGTTTATATAAGTCTACTGCATGCAGTGTTGCGAAAACTTGGTGACCAGAAATGGCTAAATTTACGGAGAAAATGGCTAAAAATGGGCTAAAAAAAGCTAAAAGCTTTTTTAAATAAAAACACATTCAAATTCAATAACAAAACAGAAATAATTCATTTAAAGTGGTTAACGATGAAATTGTAAGTTAAGATCAATTTGTTAAAAAAGAAAAACGTAAATTAATATTTTGATAGATATTTAAAAAATTAAATCATCGATAAATTCGATGTCGTTATTGTTCATCTCATAGGAATCATTTGGGCCTATTAGTTTTTAATAATTTGAAGATATCATAATAAAGACAACATTTACCCAACCAGATCTACAATAAAAAACAAGTAAGAAAGTATAGTCGGTCAACACCACATTAGAACCTATGTACCAAATTTTATCAAATAATCTCCAAAACAGCGAGCCAGCCAGCAGGACAAACATCGTTAATTCGACTTAGAAAGTGATTCTGAGTCAATCGGTATACGTAAGGTGGGCTTAGGACCATTATTTTAAGGTGTTACAAACATCAGCACAAACGCATCGTACCCTATCCACTATTGTGGTGCTGGTATAAATATTTTATTGATCAAATCGTATTAACGGTTGCTTAATGTATCCTTTTTCTCAAATTACTTTAAATGATGTTTACTTGGGTAAACACCCTCTCTACTTCATCATTAGACCATGCAACTGAGAGCAACTATATAGTCCATTCTGAAATTTCTAAAAAAAAAATTTTTTTGCCGCCTGCATCTCTTTATTGAAAGATGTACTTGCAACCAGAAAGAAACACCGATGTTTGTGTTGATCCATTTTATAAATTTTATATTGGACTACTATTGCTTTATTTTGAAAGATGTTTCATCATCATAGTTTATAGCGATTTCCAACATTTGTAAAAGTTGTGATTTAAATGAAATGAATTTGAATTGTTAAAAATTTTTATTTTACTCAAATACATTTTTATAAGAAATTGAAAATTATTATGTAAAAATAAAAACGGCAAAAAAAATGTATGGCTAAATAAGTTGAAAAATGGCTAAAAAAAAACAAATGGCTAAACTTATTTTTTAATGGCTAAACAGGATGAAAAATGGCTAAATTAGCAACACTGGCTGCATGAGAACTATCGATATCGATAACTATGGTTTGACAGCTGAGAATGTCCAATTGTATTGGCATTTCTGTTTAGTAAGATTTTGCAAGTCATTACGAATCGTTTAACGATAGAACAACGCTTCTCAATTGTGGGAAAAAATCTGTTCGCGAAGTTCATAGCGCGCACTTCGTTCATTTTACGGTCAACATAATCGGCCTACAAGACAATAAGACAAAGAAATGTGCGTACCGCAGAGAATAATGCTGCTGTAGCGCCAAGTATTAAAGAAGACTCCGAAATGATGATTAGTAGTCGTTCCCAACATGTTGGCCTTTGTTTTTGACTGCGTGAAAATTTGAAAGTTAGGATCTTTCCATATGGGCAAATCCTGCGTGACGAACGCGATTGAAATATAAACATTTTTTTATATTTTAAAAAAGACAGCTTCAACTTATATATAGTATTAAGTGACATTAATATGTACTTACGAATGGCATATATCATAATTTCTTAGCAAGTATTTGTTGCGATTTGTTTTGTGACGCACGCTACAAAAAGTGGAAGTAACTTCAAAGGTTGAAGTGCGTTTTCCTAATTTTTAGCAAATTTGGCATGATAAGGTATACAAAATCTCATTCCTAAAAGAAAGAAGGATGACTATAAGAGAATTCTAAACGCACTTATTCGCAGACAAAAAATGTTGTGATGTTTTGACAAAAGCCGTGAACCCTTTGTGACGCACGCTACAGTTTTTCCATTAGTATTTTATTTTACACTAGCTGACCCGGTCCGCGTTGCTGGCCCTAAGCAAACATTAGTGTTGCATTGATATAAATTGAGCTTTAAACGAAATTTACGGCCTTTAAAATTTTCCTTCCGTAAAAACCTAAGTTGGACCATGGCGATGATTTTAAAGAAAGAATCGTCCAAATCGGTCAAGCCGTCCTCAAGTTATGCGCTTAATAGAAAAAGTGGGCGTAAAAGTAGGCGTGATACGTTTTTCTTTCGATAAAAACGTAAAATGGATTGATACGAACATTTAAAAGAAAAATTAGTCAAATCGATGGAGCCGTTTTTTGATTTTAGGTAAATCGCAAAAAGTGGGCGGGGCAAAATTTTCTTTCCGTAAAAACTTAAGTTAGACCATGGAAATCATTTTAAAGAAAAATCGTTTGAATCGGTCAAGCCGTTCTCAACTTATGCGCTTAATAGAAAAAGTGGGCGTAAAAGTAGGCGTGGTAATTTTTCTTTTGATGAAAACTTAAAATGGATTAATACAAAGATTTGAAAGAAAAAGTTGTCAAACCGATGGAGCCGTTTTCTGATTTTAGGTAATTCGAAAAAGTGGGCGTAAAAGTGGGCGGGGCAAAGTTTTCTTTTCGTATAAATCTAAGTTGGACCATTGCGATCATTTTAAAGAAAAAATCGTCCAAATTGTTTAGAAGTCATTGGTGGTGCAATATGAAAATTGGATTTTGCCACGCCCCTCCGCCCGCAGACCGAAAATCAAAAATCAGACTTCACAGTGTCACCCGCCTGAAGATTGCCTGAAAATTTCATCAAAATCGGACCAGCATACATACATACATACATACATACATACATACATATATCATATTTGATATATATAGAAGAAGATATATTTTATTTATTTTAACAAAACAAATTATATTTTTATGAATTGCATTTCTTAAACTAATTTCTTAACTAACTTATTTTTTAACGAAATTTATATTTTGATAAGTCTGCGTATGTGCTATTTTAAGCACAAAAATCACCTAAAATAATGCTAAATTCACGTATAGCATTAAGAAATCAGCAGTGGGATAGGATTTGGTAAAAATTATTGCATTAATGATCATTGAAATACATATTTTTTAATATAAAAATGAAATTATGCATCTAGTCTTATATTCCATTAAAAAAAAATTCATTTGAAAAACTTTTGGTTGGTGGACTGTTTCTGGGTTTTGCCCATATAAATTACAACTCAATTAAGAATTGAAGAAGCCAAACGCCCACCGTCGTGTCGCAATTTTTAGCATTTTTATGAAAGAATTGTGCTTAGTGATGAAGCTTATTTCCGTTTAAATGGCTGGCTCAAAAAGCAAAATAACCGTATTTCGAGCGAAGACAATCTATCCTCAAGACAAAAAAACAATCGCCATAACATCCATTAAAATTTATTGGGATTATAAAAGTTGATTTAAGCTAATCATGGGGATATTGGAGTGCATCATGATGGAATAACAGCCTAATGTAATTATCTTTAAACAATTTTAATAGTTCAGAAAGCAGTTCTTCCGAGCCGGTGACTTTTCTTTATCCTTTGAAGTTTAGAATTTAATTTGGCTAATTTTAACCAACGCAGATTGCGAAGGATTCGTATCTCAAAACAGAAATTTAATATCATCTACCCAAAGGGGCTAATTCTGGGAGTCGAGAGCGAATACTTTTTCGATTCGAATGCAATCTTATTTATGATTCTTTGTGTCGATACTGAACGAATCGAAATTATTTTTGCAGTGTTTTAAAAACTCAAGTAAATGCTTTGCAACACTGAAAAAATAATTTATATTTATTTAGTATCGACTGAAAGAATTAAAAATAAAACCGCTTTCGAATCGAAAAAGTATTTGAACACGACTACCAGAAATAGCCCCCAGATTTGTTTTAGATGTCAATACGATTTGGTTTGTATCATTCAAACTAGTAGAAATATCTAAAAACTATTTTTTAGAAAACATATTTTTTCTTTATAACTTTTGAAAAAAGATAAAATTAAACTTTTTTAATTAAAAAGATTTTTTTTGTCGTGCTTATTTCCCAATTTCTATTCTTGATAAAAACACTGAAATTAATTGTTGATGGGATAAGCTATTCCTATGCGCATTTCACTAGTTACTTAAGCAAGATCATCAGGAAACTTCATCCAAAGATTTAAGAAAAACTAAAGATATTTAACAAATATCGGGTGAATTTTTAAGAGCTATAGAAAAGTTAAAAAAAAAAACCTAAAATTCAGAAAAGTGCTTGAAATCTCTATTTGAATCGATAGTACCGTCCATATAATTTAACGTTTGCAGATTATTTCATGCAAATGTTGACCGTGACTGCGCCTCAAATGGTCCATTCGCTTAGTCCAACTTTGGCATACTCTTTCCAACATTTCGGCCGGTATCTCATGAATCAATTGAAGCGGGCATGTGTGTATAGACATGAGCTTTAACATAGCCCCACTAAAAATAGCCTAAGGGCGTTAAATTGCACGATCTAGGCGGCCAATAGACCGGTCCCGAACGTGAAATAAAATGTTCACCGAGCTCGCCTCTCAATAAGTCCATTGTTAAGCGTGCTGTGTGGCATGTGGCACCGTCTTGTTGAAACCACATGTCATGCAAGTCAAGCTCTTGCATTTTGGGCAAAAAGGAGTTGGATATCATCTCACGGTAGCGCTCGCCATTCACAGTTACGTTACGATTCGCATCATCTTTGAAGAAGTACGGTCCAATGATGCCACCAGCTTATAAACCGCACCAAACTGTGACTTTTTCTGGATGCATTGGTAGCTCTTGCAATGCTTCTGGCTGATCTTCACTCCAAAATCGACAATTCTGCTTATTAACGTACCCATTGAGCCAAAAATGAGCTTCGTCGCTGAATGGACTTTCTTAACAGAGCACGCATTTTGATAATAAAATTCAATAATTTGCAAGCGTTGTTCGTTTGTAAAATTATAGACCAAACTGAAGATGTTTGACAGTGAAACAAAACACGAAACGTGCGTCAGCTGTTTAAACCAGTGTTGCCAAAAATATAATAGCTAACAAATCACCCGATATAACTGTTAACACGCAGAGAAAAAATATGGTTGGGCATGGTTACAGCAACAACACTATGTTTATTGTAACAATATATTGTTGTCGTACACAAATAATTGTAATTTTTATTAAAATCAACTATATTATAGTTACTGTAAACATATCAATGTGTATCGCAATTATAAATATGAGTATTGTTGACCGAAAAATATTTATTTTTCTAACAACTTAATTATGATAACTTTCAAAACATATTATTTTACCCACAACCATATCATGATATTTAATAGCCATAACATGATAACTTTCAATACATTCATCATATTATGTTTAAGATGCAATCAAACTATTTTTACTCTAATAATATTATGCTAGCGCCATTTGTAAAATTATTTTGAATCAGTTGTGTCGTTTGTTTTATATGTGAACGGTTAAACAAGATAAATTACCATAAAAAATAATAAATTTAAAGAAAATTAAATAATAATTAATTAATAGTGCAAAATATCGTAGTAAAATCCAACAACAAATATTGAACTCCGCTATTTTATTTACATCAAGAAAAATTGTAAGAAGTCACAAAATAAAAAATCGATACATAAAAATTTTAATTTATTTTGTATTTTTATGACAGCTATGAAAGGTGCTGTATCATAATATGATTGCTTCTAAATTTATTATGCTTAACATGATGATAATATGATTATTTCTTAGCTTATTATGATTAACATGATAATAATATAATTGCTTCTTAACTTATTATGATTTACATGACAATAATATGATTCCTTCTTAGCTTATTATGATTAACAGAATAATAATATGATTAAGGGAAAAATATTATGATGTAATATTACGAATATATTTAGCCATTATATGATTCAATAATAATCTTAATATGGTGACTACAATCATGAATCTTATCATAATATGTTGCTCTTAGAATATGTTTACCACAACCATGTTTTTTCTTTGTGTGAAGCGAATAAGAATTATAAGCAACAGTTTTGCTTGTCACAATACCAAAGCTTAAGCAAAAACAAAAACAACAACATTAAACAGTGAGTTTATCTTTTCTTACATTCCCCATTAAGCATGACAAACAAAATACATATTGTTAATTAAAAATTTTGTATTCCCAAAAATAACTTTGATAGTTAAACTTCTTTTTTCAAAAATTGAACTTGTCCCCTTTAAATGAATTTTCACAAATAAAAACGTATCTAAAGTTGTAGTAAATAAAAAAATAATATTAACAAATTAATTTAAGCTGATAATTGGCGTAAAATGTTGATAACTTTTTTTTTATAATTATTAGTTGGGAAAAATTTAAACATTTTTATCATAATCTTTCTTTTGTTTTATTTAAATTTAAAAAAAAAATTGTATTTTGTAACAAAAAAAAGGTTTTATTAAAACTCAGGAAATATTCAAAATGCTGCATATTATTTTTTGTGTTTTTTTTTTCAATAAATAAATATTCTCAATTTTTGCTGCTTTTCTTTAAATTTCTCATTTTTCTAAAATGAAAATTTCATAACCTTTTTAATTTTCAAGTAAATTTAAATATTTTCTCTTGAAATAAAAACAAAAGTAAAGTTTAAGTTTAAGAAGACGAATTGTTTGTTCAAAAATACATGGAAAGAAAAAAAAGTGTCAGCAATAGTAGCTTAATATATATTCTGAAATCTCAATAGGTTCTGAACTAAAGACGCGAAAGCAATATAATTAAGTGAATACATAAGATTTGTACCCGGTTAAATAGAGATAAAAAATAAAAACGTAAGAGTTCGGAAACTCCGAACAAAAGTTAAGGTTCAATGTTTAAAGCTATGAACAATTTAACATATTGTTAAGAAAATGAAATTAGCTTAGAATTATTTCTAGTTTTAGTTAACATTTCTCTTATAAGTTAAAATCTTGCACAGGAAAAAAATCTCAAGAAAATCATCAACAACTTTTTATTTGACTCAATGAAATGAAATAATTAAAAATTTCTGCATATTGAATAAAAAAATATTTGAATTAAAGTAAAAACAGTGATTTACAACTCTTGTTCATTTTTTCCATTTTTTAATAGCTTTGATATCGTTGCAAGTTAGACTTGAGTGTGCGTAATTCCCATTCGCTATACAGTTTTATTTGTATTATATCTTAAGATTTTGCTTTGGAAAAAGGTTTCCTGATAATCTGGCCTAAGCAACCAGCGAAATGCGCATAGGAACTAGCTTATACCCCTACAATTATTTTTTTTTTGTGATTTGTCAAAGATTAATAATTTGGAATTAAGAACATCATAATTAATAAATAATATATTTAAATATATTTATATTTAAATATATATATATATATATATATATATATATATATATATATATATATATATATATATATATATATATATATATATTTATATTTAAATATATTTAAAATAAATAAACAAAGATTAATAGCCTGTTTTGAAAACAGCAATAAAAAACGAAAATTTGTTTTTGTTTTCAATATCTCACTCACTCACATGTTTACGTTTTGTAAAAACAGGCAGTAAATAAACATTTTGTTTGATTTATTCAAAATTTTAATAATTTATTTAAACAAATCAAACATTTTATTGAAAAAAAAATATTTTGGGCAACAATTTTTGTACCATCCACCACAATTAGTTGTGAAGAGGGTTTGTCATTCCGTGTGAACCTTTTTTATTTTTCATCTCAGACCCCATAAAGTATATATATTCTGGGTCCTTGAGTAATTCTAAGTCGATTTAGCCATGTCCGTCTGTCTGTCCGTCTGTTGAAAACACGCTCACTTTCAAACAACTTAAAAGAAATGAACAAACTTGGTGCCAAATTGCTTGTAGTTATCCTAAGCAGTTTGGGATTGAAATCCAGCAAAATCAGTTCAGTAAGACCAGAGCTATAAATCAAAATGTGGAACCACCACCTTAAAAAAATTGATAATTTAGTTACAAAAAATAACATAAATGCTGGAACAACGCACGGAATGAGATAAGATTTTGCAAAAATTTGTTTTATTTGACTGGAAATCACGCTGTTAAATTTCGTGAAGATCCGTCCATAAAAAAATAATGCAATCATTACAAATTTTGGCTCGTCACAGTTTTAAAGGACTAGAAATGACGCAGTGAAATTTCGTGAAGATCGGTACATAATTTACCCTAGGCCCCATAGAAACCCTACTCCCGGAAAACAGTTTAGTACACCTAAAACCATAATTAATAGTGCTATCATAACAGAAATTGGAACGTCACAGTTTTAAAGGACTAGAAATGACGCTGTGAAATTTCGTGATGATCGGTCCAGAATTTACCCTAGGCCCCATATAAACCCTACTACTGGAAAACAGTTTAGTCGCCTAAAACCATAATTAATAACAAATCGTCACAGTTTAAGATAATAATAACATCATACAGATATTACTCCTTAAACATTCGAACTGTCGGTGGAGGGTATCAAAGATTCCGCACAGCTGAATATAGCACTCTAACTTGTTTTGATTGATTAAAAATTCAATGGTGATTCTTGAAATATGTAAATTCAATTGCTATACTTTTAATCTTAGTTATAAATACAGAGCAATGCAGCGCTTAAGGTAGAAATTACATAACACGCGTTAATTTGTCCGTTTAAAAACTTTACCGTATGAAAAATGGCAAGTTACGCCACAAGTGTTATTAAAGGCCTTTTCTGTCAGCTATTTTTTATTGTCAGCTGATAACTCGTCAAAAATACGCAACGCGTTAAAAAGTTCAAAGTTAACTAGCTTGCTGCCGCATGTTCTGTGCTGTCTATCAAAAACAATAGTTTAACTTTTTTTCACAGAAGTCTAGATTGCGCTTGTGCCCTAACGCGTTTAACATACAGTCTGACACGCGTATTTAGGAATCATTATGCTCTGCTTTTATTACACTGATTATGATGCCCTAACATCAGAACTGTGACATGAATGTTACTACAAATGATGGCATCAATGATCTTCGTCTTCGTACAATTTAGTCATTTTTTACATGTCATCTATTTTATGACTACAGTGACATCAATTCTATGACAAATTTTGAATATTTTTAACATGATAACAATTTATTATAAGAAGCAAAAATTCCTATATTCTATTTTTTTAAATAATTTAGTTAAATACAACAAATTTTTATGAGGCATGGTGCTGGCGTCTAATTATTGAGAGTTCTGCTGTAAACAAACATATCTAACGGGTAAGAAAATTATAATATTCTCTCACTTTGACTTAATGACAAACTGTCATTAAATTGATGGTAATGAGTCCTTTCTCCGATGTAACTGCGTCATCGCACTGAGGACATATTCGTAATTTCTTTGATGCCGATGTGTCATCCCATTGATGACATAATTTCATTTTTACTGACACTTTGGCCAAGTGATATTAAGGTTGACATCACCATGATGAAAAGTATCATGGGGTCAAAAACGAAGACACTTGTCATAATACTGATGTCAAAATACATCAGCGTTACGACGTCTTTTCTACCAGTGTAGGACGAATATTTTAGCTGGACTATCTTTGTTACTCCAATTGATGGCATCAAATGCTTGCCCAAAAGAGATAGATAGAGTGTTGAAATCTTTGCATTGTTCGATTATTAAACGAAGACTTCTTATTTGGTCGATACATGAACGGTTCGAACGGAATCCAGGCGGTTTCTTTCGTTGATGTACGTCTAGTGTATTTTGGTTCCTGTTCAGATTTACCTTATTGAAGATTTCACGAAAAGCGGGGGTAAGGGCGATAACCGTACAGTTTTCGCAAAGTTTGAGGTCTCCCTTCTTCTTGGGAATGATAATTAAAAAACTTCTCTTCCAATCTTTTGGTGTAGTTTCAATTACCCATATTTTTCTAAAAAGTCATCTGCAAATATCTCTTAAGAAATAGAAAAATTTGTAAACATTACACCAGAGTTTTCAACAAAAACGACTTGGAAAAATCTCTATTTTGGCGAAAATCTCTTTAGGGCATTTATACTTTACTTATACATAAATCTACAAAGGCATAACAATAAAGAAAACTTTCCTCTTTTATTTGTTAACCGATTTAAAAAAAAAATACACGATTTGAAAGGTATTTACTTATAAAAGTGCAAAGAGTAAAAAGGGGTCAATTCAGTAACCTCATATCACCCAAAACTTAACTTATAAAAGTGCAAAGAGTAAAAAGGGGTCAATTCAGTAACCTCATATCACCCAAAACTTAAAAGGATACACGAAAAATTTAATACTTATTGTTGTTAATGAGAAAAACAAGCGGGCAGGTGTCTGGTACTTTTTTGAAATTCGGACTTTTAAAGGAGTAAACGGGTATAACCTATATTTTCGAATTTCTTTGTCACCCCATCTATCTTTTAAACAAATAAACATAGAACTAAAGACTATACGAAATTCATAACCAGAGAAACCAAAAATATGCAATTGCATGTTTTTCGTTGTGCGACCAATGAAGGCAGAAACAATATATTTATCCGTTTTAGAGCTTTTTATGAATTTTGGCATCGATTTGTTAGTGCATATGTTTGCATATTTTATCGTTTGCAGCATTTTTTTTTTTTTTTTTGCATAATTTAGTTAAAAGACCTTTTTTGCAGCATTTTTTAAGTTTTTAGCGCATATTTTGCCTTTTTGAGGCATATTTTGATACATTTTTTAGATGCTTGCAGAGATTTCGAAGCAAATAAAAAAAAATTTTTTTACGAAATTTTGTCCATCTGGCCAACGCTAATTGACAAATTTGGTAGACACATTTTAATTGTACTTGGAACGAAGTCGTTGTAAATGGTGAGAATCGGTCTATAACTTTACATATTCCCAATAAAAACTTCTTTCCAAACGACTCTGTAACCGTAAACCATCTTATTATGTTGGTATCAAGATAAAATTCGCAAAATTATTTTACTGCAAATTAAATTACTTTCGAATCAGTTCACATTTGCCCAAAACACCCATCTATAAAAAGCTTTAACTTCCTTTTAAATGTTAAAATTAAACAACAATTTAGTTACCGTATTCGGCACAAATAATTCTTTTTTTAACTTAATTTTAACCTCTTAACATAACTTTGTTTTTTTGAGCCGACGACTGCGCATCATTTCTAAATAGGTTAAAATCTTGAAAATTCGTTTGAAAATACTTAAGTGTTTGGGCTTTACAGGTTATAATTTTAGGATTGTTTTTATTATTTGTCCACAAATTTTATCCAATTCGGTTAGTCCCCGATTGAATAATGTGCTGAGTAATCCGAAAAACATAAGAGCACTACTTGCAATTCTACGGTAAGAACCAATGAATATTGCAAGGGATTTCCCAAAATAATGAGTTAAAGAAGCTTTTGATTTTGAAAAAGTAGGCGAAGTTTTTACTGGGTATTCTATAGCTGCTTCTATAACAACTTCTATAACTAATTACTTCTGAATGTATGTTGGTAAAAAAATAATGACTTACTTTTGAATTCGTTCATTTTTGGACTTCCCTTGTAAAATTAATTGGTTATTTCAGTAGAATTGTAAGTAGTGCTTTTAAGTCTTTCTGATTACTGAACACATTATTTTGTAGGCGAAGTTTTTAATCGATGACTAACCGAATTGGATAAAATTTGTGGACAAAGTAATTTATTACAATAACGATTGTTAACGGAAATAAGTACGTGTATTTTGAGGGGAATAAACTAAAATGAGTTTTTATAAAGTAAGAACATAACAGTATTTCATTAAAAAAATCATTAGTGAAACCCCGCCTTTGTTTCATAAACCCCATATCCATTAAAAAACTTTTTAATTTTTCTATAATTAAGTTTTACTTGGAAAATATCATATCGTAAACTTTACTCATCAGTATTTGTAGCATACTTTTAGGAAACATCTAGAATTTATTTCGTAGCATAGCTTAAGGGAGCTAACGAGTAATATTTTTAAAGCATATTTTTAGTATGCATTTATTTATTCGTAGCGTTGCCTACTTTTAGGAATTATTAACTTTTATTTTTGTAGCATAGTTTTAAAGCACTTTTTCTCCATGTATCTTTGAATTTTAAAAATTTTCTTAAAACAAATTTGTTGCCAAAATAAACCTAAAAGGGTTTTAACCACAAGTTTGTATGCATTTAATTGTGGACTGTAATATTCAATTATAACCAATTTTTTTCTCCTTTTCTTTGCTTCTTTCGAAACAGCTACGCACTTTACAACAAATTAAAAGTTTCTATACTTCTTTGGCCAAACATCATCCATCTTTTTTTTCTTGCGGGTAGAAAAAAACCTTAAAAGATATGATAGAATAATTTCCAACAAGTAAATATTTTCTATTCTTTAAATTTGTAAGCTTTTTGCTTTTACTTACAATTTGAACTTTTTTATATATTCCATACAGATTGCTCTCTTTTTTTGTGTTCATATTGTTGTAATTGTACAATTTACCAATTTATATGTAAATTTCGGTTAAAGTGAGTTGAAGGAATTGCTGGCTGGCTGGTTGTCTGTCCGACCGCTTGTCTGTCCTTCTGTTTGGCTTAGAATTTTGCTGTTGATGGTTGATGGTTACTGGAGAAACCCCCTCAAAATAAATTACACAGGGTATTTTTGATGTTTTTGCTGTTGCTCAAAATAAAAAACGGATGTATGAATATCTAGAGAAAGTAATAAAATAAAAAAAATAAAAATATATTTATGCTAAAGAATTCATACAATTATTGCAAAATGTATTCAAAATGTTACAAGCATAAAAAGAAATGAAAACATTTCAGTTCTAGTTGAAATTCATCAAAATTAACATGAAATAATACTTTTTATGTGTATTATTATTTGAAGCAGTAAAAAAGAGAAAGTGGAAAATATCAAGAATCAAAATGAATTTTATTCATTTCGTTTAATAAATTTCTTGGTAATTTTAGTGGATTTAAAAATTTATACAATTAATAGAAAAGAAATACTTAAAAACACTTGCGGACACAGATGTACAAACGTGGATTTAAGAAATCTGAACAACTTTTTCTTTCTTTTGGAAATATGTTTATCTTAAGGACTTACCGCGTTTTGTGGAAAAGTGAATTTTTGTAAAACGTGAATTTTTAATAAAAAAAAAAAGTAATTTTTTGTGAAAAAAGTGCATGTTTGTAAAAACGTGTCTTTTTGCGAAAAAGGGCATTGTTGAGAAAAAAGTGGATTATTAATGTTTAAACCAGTGTTCGAAAATAAACACTAAATATCGTTTCTTAATGTTCGGTTCGGTAGATTTGTGGAAAACACAAACGCTAATAGTGTTTGTGTAGAAAATCATTAAAAAAAATAACGTTTCCCCGTTAGTCATCTTTCGAACACAAAAATATTACTGTTTTTATCAAACTCAACAAAAGATGTGAACATTTAATTCCGTTCGGTGTTTTTTGAAAATCCACAAACTTCAATGTGTTCGGTTCGGCTCGTTAATGTTCGTCTCCCTTTTGTGCTAGTAAAAAAAAAAACCAAACATTTTTTACAAAAACAAAATACACACACGAAAAAAACATTATAGAACATTAAAATATAATGTTTGTCTACAGTATCACTACAATTGTTCTGTTTTTTAACGAAGAACCGAACATTATATAATGTTCGGTTCTTTCTTGAAAATAGTTACAAACGGTATTAAGGGTTGTGTATGTCTACACAATCACTTAAAAAAATAGATATCGTTCATGGGTGTGTGAGCCGATCGTTAAATAATGTACCGTTTATTTTCGAACACTGGTTTAAACTCTTTACATACTTCCTTTTTGGGCACTACTATTTTCGTAAAAATCATTCCCAAAACAACCGTAAAAGCAAATGTAGCGCTCAATACACAAAAATGTTAAGAAATTCGAAATATATAGTTTTATTTCAGGATCCATTGAATTAAGGGTTACCGTTAAGGATTTTAAAAAAGTCGCACAAAAAGTCATTTGAAAACAAAAAGTCGTTTTTTCAAATTAAAGTCTCATGCCTGTATTCATAAAAAAAAGTTTAATTTAATAAAGACTTAAAGAACAAATTTACTATGAAAATTATCTTTAATAAACGTTTGTTAAATTTAATCATCGTTTATGAATACGGAGGTCACACTTTTTTAACATTTTAATTACCTTTTACCAATACCCACCCGGTTGACAATCTCGGTATTATTTCCTAAATAACTCTCTCCATTTTGTTCAATTAAATAGACATTTTTACTTACGGAACAAATTGTTTTCTTTACAAAAAAAAACTGAAAATAATTTGTGTGAAGAAAACTTCTTTAAAAAAAACTGAAACATGTTTTATGACGATAACTTCTCCCCATCGCTTACTTCAAAACTGCCTTAATGTCAAAACTTTTTTATTTTCACACAGTTTATACGAAACACCACCCGGCTGAAAAATTTTATTTGATAGATCGCTTGGTCGTTTTATTTTAATGAAAATGTAATGTATGTATGCTGTATTTCAGTATCTAGAAAATTTCGAGTTGATAGCTTGGACATACAATTTTCCACTTTTAGCTTGTTGGTTAATTTATTTTTCTTTAAAACTAATTAAAAAAAAAACAAGTTACAGTGCTATATTCGGCTGTGCTGAATCTTTGATATCCTCCACCGACAGTTCGAATGTTTTAGGAGTAATATCCATATGATGTCTATTTATTATTAATTTATCTTTATAAAAACAGACATCTGCATTAAAATTGTTTGCGGCTTAGACCTATATAAAATTATTCACCGACAATCAGAAAGTTTAATGCCTTTTTTTTTGGCAATTTTAAATAGATTGAGTAAAATATCATGATTCGTAACAGTTTAAGCTGAACTTAAATGATTTTCAGGAGGGGAATTTATACTGGAGCCATGGTAAGCTATGAACCGATCATTCCAAAATTCTGCAGAGGGATATCTGGTATTAAAGAACATAAATTTCAATACATCGGAACACTTAGTTTAAGCGTTTGCAGGGAATTTCAGAAGGCTGCTAAAATGGAATCTAAGGTAAATTATGGACCGTTTATCACAAAATTGCATAACATTTCTTCTGGCCATATGAAGTTAAGCTGGAAGAAAGTTTACCGCAATATCTATATCTGCTACGAGTTTAGGCGTATTTAATTATTTTACCAGAGTGGGCTTTATATGGGGCCTAGGGTAAATTATGAACCGATCTTCACAAAATTTCACAGTCTAATTTCTAGTCCTATAAAACTGTGATGTACTAAATTTTGTTATGATAGCATTATTTTTTACGGTTTTAGGCGTACTAAACTGTTTTCCGGGAGTGGGGTTTATATGGGGCCTAGGATAAATTATGGACCGATCTTCACGAAACTTAACATTGTCATTTCTAGTCCTATTAAATTGTTATGATAGCATTGTTAATAAGGGTTTTATGTGTACTATACTGTTTTCCGGGAGTTGGGTTAATATGAGGCCTAGGGTAAATTATGGAGGGATCTTCACAAAATTTTACAGCGTGATTTCCAGTCGAAAAAAACGAACTTTTGCAAAATCCTATATCATTGTGTGCATTGTTCCACCATTTATATTATTTTTTGAAACAAAAGTATCAATTGTTTTTAGGTGGTGGTTCCACATTTTGATTCATAGCTCTGATCCTGCTGAATTGATTTTGCTGGATTTCAATCCCAAGGTGTTTAGGATAACTACAAGCACTTTGAAGCCAAGTTTGTTAATTTCTTTTGAGTTTTTCGAAAGTGAGCGTATTTTCAACAGACGGACAGAGGGACAGACAGACGGACATGGCTAAATCGACTAAGAATTACTCAAGGACCCAAAATATATATACTTTATGGGGCCTGAGATGAATAATAAAAAAGTTTCACACGGAATGACAAACTTAATATACCCTCTTCACAACTAATTGTGGTGGAGGGTATCAAAATGTCTGCACACTAGACTGGTCGCATCTTGTATGGGTTTATTTTTTTTAATTTAATTGTTTGCGCTGCTTAAAATATGAGATTTGGTGCAAGAAATCATGATCTAATTTTTCAGGTCAATCCGACGGTGCCTAGCCGTGCCGGGTGGGGCCCAAAGTTCCCCATATTATAAAAAAAAACATATTTTCTATCAGATCTTTATAGTTATACTAGTTGAAAAGCCGAAAATCAAAAATATGGCTTCGTTACGATCTTCAAGTACTTCAAGTGTGCCAAATTTCAGCTTCATATGTCATCAGATGGCTTCAGAAACTTGCGGAAAGAATAGGACATACATGCAAACATCCTGACATACTAAGAAATTATATATTGTATAGATAGATTAACATATGTTCGCGTAACTCAAAAACGCTTTAGTTTATTGAAAAACTAAAAAAAACCGAAATTGTTTGCGGCTTAGACCTATATAAAATTATTCACCGACAATCAGAAAGTTTAATGCCTTTTTTTTGGCAATTTTAAATAGATTGAGTAAAATATCATGATTCGTAACAGTTTAAGCTGAACTTAAATGATTTTCAGGAGGGGAATTTATACTGGAGCCATGGTAAGCTATGAACCGATCATTCCAAAATTCTGCAGAGGGATATCTGGTATTAAAGAACATAAATTTCAATACATCGGAACACTTAGTTTAAGCGTTTGCAGGGAATTTCAGAAGGCTGCTAAAATGGAATCTAAGGTAAATTATGGACCGTTTATCACAAAATTGCATAACATTTCTTCTGGCCATATGAAGTTAAGCTGGAAGAAAGTTTACCGCAATATCTATATCTGCTACGAGTTTAGGCGTATTTAATTATTTTACCAGAGTGGGCTTTATATGGGGCCTAGGGTAAATTATGAACCGATCTTCACAAAATTTCACAGTCTAATTTCTAGTCCTATAAAACTGTGATGTACTAAATTTTGTTATGATAGCATTATTTTTTACGGTTTTAGGCGTACTAAACTGTTTTCCGGGAGTGGGGTTTATATGGGGCCTAGGATAAATTATGGACCGATCTTCACGAAACTTAACATTGTCATTTCTAGTCCTATTAAATTGTTATGATAGCATTGTTAATAAGGGTTTTATGTGTACTATACTGTTTTCCGGGAGTTGGGTTAATATGAGGCCTAGGGTAAATTATGGAGGGATCTTCACAAAATTTTACAGCGTGATTTCCAGTCGAAAAAAACGAACTTTTGCAAAATCCTATATCATTGTGTGCATTGTTCCACCATTTATATTATTTTTTGAAACAAAAGTATCAATTGTTTTTAGGTGGTGGTTCCACATTTTGATTCATAGCTCTGATCCTGCTGAATTGATTTTGCTGGATTTCAATCCCAAGGTGTTTAGGATAACTACAAGCACTTTGAAGCCAAGTTTGTTAATTTCTTTTGAGTTTTTCGAAAGTGAGCGTATTTTCAACAGACGGACAGAGGGACAGACAGACGGACATGGCTAAATCGACTAAGAATTACTCAAGGACCCAAAATATATATACTTTATGGGGCCTGAGATGAATAATAAAAAAGTTTCACACGGAATGACAAACTTAATATACCCTCTTCACAACTAATTGTGGTGGAGGGTATCAAAATGTCTGCACACTAGACTGGTCGCATCTTGTATGGGTTTATTTTTTTTAATTTAATTGTTTGCGCTGCTTAAAATATGAGATTTGGTGCAAGAAATCATGATCTAATTTTTCAGGTCAATCCGACGGTGCCTAGCCGTGCCGGGTGGGGCCCAAAGTTCCCCATATTATAAAAAAAAACATATTTTCTATCAGATCTTTATAGTTATACTAGTTGAAAAGCCGAAAATCAAAAATATGGCTTCGTTACGATCTTCAAGTACTTCAAGTGTGCCAAATTTCAGCTTCATATGTCATCAGATGGCTTCAGAAACTTGCGGAAAGAATAGGACATACATGCAAACATCCTGACATACTAAGAAATTATATATTGTATAGATAGATTAACATATGTTCGCGTAACTCAAAAACGCTTTAGTTTATTGAAAAACTAAAAAAAACCGAAATTCCGCAATAAAATTTACTTTAAGAAAGGTAAAACGTTTTTCTTATATGCGCAGTCGTTTTAGAAACATAATTTTTTTTTCTGGAAAAAAAAAAATTTTTTTATTAAAATTTCGGAATTTTTGTTTTTAAAAATTCATAAAAAATTGAAAAATGCACCTATGCTTCTAATTTTATGCATACATATAAAAAACAACATTGCAAACAAAGCAAGATATAAATGATTAAAATCTGTAAGTAACTTTTAATTTTATGTATTCACAAAAGATGTGGCGGTTTAATAAAATTCTTAAATTAATTAAAATTTTTCGTCTTTTGTGAATACATAAAATCAAAAGTTGTTAACAGATTTTAATCATTTATAGCTTGTTTTGTTTGCAATGTTGTTTTTTATATGTCTGCATAAAATTAGAAGCAAGAATTTCGGGTTTGTTTTTAGTTTTCAATAAACTAAAGCGTTTTTGAGTTACGCGAACATATGTTGTGCAACCTCCTTAATTTTCGAAATAACGGTATATCTCGAAAACCAAAGCCAAGATAAAGAAAAAAGTTCAAACTTTCTAAAAGTAAATTTTATTGCGGAATTTCGGTTTTTTCTAGTTTTTCAATAAACTAAAGCGTTTTTGAGTTACGCGAACATATGTTGTGCAACCTCCTTAATTTTCGATATAACGGTATATCTCGAAAACCAAAGCCAACATAAAGAAAAAAGTTTCAACTTTCTTAAAGTAAATTTTATTGCGGAATTTCGGTTTTTTTAGTTTAAGCTAAAGCGTTTTTGAGTTGCGCGAACATATGTTAATCTATCTATACAATATATAATTTCTTAGTATGTCAGGATGTTTGCATGTGTGTACTATTCTTTCCGCAAGTTTCTGAAGCCATCTGATGACCTATGAAGCTGAAATTTGGCACACTTGAAGTACTTTCTCTGCGGAAGATCGTAACGAAGCCATATTTTTGATTTTCGGCTTTTCAACTAGTATAACTAAAAAGATCTGATAGAAAAGATGTTTTTTTTATAATATGGGGAACTTTGGGCCCCACCCGGCGCGGCTAGGCACCGACGGATTGACCTGAAAAATTAGATCATGATTTCTTACACCAAACCTCATATTTTAAGCAGCGCAAACAATTAAATTAAAAAAAAAAAAAATTGCGACCAGTCTACTGCAAACGCACTGTTGTTCATCAAATTAAATTTTCATTAAATTATTTTTATGAAGAAAGGAATTTTACAACATGAAAATTAATTAAAATTGTTATTGATAATCATTCATTCTTGATTGACCTGAGATTCGAACCCAAGAGGCAAAAGCTATTGAGTGAATCATATCTTTTGATATTTTTAATAATTAAATTGGTAAACTTAAAAAAAAGCTGCCAGATTTTACACTTTACCCTCTAAAGATTTTGGCTGCCATAAGGCATCTACTATTTTTTTTTTTGACTCATTAAAGCAAAATTTAAAAAAAATAAGATTTGTATTGTTATACTTACTTTTTTTTAATATTTTATTTTAATGTGAGTTAAACCCTCATGAGTGCGGCAAGAAAAATGCCCGTTAATGGGCGGCAAGGTACACGGGTACCTAACTATATGGAAGATACGGAGAAAACAAAAATTTTCGCGCTAAATATCTAGTTAAAACACTGTAAAATATTAATAGACAGACACTTAATTACTTACTTAAATGGCACTTTAACCAGTTATTGTCCTCGGCCTGCTTAAAAAATGTTTTCCATGCTCTTCGATGTTTTGTATGTGGTCTTCATTTTGATGCAGCAGTTACTATTAGGTCTTACCCGTTTTCGCTATCCTTCATATACATTCTCGAACGTCTCTAATCTTGGAGTATCTGGAATTTTTTTTCCGATGTGTCCCAGATAGCTTAATTGTTCTATCTTTATGCGTCTAACTATGTTCACAGTGGTGTAAATCTCGTACAATTAGAGCGACTTTTAGAAATTAGCGATTCAATTAATTTTAATATTAACTTTTTGAGTTGTATTTTTAACTCAGTATTGTTGTTGTTGTTATTGTTGTTGTAACAGCTCGACTTGTATTGGTGTTCCTGAGTTGACAATCTTAGCTCCGAGTCGTTCCGGTACGTAGACCCAATTGCCGCGGGAACGTCAATATGGTTGCACTGCATGGTTTAAGCCACCCCCCAAAAATCAAATGCAATTGATACTTTTCCTTAATTCTCAAATAAAATAATTATAGAATTAAAGTTAAAGTTACCTTTCACTTCCTCAACGCATATGGGCATCATTCCATAAATTTTACGAATGCATTTTTCTCTCAAAAAGGTCTAACACGTCTTTGTAGATTTTTTCAAGTACCCATGTTTCGGCACGGTTATCACAAGTGGTTTTCGTTTTCATGCAGATGGCTTTACTTTTGAAATGCCACGTACCCGGGTGACTTTCTTCACATGCTACACTTGCTGCAAATTACAAAAATACTTGGTTTTTCAAATGGCTTATTAATTTCAATGAAAAAATCTTGGTTGAAAACGCCAAAGGTACCGGGATATCTTTTTGTATACATTAGGGTTAATGGCGAATTTATAAAAACTTTTATTTCAAAACTTTTGTTTGTACACTGATTTTTGGTAAAGCTTGGAAATGCATTACATAAATCGTCTCCTCCGACCGTTAGAGGGTCAACAATAAATATTTCATTCATTTTAGCTTTCTACACATGTAATATGATAATGACTATCCAATATTAAACAAAGAAGTAATTGCGTTTCAAATTAAAACTGTTGAGAAACAACATCTAAAGCATTTATTTCAATTTCTTTCTTAACAAAAATGTTTAAATTTTTAATGGCCATTTTCTCATTAGACGATTATCTTTTTTCCCAACGAAAAACTGCACATTAAAGAAATTTGGTTTCTCAATGTCTCATTTGCTTCGATTTCGATTTTACATGTGTTTTGATTGGCGTTGCCGGCTGAAAACAATGTTTTTTGTCGTTGTATTGAGAAACTCAAAATCGTTAACGGACAGTTTATCGGTCCAATAAATTTATGTTGACATTAAGTAACAGATAGTTTGTCGATACATTGAGAAAATGGCCATAAGTCTTTGGTTATTATTGAAATTCTTATATTAAAGTACCATCTGATCTCCGGGGTTACCATCAGACTGTAAATTAAGCTTTAAGAAACTGATGGCACAAGAATACTTGTGTCGTGATTTTCTTTACACACATAACATTTTATATTTATTTTTTTTTATAAATAGTTTCTTAACATTCACAAATTAAGTGCTTACATATAAAATATATTTAGATTAAACATTAAAATTTATATATTTTTTTTAAATCTATATCGTAATATTTATGGTTTAAAGGTTGATGTTTGACTATTGACTGCCAGCCGTCTACAACGGCGGTGAGTACTAAACGTCAAAAATTTCTGAAGAGATAGTGTGGCTACTGTCGAAACAAATCAACCTGTCCATGAGCGTAGGTTCGATTCCCGCGGCAGTCAAGCAAGAAAAATTATTAATAAATTTTAATTAATTTCATCTTGTAAAATTCTTTTCTTCATAAAGACAATTTAATGCAAATTTAATTCAATGAACTTTAGCCTGATTTTAATATCAAAGTTTGGATTGAAACCCATACTTATTATTGGTTACAGGTTAGGCACAAGCTCTTTTCATACATTTGTCCTTCAATTTGTGATGAAAACGGTTAACAAAAAATGGAAAGACAAAAACAGAAAAATGTACTTTGGACTTCAAGAAGAATTCTTGACAATATGTACGAAAAGCAGAAGTAAGGAAGAACATGTATTCATTCAAAAATAAGCTTTGATCTACTAAAGTAAAAAATCGTTTGGCTTAAAGATTGATATTTGACTATTGACTGCCAGCCATCGTCAATGGCTGTGAGTGTTAAACGGCAAACCCCTCTGAAGAGATTGAGTAGTCACAATCGAAATATGTAAGGGTAATCTGTAAGCCTGGGTTCGATTCCCGCGGCTGTCAAGCAAGAAAAATTACAAATAGATTTTAATTAATTTCATGTTGTAAAATTCATTTCTTCATAAAAATAATTTAAAGAAAATAAAATTCTTAGTATTGTGGTTATTTTGTTGAACTATTTATGGTTTTTAATCCAAATTTTTAATATTTTTAATTAGGCTTAAGTTCATGAAATTTAATTTTCATTAAATTATTTTTATAAAGAAAGGAATTTTACAACATGAAAATTTTATTAAAATTGTTATTGATAATCTTTCATTCTTGACGTGGCTCGGGCTCGAACCCTGGCCGGCAGGTTACCATGACATGTTTCGATCGCAACCACTCGATCTCCTCAGATGGATTTGCCGTCTTACACTCGCAGCCATCGACGACTGCTGACGTCAATAGTCAAACATCAATCCTTAAACCAAATTGTATTTCAACATTTGGTAGATCGAAATTTGCTTTCCTGAATGATTATCCATTTTAATTGATTTTACATGTTTTTTCCTTACTTCAGTTTTTTCGTACTTTTGTCAAGAATTTTTCTTGAAGTCCAAGTACATTTTTTGTTTTTTCATTTTGTCCTTCTCTTTTCTGTTGACCTTTTTCAGCACAACTTGAAGGACAAATGTACAAATGTAAATGTACAATGAACTTTAACCTGATTTAAATATCAAAATTTGGATTAAAACCCATAAACAGTTCAATAAAATAACCACAATACTAATTATTTATGAACATATCGTCGCAGCAATTAAAGATCGCTATTACTGACAAAACATAAAATATTCACCAGAGCCAAAAAAAACCTGTATGAAAGAAAGTAGAAAAAAGTTCATATCATAAAAACTATACAACTTCTGAACATGACTTGAAAAACTTATTTTTATTTTTTCTCGCTTTATATATTGGCTAAACATTTCCTCTCAAGTCTATTATTCCCGGTGATTCTGCGGCTTACAGCAAACGTTTTTTTTTTTTTTTTGTAAGTGAAGTTTTTTTTTATCATACAAAATATTGGAAAAATGATGCAAAAAAACATTTTTTCGTTTTTTTTGTCAGTTACAGCGTTCTTTAATTCCTACGACGATATTTTTTATGTATTACAAAAATTCTAATTTTGGATTAAAGAATTTTATGTTTAGAACAATAACATGCATGCTTTAGTTAGTTCTTCATTGAAAAAATATTTCTCTCGGTTGATGTTCTATGTAATGTTGTCTATAGTTTGTAAATGGTGCTTAAAATATTTAAAATAGTTTTCGACGAAAATTCATACTTTTCCTTGAAATTCTAATTCAAATATACCAAACTTAAAAATTGCACTTACCAATTGATCCAATTTTTTTCTACATCCCAAATACTTTCATTTAACCAACAAAAAAATTAGCCACTTCCAACCATATCATGATGATGATGATAAATAATATATCTATAAATCGTACATTTTTATATAAATAACCCACAAAACATCCCCCAACTTCTTTATAGTATGTGAGAATCTCATTCGAAAACTTCTAACAGAAAAAAAAATGTATCAAAATAATGCATGATGTTTCCTTCTCTGGTACAACCACCGAAAGTTTATGCAGTGTTTTGAAAAAAATGAATGGGTCGGTTACAGTTGCTCTGACGTGTCATAATGTCCCCCTTTTATTTTCGGGGGGATGTATCAACAATTTAGATTAAGGATGGCAACAACAACTATGTAAGATTTTAATATTAAGATACATTTTTGTGTATGTGAAAAACATTTTTGTACATACACACAAACATATTTCTTCATATTCAAAATTTATTTCAGACAATATTTTGTTTTATTTTTCATGGTGTTTAAATGTTTTCTATTTTGTTCATTTTTCTCTGTTATAAATTGAAACATTGACATTGAAAAATTTGAATGTGTGTCTCTCTTACCGTCTGTCAGTCTGTCCGTCTGTCTGTACATTACATAATTAAAATTGAAATTGTGTGTGGCATGTTGAAGAATCAAATTTTTTACGTGGGTGTTTTGTATTCTAAACATAAATTTACAACATTCTAAATTATTGAAATAGAATTTACATCTTTTAGAAGATTTTTTTTCTTCAGAAATGAATTGAAATTCTTGGTGCCTGTGTAGTTGTGTGTGTAAGTGTGAAATTAAAACATTAATTTCAAGTACATACATGATAAAAGTCATTAAAGTGTTAATGAAATTATGTTGGTATTTAAATATTTAAAAAGAAAAACAGATATACAAAATTTATTTTTAAATCAACATTTTACATACTTACAAATGTTTAAATGTTAAAATGTTAACTGAAAAGTTTATTATTTTACAACCAATTCTACAATCAAACTTTTTTAGGTGACTTTTTCTGAAAATCGGGATCTTGTTGTAAAATAGGGGTAATTTTTGTAACAATTTAGAGACAATTTTGTGACCTTGCAAAAAAAAAGAAAATTATGAAGCAAAATTTAATGAAATTTCACCTGAATATCAAACTGACGTTTTATTTTATAAAAAACGTTTCAAAAACCGTACAATTCAGATTTATATTATAACGAAAGTGGGCGGGATTGAGGAAGTGGGCGTGACCCAAAATAGATTTCTAGATATTTGGAACATGTAAGTAGACATATTGTCCGAATTTGATACACATAGCTTGAATGGCATAGCATGGCACAAAAAAGATGTCTTCAAATATGAAGAATAGGAAAAAGCTAAAGTTTCCAAATTAGGAACAGAACGCTTGGTTATCAATACGCAACATCTGGCAAAAAGTGGGCGTTGCAGAAGATAGAATTCTGTATATCTGCAAAGCTGTAAGTGTTAGATTGTGCAAATAATTTACAATTTACAAATTGTTAAAAGTTAGAAAATAATTTTATAACTTTATATTAAAGTCCATGATGGTTTGACCTCTGGCAGCGCCGATGGGAGCGGGTGGGGGTTTGCCTAACAATAACTTTAAAATAAATTATTAAAAAATAAAATAATGGATTCTACTTCTACCTTTGTTTGCATATATGTATCTAGGGAAGGGAGGTGGTCACCAACGAACTCTTTGATCTGTGAAATGGATAGGACATTGTCTAATATATAAAGGCCCAACGTTTTGGTTAAGCTGCGCATTTTGCTCGAATGACCGCAGAATGCACTGGTAAAATTCGTCATTCGCAAAATGGAGGCGACTAATGGAAAAAGAATCGATAGTACGGTCGATATAATTTAATGTTTGAAGATTATTTTATGCAAATGTTGACCGTGACTGCGCCTCAAATGTTGCATCCGCTTAGTCCAATTTTGGCATACTCTTTCCAACATTTCGGCCGGAATCTCATGAATAAATGCTTCAATGTTGTCTTTCAATGCGTCAATTGAAGCGGGCATGTGTGTATAGACATGAGCTTTAACATAGCCCCACAAAAAATAGTGTAAATGCGTTAAATCGCACGATCTAGGCGGCCAATTGACCGGTCCCGAACGTGAAATAAAATGTTCACTGAACTCGCCTCTCAATAAGTCCATTGTTAAGCGTGCTGTGTAGCATATGGCACCGTCTTGTTGAAACCACATGTAATGCAAGTCAAGCTCTTGCATTTTGGGCAAAAAAAGTTGGATATCATCTCACGGTAGTGCTCACCATTCACAGTTACGTTACGATTCGCATCATCTTTGAAGAAGTACGGTCCAATGATGCCACCAGCCCATAAACCGCACCAAACTCTGACTTTTTCTGGATGCATTGGTAGCTCTTGCAATGCTTCTGGCTGATCTTCACTCCAAAATCGACAATTCTGCTTATTAACGTACCCATTGAGCCAAAAATGAGCTTCGTCGCTGAACACAAGAAGCGCGCGATGAACTTTCTTAACAGAACAAGCTTTTTGATAATAAAATTCAATAATGTAAATGAAATACTTGAGCTCGAGGTCAGTTGTTTAAATAATTTTTATTTGATATTTCCGATATTTCGAAATTCATCGAATTTCATCCTCAGGTATTGCACTCCAAACGGCGATGTTAAAACAACTATAGCTTTAAGTTTATTTGTTTGTGTAATTTTTACAAGTGTCCCTGAGGATGAAATTCGATGAATTTCGAAATATCGAAAAAACAAATAAAAATAATTAGAAATTTAAGAAAATTTGATATTAAAGTAGTCTCCAAATAATTTTAGTAAAGAATTTTTAGCGATTTTAGATATTGAGGATTTTCAAACAAAGTCGCAGTTTTCAAAAATAAAATCAGTTTAAATTAAAAATTTAAACAAATAAATTAAATGTTTAGTCATGTGAATTAAATTTTCAATTGATACTATTAACTAGTGCTGGAAAACTATCGATATTATCGATAGAAACAATATGACAAAGACTTATATGACGAATTAAATTCATTTACGTTAAAAAAAATGTATATGCATTTAAAACGAAAGAATTACAAATTGATCTACAACTTAAAGAATTTTTTACTAAAAGTCACTGTTTTAACAACTGACTTTTTGTGAAAAAACTGACGTTTTGTGAAAAATGTGACTTTTTGTGAATAAAAGAGAGAAAACAATACTTTTTGCGAAAAAGTGACTTTTTCTGAATGAAAGTGACTTTTTGTGAAAAAGTGACTTTTCTCTACGAAAAAAGTGACTTTTCTCTACGAAAAAAGTGACTTTTTGTGAAAAAAGTGACTTTTTTGTTAAAAATGTGACTTTTTTGTTGAAAATGTGACTTTTTTGTTAAAAATGTGACTTTTTGTGAAAAAAGTGACTTTTTAGTTAAAATCTTGACTTTTTGTGAAAAAAGTGACTTTTTGTTATTTAAATTGATACTTTTTGTAAAAAAGTGACTTTTTGTGAAAAAAGTAACTATTTGTGAAAAAGTGACAATTTTAAGGCAAAGATGACTTCTTTGTGAGAAAGTGACTCTTTGTGGAAAAAGTGACTTTTTTGTTAAAAATTTTACTTCTTATTAAAATTGATACTTTTTGAGGTAAAGGTGACTTTTTATGAAACAAGTCTTCATTTGACCTCGTTTACTTCTGGGGGTATTATATGAGATTTTATGCCTTTTCTTTAACTGATTTTGCTGAGACTTTCTTAAATCGTTTAAAATATTTAAGCAGTCCTTTCAATTAACTTTGTATCAAAGAAGCAGATGTCAAGTTCTGTTTTAAAGCAACATCTACAAAAATAAAAACTTTCATTATTTACCATCGACGGTAATTTTTTTATAAATTTTTGTCATGTTTCATAAAGAAAACGCGTGCTGAATAACAGACGCACTCGCTGCTGAAACTAAAATAGGAAGTACAATTGACTACATTCATACTATTGACACGTGATCAAAGGAAGAGTTGAGCTGCTGCTGTGATGCGTTAACCAGCTCATTCATTTTGTAGTTTTTTTTTTTTTTTTTTTTTTTTTTGCAAACCGAGTCACAAGCACAGTAGGGGTGGATGAGTATAATAACGAATAATATTTATATGATAATGCAATTTTAACAGTTTTTTTTCCTTGCAATTTGTTGTTGTTTTAGTACATGACTCTTTAAACTTTAACAAGCTCATCATTACCATTTCTGTTGTCATAATCATGTTCAAAAGTAAAAAAGAATTTTTTATAAGAATCACGCCAAAATGCCATGAATATTCGAATTTTGTTTGTACTTGCAAAATCATAAGTGGGTGTGTTACTGCATGAGGGTGTGTGTGTGTAAATGGGTACTTATGCCTGTGTAAATTCATATACACAATACCAGGATCCACGCACAAATAATAAAGAAAAATATTTTAAAGATTGTAATCGTTTAAATGGGGTGATATTTTAAAAATGTGTGCGTGCACATTTGCAAGAAAGTGATATTGCAATACAATCTTATATTATCCTTTAAAAAGATATAACAATAAGGGAAAAGGATTTATGCAATTCATATATTTTGTAAGGGTGTTTAAAATGAAATTAAGCATGTTAAATTTTAGCTTTAATTTCTCAAAGATTCTAACGATTTTTTTCATTTTTTATGAGTAAATTTAATCTTTAAGATTTTTGTTACTTCTGCAGTAGCAAAATGTACCTTCTCTGACGGTAAAAGGGTATGCATAAGTTAATCATTTCGCTTGAATTTATACATTATTGATCTTAGAAAGTATATAATATATAGTTTGGGTTCTTATGAGGAGCAAAGTCGATTTAAATTTGTCCGTCTGTCTGTGTGTCCATTGAAATGGGTTATCCAAAGACCCCAAATATGATGGGGACTTGTTGTTTATATTTATAACACATATAGTCCGTAATTGCTTGCTATTGACATTTGTGAGATATGAGATATGAGCAAGAGACCAAGACTGTCACTTATTTTACCAAAGACATTTGTGAGATATGAGATATGAGCAAGAGACCAAGACTGTCACTTATTTTACCAAAAGTCCCTTGTTGTTGTTTTATGTATATCTGGAGAACGGCAGGAGACAAAGTTTCCAAATTACATAGGGAGGACAAGCCACAAGCTTTATATTACAAGGTTGTGAGTAACATTTTATTTTTATTTTTAGATATTTATCTTTGAGTGTTGTACGGGACAATTTACAACCTTTAGTATTGATAAGGCAGCAAGTTTTCGTTCGCCTTGTTTAACTTAATTTTTTAACATAGCATTATTTGGACAAAGTAGAATACATATAAGAGAGTATTAATTTGATTTTCTCTAAACTTTTGCTACTTGAGTTCCAACCCTGTAATATTGAACCAGCGAAGTTACCCACCTATTTAGGAGTTTTGGTACTAAAGTGTTCATACAGTGTTCAGTTCTGGTTCTAGCTTAGTTTTAGTTTAGTTCTAGTTCTTGCCAGAACTTTGTTTGTTAAATTTCGGTAGTAAGTTGCAAAGCTTTGTTCACACTTATTAAATAATTGAGATCCAACGCGTAACCACTAATTTATTTAAAGCAAGTTAGAGTGCTATATTCGGTTGTGCCGAATCTTTGATCTTGAGTAAAATATCATGATTCGTAAGAATAAATTTCAATACAGTGGTGAAATTAGTTTAAGCGTTTACAAAGAATTTTAGAAGGATGCTAAATTCGGGATCAAAGGTTAATTATGGACCGTAAATCACAAAATTTCATGACATTTTTTCTGGCCATATGAAATGAAGTTAGAAGAAATTTTAACACAATAAGTATATCTGCTACTGTTTAAGGCGTACTTAATTAATTTACCAGATTTGGCTTTATATAGGGCCCATAGTTAATTATGGACCGATCATAACAAAATTTGTTAGTGCTATTTCTTGTCCTATGAAACTGTGAAGTATTAAATTTTATTTTGATTACACTACGTGAGAATTTTTTGACCAAATAAATTTGACGCCTAATCTTTATGTAAAATTTTCCGCTAAATCCGAATATGAAGTCAGAATTGTCAAAAGTAGAACAGTTTTTGAGATATTCCAAAATAACCGTTATTTGTGTTTTTAAAAAAGATGCTGTGACTGAAATGCAAACATCCAAAAAATAAAATTTTAGCCTATTTCAATACGAACATTTTGTCCCCAATAGGATCCTGATCGTTGCAAAAATGACAAAGTTACAGAAGATTAATTGAATTAACCCACAACAAATAAGTATAAAAAGCTTAATTTTTAGTAAAAATAAATATTAAAAATTGCTTAAAACTATTGAATTCCTATGTGGGATAATTTACTATATCTTCTGTAGCTTTGTCATTTTTGTACCAATCTATGTCTTCAATAAAACATTAGGATTTTTTAATCATTGATTTCAAAAAAATAACTTGAAAAGAGCAAAATTGAACAAAATCATGAAATTTTCAATGAAGCTTGGACATTTGTCCCCTGTAACTCTGTCATTTCTTGACTAATCTTCACAAGCAATCCATGGTTATTTTAGAAATTTTATTACCTTTCACTTAAAATAAAGAAATACATAATCCGCTTAAAAGTTTTGAAGATATTTGCATTTCAGTCACATCATCTTTTTTAAAAACACAAATAACGGTTATTTTGGAATATCTCAAAAACTGTTCTACTTTTGACAATTCATATTCGGATTCAGCGGAAAATTTTACATAAAGATTAACTGTCAGATTGATTTGGTCACGACTTTGTTGAAATTTTGTCAAGTAGTGTAATTATTAATTTTTGGCGTACTAAACTGTGTTCCGGGAGTGGGGTTTATATGGGGCCTAGGGCAAATTTTGGATCAATCTTTACGAAATTTTACAGTGTAACTTCTAGTTCTCTAAAACTGTGAGGTGCAAATTTAAATTATCATGTTATTCTTAGAGTAGAGTTAATATGGGGCCTAGGGTAAATTATGGACGGATCTTAACGAAACTTTACAGTGTCATTTATTGTCCTATTAAACTGTGACGTGCCAAAATTTGTTATGATAGCATTGTCAATAAGGGTTTTATGCGTAATATACTGTTTTCCGGTAGTAGAGCTTATCTGGGGCCCAGGGTAAGTTATGGACGGATCTTCACGAAACTTTACAGCGTGATATCCAGTCAAATAAAACGAATTTTTGCAAAATCTTATATCAATCCGTGCGTGGTTCCACCATTTATATTAGTTTTTGTAACACAATTATACATTTTTTAGGTGGTGGTTTCACATTTTTATTCATAGCTCTGATTATACTAAAACCGATTTTGCTGGATTTCAATCCCAAAATGCTTAGGGTAAGTACAAGCAATTTGACACCAAGTTTGTTCATTTCTTTGGAGTTTTTTTAAAGTGAGCGTGTTTTTAACAGACAAACAGACGGACAGACGTTCAAAGGGATAGACAGACAATTTCGTAATTTTGTGTCATTTATTTAATGACTATAGTGACATCAATTCGATGCCACATTTTCTATATTATTAACATTATTTTCATGATTGCAATGTATTATAAAAAGCAAAAACTCCTATATTCTATTTTTTTAAATTATTTAGTTAAATACATCAAATTTTTAAAGTAGAATGATTACGAAAACCATATGGGGCATGGTGCTGGTGTCTTATTCACTATGATTTTTAAGCCACAATTGTTTCGTTTCAAAATGTTAACTAAAAAATTAACCATTTTGCTATTCACTAACACTTTTAACGACATCTGCTGGTGTTTAAAGCCAGCTGTTTCAGTCAGCTGTTATTTTTAACAAAAAAAATTGTGGTTTATTAACACCAACATTTTTGGTGTGGTTTGATCCGCATAAAAAGTGTTTATTCATCGCTGTTCCTTTATAGTCAATAAATTATATGGCCTACATCTTATAAACTTCTTGTCACACACCAATTTTCCGTGGAGCTTCTTATTTATTTATCCTAAATCCAACCTTTTTACTCAAATAAAATTGAAAAATTAAAAAATAAAATTTAATTAAATTAATAAAATAGTTAATAAAATAATAAAAATTAGTAATGCTTTACGCATTTTGCATAATATCATTTAAAATCTCTAAATTAAAAGGTTTTTGTTTTGTTTTCTTTTTATTCTTCTGTGTTATTTTGTTATTTTGATGTTTCTCTTGGCAGAGTTGCCACGATATATCAATTTTAATAGAGAGAAATATAAAACTGTTTACCGTGGTTATAAATAAGTTAGTGAATCACATAGTGGTTAGTGCAAACATTATAAAATAAACACTTTTTAAACAAAGGTCGTAATTCAACAAACGTGAAACAAACATATGTAACGGATAAGTAAATAATAATATTCTCTCACTTTGACTTAAGTCAATTCCAATGACTTTGACTTAATGACAAACTGTCATTTAATTGATGCTAATGTGTCCTTTCTCCGATGTTACTGCGTCATCGCACTGAGGACATGTTCGGCATTTCTGTGATGCCGATGTGTCATCCCATTGATGACATAATTTCATTTTGACCCTGATGACACTTTGGCCAAGTGATGTTAAGGTTGACATCACCATGATAAAAGGTGTCATGGGGTCAAAAACTGATGTCAAAATACATCAGCGTTATGACGCATTTTCTATCAGTGTACTAATTGCGGTGAAGGGTATAAAAAGATTTGTTTTTGCAAAACATTTGGCTTGATCAAACATCATTTAACAGTTTCTTAATTATATAATTGTATAATTACAAAATAAAGCTAGGTAAATCAATAGACATGGTTAAAAATAAAACAAAATTTTGATCAATTTACTGGTCACGCTTTTTTTGGATTTTTTCTTCAACTGTTTGTTAGATCTGAACATACCTTTAGATTATACTTTACTTAACTCGTGATATCCAACTTTTTAATCACTTAACTTATTATCTCTTAGCTGTTTATTTTAAACAGGACACTTCTCCCACTTGCTCCTAGAGCTTGTACAGGGTATGCTAAAGTGAAGTTATCAAAATACAAAAGATCTATTATGGCAGGTAAATAATGTTGCAAGTTTGAGTAAAACTAAAATAAAAAAGAATTATGTTGGTGATTATAAAAAGTAAAAATAGTACTTACTTAAATACTACTCAGTAAAGGTTTTTTTTTTTTGTTGCATGTAACAAAACTTATTAAGGGACCCTCTCAAGTACAGCTTTTAATTATGATAATAATAGAACTTAATTATTAAACTAAATAATGAAATATGAAGAATAATGATAAGTATAAAAAGGTATTAAAAAAACCAAAATAATAAAAAAAAAGTAGTAGAGAATAATGAAACCAACCCCGTTTACTCCGTTTACTCTGGAGGATTTTGTGGCATGTTTTCATTGTTGCAGTCAGTTACTAAAAGTAAAATTATCTTTTTCATGTTGCCAAAAGGGAAATGCACTTGTTAAATAGGGAAACAGAGTTGTTGCATTTTTTCTTTCAAAGTTGCCGTTGTTATATTTAAAAAAAAAAAACAGTTTTTTACTCGGCAATTTTTTGTAGCGTTAAAAAAACAAAGGAAGCATTTGTTATTAAACACTACAGATGCATTGAAAAAAACATCTTTTAGCACGACTTTAAAAGAAAAAGTGTCAGGTGTTTTTAAAAAAGTTTTCAGGTATAAAGGACCAAAACGCTAAAACGAACAAGAAATGCTTACAATATCTTAGTTTCTAACATCGAGTGTAAAAACAGTTTCTTTTTGTTAAAAAGCCAAAGCACATGTTCTGGAAAACTCTGCTTTCCTTCTTCAATTTGCAAAAGGTCAGCTGAGGCATATCGATTGCTTAACGAAGCTTGTTTGTGCGTTTCAGATGAGGAGTTTTTAACACTGAAGCTTAAGAATATCAAGGTCAGCTTAATGATATTGAATTGAAGGTATTGATCCATGAAAATTTCAGATTTCAAAATAAACTGGCGAATTCTTAGACTTTCCAAAGTAGCAGGATTTAGCGAAAATTAAGGAAAGTTGATACAGGTTTAAACCACGTTTAAAGAAGCTCTTAACGACGAGTGGTAAAAATGGATATACAACAGTCCCCCGTTTGCAGACCGCTGCATACAGGTGAACATTTTAGTGCATGATTATTTGAGCCTTGAAATTGGCCTTAACCAAAAGGCTGGAGCTGCAAATCAGCTTCAATCAAATGCCAATAGAACTTTGTTCTATATTTAAAACAAAAAGATATCCCTTTTTCTTTTGTTTTCAAGTTTTCGGTTCCCGCGATTCGAATCCCCAAAGAGCGTTTACCACAAACAAAGCGAGGATCTTTAAAGTCCTAGGGGCTACTAAAGTCAGTGGTAGGTACCACCTAGTCAGGTCGCAATTCATTTAAGGTCTGCCAGCCAAGTCCACAGACAGGCTTAAGGTAGCATATCCTTCGAGTAAAATAGACTTGGAGAATTTTCAAAACTCTCACAAACACCTCTCACAGGCCTAAGCTTTGCAACAAACTTGATATTTTTCACATCTTCTAACCCGAATATGCACTCAATTTGCTAAAAACAGCAGATGCAATAAGCTTTCCGAAGGACCTCTACCTATAACCATTTCAGTACTGTTCTTTTCTGAATTTTACTGTTTTTGTGTCTTCTCGAAAGCGAGGTCAATCAATCACTAGTTTTAAGACATAGACTTGAAATTTTTCGCCGCAACCGAATTTTAAAGAAGACCAGCTGCTATCTGAAATTATTTTGCAAGGGAAGCGCTAAAGCGTTCGTTGAATATCGTCGCACTTTGTTTTTGCTCCGTAATTTTACTTGAATTAAATTTTTTATCAAAGTTATTTTCGGGAATACAAAATTTATAATTAATAAGATTTCTGTATGACGTTGGCCATTGAGCAATTTTTCATACTTGACAAATACACTGAAATTTATTGTTGAGGCCCAACAAAAAATGGAGCTGCCAACGAAGCAGGTTTGTAAGGGAAAAACATACAAGTTTGGCTTACCATTGCACTGACGGAAGACATGAATTTGAAGCAATACATTTTTGACACATAAAGCGCATTATTCAGCCCATATAGAAATTGTTGGATGTAACGATCACCTTTACACACTGAATGTTTTGAAACGGTTATTTTTTAGTATTCTCCCTTTCAAACCTGCTTCGTAGTAAGGGAATGCCGTAGCACTTGAAATGCTATGTTTTTTTATAAAAGTTGTTGAGAGTTTTTTTACTTACTGTACTGCATTTCTGTATGTCTTTGTGCGTAGCGCAAAATTGTGCGCTTATTTTTTTTTTTAAATGTACCATTAGTGCTTTGCAAAATGATCAAATTTTGTATTGGGGGAAAGCTAGCTTCTATGCGCATTTCACTGGTTGTTTTGGCCATATCATCAGGAAACCTTTTTCAAGGTTAATTAAAAATTATTTAATTAAAATTTTATTCGTCCGACCTTTTTTTTTTATTAAAAATATAAAGTTTTCTTTCTTTTTATTTTTAATTAAAACATTGAATTGCATAAAAGAAAAGTTGAAATTAATTTAAACATAAATCAGCTAAAAATTTTCTAAAGTACAATAATTAGTATTGCCGTAATTTTTTTGAACTATTTATAGTTTTTAATCCAAATTTTCAATATTTTTAATCAAATTTAATTTCATCAAATTTAATTTTCATTAAATTATGAAGAAAGGAATTTTTAAAACATGAAAATTAATTAAAATTGTTATTGATAATCATTAATTCTTGACTGACCTGAGATTCGAACCCAGGCGGCTGGTTACGCTGACATGTTTCGATCGCTTCCACTCGATCTCCTCAGAGGGATTTGCCTTCTTACACTCGCAGCCAACGACGACTGCTGACGTCAATAGTCAAACATCAATCCTTAAACCAAATTGTATTTTAACCTTTGGTAGATCGAAATTAGCTGTTTTGAATGATTACACTACGTGACAATTTTTTGACCAAATGAATTTGACACCTAGTCTTTGTGTAAAATTTTCCGCTGAATCCGAATATGAAGTCAGAATTGTCAAAAGTAGAACTGTTTTTGAGATATTCCAAAATAACCGTTATTTGTGTTTTTAAAAAAGATGCTGTGACTGAAATGCAAATATCCAAAAAATAAATTTTTAGCCTATTTCAATACGAACATTTTGTGCCCAATAGGATCCATATCGGTGCAAAAATGACAAAGTTACAGAAGATTAATTGAATTAACCCACAACAAATAAATATACAAAGCTAAATTTTTAGTAAAAATAAATATTAAAATTGCTTAAAACTATTGAATTCCTATGTGGGCTAATTTACTATATCTTCTGTAGCTTTTTTGAACCAATCTATGTCTTTTTGGGCGCAAAATGTTCATATTAAAATAATCTAATGTCGCATGCAATAAAACATTAGGATTTTTAAATCATTGGTTTAAAAAAAATAACTTGAAAAGAGCAAAATTGAACAAAATCATAAAATTTTCAATGAAGCTTGAACTTTTGTCGCCTGTAACTCTGTCATTTCTTGACTAATCTTCACAAGCAATCCATGGTTATTTTAGAAATTTTATAACCTTTCACTAGAAAGAAAGAAATACATAATCCGTTTAAAATTTTTGAAGATATTTGCATTTCAGTCACATCATCTTTTTTAAAAACACAAATAACGGTTATTTTGGAATATCTCAAAAACTGTTCTACTTTTGACAATTCATATTCGGATTCAGCGGACAATTTTACATAAAGATTAGCTGTCAGATTCATTTGGTCACGACTTTATTGAAATTTTGTCACGTAGTGTTATCCATTTTTAATTGATTTTACATGTTTTTCCTTTACCTCTGTTTCTTCGTACTTTTGTCAAGAATTCTTCTTGAAGTCCAAAGTACATTTTTGTTTTTTAATTTTTGTCTTTCTTTTTCTTGTTGCCCTTTTTCAGCACAACTTGAAGGACAAATGTACACATAGATCTCGTGCCTTAGCTTTTTTAAAGAACTATAGTTTTTTGTTAGTAAAACTTTAAATAATTTTTGTTTCCATTAAATAACAAGTTGGAGTGCTATCTTTACAGCTACAGTTGGCATATTTTCGGAGACCGACCTTCGTGAAGATTAATTGTTTAATTGTTACACATATTGATTCATTATTATGTATTATCCTACTGAACATATTGTGCTAGATTTCAATCTCAATTTGCTTACGAGAACTAGAAACAATGAGACATAAAATATTGTTCTTTTCTTGTGAGTTGCTCGAAAGTGAGGGTGTTTTTAACAGACGGACATGTCTAAATCGACGAAGATTTGCTAAAGGACCCAGAACATAGGTACATATATACTAAATGGGATCTTAGATGAATATTAAACAAATTTCGCACAGAATGACAAACTTAGTATTTGCCACTAATGATGTATGGTATACAAATTAAATTAGTTTTTAGTTGCGACTAGGGTTTCTAATTTCCCGGACTCTTTCTCTTCCCGGGAAACGAAACAAAAAAAATCTTATTTCCGGGAATCCCGGGATTCTTTGAATTAAACAATGATTTCAAACTTATTAATTTTTCATATTTTTAGTTAGGCTTGAGTTCATCAAATTTAATTTTCATTAAATTGTTTTTACAGAACAAAGGAATTTTTTTACAACATGAAATTTTTATTAACTGCCTATTTCACGATGTCACTCGAACGTTTACGTTCGCACAAATAACATGTAAACCAAAAACAAATTTTTAATTTTTTTTGTTTTGTTTTATATGTTATTTGTGCGAACGTAAACGTTCTAGTGACATCGTGAAATAGGCAGTAACAAGGTCTATCCAATAGGTCTGCTTAAGAAACCAGATGTTTATTTGGTTTTTTCCTCAACGATATCAAGAGTTATTTACATTTTCCTTATACGTGTATATTTTTGTTTACTTTTTTGGTTTTTTGCCACACATACATGCACACAAAACACATTTTTCCTCTTGTTTTCCTATGTATGTAGTAGTAAGATTTTGACAACGGCGAGGAATTTTACACAAACAAAATGCCTGTTGTTTTTTGTATTGTTGTATTGTTGTAGTAGTAAGCAGACCTATTGGATAGGCCTTGGGCAGTAAAATTTAAATGATTACTCAACACATTATTTTGAAGGCGAAATTTTTACTGGGTAGTAAAGAGCGCATCATACAAAGATTATAAATGTGTTGGCCTGTTACCCGTGACTTCGCAGACGTCCAATTCTTTTTTTAAGATATTTTCAGGCTTTTATATTTTCTTTACATTTATTTTTTTTTAAATTTGTAGATGGTTCACCATCTGGTGTTTGGTTATGGTGTATCGTGTACATTTTCATGTTCTACTTCAAGAAGCTATTTAGACATTTCATCAGCAATTAAAAAGACCGTTGATTAATTGGCGTAGGGAAAATAGTTCGATTTGAAGGTAGTTTTTAGTAATTTTAGTGAAGAATATATTTTTATAGCTCGTTTTTGATTTCTATAATGCTAACAAATTAAAATTTGGAAAAATTAAATTTGAAATTCCCGAAAATTCCCGGAAAAAATTTCCCGGGATTAATTTAAAAAAACTGTCCCGGGATACCCGCGAATTCTTTCCCGTGTAGAAACTCTAGTTGCGACGCAAAAAACCGGTTAAAAATACGTGAAAGCACTCAGTTGTTTGAGTGTTTTTCATATAAATTATACTACACGTTCAATCACTTGTGTTGTGAAAACAGTACATTAATTTTCAATAGGGGGTTTCATGATATCGCTTAAAATTTCCATTTGTGCAATTTGGAAATTTGACGAAACTCGTTTCATGAAGTAATATTTGTACCTACATACCTATGTATACATAATTTTATTTTTGATGAAAGAAACGTTAATAAAAAAATTAATTTTAAAAAATTAGTAAGTCTGAGTTCATACGGCTCATGTCTTATTGACAAGATTCTTCCTTTTTCTTCTTTGAACGTGAATTGGCGTTCAAATGATTCATGTCATGTTGACGACATGTTTTTTTTATTTTGTATAGTCGTGCGTATGCATGTGTGCTTTTTTGATATTGAAAACAATAACAAAATTAAACAACGAATGAAAAAGCAAAACGTAAAGACAGTAAATGCATCTGTGTACTCGTTTCTTTTCCTCTCGTCCCTCTCGCCCATAAAGTAGAAGTCATGTCAATAAGAGATGACTTTTATTAATCGCGCTTACCCATCCCCGTTGTCAATAAAAAAAGTCTATATTTTTTTTTCTTCTCACCTTCAATTAACTTCAAACAAAACATAGAAATTTCTTTATCCACCTTTCGTTATTTTACTAAAAGCTCTTTTTCTTTTTATGTAAGCACTATCTATCTATCTCTTTCGCGCTCATACTCAAGTTTAACCATCAGGTTGATTTTAAGTTCCCTTTTTCTTAATTACCATTTCCATTGGTTTTTAGTTACAAAAAATTTACAAAGTGCGTGGAAGCATTAAAAAACTACCCTCTTAAGTCAATTTAAAAGATAGTAAAAAGTGCAAGAAAATTTGTAATTTTTATAAATAAATAAAATTAAAACGGGATTCTATTAAATTATTAAAAAATCTAAGCAAAAAGTTGAACGCAACTCAGTAAAAACGGCGATAGAAAATTTTTTCATAAAAAGCAGAGCTAACGAAAGCGCTGTCTCTGTTGGTTTTAAGTTGTTAAAATTCCCGCGGTTTTCTCATAAAAACCAGAGCTAACGACGGCGCAGCCTCTGTTGGTTTTAAGTTGTTAAATTTGCCGCGATTGTGTGCAGCGTCGAGCGTGTTGTGTCGTGTGTTTTTTTTTCTATTTGAAGTGTGAGTTCGTTTGTGTAGTGTTTGAGGAAATAAAAGCTAAATAAATAAGAAGAAAAGTGCCTTAGCTTAAAGCAAATTAATTGAGTGAGAAAAGGGGTTGTTTGTGTTGTTTTTTTTTGTTTGTTGGTAAATTAAAGAAAAGTTAATTATTAAAGATGGAAAATTTCCACAAAATATGGCCTGTTTTTAGTAAAAATGTGTGAAATTTAATAAAGTTAAAATGATACCTATAAAAGAAATAAAATTTAATTAAAGTTTAAAGAAATTTTATGTTTTATGAGTTAAAAGGAAAGTTAATAACTATTATAAGGTAAGTTTTTCAATATCTAGAAAAATTTTAAAAAAAATTAAAAGGCAAAATTAAAATTTTGTGAAACACTGCCTCTTTTTAAAACACGAGTGCCAAACTCTTTGTAATTATTTTTATTTTATTTATTTTTCTTTTTTGCACGCCAATGCTACAAGACCAAGTCTCTTTAACAGCATTCAATTAAATAAAAAAATAATTATAGAGAATAAATTAAACAATTAATGACAGAAATAACAAATCAAATTTTTAACAAAAAATAAATTTAAATTTGAGCAATTGTAACAGGCATATTTATCATTAGTTAGAAAGTGTCAATTAAGTTTAATATTTAAATAAAATTAAATCATCTTTGTTACGAAAAATACTTGAAAATCTCACATTTAGGCCCGTTTTCACAACTTACCGATATCTTAAAGTAGACTTTAAATGGCCCGTTAAAAAGTGTTCCATTATTAAAACTTTACTTTAACCTTAAGTGAGCGATAAAGTGGATTAAAGTTAATCCTACCTGGTAGGTTAAAGTAAAGTTGTTATAATGGAACACTTTTTATACGGCCGATAAAATCTTACCTTTAGCTATCGGTCAGTTGTGAAAACGGGCCTTAAAGTGCTTTGCATTGCTTGTTGTTTGAAAGTTATGAGGTAAATGGTTCCAGAGAATTAAAAAGTGTTTCTTAGATTGCTCATCGCGATGTTGGATACTGGTTATCTTTTTCCCCCTATTTGATCTAAAGAAATTTAGTTTACGATACAAGTAATTAGGCTGCTTTGTGTTTATAATCTTGTGTAGTAAAACTAAAGAACGGCACTTTAACAGTTTATGAAATGATATATTGTATATTATCTTTGAATATTCTAGAAAACCGTTTCAATCCAAAAACATATCTGACAATATTGTTTTATGTTACATTTAGGTTTCTCTTATTTGACGAATCACAGTTTGTGAAAAGTTCACATCCATAAATTAGTGTTGGCAGTAGGTAAGATTTTGCTAATAACATTCTAATTGTTACTGTCTGCTTTTATATTGCGAGCACAAAAGTGACTCGTTTAACTAACATTTAAAACAAAGTTTCCATTCCTTAAGGGGGCTCCCATAAAAAATGTTTAATACAGACTAGAAATATATTGAAGAATTTTGTTGCCAAAAAAAAAAAAAAAAAAAAAAAAAATATGGGCATTTCCCCAGAATGGTCTACCAGGATGAAAAAATAAAATATGTATTATCATCGTCTTTTATTGTTTATTATTACAAAAAAAAGTCTATGCTCTTATAAAAAATGGTTTCCTAGCATATCTGAGCTGTTTTACTTGAGAAAATTGGGCTGGAAACTGGAAAATTTTATAATTTCCTGTATTTTCTACTTCTAAAGACATTTTTATATACTTATTTTACATGCAAAAAATATGTTATGTTAACACTCTTTCTTCCTAATCTCTCCATTACAATCAATTGTAAAAGGAGTACCTATTAAGTTTTTTTGTTAAGGAAATTTGAAGACATTTATGGTAAAATGCATGGTGATAATAATAAAAAAAAAACATATGGAAAAATCGTACGTTCGCGATCCGTACGTTCGCGACCGGTACATAAGCCAATTAAATAAAAACCAAGAGAGATATTTTATGTTGTAAAAACTGGATGGAGACCTACATTAATACGCCTTTAAAATAAATTAATCACTTTCGAAAATTACGTTTCATTACGCAGATTTTTACATTTCACTACTGTCAGCCGAAGTTGACTTCTATTTTGCGTACGTTCGTGACCACACGTTTATAACTCCTATTATGAAAACTTAAACTCGATGAAATCCATCTTTTGTACTAAACATAGAGCTACCCAAATGCTATCGAATCGCAAAAAACATGCTAGAAAAAGTTTTGTTTTCTATATTATTTGTACATCAAAAGCGTACGCACGTACGTTCGTGACCCCAGGAAATGCCTATATGTTTTCAAAACGGCTGCGCATGTAAGAAAAAATTTTACGTTTAAATTAAATTTTACTGCAGATTTTCGTTTTTTTTTTTTAAATATTATACTTTAATAAATTATTTAAACTTCAGGTAATTTTTAAAATTAATTTAAATGTTTTTATTTCAATATTTCGGTTTCCGTTGGAAATCTTCTTCAGGGAATTTTTTTTTTCTTTAAATAAAATAAAATTTTTGACAATAAATGGAAAAATAAATTTTAAAATTTCAAAAAACAAAATTATCCTAATGAATTTAAAATTCCATTCTACAAACTTTAAACAAAAAGATAAATAAACAGAAAAGGAAAACAAAATTCAAATATATTCAAAGCTTAAAACCTATTTTAATGTCCCTTTCCGTCAATAGTCATTTTCATTAAAAATGTTAACCAACTAAACTATGCCATCTGAAATTTATTTTATAAACAATCAAGGACAAATACCTTTTTATTATCATCCCTTCCATCAACATATTTATTTTTATTTTTTTATTTTTATTCAATAAATGTCTATAAATCTGAGCTAAGCCCTCAGTATCTTTTGTCAAAAATTTTATTTTATTTAAAAAAAAAAAAAATTTCCCGAAGAAGATTTCCAACGGAAATCGAAATATTGAAATAAAAACATTTTAATAAATTTTTTAAAATGTGACCTTAAGCTTAAATAATTTATTAAAGTTTAATATTTAATAAATAAGGTCGAAGATAAAGGATTATAGTTTTTTTTTTTTTAAGTAATTTCAATAAACTGAACCGTTTTTGAACCGGTATTGGATTCAGGGTACCCGAATTAGGTTAAAGCGCCAGTTGCCCGGCTTGTCTAAAATAAAAGTGTCAGATTCTAGCACAATGTGATTGTTTGATAAAACTTGGGAAAAGTAAGAAAAGCGTTTTTAAATATAACAATAAAAAGAAATTAATTGTACTTTATATTTATAATGTGTACTTTTTTTCTTAGCCTTTAATAATCAATGTACTTTAATTGCAACAAAAAAAGTTGGGAACCCTAATCACAGTGTACAGACTACTTCGACTGTGGGAGTGCCGAAAACTTAACATATTTCGTTATGAGTTTTATTTCATATTGTTTTTCAATAACAGAGGCAGAATTGGCAAAAAAAAATTTTTTTTTTATAAAATTTTTGAATTCAAAAAATTCCTAAAAAATTAATATCAAAAAATACTTGCCAGTTTGAGTACTTAAGCTAAAAGCTGCAAGTATTAGAAGTAAAATAAATGGTGTTTCATGAAAATCCATGAATAAATTCGTTTTTAATTCCCGATAAAGTGAAAGTACCTGGTTTTGACATTTTTTTATTGCAAATTTGTGACGTGCAACATGTTGCAAACATAAAATAAACATGTTGCTCTACACAAATATGCGATAAAAATGTTAAAACTGAGTATTTTCACTTCATCAGGTATAAAAAACGAATTTATCCATGGATTTTCATTAAACAAATTTATTTTATTTCTATTGTATGCAGCTTTATGACAAAATAATTAAAGTAAAGGATTAAAAAAGAAATATTGTGTAATGACCAGTACCCATGTTTTGTAACTTTAGTGAGAACTTTTTGCATCGAAAAGATGTGAAACAAAATATTCCACCGTTTCTCGAAAAGTGAGAGAAATATGTGTCTGTAACTCATGTCGAAAACTATCAAAAGAGATTACGTCGTTACGTTATAAATGTCATAATATTGCACTCGAAGCCGATTAGACATTGAAGACGTTCAGAACGCCAGTAACAAATATCGTTGACGGCGACCAAAATTTACCAAAGATTAAAAATTTTTCAACGACGGCGGCGAAAATTCAACCGTCGGCTATACCAAATTGTGTAAAGAGCGACTTTAATGTTTGTTGTTTGCAAACGAGCTTTGAAGACATTCGTATATTTTATTAAAATGTTATAAGCAAAATAATAGAACAATGAAAAATGTGCCAAGAACAAAATATTATTATTATTATTCTTTGCATTTTGCATTTTTAATTGTTTTTTAGTGTTGAAATTTTTTCTCGCCCCATTTTGATTCGTGAGTGTGTTTGACAGTTCAAAGCGGGAACTTTTCTCACCAAAATGTTACAGACACACTTTTTCTGTAAATTGGCGAGTAATTTTCTTACGTGACAGCTTGTACTCGCCAAAATAGTTACAGACACAGTTAAGTGAGAAAAACAGCTGTTTGTTTCAATTTATGGAATTTTTGTTTCATTTCACACATTTCAATCGAAAACTTTCTCGACGCGAGAGTTACAGAACATGGGCACAGGTTAAACTTTGTGATTTTTAGCTCTACAAAAATTTGCGATAAAAAAGGACAAAACCAATTTGTCCATAGGTTTTCACGAAAAAAAAATTATTTTACTTCTTATACTTGCAGCTTTGAGCTTAAGTACTAAAACTGGTAAGTATATAAAAAGAAGTGTACACTTTGATGTCACCACTACACGCAGAGAAAAAATATGGTTGGGCATGGTTACGGCAACAACACTATGTTTAATGTAACAATATATTGTTGTCGTACACAAATAATTGTTATTTTTATTTAATATCAACAATATTATAGTTACTGTAAACATATCAATGTTTATCGCAATTATGAATTTGAGTATTGTTGACCGAAAAATAATTATTTTTCTAACAACTTAATTATGATAACTTCCTAAACATATTATATTTCTCACAACCATATCATGATATTTAACAGCCATAACATGATAACTTTCTATACATTTATCATATTATGTTAAAGATGCAATCAAACTATTTTTACTCTAATCATATTATGTTTGCGCCATTTGTAAAATAATTTTGAAGCAGTTGTGTCGTTTTTTTTATTTGTGAGCGGTTAAACAATTAAAAGATAAAATTCCATAAAAAAATAAGTTTAAAGAAATTAAAAAATTAAAATATTAGCGGAGTTCATTCAAGTGTTAGTGATGTAATAGTGCAAATGCAAAATATCATAGTTTTTTTGTAAAATCCAACAACAAAGCACACAGAGATTTCGTTATATGTTTTTAATAAAAGTGCTACGATATTTCTGTGGTTTTCATGGGCAACCGCGTATGTCTTAAAACAAATTGTTCAGGAAAGCCGAAAACCCATTCTAGATCAAACTATGGGCTAGGTATAGCACATTTTAAACTTTTCATTACGTTAAAAAATCGGAATTGATCCTTTTTTCAAAAAAATATAAAGAGTGTTCAAAATTAGGCAATATGGCATCTACATCTTAAAATCGAAAAAATGGACACACGCGGTTGCCCATGAAAACCACAGATTTTTCATTTGCTCTTTTGCAAGCCTTATATTGAACTCCGATATTTGAAGAAAAATTGTAAGAAGCCACCAAATAAAAAATTGATGCAAAAATATTTTAATTTATTTTATATTTTTATGACAGCTATGAAAGGTGCTGTATCATAATATAATTGCTTCTAAATATTATTATGATTTACATGATGATAATATGATTACTTCTTAGCTTATTATGATTAACATGACAATAATATGATTAATTTCTTAGCTTATTATGATTAACATGACAATAATTTGATTACTTCTTAACTTAGTATGATTAACAGAATAATAATATGATTAAGAGAAAAATATTATGATGTAATAGTACGAGTATATTTAGTCATAATATGATTCAATAATTATCTTAATATGGTGACTACAATCATAATTCTTATCATAATATGTTGCTCTTAGAATATGTTTACCACAACCATGTTTTTTATTTGCGTGTAACTACGGAACTCCTTTAAAAAGGCTTGACCGATTTTTATGAAATTGTGTGTGTGTGTATATGTTAGGTATGTAAATAGTTCGTAAAGAGTATTTTTTATTGCTAGAGGGCGCAAAATAGGGCATTAGCTCCGCCTCCCTATACATTCTTAACTAATCAACCTGTTTTCTTAAAATTTGGCATGCAGACATTGTAACATCGTAAAGGAAATAGGGCGTTAAATAGGGCAAGATGGGTAAAAGCTCCCCCACCCTATATCTTCTAAACTTATTAATCTATTTCTTGAAATTTTGCTGGCAACTATTGCAACATCTGGAAAGAACTATAGCCTATAAGTTTTATTATTTAAGGCGTGAAATAAGGCAAGAGGGGTAAAAGCTCCCCCTCTCTAAGATTCTAAACTAATCACCGGGTTTTCTTAAAATTTGACATGCAGACTCTGTAACATCTGAAAGGAAATAGGGAATAGGGCAATAGCGGTAAAAGCTCCCTTTTCCTATATCTTCTTAAATTTATAACTGATTTTCTTGAAATTTGGCAGGCAAATAGTGTTACAGCTGGAAAGAACTATAGCCTATAATTTAAATTATCTTCTTCTAATCAACCGATTTTCTTAAAATTTGGCATGCAGACACTGTAACATCTGAAAGATATAAGTTATATTACAAAACAACGTTTGCCTGGTCAGCTAGTTTTTTTATAAATTTTTTGAATTCAAGAATTTTATATAAAAAATATTTTTTTTGCCACTCATTTTGCCTTAATAACTACAAAAATAATAGCTTAATTAAAAAATGATATTAGATAAACATAAATCTGGCGTAATTCAAAATGTTTTGACGAATTGCATAACAAAATCGAGTTCGTCTTTCCAAAGTAACGATAAGATGAAAGGAGAGGCCTTTTCAAAAATCTCAATTTTTAGAAAAAATTTAAAAAAAACCTTGCCATAGAATATGAAATATATGATTTTTGCAGCAAGGTGACTGTAGCCGATTGATTAAAAAAATAAAGTGGTTATTCCAGCCCTTTTTTGCTGTTGACCTGTGTAATTGTCATATAAATAAACTCTCTGTTAAATCAATCCCCATTATTTTTGATAATTTTTACTTCATCGTTCATATAAAATTTTCGATACATAAAATATAATCACTGTTGAAAAAAAAAATTCAAAGTTTGGGAAGCTACAAATTTTTTAAGGAGGTTGAACGGACTTACCAAAGAGTCGTTTAAGCGCACACAAGTAAGACTTTCACAACCAAGATTTAAAATGCTTGTAGGTTTTTGGCTGACATCTCCCACTGTGCCTAGTAGTTTAATGTTCTCTCATTGCTACATCTTGTACACATTTGTTGGTTTGAAGATTTCTCCACTGATTTTCAGTTACCCTTGATCAGCATATATTTCAAGAAACGCAAATCCGTTTGGTTACTGGCGCAATGGCATTTTATACCCAAACTTTAAGAAAATAACAATGAATTTTACAGTGAGTTTTATCACTTTTAAGAGATAATTTTTCAATGTGAGTCAACCGGATTTGGAAAGGGGGGTGCTTTAATACGATGGTAGATAAGTTCATGATGGCTTTATCTCTCATTCAATAGGGAGATAAAGCCTTTTTTTTGTTTTTTTTCATTTGAATGGGAGATAAAATGGCTTTGGGTGCGTTCGTAAATGCATCACTGCGCTGCATCAGAAAAGCAAACTTTTTATAAAGCCGATAAAAAATAATTATAATTTTTTTTTATTGTATGTCTATTATTTTTGTGGAGTATTTCACAATTTTTTGGTCCACATTTACTTCACTGATAAATATATAACGATTTGAAATCACTGATGCAGCGCAGTGATGCATTTACGAACGCACCCTTTATCTCTCATTTCAGTTCCGGGGACACTAAAGTTAAGTATTTAAATCTGGCTTCGCATACTAAAGTTTTTCTGCGTATGGCTTTATCCCTCATTTGCGAAAAAAATATGGCTATATCTCTCATTTCGCAAAATTTTAAATATGACCCTACCTCTCAATGATTGGGCAATAAGGCCAATATGGCTTTATCTCCCATTCAATTGAGCAATAATAACATCATGGCCTTATCTACCATGGTTTTAAATCGCCCCCCCCCCCCCCCCCCCTTGTAAATTCGTCTTTCATTTCACTTTTTTTTCTGAAAAATTTGAGAATACTTTGTTTTTCAAGCAATAATCTTGTTAAAACCAATTTTAAATATTTTAAAAATTTGTTTTGTATAAAAAAATAATTAATTTTTTTAATCTATTTAATATTAATAATCAGGTATGTGATGAAATCAAATCGATTACCACACGGCCGTCTTTAGTAGGGTTTTCAAGGGATTTGAAAATTCATTTCTGAATTAAAGTCTTAAGTTTTTGTTTAAAATACAATTTCATTAACATATAAAATTTTATAGAATCTAGACAGGGAGAAAGTTTCCAAACATACCCGTTTATCTTACGCTGTTTTTTGCATAATAAAAAAATACTCTACTTGAGGTTTGTTAAATTTAACTTGAATTAAAATTTTCTATGCGTATCGGTTACGCTGATATTTCTTTTTAAGTAAATATCATATCGGCAAAAAGACGTATCGTTACATTCCAATTAATAACCAATCCCTTATAAAAACTGACGTCAATATTATAATTGTTGCGAAAGGTCTATCATAAATTATTGGCCGACCATCAGCAAGTTTTATGCTCTTATTTCTAGTCTTATAAATATAATATATAAAATATCATGATTCGTATCAGTTTAAGCCATACTTAAATAATTTTCAGGGGGGAATTTATATTGGACCCATATATATAATTATAAATCATTCATCACAATATTCAGTAGAATACTTGCTAGTAGAAAAATTGCATGGTGTTATTGTTGGTGGTCAAGCATGTCTATATGCATACATCAGTAAACTTAAACTTTTATTTTGAAAAGTTACAAACAAAATGTCTTAGTTAAGATTATATATTTCAAATGATTTTGTTTTAGCATAATAGAAACGAAAATAAATAAGAACAAATGGTTGTGTGAAATATCTGTCCATTTGTCGACCACAATTTAACACCTTGCATGACATTTTTTGCTTTCTTCAGTTCTGTTTTGTTTTTGTTGTCTAAACAAATAATAATCCTAATACCTATTACAATTAGAAAATACCTAAATTAAGGGTACATTTAAAACAAAAGTAGGATAATTACACATACTTAAAATAACCGTTTTATTTTACTTAAATAACCGGTTTATTCGATAATTGAAAAAAAAAACATTTTTTTTTTATTTTTAAAATTCATCTTTATTAAATTATTTGATTATATACATACATATTAACATTTTTCCAGATTTTATCTATAGATATTACAGCGAATTATATTTTTAATCACAGATATTGAGTATGTTATATTATCTACTAAAATTAAAAAAAAAACTTTTAAAAATAATCAACCTGAGCAAAACTAAAAAAAAACCGGTTAAAACCGGCCGAATAATATCCGTTCGATCTCCCTAGCACTTACCCATCCCCATTGTTAATAAAAAATCTATATTATTCTTTTTCCTTCAATTAACTTAAAATAAAACATAGAAATTTTCTCAATCACCTTTCGTTATTGTACTAAAAGCTCTTTTTCTTCCTTTGTTAGCACTATCTGTCTCTTTTGCGCACATACTCAAGTTTAACCAACAGGTTGATTTTCAGTTCACTTTTTCTTAATTTTTCTTTCCACTTCTTATTAGTTTCAAGAAATTTACAAAGTGCGTGGATGTCTTATAAAACTACTTTATTAAATCATTTAAAAAGAGAGTAAAAAGTGCAAGAAAATTTGTAAATTTTATAAATAAATAAAATTAAAACGGGATTCTATTAAATTATTAAAAAATCTAAGCAAAAAGTTGAACGCAACTCAGTAAAAACGTTAATAGAAAATTTTTTCATAAAAAGCAGAGCTAACGACAGCGCAGTCTCTGTTGGCTTCAAGTTGTTATAATTTTCGCGGTTTTTTCATAAAAAGCAGAGCTAACGACGGCGCAGCCTCTGTTGGTTTTAAGATGTTAAAATTTTCGCGGTTTTTTTCATAAAAAGCAGAGCTAACGACATCGCAGTTGCTTTTAAGTTGTTAAAATTTTCGCGGTTTTTTTTTCATTAGTGGTATTCACACCGAACTTGTTAATTTGTTACTCGGTAGTTTGTTAATTTGTTAAAGTTACCAACTGTGAACGACCCCCTTTTTAAAACTTTGTTAGTCTGGTAACTTTCGTAGTAAAACTGATTTATTGTTCTGACACAATTTATTATTCTGGAAAAAATAAAACATGCCATGAGAAAGTGTAAAAAAACAATTGTCAATCATTTAATTACTCATGCTTTGACACAAATAACGTTTACTGACGGTAAGTAGTGAGTTACCAACTAACAACTATTTTATCAGGGGTGGCGTGTCGTTAATTTGTTAAATGTTAATACGGTAGCGCGTTAAATATACAAAAACAAAATGCGTGTAAAAAAGTAACGATTAACGACTAACAAACTAACAAGCTCGGTGTGAATTCAGCTATTATATTTACGCAAAGCTAACGACAGCGCAGTCTCTGTTGGTATTAAGATGTTAAAATCGCCGCGGTTGTAGGTAGCATCGTGTGAGTTAAGTCAATTGTCGTGTGTTGTTTTTTTTTTAAGTGTGAGTTTGTTGTGTTTTTACAGCAACAACAGTGCAGTTTTTTTTGGTTTTAAGTTGTTAAATTCGCCGTGGTTGTGGGCAACATCTAGAGAGTTACATAGTTGAGTTTGTGTTGTATTTTAGAAAATTAAAGCAAAGTTTATTATATGAAGAAAAGTGTCTTAGCTAAAAGCAAAGTAAAAATGTATGTAAAAGAGAAATGGTAAATTTAAAAGAGTAAGGCCCGTTTTCACAACTTACCGATAGCTTAAAGTAGACTTTAACTGGCGTTATAAAAAGTGTTCCATTATTAAAACTTTATTTTAACCTAAAGTGAGGGATAAAGTTGGTTAAGGTTCATCCTACCTGGTAGGTTAAAGTTTAGTTGTAATAAGGAACACATTTTATACTGCCGGAAAAATCCTACCTTTAGCTATCAGTAAGTTGTGAAAACGGGCCTAAATCATTAAAGATGGTAAATTCCACAAACTATGGCCTGTTTTTATTTTAAATACCTATCCAAAAAAAATTAAATAAAATCTTAAAATATGTTAAAATGATAATAAAAAACTATAGAAAAACAATATAAGATTTACTAAAAGTTTAACGAATAACTAGGTACCTATGCAGTTTGAAAAAAATTCATTGATTTCTACAAGGTAAGTTTTTCAATATCTACAAATACATATATAAAAGAATTAAAATGCAAAAATAATATTTTATGAAATATATTTTTATTGTTGAAAGAAAATATTAAACAAAACTTTTGACGAAATTTATCTGTTTGTACTAAAATGATTTCCGGATTAATATTGGGCCCATGTTAAATTATAAAGCAATCATCAGAGAATTCTGTAAAGACCTTAGACCAAATTTAAATTTGTTTAAGCATTTTATACCTATGTTTTAAAGTAGTTTTCAAAAGTCTGCTTCGTAGACGATACATTATGTACCGATTATTTAAATATTGCATGGTGTTATTGCTGGCCATATATAACTAAATTGGACAAATATTACAGTAGAATCCCGATAGTTCGTAACAGCAAGGGACCTGCCATTTCATACGAATTATAGGGGTTTTCGATTTAGCGGGGTTTTGATTTAACGGGGTTAATATAAAATAAATACGAATTAACGGGGTTTCTCAATTTATTTCCCAAAACGATAAAAAAAACATAAATATCAATTTTTAAAAATAAATGTGTAGTTTATAGAACACGAGCGCCTTACTCGTCCGTTCAACTTACATTTAAAACAAAAACAAATTTCGAAATTTTGTTTTAAATGTAAGTTGAACGGACGAGTAAGGCGCTCGTGTTCTATAAACACCACAAAAATATATTAAAATTATTCATGTAAGTCTGAGTTCATACGGCTCATACCTTATTGACAAGATAGGTACCTTATAGAAACGAGTACACAGATGCATGTACTGTCTTTACGTTTTGCTTTTTCATTCGTTGTTTAATTTTGTTATTGTTTTCAATATCAAAAAAGCACATGTCGTCAACATGACATGAATCATTTGGACGCCAATTCATGTTCAAGAAGAAAAAGGAAGAATCTTGTCAATAAGACTTGAGCCGTTTTGAGCTCAGACTAACAAACTGATCTTAAAAAAAAAAAAAATATCAATATTCAGAAAATCGTCCTTTTCATGTTTCTGTTGTTTTTATTACGAATTATAAGTGTCAGTTAAGGCTGTTTTACACTATCACACAAGTCTTAAGACTTTTGGTCTTACAAAATGAAATGATTTTTGGTCTGATTGTCAAAAAATCAAAGAGAAATTTTTTTTCATTACATTTTGCTTCTACACTATCATACTTCAAATAAAAAGTAAAATCTTTGTGATTTATGAGATCAACTTTAGATTACAAAATAAAGACGAAAAAACATTTTATTAAGCATTGTAACATTGTTAGCTGGCGTATTATTCACTAACTTGCACATTTAAACTTGCACCTTGGTCCTCAGATATATTTTTGCTTTATTTTTAATATTTCTTTAATATTTAATAATTTTTATTTTGATGTGGCCGGCAAATTATTCAACAGCTGTTTTTTTATTTTCTTCTAGGGTGGAAAAGTTGATACAATCATATTTTTTTATTTTTTTTTTTTGTCTGTGTACCGTATTTAACGATTTTTTACAACAAATATTTGTGATTTATTTAAATTTTAAAAGAATTCACTTGAAATTTTATATTTTTTTTATCTTTTTGCAATTTTTTATTAGAAAAAATAATAGTGAATATTTGTGCACAAAATTTTAATTTTCCATCCCTGATTTTCTTCTTGTGCTTTTGTAAAAACACAATTCTGATAAAATGAAAAATCTAATCGTTTAGAAAAATTTCAAACAATAGAGAGAACCATACGACTGACAAATTTCTTTACGTATTTTTTGACATTTCATTACAAAATGTTTTTACACTATTATACATTATGAATTATTTGTAAGTTTTTGACATGTCTTAACACAAAGTATTATAGTCTAAAATGGCCTATAGCAAACAATTACGATTAATAAGAGGTAAAGAAGATTTTACTTGAACACAAAATTACGAATTAGCGAGGGGACCAAAATGTTACATACATTTTACGAATTAACGAGATTTTTTCAAGGGACCGACAGTATATTACGAATTATCGGGAATTACAACTTATCAGGGTACGAATTATCGGGATTTGACTGTACTACAATATCTATATATGAAAACCGCCTTAAAAATTGAAAAACGTGCGAATGAAAAAACATAAAAATACAAATATTAATATATTAATATTCATATATTTAACCTTCTGGTTTTGCTTAAAATATATTGATATATCCCCATCAAACGATGAACTTGAGAGGACTTTTGGTGGCATAAGCCTAAATTAAACAAAAATGTCGTTGTAGTCATCAAATTTATATTAAATACAGTGATGGGACAAATAATAGAGACACGAAATAATGTGGACATCTAACATTAAAATTCAAAAGGGCACAACTTTAAAGAGAAATCTTGTATTACAAACAAATTAAAAGTGCTTTGTAAATAATTTATCTACCTTTTATTTTCGTCTCATCTAGACCAGATTATTTAAGTTATTAATATGCTACGGGCTAGTCGAACTGGAAAATCAAATGTTTTTAATATATTTTTTAGATACGTAGTATTTCTGTTTAACGAACCTTCGATTCTGCGAACATCGCATTTAACGAACACACAAGTTTGCTCCATTGAGTACCTTATATAGCGAACAAAAAATAGGATTCATAATTTTAGTTTAAAAAAGCATAATGGGAAGTAATTTCTAACTAAAAACAAAGTGAGTAGCAAAAAGTACCGATATTTTAGGTTTTGCTTATGTAGCATTTTTGTTTGATTATGCTGCAATGATCAGTAAAATGAGTACAAGAAAGAGACTTTTTTTTTAAAGAAAAACTAAAAATTGTGGATATTTACCAAAATGGATTGCGAGTTGTGGATTTGTGCAAAAAGTAACAAGAAGTACAAGCTTAAGATTTAAAAATAGGAAAGCCATGAAACAAGATGAATTTCCAAGAATGAAAAAACAACTTTTTTGTTGGTTCTTACGACAACGAAAAAAACTAACATTACGCGACAAATTTTTTATGTAAAATTTTCAAGGAAATTGAAAATGAATTTGAACTTATTTTTCATTAAAATTATTTTAGGTTTTACACTACCACAGTAATGAATTGTACCTTTGTTTATTTTTTTATATATATTATACAGATTTCAAAACATATTTCAAAATAAGCCACAAATAAAATAGTTCTAGTTATTAACATGGGTACTAGACATAAGTATGGCATATAACGAACTTTTCAGTTAAACGAACAGGCCTGACAAAGTACTGGGTCGTTAAACCGGAAAACTACTTGTACCATCAATGAAGGGAAAATTTAAAAAGTTATCTGTTTCAAAAAAGTAGACCAGTTTTGTGTTAGGTTAGAACAGACGGACATGAAGTCCAAGATTAAAAAAAACGGAACTAATTAGCTTGTAATCCAATCCAATTCCTTTTTTAATCTTGGACTTCATGTCCGCCTGGCTGTCCGTCCGTCTGTTCTAACGTCGGTTTTCGAGAAAATAAAATTTTTCGTGTGGGGACCATATGAATGAAGGGTTGGAGATAGAGGATAAGTTTGTTCTACAGAAATATTGGGGATGCGAAAATAATGGGGGTTGCTCATACATTTTACATCTCTAGGGGTGACTCTCAGTAGTTACGGGCGTTTTTCTCTCCATTTAGCGCGAATTTCATTCTCACAGATTTCAATGTGCGTGCGGCACAGCAATTTTCAAACGATCGAGCTCATATTTTTACTAATTTTTTTTTTATCCTAACCTAACACAAAACTGGTCTACTTTTTTGGAAAATCGAAAAAAACATTTTGAAACACACTAAGGGGACAAGATATTAAAAAGGTTAAACATTTATTTTAAAGATTATTGGTAGGACATTCAAGTGACATATCAGGTTTTATAAATGAGGATGAATTAGCGCAGTTTTAACGTCTTATATATGGTAAAAAACAGGGGGTTTTTTAATTAAAGCTAAGATATCTCGAAAGACAGATGTGATGGAGAAATTCTAAGCGAATATTAGGATTCATTGTTATTGGTCGGTGTAATAATTAATATTTTTTTAAGTTATAGTTTTTATAAAAAATTATCTTTTTTAAGGATTTGGAAAAGGAATTGAATCTGCAATGGATTTATATTAAAGTAATTTAAAGATTAAGTAATTAAAGATTTTTTTTCTTAGCAAATTTTTACTTTTTAGCAGAATTTTTTAGCATATTTTTTTTTAAATAAAAGTTTTATGAAATATATCGTCCCCTCAATAAAACAATAGTGTATACGCATGTACACCATTATTTTTTAATTGCATATTTATAATCTCCATCATTGATTTTATGTCTGGTAAAAATTTCGTCAAATTCTACTTCCAAAAAGTGGGTAAAAATGTCGTTGGAAAAAATAGTGTAAAATTTCTTGTTCAAACTTTTCCTTCAATAAGTGTGTAAGCTCATATGCGATATTTTACTTGAAATTGCCACTCCAAAGTTGTTAAAAGAATAATAGTGTATACGCATTACACTCCATTTTAGACTGTAGAAAAAAATACAGTTTATGAAAACTTTAACTCATAAAATAGCTTATAATAATATACACTATTGTTTGAGAAAAAGTTTCATTCCGACCATCGAAAGCTGCATGATTTCCAAAATTTGTGCAAGTAGAATGCATGGTGAAAAGAAACGAAATTGTTTAGATGAGCCAGATGTAGCAGAGGAAGAGGAAGAAGACGAATGAACTTCTAGTTATTTTTGATTTACGCAATGTATACCTTAATTTGTCATAATTTTTTATTTATAATAACCCAAATTGGGAAGTAATGTATATGTGCCACTAAATTAACAAAACTATGAATTAATCACTGTTTTATAATGTTACAAATTGATATTTTAGAGATCAAATATTTCGATAAAAATGCCGTAAATTATTGAATAAAACAGCGTCTACCATAAAAAATAAACAAAAAAATAAAATAGCCTATATGGAGGACTTCCACTTTGAATGACATAATTATGGTCTTAAAGGATGCGTAGAATAAAAAAAATTGGTCAATTTAAAGACAAGAAACGGTATTATGTATTCGTCGAAAAATCCAGTATGAAGAATTTTTATTTACCGCGATAATGAGGTTTAAATAGACATCCGATTTGACAAAAACTTTAAGCACGATTTTCTCAAAACCCCAAAAAAATTATACACTATTGTTTTATTAAGGGGACGATATATTAAAATTCCTTTTTATTCAGCAAATTTTTAACATTATTTTTTCCGAATTTTTAGTGTATTTTTTTTTTTTGTAATTCAATATACTAAAAATTTTAGGCTTTAATTTTAGCAGATTTTTAGAAATAGTCTTAATTTTACGATTTAGCAAATTTCAGATGTGTGTGAAGATAAATATGCCGAGTTAAATATGTTTCGACGTAACGGCTAACGCATAACATATTTAACTCTGAATGAAATGACGTAACGAAATAATTAAATATGACATATTTAACTATCGCATATTTAAATATGCCATATTTAACTATCGTATCAGATATTTTTAAATATAATAAAAAGTACTTTAAAAAATGCAGAAAAAATATCCAATTAATTTATTCATTATTTCCTAATAATTTTTATGGACAATTTAAAAAAATCAAAAAAAAATAAATCACATCCTTCTGTGTCACACATCCAGAACATATGGAAAATAAGGACTAGGGACCACACTACCCTTCTATGGTACCCACATGTCCGAATTGTATTTGTGATTTTTTTAAAAAATTTTCAAAAATTGAACTTTGAAATTTTTTTGGTGTTCATTATGGGATTTTGGCCATATTTGGACAGATCCTTCGTTGTCACTCATCCAGACCATATGGAAAATGAGGACTAGAGACCACACTATCCTTCTATGGTACCCACATGCCCGAATTGTATTTGTGATTTTTTTAAAAAATTTTCAAAAATTGAACTTTGAAATTTTTTTGGTGTTCATTATGGGATTTTGGCCATATTTGGACAGATCCTTCGTTGTCACTCATCCAGACCATATGGAAAATGAGGACTAGGGACCACACTATCCTTCTATGGTACCCACATGCCCGAATTGTATTTGTGATTTTTTTAAAAAATTTTCAAAAATTGAACTTTGAAATTTTTTTGGTGTTCATTATGGGATTTTGGCCATACTTGGACAGATCCTTCGTTGTCACTCATCCAGACCATATGGAAAATGAGGACTAGGGACCACACTATCCTTCTATGGTACCCACATGCCCGAATTGTATTTGTGATTTTATTAAAAAAATTTCAAAAATTGAACTTTGAAATTTTTTTGGTGTTCATTATGGGATTTTGGCCATATTTGGACAGATCCTTCGTTGTCACTCATCCAGACCATATGGAAAATGAGGACTAGGGACCACACTATCATTCTATGGTACCGACATGCCCGAATTGTATTTGTGATTTTTTTAAAAAATTTTCAAAAATTGAACTTGAAAATTTTTTGGTGTTAATTGTGGGATTTTGGCCATATTTGGACAGATCCTTCGTTGTCACTCATCCAGACCATATGGAAAATGAGGACTAAGGACCACACTATCCTTCTATGGTACCCACATGCCCGAATTGTATTTGTGATTTTTTTAAAAAATTTTCAAAAATTGAACTTTGAAATTTTTTTGGTGTTCATTATGGGATTTTGGCCATATTTGGACAGATCCTTCGTTGTCACTCATCGAGACCATATGGAAAATGAGGACTAGGGACCACACTATCCTTCTATGGTACCCACATGCCCGAATTGTATTTGTGATTTTTTTAAAAAATTTTCAAAAATTGAACTTTGAAATTTTTTTGGTGTTCATTATGGGATTTTGGCCATACTTGGACAGATCCTTCGTTGTCACTCATCCAGACCATATGGAAAATGAGGACTAGGGACCACACTATCCTTCTATGGTACCCACATGCCCGAATTGTATTTGTGATTTTTTTAAAAAATTTTCAAAAATTGAACTTTGAAATTTTTTTGGTGTTCATTATGGGATTTTGGCCATATTTGGACAGATCCTTCGTTGTCACTCATCCAGACCATATGGAAAATGAGGACTAGGGACCACACTATCCTTCTATGGTAATCACATGCCCGAATTGTATTTGTGATTTTTTTAAAAAATTTTCAAAAATTGAACTTTGAAATTTTTTTGGTGTTCATTATGGGATTTTGGCCATATTTGGACAGATCCTTCGTTGTCACTCATCCAGACCATATGGAAAATGAGGACTGGGGACCACACTATCCTTCTATGGTACCCACATGCCCGAATTGTATTTTTGATTTTTTTAAAAAATTTTCAAAAATTGAACTTTGAAATTTTTTTGGTGTTCATTATGGGATTTTGGCCATATTTGGACAGATCCTTCGTTGTCACTCATCCAGACCATATGGAAAATGAGGACTAGGGACCACACTATCATTCTATGGTACCGACATGCCCGAATTGTATTTGTGATTTTTTTAAAAAATTTTCAAAAATTGAACTTGAAAATTTTTTGGTGTTAATTGTGGGATTTTGGCCATATTTGGACAGATCCTTCGTTGTCACTCATCCAGACCATATGGAAAATGAGGACTAAGGACCACACTATCCTTCTATGGTACCCACATGCCCGAATTGTATTTGTGATTTTCTTAAAAAATTTTCAAAAATTGAACTTTGAAATTTTTTTGGTGTTCATTACGGGATTTTGGCCATATTTGGACACATCCTTCGTTGTCACTCATCCAGACCATATGGAAAATGAGGACTGGGGACCACACTATCCTTCTATGGTACCCACATGCCCGAATTGTATTTGTGATTTTTTTAAAAAATTTTCAAAAATTGAACTTGAAAATTTTTTGGTGTTAATTGAGGGATTTTGGCCATATTTGGACAGATCCTTCGTTGTCACTCATCCAGACCATATGGAAAATGAGGACTAAGGACCACACTATCCTTCTATGGTACCCACATGCCCGAATTGTATTTGTGATTTTTTTAAAAAATTTTCAAAAATTGAACTTTGAAATTTTTTTGGTGTTCATTATGGGATTTTGGCCATATTTGGACAGATCCTTCGTTGTCACTCATCGAGACCATATGGAAAATGAGGACTAGGGACCACACTATCCTTCTATGGTACCCACATGCCCGAATTGTATTTGTGATTTTTTTAAAAAATTTTCAAAAATTGAACTTTGAAATTTTTTTGGTGTTCATTATGGGATTTTGGCCATACTTGGACAGATCCTTCGTTGTCACTCATCCAGACCATATGGAAAATGAGGACTAGGGACCACACTATCCTTCTATGGTACCCACATGCCCGAATTGTATTTGTGATTTTTTTAAAAAATTTTCAAAAATTGAACTTTGAAATTTTTTTGGTGTTCATTATGGGATTTTGGCCATATTTGGACAGATCCTTCGTTGTCACTCATCCAGACCATATGGAAAATGAGGACTAGGGACCACACTATCCTTCTATGGTAATCACATGCCCGAATTGTATTTGTGATTTTTTTAAAAAATTTTCAAAAATTGAACTTTGAAATTTTTTTGGTGTTCATTATGGGATTTTGGCCATATTTGGACAGATCCTTCGTTGTCACTCATCCAGACCATATGGAAAATGAGGACTGGGGACCACACTATCCTTCTATGGTACCCACATGCCCGAATTGTATTTTTGATTTTTTTAAAAAATTTTCAAAAATTGAACTTTGAAATTTTTTTGGTGTTCATTATGGGATTTTGGCCATATTTGGACAGATCCTTCGTTGTCACTCATCCAGACCATATGGAAAATGAGGACTAGGGACCACACTATCATTCTATGGTACCGACATGCCCGAATTGTATTTGTGATTTTTTTAAAAAATTTTCAAAAATTGAACTTGAAAATTTTTTGGTGTTAATTGTGGGATTTTGGCCATATTTGGACAGATCCTTCGTTGTCACTCATCCAGACCATATGGAAAATGAGGACTAGGGACCACACTATCCTTCTATGGTACCCACATGCCCGAATTGTATTTGTGATTTTATTAAAAAAATTTCAAAAATTGAACTTTGAAATTTTTTTGGTGTTCATTATGGGATTTTGGCCATATTTGGACAGATCCTTCGTTGTCACTCATCCAGACCATATGGAAAATGAGGACTGGGGACCACACTATCCTTCTATGGTACCCACATGCCCGAATTGTATTTGTGATTTTTTTAAAAAATTTTCAAAAATTGAACTTTGAAATTTTTTTGGTGTTCATTATGGGATTTTGGCCATATTTGGACAGATCCTTCGTTGTCACTCATCCAGACCATATGGAAAATGAGGACTGGGGACCACACTATCCTTCTATGGTACCCACATGCCCGAATTGTATTTGTGATTTTTTTAAAAAATTTTCAAAAATTGAACTTTGAAATTTTTTTGGTGTTCATTATGGGATTTTGGCCATATTTGGACAGATCCTTCGTTGTCACTCATCCAGACCATATGGAAAATGAGGACTGGGGACCACACTATCCTTCTATGGTACCCACATGCCCGAATTGTATTTGTGATTTTTTTAAAAAATTTTCAAAAATTGAACTTTGAAATTTTTTTGGTGTTCATTATGGGATTTTGGCCATATTTGGACAGATCCTTCGTTGTCACTCATCCAGACCATATGGAAAATGAGGACTAGGGACCACACTATCCTTCTATGGTAATCACATGCCCGAATTGTATTTGTGATTTTTTTAAAAAATTTTCAAAAATTGAACTTTGAAATTTTTTTGGTGTTCATTATGGGATTTTGGCCATATTTGGACAGATCCTTCGTTGTCACTCATCCAGACCATATGGAAAATGAGGACTAGGGACCACACTATCCTTCTATGGTACCCACATGCCCGAATTGTATTTGTGATTTTTTTAAAAAATTTTCAAAAATTGAACTTTGAAATTTTTTTGGTGTTCATTATGGGATTTTGGCCATATTTGGACAGATCCTTCGTTGTCACTCATCCAGACCATATGGAAAATGAGGACTAGGGACCACACTATCATTCTATGGTACCGACATGCCCGAATTGTATTTGTGATTTTTTTAAAAAATTTTCAAAAATTGAACTTTGAAATTTTTTTGGTGTTCATTATGGGATTTTGGCCATATTTGGACAGATCCTTCGTTGTCACTCATCCAGACCACATGGAAAATGAGGACTAGGGACCACACTATCCTTCTATGGTACCCACATGCGCGAATTGTATTTGTGATTTTTTTAAAAAATTTTCAAAAATTGAACTTTGAAATTTTTTTGGTGTTCATTATGGGATTTTGGACATATTTGGACAGATCCTTCGTTGTCACTCATCCAGACCATATGGAAAATGAGGACTAGGGACCACACTATCCTTCTATGGTACCCACATGCCCGAATTGTATTTGTGATTTTTTTAAAAAATTTTCAAAAATTGAACTTTGAAATTTTTTTGGTGTTCATTACGGGATTTTGGCCATATTTGGACACATCCTTCGTTGTCACTCATCCAGACCATATGGAAAATGAGGACTGGGGACCACACTATCCTTCTATGGTACCCACATGCCCGAATTGTATTTGTGATTTTTTTAAAAAATTTTCAAAAATTGAACTTGAAAATTTTTTGGTGTTAATTGAGGGATTTTGGCCATATTTGGACAGATCCTTCGTTGTCACTCATCCAGACCATATGGAAAATGAGGACTAAGGACCACACTATCCTTCTATGGTACCCACATGCCCGAATTGTATTTGTGATTTTTTTAAAAAATTTTCAAAAATTGAACTTTGAAATTGTTTGGTGTTCATTATGGGATTTTGGCCATATTTGGACAGATCCTTCGTTGTCACTCATCCAGACCATATGGAAAATGAGGACTAGGGACCACACTATCCTTCTATGGTACCCACATGCCCGAATTGTATTTGTGATTTTTTTAAAAAATTTTCAAAAATTGAACTTTGAAATTTTTTTGGTGTTCATTATGGGATTTTGGCCATACTTGGACAGATCCTTCGTTGTCACTCATCCAGACCATATGGAAAATGAGGACTAGGGACCACACTATCCTTCTATGGTACCCACATGCCCGAATTGTATTTGTGATTTTTTTAAAAAATTTTCAAAAATTGAACTTTGAAATTTTTTTGGTGTTCATTATGGGATTTTGGCCATATTTGGACAGATCCTTCGTTGTCACTCATCCAGACCATATGGAAAATGAGGACTAGGGACCACACTATCCTTCTATGGTACCCACATGCCCGAATTGTATTTGTGATTTTTTTAAAAAATTTTCAAAAATTGAACTTTGAAATTTTTTTGGTGTTCATTATGGGATTTTGGCCATATTTGGACAGATCCTTCGTTGTCACTCATCCAGACCATATGGAAAATGAGGACTAGGGACCACACTATCATTCTATGGTACCGACATGCCCGAATTGTATTTGTGATTTTTTTAAAAAATTTTCAAAAATTGAACTTGAAAATTTTTTGGTGTTAATTGTGGGATTTTGGCCATATTTGGACAGATCCTTCGTTGTCACTCATCCAGACCATATGGAAAATGAGGACTAAGGACCACACTATCCTTCTATGGTACCCACATGCCCGAATTGTATTTGTGATTTTCTTAAAAAATTTTCAAAAATTGAACTTTGAAATTTTTTTGGTGTTCATTACGGGATTTTGGCCATATTTGGACACATCCTTCGTTGTCACTCATCCAGACCATATGGAAAATGAGGACTGGGGACCACACTATCCTTCTATGGTACCCACATGCCCGAATTGTATTTGTGATTTTTTTAAAAAATTTTCAAAAATTGAACTTTGAAATTTTTTTGGTGTTCATTATGGGATTTTGGCCATATTTGGACAGATCCTTCGTTGTCACTCATCCAGACCATATGGAAAATGAGGACTGGGGACCACACTATCCTTCTATGGTACCCACATGCCCGAATTGTATTTGTGATTTTTTTAAAAAATTTTCAAAAATTGAACTTTGAAATTTTTTTGGTGTTCATTATGGGATTTTGGCCATATTTGGACAGATCCTTCGTTGTCACTCATCCAGACCATATGGAAAATGAGGACTAGGGACCACACTATCCTTCTATGGTAATCACATGCCCGAATTGTATTTGTGATTTTTTTAAAAAATTTTCAAAAATTGAACTTTGAAATTTTTTTGGTGTTCATTATGGGATTTTGGCCATATTTGGACAGATCCTTCGTTGTCACTCATCCAGACCATATGGAAAATGAGGACTGGGGACCACACTATCCTTCTATGGTACCCACATGCCCGAATTGTATTTGTGATTTTTTTAAAAAATTTTCAAAAATTGAACTTTGAAATTTTTTTGGTGTTCATTATGGGATTTTGGCCATATTTGGACAGATCCTTCGTTGTCACTCATCCAGACCATATGGAAAATGAGTACTAGGGACCACACTATCCTTCTATGGTAATCACATGCCCGAATTGTATTTGTGATTTTTTTAAAAAATTTTCAAAAATTGAACTTTGAAATTTTTTTGGTGTTCATTATGGGATTTTGGCCATATTTGGACAGATCCTTCGTTGTCACTCATCCAGACCATATGGAAAATGAGGACTGGGGACCACACTATCCTTCTATGGTACCCACATGCCCGAATTGTATTTGTGATTTTTTTAAAAAATTTTCAAAAATTGAACTTTGAAATTTTTTTGGTGTTCATTATGGGATTTTGGCCATATTTGGACAGATCCTTCGTTGTCACTCATCCAGACCATATGGAAAATGAGTACTAGGGACCACACTATCCTTCTATGGTAATCACATGCCCGAATTGTATTTGTGATTTTTTTAAAAAATTTTCAAAAATTGAACTTTGAAATTTTTTTGGTGTTCATTATGGGATTTTGGCCATATTTGGACAGATCCTTCGTTGTCACTCATCCAGACCATATGGAAAATGAGGACTGGGGACCACACTATCCTTCTATGGTACCCACATGCCCGAATTGTATTTGTGATTTTTTTAAAAAATTTTCAAAAATTGAACTTTGAAATTTTTTTGGTGTTCATTATGGGATTTTGGCCATATTTGGACAGATCCTTCGTTGTCACTCATCCAGACCATATGGAAAATGAGGACTGGGGACCACACTATCCTTCTATGCAAATACAATTCGGGCATGTGGGTACCATAGAAGGATAGTGTGGTCCCCAGTCCTCATTTTCCATATGGTCTGGATGAGTGACAACGAAGGATCTGTCCAAATATGGCCAAAATCCCATAATGAACACCAAAAAAATTTCAAAGTTCAATTTTTGAAAATTTTTTAAAAAAATCACAAATACAATTCGGGCATGTGATTACCATAGAAGGATAGTGTGGTCCCTAGTACTCATTTTCCATATGGTCTGGATGAGTGACAACGAAGGATCTGTCCAAATATGGCCAAAATCCCATAATGAACACCAAAAAAATTTCAAAGTTCAATTTTTGAAAATTTTTTAAAAAAATCACAAATACAATTCGGGCATGTGGGTACCATAGAAGGATAGTGTGGTCCCCAGTCCTCATTTTCCATATGGTCTGGATGAGTGACAACGAAGGATCTGTCCAAATATGGCCAAAATCCCATAATGAACACCAAAAAAATTTCAAAGTTCAATTTTTGAAAATTTTTTAAAAAAATCACAAATACAATTCGGGCATGTGGGTACCATAGAAGGATAGTGTGGTCCCCAGTCCTCATTTTCCATATGGTCTGGATGAGTGACAACGAAGGATCTGTCCAAATATGGCCAAAATCCCATAATGAACACCAAAAAAATTTCAAAGTTCAATTTTTGAAAATTTTTTAAAAAAATCACAAATACAATTCGGGCATGTGATTACCATAGAAGGATAGTGTGGTCCCTAGTACTCATTTTCCATATGGTCTGGATGAGTGACAACGAAGGATCTGTCCAAATATGGCCAAAATCCCATAATGAACACCAAAAAAATTTCAAAGTTCAATTTTTGAAAATTTTTTAAAAAAATCACAAATACAATTCGGGCATGTGGGTACCATAGAAGGATAGTGTGGTCCCCAGTCCTCATTTTCCATATGGTCTGGATGAGTGACAACGAAGGATCTGTCCAAATATGGCCAAAATCCCATAATGAACACCAAAAAAATTTCAAAGTTCAATTTTTGAAAATTTTTTAAAAAAATCACAAATACAATTCGGGCATGTGATTACCATAGAAGGATAGTGTGGTCCCTAGTACTCATTTTCCATATGGTCTGGATGAGTGACAACGAAGGATCTGTCCAAATATGGCCAAAATCCCATAATGAACACCAAAAAAATTTCAAAGTTCAATTTTTGAAAATTTTTTAAAAAAATCACAAATACAATTCGGGCATGTGGGTACCATAGAAGGATAGTGTGGTCCCCAGTCCTCATTTTCCATATGGTCTGGATGAGTGACAACGAAGGATCTGTCCAAATATGGCCAAAATCCCATAATGAACACCAAAAAAATTTCAAAGTTCAATTTTTGAAAATTTTTTAAAAAAATCACAAATACAATTCGGGCATGTGATTACCATAGAAGGATAGTGTGGTCCCTAGTCCTCATTTTCCATATGGTCTGGATGAGTGACAACGAAGGATCTGTCCAAATATGGCCAAAATCCCATAATGAACACCAAAAAAATTTCAAAGTTCAATTTTTGAAAATTTTTTAAAAAAATCACAAATACAATTCGGGCATGTGGGTACCATAGAAGGATAGTGTGGTCCCCAGTCCTCATTTTCCATATGGTCTGGATGAGTGACAACGAAGGATCTGTCCAAATATGGCCAAAATCCCATAATGAACACCAAAAAAATTTCAAAGTTCAATTTTTGAAAATTTTTTAAAAAAATCACAAATACAATTCGGGCATGTGATTACCATAGAAGGATAGTGTGGTCCCTAGTCCTCATTTTCCATATGGTCTGGATGAGTGACAACGAAGGATCTGTCCAAATATGGCCAAAATCCCATAATGAACACCAAAAAAATTTCAAAGTTCAATTTTTGAAAATTTTTTAAAAAAATCACAAATACAATTCGGGCATGTGGGTACCATAGAAGGATAGTGTGGTCCCCAGTCCTCATTTTCCATATGGTCTGGATGAGTGACAACGAAGGATCTGTCCAAATATGGCCAAAATCCCATAATGAACACCAAAAAAATTTCAAAGTTCAATTTTTGAAAATTTTTTAAAAAAATCACAAATACAATTCGGGCATGTGGGTACCATAGAAGGATAGTGTGGTCCCCAGTCCTCATTTTCCATATGGTCTGGATGAGTGACAACGAAGGATCTGTCCAAATATGGCCAAAATCCCATAATGAACACCAAAAAAATTTCAAAGTTCAATTTTTGAAAATTTTTTAAAAAAATCACAAATACAATTCGGGCATGTGATTACCATAGAAGGATAGTGTGGTCCCTAGTCCTCATTTTCCATATGGTCTGGATGAGTGACAACGAAGGATCTGTCCAAATATGGCCAAAATCCCATAATGAACACCAAAAAAATTTCAAAGTTCAATTTTTGAAAATTTTTTAAAAAAATCACAAATACAATTCGGGCATGTGGGTACCATAGAAGGATAGTGTGGTCCCCAGTCCTCATTTTCCATATGGTCTGGATGAGTGACAACGAAGGATCTGTCCAAATATGGCCAAAATCCCATAATGAACACCAAAAAAATTTCAAAGTTCAATTTTTGAAAATTTTTTAAAAAAATCACAAATACAATTCGGGCATGTGGGTACCATAGAAGGATAGTGTGGTCCCCAGTCCTCATTTTCCATATGGTCTGGATGAGTGACAACGAAGGATCTGTCCAAATATGGCCAAAATCCCATAATGAACACCAAAAAAATTTCAAAGTTCAATTTTTGAAAATTTTTTAAAAAAATCACAAATACAATTCGGGCATGTGGGTACCATAGAAGGATAGTGTGGTCCCCAGTCCTCATTTTCCATATGGTCTGGATGAGTGACAACGAAGGATCTGTCCAAATATGGCCAAAATCCCATAATGAACACCAAAAAAATTACAAAGTTCAATTTTTGAAAATTTTTTAAAAAAATCACAAATACAATTCGGGCATGTGATTACCATAGAAGGATAGTGTGGTCCCTAGTCCTCATTTTCCATATGGTCTGGATGAGTGACAACGAAGGATCTGTCCAAATATGGCCAAAATCCCATAATGAACACCAAAAAAATTTCAAAGTTCAATTTTTGAAAATTTTTTAAAAAAATCACAAATACAATTCGGGCATGTGGGTACCATAGAAGGATAGTGTGGTCCCCAGTCCTCATTTTCCATATGGTCTGGATGAGTGACAACGAAGGATCTGTCCAAATATGGCCAAAATCCCATAATGAACACCAAAAAAATTTCAAAGTTCAATTTTTGAAAATTTTTTAAAAAAATCACAAATACAATTCGGGCATGTGATTACCATAGAAGGATAGTGTGGTCCCTAGTCCTCATTTTTCATATGGTCTGGATGAGTGACAACGAAGGATCTGTCCAAATATGGCCAAAATCCCATAATGAACACCAAAAAAATTTCAAAGTTCAATTTTGGAAAATTTTTTAAAAAAATCACAAATACAATTCGGGCATGTGGGTACCATAGAAGGATAGTGTGGTCCCTAGTCCTCATTTTCCATATGGTCTGGATGAGTGACAACGAAGGATCTGTCCAAATATGGCCAAAATCCCATAATGAACACCAAAAAAATTTCAAAGTTCAATTTTTGAAAATTTTTTAAAAAAAATCACAAATACAATTCGGGCATGTGGGTACCATAGAAGGATAGTGTGGTCCCTAGTCCTCATTTTCCATATGGTCTGGATGAGTGACAACGAAGGATCTGTCCAAATATGGCCAAAATCCCATAATGAACACCAAAAAAATTTCAAAGTTCAATTTTTGAAAATTTTTTAAAAAAATCACAAATACAATTCGGGCATGTGGGTACCATAGAAGGATAGTGTGGTCCCTAGTCCTCATTTTCCATATGGTCTGGATGAGTGACAACGAAGGATCTGTCCAAATATGTCCAAAATCCCATAATGAACACCAAAAAAATTTCAAAGTTCAATTTTTGAAAATTTTTTAAAAAAATCACAAATACAATTCGCGCATGTGGGTACCATAGAAGGATAGTGTGGTCCCTAGTCCTCATTTTCCATGTGGTCTGGATGAGTGACAACGAAGGATCTGTCCAAATATGGCCAAAATCCCATAATGAACACCAAAAAAATTTCAAAGTTCAATTTTTGAAAATTTTTTAAAAAAATCACAAATACAATTCGGACATGTGGGTACCATAGAAGGGTAGTGTGGTCCCTAGTCCTTATTTTCCATATGTTCTGGTTGTGTGACACAGAAGGATGTGACAACTCCAATTTATTTTTGTTTGATTTTTTTAAATTGTCCATAAAAATTATTAGGAAATAATGAATAAATTAATTGGATATTTTTTCTGCATTTTTTAAAGTACTTTTTATTATATTTAAAAATATCTGATACGATAGTTAAATATGGCATATTTAAATATGCGATAGTTAAATATGTCATATTTAATTATTTCGTTACGTCATTTCATTCAGAGTTAAATATGTTGTGCGTAAGCCGTTACGTCGAAACATATTTAACTCGGCATATTTATCTTCACACACATAATTTCAGCAGATTTTTTTTTTAAGTTTCGGCAAATTCTCATCAAAGGGTTTTGGCAACACTGTAGTATATCCTTTAAAAAATGTTCCACGATTATTTTGGTGTAGAGTATTACATGATCCGGGTTGAAAAATTGTACTTCTTATTTTCATTTGTTTCTAAAGAAACGTTATATGGTTTCATAAGTCCCCAAAATGTTTTTCCACTTAAAACAAATATCTCTTATATGTTTCTAGATAAAAAATTTAACAATTTTTTGTGCAGATAATTTTCAAGACCACCCCTAAAAATAATATATAGTATGTAATACTTTTTAGAGTTTTTAAAATTGGCCTAATTTGGACATCTATTTCTAGCTGCATTGCACATTTTTGAAATTTAATTCGATCGTATTTTTATCTTAAATGCGTAATGGAAAATAATAATAAAAATCTAATTTTAACATCTGTGTAGCACATATAGCAAACAGTCTTTATTTCTATTCTATCCCAAGTTGAATTCAGGTATCAGGTAACATTGATACTAAATCAATTAAAACAGCATATTGTCACCTAAATTCAAAATAACGTAACGACACATTTTACAAGTTTACAGGAGAAGCAAAAAACTTTAAAAAAACAATAACAACAACAAGGTATTTAAATTTCTTTAATAAAGTTACAATTTTTGATCACAGGGATCAAAAGTTTGATTTGTGAACATGAAGTTTAATAAGACAAACCAAAATCAATCAAAAAGTCAATTTTGAATTTTTTGATGACACGTTGCTTTGCATTTTAGGTGACAATAATTTAACGCCTTTAGACTATTTTGTGTGGGGCTATGTTAAAGCTCATGTCTATACACACATGCCCGCTTCAATTGACGCATTGGAAGACAACATTGAAGCATTTATTCATGAGATACCGGCATACGTTGGAAAGAGTATGCCAAAATTTGACTAAGCGGATGGACCATTTGAGGCGCAGTCACGGTCAACATTTGCATGAAATAATCTTCAAACATTAAATTATATGGACCGTACAATCGATTCAAATAAAGATATCATGCATTTTTCTGAATTTTTTTTTAAACTTTCCTATAGTTCTTAAAAACCGTTAGGCAAAAAGCTCCTAAGTCAAAAAAAAAACGAATTTTGAGTTTTTGATCGACTTTAATTCAATTTTGTTTCTCTTTTGTTTGGTTTAAGTCACTTTAGTCTAGCACAATTGCTTCTAATCGTTATCATCTGATCTTAGGAAAATAGTCTACGCAATACACCAAATTAATATTTTTCAATTTAACATTACGAAAAACAACAGTTTCAGACTTAAGACCTTTTTGCCAAACGCCAAAAAAAATGTCAATTCATTTCCGATAATTTAGGCAATGTTTATTGTTTACTGCCCTTGAAATTTCGAAAGAAGAATAGTAAAAATGTATAGAATTTTTTCATTTGTTTAAAAACCCATATTTAATTGCTTGACAAAATTTAATGATTTTATATGCAGAGCATCTGCATCAAGGATTTTTCGGATTAGACTCTGTAAGAAATGATGACAAAAGTTTTTAATTAAGAAACGCTTATACGATACGAAGAAAATAATTTTTTTTTTTTTTAAATGAATTACAAGTTTTGCAGAAAGTGCTAAGAAAACTGAAGTGTTAAGAGATTAATGATGTTTCTTTGACCATAAAGGCAAACATCCGCAGAAAGGAGGCGTGTTTTCTCATTGTAATCTTCTTGAAAAAAATTAGAAAAAGGCTTTCAAACGATTTTGTCAATGCTTATTCTAAACTTAAATCCAATTTTAAATGAAATATTTTGTAATAATTTGTTTAAATAATTTAACTTTTTTGGTTTTATATAAATGCTGTTGCCTTTGAATTAATTCTGTGGCAATAAGTGCTTAAGTCTATTCGGTTAGTTTTATAGGAGCACAATTTAAAACTTTAAAGGTGACTTTTGGAAATTTACACCGAATTTAATATAATAATCAGTTTTCTGCGGTTATAGTTTTTTAAGTTTTTATTCCTTAACCCTCCTAATGTCACAGATTGGAAGTTTTTATAATTCCAATTGTTATTTCACATTAAAAAAAAAAAAATAAACAAAAATTAATTTTGCTATAACTTCCTCAGAAATCTTACAAAATAATTGAAATTTCGCCCAGGTGTACTTTAAGATTTTAAGGTGCCATTAAGCACTTTTTCCTTTCTGCCAAAGAAATAAAACGTTGAATGCATTTATAAACTTATTTAATTGATCTCAGAAAATGTTATTTGTTCAAATAAATTGAATTAAATAATACTAGTGTTCGCTTAATGGTCAAAATTCGACCATCAATTTTCATGTTTATATGAAGAAAACATAGTACATTTATGTATATGTGACGCGCAAAATAGAAAGGGACCTAAGGGTTTTGTTCAGGAGAGCCATTTCATGTTTGTATCTTTGGAATACCATCACTGAGCGTGTTGGTATTGGTCTCATTTGAAAGCGACACATCTCAACCTTGTTGGTCAACCTTGAAAACGCGCGCAGGTCGTCCCTACCTCTTGTTTTGTGTAGTTGATTTTTACTGTTCCCTTTACCTTACTGGTCCCTTTCTCTATGCTCTGTCACATATATGAATTTACATATTTCGAGCAAAAAACGGAAAAAACCTCTTAGTAGATGAATTTGGCGTGGGACCAACCTCCGGTTTATATTTTAACTTCCACGTGAGTTTATTTAACTTTATAAGTTCAATATAATCAGAATTGATAAAACAAAAATGTATCAAAAAATCTCCTTAATAGATTGCCACTCAGGACATTGCAAGTTTAATTTTATTTTTATTTGTCTAATATTAACGAAAATCAATCAAAAAACCGGATGTTGAACGAAAAAGTACCAAAAAGCCCCATTTCCATGTTTATTTTCCCTCAGGACCATGCATTTTTAATTTTATCTCTATAGGTCGAATATAAACAAAAATTCAAAACGTACCAAAGGAAAAACAAAAAGTACCAAAATTTTTCATCTTATAGGTTTTCATTCACTCAGGACCCTGCACCATTCATTTTCAATTTTCCCGTATTTATGTATATAGTCGAAATATTCGGAAACCGGTTTTTAAAAAATGTCAAATAATCGACAACCCTATTTTTTATTATTTGATGATTGAAAAAAACAAATTTTTTGTATTTGTGTTAGTAGCAAATTTGAACGCTTATAACTCTGAAATTATTGAACGGATTTTATTAAAATATATATTGTGCACTTCTGTAAGTTAATATCTTTCAAATGGTGTATATTTTGTTCAAATCGGTGGACATACAGAGGAGGAAAGTGTTCTTAACTGTTTTGCCTTAGCCGATTTATATATAGATTTTGTATCGATTTGTATTGAGCGGGAATTCCCGGAATCCCGGGAAATTGAAAAATAAATCCCTCTTTCCCGGGAAATGAAAAAGGACGGGGAAAGAAAAACTCTACATCTGAAGGAACCCTAAATTGTTCACAACAGCAAATAATATAGATATTTATAGTTCTATTCACTTCTGATTGTATATCAGTTTTGTTAAAGATTTTGTGTTCATAAGATTACAAATCAGCTTATGTCACATGGCTTGTCAGTTCAAAATAGAACACGCTCGAATTGAACAATTTTACACTGCAAATTTGAGCTGACATTTACAGAAGCAAATTTGTTTTTGTAGTGAGAAATTCGACAAGCACACGGTAAAATATATATGGTGTAAACCCCCTTAAGTAAGTAACATGGTTGCATTTGCAAAGCAGCACATTGGCTGAAAATCGTTTTTCATCGGCAAAAAATCTGTAACTTTTACACCGAAAAAGATAGCTTAGCATTTTTTTTTTGCTGGAGAGAAGGCTTCTTGAACTTTCCTTCAGTTTTAATTTTATTTAAATCGGCTTAGCATTTATTGAGAAATTTAAGGTCAAAGTTGAACTTTTGATGTTTTTTATAATTTAGTAAGAAAATACTTTTGATTGAGATTGAGAATTATGATATTTTTTTATTCAAAAGGGCGATGTCTTTTAATTGCGCTATTTTAAGAACATTTTTATCCACATAACTGCCAAATTTCATTATGATAACTTTATTCATGTCAGATTTATAGAATGTCAAAACTCATATTAAAAGCCCTTTCATTCATTTGCATCCTGTTCATCGATTTCAAACGATAACGTTCTCATAGAAAATTACATTTAAAGCAAAAACTAGTTTTAGAATTTTATTTTTGTTTTAAATATAATTTTCTATGCAAACAGTATCACTATATAAATTAAAATGTTTGATATATCATAAATCGTACATGGATTGAGATATCACAATGAAATTTTGAAGTTATGTAGACCGAAAAGTTTCCCCATTCTTGTTTAAGAAATACTCCAAATTCCCAATACCGGAAAAACGCTTTTAAAAAAAATATTCACCCCTATCGTGAATAAAAATTCCTTGGGAGTTTTTTCCATTTTTCCTATGTTAATTCAATTGTAAAAATGGGAAAAGGGAAAAAACTCCCAAGGAATTTTTATTCACGATAGGGGTGATTTTTTTTTTACAAAAATGGCACTCTATATTGATCAGAATTTGCCAGAAAATCATGGAGATAATAGAAATCAATTCTGTTCTAATTATATAAAAATCAGTGTGTTGAATTATTAGAATTTTTTACTTTAATAATTTGTTTTTTTTTTTTTTTGATAGGGCATGTGGGAGCAACAAATGTCAAATTGACTGAAAATTGCTTCTGCAGGGTGGCCCAAAATTAACGAAGGGGTTCGAATTCGTTATAACTTTTTATTTAAGATAGAATAATTAATTTTTTTTAATACAGTATATAAATGGGGAATATTTTTTAGTTTAGTTATGAAAAATAATATCTCTCAAGTGGTGGGCATTTTCTGTTTCGCAAATTCGTGCTCTTTCGCAAAATTTCAGGTGTTTTGTTGTTTATTTCGTCGCGTATATTGCTTTTTAATTGCTGAATGGTTCTAGGCTTATTAATGTAGACTTTTCCTTTTAAATAACCCCAAAGAAAACAGTCTGGGGCGGTTAAATCCGGTGAACGCGGAGGCCAATTAAAATAACTTGTACGCGAAATAATTCGTTCATCCTGAGTCAAAACATTGGATCGTTGATTTGAAAAATAATGCTCAACAATTTGGGCACGTTGTTCAATTGAGTACTGCTCCATTTTAAATTCCCCAAGTCTGAAAATACTGAAAAGAAAGAAAAAAAAAAAAAATTATAATAAAAAAGTTATAAGCAATTCAAACCCCTTCGTTAATTTGTACGTTAACCCTGTACAAGCATACTCATAACGTTTTCTTTAAAAAATATATACATTTTTATATATTTCTGGAGAAAATATTAATTATCAGCGAAAGAACTTAGCCATCTTTTGGTGAAATACAAAAAATGAGTATTCATGTGTATTCCTTTTATACGCATACACATTCGCCTCAAATATACCACTATTCTTATAGAAAAATGCATCAGCATTTAATCATACAACATACCATTGCCTTAAGTCTGCTCTCCTACCAATATAAAAAATGTTTAGCCCACTATTGATAACAGTTTGATATTAAACATAATCCACCCGATTAAAAAAACTAGAAAAAATCGTTAAAAAACAATCAGCGCAAAACATCCGTTTTATCCGAATATCTCGAAAGGCGAAGAAGATAACTTAACATTTAAGCATTTAATTTGTAGGTCAGCTTCAGTCTAATTTTTTTGCAATCCATAAATACAAATATTCTTGGCGACTTTTATAAAAACTTGAATATCCGAGGCTACCAATTTCAGAGTACCACAAGTCACTCTCACAACCCTCTTTGGTCCCGTGTTCTTTAAAATCAGTTTGACAGTTTCTAGAATTGCATTAGTTGCAAGATTATTTTTTAAAACAAAACGTTCGTAAATCATTGTGTTATTTTTCAGTAAAATAAAAAGACCAAAAAAGTTTAATTTCTATAAAATGAAAAAAGTGTTCAACAGAGAGTTGCAAAAGTATAAATATATGGGGTTAATGAGGACACTTTCAGCTTTCCGATTTTACTAAAATCTCTTTAAGCTCTTTTGACCCTAAAAAGTTATATTCCCTTGAATTTCTGATTTAACTAAAATATAGAAACCGGGGGAAACATTTAACTACACATCAGGTGTAAATAATGCAGTGATGTAACCAACCATTTCTTAAAGACTACTATCCCACAAATATAACAAGAAAATTTCGACCCATTATTGAAAACAGTTTGCGAGAAATCATAATTTAGTTCTGATCAAATTTACAAAAATTTAATTTCTTCTAAAGCAACATAAAATATTTGTCCCCAGCAGCATGTCACACCCACAATTACCAATATTTTGATGCAGTTATTGGATACATTAGTTCTAATATGTTTGCTATCGAGTGGCTTTACAATTTTTGAAATCGGCGATAGCAAAAAATTAGACTTTTGACCGATGAAATTTAATTTTCTCCTACAGTGCGCCGCCTTAAAGTATATTTCTCTTGTTCTATCTCTTACTCGTTTCTACTTGATTTCGCATTTAAATTAAAATGGATCTTCTTACAAACAAGATTTTAAAATTAGACCTTATCGATCCTTTTGTTTTAAAAGTTTTTATATGTTGCAGAAAATGTTGCTTTAACAATGCTATTTTAAAGAAATATTTTTTCAAAATATCTCTTCAATCAATTTCCTTTACTATTTAAATTTTCAAAAAATTGCTATTTAATCCTCATCCTGTACTTGGGCCGATTTTTCCCAATATATTTTGTATTGACTTTTCCTGTACTGAAAAAGTAAAACGCATGTTGTATTTGTGGGTCAAAGTTGCCAAATATAGAAAGTTCACCATACATTCTTTAACTCTGTTTACTTTTTTTACAATCAATGCATAAAATGCAAGTTTAGGAGTGAGTTTTACATAAAATATTTTGCATTGACTTAATGGTGTTGGGAATTTTTAACCATTTTACCCAATTTTTACCAATTATGTGAGTTAGGGCCTTTCTACATGATACAAACGATATGTACATACGTTAAATAACATATTGAATAAATTTAATACTGACTGTCTTATTAATTATCAAATCCCCAACATATTTAGCCTTGTGCAGCTTTTCTTTATCAACAACTTATTTTCAATCAAATTACTCTTGATATCCCACTTGCAATTTTATTAATCTTTTTTTACTATTCCACTGTGTCGAGATTACACCTTCTTATTTTATTTTGTTCGTTTTTTACTCTCCAGCCATTAACATTATTACTGTCCTTTTCATTATCCTTAAGTTAAGAACACCTCGAGACTACTTTTAAAACTTAAAGGATTTATGTCACTTTTAAAACAATTGTTCAAAATTATTCATTTTAATAATGCGAGTAAAATATAAAAAGGGAAAATAACTTTAAGTTAAAATCTAAGTACTCGTATTTGCAAGGGTATACGGAAAAAATCCCTTAATAACAGTGTCTGTCTGTCCGTCCGTCAGTCAGTCTCTATTACTTGGTTACTTTATCAAATAACCATAAAACCCCATAAAATTGTTCCATCAGCAGCAGCAGCAGAGGCAGCAATATTTTTCCACTGACAACTAAAAAAGAGTTGAAGTGCAATAAATGTGTTGTATACCTTGGTGTATTGTTGTTTTCAACACCATTTCTCGGTTTAACTTTTGTTTCAGTTTTTTTTTTTTCTTTTAACCAAAGTGAACGTAATAACGCTGCTCTATAGAGTAAATAATAAAAATGATATGGATGACGGTAATAATGATGAGTATAAAGTGCCAGCAAACAAAGAATCATCAGCGGAAAGAGTTGGTGAAATATTGTTGCATACAACATTCGCTATACGCGAACATTCATTCTTATGATATGCCACAATTGTTAGATGAATGATAATAAAAAAAATATATATATAAATTTTTTTCTTGCTGTTTAAAAGATTTGTGTGGGAATGAGTGAAAAAGGAATGCTAATGGCGGTGGTGGATGGTGGGAAAATGGGGAATACATATTATATGATGATGCATTGGGGAGCTATTTGATAATTCTATAGAACAAAATAAAAAGAAATATGAATTTATTTAACGGAATATAAACAGATGGATTTAGGAAGTTGGTATTAGGGGTATGAAAGTGTTGCAAAGCTTTTTGTTTTCTTTTTTTTTTAAGTTTAAAATTTAATCAGTCTATTTAAAGTCTTAGGTGAAAGACGAAATAGAGATCTCTGCCAAGTTTCCCCCTTTAAAATCTATATCATACTACCGGAAACATAAAAATTACAGTTGTGCTTAAACAACTTTAAAAAAAGTTTTGAAATAAATTAAGGTCAAACATAGAAAAAATTTGACGCCTAAAACGCAAAATATTTTTTTACCCCTAATATTCTATATATTAATAAATAAATAAATAACAAAAAAAATTAAAAAAACGCCTTAAAACGTACATACACATACAAGAAGGGTATTATAAAATTTCACGTGCGATATATCTAAACCCAGCAAGCATTTTCCATCCAAAACTAAACAAATTGTTTGCATTCTTTAACAAAATTAATCGTTTAACCTATCGAATATATTTTTTTTAATTCTCTACGCTTCTCTGGCGGGAATCGAACCCGCAACCCCAGCGGGGCACTCAAAATGGACAACATTTCATCTATATTTTGGAGCGAATTCAAGCGTTTAGGTATTTTTATATCAGTTTTCTGTATAATTATCACTTTTAACTTCTTTTTGTATCTTTTTTCTTATTAGCCGAAATTGTTATTTTTAAACAATTTATTTTTATTAAAACAAGCAAAAAAAAAATGCTTTTAATTGACCATCTTTATTTTGTAAAAAACTTTCCTTAACAAATATTTTTATAAAAATTGACAAACTTATATAAATAAATTTCCCCCTGCAAGGTAAAGGGATTACAAAAAACCCCCCTAAAAATAAGATAACGTACATCTATTTTAAAAGTGACTCAACTAAAAATTAAGTTATTAGAGTCTATATGATTATACTATGCACAATACGCTTGTCTATCTATAAAAAAAAATATCAGTATATTTTGTTGTTTTTTTTTATACCCTCCACCACAATTAGTTGTGAAGAGGGTATACTAAATTTGTCATTCCGTGTGAAACTTTGTTATTATTCAACTCAGACCCCATAAAGTATATATGTATATATATATTCTGGGTCCTTGGGTAATTCTTAGTCGATTTAGCCATGTCTGTCTATCGGTCTGTTGAAAACACGCTCACTTTCGAAAAACTCAAAAGAAATGAATAAACTTGGTGTCAAATTGCTTGTAGTTATCCTAAGCAGTTTGGGATTGAAATCCAGCAAAATCGGTTCAGTAGGATCAGAGCTATGAATCAAAATGTGAAACCACCACCTTCAAAAATTGATAATTTTGTTACAAAAAATAACATAAATGCTGGAACAAGGCACGGAATGAGATAAGATTTTGCAAAAATTCGTTTTATTTGACTAGAAATCAAACTGTAAAATTTCATGAAGATCGGATTATAATTCACCCTAGGCCCCATATAAACCCTACTCCCGGAAAAAGTTAAAAAAATTAAAATAAAACAAGTTAGAGTGCTATATTCGGCTGTGCCGAATCTTTGATACCCTCCGCCGACAGAGTGGGCTTTATATGGGGCTGGGTTAAATTATGGACCGTTCTTTATAATATTTTATAGTCTTATTTCTGGTTCAATAAAACTGTGATGTACCAATTTTTGTGATGATAGTATTATTTTTTACGTTTTTAGGCGTACTAAACCGTTTTCCGGAAGTAGGGTTTATATGGAACCAAGGGTAAATTATGCACCGGTCTCAACGAAATTTTACATGCTTATTTCACTCCTTTAAAACTGTGACGTACAAATTTCTATTATCATAGCATTGTAAATTAGTTTTAGGCGTACCACACTGTTTTCCGGTAGTAGGGTTTATATGGGGCCTAGGGTAAATAATTAACAGATCTTTACGAAATTTCACAGCGTCATTTAAAATCCTATAAAACTGTTACGTACCAAATTTTGCTATGATAGCATTAAGTTTTACGGTTTTATGCGTACTATACTGTTTTCAGGGAGAAGGGTTTATATGGGGCCTAGGGTAAATTATAGACCGATACATATTCAAAAAATTTCACCGTCTTATTTCTAGTTCTATTAAACTTTGATGTATCAAATTTTGTTATGATAGTATTATGTTTTACGGTTTTAGGCGTACTAAACTGTTTTCCGGAAGTAGGGTTTTTATGAGGCCCAGGCGCGGATCCAGCTTGAGCCTTAGGGGGGGGGGGGGATTTTGTATGATACAAAAAAGTAAAAAATTTGTTTTTAAAAGTTTATTAAAAACAATATGTGTGTTAGGGTATAGCCGTATAAACCGTGAAAAAATATTAAGAAATGATGTATTACTTTTTCGCGATCGTGAAGAAAGTTTTCGCACCAGACGCGATAAAGTTTTGAATTTCAATTTTTCTCCTTACTATACAAAATTAACATTTAATTACAAAATTTTAAATATTTTCTAATAATTTCATGAATATAACAAGATCTTACCATTTGTACGGAAGAAGGGCGCAAAAAAAACCGCGACTCTTTTTTAACGCGGTTTTTTTAATAAACTAAATTTTAATGGCAAATGATAGATGTTGTTATAGATGAGTTGTTTGGCGGATATATGAAACAGTGATCATTTTCAGCAGCGTAGAAATATATGCGCGAAGCGACCTATTGAAGTTGCACAAGATATTTTACCATTATGTAAATCAACTCGCACTTTAAACTTAAAATTTATTTCATTAAACCCAAAAAAATAGCTTTACATTTTTGTTATACAGTTGCTTATTTTACGTATTTATTCCTGTATTCATTAAAATATTTTAAATTTAATAAAGGCTTGAAAACGAAATTTTGGGCCATGTCACAGAGTATAATTCCGTTCGGAATGATTCCGTTCGGAATTGAAGAAAACATATATGTTTGTTGATGGAAAGTGTATTTTGATAGTTTTATGGCCTTTCAGATACAGACAACTCCCATACCGTTCATGAAAACAAAAATATTTTCATTCCGAAACATTTTTTCGTCATTTTCTGAAGCACCAAAATACGGAATGAATTCCGTTTCCGAACGGAATTGTACTCTGTGACATGGCTGTTTATATAAAAATTTTCCTTAATAAACGTTTATTAAATTTTATAATCATTTATGAATATGGGGCTAAAATATATAGCATATATAAACAATAAATGTACCATATATAATAATGTGTATGGAAATTAAAAAAAAAAAAATTTTTTTTGAGGAGGCTTAGAAATTGCATTTGGTGTGGAAACTTTTTTGGCCAAAATGGCATAAAAAAATTATTTTCATTATCAATACTAAATTGCCCATCGCGTGGTGGGACGAAGAAATTTTGTCCAAAAAAAGTCATTATCCTAATTAAAAAATCTCAACAAAAAGGTTAAATAAAATATAAGATCAGTTCAAAGATTTCCTTGTGTGGCAAATTTAGACAGTACAGTCTATCTTCTGTCATTGTTTATCTGAACCATGTTTTTATTCGACGTTGGTTAGGAAATGACCTCCCGCTCATAGCTTTACTATATTTTTCTTAGATTTGGGTAGATATCTTCATCACAGTTTATTAAAGCATCTACAACGTTATCTGATAGATCAGGCTCAAGTTTAGACCTTAGTAGGTGTTTATCTCTTTTGTCAAATGTAATAAGCTCATCAGCTAGTTGTGGTTTTAACAGTTTTGTATCTGTTTATGACTTGATTGCACATTGAGGTAGAAGTTTAGGTATGTTCAATACATTTGGGATATCTATTGGGAAAGTTGTTATGAGATCTTTTAAAATAAATTCAATAAGAGGAATGTAACCTACAACTCGGTAATAATCTTCAACATTTTGGATGTGATTATTGCGTACAAATCTTGTCTTTCGATAAGAACCTCGATTTGAACGCAAATAAGTTTAACTTTTTCAAAAATCGCTTTAAATTGTTCTTCGGCTTTATTTCTTCAAGGCACATGATTAAAATTTTTTTTATCGTGCTTTTGTAAAATGATACAAAGTGGCTGTGTTACAATAGGTATCAGACTTAATATGTATATTCCGCAAATAAATTTAAAAGTACTAAGTGAGTTCCTTAATATAAAGGTAGAGATACTACCTTTCCACTCAGATATTTTTTCCAAAGCTTCTACTATATGATGTACACTTGTTGCAAAGACGCATAATGAAGAGAGTTTGGCTCCCAAATACTTTGCTAAAACTGTTTTTCGGTTGGGATGATTATTAGGCTGGTCGCATCTTGTATGGGATTTTTTTTTTTTTTAATTTAATTGTTTGCGCTGCTTAAAATATGAGGTTTGGTGTAAGAAATCATGATCTAATTTTTCAGGTCAATCCGACGTTCCAAAGTTCCCCATATAGTTATACTAGTTGAAAAGCCGAAAATATGGCTTCGTTACGATCTTTCGCAGAGAAAGTGTGCCAAATTTCAGCTTCCTATGTCATCAGATGGCTTCAGAAAGTTGCGGAAAGAATAGGAAATACATGCAAACATCCTGACATACTAAGAAATGATTTATTGTATAGATAGATTAACATATGTTCGCGCAACTCAAAAACGCTTTAGCTTATTGAAAAACTAAAAAAAACCGAAATTACGCAATAAAATTTACTTTAAGAAAGGTAAAACGTTTTTCGGTTGGGATGTAAACTGTTTTTCGGTTGGGATGATTATATTTAAAAAATTTTGTCGTTTCTTTAACAAATGATACAACTTTTTGTATTAATGGCACTTTATTGCTTTTAGAAATTGAGTTGTTCGATTTATGGGAATAGCAAGGCGTTTGTTTCGCATTTGTCGCTTTTCGAGAAATTTTGAACAGCTCCATTATCTGCTGATATCAGAGGACACCCATCTGTTTCATCTTCTACACAATTTCTTGGGTCAAGACCAAAATTTGTCAAAGCTTTAAGAAATATTGATGATAGTGCCTTCGCATCAATTGACACATCAACACCAACAAAGCCAACAAATTCTTCCCTAAAAACGTTTTGTTGTATGTTGAAATATCTTAAAGATAAGGAAATCTAGCTTTTCCGCGACAAATCCGTGCTTTCGTCAAAAATTATCGAATAGAATTTGGATTTATATAACACATAAATATATACATAAATATTGCAATACAATTCAACCGCACGCATTATCAAGTCAAACGTTTAGTCTTTGGATATAGATGGCACCTGCTGTGATTGGATGTAGAATAATAAGTAATTGAATACGGTAAACTAGATGTTTCTTTGGAAATATCTAATAAATAATTATTAGGACTAAGATATGGATACTTATTGAAAATCGTTAGAGATTAAACAAAAAAAAAAAAAAAAAAAAAAATAAAAAATACTTATTGAAAATTTCGTTAGAGATTCCATAAAAAAAACAAAAAAAACCTTGCTGGGATTTCCAAAAATTTTGTACATTAAAAAAAATATTATTATTGGGAATTCTTGTGTTTTCGAAATTAACAAAACATATTTTTATAATTTACGGGGGGAAATTTCCTTATTCCCCCCCCCACCCTCCCCCCCTGAATCCGCGCCTGGGCCTCATATAAAACGAAATCATGAAAACGTAGTCTGGAATAGACCGCAACGAATTTTAATACTGTAAGGTCAGGTTTTATTAAGATTGGTTCATAACTTAAAGATTTCATAAAAATCCCATCTCTGAAATATGCTTTCTCTCAGTGGAGGGTATAAAGCATTCGTCACACCCGAATATTAGATTTTTTGCTTGTTTTATTCCTATAAAATTCTGCAAAATCTTCTGTAAAACTTTCAAACGTAACGATATAGTAACATTTTGGTAGACATTCATAAAACACTCTACCAAATGCTTAAACGGGATGGTAAAGATTTTTTTTTTTTATTTTTTTAAACAAAGAAACAATCACAAACTCACAGGAGAGTTTTTAAAAACTTGAAAAAAAATAAAATTGAATGTGTTCGAATGGAAACTGAAATGAAATTAATTCCATTATTTCCTTACAATTTCTATCATTATCAATGACATGAAATTGTTGTAGTGTTTTCAAAAGCGTAAGTCTGTAAAAACATTTATTTAATATTTATTATATTTTATTTATTGTATTTTTTAAACATAAATAATAATCATGACAATTTTAAGTACGAAGGTCATTCATTTATTAATAGTGAATCGGTAAATAGACGAAAAAAATTGGATAATAAAATCAACAGAGGAAAAAAAGGCGGAAAACGAACATTACTTGCAAGAAAAAATTTCATGGCCATATATCAATGCCATTGAATAAAAGAGAAACTATAATTCTTAAGCAATTGAACTTAAGCTTCACCAACATCATCCTCTTAAACTCAAACTCATCCTCTTTGTAGTCGTTGTCGTCATCATTGTGGCTTTAGTTGGCCTCTTTTTTAAATTTGAAATTTGACTGTTCTTCGGTATTTGTTGTAGTTATAGTTGTTATTATCGTTGTTGCCATTATTTGTGGTTTATTATATGAATCAACTTGTCTTAAGGGCATTATCTGCAGTTTTAGTGACTTTTATTGTGCAATAAGTGCACGATCTGTTTCTGTTTTCCGTTGTTTTTTTTTTTTTTTTTGGAAAAAGAAAAGTTAAGGTTTGAATGAATGGTTTTCTGAAGTAAGAACAAAAATCTTAATGCTTTTCAAAAAAAAAAAAGTTAAAAAAATCTTTACAAAATATTTACCAATAAAATCAAAACAATTGATCGCTATTTGTATATAAAGGGTGGTTAAATTTCAAGGGCCGATGTTGATTTTGAATAAAACACAAACTATTTAGGAAATTATTGTAATTTTATTTTATTATGATATATTGGTATTACTCAATTATGTATGGAACAAAATATCGGCCAAATGGGGAACGCGACCACGGCGGCACACCTCCATCCGATGGTCCAAATTTTCGATGACCCTGAGGCATAATGGAGGTTCTATGCCGTTAATGTGCCGAATTATCTCATCCTTTAGCTCTTGAATTGTTGCTGGCTTATCGACGTACACCTTTTCTTTCAAATAACCCCAAAGAAAAAAGTCCAACGGTGTCAAATCACATGATCTTGGCGGCCAATTGACATCGCCATTACGTGAGATAACACGGCCATTGAATTTGTTGCGCAAAAGAGCCATTGTTTCGTTAGCTGTGTGGCAAGTGGCACCGTCCTGCTGAAACCACATATCGTCCACATCCATATCTTCCAATTCGGGCCATAAAAAGTTCGTTATCATCTCACGATAGCGAACACCATTCACAGTAACTGCCTGACCGGCCTCCTTTTGGAAAAAATACGGCCCGATGATGCCGCCAGCCCATAAACCGCACCAAACAGTCACTCTTTGTGGGTGCATTGGTTTTTCGACAATCACTCTTGGATTCTCATTCGCCCAAATGCGGCAATTCTGTTTATTGACGAATCCACTGAGGTGAAAATGTGCCTCATCACTGAAGATGATTTTCTTCGCCATTTCTTGCCACCATTCTGCCCATTCACGACGTTTGGAATGGTCAAGAGGCTTTAGTTCTTGAGCCAATTGCACCTTGTAAGCGTGTAAATGCAAGTCTTTATGCATAATGTTCATCAACGACGAGCGTGAGAGGTGCAATTGTTGGGCACGACGACGAGTTGAGGTGGACGGCTCTTCAACACTATCGCGAACAGCAGCAATATTTCCAGCAGTACGAGCTGTACGAGCATGCACTGGTGTTCTCACATCTTCTACAGACCCGGTTTGCTCGAATTTTTCCACGATTTTTGCGATTGTACGCACATTTGGACGATCAAATTGACCAAAAAAATCACGAAGTGCACGATATGCATTTTGATTTGAACGCCCATTTTCATAATAAGTCTGGATAACTTTAACACGTTGTTGGATTGTGTATCTCTCCATGGTTCAAATTGAGTAAGTCTGAAATAGAGAAATGTCAAATAAAATTCGGAAAAAAACTTGGCGTTTAGGTGTGGTTCACATTCAACATCGGCCCTTACAATTTAACCACCCTTTATAAAAGCTAAAAATCTTTTGTAAATAAATGTAACTTATATTTTAAACATTTTTGTTAATAGAAATAAAGGAATACATGAACTATAAAGGCTCACTACAAACCAGCATTTAAAAACACGACTCATACAATTTAAGTTTGTTAAAAATTCTGCCGAATATTCTATCGGTCTCAAGCTTGAAAGGGAAACTTACTAATGGAAGTTCCATGAAATAAGATTATGCAACACATTGATGAGGAGTTCACTTCATATGGGATTCTCTTTAGATAATGGCCCGATAGAGCTACGAAAGGGGTAGCTGTAGGGCTGTCAGATCCAAAGAGTGAAATAATGGATAATGGATAATGGAGAAAATTCTTGTGGATTTTGAAAAAATAACTAGACAGTTTAAAAATGCACTAAATAAAGGATTTAAGCGATTTCTAGACGACTTCGTGCTTCTTATGGCGACAATTTTTGGCTAAACGGGTTTGTAAATAAGCAAAGTTGCTGCTTATGAAATGAGACCTATCCACAAACGAACCTACAGACATCATTATATCAAGACAAATGACCGTTTAGGGGGCTTGCACGCTGGTGGTATCACCTGTCCTTATATTTTTTTTAATGGACAATTTTTTAATGGACGTTCAGAAGGCTCTTCCGCAGGAACAGCCGCTGTGACCATTTGCCCGAAATCATTTGTAAATGCTTATTTTGATTTTTTTCAATTTCCTAAGCCAATCCCGCGAAGCTCTATTCTTGTCTGCACTAAAGCAACCAGAGTCTCTGGGAATCGAACCCGTTATTTGCTAGGAATTTAAGGCTTATCTTTCTTCTGCTTTTCTTATTAGTTTTCTTTGTTTAAAAAATGTATGAAATTTAATAAGAGTATGGTAGCATTGTTGAGACATTAAATGTATATTTGGGAGAGCATAAGAAAAAACGTTTTCAAAATAAAATAATTTTTTACGGCAAATTTTTACGTCAAATTCTGTGGAAAATGGGTTGTTGACCTAATCCTGTCTGCACATTATGTTAGAAATATAAAACGTTGCCAAATTAAAAATGAAATGTTATTAAATTGAAAACGAAATAATAAGAATGTACTTTACTTTATCAAATGTTGTTGCCCTTTTGCTTAGTTTTCGATTATTATTTAAAACTATTTGAGTATTTGAAAATAAAGTAAAGACAATTAAATTATTAAGTTAATGTGCTGTTTCCTTCTTGGTGACAAATAATTGATTGTATAGAAAAATTTTTATGAAAATCACTTAGTTTTTTTTAGCACTTTTCATATAAATTTTTCTAAACAATCAATTGCTTGTCACCTGGAAATAACACATAAATGAATAAAATGTATTTCTATTTATTTAGTTTAATAGAAGTCAAACAAAGAAAAGCTTTCTCGTGAATTTTGACAAGTTCTTTTTTAAATATAAACTAGGTTAAAAACTTTGTCTTTGTATTTTGTAGAAAACCAATCATTTTTAGTGAATAATAGAAATTTGAATTATAACTGCCAAATATTTAGAGATTAAACTCTAAAATATTTCTTAGTAGATTGATGGAATGTTAAGAAAGTATAATTATATATTGTAATTAAATTGTCAATCATAAATTGACAAAAATGTCAAAGCTTTTTTAAATTGATTGTATTTTCAATGCGTTATTTATTTCTAGAATGATAACAGCACATTGTTGAAACAACAATAAGTTGGTGTCAATGTGTTGTTAAGATGAGAACAGCATTTTGTCAAAATAAAATCAATACATTGCCAATATAAAAACGTTATAAAAAATATAATACCTCTATAAAAACGTTGTAAAAAAAAGAATTGCGCTAATTTTGGAAATTTTATACCGAATTTTCCCCTCTGTAAAAAATTGATTTAAGACTTTTCTTATTTCTTTGGTGAACTTGTAATTCATAGATGCATTTTTATTTAACTATCAATTCGAAAGGGACATCACATCGTTAAATCAACTTCGCTTTCAAGTATTTATACAATTTTTCATGTTTTCTGTTCGGGAGGTACCACGCCCACTTCTGCAATCCCGCCCACATTTTGTGGGATGCTTTGTATTGATACCCTTAGTATTTGTACCTTATTTGGAAACTTTGGCTCTTGTCGTTCTCCAGATATACAGCAAAAATGGGAGGGGGGGATTTTTAGCCATGGGAGGTAAGGCCATGATGGCTTTATTGCTCAATTGAATGGGAGATAAAGTAGTAATGGTCTTATTGCCCAATCATTGAAAGGTAAGGTCATATGTAAAATTTTGCGAAGTGAGAGATATAGCCATATATTTTTTCCCCAAATAAGAGGCAAAGCCATATTTTTCCAGAATATTGTTACGCATGGTGTAAACATTCTGTAAAAGGGAAAATCCTTAGTTATCATTGAAAAACATTTTTTTATTCTTGTGACGCACGCAGGAAAACTTTATTCAGCGAAGCCACCTGCCGCGTCCTATTGGAGGAAAAAACCCCTAAGCGCGGCCGCAGGCCTCCAAACAGAAAAACTTTAACTTAAGTAAAAGGGAATATCATTACCTCTTAATTATTAAAATAAGAAATATAAAAACCAAAAAGCGCTGTATTTTGGGGCGTGGCAAACATAAATACTTCCTATCTTGGACAACTTTTTGCTCGACTCAGCTTATTATACACTAAATAGCAAATCATTGAATGAAACTAAAATGTTCTTTACCACTACCCAATCTGTAAAATTTTGAGAGGTATTAAGAATTTTATACCACTTACAAACACTTGAAGTCGTTCTTTAAGCCATTCAAACAAATTCAATGATATTCTTGACTTTCGTTGTAGTTGATTGTTGCAGTTGCATCCAAAATAAACAATAATGTCTTTCAGATTTCCAGATTGAGCTTTAAACATTTTTTTTTTTGTTGTTCGTAGCAACTGTTGTAAGACAAAAGGCAGACAAACTTTAAAGCCAGTATCTGGGTTTTATATTACTCACGTTTTTGATTTCTTTTTCTTTAGATTTTACTTTTTTGGCGGCATTTCTTAACAAAAAGTTATTTGTAGAAAAAAGAAGTACTTTGGAGCAAGCTGAAATAATATACAATTATTTTATTTTAGAGCTTTTATTTAAGTATAATTCGTGGATTCTTGCGATAATAAATGGTTGGGGTTTTAGAAATATTTATTATTGCTAATAGTATTGTAAATATTGAAATTCTAGAATGCACGCGATGGCGTTTTATTATTTATTTATTTAAGTTTGTTTTTTTTTTCAAAAGATTTTATTTTTATACTAAATGATGGATGATGTTCGGTCAGTACAAAAAGTCATTGTCTGGGATTTTCAAAATACAATTCAGGGTTAAGTGTCTTTGTAATAAAATAAATGTGTTTCTATGGCTTGAAAACTTCTGTGATTTTGTTGAAATTTTTAGAAAAAAGTAATATTTCTAGGCAGCTCATTTCCAGCAGAAGTCAAACTTTGTGTACCTTTAGCAAAAAAAGACAATTTAGAAATGTTAACTGACCGTGATAAAATGAGAGCGCAACGTTGTAAAATTTTCGACAATATTCGCTTTAAAATTTTTAACAATGAGCACGTTTTTAAAAAAATTGTCAAATCAAAAAAAATGTTTCAATTCAACAATGAAAATACAAACAAGTAAGAAAGTATATTCGATCAAGATTGACAATTTAATACCCTACACTTTAGTTTATACACTGAAAGAAAAATGCTTCATATATTTAATGAATCATTTTCATAAAAATAATTTACTTGTGTAAATGAAAATTTTCATTGCCTAAATGGAATTTCATAGTTATAATGAAATATTTTCGTAAAAATCGCTTCATTAGATTTCGTAATTACGTTAAAAATTTTCATTGGATATATGAAAACTTAAGTTTGTCGAAGTTAAACAAAAAATTTTAATTGGGAACATAAAAAAACAATATACAAACATAACTATATTCATAAATTAATACAAAATTGTAGTTTCCATAAAAAATTTTTAATTGTTAATTAAAAAATTTAAGATTTAATAATTTCGTACATCTAATGTTACATGTATGCCATTCAATTTATGAAATCAGCTAGTCTACCAGCACCGAGGTTGGCCGATCGAATCCCGCCAGACAGAAAAAAAAAAAAAAATAAAATAAATTTAAATAAAATAAGAAAAAAAAAAAAAATAAAATAAAGTGAAATAAAATAAGAAAAAAAAAAAAATAATTAAAAAAAATAAAAAAAAAATTTTTTTTAACTTTATTGAAAGTATTCATCCAATGAATAATATTCATAGAATCATTGATCCAACGAAGCACTACATAGGTTCCTTTTTAATGCAATTTTTCATGGGATCAATGTCAAAATTCATTGGTATTGCGAAGAAAATTCTTTCAGTGTAGGGGAAAAAATTCGTTTGAGGGTGTAACCTATCTGGGACCTATGGTCAATCATGGAGCCGGCCATACAAACTTATGTTATGAGGTTAAGATTCATACAACAGTTTCTTGTGTCGAATATTATCCAGATGTCAACATCTATGGATAGGAAATTTGTTCGTCTTACAGCGAATTTATAGTAGAATTTATATGGCATATATAGCTCTGGACTAACCAGTACAAAATTTTGCCATGCTAATGAAGCTAAGTCACCATCAATAAGAAAATTTATGTGGAAGTTATGACATTTAAAGATATTTTTGGGAGTGGTTTTTATATACGAGCTTTGCTCAGATATGACCCGATTTAAAAAAAAAAAAACGTCATTCTAAAACCAACAGCCAAGAAGGCGGACTAGTTATTTTTATTTCACTTCTACAAAATGAAAGGGATTGCCAAGAATAACTCGTAAAATAAAGTGACGTCACTAAAAACCAAATATGGCGAACTTCTAAATCAATTTTTAAGGTTATATCTTCAACCGATTGCGCTAAAATTTTGTATACACATTCGGCTTTTTGCCAATATATGGTTAGTTGTGTGACGCTATTGATGTCCAACTTGGTGGAACACCCAAGATGGCGGACTTATTATTTTTAATGCATACCCACAATATGGGTATGCAATAAAAGGACTACCTGAAAGCACCTCGTAAATACAGTGACGTCGCCATATACTAAATATGGCGTACTAAGCTTTTAACAGTGTTCGAATATAAACAGAACATTATTGAGCGTTCGGCTCACCCACCCAGGAACGATATCTATTTTAACAATATAACACAAATTGAACTAAAAAACAAGAAAAAAGTTAATAAGAAAAATACTTGTACTTTTTATACCCTCCACCACAATTAGTTGTGAAGAGGGTATACTAAGTTTGTCATTCCGTGTGAAACTTTTTTATTATTCATCTCAGACCCCATAAAGTACATATATATTCTTGGACCTTGAGTAATTCTTTGTCGATTTAGCCATGTCCGTCTGTCTGTCCGTCTGTCCGTCTGTTGAAAACACGCTCACTTTCGATAACCTCAAAAGAAATAAACAAACTAAGAGTCAAATTGCTTGTAGTTATCCTAAGCAGTTTGGGATTGAAATCCAGCTGTGAAATTTCGTGAAGATGGGTTCATAATTTACCCTAGGCCCCATATAAACCCTACTCGCGGAAAACAGTTAAGTACGCTTAAAACCATAAAAGATAATGCTATCATAACAAAATGTGGTACATCAAAGTTTTATAAAACAAGAAAAAAGACGGTGAAATTTCGTGAAGATCGGTCTATAATTTACCATAGGCCCCATATAAACGCTACTCGTAGAAAACAGTTAAGTACGCCTAAAACACGAAAAATAATGATATCATAACAAAATTTGGTACGTCACAGTTTTATAGGACTTGAAATGACACTGTGAAATTTCGTGAAGAACGGTCCATAATTTACTCTATAAAGCCCTCTCTGGTAAAATAATTAAATACGACTAAAATCGTAGCAGATATAGATATTGCGGTAAACTTTCTTCCAGCTTAGCTTCATATGGCCAACAAAAAAATTTATGCAATTTTGTGATATACGTTCCATAATTTACCTTAGATACCATTTTATCAGCCTTCTGAAATTCACTACAAACGCTAAAACTAATTGCTCCGCTGTATTGAAAGTTATATCTTTTAATACCAGAAATCACTCCGCAGAATTTGGGATGATTGGTTCATAGCTTACCATGGCTCCAATATAAATTGCCCTCCGAAAAATCATTTAAGTTCAGCTTAAACTTTTACGAATCATGATAAAGTAAAGTACTCAAGCTATTTTAAATTGCTAAAAAAAAGCATTAAACTTTCTGATTTTATATATGTCTCAGCCGCAATCAATTTTAATGCAGATGTCTGTTTTTATAAAGATAAACTAATAATAAATAGACATCATATAGATATTACTCCTAAAACATTCAAACTGTCGGTGGAGGGTATCAAAGATTCGGCACAACCGAATATAGAACTCTAACTTGTTGTTAATAAAAACTTTAATTTTGTTCGAAAGATTCTAAAAATGTTTGGGTACATATTGATGCAATACCTCAGAATCAATGAAAAAGTCGATTCATAGTTTTTGGTTAGTTAGGGCCTTTTCCGTTTTAGGTATCTAACGATATAAGAAAACTTTGTTTTTTGCTTTTCAAAAGTTTTAACTTTTAAACACAGAATGAACTTAAAAAAAAAAAATCATTACATATTACATTCCCTTACAAATAACTTCTTTAATATTTTATTTTTCCTTGTTTCTCTTTCTGTTACACAATATTTCCATATGATCGTTATCAATCAAATACTAATTAAAAACTTTATTTAACAATAAGACTCTACTTTGGAAAACACTCATTAATTCATTATCATTGCCACCACCATACTAAATGATGCGTCTAATGAGCTGTGTGAGTTTAACTAAAGACCTTTGTAAAGTTAAAATCTATGGACCAGCAAAATACAACAGCTACTAAAAGCGCGGTAATTCATTAAAAGCTTAAATGCAAAATCTTTGCAAACATGGCCACACACACACACACATTTATATAGCATACACACATACAACAATTCGAGAATATATTGAATGTATTTATGTTGGTCTGAATGTTGTATTATCTGTTTAAATAAACTTTGTCTTAAAACACTAACAATATTGTTGATGCTGCTGCTCTTGCCGCCATGGCTGCTGCCGTGTAGTCAAGTATTAAGCAGCTTTTAATGACCTGACTATTAACACATTTACGCAATTTAACATCGGCACCAAAAGCAACAACATCTACAGCAGTATTAATAGCAGCAGCTACAGCAACAACTGGTTTAGTAGTGGCATCAATATAGTAAGTTGGCAACAGTTTGTAAAGAAAAGAGTTATAAAAATATTTTGTTAGATAAAAAAATTAAAATACTACAACTTGGAGCGGTTGACTGTTAAAGTTAAAAAGGTTTGAATTTCAAAACTATTTACGGATTTGAAATAAAGATAAAATTGTGAATTAAATGGGAATGAAATGAACATAAAAGTAGAGCAAAGAAAATATTAATGGATAGTGGCTGTTCGATAAGATTTATTTAAAATTAATGGAAAACAATTAAATGATTTTTTTATTATTTTGATTTCGAGAAGAAAAATTCGATTAATTTTTATAGCGATTCTATTTTATTTTTCGCATTTTTTTAAACATATTTTTATATGAAATTTCTTAATTCAAAGTGATTTTTGGAAATTACTTTTATATGAAAGTTGCCGAAATTGGCCACTCCAAAATAACACAGTGGTCTCCAAGTAGTCTCAGATATTACTAAAATGTATCCAAGTTTCAACTTTAGGAAGTCGATCTAAATCACTCTCTGGTTTAAAATTTTCAAGCTTTAAAATCGAAGCTGTTCCCCTTTTCGATTGCCACAAATCTCGAGCTGTTACTTGCAGACAGGAGGTCTAGTTGAACAAAACGTATCAAAACTCTAAATTCATCTTGCGGATAAGAATAAAACTTTTCAATGGCAATTATTTTATATCACATAAAACAATTATGTACTATGGTAAGTAGAGGAGTGACTGATTGCCCCAACAGGATTGTCAATAAAAATCAAAAATTATCGACTTATAATTTCTTATCCGTGAAAGACTATACGCCTCCACCACTTTTGGCATTACCCAGGACCAACGACAGTAAAATTTGATCATAAGAAATTCGTATTTTTTTTAATTTTTCGAAAATATAAATAAAGTCGGATTGGATTGACTACAAATCTTATTGTTTACCCCTTTGTCTTCCTTGACTCGTTTTTCAGCATATTTTTCTTTATAACTACCAATTAAGTCGGTTTCCGTATTTATTTTTATTCTGATAATTCTGGATGCTGTTTGAACTTTGAACTTCTAGGAAGATCGTCTGTAAAGTCGGATTGGATTGACTACAACTCTTATTGTTTACCCCTTTGTCTTCCTTGACTCGTTTTTCAACATATTTATCTTTATAACTACTAATTAAGTCGGTTTCCGCATTTATATTTATTCTGATAATTCTGGATGCTGTTTGACCTTTGAACTTCTAAGAAGATCGTCTGTAAAGTCGGATTGGATTGACTACAACTCTTATTGTTTACCTCTTTGTCTTCCTTGACTCGTTTTTCAACATATTTATCTTTATAACTACCAATTAAGTCGGTTTCCGCATTTATTTTTATTCTGATAATTCTGGATGCTGTTTGATCTTTGAACTTCTAGAAAGATCGTCTGTCAGATTGAAAACGTTTGCTTGATCAGTCTTTATAACTTTTTTAATTTCATGCAAACATTTCGTAAAAAATAGTTGTTTAGTTTCCTGTTTTACTTGAGGAATACTTTTACCAAATTTTTAATATCCGAAGAGCCTTGCCAGCCTGCAGAAGTATCAATCTCATATTTCAAGCTTCGCTTTATACTTCTTCCGCTGACCACTTTCTCATGGCCGGCAACAAAGGCTTCTCACATATACTACAGTTACAATCATCGCCTGTTGCACGATTATTCTTGGATTAAACCATGCACTTGAAATCTGGCATCTTCTGAAAAGGTCATTTGAAAATATGTATCTCAGCATCAAGTCGGCTGATAAAGCAAATGCTCAAAAGAAACTTTTCGTTCTTCAAATCATAATCACCGCATATGAATTTTCCAATCGATTTTTTGTTGTCTTTTATATATGTATTTATCTCATATTAATTATGATAAGGTCTCAAAGGACCAACTTATTACAACTTTTTTAACGTATCACACCTGTAATTTATTGCTTTATTATTTCGCCATATGAATGTTCCACAACTTCAACTACTCTTTTGTCTTCTATGAACATTGTAAGAGTATTTTTTTTAAATTTTTTAATGGAACAAAATGTTTTTCATTGAAGTTTTCTTGAAAATAAGTGCCAATTGAAAATGAAAGCAGCTACGATTTCAAAGCTTGAAAACTTAAAACCTGGGACTTAGAACGACTTGAAGTTAAAACTTCGCTACATTTTAATAACATCCGACACTGCTTATATACTTATATACGCCCCTTGCTTAGGAGCCGGAGATATCTAACATCAGCTTCTTTAGAAATAGCCAACAGCTAGAGAGAACCGCTCCAGGCCGAACTTTTCCCTTAGAAACCACATCTAAAGTCAAAAAACAACGCACACCCAGCAAATACCTATGAACCTCGATACGTGAACCTTTAGTCTGCTTTCTATTTCAGGCCTATTTAAAGTCCCTCGACATTACTCTCTACTAACAGACTACTAAATCTTCATCTTACCCTCAACATAAACGCAACCATTTTGACTGTTTGTTCCTATCACAGAACGTATGCAATCGGGTGCCTCAATGACTACAATGAGTTCTGAAGGAGCTGTCAGAATGAAGAGGAGGAACAAATAATATTTTGCTTTCCGCGCCAATACTTTAATATTTGGCAGATGAGGATTGCCCTGTTTGGATGTTCTTTTTTATTAAGGACTAAGGTCAATCTCTTTTCAGCAAGGAATCAAAATGGTTGGAGACTGCAGTAATGCCTCTGGACTAATCTAGCTTTATCATTGGCTCTAGTTCAGGCTATTACAACGGGAACTTTGTAAGGACCCAAATTAGTTATCCTCGTTTTAGCTGTCCATTGAACCTAACCAGGAAGTTTAGAATACGACTCTTTTAAAGAGTGGCTAATATTGTTTTGTCTAGAAAATCATTTAAAAAAATAACGTTTCTCTGTTTGTGATCTTCGAACACAAAAATAATACTGTACTTATCCAACCCAACAAAAAGATGGGAGTACCGTTCTGTTTTTTTTTTTTTCAACACAAACTTCGTTGTTTTCTGTTCAGCACATTTATGTTCGTTCGTTTAAATTGTGCTTAGCAACCTTTTGGCTGGTAAAAAAAACAAAAAAAAAAAAACATACATATAAAAAACAAAAAGCCTGCGAAAAAATGTTACACAAACAAATCATGTGCACAATACACAAAATACACACACAAGCTATTCGTGCTAAGGTCGTTTTTGTTTGCTTATTTCTTTATCAATGTAAAAAAGAAATACTTTAATATATTCAAATATAATGTTTGACTACAGAACACTACAATTGTTCTGTTTTGTAACAAAGAACAGAACACTATACAATGTTCGTTACTTTCTTGAAAATAGTTACGAACGGTACGTACGCTAAATAATGTTATATTTATTTTCGAACACTGGCTTAAAGTGTTTTTCGGAAGGTCGCTCGCTTTATATACGACCTTTCTTAAATTATAGATCGATTCTTAAGAAGTTTAGTAATATGATTTAAAATAGTGCAAAATTCAATGACAATCGATGCATTCCGACATCAATTTGTGTTAAATTCTTTAACAAAAATACCAATTGGGTTGGGTGTTTCATTTACATTTGGGTGCTTCTTCTGAAGAGACACCTAAATTGTTCTTTTGTGGTGAGTCCTTCGAAAGTGAACGTGATTTCAACAGGCATGCGGACGGACAGACAAACAGACATGGCTAAATCAACTTGGAATTACTCAGTGATTCAAAATATTCATACATATATAATTAATGGGGTTGAAGATGAATATTCAAAAAGTTTCACACGAAATGGCAAAATTAGAATATCCCCTTATTTACCACTAGTGGTAGAAATTATAAAAAAATGCAACTTTTTGGCAAACATATTTGGCATATTTGAGCATATTTCGATGTTTTTTTAAAGACTTTTGTTATTTGGCATATAAAACTTGCCCTGGTAACAAATAACCAATGTTCGTATTAAATCGGCCTCCATAAAAATTAAATTAAACAAACCACATTAAACAAAACAAATACAATCAGTCGTTTAATTCTCCTTTTCCGGCTGCAATCACACTTTTTTTAGGTACAAGCATTTTTTTTTTTGTAATAAAAATAAATATTTAATTGTAAAACAATTTATAAAATTACTATAATCCAACAATTGTCACGTAATTTTTGGTCATCCTGGTATGTGTCGATGTGTGTGCGTGTCTGTCTGACTGCGTGAATTTGTCTGTATCTGTGTCTATCTGCAAATGTAACACGGTGAATTAATACCAAAAACCAACAAAAACAACAGCTATGACAATAATTGTAAAATACATTTATACATATGTATATACTTTTACGTATGTATGTACATACATATGTATATGCATAAGCGTGTAACATAAAATACCTGCTATAAAGTGTTGTAGTCTTTTTGGGGTTCAAGTAATATGTATGCACATGTGTGACTGTGTGTTTGTGCTTTGCGTGTATGTTGAATGTCTGTGAAAAGGCTTATGAAAGTTAATCAATTCTGATCGACACCTAATTAAAGGGGCATTATCGCTTGATGAACTGTTGATGATTGAAAATAAACTCACACGTACATGTGTAAAACACAAATGTAAAATACATATGCATATATATGTACGTGTATTTACACAAAAAACTTTTTCAACTAATAGACTGCCAGGCAATAAAGTAAAAACCAAAGTTACAAATGATTAATAATATCTAACGGTGGAAACGCTTTGAAAACATGTTTTATTTTAATAAAGTCTTCCAATCGACAAGAAAAATTTCGCTTAATAGAAATAATTCGCGTCAGACTTCATGTCTGTTCCACAATTTCCTTCTAGTTCTTTATTATAGAAAAAGGAAACGATGGGATTCAGTTTTTTATGTTTAAGTTAAAATCACTTCGCTTTGTCGCTTATTTAGAGACTTTACTGTTTCCATAAAAAAGTTTTAACCTGATTCAACGAAATATTGACGGTGAATTGTAGCAATTAAATAAAACTTCCGTTTATTACAATCACAAAATAAAAAATAATATAAAAAATACAAGCACGTGCATATAAACGTAAAGATACAAAATCTTTTACAAACTTATTTTACAGTGAAAAGCAAAATAGAACTAAATCAAAATGCATATCACTAAAAAAAACAATGAAAACATTACCAAAAATACACAGGCTAAAAAAGCTTAATTTCACTTTGGAAATTTTTTCAGAATAAAAATTTTCTATAGAAATTTATTAAGCTTTAAAAAATATTTCTACAGCAAGCTATTCGGAATTAAAAATATTCTATAGAAAATTATTTAAAATGATTATTTTCTGTATAAAATAAATATGGGTGAAAAATTTTCTATAAAAATTATTTTAAATGAAAATTTTCTACAGAAAATTATTCGGAATGATAAATTTTCTAAAATATTTGAAATTAAAAATTTGCTATAAAATATTATTGGGAATGAAATATTTTCTATAGCAATTTTTTTTAAATTAAAACGTATCTATAGAAAATTATTCGAACTAAAATTTTTTTTAAAAAATTATTCGGTATGATAAATTTTCATAAGTAAATTATTCGGAAAGAAATATCTACTATAGAAAATTATTTGAAATGAAATATTTCTGTAGAAAACTATGTATTCGCAGTGAAAAGTTTCCTTTAGAAAATTATCCGGAGTGAAACATTTTTTTTTAAAAATTATAGTGAGTTAATATTTTTATATAAAAAATATTTGGAATTAAAATTTTCTCTAAAAAATTATTCGGAATTAAAGTTTTCTATAAAGTTTTATTCGGAATTAAATTTTTCTATAAAAAATTATTCGGAATTAAATTTTTCGATAAAAAACTATTTGAAACTAAAAATTTTCCATAAAAACTCTATTCAAAATTTAAATTTTCTATAGAAAACTATTCAGAATTAAAAATTTGTATAAAAAATTATTCGGAATGATAAATTTTCATAAGTAAATTATTCGGAAAGAAATATTTACTATAGAAAATTATTTGAAATGAAATATTTCTGTAGAAAACTAAGTATTCACAGCAAAAAGTTTCCTTTAGAAAATTATTCGGAGTGAAAAATTTTTTTTAAAAATTATATTGAGTAAATATTTTTATATAAAAAATTATTTGGAATTAAAATTTTATCTAAAAAATTATTCGTAATTAAAGTTTTCTATAAAGTTTTATTCGGAATTAAATTTTTCTATAAAAAATTATTCGGAATCAAATTTTTCTATAACAAATTATTCGGAATTAAATTTTTCTATAAAAAATTATTCGGAATTAAATTTTTCTATAAAAAACTATTCGAAACTAAAAATTTTCCATAAAAACTCTATTCAAAATTTAAATTTTCTATAAAAAGCTATTCAGAATTAAAAATTTATATTAAAAATTATTCGGAACGATAAATTTTCATAAGTAAATTATTCGGAAAGAAATATTTACCATAGAAAATTATTTGAAATGAAATATTTCTGCAGAAAACTAAGTATTCGCAGTAAAAAGTTTCCTTTAGAAAATTATTCGGAGTGAAACATTTTTTTTTTAAAATTATATTGAGTAAATATTTTTATATAAAAAATTATTTGGAATTAAAATGTTATCTAAAAAATTATTCGGAATTAAAGTTTTCTATAAAGTTTTATTCGGAATTAAATTTTTCTATAAAAAAATATTCGGAATTAAATTTTTCTATAACAAATTATTCGGAATTAAATTTTTCTATAAACAATTATTCGGAATTAAATTTTTCTATAAAAAACTATTCGAAACTAAAAATTTTCCATAAAAACTCTATTCAAAATTTAAATTTTCTATAAAAAACTATTCAGAATTAAAAATTTATATTAAAAATTATTCGGAATGATAAATTTTCATTAGTAAATTATTCGGAAAGAAATATTTACTATAGAAAATTGTTTGAAATTAAATATTTCTGTAGAAAACTATGTATTTGCAGTGAAAAGTTTCCTTTAGAAAATTATTCGGAGTGAAAAAATTTTTTTTAAAAATTATATTGAATAAATATTTTTATATAAAAAATTATATAGAATAAAAATTTTCTCTAAAAAATTATTCGGAATTAAAGTTTTCTCTAAAATTTTATAAGTGGGTGAAGATAAATACGCCGAGTTAAATATGTTTTATAACGTAAAACGTTACGTTATTAAAAACGTAGCTGAGCTACGCGTAGCTGATTAAAAACGTAGCTCAGCTACGCATATTTCAGCTACGCGTAGCTCAGCTACGATTTTATTTAATTATTTTCTTAATTTTGAGCGTTGTGTATGGGAGAGATTTTTTAAATTGCGGCCGAATCAAAAAAGATTACGGAACGGCAGGGGCACCAAATTAGAGGAAATCAACTCTACTTTCGTAATCTTTAATCAAAATTTAAGAAATATAAATTTTTCTATTTTTAAAAAATTCTTTAAATTTTGGCTAGTGTATCTGGGAGAGATTTTTTTACTCCCGTTTCGTAATCTTTTTTGGTTCGGTCACAACTTAAAAAAATCTCTTTCAGATACACTAGCCAAAATTTAAAGAATTTTTTAAAAATAGAAAAATTTATATTTCTTAAATTTTGATTAAAGATTACGAAAGTAGAGTTGATTACCTCTAATTTGGTGCTACTCCCGTTTCGTAATCTTTTTTGGTTCGGTCACAACTTAAAAAAATCTCTTTCAGATACACTAGCCAAAATTTAAAGAATTTTTTAAAAATAGAAAAATTTATATTTCTTAAATTTTGATTAAAGATTACGAAAGTAGAGTTGATAACCTCTAATTTGGTGCTACTCCCGTTTCGTAATCTTTTTTGGTTCGGTCACAACTTAAAAAAATCTCTTTCAGATACACTAGCCAAAATTTAAAGAATTTTTTAAAAATAGAAAAATTTATATTTCTTAAATTTCGATTAAAGATTACGAAAGTAGAGTTGATTACCTCTAATTTGGTGCTACTCCCGTTTCGTAATCTTTTTTGGTTCGGTCACAACTTAAAAAAATCTCTTTCAGATACACTAGCCAAAATTTAAAGAATTTTTTAAAAATAGAAAAATTTATATTTCTTAAATTTTGATTAAAGATTACGAAAGAAGAGTTGATTACCTCTAATTTGGTGCTACTCCCGTTTCGTAATCTTTTTTGGTTCGGTCACAACTTAAAAAAATCTCTTTCAGATACACTAGCCAAAATTTAAAGAATTTTTTAAAAATAGAAAAATTTATATTTCTTAAATTTCGATTAAAGATTACGAAAGTAGAGTTGATTACCTCTAATTTGGTGCTACTCCCGTTCCGTAATCTTTTTTGGTTCGGTCACAACTTAAAAAAATATCTCCCGTATACACTAGCCAAAATTTAAAGAATTTTTTAAAAATAGAAAAATTTATACTTCTTAATTTTTGAATAAAGATTACGAAAGTAGAGTTGATTTCCTCTAATTTGGTGCCCCTGCCGTTCCGTAATCTTTTTTGGTTCGGCCGCAATTTAAAAAATCTCTCCCATACACAACGCTCAAAATTAAGAAAATAATTAAATAAAATCGTAGCTGAGCTACGCGTAGCTGAAATATGCGTAGCTGAGCTACGTTTTTAATCAGCTACGCGTAGCTCAGCTACGTTTTTAATAACGTAACGTTTTACGTCATAAAACATATTTAACTCGGCGTATTTATCTTCACCCACTTAAATTTTATTAGGAATCAAATTTTTCTATAAAAAATTTTTCGAAATTAAAAATTTTCCATAAAAACTCTATTCAAAATTTAAATTTTCTAATCAGTATTGTGGTTATTTTGTTGAAATTTTTATGGTTTTTATTTTTCGAAATTAAAAATTTTCCATAAAAACTCTATTCAAAATTTAAATTTTCTAATCAGTATTGTGGTTATTTTGTTGAAATATTTATGGTTTTTATTTTAATTAGGCTAAAGTTCATCAAATTTAATTTTTATTCAATTATTTTTATGAAGAAAGGAATTTTACAACATGAAATGAATTAAAATTTATTGATAATTTTTCATTCTTGACTGAAGCTGGGCTCGAACCCAGGCGTTTTTACGGACAGGTTACCCTTACATGTTTCGATTGCAACCACTCAATCTCTTCAGAGGGCTTGCCGTTTTTTTAAATTTTCTATAAAAAACTATTCAGAATTAAAAATTTATATAAAATATTATTCGGAATAAAAAATTATTCGGAATAAAAATTTTCTAAATTTTTGAAAATTTTTCATTCTCAATAATTTGCTATTCAACATTTCTAACTCCGAAGAATTTTCTTTACAAAATTTCTCACTCCGAATATTTTACTACTGAAATTTTTTTATGCCGAATGTTTTTCTATTAAGTTTTTTGCATAAAATAAAATATTTTCAATAGAATATTATTCCAAATGAAAAATGTTCAACAGAAGATTATTCCAAATGAAAAGTTTGCTATAGAAAACTATTCTTACTAAATTATAATTATTATTATAATTATAATTATTCCAAATAAAGAATTTTCCAGAGAAAATTATTCTAAGTGAAAAATTTTAAATACCAAATTATTTGGAGTGGTAAATTTTGAATAAAAAATTATTCGAAATGACAAATTTTCAAATGAAAATTTGTATTCGGAATGAAAAATTAGCTACGGAAAATTATTTGGAATAAAAAATTTCCTCTAGAAAATTATTCTGTCTGTTAACAAAATCCTATTAAAAGTTATTTGGACTCATGATGTTTATAGAAAATTTCTTGATATCATAAAATTCCTTTAGAAAAAAATTACGTACAAAAAAATCTAAAAATGAAAATGTAAAACTATTCGGTGTGAAAAATTATAATAAAAAATCATATAGTATGACAAAATTCATTTAGAAAATTATTCGGAATGAAATATTTTTAAAGAAAATTATTCGTAACAATTTTTTATTATCTGGTTGAAAAAATTTCTACAGAAAATTATTTGGGTAAAAAGTTTTTAAAAAAGTGTTTGGTGTAAAAAATTCCTATAGAAAGCTTTTCGGTATAAAGAAATTTCTATACAAAATTAGTTGGTATAAAAATGTTTCAATGTTTTTTTTTGTTCCTTTATATATTTTATAACAAATCCTTCAAAGTAAAAGAATTTAGTGCAGAAAATTACGGAGGTTTAAATATTTTTTAACAAATATTTCAAAGTTAGAGATATTCTATAAGAGAACTTTCGGAGTTGTAGATTTCTATGGATAACCTTTTGCAGCAAAAAAGCCTATGTGAGATATCAAGTTTTTATAGCAAATCTTTCGATGTTAAAGATTTTATATAGAGATAGAGTTCTTTAAAAAAAATCTTTCGGAGTTAAAGATTTCAATAGAAAATCTTTCGGAGATAGATGTTTTTTAAATTTTTTTTCGGAGTTAACGTTCTTAATAAAAAATTTTTCGGAGGCAGATATTTCTGTCTGCCTTTCGGAGTTAAAGATTTTATGTATAAAATCTTTTGCAGTCAGAGATTTCGGTAGAAAGAAATTTTTTTAAGAAAAATTTTTGGAGTTAGATGTTTTTGACAGAAAATGTTTTGAACTTTAAAATTTTATTATAATATTTTTTGGAATTAAAGATTAATTTAATAAAACCTTTGAAGTTAGAGATTTTTTGGAGTTAAATATTTTCTGTAGAAAACCTTTTGGTGTTTGGAATTTTTCGGTATAAGAAATTTTCAATAGAAAATCTTTTGCAGTTTAAGATTTTTATTTAGCAAATTTGTTGGAGTAAGTGATTATTTAATTTTTTTGGCAATTAAAGATTATTCTGCGTGCAATATTCTGTGTGTGTTACAATAAAAGTTTCGGAAAAACCTTAAGAGAAAAATGTTTTGTAATGTGGCATTCTCCGTAGAAAACGTTTCACATTCAACATATTTGTCAAAAATATTACTCCGAAAATTACAAGTTTCCTTTATTTACATTTGACTGCCCCCAGTTGATTTTACACTTTAACGTTTATAAATAAAATTGACATTTACTTGTTAAAAGAAACACCATAGTAGGTAGGCAAACTTACACTCGAACATTTAACGACTTAATTGTCAACCAGGTGTTGTTGCAACATTATTGCCAACAAAAAAATTCCGGTTATTGGCCTATTCAACAAACGGCGAATGATAACAATTACAATAAAACCAACAACAAAAGCCCTTAAAACGGTATAAAATAAACAGTTGAAATCACCGTTATTTTCTGGCGCGTGTTCAAATTGTGACGTCAAAATTCAATATTTTTTGCTATTGTCGAGTCTTCGGTTTGTTGCTACGAGAAATATTTTTAAACTGACACGTAGATGGGGTGTATCCGTCTGCTAAAGGGTGAAACAAGAATCCAAATAGGATATGAGTCGTTTAAAACACTTGTTAAAACAGGATGTGCTTGTAAGTTGCATGTCACAACTACTGCATGAAAGTGGTAAACAAAAAAAATATACATACACAATAATCGATGGAAGGCATCGATAAAATAAAGTTTGTAAAGCAGTTATAAAATAAAGTTTGTAAAGCAGTTTAAAGAAACTTTTACCATGAAAATGTTTAAGGATTAGTTTAAGAAAGAAATTATATGAAGTCCAGAAATCACACAATAATCAGTTTTGTTGTAAAATTTTTATTGAATCTTTTTCAATTGTTATTATTTCTTAAGATAACCATTATAATATTCTTCTTCTTCTTCTTCATTTTCATCATCATCTTCATCGTCCACTCTTAAGTCGACATTAGCATCGTAATCGCGTAAATTAATACCAAATATTCCATCATTCAATGAACGAGCTGTTGTTGCGGCAGGTCCTGGTGGTCCAGCTGGACCAATGGGGCCTGGTGGACCTGCAGGACCACGCTCGCCTGGATAACCACGCCGACCGCGACGTCCAGGTGGCCCTATTGGCCCAGGAATACCAGTTCGTCCCGAAGAGCCTCTTTGGCCCTGAGGTCCTGTGGGGCCTGGACGACCTGTCAGACCTTCAGGCCCTTTATCACCTTTAACACCCTGAACGCCAGGAAAACCAGCTAGGCCTGGTGGTCCTGGGGGCCCCGGTTGACAAATACATTGATTTTGGGGTAAAACAACAGCTGAAGTGGGTTGTTGGCGATGACCTAGTAAAGCTCTTTGTTCATCATGATCACGATACCGTTTGGCTGTTACAAAAGCCAAAATAGCTGAAATATATTTGTTAACATTTTTCATTAAAAGTTCAATAAATCCTTACACAATCATTAAAAAATGTTACCCAAAAATTGAACAGTTATTTTCAATGCTACCATTGCAAATTTTTTAAACAAACTACATTTTTTTAAACACCAGCCTGACTTTTTATACTTTTGTAAAGTTTTTAGTAGATATTTACTTTAAGATCTTAATCACAACATTTCTTTAATTTAATGTAAAACAGAAGCCAGTAAGAACAACTTTTTTAAACAAAAAAAAAAAAAAAACAATTAATTTTGAATTAACGATCAATGATATTGATCTCTAAGAATCTTTAAAAGAATTACTTAGAAATATTTAAACTGTAAGAATTGCTATAAATTCAGCAGTTGAAGCAAATTTTTGTTAGTTTTGGCAAAAGCTATGAAGGCTACTCTTGTGATATTTTTGGGTAATTACCTCACCTTTAATAAAAAGTTACAAAAATGATTTGTATACTTTTCTTTTCGTTAGCTTTTTGTTGTCTTGTGTCAACTTTAGCTCAATTCCTTACCCAATATGGTCTTCCCGGCCCCCCCGGACCGCCAGGACCTGTTGGTTTACCGGGTCCTAAGGGTGAAGCAGGTGATCGTGGTTCTGATGGGAGACAAGGGGCATCTGGTGCTCGGGGTCCTACTGGCAGACGTGGTAAAACGGGCCAACCTGGTCTAATAGGTCCACCTGGTACTCCCGGCTTAAGAGGACCCCGTGGTTATGATGGCGAACGTGGCTCTGAAGGCCCGGCCGGTCCCATAGGACCTGCTGGTCCTCGTGGTCCAGCAGCACCTCCAACGCCACCCGCTCCAGCACCAGCACCAGCACCAGCACCCGCACCAGTTCCTCCAGCCGGAGGTTAGAAGAATTTTTTGTATTTGTGACACAACTGGCAGTAGTGGTAATTCAAGAAAATGCGTGAACTATTGTAAAGTTTTTAAGTATTTAGAAAAAAATTAAATAAAAAACTATTAAAGCTAATTTTAAAATTTATTTGAAAATTATAGTGAATGTGAATTAATTTTTGTACAAAGTTAATCATGAGTTCTCTCTAAAAAAAAATTGTAGATTTTTACACTTTAAATAGCTTAACCCGGTGCGCTGTGCTACCTCCATTAAAATAAAATATAAAAGAAATATGTAATCCGATTATGGCCTATAGGCTTGGTTACTGAAATTTAATAAATAAATATCTTTCTTATTGGTAACTAATAGTGCATTTACACTTGTAATTTTCAAACTAGTTTACGATCGTAAACTACTTTCATAAACTATACCGTTTACATCAGCATTTTTGACAGTTAAGTTGTTTATCTTTGACAAGTTCTTAGCCCCAATAATAAAAAAAAAAGTTGATGCACATACATACGAACATATAAACAAACCTTTTATTTCCGTTGTCCATTTAAAAGAAAATATGTAAAAAAACTAACATTTCTTATACATTTGGATTTTTTTTAAACATTTTCTTTGTTTATATTATTCTATATATTATATTTCTTACTATTGTTTTGGCTTTTTTTACAGATAAAAGTAAATTTTTTTTCACTTGATTTTTTTTTATTTTTGAGGAAATGTCAAATATCACTAGCATTGCCAGAACAAAATTTGAAAAACAGAGTTGCATTAATAAAAACTGGTTGTTTGTAACTAGTTTATCTCAAAAGCTAGTTACAAACGTGTTTATAATTTGTATGGATAAACAAGTTTCTCAAACTAGTTTATCATCACAAACAACTTATAACCTGTTTATGGCGTAGGTGTAAATGCACTATAAGCAATTTTTACCAAATTTCAAACTTCTGCTATTATCCTTCTTCAGCTTTTTAGACAATTTATATTGTTCTGATATAAGAGTTTTCATGCTTACTTTTCCACTTTTTGGCAGATGTTGTGTATTGATAAGCAAATCCTTTTTTCCAAATTTGAAAACTTTTAATGTTACCGTTCTGTAGGAATGGGCAAAAAATATCGATATATAAAAATATCGATAATTAAAAAAAAATAATCGATATATATCGCCGATATTTAATATACCGATATATCGATGTATCGATATTGAAATACGTCTATCGAATTCGATATTTTTTAAAGTCAGTTTTCATTTAAAACCTAAAATTTAAGCCGTTTTTTAAACAATATGTATTTAAAAATTGGCATCACTGCAATCATCATATGTTTTTTTAAACTAATATGAAGATCTATAATTCCCCGTCTACAACTGACATGATTTGCTGTTATAACATGGTTATAAAAGCGTGTTAAAACATTTGCATTAACAAACGTGTTCTAACATGAGAAAACCTCTAACATGATGAGTCTCTTCTTAACACAAACATCATATTAGTGTTAATGATTAGCATTTCATGTCCCAGTGGTACAGCGTGCTAGTCCTGTGCGTGTATATTCGCTAGCCCTTTAAGAACTACCGCTAGTCCCACCACAATCTACCTCACATGCTTTCGAGTGGCGAATTTAACATAGTGATGTCATTGGAGGTGACAATTGACCCATCTCTGCATAACCTCTACCTACCATAAGGGTTAGCTACTTATGTATATCTACAAAACGTGATAGCAAAAGCAAGCGATTTTGTTGTTGTTCCAGTAACGGGATCTATTTCAGATACACATTTTTTGACTTGTCGTTGAAAAAAAAAAATGTTTTCTGCATTACTTGGAGCTATAGAATTAGCTAGCGAAACGTGGGTACCTATTTTAACATGTCAATACCAGATATTGGTGACAGGGAAAGATGAAGGTATGATTTGAATGCCACATCAGTAGTCAGTAGTACAGATTGAGTAAAAGTGCTAACTATTTCGCCTGTCATTAGTGGCGATTGCTTCTTTTTATACCACTGGGGTCAGTTGTAGACTGCATGTACTAGAAGAAGAATCAAGAAAGAAGCGGGGTTTTCACCTTGCAGATTTCTAATTAAAACAGTAAAGTCAAACGAACTTGGAAAAGATTTATTTTATGCGGTTTTAGAACAATATATGTGTATATGTATATATATTAAATTTTTTAATTTCGTAATACGTTCGATGTATCGATACATCGATATTTTTGAAATAATAAATATCGATACTCTTAAAATATATTAATTCGATAAAGTTTTTCAATTTGCCCATCCCTACCGTTCTGTAAGCTAATCGTACAGTGTGGTGTTCCAAATTTGATGCACATAGCTGGGTTATCCAAACACAACCTCTCTCAAAATATGGGATTGGAGAAGTGGGCGTAGCACCTCAAGTACAAAGACATTATACATTTTTGTATGTCTACAGAACGATAAGAGCCAACGTTTCCAAATTAGGTACAAGAATTTTGGTAACCAACCCGACAAAATGTGAGCGGGGCACAAAATATATTTATTTATATCTGAAGAACGATATTTATATAACTTTCTGTTCTTACCACCCATTGAAGTTTTAAAAAATTTAAATAAGAATGGCCATGTAAACCGCATTAAAACTTTGATTTTTTTCGGGCTGTAATGGAGTTGCATGCGGATTGTGCTCTCTTTAAAAACGATTATTCTGCTTGTTCACATACACGTTAACTCAGAAATGAGCTGCATCGCTAAAGATGATTTAACCATATAGATCTGGTTCAACTTTCAGTTGATTTTTAGCTGATTCCCCGAACACTCGATGCAAAAAGATGGTTAGCTGGCTTTTATTCTTGCACGAGTTGGATCTTATATGAATGTTAGCCAAGATCTTTACACACAATATACTTTCTGGTTATATTACTTAATATGAAGGATAGCTAACATATTAACATAGTTCATTCGGGACAATATCTGAGACAGGCATTATTTAGGTTACTTAAGTGACCTGTTACATAGTGTCAAAAAGTTTCCAATTAACCCCCTTTAAGGACATCGACATGTTCAAGTGAAAAGTCCACTTTATATAAAGTTTTAAGACTAGAACTAGTCCCTATTCCTTAAGAACCGTCACGTGACAAGTTTGGTATCAGTTTCCTTTCCCCTAGGAATAAGAATAATTTTTAAAGACTTAACTTGAAATTTAATTCTGTGTTCTCTCAAAAACGAAATCTAAAAAATTTCAAAACAAAATTTTTATCAAAACATATTTCCTCCGTGTTCTTTCTTTTTCTCTTCAACGTGTGTATGGTTTTAGTTTGTATCTATCTGTATGCTTGTGTTTGTGTACATATTTGCATTTATTTAAATTTTATTTTCGTCTTTATTGTTGTTATTTTTTTTCGTAGGGATTCAGTTGTTTGTTTGTTAATTTTTGTTAATTAAGTATGAAAATAATTTTATGCAAATTAAATGTTTTAATTTTCTGTTACTAATTGCCATGTTGTTGTTTTTTGTACGATACATTCCTTTATTGCCATATTAAATAATTATTTAAAATTTTGCACATTTAATTTTAAACTTGTCACATATTTATTTGGATTTAAATTTAAAAGATACATTTGCATACTCTAGGGCTTAAAATATAACATTTGCAAATTGGTTATTTACTTTATTATTGTTGTTTGTAATAATTTTTCAAAATTATTTAAAATATTCTGCTAATTAAATGGAATTGTTTTGTATGCATAAGAGGGTTAAGGAAACTATTGTATGATGTCTTTAACTGATTCAAATTACGGTTGTATTCTTTGAAAGTTTGAACAAGAGTTTGACTTTTTTCAAAAGTTGGTAAATTTTTCAAATATCTGATGAGATTTGGATACTAAAATTAGTTCTGAGTATAAGATTGTGTACATATAAAATAGTTAATTGAATGTAGGAAGAAATGTTTACAACTATATAGTCCGTTTATACGTCCGTTAATTATTTCGCGAAACATATTTTTATCAGACGAAATTCTATATAGAAGGATATGCATTTTATTCAAAAAACGTGTATGAAACAATTCAGTATATAAATCATTTAATACAGTATTGTTTCCAAACAATTTTTTTTTGTACTTTAATATTTATTTACTGAATCTGGCTTACTAAGGCCAAACAGTTAATATTAAAAATCTTAAAACTAGTCTCAATTTAGAAGCACATAAATGTTTGGACGGTCCTCGGCCTAGTGGAAAGGAAGATCAGCTCTTCGAAGACTTGTTCGAGTTTGAAGCTAAGAAAAGTGCATTGCAAGCGGATTTGGCTGGTATTCTAGTCTAATAATATATTTTTCATGGACTTTGCGAAACTCAACTTCTACCAGTGGAATTTCTAAATCCCTATGAATGTTCTCATTTCTTATATACCATGGTTCATGGTTCTAAGAATCTTCAATGGCCTTCTGTAACAGATTGTTACTCGATTTGCAAGCCATTTACCATAATTGGATAGCATATGTCCAAATCGGTTTCAAACCAGTTTTGTATCCCCTATATGATATTCATCGACTTCCATACTATGCACCATCAGGCAACTTGGCATGCACTTCAATGCAAGGAAATCCCACCTAAGCTAATCGATGTTATTAAGCTCTGTATGGAAACTCAACAAGCCGAATACTACATGAACGCAGTAAGGCAACCCGATTGGCTTCAGTACCGGTGTCTGACAGGGATGTATCCTTGTATTAAACTCAATTATGCAGCAACCAATTCACCCTAGAAGAGGCATTACATGATTGGTGGACTAGAGGATCTGAATTATGCTGATGGTATCTGCTTACTTTACCGACAAATCAGCAAAATTGGAACAAATACACCTGCTAGCATCATGTGTTGGTCTTCTTAATAATATCGAGAAAACAAAAGTTGTACGCATTAACACAACCACTCGCTATAAACTCAGGGCCAACAACATAGAGTCCGAGGATGTTTAATTGTTTTGCTACTTAGAAAGCATAATGTCCTCCAAAGGAGGTTTACGTGCAGATATTGCATGTCGCTTAAAAAAGCAAAAAAGGCATTTGGTGCGTTACAAAGAATGTAGAAGTCACCATAAAAACATACAGGAACTTCTCCTGAAATGTTCGCTGTTCCCTGCTATATGGATGTGAATATTGAAACTTTACAGCAGACTAGATACAATATCTGCAGGTATTCGTTAACCGTTTCTTGCGGAAAATATTGCGAGTTTTTGGCCGAAAAAAGTTTCTAGAAATATAAATTGCAAAAAGAAAATAAAGCTGGGTTGGTCATATTTTGAGAAGTCCTCATTATGATATATGGAGATGGCAATTGACTGGAATCCTCAAAAGAGCAGGAGAGGAGGTACACCCGCTAACATCTGCAGAAGGCTACTAGAATCCGAGATAAGTAAAGCAGGAAAAACCGGGTCTAAAAAAGCACTAAGGGCATAAGACAGATCCGGATGTGAGGCTTTTGTTACGGCACTTTGATACAACTTGGAACAATAGGAATCAATATATAATTTCTTGAAAGCCGCAACACACGCACACTTTTTAATAGCACGCGCACAATCTTTATTCTTTCAGCCAATCGGCTGTTTCTTTGGATATTCATTGATAATACGTATACTGCAATATCAAGAAAGTACTTTCATGTGCAAAGCCAAGGGTAGGAACAAGCATCTATGTTATCAATAAACAACATCTGATAAAGTGTGGGCGGAATTGTAAAAGTGGGCGTGGAAATTCCCATACAAAGGCTCTATAAATTTCTGTATACCTGGAGAACGGCAAGAGCAAAAGTTTATATAAGGTACAAGCATCTTGGTTATTCAAAGACAACGTACGACAAATTGTGGCATAGATTGGGAGAAGTGGGCGTGGCACAAAATATATTTATTTATTATATACCTAACGGGAAGACAAAAATTGTTTAAATTTAGTGCACAGCGCACATAACCTCTCTAAAAAGTGGGGTTTAGAGAAGAGCGCCTACCTTTCAAAGACATTATAGATTCTGTAGAACGGCAAGAGCTAAAGCTTTTTAATAAGGTACAAGCACATTGGTTATCAATACATAACAAAATAGATTTCGCACCATGGCGAAGGGTGTATAAGGTTCGGCATAGCCGAATGTAGCACTCTTTCTTGTTAGATACTAAGATGAAAATATCGTATGTATTTCAGTCGTTAGCGAAATTTGTTATGTACTGAAATGAGTTAAACCTACTTTTAGCTTTTTTTAATGGTTTTCTTTAAATCTTTTTAACAATTTAAAGAACTTTTTTTCTTTACCCATAAGCTTTTTATTAGCTTAACGGTTTTAACTTTTATGATTTTGACATGAATTCGTGCTAAGTTAAATAAATTTTCTAATTTAAAACACATATGCAAAATAGCAAAAAAAAAAAAAAAAATATATTCATGGCGCCCAGGGTAATAAGAACAACATGAAGTCTTATAGAACTTCAAAGAAAAATACCTTAGATATTAATTTCATTACCTCCCAAAAGAATACTAAGGGCTTTTATTTCAAATCTAACTTAAACAAATTTAGAAAAAAATTATATTAAATGGCCTTTGGTCTGGACAACTAGAAGCTAAACACATAATGTTTTAAAGTTAATTAAATAAAAGCAATGAAATGTTAAGCTTTTAGCAAATCTATTGATTTAAATTTCTAATGAAAAAATTAAAAAAACAAATCATAAAAATTAACATAATCAAATCCAATAAAAACCAGCAGCTTGAACATTTTTTACAGCATTTTAATTTTAAATAGAATTAAAACATTCAACGTCTGCAGCTTAACACAAGTACTTTTGAGAGGTCCCTATTAACTTGGCTAACAAAAGTCCTTTGCAAAAACTTCTATTTATTTCGAGCAAACAAGTAGCAATAAAAAAAAAGATATTAAATTCAATTATGCATTAAGTAACAATCAAAACTTCGTTAGAAAAGAAAAACTAAAAGAGAAAATTTAGCTAATTAAAGAACAAATTTTCTAAATACTGACTTACGTCAGACAGAAATTAAGCTAAAGCAATAGGCATATATTAAGATATGGCGATAACAAATAAAATATTTGTATAAACAACAAAATCATTAGCTAACTTACGAAGGATGTTTCTTTATAACAACGCAGACTCTTATACAATTAAACTCTTACCTGTTTTTAGTCAAGAGAAAAAAAATTTGATAAAAAGAAATATTACAATTGATACTGTCAGTTGGCAAAAGTGAGCCAACGACTTTATTAAGCACTAAACATATTCTAAAAACGTCTGTTTTCATTTTGTCCACAATCATTTTCATTTTAACCACATAACATTGTTAAAATAACAACTCATTATTTCCATTTGGTCAATGTTTTATTGTTGTCTTGGTTTTAGTGAAATATGAAAATTATTTACACTTTTTCAAGGCTCGATAGAACTTACAAAAAGGTTAGCTGTCAACCGAAGTGCCATACTGCGCTCACTTTTGAACATTTATTTTCGGTATACTCTGGAAAATCATGATACAGAGATACACGCATGAACAATGCTACCAAATTATTCAAATTTACTTTGAAAATCAGTCATCGATGATTTATTGCGAAATTGTGTTCAGCCATGACGCTCATTTTTTTTTGTCTAACCGGGTTTATCAATCAACAAAAGACTCCTACATCCAAAAAATGTTACCGTTAAGCCTGATTTACTCGATCCTGTCATCATTGGGCATTGTTTCTTTAAAAGTTAAGCCGAAGCCCGCGTTTCTGTCAATGGAAATCGTTACCGTATCATGAACAATGATTTTATGTTTAAAAAAATAGGGATAACATTGATTCGGGAGAGATGTAGTCTTAACATGATTGCGCAAAGTTTAATAAGGCGAATTCAACCATAGACTCATTTAAATGAATTTTTGGCGATAAGATTTAAGGGTCGATAGCATCATCCTCAAATTACAATAGGCTATTTATATTTATTTTTCACTAAAAAATGCTTTTTTTTCTCACTGTAAGAAATTTTAAAGAGTGCATAAATTGTTTTGCTAAAAGACTTTCATAAAATGTATATATCATTCTTAAAGTAATATGTATATTGAAATTAATTGAGCAGTATAAATAACATGAAAAAATTAGTTTGGGAATAGAAAGAAAAACATGCATCTATAAATAAGCCATTTATCAGAATTACTATCTACAGTAATTCACCTCCATTACATCAGCCTTTTTAAGTCGTCACCTTGGGAACAGGGTGAAGTTTTCATCCCCCCATTTGAAAAACTCTATTTATTTTGTGTTTAAGAAGAGAAATCTTGTACACAATTATTGCACTGGCAAAGGGAGGTTAAGGTAAATCATAGTTTTAAATTGGTTCTTTCTTGAAGATGAATGAAATACCATACTTTATATTTGAATATTGTATATTTAATGGATGATTTTTTAGGCCTGGCCGAATTTGAAATTGTAAAAAAATAGCACAATTAAAATGATTCCAATGATGCCGTCCAATTTTGAGCCCTTGTTTTAGCACAACCTTCTATATGTCACGAATAATAAGAACACTATTGGCCTACAGCGCATTAATAGCGCTGGTATGTCATCTTAAACTAGTGACTTTATGTAGCTTCACAGATAAATTCGAGAAGTGTCTCATCGTTAGAACTTGAAGCCCAATTGACAAGTCAAAATTAGTAAAGTCTAGGCCACTGGAGAATGGAGGGATTACAATATAGGACATGCTAGTATTCTGAATTAAATAAATTGGCACATGGATGTTGATTATGTCACACCCGACCCAATCTTTGATGCTGGCTTCACGGTGAGCATTTTGGATAACATGGTCCACTATGATGACCTACAAATTCCCGCGAATGTGATTCGAATATTCACTGACGGGTCTAAAACAGTGTATGGTGTCGGTTCTGGCATATACTCCGAGCAGCGTTCCTTTAAGTCTGCCGGATCACTGCAGTCTTATCCAATCCGAGATGAAGGACATCCGAACAGCCGCGAGACGCATCCGGTACGGTGAAATATCTAGAAGGGATATTCACATTATTACCGATAGCAAAGCGCCGATAATATCCCTGGAAAATGTGTTCATCAAATCGAGAATTGTCCGAGAATGCCGGATGTCTCTGGAGGAGATAGCGAGACATTCACTGACCACCCTTAATACATACAGGAAAACTGCATGGCGGATTCGTCGGCGTATGCAAGCACCACCTTGAATCGAGACGGTTCAACATATAATGAAGGTGCTTCACTCCCAAGGAGTAAGCAATTTATAACGCACAAGATTCATTTATTGCCAGTCAGAGGTGGCACGATGAAACTACCTGTGGGGAAACCAGGAAAATCTGGCACATCATAGATGCAAAATGGACACGGTGGGCATTGCTGCTGTCCAGACATCATCTAAGAAACCTAATTGCGGTTATAACTGACCACTGGCCCCTTAAGAGGCACGCTGGGGCTCCCTTATAGTGACTTATGTAGAAGATGCGGCGACGAGAAGGGGAAGAGTCAACGGAACATCTTGTCTGTAATTGTCCGGCATTCGGAGATTTAAGACTTGAAATGTTTGGTCGAAGAGCCCTTCGGAACAAAACTTGTATATTTGATGTTGATGCAAACAGGGTTCACTCCTTTATTGAATCGACCACGTGGCTACATGGGAATACTAGCAGCCAGATAACATAGCACCCATGGGAGACGGTGTGACATGTAACACAACGGGAACTAGTTAATGGACCCACGTGAGCTGTGCTTGATCACGGCTGCCAATGGAACCTAACCATATAGTCTTTTAAAGATTAGCCACACTTCATTATTAGGATTTTTTTTGTTAACAAAATCTCATCGCCTAATACAATTTTTAAACAAAACATCTAGCATTCATACAAATATAGTCCCGGAACAATGATTTTGACGCGATATCGTCCATACGATATGAGCTAGGGAACAATTGACTTTCAATACTCTGGTGAAGGGTATATATTATTCGGCATAGCCGAATTTGAGTTCTTTAACTTGTTTATAGCGATGCCTTAAAAATTACCATCTTGAAATGATTTTTAAAATAAAATAATATTTAGCAAAACACTTCGAGAGTTCTAGGCTTCGAAAATATGTGACTGGAAATAAATGCAAATTTTCTCATTTCCATTTCTAATAAACCAAAAATATGCCTTTCCAAAGAGAGGGAATTTTATTGTTGTTAAAGTAAAATATGATTTTATTTCATTCCGCTTACTGAGTTCTTTGCCCCAAATCAAATATCTTTAAATAATTTGCTATGGTTTTGAATTTGACATTGAATTGATGGGAAGCAATCAGAAGAATATGATGTCGACTGAATCGATTGTGTGGTTGGTTGAAATGGTGGGCCGATGGACAGACAGACTCACAACGATATTGCCGATGAGAATGGTGATGGGGCAATTATACAAATTATACAAAAGAAAACAGATTTCCATGGTTCTGGTTAATTTTAAATGTTTTTATTTTTTTTTTAATAACGTTACATGCCAATATGGCTGCTCTGATTGAATGAATGAAAATCAAGGGAAAGTGTGGTGGTTAAGGGAAAGGAACTTTTTGTCCATATATATTCAGGCATTTATTATCTTAGGGATTTTATGGTGGAATATTTTTGTTGGTGGTTAAAATTGAATTTTATCTTTGGCTTTGTTTCCTTGTTAAGCTGCTGATTTCATTACAAATTGTCTACAAATTGTTAATTATTAACGATGAAAACAAAAATAAAAGGATGATTTAAATTGTTTTTAACTTTTTTGTTGTGTGTTTCGATGTTGATTTAATTAAGCTTTAAATGGTCAATTAAAGGGATTTTTTGTTAAGAAACTCCCATGTTCGAATTTCTGTTAATCAATTTTTTCCATACCTTTTATGTGGTAGCGCAAAAGTTATCACCAGATGTTCATTGACTGTATTTTGTTTTTTTTTAATAAATGAACAACTTTAGTTTTGGGTTGTATTTATTTGATGTCAAAATTTTTGTTTTAATTATTTTTTTTTAATTTTTATTTATTGGTCAAAAAGAAGTTATTAATTTGAAATGTAAAAAGCGTCAGTAGGAAAACACAATTTTCAATTTAATATAAAAGGCAAATGAAAGACTTTTTAAACCAACAGTTAAACTAAGAAAAAGTAGACAAAATAGCACGATAATTGTCAAAAAGTTTAATATAAAAAAAAAATTCGGAATTAATACCCCCTACTGAAAAGAAAAATCAATCCATCCGTACCCAAAATAAGCCAAAGCGGTCAAAAAATACGATAAGCACGGTTTTCCTTAAATCAAAATCAGGTACAGAATGCTTGATCCAAGAACGGATTTTTAATGTGCCCCGTGCTTCAAATTATCCGAAAATAGCACTGCCTTAAATAAAATATCACTAAATGTTTCTCAACGCACTTAACGATTCAATAACCCACATATGCTAAAATTTCTCGAACAAACTACGAAATGGCAGATCCGTTTAAGTAATCCTGTTGTTGTTTTAATGAAACGATTAACTTTATAGATTTTTCTTTAAATATTGATGTTATTAAACGCAATATTATTTTAAGTTTAAACATGTAACTGCATTTATAATATGAAAAACTAGCATATACTTGCTACTTCGATAGCATCTCCTTTTTCTTCGTGGACATATTTTTTAAACTTGTTTAAATTCTAGCATTTAACCCGCTACTTTAGTAGAACCAAAAAGCTAAAGAAAAATGTCTAATTTCCCGTATTTCCTTTTTTGGGTACTGTATTGTAGTGGCAGCCCGTAATTTAGTACGAATATGTCAAAGAATGGAGGAAAATGTTTTGTAAAAAAAGTACCAAAAATAGTTACGATTTTCACCCCTTAAATGTTCGAGTTTCGAAAAAGTACCTAACTTGTGTTCGTATTTTTTTGATACGTTTCGAATGTGGTATTAACTTTGATTCTATGTTTATTGGCTCGAAAGCTAGATGGGGTGGCAAAAAAGTACTAAAATTTAGATTTTATCCGTTTACTCCCTGATAGGGCCGAATTTCAAAAAAGTACCAGAGACCTGTACGCTTATTTTTCTAAAGAACAACGATAAGTATTACATTTATATTGCATCTCTTTTAGTTTTGGAGATATAAGGTAACCGAGTTTTCCCGTTTTTACCTTTTTTACCCGCTAAACATTCGAATTTCGAAAAATCCCGTCTTAGTGGATCGATTTGGGGAGTGACCAATCGCTAGTCCAAATTTAAAATTTCTAGGCTGAGCGGTTTGGGCTGGGCTAAATTATTAACTAAATTATTTTAACAAATAGAATTCGGGAATTTTTGCTTCTAATTTTACTTTTAAACATGAAAATAGTGTATGATTTTCTATTTGAAGCGTTGTTATTGTCATATCTACACAGAACAAGAAACTCGATTGTTATTTTCGTTTCTACAACAAACTTTTACAAACACACGCGTATGCTTGCACGCATAAAGCATAAACAGAGGCTCAACCCACGATAAGTGCAAGCTTTTATTAATATGATTTAAAACTTTATACCTATGTATTTTTAGGAATTACGGTATTAGTTTTCGAAAGAAATACCATTTTGAATTTTTTTTTAATAACGTTTGTATTTGAGTTTTCAAGTACTTGCGTACTAAAAGTTAGTGGAAAAAACTTGAATTTAGTATGAGTTTTTTCTTTCTGTGTAATAATTCAAATATTATTCTAATATTTTATTTTATGTCCTGCCAGTGGCAGGACATAACCACATCATGGTTTTTTGTTAACATATGTAGGTGTTGTATGCGGTCTAATCACCGCATACGATATCGAGCAAAATTGATAGAAATTATTTATTTTGGTACCTTGAAACTCGATATCGAATGAAATGTATTGAATTTGAAATAATAGCATTCGAGATCGAGTAACTCGACATTACATTTATCGAGTTTTCATTCGATACGCCAGTGTCTATCGTATGCAAAAAATTTTAATAGTTTATTCGATACGATAGTATCGAATGCGGTGATTAAACCCCTGCTGTGTTTCTTATTCTTAAGCAGGTCTGGCCACCATAACTTAAGGTATTGCGTGCCAAACAAGTCATTTTTAAATATTGTTTTGTTGTTGAGATTTTAACATACCAGTGCGTGGCTAGGATTATTCGAAACATTTCCTTTTGGCGAATTTAAATTTTTACAATATTCGAGGCCGAGGCAGTGTCCCATTATTGAGTACCTTAGCACCAGATAGGCTTTAAGATAGAGTTGTAAAGTAGAAGTCTGTAATCGAGACTAACGACAGAATTCCTTCTAATAAGTCAATTTAGCTTTGAAATTTATAAAAAGTCTCAGCCGGTCAAACCAAAAACTTTCGAACATGTCGACTGTCGAAGTACTTTGTTGTTCATACTAGACTACAACTGTTTATATTTAATAAATCAGAAGTAAAGTTTGTTTTTGTCCAATGAAAAATGAAAATGTCGAAGAAAAAGCAATTTATCTATTTTGACTGCAATTTTTTAAACACAACACTGTTAACAATTAAAATTTGGTCCTGTTAGTATCGATATGCTTCGTAATGGTTTTCGTGTGTGTATCATCAGCAAAAGTTTAAATTTAGTTGTGATTGTTTGTTGGCAAGTCTAAAGTACCCTGCGGGAAATTTGTGTTTATTGGTCCAATGGACTGATCCTGGGAGTTGTGAAAATAGAACAGGTACAAAAAGAAAGTACTCATGACCAGTGAAAGGAGAACCAATCATGTTACTGGTTTATGAAGAACAAAATGGAAGAAAAAGTTATGAATTGCAGCACAGTCTTCACAGGTGATGTGACACATTTTTTAGGACTTTCTAAACTTTGGCTCTTCAATTTGTTTCTAGGACTTGTTTTATTGAAATAATCCTTCATTGAATTGAAATAATACTACATTGTAGTAACTGTCACTAAACACGTCCATTAAGAATAGATGTGTGCCTGGTCAAATGGTGTCAATTGACCCCCCCTAATGACAACCCCATGTAACAGTGATAGGTCTAGTTCAAAGAAAGTGTTAAAACTAGAAACGGTCTCTACCACCAAAGACCTATCACGGGACTACGTTGGTGTCAGTTCGCTTCCCTCTAAGGTAGTTATAATGAACAATGGATGTCCCAATATGCTTTCTTGTGGGACTCCAGCGTTAATTGGCTGTGAAGAACCTAAATAAATCTCCTTATTTAATACCAAATTTTCGACCGACTATGCGAATTTCAAAAACCTTTAATTGTTTATGGGAAAATTTAGCTTAAATTTATGTATTAAATATTTATGCCAGACTTTATTAAAAGTTTGAAAATCATCAATGAAGAGTGCAGAGCAATATTTTGTTATTTCTTTTAGAATAAAAAATGATTTCAGCCAAGTGATCGCTTCTACAATTGACGACTATTGACGCCCAATTTATGGCATTATCTATTAGTCTTGCCAGAAATTTTCGCAATACGTTTATGCATACCTAACGAATAATTTTCAAGAGTATGATGCTTTCTGACATAGACTCGAACCTTCAAGAAACTACACAAAAATTATTCTTGAACGGTTAAATCGAGCGATCTTATCGGCCAGTGCAAATCACCAAAAACAACAGATTAGGAGAAGCAGAAATGCAGCTCTCAGAATTTCGAAGCCGCTTTATCCTTTTAAAGACACATGTTTTGCAGTCCAAATTCGTCCAGTTGAGATAGAAGAAAGTCGTTGTCGTTATGACTCTGTAACACTTGCCATTCACAGTACTCTTTTGCCTTGGGCGTTTTCGAAAAAATAAGGCCCGATGACGACTCCAGCGCAAACAACACACTATTTGCTATCTTTGAGCGGGTGTAGTGGCTCTTCGTGTACTATACGAAGATTTTCGGTACCCCAGAAACGTTGATTGTGCTTATTAACTTATCCACAGAGATGGATATAGGCCTCGTCGCCCATGATAATTTTCAATGGAAAGATGCCCTCCACGTCAAGATTTATTGGATGCAACTACTCCGCGTTCTGCAGGAGTATAGCGGTATATTTATTATTACGTAGCATGTATTTTGTATCTCTTTACTTCACAAATGTCAGAAACGAACTGAAATTTCTCAACATTTGAAAAAATTATAGCATCTTGCAAAGGGTGATGAGTTTTGCGCCAACTTTTCGTATTTCAAGTACTATGAAAGTTTTTCTATATGACTTTTTCGCTTAAAGTCATGGCTTTTAGTGTTGGATACGAATGAGGAGAAAGGGGTTTCTTTGCCACAAGCTTATTTGCAACCTTCTCTTAAAAAATCAAAGTCATGCCTGTGTCTCCTAGTTAATCTACTATAAAATAATAATTAAACAAATCTCGCTTCATTATCCTGGTTTTAGTATTTAGCTTATTATCCTTAAAATATTTGTGTGCAGTAAAATCTCTTTTCGAACTAAAACGAATGTAAATCATTATGGTTTTAACCCAGATTTCAACTGTCATGGATATTTTATTCATTGAACACTGACTGTTTTTATAAAAGAAAATAGTATCAAAAAAGAAAGAACACTAAAATAAAACAGGCTCACAGGCACAAGGACATTCAAGGAAAATAAATAAACAAACAGCAGGCAGGCAGGCAGGCAGGCAAATTATAATTTGCAGCATAAAAATGAGGACAATATTTTTCAGGCTAACACACAGTTAATTGTAGTCCTACTTGACTATTTATTATTTCTCCTTCAACGCTTTTTCAACAATCATCCACCTCCCCCAAGCCGAAACAATAGAAGTGCTCTTAAATGTCCTTATTATTCAAATTGGTTTGGCGTCACAACGACCACAATCAACACGAATTTAGCGGAAGTAACGCGATACATTTTATTGTTTATACATTTTTATTCTTTTTTCATTTCTTTCGAAAATGAAGGATTTTTAAGACCAGTTTCAAAATGCATTTATTTGTTGGAATATAAAATTTAGAATTTGAATAGAAAAAAAATTACTCTTTGAACATGCAATACCCTTTGTCCAGATTTGGAGCGAGTAGTTAAATTACCTGGTCTTCGAATTACGTGTAAAAAAGTGATAAAAATTTTCTATAGAAAAATGTCAGAAACTTCGAATAACTTTAATTCGATATAAATAAAATTTTTTAAAAGAAAATTGGACTGAATTTTAATCAGTGTTCGAAAATAAAATGAACAGTCACACAATAAGAAACAATATCTATATTTTAGTGTTTGTGTATTAGTACAAATCCCTTAATACCGTTCATAACATTTTTCACTCAAGTAATAAAACGAAAGTTATAAAACAGTACGATTATAGTGGTTCTGTGGACAAAAATTTTAGCAACGGGTCTCACTAGTATTGTTTCTGATGCTCGGAAATTTGTACAACCACAGCACGAATAGCCTGTGTGTGTATTTTGTACATGTTTTGTTTTTGTAAACATTTTTTGTTGGCTTTTTGTTTTTCGTTCGTAGTTTTTATAAACAAATTTTTGTTGGTTTTACCAGCCAAAAGGGCGCTGAGTTCAATTGAAACAAGGGAAGAACAATGTTCTGAACCGAACACAACGAAGTTTGTGGTTTTTAAAGGAAATCTTTTTTGTTGAGTTGAACAAGTACTGTATTTTTATTGTGTACGAAGAACACAAACTGAGAAAGTTTTTTTTAAGGTATATATTTACTACACAAACACTATTAACGTTTGTGTTTTCCATATTGCTACCGTACAGAATACTAAAGTACACATAAAGGCTAAACGGTTAAATTGAACTGGTCGAGTCGCACGAAAGGATGACAGCAGACAACAGAAGGCAGATGCTCTTCAAAAAAGGACAAACAAGGGCGATTTGGAAATACCTACGAACTATGGGTAATCGCAACTACTAATAAAAAGAAAATCATGGAGGAGAGTTGTGGAGAAAGCTGAAGCTCATCTCGAGCCGTAACGCTATAAGAAGAAGTCGAAGCATTCAAGATTTCTTTAAAATAAATTTTCTAAGTAAACAATATCTTTATTACTACTGCCTTATTTGAAAATAAACAAACGTACAACAAAAAGTATATCAATGTAAGAATTACTGTATCTATTTTAATTGAAAATTGTTTCATTGTGTGTTTTCAGTTAAGTGGACTGATTGTCCACTGAGTCTATTCTCCCAGGAAGAATATTAAAGTACTCATACTCACTCTCATAGAAGATAAAATTCCTAGCCCCACTGGTGGCCTGGTTAGTAAGTGGAGTCCTGGTGTTTTTAGCTTCACTCTGTTTGGTGCCTGCAATATCTACCATTAAAATAGTATTTTCAATTTGTTGGCAATTTTATTGTTCAGATTTTTAATAAAACGTATTCAGTTTGTTATTTTTTCATTCCTGCATTCTTTTTTGTTTTTCTTCTTCTTCTCCAACATTCTACATTATTCCGTCTATATGGGATGTTATTGTTATAGTAGTTGTTGCTTTATTTCCTCAGCCATATTACGGTCATTGTGAGGCCATTAACATATCTGTGGCAATAACGTTGGGCTGTATTGTAGATTTGGTATGGAAGCAAATTTTTTTAAATAAAATAGAAATGGAGGAAAAACGAAAAAAAAAAAAAAATAACAATATAATGACGAAATAAATACGAAGCCGTAATAAGGAAATCTTAATAAAGTTAAATAACTTTTATGGACATAAAAGGAAATGTAAAAATACATAAAATAGAGAAAGAGCCATAGATGAGGAAGCAAAAAATAAAAATTTTAAGACGAAAAAGGTTAAAGTACGATTTAAAAGTGACATTAAAAGTTTATTGAAAATACAACAATTGTCGCTTAAGTAGTTTAAAAATTAAATGAGACAATAAAAATAGAGAACAAAGAGTAAAGTAATTTGCTTAAATCTATTAACTTTGAAAAACTTATTCATCTCAAAAGTACTCAAATCATTTAAAATTTAATCCAAATTGTTTTACTCCCATTTAAACTTAAAACGATCGCAAATTGAACAAATAAAAACAAGTAAGAAAGTATAGTCGGTCAAGCCTGATCATATGATACCCTACACCACAGTATTTATAAACACATCATGCTTATGTGTCTATGTAAATATGGATTAATCTATGTTTATAAACTTCATGAAAATCGGTTTGAAAGTTTGTGAGAGGCAGAAATTGCCCCCTGCCTGCCCTTGTGGTCCTATTTTTTAAAAGATGTATAGCGAATGTGTCCCTATAGAAATGGATCTATCTATGTTTTAAATTTCATTAAAATCGGTTTGAGAGGCAGATATTGCCCTATCTCCCCTCGTGGTCCGATTTTTTTTAAATATATATACATTTTGTGTCCATATAGATATGGTTCTATCTATGTTTTAAATTTCATTAAAATCGGTTTGATAGTTTCTTAGAGGAAGAAAATTCCCCCTATCTTCCCTCGTGGTCCTACGATTCGGCCCATTTGCAAAAGGATTGGTCTTTGTGCCAATAACTATTACCCAAATTTTATCAAATTATCAGCCAGCCAGCCGGACAAACATCGTTAGTTCGACTCAGAAAGTGATTCTGAGTAGATCGGTATACTTTAAGGTGGGTCTAGGACCACTATTTTCAGCACAAATGCATAATACCCTCACCACTATTGTGGTGTGGGTATAAAAATGAAATTATACATCTAGTCTTATATTCCATTAAAAAAAAATTAATTTGAAAAATTTTTGGTTGGTGGACTGTTTCTGGGATTTGCCCATATACCTGTATATTCCTCTAAGTCCCACTGCAGCATGGGGCGCCTTATCAAATTTTATAAAATTTAATATTCATTCAATTATTTTTATGAAGAAAGGAATTTTACAACATAAAATTAATTAAAATTTATAGATATTTTTTCATTCTTGACTGGCCGTGGGATTGAACTAACGAACAGGTCGATTGGGAAAATAAGCCAAATCGTAGGACCACGAGGGAAGATAGGGGGACATTTCTTCCTCTCAGAAACTATCAAACCGATTTCAATGAAATTTAAAACATATATAGAACCATATCTATATGGACACAAAATGTATGCATTTTTTAAAAAATAGGACCACGAGGGGACAATTTCTGCCTCTCACAAACTTTCAAACCTATTTTCATGAAGTTTATAAGTATAGATAAATCTATATTTATATGGACACATAAGCATGATGTGTTTTTAAATACTGTGGTGTAGGGTATCATATGGTCGGGCTTGACCGACCATACTTTCTTACTTGTTATATTAAAAAATATGTATTTCAATGATCATTAATGCAATAATTTTTACCAAATCCTACCCCACAGCTGATTTCTTAATGTTATACGTGAATTTAGCATTATTTTAGGTTTTTTTTTGTGCTAAAAGTAGCACTTACAGCAGACTTATCAAAATATAAATTTCGTTAAAAAAAAGTTGATATTCATTAGTTAAGAAATCAGTTTAAGAAATACAATTCATAAAAATATAATTTGTTTTCTTAAAATAAATAAAATATAATAATAAAATACTACTGGAAAAACTGTAGCGTGCGTTATGTAGCGTGCGTCACAAAGGGTTCACGGCTTTTGTCAAAAAATCACAACATTTTTTGGCTGCGAATAAGTGCGTTTAGAATTGTCTTATAGTCGTCTTTCTTTAAGCAATTCGATTTTGTATCCCTTATCATGGCAAATTCGCTAAAAATAAGGAAAACGCACTTCAACCTTTGAAGTTACTTCCACTTTTTGTAGCGTGCGTCACAAAACTTTGTGATCAATTATTTCGCAACAAATACTTGCTAATTAACTATGATATATGCCATTCGTAAGTACATATTAATGTCACTAAATACTAAATATAAGTTGAAGCTATCTCTTTTGAAAGACCAAAAAATGTGTATATTTCAATCAGAAAACGCGTGCGAATGTAGCGTTCGTCACACAGGATTTGCCCATATATATGTATACAAATTTGATGAGTGATGAAAATATAAAAATTTGAAATAAAAACTTTTTGTAAAAAATTTAACAGAAATTAACAGTCACTTCTATGGAAAATATGTTTAAAACTAAGTGTTTTTCATAGAAATTTTCTAAGCGAACGTTAACGTTCGAAATCGTTGAACAGTCCGTAAGTTACTTCACTCAAAAGAAAAATCAATCCATCCGTACTCAAATCAATCCGAAGCGGTATTGATAGTACGGTGAGTACGGATTTTCTTGAATCAAGTACAGAAAGATTGATTCAAGTACGGATTTTCCATCGCAAAATACTTAAATTATCCACATTCAATCCCGATTTCGTACTTGAATTAATCCGAAACTGAGATTGATTAAGGTAAAACCACAGAATACACAGAACTGTAAAAAGTGACGTGTGAAAAAGGCCCAAATCAGTTGCGAGGGTAGCTTTCGAAGAAAGAGACAGAAAACTTTTTTTGGTAGTGAAGCGGCAAGGTGTAAAAACAGGCCGCAACAATCAACACAAATGGCGTGATCAAAACAAAAATAACAAAACACAAACCACGTTAAACAAATGCATTAGTTCAACAAACAATGTTTTTTGTGCAAAAAAATGTATTTAGTAATATTGTTTTGTTTTATAATGTTATTTACTAACATAAATATTATTTACTCGTGCTGTGGTGAACTTAAAAGTAAATTTTTACAACAGTTTTGTAAATAAATCTGAATTAAATAAATTTGTGTTCATTGTATTGCGGCATAGAAGATGATGAAAAGAGAAAAACGCAAAATCTTCCGTCTCGTGACAGTTCTGTGTATTCTGTGGTAAAACTAAGAATGAATCAATCTCAAAATGCGCTTGATTCAAGTAATATAAAGTTGATTTTGTCCCGAATTAGAAAGAAAAAATGATTATGATTGATATACTTACTCTTGTTACACCTAACAGAATGATAAAACACCAACATCATGCCCGATATGGTTTTTACTTTAGAAACCTTATGTACATTTTTAACTAATAATATAACCTAAATGAGAATCAAGAGTGCAAATTTACACATGAGCCAGACCTTTTTCAATGTGTATAGAAAATAATAACCGTCTCGTGACAGTTCTGTGTATTCTGTGGTAAAACTAAGAATGAATCAATCTCAAAATGCGCTTGATTCAAGTAATATAAAGTTGATTTTGTCCCGAATTAGAAAGAAAAAATGATTATGATTGATATACTTACTCGTGTTACACCTAACAGAATGATAAAACACCAACATCATGCCCGATATGGTTTTTACTTTAGAAACCTTATGTACATATTTAACTAAAAATATAACCTAAATGAGAATCAAGAGTGCAAATTTACACATGAGTCTAGCCAGACCTTTTTCAATGTGTATAGAAAATAATAACATGCGGATGTCAGAGGGTTAAACACAACGAAAAGTTTAAACTTTTTTTACTTGATTTAAGGATTTTATACTTATTTCAAGAAATGTCGGGTTTGATTTTCGAAAGTAATCCCATTTGGAATTTTTTTGGGTTACGTTTTGGTGTTGTTCGTACTTAAATTTATGAGTACGATTCGTACTTAAAGTAATCATAAAAAACTTGATTTATCCTGAGTGTTTTTCTTTCTGTGTTCGATTTAAGCATATTTCATAAAGATATATCTCACTATTTGCGTTTAAAATTGTTTAAGTTTGTGGCAACCGTTTTCATTTTACTTAACTTAATCTTTTTTTTTTCTTTTTTATCATGTTTTTAGATAAAAAAAAAAATCTTTTTTTTATTATTTAGTGTTGTCTAGTCGACTTCAATCCAAAACAAGTCTACCAAATTCGTAGCAACAGTTTTAAATTTAATGACCCTTTTTATATTTTTTGGTCTAGTTTATTTTTTTTGCTTTTTTTAAATCTGTAAAAATTTGCAGATCGTTGTTAATTTTATACAATATTTTCGGAGATTTTTCTTAAATCTCTTTTAATTTGTAGATTAAAATATTAAGAGTTAATTAAAAAAAGTGATTTTATTATTTCTTAAAAATGTTTTGCTTTCTATTTAAAAGATTTTTTCTTACCAAAAATAATAAATATTTAAAAGGTCAATGCTCTTGTTATTGGTTAAATGAGTCATTGACATGATTAAGTCAATTTTTAAGGTGTCTTGTTAATGAAGACTTTGTTAAATGGTCAATGAATTCTTTAAGGTAATTGTTTAAAAAAAAAAAAATATTTTTTGGTGAATTTTATTTGAAATCATGACTTAACAAAATAATTTAATGAGCAAGCAGATTTGTTTAGGCGGCAAACTGATAGAAGAGACAGTATTAACTTTAGCACAAGTGGTACAAGAAACTCTGATTTTATAACAAAATATAAAAAACTTTAACGAAAACGCATTAAAGCAGTTTCAATAATTGCCTATATGATATTCCTGTATGTATGATATAGCTTTCCAACAGAATCTTGAAATCTAAAGTGATTAACAAATGATTCCGCAAAACCTCTGCCAGGCGATATTTTAAGTAAAATCTAAGCCAATCTACACTAATAGAAAAGGTGACAAGTGTCTTAATTTTTGACCCCATGACCCTTTTCCTCATTGTGATGTCAGCCTCAACATTACTTGGCCGAATTTTCATCAGGTGAAATTTTGTCATCTAAAGGATGACACATCGGCATCACAGAAATGACGTACGGAAGTTAGTTTAATAAAAAATGTCATCAGTACGATGACTCAGTAACATCGGAGAAATAATTCTTAGACAGTTTGTCATTAAATCCAGGGGTATTTCAAAATCACATACATACATGATTTGCAAAATCTGCACCAATCAGTTCTTCGTCTACAATGTCAGCCACAATAAGCTCATGAAAATTGACAATATTAGCAATTCTTAACACCACACGTGTTTTGCCATAGACAGAAGCAGGCTCGCCTGTAGCTGTTCGCAAGCTCACCCCTCTTAGTGGTTCGACAGCTCCCCTTACCAAGTCAGGCCTAATAATTGAAAATCGAATTGTCGATGGTCAAAATGCGCATTTAACCATCGATGTAGCCAAATGTCGTTATACTTTTATGCTCTTTGGCACTACTAAATTTATTGTCGAGTCCTCAGATGCTAAAGGTAGCACTCCCTCCATACTTAACGGCGACTCCTGGGATGACTGATGACTAGCGCGGTGGTTGTTTCTCGGTGGCTAAGCACATCTTGAACTTTTTTCAGGTACTTTGCAATTACGCTGTATGTGCCCAATCTTACCGCAGTTATAGCATATGACTTTGTTTTTAGATTGCTTTTCACCCAAAGCCTTGAAAAGTGTCATTCATGCCCCTCCCTTCCTTTATTAACTGCTTTCGTCCTCTCAAGCCATGTCGAGTTTTCGCACCTTGCATGTCTGTGATCTTGAAATAATTCTTGCGGTTTCCTGGGTCAGGGCAAATGACACAGTCTCTGCAAATGTTGGTTTTTGTGATGCACATACCGCAAGTTTAATATCTGAGTCCCGAATACCCTTTACAAATTCCTCAGTTTTGAAGTGATCTGACTCTCATCAGGGTAAGTTTGCTGCACCAATATCGAGTGCGAAGTCCTGTAATGTCTCATTCGCCTTTTGCATTCTTCCTTTTAATTCCATTTTGTAGATTTCCTTTTTGTAGTCGCCACCGTATTTACGCTATAGTGCAACTATTATGTCATCATAATGGTTTTTACAGCTACTTGGAACACTCAGCAAAACTTCCGCTGCCATTCCTTTTAAGGCCAAAATTAACTCAATTGCTTTTTCTTCATTGGTCCATCCGTTTTTGTTGGCAACCGTCTCAAACTGGAACTTTACACATCAAATATATGGTTCGACAGCTCCCCTTACCAAGTCAGGCCTAATAATTGAAAATCGAATTGTCGATGGTCAAAATGCGCATTTAACCATCGATGTAGCCAAATGTCGTTATACTTTTATGCTCTTTGGCACTACTAAATTTATTGTCGAGTCCTCAGATGCTAAAGGTAGCACTCCCTCCATACTTAACGGCGACTCCTGGGATGACTGATGACTAGCGCGGTGGTTGTTTCTCGGTGGCTAAGCACATCTTGAACTTTTTTCAGGTACTTTGCAATTACGCTGTATGTGCCCAATCTTACCGCAGTTATAGCATATGACTTTGTTTTTAGATTGCTTTTCACCCAAAGCCTTGAAAAGTGTCATTCATGCCCCTCCCTTCCTTTATTAACTGCTTTCGTCCTCTCAAGCCATGTCGAGTTTTCGCACCTTGCATGTCTGTGATCTTGAAATAATTCTTGCGGTTTCCTGGGTCAGGGCAAATGACACAGTCTCTGCAAATGTTGGTTTTTGTGATGCACATACCGCAAGTTTAATATCTGAGTCCCGAATACCCTTTACAAATTCCTCAGTTTTGAAGTGATCTGACTCTCATCAGGGTAAGTTTGCTGCACCAATATCGAGTGCGAAGTCCTGTAATGTCTCATTCGCCTTTTGCATTCTTCCTTTTAATTCCATTTTGTAGATTTCCTTTTTGTAGTCGCCACCGTATTTACGCTATAGTGCAACTATTATGTCATCATAATGGTTTTTACAGCTACTTGGAACACTCAGCAAAACTTCCGCTGCCATTCCTTTTAAGGCCAAAATTAACTCAATTGCTTTTTCTTCATTGGTCCATCCGTTTTTGTTGGCAACCGTCTCAAACTGGAACTTTACACATCAAATATAACGCTACCTTCAAAACTTGGGGCTCTTATTTTTCTAGACACTTCTGGGAAAACTAGCACCGCTGCTTCCTGGCATTGAATGTTATTAACATTTACCTCCAGCTGGTGTAGTTTTTCATAGGTCAAAGTGGAAATATATTATTATTTACATACCCGTTACACTTTTGTTGCATTAAGCCATTTGATTACAGAAGAACTCTCAATTATTAGACACCAGCACCAACCCGATATGGCTTTCGTAATCATTTTACTTTGAAAATTCAATGTATTTTACTAAATAATTTAGGGAAATAGAATATGGAAATTTTTGCTTAATTTTTTAATAATTAAAAATAAAAACAATGGTAGTCATACACAAAATGTGCCATTGAATTGATGTTACTGCAATTAAACCAAAGATGATAAAATATGTTGGATTGATGTCACTTTTTGCCACATTGATGCCATTAGTAATAACTTTGATGTCACAATTCTGATGTTTGAGCATCATCAATATGAACAATCATTTTTCTATGAGTGTACTGTTTGTTTATTAAAATTAATTTTTAAAAAACTCCGTTTACATTTGTTTTTATCTCTCCCTTTTAAATTACCCTTTAAAGTAAAGCATGAAAATAAAGACTTCATCAGGACATTAAATACTAAATTAAAAACCAAAACACTCATACTCTTTCCAGGCAATCACAACCAGCCATCCAGTTATAAATTAGAAAGTGTGAATAGAATACAAAAATCTTCTTTTCGTCCCGAAATTTAGATTTTCAACCAACAAATATTTTCAAAACTCATGTGTGTCCAGAAAACAAATTCTAGTGATTGTATGTGTTAATGTATTAGAAAGTGTAAATGACCAGTAAGTTAAAAAAAAGTTTGAATATAAAATAATTTATCTACAAGCACACACACACACACGCACACACACTGACATTAACATACATGTTTGTATATGTTAAAGTATGTGTTAACGGAACAAAGCAGCAAATGACCAACCATCAACATGTCACACTTTGTTTTGTCCAAATAAACTATTTCTAGTATAGACACAAAATGTCCCAAAACGGAAATGTATGCAATACATTAAAAACGCCATCATCACCAACAACAACTTCACCAACTGTGACAACAATAACGATAACAGCGAGAGCAGCAACAACAACACAATAGCAGTGGCTATAATATAACATGAAAAAATTCTGATGATGAACATTTCTTTTTTGAAAGAGCAACAAAAAAAAAAAGGGAAATCATAAAATGATACAAATTTCTGTTGCAGACACATGACAAAAGAGAAGGGTTCAGGCAAATTATGGATAATTTTTCTTAACCAAGAAAAACTCTAGCAACTAATTTACACACAGCAACTTTGTTTTGGACAATAAAAATGTTTAAGAAAGAGATGGCGTATAAAGAGCTTTTCTCCTTTTAAAAACCCCCTTTAGGAATTGCTTAAGAATTTAGCTTATAAAAGAAAGAAGATGCATTGAAAAGAAAATTTAAATTTGCTTTTCTGATTTTTTCATAAAGCAAAAACTTGCAGTTAAAAACTTGCTGTGTGTAGAGTAGTTCCATATTGAAATTTCTATCATATTTAAAAAAAGTAGGATTTTTATTTAATACTTCGTTTATTACAACATTTTTTAAGTAACTTCTTTCAAAGGAACCACTTATGGATCTAATTTATATGAATGTGTTAATGTCCACATGAACATTAACAAATTTCCGTTAAACAATTTTCTGGCTTAAACATCCCACAATATGAAAGTTGTTTTTACTTTGTCAATTTTTTTATCGTTTCGGATGCCCTTCACTACATTATAAGCTACGGTGAATCCATCCACAAAGATATAAAACTGTTACTAAGCTAGGTGGGAACAAAGATTTGTGTTTTAATGTTAAAATGTATGCAAAAACTCTATATAAAATCTAAACTGAGATCATTTAAAAAAACGTTTCATATCCACAAAACTATTAGTTCGTATCATTTTTTTAGTAACTTACCACTTTCTTTCACTGCCTGGCTCCTTGTATTGCATTTTAAAGATGATTTCATGTTTAAACAATGTAAGAGAGTTATCATTAGGGATGCGATTTCCATGCAAATGCATGTTTTTTGTCGATAGTCTAAAGCCGATGTCGACCAATTATCTTTCCGAATCATCAAATTTGCGTTAAAATGGCATCGATTTGTTTTTGCATATTGTTGCATATTATGGTGAAAATGCATATTTTGCATATTTTGGTTTTAAATGCATATTTTTGCATATTTTAACATTTTTGAGTGATATATTTTTTTAAATTTCCATATTATAAAAAAAAGTTCTTCGAAAAATTTCGAAATTGTATAAAAAAAGCCCTTCAAAAAAATTTTTTTTTAAATCAATTAATTAATTTTTTTGAGCTCTGCTTAAAATACAAGATTTCGACAAAAGATCCTTAAATGTTTAACCGATGCAGCACCTTACATTGTTAAGGCTGCCTGCCAATTGTCCTAAAACAATTTATCGAAAACTGTTACATGCTACTTGATTGGCACATGGTTTACACCGAGTTGCAGAGGAAATCAGAAGCCAATTCGATAATATTGATTTATTGGTTTCATACAGGATTTAGTTCACTTAATAGTCAACACAAATTAATTGATATGGCAGAAAGTAACATTAACATGTGAGTGGAAAATAGCCCGACAAAATAAAAAAAAAAATCCAAAAACGGTTGCAGATAAAAATAAAAATAGAGGATTTCAAAAAATAAAACAAATTTCAAATATTTTTGATCTAGAATCAAATGTGGGATCTGAATTAGAAAATTAATATTCTTCAAATGTATTGGCATCCTTGAAGTATACCTCAACTTCGGTTGACGTTGAGAGATCATTTTCCATGTACAAAAGCTTTTTAACATACAAAGGCTTACTTTTGATAATATAAAAAAGTATTTATTTGACTATGCAATTTAAATGATGTAGTTATTTAAATTAACTGCCTGTTCATCTATTTCCGAACGAAGACTTCGTTCGCATAACTTACATTTAAAACAAAAACGAATTATAAAATATTGTTTTTGATTTACGTTAAAGTTAAGCGAACGAAGTCTTCGTTCCAAATCGATGAACAGGGGGTAAGTTCTAAAAAATATTATACCTTTGAATAACAATACAATAAAAACAACGAAAGAATTTTTTATTTTAAATAAAATAAAAAAAAAACAAACGCTTTTTTTATTGAAAATGGTCAAGTTTTTAGTGCATATTTTTTATTTTTTTAATGCATATTTTGGAATTTTTAGTGCATGTTTTATGCGCATATTTTCGATTTTTTAGTGCATGAAAATCTCATCCCTAGTTATCATTACAATAATTAGATTTTGCAAACAGTGGTTTGAACGTTATTTGCGGCTTTGTTTTAGTTGCTGTTATTCTGGGCTTATATCAAGACCTGGCATTAAGTAAATCGGGTTAGCAGAAAAATTTCTCCAAAATTTTTCACCAATTAAAGCATTAATCAAAAATAAATTCACTTTTAATTAAAAATTTAATCAAGTCAATTAAACGTTTAATCAACTGAATTAAACGTTTAATTGATACTATTAATTTTTTTATTGGTGCAAATTTAATTAATTAATTTAATTAAAAAAGTGAAAGTGTTTTCGTATCGTTCTTCACATAAAACGAAATCACTTTCGATCGGAATGGATTTCTATGACAGGCCTGATAATTATGAATTTAATTTTTTTTATGATTGAAATCAATTTTTATATTTTTCTGTGTTGTTTTCAAATTAAAGTGATTTAAAATCGTGTTTGCCCCAATTTTGAACAGAGTTTACAATATTATTCCAATTTTTTTTTTTTTAATTTGTCAACAGATAATATATTTCGCTTTATTATTATAACCATTACTGAATATCCGTTTAAATTGTTGTTCTGCATTAACAGCCACATTTTAAAATTGTTCGCATATAAAGCGTTAATTGTTGTTTAAAAATATAGACAAGCAGAAATAAATGCGCTTTAAGGTTTAGGCGATTTAAACACTTAAATTGTTGCTATTGATAAATATTTTCTGCTGGAAATAAAAATAAAATATTATGGGTTCTTCAATATCATAATAGTTTGCCATGAAAGTCAAAAATTTATTATCAAGTTTTACGATGGACAGTTTGCTTATTGCATACGCTTCCAAAATTTTTTTGTTGATCTAATGGAATATGGCAATATGGAAAAATTTTCAGGGTTGAAAAATTAATTAAAAAAAAAAAAAACGTTTTGGAACTAACCCATGATGGTCAATTTCTATATCACACTTACATCGTAACCGAATTTGGTTTATATCTTATAAATATCTTATACTAGCTAAACCCGGTGCGCTTCGCAACACTTTTAAAATTTAGGGCACACTTGATGTTACTGTAAAAATTTCAGGAAAATCGGTTTAGTAGTTAAGGAGTCTATAAGCCAACAAACATACAAACAGACAAACTTTTATCATTTTTATATATATAAATTTATAGTTAACATAATTATAGCTTTAACCACGTTTGAAGACTCTCCCTTTAATAGTTCTTCAGTTGAGCGATATTTATATATGCATCCTATGGGAGGTATTCATGTGTGTGAAGTTAAATTTTAAAATTTATAACCCTAGACACATTCTGTTATGTTAACAGAACAATGTTAACTACTTAACAGACCTAATGTTAATGCTGTAATCATGGATAAGTCCAGATTTCTGGAAAAGGAGTCAACGTGGGCGAAAAAAAATGATTAGGATTTGTGGACAATACTATTCTCCATCGTTTTCCATCCCCAGAATTTTTAACAGAGCGAGTTGGACCGACTTATGGCCAATTTACTCTTTTGAATTCTCTAGGGGATGAACCCAGATTTCTGGAAAAGGAGTCAACGTGGGCGAAAAAAAATTATGAGGATTTGTGGACAATACTATTCTCCATCGTTCTCCATCCCCAGAATTTTTAACAGAGCGAGTTGGACCGACTTATGGCCAATTTACTCTTTTGAATTCTCTAGGGGATGAACCCAGATTTCTGGAAAAGGAGTCAACGTGGGCGAAAAAAAATTATGAGGATTTGTGGACAATACTATTCTCCATCGTTCTCCATCCCCAGAATTTTTAACAGAGCGAGTTGGACCGACTTATGGCCAATTTACTCTTTTGAATTCTCTAGGGGATGAACCCAGATTTCTGGAAAAGGAGTCAACGTGGTCGAAAAAAAATGATTAGGATTTGTGGACAATACTATTCTCCATCGTTTTCCATCCCCAGAATTTTTAACAGAGCGAGTTGGACCGACTTATGGCCAATTTACTCTTTTGAATTCTCTAGGGGATGAACCCAGATTTCTGGAAAAGGAGTCAACGTGGGCGAAAAAAAATTATGAGGATTTGTGGACAATACTATTCTCCATCGTTCTCCATCCCCAGAATTTTTAACAGAGCGAGTTGGACCGACTTATGGCCAATTTACTCTTTTGAATTCTCTAGGGGATGAACCCAGATTTCTGGAAAAGGAGTCAACGTGGGCGAAAAAAAATTATGAGGATTTGTGGACAATACTATTTTCCATCGTTCTCCATCCCCAGAATTTTTAACAGAGCGAGTTGGACCGACTTATGGCCAATTTACTCTTTTGAATTCTCTAGGGGATGAACCCAGATTTCTGGAAAAGGAGTCAACGTGGGCGAAAAAAAATGATTAGGATTTGTGGACAATACTATTGTCCATCGTTTTCCATCCCCAGAATTTTTAACAGAGCGAGTTGGACCGACTTATGGCCAATTTACTCTTTTGAATTCTCTAGGGGATGAACCCAGATTTCTGGAAAAGGAGTCAACGTGGGCGAAAAAAAATTATGAGGATTTGTGGACAATACTATTCTCCATCGTTCTCCATCCCCAGAATTTTTAACAGAGCGAGTTGGACCGACTTATGGCCAATTTACTCTTTTGAATTCTCTAGGGGATGAACCCAGATTTCTGGAAAAGGAGTCAACGTGGGCGAAAAAAAATGATTAGGATTTGTGGACAATACTATTTTCCATCGTTCTCCATCCCCAGAATTTTTAACAGAGCGAGTTGGACCGACTTATGGCCAATTTACTCTTTTGAATTCTCTAGGGGATGAACCCAGATTTCTGGAAAAGGAGTCAACGTGGGCGAAAAAAAATGATTAGGATTTGTGGACAATACTATTGTCCATCGTTTTCCATCCCCAGAATTTTTAACAGAGCGAGTTGGACCGACTTATGGCCAATTTACTCTTTTGAATTCTCTAGGGGATGAACCCAGATTTCTGGAAAAGGAGTCAACGTGGGCGAAAAAAAATTATGAGGATTTGTGGACAATACTATTCTCCATCGTTCTCCATCCCCAGAATTTTTAACAGAGCGAGTTGGACCGACTTATGGCCAATTTACTCTTTTGAATTCTCTAGGGGATGAACCCAGATTTCTGGAAAAGGAGTCAACGTGGGCGAAAAAAAATGATTAGGATTTGTGGACAATACTATTCTCCATCGTTTTCCATCCCCAGAATTTTTAACAGAGCGAGTTGGACCGACTTATGGCCAATTTACTCTTTTGAATTCTCTAGGGGATGAACCCAGATTTCTGGAAAAGGAGTCAACGTGGGCGAAAAAAAATTATGAGGATTTGTGGACAATACTATTCTCCATCGTTCTCCATCCCCAGAATTTTTAACAGAGCGAGTTGGACCGACTTATGGCCAATTTACTCTTTTGAATTCTCTAGGGGATGAACCCAGATTTCTAGAAAAGGAGTCAACGTGGGCGAAAAAAAATTATGAGGATTTGTGGACAATACTATTTTCCATCGTTCTCCATCCCCAGAATTTTTAACAGAGCGAGTTGGACCGACTTATGGCCAATTTACTCTTTTGAATTCTCTAGGGGATGAACCCAGATTTCTGGAAAAGGAGTCAACGTGGGCGAAAAAAAATGATTAGGATTTGTGGACAATACTATTCTCCATCGTTCTCCATCCCCAGAATTTTTAACAGAGCGAGTTGGACCGACTTATGGCCAATTTACTCTTTTGAATTCTCTAGGGGATGAACCCAGATTTCTAGAAAAGGAGTCAACGTGGGCGAAAAAAAATTATGAGGATTTGTGGACAATACTATTTTCCATCGTTCTCCATCCCCAGAATTTTTAACAGAGCGAGTTGGACCGACTTATGGCCAATTTACTCTTTTGAATTCTCTAGGGGATGAACCCAGATTTCTGGAAAAGGAGTCAACGTGGGCGAAAAAAAATGATTAGGATTTGTGGACAATACTATTGTCCATCGTTTTCCATCCCCAGAATTTTTAACAGAGCGAGTTGGACCGACTTATGGCCAATTTACTCTTTTGAATTCTCTAGGGGATGAACCCAGATTTCTGGAAAAGGAGTCAACGTGGGCGAAAAAAAATTATGAGGATTTGTGGACAATACTATTCTCCATCGTTCTCCATCCCCAGAATTTTTAACAGAGCGAGTTGGACCGACTTATGGCCAATTTACTCTTTTGAATTCTCTAGGGGATGAACCCAGATTTCTGGAAAAGGAGTCAACGTGGGCGAAAAAAAATTATGAGGATTTGTGGACAATACTATTTTCCATCGTTCTCCATCCCCAGAATTTTTAACAGAGCGAGTTGGACCGACTTATGGCCAATTTACTCTTTTGAATTCTCTAGGGGATGAACCCAGATTTCTGGAAAAGGAGTCAACGTGGTCGAAAAAAAATGATTAGGATTTGTGGACAATACTATTCTCCATCGTTTTCCATCCCCAGAATTTTTAACAGAGCGAGTTGGACCGACTTATGGCCAATTTACTCTTTTGAATTCTCTAGGGGATGAACCCAGATTTCTGGAAAAGGAGTCAACGTGGGCGAAAAAAAATTATGAGGATTTGTGGACAATACTATTCTCCATCGTTCTCCATCCCCAGAATTTTTAACAGAGCGAGTTGGACCGACTTATGGCCAATTTACTCTTTTGAATTCTCTAGGGGATGAACCCAGATTTCTGGAAAAGGAGTCAACGTGGGCGAAAAAAAATTATGAGGATTTGTGGACAATACTATTTTCCATCGTTCTCCATCCCCAGAATTTTTAACAGAGCGAGTTGGACCGACTTATGGCCAATTTACTCTTTTGAATTCTCTAGGGGATGAACCCAGATTTCTGGAAAAGGAGTCAACGTGGGCGAAAAAAAATGATTAGGATTTGTGGACAATACTATTGTCCATCGTTTTCCATCCCCAGAATTTTTAACAGAGCGAGTTGGACCGACTTATGGCCAATTTACTCTTTTGAATTCTCTAGGGGATGAACCCAGATTTCTGGAAAAGGAGTCAACGTGGGCGAAAAAAAATTATGAGGATTTGTGGACAATACTATTCTCCATCGTTCTCCATCCCCAGAATTTTTAACAGAGCGAGTTGGACCGACTTATGGCCAATTTACTCTTTTGAATTCTCTAGGGGATGAACCCAGATTTCTGGAAAAGGAGTCAACGTGGGCGAAAAAAAATGATTAGGATTTGTGGACAATACTATTTTCCATCGTTCTCCATCCCCAGAATTTTTAACAGAGCGAGTTGGACCGACTTATGGCCAATTTACTCTTTTGAATTCTCTAGGGGATGAACCCAGATTTCTGGAAAAGGAGTCAACGTGGGCGAAAAAAAATGATTAGGATTTGTGGACAATAGTATTGTCCATCGTTTTCCATCCCCAGAATTTTTAACAGAGCGAGTTGGACCGACTTATGGCCAATTTACTCTTTTGAATTCTCTAGGGGATGAACCCAGATTTCTGGAAAAGGAGTCAACGTGGGCGAAAAAAAATTATGAGGATTTGTGGACAATACTATTTTCCATCGTTCTCCATCCCCAGAATTTTTAACAGAGCGAGTTGGACCGACTTATGAACCCAGGTTCATCCCCTAGAGAATTCAAAAGAGTAAATTGGCCATAAGTCGGTCCAACTCGCTCTGTTAAAAATTCTGGGGATGGAGAACGATGGAAAATAGTATTGTCCACAAATCCTCATAATTTTTTTTCGCCCACGTTGACTCCTTTTCCAGAAATCTGGGTTCATCCCCTAGAGAATTCAAAAGAGTAAATTGGCCATAAGTCGGTCCAACTCGCTCTGTTAAAAATTCTGGGGATGGAGAACGATGGAGAATAGTATTGTCCACAAATCCTCATAATTTTTTTTCGCCCACGTTGACTCCTTTTCCAGAAATCTGGGTTCATCCCCTAGAGAATTCAAAAGAGTAAATTGGCCATAAGTCGGTCCAACTCGCTCTGTTAAAAATTCTGGGGATGGAGAACGATGGAGAATAGTATTGTCCACAAATCCTCATAATTTTTTTTCGCCCACGTTGACGCCTTTTCCAGAAATCTGGGTTCATCCCCTAGAGAATTCAAAAGAGTAAATTGGCCATAAGTCGGTCCAACTCGCTCTGTTAAAAATTCTGGGGATGGAAAACGATGGACAATAGTATTGTCCACAAATCCTAATCATTTTTTTTCGCCCACGTTGACTCCTTTTCCAGAAATCTGGGTTCATCCCCTAGAGAATTCAAAAGAGTAAATTGGCCATAAGTCGGTCCAACTCGCTCTGTTAAAAATTCTGGGGATGGAGAACGATGGAAAATAGTATTGTCCACAAATCCTCATAATTTTTTTTCGCCCACGTTGACTCCTTTTCCAGAAATCTGGGTTCATCCCCTAGAGAATTCAAAAGAGTAAATTGGCCATAAGTCGGTCCAACTCGCTCTGTTAAAAATTCTGGGGATGGAGAACGATGGAGAATAGTATTGTCCACAAATCCTCATAATTTTTTTTCGCCCACGTTGACTCCTTTTCCAGAAATCTGGGTTCATCCCCTAGAGAATTCAAAAGAGTAAATTGGCCATAAGTCGGTCCAACTCGCTCTGTTAAAAATTCTGGGGATGGAAAACGATGGAGAATAGTATTGTCCACAAATCCTAATCATTTTTTTTCGACCACGTTGACTCCTTTTCCAGAAATCTGGGTTCATCCCCTAGAGAATTCAAAAGAGTAAATTGGCCATAAGTCGGTCCAACTCGCTCTGTTAAAAATTCTGGGGATGGAGAACGATGGAGAATAGTATTGTCCACAAATCCTTATAATTTTTTTTCGCCCACGTTGACTCCTTTTCCAGAAATCTGGGTTCATCCCCTAGAGAATTCAAAAGAGTAAATTGGCCATAAGTCGGTCCAACTCGCTCTGTTAAAAATTCTGGGGATGGAGAACGATGGAAAATAGTATTGTCCACAAATCCTCATAATTTTTTTTCGCCCACGTTGACTCCTTTTCTAGAAATCTGGGTTCATCCCCTAGAGAATTCAAAAGAGTAAATTGGCCATAAGTCGGTCCAACTCGCTCTGTTAAAAATTCTGGGGATGGAGAACGATGGAGAATAGTATTGTCCACAAATCCTCATAATTTTTTTTCGCCCACGTTGACTCCTTTTCCAGAAATCTGGGTTCATCCCCTAGAGAATTCAAAAGAGTAAATTGGCCATAAGTCGGTCCAACTCGCTCTGTTAAAAATTCTGGGGATGGAAAACGATGGACAATAGTATTGTCCACAAATCCTAATCATTTTTTTTCGCCCACGTTGACTCCTTTTCCAGAAATCTGGGTTCATCCCCTAGAGAATTCAAAAGAGTAAATTGGCCATAAGTCGGTCCAACTCGCTCTGTTAAAAATTCTGGGGATGGAGAACGATGGAAAATAGTATTGTCCACAAATCCTCATAATTTTTTTTCGCCCACGTTGACTCCTTTTCCAGAAATCTGGGTTCATCCCCTAGAGAATTCAAAAGAGTAAATTGGCCATAAGTCGGTCCAACTCGCTCTGTTAAAAATTCTGGGGATGGAGAACGATGGAGAATAGTATTGTCCACAAATCCTCATAATTTTTTTTCGCCCACGTTGACTCCTTTTCCAGAAATCTGGGTTCATCCCCTAGAGAATTCAAAAGAGTAAATTGGCCATAAGTCGGTCCAACTCGCTCTGTTAAAAATTCTGGGGATGGAAAACGATGGAGAATAGTATTGTCCACAAATCCTAATCATTTTTTTTCGACCACGTTGACTCCTTTTCCAGAAATCTGGGTTCATCCCCTAGAGAATTCAAAAGAGTAAATTGGCCATAAGTCGGTCCAACTCGCTCTGTTAAAAATTCTGGGGATGGAGAACGATGGAGAATAGTATTGTCCACAAATCCTCATAATTTTTTTTCGCCCACGTTGACTCCTTTTCCAGAAATCTGGGTTCATCCCCTAGAGAATTCAAAAGAGTAAATTGGCCATAAGTCGGTCCAACTCGCTCTGTTAAAAATTCTGGGGATGGAGAACGATGGAGAATAGTATTGTCCACAAATCCTCATAATTTTTTTTCGCCCACGTTGACGCCTTTTCCAGAAATCTGGGTTCATCCCCTAGAGAATTCAAAAGAGTAAATTGGCCATAAGTCGGTCCAACTCGCTCTGTTAAAAATTCTGGGGATGGAAAACGATGGAGAATAGTATTGTCCACAAATCCTAATCATTTTTTTTCGCCCACGTTGACTCCTTTTCCAGAAATCTGGGTTCATCCCCTAGAGAATTCAAAAGAGTAAATTGGCCATAAGTCGGTCCAACTCGCTCTGTTAAAAATTCTGGGGATGGAGAACGATGGAGAATAGTATTGTCCACAAATCCTCATAATTTTTTTTCGCCCACGTTGACTCCTTTTCCAGAAATCTGGGTTCATCCCCTAGAGAATTCAAAAGAGTAAATTGGCCATAAGTCGGTCCAACTCGCTCTGTTAAAAATTCTGGGGATGGAAAACGATGGAGAATAGTATTGTCCACAAATCCTAATCATTTTTTTTCGCCCACGTTGACTCCTTTTCCAGAAATCTGGGTTCATCCCCTAGAGAATTCAAAAGAGTAAATTGGCCATAAGTCGGTCCAACTCGCTCTGTTAAAAATTCTGGGGATGGAAAACGATGGAGAATAGTATTGTCCACAAATCCTCATAATTTTTTTTCGCCCACGTTGACTCCTTTTCCAGAAATCTGGGTTCATCCCCTAGAGAATTCAAAAGAGTAAATTGGCCATAAGTCGGTCCAACTCGCTCTGTTAAAAATTCTGGGGATGGAAAACGATGGAGAATAGTATTGTCCACAAATCCTAATCATTTTTTTTCGCCCACGTTGACTCCTTTTCCAGAAATCTGGACTTATCCATGATTACAGCATTAACATTAGGTCTGTTAAGTAGTTAACATTGTTCTGTTAACATAACAGAATGTGTCTAGGGTTATAAATTTTAAAATTTAACTTCACACACATAAGATATGTGATAATCAGATAAGTAGCCTATTTTATTTTTAGGGCTCACGTGATGTTACTGTCACGTGAGCCCTAGTTAAGGAGTCAATAAGCCAACAAACAGACAAACATTTTTCATTTTTATATATTTTATATTATTTTAGATACATAATATATATATATATATATATATATATATATAACATAGAGAAATCTTCTTTTAATTAAGAAAAATAATGATTTGTAGCTTAAAGCTACATATATATCGCTCATTAATTTTAATGCGATATTTTTGCTAGCCACGCAGGAATGTGCACAATGTCATGATTAATATTGTGTACAAAATTATTTCTAAGTCGTTGAAAAATTACTGCTTGCGATAAAAATGGGCCGTTATTCTTATTGTTTTTAAACTTTTTGTTTCAATTATGATCATGATCTCGTACCCATTTTGCGAGTATCGGCACAAGGTTATGATAGTAGTTCTTTCAGCATAAAATATATATTTTGTTTAAGAACAATAATATTTGATATTTTTAATCAAAAACTTTAAACGGCTTTACTTTTTGAGTTATGACACTATTGAAGTTAATGAGCGATATGTAAAATAGTTAAGCTTAAAATCGTTTTTGTTATTATTCCTTTTTTCACTGGACGGTATATATACCAATAAGAATTAGTCCATGTTATTTTAAACCATCACTCGCAATAAGAACGTGCTTTTTAAGTTAATTCATTTTAAGCTGAAAAAATATAACTGAATTTGATAAATTTGGTATCGCTTTTTTTTTTTTTTGTTACTTTTATTATATCGTGAACATTATTTTGATATGAATGTGACAACATAGATAACCAACATCCATCACAAACACATAAACAGCAGCAGCAACCAAAACATATTTATTTTATTTTACACAATAACTCACACAGACTGTGTACGAAACGTAAATACAAACAACCTCATGTATTGTACTTTGCCATAAGCATGTTTGAAAGTTACAGTGGGAGAGAAAAGAGGATCAAAATTTCTTGGCATAATACCAAACTTGGATAAAAAAATTGGAAATCTTATGGATAAGGAAATTTCGGGACAATACAACTTCGATTAATGCTTAGCAACGAGTTTATATGGTCGATTTATGCCAGTTGTTAGCACATCCTCTACTCCAGAAAATAAATACAAGTTTGAAAATAAATATCGGCCAAACATATAAATTAAGCCCTAAAAATACAGTGCTTTGCTACCTGATTTGCTACATATGAAAACAAGGCAGTAGTAAACAAAATGCACGCATTTCCAGCAATAAAATTTTGTAAAAAATATATGTTTTGTAAACAATGAGTGAGTGAAGCTATTCATTTTGAAAAAGTATGAGAAGTTTTTACTGGGTATTAAAGAAATATTTTCGTCTAATATTGCAATAAAATGTTTTTGTCAACAACAACAACAACAACACAAGGGACTGATTTTGACATTAATGGTCGTATAATATTTCATAGTGTAGAGCGAGTTTGTATGAAGGCTATTAAGTTTTCACTCGCTTGTGGCGCTGCGAAATACGGCCCCAAAAAATAAATTAAGATTGACCCCAAATTTGGGGCTATTTTTCATAATGCAATATGGCACCATTTTTATAATGAAAACTTACCCCAAAAAATTAAAAATAACCCTAAACACAAAATGAAATATGACCCTAAATTTGGCGTAATTCTTCATTATGAAAAATCACCTCAAAATTTATCATAAATTTTAACCCCAAAAAGAACACAAAGAAAGTTACATTAAACATTTTCGGTGGAGTTCAAATTTAGAATCCCGATTTCATAATCCGAATAATTTTACAGTTCTGGTTTTAAAGATCGTACGATTGATAGCATGGCAGAGCTTTCGGCCATGCGCAAGGATTTTTTTCTATGGTACTATGGTACACTGGCTTCGCCAACTTAAGCTTCTCTATATAGCCGGCCTTCGGCCGTGCGCAACGATTTTCATTTTTATGGTATAACGAACACTGGCTTCGCTCAGTAAAGCTTCTCTTAATAGCCGGCCTTCTGCCGGGCGCAAGGTTTTTTCCCTTTATGGTATAGCAAACACTGGCTTCGCTAACTAAAGCATCTCTGCATTACCGGCAAGGATTTTCTCTACTTTGGTATAAGAATTCGGTTTTTTTTATACTATCCTTAAAAACTTTTACATAGAATTTTATAAAATTTGTGTAAATTGGGGTGATTTTTCATTTCTTAAAAGTTGCATTTTTTATTAGTAGACGAAAAATAGTCCCAAATTAAAAATTGTGATTTTATTTGGGGCCATTTTTCATTCTTTGATTTGGGGTCATTTTTCATTGCACTTAAAATGCAAAAACACCCTAACGAAAAAATCAAAAATAACCCCAAAAAACAAAAAAATATCCCCCAAATTGCGTGTTGTTGTGTCTCATGTAAAATTTTGGGGCTGTTCTTCATTTTCCTTTTGGGGCCATATTTCCTGGGGTCATTTTACGCACCGCCCTCGCTTGTATTGTCGGTGGACTTATCGTGCTGTAAATTATAAGTGGGTCGCAATTCAGCTTGTTTTGGTCGAAATTGTGAGACCGCTATTAAGAATTTCTTCGTTAAATTTGAGTCGACAGGCTAACACATATCACACAGCCAATGAAACGATCAATTTATTGCAAACTAAACTACCCGATCGCTTTATTTCACGAAAATCAACTGTTAAGTGGCCAGCCAGATCGTGTGATTTAACACCACTGGATTATTTGTTGTGGGGCTATGTAACGGAGCCAATAGCATCGATTGCAGCCTTTAAACTCAAAATCCGTAATGTGATTAACGAAATAGCCCCGCCATTTTGCCAAAAAGTGATTAAAAACTTTGATGAAAGAATCGACATCTGTCAGCGTTTTTCATTCATAATTGCCGAATTTTCTCTTCGTAAAACAATAAAAATTTAAATCTTCTTCATCTAAATTTGTTGTTTTATTTTCTTTTAGGAAACAAAGTTTCTGTTGAAATACCCGATACATCATAACTAAACAAAACTTGCCGTTTATGTTAATTTATGGTTCTTACTTAAACACATAATTTAATCCTTTAAGGACCAAATATTTTCGGCTGAAAGTCTTTATGGCCAAATAATATTTATTTAAAAAAAAAATTATAAAAAAATTTTCGCTTTATGTATCACATTTTCCCACCACACTATTTTAATTTTCCAAATACACCCATCATTGCATTGTAGTCAAGAGTTTCTAACTGGTCATTTTTATATGTCTGTCAGTTATTATTTCATGCACACACTTACCACACATCCAAATTGTCAGCTTCTAAATGTTTATGTGTTTAGTATGTAGCAAATGCACATTTAAACTCGAGCTTGTATGTGGTTAGTGTAAAAGTGTGTTTGCCATTATGTAAAAGTGTGAGTGCATGTTAACGTATTTATGACACTTTTGCTTTTGGCTGTTACAAGTAGCTCCTGCTCTTAGTTTGTCAGCTAATATTAACATGATGCATTTATGGTTTTATACATTTGTTTTGCAGGAGCTCTCGTCCGTCCCCCTCTTCCCTCTTTGATCTTTATGTTGTAGTTAAGTGTAGCTGGAGGTTAATTTTTTTATATTTATTATTTTGTTTTTAGTTATATGCAGGGCTGTGGAGTCGTCAAAAAGTAGTTCCAATTGCCACTGCGGCTCCAACAGCTGAGATTTTTATAGTCCGTCTTCGACTCCAACTCCGACTTCGTAGCTAAATAAATATGCTGTGGGTTATTGCTTAAATATTCTATTTGATTTTTGAAATATTTTATTTATTTTTATTAAATCTATGAATAATAAACAAAACATGCTCTTATTTCGAAAACTTAAAACAACAACACTTCAAATAAATCAACAAATCTTTAAATGATAAACCTAAAATAAAAAAAACTCTGCATTTGTCTTTGAAAATATGGCTTCTTTAATGCTCTTAAATCGGATCTGATGATTCTGAGCGCAAAAAAAGTTGTTCTGCGGAGACTTGTGTCAAGGACATTGCAGTGGCGATCAGAGCAGTTCGGGATATTTTCGGGGTACCTTGGAATCGCATCTCTTTTTATGAAATTCTTGGAACTATAGCCACACTAATTCCTAACAATCTATATACATAAAAACAAAGTAGGGTTAGTTTACGCCATTTATACCTCAAGAACAGCTCGACCGATTTTGATGATTTATGATTTGTTGTGCTTGTTATCGCTCCCAATAGGAGAATAGATATTAAAGATTTGAAAATTTAAAAGTCAAAAGTCAAAAGATAACAAGAAAAAAGTTTTAATTTAAAGAAAAAGCAATGTCTATATTTCCTTAAAAGTTTGAGTTAAATTGAGCTCCCACTAAACGACTGGGAAAATTTTGCAGAATGCTTCTGTCTTAGAATCTTTTCCATATTCCAGTCTCCGAATAGGAGAATAGATATCAAAAGTTTCAAATTTTTGCAAAATTTCTACACCACTTATAACTCGGGAACCTTCGATTGATGGATTCGTCTCCACCTCGAATAGCGTAAAATATATATAAAAATATCGAAAAAAAGGAGGTGGGTGTGGCACAAAACAGATTTCTTTATATCTGTAGAACAGCAAAAGTAAAATTGTCTTTATTTGGTAAAAATAGCTTAGTTATTAATGAACAACCTCTGAAAAAATGGGCAGGATTGGAGAAGTGGGCGTGTCACAAAAAGGATTTATTTATATCGGGAGAACAGTAAGAGCAAATTCGTATATGTTTGATAAAAATAGCTTACTTATTAACAGGACACCGACTCCAACCGCTAAAAAAATTTTAAGTCCGATTCCGACTACAACCTTGATGCTAAATTAGGGCTGCCAGAAGTTTGAACCTATCAACCAGGACACAGAAAAAATGGATAAAAAATGACACCAACAAAAAATTTTTTTTAATACATGTGTATGTATATGTAAAAACCATCCATTTTTAATTTTTAAATCCAAAAATATATGAGGCTATTAGCGCAGAAGTGGTGTAACCCACAATTAAATTTGGTTACGGTTCTGGTGTAAGAAATGTTCTTTACAGTGCAATAGTCGAGTTAGTCAACTGTTTGTATTCGAAACAGATGGCGCTAGAAACATTGTGTTGCAAACCAAGAACAGTGCAAGAGTAGTGTTAACTCCTCATTATCTCATAGCCTCATATACAAAAAAAAATTACGTGTACTTCATGTACATAAAAAGTTGAGCTTAAAATGTTCTAAACTAAAATACTGTTCAGAAGATTGCACTTTTTCTAGAACTTAATTTCTGTCTTTGATATACATACATAGTTATAAAACAGGCAGCATGTCATATTAAAATAAAACTTACATTGAATAATACTCTCCAGTGTTTCAGTCTTTAACGAGTTTATTTCTTTAGCCCATTGAGCAGACTAAGTACTCAACTTGAAAAAATCAAAAATCATTTGATTTTTCTTCAACCAACTCGGCAACTGTCAAACTCATCAATTGACAAAGCCATACACGCTTTGATTTGGACAACAACCGACGCAGTTGACAATTGAATTGAAACGTTTATGGGCTGCTTTAGAGAAAGCCATTTGTTGTCTATTTCCAATTACTTATAAAAGTTGTTTACACGGTATAACTTTTTACAGCAACTAGTTGAAACAACATTTGAAAGAGGTTCGAGTCTCATCTAATATCATTGCAAGCTTTTAATTAAACGACGTTTACACCACATAACAGTTGAATTTAATTAAAATTCTTTATACAATTGCCTTAAGTTAGCAGTTTTATAACAGAAATCTTAAACTTTGTTAACAACTAAAACCAGCAAAAAACAAATTTTTTGTCTTGACCTGTTCAAAAAACCAGGACAATTTAATAGTGGACCAGGACACCAGGACAAGTAGTCTAAAACCAGGACAATCCTGGAAAACCAGGACGTATGACAGGCCTATGCTAAATGAATATGAGACTGATCGTTATTTAACTTTGGATTCTTTTGCAGTACCTATTAAATGGGTAAACATAGCAAGGAAATGATTCTGTGAAAATTAAAAATCGGTATTTTAATTTTAACACGTATGTTTATAAATTGGACAGGTCCCTCTAAAATTTTTTATGAATTTTAAAAAAAGATTATACAATTTTTTTAAATTTTTTATGCTGAAAAATTTTGTAGTCGGAGTCGGGAGTTTTTACACCGACACCGGTACAAAAACCTCAACTACGACTACACAGGCCTGGTTATAAATTATATCTGGAAAGTGGTCGGATTAAAACTGTCCTCATTTTATACAAATAGCTTGTTAAGTACAAATTAGTACGATTGCATAAGTGGACGAAAGGCCCTCCATACAGACAAAATCAAGTTTGCTTATCTGAAATACACTAAGGGAAAAGTTGTCTAAAGTTTGTAAAAAACTTGGATGTTTAAAAACTATATCTGACGAAATACGAGCGGAATTAGATAAGTGGGCGTGGCACCTGCCATACGAAGACCTAATAGATTTCTGGCTATTTGGAGGACGCTTCATCAATACACGAAATTTGTCAAAAAGTAGCATCTTGGATGATCCAAAATAAAGTTTAGTTAATAGAAGCACGACGGGTCAGCTAGTGCTAATTTTTTTTTAGTGTTGATGATGAACAAAAAATGTGATTTTAAAATAAGTGGGAATTCCAGTCATTAATTTATTTAAGCACAAGTGAATGTCTTCAATTACCGCGATTCAGACGAGCGTGTTTAATTAACTACATACCTTAAAACCCCACAAAACACCTTTTACAACTAGATCAGTAACCGAGTATAAGTTTTACTAATGCAATTAAGACTCTTACGCTCACTACTCAGAAAAAAATCCCCAAAATTGTTCACCAATGAAATCATTAATTAATAATAAAATCAGTTTTAATAAAAAATTTAATCAAGTGAATTTAACGTTTAATCGAGTAAATTAAACGTTTAATGAAACTAATAATTTGTTTACTGTTGCAAATCTAATTACTTTTATTTATTAAAAAATCACAAATTGTTTTATTTAAATCATTTTTTATTATTTTTCTGTGTTCTTCAATTTAAGTACTTGAATGAACGAACTCACTCTTATTTAACAAATTAAAATCTCCCATCAGCAATAAATTTCAGTCTATCAATAGTATGAAATGGTAATTTAGCACATTTAAATGAAACCTTGTTTATTAAATTTTTTGAATCCCAAGAAAAACTTTGGTAAAATCTACATATTTATAGTGAACTGTTATATATGACGTTGCCAATTACAAATGTGCACACGATATTTTGTAGGAACTTCAACTCCAACTCCGGTAAAAACACAGCTAATCCACAACTTCGACTCCTACTTCACAGCCCTGCTGATATGATTTTTTGTTTTTTTTTTTTTTTTTTTTTTTTGTAATGTAAAATGCATTTAGTGTTGTTTTGAAGTTTCAGTCCCCAAGTTAAGTTTTTTTCTGCATTATTTTATTATTTTTCTAATATGTAGTGGTTGTGGCTTGTAATAATTTTGCACAGATTTTTGTGTTCTTGTTTTTTTATGTTTGTTTTTTTCCTGCAAGTTAAATGTTTAAAGGGGATTTTTGTTTAATTAACATGATACTTTAGAGATTGACCCAAATTTTTTTTCAAAGTTAATTAAAAATTTCTGCAAATTTTTATTTGAAACATCTAGGGTTCATATTTTATTAAATTTATTTAATATTTTTTGGGTAAGCAAAATTTTGGTAGATTTGCCTTCCAAAAATCTGTTTCTACAAAATTAAGTTTTCAATTTATTGTGAATAAATTGTTTATTGCCTGAAGCTCATATAAAAAAATTCCTGCCCTTTTTAATGGATAACCTTTTTGGGGTCAATTTTATTAATATTGAATTGATCTTTACAACATTTTTCATATTTAACAATTTTTAATTGAATTCATTCATTCACCCTTAATACAAATATTTATGCACGTTTTAATAATAATTTCCTTTATGTTCTTGTGAAAAATACAATATAAAATTAAAACAAAATAATTATAAGAGAATGCTAATTTTATTTATTTTTTCAATAAACATTTTACCATAAAGGACATTCAAAAAACATGTAAGAGTGGCCGTGTCGAATCTTTAGTACCCTTCACCTAACGATGAATGCAGTGTCTTGGACCATTTAGCAACTAACACGCCTTTTCAAACGCAATCAAAAAAATAATGAAAAATAAAGGGTGTCCAAAAGTTATGGTATCATTTTAAATTTAATATGAAAAAAGAGTTTTTGGTGAGATATTAAAAATATTTTTACTAAAGTTCATTACAAATAGGTATGTTTCGGTTAAAAAGAAAAAATATTAGTCGGTCTAGTGATCCCCCACTGGCTCGGCAGGCTCCCAATTCGGTTGATATCTGCCTGATAATGTTGTTTTACGGCTCTTGAAGTGTTATGGAATTACTGCTGTAGACTTTGGATTTCAAAAAATAGTCTAAAGGTGTCAAATTGCACGATCTTAGTGGCCAATTCACTCCTCTTCTCTACGAGAAATAATGCGATTTTCAAACTTTTCTTTCAAAAGATTCGCTGTATACCAACATACAGTGTGGCCATAACCGTTTGACAACAATAAATTTTGTCTAGGCAATGTTGTCAACAGGGCTGTGGAGTCGGAGTTGGTGTTGGAGTTTTTGTACCGGAGTCGAAGCACCCACAGTACTCCGACTCCAAAATTTGTCGGCATGAAAATTTTAAAAAATATTCTAATAATTTCAAAAATAAAAATACTTCGAAATTGGCGATGCAATAATGAAAATAAAGATTCGAAGTTTTTACTGAAACCTTTTCTTCTTGCTTTATTTGACCATTAAAAGGTACCTTATTAAAAAAATCAAATAAGGACCAGTCTCATATACTATTAGCATTAAGTGTAGATTAGGAGTCGGAGTTGGAATTTCAGCGGTTGGAGTCAGAATTAGGTCCCTAGCCCTAGTTGTTAATGTTAAAAAAATATAAACGCTAAATTTCTAAACAAAGAAGCATAACCAGAAAAGAGTACTAAAACGGACGTGGGGTACTAAAACGGACGTGTTTTTTTTAAAGTACTGAAAATATTACCGTAGTACTGAATTTTCCATCACTGCCTACAATTTTAAGCGACAAATCATGTTTGTATTTGTTATGATGAAAAAAGCAAAAAAGTCTGGACAATGAAAAAAAAAAACAAATTAAAAAATAACAGCAGCGGATTTATTGACAAAAGTTAGAGGCAGTCGTTGTTTTGTGCTCATATCTCGCCACTTGTAGACTGATATGGCCGAATTTCAATAGCAAACTTTAACGGAGTATAGTGATATAAATATGCAACAACCATATCGCTATAATTTCGGGGGTATTCTAAAAACTCATTTCAGCATTCCTACGGGCAGACAAACAGATGGTCTGAGAGACATCGGACATCGCCCAATCAACTTTGTCACTCTTAGACCTAGTTTTTGTGATGTGGATTAAATTTGAACTTACTTTAACGTATAACGCAGTTTGTTGAAACTGGAATCCAGAAGTCAAGGGTACTGCCTCTAACAAGAGTATATTCTCACTATACTCTAATGACCTCCCAGCCGTTCTTACAAATTGTAATGTAAGAATGTACGCGAATGACGTTCAACTTCATACCAGTTGTAGAAATGCCTTAATTGACCAGTGTATTATTTATAAGTTGGCAAAGGCAAATGGTTTGGAAATAAATCCTAAAAAAATCTAAATGCATAGTTATTCAAAGGCAACTTAATAAACAAAATATTATTCCCAATATATTTATAAATAACCAACAAATTGAAATAGTCAAATCTGCTAAGAATCTCGGAATATTTTTTAATGTCATTCTTACGTGGTCGAACCGCATTATATGATGCCCATTTTATTATATGGTTGTGAACTATTTGCCAAATGTGATACAATTAGTAAAGCAAAACTAAAAGTTGCATTTAATAACATAGTCCGTTACGTATATGGACTTAATAGGCGTTCCAGTATATCTTTGTTTTCATCTCGGCTATATGGGCTTTCTTTAGATAATTTTTTACATAAGATAATACATACCCACAAACCTGATCATCTGTACGGAAAAATTTGTATTTCCGATATAATCAGTGGAAAAAAATTAGATCGTTTGGATACAAAAGTGTAATTTCGGAGTGGCATTTCTACATATTCTCAATATCTCTCTGGAATTCTATACCCCATAGTTTTCAACTTTTAAGTAACGCACGAAAATTTAAGAAAAATATTTTTAAACTGTTTTCTACATAACAATTTGAAACATAATTATTTGAGATTAAAGTACATAATATGTTCGCTCATTTGCTGCAAGACCGGCATAACTCAAAAAATCCATTTCGAGATAAACGCATTTAAAGTTTTTGATTTGCTCTAACTACTTAGAAAAAAAGAAGACACATTCTCTTCAAACCGGGAAGGTAAAAAAAATATAACGATGAATTTAATACACAATATAAAAAAAAAAAACACAGCGAACAGTTCTGCATCTCTAACACCAAAATTTAATTTTTTGAGTTATGCCGGTCTTGCAGCAAATGAGCGATATGATTAAATTATTTAAACATTGTTTGATTTAAATTGATTTGCTTTATATATATTAAACTGCAACTAGTTATTAAGTTGTTAATTAGTTAATGATTTATAATTATACACATTATCCGTTCCATACTGCAAAATAAGACTCATAAGTCTTGTGTATGGAGCAGTTCAATTAAATAAATAAAAAAAAATTTAAAAAAAATAATAAATAAACGTATTCTGTAAATCGGATTTTTCCGGCGAAATGTGATTTTTTCTTTTCTTTCATTAAATATCAACATTTTAACCAAAAACCAGCTGTTGCGTAAATGGCGGCACGAATCTGTTTTCAGATTAGCTAAACCTAGTTCAACTGAGATCTCAAATCCCAACTTTAAGGACTCATGATCGTATTGAGCTACCTAAATTAGAGTGGCAAGCGTTGTTTTCAAGTCAAAACTTTGTATTACCGTATAGTTTAGACGAAACAAACCACTAAAACGCGAATTAAACAACTCCGGGCTGGGAAATCTTATTTGACAGATCGCTAGGTTTGTTTTAATAAAAAGGTATTAGCAATAGAATTTTCATGTTTAAAAAACGCTTCAAGCTATTATTTAGGTAGCTCAGTAAGATCTATATTGTAGAAGTTACAAGCGTAAAGACAATCTTATACATACCCTTTCTACCAGTGGTGAAGGGTATAAAAATAAAACAAAAACAAATAACAGTTAATATTTTGCATTAATAAATAAAATTCAGAGAAAAAGCAGCAGCAACAACAACAATACGACCCAACTGTAACAACAACATGTAATTATGGTTAAATTTTTCATATTTAAATTGTTTAAATAATTGTTTATGCGTTTGTGTGTATTTAACATCATTTTGTAGTTGTAGTTGTTATTGAAATAACAATAATAATGATTTAACAGTTTTGTTGTTTGGCTTCAATTAAATATAAACCATTGTTAATATTTATACACAACTTTGAATTCCTAAATACACACACAAATATTTAATACATTTGCAAATATCCGCACATGGATAGACTCTTTGTTAGATAAACACAATTATAAACACGCTCCAATGCAAACACTTCTGCACACACATGCCTGTGTAGATTCTATACATACAAACAAATTGACGGAAGGGCATACATATGTATATACTTGTGTATATATCGTCGCAGGAATTAAAGAACGCTGTAACTGGCAAAAATCGAAAATACATTTTTTTGCTTCACTTTTATCAGAAAAAAATACTGCGTCGATTGGTCTCGGTCCCATATTTGTATGATGAAAAAAATTCACTTACGCAAAAAAAAAATCCTTTGCTGTAAGCCGCAGAATCACCGGGAATAATCGACTTGAGTGGAAATGCTTACAGCCAATATATAAAGCGAGAAAAATTAAAATACCTTTTTAAAATCATGTTCCTAAGTTGTATAGTTTTTGTGATATGAATTTTTTTTCTACTTTCTTTCATACAGGTTTTTTGGCTTTGGTGAACATCTTATGTTTTGTCAGTTACAGCGTTCTTTAATTCCTGCGACGATATATTCATACAAATAAAAACCTATACACATTCAAACTAATTGGTTTCTAGTAGCAATTATGTCAAATACATAAAAAAAAACATAAACTTTCCAGGAGGTTGCTTTGAAATGGCGTTTTTTTTTAAGTCAGATCGAACTTTTAATTGTAAAAATAACTCAAAAAATTAAATTTTAATTAACAAAATTGAAAGAATTAGGAATGTCCATTTTTAAGGCTTTTTTAACACGAATCAGACGAACTTTGTTTGCCTGCAAGGCGTCAATTGTAGCTGGTTTATCAGTCTAAAACAGTGACTTTGCGTACACAGAGACAAATATCTCAAGAAAATTTTAGCACCACAGTTTGTTAAAAATAAAATTTTAGGTCAACAAACTCGTTATTTGATTCAATAAAAAAAATTATCAAAATAAAATTTTGTAAAAGAGCACTTAATAAAACTTATTAAAATAATTAAATGTTTCTTCATATCGATGGTTTTCTTCCGCAACCTGGTACCTCAAAAACACCTACTTTTCAGGAAAGACAAAATACTTTATTTTTAACCAAATATTTGAAACTTGTTGCTATATATTCTTTTATAAGACCCCTTTCACAGTCGGCAAGTTATTTGCCGACAACAAGAAAGTCTGCATAAATTTTTTTTTCCTTACCCCGACCTTATCGCTGACGTCTACAAACCAAGTGTTGCGCAAGAAACTTGCGCAAGTAACTTGCCGAGTGTGAAAGGGGTCTAACCCATGAATTAGAAAAAATTCCGGTATTGCGCCAAACAAATAAATTGCAAAATTGTAAGGCGGTATTTACTGATTACTTTTCCGGTTAAAACAAAAAATCGGAAAAAATCGAGTTACGTGGTTGCGGAAGAAAACCATCGATATTCAATAAAAAAAAAATTTTTTAAATCAAAGTAAAGGCAGTATTTTTACGACTCTTGTCCATTTTTTAATAGCTTTGATAGTGTGTGAGTGTTTGCAATTCTCATTCGCTTTAAAATTATATTTGTATAATATCTTTAGTTTTTCCATAGTCTTTGGAAAACGGTTTCCTAATTATCTGTCCTAAGCAACTAGCGAAATGTGCTTAGGAACTAGCTTTTCCCCCCACAACATACTTTTTAGTGTATTTATCAAAGAATACAAATTGGAAATTTAGCACATCATAGTTAATAAACAAAAAAAAAAAAAAAAAGATTTGATAAACATTTTGTTTGATTTACTCAACATTTCCAACAATTTTAACAAATCACGTATACATTTTGTTGTATTTATATATAAAAATTATTATTTTTTATGTAGCCTCACAGGAAATAATCTAGAGGTGTTTACACAGCGTTTACATTTGACAGTACTGGCAAGACAGTAAGAAAATACATATTAGTTGCCAAAAACACTACTAACTGTCTTCGTGACGTAGGCGTCCAGACAGTAGTTAAGACAGTTTTCACTTTTAAAAATATGTCAAACGTGAATATTGCAGCGCAAGTTCAGCTTAACGTATTTTGTATAAACTAAACAAATTTAAAAAAGCTTAAAATAACTTTATTGTGTGAACAAATATAAAACTTAACTAATACTATGTTCACACTTGGGTTCTTAAACGCGTTTAAGCAGCTCGAACGTGATTAAGCTCTAATCACTTCAAAATCGAGATGATTACCCATACATTGAAGTGATTTGTTTATCACTTCAAATCGACATGATTACAACTAAATCACTTCATAAACCACATAGAATCCACTGAACATACCCTAATAATGTAGAATCGCTCATGATCGTGTACAACCGGCCAAGATGTCTGCTTAATGTTTTTATTTTTTTTCCTTAAATAATTCATAAATTTTCACAATTTCATCATTAAATTGATTAAAATAATCTTCTGATAACTTTATAAAAGTGTTTTTATCCATTTTTAATACTTTAAAGAAATTTAAATTTGTTTGTTGTTTTTTTGTGTGTTTGTGTGTGTGTTTTTTCTTAATCATCTATCATCTTAATCATCTCAAATGTAATGTGAACGGCTTTGATTAGCTCAATCAACATTTTGCTTAAACGCGTTTAAAAACCCAAATGTGAACATAGCATAAAGTATAAAAAATCAAAGCAAAATATGTTTAATTTTTTTTTACATTTTGATTTTTTTCTCTTTTGCTCACAAAACTTTAGATTACTGTTAGCAAATGTCAAATCACTGTCCAATTTTACTGTCTGCAAAATTTGCTAGACAGTAGACAAGACAGTTGGAAAAGTGTGCATGTATTAGTGAAAAGGTTTGCATGTATTGCTACTGTCTTGCCAGTACTGGCAAATGTAAACGCCAAGTTAGTTAGCTATGAAAAAACTGCAGTCAATGTAGAAAAACTTCCATTTCTTCTACTTCTTTCTTAGTCATTGGCAAAAAAAAAAAAAAAAAACTGTTGCTTTTACTTCTGATTTATTAAATATAAACAGTCGCTGTCAAACCAACTCAAAAAGCATAAAGTTGTATACAAACAGGCCAATTGAAAGGTCAATTTCTCGAAATCAACTTATCGCCAAATTATGATTTCAACAAGCCGGAGGTTGCAGTTGTCGTATGGCACGTACATAGGCTACATCCTGTTTTAACCAGATTTCGCCCGGATAAATGTCTTCCGTATTTTCAAACAAAAAAACTTGATTATGTCAGCCACTCTCGCCTATGGAGAAGAGAAACTGCAGAACTCATCAAATCAGAAGTTCGATAAACACCAACATATAAGAACAGATACCGTAATGTCTAAATTTTTGTCTGGCATTAGCTGGACATAAAACTAGGTATTAGGATAAGATTTGAATAATTATTGTAAGTTCATATTTCTTATATGCAGATTCATTAATTAAATGGTGCGGTAACGAACTCCATTTTTAGGGAAAGCAGGTACTATGATGCCCCAGCGTGGGAACTAAACTAGACAGTGCACTTTTCTGGATGCAATAAAGTCTGAGGGAAGGATCTGTTGGGGACTGGTCTCACTCCTTATGCGGCAAATTTGTTTTTAAACAAACTTTTTAAGCCAAAAATTAACCAAATCGCAGAGCCAACTGCTGCAAACATTTTTTAAGCGCCAATCAAACCACTTGTAATTATTTGCCAGAGTATTCTGATCATAGATATCAAAAAGTTAGCACAGTTTTACAGTTCTTTTGACTGGCAACCCTTTAGCTTTAACGGGCTAAAAAAGCATTATTTACTACAAAAATGTATTCTTCTATAGAAAAAATATTAGTGCTAGATGCACCAATACACATACGCAAGAATTGCGGTCCAGAAAAGCGTAGCGAGTTATGCTAGTCATAAAAAAACGTTCGTTACTTTTCTCCTTAAAAAAGGAAGCAAAAATGAAAAAAGTACAAACATTAAAAAAATTTTTGGTTAAAAGTAACCAAAACGGCAACGCTGGTCCTGCTGCAGATAATTGTGGCTGACTTCCAAAACGTCAAATGCTTTGTATATGATCAAAGTATAATGTTTCATTACGCCGCTGTACAATTTATATGCAATTCAAACCCTTCCAAAACATCAATGGTAAGTATTAGTAACGCAGCAAAAAAGTTGATGCTTTGTGATATTTGACATTTCATTTGCAAGCAATACAGATTTATATTAATATTATGCATTGCATCTCTTACATTTCAAAACGTTTAAATAAATAGAAGACATAGTTGCATGGTTTCGGTACTTTGTACATGTGCATGGTTAAAGGTCAGTAGTAAAACTGTATGCAAACTTTGTATTAGTACGTTTTGGAAGTCAGCCTGTCTTTTCTCGCAGGTAAGACGCTCTACGAATCACGCTTTTATAGTCAATAAGAAAATGTGCTACAAAAATAAACAATTTAACAATTAATTGTTACAAGGAATTAAATTTTCAAGGAAAATATTCAACAATTTATGCTGAATAAAAGAGGCGAAAGTAAATTTTAAAAGACTGTTCGAATTGATTTTAGTTTTTTTTTTGTAAAATTCTCCAAAAGCTTTTGAACTATCAATCTAGACAATCGTCATTGGTTGGAGGGTACCAGTGCTGCCAACTTCTTACCGCATTTAAAAAAAACGCACAAATATAAATAAAAAGAAACTTGTGTATAAGAGACTATATCGCTTCTATTAATATATTTTAATAAAAATATTTTTAATAAAACAAATTATGGGGATGAAACATAAAGTGGGGTTGGTCATACAGGGTCATCCTAGTTGCTGCGGGCCAAATTTTAGAATTTTTTAAACCGCCATATTAACAACACAGTTTGTTAAAAAATTATATTTTAGGTCAACAAACTTGCTGTTTGATTCAATGAAAAAACTTATCAAATTTACACTTTGCAAAATGGCACTCAATAGAACATATTTAATAATGAAATAATTAAATATTTCTACATATTCAATAATAAAAAAAATATTTGAATCAAAGTAAATACAGTATTTTACAACTTTTTTCCAATTATAAATTCTCATTCGCTTTACAGTTTTATTTGTATAACATATTTAGACCTACACACTTTTTTATCAATACTGCAAAAATCGTCATCGCAGAAAATTCAAAAAAAAATTTTTTTATCATATATGGGCATTTCTCTCTAAAGGTCCACCATGACCGAAAATTTAAAAGTTATTAAAAGCATATTTTTTATGATTTTTTTATAGAGAAATATTTAGAATTTCCTAATTTTATAAAATCGTTCACTAAGACGAACAAGCAGACTGCAAAGTTGTACAAACGTAATTTATTATTTGTGAGAATGTTTTATTGTATGTTTTCTTTCATATTATCTTCCTTAAAAGAGGTATTATTTGATAATTTATTCTAAAAAAACTTTCTTACATGGTCTGTAATCTAAGGAAAAGTTCAAAGAGAAATATGTTATTCGGATTAACGGTTAATTTTGATTTTGTTTTAATCATTATTCAGTTAAATTATTACGGAAAAAATTTAACGTTCGAAATGTCACGTATCAACTCAAATTTTGGCTGGAAAAAAATGCAGATTTTGCTACGTAAAATTCTGAAAGTAGTTTGACAAAAAAATTGTAGCAGGTTTCGCTGAATTACGCCTTTTTATACATACATACAAAAACTACTTCTATTTTTTCACGTTCGAACCGCTACTTCTTTAGCCATTATCTTTGACCTAGAATCGCGCCCTCCATAAACTTGAGCATAGATAACAGTGCTTTCTTAGTGCTATAATTTAAGGGTTAAGAAAACGTACACATATTTATTGTTTAAAATGTTATTGCATTTTTGATGCGTACGACTGTCACGTTCAACACCCATATGCGATTTTCGTATTCAAATATGAAAATTATTTTTTTTTCTGTGTGGATGGGGATAAGGGGCAAGTATATTTTGAAAAATTTTAAGGTCTAAAAACTCATAGAGCTCGTTCATACATTTTAGCCCCCTCGGTGCGACTTCTAGGCACTTAAGGGACTTTTTCTTCAATATATGTGAAGAATAAAATTCATATAGACTGCGCAGGTTAAAAAAAAAGTTTAGCCTTGCTTTAGGTATGTAATTTGATTGTAAAACCGTTTTTAAGTTACGCGAATATATGTACATATTTTGTATAACCTACTTCATTTTCGAAATAACGTTATACCACTGGATTCAGCCTACTCGAATTATGTTAACCCGCCGGATGTCCCGCTAAGCGATATGCAAAACTGCTAAAACTTAAAGGCTTAAGTGGCAACACTTAGCTTTTGCTAAGGAAGTAATTCAATAATTCCAGCAGAGAGTACTATTTACAAAATGCATTATGATATTCGTTTTTTTATAACCCATTCCAAAAACGGCATAAAAATATATCAATGTCTTTAAAAATTATTTAAAAAATAAATTTTCATGGATAATTGTTTAAAAAAAACCTTGTTTATGAGGGGGTTTCCCGCGTTTTGTTACCTGTAAGCAACACACACGCTTAGTAGACAGTAAAAGGCCATAAAATGTTGGAAAACCCCTAAATGCTCAAAAGTCCGATGCACAATAATTTTACTGCCTGTTTTTGGAAATGAAAATAAAAATTTTCGTTTCAGAACTTATATACATATATTGAAAACAAAAACAAATTTAGTTTTTTATTGTCGTTTCAATGTAATTTTTATATTACTTGGAGAAAAAAACTGCCAAAACCGCATAAAATTTGCTTTTGTGTTGAAACAAAAGGGGTAGACAAGAAAACACGATTTCGTTACATAATATTTAAAGATCCGACTGTAAATGCTGGCTGTCCTGCAGGAATTATAGTAATTCACCCTTGGCAAAACTGTAATGATTTTAAGCGAGCTTAAATTTTTTAATTTTAAAATTAAAAATGTTTCTGCTGGACTAATCGAATTACTTCCTTTGCAAAAAATATAATAGTTATTGCTAGCTTTAATTTTCAGGCATTAGGGTGGCACGAATAAATTTCTGGTGGATGAGTACTTGAACGAGATACTTGAGGTCAATGGCCCCCAAAGGAAAAACATTGGTCTTCTTGAGACAAAAACATTGATATATCATACTTTAAGATACTTTCAGGACTGTAAATGCTTAAGATAAAACGAAAAAACTGAAAAGGCGTAACCTCCTTGCAAAAATACTTTATATTAGAGGCGGTACGGGGAAAATTTTTTTTTGAGTAACGGTCTAATGTGCATATACATATATTAACTCGTACTTGTTTACTTTGTTGGTCATTTAAAAGAAACCTTATTTTTTTACTTTTTGCATACATAATTTATTGGCGAAAAGTAAAAACAGCAGAATGTAAAAAACCACATATTTATAAATACAGAGTTAAACTTTATCAATGGGGTTTCATACTTAGTCACGTCCACATATAAAATAAGACAAATACATAAGTTGAAAAACCAACAGCAATAACAACAACTAAAAAAGGACCTTATCTTTAATATTACGTAGATTATATGCAAAACACGCAATTCTTATATATTTTAATAAAACAAACAAACAAACAAACAAATAAGTAAGAAAAAAATATTTGGTTATTCCGAGACTTTGTTACTCCTTACCAAGAATTATGTGGAACTTTATATTTGGCCTATAGAAAATTAAACTGTGCTAAAATTTACACTTTTTTTAGACAAGCTGGGCACTTGTCCTTTTAAGCTAATTCGGGTACACTGAATCCAGTGGTGCTAGTAGTTTTCTTTAAGTTAACTTTGGTTTTCGAGATATACCGTTATTTCGAAAATGGAGGAGGTTGCACAACATATGTTCGCGTAACTCAAAACGCTTTAGCTTGTTGGAAAAAAAAACTTAAATAACCGAAATTCCGCAATAAAATTTATTGCAAAAAAAAAATCATTTTTTATCAAAATTTCGAAATTTTTTTTTTTTTTTTAAATTTATAAAAAATTGGAAAATGCAGCTATGCTTCTAACCCAAACAAAACAAGCCATAAATGATTTAAACCTGTTAGCAACTTTTGATCTTATTCACAAAAGTCGAATTTTAATTAATTTAAGAATTTCATAAAACGCAATATTTGTATGGGAGTCCCCCTAAGAAGTGGTGATAAGGGGCAAATATGTCTCGAGAAAATGTTAAGGACAAAAAAAGTCGGCCATACATTATATCCCACTAGGGGCGACTTCTGGGCATTTATGGGACTTTTCTTCAATATATTTCTAATCTGCATTGAACATTTTGTATGGGAGCCCTCTTAAGGAATGGAGATAGCGGGAATGGAGATGGAGAACAAAAATAAAGTGGGGTTTCTAGAGGAGTCCTAGGCGCTGCAGGGGCAAAATTTAATAACTTTATTAAACCGCCATATTTGTATGGCTGAAATTCTTAAATTAAGCCGGTAGGATCCCAACAAACACGAAGTCAAACCTTTGATATGAAATGACTTTGTCATTTGACATCAAACACAATTCTCAAACGTTTTTCAATTGTTTGATTTAACATTTAAATTCAAATTGATAATGATTTGGAAATAAACATTTGATATCAAATGTTTTATCGATTTGATGTCAAATGTTTGTCAAATGTTAAATCAAATCAAAAATAAACTTGGCAATGCTAAAGCGAAAAATAAATGTAATCATTAAAAATGGCGATTAAAGTTATATTTATACATTGCGGTTACATGTGTTTTTCTATTAAAAATAAATTTTAATATAAAGTAAACAGCTTATTTCTTGTGAAAAATAAAAATTATTTGTGAGTAATTTCAATGATTAAAAATACGAAAAAAAGGAAAATATAACGGGAAAGTGAAGAAAGTTTGTTTAACGATCGCGGTGCTACAATCCTCAAAATAAAAGGGAGCCAAGTAGTTTGTCTTTCCAAGAATTAGAGGACATTATTTAATCTATGGTGCCGAATGTTTATCTCACAGTTTATTAAAATAAATAATACATTTATATTAAAAAAAATAAAATATTTTTATTTATATTCCACATTGTATTATAATCCACATTTGAAAAACATTTGAGAATTACGTTTGAAAGCAAGTTGAAAATAAAGGCATTTTTCAATATGAAAATAATTTCCCCTTTTTGTTGAGAACGCTATGATTTTCAAATCATTATCAAACGTTTGTCGTTTGAGAAAACGTTTGATTTCAAATCATTTTCAATTTGAAATCAAACCTTCGTGTTTGTTGGGATTTTTTTAAATGTCTGCAAAAAATTAGAAGCCTAGCTGCATTTTCCAATTTTTTATGAATTAAAAAAAAAAAAACAAAAATTTCGAAATTTTGATAAAGGAAATTTTATTGCAGAATTTCGGTTTTTTTTTTTAGTAATTTCAATCAACTAAACCGTTTTTGAGTTACGCGATTATATGTTGTGCAACCTCCTCCATTTTCGAAATAACGGTAAATCTCGAAAACGGTTAGCATCATTGCATTCAGCGTACCGTTTCAGTAATAAAAGATTTTTTTCCGGGAGAGGGATATTAACCCGCAGCCCAACCTGCTTGAAGGCGAGGGACGCCCTATGTTCAAAATGAATTTTTTTATAACTAAGCGATATGTACAATATCAATTTATTCAGCGTACCCGAATTATGTTGAAACGCCATGTACCCGGCTTGCCTATTTTTTCAACCAGCATAGTGTTATTAACCTCTCGTTAGAAAATTTCAATGTTCTTTTGCATTTAATTGAATAACAAAACAAAATCTTTATTCCGTTACGGTTTTTGTCATAAGAAACTGTTTTCCGTGAGTGGACGTTGCATGGACCCTTTTCGTACATAATAGGCCGATTATTACAAAATTAAGTAGTGGATACGAAAGTAAAGTAAATTGCACTTAATATCACACCAAAATCATAAAAATTTTTCGCAACTTACGTATAAAACTGACTTGCATGAACACGAAAAAAGAACATACTTATCAATATAGTCAATGATAACAAAACTATTTCAAACGAAAACTTTTAAGCCTATTATGATATTTTCGACTTGACTATTGCCAAAGACAACCCTATAACGGTTGAAGCAGTCATCCATAAGAAAGCCACAACCATATTTTGGTTGTCTTTCATCATGTTATCCGTTAATAATACATAAAATTATTACATCTCTTTTTAAGAGCAACTATAATATTATTGTGGTTAACATAATAATGTTATTATGCCATGATTACTGTTAACTAAAAAATCGTTGAGACTTTTATATGCAGACATGATTTAACCATAATATGGTTGCCTGAAATAATAATATCGATGAAATAACACATAATATCGAGGCATTGCCGCAAAAAAAGCTTAAGCGACATTATTTAAAGTTTTCGTTTTATTTTTTATTAAATGACTTTATTGGCAACACTTGCATCATCTCCTAACACGGCATGGTCACATAACCCCCCGTTACGATTTTATAGCAAAAACAATTTTATCGTTAGCGACAAACTTCATTCAAAATTTATATGAAACTAGCTGGCCCAGCAAACGTTGTTTTGCCATATAACTTATTTCTTTCAGATGTTGCAGTGTCAGCATGCCAAATTTTAAAAAAACTGGTTGATTAGTTAAGAAGATAAAATTATAGGCTTTAGTTGTTTCCAGATGTTACACTATTTACCCGCCAAATTTCAAGAAAATCATTTGATTAGTTAAGAAGATATAGGGTGGAGCTTTTACTCCTCTTGCCCTATTTCATGCCCTTTCTCTTTCATATGTTACAGTGTCTCCATGCCAAATTTTAAGAAAACCGGTTGATTAGTTATGATGATATAGGGAAAAGAGCTTTTACCCCTCCTACTTCGCGCCCTAAATAATAAAAACTATAGGCTATAGTACTTTCCAGCTGTAACGCTATTTGGCTGCGAATTTTCAAGAAGATATTGGAAGGGGGAGCATTTACCCTTCTTGCCCTATTTCAAATCCTATTCCCCATTTTCTATCAGATGTTACAGAAGCTTGTACCGCTATTGCCCTATCTCACGCCCAATTCCCTATTTCCTTTCAGATGTTACAGTGTCTGCATGCCAAATTTTAAGAAACCCGGGAGCTTTTACCTCTATTGCCCTATTTCATGCCCTAAATAATAACAATTTAAGGTCATAGTTGTTTCCAGATGTTACACTATTTTCCTGCAAAATTTCAAGAAAATCGGTCGATTTGACCGGTTGATTAGTTAAGCAGATATAGGGAGGGGGAGCTTTTACTCCTCTTGCCTTATTTCACGACCTATTCTCTATTTTCTATCAGATGTTACAGTGCCTGCATGCCAAATTTTAAGAAAGCAGGTTGATTAGCTAAAAAGATATAGGGAGGGGGAGCTTATGCCCTATTTTGCGCCCTCTATCGATATTAAATATACTCTACGACCCATTCTCATACCTAACAAAAACACATACAAAATTTCATAAAAATCAGTCAAGCCGTTTCGAAGGAAGTGAAAATTATATTTGTATGGGAATATATAGGAAAATCTAAATGCAATATCTCCGGAACCACCGGGCCGTTGTCATGCAAACCTTACATAAACCATATACAGACTATCCCCAACGTTTCCCAACGATTTTGTTTAAATCGGTCTACCCGTTTTCGCAGTTAGTGATGACATCAAAGTGTACACTTCTTTTTATATATATAGATAAAAAAAACCTTGTCCTGTAAAATTTTTTTTGTCGCTTAAGCTTTTTTGCGGTTAAGACTCGATATGTTATACAAGTTTTCGTTAAACGTTGACCATATATCGAGCCCTTACCGCAAAAATAGCTTAAGCGACATTCTTTTCAGTTTTCGTTTTTTTTAATAAATAAACTTATTGGCAACACTTCCATCATCTCCTTAAATATCATGTCACATAATATGCTGTTAAGATCTTATAGCAAAAACAATTTTAGCTTAAATGGCAACCTTCATATAAAATTTTTGTAAACTAAATTAAAAAAAACCTTCTCCTGTTAAATTGTTTTTTGTCGCTTAACCTTTTTTTGCAATATGTTTAAATGCAAAAGTTTTGAAATCGATGCTTATTTGACTCCTTGTACTTGTTCAGGTTTTACTTATTAGCAATCTTTATAAAGTAGTGTCTTATTTCAAGGACTAGAATTAATATGTATAATAATTCGTTACAACAGAAACACATTGCTTAATCGACTTGGACTAACTAAAAGGCTCCAGAATATATATGAACTTTATAGAGACTAAAGCGGCCCGTGCACTTGCAATTTTATTGTATATGATATCCGCCATTTTTTTCCATTTTGTCCTATATTATGCAATAAGTTGCATAATAGTTTCATTTATTCAATAAAACACAGCATTGTACAATGCTGCCACAGATTTCACTTTCTTTTCGTTTTTTCAAAAGCCTTTTGATTGTTGCCAATATATTGTGTCACTTTCGAATATCAAATACACATTGGCGATATAATTGTACAATGCGTGAAATTGAACAATTTTATTGCAAGTGCATGAGCCGCTTAAGATGAATATTTTTGATGTTACACATGTAATGTCAAGCTAAGTATACCCATATACAACAACCGTGTTGGTAGGGATTAAACACAAACAGTTGTTTGAGAAAAAGAAAAAAAAAATTTAATAAATATGAAAAATAATTTCTTAAGGCAATTACCGAACACTTAAACATGTGGTTGAGATCGGTTTTAATAGATAAAGAATATTTAAAGCAGGGGAAATAAGGTTTGCATAAATTTATTTAAACATAGAAAAAAGCTATTCATCGTTAAAAAATGTTTAAATTAAGTAAATAATTTAGTTAAAAAAAAAACTTTTTACAGCATTTAAGTTACAAATTTTATTAATTCTTATTGAAATTATTTTTTAATTTAAAGAATAAAAGTTTTTTCGCTACATAAAAATTTAATGAAAAACTTAAATTTGCACACAATCTGACAAAATCATTTCAATAAAATCTTATATTACACTTAAAGCTAAATGAACAAGTACGAGAGCCTTAAAGTATGCAACAATTAATTTAAGATTAAAATTGCTGGTGATGTGAGTTTTTTGTAAAAGTACACTGGAGCCCCGTTTTGCGTAGCTTTTTTAAAATTGGTTTTGATTTAAGACGTTTTGAATATGAATTGCTTCGAATTCTTCAGCGTAATTTTTACCCCAATTTTCGTTGCAACAATTGATTGAATTTTTCTATTGCAGCCATAGTAGGCTTGCGATTTAAGCAAATCTTTTGCAACTTACGGCAACACTGAGTAACACATCTGAAAAAGATTTTCATGAGCACCTGCCCTAAAGCCTTAGCTTTTGAATGACAATCAATGCTTTTACCAACTACCCCTGAGGGTAAGAGCAACTAACATACACAGGTAGCACTTTGAGTATAGAATCTGGCTTGATATTATTTCGTTTAGGAGCTCCACTATCTTCGGAAATATGAAAGGAGCATCTGTTGAGTAGCAAAAGCTTCTCGGGATGATCCTTCCCTTAGGTTTAACTCTCTCACAAGTGTTAAAATGTCAGTGGGTTCTTAGATCTCCCTTCCCGCGAATTTCGGTTTAAGGCACAACCTCCACGTGATCCACAAACGTATATATTTAACTGAAAAGCGAAACTAACGCAGAGACAGTCATCCTGAAAGACATAAAGCATTTCAAGCAAGAGGTATACTTCCGGAGGCCTCAAACAATAGGAGACTACTGACTCCGCTGGTACCAGGATCTCGCTTAGCCGCGATCTCGAGAAATCGCACCAGATCGCCGAGTCCCTGATTTTCGCTGATAATATTGCTGCTTTTTTTATTTATATCATCATTAATCAATGAGTTGATTTTTGCCGTCTCTTCTTAGGGTGTGTGTGAAACGGTAGCAAAGTACTCATGGAAGTAAAATTTTGACACTATTGAGGTGAATAAAATTTCACTAGCCCTAGGGGCTAGTATAAATTTTGACATTAGTGTAGAACTTTTTGACAACCACAAAACTATTTTTTTTTCATCAAATTTTTATATACAAGATGTAAGTGTTTAAATATGTATAACCTTTTTTGCCCAAATTTTTTGTAAAAATTGTTAATATATCAGAACGAATTCATCAAATAGTTGGGACGATCTCATTTCCAACAGAATTTAAATGATTATTGGTAAACGTTTGCTTAGTTTATTCATTTTCACGAAACTATTAGTAATTGTTTTTTTCTTTATGTCAAAATTTTACTTGTCAAAAATGTTACAATTTCACACAGCACAAATATGAAAATTTTCTACCACAAACAAATTTCATTTCACCATAGAACTTTGCTACCGTTTCACACACACCCTTAGTATAAAAATATAGCTCCATTTCGATCCAGTATTTTTACAAAGTTTTTCAAAAGGCCGTTTTTCATATGGAGAAGTGATAAAATATTTTTTTGAGTTGCACTTCTAAAGCAGGTTTTACATTTATATTCCCTGTATTAACAGATTGACTTATGGGCCATTTTTAATTAATGGTTTTGTTCTATTTCTACTGTCCCAAAAAAAAAAAAATAGCATTCACAAGCTGCAATTCTAACAGAAGTGTGTTCCAAATTCAAATCATAGGAGTTCCGAAAGGAATAGATTAATTTATTAAATTCCACCTCGTAAGAAGTCTAACGCATGTAACACCACAAATGTGAGGGACCCATAATCGGGTTTGTTGCTCTAATTCTTTTTAATTCCTTCGTTGAGTTACCCACCATCCTGACTATCCATTGTTATGTGAACACAAGAACAAAACGTTAGCGGAATAACCGACATACAATTGTTCATGTAAGGGAAATACGTATGGCATAATACCCCATATAAAAAGCAAAAATAACAATCAAGATGGCGTTTATTTTCATGGTTATACTGCAGTGATTGTAGATATCGTTGTGCTAAGAAACATTTTAATAAAGCTGTTTGAACAAAACATCGACAACAGCAGTCTTCACGATCCGAATTCATGTGTGCACATGAAATTGTTTGTTGTTTAACCAAAACGATGGCTACTCAGGACATGCTGTTGTGAAAGTAATTTTACCAGAAAGGTTTCAAAACTTGTTGGGATAATTTTTACTTTTTTTAGGTCACATATGGACAGATGTTATTTGTTTTAATTTTCAGTATTCTAACCTCGCATTTCACGTGCAAGTGCAAGTTCGAAAAACTCAATACAGTGACACTTTTTCACTAACCCCACCACATTTTTCGTACTTGCAGACAATTTGCAACACATTTCTGTGAAGACATTAATTTTTTGACACTTGCTGCAAGTTAATGTCAGAAACATAAACAGTGTTACCAAACTCTTTTTTAAGTATATCCCTGAAAATAAAATTGGACAACCTGATCCATTTTGATAAAATGGACTACTCCATGGACTGGTCCGATGTAATGCAAGCATGGACAATGTCATTGTTAAAAAGAGTTTGTAGTGACACGACATGTCTTCGTTTTTTAACGACATGCTTTCGTTTTTTAACGACATGCTTTCGTTTTTAAACGACTTCAAAACTAATCCTCTTGAGTATACCATGGAGTAGTTTTAAAACTACTCCTTAGTGGTCCAAAGGTGGATTATATGGTCCTCTGCTAGGACATCGTAATGTTAAATAGACCAGTTTTTTCCATACGTTTGGGTTACTTTTGGACTAGTCCTGGTCCCTTGTGGACTACTCTTTACACGCTTGTTTGGACTGGTCCTATTATTTGCAGGGATATAAAAATATTTCTTGGTTTTTTTTTAAGCTTTAAAACATAAATCTCATTAGAAAAAGTTATATTAAGTAATAAAATTAATGTCAACTGTTTATTTAGAAATGAAGCTCTCTTTCGCACTTGGTAACTCTGATTTATGAGGGACTTCTACTTGAATGTGTAAACATTCATGCAACTTGTATGACATTCGACTATTTCGGCGACATTTTTGATGTTAAAACGTATACTCTACTTGCAATTAATTACTTGCATGTGTAAAGGCAGGTCGTTTATGCATCGATTTAAACACATATAATAACGAAGCATATGCGACTAGTCCCCACCGTAAATGGGACCTTAAGCAGACAGACGGAAATCGTTAAATCAGCTTCGTTTCTCATAGGGACACATATTTTTGATTGATTTTTGTTCGTTTTATAAATCTGCATGTCCACAAAACATTTATTAAAGAAATTCAAATGCCCCTTGTTGTTACGGATTTTGTAAAATTTATGGCTTCTCCTGTAAAAAAATAAAAAGTGTTGCATTTTAGATGACGATATACTCTTTCCACCTGAAGTGAGGGGTATAAACTACAACTTTGTTTCTATAACTAACCATTTTAGTCCTAATAAGTTTTTAAGTCAGTTATAATTACACTGGGGAAAAAAATTCCTTGATTTGTGACATCTCGATTTGCGCCGCATATCTTTAGCCCCCATTAACATCGCAAATCGGTACTTAAGTGTCTTCATACTCGCCTTAACTTTAGATGATTGAAGGTTTCTTAAGTCCCAGAAAGCATGCTTTAAAAAAGAATTAATTTACTTTCCACAAAACAGCTAATAGTCAACTGAGTCATTAAACCGCAAGTCATTGCTGAATTTTAATTAGTTAAAGGTTTGAGACTTTTAATCTTATCAGTTTTAGTGTTTTCATTAACCGCAATAACTTTTCCTCAACTTTAACCTGTAAAGTTCTTCAAAACTTCGTACTTAATTGACTGCAAAAAACATTTGTCAACTTTCTTTGTGTCAAAAAGTGTTCATATGTGTTTCTTGAGTTTTGGTTTTTGTGTTGTTAATAAATCTTTAATTCCTTAATCGCATTAATTTAAGTTACTATAATAACTTTGCGGTTTTCTTAAAAGCATGTTAACTTTAATTCACTAGTTATAAATTAAAGTAAATTAACATTTTTCTGTAAGAAAGTGTGTTTGTGTTTAAAATTTTGGCACAATCTTTAGAAATTATATTTAGAAAATTTTGAGTTAATTAAAACCAAAGAATTATGATCACAATGGGCTAAATGTCTGGTCAACACTTTGCATAAATGCAGACATATACATACAGACAATAACAGTGAAGGAAAAAACTTGAGAAAAATATAATAATAATGCAAGAAATTAATTAATCCTTTCGAAAAAAAATCCGTTTAATACAAAATCATAGAAAACACAGGCTTTTCGAAGCGCTGCTTTTTTGCAAAAACTTTTTAAAGAGAATTTTTTAAAAATCTTTTCGAAAACAGATAATATTTTTCAAAGAGATATCCTAACGCAATTCAATGAATAGTTTAATTAAGTGTTACCCACTGTAATACATATATGCAATTTTCAATTTCCATACATACAAACATCATTTACTTATTCAGTTTCTTAATTTGTCTGTATTTTATAACACACACACACGTGTTCAAAAACATTCTCACACATGCATTTAACAAAACACGGAGCTTAAACACAATAATGTTATGTTGTATCTGTGGTACAATAACTTAATTAGTATTAACCTCAACACACACACACACACACAGAAAATACCTTGAAAATACATTAAGTAGTTCGTGAAACTGCAAAAAATACTCGCTATTCCAAATACGAAATTCAAGAACGAAATATGATTTAAAGGCAAATTTCTCAAAATATACTCATTTGCCTCTTAATGGGTAATTTGGCATCAGAAAAGTATCAACTGTTTTAAAAAAAAGTAAATTATTTTGGTTGCTTAGAGACCAAAATATTAAACCCCATCACCGTCAGAACTTCAAGGTAAAATGTCATAACATTCACATCTCCAGAAAATTCCTTTTAAATTTCTACAAGTTATCTGTGCTAAGTTGCAAAATGACCAAGAAGGGTGTTAAAGATAATTTCGAATATAAATAAATAAATAGATTTATTGAAAATGTTTCTTTAAAATTCTGCTTTAAAGCCAAAACTAATTTCATGCCTGTATGATTACGTTCATATGTGGCTTTTGCCTCAATGCATAGAGTTTACACAAGTAACCAAGTAGCAATATATATTATCTAAAGATTATCGCACCTGTATTAAGTAAGTTTAGATTGTTTTGTTGGGGAATTTATTTCAAATTAAAATCCTGCCAGCCAGATTGCAGTTGTTTTTTTTTGTTCTTAATGTTTTTCCCTTCACTAAAACTTGAATCCTGCCCTTGTATTAATTTGGGTGTGTTTATGCTGGCCTGGAATAATACAATTTTGTACTTGTTAAAGGATTATCTTTTGCTTTTAGTAATAATATTAGATTTATGTTGGAATTAATGTCATGTTTTTGTAATGAAATTAGTCTGAAAGTGGAAAATCAGTTTTATATTTGAATGCAAGAAGTTAGATAACAACTGTTTATATACGTTATGGCTTGTGTATCAGGGTTGATAAAGTTGGTACAATTGTACTTTTTTTGGTACAATTTAAAACTAAAAAGTACGCTGGTACTCCCGTCGCTCATTTGGTACTATTTCCAAATTTTTCAAACCTACATATTTAATATTGATATAAAAAGGCAACTCGTATTTACTTGCCAATGAATTTATTGTAAAATGTAACAAAACAGCTATGATATTTTGCATTTACTCTTTTGCAAGAACATTTGTACCAAACACAGAACTTCGCTACTGTGAATAGATTTTTGCACTTATTGATTGAACGATTGCTTATGCTACATTCTAAATTTAGTATCAGCGACAGCATATAAGCCTGCATTTCCGATGATATTGACAAGTTTTTAAAAGATATAGGAAACCACTTCTGCAAAAGTTCTACATAGAACAGGAGACGAATTCCACTCAATAATATTTTCAAATATTCTTCAACAAGATGGTTGTCATGTCAAGAAGTAATCAACAGAATTTTGGAACAGTGGGAGCTTACTCCATTATTATTTTACTACGAATTATTTTGAAGGAGCTTTTACAAGAGCTAAATTAAATTTTATTTTATTCGAACTTTCTACTCTTTTTCCTGCTCGTATGCACATATTTTTAGAACGCTTAAAAATTTTATTTTCGTTTAAAATTAAAGATTGCATTTTAAGAAATATTCGTCAAAAAGTGTAGGAAAACGCTCTCTGGCGGCAATCAAAAATAAAAATTAATGGGTTTCTCGACTCTTAAAACCGCATGATACAGGTCTGGAAAACTAACTATTTTGAAAAATCCGGGGCTCGAAATTAATTTTTGAACTATGGTTTCCTTGGCAAAGTTTCTTGGTATGAATTATAGAACAAGAATCGCGATATGCTTTTGACGTGAAGAAATTTTACCCATCCTATTATTATGTATAACTAATGTATAAATGAATTTTAAGTACCTTTTGTTTTTGTTGTATGAAATATTTGTTTTTAAAAATAAAATAATATAATAAAAAGAGATTTAGTACTATTGAGACCGAAAAAGTACGATTTTAAAAGTTCGTTGGTACGATATTGGTTTTCTCATTTATCATCCCTGTTGTGTATTTGAAAATTATAGAAAATACTGAACTTAAACTTAAGGGTCGATTACGGATGGCAACACAACTGAAGATAAGTTAACAGCAGCGAAATCGGGCAACGCAGCTCATGTTAAAATATACTGATTTCGCTACTTGCAACTCAACTTCATTTCAGTTGCAGTCCGTAATTGACCCATTAACTAAAATGTGATGATCCAACGGATTGCAATTGCGAAACTAGGAACAATTAAAAAGGAACTATTGAAAAAGTTTAAAACGTTTCTATAAAAAATTCGTTCAACTAGATTGTTCAGGAACGACACAACTCTAACTAGAACTAATTTGAACTAGAGCATAGCTAGAACTGAACTCAGACTAGAACCTGAGCCAGAACCTCATCTAGAAAGTAAAACAAAAACCTGAACTAAAACTTGAACTGGAGTTTGGGCTTGTAATTAAAGCTTAACCAAACCCCGATCTAAAGGTAGAAACTGAAAAAGAACCCGAATTTTAGCTCAAACATGGAACACAGCTTGAACTGGAACCTAACTAGAACTTTTCTTGGATTTGTATTTTTTTGGGCAGATATTCAGATGACAACAAATTTGGGTCCTTCGGTGGTTCCTTTGTGATACCCAGCGCCAATACCCATCCTGCTGTTACTCAAAAGATGTCACTGCAGATTTCAACCATTTAATTTCACTCTTGGAAAGAAGAAGCAATCCTAGTTTTGTAATAAATAGATCATCCACACAGACAAATTCTGGTTTTCCCAGGTATCCCTGCTTTTGTCCTGAATTTCAAGACATTGACACAGAAAATTAAAACACTCCTCTTCCTCCTCCTTAAGTCAACTTCTGCAGTAGTCATTGAACTTAAAACTCATTCTATTCTCATGAGTTCCTACCGGCTAGGGCCCAGTTATCACCGAGATAACTACTCTAATTTGTTCAATATTAAACCTCAGTAAGGTGCATGTCTAGAAGATATCTGGTGATTAAGAATTAAGGAAAGCCAACGAATTGATCTCTAAGTCTGCCATTTAGAAGGCCACCATGTCTGCTATTTGATAATCCCGATAGTCGGTATGCCCTGGTATCAACACAAGCGTTAATTTCGAATACTTCTTTACTTTCACTTAAAGATACCTGTCATTCTGCAGGTAAATTAGATGTCGTATAGATACTCGCTAGTACTGCAATGGCAGTTTTGCGCTTTTAAGTGGGTCTGTTACGCGCCCGCTTTGTAGCATAGATTTCCGCCTGCAGGACACCACGATCATCAGACAGCCGAAAGATAACCTTCATGTCCAGTTTCTCTTTGAAGAAATTACCACCAACTCAACTTCCTTTCTTCCAGATGTCAGTATAGACACTTACTGTTGATTCTGAGAAATACATCTAAATAAACAGCTCATTCCTGCATGCCTTATGTGCCGCATATCATGCACCGAAGATTTATTAGCCGGTGCAGTAGTCCACCTTGCCAAGGACAATCGAATGGTTGACAATCTTGATGTTGTTATAAACAGCTATGTCAGTCATATCGCCGAGCAAAGAGCAATATGTTTAGGCGTAATATCCTTCCGGGGCCAGTTTGACAAAGTAAACAGCACCTAAAGCGCATTGATCCAGTAATCATCATTGCATGATATCTGCCCTCTGGTAATCACACTGTATCATACCGCAAAACTATAAAGAAGAGTCGGCTTTACAACAACCTCAAAGATCCCATTGACACACCGCGGTCTCATTACCATATTTTTGCCAATTGCACTCATCCACCGTCCTTCGGACATTCGGTTCCCATGATAGCTTTCTATCTAGGACCACGCCCAGATTTTTGGGGCTATAAAAAATCGGTAGATTAACCCCATTCAACCTCGGAAGTCTAACGTTTTCAATCCTTTACTCCCTCGTAAAAAGTACCAGTTTCGGCTTTGACGAAGCTGATGCTCTAGGTGTTCAATATTAATTGGCTACCGCAACGTCATCAGCATATACAACAATTTAAATCGTCATGTCATTCATCTTTGCTAACATGGTATTCATGTGGGCATTAAACTCCTCCTTGATGAGTGACCCTCTTCATCAGTCTCTGACTACTGGTCTCACCTATAGTTAAACATATTGCCCTATTCCCAAGTAGGCTATCCACAAACCTATAGAAACCGTAATCCTCACACCCCTCCTGGATACCACAAAAGAGCCAGGGCTGGCTTTGCGAAAGGCACTCTCAATATCAAAGAAGGCCAACCGTACATGAATATTAATTAAGGCGTGTGTAAATACATCAACTTATTATTGCAGGCATTTACGTAAGACTCTACTTAGTTCTTCCCTTTTTCTAAGTCCATTATCCTGCTTCTAGTTATTGTTGGTGCCACATCGTTCTTTGCATTATACTTTATACTTCAACGGCTACCATCTCTCTTGCCACTTAAACTTCGCTTTCTACAAAAGACTTAATACGCTGACAGGCGTGCATACATAAACACACACACACATGACACCGACATCTGGCTACAAATTTACATTTAAAACCACTCACTACATTCACCTTTTTCACATATAATTAGATGTTACGTATTCTCTATTTCGTATTATCGTCTGCTTTAACACAATGCAATGTGAGAGGTTAAAGTGCTTATTTTCTACTTGCTTTGCAACACGCAACTTACTACTGTTATGTACTATGTATTGCAGCAGCTTATATACATACATACATACATACTAGAACATAAATTCTTTACTTACTACTGCTTAATAGCTGTTGTGGTCAATTTTAATTGATTTTCAGTTGGTTGAGTTTAAATCATTTTCAATTTCAAAACCCAAACCGTTTACAAATACAATGATGAACTTGTTGTTGAGTTAACAGCAACAACGGCAGCAGTTTTAATGCGAAATTGCTTGTTGTTGGTGCTGCTGCCTTTTGTGCTTCTTGTTGCTGCTTGCTGCCACTGCTACTGTTGCTGCTGATTTAAATCGAAATTGTAAATAAACATTTTAAATGTTGTTTAAATACTTGTAAGTGTAAACTATTTTGTTGTGAATTTTGCATTCAAATAACTTGAAAATACATACGTATAAAACTCAATATTTGATTGGTATTAATGGCGAGTACTTAGTGTGTAATTATTTATGAAGCGGTTGCTGGTGAAGTGGATTTAAATGGAACATTTCGAAATGACACTTTTATAAATGAGACGAAAAGATCTACATATTTATTTGTTATTTGTAATTAAATTTCTAAGTTTATGGGATATGATTATTACACTGTACAGCACAAAAAATACCTTACGCTATTCCCGTATAAAATTGACCCCATCAAAACATTATTGCTTTATAAGTAACCTCTTTTTTCAAATAAGTAAGAGATAAACGGCTGTGCCAAATCTTAAATTCTCTTCACCCAGCGTAAAGCAGCGTCTTAGACGAATTACCCATTGAACTTAAAACCCAGTTATTTGTACCAAATTTGGACAACTCTTCTGAAGAAAGAAATGTTTTATGTACCACGTCCACTTCTGTCGGTTTTGCTCCGGTAGGCTAGCTAGTAGTGAGGTAGTCTATTGCCCCGAGGTTGCGGGTTCGATTCCCGCCAGAGACTCTGGTTTCTTTCCTGCAAACAAGCGAAGAGCTTCGCGGGGATTAGCATAGGGAATTAAAAAAAAACAAAGAAGAGACCAAAGGCTTACCAGAGATCCTATTTATCTGGTGCCCAGGGAGTCAGTAGCCTCTGGGTTAGTGCAAAGCACCGGTCGGACTATTGCTTTAGGCCCGCATAAGTATGCTTCTTGCTTTGTGTCTTTCAGAATGATTGTCTTTGCGGAAGCTTTACCTTTGTGATAATTAGTACTTTCAATAGGTTAAGCTTACGAACCTTAAGGGAGAGGGTTCAACAAAATTGCTTTATTGACGAATGGATACTTTCGAGGATCACGTGGTGGCTGCGGCTTACAACCAAAAACACGTGAAGAGGGACGTCCATATGGAAGGCTGATTTTTCACTCTTGTGGCATGTTTTGTGAAATAGCCAAAATGGGTATTTTCGTTGATATTGATGGTATGATAAAGATTTAGTAGTCTGTTATAGACCAGTGAAGACGCTGATATACAAAGCAGATAAAAGGTTAGGGTATCGAAGTTCTTTGGCAATCGCTTTGCGTGCATTTTTTCTTTTAAGTTATTAAGAGATATGTTTTCGAGGAAGAAGTTGGGCCTTTGGCGGTTCTCCCTAGGTGCTTTCGCTATTCAACAGATGTTGTTGGCTTTTCTTAAAGCCTCGCAGGTACGAAAACTCCGGCTCCTAAACAAAGGGGGGGTGTATAATTTTTTCCGGACTATGCACTCAAATTGTTACCTGTATGTATGTTAGCCGTGCACACACGTCGGGCGCTACAAAACTGAAAAAAAAATTCGTAAATATTGGTTTCTAACGTTTAACTAGAAATTTCATCACTTTAGTGAAAGTCATTCAAGAAGATTAGTTTTATATTTGCGGTCTTTATATTCGTCCTATAACGAATTATGCGTAAGAATTTTGTCTTTAACTTTTCAATGTTGAAGCATAAGTGGAAGTTCAATGTAAAAGCATTTGACTAATAAATAATACTTTTTCAGGATTGGCCTTCTAAATTGTGCAATGGGGTGCCACAATTTTCAGATTTTTTTCCAAGGCTTTTTGAAAAATAGTCAGGACAATTTCCCAAAGTTCTATTCCATTAAATTCCTGTGTGTTCTTTGATGCAATAGGACAGTGACGGTGAAAAAGGCCAACATATCTATACCAACATTTGATAAATAAAACTTTATTACCAAAACATCTCTGTCACCTTTCCTCTAAACAGAACGTAATTTCATGTGTCAACAATGACAAATCGGACAATTTGTTTAAAAATTAATTTCTCATAAAATTTTATTTTAGACATAAAAAATGTAACCCTTTTTCAAAAACAAATACACTAAAACTTCAATACCCTGCTCTAATTTACAAAAACAACAAACAATAAATTTAAAAAACTTTTCACACTTTAATCGAGTAGAAAATAATAAAGAAGAAAAAACTTTTCTACTTGAATTCTTAAGAGTAAAGTGTAGGAAATTTGAAGGCATACTTTAAGGGACTAAACCAAAACATTTTAAGAAATAAAAAAAAAAAAAATTAAATTCCAAAACCCGTGTGTTAAGTAAACCACCAGAGTAATGAGACCACTACAGGCTCAGACGTATAAAACAATTTCAATTATATAAAATTTGAAACCCTTTAAAAAAAAAACCAAGGAAACTGGAATAAAAAGGAAAGACATGTAAGTGAGATGTGTGTGTGAATACATTTTTATTCATACTCTATGTAAATATAAAATTAAGAAAGATAAAAAATTTATTATTTTTATTAAGAAAAGAGTAAAATTATTTCCAGCTATATAAATGCAAAAATACATAGTATAAGTTGTATTTGTAACTGCTTTTATATGCCTGTATATGTTTTGTAGAAATATCCCAGCGGTAACTAGAAAGAGAAAAGGGGCCTAATGGAAGGCCTTATTTAGCAGTCACAAGCCTTCCTCGCGGCATTCCATACGTATTTATTTTTTACACAGGTTGTCATTGGGAGCAAGCCCTTCCACACTGCCTTTAACAACAACTTCCTTCGTTCCCTTCCCAAAGAAGGGAGTAAAAAAGGTCAATAAAAATAAAACTGAACAACTTTCTCTCCCCCTACTTAAAGAAGGGAGTGCCCCGGTAGGATAGCTGTTGGCAAGCTAGTCTATCAGCGCCGAGGTTGCGGGTTCGATTCCCGCCAGAGACTCTGGTTTCTTTCCTGTGAACAAGCGTAGAGCTTCGCGGCATAAGCTTCAGGCCTGCCACTTGCGGTCCTTTCAATATTTACCGCTGTGATGCGTCTAAGTTGTTATCCTTAAATACATTTGATTGCTTGCTGCTGGAAGTGTCAGTGTTTTATTTTGTTGATATTCAAATGGTGTTAGTAGTTTTACTTGAGTTTTTATGTGCAATTCCTTAGGGGAGTTTAGTTTTTTTATATAGTATCCTGTACTATGTATTTCATTTCTATTAGTGTATATATTATTTCAGTTTATTTTTGTGTTATTCTAAGGGTATTTATTTCACAACATTATTATCTTGCACAAAATTAAGCAATTTAAGTTAAAATAACACAAAACAAAACTTAAAAGTCATTTCAACTATTCCATACAAAATAATCCAAACACAAACATACATACACACAAACACACTTACACCCCAACTAGCATAGGACACATACTTACGAGCATACATATATCGCTCATTTGCTGCAAGACCGGCAAAACTCAAAAAATGAAATTTCGGAGTTAGAGATGCAGAATTGTTCACTTTGTTTTTCTTTATATTGTGTATTAACTTCATCTTTATATCTTTTATACTTTCCCAGTTTAAAGAGAATGTGTCTTCTTTTTTTCGTAGTAGTTAGAACAAATCAAAAACTTTAAATGCGCTTATCTCGAAATGGATTTTTTTTGAGTTATGCCGGTCTTGCAGCAAATGAGCGATATGTACATGTGCAGTCCTTTTTTAAAGTTACTTGTAATGTAGCAAAAAAAAAAATGGATTATAAAGTGAAACTTTTGAAATGTAATTGTTAAAGTTACAGTAAATGGCAAAATTATTAAAACACATGATATTCGTTGTAAGCAAAGTCGTAACCTAAGACTATCCAGAGTTAAATTTGTCTTTAATTTTTCAATCAAGTGAGTTTCTAAAAAGACATTTCACCCATAATTTCCAAAAAATTTTTCAATTTCTTTTTTTTTAAATAATTCAAAGTAGGGCGGATCAATAACTCCGTGACTTTTCGAACTATCCTCGTAGTTATATTACATGCAACACTGGTCCCATCAAGTACCACCTGTTAATAGGCTACTGTGAAATTTTGAGCAAGTCCGTCATTTACTTTGCGTTTAACAGCTGTTCAAAACATACAACCTTGCAAATTTTTTACAAATGGAAATAACTGATTTTCGAGTGCTCATTAAACATTATTTTTTATGAAAAAAAAACCGTCAATAAAACCAAGGAAAAGCTTGATAAATACTATGGGACTCTGCTTCATCGATTTGAATGGTGAAAAAGTGTTTTACTGACTTACGTTGTGGTCGCACAAGTACAAATGACGCTGAACGTTCTGGGCGGCCAATTGAGGTCAATACATCCGAAAATGTCAAAAAAAATCCGCGATATAGGGTTGGCCAATCGAAGAGTAAAATTGGGTGAACCGGCTCCGAAGAAGGCCAAGGTAAGTTTCTCGGCCAATAAGGGGATGGCAACCAGCGTTACCGTTGTGATACTAAAGTATCAATTTGACCCTTTTTCGACGGTGTTGATACCTTTTATGACCCTTTTTTTAAATTATACTTTTGTATCATTATCACCTTTTTTGTGACACTTTTTGACCCTTTTTTGGAAATAGCTCTCACATTTTGTTTTTTGTCAACACTGCGGAACAGAAGTGCTTGATATGGAACAGACTCAAAGTAGAAACTTACAATTCCATGCTTTCTTCTCCTTGATTTTTGATAGTAAAGTAGAATTTCAAACAAACATAACTCATATACATATTTGTTATTTTTTACGGTGGTTTCTTTTCAAAACAAAAATTTGACATTTTATTAAAAAAATGCAATTTGGTGTTTTGCTCTCTTAAATAGTAGCATGTTTTATTAAAAAAATTCGCCCCCTTTTGAATCGACAGTGTTGAGAGTGCCCTAACAGGAATGAAAACAAGAGGTAAACATTGCTAAATAAGCGGAAATTCCCAAATATTTGATAACAGCGGTATGATAGCAAAGGTTATATATATTAAAAATCGTAAAAGCTTTAAAAAATCTGACACTTACAGGAAAAAATCAATTTAATCGAGAAAATGGTTACAATTCGCGAACGATTGCAAAACTTAAAACAAACACTAAAATTTCTTTGACATCGCTAAATCGGAAAATTACATAAAAAGTATTAAAAAATTAGCTATAATGATAAAGAATAAACTTTTTGTCAGGTGTTTAAAACAGGACAGAGCATTCCATAAAAAAACAAGTAAGAGTGCTATATTCCGCTGTGCCGAATCTTATATACCCTTCACCATTGTGCGAGTAGAATAGAGAGCAACTAAATAATTTTTACATATACATATACATACATATTTACAATACTAACAACTTCATTATAAATGAAATTTAAAAAGCGATAACTGGTAAATATTTTTTATTATGAAATAATAAAGAAGGGTGATAACGAAAATCATATTGGGCATTATGCTAGTATATGTAAACAAATACGAAGGGGGGGTGAGGGGATAGGAAGAAGAGACGACAACCAGATTTGAACTTCGCTTTGCATAAGGACCCAGAATATATATACTTTATAGGGTGTAGGACCTTCGGTGAAGGGTATAAAAAACAATCTTAATTATAAAAAAGAGTAATTTTTGGGATTTCAGTATTTTGGTCATAACTCTGCTATTTCTTAACCGATTTGACAGATTTATATACCGACGTGTTAAAGAAGAAATTTGCCAGTTATTTTGGCTATAAAACGTGGACTCGGGAAGATCTAGGGTTCCTGAAAATGGGTATTTTTCAAAAAAAAATTTATATTTTGGTCATAACTTTTTCGTATCTGAACCGATTTTCCCGAGTTTTTCAGAAAATATTTTCTATTAAAAATGTCCGATCTTCTGATATATAAGGCGTAACCATAGGTCATATTACAGTCAAAAAATTCAGGTTTTTATGCAATTTTTAATACTTTTTGTATGAGAGGTACCACGCCTACTTCTCCAATCCCGCCCACATTTTGTAGGATGGTGTATATTTATAACCTAAATGTTTGCACCTAATTTTAAAGCTTTGGCTCTTGCCGTTCTCCAGATATACAGAAAAAAGTAATACAAATACAACAACCACAAGGGATTTTTTGGAAAAATTAGAGGAAGTCGTGGATTTTTGGTCATATCTCAGCCATTGTTGGACCGGTCTGGCTGAATTTCAATAGCAAAAAATGGTGGACTATATGTGACATAAATGTAAAACAACGTAGCCGCTATCATGTCTGGAGTCTCCGGAAAACACATATCGAACGTAAGACGGACAGACGGACGGACGGATATCGTTAAATCAACTTCTCTCCCTTTTCCACCTGTGGTGAAGGGTATAATTAAGTTTTTTGAGTACTTCCTACCTGTAATATTATTTTTTTGTTTGCTAATAAAAAAACTTGGTCTTATTATGTTCATTTAAATGGGAAATACTGCTTATAAAAAACTTGACCCTTTTTTTATTGAAATACCCTTTTTTTGACCCCTTTTTCTGGAAAATCCCCTTTTTGTGACCCTTTTCGAAAATTTCCAACGGTAACCCTGATGGCAACAGGTTTTTTCGATGCACGCGGGATAGTCCACATCGATTACCTTTAAAAGGGAAAAACAATAAACGGCGAATATTATGCCAACTAATTGTACCGATTTAACGAGGTTTTAAAAAAACGACTCCATATGACCAGTGGCCGTATTCTGTAATTCGCTAAAGCTAAATCTCTATCGCTAAAAATCTTTAAAGTTGATTTAGCGATTTTTGGCTACGAATGCAGTACTGTAGCGTTCATTGCCAAATTTGGCAATGCCATGACAATTTAATTCACCGCAATTTTGGCTTTTATTGTCATTACTAAAATTTTTAAATTTTGTATTCTCTAAGGCATTTTAGCGATAGAGATTTAGATTTAGCTAAGCGAATTACGGAATACGGGTGCAGGAATCCAGATAATGCACGGGTGTGCAGTCCCAATGGCAAAATTCCATTAATTGCGCTACGAATTGGTTCCACATCTGTCATATTTTCCGGATTTAGCCCCCAGTGACTATTTTCTTTTTCCAAACTTAAAGAAATGTCTCGGTGGAAAGAGATTTTGCTTCAACGATGATATTATTGATCAAAATCCAATTTTTTGGAAGGGATACAAAAATTGGAGAAACGTTGGACTAAGTGTATTGAGCTTAAAGTCACGGAGTTATCGGTCCGCCCTCTAATACATGTTTTACGGGAACGAATAATTCTGTTCATGTAATAATTTTTTAGATTTTTTTATTAAGGTTATATCGATTATATATCCTAGACTGGTCCTGTGCAATAAAGCCATAGGAAATAAAGCCATATAGCCTTATGTCTCAATGAATTAATAAATAAAGCCATATGGCTTTATTACCACCATCAAAGTGGAAATAACGCCATAACAGTGTAATTGTTATGGTTACAAATTGGCAAAAGAATGAGTTGCCATTGTCAAGTGTTGAAAATATATGGTACAGTAGGTGGAATGGGCGGAGAGAGCGCGTCCGGCGGGTGATCGTGGGGCTGGCGGCGGGCCCGTCTGTTTACAAACTCCACAGCATAGCCGACCTTCGACAGGGCGCAAGGATTTTCCCCTATATGGTATAGCAAAGACCTGCTTCGCTTACTAAAGCTTCTATGTATAAACGGTCTTCGGCCGGGCGCAAGGAGTTTCTCCTCCATGGTATAAATGTATGGCTTTATTTCACTCCTTACATGGAATTGAAGCCATATGGCTTTATTGCACTGCACCTCCTAGACTATATAATATATAAGTATGTCAGAGTACTTATTAAGACAATAAACTGGACTGTAGTCAGGAATAAAAACAAGACTATCGAAAAGACTTTAGCCGAGACTATTGACAAGACCTTAGAAATACAACAGACAAGACTATAAATAATACAATGAAAAAGACTATAGACAAGTTTTATCACAAGATAATATCGAAAATTTAAAACTCTGCGGCCCTAGTACTAAGTTAGATATGGAGAGCGTGACAAGACACAAGGCTTTAAAAAAGTCTACAAGGAGGACAGGTAAGAAGACTGCAAACAAGCTATGGATAGTGATGTAGACAAGTCGATCATTTTTTTTTATCCTCCATTACCCCTTTTTAAAGCATACACACAGAAAAAAATTCCAATGTTAAATTTACATGGCGAAATGTTGATTGAGAATCATGGTAAATTTCTGCAAAAGTATGCCATTTATTTAAATTTATCATTATTTCATATTAATTTAAAATGAAAAATATTAAAATAACCTTAAATCACGTTTATTTAATATTATTCACTGTTAAAATAACATTGTTCAATATTGAAACCATAAACCTCTGTTTTATATTAAAATCAAAAGTTTATCATGTTAAATTAACATGCACACATACTTAAGTATGTACATTTTTTTTATTTTCGTGTTTAAAATATGTTATAAAAAGAAGACAATTTCCGTATTCTTTTAATTAAAATTATTAAGTTAAATAGTACATCAAGTTTTCAAAGTGGAATGATGACGAAAATCCTAACGGGCCATTCTGCTGATGCTTCTGTTAACAAAGGAGATACAGGGGTAAGTGTTTTGAATTATTCTTAAATAAATGCATATGTTGTCTTCACAGTGTTATATCACACTCCAACCAATTTGATTCTACATGAAATTCACGTTGTTTCAACTTGAAATAACTTTCATTCAACGTGATTCGGATTGTTATTCCAATATAAATGACATTTTGCTCTAACTTAACTGCAATGTTAAATTAACATGAATTATAGTTATTTAAAAAGAAAAAAATGTTGTTCGCAAGTTATTGTAAAATCATGTTAAATTAACATGAAACAACAATGAAGCAAAATCACTACTGAAAAATGTAAAATCAATCTTGTTTTGAACGAATTTACATTGATTTTTTTCTGTGTGTATGGCTTCCACAAAGCATCTTACACGATTTATTGCAGTTGTTTTCTTGTCTTCCCATGTATGATTTTAATGTCCTGTTCTTGTAGTATCAGTATTATTAATTGGCCTTCTATCAGTTTCGTTAATCGGTTGTTTTTCCAGCTAAGTACGGGATTGGTCTGCTGTAGCTGGTCCTAGGATAATATTATAAATGTGCCCACAACTGTACACCCCTAATTTCTGTTTATCTTTTTTTTATTTAAATATCCTTAAATTTATTCACGGCACACAATATAACCAAAAACGTAAACTGTCACTAACTAAAGTTGTCCATTAGAATCTATGCTGCTAACTCTAACTTACATTTAAATTCTTTAGATCCTTGCAACCACTCACACATGTAAAATAATATATACAAAATTCCTTAATTACACAGACAACACTTTTCATCCATTTTTTCGGTTATGATCCTTTCAAACATAAGTTTAAGGTGTTTTTTTTTGTTTGAATAGTATAAAGAGTAAAACTATGAAATAAACCAGAGAAAAAAAGGATGAATATTTTAATTTTTAAAAATGCAAAACATAATTAAGTGATGCCACAATCACTTACAAGTTGTGTAACCTTTAAGTGGAATATTTGATTGATTTGAGAAAGAATTTTTGAACTTTTGAATCAATAATTATATTTCATTTTTCATAAAAACATTTCCAAGAATGAAGTTGCTTAAATAATCTTTTCGAAATATTATCCGCTTTTTTTTATTTAAATTTGATTTTGAAGTAAAATGTTAAAAATGGTTTTCTACCAACAAAAATTTTTTAAAGTTTTAAAACTTTTATTAGTATTGTGGTTATTTTATTGAACTATTTATGGTTTTTAATCCAAATTTTTAATATTTTTAATTAGGCTTAAGTTCATTAAATTTAATTTTCATTAAATTATTTTTGTGAAGAAAGGAATTTTACAACATAAAAATCAATTAAAATTTATTGATAATTTTTCATTCTTGACTCAATCTGGGCTCGAACCCAGGTGTTTACGGACAGGTTACCCTGACATGTTTCGATTGCAACCACTCAATCTCCTCAGAGGGCTTGCCGTTTAACACTCGCAGCCATCGACGACTGCTGACGTCATTAGTCAAATTAGGTAGATCGAAATTTGCTTTGAATGATTATCTATTTTAATTTATTTTAACATGTTATTCCTTTACTTCTGTTTTTTCGTACTTTTGTCAAGAATTCTTCTTGAAGTTCAAAGTACATATTTTTTGTTTTTTCATTTTTTGTCTTTCTTATTCTTGTTGACCTTTTCAGCACAACTTGAAGGACAAATGCAAACATAGAGCTCGTGCCTTAGCTTTAACAATTATAAGTATTGTGGTTATTTTATTGAATTATTTATGGTTTTTAATCCAAATTTTTAATATTTTTAATTAGGCTTAAGTTCATTAAATTTAATTTTCATCAAATTATTTTTCAAATGATAGAATTATTTCAAAAATTGTCTTATAAAGAAAAGTCAAGCATGATTAATACCCCGTCCGCTTCAAATCAAAAAAAAAAGCTCTAAGCTCAGTAGCAATATACCCAACAAACCACCTGAACTACTCTTACAGCCATCGACCCATACACAACCCTGCTTTTTAAGCCCACTACCACTAGTGGTGAATGAGGGTATACTTTGTTTGTCATTCCGTGTGAAACTTTTTTAATACTCATAAAGGGTGGTTAAATTGTAAGGGCCGATGTTAAATGTGAACCACACCTAAACGCCAAGTTTTTTTCCGAATTTAATTTGACATTTCTCTATTTCAGACTTACTCAATTTGAACACAATCCAACAACGTGTTAAAGTTATCCAGACTTATTATGAAAATGGGCGTTCAAATCAAAATGCATATCGTGCACTTCGTGATTCAGTGATGAGGCACATTTTCACCTCAGTGGATTCGTCAATAAACAGAATTGCTGCATTTGGGCGAATGAGAATCCAAGAGTGATTGTCGAAAAACCAATGCACCCACAAAGAGTGACTGTTTGGTGCGGTTTATGGGCTGGCGGCATCATCGGGCCGTATTTTTTCCAAAATGAGGCCGGTCAGGCAGTTACTGTGAATGGTGTTTGCTATCGTGAGATGATAACGAACTTTTTATGGCCCGAATTGGAAGATATGGATGTGGACGATATGTGGTTTCAGCAGGACGGTGCCACTTGCCACACAGCTAACGAAACAATGGCTCTTTTGCGCAACAAATTCAATGGCCGTGTTATCTCACGTAATGGCGATGTCAATTGGCCGCCAAGATCATGTGATTTGACACCGTTGGACTTTTTTCTTTGGGGTTATTTGAAAGAAAAGGTGTACGTCGATAAGCCAGCAACAATTCAAGAGCTAAAGGATGAGATAATTCGGCACATTAACGGCATAGAACCTCCATTATGCCTCAGGGTCATCGAAAATTTGGACCATCGGATGGAGGTGTGCCGCCGTGGTCGCGGCGCCCATTTGGCCGATATTTTGTTCTATACATAATTGAATAATACCAATATATCATAATAAAATAATATTACAATAATTTCCTAAATAGTTTGTGTTTTATTCAAAATCAACATCGGCCCTTGAAATTTAACCACCCTTTATAAGACCCTATAAAGACCCCCATGTCTTATTAAGTCCCCCATTTTTTGTCCGTTCGACTGTCTGTTTATCTATCCGTCTGTTGACGCTCACTTTCGATAGACTCAATAGAAGAGAACAATTTCCGCAATATGTTCAGTAGAAAAAGAATTATAGATCCAAATATTTCTGTATAACAAAACTAACAAAAATTTTTAACGGAATTTTCCGATTGCCCTTAAATTTTACAGAAATCAGTTTTATGTAGTTGGAAATCACACCCATAAATTTCGTGAAGATCCATCCATAATTTATTTACCAATGTCCCCATATAATGTTAACTTTTGCAAACACTTTATTAAGCGTGGATATTGGTCCAGAGGAATTCAATGAAATTTTCGAGAATGCTACCAATAAATCCCACTTCCCAGTTAAAACTAAACAAAAAGAATACGGGAATTTTCCTACTTTTTATTTATAGTTTAAACATGAAAATAGTTTGTTAACTTTAAAACCAACTAAAAATTTACGTTTTTCTTCTTGTAGTGTTGTTGTTGTTGTTTCTTCATCAGACAAGTAAATTGTTCTTAGTCTGTATTTGTAGAGTTGTTGTTAATCCAACAAAGTTAATCGTTTTTTTCTAACTTTTGAAGTGTGGATGTTTCTAAAACAAATGGCGTCACATGAAAAGCTGCGAAACCGATATTCTATCATCTTTCTATAACAACTAGTAATAAACTAGTCCAAAACCTTACTAGTAACGGTATCCAAACAATAATTAATTTTGGGTTTTTTTTTATTGAGCATGAGTTTTATAATGAACAACAATAATTTATCGATACCGCGAATACATTCTAAGGAGTAAATAAGAAATATTAAGATAATTTTTTATAAACATAAACATACTCGGCTTACAGCTTGCGATATAATAAAATAAAAAAGTGCCATTGTTGTAAAATTTGGTCTGTTATAGTTCAATAAGACTATAAACTATACCACAAAATATCGTTAAAATCGGTCTTTAATCTACCATAAATCCCATACAAAGCCCTCTCCCGAAAAACACTTAAGCAAGCTTAAAACAGCAACGAATTTTAATACTTTGAGGTCAGTTTTAATTAAGATTGGTTCATAACTTATGGATTACATATACATAAATCCAACTACTTAAATATTCTTTCTCTCGGTGGAGGGTGTCAAAGTTTCGGCACAGCCGAATGTGGCACTTTTACTTGTTTGAAACAAACTCAAATTAACCCTTAAGGAAAAAGTTTTCGCTGGCTTTTCATTCATCGACAAGTGTACGTACGACTTAATGAATGAGTGAGTTACTGAATGAACGAACAAAATGATCTAAAGTAAAAATTGAATCTTCTACTGTATGGGATTTGTCCATGAAGCGGTTTTTTTTTTAATCTGAAAGTGGCAAAATTGTATTTTACGTGCAATACTCTTTAAATACAGATTATAGTGAATTGAATTAATGGTACGAAAATCCTGAGCCAGAAAGATTCTTTGCAAAAGAATGAACTGTTTTCTTTATGATGCTGGCCACCAAACATGAAAAGTGGCAGACATCATTATAATTGTGAAACTGAATATACAGTCGTCTGTAGGATTTTTCCTTGAATTCAATGAGTAAAGAAACTTTTTTCCGCACAAAGAGTTTGTGGAAAACTTCAGGACAAAAAATCTAACGCACTAGAAAATGAAATAAACAACGCAAATCGACCGAATGAAGTTGTAATTGAATGTGTTTTTATGTGCCTCTCGTTTCGTGTTTTATTTTTGCAGCGGCCATACGCTTTAATTCTTAGAAGAAGTAAAAAATGATTCAAATAAAATATGTATCTTTACATACACACACATACACCCAAATACAAAGAGTAGCAAATGCGGAAACGGATTTCAAAACAACTACAGCCTTATAAACAAACAAAAAACCGACAGACCCTCATACCCCCCAACTCTGGCACTTATAGTGGGCTCAAAAAGCAACCCCAAGTGGCGTTGAATCAAGCTTTTGTGAAGAGTATAAACAAATTTTTTTTTGTGAAAACCACACTATTCAGTAAAAGATTATCATCAAAAGTCTCCCCATTTTAAGACTGGATGAGTGAGTGATGAAGGGGAAGTAAACCCATTAAATACTTTTGGTTTATAAATGTAATGCCAGTTTTTGTAAAAATGTAAAATTTTATGAAAATTTTTTACTATTTATCTGAAGATTTTTTTTAGACGAGAAAACTTTTACACCCGTTTTCATAAACGATTATTAAATTTAGCAAACGTTTATTAAGGGAAATTTGCATAGAATTTTTTTTTTGTCAACCTGTATTAAATTTAAAATATTTTTATGAAAACGGGCATTAATCATTTTGACGAATATTTTTAATAAAGCAAATTAAAAACTTTTCTAAATATAAAATTGGTTATTGGGTTAAAATGCCAAGTGCCCCGCTTGTCACAAAAAAGTGTCAAGTTCTAGCACACTGTAATTTGCAAGAAAAAAACAAATGAAAATTCTTGCGTAAGCAAAGTTTCGATCAAAAATTTTATCACATTTTCTAAATTTTTCAAAAAAAATTTTGTGGTAACATTTTCTGTAAAAAATTTTATCAAAAATTCGATAAAAAATCGTTCTCAAATATTTTTTTTTTTTTTTTTTATATTTTTTTTTTTTAGTTAGGCTTGAGCAACGCCCATTGAAAAGGTCTGCGCAAGAAGCCTGCTGATCATTGTTTTCGTTCTTTTGAGCTTTCAAAAGTTGTTTACATACACGTTTTTTCCTTTTGCTTTGTATATGTATGTGGTAGTAAGTTTTTGACAGCTTTAAAGAAAAAGTTTTTTGTTTTTGTACAAGTAAGCAGACCTGATAGATGGGCCTTGGGCTTGAGCTCATCAAATTTAATTTTCATTAAATTATTTTTACTGAAGGAAGGAATTTTTACAACATGAAATTTAATTTAAATTTATTGATAATTTCCTTGGCTGAGCTGGGGCTCGAACCAGGGTTGAATTTATATGTTTCAAGAATCACCACATTCTTTCATCAGAATTCTTTGAACTCTAACCTCTGCACCACTGCGGTGCCTGTCCGCTAACAATCAAACATCATTCTTTAACCAGTGGTACTGGTGGTTCGAAATTATCGTTTTTCAATTTATTAACATGTCGAATCCTTTTCTTCTGTTTTTTCGTATTCTTTCTGTCAAGACTTTGCCTTGAAAACCTGAATACATTGGTTTATTAAATTTTTCCTCCAAACATTTTTCATTACCTTAAGAGAACATTTTTCTTAAAAAAATTTATTTTTAAAAAACTGACAGTCTTCAATTTGATGAAAATTTTTTTTTTATTATTATAAATTTTTCTTAAAAGAATTCTTGATAATCAATATGATTAAGAACATTTTGTCATCATTCCATTTTGTCAGTATTCCCGTAAATAAATTTGATAATAGAACATTATTTAAAAACATAATGCTGGGTTCAATTTGGTGAAAATGGTTTTTATTTTCTATTTTATTAAGCAAATTTTCCATCAAAATTTGATGGAAAAATTTATCAATTGGAAGAAAATATTTTCAGGTATAAAATTTTATCAGTTCAATAAAAAATCCCACAGTTTTTTAAAAATATTTTCATTTAAAATTTTTTGCATTGATTTATTAGACCAAATCTGATTTCATCAATTTGTAAAAAACTGTTTCATGAAAAATTTTGTAAGCAATTTGATAAAAATGTTTAATTAGAAAAGTTTGTCATTTAGTGTAAGAAATTTTATTGAAAACAACAATAAAATACGAAAATTTCTAACATGAAATTTTGTTTTCATTTTCTAAAAACAGGCAATTTTATCTGATGGAAAATATTTCTTAAAAAAATTTTTCATCAATTTGATGAAAACTTAATTCCGAGAAAACTTTTGTTAACAATTTGATGAAAAATATTTTCTAAGAAAAAATTGCTCATATTTATAGAAATATTTAGATATATTTAAATATGATGGAAACATTTAATAAAGATCAAACTATTTTTATTAGCAATATTTATCATCAATATGATGAAACATTTTTTCTTAAGAAAGTTTTTTCATTAATTTGACAAAATCAATTTATACTTCAACATCTGCATGTAGAATATATCGGTATACATATAGATCGACGTTTAACATGGGAATGCCATAAAGTTGCAAAACTAACTCAATAAAGCTTAAAACAACTCAAATAAGTTGGCTCACTGGAAGAAATTCGGGCCTTATGTCCGTAGTTTCTGTAAAAATATATCTAGCTGAAAATAGATATCTATGGTGTTAGGTACTTTTCATAGTTTTTAAACGTATTTCTTACCAACGGGTTAAAGTGTAATGCAATATACACCATTGATTTTCGATAGTTAGTTCACGCAGGGAAAATTAACGTTGAAATTTCCATAAACGCTTTTAACTGTCAAATAAACTCACAAACAAAAACGGTGCGAGAAACTATTTTTACACTAAAAACATGTTAAAAATTCAAAATGCAGAGATACAAAGAATATTATAATAATATTCTATTTTTGGCACATTTTGTTGTATTTTTGTCGCCGCCGTTGAAAATTTTTCAATTTAAGTTCTCAACGCCTGCAATGTCTCATCGGCTTCGAGTATGATGTTATGACATTTACAACATAAAGACGTAATCTCTTTTGATAGTTGTCGACATGAGTCACAGACATGTAGTAATGAAACAAAAATGTTCAATCCACCTTTAATCAACGTTGTTATTGTTGTAATGGACAATTTAATCTCATATTTACGCTCTTAATTGAGTACAAAACAAGTTTTTTTATCCAAAAACTACACTGCCGCGGTAGACTAGGTGGTAGTGAGCTAGTCTATCAGCACCGAGGTTGCGCGATCGATTCCCGCCAGAGACAGAAAAAAATAGAAAATAAAATAATTTAAAATAAGAAAAAATAAAATAAAAAAAATAATTGAAAAAAGTATAAAAAAAAAAATTTTACTTTATTGAAAGTATTCATCCAATGAATAATATTCATAGATCTAATGTAATGATTCATTAAATCCTTTTAACGAAACAGGTTTCATTGATCCAACGAAGCGCTGCATAGGTTCCTTTTTAATGCAATTTGTCATGGGATTAATGTCAAAATTCATTGGTATTGCGAAGAAAATTCTTTCAGTGTACCGTTGTTTTATATTTATGTAAAATACGCTCATTTCAATTTTGCTATTAAAATTCAGTCTGATCGGTACACAAATGGCTGAGATATGTATGAGCAAAAACGCCCACGGCATCATTTGTTATTGCTGTTTTCTTATAAGTTGTCATGCCCCTTGTAATTTCTATAATATTGATATTAGACGCTTTAAGGTGTATATTTTCTGGGTCCTTATGAGAAGCGATGTTGATTTAACGATGTCCGTCTGACCGTCTGTCCTTGTGTCCGTTGAAATGCGTTTTCCAAGGACCACAGAATTGCGAGGGATTCGCTAGCAATATATTTATATCATATATAGTCCTGAATTATATGCTATTGAACAAATGGCTGAAATGTGAGCAAAAAACCACGACTGCCTTAAATTTTGCCCAAGAATTCTTTGTTAATGTTTTTTTATTTGTATGTCTGGAGAACGGTAAGAGCAAAAGTTTCCATATTGGTAACGAATTTCTTGGCTACCAATACTCATCATCCGACAAAGTGTGGGCGGGATTGGAGAAGTGGGCGTGGCAAAAATAGATTTATCGCACCATGGTGTATATAGCAGTCGTACTTATTTATATCAGTCTGGTAAAATTTTAACAATAATCGTTAACAAATTTCCTTTGGAATTTAACAAATATTTTTAATTTTTTATTAAATTTGCATAAATCTTTCACTTAATTTCCTTTCGAAAATTTCAAGTCGAATGGGAATTTTAAATTGATAAAATTTTCAAAAATAGATTTATATCGATTCGAGAAATACTTACAAAGTGTAAACATTTTATAATTCATATCATTTGCTTCCTTCCCCTGGTGGCCAAAAAGATTTAGTTGAATGAATGTATGTGTTCATTCAAATGAATTACTAACGAAATGCTCTTATTACAGCCAAAGATTACAAACAACACCGAACATCCCTCTTTTGGCATAAAGAATACCTTACAATCATTTTCGTGTTTTTGCAGGCGTTATAACAAAGTATTATGGCTGTTCAACCTTTTTTTCTCGTTTGCGTTTTTCTACTTGTTTTTTTTTTTGCTTTTTTAACGATTTTGAAAAGAATTTGAAAAGAAATCTTTTAGGCAAATACTGGCAGTTATAATGGTTTTCGAAAATAAATAGTATATCGTCCTTTTTACACAAATATCAAGTCTACGAATGGACAGAAGGTACGTGGAATGTTAATGAAGCCTGGCTGGTAGGCATTAAGCAGTTTAAATGGATCCTTTTGACTAGAGGGGAAGGGAACAAAAATAAAAAAAAGTACAAATATTTTAATAGAAATGACTAGTAAAATAAAACAAATTTAACTACACCAACAACTGTAGAAATATTTTTTTTTTTTTTTTTTGTTCTTGAATTTGCATAAAATTAATGCTGGTTTTTCAAATTGGCCTAGAATTATTTAAGACCAATAAATTTCTTACAATCATTGTTCACTTATTTTACTTAATAATTTTAAGAAAACATTTAGCTATTCCTTTGCGAAAGGGAGATCTATATAACAATTAAATTTTTGTTGTTTCAGTACTGTAGTCTTTTTTCCCCTGGTAAGTAGAAATGCAATGAATGAATAAATTCAGTCAACCTAAATTGCAGCCGGAGAATATACACTTTCTCTCCCTCTCTCTTTCTCTCTTTCTGTTAGATTGTCAGAATGTATAGTTTAGTTAAATTGCCATAGTGTTAATACTGCTACTACGACAACCAAATATAAATATTAAGTCTTCCCTTGCATTCGTTGCAATTTGCTTTAACTGCATTACCGTGGCCTGGGACTGGGCAATTTCCAACAATATGCTGCAAATTATTTTGTAAGGCAAGACAAGGAAAAGAAAAAGAAAAACTCTCTAGCAGAATAATAAACATTAAGGAATGCTTTCCCAGGATACTTAATTCCTTAACAAATTCTCAACATTATTATATTACTTAATTGTTCAAGTACAAGCTCCAAGGGCAGAGGTTCTTAACGTATACAATTTTAGTGAATTTTTGTATCGCACACTAATCATAAACAGGCACAAGTCAAAATTCATAAATGTTTAGGAGAGGCAGAAGACTGGCTTTTAAAACATGTTGGCAATTTTTTAATCAAGTTAAGCTCCACAAATGTTAAAAAGGAAAATTTAAAGATTGACGGTGACATACCCGAAACTCTATAAATTTCAATGAAAAGGCTCTGAAAAATATTTTTGTTTAGGCTTTGATGAAAAACTTTTTGAAAACCCAATTTTTTTCACCGATTTTAATGAAATATTTTTAACATAGATAAATTCTGTGGCATTTTGACACAACATCTTAAGTCGAGATAAGATTGCAAAAAAAGTTAAAAAAAACACGGTGAAAAAATCATTTTTATCAAACAATAAAATAAACCAAAATTAAAGAAAAATTTCGTTTATAATACAAAATTTTAAAATCGTAAACAAAAAGGTTTTTTTGTTAACAGCATAATTTACTTTTTAAATTTGACTTAAGATGTTTTGTCAAAAGGCCAGGTTTCATGTACAATTTTCTTTATAGCAAATCTTTTAATTGATATTAATGAACAATTTTCAATTGATAACTTTAACTAATTTTGATAAAACAGTGTTCATAGGGAGCTCTTGAACGCCTTAAAGCTAACTCATTTCTTTAGAATATTTAAAGAAAACATTAAGAACTTCTTTTTGAAATTGCTAACAAATATCTACAAGAACTAAATACCAATATTACTACTCTCTACTTAAGCCAACTTAGAAAGCATTCGCACTTTGCTAACAATAAAGACTTCGTACAAGACAATGTGTTGCAACAGCAACAAAGCTAAACAAATGAATACTTGTACGCAGCAGCAGCAACAAAATTGAACAACAAACATCATAAATATTTTGTACTACATAAAAATTCATAACTCCACAACAAAACATTAAGAGCACCAAAAAGGTTAAAAGAAAAAGTAAATACGGAAGAAATTTAAAGAAATATTCTAATACAAATACACAAACATCTTAACATGTATGTGTTTGTATTTTGTTTTACAACAACAATAACATTTACAAAAACAAACTTAACAGAATAAGGAAGCAAATGGATAGTAACAAGCACCAACATGCACAGACACACAATGAATTACATTTACAAGAAAAATACTTACAAACATCCATTTAAATACTGAAAACAATAAACAAGACAGACTGACGGAAGACCAGACAGACTTTTAGATATAAAAAATATTAAATAAAAGTTGAAGACTTGAATTGTTGTCCGCCATTTAAAAAAAGGCATACGGTTGGGCACTTCCTCACACACAAAGAGTCTGCAAATAGTGATTTTAGTTTAACGAATGTTTTCGTCAAAGTTGAATTTTTTTAAAAGAAAATTTCGCATACTTGAACAAATTTCCCAAACTTTCATCGAATTAATTAAACATCAGACTTATGAAATATTTTCTGTAGAATATTTTTAACAAAATCGATGAAGGTTATGTTTTTGAGCCAGATCGAACTTGAAATTGTACAAAATAACAAAAAAAAAAAAAAAAAAACAAACTAATCCGAAACATTTTTTACTTAAAAGATACATGGCAATAATGCTTGAAAATAATTTCGGGCATATTGACGAACGGCATACAATTTTCTTCCACTTTTTTAAAGCATTGCTGGCCGTATGTCAAGCAAAACAAGGCATCAATTGAAGCACAGTCGCGAATAACATTTTAAGTTACAAAATAATAATTTTTCAGGAGGGGAAAAAGACGTTTTTTGATGACAGGCAGCATTATATGTTTTCAAAAATTTTTTTTCTATTATTAAAAATAATGATAATAAAAACTTTTATGCAAAATGCTTTTAAAACATTATTCCGCACTACAAAACCATTTCGGTTTCATCATTTTGTTAGTCACTTGCAATGTTCTTCCACTGGCTGACCCTTTGTATGCCATTTTGAAGGCGTTAGGGTGCATAGTGCCGGTTCACACACGTCAAGTTTGACTCGTCAAGTCTTGAGTTTTTAGGAGAGAAGGGAAAAGAGAATGCCATTTCATTTCCTCTCTCTCCTAAAAACTCAAGACTTGACGAGTCAAACTTGAAGTGTGTGAACAGGCACATAGTTTTGGTTTGTGGAAAACACAAACGCTAATAGTGCTTGTGTAGAAAACCATTAAAAAAAATAACGTTTCTCTGTTAGTCATCTTTCGAACACAAAATATTACTGTTTTTATCAAACTCAACAAAAAATGTGAACATTTAATTCCGTTCGGTTTTTTTTTTTTGAAAATCCACAAACTTCAATGTGTTCGGTTTCGCTCGTTAACCAAAATTTTTTTACAAAAACAAAATACACACACGAAAAACACATTATAGAACGTTAAAATATAATGTTTGTCTACAGTATCACTACAATTGTTCTGTTTTTTAACGAAGAACCGAACATTATATAATGTTCGGTTTTTTCTTGAAAATAGTTACGAACGGTATTAAGGGTTGTGTATGTCTACACAATCACTAAAAAAAAATAGATATCGTTCCTGGGTGTGTGAGCCGAACGTTAAAAAATGTACTGTTTATTTTCGAACACTGGTTTAAACTGTGTAAGAGAGTAAGGCCAACGGTTATCTGCAAAAAAAACAGTTTCTGCAAAATGTGGCGTTTACAACGTTATTCGCGGCTGTGCTTCAATGGTTGCTTTTATCATGTTTATCGGTGCAAACAAGTGACTTTACATAGCCCTACAAAAAACCATCGAGAGTCGTCAAATCGTAGCACCGTGGACGGCATTTGATAGATCCATTTCTCGAAATCAACTTATTGTCAAATTTTGATTTAAATAAGTTGATGTTACCAGGTTACAGTTTTTCTACTGTTATTGTATTGCGTGCTTCAGCAAAACAAAGTCCGAAGCCACGTGTGGCATCCGCTGGAACATGAGTGAGTACCGCCATGATATCGACTATGCTGACGAAATATGCCTTTTCACACACCGCTTCCCTGCTATGGCGCATAAGATTCAGCGCCTATTCATCAATGCAAATAAAGTTGCCCTCAAAATAAACATAAATAAATACTCCAAGGACAGCTGATCGAAGATGTATATTCCTTTCCATATCTCATCAATTTGGAAAGACGAAGGATTCAGTGCCGATATAACTGACAGAATCAGAAAAGTCCAAATTCCATTCCATTTCCTGCATAAAATATGGAGGACGAACAATATAACCACTACCAAAAAGCTGAGAATCTTTAACTGTAGTTTCAAATCGGTTGCAGCACCTGGAGCACAACGCAAGCTCCACTCAGGAAATTGAAATCTTTCTGCTCTTAAAGGCTATTTGCAAATCAATTAACTACAAAATCTGTAGGCGCAAATGGATTTAGATAGGTCACATCCTAAGTAGGCCACCTGACAAAATAGCGAGACATGCACTGGACTGGAGTCCACAGGGCCATAGAAATCCTGGAAGGCCCCTTAACACATTGATAATAATGGCGAAAAATGATTGCAAATCTCTTAATGTGACTTGGAACCAAGCAAAGATCCTTACTAATGATCGAGTAAAGTGGAGAGAATTTGTTGATGCCCTTTGTTCATCGTGAATTTTTATCTAACTTACAATTACCATAAAAATATTTATATAAAGGGGACTCTATGTCACGTAGGGCCATTATGTTGAAACCTCATCCTGCCCAGATCAATGTCATCTATATTTTCAAACACATAGTTATTGAAATTCTTACGGCAACATTCTCTTTTAGTCGTAATGCGAACTCCGGCATTACTATTAAAGTAATAAGGTCCGATGATGGCACCATGGTGTACAGCAAGCACATCAAATGGTGCATTTTTCTGAATGCAATGGAGTGATCTAGTTTTTGAAGAAACCCGCTAAGCCAAAAATGAGCATCTTGCGATAAAACATCGATCGATGACTGATGTCAAAGCAAAAACGCTACCAAGTTGTTCAAGCGTAAGTCTATTCATGATGATTTGGCTCAGTATTCTGATCTTACATGTCAACAAGTAAGCGCAATGTGGCAATTTATTTGGCTTCTTAAAACCCAACTATAATATATGTACATTGCTTAAGCTTCTAAAAAAACCAAAACAAAATCAAAAAGCATTAGAATCCGTACGGAAAGTGCGATCTGTTTCGCACTTTTCTTAAGCAAATGACAGATTCATTAAACTTTTCTTAAGTTCAATATGGTTTGACTCATATGATTAACATGTATTCGCACAGCTGCTTAAGCCAACTTAAGCATATTATAGTTGGTCCTTAAGACCTTTGATAGTTCTATCGGTCTTTAAAAAGACCCTTGACAATATTCCAGATGAACATTTTGCAAAAAATTTCAAAAAATAATTCCAAACGTAAAAATTTTAACAAAAGTCGTTAAAATTGTTCGTAATGAAAAACCGATTGAAAACTTTCCATTTAAAAAAAATTCGTATTCCAGAATTTTTTTGCAAAATCAATAACAAATTTTCGTACAGAAGAAATTTTTTACCGAAATCGATGAAAATTTTCATCAAACTAGATAAAAAAAAAGCTTTTGTATAACAAACGCCATTTTTTATTCAAAATTGATTAATATGTATTTCTATTGAGAACTTTTTCTAAAAAATAAGAAATATTATCTTGAAAAACGATAAAAAAAAATGTTTCTATAGAAAAATTTTGTCACAAAAATCGATAAACTATTTTCATACAGAAAATTTTTCGTGGAAAAATTTTGTTCAGATAATCTTTAGTTAAATCCTTTAAAACTTTTTGTTATTAAAAATTAGCCAAATCGCTTAAAGCTTTTTTTATAGAAAAATATACTACAAATCGACTAAAAGTCTTTTAAATATTAATAAAATTTAAACGACTTGATGTAAAATTTTAGCAGAATTGTAGGAAAGATGTTTGTAGCATATTTTTAGCCAAATTTCGATTAAATCAAATGCCAGTAATCGAATAACTAAAACCCCTATACAACATTCTATAAAATAAAGTAATTGTTATAGTATTTAATTAACCAACATTGAAAATATAAACACAAAAACAGACACACAAACACACACACAAATGAACACTAGCATACAAAGCCGTAGGAAATTCCCTTCAAACCCATACATAAATAAACACTGAGTAGCAGCAGAAAAACAACACTACTTCCGCAATTGACTAAACAACACAAAAACAAAAACTTTGCAACAAATTCTTTTGTTGTTGGTGTTGTTTCTTGTTACAACTTGGTCTTCTTGTTGCCTTTGTCACTATTGCTGTTGCTGCCACCGCTTTTTTGTGTCTTAATAATGAAGACAATGTAGTTAACAAGGACTCTGGGTTACAATGACCATTTCTCTGAAGGAAAACAAGAGCAACAGCAACAACGATATGAAAAGTAAAAGAATAACAACAACATTAGAAACACAAAAAAAATACTCATAATACTTCTTGAATGTTGTATATGAACTTTATCTTGGGAAAACCATCATATGTTGGAACTTTTTACTTGCGTTTTTTTTTATGATTTCTTGTAAGTTTTTGTTTTCGAGAGTAAAAATTACGCCAAAAACTATTAAGAATTTTCTTTATTATTTACAACAAAAAAAACTATTTTCGTTAAACGAAAAGGAAGGAAGTAAAGAAAACTTATAGAAACTGGGAAACACTTAGAAATGAAGCAAGTTGTTGTAAAACTCTTTAATTGCCACAGTTTTTGAAAGAAATATTTAGTAGCGCTAGTTATGGTCACATTAAAATGGTGTCTATAAACAGTGATAAGCTTTAAAAGAAACATCATTCTAGAAATCGTTATATAGATAAATACGTGGTTCCCCAAGAAATTTTATTTTATAATTCCCTTATGCATGACAGATAAAGAGCAGATGTTTTGATGTCTCGTCAATCATCTAGTAGGCTATGTATTGCTAAGTAAAAACTTTACCTTATGTAGATTGATGGTGTTATGAGACCACAGGGCCTAGAGAATAGGTCAGTTCCATTCAAGTCGATAAAAAAACACTCCTACATAAACATTTTTTTTAATTAAAATCGATAAAATGATTTTCTTTAATAAATTTTTTTTTTAACAAAATCGATAAAATGGTATTCTCTAAAGAAAATGTTTTTAATTAAAACCGATTAAATGACATGGATAATGTTCGTAGAAATTATTTCTTATTTAAAATCGAATAAATTATTTTTCAAAATTTGTATAAAAATAATTTAAAAACAAGTAAGAAAGTATAGTCGGTCAAGCCTGACCATATGATACCCTACACCACAGTATTCAAAAACACATCATGCTTATTTGTCCATATAAATATGGATTTATCTATGTTTATAAAAGTCATTAAAATCGGTTTAAAAGTTTGTGAGAGGCTAAATTGCCCCCTACCCCCCCTTGTGGTCCTATTTTTGAAAAACTGTATAGCTTATGTGTCCATGTAGATATGGATCTATTAATGTTTTGAATTTTATTAAAATCGGTTTGAGAGGCTAAAATTGGCCCTATCTCCCCTCGTGGTCCGATTTTTTAAAAAATGCATTCCTTTTGTGTCCATAAAGATATGGTTCTATCTATGTTTTAAATTTCATTAAAATCGGTTTGATAGCTTCTGAGAGGAAGAAATTTCCCCCTATCTTCCCTCATGGTCCTATGATTTGGCCCATTTTCAATAGGCTTGGTCCTTGTGCCAATAAGATCAAATTATCTCTACAATTGCGACCTGTACTTTGCGCACAAGGTTACATGGACAGCCAGCCAGCCAGCCGGATGGACATCGTTAGTTCGACTCAGAAAGTGATTCGGAGTCGATCGGTATACTTTAAGGTGGGTCTAGGACCAATATTTTAAGGCGTTACATACATCAGCATAAATGCATAATACCCTCTCCACTATTGTGGTGTGGGTATAACAACTCTTCTTTAAAATAGTTAAAAAAAAAACAAATTTGGCTTTCCCCACTGTGCACTATTCTACATAACGCTTTGACATGAATTGCATCATCGTGATGTTAGACAACGTTTTTAAGCGAAAAACTTGTTAACAATTTTAAAGTATCATCATTTTTTGATTTATTTTCAAGCTTACCACTAAATGGTTTCATCACCATCATCTTATTTTTACGATTACATGTCTCCATTCATTTCATATTTTTCTTCATTTTTTTTTATTTTTTTATTTTTGCTGAACGTTAAGTTGATAAATGCCTTTGTTTATGGATTCTTCAATTTACACCTCGAAGGACTTAAACTTGGCCAAACAAACACGTACAATAGACATCAACAGAGAATGAAGGAATGACAAAAAAAAAAAAAAACAAATTGAAGAACTGCAACAAACGTAAAAGTGAGATAAAGAGTAGGACTAGTGACTGCATTACTAGGACTACAAAAACAAGTCTTTTTATAGCCTAGAAACATTTCTATTTAGCACAACAATAAAAAAGTTTATTTTTTTTTCTAAGAAAAGAAAAACTTGTACACAATATGATCCTCGATTTTGCTTTTCTAAAGCAATAATAGGCTGGCTGCTGTTTGCTGTTGCTGGCTGACACTTTCCTCTATCAGGCAGTGAGTGTAAGTAAGTTAGTAAGTGTAACCATAAAGCCGTTGAAGTTTGCTGGTAGTCGATTGTGTTAGTAAGTTGTAAAATGTTTTGCAGTATTAAAAGTAGTCTAAAGTAAAACAAAGAAGAAAAAAAGAGCGTGGATGAAAAAAAAAACTGAATGACATTAGCCACTACTGCATGTTGTAAATAAGGCCAGAGCAAAACTGCCTCTGAAATAAAAACAAAGAAGAAAAAAAAACAAATCGAGAAGCTTTCTCAGTTACATTTCATCACGTTCTGCCTGAGTTTAAGTTTACAAATTGTCTTGGCCAAGCCCAGCCATGTTTTGTTACCGCTTGCTTGTCTGCTGGTTTTTTATTGATGCCACTAAATCACCCTTCCCCCACTATTCTTAAACATACTACAAAAGCTAAACAAGAAAGGTTTTTTTTAAGTTTTTCTTATTCAATGTGACAGAACAATTTTCTTTATAAATTTTCTGGCCTTTCTTTATATGAAAGGAAAGATATATTTTTTTGTATGTATTAAAAGGCAAAATGACATTGAGGAATTTGCTAAAGGAATCACGCATTGCAATCTTCAATGAATGTAAAACTTACAGTTTATGATTTAAAGGAAAATGTTGGTTTGGAACCAAAATTTAAATTGCTTTAGAACGTGATCAAACAAAAGGGATTATTGTGAAATATTAACTGTAGAAAGTGAAAATATGTCAATTGTATATAAAATGAATTAAAGAAATGAAATCCAGAAACATTTTTAACCACAACAAAAATAAAGGCCCACCTTAATTTAAATAGTTCTGCACATGCTAAAAAAAACCCCGAATTAACTTGAATAAAAGTTAGTAAAGAAAACCCTAAGTGGAATCCGAAAAGAACCTTAAACTAGAACTTTAAATAGAACATAAAATATAACGCAAACTATAACCTGAACTAAAAACTTAATAAGAGCCTAAACTGAAATCTAAACAGGAACATAAACAAAAAAAACTGGACTAGTACCTGCAAAAGAATCTTTAGCAAAACCTAGCTTGGTTCTATCTTTCTGTGTGATTTATCTCACGTTGCAGTCATGCTTCAGTAAACATTTGTAAATCTGTAACTAACTTGCCTGAGACATCATGATGTAATTTGGCCATAGAGTCTATATGTATGACTGTATGGCTGATAAAGAACCTAAACCTTAATCCTAACTGGAATCTAAGCTAAAGCCTGGGGGCAAATTATGGCAGTCGTGATCGAATACTTTTTCGATTCGAAAGCAATTTTATTTCAGTCAATACTGAACAAATATTAATTATTTTTTCAGTGTTGTGAAAACGCAAAAAAATGCTTAACAACACTAAAAAATAATTTTGCATTCGTTCAGTATGGACAGAAAGAATTAGAAATGAAATTGCTTTCGAATCGAAAAAAGTGTTAGATCACGACTGCCATAATTTGCCCCCTGATCTTAAACCTAGACTAGAGCCTAATGTGGAACCATAGCTTAACGTGAACTAAAGCTACAGTTATGGTATAACTAGACTTGAACTAACCTAGTTCTAGTATGTCATTCCGTTTGCAATTTCTACAATATTGATCTTAAACGCAATAAATTATACCTTAACTCAAGCTTTAGTTATAGATCCTAAAGAGTAGCGATGTTTGCCTGTCCGTCAATCAATTTCTCTATCCGTTTGTATGTTCAAATGGGGTTACAGTCCGCAATGGTTTGCTGTTGGAGTTCAACTAGATTGTTCTAAAAATGGCTGAGATATGAGCAAAACACTACGTCTATATATAATTTTTACCTATTTATTTCATATTTTTATCTATTAATCTTAGCTTTCTGCAGTCTGCTTGTAATCTATTAACTTTTCTTTCATTTTGCATAAGCTTAGCAGAATAAATTATAAGTTTATAAATGACCGCGTTGTAAACTTATAACTAACCTATTCTACCCGAAATATTGTTTTTATCACAAAAGCGCCCATTCTATATGAGCTAGGGGGACTAGAACTTGGCTCAAATGTTTACCAGTGCCCATGTTCTGTTACTCTCGCGTCGAGAAACTTTTTGATTAAAATGTGAGAAATAAAACAAAAATTCCATAAACTGAAACAAACAACTGTTTTTCTCACTTAACTGCGTCTGTAACATTTTTGGCAAATACTAGCTGTCACGTAAGGCTACTTATTAATCGCCAATTTACAGCAAACATTAAAGTCGCACCTAACATAATTTGTTATAGCCGACAGTTGTATCTCCGCCGCCGTCGTTGAAAAGTTTTCAATTTCAGTAAATTGTTGTCCCCGTCAACGAATTGTGTGACGTCTGCCATGTTACATCGGTTTCGAGTGCACTGTTATGACATTAATAACGTAAGAAAGTAATCTATTTGGCTAGTTTCGACATGAGTTACAGACACGTTTTTTGTCCACTTTTCGAGCAACGATGGAATATGTGTCTAGTTCTCCGAAGCTGTTTGGAATTGAAATCCAGGAACATTGGATATGAATCAAAATGTGGAACAACCACTGATAAAAATTTCTAATTTTGTTACAAAGCCTAGCATAACTAACTAAGCTACCTAAATAAGAGCGGTAAGCGTCTGTTTTATGTCAAAACTCTTCATTTTCATACAGTTTATACGAAACAAACCTTTAGAACGTGAATTTAACACCACCCGGCTGGAAAATCTTATTTGATAGATCGTTTGGTCATTTTATTTTATTGAAAATGTGTTGGCAAAAGAATTTGCATGTTTAAAAAAACTCTTGCCGCTCTTGTTTAGATAACTCTGTAATGGAGAAATGCACAAAATCGTTCTATATGACAATAAACAATGCCACAAAATTTCATGAAGACCGGTCAATAATGTACCATAGGCCCCATAAAGCATTGAAAATCGGTCCATATCTTCGATAGACTCTACATAAAGTTCACTCTCAAAAAGCACTTTAGTGCGCCTAAACCCATAACAAATAACGCTATTGTAATACATTGTGGTCCGTCACAGTTTTCTATAACAAGAAGCCACACAGTCAAATTTCGTGAAATTAAATCTACCACAGGTACGATATCACAGTGCAACAAAATTCTGGTCATCGCCACCAGCCTCAATACTTGTAACACGAGATGAAACTAGACTATCGGTAGAACAAATCTGCCAAAGGGTTTTGAAAAGTCAGCTCGAGTTCCCGAAATCTCGGCCCCTAAAGTTATTGAATTTTGCACGATTTTTTGGTCTTAGAAGACCCCTAGTGAAATTTGATACAGAAAATATTTGTGGAACATTTTAACCCGCTAAAGTGCAGTTTAAGAATACTTTTATGTGAAAGTTAAAAAAAAGACAAAAATCAGAACTGCTACAGAAATATTGCTATTTGGTGTCCCAAGGGTTAATATTTTATATTAAATGTATTAAAAAAAATTATACATATCCTCAATTAAAACTGTATTCAATTACATCATCATTTTAATACTCTTGTATATTTCTTCTGGCTACAAATTGAAATAGTTTTTCCCATAAAGGTAAACTATTTAAAGCAACAAACATAAAAATTATTAATAAATCTACAAATTTACGGTATAAACGTAGAAGAAATACATGGTTTCCAAATAACTGAACAAGTAGAACTCTTCGTTATTTAATTTTTCTGTATTTATTTATAATAAACCATAAATTACAGAAACTACTTCAATTTAATGAAGATATAAGTATAAAAACTATGTTCTTGGAATTAGTGTACAACAGGGTAAATAACAATAATTTCAACAGTTTGATCAAAATCGGTAAAATTTCTTAGTATGAAACTGATTATGAAGAAAAACAAATGATTTTCTTCTGGTATCTCTTATTTCCTGTTACATAGTGCAGCAATGGCTTTTAAAGCAAATCAAACTTAAAAGTCATATTGCCATAAGTGATTGTAAAATCGAGTTTATGTGCACAAGTAAATGGAAACACATACAGAAAGAGTTCAATACACTCAAATAGACGTTACGATTAGCCAATAACTGCAAATAGAAAATTGGAAATACACATAAAAAAAAAATATTTCACATATATAAAACAGGATGTGTGTATGTAGCGTATGGACTCCAAAACGGCTGGGCCGATTTTGATGAAATTTTCAGGGAATCTTCAGAATATTCAGGCGGGTGACACTGTGAAGTCTGATTTGGCAAAATCCAATTTTCATATTGCACCATCAATGATATCTATATAATTTGGACGATTTTTTCTTTAAAATGATCGTCATGGTCCAACTTAGATATATACGAAAACAAAATTTTGCCCCACCCACTTTTACGCCCACTTTTTTCGAATTACCTAAAATCAGAAAACGGCTCCATCGATTTGATAAATTTTTCTTTCAAAAGTTCGTATTAATCCATTTTAAGTTTTTATCGAAAGAAAAATTTACCACGCCTACTTTTACGCCCACTTTTTCTATTAAGCGCATAACTTGAGAACAGCTTGGACAATTTTTTCTTTAAAATGATTGCCATGGTCCAACTTAGGTTTTACAGAAAGAAAATTTTGCCCCGCCCTCTTTTTTCGAATTACCTAAAATCAGAAAACGGCTCCATCGATTTGACAAATTTTTCTTTCAAATGTTCGTATTAATCCATTTTAAGTTTTCATCGAAAGAAAAATTTACCACGCCTACTTTTACGCCCACTTTTGCCATTAAGAGCATAACTTGAGAACGGCTTGACCGATTTGGACGATTTTTTCTTTTAAATGATTGCCATGGTCCAACTTAGGTTTTTACGGAAAGAACATTTTGCCCCTCCCACTTTTTTTGATTTACCTAAAATCAAAAAACGTATCCATTGATTTGACAAATTTTTCTTTTAAATGTTCGTATAAATCCATTTTACGTTTTCATCGAAAGAAAAATGTACCACGCCTACTTTTACGCCCACTTTTTCTATTAAGCGCATAGCTTGAGAACGGCTTGACCGATTTGGACGATTTTGATTGCCATGGTCCAACTAAGGTTTTAATGGAAAGAAAATTTTGCCCCGCCCACTTTAACGCCCACTCTTTTTGATTTACCTAAAATCAGAAAACGGCTCCGTCGATTTGACTAATTTTTCTTTCAAATGTTCGTATCTTTTTAACGTATTTTAAAAATCGAACGCAAACATTTTTCCTAATTTGGACAGGACAACGTCTGTCGGGTCAGCTAGTGTAATATAAATATCAACTGAACACTTAAAAATGTACCAAAGGAGGCAAGAAGGTAATTGAGTCTTTTTTAATCGCTATACTTATGTACTGACCACAAGAAAGCTTAAGCGACAAAAATACAATTTATTACTGGAGAAGGCTTTTTTTATTTTATTTCATACAAATTTTGTATGAAGGTTGTCGCTTTAGCTAAAATTATTTTTGTTATAAAATCGTAACTGTACTTTACGTGACCATGCCATTTAAAATGCAAGTATTGCAAATAAATTAATTAAAAAAAAAAAAAACGGAAATTTAAAATGATGTCGCTTAAGCAATTTTTGCGGTAAGAGCTCGACATACCTATAAATAAATATGCACATATAAGTATGTATATCGATTAGTAAAAATTCATTTTTCATTTCATTTCAAATCTTTAATAAGTAGCACTTAATTTATTTCAGTGTAGTTTTCATCTAAATGGAAATCAAATCGCATTTAGTCAAATGTTAACATGCCAATAAACGTGAAATCTAATGGCTGTAACATTTCGTTAAGCACTATTTAAAAAAAAAAGAGTAAGCAGAAAAATTTGCCATAATTTTGATAAAACCGTAGAGAAACGAATTAAGAAAAGTATTGCAAACAGTTATGACTATTCAGTTGGATTAAATGATTAAATTTGTTTAAGAACTTTACGGTTATGAACGAAAAAATCTCTGAAAATTTAAATACAGGTGAAAATGAAAACTAGCTTTGAATTGAGGGATTTGTAGTTCAGCAGAACTATAGTTTTCTGTTGTGATTTGGTTACTGTTTACAAAATGTTATATCTCTAATCAAAGGCTTCTTCGCCAGATCAGCCAGGCGCAAGGCCTGCTTATTTGAACTAGATTTTACTTTTCTCCTTTTGGCACTTGCAAATTTATCGGCTAAGAATTCGATAGTGCGGTGCGCAAAATTACCCCAGGAAATATGGCCCAAAATTTAAAACGAAGAATGCCCGAAATTTCAAAAATCCGTTTTCAAAACATCACACGAACTTTTGGTCTAAGAAGACCCCTAGTGAAATTTGATGCAGAAAATATTCGTAGAACATTTTAACCCTCTAGAGTGCCATTTAAGTATACTTTTGTGGGGAAGTTAAAAAAAGGACAAAATTTACCCCTTAAAATGAATGTTAGAGGGTTAATATATTCTAAGAAGAGAATCGCCATACGATTTTATTGAAGTCATCTGAAATTATTTTTAAGCTCAGAAGTACATTTGGTATATACATTTTTTGATTTATACCAAACTCCTTTTCAAAAAATTCAAAAATTTTAGGGGACCATATTTCGGGAACCCGAGCTTACTTTTCAAAACCCTTAAGCAGATTTTCTCAACTAGTAGTCTACTTTCATTTCACGTTGCAAGTGTTGACGCTCTCGGCGATAACCCGAATTTGGTTGCACAGTGTAATACGCCTGTACCCGGGGGCTTGTAGGAATCATTTAATGAATATTTCAACTTTTTGTGTTTAATTCTCCTGGGAAAATCAGGTGCAGTCAATACCTGGGATTCGGGAAAAATCCAACATTGGCAGATTTCAAGAGATCTACACGATGATCGCGGCTGACCAGATTTTCTTTCTAGTACCACGTGAGTCAGTAGTCCCCGTTGGAACTGCACCAGTATAACTATTGGTTATGCCCTCCTTTAGTATGCTTCTTGTTGAAATGCTTTCTGTCTTTCAGGAAGATGGTCTTGGCGGAAGATTCGCTTTTCCGTTGAAAACATAAGTTCGCTGATGACGTGGCGGTTGTGGAATACTAAGCGGGAAGGAATACCTAGAAAATCCGAATAAAGGGCTGATTTTTCACCACTTGTAGGGGGGTCTGAAGTACGACCTCCTAACCATTTATTAGTATCCAAGGCTTTTAAGCGGGACTAGACCAACATTAAATTTTTGTGAAGCTTCACTTTCAGACGATGCTGGTGCAGCCAACAACTAAAGCTTGTCGAGGGATTAAAACAGGCAGATCTAATAAACTCGTGGGTAGCTATATTTGTATCTTCTATTTCAAAAACCCAAGTATTTAAATAGCTCTGCCTTAGTTGTTGCTTAGGGCACTAAGGAAATCTGTTTTCAATCAAAATCGCTAGAACAGACCGCCAGAAGTAAGGCCCAAAGGATGTTTTTATGTTTTTTATTTTACCATATCAAATAGAGCAACCATTTTGGAATTTGCAAAACTTATTTCTTTATCATCAAAGTTGGCAGCCTACCAAAGACCAAACAAGTATAACGAAATTCAGGTTTTCTCAAGACTTTAAGTGTTCTAGCAGAAGATTTCAGCAAAAAGATGACGGCTTTGGAATAGAAAATATGTTCCTAAATGGCGTTCTTTAGCCTGTTGAATTGTAAGCCAATTTTGATGAGTGTAAAGACAAGATAATCTTAAATACATTGGTCATGGTTGCTTATACGATCAAAAGAGAGTAAAATTAGGATTGTGACTTTAGAGATTTTTCTGCTCTTAATATTTAAATAGGGTTGACATGACTTTGGATTACAATTGAATGTTCGAATATTCTGTCGAAGGAAAAACTTTGTTATGGAAAGCTATTTTATGGCTTATTTATTTGTGTCTGCTGTTTAGCTGGACGGATAATAAAATGAGAAGGACCACCCCTAGAGTAAAAATTGAAAGCGTTACTTTTAAAAGTTATAGAAACGTTATAGGTTATGATCATGTCTTAGTTCTTAGAAAAAATACCGTCACACTGCTGGCAGAAGAAATGAATAAGGTAATGTACTAATAGAACTCTTTTTCTACAACTTTTATAGGTCGGCTAAAGAAGTGCAATGGACTCCTATTACTGCCTTCTGTAATGCAGCAGACTTGATTCCGGTACCAAGTGATTAACAGCAACTGGTTGAACTTTATTTGTCATTTGACGGTTTAAGGTAAGGTTAAATTATTAACTTCTATATCTCTAAAATAATGTAAATTTTGTTAACTCTGCTTCACTTAAAATTTCATTTCATGCTTCTAGAAATTAAATTTGACATTTCATAATTGAAAGCCACTTTAGCAATGCAAAATACTATCTAAACATAACTGTCTGCAAATCTACTACCCTCATAAAACCTGCCACGGCAGCATCATGCATGTGACAACATGAAAACAAAATTCTTCTACAACCGAATGGTCATTATTTTAAAGGATAAATAAAATCAAAATCATCTTCCTGCTGTTTTTCATAAAAAAAAGAAGAACAAAATCTCTTTAGGGTAGTTTTTCCTGCCTCAGTCTCTCTTCAAAAAAAAAAAGTCAATCTTTTAATAATTCCTCAATGGCATATGAATAGAAACTCCAGCGGGGTTATAGCTATTAAAGTACTTCAATTGGAAATTCGATTTCTTTTCAGTATTTCAATACATTTTTTCCCTCAGCAGTATGAGTTTTACCAAGTGAAATTGATTTTTGATTTGTGATTTAATTTTACTACCATCAAACTTAAATAAAATGGGGAAAAACGTGATTTTCTTTTGAATTTTTCCCCCCTTTAAGCAGAAAGTTTTGCATTGAAATAAAAAAAGGTGTTGAATTCACTCATTCTAGCAGCAAAAGTTTGTCAGTCATTCATTTTATTTGTTTTTTTTTCATTTCGTTAAACTTTATGGGATGTTTGTGGTATGAGAGAAAACTGATTTCTTTGGAAATTTAATATTTTATGGTAGAAGATTTTATGAAATAAAATTTTTGTAGGAAAACCCGAATTTTATTCGGAAATGTGCATTTTAGTGAAGCGTTTTTAAAAGTTGAAATTTTCACCAAAAATTAATATGTTTGATTTATATAATATAAGAGCTTACAGTTGCTGCTAAAATTAGCTTATTTAAAAAGACTTAGTCTTAGCTGAAATTCAATTTTTAAAGTACTAACGATTAAAGGTGAAATTTGACTCAATGAAGGCCCCTGATTAAAGCTGGAATCAAACTTTGTATATGCAAACCCAAGATTATAGATAGAAACTGTGATAGAGAAAGATTAAAGATTGAAGCTGAAACTGGATAATGCCTCAAATTATTTGACTATGTGGAGACCTACGACAATGTGAAGACTTAAACTGGACAATGTAGATACCCACGATTGAAGCTGAAACTGCACTGTTGGAATTTCTACGATTAAAGCTTTTATTATACTTAAATACATCCCATGATTAAAGATTAAACTGGACTTTATGCAGACAAAGGATTAAAGCAACAACTGGGCTGTGCTAACAGTCACAATTGCGCTGAAACTATGTAGACTGCTTAAAGAGATAGTATGAAAACCCAATACTGAAACTTAAACTGGACTTTTATAAACCTATGATTAAAGCTGAACCAGGACTTTTGGAAGACCTACAATTGAAGCTGCAATTTGACTATATGAAGACACAGGATTACAACTAAAACGGTTTTATATGAGAACCCATGGACGAATCTAAATAAAACCAGTGATGTCAACTTAGTGCTTTTGCCACTATTTATGGTGCTATTCGATGCCTCAAAACGCCAAAATTTTATCCATAGTACCAAACTAAGAAAAAGCACAAACTTGGTGCTTTTTCAATTTTTCGTTAGTGCCTTTAGTGCTTTTTACAATTTTTATTTTTTCCGATATTTTTTAAAACTTCGATTATATAGAGGTTGATTAAGATGAGATTTGCTATTTGGGGTACAATTTTAAGAAGGCCTGTAATGATTTTAAGATTTCAAATGATAAAAATAGTTATTTAACAGTTCTGATTCTAATACTGTAATTTATAAGAAATTCGATATAAATAAATAAATAAATAAATATAAAAGTGATAAAAGATATTTTATTTACGAGGTTAGTGCTAGACATCCAAGCAATTTGGAAATTTTAGAAAACGTCGCACTTTTAGCGTTGACAACATATTTAGTAATCGTAATAAAAACGATGTATTAGTTTTTAGTAAACATTTTTTTAAACATGTAGACACTGTTTTAAAAATAGAAAATGGCTTAGAAAATATTACTAACTGTGATTGTGAAAACATGCTGTCGGAAACCTTACAAAAGAACGCAAAGACTTTAAAAACAAACAAAAAAGCCGTAACTTGGTATAAGCAAAGTGTTTAATAAATTAAAAAGAGCTAACAGAAAATGCTTTTATAACGAGCCAATTTTCATGCGCTTTAGTTTTCAGACGCACGACACTCGTCTCCGAAAAACCCCGTGTTGAGCACTTCTACGTCAAGTGCTATTGCAAAAAGGTTTGACTAAGTATCAAAATACAAATATAAATTTTTTCTATTTTGCACCTTATGTGTGTTCTTTATTCAGAACCGTGCATAGGTTTAAATAATTGGATAATATCATATGCCAATTGTTATATTCAACTTTGCACGATTTTCTTTTAGATTTACATATTTAAACGATAAAATAAAAGGTTTTTTATTAAAATAAAGAATGGTCGGACATTGCAAAATTTCGGTAATTGCAAACTGTCCGATTTGTTCGAGTTGCGAAAATCGAGCTCACACTGTACACTGAAAAAATTTTCTTCACAGATCCAATGAAATTTACATTAAAATTCAACCTATGTAACCTTTCATTGGATTAATGAAATGTTTCATAAAATCAATGAAAATTTTGCATTAGTTTAATGACAAACGTTTATTTTATCCATTTTTTCAATGAGGATTCATAAAATCAATGAAAATTTTGTCATTGATTTTATTAATCCTTCATTAATCCAATGAAAGGTTACATAGGTTGAATTTTAATGTAAATTTCATTGAATCTGTGAAAAAAATTTTTTCAGTGTATAACTTTAAAACTGTTTTATGGCCCAATTCAAACTCAGCTGATGATGATACAAATGATTTGGATGATATAATTTTTATTGAAGATAATTATAATACATTTCAAAATGTTCATATACAAATGTAAAAATAATTATTATTAAATTTTAAATGAAAATCCCCCATCAACGCCATCGCCTTTTTTTAAATTTTGGATGTATATAATATTTGACACAGCCGAATGCAACTTGTTTTGTGTTTAATTAAATTGTAAACATGGCTTAATGCTTTTTAAGGTTTTTCTTTGTTTGAAATAGTGCTTTATAGTGCTTTTTATAAATTTTAAAGTGATTTTTGCTTTCAAAAAGTTGGCATCACTGAATAAAACCCACACAAAAGCTTTAACTGATTGAAGCCCTTCGATTTAGGCTGAAACTTGACTTGTTAAAAATCCACAGTTAAAGCATAAATTAGATTTTGTGAAGGCCCGCGACTAAAGCTACAACTAGACTTTGTTAAAACCCACGCTTAAAACTTATGCTGCACAAATTGAAGACCCATAATTGTGGTTAAAATGTTATTTTGAAAAAAAAAACCCACTGTTAAGGCCTAAATCGGGCTTCGAAACAACCACGACTGAAGCCAAAACTGGACTGTGTGAAGACCCAATATTAAATCTAAACTAGGGAACATCTAAGATTGGAGATTAAAATGGACTTTTTGATAAAAAAAAACCGGACAGTAAGATGACTCAAGATAAGAGCTTTTACTCAACTATGTACACCCCCCAATGTTAAATCTTAAACTGGAAGGATTGGACTGGACCTTTGCTATTTAAAGATCAACGATTTAAACGAAAACAGGCCTATTTGAAAACCCACAGTTAAAACTAAAACTAGACTAGTTGAAACCCCCAATTAAAACAAAAATTTTATGAAGACCCAACATTGACGCTAAAGTATGTGATGAAGCCAAAATGGACCAAAAAAGAACCTCAACATGAATGCTAAAAGGGACCTTGTTGCCAAAACTTGTTGACTAAAAATGGCTTAATTTAATTTAAATTAATAAAAACTTTTTCAAATAAAAACACATTATAATTCAATCAAAAAAGCAGAATTAATTCATTAAAAATGTTTTACAACTAAATTTTCGTTATTGTTCATCTCATAGGAATCACTCGTGCCTAGTGGTTTTAAATATTTTTAAGGTAAATCGAAACCATGACAACGTTAACCCAACCTTGTGAGTCCAAATCTAGAATAAAATACAACTAAAATTTTATTAAATAATCTCCAAAACTGCAACCTGTACTTTACGCACAAGGTTTACATGGAAAGCCAGCCAGTCAGACAGCCTACCAGCCGGACGGACATCGTTAATTGGACTCAGAAAGGGATTCTGAGTCGATCGTTACACTTAAATATACTTATTTAAAGGTGTTACAAACATCAGCACAAATGCATAGTACCCTCTCATCTACTAAATATTTTATTGTTATGGTAAAAATATTTTCCTTATTGATAAAATCGAATAAACGGTTGCTAAAAGTAACCTTTTTCTCAAATTACTTTAAACGAAGTTTACTTGGCTTAATACTCTCTACTTCAGCATTTTACCATGAAAGTGAGAGCAACCTTATAGTAAATTCTGTGGTAATCCATTTATAAATTTAATATTGGAATACTGTTCCTTTATTTTGAAAAATATTTCATCATCATCATCATTGTTTATATCGATTTTCAACATTTATAAAAGTTGTGATTTAAATTAAATGCGTTTAAAATGTTAAAAATTTTTATTTTACTTTTGTAAATTTTTATAAGACAATAAAAATTATTATTTTAAAAGAAAAACGGCAAAAAATTTGTATGGTGAAGCTGAAAAATGGCTAATTGCTATACTAACTTTTTTAATGGCTAAACAAAGTGAAAAATGGCTAAACCTAGCCACTAAATGGCTAAATTGGCAGCACTGATATAAAGAACCAGTGTAGCAATAAAATTTCACTGAGAAAATCCTCAATATTAACACGATTAATTCAACTCTTTTAGACCCATAATTAATACGTTGGCCACTCAGCAATTTTTTTTGTGTTTTCTGTCCAAACTTAGCAACGAAAAAATTAAGTCCCACACATATGACAAGAGTTTTCTTAACAGGAACTGTGTGTCACATATAAGTGACACTTATAATTGACATGAGTTTTAAATAAAATTGGTGTCACATTTATGAGTCCCTTAATGGTGTGATTTTTTTTAAATTAAACAAAAATCTAAAAAAAATGTTTTAAAATACACTATTGCCATTTTGTATGCATTTTTTTTTGGCTATGCCAGATTTTAAAGCCAAGATATAGACATAATTCAATTAATTTTCCAGTATTTGTTGACTACACAAATTTACTAATTCCTCATCAAACTGAGTGCCCCGGTAGGCTAGCTGGTAGTGAGCTAGTCTATCAGCGCCGGTGTTCCGGGTTCGATTTCCGCCAGAGATAATTATTACTCTCAGTAATAAACCGCTTGCTGCTCAAACTCTCCGCTCTTTCGCTCATCGTTTACCACTTTACCGCTTATTGCGTGCCGAGGCCTATACTCAATAACATTGACTCAAACGCACACTGCTTTCAACAAACTTTCACGAATATATATAATTTCCATAAAAAGTCTGACACTTATATGTGACATGAGTTTCTGCGAAAGCTACCGTGTCACGCTGAGTGGCAAACGTGTTAAAGTTTAAATAAATATTAAATAAAGGCCCATGATAGAAGCTAAAACTTTTACTATATTAATTAAGACCTACGTTTGATATAATACTGGTCTCTACGTACCTGTATTTCTAAAGGGTGGCGCAGAACACGCTATATGGCTTAAAATACTTTTTTATTTATGCGGATATTATTACAGTATATAATTGGGGAATTTTTTAATTAGCTTTGAAAAATGATATTCTGTAGGTGATGTCCATTTTCGGCCTCGCACATACCTGCCCTTTTTGGCATATTTTCCATAACTTTTCCCTAAAATTTTCAATAGTACAGTTATTCATTATTGATTGCCCAAGACTTTTTCGCAAAGTGCTGAAAAACAACAAAGGAAAAATAATAAATAAAAAAGTTTTAAAGAATTCAAACCATATAGCTCATTCTGCGAGACCCTGCATACATCAATCTGTATCTTAAGAAGTTGTAAAGTTACAACTTTTTTCCCCTAAGCAAATCCCGCGAAGCTTTACGCTTGTCAGCAAGAGACCAGCATCTCTGGCGGGAATCGAACCCGCAACCCCCGCACCGATAGACTAGCTCACTGCCAACAAGCCTACTAGGGCACCCCTTTGGTCGTACATATCAAAATAACTAAATTTGTATAATATCTGTGTACATATACAAATATTAATCCTCATCCATACAGAGTAATTTTTAATTTCAGTAACAAATTTTAAAATTTTTGACAATTAACAATGCTTCACTACTTAAATTAAGCCTGCACTTTAAAATTTTTACCCCCTCCAATATTTCAGTCATAACATATGTCTGCCCTCACACGATTTACCAGCAAATCCATATCTTTCCAACGTAATTTAAATTACCCCAACCCTCCCACTGTATTCAAAGTATTCATTCAGTTTATCTTTTGTATAGCATTTAGCCGCGTATGTGGATTTTATTTCACTGCATCTTTTTCATTCTCTTACACATGGTTTATTTTCCGATAACTTTTCCAACAAATGTTACTTTAACTGTTTCAGCATAACGTGCGCTTGATTTTATCATACACCAAATGAAAAAGGTAAAAAAAAAAAATTAAATAAATTTGGGAGAAAAAAAAACGAAATAGAAATCAGTGCCAGAAAAGTCATCCAACCATCAAGTCATCATCATCGTCGTCATCGCCATGAAGGTATGCGAATGTAGATTTTAGTACCCACCAACTACCAGTCTTTTGCAATTTTGGAAATTCAAGCTATTTCAATTTGGAGGTGGGAGAAAAAGAAGTTTTATTTCATATGCTAACCGGATGTTATGTTTTATAGAGAGCTGCTATCTTCTATCTTGTTACTATCTGATATTTGTTCGCTATTGGTGGTAGCATCAATGCTTCCTTTGCTTACATATCTCCCGTTTGGTAAGTGTGCAAGAACGGAACATTTAAACATAGAGGAAAAGATTGGGGAAGAGATTTGATTTTATTTATTTTGCTTGCAACTGGATATATTTGAAATTGTTTTATGTTAACGGAAATCTTAAGCGTAAAGTTTGCTTTTACTTAAAGTACTTAAGCTAGATGGTATTTACTTACCATAACCTCGCTTTTTTTTTGAATTTGAAACAAATAAGGTTTTATTTTTCGTTAGTTACAGTAGTTGAGAAAACAAATTTTTGAATTTTTGGAAAAAACACACTCAACACCAACTTAAGGGTGGTTAAATTTTAAGGGCCGATGTTGAATGTGAACCACACCCAAGCGTCAAGTTTTTTTCTGCATTTCATTTGACATTTCTCCATTTCAGACTAACTCAATTTGAACCATGGAAAGATACACAATCGAGCAACGCGTTAAAGTTATTCAGGATTATTTTGAAAATGCACATCGTGCACTTCGTGATTTTTTCGTTTAATATAATCGTCTAAATGTGCGTACAATCGGAAAAATCGTGGAAAAATTTGAGCAAACTGGGTCTGTAGGAGATGTGAAAACATCAGTGCATGCTTGTACAGCTCGTTCTGCAGAAAATATTGGGCGTTTTAAAGTCAATTTATGACAACACATTTCTGCTTACCAACGTGACTCTACAAGTAAAAATTTATTCTACTATCAAAATTATCAATTCGCCCCTATTTTTCACTCTTAATCCCACTGTCTCATGTTTTCAACCACTTAATTTTTTTCGACATTTTCAGTGTATTTTATTTTCGACATCTTATACACATGTGAATAGATTTGTCTATGAATTATATTCCCGCTGGGAGTTCCAAAAGAGTAGACAAAAAATGTATAATATTCAGAACACTACCTCCACTTCCAGATAAAGTCATCTCTTTAACCTCAACTCCTCATTTTTGTTTTTTTTTTTTTTTGGTACTATAAAGCCAGTATCAGAGCATCAGCCATCAAGCATCATTATGCTTTACGAATATTAAAATATAAATGATTTCTATGCCATTGACAAAATTATATTCCATTTTATATTAGTTACAGATTTCCTTTCAATTTCCTTGACAAAAAATAATGTCAAGGAAGAATAAAACCAACGACGAACACATAAAATAAAAGGAATACTTACTCATTTTTAGCTAAAGGGGAACTGTGTGGTCGTGGTTATTTGCTCCAGTTGTATGTTTTTACACAGCGTGTATTAAAGTTTAAAATAAAAGTTATATCTGTTTTTTCGCTTTTTTTTTTTTTTTTTTTTTTTTGATAAAAATATTATGTACGTCTAAATATTTAAGAGATTATAATTTAAAATCAATGAAGTGTATGGAATATATGGGAATTTTTGGTGTTTAAATTGAGCCACGTTTCCCAATAGGAAATTGATAAATAGGAAATTTGATTAAAAGATTTAAGAAACAGGACGTGAAATACATATCGATGGTTTTCTTCCGCAACCACGTAACTCAATTTTATCCGATTTTTTGTTTTAACTGGGAAAGTAATCAGTAAATACCGCTTTACAATTTTGCAATTTTTTTGTTTGGCGGAATATCGGAATTTTTCCTAATTCTTGGATTATAAAAGAATATGAAGCAAAAAGTTTCAAATATTTGGTTAAAATAAAGTATTTTGTCTCTCCTGAATAGTAGTAGAAAAGTAGTTACGAGGTTGCGGAAGAAAACCATCGATATATAAAAAGTTAATAATAATAAGTTACTTTTTATCTTTTTCCAATCAATTAAATTCATCATGTTTTTATAAGTTTTAGCTTTAATCGTGAGTCTTTTTGTAATCTTATGTTAGCCTTCCAATTCTACACGAAATCGAAGGTCGTAATAAAGTCCAATTTTAGCTTAATTCGTAGGTTTCTATTTGGTTCAATCTGTAGAGCCATATAGTTTAATTTAAGGCTAAACTTAAGCCGGACCTATTGAACCCAAGTAAAGAGATGGTTCTCCATTTCTTATAGCCAGTCCACAATGCCCTGTATACAGAGCAGTCGAATTCAGCAGTCTGCTCTAACGGTGCAGGCTTATAAAACTCACGCTTGAGAAGTTATTTGCAGTGAGCCATTGGAAAGCCTACAAATTGATAAATGAATCTGTCATCCAGACCACTTCTTTTGGCAAGCAAGCTCATCTGCTGTCTGGTAACCCCGGCAGTTCGCATGGCCTGGTATCAACATTAGCGTTGCTTTCGAATGCTTCGCAATCTCATTTAAAGACATATCGACATTCTGCAGTTGACATTGATGTAGTATTGCCACCCCCTAGGGATGCAACGGCAGCCTTGCTATCAGTAAATATAATTATATCCATCAATATGAAATAATACATTTTCCATTTAGCCGCCCGTCTAATAGCAGAGATTTCAGCCTGCTGGAAGCCACAGTCATCCGCCAAATGGAAGCGAATCTTTATATCCAGCTCCTCTATAAAGAAACCACCGCCAACTCTGCTTCCTTTCCTCAAGCAGTCAGTAGTGACCCTTAAGGTCGGTTCACGGAAAGCCATCTCAATAGGCAGGTCATTTCTGTATACTGTTAGTTATTATATAGTAGGATTTAAGGATCAATTGAACTTCTTTCGATTGCAGCTTCAGCCTGGAATCTTACTACACTCCAATCTGTACGCTAATTGTTGGCTTTAATATAGTCCAATTTTACCTTTTTTAGCTTCGATTTTGCGTTTCAATATAGTCTAAATTTAGCTCTGATGATTGATTCCTGTGTAGTTGAATTTTAGCCTCATAAGTGGATCTCTGTAAAATCTAGTTTCTGCCCCCAATGCTCTGTTCTTTTTTAATTCAGATTTTAGCCTGAAAAGAAGTTCTTTATATAGTTTAATTTTGGCTTCAATCGATGACCTTTCTAAGTCTGTATTAAAATGTAGGAGTAGGAGTTTATATCGCGCAAACTTGGCTTCGATTGTGGGTGTTTATATAATCTTATTTTAGCCATGAATATTAATATTATACTGAAATAGTTCAATTGTAGCATAAAGCCGGTATTTTGTGCTCTCCAATATCCATTTGAGCTATTAGTATTTATATAGTCCAATATCTTTAATCATGGGAGTTTATTAAGTCTTAATTAAGCTTTAACCGTGGGTCTTTTTAAAAGTCTTATTTTAGCCCCGATTTTTGATTCTTATGTAGTTGAATTTTAGCCTGATTAGTAGTTCTTTATATAGGCCAATTTAAGCCATAATAACGGATATTTATACACTCCAATTTTAACTCAATTTGGTTATTAAAATATAGTCCAATTTTAGATTGATTTGTAAGTCATTTTTAGTTTAATTTTAGCTTAAATTATTGATTCGAATAGAACCCAATGGGACTCTATACAGTCCAAGCTAAGGTTAGGTAACCGGTCATAAAGCGTAACCACATTATACGATAACCCCTAGCTGAAACGGTTTGTTCGATGTGATGAAATCCAGAGTATTCCACCCCTCTTGGCGACTGCTAGGAGTCTCAATAGTTCAATTCAAGAGATTTCTCCTAGATCTTTGAAGTAATGATCTCCCAGAGAGTTCGCTTTGGAGCGTATGAGTGCGGGACACAGGCATAGTATGTGCTCCATCGTCTCTGTTTCCCCCGGTACCCCCCACAGAATCTACAGTTGTCACTAGTCAGTTGCCCCGTCCTTTGGCTTAGCTTAAATCAAATAATTGTATTCGCCACAATTCAAACATTCATGGCTTTTGCTACTTTTTCATTTTATAAAAAATCATAAATTTTAAATCTTAAATTGATAAAATTTTATTTTTATCTTCCATCTACGATTTAGTTGTTGTAATGAATCTTTAAACAAGGACATATTTGTTTAAGAATAACTTTCAAAATGAGTACAAGAATTTCTTTTCAGTTTATTTTACTAAATTTTGCTTATATTTTCTTATTTAATTTTTAAAAGTTTTTGCTCTTGTGTGTATTATTTTGGTGAAATGAAATTTGTTCGTAGAATTAATGAAATTTTTTTTAACCTTAATTTCAAACGACAAAGTTTTTTGTTGTTCTAATTCAAAAAACATTGACAATAGCGATTTCCCTTGATGGTTTTGTAACTGGAAGAAGTCCTTCGACAAGTTTTTGCTTTTGCGTTTTTGTGTGTTATTTTTTTTTTTTTTTTTTTTTTTGTATTTTACACTTATAAATTTCAGCTTATTTTTGCGGACTTTGGAAATGAAGAAGAAATTATGGAGAAGGGTGATTATCAAGGGACAACTACAAAGTAGAAAGTTTTAAAGTTTAAGGAAAATTTCTTTAAAAAAAACTGAGCTACGTTTTGTATTAAAGATACATTTTTTATCACTTATCGGATTTTATGATTTTGAATAACTTTAAATTTAAACATTTGCCTTTGCATATCTTTACCTCCCTAATAAATAATTCTTTTCTGTAAGTCAGTTGGCATGTGTGTATTTGTTAGTGTATAGAATTTTGTATGTGCTAATTTGGTCTTAGACTCTGTTTATGTAGTTGAGAGTGTGTGACGGTTTGCCTGGGTATCTTACTATAAAACAAAACATTTCTCCGAGGACATTTCTTTTTTTACACCATCAAACCATTCAAACCAGCCATCTAAGACAACACCAATCGTCTCATCAACAGTTCATCCAGGCATATGATGACTTATGAGTTTTTCTGTTTGGTTAAGTTGAGTACAACTGCAATAACTGTTTGGTAGCTTTACTCAAATGCGAAAATGTTAGGAATTTTCTTGCTTCCCCATATATTTTTATGAAATGAGAATAAGGGTGCCCCTTAAAAACAGAAGTTTAGTTAGATCTAGTTACTGACCAATACTGATACATTCATACCTAAATTAAACAGATGCTCAGAGCACTAGGCATTCGATATATGTAGATCAAAACTCTTATTTAGATTTAACTGTGCTTTTATTTTGGATTTTCAAAAAATTTTTGTCTCTTTGCTTTAAATATCGTCGGCTTAATATGCAAACCTGCTAACTCCGTTTCAACACATTTTACAGGAGAGACAAAAAACTTTTTATTTGTTCTATGTGCTGCTTGAAATAAAAACCAAAAAGATGGTAGGTTTTACACAATTCAAGACTCAAATCGAAGAAAAACTACATGCTGGTCGACGAGGCGTAAATTTCTCTACCACACGACATCAAAATGTCAATTAACTTAAAAAATGGAAGCCGACGATATAACCCAGATTGTGTCAATAAATCATAATTTGTAAGAAGTTTTGCTTTTCTTCCTTAATTTGGAAAACAAGAAAAAAAACAAAAATACACACACCGTTTATTGACAGAAGTTTATTACAAATATATTTCATCGATTTTAATGTGCAGAGAAAAAACATGTTTAAATATGGTCACCTCCAACAAAACTATTTTAAAAGAAAATTTTAAACATATTATGGTTAATATAACCATATTATTGTCACCTAAAACCATAATATGGTTGAATTAGTCCTCCATCAAGAAGCCACAACCATATTATGGTTGCCTCTTACCATGTTATGGTTAAATATGACAATAATTTTTGTTTTTGCGATCGACTTGGAAAATTAATTTTTTGGCTGCCTTAATTAAACAATTTTGTTAATGGTTTAGTCTACATATAATGAAGGAAGAACAGCCCTCATTTTCCCAGGGCACGGCCGGATTCATAGGTAGCATATTTTCCGAAGTGGTAGAACTAGTTCGACCGTTACATAAATATTTATTTTATATATTTATTTATTTTCGCGTTTCTCCTGGCATTGGCTAAAGGCTTGGTGTAGCATAACTGTTCTAAGTTACAGTTTTTGCGGCATTTACCATATGCAAGCGTTTGTAATCTTAAAATGTTAACATGTTTTATCTGGAAGCTCTTCGGCTTGCAATACAAAGCTTTAGGTCGACCGAGGACTTTGCGGATCAGACTCTAAAAACTGTCTGATAACCTGGCGATATAACTGGAATAGTTAGCCAAAAACGAAGCTTTTAAAACAAAAACGAAAATTATTGAAATGTACACTGAAAGAAAAATGCTTCATATATTTACTGAATCATTTTCATAAAAAAGGTTTCCTTGGGTAAATGAAAATTTTCATTGTCTAAATGGAATTTCATAGGTTTGATGAAGTATTTTCGTTAAAATCGCTTCATTAGATTTCGTAATTACGTTAAAAATTTTCATTGGATATATGAAAACTTAAGTTTGTCCAAGTTAAACAAAAAATTTTAATTGGGAACTTAAAAAAACAATATACAAACATAACTGTATTCATAAATTAATACAAAATTAAAGTTTCCTTAAAAAAATGTTTAATTGTTATTTAAAAAATGTAAGATATAATAACTTCATACATCTAATGTCATGTATGCCATTAAATTTATGAAATCAAAAAATTTTTTTATAAAAGCAACATATTTCAATAATTGCCTTCATAAATTTTAATTTTCATTATGACAATAAAAATGTCGTTATAGTAATGAAACAAAAACTTTCAATCCACTTTCAATCAACGTTGTTATTGTTATTATGGACAATTTAATCTCATATTTACGGTCTTAATTGAGAAAAAAACATAGTTTTTTTATACAAAAACTACACTGCCCCGGTAGACTAGCTGGTAGTGAGCTAGTCTATCAGCACCGAGGTTACATGTTCGAATCCCACCAGAGACAGAAAAAAATAAAAAATAAAATAAAAAATAAAATAAAGTAAAATAAAATAAGAAAAAAGAAAAAAAAAATAAAAAAAAAAAAAAATTTTTACTTTATTAAAGTATTCATCCAATGAATAATATTCATGGATCTAATGTAATGTTTCATTAAGTCCTTTTAATGAAACAGGTTTCATTGATCCAACGAAGCGCTGCATAGGTTCCTTTATAATGCAATTTTTCATGGGATTAATGTCAAAATTCGTTAGTATTGCGAAGAAAATTCTTTCAGTGTACTAAAGATGGTTTTAATAAGTTTGACGCGGAAAGGAAATGCCACCCAGGTCTGTCAAAAAAGATTGAAGACTATGTATTGAAAAAATAGCTTTATGCAGATTATTGTCAAGCACAAAAAGATCTTTCAAAATCGTTGGAAGCCATATTTTTCAATTTCAAGCCGAAGATGCTAAAGACAAGTGCCGTTGGCAGATGATTCTGCATGTTAGAAACTCTGCTTAAGCTCCGTTAAGCAAGCAGTTTTTGCATAAAATACTACAGCTGAAAAAAAATGGAAAATGAATCCATTACGATAAAATGGATCCATTAAGTCAGCTCCAAAGCTAAATATCCGTGGCGGCAAAATAGAGCTCTGTTTCTGTTTCGACCAGAAGCAAGCACTGAGCCAAGATCATAAGTTGGGTTTGGAGACTACCCCGACCAAATTTCCCTTATATGACTATTTAAAAAATGAGCAGGTCTTCTGGCGTGGAATATGTAGGTAGAAGGATGAGGAAAGTTAATGATGTCCAGTAAATTTAATAATTTGATATTGTTCCCATATTTTACCATAACCGTTAACACCCCCCGGGGGATGTAAGGATAATCTCAAGGATACTTCACATTTTGCTTTAACATTCTCCCGGGCAAATTAGATGCACGAATACCTGGGATGTGACTAACATCCAAAATGAAAGGACAATTACTTCGATTTCTTTAATCTGGGGTTTCACTGAATTACTTTGAAGTACAGTGGACTGAAAAGAAATAACAGCCATACCTAAATAAGAGCGGAAAGCGTTTTATAGCTGTTAAAAGTTGTCATGTCCATTCAATTTGTTTGAAGCATACCGAAATAGCGCGGCGGCAACGCTTTGCAATTGGAAAATCCAATTTTGACAGCGCGTTTAGTATCGAAGTTGGCAACTATTGTTGATAAATATTGGCAATTTAGCTGTGTTTAGGTGCATCTAGCGGTTTTATCTCCATTATTTATTTTTATTATGTGGGTTTTATTAAACAAGAAAGCTAACACTACTGTTCGTAACTCAACGTTTACACTTTTATTTAGCTATGGTATTTCAGCGTAAGAGCCAAGCGGAAGAAAATGTTCCGCCTTCCGCTCTTATTTAGGTATGGCTGAAATGGCATTCGGTTTAATGCTTCTTGCGGCAAATGCTTCCCGTCTCTCAGGATGATTGTCTTTGCAGATGCTTTACTTTTCTGATAGAAAATAGTTTGTCAACAATTAGTTATCCATTCGATGGGTTTAACGAAAGGCAGCTTTCCTGATAAAGAAATACTTCCGGGGATCACGTGTTGAATGTGGTTTATACCCAACAACGCGAAAATGGGCATCATGAATCTTCAGGAGAGCTATCGACTTGTGGAAAGAACTAGTTGTGAGGAAAATTCATCCCTAGTTTCTATTGCTATTCGACAAATGCTTCTCGTTTTTCCTTAATCAGCGGAGGTTAGATAGTTCTCGTCCTTAACAAGGGTTGTGCGTATAATTTTTCTAAAATTGCGACCTGTGCACAGAAAAAAATTATATTCATATTTGAATACGAAAATCGCATATTTGATTAAAAATATGATTTAATTTTCTGCGATGACGATTTTTGCTGTATTGATAAGACAGCTTGTATGTATAGTTATTGAACTTATAGTTAACAACCAAGTTTATTGAGTCAATAAAAAAGTTGTTGCCCAAAATAAATTTTTTTCTAAAAAAAGTTTACATGATTTTTTAAAAATAAATTGTTGGAAATTTTGAATAAATCAAACAAAATGTTTATTGAATCTTTATTTTTTTTTTTTATTCATTTATTATGATGTTCTAAATTCACAATTTTTATTTTTTTGACAAATACACTTAAATTTACTGTAGGGGGACAAGCTAGTTCCTATGCGCATTTCGCTGATTGTTTAGGCTAGATCATCGGGAAATCTTTTTTCAAAGACTTTGTAGATATTATACAAATAAAAGTGTAAAGCGAATGAGAATTACAATTGAAATTTTTTTTTTTGAATATGAAGAAATATTTAATTATTTCATTATTAAATAAGTTTTATTTAATGCTATTTTACAAGAGTAATTTTGATAATTTTTTTCATTGAATCAAATGAAAAGTTTGTTGACCTAAAATTTTATTTTTAACAAATTGTTTTATGTGTGTGTTGGCCGAGCACATCAGGGCGCGGCTGGTAAACGCATTATTTTTCACCCAGTGGTCCAGATCCCCCATTAGGCCATATAGCAGGTGTACATAATAACTGCTCACAAGTTTTAAATTTTGCTCCCAATAAGATGAATATTTTTCTGGAACTTTGAAATATATGGGCAGAGACAATTTAATTGCTAAGCGAACTCCCTATTTTAGTCTTTGCTCATGTGTCTTTAAAGTATTCGTTTTTCTTAAATAATTGCCTGTGCGAATGTGTGTAGTGTTTTGTCGTTTTATTTTTTTGTTTTTTTTTTTTTGTTTTAACATGTAAGTCCTATTTGTAAGTTGTCATGTATTCGTGATATTATCCCTCGAGCTAATTATATTGGAAACTTTACATTACTTTTTTTATTGTAGTAACTCCCACAACGAGTTTTGCAACACAAATAAACGCAGCAAGTTCTATAGAGCACACCCACATACATAGAAATGAGAAGTGTTCGTATAAGTATACCCTGCAACCCTGAAGGGTATACTGATCCATTTTGATAAAGTGGACTACTCCATGGACTGGTCCATGTAATTTGGATTAAATAAATGTAAAAGAAATCCAATGTAATGCAAGCATGGACCATGTCATTGTCAAAAAGTGATTGTAGTGAGACGACATGTCTTCGTTTTTTAACGACATGCTTTCGTTTTTAAACGAATTCATAACTAATCCTCTTGAGTATAACATAGAGTAGTTTTAAAACTACTCCTTTCTACTCCAAAGCTGGGTGATATGGTCCTGCCCTAGGACATCGTAATGTTAAATAGACCATGTTTTTTCCATACATTTGGGTTACTTTTGGACTAGTTCTAGTCCCTTGTGGGCTACACTTTACACGCGTGTTTGAACTGGTCCTATTATTTGCAGGGTATGTCTGTTCTTGTTTTCGGTTTGGTTGTGTCATCAAGGAGTAAAAGTGTTGTTGTTCAACAAATATAAGCCGAAGTAATAATTTTTGTCATCTTTATTACCATTATTTTTGTTTTCTTTTATGTTAATAATTTTTACTCCTTTTCAATTATAGGAATTTTTTTAGGGAGGGAGCAAGAGTAATTTTTAAGGCAAAACTCTCATTAAGGTTTTAAGAACAGTAAAAAAAAATACTTATTTTATATCGACAGAATGGAATGTTTATGGTTCTTTAATTTGCTTCTTAATTGAGGAAAAAATATTCATATTAATAAAAATTTCAAAAAGTTATAATACTTAAATGTTAAAAAGTCTTTTAAATATTTACAAACCAAATTTAAATACACTTATTTTAAAAACATATTAGTTCTTTAAATATTTTGCTCTTTTCCAGAACGTTTTTCAATAGAAAACAAACCTAAAAGCTTTTTTATTTAAAACTCTAAGTTGTTTACATTAAAAAGATCTAATTATGTTCTTTGGCGAAAATGTACATGTATATGTATATAATAAAGTGTATTATAATCGTTATAAAACATGGCATCTACACGACAATATAGAAGAGAAATAAAATATAAAAAAAAAAATATTAAATTAATTCAATGCCAAAGGCATTCAAACAGATTCACTCACTCTCAAACTCTCTAATGAAATTCATATGGAGCACTACACCTGAGATTTATACGAAAAGAAATGAAAAAATTGCCTGTTTTGCTTTTAAAACGTATGCACTCTCGTGTTGCTTTGTTTGTTGGCAAGGTATTTCTGAAAAGCAGTGCTTTTTTAGGGCGACCCTTAAAAAATAGAATATTTAAATTGCTAAAAAAAAAGTTTAATATAATTTCAAGTTTATTTGACTTCAATGGCTGTTTTAAAATTATTTTCATTCTTAAGTGATAAAATTTTTCCATTCCACAAAAAAATTTTTTTTAAGGATTCCCCTCTTGATTATTTAAAAATAAAATCTTTTTTTTTTGTAAACTTTCACTCAGAAAGTGCATCAAAGCTTTGGGAAATAGCTTTAACAATGCCAATATAACTGTTAATTTTCAACAAAAGACGTTCTGTATTTTTGTATTGAAATCTTGTTGTAAGTAGAAAATTCTTAAATTTTGTCTTAATAAGAACAAAATGTAAGTTGAAATGCATTTTTAAGCGCAAGCTGAGTTTAAACTTAAACAAAACTGAGATTGAACAGAACTAAAGCATAACTCAACCAGCACTAAACTAAAACGAAACAAGAACTAAAATAGGACTGAACTAGTACTGAACAAGAACTAAAATAGAACTGAAGTAGAACTGAACTAGAACTGAACAAGAACTAAACTAGAATTTAACTAGAACTGAACTAGAACTGAACTAGAACTGAACTAGAACTGAACTGAACTAGAACTGAACTAGAACTGAACTAGAACTGAACTAGAACTGGACTAGAACTCAACTAGAACTGAACTAGAACTAAACTAGAACTAAACTAGAACTGAACTAAAACTGAACTAAAACTGAACTTAAACTGAACTAGAACTGAATTAGAACTGAACTAGAACTAAACTAGAACTGAACAAGAACTTAACTAGAACTGACCTTAAACTGAACTAGAACTGAATTAGAACTGAACTAGAACTGAACTAGAACTGAACTAGAACTCAACTAGAACTGAACTAGAACTAAAGTAGAACTTAACTAGAACTAAATTAGAACTGAACTAGAACTGAACTGAACTAGAACGGATGTAGAACTTAAATAGAACTGAACTAGAACTGAACAAGAACTGAACTATAACTGAACTAGAATTAAGCTAGAACTGAACAAGAACTGACCTAAAATCTTCATTAAAACCTAAGGCCTATTACGTCTCTCAATATTTCACGCATAAAGCTTTCAATACACATATGATTATAACTTATTAGGAAGAGTTGTGCTCTGTTCGTTACGTGAAAAAGCTAAGAAATGTTTTAGGCAAACATTTTTTACCAGCGAAATAATATTGTAACTTGAGTATACCAGAGGTGAAAAAAGTGACTTATAAAAAAAGCCTTAAGGAAAAAGTAGCTATGGCCAAATATAGACCGATTCCAATAAAATTTTCTAAAATGATTTATATTGCAATCAAATAATTTTGGACCACATTTAATCCATGTGCCGACATAATAAGATGGTTTATGGGCACCGGAAAGATGCTTGTATGGGAAACATGGGAAATTATGGATCGATTGTCACCATTTTCAAAATGCGTGCCGATCTGAACCTACATATGTACCAAATTTCATCAAATTATCACCAAAATTGTCAAATTTTTCTTATGAAATAAAAAACTTCGCTCATTATGTTTCATAAATTTTAACAGAGCACCAGGCTTAACCTAAGCCCTAGGTTTTAAAACCAAAACTATATTCTGAAATATAGTCGATAAAAAACCCAAAACTAGAACTGATCTACAAATAAATTCATTTATAATTCTTGCCTAAATTTTGCTACTCCTTTAAATTTATCATAACTTTTATAATTGCTTCGCAAGAATATGTTATCCTGGAAAAAACATATTGTCATCGTTGAGCTCGCAGATATAAATGCTCACAAAACTATCAAAATAAAAACAAACAAAATGACGAAATCTTTACACAACTGTTTGTATACAATATTAAAATACTAAAATATAAAGAAGTTAATGGGAAATGTGTAAACCTTTCATGGAAATGCATTAAAAGTAAATCGTGCTTTTTATGCAAAAGTTGTAAATTTTTCATAGCGGCTTTTGCAAAAACATCCAGGAAAAACATGAAAAACAGGGTAAAGCAAGAAATTAGTAGAAAACATTTCAAAAATGCGTAGTATATCTTAAAGTATCCTTATATTATAACATAAAACCGCAAAAATACTAAGACCCTGTCTACTCATAAATATAATGAGACATCGTTAAAATCAACGTGTTCTTACAAAAAACTTTCTATCCTGCATAGACATGCATTTTAACATGCTGAAAGCTACAAATATAATTACGACTATGCGAATGGAAATAAACCTAAAGAAAACATAAACTATGCTATAAATATAATTATTAAAAAATATATATTTTTAAATATGAAAACCAAAAGACGGGAATGAATAAAAGAATTGAATTAATAAGTTGCAAAATAAAAAAACTCCGATTAAAAGACAAATAAACAGACTGTTTTTAAGCAAAAATAGCAAACACACTGTTTGTAAGCAATAATAGCAAACGATTTGTTAAAGTCAATTACACAAATTTCGTTTTAACTACAGAGGTTAATGGTTAAGGTATAGAAGAAAGAGAAAGGGAATACATAATACCAAAAATCTCCTTAAGGTTGGTGGGGGAATACTAATACCCCTTTCAGACTCGGCAAGTTGGTTGCGCAAGTTACTTGCCGAGAACGACAAAGTCTGTAAACTTTTTTTTCCTTACCCCTACCTTACCGCTAACGTCTACTAACCAAAAGTTGCGCAAGAGACTTGCGCAAGTAAATTGACGAGTGTGAAAGGGGTCTTAGTCTTTAAAAGGCCAATCTATAGAATGATTTAATTATAATTTCTTGGGGAAATAAAAGCAAATAAAGGGATTACATTCTTTTTTTAACCCTTATCCTGTATTTAGGGGTCAAAATTGCCCAAACAGGTTGAAGTGCTTATTATTTTTAAAACTAGTCAATTAATTTGTTTGATACTTATGCACAATTATTTTTATATTGAATAGTATCACGTATTTTTTAACTGCAGGAGAACTTTCGATATCGAAAACAATGTTTGACAGCTAAAAATATATAACTGTGTTGACTTAACTGTTTATTAAGGTTTGGCAAGTCATCATCAATCGTTTAATGCAAGAACAACGATTCCACATTGTGTTAATTTACTTAAAAAAAAAGAAATCTGTTTCATAGAGCTCTTCGGTCACCTTTAAAGCTAATTTCTGATTAAACGGCTTGATACTCATTCTCTTTCTGATGTTGCCATAGTTTTTGAATAATTGGCGATGTTCACTACATTATTGTGAACAAAACACATGATAAAAATGTATGCACAAAGAAATTAATAAAAATGTAAACAAACAATGTCAACTATTGCCTTCGCCGACTTCCGTTGTATTGTGTTAATTTTTTCTCCCGCAACGAGAAATCTCACCGTACTTAATATTGTGTTTATACTCGTAATCAGGATTTCATTTGTTGCGGTCAGTAGAGTGTTGTTGAATATTATTTGGGGCAAAAAAATTCCTCAAATAACGGCTTGTAAAGGTCTTAAGTCTTTTGTTTAACACTGCATTTAAATCCTCAAGCCTTTAACGAATCACCATTACATCCATTAATATTGACGTTTATATATGGTGGATGGCAACCGCTTTCGAGCCATGCTGTCTGATTTTTTGTTAATCAGCTACACATCAACGACGTTCTTGCGATTTAAAGCCTCTGGATTAATTTTAATGGGGTCTTGCTAAGTGTTGGAAACATTTGAAGCCAATATTCAAGGCACCGTTGACGCAAAACGGCCAGATTTATTGGAAAAAGTAGTCAAAAATTGGACTGATCGAATTGACCATGTAACTTTTAGTTGCAGTAGATAAATGTCATGAAATTATCTACCAGATTATAATTAAAAAAACTTTCATTTCAGCAATATTTCTGTTTTATATTATAATTTAAGGTTCCCATGCAGCCCAAAAACAGCCTATAGCTTGGTTCTAGTTAAGTCTTAGGTCAGTTATAATTCCGTTTTTGTTTTATATATCTGTGGCATTTTGACAAAACATCTAAAGTCAAATTCAAGGCGAATTCATACAAGGTGGTCTTATTTCATTTTGTTTTTATTAATTTTAAATTGTGTGCTTTGAAATTAAATAATTAAAACAAAAATTTTAAAATTTCATAATTTTAAGCGAAAATTATAGAATTTAGTTAAGATTCCCCAGAACCACCAGGACGGTATACAATTTTGACACATAATTAGTTATCAGCTATTGCTTACGTAGCAAGATAATTTCGCATTGGTGTAAATCCGCCTTGGTCAAATTTAAATAGTTGAAAAAATTTTGTTAATCCTACGAATTTTCATTCAAAAACATTTTTGTTAACGTTTTTAAAATTTTGTATTATAAACAGAGATCAGCAATGAGTAGTGAAAAAGTGAGTAGAGCTAAATCATGACTCATAAATTCTTGTACTTATACGCACTCATACTTATTCCAATGTGATTCAAACTCATATTCACTCAAAAGTTTCATTTTATTCATCGTACTCATACTTACCAACATTTGTAGTGTTTGATTTAGAATCTACTCAAGTCAATGTGTATAGGCGAAACAAAATGCGAGGCTGCCAGATTTGTCCCCAAATTAGCAAAGTGACGATTTGGCAATTACAGTTTACTAAAGTAACATGTATGAAGTAGACGATTTTTCGGCAAATTTATCTGGCAGCGCTGATTATTAAGTTGTGTGTTGTATCTGTTGTGTTAAAACGGTAAATGGATGAGCTAAATGATTTGAATCATTGTGAGTATTATAAGTATTTTCTTGAAATTATAAATCAAGCTGAGGTCATTTATGAGTATGCGTATAATGTCGACGTCGAACTCATAAATATTTCTCTTGTGAGTATGAGTGAATCAGAGTAGTTTAGTTTAAATGATTTCTACGCACTTATACTTACAATTGCATGAGTCAGTATGAGTAGCGAAAAAGCGATTCATTGCTGATCTCTGATTATAAACAAATTTATTTTTTATTTAGGTTTATTCTTTCTTTATAAAAATGATTTTTTAACCGAATTTTTTTTAATATTTTTGCTTTCTTATCTCCACTTAAGAAGTTTTGTCAAAATTCCATAGGTATAGATTTATTGAATATAAAATTTGTTATAGTTTAGTTATAGTTCAGTAATACTTCAATTCTAGGAAATTTTACGAAAGAGGTCCCATAGTTACCCTAATGCAATATGGCAGCATTACTTTTAAAATAATTGCGTTGGCAAATATTCGCACCGTATAAGACATACATATTGAATTTGAAGGCTTTTCAATGTTAACATTTTTTTTTTTTTTTTTGTCAAAAATTAGGTTAGGCACAATAGGCACCCAATAACACGAGGAGGGCTCACTTGAGTTCTTATAGCAGTCCCTTGGTGATACCCTTAGCCAGTTTCAACCACATTTTTCTCCAGACATCAATGCAGAATCGAACCACTCCGACTCCCTTTAGTATAGTATTAGTATTTTAGTATTTTTTTCCGTCTCCCAAAATACCTAAACCTTACATCCCCGAGACCGGGGCATCGGCTTCCTTATCTGGTGCCTACCGAAACCAAGTAGCACTCGCGTTCGCGACGCGTCGTAGCCAGGCCATAGAGTACTGGCCATTGTCAAAAATAAACAATCTTAACAAATTTGTTAAAATAAAAATATTGCTTGCCGGTTTGAATTTTATTTGAAAACTTGAATTTAAAATTTTGACTTCAATCAGTATTAAAGATGAGCTAGTTTTGACACGAATCTAGACCTAAACATTCTTAGACGACAAAGCTGTGCGCAAAATTGCCGCGTTTGCCTACAATAGAACAAAAACTGTGTCGTAAAACTATTTAGTAGAGTTTTTGACGATGCTTTACCTCATTATAGCGAGTTTCATTAACCATGGATGAGACATACCCCCACCACTTTACACTTGAGACAAGGGAACTATGAAAAAAGTGGACTAGAATGGAATATTCGTGTCCAAACAGCTCCATCTGCAGGCAAGGTAATGGCGTCTGGTTTTGGCATGCGAGAGCTAAAAGAAGATTTTGTAATGAAATTAAGAAATTTTTTATTTTTTTATTTTTATTTTTTGTTTACTTGTCAAATGCTTGTCCAGCCGGCGAATTCATCGTGTACGTGTGCTTGACGTAATATTCGCCGTCATATCTAAATTTTTTGATTTTCCATCCAGCATCGTCGGTGTGACACATTCAAACATATTTTCACTAATACTACCACAATGCTTGATGAGTATTTTGATCAATGTATTTGGGCCTTTAGGTACACTTCTTTAAAGGTCCAAATACATTGATCAAAATACTCATCAAGCATTGTGGTAGTAATAGTGAAAACATATTTGTATGTGTCACACCGACAATGCTGGATGGAAAATCAAATAATTTAGATATGACGGCGAATATTACGTCCAGCACACGTACACGATTAATTCGCCGGCTGGACAAGCATTTGACAAGTGTATTTGGGCCTTTAGAATTGCCAGCGTAGTTTACTTTAAGTTCAATTGTATATTATTTAAAATAACCTTCCACCTTATGACAAAGCGTCTAACGTTTTGTATTTGCTTTTCCTACACAAACCCAAACTATATAGAAGTGGCATATGAATGGAAATATGTTCGTTAATTATGAAAATATGTTGGGATGCTTTTTTGGATATTATTAAAACCACTAACCCATTTAATATGATATCGTGAAAAAAAATTAAATAAAATTTTACTGTAAAACTACAAACATAAAAATAATAAAACGAATTAAGGTAAAGTTTTAGCAAAATGAAAAAAAAAATTAAATGAAAACAGAAACTAAATAGTAACACAATCTGCACTGGTAGAGCTAAATGTGCAAGGAGTAGTGATTGTAAAATTGTGAACTCGCACTGGTGTTCAGTGGTTACTTTGTGCGTTTAAGCGCGATAATTTCGCTTCTTAACAACACAATCCATAGACAAAACATTACAAAAAAAAACTTAACAAGTTAGTCGTTCAAGCTCGACCACTTGTTACCCTACACCACAGTATATACAGACAATGTTTCGAGAGCGTACCATGTCTGGAAAACATGGGCAATCATGGACCCAGCAAAACAAAATTCATATATTCATATAAGAGTTCCTTGGGACGAATATTGTCTAGATTACCACAACCAACTGAGATCTGTTTGTCTTAAAGCGAATTGAAACAGCGGGCTTATAAAAGCTCAATAGTCAATTCTAGCCTACCAGTACAAAATTTTGCCATGACATAGAAGCTATTATCATTTTTCTATTATATTTCGGGAGTAGTAATTGTATGGGAACTATAGTCAAACAGCAACTTATTTTAATAAAAATTAGAAAGATGGTTAGCACTGCAATAGAATAAAGTTGTACCAAATTGAAACTAAATACCAACATAATAAGATAGTTTATGGCCACAAATACTATATTCCGGAAAGAAGTTTGTATAGAGGCAATGCAATTAAAAACAATTATATTAAAAATTATGTACAAATTTCATCAAATAATCGTTACATGGCCAAGCAAACAGCCATCAAAGCGGCCGCAAAGACATCGTTAGTTCGACTCAGAATACGGGGTTGAGTCAATTGGATTGCTTAAAGATTCCTCTGGAACTAATATTTTGAAATGTTACACACATCAGCACAAACGCATTATAACCATTTCACTATTGTGGTGTGGCTATAAAACAATACGAAAGGGTGAATTTTTAGAGACATCTTAATTAATTTTAAAGTACTGAAATTTTTTTTAAAAACATTATTTAGTCAGTTAATTTTTGCAGCCAACAAGTTTAATATTTTTTTTTTTCTTTTTGACTAACTTTGCAATTGAATGTAAAACTTTTAAAAAGTTGCCCTTTATTTGCAACTCCGGCTCAAATAACTTTTTTTTAATAACTGAATTCTTTTTCATTTTAGCCAACACTCTTTAGTAGGAATCCGCTAATGGTATTACCAGTTACACATTTATACAATAAAGAGTTTTAAAAAGCCAAATAAAACAAACACAAAAAAGAGCTGAAGTATTTTAAAATAAAAGACTTCAAAAGGAATCTAGAAACACACAGGGCCAGAACATTGAAAAACACAAAGTTTTATAGTTAAAGGTCCAATTAGGCTTGACTTAAACTTAATCACCCTCACGTGGTTGGCGAATTTAAAATACGCCTGCAACTATTTGGTAAAAGATTTAAGGAAATAAGATTATGTTCTCTTTAATCTATTACAAAACAGTCGCAGGCAGGCGGATTTTAAATTCGCCAACCACGATAATAAACTTTTTACACTGATCAACATCTAACATCTTCCATCAATTAGCCGCAATTTGCGAAGATGTTAACTTCTTTCCATAAGAAATTCATAGGGCTAAAAACCAACATCTTTATTTCATTCTACATCTTACGATTATTTTGGTGTCATCACTAGAAAAGTGGCAATAAGTGCTAATATTATTGTGGCATCACTGACAAAAAAAAATATTTTTTGAAAATAGCGTTACCATTTGTCAAGATTTCTCTTTTATGCAATGTTTTTTTGGAAAGTATTTTTTATATTTTTAAACAAATTCAACTTCAAATACATTTTTGTATTTTCTTTTTTAATTTTGGCACTTTTTTTGAAACAAACATTTTTTATTTTAAAAACATTTTTTTTTTTTTTTCAAAATGGTGACATTTTTGTTTGTTGGTAGATGTTAGATGTGAGCAATGTAAACGAGTGTTTCACATTTTCTATATCTTTGATGGATGATGTTAGATGTTGATCAGTGTAAAAAGCCTATAAGGGTGATTCCCATAGCCGTTAAGGCCCAAATACACTGATCAAAAAACGCATCAAGCATTGTGGTAGTATTAGTGAAAATGTGTTGGTGTGTGTCACACCGACAATGCTGGTTGGAAAAGCAAAAAATTTATATATGACGGCAAATATTACGTCCAGCACACGAACACGAGTGAATTCGTCTGCTGGAAAAGCATTTGACTAGTGTATTTGGCCCTTAACGACGACCATAGAAACTAAATTTCAATTGGTTTGTATAATCAAATACAGTGTTGCCCATAAGGTTTGTTCAAACAGCTGTTTTGTATAGGTATTGTTATGTCACGTCTAATTTGAGCTTAAAGGGGGAATATGTTAACTGATCTTTTAAAATTATTTGTATGCCTTTAATTATGCTACAATTTTCTACAAAAAGTAATTCTAAACCAGTATTTCCAACTCTTCACGAACAAAAATGTTTGAAGTTCAAGCAAAAATTGCCCAAATGATGCTGTAAAAAATGACTTTTTTTAATTTTTGTAACGGTAATAAAAACTGTTTCACATCAAAATTGTATAATAAAAGTTCGTTACATATGGCAACACTTCCAAAAACGGCCATATCATTAAAAGACTGATGTTAGTCTGAGTTCATACGGCTCATGTTTAATGGACAAGTTTCTTCGTTTTTCTTCTTTGAACATGAATTGGCGTTCAAATGAATCATGTCATGTTGACGACATGTTTTTTATTTTGTTTTATTTGATATTGAAAACAAAAACAAAATTAATAAGAAAGCAAAACGTAAAGACAGTACATTAGAGCGACTCAAGTTGTATGGAAGCAAAATTCGTGCTCGATGTACCCTCCTAAAAATAAACCTTGGACTCTTTTAAGATGACATTTTAAATATTTCGGCTCCAGCTTTGGCCTCTCGTGAGCTGGACCAGTTTGAAAAAGGGTCTATTTTTGCATGTTTTGTGAATTTAAGAATTTGTTTCCTTACCAACATATACAAATTGGGTATCGTAAGAAAGGTTTTTTTAAGGCGCGTCCAACTGCATATACAATTTGTCCAAGGACGATCATCCATGTCCTTTTTTTAAGGATTTTCTGTAAAATAAAACGGTTTTTGAATTTTTTGTTCGGGCTTGTTTGTACTAAAAGTGCCAAATTAACATATTTTAATCTTTAGTAGATTTAATTAAATACGTGTCTCAGCTTTTTTTGAAATTCGTGCTAGTTCGCGTTTTGACAAAAATGCAATGGGGTGGTAACCCTTCGTTTTAAATAGGGCAATATGGGTATCAAATTTTATCTCTTGGCAAGTATATCATCTTTGTATGTAAATAGCTTAGATTTTTGCAAATTAGATGCATTTTACAAGGTGCTCTGGAATATATATAAATGCAATTTTGTAGTAGCTCTAATATGATACTGGATTTAGTTTCTAGAACATGTATGGATGAAAATAGGACTAAAGATTGAAGAAAAGAAATGATCCACGACTTGAATTTTTTTATTTGCGAACAAAAAGATGCCACCAAAAAGTCGTGGAACATTTCTTTTTTACTTTCTTTAGTCCTATTTTCATCCATACATGATCTAGAAACTAAATTCGCTATCATATTAGAGTTACTACAAAATTGCATTTATATATATTCCAGAGCACCTTGTAAAACGCATATAATTTGCAAAAATCTAAATTATTTACATACAAAGATGATAAACTTGCCAAAAGATAAAATTTGATACCCATATTGCCCTATTTAAAACGAAGGGTTACCAACCCATTGCATTTTTGTCAAAACGCGAACTAGCACGAATTTCAAAAAAAGCTGAGACACGTATTTAATTAAATCTACTAAAGATTAAAATATGTTAATTTGGCACTTTTAGTACAAACAACCCCGAACAAAAAATTCAAAAACCGTTTTATTTTACAGAAAATCCTTAAAAAAAGGACATGGATGATCGTCCTTGGACAAATTGTATATGCAGTTGGAAGCGCCTTAAAAAAACCTTTCTTACGATACCCAATCTGTATATGTTGGTAAGGAAACAAATTCTTAAATTAACAAAACATGCAAAAATAGACCCTTTTTCAAACTGGTCCAGCTCACGAGAGGTCAAAGCTGGAGCCAAAATATTTAAAATGTCGTCTTAAAAAAGTCCAAGGTTCATTTTAAGGAGGGTACATCGAGCACTTTTTTTGGTGAGTCGCTCTACAGTACATGCATCTGTGTACTCGTTTCTTTACCCCTCGTCCCTCTCGCCTATAAAGTAGCAATTTTGTCAATAAGACGAGCCAAATGACTTAATAATTTTAAATTGTCTTTTTAAGAATAAAACGAAAGTAATTGCTATGCCTTAAAATATGACACTTGATTTTACCTCTTAAAGACTAACTTTATGGATCAACTTTAGAATGTAATCCGAAACTACCAAAACATTTGCATTCTCATTATTAATAGACGATAAGATACAAAGCAGAGTTTAAAAAACTGCAGTCAAAGTTCAAAAAAAAAGACTGTTGCTTTTTCTTCTGATTCATTTAATGTAAACAGTCGCTCTCAAGCCAACTCAAAACGTGAGAAGTTGTGCTCAAATTTTCGTTTTCTGCTTGACAGTTTTTGGTTTGACTGTAGTTGTTTAAACTCTGGTTTTTAAGAACTGTTTTTGTTTTAATGTATACGTTCTAACTATATATTAAGCCCTTTAACTATACTACAAAGTGTTTACATGAAAATAAACTTCCTTGTATGTGTTGGCAAATGTGTATGGGAAATTAAAACAATACTAATTATTAACATTTCTATATTAAATGTTTCCTACACGTACATTAGACTGCAGCAAGAAAATAATTTGGAACAAAGAAATTAACAATTAAGCAACTTGGATTTTAATCATCGTTTTATTTAAAACAATCGTAATAAAATTATTAAAGCACAACCGCCCAAAGTTGCTTATAAGCAACTTTCAATATCTAGTCACCCGAAAACTCCAAAAGTCTGAAATCTTCAAAATATTTTTTGACAGTGCGTTCAAGAACGGGCGCAAAAGGGTTAAGAATGTTAAAAAAGCTTATCAAATTCTATATATTGTACAATATATCTTATCTGCTTAAAAATAGTAAAATTAAGCTCGTTTCACCCTCGATTCATGTATTCCGAACAATATTTTTGTCTGGACAAAATTTCTTTATATTGAGTTTGACGTCGTACTTCTTTGTGAGAGAAAAATTATTTTGTTCGGCAAGTTTTTTCTTGAATTGGCTAAATCCTAATTTTTGTTCAAAACAAAATGAACTGAGTGGCCACGGTTTTTCAATTTGTATATAAAATATGAAATTATTGTTTTTTTGCTGACTAATATAAAAAAAAAAAAAAAAATCATACAACTAAAAATAACGAAATCACTGTCCTTTTACCTACCATTTTCTTGAACACACTTTTAGAAAAGAATTCAAAATAAGTGGTTTGCTAGTTGTGCTGCCATTTTGGGCAATTGTTTACATCTGTAAACCATATGGTAGCTTTGTTTTTCCGGAGAAATTTTCCGAAATGGGTGCATCATTCTGCAGAACACTCTTAGTAAAAAAATTATTCTATTCTATATTATTCTAATATTGTTCGGAATGCATGGATGAATCCGCCTTCAAATGATAATGGGAGCTTTCAGAAACAGCTATAGAGAATTCTATTTTAAAAATGGGTTTATTCGTTAAGAAAAAAAAAAAAATATGCACTAAAAACTTATTTAAAATAAAACAAAATAAAAAATTCTATTGTTGTTTTTATTCTCTTTTTATTCAAAGGTATAATATTTTTTGAAACTTAATTTAAATAACTACATACATCATTTAAATATTTGTTTGCATAGTCAAATAAATACTTTTTATAGCCAGACCCCAATAGTGGAGAGGGTATTATGCATTTGTGCTGATGTGTGTAACGCCTTAAAGTATACCGAACGACTCAGAATCACTTTCTAAGTCGAACTAACAATGACCTTGTGCGCAAATTACAGGTCGGAATTTTAGAGATAATTTGATAAATTTTGGGACATAAGTTCTTATTGGCACAAGCACCAAGCCCATTGAAAATGGGCTAAATCGTAGGACCACGAGGGAAGAAAGAGGGAAATTTCTTCCTCTCAGAAACTATCAAACCGTTTTAAATGAAATTTAAAACATAGATAGAATCATATCTTTATGGACACAAAAGGGATGCATTTTTTAAAAAAATAGGACCACGAGGGAGATAGGGGCAATTTCTGCCTCTCAAACCAATTTTAATGAAATTTAAAACATAGATATTTCCATATCTATATGGATTCATAAGCTATGGAGTTTTTTAAAAATAGGACCACAAGGGGAGGTAGGGGGCAATTTCTGCCTCTCACAAACTTTCAAACCTATTTAAATGAAGTCTATAAACATAGATAAATCTATATTTATATGGACATATAAGCATGATGTGTTTTTTAATATTGTGGTGTATTAAATTATTGATTAAAATACAAAAATTTACGTAGAAAAAGCGCTAATGAAGGTAGTCACAGGCTGGAATATTTTTTTTTTTTTTTTTTTTTTTTTTTTTTTTCTCATTATTTATTTATTGAATCTTCATATATTAAATATGAACTAACAATAATTAATCAAATCTTAACCTAATACGTTATTTTTTGTCCTGCCAGTGCCAGACAAAAATTTTCTTCATCGCGGGTTCTGTTCACTTTTATAGTGTTTATCGCTCATCTAATTGGATAAGTGCTGCAGTGTCTCTTCTTCTTAAGCGAGTGTGGCCGCTATCATTTAAAATATTTCGTGCTAGTGGGTTTGGGTGCGATTCGAGCCTTTTTAAGTATTTTACTGCATATTTCGTAATCATAGTTTTAACTAATGGAACATTAAGATCCTTGTGAATATTTGAGTTTTTAACATACCAAGGGGCAGCTGTGATTATTCGAAGTAGTTTATTTTGGCGCCTTTGAATTTTTTCGATATTAGAGGCCGAGGCAGTGCCCCATAACTGAATACCATAGCACCAGATTGGCTTTAAGATGGAGTTGTAAAGAAGAAGTTTGCAGTCGAGGCTAAGGACAGAGTTTCTTCCAATAAGCCAATGAATTTGGATGGCTTTTAGTTTCATTTGAGTTAATTTTGCCTCTATATGGCTTTTCCACGTTAAACGGCGATCTAGATGAATACCGAGGTATTTTACATGCGAATTTTGAGGTATTATTTGATTATTGATTTTAATAGGGGGGCATGATTCCCGACGCAAGGTGAATGTTATATGTACGCATTTTTGCTCATTGACCTCTATCCTCCATTGCTTTAACCATAGTTCGAGTTGAAATATATGATCCTGTAGGTATCGAGATGCTTCTTGACGGTTTTCGTGCACGCTCAAAAAAGCTGTATCATCAGCAAATGTTGAAGTTTGTGTGTAGTTGTTTGTTGGCATGTCCGAGGTATATATTAAGTATAAAAGTGGGCCCAGGATGCTTCCCTGAGGGACTCCAGCGTCAATTTGCTGAGGAGAGCTTAAATAATCACCTTCTTTAATAATAAATTTTCGACCGACTAAGTAGCTTTCTAACAGCTTGTGTGTGTTTCCTGGTAAGTTGAGCTTCAATTTATGTAATAAGCCTTCATGCCAGACTTTATCAAAAGCTTGAGAAACATCGATGAAGAGAGCGGAGCAATATTTTTTTTCTTCAAAGGCTTTTCTTATTGCGTTTACTATACGATGGGTTTGCTCAATTGTGCTGTGTTCTCTTCTAAAGCCGAATTGGTGGTTAGGAATACATCTATTTTCATTTAAAATTGGGGTTAATTTTGACGCTAACAGCTTCTCAAACAGCTTTGATATATTAGAAAGTAAGCTTATAGGCCTATATGACTCAACTTTTGTGTGATCCTTTCCAGGTTTAGGTATCATGGTGACTAAGGAGACCTTCCACTTTTGAGGATAGTATTCAAGGCGTAAAATAGCATTAAAAATTAAAAGAATAATTTTCTTTGCTATGCTGGGTAGCTCCAAAAGCATTTTGTTGCTGATCTTATCAAAACCAGGAGCCTTCTTGGGGTTTAAATCACAAATAGCCTTTTCGATTTCTCTTATCTCAAATCTTAGCGGAACAGCTGCTCTAGCAGCAACAGGTGGTAACTCGACCGCAATATCGTGAGATATATTTGGGGTAAATACGTTTTTTAAATGATTGACATACAGATTTCCTTTTTCAACATCATTTCTTGCCCAACTTCCATTCAAGTTTCTTAATGGTGGTTTAGAGACAACTGGCCTTTTGAGATTTCTAGCTGCGCGCCATAATGAGTAGTTTGATTGTGGGGTTGCATCAAGTTCCTCAAGATATTTTTCCAGAGAAGCCGTTTTCTTAGTCTGCAGTAACTTTCTAAGTCTTTTTGTACACTCTTTAAGTAAGTTCTTAAGTTGAGGGGATCTGTGCAATTGCCAATCTCTTCGAGCCCTCCTTTTTTCAGACAAAAGATGCTCGACATCTGTGGAATATATTTTAATAGTTTTTGTTTTTTTGGGGACAATATTGGAATGTTGAACAGCTAGTTTCAGAAAACTGTCAAAATTGTCAATAGAGCGATCTACATAATCCGGTGTACTGAGCGGAATATTTTCTGTGCAATGGGTACTGAGATATTTTTTATATTTTAACCAATTAATTTGCGTAGCTGTCGTCGGAGGTACAATTCTATTGGGGTTCATTATAGTAACAATTGTAGGTGTGTGGTCGGAAGATAAATCTAGGGAAGCTTCAACATGAATCGTTTCTATGGGAATGTTTTTAACCACGCCGAAATCGATGACATCTGGAATTTTTTGATGATCAGTGGGCCAATATGTTGGTTGTCCGCTCGCTACCACATTTAAATCCATTTTAGAAATTGTGTTAAATAAAACACGACCCTTTGGTGTTATAAGTCGCGACCCCCAGAAGGTATGTTTAGCGTTATAATCGCCAGCGGCTAGGAAACACGGTCCTAATGATTTAAAATATTTATAATATTGGTCCTCCGATATTGAAAATCTAGGCGGGGAGTATAACGATGAAATTACTAGGTTTCTATTTAATTCCTCAACGCAAATGTTCGTTGCTTGGAGATAATCTTCACGATGATCACACATTAGGTAGTGTTTCACTCGGGTTTTTATTAAAATGGCAGAACCTCCACAAGCTCTATCTCGAGGGTCCTTGGTATCATATAGTATATAACCATTTATTTTAAACGTATTTCTTGAGGTCAAATGAGTTTCAGAAATCATCATGACATCAATTTGTTTATTTTTAAGAAAGTATTCTAATTCATTTTTATGTTGGCGGATGCCGTTTGCGTTCCAAAAACAAATTTTTAAACAGTTCATGGTTTATTAAGTACAGCTTGCAATAACATCGATTGCATTCTAAGCATTTCCTGCATCATATTACCCATTGTGTTCGTAAAATTATTTACCGTTTGCACTAATGTTTCCATGGTTTTTTCTAAGCGACTTAAATTAGAAACCGGAGTTTCATCATTACTTGGCGAAGCACCTTGCATTGGCTGATGGTTTGATTTTAGGACGTTAGCGTAAGAGGTTCTGTTATTACTAGGCTGGGGGGCTTGAATTGCATTTGTGTTTACTTGATTTGCAACCTGCATTTGAGGGGTATTTGTTTTTGGTCCAACCGTCTGCTTGACGATATTATATACAGGGCATCCTCTATAATTGGCAGTGTGATTACCGCCACAGTTGCTACATTTTTTTACGTTGGGGTCGGTTTTAGACTTATCGCAAGAAACTGTACCGTGTAGTTCACCACATACTACGCAGACAGGGGGTAAATAGCAGTATGCCTTAGTATGACCGTACTCTTGACAGTTTAAACATTGAACGGGACCATTTCTTTTGTGCGGCTCTTCTATAGTTATTCTTCTGTAGAGAATATATTTTAAATTGTAAATAGGATGGGTTTCGTTTTTTTTAAGTTTTACGTCGCCGGGTTCAAACTCAACTCGAAAGAGTGGTTGGGGAATTTTTTCTCTATTTTTAATATTTACTACATGCTTTACCTTGAAGCCTTTTTCTTCTAAGAATGTTTTAACCTCTTCTGGGTCTACGCATGAGTCAATGCCCTTGATTACTACCTGAAGACCTTTACTGCTCTTCAGTTGATAAGTATAAAAGTTTTTATTCAGAGTCTCAAATACTGTAATTACCTTTCGAAAATCATCCTCGTGATTCACCTGTATTTTAGTCTCGTTAATGATACCGCGCTTTATTGCAGCTACATAAAAGGAATTTTCACCTATCACCGAAATTAAACTTTTTATTAACTCATTAGAGTTTTGCTCTCTAAGGTATATCGGGGGTGGCTTAGAAGATTTAATGACGTTTGGTGCTTCAGAGGATTCATCCTCCAGAATCGCAAAACGATTTTGTGTATTTATTTTATCAAAAGATGGTACTTTTGAGGCCGAAGCAACTGCTGCAGAGGTAGGGCTGCGTCCCCGTTTAAGCACTGTTATGTACCTGTCCATACCAACTTGTATTGTAGGCTTTTGGCAGCTTTTTACAGGGGGGTTTTCCATTGCATTTGTGTTTAAGTTCATGGTTTCATTTCCCACTAAATTTGTTTTTGACGTCACGGCAATACTTGCTGGCCTGGCAACACTTGTCACCAAATCTAGTTGTAGTTTTTTTAATGAGTCACTATCCACTGTTTTTGTAAACACCGAGGGTGATAGGGAACGTGTTCTAGTAATTGGCTTAGCCGTTAAATAGTTTATATTATTTTGTTTAGTTTTATTTATTTCCGCATTATTTTCGTTTGATTGAACTAAAACGTAAACGTTTCTTTCATTTTGTCTTAGTGTTGTTTCACTGTTCATACTCATGCAAAGAGTTGTTTTTGTTTTTCACCGTTTTGCTTTGCTTTAATATTTTTATTATTTATTGTATTTTACAACAACAAAAAAAAACAAGAAATTTTAATGTTTTTGTTCAGAATATGTATACACATGTATGAACATTCATACATACGTATTTATTTTTACTGTTTTATTTTATTTAATTTAATCGTTTTAAATTGTTCACTATTATGTTAAATAATTTAAATAACAAAATACGTATATTATTTTTTTTAAGCGTCCATTCGCTGCTTATATTACAAAATCAAATGTGATTAATTAATAGTTCAAATCGTATGCGGGGCTAAAATACACGTCTGTATCACAACAAAGCACAAACCGAACTGGAATATGAATCAAAGAAATTTTTTTATAAAAGTGGAACATAACACCTATCACGTGTGTGAAGATAAATATGAAAAGTAAAATATGTTTTTAAAAAATATCGCATGCGATAAAAAATATTTTAAAAAAAATATCACATGCGTATTATAAAGAAAATACGACTATTTATATGAAATTTTACAGTTTTTATGAAAAATTAATAATTTTTATTTAATATTTAAAACTATTTAGATATTTAGTTAGTTTTTTTATATTAAAATTTATGATTTTTGAAAAAATACGACTTAGAGTGAAATTCTCTTGAAAGTGCTGTGTGAGGGATATGGCCACTGTGTCCAAACCCTTCGATCTCGGGGAATCAAACCTAATGGAAAATGAAGACTATGGAAGGGTTTGGACACAGGGGCCATATCCCTCACACAGCACTTTCAAGAGAATTTCACTCTAATAGCCTTTTTACACTGATCAACATCTAACATCTACCATCAATTTTCCACCATTTGCGAAGATGTTAACATCTTTCCATAAGAAATACATAGGGCTAAAAACCAACATCTTTAAAAGATGTTCCTATCTCATTTTATTCCATTCTACATCTTTCGATTATTTTAGTGTCAACACTAGAAAAGTGGCAATAAGTTCTATTATTATTGTGGCATCACTGATAAAAAGAAATTTGTTTTGAAAGCAGCGTTGCCATTTGTCAAGTTTTATCTTTAATTGCAATGTTTTTTTTGTTAAGTATTTTTTATATTTTTAAACAAATTGAACGTCAAATAAATTTTTGAGTTTTCTTTTTAAATTTTGGCACTTTTGTGAGAAAAAAACATTTTTAATTAAAAAAATTTTTTTTTCAAAAATGGTGACATTTTTGTTTGATGGTAGATGTTAGATGTGAGCAATGTAAACGAGTGTTTCAAATTTTCTACATCTTTGATGGTGGATGTTAGATGTTGATCAGTGTAAAAAGCCTATAAGTCAAATTTTCAAAAATGTATAAAAATTTTCACAAATACAATTGGGATAAAGTGCTTATAGGTTATTGTAGCCCTGTCCATAGTCTTCATTTTCCATTAGGTTTGATTCCCTGAGATCGAAGGGTTTGGACACAGTGGCCATATCCCTCACACAGCACTTTCAAGAGAATTTTACTCTAAGTCAAATTTTCAAAAATGTATAAAAATTTTCACAAATACAATTGGGATAAAGTGCTTATAGGTTATTGTAGCCCTGTCCATAGTCTTCATTTTCCATTAGGTTTGATTCCCTGAGATCGAAGGGTTTGGACACAGTGGCCATATCCCTCACACAGCACTTTCAAGAGAATTTCACTCTAAGTCAAATTTTCAAAAATGTATAAAAATTTTCACAAATACAATTGGGATAAAGTGCTTATAGGTTATTGTAGCCCTGTCCATAGTCTTCATTTTCCATTAGGTTTGATTCCCTGAGATCGAAGGGTTTGGACACAGTGGCCATATCCCTCACACAGCACTTTCAAGAGAATTTTACTCTAAGTCAAATTTTCAAAAATGTATAAAAATTTTCACAAATACAATTGGGATAAAGTGCTTATAGGTTATTGTAGCCCTGTCCATAGTCTTCATTTTCCATTAGGTTTGATTCCCTGAGATCGAAGGGTTTGGACACAGTGGCCATATCCCTCACACAGCACTTTCAAGAGAATTTCACTCTAAGTCAAATTTTCAAAAATGTATAAAAATTTTCACAAATACAATTGGGATAAAGTGCTTATAGGTTATTGTAGCCCTGTCCATAGTCTTCATTTTCCATTAGGTTTGATTCCCTGAGATCGAAGGGTTTGGACACAGTGGCCATATCCCTCACACAGCACTTTCATGAGAATTTCACTCTAAGTCGTATTTTTTCAAAAATCATAAATTTTAACATAAAAAGACTAACTAAATATCTAATTAGTTTTAAATATTAAATAAAAATTATAAATTTTTCATAAAAACTGTAAAATTTCGTATAAATAGTCGTATTTTCTTTATAATACGCATGCGATATTTTTTTAAAATATTTTTTATCGCATGCGATATTTTTTAAAAACATATTTAACTTTTCATATTTATCTTCACACACGTACACCTATCAGGACTAAACAACTAAATAATATTATAATTTAACACTTAACAAACAAATTGAAAAAATGGATGAAATAAATAACGATAATATGATAAACATTGTCCATATTATTGTTAATTCTGACGATAATATGGTTACTTTTGTCAAAATTCTGGAAAATTTGGACCATATTATGGCTAATTACAAACGTATTATGTTTGGATATGACAATTATAATGGTTAATATTGACCAAAATACGGTTAATTTTTACCATATTGATTTCGTTGATTTCGCGAAAATTTTTGTTGATTTCAACCATACTATGGTAATATTTAAACATTATATGGTAACCTGCAAACATAAACATTGTTAAAATTCAACCATAGCATGTTGCCTCCAACCATATTTTTTCTACGTGTATGTGACATAAATGTATAACAAGGTCTAATCAGATCTGGGGTCTTCGGAAACCCCGTTTTTATGTACAGTCAGACGGACAACGTTAAATCCACTTCGCTACTAATAAGGACCCAGAATATATAAAAAAAAAAGATTTAAAAGCCATATAGCTCATTCTGCGGCATCCTGTATAATAAAATTCTCAAATATAAAAAATGTATAATGTAAAGTTTAAAAAATGTTCGTGAGATACGGCTGAGGTATTTCTTAAAAAATAGAACTGGTACTTTATAAAGTACAGGAAAAGTACTTAAATTATGCAGCAGTACTCCCTATTGTTAAGAGCTCCTAAGAAGCAAAAGAAGCACGTAGTAACCATTAGAGGATGTATAGATTAATGTTTTCCAGAAAGTTCAATAGAACTTTAACAAATACTGATATTTTGCATCGCGTAGTTGCATCATTGAACCGATTCTACACACATTTGTAGTATAAGACGTGGCTGATGTGATTCTCGATAGTGTATGTACCAAATTTGAATCTTTTGCTTGGATAGAAAATATAAATTGGAAAGTATAGAAGGTGGGCAATGGGTGTGGTAAATATTGACGACACTGCATTTTTTCCTAATTTAATATAATGCTTGATGTCAACTTTGAATGATCTAGGACCACTCCTTATGTTTTTCGCCCCAAAATTTTTGGAGCTGTCCCTCCGCGCGCCCTGCTTAAATCGGACTTTCTAGTTGCCGCCACGTTATTTAGGGTACTAAATATCAATTGAATGGTTGTGTGAATTGTTGACAAATTAAAAACGCTTGACGCTTTTGTTTAGGTTGGCTTGTAAGTGTTCCCGAGATACCCTAATAATACATTTATGTATGAGCATACGACTCCAAAAGCATAAACATACATGCGGGTATTTATATGGATATTTTTTAAACTCTATATTCATTAGCGATATACACATTTATACATACATATTTAAGGCTGCATATATTTGGCTTTATGTTTTTATTATTATACTCTACACCTGGATTAAACAACAACAACAATGAACAACTAAAAAGGAGTAAAGAGCATTCTATAGTAAAAATTATTTTAATTTTTAATTAACCACCAAAAAAATTCACAAATAAAAACTTCTGTTACGCAAAATACTTATAGAGAAGTAGCTGAGCACCCAAAACAAGTATTGTGCAGTTTTTCCCCAATTTTTTTTTTTTTTTTTTTTTTTGTGGGAAAAATGGAAAAAGTTTTTTCTATATTTCCTTTTGTGTGTGTCAACCACAAAACTAAATTTAAAAGTTTTGACAATTTTTTATTATAATTTTTTTTTTTTTTTTTGTGTAAATCTTTTTTTTTTGCATTTTGTTAGTTAATTTTATACAAAAACTTAATTGGTTATTGATATTTGTTGAAACGAAAAATAAAACTAAAATGAAAAATTTTCGAAAAGTTTTGCAAAATTTGAAGAATTAATGAAAAATAAATGTGAAAAAGTTGTTAAAAACGATTTTGTCGGAGGAAATAATTTGAAATTTATTTGATTAACTTTGTGTTATTGTGTTTAATGTATATCACATTTAAGTAAGTTTTTTGTGAAATTGATTAAAAGAATTGGAATATTTAAAATCAAATTAACAAAACATTTTAACTGTTAACTAAGTTCTGACAAAAATCTGTAAATTGATTTTCAAATATTCTCTTAATCAATTTAACGTAAAGATACGTAATTTACATTTCCGTTAAATAATCATATCAATAAACCATCCAAAAACCAAAAATCATTCTAGAAAATTTCAAGTTGACATTATAACTTTTCAAAAACAACAATAAAATATTTTCTAAACAAAAATAACAACCCCAACAAATTGAACTGTCAAATTGAGTTGTATTATATTTTAAACACATAATTGCTCTTGACTACTGATACATATCTGTGATTAGGGGATCAAGTTATCAGTTGAATAAAAAATAAATCTTTTTTATGACAAGCAAAATAAGGGCACACAGCAAAAGTTCATACATTGAATTATTTAAAAGGTGGTAAAATCATCGAACACCAAAATTAATTTGGAAAGAAATAAAAATTTTAGTTAAAAGAATTGATTTTAAATTATCTATATATATAAAAATGAAAAATGTTTGTATGTTTGTTTGTTTGTTTGCTTGTTTGTTTGTTTGTTTGTATGTTGGCTTAAAGACTCCTAAACTACTGAACCGATTTTCCTGGAATTTCTGCAGTAGCATCACGTGAGCCCTAAAAATAAAATAGGATAGGAGCAGGGGAATTGGTACCCCCCATTGGATGCCAATATTAAATATCGGATATCTTAAGAGTTGCTTCACGCATTTTGTTGAACTTTTGGTAGTAGGATCTTCTGAGCCCCAAAATTGAAATTAAGTAGCAGCGGGATAGGTGGTTTCCCCCATAGGACGCCAATGTTTAATATCGCATATCTTAAGAACTGTTATAGTGAGAATGTTCAAACTTTGTAGAAGTCACTCTTATGGTATACTACACTATTGAATATAAAAATAAATATGGCAAACTTTAAATTTCAGTATAGTAATGGGCGGGGTAGACAGAGGAGGAGCAGTTCCCCTCATAGATAGAAATATTAAAAGGAGCCGCTGCACGTATTTTGTTGAACTTTTAGAAGTAGGATCCTCTGAGCCCCAAAATTTAAATAAAATAGCAGCGGGGGAAGTGTTACCCCCCATAGGACGCCAATGTTTAATATCGCATATCTTAAAAACTGTTATAGTTAGAATGTTCAAACTTTGTTGAAGTCACACTTATGGTATACTAAACTTCTGAAAATAAAAATAAAGCGGGTAGGTGCAGGGTTAAGTACCTTCATAGGATGCATATATTAAATATCGCTCAACTGAAGAACTATTAAAGGGATAGTCTTCAAACGTGGTTAAAGCTACTACTATGGTAAACTATAAATTTCAATATAGAAATGGGCGGGGTAACCAGAGGAGGAGCAGTACCCCTCATAGATAGAAATATAATTTAGAGCAGCTGCACTAATTTTGTGGAACTTTTTGTAGTACGATCTTCTGAACCCCAAAATTGAAATGAAATTGCAGCGGGGAAATGTTACCCCCCATAGGACGCCAATGTTTAATATCGCATATCTTAAGAACTGTTATAGTAAGAATGTTCAAACTTAGTAGAAGTCCTCCTATGGTATACTACACTTTTGCAAATAAAAAAAAAGGGGGGAAAACCTTCCATAGGATGCATAAATTAAATATCTCTCAACTTAAGAAGTGGTTAAAGCAGTGTAGCGAAGCGCACCGGGCTAAGCTAGTTGTATATAAGTACAGGGCTGTCAGATATGGCGATTTCTCGCCAAACGTGGCGATTTTGAATATTGTTTGGCGATGGGATTTCCCATTTGGCGACTGGCGACTTTTATGGCGATTTCTGATATAACTGGCGATTAACTTGGCTATTTTTACCATTTATATTATTTTGGAGATTTTGTTTAACAACTCGTAATTTTTTGTTATCATTACTAATAGATAAAAACATATTAAGTGAATTTTATATTCAGTCACTATTTAATTCTAATAGTATGTATGTAATTCTAATAGTATGTAGGTCAAAACTCCAGTAATGAAATCGGTGAGGCTAAAGTGTACGATCTTATAGACTTGTGTACTTAATTTAAGTTTTTAACTGAATACATATACCCAGTAAAAAATGTGCTCCAAAAGGAGCAGGTTTTGTGTATGAATTCATACCACAAATCGCTTCAAACCTGCTGATGGGATGCCTGATTTTTGTATGGGGTGTTCCCGGTTTGGAGGACTATTTTCTGCTGACAATAAGCGCTTCTTTTAACATGCAAACAAAGCACTCCTAAAGTGCTTTTAAGGGGCTTACTATATTAACATATTCATTAATGTTTTGCTTTCACTTTTGTTTAAATGCCTTTTTCCAATCATTTTCGAATATTTTTATTTTTTTCGGTTTGCAACCTTCTTCGTTGTCAGCACTTAAATAGCAGCTTTTTTGTATATTTTATTCTGTATCATTTACTGCTTTATAAAAGCTCTTTAATTGAAGCGCTCGATTATGCGCTTTTTCTCTAAAGTGCTTCAAAAAACCCAAAATTTTTTTACTGGGTATGATCTCGATTTTATGTTATTTAAAAAAAAATTACAGAAACAACACAAAATTTACTTTGGCGACTTTTTTTCAGCTTTTGACGATTTTTGACTGAAAAATTATACTAGCGTTAATTTTATTAAAAAAAAAAGAAAATTTTACAAAAACTGAACAAAATCGACGTTTGGCGATTTTTGGCGATTTCTGACATCCGGTTTGGCGATGGAGCTCAAAAAAATCTGACAACCCTGTATAAGTAAGACTCTTGACGTGACTTTGGACTATTGACGAGACTTTGAGAAGGCCTTATACAAGATTAGAGAAAATGCTATAAACGAGACAACATTCTAGTCCAGATGCAAGTCAATAGAAAAGACTGGACAAACTATAGGCCATACAATAGACGAGACTGTTTGCGAGACTCTACACTTAAAGAATTTTCTTCACAGATCCAATGAATTTTGACATTAATACAATGAAAAATTACATTAAAAGTCAACCTATGTAACCCTTTATGTGATTAATGAAGAATGTACATTAGCCCCCCGTTAATGAAATGTTTCATAAAATCAATGAAAATTTTGCATTATTTTAATGTCAAACGTTTAAAGAATTTTTTTTATTTTTTTAATGTAAATGTTTTTATAATTAAATGAAATTTTTAATTTATTTTATCCATATTTTCAATGTCCGTTTTGAGTTGTTGTGATTTTTTTTTTATTCCTGTTTCAAATCATCAAGTTTTATTCATTTCATTTCGTTTTTATATTTCGGTTACATCATGTTATGTTCTACTTTCATAAGCTTACCTTTAAGTAAATTGTACTAAATTCATTTTCCAGCCCGCGACGATCTTCATCTGCTTTCTTTACTTTTTTTTGGCTTGTACGACTGCGAAAATTTTGTGTATTTAAATTAAGAATTAAAGAAAAAAGAAGATGAGAATTTTGTGCTCTTGTTTTTTCTTTCGCGTTGTTTGTTTTTGAAACTAAATATTTTTCTTACATTTAGCTAAAATCAGTATTTCGTTATCGTAATGAATTAATTAATGCTATGAAACATTAAAATTTACAATTTTATTCATATATTTTCATGTCTACCGCTAAAAATTTAATTAAAAAAACGTTTTTACAATAGTTATAGGAAGGACATTTTTTAGTTATAAGAATTATGGAGTTAAATAATTTTATCTTGTTTTCATTGATTTAGTGACATTTATCATGTTACGAAAGATTCCTTTTTTTCATTAACTTAAAAACATTTAAATACTTTAATTAATAGTTCATTTTAATCTTAAAAAATCTATTGAAATTATGTATAACAATAAGTTGAATTTTTCTTTTGAAAGAGATATTAAGTTGTCATTAATTTAATGAAAAATGTTAAAGAAATTAAGAAACTCGATTTCGTAGTATTCATGAAATTGTTTCAATATATTTGTAAAATTTCATTCCCATAATGAAATTTTTCATTGGATTAATGAAAAAAATGTAATGAAACTGATTCATTAGATTTATGAAGCATAAATCTTTCAGTGTAGGCGAGGATATTGACGAGACTAAAGGTAAGATTATTATCTCGTCAATATAAACGAGACTAGAGGCGAACTATAATTCCAGAAATATAGACGTGACAAGAGACTAGACTACAATCCCGTCAATATAGACGAGACTAGAAACGCGATTATAGATGAGACTACAGACCATACTATTACCAGATTATAGATAATACTATAGACCAGATACATAAGAGGGTATTGGCGAGACTGTAGATAAGACTATAGACGAGACTATAGACGCGACTATAAAAAAGATTTTAGAGAAGATCATAGACAAAACTATAGACGAGACATAAGCGCATTACTGCGCATGGTCCCACATAAGCGACGCTCGAATTTTCTACTGTAGCAGTTTCAAAACTTTAAATTTTTATAGAACAATTAGGCAATGCCATTACTGACATTCCAACAAAGCACGTTGTATTCCATTTGTCTCAAATATTGTGATTCGTGTTTTGTGTTTTATGCAAAATATGTAAAACCAACATTTAAGAAAAAACAAAAATCTCGAGCCGGGTAAGAAAAATTGGAATATGATAAATATTATTTGAATATTCGTTATTTTCTGTGTGTTCTTCTTTGTAAATTTGACAAAATGTTATGCCCCGTTCATATAAGGACTTTAAGTGGAACGTCCCCTTAAAGGGCCACTGTCTCCGTTGTACAGTTGTTATACAGTTTTTGAAATATTAGATGAACTGGATGCCCTTGAACACAATAATTTCAATCAATTTACGCAATTTCACCATTAGATGGGGCCGATACTGATCAATATACCGATGAAAGCGAAGATAAATGTGAAGTAGTGCAGGAAAATAGTGAATGAGAAGACAGTGATGGTGAACCCCTAGAGAAATTAATGCGCATCTCATGTGGTTTAAACAGACAGACTAACACGAGTTCAAATTGTTTAACATAAATACGGAATGTATCGGGTTTTTTAACAAGAACTATTTTTTTTTTATTTGTGGCAACACCAACAACATGATAGTTTTGACATATAGTTTTTTGACGTATTCGTAGTAAATGCATTGGCAATTGTTACAATGAATTCGATTTCGATCCAAAATCGCATTAAAATAATTAAAATCCACTATGAAAATTGTGGTTCTGTTAAAAATACATTTCGTAAAATTCGTGATATTTTCGGACAACATAATGGCCCTTCTGAGACCGCTGTTAAGAATTTGGTCGTTAAATTTGAGTCGACAGGCTCGATACAAAATGAACCAACATCAACAGCTCAGAAACACATGTCACACATCCAATGAAACCATCAGTTTATTGCAAGCCAAATTTTCCGATCACATTATTTCACGAACATCAGCTGTTAAGTGGACAGACAGATCGTGTGATTTAACACCACTTAATTTTTTAATTTTATTTTTTGTGGGGCTATGTTAAGGACAGTGTATATACGGAGCCAACCAAATCGATTGCAGCCTTAAAACTCAAAATCCGTGATGTGATGAACGAAATAGACCCGCCATTTTGCCAAAAACTGATTAAAAACTTTGATGAAAGAATCGACATCTGTCAGCGTTTTTCATTCATAATTGCCGAAATTTTCTCTTCGTAATACAATCAAAATTTAAATCATCTTTATCAAAATTTTTTGTTTTATTTTGTTTTAGAAAACAAAGTTCTTGTTGAAAACCCCGCTACAATGATTCCACCAAGTGCTGAAGCTTAATTATGCAAAACTCCAACAGAATTTTTTAACGGTTTTTCTCTGAGAATATTTTAAGACATTTTGAACAAACAAATATGGACTGCAAAAGAATATAAATGTAGAGGTTAAATTGGACGAGATAAAAGTATTTTTAGGAGGTATTGCCATGTCTGGATTCGCCAAGTATCCCAATAAAAAATTGTATCAAGCAAACCTGACATAAGCATGAAGAGGGGGGGGGGGGGGGGGTGCTTTAAAACCATGGTAGATAAGGCCATGATGGCATTATTGCACAATTGAATGGGAGATAAAGCCATAATAAAGCCTTATTGCCCAATCATTGAGGGGTAAGGTCATATTTAAAATTTTGTGGAATGAGAGATATAGCCATATTTTTTCGCAAATGAGAGATAAAGCCATATTTTTTCAGAAAATTGTTACGCGTGGTGTAAACATTCTGTAAAAGGGAAAATCCTTAGTTATCATTTAAAAACATTTTTTTATTCTTGTGACGTACGCAGCAAAACTTTATTCAGCGAAGTCACCAGCCGCGTCCTACTGGAGGAAAAACCCCCTATAGAAAAACTTTAGTATGCGAAGCCAGATTTCAATACATACTTTTTTTTAGTGTCTCCGGAACTGAAATGAGAGATAAAGCCATTTTCTAATATTGCTAATGTGAGCTAAGGCCATGATGGCTTTATCTCCCATTCAAATGAAAAAAGAAAACAAAAAAGGCTTTATTGAATGAGAGATAAAGCCATCATGGCCTTATCTAACATGATATTTAAGCACCCCCCCCCCCCCCCAAGCCCGCAGGAAGAGGTTTGAACAAATATTAAATAACTTTTATTCGAATGGCAACCTTCAAACCGATAATATGGGACCGCCTTTACAAAATGAGATCCCTAATAAATCACCTTAAAGAATCATATCTACGACACGGTGGGGTTGATGAAAATTTGTCAATCGATTAAAGTATGTTAACTTATTATGGCAAGCGTTATGGCAAGCGTTATGGCAAGCGTTATGGCAAGCAATACATTCGCGGGAAACCAATCAGATTTGGCTTCAAAAACTGGGCTTTAAACTCAGCTAACGGTTTCATAATCCAATTTAAAATAAATATGGGAAAAACTGCAGTGTTTTTGGTGTAGGCGGTGCTTGACCTCCTCTTAAAAGCTATTGTTCCATTTCATAAAGGACTGCAGGCAATATAACCATAAAATTCCCATTTATTTATTTCTGGTATTCAAAGACAATTTTTTACCTCCGTTAAATTACTCTATCGGAATATGTACCTCAGAAACGACACAAGAAGGGCGAACAGAAAAATGTACTCTCCGCTCAATCGCGGTAGTAAAAACAGAAGAAAGGGGATCTGTAGATCATAGATTTACAAATAATTAAAACATATTGCTCACACGATGGAGGGATAATAATGTTGTCGCAATTGCAACAAATATTGATGTCAATGAAATGGGATCATGCCATCGGTTACATCCCAATGATACGACTTATGCGTCTCTTCTTAGTTTTCGCCTTGCTACATCTTACCTTGAAACGTATGGCACCCCATCTATAAGAGGTTCGCGCACTAACAAAGTGGCAACAGATACACGATATGGTGACAGAAACTGCCCTATTGAATTTTTAAAAACTGATAAGCGATGTCGACACTGCGGAAAAAACAAGCTTAATTTGCATTGCTACAAATGTGAAAAAGGACTTCACCACAAAGAATGCTTCAAAATGTATCATACGCCAAGTGTTCCTACTGCGCAGTGCCCCTTCTAAGGGGCGGTCCATAATCATTTTTTTTGAATCATATGTTTTTAAAAATTGGGGAAAATTATTGAGGGAAAGTGACCACAAAAGGGGTAGACAAGACTAGAGACGAGACTAAAGACAATCCTTTAGGTAGGACTATAAACGAGACTATTGTGAAAACGATAGACGAGACTATTACCAGATTGTAGACAATACTGTGGAAAAGGATGTTGACGAGACTGTGAATAGGACTAAAGACAAGACAATAGCCGAGACTTTAGACGAGACTATATACTAAACTATAGAAGGGACTACAGGCTAGACTATTGACAAGGCTATAGCCGACAGTACTGACATGACTATAGACGAAACTATATTGAAGACTATAAACGAGGCTATAGGTGAGCCAATAGACAAAAATTTAGTTTATAGTTTGACTTGATTATAAATAAGATTAGATTATAATTTAAATTCTTCTTTAGACTATAATTTAGACAACTGTTTAGACTATATATAGGACTATGTCTTAGGCTATAGACGAGACTTTAGTTAAGACTTCAGACAAGATTAAAATTTAGACTATAGATCAGAGTAAAGCAAAGACTAAGCTTTAGAATTTATTTTAAATTATAGCTTAGAATATACTTAAGTTAAGTCTACAAATCAATCTATCGTAGTTTAGACTTCAATTAGACTTTCACAAAACTAAAGTCGAGGTTTTGTCTATAAAAACACAAACCTTAAGACAAAACAGCAGACTATTATATTCTTATTGAATAATCCTTTACAACAACCTTTTACACACATGTTTACATATGCAAACAGACACACTTTAATATACTGTTGTCGTATAAATACAGACATGTTGATGTTGACACCTTTGCAGACAGGAAACAAACTCAGATTTGAACATTCAATGAACTTTATATGCCGACACAGATGATATGATATGAAATACAATGCTTAATCCAATTGAACCCTTTAATAATAAAATAAAAATGATATTGAAACAAGAAAATAATAAACAGCAATGATAACAACAATAAAAACAATATGCAACACATGATATTTACAAATAGTAGGGAGGTTCATAACAAAAATATTTTTCGTGTTAAAAATGTATTAAGCAGATGAAAAAGTTTGATTTTATTGTTGTTGAAATATTTTGCTATTTATCTGTTAATAAATAAAGTATTTCATAACATGAAGCCCCTAGTATTTTCATCCTCATCTAATATTTTTTTTTTATACACCATTAAATATTTGAAATATTGAAATAATGTGTAAATAATACACTGGGGACAAATCACAATGATGTTTTATAGAAAAAACACATGAAGGTCTGGAGTTGAAGCAGTTGTACTTGTTGTAACAGGATCAGAACAGAAATCAATGGTTTTTTGATGGAAAGGCACTGGTTGTAAGCGAAACGATGTCTTTGTTGCAAACAGAAAAAACATATTAATAATAAAAATGTTGCACAAAAATAAAATGATGGATATTCTTTATTCACGAACACGTCTGACTTTACAGACAAGTGTATTAGGATGCTACCGAGAAAAACTTTAAAAAAATATGGGTTTTCATTCAAGTTTTATTTCTGATAAAAGATTCTTTTAGAATTTTAAATGCACCAAAACGGTGCATGATTTTACGTAGCAGCCCGAAAAATGTCCCTACTTTAAAGGAAAATGCAACAACTTAATTTTCTAACTCCACAAATGTCATCGCTAAATAAAGGTTAAGTCACGTTAGCAGACATCAGCTAAGTAAGTGATATTTCGCTTAAGATACGACGATTTGTTTTGCGCTGGAGGTGTGACATCTTCAAAAGATGTGTTAAGTCCGAATTAAAAAACATGTTTGATTTGCCTTTGTGTCTACTTATTAAATTACATCCCCTAATCTACTCCCTGCGAAACTGTCATCCAGTACAACTTCCCATTGGAGATCAGCTTCTGCTGCTCTACGTATAATTATAGGCCTGCTAAATGCCTTTTCTCTACTTTACGGATCGTTTGCGCTTCACGTATTGCTTGCATTATGACTGAATATGTTGCGAACCAATTTTTCCCCGGTTATAACATTGCCTCCACATCCGGCCTCATAATTAGGACGTTCGAGGCCTAGAGCGCTAGGAAACAAAATTTGGACACGTTACCATTAGTTGCTCCGCATTCTCCTCCTTCCCGATGCATTGCGGGCAACTTGGTGAGTTTTTTCATCTGAAGAGGTACAAGTAGCTCTTCCATGTACAGCAAGGAATCGCGTCATATTAGTCGATCGGTATGCTTAAACATGGGTCTTAGACCAATATACTCCTTAGAGGGAAGCGAAGTGATACCAAAGTAGTCCCGTGATTTGTATTTGGTGGTTGAGACCGGTTCTAGTTTTAACACTTTCTATGAATAAGACCTATCACTTTTACATGGGGTTGTCATTCGAGGAGGTCAATTGACACCATTTGACCAGTCATACATTCTCAATGGACATGTTTATTGACAGCTTCTACTAATTAGTATTATTTCAATAAAACAATTCCTAGAATTAAATTCAAGAAACTAAAATTAAAAAGTCCCAAAAATCGTGTCACCCCTCCAGTGAAAACTGTACTTTTATTCATTACTTTTTTACCTTTTTGCTCTTCATAAACTAATTACATGATTGGTTCTCCTTTCACTGGTCATGAGTTCTTTCTTTTTATACCTGTTCTATTTCCACAACTCCCATGACCAGTCTGTTGGACCAATTGACACAAATTTCCCGCACAAACGCATAATATCCTACTACAATTGTGGTATTGGTAAAAAAACAACTGGTTTTAACTGAAATATTATCGATTTCATATTTACTTGCGTTTTCGGATAAAAATACTATAATAACCTACGTTAGGAAGATACTGTTTATTTCAACTGTCTCTAATCTAATTTAAGTCATCTAATTGGTGCCGCTATAATTTTAGGCCTTGTAACTATTACGTCTACGTTGCGGTAAGATGTTCCCTTTTCTTTACCAAGCTTTTGTATAAATATGTTCTGTTACGTAAACGTGACGGAGCGTTGTGGATGAACCTGATGTAATAAAACTTGTTCTCCGTTTTTACGTTTTCTATTTAATTTTTTAAACAAAACGCGCAAATAAATAGAGCTCAAAGTTATAAGAAGCCTTTTTGTATAATTATCGCTACAAATTATGACGAATTTTCTGTATTCGTCGCAACACATTTCAAAACCACATAACACGTATTCTTATTAACTAACAACGATTGAAGTCAACGGCAACTTTTAAGCGTCCGCAACAATTTCGTATAGGTAACCATGAGGCCCTTCGAAAGTACTTAAGGCTTTGTTGCTCAAACGCAAATGTTGGGAATACGTTAACTTTGCGTGTGACTTCAATGATTGGTAGTTACGGAAAATACGTAAACGTTGTGCTTTTTGTATAACAAATTGAAAAACTGTCGTGGTCTTTATTAACGAACATAAAAAAACATAAAATTCCTTATTATTTGATGCGTAAAAATGGAGATAAATATTTATATTATCAGGTTTACATAAGAGTACGTATTATACGTAAGTTTCAAAAGGAAAACGGCACAGCTGATCGGAAACGTATACGTAAGAGTAACGAGGTCTTAAGAGTCTATTATCGAAAGTGATATCCTCAATTATCCTAATTTACTGAAAGAAAAATGCTTCATATATTTAATGAATCATTTTCATAAAAAAATTTGGTAAATGAAAATTTTCATTGTCTAAATGGAATTTCATAGTTATAATGAAGTATTTTCGTTAAAATCGCTCCATTGGATTTCGTAATTACGTTAAGAATTTTCATTGGATATATGAAAACTTAAGTTTGTCCAAGTTAAACAAAAAATTTTAATTGGGAACATAAAAAACAATATATAAACATAACTATATTCATATAATTAATCAAAAAATGTAAGATTTAATTATTTTATACATCTAATGTAATATGCCATTAAATTTATGAAATCTAAATTTTTTTATAAAAGCAACATCCCAGTTGGCCAAGTCTTTAAGACATCCTCGAAGACGGATGCACGACAATGTTAATACCTGCACGACATGTGAGGGACAGCGGGAACAAATCGTCAACGACATTTTCGAACAAGTGTCGCGAAAATCGTGCACGACACAAAGAAGGACAATGTCGCCTACTTTATCATTAACGACTACCTGCATGACAATGTCGGCTATTTCGACGTCCACGACAAAAATTATTAAATGGTTATCTAATTCAGGCAGTGTTTTAGTATAGTTGAAATTTTAATTTCTGTTATATGTTCTATACTCGACTCCTACAAGCAATCCTAAAGTTGTCAGTGAAGTACTAACTGCATGTAATCCATTTTCCAGCCCGCGAATAATTTCATCATCATTTATGGTTTTACTGTTTAGAACTAATTTGTAAATTTTTTGTAGGTATTTAAATAAACAATTAAAAAAAAGAATGTGAGACTTTTAAGAAAACCAAGCAAGTGATTAAATAGCATTCAAGAAAACTTTGTCGTCAGTAGCTTTTATACAAGACAACTTATAAGACAGTTTCGCTCATACTGTGCCACATATAGTTTAATAGAGGACAACTTATAAGACAAAGTCGCTCATACTGTCCCATTTAAAGCTAAATAGAAGAAAACTTTCAACATAACGTTGCTCACACTGTCGGGCACGACGATTTCCTGTAAATTGTCTTCTAGAAAACCTAAACAACAGGGTACACGTCGTGCATACATCATTGACGACTATGTCTTCAACGGCAATCTGGCCAACTGTGATATTTCAATAATACTTTCATAAATGAAAAATGTCATTATAGTAATGAAACAAAAACTTTCAATCAACGTTGTTATTGTTGTTATGGACAATTTATTCTCATATTTACGCTCTTAATTGAAACATAGTTTTTTTTTATCCAAAAACTACACTGCCCCGGTAGACTAGCTGGTAGTGAGCTAGTCTATCAGCACCGAGGTTGCGCGATCGATTCCCGCCAGAGACAGAAAAATAAAAATAAAAAATAAAATAAGAAAAAATAAAAAAAAATTTTGTTTTACTTTATTGAAAGTATTTATCCAATGAATAATATTCATAGATCTAATGTAATATTTCATTAAATACATTTTAATGAAACGGGTTTCATTGATCCAACGAAGCGCTACACATGTTCCTTTTTAATGCAATTTTTCATGGGATTAATGTCAAAATTCATTGGTACTGCGAAGAAAATTCTTTCAGTGTACGAGTATTTAAAGACCTCAATTGTCTTAAGTGTACTCATTTTAATTAAACAGTAATTATCAACGTAATTTTTTGGGAATACAAAATTTTTAATTTACAAGATTTTGTTTGTGGTGCTTTATTTCAAATTTTTATTCTTGATAAAAAACCCTGAATTTATTGTTGAAGGGATAAGCTATTTCTATGCGCATTCCACTGGTTGCTGAGGCCAGATCGTCAAGAAACTTCATCTAAAGATTTTAGAAAAACTAAAGATATTAAACAAATAAAACTGTTAAGCGAATAAGAATTACAAGCAAAAGTTTTACTTGTATCAATATCAAATCTTAAACAAAAACATCAATAATAATCAGTGAGTTTTTCTTTTCTTACATGCCCCACTACAATTGATAGAAATTCTTCCAACATTAATTGTAGTTGTAAGTAAAACTTGCTTTATTGTTTCGCAAAAATTAAGTATGTTGCCAGTTTCATTTTTAAGCCGCGCACTTACCAGCTTATTATCAAAGTAATTTTAAAGTAATATCATATAATAATTTTATCTACAGACACATCGTCACCTAAAACGCAAAAGGCCCTATCTAACACTTTGAAAATTTTACAGGAAAAGCAAAAAAATCTATTTAAAATGATATATTGAAAAACTGTTTATAACTTATTGTTATTCTGCTTTTCTTGAAAAACCCACCAGTTGTTTTAACAGTTGACTGTTGCATTTTATGCAAACTATTAGTTAGTCCTTTTATCGTTTACCATATAATCTTTTGTAGATAGGTCCTATCTTTTTTTAATAAAATCGCAAATTTTGGTTGAATGATCGCAAAATGTGGGAATTTGTATTGGTGCACTACATCAGAAATAATGAAAATTTTGATTTTTAATTTTTGGTTAGTTAGGGCCTTTGCGTTTCAGGTAACGATGTATGTACGTTATTACTTAGGACAAATTAACCTTAATGTATAATAAAAATAAAAAAATAATTTAGTACAATCTGGCTGAAAAAGTACCCTTGGGACGTCTTGAACGTTACTGAGTACAATTTGAAAAATCTTATTTTGCATCCCTGATACAAAACAATTTTATTACTTTTCCAGGTTTTGTGTCATGTATGGATGCCATTTGTTGTTGCTGTTGTTGTTATTGTCCTTGCTGGTTTTTGTTATTGTGATTCAAAACTTTATATTTTTAACTTTATTGTTGAAGTTTCACCCACACACACATCCATTAATACAAGGGTGTTTTCATTTCCAATTAGGTTGAGTATACAGCAGACTCCTTTGTACTTCAACTTCTTTTTGTACAAAGAAAAACCTCAAACTACAAAAGTTAAAGTATCCTTTGTCATCTCGTTGGTCACAAAGTGCCATTTATAGCACTTTGTTTGTATTAAATATAAAACAATCCCATATAAAATCAAAATATCCATAGACAGACTTGCAAAAATGTTCGAATATGGGTGTCTATGCTTTTGTCGTAATGCTAGTACATACCCAGCAGAAAAACTCAGAGGACCTACTCAATTCAGGCCTTTTTAATGGCCTGCTTAAACAGCTAAAGAATGCCTCATAGAAGGCCTCGGCTCTTTGGTATAAAAGATAAGATACACCTTCCACACTCGCTTCTATGAGAAGCTAAAGAACCGAAAACGGAAGGCTTACTCCGCAATGACAACGAGTGTAAAAAAGATATGAGTATGGCATGGAGCGAGCAGGCCTTGTTTATCCAAAAGAAGGAGTACGGAGGCTTTCTAGAAGGCATCCGTACTCCTTCTTTTTCCCGCTGGGTAATGATAAAATAATAATAGTGGTTGTTACACGAGAACAGTATGTGTGATAGATAACATATACATATTTGAAAATTGTTTTTGGTGTTATATTTTTTTTTTGATTTGATTGATGTTGGTATTTTGTCGTTTTAGATTTTGTTGTTATGTTATTGTCATTATTTTCATTGTTGTTGATTTAAGTGTTGAGTTTTTTCTTGTTTTTTTTTTTTTTTTGCTAACATTTAGGTTTTATTCATTTATATGACTAGACTTTTTTTTGTCTCCGCTTAAAAGTTATATGAAAGTCATAACTTATGACGGAAGGGCAAATTTGCTTGTTTTCCTTTAAAATTGAAAGTAAAATATGGAAAGACGGCAAAAAATTTATTGATATCTCTTTTATACGAATTTAAATATGAATACTGTAATTTAGATCCTCGTAAATTTCTTTGAACCCATATTTTGTGTGCCCTTTTAAATATCTCCAATAAGGACTGAAACCACGAGTTGGCACAATCTTTACGACTAAGCAGTTTTGTAAAAAAAAAACGGTACAGTTTCTTATAGATAATGGGTCCATTACAGAGTTGCCAGAAATAGAAATCCTGCATATATGCAGGCGTTTACATCACTGAAATAGGAGCGTAAAAGCAATACGTAAAATTAAGCACAACAAAAAAATCTTTTAATTAAAAATTTTGTATTCCCAAATTATTTTTAAAAACCTTAAACATTAACGTACATTTTGTGTTTTTATTTATTATTAAGGTGTAAGCGAAAAAATTTAAAGTCAGAACTTCAAGTATATGTAGAAAATCTTCCGAAACATCTAAATTGACTTCGCAGCAAACAGAGTACTCCTCATGGCTTTCTGCCAGAATGTCCTCGATTTTTAAACTAAAATTTCAGGTTTTTGCGAATAAAGAAATTTTGGTTAACCTGTTATGATCTCCAAGCACTTTCTGTAACGCATAATTTTTTTCTTAGTTTTTCCCTAAATTATTCCAACGAAGCTCTACGCTTGGCTGCAGGAGACCAGAGTCTTTGACGGAAATCGAACCGGCAACTCCGTTAGCAGGGTTACAGTTAAGAATTTTTGAAAAGTCGCACGAAAGGTCATTTTATATAAATAAAGTCGTTTAAGAAAATAAAAAACTCACATTTTTTTTTACCGTTTTTTTTTTTAATTTAAAAGATTTTGTTATTCGTGCTTAATTTCTAATTTTTATTCTTGACAAAAACACTGAAATTTATTGTTGATGGGATAAGCTATTCCTATGCGCATTTCACGTGTTGCTTAGCCGAAATCGTCAGGAAACTTCATCCATAAAGATTTTAGACAAACTAAAGATATTTAACGAAATAAAACTGTTAAGCGTATAATGCTGGGTACACACTATGCAACTCATTTACGCAATCTAGTGAATTAAATTCATTTTCATTCATTCCAGATTGCATCAACATCCAAACGCTTTGATATTTTGAGGTTGCATTGAAACAGATTGCATGTAGATTGCACTGTGTGTACCCAGCATAAGAATTATAAGCAACGGTTCTACTTGTAACAATATCAAAGTTTAAACAAAAACATCAACTATAAACAGTGAGTTTATCTCTTCTTACATTCCACACAACAATTGATTGGAATTCTTTCAACATTAATCGTAGTTGTAAGTAGGTTAGGAAAAACAAAGTGAAAACCAAAACAACTTTCAAAAGCATGTTGCCAGTTTAAGTTTTTTTAAGCCGTGCACTTGCCAGTTTATTATCATAGTAATTTTTGGGAATACAAAATTTTAATTTAATATATTTTTTATTCGTGCATATCAAAACCAAAAATCAATTGAAACAAAACAGTCAGTTGCTTTTTTTTATTTTCAAAAAACTTTTTTATATTATTAATATAATTTTTTGTTTTTCCATGACGCGGAAGATTATTTATTGTTTTAGTTCACTAAAACTGTTTACAAACACTGCAAAAAGGACGTCTTGGTTAAGCTTTTTATACTTTAGTTTACAGTCTTTCGAAAAGTATCACGAATTATAACGTTTTTTGGAAGCAACTGCTTCATTTCCTTTTACGATTTTCAGATTATCTTTTCGTTTTAACAAGAAATCTTTTTTAAAAGCTAAAATAAATTTTTTATTTTAAGTAAGAGCAAAATATTCACTTGTTGTTTCTTATGTAGCTGTCTATGTTTTACGACAACTTTTTCTTTAATTGACTCGGCGGCTAAAAATAATTTTGTAAAATGAGCGCTGCAAACACCACAATTTTTTATTTTAAAAAGTTTTTTTTTTGGTAAAACTATTCTTTGAAACTTTTGCTAAAAATTTCTTATATATATTGTATACATGACAAGATATTATAAAATTGTTGCCAAAGAAACAATAATCTGCAAATTGCTTTTAAATTTTGACGATTTTTTTTGTAAAAATAATAAGAAAATTTATAAATTACTGCAAATTAAATCTTTTTGCGAGAAACTTTACAAAACAAAATGGTAAAATATCGCAAAAGACGGTGATAAAAAGGTCTCACAAAAAGTCGCAGGCCGAACGGTAACACTAAACCTTTTACATATCTTTGTCTTACTTTTGTTGTACTGACCCGCTTATTTACAGAAGAACTCACAATTTTAAGATACCAGCAGCATAACCGATATGGTTTTTGCAAATATTTTACTTTAAAAGTTTCATGTATTTAACTAAATAATTTTAACAAATAGAATATGGGAATTTTTTACACAAAACAACCAAATCTTTCATTCATTTGTTTTTACAGAATTTGCGGTTGAATTTTTTGCAGTTAAAATAAAATGAACTTTTCGTTATTTAAAATTAAATTTTCAGTTAATTTTACATACAGAAGACTTTAACTTAATCAACGGACAATATTTATTGCAACTGAAAATCCGTATTAATGTGCACTTAGTTTTTTGAATAAATGTTAGAATCAGGTTAAAAATACATTTGCTTGGAATTTTAAATGTTCATTTATTTAAAAATGACTGAACGGAATTCTTCTTAAATAAACAACAGTCCGTTACTGGAATAATATTGTGAGTGTACCCTTTCCATCTTTCGTGAAGGATACAAAAAGAATATGCTATAGAAATCTTACCTTTTTCGGTGGACGCTTATGGCATTTATGGTCTTCTGATATTTAGTCTCTTTTTTATTCCTGAAAGTCCCTAAATTCAAAATTTTATTCAATATTTACCACATTTCTATTTTTAACGTCTATTTGGCTGTAATTTCAAAACAATTTTCCTACAGCCCATTATCTGTACCGCATAGTGACAAAAAATCTATTGTTAACAAATAATTTTTCTTTTAGAGGGGGTAAAAGGTTTTGCGATATTTATTTTAAAACTATTTTAAAAGCTGACCCGACAGACGTTGTCCTGTCCAAATTAGGAAAAATGTTTGCGTTTGATTTTTAAAATCCTTTAAAAAGATACGAACATTTGAAAGAAAAATTAGTTAAATCGATGGAGCCGTTTTCTGGTTTTAGGTAAATTGAAAAAAGTGGACGTAAAAGTAGGCGGGGCCATATTTTCATTCCGTAAAAACCTAAGTTGGACCATGGCGATCGTTTTAAAGAAAAAATCGTCCAAATCGGTGAAATAAATAGAAAAAGTGGGCGTAAAAGTAGGCGTGGTAAATTTTTCTTCAGATGAAAACTTAAAATAGATTAATACGAACATTTGAAAAAAAATTAGTCAAATCGATGGAGCCGTTTTCTGATTTTAGGTTAATCGAAAAAAGTAGGCGGGACAAAATTTTCTTTCCGTAAAAGCCTAAGTTGGACCATGGCGATGATTTTAAAGAAAAATTCGTCCAAATCGGTCAAGCCGTTCTCCAGTTATGCGCTTAATAGAAAAAGTGGGCGTAAAAGTAGGCGTGGTATATTAAAACTTAAAATAGATTAATACGAACATTTAAAAAAAAATTAGTCAAATCGATAGAGCCGTTTTTTGATTTTAGGTAAATCGAAAAAAGTGGGCAGGCAAAATTTTCTTTCCGTAAAAACCTAAGTTGAACCATAGCAATCATTTTATAGAAAAAATCGGCCAAGCCGTTCTCAAGTTATGCGCTTAATAGAAAAAGTGGGCGGTAAAGTAGACGTGGTAAATTTTTCTTTCGATGAAAACTTAAAATGGATTAATACGAACATTTGAAAGAAAAATTTGTCAAATCGATGGAGCCGTTTTCTGATTTTAGGTAATTCGAAAAAATTGGGTAGAAAAGTGGGCGGGGCAAAATTTTCTTTTCGTATAAATCTAAGTTGGACCATGGCGATCATTTTAAAGAAAATATCGTCCAAATTGTTTAGAAGTCATTGGTGGTGCAAAATGAAAATTGGATTTTGCCTCGCCTCTCCGCCCGCAGACCGAAAATCAAAAATCAGACTTCAGAGTGTCACCCACCTGAATATTCTGAAGATTCCCTGAAAATTTCATTAAAATCGGCCCAGCCGTTTTGAGTCCATACGTAACATACATACATACATACATACATACATACATACATACACACATCCTGTTTTATGTATATACATATATAGATATTTTAATCAAAGTCATGTAAAGCTTATGTATAAGGATTTTTCTCTTTATGCTAAATAATAAACATTAATACAGCACATAAACATATGCTATACTTTCTCATACTAAAGATTATTTTTCTTTTAGTTGTATTAGTTAATGCATTGTTTACTTTTTCTCTTCCCCTTTTCACATATGAAATTTTAAGGCACATTTATTTGCACACACAATCGTTTAAACTGAACATATTATCCAGCAGGATTCTCTCTCCAGCTGTCTTCCTTGTGTTAAACAGAAATTATTGATTCAAACTTAAACCTTAAAAAACAGCCAGCAGAATTTCAAAAATTATGATTTCTAGTAAATAAATATTTCCAACAATCTGTTTTTAGTTTTTGGTGTTTTTTTTTTTTTTGCTTTAATGGTTTGGAACCCAAAAATGACCAACATTTTAATGGCTTTTTATAACGAAATTATTATTGTTATTATAAAAAAATATTATGGGAATGAGTTAGAGAATACCCATTTAAAACATTAAAGACTTTAATAAAAATATAGTCAGGACATTTGGCCTTTGTTTGAGAGGCCATAAATTATTTGTTTTTTTTCTTTGTGTTTTGTTTTTGTATTTGCAGGAAATGTCACATAATCAATAAATATTTTGTGCTGATAAACAATTTAACGATAAAGATTTAATAAAAAAATTAAACAAAAAACTCTATAAACATAACAGGATATTAAAATTTGATTTGTTGCTGCGATTAAACGCAGAAAATAGGCAATTCTTTTTACACCACGACAGAAAATAAGGCAGGGGAATAAATACATTAGCAGTGTTCAGCGTTTGGTGCAAATAGTCGTGCAAAAAAGCAATATTCACGGAATTTCCGTAAGATTTCATAAAAGAGCTACGATAATTTGCAACTGATGTGACATTTCTTTTTGTTTTGTATTTTAATGAAAAATTACACTTAATGAGTTACGATGATGCTGCAGCAAATGAGCGATTTATGTAATTGCATGAACTAATAATCACATACCCGCGACCAACCTCAGAAAAAATTAAGAGATGGCAATTTGTTGAGCTGTGAATCCAATTAGCTGGACGGACATCGTTAGATGGATTTCTACAGACAATATTTTTATATGTTAGGGAGCATGTGCACGACTTGTGTTTTGCTTTTGACTTGTCAACTTTTCAAGTCACATGCAATTGTGCATGTCTGTCAAAATTGCTGTTTTAGATAAGGTTTATAATATTCGGTCACAAATGTAATTTCATTGTCTCTGTTTTTTCTTCTTCTTATATTTCTCGGTTTCAAAAAAGCGTTTGTCGCAACAAAAACGTTTATTTGCGCCGTAAAAGAGTTCAGCCATCTTAACATTTTTTCTTTAAATTCGAAGATACCAATGCTAATGATGTCGTCAGTACTGCACCGCCGCTGCCGGTTTCTTTCCGGCATAGATTTCCGACACAGCTGATTTCGGGTGGTTTGTCAGAAAAAAGTAGAGCACGCTCTAATTGAAATTTTGTCAGATAACTGACTTATAAAGGTAACACACGACATGTTTTTATTTTGCAGCGGGAAATGTGGCTATAAGAATTGCACTTAAGATTAACTTTTCAGTTAAGTTAACAGTATAACCTCTGAAATCAGGACACTCGCTAATTTGGATTTAAACAGTAATCCGGACATTTTAATTTATCGAACAGCTTAGTAATTTTTCCTCTATAGTCCGGACAAGTGTTAATTTCACAGTTAAATTTGTTCGTTATTTTACCGCTAGACAAAATATGTACATATGCATGTATGTATTTGTGTGTGAGCAAAAATTAAAGAAAATATTTTAGTTTATTTGGCTTTGAGTGGAGTTAAGACGAAAATATGGCACCTGTAAATAACGACAACATAAAACATTAACGTTGGCAGAAAAGTGCAACATTTTGGATACAATTCATAGTAGAAAATCAATCACGCAAGTGGCTGAACAATATGGTGTCTTTAAGTCAACAATTTTAAAATCAAGTAAAGAAAAAATATGAAAATATGTGTCTCAAACTTTAAAGGGATCAGGATTACATAATGATAGTATGTGTATTCAAACAAAAATAAATTCTTATATTTCAAAATTAATATTTTTGACCATTTTAAGTGTTATTCTTTATGTTTTCTGTAAATTAATTAAACACAAATGAATTCGTATGTGTAGTTTTTCTTCTGTTCGGTAAAAAAAGCAAATTATATAGATTTGAAGTAGTTGTAGTCCGGACGACCCAATAATCCGGACAGTAGCTGAAATTATATCTGTGCGGATTAGAGATGTTATACTTTACTTCTAAATAGCAAAATTTATCAAACATTAATCTTAATGCCAAATATCTAATAAGATTTAATTCAAATTAAATCATTTGCTTTATCAACATTTACATAAAAAAATAGCAAGCTTTCTAGAAAATTTCCTTTAAAATCGAAATTTTATGGAAAATTCCCTATAAAATAGATATAAGAAAAAAATTCCTAATAATTAAAAAGAGTTTTTTTACAGAACTACAGAATTTTATGAAATATTTTTTATAAATTTGATAAAAAATTTCCTATAAAATAGAAAACTCCATCAAAAATTTCCTATAAAATTAAAAAATTTTTTGGGAAGCAATCAAATCAAATCCTTTAAATAGAAAATTTTGTGAAAATTTCCTTTAAAATGGAAAGTTTTATAGTAAATTTCCTATAAAATAAAAACCTATATAGTAAATTTTCTATATAATAGTGCTCAAATCAAATAAAATAAAATGGCAAGTTTTATAGTAAATTTCCTATAAAATAAAAACGTATATAGTAAGGTTTCTATAAAATAGAATAGACTTTATCAAAAATTTCCTATATAATTTAAAATGTTATAAAAAATTTCTTATCAAATAGAAAATTTTATCAAAAAGTTCCTATAAAATAGAAAATTTTATCAAAAATGTCCTATAAAATAGAAATTTTTATCAAAAATGTCCTATAAAATAGAACATTTTATCAAAAATGTCCTATAAAATAGAACATTTTATCAAAAACTTCCTATAAAATAGAAAATTTTATCAAAAATGCCCTATCAAATAGAAAATTTTATCAAAAATGTCCTATAAAATAGAAAATTTTATCAAAAATGTCCTATAAAATAGAAAATTTTATCAAAAATGTCCTATAAAATAGAAAATTTTATCAATAATGTCCTATAAAATAGAAAATGTTAACAAAAAAGTCCTATAAAATAGAAAATGTTATCAAAAATCTATATATATAAATATGAAAAATGTTTGAATGTTTGTTTGTATGTTTGTTTGTTTGTTTGTTGGCTTATAGACTCCTAAACTACTGAACCGATTTTCCTGAAATAGGCTACTTATTTTTTTGATAGGGGCAGGGGAATTGGTACCCCCATTTGATGCCACTATTAAATATCGCATATCTTGAAAGCCGCTTCACGCATTTTGTTGAACTTTTGGTAGTAGGATCTTCTGAGCCCCAACATTGAAATAAAGTAGCAGCGTCCCACTGGACGCCAATGTTTAATATCGCATATCATAAGAACTGTTATAGTGAGAATGTTCAAGCTTTGTAGAAGTCACTCTTATTGTATACTATACTATTGAAAATAAAAATAAAGCGGGTAGGCGCATGGGGGAAATACCTCTCATAGGATGGATGTATTAAATATCGCTCAACTGAAGAACTATTAAAGAGAGAGTCTTCAAACGTGGTTAAAGCTACTATTATGGCAAACTTTAAATTTCAATTTAGTAATGGGCGAGGCAGAAAGAGGAGGAGCTGTTCCCCTCATAGATAGAAATATTAATAAGAGCCGCTTCACGACTTTTGTTGAACTTTTGGTAGTAGGATCCTCTGAGCCCCAAAATTGAAATAAAATAGCAGCGGGGGAAGTGTGACCCCTCCAGAGGACGCCAATGTTTAATATCGCATATCTTAAGAACAATTATAGTGAGAATGTTCCAAATTTGCAGAAGTCACTCTTATGGTATACAACACTTTTGAAAATAGAAATAAAGCGGGTAGGCTCAGGGGGAAAATACCTCCCATAGGATACATGTATTAAATATTTCGTAACTGAAAAAGTGGTTTAAGCAGTGTAGCGAAGAGCACCGGGTTAAGCTTGTTATCTATAAAATAAAAAATTTTATCAAAAATATCCTATAAAATAGATAATTTTATCAAAAATGTCCTATAAAATAGAAAATTTTATCAAAAATTTACTCTAAAATAGAGAATTTTGTCAAAAATGTTCTATAAAAAAACAAAAATTATATAAATTATGTCCTATGCAAAAAAGCTTACAAAATTTCCTATAATAGATATGAAAAATTTGTTCCACTTTCTTCTTATAAAATAGAAAATTTTATCAAAAGCTTCCTATAAAATAAGAACATTTTATCAAAACTGTCCTATAAAATAGAAAATTGTATCAAAAATGTCCTATAAAATAGAAAATTTTATCAAAAATGTCCTATAAAATAGAAAATTTTATCAAAGATATCCTATAAAATATTAAATTTTATCAAAAATGTCCTATAAAATAGAACATTTTATCAAAAATGTCCTATAAAATAGAAAATTTAATCAAAAACATCATATAAAATAGAAAATTTTATCAAAAATGTCCTATAAATTAGAAAATTTTATCAAAAATGTCCTATGAAACAGAAAATTTTATCAAAACTGTCCTATAAAATAGAAAATTTTATCAAAAACTTCCTATAAAATAGAAAATTTTATCAAAAATGTCCTATCAAATAGAAAGTTTTATTAAAAAATTTCCTTTAAATACAAAACTTTATCAAAAATTTTCTATTTAATAGAAAGTTTTATCGAAAATTTTCTTTAAATATAAAATAAAAAATTTCAAAAGATTTTGGTTTTCGTGCTTAATTCCCAGTTTTTATACTTGACAAAAACAATTGAAATTTATTGTTGATGGGATAAGCTATTCCTATGCATTTCACTGCTTGCTTAGGCCAGATCATCAGGAAACTTCATCCATAAAGATTTTAGAAAAACTAAAGATATTAAACCAAATAAAACTGTTGAACGTATAAGAATTATAGCAACAGTTCTACTTGTAACAATATCAAAGCTTAAACAAAACACATCAACAATAAACAACAGTGGGTTTATCTCATCTTACATTCCCCACTACAATTAGTTGAAATTCTCTCAACATTAATTGTAGTTGTAAGTAGGTTAAGAAAAACAAAATAAAAACAACACAACAACTTACAAAAGATGTTGTCAATTAAGTGTTTTTTAGGCCGTGCACTTGCCTGTTTATCAAAAAAGTAATTTCAATTTTTGGGAATACAAAATTTTAATTTCAAAAGATTTTGGTTTTCGTGCTTAATTCCCAGTTTTTATTCTTGACAAAAACACTTGAAATTTATTGTTGATGGGATAAGCTATTCCTATGCATTTCACTGTTGAGAGTTGAAATTCTCTCAACATTAATTGTAGTTGTAAGTAGGTTAAGAAAAACAAAATAAAGACAACACAACAACTTACAACAGATGTTGTCAATTAAGTGTATTTTAGGCCGTGCACTTGCCTGTTTATCAAAAAAGTACTTTCAATTTCAATACTTACAACTACAATTAATGTTGAGAGAATTTCAACTAATTGTAGTGGGGAATGTAAGATGAGATAAACCCACTGTTGTTTATTGTTGATGTGTTTTGTTTAAGCTTTGATATTGTTACAAGTAGAACTGTTGCTATAATTCTTATACGTTTAACAGTTTTATTTGGTTAAATATCTTTAGTTTTTCTAAAATCTTTATGGATGAAGTGTCCTGATGATCTGGCCTAAGCAACCAGTGAAATGCATAGGAATAGCTTATCCCATCAACAATAAATTTCAAGTGTTTTTGTCAAGAATAAAAACTGGGAATTAAGCACGAAAACCAAAATCTTTTGAAATTAAAATTTTGTATTCCAAAAATTGAAATTACTTTTTTGATAAAATAAAAAATTTTATCAAAAATATCCTATAAAATAGAAAATTTTATCAAAAATGTCTTATAAAATAAAAATGTTGTCAAAAATTTCCTATGAAATAAATAATTTTATCAAAATTTTCCTTTACAATAGAAAATTTTATGAAAACTTGCCATAAAATAGAAAATTTTCGTTCCAGTAAAAGACGGCTTCCTACAGAACAATTTCGATCTTACACGAAAAAAAATTTGCGGAAATCTCCTCATCTACAACACGGTTTCATTCTAACACGATCAAATGGAATTGCAACTTTATCATGATTAAGTTGTTAAAATTGTACCAAAATAGTACAAAAGTACTAATTTTTGCATCCCTGTTACGATTTAGTTAGATTTCGGTGATTCAGCAAAGTGTATGTGTGGCTACACAATTTTCGCATCCACCGAAAGTAAAATTGGGAAATCTTACAGAGTCTCAAGTGTTAACAACGTTGTTGCGAATGAATTGATTTTATATAAAAAATATTAACCCCCGTATTCATAAAAAATTAAAATGGATTTGAAATGCATTTTAAGAAAAATTTGTATGAAAATTTTGGCTTAAAACACATTTCAAACTTATTTTATTTTTTATGAATACGGCAGTAAATATATAAAAAATATTCAACATTTTTTATTTATCGAAAATATTCTATGAGCTAAATTTCAGATATGTATTTTATAAAGCTTTTTTGTAAAGTAACCTTTGAAAGGTAATTATTCCCAGTTTCTAATTAAAAAACATTTATATTTTACACTGTCTCCTAGCCTAGCGGGGTTTTCTAGGAACCTATCTACCGTGTTGTAGGAGGGTTACCTGTATATTAAAATAAAATTTAGAGGAAATATTCTAAAACCCAGCAAATAATAACCATTAAACTGTAAATTTACTAAATATATCCTACAGATATATAAAAATTTAATATAAATAGCAGCTGAAATAATTCTCCTGATTCATTCAGTATTTACTTTTGCTTTTATTTATTATCTATTAATTTCCCTTAAACATACACAAAAAATATTATTACATCCTCATAAAGCTTTTAACTTTTTAACAACTTTTCCATTTAAAATCCCCATTCACAAGTTATTGATACTGATAAAAAAAAATAAACTAAAATCCCAATTTATTAAATGACATGACAAGTTTTAAGTATTCAAATAAATACAACAGGAAAATATAGAAAACCAAACAAAAAAAAAAAAAATGTAGGAAAGTATATTTGGTCAAGCCCGACCATATGATACCCTACACCACAGTCTTAAAAAAAACAATTTTCGATAATGTACCCTATTTTGGACCCATGGGCAACCATAGACCCGCCAAAACAAAATTGTGTTGTAAGGCTAATGGTGTTTTCTTTTCTACAAAAAAATGTGACATTTTATTTAAAAAAAATGCAATTTGGTGTCTGTTTCTTAAAAATGTTGTGGAGTAGAAAAGAAAACACCATAAGATACATTGACGTCAATATCGTCTACAACAATATATTTATGTTTTAATCCATGTACATTAGAGCGACTCAAGTTGTATGGAAGCAAAATTCGTGCTCGATGTACCCTCCTAAAAATGAACCTTGGACTTTTTTAAGATGACATTTTAAATATTTCGGCTCCAGCTTTGACCTCTCGTGAGCTGGACCAGTTTGAAAAAGGGTCTATTTTTGTATGTTTTGTTAATTTGTGAATCTGTTCCCTTACCAACATATACAAATTGGGTATCGTAAGAAAGGTTTTTTAAGGCGCGCCCAACTGTATATACAATTTGTCCAAGGACGATCATCCATGTCCTTTTTTTTAAGGATTTTCTGTAAAAATAACGGTTTTTGAATTTTTTGTTCGGGGTTGTTTGTAATAAAAGTGCCAAATTAACATATATCGCACTCCTCTAAAGAGAATAAACTTAAAATTTTTCAAATTAACAAGGTTTCGTTTAAATGTGCTAAATTCCCATTTCATACTATTGCTAAACTGAAATTTATTGTCGATGAGATAAGCTATTCCTATGCGCATTTCACTGGTTGGTTAGGCCTGATCGTCAGGAAACTTCATCCAAGGATTTTAGAAAAACTAAAGCTATTATACAAATGAAACTGTTAAGCGAATAAGAATTATAAACCCCAGTTTTACTTGTAACAATATCAAAGATTAAACAAAAACAAGTACATAAAACAGTTAGTTTATCTTTTCTTACAGTCACGACTACAATTGGTTGATTTTTTGTCAACTCTAAATGTAGTTGTAAGTGGGTAAAGAAAAAACCAAAATAAAACAAATTTCTTTATTTTATTTTGCCAGTTCAGTTTTCTTTACACTGCCACATGCATATTAGTTATCAAAGTTGTTCTTGGGATTCAAAATATTATTTAACAAGGTTTCGTTTAAATGTGCTAAATTCCCATTTCATACTATCGCTAAACTGAAATTTATTGTCGATGAGATAAGCTATTGCTATACGCATTTCACTGGTTGCTAAGGCCAGATCGCCAGGAAACTTCATCCAAAGATTTTAGAAAAACTAAAGATGTTATACAAACTAAACTGTTTTCAATTTTCACTTTTTGCAAGAAATCGATGTACAGTGGTCATATCTATGCACTGTAAACATCTTAGATCAATTTCTCTAGTATTTTGACAAAAAAAAAAAAAAATACAATTGTATCCCCCTTTTGTAGAATAAGAGTACATTTAAAAAAAAAAAGTTTTTTGTCTCTACTGAAAATTACGTGTGTGAAGATAAATATGAAAAGTTAAATATGTTTTTAAAAAATATCGCATGCGATAAAAAATATTTTAAAAAAATATCACATGCGTATTATAAAGAAAATACGACTAATTATATGAAATTTTACAGTTTTTATGAAAAATTAATAATTTTTATTTAATATTTAAAACTATTTAGGTATTTAGTTAGTCTTTTTATATTAAAATTAATGATTTTTGAAAAAATACGACTTGGAGTGAAATTCACATGAAAGTGCTGTGTGAGGGATATGGCCACTGTGTCCAACCCCTTCGACCTCAGGGAATCAAACCTAATGGAAAATGAAGACTATGGACAGGGCTACAATAACCTATAAGCACTTTATCCAAATTGTATTTGTGAAAATTTTTATACATTTTTGAAAATTTGACTTAGAGTGAAATTCTCTTGAAAGTGCTGTGTGAGGGATATGGCCACTGTGTCCAAACCCTTCGATCTCAGGGAATCAAACCTAATGGAAAGTTAAGACTATGGACAGGGCTACAAAAACCTGTAAGCACTTTATCCAAATTGTATTTGTGAAAATTTTTATACATTTTTCAAAATTTGACTTAGAGTGAAATTCTCTTGAAAGTGCTGTGTCAAATTTTCAAAAATGTATAAAAATTTTCGTCGTATTTTTTCAAAAATCATTAATTTTAATATAAAAAGACTAACTAAATACCTAAATAGTTTTAAATATTAAATAAAAATTATTAATTTTTCATAAAAACTGTAAAATTTCGTATAAATAGTCGTATTTTCTTTATAATACGCATGCGATATTTTTTTAAAATATTTTTTTATCGCATGCGATATTTTTTAAAAACATATTTAACTTTTCATATTTATCTTCACACACGTCTGAAAATTTATGTATTTTGAGTTAATCCCCTTTAGAGGAACCAGTGCGATATATCAGCATGTTAGGGCATGAACACAATAAAAAAATAAACCGGTGAGTAAATAAATTTAAATTAGAATTGGCTGAGTTACTTTCCATTTAGTTTTCTAAATTTTTACAGATATGTCGATAAGTGGATGTTTTACGACTGAAAGCTGCAGTCTCTATTGGAATCCATTTCGATTCCTTCATGAAAACTCGGCGCCAATATCGAAAAGGTTTCCCTAAACATCCCTACGTTAAATTCTAACCACCTTCTTTTGGTATTCTATTCTGTATTCCATAAGCCACTAATGTTTATTTGAAATAAAAAGTTTTTGTTCTTCATCTTAAAATTTGTGTTTACAAGTTTTATTATAACAAGTACACTCAAAAGAAAAAGAAATCCATCCGTACTCAAATCAAACCGAAGCGGTATTAATAGTACGGTGAGTACGGATTTTCTTGAATCAAGTACAGAAAGATTGATTCAAGTACGGATTGTTAATCGCAAAAAAATTAAATTATCCGTATTCAATCCCGATTTCGTACTTGAAATAATCCGAAAATGGGATTAATTAAAGTAAAACTAAAATTGAATCAAACTCAAAATGCGCTTGATTCAAGTATTATAAACTTGGTTTTATCCCGAATTAGAAAGAAAAAATTATTATGATTGATATGCTTACTCGTATTACACCTTAGAGAATGATACAACACTAACATCATGCATGATATGGTTTTTACTTTAGAAACCTTATGTACATATTTCACCAAAAATATAAACTAAATGAGAAGCAAGAGTTCAAATTTACTTTTTAGCACTTCGTGGTACACATGAGTCTGGCCTGACCTTTTTCAATGTGTATAGAAAATCATAATATGAGTAAGTCGGAGGGTTAAACACAACGAAAAGTGTATTCTTTTTTATTACTTGATTTAAGAACTTTATGCTTATTTCAAGAAATTCCGAGATTGATTTTCGAAAGTAATCCCATTTAAGGCTCAGTTAGCCGGGAGTAATAGTAACAGAAACCTTACCGTAAAAAAGTAATACTATGTTCACACTTGAGTTCTTAAACGCGTTTAAGCAGCTCGAACGTGATTAAGCTCTAATCACTTCAATATCGATTTGATTATACTATGTTCACACTTGGGTTCTTAAACGCGTTTAAGCAGCTCGAACGTGATTAAGCTCTAATCACTTCAAAATCGAGATGATTACCCATACATTGAAGTGATTTGTTAATCACTTCAAATTGACATGATTACAACTAAATCACTTCATAAACCACATAGAATCCACTGAACATACCTAATAATGTAGAATCGCCAACATGTCGTGTACAACCGGCCAAGATTTCTGCTTAATGTTTTTATTTTTTTTCCTTAAATAATTCATAAATTTTCACAATTTCATCATTAAAATGATTAAAATAATCTTCTGATAACTTTATAAAAGTGTTTTTATCAATTTTTAATACATTAAAGAAATATAAATTTGTTTGATTTTTTTTTTGTGTGTTTGTTGTGTGTTTTTTTCTTAATCATCTGTCATCTTAATCATCTCAAATGTAATGTGAACGGCTTTGATTAGCTAAATCAACATTTTGCTTAAACGCGTTTAAAAACCCAAGTGTGAACTTAGCATAAGACCAATATATTTCTTACAGATTGAGACGTAACATCTTACTGCTAACTGTAATCGTTCTAATTGCTTTACATACTGTTACTGTTACTCCCGGCTAACTCAGCCTTAAGGATTGTTTTGAGTACGTTTTAGTGTTATTCGTACTTAAATTTTTGAGTACGACTAGTACTTAAAGTAATCATAAAAAGCTTGATTTATCCCGAGTGTTTTTCTTTCTGTGTAAGAAAGTACAGCATATAAAAACTATTTTTTGCTAGTGTAACCTATTGGGACCCATGGGCAATCACGGACCCGCCCTAAGCAAAATTATGTTATGAGGTTAAGATTCATGTTTATGTTCGTTATGCCGAATATTATTTAGATACTTTCATCTATATGAGATTTTGCTTTTAAGTGATTTTAGGATGGGGGTTCATATGCGGCCTATGGTTGACTTTGGACCCGCCAGGCCAACATTTCGGCATGATATACTAGCTGTCGTAAAAGTTATTATTAGGGATGAGATTATAAGGCACTAAAAAATCGAAAATATGCAGTAAAAACTCCAAAATATGCACTAAAAACTTGAACATTTTGAATAAAAAAACGATTTTTAATTTTATTTAAAACAAAAAAATAAAAAATTCAGTCAATTGTTATTCAAAGGTAAAATATTTTTTAAAACTTAATTTAAATTACTAATTTAAACGTTAGTTTTCATAAACAAATAAATACTTTTTTATATTACAAAAAGTAAAACTGCTCGGACGCAAAAAACTTTTGTACATAGAAAATAATCTCTCAACGTCAACCGAACTTATAGCAGCATAGTTGATTTGATGCTCATTCGTTAAGAGAATATTTAATTTCTTATTCAGATCCCACATTTAATTCCAGATCTAAAATGGTTGAAATTTGTTTTATATTTTGAAAACATATATTTTTTTTTAACGTTTTGGACTGTTTTTAATTTGTTGGGCTATTCTTCCTTCCACATTGTTAATTGTGTTAAGCCCATTGACAGCCTTAGCCATGTAAGGAGTTGCATTGATTAAAAATAAAGCCCTTTTGCTGAAATCATGAAAATCTTGTATTTTAGGCAGAGCTCGAAACAAATTTATTTAATGATTAAAAAATGTTTTTTTTGGAATATTTCTTTTTTTTTTTGGTTTACATGGAAATTTTTTGAGGAACTTTTTTTATAATATGAAAATTAAAAAAATATATCACTTAAAAAATGTTTAAATATGCAAAAATATGCATATAAGACCAAAATATGCATTTTAACCAAAATATGCAACAATATGTAAAAACAAATCGATGCCATTTTAACGCAAATTTAATGATTCGGAAAGGTAATTGGTCGACATTGACCTCAGATTATCGAAAAAAAAACATACATTTGCATAGTAAACACATCCCTAGTTATTATTACTATTATATTATACACTCAAAATATTATGTAGTTAAAATCAAACGAAAATCTATATATAAATCGGCTAAGGCAAAACAGTTAAGAACACTTTCCTCCTCTGTATGTCAACCGATTTGAACAAAATATACACCATTTGGAAGATATTTACTTACAGTAGTGCACAATATATCAATTCAATAATTTCAGAGTTACCCAGTTGGCCAAATGGTCATAGACGCAAATGTCGTCAACGATGTCTTCCGAACATTTTTGAATTTGTCGCCTATATAACATTAGTGGCGACAACTTATGTAAGAAAACGTGTATGTTGTCGTGTTAAAAATCGTATTTACGACTTTTTTGTAGACATTTTTTTAAATTTGTCTTGAATAATAATTTATTTAGGACAACGTAGGTAACCATTGCATGCATTTTGTCGTGTTTCAAACCACACTGACGACAAAATGCATGCAATCGTCGCTCATCTTGTCTTCAATTAGACTTTATTGAGGACAACTTAGGCGACCACTGCATGCATTTTGTCGTGTTTCGAACCACTTTGACGACAAAATGCATGCAATGGTCGCTTACGTTGTCCTCTACTAAAAAAAAATCAAAAGTTTAAATTTTTATTTAATTTAAAATTATTATTTCTTGATGTTTTGCTTTTATTATCAATATTTTTGATAATAAAAAAAATTTCAAAATAAATAATCCTGCCTGTTAAATATAATTATTTTGTAACTTATAACGTACTTCGCGGCTGTATTTCAATTGTGCAATTGGAATACGTGAATTGATAGGACAAGAAACATAAAAAATAAATGTTCCTGCTGACTAGATTGCCATATCGTAGGCTCAATATGCAAACCTGCTAAATCCACTTTTTAAGTAAATTGAGATTTTAATGCCGTGTGGAAGAGAAGGATACACCTCGTCGACCACCATGTAGTTTTTCTTCAAATTGAGTCTTAAAGCGTGTTAAACCAACTATATTTTTAGGTTTTCTCTCAAGCTGCGCATATGAAATATAAAAAGTTTGTTGTTTCCATTAAAAGTTATTGGAAGTTAGCAGGTTTGCATATTATGTCGACGATATGTTAGGTTCAGAACCCATTCCCTTATTAATCAAAAGCCTATTGGAGGTCTGATTGTCTCCACACATCCAGTATCCGCCATTTTCGAGCCCAGTCTCTCAAACTCATCAGCCATTTCATTAGTTTGGAATTCACTAGTTGGAATTCACAGCCCATCAAGGCCCTGGAATTCACTAGTTGGAATTCACAGCCCATCAAGATCCTAAAAGATTTTAGTAAATACATCCTCGAGGTACACCCATTTACCCGTTCCGCTTATTCTGGATATATCGGCAAATCTGAAGTATCGCCAAGATATCAGTATCGGTGTTTGTTTAATCCCTCATTGTCACTTACCTATCGGTGACTAAATCGTAGATAGTGTCAATAATATTGTCATCAACGACACTATTAAGGTAATGTCGCTAACCGGGCATTAACGGCTTTATGAGAAAAAGTCGTTTATATAGTCGCCAGTGACAACTTTAACCACATTGTTACCCATATGATCATTTACGACAATATGCATAATAATGTCGCTCACATTGTCGTTTACGACTTAAGTGCCCTTTGTTCGAAAAAGTCGTCGACGATTTGCATAGGCTGTCGCCAACATGTCGTCAGGGATGTACTATGGGTCTTGTACGCGTCCTCGACGTTGTCTTTAAGACATGGCCAACTGGGTATAGGCATTCAAATTTGCTACTAACACAAATACAAAAAATTAGTTTTTTTTCAATTATCAAATAATAAAAAATAGGGTTGTCGATTATTCGATATTTTTTAGAAACCGGGTTTCGAATATTTCGACTATATAAAGTCGGAAAATAGAATGTGATCATTTTTAAATTTTCTATAATATTAAACTTAGAAACGGTATGTTATAGGTTCATGGTCCTGAGTGAATGAAACCCTATGAGATAAAAATGTCGGTACTTTTTATTTTTTCTTTGGTGTGTTTTGAATTTTTGTTAATATTCGACCTATAAAGATAAAATTAAAAATACATGGTCCTGGGGGAATAAGATCATGTAAGGGCAGCTTTTTGGTACTTTTTCGTTCAACATCTGGTACATTGATTAATTTTCGTTAATATTAGACATTAAAAAATAAAATTAAACTTGAAGTGTCCTGATTGACAATCTATTAAGGAGATTTTTTGATACTCTTTTGTTTTATCAATTCTGATGATATTTAACTTATAAAATAAAATAAACTCTCGTGGAAGTTAAAATATGAAACGGAAGTTTGTTCTCGCCTAATCGATCCACTAAGACGGGAAAAATTAACGAAACATGTTAATTCATATATACATAGATGTACTATGTTTTCTTCTTCTAATGAACATGAAAATGTATGGTTGAATTTTGACCATTAGGCGAACACTAGTTCATTTTAAACAACTTGAAACACAAATTTAATAACCCACAATCATGTGTGTGAAGATAAATACGTATTTAACTAGCAGAGACATCCACCACAATTTCTTAACAGCAACTGTTTGCAGTTAACATTGCACCTAACAGTGCTGCTATAGTAGAATAAAGTGAATTTAGGACGATTTTCAGGGAAATGGAACCGGTTGCACATAAGAATATAGTTCTTTAGAGGATTCTGGTAGTGGGATATTGAAAAATGTTAAGTGGACTTTATGGACATTGGACAATTTGGAGAAATGGTGATAGGTACTAGTATAACACTATATAGGAATGGGGGAGAAGAGAGCCCTAAAGAGGATTCTGGTAGTGGGATATCTGAAATAATTTTGGAATTTCAGAAATTCAGATTTTAAAAATTTCGTTTTTTACGAAAATTTCTGGATTGGATTTGTGGCCATTTTGGAAAAATATGGAATGGTACCAGCAACAAACTATATGGAAATGGTGCTCCAAGGGGTCCTCCTTAGGACTCTGTTAGTGGTATATCTGAAATAATTCTGAAAATTAAGAAAATTGAATTTTAAAAAAATGCTATTTTGAAAAATGTTAAGTGGACTTTATGGACATTGGACAATTTGGAAAAATGGTGATAGGTACTAGTATAACACCATATAGGAATGGGGGAGAAGAGAGCCCTAAAGAGGATTCTGGTAGTGGGATATCTGAAATAATTTTGGAATTTCAGAAATTCAGATTTTAAAAATTTCGTTTTTTACGAAAATTTCTGGTTTGGATTAGTGGTCATTTTGGAAAAATATGGAATGGTACTAGCAACAAACTATATGGAAATGGTGCTCCAAGGGGTCCTCTTTGGGACTCTGTTAGTGGTATATCTGAAATAATTCTGAAAATTAAGAAAATTGAATTTTAAAAAAATGCTATTTTGAAAAATGTTGAAAGTGGACTTTATGGACATTGGACAATTTGGAGAAATGGTGATGGGTACTAGTATAACACCATATAAGAATGGGGGAGAAGAGAGCCCTAAAGAGGATTCTGGTAGTGGGATATCTGAAATAATTTTGGAATTTCAGAAATTCAGATTTTAAAAATTTCGTTATTTACGAAAATTTCTGGTTTGGATTAGTTGTCATTTTGGAAAAATATGGAATGGTACTAGCAACAAACTATATGGAAATGGTGCTCCAAGGGGTCCTCTTTAGGATCTCTTCTCCCCCATTCCTATATGGTGTTATACTAGTACCCATCACCATTTCTCCAAATTGTCCAATGTCCATAAAGTCCACTTTCAACATTTTTCAAAATAGCATTTTTTTAAAATCCAATTTTCTTAATTTTCAGAATTATTTCAGATACACCACTTACAGAGTCCTAAAGAGGACCCCTTGGAGCACCCTTTCCATATAGTTTGTTGCTAGTACCATTCCATATTTTTCCAAAAATGGCCACTAATCCAAACCAGAAATTTTCGTAAAAAACGAAATTTTTAAAATCTGAATTTCTGAAATTCCAAAATTATTTCAGATATCCCACTACCAGAATCCTCTAAAGAACTATATTCTTATGTGCAACCGGTTCCATTTCCCTGAAAATCGTCCTAAATTCACTTTATTCTACTATAGCAGCACTGTTAGGTGCAATGTTAACTGCAAACAGTTGCTGTTAAGAAATTGTGGTGGATGTCTCCGCTAGTTAAATACGTATTTATCTTCACACACATCCCACAATCAGTTACTGTAGTAATTTTATGAGTGCATGTTAATACCAGCATTTATTAGGGAGTAATGGCACTAAAAGCTTTTTCCGGGAGAAGTAGTTGTATGGGAGCTATGCTCGATTATGGATCGATTCCAATAAAATTTGGTAAGATAATTTTGATTGCAATAAAAAAAAAAATGTTTGGACCAAATTTCATCGAAATACCAACATAATAAGACGGTTTATGGGCACAAAGACACTATTCAGGAAATAAACTTTCATGGGGCCATTTTCAATTGACTTGGTCGTTGTGCCAATTAGAACCTATAAACCAAATTGCAGCAAATTATCTCCAAAATTGCGACCTGTTCTATTTTTGCACAAGGCTTAAATACCGGCCAGCCAGCTGAACGGACATCGTAAGATCGACTGAGAAAGTGATTCTAAGTCGATCGGCATACTTAAAGTTTGGTCTAGGAACAATATTTTAAGGTGTTACAAACATCAGCACAAATGCATAATACGCTCTCCACTATTGTAGTGGGTGTATAAATATCCTTTAAATAAAAGTCATTGAACGAAGGGATAACAATGTAACAGCTGGTTGTTGTTTCCTTTTCTTTTTTTGAAATATGAAATATTTTTAAAACGAGGCAAATACATTAGTTATGATAAAACTATACAACACATCTATAAGGCCAAAGTTATTGATAAACAATCATGGACATTTTAACACAGGTGTTAATATTTAATCAAACATTAAAGCAAAAAAAAATAATTTTCAATAAAAAAAGCTTAAAGGAATCGGAACTAACCCTTGGGTTGACAAGCTGTCAAAAGGATATTTTTACTTGTTGTCAGTTTTATAATTTGTGTAGCTGAAAATTATTAAAAACAAACTGCCATAACAAAGGGAATTGGAAAAAAATATTGGTAGTTATATGTATTTGATGTTATAAATGATTTAAGGATAAAAGATATTAAAGAAATTAAAATTTGCTGAGCAATAAGTAAAATTTGTATAAATGCGCTATAAAGTGTATATTCCGCATCGCAGCTATTCGAAGTATTGAAAATATATTTGAGGTCTACTTGATAGTTACCAATACACGGCCATCGTTTCGAACGAGTACGAAAATTTTAATACACAATGAAAATTCTTCGAACTCGTAAACTTTTTCATTCCATCCGCAATACGCGTAACCTCCTAGTAGCGTTTTATTCAGATATAGAACTAAACCAAACTCTTGGTTTTTCCATACAGCAGGGAATTCCCCTGTCTAAAGAGGGGCAGTAAGCGGGTCTGTTATTGTTACGAAACCTCCCTTACATCTTAGACTAGTGATTCCACTCCAATAAAAATTTGATTAGTGCTTCGCAAAATGATAAAGATTTGTATTGACCATCTGCAGTTCATTCTTTAAAGTCATTTTAAATGCATTGTTTGGTATACGATCCAATAGTCTAGTCTTCCTAGACGTCGACTTAAAGTCTGCTATATAGTCTACTGAATAGCCTACTGTATTGTATTCTATCAAGTTTACTCCACCATTTACTTTAAAGTCTAAAGACTAGTCTACAATGAACTATTTGTCAAATAAAATCCCTCTCTCTTTCAGTGTCAACCAGCACAATTAACCCTTTTAATTTGTTCTAAAGGTTTATTTATGACAACTTGTTGTTAATATTTATGTTGTCCCTAAATATAAACAAATCCTCGTTAAATGTCAAAGCATTTATTTAAACTTTGTTTTTTTAATCGCTGTTGATGTTTCGGTTTTCTTTTTTTTTTATTTTGAAACTTCTTAAATATTTAAGACAATCAACCGTCTTCATTCCAAAAATTTCAAAAATTTGTAAAAAAAAAAAAGCAATTATATTAAAATTATTACCATGACAAGACAATTTAAAGTCGTTGTTATTTTTGTTGATTTGTTGTTCACATCTTTGCAGCTACACTTTAGCTTGGGCAGCCACTTCAGAGAGAAATTATGGCAATTCATAAATTCGATTAATTTTGCAAATGAATTCCTAAATGAGTTTGGCGTTGGTATTTTATTATTTTTTGTCTTGCTTATTCCCTGAACTGATGCAAATGTGAAATGACGCCAATGAAAATGCTAATTTTCCCAACAAACCTACCTACTTAAGACAAATAAACCGCCAAATGCTTTTTATTATTGTTCCTACAACGAAAACAACAACATTGAAGGCGAGGATGATGACGACGACTTTGTTGTCGTTAGTTTCAAAGATTTCATCTCTTGCCATTCAAAAAACAAACAAACAAACAAACAAACGAACATTTATAGCTTACTTTTCGCTTTTTGAACAAGCAAGCGAAAAAAAGTGACTGCTTGTTTGTGTTTGTCGAGAAAATCCACTTTCTAAATGAGAAAAACTGCTGTGGTGTTGATTTTAAGTTGTCTGAGTGGTATTTACGACCCTGCAGAAGAGTTTTATGGCAAATAAATGTCAGGAGTGCGAGTGTTGATGTGTTTCCCGATGCTAAAATAAATATTAAATGGCATTTCAAAGTCATAAAATTTAGTACATTTGAAAGGAAAATAAGTAAAAATCCACTTGTTAAAATGATGTTATTGTAGTATATTCAGAGAAAATTGCAATTTCAATTTCTAAAGTTGTAGCAATATTCAAAGTTATGACGAAATTAAAAATAAACACAATTGAAGATGGATAAAATAAATGCGAAAAGCCACAGAGCTTTAGATCAAAACTTTAGTAGTTATGACCAAAACGCTACAGATTCCTTTCCTTCAATATGAGAGATACAGTTTTTAGAAGGCTTAAGTAAGATTCCTTAAACAGCCATCTAATAAGACAAGCAGGTCTCTCGGACCCTTCAGGGAACCCCTTGTGATACTCAGCGCCAATGCCAATCGTAAAGATAAGCTTTTCCATATTGGCTCTCGCCAATGCCTAATCTGGATAGTACATCCGTTAAACTTGTGGGATACAAATTAAATTCATTGAAAAAAATAAACTGTAACTGGATGCTGTAACAGCTCCGAGGATCAATTCAGGCCTAATGAAAAGGCAACTGGTCAGTGGGCTTCAAAAACGCAGCGAGTTGCCTCTATCCTGTGCCCCAAGTACCTCAAAAGCCGTAAATGTGTTCCTCCGGAGGAGCGGATAAACACCTTGCTTTGAAAATTAACAAGGTGTCAGCACAGCAGTTTCCCATGTGCCTGTTGTGCGAAGAGGGTCAGTAATGAAAACATCTAAGCCCAAAGTTGCATCTCCCCCGCCAACATCAGTAACCCTTATTAGTCACTTCATCATAAAACCCCTTCAAAGAGGTCAAATATTTTTCCTAAGCTTATCCCGCAAAGCTCTACGCTTTTCTGCAGGAGATCAGAGTCTCTGGCGGGAATCGAACCAGCAACCCCCGCACTAATAGACTAGCTCACTACCAACTATCTGGGCACTCCATCTAACGAAGGCAGAACGCCGCCTTACGTTTTATTGCGCTATTAGGCCACAAAAAGGCTAACGAGCTTCCTGTTGAACAACCAGCTTCGTTGGCATTGTTTAGGGCCCACATAAGTGGGTCGCAAAACGTTTCACGTCCTGCCTTTAAGAGGTGGCAATTGCTTAATGACAACGCTCGAAAGAAACAGCGGTACCAGGGACTAAGCGTCTCAAAAACGCAACAAAGGCAATCAAGAGGTCATATAGCGATGTGGCTAAAGATCACCTTAACGGATGGATTTCCTATTCCAAGTGGGATTTGGTAAACCAACTATCTGGGCACTCCATCTAACGAAGGCAGAACGCCGCCTTACGTTTTATTGCGCTATTAGGCCACAAAAAGGCTAACGAGCTTCCTGTTGAACAACCAGCTTCGTCGGCATTGTTTAGGGCCCACATAAGTGGGTCGCAAAACGTTTCACGTCCTGCCTTTAAGAGGTGGCAATTGCTTAATGACAACGCTCGAAAGAAACAGCGGTACCAGGGACTAAGCGTCTCAAAAACGCAACAAAGGCAATCAAGAGGTCATATAGCGATGTGGCTAAAGATCACCTTAACGGATGGATTTCCTATTCCAAGTGGGATTTGGTAAAGCAACGAATGATGGGTGTTTTCTGAAACATTCTGTTGTGGGAATCTAGGAGAACAATAAACAGGATGCGGACGGGATCCTGTTTATTGTTCTCATAAAGGTTGAGATTTTCAGTAAGGAAATGACCGATAGTTGCGTTTTTGAGAGAGTGGCTTTTAGATTATATATAAAGGGAATGTTTAAACTACTGCAACAAGACCAAAGACTTAAGCCAAAAATATTTGCAATACTTATAAACACTCCGCTAGCACGAATGCTAACAACAAGGACACCAATAAATTTTCATAAAAGGCCCAAAAAATATTCCATATTTGCCAGTTAGTGTAAATACTTTTTTCTCTTGCAGATTAACGCTAATCGCCTTCGTTCTGTTTCTGTTATTCATTTAACTATTCCTTTCTTTCGAAATGTTCCACCATCTTTGAGAAGAACACTCCAATGCATTTTCTTGGCAATTGAATAAACATTCACGATAAATTTTAGCTTGAATTTCATTAGTTGAAATTCAATCGAAGTTGTGGCATCTGAAGTAGTTTATTAAACATTAATTTATGCGTTTCATTGCAAAATATTATTTGCAAATGACTTGTGCGGTTGAAATTAAACAGAAAAGCAGGCAATGATTTTTATCCTTTACTAAAGTTGTTGTTTATGGTAAAGGAAAATTCTAGAAGAAAAGTTTATTTTTCGAGACAAAAAATAGGAAAAAAGAATCAAAACATTTCGCAAGTAGCATTTAAGTACCAAGGAAAAACAGCATCTATTTTAATTGAGAATAGAAGTAGGAAAAGACAGCAATTATAATTAATTCTAAGTATTAATTATCATATTTCTTCTTTTAATAACAATATTAATTAACTTAATTTTTTTCACATAATAAAAACAGGAAATCCTTTGAAGTTCTTTTAACTTTTCTACAAATACCAACCTTAATATATAAAATATTCCTTTCACAATAAAATCTTTCAAGGTGCGACCCTTTATTTCCTTGGCCCTTATGATGCTGTTGACAACAGTACTGCTGGCTCAATAAATTTTAAACGTTTATTTGCTTATTTATTTTGCTCCCAAAACTTCTAGATATTTCACGTCGTTGTTTTTGTTTTTATTCTTAGATACTTTGCCGGTACTTATCTAAAGTAAAGGAAACCACTCGAAGGAAGTTTTTGTGTTGCTGGCAATTTTTCTAAGCTTTTAATATGCCGCCAAAAGGAATATCTTTTGCAGGAATTTTCTTAGTATAAAAGTTTTATATTTTACCGAACCGTACCCTCATTTTCCCTATCCTTAAACTGCGTTCAATGAGCTTCTTATTAGTTGCTGTGCTGAATTTTAAGATGGGAAAAATTCTTTATTAATTTTTTGGAAAGTTTTTCAAGAAATATTGAAATAGGGAATAGTAAAATGGAGAAAAAATTTTGAAATTTTTTTTATGAAAAGAGAACAATTTTAAACCTAGATTTTTATAAAAATTCTTGTTATATTCAAAGCGAATTCATAGCAGGTGAACTAAACTTTATTTTTAGCTTAATAATTGTTAGATGTCTGAATTGTTTTGTTGTTTTACTTACGTTTTAGTTGTTAAGCTATTTTTTACATTTAAAAAAAAAGAAATTGCTTGAGGTTTTTTTAGAGTTGTACTCGATGTAGTACTGTGGCTACCTGTAATGAATTCGCCTGGGTTATTCTTATAAGGAGCATAGTGCATCAACGATTGCGTTCTTGTTTTTTCCGTTGCTAGGAGTTACAGTTCCTTTCATAACTGGTTTATTCCTGCCATTACCATATCCAGCTGCAGTCGCCAAGTGTAAATTATAGCCATATCTAAATAACTAAGAGTGGAAGGCGGAACGTTTTCTTCTCCTTAAATCTTACGCTTAAATGTCATACCCAAATAAAAGCTTCAACGTTGAGGCACGAATAGTAGTGTTACCTTTACCCACATAATTGAAATAATAAATAGATATAAGACCGCTAGATTCACCTAAAACAGCTAAATTGCCATTACTTATATACAATAGCGGCCAACTACACTATTAAACGCGTTGTCAAAATCGTATTTTCCTATTGCAAAGTTTTGCCGCCACCCTACTTCGGTATGCTACATACAAATTGTATATGGATGAGAACTTTTGACAGCTAGAAAACTTTGCTTTTCACTCTTTTTTAGGTATGGCTGTTAGACATACTCTTTTGCAGCTGCCTTGGGCGTTTTTGTCTGTGTCAAATTCAACTAAAGACTGCCCAGTTTGTATCCAAAGCTCAGTATGGCTCATTGTGTTTGGCCAGAAGAATCGACGAAGGCATCGGTCGATAAAAACTTGGATCGCTCTGAGATTCGAACGAGCTGCATTTGAATTTGATTTGTTTGCCTTAAAATATGTTAGGAGTTCTAAACTTGATTAAGTTAACCTTATAGGCTTTTTACACTGATCAACATCTAACATCTACCATCATTTGCCACAATTTGCGAAGATGTTAACATCTTTCCATAAGAAATACAAAGGGCTAAAAACCAACATCTTTCAGCATCTTTAAAAGATGTTCCTTTCTCATTTTATTCCATTCTACATCTTTCGATTATTTTAGTGTCATCACTAGAAAAGTGGCAATAAGTTCTATTATTATTGTGGCATTACTGACAAAAAGAAGTTGTTTTGAAAGCAGCGTTACCATTTGTGTAGCTTTCTCTTTTATTGCAATGTTTATTTGTTAGGTATTTTTTATATTGTTAAACAAATTGAACTTCAAATACAATTTTGTGTTTTTTTTTTTTTAAATTTTGACACTTTTGTAGAAAAAAACCTTTTTTATTTTCAAAACTTTTTTTTTTCAAAAATGGTTACATTTTTATTTTATGGTAGATGTTAGATGTGAGCAATGTAAACGAGTGTTTAGTTGTTGATCAGTGTAAAAAGGCTATACGGGTTTCAACGTCCTCTTTTGAGCCTTTGAAATATGTGATTATTTATCCTAGTTGGCAAAACGACTGGACGTCTTAACCTTTTTATTGTTGTCGTGTTAAACAGCTTGCATTTGGCATGTTAACTCTCACTGCCTTGGTCTTGGATATGTTCATTTTAAGGCCGCATTATGCTGCTTTAACTTCCATTTTACTCAGTTGTAACTCAATATCATCAAATTTTTGCGTCTTCGAGACAAATATTCAGACGCAACGAAACCATCTATCTCCATAAAAGTTGAAAATACTTTGGTTTTGAAACCAACATCTTTTCAATATAAATTTTTAATATTTATAATCTCTTCTTTTTTTTCCTTTTTTTATTCCTTGAGGGATATTTCCAACTTAATCTATTGTTCGCAATTGTTTTTGCCTCATCCCATTACTTATTGATGTCAGCTTGTTCTCTCCTTACAGACCTACGCCAGGTATTTTTGGGTCTTCCTCTTTGTCTACTTCCACTTGGGTTCCATTCCAGTGCCATCCTGCCAACATTAAGTACTGGCTTTCTTAAGGTGTGTCCTATCCATTTCCACTTTCTGTGTTTTATCTGTATGTGTATAGGCTCTGCTTTGGCTAAGCTCCAGAGGTTTTCGTTTGTTATTGTGTTGGGCCAGTTTATGCCACATTTAATGCGAAGGCCAGCCATGTTTCCCTTCCGTATAAAAGAGTCGACTTGCCACCGCTTGAAGACATTCTATTCGGTGATTGTCGATAGTTATATGACCGTTGCTTCTGTTATGAAGACGCATGGCGAACGTTTCTTTTATACATTTCATTTCTAAGCCAGCTCTTCTGGCTGTCTTCACAAGATCGTTTGTTTTATCTTGCATGTCCGAAAGAATGCAAATATCATATGCATATTCTTAATCTTCCAGATGTCTTTGACAAGTCCACGCAATAAACCTTATCTTCTTGCACAGTTCCTACATAAAACAGTCCATTACTACTGCAAAGAGTAGTGGCGATAGAGGACAGCCCTGTCGTACTCCCATATTGCTCGTGAACGGATCACTCATTGTTCCGTTGTGTAGAACCAACCGTTCTGCGTTGGTGTACATAGCTTTGATGACTTGTATTATTATTATTTTTTAGCACTGCCTTCTGTTTTAGAGCTAAAAAATAACTTTTGTTAATATTAACTTATCTTATGCTTATCGGTATCGCCGATATTTCTTTTTGAATATCGTATCGCTAAAAAGGTTCTTCCCTAATAAAAACTAATCAGACGGCTCTAAAAAAGTAAACTCAAAAGAAAACGAATTTTTCAATCTGCTTTGCATCTAACATGCGAATAAATTATTTATTCAGGTCTCAATATGTACGTAAAACGGTTGTTGTAGGCCTCTTTCAAATTAATACTATTTTTTTCGAAATAAGTCTGCAATCAATATTTAATAATCACACTTGCATGAAACTAAATTCGTTTTTTTTTTAAGTTCTATTATAAATCATACTCAACTAATTAGACGTATTTGTGTTTCTAGTGTAAGTAATCAAGAATTAACTCCTTGTTCAGCCTCAAAGGATAATGGTTAAAAGAAAAGAGAGTAAACAAGCAAAAAACAAAGACAAAAAACAATTAAAACAAAATAACGATGATGTTACAAAAAATATCAAGTTTCACGATAAGACACGCAATAACAATGTTGCAATTTTCTACAGACATGAACATGACGTACACACACACACACACACATCCATTCATAAATTAACGAAGATATGTTTGTATATGTATTTGTTGTAAATAAAATGAAAAGAAACATATTACAGTTCAGAGGTGGAAACTGTTAATGACTAAACTATGATTTAAAGGTTATTTGAGTCTGGGTTCACACCATAAAAGTTTTGCTTCCGAAAGTCTAAGTTCATTGATGAGAGGGAAGAGAATTATAGCATGTTCTCGTTCCCTCTCACCAATAAACTCAGACTTTCTGAAAGAAAACTTTCATTTTGTGAACCCAGATGAATTTAATAAATTAAATAGTGTAATTGCAAAAGATCTTCTATGTATTGACCAGAGAATATCACTGTCTTTTGTAGAACACGAGCAAAAGACTCGTTCGCTTAACTATTATTTAAAACAAAAACTTAACTTAAAAATTTGTTTTTGTTTTAATTGTTATGCTATGGTCACACTGATTAAATATTTAACCAAATAAGCGTTACCACTACTTTTGTACACACAGAATAAAATCAATGTAAAATCCTGGAGAACAAGGTTTATTTTACATTTTTCAGCAGTGATTTTGCTTCATAGTTACTTCATGTTAACTTAACATGATTTAACACTAACTTGTGAACAACATTATTTTCTTTTAAAATTACTATAATTTATGTTAATTTAACATTCCCGTAAAGTTATAGCAAAATGACATATAGAATCGAATTGGTTTGAGCTTGAAATAACAGTGAGAAAAAGCTAAATAGACAACTTATGCTTTAATTTAAGAAACATTCTTAACACTTACCCGCGGAACCAGAGAGAAAGAGAGAGAGAGAGAGAGAATATAATTTTTTATTTTCCTGTAACACATGTTTCACTTTTTGGTTTTCCCCTTTGTTAACAGAAGCACTCACAATTAAATGACACCAGCAGAATGGCCCGATATGGTTTTCGCCATAATTCTACTTTGAAAATTTGATGTACAATTTAACTTTATAATTTTGACAAAAAGAATACGGGAATTTTTTTTCTTTTTATAAATAATTTTAAAGATGAAAATTAAAAATTGTTTGTTTTTCTTTTTTAATTTTGCAATTGTTTCTATACAAAACAAATAAAACAGGAGTTTATGGATTCAATATTGCTAATGTTATTTTAAATTTTTTCGTTTACAATTAATATGAAACAATTTCTTGAGATGTTTTTTTCTGTGCGCTTTGTCCTTCTTCACCACAACGACCTTAAGGTCTGCATGGCTACTGCTTGGTGAATTAACTTATATTTGTTACAATTAATAAAAAATAAATAAAAAGGATGGGACTTATTGTTTAATTTAACTGTCCTTTTCAAGGGCATAAAAGATTTCAGAGAACCGAATAAAGTACTCATGCTTATTTTTTCTAGGACAAATTCATTAGATTATGTATATACACAAGCTTAAGCCGGAACGCTTCTCTATCCCCTTAAAAATAAAATCAGTAAACATTTTTACAAAACAGTTCTCGTTTGTTGCTAACGAAGCTATTTGCACTAACTTTTTAACTTTTTTTATTATCCTCGTCCAGATATTTAGATAATTACATTCTCCTTGTATTCGAGGTTCCACGCTCACTTCTCCAGTTCAGCTCACTTTTTGAGGGATGCTTTGTATTGATCCAAACTAAATAGTTGTTGATAATTTGGAAACTTCTGTGAATAGCTGATCACAGTGTTGTCTTCTGCCATATACATGGTGATATTGCTATGTCAGCGTATTCCCAGCGGGAAAAAGAAGAAGTGTGGATGCAATTTAGAAGGCCTCTGTACTCCTTCTTTTGGATAAGCAATGCCTGGTCGCTCTATTCCATACTCTTATCTTTTTTACACATGTTGTTAAGCCTTCCGCGCTCGCTTCTTTAGCAGGTACATAAGAATAGTAACCGGATCAAAAAATTAATTATTTTGTTTTCGCTTGTGCAAAAAAACAAAACAAAAAATGTTACTCCTTCTCTACTTCCTACTCATAGAAGCGAATTTGGAATATTTATCTTGTCGTTTATACGAAAGAGCTGAGGCTTTTTTGAGGCATTTTAAGCAGGCCTTTAAAAAGGCCTGAAGTAAGAAGGTATTCTGAGTTTTCATGCTGTGTTGTTTTTGTTTATGCTTAATGTAAAAGCGTGTTGTATTTTTCTGGCTGTGTTTTGGTGATGCCATCTTCTGGTGTGTTTTTCCAAATTGTTGGTATGTTTTATCTTGCTGTCTTTGTATAAGAGGGTCCATGTTCACTTGAAATTTAACAAATAAACCCGCTTGAAAAAATTAAAAAAAAGTTTTAAATATAAAAAAAAATGCGCATAGGAATAGCTTATCCCATCAACAATAAATTTCAAGTGTTATTATCAAGAATAAAAACTGGCAATTAAGCACGAATAACAAAATCTTTTGAAATTAAAATTTTGTATTCCCAAAAATTGAAATTACTTTTTGATAATAAACAGGCAAGTGCACGGCCTAAAAACACACTTAATTGACAACATGCTTTTTAAGTTGATGTTGTTTTTATTTTGTTTTTCTTAACCTACTTACAACTACAATTAATGTTGAGAGAATTTCAACTAATTGTATTGGGGAATGTAAAATGAGATAAACCCACTGTTTATTGTTGATGTGTTTTGTTTAAACTTTGATATTGTTACGTAGAACTGTTGCTTATAAGTCTTATACGCTTAACAGTTTTATTTAGTTTAATATCTTTAGTTTTTCTAAAATTTTTATGGATGAAGTTTCTGATGATCTGGCCTAAGCAACCAGTGAAATGCGCATAGGAATAGCTTATCCCATCAACAATAAATTTCAAGTGTTTTTATCAAGAATAAAAACTGGGAATTAAGCACGAATAACAAAATCTTTTGAAATTAAAATTTTGTATTCCCAAAAATTGAAATTACTTTTTGATATAAAAAAAAATTTTAAAAAATTTAAAAAAAAAACAAAAAAGACTTGAAAGAATGATAAAATAGCTTCTAAGCTACTTGGAACAAATTCTGCTAACACCAATAGGTAATAAGTTACATGGATGAGAATGAACAGCTGTTTGGCCAAAATGTCAACTTTTACCGCCTCTTTTTGAAAAAATTTTTGACTGATCTTGTTGAAAATTTGTGTCTAAGCTACTTTCAAATAGAACTTACCTGAGTGCAAATTTCATCCAAATCGGAAGACATCGATTTCAAAAGTTGGGTCACTTGACATGAAATCCCTCATATATAGAGTGGCGCATAAATAACGTTATGATCCGGAATTCTGAACTGTTCTCTACCATTTACATTAACCGCAATTTATTCGTCGTATTCAAAAAATATGGTCCAAAAATCTTTTCTGCAGTTACCACATTGTGCATCTAATTGGGTGCATTTCATGTTCAACAATTATTCTTTGATTTTGGGTGCACTATATATTTAAATTGAGGTGAAAATGGGCCTCATGGCTCATCATTCAATATGAAATTTTTGTCTGAAGAGTCGGTTGCTGACTTTTAAAATAATATTAGGCAACTTTGGTTCTTTGTTCTGTGATAAGTCTTTATATTATAAATTTCCCAAGTTCTTAAAATTTAATGCTGAAAAAAACCAAAAATTTTTTCACTTTTTAAATCATAACTTTTATTATGCGCCACCCTGTAGATACCGTTTCAAGCTCAAATAACAACCTCTTATGGCCAACAGCAATGAATTTCAATCGTTACTGTGAATACACTACGAATCCCCCCTTTCATTATGCTATTAACTCAAATTTTTCCCTAAAGCCTAATAGTATGCTATTAAATTTTACCGGAATTATTCTCATTAACTTAACCCTCCCAACTCTGTTCATTATTACGATTTTTTTTTTTTTTTCTTACTGGCTAAAAGTTCCCTACACTTGCAGTGTATGAAGTCTGATGATTGTATGAATGTGATTTGATATTGCTGTTGCTTTCTTTATTGCACTCCAGCAACTGTGCTTAAGGGATATTAATTTTCTTTGATAGTTCGTTCGGTCACTGAACCAATACGTCGTCTACTGACCTAATTTTTTACTGCGTCATTCAAAACTAATATCACTCTATGAGCACTATGGCTGTAAAAATTATGTACATGGAACAAAAAAGAAATTATGATATATATACTTTTACACAAACACACACCCATACACTCTTTCTTTGGTATACTACCACACATACCTTTTACGATTTATGAACATTTAGAAGTGCATTAGTAACAATATATTTGTAAAACTCCATGTGATTTTTATACGTTTTTTTGAGAACTCTTTTGCATGCTTAAAATTGCATTTTTATTATATGTTTTTTTGTGGTAATAAAACATATTTTATGGTAGAAATGAATAATATTATAAAAAATATATCTCTACTTGTGTGTGTGTTTGTGCGTGATTATTTGTAGGCAACAACTTTTGCTAATAATTCTTTCTACTCTACTATTTTCACATTTATTTTACATAGAAAATTGTAATTTTATTTTAATAGCACACAAAAAATTATTTTTATAATGTTTTTTTCAAATATATTATTTTTTTTTTATTTATGTAAATTTTGACACAAATTAAATTAATGCATGCTACACACATGCACTGAATATACAGCAATCTTTAGCGAAATTAAGTACAAAATTTCCTAAAAACAGCAAGTCTTGTTTTGGAAAATTTCTTAAAAATAGCCAGTTTTTGGCAAAGCTTCCTTTAAAATGGCACGTTTTCCAAAAGTTGTTACATATCGCTCCTTTATTGCAATTAAAAAGCATTATGTAACTAAATCATTCAAAACAGATAGTGCAACTCTTACGCAAGGTTTTTGTCCTTAATAACTTATGTATATTGCATTTTGGACAGTAAACATCAGTTTTTATGCGAACTTAATCATTGAACGAAAAATTGTCAAATTTTGAGCGGTTCAGAAGTTGAGACGAAACACAACGACCGCCCAAGTCAGCGAAAAAATAATATGGAAAATCCAATTTGAGTTAGTTCGTCTTTCTGGCGGAAGTGTGGGAAAATCTACTATAAAATGACAAATTTTTAGGAAAAGCTTTTATCAATATTTAAAAAAAAATTAATATAAAATACCATTGTTTTTTTTAAATAGCAAATTTTTTACTATAAAATGCAAATTTTTGAAAAATTTACTATAAAATGCAAATTTTTGAAAAATTTACTATAAAATGCAAATTTTTGAAAAATTTGCTATAAAAAATTTGATTAATTAACAATAAAATATCATATTTTTTGAAAAGTTTACCATAATATCGAAAATTTTTTTAAAAATTTACTATAAAATCTCAAATTTTTTGGATAATTTACTATAAAATCGAAAACTTTTTGGATAATTTACTATAAAATCGCAAATTTTTTGGGTAATTTAATATAAAATACTAAATTTTTTTTAAACATTTTTTGTAAAATAGCAAATTTTTTTCACCATAAAATACCAAATTCCTTGGAAAATTTACTATAAAAAAAGCAAATTCCTTGGAAAATATACTATAAAAAAGCCAACTCCTTGGAAAATTTACTATAAAAAAGTAAATTCCTTAGAAAATATACTATAAAAAAGTAAATTCCTTGGATAATTTACTATAACATAGCAAATTGTTTGAAAAACTTACTTTTAAATAGCAAATACAGTAGTTTTCCGATTTAACGAACCTTCGATTTAGTGAACATCGCATTTAACGAACACCCAAATTTTTTCTACTGAGTATCTTATATAACGAACAAAAATTTCATTTTGTACTCGGTATAACGAACAAATGTAAAATTAAATAAAAAAATAATTGCTACCAAAAAATTACTAAGAAAGATGTAAATTAAAATGTACCGTTAGTTTTCTTCTTCTTTTTCATTTGAGAGTCAGTTGTGTGAAGTAATTTGTGCTAGAAACATCAAAATTGGTAAAAAAAATAGATTGTTCTTAAAGGAAAAAGTTAAAATTATCGATGGTTATCGAAATGGTTTGCGGGTTACAGATTTATGTAAAATATATGGGCTCCAAAAATCTACCATTAGTGCAATCCTAAAATCAAAGGAAAGTCTTTAAAGGAATGTTAAAAACAGTAATTTTGGGTATTGCGCTGGATGGAACTGAAATTCAGGAGCCCAAAATAAAACAAGAAGATGCCATTACGTATTTCGAAATTTGTATTAAACAAAATAAGTAGCTCAAATTTTTTAAATAAATTATCTTTGTATTACAGTACTTTATAAATTCTTCTTTTACTTATATATTAATGAAATATGTATGTTTTTTTAATAAAACATTTAAAATACTAGGTATACTTTGAGTTTTGAATAAAATTGAGAACGTTTTTCCTTTTTAACTTAGTACTGGATATAACGAACAGGCCTGACAACAATTAGGTTCGTTAAATCGGAAAACTACTGTAGTTTGAAAATTTTTTTTAAAAATGTACTATAAAATAAGAAATTTTTCAAAAATTTATTAAAAAAAAATTTGAAAAATTAACTATAAAATATCAAATTTTTTGAACAATTTACTATAAAATCAAAATTTTGTTGGAAAATTTAATATAAAACCGCAAATTTTTTGCATTATTTACTACAATTTCGAAAATTTTTTGGATAATTTTATAGTAATAGCAAATTTTTGGATATATTTTGAAAATTTCCTATAAATTACCAATTTGTCGGAAATCTTCGTAGAAAATGCAAATATTTGAAAAAATATGTATCAGTAGCAATGGACTGATAATGATTTAAAAAAAACTTGATTTTTTATAACAGATCCAAGAATTTCCCTACAAAATCAACAAACAAACTGTATAGTTATTTGTGCTTAATAATTTAACAAAACTTTTTTATATTTATGATGACAATTTAAATAATGAATTTCAGTACAAGCCCACAAAAATTATGGAAATTTTATTTTGTTTGTTTTTGTAATTGGCTTATTTTTTTAATGATTGATAAGATTTTTTACTAAAATTCAATTGTTGCTTTTTAAACATTAACTCGATTCAAAGAAATTTTTATACTCAGAAAAATAATTTTAATAAAAACAGTAATTTTTTTCATGAATTTAAATACAGTTTTAATAAAGATAAAAGATAAAAATAAATAAACAAAATTTTATTTTTAGAAACTGGGTTATTTGTTAAATAACATTTTATTAAAAAACAGAAGCAACAAACAAAATGTAAGCAAATTTATTTAACTTGATTAACTCGGTGTCGATGTAGCAAAACAGCCGTTAAGTGTAACACGTTTTCTAAAGTGGATCAAGGAACGTATGAATGTGTCGTATTTTAAACAAAGTGTAATGAAGAAAAAAAACTCAATACGAAGTTAATCAGGATTATCTACTTAAACAGAACAACATAAACAGAGGCGTAGTAATAAAATTATAAATCGGGGGGCTTTAAAGGGGATTAATTTTAAACTTATTGAAATTTTAAGCTCTTTACAATAACTTATTGAAAAGAATTTTCGTGCTCAGTTTTAATTCTTTTTTCTTTTTTTTTCTTTACTTCCCACTTCTTACTTTTTATTTTATAAAACATTGCCAACTGTTTTTATTTCCTCATTTTTTATATTGTGATAGTTAATTTTTAAGGAAAACTATAAAAAACATATTGGTTGATATTTATTTATGTGAAAAAAGCAGAAAAAGTAAAAAAATCGTATACAAGACTTAACGCAGGTTGTTAAATATATTGTAAATGTTACGCTCAACACATATTTAAGCTGTTTTCTTATCACCGACATAAGGAGAAAAGATTCAATATTTATATGGCAAAAGTAAAACAAAGTGGAAAATATTCTGGTACCCCCAATAGGAAATTAAGGAAATGAAACAAAAGTCTTACACTCTTTAGCCCAGAAATAATCCATAGATTAGCTGCGCACGTGTTGATTGAACATAACGGCTTTATATTTGCTCGTAATGTTCAGAAGTTTTTGTGCAAATGATCGCACGAAGCAATTGTGTTCGTTACAGGAACTCTGTAATAATCTGGCCTAATTTATGCATCTCCGAATAGATGGGAGCCACAGCTGGTTCGAACAAATACAAAGCCTTACCTTGACGCCTTGTATATTTACCTTTGACGCTAATTCGTTTGATAAGCCGTAGTTCGCACGCGATTTTTTACACTTTGAGTTCGCATAACGGACCTACTTAACATCGCCAATAAAGTTTTTGCACGCAGCTGGATTCATTAATGTATTACAGCTGTAAATATGACTTTTCTAAATGGCACATGCGAAATCGTCTTTGAACTTTGTTAAGTTGTTCCTTGCTTTTGGATTAAAACTGCTGCTTTAAAGAATGAAGCTGCTTGAGTTGCTCTCAATGATGGTTCAAGTTTACAGAAAAAATTCTCCAAAATTGTTCACCAATTAAAGTATTAATCAAAAATAAAATAAAATTTAATTAAAATTGTCATCAAGTGAATTAAACGTGTAATCAAGTAAATTAAAAGTTTAATAAAGTGAATTAAACGCTTAATTGATACTATTTATTTGTTTACGGGTGCAAATTTAATTAATTTTTAAATTAATTGTACAAATTTATTAATTTAAATAAATTTTTGTTTTTTTCTGTGTTTTCTTGAGTTTGACAACGATTTTTAGGAATTCATCATCGTTTATGCGTAAAGTGGGCAATATTTGACTGCTGTGTTTCGCACATTTAATGCAATAAAGTATATTTAAAACAAGCTTCGGTGCAGTGGCTCCAACTCTTGGGACACTATACACGTAGACATTTTATAAATGGGCTTAAAAGGGTTAAATTAAAATAATTTACGGTTTTAATCATGCCATTTTCCAAGGCTTAAATATAAAGTACCATAAACTTGTAACAAAAATGTTTCATCCAAAAAAATATTCATTCAATAACATTCAATTGAAGTAAGAGATACAACAGTAGTTTTAAGTAGCATTGAACTCCTTTTAATTGGTTATTCTAAGATAAAATGTTAAGTTCTTTTTGGTCATCCTAGTCCTTATTATGACTTCTGAATGGACCTAGACTACCGCTCATCTCTAAGTGAGATGGCTAAGCCATTTCATCGTTATTCTTGAAATTTTGAAAACGTATAACAAATATAATTTTGTATGAATAAGCCTAAACTTTTTTTTAGTGCAACTCATCGTTATTGAAATTTAATATACATTTTTTTTAACTAATTCTTATTTACTCATAATTGTATTTTTATCATTTATTTACAGGTATGTTATTTCCTAAATGGTTTGATGTATTTTAACTGTTGTAAGTATTTGTATAAGTTTAAGATATTTTATAAAAAGTCGAGAAGCTCCCAGAACTCTATTTCGGCTGTTCTTCTTTTACTGTGAATTTTTTGTCTAAATAACTCTTCGAAATTATGTGTGTAAAACTGAGTTAGTAAAGACTTTCTTAATCTACAAGATTAACAGCGATTAAGAACTCAAAACTAAGTAAATATATGCATGATTCGCTTCAGACTTGAATAAGAATATAAAACTAAAAATTTACATTTTTAATCGACTGGATAAATTAATTTTAATTTTTTTAAATCAATAAGCTCACATCTTAACTTGGTTCATTTCAATCTCCGCTTATCACCCAACCGATTGAAATTTTCATAGGTCGACACAATCAAAAGAAGGCGAGCATCGTCAGTTCTTTTCACTTCCCTCTGTCTTACACTTGCCCGTAATGCGCTGCAATCCATATCACTAAAGCTTAGATTACCCATTTTGTTTGCATTTCATGTGCCACTCTGTGACGAAATCGTGCTAAATTTAGGCAATTAAAAGCAACCCTGATGTTCCGATAATATGAAAAATCATAAGCACAATGTTAAGCTATCAAAATGTTATACATGGCCTAATAATCGGGCATTTGTGCGCTGACCGTAGTGGGCAATCAGCATCGATATAAGCGAACATCTGATTGCTAAAATTTACTTTTTATAGGAAATTTTATTAAAATTTACTTTTTATAGGAAATTTTATTTAAATATACTTTTTATAGGAAATTTTATTAAAATTTACTTTTATAGGAAATTTTACTAAAATTTACTTTTATAGGAACTTCTACTAAAATTTACTTTTATAGGAACTTCTACTAAAATTTACTTTTATAGGAAATTTTTCTAAAATTTACTTTTTATAGGAACCTTTATTAAAGTTTACTCTTTATAGGAAAAATTGCTTAAACTTACTTTTTATAGGAAATTTTGTTTAAATTTAATTTTATAGGAAATTTTGCTTAAATTTATTTTTATAGAAAATTTAGTTTTTATGGGAAACTTTGTTAAAAATTTACTTTTTTTATATAGGAAACAATGCTATAATTTATAGTAAATTTCGTCCAAATTTACTTTTTATAGGAAATTTTGATAATATTTACTTTTTATAAGAAATTTTGCTAAAATTAACTTTTTATAGGAAGTTTGATTAAAATTTACTTTTTATAGGAAATTTTATTAAAATTTAGTTTTTATAGGAAATTTTGCTTACACTTACTTTTTATAAGAAATTTTGTTTAAATTTACTTTTTGTAGAAATTTTGCTTAAGTTTGCTTTTATAGGAAATTTTGTTAAAAATTGACTTTTTATATAGGAAACAATGCTATAACTTACTTTTATAGACAATTTCGCCAAAATTTACTTTTTATTGGAAATTTTACTAAAATTTACTTTTTATAGGAAATTTTGCTAATATTTACTTTTTTATAAAAATTTTTTTTGCTAAAATTAACTTTTTTTGGAAATTTTTCTAAAATTTACTTTTTATAGGAAATTTTTCTATAATTTACTTTTGATAGGAAATTGTTCTAAACTTTACTGTCTATAGGAAGTTTTGCCAAAATTTACTTTTTAATGAAAATTTTGCTAAAATTTACTTTTTATAGTAAATTTTGCTTAAATTAACTTTTTATAGGAAATTTTAATAAAATTTACTTTTTATAATGAAATTTCAATAAAATTTACTTTTTATATGAAATTTTAATAAAATTTACTTTTTATATGAAGTTTTTCTAAAATTTACTTTTTATGGGAAATTTTGCTAAAATTTATGTTTTATGGGAAATTTCGCTATAACTTACTTTTTATAGGAAATATTGTTAAAATTTGCTTTTTATAGGAAATTTTGCTTAAATTTACTTTTTTATGAGGCGAATGAGAGGAAGTAAAACTTTTTCTCTATAACTTTTGAAGGATTGTATGATACGAAATGTATTTATAAACAAACAACAGGCTTTTTGGAGCTACTGTAATAGGCGAATTCGCCTTTACAAATAATGTATGTATCAAAATGGATTAGTGGGTCTAAGTGTGTCAGATGAGTACCGAACAATAGCGGTAATTTCATTTGAGACTATATATAATATGAATTAATTGTTGTCAACTACATAACTACATTGTTGTCAACTTATAAACTTATGACGTTTATAAAAGTATATTTATAGCAAAATTATAATTAATTAAGTATTTTGTATAATTTCACACTACAAGAAAAATGTTTAAACGATTTGGATGGTGAAATTTTAGAAACCCCATTGATAAACTTCTTCAACTTGTACCTTTGAAGGTACAAGTTCTTTTAAATAACACATTTTTAGCAAAAAGGAAATTAATTCAAGGTTATTTTTTGTATTTGATTTGGTTTTGTTGTGCTAAATTCCCAATTGTTATTCTTGATAAATACACTGAAATTTATTGTTGGGGCATAAGTTAGTTTCTATGCGCATTTTCCTGGTTGCTAAGACCAGATTTTTCAACTAGCTTTTTTTTTAATCACAAGAAACCCCGTTAAAACTTCGCCTACAAAATATTGTGTTTAGTAATCAGAAAAACCAAAAGCTTTATTTACAATTCTACTGAAAGAACCAACGAATTTTACAAGGGATGCCCCAAAAGGAACGCATTCAAATTTAAGTCATTATTTTTTTATCTACATACATCCAGAAGGAAGTAGTCATAGAAGAAAGCTACTAAATAATAGGGATGGGCAAATTGAAAAAATATATCGATATATATCGAATCGATATTTTTTAAGAGTATCGATATTTATTATTTCAAAAATATCGATATATCGAACGTATTACCAAATTAAAAAATTTAATATATAGTATATAATATATATATAGTATATAATATATATATATATATACTATATATATATATATGCACAAATCTTATTATTATTCCAAATATACATATATAGGCACATATATTGTTCCAAAACCGCATAAAATAAATCTTTTCAAGTTCGTTTGGCTTTACTGTTTTAATTAGAAATCTGCAAGGTGAAACCCCCGCTTCTTTCTTAATTCTTCTTCTAATACATGCAGTCTACAACTGACATGAAATGCTTAATATTAACACTAATATGATATTAGTGTTAAGTATAGACTCATCATCTAAGAGGTTTTCTCAAGTTATAACACGGTTGTTAATGCAAATGTTTTAACAACGCACACAAAGATATTATGTACTTGTGTGCGGTCGCAGAGACTGATGATAGTCTGATGTTTTGAAACGAACAAAGTTGTTGTATACATGTGAATTGCCGACCGTGTCCGTGTGAAAAATACGATTATTGACTGACTCGCGAGCCTATGGAGTGGTTATCACTGTTATAAAAGCAAATCATGTCAGTTGTAGACGGGGAGTTATAGATCTTCGTATTAGTTTAAAAAAACATATGATGCTTGCAGTGATGCCAATTTTTAAATACATATTGTTTGAGAAACGGCTAAAATTTTGAGTTTTTAATGAAAACTGACTTTAAAAAATATCGAATGCGATAGTCGTATTTCAATATCGATATATCGGTATATCGGTATTTTAAATATCGCCGATATATATCGATTAAATAATTAACTAATTAAAGATTAACTAAATAATGAGTGAAGGAAGATATTCATTTTGAAAAAGTAAGCGAAGTTTTTACTGGGAGTTAAACAAGAATTTCTATGAAAAGGCTCATGTTAACCAACAATTTCTTTAAATAGCAATTCCCTTCTCTTTTCTCTACTAGTCCTTTAAAATCTTTGGTTTTTTTTCATTACAAAATCTCAATGTTCTCTACTCGCTGTAGCAGGTGTGTCAAAATTTCAAATTTGTACGATTATTTGTTTCAAAAAAAGGTTGAATTGTGAGTGTGTGTGTGTGTGTGTGTTGCGTATGTATTTGTGTGTGTACATGTATGCTAGTATTGCGTAAGTGATTCTTTGTAAATGTAGTTGTATTTTGTTATTATCCTTAAGAACCTTTATACATATATTAACTCGTATAAGAGTTATAGATATTTTTCTTTACTTTTTTGAAACATATACTAACAAACATTTACCAATGCTATTTTAATAATTTTTACGTGGCACCCTACAGAAAATTGCTGGTCGTTGTGAAAATTCTCTGGATTTTACTTCTTGCTGGTTCAGACAACTCAAATTTTATTTAATTATCTTTATAAACTGCGTATACTTTTAAGAAGAGGAACAAAAAGGTCTAGCTGGTTTTCGCCCTGGCATAAACTGTATCGACAGGCCAAGAGCAGCATTTGGAAGACTTAACTCAGTCTGGCGCTTAACAAAAATCAACCTCTAGATATTCAAAGCGTCTGTGAAATGCATTCTACTTTATGGTTGTGAAACCTGGTTACTATTCATTGGAACTAACAAAATACAAATTTTCGCTCATTAACAAAATATTTTAGTCCGCCACTAAACGTAACTGCGAACTTTTTCAGATGGCCAATAAAGATTAAATTGCCAAACAGATAAAAAAATATCACCAGAATGGCACTGCAATTTTCATGAAATTGTGTTCGCTCAAGCAACACATGGAGACATTCGATTTAAATACGAAGCAGGACGAAGCGGCTGCTGTATCTAGAAATAGGATTCGGTAGAGAAATCAGCCTTATGCTCTATTGCGGAGTAAAGAAGGACTCTCATATGCAATCAGTTTGTGTCGTCAATTTTCTTATTCGTTATGAATACGACAACAAAAGAAAAATAAAAACGAGACGGGTACGGTCAAGTCTGTATCCCTTTCTATTCTCTTTTCCCCTCTCTCCTAAAAACTCGAGACTTGATGAGTAGAGATAAAGAAAAATAAACCGAGTGACGAGTCTGTATCCCGTTTCATACTCTTTTCTCCTCTCTCTTAAAAACTATTTACTTGTCGAGTTAAACTTGATGTGTGTGTAATTTGAATATTTTAAACATTTAGTGAGTGCAGCGACATACGGAGAATTGTTAGCAAAGACAAGTTTCTAGCAACTGCATTGTGTATACCAATGGAAACCTTTCGAAGAAATAAGGAAATCGGAAAGCTTTTACTTCTATTAGAAGCTAAAGATTGTGTCGATTTTTTTTTAATCGATTAATCCTTATTATATGGATTATTATATTACAAGCAAATGGCCTGTTCATCGATTTCGAAAGTAGACTTCGTTCGCTTGACTTACTCGTAATGTATTTGTTTTTCTTTTAAATGTTAGACAAGCGAACGAAGTCAGCTTTCGAATTTGATGAACAGGCAGCAAATGTCCTATCGTTGGAGGACATCAATCACTCCACACATTCAAATGTTTCATTGATTTTTAAAACTTCATTTTTAATAGCGCTGTTCCTGCTTCGATTTCAACTATTTCATATCATGTTGCTTCAAATTTTTTCTCCATTTCAATTTCTTGTATCCAAATGTTGAACATTTGTTAGATTATGTTATAGTTCGTTAGTGATTGCCACGTGTACGTGTTACCATATTATGTTCTGAATCAATGTTAAGAGTCTTGAGTCTCGAAGCAGTGGTAGTAGTCGTTCAAGTGTTTGTGGTAGCAGGTAGTAGAAACTAGGAAACTAGAATTATAACTATTAAAAAGGTATAAGATATTTATAAAGGGTAATTTAATGGGAGCTGTAAACAATTGGAAATTGACAAATATCAATTAAATCGACACCGAAATAATCCATATGCCTGTCACACGAAAACTATTTTCGTAGCCACTTTTTCAGCTATGGAGCTAAAGACAATTACAAAATTACACAGAAAAAATTTTTGCACCAGTAAAAGCATTAATCAAAAATAAAACCAGTTTTAATTAAAAATTTAATCAATTGAATTAAACGTTTGATCAAGTGAATTAAACGTTTAATTGATATTATTAATTTGTTTACTGGTGCAAATTAATATTATCAATTAAACGTTTAATACACTTGATTACGGTTTAATTCACTTGATTAAACCTTTAATTCACTTGATTAAATTTTTAATTAAAACCAATTTCATTTTTGATAAATGCTTTTACTGGTGAAAAATATTTTTCTGTGTAGGCTGCATGTCAGCCAAAAAAGTTTGGAAATTACGAATTGGACACAATATTTCATAACGTTCGATTGTTGCCAAGGCCAAGAAGAACTATCAAAACTTTCAAGACTTTTGCAAGCAGGATACATCCAAAAGCAAAAAAATATTGGATAGAACACAAGAGTTAAAGATTTTGCATGCCCAAAGCTCGGCTTCAATACGAAAAAAAAGAAACATTTGCATTTAATTTTACTAATGATTAAAAATGGCTGTATAACTACAACCTAAGGTGCAAGAAGTGGTATGTGAAGCTGGGCTTACCAGCCTAATTAATACCAAAGCTGACTATCTATTACTTTAAGGTGGTACCAGAAGAGTTTCAGATATTGAGTTTCTTAAATCTGGAAGAACTGCCTCGTTTAAAGCGAGCTTTGGCCAGATCACCTAAAAACTTTCGATTCGAAAGCAATTTTATTTCAGTCGAAACTTAACGAATCGGAATTATTTTTTCAGTGTTGTTAAGCATTAATTTGAGTTTCATAATACTGAAAAAATAATTTCGATTCGTTCGGTATCGACTGAAATAAAATTGCTTTCGAATCGAGAAAGTACTCGATCACGACTGCCAGAATTAGGCCCCATGAAGAAATCTCTCACTGGAATACGCTTCATACAAGAACGTTGTATCTAATTCCTTTTTGTTTCGTACATTAAACGGCTGTTTATAAAAGACATGGACTTCTTTTAAAATCTCTTCTACATGAGCTTTATTTTGATCAGTTAAACACCCACTGTGGAAATACTTTTTTTATAAAAAAAGTTTAAATAAGTATTATTTAGTGATAGCAACATTTGTACGAAATTTATTTTAACAAAACTAAATTTCCGGAAAGGTTTGCGTAATGGGACCATCGCAACAAAATTCTGGCGAACAGTTTGGATTGGAAAAACAACTAATAACTTTCTTCTGTTGATAAAGGTAATCGAAATAATTCTTGTGATAGTTAAAGTTATTTTCGGAGTAAACCTGATAAAGAAGCAATAATTAGTAAAAGCCATGATACTTATAAATGTACTATTTTCAAGTTTATGTACTACATAAAAGAAGCTTATGCCTCAGGATTTCAATTAGTAGTGAAAACATTTTTTACTCTCCCTCTCCCTCTCCCTCTCTCTATTTATGTCACCAAAATTCTCCGACAGTTTTTCAAAAACTAATCCAGGATTGGCAGTTTTATGCTCTTTTCGAAACACCTTTTTTTTTTGTTTTTTTTTTTTTTTTTTTGATACTTCAAATGTATAGAGAAAATATTGCAAAAATGTCAGGCAAGAGGACATTTTGACAACATAGAATCCAATAAGAAAAACAAAAACATAAGAAGCTCTTACACATAAACAACTACCTCAATGGGAGTGTACAGCACATATGTACATGCACTTGTTTGTTTAAAATGAGTGAAGGAGGTACTAAAAAAAAGTGCCAATTACGTGGTGTGAGCAAATCACTCGTGACATATTCGTGATGTAGCTGCTTTCATTTTTTATCACCAGTTATTTTGTGTCGCAAAAGATTGGCATTCTTATACACGTGTATTTATTATGCATATATGGGAGTACCTATACTAATGCAATCAACTGTTAGTGTATGACGGTGCTGCCAGATATCTCATATTCCCAATTTTTATTGTATTGTGGTTATTTTGTTGACCTGTTTATGGTTTTTATCCAAGTTTTGATATTTTAATTGGGCTAAAGTTCTCTGTTTTAAAGTTAAAATTGTCAGACAATCAATATACGGGACACTTTTGTCCCGCATATTAATTTCTACTATAAACTTAAACAACTTTCTAACCTTCTAATTTTTAAGTTAAAAGATTTTAAAATTTAATATGGGCACTGTTTAATTTTGAAGTCAAGCAAGGCTAGAGATAAAAGGGGTCCTGGTGTGATTTCATTGGCATTGTCCAGTTACTCACAAAAGCACAATTTTGATGTCAAATTGTTTCCTGTTGTTCTAAGCAATTTGCTACGAAAAGCTAGCATAATCGGCATATAAGGAAAATATTGTCGGAGCCAGATGTAAAACTAACACCCTTCAAGCAATCGGGTATGTTCTAGAAACTGAAATCGAACGAGATTTTTTTTAAATTATTTACCATATTAAACACTTTAAAACATCCAACACTGTGGCAAATAATGATGTTGTGCTCAAATTAAGTTAAATTTAGTTTAATAAAACTAAAAAAAATTCCTGCTGATCGTACCAGAACTCACCATGTGTCTCAAATAACGCCGCCTTCTCTAAAGCACATTAAAATGCTAACAAATCAGGTTTTCTGAGAATAAACGACATTACAAAATTATTGTAAGAATTAATATGTTCAAATTTACGTTTTCATATTAATTCGAATGTGTATTCCAAGTCAAATTACAATCCATAAAGCCTTCATACTTAAATAGGCCCATTCCATCAATATTTTTCATGAATATATTTGTTTAAAAAACCGTCACCCCTATCACTCAAGCTGGCATCGACCCCAGTCAAAGGCACCGTGACAATAATTGTATTTTCCTAACCATTATTGACAACAATCGATTACTATTGATAACCACTTTTAAGTCGATTTCAAGTGTAATTAACTCTGTTTCAGTTGATAGGAAATTTTCCGACGACTGAAATAAAAATACTAGAATTTGCGGATCGAAAAACTTTGATTGCCAATTGAGTAGATCAATATCGTTAAACGTTAAAGCCACTGCTCTATCAAAATGGCGTAGCGGTCACATATTTCTGACAACATGCGCAAACTAATCAGATTTTACTGATATTTCTTTCTTTACCTTTCCCTAAGGCGTGGAAGAAAAGTCAAAGGTCTCATAACAAACACTGCCTTTAAAAATACTCAAAAATTACGCCATGTTCTGTTGTTAGTTTTGTCGCTAAGATGCTTCCTTTTTTTTGCAATTTAGTTGTTAGAACTCGATCTTATTTGTAAATTCACATATTTTTTGCCACTCTTTGATACATCAGGTTTTAGATTTTAATAGTCGAAATCGATACAGTATTCTTAGGCGACCCCTTTACGTTGCGAATTGTTGTAAAACCAATTGTTACGTTAGAGGTGTGGTTTGAATTTAATAATTGAATTTTCATTCAACTGGTATATTCAACTTAATTATAGGACCAGTTGCAATGTGTAGGGGCCGCATTATAAAATACCAAATTAATGTCGAAGTGATGTAGGCGTCTAGTTTAAGTGACACAGCCTTAGAATTGACGTGAGTATCAACAACGACTTTCAAAATAGGGGTGATTGCTAATTAATAGCGAAATAATTTCAATGAAACAGTCGAGCATGTTCTGACAACCGCAAAACGCTTCCAATTTGCTGATCTGACTTGGAATTGCATAAAAGGTGTTTTTTAAATCGTAATCGCCAGAAGTTTGGCGACTTCAAAGTGCAAAAGTACGCTCAATGGAACTAGAAAACTTTTAAGAAACTATGGCGGATCGAAAGCAACAGAACAACATAAAATAAATCTGACGCATTGCGATTTCAAAACCTGTGATTGTCATAACATTTCCGAATACGAACAAAAAACGTGTTTGAAGACAAAGCATGTTTTGGAGTCTCAAAACAACAATTCCGCTTGTTTACCGTTAAGCCTTAACTGAGGCTCATCACTGAAGATGATTTGACGATAAACATTTGGTTAAACTTCCAGTTGATTGCCAGCCCATTACCGAAAGTCAAACACACTTAATTTGTATAACAGCTCGTTTAACATCTACTATCTCTATCGGAAATTGTATACGTCTTAAAGAAACACCCTTTAGACATAGTTATGACAATTTTTATCCCCAGATTTTGCAAAAATATATGGATTCCTGCTTACAAAAATCTGTCATGGACGAAACCCTTCATCTGGCAGCACTAGTGCTTGTAAGCGTGGCAGTACTTTTATGTTATTGCTGTTGTGTTTTCAAATTATTTTTACTTCAGTTTTTTTTATTAAAGTATTTTTTAAAATTAAGTTTAACAATGTATCTATCCATACATGTCTAAATATATTTTATACATTCAAACGTTCAGGTAAACAACTCAAGCACACATCCTCATGAAAACTTACACACACACAGATTTGCAAAGTTATATTAATTCACTCTCAGCTTTTCAGTTAGTTTGAACCAGATGCTTTTGATTGTATTTCATAGTGAAAATTTGTTACTTTTTTAGCTTCTTTTTGGTCCTTAGTTAGTGTGTTACTGTTTTTTTTTTTTTTGCGTAAAATTTGTTTCAACGCTTAATATTGTTGGCATTTCATTAGCTTTTATGTGCTTTTTTTATTAGTAGTAATAAGTATAAATAAATATGTATATTTATCGACATGTTTGTAACATGTTAAAGTAAGATTGAAATATCCCAGCTAGCATTTTCAATCGTCTAGAAGTCTACTGGGAATCTTACAAAGAGTGTTTTTGACAGTCGATGAGCTCATTTTTTAATTGTTAACGATTCTTCGCACGGAAGAAACTGTTACACGTGCTGATTCGTATGAGATATTCTTCTATAACGCAGCGAAAGACGCTTATATTAATCGTAAATGGAATCGTTTTTGATATATGTAGAGATTATCTAACGAGTCTTTTAAAAAGCATGCCAAGAGTCGTATGAGACTCATGTAGGGATTATTTTACAACTCGTTAAATGCTCAGCCGTATAACTGAGCTACATGAAAAGGAACATCAAGCGTATTTTTCATGTTAAAACTCCTAATTTTCATACAATTTATACAAAACAAACTTTAAGGTTGCGAAATGAACACTACCCTGTCGGAAAATTCTTTTTTTGCAGATCCTAAGGTCGGTTTTTTTATTGAATTGTATTGACAACAGGGTTGTCAGATCGATTTTGACCTTTTTCGCCAAATTCAATGTCAAAAATCGCCAAAATCGCCAAAGCCTTTATTTTTACCGTTTTGACAATAAAATATAGATAATTTAAATTATTCAAAATATTTTTTATAAATCTTATAAAATAAATTTTATTCCAAGTCGCTAAAATCCGCCAAAAATTTAAAAAAAGTCGCCATAATATATATTCTGTTTAGTTTTTATTTAGAAGCAAGTAAAAATGATTAGTGAAGACAAAAAAGGAAATTGCACTATTAAATAATTAATAGTAGTCAACTAAAAGCAGCAAAGAAAGAATTTTTGTGGTTAGTTTTAAACAAATATTGGATTTATGTATGTATGAAGTTGGAGTTTTACTATATATCTACACTTCAGCGCCAAAACTCTCTTTGATCTTCTTTTTTGAAATACATTGTAAGTGAATTAAATTTTTTCAACGAAGGTACAAAAGAAGTGCATCATGTAGTATTAACATTCATATACAGTAGACGCTCGCTTATATGATTAATTTAGACAGGGCCTGTTCACTAAATGGAAAAGTTCACATAAACGAGACAATATAAAATAAGTATTTCAAATCAATTTTAATATGTGTACATACATAACCTATATATAGTTTTTATTTTATATTAGTTTGTTAATAATAAATGCACATGAAAGTAGTCGGTTATATTTTTTTTTTGCTTTAAAAGATTTCTGTAATGCCTTGTCCCTGCATTTTCACAATGCCAAATATCATTATCAGATATATTATTTTCACTCCAAGCAATAACTTTACAAACGCCAACCATCTTATAAATTTTCCTTTGCATGCGTATAAACACATTTACTAGCTTTTTTTTTGGGGAAGAACAGATTTATAATAAAGAGTGTTTTTTATAGAGTATCACAAGTTTAAATCATAATAAAAAAAGAAAATATATTTTTAATATCAATTAAACGGCTTTATTGGAAAGAAAATTTTATGAAATTTAAATATGATTCCTGTCATGTGGCTGGCGTGTAGAAGGTGCCAATTTTCAACAACTTTTCTCATTTTGATCATCATCGTTTTTGAAGACATGTGGGCCAATGACTCCGCCAGCCCATAAAGCGCACCAAACAGTAATATTTGCGGATTTGATGGTCTTTCGACAAAAGCTTGTAGATTCTACTCACTCCAAATGCGTCAATTCTGCTTATTTACTTACCCATTCAACCAGATATTGGCTTAGTCGGAAAATACAATTTTGAGTGGAGATTCAAAATCAATATCAATTTGTGCTTCAGCCCATTTGCCGAATTATTTGATTAAAAATGTCAAATATTTGCGCGTTGCTCGATAAGTCGATTCATAATGAAATTTCAAAGCAAACTAAACAAAAAGCAACTATCAGCTGTTAAATGGGTGCTCAAATATAGTAGTGATGCCAACTCAAAGTTGTGTTACTTAAAAAAAACACCCTTTACAACAAATAGTTTCAAAAAAATCAACGGTTGCAAGTTGTTCAAAAAGCAGAGATAGGTCGTGTTCACTCTTTAAAACCTCATGTGTAAAAATTTTGTTGTTCACTATTCTGGCTGTTCATATAACTGGGTATTCATATAACCGAGCGTCTACTGTAATTTATAACTCGTAACAACGCGTCAAGAACTGCATTCTACTTAGAAGGAGAGTTTTAGTGAAGTTCATTATTTAAAATACATTTTTAGCACAGTCATTACTAGTTGGATTTAGCACCATATAATGAACAGCCAAAGCAAGTTCTTTAAAATTGTACATACCTGACGTCTCCTAATAGCATAAGCTTTTGGCCAAAACTGATTTAAATAAGATGAAGTATCACCCAATTACAAACGGTCATTTTGTCCATTGTGTTTTATAAACATCCAAAAGTACGTTACGATTCATTAATATCTTTAATAACAACGAATTTGGTTGTGATAATAATTTGCCACATTTTATATAGGTAATGGAGAAATGTTCGTAAACTTGAAATCGCTATATTCATGCTTTATTAATTCTTTTTTAAATATGAAAAACAATTTTCTCCTGGATCTTCAATATATTCATCAGCCATTTCAACATAACATAATTTAGTTTCAAATACATACTGACCATAAAAGCCTAAAATGTCATACATAAAAATACTAGAATAAAAATAATATAATTTTTTCGTATTGAACTTAACGAGTTTTAAAACAAATGCATGGCTCACCAAAAATAGCCAACAAAATCGCCAACTATTTTAAAATATCGCCAAAAAATCGCCATGTCGCCAAATCGAAAATTAGGTCGCCAATCAAGTTTGAAAATCGCCACGTTTGGCGAAAAATCGCCACATCTGACAACCCTGATTGACAATAGAATTTTCATATTTCAAAAACGCTCTTATTAAGTTATTGTTATATGACTCTTACAGACTCGCAAAAGTTTCATTCCAAGATTAAAAGACGAGCGTGTCAAAAATTTTTTAAAAAAGTAATAAATAAAAAAAAATTTTAGATGTTTTTGTTTTTGTTACTCGTCAGATAACATAGTACAACAGCCAATCTGGGGGGTGAGAAATTGCAAGTCAGGGTGATGGTACTAGGTCAGTATATTAAAACCCTCAAAGGGTTTGGCGTTCGTATGTGTCAGTTTTTTTTTATGACATTTTAAATTTTTTCCTTATCTTGAAATATACTCGAGAACCACTTGTCCGATTTTGCTAAAACAAACTCAAAAAAATTTAGAATTACAATTTCTTTAATCCCTTCATATAACGTTTTTCTTTATAATCAACAGTTTTGCCGGTAAAAATAAATTTGTGGAGAATTATAATTGATAAGTGCAAAAAAATGTTCAAGCCTGGATGTATGCAGCAGATTTTATCACAAACCAGCACTGCAATTTTTGTGACTTTTTTTAAGCGATCGGTGAAAATCGTCGGACTTTTGTTTGTTATTTGAAAGAATACACCCACATTCAGTGATGCCAACAGTAGGGGATTTCCCCTTTTCTAGGGATTTTTTTTTTCGGAAAATTTCAACCGTAGAGAAAAGAGGACACAATTTTTTATTTTAGGGCACATTTATTTATTTATTTATTTATTTATTTAATCAATGGATATTATCCTTACTGACTAATAACAATATTGACTTAAAATTAATGAATAACAATACGCATTTTAAAATATACTACAAATTTACAGAATATATGTAGTACATACAAATTTACGAATAAAGAAAAACAATAAGAAAAATCAACAAATTGTGACATAGAATTAAATTGTCTACATAACCTCGAAAAAGGATCAGCAATAGCGTAATTTTCTCTAAAAAAATTTAACAAAAAGCAGATTATAATGACGCGTATTGCGACAAGGTATATTAAATTTAGCAGACTCTACAGAAAATCACAACAAACATTACCATTAATAAGATTAACCATAAAAGAAACATTTAACATTGTACGACGACTTTTGAGCGATGGTAATTTTATTAGTGCCAGTCTTCTAGCATAGGAAGGAAAGTTTGTCGAGTAACTCCAATGAAGATCACGTAAACAGAATAATAAAAATTGTTTTTGGACCGATTCAATACGAGAATTGTGAATGTTGTAAAATGGATCCCAAATGATTGACCCATATTCTAAGATTGGTCTAACGAGTGATACGTAAAGTTGCTTCGTTATGTATGGATCGGTGAATTTTTAACCCAGCGCTTAATAAAGCCAAGAACGCCTCGAGCTTTACTAACAGTTAATGTAATATGAGAAACAAAGTTTAATTTAGGATCCAGTAAGACTCCAATATCAAGAAACGAATCAACCAACTCCAGTTGATGACCACCAAAAGCATAATTAACATCAATACAGTTATTTCTATAAAAACGCATGCTTTTGCATTTCACAAGATTCAGCTCCATCATATTATGATGACACCATAAAAAGAAGTTATTAAGATCCGATTGAAGATAAAAATGATCCGAAAAAAATACCTAGAAAAGGGGAAATCCCCTACTGTTGGCATCACTGAATGAGGGTGTATTCTTTCAAATAACAAACAAAAGTCCGACGATTTTCACCGAAAAAGTCACAAAAATTGCAGTGCAGGTTTGTGATAAAATCTGCTGCATACATCCAGGCTTGAACATTTTTTTGCACTTATCAATTATAATTCTCGTTATAAACGTTAAAAACGTTATATAAACGGATTAAAGAAATTGTAATTCTAAATGTTTTTAAGTTTGTTTTAGCAAAATCGGACAAGTGGTTTTCGAGTTATGTTAAACAAAAAAACATCAAGATAAGGAAAAAATTTAAAATGTCATAAAAAAAACTGACACATACGAACGCCAAACCCTTGGAGGGTTTTACTATATTGACCTAGTACCATCACCCTGACTTGGAATTTCTCACCCCCCAGACAATAATCTTAAAAATGTTCCATAGTGTAATCATTAGAAGATTCTTTTGGGAGTTGTATATTATCATAGAAAAGGGATATTAGTATATATATATATATATATATATATATATATATATATATATATATATATATATATATATATATATATATATATATATATATATATTTAATACTACACATTTATATAGTCAATCCATTGGAAATTCTTGCAAGTAAGAATTTGCAAGAATTTTTATGTCTCTCAATTTCTAAACCCTCTTTTGACGCTCTCTACTTGCAAATTTGTTGAATTAATGAACACTTTCCAGTAAGAATTGTTACAAACTTCTAACTATTTTTAGTTATTTCCAACAGCTAATAAGATTTTTTTTTTTATCAGAGTTGTATTTTTAAGGTAGCAGAAGAATAAAATCAGGAATGGAAAATTTAAGTTTTATTCACAAATTTTCAGTATTATTACTTTTAAAAATGTTCACTTCAATTACTTTAAAATTTATTTGGAATGCCCCTGCTAGCATTCGGAAGTTCGTTTTTTCAAAAATCATCCGTATGAGTCTTTTTTGAGTAGTTTTGGTGATTAAAAACTGATTAATCACTTGCACGCTTTAAAATCGAAACACAAATGACTCGCGCTTATTATTTAAAGGTGATTGATTTAAAACTCAATAACAAAAACTATTAAAAAAGGGTCAAAAATGTCTCTAAACTAATAAAAAAAAAATCGAATCATATATGACTCTTCAAGAAGAGTCTCGGGTGGGGTACCATTTTCTCCCGACAAAAGTATAATTTATGATCAGAAAATGAGCGCATATTCTGGTATTTTAATCGCGCTGAAGAATCAAAAAAGACTCGAATATGATTACAAATTTCAAAAAATGCTGTCTGTGGTGTAGAAGCAAAACATAATGAAAAAAATTTTTAATTTGTTTTTTTTTTAAATCGCGACATTCGATATCGATCGAAACTGCAATACAATTAACATGGGAATTTCGATCGATATCGAATGTCGCGATTTGCCCCCAGACCAAAAATTTTTGGAATTTATATCTTAACATGTGTAGAAAAGTGTGAAAGGGACTTCAGTAGTTTTCAACTACTGTTGCAAAATGTCGCCGATCATTTGTCGTTATGGAATATTGCGGCTTTACTTTTAGTAGGACTCTTTTGATAGGTATTCGATAGCATTTCAAAATCTCTAGTTTTCATCCCTTAGGAAAAGGTATTAAAGTCCCCCATGTTGAAAGCCAGATTTTGAAATCCGTTGTTTTTTAAAAACTTAAATAATTTTTATTTCCCTTACGGAAAGAAGGTTCCCCAAGAGTTTTAAAGATCTTAAACAATATTATGGTCTTTTAGTTTAGTGTCGGGGTATTAAAATTTCGTCCTAGTACAACTTATGCTTTATTCTTCAGGTACTTTCTCTTTAAATTTTCGTATTTAATTTAAAATATGTTTGCCTTAAGCTTTATTCGTTTACTGAGACACGTTGTTAAGGTAGTTCATACTGCTATAAATACACACATACACCAAAAAAAAAAAAAAAACTAATCTAATCAGTGTGAGATAATGTCAATGTTTGGCTTGAAGCATATTGTTGTCAAAGAAGGAATAAATAGAACAACATTTTCAAAGAATTAAATTAAGCCACTTGCAATTTACCAGCTACATAATGCAATCATTAAGGGTTAAAACAAAATTTCATTCAATTGAAATTGCAGATAAGACAAAAATAAAAACATTTTAAAAACTACATGAGAAAAAGGAATCAAAAAATCTTAGATATTTATGGAAAAATTTTGCTTAAAATTTATTATTATCAAAAATATTTCGTATTTATAGGAAAACTACTTTTGCTAGAAAGTGTAATATTTATAAGAAATTATACAAATTTATGGCAAATTTTTAGAAAACTAGCTGTTTAATTTACTATTTATAGGAAATATTTTGAAAAATTGCTATTTCAAGGAAATTTTTCAGAAAATTGCTGGTTATTGGAATTTTTCAAAATATGCTTTTTATAGGAAATTTTTCAAAAATTAGTCTTGATAGGAATTTTTTCGATAATTTGGTATTTATAGGAAATGTTTCGCAATATTGCTGTTTTTCAGGATTGGCTATTTTATGGAACTTTTTCGAAAACTTTCTTTTTATAGGAAATTTTACAAAAATTTGCTTTTTATAGCCATTTTTACGAAAACTTGATTTTTTTTAGAAATTTTGTATTTATAGGATGTTATTTATATTTAAAGGAAATGTTTTGAAAATTTGGTATTTATGGGAAATTTTTCAGAAATTTGCTATTTATAGGAAATTTTTCGCACCATTACTAATTTATAGGAAATTTTTCCTAAAATAGCAAATTTTTCAGAAATTTGCTATTGATAGGAAATTTTTCAGGAATTTGCTATTCGCTTTTTATAGGAAATTTTACAGAAATTCACTATTTATAGCAAATTTTTCCAAAAACTGGCTATTTATAGGAAATTTCACATAAATTCGCTATTTAAAGCAAATTTTTCTAAAACTTGATTTTTATAGGAAAGTTTTTAGAATATTGGTATTTATTTATATTTATGGGAAATTTTTCGAAAATTTAGTATTTATAGCATATTTTTCAGAAATTTGCTATTGATAGGAATTTTTTTGAAAATTTGGTATTAATAGAAAATGTTTCGCACCAGTACTAATTTATAGGAAATTTTTGAGAAATTTGCTATTTATAGGCCCATTTTTAGAAAATTGCTATTGATAGGAAATTTTTCCGGAATTTTTCGAAAACTTGATATTTATAGGAAATTCGCTATTTATAGCAAATTTTTCAAAAAAATGGCTATTTATAGGAAATTTCACAGAAATTCGCTATTTAAACCAAATTTTTCTAAAAGTTAATTTTTATGGGAAACTTTTAGAAAATTGGTATTTATAGGAAATTTTTCGAAAATTTGGTATTTATAGGATATTATTCGGAAATTCTCTATTTATAGGAAATTTTTCTAAAATTTGGTATTTATAGAAAATGTCGAAACATAACAATTCCTAATATATAGGAAATTTTTGAGAAATTTGCTATTTATAGGAAAATTTTCAGAAACTTGGAATTGATAGGAAATTTTTCAGGAATTTACTATTTTAAGGAATCTTTCGAAAACTTGCTATTTATATCAAGAACTGGCTCTTTTTAGGAAATTTCACAGAAATTCAATATTTAAAGCAAATTTTTCTAAAACTTGATTTTTATAGGAAACTTTTTAGAAAATTGGTATTTATAGGATGCCTATTTATATTTATAGGAAATTTTTCGAAAATTTTTTATTTGTAGGATATTATTCGGAAATTGGCTATTTATAGGAAATTTTTCGAAAATTGGGTTTTTATACAAAATGTTTCGCAGCATTACTATTTAAAGGACATGTTTGAGAAATTTTTTATTCATAGAAATTTCACAGAAACTCGCTATTTAAAGCAAGTTTTTCTAAAACTTGATTTTCAAAGGCAATTTTTTAGAAAATTTGTTTTTATAGAATGCTATTTATATTTATAGAAAATATTTCAGAAATATGCTATTTTAAGCAAACTTTTCGATTATTTGGTATTTATAGCAAATGTTTCGTAACATTGCTATTTATACGAAGTTTTACAGAAATTCGCTTTTAATATCAAATTTTTCCAAAAGTTGTCTTTTATAGGAAATCTTTATGAAATTTGTTATTGGTAGAAATTTTTTTCGAAAAGTATTTATAGGAAATTCGCTATCTATAGCAAATTTTTCGAAAACTTGAATTTTATATTTAATTTTCCTATTTATAGAAAATTTTTAAAAAATTTGCTATTCATAGATAATTTTTCAAAATTATAAAATTTTTTTCGCAATACTGCTATTTAAAGGAAATTTTGAGAGCGTTTTTATGTATAGGAAATTTTTTAGAAATTTGCTATTTATAAGAAATTTTTCGAAAATATTAAATTTAAAAGAAATGTTTAATTTTGTATCGTCCCCTTAATATAACAATAGCGTATGTGCTCATACGCTATATTATTTTATTGCATATTTAGAATCTCCATCATTGATTTTATGTCTGGTCAAAATTTCGTCAAATTCTACTTCCAAAAACTTATGGCCAATTTACTCTTTTGAAAACGATGGAGAATAGTATTGTCCACAAATCCTAATAATTTTTTTTGCTCACGTTCCTTTTCCAGAAATCTGGATTCATCCCCTAGAGAATTCAAAAGAGTAAATTGGCCATAAGTCGGTCCAACTCGCTCTGTTAAAAATTCTGGGGATGGAAAACGATGGAGAATAGTATTGTCCACAAATCCTAATCATTTTTTTTCGCCCACGTTGACTTCTTTTCCAGAAATTTGGACTTATCCATTATTACAGCATTAACATTAGGTCTGTTAAGTGGTTAACATTGTTCTGTAAACATAACAGAATGTGTCTAGGGTTATAAATTTTAAAATTTAACTTCACACACATGGAAGGGGAAGAGGACGAATGAACTTCTAGTTATTTTTGACTTACGCAATGTATACCTTAATTTGTCATAATTTTTTGTTTATATAAACCCAAATTGGAAAGTTATGAATATGTGACACTGAATTAACAAAACTATGAATTAATCACTGTTTTATAATGTTACAAATTGATATTTTTGAGAGCAAATATTTTAATTAAAATAACGTAAAATGATTTAATAAAACAGCGTATACCCTACAAAATAAAATAGTGTATCAAATACATCATACGAATTCCTTAAAAAATAAATAGCCCATATGAAGGACTTGCACTTTGAATGACATAATTATGGTCTTAAAGGATGCGTAAAATAAAAAAAATTGGTAAATTTAAAGACAAGAAACGGTATTATGTATTCGTCGAAAATCCAATATGAAGAATTTTTATTTACCGCGATATTGAGGTTTTAATAGACATCCGATTTGACAAAAACTTTAAACACGATTTTCTCCAAACCCCAAAAAAAGTATACGCTATTGTTATATTGAGGGGACGATATAAGAGATTTTTCGAAAATTTTCAATTTATAGGAAATTTTTAGAACATGCTAATGGGATATTTTTAAAAAATCTACAATTTAAGGAAAATTTGCTAGAAATATGACATTACCAGCAAACACATACAAGCTTTTAGAAAGCAACTTAGTCGGTCGTCAATTTATTATAAAAGAAGGAAATTTCTTAAGAGCCCCTCAACCAATAGGCGCTGGAATCCCACAAGATAGCCCTCTATTATACTTAATTTATACTTCGGACATGCCTTCAAACAACTACACCCAAACTTCAACATTTGCTGATGATTCAGCTTTTCTAAGCGTGCACGAAAACAGTCAAGAAGCATCTCGATACTTACAGAATCATATATTTCAACTCGAACTGTGGTTAAAGCAATATATACATATAACATTCACCTTGCGGCGGGAATCAGGCCCCCCTATTAAAAGCAATAATCAAATTATACCCCAAAATTCGCATGTAAAATACCTTGGTAAACATCTAGATCGTCCTTTAACGTGGAAAAACCAAATAGAGGCGAAGTTAGCTCAAATGAAACTAAAAGCCATCCAAATTTATTGGCTTATTGGAAGAAATTCTGTCTTAAGTCGCGATTGCAAACTTCTATTTTACAACTCTATCTTAAAGCCTATCTGGTGCTACGGTATTCAACTGTGGGGAACAGCCTCGGCCTCTAATTTCGAAAAAATTCAAAGGCGCCACAATAAAATGCTTCGAATAATCACAACCGCTCCCTGGTATGTTAAAACTCAAACATTCATAAGGATCTCAGTGTGCCATTTGTAAAAACTATGATTACTAAATATGCAGTAAAATATTTAATGAGCTTGAGCAATACCCAAATCCACTAGCTCGAAATATTTTAAATCATGGCGGCCACAATTGCTTAAGAAGAAGAGGCACTGCAGCACTCACCCAATCAGAAGAGCGATATACACCTACATATGTGAACAGAAACCGTGCTGAAGAAATTTATTGTCTGGCACTGGCAGCACACAAAACAAAGTATTAGGATAAGATTTGATTAATTATTGTTAGTTCATATTTAGTAAACGAAGATGCAATAAATAAATATGGAAAAAAAATATTACATTTGCGAATATTTCTTTAATTTCTTAGCTTAAAATTTTCCGTATTTCTCTAAATGTTTAAGATAATTTTAGCACTTTGCTTTCCTTTCTCCTTCTTTTGTCTTTATAATATTCACCTTTAGGGTAATCTTTACTTCATATATCTTTTCCAGCACATTTAAATATTTTACCAATTGATTTATATATTTAAATGGTTTAATTAATTTTTTCTTAAATTGCCGGCAATTTTAATAGACCATTCCCTCAACTGAAAATTTACTAGAATTCAAAGGAGTTTCCTTAAAACCGTATAGAATTTTAAATCGCTGTTTTGAGTGTAAAAGGAAAGAGTCCTAACAAAATTAAATTTCCAGCAAGCTAAAAATAAAGGAAAGGAAACAATTGTAAAAAAAAAACTTATTTACGGTTGAAGAAAATTTTGAGTTTGAGTCTCGGGCAGGTTTTTTCCATGTCTTTGCCACTCTATTAAATAATTTGTTTTTTTTTTTTAATTTTTTTTACCCTCTCCGGCTTTGTTTTGAATATTGTCAAGGATATGGCTTAAAGTTTGTGTGTGAGCTTTTGTTTGGTATTTAAAGGAAGTAATGGTTAAGGATTTTGTGGTTCAATGTTATGTTATGTAATACCAATTGTACCTGATTCTATTTTGAGGGTTGCCTTACTCTAAATAAAACCAATTTCAAATAATAATGCAGCTCGTGTCCGCTAACAGGGTGGCATGGAATTTGTAATACAAGGGAACAGGCAAAAGCTCTACTTGTAATGGGTGTATAACAACATGTGGCAATTTTTTTACACATGGTTTGAGTCTTTAATAACTTATTTGGAGGACCTTTGTACCTTTGTAATTTAGTTTCACTTAAACCACAAACTGAAGCATGATCTCCTATAAAGAGTTTCGTTAGGAGAGAAAATTCAATTTCCGTTAGTAAGTCTGACACCATACCTTAAGTATCTGTTAAACGTTAAGCTTGTAATATTCTTAGAATTTTCAGTTTCAATTTGACTGACTTAAACGTTTTTTCCTAAAAAAAAAACATGAAAATTTTGTTTAATTTACGAACTGTTAACAACTCATGCCACCCTGTAACTACCCTGTTTTTTTACAAATGTCGAAAAATAAGTATACGTTAACGTAGCAAATAAATAAATACATTTCCATATTAAATCCTTAGATTACCACTCATTCACATGTATTATATAGACTTCGAGGTACCATCGCCGGTACAAACATCCACATTCTCGCATGTGACTGGCGAAAATTGCAGTCGTAAATGTGAAAGCGTAACACAAAAGTTATTTAAATTGCCGTAAAACAATCAATTATGGTAATGACAACGCAATGAATTTGTTTCTACCTTCAGTTTGTTTTTTTTTTTTACTTTTTCTTCGAATTTATGTCTGCCAAAACTCCAGCCGTAAAAATGGAAAGAGTCATATTTGCTAAATGTGTGGTGCTCAAGCAAAACGAAAAAAAATTTTTACAGGAGAAAAATTTTTTTTAATGGTTTGCAAGATTTATAGACCCTGTGCTGTGCTTCAAGAACTTTCACTTAAATTGTAATAATTTTCTTTAATTGTTTAACAATTTGTTATTTTATGGGGGCCTTTCATATTTAAAAGGTATAATTTAGTTAAAAAGGCTCAAATTAGGAAGAAGGAAACAAAGGACTTGTCAGTTGGGATTGAATATGAAGAGGGGTGGGCCTTGATGATTTAAATTAAACTTGGCAAATTTAAAAACCAATAAAATTATAATAATGGTGGCAAAATACTATGAGAAACTAGAACTTACAAAAAACTTAACAACAGCTTAACCATAATAATACGAAACTAGAGTTGAACTAAACCTAAATTACAACTGAACTAGAACTGAACTAGAACTGAGCTGAAATAGCACTGCATTAGAATTGGGACTTCATCTCATAGCAGAACTTAACTTAACATTTACTAGTTCATAAGCCACATATGGGCATTTCCCCAGAATGGTCTACCAGGATGAACAAATAAAATGTTGATAGTCACCGTTTTTATTGTTTATTATTAAAAAAAGAAGTCTATGTTCTTATAAAAGAATGATTTCCTACCATATCTGAACTGTTTTACTTGAGGAAATTGGGCTGGAAACTGGAAAATTTTAAAATTTCCTGTATTTTCTAGATCTAAAGACATTTTTATATACTTATTTTACATGCAAAAAATGTGTTATGTTTACACTCTTTCCTCATAATCTCTCCATTACAATCAATTGTAAAAGGAGTATAAAGTTTTTTTGTTAAGGAAATTTGAAGACATTTTACCATAAATGCATGGTGATAATAATAAAAAAAATATATGGAAAAATCGTACGTTCGTTATCCGTACGTTCGCAACCGGTACATAAGCCAATTTAATAAAAACCAAGAGAGATATTTTATTTTGTAAATGCTGGATGGAGACCTACATTAATACGCCTTTAAAATATATTTATCACTTTTGAAAATTACGTTTCATTACGCAGATTTTTACATTTCACTACTATCAGCCGAAGTTGACTTATATTTTGCGTATGTTCGTGACCACACGTTTATAACTCTTATTATGAAAACTTTAACTCGATGAAATCCATCTTTTGTACTAAACATAGAGCTACCCAAATTCTATCGAATCGCAAAAAAAATGCTAGGAAAGGTTTTGTTTTTTATATTATTTGTACATCAAAACGTACGAACTTACTTTCGTGACCCCAGGAAATGCCCATATGCTAAACACTGAACTAATATCTAAGCTAGAACCTAAACTAGAACATTAACTTAATAGAATTTTTATAGAAAGCTTAACTGTAACATCAATAGAAACTTAAACTGAATTAGAACGCGAACTTAGAATAAACCAGAACTGAATTTAAACTGATCTAGAACTTACCTAGAACAGAACTATAACTAAACTCAAACTGCACTAGAATTTGGACTACAACCCGAATAGAAACATAACTAAACATAAACTAGTTTAAATACGGCAGTCTTAATCTCTCATGTGAAAAGGTTGTTCACAACCCTTAAATTGTAAAATTAAAAAAGGAGTTAACCCATGTGTGTTGTTACTGAAAGAAGGTTAAATTGTTGGAAAAGAGTAAAAAAAACTATATACTAAATAGTTTTAAACTAAAACTTAAATAGAACCTTGGCAAGAACCTCAAGTGAAAATCCAACTAGAAAATTAGAATGAATTAGAAAATGCAAGCCTAAGGCCGAACCTAAAGTAGAAACCAAACTACATAGAGTCTAACCCTAAGCCCAGACTAGATCCAAAACTACAATCTAAACCAAAGACTAATTTAGAACCTGAGATGGAACCTGAACTAAACCCTAGACACAAACCTAGGCTAAGTCTTAAATTAGAACCTTGACCTTCACCTTAATTAATATCCGACCAAGATCTTTACTTTAATAATACTCCTTTTATACTATTGGGGGATTCACAAGGTGTGCTATCAAGTCACATCGTCATAATGTCCTAAATAATATTTTACAATTGTTTAAAATAAATATTGTTGTGTTTCAAACACTCATTGATTCATCATAGCTGTACAGTAGAAATCCAAATTATTAGCGGTAGCCCAGAACAGTCATATACATTTCTTGTAATTATTTTAAGACATAAGACTTTACAACTTTATGACTACCTTGTGAATCCCTCATGTATATAAATGAACTACAGTGAAACTTCGATATAACGCATCTAGAAGGGATTGAAAACTACTTCGTTATAGCTATTGGTTCGTTATACATATCCATTGTGAAACCTTGGCATAACGAAATTTAAAGAAATACGAACAAAATTCGTTATAACAACAGTTTTTTTTGTCCAAATTCTATTTAACACGAAAATACTATGTACATAATAAAAAGTCTCTATTTAAGAGGTAAATAAAAAATTATGTTTTTATTTTTTTTTGTTATTTTATTACATGTCGAATGCGGTGTAGAAAAGAGTACTCGGTGGTATATTAAACTTAAAATTTAATTTTGCTTTATTCTAACTTCCTTGTATGGAGACTTTAGTTCAAGACTTCGTTATGTAGAGGCTTTTGATAACGGGATTTTAATGACTTACACACTTAAAATGTTATATGTATGTATTTTTCAATTATAATTTCGTTATACAGAGGCTTCTGAAAAATACTTCGCTATATAAAGGCTTTATAGCTCAGAATTTCTTCGTTATAGCTATAGAGCATTTTTGTATGAAAAACTTTGCAATAAAAGAGTTTTTTCATGGGACTCAGCTAAAAATTCGTTATATTGAGTTTTTCGTTATAACGAAGTTCGTAATATCGAAGTTTCTCTGTATGAAAAACTTTGCAATAAAAAGGTTTTTTGATGGGACTCAGCTAAAAATTCGTTATATTGAGTTTTTCGTTATAATAAAGTTCGTAATATCGAAGTTTCACTGTAGTACCCAAGCCTAAATCTGATAAAGTCTGTGTCCTTAATTTAGCAGTTTTGTTTTTTTGTATCCACATCCCAATAGTAGAGAGGGAATTATGCATTTGTGTGGTTGGTCCTATCAATTTTTTATCGATCTAAAAATATCCGCCCATCCGTCCGTTTGGTAATCTGTTCGTGTAAGTAAACCTTATGCACAAAGAGGAACTCGCAATTTTGAAGATATTTAATGAAATTTGGTGTACACATTTTAATTTTTATACGAACCAAGCCTATGCATATTGTACGGCTGTGAAACTCGAAATACCTCCGCAGCAGATCTTTGTAAACAGGTGCCTTAGAAGAATATTGCGAATTTTTTGGCCCAACACCATATCGAATGTTCAACCCTGGGCCCGAACTAATCAGACAATAATACGGACTGAAATATTTATGCGTTAATGGGACTATATTGGCCAAATACCACGTCGTCTAGCCACTAATATCACCCGAAATTGCATAGACAGGAACCCCCAAGACGTAAAGGACACCCTGCCCATACTTGGCGTAAACACTTTGCCTTGGAAGTTAACAAATCAAGCAAAATCTGGAGTGAAATAAAAAACCTAGCAACGAACGAATTTGTTGAGGCCCTATGCTCCTTATAGCAATGGCCATGAACTACGTCGTTCACCCACTGATTTCACCCGTAATTGCTTAGACTGGAACACCCAAGACGTAAAGGGTGCCCTGCCCATACTTGGGGTAGACAACTTGCTTTGGAAGTTAACAAATCAGGCAAAATCTGGAGTAAAATAAAAAACCTAGCAACGAACAGAAAGAATTAAAACGAATTTGTTGAGGCCCTATGCTCCTTATAAGAGCCAAAGGAAACAATATATGTTTATTAGTCTATAGGTTCAAACTGCCCACATTGAGTCTTGTGCTGGTAGTTTCAGAACCGACTATAATTGCCATAAAAACATCCTCCCTTAGCTCACTTCAAGATACAATTTTCAGAACAAAGATTTTTTATAACTAGGGAGATCGATTAAATGACTTTTTTCAAAAACCGGTTTTCAGCTATACCGAATAATTGCTATTTTAAAAAACGCCGTTTTTCAATTAAACATTTAAACAAGTTAGAGTGCTATATTCGGCTGTGCCGAATCTTTGATAACCTCCACCAACAGTTCGAATTCTTTAGAAGAGTCCACTATGATATCTATTTATTATTAATTTATCTTTATAAAAACAGACGTCAGCATTAAAATTGGTTGCGGTTTAGACGTATATTAAATTATTGACCAACAATCATAAAGTTTTATGCATTTTTTTCTTAGCAATTTCAACTTAAAGATTTTCAGGAGGGGGATTTATATTGGAGCCATGGTAAGTTATAGACCCATCATCACAAAATTCTGCACAGTGATATCTGGTATTAAAAAAACATAAATAGTTGAAGCGTTTACAGTAGATTTCAAAAGGCTGCTAAATATGGGATCTATGGTAAATTATGGACCGGAATTATCAAAAATTGCATGACATTTTTTCTGGCCATATGAAGCTAAGTTGGAAGAAATATTACCGCAATATCTATATTGCTACGGTTTTAGGCGTATTTTATTAATTTACGAAATTTATAAGTATGATTTTTAGTCCCATAAAACTGTGAAGTATTACATTTTATTCTAATTTTGAGGCGTAATAAACTGTTTACAGAGAGTAGTGTTTATATGGGGTCTAGGGTAAATTTTGGGCCGATCTTAACGAAATTTTACACTGTGATTTCTAGCCGAATACAACGAGCTTGTGCAAAGTCTTATAACGTAATTGTCAATTGTTTAAGGTGGCCGTTTCACATTTTGATTCATAGCTACGAGCCTGCTAAACCGCTTTTGATTTCAATACCAAACTGGTTAGGATAACTATTTAGAACAAGTTTGTTAATTTCCTTTGAGTTTTTCGAAAATGAGCGTGTTTTTAAAAGACGAATGGACAGATTGACATGGCTTAATCAATTAAGAATTACTCAAGGATCCAGAATATATATATACTTTATGGCGTCTTAGATTAGTTAGTTAGATACACAGCTATGACTAAAGGTCAAATTAAACCACGCAAATGGCTTGGCAAAAACACACACTTTGTTTACGTTTTGTGTCCGCCAATAAACGACACAAGCATATTTGATACAAACATTATTATACCCTTCACCTCAGATGGAAAAGAGTATATATAAGTTTGTCATTCCGTTTGTAATTTCTGCAATATTGATCTAAGACCCTATAAAGTATATATAATCTGGGTCCTTATGAGGAGAGAACTTGATTTAACCATGTCCGTCTGTCCGTTGAAATGGATTTTCCGAAGACCCCATATATGATGGGGGCCAGGTTATTATACATTTATGTCACATATGGTCCGGAATTGTTTGCTATTGAAATTCAGAAAGATCGGTCCACAAATGGCTGCGATATGAGCAAAAAACCACGACTACCTCAAATTTTTTCCAAAAATCCCTTGTTGTTGTGGTATTTTTATTACTTTTTGCTTTCAAATTACGTACACACATTAAGATTATCAATACACAGCATCCCACAAAATGTGGGCGGGATCGGAGAAGTGGGCGTGGTATCTCCCGTACAAAAAATATCAAAAATTTTATAAAAACCTGATTTTTTGGACTGTTATATGACCTGTGGATATCCCTTGCATATCAAAAGATCGGAAATCTTTAGCAAAAAATATTTTCTGAAAAACTCGGACAAATCGGTTCAGATACGAAAAAGTTATGACTAAAATAATATATGTTCTAAAAACGATTTAAAAAAATATTTACCAGTTTTCGATTTTTAAATTTTATTTATAATGAAATTTTAAGTATTGTAAATATGTATGTATAGGTATGTAAAAATTATTTAGTTTTTGTCTAGTTGCTCTGTATTCTGCTCGCACAATGGTGAAGGGTATATAAGATTCGGCACAGACGACGATAGTTCTAGGGCAAATTTGTTGCTAATTGCTTAAAACCGAAATGTTGTAGTCTTAAGCATTAGCATTTTTTGTGTGCCTCAAGGGGTATTCCATCCTAGACAACACAGCGGGCGAATATTTCACCCAATGATTCATTTTTTGAAGCATATTTTAATAAAGTTTAATTTTAAGTCACTTTAGAACTTATTTTCAGGGAGTCAAATTACGCACATTTATTTCAAGCTTAAAACGAAGAACCTTTGCAAATTATCATTTAAGGGAACTTCAGGTAAAGCTAGTTAGCCTCATTCGAAATATCTCCAGAATAATATGTGTATTCCATAATTCTCCAATAGTGTTGCACTCTCGAAAAATTTTTCTGTAAATACAGTGGTGTAGGGTATTAAATGGTCGGGCTTGAGCGACCATACTTTCTTACTTGCTTTATGCTACGGCAATGACTTGTGTGACCTCTAACACCTTTTTTTTAATTTTATTAGTTTTAACGTTAATGTGTTATCCAGTAATTTATGTTGTCCATTTTTCCCCCAGCTGTTTCTTTCCAAAAACTGTTAATGTTGCTTAATGAACCGTTCAACTTAAAGTATCTCTTCTTGTTCTTTATAATTTTCTTGAAACCTTCTTTTTCAGTTGTATTTTATTTTTTTCTGCTTAAACGATTGTATAGTTTAAATTATCAATCATTGTGTTAAATGCTTATTTCAAAACTCGTTTATTATTTATGTCTCTTCAAAAATGATTCATACAACAAGGAAAATTACACCAAAAACCCCGGAAAAGTTAAAGAAAACTCAAGTGTGTAAAATAAGTAATAAGACCTTTGCAATGGTACTTATGTCTTACAAGTGTAACAATGTGTGAGAGAGTTTCTTGCCCAAAGAAACTTGTAGTTCTTTGTATGTGTATGATTTAGTGTATTATTGTAGTTAAGCGTTTTGTTTTGCAAACTTTTGTGTTAAGAAAAACACTTGACTGTCTTCATAAATTTGTAGGTTTTTTTTATCAATAGTAACCCAACTAATGGCCAGTTGTTTGGTCATTGCTTCAATAACACAACGCATTATCGAATGACCACTTAGATTAGAGAAGAAAGGTATCCACCCACACAAACAATTACTTTTCAAAGAAGTTAAACAAAATTAAACGGAAATAATACTAAAACACTTAAGACCTAAAGAAGGTAAAAAAAAAACTTTTCAAATTAAACATTAAGGATAGAAAAGAGAAACTTTCTTAGAATTTAGAAAATTACAAATATTTTTGTTCATTTTGGTGAAATATGCACTGAAGTCAAAGTTAATTAGGGTTCTTTTCTAATTTAGAGGAAAAGTCAATAAAAAGGCAATTAAGTCTGCTCTGTTGAAAGCTATAAATTAAGAGAAAATCTTAAGTTCTTTATAAATAGAAAAGTAAATCGGAAAAATTACTGATAAAAGTAAATCAAGGAAAATGAGTTGGCCTTTGCTAGATTTACTAGAAATCACTCGAAATCTAAACAAAAAAAAAAAAAAAACGTGAAACAGGAATATAGTTAAATATTTTCCCATTTAAAAATCAAAGAAAATTAGTAACCGGTTACTTTTTTAAGAAACCGCTTTAATACTTAACAGGAACAACAAAACTAAATTTTCGTCGTTTAATAAAAAATATTCGCTTTTTAAAATAAAAAAATTTAATATTTGTCGAATAACTATTAAAGAAAAAAATTAATCGGTTACTTGTTAACTAACCATTGAAATTAATAAAAATTTAAGAGAAAATAAAAATATTTTAATTATTTACCTTTCGATCTTAAAAAACAAACAAATAAAGTTAAAGAAATCAAGAAACTTGTTATTTAAAAAAAAAGTAATCGATTACTTTAGCAAATAACCATTAAAACTCTTTTAAACAAATATTAAAAACTACTCTCGTTATTAGCTAAAATCAAACTAATAATTTAGTATCTTAAAATGATTTATAAATTATAAATAACCTCTTAATATATTAAGTAAGCATAAAAATTTGGCGTAAATTTTTAAATAATCACTTCACAAATATACAATACTAATAAAAATTAAGCTGTATTAATTCCAAAATTTAATGCGCACTGCGAAAAAATTTAAATTTTCGACTAATAACTTTACCTTAAAAAAAGTAACCGCTTGCACTTTTTAAGTAACCACTTAAAAATTTATATATATTTTTTAATTGCTTAAAATATTTTCTTATTTCTTTTGTAAAGCTCCATTTCTGATGAAAACAAAAATATTTGGTGAATGCTTTGTTAAAATGAGTAATCGATTACCTGTCAAAGTAACCATTTAAAAACATAAGAGCATATATACCCGTACATAAATATTTAAAAAAATTTAATATATATATTGTAATGTTCTTGTTAAACAAAAACTAAAATTAAATGTTCAAAATAAGTAACCGATTACTTTTATAAATGACTGCTCAACTATTTAAAAAATAACAAAAATAACCTTTATTTAAATATTTTATAAAATAATAACAAAAATATTATACTTGGAAAAGCATTATTTTAAATATATAACTAGTAATTAAAAAACCGTTCAATGATAACCGGTTATTAAAAAAACAGTTCAAAACTAACCGAAAATTCCTTAAATTTTTAACATTCTCAAATTGAAATAAGAACATTTAAAAAAAATTTTTTTATGAAACGCTTTTCTTAAAAAAGAACATTTAAAAAAAATTTTGCCCCCCCCTGGATTTTATCCTGGCTACGCCCATGTATTCGTGTATTGTCATCGGGAATATGTATGCCTGCAAAGTTTCATCCATTTTCATTGAGTATAAGGCGGTTAAATTAACGTTACAAGATTTTATTTTCCGAAGTGAAGCTAAAGAAAAAGTTTTAAAAAGTTTGCCCCCCTAGATTTTATCCTGGCTACGCCCATGTATTCGTGTATTGTCATTGGGAGTATGCATGCCTGCAAAGTTTCATCCATTTGCAAAAAAAAAAAGTTATTGTTAAGAAACCTTTGCCGATCAGTTAACAAATTCGGTTTGTATGTCAGGCTACACACAAAGGGCTTTTTTGCCAATCTGACTGGCTAAAAGTTAACTTTGTCAAGCATCTTTTATGTCTAATAAATAAGTGAACTTTAAAACGCTGGTTTAGTTGCACTTAACTTAAATTTATATGAAGTTTAAACTCAACAGCTATAAATCAGTGTCCCTTGTATTATATGTATGTTGTTAAAGAAATAGCATGTGGCAGCACTGCGATAAATGTTGTCAAATTCCTATGGTCTGTATTGGTAGTTAAAAACACCTAATTTTATGCGTTTAAAGATGGTTTATATGTTTACGGATTTATAGGCTTTTTGGTTGATTTTAAACCAAAAAGAATGTTCAATTTGCTCTGCTTTATTAGCCCTTAGAATAAAGTAAACAAAGTGTTTTATCAGCCTAGTATTCTATCATATCTCTTATCATATCTCTTCGCAGTACTCCGCTATTGCTAACGCTTTTAGTAACCAGTCAAAACTTGACCATTGTTTCTGTGCATGCGACGTTTATCGTTATTTAGTGTGATTGCTAAGTTTGTCATCAACTAAATTGACTAGGTGATTGATTGCGGTAAATATTGAAACGACTGCAAGTAGCAGGCCTTTTTGAATGTATTCTATCCTTCTTCCTAAAAGATTCACTTCTTATGAAATGCTGCTTTCAGGAGCATGCCTTTTAGAGTGTTTGCTTTTGAAATGCCTTCCAAAATATTCATTACACGTTCGCTACTCCCTTCTTGAAGAAGAGGATAAGAAAGTTGTAAAATTTTTAGGCCCTTCACCACAGCTGGAAAAGGGCATATATAACTTATATAATATAAGTTTATCATTCCATTTGTAATTTCTACAATATTGATCTTAGACCCTATTAAGTATATACATTCTGGGTCCTTATAAGGAGAGAAGTTGGTTTAACGATGTCCGGCTGTCTGTCCGTCTTACGTTTGATATGTGTTTTCCGCAGACTCCAGACATGATAGTGGCTAGGTTGTTTTACATTTATGTCACATATAGTCTTGCTATTGAAATTCAACAAGATCGGTTCAAAAATGGCTGAGATATGACCAAAAAACCACGACTAATTTTTCCAAAAAAATACCTTGTGGTTGTTTTTTTATTTTAATGTGTTTAATTCTACGCATACAAACCCATAGGGATGAAACGATACCTCTAAGGTATCTTTATTTTTCTCGTTGTGGTTTCGCTCGTAAAGTATCGATACCTACTTAGTATCGAAAAAAAAGTATCGATACTAAGTTACTTGTATCGGTTTGTATGATAAAAGAATAGAAAGCAGCATTTATAAACGTTCTTATTAGTGTTTTATTACTATACAATAAATTAAGAAATACGACCTATTAGAATTTTTGTGCAAAACGATAAGTGTAAAGATTGAGACCACTTTTAGTAACCACCTAGTACCAATATCCTTTCGAAAAATATTTTTCCCTTCGAAAAATTTTTCTCCCGAGTTAGTTCTGTGGCTGGCGGCGTCTTCGAAAATGAAGTCGGCCAAGCAATTATCGTGAATGGTGTTCGCTATCGCGGGATGATTACGGACTTCCTATAGCCAGAAATTGAGGAAATGGATTTAGACGATATGTGGTTTATAGGTGTTGACTAGGGATGCCAAACGGGACCACATTTTTTTAAAACCGGAATTCGGGATTTTTAATTAAAAAAAAGGGATCCCGGGACGGATCGGGATTTTTTGGGATTTCATATATAAAAGATAATTTTTAAAATGTATATAATTATAATTATAATTTAATGTTTATGTATAAGAATTAAAATAAATTGATTCATGAAGAAAATTAAACTCATTACAAAATAAAACAGTTTAATGTATTCTTTTAAAGTAATATGGAAGCATTATGTATTAAAACTTATATTTTAAAAAGATTCTTAAACAAATTAATGACGTCAGATAATCGATACCTTATTTTATTGCAAGCATTTGCTGCCGACGAAACCAATATTCGCATTCAACACTTCTGGGTGGTATCGTAAATAAATAACTACATATACGTTATATACTATATGACAATCTTTAATTTAATATATAAATTAAAAATATATATATTATTTCTAAAGCACTTTTTTTTGTCGGTTGCAAATACAGTACTTTTCGTTTATAGTCACAACGCTTATAGTCACATTAGCGATATAGTCCATTTTATCTGTTTATTTTGCCGCTATAAGTAAATTTAATATAAAGTATTAACGTTATAGTCCATTTAGCGATATAAGCAAATTTGCCATATATGCCATTTATCAACAGTAGTCAAAGGGAAGAGTAAAGCAAATTAATGGCGTTATTGTCACATTAGCAAAATTTACTAAGTTCTTTTAAGTTTTCGAATCAAAAATCCATCCAAAGAAATAATGAAATAAATCATTTAATTTTTGTCATCAACTCTCTACTCGTAAAAAATTAGTTTTTGCCGTTGATATCAGTTATGAAATATATTATTATTATTTTAACTATTTTTTTATCGAGTATGCAACTCTGTTGTAAAACCATAAGCCTAATGTCGGTGTTATTTATATACATTTTTAATTTCCTTTATTCACATAACTTGATTCTATTTGAATTGTGAATTAGCCTTATAGTCACATTAGCGATATAGTCCACGTTATGGTTGCAACTAAAGGATGTGACTATAAGCGAAAAGTACTGTATCTCCCATACCACCGCATCAAATTTAATGAATGATATCTCATTTTAAAGCTTATTTCTAACACTAATGACGAAAAATAATTAGAAATTGAAAAATTAATATTTTCATTGAAAAAAATTACGGTGCGAAATAGTCGCACGGGTCATCTAGTTTAATATATAAATTAAAAATATTCGAGCTTAAGGTCTTATTGTTTTATATAAAAAACTTTTTTTTTTATAAATTTATTCACACCAATATTTCGGCACTTCCTTTGAGTGCCTTCTTCAGGGTTTTTTTTTTAACAAAATTAACAATTTTTTAAAAACAACTTTAACAATAAAATTACAAAACTAAAAAATATTTTGTAATTGAATATAAAAATATTTTTCAATACAAACTAGATCTATTACAATATACATAAATTTTTAACTTTCGTTTTAATTTTTATAAATTAAATGTCTATTATTTTGTGCTACATTTTCAGTATCTGACTTGGAATTAATTCTCGAGATTGTCGGTACTCTTATAATGTGTAACATTTCCAACATAAATCTACTTTTGTAATTATTTTCCGCGTCTAGAACTTTTGAATTATCAAAATCTGGATTAAGATTTAGCTATAAATATAAAAGAAGAAAAATATAATACAATAAGGTAACATACGAATATAGAAAAAGATTTATTCTTACGTATTCTAAGATTTTGTATAATAGATAATAGATATTTTCAATTAGATAATCACGTATATATCCAGCTTTGAAAAATAATCAAAAATTTAAGATTAATTTCAATACCAAAGTGAAACGATTACTTTTGACCGATACCGAGTATTTTTTTTACCGATACTACTTGGTACTCTGTTGCTAAGTATCGATTACAAAAATACTTGGTACTTATATAAAAGTATCGAATATGTACTTGTATTAACTCGTATCGTTTCAACCCTACAAACCCATACACATTTATGTATGTACATAATATGCCGCTCAAATAAAGAAACACACTAGCAGATTCAATATATTTTAATTTAACGGTTCTTCAGAAAAAGCGTTCGTATCTGAGTTCTCTAACTTGCCGCCTGAGGCTCGTGAGCTTGCCAGTTCGAGTCTGGATCGTCCCAGTTTTTCAAAAAAAATTTTTTTTTTATTATTTTTATTTAATTTTTATAATGTCCTAAAATCGATTTTAAAATTATAAAACGAATTTAAAGCATCAACTTTGGCAAAAGAGGAAACGGACTGACATATATAAATTTTTTGATTTTGTCATATTCTTTGGCATGACAAAATGAAAAGTTGGCGTGGTTGAATTAATATTTATTTATAGTAGATACCTATAGAACGTTATTTATATAACTTTTTGTTCTGGTGAAATACCATGGTGAAGGGTATATATTATTCGGCATAGCCGAGTATATCACTATTACTTGTTTTGTATTAAGTTTAGCCCTTCTTTGGGGAGGGAAAGAAGTTGTTAAATTGTTTTCTTTCTTTTTTTTTCTTTATTTTGTCTCCAACTAACTAAAAGCTAATTTAACATTTCGAGAGTTACTGTGTAAAAAAAGACAGTTTTTTCAGGAAAAGTGATATTCGCCTAGTTTCTCAACCAGAGTTAAAGGACATTATTCTGACATTCACTTGATAAAATTGAATGTAGATGTCCGTCCATTAAGGTGTTGATAATAACTCTTGCTTGCGGATATCTGCAAATTATTATTATCTAAAATAAATAATTTTTTTAACTTTCAATATTGTCAAAATTAAAAAAAAAATATATATATAAAAAATAACAAATAAATGTATTAAATACATACAAATAGCCACAAATACTATAAACTTAAAAAAATCCATAAAAATTCCCTAATGACAGGTAACATATCATTGCAAATTATCACTAGGTTTTGTTATATGGCACCAACTACGTACATATTTTATATTGAAATATTAAAATAAGTAGCAATAGGAAAAATGAAATTCTAACAAGAGAATTTCTAGTAACATTACAGACATTATTGGCTTGTAAAACTAATGCTATTTAAGTCTGCAGCATCCTAAAAGAAACTAAAAATGCAGCCATACAAATACACAAAAGAATAAAAAGAAAAAACAAAATTAAAGAAAGAAGAACTAACAAATCATGCTGAATGGTAAAGCATATTATACTCTGGTTTAGTGTTGCCAGATGTAAAAATTTTCTACACAATTTTGTGGTGGGGAAATTTAGGAATATAACATTTTATTTATATTAATTTCAAATTTAACACAGTGCAACACGAAAACAAATAACCATATACGGACACCACTACGTGATAAAAGACCAAAAAATAAAAGACCCAATGACACCGAGGCCCCAAATCTTTGGGGGCCCATAAAACAAAAAGTGCATGACTTTGGGCAACTTTGTCGCAGAGGGCAAATCAAAATTCTGAACGGTTTGCAAGATATGACCCTGAGAAAATTATCACTTTTTGCAAGAATGACACCGAGGCCCCATAAAAAAAGTGCATGACTTTGGGTAAAACTGGGAGATACGGGTCTTTTTTTTGGTCTTTTATCATGACTTAAAAAATTACACACAGTGTAATAACATTTTTAAATTTTCAATGAAATTTCTTAAACGAAAAATGCTGTAATTGGATGTTGTTAACCATGATTCATCTGCTTGCGATACAAACTATGAAAAGTTAGCATTAAATCTAAAACGAAATGTAGATATTGTCATAAATTTTTTCTGTGCGCACAGAATTATACACTTAACTTTAAAAATTATCGGTCCAAAATTTAAAATCGGTTCCATTAAATGACAACTTCCTTAAATCCTAATATGACCATAAATACTTGCAAAGGCCAATATTGTACAAAAATTTACTCCAATTTTAATTTATAAACCAAAAATTACTCAAAACAATTTTTGCACAGGTCCAACATAAAGATCACTTGCCACATAATTTTGGAATATATCTTGAAACTCTTTATCTTTTATACCCTTCACCATCGTGCGAAAAGAACAGATAGTTATATAAATACCGTTCTTTGGCTATAAATAAATCTATGTTGTGTCCAACGAACTTTTGGTCGTATATTGTGCATTGCCAACCAAATGCTTGTACCTAATTTGGAAACTTTGGCTCTTAGTGTTCTCTAGATAAACAAAAAAAAATCTTTAATGTTTTTTGATGGGTGGTGCCACGCCTAAATCTCCAATTCCGCCAATATTTTTAGAGGAGTTGTGTATTAGTTACCCAGCTATATGGAAAAATTTGGAAAAGTTTACTGCTATTGTGCCACGGTTACCTCTCAACAGTGTGAAAACACTAAAGCCCTGCACGAATGCATTTGAATGCCGTTTCAACACATTCGTTTGTTTTTCAAATGCTGATTGTCGATTGCTCTTTGCTAACGAATCAATACCATGTTGTGGAAAACACATAAAGCACAAAAAAAATTTAACACACAAATGCAAATGAATTTTAATTAGTGTGTTATAAACGACCAAATACGAAGTGTAGAGCACGGAATATACTCCACACAACAACGAAACAAATAAATCACACTAACTGTACCAAATGACACCAATCGCACCAAACAACAGTAACTGCTTACTTCTACAACAATACAACAAGACAAAAAAACTACAGGCATCTTGTTTGTGTAAAATTCCTCGCCGTAGGCGAAACAAAAGGGAAAATGTGTTTTGTGTGCATGTATGTGTAGCAGATCACACAGTGTGTATTGTAAAGTTGACCGTACATATCTGTGTTATAGACTTACAATTGTTGTGTTTTGTTCTTTCGAATACATCAAATTATACATTGAGTTGATTTGTTTAAATCAAACTACTGCTTAACACCTAGTTGTTTGAAACCAACTACTGTTTTTACATGGAGTTTATTTTTCGTAATGTATCAATCGAACTGATTAAAAAAAACACAGTATTTGACACAACTTGGTGTGGAGAACTGTGAAAAAGAAACAAATGCATTCGTGCAGGGCTTTAGTAAACACTTAATATCGCTCCCTAGTGTTGGGTTGGGTAGATTTGTGTGGAAAACACAAGTGTTTGTAAAGTAAATCAGTTAAAAAAATAACGTTTCCCTGTTTGTCATCTTTCGAACACAAAAATAATACTGTTCTTATCCATCTCAACAAAAGATGAAAACATTTAATTCCATTCGGTTTTTTTTATTAAACCACAAACTTCATTATGTTCGGTTCAGCTCATTAATGTTCGTCCCTTTGGCTGGTAAAAAAAATTTTATAAAAAAAAACAAAAACAAAAAAATACCCAATACAAATACAAGCTGTTCGTGCTGCGGTCGTTGCTAATATCTTTTTGTTTGTTAATTTCTCTATCAATGTAAAAAAAAAGAAACATTATAGAACCCAATAAAAAATGGAGCTTCGAACGAAGCAGGTTTGTAAGGGAGAAACATAAAAGTTAAGCTTACCATTGCGCTTACGGAAGACATAAATTTTATATGGCGAGTTCCCACTTTGAAGCAATACATTTTTGACACATAAATCACAAACTTCAGCGCATATAAAAATTGTTGGATGTAACGATCAGCCTAACACACTGAATGTTTTGATACAGTTATTTTTTAGTATTCTTCCTTACAAACCTGCTTCGTAGTAAGGAAACTTGAAATGCTATTTTTTTATAAAAGTTTTTGAAAGTTCTTTCACATACTTTACTGCATTTCTGTATGTGTGATTGCGTAGCGCATAATTTTGCGCTTATTTTTTTTTTAATGTGCCATTACTGCTTCGAAAAATTTATAAAATGTTTATTGGGAACATTTAAATATAATGTTTGTCTACAGTATCATTACAATTGTTCTGTTTTTCAACGCAGAACAGAAGATTATATAATGTTCGGCTCTTTCTTGAAAATAGTTGCGAACGGTATTAAGGGTTATGTTCGTCTACACAAACACTAAAAAAAATAGATATCGTTCCTGAAGGTGTGAGACGAATGCTAAATAATGTTCTGCTTGTTTTCGAACACCGCTTCTCCAATCCTACGCCCGCAGTCGTAGTTTTCTCATATCTCGGTTATTTATGGATTGGTCTGGCTGAATTTTAATAGCAAACTAAAACGGAGTACATGTGACAAAAAAGTGTAACAACAAAGTGCCCATTATTTCTGCGGTCTGAGGAAAACCCATTTCAACATACACACGGACAGATGGACATCGTTAAATCAACTTCGGTACTCATATGGAGCCAGAATATACTTTATAGGGTCTAAGATCAATATTTCAGAAATTACAAACGGAATGACAAACTTATACATATTGGCATTTATTTCTAAAGGTCCACCGTGACCGAGAATTTAAAAGTTGTTAAAAGCATATTCTTTTATGATTTGGTTATAGATAAATATTAAGATTTTACTAATTTTATAAATTCGTTCACTGAGACGAACAAGCAGACTGCAAAGTTGTACAAACGTAATTTCTTATATGTGAGAATGTTTTATTGTATGTTTTCTTTAATATTATCTTCCTTCAAAGAGATGATATTTGATAACAATTATTCCAAAAAAATCTTACATGGTCTGTAATCTAAAGAAGAGTTCGAAGAGTAAAATGTTATTCGAATTAACGGTTTTTTTGTTTTAATCATTATTCAGTTTAACTTAGAGATGGAAAATTCAGTACCATGGTACTATTTTCAATACTTTTTCCTTTTCAAAATACCACGGTACCCCACGTCCGTTTTAGTACTCTTTTCTTGTTTAGAATTTAAGTGCCGGTTCATACACGTCAAGTTTGTCTCGTCAAGTCTTGAGTTCTTAGAAGAGAGGGGAAAATAAATGGCATTCTCTTTTCCTTTTAAACTTGACGTGTGTGAACCGGCACTAAGCGTTGCTATCTTTTTTTAACATTGACAACCAGGGTTGTGGAGTCGTCAACAAAAACTTCTAACTCTTACTCCAACCGCTGAAATTCCAACTCCGACTCCTAATATAACTTTAATGTTAAATATATATGAGACTGTTCCTTATTTGACTTTAATTATTTTTAAATGTAGAACCTTTTAAATGGTTAAATATACTTCCATTCCAGCACAAGAACCTCAACTCCGACTCCACATCTCTCTTGACAATATTGCCGACACAAAATTTATTCTTATCAAAAGTATATCTGCTTGTTGAAATATTTTAAAGTCACATATCCTCATCAGAAATAGTATAAAAATAGTGATTTCGAGTTTTGGGATGGACGTTTTTGGATACTTTAAACTTTAAATCGGGATCATGAGCCTTAAGTTTTCTGGCAACACTGCTCAATGTTGTAAGTAATAGAAATGGCAGTAGCTGCAGTGACAACATACTAAATACATTTGTACTTTAACAAATCGATTTTTGAACATAATTGAATTATTACATTGTGTCTTCTACTTATTCACACATTCCCACCCTGGTTCCCATACTCATTCCCATTGTGGCTTTCTTTATCGTTTGTATGTGTCTGTTAGTGTTGTGTGCTCCTCTTTGGCTGATTTCTTTTTTATTTTTAGTACAAATAAACGAATATTGGCACCGACACAATGGGAATTTTGAACTACAAGTATTATTTAGTTCTTTGTACTTTTGTGTTGCAACTACATATTTTTATTATACTACTCATACTACTAAGTTATTTGCAACAGTGGCAGCCGATTTTTTTTTTCTTTTTTTTAAGTTGCATAAATAAGTGTGTGGTTGTAAGTAAATAATGGTATTGGTTTTTGTAACACATTGTGTTCGTGGAAAAAGAAGTGGTATAAAATGAATATTAAGGATGATGCTACCTACCTTTAAAAAAAAGAATGGCTGAAACTAAAAACAAGGGATTGTTTTAAATTTAACTCAACACTAAAAGTATGAGAGGCTATAACTTTCCAAGAATTTTTGGGGGCGCTCTTTTGGGAACCTTTGGCGTAGGATATCCTGTGGTCGGATTTGGGGACCTTTCTTTTTTTATGCTTGTTTTCTTTTAAAGATATCTGATCTTAAAAATCTGTAAATGTTGGTTATATAAAAATATTTTGTGGTCGGTCTTAGAAAGTAATTCCCTGTGTATGCGCGTTAATCTCTTATTGTCCGAAGAAGAATTTTGGGCCAGTAGCCCGTTTTTGTATTTCTCACATCGTAAAACTTTTCGCATGAAACGTGTGTATTGTAACAAAAATAGTGTGAAATGAAACAAAAAATGGTTTTTCTCACACAAGTGTTTCTGTATCTTTTTTTTGCGAGAATTATCTGTCATTTTAATAATTTTCCAGCAATTATTGGAAGGATGCGAGAAAAAGTGTTTCTATAACAATATTTTGCGAAAAGTTTCCTTCAAGAACTGTCAAAATAAGTCACATTTGAAATTGGTGGCGAGAAAAACAAAATGTAGATATTTTGAATTTAAAATATGTTTATATACTATTTTTTTTAAATAAATAAAAAAAATAGAAGGAATATAAATGATGAATGCATAATTAATATGATGAAAATAAACAAAAAAACAATTCGCTCATTTGCTACAAGACTCGCTAATTTGCTGCAAGACCGGCATAACTCAAAAAATGAAGTTTTGGAGTTAGAGATGCAGAATTGTTCGATATGTTTTTCTTTATATTGTGTATTAAATTCATCTTTATATCTTTTAAGCTTTCCCAGTTTGAAGGGAATATGTCTTCTTTTTTTCTAAGTAGTTAGAGCAACCTAAATAAGAGCGGCAAGCGTCAGTTTTATGTCAAAACTTATCATTTTCATACAGTTTATAACAAACCTTTAGAACGCAAATTTAACACCACCCGGCTGGAAAATTTTATTTGATAGTTCGCTTGGTAGTTTTATTTTATTGAAAATGTATTGGCAATAGAATTTGCATGTTTAAAAAAACGCTTGCCGCTCTTGTTTAGGTAGCTCTGTTAGCCTTTTCTTGTTTTGGTTTTAATCAGTGCTGCCAGATAAATTTGTGTCAAAATCGTCAATTTCCTGAGAAAAAAATAAAAAAGATCGTCTTTTTTGTTTTAAAAATCGTGCAATTTAAAATCAATTTTAAACAAATTTGTTTCGACTTTTATTAAAAAATAATCAAACAAAAACATAGTTAAAGTTCATGGGTATTTAATAATTTCATTAAATTTATATTTATTTTGTTAAGCTGGAGGATTATTTTTTAAAAAATTATTTATTGTCTTTAATCCGATAAAAATTTTAAATTTAAGAATCAGCTTTGATAACAGAATTATAAATATTCTAGGTTTTTATGGTATTGATAGTGACAACGTTGTTTTATATTAGTCCGAAATAGTATATTATTGAAATTTAACTATATCGGCTTACAAATGGCTGAAATATAAATCTTTAATTTACCTATTCCTATAATCTTTTTCTTTTTTACCTGAAAAAGGCTTAGTAGAATACCTGGTAGTTAAAATTAAAAAAATCGGTTCATAAATAAACGGGTTAAAGACCCAGTAAAATCTTCGCCTACAAAATAATATGTTAAGTAATCAGAAACACATAAAAGCACTACATACAATTCTACTGAAAAACTAATGAATTTTACAAGGGTTGTGCCAAAATGAACAAATTCAAAAGTAAGTCATTTTTTTATCTAAATACATCCAGAAAAAAGTAGTTATCGAAGTTCTTATGGAAGAAAGCTACTAAATAACGAGTGAAACAAGCTATCCATTTTGAAAAAGTTTTTACTGGGAGACAAACAAATTTCTTTCTTGCCGGAATAATGGATTTGGCACAAAAGTGTACATATAAGATAAGAATATCAAATATCAATCATATTTTGTATATGTATATAAGAAGTAATTAATGTTAAATAAGCCAAGTCGATCATTACTTTCCCTCGAAATTTTGCTTTTACATTTTTTACATTTTTTAGGCAAGAGACAAACAATTTCGAGGACAATTTTCACAATAGGGATAAATATAAAAATTTAACCCTTGTTTCTAAAGATATCTTTTTTTCTAACAAACAAACATATAAAAATATTTACAATTATCTTATTTCGAAGACTAAGGGGCTTATAGTGTCAAACGCAACTCCAACAATTTCATTAAAAGCAAAAACAAAATCAAAAATATTTTATATATTTGTTGTTGCTTTCTACAGACATTCATATTGTTTTTTTTTTCAATTTTCAACGCCACAAAATAGAAGTGTTTGAAATTTAAAGTTCAAGATGAATTTCCATAGAAAGTTACAAAAAAATTATAAAATATGTTTGATTTTGTTTTTGCTTTCGTCACTTTTTTAGAAAAAATCATCAAAACGTCACTTTGTTAATATCGGAACAAAAAATCGTCAAGATGACGATAACTCGTCAAATCTGGCGGCCCTGTTTTTATTATATTTATTTCTTTTGTTGACGTTTCGCTTTTATTTGACACTTAATTACTGGAAATATTCCAGTATAAACAGAATTTGTTGTGTCTGTTTTCGCATTCAAATACAGAAACACTTTTATCTCATAAATCGAGAAACGATGGAATTTTTTGTTTCACACTTCATGTAAGAATTTTACGATGCGAGAAATACAGAAACGAGCTACAGAACATCTTTTTGTATGGAAGCTTTGGCATACAGGAAAAATAGTGGCATTTTAACTGATTATTGGCTGAGGCCACTTCAGGGATCGCATAGTTACCCAGCGGTTACTAGAATGAGTAAAGAGGCCTAATAAAAGGCCTTATTTAGCAGTCAGAAGCCCTTCTCGCCGCATTCCATACTTATTTATTTTTTACACAGGTTGTCATTGGGCGCAAGGCCTTCCACATTTCCATTAAAAACAACTTCGATCCCTTCCCAAAGAAGGGAGTAAGGAAGGTCACTAAAAATAAAAAGTAAATAAAACTGAACACCTTCCTTTCTCCCTTCTCAAAGAAGGGAGTAGCGAATGTGTACTGAATATTTCAGAAGGTCTTTTAAAAAGAAGTTTATACCTTCTAGAAGGTATATCATGCAGAGCGAATCTTTTAGAAAGGAGTATAGAGGCCTTCAAAAAGGCCTGCCACTTGCGGTCCTTTCAATATTTACCGCTGGGTATAGTGGGCTAAAACCAAAATCATGGGAAGGGAGATTTAAAAAAGCCTACTTCTTGTGCTGATTCTTTACCACTTTTGGAACAGTTTGGCCTTTGGGCCCAGGGATCTCCCCGGGTGTCGTTGCTATACAGCAGATAATGCCAAATATTCTACAGCAGCGACTCCCAAACAAAAGGCGAGTGTATGATTGGGAAAACACCCAAAGTTACAACCTGTGTATATGTGTGTATTGGTTGTTTTCACACAAAGCGGCGGTTGTTAAGACCACCTTGAGATAAGACCAACACGGTAGGTACTCCAGTGAATTTTTCTATTCATACCGTTAAATGTTGACAGTAACATTCGGCCCATCAGCCTTTTTGTCAACATATTGACAATTTATGAAAAAAAGCATTGAACATCAAATAAACGAAATTCGAAAGCAAAACTAAACGTATTTATTCAAATAACATCGGGTGACAACTTTTGCACAACCTTGTATAAAAGTAGTTTTCTAAATTTTTTTTTTTTTTTATAAATTACCTTTTTTTATTTCTATAACTACATATTAGTAGAGTTCAGTGTTGTAAATATATAAACACACACATATTAACAATCAAAAACTCATCATCACTATAATCATTGAGGCCATTATGAACACTTGCTGCAGCACTATTCCATTTTTGTTCTCCTTTTTGATTCCACAATATTTTGGTTCTTAACATTAAACACTCAAACTTCCTTGATAAAAGGAAAACAAAATCTATTTCTACTTCTAACCAAGACTACAAACGTTATTTACTTTATTATATAAAGATTTATGTACATATAAAAAAAATTTTATATAGTTTTTTTTATATTTATTTAAAAAAAAGAAATGAATAAAAAATTATTCTGCTTAATATATTTTTTTTTTTTATAAACACATTCCTGGAAAATAAGTATACAATTGAAAATTGATTGTTTACGAAGAAAAATATTTCTCTTTAATATTTATTTATGGTTCGATAGAAAGAAGAGGTAAAATTGCAGGACAAGAATCTAGTGAAAAAAAATAGTTCAACCAGGGCAAGTTTTGTTTATACCTTTCAAAAAAAAAATAGGATTTGTCAAAATCGGTATTTGAAGACAAATCTCTTTCCGCCAGATCATGTTTTAAGATTTGGAAACAAAATGTACTTACTTAGGGCTAAATCCAGAAATAAGAGGGGATGAGGGAATAATTTGTAGCATAATTCATGAATGTTTGCATGGAAAGCTTAAGGAGAGCTCGAAATTAACTTTTTTCCATTTTCTCTTTTTTTCCTAATCTGCTATCAAAGGCTGCCAACCACAAAATAAAAAAGGAGCAGTGTTGCCCTTTCAGTAAATAGGCAGGACTTAAGGCTCAGTTAGCCGGGAGTAATAGTAACAGTAACCTTACCGTAAAAAAGTAAGACCAATATATTTCTTTCAGATTGACTGCACTGTAATCGTTCTAATTGCTTTACATACAACAAAACGAATCAGCTGATTTTCAACGTTACTGTTACTCCCGGCTAACTGAGCCTGTATTAAGCCGCCTTTGCACGTTCAGCAGAAAATATTACCAAAAAGGTAGAAAAATCAGCCCAGAAGGAAAAACTCCAGAGATTCCTTGAATAAAAAAACAACAACTTCAATAACTTGTTGTTATTGAAATTTGGCGGAATTTTCAGGAAACGCGGTAATTTAAAATTAATTCCCGCCTTTCTAGAAAAGAAAAAAAGTTCTAAAAACCCCAAAGAAATAATTTTTTTTTTAATTTCACTATGCTAGTTGAAAAAGTAGACAAGCCGGACACATGGCGTTTTAACATAATTCGGGTAAACTGAATGAATCCAATGGTACTAACCGTTTTTTTAGGTAAGCTCTTGTTTTCGAGATATACCGTTATTTCGAAAATGAAGGAGGTTGCAAAACATATATTCGCGTAACTCAAAAACGGTTCAGTTTATCGAAATTACTAAAAAAAACCGAAATTCCGCAATTTTTCTAATTTTTGGAATCATCCTTCCGGCAAAATTTAAGAATTTCAACCATACAAATATCGCGGTTTAATAAAATTCTTAAATTTGGCCCCTGCAACTGACTAACCACAGTTCTTGATAAGTCTGCTCATTTTCAACTATGTATTTTGCTTGCATATTATTAAATTTTGTGACACGGAAAGAATTATTTACTAAATATGGCTTGAACCAAGAACATTTTGCGCGATTCTCTTCCCAGCCAAAATGTTTCATTATCAGGGCAACCAAAAATATGCAATCGCATGTTTTTCCAATGAAGGCAAAAACAGTATATTTATTTGTTTTAGAGATTTTTATGAATTTTGGCATCGATTTGTTAGTGCATTTTTTGCATATCTTAGCGTTTGCGTTTATTGTTAATGTGATTAGCTGTTCCTGTACGCATTTTACTGGTTGTTTAGGCCAGATCGTCAGGAAACTTCATCCCAAGATTTAAGAACAACTAAAAATATTATACAAATAAAACTGTTAAGCGAATAAGAATTATAAACCCCTGTTTTTTTTTTTTTTGCAAAATTGCTGCTTTTCTGTTTTAAATAACAGGTGGCTAAATTTTAAGGGCCGATGTTGAATGTGAACCACACCTAAATTTCAAGTTTTTTTCTACATCTTAGTTGTCATTTCTCAATTTCAGACTAACTCAATTTGAACCATGGAAAGATACACAATTGAGCAACGCGTTAAAGTTATTCAGGCTTATTATGAAAATGGGCATTCAAATAAAAAGCATATCGTGCACTTCGTGATTCAGTGATGAGGCAGATTTTCACCTCAGTGGATTTGTCAATAAGCAGAATGGCCGCATTTGGGCGAATGATAATCCAAGAGTGATTGTCGAAAAACCAATGCACCCACAAAGAAGGACTGTTTGGTGCGGTTTGTGGGCTGGCGGCATCATCGGGCCGTATTATTTAGAAAATGAGCCCGGTCAGGCAGTTACTGTGAATGGTGTTTGCTATCGTTAGATGAAAACGAACTTTTTATGACCCGGCACATTAACAGCATAGAACCTAGAGTTTTTTTTTCCCGGAGTTTTTCGATTCCCGGGAAAGCGGGAAAAATTTTTAAATTTCCCGGGATCCCGGGATCCCGCTCCATACAAATAATACAAAGTAAACTTGGTTTTATTAATGAAAAAAACTTTTATAAACAAACGTGAGGGAACTTGTCTACAAAGTAAGTAAAATAAATGCTTAAATACTACAAAAATAATTGAAGATTGAAAGCGGAACTTGAATTATTATTACCTTTGGCTATTATAAGTAAATTCCGTATTATGATGATCTAGTACAAGATAAAATAAACATAACAATTGAGGTACTCAAGATATGAGATCAAAAAGTAAGTTCATAAAATATATAAAATATTTTAATAAATATATTAACATTTTTTAACGGCGTAGGAAATTACTTTCTGACACACTCAAAGCGTTTAGTGAGTCGCCAAAGAGTATATTTCTGATTTTGTTTACTGATTACCATGTTTCCGAAAAATTTCGTTTCCTTTTTTACCGAGGTTGGACAAATAATTAAAAGTGCACCGTTGTTGCATGCTTCTGATGTCAAGGTTGATGCAAAAAATAGCATCATCCGGACTACTTCTTACAAAATATTTCTTTTCATTAGGTCCATCTGTAATCTTTAGGACAATGTATTTTTCAAATTGTATGTTTTAGTAACTTACACGAGTTTCATTATTTTTTTATTTCGGTTTCCCCGCACTTCCCGGATATATTACCAAGCTCGATTTTTTTTTTTTTTTTTTTTTTTGTTGATACGACTATGTTGCAATAACGGAGCGATATGTTTATGTATATCCTATTTTTAAGACTTGTCCATGGACAATGAGAATTTACTGCCTGCATCTTATTTTGAATTTATGTTCTTTATCAATTCATCACTTCACTTAATTTATTAATTATCAACTGTTGCACTGCCCATTCTGCTTTTAATAGATTTATTGCCGCAGGAGACATTAATTTACGTTTGTACACATTTCTTATAATTGATCTAATCGACAACCCATCCACAGATTCTAATTTTTAGAGAAAAGAAAACTAAATTTCAGAGTAAAAATAGCTGTTTTCTGAAACTATGAAGAACTTTTTATTTCCCGGGATCCCGCAACAAAAATCCCGGGAAAACGGGAAATATAATAAGTGAAATTCCCGGGAATTCCCGGGTCGGGAAATCCCGGGAAAAAACCCTAATAGAACCTCAATTCTGATTCAGCGTCATCGAAAATTTGGACCATCGGATGGAGGTGTGCTGCCGAGGTCGCGGCGGTCATTTAGCCGATATTTTGTTTCATACATTATTGTGCTTTGTTGTGATACAGACGTGTATTTTTAGCCCCGCATACGATTTGAACTATTAATTAATCACATTTGATTTTGTAAATATAAGCAGCGAATGGACGCTTAAAAAACAAAAAAATAATTTATTTTGTTATTTAAATTACTTAACATAATAGTGAACAATTTAAAACGATAAAATTAAATAAAATAAAACAGTAAAAATATATATGTATGTACGTATGAATGTTCATACATGTGTATACATATTCTGAACAAAACATTTAAATTCTGGTTTTTTCTTTTGTTGTTGTAAAATACAATAAATAATAAAAATATTAAAGCAAAGCAAGACGGTGAAAAACAAAAACAACTCTTTGCATGAGTACAAACAGTGAAACAACACTAAGACAAAATGAAAGAAACGTTTACGTTTTAGTTAATGCAAATGAAAATAATGCAGAAATAAATAAAACAAAGCAAAACAATATTAACTACCTAACGGCTAAGCCAATTACTCGAACACGTTCCCTCTCACCCTCGGTATTTACACAAACGGTGGATAGTAACTCATTAAAAAAACTACATCAAGATTTGGTGACAAGTGTTGCCAGGCCAGCAAGTATTGCCGTGACGTCAAAAACAAATTTAGTGGGAAATGATACCATGAACTCAAACACAAATGCAATGGAAAACCCCCCTGTAAAAAGTTGTCAAAAGCCTACAGTACAAGTTGGTATGGACAGGTACATAACAGTGCTTAAACGGGGACGCAGCCCTACCTCTGCAGCAGTTGCTTCGGCCTCAAAAGTACCATCTTTTGATAAAATAAATACTCAAAATCGTTTTGCAATTCTGGAGGATGAATCCTCTGAAGCACCAAACGTCATTAAACCATCCAAGCCTCCCCCGATATATCTAAGGGAGCAAAATTCAAATGAGCTCATAAAGAGTTTGATATCGGTGATAGGTGAAAATTCGTTTTACGTAGCGGCTATAAAGCGTGGAAGTATAAACGAGACAAAAATACAAGTCAATAATGAGAATGATTTTCGCAAAATAGTAAACAACTTCGAAACGCTTAAAAAAAACTTTTATACCTACCAACTGAAAAGCAGTAAAGGTCTACAGGTAGTGATTAAGGGTATTGACTCATGTGTGGACCCAGAAGAGGTTAAAACATTTCTAGAAGAAAAAGGCTTCAAGGTAAAACATGTAGTAAATATTAAAAATAGAGAAAAAATTCCCCAACCACTTTTTCGAGTGGAGTTTGAACCCGGCGACGTAAAACTTAAAAAAAACGAAACACATCCTATTTACAATTTAAAATATATTCTCTACAGAAGAATAACTATAGAAGAGCCGCACAAAAAAAATGGACCTGTTCAGTGCTTAAACTGCCAAGAATTTGGCCATACCAAGGCATACTGCTACTTACCCCCTGTCTGCGTAGTATGTGGTGAACTACACGGTACAGTTTCTTGCGATAAGTCTAAAACCGACCCCAACGTAAAAAAATGTAGCAACTGTGGCGGTAATCACACTGCCAATTATAGAGGATGCCCAGTGTATAATATTGTCAAGCAGACGGTTGGACCGAAAACAAATACCCCTCAAATGCAGGTTGCAAATCAGGTAAACACAAATGCAATTCAAGCCCCCCAGCCTAGTAATAACAGAACCTCTTACGCTAACGTCCTAAAATCAAACCATCAGCCAATGCAAGGTGCCTCGTCAAGTAATGATGAAACTCCGGTTTCTAATTTAAGTCGTTTAGAAATAACCATGGAAACATTAGTGCAAACAGTAAATAATTTTACGAACACAATGGGTAATATGATGCAGGAAATGCTTAGAATGCAATCGATGTTATTGCAAGCTGTACTTAACAAACCATGAACTGTTTAAAAATTTGTTTTTGGAACGCAAACGGCATCCGCCAACATAAAAATGAATTAGAATACTTTCTTAAAAATAAACAAATTGATGTCATGATGATTTCTGAAACTCATTTGACCTCAAGAAATACGTTTAAAATCAATGGTTATATACTATATGATACCAAGGACCCTCGAGATAGAGCTTGTGGAGGTTCTGCCATCTTAATAAAAACTCGAGTCAAACACTACATTATGTGTGATCACCGTGAAGACTATCTGCAAGCAACGACTATTTGTGTTGAGGAGCTAAATCGAAACATAGTAATTTCTTCTTTATACTCTCCACCTAGATTTTCCATATCAGAAGGCCAATATTATAAATATTATAAATCATTAGGACCCTGTTTTCTGGCCGCTGGCGATTATAACGCTAAACATACCTTCTGGGGGTCACGACTTATAACACCAAAAGGTCGTGTTTTGTTTAACACAATCTCTAAAATGGGTTTAAATGTGGTCGCGAGCGGGCAACCAACATATTGGCCTACTGATCAGCAAAAAATTCCAGATGTTATCGACTTTGGCGTGGTTAAAAACATCCCCACAGAAACGATTCATGTTGTAGCTTCCTTAGAATTATCATCCGACCACACACCTACAATTGTTACTATATCGAACCCAAATAGAATTGTATTTCCGTCAGGTTACTTAGCGACGCCAGCCACACAAATAAATTGGTTAAAATATAAAAAATTTCTCAGTGCCCATTGCACAGAAAATATTCCGCTTAGTACACCGGAGAATGTGGATCTCTCTCTTGTTAACTTTGACAGTTATCTTAAACTAGCTGTTCAACACTCCAGCGTTACCCCCAAATAAATTAAAAATAATAAAATATGTTCTTCAGATGTCGAGCGGCTCTTGACTGAAAAAAGGAGAGTTCGAAGAGAGTGGCAACTTTACAGATCCCCGCAACTTAAGATTTTATTAAAAGAATGCACAAAAAGGCTAAGAAAGTTGCTACAGAATCAGAAAACGGCTTCTCTAGAAAAATATCTTAAGGAACTTGATGCAACTCCACAATCTGACTACTCATTATGGCGTGCAGCTAGAAATCTAAAAAGGCCAGTTACATCTAAGCCACCATTAAGAAACTTGAATGGTAGTTGGGCAAGAAATGACAATGAAAAAGGAAACCTGTTTGTAAATCATTTGAAAAACGTATTTACACCAAATATATCTCACAATATTGCGGTCGAGTTACCACCTGTTGATGCTAGAGCAGCTATTCCCCTCAGATTTGAGATAAGAGAAATCGAAAAGGCTATTTGTGACTTAAACACTAAGAAGGCACCTGGTATTGATAAAATCAGTAATAAAATGCTTTTGGAGCTACCTCGCATAGCAAAGAAAATTATTCTTTTTATTTTTAATGCTATTTTACGCCTTGAATACTATCCTGAAAAATGGAAGGTTTCCTTAGTTACCATGATACCAAAGCCAGGTAAAGATCATACAAAAGTTGAGTCTTATAGACCTATTAGCTTATTATCAAATATGTCAAAGCTGTTTGAGAAATTATTAGTTTCAAAATTAACACCAATTTTAAGTGAAAATAGATGTATTCCAAACCATCAGTTCGGATTTAGAAGAAAACACAGCACAATCGAGCAGACTCATCGAATAGTAAATGTCATAAGAAAAGCATTTGAAGAAAAGAAATATTGCTCAGCACTCTTCATCGATGTTTCGCAAGCTTTTGACAAAGTCTGGCATGAAGGCTTATTACACAAATTGAAGCAAAATTTACCAGCAAACACACACAAGCTGCTAGAAAGCTACTTAGTCGGTCGTCAATTTATTATTAAAGAAGGAAATTTCTTAAGTTCACCTCAGCCCATTGCCGCAGCATCCTGGGCCCCCTATTATACTTAATTTATACTTCGGACATGCCAACAAGCAACTAAACACAAACTTCAACATTTGCAGACGATACAGCTTTTCTAAGCGTCCACGAAAATCGTTATGAAGCATCGCGTTACTTACAGCATCATATATTTCAACTAGAAATATGGTTAAGACAATGGAGGATAATGGTCAATGAGCAAAAATGTGTACATATAACATTCACTTTGCGCCGGGAATCTTGCCCCCCTATTACAATCAATAATCAAATAATTCCTCAACATTCGCATGTTAAATATCTCGGTATACATCTGGATCGGCGATTAACGTGGAAATGCCATATAGAGGCAAAATTAACTCAAATTAAACTAACAGCCATTCAAATTCATTGGCTTATTGGAAGAAATTCTGTCCTTAGTCTCGATTGCAAGCTTCTACTTTACAACTCTATCTTAAAGCCTATCTGGTGCTACGGTATTCAACTATGGGGCACTGCCTCGGCCTCTAATATCGACAAAATTCAAAGGCGCCAAAATAAACTTCTTCGAATAATCACAGCCGCTCCCTGGTATGTTAAAAACTCAAACATTCATAAGGATCTCAATGTGCCATTAGTGAAATCTATAATTACAAAATATGCAATAAAATATTTAAAAAGGCTTGAACAACACCCAAATCCACTAGCTCGAAATATTTTAAATCATGGCGGCCACACTCGCTTAAGAAGAAGAGACACTGCAGCACTTACCCAATTAGATGAGCGATAAACACCTATAAAAGTGAACATAACCCGTGATGAAGAAAATTTTGTCTGGCACTGGCAGGAGATAAAATAACGTATTAGGTTAAGATTTGATTAATTATTGTTAGTTCATATTTAATACATGAAGATTCAATAAAAAATAATGACAAAAAAAAAAAAAAAAAATTATTGAACCACACCAATACTATCACAGTAAAAAGAAATGACAATAATTTCCTAAATAATTTGTGTTCTATCCAAAATCAACATCGGCCTTTAATTAACCCAGCAGAAAAAAAATTTGCACCAGTAAAAGCATTAATTAAAAATAAAATCAGTTCTAATTAAAAATTTTATCAAGTCAATTAAACGTTTAATCAAGTGAATTAAACGTTTAGTCAAGTGAAATAAACTTTTAATTTAACATTTTAATTGGTTTACTAGTGCAAATTAATATTGTCAATTAAAAGTTTAATAAACTTGATTAAAAGTTTAATTCACTTGATTAAACGTTTAATTCACTTGATTAAATTTTTATTTAAAACTGATTTTTTTTTGATTAATGCTTTTTTTACTGGTGCAAGATTTTTTTCTATGTATTTTCAATGTGTTGCTTCAATTTCGGTATCTACATTTAATTTATACTCTTAAATTGTAAGGCAAAGCAGGTTGTCCTTAAAGAAAAATGTTACTTTAAACTCTAAATAAACAAAAATGAAGGAAAAAGCAATTATATACGTTTTGGACCAATCTTTTAGTATACCGATACTCAGAATCAGTTTTAAAAGTTATTTAACGATGTCCATCCGTCCGTCTAGTTGGTTGTCTGCGCAAATTATAAATTACAATCTTGTAGATAATTTGATCAAAATTGGTAAATATATTTTAATTATACTAAAGACGGAGTCTATGTAAATGATGAGAATCTATCTATAATATAACATATTACCCACGAAAACGTCTTTCCAAATTAGACTCTTTGTGTCCGTGAACCCATTTAATTATGTTAATATTAAGATTAAATTTTCCCCAAAAACATGCTACTGCAAATTTTATTCTTTTTGAATCGGTTCACATTTGCCCAAAGTTTCTATCTATAAATAACTTTAACTTCCTTTCGTAAAAATTAATCAACAATTAAGCGACCGTCCTTATAATCCCTTTAAGACAAAAAATCTCACAAGGATGTTAATATCTAGATAATATTCGACGCAAACATCGCTTATTTGAATTTTAATCTAATAACATAACTTTGTGTTTGTGGGCCCATGACTGCCCATCGTTTCCAATTGGGTAAGATTCATCTGTGTGTTTGGGCTTTACCAATTACAATTTTAGGATTGTTTTTATTAAATCGAACTGCTATTAAATTGGTTAATATTTTGTTTTCAAATTATCCGTTTTTGAATTTTTTGGGGCATAATTTTAACAATTTTCAGGGCTTTTTTTTAGTTTTGAATACATACTTTATGTTCATAATTTAATAAATTTTTACTATATACAAACAAAATAAGTTAAAATTAAGAAATTATTTTTTGATTTTGAATTTTCTTGTTTTAAGAAACGAAATTGATTACTTTAGAAAATAAAATTCTTTCCGTGTAGCATACAAAAACTTGCCCTGAACATTACAAGTAATGGCAAGACAAATATGTTGGTAGCAAATATGACGTTTTACACAAAAACTTGTTATAACAAGTTTTTCTTTTAAACATTTTTTACAAATTTCAAATGAAAACTATAAATTATCAAAAACTACTATTGAGAAGTTGTCATAAAACGGGTTAATATTTAGAAAGAAAAAAATTATTTTTAGAATTAGGTATTTGCATTTGAATAAAAAAAAATGGAACAAAATGGACTTGATATTTAGAAGGACTTTTTGCTTAAGAGGAATAGTCAATACTTTGAAATTTGATAGTTGTTGGAAGGCTTATCTTAACCACATATACCTTTTACAAGCCTTCTCTAGAAGAGAACTTCATTGGGGAACAGCCCTTAACAAGCAAAAAAGTGTACATTTTACATTTACTTCGTATTTCAGACACATGAGTGATATTTAATATAAATAATAATCATACGCTTCAAAGACCCATAAATTGAATAAACCTCGAACGCATACTTAATTTTAATATTTAATAATGCTCATACGCCGCAATGTTGTTACACTGGTCGACAAAAAATAAAAAAAGTTCCCGCCTTTTAACAAAAATTAGACGACTTATCAGATTTTAACGCCCTTAATTCAAATACTTTTACGGTTTTTTTATGGCCATGACTAATATTTCGCACGAAATAATGAGGTTTTGCTGATACATATCACCATAAAGTGAGAATGAAATGTATCAGCATAACCACCTTGTTTCTGACAGAAAGTTAGTCATGCCACCCTAAAAAACTGAGCCCGATAGAAGAAAATTGTAACCGGATTTGAATTAAGCGCGCTTAAATCTTTATAGTCCACATATTTTTTAAAGGCGAATTTTGCTGCAGCCCAGTTCTAGCATCTATTTAAAAAATTTGTTAAAGATCAAAAATTCATTTCAGTGAAATGCAAAAATTGCTGGAATTGGAAATTAGCCAGTGAATCCAGAAGATAATTGCTAAAAATAATTAACACTTTATTGTACAAATTTACAAAAATCTTTTTTAGATAAAAAAAAAAAATATAATCAAAAAAGTTAAAATTTACATCTGTTGATAAACAGAAAAAAATTGTCCAAAAAATTATTGTATAAAAAATTTTGAATAAAATATTAAAATAATACAAAAATTTCCATTTAACAACTTCTAAAATACAAAAAATCAAGTAAAAAATTTCCTATAAAAAAATTTTTTTTAATCAAATTTTCCTTAAAAGAAAATTCTTTTTAAATCTACAAAAAAATCTTTAAAAATACAAAAAATCAAGTAAACAATTTCCTATAAAAAAAATTTTTTTAATCAAATTTTCCTTAAAAAAAAAATTCTTTTTATATCTACAAACAAAAACTTTTATAATACAGAAAATCATGTAAAAAATTTCCTATATAAAATTTTTGTAAACCAATTTTCCTATAAAAAATTTTTCTTAAAATTTACAATTAACTAACTTCTATAATACAAAAAATTATGTAGAAAATTTCCTTTAAAATTTTTTTTTTTATAAAATTTTCATATAAAAAATTTAATTTCAAAAGATTTTGTTATTCGTGCTTAATTCCCAGTTTTTATTCTTGACAAAAACACTTGAAATTTATTGTTGATGGGATAAGCTATTCCTATCCGCATTTCACTGGTTGCTTAGGCCAGATCATCAGGAAACTTCATCTATAAAGATTTTAGAAAAATAAAGATATTAAACCAAATAAAACTGTTAAACGTATAAGAATTATAGCAACAGTTCAACTTGTAATAATATCAAAGTTTAAACAAAACACATCAACAATAAACAACAGTGGGTTTATCTCATCTGACATTCCCCACTACAATTAGTTGAATTAGTAGTAGTTGTAAGTAGGTTAAGAAAAACAAAATAAAAACAACAAAAACTTACAAAAGATGTTGTCAATAAAGTGTTTTTTAGGCCGTGCACTTGCCCGTTTATTATCAAAAAGTAATTTCAATTTTTGGGAATACAAAATTTTAATTTCAAAGGATTTTATTATTCGTGCTTAATTCCCAGTTTTTATTCTTGACAAAAACACTTGAAATTTATTGTTGATGGGATAAGCTATTCCTATGCGCATTTCACTGGTTGCTTAGGCCAGATCATCAGGAAACTTCATCCATAAAGATTTTAGAAAAACTAAAGATATTAAACCAAATAAAACTGTTAAACGTATAAGAATTATAGCAACAGTTCTACTTGTAATAATATCAAAGTTTAAACAAAACACATCAACAATAAACAGTGGGTTTATCTCATTTTACATTCCCCACTACAATTAGTTGAAATTCTCTCAACATTAATTGCAATGCCCTATAAAAATTTCTTTTAAAACTGAAAGTTTTTAAGAAACATTTTCAAAAAAAAAACCAAGAGTTTATTTTAAGAAAAAATTTACTATAAAACAAAAATTTTCTAAAAAATTTGCTATAAAAAAACAGACATATTTTAAAAAATTTCCTATAAAACAGAACATTTTCTAGAAAATGTCGTTTAAAACTGATAACAATCTAGATAACTTCCTATAAAACATTAAATCATCTAGAGAATATCCCATAAAATAAAAAATGTTCTAGAAAATATGCTATAACACAAAAATTTTTTTAAGGAAATTTCCTATAAAAAAGAAATTTATTTAGAAAAATTCTAATAAAAATAATTTTTTAGAAGGTTTCTATAAAACAGAGTTTTTTTTTAGAAAAAAGATATTTTTAGAAAAATTTTTATTAAACTCAAAATTTTTAGAAAATTTTTTACAAAGCAGAATATTTTCTAGAAAATTTCCCTTAAATCAGAATATTTCCTTTTCCTTTAAAACACAAATTATTGTAGAAAATTTTCTAAAAAACAAAAAATCATTTAGAAAATTTCTTATAAAACAAAAACTATCAAGCGTATCTATCTATCTATCTATCTTCTATATATATATATGTATGTATGTATGTATGTATGTATGTATGTAACGTATGGACTCCAAAACGGCTGGTCTGATTTTGATGAAATTTTCAGGGAATCTTCAGAATATTCAGGCGGGTGACACTGTGAAGTCTGATTTTTAATTTTGGTCTGCGGGCGGAGGGGCGTGGCAAAATCCAATTTTCATATTGCACCACCAATGACTTCTTAATAATTTGGACGATTTTTTCTTTAAAATGATCGCCATGGTCCAACTTAGATTTATACGAAAAGAAAATTTTGGCACCGCCCACTTTTTTCGAATTACCTAAAATCAGAAAACGGCTCCAGCGATTTGAGAAATTTTTCTTTCAAATGTTCGTATTAATCCATTTTAAGTTTTCATCGAAATAAAAATTTACCACGCCTACTTTTACGCCCACTTTTTCTATTAAGCGCATAAGTTCAGAACGGCTTGACCGATTCAAACGATTTTTTCTTTAAAATTATTGCCATGGTCCAACTTAGGTTTTTACGGAAAGATAATTTTGCCCCGCCCACTTTTTTCGATTTACCTAAAATCAAAAAACGGCTCCATCGATTTGACTAATTTATCTTTTAAATGTTCGTATTAATCCATTTTACGTACTCATCGAAAGAAAAATGTATCACGCCTACTTTTACGCCCACTTTTTCTATTAAGCGCATAACTTGAGAACGGCTTGACCGATTTGGACGATTTTTTCTTTAAAATCATCGCCAAGGTCCAACTTAGGTTTTAACAAAAGGAAAATTTAAAAGGCCGTAAATTTCGTTTAAAACTAAATTTAAATCGTCTGGTAATACAACACTAATGTTTGCTTAGAGCCAGCAACGCGGACCGGGTCAGCTAGTTTGATATAAAACAAAGAGTTCTTTAAAAAAAAAATCCAATAAAGCAAAAATTGTTTTTCCTATAAAATAGTTATGTTCTGAGAACAGAAATTTTTTAGAAAATTTCTTATTAAATCATTTAAAACAGAAAATGTTCTAGAAAATTTCCCTTAAACCAGAATATTTCCTAGAAAATGTCCTTTAAAACACAAATTATTTTAGAAAATTTCTAAAAAGCAAAAAATCATTTAGAAAATTTCATATAAAACAAAAACTATCAAGCATATTTCCTATAAAACAAAGAGTTTTTTATACCCTTCACCGAAGGGAAGAGGGTATATATAACTTTGTCATTCCGTTTGTATGTTCTACACCCTATAAAGTATATATATTCTGGGTTCTTATGAAAAGCGAAGTTCAAATCCGGTTGTCCGTCTGTCCGAGTGTATGTTGAAATGGGTTTTCCGAAAACCCCAGAAATGATGTGGACTAGGTTGATGTATATTTATGTCACATATACTCCGTTTAAGTTTGCTATTGAAATTCAGCCAGATCGGTCCAAAAATGACGTAGATATGAGCAAAAAACCACGACTACCTCAAAATTTTTCCAAAAATCCCTTGTTGTTGTATTTTTTTATTTCTGTATATCTTGAGAACGGCAAAACCCAAAGTTTCCAAATTAGGTACACACATTTAGGTTGCCAATACACACCATCCTACAAAATGTGGGCGGGTTTGGAGAAGTGGGCGTGGTACCTCGCGTACAAAAAAAAATTTAAAATTGTATAAAAACCTAAATTTAAGGGCTGCCATATGTCCTATGGATATGACTTATATATCAAAATATCGGAAATTTGTATGAGTTATAGCCGAAATACTGGGGTCTTATCACCGCATACGATATCGAGCAAAATTCATCGAAATTATTTATTTTGGTATCTTGAAACTCGATATCGAATGAAATGTATTGAATAGCATTCGACATCGAGTAACTCGACATTACATTTATCGAGGTTTTATTCGATACGCCAGTGTCTATCGTATGCAAAAACATTCAATAGTTTATTCGATACGATAGTATCGAATGCAGTGATTAGACCCCTGAATTCCCGAAAATTACTCTTTTTATACCCTTCACCGAAGGTAAAAAGGTATATACAATAACGATCCTACACCCTATAAAGTATATATATTATGGGCCCTTATGAAAAGCGAAGTTCAAAACCGGTTGTCTCTTATTTAAAAAAAAAAAAATATTTACCAGTCTTATTTAGTTTTTGTCTAGTTGCTCTGTATTCTGCTCGCACAATGGTGAAGGGTTTATAAGATTCGGCACAGCCGAATATAGCACTCTTACTTGTTAAAGTTTAGAATCAATAAGATTTGCTAGAACTGTTAATGGTATTGATCCCCACACTAATTTTTAGCAATCCATCAGCTCCTTCTTATCCCTTTCGGAACTGAGGCTAAGCTGCTGGGAATTTTTAAAATATTTTCCCCCTTTTGTCATAAAATTTTCCGAACATTTTTCATTGTTGGAATTTATTCTATGAGCTAAATTTCAGTTATGTATTTTATAAAGCTTTTTTTTAATAGTCCTATTCCTTCCATTTTTCAGAATAGGGATAAGAAAGAGCTGATGGATTAGTGTGGGGATCAATACCATCAACAGTTCTAACAAATCTTATTGATTCTATGTGCGGAAGTCATAAGAAACCAAGGCTATATTACACGAAGTAGTGAAAGTTGCTTAAGTTTTCAAACAGTTTATTTCTTGCTAGATAATAAAATTATATTTTTGAAAATCCTATTAGAATAAAGTTAAATAATATAATAAAAATTAACTAGTTTTTTAATTAAATCTACTTAAAGATTAAATATAAGAGTCTGATTACATTATCAGGAAAAGTTGCTTGGGCTTCGAATAACATTTACTGCACGAAGGCGGTCCTAAAATATTGCTTTTTTCTAACACATTTATTTTGTTAAAAAAAATTGTTTAGAATATTTTTTTAGAAGTAATGCTAGAAACACAACTGGGACGAACGACGAATTTTTCGCAACGAATATTCGTCACCAGAAATAAAACACATTGGTGTATATGAAAGTACACACGATCATTGTGTAGACCGAAATTCGTCGTGCGAAACGAACTCTGCGATAGGTTCATTTCTATTTCTTACACAGCGTTTACATTTGCCAGTACTGGCAAGACAGTAAGCATATACATATTAGTTGGCAAAACAATGCAAAAACAAAATAGCTGTAAAAGTGTTTATGTATTAGTGAAAAAGTTTGAATGAATTGCTACTGTCTTGCCAGTACAGGCAAATGTAAACGCTATGTTACGCAGACGAACGACGAATAAATTGGGAAAGGGACAGCGCAGCATGATAGCAAAGTCCACTATTTATTGAAAATCGTGACATCTGTAAAGAATTACAGGGACAAATCGCTTCCATTGCGAACTTGGCTAAAATTCGCGAAAAAATTGCAAACATGCAAACAAACACTAAAATTATTTAGAAATCGCTAAATGAGTAAAAAACAAAATTTCGGAAAATAACAAAAAAAAAAAAAAAAATTTGCAAAAATGGCTAAAATTCGAAGAAAGAAATTTTAATATTTCAAAAAAGCCATTAAAAGTCCCTAAAACTATAAGGAATGGCAAAAATTCGATAAAAATTGTTTAATGAGCGGAAATTCGCAAAAATGTTCTAACAGCGGCATGATAGCAAAGTAGGGTATTCATTTAATCGGGCTTTTGCTTTAATCGGTTAATCGCTCGATTAATTAACCGAGGTTTTGGTTTAATCAGTTAATAATCGGTTAATATTGCTATTGATCGGTTAACCGATTAATAAAGTTTTGTTATAAATTAAGTAATTTCAATAAATAAAAATGCAAAAATTATTTATTATTTGGAGTTTATTAGTGAAAAAAAACAATAACATAACAAACAAAACAATTCTTGAACTAAAATGAGCAAACAAAGAAAATTCAATACTAATTAATACAATGGGCATTAGACTGGTCGCAATTTTTTTTTTTAAATGTAATTGTATGCGCTGCTTAAAATATGAGGTTCGGTGTAAGAAATCATGATCTAATTTTTCAGGTCAATCCGACGGTGCCTAGCCGTGCCGGGTGGGGCCCAAAGTTCCCCATATTATAAAAAAAAACATCTTTTCTATCAGATCTTTATAGTTATACTAGTTGAAAAGCCGAAAATCAAAAATATGGCTTTGTTACGATCTTTCGCGGAGAAAGTACTTCAAGTGTACCAAATTTCAGCTTCCTATGTCATCAGATGGCTTCAGAAAGTTGCGGAAATAATAGGACATACATGCAAACATCCTGACATACTAAGAAATTATATATTGTATAGATAGATTAAAGTATGTGCTGTTTAATATTTTAGTATGATACTAATGAAAGATTTTTAACCTAATTCGGGGTCGCTGAATCCAGTGGTGTTAGCCGTTTTTTTAGGTTAGCTTTGGTTTTCGAGATATACCGTTATTTCGAAAATTAAGGAGGTTGCACAACATATGTTCGCGTAACTCAAAAACGCTTTAGTTTATTGAAAAACTAAAAAAAAACCGAAATTCCGCAATAAAATTTACTTTAAGAAAGGTAAAACGTTTTTCTTATATGCGCAGTCGTTTTAGAAACATAATTTTTTTTTTGGAAAAAAAATAATTTTTTTAATTAAAATTTCGGAATTTTTGTTTTTAAAAATTCATAAAAAAATGCAGCTATGCTTCTAATTTTATGCAGACATATAAAAAACAACATTGCAAACAAAACAAGCTATAAATGATTAAAATCTGTTAACAACTCTTGATTTTATGTATTCACAAAAGACGACAAATTTTAATTAATTTAAGAATTTTATTAAACCGCCACATCTTTTGTGAATACATAAAATCAAAAGTTGTTTACAGATTTTAATCATGTATAGCTTGTTTTGTTTGCAATGTTGATTTTTATATGTCTGCATAAAATTAGAAGCATAGCTGCATTTTTCAATTTTTTATGAATTTTTAAAAACAAAAATTCCGAAATTTTAATTAAAAAAATTATTTTTTTTCCAAAAAAAAAAATCATGTTTCTAAAACGACTGCGCATATAAGAAAAAAGTTTCAACTTTCTTAAAGTAAATTTTATTGCGGAATTTCGGTTTTTTTTAGTTTTTCAATAAGCTAAAGCGTTTTTGTATATTGTATCTATACAATATATAATTTCTTAGTATGTCAGGATGTTTGCATGTATGTCCTATTCTTTCCGCAACTTTCTGAAGCCATCTGATGACATAGGAAGCTGAAATTTGGCACACTTGAAGTACTTTCTCTGCCGAAGATCGTAGCGTAGTCATATTTTTCATTTTCGGCTTTTCAACTAGTATAACTATAAAGATCTGATAGAAAAGATGTTTTTTTATAATATGGGGAACTTTGGGCCCCACCCGGCACGGCTAGGGACCGTCGGATTGACCTGAAAAATTAGATCATGATTTCTTACACCAAACCTCATATTTTAAGCGCAAACAATTAAATTAAAAAAAAAAAAAAACCCATACAAGATGCGACCAATCTAATGGGCATTCCCACAAAATTTCTACCAGGATAAAAGAATAGAATGTTGGTAAGCATCGTCTTTCATTGTTTATTATTATAAAAAAAAGTCTATGTTTTTATAAAAGAATGATTTTTATAGCATATCTCAGCTTTTTTACTTGAGGAAATTGGGCTGGAAACTGGAAAACTTTATATTTTTTAAAGCTACATCTAAAGACATTTTTATATAATTATTTTACATGCAAAAAAATGTTATGTTTGGACATTTTCTTCACAATCTCTCCATTACAATCAATTGTAAACTGAGTATTAAGGCAGAATTAGTCTTTACTTAATGTTCCGTTACGAATCAGCTGATTTGTTTTTGTTATGAAAAACCTATGAATTGATTGATGAAAAAATATTTTCTGAACACATACCTTTTGAATATGAGACGAAACAAATAATAAAAAACACAAACAATTTTGTTATAATACTACAAAAAATTTAAAATTTTGTTATATCGGTTTATCGGTTAATCGACTGAAATTAACCGGTTTAATCGTTAATCGAAAAAACGCAATTTTAAATTAACCGATCAGTTAATCGGGTAGTAATTATCGGTTAACCGGTTAACGGTTAACCGAATAAATACTCTATAGCAAAGTCTACTATTTATTATAAATCGTGAAAGCTGTAAAGAATCAGAAAACTTACAGGAACAAATAGCGAACATGGCTGAAATTCGCAAAAATTTTCAAAAATTTAAACAAACCCAAAAACTAATTTGAGATCGCAAAATCGAAATGAGAACACCAAAAATGCTGAAGTAATCTTTTGAGGGGATTCGGATTCTAGAACACACCCGATTAATAGTTTCTTATAAATTAAAAAAAAAAATTTAGGTTCACGCACTTGTTGTGTCTCATTCGACGAACTTACGCAATGAATTTTTGCCGACGAATTCGTCGTACTATGCGAAGTTCGTCGTTCGTCCCAGTTGTGTTCATACCATAATATTGAAAAAAAAAACTTAAATAAATAACAACAAAATTTATTGCCAAAAACAAATACTTATTTCTCTAAATTTCCAAAAAAAAAAAAAAAAAAGATGTTTGTAAAACGTAATTACTTTTGTAAATCTTTATATGTTTTAATAGCTGTGCTTGTGTGTGTGTTTTTTACTACTGAACTCAATTTTTTAATATTTGACATTAAAAAAATATGTATTTCTCAAAAAAAAATATAAATAAAAAGTTTATAAATCTAATATTAAACTTTAATTTATATACTTGGAAAAAACTGTCAGGAGGATCTTAAATCAGGGAAGAATTTAGGGGAAAACAGAGGCATTGCTAGATCTGATTTTATTTTAATACATATTGAGAAGATAAAGGAAAGAAAGAAACTTAATTTTTTCTACCATCCGAATTCGAAATTTCAATATTTTTAAGAATTTATATAAAGCCTTTAAGCTAGAGCTGTGCACGTGCAAGAGCTCGCACGCTTACGCAGCAATTCACTTTTAAACTCTTGCGCATGCTTACTAAACAAAACAAAAACGCACGGTCACACAATCACGCAAACTCAGGAAAATTATGTTTTTTATTGATACGAAGCTTAAATTGAATTCTTATTTTTTATAATGGTCTCCTCAAACAAAACTGTTTTCTAACGAAAATGTGTTTAGACATATTATGGCTAAATTTGGTTGCCGGTGGCAATAATATTATGGTTGAATTAGTCCTCAATCGCGAAGGTGCAACAGTAATATGGTTGCCTTTAAACATGTTAAATATTACAATAATTTGTTTTAAAATTGACAATTAAATTAAAAATGATTTTCTCTTTTCTAGAAGCAGTGCTGTAACCCACAATTTAATTTGCTTACGGTTCGGGTGTAAGATATTTTCTTTGCACTGTTCTTTACAGCACAATAGTCGAGTAAGCCAACTGTTTGTATCCAACACAGATGGCGCTAGAAACAAAGTTCTTGTATGGGCTGTTAGAACCAAGTACTATAGTGCAAGAGAAGTGTTAACTCCTCAATATCTCATAATGAGTAGTCTGGGGTAACACCACTTCTGCGCTACAATATATAAAATTGTAACGTTACTGACTCACAGATTAATCATCGCACAGCCTGAAGCTAAAAACTTGAAATTTGGACCGGAGGTGGGGGTCTACTAAGACGGGATTTTTGGAAATTCATATGTTTAGGTGGTAAAAAAGAGTAAATTCGGAAACCTTTTATCTCCAAAACTAAAAGATATACAAAAAACCTGTAAAAATTATCGGTGTCTGGTACTTTTTTGAAATTCGGCTCTTTTAGGGTGAAAACAGGTAAAACCAAAATTTTTTGGTACGTTTTTGTCGGCCCATCTATATTTTGAACCACTAAATCTAGAAATTAAATTCATACCACATTCGAAACTTATCAAAAAAATACGAATACAAGTTTGGTACTTTTTCGAACGTTTAATGGCTGAAAATCGTAACTATTTTTGGAACTTCTTTAAAAAATATTTTGCTTCATTCATTGACATATTCGTAGTAAATTATGGGCACCGACTAAAATACTGCAATTTTTGATACTTTGATGGGGGGGAATAGTACCAAATTGGGAAATACGGGAAATTTAATATATTTCTTCACCTGTTTTGTTCTACAACTAGCATTTTTTAATTATCGTTAATATTGGACCTTAAAACATAAAATTCAACATGCAATGTCCTGAGTGGCTACGAGGGAACTCGAAGAACTTTTTGGTACTTTTTTGTTCTTTAACTGATACTTTTTGAATTTTCAAGATGCAATGGCCTGTGAAAGTAAACGTATTCAACCTATACATATTTTGGAATAAAACGGGAAAATTTACATTCTTTTATTTGCATTTGTGTTCTACGTGTGGAACTTTTTTAATTTTCTGTACTATTGAACTTAAAAACACAAAATTATAGGTTAAATTTGTTAAAAGCTTGGAACATAAACTTTGGCATATAAATATGCTTATGAAACAAAAGGCCCGATAATAAAGAAGCGGGTTAAATGCTAGAATTTAAACAAGTTAAAACCTGGAAAAATAAAATTTGGCATACAAATATGTCAACGAAGAAAAAGGAGACGCTTACGAAGTATCGTGTTAAATGCTAGTGCTATTATAGGTGATCTACATATTTTTGCTATTATAATTAACCATAATATGGTTGTGGCTTGTTTATGGTCAACTTATTTAACCATAATATGGTTGCCGGTAACAACAATATGAAGTTAACCATTATATGTTTAAAGGTTTTCGTTAAAAATACTTTCGTTGGAGGTGACCATATTGAAAAATATTTTTTTCTGCGGGTGTAAGAGCGAAAGAGGTAAATCTTGCATGACTTAAAAGTTATAAGACCTCGTTACTCTTACTTAAATGTTGCGGATACGTAAACGTTACGGTCGACTTTAAATGTTGGTAGTTACTAAAAATACGTACGCGTCTCATATCGATCCCTTTGCGTGAAATTGAATAAAATAAAATAAAAAATTAAGCTTTTAGCAACAATATTTTTTTCCAATATAAAAAAAACAAGAGCTGTAAGGTGCTTGGTTAATTTTCAATAAAAGCCCGATAACACCAATTTCAGTTAGAACAAAAAACCCTTAACATTTCATGACACCAAATTTAAGTTATTGTTTTGATGAGAATCTCATTAAAAAATTTTTAAAGTAAACCGCTGGTTAATAAGTTTTGTTGACAACACTGCTTGAAAACAGCTGATACGTAAAAACGGAGAGAAATTTGAATTTTATCAGGTTCATCCGCAACGCAACCTTACGTTTACGTGTGAGTACCTATTTACACATAAGTTTGGTAAGGAAAACGGAACAGCTGATCCGCAACGTTTACGTAAGCGTAACGAGGCCTATAATCGCGCACGTAAATTTTATATTGCCATCACGATCACTCTCTGAGATTGGTTAATTTTAAAGGTAATTACAATAACAAATGATTCACTTGTGAAACAAAGAATTAACGTCACATAATTTAAAAAAAAATTGGCTTGAAAAAATCTTAACAAATCAAGCCTTAGTTTATAAAACTACCAAAGTAAGTTATTTAATTCCACCTCAAAATCTTTTTTCAATGGTGTTACAGGCCCTTAAAAAATCTATTTTACCGTTTCTCTCTTCTTCTAAACCCATAACTCTTTTCTTTTTTTGCAAATACAACACTCTCTATTTTAAGTAAAAATTCAAAGAACTAAGTAAATTTTAATTCAATGTTCGAAGAAAAATGAAACCAATATAAAATAGTGAATTTTAAAAAAATGTACATCAACATACAATAAACTTCAAAAAAATATACATTTATACTTAAAAATAAACACACAGACACAGGGACGACATATGTACACAAAAAAACTCTTTTAAATAAACTGAATATCATCCACCCATTTTTTTTTTTTTTTTTTTGAAAATATATAAATTTTCGTATCCAGAATGTGTGAAGAAGTGCTTCCTTTTAAATGGTGTGTACGTAGTATTTGTTTAACAGAAAGTAAAGAAATATAAACGAGAATTCTTTAAAACAGCGATTCCCAAAATTTATTAAAATAACTTTTGTTAAAAAAAAAAAAAAAACAATTAAATAACCTCCTATAAAACAAATAAAATTTAAGAAAATAGAAAATCTTTTTTAGAAAATTTCTTATAAAATGAAAAATATTCTCGAAAATTGTTTATCAATTAAAAAATCTTCTAGAAAATTTCCTATAAAATAGAAAGCTGTTGAGAAAATTTCCTATAAAATAAAAACAAAACTTTTTAGACGTTTTCATGTCAAATAGCGAAGTAAAGTAGAAAAGTAAGCGTGGAACCTTCCATTGAAGGACAATAACATTTAGTATAAGCACAAAAAATAAACAATAAACAGTTAACTCGAAAATGTCACCTGCATGAATTCGCCTTGACCCAGACTAAGGTATAAAATTCCATTTCATTAAAACTTTTTCAGAACTTGTTGAAAAATTTGATAAGAATAAAAATTAACCAGATTTGGTTTGTCGTACTTAATTTCAAATTTTTATTCTTGATAAAAATTGAGGGGATAAGCTTTCCCATGCGCATTTGACCGGTTGCTTAGGCCAGATCGTCAGGAAACTTCATCCAAAGATTTTAGAAAAACTAAAGATATTAAACAAATAAAACTGTTGACGGCCATTTAACACGGTAATACAATGTATTACGACATTGCAAAAAATAAAGTAGAATGAGAAAAATCTTATCATGTAAAAGCAAAATGTATTGAGTAAGAGAGAACACGAATACAAAATCTGACAAGCGGTCTGCAAATGCTTTTTTTCTAAACCATTTTAGAAACTTATGTTTTCTCATCACACCAGTGGTGTATTTTAACAGAGTATATTGAAGGTGGTAGAATTTTTATACAATTACAAAAACAACCCAGGAAATTCTCATGTTGTTTTTGTATAAACTTAAAACTGCAACCATCTGCTTTTTTGATATTATTTTTTTTTATTTTACTTATACCATCCGTGTAAACATGAATTATACTTACAAAAGATTTTTAATTTTTTTTTTTCTTTTAAAGACGGAGAGAATTTCATAATATTTTGACAACAATAAACAGTGAGTTTATCTTTTCTGACATTCCCCACTACAATTGGTTGAAATTCTCCCAACATTAATTGTAGTTATAAGTAGGTTAAGAAAAAACAAAATGAAAACAAAAACAAACTTGCTTTATTGTTCTCGCAAAAAATAAAGCATGTTGCCAGTTTAGTTTTTTTTTTTAACCGTGCACTTGCCAGTTTATTATCAAAGTAATTTTTTGGGAATACAAAATTTCTAATTTACAATCTTTCAAATACCTTTCGATGAAGTTTCCTGACGATCTGGCCTAAGCAACCAGTGGAATGCGCATAGGAGTAGCTAATCCCTTCAACAATAAATTTCAGTGTTCTTATCAAGAATAAAAATTGGGAATTAAGCACGACAAACAAAATTTTGTTAATACGAAATTTTGTATTCCCAAAAAATTACTTTGATAATAAAAATTTTTTTTACAAAATTTCGTATAAATTTTTACATTTTCTGTTACGTTATTGACTGATTCTTCATTGCACGGCCTAAAAGCCTGAATCTAAAAAGTAAATCTTTAGCCAAATCGATCCATCAAGACGGGATTTTTCAAATGTTTAGGGGGTAAAAAGGGTAAAATCTTCTCGTTGTTTATTAAAACAAATAAGTGAACTGGTGTCTGGTACTTTTTTTTGAAATTCGGCCTTTTTGGAGAGTTAACGTGTAAAACCATTTTTTCATTATTTATTTATTGAATCTTCATATATTAAATATGAACTAACAAAAATTAATCAAATCTTATCCTAATACTTTATTTATGTCCTGTCAGTGGTGCCAGACAAAAATTTTCTTAATCACGGGTTCTGTTCACATATATAGGTGTTTATCGCTCATCTTAATTGGTAAGTGCTGCAGTGTCTCTTGTCCTTACCCTGCGGCCACACGATCAAGTTGTTCTTGATAGTATTTTACATATACTGCTTGTCAAAACTTACATAAATTGAAACCTGTGACGTAGGCTGCATTCAAGTTGTAAGCAATTTAATTTCTTGATGTCATCAAAAAAACAATTTTTAAAGAAAAACATGTTATCAGCTGTTAAATTGAAAGTAAAATTGCAAAACAAATGGAAAGGTGAAATTGAAAGCCATCTCGTGGTCAATTTAAAAAGTGTGAGTGTGTTAGTAAAAAACTGAGAGTGTATTGCAAATTGAAAGGAATTGAAAGGCAAAACTTGATCGTGTGGCCACCAAGTTAAGCGAGAGTGGCCGCTATCATTTAAAATATTTCGAGCTAGTGGATTTGAGTGCAACTCTAGCCTTTTTAAATATTTTACCGCATACTTCGTAATAATAGTCCTTACTAGTGGCACATTGAGATCCTTGTGGATATTTGAGTTTTTAACATACCAAGGGGCAGCTGTAATTATTCGAAGAAGTTTATTTTGGCGCCTTTGAATTTTTTCGATATTTGAGGACGAGACAGTGCCCCATAGTTGATATCGTAGCACCATATAGTTTGCAATCGAGACTAAGAACAGAATTTCTTTCAATAAGCCAGTTAATTTGAAGTGCTTTTAGTTTCATTTGGGTTAATTTTGCTTCTATATGGCATTTCCATGTTAAACGCCGATCTAGATAAATTCCGAGATATTTGACATGCGATTGTTGAGGCACTAGTTGATTATTGATTTTAATAGGGGGGGGGGGCATGTTTCCCGACCCAAAGTGAATGTTATATGTACGCATTTTTGCTCATTGACCTTTATTCTCCGTTGTTTTAACCACAGTTCTAGTTGAAATATATGATCCTGCAGGTATCGAGATGATTCACGAATGTTCTCGTGTACGCTTAGAAAAGCTGTGTCATCAGGTTAGGGTGTAATTGTTTGTTGGCATGTCCGAGGTATATATGAGGTAAAAAAGTGGGCCCACGATGTTTCCCTGTGGGACTCCAGCTTCAATTGGCTGAGGAGAACTTACAAAATCACCTTCTTTAAAAATACATTTTCGACCGACCAGGTAGCTTTCTAACAACTTGTGTGTATTAAACGGTAGGTTAAGCTTCAATTTATGTAACAAGCCTACATGCCAGACCGTGTCAAAAGCTTGATAAACATCTATGAAGAGAGCGGAGCAATATTTCTTTCTTCAAAGGCTTTTCTTATGGCGTTTACTATCCGATGGGTTTGTTCAATTGTGCTATGCTCTCTTCTGAAACCGAATTGATGATTAGGTATACACCCATTGTCATTTAAAATAGGCCTATATGACTCAACTTTTGCCTGATATTATCCTGGCTTTGGTATCACCGTTATTAAGGAAACCTTACATTTTTGAGGATAGTATTCAAGGCGTAAAATAGCATTAAAAATAAAAAGAATAATTTTCTTTGCTATGCGTGGTAGCTCCAAAAGCATTTTGTTACTGATTTTATCAATACCAGGTTGCCTTCTTGGTCTTTAATTCACAAATAGCCTTTTCTATTTCCTTAAATCTAAGTATATCTATTTTTTTTAAATAATTAAATATTGTATAAACAAATATTAAATGAAATTCGTAACTTATCCAAAAAAATACAAATATAAATTGGGTACTCGAAATTCGAACGTTTAAGGAATGAGAATCGGGCCTATTTTAGAGAATATATCTATATATATAAAACTATAACTTTACTGAGTAAATGATTCATCATGGCACAGCCTAAGCGCCTAAAACTAAAAAGTTGAAATTTGAGCTTGAGATTGGTCTCTAAGACGAAATTTTTTGAAATTTGAATGTTAAGGGGCTTAAAACTAGAAAATTCCTTAACCTGACACAACAAAATTAATAATTATCGTAGTTCAGTAGAAAAAAAAGCGGACAGGTGGCTGGTACCTTTTTGAAATGGGGCCCTTGAGACGCTAGCGAAACAGTGGCTTAAATGCTGGTAAATCCCTGCAAATAATAGGACCAGTCCAAACACGCGTGTATAGAGTAGCCCACAAGGACCAGGACTACTCCAAAAGTAACCCAAACGTATGGAAAAAAACATGGTCTACTTAACATTACGATGTCCTAGGGCAGGACCATATAACCCACCTTTGGACCACTAAGGAGTAGTTTTAAAACTACTCCGTGGTATATTCAAGAGGATTAGTTTTGAAGTCGCTTAAAAACGAAAGCATGTCGTTAAAAAACGAAGACATGTCGTCTCACTACAAACGCTTTTAACAATGACATGGTCCATGCTTGCATTACATCGAACCAGTCCATAGAGTAGTCCATTTTATCAAAATGGATTAGGCGGTCCAATTTTATTTGCAGGGATTATAAATTTTTTTAAGAAAATTTTCAAAAATCTAGAAATAATTTTTTAAGAATAATTTTCTTTAAACTTAACACATTTATTTATTTTTTTTTTATTTTGCGTTTTTCCAAAACGAATTCAGTTGCGAACTTATATTTGAGATCTGCTGCTATAAAGTATGTAAAATAGAGCTGAACTGATACAAATGTAAAGTAAAATTGTTATAAATATACACATACATATCCATATTCACACATGCACACATAGACCATAAAATAAATAAACTAACATGAGGCAAAAAGTGGAAAATTGGTAGAAAATATTGCAAAAAAATACTCTCACTCACTTTGGAAAAGTTGAAGAAGAAAAATAGCGCGCGAAAAAAACGCCTTTTACTTTTTCATAAGAAAAATCCATTTCTTTTTTCTATTTAACTCTTTTGATACTTTATTTGGTGGAAGCGAATATATCAAATAACAAAATGTATCTAAAGAAATAGTGAGCAAAATTATAAACCAGGGTTCGGTTGGCAAAGTCAGACAAACACTTTTCAATGAGCTTGGGAAGTTACTTGCACTCTCTTAAATATTAATCTTCTAAAGTCGATACCCTACATTGTTTTGAAAAGAAATCAAATACTTTGCTAAAGTACGGTACTATTTTGACACAGAAGTCTATAAATATGGTATGGGAGTAGAAAAATGGCTTATTTTCTTTCTGTAGGGTGAACTTGAAAGACACAAAATTATTAGCCATTTAAGAATGTTTGAAAATGTTGTTCTTAAATTAAGGACCAACAAGAATTTTGTTGCGTCCCATGGTATATACGTAATGACGATATCCACAGAGATCTTAACATCGCTACCATCTAGGAAGAAATTAAAAAGTATTCAGTCAAATACATAGATAAACTAATGGCCCATCCCAACTACCTCGCTCAGAATCTAATAAAGTTCGAAGGTCACCGGAGGCTGAAAAGATCCGACACTTTGAGCCTAGCAGGCTTTTTTGACACTTGAATGCAATTAATAAGCGGTTACATTGGTAACGGCTAACAAGTAAAATAAGAATAAGGATTAAGCTTTGAATACATACTGTAATTTTCGACAAGAAAGATTCAATAAAAAAAAAAAAAAATTTTAATGGCCTACACCAAGAATTAAAAAATATTTGTTTAAAGTGTAGAAATCTTCTACTCGAAATAATATTACAAATATGTTTGTCTAATGCCATCTAAGGTTCTTTTGACTCCAGTAATTAGTTCCCATTGTTTAACCATGTGTCGCTGTCACCCTACATAAATTGTCTGCTAGCATTACTCCTCAGCCAACAGGTTGACTCAACCAAATCAGTGTCAGATAGACTTGTTTTGTCTCTTAGGGTTCTTCGACCAAATAGTCTGAGTGGTAAGTCACCTAGTGCCGAACAATAAAAGAGTAGTAATTCCGTTGACTCATCTTCCTCCTTGTCATCGCAACTCTTAAAAAGGTGATTGTAGGGAAGCCCTAGCATAAAGGCCAGTTATAGTCACAATAACATTCCTAAGGTGAGGTATTCATAGCTTTAAAGACCGCCGAGTCCTTTTGCCATATATAATAAGCCACATTTCTCTGGGGACCCCACTGGTAATTTCATCAAACCAACTCTGACAAACAATCTGATGACATTTGTATGCCATAAGATGGTTGCTCCTCGAGTGAAACATCTGTGTGACATATTGAACCATTATAGTTCAAGGTGTTACCTGCATGCGCCAACGATTCAGCACTAGAATATTCTTGTATTCCCCTGCGTTCAGCAACCCATTTAAGGGTAACCAATAAATGTCTCGCCATATCTTTTAGAGACGCCCGGCATTAACAAACTATTATCGATAAGATAAACTCATTCTCCAGGGATGCTTTACTTTCTGTAATAATGTAAATATCCCTGCCAAAAAAACTGATCATACTAAATGTACTCTGCGGCTGTTTACATGACAATTATATTTGAAAATGATTTCGGGCACATTGGCAATATAACTGTTCTTAAGGAAGCACATTCTACATTTCCAATACTGGCGCACTTTTTCGATCATTTCTAGTTGAATGTCATGAATTACACGAATAAAGTTAGCCTTCAAGGCGTTAAACGCAACCCCACAGGAAATAGTCAAGACGTGTGCAATCGCACGACCTTCGGAGGCCAATTGACAAATTGGTTTCTCGAAATTTACGTATCGTTAAATCTTTATTTCAATAAGTCGATGCTTGTGGCCGTAGTACGCCACGCAGCGCCACCCAGTTGTAACCACATCGCGTCTGGATCAATAACTACAAATCACTCATATTTTGAAACTATTAAATTATTTAGAAATAAGGCCCGAGGATGCCACCAGCATATAAATCGTACCAAACGGTGCATTTCTTTGATAAAAATTAATCAGTTGCTGATTGCTCTCACTCCATTTGCGACAATTTTGTTATTGACAAGCCCTCTAAGACAATAATGAGCCTCAACGTTGATCATGATTTTGCGTCTATAAGTTGCTTTTTACTTGTTAGCATGGTTTCAGCGTTAATCTATTCGTGATGACTTGCCAGAGAAAACCTGGTTATAAATGTCAAAAAGTAAGAGCAGTATTAAATTTTTTTGACAGCCAACCCTTTCGTAAGTTCTATTAGGCTTTAAAAAAAGCAACCTTTACATGAAATTAAGATTTGTTTTATGTAGGGCCCACGGATCATAAAGTTTCATAAGGCTTTATTAAAAAAAGTTCATAACAATGGTTTCAAATAGACATATTGTGTAAACAGAATGGAAATATAAATTTTTCAGGAAGCTTGGTACACATATATGTCCCCAAATCTATTCCAACTGAATTGATGGCGTTGGATTCCAAACGCATGCTGCTAAAAAGAATTAGAAGCGCTTGCAAACATGGCTTAATCGTCTTAGAACTACTCAAAGTCAAGGGTATTTATATACTTCTTAGGCACTTAGATAACAATTTTCTGGTGTAACACAGGGACCAAAAAACTTTAAAGTATAATAACAAAATCTTGATTTCGCAAATCGAGCTTGAAACAGTCGGTTTATAACAATTTTTTTTTTTTTAATATTAATTCTTGTTTTTTTTCTCTTATTGCCGAGAAATTGATAGTTTTACACACGTTCATACACTAACTCCAATAAAATAAGACACTACTACATATTACCAAAATTTTATGTTGGTGGAAGTACAAAAATTCCAACGAAAAAAAGTTAAAACAAACTTTTTTTTCTCCAACTTTAGCAATTTTGTTTTGGGTAATGGGTGGTTACATCCGTAAACCTTCCTAAGAGCCATAGAGGCGTATGTGGAAAAATAAAAGTTGTTAAAGGAAAAAAATAGCAAAAAAATAAAACAGAACGTTTATAAAGTGCCTACAAATTACAAGAATTCCGGTCTCGATTACCGATTTAAAACAGTTTCTCTCTTTGAATTCCAAAAAAAAAAAACTGTGTGTAAAAACAGGTGTGTTAGTTATTAAAGGGTGTTTTCTTTTGAAGCCCTTTAGTTTTAACGAAAGGTTTAGGTGTCAAACGAACTCTTTTACTGCACTCACTTTTCGAAAGTTATATTCTGTTGTTGACGTAACTAAATTATTAAAATTTTGTTTGAGAATCCTTAATCGATACGCGTAACTAATAGTCGACTTCATTATTTTTAAACCGCAAAGATTATTTTTGAGCTTAACAAGCTTGTAAATAAGCCAAATTGCAGTATATGGAGTGAGACCAGTCCACAACAGACACTATGGCCTCTTTTCTGTTAGGACCAGCACTCAGGGGATGACCCCTACTATTGTGTTGCAACTAGGAAAATAGGTTGTGGGAAGGAGGATAGAGGGAGTAGAATTTGTGAACATTCGATTTGAACTTAATCATGTTGTAAGTGAGAGGGAAGACTTCTGCAAGAAGGTTATTCCACATACGAACAGTCCGGGAAAAAACGGATTCTCTCAGTAATGCGTTGTACGATTCACCTGCCAATCGACCACATAAGGTTGGGCTCTTGAGGAAAAACGTGTAATGCGAACAAACGTACGGGTTTCGGGAACCAGATCCCTAATTTCGTTAGAACAAATCCCATTGCAGTAACGATTTAAAAGGCAAATACAACCCACATTGCGACGGTGCTCAAGGGAGTCAATAGAATTGGATACCCTACTGTCACCAATGAGAACCATCGCCCTCTCCTGCACGCGGTCGAGAAGCTCCAAAATAGGCTTTGAAGCACCGGCCCACACATGAGAGTTGGATTCCATATATTTCATATATTTCATCCTGAAAAATGCATTGTTGGTTACGGTTTATATGCTGATGGCATTATGAGGCCTTATTTCTTCCTTAATGATGTTGAACCTTGCGTTACGGTCAATGAATATTGTTGCCCGCCCCACGATCAATGATGCATTTGTTCACTACGATTGTTACAGTACAAATTTGGTGATAAGTGGATTTCTTGAAATGGACCTGGCCAATGACCTTCAAGGACATGCGATTCAACACCTCTCGATTCTTATTTGTGGGGTTACGTGACGTAACTGATTAAATCTGATAAACCAGCAACAACTGACACATTGAAGGCCAACACTGCTACACTACTCCTGCAGCAATCCTCAAAAAGTAGCTCAAAATTTGACGTCCAAATTTCGTCAAAATGAGCCGCGGTTTCATATGCCCGAGATAATTTTCGAATGAAAAAAATTGTTTTGATGAACATTTAATTTTTTGTACTGTTTTTTTATAAAATTAAGATTTATCTGGGTTAAAACAACACCCTTTATATGTGTTTATTTATATAGGTATTACTGTATAACTTTTATTTAAGCCATATTCCAGGCTTAGCACACAGCCACGCACACAAATTTGCAAAATGGCCCCCATAGTAAGTGGAGCGATTTGGAAAATAAAGTCATGATAACGATAAATGTTACGTGCAATTTATAAATGCTTAAATATTATTTCTTTTCGCAAAAAAGGTATGTGTAACTTTTAGCATAAAAGTGTGGGTGGTGGGATATATTTTGCAACTTTATTAAACTGTATTTTAAATATTTTGCAAAGTCACAAAAATCTTTTCTCTAGCAATTTATAAGCTTTGAGTTTTTTTATTATTGAATTTTTCTAGTAAAACTATTTTACTTTTACAATTATTTAAGTTTTGCTTTCAAAACTGCAAATGTAAAAGATATAAATTAAAACTTAAATTTAACTTACATTAAAAACTATTAATTTAAAAGAAAAATAAATTAGACTTACAACTGCGTTATTTATTAAACCATTTGAATTCACTTAAATTTAATTATTAAAGTAATCCTATAATTTTTATTTTAGCTAAAGATAAATGTCCCAATTAATACTGTACTTAGAATCGTATAAAAATAAATGTTTTATAGAGGATAATTAGGGTGGCTCATGTAAATACATAAAAATAAATAAGTTAAGAATTTATTAATTGGCTTTTTATTGGCATAAGGGTCTACAAACCAGGCTGTTTAGTCGTCAAAAAATAGTTCTAGCCCCGACTTCGGCTGCAATCGCTGAAATTTTTTAAGTCCGATTCCGACTCCTACTCCAACTCCAACTGGTTATTATTTGACTTAAAACTCTTTTTTAATGCAGTACCTTAAAGATGATTAATTATAGGAAGAAAATGATTCTGTAAAAAATTTCAAACCGATATTGTAAATATGTCATCGCTAATTTTTATTTTGGAAATTATTAGAAATTTTTTTTAAATTTTGAAGTAGGGGTCGCGAGTTTTTGTGGGTACTTCGACTTCAACTTCGGTAGAAAAACCACAACTCCAACTCCACAACTTTGACACAGTCTACTTAACAGAACCTCTACCTTAAAAAAACCCTATCAACGAAATTTAAAGTGCACTCCAGATAAGCCCCAGAATTATAAAACAATCCTACAAAGGATTCAGTCAGACGTCTTCCAAAAAAGTTGTTCTACGTTATTCTCTTAATTTAGGACTAGCACTCAGGGGATGACCCCTAATAATGCATTGCATTGTTATGGAACTAGGAAAATAGGTTATGGGAAGGAGGATAGAGGGAGTGGTGTTTGTGAACATTCGACTTGAACTTATTAATGTTGTAAGTGAGAGGGAAAACTTCAACAGGAAGGAACGTGTATTAAGAGCGAACGTACAGGTTTCGGGAACCAGATTCCTAAAACGATAAAACAGGCAAATACAACCCATAGAGAGTCCAACTCCCAGACGCTGCACATGCCCACCAATAAGGACTGTCCCGTGACAATAGATAATAAAAGTGATACGTTGCTCTTGTTCATCGATGGTACAGAACTGTTCCTCCCTTCACCCATGCGGGGCCACAATCGCGGCCTATCTGTCATTAGCAATATCGATAGCGAAGCTCGATTTTCAGGAAGAGGCCTTCCGATTCCAGTGGAACCCAAAGATAGTACCAAATCTAGCAAGCTCATCTGACATAATGTTACTAAGTATGTCCCCATGATCCCATATGATTCTGATATCAAGCTACTCCGTCATTTAGTTTAGAGATAAGTGGCAGTCAAGGGCTGTTCTCGTACTCAGTAATCCGGAAGTCTACGAACTTGAGGTTGATTGAGCTCCCTTGGGTGTTCTCCGAAATCTACTTCTTCTCGTGACTAAGAGCCATCCTCGTAGAAGATCACGTTTCTCCTCCTGCCTGGAACACCAATTCTCCACATATTTCGGATTGGTGTCAGCGTTCTGGAGCGACGATTGTAAAGTAAAACTGGGGTTGGTGAGATCAACCCTCTGGTGCGAGACTGACACGTTTATAAGCCTGCAGTATCAGCAGCTATTTTCACTCTACTGGGGTACATTTGACGCGAATTGTCGATTTCGTTATCATCTCTTTCCATCTACAGGCTATGAAATGCACTATCTATATCAGATGATTTGTCTCTATAATTTGTATGGAAATTTAAAGGGAAAATATTTGTTTTATTCATTGAACGAAAAATTATAAACTACTTTTAAAATGAAATTATAAACTACTTTTAAAATGACAATTTTTTTGTCATCAAGTGTTTCATAGACTTCAACCTGAGGAAGGGACACTTAATGGGATAGTTATAAAAGTTCAAGAACAATTGCACCCAAATTATGAATAAAAATTACCCGGGAGGTTTTTCCCTTTTCCCCATTTATACCATTGAATTTAAATAGAAAAAATGGGAGAAGGGAAAAACTCCCGGGGAATTTTTATTCATGATTGGGTTATTAATAAGTTTGTTCAATAACATTGTTGTTTAACTAAAAAGAACTCGAAAGATCATTTAGCAGGCAGTTTTTAAATCTTTTCAAGCTACAGAATTCATACAAAGTCATGGAAATTCGTAACCATACAAGTTAAAAAACACAGCACTAAGAAAATATTTTCACGTTCAAAATGCTGCTTGAGTGCCAATCAAGAAGTTGCTTTTGCATAGAATCTTATTTTTTTAACAACTTGAAGAGCGAAAAATCGTATGTGCAGTCCGGTCAATCAACCTAACAACATGCCAAAGTAGAACGCTCTCACTGAAATACGCTTCACAAAAGCTGTCAAATATGGTGATTTTCTGCCAAACGTGGCAATGTTAAAGCGTGTTTGGCGGCTAGATTTTCCATTTGGAGATTTTTTGGCGATGTATAAAATATTGGGAAATTTTTGTTGGCTATGAGCCATGATAAGCCATGAATTTGTTCACACTGGCATTTTCCAGCAATTAAAACTTCATTCAACAGCAAAGCAAACACGTGATCCGCAATTTAATTAACTCCTCTTATAATTTTACAATTAAAGGGTTGTGAACAACGATTTCACCTGCGAGATCAAGACCGCCATTAATTTGATTTGTGAATCGTTAAAGTCCTTACGGAAAAATATATTTGGGGAATTCACAAGGTGTGCTTTCATGTTATATTGTCATAATGTTCTAACATTTTACAATGGTTTTAAAATATTGTTGTTGCTTTGTAAACAAAATGTTTCTTAAATTAATAGAACATTGCTTGCTTTGTTAATTGTGCTGTCGTAACTAATCAGAAGAGACATGCGCTGAGCGGCAGTTTTTGTAAGCCGTCGCCGTTGATGATATAATTTTATCCGGCTAACATCCGAATTTAACCTGCGGCTAGCAATTTTAGCAAGAAATCACTTGCGAAGTCAAATAAGATTTGAAACAAATTAAAATTTATTTGTGATTTGCGTTTGAATGGAAAATAGTCAGGTAAGATCTAATTTAATTTATTATTTCATGGATTAGAATTAAAAAATATTTTTATTTTTGGTAAATAAAAATATTTGTTTTAAATCAGCTGATTTAAATTCAAAATAGCACACTGATGACGGGTTGTTCACAACAGTCGTATTTTTCATGTTGTTATGACGCCTTGTGAATCCCCCCAAGAGTTTATTTTCTGTAAACGAAACTAAAATTTTTTCAATATAAAAAAAATTTAACAAAATTTACTTTTGGCGATTTTTTAAATCTGGCTTGGCGATGGAGCTCAAAAACTCTGACAACACCGAGCTTCACTAAGCCCTCTAACAGTCGGAGGAGAAGTTTTTTGAAATGCATTTCCAAACTTAAATGATACCAAAAATAAATTTAAGAACAATTGTTTTGAAAAAGAAAAAAAGGTTTAATAAATTCTCCGTTAAAATAAAATATTAAAAAAAGTTAGTATTTTTGAATTTTCTTAAAAGCGAACAAAAAATAATGGCTGACTTAGGGCACCTTAAACCGAAAGAAGGTGAAAAGGGCATCGAAAGTTGGCTAGCTTCGTTCTTGGCTTATAAAAAGTAAGCAGTTCTTTTGGCAAGAAATCTGTGTATTTCCGAAAAAAATTGAAAAATTTTTTTAAATCAAAACAATATTAAATGATTTTATACATTAAAAAATGGAGTTTTGAATTTTCAAATGAAAAGTTGTAGAAACTTCAAATCTTTAAAGGACATGATAAAAAAGTTTAATGGCAGCACTGGTCATAAGTAATCTTGTAACTCCTGTGTTTGTTTCGTCGTGGTTTAAACATTTTTATATGTATAAAATGGGAATTTAGCACATTTAAACGAAACCTTGTTAATTAATTTTTGAATCCCAAGAAAAACTTTGATAACATTTTTGTTTTTGTTCGTGATTTAACTTTTAAATCAAAATTTACCCTACGACAAATCTACGCCGCCCTTATATGCCACATAAAAACAAATACCAAAACTAATAAAATTTCTCTCAACTAAATACACGAGCAAAAAAAAAACGAATACACAAATAAATATCCTGTCACAAATGTTATTGCAAAATATTAACAAACAATTTTCGGCAATTGTTACCAAAATGTGTCACCAACTACTTCATATAAAATAATAAGCCATAAATGTTGCTTTATGTTTAAATGAGAAAATGTGATGGTATTGCCAAGAATTCAGCTACATATACAACTCACACATGCTCATAAACACAAACATTCTACTCATACTTAAACACATATGACAAAACTTTAACAATGCCTCTAACACCGAATGTAGAAATATTTATTCAAGTTTAACTATGTATGAATTCATGACTATAGGGGTCTTAAATGCTTTCAAGATTTATGCTGGCCTCAACACCCACTTACCAACCAATTCAAACGACAACGTTCTGTCCCTCTCTCTCGCTCTTTGTATATTAAAGATAGATTTTCTTGCAATAACTTAAAGGTATCTGGTGATAAAAAGCAACTTAACCAAGAAAATAAGAAAACGGAAACATTAAAACGCCCCTGAAGCTTAAAATGTACGCTAAAGGTAAATGCTGATATTTGATGAGTGCAAACACAGACAATGTGTAAGTGCCCTGCAGACAAAGTCTAACCTGCCAAGTTTTGGGACAGTCGTAAAGTACAACAAATAGAAAAACTGATGAAATATCAAATGCAAAGCTTTTTAAGTGAAGACTATGGTTTTTTCCACGAACTTTTTTGATTCCCGGGATAGCGGTATCTCGGTTTTCCCGCCCAAAATGATCGATTTACTGAATTCGCCAACGAAACTTATAAATCTACTTGGCTGTTACTAATGGGTGATTTTTTAAGAGCTATAGGAAAGTTTAAAAAAAACGCATAAAATTCAGAAAAATTCATGAAATCTTTATTTTAATCGATAGTACGGTCCATATAATTTAATGTTTGAAGATTATTTCATGCAAATGTTGCCCGTGACTGCGCCTCAAATAGTCCAGCAGCTTAATCCAATTTGGCATACTCTTTCCAACATTTCGGCCGGTATCTCAGGAATAAATGCTTCAATGTTGTCTTGCAATGCGTCAATTGAAGCGGGCATGTGTGTATAGACATAAGCTTTAACATAGCCCCACAAAAAAGCGACCGCCAGTATGGCTTTCGTAGAGGTCGCTATACTGGAGACTTAGTAGCTCTGTTATCGGTAAAATGATGCCGTTCCATTCACCATTTTGGCGAAAGTAAGGTAATTGCTTTAGATATTTCCAATGCGTTTGACAGAGTCTGCCATGGTGCACTCTTGTCAAAACTTGCTGCATTTGGTGTCGGTGATTATTTCTCTCGATTTATATCGAGTTTTCTCAGAGATCGCACTATACGAGTTGTTATAGATGGGGTTTCGTCAAACGAGTTCACGATTCATTCAGGGGTACCGCAAGGCTCCGTTCTTTCTCCTACTCTATTTCTTATCTATTTCTTGTATTTGCCTGTTTTATCGTTACTACAATGGGATGTGTTCCGACGAAATTTGGGATCTGGTTCCCGAAACCCGTACGTTTGTTCGTAATACACGTTTTTCCTCAAGAGCCCATCCTTATGTGGTCGATTGGCAGGTGAATCGTACAACGCATTACAGAGAGAATTCGTTTTTTCCCGGACTGTTCGTATGTGGAATAACCTTTCTGCAGAAGTCTTCCCTCTCACTTACAACATGATTAAGTTCAAATCGAATGTTCACAAACACTACTCCCTCTATCCTTCTTCCCACAACCTATTTGCCTTGTTCCAACACAATGCAATGCATTAGTAAGGGTCATCCCCTGAGTGCTGGTCCTAATATAAATAGTCTGCGGGCGTTAAATCGCACGATCTAGGCGCCTATTTGACCGGTCCCGAACGTGAAAAAAATGTTCACCGAACTCGCCTCTCAATAAGTCCATTGTTAAGCGTGCTGTGCGGCATGTGGCACCGTCTTGTTGAAACCACATTTCATACAAGTCAAGCTCTTGCATTTTGGGCAAAAAGAAGTTGGATATCATCTCACGGTAGCGCTCACCATTGACAGTTAAGTTACGATTCGCATCATCTTTGAAGAAGTACGGTCCAATGATGCCACCAGCCCATAAACCGAACCAAACTCTAACTTTTTTAGGATGCATTGGTAGCTCTTTCAATGCTTCTGGCTGATCTTCACTCCAATAGCCCGAATAGCCGCTGCAGTGGGTCGATTAAACTGACCATAAAATGGTAGAAGCGCGCGATGAACTTTCTTAACAGAGCACGCATTTTGATAATAAAATTCAATAATTTGCAAACGTTGTTCGTTTGTAAGACGATTCATGGTTAAATTATAGACCAAACAGAAGATGTTTGACAGTGAAACAAAACACGAAACGTGCGTCAGCTGTTTAAACCAGTGTTGCCAAAAATATAATAGCTAAAAAATCACCCATACTTAAAATAATTAAATCTAAGTATCTAAGTATTTAACAAAAATTTTTAAAATTAAGTCTTAAGTTTCTGGAAGAGCGAATAGTAACTGAAAAATTAAACATTAGAAGTAGGAATTCTGAAACAACTTTACCATTTAACAAATTCACCAGGAAGGGGAAATTAAATTTACCGTATTAAATAACATATTTATTTACTGTTTAATATGAGCAGTAGCGAATGAAGGTATACTAAGTTTGTCATTCAATATGAATCCATAAAGTATATATAGTACATATGTAAACTCTGGGTCCTTCAGTAATTATAAGTCGATTTAGCGATGTCTGTCCTTTAAAATTACACTAACTTCCGAACGACTCAGCAGAAAACAATAAGTTAGGTGTAGAGCAGAGAAAGCCAAAAAGTTATATTTTTAATACTTATAACCTATTCATACGCCACCGAGCACGAGTACAGGCAGGTATCACTACCAATAAGTATGAGCATGAATAAGTTTGTATATCGACCGGTATGAGTATGAACAAACACGCATGCTTATGGGTAATCCTTTGAATGCGTATGAGTAAAGGCATGTAACGTAAGTATCGACAACTAACTTCAACATTTTGTATGGTTATTTTAAAGCAAGCAGTGTTGCCACGACCTAAAAATTTATGTTAAAGTTATATTAAAACATAAATATTTGCTATCAAATTAAAATAATGCTTCTAAAGCTATAATAAATTATAATCTATTTTACGAAAGAGGTTTTTTATAAAAATAATTGAAAAAGGAGGCTATCAACTATTTTGGGATCTTTTCTGTTTCTTTTTTTATGTTTCCAGCTAAAGAGAAATCTTAATCTAAAGCTGCGCTGCAGGCAGGAAATTTCATAAAATTCTTGATTCTTATTTAGACAACCTTGGATACCTTGTGGAGTTGTTTTTCCACCATAGCATGATGTCGAAGTCTTCTTTAATGCTAACATTTTCGTTGGCATACTGATTGACTTCAGCAATTAAATTTTAAACCATTTTTTAACGTCTTAAAAATGCAACTGGCAACAGATAAACTACTCAAACTCATAATATAAATGAATGTATTTACCTATGATATCTCATTTCTTAACTGCCAATATGAATATTCGATTTTTTTTTTTGGATTACGGTAACTTTTTCTGTTTTTATTAAGAACGACTAAAATAACACGACGTATTTTAATTTGCATCCATTTAGTAATTTTTTTAGATTTTCTTAAATAAGTCAACAATCGTTTTTCAATAAAATTATGTTCAATTGTACTCAAACGATTTTGAAAAAACGTATTTATTTGTGATTCAGCAATTTGGAAAAAAATTCTGGCAACATTTATGAAAAAATTTAACAAAAAAAAATGTTTGAAGTCAATGCTATAACTATGGGTGTGTCTGAATATGTGCGAGTATGAAACACAATAAGTATGATAACATACATGAATGAAATCAAATGCGCATGGATATACACAAGTATGAGAATAAACAGATACGAGTACGCACACGTATTGAAAATTGTCGATATGTGCTAGAGTACTTTAATTTTTTTATACCCATTGGCTTTCTCTGGTGTAGAGCCGTTTGGAAGTATGACCGTACAGCAGAACAGGTTAAGTAGGTAAAGAGTTCCCAATTTTGATTCTTAAAAACAATGAAATTTATTGTTAATGGGAAGTGCTTTATTTTTGGATGCAGTTTCCTGATGATCTGGCCTAAGCAACCAGTGAAATGCGCATAGGAATAGCGTATCCTATCAACAATAAATTTCAGTGTTTTTATCAAGAATAAAAATAGAGAATTAAGCACGACAAACAAAATCTTGTTAATTAGAAAAAATTAATTTATAAAAAGATAGTACAACTCCCGATTTCTTTTTAGTAAAATTGTAACATTTTCAAAATAGAATGATGACCAAAACCATACCGCACCATTCTGCTGATGTCTGATAACTCTGGTCGGCAAAAAGGACAAAAAGTCGGGAGCAAGAATTTTGTTTCTATTAAACGTTTGATTCACTTGATTAAACGTTTAATTCACTTGACTAAAATTTAAATTAAAACTGATTTCATTTTTGATATATGATTTAATTAGTGAAAAAATTTGGAGAATTTTTTCTTTTTAAATATACAACTAGTCTTAACCCTTCTGCATCCCTTCGATATGTGCCCTTCCTATGATCCTTTGGGTCAATATGACCCAACAATAAAATGTTAACAGCATTTCATATTTAAGTGTAATAAAAAAAAAGCGATTCTATTGATTATTTGACCGAAAAAATTATTGATCGATGATTCTGAATGAAGATGAACTCAATTCAATAGAAAAAAAAATTTTAAAGTTGCAATATCGCATGTTGGGTCATATTGACCCAAAGGATATTAAATGTGTGTAAATCGTGTTTTTTGGAGGGGGAATGAAAAACTAAAATTTTATTATTTTCATTTAAATTTATAATTTTTGTCCCTGTAATGGATAAATTGAAGTTTCACGTCCATATCTTATATTTAAAGAGACAAATTTTGCGTTTGAAAACCAAAATTGGGTCAAATTGACCCAAGGAGTGCAGAAGGGTTAAGCAAAAAGCAACTAGTATAAATGTAATTACATAACACTTACTTTGTCTGCAGGGTAATAGTAAGTTTTTGTGTGTGTGTGTGTGTTTATTTGTATATTTGTCTGCGACAACAAGAGCAACGATTGTAGTTGTGGTGGCAGCCACAACATTTAAGTATATGATTACAACAATGAAGATGATGTTGATTATAATGACACCAGAAAATGATGAACGGTGGGTTAGCGAAATGTCTAAAATGGACTGTGAAGCTTTGACTAAAGATTCGTTAAAATCTTCAAATGAAAATTGAAATTACAAGAGGATTATATAAAAAGCTATATATAATTGAAGCTAAGACTAGACTTTGTAAAGACCTTCCAAAGAGCAATAAAGATCAAAAAAAAAAAAAGGAAAGGATAAAATATACAACAAGTTAAGATTAACCTACACATAGACTAGACAACACTCTATAAAAATTTATTATAATATTAATTTAGAGCGTAGAAAGTTATCACTGTAAAATAATCAAAAATACAATATTTTGTATCAACTTTTATAATCATGAAATTATTATACCCTTCACCACCACTAGTGGTGAATGAGGGTATACTAAGTTTGTTATTTCATCAGAAACTTTTGTAATATTCATTTTAAACCCCATAAAGTCAAGACATTCTTGGCCAAGTCCGTCTGTCTGTCTATCCGTCTGTTGAAATCACGTTCACTTTCGAACGACTTGAAAGAAAAGAAAAATTGTTCCTTGTTCTCCTTAGCAGTTTGGGATTGAAATCCAGCACAATCAATCAGTTTAGTAAAAAAAGAGTAACGAGCCCACTTGTGGAACAAGCTCCCAAAAAAATTTATATTTTTGTAACAAAAACTTGCCAAATTAATGGGAAAATGCACCGATTCTCAATTCATTTTGCACAAATTCATTTTGTGTGACTGGAAATCATATTTTTGAAAATCGGTTTATTTTATACCACAGTCCCCATATAAAGCCCCCTCGGGGGGGGGGGGGTGCAGTTTAATTTGGTATGTCACAGTTTCATACGATTAGAAACCACATTGCCAAATTCTGTGAACATCGGTCAGTTATTTACCATAGGCCCCATATAAAACCAATAAACCCGTAACACCTGATGCTATGGTAAAACAATTTTGTACATCACAGTTTTAAAGCACTGTTAAGTTTCGTAAGATTTCAAATAAACATAAGTGGCTAATTGAATACAGTAAAATACAATATTAGGTGCTTAGAAATAATCGTAGGGATGTTTAGGGAAACCTCTGCGATATTGGCGCCGAGTTATCATGAAGGAAACGAAAATGATTCCAATAGAGACGGCAGCTATGATTGGAAAAAAAACATCAACTAATCGTGGCCTCGCGGAATTTATTATTTTTAACCAGCAAGAACAACAAATATTCAAATATTTTCCTCAAATTCTTTTTAACTGCTTCCAGGAATCTTTTGTAAGCCCATGAGGATGCACTGCAGATAGAAAAAAAAACTAGAAAATTAAAAAGCCTAGATAGAGCTAAAGATTATAAAGGTTGTCCGTTTACTTCATGAATAATAAGTTTTGTTCTCGGCTATTTAAAAAAAAAAAAAATTTTAAGAAATCTGTTTATTCCATATGCGACTGCTTTTTCCTTCATTTTAATTTTACATATCGTTAGATAAAATGCAAAAAGGCGTAACTAACAAAACTAGAATTAATAAATTACAACAGAAGCAAAAAAATTTTGGAAAATTAAAACTATAAACATGTCAGGAAAACATGCATTAGACGTCCATGGAATTTTTTAAAGAATTTAAAAACAAAAAACCATTTCATTATATTTTGTTAGAAAAAAATTTATAATTGCGTCGTTTTTTATTTATCACAGAAGTGTAAAATTTTGTCAATACATGTAGTTTAATGGCATTCATAATAATCAATCAAAACTTTCCAACAACTTTTATTACGATCAATTTTTTTGTTTTCGAACTCTTTTTTGTAGGAAAATCGATCGAAAAATCGAAGAAAATTCAGAATTTATTAGTTAAAATTTCATTTAAGGCTATTTTTCGACAAAACATTCCTAATATCTCTACTAAAAATAAAAAAAAATATTGGTATCAATACAGATTCTGAAAGGTACCTTTCAAACAAGCCCAAATTGAGAATTCTACTATAATTCTATCCGATTTTATGACGAATTTAATTAAATTAGTCTATGTCTATATGGAAAAATATCTATTTTGAAATTTTGGGGGGCTCCAAACCCGACTTAGAGCTATGGTCATTCGATAAATGAAAAGTGTTGAATATAATATAAAGTAACGTTCGGAAGGAAATAATTCCCAGTTTCTATTTGTTAAAATTGTTGAGTTAAATACATTCAATTTAAAAAGTATCACTATCCAGTGTGACACAAAGAATTCTGACGAAAGCGGTAGCGGGCCAGAAAATGCATTACATTCTGGTGGTGTCTAATAATTGTAAATTTTTCTGTACATACAATATAACTCATTGCTGGCCAAAGGAAAGCTAAGGTAAAATGTAACAAGAAAATAGAATATAATAGTCTGGTAGTTTATAAAGTTATTTCTGAAAAATTGAAGGAATAGGACTACTACAAAAAAGCTTTATAAAATACATTATTGAAATTTAGCTCATAGCATAAATTCGAAAAAAGAAAAATGTTGAATATAATATAAAGTAACCTTCGGAAGGAAATAATTCCCAGTTTCTATTAACTAATTAATTTTTCTCTGCGCTTTTTTTGTTATTTTATATTATACTAGCATATACTCGCTACTTCATTAGCGTCTCCTTTTCCTTCGTGTACATATTTTTATGTCAAAGTTCATTTTTCTAGGGTTAAACTTGTTTAAATTCTAGTATTTAACCCGCTACTTTAGTAGAACCAAATGCTAAAGAAAAATATCAAATTTCCCGTATTTCCTTTTTTGGGTACTATAGTTTTCCCCCATTAAAGTATCAAAAATTTCGGTATTGTAGTGGTAGCCCATAATTTAGTACGAATATGTCAATGAATGGAGGAAAAGGTTTTGTAAAAAAAAGTACCAAAAATAGTTACGATTTTCTCCTCTTAAATGTTCGAATTTCGAAAAAGTACTGAATTCGTATACGTGATTTTTGGATAAGTTTCGAATTTGGTTTTAACTTTGTTTCTCTGTTTATTGGTTCAAAATATAGATGGGGTGGCAAAAAAGTAATAAAATTCAGATTTTACCCGTTTCCGCCCTAATAGGGCCGAATTTCAAAAAAGTACCAGACACCTGTCCGCTTATTTTACGATAACGATAAGTATTACATTTATTTTGCATTTCTTTTAGTTTTGGAGATATAAAATTACCGAATTTTCCCGTTTTTACCTTTTTTACCCCCTAAACATTCGAATTTGGAGAAATCCCGTCGTAGTGGATTGATTTGGGGAGTGGCCCATCGCTAGTCGAAATTTCAAGTTTCTAGGGTCAGCGATTTGGGCTGGGCGATGACTCACTCGACTCTTTTATATACATAAGTATGTATATAGATAGAAGATTAATATAAATTTTAATTTTCGTTTGATTTCAATTCACAAAATAATAGTGCTTTTTTAGTTTGATAATTATTAATCATACCTATTTTAGTTTGTTATACTCACTAGCACTATCATTTCTTAGATTTATCTTGTTGTGCTAGATCATCAATAAATAAATAATAAATAATAATAAAATAATAAAAGATGCCAGCAATCCTGCCATGAAGAAAAAACCAAAAAATCGTATAAAATATAAAATAAAAAATAAAATAGTTACAAATTTTTGATATTCTTTAATTAGGCTTGAGTTCATCAAATTTAATTTTCATTAAATTATTTTCACTGAGGGAAGGAATTTTACAACTTGGAATTTGTATTAAAATTTTTTATTGATAATTTTCTTGGCTGAGCTGGGATTTGAACCCGGGTTGATCTTTACATGTTTCAAGAAACACCACTTTCTATCGTCAGAGGATCTTTGTGTTCTACCCACTGCACCACTGCGGTGCCCGTTAGCCAACAGTCAAACATCAATCTTTAACCAGTAGTACTGGTGGTTCGAAATTTGCTGTTATTACCACTTAAATTTCAAATTACATGTTGCCTCCTTTTTCCTCTGTTTTTTCGTATTCTTTCTGTCTAGACTTTGTCTTGAAAACCTGAATGTTATGTTTTTTTGTCCACTTTCGTCGACATTTTTATTTGTACAAATTAAAGTACAAATGTAAACATTAGAGCTTGTGCCATAGCTATTTCTAGAACACAAAGATCTTCTGACGATAGAAAGTGGTGTTTCTTGAAACATGTAAAGATCAACCCGGGTTCAAATCCCAGCTCAGCCAAGAAAAATTATCAATAAAAATTCAAAGTTGTAAAATTCCTTCCCTCTGTGAAAATAATTTAATGAAAATTAATTTTGATGAACTCAAGCCTAATTAAAGAATATCAGAAATTAACAGTTCAACTAAAAAATCAAAATTGTTCATAGTTACAAATGTTTAAAAATAAATTTCAGGTAGTTTTAAGTTGATAATTTAAGTTTAGGAGATTATCTCTCAAGTTATGGAAGCCTCGGGAGCAAGGGAGGAAAAACGATATTTTTTTGTTTTATATATAATTACTTTTTATTGTAAGCTGGTTGCTATAAGCGCTCTAGTTTTTTAAGATGTTACATTATAGTCAACTGCTTGTGAGAACTAGAAATAGTAATTCTTTTCTGTTGATTCGAAAGAAGTTGAAAGAGTTTAAAACAGACGTCTGACTTGAAATAATGCGAAAATGAGATTTAAGTAAAACTAAAATTGAATCGATCTCAAAATGCGCTAAAATCAAGAATTATAAAATTAATTTCAATCCGAAATTGTGCTTAAAATAATCCGAAAATTAGATTGATGTAAGTAAAACTAAGTTTGAATCGATTTAATTATAAGTAAAATAAAACACCAGCATCATTTACTTAAAAAATCTTATGAACATATTTAACTTAAAATATTTATAAACTAAATGAGAAGCAAGAAAAAGTTAAATTTCTACTTTGCCAAATTTTTTGCTGTCATCTGTGAAAAATACGTTGCTTCAAAAAGTGACAAAAGCAAGTTGGAAAAAAACGTGATAAAAGGTAGAAATAAGAAATTCAACGGAAAAAATATAGTCTCTAAAGTGAAGCGTGATAGGGTTAGCTTTTGCAAGACGTCCTCAAAACAGATGGATCAGCCCAATAGTCGCTCGATATCAACTCAAGTAAACATCTGAAAACATTTGGACAGACAATTAAAAAAAAAAACATTAGCAGCAAGCACTCTCTGAATAAAATTCTGCAGGAAGAGTAGTCAAAATTGTCTACTGAGCTAACTTTAAAATGGGTGGAATTGATGCCAAAGAGACTAGAAGCCGTTCTAAAAGCAAAAAGAAATCAATCAAAGTATTAGGCACTTCACTTTTCTTGGTATTTTAAAACTGTACACTTATTTTTGAAGCGTTTAAAACGGAGTATTTAAATTATTTTTTGGTGTACTGTTTTTGTTGTTTTTGAAGTATTTCAAATTTTTAATTTTAAATTGTAATAACATTGTCCAAAGTTTTCTAAGTGATAATAAACTTCTAAAAATTTGAATTCTTTTTTGCTAAAATAACACTTTTTATATTGGAAAACCAGTTGTACACTTTATTTTGACGCTGACAGTAAGTTTTTCTTCTTGTTTAGTTATTTTTGTTGTTCCTGCACACAACAAGCAAATCGTTTGTTCCAACTTGTGTGGTGTTGTTGTAATTTTTAAAACAAACTTTGAAAAACACATGCGTATGCACGCATAAAATAATAAAATGCTGAGAGATGAGACTAATAAGTTATATGAGATTTAAACCCTCACTTTGTAATTTTACTCTACGAACGAAAAGTAAAATTTTTTTTTTTTTACTTGATTTAAGAATTTTTAATTTATTTTAAGAAGTATAAACTTAATGAGAAGCAAGAGTTCAAATTTACTTTTTAATCCTTTGAGGAATACATGAGTCTGGCCAGACCTTTTCTCAATGTGTATAGAAAATCAAAACATGCCGTAGGGTTAAGCACAACGAAAAGTTAAATCTTTTTTTTAACTTGATTTAAGAATTTTATACTTATTTCAAGAAATTCCGGGATTGATTTTCGAAACTATTCCCATTTAGGATTGTTTTGAGTACGTTTTGGTGTTGTTCGTACTTGAATTTTTGAGTACGTCTCGTACTTTAAGTATGTACAAAAAACTTAATTTATCCCGAGTGTTTTTCTTTCTGTGCATCTTCTAAAGCTAAATTACAATTATATACGAAATTAATCATGAAAAAGATACTTTGGAAGCTAAAGCAGACCATACACGATTCAATTCAGTTGTCAACTGAGTCGGTTGTTCTGCAAATCAAAGCGTGTATGGCTTTTTCAATTGATTAGTTTGACGATTGTCGAGGTGGTTGAAGAAAAATCAAAAAATTTTGATTTTTTTAAGTTGACTACTAAGTCTTTCAATTCGATTGTACTGTGTGTGCTCGAGTCAAAATTAATGTTTGTAGTTTTCTTTTGCAAAAAAACGTTAAGTATTTTAAAAATTGTCTTTTATATCATTAAAATTTAAAATTAATTTGAAGTCTTTCAACTCAGTTGATGAAGTCTGTGGCCAAGCATCAATTTAGTTTAAAGACTCAGTTGACAATTGAATTGAAAAGTGTATGGGGCGCATAAAAATGGACTAAATATAAAGAACTAAGACTTAAGGTATTAATAATCATTTTAATCAGGTACGATTAACGTACAAAATATACCATATAAAGAACTTCAATGAAAGCTAAAACCTTAGCTAAATTTTACCCTATAAAGGACAAACTACATACAGACTTAAGATTAAGAAGGCTATAAAAAGCTAAAAATGGACAAAAAAAAACTTCACCTGAATATTTTAATTATCCCACCATTCATTCCCACTGTCTCTTCAATATATTAATGATTTTAATATTTCCTTAACGTTAAATGCCATAACCACTTCTACCAGCATATTGTGCGCTATTAAAAGTTGACTGCCTGCCTGCTCGCGTTTGGTTTCGGTTTTAAAAGAGCTCATCATTATCATTCTTATACATGTACATATTTAAAAAAAATTGGCATGTAGAAACGTGCTGTGCTTCATTCATCATTTCTTTTGACACTGAATGTCATTTATTGTGTCCCTTATTTGACAAGCCAGACAGACAGCCGCACGCACTTACACATATTAACAAATACACACAGACTATTTAACTTTAAATACATTAACGACCCAGTGTGCCAAACGGATCCGTTTCGGATCCGTAACGGATCCGCATCTTCGTATTTTCTATCCGTAACGGAATCCGTTACTGATCCGTTACGGATCCGCAAGCGGGAGAAATTCCTCTCGAAAAAACGGATTCAAAAACGGATTTTATGTCCGTTTTTTTGGACCGTTACGGACTCGTTACGGACATCATATTAGGATCCGTTGCGGACCCGTGTATTTTAATAAAACGGAATCCACTGTGTGTTTTTAATAAAAAAGATTTAATATTGTGATGAATTTTTTGTTTTAATTTTTTTTTTATTATTATTATTAAATTCACAGTCATTTGATAGTAAAGTAAAAACAATTCAGTGAGTTCATTTAAAATTAACATATAAAAGTAAAATACATTAAAAACAATTCATAGAATATTAAAAAAAGTTTGTTTTTAACTTTTTTACGGATCCGAAACGGGACAGAAACGGATCAGTCAAATCGCGATTACACTGATTCCGTTTCTAACTTTTTTACGGATCCGTAACGAGTCAGAAACGGATCCGTAAATTCGTGATTGCACTGATTCCGTTTCTAACTTTTTTACGGATCCGGAACGGGTCCATAACGGATCCGCATCCGTTTTTGTGCACATTGGGGAAGCAGATCGACTAACATATACATAAACGAATGGCATGAATAGGCAGACAGAAAGACAGTCAGTCACACGTGTACACGGCAAAGTTTTATTGTAGCAAAAGTTCTTCACCTACAGAAAAATGATGTAATAATGTATATTTTATATCTCCACCACAATAGTGGTGGGGGTATTATTATGCGTTTGTGATAATGTGTGTAACACTAAAAAAATATTGGTCCTAGACCCACCTTTTGGTACAAGGATCGAGTCAGAATCATTTTTTGAGTCGATATAATGATGTCCGTCTGTCCAGCTGCTTGGCTGGTTGTCTGTCCATGTAACTTTATGCGTAAATTACAGGTCGCCATTTTCAAGATAAATTGATGAAATTTGGAACATTCGCCTTAATTGTCACAAGGAAGAAGCTTAGCCCCAGATCGCACGACCTTGGAGACCAATTGGCAGATATAATTTTCAAAATACACAAATTGTATAGCTTATAATCTTGTAACTAAGCAAGTCTACGCCAAATTTAAATATCAGTAAGTCGATGGCTGTGGCCACCGTATGGCACGTAGTGCACTCTAGTTAAAGCCACATTATCCAGGAATCAATGTCTTTCATATTTTCAAACAAAAATTCCTTTTTCATGGTGCGGTAACATGGTAAGCTTCAGCTTAATTTTTTTCGAAAAAGGGTCCGATGATGCAACCAGCATGAAATCCGCACCAAATGGTGCATTTTTCTAAACGTAATGGGGTCTATAGGGTTGCACTCCATTTCGCACTAGATCAACAAGAGGGCATTAAGTCGAAATTTAAAAATATTTAGTAAAAGCAAAACAATTTTTAATTAAACATTTAAAACTTATGAAGAAGAATTTTTAAGCAAACCGGTTGAAAACTAAGAAAAAGCGGAAATACAGCAGACAGTTTAATACGTAAAAATTTAAAAAAAAAAAAAAAAAAGTGAAAAACTAAGAATTTTGAGTTATTACCCTCTTGTTGATCAAGTGCGATATGCGGCAATTTTGCTCATTAACAAACCCTGAAGTCGTCTATAAGTTGCGCGATTCGCAAGATGGTATTCAAAGAAAATTTATAACAATTGTGATTTTTCAGTGAACTCTTGGTTTTTAGTTGAAGTTTTTGAATTTTTCTTAAATTATTTTTAGTAAAGGAAGGAATTGACAACATGAAATGAATTAAAAATTTTTGATAATTTTATTCTTGGCTGAACACGGAATTGAACTCGGGACGAATTTACTTGTTTCAAGAACAACCACATTTTCATCATCAGAATTTAGATAACTTGGTAGCATTGCTTGTGCTTGAATCTATGCAGAGTGAACTGATCAGCAATGTCAGGTAGTGAAACCCTTAACAATTCTGTGTGATATTCAAACACGTGTCTTTACTAAGTCCGCTTTTATCATTGGTCCTTGTTCTTACGATGATCAAATTAAAACTTCAATTGTAGCTCTTTAGGAAGTCGTTTTAAAGCTTCAAATTAAGTCCAGTGGTAGATCTTAATAAAGAATGCTATGGGCATCAGTTTTGAAGAATCCCTGCGGAAAATTTGTGCCAATTTTTCTTAAAGCACTAATCCACTGTGACCAGTCAACAGAATATTATACAAAATGGACCGAATTGTGATAGGTGAAAACAAGACATACAGCTGTACTGGTGATAAAGTGTAGTTTATCCAAAGGAGAGGTAATTTACACAAAACTTGCCACGGGACTGAATTTTGTGCATGCTGATGTTACCATATAAATATGGTTCACTCGGGACAATATCTGCGACAGGCATTATTTTAATGAATTTATATGTGTCCATTCATTGACCTGTAACAAAGTGTCAAAAATGTGCCAATAACTCCCTCCTAGGACATCGCCATGTTAAAACGATAAGTCCCCTTCATATAAAGTGTTTGAACTAGAACCGGTCCCTTTCACTTTAAAACTTCCACACTTTAAAACCGACAAGTTCGGTGCTAGTTCCCTTTCCCCTAGGGATGTTGTACTTCATTTGTTGTTGTTCATAAAGTCCTTTTAAATCATCAAATTAAATTTAATTCCAATTCTTTCCGCAGTCAAATATTTCCATAATTTTAAAACTGCCTTAGTTTGTTGACAAAGTAAAACTGTATTTTCTTGTTATTTCATTTGCCCCCATTTTCTTTATGTGTTAAATAGAACTCAGATTTAAAGAGAAACAAACTTAAAGGTACATAATGGCTTTAACAAGAAGAACAACCAGCATTGTCCTTTTTGAACACCGGGTGTCATACATATGTTTTTTATATTATTAACTTAATGTTCGCAAATGTGTTATACTTAAACTATCTGTATGTGTTCAAACGATTTTAAGTCAAATGTTGCAATATTTATCAATCTCAAGCAGAAAAAAAAGTAACAAACATTTATTCATCAGTATGGTTTTTATTATATTCTTGATCCTGGTTTTTATTTTCTTTGTTTTATACTAAAAAAGGACATTTGGTCATTTAATAGTGTATTTTATTACAATTTATTATTATTATTTCTTTTTTCAGATCCCTTTTAAAGGAAATAAACTTAATTTTATTGTGTTTAAGAGAGTCGATGGAAAATGCTTGAAGGATTTATAGTGTGTAGTCTTTTACAAGGGTGAGAGTTTGTTTTAGGACGAAGTGTTGTATCCTTCCTTGTTTCCCTCATCAACTTCAGCTGCTGTTTAATCTAAATGTATTTATTTAACTTAGAGATTATTTTATAAAGTGTATTCAAATGTTTTTGCTATAGTTGTGGCATAACATAGTAATTGGCTTCATTTCGGGCTCGTACCTCAAAAAAAGCTTAAGCGACATAATTTTCGGTTTTTTTAATAAATGACTTTATTGGCAACACTTGCATCATCTCCTAAAATATCATGGTCACATAAGTTACCACTACGATTTTATAGCAAAAAAAATTTGATCTTGAGCGACAACCTTCATACAAAAATTTTATAAAATAAAGTAAAAAAACCTTCTCCTGTAAAATTTTGTTTTTGTCGCTTAAGCTTTTTTTGCGGTAATGATTCGTTTTGTTGAAAATGTGGAGAAAAACGTAGAACAACTTCCCTGTCACTGTCCTTTATTGACAAGAAGGCGACTGGCCGAAATCGTATCCGCCAACTTTGACCGATTGACGGATTATTTTATATTTGGAGGGACACCTCTGGTGGATTCTTTGATATCTGGAGTATACCTTTGGCGGATTTTGTGATATTTGGAGTGGACTATGAACTTCGTTATGAACTTTAGGTAAGTTCTACGGTGGGAGTTCTTTTAAGTGTAACTCCATGGTATTACAGTAAATCATTGAGGTCTAAGTGTGTCGGATGGGTACTGACTGCCATTTCTACCATTTATGTTTTTTTTTTTTTCTTTTATTTAGCTTAATCAAAAAAAAAATTTAAATACAGACCAAAATTTTCTAATAAACATTTAAATGATTTTAAAAGCCCCTATTATGTGTTTCATTCGACAAACGCAGCGAAAGTCGTTTCGGACAACGACTATAAAGTTCAAAATTTTTATTGCGAGTTGACAGTACATGTCGAAAATTAAGTTGTGCGTCAAATTTTTAAGCGAAAAAAATTTAACTTTTGACTCTGCAAATAAATTAAAAAAAAAAACTTTAAGAAAATGTAAGTACAGACCTAGAAAAATACATCTTCATATTGATGATGCTCTAACATAAGAAATGTGACATCAACGTTGTTACAAATGGCATTAATGAGGCAAAGAGTGACATCAATCCAATGACGAACGTCATCATAAAATTTAGTCATATTTTCTGCGTCAACTATTCTATGACTACAGTGGCATCAATTCGATGCCACATTTTTTGTATGATTAACATTATTTTCATGTTTAAACCGTAAAATAAGAAGCAAAAATTCCCATACTCTATTTGTTTAAACTATTTAGTTAAATACAGCAAATTTTGAAAATAGAATAAGTTCGAAAATAGGGCATGCTTCTGGTGTTCTGGAGTTCTTCTATAGACAATTACTAAATTTAATGCCAATTCATTATTAAATCGAGCCTAATAAGTCCTTTATCTGATGCTACTGAGTCATCGCACTGATGACATGTTTTATAAAACTGACTTCGATTCGTCATTTCTGTGATGCCGATGTGTCATCCCATGGATGACATTATTTAAATTTTTGACCCTGATGACAATTTGGCCAAGTGATGTTTGAGGCTGACATCACAATGATGGAAAGTGAAATGGGGTCAAAAACTAAAGACAAAATACATCAGCGTTATGACGCTTTTTCGTATCAGTGTACTTCAGTTGACATTTTTATATTTTTTAATCAGTGGCCATGTTCTGTAACTCTCGCGTTGAGAAACTTTTCGATTGAAATGTGTGAAATGAAACGAAAATGCCATATATTGAAACAAACAGCTGTTTTTCTCATTAAACTGTGTCTGTTACTTTTTTTTGGCGAGTACTAGCTGTCACGTAGGAAAATTACTCGCCAATTTACAGAAAAAGTGTGTCTGTAACATTTAAGTGAGAAAAGTTCCCACTTTGAACTGTCAAATAAACTCACGATTAAAAATGGTGCGAGAAAAAATTTCAACACTAAAAAACAATTAAAAATGCAAAATACAAAAAATAATAATAATAATATTTTGTTTTGGGCAGAATTTTTTATTGTTTAACGATTTTGCTTTTAACATTTTTATAAAATATACGAATGTTTTCAAAGCTCGTTTGCAAACAACAAACATTAACTGCCTGTTTAACGATTTCGAACGTCAACGTTCGCATAGAAAATTATGTATATTTAAAACAAAATTCGAAAATCTGTTTTTGTTTTTAATGTTATTTTCTATGCGAACGTTAACGTTCGAAATCGATGAACAAGCTGTATAAATGCACTTTACATTATTTGGTAAAGCCGACGGTTGTATTTTCGCCGCCGCCGAGGAAAAATATTCAATTTTAGTAAATTTTGGTCGCCGTCAACGATATGTGTTACTGGCGTTCTCAAAGTAACCAATGTCACATCGACTTCGAGTACAATGCTCTGCGTTTATAACGTAACGACGTATTCTCTTTTGATAGTTTTCGACATGAGTTACAGACACACTTTTTCTCAGTTTTTAAGAAACGATGGAATATTTTGTTTCACATCTTTTCGATGCAAGAAGTTCTCACTAAAGTTACAAAACATGGGTACAGGCTTAAGTTCATCAAATATTATTTTTTTAAATGTTATAGAGAATTCAAGCCATAATACCGCATGAAAGTTCGTTCGATCGGCTTATTGAACTGCCGTCAAAAATCGAATTAATTTTAAAATAGGCAGCAAAATATCTAAAATATTTATCTCATATTACAAAAACTATTATTTTGCCCTAAAAGATTTTTACTTTATGCACAATGTAACTTTAACTATAAAAGCCACTACATATATGATTTAATGGACCCTTTTTTAGATTGTGCTTGTAATTTATTGTCAGGAAATATAATAGATACTAAATTGACAGTCTTATATTAAATCACAAAATAAAAATCATTGGGAAAATTGCATTTTCAGTTTATACCTTTTATGTTCAATAAAATGGTTCTTTTCAAAACTTGTTCATACTTTACAGAAGATATGGTCCATCCTTAATTTTCTAGCAAAAATATATTCATCATACAGGTCTTTCCTTTATTTCTTTTAAATAAAAGCTTTAAAAAAAAAATTTATTTTAGAAAAACTAGATGGACAATACTCGTACATACACATACATATGTATACACATACATTTATACATACAAATAATTTCATCAATCTTTCAAATGATAAAAATCGCTTAGGTTTTTTTTCTTATTTTGGATATATTAAAGCACTACCACCTCATAGTGTATGTGGAAAAACTAGACATTTTAAACGTCAAGTAGATGGTGTCCTTTATTTGTCTGACCCCTGGTTTATTTAATGTATTTTGTATGCAATTTTACTTTAGCAAAATTTCTTGATTGAAGTTGGTTTTTTTTTCTTCTGTAAAGCGTTTTTTTGAAGACATGTCTTAACTTAATATGGAAAAACGTTTTAGTTTTCAAATGCATACGAAACCTTGTGGGAGAGTTTTTGCAATTGTATATGTGATTTTTTTAAATGATTTTATTTTAAAGAGAAGTAGACAACAGATATTTAAAAGAGTAAAATATGGAGCCTGATTAACGCTAAAGGTCGAAAACAAACAGCTCCATAAATTAATCTTAAATTGGACTATATAAAATGCCACGATTAAATATAAAACTAAACTTTGTAACGATATTAATTTACAGCTTAAAATGGTCTATACAGACCCATACTTCACGCTTTAACTGGACTACCTTAAGATCAAGGATAATACTAGACTAGATAAATCCACTCGATAAAAGCTTAAGTTTGATATTAAAATGGCCTTTAATACGACCTTAATGCCATTTAATTTGACCACAATTTATGCGCCAATTAATTTCTAAATACGAATTTCAAAAGACCAAAAATTAATAAGAAAAACTTGAGTTTAAAATACCTCACATTTTATTTGTGTTAAAGATCCCACGAAGTTTCTTGTATAGAAAGCCAGTTTTTGTGTAAAAAGTGACTTTTTATGTAAAAAGTCAAGTTTTATATAAAAGTCACTTTTCGTGCAAAAAGTGACTTTTTGTGTAGAAAGTCAGTTTTTGTATAAAAAGTGACGTTTTGTATAAAAAGTCAGTTTATGTATAAAAAGTGACGTTTTATATAAAAAGTGTGACTTTTTGTGTAGAAAAACAGTTTTTGTATAAAATGTGACTTTATTTTGTAGAAAGTGAGTTTTGTATACAAGTGACGTTTTGTATAAAAAGTGTCACTTTTTAAGTAAAAAGTCACTTTTTGTATAATATGTGACTTTTTATGTGAAAAGTCAGTTTTTGTATAAAAAGTGACGTTGTGTAAAAAATGTGTGACTTTTTGTGTAGAAAAACAGTTTTTGTATAAAATGTGACTTTTGTTGTAGAAAGTCTGTTTTTGTGTAAAAAGTCAGTTTTGTGTAAAAGTGACTTTTTGCGTAGAAAGTCACTTTGTGTATAAAATGTGAATTTTTTTGTGAAAAGTCAGTTTTTGTATAAAAAGTTACGTTTTGTATAAAAAGTGTGACTTTTTGTGTAGAAAAACAGTTTTTGTATAAAATGTGACGTTTTTCGCAGAAAGTCAGTATTTGTATAAAGTAACTTTTTGTGTTGAAAGGCAGTTTTTGTATAAAAAGTTACTTTTTGTGTAAAATGTCAGATTTTGTATAGACAGTGAGTTTGTGCAGGAAGTCAGGTTTTGTATTAATAATTAGTAATTTTTTTGTGTAAAAAGTCAGTTTTTGAATAAAAAGAAATTTTTGTGTTAAAATTCAGTTTATGTATAAAAATTGACTTTTTCTGTAAAAAGTGACTTTTTGTGTAAAAAGTGACGTTTTGTGTTAAAAGTGACGTTTTGTGTAAAAAGTGACGTTTTGTGTAAAAAGTGACGTTTTGTGTAAAAAGTGACGTTTTGTGTAAAAAGTGACGTTTTGTGTAAAAAGTGACGTTTTGTGTAAAAAGTGACGTTTTGTGTAAAAAGTGACTTTTTGTGTAAAAAGTGACTTTTTGTGTAAAAAGTGACTTTTTGTGTAAAAAGTGACTTTTTGTGTAAAAAGTGACTTTTTGTGTAAAAAGTGACTTTCTGTGTAAAAAGTGACGTTTTGTGTTAAAAGTGACGTTTTGTGTTAAAAGAGACTTTTTGTGTAAAAAGTCAGTTTTTGTATAAAAAGTGACTTTTTGTGTAGAAAGTCAGTTTTTGTATAAAAAGTGACTTTTTGTGTAGAAAGTCAGTTTTTGTGTAGAAAGTGAGTTTTTGTGCAGGAAGTCAGTTTTTGTATAAAAGTAATTTTTTGTGTGTGTAAAAAGTGACTTTTTGTGTAAAAAAAACGTTAACTTTTTTTACAATAGGCTGCTTTTAATGTTTAAAGCTAATTTTGTGGTAGAATTCTAAAAAGTGCAACCTTTTAAAGGAAGGTGCAATTTTAAGTGTACGAAGTGTCACTTTGTATAAAAAAATTTATAAATTTTTCATAAAATTTGCAACTTTTTCCGTAAAAATGGAAGTCTTTGTATATTAGGTCATCTTTTTTTGTAAGAAGTGAACATTTTTTATTAAAAGTGCAATTTTTTGTAAGAACAAGTGCAACATTTTCACAGAAATACAATCTTTTGCATTTAAGCTAAATTTGGCTTTGATGTAACATTATTATATACATTTGACCCATTGTGTAATGGCTGGCTTTTTTTTAACGGGAAATTTTAAAAGTAATTTTTGAAAAAGTGTATCAAAAGTTATTGTTTTTAAAGGAATCTTTTTGAAAAATATTAACTTTTAATTTAAACAGTTGAATTTCTTCCGCAAATCTTTAGACCCCTAACTTTCCCTTCCTTATCTTTTCTGTCATAAACTGTTCTCCTTAAGTAATATTTTTACAATTTTTGTACATTTCAAAGATGGATTTTTATTTAGGTTTATTATTATTCCTGCTCCGGTTTTTATTTCATTTTCTAAACTTCTTACAAACACAAAAACACACATGTAGACAAAAACTTTAGGGTACCGAGTACACTTCTCAAAAAGTAATAAAATGTATGTGTTTTGAAAAATTTAAATTCCAAACCATTCACAGTCAAAAGAGACTGATAAATGTTGAAAATGCAGGTCACGTCGGTCTTAAGAAAGTGGAGACGCTTTTATCAAACGTACAACAAAATAAACTTCGAATAAAAGGAAAAGAAAGAAAAAACAACCGAAGCAAAATAAAATAAGAGAGAAAAATACAGGATATAAGACTACAAATTTCATGTGTATAGACTTTAAAATTGCACTTACACAAACATTTATATGTGTATTGAAAAACTCACATACACACTCAAACACAATTATACTTATTCGCAACCTAGAACTCTTAGTTAGATTCATATATCTAGTTGTTGTTTGCCAGAACGTGTAAAAATGCACACACACCCTCAATGACACACATACACAATTACACTTGCAAAGAGAGTTAAAATTTGCCTGCTTACAATTCTACGAAAACTTTGTAAGGATAACTTTTAGTTTAGTGTTTAGTAAATACTGTTATTTACAATTCGTTGTGTGTGTGTGTGTGTTTGTTTGTGTATGCGAAGCTTGAATGTGTATTTGTATATTGATTTAGTATGTATTTCCGTTTCCTTTTAAGTTGAATTATTTGATATGTGGTTGCCGTAGTTGGAAATTCAAATAACTCGTATTTATTCATTATTATTGAAAAAGACATGGCAATATGTGGTAGTTACCACTTGTTTTACGTGTGTGTGTGTGTGTGTGTGTATGTATTTTTCTAGTTTGTTTTTAAATACTTTTATTTGTTGTCTAACGTTTAAAATAATATTTTTAATATTTATACTTTAGTTTATGCAAAATATTTTCATAGAGAAATAAACATGCTTAAAATGCAACTTATGCTTTTAAAATGATGCTTATAAATAATGTATTTTAAATTAAATGTAAAAGAGATAAATAAAAAAGACTTATGTAGTTTAAAAAAAAAGAAACAAAAATTTAAAACAGCAAACTCGAATTAAGTCAAGTCTAGAGACAAGAATATTTGGTGTATAACTGGAAAAAATAGGGTCAACTAAAATCTATTTATTAAAATTCATTGAGATATGAACTAACAATAACTACAGTGTAACCTCGGTGAACGCAACCAATAGAACTTATTTGTGCTGTTGCGATAACTGGGTTGTTGCGCATACCAACTCACAAATTTCTAGTCGTATTTTTCTATTTAAAAGCTTATCTAAACCAATCAAGAATTTTATAAAAAAAAACTAAGGTTAGCTTTTAATAATCGTATTTATTTGATTGAAATAAAGAATAAAAACAGAAAAACAAAATATACATCTAAAGCTAAGATCCCACTATCGGCTCAAATAGCACAATCTGTGACGATTGTTATCGTGCTATATCGGCGCACATTTAAAAACATTGTACAGTTTATTCTTGGGTGGTCTTATTATCGCCGCACATTGGGACAATTTTTTTCGGTTCATAACTCAATTGCGACAATAATCGGTACAATGCGGTCACACTATCATGCTATTTGGGCACATTAAATCATATGTTTTTGTTTATTTGCTTGTTGACAGACATAATTTTACTTTAGAAATTCGCAAAATTCTCCGTCTGAATATTCAATTATAATAAAAAATTTATTAAATTTTATTCAAACTTACTGCACTTGTTCTTTTTTTGTAATTGTTGTTTTGTAAACAGATGTTTACAAACCAGGGATGGCAACATCGATAACACGCAATGTTTTTGTTAAAGCAAATTGTTTTCTTTTATTGAACAATACAAATGTACTCTTTAATTTTGGTACAATTAAGTTTAAAAAAAGTAAAATTTTAGTAGCCAGTTGGTGCAATTTAAAAATTTTGTTTTGCCGACCCTTGTATCGGCGCTGATTGGCGACTGTGATCGGCGCACAAGTGGCCGATAAAAATCAGTACATATTAAACAATTTGATTGCAAAAGAGTGTTTACATTATCGTCGCATCAAAGTTAATTTTGATTGTCCACAGTCAGTACAATTTCGGCACAGATTGTCGGATATTAAAAAATTTTGACCGTTCACACTATCGGCACATGAAAAACGACCAAAATTGGTACATTGCGCCGATAATGGGATCTCAGCTTAATAAAAAATTAATTAAATACACGTTTAAATGTATGTTAATTTGTGCTGATGGTTGTTTTCGAGCTAAAGATTCATGTTTTAAAGGAAAACGTCTGAAATTTTGTACTGAGTTTTATTTTTTTCAACTGCAATTTCACGTATCTTTTGCAATACCATTATATCCTCCAAAGAACAGCTATTCTCCTCTGCACAGTATAGACAAACGTTGAAGCTTTTTATTGCATCCTGACATCTTATTTTTGAAGGTATTGATTGGATCTAACACAACTTGTTACTTGTTTTGCTTTTGCAAAGTTGCGTTAATTGAGGCTTTGTTTTTTGAAAAGTTGCGTTTACAGAGTCACCAATGTTACGAAATTGGGTGTTGCGTTAAGCGAGGGGTTGCGCATATCGAGGGTTGCGTTCAACGAGGCTACACTATAATTTCTAAGTTTACTTCCTCCCAATGCCTGATAAACACTAAACACGGTTGCCGCTCACATAAATAGATGCCTAGCGCTATTCTCACCTGATAAGTGCTGCAGTTTCTCTTCCTATTACACGAATATGGCCGCCATCGTTTGAAATATTTCGAACTAGTTGATTTTGGGTACAGTTCAAGCCTTTTCAGATGTTTTATCGAATGTTTTGTAATCATACTTAGTTTTTCCTGATGGCACATTAGAGTTCGAGATTTTAACATACCCGAGAGCGAAAGCGATGATTCGAGGAGTTTTGATTTGGCACCTTGAATCTTCTCTATTTCGGAGGAAGAGGCAGTTCCCAGAACTGGAAGCCACAACACCATATTGGCTTTAAGTTGTAAAGTAGGAGTTTACAAACTAGACTTAGGGCAGAATTTCTTCAAATTAGACAGTTTATTTGAATTTCTTTTAGTTTTATTTGAGTTTACTTTACCTCTATATCAAATTTCCCTGTTCTACGTTGATCTAAATGTGTACCGAGGTCTTTTAAATGCAGATGTTAAAGTAGTCTTTAATTACATATTTATTTTAATAGGGGACAAATGCCTGAAATATTCAACCGGACATTAATCCGTAATATGTTTTACATCGTAAAGACGTTCGAGCACCTATTGCACCACCAGCAAAAGCAATTTTATACAACTTTCTTATTTTTAATTTTTAATTTTTTTTTTTTCTTTTTCTTTTTATTCTGACTTAGTAAGCAAAATATATTTATCATTTAATTTTATTTAAACTAAAGCCACAACAAATGAAAACTTTATTTTTAAAACTACTGAACAAAATACATTAAACAAATGTCTGTTTTTAAATCTTATGCAAAACTTCTCAGTCAACTTTGAGAAAAATACATTTTTTTGCTATAAATGCTGACATTTCTGCAGCTTTCTTCTATTAGTTCAGGTTTTGCTTTTTATGTCTTTATTTAGTAAAAAGCAGCTTTTCACTTTTTACTAAATAATAACGGAAGTTGCTGCATAATTTACATTCTCTCTTTTCGAGGTGGTGGCTGTTTAAGTTTTCTCTAAAGAAAATAAAATTATTTATAGCATATCTAAATGTTTATTTTAAAAATAAAAATATACTTGAGGAAAAAAGACAAAGCTGAACGGTTTTGTTTTAAGAATATAGTTTGTATTAAGGTTGATTGTTTGGGAGCGTAAAAAGCTTCTAAGAAACTTTCTTATTAAAGGGAATTTAAAAGGTGTTTACCTTTTTTCTTCTTTAAGTATTAAAAAATTTTGATAATTTTTTTAAGGCGTATGATCACTATTTGAGTTTCTTTTAAATTGATGGCGTATGATTATTTTTTATTAAATGTAAAATAGTGTAAATATTGGAGACTAAAGATTTTCTATAGAAAAAATATTTAAAGACAAAACTATTTTAACAGAAAACCATTCAAGATATAAAATCATTTGGGATCATATATTTTTATGGAAAAGTTTCAGTTTTTATTAAAAATTTTTTGGGACTTCTGATTGAAAAATTCTATTGAAAATTATTTTTGATCAAACTTTTTCTATAAAATATAATGTTGGACCAAAAATGTTCTATAGAAAATAATTTTGGACCAAAAATTTTTTATAGAAAATAATTTTGGATCAAAAATTTTCTATAAAAAATAATTTTGGACCAAAAATTTTTTATAGAAAATAATTTTGAACCAAAAATTTTCTAAAACAACTCATTTTGCAAATCATACTGTACCAAAAATGTTCTATAAAAAATAATTTTGGACAAAAATGTTCTTTAAAAAATAATTTTGGACCAAAAATTTTTTTATAGAAAATAATTTTGGACCAAACATTTTTTATAGAAAATAATTTTGAACCAAAAATTTTCTAAACAACTCATTTTGCAAATCATTTTGTACCAAAAATGTTCTATAAAAAATAATTTTGGACAAAAATGTTCTTTAAAAAATAATTTTGGATCAAAGATTTTCTATAGAAAATAATTTTGGACCAAAAATTTTTTATTGAAAATAATTTTGGACCAAACATTTTTTATATAAAATAATTTTGAACCAAAAATTGTCTAAAACAACTCATTTTGCAAATCATTTTGTACCAAAACTTTTCTACAGAAAATCATTTTGGATCGAAACTTTTCTGAGGAAAATTATTTTTGACCAAAATTTTCTATTTTGTGGCAAAACTTTTCTAAAGAAAATTATTTCGGACCAAAAATTTTCTATAGAAAATAATTTTGGACCAAAAATTTTTTGTAGAAAATAATTTTGGACCTAAAATTTTTTATAGAAAATAATTTTGGACCAAACATTTTTTATAGAAAATTATTTTGGATCAAACATTTTTTATAGAAAATAATTTTGAACCAAAAATTTTCTAAAAAAAATCATTTTGCAAATCGTTTTGTACCAAAACTATTCTACAGAAAATCATTTTGTACCAAAACTTAACTAAATTTGGACCAAAATTTTCTATAAAAGTTATTTAGTGTCAAAACTTTTTTAGTCAAAATTTTCTACTAAATTCATTTTGAACCAAAATTTTCTATAAGAATAATTTTGAACCAAAAATTTTCTAAAAAAAAATCATTTTGCAAATCGTTTTGTACCAAAACAATTCTACAGAAAATCATTTTGTACCAAAACTTAACTAAATTTGGACCAACATTTTCTATAAAAGTTATTTAGTGTCAAAACTTTTTTTAGTCAAAATTTTCTACAAAATTCATTTTGAACCAAAATTTCCTATAAGAATCATTTTGGACCAAAAATTTTCTAAAGAAAATAATTTTGGACTAAACATTTTTTATAGAAAATAATTTTGAACTAAAAATTTTCTAAAAAAAAATCATTTTGTACCAAAAGTATTCTACAGAAAATAATTTTTTACCAAAACTTTTTTAAAGAAAACAATTTTTGACCAAAATTTTCTATTTTGTGGTAAAACTTTTCTGTAGAAAATTATTTTGGACCAAATTTTCTATAAATATCATTTTGGACGAAAAATTTTCAATAGAAGATTTTTGTGGACCAAAAATTGCCAAAAGAAAATCACTTGTGATTTAACATATTATTCTGGACGAACAATTTTCAATAGAAGATTTTTGTGGACCAAAATATTTCTATAGAAAATCATTTAAGTACAAATACTTCTTTTGAAAATCGTTGAGGACGAAAAATGTTTAGAAACCATTTTGGATCACTGATTTTTTTAACATACCCGTTTGGTTCCATTGATTTTTTAAAGAAAAATCAAACAATACCAACAGATTTTTTAAAGGTCACCTTTAAGGACCAAAGATTTTCTATTAAATTAAATGTTTACCAAAAGTTATTTTAATTTATAATAATTTCTATAGAAAGTCATTTCGGATAAACAAAAACCTAAAGAGAATTATGGGCAATGATAGAATTTTTATAAAACTTGTTTTCCTACAATTATTTTTAGGAAAAAAATTGGGACAAATAAATTATTTGAAAACTCAATTTGGTGTAAAAAATGTTCTATACGAATTTTTGAATTTTAATTCTATTAATAAAAATTTAAGATCAAAAAAGTTTAAATAGGCATCAGTTTAAGATCAATAATTTGAAAACATCCATTTTTTATCAAAATTAATTGGAGCTTACATATTTTTTATAGAATACAATTAAAGAGCAAATTATTTTTCTTTTTAAAATGATTTGGGACAACATTTTATTATCAACATCAAAAATAGGCAAAAATATTTCTAGCGAATAGAATTTGGGACAAACCATTTTCTAGTAAATGGAATTGGGGCAAGAAAAAACTAAACAGTTAAATTTTTTATGGGATTGAATTCAAGAAAAAGATTTTTGGGACCAACAATTGTTTATCAACATTTTTTTCTAACAAAAAATTTTTGAAAAACACATTTTTAGACCAAAATGTGTTTCTATTGGTACAATAATTTTCTTTAAAATTATGTAAATTAAAAACCAAAAATCAATATAAAACTATTGGGTTGGGACAAACAATTTTCTTCAGCTTCCTGAAAAAAACAAATTGGAGCGAAAAAATTGTTTAAAAAAAATTTAGATAACAAAGTTAGGACAACTATTTATTAAAAAAATTATTTTGAGACAATAATATTTTAAGATTCGATTTTGGGACAAATAATGTTTAATGGGATAAAACAAAAAAAAATCTCTAAATAAACCATTTTGGGACAATTAACTTTCTATAGAAAACAAATTGGGGCATATAAATTTTATAAAAACTAAATAATTTTGTTTAAAAATATTTCCATAATTCCATATTTCCCAATTGAGACAACGAAATTTTTATAAAGAATACAATTTAGAAAAAACCTTATTTTCTACGGAAAAGAAGTGGGTCAAAAATTTCCATACAATCTTATTTGAAACAAAAAATTCAAAAGAAAACAATTTTCTATAGAAACCATTTAAAGCAAACAATGTTATTTAGAACATATTTTGGGACAAAAACAGCTTAGGGCGAAAAAAAATCCAAAAAAATTATTTAGGGAAAAGAAATTTTATAGAACTGAAGTTGCAATAAAACCATTTTACAGAATATAATTGGGGACAAAAGAAGAATAGAATAGGGAATGAAATGGGCTTTAAGCAAAAAAACAATTTTAAACAAAAAATTTTTATAAAATACCATCTATAACAAAAAAATTTAAGGAAACCCATATGGGAGAAAGTGTTTCTAAATAAAACAAGTTGGGCCAAAAAACATCCTAAAGTCATGGAACACAGTATGAAAGTTTCCTTTCTGAGGGAGGAACAGCCTGTTCTATTCCCCTCCTACTAATAAAACAATACTTAATGAAAAAATTTTTCATATTGTAAACTCAGGCATAGAAAATTATTATGAAAAAGAAATTTTGTATCAAAAATAAATTGGGACAAATTGGAAAACCCAATTTTTATTAAAAATCAATTGTTTAAAATAATTTGTAGCAAGTTCATTAACAGGTTTTTTTAATAGAACTTAATTTGTCACAGAAATGTTTTTTTCTTGATGAAAAATCCTCGCCCACAGGAGCCTTTTTTGTGTTGAAATTTTTAATTTATTTGTTTATTTTTTTTTTTTTTTCTTAAGCAATGAAGGTAAAATCGTCCTTGTCATTTATGAATATTTATAAGAAATTGTTAATTTATTTACCCAAAAACACAAGCCTTTTACAACATTTACGTTGTGTTTTCTCCAACAAAAATTATTTACCAGAACAAATTTACAACAAATTTCAAAGCAAATTCTGCTGAATTAAAATAAAAACAACTGCTGGTAAAAAAAAAAACAAAAAAAATATTCATAAATTTTATATTTCTGGCATGTGAATATCAACCACATTTAAGCAAAACCAAAAAACGTTTATGTTGGGTGTATGCGTCTGCATGTGTGTGTTTAATTCTTAATGGCGTTTTTGTTGTAGTGGAAAATATTTTCTGCATACTCATACGCCACCATATGATTGACATTACACTTGGTTGTCTGCTGTTGCATACTTCTGGCTGTTAGCCTAGTTTTATGCAGCAGTTTATTTTCGTTTTCGTTTTTTTTTTATTCCTTTTTTCATTTATTTTATGATTATTGTCATAGCTCGTGCTGTGCTAAAAGCATTACAATACCCTAGAGCTTTAATTACTAAGTGCTTGCTAGTGTTTCTGTATGGCCAACCAAAAATACTATTTGCAATAGGCCGTTTCAAGAGGTTTTGCTGTAGAAGTTTACAATTTGGTTTTTTGCAGTTTTTTTTCTGCATATTTAAAAACTGGAACACTTTTAACTTTTCAAAGTTTTTTTCGTTCGTTTTTTACTGCGTGCATATGAATTAATTTTGCATATTGTTGTTCTACTCGGTACTTTGTGTTTCTGTTTCTTTCCATGGGTATTTTTAAGGTGTCTTTTGTATTTTCAACTAGATATGTATGTACGCTTTCATTCATTTTGTACCTGTAATGATGAGGTTTTTACTTTCTCCGTCTATAGTTCTTGTTTTTACTTCTGCAGTTGCCGTTGTTTTTTATAACCACTTTCATCATTTCTTGCATATTTTTTCATGTGAAACATTAATTACACAGTGTTTAAGCTTGGCAGCTGCTCATGTAATTTTAAATAAAGTTGGTTGTCTTTTTCGAAGCGATATGTTAAACAGAATTTGTATTAATTTAGTTTTTTTTTAACAAAAAACCATTTTTCTCAAATAATATGTATTAAAAACAACTTGTCCCAAAAAATGTGTTACAAAAAATTGCTTGTCAAAAGTAATTTGCTATGAGAAAGATTTTGTCCTAAATAGTTATCTAATGAAACAAATTAATCCTTCATTGTATATACAATAGAAAAGAGTTGGTTCCAAATTTATTCTATAAAATTTTTTTCCTCAAATGTTTGTATAGAAAATTTTTTCTGTCCAAATGTTTTTATTGAATTTTTGTTGCCCAAATGTTATCCATTGAAAGATATTAGTACCCAAATGTTTTCTATAAAAACATGTTATCACCCAAATGTTTTCTATAAAAACATTATGGGACCGAAATGTTGTTTAAAAAATTTTGGCACCCAAATGTTTTTTTTAGAAAATTTTTGAAACCTTGACTTTAGAAACATTTTGGCACCCAAATATTTTCTATAAAAACATTTTGTTACCCAAATGGTTTTCTATAAAAACATTTTGTCACCCAAATGGTTTTCATGTCTATGTTTTCTAAAAAAACATTTGAGCACCCAAATGTTGTCTATAAAAGCATTTTGGCACCCAAATATTTTCTATAAAAACATTTTGGAACCTAAATGTTTTCTAAAAAAACATTTTAGCACCCAAATGTTTTCTATAAAAACATTTTGGCACCCAAATGCTGTCTATAAAAACATTTTGGGACCCAAATGTTGTCTACAAAAACATTTTGGCACCCAAATGTTGTCTATAAAAACATTTTGGCACCCAAATGTTTGCTATAAAATTATTTTGGTACCTAAATTGTGTCTATATAAACATTTTGGCGCCCAATTGTTTTCTTTAGCAAATTTTTGAAACCTTAATCTTTTCCATGGAATATTATTTTGTACCCAAATGTTTTCTATAGAAAATGATGTGTCCCAAATTATTATCCATTAAAATTTTTGGTCCCAAATTGTTCCTAATAAAAATTTATGTGATCCAAGCCAGTTTCTTGGATTAATTATTCGTCCCAAATTGTTGTCTTTGAAAAAATATTTGTCCTAAGTGGTTTTCTTTGCAACATTTTTTGTCCCAAATTGTTATAACATTTCATAGGATATTATTTCATGACAATTTCAAAACTTTTATTAAATTTCTTTTGTACACCTTTTAGATTCTCATAAACAGATAAAAATAAATGTGTGTAAATTTGTCTTTACCGTTCTTTGACAGCCGCCTAATTGTGGCTTAAAAATTTTACTCGTTATCACAAAAACATCCCCTGCCGCCAGCGCTTTTATGTGATGGGTGTCCGAGAGTGAAAAAATAAATGTGTAACACTTAATTTTAGTTCGCATACAAAGTTAAAGATCTTTTTATTTAAGTTCCTTCTTTCCTTTTCATAACTTTTTTCCTTGCTTTTAAGTATATATATATATATATGTGTGTGTGTGTGTATGGGTTTTTTTTATTTTATTTTGGTACAAACACACACTAAATTGCATCCTGTTATCACAACAGTAACAACAAAGAGGGCAAAACCATTACACAGACACCATTAACACGAACTTTGAGTTTTTTTTTTTTCTTTAGTGGTGTAAATGCCTGAGTGTATTTGTGTGTCGGCACAGTTGTATATTTAGCAATTGTGCATGTGTGTTTCTTTTGCACTTACGTATGGGTGTCACTTTAAACAAGTTTTGAGTAAAAGTATAAAACAAAATAAAGCCTTAAGCAATTTTTTCTTTCTCTTGTTGTTTCTTTTATTTCTCTTGTTATTTGTAGACAAACAGCCATAAACATTTATACTCACACACTCAACTCGACCATATTCATACAGGAAAAGGCACATAGAGAAACAACACACATAACACACATATGTGGAAAATACACTCACTTTTTAAGGATTTGCAGACAAATATTCAAACATAAATAAAGGCAAACTGAAAAGATTTTCTGAAATAATATTGAAGAAAGGAAATTTTCTATGAAATAAAAAATTGGGACAAAAGAATTTTCTACCGAAAACAATTTGGGAAAACAACTGTCTCATATCAAACAAACTGGCTTAAATTTTTTTAAAAGAAAACCTTTTTTGACCAAAAACTTTCTACAAAAACCATTTTGGTCCAAAAAGTGTCTATAGAAAACGAAAAAGATTTTCTTATATAAATCATTTTGGAACAATCTTTTTTTCAAAAAAAAAAACTTAGAAACCAGAATTTTTCAAAAAAAATAATATTAAACGATTACAAATTTTGAAGTATAAAAAACCTTGGGACAAAATATTTTCTTAAGAAAATTATTTGGACAAATATTTTTTTGGATACAACTTAAGAACAAAATTTGTTTAATATAAAACAATTAAATAATAAAAGTTTTAAAATAAAAAATAGTTTGGGACAAAAAGTATTCTAAAGAAAATGTCCCAAAAAATTTTGATGGAATATAATTTTTGATACGAGATTTTCTTTAGAAATTCATGTAGAACATTGAATTATCTTTAGGAAATTTTATGGGTGAGAATATTTTTTAAAGGAAATAATATGGACATAAGACTGTCAATACAAAAATTTTTGGAACAAAAAATTTTCTTTTGGCCCAAACTTCTCTTTGGAAAACACTAAACGTTTCCTATAGAAACAATTAACGCAAAACATCTTTCAATAAAAGACAATTTAAAAGCAAAGCTGTTTCATAAAAATCAATTTGGGACCAAACATTTTTAAAGGAAATTTTGTATTAGTGATTTTCGTAAAAAATAATGTGGGACAAAAAAAATCTTTTGGGCCAAAAAATTAGAGCAAATTACATGAGACAAACAATTTTTGAATAGAAGAAAATATGGGACAAACCATTTTTTACAGTCAAATTTTTGGGACAAAAATCTTTTTATTGAAAATCATTTTTGAAAAAACATTTTCTTCAGAAAACAATTTGGGACAAAAATATTTCTTGAGAAAATACTTTGGGACAAAAATATTTCTTCAGAAATTAATTTGGGACAAAAAATATTCTTTAGAAAGCAATTTTAGTTCAACAGCGTAAAAAACAATTTGGTACAAACTATATTCTACATAAATTTAGAGCAGGTATTTATCTAGCGAAAATCGTTTGGGAAACGCAATTTTAACTTATAAATTTTCCTAAACACTTTTTAGTCTGCACTCATTTCTTCATACAATTTATTAAAGTTTATTGTTTTATATGTTTTGTACTTTCATTTTAGTGTTGCTTTTGTGATAACAACAACAAAAAAAACAATAGCAATTTATAAACAAATAACAATAACAAAAACTTTAAAACTTTAGTTTTTCTGAGAATTTTTATTTTAATTTTCTTGTAATAAATGGTTAAAATTTTAACCACTAATGATAAGAATTTTATGCAAACAAAAAAAAAAAAAGAAAAGAATTATAATTTCACACACAAAACGGAAACGGACATGACACCATTTTGGGCTAAAACTTTGTAAACGAGTATCATGGAAAATAATTAACAACAAAGACAAATGGGAAAAATATTAAGCAATTAAAAAAGAGAGAAGAGAGATTAAAGCAAAAACCAAAAAAAAAAAAAAAAGATTAAATTATAAAAATGTTTGCTATAAAAAAATAAATTTTCAAAATAAATATTTTGTTGGGAAATAAAAAACAATCTGTCACAATTTTTAAAAGGAAAACGATTTAAGACATATTGTTTTTTTAAAGAAAACCATTTGAGACATTTTGTTGTCTAAAGAAAAAAATTTGGGACTATTTTTTCTAAATATAATATTATTTGTATTTTAAAGAAAATATAAATTTGACATTTTTGAACGGCTTTTTTTCTATATAAAAAACAATTAATAGTTGAAATACAACAATTTGTATATTTTATCTTTTAAAAACTTCAATTTGGAACAATTTTTTCTTAATTTGATAAAATTTGTCTTTAATAGATTGTTTGATAGATTTTTTTCTATTAGGACTGATTATTTTTTTCTTTATAAAAACTTATTTATGATTAAAGCACAACGGTTCGGTACATGTTGGTCTCCATGGAAACCAATTTGGGACAATTTTTTAGTAGAAAATAATTTTGGACAGTTTTTAATTGATTTTGTTAAGATAAAAAATGATTATTTTTACTGATTTTTTTAGGTACAAAATGATTTTTGATTGAAACACAACAATTTGGTACATTTTGTTTTCTGTAAGTACCAATTTGGGACAATTTTTTTTTTTTTTTTGGTTCTAAATTCGATATAAGTCTTAAGTAGAAAAAAATTTTGGAAAATTTTAGACTGATTCTTTTTTATTCGTAAAAAATATTTTCTGATTGAAATACAACATTTTGGTACATGTTGTTTTCGGTAGAAACCGGGGCAATTGTTTTATATAAAACAAATTCGGACAAATGTTGATTGATCATTTTTTTCTATATAAAAAACAATTTATGATTGAAACACGAACATTAGCTACATTTTGTCTTTTATTTAAACTAAAACTTGAGAATGAGTTGGGGAATAAGGGCACCTTGGCTCTTTTAACAACGCGCATTCGTGACGTCTCATTTTGTGCCAATTTTCCGAGCATTTCTGTCCGCTTACCACGAATAACGTCAACAATGTTCGCCTTCAAGGTGTCAATTGTTGCTTTGGACTTTGGAGGTCAACTAACAGATCCATTTCTCGAAATCAACCCATCGCCAAATTTAAATGTCAAAAAGTCGATAGGTGCGGTGTGGTTCTGCCTAAAACACATCTCGCACGGATCAATGCCATCTATGTTTTTACACAAAATATCATTGATCATGGTGCGATAAAGATTTCTATTGAATGTAACGCAAAATTTTACTTAATTTTTGAATCAATAAATTCCGATGATGTCACCAGCGTGTAAACCCTACCAAAGGGTGCATTTTTATGAATGTAATGGAGTCTAGTGAAGATTGGTTTTAGTCAATATACGGCAATTCTGTTTATTATCAAACCCGTTAAGCCAAAAATAAGCCTCATCGATAAACAAAAAATTTGCGTCTAAAAGTTGAGCGGATCATCGACTGATTCTCAAAGAAAATATGGATAATTTGGGAGCTTTGTTCAAGCGTGAATCTATTCTTGATGATTTGCCAGACTCCTCTTCTTCTTCTTTTTCTCCCACTGCAGCCAAATGGCCTCTTGAAAAGTAGTAGAGTTTTCATTCATCGTTATGTTTAAACATGGATTTGGAACCTCCAAATTTATTGTGCCAGCAGACGTAGCAGGGTGACTTTTTAGAGATTCACGACTACCCCTAAGAGAGTTTATTTAATTTTTTCTGTTCAAATCATGTTTGTTTAACATCTGTAGTATTCGTCATACAATGAGTGATGAGTTCAAAGAAGACTACCCTGTAAATATGCCGTCTGCTATCTCATAGTTAACCATACCAGTTGACTCATACTCTGCTTATATTATACTAAAGAACCAGCTGACATTCTTAAGGCTAGATTTTGATCACCTCCGGGTATTTTATCCGGTACCAGCCATATACGTGCTATATATTGTGCGTACCAAATTAAACATAGGAGGGTCTCGAGGGAGGATGTAGCAACCCCTAACGGGTTGCCAGACTGTACTGATCATACATTTCAAAAAGTGAGAGGGAGGGTGCTTTAAAACCATGGTAGATAAGGCCATGACGGCATTATTGCTCAATTGAATGGGAGATACAGCCATAATGGCTTTATTGCCCGATCATTGCGAGATAAGGTCATATTTAAAATTTTGCGAAATGAGAGTATAGCCATATTTTTTTTCGCAAATGAGAGATAAAGCCATATTTTTTCAGAAAATTGTTATGCATGGTGTAAACATTCTTTTAAAGGGAAAATCATTAGTTTTCATTGAAAAATATTTTTTTATTCTTGTGACGCACGCAGTAAAACTTTATTCGGCGCAGCCACCTGCCGAGCCCTACTGCAGGAAAAAACTCTTAAGCGCGGCCACAGGCCGCCACGCAGAAAAACTTTAGTATGCGAAGCCAGATTTCAATACTTAACTTTAGTGTTTCCGGAACTGAAATGAGAGATAAAGCCATTTACTAATATTGCTAATGTGAGCTAGGGCCATGATGGCTTTATTTCCCATTCAAATGAAAAAAAACCAAAAAAGGCTTTATCTCCCTACACTGAAAAAATTTTCTTCACAGATCCAATGAAATTTACATTAAAATTCAACCTATGTAACCTTTCATTGGATTAATGAAGGAATAATAAAATCAATGACAAAATTTTCATTGATTTTATGAATCCTCATTGAAAAAATGGATAAAATAAACGTTTGTCATTAAACTAATGCAAAATTTTCATTGATTTTATGAAACATTTCATTAATCCAATGAAAGGTTACATAGGTTGAATTTCAATGTAAATTTCATTGGATCTGTGAAGAAATTTTTTTCAGTGTATTGAATGAGAGATAAAGCCATCATGGCCTTATCTACCATAGTATTAAAGCACTACCCTACTAATTACCCTTTAAAATGACTGCCCCTTCCTTGGTGTCTATATATATATATATATATATATATATATATATGGCTTGGTGTCTTTAATTAAGTTTCTTGTTAAGAAAAGTTACTTAGAAAGGATGTTAAGTAAAACTATGAATATTAAGAAATTTTGCTTTTCCTTGTTGATGTTTCGTTTGTCAACAGGATAAAGCACAGCCTGATTATACTTTTCTTTTACTTTATTATGTTTCTTTGCCTTGTAGAGAAGCAACAACTCCTGCAACAAAAAAAAGTTTCTTCTTAGTCTAATGCATCATTTTAGGAGATTAACGCCATTTAGAGCTGCAAACTTTTCAACAGCAATCATACTTTGGAACAAAAAAAATTTCGATGTAATTTTAAAAGCAAAGCGGAAACTGACCAGGATAAGCAGAAGCGTAAAACTTTAACTTTCTTACTTTCTTTGTTTTATTTTTTTTTAGCTTTTATTTTAATAATATATTTCGTTGCATACTTCAAGGATTATATGAATAAAAAGTGTTAATAACAAATGTTGGCATTGTAGCTGTTGAGATACGAGTATTTGCTATTAAAAGTAGTTTTGACTACTGAAACTACAAGTACTCGCCAGCTTTTTACATACACTATTTTCTTCTTTGTTTTTTTTTTTTTTTATTTTTGCTGAAATTTACTTTGGCCAAGAATTTGCTTCATGCTGGTGCCTTAAGCTGAAGAAAGATTGTAATTGTGTGATGAGATGGCCGTTGGTTAGTGCTGGAGATGGAGAGACAGACTTCTTTTCCCGCAGCAGGAAGTTGAAACTCAAGATGGAATACTGGTTGTTTGCTGCCTTACAGTGTGTGTGTGTGTGCATTACAGGCAACTTTTCTCTAGTTTTTATTCCACATTTTATTCTTATTATTTGGCTTAGAGATAAGAAAAATTTATATTTTAGTAGGAAAAAGTATTTCAAAATATTTTTTTTTTTTTTTATTTTCAAATTTCTAAAGGATGTATGTTTAAGTTTTAAATATTTTTTTTTTTTTTTTGTTCAGTTTTCTCAACATTCTCGTGTTGAGTTGTTGGAGTCAGTGTTTTTATCATACATTTTTATGGTTTCAAGATTGTAAGAGTGTATGAAAGTATTTTTATTATTTTATTTAATTTTTTATTTTCTATTTTATTATGAAACATTTTCTTGTATTTTAATTTGCATTAAGTAATAAGAGAAATTCAAATGGAAACAAGTTGTTATCTGGGGTTTGTTTAAGCAAAAAAAAAAATAAATTTTAAATTTAGTTGACATTTGCCAATTAGTGCATTGAAAACAAAAAAACAAATTTGTTTAAAAGTCCATTAATGAAAGGATATGCCACCAAGAAGTTGTTTTATCTTAATTTCAGGCTGTTTTTTAACTATTTAACTGCCTTTCGGAGTAAAAATTTTTAAAATTTTCATTCTCTTTTATAACTTTGTTTTATTAATTTTCCGAAAAATGTCCCTAAACCATTCATAACGTTTGTCTATATTTTGAAAATAGTTGAACACGATTTAGAAAACAGTGCTTAAGAATTTTGGGTTCATATAGCGAATAGGTCAGACCATGTCTTGTCCGACTTACGTTTGTTTTTATCGATTCCGAATGCTTGCACTAGAATACGTTTTACTTTTGAACAAGTTTTCCGAAATTCGCTCTACTTGTTGTTGGACTGAAAACATAAGGAGTTGTTTTGACAGCATTCGGCCGATATTTTAGATAAATTAATAAGTAGTATTACTACCCTTGAGGTAAGCGAACTGAAACCAAAGTAGTGGCGTGATAGGTTTTTAGTTCTTACACTTTATATGAATGGGACCTTTGACTTTTACATGGGGTTTAACATTGGAGGGATTCAATTGACACCATTTGTCCAGTCACTCATCTTTTCCCAATAAACGTGTAAGGTTTTAATAAGTACGTAGTATGATTTCAATAAGTCCTAGAGCTAAATTTAAGAACCAAATTTTAGAAAGTCCCAAAAAAATGTTTCACGCCACCGGTGAAGACTGTACTGTAATTCATTACTTTTTCTATCTTTTTGCTCTGCATATACCAGTTAAATGATTGGTTCTCCTTTCACTGGTCATGAGTTCTTTCTTTTTGTGCTTGTCCTATTTTCACAAATCCCAGGACCATTCCTACTATAAAAAATTGACACAAATTTCCCGCATTCTATTTTATACAATCATCGCTCTCCAAATTAAAGTCAAACACCCTATAATATTATGTTCAGAACTATTTATTTAACTTGAAACTTTCCAAATGAATTGCAAAATTTTCAACAGCTTTTAGGAAAACAAATACAAAATTTCTCAAATATTTAAATTGACATCAAATAATCAGACACAAGTGCTTTCAATCACTTCAAGACGAAGAAAACTATCATTTAAAGGTAAGTAGAGAAAAACGAATGGAAAAGAATGGGAAACCCCAAGTATTTTGTGGTCAACACTCAAACACATCACACACTGATAAATAAATATTCAAGTCTTTTAAAAGTGACAAGACCACAGATAGAAATTAAAACAAAAAAAAGCAAAAAAAAAATATTTCAAGCAAACAGCAAATATGTATAATGAATTTGTGTGTATGTGTGTGTGTGTTTGTGTGTCTACACTAATTAACGTTTATGGCCATAATTGTCTGTCAGACCATAAGCCACAATTAATATGCAACTTATGATGCATTTCATTTCAAAAATATGCAAATACTTAAAGTAGACGTTGCGACATTCTCTCGCACACACATTCGCATTCCCTCTAAACATTTAATAGAGTGATTTTTCGATTATCTAACAAAGTGTCACTTTATCGTTACAATTGGTAGATACACAGAATGAGGCACTAAAAACATACGTAAGAATCGAATTATGGTTTATTATATAATAATTTTTCGTCACTTTTAAGAGTTGTTGAGATAAATTGGATTGTTTTTACAAGAACATCTTATGTATTTATTTATTTGGTACACAGTGCAACAAGAACGAGTCTTTTTAAAGCACTGTACATATAACGCTATTCACAAATATAACATACATAAAAAAGGCTGATTAATACAATAGATTACAATGCAAAAAGCCAAAAAACAGTAGGCAGCAAATAAATAAATAATTTTATTTTATTAAACAATTCTCAGTGATTTAATGAAAATACTAAATACATATTAAAACAAGTAAGAAAGTATAGTCGGTCAAGCCCAACCATATGATACCCTACACCACACTATTAAAAAACACATCATGCTTATATGTCCATATAAATATTGATTTATCTATGTTTATAAACTTCATTGAAATTGCTTTGAAAGTTTGTGAGAGGCAGAAATTGCCCCCTACCACCCCTTGTGGTCCAATTTTTGAAAAACTGAATAGCTTGTGTGTCCGTATAGATATGGTTCTATCTATGTTTTAAATTTCATTAAAATCGGTTTGACAGTTTCTAAGAGGAATAAATTTATCCCTATCTTCCCTCGTGGTCCTACGATATGGCCCATTTTCAATAGGCTTGGTCCTTGCGCCAATAAGAACCTATGTCCCAAATTTAATCAAATTAACTCAAAAATTGCGACCTGTACTTTGCGCACAAGTTTACATGGACAGCCAGTCAGCCGGACGGACATCGTTAGTTCGACTCAGAAAGTGATTCTGAGTCGATCGGTATACTTTAAGGTGGGTCTAGGTCCAATATTTTAAGGCTTTACACACATCAGCACAAATGCATAATACCCTCTCCACTATTGTGGTGTGGGTATAAAAAGAGGGAAAAAAGTAGTATTTTTATACCCACACCACAATAGTGGAGAGGGTCGCAGCCAGCAAAATAATCCGAAGTCGTTCAGATATCTGAGAGAAACGTCGGCAAAAAAGTCGGAATCGTATACGAATTCTGTCAGATTTCTGACCCAAAAACGTATGAAGTGGTTGACACGAATTCTGACAGACATGTCGTGGGAAATTTTGCTTTTTTGTCGGCATTTCTGATAGACATCTAACAGAAATCTAATGAAAAAGGCATGGGAAGTTCTGATGTGTTAGCCGAGATTTTTTTGCTTTGGAACTGATAGCTGAAAAAAATAATTTTATTGCAAAATACATATGTGCATAATTATAAATTTTACACGTACGTACCTTTTTTATGCTTTTTATCTTGAACAAATAAAACAAAATTTAAATTATTTCCAACTGAATGACAATTGTCATTATTTTAAAAAAATAATAAGTTTCTTTAGACAAATCAGAATGAATTCCGTCGGAATTCTATTGGACATATCTGTACATAAATTTCCCCCGATATATCCATACGAAATCGATCAGAAATCGGCCAGACAATAAGTATATTCAATGTCTGACAGAAATCTGAACGAAATCTCTAAGAATGAAGTCAGACATTTGCACGAAATGTCATGTTCCGACAATGTCGAAGTATTTTGCTGGCTAGGGTATTATGCATTTGTGCTGATGTGTGTAACGCCTTAAAAAAGATGGTCCTAGAAGCACCTTAAAGTATACCGATCTACTCAGAATCACTTTCTGAGTCGAACTAACGATGTCCGTCCGGCTGGCTGGCTGGCTGGCAGGCTAGCTGGCTGGCTGTCCATGTAACCTTGTGCGCAAAGTGTAACCTTGTGTGCAATTTTGGAGGTAATTTGATAAAATTTGGGTAATAGGTTCTTATTGGCACAAGACCGATTTTCATGAAGTTTATAAACAGAGATTAATCCATATTTACATGGACATATAAGCATGATGTGTTTTTAAATACTGTGGTGTAGGGTATCATATGGTCGGGCTTGACCGACTATACTTTCTTACTTGTTTTCATTTAAAGAAGTTAACTAAAATGCCTAAATACTTCGCGTTTAAAGTGCTGAGCATTGCTGGTTGTTTGAATATTGTTGGGTAATTGGTTGATGGAGTTTATAAAAAAATGCCTTTCAGATATCTGACTACGATATCGATTACTGTTAATCTTTTTTCCTCTATTTGATCCGGAGAAGATAATTCGATTATATAAATAGCCTGGTTGTTTTGTGTAAATAGTTTTATGTAAGAATATTAGGCAGCGGCAGTCCAACAGGTTATCAAAAGATTTTATATAACTGCTTTGCAAAACGGGAAATTCTTGAGAATAGTGTTTGACCAAAAACGTATCTGGCGAAATTATTGAAAGTTACATGGAGTTTTTTCATACTTGCCGAATCACAGCTTGCGAATAGTTCACACCCATACATTAGTGTTGGTATTAAGTACATATGTCTTTGCCAATAACATACGGATTTTAAAGGGAGTATAATATTGAGTCATCTACAGATTGGGCAACAAAGAAAACGTTTTACCGCAAATTATATTTATGTGATTAGACCAGTCAAGTTTAGAATTGAATATAACACCAAGATTTTTAGCTGACTCCACTATTTTTATACTTGAGTTGTTAATCTGAATTGGTGGCAAAGATGTGGGGATTAGTTTGCTCTTACCAATAACCATAGCCTTAGTTTTTTTAGCGTTTAGGCATAGAACATTCCTTGAAGCCCATGTGTTAATCATGTCTAGATCTTGGTTAAGTTTAATAATGCATTCTGTGGTATAGGATGTATGACAACTGATATACAGTTGTACATCATCCGCATACATTTGTATTCCACAGTGTTTAAGTTGAGACGGTAAATCATTGAGTATATGGAATATAAAAGTGGACAAGTATAGAACCCTGTGGTACACCTCTCGACACTAAGCAACTGTTTGATTTGTTATTACCATAGTAGACTGCCTGGTATCTATCATGTAAGTATGAGGATAATGATTTGACCACAGTTGGCGAAAATTTGCACATATGTTTAAGTTAAAGGCAAAGAATGGAGTGTTCCACGGTGTCAAACACCTTTGAGTGATCCAGTAAAACTAGAAAAGATATTCTATTATCATCAACATTAATTCTTAATTCCTCAGAGACCTCTAATAAAGTAGAAACACAACTATGCTTTGGTCTAAAACTAAATTGTTTATCAGTAAGCAAGGAGCTATCTTGTAGGTATTTACTTATCTGTGAATGAATTAAGCGTTCAAAGACTTTTGACAAGTATGGTAAGATTGCAATTGGCCGAAATTCATGATTAGGTTTTGGTATAGGAATAATTTTAGCATGTTTCCACATATAAGGGAATGTGGATGTTGTTAAATTTGTGTTAAGCAGACGAGTTATGTGAGGTAGACTGTATGGTTAAAATAGTTTTACAAATTTTGGGTGAACTCTTTCATAACCAGCAGATTCGGATTTAATTCTCAAAATAGATTCAAGAACATCTTCATGTGTTTGTGATTTTCAGAATTCTTCCTGTCACTGATATTAATGCGGTTTGGGATGGGAGTATAATCATTATGTGCGCTATGGTGGGCATAAGTTTCCTTGTAAAAGTTTGTATCAGGAGTTGGCATTGCTTAGGCCATCAAGTAAATTCCGGATGACTTGTTCTGAAATGAGAGCGATCAAAACAAATCACAAACACGGTTTTTTTTTTTACCTTAGACTGGCATGGCATAACGCAAACGGTAGAACGGCGAAGAATTCTGATGATGGAAATCTTGTTATTCTCGAAACATGTAAATTCGACCTGAGTTCAATACCGTGTTTAGTCAAGACTAAAATTATAAAAAAAAATTTTTATTTCATGTTGGAAATTCCTGCTTCATTAAAAATAATTTAATGAAAATTAAGTTTGAAGACTTAAACCTTATTTAAATATCAATTAAAGAGCAGTTCAATAAAAAGTTTTTACTGGTCTTTCGATTTTTTGCACTCCGGAACTAATCACTTAAAGCAAGTTCTTCTTGAATTTGGAGTACTTTTTTGTACCAAATAGGATCTTACTTCCACACTTTTTTCCGTCTCACTTCGATAAGAATTATACAGCATAAGCGATTAATTATTGTTGAATAAAATGTTTTTTTGGCTTAAATTGCTTGTAGGGTTAACTCTAAAACTTTCCTTCCCTAGTTTTCTCTTATATTCTTTCTCTTTCGCTCGATAGACGCTTCTTTCTCTTTAAAAAGTTCTATGGGGAAATGCCATGTTATAAAGATTATTTTGCCATGTGTAGCATTGCCATTTCTATGATAGCAAACAAATTGCCTTTGAATGGTTTGATGCTGTTGTAAGGGGTGTTTTTTTAAGAGGCACAGGACTTTAAAAAAAAAAAAATTTAATGGAATGGCCAAAATTTTGGCTGTATTATCTCACAAATTGCATGGTATTTAATGGACCTCTCGGTCCAAATTTGCAAGCATACACTGTCTTATTTTGTCAATAGTATGTGGAATGTAGACTTCTAACTGATGAATGGTTGCTGCACAGAAAAAAATAATTTTCATATTTGAATACGAAAATTGTATATTTGATTTCAAAATATTTGAATTTTCTGCGATGACGATTTTTGAGGTATTGATAAAAAAGTTTGTAAGTATAATTGTTGAATTTTTAGTCAACAACCAAATTTATTGCGTTAATAAAAAATTTGTTGCCCAAAATAATGTTTTGCAGCAAAATGTTTACTTGATTTGTTAAAATGAATTGTTTAAAATGTTGAATAAATCAAACAAAATGTTTTTAAATCTTTATTTATTAATTATGATGTGTTTAATTCCTAATTTGTATTCTTTGACAAATACACTAAAATTTATTGTGGACAAAGAAGCAAGTTCCTATTCGCATTTCGCTGATCGCTAAGGCCAGATCATCAGGAAACCCTTTTCAAAGACCTTGAAAAAAACTAAAGATATTATTCAACTAAAATTGTAAAGCGAATGAGAATTATTTGCTAAAAAATGGACAAAAGTTGTAAAAATACTGTCTTTACTTTGATTATAATTTTTTTTTATTGGATATGAAGAAATATTTAATTATTTCATTATTAGATATGTTTTATTGTGTGTTTTTTTGCAAAGTGTAATTTCGATAAATTTTTTCATTAAATCAAATAAATTATGTGTCCACCAGAGAACGGCTTTGTGCGAGTGCAAAAAAAATCGCAGTAAATGAACACCAACAAATACACTCGCTTGCGGTCATACAATCAAACTTGCGCAACCGCAAACATTCGCTGCTGGTTTGCAGTCATTCAAACAATGCACATCGTGCTTTGTTATTTATTCCATCGTTTAGCTGCGTTTGTCAATTAAGATGTTTGTGTGTTTGGTCCGACAATGATTGTTTTCAAGCAATTATTAGTCATGTAGGCATTCAGCAGTTACTATGTAGTACAAGAAAAAAAAAATTGAAATGAAACTAAACGCACATATGTTGGTACAAATAATTTCCATAGAAACAGAAGACTTTTTTTTATCATTTCTTAAAAAGTTCAGTAGTTCTGTATGTACAATGTATTATTGTTATTGTTGTTAATTTTTAGCAAAGCGTCTCATCGAGTTAACAAAGAGTCTCATCGAGTGGACAATGACTACTTGAATGCAAAAGTATAAGAATGTGTGCCTTTTGACTTTACACATTTGTCTTACATTGCGTGCGCAACAAAAATGCAAACAAAGCACTTTCAATAAAAAACGAATCCATGCAAAAATCAAATGTGTACGAAACGATGTAAAAATTACCAACGTTGAACTTTGTTTTGCAGGCAAAGAGTGTTAAAAATTTTCTTGAGATATTTTTTTCTGTGTGTTTAATCGGCATAGACCAGAAATTTAAAGCAACCCCAAAAAAAAAAAAAAAGTTCAGATCTGAATAACGAGGTAAAATAATTCGCTCACTAAACGTTGGGCTTAACAAAGTGAAGGTTTCACGCGCTGTATGGCACGTTGTGATGTCTTATTGGAAGCATTTGGCCAGAATTTAGCCCAATCTCTAAAGATCATTACTACAAATCTGGTTCAAATTATAGTTAATTCTCAGCCCATTTACCAAATAGACAACTCAATTGATAGTCCGCTGGCTTTAATTCTTGCACCAGTTGGATCGTATATGAATGTAGGCAAATATCTTTCCTTCAAATTTTCCAATTAGTAGACGGGCAGAGACGGAGTTGCTGAGAACGGCGTCGGATCAATAAATTCGAGTGCTCTGGCACACTCACGTCTACAGCGGCGATGGCTTCTTCTGTACGCAAAATTGTAAATGTGTTAGCTGCTTGACGAATTGCTCCATAAATTTGGCGAACAGAGCGCAAATTTCGAAAATAAATGTCCATGAATTTTAAACGTTGTTTTCTTTGCATGGGGATTTGCCAAAGTATACAGAAAGAAAATTCAAACATACTTCATTACAGTTTGCACTATCGGCAGTTCTATACGTCTAAAAAACACACCCTATACCAGTACTCTGTAGTAGAAAATTAAAGCCAGAAAAAAATGAAAGCATTTTAAGGCGTTTAATAAAACGTTTGTTTTTATGATTTTAACAGCAGCAGCAACAAAAAAAACTATCAAGTGCGCGGCAAACCACTGTCAACAATCGCAATGCAATTGTCGCTGTTTTAGTTGTTGATGATGGTTTTATATTGCTATTGCTGTTACTTTATGTTCATGTTGTTTGGCTTAATGAGGCTGTGGGTGATGATGTTGTAGTTGTTGTTGCAATTGTTTTTGTTGTCGTTATCGTTATACAGCTGACAAGTAACAAATCAGCCAAGCGTTCAAACATTAATGCATATTTGCTAAAATGCTTTAAGCTATTTGAGAAATGAATATTGTTTGCTATTATTGCAGTTTTGTTATGTAAAGCAATAGCGATGTACAGTCTATTTAAACTGCGACAGTTTAAACATAGTCCCCTGGTTTTAATATGAAAAATATTTTGTAAGCTTATTCTAAAAGCTTTTTCTTAAGAGCTTTCTGAAAAAATAGTTTTCAAATCTTTCTTAAAAAACTTATTTTAAACTTTGGCTTTAAAAAAATCAAATTTTTTTAAAGACTGTTTTAACAAACTTAGTTTGAAAAAGCAGTTACGGTCTTTAAAAATTTTCTTTTCAGATATTTTTGTAAAAAGAGTTTGTCTCACAAAAAATTCCAAATATTTTAGAATGCATTTGGCAGAAAACATTTAAGTAAATTTTGATTATTACAGCTATTATTATTAAAAAGTTTTTGTTGAAAAGCTTTTAATCTCTTAAAATACTTTTGTTTTAAAATATAAAAAACTTCTTGTTTAAAGCTTTTTAAATACATAAAGTTTTTATTTAAAGCTTTCTTCATTTAAATAGTTTTGCTTGTAAAGCTTTTTACATATATAAAGTTTTAATTTAAAACTTTTTATTTTATGTATATGCATTATTTTTTTGCGCAAAAGCTTTTTATATGTAAAAAGTTGTTGTTTAAATGATTAAAATGTGTAAATAGTTGTTTTAAAAAGCTTTATAAGTCCCAATTTACATTATACGATTTTTGTCGTTGCGATTATTGTCGTTTCTTCTTTGAAGTCGGTCTGATATTTACATTGTACGATTTTTGTCGTTAAAACTTTTTCTGTGCAACCGAACTTCAATACATTTTTCGTCAAATGAGAGCACAATGAGAGAAGGAATGAGCGAACAAAATGAATCGAAGAGTACACTCGCTTGTGTACCCCTTTAAATTCCTCTCTCCCCTCTCGCCTATAAGGTAAGAATCGCAACGACAAAAATCGTTTAATGTAAAAGCAGACTAAGTATACAAAATTTTTGTTTAAAATCTTTTTATGTGTAAAAAGTTTTGGTGAAAAAGCTTACTTTGTCTAAAAGCTTTTTGTTTAAAAGCTTTTTAGGACTTAATGTATTTGCTTCAAATTTTTTTTTGTATAAAATGTTTTCAAAAAACTTTTGTATTAATGAACAGGTTTTTTTTTTAAAAAAGGTAAAAAGCTTTTGTTTATAAAATTTTTATGTTTTACAACTTGTTGTTACTTAACTTCTTTAGAAAAGTTGAAATGCTAACCTAATAACTTGTTTAAAAAGCTATATGTATTTTATAATGTTTATTTTTAATCTCTACTGAAAAAGTTGTCTTAAAAAAATTATACTAAGATTTTTGATATTTCTTAAGATTTTAAGAGCTTTTTTCAAAAAGAAAAACAAAAATTTAAAAAGTTTTTACTTTATAAAAAAGCTTTGGTAAAAAAGATTTTTACAAAAAAATATATTGGTAAAATTTCTTTGCCAAAAGCCTGCAGTGGGCAATTTAAAAGCTTTCCTGGACTAAGACTATTAACAGTAAAAGTAAAATTTTTAAAGATTTTGCTAAAGGTTTTTGGAAAAAAAGAAAATTTATTTAAAAAAAAAAAGCTTTTTTTAAATTTTTTCTTTTTAAGATGCTGAAAATGTGCACTTTACCTTAAATCTATTAGTGAAAATGCGTGAAAGCAGCTTTAAGTTAAAGAAATTGCTTGTAAATGCTCTGGATCTAAATGCTCTGGGGAAGATCCTTGTTAAAAAAAAAATTACTATTTTTTGTATTTGATGTCTGTAGAAAAGGAAGTTTATAAAGTACTTTTAGAAAAAAATATAAAATTTAATAAATATGAGCCCAGCTGCAATATTTTTAACAGTAGAATTTGTTCTTTTTATGTTTGTTCATATATAAGTAACCTCAGAATGAGTTTTTAAAAAAACCCTTCCAATAAAAGATGGTAAAAATGTAAAACCCTTTTGTAATTGTATCTGCATGACGCTATGAATGAACCTCAGATGTTGTTTTGGCCAGCAAATACCCAATTTTTTGGTCTATTTGACATTTTAGGTTTTAAGCACATGTGGTCGTTGACGAAACAACGTGTTTACGTTGTTAATTTACCCAAAAAAAACCCATCGTTTGTTGTTGCGCCTAATGACTGACTGGTTGGTTGACTGCATTTCATCAAAGTTTTGTTTTCTCGTCTTTTTTTTTTTTTTTTTTGCTCATTTTCCGGTTTCTTTCCACTCCCACTCAATCATTCATCAACACATTTGCCATTGTTATCATTGTCAGCATCAGGCCCAACATTGCTATCATTGTCAGCATTATCATTGTCATCGTCATCATCGTCGTCGTTCTACATATCATGATGTTCGCTGATGAATTTGCCGTTGTTTGCTTCGAACCAAACAGAAATTTGTTTACTTGGCCGAAAATTACGCTCATACTCATTCAAACGCCCAAAAACTCAATGATTACATGTAATCGTTTTGTTAGTTGACCATGGTTTGTTTCTAGTATCGCTGTATGTTTGTCATTCTATTTCATTCCACACGGAATTGCAGCCATGCTGGTTTGTTTGTTGGTTTTTACTGCTGACTGCTGGATGCTGTTGTTGTTATATTTAAATCACAAAACCATTTTACTGACTTTTTTTCATATTTGTGTGATAACAATATGTTGTCGCTGATGGAAACGTTAAATCCTTTTGTTTTAAGTAAATGGAAAAATGCATTTCTCTATTAGTTACCAAATGCAATTGACTAACTTTGAAGCAGAAGCAGAAGTAAAATTACAAATTTAAATCGGTTTTTAAGCCAAGGTAATCAAATATTATACAAGTATTAAAACAGTTTTGGTGTTTTAAATGCTGTTTTGTCAATTTTTTTTTTCACTTAAAAGGCGTGAAATGGATATAAGCCTGTTTAACAAATTTAGTTACATATATTGTTTTACTTTTTTTTGCAGGTAAAAAACTTTTAAACTCAAAAGTTGTTAGACAAAAGCTTTTAGTACAAACTATGACAGTACACAATACATAAAAATTAAACCAAAAAACTTAAAAGCTTATTTGGGGACTCACTAGGTGTCATAAAGTCATATGTCTTAAAATAATAACATGAAAAAATGCGACTGTTGTGAACAACCCCTCATAATTCAGTGTGCTATTTTAATTTTAAATCAGCTGACTTAAAACAAATATAAAAAATAAATATTTACCAAAAATAAAAATCTTTTTTAATTCTAATCCATAAATTAATAAATTAAATAAGATCTTACTGGACTATTTTCCATTTTTCAGACGCAAATCACAAATAAATTTTATTTTGTTTGTTTACCAAACAGCAGAATCCTAAGCCGATCTAATTTGACGCCCCAAGTGATTTGTTGCAAAAATTACTAGCCGCAGGTTAAATTCGGAGGTTGGTCGGATAAAATTTTACCATCAACTGCGACGGCTTACAAAAATTAATGCGGCTCAGCCGCTCAGCGCAGTTCTCTTCGGATTAATAACGACAGCACAATAAATATAACAAGTAAAGTTCTATTTACTTAGAACACTTTTTGTTTACAATGCAACAACAATATTTTTAAACCATTGTAAAATGTTAGAGCACTTTGTGAATACCCCAATTAAAAAAGATATTTAAGTTTAAGCCCAAAAAGCTTTTTATTAGTAGCAACTTTTTAATATGACAGAGTTCGAATTCAGTTTCTGAAAAAAGCTTAAAGTTATTTTCCCACTAATTTTCACTAAAATTTTCTGACAATAATTATTTTAAACAATTCCTTTTAACTTTCCACTAAAAAGCTTTTTATTTAAATAAGACATCTTAGAAAATATTTTTCCAAGAAAATATTGCTTTCGAAAACTTTAAAGATAAAAAAAAATTAAGCTTTTCATCAACAACGATTTTTCCTCAAATCAAAATTAAAACTTTTCCCAGCTTTTTTTGAGAAAGTTATTCATATGTTTATGCATTTTTAAAAATTACACTTTAAAAAAACTTTTAAAGCTTTTATTGTTCTTTTTCTCTTCATTTGTGTTAAAATTGGTTTGAGCAAAAAATTTCTTTATGTAAAAGAACCTAATAAAAAGCCAGATTTTAAGTTTTTAAGCTTTTTTAGGGAAGAGCTTCTTTAAGCTGTTTTAGGAAAAGTTGCAGCTATTAAGAAAACTTTATACACTTTGGGTTTTTAATTGATCAAAAACATAAGTTCCTTTAAAGCTTTAAAAGAAGTTTCTTTTATTACTATTGACTTCCTATTCCAAAATTTTGAAGGTTAACGTTCGACTTAAGTTTTATGTAGAAAATATTTGGCCTGATTGTCTGAGGCGTTGGCGCAAACGTCTGTGCCGTTTTGGCAATGGGTTAAATTAACACACAACCTGAGTTATATAATCTACTATAAAAAATACTGAGTGTTTACGTAGAGATTTTCTATGCGAACGTTGGCAGTAAAACTTTTTTTTTTTTTTTGATCCAACTGTTTAAAACTTTGAAGCTTTTATGTAAAAAATATTCTGTAAAAAAGCTGAATTAATCAAGGATTTTGATAAATGAGCTTTTGGAATATTTTTCGAATTTTTTAACATTTTTATACGAATATGAGATTTTTTTTTTCTTATGCTAATCCCGCAAAGCTGTACGCTTGTCTGTAGAAGACCAGAGTCTCTGGGGGGAATCGAACCCGCTACGCACGCACTGATAGACTGGCTCACTACCAGGTAGGCTACTGGTGCACCCGGGATAAAGTAACGGCTTTTTGAGAGAGAAAACTAATCGCTCAAATATGGGAAAAATTAAAAAAAAATTAATAAATTTTACTAAGTTTGAATTATTTTTTTAAACATGTGCGCTGCTTCATATTTAAGTAAGAGTACCTATTTATACATACGTTTTGTTAGAAAACAGAATAGCGGAACCACCACATTAAAGTTGACGTAAGAACAACGAGGCCTTAAGAAACACCAAACAGCAACAACTCCACTAATCGATAAGTTATAAAAACAGCAAGTGACAACAAAGTTTTAACTTTAAAAACTTTCAACTCTATAGTTTTCCCTACATAACAAAAAAAAAAAAAATAAATAAAATAAATATCAAAAAAAAAGCACATCATCAAAACAAGGACATGCGAAATGACAGAGTTGATTTACTAAAGAATAAAAAAATGTTTAAGAAAAAATAAAGAAAAAAATTCATAAAATAAAGGAAACAAAACGAAACGAAAAAAAAGAAGCTGCCATTCATGCGTTAACTTGTAACAACTCATAACTCATTGAATATGTTAAGTGGAAAAACTCGTGATCGAAATTTATAAAATTCTTGTAATGGGAAAAACACAATCTTCAAACAACAACATGGGAGGTAACTAAAAAGAAAAATTGAAAATACTGTTTATATGCATCAGACCACTTTGAAAGCAGTAGAAGAACAAATAGTAGCTATTTTCTTTTCTTTTTTCCTTCGAACAAAAACTAAAGAGGCATATTGTAAACAATTGAAGGAGTTGATAAACTATAAAAAAATATTCCACCCATACGCTTAACTAAAGTATCTACTGAGAAATATTTTGTTATTTTTCCCATGTAAACACTGTGATGTTGCTGAATAATAAAAAAAAAAGTTTTAAATTAAATAAAACTTGTAATAATACAAAATGACAGCCTGAGCTCTTAAGTTGTTCTTTTAAAAAATAAACTTTTAATAGAAAAAAATATGAAATTTGTTAAAGTTTTTCTGCCAGAACATGCTAAAATTGTTTCTTATCAAAAATAAGCCAGTATACAGGGTTTAAATTTGAATAAAAATACACATTTTTTTCCAATAAATTAAGAGAAATTTCAAAAACAAGTAGGGCTGTATAGTCAATCGCGCTCGATCATTTAAGACACAACACTACAGTATTAACAGAACAATTTTCGATAGTGTAGCCAATTTGATTAATAGACCCGCCAAAACAAAATTGTATTTTGAGCTAAAAGGGCAAAAAAAACCATACAAATGGTTTGGCAAACATGTTTTGCGTTGCTGTTTGGGATCTTTACTATTGGACAAACATTTGAAGCGTGTTTGCAGAGATATTTAAAATGTTTAAAATTTAGCAGATATTTATAAACAAAAAGTTTAGTCAATTAAGTGAATTAAGGAATACCGAGTTTCCTGGATATGATTTCCAAAAGATGTTGAAATATTGGAAAAAAAAAGAATTTAAAGAGATACAAAAAAAGCTTGGCTTAATTATTTATTTTTAAATTATAATAAAACAAGTAAGAGTGTTATATTAATATACCCTTCATCATTGTGCTTGTGCTCACACAGAGCAGCTAGACAAAAACTAAATAATTTTTACATATACATACATACATACATACATACATACATACATACATACATACATACATACATACATACATACATACATACATACATACATACATACATACATACATACATACATACATACATGCATACATACATACATACATACATACATACATACATACATACATACATACATACAGTGCTGTCTGGGTAGAGTGAACTAATTTTTGCAGAGCGTTTTCACTATACCCAGGTTGTTCACTAAATCAAGGTTGATTTTTTTTATTTAAAACACTTATTTACTTATTTTAAATGCATTAATAGGTTATAAATTGTACAAAGCTTTTTCCATGCATGTCTTTCTTCTTTGGGTTCCAAATGTATAGTTACCAATAAGCTTTATTACTCCGATTTTCTTTTTATTTATGCCAGAAATTTTTTTTGCAACGCCATAACGCTGTGCTAAAGAAGTAACACGAGCACTTTTTTCAATTTCTTTTATAATGTCGCTTTTTCGAATCCATTTGTATATAACAATTTTATAACACCAAGAAATTAACTTTGAGACACGACCTCATTTGAACATGCGCGCAGGCTAAAATAAATTAACACTTCATAGAATGCGTATTTGTGAGAGTAACTTGTTAACTTACTCTAATAGAATCGTTACTTTACCGTTATTTTATGTTCTCTTTAATTTTTATGCTCGTTTTCATTGTTTTTCTCCTAAGCCAAACCTAAAAACTCACTATAAAGCAGAGATCTGCAAAACACCGCACATGTGCGAATGCTCTCACACAAATAAAGAGAGCATGAGAAAATAATTTGTATTTTTACACTCAATTCACATGAGGGCTTTTACGACGTCGTTTTATCTTGATTCCCTTTTAAAGCAACTTCCAAAATCTCTTTGCGTTCATACGATGATTTTTGGTTGCATGTCTTTTTTTTATTTACAGTATGGCCTCGATTTCCCGTCATTCGATTAACCGGCAGCTTCAATAAAATGGAAAACAAACATTTTTTTGCACTTATTTAAATTGCCTCTATATCCGAAATTATAAACAAATTATCTTTTTTTCGTTAAATTTTGAACAATCAAAAGAAATTTAAATAAACGAAGAAAGAGAATATCTTAACGGTGTGGAAGCATGTTCTGCCAAATTTACTTTTTTCCTCATGTTTACATAATAAAACGTATATATTTACATAAAATAAGAAACACACAAAAAAAAATAAATAATCAAGAATTCTGCCGATCCCGTCTATTATCGATAATCGAGGTCTCACTGTATTTTCAACCACACACTTCAAAGTAAGAAAAAGAATAAAACGTAAACAGAAAAAGTTAAAAGAGAAATGTAAAAAACGACATGCAAAATACAAAACGAGACATTTTGTTAACCCCTCTTTCTTTTCTACACCGCTCACCAACAAACCAAAAGAGACGTCGACAAAGCGACGTCGTAAAAGCCCTCATCTAAACTGAGTGTTACTCGAAAACACTGAACAAACAAAAACAATTACGCTCAAAAATAAACAACCAAGAGAAACAAGAAATGTAAATGTATGTGTTTGGCGGACTCTGCTATAAAGTATGTTCACTCTATAGAGGTTCATGAGTGTTCACTCTACAGAGCAGTCAATGTTATCATTCTGGTGTTCATTCTAACGAGGTATTCATAGCATCGGGGGTTCACTCTACCCAGACAGCACTGTACATACAACCGCAGGGTATCCTCAGGCAGGGTATCCTCAGGCGAGGATAACGGGAATGACGACCCCGCGGACCCTAGTCGGGCATAAACGGAGGGCGTACTAAAATGGTACTAAAGCCCAGTGAGGTTTTTGCGACATGGCGAGTGTACACCGCCATACGAAATGTGTCCCACCACAAGGGTACCCTCTAGAGAGGAGTAGTTAGAAGGATGACGTCTTCGTGGTTTCCCTAGTCTCCATTAAAACCAAACCCAGTACGGTTTTAATTATGGTATTTCTGGACAATCGAATATGGTATTGACGCAACCCTGAGACAACTCCCGCTGAAAGGCATTAAGATCAAGTCCAGCACGGTCTTAATTATGGTATTTCTGGACAACTGGATATGGCTATGACAGAACCCTGGTATTATGATCGTCAAAAGACATTAAGACTAAGCCCAGTACGGTCTTAATTATGGTATTTCTGGAAATGTATTTGGATATGATGCACCCCTGGGCTGACAGCTCTGGTATTCTGGGACCTCAGTAAATGGAAGTGAAATTCCATTGAAATGGCTCCCAGGTAAATGCCACAGCTGCCTCCGTCTCAGTAAAACGTAGCGAGTCTTGGAGTACGTTCGATGTTTGTCACCATTTAGTTGGTGGTGTAGGTTCAGATGTAAGTTTCCTGATTAGCACGGATCTGGCTCTGGCAAAGAATTTCATAAGGATTCTAAGTCAACCCTCGCATGGCCTCCCTGCATGCATAGACAACCATGAGATCTATACGTGACTACACATCAAATGGAGATAGCGGCTTCGAGTTGAGACCCAAAAGAAAAAGATGAACAACAATAAACAACAACAACATCAAACAATAGCAAACACTGGGGAAAATCCCTTTAGAAGAAGCTCAGTGATAGTTAGGTCACCACAAGCAAGTGTGACTGGAAAAATACTAGACAATAATGCAATTGAAAAATTCTTGCACAAGAAAGATACTGAAGATTGCACTCCTGTAATGGCTCGTGAAGCGGATATCTCAGAAGAGATGAGACATCTCACACAACTCAGACAATCTGAAGAGAGAACGTTTATTGAACTAGGCAATAAGTTAAGTGCAGCAAATGTTATTCTTGCTGGTGCAAAGAATATACACAAGACTCTTCGTGATAATGTTAACTGTGCTCTTGCACTGTATCAGCAATTAAGAGAATACAAAGAAGCAATTAGTATTAACCCAATGGTTGTAAGTGGCACATGTAAGGAAATGCAAAATAAGGCCACACAAGTAGAACAAGTAGAACGAACCTCACCGGTTCACGAAAGAAAACGAAAAGTGGCAAAAACACCTGCAACGGTTAAAGCCCTACAAGCCCAAGAAGAAATAAACAATACAGAGAACCCCGTAAGAGAAAATGAATGGCAAAGAGTGAGCCATAGAAAATCAGCTAAAAAGAAAGACAAAAGAAATGTCAAAATTCGTGAGCTGCGAGAAAAAGGAGAAGCTATAACTATTAAAGCTAACACATCTGAGTCCTACGCAGATGTTATCAAGGAAATGAAGAATAAAATTAATCCCACTGATATCGGTGTGGAAATACAAGGTATAAGAAGAACAAGAACCGGGGAATTACTTGTTACGTTAAGAAAAGGTGAAGGCCAAGCCGAGAAGCTAAAGAGTGCCATAGGTAACTCAGTAGAAGGTGTTATGATCAAAACTGTTACCAAAACTCATGTCATAGACATCAGAGATATGGATGAGTCAACAGATGCTGAAGACCTAGTCGGAGCCCTAATGGAGGCGACTAAAGTGGAAGAACCCACAACGTTCAAGGTTCTAAATCTTAGAACATCTTTTGGAAGAACTAAACAGGCGATTGTCCAGCTCCCTGAGCATCTTGCATCACAATTACTTAATGCAAGGAAAATCAGAGTGGGGTGGATAATGTGCAGACTGAGGAGTAAGATAAAGTCAAAACAGTGTTTCAGATGCTTGGAACAGGGTCACATTGCCTACCAGTGTAAAGCCATAGACAGATCCAATCTTTGTAGAAAGTGTTGCAATCCTGGTCACAGGGCTAGAGAATGTAAAGCGGAAGAGAGGTGTATACTTTGTTTTGAAAGTGGCTCAATAAATGTTCGACATTACATTGGAAGCACAGAGTGTGTAAAAAACAGGAGAAATAAAGCAGCCTAATGATCGTGAAATTCTTGCAAATCAATCTCGGAAGGGGAAGGGAAGCACAGGATTTGATGTTGCAAAAGGTGACAGAGGAAAACACTGATCTAGTGTTAATAAGTGAACAGTACAGAAATCCACCATCTCAAATTTGGTATGAAGATAAAACCCATCGTGCGGCCATAATGATAAGAAATACGAGGTTTTTTGTTAGTGAAGTTGATGAGACAAATTCTGGTTTCGTATATGTAACCGTTGGAAAAATGAGAATATATAGCTGCTATTTTTCACCAAACATTGAATATAGCGAGTTTGCGGAAGCTCTTAATACACTTGAGGTTTCCATTAGATCCTCAAAGTATAAAGTCATCATAGGTGGTGATTTTAACAGTAAATCCCCTGAATGGTACTCTAACACCCTAGATAACAGGGGTTCTGCAGTGAGTGAGATGATTGCAAGCACTGGACTGACTGTTTTTAACAAGGGTGATAAGCTTACCTTTAGAAGAGGTGCAGGTGGGAGCATTATAGATATAACCTTTGGTACACCTATTTTTTGTAATGAAAAGATGCACTGGATGGTGCTAGAGGATATCTCTTTAAGTGATCATCAGTATATCACGTTTAATATATACGAAGGAACAAATAATGATCCGAATGTGGTAGACCTTCCAAGATGGAATGCTAAAAAATGTGATGGGGGAAAACTGTCTCAATACATTAAAAGTGCTAAAGAGAGAAGTATGCGAAACCAATTCGAACTTGTTGATGTAGAAAATGCAGCTGAGACACTGGTTAAAATACTCACTAGAGCCTGCAACGTATCAATGCCTAAAGTACGAAAATATACCCACAAATGTCCCGTTTATTGGTGGAATGATGAGATTCGTGAGCTAAGAGTGAAATGTCTCGCCGCACGACGAGTGTCTACACGTAATCCCAATAACGAAGCCCTGGCTTTAGAATTCAAGGTATCACGCAAAGCATTGAGAAAAGCCATAAAACACAGTAAGAAAAAATCTTGGACTGAACTATGCAAGGAAATAGACTCTGATCCATGGGGAAAGCCGTACAAAATAGCTATGAAGAAACTTGGTCGAAATAAACCCATACCTGGGATTAAAGAACCTAAATGGGCAACGGAAATAGTGAAAACATTATTTCCTTTCGATGAAGACGGGCTTATAAGTGTACCAAAGCTTCCGGTTGATAATTTCGTGCCCTTAGACGCAGAAGATATTAAATATGCTGGAAAAAAATTAAGTGTGGGCAGGAGCCCTGGACCAGATGGCATACCCAATGAAGTCATAAGGATGATGTGTGAGATATGGCCTGAATACCTAGCTTCAGTATTTAACTCATGCCTTGAAACTGGAATCTTCCCTACTAAATGGAAGCTACAAAAATTGGTTCTGTTGCGAAAGCCAAACAAACCATTAAATGAGCCTAGCTCGTATAGGCCACTGTGCATGTTAGACTCCCTGGGAAAACTCCTGGAATGTCTTATCTTAAAACGGCTGGAGGAACAAATTGCTGATCTTGGAGGTCTATCTCCTATGCAACATGGTTTTCGCAAGGGGAAAAGTACTGTTGATGCGATAATTGAAGTTTGCAATAAAGGAATGCAAGCGATGACAACAGGAGAATACTGTGCAATAATAACGCTGGATGTGAAAAACGCTTTTAACACAGCAAAATGGAGCGTGGTATTAGAAGCACTCCGCAAAAAGGGAATTGATAATTACCTTTACAACATAGTTGCAGGTTATCTGGATAGGAGATTTCTTTTATACGAGACGGAAAGTGGTATAAAAAAATACCAAATAACAGCCGGTGTACCTCAGGGATCGGTTCTAGGACCTTTCCTCTGGAATGTGATGTATGATGGCTTACTAAACTTGAAGCTGCCGGAAGGAGTGACTCTAATAGGTTACGCAGATGATATAGCTCTTGTTATAAACCAGCGCACTACAGAACTGATTGAGATAGTGGCTAACGATTGCTTATGCCGTTGCAGCAGATGGTTGCGGAAAAATGGACTGCAGCTAGCTGTAGCTAAAACAGAGGCAATTCTGGTGACAAATCGAAGAGTCTATAAAACACCGAAAATACGGCTTCAATCAAGTGATGTACTATTTAAACATAATTTATGCTATCTGGGCGTACAATTGGATGACAATCTCGGTTTCAGCAAACATGTGGTGAACATACGTGATAAGGCCATGCGAACGGCAACTTCATTGGGGAGGATAATGCCAAACTGTGGCGGCCCAAAGCCGCATATTAGAAAACTGATAAACAGCGTAGTACACTCTCAACTTCTGTACGCCGCTCCAGCTTTCTCGAATGCGTTAAAACGGAAATACAACATACGTGAACTACAGAGACCACAGAGAACCAGCGCCCTTCGTATCACATCTGCGTATCGCACGGTGTCTACCAGTGCGGCCTTGGTACTAGCGGGGCTTCTTCCCATAGACCTATTAATACTGGAAAGAGAGGAAATATATATGCAAATTAAATGTATAAATCCGGCAAATCATAGTCCATTGGAGCGAGCCAAAAGAATCTCAGAAATAAAGAAAGATGCCAGGGATAATGCAATAAGAAAATGGCAAGAACGATGGAATCAAGAAGAGACAGGAAGATGGACGTACAAACTAATCCCACATATTAAAACATGGGTTGAGAGGCAACATGGAGACATGGGTTATTTTCTAACACAGGTGATGACGAATCACGGCTGTTTTAACAAATACCTGCATAGATTTAAATTAAAGGAGATAAGCAGCTGTGAGGCATGCGGATCACCGGACGAAGATGCAAGGCATATAGTTTTTGAATGTGAAAAGTGGGTGGAACAGAGAAGAACTTTAACTGGAAAGTTAGGCGTAATCTTGACACCTGAGAACGTGGTGGGCATAATGCTGCATTCCGCAAGCTCATGGAAATTGTGTGAAGACTTCATTAATAGGATAATGAAGGAAAGGTGTTCAGCGGTTCCGAACCTTCATTAGGAGGGGAAAGTTGGAAGGATGTAGGAATAATGCTATTTTTAACTGCCCGCCCTGATGTAATGCTGACGTAGTCCCGGGGTGGTGTTGGTGGAGTTATCGTGGGGCCACTAGATGATAGCGCGCTATCACTACGTCCAACAAAACAAAAAAACATACATACATACATACATACATACATACATACATACATACATACATACATACATACATACATACATACATACATACATACATACATACATACATACATACATACATACATACATACATACATACATACATACATACATACATACATACATACATACATACATACATACATACATACATACATACATACATACATACATACATACATACATACATACATACATACATACATACATACATACATACATACATACATACATACATACATACATACATACATACATACATACATACATACATACATACATACATACATACATACATACATACATACATACATACATACATACATACATACATACATACATACATACATACATACATACATACATACATACATACATACATACATACATACATACATACATACATACATACATACATACATACATACATACATACATACATACATACATACATACATACATACATACATACATACATACATACATACATACATACATACATACATACATACATACATACATACATACATACATACATACATACATACATACATACATACATACATACATACATACATACATACATACATACATACATACATACATACATACATACATACATACATACATACATACATACATACATACATACATACATACATACATACATACATACATACATACATACATACATACATACATACATACATACATACATACATACATACATACATACATACATACATACATACATACATACATACATACATACATACATACATACATACATACATACATACATACATACATACATACATACATACATACATACATACATACATACATACATACATACATACATACATACATACATACATACATACATACATACATACATACATACATACATACATACATACATACATACATACATACATACATACATACATACATACATACATACATACATACATACATACATACATACATACATACATACATACATACATACTAGAGTTGTCAATTATTCGCCTTTCAGCTTTGTTCGAATAATTCAAATAATTGTTTTTGTTCGGTCGATCTAACGATTAAATCTGAAAAATTATTCGATTAATCGATGAGAATAACGAATAAAAAAAAATACATATTTTAAATAAGATACATCCGTCCGTTAATTTACAACTATGGAAAATCTTCGATTTTCTTATTTTTTATTTTTTCTCAAATCCACTATGACTTCTTTTTTTGATGCGTACAACTTTTCATCTAAGCTCCATATCGTTGTATTACTTAAAGGAATCGTAAAATCCTTAATTCTTAACTAATCCGATACAACTTTGGATTTTCGAAAGGCGTTTGGTCTGCATCCATCTTCAGCCAAACTTCTGCGTACAACTTCTTCTATAAAACAACCGCTGTCTCTGTATGTATTTTTCCATTGGAAGAAGTTCGGCATATTTTGATGTCGTTGGATTATCTTCTACTACATCGTTTTCTATTGTAATATTGTGACAATTATGCTATGTTCACACTCTAAACGCGTTAAAGCAACTCGAGCGTGATAAAGCTCTAATGACATCAAAGTCGAGATGATTGACCATATATATTGAAGTTATTTATTAATCACTTCAAATTGACATGATTACAACTTAATCACTTCATTAACCACATCGAATCCTCTGAACATACCTCAAACTGAGTATAATATAGAATTGGTCACCATGTTAGTACCCCTTGCGTGTACAACCTACCATGATTTCTTCTTAATGTTTTTATTTGACTTAAAATAATTCGTAAATTTACACAATTCCATAATTTTACGTTTGGTTTAAAAAGAAAACAGCTGTTACAATTGTTTATCAAAGATTTGTTTAATACAAACATAAGATACATTTTTGAAATACAGGGTGCGTTCGTAAATGCATCACTGCGCTGCATCAGTGATTTCAAATGGTTATATATTTATCAGTGAAGTAAATGTGGACCAAAAAATTGTGAAACACTTCACAAAATTAATAGTCGCACAATAAAAAAAATTAAAATTATTCTTTTATCGCCATTAAAAAAAGTTTGCTTTTCTGATGCAGCGCAGTGATGCATTTACGAACGCACCCACAATGAACACTTAACGCGGTTTTTTGCCTACTAAACATTGAGATTAATTACAATGAGGGCTATAGCAATCATATTTTTTACTTTTTCTACATTTTGTATAAAATCGCTCAAAACGTATGAGAATAAATCAAATTCTAAACTTTTATTTCTTATAAGTCTTATTAATTTATTATTTAATAAAAAAAAAATTGTTCGATTAATCGACATAATTTAATCGATTTATTCGTTATTCGAAAATCGGCATTTTAAAATAATTCGAACAAGAGTTTGTTTTTGTTTGATCGATTAATCGAATTATTCTTAATCGGTTGACAACTCTAATACATACATACATACATATTTACAATGCTAAAAACTTCATTATAAATTAAATTTAAAAAGCGAAAACTGGCAAATATTTTTTTTAAATCGTTTTTAGAACATAAAAATTAGTTTTTAGAAAAATAAAAATTGAAAAACCAAGATTCGAACCAGGGAACTCACAGTTTCTAACCTTAACAAACTCCCTAGACAACTGAACCATGAAGGAACGTTGTTTGAATATCATTAAAGTTAAATATGGCCCGTTTAATGGATCACAACTTAACTCAGTTGAGTTGTAATTAAATGTTTTTGTTCACCGCAATGATGACAGTCCTATAATTAAGGTTTTTATAAAAATGTTGATGTTTTTAGCCCATTTTTTAACCGATTTGACAGATTTATATACCGACGTGTTAAAGAACAAATTTGAACTTAACTTAACATTTATTTAAACTATAAAATTCCCGATAAAGCGTATTAACCATAACTTTTTTGTATCTGAACCGATTTCCGAAATTTTCAGAAAATATTTTCTACTAAAGATTTTCGGTCTTTTGATATATAAGATGTAACTATAGGTCATATAAAAGTCCAAAAATTCAGGTTATTATACAATTTTTGATATTTTTGTACAGTACACACCACGCCCACTTCTCCAATTTTGTGGGATGGTTTGTATTGATAACCTTAATGTTTGTATCTAATTTGGAAGTTTTGGCTCTTGCCGTTCTCTAGATATGCAGAAAAAAGTAATAAAAATACAACAACAAGGGATTTTTGGAAAAAAATTAGAGGTAGTCGTGGTTTTTTGCTCATATCTCAGCCATTTTTGAACCGATCTGGCTGAATATCAATAGCAAAATTATAAAAAGAAGACCTGACAGAAATATACAAAAACCAAGCCCCCATCATATCTGGGGGCTTCGGAAAACCAATTTCAACAGACAGACGGACAACTAGATTTGAACTTACCTTCTCATAAGGATCCAGAATGTATATACTTCATAGGGTTTAAGATCAATATTGTAGAAATTACAAATGGAATGACAAAGTTATATATACCCTTTTACCTTCGGTGAAGGGTATAAAAAGATCGGATAACTTCAACTTGGAATGATTTGGCAGATATGTTAAATATTTGTCAAACTTTTTGTCGTTGTTTAAACCACTCTTTACTCTAAATTAGTGTTCGAAAATAAACAGAACATTATTTAGCATTTATCTCAAACTTTCAGGAACGATATATATTTTTTAGTGTTTGTGTAGACGAACACAACCGTTAATATCGTTCGTAACTATTTCCAAGAAAGAACCGAACATTACATAGTGTTCTGTTCTTTGTTTAAAAACAGAACAATGGTAGTGATTTTATTTTAATGTTCTATAATTTTTCTTTTTTTACATTGGTAAAGAAATTTTAGCAGCGACCGCAGCACGAACAGCTTGTGTGGGTATTATGTATATGTTTTGTTTGTGTAAAATTATTTTGCTGGCTTTTTGGTTTTTTTATTTTTCTTTTGTTAAAAATGTTTGGTTTTTTTACCAGCCAAACGGGCGCTACGCACAACAGAAACGAACGAACATTTAAGAGCTGCATCGAACAAAATGAAGTTTGTGGTTTAAAAAAAAAGAAACCAAACGGAATTAAATGTTCTCATCTTTTTGTTGATATGGATAAGAACAGTATTATTTTTTTTCTGTTCGAAAGATGACAAACAGAAAAACGTTATTTTTTAATGATTTACTACACAAACACTATTAGCGTTTGTGTTTTAAGAAGCGATATCAAGTGTTTATTTTCGAAGACTGCTCTAAAGTATTTTCCTTTCTTTTGTATTTCTCCTCCATTTTAGACAAATTGCCGCAGTGCAATCGTCGTGTGCATTCATGGTAAACAAAAATTAATCTTTAATCCAAATTTTAATATTTTAATCAGGCTTAAGTTCATCAAATAAAATTTTCATTGAATTGTTTTTATGAAGAAATGCATTTTACAACATGAACTAAATTGAAATTTTTTCATAATTTTTCATTTTTAATTGACCTGGAAATCAAACCCACGTTCACGGACAGGTCGATTTAAAATGTTTCGATATATGTTTGTGCTGTCTATTTGCAAATAGAAACAGAAGCAAAGTGTGTATTTTCCAAGCCAATTGTGTGGTTTGTTTAGGCCTTGTGCCTTGCGCATGAGTTCTTTTAATTGCAAAGCCAAATAAATACACACAGTTATTCAACTTGACAAACTTTATTACAATAATTTATTATATCGGGTGATTTTTTTAGCTATTATCTTTTTGGCAGCACTGGTTTTAGCAGCTGACGCACGTTTCGTGTTTTGTTTCACTGTCAAACATTTTCAGTTTGGTCTATAATTTAACCATGCATCGTCTTACAAACGAACAACGCTTGCAAATTATTAAATTTTATTATCAAAATGCGTGCTCTGTTAAGAAAGTTCATCGCGCGCTTCTTCCATTTTATGGTCAGCTTAAACGACCCACTGAATGGGTACGTTAATAAGCAGAATTGTCGATTTTGAAGTGAAGATCAGCCAGAAGCATTGCAAGAGCTACCAATGCATCCAGAAAAAGTCACAGTTTGGTGCGGTTTATGGGCTGGTGGCATCCCTGCACCGTACTTCTTCAAATATGATGCGAATCGTAACATAACTGTGAATGGTGAGCACTACCGTGAGATGATATCCAACTTTTTTTTGCCCAAAATGCAAGAGCTTGACTTGCATGACGTGTGGTTTCAACAAGACGGTGCCACATGCCACACAGCACGCTTAACAATGGACTTATTGAGAGGCGAGTTCGGTGAACATTTTATTTCACGTTCGGGACCGGTCAATTGGCCGCCTTGATCGTGCGATTTAACACCTTTAGACTATTTTTTGTGGGGCTATGTTTAAGCTCATGGCTATACACACATGCCCGCTTCAATTGACGCATTGGAAGACAACATTGAAGCATTTATTCATGAGATACCGGCCGAAATGTTGGAAAGAGTATGCCAAAATTGGACTAAGCGGATGGACCATTTGAGGCGCAGTCACGGTCAACATTTGCATGAAATAATCTTCAAACATTAAATTATATGGTACTATCGATTCAAATAAAGATTTCATGCATTTTTCTGAATTTTATGTGTTTTTTTTTTAACTTTCCTATAGCTCTTAAAAAATCACCCATTTTTATTATGTTCACAAAATGTATCCAATATTATGATAAAATAGTTTTATTAAAATTGCTGTTCCGTTTGGGCAACGTTTCGCGCAATTCGACCATTTTACGGTTGCCATAATCATCATATCGAGAGGACAGTTCGCGTAGTCAAGTGCACAAATTTAAGTCCACTAGTTCAGTTAACAATCAGCCGACATCCAGCCGCACCTTGACGAAACGCAAGTTGTCCGTTTGACTTTCGCAGACCGCAGTTTGACGTCCTAACTTGGTCGCATACCCGTATAACACTCAACTGACCCCGAAGCTAACGGGAAACAACCACAGAAAACAACTTGGTTTCCCTGAATTTGTCTTGGTTCATCAGTTGAAACTGATCCTGGTTTTTTAATAAAAAAAAAATAAAAATCTTCAGCGATGGAACACAAATTTGTCGAATTTGGGACGATAGCAATTCATATGAGATCCAAGGCCGTTCAATGCGTCCAAAAAAAGTCAAGGTTTGGTAGGGAATTTGACTGGCGGCCTCTTTAGTCTTTATTTTATTTAGAACAACCTTATGATGATTACCATCTTCCTTTGGTCTGAACTCACATGTGGTTTTAACTGGGCGGCTCCACATCAGATATTCTGGACGATCGATCTAATATAATGGTCATTTCACGTGTAGCTGTGAACTGGCCACCAAGATCGTAAGATTTTATTTTTTTCGACTTTTTTCTTGTAGGGGTTTCTAAGCTCACAGTTCTATACGAATAAGCCACAAGCCATAACGAGCCTTTAAACCAACACCAACGATGCCATTGGTCGAATGCACCCGATTAATGAAGAATTCGATATTTTGTATAGGCGCCAATCAGCGAAACCTCAACGGCCATTTACGCTGTACGCTGTTATAATTAATTATTTTCCTGAATTCTGTTGCTCTTTGCAGACAGGAATAATTTGTAGGTCATACTGTTAACAAAATATTCTTATTTTTAACCACAATTTCGGTCTCCCCACACGGACAAACTCTCAATGCTACTTTAATCAAACACTGAGATTTTAATATTCTTTAAATTGTTTAACATAGATGATAAAAGTGTCCTTGTTTTAAACCACATTTATTCTCTTAAATGTACGTGCCTGATGTTTGCTACGGCTATTGTTGTTGTCTATCATTGTCCATCTATCTATCTGCACATATATGCAAATACATTTGTATACATACATATGTACGTTTGGGGGAGAGTTTTGGGTCCGCTATTTACCACTCTTTAAGGCTGTTTGTTTGCTTAATTAAAGTGTATATGTGTGTGAGCACCCTGCAGACAAAGTAACTAGTATTTAGCTAGAAATATACTGGTTTGTTTCTACTTTAAATTAGTTTCAAATTTGATTTGTTTAATATATCAAACTACCGTTTTTAACTTGGGGTTGTCATAAGAGCCCAACTAGTTCATTATTATGCATTTTTGTAATAGTTTAGAACTAGTTACTTTATTTACTACAAAATTTAATTTTGACAATTTCCCTCAATGTTTTTTTTAGCTTAATTATTGTTTTATAGTGTATGTTCTTATTTAAGAATAATTTCCCCCTAAAACCAGAAAGAGAGAGAATATCATATTCACGACTACATCACTTCGATGTTAATTTGGTATTTTATGAGAATGTTGTGTCGACGTCGACTAGTTATCGAAAATTTGACAAAAAAAAAATCCCATCTCGAATTATTTTTTTTTGTTCTTTATATCATTATATCTCACTTTTTATCTACATATTTTTTTAACCGATTTAACTTCTTCAAATAAAGCGAAGAGTTTGTTTCCAATTTTGAATTTTTTTGAAATTCGTGAATTTTTCCCATGTTTTCGATAAGAGATATTTTTACTGTATGTTTTCTGATTCTTTATAACTTTAACGTTTATTAATAAATATAAGACTTTTCTATCATGCCGCTGTTAACAAATTTTTGCGAATTTCGGTTAATTGAGCAATTTTCAACGAATTTTTGCCATTCCTTTTAGTTTTAGAGACTTTTAATTCATTTTATGGCTTTTTTGAAATATTAAAATTTTTCGCGAATTTGCGCTATTTTTGCTTAAATTTTTTTTTAATGTTATTTTCCGACATTTTGTTTTTTTACCCGATTTCAAATCAATTTAAGTATTTGTTTCCAAGTTTGCGATTTTTGCGAAATAAAGGGATTTTTTCCTATAAATTTTCTGATCCTTTACAGCTTTAACGATTTTTAATAAATATTAGTTTTTGCTATCATGTCGCTGTTAGTAATATTTTGCGAATTTCCGATAATTTTGGCATTTTTAACGAATTTTTGCCATTTCTTATAGTTTAAGGGACTTTTAATCAATTTAATGGCTTATTTGATATATTAAAAATATTCGCGAATTTTCGCTAGTTTTGCAAACTTTTCCGAATTTTCGCTCTTTGAAGCGTTCGTCTTAAAATAAAAATTTTCGCGAATTTTCGCTATTTTGGCAAAGTTACTAATGAAATTTGTGCCCATAACCTCTTTTAAGTCTTAGTTTTTTATTTTAAACGTATTTAATAAATATGTTTACATTTCATTTAAAATTCTTTAACTTTCATTTGAGTCGTCGTAAAATTTCCTGTCGACTACAACAAGGACAATTCTACTCGACGTAGACTTAAAAGCGCCTTCGAAAATATCAATTGACTGTCAATAGTAATCGGTTATCATCAATAACGTCTCAGAAAATGCCATTACCGTTCAGGTGCCGTCGACTTTTGTCGACGTCGACTTTCATAATAGGGGTGATTATATATTTCCCTGTTGAACCATGTTTCACTTTTGTTGAATTCCCCTTTGTTTACAGAAATGTAAGCAAAGGTATTGTTGTTGCGGTTTTTTATATACATTTATAGAGTTGTTGTTCCTACAACGTACGGCGTCGCGTATGAAGCTGTGCAATCGCAATTTTATCATCTTTCTTATTTTTCCACGCCTAACAACTAGAAATAAACTAGTCGAAAACCTTGCTAGTAATGATTTAAGCTGCAGGGTATATACACTTACACCCACAAAGTCAAATTCTTTTATGTACTTTAAAATACATATTTACACTTTGTGCAAATTAATGTTGTTTTTGTCATTATGTGTTAATGTTTTTGAACACAAGTTGCACGTAAACACACACACACACACATATATATGTATGTATACAATCAGGCATTTTGCATTTGATTTGGTGTAGGTGTAGGTGTAGGAGAATATTTATTTTCGAAGAAATATACATTTATTGTTGTTTGTGTGTGTGAGTTTTATTTATGCTGCATATTGATGTTGTTGCTGTAGTAGTTTTATGCATACTGTTTTGTACTATGTACATAATGTTAATATTATTATTCTGTTGTCTTGTCTTCTTGCTGCACTGTTTACTCATTTATATATTTGTTTTATAATTTGCAACATTAATTTTAATGTGACGCCATATAAATTTTTTGCGAATTCAGTATTTGTTTTTTTACTTGAAGCATGAAGGAATGAAAATTGGGACAAAATTTTAAGTACTGAATCATACTTTTAGATATAAAAGTGTTTTCAGACATAGAAAAATATGAAGACTATTTCGCAGGAATCAAATAGAATACAAATTGTAGTGAAAAATGGAAATTGAAGAAAAGGATAACATTTTTTTTTCTCTAATTTCCTATTTCTACTTCTTATCTTTCATGAAAGTATTTATCCTTTTTTTACTTCGCTTTCGTTTATGTTCCTTTCTCTTTATTTTTTTTTTTTCTATCCTCTCAGTACCTCTTTTTTCCTTACTATTATTGCTTAATTCTTTCTCTATTATTACATGTATATTCCTTCCTTGGGTACCCCAGTAGGCTGGTTGTTAGTGAACTTGTCTATCACTGCAAGAGTTGTGGGTTCGATTCACTCCAGTGACTCTGTTTCACTTCCACGGTATAAAGGTCTTGAGCCCAGATTTTCACGGTTATGACGAAATTTCGTCGTCATCACACAACACACAATGGCCATTGTAGGGACGTCAAAACTACATGCGCATGTGGCTTTTTAATTTAGTTAGAATATAAGATGTTTATTAAGTTAGAGTACCCCGGTAGGCTAGCTAGTAGTGAGCTAGTCTATCAACCCCGGGGTTGCGGGTTCGATTCCCGCCAGAGAGTCTGGTTTCTTTCCTGCAGACAAGCGTAAAGCTTCGCGGGGATTAGCATAGGGGAAAAAATAAAAAAAAAATAATATAATTAGTAATTGTATTTATAACTGTTAATACAAATTTATATTTGGCATATGGTGCATTCTTTTATTGGGTTCACAAATAATGCCCCATGTATTTAATTTTCACCAATGAAAAAGCTTAATCTAACTGAGAACGAAATTTAACACTGCCTGTCTTGAAAATCTTATTTGACAGATCGCTATGTCAGCTTCTTTTATTGAAAAAGTATTGGAAGTAGAATTTTAATTTTAAAAAAACGCTTGCCGATCTTCTTTAAATATTCACACTTGGAAAATATTTGACGAAAAAGACGTAATCAACAGGCAAACTAAAATATAATTGCCATTATTGGCAATATTTATTTTGATTATAATACTGCATCTTACAAAAACAGTTTTTTGCTGTGTCTAATATTTTGGTGATATTAAGATCATGCTTAATCTCACTATCTATTAATGTAAGTAGTGGTTATGCTTATTTGTGCAAATATTTAATAAGTGTGACCGTAGCTAAAGTGTTGAAGAAATACAACTAGGGCGTATGATTCATATTGTTACGTTGCTGTCTTTTCACTAACATTTTCGGTTTATTTCCTTTATAATAAACTTCGTGAGTTATTTTCTTGCACTTTAATAACATAAATAAAGCACAACACTTTTAGCACTATTTGCAATTTATACAGCTTAATTTAGAACTAAGTCACTTTAATAATCGTAATTTATTATACTCATTGATGGGGGTAGTGCACTCATTTTGCAGTTTCAACTCACACTTAGTGCTAGTGCAAAATTATTGCAATCATTTTTTGATGTTGAGTGATGAGTTGAAAATTTGCAGCCTCACTAAGCATGACTGATAGTGATGTTAAAAAATTTTGCACTCAAAAAAAATTAGTTTGATTTAAAAAAAATGCAATCATCAGTTTATTGCAACTTTTTTGTTCTTCACTCATCTGAGTGCAACTAAAAATTTTGCATTCAATTTCAAGTTTAAATGGACTTGAGGTTATTTTTTGTGCACTAATTTAAAACTTAAGACTAATGTGGTGTTTATAGAACACGAGCGCCTCAGTCGTCCATTCAACAAAACAAATTCCGAAATTTTGTTTTTGGTTTAAATGTAAGTTGAATGGACGAGTAAGGCGCTCGTGTATAAACTACACATAAACTTCATAAAAAAAAATAAAACAAAAAATTAACAGTAATTCAAAAATAAAAGAGGACAAAAAAAAATATATTGAAAATTGTTTGCTTTAAGCAAAGCATGCATTTCAAAATTATTATCACTTAATTTATTTCTTCGAGGAGCGTCTACCATAAGCGCTTTACTGGAGCAGAGGACTGCAAAGGCGTATTATATTTTAAAAACATTTGCTTAACTTTTTTCAAGTCCTCGTCCATATTATTAAACATATGATGCAAAAAATTTGAGTTTTTTGTTTCTTCTGCAAACGTTTTTTTGAGTTTGTTATTGAAAGGGCGAAAAACAAGGTATACACAATACTTAAATACCGCGAAACAATGTTTCCTTGCATGGAAACAAATGCAGTTTCAAAGAGAATTGAGTAAAGTTTCTGCAAAAAATATTTCATTGTATGGACGATACAATTTTTTTCATCTTTTTTTCGATATCAACTTAAAACCTTAGATTAGTAGAATTTGTTGTTGTTAAATTTTTTTCATCCGAATAAAATAATTATACATATCATTTTTTGATTTTTATCATTTAGGACTTTTTTTTTTTTGTTGTTGTTTGAAGTTTTCACTCAAAATAGTAATGAAAGTAACTATACTAAGTAGTAAAAAGTTGTATTTTTTGAATTTGTCTTCAAGAATTTCATGACCACTAATTTTTGAAAAATTAGTGAGAGCTTGTTTATACGCAGCTTTTTTTGATTGCAAGTTCAAATTTTGCACTATTTGAATTGAGTGCATACTTTTTGCACTCAATCTGAGTTTAGTTGTAGTGAAAAAATTTGCAATATCACTCATTTTTTTTTAAGTGGTAGTTAAATAAATAGCAATCATCACTAAAGCTGATAAAAAGGAGTGCAAACTAATATTTTTGCAGTTTTATTTAGTGATAGTGCACTGCTGATTTAAATCAATATTTAGTGCACTACCCCCAACTATGCCTCTACTAATGATCTGCACACCTAAAGGCGCCCGTACACGACATGTATTTGTCATCTGACATGTCAAATTTTCAGGTCACATGTAACTGTTCATGTCTGTCAAAATTGCTGTTTTACATAAGGTTTATAATATTCGGTCACAAACGTACACGTAATTTGCTTCTGACATTGTCTTTGTTTTTTCCGCATTGTTATTGCAGAAACCAAAGTAGTTCTCGGTTTCAAAATAGCTTGCTGCCGCCACGAAAATATTTATTTGCGCCGTAAAATAATTTAGCCATCTTAACATTTTTTCTTTTATTTTAAAGATACCAATTTAGAATTTTAAAATGAAACGGTTTTTATGTATATATTTACATAAATTATATTCAATGGTGAGATGATCATACATATCTTGTTATTGTAAAATATTAACTTCAGCCGGCTAATGATTCCTTCAATAGTTGACGCCGCTGCCAGTTTCTTCCCGGCATAGATTTCTGATGTCAGATGGTTTGTCAGAAGAAAATAGAGCACGCTCTAATTGAAATTTTGTCAGATGACTTTGCATCTGACTTTTACAGAAGCAAAGTTAAAAAGGTAACACACGACATGTATGTGTTTTGCAGTTGTAAATTTGACATGTCAGATGACAAAAACATGTCGTCTATACGCTCCTTAAACGTTTAAACTAAAACTTGGCAACGTCATTTCGCAAATATTTATACTCAATTAGATTTATCCAGAAAACTTCAGAATGTTTCCGGTATGTTGGAGCTTTAACTATTTGATGTTTACGACTAATACATTGGTTAAGTAATGAATTTTTAACTTAACGCCTATTATGGTATTATTAACGACATATAGGTAATATAGTCGCATCACTTACACTATAGCTTTTTTAACGGACTTTTTAACATTAAATTTATTTTATACTAGAGCATTAACATTATGGTTGATTTTAAATTGAGCTGTTATACATCAAGCAACTAAAGCATCCTTTAAGGTGTTACAATAACGATAATTCTAGTATTTACAGTGGGGTTGAGGTACAACTATGCACAACAAATTTTTTACATTACACCTGTACATTGTTTTTACACTAGAAGTGTGCTATAACTAATATAATAACAATTCAAACTAATAAAATAACTAACAAATACTATATAACTAAACAATACAAGATAACTTATAAATTAATCTAATTATTAACTAAAGTTACTGTCGTAACAATATAAATATAAAATACACGTACTGAACAACTTCTTTCTTAAAAATAAGTTTTTCTTATTAGCTTTGAGCACTACGAGTGGTAAATAAGGGTATATTAAGTTTGTCATTCCTTGTGAAGCAAAAGTAATTAATTATCAAAGACATTTTGAGAAAAATATATGACGGGTTCCTAAATAATTCAAATGGCCAATTTCACCAAGTTCAGTTAACATAGCTATAAATTTAACTACCAGTTAACAATATGTTTTTGACAGTTATAACTGAACTTGGTGAAATTGGCCGTAAGTCGATTAAGCCATATCAGTCTGTCCGTCCATCTGTTTGGAACACCTTTTTACGATCGGTTTAACAAAAAATAATAATAATTTTGATGACAAATTGTTTCTTTCTTTTCCTTAACAATTTCAATTCAGAAATTTATAATTTATATATGTATATTCCCATGGTTTATATAGAAATCACTTGGCCTTAACAAACCTACGCCATTCTTATTTATCTGGGGTCAGGTTCCTGATATCTCCCCAACTTTTTCTTGATATCGTTATCTCCTTTTTGATTTGCCCTTTTCAAGTATGTACAGCACATCCTCTTCTACTGCTGACTTAGGGGCTACACTCGATTTTCTAAGGGTGTAACCAATCTAATTCCATTTTCGGCTTCGGATTTACAGGTCAAATGGTGTTTGTTGTGTGCGTTACCTTAGTCTAGAGAAAGATATTGTACTCTGCCAAAAAAAACTTTAAGAATTATAAGCAAATACTTCTATACAAGGACCTTCAATGCGTAAAACATGATTGAGTTAACGTTGGAGTTGAACATTTTGATTAAACCATGAAGGGATAGTGTTCTTGGTCTCCAAACGTTGCTTAGGCGACCTAAAGCTTGCTTTAATGCTTTTATTATGTTTGCGATGTCCGCTCCAACATATTTTGTGAAAATACTGCGTTGGTAGCCAAAGGATTCCACGAAAAAGTTCTGTTCAGAGGATTAATCGTCAATTTCATAAAATCCGCATATCCCGGTAGTAAAATAACTGAATGTAAACGGGTGGTATCTTAGACCGCAGTGTTCAATGTATAGGCCAGTATCCTAAGTTTTTCCTTATCGAGCAGAAGCGGCCTGCTTGACCTACCACGGGACAGGTCACAATTCAACAACCCGTAAATGGATGTCCATGTGTGAATGAATTCACGTTCGGACCATGCCTCACACCCATATTCACCGATACACCGATACAACGAATACAACAATTTGAATCTCAAATTTATCCAAAGTGACTTTGTAGGAAAGAAGCTATGGACTAAAAGGGGAAACCCTACCTCAAAAATTTTTTATTTGTAATATGTTAATACAATTTTTACATTTTTAACACCTTTTTTGGTCCAGTTTAAAGATGATTGGTACGCTTGGAATTGGATTGGAAGCAAAAATTCCAAAATACATAAAGACATTTCCCAAAGCACATTGACAAATTTTTAGATAGTGTCGTCTTGGAGACCCCTTCTCGACGAAAGATTGGAATCATTATTGCTTTATGAATACGAATGGCAATAATTTTAATGAATTCTGGCTATGCCAACTGCTTGCAGGGAGATTCTATTAAAACCATCTTCAAAAAAAATCCAGTTTTTGGTGAAGAGTATTCAAGATTGGGTACATCGTAATAAAGCATTCTTATTTGATTGAATTTAATAGAAATGTGTATATTGAATTTGAACGAAATTCTATTTTAACTAAAATAAATTTTGTTATTTCATATTTTATTAATACTAAATCCCTCATGGATATTCTTTGATAATACATTGAACACTATTAGGTCGCAATTTACACTATGGACATTTCTTGCCGGACAGAAAAAGTTTGTTGGTAAGGGAGCGACGCTGTATGCTTGACACTCTTTACTTCTTGCCTCTCTCGCCAACAAACTTTTTCTGTCCGGCAAGAAATGTCCATAGTGTAAATTGCGACTAACTAATACTTATACATATAGCATAACTTACACACACACGCACACACATACTAATAATATTACTAAAACAAAGTTCAACTCAATTAGCTTAACGTAAAGAAACTCTCCCATATGGTTTACATATAAAGAACATTTTCAAAAGTGATTATGATTGTATGAGTTTTAGTGTGCGTGTGTGTGTGTGAATGTATTTGTTTACACACCATAAAGTCAAAGAACAAAGTAACTAATAAAAGACAAAAAAGTATAACACGTAATTGCTAATAAAGCATATATAATTTAGTACAATAGTTAAGAATGTTAAGCAAAACAAGGCTTTGCCGAAGCTTTTATACCCTCCATCAACATCTGGAATATTGCGAAAGCGGACTTTTTACGGGTTCTGTGATAAATAATGAATCAATTTCAATAAAATCCTTTATCACAATTTCTTAACATAAAAAAATAATGCGTGAACTCAAAAGAAAAACAAGTACGAAAGTACAGTCGGTCAAGCCAGAGCCTATGATACCCTACACCACAGTATTAATAAACACATCATGCTTACATGTCCATATAAATATGGATTTATCTATGTTTATAAACTTCATTGAAATTGGCTTGAAAGTTTGTGAGAGGCAGAAATTGCCCCCTACCTCCCCTTGTGGTCCTATTTTTGAAGAACTGTATAGCTTATATGTCCATATAGGAATCAGAGAACTGCAAAATCACTATGTTTCTTGATTTATTCATACGCTCAAATTTACATTCACTCACAAAGTTCAACGTTGGTAATTTTTACATCGTTTCGTACACATTTGATTTTTGCATGTGTTCGTTTTTTATTGAAAGTGCTTTGTTTGCATTTTTGTTGCGCACGCAATATAACACAATTGTGTAAAGTCAAAAGGCACACATTCTTATACTTTTGCATTCAAGTAGTCATTGTCCACTCGATGAGACGCTTTGTTAACATAAACAACAATAAACCACTCGATGAGACGCTTTGTTACCATTAACAACAATAACAAGAATACATTGTAAATACAGAACTATTGTACTTTTCAAGAAATGATAAAAAAAAGTCTTCTGTTTCTATGGAAATTGTTTGTACCTACATATGTGCGTTTAGTTTCATTTCAATCTTTTTTTTTCTTGTACTACACAGTAACTGCTGAATGCCCACATGAGTAATAATTGCTTGATTTCTGGCCTTTTCGTTTGTATTTTTTTTCTTTTCCAAAACAATCATTGTCGGACCAAACACACAAACATCTTAATTGACAAACGAAGCAAAACGATGGAATAAATAACAAAGCACGATGTGCATTATTTGAATGACTGCAAACCAGCAGCGAATGTTTGCGGTTGCGCAAGTTGGATTGTATGACCACAAGCGAGTGTATTTGTTGGTGTTCATTTACTGCGATTTTTTTGCAATCGCACAAAGCCATTCTCTGATAGGAATGGATCTATCTATGTTTTTAATTTCATTAACATCGGTTTGATAGTTTCTGAGAGGAAGAAATGTCCCCTTATCTTCCCTTGTGGTCCTACGATTTGGCCCATTTTCAATAGGATTGGTCCTTGTGCCAATAAGAGCCAAATTTTTTCAGATTATCTCCAAAATTGCAACCTGTACCTTGTGCACAATATTACATGGACAGCCAGCCGGACGGACATGGTTAGTTCGACTCAAAAAGTCGATCGGTATACTTTAAGGTGGGTCTAGGACCAATATTTTAAGGCGATACAAACATCAGCACAAATGCATAATACCCTCTCCACTATTGTGGTGTCGGTATAATTAATACTTCCGTACTAAAAGAAAGGTTACGTGCGGGGTTCATAGTGCGGTAAGTACGGGTTATTCAAGTGCCATATACTTAACTTAAGCCAAAGTGAATTCCAGAACCGCATTTTAAATAATCCCAAAATGGGATTGGCTAACATAAAAGCGATACAAAATTGATATGTATTCATCTTTAACACTTACCCCAGTGTAACAGTGAGAAAGAGAGAGAGGGAGAGAGAGAGAGAAAGAGGGAATATTATTATTAATAATCTTCCCGTTACACATCCTTGCAGCTAAATTTTTAGCTAGTAACGGCTTGGACTAGTTTATTACTAGTTGCAACAAGTACAGCAAGAGAAAAATGATGAAATTTCAAATACGTGCCGACTTTTGTTCTTCAAACAACAACAACAACAACAACGATATAAGAAGAAAAGCATGTTTTTTTTTTTGTTTTAATTTTAATAGCATAAAATTATTTCAAAAAGGGGGAAAAATTCCCGATCTCTATTTGCTAAAATTATAAAGTTAAATTCATAAAATTTTTTAAATAGAATGATGGCGAAAACTATATCTGGCCATTCTGCTGGTGTCTTATAATGGAGAGTTCTTCTTTCTACAAAGAGGGGAATGCAACAAAAGTGAAGAGGCCAACATTTAATTTTGCAAATACCAAAAAGTTCTATGCGGTAGCTGCATAATATTAAGACGAAATTATGCTTCAGCAACACATATGTACATCAAGGTTTGCTTTTTGCTTCAGAGTTATGGGCAATAAAATCCGTTGATGTGAAGAAACGGGAAGCTTTCTTATCCGGATGAAAACCAAAAATGAGAACTTGTACAAACAATTAAAAGAAGAAAAACATTATACTTAAAACATTTCATGAGTAACCCAAAATTTAAGCTGCTTTAGTCCATAAGTCGACGAAACGTTGAAGGAACACCATCTAGAGGAAGAAAGGAAACAAGATGGCTTTATAACATTCAGACGTTGACTGATCTTCTAGATTTAGATATTTGCAGAAATACTGAAACATTAATGAAAATATTTTAAAGTACAGAAAAATTTAATGTACCCGTTTTTTTAAAGTTAATTAATTAAGTTAATTAAGTGTGATTCATTTGTTTGCGGTATACTTTGGCAAATACCTATCCAAAGACTTACACCAGAATAATTTTTACAAATCATCGTAGAAATTCGGTTCCAAAATTCGAGTTCTGTTCGCCAAACCCTTAGAGCACTTCGTCAAGTTTATGGTGCGCTCATTTCCAGCTTAACAGGTTTGCAAGCAAGCAGAATTTTTGTTTTGGAGATAGCAAAATCCTTATGAGTGGCTTGAGACGTCATTACATCCCTAAAAATTAATGTTGGGGTTTGGTTTATGATGCCGATGGGTCATCGGCTTTTTGTCTTTAAAAACGATTCCGGTGCAAACAATACCGTGAATGGCGAACGCTAGAGGCAAATGATTTGTGAAATTACTCATAAAATGGATCTGGGAATTTTTTTTTTTTAATTCCCTAAGCTAATCCCGCGAAGCTCCACGCTTGTCTGCAGGAAAGTTAACCACAGTCAGTGGTAGGAATCGAACCCGTAACCCTGATAGACTAGCTCTTTACCAGCACTCAATTGGCGACCTCGTTGTTGTGATTTAACATTTTTCCACTAATTTTGTTGGGGTACGTCAATTCACTTTTCATGCAAAGAACCCAGCAACGATTGATCATTAAGTAGCCAACAACTATTGACGAATAAAGTTGTGCATAACTGGACCGACAGGATGGCGTTAATAAGGCGCAGTCAAGGAGAGAATAAGCCAAGAAATTCTATGAAATGTTTGAGCTACAAGCCAACTTTTGGTTCATTCCATTGAATTTGTTGTGTTTTATTTTTTAAAAAAGCTCTATGCCTCTAAAAAAACCCCCCCTTTATTGTAATAACATTCGCAAAATTAATATGCCAACAAAGAATAAGACGTTTGATCAGTATGTATTACCTGAAGTTACACACGGAATCATAAACTTAGTATTCCTCCTTTACACCTCGTGCTGGTGAAGGGTATTTAAAGAATGAGTTTGATGAACACAAATACTGAATTAATTCTTTTTGTTCTGCAATACACAAAACAAAAACCAAAAAGCACAACTTCCACTTTATCAACTTCATACAAAATTAATCACAACAACAATTAAGTTCGAACAAAAGTTTCAATTAAAAGTAACAACATTTTATTATCTGCACAAAACACATCATTAATGGTTTATAAAGATCATCATGTATTAAAATACAATAATATAAAAAAAAAAAACTATTAAAAATCATGAAATAAAGTTTATCTTTTAGAAAAGAAATTCCCGAAATAAACCAGGAAAGTTGAAGTTGTAAAACACATAAAAAAATGGTAATTTCTTGTTATCGATATTCTTCCCCCGCCTTTAAATTGTATTGAAACAAACTTTAACTGATAACATATTGATACTTGCTTTTCCAAAAAAATTAAAAGATTTTTTTAAAACATTTTTTATTATTTTTCCTTATCCTTTAATTTTATTTCACTGCTTTAGCCTTTTTCTATAACACTAATAGGTTCTTAAATACCCGGCTTCTTACATGAACACTAGCAACTACCAGCCAGCCGTCCAAATATAACAAGCAAACTGCCAATACTTACACTTATACCTTCTGCTCCTGATTGCCTTTTAAGCATGAGTATGATGAAGCTATTAAGACACTTGCCTTCTTCTTTTCTTTTAAGAATAAGAATAAGACAAGTACAAGGCAAGACAACGCCAGAGTATTCCATAGCTTAAGGCGAGAAAACAGAAGAAATGCTTAAACATTTCTTCCTTGATTTTTGTGTAAATTTCCAAACAATAACGTTTTGTAAAGAACCGGCAAATGCAGCAGCAGCTAAAGAAGAGATGAAAGAAAATTTTCAGAAAAAATTGCAGGGCATATGAATGAAACAAAATAAAAAAGAAATGTTGTAACTGTGTTGTACTTCAGAAGACTGTTAAAACGGAAGTTCATACACGTGCCAAAAGAAATTTAATTTAATACAGATGGGAGCAAAACGAAAATATAAAATCAAAAAACTTAAAAATATATAGTCGATATTGACAACAATCGATAACTATTTAAGCCGAAGAACATAGGGGTTTTTTGCCAATCTAGCCGGACATTAGGCTATAATGAAGTTTCCTAACGATATGGCCTAAGCAACCAGTGAAATGCGCATAGGAATAGATTATCTATCCCTTCAACAATAAATTTCAGTGTTTTTATCAAGAATAAAAATTGGGAATTAAGCACGACAAACAAAATCTTGTGAAAAAACTTTTTGCAAAGAATTCAGCTGGAACGGTGGAAGTGAAGAAAGTTAATTGAAATGAAATTGATTTAGTTAATATATTATTAACTAGGGGCTCCATTTTAGGTCAAGATGCGCAAAATTTTTAATATGTTGCAGTGCTTATTGTATTCTTTATCTATCCTAATATTTGTTTTGGCATTAAAAAACCAATGTTTCATAGTCTGCTTATCAGGGTATTTCCGAAATAATACTTTCGGCATCAAAGGACTCATGTACAAGGAGCCTCAACGAATTAGTTAAACTGTAATTTATTCGTAAGTAATGATCTTATTTCGTCCTTCGGACTTTGTTTTTCTCCTCCATGTATGTGACGGCCTCCCTCTTCTTCTGCTTCCCTGCGGATGCCAATCAATTGCATTTCTGGTTATGTCGTCTTGTGACCTGCGCAGTGTATGGCCGATCTAGTTCAATTTGCGCTTACCTACTTGAATCTGAACTGGCTGATGGTTTGTTTGGGACCAGAATCCAATGTTGAAGACAGTTTCCGGCCAAATAATGTTCATAATTCTTCGTAGACACTGTTTAACGTAGAAGCGTTGATTTTTCGTTGGAGCTAAGTATCTTTAATATGATACGGTGCAAGAGTGACGATAATTTAATACATTTTTTAGGAGGCCTTAAGTTTGTCGCACCTTTATAATTCGATTTTCAATATCGCTGCTCGAACCACCGGTTGTTGTTATTGGGCTACTGAGATAGTAAAAGGACTCAACATCTTTAAGATGTGTGTTGTTAATTACAAGCTTTTTTTAGTCTTTGGAAGGTTGATTCTTATGCATTTTCAGCAGCTTCTACCAGTCGATCTTATTTTGCGGGCCTATCGGAGAAACTTTGAGTCAGTAGACAAATTTCATCTGCATAATCAAGATTACCAATTCTTCCTTGAATACCCCCCGGCTTTTTCGCCATGTAAAATAGTCAAATACTTTTATTTCTCTTAGTTTATTTATTTAAGTGCTACTCTTTTGAGCTTCACTATTGTTAAAGTTAAACAATGTAATTGTTAGCATTCAGCATCTTAAAAGAATTTTTTTCAAAGAAAAAAAAATTATTTTGTATTAATCAATAAAAAGATTGAAATGTAATTCTTTTTACAAAATTACCATAACGAATGTTTTCTAAATATCCCACTTTTAAAGTTTCCTTTTCAAAACTTGCGTTTAAATTTTTTCAATTCTAGGAATTAATTCTTTTACTAAACTTGAAAAATAAACTCCCACAATGACTGCGGCTACAAAATAATGTATTGTTGTGAAAAATGTATTGGCGAAAACTGAAAAAAGAAATAATATTGTAACGAATGTCCAGGGTTAATTGAAATTCTTTAACTTTCCCAATTAAACTTTTGTAAATGTTACTTTAAACTTTCAACAAGAAACACCAACGAAAAACACAACGCAAAAAGGAAACAATAAAAGAATGAAAAGCAAACACCAACACATAAAGCAAACAAACGTTTTCCGTAGCTCCAAGAAAATAAAGAAACGAAAACTTTTAATCCACAACAGGGAAATGAATAACTAGTGTATAAAGAACGTGCCACTAAAGAAAAATATAGAAGACCTTTTTTTAATAGACTTTCTTTTTTTTAAGAAGAGAGAATTTTAGTATTAAAAGGAATTAAAAATTTTTAAGTTTACAACTAAGAAAAACTTAATTGTTAACATTTTATTTTCTTTGGAATGGACTTATTTTTCTCTCACTACAAATGATTAATAAAATTTCGAGCTTAGGGGTTTTTTTTTGGAAAATTTGTTAATTTTGTTGCATTCGCCCTTTTTGAATTCGCTTATGAATTTAATAGTTTAATGAACTTTTAATAAACTTTTAACAAAAACTTTATTGTATGTCTCTGTTTTAAGGCCTATTGCAATAATTTAGAAATTTCTTAAAAAGCCTAAGGAAACATTAATAATTTTGCCAAGCAATAATAATACTTATTCACATAAATTTATACCTTTCTTACTTTACGTTTAATCCTTGCAATAATAACTTTTATTCCCTTTTAGTTTCTCGCCTTAACATTTTCATCCCAGTAGTGAGTGACAATCAAGCCAAATATACCGAGTTTGACCTTAATAATTTTACGCATAGCAAACTGTAATATGACACCCTCGAGAGACAAGGAAAAAATTAAAACACATACATACACGCAGAGAAAAAACACGTTTCAATATGGTTACCTGCAACAAAACAATTTTTAAAGAAAATTTTAAACATATTATTGTTTAATTTAATCATATTATTGTCACCGACAACCATATTATAATTAAATTAGTCCTTTATCAAGTACCCACAACCATAGTACGGTTGCCTCTAAACATCTTATGGTTAAATATGACAATAATTTGCTTATAAATTAACACAAGTATTTTTCTCTTTTCCAAGAGCAACATGCTATGGTTGAAAACCCACCATGATATTATAAATGTTAAACATATTTTAGTTATTGTTAACCATAACATGTTCGGAGGCAACCATAATATAGTTGTGGCTACTTGATGTAGTACTAATTTAGCAATTGTCGGTGACAATAATGTGATTAAATTAAACAATAATATGCTTAAAATTTTCTTTAAAAATAGTTTTGTTGGAGGCGACCATATTGAAACATGTTTTTTCTCTGGGTGTATATATTCATACATGCTCATGTATATGCAATGTGTGTTTTGTGTCAAATTCACACTTACATACGCAGGAAATTTTTCTACCAAAGAATAAAGAGTCAAAGGACATAAATTTATAATACACACGTACGCAACAGGAAAAGACTAAACATAAGTTCTGGAGAAAACGTGCTTCTATATAAGTATGTTAGATTGAATATAGAGGATTTTAATATTTTGTTCGGAATAGTATACACATTAAGTAGGAGGATTGTGTATAAAGTTCAATGATTTTCATTTTATATTTCTTAATATCTCTTTTATCACAGTGTTTTAAATTTTTCTTATATTCTTTTTTATTTCATTTCTTTTTTTTTATTATGTTCTTCTATTTTAAAACTACCTTAACTTTGTCATATTTTTTCCTATTTCAACTATTTCATTTTATTTCTTTCTTTCCTTCCGTTCCTTGCCTTTCTTTCCTTTCCGTCCCTTCCTTTCCCCCCTTTTTAGCCTTTCTTTCCTTTCCTTTCTTTCCTTTCCTTTATTTTCATTCCTTTTCTTCCTTACTTTCCTTCATTTCCTTCTATTCCTACTATCATTCCTTTCCTTCCCTACTATCATTCCTTTCCTTCCCTACTATCATTCCTTACCTTCCTTTTCTTCCTTAGCTTTGTCATATTTTTTCCTATTTCAACTATTTCATTTTATTTCTTACTTTCCTTCCGTTCCTTGCCTTTCTTTCCTTTCCGTCCCTTCCTTTCCCCCCTTTTTGCCTTTCTTTCCATTCCTTTCTTTTTATTCCTTTCCTTCCTTACTTTCCTTCATTTCCTTCTATTCCTTCCCTACTATCATTTCTTTCATTCCCTACTATCATTCCTTTCATTCCCTACTATCATTCCTTTCATTCCCTACTATCATTCCTTTCATTCCCTACTATCATTCCTTTCCTTCCTTTTCTTCCTTTCCTTCCTTTCCTTCCTTTCCTTCCTTTCCTTCCTTTCCTTCCTTTCCTTCCTATCCTTCCTTTCCTTCCTTTCCTTCCTTTCCTTCCTTTCCTTCCTATCCTTCCTTTCCTTCCTTTCCTTCCTTTCCTTCCTTTCCTTCCTTTCCTTCCTTTCCTTCCTTTCCTTCCTTTCCATCCTTTCCTTCCTTTCCTTCCTTTCCTTCCTTTCCTTCCTTTCCTTCCTTTCCTTCCTTTCCTTCCTTTCCTTCATTTCCTTCCTTTCCTTCCTTTCCTTCCTTTCCTTCCTTTCCTTCCTTTCCTTTCTTTCCTTTCTTTCCTTTCTTTCCTTCCTTTCCTTCCTTTCCTTCCTTTCCTTCCTTTCCTTCCTTTCCTTCCTCTCCTTCCCTCCTTCCTTTTCTTACTTTCCTTCCGTCCTTACTTCCTTCCTTTCTTCTTTTTCTTCACTTTCTTCTTTTCATCCTTTCCTTCCTTCTCTTCCTTTTCTTCCTTTTCTTTCATTTTTTCCTTTTCTTGCTCTCCTTTCCTTCCTTTTGACTGCATCTAGATTGGTTGCAGCTACCGATCCTTTAGAGGTAGTTTTAAACCTTTTCTTTGCACATGTCGGTCGGTATCTCGGCGGTAACTTGACGAATGTTAGTTTAAAAATGCTTAAACGGCGTCAAATCGCATGATCGTAGTGGCCAATTCACGTGGCCAAAACGTGACGTTCTTAAACTTCCAATGCATAAAAGCCAAAATCGGTTGTGTTGTGTGGATCGTGGCAACGCATTGTTGAAACCACATAACGTCGAGCTCACAATCTTCAATTTGTTATCCAAAAAAAAGTCGGTTATCATACGGATTATTCCCACACTTTCACTAACTGAGGTGAAATTTTCGGCAGTGCGCACATTGCGATGATGCACATGCTTAACCTTATCTGTAATGCTTCCGGTCACTTCAAATTTCTTTATAATCTTGCCAATTCCTTGTACACTAGGTGGATTTTGACGACCATAATCACCCCGAAATGCTCGAAAAGTAGCAGCGTTTTTACCACCACTTGTGTAGTAAGTCTTAACTTTTTTAATGCGTTTTTCGGTTGTAAAACGATCCATATTCCAAAATTGAAAACCTTTCACTAAATTAATGTTGTTCTATAATTTAACTATAAAGTTAAAACGTTGGTCTTTATATAAAACAGTGCAACAAAGTTCGGATCATCGCCTCCAGCCTCAATACTTGTAACGCGAAATGAAACTAGACTATTGGTAGAACAAATCTGCCATAGGGTTTTGAAAAGTTCCCGGGTTCCCGAAATATCAGGCCCTTAAGTTTTTGAATTTTTTTTAAAGGCGTTTGGTATAAGTCAAAAAAATATATACTTTATGTACTTCTGAGCTAAGATACTAGTTCAGATGTCTTCAGTAGAATTGTATGGCGATTCTTTTCTTAGAATATATTAACCCTCTAACACTCATTTGAAGTGGTAATTTTTATCCTTTTTTAACTTTCACACAAAAGTATACTAAAACAGCACTTTAGAGGGTTAAAATATTCTACGAATAATTTCTGCATCAAATTTTACTAGGGGTCTTCAAAGACCAAAAGTTTATGCAATGTATGTAATATGGATTTTCGAAATTTCGGGCATTGAAATTTTTAAATTTCTTGAAAAGGCATTTGGTACAAGTCAAAAAAATATACTAAATGTACTTCTGAGCTGAAAGACTATTTCAAATTTCTTATGTAGAATTGTATGATGATTCTTTTCCTAGAATATATTAGCCCTCTAACACTCATTTTAAGGGGTAGTTTTTGTCCTTCTTTCAACTTTCACATAAAAGTATACTAAAACGGCATTTTAGAGGGTTAAAATATTCCACAAATATTTTCTGCATCAAATTTTACTAGGGACTTTCCAAGACCAAAATCGTGAAATGTTTGTAAAACGGGTTTTCGAAATTCAGGGCCTTGAAATTTTTGAATTTTTCGAAAACCCGTTTTACATACATTGCACGATTTTCATATGCTGGTTCCTAATATCGTGCGTATTTAATGCGACTTTATCTCAGCTGCAGACTATTATATAGTTTAACATAAACATTAATCGTGGAACAAATTTTTTCAAATAACGTAGGTCCTTTTGATGCTTAATTTAAACATGGATCCGTTTTTAGAACAAGCCTTAGGCTTTCATATATTATAACTTGATTTTTAGTTTGCAAACCTTTAAAAGATCTACTTTTTATCTTTAACCTTGAAATTTTATATGAAAAATTTAAACCATTTTTCTACCGTCGAAGTCCTTCTCATCTATACCGCGCATCCTGTATTATTATTATGCATCAACAACATTTGTACTAACAAAATGCCAAAGCATTAGACGAAGGCCAGCAAATAACAAAAAATGAACTGCCTAATTTTCAATTAGCAAAATACGTTGATGTGTTTGGAATATTGAAAATACATTTTGCTGTACGAATTACAACAATTTGTAATTGTGGACATGTGAACGCTCGTATAAGTTCCAGTTCGCATCTGAACTTAAGTTGCTATTACACTTATAATGAATTTGTATGTAGGAATTTCTGTACGTTGAGATTTCCTTTCTGTCTAACAAAGTTGTTGTTTTTTTTTGGATTTTTTGTATTGTTGTTTGCTGTGTAGTTTGACTAGATGAAAAAATTGTGCTGTTATTTTATTTTGCCAGCAAGAGTTTTGCTCAAGTCCAAGTATCTGTCATAAACGTGACTATTTTTAATGATTTGTTACATGTTACTCTTATTAGAGAAAGAGTCAAAGCAAATAAGCGCTTTTTTTTCTCAGGAAAATACTAAATAAACATTCTTGGTAAAATTTGCAATCCGCACGCACATTTTCCTTTACTGGCTATATGCCATTTTAAACCCATTGTGCTGATATAGGTAGTGTTTTGTATTTACTATGTATATAATAAAAAGGTCAAGAATACTTTACGCATTTTTACACGCAATTAGTATAAAAGTATGGCCAGAAATATAAGATGGCCCTTTTGAATTTATGCTGAGTCAAACGTTGATTCATCTACTACGTTTTCGTATTGTTAGATTTACCTTTTTGTTGGGTTAGCAAATGAAATATATAATATGTGTTTTAGAAAAGGGAAAATTTAAATCATTTAAGGTCCTAGTATTGCTTACAATGCAATCAAAGTTATCACGCAATTTCCAGAGCTTAAAGAACAATGAAATGGACACCTTAATGGCATCTTACCACGACACTTTAACCAAACATGAGACTGTCTAATAGAATAGCATTTTAGGGTATGAGAATTAAAATAAATTCATATTATTACAAAAGAAACCACAGGTATTTTTTCTAACAAAGCAAAAGGATACTCTTCCTTAACCCAACATGAAGTTATTAAAACCCTTGATATAACAAATCGTTATATCGAATTTCTTTACAAATTTTCCTTAAATTTATATCCCAAGCAAAATTTTACCCAAAAATTTTATTACCAACTTTCTAAACACTATCATTAGTATGCATTTATGTATGAGTGTTTTCTTTAATGTTCATTAATTGAACTTTCTTTGTTTATCGGAAATCTTTAGCGGTAATTTCTTATTTTTCTCTTTATGGTTTCTTCTTTATTTTATTCAGCTTTTAGTGAATAATTAATCAATTTTACATTAATATTCCAAATACTTATTGTTACACTTAAAAGGATGCCAAAAATTTCAGAGTGAGTATTTCTGAATAATCTCTTCTGTTTACAACTGGTTGAAGGGAAACAACAAATTGTTACTATTTTAGTAAATATAAAGACAAAGATTGACGAGGTGAGAAGTAAAAGTCACTTAAAATTGGATTACGCAAAAATTCCATTAAAAAATTTGATTATTAGACTAGGAATTAAGGTCAATAAAGGCTTAAGGTTAAAGCCAGAATTTGACATTTAAAAACACACACAACTAATGCTGAAATTGGACTTAATAAAAAACTGGGCAGCCGCAATTTCTTCCAGGGGTCCTATGTCCCCTGGCTGCTGGCATTCTCAATTAGCCATCCGGTTGACTCAATGTAGGGGTGGATCCTGTTCATATCAATGTCATACTCAAAAGAAAAATCAATCCATCCGTACTCAAATCAATTCCGAAGCGGTATTAATAGTGCGGTGAGTTTGAATTTTCTTAAACAGCAAGTTTAAATCAAGTACGGATTTTCAATCGCAAAATACTTAACTTATCAATATTCAATGCCGAATTCGTTCTAGAAACAAACCGGAAATGATATTGATTAAGGTATCAATCTCAAAATGCACTTGATTTAAGAGTTAAAATGTTAATTAAATCCCGAATTCGTACTTAAAATAATCCGAAAATAAGAATGAATCAGTCTCAAAATGCGCTTGATTTAAGAATTATAAAGTTGATTTAATCCTGATATCGTACTTGAAACAATACCCAAATGAGATGGATTTATGTAAATCTAAGATTGAATCAATCTCAAAATGCGCTTGTTTTAAAAATTATTATGTTTATCCCGAATTCGTACTTGAAATAATTCGAAAATAAGAATGAATCAGTCTCAAAATGCGCTTGATTTAAGAATTATAAAGTTGATTTAATCCCGAATTCGTACTTGAAACAATCCGCCAATGAGATTGATTTAAGTAAAACTAAGATTAGATCAATCTCAAAATGCGCTTAATTTAAGAATTATTCAATCTCAAAATGCGCTTAATTCAATTACTATAAAGTTTATGCAATCCCGAATTCGTACTAAAAATAAGTCAAAAGTGAATTTAGTTTGATTCTCAGACTTATGAATGGCGGTCAACAATAGAGAAGATGTTCCGTTGACACTTCCTCCTTCTCGTCGTCGCAACTTTTACAAAGGTCATTGCAAGGGAGCCTTAGCCTCTGGACACGTTTCCCGATAGACCAATAGCCATTTTTAAACGCAATTAGGTTTCTGAAGTGATCTAGACAGCTTTAAAGCACGCTGAATCCATTTTTCATCTATAATGGGCTTGTTCCATAAGTTGCTTTCTCCTAGAGGGTGAAACACCTTGATTATATATTGAACTGTTGTGATTCAAAGTGCTGCCTGCACCAGCTATACCGTAGAATTCGTATAACCAGCATACATTCTTTGCATTGATTCCCCAGTTTAAAACCCATAACCATGATTAAAACCTAAATTGTATTACTAAAAAAAGCACAATGGAAGCTTTGTTTGATACGTATACACATATATACCCACAACACTTTGTACAAACCCACGTTTAAAGCTTTAATTAATACAAATAAAAATCTTTTGATTGTGGTTTTATAATTAGACAACAAAAAGACCTGCATTTAGCATTAAATTAAACCATCAAATACACACGACTAAAGCTATATTTGATATAAATGGCTGTTGCAAATATCGCCCAAAGAAAAATATCCCAAAAAAATAAATGAAAAATCGCCCAAAAAAATTCCATGTAAAATTCGGCACGAATTCATATGAAAAGTGACCCAACATTTTTGGGCTATTTTTCGTTATTATTCGGTGATTTTTCGTTTTTTAAAATATTATATGAAAAATAACCCATTTTTTCAGGGCATTTTTCATTTTTAAAATTTCGTCAAAATCTTACATACTACAGAAGACGCTCGGTTATATGAATACCCAGTTATATGAACATCCAGAATAGTGAACAACAAAATTTTTACACATGAGGCTCTAAAGAGTGAACACAACCTTTATCTTTTATGTGAACAACTTGCAACCGTTGATTTTTTGTAACTATTTGTTGTAAAGGGTGTTTTTTAAAGTATCACAACTTTGAGTTGGCATCACTACTTTATTTGTGCACCCATTTAACAGCTGATAGTTGTTTTTTGTTTAGTTTGCTTTGAAATTTCATAATGAATCGACTTATCGAACAACACGCAAATATTTGAAATTTTTAAGCACAAATTGATATTGATTTTGAATTTCCATTAAAAATTTTATTTCCCATGAAGCCGAATTCTGGTTAAATGGGTGCATACGTAAATAAGCAGAATTGTCGCATTTGGAGTGAGGAGAATCCACAAGATTTTGTCGATACACCATTACATCCACAAAAATTACTTTTTTGTGCATTTTATGGGCTGGCGGAGTCTTCTACACTCCAGCCGTGGCGGCCACATAGCAGAATTCATATTTAAATTTCATAAAATTTTCTTTCCAATAAAGCCCGTTTCTTTGATATTAAAAATATATTTTCTTGTTTTATTTGCGACCAGTCTAATGTACACACATTAAAAATGATTTGAATTACTTATTTTGTATTGTCTCGATTATGTGAACTTTTCCATTTAGTAAACAGGCTCTGTCTGAATTAGTTCATATAAGTGAGCGTCTACTGTATTTGACTAAATCATTCATTATTACGTCGAATTCCTTAATGTTATTTATAAAAATAACGAGACATATTGCAAAAAGATTGCATGTCATAACGTCCAGTGTCATAGTGTCCTTGGACAAACTCGAAAGCATAGCTTACAAACTCGAAAGCATAGCCGGCCTTTCTCCTCTTTGATAAAACAAGTACCGGCTTCGCTAACTAAAGCTTTTCTGCACAGCCGACCTTCGGCCGGGGGCAAGGATTTTCTCCTCTATGGTATAACAAAAATCGGCTTCGCTAACTAAAGCTTCTCTGCGAAGTTGGCCTTCGTTCGGAATCAAGGCAGATTTTAGAAGCTTTACTTTGCGAAACCGGTACTTGTTATACCATAAAGCAAAAAAAGCCCGCCTATAGGCCGGTTGCGCAGAGAAGCTTTAGTTAGCGAAGCCGGTCTTTGTTATATCATAGAGGAGAAAATCCTTGCGCCCGGCCGAAGGCCGGCTATGCCGAGACGCTTTAGAAAGCGCTGCCGGTATTTGTTACACCATATGACATAATGTCCATTTGCAAAGTGTCTTAATGCCCACGGACGTTATGACATTTTCAAAAGTGTCACAGTGTCCATGGACATTACGACACTGGACTTTATGACATGCCACCTTACAAAAAGCTATATTCTGTTTTGAGTAATTGATTATAACTATGCAGTAATTAATTAATATTTAACTATTGAATAGTGCACAAAGTTTGGCGGAGGGCTCAAATAGGTATTACTGTCCATACTGTCACGCAGCTGTTGAAGATACAATGCAATTTTTAACATAAAACTTACATTTGTATGTGACTAAATTTATATGAATAAATAAACACTGTTTTGCAAATTGGGTAATTTTTAAATTAATTTTTTTTTTTTTTTTTTTTTTTTGAAAAAATTCCTTTTTTCTTTTTGGGTCATTTTTTATTTTGAGCCCTTTTTCGTTTCTTTTGGGCAAAATTTCATATTTAACTTCTTGGGTCATATTTCATGTTCTTTTGGGCGATTTTTCATTTGGGCGATTTTTCATTTTTTTTTTTTTGCCATTTTTCTTTGGGCGATTTTTCCTAAAGCCGATATAAATACCCACGATCAAAGCTTTAGTGCACTATATACAGAAACCAGATTTAAGCTAGATAAATACACACGATTAACGTTAAAACGAATTCTTTACACCCCCATGATTGCAGCCAAAGTTGGAATATATAAACCCACAATTACAGCTAGAATTTGACTTTTTAAAGACCCATTATCATTATTATTATTATTATTATTAAGCCCTGTGGTTTCTATAAGGAACAAAGGGTCACAATGTGGTTTCTGTAATCGTTGGTGTTTAGGATGAGTGACTGTTTGGGAATCCACATCCTCCATGCGGCTAACGGTGCAACGCTGTGTTTCAGTGACACCTACTTACCTGAGACGCAATGGTGTTAGCGTGGCATTCATTTGACTCAGCAAAGCAATCGCCATCTCACTTTAGCTGTCGGCAGGATTCGAAGCCTGTGCGACATTACCAGGGGATACTTGACTAATGGCCGGAAGTAGTGAGCTGCTTGAGAAATTCGGTGAAGTAATCACTTCTGGCTATTCCAACTTTTAAGCTAGATTTAAGATAAATATATAAGAAAGATCCACGATTGAAGCTAGACTTGGAGTACCACGATTAAAGCTAAAATTTTCCTTTAAAAGTCCTCCCATTGCTTAAGCGAGAATTGTACTTTATAACCCCCTTTCTGCTTAAATTATTTTATTTTTGAAGTCTTAAACTGAAAAAAAACAAAATTAATTCTTCCTTTTCAAAGAACTTTTTCAGCTTTTCTTCTCTTTTAAGTGCTACACACTAAATATCAAAAGTATATTAGAAAACTTTTATCCCAATTTAATATTCTTTTTCATCTGTTTAGCGATATGGCTGATGTGTTATTAGCCAGTCAAATAAATCTTTTATATTCTTTGGAAGAAATCATCATTTAGCAAATTCCTTTTTCTATTGTTGTTATTATTCTTCTTAATATTGTTGCCTTTTATTTTTCTTTCTAATAACTCTGCTTATCGATGTGAATGAATTATGGTAAATAATCAGTTGGGAAAAAAAACAACCGAAACAGTAATAAGAAAAATCATTTCATTTAATCATTGCTAATTTATCATCTGTTAATACCTCCAGTAGCAGCAACAATGAGCAAATATTTTTCTAATTTTTTTTCATCCTTTTCTAATGCTTTTTTTCTATTTAATATTATATTTGGTCCACTTTTTTTTTTTTTTTTGTAAGTAACTAATCTAGTATTTTGTATTCATTTCTGTTTCCTGTTTGCCAAACACTTGGCTTTATTCTTAGACGCAAATGCGTGTGTTAGTATAAGTATGTGTATAGGGATATGTGTTATATCCCAGCTAGCATTTTGTATTATAATGGAATCTTTAAGAAATCAGCTTCAAGAGAAAAAATTACCTCATTTGAGATAATTTTTCGATCATAAATGATGCCCTCGTTGTGAGAAAATGCTACCATTCCAATGATTCACCTCAAAGAATCATATGTGATACAATTTTCTAACTCCTTTTGAGCGTCTGAATAATTCAAATGTGATAAATCAAAACATCTAGAAATCAAAGTTTTCTTGGGATTCAAAAAATTAATTAACAAGTTTTCGTTTAAATGTATACTATTAATAAACTGACATTTATTGTTGATGGGATAAGCTATTCCTATGCGCACTTCACTGGTTGCTTAGGCCAGATCGTCAGGAAACTTAATCCAAAGATTGTATAAAAACCACAGAATACTACAGAACTGTCACGAGACGGAAGATTTTGCGTTTTTTTTTTGTCTCTTTCCAAGAAAGCTGCCCTTTTGCATTTCTCTTTTCATCATCATCTATGCCGCAATACAATGAAAACAATTAGTTAAGATTTATTTGCAAAACTGTTGTAAAAATTAACTTTTAAGTTCACCACAACACGAGTAAATAATATTTAAGTAAGTAAATAACATTATAAAACAAAACAATATAACTAAATAAATTTGTTTGCACAAAAAACAACGTTTGTTGAACTAATGCATTTGTTTAACGTGGTTTGTGTTTTGTTATTTTTGTTTTGATCGCGCCATTTGTGTTGTTTGTTGCGGCCTGTTTTTACAAATTGCCACTTCACTACAAAAAAAAGCCTTTTTCACACGTCACTTTTTACAGTTTTGTGTATTCTGTGATAACAAATAAAGACATAATACAAATAAAACTGTTAAGCGAATAAGAATTATAAGCCCCAGTTTTACTTGTAACAAAATCAAAACAAAAACAACAAAAATAAACAGTGAGTTTATCTTTTCTTACAGTCCCTTATTTGAACATATGAATGAATCATATATGAATCCTTTTTCAATCGTTTAGTATAAAAATCAGTTTGTAGTCATCAAAAGTAATCTGAGAAGACTCATTTAGATAATTTTTAGCAAAAATTATTACCCATATGCTAACTGGGATTCCAAATGTCTTGAATTTAAAATTGATGTAACAATAGAGCGACTAAATAAGGATTCACATATGATTTATTCATATGATCAAACACGAATCAGAAAATTGTATCACAAATGTTTCTTTGAGATGATTTTGACAATGAAAGTATCATTTATGACCAAATAAAAGCTCGTGTAGCTGATTCCTTTAAGCTTCGATTTTGTTACAAAATGCTTGCTGGGAGATAAAAGCGACGAGTTGTTGGTTGTTAAGGAATTTGTTAATGTGCGAGTAAGAATTTGACTATTTTTGAAATTTAAATCATTCAATTGATTGTGACTGATTGTTGTTTATGAATTGGAATTTTCTAAAGATTCGTTCAGCATAAAAATATGCCACACAGGAAAATATGTTACGACTGAAAGCATTCAGAAAAATAGATGGCGACGATAAACAAAAACTCTTAGGAACCTTTTAACTATCCACAATTGAATTAGATTCAAAAAAAAAACCTAACATTTTATAATTTATATAAAAAATTGTAAAGTTACTGAATGGTAGACTTAATCATCACCGCATTGCCTTAACACCTGAGGCTAAAAAGTGGAACTTTAGCCGGAGTTTGATCTCCCGCCAAATAGATCCATTAGAACGGGATTTTAAGAAATTCGAATGTTTAGCTTTAAACACGTTTAAATTCGATATACTTATATCTCAAAAACTAAAAGAGTTTCAAAAAAAGTAATACTTTTCTTAAAGTTATTTACGGGAATACAAAATTTATTATTTAGATTTTTGTATGACGTGCTAAATTCCCAATTTTTCATATTTGATAAATACACTGAAATTTATTGTTGAGGGAAAGCTAGCTTCTATGCGCATTTCACTGGTTGCTTAGGCCAGATCATCAAAGATTTTAGAAAAGCTAAAAATATTATACAAATAAAACCCTAAAGCGAATAAGAATTTTAAACACTCAAAGTCTTACTTGTAACAATATCAAAGCTTAAACAAAACACCAACAATAAACAGTGAGTTTATCTTTTCTTACATCCCCCTACAATTGGTTGGGTTCTTTCCGACTCGAATTGTAGTTGTAAGTGTTCTTTAAAAATTTAAGCGGTCAGGTGTACCAGTTTTTAGCTTAGGGCCTTTTGGGGATTTAGTGCTGGTTCACACACGTCAAGTTTGGCTCGTCAAGTCTTAAGTTTTTAGGAGAGAGGGGAAACGAAATGGCATTGTCTTTTCCTTTCTATCCTAAAAGATCAATTTCGTGAGGATCGGTCCATAATTTATCCTTTGCCCCATATAAACCCTTCTCCCGGAAAACAGTGTTGTACGCCTAAAACCATAATTAACAATGCTATCATAATAGAAATTGCTACGTCACAGTTGTATAGGACTTGAAATTACGCTGTCAAATTTCGTGAAGATCGGTCCATAATTTACCTTAGGCCCCATATAAAGCCCACTCTGGTAAAAAAAAATTAAATACGCCTAAAACCGTAGCAGATATAGATATTGCGGTAAACTTTCTTCCTGCTTAGCTTCATATGGCCAGAAAAAATGTTATGCAATTTTGTGATATACGGTCCATAATAAACCTTAGATGCATTTAAAGCAGCCTTCTGAAATTCACTGTAAACGCTTAAACTAATTTTTCCGCTGTATTGAAATTTATGTCTTTTAATACCAGAAATCACTCTGCTAAATTTTGGGATGAATGGTTTATAGCTTATAATGGCTCCAATATAAATTCCCCTCCTGAAAATCATTTAAACTCGGCTTAAACTGTTACGAATCATTATATTTTACTCAAGCTAGTAAAAATTGCTAAAAAAAAAAAAAAAAAACCTCATAAAACTTTCTGATTGTCAGTCAATTTTTTAATATATGTCTTAACCGCAACCAATTTTAATGCAGATGTCTGTACTTATAAAGATTAATGAATAATAAAAAGACATTATATATGTAGATATTACTCTTTAAACATTCGAACTGTCGGTGGAGGGTATCAAAGTCATGATCATTGTAATGCTTTACGATCCTTAATTTATACTCGGAAGCAATTTAGCTTACATCATACCACCGAAAATGAAGTCTATGAATTAATTACTCGTTTAGATTTTGACAAAAGTCCTGGAAGTGATGGTATAACGTCAAGGTGTGTATTTGAATGTAGAGAAATTATAGCACCTTTATTAGCTAAAATTTTGAACTCTTCAATCACGCAATCGATTTACCCTGACGCACTTAAAACTCACAAGATTATTCCGATTCCCAAGGATGTTCATAGTAACACGGTTGATAAATTTAGACCTGTTGCAGTTTTATCTGTCATAGACAAAATTTTTGAAACCATTTTGTATAGTCAATTATCAAAATTTTTGGAGGAGGAAAAATTAATATATCCAAATCAATATGGCTTCCGTAAGGGTTGTGGTACTGAGGAAGCAGTGTTAAACGTGGTAAATTACATCTGTGATGGCTTAGATAAAGGATTCAATGGAGTTGGTGCAATTTTTTATGATCTTTCCAAAGCCTTTGATCTTGTTAATCATTCTTTCTCCTACTCTATTTCTTATCTTTCTAAACGACCTCCTTTGTCAAACTTACAATCCTATCTACTCTTTTGCAGATGACAGCAACCTTTGCAACTCGTTCTCATTCGAATGTAGACCAAGCGTATCCGATGTCGCTGCTATGAGGCAGAATATGAATGATACGCTTGGCCGAGACCTTGACATAATCTCGGAATGGGGTCGTGCGAATAGGGTCGATTTTAATGCCCGAAAAACCCAATGTTGCGTGCTGACGCATAAACGCGCGACAAATCAAGGTGCCTCATCTGTATATATGGGTGGTATAATTATTGAGGAATCAGAATCTCTTGATGTTCTGGGCATGAGGATACAATGTGATGTCCGATGGACAGAACATATATTCAAGGTGTCGAAAGAAGCATTCAAGTGCCTCGGTTTTCTAAGACGGTGTAAGATATACTTCACTCCATCTGATCTCCTTACTATTTATACCACCTATATCCGACCGCGTATGGAATACAACTCTCATGTGTGGGCCGGTGCTTCAAAGTCTATTTTGGAGCTTCTCGACCGCGTGCAGGAGAGGGCGAAGGTTCTCATTGGTGACGGTAGGGTATCCAATTCTATTGACTCCCTCGAGCACCGTCGCAATGTGGGTTGTATTTGTCTGTTTTATCATTACTACAATGGGATGTGTTCTGACGAAATTAGGGATCTGGTTCCCGAAACCCGTACGTTTGTTCGTAATACACGTTTTTCCTCAAGAGCCCATCCTTATGTGGTCGATTGGCAGGTGAATCGTACAACGCATTACAGAGAGAATTCATTTTTTTCCCGCACAGTTCGTATGTGGAATAACCTTCCTGCAGAAGTCTTCCCTCTCACTTACAACATGATTAAGTTCAAATCGAATGTTCACAAACACTACTCCCTCTATCCTCCTTCCCACAACCTATTTTCCTAGTTCCAACACAATGCAATGCATTAGTAGGGGTCATCCCCTGAGTGCTGGTCCTAACAGTAAAAAAAAAAAAAAAAATCATTCAATAATGATTGAAAAATTAAAATTTTATGGTGTAAGAGGTGGTGAATTGAGTCTTTTCATAAGCTATTTGGAAAATCGCAGGCAATATGTGCAGATTAACAATTGCAAAAGTTCAATGGTAGATGTTGAGTATGGAGTTCCTCAGGGAAGCGTGCTTGGTCCTTTATTGTTTAACATTTAACTTAATGATATTAATAACTTGGGTCTAAGTGGAAGAATTTTTATGTATGCAGATGACTTATGTCTACTTTATCCTTATAAAGAAAATCTAGCGTTCAAAACATTTGCTGAACGGGATGCAGCACTAATTGCGGAGTTTACAAGAATAAATAAATTAGTAATAAACTCTAGTAAAACAAAGCTAGTACATTTTAGACCAAGGCATAATCGACATGTGGAAGAAAGGCCAGTATTAATGGATGGAAAGGAAATTGTTGAAGTAGATTCCATAAAGTATTTGGGAATTATTCTTCAAAATAATTTATCATGGCAAAATCATATTAAACATGTTCGTTCAAAAATATCTCCAGCACTAGGTATACTATTCAAGCTAAAGTATAAACTGGATGAAAAAACCAAATTTATAATTTTTCAAGCCCTTATTCAAAGTCATTTAAATTATCTCACACTTGTTTACGGGTGCAAAAAGAATGCTGATTTAAAATCTCTACAAGTTATTCAAAACAAATCATTGAAGGCTGTATTCAATCTTCCTCAATTGTATCCGACTTTGTCGCTTTATAAAAACGTCGCTAAAAAAGTGTTGCCAATTTATGGTATTTACAAGCTGCAGTTGTTAATATATGTTTTTAAAGTAATTCGTGGAATTGGGCATCATACGATAAGTTTTTCTATAAATCAATTAATATTTAACACAAGAAATAATTCGAATTTAAGACTCGCTAGATGCCGGTTGGAAACCACCAAACAGAGAATTGAGTACAACGGTAGTTTGGAATACAATAGTTTACCTCAAATTTTAAAGGATTGTTTGTCAATATCTTCATTTAAAAATCAACTAAAAGATTACCTTTTACAAAATATTGAAATGCTTTTAATATAATAATTGCAAATTATAAATAATTTCTCACTTTTTTTTTTTTTTTTTTTCTATTTTTTTTTATACATATGTATTTATTTTTCATGTGTTTTGTAGTAATTACATAACAATGCCTTGTTATAATTGCCAACGTTGTCTCAACAAAGCCTTAATGGCGCTGAGACCATTATATAAATTGTAAAACATAATTTTGAATTAATAAAGAAAAAAAAAAAAAAAAAAAAAAAAAAAAAGATTCGGCACAGCCGAATATATCATTCTAACTTGTTTTTTAATTAGTTTGGCAGAAGAGCAAATTTACGCCTTAAAGGTGATTTTTAAGAACCTGCTAATTTTCTAATATAATCAACTTATCTGCTGTTAAAGTTTTTTTTAACCCTTCTCAAGGTATAAAGACTTTTTGTTAATGTTAAGATTTAAATTCTAAACCCATTAATATTTTATATATGTAGCTATTAAACTAAACCGTTTGTGTCTTTTAACAGAAGGTCTTAAACTTATTTAAGATTGCAATGTCATTGATTAATCAAAATCTTATCCATAAATCCTACTGATAGCATTCCAATAAACAAATCAAAACACCACACACGTGTTTCCAAATAAGAAAATATTTTAAATCATTAAAGAAATAAAGCGAACAATTCAAAGCTGTAACGTTTCATTCAAGTGGCGTGTGTTTTTTATTTTTTCGCAAAATTATTATACTGATGAAATCACCTGGAAGTTGGTTGTTAAACAAATGCGAAATTTTCTCATGCATAAAAATATGTCAAAGTAAAATGCTGGGATTATTTGTTTTCCATCCTTCACTTTTTACTCTAGAAAAGAAAAAAGAAAAATTTCCTTAAATAGGAAACATTTGTCGTACATTTTTTCTTTAATTTTTTTTTTTTCTTTTTTTCTTACATTTTTTACACAAATCGATGATTATAAAAATTTTCACCTTTTGTTATCGGCTCTTTACTACCACCATTTGTCCCGAATTCCATTTTTGCCAATATTCCTTTGTAAGTGGGTGACATTGTTGTAGTTTGTTGCTGTATTCTTGCAGAACTTCCTGTATCATCTATTAAAGTGACAGCTGAGTGCTGAAATTTGAAAGTGATGTATTAAATTGTAGGAAGCAATAACTTAAAAAAAAAATAATTGGAGTCTAAGTTGGGAAAAGAAAAAAAATTTTTACAGTAGCAAATTAGTTGTTTGCAACCATCTTAACTTGTTCCTATATTTTTCTTAGTTTTTCCTTTTTATGGCTGTTCAAAAGCTTTGATTGATTAAAGGGCGTATTACTTTTTTTTTGTTCTTGTAGCGTTTTCGATATTTTAAAATGTTAAACATATATTTATTTAGTTATTCAATGTAACCAATTCGATTTAAGTTCAAGTTTTTTAAGAAATTAAGATTTTTATGTTGAAAAATTGCAACAGCAATTATGCTTTTTTGTTGTATGTAGCTTTAAATTTCGATTTTAGGTAAAAATCCCGATCTTAGCTCCAATTAAAATATATCAAATAGTCCTTACCCAGCTTTAACCATTGGGAAGTATCAAATCGAGTTCAAATCGTTGGTATTTCCATGGGCCGATTTTAGCTACAATCGCATGTCCTTTTATACATAGATCAATTTAAGTTTTATTTCGTGGGTCTTTACATTGTCTAATTGTAATGTCAATGGATTGGTCTTTCTGCAGTCTAATTTTTAGTTCCAATCGTAGCTTATTCGAGGGCATTTATGTAGGTTTAATCGTAAATATTGTAACGAAAGTAACTGTAGTTTAGAATTAGTTATAATTATTGGTTAAGAATTAGATTAATTTATGTGTTATCTTGTATTGATTAGTTATTAAGTATTTGTTAGTTTTTTATTAGTTTACATTGTTATTAAAAATTGTTATAATATAGTACACTTCAATCCAAATGTGCAGAAAGTCCTAGAAATATAACCAAAAATAAATAAGTTTTACTTAAATTGGTTACATTCAACATTTTTCATTTTTCGAATTCATTCTATGAGCTAAATTTCAGTTATGTATTTTATAAAGCTTTTTTGTTATAGTCCTATTCCTTCAATTTTTCAGAAATTACTTTATACACTACCAGACTATTATATTGTATTTTCTTTTTACATTTTACCTTAGCCTTCCTTTGGAAAGCAATGAGGTATATTGTATGTATAGAAAAATTTACAACTATTAGACACCGGCAGAATGTAATGCATTTTCTGGCCCGCTACAGCCTTCTGGGGATGGAAAACGATGGAGGATAGTATTGTCCACAAATCCTAATCATTTTTTTTCGCCCGCGTTGACTGCTTTTCCAGAAATCTGGATTCATTTCCTGGAGAATTCAAAAGAGTAAATTGGCCATAAGTCGGTCCAACTCGCTCTGTTAAAAATTCTGGGGATGGAAAACGATGGAGAATAGTATTGTCCACAAAACCTAATCATTTTTTTTTCACCCACGTTGACTCCTTTTCCAGAAATCTGGATTCATCCCCTAGAGAATTCAAACGAGTAAATTGGCCATAAGTCGGTCCAACTCGCTCTGTTAAAAATTCTGGGGATGGAAAACGATGGAGAATAGTATTGTCCACAAATCCTAATCATTTTTTATCGCCCACGTTGACTCCTTTTCCAGAAATCTGGATTCATCCCCTGGAGAATTCAAAAGAGTAAATTGGCCATAAGTCGGTCCAACTCGCTCTGTTAAAAATTCTGGGGATGGAAAACGATTGAGAATAGTATTGTCCACAAATCCTAATCATTTTTTTTTCGCCCACGTTGACTCCTTTTCCAGAAATCTGGACTTATCCATTATTACAGCATTAACATTAGGTCTGTTAAGTGGTTAACATTGTTCTGTAAACATAACAGAATGTGTCTATAAATTTTAAAATTTAACTTCACACACATTTTTATATATATATACATATATTTTTTATGGGTCTTCTGATATTCTTATTTATATGCTAATCGATAAGTCTTTAAAAAGTCAAATTTTAGTTTAGATTTATATAGTCCCATTAAATTTCCAATCGTAGGTACTTATATGGTCCAATCTGAGGTTTAATCGTTTAAAGATCAATTTTAGTTTCATTTGTGGGGTTTACACTGTCTAATTTTTATGCTAATCGCTGGGTCCTCATAATGTCTAATTTAAGTTCGTTAATCGTGGAGCTTTTTTAAGTTCCACACTGATAGAAAAATGCGTCTTCATATTGATGATGCCCTAACATCAGAATTGTGACATCAATGTTACTACAAATGGCATCAATGATGCAAAAAGTAACATCCAGTGACTAGCGTCTTCGTACAATTTTGTCATTTTTTACGCGTCATCTGTTATATGACTATAGTGACATCAATTCGATGCCACATTTTGTATATTTTTAACATTATTTTCATAATAACAATGTATTATACGCAGCAAAAATTCCTATTTTCTATTTTTTTTAAATTATTTAGTTAAACACATCAAATTTTTTAAAGTAGAATAATTACAAAAACCGGTGCATGGCGCTGGTGTCTTTTTATTGAGAGTTCCGCCGTAAACAAAGGTCGTAGTTCAACAAACATGAAACAAACATATGTAACGGGTAAGTAAATAATTATAATGTCTCACTTTGACTTAATGACAAACTGTCATTAAATTGATGCTAATTTGTTATTTCTCCGATGTTACTGCGTCATCGCACTGAAGACATGTTCGTCATCCCATTGATGCCATAATTTAATTTTTACCCTGATGACACTTTGGCCAAGTGTTGTTAAGGTTGACATCACCATGATGAAAACTGTCATGGGGTCAAAAACGAAGACACTTGTCATAGTACTGATGTCAAAATACTTCAGCGTTATGACGTCTTTTCTATCAGTGCAGTCGATATCACAAGGAAACAAAATTTAACTTTTTTTATGTTAATTGGAAGTTTGATGCAATTTTTTACTAATTTTTGGCCGATGATTCCAAATCGAATCTCCATTTTTTTCCATCAGTTTACAGGTTCTAATCGTATTTTTGAATTTTTTCCAAAAACTAAAAGTTCAAAAAATCATAACTGTACAAATCAGTTCTTAAACTTTGTTCCCTTGTGTATTCTTTTTAAAGTCTTATTTTAGTTTTAACCATGACTTTATATAGTCCAATTTTAGTCTCAATCATGGCTCCTGATATAGTCCAATATTAGTTTCAATCGTAAATCATTGCGTCTTCATTTAGTAAATTTTTGAATTTTCTATAGTTCCATTTTGGCTTTTAACAAGGCCTGTTATCATCCATTTTTGCCCATATTAATAAAGTCCTATTTTGGCTTATATTTTGCGTCTTGAAGTAGTTACATTTTTGCTCATATCATCGATCCTTATTAGCTTTCTCTTAAGTTTATACGAATCGTAGTTCTTTATAAACTCTTAACTTTAGCCTTATTGTAAAGCCATACAATTTCTATTCAAAATTTAAACCATTAAATTCTTCGCAGACAATTTGCTAGACAATTTTTATTACAATTTCGTTTATTTTCTGTAATGACAACTTTTATAACCACAATGTCAACACAAACCAATAAACACTTACATACACTCACACAAGTACACACTCACTTGAACAAAAACTAATTGTCTTTTCAAATATGTATAATCTTTTGAAATTTATTTGAAAATAATTTTAAATTAATATAATAAATGATTTATCTCTAAAAATATTGCATGTATTATAATTTCAAATATTTTTTAAATTCAAACCAACATGTTTTAAATAAAACCAAAACCCTACAAGGAAACGGATATAAAATATAATCAATGTAAAACCAATTACAGTAATTTCTTAAAACAAAAGATAAATTTTCTGAAACCACATCAGAAAGAAGGGAGAGATAGAGAGAGAGAGAGAGAGAGCACACATTTACTTGTTATCTATTTATAATAAAAGTATAACTGTCTAAGATTTTAAATATAATTTATGACTTCAATTTTTTTTAAACTTTTAACCACAAAAAATGCTTCAATTATAAACTATTAAATTATAATGACAATTTAATGAATTGCTTAGAAAAAAATAGCAAAAAAAACGATTTAAAATTAGAAATAATAGGTAAACTAGATGACTGTGGGGAGACGATTGCAGTCTTAAAGTATAGAAAAAACGTTGAAAGACACAAAGAGAGTAACATTAAAAAAATCAAGTGTACTGATGTATAAGAAAAGAAGTACGGCTTATAAGAAAAGTGCTTATTTTACTCTGCAAGGAGTCCGGCTTAACCCTAGATGGTTACTGTTCGTCGAATCGACGAAGCTGATTTACATTTTATCATAAAACCTTTTTTATGTGTGTTCAAATTAAGCTCTTTTTTTCAACAACGTAAGCTGATGACGAAAGCTTTAAAAATTCGTATCAAATTTTGAGAACGATGAAGAACTCTTATTTTTATGTTTTATTTTAGTTTATTTTTTAAAAAAGATGCTTAATTAAAAAAGTTTTTGTTGATTTTTTACTTTAAAAATCGTTCCGTTAGAATTTTTTTTTTAAAGTTCGTCGTTTCGACGAAGATTGACCCTAATGTACCAAAATGAAGAGTAACCTTCCAGGGTTAAGAACGATTTGAAATGTCAAGAGAACTTTTGTACTTTTTCGTGCCTTTCGCTGCTTTTGTGCATTGACTATGTTAGTTTGTAAGTTCTTGTGCATAAAACAACTCATTAAAAATCTAGAAATAAGCAAGAAAATAAATAAATGAGGGAGACAAATTGTAAAAAATATTGTGTTTATTTCACTGCCATTAAATTTACTATAGAGTCTCAAAAACTAGCACAACCTACAGATGAATGCAGCCTTAAACCAAAAAACATATGAAAATCTAAAAGCTTAGCTAAATCTTTGTTCACAACTGCTTTGCCATATTTTAAATTCTATAGTTAGGAAAATTCTTTATTTCTTTCATTGATTTTATACCATTTAGTTTACATTATTTTCCTAAATTTTTTGTTTTCTATTTATCTCTTTCTCTACTTCTATTTCTGTCTTTTGTATTATTACTTCCATTAGTATTTATTCAGGCATAAATGGATGCTCCTTTCTTTACAACTTTATCCTGTAATGCAAGAACATTTCTTTTCAATAGTTTTTCGGTTGCCAGTTTGTCTGTAAAATGTCTGTCTATAACTTCATATTCGATTGTCTTTTGGAAAATGTACTTTTTGTTTTTCGTATTTCCTCTATTTATTCAGGGTGTTCAACTGCTGTAATGATTTGGCTTTTATACACCAATAGTCGAGTTCTTTTGTTAATATATTTTCTTCTGTTTCTTTTAAGTTGTTATTTTTTAAATATTTTATTATATTTTTTTCTCTTTTTATTATGTAGAAGATGGTTTATCTCCTAATTGCTGAATATAGACAAGTTGTTTCTATATAAAACTGTAACTAAAGAAAATAGTTAAAATGTTAATTTAAAAAAAATTTAAGAAACAAAGCATCTTTTTTTAAGGCTACAAAAATAATCTACCGTTGAAACTACAATTCAAATACATTCATATGGCTAAAAATGGACTAGATTTAATGCTTTAACTCCAAGTGTGCTAAAATAAAGAGCTACGATTGGTACATTTGATAACAAAAGCCTAATATAATCTCACAAATGAAATAAAATGAAGTCTCGCGATTGAAGCTAAAGAGGGACCACGTGAAGACTCTCGAATAAGGTTAAAAACTAACTACAGAAAGATCCACGATTGAAGCTTAAAAATGAGCTACAAATAAACCCTCTATTGAAGTCGCAGATGTGCTACACGAAGACCCACGATTGATGCTACAAACAGACCAGGAAAAAACACTATTTAAGTAAAAAATGTAAGACATCAAGTCCCGCGAATTAACTACATATAGACCCGACTCAAGCTGAAGATGGACTATAGGAAGACTAACGGTTCACGGTTAAAAAAGGACTACAGGTAGCTCCGCGATTGAAGCTGAAAATGAACTATATGAAGATCTTAGGTTGAAGCTAAAGATGAACTTAAGGAAGATTTCCAGCTCGTGGTTGAAAAGGAACAACATCAACCCGCAGTTGAAACTAAAGATGGACTACAGGAAGGTTAGCGATTCAAGCCTAAAGTGGACTATAGAAACTCCTTGCGATTGGAGCTGAAAACTACCTACATGATGGACTACAGAAAGATCTACGATTCATGGTAAAAAAATTTGGCTACAGGAAGCCCCGCCATTGAAGCTGAAGATGAACTTAAAGAAGATGTAAGATTCGCGGTTGGAAATGAGCTACATCAAGACCCGCAGTTGAAACTGAAGATGGACTACAGGAAGACTAGCGATTCAATCTTAAAATGGACTACAGAAACCCCCTGCGATTGGAGCTGAAAACTACCTACATGAAGACCCGTGATTGAAGCTGAAGATGGACTACAAGAAGATCTACGATTGATGGTAAAAAAATTGGCTACAGGAAGCCCCGCCATTGAAGATGAACTTAAGGAAGATTTAAGATTCGTGGTTGGAAATGAACTACATCAAGACCCGCAGTTAAAACTGAAGATGGACTACAGGAAGACTAGCGATTCAAGCTTAAAATGGACTACAGAAACCCCTTGCGATTGGAGCTGCAAACTACCTACATGAAGGCCGGTGATTGAAGCTGAAGATGGACTACAGGAAGATCTACGATTCATGGTAAAAAAAATTGGCTACAGGAAGCCCCGCCATTGAAGCTGAAGATGAACTTAAAGAAGATGTAAGATTCGCGGTTGGAAATGAGCTACATCAAGACCCGCAGTTGAAACTGAAGATGGACTACAGGAAGACTAGCGATTCAATCTTAAAATGGACTACAGAAGGCCCTTACGATTGGTGCTGAAAGTTGCCCGTCATTGAAGCTGAAGATGGACTACAGGAATACCTCGCCATTGCCGCTGATAATGAACAACATGAAAATCCGTAGTTGGAAACGATAATAGACTTTAGGAAAAGTAACGATTCAAGCTTAAAACGGTGTCCAGGAACTAACACCACTCCTACGTGGCAGAATCTGAAGATTAACTTAATGAAGACTAGCGATTGATGCTAAAGATCTACGATTTAAGATAAAAGTGAACTTCAAGAAGCCCCGTGATTTAATCTAAACAAATAAGAACACCTTTAACAGACATAGCAAGAGGGCCTCCATAGGTTCCCCAAGGAGGTCACCTCGGATATCACAAAAATTTAAACTATCCAGAATTCTCAATGATAGTCCGATTTTAAATCAATGGAATTTTCTAGTCGAGTTTTACAAAAAAAATTAACGACCTAAAAAGTTTACGAAATATCTGACTTTGAAAATTAAAAATTTGTTGTTTTTTTTGGACCTACTTATGTACCTCGGTGTGGCATTTTGTAGATATACGATTCAAATCTATCCTGATTTTTTAAAAGTATTTTTGTATGAATTACCAGCATCTTGTAAAATATTCTACAGAAAGAACTGTAAAAAAATTGTTTTAAAACACAAAGTTATATTCGTTTGATATTAAAATTCTAACGTTTAATTTCAAAAGATTTTATTATTCGTGCTTAATTCCCAGTTTTTTATTCTTGATAAAATCACTTGAAATTTATTGTTGATGGTATAAGCTATTCCTATGCGCATTTCACTGGTTGCTTAGGCCAGATCATCAGGAAACTTCATCCATAAAGATTTTAGAAAAACTAAATTTATTTGATCTCAAGGTTATCGTTATCGTCATCGACAGTGTCGTTTTTATACCCACACCACAATAGTGGAGAGGGTCCCTGCCGTCAAATGAGTAGCTAACTACAAAAAAGCCAATTTTAAATTAGCTTGTATAGACTAACTTAAAGCCATCTACTAAGCAATGGAAAATTTACATTAACCGAAGTGTATACAAACACTATGTATTTTAAGTAGAGAGAGCCAAGTCGATTGGCAAACAAACGGCTCCAAGACCCACAAAAGATTTAATTATTTAGGGCCATTATTACAATATACGGGGTAGAAATTGGTAATCGGTAATGGCCAGGTTATAGTATAATTAAAAAATTAAATAAAATAACTAAAAATACAATACAAAAGGACATCGCAATGTTAAAATAGTTAGTTAATTTCATATAAAAGTAATGCAAGTGTCAATCACCACTACTTGAGAAATAGTTAGCTTTCAGTTAATTTAAAGTTAACTGAATGTCCGACAGGGGTATTATGCATTTATGCTGATGTGTGTAACGCCTTAAAATAGTGGTCCTAGACCCACCTTAAAGTATACCGATCTACTCTGACTCTGAGTCGAACTAACGATGTCCGTCCGGCTGGCTGGCTGGCTGTCCATGTAACCTTGTGCGCAAATTACAGGTCGCAATTTTGGAGATAATTTGATAAAATTTGGGTCATAGGTTTTAATTGGCAGAAGGACCAAGCCTATTGAAAATGGGCTGAGTCGTTGGAGCACGAGGGAAGATAGGGGGAAATTTCTTGCTCTCAGAAACTATCAAACCGATTTTAATGAAATTAAAAACATAGATAGATCCATATCTATATCGACACATAAGTTATACAGTTTTTCAAAAATAGGACCACAAGCGGAGGTAGGGACAATTTTTGCCTCTCACAAGCTTTCAACCCGATTTTCATGAAGTTTATAAACATAGATAAATCCATATTTATATGGCCACATACTCATGATATGTTTTTAAATACTGTGGTGTAGGGTATCATATGGTTGGGCTTGACCGACTATACTTTCTTACTTGTTTTGTAATAGATTAAAATGACACACAGCGTTTTCTTTAATCTTCTTATTTTGAATTATAATTATTTTATTATTTTGAAATTTTTGTTTTTAAAAACGGCATTTAAAATTGGAAAATGCAGCTTTGCTTCGTATAGAAAAGAAATTTCCAAACAAATTAAGCAACAAATGATTAAAATATGTCTAGAACTTTTGATTTTATTCACAAAAGATTAAATTGTTAATTAAATTAAAGAATTTCATAAAACGCCTTATTTGTGTGGGAATTCTCTAAGGAGTGGTAATAAAAGGCAGATATATAATGACAAAATGTTTAGGACGAAAGTCAAATGGAGGTCGGTCATACATTTTATCCCCTTAGGGGCAGTTAGGGGTCGTTTTCTTCAATATATTTCTAGTTTGTATTGAAAATTTTGTACGGGAGCCCCCTTAAGGAATAGAGGCAGCGGGTAGGTATGTTAGAAACAAATGATGGGGATGAAACATAAAATGAGGTGGTCATACATTTGGCCCGTCTAGGAGCATCCTAGGTGCTGCAGGGGTCAAATTGAAATTGTTAAATTAGAAAGTAAAATTCATACGCTAAGTAAATTTTTAACATTTTATAAAACTATTTTAAGCATTTAAAAACCTTTTTTTAACGCCAAATTTAGCTGTACGCAATTTTAAGATCTGGCCACACTGATGCATAAACTGTCAAGGTCAGAACATGTCACGAATATATGAATGAGCGAATGACTTATACATAAATAAATGAATAAATGTTGCACCATCGATAGGAAAGCCAAATACTGGTCTAAATCAGGAATATAAAACAGCTTTTCTAATTTTGTACCAATTATTTTAAAGAAATTTATTTTTTAGAATATCACTGTGCCAATTCTTTTCTTTTTAAGTTTGGTGAAACGACATGAATCACAGAATACTATTAATGTGCTAAGCACCAGAGGATCTTTTATGCAGCCCAAGTGTCTCACCATTTCAGGTTCAGGCTAGGTATAAAGCCCATTACCCTGCCCGGTGAAAGATCATAAATATCAGTCGGGCCGACTATATGCCCCCCGAAAAATTTCCGCCTAGAAGTCCCCAAGGCGGGACAGCAGCAGAGCAGATGTTCCGACGTTTCGTCCTCCACCTGACAAAATCTGCATATTTTGGTAAATGTATTTCCCAAACTGGGTAATACTGGGTATAGTTATTCTTTAATATTCTCCCTCCGTAGTAATAAAATTCCACAACAATGGAGAGGGTATTATGCATTTGTGCTAATGTATGTAACCTTTTAGTGTACCGGTCGTGTTACTTTCTGACTTAAAAAAATACTAGTTAATTCTCGCCAAATCAACCACTTCTTAACTGACTCTTTGTACAAGATTTTCGATCTCGTGATCGAATACTTTTTCGGTTCGAAAGCAATTTTATTTTAGTCGATACTGAACGTATCGTTATTATTTTTTCAGTATTATGAACACTCAAATAAACACTTTACAACAGTTAAGACATAATTTCGATCCGTTTAGTATGGACAGCAATAATTATAAATTAAATTGCTTTCGAATCGAAAAAGTATTCGATCACGACCGCCATAATTTGCCGCCAGACTATTTGGTTACTGCTCGCATTTCTAAGGCAGTCGTCCGTTGAAAATAAGCCCGTGCTGATTGTATAACGTTTGTAATTTTTAAATAAAATTATGTAGGAATTTTATATGTATTTATTTGAATTTTTTTTACCAGCTAGTTTAAGAATTTCTAAAAGATAATAAAAGCAAAAAAAAAATGAAGAGTGCAAAAAAATTAAATAAATTCCATAGATATTGAATTTTATTTCGAACTTTCTTCTTCCTTTTTTTTTTAATACAATCATGGTTTCTAAATTATCTGTTATGCATTTAGCATTTTCTTTTATTTTAATGCATTTGCTGTATTTTGAAAAAATAAAAATAGAAGAAAATAAAAGAATAAACTTCTTACTTTTAACTTTTCCTTATAGTGAATATGATTATAAATTGATTGAACATGCTGTTGCGGTTGATGGGTTTAAATAAAAATGGTTGGGTATGGAAAGGCATTGATTGCATGGAATAAACATAGAAAACATAGAATTTTATTTTTTTTTTCTTCTAACTTATCTTTAAATATTCTTCTTTCTCTGGTCTGGTAAGCTTTACCGTGTTTAGGAGACGAAAAAATATTAAACTTCAATTTAAAAAGTATCGCAGAATACTATTAACTTGGGGGCCAAATACATTACACAAGCGGTACGATCAAACACATTAAAAACTTATGAGTTATGTTTGTAAGAAAATCGATAATGTATGATATTTAACCAAACACATTCTAGTTGTTGCCAAACCGCTTGTGTTGTTTATTTGGCCCTTTTATATGTGTAAACCTATTGAAACAAATCTTAGAGTCTTAGAGTTAGAGTTCCTAGGAAGTTCATATGTTCCAGAAAGTTGTTAACTGATTGTTTCCTAGGATTTTTAACGCTTTGCAACCTATGGACCTGAACAAGTGAAAAAGGTCAAAATAAATTAAATAAATAAATTAAAAATTGAATTTTATTTACATTGAAGAAATTTAGGCCCTATTAGCTTGAGAAAAATAATATTCATATAATCTTTTTAAGTTTTTTGCGATTTTGATTTTGAAGATGAAGTTTTTTTGATTTTTTTATGACTATTTTTGTTCTTTATGACAAGAGCTACAACTTTGCTTCAGAGAGTAAATCAAAATTCCGAACGGTTTGTAAGATATTAGCCTGAGAAAATAATCACTTTTTTGCAAAAATTACACCGAGGCCCCAAATCTTTGGGGTCCTATAAAAAAAGTGCATGACTTCGGGCAAAACTGGGAGACACGGGTTTTTCGTGTCTTACCCACAGTGTTGCTAAAAAAATAAGAAACGCTTTTGAATTAAACAAAAATTTGTTTGTTATTTTGTACAAGTGTTTTTCTTTTAGGTACACATAATTTGTATTTTTATAAAAATTTTAGCCAAAAGTCTATAAAAAAGAAATACAAACAAAATGAAGGAAAAAGCTGTCGCATGTGGAATAAGCAGATTTCTTGACAAATTGTTTTAAATATCCGATAACGAAACTTATTGTTCATGAGGAAAACTTACAACCTTTATAATCTTTAGTTCTATTTAGGGTTTCATTTTTCCTAGGTTTATTCCATCTGCAGTGTCGACCAATCTCCTAAATTAAGAAGATTTTGCGAATATATTTGAGCTGATCTCTTGTTGTTGTCTTTATGGTGGAAAACTATTAATTTCGCGATGCGTCTTTGGTGTGGCTAGGTGTTGAACCCGACTTGGGCTCACTGTCCTTTATTGAAGTACTTGGCAACCAATCAATCAACCTTGGTTCTAATAAACAATTAAGGACTAATATTGCAAATAGAAAATGCGTGAATGTAATGTGTAAAATTTGCATTAAAATTCAAAAAATGTTAAGAGCATAATAATGAAAATTAAAACTATGTATTGTTTTTTATACCCCTCAAAGCAGGTGGAATGGGTATTATATAGGTTTATTAGCAAATAGAATCTGGGAATTTATTTCTCATGGTGAGTAACATTCTGATAATGCATAGAAAATATTTAAGGTATAAGACTATCAAAGTAAAAAAGCTTTTAAAATTGTTATTTGACTTAGAATATACATTCGAATTACTATGAATTAGTTAGTTTGTCATTCCGTATGCAAATTCTACAATATTGAATTAGGTCCATATATAGTACATATATACCATTTTGACGTGACGTGATATTTGTACGACAAAATGTAAAAAAATTAAACGAAGAACTCCGTTAATCAATACCTACTACATGGACAAACTATTGAAATTATTTGAACTATTTTACCAGCAGTTATTCTTCTATTTATTGCATTTAAGCAGTAAAAGCAGTAGTAAACGTTTTAAATAATATTTGCCAAGGATTATAAAATGGTTTCAGAGGTGTGGCTGGTGTTTTTTATGACTTTTCGAAGGCTTTTGACCTAGTAGAGCACAAGATTTTAATAAATAAACTCCGTTACTATGGGCTAAATACGCGAGCGGTAATGTTGTTGCAAAACTATATTACTTTTCGAAGACAATATGTGATAATTAATAACTGCAAAAACTTTATTGGTGCTGTTGAGAATGGTGTCCCACAAGACAGTGTGTTGGGGCCATTACTATACAAAATTTATATTAATGATTTGATGAACCTGGGATTATTTGGAAACCTGTTTCTATATGCTGATGATGTATGTATTTTTATCCATATAAACCTGAAATTACGTTGAAGGTTCATATGGAACGAGATTCAGCGTTAATAACAGAGATAAGGGAAATAGAAAGGGCTATTTGTGAATTAAACACCAAGAAGGCACCTGGTATTGATAAAATCAGTAACAAAATGCTTTTGGAGCTACCTCGCATAGCAAAGAAAATTATTCTTTATATTTTTAATGCTATTTTACGCCTTGAATACTACCCTCAAGAATGGAAGGTGTCCTTAATAACGATGATACCAAAGCCAGGAAAAGATCACACAAAAGTTGAGTCATATAGGCCTATTAGCTTATTATCTAATATATCAAAGCTGTTTGCGAAGTTCTTAGCGTCAAAATTAACTCCAATTTTAAATGACAATGGGTGTATACCCAATCATCAATTCGGCTTCAGAAGAGAGCATAGCACAATTGAACAAACCCATCGGATAGTAAACGCCATAAGAAAAGCCTTTGAAGAAAGAAAATATTGCTCTTTTCATAGATGTTTCTCAAGCTTTTGACAAAGTCTGGCATGTAGGCTTGTTACATAAATTGAAGCTTAACCTACCGGTTAATACACACAAGCTGTTAGAAAGCTACCTGGTCGGTCGAAAATTTATTATTAAAGAAGGCGATTTTTTAAGTTCTCCTCAGCCAATTGAAGCTGGAGTCCCTCAGGGAAGCATCCTGGGCCCATTTTTTACCTCGGACATGCCAACAAACAATCACACCCTAAGCTCAACTTTTGCTGATGATACAGCTTTTCTAAGCGTACACGAGAACAGTCGTAAAGCATCTCGATACCTGCAGAATCATATATTTCAACTAGAACTGTGGTTTAAACAATCGAGAATAAAGGTCAATGAGCAAAAATGCGTACATATAACATTTACATTGCGTCGGGAAACATGTCCCCCTATTAAAATCAATAATCAACTAGTGCCTCAACAATCGCATGTCAAATATCTCGGTATTCATCTAGATCGGCGTTTAACATGGAAATGCCATATAGAAGCAAAATTAACCCAAATGAAACTAAAAGCAATTCAAATTAACTGGCTTATTGGAAGAAATTCTGTTCTTAGTCTCGACTGCAAACTACTACTTTACAACGCTATTTTAAAGCCAATATGGTGCTACGGTATTCAACTATGGGGCACTGCCTCGGCCTCAAATATCGAAAAAATTCAAAGGCGCCAAAATAAGCTTCTTCGAATAATTACAGCTGCCCCTTGGTATGTTAAAAACTCAAATATCCACAAGGATCTCAATGTGCCACTGGTAAGGACTATTATTACGAAGTATGCGGTAAAATATTTGAAAAGGCTAGAGTTGCACCCAAATCTACTAGCACGAAATATTTTAAATGATAGCGGCCACTCTCGTTTAAGAAGAAGAGACACTGCAGCACATACCCATTAAGATGAGCGATAAACACCTACATATGTGAACAGAACCCGTGATGAAGAAAATTTTTGTCTGGCACTGGCAGGACACAAAATAAAGCATTAGGTTAAGATTTGATTAATTATTGTTAGTTCATATTTAATATATGAAGATTCAATAAATAAATAATGAAAAAAAAAAAAAAAATAAAAAAAATAACAGAGTTTGTAAGGCTAAACAAATTAATGTTAAATGCAGAAAAAACGAAATTCATAAGATTTAAGCCGTATACTGACAACCTTAGATTTAGTATTTTTATAGATGGGAAAGAAGTTTTTTAAACCTTTCAAACGAGATACTGAGGTGTGTATTTGCAAAGTAATTTGTCATGGGACACACATATTCAGAGCCTCAAAGAAAAAATTGGGCCAGCTATAGGTTTAATTTATAAATTTAAGAACAAGTTTAATACAAGAACTAAGTTACTTATCTATAACGCATTGATACATAGTCATCTCAATTACCTGCCCATTACATATGGTTATAAAAAAAGCAATGAGCTTAAGTTATTACAAAGAGTTCAAAACAAAGCACTGAAAACTGTCTTTAATCTCCCGAGAATGTATCCAACGTTATATCTTTATAAAAATATTGCTCAAACAGTACTGCCTGTACATGGATTGTTTAAAATGCAACTTCTCATGCAAGTCTTTAAATCTCTGCATAATATTGGTTATCATACTATAAGTTTTTCTCGAAATCAATCAATCTTTAATACAAAAAACAATAAAAATCTTTGGATAACAAGATGTAGGCTGGAAACAACAAAGCAACGTGTGAAACATATGGGTAGTTTGGAATACAACCATTTGCCTGATAACTTAAAGAGTATTGGAAGAATATCTCTTTTTAAGAAAAAGCTAAAAGAATATTTACTTGAAAATTTAGAAATGCTTCTTTAGTAATATTGCAGTGAATTAAATACTTAGGCCCGTTTTCACAACTTACCGATAGCTTAAAGTAGACTTTAAATGGCCTTATAAAAAGTGTTTTATTATAAAAACTTTACTTTAACCTTAAGTGAACGATAAAGTAGATTAAGGTTAATTCTACCTGGTAGGTTAAAGTAAAGTTGTAATAATGTAACACTTTTTATATGGCCGATAAAATCTTACCTTTAGCTATCGGTAAGTTGTGAAAACGGGCCTTAAACATTTATTTTTTGTATTTTTAAACTTATTTTTTTTTTTTTTATATATATAACATATAACTTGCATATAACTGGCATATAACTTGCATTTAACTTGTTGCCAACTCGCCTCAAAAATTTCCAATGGACGCTTTCTTTGTAATACAATTTAAATTTCTGAATAAATTAAAAAAAAAAAGTCAAATTTGTTAAAAGGGTTTTTATATACATATGCAAAGTATTTTTTTTTTTTTTTAATAAAAAAAAATACAACAATTGACGCTAAGGATTTGCAGATATAATAAGCAAAAATATGCGCTGACGTGACGTTAAAAAAACAGAAGTGGATTTTGACTTGCATTACAAAACTGAATAAGACTGCGATAGATTTATTTTTCAAGCTATCAAATCTAAGAGTCTTTGCTCGTTTAAAGGCGCATATGGGTGTTTTCAGCGAAAAGTCTACTTTTGTTTAATGTAACATTAGAATGCAAATAAGTTTGTATTTTAGGACCATGTTCTTCAACCCTTCTCTCTTTTATTACTTAATGAAGAGCTAGTTGCGCTTTACACTAAAATATTAAAAAGTATACTTACACATACAACATTTTTTTTTGAGAAACAATTTAAATTAATTCTGGCGTTACGTTACAAAAAGTAGACTTTTTGCTGGAACTGCCCATACATATTCTGGATCCTTGTGAGTAGCGTAGTTGATTTAACGGTGTCCGCATGTATGTAAAAATGGGTTTTATCTATCCCCCAAAGAGTATATTTTTCATATGATTTTTTTTCTTTTATAAAAAAAAGCTCAATAATTTTCTAATGCCATGCGGTACCTTATTTTTAGAATGAGGCAAAATTTTGCAATGCATTTCGGTTATCAGAGCTTCAAAACAAAAGTTATTTTTAAATGTGCTAAATTCCCATTTCATACTATTGATAAACTGAAATTTATTGTTGAAGGGATAAGCTATTCCTATGCGCATTTCCTGTTTCCTGACGATCTGGCCTAAGCAACCAGTGAAATGCGCATAGGAATAGCTTATCCCTTCATCAATAAATTTCAGTTTATCAATCATCATCATATATATTATTTCTAAAGCACTTTTTTTTGTCGGTTGCAAATATCTCCCATACCACCGCATCAAATTTAATGAATGATATCTCATTTTAAAGCTTATTTCTAACACTAATGACGAAAAATAATTTGAAATATATTTTTGTTTGTATTAAGGATTCGTACGGGCAAAAAGTTAACGATGATCATGTCATTACCTCTAACATTGTATTCAAAGAAGTATTATAAAAGCATTTTAACATTGTATGTATGTATGTATGTATGTATGTATGTATGTATGTAAATATGTATGATATATATTATGATTTCTAATATTTTTATACTTTTAATAAAATGTATTGAAGTTATTAAAATTTCTATTAATTATTTTCATTTTATGTTACAAAAATGACAACTAACGGTGCGAAATATTCGCACGGGTCATCTAGTAGTATGAAATGGGAATTTAGCACATTTAAACGAAACCTTGTAAATTAATTTTTTGTATCCCAAGAAAAACTTTGATAAAAAAGTTAATTTAATTTGCTGTATCTTTTAATTATTTTCTCACAACCAGATGTCGCCTTGACTTAACCGTTACATGCCGTACCGTTATGGTTTGTGTCTAAGCTTAATAAAATTTAATAGGATGATTCAGAAAATGATTAAATCAACGCCGTAATAAAAGCTGTTATCTCAAAATTAATTTTCTTCAAATTGTTAAGAAGTTTATATAAGCGATTTTTAAATGGAGTTCTTTTAATTGATTTGGCCCATACATTAAGAAAAGACTTCGCATATCCGAAAATAGCCAAAACTCAGATAAATCTGTTTTAAGTGCTTGAGTACAAACAAATTTATTTATTTAAAAGGTTGCTTTAAAGGAGCATATAGACGACATGTTTTTGTCATCTGAAATGTCAAATTTCCCACTGCAAAACACATACATGTCGTGTGTTACCTTTTTAACTTTGCTTCTGAAAAAGTCAGACGCAAAGTCATCTGACAAAATTTCTATTAGAGCGTGCTCTATTTTCTTCTGACAAACCATCTGACATCAGAAATCTATGCCGGGAAGAAACTGGCAGCGGCGTCAACTATTGACGGAATCATTAGCCGGCTGAAGTTAATATTTTACAATACCAAGATATGTATGCTCATCTCACCATTGAATAGAATTTATGTAAATATATACATAAAAACCGTTTAATTATAAAATTCTAAATTGGTATCTTTAAAATAAAAGAAAAAAATTTAAGATGGCTAAATTATTTTACGGCGCAAATAAATATTTTCGTGGCGGCAGCAAGCTATTTTGAAACCGAGAACTACTTTGGTTTCTGCAATAACAATGCGAAAAAAAACAGAGACAATGTCAGAAGCAATTTACATGTACGTTTGTGACCGAATATTATAAACCTTATGTAAAACAGCAATTTTGACAGACATGAACAATTGCATGTGACTTGAAAATTTGACATGTCAGATGACAAATACATGTCGTGTACGGGCGCCTTAAGTAAAGAGGAAAGTAGGGATGCCAAACGGGAAATCCCTAATCCCGAAATCCCGGGATTTTTCGGGATTTTTAATATATCAACTTTTGTGTGCAAAAATGTTCGTTTTATTTAAATTTTTATACTCTATACAAAAAAAAAGTTATTCAAAATTATATTTCAGTTGTATTTTTTTTTTTTAATTCTTAGATCTTACTTTTCTTTTTTAAAAATATATGTTATATATAAAATACCTTTTGAAAATTCATAAATACATAAAAAGTGTTGCTTATTTAAAAAAAATCCCGAAAAATCCCGGGGTCCAGAAATCCCGGGATTTTCTAAAATCAATACCGATTGGCATCCCTGGAGCAAAGTGATTGCACTAAATTTCGTTTAGAAACCCCCATATAAGTAAGAATATCATAATTTGCAGTTTTTTTTCAGAGATGTGTGGATATTTTTTCAATAAATTTTTTAAAAATCAACACATTTACATAATATTCCCAATAATTCTTGTAAAGTTGGCGATTTTTCTAGTTTTGGGGTTTTTTTTTAATTAAAGATTTTATAAGTAATTTCTTTTCGTTTATCAAAGTTATTTACGGGAATACAAAATTTACTATCAAGATTTTCGTATGACGTGCTAAATTCCCAATTTTTCATATTTGATAAATACACTGAAATTAATTGTTGAGGGAAAGCTAGCCTCTATGCGCATTTCACTGGTTGCTTAGGCCAGATCATCAGGAAACCTTTTCCAAAGATTTTAGAAAAGCTAAAAATATTATACAAATAGCACCCTAAAGCGAATAAGAATTTTAAACAGTCAAAGTCTTACTTGTAACAATATCAAAGCTTAAACAAAACACCAACAATAAACAGTGAGTTTATCTTTTCTTACATCCTCCTACAATTGGTTGGGCTCTTTCCGACTCGAATTGTAGTTGTAAGTGGGTAAAAAGAAAAAACTAAATTAAAAAACAAATTGTTTCATTCTATTGTATTCGCAAGAAAACAACAAAAAAAACAATTTGGCAATTCAGTTTTCTGCACGGGCACATGCAAGTATATTATCAAAGTAATTTTTTTTTTTTTTTTTTTTGTTTGGTATTTTTTAAATAGTTTTCCCGTTTCTTTGTTTAGAGTTCCTTTTGTGGTGGAATATCTCATTTCTGAACTATAAAATTTATTTATTTTAGGCGATTTAGTTTTCTAGTTTTTGTGTTTTTTTATTCAAGATTTTCTATTTTCTAAATAGTTTCCTTTCGTTTTCTTTACTTTTTTCTGAATTTTTTAAAAGTTTTCCCTTTTCTTTGTTTAGGTTTCCTTTTGTGGTGGATTATCTCATTTATTTATTATTTATTTTAGGCGATTTTAATATAAGCAACATTTTATTATGCTTTTCTAAGTTTTCGATTATGTCGCTTACACTTGTTTTTCAATTCGATAACAGTAATTAATAACTATAAACACAATTTTTACGATTTTATGTAAATTTGACAAATTTTCTAAACTTAATTTTTTTTAAATTTTAAGCCTTTTTTATTATTCTTCTTATTTTAAGTTTTTTAGTGGTGCGTAAGGTCACTAACACTTGTTTATTTTTCAATCTTTTGCATAGTGTTTAGTCTGAACAATTTAAAAATCAATATATTTGATAATTTCAGCGACTTTTCGTTAAATTGCCAAATTTTTTATTAATAAAAATTTTACCAGTTTTAGCGTTTTTTAAGTTTCTTTACTCACTTTATTTTAAGATCTATTAGAGGTTAATTTTGAACACTTACACTTCTTAATTATAAAAAAAAAATCCCAATGTGTTTTGTCCAAAATTTTTTAAATTCTTTTTTATTTATTCTAAAAAAATGTTCCTTACAAAAAAACCCCACATCTCTACATATTTAATTAATAAAAGTTTTGCAAGAAGTCATCATTCTTGTTTCTCTTTAATTTGCTTTATTTTTAACTTCGTTCCGAGTTCAATGAACTTTTTTTTAATAAGTTTCAAAAAAGCGATTTTAAATTACAAAACACACGTAAAGACATTTGATTCAAACAAATTTTAAGTTTATGACGTAAACGGTTTTTGTTAAAAATAATTAATATAAGCTTTGCATAAATAAATTATTAAATCAAAATGTATTTAATTTAGCATAACCATATTTGTTTTAAATCAATAAATAAAACTTAAAACTCATTTGAAATTGAAAGTGAATTTCTTAATAGAGTTGAAAATCAATAAATATTAGTTCCACTCAAAAACTTTCTTTAGTATTACATTTTTTGGCGAAAATGAAACAAACCTGCGGAATAGGTAGATATTTAAATTTATACTAGTTTAAACAAATTTATTTTTTTTTTTAACAAACCGGAAAAAGGAGAAATTTTCGAAATACATTAAAAACTTGATGTTCATGATAAAAGAAAATCAAGTCGTGATGGAATTTTGGCAGTTAACACGCTTATATAACGGTGGTTGTAGTAGAAGCACTCAATTTTATTGAAAGAAATGTTGACTACTGGAATACCCACTTGTTACGATTTGACTACTGACTCAATCTTTAAGGATTTTACAATCTCAGTTAATACTTATGGGACATAAGCACGGTTTCGGGCATATTTTCTGGTTATCCCGAACACTCGGTGTCTCTTAGACTACCAAACGCCTGCATCGTATTTCAGGAGAAAATTATGCAATCTATGTATATGTAGCAAGTTGAAGTACGACCCCGAATGACGAACATAGAAATCTATGTGAATAACAAAGAAATCTATGAATTAAAGCCTTTAACAGCAACGCTGGTAGGTCGAGATGTTTGAACAACTGCAAAAATTTGCTTAACCAGCTTGAACATTACAATGTTGAACTAGCATATGGGTTCCGGGACATGCAGAGATCAAAAGCAGTATTATAGCGGATGAATGCGGTACATATTGCTCGTCCCTAGAAGAAACGGAGGAAAACCGTGTGTTGTTTAAAGGGATTGATGAGAGGGAATGCGACAAGTCGGTATACAGAATTTGTCACCTTCGGTGTTACGTCACGCGGGACAAATCGGATGCTTCCAATACTTGCGATTCGTCAAAAATCCTAAGTGTACAGATCTCAGAGATATTCAAGATTTCTTATGACTGAACGCGGCTGAATAGGGAAGCTACCTGGAACCACGTAAGTCAGTAGCCCCGGTGACACGGCTGGCTATTGTTAGAGATCTCCGTTAGTGTGTTTCTTGTGGAAAATGCATCTATTCTTTCAGGGAAATTGTCTTTACCGAAGACTCTCCTGTCCTCTTAAAAGAAACTTTCGGAAAGCACGTGGTGGTTTTGATTGACTACTCAAATTCGCGGGAAGTAGGATCCTGAAAATCCCACTATAGAACGCGTGGTGTGGACCTCCAGCTTAAGAGCAATGGCAGCTCGGGAACACGACACAACTATTTGAAAAAACATGCGACTTTTTACTTAACTTTCTCTTATAATATAAATATATATATATGCATTTTTTTATTACAGTAGTACTACTTACGATCGGTTCTGCATGCTTAGCCCTACCCACAAAATCAGCGGAACATGAAAGGGCCAAAGAATACAATGACACTAAATTAGAACCACATTTAATAGCGATACAGAACATTTCCGACCAGCCGACTATAGAAGTTGAAGCAGCAGAAATTGCAGTGCTACCGAATGATTCCACCAGTCCTCAAAAGTCCGAAAACAAAATGATTTTAAAAGACAAGGACGAGGATCATAAATTTAAAGATTCTCCACAGAACGAAGAAGAAATTAAGAGACAATCTGAAGCATGGAAAGGCTTTGAAGATGATTTTTCTTTATTGGAAGATCGCATGCCCGATTTAACAGATGAGGAATATAGTGAAATTAATAAAGAGGGTGCAATTCCATTTAATTTTTTAAAAACTCTTGTTGGCAAGCAAACTGTAAGTTAAACTCTTTCTCTTGTATTTTTTTTTTAATTAAAGCTTAACTTTTTATTTTCAAATTTATTCTAGGCTTACGAAGTCAAGCCCCGAGCAGTTCAAGCCTTTACCCCGATTTATATAACTGTGCCCATAGTGATAAATACCCAATCCCCAAGTTTACCCATCTCTATGGCAATAGGTGGTCAACAAATTCCTTTAAATATACCCAGTGAAACAAAAATACCCGCTTCTATTCCAAACAATGTGAAAACCCCAGCTACCGGCTCGGTAATAACAACCACCTCCAATTTCAATAAACTGATGGACTACAACGAACCACCCCCCAGACAAACAAATCGTCACCGCAGCAATTCCCGCAAAAAAATTAATGCCCTTAATAATAATTTACAAGTTGAGGAATTTGAATATAAAAAATAAGAATTAAGAAAAGCACATAATTTGCTTAGAATAAAAAAAATTATATTAATAATAATTTAATTAAAATTAAATAAATAAATAACTTATTAAACTATTTTATATATATGGACTTTATAATATATCAAATATTTTTGTTAAGAATGCACTATTTTCCATAAAACGTTCTTCGTCATCCTCTTCGCCCTCATCATCATCATTATCATCTTCGTCTTCTAGCTCTTGGGCCCCTCCACCCTCACCATATCCTCCTGCACTACCATCATAATTTTGTTCATTTAATGACTGTTGCAGCTCATCTTCTTCCTCTGCGTCTTCCTCCTCCTCGTCATAATAATCATCCTCGACGTTATAGGATTGACGTGTCTGTACCCCATCTTTATATGCCTCAAAATTTCTAGTTTTAATTTTTGCGACGGGCTGACTGGAACATAGTTCAAAGTTCAGATATAAAACTAAACAAATTTATTAATAAGTTTAATAAAAAAATAAAATATTTATTTAACTACTTACCCAAGCAAATTGTAAGTGCAACTGTCAACTTCATTTTCAATGCTGCAACTGTCACTTTAGATTTAAAGTTTTGTTAATTTATAGAAAACTTTGTTTGAATTTATGTACTTTAAATAAAATTTTATATCTTAAAAGAGATATGAAGTATTTTTTGTTGTTGTTGTTTTTTAGTTAAAAAGTGAAACTTATTTTATAGGAAATTAAAACATTTTTATTGTCTTTTACAAACTATAAAATTTATTGAAATAGGTTTTATTTAATTAAAAAAATGATTGTAGTAGGGTCGCTCCAATGTTTTAAACATGCTTCCCTAGATTGACTAGAACGGAAACTCTCCCAAAATAATTAATACAAAATTATCTCTCAAACTTCAGCACGTTTAAGGGTACAATCAGCGTTGTCAACTTTAATCTACATAAATTTCAAGAAAATTAATTTTATGAATTCTAAAATCAAAAACTGTTCAATATACCTACATATGGGCATTTCCATGCCATCGTACTAAAAACAAAAAAATGTATTTATTATTTAATTATTTATTTCTACGTCGTGAAGTCCAGTTTTTAATATTACATATGGGCACTTCCACAGAAAAGCTCGCTTTTTGTCACGTCACGCCACCTAGCAATTATTATTGTATTTAAGAACCACGTTGCTCAAATGTTTCCTCTCTTTGACTAAATGAAAATCTAGTCGCGCTCTACACCCAAATGCAAAAAAGTAAATATTTTCATTATTCTTTGAGAAACAATTAAAAATAGTTGGTGACGTAACGTGACAAAAAGTAGACATTTCTGTGGAAATACCAATATGTTTTATATTTAAATTGAAGAAGTTACACTAGAGGCAATTGAAGTCTTTATATACTCGTATTAGGATCATTTAGGATATCTTTATTGATAACAGAATCTTAAGACCTCGTTACTCTTACGGAAAAGTAAACGTTTGCGATCAGCTGATCCGTTTTTCTTTTAAAGCGTATGTTGCGTGGCGAATGAACCTGTAAATAAAAACATTTTTCTACGTTTTTACGCATCAATTGTTAAGGAATTTTTATGTTCGTTAATCAAGAAAATATTCCTTCACGAACACGACAGTTTTTTTTTAATTTTTTATACAAAAAGCACAAATAACAAGAGCTAAAATATTAAAAATTATATCAACTTTGGAACATTTTCTGCACGTTTACGTATTTTCCGTAACTACCAATCATTGAAGTCGAACGCAATGTTAACGTATTCTCAACATTTGCGTTTGAGCAACGAAGCCTTAAGTACTTTCGAAGGGCCTCATGGTTACCTATACGAAATTATTGCGGACGCGTAAAAGTTGCCGTTGACTTCAATCACTGTGAGTTAATAAGAATACATGTCATGTGGTTTTGAAATGTGTGAAGCCGAATGCAGAAAATTCGTCATAATTTGTAGCGATAATTATACAAAAAGGCTTCTTGTAACTTTGAGCTCTATTTATTCGCGCGTTTTGTTTACAAAAATAAATAGAAAACGTAAAATCGGAGAAAAAGTTTTATTTTATCAGGTTCACCCGCAACGTAACGTCACGTTTACGTAACAGTACATATTTATACATTAGCTTGGTAAAGAAAAGGGAACATCTTTCCGCAACGTATACGTAATAGTAACAAGACCTAAAGTTTTAGCAGCACCAATTAGATGACTTGAATTAGATTAGAAATAGTGAAAAAAACAATATCTTCCTCTTTTTAGTTATTATTATATTTTCATATGAAAATATATAATCCGCATTCGCAAGTGAATATGGAATCGATAATATATCTCCAGCATTTCTTGAAATATCACTTAACTTTAATTGATTTTTACACCCAAACCACAAAAAAACTATATTCCGTCTAAACAAACTTAAAAATTTTCAAAAGAGCTGAAGTCCTTAGTTACAATAGTAAGAATGAAAGATTGAACGAAGGCGGATTGAGACGCTAACTTATAAAATTATTCATTAACTTCTTGTGTGCTGTTCCCAAAAAACATATCGAGCCCTTATAGCAAAAATTATGTAACCAACAAAAATAAAATTTTACAGGAGAAGTTTTTTTTTAAATATTTTTGCTTCAAGTCTAGGGTTTCTTTTGAAATTGCTTTTGCTCTTATTTCGTAACGGTACTTCCCAGATATATGAGATTTTTAGAGATGATGCAAATTATCAAAAATGATAGATTTTCATCAAAAAACAAAAATCCTCAATGTTGTTGGTTACATCATTTTTGCTATTAGGGCTCGATATATACATATTCAGAAATAATACGAAATTAAGAACATTAAAAAAAAATTTTTTTAAGAAACGCTTTTCTTAAAAAAGAACATATAAAAAAGTTGCAAAGTTTCATCCATTTGCATTCAGTAAAAGGCGGTCAAAAAAGCATTTTACCAAAAAAAAAAAAATGAAAATTTTAACCCCCCCCCTAGATTTTATCCTGGCTACGCCCATGTATTCGTGTATTGTCATCGGGAATATGTATGCCTGCAAAGTTTCATCTATTTGCATTGAGTATAAAGCGGTTAAATAAACGTTACAAGATTTGATTTTCCGCAGTGAAGCTAAAGAAAAGGTTTTAAAAAACAAAAGAAAAGGATACAACATGTAAATAAATTGAAAAATGATAATTAGAGCAAATTTCGAACCACCAGTACCACTGGTTAAAGATTGATGGTTGACTGTTGGCTGGCAGGCACCGTTGTGGTGCAGAGGTTAGAACTCAAAGAATTCGAGGTTCGAGCCCCAGCTCAGCCAAGAAAATTGTCAATAAATTTTAATAAAAATTCATGTTGTAAAAGTTCCTTCCTTCAGTAAAAATAATTTAATGAAAATTAAATTTGATAAACTCAAGCCTAATTAAAACAAGTAAGAATGTATAGTCGGTCAAAGCCGACCATATGAAACCCTATACAGTATTATTCGGATATAAGAACATCTCATATAAGAACAAAACGCTTATAAGAAACATTTTCAAAAACACCATGTCTTTTTTGCGATTTTTCTAACAAAAAAGGTTTCATATAAGAAAAACGCTTATAAGAAAAAAACTAATTAAAGAACATTTTTCTTAAACACCAAAATCACAAAATGTGTAAAAAAAGAATTTATATAAGAAACTTTCAACGGCAACACAGAATTTATGTAGTTTGCAGGGACAACTCTGTTTTGGGACAGTTTTACAACAAGAACAAAATTTTATTTTTTTTACTTTTAAGCTGGAGGTCCACACCACGCGTTACTTGTTTTTCGCAGCATACGCAGCTATCAAAAAAGTAGAGTGTGTGTAGTTATACGTAGTAAGTTACATGCACAAAAGCGTAGATGCCTTGAGGCGAACAGAAGGTTTACTTTCTACTTTTGTAAGCGTCACAAGCAGCGTTCGAACAAATCAGCTGATTTTGACAAATTAAATTTTATTTTTACTTGTGCTGCTGCTGCATAAAAAGCGTTGCATGTTACTTGAAACGTAGAACGCAAGTAAGGTTATAAAAGCATGCGCTGCGTGGAGGCGAAAACGCGTGTTATGGACCTCCAGCTTTAGTTTTAGATGAGCAAGCTGGTACCATGAGAAGCTTTGTGTTTTTGTCAATAAAACAAAAGTTAAAATTTTAAAAGAAATACAAAACGGTATAAAAAGACGCGAAATTGCAAAAAAATATAATATTGGACTTTCATCGTTATCTAAAATACTGAAAAACTCAAAAGACATAGACAATAATTATTTAAAAGTTAGAAACGTTAACATTGTCCATATAAAAAAAACTTTAAAATTTTTGTCAGCGTTTTTTTTTTATATGAAGTTGGACGTTTATTATAACAAAAAATTGTCAGGTGATGACACTATGTAACAAAAAAAAAGAGACAGAAAACCAAAATATGAAAGTCTTATGGCCATAGCTACTTATATAAGAAATAAGTTTCTTATATAAAATAGTTGTATATAAGAAAGAAACGCTTATAAGAAACTTTTTTCTTGGATTTTGTATGTTTCTTATATCCGATAAATACTGTACCACAGTATTTAAAAATACATCATGCTTATGTGTCCATATAAATATGGATTTATCTATGTTTTCAAAATTCATTAAAATCGGTTTGAAAGTTTGTGAGAGGCAGAAATTGCCCCCTTCCTCCTTTTGTGGTCCTATTTTTGAAAAACTGTATAGCTTATGTGTCCATATAGATATGGTTCTATCTATGTTTTAAATTTCAATAAAATCGGTTTGAGAGACAGAAATTGCCCCTGCCTCCTCTCGTGGTCCTATTTTTTAAAAAAATGCATACCTTTTGTGTCCATATAGATATGGTTCTATCTATGTTTTAAATTTCATTTAAATCGGCTTGATAGTTTCTGAGAGGAAGAAAGTTTCCCCTATCTTCCCTCGTGACCTACGATTTGGCGCATTTTAAAAAGGCTTGGTCCTTGTGCCAATAAGAACCTATGTCACAAATTGTATCAAATTATCTTTAAAATTGCGACCTGTACTTTGCGCACAAGGTTATATGGACAGCCAGCCAGCCGGTCGGACATCGTTAGCTCGACTCAGAAAGTGATTCTGATACTTTAAGGTGGGTCTAGGACCAATAGTTTAAGGCGTTACACAGGTCATCACAAATGCATAATACCCTCTCCACTATTGTGGTGTGCGTATAAATATCAGAAATTATATTCATATACTATAAACGAAAAGAAAAATTATCACATTATTAACCTTGTTGTCCAAAATATAGAACAAAATTATATAAAAGTTATTTGTGTCGAATATCTTCGAGATTTGTTTTGCCTTAAACTGATTTAAGAAAAGGGACTCATATGCGACCTATGGTTAATTTTGGACCTACTAGCACAATTTTTGTCATGACATAGTACCCATCGTAAAAGTTATTGTCGGCAATTTGTTTGTTAATACAAACATTTATAAGGAAGTTGTGGCATTAAAAGCTATTTTCGGGAGTAGTATTTGTATGGGTGCTATGGTCAAATATGGACCGATTCCAATTAAATTTGCTTAGATGATTAAGATTGAAATAAAAAATAAGCTTACATTTTAAGAAGTAAGTATGACTTTTTTTTTAACAAAAGCATCAAAAAAATAATGGAATATTGGCCTCTTTTTGATAAATATGTTGATGAAAGAAAGCATCACTATAAAAAAAACCCCAAATATCAGAAAGAAGATTCAGTTTTTTAAAAAATAGAACAAAGGTAACGCGTCTTTTTTTAAACCATTAACTCTCATCATTATAAGTGACAACCTCTACTCATTGGAAAAATGAACAAGTCAAAAAAATAAATATTGAACATTTTAACGCAAAACCGGTATTTAAAATTTAAGAAAAATAAACAAAAGTCTTATTATAATACACACCCAACGGGAAAAGGCGGTCTTCTAGAAGGCCTCTGTACTCCTTCTTTTGGATGTACAAGATCTGCTGGCTCCATTCCATACAGTTGTCGTTTTTACACACGTTCTCATTGTAAAATTGGCCTTCCGCTCTCGCTTCTTTCGCAGTTATATAACACCGTTGATTTGGCAAAAAAAAAACAAAAAAATGGTACTCCTTTTCCTCTCTCTTCTCACAGAAGAGAATGTCTTTATACGAAAGAGCCGAGGCCTTCTTTAGCAGTAAGTCCCAATTTACATTATACGATTTTTGTCGTTGCGATTTTTGTCGTTTCTTCTTTGAAGTCGGTCTGATATTTACATTGTTCGATTTTTGTCGTTACAACTTTTTCGGTGTCACCGAACTTTAAAACATTTATTTGTTAAATGAGAGAACGAATGAGCGAACAAAACGAATCGAAGAGTACACTCGCTTGTGTACCCAGCGTTACCGTTGGTGCCACTAAAGTGGCAATTTGCCACTTTTTCGGCTGCTTGGATACTATTTGGCCACTTTTACAAAATGCACCCAAATGTGGTACTTTTTTGTGATTCTTGCCACTTTTGTGATACTTTTTGCGTTAGGAAAAGATACTTTTTTTCTTTCTGTTTTCTTATAACTCCCAGCTTTAATTTATGCCACAAAATGCTTTAGAAAAGACACTTTTATAAGAATTTTTTTTCTTGTCATGCGTGGTTAGCTGAAAATCGGTTGAAAAAACTTTCTATTAACCTGTTTTATTAATTATGAATAGGGGGGTAAAGATATCTCGCATATATTGTAATTGACATTAAAAATCAAAAATTTTGTATAGAATTGATAACAAGAATTGATATAAAAAACAAAAAGCTCAATATATTGAAGTATTTAGACCCATTATTTATAGTGTCTAATGAAGACATAAACTATTTGGAATTAGTTTCAGAGCTTAAAGATATTATAACTATGCCAGATGCATTTATACATGAATTTAAACTTCAAGTGAGTAAAGTATATAACACGAATTATGAACACATATTTTAAATTTCGAATGCTGAAGATTTTTGGCGTGAAATTGGAACATGGATTCAGAAGGAAAAGTACAAGAAATATATTAATAAATGTATTTATAAAACACATTACATAAATATCTTCTATTCGCTGCAACAATGTCATGATCCAAAAAACATGTTTTCGCAGAAAACAAGTTTAACGTTTTTGAATTTCCAAAACATTTAAGTAAATATTTAATATTTTTAATTAGGCTTAAGTTCATGAAATTTAATTTTTCATTAAATTATTTTTTTGAAGAAAGGAATTTTACAACATGAAAGTTAATTAAAATTGTTATTGATAATCTTTCATCTGAGGAGATTGAGTGGTTGCAATCGAAACATGCCATGGTAACCTGCCGGCCGGGGTTCGAGCCCCAGCCACGTCAAGAATGAAAGATTATCAATAACAATTTTAATTAATTTTCATGTTGTAAAATTCCTTTCTTCATAAAAATAATTTAATGAAAAATTAAATTTCATGAACTTAAGCCTAATTAAAAATATTAAAAATTTGGATTAAAAACCATAAATAGTTCAACAAAATAACCACAATACTAATTATTTAAGTAAATATTTTATAAAAATTACTTCTCCAGACAAATATTTATTTTAGTTTTTACATGTCTATTGTAATACGATCAATTATTTTTTAGTGCATATAATTACTATACAATGTTTTTTGTTATGTTTTTATACCATTTAAAATTAGAATAAATAGAAAAATAAGTAAAAAATACATAATGTGGTGTACTTATATTAATTTTAAAAGATGTGCTCATTTTTTTTTTTTTAAATCCACTTTTTGGTGCCACTTTTTTTGTAGATATCCCCTTTTTTGGTACTTTTTTAAAATATCCGACGGTAACACTCTGTGTACCCCTTTTAATTCCTCTCTCCCCTCTTGCCTATAAGGTAAGAATCGCAACGACAAAATTCGTATAATGTAAATGCGGACGTAGATAAGAATGGTAGTTAAATCAAAACAAATTTTAAGCAGGCCTTTAATAAGGCCAAAATTAAGAAGGTCTTCTGAGTTTTCCCGCTGGGTACTTAAATACTCATACACATGCAAGTACTTTACTCTTTAATCTCGTCAACAAAGTCATTAACTTGAAAAAAATACAAGATATTTGATTTATTCGAAGAAATTTTTAATTTTTTGGGTCGCTGTTAATTGATTGCTTGTTTTTTTTTTTTTTTTTTTTTTTTTTTGTAGTTGGTAAATTTTCTATTTATTTGACAAAACATAAACTATTAGATAATAATTCGTTAAATTTTTTTTAATTTAAAGCAAAGTGTTAAGTAAATTAAGAAATGTGACTTAATAGAAATAGAGTGAACCCAAAAATGGCTGACCAATTGAAATCTCTTGTTATGGATGGCAAAGAAATAAAAAACAAAGGAAAAAAAATATTTAAAGAAAGTCAAATGAAAAAGCATACATAAATTAAAATTTGCTTCTGTCATTTAATTGGGGTAAAGTTGTAGTTATGTAAAAGTTAAAAAAATATGAATCGATTATTTTTAAACGAAGAGTTAGTTTTTTATATCTAAAAAACTTGTAAAAAGACTCTAAAGGTTTTTTTTACCCCTTTTTTGTTGAGTAAAAAACCAAAGTATCCTTGGAAGTTTCTACAAGCAGGGCTTTAGTTTGAATACAATCAGTTAGAAATTTCGACTTTATCGTCACATCAGAATTTTATACACATGTTGTTTGCTTGTGTTTCTATATTTAAGCTGTACTTATACGCTGATGTGACGTAGATGTGCAGAAACATTTCATTTTTTAAAGTTGAATGCGTTATCTTGTTTTCTTTGTATCAGGGGAAAATGTAATCTAATTGCTTCGCAATTGGAATAGGCACTCAGATTGTAAGATTTTTTCTGTTGAGAAATATACTCAGATTTTGAGATCTTCCCTGAACGAAAGAAACTAAGATTTTGAGACATTTTCTTAAGGAAAATATACTTAATTTCTTAGATCTTTTTTATAAGAAAAGATACTCAAATTCTGAGATCTTTTCTATAAGAGAATTTCCTCAGAGTTTGAAATCTTTTCTGTAGGAAAATATCTTAGATAATTAGATTCAAAAAATGTTTCTTTAGAAAAAGATACTTAGTTTTTTTCTACGACATACGACAAGATACTAAGACTGTAAAACATTTTCTATAGGAAAAAAATACTTAGATTCTGACAATTTTTCTAAAGGAAAAAATATCAAGATTCTGAGATTTTTTGTGGGTTAAGATCAGTGTTCGAAAATAAACAGTACATTATTAAGCGTTCGGCTCACACACCCAAGAACGATATCTATTTTTTTAGTGATTGTGTAGACGAACACATCCCTTAATACCGTTCGTAACTGTTTTCAAGAAAGAGCCGAACATTATATATTGTTCAGTTCTTCGTTAAAAAACAGAACAATTGTTGTGATACTGTAGACAAACATTATATTTTAATGTTCTATAATGTTTCTTTTTTACATTGACAAAGGTTTTTTGTTTTTGTAAAAAATTGTTGGTTTTTTTGCCAGCCAAAAGGGACGAACATTAATGAGCCGAACCAAAACCCAATAAAGTTTGTGGATTTAAAAAAAACCGAACGAAATTAAATGTTCTCATCTTTTGTCGAGTTTGATAAAAAACAGTATTATTTTTGTGTTCGAAAGATGACTAATGCCCGTAATTTCTACAAAAACAAAGCTGATCGTTTTCGTACCTAACAGTTATCTTTACCTATTTCAACGTTTGTTTCGCCTTCGTGATTTTACCTTCAGTTTTCTTTTAAAATATGGCAGGTTTGTCTCCATAGATTTCTATACACAGCTAGATTTGTTTTCGTAGAAATTACGGGCATAACAGGGAAACATTATTTTTATACCCCCCACCACAATTAGTTGTAAAGAGGGTATATTAAGTTTGTCATTCCGTGTGAAACTTTTTTATTATTCATCTCAGACCCCATAAAGTATATATATTCTGGGTCCGTAATTCTTAATCGATTTAGCCATGTAATTCTTAGTCGATTTAGCCATGTCCGTCTGTTGAAAACACGCTCACTTTCGAACAACTCAAAAGAAATGAACAAACTTGGTGCCAAATTGTTTGTAGTTATCCTAAGCAGTTTGGGATTGAAATCCAGCAAAATCGGTTCAGTAGGACCAGAGCTATGAATCAAAATGTGGAACCACCACCTAAAAAAATTGATAAATTTGTTACAAAAAATAACATTAATGGTGGAACAAGGCACGGAATGAGATAAGATTTTGCGAAAATTTGTTTTATTTGACTGGAAATCACGCTGTTAAATTTCGTAAAGATCCGTCTATAATTTATCCTAATAAACACTACTCCCGGAAAACAGTTTAGTACGCCTAAACCCGTAACGCTAGCGTAACAAAATTTGGTACGTCACAGTTTTTAGGACTAGAAATAACAGGTCCATAATTGACCTTAGGCCCCATATAAACCCTACTACCGGAAAACAGTTTAGTACGCCTAAAACCGTAAAAAATAATGCAATCATAACAAATTTTGGCTCGTCACAATTTTATAGGACTATAAATGATACTGTGAAATTTCGTGAAGATCGGTACATAATTTACCCTTGGCCCCATAGAAACCCTACTCCCGGAAAACAGTTTAGTCGCCTAAAACCATAATTTAATAACAAATCGTCACAGTTTAAGATAATAATAATAAATAGACATCATACAGGTATTACTTCTTAAACATTCGAACTGTCGGTGGAGGGTATCAAAGATTCGGCACAGCCGAATATAGCACTCTAACTTGTTTTTATTGATTTTCTACACAAACACTATTAGCATTTGTGTCTTCCACAAATCTACCGAACCGAACACTAAGGAGCGATATTTAGTGTTAATTTTCGAACACTGGTTAAGATAATTAGTTTCTGAGGCTTTTTTATAGGAAATATACTCCGATTTTGTATTTTTAAGCCGATAAGTGCTGAAATCACGTAGCAAATATTTGTTTTATACAATTCGTATAAAAATGAGAAGATTTAAAATTTTAAAAAAATTTGCTTTAAATGTAACTTTATTTCAAAAGTAACCGAATACAAATTTTAAAGGTGCTAATTCCCAAAATTATTATTGATTTAATATTAACAAAGCTTTCTTTCTTGAACTGATGTATGGCTGTTGTTTTTTTACAATTAAGCCACTGCTGAATAATATTAAATGAGAGTATCCGTACACAATCTTGATACTTTTGACCAAAATAACTTAAAAAGAGAGCAGTACAAAAAAACCAACCACAAAATCAAAATAAACCTTTATAATAACTTTGGCATGGCATAATGATTTTAACAATGATAATGATGTTAATAAAGAAGAGGATGATTGAGATGATAATAATAAAAATCTACAAAAACCAAAAAAAAAATAAATAAATAAAAAAAACTATATTCATATGGATTTTTCTTTTGTTTGTTGTTTTTTTTTTTGTGGTAAAAGCGTCAAAAGATCCAAAAAAAATTTTTTTTTTACTTTCATTTTTATTTTTTCTCCATGATCAGCTTCATAGCCATCTTCATCAACATCGTCATCTTTTGTTGTTTTTCTTCACCACCATGGATAATTTTTTTTTGTAATTTTTATATTTTTTATTATTTTTTGCTTATTTTTTTTTAAAGTAAGAAACAAAAAACCTATAAAAGGCCAAAACGTACCAATGTAATGCTCAGTTAAATCATTTAAACAGTGGGAGTAAAAATAAGGAATTTTGTATCTTTCGCCAAGAAGTCGCCACTACCAAATCGAACTAAAATGAGCTGTAAACTTTTACTAGTGCTGTGTGCCGTTATCTGTATTATCGGCTCATTAAAGGCGGCCTCTTTGAGAGGAGCGGACAAGCAATCAAATGCAGTCGAACAGAAATTGGATTTGAAAGATCTGGGGGCGAACGACAGATCTGCACGTCAAGCCTATACCGAAGATGATTCGACTGAAGATTCCGATGAAGACGATGAAGAAGAAGATGCTGAGATACAACATCAAAACGCTATCCGACGTCAACAGGCCTATGATCAATCGGTAGATGATTCTCAGGAAGGCAGTGACGAAGATGACGATGTTAGTGTCGGTGAAGACGATGATGGTGATAATTATGGTCGCAGATTAAAGCGCGATGTTTCCGAAATGGATCAAAATAATGAAATTAAGGAGAACTCTAAGCCCTCCGATGAAACTGCGATTAAAGATAAACAAACTGATGAGGAATCTTTTTCCACCACTAGTACGTCCGCTCCTCCGACCTCTGGCTCCCCAAACACCTCCGTTCTTATCTTAATTCGTGATGCTATTAAGAAGGTCACCGAATTACCCAATACCCAACAAGTCGCCACCAGTGCCCAGCAATATTTTCAATTATTCGAACATTTCCTGCAACAAACAATTGAACAAGTTATTGGTGATGATGACGATGAGGATGAAGTTGAATCTACCACTATTGTTACCGAGCCAGGAAAAGATGGCGAATCGGAAACAAATAATAATTTAAGTGAGCCAAATGACAAAGCTCCAGAAACTGATGCGAGTAATAAAGAAAGTTCAGTGGAACATCAAGTGCCACAGCCTGAGAAAAATCCTGAGGAAGCCAATAATATTGAAGCTTAAATAGTCATTATTTTTATTTTTTTGTAAATTGTTTTATTATTAATTAGTTAGTGCAATTTATTTATTTAAAATTATTTATTATTTATTTAAAAAAATAGAAAAAAAACTTTATTAAAGAATTTTTTGAAAAGGGTTTTATTTAAAATATTTGATTTAAAATAAATATCAAAATTGTCTCCATAGAGATTTCGGAACTTATAAGAACTGGGGTAAAAATTCGGAATTTTCTTAATTAGTTTGCTCAAGATTTAATTGTACGACAATGGCCTATCGCATAACTTCGGATGTTTAGATTAACCTCGAATGGCTAATAAATAAGTGAAAGTTTAAACGCTAGTTTAGTTTAACTAAACTTAAATTTATATGTAGTTTGAACTCAAAAGCTGTAAACCAGTGCCTTAAAAAATAACATGTGGCAGTACTAAGAGTTTAACTTACACCAATTTATTAGCTCTTAGTTGTTTTCCAAGGTCATCAGTTGGATTGCTCACTGTTTTAATTTAATGCAGTCTAGACAGTTATGTACAGGTTTTACCCAATTCCACACGACCATCAATATAATTGTGTTAATTTTTTGATTTTAGTTATTTTTTTCTCGATTCCGAATTTCTCGATTTCTCGAACGGTTACAAACGTTCTAAAATTTTATATTTCGTTTATAAATTTTTTAACATTTTTTTTCAAATTTCTAGCAAAATGTTATTGTCTTCGTTAATATTCTTAATACCCAGATAGTATTATCCGTTTGTTCAAATATGTTTAACACATTAAAATACTGTTTCTAGATTAATGATGCCCATTTCACCAATCAATTGCTTAGAAGCCTGCACCTCTTTGTTTTTCATGATCTTTAATTGAATCGTTCGTGAGACAGAGACAGAGACAGAGACGAGTGCATATTAGAGCGTACCAACTTGCAAGGAAAAAAACATGCGCCGTACACCCTCTGATATAAAGTCTTTTTTTTTTTAGTTATCCCAAGAGTTTAAAATGTGCACTTTACGGATTTCTGAAATAAACTATTCATTTCTGTTCTGTTAAGGCTAATGATTAAAAATAGGCTGTATGATGAGAAATGTGGTTGCAGGGTTTAGAAAATAGTTTTTTTTATAAATACTCTAGTTTTCCGAGGATGAGCAAATTAAACTGTTACAATCTTTTAGGATTTGTAGATAAAAAAAAGTTCTATATTTACTTAGTTCAATAAAAGTTTTCTTGTTTTAAGTTAAAGTTCAATTATTTTATTCAAAATGTTCTTATTTTCTAACTTATAAACTAAACTTGTCTCCCTCTTTCTTTGCAGGTATGTTCGAAATTCATCTCTTTCCTTTAACAAAATTTTTTTGGTAAGTTTTACTTTGAATAACAAAACAGTTTATTCTCCATGGGGCACAATTTAAAGACTTACTGCCGTATTTATAAAAAATTTAAATGGATTTGAAATGCATTTTAAGAAAAACTTTTATGAAAATTTTGCCTTTAAAGACATTTCAAACTTATTTTATTTTTTATGAATACGGTAGTTCAACTAATGTTACTTTGTTTTCAGTAATTATGGGCCTGTTCGGATAGTTTACCCTATTCGATACTTATGGGGCAGCAATGACCCTCTAAAAAATTATGTTAAAAGGTTAGTTTCCATATAAGAGTTCTTTGTGCTGAATATTTTCTAAGTATCTACATTTACACTGGCAGAAAAGGCGCCTTAACATCAGTTGGCCAAGTTGTCATCAAGTGAAATTATGTCCTCAATGAGATGACACATCGACACCACCGAAATGACGAATCAGAGTCAGTTTAAAAAAAATTTAATCAATGCGATGACTCAGTAACATCGGAGAATGGACAAACTGTCATTAAATTAAGTCATTGGGATGAGCTTAAGTCAAAGTGGGAGCATATTATTTTTTGCTTACCCGTTATACATGTTTGTTTCACTTTTGTTGAATTACGCCCTTTGTTTACAGAAGAACTCTCAATTATAAGACACCAGAAGCATGCCCGATATGGTTATCGTAATCTTTCTACTTTGAATATTTGATGTATTTAAATAAATAATTTAAACAAATAGAATATGGGAATTGTTGCTTCTTATTTTACTTTGCTCTTGCTATACTCTTAAAAATAAAAGGAAACTAAATTTAATTTGATTTAAAATTTAACTTTATTCTTCATTATTGTTGTCATTTTTATTGTTGGATTGTAATATGGGTATAATCGGATTTCCTCCAGCATACCATACACCATGACTTTGTCCTAATGCAGCGTAAGCATTATTTGGAGCACTTACAGGACCTTGAGGTCCGGCAGGACCCATAGGTCCAGGAAGACCTTGTTTGCCCTGAAGACCCATTCTGCCAGTGGGACCTTGAGGCCCTGGTGGTCCTGGGGGACCCGGGGGTCCTGGTGGCCCAGCAATTATAAAAGGCAATATGGCGGTGGGCTGCATAAAAGTCGGCTCCTCTTTTTCAGCTACAGGTTTTTTAGCGGGCTTCTGTTCTCCATACAAGCCAGCATTGCCATTTAAGTTCAAACCAAATTGCAAATTAGGATTAGCCAAAGACAAACGTTGTGAGTTCCAGTAATTTGAGGAGGAGGAGGAAGAGGAGGGCCTCATTTCATTAACTGCTAAACGATTCTCCAAGCCATACATTGGATAATTGGACATTTGTGGTATGATGATTTTAAAGTTGTCATTCATCATAGGTATGGTAGAGGGATACAAATAATCGGGAACTTTGCGGCCATCCTTTTCCAATTCTTCTGGTTCTTCAAAATCTTCTTCAACAATCTGGGGTTCCTTGGTCTTATCCTTTTTCTGATAATGATCACTTTGTGAATAGTATAAAATTTGAGGAGAATTGTCTATATTGTCATTGGAGCGGGCATGTTTTATAACTTTTAAGCTGGATGCTTGACAGCTGGGATTAGTGGCCAAGGCCAGAAAGATTAAAGCTGAAAAATAGTAAAAAATTTGTTTAATAAAATTTAATTAAATATTTAGTAGCAAACCCACCCAATATTTTTACTATTTGAGACATCTTGTTAGACTGCATAGTTTTTAAATTGAAACCAACCTTTTTATATTGAATCTCCTTTAAAAGAAATTTCACCTAAAAATGTGTTTTGTGAATTATTTATGCCGATTTAATCTAGATGACATTTTTTAAGGTTTTTTTTTAGATTCTAAGAAAATGTTATACTTTTTGTTGTTGTTGTGATTAAATTTTAGTTAAAGTAATAAATTTGAAGCTACCCAATAAGCACTCAAAAATAAAATTTCAAGTGCTTAAAATTTAACTAGAAATAAACTTGAGGTCAAACGTATTTTTAAATCCTTTTCAAGTTTCAAAATATTTTACTAATATTCACTTGATATCAAATTTCCATATTACTGGAGAATGTTTTGAAATAAAGTATAACAAAAGTATATCTCAACCCTTGAAACATGAAATTCAAACTTGAATACCAAATTGCTTATTGGGTGGGATAAAACTAAAACAAAGATTCTTTGCCATATGTAAGAAAACTAGTTTAAGTTGGCTAAACTTATTTTAAACCAACAGTTTTTGGTTTTGAGATTTTTTATCTTGAAATAAAAGATAAGTGAAAATTGTAAAGAGATATTTCTTAAATTGTAAATTAAGTTCTGTATTTTATTATTTAAAAGTTCCTTTAATTTAAACATAAATAAAACGTAGTTATCTTGAAATTTTTTAAGGGCAAGCGTAAACTCTACAAAGTAATGCTGAAACATACAATTGGGTTGTATGTCGTTGGAACGTAACGCCGTAAATTTCTTGAAACAAGCTTCATTTACCCACAATTTCGTCATAAACAGATTTCCTTTTCTTTTAAAAATAATACAGGGGTACCAATTTGGTTAATTAACTCTAAATTCTAAATCTAAATCTAAACTTTAGATTCCAAAGTGTCATTTTTTTAATGAATGGTTTGTCATTTATTTAGAATAGTTAAAACTTAGTACAAAAGTGGTGGTTTAAACGTGTCCACTTTTCTAGCATTTCGGGGTCATTATGGTCGTCATAATTCACCTTTTGTGTGCAAGGAATTGGCAAGATTATAAAGAAATTTGGAAAGACTGGAAGCGTGCATCAACTGTGCATCATCGCGCACTGCCGAAAATATCGCTTGGGGATAATACGAATTGTAGGTTCCACGCAAACGTAAAAGCGTACCGACATACGATTTAGCTACGCTTTTACGTACGCGCTAACTATTGTGTGCCTTTGTATTAAATATTACACGTTTTTATTTGACAACGTATCTACGTCATACGCAATTGTTTTCCTACGGTTAAGCTGCAAAAATTGTTATGGCTTATGATCTTATTACGAAAAAAAAAAAATCAACATAAACATTAAAATGAAAAAGTCAATTGTAGTATAAATCAGAAACTTATTGGAAAACATCTTGAATCTTTTGAGGGGATGTTGGGATGTTTATAATCTATAGAAAAAAACCTAGTTTTTCAATACGGGTGGCTTATAATAAAGATATTCATGTCAATTTTGTTTACCCTTGCAACTGTGCAAAATATCTAAGATGCACTTATTTATCGTACCCATTTTGTTGCACCTTCAATTTTCAGCTTTTCCGAAACAATTAAACAAGACAATATGCATGCACTTGCTGCGATTACTTTAAAATATTCTTAATAAGTTTCTGCTTCTTCTATTTTTTTAACGCTTTTTCTTTTTTTAATTGTTTTATTTTTAAACGTTACAATTTAAAATATTTTTTAGTCCAAAAAAAAAAAATTACGTTAAAAAGGTATTCCTGCGTTGATGTTCAGAACAAGTAGAGTTGATTTTATGAGTATTTTTTAAGCATTTTTTTAATTTGGCAATGCCATAAAAAGTTGCCAAATTTGTATGCCTTTAGTGCCGGTTCACACACGTCAAGTTTGACTCGTCAAGTCTTGGGGTTTGAGGAGAGAGGGGAAAAAAGGCATTCTCTTTTACTTTTAATTCTAAAAGATTAATGGCCATTTTCTCATTAGGCAATTATCTTTTTTCCCAACGAAAAACTGCACATTAAAGAAATTTGGTTTTCTCAATGTCTCATTTGCTTCAATTTTATCGCAAAGCTAACCGGCACTCATCTGGCAATTATTTATTTTCCTTTTATTTGCCGTACAGATAAATCCAATCAGCTGACTCCCAACTTTTACATGTATTTTGAGTGGCGTTGCCAGCTGAAAACAATGTTTTTGTCAGTATATTGAGAAACCCAAAATCGTTAACGGACAGTTTATCGGTCCAATAAATTTATGTTGACATTAAGTAACAGGCAGTTTGTCGATACATTGAGAAAATGGCCATAAGACTTGACGAGTTACTCTGATAACTTATTTAGACCCTGACAATGTTGCATCTTTTCTGCTAAATAACTGTCTATGGGGTTGTTGTAGTCTTTGCCCTTTTGCTTTTTCACAAGAGTTCCAGCTTTAGACGTGAATGCCTTTAATGTTATTACAATGACACATTTAAATTTAAAAATAAATTTATGTACGTACGACGTAGATGCGCATTTACGTTTGCGCCAGCTATTATGTGTTTTTGTATAAAGTAGCAAACTTTTTAATTTGATAACGTATATACTTACGTCGTTCACTTCTACGTTCGTACGGTGCAATTGTGTTCCTTGCCGTCTGTTACAGATTTCAAAAAGATTCGCGAGGAAATTTAAAAAAAAAACTAAATCTCGGGAATTCTCGCAAATAAAATAATTAAAAATTAAATAGGGATAAATTTTTGTACAATATTATTATTTATTTCGAATTCATGTAAATTCGCTACCGATTTTATGCTTTAAAGTAGTATATTTTAGGAAAGTTTGCCCATATTTGAGTCCAAGTATTCCTACTAAGCCGATTACGTTGGATTCTAATCCCAAGCTGCTTAGTGTAGGTTTACACGTTTCAACTTTTGATGGTCAACTTTTAAGTTTTAAGTATAATGAAGAAAAAGAAAGGGGGTTGGTACGGAGATGCTTGTACTCGTCAACACGCTTTGTATTTTTAATTGTAGGCATATGCACAAAGATGGCTGCATGTAAATTGTTTCTCTTTGATTCGCTGTGAAAAAAATTGTTGCTGTTCTAAAGCATATAAAAAAAGTGAAACGAATTGTTGCGTGTGACTGCGTGTTATTGGGAATTTTAAAAGAGAATTTAAAAGATATTAATTAGCCAAAGCACGTAAACCTAGACTTAGGAAAACTAAAAACAATTTCTGTTAAGTCGTTGGAAAGCGAGCAAAATTTTTTTTTAAGTTAAAACTAACTATAATCTTAACTTCTGGTAAACAATATGTTTTGACAAGTTTAACTGATAGTTAATTATAACTGAACTTGGCAAAACTGGCCATAAGCCTAAACAAATTACTTGAAGTTCTTAGCAGAAAATATTTCCAAGCTTTTTTAAAATAATTATTTATTGCTTTGAATTCCTTTACAATTCATCTTCATATTCGTCTAAAGCCTCTATATACCACATCATACTCCTAGCTGAAGTTCCTGCCGGACCTGGTGGTCCAGGTGGACCCAAAAATCCCGGGGGTCCTGGTTGTCCAGGAGGACCCCTACCTCCCGGAAATCCTCTGCGACCTCTGACGCCAATAGGACCCTGCGAACCGGGAGCGCCATCTCGTCCATCCAGACCTGGCACACCTTGCGGTCCTATTGGGCCAACAGGACCTATATCTCCTGAAGGACCTCCAGCTCCTATATTTCCTATTGGACCTGGGAGACCAGGTGGTCCTGGCGGACCCGGGGGGCCTTGTTGGGTATAGTACATTTGGGGCAGATTACGAGCTTTTCGCATAAGTTCAGTAGCGCCACAAACAGAAAATAGAAAACCTTTAATTTAAGAATTTAAAATTGAGAACAAAAATTTAAATAATATTAATTTTGAATTAAATTTACCTATTACAATGATTGTTAAAGGCTTCATCGTTGAAACTAAACTAAGCAAACAAGCTTTATAAAATGCACTTTATATGCACTTTTTTAAAGATAAATGCATTTAATTTTTAATGTCTAGAAATAAAATTCCTTTTAAATGTTATTTTTTAAGAAACGAACTGTTATCATAAAAAATTTATAGATAAACATAAAAAGTGTATTACAATTTTATTGAGTTCATGTAACACCGAAATTTATTGCTATTTTAAATTGTTCTTATTTAGATGACATACATAAATCACTAATACTTTAATTTTATTTGAGAAAGTTTTTAAACAAAAATAACATTGTCAAGTATGTTTTAATTTGTCACCTGTTTTTAGTTTTAGGCTCTGCTATCGTTTCGAATTTTACGATCTTCTTATTCTTTAAAAAAAATTATAAGTTTATTCTTTGAAAATTTCAAAACTGTTAGATTTTTAGGTATTTCACTCAAAAGACTAAATGTTTGTCCAAAAACCTTTCAGGAAATCAAAGAAAAACATAGTATATATTTTTGCATACACTTAGAGTTGTTAGCTCCCGGAAAAGTTTTTCGTTTGTATATAAAAATTAGACCGTAATCGCTCACCATCTTCAAATCTTAACTAATGTACATTTTTCCCTTGGTTCGCCCAAGTTTTTAGAAAGATAGTAAGATAGATTAGAGCAAATGTCTTCAACAGTTTGGTTAAAAAAGATAATTATGTATTTAATGAAAAAAATTATTCTACAAAGTTTAAAACAAGGTGCTGATTTTTTCTTCTTTAATTCTCTAACTATCGTGTTCTTAACCTTTAACTTGAACTCATTTTGCATATTACGGATACAAAAACAAAAGGAAAAAAATTCTATTCTCTTTTGTCCACTCGCCTAATAACACAAGACTTGACAAATCAAATTTGATGAGTGTAAACCAGACCAAACTAATTATTTAAGACTATGAACTACAACAAGTACAATTATTACAAAAACCACAAGCATAAACAAATGTAAAATCATTGTACAATGTCAAAAACAGAATGAAAAAACAGAAACAAAGACAATGAACGAAATTTTTACATCTAACAGCTATAAAGCTAAAAAAGGTTATTAACAGTGCTGTTAAGTTTTTCTGTAGTGAATTCGCTTTGCCTTAGCGCAAAAACTTATTGATATAGTTATGTTTTTAAATAATTTAGATTTTTTTCCAACAATAAGCCGGATTTTTTGATTTATTCAAAAATTTCCGATAACTGCTTAACCCTAGAAGGTTACTCTTCATTTTAGTACATTAAGGTTACTCTTCGTCGAATCGACGAACTTTTTAAAAAATAAATTCTAGTGGAAAGATTTTTAAAGTAAAAAATAAACTAAAATCTGTTTTAGTTCAGCGTTTTTTTAAAAAATAAAATATAAAAAATTAAAATTCGATACGAATTTGAACTCTTTTTTTTTTTGTTTTGTAAATTAGTTAACTTTTTAAAACAACAAAAACTAAAAAGGTAAAAAATAAATACTTTTTTCTTACTCAGCCTTCAAAGATCAAAAAGATTCAAAGTCAGTCAAATAATACAAAAGAAAAAAAATATTTATTTATTAACCTTATTTTACGCATGAAACACAAAGTTCAATTTTATGTTCACAACAGATGCTTTTCTGGCATATTTTACACTCGTTTTCAACATTTTCGACGAATCTTGTCGATTAGGTATTTTATTTTGAAATTTTTTCTTTAATTAAGGGCTGCAAGGTAGGTGTCTCGAATCTGCATCTTAAATAGGGCGCCACGAGAGATTAATGAAGATTTTTGAGGAACTGTCGTCGTAGCTGTTTACAAAGGTAATATTTAAAATTCCAAAAATAGACACAAATACATACACTAAAGTTACTCTTCGTCGTTGCGACAAGTACACACCTCTGAATTTCAACTTTATAAAAATGAGGATCCAGCGTACTTCCACCCACTACAAGCTTGCATCAGCTACCGTTGTTGACAAAAAGGGCGTTATTTGAAAACTCATAAAAAAGTTGTATCATAAAAAGTAAATGTGCTTCGTCGATTCGACGAACAGTAACCATTCAGGGATAAATCTGGGGCCTGATTCTGGCAGACGTGATCGAGCACTTTCTCCATTCGAAAGCAATTTAATATCTAATTATTTCAGTCAATGCTGAACGAATCGGAATTATTTTTTCAGTTTTATAAAGCATTAATTTGAGTTTTGTCTGAAATAAAATTGCTTTCGAATCGAGAAAGTACTCGACCACGACCGCAAGAACTAGGCCCCTGATAATGTATGTAAATGGCGATGGACCAGTTATTTCTGTCACACAAATTGTATAAGATTCTTAAACTACACTAAAATTGGTCATTATTTATACCGGACCAAAGCTTATTCTTTTTCTTACTAATCTCTTGCCATCGTTCAACTGGCAGCTATTAATTTAAGCCAAAACTTTGCAGAGATATTTCCAAAATTAACTGACTTCGAATTTCACCGCAAATTCAAAAATGTTTACCGGATAATTTTACCTACACCAAAATAGTGAAGAGAGTATTATGCCTTTGTGCTGATGTGTGTTACACCCAAAATATTGCTCCTAGACTTACCTTTTTATTTTATGATACCGATCTACTCAGAATTACTTTTTAAATCGATCTGACTGGCAGGGTACCCACTTTAATTTAAAGCTTTATCCCCAATTTTCGATTTCTCATCCCCAAAAATCCCTAAAATAACGATTTTCATATTCCCAAAAATTCCCACACTGCCTTAAAAATAGTGCTGGGAAAATATCGATAGTACTATCGATAGTAGTTAACTATAGGAAAAATATCAATATCGATATTATTATTATTATTATTTAAAATACAGGTATGTAGACATGTTACAGCAGCTATACACACTAGACTGGTCGCAATTTTTTTTTTTTTTTTAATTTAATTGTTTGCGCAGCTTAAAACATGAGGTTTGGTGTAAGAAATCATGACCTAATTTTTCAGGTCAATCCGACGGTGCCTAGCCGTGCCGGGTGGGGCCCAAAGTTCCCCATTTTATAAAAAACAAGTAAGAGTGCTATATTCGGCTGTGCCGAATCTTATATACCCTTCACCATTGTGGGAGCAGAATACAGAGCAACTAGACAAAAACTAAATAATTTCGTTCCCCAGTTATACAGCAAAAAGTAATAAAAATACAACAACCACAAGGGATTTTTGGGAAAAATTAGAGGTAGTCGTGGTTTTTTGCTCATATCTCAGCCATTTGTGGACCGATCTGGCTGAATTTCAATAGCAAAATTATAATAAGAATACCTGACAGAAAGATACCCCAACGAAGCTCCCATCATATCTGGGGGCTTCGGAAAACCCATTTCAACAGACAGACGGACAGACGGACAACCGGATTTGAACTTCGCTTTTCATAAGAACCCACAATATATATACTTTATAGGGTGTAGGATCAATATTGTAGAAATTACAAACGGAATGACAAAGTTATATATACCCTTTTACCTTCGGTGAAGGGTATAAAAACATCTTTTCTATCAGATCTTTATAGTTATACTAGTTGAAAAGCCGTTTGTGTAATATTATTAAAACACATGTATAGTATGTAACAAGGGTAACGTAAAAACGCATAAGAAAAATAATTGTGCGTCAATATTTATCACTTCAAAAACTAGGGAATCAAAATCTTCTGTTTCATGCAATGCAATGCAATTTTGTTTTAAATGTTGTTTGTTTAAAAGCTGCATTATTTTAAAGTGTGTATTTAATCTAAGAAGAGTTTCTAATAATTCATATTGCATTATGTTGCAAATATTGTTGAACGAGTCATTTTTTCTATAATGAATACAACAAAAGTAACGCTTGTTGGTACAAAAAGCATATTTAAAACTATTTCACCAAGCTTTTGAAAAGGTTTTAAGCCGCAAAAAAGACTTAAATTTTAACCCACATCTTGAACAAATCGGTCTTGCCATTGCAAAAATGGAATTTATAATAATATATTATCCACAAAAATGCCCAGCGAAATAAGTGCTTTTCCCAAAAAAAAAATCCTCTGGGTATTTTCACGAAATTTGTATCCCCAAGTACAAAAAAAATCCCCAAAACTGAGAACGCTGCTGACTGTCTGTCCATGCAAAGCTTGTGAACAATGTACATCAAACAGTGGGGGCTACTCTCTATTGCGATGTGAAAGCCAACTTTGTACCTCTATTACTTTCGCAACATTTTTAAAAATTAAGCAATACTGGCAATAAAATTTAAAGATGGCGCAGATTGACTGCAACGAAATGTCAAAATATGTACAAAAAAAGTTGATAATTAAGATAAAATAGAAAATGATGATTTGCGAAAAGATAAAAAGAAAGTGATGCGAAAGACAAATGCGCAAAAGCATTAAAGAGTACCTACCAATCACTAGATTTGGTACCATTTTCTTCCGCATATTAATAGAGAGTAGCCCTCCTGTACTTTGGAGATAATTTGCTGAGATTTTGTATAATGTTCTATTTATCACAAGGACCAAGACTATTGAAAGCGGTCTTTAATTTCACATAGCTGAATTCCAGACAGGGACTACTTTTATATACATACCTGTTTCAGAATTCGTATATTATTTTGCTTAAAACTTAGTCCAATTTTTTTATTTAACTGTATTTTTTTTTTTTTGTTTAATCAAAGTGTTTATTTAAATACCATTCAATTAACTTTTCCACAAAAAAAAAATAAAGATAAATTGGAGCTGCTAAATACGAATATGGCAGTTATTTATTTTTCTCAAAAAGCGTTTTCGAGACATTCACGAACAACCTGATTTTTCAGTTAATGAGGCTATTTCCAAAAATCTTTAGAACGGATTTTTTGAACTGCGCAAATTTTACACTGTTGAAAAGATATATTTTTCCTCTTCCAACCGATATATATACTGTGTTTGTAGAACAAAAATTCTCTAAATTACAGACCTTCAGATTTGAAAAAAAAAAATTATTTTTTTTAACGTTTTTTTCAAAATTCACCATTTTAATAAGCATTTCTCATTTAAGCTCAAATTTGACGTGACATAACCATAATGCCACAGCCGTAACGGCGAATTTAGAAACCAAAATTGAATTGGTTTGTATGGTATGTTTATGTCGTTTTGGTAATACAGTGGCTATGGTATTACAGTTCTGGTATGGTTATGTCACGTCTAATCGGACCTTAATAGTTTAAAAAATAAATTAAAATGAATCCAACGTACATATAAATATTTATCATTCAGAAGAATTGTAAGAGTAGTTTTCACATTATAAAAAATTTTTAAAAATTTACAAAACAAATCGAGCATTTCCAGCCTGGCAAAAATACAACATTTTTCATTACACATAAAAATCAATCGTATAGTGAGAAAATGCTTTTGTATCCAAATTACCAACAACAAATATACACTGTTGTACATTAAGACGATTAAACAACGAATACGACGATACTACGAGCTTGTGAATTGAATAATTGTAATAGATCAAGTTTGAATTAAAAACTACTTTGTATTTAATTAAAAAAATGTTATTTGTCATTTTAATATAAATACAATTGTTAAATTTGTTAAAAATTGTGAAATTTTATTAAATAAGAAAGGAAAAACCTTCATTCAGAAGGCTCACAAAGGAATGCTGAAATATTGGTTTTTATAAACTTAAAAAGTTTTATAAAAAAAATAGGACCTCAAGCCCGAAAATTTAATTATACATTAATTTTTGTTTTATTTCAAAGATTTATTTATTTCCATATTCAATTTTCTTCAATATCATACTCAAAATCTTCTAAATTATAAAGTGCAGATCTGCCGGCAGGCACTGCTGCAGCACCTGGTAAACCTCTTGGTCCCGGAGGACCCGGTGGTCCTCTAGGACCAACATCACCAATGGCACCAGTAAAACCTATTGGTCCACGACGGCCATTTTCACCAACAGGACCAGTAGGGCCATCACGACCATCCTGACCTCGATCACCAGGACGGCCAGCAGGACCCACATCACCTTGATCACCAGTGGGACCTTTCTCACCAGGATCGCCATCAGGACCGGGTAAACCGTTAGCACCAGGAAGGCCGGGAGGACCAGGAGGACAATTGCAGCCGCCCATTCCAGAATAAAAGCCGGCACCAACGGCAGCGCCAGCATTAACGCCAACACCAACACCGAAACCTTGTTGAAGTGATGGTTTTAAGAGGCCGCATAAAGCTGATAATTGTATGAAACAAATAATTATACAAACATAAAAAAATTAATAAAAAAAAACTTCCTTAATTAACAATTTTTGTTTATTTCAATATTTTTCACTTACTGCCTGTTTTTAGAAAATTTAAACAAGTGAGTGAGTGAGAAATTATATTAAAAACAAAAACAAATTTTCGTTCTTTATTGATGTTTTCAATATAATTTCTCACTCACTCACTTGTTTTAATTTTCTAAAAACAGGCAGTTAGTTTTTAATTTTTCTCACCCAAAATATTCAATGTTAACACCTTCATTTTCCAAATTAAAATACTTTTTAATTCAACTGAGACCAGGGTTTATAAACTATCTGAAAAAATTCTAATGGAAATAGAAGCAGAGATTTTTAAATGCGTTAAAGCTAGGATTTGATTGCACATTAAATAAAAAAGTCTAGGCTATAAATCATTGAGGTTAGAAAGAATTTTATGGCCTTAATGAAGTTGACAAGAATTTAACTGACTAATTACATTTTAATTACCAAAAAGACAGTGATTTATGCATAGTATATAACGATTTATTTATGTACATATGTTCTCGAATTTTATTACAAATTAAATTGACATTTTCCATTATATTTTCCAAACTAATTTTATATAAAAACCCAAGATTTTAAAGAAGAACCGTTAGAATAGTTTTGAAAAATGATGCAGAAAGTAGTGATAATATTGGGTAAACATTTGTGAATTAAAAATAAATTCTTGAAGAAAGCATAACATTCACATTCTTACTTCCTTCCAGCTGTCCTCAATGTTTCGTTCGCCGGTGAGGAACGTCAAAGTCGCGGTTTTTGGGCCAATCGTCATCGCAATATCAACAATATACAATCATATTATCAGTCTGTTCCCCAGTGTATTTGTACACCCGGTCCTCGTGGTAATCCTGGTGAACAGGGTGCTCCCGGTGTTAAAGGACCCCGCGGTGATCTTGGTTTAAAAGGTCCTAAGGGACCCCCAGGTCCCATGGGTCCCCAAGGAATACAAGGCTCGAAAGGCAGAGATGGTCCTCCAGGACCTCCTGGCCTTCATGGACCTCGTGGCAGACGTGGTTTTCCCGGTGGAAGAGGTGTACCTGGTCCAATGGGTGTTTCAGGTCTGCCGGGTCCTCCAGGTCAGCAAGGTGCACCTGGTGTAGCCTCACCGGCTACCACTACTACTACAACTACCACTACAACTTTAGCTCCTCCTCCTCCACCTCCTCCTCCTCCTGCTCCTGCTCCTGTTGGATAGGGTGTTGCCACAAATAGTGAACCCTTTACCTTAACACCACCACTTATTATGACTATGGAAGTTGAAGATTACGACTATGGTTTTCCAATAATAGAATATAGAAAATAAAGATACAGAGTTTTAAAGATTTCAAGTCATGAAAAGGGTTTTTCTATTTGTGGTTGGTTTTTTTTTTTTTTATTTTTGCAAATTTTTATTAAAAATAAATTTCAATGAAACATATTAATAATTTTTGTTTAAAACTAAACTAATTTTTATATCCTACACCGCAACGAGATCCCTGATTTTGATGAAATGTTTTAGCATAACCGTCTTATTTCGAGCGAAATATTAGTTCCGCCCATAAAAAAAACTAGGCGTGATAGAAAAAAGCAAAAAACGGATTTGAGTTAGGCGCCTTAATATCTTTATATTCCATATATTTTTATTAAAAACAGGCCAAAATCCTTCTTCCGGGATCACATTTGTGTGGGCAAAAGGTCAAATAATAGGACTAGCTTATCGTACCAAAACCCCTAACTCTACTTCAAATTTGCTGCTCCTTGTTTAGTTGGTACGCCGTTTATTCAGGATAAACAATTCAGAAAGAAGTGTCGATCAAGCGCGACCATATGTTAGTCGCGCCAAAGTATTTACAGTCAAAGTTTTAAAAGGGTATCCTATTGGGACAGTCTTGAAATCACAACAATGAAATTTTGTTATCGGTACCCATGTTTCTCGAAAAATTAGAAAAAAGTGTGTCTGTAACTCGTGTCGAAAACTATCAAAAGAGATTGCACTCGAAGCCGATGTGACATTGCAGACGCTGAGAACGCCAGTAACACATATCGTTGACGGCGACCAAAATTTGCTAAAATTTTAAATTTTTCAACGACGGCGGCGAAAATACAACCGTCGGCTTTAACAAATAACGTAAAGAGCGACTTTAATGTTTGTTGTTTGCAAACGAGCTTTGAAAACATTCGTATATTTAAAAACAAATGTTAAAAGCAAAATAATTAAACAATAAAAAAAAGGGTCAAGAAAAAATATTATTGTTATTGTTCTTTGTATTTTGCATTTTTAATTGTTTTTAAGTGTTAAAATTTTTTCTCGACACATTTTTATTCGTGAGTTTATTTGACAGTTCAAAGCGGGAACTTTTCTCACAAAAATTGTACAGGCACACTTTTTCTGTTAATTAGCGAGTAATTTCCTTACGTGACAGTTAGTATTCGGCAAAAAAACTTACAGACACAGTTTAGTGAGAAAAACAGCTGTTTGTTTCAATATATGGCATTTTTGTTTCATTTCACACATTTTAATCGAAAAGTTTATCGACGCAAGAGTTACAGAACATGGGCACGGTTAAGATTTTTTTAATAGTTATTTGTTCCAATTATTATCCAGATATCAAATCTTATTTATGTATGCATATGACTTCAATTCTGGACTTTTTACCAAATAATTTTGCAATACCTTTAATAAAAATTATCTTCGCCAAATTGCATATCAACCAATATGTTTAGGAAGTATGTATTGCTAATTTTGTAAATTAATCGTGCAATTTTTATAGTAATTTTGAATTTATGTGGCCATTAACTTGTAAGTTAATCTTTTGTAAAGAAATGAAATTTTAATACGATCGTGAAAAAATTTATTTTCAATTCAAATTAAAATTGAAAATGTTTTAAATCAAATGTTTTAATTTCTTACAGTTTATGAATAAATTGTTTACGACTATCGACGTAATTTTTGGAAAAACAAAATTTTTAATTTTTGATAAAAAAAAAACACTGAAATGTATTGTTGGAGGATAAGCTAGTTTATATGTGCATTTCACTGGTTGCTTAGGCCAGATAATCAGGAAACCTTTTCCTAAAAACTTTAGAAAAATCAAGAAAAAAAATTGGGAATTAAGCACGACAAACAAAATCTTATTAATTGTTTACGATTTTCAAAAATTAGTCTGCGATTTCTACTTTCTGTCTCGTAACTTTTTAATTATTTTCAAGATAAATTGTTGTTTTCCGTTTAAACCACTAATTTGTTTATCCAAAAATGTACATTCAATACAATGTAAAATGTATTACAATAACAAAAACCTTCCAGTAAATTGATTACTCATCTTCTTCAAACAAAAATGTTTAGTTGGTTGGTTGATTGGCTTGTCGAGTTATTTTCACACCCAGACGTTTCAAATGACCCGATTTTCAAAACTTGTTTAACAAACATATTAATACGAGAGATTCAAAACTAAAATGTATTTAGCCAACACGTTAAGAAGCTGCTGGATGTTTGAAGTGCATGATAGAAGAGAGTGAAAGGTGCAAGTTACGACTGATTGTGATGTAGATGAAAGAGCAAATAAACCCAAAAACTTGGCAGTAAATTGAGCGTCCACAACAACTTTTGCCCATTATGAAAGTAACAGTAACTTGTTTTTCAAGTTGAAATCTTTGCTTATACTAAATTGAGACAACAGAAACTTTAATTTTGTTCTTTAAAGAAAATCAAAGAATCTTTATGGCCAAACAATCAGTTGTTTAGCAGACGTAGAAAGACCAGCATCAAAGATCAAATTTTAAAGTAAATTACTATTTCCAAGATAAAAAAGCAAAGAAATTAAAATGAGGATTCACCAATTAACTATTGTAATAGGTATTAACAAAGGATTTATTTAATAATATTAATCTTTAATTAACAATATCTTAAAATTGTTCCAGTTTCGGTTTTACTTTTGTCCTCTATCTGTGAGGCCAAGAAAAAGAAGCATCACCGTAATTTTGATGAATCTTCTGAATCTACAAAAACTAAAACCAAAACAAAATGGTCTTCTTCCTCAAGTTTGGGACCACAGACCAAAAATTCCATGGTAGCTAGTGAAGAACATGGCTATTATGTTAAACGTACTTTCCTGCCTTTAGATAATGATGGTAAAAATTCATCTGCCTTAAAATCTATTCCCTTTTTGGCGGTACCTATTGCCTGGTTTGCCTGCAAAGATGCTGATTGTTTAAAACTTAACTCCCTGGCCATAAGTTCAACTAAAAATTCTCTTACCGAAGGTTTTCTCTGTGATGATGACTGTTCGGGGCCATATGAACCGATATGTGGCAAAACTCCTTCCGAAGTAGCTGTTTTCTATAATAAATGTAAATTAAATGTAGCGAAATGTAGAAGTCATGGCTACTGGTCTGATTTATCGTATGAAGAGTGTAAAACTCAATATACCGAGGAAGTAAAATATGCTGAAATGAAATTCAGTAGAAGTCCTTACTTTAGAAGGCCAGAAGAAATTGTAAAAGGGGTAGAAAATAAAACCGGAATAATGACGAATACTGAATTTAATGCTATTGAGGCTACTACTAACAGTGAACAGTTGTTGATACAAGAATTAAAGGATACTAAGCCGATAGAGAAAATCTTCGAATCTCAGGATGCTTATAAAGAAATTAAAACGGCCAGTGGAATTGTAGTATAAATCATGGTATAAAACCATGGTCTAAATGAAACTGTAGACATTTTTTGGGGAAAATAAAAACAAATTATTTAAATTGATTATTTTAATGAGAATATTTAATAAAAAGAAATAATTATTTACAACAAAAAAAAGTCTTATTTGTTTTAGTGTTTAAAAAGCTAAACTAAAAGTAGCAGTAGCCACAAAAATTTACTAAATAATCTAGTAAAAAATGAAAAAAACCTCGAGCTTCAAAAAAAAACTTCAAAGTTTTTAAGCATTAGTTGGATTTGTAGCAGAAAATTTTTATTTTAAAAGCGGCAGTTTTTTAATTTTCGTTTGCTACTGTTGTTTATGCAATTAAGAAGCAGTAGTTTTAGAAATAGTCTAAAAAAACTAAAGAACTAACCCTACAAGAAATGATGATTTGCTCATTCATTTCTTGTAGGGAACTAATAAAAGACACAGCAATAGAATAGCATTTAATGTGGCTCTATAAGTAGCAAACAATGTAGCTTTTTTTGTTATCCCTACGGCTGTTTCTCTATCATGAAGGTTAGATATAATTATAAGCCGTTATGACCTCTTTAAATAAGAAACAAGCCCTGTTAAGAGAGAATTTTCTACAACCTAGCAGAAGCTGTATTTCAAGAGAACATTTTTATGGAGGATAGCTGATAGCCGCAAAACAATTTGGATGTAAAATAAAAAAAGTTGTTTTACAGTCGTAAATTTTTGATTGAAATAAAATAGCAGCGGGGGAAGTGGTACCCCCCATAGGACGCCAATGTTTAATATCGCATATCTTAAGAACTGTTCTAGTGAGAATATTCAAACTTTGTAAAAGTCAATCTAATGGTATACTACCCTTTTAAAAATAAAAATAAAGCAGGTAGGCGCAGGGGGAGCAATACCTTCCATAAGATGCAAATATTAACTACCGCGTTACTGAAGAACTATGATAGCTAGAGTCTTCAAACGTGGTAAAATCCACTATTATGGTAAATTTTAAAAGAAAAATGGGCGGGGTTGACGGAGGGAGAGCAATACCCCCATAACACGAAACTACTGAATGCCACGGAATTCTCTTACTACGAAGCAGCTAATAATTTAATAAATCAATTTTTGTTTATGTATATTGTAAATACTTTCAGTTTTATTTTATAACGATGGGGGTAGCGAAGCACACCGGGTTAAGCTAGTATTTAATAAAAAAGAAACAGAAAAAAAGTTTAATCACTCTACAATTTTTGTTGAACAAACCATGCGTTCAAAAGAACGTTAATAACACAACTCTTTAAAAGATTAATAAATTATTATTTTTATTCGAGAAATAAATAAATCGTTCTATATTTTGTAAACATTTTTCAATATATAACATATTTTGTTTCTGTTTTGTTTTTTGCATTTCAGCTAACGATTTGTAGGTAAAACAAGCAAAAACCATTTAATTTTCTTTTTATTCAGTTTTCTCATCAATATCATCATCATTCAATACATTAAATATTTGCGATTGATTATGAGCAAAATTATTACCATCTTTCGAATTTGAGTGCTTGGCCATGCCTATAGAAAATTTGATCATCAAGTCAGCCAAAGGTGTTGAAAGATATTGCGTAGACGAAGAAATCGTTCTGAATGTTAAATGCCGCTTTTGTCCATTTTTGGGATATTTATAGTGACCGGAAGGGGAGGAAAAAGGGGTGTTCGAATTGCCATATGAGAATTTGGGCATCAGCGCAGGATTAAGCGAATTCGAACTGCCGGAATTATAAGATGATGTGGTTGAAGAATTAGAATTGCCATTAGTTGAACTAATCGAATCCATGTTATTGTACGAATTTTGATGGGATGTTGGGGTGATGGTTGTGCTTGGATAATTTGTATTATACAAAGGTATGCGATTAGTATTTTGTCCCGGTTTGCTATAGATTTGTTTAGTCTGCTGCTGTGTTGCAGGTTTATTATTTCCTACTGGATTTTGATTGCTATATAGATGCTGTGGTGTTTTTTCTGAATTAAAGTGTGAATCATGATTTTGTTGTAGTTTAGGGTTTTCATAAGACATTGAATTCGTTAGAGGTGTTTGATTGTTTGCATAAGGCATTGAATACGTTAGAGGTTTTTGATTGTTATCATTATGATCATAATGCTCTAAGGGTTTTGATTGAATATATTGATTTGTTGGCAATTGTTGGGACTGACTAATGGGCTTTGGTTTTATTAGCGGTTTATTATTAATGTGAAGGTGTTGTCGAGAAGGCTTGATTGAGCTGTAATCATTTTGGGGAACATTATTATCACTCGATAAAACATGATTTGTTATAGTTTGTAATCCATGTAAAGCCCCTTGCTTAACAGTAATCTCTGGTCCATAATTGGCTGAATCATAAGGTTTATTTTGACCAGAGTGTTCAAAGGTATTTGATTCACTACTTGAATATGTCAGTTGAGCTGCTCCTACATAGCTACCATCATTATCCCCCAAGCTTTCTTGAGTATCTTCGCAGTTCTCTGGTGTATAATCATTTTCAGATCCATATTCACTTGTTTCTTCCTCATCATAGTCATCGAATTGACCCATTTCATAGCCGAAGTTATGGTTTTCCGGTGGTTTTTGAAACACGTCAACAACATTATCTAAGTTTTCTTTTATTTGGTTTGCATCATTGCTATAGCCCTGTAAATTGTCCTCTTTATTTGAGAAAACCGATTGCATATCCTGTTGTAAAAGTTCATTTAAAGGTGGTATGGTATCTGGCAAGGATTCTTTAGTATCTTCAATATGCTGCTTATTAATAAAAGCGCTACGCCGAAGTAAATCAAATTCACCGGGCAAAGTCGTAGTTTCCGATTCGGGCTTAACCGTGGTTGTGGCCTTAGCTTTAGGCTGTTTTATTATTTGACTGGTTGTGGTAGAATTTTTTGCTTTTCTTCCTTTCACCGTTATTCCTGCCCAGATTTGCTGGCTGCAGCAAACTAAAATTTTTAATTTATTTAATTTCTGTCTCCTTTATTTTTCTTGCTAAACTCACCCAATATCATGGTCACTAATAACCGGTTACCTAATTGTCTGCTCCTCATTGTGAGTTTGATCGGTATTGACTGTTTATCGCAGTGTTAAGTGCATTTGCTTTTATAGTCTTCAAAATAATTCGGTCACTTGCAGCTTCAAACTTATCATATAAATTTCTGTTTTAGTTTGTGTTACTAAATTTTTTCTTAAATGTTCTTTTGGAGTTTTTTTTTTTGTACATAAGTAACTTGTGAAGAATTTGTTTTGGTGCTTAGAACGAACATCATTTAATGACTTGTATTTTTATTTTATTAAGTAAATTTTATTTAAATTGAATTTATTTTATTATGTACTTTCATTGACCTGTATTTCTATAGCCGGAGGGTTAGCTTGTTAAAGGTTTATTTGAAAACAAAGGCTGTTTTATTAATAGAAGTGTTATCTTTTCATTAAAGGTTTTAAATACTTTTTACAAGCTAAAAGTCAAAAACGCAGCTACTAAAATTATTTATAAGTAAAAGTATTACCGCTTGTTTTTGTAATAAAAATGAAAACTTTCGGTAGAGATTTCATTTTTTGATAACTAGCGAACCCCTGCACACTTCGTAGTGCGAAAAAGAAAATAAGAAATCAATTCGAATTCATTTAAATCAGTGATGAATTGTTTTTATTGTATTGCTCTGTGGTACACAACATTTCTTGTTTTTCCATTTTCGGTGTAAATATACAAAACCGATGGTTTTCCAACGCGCGAATTCCTAATGATTGGCCTTGCGCCTTATTAATAGTAACCGCAAACCCAAGCCGAACAGGAAACTGAAGTCGTTTGAATTCAAATGGCATATCAGATGGAGTCCTTGGGATACGTGGAATGAATACATCTTTGCTTTCGAATTTTCCAGTTAAAAAAGTAGCTTCAATTACATAAGCCATTCATCCACCTTTCAATAGCAAGTCTTGTGCCATTACACAAACGGGGTTTATTGATATTGCGAAGCAAAATAATAGTGACTCCAACTTTTAATTGGAGACTATGCGGAGGCAATCCTGGTAAATCCAACGAATTCAAAAATGCCGTTGGATAATTCACAACATCTTCTACATTGGTAACAGTATTCACAGACTTTTACGAAACCAATTCGCCAGGAATCTTTGATTGTATAGCCATATTTAATTCACTAACATCTTTGTTCTTTACCCCTAAAATTGCTCTGTCACTCAACCATGTATGGCATGTATATTTGTGTGCTATGTTAGGGAACACACGTTCAATCAATTCCTCATTTGACTGCACGAAATGGGAAAAATCATTTGGCAATGTTATCAATCCAGTGTCATTAAAAGGCATTGCACCATTCCCAATTTTCAGCAAGAGAACTTATCATTCTGGAACTGAACACTAACGTTAGTAGTGAGTTTCAATGTTTTTAAAAATCTCCATGACCAAGCATGAAGACTTTAAGCAAGCGTTAATTTCATCGGCAGCTGTCGACCTATAAAATCAAGGCATAATCAAACAATTCTATATTACCTCGAAGGTCTTTCATTGTTCTTTACAATGCTTCAACAGATTTCTTATTCGCCATAATGCATTCATCCCAAATAATGATACCGCAACGTTTCAATAATTTTGCCATTCCAGATGTTTTTAAAACAGTTTCTCAAAATATTAACTTAAATTTGTAAAATTTTCATGCACGAAAAAATACATGTTTCGGAATGAATGCAATGTTCACTAAAATGGCTATAACTAATGAACCAATACATATTTGAAGACTGTTGATACATAAAAATCTTGGTATTGACAACAAAATAGGTTCACGCATTACAGAGAACCCCTGCAAATAAAATTGGACCACCTGATCCATTTTGATAAAATGGACTGGTCCGATGTAATGCAAGCATGAACCATGTCATTGTTAAAAAGTGTTTGTAGTGATAAGACATGTCTTCGATTTTTAACGACATGCTTTCGTTTTTAAACACTTCAAAACTGATCCTCTTGAATATACCATGGAGGAGTTTTAAAACTACTCCTTAGTGGTCCAAAGGTGGGTTATATGGTCCTGCGCTAGGACATCGTAATGTTAAATAGACCATGTTTTTCTATACGTCTAGTATTTTTATATGAGGTGCGAAATTTCTTAAAATATGAATTCGCCCTCACTTGCCTTTGACCTCTGAGAATAAAATTTCGGGAGTAATATTTCAGGAGTCTTCTCTTCAAGTCCGGGGCATTTATATACCCAATGTTATGCGTCCTCTATCTCTTCACATGTTGGACAGTTGGGTGATACGTCGTGTCTCAACTATTCAACATGTGAACAGGTAAAGGGAGTCAATAGTCAGGTCTTAAGGCCAAAATACACTGATCAAAATACTCATCAAGCATTGTGGTAGTATTAGTGAAAATGTTTTTGTATGTGTCACACCGACAATGCTGGATGGAAAATCAAAAAATTTAGATATGATGGCGAATATTACGTGCAACACACGTACATGTGTGAATTCGCCTGCTGGACAAGCATTTGACAAGTGTATTTGGCCCTTAAGGCCTAGTAAGTCTTAATACTGATCTAAAAAAAATTTTCTTATTTCTTATTTGTAAAAAATCTGTCAAAATTTAATCTAGAATTGATATTTTTCTGGGTGGTAGCAAAATTGATATTGTTAATTCTGCAAGAAATCTTGTCATGATGTTCAACAGTACACTGACTTGGTATACACAGTACTTCACACCACCAAAGTAAGACTACTCTTGCCTAAAACCTACTTATTTCCAACTCTGCTGTAGTCACCAGAACTCTTTTCTGCCTGTAACTCAAAAGACTCTGCGAAATCCAACACAACTTTCAACAACATTTTACCTTACATATTTTGCTTCACACTTCATTCGCGTCTTTAATGTTACCTTGTCTATATTTATTATGTCTATTGTTTAGTCTAAGATCTTTTCTCAAGTCTAGAATGTGGTAATAGCTGACGTAGAGGATTTAGTGCAGACCTTAGAGGGAAAAGAATGACAGGAAATAGCAAGGACAATACTTACTACCACTACTTATAACCATATAAAAAGGATAAAACTAACGAATAGGGATAGATTTATGCTAGATAAGGTTAATGATACAGAGCATTTTTTGAAACGTAATAGGAACATTGTAATTTTAAGAGCAGAAAAGGGTAATGCGACAGTCGCAATGGACAAATTTGATTATGACTTAAGGGTTAATAACATTATAAAGGATAATTTGGTATATAAATTAGATCAGAAATATAAATAAATATAAACACACTACTACATTACAAACAAGTTAGAGTGCTATATTCGGCTGTGCCGAATCTTTGATACCCTCCACCGACAGTTCGAATGTTTAAGGAGTAATATCTGTATGATGTTATTATAATCTTAAACTGTGACGATTTGTTATTAATTATGGTTGAAGGCAACCAAACTGTTTTCCGGTAGAAGGGTTTATATGGGGCCTAGGGTAAATTATGGACCGATCATCACGAAATTTCACGGCGTCATTTCTAGTCCTTTAAAACTGTGATGTACCAATTTCTGTTATGATAGCATTATTAATTATGGTTTTAGGTGTACTGAACTGTTTTCCGGGAGTAGGGTTTCTATGGGGCCTAGGGTAAATTATGTACCGATCTTCACGAAATTTCACAGTATCATTTATAGTCCTATAAAACTGTGACGGGCAAAAATTTGTTATGATTGAATTATTTTTTACGGTTTTAGGCGTACTAAACTGTTTTCCAGTAGTAGGGTTTATATGGAGCCCAAGGTAAAGTATGGACCGATCGTCACGAAATTTCACAGTGTTATTTCTTGTCCTAAAAAACTGTGACGTACCAAATTTTGTTACGCTAGCGTTCTTTTTTACGGTTTTAGGCGTACTAAAATGTTTTCCGGGAGTAGGGTTTATATGGGGCCCAGGGTAAATTATGGACCGATCTTCACGAAATTACACAGTTTTATTTCTTGTCCTATAAAACTTTGATGTACCAAATTTTGTTATGATAGCATTATTTTTTACGGATTTAGGCGTACTAAACTGTTTTCCGGGAGTAAAGTTTATATGGGACCTATGGTAAATTATGAACCGATCTTCACGAAATTTCAAAAATTTATTTTTAGTTCTATAAAACTTTGATGTACCAAATTTTGTTATGATAGCATTATTTTTTACGTTTTTAGGCGTACTAAGTTGTTTTCCGGAAGTAGGTTTTATATGGGGCCTATGGTAAATTATGGACCTATCTTCACGAAACTTAACAGTTTAATTTCTAGTCCTATGTAACTGTGACTTGCCAAAATTTGTAATGATAGCATTGTTAGTTAGGGTTTTAGGCTTAATATACTGTTTTCCGGGAGTAAAACGAATTGTTGCGAAATCTTATATCATTCTGTGCATTTTTCCACCATTTATGTTAGTTTTTGTAACAAAATTATCAATTTGTTTTAGGTGGTGGTTCCACATTTTGATTCATAGCTCAGATCCTATTGAACCGATTTTGCTGAATTTCAATCCCAAACTGCTTAGGATAACTACAAGCAATTTGACACCAAGTTTGTTGATTTCTTTTGAGTTTTTCGAAAGTGAGCGTGTTTTCAACAGACGGACGGACAGACAGACGGACATGGCTAAATCGACTTAAAATTACTCAAGGACCCAGAATATATATACTTTATAGGGTCTGAGATGAATAGTAAAAAAGTTTCACACGGAATGACAAACTGAATATACCTCTTCACAACTAATTGTGGTGGAGGGTATAAAAACGGCACCAGCAACCCACTGTGCTCATTTAAACCATTATCCAGATTTTGAGAAGGTAACAATTTTAAATACAGAAAGTAATTACAAGAGACGTTATATGTTAGAAATGCCTTGATTAGAGGAAAAAAAATTACAAAACCAGTGATGATTAATGCAAACGTGTTACATTTTTGAGTAATACAATGTGGCATCATAAAAATTCGGAGTTGATTTTTTAAAAGTTAGCAGATGGACAAAAGTTCGTTATGAATTAACTGTTTACCAACAAGCTGCTAAACTTAATCGGCATTCTAGTTAGCTGCTCTTTGTACGTAGTGTACAAACTGTACATAAACAAACTTAAGCTACTATCAAAGAGAAGCGAAAAAGCCTCTCAAATACATTTAAAAAAACAAAAAAAAAATTAAAAACATTTGATTCCGTACGGAATGTGCGATTAGTTTCGGACTTTGCTTAAGCAAATTACAGTTTCATAAAATTTAACAAAAAGTTCCCTTAAGTTCAACATGGTTTTACACATATGATTTACATGTATTCGCTCAGTTGCTTAAGCCACGTTATTCACATTCTGGTTAGGCCTAAGCTGTTATAACATGATGTTATAAAAGCGTTGTTTAAATATTTGCATTAACAACCGTGTTATAACATGGGAAAACCTCTAACACGATGAATCTGTACTTAACACTAACATCATTTTAGTGTTAATGTTAAGCATTTCATGTCAGCAGGGTTACCGTTGGAAATTTTCGAAAAGGGTCACAAAAAGGGGATTTTCTCGATTAAAGCGATTTTTTCCTGTAAGTCTCAGATTTTTTAAAGCTTTTACGGTTTTTAATAAATATAAGACTTTGTTGCTATCATACCGCTTTTACCAAATATTTGGGAATTTGCGCTAATTGAGCAATTTTTACCTCTTGTTTTCATTCCTGTTGAGAGTGCCCTAATTAGGGCACTCTTAACACTGTCGATTCAAAAGGGTGCGAAAAGTTCAATACCTTTTGCAATTATTAAGGGCGAATTTTTTTGAATAAAACATGCTACTGTTTAAGAGAGCAAAACACCAAATTGCATTTTTTTAATAAAATGTCAAATTTTTGTTTAAAAAAGAAACCACCGTAAAAAATAACAAATATTTATCAAAGTTATTTACGGGAATACAAAATTTATTATTAAGATTTTTGTATGACGTGCTAAATTCCCAATTTTTTATATTTGATAAATACACTGAAATTTATTGTCGAGGGAAAGCTTTAAACAAAAATAATGTTAGAAACAAATACCAGCTTTATGTGGTATTTTACGAACAAAAGACTTTTTGAAACTAATAACAGTGATTGTAGGAACTTTAATCAATCAATTAACTTTAATTAATAAGACAATGTCCAAATAAAAAATTATACGTTTGTACAAATATTTTGTGTTGTTAATTGGGGTGTTTGCTGTTTGTACAAGCATTTGAAGCCATGTTTGTAGAAATATTAAATTTTACGTTTGTACAAATATTTTGTGTTGTCGATTGGGGTGTTTGCTGTTTGTACAAACATTTGAAGCAATGTTTGTAGAAATATTAATGATTATGAAATTTGACAAAACATCTTAAGTCAAAATTAAAAAGATGAAAAAATGGTGTTAATCGTACGAATTTTCATTAAAAAACATTTTTGCTTACGTTTTTAAAATTTTGTATGATGAACAAAATTTTTGGTTTAATTTCGGTTTATTTTATTTTTTAACAAAAATGCTTTTTTCACCGAGTTTTTTTTTATCTTATCTCCACTTAAGATGTTTTGTCAAAATGCCGCAGAATTATTTTATTTTAATCAACTTTGAATTAAAATTTAGTTAAATTATTTTTTTAATCCAAATTTTTTAATATTTTTAATTAGGCTTAAGTTCATTAAATTTAATTTTCATTAAATTATTTTTATGAAGAAAGGAATTTTACAACATGAAAATTAATTAAAATTGTTATTGATAATTTTTCATTCTTGACGTGAATGGGGCTCGAACCCAGGTATTTACGGACAGGTTACCCTGACATGTTTCGATTGCAACCACTCAATCTCCTCAGAGGGCTTGCCGTTTAACACTCGCAGCCATCGACGACTGCTGACGTCATTGGTCAAACATCAATCCTTAAACCAAATTGTATTCAACTTTTGGTAGATCGAAATTTGCTTTGAATGATTATCCATTTTAATTCATTTTAACATGTTATTCCTTTGCTTCTGTTTTTTCGTACTTTTGTCAAGAATTCTTCTTGAAGTTCAAAGTACATATATTTTTTGTTTTTTTCATTTTTTGTCTTTCTTTTTCTTGTTGACCTTTTCAGCACAACTTGAAGGACAAATGCAAACATAGAGCTCGTGCCTTAGCTTTTAACAATTATTAGTATTGTGGTTATTTTATTGAACTATTTATGGTTTTTAATCCAAATTTTTTATTATTTTTAATTAGGCTTAAGTTCATTAAATTTAATTTTCATTAAATTATTTTTATGAAGAAAGCAATTTTACAACATGAAAATTAATTAAAATTTTTATTTATAATTTTTCATTCTTGACGTCATTTATTTAATGAACTTAAGCCTAATTAAAAATATTAAAAAATTTGGATTAAAAACCATAAATAGTTCAATAAAATAACCACAATACTATTAAATTATTTTATTTAACTTTTGTGTATCAAAATTGTAACAGTTTTAGGTTTCTTATCAACTTGACTATGAACATTTTGACAAAAATCTCCTAACCAATTATTTATGTATAGAATTTTCTAAAAATGAGCACAGATATATAAATCTGAGAAAATTTCCTTTTAAACTAGCCCTCTTTTAGCGATACAGGCCAACTATTGACCAATTGCAATAAATATTTCCAAAAAAGTATTATTTTTCTGAGCACCAAACTTTCAAGTCAAAAACCGGAAGCTCGTTTTTGATTTTCGAACCATAGTTTCTTTAGGAAAAGTTCTTAGAATTTTCCGTAGATTACGATTATGCTATACGCTTTGTCACTTTTTTTGGGCCCGAACAAATTGACCCACTCTAATGAACATTCATACGTATATGTATATTTTTACTATTTTTCTTTATTAAATTTTATCGTTTTAATTGTCCACTATTATGTTAAATAATTTAAATAACAAAATATATCATTTGTTTTTAAGCGTCCATTCGCTGCGTATATTACAAAATCAAATATCATATATATTATTTCTAAAGCACTTTTTTTTGTCGGTTGCAAATATCTCCCATACAACCGCATCAAATTTAATGAATTATATCTCATTTTAAAGCTTATTTCTAACACTAATGACGAAAAATAATTAGAAATTGAAAAATTAATATTTTCATTGATAAAAATTACGGTGCGAAATAGTCGCACGGGTCATCTAGTGATTAATTAATAGTTCAAAACGTATGCGGGGTTAAAAATACACGTCTGTATCGCAACAAAGCACAAACCGAAAAAATCCAATCCACATTTATCCAATATATTTCGTTGTTTGAAAAATTTTTCTGTTGTTTTATTTTTAAAATTTTTTAGTCCTCTTTTTCGTTAATTTTAATGAAACAATTAACTTATTTTATTTTATTTAAGAACGGTGTCGGAGATTAATGGTGTTTTCTATTCTACAAAAAAATGTGACATTTTATTTAAAAAAAAATGCAATTTGGTGTCTGTTTCCTAAAAATTTTGCTCCCGAAAAGCTGGCTTGTTTTATTCCAAAAAACTCACCCTTTTAGGGAGAAAAATTTTTAAGAAACAGACACCAAATTGCATTTTTTTAAATAAAATGTCACATTTTATTGTAGAAAAGAAAACACCATTAGTAAGTAAACACATAAGTAGCCATTTCCAATTAGATTTAAATTCTTCTACACTCAAACACTGTGAAGTAGACAAAAATTTGTTTTTTTTTTTTTATTTTTGTTATATTTTCTTTTTTTTTTTTAATTTGGTGTTTTAATTTTTTCAATTTTGCTTTATTTACAACATGTTTACAAAACACAAAATATTAGAGACAGTTTTAAACGCTACAGATCAAATTTCCTAAAAATGTTAAATCTTTAATTAATTTCATTACAAATAACATCAGTCGTTATATAAATATTATTCGATTATTACAAAACAAAAACATATTAATAAAAATGTATATTATACATGCAAAATAAATGCACTCAGAGATTAACAATTTGACTGTTCACGGAAGACTGATTATCAGGTTATATAGTTATGTAGTTATATTAACATCAACAAAATACATAAATTTTAAAAAAATAATAAATAAATGTATTTTTTTGTTGTTGTTAATATAACTACATAATCATATAATCTGATAATCAGCCTTCCTTGAACCAGCCTAATATGTATTAATAAATTAAAAATACTTGAAATTTTCGTTTTTCCACATAAAAGAAACAAATAATATCAATCAATTAAAGTTCTGGCCAATATTTAATAGCTAATATAGGCATACAAACGCCAGTTAAAATACTGGATATTAGATTTACACTATGATTGTCAATTATACGTAAACCGCAAATATGTCGTACACCTTTGCTGGGTGTATCAACAATTTTACCTTCCTGATCAATGCCAGAATACTGCAATGTAGCACCGAGCAAAGAATCCACAATGGAACCGAAAAGACCAGCAATGCCACCGCTCAGTATCAAAGGCCATTGGGGTGGACTAACCATTAGCACATGGGTGGTAACAGTCAGACGTATAGTAATATAATAGGCTAAACCTACAACCAGACCGCCTAGAAAGCTAACAATTAAACCAACCCATGATACGCCGCCGTTTGTTCCCCTCGGAACACGTTTAAAAGTGGTTATGAGAAAAGGATCACGTGAGGAAAGGACACAGCCCAATTCACTGGCCCATGTATCACCGCTGCAACAGGCAAAGGCACCTAAAATGTTCGATTTAATTATTATTTTATGATTTTTTTCTTTTTCGAAGACTTACTTAGCACAGCTATGCCCAACCAACTAGCTCTGTAGTCTTTTTCAAAATCAATTGACCTTTCACTGCTGCCCACATCAATTAAATACAAAATGGCTAATTGAGTAGCCATGCCACCATTACAAAGAACTTGCACCCAATTACGTTGACCCTCTCCTGTATGACGAATTAAAAACAGAATAAATTAGAAAGTTTCATTATTTTAAACAAAAATATACAGGTATGTGATGGAAATCGATTTTAAAAACGAAACGATTTCAAACCGAAAATATCGTTTTCAGTAATTTCGTCTTTGCCGAATTATTTAAAAAGTTGGCATTCGTTTGTCCTATATTCTTCGATGCTCACATAATAAATTTAAGAAATTTTGTTTATTAAAAACCAAGCCTAACATATTTGGGGCAGTTGAATATGCAGAAATCAAGGGTAAGGTCACATAAACATAAAACTTTTTTTGTGTTTCAACATAAATTAATCTAGGCTTTTGCTTTATAAATCGTTTCTTAAGGCCCAAAAAGTTAGGTTCAAAAAAATGTTTAAATGTCGAACAACGAAAAACTGGAAAGCAGTCTTGCATAGCCAAACAATATACTAATGCGAACAAAACATAAAACTCACGAAGGCACACAAACAGAGTTGGCCTAATTGCCATAAATAAATCTGTGAAAAAGTGCTCGTCTATTTTTTTTTTTTTTTTTAGTTTTGTAGGAGAGCAATTTTAAACTTTAAAAGTGACTTTGAACATTTACCACTTTTCTAATATAATCGTCACTTCTCTGCACTTAAAGTTTTTTTTAAGTTTTTAGTCCTAAATATTCCTAATGTAACAGATCAGATGTAAATCCAAGTTTTTATTCTAAAATTTATTGCACATTAAAAAAATTATAGCAAAAAGTAATTTTGCTAGGTATGACTTCCTAAAAATTCGTAAAAAATAATTTAAACTTTGCCCAATGTGTATTCTTACACGTAAAGATCTTAAAAGTGCCATTAACTCAAATTTAGATTAATTCAAGTTTATCACTTCTTTTTGCCACAGAAAAAATGCCACAATGACGAGCAAGATAGGTACTTCCCAGAGCAGTTTTACGAATGCCTTTTTAATATTCTGGGGCATTGTTCTCTGAACTGATATACTTAATTTTCAATTGTAATATGTACTTTGGCCACAAAGGGCTTTTATATACATAATTATAACAAATAAAAAAAATAAAATATTGATTAATCTTTGCATACTATATATTTGACATTAGTTATTTCCTGCATAACGAAAGGTTAGCTAGAAATGATATTCTACCAATCCAACTGGTCCTTAATTTTATCAAAGTATATGTAGGTACATTAGAGATATAACTTTTTGCAATTTTTGCAAATATCAAAAATACCACCTCATATCCGTGTGGGGCATAGAAAAATATAAACAAATATGGTGTCACTTTTCCTCTTTCGTGAAAAAATTTTCCGCACCGAAAGCGTTGAAGTTTTGTTTTTACATATTTATTTATTTTCATCATTAAATCAGTTACTCTTGTCTTAAATAAGTGCGTTTTTGTTTGAATTCATATATAATCTTCAACATTAAACCATTTTTCATAAGTCTAATGCAAAATCAAATGGGTTGCAATTTCCAAAAATAAAATTCACACATAGTTTAGAGTTTTAGGAATCGCTTAGGTGTGGAAACTTTTTTCACCGAATCAGCTTAAAAAACAGTTTTTAATTATCAGAACAAAATTCCCCACATGGTGCTGGAGTGGTATTTTGCACTCAAAAAAAATATACCCCTAATGTACATACATATGTAAGTCGCTCGACAAAATGTTCATGCATTTTCAAGTACGTGTCATCAAAAGCAAAAAGCTCTAGGAATTTTTTGGTCAACTCTTTAATTTTATTATCATTAGTACTTTTGACTTACCTTCTTTGAAATCTTTTTCGATTTTCCTTTTTATATGAGATCTAAATTTAGTAGCCCTTGAGGAGGTAAAGAAAAAGGCAGCCAAACTAAAGAAAAATGCATGACTTGCTATGGACAAAAGAACGGCTACAATAATGCCCAGTGCAGCTCCGGATACATTTACCGATTTGCGCTTTAAAGCAGTTATCATAAAAGCCAATGGAGCCAAAATTGAAAATAGCCATCGTGTAAGTGGTATAACATTAGGTTCTGCAAAAAAATTTGTATAATTTAATTAAACACACCCTCTAACATTAGTTCTATATGCATTAACACATAAGTATGTGCACACGCACTACCTTCGAATTCCTTTGTAAACAATTTGGAAATGGTTAAATTACCCAACCACATAAATAGAGATAAGGGAATAGAAAGGCCACAAAATAAAACCGGCAACCAGTCACGTATATTTAAAGACATTTTTCCTGAGTTTCAAAACAAATATGTTAATTTCTTGATTTCTTTTTTAACAATTTCGCTCAAAAATAAAAAATGCAACAGCTTTCTCTTACAAAATCACACTGGCCATACTATTAGAAATATTGCTTACAAAAGGGATTTACAATAGTAAAAAAGTGGCAGCATTTAATGTTTGCAAATGTAAACAAGACACATGTTGCAAGGTATATTTAAACAAGGTAAACTCGTTGCTACAACAAGTACAACAAGACAAAAACAACACGCCAAATTGTTTTTGTATTTGGAACCATGGTGTCAAAAAAAACGCAACAATGTGCCTTTAAAATAAAAACACAAATTGAAAAAAAAAACAACACGTGCAGTTCAGAATAATAAGCTGAAACAACAATTTTTAATATATTGTGCATTCTCAAGCATAAAAATAAAGTATTATTGCAAAAAATAATGCATTTAAATGTATTTTGTTTGCTTAGTAATCACAAGAATTAAAATTTCACAAAAATAAAATGTTTTTCACAATTTTACACTTTTTTAATTCAAAATGGCGCGCACTAACCATAAGTATGTAAACAAACACAAGGAACCAACGGAACCAACATAAATAACTTTTGACACTAGGGTTCCAAATGGGGTAAACAGCTGACAAACATATGGGCCAACGAGTTTACCTTGTGTAAATATACCTTGCAAGGAACCAACGGAACCAACATAAATAACTTTTGACACTAGGGTTCCAAATGGGGTAAACAGCTGACAAACATATGGGCCAACGAGTTTACCTTGTGTAAATATACCTTGACACATGTTGTTTAAAAACACGCTTATTCTACACCATTCACAATAGTAACATTCGCCTTGGGCACTAGCAGCCGGCAAGAAAAGTTTTTAGAAAAACTTAAATATTTTTTAGTTTCCAAGCAACGTGAAGTAAATAACATCAAAAAAATACATTTGAAGTTAAACCTATATTCTGTGAATATTTCTATCGAATCTATACAAAAAATGGCCGAAGGCGATAAAATCGAAGTACGTGATATTACACGCATTGAACGTATTGGAGCCCATTCCCATATTCGCGGTTTAGGCTTAGACGATGTCTTGGAAGCCCGTGCTGTTTCCCAGGGCATGGTGGGCCAAAAAGATGCTCGTCGTGCTGCTGGTGTTGTAGTACAAATGGTGCGAGAGGGTAAAATAGCTGGACGTTGTATATTGTTGGCCGGTGAGCCAAGTACTGGTAAGACTGCCATAGCTGTTGGTATGGCTCAAGCTTTGGGTACCGAAACACCATTTACCAGCATGTCTGGTTCTGAAATATATTCTCTGGAAATGAGCAAAACTGAGGCTCTATCACAGGCTTTACGTAAAAGTATTGGTGTACGTATTAAAGAGGAGACGGAGATTATTGAAGGTGAAGTGGTAGAAATACAAATTGATCGTCCGGCTACTGGTACAGGACAAAAAATTGGCAAGGTAAAGGAAATTCAGACAATGAGAGGACATTTTATTAATTCTGAAAATACGGAAATTAATAAAATCACAAACAATATCATTTAATTTTATGTGTTAAAAATTGCTACTTAATAAGTAATATCATGTTTTCAGGTCACCCTCAAAACTACAGAAATGGAAACCAATTATGACTTGGGTAATAAAATCATTGAATGTTTTATTAAGGAGAAAATACAAGCTGGCGATGTCGTCACTATTGACAAGGCATCCGGTAAAGTTAATAAACTTGGACGTAGTTTTACAAGAGCTCGTGATTATGATGCCACAGGAGCCCAAACCCGTTTTGTCCAATGTCCCGAAGGAGAATTGCAAAAACGCAAAGAAGTTGTACACACTGTAACCCTGCATGAAATTGATGTTATTAATAGTCGAACTCACGGCTTCTTGGCCTTATTCTCTGGCGATACTGGTGAAATAAAACAAGAAGTACGAGATCAAATTAATAATAAAGTTTTGGAATGGAGGGAAGAAGGTAAAGCTGAAATGAACCCCGGAGTCTTGTTTATTGATGAGGCTCACATGTTGGATATAGAATGTTTTTCATATCTCAATCGTGCTTTAGAATCTGATATGGCTCCGGTGGTTGTAATGGCCACAAATCGTGGTATAACTCGAATTAGAGGTACTAACTATCGCAGTCCTCACGGTATACCTATTGATTTATTAGATCGTATGATTATTATACGCACTGTTGCATATACCGAGAAGGAAATGAAAGAGATTTTAAAAATACGTTGTGAAGAGGAAGATTGTCTTATGCATCCAGATGCCTTAACTATTTTAACAAAGATTGCAACTGACACCAGTTTACGTTATGCCATCCAATTAATTACTACAGCCAATTTAGTATGTCGCCGTCGGAAGGCCACCGAAGTGACAACGGAGGATGTGAAAAAGGTTTATTCTTTGTTTTTGGATGAAAATCGTTCAAGTCAAATTTTGAAAGAATACCAAGATGAATATATGTTCAATGAAATCGAAGAAGAAATTAAAGATGGTGCAGCTTTGGTTACAAAACATGAGGAAGATGGTGGTATTGATGCTCAGCCAATGGAACATTAATTTAAAATTTACATTGGATATTATTAAATATTTTTTAAAATTTAAAATATTTTTCTTAACAATTGATTTTTATTACACTATAACTTGTATTGTTTTTTGCTTTGCAATCAATAAACTATATATAATATAAAGAATTTTGTCGAATTGTGGAGGATTTAAGGGGGATTAACTTATTTGATGAAGAAGCAGGGCTGGCTGCCCACTGGGTAACCCAAAACTATATATAATATAGAGAATTTTGTCGAATTGTGGAGGATTTAAGGGGGATTAACTTATTTGATGAAGAAGCAGGGCTGGCTGCCCACTGGGTAACCCAGAAAAACCCACCCGGGTTTAAATGGGTATTTTGTTAAAAAAAAACCCAAGTGGGTTTTTTTTTCTTTAAATTCATTTAAACAAAGATGGTATAGATTTTACATTTTATTTACAGAAAAATAAAAGAAAATGATTATAAAATGCATACAATGTGTTTTTATGCCAATTTGTTGATTTAATGTTTGTGGGCTTTTCTCTATTTATTAATATGATTTTGTTAAATACTCAATTTGATTACGAAAATGCAGAATTTGTTTTTTAATAAACTGAATTCGATTTTGAAAAGGCCGAAATTGAAGTTGAAATACTATACATAAGACGATTTCTATGGTTATTCCATATTAAAAAAATAAGGGGAAAAAACGTTTTCTATTGAAGCTGAACTACCAGGGCAATTTATTACTGAAGTAAAAAAATCGTAAAAGTTTGCTGGTAAAAATTTAAAATTTTTGACATATTATATTTTTCGCAGTTGTTGTTAAGTTTAGAATGTTTGGGTTGCAAAAATGGAAAATTGCACTCATGTTGAAGAAAGCGGTCTTTATTATAACTTAAAAGTGTAATTTTGTACATTATTGTCGTGTCAAAAAAAAAAAATAAAAAGCCTGTCAACTTGTTATTACGTCGTTAATGGATATAGATGATATATATGAAAATAATATCATTGTTCAACAAATTACATCAATGGCAGTTGCAATTGTAGCGGAGACACTTTGTACAGCATTTAGTTCATTTTGAACTTTGAGTAACATTTGTTTGAGATTCAAAACTTCTTTATACAACTGAACGTTATTTAATATTCTTTGAATGTCATTGTCAAATTCATTTATATGTTCCGATCTTATTTGGGCATAAAGGTTTTACTGTGCATCACTTGGCGGTTGAGGCATATATGTAAGGGCTAATTTAAGTCCTAGCTTTTCTTTAAACCATCCATGCATTTGATGATGATGCCATAAAAAAATATGGAAGATTTTATTGCTAAATCTATACCAAAAAGAGCTGAGTTGACAACATTGCTTAGACCAATTATTTTACCATTACACAAAAAACAACATGACCCAAAAAACCCATGAAAAAAACCGCTGGGCTGGGTTTTTTTCAAAAAAACCGGGTTTTTGCCAGCCCTGTGAAGAAGTGTAAAGAATTGAACTTAAATGAAATTTATAGTAGTTTGATTTTTTTTTATAAAATAAGAAGAGATTTTTTGTGACAAAAAACAACATTTGAAAAATAAATCTGGAAAATGTAAGAACACACATATTACGATTATACGTGAAATACGGCTGAAAAGTAGCTTTTCAATAAAATGCGATTCGATTTCAAAACGATAGTTTTTAATAGGTGCGATGAATTTCGAGCTTTCTTTCAAATCAATTTCTGAATTAACGTATTGCCCTCTTATTTAAAAAAAAGTTTAATTTCACATTAGAAAAAAGTTTTATGGGTCGTTTACGGTTGGCAACTGAACTGAAGTTGAGTTGCCACTGGCGAAATCAGGCAACACCGCTCATGTTAAAATATAACGAACTAATTAAAAATCGACTTTTTTATCCAACACAAACGTCTACAAAAAAAATTGGATTCTTTCGACCGAAATTTGCGATTTTATTAGCAAAAAAATAACTAACTAACAATTTATTGTTATGCAACATTGCCATTGCAACATTATGTTTTAGGTGACAATCTAGAATGTATCCGTATATGTAATATAAAGGAATATGTATATCGTTAATTTAATTTACAAAACGTCCCAGGCAGAAAAAGACAATCACCACGACGTTGTGCCGACGTTGCAGGGGGTACTATCAACATCAATACAACGTACTGTTAACCAAATTTACAATGCTGTCACAATATTAAAATGATAACGCCAAATGTGCGTCTTCCGACTCTTCTTTTTGGTGTTGTCACAGCACTGTAAATTTAAATTTACAATGTTGGATTCACGAATTTACAACGTAGTCACAACCGTCTTCCGACTCTTATTTTCAATATTGTTACAAATATAAATTCGCTAAATAAACAAGCAAAAATTTGTATATTTTCTAACCTAAAAAAGTTTATGTGTTTTTATTTTAATACGAAACTATTAAATTAATAAGACTACATTTTTGTATATACAGCGTTGCAGCGTAATTATAGAATTATTATATACACGGTATTAGGAAATAAAGGTTTAATACAGTGTTATAGCGGTATAGTTTTATTGTAAATACCTACGACTTTAAAAAACTAAAGTCGTATATTTGTATTTAGGGTGTTGTACCGGTGTTGAATCTTATTTAAAAACGGTATTAAAAAACTAAGGTTGTAATTTTGTTTCTACAGTGTTGTGATGGTACCATATTTTTGGTAGAGTCACAATTTTGTATTTACAGGGTTGTGGCGGTACATAATATTTAGAAGAGTCGTAATTTCTGCCTGGGGTCCTACATTTCTTATAGTTCTTAAACTATGCATAAGTCTTTATTTACATATTCTTTTTTTTATCAAGTTTTATGTCTCAAACTTAGAAAAATTTTATATACATATTTTGTAAATTAAAGTTTAATTAAAAATAAATTTATGCAAACAAATTTACAAATTGTTAGTGGTCTCACTTGTTGTAGTACCGAGATTGCCGGTAAATATCAGGAAAATCGTAAAATTTTTAAAATTTTAAATAATGATACCTTCCAATAACTGGAATAATACGTATTATGTATTTTCAAAACAAAACATTCAAGTTAAATTCTCTAATTATTTAAGAACCAAGATCAGAAATCGTTTTTAACCCCGCCCAAAAAATGGGATGTAACAAGTTTGTAGTGTTCATATCAAAAATGCTATTTTTCATGAATATAAAGTTTGGTAATTTTTTTTTTTTTTGTCCAATGAATGCCCAAAGCATCAATCTCATTTTCTGTCCTATTGGCACATATTAGGGGGTTGCCCCGACGGAAAATCCAGCATTGATTTCTGGTAACCGCCCTATTAGGGTCGTTACAAGTTATGGTAAATTTTTTTTGGGGTCTATCTTTTGGTGCTCCCCTCTAAAATATGCCAATATCCTAGAAAATCCGATTGACAAAGTTTAAGCCCAATCGGATAACGCCAACACGTGCCTCATTGAGCATAAATTAGGGGAAAACAGCGATTTTTCACTAAAATTCATATTTCTTTGTCCTTAATTAATGCTAAATATCACTTTATCTATTGGTATAAGGAACAAAACTATCAATATCAAAATTAATAAGAATAAAATTTCCTATAAAACAAGACTCGACTCAGGTTCCTAGAATGAATGGTTTCGGTTATAAAGGCAAAGAAATACGAATTTTAGTGAAAAATCGCTGTTTTCCCCTTAATTTTTTCTCAATGAGGCACATGTTAGCGTTATTCGATTGGGCTGAAACTTTGTCAATCGCATTTTCTATGCTATTGGCACATATTAGGGAGTTGCGCCGATGGAAAATCCAACATTGATTTCTTGTAACCACCTTAATGTACCTATCCCAACGAACAACGAACACTCTTGTTTTTTTTAGTTTTATATAAACTGATCCTTAAAATATTGTCTTTAGCCCTCTAAAAGCATTTTTCTCGTTTGAGCTTTTCTTTTAATATAATATAATTTAAATAAAATTAAAATTAAATTAACAAACAAGTAAATTGTAAAGCTTTTATAAAATAATATTAATATTTACTTTCGAATCCTTATTGGAACGCACTTAAATTTCCATGATTTTTTAATATATCTGCTGTCACATTTAAATCACATTTAAATCGCTTAGATAATTTAGGTATGACTTCCTAACTGTAATAAATAAAATCAGTTTTATTGCAATCGGTGCGTGGGTAAAAGTCGACATTGTTGCTGTCTCTTGGTATTTAATTAAAATAAAAAGGAAATATAAGAGTTTTTCTTTTGAAAAAAGTGTTAAAATGTCAATTTGTTGTCATATGTTCAAATAAATATGAATTATAATTCGTTTATAATCGATTTCGGTGAAAAAATTCATTAAATATTTCTAAATGTGTGTAAAAGTCTAAATTGTTCTAAAAATGATGACGTCATCATAATTTTGTTCTTTTATTCCGTTTCCTTCGTGGAAGTTAAAGCAACTAATAAAATAACAACATGTGTGCGATGCGCGAATTGCTCGGTAACAGTCGCGTATTTTAATAAATAAAAAGTGTGGGCATATTTGGCAAAAAGTGTATTGTTGTTATTGGTAGAAATGTTACAAAAAGGAAGAAGTTTGGCTTTCAATGAGTGTTCCTTATTTAATTGAGTGCTATTGTTTTTTTTTTTATTAAGAATGAGTTGTAAAAGTAAATAAAGTTGTCAGATGAAAAGAGGGAAGCAAATACATAAAATATGTATGTGAGTTGTTTTTGTGAGTGAATAAAATAAAGACGGAAAAGGAAATAGTACATATAAGCAAGACGTACGAGTTTATTTCTTTGCAAAGGTAAGTACCTACTACATACATACATAAGTATATGGGTGTTTCCCATATTCCCAAATTATTATTTTGAATTTTTTTTTCTGCTAATATTATACAAAATAAATGTATCTGTTATTTTCCGAAAGATTAAGAGAGAGTTTACACGGTGTCTATTTAGACATGTCTAACAAACACGTTTGTTTTGTTTGTCGGCGATCGGGGTACAGAAGAAAGGGGGGTTGCAAAACAGACATGAAATGAGTTTTCATGTTTGTTTATATGAATTTTAATGTTTTTATTTGTATGTATATTAGACTATTATACATGAAAACAGACATGTTTGGAAAGACATCGTGAAAAGACAATAGGTTTTTGGAAGCATGTTCAAAAGAGAATGTCAAAAACAGACATGTGTGAAAAGACTCCGTGTAAACTCCATCTAAGAATTTTCATGTTTTCAATTTGTATGTAGGTGCTTATTAGACTATTATACATGAAAACCGACATGTTTGGAAAGACATCGTGAAAAGACAATAGGTTTTTGAAAGCATGTTCAAAAGAGAATGTCAAAAGCAGATATGTCTGAAAAGACGCCGTGTAAACTCCCTCTAACTTTAATTTTCTTTATACCTACAAACAAAAATATTTTTTTTTTTTTTTTTTTGTTACCCATAATAAATGAATTCAGACACAAAAAACTTGTAACTTTTTATAATGTTACGACCGTTTCTTTAAAAAAAAAATTTTTTTGGATACAAATTTCTTTGGTTTGAAAATAAGTTTATTCCTTAAACAAAATATTTCAAAGAATTTAATCAGATATTTAACTTGACATGTCCTGTGCAAAATTTTAGAATACATGATGCTTGTTTCCGGCATTAAAAGGGCCGTTACCTTTTTAACGGTCAAAAAAAGTATTGATATTACATTTTTTATGAATTCTGTCGGTTGCTATCGTTGCTTAAACTTTCGTTAGTCCCATATGGAGCAACCCTCGTGGCATATTTGGGTAGGTTAGAATTTAATTTAAAAAATCTCCGAAAATCGGTAACGACCGTTACTTTGGAAACTCAAAATTTTTATCTTTTCACTTTTTGGAAAATTCGTCACGTAATACATATTTATTTCTAACCGCTTGGATTAAAAATTCTTTTTATACCTATGTACCAATGACTTTAATATAAAATTCAAAATTAAGCTTTGTTTACAATGAGAGCAACCATTTCATTTTTTCTTCCCAAAGTACTTCATATACAGCCATATCACAGAGTACAATTCCGTTTGAAAATGGAGTTCATTCCGTATTTTGGTGCTTCAGATAATGACGAAAAAATTTTTCGGAATGAATCCATTTTTGTCTTCATGAAGGGAAAGGGAGTTTTCTGTACCTGAAAAACCAAAATCATGGTTTTATTATAAATTATAAAATAAAATACCTACAAAATATGTTTTCTTCGATTCCGAACGTACTCTGTGATATGGCCGTTATTTTCCTTTAATTTTTTAAACAAAAATGTTACTAAAATTACTTGTACAAAAACCACAAACAATTTGTTTTTGTAAAATCATTGTGCAATGTCAAAAACAGAAACAGAAAACAAAATAGAAACAAAGATAATAAACAAAACTTTGACATCCAACAATCACAAAGCTAAAAAAAAAAAATTATCAGCAGGGCTTTTAAGACCACCTGTAATAAATTCACCTTGATTAAGACACTATTGAACAAGTGCTTTATGATCTAGAATTTAATATAAAATAAACGTTGACTTTCTAAAAATGTTTTTAAAACATGACACAGAAAACAGGACATTACATGGGGTCTTCACCTGACAAGTTTTGTCATACCAAACGTCAAAGTCCATATAAAAAAAACTTTAAAATTTTTGTCAGGGTTTTTTTTAAAGAAGTTTGACGTTTGGTATGACAAAAAATTGTCAGGTGAAGACCCTATGTAAAGAATACTCCTATACATATCTTTGATTTCATGTAGAAAGGATCTAACTCAAGTAATTGCAACATAGCATAACATAATTGAATCTGTATGTATCAAAATGTTCAATTGTCTGGGTCCTTGAGTAATTCTAAGTCGATTTAGCCATGTCCGTCTGTCTGTCCGTCTGTTGAAAACACGCTCACTTTTGAACAACTCAAAAGAAATGAACAAACTTGGTGCCAAATTGCTTGTAGTTATCCTAAGCAGTTTGGGATTGAAATCCAGCAAAATTGGTTTAGTAGGACCAGAGCTATGAATCAAAATGTGGAACCACCACCTAAAAAAATTGATAATTTTGTTACAAAAAATAACATAAATGCTGGAACAAGGCACGGAATGAGATAAGATTTTGTTTTATTTGACTGGAAATCACGCTGTTAAATTTCGTGATGACCCGTCCATAATTTACCCTAAGCCCCATATAAACAATACTCTCGGAAAACAGTTTAGTACGCCTTAAACCGTAAAAAATAACGCTGGCGTAACAAAATTTGGTACGTCACAGTTTTTTAGGGCTAGAAATAACACTGTGAAATTTCTTGACGATCGGTCTATAATTTACCTTAGGTCCATATAAACCCTAGTACCGGAAAACGGTTTAGTACGCCTAAAACCGTTAAAAATAATGCAATCATAACAAATTTTGGCTCGTCGCAGTTTTATAGGACTATAAATGATACTGTGAAATTTCGTGAAGATCGGTACATAATTTACCCTAGGTCCCATAGAAACCCTACTCCCGGAAAACAGTTTAGTACACCTAAAGCCATAATTTATAATGCTAGCATAACATAAATTGGTACGTCACAGTTTTACAAGACTAGAAATGCCGCTGTGAAATTTCGTGATGATCGTTCCATAATTTACCCTAGGCCCCATATAAACCCTACTACCGGAAAACAGTTTAGTCGCCTAAAACCATAATTAATAACAAACCGTAACAGTTTAAGATAATAATGACATCATACAGATATTACTCCTTAAACATTCGAACTGTCGGTGGAGGGTATCAAAGATTCGGCACAGCCGAATATAGCACTCTAACTTGTTTATACTATTTTTAACATGTATTTGAATCACTTAATAACTCAATTGCGAAAAAATCGAGTTAGGGCCTTTCTACATGAGGCCAACGATATGTACATGATTTTCATTAGTATGAATTATTTATTTATTTACAAACTACCTATCAAGCCATCATGGTCTTTATTACATAATCATAAAATAACTTCCTTAATTTTAATACTTTTTAATTTTTAAATTAAGACATTAGTGCATATAATTGCTGTCAATTGTTTAATTTTATTTGCTTCAAATCATGAATTCAAGTCGGTTTATACGTTTTTTTAAACCAGTGTTTAAAAATACTTGACTATTTTTTTTTAATTGCTTAACTTAACTGTTAAGCCAAAGCAAAAGCAGAACAAGATTGAGTCAATAATTTGCTTAAGCTCACTTTCTGTATGTTCTCTGTCTAAGCAGTCAGCAAAGCAATCACTTTAAAAAGAATTTCTGTTTTGCCTAATAAGTTTTTGTTATTTTTTTTTTTTTGCTTTTCCTACGCTTGAGTTCTCCTTGCTCTTGCTGTTGCTTGCCGTAAAAAATAGGCGATATTAACATCGAATTTGTGGATTTTTGTATTTTTATTTTCATTGTATTTAATTTTCTTGAGCAACAAAAAACAATCTTTGAAATATTACTTTATGACAATCTTTGAAATTAAATTTTTTGACTGGCTAGCTAGTCTTTTACTAAGTATGTAATAACATTTTTTAAGTTGAGTGTATAAAATAATTGAGGCGATAAAAACAGATTCATCCCACTTAGAATTATCTCAATAGATTTGGCTTACGATTTTGAAGAAAAACTAAAATCGATAGATTCAGTGTTGTCACTAAAAGTAAAGAATGTTTTGTATTTCTTAAAAGTTTATTGCAACAAATTTCAAAGCGTTTCCCACCAAATCTTAACATGTTTAAGATTTACAAACGTTATAAAAATAACAAGTAAGTGCTATAATCGCCTGTGCTTAATCCTATATACCCTTCATCATGGTGCGATGGGAGCAGAAGGTGAGTTATATAAATACCGTTCTTTAGATAATAATAAAACTAATTTGTGCCACACCCACTTCTCCAATCCCGCCCGCAGGTTCAACGCCCACTTCTCCAGTCCGCCTATATTTTTAAAGAGTTTGTTTATTAATAACCCTGATACATATGTATTCCAAATTTGGACAATATTTCTCTTGTTCGTATTGAAATAGGCTAAAATTTTATTTCTTGGATATTTGCATTTCAGTCACAGCATCTTGTTTAACAACAGAAATAACGGTTATTTTGGAATATCTCAAAAACTGTTCTACTTTTGACAATTCTGACTTCATATTCAGATTCAGCGGAAAATTTTACATAAAGATTAGGTGTCAAATTCATTTGGTCAAAAAATTGTCACGTAGTGTTATAGGGGTTTTCGATTTAGTGAGGTTTCGATTTAACGGGGTTAAAATAAAATAAATACAAATTAACGGGGTTTTTTAAACGATAAAAAAAAACAAAAGACAATTGTTAAAGATAAAATATATAAAAATTATTCATGTAACAAACTGATGTTAAGAAAATAAACACAAGCAAAAGCAAAAACCCACGCAAAAAAAATAGCGGTAAAAAATCATTCTTTCCATGTTTCTGTTGTTTTTATTACGAATTAAAAGTGGTAGTTAGAAAACAATTACGATTTATAGGATTTTATTTGAAAAAAACAAAATTACCAAAATGTATGGAAATCTTACGAACTAACGAGATTTTTTCAAGGGACCGACAGTTTATTACGAATTATCGGGAATTACGATTTATCAGGGTACGAATTATCGAGATTTGACTGTATTTTGTTTCACGCTTTTTCAATCCACTGCCACTTGCGTTCACGTTTTATCTCAGCTATGGGTATGTGGTCAGTTAGTGTCGGTTCACACACGTCAAGTTTGACCAGTCAAGTCTTCAGTTTTAAGGAGAGATGGGAAAAGAATTTACATTCTCTTTTCCCTTCTCTCCTAAAAACTCAAGACTTGACCAGAAAATGCGGAGTATTCTTCTGAGGCATCGGTTGCCTAGGGTTTAGAATCGGTAGGTAATGCTACGACTAACTTTCCAGGTTGTACATTGGATATACATTAGAGCGACTCAAGTTGTATGGAAGCAAAATTCGTGCTCGATGTACCCTCCTAAAAATTAACCTTGGAGTTTTTTAAAATGACATTTTAAAAATTTCGGCTCCAGCTTTGACCTCTCGTGAGCTGGACCAGTTTGAAAAAGGGTCTATTTTTGTATGTTTTGTTTATTTGTGCATCTGTTCCCTTACCAACTTTAGTTACTACAAAATTGCATTTATATATATTCCAGAGCACCTTGTAAAATGCATCTAATTTGCAATAATCTAAATTATTTACATACAAAGATGATGTACTTGGCAAAAGAAAAAATTTGATACCCATATTGCCCTATATAAAACGAAGGGTTACCACCCCCTTGCATTTTTGTCAAAACGCGAACTAGCACGAATTTCAAAAAAAGCTGAGACACGTATTTAATTAAATCGACTAAATAATAAAACATGTTAATTTGGCACTTATATTACAAACAACCCCGAACAAAAAATTCAAAAACCGTTATTTTCACAGATAATCCGTAAGAAAAAAGGACATGGATGATGACGTCCTTGGACAAATTGTATATACAGTTGGACGCGCCTTAAAAAAACCTTTCTTTATGCGTATACATTTTTGTTAATGTTTAAATGCGATTTTTAAAGCAAACATAAATTCTATACTTCTCTATAGTTGTACAATAGGGTGGGTCACTACTAGTTGCGTTCGAGAACACAAAAGTTTTTACTATTTTTTACTAAACTTTACTGCATTTTACGAAATTGCGTTCGAGTACACAAAATGCAGTAAATGAGAACATAAATTGAGAGCGAAAAGTGACAGTTCTTATCTGAGTATTTACAAATTTTTACTGCAGAAATTTTTGCAGTAAAATTTAGTAAATCAAAAAAACATATGTTTCAAAAGGTAAACAAACAAAATTAACAATTAAAAAGCATACAAATTGTGAAAAAATTGTTAAATAAAAGAAAAGTTGAAATAAATATAAAACCAAAACAAAAAGTGAATAAATATTAATTAATAAAAGGTGTTTGTGAAGCATTTATTAAAACAAATACAAACTTTTGAATTTTTTTTTTTTTTTTTTTTTGTTTTGTTAATTTTTTAGAGTTGTAAAAGTGTGAAGTATTTGGGTACTTAAGTAATCAATAGCTAAAAAATTATTTATGTTCTTTTAAATAATTTAACCCTCTACAAATTAATAAAATCAAATTAATTAAAAACAAACAAATATGAAAAGATTACATAAAATAGTTTGTTTGTATTTTCCAAAAATGTTCGTGTTATAAAAAGTATTTAATCGAGAACCGATAAGAACACTTCAATTATTTGCCATCAGTTGTTGCCTTTATTTTACGAATTTTTAAAAATTTTGCTTTCGCGTACTTTTTTGGACAACAGCTTTTTGTGAGAGAAAATTTTTTACTTTACTCATTTACTGCATTTTACTGTAAAAGTACTCAAAGCACCTACTGATGTATGAGAAAAAATAAAAGTTCTCGAATCATGTTCTAATAGCAATATTTTTTTTGTCTTACGTCAAAACAAATAAAATCTGCAAAAAAAAAGTCCCATCTTCAGCCCGCGCAGAGCTCCTAAAAATTAAGTATATCGTTAGCTAAAATGCAAAAAGACGTAACTAACAAAAATATAATTTTACAGGAGAAGCAAAAAACTTTATTAAATGAAAACTATAAACATGTCAGAAAACATGCGTTAATGGGTCATCCATGGAATTCTTTAAACAGTTTTCAAATGAAACCATTTCATTATATTTTGTTGAAAAAAAATTAGTAATTACGTAGTTTTTCATTTATAAAATAAACACACTTGTAGTTACGTAGCGCAATTTTTTAACCCAGAAGTGTAAAATTTTGTGTAGACATGTAGTTCAATGGCATTTATAATAATCAATCAAAAACACGATTTTGAATTTTTTGTTAGTTAGGTCTTTTTTCATTTTAGCTAACGATATGTAAGAAAAGTAAATTTTTTAATGTGTAGTTTATAGAACACGAGCGCCTTACTCGTCCGTTCAACTTACATTTAAAACAAAAACAAATTTCGAAATTTTGTTTTTGTGTTTAATGTAAGTTGAACGGACGAGTAAAGCGCTCGTGTTCTATAAACACCACATAAATATCTTATTTACTATCAATTATTATTAATTAAAACTGAAAACATTTTGAATTTAACTTAAAAAAAATAAAACTTTGGTTCTGATACAACAGAAAACAATAAAATCATTTTTTGGTCACAAAATCTTGTTTGCTGTAAAATCTAGGCATCTCTCGTCTAGATTCAAGTTTCGTCTATGTTAAACCTTCTCTTAATTTTTTATTGCAAAGAATCATGGATGCTTCTGATACTATTTTCACGAACTTACAAGTCGATAAAATATAGTAATATGCTTTTCTGCAATACAATGCTTTTGTTGTTATATTCAAAATTTAACAAAATTGAAAGTCAAAGCGCGGGCTGTTACACTAAAAATAAATTAATAATATTTTACAGGGGTCTAGTGCAGACAAAAATGCAACATATTTACGCTATTAGAAGTCGATAAGAGAAAAAAAAAATATTTTCGACCCACCCTAATAAACATATGTATTTTATTTATTTTTATTTCTTTAATTATATAACTGAGCCCTTAGGGACTTATATGGGTACTTTCAAATATAATCAAATCTTACCAATTTTTTACAAATTTCATATTAAAAAATTACAACATTTTTTTTATCGTTTTTGGTATTTTAAATTTTATTCGTTCTTTTGCCATATAATTACAAAAATATAATTTCAAACACAATCTGCAGTGCGTATTTTTATTTTTGGTTACTAATTATTATTTCAAATTCCTTAATTGTTTTATTAAGTATCTGCAAATTTTGTTTCAATTTTAAAACTTATTGTAAGTTAATGCCTTCTTTACAATTTCTTTTTCCTGTATAAGTGATTACATTATTTTATTTTTTTGTTTTATTATGTTACTTAATTTTGAAAATATCACTTACATTATTTCACTGAAGTCAGACATGATCGTAACTTTAGGCATGATTACAATATTGTATTCAAAGACATATTTTAAGCATCTTACAAACTAAGGTAAACAAATAGTGGAATTGTAAAGTGAATTTTAAAAACAGGGCTCAATATATTTATTAATATGTACATACATATATCGAGTTCAAGAAGTATTGAAAAGGCAGTTTCGAGCAAAGTTTATGAACAATCATTTCGAATATTATTGAAATTGATCTAGGCTCTAATTCTGTTTTGTTATGTTTTTTTCTTATATAAATGATATGTAATCAATATTTTCAAATTTTATGAGAATAGATTGATAATTAATTATAGTTTCCATGTAAGTTCAAGTTTCGCATATCATTTATGTTGCCAAATTGTCTTATTACTTGTAGGTATTTATGTATTATAGAGTTTGTAAACAATAATATCGAATATTAATAAAATAATTTCTTTCTTGTTCAAAACGATCTAAAAATGTTGCTGTAAAGTGCAAGATATCCTTACGAGTCATTTGCATATTTTTCTTTTAATAATGCTTTGACTTTTCAAAATACATATGTATTCTTTATTTCTCAAAAAGATCGCACACTTCACAAAAAACGTCGTAGTTTTTTTTAATACAACAGAAACATATCGCACTTATTCAACAATACTGTATTAACTCAAAATTTTTAGTTTTTCACTTTTTGGAAATAGTCGACAGGTATTATTCATATCTACCCACTGTAAAAATATCGAGCTATTTTGTCCACTTTTTTGTAAAGAAATGGTTGGTTTAAAAATGTTTTTTCCAATGCCATTCATATTAAATTAAAAATTGATTTGCTTCTACTGAAAATTTTAAAATTTTGAGTTAATACAGTATTGTTGAACAAGTGCGATATTGCACACCTAGTTCAAAAGTGGTTCAACTAAAAAAACTTAATTTTTCAGAAATCGAAAAAAAACTGTTTTTGACCTAAAAAAAATAGTTAAAAACAAATCGTTGGACCATTTAGTAGAATATCCATACAGATTACAATCCAAGAATTTATTTTTAGATATTTATACACTAGATAATTAATAATTTTTAGTTGTGTCATTTTTGATGATGTATTATTCGCTCAAGGTACCGAACTATTTTAAGATATGTCACTTTAGCTGAATTCTTTTCCAATTTTGACACTTTTGCCAAATTCAAAGCTGACACAAGTCTTAATATAAACTCCAACAAAGATGATACAGTTCGTATTAAGCTCTTAGCAGTTGAGATCTACCATTATATTTTCAACACAACTAAACATAAGTCACATTTATGAACTGCAACTTTATACCAATTGACACATAAAGAAAGACATAACCGTTTTTTAATTACAGTTAACAACAGCAAAATACACTGATATTTTTTATAGATAAACAAGTGTATTGTGTATAGTTTAAGACCCCTTTCACACTCGGCAAGTTACTTGCCGACAACAACATAGTATGTACAAAATTTTTTTTCCTTACCCCGGCCTTACCGCTGACGTCTGCAAACCAAGAGTTGCGCAAGTATCTTGCCGAGTGTGAAAGGGGTCTAAGCATATACATTAGGGCGGGTCATAGCAAAAACGTAAACTACATAAAATTCTCCGAAGAAACCATGTATCTAAAATAAAATTCTAATCCGCGCCTCTCGACTTTATCCTCTTCTTTCCTTAAAATTTTTTTCTTTTTTTTGATATACAGTATAAGGTGGGTCGAAAAAAAAGTTGTGCCAGTCACCCCCTGAAATGAAAGATATGTCAATGAAGTTTCCAAAACAGGTCAAATTTGTTTTGCCACGCCCCTTTTGGTTTTTAATATGTAGCGCTGCCACTTCATTGACATATCTTTCATTCCAGGGGGTGACTGGCACAACTTTTTTTCGACCCACCTTATACTGTATATCAAAAAAAAGAAAATAATAAGAAATTAACGAAAGAAGAGGATAAAAATTTTCAAGTCGAGAGGCGCGGATTAGGATTTTATTTTAGACCCATGGTTTCTTCGGAGAATTTTATGTAGATAACGTTTTTGCTATACGATTTTTAATTTTTTTTTTCATCCATACAAATCGACCCGCCCTAATATACATATGAACTTAAAGCTGCGTTCACAATCAAAAAACATTTTCACTTTGTGTTCATAATAGAGCAACAATTTCTTTTGTAACTACACACATTTTGCATCAAGAAACCGTTTGCAAATTTTAGCGACAACAATATTATGCATTTATTTTTGTAAACATTTTGTTAAAATGTTCATTCAAAACTAAATAAAATTATTTTAAACGTCAGAAACAATTTCATACAAATTGTTGCTGGAGTTCTAGTTGACTCAACTTTAGTTACATTTTTAAAAAAGTTTTAGTTACATTTTTGTTCTAAAAATGAAAGGAAAATATATGAAATACTTTGGGAAGAAAAAAGATAGAAGAAAAAACGAAATTGTTTTTTTGATTGTGAACGTAGCTTAAAGCCGAAAAATTAAAATTTTGAGTTGAGTCACCTTTGAACATAAAATAAAACATTTTTTAAATTTAAAAAAAAAAAATATACAGCCCAATTATGAACAAAAATTTTCCGGGAGTTTTTTTCCCTTTTCCCATTTTTATAATTGAATTAACATAGGCAAAATGGGAGAAGGGAGAAAACTCCCGGGGAATTTTTATTCATAATTGGGCTGATAAAGATTTTAAATACAACCTAAACGGGACACCGTCATTAAAAAATTCAAACAAATTCTTTCGTATTCACTAATCTTTTTTTTATTAAAACAACAATATCGTATTAATTCAAATTGTGGAAACTTTAGACCAGGGGTCAGCAACTGGCGGACCGCGGTCCGGACCGTAGGAATTGCCAGACTTGCCGAAGAACATCTCCAAGATTTAATGAGAATAGCCTGCACAAGCTTTACTTCAAACTTCAGACGGATAGTGCAAGACAAAATGTGTAATTTTTCTCATTAATGATGTAAAAACCCTTAGTTCTTTCTTTTTTTTTTTATTCAAAGCATTTGTTTATTATTGAAAAAACTAATGCACCGAAACCCATTCGTTTTATTTGTCCTTTGATACAGTATCTAAACATATTATTTAAATAGTTCAGTTTATTAACTTCCGGACCGCGACGGTCGTGATTTTTTAAAAAACGGACCCCAAATGAAAGTAGTTGGTGACCGCTGCTCTAGACTCTTACATCTGCTAGTCTTTTTCTGTTAATTTTCCAATGCAAAATTAAAGTCTTAATAGTTGTGCAAATTAATTGTAAATAAAATTGAATAAAATAAATAACTTATTTTTATTTTTCGAATGTATTCTATCAGGTCTGTTCTGAAAATCACGTGATTTCAAATCACATGAGCTTTTAAAATCACACGTGTGATTTTGTGGTGTTCTGTAAATCACACCGTTTTTGTGTTTTTCGGTTTGATTTTCAATTGTGGAAAGCACAAGCAACAACAAATTAAAGCTTTTAACGCTTTTTATGTTATTTTCCAACACTCATTTTAGCCGATTTAGCGATTTCAAATAAATTTTAGTGTTTGTTTATAAGCTTGCAATTTTTCGCGATAGAAGCGATGTTTTCCCGTGATTTTTCGCAGCTTTTACGATTTTTAAAAAATATTGTACTTTGCTTTCATGACGCTGTTAGCAAATTAGCTACATATCTTTAAATCAACTAAAAAAAAAAAACAAACTGAAATCACAAAACAGAAGTCACAAAAGCAAATACATACATATAATTTTTGTAGTGTCGTCGAATTTTCTTTAAATGATTTGTTGTAAATAAAATAAAATTACACAATATTTTATTTAAGTAATTTATTATGACGGCCATTTCAAAAAGTGATTTCAAAAAGTTGTTTTCATAGCTGAACGTTTTGAAATCAAAAACTAATATGCCCAGAACACTTTTATTGCGATTTGAAATAACTTTGATAAAATGCGATTTTCAGAACAGGCCTGTATGAAGTAGATTTCAATTTTTATAAACAACTCAATTATGAATAAAAATTCCCCGGGAGTTTTCTCCCTTCTCCCAATTTTCCTATGTAAACTCAATTATAAAAATGGGAAAAGGGAAAAAACTCCCAGGGAATTTGTATTCATAATTGGGCTGAAAGTTTTTTATCTAACAGTCCTTCCTATTCCTTCAATATTTCACATACATTTGGTTAACATTGAAGCTGTAGACATGTTCAAATACTTAGAATAATTCACAGATTCTGTAAATAAAAACCTCTACTTAAAATTTCGTTTGGGTAAAACGCCCTGCCCTGGAGACTATCAAATAAACACAACAAGTTGTTTCGGTTTTTTTTTCCGCTACACTTACGTATTATCAGTAAAGATTGTTGAAAATCAAAAGTTTTGATTTTTTTTAATTGTTGGCTGATTAAAAAAAATTTCATTTGCTTTATGCTTGTCAGTGCTACCGTCAGTGAAAGTTGTTAAAAATCATTAGAAAGTAGACAAAAATGTTTGTGAAATATTTGTACCACGCGTTGGTATTTACATATCGTCACCTAATATGCAAAAGGGCCTCATCACTTTTTAAAATTTTACAGAAGAGATAAAAAACTTAAAAAAAAATAAAAAGTGATTGTTACAAAAATAAAAGTTTCGCAATATCATCCAAATAAAATGATGAGTTTATTTTTTTATTTTTTTTTACGATCTCTTGTAAGTTGTGAGGGAGCTTTATGCCCTTTTGAATCATCGTTTTCAGCAACCAAAAAGGCCTAACAACAGGGAAATATTTTAGAAAAGTACTGCGAACCTAACATTTTTTATAATTTTTGGCAATCGATGGCTTGTCTCACGCACAATTATCAAAACAAACTAATTTACTAAAATGCGTATCACTTTTATTAAAGTTCAAACCAAAAACAAATGAAAAATAAATATTTCATTAAATTGGCACAAATGCTGAAAACAGAGTTTATTAAATTCATTGTAAATTTGTGTATTTAATCTTCAAAAAGAATATTGTGATTTAATTTAATTAATTCTTTTAAATCTTGAAGATGTAGCCATTTTTTCTTTCAGATTATAAATCTCTGCATTTGTAATTGGGAAGCCTGAACAAACTGCTTTTCTATTCTCTGTGGTAGTAGCTGATATTCCGCTTCTATGTCAGTTTTAAACTACTCCCGTCGTATCATATGCTAGGGTATGGATCATGCTCACGGTAGGATCACCAACCTTTTTGCCAATTAATCGAACAGAATTTTAAAATCAAAATATTGTTAATAAATTCATAATCGCGAAAAAAAAAGTTGGGATCTAATTATGAACTATTAGTTGAATGGCAGATTTTCTTGCACTTTTCATTAAGTTAACAATCTGTAACGGCAAGTGGATTTGTTTGTTTCTCAATTTTCTTAAAATAACAGAGTGTGTATAATCACACTCCATATGTCCTATAACTAAGTACCTATGCTCCATTGTTATATTTTTTGCATACAGAATAACAACAAAGCCTTAGATAAAACGACTTTCCAGGTCTGTCAAAAACAACTATCCGAATAAATAAGGATATGGTGAAATTCGTGGTTTTTAGTAAAGACTTTTTCTTTCAGATTCGTTCCAAGGTTAGGTTAGGTTAAGAAGGGCTGTGTGCCCAAGGGCACACTTCCACCCGGAGACCAATGCGGTCCTTGTAATTCCCTTTAATGAAAAAAGGTAGAGAAAAGTTTAGAAAAGAAAAGAAGAGGTGGATAGAATTAAGAAAGTTAGTAGGTACCACGTAGAACTATTACCCTCTCTACAGTCCCCTCAACAGAAACAACCGCACTAGTTCCCTGACAAACCCCAGTAGATCAACTGGATTACATCCAGTGATGCTCCCCTGAATCCTGCATCCTAGGACAGGGGCACAGTACATGCTGGACCGTCTCTTGCTCCTCAGAACCATCGCACAATCTGCAAAAGTCAGGTGTGGTATTGCCCCATTTACCCGTAAAAGCCCTAACAGGGCAATGACCCGTCAACAACCCTATAAGAGTCCTAAGACCACCCCCATCCAATCCCAAACATAGTTGTCTGATTCTTGTGTAACTATAATATAAATTTTAAAATTGTACATTAATCATGAAAAGTCCAAAAAGTAATACAAATTACAACAAGTAAGAAAGTATAGTCGGTCAAGCCCGACCATATGATACCCTACACCACAGTATTAAAAAACACATCATGCTTATATGTCCATATAAACATGGATTTATCTATGATTATAAAACTCATTAAAATCGGGTTAAAAGTTTGTGAGGGGCAGAAATTGCCCCCTACCACTCCTTGTGGTCTTATTTTTGAAAAACTGTATAGCTTATGTGTCCATATAGATATGGATCTATCTATGTTTAAAATTTCATTACAATCGGTTTGAGAGGCAGAAATTTCCCCTATCTCCCCTCATGGTCCTGTTTTCTTAAAAATGCATAGCTTATGTGTCCGTACAAATATAGATCTATCTATGTTTTAAATTTCATTAAAATCGGTTTGAGAGGCAGAAAGTGCCCCTGTCTCCCCTCGCGGTCCTTTTTTTAACAAATGCATACATTTTGTGTCCATATAGATATGGATCTATCTATGTTTTGAATTTCATTAAAATCGGTTTGAGAGGCAGAAATTGGCCCTATCTCCCTTCGTGGTCCTATTTTTTAAAAAATACATCCCTTTTGTGTCCATGAAGATATGGTTATGTAAAGGCTTGGTCCTTGTGTCAATAAGAACCTATGTCCCAAATTTTATCAAATTATCTCCAAAATTGCGGCCTGTACTTTGCGCACAAGGTTACATGGACATCCAGCCAGCCTGCCAGCCAGCCGGACGGACATCGTTAGTTCGACTCAGAAAGTGATTTTGAGTCGATCGGCATACTTTAAGGTGGGTCTAGGACCAATATTTTAAGGCGTTACTATGATTATCAGCACAAATGCATAATACCCTCTCCACTATTGTGGTGTGGGTATATAAAGGCTGCAGAAGTCTTTATACAATACATAGTTTAAAATTGCTGTCATAAAGTTGCCTTTACTTTTACACGTTTGAGTTCAACTTTGAATGAATATTTTAAATATTTTTTAGGTATGTTTTGCTCGTCATATTACGTGTTCGTACATTAATGACCATAAATACTTACAGCCTTATTCATACAAATAAATCACGAGTGTTCTATTAAATTTTGTTTAATAAAGCTTTTATAAACCGGTTTTATTTTTTATGAATTTTTATGTTAAATAATTTTTTGCGTATCTCTGCTGGGGGCTAATAAAATTTATAGTCCAAAGTTCAATAAAGTATGGAAAACATTTATATATGACGTTCAAAAATAAACTATTTTTTATATTTTTCTGTTAAGTGTACATGTGTTGATAAGCGAAATGGTAATATAATTGTGTATGTTCAATCAGTTAAAATAATCCGTTAAATTTATCAAGTTTCATTTGTTTATAGACTTAAACTGATTGCGAAATATGTACCTTAAACGTTTAAAAATAAGAAGTATTTTGACAGTGAAAAAGTTAAATTTGATTAAATATTAAACAATAACCCCCATATTCATAAAAAAAAATTTGGATTTATGAAAGGTTTATTGAACTAATTTTCATAGAAAATTAATTTCATAAACCCTTAATTAACCTGAAATGTTTTTTATGAATACGGGTGTAAGTTTTTAAATTTGAATCCTATTATATTAATATACTATTTATGGTCATTTATACGATCATAAGCTTTAGTTAAAATCAGATAAAATCCACTATTATAAATATATATGTGTTATAAATGTGTTAACCTTTAGAAAGAGAGTTTTATTTTTGCGGTATTTATTTTCAAAATTGTTCAAGTATTTTGTTTATTTTTTTTATTTTTTTAAGAGAATGATTTTTAATTAAGTTGTTTATTATTTAAGTTAATTACATGTGTTTTTTTTTTTTTTTTTTTTTTTTTGTTTAATTTGTTTAAATTGTTTAAATATCAAGATATTTAATATTAACGTTTGACTAGATAAAGTAGTGTTGTGTTAATTTTAATCATTTACATTCATACTTTCTTCAAAGAGAAAATTATTTATAGAAAAAATAGAAATAAAAATACTTCAAAATAATAAAAATAATACATTTCAGTTAAAAAGGAAGAACAAGCAAAAAACATTACAGTAAAGCCATAGAAAATATTAATTAAATAAAAAATAAAGTCAACATAAAAAAATATTCTAAATAGTGTTAAAACCAAAGTGAAATACAATTTAATTACAATAAAAACTCTTATATAATTACCCTTATACTACTACCGACCAATGAGTAGTAATAATATTTACAGTCCCTGCATTTTAGAGGCATTTACTGCATTTGTTACTATTTGCTTTGTCTTGGTTTCATTTTAATTACTTAAGCCTGTGGGGGAATAACTTTTCACAAGGTCTTTTATTTTCTTGTGTGTTTGCTATAAACCTGTCTTTTTTTTCATTTTGTATAATAGACTAATTAATTGTCTTTTTTATTATCTTCTAAAGTTGGTGACAGATCGGTAGCTTTGCTATCTGTTGTACGTTGTTCATTAATTGTTGGTGATAAATCCGTTGCCTTACTGGCCACACGTTCGTCTGTCGATCTTGATTTTGAACTCATAGCTTGTACTATCTTACAGATGACAAAACAAATGGCACAATAAACAAAACCGAAATAATTTACTGCCCTAACGACCTCAATCCAACGGTCATAGCTAAGGAAAATAAAGGGTGTTAAACACCAGCCCATGTAAATTAAATTATATGATTTTAAAGCTATGGATTTTATGATTTTAAAAGGCAGCGTATTGACGATTGATGCAAAATTGGTTACCACTGATTTATTGTAAACACCTTCAATCTAAATTTAGAAAAAAAAAACAAAACTTAGTTATAATTTATAATTTATAATAAATAAGAATTTAAATAATTTCAGGAAAACTAACCTGTTTTTCCGTGGTTACAATCATATATTCTATAAAGAAGGACATGTAGTAACCGCTGTGGAAACCATGCCAAATGGCTAAGAAAAATAATGCTGCCGCGTAGCTTATGGTGCGATTATTTAAAAACTTTAAACGTTTGTACACATAAGAGGCCAACCATTGATTTGTATTGACATTAAAAGACCTCACATAATGCTCCATTGTGTTACCAGTCTCAAGCAAATACAATTTGACATTTGAACAACCATTCCACTCATCACTGCCATCTGCAGCTTTACCATTATAAGTGAAACCTAAATACGAAAATTATTTTAATAAAAAAAAATTAACTGTTGTCTCTTCTTCTCTCTTAAAAAACCATTACAAAATTAAAGAAAGATAAAGAAAAATCTATAGAAAATATTTTGAATTTGAAAAAAAATCTTCTATTCTTAAAATTAAAGAGCAATTTTCTATAAAAATCTCTCGAAATTGAAGCATAATTTTGTTTAGAAAATCTCTCGAAGTTGAAGAAAAATTTTATATAAAAAACTATTTGAAATTAAAGAGAAATTTTCTATAGAAAAATGTCTCGAAATTAAAGAGAAAATTTCTATAGAAAATGTCTCGAAATTAAAGAGAAAGTTCATATAGAAAATGTCTCGAAATTAAAGAGAAAATCTTTCGAGAAAATGTCTCGAAATTAAGGAGAAATTGTTTATAGAAAATCTCTCCAAACTAAAAAGAAATTTTCTATAGAAAATGCCTCGAAGTTAAAGAGAAAATTTTTCGAGAAAATGTCTCGAAATTAAAGAGAAAATCTTTCGAGAAAATGTCTCGAAATTAAAGAGAAAATGTTTATAGAAAATTTCTCCAAACTAAAGAGAAATTTTTTGTAAAAAATCTCACGAAATTGAAGAAATTTATAAAAAATTTCATAAAATTTCATATAGAAAATCTTTCGAAATTAAGGCAAAATTTTTTTAATCTCAAATTTTTAACAAAATTTTTGAAATTTAAAAGAAGTATGCTATTGACCAAGGCGAATTTATACAGGTGACCGCAACATGAGATAGAGTTATGCTAGCTATCCATTTCTTTTTTTTCGAAAAATAATATGTAGTACATATGTATTTTGTTTTTGTAAAAAGTTAATAGTGAATGTCAAAATTATTTGTAAAAATATAAAAAAACAATTTTTTTAAGCACGAATAACAAAATCTATTATATACATTTTTTTTTTTTTTTTTGTTTTTAAAATATACAATTGCTTGAGAAGGTAAATCTTTTTTCTATATTGCAAATTTATTAAGGCTCCACTTATTCCTTACGCATTTTTAATTCCTTGTGTTTATATTTTATATAAAATTTAAATAAGTTTTTGAAATTTAAGATGTTTTTTAAGCTTTTTTACCGTTTTTAAATTAACCCAAGCTTGCATCATTGATATAATCGTTATAGCATGTTTTATTTTGTGTTTTTATATGCATAGCCGATACGTATGTATGTATGAGTGTTTTTAAACTAATGAAGAGCAAATAATATTAGTTTTACAACAAAGGCTAACTTCGGTAAAAATAGAATAAAAAGTTAGGTGGAAGTTAGAAAAATTTAAATTTAAACTCTTTCTTTTCTGCCTTTTACGGTACAACATTGTAATAACCACATGTACGAGTGTAAAGAAATTTGCATAACTTTTAAACAAATAGAGGTCCCATAATAAAACTTTTAGAATATGATAAGTACACTGAAGGCCAATTTAGATTAAAAAATAAAAAAAATTAGAACAAAGTTAGAAAAATTTTGATTTAAATTGGTCATTCCGGTTTTACAGATGAAAATTTTTTTCTCAAATTAATTTCTTTCATTTAAAGATCAATCTATTTTCTATAAGAATCACCTAAAAATTTTTTTCGTTTGATTAGTTTTTAGTTTGAAAAAATAATTTAAAAAAAATTTGTTTTGAAAATTAAATAACAATTTAAAAAAAAATTTTTGAAAACGGCAACACTTTACCACCCCGTAACTCGACAAATAAACATCATAGAATATTTCGCACACTTATTCATATCTACTAGAACTATAGTTATGCCAAATATAAAGGAATTCCAACAAAATATTTTTATTGGGTTGTCCGCTTTACATATGGGCATTTCCCCAGAATGGTCTACCAGGATGAAAAAATTAAATGTTGATTATCATAGTCTTTTATTGCTTTTTCTTATAAAAAAAAGTCTTTGTTCTTATAAAAGAATTGTTTCATAGCATATCTCAGCTGTTTTACTTGAGGAAATTGGGCTGGAAACTGGAAAATTTTATATTTTTCTGTATTTTCTACTTCTAAAGACATTTTTATCTACTTATTTTACATGCAAGAAATATGTTATGTTTACACGCTTTCTTCATAATCTCTCCATTACAATCAATTGCAAAAGGAGTATTAAGTTTTTTTGTTAAGGAAATTTTAAGACATTTATGGGAAAATGCGTGGTGATAATAATAAAAAAACATATGGAAAAATCGTACGTTCGCGACCGGTAAATAAGCCAATTAAACAAAAACCAAGAGAGATATTTTATTTTGTATATACTGGATGGAGACCTACATTAATACACTTTTAAAATAAATTAATCACTTTTGTAGATTCCGTTCCATTGCGTAGATTTTTACATTTCACTACTGTCAGCCAAAGTTGACTTCTATTTTGAGTACGTTCGTGACCACACGTTTATAACTCTTATTATGAAAACTTAAACTCAATGAAATCCATCTTTTGCACTAAACATAGAGCTACCCAAATGCTATCGAATCGAAAAAAAATGCTAGGAAAAGTTTTGTTTTCTATATTATTTGTACATCAAAAGCGTACGAACGTACGTTCGTGACCCCAGGAAATGCCCATATACATAAATATTTGTTGATTTTTTTTATGCGATTTTGTTTTGATTTTTTTATTTAAAATTTGAATTTATTTTATCAGTTTTATTTAAAAAAAAGAACAAGTAAGAGGGCTTTATTCTCTTATTATGCCGAATCTTATATACCCTTCACCATGGTGCGATAAGAAAAATTATATACATACATATATTAATACAATTTTTTAGATATAAATAAATCTATTTTGTGCCCACTTTTAGAACCCCGGCCACATTTTGTCCAATGTTGTTTATTAGTACCAAATTTGGAAACTTTGACTCTTGCAGTGTATTCTTGTAAAATGTAATTTTTAAAAATATAAGGCATATGCAAACAAATTACATTTGAATAAATGGGCTTGAAGGCAAACTTTGAGGGGCGGACGCAACCCCTAAAACACAACTTATCGCTATGAAATTTTTTTTTGTATTTTTTTTATATAAAACTGAACCGATTTGGGGGGAGGGAATATAAGAAATCAAAAATCCATACAACTAACGGCCACGCTTATGCCCATTCTCGGAAAACACTTTATTTAGTACGCCTAAAACCGTAACAAATAATCTTATTGTAACTAATAAAATTATATCTGTCATAGTTTTATATGAATATGGTTCAATTTAAATTTATATGACCAAAAATAACACCATGCAATTTTGTAATAATCGGTCACAAATAACACCATGCAATTTTGTGATAATCGGTCTATAATTTTGTATGTCCCAGTATTAAAACTTTGATCTAATTTAAGTTTTTAATACCAGAAATCACCATGGGTCCAATTTAATTACCCTATTGAAAATCATTTTAGTTCAGCTGAAACTGTTACGAATCATGATATTTTATTGAATTAGATAGTTTAAATAAAGTTTTATATGACTAGAAATAGAAGCATACAACTTTCTGATGGCCGGCGAATAAGTTAACATACCTCAAAAGAATTTAATACTGACATCAGTTTTTTAAAGATTGGTTAATAATTTATTGATCCCATATGGGGCCTACTTATGAAATAACCTAAATAACGGTAGAGAGTATCAAAGATTCGGCACAGCCCTCTTACTTTTTTTAACTTACCCAAAGACATAAGACCTCCCTCAGTCAGTAGCCAGCAAGAAATATATTTGTACAAAGAGAATTTTGCCCAGAAGCCTAAGTAGATCAATCTCCAGAAAAAGGGTTGATTACGAAAAGCATCAGTTAAGAAATAATTATCGGGAAATATCATGGCACCAACTTGCCGCATTGCCAAATATATTAAACCCAATAAAAGTCGTGTCAGGCCAGCTTTAACAAAACCCTTATATTGGGCATACTCGCCATTAATAAAACGTTGATATCGTTTAAATGGAAACTGGGGGCCAATTAAAAATGAACTGGGGAAATAAGCATAAGCCGACAGTTCCAACAGTGAAGGAGTCTGATCTAAAGCACAATCCAATTGATCTTTAGATAACTTTTCTCTAGGCTTACGACCATCCGAAATGTCAAAAGCAAAGCCAATCATCCGCAAAGTTAACACACAGTGGGGAGTAGTCCACAAAATATCATATTCATTGCTCTCAGTAAAGTAATAGCCAGTTAATAAGTAAGTCATATGAAAAATAAAATTGACAGCCACCAAATGATTGGGTGAATTGTGCAACAATCGCACCAATAGATATGTTATCCATATTGATACTAACGAATGATAAGTATCGAAGCCATAATTAAAAAAACACAAACCAAAACCACACAAAGCAAAGAAAATATGATGAACAGGTTTCGAAGATTGGGGTTGTATTAAGAAACGATAAATAAATGCTATGGGGTAACCTGCAAAAAATAAAAAGTAATTAACTGTGGGAGCGTATTAAACATAAAATAAATTTGCTGTTAACGTACCGGCAAACAAGGTAAGCAATAAACGTATAGCAGCTTCTCCGACGCCAGCTTTATCTGCTATCATAGCAATTAGGCCAATATTATTACCTCCGACAATATCACCACTGCCACCACCACTTGCCACTACTGTCATTTTTGTTTTAATAATTGTCTAGTTATCTGCTGAAAAAATAGAAAGAATTAAATGCGTATTTATAACACAATTACAGGTACGACTGAGTGTGTTTCAAACAGTATAAGAGCAATTATTTATTTTTAATTGGTTTTTTTTTTTGCAGTCTGGTTATAAGTATTTTCAATTGTAATTGAACTTTTGAATCACTTAACATGCATTTGCTTTTTCGTCGTTTCGTTTAATTGTATGTAAATAAAGCTTATCAGAAATTAGAAAAGAAGTATAAAAATACAGCATCAAAAATGTTGGTAAAAATTATGGAAAAGGGTCAATTAAATGTAGATTGCATTGAATTTTTTTTTCTTTTTTTATTATATAAAAGAACAGACAAAAAGTACAAAAATATTTTTTCTTTTATCCTATAAGGAACATATACATATGTCAAAGTTGTGTCATATTTAAAATGTCATAATTTCGCCGAATTAGCCGAATGTGTTGAGAGTATTTGTTCAATATCTCGAAAACTACTTGACATACGAAGATGATTTTAATGTTATTTTAAAGAGAATACTTGGGGCTACAAGCCATATTATATTGAAAATAATTTTTTTTTTTTTTTTTGAAAATAGTAATATGTATCTGCAAAATATTAAATTTTAAAAACGGACTAAGTCAAAAACCTAATTTTTTATTTGGCTGATTTTTTTATATAACTGTTCTTTAAAATTCTAAAACTATGAAGAGGTGTTTTTTTTTTTTCTTTTTTAAGATATGCTTTTTTTTCTTTCGCAACCTTTAAAAAATAATCTTAAGTGAATTTTAATACTGTAAATTTGAGCAATGAATACACTGTGCTAGTTGCACAAAACAGACCAGCGCGCACCTGGCATTTTACCCTAATTGGGGCATGCTGAATCCAGTGGTGCTAACCGTTTTTTTAGGTTAGCTCTTGTTTTCAAGATATATCGTTATTTGGAAAATGTAAGAGGTTGCACAGCATATCGAGCCCTAATAGCAAAAATGATGAAACCAACAACATTTTAGATTTTTGTTTTTTGATGAAAATCGATAATTTTTGATCATTTGATTCATATCTCATATCTCTGGGAAGTACCGTTACGAAAAAAGAAGCAAAAATATTTAAAAAAAAACCTTCTCCTGTAAAATTTTATTTTTGTTGGTTACATAATTTTTGCTATAAGGGCTCGATATATTCGCGTAACTCAAAAACGTTTTAGTTTCTTGAAATTACTAAAAAAAAAAACCGAAATTCCGCAATAAATAATAAAGTGGGGTTGGTCATACATTTGACCCATCTAGGAGCATCCTACGTGCCAAATTAAAGAATTTTATTAAACCGCAACATTTGTATGGTACAGCGCGTAGGATGCTCCTAGATGGCTCCAGAACCACAAGTGGTGAATAAGGGTATACTAATGGCGATTTCTCAGAAAAGAAATCGCCATAAATTTGTCATTCCTCGTGAAACTTCTTCATTATTCTTCTCATATAAAATATATATTCAGGCCGTCTGTCTGTCCGTGTGTCCTTCTGTTGTACCATAAGCTCGATTTAATAGAAACTAAAATTATGGATGGTCGAATAAAAAGAAGTGTACAGTTTGATGTCCCCACTGCGGAAACGGTTCGACTGATTTCAACCACAATTTCAGGGTACATTAGGGATAGTCTGTAGATGGTTTATGTTAAGTTTGCTTGAACTAGGTTCCGCAGCTATGGCATTTATATTTTTCTATATATTCCCATACAAATATCAAGAAAATGCTCCCCATTTTGAACTTCTCCTATTTGTTAGGTATGAGAATAGGTCTTAAAGTATATTTCATATTGCTAGAGAACGTAAAATAGGAAATTTTTTACAAAATTATGTTAAAATTTTCATTCAAAACTAAGGCGAATTTATTACAGGTGGTCTTAAAAGCCCTGCTGATATTAGCTTAAATCACTGTTGGATGTCCAAATTTTGTTTATTCTCTTTTATTATCTTTGTTTCTGTTTTGTTCTATTTCTGTTTTTGACATTGTACAATGATTTTACAAAAACAAATTGCTTGTGGTTTTTGTACGAGTTGTACTTGTTGTAGTACCGAGATTACCTGGGATGAATTCGCCTTGTTCAAAACTAAATAAAATTATTTTAAACGCCAGAAACAATTTCATACAAATTGTTGCTGAAGTTAAAGTTGACTCGACTTTAGTTACATTTTTAAAAAAAATTGTACTGCCTGTTTGTAGAACACGAGCGCAAAAGTGACTCGTTTAACTAACATTTAAAACAAAAACATATTTTTAATTTTTGTTTTTGTTTTAAATGTTAGTTAAACGAGTCACTTTTTCACTCGCGTTCTACAAACAGGCAGCTAGTTACATTTTTGTTTGAAAAATGAAAGGAAAATATATAAAACACTTTGGGAAGAAATAAGATAGAAGAAAAAACGAAATTGTTGCTCTGATTGTGAACGAAGCTTTACTCTATGAAACTTTTTTTAGACAGTCGAGTTTATTAAAAAAAAAAAAAAAGCAAACAAAAACCCCGTAATAAAATAACCTTTTAGCAAGCCTTCTTATTCTGCGCAGTCGTTTTAGAAATAAAAATTTTTTTTTGTAAAAAAAAATATATAAAAAATATAAATATTTTTTTAGAAAAATTTCGAAAGTTTTGTTTTTTAAAACGGCTTAAAAAAATTTCAAAATAAAACTATGCTGTTATTTTTTTTAAACAAATATAAAATAAGTTCCAAATAAAACAAACTGTAAATGATTAACAAAAGTGGGGTCGGTAATACATATGACCCGTCTAGGGGCATCCAAAGCGCTGCAGGGGCAAAATTATATAATTTCATTAAACCGCCATATTTGTATGGAAGCCCCTAATGGATCGTAATAAGGGCAAGTATGTGTTGAGGAAATGTTAAGGACAAAAAAACTATTGGAGGTCAGTCATACATTTTATCCCCCTAGGGACGACTCCTAGGCAGTTATGGGTTCTTTTCTTAAACATACTTATACCTATACGAAGAATATAATTCATACCTATACATTCGTATCGTTAGTCTCATGTAGAAAGGCCCTAACTCACATAAATGCAACTTTACAGAAGAAGGCAAAAACATAACAGAAACTGTATGTATCATAATGAAAAATGGCTTCTTCAATTGCTTGTTAAACTGATATTTTTGATGCTATTGTATTAAATTTTTGTGACGAGGTGTATTTGTGGAAAATGTATTGGAAACACTCAAAAACTCAATTTCGAAAAAAAATCGAGTTAGAGCCTTTCTACATGAGACCGACGATATATAATTTAGGCTTACTTAAAGGTAATTTTATTGCGGAATTTTGTTTTTTATTGTAGTTTATTTGATAAACTGAACTGTTTTTGAGATACGCGAATTGAGCAACCTCCTCCATTTTCGAAATAACGGGTTTTCTCGAAAACATGAGCCTAAAACTGTTAGCCGTCGAGTGCCCCGCTTGACAAAAAAAGTCTTAAATTCGAGCACACTATGAATATAGCCAGACGGTAATTAAGACGTATTTGTATATAATGATATAATACGCCTTGTTAGCGCTGTTATCTTTTTTTTCAATTAAAAATGTATTATGTGCCAAAAAAGTACTTTTTAAACAAAACTGTACCAACTGTGCTAGGTACTCTTTTACATTTAGTAACTCCCAAATACACTTGTACTATAAAAAAAAACTTTTGTTTTCTATTATCATTTTTGTAAAAAAATACAGGAAATATACCATGTGGAAATTCATTGGCATGTTTATTGATTAGGAATCTTTCACAATCACTATAAAAAAAGCTTCACGTTTTTCTTATTTTTTTAATCGATAAGACTGAAATGTAGGTTTTTCTTTTCCTTAAACAAACGCAAACAGCGGGTACTTAGCTGTTTTCATTAATACATATCAGATAATAATAAACTTTATCGTGATTTCTTCTGAGCACCAGGGCTGTCAGATATGGCGATTTCTCGCCAAACGTGGCGATTTTGAAACGTGTTTGGCGATGGGATTTCCCATTTGGCGACTGGCGACTTTTATGGCGATTTCTGATATAACTGGCGATTAACTTGGCTATTTTTACCATTTATATTATTTCGGCGATTTTGTTTAACAGCTTGTCAGTTTTTGTCATCATTACTAATATAAAAAACATATTAATGAAATCAGTGAGGTTGAAGTGTACGATATTATAGACTTGTGTACTTAATTTAAGTTTTTTAACTAAATACATATATGGGTAAATCCAAAGTCATGAACGTGACAGTCGTACGCAATAAAAATGCAATTAAATTTTGAACAACAATTATTTTTACGTTCCCTTAACCCTTAAATTAAAGCACTAAGAAAGCACGAAGTAGCGGTTCGAACGTGAAAAAAACAGAAGTAGTTTTTGTGGCCATGTATAAAAAGGCGTAATTCAGCGAACACAATTTTTTAGTCAAACTACTTTCAAAATGTTACGTAGCAATGTAACATTAAAATGTCTTGGTTTGATTCCGAAATCTTCTGTATTTTTTTTAAGCCAAAATCTGGGTCGATACGGTACATTTCGAAGGTGAAATTTTTTCCATAATTATTTAACTGAATAATTATTAAAATAAAATAAAAATTTACCGTTTATCCGAATAACATATATCTCTTTGAACTCTTCCTTAGATTACAGACCATGTAAGAAAATTTTTTTGGAATAATTTTTATCAAATATCACCTCTTTTAAGAAAGATAAATATTAAAGAAAACATACAATAAAACATTCTCACAAATAAGAAATTACGTTTGCACAACTTTGCAGTCTGATTGTTAATCTAAGTGAACAAATTTATGGATCAATTTATAAACTAATTAGTTTTTAATAACTTTTAAATTTTCGGTCACGGTGGACCTTTTGACGGAAATGCCCATATGATCTCCATTTTATGTTACTATTTAAAAAAAATTACAGAAACAAAACAAAATTTACTTCGTCGACTTTTTTGTATTTTTTCTCAGTCTAATTTGATTAAAGAAAACAAAAAATTTACAAAAACTGACCAAAATCGACGTTTGGCGATTTTTGGCGATTTCTAACGTCCGGTTTGGCGATGGAGCTCAAAAAAATCTGACAACCCTGCTGAGCACTCACAGCAACCTACTTTTTTTGTTTGAATGTGTTTAACATTCAAATCAAATAATAGAAAAAAACTTGAAAAAAAGTTAAGGTTGTGACCCCCTTAACATTGCACAATCATTCTCATTGTTTACTCTATCCAACACATAATTATATTCAAAATACTATATTTGTATTTATGTTTAACTATTTGTTCGAGTAACTAATTAACCCATCAATTTAATTTCACACATTTAATTAGTTTGCTTTTATTTTTATATAGCAAACAAAATAAAACAATAATATTTACCAACTGAAGGACCCGCTACCTTTTAAATAAGATGTTTTATTGATTTCTCTCACGTTTTCCGGTATTTCCCTTTAAAATTTTTAAGAAACGATTGCGAAAATAACAATTTTATTGCATTCGAGGCAGATGCAGACTAATTTTAACAGTGGTGGTAATTTTGTGATTTATCTGTAAAATTTACTTTTATCAAAGTCCAATTACTAGGTCTGCGCAAAACTACAACAATAAAACAATAGAAAAACAACACTTATTTCGTTTGTCTAAAACATGATAAAGATGTCAAAAACAACCGCATTTTTTAATGTAAAAAAAGATACAAATGTCAAAAACAATAGCTATAAAAACAATTTCCCGAAAAAAACACAACTCTGGCAAAAAATCAGCTGGCGTTTAGCGCAGACCTACTAGTTGACCAAGAGTTTTTCTAGTATTTTGTTATTGTGAACGATAGTAAGTATTTAAGGGCTGCCAGTATAAACAAAACAACTTTACAACCTCCATTCCAAAATTCCCAAAAAAAAAATATTTGTATTTAATAAAATCAGTAAAAATTAATTCAAAAAATAGAATGAAACAATATGTGATCGTTCGATTTGATAATTAACAAGTAAGCTAGTGGTGGGAATCGAACCTGCAACATATTAAAAGATAAGCTCTATACCTACTAGCCGACAAGAGCATCTAGTTAAAATTTTAAATTGATTGATTGATAATATAAACAATTTACTTTCTTTTTCAAAATTTTCTTTTAACTAGAGATAGGAGACCAATGCGGCCCATTGTGAATCCCTTCAATGAAAAAGGTAGAGAAAGAGAAAAGTGAAGAAAAGAAATAAGAGGTGGATAGAATTAAGAAAGTTAGTAGGTACCACGTAGAACTATTACCCTCTCTACAGTCCCCTCAACAGAAACAACCGCACTAATAAATATATTAAATTAAATAAATTTCCCTGACAAGCCCCAGTAAATCAACTGGATTACATCCAGCGATGGACCCCAGTTCATCGTGAAATCTCCTTGCCATTTTTGTCTGAGACCCTGCATAATAGGACAGTGGAACAGAACATGCTCAATCGTCTCTAGCTCCTCGGAATCATCGCAAAATCTGCAGAAGTCCGGTATGGTATTGTCTCATTTGCTCGTAAAAGCCCTCACAGGACAATGATCCGTCAAGAACCCTATAAGTGTTCTAAGACCACCCCTATCCAATCCCAGTAGAACCCTGGTTGGCTCTGCGTCCAATCCGGGCCATAGTGACCTAGACACCCTGCAATCCGTTCTATCGCTCGAGGACCGCTTAAAGTCATCACGGAATCTTTCCCGTATCACCCCATAGTAGTAACATAGGGGGCTTTACCCCCCGTCCCTTACCACTAAGTCCAGATTCTAACCCCCTCTCGCGAGTTCGTCTGCCACCTCATTTCCATCAACCATGCAGTGTCCAGGTACCCAACACCCTTACATGGAATACCTCCATGAGTTCCCTAATAGCATTCCGAGTAACTAGTGGTAGATTACCGAGTTTTTTCGAATTGTATTTTTTTGTTTGTATATATAAATATACATATATTATATATATCATATTTTAATGTGTTGTTTCCAGGTGACAAGCAATTGATTGTGTGGTAAAAATTTATTATTAACAAACTGAGTGATTTTCATATAAATTTAGCAACAGAAACAATTACTTGTCACTTGGAAACAGCACGAAATTTTTTAATTATATACATATATCTGTGGCCGTATGGAAAAACTAGTTAACTCCACTTTTTGCGCAAATTAAGATAACACCAAAAATAGAAAGCGAGTTTCATTTACTATCACTCTGTCGGATAGAAATTTTGATATAGTTTCTCATTTAATAGTTATTTGAAAAACAAAAATCAGAAAAATATAAATTTTTATGTAAAAACTAGATAATTCCATGCATTTTTTGAAAAAACAAGTTAACTCCATAGTCTCTTAGAAAACAGGAAAATTAGAAGTATTAAACTGTGTTGTCTCGAAAACTAAGAGACAAAGAGCGATATAGAACAAATTCGGGTCAAAATGTTTAGCCTAAAAATTGCAACTCTAGAGAATTCATAGAATATATTTATGCATTCTTTATATGCATATTACATCTTTTGTATCCGAAATCTTTCCGAGTGATAGTTTTTAGCCCATATAGATCTAGCGTACCTTATGTGGTACAGCAACTTTGAAAAATGTTTTAACATACTTATTTTTATTTGTTTTTACGTACAAACATAATAAAAACTATTTTTATCCAGTTTTTTTTTTTTTTCTAAGAATAAATTTTTTGAATCTGGAAGACAAACAAACTTTATTAAAAAATGGAGTTACCTAGTTTTTATATACGGCCACAGTTTTCTTAAAATAAGAACAAATTAACTGCCTGGCGCATGATGTCGACAAGAATATATCTTTCGTATATTTATATTGAAAACAAAAAGAATTTTAATTTTCTATTATTGTTTTAAATATAAATATGCGAAAGAAATGTTCTTATCGACATTGTGAGTCTGTACCCATGTTCTGTAACTTTAGTAAGAACTTTTTGCATCGAAAAGATGTGAAACAAAATATTTCATCGTTTCTCGAAAAGTGAGAAAAATTTGTGTCTGTAACTCATGTCGAAAACTATCAAAAGAGATTACGTCGTTACGTTATAAATGTCATAATATTGCACTCGAAGCCGATGTGACATTGCAGACGTTCAGAACGCCAGTAACAAATATCGTTGACGGCGACCAAAATTTACTTAAATTGAAAATTTTTCAACGACGGCGGCGAAAACACAACCGTCGGCTATACCAAATTGTGTAAAGTGCGACTTTAATGTTTGTTGTTTGCAAACGAGTTTTGAAAAAATTCGTATATTTTATAAAAATATTAAAAGCAAAATAATAAAACAATGAAAAATGTGCCAAGAATAAAATATTATTATTATTATTGTTCTTTGCATTTTTAATTGTTTTTTACTGTTAAAATTTTTTCTCGCCCCATTTTTATTCGTGAGTTTATTTGACAGTTCAAAGCGGGAACTTTTCTCACCAAAATGTTACAGACACACTTTTTCTGTAAATTGGCTAGTAATGTCCTTACGTGACAGCTTGTACTCGCCAAAAAAAGTTAGACACAGTTAAGTGAGATAAACAGCTATTTGTTTCAATTTATGGAATTTTTGCTTCATTTCACACATTTCAATCGAAAACTTTCTCGACGCGAGAGTTACAGAACATGGGCACTGGTTGTAAATTTCTTTATTTTTAAATTAATCTAAGAACATATTCATATTTTTTACACTTTACGATACTTAAAACTAATAAAATTTTAATATTATAAAATTATTTTTTTCTGCAACCTTGCAATCTTCTCAATGTTAAATGTTCATCAATAAAACTTCTCTTGAGCTTTTTTCCGACTTGATTTCAGTTTGTTTTCTGAAGTATTAATTGCTTAATTTACGAGTTCTTTGTCCGATTGCTCGATCACGTTTTGCTTCCCTTTATTTTCTTCCGTGCTGCCTTGTGGAAAAATTTCCTCCAACTTAGTCTGTATTTGCATGAGGTCAAGGTCTGGATCTAAGTTTATGTTAGTCGGTCGCATTGTTGATTTTTGTGTGTTGATTTTTATATTTTTTGCACGCACGTGTAACTATTACGTTAATTTTTATCAAAAACATAAAAAACAAAGTAGAAGCGTAAGACATTGTTTTTAAACTAAAAAGCTAAAAACGATCTTATTACCAAGTTAAGTATAAAAATGTAACGGAACACCTTTTATTTAAAATTTTAATATGTATTAAAATAAAATTAGCCACAAAGTCAATAGCTCTTTTTCAGGTTCAACCTATGTATGTTAAACCGATTATAACGTTAATCAATGTACTTAAAACTGGCCAATTCATTTCATAAAATTAAGAAAGGTAAACCTTTTAATTATGTTAATGCATAAAAACAGACAAAAACTCAGCTTATTTTTTGATGTAAATATAATCATAAAGAGAAAAAAATATTTTTTGGAAAAACTGGATAACTCCATTTGTTCATAGAAAAAACGGGTAAATTAACGTGTTGAGTCAAAAAGTTAATATTTTTCCACAAATCATTACTTAAGTTGCCTTAATTCCATAAAATACTTATATAATTTTCTCCATTTTTCGAAAAAACAAGATAAGTGACATTAATTTTCGGTTTTAATGTCCAAAAATCAGTTTAATGGTACCAGAAATCTTTAACTGAATCTGAAATATGTTTAAAACTTAAAATGTGTTTTTCTCGTGTTTTCAAAAAGTGGAGTTATCTAGTTTTTCCATACGGCCACAGATATGTACATTAGTTTGTCTTATTAATTTTTGTTTTGAGAATTTTAGATATACATATAAAAAAATTAGCTTAACTTGTCTCTTGTCGCCAATCGACTATCTCCTTAATTGTAATTTGACGCCAGCATCTCCGAATGTGATAATTAACCAAATCATTCACAATTATTTATAAGTCACTTTTGTACCATATTGTGAATAAACAGCTGTTGATTTTTTTTTGCGAACGTTCATTAAACAAAAATTACAAGATAGTAAAAAGAAAACAAGGTTTTTTAATTAATTTAGAAAACACGAATAAAATTTTTAAAAATAAGTCCGTTTAAACAAAAATCATTCCTTTAATTTCACTCAAAATTGAGATTAAAAAAAACACATACTACCTTTTCAAAATAACTTGCAAAAAAGGTACGTGTCACTTGTTTAGAATTTTCTACATACATAGTACCTATGTAGTATAATTGCAACATATTTTGATTATATTTGTTTATATTAACAGTTGTATGAAAACATTTTTTAAATCTGGCGAATACAAATATGAGACGCAACAACAACTATCCTTATCAGCCTTTAAATCAAAATCCCGGGACCAGTGGAGTAGCACACGATTCTTTAGAAGCTGAAAATGAAAATGCAGCCGAGGAATTAAAACAAAAAATCGGTGCGCTTAAGTCCTTAACAATAGATATTGGCAATGAAGTACGTTATCAAGACAAACTTTTGCGTGGCATGGATGATGATATGGATCGTACTCATGGCTTCCTGGGAAATACAATGCAACGTGTTATAAGACTTGGAAAGAATGGTGGTAGTCGACATATGTGTTATATGTTTCTTTTTGTATTATTTGTCTTTTTAATTCTATATGTGGTATTGAAAATAAAATAGGTCTATCTGATAGTTGACGTTTTTTGGAAAACCTACATATATTTTGTATGTATTTAAGTCCGGTATCGTAACGGTTATAAGTTTTATTTTAAAAATTACTTTTTTAATCATTTGGGTTGTTCACGAAAGGCTGGTTATTAGGTTGTATGATTATTTAGTTATACATATTAACAACAATAAAATACAGTTTTTTAAATGAATTTTCATATTAATTCGAATGTGTCAAATAACAATTTTAAAAGCTTTTATACTTTAATAGTTTATTCCTTAAATTTTTTCCAGGAATATTTTCTATGCATTGATTTTTTAATATCAATTAATGAAGTTTATTTTTTTAAGAATAAGTACAACTCAGAAATTAACCGGTAATGTTGAGTTTTTTAATAAAACCTAAAAAAAAATAAAAATTAATGCATCTAAAGGTAGTCCATGTAACAAGAATTATCTTGGTGTATTTCTTAGCACTTCTCTTTTAGTTTGATTTTTATACCCTCCACCACAATTAGTTGTGAAGAGGGTATATTAAGTTTGTCATTCCGTGTGAAACTTTTTTATTATTCATCTCAGACCCCATAAAATATATATATTCTGGGTCCTTGAGTAATTCTAAGTCGATTTAGCCATGTCCGTCTGTCTGTCCGTCTGTTGAAAACACACTCACTTTCGAAAAACTTAAAAGAACTAAACAAACTGGGTGTCAAATTGCTTGTGGTTATCCTAAGCAGTTTGGGATTGAAATTCAGCAAAATCCGTTTAGTAGGATCAGAGCTATGAATGAAAATGTGGAACCACCACCTAAAAAAAATGGATAATTTTGTTACAAAAACTAAGATAAATGGTGGAATAATGCACAGAATGACATAAGATTTTGCAAGAATTCTTCTTATTCAACTGGAAATCACGCTGTAAAATTTCGTGAAGATCGGTCCATAATTTACCCTAGGCCCCATATAAACCTTACTCCCGGAAAACAGTTTAGTACGCCTAAGACCATAATTAATAATGTTATAACAAAATTTGGCTCGTCACAGTTTTATAGGACTAGAAATGATACAGTTTAGTACGCATGAATCCGTAAAAAATAATGCTATCATAACAAAATGTGGTACATCAAAGTCTTATAGAACTAGGAAAAAGACTGTGAAATTTCGTGATGATCGGTTCATAATTTACCCTAGGCCCCTTTTAAACCCTACTTCCGGAAAACAGTTAAGTACGCCTAAAACCGTTAAAAATAACGCTATCTTAACAAAATTTGGAACATCAAAGTTTTATAGGACAAGATATAAAACTGTGTAATTTCGTGAAGGTCGGTCCATAATTTACCTTAGGCCCCATATAAACCCTACTTCCGGAAAACAGTTTAGTACGCCTAAATCCGTAAAAAATAATGCTATCATAACAAAATTTGGAACATAAAAGTTTTATAGGACAAGAAATAAAACAATGCAATTTCGTGAAGATCGGCCCATAATTTACCATAGGCCCCATATAAACCTTACTCCCGGAAAACAGCTTAGTACGCCTAAAAACGTAAAAAATAATGCTATCATAACAAAATTTGGTACATCACAGTTTTATAGAACTGGAAATGACACTGTGAAATTTGGTGAAGATCGGTGCATAACTTACCATAGGCCTGATTTAAAGCCCACTCTGGTAAAATAATTAAATAAGCGGTAAACTTTCTTCCAGTTTAGCTACATATGGACAGAAAAAATGTTATGCAATTTTGTGATATACGGTCCATAATTTACCAAAGATTTCATTTTAGCAGCCTTCTGAAATTCACTGCAAACGCTTAAACTATTTGCACCGCTTTATTGAAATTTTGTGTTTTTTAATACCACAAATCATTCTGTAGAATTTGGGATGATTGGTTCATAGCTAACCATGGCTTTTATTTATTTATTTATTTATTTATTTATTCATTTATTTGTGTAATATTAAGCCATTTAGGCCAAAAACCAATATTACAAGTGATATATGCTTAAGCTACATATATATATATATATATATGTGTATGTAACATTCATTAATAATAATTATAATTCATAATAAAAACTAATAAAATGAAAATTAAAAATAATATACAAATATAAGAATAATATACATACTATTACTTCGGATTAAGGCTCCCCAGCCACCTTTAAATATAAATATCATAATTATCGTCCATCAGTAGCTAATCAAGATTATTAAGGAAGTCTAAAATTTTTACCCGGAAAACATTATTTGAATAGGAAAAAACTCGTAACGAAAATGGTAAAAAGTTCCAAAGCCTAGCAATCCGAACAATAAAAGATTTTTCGAAACCGGAAGTTGAGATTCTTGGTATACGAATTAAGGGATTCCTAGAAGAACGCATAAACTCAAAGGAGCTTAATAAATTCAGGTGGTTTACCATTTTTGATAATTTTATAAAACAAAATCATGTTCCGATATTTAATAAAGTTATTAAAAGTACACCCAAGAAAGCTAAAAGCAAAATTAGAAACATGTTCATAGCGTCTAACATTATAAACAAAACGAACTATTAGATTGAAAATACGCCTGATCATCCTCAAACGCATAGAACCAGTACCTGAGTAAACCTCAAGGCCATATAAGATATTAGAAAACAGCAAAGCATGTGCCAAGTTATACTTAACTCGCAGAGGCAAGTACAAATTAGTAGAATGAATTTTACGCAATATACCATAAATTTTACCATAAACCATATTAATATGTGGATCAAAAGAGAGTTTACTATCCAAATATACACCAAGACACTTAATATGGTCCACCAAAGAAATAGGAGTATTGCTCAAAACTATATTAATGTCAGGATAAAAACGACTGGTTGGTCCAAACATCATTGCTTTAGACTTACTAGGATTAATCGATAACGAATTGAAAGAAGTCCATTCACATACCCGGTCTAAGCAATAATTTATATAATTTGTTCTCGAGAAAATCATTTAAGTTCAGCTTAAACTGATATTCTACTCAAGCTTTTTAAAATTGATTCTGATTGCAGGTCAATAATTTTATATAGGTATAAACCGCAACAAATTTTAATGCAGATGCCTGTTTTTACAAAGATTATAATAATCAGGGCAAGGAAGTTCATGCACTTAAAATCGCAAAATATGCGCATAAAACATGCACTTAAAATCGTAAAATATGCAAAAATAAAAGTAAAAAATATGCATTAAAAATATATTTATTTAAAAATAATACCAATTTCTTTAAATTTTTTAAATCCGGCATTCTTTTTTAAAACTGCATAAATTTTGGCTTTTATTTTTTCGCCGATTTGACCTTCTACTTTTCTTATTTTAATGACAGCGTCATCAACGAGTTTAACCGAGGTGTTCAATGATTTAAACCCCTGAAGTTCTAATTGAGCCTTTATATTAGGTACATTTACAATATTGTTTACTTTTTTATCGCGGCTGCATTATTTTCGTTAAAATTATTTACCACATCTTTAAATTCTTCAAAATTTCTTGGCGATGTAAGTTTTTACAAGGATTGTTTCCGTAGAAATGGTTTCATTGTTATATTTGTTTAAAAAAATTCTATAATTTTGGTTGATTAGCTAAATATCTGCAGACACCAGAGCATTATACAATTCAAAACTAAATTTGCTAGTATTATCCCCAAAAGCTGATTTTCTTGAAATTAAAGTTTGCGAAACGTTTTCATAAATCATAAATCTTTGTGTTTCTGGCTTTGAAGGTGCTGATTTGCTTGAAATTTTTAAATGAAACACCTTTTTGTAAACTTTGCAAAAAATTAATTTTCCCTCTATTTTGAAGACTCAAAAACACACTTATTCAAAAGATTATTTTTTGATATTTTATCTTTTGGCATTTTTTTCCTTAAAAACAATTTATTTTATTAATACTTTTTGGATTTAAGGTCATACTTCTTACACCGTAAATCAAAAATATTATGTTGAGTTCTATTTTTTCTTCGCCGAACATTATTTTTATTTGCTGTTTCTTCAAGTAAAAAAAAACCGCGAACAAAATGAAATGTCAAAAACGGTTTTATTGTTACTTCTACAATTATGTGCACAATTATACAAATTGTATAATTTTTGTATGTGCTACTTTTTAAAAGTAAAAGAAGGTGAATTTATAATAAAATGTAGGTAATTCAGTACCAAACACCAACATGTTGTTTTTGCTCCTTGAAAATGTCGAAGTTACCAGATTTTCCAATACTATTTTGACTGTTTGACAGCTTCAGATCTGAAACAACTATAACCAGCTGATTCACTGACTACACCTTTTAATGAATTCGCCTTGAACAGAAAGATATTTCTAAACAAAAAAATAAGAAAAGAGCAATTTTTTTTTATAAATATTACAAAATATGACGAAAAATGTGAATTTATAACAAAATATTGTCATTTATATCAAAATATGCAAAAACATGAATTTAAAGCAAAATATGCAAAAATATGCACTAACAAATTGATGCCATTTTATGGGAAATATTGTGATTCGCAAAGATATTAACTTTAGGTGGGTCTCAGAGTACCGACAACAAACATGCATTTGCATGAAGTCCCTTGCCCTGATAATAATAAACATAACTCCTAAAACATTCGAAGTGTCGGTGGAGGGTATCAAAGATTCGGCACAGCCGAATATAGCACTCTAACTTGTTTTAGATTCAATTAGTCCCTGATTTATGTAATTAGTCCGAAACTTTTTTGTTGAAATCAAGGTACACAAGGTAGGCTCATTAGCGGACAGACATAAGCCCCATTTATCAAATTCGTATGTTTTTATTTTATATGGAGACAATTTTGATAAGTCGGTTATTTTTTTAACATTGGTTGAAATTAAAATTTGAAAATATTCATAAAATACTACAGGCCTTTGTCAAAAAAAAGAATCTTTTACCCCACGTCTCCATGCGCTTTCGATCAGAACATGACATGACCATAACGCCGGCAGAGCAACGGTATTAATTTGTTCATGTTCTTGTATGTGGCGAATACGTGTTGATGTTCATGTTCTGATTGACCACAATTTTTGTTGTTGTGCGTTTGGTTGTATACAGAAAATACATTGTATGGCCAACATCATGGCGCTCATGGATGCTAAGACGAATGTTTAGGCAACGATGGCAGCACATTGACGAAACATGAACATGAACAGTCTACACGAGTAGAATTCATGTGCGACATGCTGTTCTTACCAAGTTGATGGATGGTGGAGACGGGTAGTTAGGAACATTTGTTTAATAAACTTTTTATAAAATTTATACTATTAAAACAAATTTAACTTTTATGTTGTAGATTATTTTTTTATTAAACATTTATAAAAAAAAGACACCAAAATATATTAGATTAAAAAGTGAATTTTTTTTTGTTCTTTTTTCAGAACATTTAAAATAAAACTACTTTTTAACCATTTTCGAATCAAAAACGATTGTTTTTACGGCCTAAGTTGTTTCTTTCCTTATAATATACGGGTATGTTCTGCAAATCGAAATAAAGTGGATTTAAAACAACAAATTTTGAAAACGAGCCTGTAAAAAAATTCATAAAAATATTTCTTTTTATATGCTTCATACTTTGAGTACCAATTATATTAACAAGAAAAACACCTTAAACCAGGAAATACTACAGTAATTTTGTCAATAATTGAAATCAAAATCTCGTTCGAATTCAATTCCACTTCTTTTCGATTTTTAGAACATGCCCGATAGTTTTTCCAATAATAACGATAGTGAAATCGCATTTTTAAATATTTCAAAAAACTATCATTTTACTATACTGGTAATGATATTAAGGCATGTTCTTTAAATGGAAATGAAGTGGATTGCAAATATCACAAATTTTGAAAACGGGCCTGTAGATGAGGTTCATAAAAATATTGCATTTGTATATACATACTTCATACTTTGGCTACCAATTATGTTTACAACAACCACTGTTAAAAACAGGAAAAACTAGTCATTTTGTAAATAATTGAAATCAAAATCTGGTTCGATTTAAATTTTACTTTATTTATTTCAATTTTTAGAACATGCCCGATTATATCTAGATAATAGTAAAAAAATTAACAGTTTTAATCATAAATGTGAAATATGTATGTATGTACATACAATTAAGTTTTTATATAAACAAACTATTCTTTCAAAAACATTATTGACCCTATTACGGTTGACAACTCAACTGTAGTTCAGTTGAAATTTTGCAGTTTTTGTATAATGATTTACAACTGTTAATTGCGGTTAACAAAAGCATCAAAAAATTACAACTCACCGCTAGCAGTTCAACGCTGAGTTGAATTGTAAACCGTACTTGTACATAATTTCTAATATTTATACAACAAACATTTAAACAATTTATCTTTAAATTTAAAAGCTAGTACAAGAAGTTGTTTTTTGTAATATTTTTATTAAAATTAATTTTTTATATATATATCGCAATTAATCCACAAAAGGGTATTAACTCAAAATTTAAAAATGTTGATTAAAAGCAAAACAATTTTTAATTTTACATTAAACACATATGAAAAATAATTTTTAAATCAACCTTTCCATTACCAAAACGTAGACAAAATATCATAATACTTTTACAGCGAGTATATATGAATTAGGGAATGGTAAATGGATTCCAAAATCGATTAATCGAACCTCAAAATCAATTTCAAAATCGTTAAGATTAGATTAAAAACTTGTTTTTAAGAAACTTGATGTCGGAAAGATCCAGATTTTTTTCCTTATAATTTTGTATTTGTTATATAAATGACATACTTTTTGTTTTTCACTCTGCTTATAACTAGATTTAAATGTCGCTCACACACTGGTCTGTTTGAATAAAAGTGTATTGCCACAGGAATGCCATGGTTTAATTCACCTGTTGTGTTTCTATATAGTTTGTTGAATTTCACAAAGCTGGGGGTGTACTCTCTATATCGATGCGAAAACCATTTCGTTGCGAAAGGTAAATGTAACTTGGTACTCTCTATCACTTTCGCAACATTTTCTGAAAATTAAGCAATAGTGGCAATAAAAATTAAAGATGGCGCGGATTTAGAGTAATGAAATGCCAAAGTGTGTAAAAATATTTGAAATTGGAAAATCTAAATAAAACAAAGTGAGGATTTACGAAAAAAAAAAAAAAATAAAGATACGAAAGTCATATGCGCAAACGTATTAAAGAGTACCTATCGCTAAATTTGCTACAATTTTCTTTCGCATCGCAATAGAGAGTAGCCCCCCATGACTTTGAGTGTTTGGTTCGGTGCGATATGTTTGGACTGTTTTGTTCACTATCCGTTGATGGCTTTAATTTCTGAAGAACAAAAGCCCCTTTATTAAAGTTGAAAGTATACCCAGGGTACTAACACGTAAAACTAAAACTTTAAACTTCGAACACTGCGCTAACATACCATGTACGCACAAACAAATCTCAAGTTTTATTGTGCATGCCCATAATTGATCGATTTAATTAAGATTCCTAAATTTTGATAAAAATAAAAAAATCGATTTTAAAAGCCCAATAATTGATTTCAGTATAAAATCGCAGACGTAAATTCGATTGCAAAAAGTCGATTTTTTTAAACACAAAATCAAATTTTCGATTGGAATCGAAATCGATTTACCATTCCCTAATATGAATATTACGTGTCGATTTCTTCCAAAAAGTGAAAAAAATTAAAGTTAATTAATACTCTCTTGTTGATCAAGTGCGATATGTTAAAATATTTTTTTCTAAGTTTAAATAATTTTTGATGTTTTTTTTAAACTTTGTTTAATAATTGGAAAAAAGAATATTTGAAAAAAATAAATGAAATCGCCGTAAAATATAATACCGTTTTCGCTTTCATATTGAGCCCTATTTGCAATTATATCGAAAGCGACAAAAGACAAATTTTACAGGAGAATAGCTTTTAGTATAATTTTCTTAAGCAATGAAATACTTTATTTGGATATTGATGTGCTTTTTTCGCAACGGTACAAATTCAAAGTCTATGAATTTATTTGTTCGTCATTGTAATAAGTTCTTACAAACTATTTGCACGAATAAAACAAAATTTCGATAAATTGTCGCTTACGATATAATCGCAAATAAGTCTCAATATCGTTCTATGGATATTAGGAATTTTAAAACATAATAGTTAATAAAAATATTTCCTATTAATGTAGTTAGTTATAAAAAAAGAGTGTGTGTGTTTCAATGTAAATATTTAAGGACAATATCTTTATAGAAAATATGTTCAACACAAACAAATTTTCATTATAAATTACCTGTAGTGTGTGTTTTTTTTTACTTAAACTAAATTTCTTAATGAATCGGTACTTCATAACCATTATTGATTGATTTGTTATACAGGTCCATACTTTGTTTCCAGTTTTTGGTTTTGTTGTTTATTTTTATAACTTTTTAATTACCAAAAATAAACTAAACTTTCATATCGTCGAATTGTTGCATTAGTTACTATGCCTGATACGATGTTTTCATTTTTTTACTACGACGACTAAAATCTTGTTCATCACCATCTGAACTGTCATGTTGTAAAGTTTGTTCGCCATTTGTCAGTTGTTGGTATTCAGTTGGATCTATTACATAGCCATTTTTTGCACATTCAAGCATACGAACTGAAAAAAAATCAAAATTAAATATGTTATACATATTTTTTTTTTTTTTTTGCTGAAATAAATCGTAACCTAAAATGCAAAATAACGTAACAACACTTTATAAGTTTACAGGAGAAGCAAACAACTTTACAAAATCAATAACACCAAGGTGTACATGGATGGCGTTTGAATTTCTTTAATAAGTCGTCATTTTTGATGGCAGAGATCAAAATTTTTTGTAAACATGTAGTTTAATAAAACGAACAAAAATCAATAAAATAGTTGATTTCGAATTTTTTTGATGAGACGTTGTTTTGCATTTTAAGTGACGGAATAATTATTTATTTTTTATTTATTATTTAGTACAATTTCCCACTTGATTTTTTATTTTTTAATTTTACCGAATTTTCTATTATGACTATGATATCAAAATTTATTTTAATTCAAAACAGAATTCTACAATATACCAAAATGTTAGTTTTAAATTTTTTTTATTTTCACTATTTTTTAAGCTATTTTCCTGATTTGAGCCAGTTTTAATGTTTTTATTTTCTTCAATTTTTCGCGATTCTGCAGTTTTAAACGCCTTATGAAAACTTTATTAACTATTAAATTTCAATGGTTATTGTTTTAATTTATCGATTTTAAGGATTATTGCAATTTTTAATATTAATTGCAGTTTACGATTTTTCAAAGTATTCTTTCTTTAGTGTTTTTAATTTTGGACCTTTACAAATTTAAATAAAATAGATATTAACTGCCTTTTTAAATGAGAAATATTCGCTTATCAATTTATATTGAATTGTTTCAATATAAATTCCTAAGCGAAAAAGAGGCAATTACTCAGTTCCGAAAACTCTAATAACAATTATCTCACTTTGTGCCTCCAAAATAGCATTTTGTTTTTTAATGTCCTCAACATCCTTTTGATTGGCCTGTATTTTTCTTCTCATTATTTGAATACATTCAGTTGTTTTCTTTAAAATCTGGGCACGACTAGCCTAAAAAGCAAAACAACATTAAATTTAACGTTTCTACATAAAGAATTAAATTTCTGACATAAATTACCTTCTCCCCCTTTAAGGAAGGCACCGCCTCTCTTAAACTAGTAAAACTTTCCTTGATATGATCACGTCTCTTGCGTTCCAAAGCATTGTGATGGGCTCGTTTTTCCTCTTGGGTAAAATTTTGTGTATTAGTGTGACGTTGATGTTGGGAACCACCAGCATCCGAGTCGTTGTCATCCTAGTAACAAAACAACATATTTAAGATGCAAAACAACTAATTTTCTTTATTGTTTATCCATAAATTTGTTTAGCTTCTGTAATTTTCTTTCACACTTTTATTATTTTGTATTCCACTTACATCACTTTCAATGTCAATATCTCTATCATCGTCACTCATGTTTTATTTATATTTTTCCTTTTGAGAACCGCTTAAGCTTTATGCAAAGTTTTGTTTATTATTAACTTTAAATAGTTTCTTACTTATATTATAGCAATTTATTAATATTAAATAAACTTTTATAACAATTACTACGTCGTATACTTTGGTCGTACGTACAAATTTAGTGAATTACAAAAATAGAATGTAGATATAAAGGAGAATAGAAAAACTGTAAATATATAAAGATGCCACCTATTAATAATGGGGTTAGGCATTACCATTTCATATAAATATATATATTTAGCAAAACCGGTTTTGACAAATCTTATGGCGATTTCTTTTCTGAGAAAAATATGTTACAGTATATACATGTAACATTTTCTAATGTTACCTATAATCGCTCGAAGTATTACATGTTTTTTTTTATTATTTTATTTTGTAAATATTTTAATATTTTGTTTTAAAACAAATTTTTTACAAAATTAAGAGCGGTATGAATTATGACAAACAAAATAAAACTTTTGTTGTACAAACAAAGTAGTAAGTACCAAAGTTGTAGAACAGGGCAGTATGAACACCTTAAGTTAAAGTAAGGGTAAAATATGTAACATGTTTTGCATGTTTTTCATCAACATATTCACAAAAGAACTTGAAAATTTTTCCCACAGTTGTATTTTTTGTACAAACGAACACAAAAATGTAGAACATGAAACATTAATGCAACATTTTTCTCAGAAAAGAAATCACCATTACGCTAAGTATCAGAAAAATAACTATTTTATTAAATCAAAAACTTCTTAAATAAAATTTATCTTAATTTAATTTTGTATGCATCTTTTATTTACAAGTTTATTTTCATGGGCAAAAGTGCACTTTACGGGTGGGCTATACGAAAAAAAATAAAAAAAAATATGCTACCCGATTCAGAATAAAAAAAGAAAAAAAAAAACATAATTAAAATTTAAGGGGGCTGAGGCCCGTGGGGCCCTCTAGACCCAAAAAAACAGCCCCGCCCACTTAGTGGAATGTGTGAGTACTCAAATTAAAGGTAATTGTACAAGAAAAACGAAAATAATAATATTTAGGGCGGGCGGGCCTTTTGGGGCCCTCTAGGTAAAAAAAAGTGCCCCATCCACTCACATCTATGTGTAGGTACTCAAATTAAAGGTAGTTTGCTCACGATTGTAAATATTTTGTTTCATTTTGTATTTTTTAATGTTTTATGTTCGATTTAAAAAAAAAAAAAATATTTTTTTTTGTAACTAATAGCCTATTTTCGATGTGCTATAGAATTCTTTTCTGCGTAGCCGGCCTTCGGCCGGGCGCATGGATTTTCTCCTGTATGGAATAAAAAAAAAGGCTTCGCTAACTAAAGCTTCTCTGCATAGCCGGCCTTCGGCCGGGCGCAAGGATTTGATGCTCTATGGTATAACAAAGACCGGCGTCGCTAACTAAAGCTTCTCTGCATAGACGGCCTTCGGTCGGGCGCATGGATTTTCTCCTCTATGGAATAAAAAAAAGCCTTCGCTATTTAAAGCTTCTCTGCATAGCCGGCCTTCGGCCGGTCGCAAGGATTTTCTCCTCTATGGTATAACAAACACCGGCTTCGCTAACTAAAGCTTTTCTGCACCTTAAAATTACTTAAATTAACCTAGAGAGGAAAATAATATGCGAACACAAAAACAAAATACATATTTGCAATCGTGAGCAAATTACCTTTAATTTGAGTACCCACACATATCACAAAGTGGGCGGGGAAGTTTTTTTGGGTCCAGAGGACACCACGGGCCTCAGCCCCCTTAAATTTTAATTATGGTTTTTTTCTTTTTTTATTCTGAATCGGGTAGCACATTTTTTTTTTATTTTTTTTTCGTACGCACTTCAGCCTTTTCATGACACAGTACTTTTCGCTTATAGCCCACTACTCTAGTTGCACAACTTTTGTGGACTATAACCGATTTTTTTTTCAATAAGCCATTTTATGGATAATAAGTGAAATCTATTATAATCCACATTTTGGACTATATAAATATTATTTTCTTTAATAAAACCATTATTTTTAAACAAAAGAAAAGTTTATTTAAAACATAACCAAATATTGATTTAATTGAAATAAATTGTTAAAAATAATAGTTGCGAGAAAGGTAAATAAAAACATGTTGACTGTTGATTAAAAAATATTAAAAACAGAGTGGACTATAAGCGACCATTTTTGCATAAAGAATTATAAATGCTTGCTAAGAAAATGTGGCTTTTAAACGAAAATGGACTACAAGCGAAATGGACCTTAGAACAAATAATTTGTATGAAATTCGAAAAAATGTGCAAGTGAATATGACAGTTTTGGCTTTAATCCGTTTTTGGCCTTTAAGCGGAATGGACTTTAAGCGAAAAGTACTGTATGTACATTTTTGAATTTTATCATCTAGATATTGCAGCAAATAATTTAATGGGATCATATAACTTAAAATTTGTTTAAATTATTTTAAAGATAAAAACAGGGGGAAAAACCTTTATATGAATACACAAATTTCAATATTAGAAAATTACGTACATATGTATGTTCATCGTCACAAATAGTCGCCCATAAACATATTACATATTTTCCATTTGGTAATTTTCAGGTGGTTTTACGTAGATTCTATGCATTGTCTTATCATTTGATTCGAAGAATTTTCAATTTGATTAAGTCTGGTCATAAATTCAAATATTTTTTCATATTCAGTCTCTTGATGAAGTAGGTATGTAGGATATCTTGAATGCTTGCTGCTTATTATTTTTAAGCATTTATTCTGTATAATTTGAAACTTTTTCCGGTGGAAATAAGCAGCTGTATACCAGATAGGGCACGCATAAGTTAGTGTCGGTCTAATAATACTTTTATAGATTAGGTTTTTTATTTAAAGTTTAAGTAAGAGCGTCTATTTAAAAATGGTCAAAGGGCTTTCACTGATTCAAGGGCATTTTGACACGTTTGGTCAATGTGTTTTTTGAAGATTAATTTTTTGTCTAAGATAACGCCGAGATATTTTACATCATCCCTGATATCGATGTTATCACTCCCGGTTTTGACAACTCTACTCATTCACTCGGGACCTTGCCTGTTTAATTTGATGTTTCTAGGTCCAATATTAACGGTGATTCAAAAAGTACCAGTTAAAGGGCAACAAAGTATCAAAAAGCCCCTCTTGCAGATTCTCATTCACTCAGTACATTGCATGTTTAATTTTATGTTCATAGATCCAACATTAACGAAAATAAATAAAGTACCAGAGGGAGGGAGGTCGCAATTTGTAGAATATAATAGCTTTGTTTCATCCGTAAGTCCGTTATTTTCTGGTATTCCTCAGGGCTCTGCTATGGATCCTCTTTTATTTATATTATGTATAGGTATATGAATGACCTTTCTTCATACATTAATTTATCATTATGTGAGCTATTTACATACTATCTATGAAGATGACATTTCTTCTCTTTAACAGTAATTTGAATGCACATGATTTTTTGCAATACAATATTAACTAGGTATTGCCTGAATCAAATTCATCATTGGACTTTACTTAAGCGGCCCATACACTTGCAAAATTATTGTATATGATATTCGCCATATTATTTCCATTTTGTCGTATGTATATTCTACAATTCTAAGTCGCACAATGGTTTTATTCATTCAATAAAAAGGTGAACATTAGCTATATGAACAACATAAACATCATTGTACAATGCTGCCAACACATTACACTTTCTTATCGTTGTGCAATAAAAATAAATAAATAAAAAGTGTATGGGCCGCTTAAGAAATGAAGATAGATATTCGAGAAAAATGTCTGGAAAGAAAAATTAAGGTGTTGCTTTTAACCCTTCTAGGTGTGACTTTGTGGCAGTTATGGAGTTTTTATTTTGTTAATTTTTTCCTTTTTGCACCCACAAAATAAGTTAAAATCATAAAACTATTTTTGGATTTTCTTGTATTAAGAAACAACATTGGCTACTTTAGAAAATAAACTTCTTTCTGTGTAAAGAATTGATATTTTAAATATCTGCATTAACCACAAGAACAAAATAAAATAAATTATAATGACATATGTGGCAATATGACATATAAAGGCAATAGGTCTGTCTGGGTACTTTTCCAGTAGCAAATACTCAGTAAATTTTTTTGGGAGAGTAACACCAATATTACTCTATCGGCTGAAAAAATCTCAAAAAGTACGCAGACAGTATCCAGTGAAATCTTGCAAGAAAACAGCTGATCGGTGTGTAAACAATTGAAATAACAAAGCAAAAGAATTTTAGCATAGGTATGTACATATGTGTACGCAAAATTGAATTCTCGAGGTAAATTAAAAAATTATTAATTAAAGTAAAGCTTAAAAAGTGTTGTAAATTAAAAAACTTGTTTATTACACTGTTATTAATTTGGTAAGTTCAATTTCTTCTAAGTTTTTAGTTTTATTTGTCGGGTTTTTTATAAAACTTCTTTTGCTTACATTGCCCAACATAGTGCCGGCTTACAATGGAAGAAAAGAATGAAATGCCCAATACAGTGCCCTCCAACAGCTTGACAACGGAGAACAATTATTTGGATGTGAAGTTCTCGCCAGGAACACAATTCTTAATACTCGCCTCTTCAATTGCAAAGTTTGCCCCACAAAGTTCTGCTGGTTCTATCGGCTCTTCCATCTCCTCTCCACTTACTCCACGGTCGCACTGTATATTTGGGCGTTTCTAGCATGATGTAAAATGTTTTGTTTATTATAATCTATATATATAAAATTGGATGTGTGTATGTATGTATGTAACGTATGGACTCCAAAACGGCTGGGCCGATTTTGATGAAATTTTCAGGGAATCTTCAGAATATTCAGGCGGGTGACATAGGGAAGTCTGATTTTTGATTTTCGGTCTGGGGGCGGAGGGGCGTGGCAAAAACCATAACTTGAGAACGGCTTGACCGATTTGAACGATTTTTTCTTTAAAATGATCGCCATGGTCTAACTTAGATCTACACGGAAAGAAAATTTTGCCCCGCCCACTTTTACGCCCACTTTTTTCGATTTACCTAAAATCAGAAAACTGCTCCATCGAGTTGACTAATTTTTCTTTCAAATGTTCGTATTAATCAACTTTAAGTTTTCATCGAAAAAAAATTTACCACGCCTACTTTTTCGCCCACTTTTTCTATTAAGCGCATAACTGGAGAACGGCTTGACCGATTTGGACGATTTTTTCTTTAAAATGATCGCCATGGTCGCACTTAGATTTAAACGAAAATAACATTTTGCCCCGCCCACTTTCACGCCCACTTTTTTGGAATTACCTAAAATCAGAAAACGGCGAAAGAAAAATTTACCACGCCTACTTTTACGCCCACTTTTTCTATTAAGCGCATAAGTTGAGAACGGCTTGACCGATTCAAACGATTTTTGCTTTAAAATGATTGCCATGGTCCAACTTAGGTTTTTACGGAAAGAAAATTTTGCCACGCTCACTTTTTTCGATTTACCTAAAAAAAAGGGCTTCATCGATTTGACTAATTTTTCTTTTAAATGTTCGTATTAATCCATTTTACGTTTTCATCGAAAGAAAAATGTATCACGCCTAATTTTACGCCCACTTTTTCTATTAAGCGCATAACTTGAGAACGGCTGGGCCGATTTGGACGATTTTTTCTTTAAAATCATCGCCATGGTCCAACTTAGGTTTTTACAGAAGGAACATTTTAAAGGCCGTAAATTTCGTTTAAAGCTCAATTTAAATCGTTTGGTAATACAACAATATTTGCTTAGGGCCAGCAACGCGGACCGGGTCAGCTAGTTTATTATAAACGTTAAAAATCAACACAATTCTAACTACTTACCTCTGCCATTGTTAAATTTCAATTTTTATTTTCATTTCACAAAAACTATTTCATTCAAACAGCTGTTCAAACTATTTGCAAAATCTTGCAAGCGGAAATTTTTCCAGTAACATTTTGCAAGTTCTCTAACTTCCAACTGTCAAAAAATTCTCTTTTTCGCTCTCTCGCTGCAAGAGATTTGGAGTACGCAGACAACCAAGGCGAATTGACTAGAAGGTGGGGTCAAGTCAACATGTGATGTTTTTTTTCGGTGGTCGACTTGTCAAAGTTTGTATACAAACTGGTTTTTTATGTAAACAAACCTGTTTTTTTTTACTAGTAATATTTTTGACAACCCGACCACAGAAGCATTGTAGTTGTAGAGTTGACCTCACCTTCTAGTCAATTCGCCTTGCAGACAACATTTTGCAAGATTTTGTAACATTTTGCGCAAAATATGTGTACGCAGACAGACCTAATATGTATGTATTGTTATCATATTGTCAAAAGTTTAATCAAAATTAAATTGTTTTTTTTTTTAAATCTTTATCGAGCGTTAAATAACACGCTTAATTAATATAATTTTGCTTTATTTGCTTAATCCAAATAAAAGTAGATATTATGAGATTTTAAAACAAATATTTGCAAACATTTATATACAATTTCAATATTATTTAGTAAAATTAAAAAAAAACTACATATCTTCAAATAACGATGGTACCTCAATTTTGGTTACATAAAATAATGTTCATATGTATGCATATAATAGATAAGCAGAGTCCAACTGCCTTTAATTAACAAAACAAACAAAAAAAAAACACATGTACAACTGTTAAGATAGATAACAATTATTTGGTTTTATAAATTTATCTTTGCAATAGTTAGGTCAGATGCTGTATAATCCTTCAAAAAAATGTTATTAAAACAAAACATTATAGTTTTAAGATATTGATTCTAATGTTTATTTTTTTTTTATAAAAAAAAAAAAAAAAATTTTTGTATATCCTTTATTGAAAAAAAAGAAGTCTCAAATAAACTTAACTTAACTTATTGAATCCACTGTGGTAAAAATGTGCCTCATCACTGATTATTATTTTCATAATAGGCCTGAATAACTTAAATGCGTTGCTTGATTGTGTATCTTTCCATGGTTCAAATTGAGTTAGTCTAAAATTGAGAAATGTCAAATGAAATGCAGAAAAAACTTGACGTTTAGGTGTGGTTCACATTCAATATTGGCCCTTTACAAACCCTGCTCGCTTTGTTCTATTCTCATATCTTTTTACACACGTTGTCATTGCTCTCGCTTCTTTCACATTTACATAAGAATGGTAACGGGATAAAAAAAATAATTCTTTTGCTTTTGCTTGTGCGAAGAAACAAAACAAAAAATGTTACTCCTTCTCTTCTCTGTTGTCATAGAAGAAAATGTGGAATGTGTATCTTATATTTTATACGAAAGAGCCGAGGCCTTCTTACAAATGCTTTGGATGGTCCAATCTCCAATCATGAGTCAATTTTATTTCATGTGAGCGTTGTTGAAGCATTTGTGTAAGAAAAAAAGTTGTCATAAATGCACAAGAAATGTCACAGCGCATGGATAGCTTTGACCATATGATAAGCCAAATTTTTAAGCGTGGCTGTTTTGGACAATGTGAAGCAAAACTGACTTTGGTTGTACAAAATGCAAATATTAGTTACACCCAAAGGCTTGTTTTGCACAGTTTCTTGCTGGTGTCCCAAAAAACATTAAAAATATAAAATTATCTCAATAATCGACCACAATTGTGATATTTATTTCTTTTTTTTTTTGCTAATAAATAGTTCATTTTACATAAAACAACGCATTTTTACTTGCCAAAAAATTTAAAAAAAAATATGTATTTTGAACCCTCTGACAGCGAAGTGGGTATTTAAATACCCATGTCGCTGAATCAAACCTGTACTCAACGTTTTTGGCCCAATTTAGCTAATATTTTTTTTTTTAAACAGAACACACCTAATGCTATAAGTCACCAAGAGGGTTTTCCGATTTTCTTCTTTCCCAATTTTCCAGAGCCGTTGTCGTTCACTTTTTCCAAATATTAAAAATTTCTAACTTTTAAACCGCTAACTTACCCAATTAAAGGGGGCAAAATTTAATTTCAAAAATTTGTTTAAGTAGTCTTATCCTTTCTTTATCTATCTGTAAAAACCAATTTCCGATACCTCTTACCTGAAGTAAGCCAGAATTTTTATACGTAGGCTCTGTTTTTGGGTATTTTAATACCCATCAGTCCTTAATGGGCGAATGTAAATTCCCAAACAAAAATTGTTATTTTTTCTTTTTTTTTTTTTGAAAAAACAGGCAGTTTAAATAAATTTCTATAGATTTTAAGTTAGAAGTTTATAGTATTTTATTGCAAATGAAAATTATTGTTTGGTGCCGCATACGCCACTTTTCTAAATTTATTTCTAAAACGTAGCCTTTTGTGCTGCATACGTTTACTTAATACTGTGTATTAAGTTGTTGACATTTTATTTTTTCTTACGACAATGAAGCAAAGCAAGAGTGAAATTTATTTTGTACGTTTTTGTTTTTGTATGAGGAATTTGCATCAGCCAAACAGTGGCGTGTAGAGAAAAACAATACTTAATAAACTTTAAAATAGTTGATATGGAGCAACACTGATGTTTAATATCTTTAAAACCATAAAAAATTTCGTAAAACAGAGTTTGGATTTAGAAAGAGGTTATTCAAAATATATATGTATGTCCCAAACTTAACAAAATTTTTTTTTAAATGGTCGGTAGATCAAACCAATAAAGAGCTGACGATGTGTCAGTAGTGGCACAACATAACAAAAATATGTTATGAGGTTAAGATTCATACAAGAGTTATTTCTGCCGAACATTATCGAAATATGTATAAGCATTAGGGTGGCAGTGAAGTGTATGAAAAAAATTTTGTTGCTGAATTTTAAAGAAGCCCAGGTGGAATATTGTGCTTATTGGTCTAGACAATAAATATAAAAAGTTTGAGCGAAATCGGAGAACTTTAAGTGCTGCCCCAAAGAGGTCAAAGGTCAAATTTCAGTAAATTCCCTATTTTCATTAAATATTTATATAGAATTTCGGCTGTTTCTTCCTGGCTCAGCGTGAAATTTGTCCTGTGGATCAAACAAACCGCGGTTTTATATGTGTTACAAACAGTTTGTTTTAAATAAGCTGAAATATGTAAATAAACTTTTTGTGAAAAAAAATCGTCAATCCTTCACTCTTGTTGAAGACAAAATGACACATATTGCATATTGAACTAAATATGAGTTAAAAAATGTTTTCATAAAGCATTGTTTGCTAATGCAAATATTAAAAGCATTATTATTATATTATAAGCATGTAATTTGCTAAATTAATAAATTATATAATTTTAAGCATACTTAAGTAATCATCGCTTCTTAAATTTCAAAAAACAAGATTGTGTTAAATCTTAAACTTTAGTTAGAAATACAACAAAATTTGTATTACTTTGATAGATGTTTCCTCTGATCCTCATCTTTGTTAATTTTTCATGGTAATCTTGCATAGCTTAATTCCTTTTTCGGTGAAGTCGTTTTTTATTTTTAAGTTCGCAATTATATATTTTGCCCTTCGATATTCGGGTAAATCATTCCATAAACTTGGCTCTATTTTTTAAAAAAAATCTGTAAAAATTTTAAAAGTTTGCTAGTATTCTTTGAGAACAATTCCTCCTGTATTAATAAGTTTTTTCGGAATTACTTCATCTTCATCCAGATTATCTTCTGAGACATTAACTTCCATCTTCGTAACAAACTTGGCTTTAGTTTAAAAATCTATTCTATCATCGAATAACGAAAAGCCTACACATTCTTCATTCAAATAGTAAAGATGGTTAAGAAATTTTGTTATTGCTTTATCTGCTATATTTAATTTAATTTTTTGTTTCTCATTTCTCAAGAATTCAATGTCGTTTAAAGGAGCTTGATCTGCTTTATCAGCATTAAACTAGAATTGCGAATAGCACTTAACAACAAATCCAGCAGCTTCGATTAAACCTTAAACTTCAATTTCGGTTAATGCAGGAAAATGTTTTCGAAAAATAAGTATTTTGAAATAATAAATGGCCTTTGCCATCCATCTGGCTAAATGCATAGCTCCAGGCTTCGTAAATTAAATGCCTTTTGGCGGACTTCCTCCTAAGAATTTTATTATTACATTATTATCAGTTCTAAAAATTCTTTATAGTCATTGCGTGGAAAATTTTCTAATAGTTTCTCTTTTGCAAATCTTAAAATGTTATCTCCGTTACCATCTAAAATTTCATTGAATTTTCAATATGACAATCCTGTCAAAAAACCATCCTGTGACTTTTTGCTAGATTTAAATAATTTGTATCAATATTTGCAGATCATTGCACTAAATTATGTAATTTACCCATTATTTAAAATAAAAAATCAGCATTAATTTTAACCCAATATAAAATGGGCTAATATTCTTAAATTTGTTTAAAGAACTTATATTTCAAAAAAGAAAAACTTGCTGAATATAAAGTTTTGTATGCATTTAAGAAATCGTGTAATTTTGCCCCTTATAAGCTCAGAAGGGTTAATTTTTCCAAAAAATATTCATAAAATATTCTAACTACCCTTCATCAAATTAATGAAAAACTTTCGTGCCAATTCAAGAACTACCAAGAAAATTCCTAATAAAAATATAGAATTTATTTAAAATTGAACTTTGATCTCTTTGGGGCAGCACTTAAAGTGGTCCGATATTGCTGAAAAATTGGCCACTTATATTTTAGACTAATCGGCACAATATTCCGCCTGGGCATTTGCGAAAATCAAAAGTTAATATACATATATAATTTGTTGTAATAATTCTCAGGATATATGAACATATAGTTATTTTAGCCTCTAAGGCTTGATATTGCATAAATAAATGGAAAAAATAAATAAGAACGAAAAAGTACCAAATAGATCCCTTTAAAGATTATCATTCACTCAGGACCTTGCATGTTTAATTTTATGTTGTAAGTCCAATGCTAATTTTTTAAAAAAGCTCTATGTACATACTTTTTTAAATTACATACCTTTTTTATTTCATTATAATATTTTATTTATCAATTCATAATGTAAAATAATTAACTTAATGATGAAACGTTTAACTTGTATTTCTTTAACGTATATATCGCTCATAAAAGATATAAAAATGCATTTTTTACACAATATAAATAAAAACATAGCGAACATCTGCATCACTAACTCCAAAATTCTATTTTTTGAGTTATGACGGCGTTGCAGGAAATGAGTGATATATATTTTTAATAACAATTGGAATCTATGGATAAATTTGGTAATTTAAGGTGTCGAAAGAATGCATGTTCCTTATCTTATGTTAATAACACTCACTTGTATACGTTGTATTTTTATTCTATATCGAATAGCTTTTAATTAAATTTTTTTTAATTTCATATTTAAAAACTAACGACTGTATTTATAAAAACTTTTTAAATTTAATAAAGGTTTACAAAACAAATTTTGTGTGAAAATTCTCCTTAATAAACGTTTGTTAAATTTAATAATCGTTTATAAATACGGGGGTAAAAATTTAAGTTTATATTTGAATGTTTTTTTCACAAAAAAAAATCCGATTTAAAAAATACATATATAAATAAAATAAACATCCCAGCAAACACAGATATACTCCATATGTTTTGCCAAACGTAATGCCAGGATGAAAAATATTATTGCGGCAATAATCGATTTCGTATTGCGGAAGATACTTCCTTCGGGAAGAAACGTGTCTCGATAGCAATACTTCTAAGCAATACAAAAGCGATTCTTCTAGATGATAAACTAGCAATATTGCCAGATAACCACTTATAACCAAATAGGAAGATATCGCCAAAATATCATAAGGATGATAAAAAGAAGATTTTGCATTTCAAAAAACCACACATTTTCATTTTTATTGAGAAAGAATAGAGAACATTATCTTTATTTACCCCATGTACGACACTTGAGTTTAATGTTTCTTCGTTTTCCGTAAAAATTTAATCCATAAATTTTGCAGCTTGCCTGTCTCTTGCCTTCTTCTCTAATATCTGTAATATTTGTTACCGTGGAGAATACGTACTTTTTATATATTTTTTAAAAATATATAAAATGTAATGGATGTATAATTATAACTAATTTAAATTTTTTCCTGTCTATATTTTGTATTTTTTTTTTTAAACTCTAAAAGAAAGAAAATAAAAAATTACTTTGATTATTTTCTTCTAGATGACAATTTTGGGATATTGCTAAACTATTGCCTTAGATGATATCTTCCATTTGTTTGCAGGGATACATATGGGATATTCACAAGGTGTGCTATCAAGTCATATCGTCATAATGTTCTAAATAATATTTTACAATTGTTTAAAAAAAATATTGTTGTGTTTGAAACAAAATAAAAATTTTAATGCTGTGTTCATTATTTCGTCGAAACTGTACATAAGAAATCTAAATTATAAGCGCTTGCCCACAGCAGTCATATATATTTATTGTAATAATTTACAGACACATGACTTTACAGCCCAATAGTGTTTACATTTTTGTCAAATCGCAAGTTATTTTTTTAAAAAGGATGTGTTAAATAAATTTAATATAACTGTTAAATCTTAACATATATGGAATCCAATGCAATTGAACATAACGTAGTAATTTAGTTTGAAACAATTGTACAAACCTTTAGTTTAAAGTATTGCTAAGTTTTAAGAACAAAATTTTACTTTGAAAATTAATCATTAAAATGGTTTAGCCAATTTAGTCTGGAAAATGTAATCAAGGGAAAAACTAATTGTTTAGTACCACTCTTAGTTAATATGTTTCCAAAAGCATACCAACATTTTGATAACATAAATTTGCAATTTAAACCTCTTGCTGACATTAAAATATTGAAATCTAACAAAGATTTAAGTATCAGTGATTTCTGGCGTACAGTTTACCAAAAATAAAGAATGTGGCAAATGAATTAATGTTTTCCGAACACTGGAAAATTGTTAAAGGAATCTTATCAGTTCCACATTTATCTGTGAAATACTTTGGGAAAAAATAAAATAGAAGAAAAACGAAATTGTTGCTGCCATTGTGCTATTATATTTTATAGATATCATTGGCCTGTTTTTAGAAAACGTAAACAAGTGATTGAGTGAGAAATTATATTAAAAACAAAAACAAATTTTCGATTTTTATTGTTGTTTTCAATATTATTTCTCACTCACTCACTTGTTTACTAAAAACACGCTGCATATCTTATCAAAATTTACTTTTTAAAAAGCTTTTATTTAGCTTGCAATGTATGTACAACGACTCACCTTACATAGGCATAAAAAAGTTAAAGTTGTACCCCCTGTAAATTAACTTTGACATGTTTAAGGAAGATTTCCAAAATATTTTGGCTCTAGCGATAATCTCCCTTAAGCTAAACCGAGTCAAAAAGGGTCCATAAATGTTTTTTCATGAATACAAAGTTCGGTAAATTTTTATTGTCCAATGAATGTTCAAATATGTATAATAGATACTTAGGAATTCTTTGATTCTGCATTAAAACATTTTAAAAATCTTAGCACAGACTCGAGATGCTTACATATGTCAGTTTCATCATTAAAACCCCATTTTATAGCCACAAAAAACATACAGTATAACCCGGTTAATTACCCCACGCTTAAATGCCTTTCACGCTTATTTACCTAGAGTTTTAAATCCTCGTTTTTTTTTCTTCCATTTTTTAAACAAAAATCCACGTTTAATTGCCATACGCTTAATTACCCGATTCGGATAATTGCCTTAAAAATTTAACTCCCAAAACAAAATTATACCTAAATTTCATTCGTTTAATTGCCTCAGTACTATTTCACAAAAACACAGCAAGTAATGCTACCAAGTTGTACATGTTAATAATTTGAAAATATGCACTCAATTTTTTTTTTTTTAAATATGCCTAAAAACAAAATATGGCTTGATTAAAACAAAATATTTAACAAATTAATATTTGCATTAAAAGTTATGTTATGAGGTCAAGATTCATATAAGAGTTATATATTATCTAGATACTCCAAATTTATGAGATATTTTGTCTTAAAGAGATTAAAGTTTGAAGTTTGCATAAGGACTATGTGATATTATAGACCGATTCTTACAATTTACATAGGTTTCGTACTTATGACAATTAAACGTATATACCCAATTTTATCAAATTATCTAAAAACTGCTACCTTTACTTTTCGCACAAGGTTTACATGGACATACAGCCAGCAAGATTGACGGACGCACACGAAAAGATTACTTAAACAAGTGTTTCTAATTTGATCGCTTACTAAACAATGCGTCTAGGTTTCTATGTTATAAGTCGCGAAAAACATTTATTTTCAACAAAAACTTGCTTTGGTTTAAAATTGTACAAATTTAATGTGGTTGGCGAAATTAAAGCAACAGAAAATTCATCTGTTAACTAGAATTTTAAGCAATTTTTTTATTTGCTGAACATGACCGCATTTAGACTATGCAATTATCGCCGAGTTTTTTTCTATTTTCTTTTAAAGAAGTTGCTACGAAACTCTTTTCACATTTACAATTACATTTTTTTCATGCATTTTTTCAACTTTTTCAACCCCGTTTTCTTCCCTACACCTCTTGCTAACAAACAAAAAGTTGCATGCGAAAGTTGCGGCATTAATTGCATAATGTAAATATGGTCCATGTATTTAAATATGTTTTGATAACTTAAAATATGTCTGCAATAAAAATGCAGCAATGGCTAAAACATGTACTAAATTATTTACAAACAAATCGATACCCAAATTCATTAAAAGCTCTAAACGCATAAATATATTGTTTCTGCATTCATTGGTCGCACAAGAAAAACCATGCAATTGAATATTTACGGGTTCCATGAGTAGTAGTAGGGTATGACAGGTCATCTCAAAAAGCACTACAGAGAAAATATAAGACAACAAATCCCATTGTTTTTACTTGCTATCTCTTAAGATTTAGCTGATGCATGTAAAAATTCCTGTCTTAAATTTTTTCATACATCAAAGTTAAGTTATCTTGTAAATAAATACGTCTAATTACCTCACTGAGGTATTTAAACGAATTCGATTAACTACCTCAATGAGGTAGTTAAACGTATTCGTTTAAATGCTTACCCGCATAATTACCCAAAAATATTGGCATTTTTGTCGAGGTAATTATCCGTGGAATACTGTATATTTGTGAAGGCACCACCCGTACAGCAACAATATGAATGTCCTTATACATATCTGGAGAACGGTTAAAGATAGAGTTTTCGAATATGAAACAAATAACTTGGTTATCAATACACGACATCTTCCAAAAAGAGGGCTGCATTGGACAAGCGGGCGTTGCACCCCCATACAATGATAATAAAGATTTTTACATATTTGGAGTACTGTAACAGTGAAAATATTTCAATTTTTTACAAATAAAAGTTAAAACCGAGGTTATTTTTGTTGGGTTTCGTCATTAAAAACCGCGGCTTCGATTTCAGTTAAAACCGAACAGCAATCCCTAATTTTAACTATTAAAATGTTTAAACTAACTTATGTACATGCATATTACATATGTATTCATATGAATTTTTTTGAGATCACGAATAATTAAAACTTATAATTATTAAGTAGTTATTATTAATAGCAACTTGGTGAAATTAATTTTCTTTTAAGCTAAAAATTTTTAATATGTATTATTTAAGCATTTAAAAGCTCATCAGAGATTATATTTTTAATCCTTGTTGATATGTATGAATATATTGCCTGCTACCGAAAACGTGCTCTCGCTTTCCACAGACGTTGGTTTTATAGTAAGAAGCGCATTATACAAAGGTTATAAATTTGTTGGCCTGTACCCGTGACTTCATAGGCTTTTGTATTTTCTTTAAATTTTTTTTTTTTAAGAATTTGTAGATGGTTCATCATCTGGTGTTGGTGTATGGTGTACATTTTAATTTTCAACTGCAAGAAGCTTTTTAGACATTTAATCAGAAATGAGGGGCTTAAAGCACAAGGAGTTCAAGTGACATATTTTAATGTTAAGTGCTTGAATTGTTCACCATATCTTGCGTCCGGATGAGAATCCTACATTCACCTCTTGTGCTCTGAACAACTTCTCCTAACTTCACCTATACATAACTCCATATGCAAATTCAATTTTATAAAAAGGCACTTAAACCCCTTGTGCTTTAAGCCCCTCAAATAAAAGAGACCGTTGATTTATTGGCGTAGGAAAAATAGTTCGATTTGTAGGTAGTTTTTAGTAAAGAATACATTTTTATTGCTCGTTTTTGATTTTAACGATTCTAACAAATAAAAAAAAAAATTAAAAAATTTCCCGGGACTAATTTAAAAAAATGGTCCCGGGATTCCCGGGAATTCTTTCCCGCATGGAAACTCTAGTAAAAGCTTATTTTCTGTTTTTACTTAAAATTTATTCGAATTAAGCAGAAACTATATTCAGTTGTAGTTAAATTTTCTTATAGAGCGGTTTGTTTTTTGAAAATCATACAAAATATAATGTTAAAAACAATACAATTTCGACAGCCAAATGATTTATTAAAATTAATAAACTACCATAAGTATTCAACAGTTTTGGATGTAAAGCCTAGTTAAATAAAAACTAAATGTATTAGAGTATCACACTATCATGGAGTTAAACATATTATCGAAATATAACCTTAGTGAACCACAAAACTTACATAAAAAATACAAAAAAGAAAATTTTCATAACTTACCTTAACAGTGATATAATAACAAATTATAATTTATTGAGAAGGCATTAAACATTTTTCAGGCCTAAAACCGATAATTGTTTTACCAAAAGGACGAAGAGCTAAGCCAAATACAGTTATTTTCGGTTAATTGAGCCACGCTTACTTGAGTTTCCCGTTTTATTGCACTAAAAATCATTAAACGAAATCATTCAGTATAACTGTCAATGTAAAACTACCCGTTTATCTGAGTTCCGTTTAATTGCGTCACCCGCTTAATTATTTCGCAAAATAAGACCGCATTGCGAAAAACAAGAGCAAATGTTTCGGTTAATTGTTTTCGTCTACTTAATGTGTTTTTGCTCCACAAACGTAAAAAAATTATTTGTTCCTTTAAAATAATATTTTTAAGTTTCATGTTCCTGATGGGTAATTCCATGTCAAATTGACCCGTGTGACCCGACCCCTTTCGATTTTTATGATATTTAGTGAGAAGGTTAATTTTATCCAAAAGGAACATATCTCTGGCATTTTGACAAAACATCTTAAATCGAGATAAGATAGCAAAAAAGTTTTAAAAAAAACTCGGTGAAAAAATCATATTTATATCAAATAATAAAATAAACCAAAATTATAGAAAAATTTCGTTTATAATACAAAATTTTAAAAACATAAACAAAAATCTTTTTGTAATGAAAATTTGTATGATTAGCAACATTTTTTCAACTTTTTAAATTTAACTTTAGATGTTTTGTCAAAATGAGACAGATACATATGTATATGAACGAACCAAAGTATATTTATACCAAGTACATGCAAGTCTACAACAAATCAACAATAAAAAATACAACATTCATTTTGTTTGTGTAAAAACATTTGATACTGTCAAACAGCCAAACATAAAGAAAACAAAAAAAAAAAAAAATCATGGCGCACTAATTTTATTACTTCCATTGTGATTTATATTTAAAGTATTTTTTCTCAAAATATTTCAATTTCTTTTTTAATGATTACTATTTATTTATTTCTTCTTGGCTCTATGCGCCCACGATATGGCGTAAAAGCAACAAATTATAATAATTTATTAATTTAACCTTCTTTTTAACCCTCTAGAGCAATCAACCTGCTTTAGAAACATCCTATGTCAATAGCTTACAAAAAGAATGGTCTCGAGCGAAGCCTTTCGATACCGTTCCAGGACCTACGAAATTTCAAATGTTTCGTGGTTTTTTAAAAGGTGGTGAATTTAAAAGTTTACCTTTTGTAGATGTACTGAATTTGCTTCGTCAACGTAATGGCGACATCTTCTATATGCCTGGTCTATTTGGGTTAAGTTCAAATTTAATTAGTTTTAATTTGGAGGATCATGAAAAAATATTTCGTACAGAAGGACCATATCCCACAAGACCGGGTAATGAACTAGTAAATTATTATCGTTTGCAAAGAAAAGATAATTTCTATGCTGAAGAATATTTGGGAGTGGGAGCAAAGTTCGTTTTTTATTATTAACAAATTTTAACATTAATAATAAACTTAAATTAATTTTGCAGTGGTAAACAATGGGGTAAATTTCGTCATGCTGTAAATCCAGTATTAATGCTTCCGAAAAATGCTAAATTGTATATTGATCCTATGCAAAAAGTTAATAACGAGTTTGTACAGAGGTAAGTAAATAAATATAAATAAAACAAACTAGAGTGCTATATTCGACTGTGCCGAATCTTTAATACCCTTCACCATACTACTCACCCACTTAGGCACATTAAACCGTGCAACAAAAAAAACAGCCTCAACACTTGCAACGCGAAATGGAAGTATACTACTAGTAGAGCAAATCTGCCAAAGGGTTTTGAAAAGTTAGCTCGGGTTCCCGAAATATGGTTTTTGAATTTTTTGAAAAGGCGTTTGGAATAAGTCAAAAAATTATATACTGAATGTATTTACTTCTGAGCTAAAAAAAACTATTTCAAATGTTTTCAGTAGAATTGTATGGCGATTTTTTTCTTACAATATCTTAACCCTCTAACTCAAATTTTAAAGTGTCATTTTTGTCCTTTTCCCCAACTCTTAAATGTTAAAATGGGTTAAAATGTTCTACGAATATTTTCTGAATCAAATTTCGCAAGGGGTCTTCTAAGACCAAAAGTTCGTGTGATGTATTTAAATCGGATTTTCGAAATTTCGGGCATAGAAATGTTTGAATTTCTTAAAAAGGCGTTTGGCACAAGTCAAAAAAAATATACTAAATGTACTTCTGAGCTAAGAGACTATTTCAGATGTCTTCAGTAGAATTGTATGGCGATTCTTTTCTTATAATATATTAACCCTCTAAATCTGCCCAGCCAGTAAAAATAAAAATATGTTTAATATCTCAAAAAAACTCTTTATTTTATTAAATTAAAAATGATAACTCAATTTTGGGCACCTTTTTTATTAAATAAGGTTGTTTGTTAAATACACATATCTCTATATACATACATGAGCCGTTTATTTTGAAAGTGGCATTAGTCACTTTTTCAAAAAAAATCGAGTTAATAATAAATAATAATAATAAATAATAATAATAAATAATAATAATAAATAATAATAATAAATAATAATAATAAATAATAATAATAAATAATAATAATAAATAATAATAATAATAATACTCGAAAAATATCATTATCATGATGTATCAAATACAAGTGAATCTTCTCGAAAGTTAGCATCCATATTTTTAAACGTGTTAAAACGCAAACCCTTAAATATCTCGACTTAAAAACCGAAATGACTTATGCCACTTTCAAAATAAACGGCTCACATATAAGCGGCAAATCACGCAAAAAAGTTTAAAACGAAAAAGAAAAAAAAGAACAAAAGTAAGAGCGGTATATTTGGCTATGCCGAATCTTATATATCCTTCACCATGGTGCGATAGAACAGAAAGTTATATAAATACCGTTCTCTAGATATAAATAAATATATTTTGTGCCACGCCTAGTTCTCCAATCCCGACCACATTTTGTTGGATGTTGTCTATTGTCTACTAACCGTAGTAACACAATTGCACCGTATGAACGTAGTAGCGGATGGCGAAGATACGTTGTCAAATAAACAGAAGTTGGCGCAAACGTAAAAGCGTATCTACGTCGTACGTCGACATAGATTTTATTTTATTTCATACGCCAGTTTCGGCTGTATTGTCATAGAAAACGAAAAATTAATAGTATATGTGAAAGAAATGTATAACAACCTAGTCCCTATCATTTCTGGGGTCTTCAAAAAACCCACTTCAAAAACTTTGATACTCGAATCTAAGATAAATACTGTAGAAATTGAAAACTGAATGACATACTTTTTTATTTAATTATTTAATTGAACTGCTCCATACACAAGACTTACGAGTCTTATTTTGCAGTATGGAACTGAGAATGTGTATAATTATAAATCATTAATTAATTAGCAACTTAATAACTAATTACAGTTTAATATTTATAAAGCAAATCAATTAAAATCAAACAATATTTAAATAATTTAATCATATGTACTTTAATCTCAAATAATTATGTTTCAAATTGTTATGTTGAAAACAGTTTAAAAATATTTTCCTTAAATTTTCGTGCGTTACTTAAAAGTTGAAAACTATGGGATATAGAATTCCAGAGAGATATTGAGAATATGTAGAATTGCCACTCCGAATTAAACTTTTGTATCCAAACGATCTAATTCTTTTTCCCCTGCTTATATCTGAAATGCAAAGTTTGCCATACAGATGATCAGGTTTGTGGGAATATATGTATATTTTCTTATGTAAAAAAATTAAAACTCTCATGTTCAGTATGTTATCTAAAGAATGGCCATATAGCCGAGATGAAAACAAAGATATACTGGAACGCCTATTAAGTCCATACACGTAACAGACTATGTTATTAAATGCAACTTTTAATTTTGCTTTACTAATTGTATCACATTTAGCAAATAGGCATCAGATAAGTTTTGGCAAGCAGTATTCTTATTTTTAAAGGTGTACAATGCTGGGTCCGCCAAAGAGTTCTAATCATAGAAAAGGTGCGACCACAAGCATAATTAATGTGGTTCGACCACGTAAGAGTGTCATTAAAAATATTCCGAGATTCTTAGCAGATTTGACTATTTCAATTTGTTGGTTATTTATAAATATATTGGGAATAATATTTTGTTTATTAAGTCGCCTTTGAATAACTATGCATTTAGATTTTTTAGGGTTTATTTCCAAACCATTTGCCGTTGCCCACGTATAATTACGTCATACGCGTACATTCTTACATTTCAATTTGTTAGGAAGGCTGGGAGGTCATTAGAGTATAGTGAGAATAATAGTGGCCCAAAAATGGACCCGTGTGGTACTCCTCTTGTTACAGGCAGTGCCCTGGATTTCTGGATTCCAGTTTCAACATACCCAAGTATGTTGACAATAACTGAAAAGCGGTCGAAGAGAAATTAAAAAAATTACTGAGCTTGTAACAAAGAATGTTGTGATCCACGATATCAAACGCCTTTGAATGATCTAAAAGTATTAAAAATTTAGTCTCGCCATCACCAAGTTTCTTTCTAATCTCCTCCGTAAGATCAACTAAGGCTGTTATGCAGCTGTTTTTCTTTCTGAATCCAGATTGACGATCTGTTAGCAAGTTATTGTTATCCAAGAAACAGGTTATTTGGTTATGCATAATACGTTCAAATACTTTAGAGAGAAATGGAAGAAGGGGGTATTGGAACCATTTTAGCTATTTTCCTATTCGAGGGAAAGTAACTTGAGGTTACAATTTTTTTAAAGAAAAATGTGATTATCGGAAAATTGGGGTAAAAGAATTTTTAGAAATTTTGGATTAATCCCGTCCGCTCCTATGGAGTTGGATTTTATAGACAAAATGCCAGATAAAACATCACATTGGTCTACTGCAGCAAAAGAAAAAAAGAGTCAGTATTGTTGTTCGAATGATAACTTTTATAATAATTTTGATCTGCCTGAACAATGGGGACCAGCGTTACCGTTATGCGACTAAAGTCGCATTTTTGCCCCTTTTTTAATGCCATGCCACTTTCTTTGCCCCTTTATTTTAAATCCCCTTTTGTATCATTTTGTATGTTTTGTGCCCCTTTTGCCCCTTTTTGAACTTCCAGCTTTTATATGATTGTATGTTTTTACTTTACCGCATAGAAGTGCATCCGCTAAACGGATTTTTTTTTAAATTAGCATTATAAAACAATTAGTGGTCCAGACTGAAAGTTGATACCCGGCAGTCCATGTTGTACTTATTAATAAATATATATAGATGCATATTTTCGGAAAGTAGATACTTATATAACAACTAAAGAAACAGCATAGCACTGTAATGCATTAGTAAAAATCGTACGACTACTAACTTCTCCTAATGAGAAATATCAGAACTAAATTTGGTCCACCTATCACTCATAATAAAGGCGCTATTGTGCCAAAGCCCTTATTTTGGGAATATTAACGTGGTTATAAGTCTATTACTAAGTCAATTAGTAACCGATTTTGTTAAATTAAAAATGGAACGACAAATTTTTATAATAACGAACTTATATTTTTCCAGCTGTGGCGAAGGGTGAAATTATATGCAACAGTTCATACACGTTAACTTGCAAACAAGACGTGTTTTTTCACTGTGTATATATACATTCGAACATCTCTATAGTGAAGTTCTATAAAATGAAGCTTTCTATATAATGAACAAATTTAAAAATTATTATAATTTGATCTCCTTACACACAAAAAAAAAATCATAGGTAAAATTACCTAAAAATATGGTATACAATTAACTAAGCGCAAAGGTAGCATGGCAGTATCTTAGTTTCTTGATAAAGATTTTAACAACAGTCACTCGTTTTAGTGGACAAAAATGTAGCAGCATTTATTTTAAAATAAATTTGATCATTAAAAGTTAAATAAGCAGCACAAAAGGTTTTGTAGCCTAGCAGATTATTTTCCAGCACTTTATTTCTTACAAGCAATTAAACACTTAACGCAAAAGTCTTCAAACTGTTCCCTATATGGATATTATTGATAATGGATAATCGAACTTAAATACCAGTTTTTATAAACAATAGTAAAAAAAATGTTAGTTCTGTATAATAAAGGGAAGTTCGACTATATATGGATGTGTCAAATGCTAAAAGGCCTTACTCCACAAAATAAAGACTAGAGAAGAGCTTAGCAATTCATATTTAAGCAATATATAATGGCCTAATTTTGTTATGTATTTTTTCCTTTTATCTGGCTGGTAGCTTCGGAAAAAATCATATAAGATTAAAACCCTATACCAATTTCTCATATTTTTTAAAGGAAAATATTTAAATTATAAAAGAACCAAATCATTTTTAAAGGGTTCACATCTAATTAGATAGTAATATAACAAAATTGAGAAATTTTCGAAAAGTGGAGCTAGGCCTTTTATTTATACATAAGAAGAGGCTTATTTTTTGTAACGTTTATGTTTTCCGTGAAAATAACTTAATAAAAATGAAAATGGTCTTATTTTTAAAGTTGCCCCTTTTTTTCTCAGAATTCCCCTTTTTGTGCCACTTTTATTTTGAAAATCCCCTTTTTGTGCCCCTTTTTGAAAATTTTGAACGGTAACGCTGATGGGGACATTTAAAAACTTTTTATTGATTGCATCGGCATCAATTGAACGTGGTTCTTGGTTTGTAGATTTACCGATGCCAACTTCGCGTATCGTTTGCCATGTTCTTTTGGAGCCAATAGCGAAAGAAAACTTTTCAGCATAAAAAACAGATTTCGCTAGCCGTTAGGCTAGATGGTAGTGAGCTAGTCTATCAGCGCCGGGGTTGCGGGTTCGATTCCCGCCAGAAACTCTGGTTTCTTCCCTGCAGACAAGCGATGAGCTTCGCGGGATAAGCTAAGGAAATTAAAGAAAAAAAAAGTCTTAAATCTTTTCCAACGTGCATACGCGAAATCTCTTAGATTGATGTAACCCTTAATTTCCGAAGAAAACCAGGGTTTTTGCTTATTACCAATAATTTTTGTCCTTATTGGTACAGTTAGATCGAACAGATAATTTAGGTTTTGCTCCAGAAAAGAAAGTTGATCATCTATTGAATACAAAGAATAAAAAATATTCCAATTGATTTTAAAAAATTCTTCCTCGAGTAATCTGAAATTAATATTCTTGAAATCTCGAAAAGTAATTCTCTCAACCGGTATTACAAGTTGGAAATTGTAAGTCATGAAAATAAGATCATGTTTGGAGAAACATGACGCAGACAATTGATCATAGAGTAGTAGATTATTTTCATTACTCACACAAACTCCTTCCACTTGTGGTGAAGGGTATAAAAATATTTACATTTTAATAATAATATTATATAATATATCATATCCACCCTGAAAAATATGGATAGGATATTGAATTTGTTATTACTTTAAGTTAATTTAATTTAATTTTCCTTTAGAATCAAAGAAATACGAGATCCTCAAACCCTAGAAGTTCCTGGTACTTTCATAAAAGATATTAATCGTTTGTCATTTGAATCTATTGCTGTGGTGGCTTTAGACAAAGAAATGGGTCTAATAAGAAACAGTTCTAGCAATCCAGAAGCTAAGGAGCTATTCGAAAACTTGCAATATTTCACTAAAGCTTTTTATGATTTAGGCTTTAAACCTTCTATTTATAAGTACATTAAGACACCAACTTATAAGAGATTTGAAAAATCCATGGATACCATATTTGATATATGCTACAAATATACCAATGAGGCTCTACAACGGTTGGAAAAGCAAAATAATGAAAACTCTGAAGGAAATAGTGTTTTAGAGAAACTTTTAAAAATTGATAAGAAAATTGCCATGATTATGGCTATTGATATGCTGTTTGGCGGTGTTGAAGTTACTTCCAGTGTTTTATCCGCAATAATGCTTTGCCTAGCTATCAATCCAGAGAAACAGAAAATATTGCGACAAGAAATATTAACAACAATTGGAAAATCGGACAAATTTACTGTAGAAAATACGAAAAATTTGCCATATTTAAGAGCTTGTATTAAAGAAGCCTTACGCTTATATCCAGTAATTTTTGGTAATTTTAGGGCTACCGGTATGGATCTTTGCTTGAGTGGCTATCAAATACCAAAAAATACAAATGTACTATTAGCTTCTAACCTACTGCTACAAAATGAATGTTACTTTCCCAAGCCAAAGGAATACATACCGGAAAGATGGTTACGTTCAAACAACTTTGAAGATAGTAAAATATCGGTGAAAAATTTAAATCCATTTACATTTTTACCTTTCGGTTTTGGTCCCCGGTCATGTGTAGGCAAACGTATTGTTGATTTAGAAATGGAAATAACAATGGCGAATCTTGTGCGTAATTTTGAAATGGAGTTTAATTATCCCAGTGAAAATGCATTTAAGAGTTATTTTGCAAATATGCCTGTTGTACCGCTAAAGTTTAAATTTAGTGACTTAAAATAAGTAAATAAGCAATTAACACAGCAAATTTTTATAAGCATATAAAATTTTAAAATATTTGTTATGGTTTAAGTTCAACCCAAAATATTAATTATAAAATATAAATAAAATAAATTTATTCAATTCTAAAATACAAATTACAATAATGAAAAATTCTGATACAATATTAAATTAATATTCAATAAAATATAGTAAGCAAAATGAAAACAACTTTTGACATCGTTAAGGAATAAACCAAATAAACATCTGGCTTCTTGCGCAGACCTATTGAATATACCTTGGCTTAGACTAGGGATGCCAATCGGGATTGATTTTAGAAAATCCCGGGATTTTTTTTAAATAAACAACACTTTTTTTATTTATTTATGAATTTTTAAAAGGTATATATAACATATATTTAAAAAAAAATAAAGAAGAATTATAAAAATAAAAAATACAACTGAAATATAATTTTTAATAATTTTTTTTTTTGTATTAAAAATCCCGGGATTAATAAAATAAATCCCGGGATTCCGGATTTGTCCATCCCGAAAAATCCAGGGATTTCGAGATTCGGGATTTCCCGTTTGGCATCCCTAGCTTAGACCTTCTTGAAGAAAAGAGTTTTGTGCTTTAAATCTGAAAATGTGCTACAAATAACTGATAGGGAGTAAGTTGGAATAATAAAATCGATGCATTTAGAGTCGATGCTAAATCTTCCTGAAATGTTTTTATTTCAGCTGGGGCAAGATGATTAAAACCACAAGCAACGTTTCGATTTAATATTTGTAAATAAACCATTGCTTCTCATTGCATTTTGCTTGGGTATTTATCTCTTTTATTCCTTTACAAATATTTTTTATTTTTAAAATACATACATTTTATTATTTTCAGAGTTGTAAGCAAACTAAATGCGGTAATAAAAATACAAATTTTTGTTTTTTTTTTTAATCTAATAAATTTTATTCTTTTCAAGCATGGATATTAAAAAATGTTTTGCTTTGCGACATTATTGGCATTATTCAACAATAAAACAACATACTGGGGGTATTCACGCCACAAGTTGCACCCTTGCAAAAAAGGAGAAGTGCAAAAATATAACAACAACCACAAAGACAATTATTTACGCAAAACTAATTGTCTGTGTGGTTGTTGTTTTATTTTTGCGCTTTTGCTTTTTTGCAAGGGTGCAACTTGTGACGTGAATACCCTTACTTACATTTTAAGCTACTAACTTAAAAGATATAAGTCACAAATTAAATAAAAGCTTTCTCTCCATGATTTTAAAGGTCTAAAATTTGGACTCTAAACCAGTAATGTTATTCGTAGAGATTTTCTTCTAAAATCATTTTGAAATCATTAAAATGTGTTACTTTTGAATAATGTGGCGAAAATTTATAAATTTTGCAACTTTTTTCGATTTGTGATAGAGATGGGTATCAAAAAATTTAGAATTAAGGTCACCAAAATTAAAAATTTTAATGAAGAATTACATAGATAACTGTGATTTATCACTGCCACATGCCAATACAAATAGCGAAATGATATTTTATATCATCACTGATGTGTTGGCACAATGGAAAGAAATGAGTCATAAGATTTTTAAATTTTTCTTCAATTTGCATATGATACTCTCGTTGTGAATCCGACGAATCACATCAAATAATCATTTGTGATTTTCTGAACCAAATTTAATTGTAGTTTTTATTATCATTTTATTTTCGGTATTATTTTTCAATCGTAAATTATATAAATACTTATGTAGTTTTTGATTATATTTTAAATCATTTTTTATCGTCATATTTTTGATTTTTTTTCTCTGATAAAAGCAGCACCATTATGGCTTTTGATGGTTTAAACAAATTTAATTTTAAAACCAAACAAAAGTTATCGGGTTCTCGCAAATCTTTTAATTTGTTTGGCAATGAGTCATATATGAATCCTTTTTCCATTGATCAAGTGATAAATCAGTTTTTAATCATCAAAAGTGATCTGAGAAATCTCATTTAAGTTATTTTTACAAAAAAGATCGCTCAAATGCTAGCTGGTAACAACTTAAAATAAAATGTATATACATTAATACAAATGGTCTTATTTGGATTGATATTAAATCATTTAAAAGTTGTATGGATTTTTGTTGAGAAAAATCTTTTAACGCGTAGGGAAAAATAGGGATTTTTTACGGGCTGCGTAAGGAATTTTCAAAAAAGTTTATAACATCACTGCTCTAAATAGACAAACCAAACAAATTATTTTACGTTTTTGTAAGCATTATCTTTCAATTCCAGCTCTATTTTTGCATTCTTTTTATTTCCGGGTGGTGCCTCTTCATTTCCTAGTATTTGCTGTTCATGAATTTTATCAATTCAAATACTGTGTTGTATATGGTATCCAGGGATGTCAGATGTGACGATTTTACGTCATTTTGACGATTTTTTCGATGATTTTACCAAAATGACGATTGACGATTTTAATGTAGAGTCACTTGGGTTTTGACGATTTCATCCCGTCAATAAATTCATTTTAAACTTTAATCTGACATCAATTTTATAACACTTCAATCTGTCAATTAAAATTGTTTCTTAGTTTGTATATGTGTGTAGAGGCTAATATATATTTATACTAGCGGACCCGACGAACTTCGCCTCGTCCCAATTTTAAGCCTTCAGACAAACTTAAAATTAATAACACAACACAAATATTTAAATTTTCAATGTGATTTATTTGAATGGAATCAGTAGAGAGCGATTTGATGAACAATGTTTTTCGATTTGTTTTCCGGCGCAAAAACAAACAACGAAGACGGTTTCCCAACACGCGAACATGCAACGTACAGCTGACCGTGCGGAAAACGGGGAAATTCGAGATTAATCTCACAGACTTGTAGTGATTGGCTTTGCGATTTATTGATTGTCATTGCAAATGTCAATCGAACGGGGAACTAAATCCGCTTGAATTGGAATGGAAGGACAGTTGGAATAATGGGAAATCGTGGGATAAGGACTTCCTCTCCTTTGAATTTGCCCTTGATTATTGTCGCCTGAATCACATTGTTCATTAGCATTTTCGCGGACAACCGCGTACCGTTGCACATTTTTGGAGGATAAAGATTCCGCAACATGATTATGATCGATACCATCTTCAGCTGTAAATTATGCGGCAGAGTTCATGGTACATCAAGCGAGTTCAAAAATTCCGACGGGTAGCTGGTCGGTTCATTTTCGTGGGTCACGCAGTCAACAGATTTGTACGTATGCAGTTGTCCTGCGATTTGACTTTGAAAAATTAAGTTTAAGCTATCAAGGTCCTTATTCTTCGCTACTAGTATTGCCCGTTCACGAATCCAATCGAGATTTTTGTAATTTTGTGCAATGCCAGGGAACACTTTGCTGATGAGTTTCCCCTTGGACGATGTGAATTCACAAACATTTTCAGGGAACGAAATCAATCAATTCGAAACCACAACAGGAATTTGGCCGTTGCCAAGCTCCAGCAGTTGTCCCGAGAATTTAGCAGCCGATGGGTCGTTCTGCAACGCGACTCTCATGTTTGTGGTCAATTGCAACTTCTGGACATGCCTCCACAAAGACGACGATTACACGCACGCGTTAAGTTCATCTGCAGCAAAAGATTTGGGGATGACAGAAAGTGTTTGACGAAAATCTCCGGAGAGCAATATCAAAGCCCCACTAAATCGTTTTAAGTATTAAAAATTGTATATTTTTTGGTTTTGTATAATTTTATACTTAATTATTTTTTTATGTTTTAATAGAGTAGTTAATCCGTGTTGATAAAAAAAACGATTTTTTGACGGTTTTTTCAGAACTAATGACGATTATGACGATTTTTTTTTTAAATTTTGACGATAGTTCGAAAAAAACATCTAACATCACTGATGGTATCATATGATGGGTTTTATCGATTATACGTTCTTACTTGTTTTACCCTCCACAGCCAGTCCTGTGCTGTCCGATTTCTTTGAGCTCCATCGCCAAACCAGATGTTAGAAATCGCCGAAAATCGCCAAACGTCAATTTTGTTCAGTTTTTGTAAATTTTTGTTTTTTTTTTTTAACTAAATTTTTGCATACAAAAAACACTAGTATAATATTTCAGTCAAAAATCGCCAAAAACTGAGAAAAAATACAAAAAAGTCGCCAAAAGCTAATTTTGTTTTGTTTCTGAAATTTTTTTTTAAATAACATACAATGGAGATCATATATTCAATTAAAAAACTAAAATTAAGTACACAAGTCTATAAGATCGTACACTTCAGCCTCACCAATTTCATTACTGGAGTTTTGACCTGCATACATACTATTAGATTTAAATAGTGACTGGATATAAAATTCACTTAAAATGATAACAAAACAAAAATCATGTGAAAAAAAGTTGCAATTTTTTTTGTATTAGTAATGATAATTAAAAACTATTAAACAAAATCAACGAAATAATATAAATGGTAAAAATAGCCAAGTTAATCGCCAGTTATATCAGAAATCGCCATAAAAGTCGCCAGTCCCCAAACGGGAATTCCTATCGTCAAACACGTTTCAAAATCGCCACGTTTGGCGAAAAATCGCCATAACTGACATCCCTGTCCACAGCTCGTAATAAAGGGGGTATACTAATCAGTGTTGCCATTAGGATACATTGTGACTTCGCAAAATGTACAAAAATAAAATATTAAAGAATTTATAGCCAACTAAAACTTATTAAGACTAACCGACTCAAAAGCAGCTTAATTAATGGTGAAAGAAAACATTAAGGAACTAGTAGTGCGAAGTGGTTCTGAGGAAATATAACACTTTTTAGTTTCAGGAAATTTATACGAACGTTTTTGATATAATCACCTTGGCATAAACGCCTTAACTCGTATATTAATTTTAACTTTAATTAATTTGTTTTGAAAACATCCAAGGATAGTTGCATATAATTAATTTTAAAGTTCTCTTACTGTATTATTAAAAATTACATACCTAATATTTATGAGTTAAATATATATAAAAATTAATTAACATAACATGTGACATTTTATTTAAAAAAAATGCAATTTGGTGTATATTTCTTAAAAATGTTGCTCCCGAAAAGGGTGAGTTTTTTTAGAATAAAACAAGCCACCCTTTTCGAGAGCAAAATTTTTAAGAAACAGACACCAAATTGCATTTTTTTTTTAAATAAAATTTCACATTTTATTGTAGAAAAGAAAACACCATTAGTTTGTCATTCAGTGTGAAACTTCTTAAATATTTAGCTAAGGCCCCATAATGTATATAATATATACACGGAAAGAAGTTTATTTTCTAAAGTAATCAATTTCGTTTCTAAAACCAAGAAAAAATTAATTCCACGATTTTAACTTATTTTGTTCGTATTTAGTAAAATTTTTATAAACATCATCAAAAATTTCTTCAAGTTAATATAAATAATAGGAAAGATATTTCTGAGTTCAAGCTGCATTTATTTAATTTAAGTCTGGTTTTCTTAATTTTTCAGTAGAATCGAATTTCTTGCATCAAGAAGGAGTTTTTTAAATTTTTTCAGAAAATACTTAAGAAAACTTGGTTTGATGAAATAATTTTTATTTGAATCGACATGTCAAGAATATCAATCAAAAGTTTCTTAATTCATATTAAGTTTTCTATAAGTAACCAATGCTACACATTTTTATGTTTTCATGTTAAAAAAGTAAAATAAAAATCAAGAGTTCCTATTTAGTTTATATTTAGTAAAATGTAAATCTAAGTTAAGTATTTCGCACTTGAATAATCAGTAATTGAATAAATATTTCTGAACTTGATTCAAGATTGATTGATCTTTTTTCATATTTGAATTGGGTAATTGAGTAATTCTTAGGCCCAGAACAGACGGTGAAACGCAACTGCAATGAAACTGCAACTTCTAGTTATTTTCGAGTTTCATTTGAGTTTATGCCTTAGTCCCCATTTACACTAGGGACATTTGTTGCCGGACAGGCGAAGTTTGAAGGCGAGGGGTCGAAAAGGTAGAGTGTGTAGTACATGACTATCTGTACTGGACATTTTTTCATTTCTCTTTCTTACTTTTCGTAGTTTACATACAAGTATTAATTTCTGTCTGACTTCTAATGTTTCATATGTAAACGCTTCGGGTAAGATTAAAAGAGAATTCAAAAAATGTCCGGCAAGAAATGTCCCTAGTGTAAATTGGGACTTAGACTGCTTTGAGGGACCACACACGACGCGACCATTTTGAGACTGGTTTGAAATGCATTGGAAATAGTTGCATTGAAACCGGCGTGCAGGAAACTCGTGTTTGCGTTTCATCTGTTCAAAAAGAAAATCGAAATGATTGTGATAATTTCATTATATTCTGGTACAGTTTGGGTTGCAGGGTGTGTGAAAAACGATTGAAACTGGTTTCAAAACAATATTTTCTAAAGGTTTCATTGCAGTTGCGTTTTACCGTCTGTTCTGGGCCTTAGTGCTGGTTCACACAGGTCAAGTTTGACTCTTCAAGTCTCGAGCTTTTAGGAGAGAGGGGTAAAGAGAATGGAAAGGGGTACATACTTGACCGTACCAGTCAGTTTTGTATTTTTCTCTTCTTTTTTCATCCGTAATATAATAAAAAGCTACAAAGTTGAAGGAAAAGAAAACAAAAATTAATTTTGTGCATGAACGTGAACGCAAGTTCAAAAGAAAATTTAAATAAAACTGTTCAAGTAAACTTGACCTGTGTGAACCAGCACTTAGTGCTGGTTCACACAGGTCAAGTTTGACTCTTCAAGTTTTGAGCTTTTAGGAGAGAGGGGTAAAGAGAATGGAAAGGGGTACATACTTGACCGTACCAGTCAGTTTTGTATTTTTCTTTTCTTTTTTCATCCTTAATATAATGAAAAGCTACAAAGTTGAAGGAAAAGAAAACAAAAATTAATTTTGTGCATGAACGTAAACGCAAGTTCAAAAGAAAATTTAAATAAAACTGTTCAAGTAAACTTGACCTGTGTGAACCAGCACTTACTGTTTTAGAAAACTTGAAATTTATTATTTACTTGAATCGAGCTACCACAATATTCACTGTTTACTGATAGCCAATCTGGCATCTCTACGAAAAAGCAGCCCTGTAGACTTCTCATAAGAATGACGTACTTTTTTAATAAAGAATTTACAAAAAAAAGAATCAAAGAAAAACAAGTGAATCATTCGCAAGAGTTAAATAAATCTTATTTAAACACATAAAAAACAAAGTGGTTTTATTAAAAAAGTAATAAAACAGTAACATCATAGTTTTGTGTAATAATCTTTAAAAACAGCAAACTGGGGAACGACATGTCTACGGCACAAATGGAAAGTAAGAAAATCTTCAAAAAAATTAACATTTTAATGCGAAATTAATTAATTTGTCTTACATTTAATAAATTTATTACAGAACATTTATTCAATTTAAAATTTGCGGTTAAAGACCTTGAACGCAATAGTAAGAAATGCGAAAAAGAAGAAAAATTAGAAAAAGCTAAAGCAAAGAAGGCCATACAAAAAGGTAACATGGATGTAGCAAGAATACATGCTGAAAACGCCATTCGACAGAAAAATCAAGCTGTCAACTATTTACGCATGAGTGCTAGAGTAGATGCTGTGGCTAGTCGAGTACAATCGGCTTTGACCACACGTAAGGTAACCGGCTCAATGGCTGGTGTAGTCAAAGCCATGGATGCTGCCATGAAGGGTATGAATTTAGAAAAAATCTCTTCATTAATGGAAAAATTCGAACAACAATTTGAAGATTTGGATGTGCAAAGTTCTGTTATGGAAAATACTATGTCGGATACTACTACTACATCAGTGCCTCAAGGAGATGTAGATAATCTGCTGCAACAAGTGGCAGATGAGGCGGGGTAAGTATTACTATTTTAAGAATTTATGTAGATCTTGACAAAAATACGATTTTCTTTTATTTTAAGATTGGAACTCAATATGGAATTGCCAAGTGGTGTTCAATCTTCTACCATTGGTGCCTCAACACAGGTATCACAAGAACAAGATGAATTAACCCAACGTTTAGCGCGTTTGAGACAAGCAGAATAAGATTTTTTTTTGTTAATTGTTATCTTACAAAAGTTACCGGCTTCTTTTTAAACACCTTTCAAAGCTTTTATTGTTTTAAAGAGTCTGGAGAGAATTTGTATTTTTTATTTTAATATTTTTATTATTTACACTCATTCAATACCTAAAACTAAAACTCACCTGATGTTTAAGTAAAGTACATTTGAATTTCAAATAAAAATAAATAGGTATGTTTAATTTAAGAAAATTTAAATTTAAAAAGTCGTGTGATTTTCGTCAATAAGGTAAGGCTTTAAAACGGTAAAATAATTTGACAAATAATAAGCAAGGCGAATTATTTATTGACGTTCATATTTGATTGGCGTTGAGAAGAGAATGATAAAATACAGTGAGGTTAAAGATCATTCGTGGAATTGCTCTTGCGTTCCATAAAATTTAACAAAATTCCGTTGGTTAATAGGTATAAGTTTTGCGAGAAATATTTAAATTTTGCACACCATAATTATTATATATCTGTGTCATTTTGACAAAAAGTCGAGTTAAGATAGAAAAAAAAGTTAAAACTCGGCGAAAAAAACATTTTTATCAAATAATTAAATAAACCGAAATTAAGGAAAAATTTCGTTAATAATACAAAATTTTAAGATCGTAAACAAAAATGTTTTTGAAGGAAAATTCGTATAACTAACAGCATTTTTTTCTAAATTTGATATGCTTTGTCAAAAGGCCACAGATATGTGCTGATGTGTACATGTAAATACCTTTTTCTTAAAACACAATTCAAATCCATTTTAATATTTTATGAATACGACAGGAAGAAGGTATATTAGATAATGAACTATCCTAATGTTGTTCACTTCAAGGTCTTTAAAACTCTACATTGTCATGTTGAACTTACTGGGGGTCTACTCTCTATTGCGATGCGAAAACAATTTCGATGCGAAAGCTTAATGCCAACTTGGTACTCTCTATCACTTTCGCAAAATTTTCTGAAAAATGAATAAAAATTAAAGATGGCGCGGATTTACAGTAATGAAATGCCAAAGTGTGTAAAAATATTTGAAATTGGAAAATTTAAATAAAATAAAGTGACGATTTACGAAAAGAAAAAAAAAATTAAAAGATGCGAAAGACACATGCGCAAACGTATTGAAGAGTACCAATCGCAATAGACAGTAGCCCCCCTGTTCATGTACCGATTCGATGAAATGTACATAATTTGTTCTGTTCTTTATCTTTTTAAATGATTTTTACTAGATACCTACAGACAAAATAGAAAATAGTTTCATTAAGAAATCCCGAAAATATTTATTTTTCAATTTAATTAAACCTCGTAAAATATTTCCAAATACGTTACAATGAATTTACCTAAAAGTAGCTAATACCTGAAAATCCTAAATTTTAATTCGTTACTTACAGAATTTTAAAATTTACCAACAATTAAAGTAATTGATCATTTTTTAAATTCATTTGTCGCTGCTGCATCATTAACAACTGCTGAGCCTGACTTTCTTGATAACGCGTTTGCTCCAACATATCTTGAACTTCGGCCAAACTATTGTTGGTAGTTTTATCATCACTATTTTTCTTAGCACGTTGTTTGCGCACCTTTTTTTCCTTTTGCTCGCTAAGATTGTTAATGTCTTTAATTTTCGGTTTTGGTCCACGTTTTTGTTCAATTTTACGTTTAGGGTGTGGTGCTACCATTGGTAGAGAACGCCAATTATCGTTATGTTGATCTAAACGTCGTTTCAATAATTCCACATCTCGAACGCGACGTCTTATTAGCTTTTTAATTGTATTAATTCTATAAGAACAAAAAAGGTATTTATTCAGGAAGAGTGTGTAGGTTCCCCCTTTTTTGCACATAAGTACACGCATGCCATGGTCTTACCTTAAAACATGTCGCTCATTTTCTGTTTGTATTTCTTGACATCTTAACAACAATTTGTTTACAAATTGTTTATAATTTTGTTGTTTTTCATCTAATAACATTTTAATTAACACTTCTGATGGGGGTTTTAAGTTTTTATTATTATATTTTCTTTTTTAACTTCACAAACTTTAAAAGAGGTATTCTCTGAGAATTGATAACAAAATACAGTGGATCAATAAAGTAAAAATGCATGGCCCTATTGGCAACAATAGAAAAAACCACATGCGTTTTGTTTGTGTATAAAAATGGTAATGGTCAAGAAATATGTGTTTTGTATTTTTTTGTTGAATGAAAAATTTTTAATCAAAATTTTCGTAAAATATGTTTGTTTTTAAAAAAAGAGGGTAAAACTAATTGGGCGATATAGAAACAATATAAATGAAATGCATTTTTAAATTTTGCAAAATACTACCAGCATTTTCTGTTTGGTTTTTTAAAATTTTATAAATGAATATGAATAAAAAACTAAAAGGCGGACAGAATGGAGAACATTTATCATCTCCTCCCCCGTTGTGATACAGCAGCGCCCAAGGTATATTTATAGCAGGTAGCCGCGAGATTACAACAATTGTACCATAACACAGCGTTTACATTTGCCAGTACTGGCAAGACAGTAAGCATATACATATTAGTTGGCAAAACAATGCAAAAACAAAATAGCTGTAAAAGTGTTTATGTATTAGTGAAAAAGTTTGAATGAATTGCTACTGTCTTGCCAGTACTGGCAAATGTAAACGCTTTGTAAAACAACAGGGCTTTTTATTGTTGTTTTGTGATACGAACTGTCAAACAGCAAAGGGGTTGATAAGAGACAAAAAAGACAAAAGATAAAGACAAACAACCCTGCAGATAACGAGACTAGTCCATACATGCATGTAAAGAGTAGTCCATAAAGGAGTAGGAGTACTCCAAAACTACTCCAAATATATGGGTAAAAGGTGGTCCATTTAACATTACGATGTCCTAGGAGGGGACCATATAACCCACCGAAGTAGTCCCTAAACTACTCCAAGGAGTACTAAAGTGGGTTAGTTTTAAAAGTACTCCATGTTACTACAGTATGGAGTAGTTGAAGCATTTTTCTTTTTAATTTTTTACTAATCGCCTTTTATGGTGTGTACTGTAGTCTATTATTGTTATTATTAGATATATTTACTTGGTATTTTTAATTTGTTTACCTTTTTTCCACAAATTTCAAAAACTTTTACTATTAAATGAACAATTAATAATGGACAACATCAGGGCTACCAATGTGTAATACTGTAAACTATAGAAAATTATACATCATACAGTTGTTGGCAGCACTTCGTGTTTATTTCTTATAACATGGTCCATACTACAGTACATTGGACCATGTTGTAAGTAGTCCATTTGAGCCACAATGGACCACGTAGTCCAATATTATCTGTAGGGAACTTGTTTACTTTTTCACTATACAACATTTGACAATTTGTATCACAAAACAAGCAAATAAAAAATAACCAGCTGGCTTTACTAGACTACCTGCTATAAATATACCTTGGCAGCGCCAATGTATTTATCATTTGATGCCGAAAGTGCCATGTCCAAATCATGTTACAAACAAAAATTAATCTGAATATACATAATCATTTGAACTTACTTACTAAAGAAGGTAAGTAACCTCCTCCGACTGCATATGGGTGTAAAGAAAACAACAGAAATGCTTTACCCGATAAAGAAGAAGTGTCCCCTTGGCCAACATGTTCGTCTGTGTAAATTACTCTTATTTAATTAAAAATATTGATGTTGTTTTCTTCACACCATTTGCTGGCGGCAGATGAAAGGAAGCAATTCTTTAATGAGCTGTTCAAATTCCTATCCTCAGATTAATTTTTGTTTGTTGAATCGTTCATACCAAATAGAGTTTTTAACATGATTTGGACATGGCACTTTCATGCATCATTACTGGGAAGGAGACGATAAATGTTCTCCCTTGTGTCCGGCTTTTAATTTTTTATTTATTTCTTATATTTTTTTATTATTATAATTATTTAAAATTTTTGTTCACATTTTTAGCACAATTATTGAATTTAATTTCTGTTTTCACAATAAGAAAACAAATTTTTTTAAATAAAAAATCATATTAAAAAAGAAAACAATTTTTAAATAAACACAATGGCGTTAAAAGATGTAAACAACTTTAGACATTTTGCCCATTTATGCCTATGTATTATTCTAAAAAACACAACTCTGTAAAAAATCAGCAGGCGTGTCGAGCAGACCTTCGAATTGGGCCATGTAAATATGTATTAAAATGATAAAGATGTCAAGAACAAAAGCATTTGTTTGTGAAAACAATTGTAGAGATGTTAAAAAAAGGAATCTGTAGCTCGTTTCCCCTACAGATAAAATTGGACTACGTGGTCCATTGTAGCTTAAATGGACTACTTACAACATGGTTCAATGTACTGTAGTATGGACCATGTTATAAGAAATTTACATGCAGTGCTGCCAACAACTGCATGATGTATAATTTTCTATAGTTTACAGTAGCCCTGATGGTGTCCATTACTAATTGTTTATTTAAAAGTGAAAGTTTGTGAAATTTGTGGAAAAGAGTAAAAAAATTTAAAATACCAAGTATGTAAATATATTTAATAATAGCAATAATAGACTACAGTACACACCATCAAAGGCGATTAGTAAATAATTAAAAAGAAAAATGCTTAAACTACCGCTTAAGTGAATTCCATACTGTAGTAACATGGAGTACTTTTAAAACTAACCCACCTTAGTACTCCATGGAGTAGTTTAGGGACTATTTCGGTGGGTTATATGGTCCCCTCCTAGGACATCGTAATGTTAAATGGACCACCTTTTACCCATATATTTGGAGTAGTTTTGGAGTACTCCTACTCCTTTATGGACTACTCTTTACATGCATGTATGGACTAGTCTCGTTATCTGCAGGGTCTGTATTTCTCTAGTTTTTTTATTCGCAATCACCATACCCCTGCGCCGTGGTATATTATCTGCGGCGGCGGTTGACGCAAAAAATACTCAGCGGCGGATTAAAGCCGCCTGTTAGCCAATAGAACATAAGTCTGGGATCACATTATGAAAGTTTTCTTTCAGAAAGTCTGAGTTTATTGGTGAGAGGGGCAGAGAAAATGCTTTAATTCACTCCTCTCTCACCCATAAACTCAGACTTTCTGAAAGAAAACTTTCATAGTGTGAACCGAGACTAAACAAATTTAATGAGCATTTGTGTGTACATACATATTTGTATGTGTTTGTAGCTGCGTTCGGGAACACAAAAGTTTTTACTATTTTTTACTGAACTTTACTGCATTTTACGAAATTGCGTTGTCTGAGTATTTACAAATTTTTAATGCAGAAATTTTTGTAGTAAAATTTTTTAGTAAATCAAAAAAACATACAGTGCCTCACATAAATATTGGCACAACAAGAATTTTTATGTTTATGCCAGCTGCACGCGAATTGGAACATTATACAAGTGAAAAAATGGTTTCCATAATCATTTTTCAGTTTATTAAGTAATGCAATTATTTCTTTAATTAAAATTTAATTTTATTAAGTATTTGCAACACATTTAACTAAAAATAATAACAATTCTAATGCACAAAACTATTGGCACACCTTATTCTATACCACACAAAACGAAAAAATTATCATATAGTATACCACATTTAATACTTTGTTGGCAAACCTTTTTGCTTTATAACTGCATCTAAACGTTTTGGCATGGAATGCATCAACTTTTTCGTTGTTTCCTCGCCAATTTTTCTCCATTCTTCTGTCAATGCCTTCTTTAGGTTAGATTTATTAGAAATTGGCCTCTTTTTCATACGTCTATCGTGTTCTTCCCAAAGATGCTCTATCGGATTGAGGTCTGGAGATTGTGGGGGATGGGGTAGGACATGTGCGATGTTATATATGAGCCACATACGAACGTCATTGGCTGAATGCTTTGGGTCGTTATCTTGTTGAAATGTAAAATTGCTTGGTAGTTTCAACTCTTCAGCGTTTTTTTTTGCATTTTCCTTTAAAATATTTAAATAACCCGTTTTTCCATAATGCCATCTATGAAAACCAACTCTCCAACATCCGAAGTAGACATGCAGCCCCACACCATAACTCCTCCCCCACCATGTTTTACAGTTGGCGCAAGATTTGATTTTTCATATGACGTATAAGGTTTTCTCCATACGGTTGTTCGTCCATCAGAGCTGAAAATATTAAATTTACTCTCATCCGAGAAGAGTACTTGATCCCAGCAGCTGGTAGGCTTGCTTATGTACCGTTTAGCGTAGGCTAAACTCTTCTTTTTATTAATATCAGAAATAAGTGGCTTACGTCTAGCAACTCGAGCATTGTAATTTGCCTCGTACAGCACTCTTCTGACCGTCATGGAGTGAATGTCATTCCCAAAGTCTTCCTTAACTTCAGCGGCAATCTCTGTGGATGTTTTTTTTACCAAACTGTCACATTAACTGCAAAAGCTGCTAGATTATGTTTACTGGCTAAAATAAACAGGTATTTTCTTAACTAAGTTGCCAAACCATAAACAAAATTAGGAATAAATCAAACAATAGTTTGAGTGTGCCAATATTTTTGTACTGCATAATTGTGCATTTTTTTGGTAAATTCCTTCCAATAATTTATTTTATGCAGATTTTTGGATGAAATTTTTTTGAAAGTTTAAAAAATAATATGAACTAATTAATATTAAATATTTTTCCAACAATATGATATTTACGCCCGCTTTCACGATCTGTGATTAAATGTTTGTTAAAAAAAAATTAACTAATTGCTGGTTTGGCTAACGGGTACTTTTTAATCAACGGTTACCGATTTTCGTTTCATCATCTTTCGGTTATTTAACGAAAGAATTTGATAAAAATGTGGCAATACTATCGGTTTGTTTACATTAAAAATAAATATTAAAAGGCGGCTTTTAAAAGTGAACAAAATTTTGTGTGTTTTTTAATTTAAATAAAATTAATTAAATAAAATAAAAATTTATAAATATTATAATTTAAAAATCAAGGTAAATATAAATGTACATGTAAAATATATTAATGTAAATTAAAAATTGTTTTTTTATGTATTCAGCATGTTCTCAGACGATGAAATATTTTGCAGCGAAAATAAGGATTCTTGTTTGGATGTTAACAAAGGAAAGCGACAAAGGTAAGATCTCATTGCAAAAAAGAATATCAAGTATTAAACCGTTTTGTAGGTCTTCAAACTTTACATCTCAAGAGGAAGATGTGTTAATGTCGCTGGTTGAGCAACACGCACGCATCGTGGAGAATAAAACCACAAACGCTGTTAGTTGGAAGCAAAAAAATGACGTTTGGGAAACAATCGCATCACAATTTGGATCGCAGTACAACAATATCAGATCGGTTAAAAACCTTAAAGATAAATACGATAATATGCAGCGGAAGGCAAAAGTAGCAGTAGCAAATGATAAAAAAGAATTTTATAAAACCGGAGGAGGCCAATATTGCAGCAAAGTATCTGATAGTGATAAGCGCATTCAATCATTATTAGGAAAGTCTGCAACCGGCTTATATAACGAAAGTGACTGCGATAGTCATAATAGTAAGTTTAGTGCACTTTACATATATATTTGGCATTTTTATTGAAATGATTTTTATTTTCACCGAGTTTTGTTTGTAAACTTTTTTGCTATCTATGTATGCATATCTTATTTTTTTTGGTTTAAAGCAAAAAGAAGATGATGCACTTGATGTTGAATTTTTGGATGAGTACAAAGAGGTGACAGAAGCAAAAGAACCAGTTCATATATCTATCGAAGAAAATCTTGATAAGGTATAAAACATTAAAAAATCGTCTTTATTAAAATTTTTTTTATTACAATTTACTTTATTTAATATTTTTAGTCAAATTCCTGGAGTAAATGGAACCATTCCAAGCTTAAAAAGCAATAAAGCTACCGATGGTAGCGAACAAGTTCTGGCAAAGCAGGCCATTTTCTTCGAAAATGAGGATAAAAGAGCGGAAGAGCGACACAAGTTACAAGTTGACGAGCTTCACTTAAAAGTAGAATTATTAAATTTGGAGATATCTTTAAAAAAACTAAAAATCAGAAAATTTAATTAAAATTTTATTATGGGCGCATTCAATAGCTTAAACTTTTCTTGGAAAATGTCCAAATATACAAGTATATGTTTTTAATTATTTTATAAAAGTTGTTTATGTTTTATTACTCCTATTTTATTAAAAAAATACTGAATATTTTTTTTTTTTTTGTTAATTTTCCTTTTTTTTTTAATTTAATTTTATTTTTATAATAATCAAGTTTGTGATGTAAAACGATTTTAAAAACAAAACGATTTTAAATCTATAATGGCGTTATCAGCATCTTTAAAAATGGATTTATAATACATTTTTCTCTTTTTTCTGAATGTATTCTTTTGAATTTATTTTAAACAAAAAATTATAATGAATAAGACTGAATTATTTGTAACTTTTTCATTCTACCGCAATTTTTGTAATAATACTGTAGGCCGTTTCATACTATAATGCAAGTCTTAAATATTTTGACGGAAATGCTTTCTTGATCTACTTATTGTTTGAAAACTTTTAAAAAACAATGACAACTTATCATGTAAGGGTTTAATTTTCCTCAAAATACTTAAGACTTGTATTGAAGTGTGAAACTGCCTTAAATATGACTGAATATTTTTTTAAGTTTATCAATAATAAACATACGTATGTATGTATGAAATATTTAATTAATGAAAAAATAAAAAATAAATTTATGTATGTTTATAAAATATGCGGAATTTCATTTTATTTGTATCAATCAGGGACAGAAAATACTAAACTCATTCTACAAATTCATTTGAAATGTAAAACGAATTGAAATTGATTCTTCCTAATTCTGTGAAAAGAATTTATTCAAAATTTAGCTAATTCGTAACAAATTAAAATCAAAAAAGAATGATTCATTGACAGCTCTGGTATGTAGATAGATACTTATAGCTTAGAGAAATAGTTTTTAATAAGATTGCTTCGCGTACTCGAAAATGTTTCTGCCGAAGGCACTTCTGCATCAAATTCCTCTTCATCACTTGAAGAAACAGGGTCATCAAAATCTCTTTCGTCTTTTAGCTGTCTGCATAAGTTGTGTAGAACCGTACACGATACTATTACATTGTTGTGCCAAGTGATATTCTCATTCCTAAGGACAGTACGGGAAAACGACGTTTCATGACTCCAAAACAACGCTCTATAACATTTCGTGTCCTGATTTGTGACTCGTTATACAGTTTTTCAGCTTCAGTCTTTGGATTAGCTAGTGGTGTCATCAAATATGATTTTACCCCATAGCCACCATACCCCAAAAGAAAGTATGACCCAAATTCGCCGTTTTCAAATCTGGATCTAAAGCGGCTATTGCTAAATATATAGCTGTCATGTGCCGATCCAGGCCATCTTGCTACTAGATCTGTTATTTCCAGATTTTAATTGCAGATAGCCTTAGCCATAAAAAAACAATTGTTAAAGAAATTAAATGAAATCTTTCAAAATAACTCACCTTAACATTAAATGAAAAGTAACCCTTGCGACACCGAAAAATTTCTGCATCTAATCCACCTGGAGATTGTATTTTTATGTGAGTACAATCTATAGCTCCTATTACTTTAGGAAATGCCGCAATTTTATGAAAATCTGTAGCGGTTTTTTTCATGTCCTCTGAAGAATGCGGCATTTTTATAAATTTTAATAATTGATGTGCGATAGCCCTAGAGACTTTCTTTACAACGCGGCTTGCTGTTGCGATTGATACGCCGCAATAATCCCCAATAACCATCATAAAGCTACCGGTGGCGTAAAACCTTAAGGTCAATAGTACCATTTGTATTGGCGATAAGGCATTATTTCTAAATTCAATTTTAATTAATAATTTTAAATATTTTTCGAAATATCTTACCTATCTGTTGCAGACTTTATATTGTTGTGAACAAGACTGCAAATAAAACGTATTGCAGACTTTGATAATCTATGTATATCTCTGTCTGAATTCTTCATCAGATAATTTGAAGTGGTTCCGGTGGCCAGGAACATTTCTTTTTTTGCGATATGAACTTTTAAAGTAAAAAATATTACAAAAATGTAAATGTTGGTTCATATTTCTATCCATTTTATTTGTTTTATTTTCCGATTAGAGTGCTAACCGCCAAATTTTCTTCGGTTAAATTTAACACACACTTTTTGGTTAAATTATGTCAGTTAAGAGTTAATCATATATTGTGTAATACAATTTGGCCAAACTTTCGGTTAAAATTATGATTATTTTTTAATCAAAGGTGGTGAAAACGGGCGTTAGAATGCTGCTAAAATAACCGTGAAATGAAAAAAGCTGGTTGTGCCAATATTTATGTGAGGCACTGTATGTTTCAAAAGGTAAACAAACAAAAGTAACAGACAAAAAAAAAACAAATTGTGAAAAAATTGTTAAATAAAAGAAAAGTTGAAATAAAAATTAAACCAAAACAAAAAGTGGATAACTATTAATTAATTTAGCTTGTTTGTGAAGCATTTATTTGGCTAAATACAAACTTTTGAAAGTTTTTTTCTTATGTTAATTTCTTAGAGTTGTAAAAGTGTGAAGTATTTGGGTACTTAAGTAATCAATAGCAAAAAAATTATTCATGTTCTTTTAAATAATTTTACCCGCTACAAATTAGTAAAATCAAATAATATATAAAACAAACAAATATGAAAGATTACATAAAATAGTTTGTTTGTATTTTCCAAAAATGTTCGTGTTATAAAAAGTATTTAATCGAGTACCGATAAGAAAACGAGTTGAGTGGTCAAAAGTGCAAAAATTTTTCAACACTTCAATTATTTGCCATCAGTTGTTGCCTTTATTTTACGAAGTTTTACAAAATTTGCGTTCGCGTACTTTTTTGGACAACAGCTTTTTGTGAGAGCAAATTTTTCAGTTTGATCATTTACTGCATTTTACTGTAAAAGTACTCAAACGCACCTTATATTATAACACAAAAAATTTCGAAAGAAATAATTTACAAGTTCCAACAATTTGTACTGTGTATTACGATTTTCGCAATCGTTCGAAACGATTGCAGAGATTGTATTTTAAAAAAATTGGTAAATTTGATGAAAACTTTTTGTTCGTATTAGAGAGGGGCTCTTAAGAAAGGGATTATCTGTTTTCGATAAAGTATAAAAAACGTCCGGTTATTCGACACAAAAATTACGAAAATCGTAATACACAGTACAAATTGTTCGAATTCGTAAATGATTTCTTTCGAATCGAATTACGCAGTAACCCCCAAGGTGTTTTTTGTGTTCGGCTTGTCAAAGTTTGTATACAAACTAGTTTTTTATGTTAACAAACCTTTTTTTTTAGCAATATTTTTGACAATATCTAACTTGCCGAACAAAATTTGGTACATTAAAGTTTTATAGAACTAGAAATAAGACTGTGAAATTTCTTGAAGATCGGTCCATAATTTACCCTAGGCCCCATATAAACCCTACTTCCGGAAAACAGTTAGGTACGCCTAAAACCTTAAAAAATAATGCTATCATAACAAAATTTGCTACATCACAGTTTTATAGAACTAGAAATGACACTGTGAAATTTCGTGAAGATCGGTCTATAATTTACCCTGGGCCCCATATAAACCCATATAATAGAAATTGGTTCGTCACAGTTTTGTACGACTTGAAATGACACTGTGAAATTTCGTGAAGATCGGTCCCGTTATAGTTTCTTTAATAAAGTCGCAATTTTTGATCGCTGGGATCCAAAATTGTTTGTAAACATTGAATAAATCGAACAAAACTCAATTTAAATTTCTTTTTTGTAACGCCCTTTTGAATTTTAGGTGACGATATGTATGTATATATATATGTTTATTTGTTAAGTAGAACATCGCAGATTTTTTTCAGAAATAAAAGAGTTATGCCCAAATTTTTCACCATGATACGAACAAAATTTAATACTTTTCCTTGTTCATTAACGAATAAGCGGACAGGTGTCTGGTACGTTTTTGAAATACGGCCATTTTGTGGAGCAAAAAAGAATAAAGAAAATATAAATTTTGTACTTTTTCGAATGTTAAGGGGTACAATATGAAAATTTTTTATACTTCTGGTACTTTTTGAAATTTCGTTAAATTGGAATTTGAAACATAAAAATAAACATGCATGGTATAAAACTGATATTTTTATTTAATTTTCGTTAATATTGGCTCTAGAAATATATATGTAATTAAACATGAAATGCTCTGATTGAATGGAAATTTATAAGAGGGAACTTTTTGAATTTTCTTTAGTATTGGACCTTGAAACATAAAATGAGGCATACAATGTCCTCATTGGATGAGAATCTGTAAGGAACTTTTTTTTCTTCAATTGGTACGCTGGTCCTCATGTATTTGCTTTCTGCAGGTAAAATATTTTTTTTTTTTTCTTTCATTATTTATTTATAGAATCTTCATATGTATATTAAATATGAACTAACAATAATTAATCAAATCTTATCCTAATACTGTATTTTATGTCTTGCCAGTGCCAGACAAAAATTTTCTTTATCGCGTGTTCTGTTCACATATACTTATATGTAGGTGTTTATCGCTCATCTAAATGGATAAGTGCTGCAGTAACTCTTCTCTTTAAACGTGTGTGGCCGCAATCATTTAAAATATTTCGAGCTAGTGGGTTCGGATGCAATTCGAGCCTTTTTAAGTATTTTACTGTGTATTTGGTTATCATAGTTTTATAATGGAACATTGAGATCCTTGTGAATATTTAAGTCAATAACATACCAAGGGGCAAGGCTTTTCTTATGGCGCTTGCTATTCGATGGGTTTGTTCAATTGTGCTGTGTTCTCTTCTAAGGCCGAATTGGTGGTTAGAAATACATATATTTTCATTTAAAATTGGAGTTCATTTTGACACTAACAGCTTCTCAATATATCAAACAGCTTTGATATATTAGAAAGTAAGCTTATAGACCTATATGACTCAACTTTTGTTTGATCCTTTCCAGGTTTAGGCATCATGATGACTAAGGACAGCTTCCACATGGCGTAAGATAGCATTAAAAATTAAAAGAATCATTTCTTTGCTGCGCTGGGTAGCTCCAAAAGCATTTTGTTGCTGATCTTATCAAAACCAGGGGCTTTCTTGGGGTTTAAATCACAAATAGCCTTTTCGATTTCTTTTATCTCAAATCTTAGGGGAAAAGCTGCTCTAGCAGCAACAGGTGGTAACTCGACCGCAATATCGTAAGATATATTTGGAGTAAATACGTTTTTTAAATAATTAACAAACAGATTTCCCTTTTCGTTATCATTTCTTGCCCAACTTCCATTCAAGTTTCTTATTGGGGGCGGCACGCCATAATGAGTAGTCTGATTGCGGAGTTGCATCAAGTTCCTTAAGACATTTTTCCAGAGAAGCTGTTTTCTGAGCCTGCAGTTACTTTCTTAGCCTTTTTGTACACTTTTTTAGTAAGTTCTTAAGTTGAGGAGATCTGTGCAATTGCCACACTCTTCGATTTATTTTTTTCAGACAGGAGACGCTCGGCATCTGTGGAATATATTTTAATATTTTTTTGGGGCAATACTGGAATGTTGAACATCTAGCTTCAGAAAACTGTCAAAATTAAAAATAGAGCGATCTACATTCTCCGGTGTACTAAGCGGAATATTTTCTGTGCAATGGGTACTGAGATATTTTTTATATTTTAACCAATTAATTTGTGTAGCTGACGTCGCTAAGTAACCAGTCGGAGATACAATTCTATTGGGGTTCATTATAGTAACAATTGTAGGTGTATGGTCGGAAGATAATTCTTAGCAAGCTTCAACATGAATCGTTTCTATGGGGGTGCTTTTAACCACGCCGAAATCGATGACATCTGGAATTTTTTGCTGATCAGTAGGCCAATATGTTGGTTGTCCGCTCGCTACCTCATTCAAATCCATTTTAGAAATTGTATTATTAAAACCTTTGGTGTTATAAGTTGTAACCCCCAGAGGGTATGTTTAGCGTTATAATCGCCAGCGGCAAGGAAACAGGGTTCTAATGATTTAAAATATTTATAATATTGGCTTTCTGATATTGAATATCTAGTAGAGTTGTCAATTATTCGCCTTTTAACTTTGTTCGAATAATTCAAATAATTATTTTTGTTCGTTCGATCAAACGATTAAATCTAAAAAATTATTCGATTATTCGATGAGAAAAACGAATACAAAAATTATTTTTACAAAAAAATTTGCTATGGAAAATCTTCCATTCCATCCTCTACTTCTTCTTCTTTTTTTGATGCAAAAAATGTTCATCTTCACTCCATATCGTTGTATTACTTAAAGGCATCGTAAAACCCTCAATTCCTTAATAATCCGATATTACTTTGGATTTTCGAAAGGCGTTTGCAGACCTTCCATCTTCAGTCAAAATTCTGTACACAATTTCTACTAAAGAACAGCCGCTGTCTCTCTTAATGTATTTTTCAATTAGACCAAGTTCGGCATTTCTTGATGTCGTTGGATTATCTTCCACTACATCGTTTTCAATGGTAATATTGTGACACTTACGCAAATGGTAAAGATATACATATACATACATATATTTAAAAAAAAAATATAATACAATAACAACATTTTCTACTTTCAAGATATGATTTATATAAATCAATTATCTATTTTTAAGCTTTTTGTTTATTTCTAAATTTTTCACCCGAAGTTAAAAAATCCCCTTTCTTGAAATTTTTTTTAACGTTTGATTTAAAAATAAAACAGCTGATGCAATTGAGAAGGTGAGTTGCAAAACTCGTTCGTTACAAAATTAAAAATACGAGATGGCAATTAATTTTAACAGTTCTTTTGGCGCTTTAGTAGTAGAAATATTCTGATTGCATCAATGCATGTCCGTGCTAAACGGACGAGTTTTGCAACTCACCTACTCAATTGTTTGCTAAGATTTATTAACTAAGAATATAAAATACATTTTTGAAATACTATTGGACATTTTCTCAACGTATCGACAAACTGTCTATTACTTAATGTCAACATAAATTTATTGGACCGATAAACTGTCCGCTAACGATTTTGGGTTTCACAATATACCGACAAAAAACATTGTTTTCAGCTGGCAACGCCACTCAAAATACATGTAAAAGTTGGTAGTCAGCTGATTGAAATTATCTGTACGGCAAATAAAAGGAAAATAAATAATTGGCAGATGAGTGCCGGTTAGCTTTGCGATAAAATCGAAGCAAATGAGACATTGAGAAAACCAAATTTCTTTAATGTGCAGTTTTTCGTTGGGAAACAAGATAATCGCCTAATGAGAATATGGCCATATGAGTACTAAACACGGTTTTTGCTTACTAAACATTGGGATTAGTTACAACCAGGGCTATGGCAACAACATTTTTTAACTTTCCTACATTTTGTATAAAATCACTAAAAACTTATGAGAATTTATCAAGTTCCAAGCTTATATTAAATTTATTTTTTTATTAAAAAAAAATTGTTCGATTAATCGACATTAGTTAATCTATTTATTCGTTATTCGATCGTCGTTTTAAAATTATTCGAACAAGAGTTTGGTTTTGTTTGATCGGTTGACAACTCTAATATCTAGGTTGGGAGTATAACGATGAAATTACCAGGTTTCTATTTAATTCTTCAACGCAAATGTTCGTTGCTTGCAGATAATCTTCACGATGATCACACATTAGGTAGTGTTTGACTCTGGCAGAACCTCCACAAGCTCTATCTCGAGGGTCCTTAGTATCATATAGTATATAACCATTGATTTTAAACGTATTTCTTGAGGTTTCAGAAACCATCATGACATCAATTTGTTTATTTTTAAGAAAGTATTATTCTAATTTTTATGTTGGCGGATGCCGTTTGCGTTCCAAAAACAAATTTTTAAACAGTTCATGGTTTGTTAAGTACAGCTTGATGCTGGGTACACACAGTGCAACCTACATGGAAACTGTTTCAATGCAACCTCAAAATATCAAAGCGTTTTGATGTGTATGCAATCTGAAATGAATGAAAATGAATTTAATTCACTGGATTGCGTAAACGTGTTGCATAGTGTGTACCCAGCATGAGATAACATCGATTGTATTCTAAGAATTTCCGGCGTTATATTACCCGTTGTGTGCGTAAAATGATTTACTGTTTGCACTAATGTTTCCATGGTTTTTTCTAGTCGACTTAAATAAGAAACTGGAGTTTCATCATTTCTTGGCGAAGCACCTTGCATTGGCATATGGTTTGATTTTAGGACGTTAGCAGAAGAGGTTCTGTTATTTCTAGGCTGCTTACTTTACTTGATTTCTTACCTTCATTTGAGGGGGCTTAATAAAATATAAGATAAAAATACCAAAAGAATTTTAGAGGTTTCATCTTTTTTATAAATTTTGAAAATATTTTCCTTTTTTATTTAGAATTGGTAGCACAAAAATATTATCAGTTCCTCTGCCACTCAAAAAAATCGGCCAGTGACTAAAAAAACGGCTAAATAATGAAAAGATCAAAGATCTTTTTTCTAGTCAGTTGATGTTAATAAAAAAGATATATTTAATAAAATTTAAATTTATGTATGTATGTCCAGTGAAAGAATTTTGATCCATTGTCCATTAAAGTCTTAAAAATATAACAGTTACATTTTGATCTAAAACTAAAGTTTAATAGCTATTAACTAATATGAATTCTCAATTTTTATTGAGTTTTGTAAAGGATCATTATCTGCAATAATACATTCTTGTTGATTCTCTTGAACCGTCATCGATTCTGCATTTGTTACAGCAACTATATCTGTAGGTATTGGACTCGTAGCATATCTTATAACATAGTTATTATCCGGCAATGATTCTATTGAAGAGTCCCTAGTGTGGTTTAAATCATTATTTCCGTTTGTCGTAGTTAAAGAAGTATTAAAGTTGCATACACGACCGATATTAGTTAAAGTAGTGTCAAAATTAAGCAAGCCTAGTTCCCCGTTAAACATTACTTCGTTTATGACTTTTTCGGCTATAATTCTTTGATTTTTTTCCATTTTTGAGAGCTTATTTCCCCACACCATTGCTATTTGACTGTTATTATTTTGTGAATCTTTCAAACGTTGAGTGGCTAACTGCACAAGTTCGTCGGTTGTGCTGGTTATTTTTATCCTTTTTGGTTTTGGCGGCTCAAGTTCCTAAAAAGAAAAAAATATTTTTATTTTATACAATCGAGCTCGAGCTTGAACTAAAAACATTTTTATTTATTTTATAAATTTTTTTATAGATTTGTACAAATCTTTAAATAATATTTTTTTTCTAAACTTTATGATCCTATGTTATGTGCATGTTGTTCATGCTACTGGCGTGAAAAATATGCTTTTGCGTACATATTTTCTTAATATTTTTTTGTAATACATATATATGTAAGTATACATAGTATGTATTTTGTTTAAGTTTGCATATTAAGGTACCCATACAATAATTTAAACTGCACAATAAAATTGCTTGTGAATATGTATACATATTCAGCCATGTCACAGAGCACAATTCCGTTCGGAAAGGGAGTTCTTTCCGTATTTTGGTGCTTCAGAAATTGATGAAAACAATTTTCGGAATGAAACTATTTTTGTTTTCATGAACGGAATGCGAGTTTTCTGTATCTGAAAGGCTAAAAAATACACGTTCTATCAATAAACAAATATGATTTCTTCGATTCCGAACGGAATTGTACTCTGACTTGGCTGATTATATATGTAAGAAAAAGCACAATAAGTATTGTACATATGTATGTATAAAATCAAGTCTTTGATTTTTATTATAATAATAATACATAGCAACAAGTAATACCAATATATCATAATAAAATAAAATTACAATAATTTCCTAAATAGTTTGTGTTTTATTCAAAATCAACATCGGCCCTTACAATTTAACCACCCTTTATAAGTGCCTATATTCGGCTTTGTGAATCTTATATAGCCTTCATCATTGTGCGTTAAGAACAGAAAGTTAATGCTTGTACATTAGACCGACTCAACTTGTATGGAGCTGAAAAAAGTGTTTTTGTTACCCCTCTGAAAATAAAGCTTGATATGTTTTATGATGATTCCCAAAATATTTTGGTTCTAGCGTTGACCATCCGTGAGCTTGACCATTTTTAAAAAAGGTATTTTTTCAGTTTTTCGAAAGTCATATGGACTCTCAACATTTTATAAAGCAACGTAAAACTTCTAGGCAAATCGTGGAATTTTACTCTTGCCAGTACACCTGCATGGAGCTCTTATTTTGAGGGGACATTTACACAATGAAATGTTAAAAAGAACGTGTCAATCGCTTATGTTATAATGCCTAGGATTCCTTTTGACGTCCCGATATCTCCTTGTGAGGTATTCCACCTTTTTCCATATAGCTGGCAAGCTTCTTACCGGAATTTGAACAAATTTCCATAACTCACACAACTCCGTAATCGTTGCTTTATAAAATGTTGAGAGTCCATATGACTGGTTATTGCACTGCTGTCGCGAAGAAATTTGTCGGAAGATTCGTTTTGTTCAACTGAACAGCAGAAAATCCATTTTTATTGTTTTCGTTAATTTATTTTTAAGTCTAATATTATAAATTTATGGTGCTTTTGTCATTTATAGATTAATATGTTTTTAATTAAAAACTTATCTCAGGGCATCCAGGGTTTAAAAACTGACATTTTGCTTATCACCAGGTTATTATAATTGAAAAATGAAAAAATTTGATACCCATATTGCCTATACATATTTGAAAAAAGATAAAATATATCGCGAATTTCGCGTTTTATGTGAATAATTACAAAATAAAAAATAAATTAACATTTTTTTAATACATTTTCACTGAACCATTAATACTTTTAAATATTTGATGCGAACTTGCTTTTAAATTCTCTTTACAACACAGCTGACTGCAATTTTTATAAGAAAAATTTTCTTTTGCCTTTGTAAATTGTTTTCTTGATGACACTTGAAAATAAATTGCTTAAAGTCCCAAATACATTGATCAAAATACTCATCAAGCATTGTGGTAGTATTAGTGAAAATATGTTTGTATGTGTCGCACCGACAATGCTGGATGTAAAATCAAATAAGGTAGATATGACGGCGAATATTACGTCAAGCACAGGTACACGATGAATTCGCCGTAGAAAGAATTTGTATTTGGTCCTTAAAAATTATGTGCAGCTTGTCACAGCTTTAAATTTTTGTAAATTTTGAAAAGAAGTAAAATGTAAAAAATTTCAAGAACTTGAACGTGTAACTGAAGTGTTAATTTTGTTTTCTGCCCAAGCGTCAAATTTAACGTAATGTATATTAGTCCATTATTAAGAAATTCACAGTGGCATCTCTTTGCACTCAGTAGATATAAGATTTTGCCAAAATCTAGTCACGAACTAGATTTGGCTCGAAATATCGTATGCGCTAGATTCCGCTTTGGTGTTAATGTACCATTACAAAAATTGTTTTAAGAGTTCCATAGACCTAATTTATTGGCCTTACATGCATCCAATTAAAACTATGTACACACGACGAAAGAAGAACAAAGCCAGTTTGGGAGTACAGTGAAGTCTATAGCTACCCCCATTATTCTTCTTCCCTTTAAACTAACGAATTTGTGTGTGCAAGGAGAATTCAACTACAGGTGGTGTCGTAACTACAACAATCCAAAAACAACAGAGAGTTTTCTGCATTGCATTGTTTTTTTGCTTAACCTACTGTCAAAAATTACCAAAAAGTCTCTCAAATGTATTTAAAAAACAATAACAAAATCAAAAAACATTTTATTCCGCACGGAATGTGCGATCAGTTTCGCACTTTGCTTAAAGCTGTTATGATACTTGCTATTTTTTGTATTTTTTCTATATTGGAGAACAGTGCAAATATATTTGCATAGGAAAACTGACAAGTGTAAAGAGTATGGTTATATCATAAAAAATCTTAAAATGTCAAACAAATATACATGTGTTATCGATAAATAATCTAAGACTGTCAAAAAAAATATAAAATGTTTTAACTTAAAATTGACATTTCCAGATTAATTGTTAGCACTGTTTCCAATTTTTTTAGTTTTTGACGGTTTTTAACTTTTTTTTTTTTTGCGATTTTTAGCTTTTATGACGATTTTTTGTGGGGAAAAAACGTGGGCAGTATTGTTTGTTTTGTTTACATTTTATCAAATTGTATTTCTTGTTCTTTCTCGCATTTGTTGTTTCATTCAGTCAATCCTAAAAAAATCCAATACAAAAAATAGCAAGTATCATAACACCTTAAGCAAATGACATTTTCAAAAAAATTTAACAAGTTTCCGTAAGTTCAATATAGTTTGCTTCATATGATTTACATGTGTTCGTATATTTGCTTAATCCAACTTAAGCACATTATGGTAAGGCCTTTAGTGCTTATAGCTCAAAATACATATGTGCATTCGTTTACTTTTCCAGTAAAATCCAGTAGGTGAGCAATATGAAAATTTTACAAATTTATGTGTACGCGAACGCATTTTAGTAAAATCCAGGGGCCTAATTACCGCATTCGATATCGAGTAAGCTATCGTATCGAGTAAACTATCGTATTTTTCTGCATTCGATAGACACTGACGTATCGAATGAAAACTAGAGAGTTGTAATGGCTTTGGTTACTCGATATCGAATGCTATCATCTCAAATTACGATACATTTCGTTCGATATCGAGAGTCATACAGCCCAATTATGAATAAAAATTCCCCGGGAGTTTTTTCCCTTTTCCCATTTTTACAATTGAATTAACATAGGAAAAATGGGAAAAGGGAGAATACTCCTGGGGAATTTTTATTCATAATTGGGCTGATAATACCAAAATAAAAAATTTCGATATCGAATGCGGTAATTAGACCCCAGTACAAATTTGTACAAATTTTGGGGTAAACGAAGACAGCTAATATCAACCATTTTTAGCAAACACTAACAAATCAAAACAAATAAGTTCGAACTGTCAAAATCAGATGCCGTTTCGACACCACCTGTAGTTAATTGTATTGATATTTAATAAATAAATAAATAATTCGCCTTGTATGTGTGCAAAAGGTGCTATTGTGATGTCGGATTTCATTTTTATTTTTACGAATATGTATTCATGTGTGTGCATATGTACCCTGCAAATAAAATTGGACCACCTGATCCATTTTGATAAAATGGACTACTCCATGGGCTGGATCATGTCATTGTTAAAAAGTGTTTGAAGTGAGACGACATATCTTCGTTTTTTAACGACATGCTTTCGTTTTTAAACGACTTAAAAACTAATCCTCCTGAGTATACCATGGGGTACTTTTAAAACTACTCCTTAGTGGTCCAAAGGTGGGTTATATGGTCCTCTCCTAGGACATCGTAATGTTAAATAGACCAGGTTTTTTCCATACGTTTGCGTTACTTTTGGACTAGTCCTGGTCCCTAGTGGACTACTCTTTACACGCGTGCTTGGACTGGTCCTATTATTTGCAGGGTATGTACACACAACAGCCTTTCTTGCTAGAGCTGGCAAGTTATCGATAGTCGCAACATTCGATATTTTCGATAGTTTGTTTACAAAGTATCGAATTGTGGAAGTTTAAGTAATTACCGTACGTTTCCATGTAGCAATTAAGAGAAATACAATTTTCCATATTTGGAATAAACTTTGATCTTTTTTAGATTTTCAGTTTCCAATTTCCTTTTCACAAGCTATAATTTTTTCAAATATGTATTAAAATATACACACAGTATGCAATAATTCTGGTTTATATAATTTTTGTAAAAATCTCCGGATCTTCACTAAAAATTTTGTCATTTTTCAATTTATTTTCGATTGCATATGAAGTTGAATTTTCCAAATTTTAAGATTAATAATGTACACTGGGTAGTATGCAAAAAAAATTGAATTTGTATTGAAAGTAAATCACTTTTCAAATGATTTCTATTGGTATCACGTTTTAAGTGGTGTGCAGAGTCGCAATAAACTTTTTGACTTGATTTTTCAACGAAATAAAATATTTTATAAGCATTACTTTGAAAAGAATAAAATATTCACGTAACACATTCGAAGCCCCTGCTTTTATATAGAATCAAAAACGCACCTGTGTCAGAGGCTAATTTTAAAAAATAATTCATAAACTCGTAAAGAAATTGTTTCAAAGAATGTGTTGACTTGAAATATGTATATTTCCTGCGATGTTGAATACACTTTTTATGTCATTTATCCTTTACTTCATTTCTTGTTGAACGTTACATTAAGTTTCAATGACAATCAAACATTAATTAACCTTAGGCCCTATTAGCTTAAATAAAAAACAAATCAATTAAACAACAAATTGGCCAAATATCAAAAATAATCAAACAATTAATTTGACAATATTTCGAGTTATTTTCACATGCATAGTAAATCACGCTCATAAAAAGTTATGGTTAAATTAATATTTTCAATTTGCAGATCTCACAAGTTCTAAGTTTAAAGATATTAATTTTAAACGTAAAAAATCTATATAATAAAAATTAAATGTTGTCTGTTGCTGACAGGGCTGTCAGATATGGCGATTTCTCGCCAAACGTGGCGATTTTGAAACGTGTTTGGCGATGGGATTTTCCATTTGGCGACTGGCGACTTTTGTGGCGATTTTTGATATAACTGGCGATTTACTTGGCTATTTTTACCATTCATATTATTTCAGCGATTTTGAAATAAAAAATCTGCAATTTTATTTACATATGCGGAGTTAGGCCTCTCCAGCTAAATATATATAAATATATACATACATACTTTAAAAAAAAAATCTGTCTAATTTTTTCACATGATTTTTGTTTTATTATCATTTTAAGTGAATTTTATATGTATTCAGTCGCTTTTTAATTCCAAGGTTTAAAAAACTGCAGTCGAAACCAAAACCTGTCGAGCAAAAAACGAAAATTTGTCAACAATTTACATTAAATGAATTACAAGTAAAAGCAAAAGTTTTTTTTTGCCACTGACAAATGAAGAAGTGGAAGAGATGGCAGTTTATTCAACTTCGACTGCAGTTTTTTAAACACTGCTTAAATCTAATAGTACGTATGCAGGTTAAAACACCAGTAACGAAATCGATGAGTGTGAAGTGTACGATCTTATAGACTTCTAAATTTTAGTTTTTTCAACTGAATAAATGATCTCCATTTTATGTTTTAAAATAGAAAAAAATAACAGTTACTAAACAAAATTTACTTTCGGCGACATTTTTGTATTTTTTCTCAGTTTTTGGCGATTTTTGACTGCAATATTATATAAGCTTTTTTTTGTATGCAAAATTAAATTAAAAAAACAAAAAAGATTTCGAAAACTGAACAAAATTGACGTTTGGCGATTTCTGACATCCGGTTTGGCGATGGAGCTCAAAAATATCTGACAACCCTGGTTGCTGATCGCACAACTTGAGAACGGCTTGACCGTTTTGGACGATTTTTTCTTTAAAATAATCGCCATGGTCCAACTTATAGTGGAAGGCCAATGTACGCGGCATGCGGCTGCGGGCGATAATAGCATTGCCATTGTAAAAATGTTAGCATTGTTGACAAAAATGTTCATACAAAAAAAAAGACACATCACAAAAATTAAGACTTGGTATTACTTGGAAAAGATGCCGCGCGGCAAAGTTGAATTTTTTCAACTTTTGTTTTAAGCCGCGTGAAGTAGACGTTGCCATACACACACATAATCATTTAACAAAAGAAATTTAAAAAACATTACAATTGAAGTGGAAAAAAAATCCAATTTGATAAGTAAATTCTTATTATGTTCAAATAAATCGTTTTTTTTATAGATTGAACAATTTTTTACAGCTTATTCAACATTTGCCGCTTTAAAATGTGCCGCTTTCATTTGTCTTACAAAAAAATTTCAAGCGGAAAACTAAACAGCTGATCGCCGCCCGCAGCCGCATGCCGCTTACATTGGCCTTCCACTATTAGGTTTTTACGGAAAGAAAAATTTTCCCCGCCCACTTTTTTCGATTAACCTAAAATCAGAAAACGGCTCCATCGATTTGACTAATTTTTTTCAAATGTTCGTATTAATCTATTTTAAGTTTTCATCAGAAGAAAAATTTACCACGCCTACTTTTACGCCCACTTTTTCTATTTATTTCACCGATTTGGACGATTTTTTCTTTAAAACGATCGCCATGGTCCAACTTAGGTTTTTACGGAATAAAAATATGGCCCCGCCCACTTTTTTCAATTTACCTAAAATCAGAAAATGGCTACATCGATCATTAGTAATCAGCTACCGAGCGAAGCCGGGGCGGCTATCTAGTATTATAATATAAAAATATAACTGCCTGTTTTTTAATAAAAAAGAAAAATTTTTGTTTGGGAAAATATATTGAAACAACAATAAAACAACTCAACTTTGTTTTTGCTTTCAATGTAAATTTCTAAACGAAAATTTTCATTTTTGTTTGAAAAACAGTTAATTAATTTAGAAAACTTTAATAAAGGTTAAATAACTTTGGTATACTTTTTTTATAAGCTCGATTTGGCGAATCTTTATTACCTAAAATCTAAATACATATATTAAATGTTGGCGATTTTTTATATACTATTTGGCGACTCCGGTAAAAAATAATCTGAGAACCCTGGTACATATATGTATTTGTAGAATTTTTTTCTTTGACACTAGGATAAGCAAGGTTATGCAAATATGGTTGGTCCTTCAGCCGACTAGATAGCTGCCACAGCTTGCTAAGCTGGGCGTCATCGACAGCTGGCTTGTTGTTGCCAGATAGAAACCAAAAATTATTGATAATTTTCTTAAAAAAGATTTCAACAATAGTATCGCTATCGTAAATAAACTATCGATAGTCCAATGGAAAAAGAACTGTCGATTGTTTGCCAGCTCTATTTCTTGCGCAAGTCTTCAGCAAACATTAGTAAGAAAATTAGATGTGTGGTATTTAAAAAAATACTTGACTCAATCTTGAACTTTATTTTCTGCATACCTCTGTGTTGACGTTGTTCGTTCTTGTGTTGCTAAATTCCTTAAGAAAGTCTAGTTGTTGAAAACACCAAAGCTTGGGTTTGTAAATAGCTGCGGTTGTAGCTCCACTTTTTATCGATAGATTCATGTCCCGTAGTTCTTGCATGTACTGTGTTCGCAAGTTTTTCCATTTTCGTTTGATTTCATCCAAAGTAATAAAACTTTCCATTTTTTGCAATTCTTTCAATATACAATTGTATGATTGGGCCTTCTTCATTCTGTCCAAATATTCGGGGGTTTTCACATTGTATATGCATGCGTTTTGTTGTATAGAAGTTATTAGTTTTTCTATTTGATCCCTTTTCCATTTATACACCATTTTTATTTATTAGTTTATTTTTAAAAGAATACACTCAGAACGCGTTAATGCTTACTTTCAAGTTACTTTAAAGACTAATAATTTGTCAGTCTTTTTTTAATTTTCTATTAAACTTTCTTTCACTTGTGCACACGCAAAGTTTACTTTGAAATCTTGTTTTGTTTTTGTCAAATTAAACATGCAACCAAAAAATGTATTAACGACTAACTTTGCAAGTATGTACATCAAAGTCTGTACTCACCCCCCCCTTCTTTTTTCTATTCACTCCTACATACTCGAAACTTTGCAAAGTAAACTTTTCGTGTGCAAAAGTTTTGTTGCGTCAAGCACGAGAGAAAATGAGTTGAAAAGAAAATTGGATGTACTCATTATCATGGTCAGAGCTGCCATTTTTGGTTATTTCTAACCAAAATTGGTTATATTTTTTTCAATGTGGAGATGTGAATATTTTTTTCATTTTGGTTACTTTTTTCTTAAATAATCCTACGTACGAATATGTTTTTCTTGATACAATTATTTACGAGCTCAAATAATTTACACTGTGTACTACGATTTTGTCATTATTTGTTACCAACGAACGGAAGTTTTTTATACTCTATTGCAAGGCGAATTTATAAAGGTGACCGCATCATGAGATAGAGTTATGCTAGCTATCTCTTTTTATTGAAAAATGCTATGTATTTTGTTTTTGTAAAAAGTTAGAGTGAATGTCAAAAATATTTGTTGGAAATATTAAAAAGGAAATTTTTTGTTAATAAAATATACACAATTGCTTTAGAAAGTCCTTAATTGCAAATTAATTGTGGCACCACTTATTCCTTACGCATTTTTATTTCTTGTGTTTATATTTTATATTCACTTTTTTATTTTATAAAATTAAAAGTTTTTTTCAAGTATTTTAATTTTTATTGAATTTTAAATTTGAATTAATTTTTTCACAAAATGTAAACAAAGCTTGACATTCAGTATACACACAAAAAAATAAACAAAAAACAGATGAGTCGAAAATGTCACCTTTATGAATTCGCCTTGCTCTATTGAAAACAAAATATCCTTTCAAAACAGCAACCAAATAATTTTTTTAAGATTTTTGTTAAGAAAATATAGCCATTTGTAATTTTTATATTTAAAACGCCATGTTCTGAAATCGAAAATAAATGAAGTTTTAATCAATGGAGATTTCAATTAATTTTTTTTAAATGAGCGTAGTTTTTCTTGATTTTAAGAGTAGTAAAGATAAGTAGTACTTAAAGTAGGAAGTGCATAAAATCATACGGAATCGATTTCAAAAAATACATAAAAGTCGTTCAAGTGTTTCTAAAAACTTGAAAATAAGTTTAACCTTCTAAATTTCGGTTATTTCCAGAGGTATATTTAAATACATATTTGAAAATATTTTTCAAAAATACATTCACCCTTATTGTGTTTGGCGTATTTAAAATACGCCTACAACTGTTTGGTAATAGATTAAAGGAAAAAAGTTCACGTTCCTACCTGGTAGGCTATAGTAAAGTTGTAATAATGAACTTTTTATAAGGCTGATCATATTCTACCTTTAGCTATCGGTAAGTTGTGAAAACGGGCCTTAGAATGTTGAAATTTTACTGTTTATAACTTGTCGGTTCGTATATTTATTAAATGTTTTTAAAGGGACTTTTCGAAAGTCCATTTTATTTGCTTCCAACGAGTATGTTCGAAAATTTCACGGAAGCATTTCCATAACTTTAAGTTTTGTTTTATTATTTGGCATTGTTTTAAGCAAATTTAGTAAATGAAGAGGACTATGAATTTCAATATTCTTTAAGTACCGGTCAATAACACGATGGACAAAGTCCACTTCTTGAATTAAAGAATGTTCTGGTTCTGAAGACTTTTGTATTACGGCATCAATATTATTTTGTTTAAAGAACATTTTGATTGCGGTTGCGTTAATTTGATTTTTATTTTGAGGTACGCAAGAATCGCTCCATAATGTCAAAGTTTTATTTAGTGGATAATCTTTTATTAATTCATTTAAAATTTTAATTAAAGCACTAGCAATATCGTTACCACTCCGACCGCTATGAGCTTCCGTCCACAAGGCACAATAAGTAAAAGTTGGTATATTTGGCATAATAATGGTAGCTGTAAGATTGTACATATTCAATTTTCGTTTGTAGTAAAATGTTGAAGCATTTCTTTTAGGTAGGCTAAAAACACTTTGCATATCATAGCAAACCGTACACTTGGTTGGGTCCATTATTTTATAAAACAATTTTTCACAAATTAATTTTCTTGTTGTCATTTTATTTTGCTTTTGCTTTAACTATATTTTTTCTTACCGCAATGCAGCAAAGCAACAGTAAAATTTATTTTGTACGTTTTTGTATGAAGAATTTGCTGCAATCGCCAAACAATGGCTTGTAGAGCAAAATAGTACTTAAAAAATGTTGAAACAGTTGATATACAGCAAAATTAATGCTTTATATCTCAGAAACCATACAAATTTTCGCGAAACAGGTTTTTGATTTAGAAAGAGGGTATTAAAAAAATATATTCCTTATACCTAACTCATTTTTTTAAAAGTGGTCGGTAGTTCAAACCAGTAATGAGCTGACGACATGTATTCTATTTTTGACGTATAGAAGTAACCCAACAGACCAAAACAGAGAAAAATGTAAATGAGTTGTAGAATAAGCTTATCATAAGAGATTTTCTACAACATGACAATAAATATGATTGCAAATGACTTATTCTCGCTATAGTTTTGTAAATGTTTTTGAGAATGCTGTCCCGTTATATGACGCGTGCCTTAATTTTGTTTTATTAGTTAAAGTTTTCAGTCGTTGTGTTTGGTTCGAAGAGTGAAGTGTTTTAAGCAGTGCACAATTGTTAAAAAAGCCATTTAATATTATATAAGTAAAAAACTTTTTGTAAATATGCCATATTAATTTAAACAGAATTCTCGTAAAGTATGTAATTAAACTTATTAAAGTTTAGAAAAGTATTTTTCTGTAAGCTTGTTCTAATTTTAGACTTCTTAGCTTACATTATATTAAATACAAGTAATATTATCGCAAGGGATCAGTTTTCATTATTAAATAATAGTAATCACAACACTTTTCTACGCTTAAGGCTTATGCTAGTAAACTTGCTACAAGTTCTTTCTAAATCGTTTTGGTTTGTTGGGAAGTAGGTCCCAATTTACAACGTTGAAATTGAAGGCAGACATTTTTCTTATTCTCTTTTGAACTTGGTTAAATCTTTCACAATCGCGAAATTAATAGACAGACAGAAATTTTTGTTTTCTTTTTTTGTTCTTTTTCGCTGTTGACGAAGATGAACATTTAACAGGCATTGATACTAAAATTACATTGGTGTGAGAAAAATGATATGAAGCAACAACATGAACATGAACAAGATAAGCAAAAAAATGTCTAAAGGGCATAATAAACCTCACAAATGGCTTGGCAAACATGTCAAAATTTTACGTTTGTACATACATTTTGTGTTGTTAATTGGGGTGTTTGCTGTTTGGACAAACATTTGAAGCAATGTTTGCAGAAATATTAAAAATTTTTAATATTTGGCAGACATGTTGGATATTTTTCAAACTTTTTGTGGCGTCTAATGCTAAATGTATTCAATTCAATTAATTTTTAATATTAAATTAAATTTTTTTAGTAGAATTGCTTGCCACAAAACAGCTCGTTGTTTAAATCAGTTTTAATTTTGAATTTTTTTCCTTTATTTAATAATTTATTCTCCGTTTTAAGCAAAAAGCAACAAAAATACCACAGCCCTTTTGGCATCAGCATTCATTGAAAACAAAACAAAAATGAAAATTAATGTTTGTTCGGAGAATATTTGTGTTGTTTATTGGTAAACACCAAACGGAAACAATGTGTGTGTTTGCCAAGCATTTTGTGTTGTTTATTATGCCCTTAACAATGTCCAGTACAGATAGTCATGTACTACACACTCTACCTCTACAACCCCTCGCCTGAAACTTCGTCTGTCTGCCTTTCACTTGCTACATTGTAAATGGACTAGCCCGGTGTCACAGAGCACACAGAGGCGTCACTATATTGTTTTTTCTTCGAAAGCTGCCCTTTTTGCATTTTTGTATTGATCACGCAATTTGTCACGAGTATAGCGGCTGTTTTTACACATGATCACTTCACTACCAAAAAACGCTTTCTTTATCTTTCTTGAAAAGCTGCCCTCGCAAATGATTTAGGCATTTTTCTAACGTCACTTTGTTCATCTCTGTATGCTCTGTGCTGCTGTATCGAATGTGTTTAACGCATCACTACCAAAAAATGCTTTTTGTCTTTTTCTTCGGAAAAAGATTTTAATATGTAATTAGGAAACAATAAATCTTAGTTTAAAAATCGCATCATTTCTCGTAGAAGAAGAGTTAGATTTTTTTGGGATTTTTGAAATCGAAAGTGTACAGAAATAATTTAAGAGCTTAAAACAACATTATCGGGCTGATATCAACCATTGAAAACACAGTGAAGTGAAAAACTTGATTGAGAATTTTGGTAAAAGATTGGGAGCTTGCCGAGCCAGTAGGGGGTCACTTGACCGACATAAATTTTCAATGTATTCATTGTATTGTATCTAAAAAATCACACTACGAGTACATATGAAAACGTAAAATATATTCATGAGTAAAAACTGTTTTTTGATAGCATAGCATTGCTACCAGACACCCTGTATAACACCAAGGGCTACCGCGTATTTCGATTCGAAAGAAATAATTTACGAGTTCGAACAATTTTTACTGTGTATTACGATTTTCGTACTATTTGTTTCGAATGAACGTAAGTTGTTAATACCTTTTCGAAAACAAAAAGTCCCTTTCGTAACGTTCTATATTATGAACAATAAAAACTCCTTTCGAAACTCCAACTCCGTATTATGAAAACGAGCGTCAGTAAAGCTGGAGGTCCACACCACTCTCTATTGCGATGCGAAAGAAAATTGTAGCAAATCTAGCGATTGGTACTCTTTAATACGTTTGCGCATCTTTTAATTTTTTCTTTTCGTAAATCATCACTTTATTTTATTTAAATTTTCCAATTTCAAATATTTTTAAACACTGTAAATCCGCGTTATCTTTAATTTTTATTGCCACTGTTGCTTAACTTCCAGACAATTTTGCGAAAGTGATAGAGAGTGCCAAGTTGGCATTTAGCTTTAAGCATCGCAATAGAGTAGTTAGACCACCTGAATATATGATCTCCATTTAATGTTATTAAAAAAAAAAAAAAAACAAAACAAACAAAACAAAATTTACTTTTGGCGACTTTGTTGTATTTTTCTCAGTTTTTGGCGATTTTTGAAATATTGGGCCATGTCACAGAGTACAATTCCGTTCGGAATTGAAGAAAACATATTTGTTTGTTGATGGAAAGTGTATTTTGATAGTTTTATGGCCTTTCAGATACAGACAACTCCCATACCGTTCATGAAAACAAAAAGGGTTTCATTCCGTCATTTTCCAAAGCACCAAAATACGGAATGAATTCCGTTTCCGAACGGAATTGTACTCTGTGACATGGATGATTATAATATCTTTTTTTTGTATGCAAAATTTAATTAAAAAAAAAAAAAATGTTACGAAATCTAAACAAAATTGACGTTTGGCGAATTTTGGAGATTTCTGATATCCGGCTTGGCGATCGAGCTCAAAAAAACCTGACAACACTGAATACTACAAATACTAAAACCAGGGTTTAAAAAACTGCAGTCGAAATAAAAAACTGTCGAACAAAAAACGAAAATGTGTCAACAACTCGCTTTTCATCAGGGCTGTCAGATATGGCGATTTCTCGCCAAACGTGGCGATTTTGAAAAGTGTTTGGCGATGGGATTTCCCATTTGGCGACTGGCGACTTTTATGGCGATTTCTGATATAACTGGCGATTAACTTGGCTATTTTTACCATTTATATTATTTCGGCAATTTTGTTTAACAACTTGTTATTTTTGTTATCATTGCTAATATAAAAAAACATATTAAGTAAATTTTATATTCAGTAATTCTAATAGTATGTATGTAATTCTAATAGTATGTAGGTCAAAACTCCAGTAATGAAATCGGTGAGGCTGAAGTGTACGATCTTATAGACTTGTGTACTTAATTTAAGTTTTTAACTGAATACATACATATATGATCTCTTAAAAAAAAATTACAGAAACAAACAAAACTAATTAAAAAAAAAAGAAAATTTTACAAAAACTGAACAAAATCGACGTTTGGCGATTTTTGGCGATTTCTGACATCCGGTTTGGCGATGGAGCTCAAAAAAATCTGACAACCCTGCTTTTCATCCTCTTTTCCGCTCTCTTCTAAAACTTAAAACTTGACGACACAAACCTGATGCGTGTGGTTAATTTTGTTTATGATGTACATATATGTACATATGAATGCATGTACGTATGTGCATACGCAAGGTATATTTAAAGCAGGTAGCCGCGAGATTACAATTGTACAATAAAACAAGCAACAGGTCTTTTTATTGTTGTTATGTGATACGAACTGTCAAAAAGCAAATGGGTTGATAAGAGACAAAAGATAAAGACAAAAAAATTGTTTAGTTTTTTACTAGGTAGTAGGGTATTCATTCGGTTAACCGTCAACCGGTTAACCGATTAATTACTACCCCATTAACTGATCGGTTAATTTCAAATTATCTTTTTTCGATTAACGATTAAACCGGTTAATTTCAGTCGGTTAACCGAAGTAACAAAATTTTCAATATTTTGTAGTATTATAACATATTTTTATTTGTGTTTTTAATTATTTGTTTCGTCTCATATACGAAATGTATTTGTTTAGAAAATATTTTTTCATACAAACAAAGAAGGTGTTCAGTTATCTTCATTTTAACCATTTTCTGCCGACCGATGACTAATATTACAATGTTTTTCAATGTTTGTTTTTATCTTCATCATCGATCAACAGGAATGTGGCGAATAATGGGTTAAATATTGATTGCAAACACCTTTTTTTTGTTTCACGTACTTTTTATATGTATGTGTTTAGATATTTGTTTCTTCTCATATCAGTCTTTTAACAGAATTAACCGAAACAATTAGAAGTGTTAAAAATTTAAAACAACTTTAATGGCATAATGGAGTATTTTATATGTTAAGAGAAATGCTGGAAAAGGACTGAGAAATTAGACATTCATCTACGATAAGTAAAATAATATTTTACAAGTCAAATTTTGTTAAACTAAAGAAAGGAGTCGCTTTAATCCTAAACATTTAAAATAAATAACTTTTCTTAAAGATTATTTTATAAGATCTCCTTTAACTATTGAAATAACTAATAAAATTATCTCAGTTTATTTTTGTATAAATATGTAAATATTTGGGGGATTCACACGGTAGTCATAAAGTCTTATGTCTTAAAATAATTACAGGAAATATATATCGTCGGATTAATATGCAAACCGGCTAGATCCAGTTTTTATGTAAATTGAGATTTTGATGCCGTGTGGTAGAGAAAGATACGCCTCGTCGACCAGCATGTAGTTTTTCTTATATTTGAGTCTTGAAGTTTGTACAACTAACTGTATTTAAATTTTTATCAATCTTCAAATAGGAAAAATAAAAAGTTTTTTTTCTCTCCTGTAAAATGTGCTGAAAGTGAGTTAGCAGGTTTGCATATTAAGCCAACGATATGAGCTTATAATTTAGATTTCTACTATACAGTTATGACGAATCAATAAACACAGCATATTACATATTTATGAATTGTTTTTTTTTTTTTGCTTGCTCGTTTTAGTTCAAGAATTGTTATGTTTGGTATGTTATTGTTTTTTTTTACTTATAAACTCCAAATAATAAGCAATTAATGAATTTTTATATATTGAAATTACTCAATTTATAAAAAAAAAATTTATTAATCGGTTAACCGATCAAAAACTTAATTAACCGATTATTAACCGGTTAAACCAAAACCTCGGTTAATTAATCGAGCGATTAACCGATTAAAGGAAAAGGTCGATTAAATGAATACCCTACTAGGTAGGTACCTATAAAACATTTGACTGTTCGTATCACAAAACTAGCAAATAAAAAATAAACAGCTGGCTTTACGAGACTACCTGCTATAAATATACCTTGTGCATACATATGTATGTAGTGTACACACAAAAGCTCCTCTGGCGCAAGTCTTGCGCTAATACCTAGTAAAGAAATGAAATTAAACGCAAACCATTTTTATTTTTCTTTATATACAAAAAAACTCAATACCTTAGCAAGAAAACTAGAAGTGTGTGAGTTTAAAAAATAATTTACTCAAGTTTAAACTTACATTTCTAACTAGGCTTACCAGATCAACTGTTTTCAGCAGTAGGCGTGCTAGTTTTACTTTTCGTACTGCTTTCTGCATAACATTTAAGAAGAACGCAATTGTACTTTTTTAGCTTTTGTACTTCTTTTTGGACAAAAAAACATATATTTATAAGCTGTATTAATTTACAAAATATTTTACAAATTAACTAAAAAGACTGCAAATCTGAAAGAACTGTTTGCATTTTGCGATTTTTGATTGTGGTATGGCTTACTCTTACGGCTGCAGTGGAAAGTTTTTGAAAACTATCCAGCTTTAAAGCTTACTTGTTGTCCCAAAATTGTTGTTCTAATTTTTTAAGAAATTTTTTTTTAAAAGAATTTACTGAAAGCTCCCTTGGCTTTCCAAACAATATAGAAAAAGTTCCAGATATTAAAGAAACTTTGCTACAAGTTTGAACAACAGAATGAAAAATGTTACGTTAAGCAAATAACGTATTTGCAACAACTGCGATAATGAACCGGATTATTCCCTTTTTAATAGCATGTAGATGAGTTTCTACCTTACATACAAGAGTTCAATAAACCAACGATTCAGCCTAAACAATTCTAGGTTATATGTTTACTTTTTGAAGAAAAGAACGAAATAAAGCATGTTGCCAAATAACAAATTCGCTCTCAGACAAGCAAGCGGTACACAGACAAGTACGTAAGAATACGAGTTTTTAAAATATACTTGTCGGACTTATGCCATATGTTTTGCGTTGTCAACTAATTGTATTGCCCCAATTTTTTTTAATGTTTAATGCCAAATGTTTTTTATTTACAAATAAATTTTATTTACAAATAAACTTGATACGTACAAAAATTTTAAGTTATTATTTTAAAAAGTATGTGCTGTTTTCACAATACTAGTGGTTGAACTGTAATTTAATTTATATGAAAAACACTAAAAAAAACTGAGTAATTTTCATATAAAATTTACTATACGCTCAATCACTTGTGTTGTGAAAACAGCAGATTAAACAAAGATGTTTCCGCCTCTTGAGCTATTCCTTAGTAGTGATTCCACCAATAATTATAGTGGATTATCTGGTGTGGATAATGTGTTGGATTTACCAAAAAAGCAGTACGCCCGCTTTGCATCTCGCGTGTGTTCTTGCATAAGTTCTACCAACTATTGGAATTGAACTAAATCAATTTTGATTTTATTTTTAATATACATATGTACATACCTTTTGAGGGGCTTAAAGCACAAGGGGTTTAAGTGCCTTTTTTTAAAATTGAGTTTACATATATTACAATTATAGGTGAAGTTCGGAGAAGTTGTTCAGAGCACAAGAGGTGAATGTCGGATTCTCATCCGGACGCTAGATATGGTGAACAATTCAAGCACTTGACATTAAAATACCTGCTTGGCCTTGAGCACAAGCGAAACAACCGCTTTTGTCTTATTACTTTACATAAGTCACTTGAACCCCTTGTGCTTTAAGCCCCTCATTAGAAGTTTACATTTACAGTTGAACACAATTACTTTTACTTGCTTGTATATTTTTGACACAACGGACAGGTCCAATTGCAGTTTATAACCCAAAATTAATAAAAAATTTACGCTTTCACTCAAGTTAACTGTCACTTACCATACAGAATCACAGAGAAAAATGATGTGCTCATTTGAACGATTGTTTTGTGCTGCTTGTTATTTAGAATCAGGCTTTAAAGCTAAATACTTTTGAATACATACACCACATTCAGACTGTGATTTAAAAATAATGTCTTTTTTTAATTATTTTTAAGGTTGCTTCCAAAAACACAACAGATTCAGAGATGGTTTTTTCGCTATGATTTTATGCTCGGTACACACTATGCAACGCATTTACGCAATCTAGTGAATTAAATTCATTTTCATTCATTCCAGATTGCATCAACATCAAAATGCTTTGTTATTTTGATGCTGGATACACACAGTGCAACCTACATGCAATCTGTTTCAATGCAACCTCAAAATATCAAAGCGTTTTGATGTTGATGCAATCTGGAATGAATGAAAATGAATTTAATTCACTAGATTGCGTAAACGCGTTGCATAGTGTGTACCCAGCATGAGATTGCATTGATGTAGATTGCAAGGTAACTTGTGTACATAACATAAACTCGTTGGCCCATATGTTTGTCAGCTGATTACCCCTAGTTGAAACCCAAACGTAAAATTTCGTGTATATGAGCCAAAATTTGTACATGTGTGCGTTAAATTTTTTTTGTTTTATATAAAACATTTTTGACATTCGGTTCCTTTTATAGAGCAGCATGTCTCCACTCCCAAATGAGTCTACCATGTGTAAATATACCTTAGTAGATTGAATGTAGATTGCACTGCCTGTACCCAGCATTAGGGTTGTTTTTTCCCTTATCGGTAATTTTTCTTTATTTGCCTATTTGTAAAAACAAACAATTTAAATGCGCTCCGTGTTTTGTATTGTAAAGAGATGTTGCCACGTTTAAATAAAAAAAATGAAGCAACATAACAAAAATACGAATGTGTGTGTTCTTTATGAATTGTTATGCAAAGCCTATCCAATATGGGTGCTTACCTCTACAATACAAAAAACAACAGGCATTTTGTTTGTGTAAAATTCCTCGCCGTTGTCAAAGTCTTATTGCTATGTATGTACATAGGCGAAACAAAAGAAAAAATGTATTTTGTGTGCATACATGTATAAGGAAAATGTAAACAACTTTTGACATCGTTGAGGAATAAACCTTGGATAGACCTTGGAGTTTTATATTTTTAGTTACATTAATTATGTATTTTATGTTCTGAATTTTAAATTAAAAAAATAGAAAATTTTAAAATTTTTTTGCATAAGACCGCTTTTAGATTATGCAACTAACGTCGAGTTTTTTTCTCTATTCTCTTTTAAAGTTGCTACGAAACTCTTTTCACATTTACTTTTAATTTTTTTAAACATTTTTCCAACGTAAACAAAATAACAGTGTTGTCAATCAAACATTTTCTATTATTAGTCTGCTTTCACGTTTCATCTTTTGATGCTCAACTCTTATGTTTTTAGGTGAAATAAGAAAGGGGGTTAGTACGGAGATGCCCGTACTCGGTCAGTACGCTTTGTGTTTTTATTCGATGTTGCATGTGAACCACACCTAAACGCCAAGTTTTTTTCCGAATTTTATTTGACATTTCTCTATTTCAGACTTACTCAATTTGAACCATGGAGAGATACATATCCAACAACGTGTTAAAGTTATCCAGACTTATTATGAAAATGGGCGTTCAAATCAAAATGCATATCGTGCACTTCGTGATTTTTTTGGTCAATTTGATCGTCCAAATGTGCGTACAATCGCAAAAATCGTGGAAAAATTCGAGCAAACCGGGTCGGTAGAAGATGTGAGAACACCAGTGCATGCTCGTACAGCTCGTACTGCAGAAAATATTGCTGCTGTTCGCGATAGTGTGGCTGAAGAGCCGTCCACCTCAACTCGTCGTCGTGCCCAACAATTGCACCTCTCACGCTCGTCGTTGATGAACATTATGCATAAAGACTTGAATTTACACGCTTACAAGGTGCAATTAGCTCAAGAACTAAAGCCTCTTGACCATTCCAAACGTCGTGAATGGGCAGAATGGTGGCAAGAAATGGCAACAGTGGATGATCAATTTTCGAAGAAAATCATCTTCAGTGATGAGGCACATTTTCACCTCAGTGGATTCGTCAATAAACAGAATTGCCGCATTTGGGCGAATGAGAATCCAAGAGTGATTGTCGAAAAACCAATGCACCCACAAAGAGTGACTGTTTGGTGCGGTTTATGGGCTGGCGGCATCATCGGGCCGTATTTTTTCCAAAATGAGGCCGGTCAGGCAGTTACTGTGAATGGTGTTCGCTATCGTGAGATGATAACGAACTTTTTATGGCCCGAATTGGAAGATATGGATGTGGACGATATGTGGTTTCAGCAGGACGGTGCCATTTGCCACACAGCTAACGAAACAATTGCTCTTTTGCGCAACAAATTCAATGACCGTGTTATCTCACGTAATGGCGATGTCAATTGGCCGCCAAGATCATGTGATTTGACACCGTTGGACTTTTTTCTTTGGGGTTATTTGAAAGAAAAGGTGTACGTCGATAAGCCAGCAACAATTCAAGAGCTAAAGGATGAGATAATTCGGCACATTAACGGCATAGAACCTAAATAGTTTGTGTTTTATTCAAAATCAACATCGGCCCTTGAAATTTAACCACCCTTTATATGCACAACGACGGCTGCATGTAATTTTTTTCTTTTCTTTTTCTCTTTGATTCGCTGTTAATAAAATTTTTGTTGTTTTGAACAGAAAAAAGTTGAAACCGATTGCTGCGTGTAATTATATTGGCATATTTAAAAGAAGTTAAGCATCAAAAGATGAAACGTGTTAATTCAGACTTAATAAGCGATTAAAAATTCTAACAGATACAAATAAAAAAACAGTGGCAATCGCAACTTTTTAAATGTGTAATACATATTATATTATTTGTATTTGCAAAAACATATGTATAATTAAATATTCAGCCATGTCACAGAGTACAATTCCGTTCGGAAACGGAATTCATTCCGTATTTTGGTGCTTCAGAAAATGACGAAAAAATTCGGAATGAAACCATTTTTAAAGTATGTTTTTTTTTTTTTTTTGGCCAAGTTGTTTAAATATTATATATAAGTTATTGTTAAGCTAATTGGGCCTAATGTATTAATGTAAATAAAAAACCTTTTTACATGTTTCTCCCAACGTTTCGTCAATTATTTGTTAACATCTTCAGGGGTTGTCTATTTAATATTTTTTTAAAATTATTTTGTAAAAAAAAACCATATATTATTACAAAATTATAAAACAACAAAATAAATAAACTTACAATTACTAGTTAGTTTTTCACATTAAATTTTACATTGAATGTTGCACAGCTTACATAAAACATTTAACATATAATTAAATTAAACACACAACTTAAATTAATATCACAGTTTATCTTTTCTATTTTATTGCAACTCTGTAGCTAAAACTTATATTATTCGTGTCTTCCTTTAAATTCATTGTTCTGTCAATATTTTGTTGTATACGTAAGCTTTCTATTGTAAAACGTTTTCTCTGTTTTGTTTCTACGTCTAATATTCTTATGGCCATTTTCTCAATGTATCGACAAACTGCCTGTTACTTAATGTCAACATAAATTTATTGGACAGATAAACTGTCCGTTAACGATTTTGGGTTTTTCAATATACCGACAAAAAACATTTTTTTAAGCTGGCAACGCCACTCAAAATACATGTAAAAGTTGGGAGTCAGCTGATTGAATTTATCTGTGCGGCAAATAAAAGGAAAATAAATAATTGGCAGATGAGTGCCGGTTAGCTTTGCAATAAAATCGAAGCAAATGAGACATTGAGAAAACCAAATTTCTTTAATGTACAGTTTTTCGTTGGGAAAAAAGATAATTGCCTAATGAGAAAATGGCCATTTTTCTCTCAAAGTCAGGTTTATGTTTTTCGAAAATCATATGTTTTGACAAAGCTGTTGATTCCTTATGTTTTTCTATGTAATTTTTGTGTTCACTCATTCTTGTTTGTAAATTTCTCTTTGTTGTGCCAATATAAATTAAATCACATGTTTGTTCGTCATTTCCCTTACATGCTATTTCGTACACAACGTTGTTTCGTTATTTTTTTTTCTACAGGCATTTTAATTTTGGAAAAAATAGAGTTGAGTGTAGTATGTGGTTTGTAGGCGTAATATTTTTGTTTTCATGCACGGAATGGGAGTTTTCTGTATCTGAAAGGCCAAAAAACTATCAAAATACACTTTCTATCAATAAACAAATATGTTTTCTTCAATTCCGAACGGAATTGTACTCTGTGACATGGCTGATTGTCTTTGTTTTACATGTAAGTTAAGCGACCGAAGCAAATAGATGAACAGGCAGTAACTCAAAATTTAAAAATTTTCAGTAGAAGCTTAACAATTTTAAATTTAATATCAAAGGCATATGAAAAAGAGTTTTTAAACCAACCGTTCCATTACCAAAATGTACACAAAACATCACGATATTTTTATAGTGGGTAAATATAAATATTAATTGTCGAATTTTTCCAAAAAGTGAAAAAAATAAACATTTTGAGTTAATACCCTCTTTATGAATAAGTACGATATGTATGTATGTATATGTTATTATTTATGTATAAAGTATAGCTGACCCGACAGACGTTGTCCTGTCCAAATTAGGAAAAAGGTTTGCGTTCGATTTTTAAAATCCGTTAAAAAGATGCGAACATTTGAAAGAAAAATTTGTCAAATCGATGGAGCCGTTTTCTGATTTTAGGTAATTCGAAAAAAGTGGGCGGGGCAAAATTTTCTTTTCGTATAAATCTAAGTTGGACCATGGCGATCATTTTAAAGAAAAGATCGTCCAAAGCAAACACATGTCATTGGTGGTGCGATTTGAAAATTGGATTTTGCCACGCCCCTCCGCCCGCAGACCGGCGGACTTCACAATGTCACCCGTCTGAATATTCTGAAGATTCCCTGAAAATTTCATCATCGGCCCAGCCGTTTTGGAGTCCATACGTTACATACATATGTACATACACACATCCTATTTTATATATATCGATTCAGATTTAAAATAATCTCTATAACTAATATAAAGTTATTATTAAAAAATCTTATCGGCTTTTTCGAAAAATTAAGATTTACTCTTTTAAAAATATGTAATTCTTAAAAAGATACCTTTGAGCATACATATCGATGGTTTTCTTCCGCAACCTCGTAACTCAAAAACAACTACTTTTCAGGAGAGACAAAATACTTTTTTTTACCAAATATTTGAAACTTTTTGCTATATATTCTTTTATAATCCAAGAATTAGGAAAAATTCCCATATTCCGCCAAAAAAAAACACCAAAATTGTAAGGCGGTGTTTACTGATTACTTTTCCGGTAAAAACAAAAAATCGAGTTACGTGGCTGCGGAAGAAAACCATCGATATGCATTTGAAAAGCAACACGCCAATTACAAGAAACTTCAAATATTATTTATTTATAAAAGTGCAATACATATCTTGGTTTGTTTTTATCTTTAAATGGTAAAATTAAAAAAAAATACAGTCGAACTTTGCTTTAGTTGGTTTTTTAAGCATTTATTAAATCAAAAATATTTTTTATAAAAGCGGCGTTTTTTCTTCTACTCAAAAGTTGACAACATTTCGAATAAAAAAACATTTAAAAGCGAAAAAAAAAAATCAAAACAAAAATGAATAAAATGCCTATCCATGCGTCGTCGTGCAACTTTTTCAACCCCGCTTTCTTTCCTACACCTCTAGCTAGCAAACAAAATGTTGCATGCGAAATTTTCGGCGTTAGTTGCATAATGTAAATATGGTCTAAATGTACTGTTTTTTTTTTCGATGCACTGTTTTTTCGTATTTCATATCTGGCAAGCCTAATTCCTACATACATACATACCTTTGTGTTGTCTTTATTTGTTCTTGTGTTACTGTGCTCTTTAAGAAATTCTAATTGTTGAAAACACCAAAGCTTGGGTTTATAAATGTTTATAGTTCCAGTTTTTATAGACAGTTTCATTTCTCGAAGTTCTTGCATGTACTGTGTTCGTAAAATTTTCCATTTACGTTTGATTTCATCCAAAGTAATGGTGCTTTCCATTTTTTGCATCTCAATTAATATGCTATTGAATGCTTGGGCCTTCTTCATTCTGTCCAAATAGTCGGGAGATTTCACATTGTATATGCATGCGTTTTGTTTTATACAACTAATTACTTTTTCTATTTGATCCCTTTTCCATTTATACAACATTTTTATTTATTTAATAGCTTTTTTTTGTATATGTATTTTTAAATCTCTTTTGAATACGCTTTCAAGTAACTTCGAAGACTAATGAATATTTGGAATTAACATGTATATACATACCACCATAGCATTTTACACATTTCAAGTTTTCTTGCTCGAAACATGAGAGAGAGAGTGAGTGAGAGTGGAAAGCAGTGTTGCCACTTTGTGGATAATTACTCGAAGTGGCTGTATTTTTTACTGTCGTGGGTAAGGATTGGATTTAAGTGATAAAATACTATTTAAAATATGGTTGAACAAACAAATTAACAGTTAATTCAACCAAACTCACTGTTTATTAAGAAAGAAAGATTTTTATCGTTTATTAAGAACAATTAGATTTCGATAAATATGAACTTCATATTAATTTAGAACCCAAAGTTTATTGGAAAAAGGTATTTAGAATTAAAAAAAAATTTGAAGGAAAATATGTTTCCAATATTACAAAAAGTAATGATTTTTTTGTTAACATTTTTTTATTTTATTAACGGCAAAGAAAATTTTGAACCTTCCCTAGATACCTACATATGTATATCGAAAATGAACTTATTATTTAAAATTATTATTTTGAGGATTTTAATGTTATTTAAACTAGCCGTGATAGACTGGAGGCGGAATGGAGGGTTAACAGCGTAGTCATGTTAAAATGGCTAGTCCCTTTAAATTTGATACACATTGTCGGGATGTAATGATAAAAAATAACTAGTATGTCATTGCAAAATTTTGTGCTTGTAGGTTATTAATCTTAACCTTAACAAACTTTTTTAACGCTAATCGTATCGTTAAAATAAATATAGCGAAAATTTATCGAATACCTATGCTATTCAGTAAAATTTTTAACGATATTCGATGTCGTTAAAAGTCAGCTGTTACTTTAAGCAGTTTTATTTCGTTAATTTATCTACAATAATTTAGGTTGTGTTTATTTAATCGATCCCAGCTCGCATTTGGCTGATTATTTTTTGTAAAAATCACCCAAATGATTCTTTTCAGATCAGTTTTGATGATTAAAACTGATTTATCACATGAGTGATTGAAAAAAGATCCATTTAAATGTTTTTATAATGATTTTTAAATATTTTGAATTTTTGTTTTTGTCAAATGAAAAAAATAAAAATGGAAGCTTTTATTTTAGTCAAATAAAAAAGAAGCTTGACTAAAAAAGAATAATTATCGGAGAAAAGATAAAAAACATGACAATTAAAAAATGATATGAAATATAATCCAAAAGTATATAGCAAGGCGAATTGACTAGAAGGTGGGGCCAAGTCAACATATGGTGTTTTTTTTCGGTGGTCGACTTGTCAAAGTTTGTATACAAACTAGTTTTTTATGCAAACAAACCTGTTTTTTTTTACTAGCAATATTTTTGACAACCCGACCACAAGAGCATTGTAGTTGTAGAGTTGACCTCACCTTCTAGTCAATTCGCCTTGGTATATAGTTTACTATTGAAAAATGAGAAGAAAACGGCTCAATAATGATTATAAACACTAACATTAAAATGATCAAAAAGGTATCAGAAAATTGTATCACAAAAGATTCTTTCAGATGATTTATCGGTAGGCTACCATTTTCTCACAACGAGAGTATCATTTATGTCTTTTATAATTGAAAAATGAGCTCATATACGGGTATTTTGCCCTTGAAGCTGATTCCTAAATGATAAGATTATGATACAAAATGCTAGCTGGGATAAAATGTATTTTATGTTTGAAATAGCTTACATACAAACATACATATGAATATATGAATTATATGTATACATATGTACCTATATACATTTATGTATGAACAAAAACAAAAACCCAATTTTCATGATGATGTTTTCCACTATTTTCACATAATGTCTTTTTTAGCGAGCGGGGTAGAGAAGTCAGCAGGGTAAAAAAAGACATGAATAGTATTTTCTGTTTCTTTTTTGACATTACTCTTTGCACTTAATTTTGATTTTTATTTATGCTTTATTTTTATTTCAAAGTGACAATCGCTTATTAAAATAATGAAAAATGAAAAAATTTAAAAAATTCAATACATACCTACCAAGGCGAATTCATCCCAGGTAATCTCGGTACTACAACAAGTACAACTCGTACAAAAACCACAAGCAATTTGTTTTTGTAAAATCATTGTACAATGTCAAAAACAGAAATAAAACAAAACAGAAACAAAGATAATAAAAGAGAATAAACAAAATTTTGACATCCAACAGTGATTTTAGCTAATATCAGCAGGGCTTTTAGGACCACCTGTAATAAATTCGCCTTGATACATACATAACTATGTATACATACCTAGGTATAAGGAAAACCGAAATAAATCAACATAAAAAGAACCATTGTGAAAATTTAACAAGTTTTTGGAAGTTTTTTAAATCAGAGTGAAAATCCTAAATTTAAAATTTACAAAAAAGCATATTAAGAACAAAAACAAAATTCTAAATATAAAATTCACAAAAAAAAATATAAAAACCGCAAATTAGCCTTCGTCTTACTTATGAGTCTGGCGAGACCTTTTTTTATTGCATTTTGGTTGAAAAACATGTGTAACACGAAGTGTTAAGAACAATTTCATTTGTTTTTATTTTATTCTCTTTTGTGCAAGGTATATTTATAGCAGATAGCAAGGTATATGTAGACACATGGTGGAATAAGCAGGTGGCATCGTTACGGCAACAAATACAACATTACAACAAAAATGGAAAATTTATCACCGTTTACGTCAAAAAATTGTTTAAACAAAAATCAAAGCGTGCCGCAAAACGTGATGAAATAAATAAATTTTTAGCCAATTTTTATTTAATTATGGTCCATATCTTATTTATTTTAATTTAAAATTATCAAAAACTTTAATAAAATACAATAATCACAGCACAAAACGTGGACTTTTTGTAAACATAAACAAAACTGACATAAACCTAGACAAACAATGCAAGAGCAAAAAATCGTCATCTGGCGTAGTGCTGCCAACTGTTTATTCTACCATGATGTAGACAAGGTAAACTCGTTGGTCCATATGTTTGTCAGCTGATTACCCCTAGTTTGAACCCAAACTTCAAATTTCGTGTACATGAGCCAAAATTTGTACATGTGTGCGTTAAAATGTTTTTGTTTTATATGAAGACAATTTTGACAACTTGGTTCCTTTTATAGAGCAGCATGTCTACACTCCCAAATGAGTCCACCTTGTGTAAATATACCTTGCCGGTAGTCTCGGAAAGCCAGCTGGTTATTTTTTATTTGCTTGATTTGTGATACAAACTGTCAAATGTTGTATTGTAAACAAGTAAACAAGTTTTTTGTCTTAATCTTTTGTCTTTTTTGTGTCTTTTCAGCCCCTTTGCAGTTTGTATCACAAAACAACAATAAAAAGCCCTGTTGTTTGTTTTATTGTAGAATTGTTGTAATCTCGCGGCTACCTGCTATAAATATACCTTGGTTTTATGCTTTCTGTTTTTTTTTAACATTTTGTAGCAGAGATGTTAAAAAACTACAGCTGCTTTATAGCAAGTCGAATACAACTACAGGTGGTGTCGGAACTACAACAATCCAAAAACAACAGAAACAACATAGGGGGTTTTGCATCGCATTGTAACCACAAGTCTAGACAAGCAATTTGTTTGGCAATTGTTGCCGTAGCAACTATTAAATTCTATTGCCAACACTAGATATTAACGTATGGACTGCATAAATATGAATTTGAACACATGTTCAGCAACAAATGTTATAATATGTACATTGCTGAAGGCCAGTTTACACGGTAATACAATGTATTACGACATTGCAAAAAATGAAGTAGAATAAGAAAAATCTTATCATGTAAAAGCAAAATGTATTGAGTAAAGGCCCAAATACATTGATCAAAATTCTCATCAAGCATTGTGGTAGTATTAGTGGAAATATGTTTGTATGTGTCACACCGACGATGCTGGATGAAAAATCAAAAAATTTAGATATGACGGCGAATATTACGTCAATCACACGTACACGATGAATTCGCCGGCTGGACAAGCATTTGACAAGTGTATTTGGGCCTTAAATGAGAATACGAATACAAAATCTGACAAGGTCGGTAAATGGTTTTTTTTTCTAAACCATTTTAGAAACTTATGTATTCTCATCACACCAGAGGTGTATTTTAACAGAGTATATCGAAGGTGGTAGCATTTTTATACAATTACAAAAACAACTAAAATCAACTCAGGAAATTTTTATGTTGTTTTTGTTAAAATTTAAAACTGCAACCATCTTCTTTTTTGTTATTAATTTTGATTTTACTTGTACCATCCGTGTAAATATGAATTATACTTACAAAAGATTTTTATTTTAAACACGGCGAGAATTTTATAATATTTTGATTCTACAAAGGCGTAATACATTGTATTACCGTGTAAACTGGCCTTGAGCAATTATCTTTTAACACGAGCCTGTCAAAATCAATTATCAGTTACAAAAAAGGAAACATTTTAAACAAAACAAAATTTAAATACAAAATTTACAAATTAATAATAAAACAAGTTAGAGTGCTATATTCGGCTGTGCCGAATCTTTGATACCCTCCACCGACAGTTCGAATGTTTAAGGAGTAATATCTGTATGATGTTATTATTATCTTAAACTGTGACGATTTGTTATTAATTATGGATTTAGGCGACTAAACTGTTTTCCGGTAGTAGGGTTTATATGGGGCCTAGGGTAAATTATGGACCGATCTTCACGAAATTTCACAGTCTTTTCTATAAAACTTTGATGTACCAAATTTTGTTATGATAGCATTATTTTTTACGGATTTAGGCGTACTAAACTGTTTTCTGGGAGTAGGGTTTATATGGGGCCCAGGGTAAATTATGGACCGATCTTCACGAAATTGCACAGTTTTATTTATTGTCCTATAAAACTTTGATGTACCAAATTTTGTTATGATAGCATTATTTTTTACGGATTTAGGCGTACTAAACTGTTTTCCGGGAGTAAGGTTTATATGGGGCCCAGGGTAAGTTATGAACCGATCTTCACGAAATAACACAATTTTATTTCTTGTCCAATAAAACTTTGATGTACCAAATTTTGTTATGATAGCATTATTTTTTACGTTTTTAGGCGTACTAAGTTGTTTTCCGGAAGTAGGTTTTATATGGGGCCTATGGTAAATTATGGACCGATCTTCACGAAACTTAACAGTTTAATTTCAAGTCCTATGTAACTGTGACTTTGTAATGATAGCATTGTTAGTTAGGGTTTTAGGCTTAATATACTGTTTTCCGGGAGTAGGGCTTATATGGGGCCTAGGGTAAATTATTGACGGATCTTCACGAAATTTCACAGCGTGATTTCCAGTTGAATAAAACGAATTGTTGCGAAATCTTATATCATTCTGTGCATTTTTCCACCATTTATGTTAGTTTTTGTAACAAAATTAACAATTTTTTTAGGTGGTGGTTCCACATTTTGATTCATAGCTCAGATTCATAGCTCTTCACAACTAATTGTGGTGGAGGGTATAAAAATAATTAAAAATAAATTAGTTGCCAAAGAAAATGTAAGTATTTATTTACTACATACTAGGGATGCCAATCGGGATTGATTTTAGAAAATCCCGGGGTTCGGGATTTTGAAATTATAAAAATAAAAAATACAGCTGAAATAGGAATACAGCCAATCCCACGATGTCACACGTCAACGTTCGCATAGAAAATTACATTTAAAACAAAAACAATTTCTAAAATTTGTTTTTGTTTTAAATGTAATTTTCAATGCGAACGTTAACGTGTGACATCGTGGGATTGGTTGATAATTTTTAATAATTTTTTTTCTTGTATAGAGTATACAAATTCAATAAAAACGAACATTTTTGTGCACAAAAGTTGATATATTAAAAATCACGGGATTAAGAAAAATAAATCCCGGGATTCGGGATTTCCCGTTTGGCATTTCTACTACATACAAATTCATGATTTGTGTTTAGACATACGTTAACTCCACTCTAAAAAAAATGTAAAAATGAAAATTTCTGTGACGTCATTCTGCCGACGCTATTGCTTATGTTAACAAATACAAATTGCGCTTATAGACGTAGGGTTAGTGTTAACGGCTCGAAATGTCAACCATTCTTAGCAAAACACAAAGCAAAAAAACAAGCTCGAACTGTCAAAATCAGAAGACGTTTCGACACCACCTTTAGTTAACTAGCCTTGCTATCTAGCTTTAAAAAAAAATTACAGAATCACACTATCGTTAGTGTTCCCAGTTTTGGGGATTTATCCCCAAATGGGTGATTTTTTGTAATTGTGGATAAGTTTCGTGAAAATCCCCAGGGGATTTTTTGGGGAAACGCACTTTTTTCGCTAGGGATTTTTGGGGATAATATATTATTATAAATTCCATTTTTGTTGCAATGATAAGACCGATTTCGTAAAGATGTGGGTACAATTTTTAGTATTTTTTGCGCGGTAAAACTTTTTCAAGAACTTGTTGAAATAGTTTTTAATATGCTTTTTGTACCAACTAGCGTTACTTCTGTTGAACTAGTCTTTTTCTGTAAAGAAGGCAACCAAAATCAATATTTGCAACAGAATGCAATAGATATAAGTTATTAGAATAAATTCCCACTTTAAATAATGCAGCTTGCTGTGACAAATTTATTCAATCATCTCAAATGCACTTTTTAAACAAACAACATGTAAAAAAATTGCACTGGCTGATGAATCAGAAGACTTTGATTCCCTAGTTTTTGAAATGATGAAGATTGACGCATAATTATTTTTCTTTTACGTTACCCTTGTTACATACTATACGTAGATACGTAGAATTCAAAGAATAAATAACATTAGTTTTATTATTACACAAATGGATTTATTTTAATAAATCGGTGTATGCATATTTTCCCATTGACATAATATTATGTATTTTATTTTTAAGAAAATCACCCCTATCGTGAATAAAAATTCCTTGGGAGTTTTTTTCCCTTTTTCCATTTTTCCTATGCTAATTCAATTGTAAAAATGGGAAAAGGGAAAAAACTCACAAGGAATTTTTATTCACGATAGGGGTGAATGTGTGGATTTTTGGGGATAAGAAATTAGCTATTTTGGGAATGAAAAATCGCAAATTGGGGATAAGGCTTTAAATAAACCTGGGAGCCCTGACTATCGTTACTGCAACCAGGGTTGTTATGTTTTTTTCTTAAAAAATCGTCAAAAGTTTTAACAAAATTCGTCAAAATCGCCACGAGCCTTTAACAAAATCGTTAAATATTACAAATAAGAGGCAATTTATTGCACTGATTTTTTAATGATTGGTTCAAAAATATAAATTTTAAGCAAGAAATTCTATTTATGATAAAAAATGTGATATGGTTATTATTTATTTCAGCAAGTGGGCATAGATATTATAAAAAAAGGAAAAAATATATTTTTATATATTTTTCATTTGAAAATAAATATGTAATATCTATATATATATATAAATCAAACGCTGTGTCTTACTACCTATTTCACGATGTCACTCGAACGTTTTCGTTCGCACAAATTACATTTAAAACAAAAACAAATTCTCTTCTTCTCTAATTAGCCAGTTTTCTTAAAATTTGGCATGCAGACACTGTAACATCTGAAAGAGAACAGGGCATGAAACAGGGTAAGAGGGGTAAAAGCTTCCCCTACCTATATCTTCCAAACTAATCAACCGGTTTTCTTAAAATTTGGCATGCAGACGCTGTAACATCTGAAAGAAATAAATTATATGGCAAAACAACGTTTGCCGGGTCAGCTAGTATTTTCATAAAAACAAAATTTTAATTATTTCATTTATCCATATTCACAAAAACATTAAATAAAAAATAAAATCTTATTTGTTATTAGCTGGAGTTATCTTTAAATGATTAATTTTTAGCGCTATATTTTGCAAATTTTTTTTACTGTTAAAGGTGCTAAGCCAAGGGTTCTGTCTAAATCAAAAGCCTTTTCACCCGACTTGAAACGTTTCATTACGTCCAATTTTAGTTCCAAACTAATGCATTTTCTTTTCTTTTCATGGCCTTATCTCACATGGTTTTAAAGCACCCCCCCCTAATTTAATATCAGGTGCAATTTCATTTAAATCGGATAATTTTGCTACATCTCAGGTGTCAAGGCACATTTAACAAGTTAGATTCATTTGAGTGAGCATTACAAAAAAACCCGAATTGTCAAAATTTTATTCATATAAATGATATTAATAAGTCTATAAATAACAGAAAAGCCTTTACATACCTTTCTTAACTACACATTTTTTTAGGGTATGATTTATTTTGACAGGAAAACAATTGGAGTTTATCAATTAAGTTTATTCTAAAATGAAAATTTTGCCCAAAACGCACTTACCATAATTTGCTTTTCTGCTTCTATAGATGTAACTTTATTTGTCAGTTTACCCATTAAGCACTGGATTTGACAGGCAGCGTTATCTTGTACACCTGGATCGATTTCTTCAATCTGATTTGCTACCATTGTTCCCAACCAGGCGAAATTTCTTTCCTTATTACTCGTACTTAAAACATTTTTAAAGCTAAGATCATTTTCTAGTTCCTTTGCATCTTCAATACACTAGGAAAAAAAACATATGTATGTAAGTATTTATACATAAGCTGTGTCTATTTACTACAAATTGTTACAAATGAATAACAATTGTTACTTGTAACATCTACTTAAACATATATGTACTTGTTACATTTACTTGTAACAATTGTTACAAATTTGTAAAAATATTTAGTAAATGAGCACCATTGTAGTGTTATGTTACAAGTATATGTATAAAAAATGTAATTTAAATGCACACTACATACAGTATGTCAAGAATATGTTTTTGCTTAGAAAAATAAGTTTATTCATTCATTTCATCATTAAAAAAACATCTAAATATTTAATTTTTACTATGTATTCTTTATTAATTCATTTTTAGCCAAATATTAACTAGCAAATAATTTCAAGGAGAAAAAAAACAAAGAAATCAAGATTTATGTGTGGTTTATAGAACACGAGCGCAAAACTCGTCCGTTTAACTTACATTTAAAACAAAAACAAAATATCCAAATGTAAGTTAAACGGACGAGTTTTGTGCTCGTGTTCTATAAACCACACATTAGAAATAAGATTAAAAAAAGAAAAGAAGCCCAGAATTTTGTTGTCAAGAAATTGGTTTTACATACTAAGACCATATTTACATTATGCAATTAACGCCGCAACTTTCGCATGCAACTTTTTGTGTGTTAGCAAGAGGTGTAGGGAAGAAAACGGGGTTGATAAAGTTGAAAAAATGCTTGAAAAAAATTTAAATGTAAATGTGAAAAGAGTTTCGTAGTAACTATTTTAAAAGAAAATAGAAAAAAAAACTCGGCGTTAATTGCATAGTCTAAATGCGGTTTAATATAGTATAAATAAAAATGAGGTGGATCTTTAATTATTACTCATCTTGCTGGTGTTTGTTGATTTATAATATAGATAAATCGATTAACGCCCAATTTCACCATGTTCGGTTATAATTAACTATCAGTTATAGCTGTCAAAACATATTGGTAACTGGAACTTTAATTAAAAGTTAGTTTTAACTGAACTTGGTGAAATTGGGGGTTAGTAAAACAATTAATTAAACAACAAAAAAACAATTTGTCTTTTTTTATGATTAAGTCGCAAAATAACCTATTTTCACAATGTCAAAATATTTTCTTGACAGACTGTTAGTATGTATGTATGTACATTAGAACAACCTTAGAAGCAAAAAAAAAAATCGACAAAATAATTTTTTCGAAACCGCCTTACAAAAATACTCTATATAAGGGGCTGTACGGGATTTTTTTTTTTTTTTTTTTGAGGTACGGCCTAATGTACATAATTATTAATTTAATTATAGATCTGTATTTTAATGTATAAATGAATTTTACCTCATTTATTACCATAGGCGTTTCTTCACAAAAGCTTTCGTCTTCAGTGCTTATTTCTGTGTAGTTTGCATTATCTACTAGATTTGCTCCCTAAAAATGTTTGTTACTTTTAGTTGTATGTATTATTTGTACGGTGACCATTCTTTCAAACCAAAATACAGAACAGGAGTTTCAATTTAGTTAAAGATATGTTTTTGCACAAAAATCAAATTAAAACATTTTTAAAAGGCTTTTTGTTGCAAATAAAACAATATGGGTATTAAGAGGACATATGTACGTACTTCTTTAAAGCAAAGAAAATTGGTAATTTTTATTACGAAAATGGAAAAACCTAAAAAAAATATTGTGGAAATCAAGGTCAATCTGAGCTTATGTGCTTTTAAAATTTTAACTGAAGTTAAGGGGAAATTAAAGAATGTATATAGTTTCAGAAGCAATAGTTCATCGAACCATTAAAAAGTAAGGGTACAATGGTCTTGTTGCCTGTAAAAAGCTATTTGGCAAATTACATAAAAAAGATGAATGCTGGTGGTACATTATATTTCTTGCTGAAGCAAATTTAATTTATGAATGTATTTGAAAGAACAATGGGATGGGGAAAATTAAATGAAAAAATAAAAAGGAAAAAACCCTTCTCCCACAGTAAAACATTAAGAATGACATGTGCTGGTTTGAGGCTGTATATCAGACAAGGAAGTCGGAAACCTAGTTAACTAGGTCTGGGGCCAAATTACGGCATTCGATATCGATCAAAATTCCCATTTAAATTGTATTGTAATTTCGATCGATATCGAATGCCGTAATTTGGACCCTGTACTCATACATTTTGAGTGGTATAATTTCATAATTTAATGTATGTTTGTTTGTAGAAGGTAATCTCCGTAACCGAAAAGCCGATCTTTATGAAACTTTTACGGTATATTACTGATGATCTGAGAGGTGCTATAGGCTATATAAATTATTATTTTTTAAGTTGGCGGGGCACCTTCCATACAAAGACAATATAGATTTCTGCATATCTGGAGAACGGCAAGATCTAAAGTTTCCAAATTTGGTTTAAATATCTCGATTATCAATACAGAAGATCTGACAAAATTGGAGAAGTAAAAGATTGGAAAAGTAAACGTGGCGCAAAATAAAAATATATTTTCTGGAGAACGGTAGCAGAAAAAATGTGAAAGTTTAGTGCTCATACCTCTCAAACCTCTCTTAAAAATGGGCGGGATTGGAGAAGTATACGTTGCACTTCCCATAAAAAGATATTATAGATCTCTGTATAACTGGGGAACAGCAACCGCCAGCTTCCAAATTAGGTTCAAGACATCCGGCAACAACCGACAAAATGTGGGCAGGATTAAAAAAGTTGGCGTGGCACAAAATAGATTTTTTTATATCTGCAGAACGGCAGAAACAAATTTTTCCAAATTTGGTACACATAGCCTCTCTAAAGAAGACTGGACTGGAGAAGACGGCGCGGTACAAAATAAAAATTCTGTATATCTGGAGAACGGCAATAGCATAAGTTTCCACATTTTGTACAAATAGCTTGGTTATCAATACTCAACATCAGTCAAAAAGTTGTATAAGTGGGCGTTTTACAAAATATAATTGTGTAAAACTGTCTAAACAATTGTGATTTTATGCTATAATATTCTAACAACGTGTTAAAAGTTAGGAAGTGATTTATGATTATATATTTAAGTCCACAATAGTTTGACACCGGCCACCTTTGGATGTTAACAACTAGTAAATCAATAAATAAAGAAAATAAATGTTTTGATTTGTAAAAAATAATAATAATAATAATAATAAATAAATAGGTGTGAGAATTATTTCTTTTTTTTCGAATGTTTAAAATAATCAAATTTAAAATTATAATGCTTTCTTGCAATAGTTATATTCCTAAATATTACACATACTCTTTTACTTAAGTTAACTTTTGGTTGACATTGAACCTATATATAGATATGTACATATATTTTGGAATAAATCTATACATGTCCAAACTATCTTGTATCTTCATCTAATATGTTTTTACTTAAGCTATCCCTTGGTTAGCAATTAAGGCCTCTATTACGGTTAACAACTCAACTCAGTTGAGTTGTAATTTCTTAATTTTTGTATTATGGTATACAACTTTGCTATATTGCGGTGAACAAAAACATAACAAAAATTACAAATGATCACAATCAGTTGTATTAATTACAACTCAACTCAAATAAGGGCCTAAGTAAATTTTGGATGTAAAAACATAAAGTTTATAAAGTATTAATATAAAGTGTGACAGGAAGAATGCTGCATTAAATTCTGCTGGTGTCTGATAATTGTAAAAATTTCTGTACATTCAAAATTTACTTCAATGCTAACAAAAGGATAAAAAAAAATAAAAATGGTTAATATAATAAAAAATAACTTGAAGTAATAAGCCACAAAAACTGGAATTGTGCCAATCTTAAAATTGTATCATTGTTCGTAAATGTTTGCTTCACAATTACCCAAAAGTGATTAATAAGCCATCCCAATTGCCCGACATGAATACCAAAGACAATTTATAGAATAATTTTGATCGTCTCATTCGTAGATAAAATCAGTGTAGATTATTTAAAACAGATTCTAAGTTCTAATTTTCAAAACTTTCGGATTACAAGCAAATCGAATAACGATCTTAAGCACCCCATATACATTTCAATCCAATTGGCAACTGAGTCGGTTGTTGCCCAAATCAAGGCGTGTATGGCTCTGTCAATTGATCAGTTTGGCAGTTTTCGAGTTAGTAGAAGAAACATCAAAAGTTTTTGGTTATTTCAAGTTGGCTAGTAATAGGGTCCATACACAATACCATCATGATTGTTCAATCAAGTGATTGTGCAATTAAGCTTGAAGGACACAATACACCAGCATGCTGGTACAAAATTCATTACTCACCAAAAAGTGTGTGGAAAAAGTTGTAATGAATAACGATAAAATTTTCTACCATTGGTTTTTTAATTCACATTTGGAGTATTCTGTACTCTTAACTTTTCATAGGCAAGGCATTGTTTCATAAAGTTCGAGAAATTCCCCTTAAAATATTTTTTGGCATTCATATCTAAAATTTTGTATTGTAATTTTGTATTTTTTGATGTTAACTTTTATGAGCTAAATTAACAACACATGATTCAATCATGCTGGTACCATCAGAAAATATCAAATTATTTTTGATAAAGCTCGTACACGCTCAATCAACTGACGCAATCACTTGATTGCACAATCATGTTGGTGTTGTGTATGGGTCCTACAAGTCTTTCAATTCGATTGTGCTGTGTGTGTTCGAATCTTTTGATCAGCTGTTTGTAGTTTTCTTTTGCAAAGAAAAAGTTAAGTATTTTTAAAATTGTCTTTAATTTCATTGAATTTAAAAAAAAAAATATAAAACTAGCCGGCTGTTGTTTTTAGTTCCCTTATTAAATTTTAATTTGATTTTTTTTCTTTTTCTTCAAGCATTGTTTTGACCAAATTCTTCGTCACTTTTATTTTTTTTTTCATCACCAATACATTCTGCAATAACCACTAATGCAATTATATATTTTTATTCAGCCATTGTCATAGAAGTTTTTAATTTTTAAATTTATAATTGTAAAAAAATAAAAATTTTTCAAATCAGTTTATGAACTTTACAATGAAGTACTTAAAAATTAATGTCTACCAATAACGGCCAATTTTATCAAGTTCAGTTAAAATTAATCAAAAACATATTGCTAACTGAGAGTTAAAGTAATAATTAGTTTTAACTGAACTTGTTAAAATTAGCCGCATTTTTTTTTTTTTTTTTTTTTGCCAATTACAAATCGAAGTTTTTATTACAAACAAGACATGCTTATAACTTTTTTTTAGCTTTATAATTGAAGCACTGCCGCGAATAACGAAAAACTGTTAACATTACGCTATTGCACTGTTTAAACTTCAAATCACCCAAAATTATGCACCTTTACGCATTCAAAATTACAAACAAAGAGTCATCCAGTGGAAGAACGTTGTAAGTTACTAACAAAATTATACAAACGAAATGATTTTGCAATATGGAATAGTTTTAAAAGCCTTTTGCATAAAAGTTTTAATTAAAATAATTTTGAATAATCTAAAAATTAATAATCCTGCCTGTTAAAAACGTTTTTTGATCTCCTGAAAAATAATTGTTATGTAACTTAAAACGTTATTCGCGATGTGCTTTCATTGTTGGATGTCAAAATTTTGTTTATTCAGGTATGTGAAGGAAAACAAATTGATTGTGGTTTTTGTACAAGTTGTACTTGTTGTAGTGCCGAGATTATCTGTAATGAATTCGACTTAATTAAAAAATTTTAAATAAATTTCTTTTAACAAATAGAAAGTGGGAATTATTTCATTTAACAAATTATTTTAATTCTGTATATTTAAATATTGAGGGAATAAAACTGTTGTAAAAGGAAATTTGACACATAGAAGCCCATTCAAAAAATGGTTAATAACATGGTAGAATAAGTATAAGGTACGTTCATTAGGGAGAGTTGTCATTATTTACCCTTGTAATGTCAAATTAATTCATTTGATTTTTGACTCTTGTTTTAATTTGTTTTCTTCTTTTCTTATGTTTAACGTTATATGGGTTTTAAAATTGTGAACACAATTTCTAATGACTATAGCTTGAACTTATTCTATCGTGGATAATATAATAAAATTTCTTTTATTTCATTCACTGAAATTCTTAACAAAAAAAAAAAAATTAATTCCTAATCATTAAGTGCGTACCTGGGCCTGGCAAGTCATATTTGAACTTTATCTTTATATTTTAACTAGATCGACGGACCATCCAACTTTTTTATGAATTTCTGAATTAAGGTGTTCTGAGTGGAAAAGTTTAGAGAAATTAAATTTGTTGTATTTGTGGGCGTGGCAATCTTATTCAATAATTTTTTATTTATATTTTTACCACCAGTATTTGGCCATGCCCTGCACCATTATATATAAACTGTAGAAAATAAAATCAAAATGAAAATTCAATACAAATAAAAGACGTCCCATCCAGCCCCTGGAATTAGTTGGTGTGAGTTTTTGCGATAACCACTAAAAACTCCATACAAAATACAAGTAGTCCCAGACAGGCCCAGGTAGCTATTTCTGTCACTTCAATTAGGTATCCAAAAGAGAAATAAATAAGAAAGTATTTTTCTATAGGTTTTAGGTTCATTCATAAAAAAATATTTTGCACAAAACTGAACTCTTAAACATTCAGTAGATACTGTTCTGTATAACAGAGAAGGAATAGTCACCGTAGTTGTATATTTGTACATACATACATACTTATCGCACTTGATCAACAAGAGGATAATAGTTTGAAATTAAAAAAATTGGAACAAATCTAGTTTACCGACGCAGCTCCAAATAAAAAAAAAGTACCCAGGGTGATAGAAAATTGAAAAATAAGAAGAAAAAATAAAATAAAAAAGTTGGCGGAAACGCTTAGTTATCAAGTTATGGACGTTTTAAGATTTTATATAAAGGTCCGATTTTCCACTACATTTTTGTCGTTATATGGCCAATATTGGTATCATTTCAAAGCTTTTGACCATATCTTCTTAGATATACAAAATTTTTTTGAAAATTACTATCTGTTTACCTCACATTACATTCTTTTTGCATTTTACATCAAAATATTACAGAAGTGCACCAGGTTAGTATGTAGTTTATTTAAATAAAAGTGTAATACAAACGTAATCAAATTATAAACATGGGCGTCGCAAACGAAAACACTCCTGCATAGCCTGCATGGTATAGCAAAAACCGGCTTCGCTAAGTAAAGCTTCTCTGCATAGCTGGCCTTCGGCCGGGCGCAAAGATTTGCTCCTCTTTGGTATCTCTGCATAGCCGGCCTTCGGCCGGGCGCAAGGATTTTATATTCTATGGTATAGCAAGAACCCGCTTCGCTAAGTAAAACTACTCTACATAGCCGGCCTTCGGCCGGGCGCAAGGATTTTCTCCTCTATGGTATAGCAAAAACCGGCTTCGCTAAGTAAAGCTTCTCTGCATAGCCGGCCTTCGGCCGTGCGCAAAGATTTGCTCCTCTTTGGTATGACAAATACCGGCTTCGCTAACTAAAGCTTCTCTGCAAAGATTTGCTCCTCTTTGGTATGACAAATACCGGCTTCGCTAACTAAAGCTTCTCTGCAAAGATTTGCTCCTCTTTGGTATGACAAATACCGGCTTCGCTAACTAAAGCTTCTCTGCATAGCCGGCCTTCGGCCGGGCGCAAGGATTTTCTCCTCTATGGTATAGCAAGAACCGGCTTCGCTAAGTAAAGCAACTCTGCATAGCCGGCCTTCGGCCGTGCGCAAGGATTTGCTCTTCTTTGGGATAGTAAGTGCCGGCTTCGCTAAGTCAAAAGCTTTAAAATGATACCAATATTGACCATATAAAGATAAAAATGTAGTGGAAAATCACACTTTTATATAAAAACTTAAAACGTCCATAACTCGAAAACTAAGCGTTTCCGCCAACTTTTTTATTTAATTTTTTCTTCTTATTTTTTAATTTTCTATCTACCTAGGTACTTTTTTTTTTATTTGGAGCTGCGTCGGTAAACTAGATTTAAGCCAAAAAATTTAATTTTATATCAAATGCATACCTATAAAAAAGAATTTTTAAACTAACCGTTGCATTACTAAAAAGAAGAAAATATGGTACGGCAATTTTCCAAAAAGAAAACAAATTAAAATTTTGAGTTAATACCCTCTTGTTGATCAAGTGCGATATGTAGGTTTAATTTACCTCTACATTATTTCCGCTTGTTTTCATTTTTGTATTAGTTCTTAAGAAATCTAGGTGATGGAAACACCAAAGTTTGGGAACATAAATATCAGTCTTACCAGACTTTTTATAATGGTTCATCATGCGCAATTCTTGCACATATTGTGTCCTGACATTTCTCCATCTTTGCTTTATATCACCCAAACTTATATTGGGGTTACTTTTACACATTTCCACCAAAATTTCATTGAAAGCCAGCGCTTTTTTGCTTCTATCTAAATATTCAAGACATTTTATATTATAGAGGCACGGATGTTGTCGCATAGCAATGATAAGTTTTTCGGTATCTTCCCTTTTCCATTTTGCTGACGACATTTTTTCACACAATATTAAACAATTTGTAAATCCTTATGTACTACATTTATATATTTTTAACAATTTTATTCAAGACACTTATTTTACGAACGAAATTAAGAAAAACTGCAGATTTGTCAAAAACACCTTCAGAGAATTTCAGGCTTACATTACGAATAAGAAAACAAAACAAATTTCAAGAATACATGAAAGTGTGTATCCGTCAGAGATGGAAAATTAAAATTTTGCAATGGGACTGAATACCTTTTAAAAATATTTGTACAACTCAAAATGTATTAACAAAGTGACCTCAGTACTACAACAATGAAACAATAAAAAAAAAAAACAACAGGCATTTCGTTGCTAGAATTGAGACGGCAAGTGTCAAAATGCCTTTATAAAAAGAAGTAAATGAACATAAAAAATTACGACAAAGGTCACTTTATTAGTACATTCTGGTACAACTCTTTTAACAAAATAATTAAAATAGAAAAATAAGGACTGATATTCAGGAATCTTTGTAATGGATTTCTGTTGAATAAAACAAGAAACTGCTCTAGTTAACATTCCGTCAATAGATTAAAATTTTTGTTTTTTCTTTTCGAATGTAAAATTCAGTTGTGTGATTTTTTTAGTTTTCTTGAAATTATCTCCAGTTTGAACAATTTTCTCTTAAAAAGTACCGTTTTAATGCCAATTTAGTACTATATATTTCATCCCTTGTGACTATTATAAAAGGTCCGTTTGAGTACTTTTACAGTTAAATGCAATAAATGAATATACACTGAGTCAACTGTAAAATGTTTTCTCAAAAAGCTGTTGTTCAAAAAAGCACGCGAACGGAAAAGTTTTAAAACATCGTAAAAATAAAGGAACAGCTGACGGCTGTTAACTCCATTTCTTATCGGTACTCTATTAAATTTATGGCTGATTTCATAAACGCAGTATTGCAAAGCATCACTAAAAACAAATGCATTGACAAGGCGTCACAAATTTACACAATGCAGGAAATTCGCAACCGTTGTGCAGTGAATACAGTTACCATGCTATAATGAACTCAAAACATTGTCTACAGAATAGTTGTGGAGTTTATAAAGCTATTCCTTTTGCTGTTGCATTGCAATACTGCGCTTATGAAGTCAGTCTATATTTAATTTTATAACACGAACATTTTTGGAAAATACAAATAAATTATTCTATGTAATCTTTAAAGAATAAGAATTCATATTTGTTTTTATTTTTATTTTATTTTACAAAGTACATGAATATTTCTTTTGCTATGAATTTCTTAAGGCAAGTTTACACTATTATACTTTGTATTAATACTTGTTAAAAACTTAAGTAATATGTAAAAGTCGGATAGTGTGAATGCATGTGTGAAGAAAATTACAAGTATTACGAAAAAAGTTTGACATCCCATACGACTTAATCGTTTTTTGAAAAATATATTTTCATTGCATCAGGGTTGCTTTTTATTTCATGTGTGAGTGTTTATACTTGTGTGTTTGGATGGATTTTTTGACAGTCGCAACAAAAATTGCAAGATTTCTATATCACAAAGTTTTATGGAATACGTATGATTTGTGAGATAGTGTAATCTAGCCTTTAAAAAACAAGTGCAGTACTAAGCACCCAAATACTTACCACATTTACAACTCCAAGAAATTAAAATAGCCAAAAAAAAACAAGAAGTTGATATGAAATTCAAAAAAAAAAAAAAAAACTTAACATTAAAAAAGGCAGTAGATACATTTACATATGTATAATAAAGAACAAAATTCAAAGCATAACAATACATAAAGAACACAAAATAATAGATATCTAATATTAAGTATTTAATATATGTTTGTATGGAAATATTAATATAAGTCAGCTGATTCAAAATTAATTTTTTAAACAAAACAAAGCTTCAGTTTAATATCACGTGTAAGGTGAAGACCCCATCACCTGACAATTTTTTGTCATACTAAACGTCAAAGTCTATATAAAAAAAAACTCTAACATTTTTGTCAGCGTTTTTTATACCCTCCACCACAATTAGTTGTGAAGAGGGTATATTAAGTTTGTCATTCAGTATGAAACTTTTTTATTATTCATCTCAGACCCCATAAAGTATATATATTCTGGGTCCTTGAGTAATTCTAAGTCGATTTAGCCATGTCCGCCTGTCTGTCCGTCTGTTGAAAACACGCTCACTTTCGAACAACTCAAAAGAAATGAACAAACTTGGTGCTAAATTGCTTGTAGTTATCCTAAGCAGTTTGGGATTGAAATCCAGCAAAATCGGTTCAGTAGGACCAGAGCTATGAATCAAAATGTGGAACCACCACCTAAAAAAATTTATAATTTTGTTACAAAAAATAACATAAATGCTGGAACAAGGAACGGAATGAGATAAGATTTTGCAAAAATTTGTTTTAGTTGACTAGAAATAACACTGTGAAATTTCGTGACGATCGGTCCATAATTTACCTTAGGCCCCATATAAACCCTACTACCGGAAAACAGTTTAGTACGCCTTAAACCGTAAAAAATACTGCAATCATAACAAATTTTGTCTCGTACCAGTTTTATAGGGATATAAATGATACTGTGAAATTTCGTGAAAATCGGTACATAATTTACCCTAGGCCCCATAGAAACCCTACTCCCGGAAAACAGTTTAGTCGCCTAAAACCATAATTAATAACAAATCGTTACAGTTTAAGATAATAATAACATCATACAGATATTACTCCTTAAACATTCGAACTGTCGGCACTCTACCTTGTTTTATATGAAGTTTGACGTTTATTGTGACAAAAAATTGTCAGGTCAAGACCCCATGTAAGTTTAACAATTTGACAATGCAATGCAAAAACCCCTATGTTGTGTCTGTTGTTGTTGGATTGTTGTAGTTCCGACACCACCTGTAGTTGAATTCGCCTTGTTTAATATGAAGGTACAATTTTGATAAATTGTTTTTATACCCTTCACCGAAGGTAAAAGGGTATATATAACTTTGTCATTCCGTTTGTAATTTCTACAATATTGATCCTACACCCTATAAAGTAGATATATTCTGGGTCCTTATGAAAAGCGAAGTTCAAATCCGGTTGTCCGTCTGTCCGTCTGTCCGTCTGTCTGTTGAAATGGGTTTTCCGAAGCCCCCAGATATGATGGGAGCTTCGTTGGGGTATCTTTCTGTCAGGTATTCTTATTATAATTTTGCTATTGAAATTCAGCCAGATCGGTCCACAAATGGCTGAGATATGAGCAAAAAACCACGACTACCTCTAATTTTTCCCAAAAATCCCTTGTGGTTGTTGTATTTTTATTACTTTTTGCTGTATAACTGGGGAACGGCAAAAGCCAAAGTTTCCAAATTAGGTACACACATTTAGGTTGCCAATACACACCATTCTACAAAATGTGGGCGGGATTGGAGAAGTGGGCGTGGTACCTCCCGTACAAAAAAAATTAAAAATTTTATAAAAACCTAAATTTTAAGGCTGCCATATGTCCTATGGATATGATTTATATACCAAAATATCGGAAATTTTTAGTAGAACATATTTTACATAAGACTCGGGAAAATCGGTTCAGACACAAAAAAGTTATGGCAAAAATAAAATTTTTTTTATTAAAATACCCACTTTCGGGAACCATAGATCTCCCCGAGTCCAAGCTTTATAACTAAAGTAAACGGTAAATTTCTTCTTTAACACGTCGGTATATAAATCTGCCAAATCGGTTAAAAAATGGCTGAGTTATGAGCAAAAAACCACGACTACCTCTATTTTTTTTAAAAAATCCATTGTTGTTGTTGTATTTTTATTACTTTTTGCTGTATATCTGGTGAACGGAAAAAGCCAAAGTTTCCAAATTAGGTACACACAATAAGGTTGTCAATACACACCATCCTACAAAATGTGGGCGGGATTGGAGAAGTGGGCGTGGTACCTCCCGTAGAAAAAATATCAAAAACTTCATAAAAACCTGAATTTGTGCACTGCTATATGACCGATGGTTACATCTTATATATCAAAAGACCGGAAATCTTTAGTAGAAAATATTTTCTGAAAATTTAGGAAAAATCGGTTCAGATGCAAAAAAGTTATGGCCAAAATAAAATTTTTTTTTATTAAAATATCCATTTTTGGGAATCATAGATCTTCCCGAGTCCAAACTTTTTAAGTCAAGTAAATGGTAAATTTCTTCCTAAGCACGTCGGTATTTAAATCTTTCAAATCGGTTTAAAAATGGCTAAGTTATGATCAAAATACTGCAATCCCAAAAATTATTTTTTTTATACCCTTCACCGAAGGTAAAAGGGTATATATAACTTTGTCATTCCGTTTGTAATTTCTACAATATTGATCCTACACCCTATAAAGTAGATATATTCTGGGTCCTTATGAAAAGCGAAGTTCAAATCCGGTTGTCCGTCTGTCCGTCTGTCCGTCTGTCCGTCTGTCTGTTGAAATGGGTTTTCCGAAGCCCCCAGATATGATGGGAGCTTCGTTGGGGTATCTTTCTGTCAGGTATTCTTATTATAATTTTGCTATTGAAATTCAGCCAGATCGGTCCACAAATGGCTGAGATATGAGCAAAAAACCACGACTACCTCTAATTTTTCCCAAAAATCCCTTGTGGTTGTTGTATTTTTATTACTTTTTGCTGTATAACTGGGGAACGGCAAAAGCCAAAGTTTCCAAATTAGGTACACACATTAAGGTTGCCAATACACACCATTCTACAAAATGTGGGCGGGATTGGAGAAGTGGGCGTGGTACCTCCCGTACAAAAAAAATTAAAAATTTTATAAAAACCTAAATTTTAAGGCTGCCATATGTCCTATGGATATGATTTATATACCAAAATATCGGAAATTTTTAGTAGAACATATTTTACATAAGACTCGGGAAAATCGGTTCAGACACAAAAAAGTTATGGCAAAAATAAAATTTTTTTTATTAAAATACCCACTTTCGGGAACCATAGATCTCCCCGAGTCCAAGCTTTATAACTAAAGTAAACGGTAAATTTCTTCTTTAACACGTCGGTATATAAATCTGCCAAATCGGTTAAAAAATGGCTGAGTTATGAGCAAAAAACCACGACTACCTCTATTTTTTTTAAAAAATCCATTGTTGTTGTTGTATTTTTATTACTTTTTGCTGTATATCTGGTGAACGGAAAAAGCCAAAGTTTCCAAATTAGGTACACACAATAAGGTTGTCAATACACACCATCCTACAAAATGTGGGCGGGATTGGAGAAGTGGGCGTGGTACCTCCCGTAGAAAAAATATCAAAAACTTCATAAAAACCTGAATTTGTGCACTGCTATATGACCGATGGTTACACCTTATATATCAAAAGACCGGAAATTTTAATGATATTCAAACAACGTTCCTTCATAGTTTAGTTGTCTAGGGGGTTAAGTTAGAAACTGTGAGTTCTCTGGTTCGAATCTGGTTTTTTTAAAAGAAAATTTTTTTTTTAATTTTTATTTTTTTATGTTCTAAAAACGATTTAAAAAAATATTTACCAGTTTTCGCTTTTTAAATTTAATTTATAATGGAGTTTAAAGTATTATAATTATGTATGTATACATATTTAAAAATCATTTAGTTTTTGTCTAGTTGCTCTGTAATCTGCTCCCACAATGGTGAAGGGTATATAAGATTCGGCACAGCCGAATATAGCACTCTTACTTGTTGTTTTATATAATTGCAATTAGGTTTGCGCAAGGTCTTACCTCTACAATAATACGAAAAAACAGGCATTTTCTCTGTGTAAAATTCCTCTTCGTTGTCAAAAACTTACTACAGCATAGAGAAAGAGAATGCCATTTCTTTTCCCCTCTCTCCTAAAAACTCAAGACCTGACGAGTAAAACTTGACGTGTGTGAACCGGCACTAACATGATGAGTCTATACTTAACACTAACATCATTTTAGTGTTAATGTTAAGCATTTCATATCAGATGTAGACTGTATATTATGGCGCAAGACATAAGCAAACATATTTTTTGACGTTTGTGAATTATATTTTGAATTCGCAGTGTAGACAGCTGATGAGCGGCTGACGAGTTGCACTTACCTTTTTAAATTCGCCATGGAATAAACAAAGGCGAATTTAAAGAGGTGACCGTATCATGAGATAGAGTTATGCAAGGCGAATTAACTACAGGTGGTGTCGAAACGGCATCTGATTTTGACAGTTCGAGATTATTTGTTTTGATTTGTAAGAATGGCTGACATTTCGAACTATAGCTAATAACAATGCAATGCAAAAAACCCTATGTTGTTTCTGTTGTGTTTCGATTGTTTTAGTTCCGACACCACCTGTAGTTAAATTCGCCTTGCATGGATATATGTTACAACCAAGGCGAATTCATACAGGGTGGTCTTATTTTGAAAACGTTTTACAACACTGCAAAATATTTTAACGTTGTGTCAAAAATTCAAACAAATATTTGATTTTGTTTTTATATTAAATTGTGTTTTTTTGAAATGTTATACATATATAACTTAAAAAAGTTTTAAATTGCACAATTTTAATCGAAAATTATAGAATTTAGTTAAAATTCACCAGAACCAACAGGACGGTATACCATTTTGACACAAGGTTAGTAATCAGCTGTTGCTGACGTAGCAAGATAAGTTCACCTGGTGTAAATTCGCCTTGGTTACAACTAAAATAAGCCCCATGTATTTTGTTTTTGCAATTTAATAGATAGCTGTCAAAAATTTTTTATTGCAAATTAAAATTATCACCTTTTTATAAAAGAAATTATTAAATTAACTTTAATTATTCGCATTTTTGGAATTTTTTTTTATTATATAAATAATATTTTTAGCACTTTTCATTCAACTTCTTCTCAAAACAAAATTATATTTTGACAATAACGTATTTTTTTTAATTCGCTGTGGAGACAGCTGAATAACAGCTGACGAGCTGAGTTTACCTTTTTAAATTCTTAAAATCCTTATTTCTGGAGCATATTTGTACATATGTGCGCTTAACACAGCGTCTCAACCTGAGATAAGATATATAGGGGGTGACTGTGGATTGATTTCCGAATAAATTATTCAATGATATATATAACGATGCTCCCATATTGAAATTAAATGCCAAAATTTTCTCCAATATTGAAACTGGTACAAAGAAAATTTGTCGAAAATACTTTCTGCCCTATTAAAAAAAAAACAAATTTAGATTTTAAACGTATTTTAAACCCAAATTTCCATACCATAGAATATTAACAAATCAAATTATAGAAATTATTTAACATAACATTATTTAACAACCAACGCTACTTTACAAATAAATACATATGTTCGTATGTACATAAATCTAGTTGCTAAATATTTATCTAAAATTGGTTTTAACTGGATGTCTTGTTTCTGGATAATAATATTATTATTGGTACTGCTTGTACAAAATAAATAAATAATAATGATAGGTACCATAGAATTATGCTAATGTGGTTTTGAAAAATATTTTAACTGATCTAAAGAATATGTTATTAAAGTACGGTGTAATTTAGAATAAATACACATTCACATAAAGGAAACATAAATGTTTTAATTATCAGTTAATAAGTTTTGAATTTTAAATTTTTTAAAAATAATTGAGCCTTCAAATTAATAACTAGTTTATTTAATCGCCTTAAATAGCACTTCAATTGCAACATTGTTACTCGTTAAATTTCCAACAAAACTCGTTCCAAAACCCGAATGTTTATAAACATTTCTCCTCAAAATCAACATGTTGCCTAATAACATCTGACTGCTTTTTCTGTTCTCCCCCTTAATCTGGCATCTCTCTTGCAGCTACTGCTATAAACAAAAAAGACTTCATCAAATGTAAAGAGTTTTTTCTTTCATTGTATTTGTATAGCAAACACAAATTTATAAGAAATAAAAGAGATGTCAACCGGCGCTCCGAATAATAATAATAATGCTACATCCTCCAATAATAATGGTAACAAAACAACAAATTCAACGTCCTCATCTAAAGTTCCTGCTAACGAAAAGTCTAATAATGCAACAACAATACAGAATGCAAATACCTCAACAGCTGCCATTCTCAAATCGTATCGAGAAATTATTAAAGATCCAAAAAGTCTTGACGAGGCTGCCAACTATTTGTATCAATCGCTGTTAGACGACGCCATTGTGGGTGTCTTTATTGAAATACATCATTTACGAAAGACTGGGAATCTGATAGCTATCGACGGAGTGCCTGACGAAGATGCCGAAACATCATTTCGCATCGTTGATATGCCAAATTTTGATATATTTGGCATTTCCACCGCCAAGAAACCAATGGACTGCACCTGCCCTAACTGTGATAGGCCCGTGTCAGCGGCACGATTTGCTCCGCACTTAGAAAAGTGTATGGGCATGGGTCGTATATCATCCCGCATTGCGAGCCGTCGACTGGCCACCAAGGAAAGCACCAGTGCTAGCTCGTCTTCCTCCTCATCGTACCTGCAAACGAATGCCGGCAGTGATGATGAGGACGATGTTGACTGGTCGTCCGAAAAGCGACGCAAGAAGTCCAGTCAAAACTCGCGCAATAATGGTTCCAAGAAAAACAATGGCAAAACATTCTAAACAATCTCTAAGCCAAATGCGTATTACATACATGAACGAGCTACCAACTTTGTTTTCTTTTCGACTTGCTGCTCTCCTAACAACTACCATGTACTAGAAAATAATTAACGCTATAGTGAAGAAAAACAAGAAATATGTATTTTTTTATTAACTACTATTTAGTTTAATTTTTATGAATGTATATTATTTTTTAGTTTGTAAATGATATTTATATATATACATACAATGTATATTAACAATTTCATTAGATTTCATTTTTATATTAAAAAAAAATACTACATTAATGTATAAATTTTAAGGATAATTACAATATTATAATTTTGGTAAAGATGTGATGATGTGGACATGGAAGTATTTTTGGCAAACTTCTTGTTTATTAAAAATTTCAAAGAAAATTCTTGTTAAAAAACTTGTTTGAAATTTTATACGTTATTTTTGAATTTTGGTTTTTTCTAATATTTGCCGAAAAAGGGGTAACTTTTAAATATTTATTATAGGAATCGGTCGACATTGGTCATGGCTTCCTGAAAAACATTCCCAGATTAAATCGAAACTTATACTTGTTAATGTTTTAAATTTTTCATGTACCTATTTTAGAAATATATACATATGTGCTTAATGGTTATTAAAAATTGTATGGAATGGTACTTCTCCATTTTAAATTGTATTTCAAAAAGTTTTATTTATAGTTCAGAAATGTTGACATACATACGGGCCTGTTCTGAAAATCACGTGATTTCAAATCACGTGCTTTTGAAATCACACGTGTGATTTTGTGGTGTTTTTAAAGTCATCCCGTTGTTTTGTTTCTCGGTGTGCTTTCTGCAATTTAAGATCATACCAAAACTCACAAAAATGAGACGCTAAAATACCACACGTGTGAATTTAGAAGGCACATGAGATTTGAAATCACGTGATTTGAGTTTAAAGTGATTTTCAGAACAGGCCTGATAATTAAGTAGTGTTCTAGAAATCGAAAACGCTAAACACAGGAATTTGGAAGTTGTTTTTAATACATTTGATCCAATTTTTATAGTTTTTGTTATAAAATTCTGTTTAGTAGAGAAATATTTTTCATAAAATCCTTTTATTTCAAAAATCTAATTAAAAAACGACGTTTAAAATTCCTGCGTATTGGGATTTCGATTTCCAAAACACCCCTAACAATTATGTAAAAAAATGTTCATTCATATTTAAGTAAGTTAAACTCAGAGGCCGTATTATAATACTTTTAAAACTATATTTTCTGTTTTTTTTTTTTTTTTTCATTTATTTATCCAGCCCCAGGGGCGCCTGATTCTGGCAGTCGTGATCGTGTACTTTCTCGATTCGAGAGCCATTTAATATCTAATTATTTCAGTCAATACTGATCGCATCGGAATTATTTTTTCAGTATTGTGAAACTCAAAATAATGCTTTACAACACTGAAAAAATAATTTCGATTCGTTTAGTATCGACTGAAAGATTAACTGCCTATTTCACCAAAAACAAATTTTTTAATTTTGTTTTTGTTTTATATGTTATTTGTGCGAACGTAAACGTTCGAGTGACATCGTGAAATAGGCGGTTAAAAATAAAATTGCTTTCAAATCGAGACAGTACTCGATCACGACTACCAGAATTAGGCCCCTCAATTTTTTATTTGAAACAAAATATGTTTTTTTTCTTTTCGAAACAATATTAAAAAAAAATTGTTCATGGTATTTATCACAAAATTTGCAAATTAGGGTCGGATGAAAAAATTAAAATATGTACATACATACTACATATAATAATAAAAATGTGTTGGAAAAAAATAATAGAATATTTATATAAAAATTTAAGCCCGTTTTCGCAATTCACCGATAGCTAAAGGTAGGATTTTATTGGCCGTATTAAAAGAGTTCCATTATTATAACTTTACTTTAACCAAAAGTGAGCTATAAGAAAACTAAAGGTTCTTCCTGCGTTTTGAAATTATAAGTACACGAAGATTTTAGATAAAGCCACCTTTCAAACAACAAAAACTAAATCTAAATCGATATAGGCGCTTGGGAGAAACGGTGCCACAGACACGCAAGAGTATACAGCTAGAAAAGAAGAGATCACTTCTAATGTTGTACCGATTTTCTTCAAACAAAACTAAGAACATCTCGATCGCTAACTTCCAAACGAATAAAATAGAATCAAAATCGGTCCAGCCGTTAACATAAACACATAATACACATAAATATACGGCCATGTTCTGGGGTCTAATCACCGCATACGATATCGAGCAAAATTGATCGAAATTATTTATTTTGGTATCGTGAAACTCGATGTCGAATGAAATGTATTGAATTTGAAATAAAAGCATTCGATATCGACTGGCCACCAATACTCGACATTGCATTTATCGTGTTTTCATTCGATACGTCAGTGTCTATCGTATGCAAAAAAGTTTGATAGTTTATTCGATACGATAGTATCGAATGCGGTGATTAGACACCTGACAATTTCACGATTCAAAATTGTAAAACGCCAGATTTATGTTATGGTGTTCTGAAGTTCGTGGCTTTTGCGTGCCATAGTTTCTTTAAAATATTCTAGTTCCCTTGAGCATACTTTTGTAATTTAAAGTCGTCAAATTTATTGCGATTGCGATTTAGCGAACACATACTATGCGCTGTAAAGTTAGAATCGCAAATGTTAAGCGTTTTGCGATTGTCAGAACATGACCGGTGAACATTTCAAATTTGTAACATCCATCTTTTTTTGGGCGGGGTTAAAAACGATTCTATAATTTACGAATTTTTGTTTTGAAAAAATTTTATGTAAATATATACATACATACATAAAATTAAAAAAATGTTAAGAAGGTAACCCTGCAAACAAATAGAAGATATCCCCTTAGACAATAGTTTAGCAATATCCCTAAATTGTCATCTAAAAGAAAATAATCAAAGTAAGTTTTTATTTTCTTCCTTTTATAATTTTCGAGAAAATTACGCAAAATAAACAGAATAAAAATTAAATTATAATGTACGTCATAAAAAATAAAAATTAAGCAAATTATAAAATATAAGGAACTAGTTATCAAAATATTCTGCAAATGGTCAATATAAAAATTCAATAAATCTGTTAAATATTAATCTGTTTCCTTTTCAATATAGTCAAGGTATTTTTCAACCCTGGATGCTATTTTAAAGAAGTGGTAGATTTTTTCTTCAAAAATATGGTGGAAACTAAATATTTATGAATATTATTTTATTTTGTTTTAACTATTTAATAATAAATAAAAAGATGTGCTTCTTTGTACGTAAATGAAAATTTTTTAAAATGAAAAATCTTCTTTTTATCATCCCAATGATATTTTGGCGATATCTTCCTATTTTCTATTAAGTGGTTATCTGGCGATATTACTAGATAATCATCTTGAAGTATCGCTTTCGTATTGCTGAGAAGTATTGCCATCGAGACACGTTTCTTCCCGAAGGAAGTATCTTCCGAAATACGAAATCGATTATTGCCGCAATAGTATTTTTCATCCTGGCAATATGTTTGGCAATACGTGAGGTGTATTTCTGTGTTTGCTGGGAATTATTTTAAGAATTTTTATTTGTTCATCATGTCTGTATATTTGAAAATAAAGCTACGTTCACAATCAAAAAAACAATTTCGTTTTTTCTTCTATCTTTTTTCTTCCCAAAGTATTTCATATATTTTCCTTTCAATTTTAAAATAAAAATGTAACTAAATTTTTTTTAAAAATGTAACTAAAGTTGAGTCAACTTGAACTTCAGCAACAATTTGTATGAAATTGTTTCTGACGTTTAAAAAATTTTATTTAGTTTTGAATGAAAATTTTAACAAAATGTTTACAAAAATAAAAATAAATGTATAATATTTTTGTGGCTAAAATTTGCATTCGGTTTCTTGATGCAAAATGTGTGTAGTTACAAAAGAAATTGTTGCTCTATTATGAGCACCAAGTGAAAATGTTTTTTTGATTGTGAACGCAGCTTAAATATCAATGTTTTATTTTTTTCAACAAATGAAAATAAACTTTAATTATAAAAGATTTTCTGGTTTAACCGCCTGTTTTTGAAGTTAATATAATAAAACATTTCGCTTAGAAATTTATTTTGAACTAGCATTTAACCCGCTACATCGTTAGCGTCTCCTTTTCTTTCCTGGATATTTTGTTATGCCAAAGTTTATTTTTCTACAGTAAATGTAAAGAACAAAAAGTACCAAAAACTTCCCTCGTCGGTAGGTAGGTCGGTAGAAAGGCTGGTGTGAAGACTCCTTCACATTTTCACCCAGAGTCTAGTATGGTCCATTGTGACGCTTTATTAAGAGATAGCTATACATACATATAAAGATAGAAAGTAGGAGAAATAAACAGCGAAAGCACAAGTCATATTTAAAAGATAGATTGAAAAGAAGGTTTCGGACCAACCCCGAGAGAAATCCTACTCAACCAAATTCGCCCTACGTGCGTTCAGCACCCAGCTTCCTCTCGCGCAGCCAGGCCATCCCCATTACTAATCCTATCAGATTCTCGAGTCCGCAATTCGAGACATCCCCTAAAATTCGACCAGGAATCTACTGCCAAGCCACCTCAGCCTGCTGCCCTGCAACCTGGGACAGTGGCACAGAAAGTGCTCAACTGTCTCCAACTCCTCAGGGTCCTCACACAACCTGCACATATCCGACAAGTCGGATCCCATCCTCACCGCCATCCTGCCTATCATACAGTGGCCCGTGGTCATTCCTATCATGGTCCTAACGCAGACCCTACTCCTGCTCAGCAGCGACCCCAAATCGGACTTTCTAAGCACCGGCCACAGCGTCCGTTCGGTTCCCCCAGGACCGATTGGTCGCACACAGAATCCACTCCGTGATTAATAAAAAAACTTCCCTCTTATAGACTCTTATCCACTTAGGTATTGCATCTTTAATTTTTTGTTTCTACGTCCAAAACTAACGGAAACTCAAAAAGTACCAGTTAAAGACCAAAAAAGTACCAAAAAGTTCTCATAGATTCTTATCCACTCAGGACATTGCATGTTGAATTTTATGTTTTGAGGTCCAAAATTATCGATAATTAAAAAAAATACCAGTTGTAGAACCTAAAAGCTAAAGAAAGATATTAAATTTCCCGTGTATCTCCATTTTGGTACTATTTTTCCCCAAAGTAAATTTAAATTATTGGGAGGCCATAATTTAGTACGAATATGTCAACGAATGGAGAAAAATGTTTTGTAAAATAAGTTCCAAAAATAGTTACTATTTTCACCTCTTAAACGTTCGAATTTCGAAAAAGTACCACATTTGTATTCGTATTTTTTTGATAAGTTTCTAAAGTGCTATAAACTTTATTTTTATGTTTATTGGTTCAAAAGATAGATAGGGTGACAAAAATGTACCAAAATTCAGGTTTTACCCGTTAACTTCCTAAAAGGGCCGAATTTCAAAAAAGTACCAGAGACTTGTCCGCTTATTTTTCTAAAGAACAACGATTCGTATTATAGTTTTTTGCATCTCTTTTAGTTTTGGAGACATAAGGTTATCGAAATTTACGAGTTTTTACCCCCTAAACATTCGAATTTCCAAAAATCCCGTATTAGTGGATCGATTTGGGGACAGACCCACCTTCGGTCTAAATTTCAAGTTTTTAGCTTCAGGCTTTTAGGCTGTGCGATGATGAATCAATCAGTAAGTCAGTAACGTTACAATTTTATATATGGGCATTTCCGTCAAAAGGTCCACCGTGACCGAAAATTTAAAAGCTATTAAAAGCTGGTTATTTTACGATATTGTTATAGAGAAATATTTCGATATTACTAATTTTATAAATTTACCCATAAATTTGTTCACTTAGATGAACAATCAGAATGTAAAGTTGTGCAAACGTAATTTCTTATTTGTGAGAATGTTTTATTGTATGTTTTCTTTAATATTATCTTGCTTAAAAGAGGTGATATTTGATAAAAATTATTCCAAAAAAAACTGTTTTACATGGTCTGTAATCCAAGGAAGAGTTCAAAGAGAAATATGTTATTCGAATTAACGGTAAATTTTTATTTTGTTTTAATCATTATTCAGTTAAATTATTAAGGAAAACATTTTACGTTCGAAATGTCACGTATCGACTCAGATTTTGGCTTAAAAAAAAAGAAAATACGGAAGATTTTGGAATCAAACCAAGACATTTTAATGTTACATTGCTACGTAAAATTCTAAAAGTAGTTTGACTAAAAAATTGTGCCAGGTTTCGCTGAATTACGCCTTTTTATACATGGCCACAAAAACCACTTCTGTTTTTTTCACGTTCGAACCGCTACTTCTTTTGCCATTATCTTTGACATAGAATCGCGCCCTCTATAAACTTAAGCATAGACAACAGTGCTTTCTTAGTGCTATAATTAAAGGGAAAAGAGAACGTAAAAATATTTTTTGTTTAAAATGTTATTGCATTTTTGATGCGTACGACTGTCACGTTCAACACTTTGGAATTACCCATATATAGGTATGTACGTAGCTGTTCATTGTAAATTATTTTCTTCTAAATATTGCCTCAAAATAAATTATTTACAATTTGTAACTGTTTTTCAAAAATTAAAATATGATAAATTTATTTAATACTTCTTTAAATTAAAAATATAAATCAGTTTCAAATAATTTCCGATAATGTCTTTCAAATTTAATTTCTTCTCTTGGAAGATATGTAAATTCAATAATCAGGTATGTTCTAGGTTTCGACTCGAATTGAAAACGAAAAATTTTTTAAATCCGCATAATTCATAAATTGTTGTTCTCAAATCCGCATGTTTTTGCGTATTCGAAGTTTTGTTTCGAAAAAACTTTTTTTGGACTAAAGATCGCTAATTTGCTAACCGCAGCATGATAGCAATGTTTAATATTTTTTTAAAATCGTGAAAGCTGTTAAGAATCACAGGAAAAAATAGCTTCTATCGCGAACATGTCTAAAATTCGCGAAAAATGCCAAACTTTTAAACAAACACTAAAATTTATTTGAAATCGCTAAATCGGTAAAAAAAACAAAATATCGAAAAAAAAACAAAAAAAATTGCAAAAATAGCGAAAAATCGCGTAAATTTTTAATATTTCAAGCCAGCCATATAATTGATTAAAAGTCCCTAAAACTACAAGGATTGGCAAAACTTAGGTAAAAATTGCTAAATTCGCGGAAATTCGCAAAAATTCGATGTTAGCAAAGTCTACTATTTATTATAAATCGTTAAAGCTGTAAAGAATCAGAAAACTTACTGAAACAAATCGCTTCTATCGCGAACATGGCTAAAATTCGCGAAAAATTGCAACATTTTAAACAAAAAAAAAAAAAAACTAATTTGAGATCGCTAAATCGATTAATTAATTGTCTGAAAAAACATAAAAATCGTTAAAAAAAAAATAAGCTGTAATTACAGCAAAATAATGAAAAAGTCGATTTTAAATTTAGGGTAAGTTAGGGACTTTTGCATTTTAGATAACGATATATTTTTTATTTAATTGGATAAAGAAGATTTTAAGCTAAAAACAAAATTTATTTTTTTGTTAAAAATGTTATCAAATATGTATTAGAATAAAAGTCGATTCGTTTTACTTTCACCAACCCATTACTACTCTAATTGAAAACGAATAAAAACTTGTGGATGTGAAATGCAGAACACCAAAATGCTAAAGTAATCCACTTTCGAGTGGATTCGGATTCTAGAACACCTCCGATTATTTTAATTTTTTATTATTCAAATTAATATTATAAAAATATATTCAAATCAAAAGAAAAGCACACACAAAAACAAATAAAATAAATTTGTATAAAACTTGTTGAATAAAAAAATTTCAGAATTTGTATGAAAAAATTTGATTATTTAAAAAAAAAAAATGCCTAAATATTTTAATTCAATAAAAATTTTTTGAATTACTCATAATCTGTTCTTCGATACTAGAATTTTTGTGTATTTATACCCACACCACAATAGTGGAGAGGGTATTATGCATTTGTGCTTCAAATATTGGTCCTAGACCCACCTTAAAGTATACCGATCGACTTAGAATCACTTTCTGAGTCGAACTAACGATGACCGTCCGGCTGGCTGGCAGGCTGGCTGGCTGGCTGTCCTCCATGTAACCTTGTGCGCAAAGTACAGGTCGCAATTTTGAAGATAGTTTGATAAAATTTGGGTCATAGGTTCTTATTGGCACAAGGACCAAGCCTATTGAAAATGGGCCGAATCGTAGGACCATGAGAGAAGAGAGGGGGAAATTTCTTCCTCTCAGAAACCATCAAACCGATTTTAATAAAATTTAAAACATAGATAGATCAATATTTGTACGGACACATAAGCTATGCATTTTTAAGAAAATAGGACCATGAGGGGAGATAGGGGCGATTTCTGCCTCTCAAACCGATTGTAATAAAATTTTAAAACATATGTAGATAGATCCATATCTATATATACACATAAGCTATACAGTTTTTTAAAAATAGGACCACAAGGGGAGGTAGGGGGCAATTTCTGCCTCTCACAAACTTTCAAACCGATTTGAATGAAGTTTATAAACATAGATAAATCCATATTAATATGGACACAAGCATGATGTGTTATTAAATTCTGTGGTGTAGGGTATCATATGGTCGGGCTTGACCGACTATACTTTCTTAATTGTTTTTTTTTAATTCTAAAATTGAAAGAAATTTATAAACGTTATTACCTTTTATATAATAAGTAAGAGTGGTATATTTGGCTATGCCATTTAAATTTCAGCCGAATTTAATTCTAACACACAACTGCACGTTTATATTTGGAAAACAATAGCAAGGAAGTTTTATTACAAAGTGTTTATAGCTCAGTCCATGGTCTTACATAAATTTGCTTCTAGCAATTCAAGCTCAAACAACCTCACAAATTGCACATTACCAAAATTCTAGGAATATAGTATTGCTTTTAGTTTCTGGCCAGTTTTTCGCCGAATTTGTGTCTAAATGCCATGGAAAATAACCTTGTGGTAATTAAGTAACCAGTAAACTGTATAATATCGTTAATTTTTTTAAATTTTCAAATACGACATCGTCTTACTTTTAATGCTTGTATTTTAAAATGGAGCTGAACTTTTTTTATTCCCAGTATTTTATTACATTATTGTCTTCCTCATTTTTCAAGGGAAAATTAAAAAAAAATCTATATATAAATCGGCTAAGGCAAAACATTTAAGAACACTTTCCTCATCTGTATTTCAACGGATTTGAACAAAATATACGCCATTTGAAAGGTATTTACTCACCGAAGTGCACAATATAAATTTTATTAAAATCTGTTCAATAATTTCAGAGTTATAAGCGTTCAAAATTGCTACTAACACAAAAGCAAAAAACATGAATAAAAAATTTTTTCAATTATCAAATCCCTGCAAACCAATGGAAGATATCATCTAAAGCAATAGTTTAGCAATATCCCAAAATTGTCATTTAGAAGAAAATAATCAAAGTTAAAAAAAAAAATACAAAATATAGATAGGAAAAAATTTAAATTATTTATAATTATACATCCATTACATTTTATATATTTAAAAAAATATATAAAAAGAGCGTATTCTCCACGGTAACAAATATTACAGATATCAGAGAAGAAGGCAAGAGACAGGCAAGCTGCAAAATTTATGGACCAAATTTTTACGGAAAATGAAGAAAGATTAAACTCAAGTGTCGTTCATGGGGTAAATAAAGATAATGTTCTCTATTCTTTCTCAATAACTCAATAACTTTATATTATTTATAAATTGTATTATTTTTAACTATACATATTTTATAAAATAAGCAATTTTATTTAAAATAAAAATGTGTGGTTTTTTGAAATGCAAATTCTTCTTTTTATCATCCTTATGATATTTTGGCGATATCTTCCTATTTGCTTATAAGTGGTTATTTGGCAATATTGCTAGCTTATCATCTAGAAGAATCGCTTTCGTATTGCTTAGAAGTATTGCTATCGAGACACGTTTCTTCCCGCAGGAAGTATCTTCCACAATACGAAATCGATTATTGCCGCAATAATATTTTTCATCCAGGCAATACGTTTGGCAAAACATATGGAGTAAATCTGTGTTTGCTGGGATAATAAAAAAAATAGGGTGATCGACTATTCGACATTTTTCAGAAACCGGCTTTCGAATATTTCGACTACATAAATCTTATGTATAAATCGGACCAGGCAAAACAGTTAAGAGCGCTTTCGTCATTTGTTTGTCAACCGAACCTCTATGGGGAGAAGAAAAGGGAAAATACGGGAAACTAAATTTCTTTTTTTTTCACTTTTCTGTGCTTCATTTGAAAGTTTTTAAATTTTCTATAATATTGAACTAAGAAACATAATATTAAAAATGTTGCTACTTTTTGTTTTTCATCTGGAACATTTTGAATTTTCGTTAATATTCGACCTATAAAGATAAAATTATACATTAAACTGGGTGAATAAGAACATGTAAGGGGAGCTTTTTGGTACTTTTTCGTTTAACAGCTGGTACTTTGATTAATTTCGTTAATAATTGACATAAAATTAAACGTGCAACGTCCTGATTGAATGACATTATATAAAGGAGACTTTTTGATACTTTTTTGTTTTTCAATTGGTATTTTTTATATTGAACTTACAAAATTAAATTAACTCACGTAGAAGATAAAATATGAACCGGAGGTTGGTCCCTCGCCAAATCGATTAACTTCGAAGGAAAAAATAAATGCTCGAAACAAAAAATTCATATATACTTCGATGAATTATGTTTTCTTCATATTAACATCAAAATTTATGGTCGAATTTTGACCATTAGGCGGACACTAGTTAATAGAAATTTTTGTATTTAAAACTTTTTTGTTTGAATATATTTATTTTCTACCAATTTTGTTGAATAAAAATTCTAAAACTGCAAATCAAATTTTTTTTATTTGAATTAAATTGATTTGAATATATTCAGCTTAGAATATTTGAATATAAAAAGACTTTTAAAATTTTTGAGAATCCAACTTATTCGAAGGTTGAACAATATATTGGCAACAATCAAAAGGCTTTTGATTTTTATTAAACAGCGAAAAGAAAGTGAAGTGTGTTGGCAACATTGTACAATGCTGTTTATGTTGTTCCCATAGGCTATGTTCACCTTTTTATTGAATGAATGAAACCATTGTGCGACTTATTGCATAATATAGGACAAAATGGAAATAATATGGCGAATATAATATACAATAATATTGCAAGTGTATGGGCCGCTTTACAGCCATGTATATTTAAAAACAAATTTGAGTTTTTTATTGTTGTGTTAATGTTAATTCCCAAACGAAAATTGTTATTTTTACTTGAAAAACTTACAGTAAACTTTTTGTAGAAGTTTCTTAAAATAATTCAGAATGGTATTTTTATATTTAAAAAAATTTCAGAATGGTTTTAAATTTATAAATATTTTTTTTTTCATTAATTTTTAGTCAAACATAGATATTTGCAAATTGCTAATTATTCGGCCGAATATAAGAAATTTCTAATATACATTGTATGAGTATAAATATTTTAAGTACAAGCGTATTTATGTAAATTTTAAATTCAATTCGAAATACTTGTTAAAATATTAAAGTGCAAAAAGGGGGAAAAAATAAAACAATTTAGTAATATGTTATTAAAATTGCTGGAGCCAAATATTTACTATAAAATATAATTTGCAAAATTTGTGTGCAAATTTTAAAAGTTTAATCAAAAAATCAGGTACAAAAAATTCCAATTTTATTTGGGTAGAGCGTTACTAGTTCCCACTATTCTGGACAATTGCTTCTCTACATCCTTAATGTATTTATCAGGCAAGCAGGCTCCTCGCATAGCGTTCAATTTGGCCGTTATAACAGCTCGAATATTAGCATCACGTTGTCGTTCACTTTCGCGCCAAGCCAAAGCTTGACTCTTTTCCAACTCCTGCAAACTGTGACGTTTAATTTTGTTGTCACCCATTTGTTGTAATATATCACGACGATAACAATTACGACGACGTTCCCTTAGCTCATCTTCACGTTTTTGTTTTGCTTCGGCTTCTTTAAGACCCTCAATTAAAATATTGAATTCTTGCTCATCTCTAGCGATTTGTAGTGCCTGACGGTGCTTAGTTTCATGCATTTGACGTTCACGAGCCTCCGCTAATTCTTTTTCTATTTCTTTTTTACGCATAGCAGCTTCTTTTTCTTTACGACGATATTCTCGCTCAATTCGCTCTTGTTCTCTGAGATAAGACATTTCCTCACGATCGGATTTCGATTGAAGAATTTTTTCTGCTAAATTGTAAATACGTTGTTGTTTGCGCTCCAGCTCTTCTTTGGCTAGCTTTTGTTCGGCTTGCAAGGCATTCATGCGTTCTTCTTTGGCCCTCATATAAGCGGCTATTCGCATTTCGGCTTCACGCTCTTGTTCGCACAACAAACGACGGAAGGTGGTGGACATTTCCATTACCTTGGCCAAATCATCGCGATACTTTAAACGCCTCTCTTTAGCCAACTTAGCCTGACGTTCTTCGTCTCGTTTGATGATTTCATTAGATTTGCGCAGCATAACAGCCTCTTCTTCTATGCGTTCCGCTTCCAAAAACCGAGCGTTTTCCCTTTCACTTAGTTGTTTCTTAATCTCATTAGCATATTTTTGTTTCTCTTTATTAAGGCGCTCATATTTGTCATCTTCTTGACTTAAGGCCTTCATAGCTCTATCGATGACTTGTTTCTCCAAACGTTGCTCATCTTTTCTTAGTTCATTTTGCAGTTCATATTTCTCCTGCACCTGAGCGTCACGCACGGCATGACACTTAGCATCTAGTATTATTCGATTAGCCTTTTTCACTTCTTCTTCTTGTTCGTGTTTGGCCAGAAAAGCTCTTTCCAATATTTTAACTTGTTCATTGGGTTCTTCGCTTTCAACTCCTCTATATTTTTCTGCTTCGGATTTTTTGCGAGCATCATCGATTTCCTTGAAATATTGCTTCGTACGGTTAGCTTCTTCTTCCAAACGTTTCATTTCCTGTTCTCTGCGCATAAGAGCATCCAAACGGTCTCCTAGGGTCACTACTCTAGCGGCAGTTTTTAAGCGATTAAATTCCTGGACAGGCAGCGATACTTTCCTTTCCATTTTAAAACGATTTTTCTTGACATTCGTAGCCAGGGCTGGAGTATAAAGAGTTTGTTTTTTGCAAGCATAGTTTGGTGTTAGTCTGGTACTGGATTCGTATGAACTAGAACGTACAGCAGTCTTAGCTCTAGCCCCTGGTTTTTCATTTATTGACTGATGCGAACTTCTATTACAGGCCGAAAAGCATGGCATTTTGTTTTATGAATTTTCTTTCTAAAAATGTTGAAAAAAATCTAAATATTTATGTATGTTCAACAATAAATACTGATTGCCAAATAACTTTGTCAGTTTTTAAGTTATTGAACAAACAATCCTTAATAGTTTGTTTGGAGCACCATAGTTACGTTGGCCATAGAGCACGTAACCAGGGATAAAGCAGTCTACGGCATTTTAAATTGTTTATCGTGACTTTATATCGTCGCCTAAAATGCAAAAGCGCGTCACAACAAAAAAATTAAGTTTTTGATTGATTTAGACTTAATTATATGGGCCTATAAAATTAAAAAAAAAAAATTGTTACGCCCTTTGCATTTTACGTGACGATATGTAACTGTATTTAAAAACTTACCAATAACATTTCAGAAATTTCTTATCGGATCTCTGATAATTACAGTTTTTTTTTATAGCGCAGAAGAATTTAGTTATACATATTTAAAGAATTTCAATTTATATACATACATACATACATACATATTAATAAATCCATGGAACAAATCTAATTGCAATTTCTTTCTGAGAAAAATATGTTACAGTGTATACATGTAACATTTTTTAATTTTTATTTACAACTATTTCACTTTCATCATTAATGTACTTAATGAGCGATTTTTAATGCTATTAAAAATCTGCACGCTATTACGCGTTGGAAACAAATATTAACATCACTAAAGCATTTATTTTTATAGGATATTTTTTATTCATTAGGAACCTTTTTTATAATTTTAGTATTTTAATTCTAAACCTTTAAGTTTAAAAGCTACACTATTTTTAATTATTTATCACAAATTTTTAAATAAATAGGATTATAGAGCGTAGACTTTGACATAATCAATTTGTAAAGTTTCATTACCAGACCATAAATTTTTGCCATTATAAATGTATTGCCAAAAATCTCCTATAGATCTGGGCGAAGTATTTGACCAAGGTTTATTATTTGGCCGTTGTAAGTTATCGGGAAATTGAATATGGCCACCGACAGAAACGCCAAAAGTAATAAAGAACTGGAAAAGACGACAAAAAAAATAAAAGTAATTATGATTAATTTCGAATAGAAAGTATGTGCGCGTCTTAAAGTCATATCGTCAGTTTATTGTTGGTCGCAAATGCCAAAAAGTCGTAATGGAGAAAAACGACAATGAAGATTAACATGAAGTTCACAGAAAATATATTCGATAGAATTTTTTTTATTTTCACCACTTCTGGCATATGATTTGAAGAAAAATTTAAATTTTTGTACACGTTCATGACCGAACTTAGAAGTTAATAGTATTTTATTGAAAGTAAAAGTTATTGTTGTGTGCCTCATACGTCGCTTTTCTAAATTTATATTCAAAAATAAGCTTTTTGTGCTGCATACGTATACTTAATGCTGTGTATTGAGTTGTTGACATTTTATTTAGCTTTTGTATTAACTACTTTTTTTCTTACGGCAATGAAGCGAAGCAAGAGTGAAATTTATTTTCTTGTTGTCGTTTTGTTTCGATTTCGCTTTAACTCCTTTTTTTCTTACGGCAATAAAGCAAATCAAGAGTTAAATTTATTTTGCACGTTTTTGTATGAGGAATTTTCTGCATTCGCCAAACAGTGGCGTATAAAATAAAACAATACTTAATAAACTTAAAAATAGTTGATATGGAGCAAAACGTATGCAGAAACAAAAATAAATTTCTTGAAACCGATTTTGAATTCAGAAAGGGGGAATTCAAAGTATATATACCACAACCAAAATTAATTTTTTTAAAAATGGTCGGTAGGTCAATCCAATAATGAGCTGACGATATGTTGTATAACAGTAGGATCATTATTTGGGATCTAGTGAGTAAGTCAAAATTAATACTTATCAATTTTTTTCTATAAAAAGCCACATTTTTGCAATATGAAAATGGGTATCATGAATAATTGTGCTAAATTTCTTTTAGCAATAGCCTTCTTTAAATTTCAAACAAATATGTAAAATGAAAAAGAATAATCGTGCCAAATTCCTAATTTCGGAAAGCATTTTGAGAGCCTGTAGAAATTAGAGATTAATTAAAAGAAGTGTAAATAGTATATCAATAAATTTTCTGTATAAAACAAACAGTCGATAAACAGTCTATAAAGCAGTGTTCGAAAATAAACACTAAATATCGCTCCTTGTGTTTGGTTCGGTAGATTTGTGGAAAACACAAACGGTTATAGTGTTTGTGTAGAAATTTATTAAAAAAAAAAAAAACGTTTCCCTGTTAGTCATCTTTCGAACACAAAAATAATAATGTTGTTATCAAACTCAACAAAAGAGGAGAACATATTATTCCGTTCGGTTTTTTTTTAAATCCACAAACTTAATTGTGTTTGGTTCGGCTCATTAATGTTCGTCGCTTTTGGCTGATAAGTGTAAGACGGCAAATCCATCTGAGGAGATCGAGTGGTTGCGATCGAAACATGTCATGGTAACCTGCCGGCCAGGGTTCGAGAATCGGCCACGGTCAAGAATGAAAGATTATAAATAACAATTTTAATTATTTTTCAATTTGTAAAATTCCTTTCTTCATAAAAATAATTTAATGAAAATTAAATTTGATGAACTTAAGCCTAATTAAAAATATTAAAAAACAAAACATTTTGTACAAAAACCAAATACACATACGAAAAAAAAACAAAAAGCCAGCAAAATAATTTTACACAAACAAAACATATACACAATACACACACAAGCTGTTCGTGGCGCGGTCGTTGCTAATTTTTTTGTTTTTTTTGTTCATTTCTTTATCAATGTAAAAAAAGAAACATTATAGAACATAAAAATACAGTAGACGCTCGCAAATTAGAACCGCTTTGTTTTTGAGGTGATTCTAATTTCTGAATTATTCTAATTTCTGGACCTTTTTTCCGAATAAAAAATTTAGTAAATTTACTTCCAAAAACTTATATAAGACTTTTAAAATTTTTTTAATTAAATTTTGTTTGATAAAAACAAGAAAACAAAACGTAACAATTCAGTCCAATACATTAAATGTATTTTTTTAAATTAAAAATATGAATATAAAAAAACTAATGGCAACAAAACATAACAATTCAATAAGGAAAAAACATATATAATTTGGTAATTCCCCTTTTTAGTTTTACTATGTTCAAACAGAATAAAAATAAACTGCGGATTTCTTGTGTTCAAATAACAAAAAAAAAAAAAAAAAAAAAAAAAAAACGCTCTGAAATTAGAATTTTAAATTCGAATTTTAGAGCGTTTAATGTATTGCAAACACTGATTCTAATTTCTGGACGTTCGAATTACTGAAAGCTCTAATTTGTGAGCGTCAACCGTATAATGTTTGTCTACAGTATCACTATAATTGTTTTGTTTTTTAACGAAGAACAGAACATTATATAATGTTCGGCTCTTTCTTGAAAATAGTTACGAACGGTATTAAGGGTTGTGTTCGTCTACACAATCACTAAAAAAAATTGATACCGATCTTGGGTGTGTGAGCCAAACGCTAAATAATGTACCACTTATTTTCGAACACTGCTATAAAGTTCATTGCTTTAGATGACATTTAATAGAAAATAACTCCTCTCGTTGAATTTTTCATATGTCCATTTTAACATTTCCGACAATTGTTTTACAGAAAATTTAAGCGTATAGAAAATTTAAGTTTCGGATAAATGCTTTATAAAAATTAATGTTTCCTATAAATTTAAATTTAATAGAAAGAAAGCTCTATAAAAAAATGATCGATCCCGATAAATTTTCTATAGAAAATAAACTTTCATATAATTTCATAGTTATGTGCTGGATATCGTTTTTGAAAACAAAACGATTTTACGGAAAATATCGTTTTGAGCATCTTTTAAAATTGGATTTTGATTACATTTTCCTTTTATTTACTCTCTATTTTTATTTAAATTTTATATTATGAACATATAGCACTTGACTTGAAAAGGGTATTAACTAAAACTGTAGATTCATCTTTACCCGCTGTAAAATTATCATACTATTTTGTCTTCTCCTTGGTAATGAAAGAGCTGGTTTTAAAATTATTTTTCATATACCTTTAAGGTTAAACTAAAAATTGTTTTGCTTCTACTGAATATTTTTTAAATTTTGAATTAATACCCACCTTATTTATGATGAAGTGCATTATGTGTTAAATGAAAAATTAAGTCTATATAGAAATGACTGAAACTCATCACATCTCATCATTGTTTAAACTAACTATTACTTTAACTTCCAGTTAGCAATTTATTTTTTACAGTTATAACTGATAGTTTATTATAATTAAACTTGGTGAAAATGACCGTAAGTCTAAGTTTTTGGAAATCGAAATCGATGGAAATTTTCTGTTAAAATTTTGTTTTTCAAAATAACCATCGTTTTTCCTGATTTTAAATGAAGATCTTGGAAATGATCAGTGGTAGTCAAAGAATAAAGAATGTATGTATGTATATTAGTACAACAAATTCATTTTATGAACATTTAAAACAGAATCGTTTTAAAAATTTGTTCGATTTTCATATCACTCGAATATTTATCGTTAAATACCTTATAATTAATAAGTATAAGTATAAGTATAAGTATAAGTATAAGTATAAGTATAAGTATAAGTATAAGTATAAGTATAAGTATAAGTATAAGTATAAGTATAAGTATAAGTATAAGTATAAGTATAAGTATAAGTATAAGTATAAGTATAAGTATAAGTATAAGTATAAGTATAAGTATAAGTATAAGTATAAGTATAAGTATAAGTATAAGTATAAGTATAAGTATAAGTATAAGTATAAGTATAAGTATAAGTATAAGTATAAGTATAAGTATAAGTATAAGTATAAGTATAAGTATAAGTATAAGTATAAGTATAAGTATAAGTATAAGTATAAGTATAAGTATAAGTATAAGTATAAGTATAAGTATAAGTATAAGTATAAGTATAAGTATAAGTATAAGTATAAGTATAAGTATAAGTATAAGTATAAGTATAAGTATAAGTATAAGTATAAGTATAAGTATAAGTATAAGTATAAGTATAAGTATAAGTATAAGTATAAGTATAAGTATAAGTATAAGTATAAGTATAAGTATAAGTATAAGTATAAACTCGCCCTTTTCTTAAATTTAAAATTATAGCCGACTTACAAATCTCTTAAACTCATCCAAATTCTCCATAATTGTACCATATTCAACACCATCCACTTCCATTGCAATTTCATTCGATTTCCAAATCAATGTATAAATATGAAAACCATTACCATAATGGTCGTTTGAGGATTTTTGTTGAAAATTTGTCTTAAAATTCTCTACATCTCGCACAATGCCGGCATATAGTATTTTACCACTCAAATCTATATTATCGGAAGTTAATAGCTCCTCATTACCCCGGGCAAAGGCAATGCGAATTTGTTTTTCATCATAAACTCCATAGTTTTGTAGCATTATATCTGGATAAAATATAGTACATTAAATATAATTTTAAAAAGTTTTTAATTTTGTATTGTGTTACATGTTACAAAAAATTTTATTCTAAATGATATTTACTTACATGGCAGAATCCATGCACCTTTTGGCAGTTTCGCTTTTATTTCAATCCTTCCATATTTGAATTGAAATGTATTCGATGTATTAATCTGGGACGAATTAATTGGCGGTACAAATATAAAAGGCGATTGAGGCACTAGTTCACATTCCTTTCTTCGATTTAATACCGGAGTGCAACGTGAACCAAAATTTAATTTAGCTTTTCTCATCTTTTCTTGGGTCAAAGTTGGCTTTATATTTAAATAGCCATCATGTATGAAAATATTTTCACGATGATTATCAAAAAGAGCAAATTCTTCTGATTCAGTGCCGACCAAACGATGTCTTATATCATAAGACCATTTGTCGGTATTAAGCTGTTGATTATTGAAATTATCCTCAAATATTAATTGGCCAGGGCATACGTGAAGCATGCCTAAAACAACAGTTTGAGCTTCATCACATTGTAACTCTATCATTGTGTCAGCACAATTGTTGATTAATTTTGTTGTGGGTGGCTCTACTTTAATGCCCAAATTATTTTCCCCCACCACTAGATACTGATATGATTTGTAAGCTTCTCCTTGATAATTGACTAATAAAGAAACATTTACTTTATCTTGAGGCTTAAGTTCTTTTGGCATTTGTATCGTAGTCCATTCGGATTGGGGTTCAAAAAGAATATCCATTAGAGTTGGACACTGATCGTTTAGTTTGATAATATACAAAACTTGTTTCAGACCAGGATCATCTGAAAAAAATGGTGTTAAGAAAGGATAAATCTTAAGATCCTGTATACAAAAACATTAGCGGAGTTTAGTGTTTGATGCGAATGGTCTTGCGAAAGTGCAAATGCAAAATATTGTAGCTTTTGTTTGCAATCCAACAACAAAATATACAGAATTGCAATTGTCACATCATTGCTTTTGCGCAACACTAAAGGGCATAATAAACCTCACAAATGGCTTGGCAAACATGTCAAAATTTTACGTTTGCACAAACATTTTGTGTTGTTAATTGGGGTGTTTGCTGTTTGGACAAACATTTGAAGCAATGTTTGCAGAAATATTAAAAATTTTTAATATTTGGCAGACATGTTGGATATTTGTCAAACTTTTTGTGGCGTCTAATGCTAAATGTATTCAATTCAATTAATTTTTAATATTAAATTAATTTTTTTTAGTAGTATTGCTTGCCACAAAACAGCTCGTTGTTTAAAAACTGTTTATTTTAAATTTTTTGCCTTTATTTTATAATTTCTTTTCCGTTTTAAGCTTAAAGCAACAAAATTGCCGCAGCACTATTGGCATCTGCATTCATTGAAAATAAAACAAAAAATTAAAATTAATGTTTGAACGGAGAATATTTATGTTGTTTATTGGCAAACCCCAAACGGAAATAATGTGTGTGCTTGCCAAGCATTTTGTGTGGTTTATTATGCCCTTAAAACTGTTTAGCTTTTTTTTTGCTACATGTATTGCGTTTACATCACTGATACTCGAACAGCACATTGGCCTTCCACTATAAAACGCACCAATCATTGAATACCGCTATTGTTTATTTATTTATAGTTATTCTGTGTAACAAGACAAAAGTCTTAAAATAACACAGAGTTACATATTGTTCATTATTAAACTTGTAAATTATTTTAACAATAAAAAGATAAACATTAATTCAAAAACAAAATAACGAAATTAAACAACTTAAATAATCATATATATTATTTCTAAAGCACTTTTTTTTGTCGGTTGCAAATATCTCCCATACCACCGCTTCAAATTTAATGAATGATATCTCATTTTAAAGCTTATTTCTAACACTAATGACGAAAAATAATTAGAAATTGAAAAATTAATATTTTCATTGATAAAAATTATATTTTAAAATGTATTGAAGTTATTAAAATTTCTATTAATTATTTTTATTTTATGTTACAAAAATGACAACTAACGGTGCGAAATATTCGCACGGGTCATCTAGTAAAATAAAAATTTATAAAATGTTGAAATAATTAGGGGATTCACGAGGTGTGCTATCAAGTCATATCGTCATAATGTCCTACATAATATTTTACAATTGCTTAGCAAAATAAATGTTGAGTTTCAAACAAAATAAAAATTTGAAGGCTATGTTCAATAATTTGTCATAACTTTACAGTAGAAATCTAAATTATTAGCGGTTGCCCACAGCAGTCATATATATATTTCTTGTAATTATTTTAAGACATATGGCATTACAACCTTGTGAATACCCCAAATAAATTAATTGCACTGTGATAGGAATTGACACTTTTTTAGACACGCTGGGCACTTGTCGTTTTAACCTAATTCGGATACGCTGAATCCAGTGGTGCTAACCGTTTTTTTAGGTTAGCTCTGGTTTTCGAGATATACCGTTATTTCGAGAATGGAGAAGTTGCACAACATATCGACCCATTTGCGCGAAATTATCGGTGGGGTGCTTTAAAACCATGGGAGATAAGGCCATGATGACTTTATAGCTCAATTGAATGGGAGATAAAGCCATAATGGCCTTATTACCCAATCATTGAGAGATAATGTCATATTTAAAATTTTGCGAAATGAGAGATATAGCCATATTTTTTTTCGCAAATGAGAGATAAAACCATATTTTCTCAGAATATTGTTATGCATGGTGTAAACATTCTGTAAAAGGGAAAATCCTTAGTTATCATTGAAAAACATTTTTTTATTCTTGTGACGCACGCAGGAAAACTTTATTCAGCGAAGCCACCTGTCGTGTCCTACTGGAGGAAAAAACCCCTAAGCGCGGCCGCAGGCCGCCACGCGGAAAAACTTTAGTATGCGAAGCCAGATTTCAATACTTGACTTTAGTGTTTCCGGAAGTGAAAACTATTAATCAATGTAAAATGCAAAAGTTCTTCAAAACTGAAATGAGAGATAAAGCCATTTTTTAATATCGCTAATGTAAGCTAAGGCCATGATGGCTTTATCTCCCATTCAAATGAACAAAAAAAAAAAATAAAAGACTTTATCTCCCTTTTGGATGAGAGATAAAGCCATCATGGCCTTATCTCCCATGGTTTTAAAGCACCCCACCAAATTATCGTATATGCCAATTTTTTTTGAAATTGAGTTTTTGATGCAATCTTGTTTTACATTCAAAGACACATTGCCTGACAAAATATTGTAGGCGAATTCCACTTCGTTGCTCCAAAAATTTAATGTATATTTTCATATTTATATTGCAAGTGATAGCAGAGAAAAGTATAAAAATGGCTCTCCTGTTAAATTTGGTTTTTGTAACATACGATAATTTCGCGCAAAGGGGTCGATATATTCGCGTTACTCAAAAACGGTTTAGTTTATTGAAATTACTAAAAAAAAACGAAATTCCGCAATAAAATTTCCTTTAAGAAAGGTGAAACTTTTTTCTAATATGCGCAGTCGTTTTAGAAAACTATTTTTTATCAAAATTAAATTTCGAAATTTTTGTTTTTTAAAAATTCATAAAAAATTGGAAAATGCAGCTAGGCTTCTAATTTTTTCCAGACGTATAAAAAACGAAATTGCAAACAAAACAATCTGTTAGCAACTTTTGATTTTATTTATCAAATCACTCCGAAATTGCGAACTGTACTTTGATCACAAGCCAGCCAGCCAACTCTGAAAGTGATTCTGAGCCGATCGGTATACTTATAGGGTTTTTAAGGTGTTACAAATATTAACACATAAAAAAGTAGACAAATAAGCACGATATATTTTACAACGGGTAGATATGAATATTACGTGTTGATTTTTCCAAAAAGTGAAAAATAAAAATTTTGAGTCAGTCGCCTCTTGTGGATCAAGTGCAATATTCAATAAATAAGTCTTATATGTACATTATATATAGGCAAAGACCAAATAGATAAGAGCACTTTCCCCCTCTGTTTATCAACCGATTTAAACTAAAAATACATTATTTGAACTGCACAATACATATATTCATATACTTGATTTTCAAATATTTTCCGTTATTTGTTTTTAAAGTTTTTCCAAATATTAATAAAACTATTGGGGTATTCACAAGGTGTGCTATCATGTTATATTGTCATAATGTTCTAACATTTTACAATGGTTTAAAAATATTGTTGTTGCTTTGTAAACAAAAAGTGTCTTAAATTAATAGAACGTTGCTTGCTATGTTTATTGTGCTGTCGTAATTAATCAGAAGAGACCAGAGCTGAGCGGCTGAGCCGTATCGCGTTAGTTCTTGTAGCCGTCGCGTTGATGGTATAATTTTATCCGGCTAACATCAAAATTTGACCTGCGGCTAGCAATTTTTGCAAGAAATCTCTTGCGGCGTCAAATAAGATCGGCTTATGACTCTGCTGTTTGGTAAACAAACAAAATAAAATTTATTTCTTAGTTGCGTCTGCAAAATGGAAAATAGTCAGGTAAGATCCAATTCAATTTATTAATTCATGGAAAAGAATTAAAAAATATTTTGATGTTAGTTAATAATTTATTTTTTTTATTTGTTTTAAATCAGCTGATTTAAATTCAAACTAGCATACTAAATTATGAGGGGTTGTTCACAACAGTCGTATTTTTTCATGTTATTATTTTAAGACATATGACTTTATGACACCTTGTGAATCCCCCATATGTATGCATTTGTATCTCAATATTAATTTGGTTTTTCTTATATAAACTTGGGTTTTCTCAATTTAAATTTGCTTTTTTCCCAATATCAATTTCAATTTCTAATTATCAATTTCGATTTCTTAATATCAGCTTGTATTTTCTCAACATCAATTTGCGTTTCTTATTATAAATTGTTATTTTCTCAATATCAATTTGGATTTCCTAATATCAGTTTGTATTTTCTTAATATCAAATTTGAATTCTTAATATCAATTTTTATTTTCTCAACATTAATTTGTTTTTCTCGATATTAATTGACATTTTCTCAATTTCAACTTAAAATGGTGTAGACTTAGTGCCTGTTTTTCAAAATAAAATGAAAATTTTCTCTTGGGAAAAACGTTGATATTTTCTTCAAGAAATTTCCCATAGAAAAGGTTTGTTTTTAATTTATTTTACACAGAATTCTTGGCCAATTTTATGACCTTATTACCTCTGATTCCTTGTTTTTATGTATTTTTATCGCTTTATTTGGAATTTGGCAAATTTTAAATATTTTAACAATTTACCAACAATTTAAAATCTTTGTTTAGATGTTTTTATAAAGTTTCTGATATTTTAACAGTATATTTTTTTCTTTATGAACAAAATTCCGCTTTTTACCTGGTAGAGTTAAGAAAAATCCATTATTAAATAGATCTAATTTAACATTAGGTACTTCATAGCATAAACAAATTGCAAACAAAAAAATATTATTTATTATAAAAAATTTTAAAAGCTTTATCATCTTTTTTAGATGTTTTTACACTTAAATACAATTTAAACACATCCGTGCGATCGTGTCGCAATTAAAATATCGGTCTTTTGTAGAAGACTTCACGAATGCGAATAAATTAAGCATACGAAATATTGAGGCTGATGCTTGTACTCTTGAATGTTAGCTTAAGAGGGTGCCTTGTTTGGGAGATAACCATAAACTTGTTTAATATTAAGTTAAACTGAGAGCTACACTTGACATTGTGGAGAAATCGAAGCCATACGAAGAGGCAAATTGTTTTTTAAACGCTCAGAATTTTTTTTACCACTGTTTAAAAAAATGGGGATTTTTGGAACTTGTAAATATTATTTTTATTTTATATTTTTACATTGTAAATTTAAAACAAAAAAGCTAAGAAAACAGATTAAGATAGGAATCCTAATATTTTACGAAGTTATTTGATAAAACTAACTAATTGATCTGTCTGAGCGATACAAAAAAAAAAAAAAACAAAGGTTAGGCTCTAATGTAGGAAAACGTATACCCAATAAGCACTCAAAAATAAAACTTCAAGTGCTTAAAGTCTAAGTGGAAATAAACTTGAGTTTAAACGTATTTTTGATTTCAAATTCCCATTTTACTTGAGAATGCTATTGAGACTTGTAATTCGAATTTGATTTTCTGCAAAATTGCTTATTGGGTACTTTACATTGTGGCATTTTCGTTCAGTTACTGAATAAAAGAATTTGATTTTTAATATAAATGTCTTAAAAAAAATTGTTTAGAACATGAACGTGGCCCTTATAAGAAGCAAAGCACATAATATTTTTGCATATGCATCTCTTGGCAAAATGGACTATGCTTTATTTAATTAAATGAGCTCTTCACGTTCAAAAGTACACATTGGACAAATCTGAATTATTTTGTACGATTTTTCAGAAAGTTATAGCAATTTCTATTTCTATTTTTAATGTGCAATAACATTTAGAACAAAAACTTAATTTCACTTTCGATCTTTGACATTAGAAATAACGCGGAATTAAACCTTAAACCAGCTTTAACCGCAGAGAAGAGATAATTATATTTGAACGGAAGTACATTTTCAAACATTTGATAAGACTTACATCAGTACTTTTTCCTTATTTCCACAGTTATACAGCTACTCACGCTATTAGTGGGACGCATAGACAAATCTCATTTTGCTATGTTTGGAACTCAAAATAAAATCCTTAGTTTTATTTAAAAATTTTGATTAAATCTACTTAATTTGATATGAATTATGTGAATGAAATTATCAAAATTTAATTCAGACCTACAAAAATCATTATTACCCAGTTGGCCATGTCTTCAAGACAACATCGAGGACGCTTACAAGACCCATAGTAAATCCCTGACGACATGTTGGCGACAGCCCATGCAAATCGTCGACGACTTTTTCGAACAAAGGGCACTTAAGTCGTAAACGACAATGTGAGCGACATTATTGTGCATATTGTCGTCAATGATCATATGGGTAACAATGTGGTTAAAGTTGTCACTAGTGACTATATAATCGACTTTTTTCTCATAAAGTCGTTAATGCCCGATTAGCGACATTACCTTAAAAATGTCGTTGATGACAATATTGTTGACACTATCTACGATAGGTAAGTGACAATTAGGGATTAAACGAACACCGATACTGATATATTGGCGATACTTCAGATTTGCCGATACATCCAGAATAAGGGGAACGGGTAAATGGGTATACCTCGAGGATATATTTACTAAAATCTCTTAGGGTCTTGATGGGCTGTGAATTCCAACTAGTGAACTCCAGGGCCTTGATGGGCTGTGAATTCCTACTAGTGAATTCCAAACTAATGAAATGGCCGATGAGTTTGAGAGACTGGGCTCGAAAATAGTGGATACTGGATGTGTGGAGACAGTCAGACCTCATTAGGCTTTTGATTAATAAGGGAATGGTTTCTGAACTTAACATATCGTCGACATAATATGCACCTGCTAACTTCCAATAACTTTTAATGGAAACAACAAATTTTTTATATATCATAAGCGCAGCTTGAGAGAAAACCGAAAAATTTAGTTGGTTTAACACACTTTAAGACTCAATTTGAAAAAAAAACTACATGCTGGTCGACGAAGTGTATCTTTCTCTTCCACACGGCATTAAAATCTAAATTTACTTAAAAAGTGGATTTAGCAGGTTTGCATATTGAGCCTTCGATATGGCAATGTAGTCAGCAGGAACATTTATTTTTTGTGTTTCTTGTCCTATCAATTCATGTATTCCAATTGCACAATTGAAACACAGCCGCGAATAACGTTATAAGTTACAAAATAATTATATTTAAGAGGCAGGATTATTTATTTTTTAACTTTTTTTATTATCAAAAATATTGATAATAAAAGCAAAATATCAAGAAATAATTATTTTAAATTACATACAAATTTAAAGTTTTGAATTTTTTTTAGTAGAGGACAACGTAAGCGACCATTGCATGCATTTTGTCGTCGAAGTGGTTCGAAACACGACAAAATGCATGCAATGGTCGCCTAAGTTGTCCTCAATAAAGTCTAATTGAAGACAAGATGAGCGACAGTTGCATGCATTTTGTTATCAGTGTGGTTTGAAACACGACAAAATGCATGCAATGGTTACTTACGTTGTCCTAAATAAATAATTATTCAAGACAAATTTAAAAAAATGTCTCCAAAAAAGTCGTAAATACGATTTTTAACACGACAATATACACGTTTTTTTACTTAAGTTGTCGCCATCAATGTTATATAGGCGACAAATTCAAAAATGTTCGGAAGACATCGTTGACGACATTTGCGTCTATGACCATTTGGCCAACTGGGTATCGATTGTTGACAGTTAATTCAAAAAATTAATAAAAATACAAATACAAACACGTCGGCAAAATTAACGTTGAAATTACCAAAATAATTTTACCAGATAGGTAAAGGTAACTGTTAGGTACGATTGTAACACCTCCAAATATTGGTCCTAGACCATCTTTAAGTATACCGAACGACACAGAATCACTTTCTGAGTCGCTGTAACGAGGTTCGGCCAGTAAGCAGTACTCCACTTCCTTTTTCTTTCTATGTTTTTAGGAACACGGAACAAAGTTCCTTCTCATGAACTATTTTTTTTTTTTAATTTACAATTTATAAAAAAAAATGTTAAAACTTAACTTGAATTTAAATAGAAATTTAAAAAAAGTAACGGATTTAAAATAGAAATTTTTGAACTTTTTATATATATTTTTTGAATTTTTGTTAATTATATAATTATCAATTTTGATTATTGAATTGTTAATTTTATTGAATGCTTAATTGAAGTTTACTATAATCAAGGGTAAATTTCTTGAAGTGTACTATTTAGTACTCGCCAAAATTAGGCGATCAAAACTTATCCAACCAAAAAGCCGAGGTTGAATAAGTTTAAAACCTAACTTTTGCTTTCACTTCATTTTTAACACTTCAATTGAGCAGTTGTATTTTTGCAATGAAAAAGTACCATAGTACTAACTTTTCCATCACTGGTAGCAAGCCAAGGTCACCTTGTATGAATTCGCCTGGAGTTTTAATTTGTTAATAATATGTGAAATTGGTTTTTAAAAATGCATAAAGAAGCCAAGAGATAAATTTGTTTAAATTATTGTAAGAGTTTATTGTTTGTGATTTGTTAAAACTTGATTTTTTCATTAAAAACATAGGTAAGGCTTCGTACAGACGATGGTCAGATCTTACAATGTTGTCATACAACTTGCCTAAAAATGTCTTGCAACTGTGTGAACATTGTTTCATTTGGAAGATGTGTAAAATGAATGCATCTGACAATGGCTCCAATTGACAACATTGTAAGAACTAACCATCGTCTGTACGAAGCTAAAGTATTAAAAAAATCTGATTGTATACATAAATGCACAATTGAACAGCGCAAGTTTACGAGTCAAAATTGTTGGGCAAATTTGCGAAGTTTGTGTAAATGAATTCTCATATAATTTTTGACAGTTCATTTGCGATATCATGAAAACCCTTATTAATTTGAAAAAAAACAGGCTGTAAAGTCTGCTTAATAACAATCTTTTTGAGTTCAAAACTTTTATTTTATTTCATTATTAGAAGTTATATTGTTAGGGTAACATAGAACGTAGGAACCCAATCCAAGGACATCGGTCAATCTAAATCTTCGTATAGAAAGTCGAATACTTGCAAAATCCGCTCTGCGTTTTAAATGATATTCCACGAAGCCTAATCGAGTGATATGTTCATACATAACTGGTTCTCCACCAGAAAAACAGGTTAAAAAACGTGAGCTTATTTTTTTATTTTAACTTAACACTTAGGGCCATTATTACAACTTGAAGTTAGCTAAAGTTAAGATTAAATTGACAGATAATAATGTGGTATCTGTCAAAAAGCGTCTGTTAACTGTCGGATAACAGCTAACGCCAAGTTATAATAATGGCCCTTAAAGTTTTTGGCTAACTATTCATTGTTATAGTTTTATATATTACATACGTATTCAAAATATCGATGTTTTTGCTATTTTTCCGTTTTATTTTTAACCCTATCCTAATGTGTTTTTGCAGTATCGTCTACTATAATAAAAGCCAAGTTCAGAAATCGAATGTCTCCAAATCATTTGAATTGTATAAATTTTTTTTAAGAATTATTTTATAAAAAAAAAGTAAGAAAGTATAGTCGGTCAAGCCCGACATATGATACCCTACACCACAGTATTTAAAGATAAAATTTCAAGATTTGACCCTATTTGGGACCCATGGGCAATAATGGACCCGCCAGAAACAAATTATGTTATGGGACCAATAGTAAATTTTGGACCTACCAGTTGACATAGAAACTATTACTTAAAACATTAATAGGGAAGTTGCGGTACTGAAAGATATGTTCAGATATGGCCCGATTTGAAAAAAAATTTTGTAAGACAATTTATTTTACAATCAAATATTTTTCAGCCAAATTAAATATAAATACCATCTGATTGTGTAACAATAAAAAAATTTTTTATATGTACTACCTGTATTCTGTTCGATCAGGATCAATATTCCCTATATGTACCATAAAATTTTTTTGAAGGCAATATCAGATGATTTCTTTTACTTCTGCAAACATTTTTGCGGAATAAAAAAAAATTCAAACAAAAAAACTTTTTTTTTTGAGTAATTTCATTAAAATTAAAAAAGTGTTAAACAGACGGCTCCAAACGGGCACAAGATTATATACAGGGTTTAAGAAAACACTTTCACCTTTCCCTCATTGGTTTTACCTTTTTAATCCCTTTTTATCCGTAAAAGTTCTATTCTACTAAAGTTGAAATTTGACAAAAATATAGTAGTTTAGAAAATATGTCTTAACATCTTAAATATAAATTACTAAATAGTCGCACACATTTCTTTTTTAAAGATAACACGTTTTTGAGCAATGATTAGTTATTTCGGATTAAATATATGTACATAAAAAAACCCTTTTTTCTGAATTAAAAAAAAAAATATTGTGTTTAACAATGTGACACGACCACAATTACCAATATTTTGACCTAATTTTTTGGCTACCTTAGTTTTAATATGTTTACTTTTAAATAAAATTAAAATTTTTGAAATGGGTGACAAACAAAAATTGGACTTTTGGTCAATGAAATAAAATTTTCAGCCACTGTGCGCCGCTAACTTAACAGTAGAATATTTAAATATCGTTAAGAACAAAAAAAATAAAAATCTGAATCAGGTTTTTGTACACCACAAGAGTGCTTCTTAGCAAAATATAGACAAGTCCAACTAACTAATTTGCTCTCTCGCTCTCATTTTTAAGCTTATATGTAAATTTCGTTTTAAAATTTTAATCAATGATAAAGAAGGAATTTCCAGTTGGCTTAAGATTTTGTTCTTTTTTTTAGTTTAAGTTCAGACAACAAACTTTAAGGTAGACACTTTTATTGAACGCTACTAAAACTTAATTACATTTTGAGGTTCGGTAAAGAGGGTACAACTAACTAATAATAGATACGATGTATACAAATTTATTATCAATTATATTGATGGTGAATCTAGTAGGATTGGGCTGTACATATACAATGCAACCTATTGAATTTGAAAGATTGGATGATAATAAATTTCGCCTTTCTATACCAAGTAATTGAAAAAAAATTAAAATCAGTTGAAAAATATTTAACTCTGTTTTTGTTATTTTTTATAAAGATGATCCTGACATCAAATGGGTGTCTTTTCATGTTAATATTAACAAAGAGTTTCGTTCCTTTGAAGAAGGTCAACTAACTGGTGTATCAAATATACCAAAAAATCAAAAGTGGTCATACGAGTTTGAAAGGGCCGTAAAAGACACAGATATTATTTATGTTTGGTTGGCTGTTCAGGTTAATCGTTTAATATTTCGTGACAGAAAAGAACCCATCTCTGTAGAAGCCTACAAAAATGGTAATCCTAATTATAGAATAAGTACCACAACTACCAAATTCGTAACAAAAGTAGATAGCTCCACTGATGTTCCCATAGATGTTAATAAAGAAAATAAAATATGCCGTCCAACCATGACGGAAGTGCCCAAATTTTATGGTGGACCTTATTGTCGCGATGATGTTATATTTTCGGATAAATTCGAAAACTTTAATTCGAAGTATTGGACAAATGAAATACGTATACCGCCCACTATAAATGATGCAGAATTTGTTTTATACAATGGTACTTTGGGCGTAGAAAACGGGGTGTTAAAAATTGAAGCCAGTTTGAATACGCAAAATTTGAGAAAGGATGTTATTGAATTGGGATCGAGGTAAGTTGAAGTGAGAAGAAACTTACAAATTACATGTTAAATTCATTATCTGAATTTGTAATGTGATCTGAAAAATTATGGACTAAAATGTGGGCTATTATAAAAATCAAATCAACTGTAAATTATTAGATAAAAAATGCTTTAAAAGTTACTTTACACATCACACAAGTCTTTGAAGAAAATACAAACCTGTTATGATAAGTTGTTATTGCCTTTTAAAAATTTTGAAACATTAATTCGATCAGAGATGCATTTTCGTCAAAATACGTAAAACTTGTCTGATTCAAAGTACCCTTAACTGATGAACTTGTATTAAAGGTCATAAAACTTTTAAGCCCAAAAGATTTTAAAAGTGTGTTGTTTTTCTAATTTCTTTTCAGATGCACTAGTGTCGTTGAAACTGAATGTTCTCTTACACCTAGTCCCGTTATAAGTTTACCACCCATTATATCGGGTCGTTTATCTACAAAAGACTATTTTTATTTCAAATATGGACGTATTGAGGTGAGGGCGAAGTTGCCTATAGGCGACTGGTTATTTCCAAGTAAGTTTTTTAATATAAATTTTTAAATTAAAAACTCTACAATTTCTCACTGCTACGCCCCCGTCCCCCCTCCCCACCAGTAGTTGCTTTACAGCCCGTGCGACCAACCTATGGCGAAAACTACAAATCGGGTGAAATGCGTATTGCCTACGCTCATGGCAATCCTATTCTAAAATGGCAAAATAAAGATTATAATGCTGGCCGTTTATTTGGTGGTGCGATTTTAAACAAAGAGGCCGAATTAAGATACAATTTTATGAAAGACGTTACTTTGCCGAATAATAAATTTCTTGGTGAAGATTTTCATTTATATTCGTTAACATGGAAACCCGATGAATTGATAATGGCTGTCGATGGTAAAGAATATGGACGTATTGAAACGCATTTTTCGGAGAATATAAACGAACCAAAATGGAAAAAGGGCGAGAAGAATGCACCACTAGATCAAATGGTGAGTAGCGAAGTATTCATATAAAAATACTAATTAAGAGTAAAAACAGGTCTTTGCCGTATAGTGTGCGATTTTCGAATACTATCCCTAGAGGAAAGGGAACTAACACTTAACTTGTGACGTGACAGTTCTATAGTGATAGGGACCGGTTCGAATTCTAACACTTTATATGAAGGGGACTTGACACTTTAACATGGCGATGTCCTACGATGGGGTTAATTGGCACCTTTTTGACGCTTTGTAACAGGTCACAGAAACAACCTAAATGGACACATTCAATTTCAGTTCAAATAATGCCTGTCGCAAATATTGTCCCAAATGAACCATGTTATTAGGGCGGATCCCCTTCATTTACAGTAATAGAACCAGGTAGAATCAATCAGTCATTACCCACACAAAATCCAGTTACATGACAAGTTGTTTGTCAATTACCTTCTGGAGTAACTACTCTTTTAGCACATTATCACCATATAAGTGATATATTCTGTTTTAACCTATCACAATTCGTTCTTTTTATTATTAAACTGCTTTCACTTGTCACGGGATAAGTGTCTTAAAACCAATTGACACAAATTTCCCGCAGGGATATGTATAATTATAAAGAATTTTGTGTTTAATTTAGATAACGTACTTCATACATACATATGTACATATGTTTGTTTATGCATATCAATCCTTTGCTGCAATAGAGTCACAACTCAAAAACCCTGATTTTTGAGCTAATATACTTATGTACAAAAGTATTTTGATAGCACTGTTTGTTATCTATTCTTCGAATATAAAAAATTATTATTTTTGCGTCCACTTATTCTGTGCACCTCCGGAAAGGTTATAGGAAATTTTATGTGGGCGTTGCTCCAACCATACAGAGACAATATAGATTTCTGTATATCCGGAGAACGGCAAACGCTAAAGTTTCCAAATTTAGTACAAATAACTTGGTTATCAATACACAACATCTGACAAAATGTGTGCGGGATGGAAGAAGTGGGCTTAACGTAAAATAGATTTATTTATTTATATCTATAGATAAAATGTCCAAATTTGGTTCACATAGCTGGGTTATCAATACACAATCTCTCTAAAAAATGAACAAGATTGTAGAAGTTGCACCTCCCATACAAATAGAAAATAGATTTCTGTATATCTGGAGAATTATGGCAGAACAATTTTCCAAATTTGTTGGAATAGCTTCGATGTCAATGCATCACCTCTGGAAAACTGGGCGGAATTGGATAAGTGGGCCTGACAAAAAATAGATTTCTTTAAATCTTAAGAACAATTGTCCAAATATAGTACACATAGCTAAGTCGCTTATATACAAACTCCTTAAAATAGTGGTTATTAAGAGTTATTAAATAAGTGGAGAATGGCAACAGGTAAAGTTTCCGAATTTGGTAAAAATATCTGGGTTACCAATGTACACAAATTGCAATAAGTGGGATTTAAGAAGTGGGCGTGGCACAAAAATAGAGATCTGTATATCTAGAGAATGGCAATAGCTAAAGTTTCAAATTTGGTACAAATGGCTGGTTATCAATAAATAACATCTGTCAAAAAGTGAGAATGAGTGGATAAGTGGGCGTGTTACCTCTCAAATAAAGATATTATAGATTTCTGTATATCTAGAGAACGTAAACAGGTAAAGTTTCCAAATTTAGTACAAATAGCTTGGTAATCAATACGCAACATCAGTCGAAGTGTGGACGGGATTTGATATGTAGGCTTTCATTTCAATAGGGTTTGCGAAGCGCACACTCAAAAGAAGATTCAATCCATCCGTACTCAAATCAATCCGAAGCGGTATTAATAGTGCGGTGAGTATGAATTTTCTTGAATCAAGTACAGAAAGTTTGAATCAAGTACGGATTTTCAATCGCGAAATAATTAACTTATCCATGTTCAATCCCAAATTCGTACTTGAAATAATCCAAAAATGAGATTGATTTAAGTAAAACTAAAATTGAATCAATCTCAAAATGCGCTTGGTGCAAGTACTTTAAAATTGATTCAATTCCAAATGCGTACTTGAAAAAAACCCAAAAGTGGATTTAGAGGGAGAATTGTATTATTATTGATTTACTTAACCATTTTACGCCTTACAGAATTTCAATTATAACACACACGCATCATTTCTGATATGGGTTTTATTTTGAAAACTTAATGCATGTATATATTTTACTAAAAATATAAACTAAATAAGAACTCTTGCTTTCAATTTCACTTTTTAAACATGAAAATAATGTGTTTTTGCTGTTTCTACACACAACAAGCAAATCGTTCTTTACATAGGGTCTTCCTTCACCTGACAATTTTTTGTCATACCAAACGTCAAACTTCATATAGAAAAAACGCTGACAAAAATTTAAAGTTTTTTTTATATGGACTTTGAAGTTTGGTATGACAAAAAATTGTCAGGTGAAGACCCTATGTTAAGTACTTGTGTGGTGTTGTTGTACTGTCTAAAACAAACTTTGATAAGTTATATATGAGATTAAAACGCTCAATTTGTAATTTTACCAGCGGGAAAATAGGGAATTGATTACATAAATAACTAAAAAAATAATCTATTATTTTCGAAAGAATAATAATGCATTCATGGGAATCGAGAAGGTAATTTTATGGACACAATAATTATGATTTGATTACCACGTATATTCTCACATTTGCAGAACAAGGAATGTATTGTTTCTGTTCGTAAAAATGTTTCGTGTTTTTTCTTCTGTTCGTGACAATTATTCGTATTTTTTTGAATTATTTAAGTCGTTCCCAGTATACACTTAAATAATTTATTACAATCCTAGGACATGTTCTGTGTTAAGAATAATGCGTTCTGGAATCAAATATTTACCAATATATGTATTACATTCTCGTTTCCTATTGATTACATTTTCCCGCTGGGTTATTCTCAGAGTGGCACTACCAACGAAAAGTTTAATCTTTTTTTACTCGATTTAAGAATTTTATACTTATTTTAAGAAATTCCGGGATTGAGTGTCGAAAGTAATCCCATTTAGGACTGTTTTATGTACGTTTTAGTGTTATTCGTACTTGAATTTTTGAGTACGATTTTATTTGCTTTCACCCCATACCAAACATGACAGTGAAGGATAAAGTTCAGCTTTATAATTAATACTCACTTTTAGACAATTTCAACCCTATATGTAACGTTTTTGAACTCATCCAGATGCGGTTATATTTATAGTACTATGTATAACATAGTTTTGTTTTAAATTCCGATTGTTCTTGAGTTATTATTTTTCAAGTTTAATTTAAAGCTTTTAATTTATGTATCTTTTACGGCAGCTCAATTTCAAAACATGCCAAATCGAAAAAGTGAGTTTTGCACTAAAAGCTCTTAAAGTTTACGGGAGATACAACATTTAGTTGTATGCTAAGTAACAACGTAAAAATATTAAAAACATCCTAAGTCGACTTACAACAAACCTTGAAATTTTCATAGAAAATCCGTTTCATAAATCTTATTTAAACCTGTTATATTTTTAATAACTAAAGCCGTAAGTCTTTTTCAATTTAAAGGTAGATTTTTTCAAAAATTCCTTTGGAAACCATACAAAAAATTAAAAACACTTTAAAACATAAACATTTTTAATCCACTTCAACATCTTAGGATCCAAAATTGCGTGCAAAATATAGCCCGTTATAAATCTGAAAGAAACTTTAAAACGAAATAATGTAATTTTGACTTACAGTTTTACATCACCTTGGGTTTGGCGGCTGGTGGTCATGGTGACTTTCCCAACACTGATGGCAAGCCTTGGGGTAATACAGACCCACGTGGCAGTTATTATTTCTACAGAAATCTCACTTGGCTCGGTTCTTGGACCCAGCCTACATTACAAGTGGATTTTGTTAGAGTGTATGCCGTTTAATTGTAAGTTAATTTAGTTTTTTAATTAAAACAAATTGCAATATTTTTTTTAAACAAACCTTTTCTATATTTAAATGAAGGTTTTTTCATATAATACAAACATGTATTTGCAATGAAAAACATTATAACCATATAAAATATTATATTATATTACTATTATATTATGAATTTTACAATTCTTTAAGAAAAGCAAATATGCAATAAAAATAAATACTTGATTTACAAATATTTTCCGTTATTTGTTTTTAAACTTTTTTCCAAATATTAATAAAACTATCAGTCCAATTATGAATAAAAATTCCCCGGGAATTTTTTCCCTTCTCCCATTTTTCCTATTTAAATTTAATTGTAAAAATGGGAAAAGGGAATAAACTCCCGGGGAATTTTTATTCATAATTGGGCTGTATGTATTTGTATCTCAATATTAATTTGGTTTTCCTAATATCAACTTGGGGTTTCTCAATTTAAATTTGCTTTTTTCCCAATATCAATTTCAATTTCGATTTCTTAATATCAGTTTGTATTTTCTCAACATCAATTTGCGTTTCTTATTATAAATTGTTATTTTCTCAATATTAATTTGAATTTCCTAATATCAGTTTGTATTTTCTTAATATCAAATTTGAATTCTTAATATCAATTTGTATTTTCTCAGCATTAATTTGTTTTCCTCGATATTAATCAATTTCAACTTAAAATGGTGTAGACTTACTGCCTGTTTTATTAAATAAAATAAAAGTTTTCGCTTGGGAAAAACGTTGATATTTTCTTCAAGAAATTTCCCATAGAAAAGGTTTGTTTTTAATTTATTAACACAGAATTCTTGGCCAATTTTATGACCTTATTACCTCTGATTCCGTGTTTTTATATATTTTTATCGCTTTATACAAGAATATTTAATAATAAATTTGTTTAACAGAATTTGGCAAATTTTTAATATTTTAACAATTTACGAACTATTTAAAATCTTTGTTTAGATGTTTTTATAAAGTTTCTGATATTTTAACAGTATCTTTTTTATCTTTATGAACAAAATTCCGTTTTTTGTTCATAAAATTTTTATTAAAAATTTTCGATCTTCTGATATATAAGGCGTAACCATAGATAATATTACAGTCAAAAAATTCAGCTTTTTCTACAATTTGTAATACTTTTTGTATGAGAGGTACCACGCCTACTTCTCCAATCCCGCCCACATATTGTAGGATGGTGTATATTTATAACCTAAATGTTTGTAATTAGTATTGTGGTAATTTTGTTGAACTATTTATGGTTTTTAATCCAAATTTTTAATATTTTTAATAAGGCTTAAGTTCATGAAATTTATTTTTTCATTAAATTATTTTTATGAAGAAAGGAATTTTGTTTGTACCTAATTTTAAAGCTTTGGCTCTTGCCGTTCTCCAGATATACAGAAAAAGGTAATAAAAATACAACAACCACAAGGGATTTTTTGGAAAAATTAGAGGCAGTCGTGGTTTTTTGGTCATATCTCAGCCATTGTTGGACCGATCTGGCTGAATTTCAATAGCAAGAAATGGTGGACTATATGTGACATAAATGTAAAACAACGTAGCCGCTATCATGTCTGGAGTCTCCGGAAAACACATATCAAACGTAAGACGGACAGACGGATGGACGGACGGATATCGTTAAATCAACTTCTCTCCTCATAATGACCCAGAATATATATACTTTATAGGGTCTAAGATCAATATTGTAGAAATTACAAACGGAATGACAAACTTATATATACCCTTTTCCACCTGTGGTGAAGGGTATAAAAGACTTAAATTTGTTTATGTTTTCAATATAAATTTCTAAACGAAAATTTTTATATTAAGGGTTTTCATAATAACGCTTAAAGACTCGTTTCATGAAGACCCTTTAAAATTTTTGTGTAATTTTTACCAATTAATGTCAGTTTTTAAGAAACGTCAATACAAAAAAAAATTAAAAAAAAAAAAAAAATTTAAAATAAAAGTTTTAATTAATATGTCAAATTGGTTCTTAAAAATGCATTAAGAAAGCCAAGAGATAAATTTGCTTAAATTGTTGCAAGAATTTATTGTTTGCGATTTGTTAAAACGTGAATTTTTCATAGAAAACATAGGTAAGTATTAAAAAAATCTGATTGTATAAATGCACAATTGAACAGCGCAAGTTTACGAGTCAAAATTGTTGGGCAAATTTGCGAATCTTGTGTAAATGAATTCTCATATAGTTTTTGACAGTTCATTTGCGAGGGCGCTAAAAAATAAAATAGTTTTTGGGCACAAAGCCTATTCCGGAAAGAAGTTTGGGGATATGTTGAATTATTTACCGGTTTCACTATTTCCAAAAGGCTCTATCCTGAAGACAAATTAAACGTGTGTATAGTATTAAATTTCATCAAAATTGGGACCTGTTCTTTGCGGATACATGGATAGACACAGGTCGGATGGACGGACGGACATCGATAAATCTATTTACATCTACTAGCTTTCATTTGATGTGGTAAAATAATATGAAAGTTCTGAAATATTAGTAAGCGGCATCTATGATTTTTTTTTAACATTTCAAACAAAATAAGAAGCGAACAGTTTTTTTTGACAATGTTATTAGCTGGCTTACTAGGTCAGTAGATTTTTTGCTGCGACAAAGCTCTGGTCTTCTATTTATTGAATTTCACCAGATCGGTCCATATATGATATAATTTTAATACCACGACTGCCTCTAATTTTAAACAAGAAACATTTACTTTTCGTAGTCCTATTATAATTCATAAGCTATATCTTTTCATAAATGATCTAGATGTATACTTATTAAGTGGATAAAGTTGAACTTAAATATAACTTTCTGTTCTTTTCCAATCAAGGCGAAGATTCGGCTGAGTCGAATATAGCACTTTTATTTGGTAACCAAATTCATTTGGTCCCTGTCCTAAGTCTTTCCAAATGTAACACTTTTTGTATTAAATTTTTTAATACATTAAAATTGTGTTCAAAGAGTAGGGATTGTTTTATGCCAGTGCAACGCCCCTAACTCTACAGTAGAATATTTAAATATCGTGTAGAACAAAAAAAAATCAGAATCAGGTTTTTGTACACCTCAAGAGTGCTTCTTAGCAAAATATAGACTCATTTGTTCTCTCGCTCTCATTTTTAAGTTTATAAATTTCATTTTAAATCAATGATAAAGAAGGTATTTCCAGTTTATAATATAAAACACTGATGGGATTTGTGGTACAATTGTACCAAATTTGGTACAATCGGAACTTTATTGGTACACTGGTACAATTTATCCTTTCTTGGTTCAATTGGAAAACAGTTTAAAATACCCACCATGTTTTATCCTTTGCTCACTTTTCTTTAGTGTTTTGCTTATAATGGTTGACATTTCGAGCTAATGGCACTAACAATGCAATGCAAAACACCGTATGTGGTTTCTGTTGTTTTTGCATTGTTGTAGTTCCGACACCACCTGTAGTTGAATTCGCCTTGCCCACACCCAAGAATGATACAAACAAGATTACGCATTGCGCATGTTTACAAAATATAACTGTTTAGTATGACGTCACATCAGAATTTTATACACATGTTTGTTTGCTTGTGTTTCTATATTAAAGCTGTACTTATATGCTGATGTGACGTAGATGCGCAGAAACATTTCATTTTTTAAAGTCGAATGCGATATGTATCTGGTTTTCTTTGTATCATGACCCACACTACAATAGTGAGAAAGAAATACGCGTTTGTGCTTTTAGTATACCAATCGACTCAATATTATTTTCTGAATTGATTTTACGATACCCTCTGTCCGGGTGGCTGACAGGCCGGCTGGTTGTCTTTCCATGTAACCTTGCGCGCAAAGTTCAAGTCGCAATTTTGAAGGTAAGTTAATGAAATTTTTTACATTGGTTTCAATTCATAAGGACGAAGAGTGTTGAAAATAATGAGAATCGGCTCATAATTTCACATAGCACCCATACAAATTTCTTTGCGGTATAGTGTTTGTGCCTATAAAACATCTAATTATGTTAATATTTAGATTAAATTTGGGCCAAACTTATTTTATTGCTATCTAGTAAATTATCTTAACAAATTTTATTGGAATCGGTTCACATTTGACGATAGCTCCGATGCAAATACTACTCCCGGAAACAGTTTTTAATGCCATAACTTTCTTATAAATTGGCTGCAATTACTTTTACGATAACAACTCTGTCATGAAAAATGTTATGCTGGTAGGTCCAGAATTACTATAGGTCCCATATAAGAGCCCTTTCTAAGATCACTTGAGGGCAAACAAATCTCATGTAGATGAAGATAACTAAATAATATTCGGAAAAAGAACTTGCACATGAATCTTACGCTCATAACATAATTTTGTGTTGACGGGTCCATGAGTACCTAAGGCTTCCAAATAGTGTACACTCCCTAAAATTTGTTTTTATTTACTGTGGTGTAGGGTTTCAAATGGTTGGCTTGAATAAAAAAGTGCTATGAATTATTATGTATGCTTTTGTATTTTATTGGAAAATTTTGGTACAATTTATGTCAATTTAGTACAATTTTTCCATTGAGTCGGTACAATTTAAAAATTGTCAGATCTTAACAGTGATATAAAGCAATATTCACACATAATAATTGGCTAAAGATTTTGCTCTTTTCTTTTAGTTTAAGCTCAGACAACAAACTTTAAGGTAGACACTTTTATTGAACGCTACTAAAACTTAATTAAATTTTGAGGTTCTGTAAAGAGGGTACAACTAACTAATAATAGATACGATGTATACAAATTTATTATCAATTATATTGATGGTGAATCTAGTAGGATTGGGCTGTACCTATACAATGCAACCTATTGAATTTGAAATATTGGATGATAATAAATTTCGTCTTTCCATACCAAGTAACTGAAAAAAAATTAAAATCAGTTGAAAAATATTTAACTCTGTTTTTGTTATTTTTTATAAAGATGATCCTGACATCAAATGGGTGCGTTTTCATGTTAATATTAATAAAGAGTTTAGATCCTTTGAAGAAGGTCAACTAACTGGTGTATCGAATATACCAAAAAATCAAAAGTGGTCATACGAGTTTGAAAGGGCCGTAAAAGACACAGATATTATTTATGTTTGGTTGGCTGTTCAGGTTAATCGTTTACAATTTCGTGACAGAAAAGAACCCATCTCTGTAGAAGCCTACAAAAATGGTAATCCTAATTATAGAATAAGTACCACAACTACCAAATTCGTAACAAAAGTAGATAGCTCCACCGATTCTCCCATAGATGTAAATAAAGAAAATGAAACGTGCCGTCCAACCATTACGGAAGTGCCCAAATTTTATGGTGGACCTTATTGTCGCGATGCTGTTATATTTTCGGATAAATTCGAAAACTTTAATTCGAAGTATTGGACAAATGAAATACGTATACCGCCCACTATAAATGATGCAGAGTTTGTTTTATACAATGGTACTTTGGGCGTAGAAAACGGGGTGTTAAAAATTGAAGCCAGTTTGAATACGCAAAATTTGAAAAAGGATGTTATTGAATTGGGATCGAGGTAAGTTGAAGTGAGAAGAAACTTACAAATTACACGTTAAATTCATTATCTGAATTTGTAATTTTGGGAAGAGCAAAAAAAAAAAAAATTGATGTGATCGGAAAAACTATGGACTAAAATGTGGGCTATTATAAAAATAAAATCAACTGTAAATTATTAGATAAAAAATGCTTTAAAAGTTACTTTACACATCACACAGCCTTTTAAAAATTTTGAAACATTAATTCGATCAGAGATGCAGTTTCGTCAAAATACGTAAAACTTGTCGGATAGTGCAAAGTACCCTTAACTGATGAACTTGTATTTAAGATTATAAAAACTTTCAAGCCCAAAGGATTTTAAAAATGTGTTAATTTTCAAATTTCTTTTCAGATGCACAAGTATCGTTGAAACTGAATGTTCTCTTACACCTAGTGCCTTTAAAAGTTTACCACCCATTATATCGGGTCGTTTATCTACAAAAGAGTTTTTTTATTTTAAATATGGACGTATTGAGGTTAGGGCGAAGTTGCCTATAGGCGACTGGTTATTTCCAAGTAAGTTTTTTAATATAAATTTTTAAATTAAAAACTCTTCAATTTCTCACTTCTACGCCCCCGTCCCCCCTCCCCACCAGTAATTGCTTTACAGCCCGTGCGACCAACCTATGGCGAAAACTACAAATCGGGTGAAATGCGTATTGCCTACGCTCATGGCAATCCTATTCTAAAATGGCAAAATAAAGATTATAATGCTGGCCGTTTATTTGGTGGTGCGATTTTAAACAAAGAGGCCGAATTAAGATACAATTTTATGAAAGACGTTACTTTGCCGAATAATAAATTTCTTGGTGAAGATTTTCATTTATATTCGTTAACATGGAAACCCGATGAATTGATAATGGCTGTCGATGGTAAAGAATATGGACGTATTGAAACGCATTTTTCGGAGAATATAAACGAACCAATATGGAAAAAGGGCGAGAAGAATGCACCACTAGATCAAATGGTGAGTAGCGAAGTATTCATATAATACTAATTAAGAGTAAAAACAGATCTTTGCCGTATAGTGTGCGATTTTCGAATACTATCCCTAGAGGAAAGGGAACTAACACTTAACTTGTGACGTGACAGTTCTATAGTGATAGGGACCGGTTCGAGTTCTAACACTTTATATGAAGGTGACTTGACACTTTAACATGGCGATGTCCTACGATGGGGTAATTGGCACCTTTTTGACGCTTTGTAACTGGTCACAGAAACAACCTAAATGGACACATTCAATTTCAGTTAAAATAATGCCTGTCGCAAATATTGTCCCAAATGAACCATGTTATTAGGGCGGATCCCCTTCATTTACAGTAATATAACCAGGTAGAATCAATCAGTCATTACCCTAGAGGGAAACGAACTGACACCAAAGCAGTCCTGTGATAGGTCTTTGGTGGAAGAGACCGGTTCTAGTTTTAACACTTTCTATGAATTAGACCTATCACTTTTACATGGGGTTGTCATTGGAGGGGGTCAATTGACACCATTTGACCAGTCACAAATCTATTCTCAATGGACGTGTTTAGTGACAGTTACTTAAATGTAGTATTATTTAAATACGATGTAGTATTATTTCAATAAAACAAGTCCTCGAATTAAATTCAAGAGCCCAATTTTAGAAAGTCCCAAAAATATGTATCACACCACCGGTGAAGACTGTACTGTAATTCATTACTTTTGCTACCTTTTTGTTCTCCATAAACCAGTTACATGACTGGTTCCCCTTTCACTGTTCATGAGTTCTTTCTTTTTGTACCTGTTCTATTTTCACAACTCCCAGGACCAGTCTGTGGGACCAATTGACACAAATTTCCCGCAGGGTACCCACACAAAATCCAGTTACATGACAAGTTGTTTGTTAATTACCTTCTGGAGTAACTACTCTTTAAGCACATTATCACCAGTTAAGTGATATATTCTGTTTTAACCTATCACAATTCGTTCTTTTTATTATTAATCTGCTTTCACTTGTCACGGGATAAGTGTCTTAAAACCAATTGACACAAATTTCCCGCAGGGATATGTATAATTATAAAGAATTTTGTGTTTAATTTAGATAACGTACTTCATACATACATATGTATGTTTGTTTATGCATATCAATCCTTTGCTGCAATAGAGTCACAACTCAAAAACCCTGATTTTTGAGCTAATATACTTATGTACAAAAGTATTTTGATAACACTGTTATCTATTCTTCGAATATAAAAAAATTATTATTTTTGCGTCCACTTATTCTGTGCACCTCCGGAAAGGTTTTAGGAAATTTTATGTGGGCGTTGCTCAAACCATACAGAGACAATATAGATTTCTGTATATCCGGAGAACGGCAAACGCTAAAGTTTCCAAATTTAGTACAAATATCCTGGTTATCAATATACAACATCTGACAAAATGTGTGCGGGATGGAAGAAGTGGGCTTGACATAAAATAGATTTATTTATATCTATAGGTAAAATGTAAAATTTGGTTCACATCACCCAATATTAACGAAAAATAGCCCAAAAATTTTGGGTCACTTTTCATATGAATTCAGGTCCAATTTTACATGGAATTTTTTTGGGCGATTTTTCATTAATTTTTTTGGGCCATTTTTCTTTGGGCGATATTTCCTACAGCCTATTAAATAAGTAGAGAATGGCAACAGGTAAAGTTTCCAAATTTGGTAAAAATATCTGGATTATCAATGTACACAAATTGAAATAAGTGGGATTTAAGAAGTGGGCGTGTCACAAAAAGAGAGATCTGTATATATGGAGAATGGCAATAGGTAAAGTTTCAAATTTGGTACAAATGGCTGGTTATCAATAAATAACATCTGTCAATAAGTGGGAGGGAATGGATAAGTGGGCATGTCACCTCTCAAACAAAGATATTATAGATTTCTGTATATCTTCAGAACGTAAACAGGTAAAGTTTCCAAATTTAGTACAAAAAGCTTGGCAATCAATACGCAACATCAGTCGAAGTGTGGACGGGATTAGATATGTAGGCGTTCATTTCAATAGGGAATTTTCTTGAATCAAGTACAGAAAGTTTGAATCAAGTACGGATTTTCAATCGCGAAATAATTAACTTATCCATGTTCAATCCCAAATTAGTACTTGAAATAATCCAAAAATGAGATGAAGTAAAACTAAAATTGAATCAATCTCAAAATGCGCTTGTGCAAGTACTTTAAAATTGATTCAATTCCGAATTCGTACTGGAAAAAAACCCTAAAGTGGATTTAGAGGGAGAATTGTATTATTATTGATTTTCTTACCCGTTTTACGCCTTACAGAATTTCAATTATAACACACCCGCATCATTTGTGATATGGGTTTTATTTTGAAAACTTAATGCATGTATATATTCTACTAAAAATATAAACTAAATGAGAACTCTTGCTTTCAATTTTACATTTTAAACATCAAAATAATGTGTTTTTGCTGCTTCTACACACAACAAGCAAATCGTGCTTTAAGTACTTGTGTGGTGTTGTTGTACTGTCTAAAACAAACTTTGATAAGTTATATGAGATTAAAACGCTCAATTTGTAATTTTACTCTCAGAGTGGCACTACCAACGAAAAGTTTAATCTCTTTTTACTTGGTTTAAGAATTTTAAACTTATTTTAAGAAATTCCAGGATTGAGTTTTAAAGTAATCCCATTTAGGACTGTATTAAGTACGTTTTAGTGTTATTCGTACTTGAATTTTTGAGTACGATTTTATTTACTTTCACCCCATACCAAACATGACAGTGAAGGATAAAGTTCAGCTTTATAATTAATACTCACTTTTAGACAATTTCTACCCTCTATGTAACGTTTTTGAACTCATCCAGATGTGGTTATATTTATATTCTTTGGTATAACATAGTTTTGTTTTAAATTCCGATTGTTCTTGAGTTATTATTTTTCAAGTTTAATTTAAAGCTTTTAATTTATGTATCTTTTACGGCAGCTCAATTTCAAAACATGCCAAATCGAAAAAGTGAGTTTTGCACTAGAAGCTCTTAAAGTTTACGGGAGATACAACATTTAGTTGTATGCTAAGTAACAACGTAAAAATATTAAAAACATCCTAAGTCGAATTACAACAAACCTTGAAATTTTCATAGAAAATATGTTTCATAAATCTTATTTAAACCTGTTATATTTTTAATAACTAAAGCCGTAAGTCTCGTTCAATTTAAGGTAGATTTTTTCAAAAATTCCTTTGGAAACCATACAAAAAATTAAAAATACTTTAAAACATAAACATTTTTAATCCACTTCAACATCTTATGATCCAAAATTGCGTGCAAAATAAAGCCCGTTATAAATCTGAAAGAAACTTTAAAACGAAATAATGTAATTTTGACTTACAGTTTTACATCACCTTGGGTTTGGCGGTTGGTGGTCATGGTGACTTTCCCAACACTGATGGCAAGCCTTGGGGTAATACAGACCCACGTGGCAGTTATTATTTCTACAGAAATCTCACTTGGCTCGGTTCTTGGACCCAGCCTACATTAGAAGTGGATTTTGTTAGAGTGTATGCCGTTTAATTGTAAATTAATTTAGTTTTTTTAATTAAAACAAATTGCAATATTTTTTTTTTAACAAACCTTTTCTATATTTAAATTAAGGTTTTAGCATATAATACAAACATGTATTTGCAATGAAAAACATTATAATCATATAAAATATGATATTATATTATGTATTTTACAACTCTTTAAGAAAAGCAAATATGCAATAAAAATAAATATTATTAACTAGACTTTAGTAATAAATAACATTTAAATTCTTTAATAATAAGATTTGTGTTTGATTTTTCAACTACTAACTTTAATTATTTAAAAAAAAATGCGAGTATTTTTCCAAACAAAAACTAAAAAAAGCGGAATATTATGTAAACTTAATACTAAATAGTTTACAATTGCTATAAATTAAATAAGTATTATGTTTCTTCTTTGACGTTTGCTTCCAAAGTTTCTAATTTTTTGTTTATTTCTAAAAGAATGACGTCTGACTGGGCGGGAAAGTCATCTAAAACAATTATGCCTATAGAATTTTCTGGTAATTTGGGTGTACTTTCATGATAACCAAACCAATATATAATAATGCCAGCACCAAATCTGATAAAAAAGAAGAGAAAAATTAGAGATACATTTTTTTAATGTTTTCAAAGTGAGAGCTGATAAGTGAAGTGCTAATAAATTTTTTTTTCTTTTTCTTTAAGTTAAGAATAAATTCAATTGTGAAAAAATACTTCCCAACGAATAGGAAAATGTTAAAAGTTTGTGAAATTTTTTAACGCTACTTTAAATTTGAACATTTTTAATAAAATTCAAAACAGCAATAACACTTATAAAAAATTACTGATATTTAAAAGCGTATAATTTTGTGTTGGACTAGTCTTTTTTGTTATTTGTTTGGATTTTAAAATAAGCTTACTTTCTTCTGCTGGATAAAGAAGACTCCAGCAAAAGTTATGGTAGATAATTTGTTATACTATCCCGTCAGATCCCGTCATAATTTTTAGCCAAGTCCAATTCATAACAGGTGGTCTTAAAAGCACTGCTGATAACATTTTTTTAGCTTTATAATTGTTGGATGTCAAAATTTTGTTTATTATGTATCTTTGTTTCTGTTTATGACATTGTACAATTATTTTACAAAAGCAAATATCTTGCGGATTTTGTACGGAGATAACCTGTAACGAATTCGCCTTGTTTCTAGCATTATTGAAGTTTGAAGCCATGAGTAACGAAAAGTGGTAAAATTCCCAGCGGAAAGGTGCAAATGGGTGTTTCAAGGTACATCGAACTTTTTTAATCGATTATCGTAAATAGTTAACCCCCTATTCATAAGCGATTATTAAATTTAACTAACGTTTATTAAGTCCTCGTCCATATTATAAATCATTTGAGTTTGTTAATGAAAGGGGAAAGACGAATGGAAAAGTGTACTTTGTTCCGTGTACAAGCAGTTTTTGTGGGTTTGTTATTGAAAAAATAGAATGTTATTGAAAGAAAGAGAGAAGTCATACAAAATGCTTAAATGCTGCAAAACAAAAGTTTTGTTTTATGGACACGAATGCAGTTTCAAAAGAGAATTGAAGAAAGTTTCTGCACTAAATATTTCATAATATGGAAGAGGACTTAGGAAAATTTTTTTAGAAAATTTGATATGTAAACCTTTTAAACAGAAAATATTTTTATTGTGGATTCACAGGGTGCCTCGCAAGCAGTGTTCGAAAATAAACAGTACATTATTTAACGTTCGGCTCACACACCCAGGAACTATATCTATTTTTTTAGTGATTGTGCAGACAAACACAACCCTTAATACCGTTCGTAACTATTTTTAAGAAAAAACCGAACATTACATAATGTTCGGTTCTTCGTTAAAAAACAGAACAATTGTAGTGATACTGTAGACAAACATTATATTTAAATGTTCTATAATGTTTTTTTCGTGTGTGTTTATTTTGTTTTTGTAAAAAATGTTTGGTTTTTTTACCAGCCAAAAGGGACGAACATTAACGAGCCGAACCGAACACATTGAAGTTTGTGGATTTTCAAAAAAAAAAAAAAAAACCGAACGGAATTAAATGTTCACATCTTTTGTTGAGTTTGATAAAAACAGTAATATTTTTGTGTTCGAAAGATGACTAACAGGGAAACGTTATTTTTTTAATGATTTTCTACACAAACACTATTAGCGTTTGTGTTTTCCACAAATCTACCGAACCGAACATTAAGAAACGATATTTAGTGTTTATTTTCGAACACTGCTCGCAAGTACATATTAATCGTGACCGGCAAATATAGGTTTGATCGAATGCAGAGATTCGAATCCTCCAATTTAGAAGATAAATAAAGTTTTTTGAATTTGAAATTTACACCGACAATGCATAAAATATAAATTTATGGTGCACTTATCATAAAGAACGTATTATTGCCAATTGGAAAGTTTTCAGAGGAGGAAGCAAAAGCGTGTAGGAAATATTGCACCCAAGACATTTTCAATAGTCTTCTTTTAACGTCCGATCTTCTTATGCCAACGAAGCCGAAGGTTCGTGACAAATCCTCAGATTGTGACAAAAATGTAAATTAGTTCTTAAAAATATAATAGAAATTTGTCTAATTTACCTATTACAATAGCTATTTAGTTGTTGTTGTATATTAAATTTATGTGTTTTAGTATCACCAAAGTTTGCTTTACTCTCAATCCAGTTAATGACTTCTCCTTTATACAGAAATGGCAAAATCATTTTAATATCGGGCGTCTTGTCATATCCTAAACGTCTTAAATCATTTTCATCATAAAAATGCATACCAGCAGCATTTGCCAGTTGTTTAAGCTGGAGGAGTAAACAAAAAGGAATTTTAAATAAAACATTTTCTGCTGCTCCTTAAAAAATTTAATGCACATAAAAAACGAAAACAAACAAAGATTTAAAATTTTATTAAATTCAGGTACATATGTGATGAAAATCGATCGAATTAAAACAATCGCTTTTAATGTGATGAATATCGAGCGATGTTAAAATAAATTTCTGAATTATATTATAAAATGCTAAAAAATATCAACAGGAAAAAAGAGAAAAATGCATGGGAAATCAAATTTTAAGGATACGGAAAACGACATTATCGATTTCAAATCGTTTTGTTTTTAAAGTAGTTTTCCATTACATATGTACCTGATTGATTAATAGAAAAATTTGATTGTCACAACTTTTTAGCTTAAGGAGAAATAAAATCACAATAATACAGTTCCTATAATTAAAGTATAACGCTATAACTGTGGGCTTGAAAATATCTTACCTTAAATTCATATTCCTCACCCAAAACTCTTCGCTTAAGATCAATTAAAGGACCATCTTGTGAGTCACTGCATAAACATTGTGTCACATTTGCAGCTAACAAGGAATCCTCTATTAAATGGGGATAACGCATCAATTTGGTCAATTTAATTTTGTTATAAAAATCATATTTAAACTTTAACAAAATACGACACATCATAACTGGTCCAATTCTTTCTTCTCTAGCTATATCTAATAAAATATTACTATCCGATGGTGATTTTTTGGCCAGTTTTTCATACCTATAACAAATAAAATTAAGTGTGTACATAATTACTTCTTTTTCACATTTGAACAAAATGTATGCAGAAAAATACATACATATCTTGAATACTTACTTTGCGAAGTACTTTGGAGCATTGGCATCATAACGCCAATTATAGGAGCGCATACGATTTGTCACTTCCGTACATAATATAGCCTTCAGTGTTAAACGCTGAATTTGTGGGAAATTATCCTTTAACTCCATTTCACAATCGATGGCCAGACCTTGATAATTGTTAACGAATTCACTTAACTTGTTGTACTCATTAGCACTAAGGACGCGTTTTTTGTCATTATCTTTAGTGACTGGCTGGGGGGCAGTAGTAGTTGCCATTTTCCTAAATTGAATTAGTTATTATATGCAAAATTTTAAAACATTTTTGCACAATTGTAAAAAATTAAATAAAAAAATAGTATAAATTGACTATTAAAAAATAGTTTTGATGGGTTTACACACAAGTATTTTTAGAAGCTGTCAAACTTCAAAGACAGTACTGTCAGGTGGGAGTATAACACATACACAGGGTAGTATTTTATGGTACTAAATATATTAAAGATTGACGTTAAAATTTTTAAAATTGGGATATAAATTGAAAAGTGATCATTTAAATGTTTATTAATTAAATTTTCCAATGTTTTTAAATTAATATATCGAATAATCTCCATTGAAATTTATTTTCCTATTAAAACACTTATTTACAAAGAAAAAAGCGATTCCAAATTATTGCTTTAATTTTTGATAAGGATAATTTATAAATAACACTTCAATTAAAAACAAAGACATTTAAGATGACCGATATTTGATTAAAATAAATTTAATTTTTTGTCAAAATGAAATTTATTTTGGTATGTAACCATTTTTGCAAAGATATGTCTGAGTTTACCCTTATTGCTCAAAAAATCTAACAACATTTCATGTATTCGTACAAAATTAAAGCTTTAAATAGAATAGAAAAATAAATTCTTATAGTAATTAAAATTCGAATACACCTTCCCCCCTCCCATAAGTTATCACCAGGGCAAGTTATGCAAAATATATCAAAATTTTTTTTTTTTTTTTTTTTGAAAAACTTAAACAAAAATGCAAAAGCATATACTTCATGCAAAAATCATGGAAAACTTGCCCTGGTTATCACCCATCCAACTTTTTTTTACGTCGAAAGGCTTTTTGTTTAAAAAATGTAAATAATTTTAGATCTTTAATAGTTTTAAAAACAAATTTAAGGCTTAAGAAGGTAAATTTGTCTTCAAAATTTTAATTGTACCATAATACATTTAAGTTTTCATTTAAGAATAATTATTTTTTCTTCTGAATACAAACTGATACTTAACCACACACACTTTAGGGTTATCAAATTTAATTTTTATTGTTCTCTAGTATTGAACAACTGTTTTATTTGCTGAACGATAAGCACTATTAAATTAGACATTAATATTTATATGTTTATATTAATGTTTATTTTTAATTGAGTCTTGTTTTAAATACATATAAAACTTAAGAAATATTTTTAAAGTGCAATAACATTTTAAACTTCTTAAGAAGACAATAAACTTTTGAAAGATTAAGAAAATCAATACCAAGACAACAACAAATTGTTAAAGTGTTCATTCTTTTAATATATATTTTTAACTTTAAGCATGCGTAAGAAAAGGTATGAAAAGTAAAAGAACTAGTATATCTTACAACAGATTGAATAAAAAATATATATATCGCTCCTTTATTGCAACATCAGTCATATCTCAAAAAAATCGAACTTGGAAAAATGCTTTTAAAGTTTCCAAAATATACCTTTATATACAGATTTAATAAAATATGTTTTGCTATAACTTTAGTTCAGTTTGGGATATATTACTGATATTTTTTTTAACATATAAAGAAGGTATGAAGGAACACTTTTGCTTAAGTAACTTAAAATTTTAGATTTTCTTAAGGTATGACTATGTCGTACTAAAGGAGCGATATATATATACATATACACACAAAAAATTCATAGGTAAATTTTTAAAATTTTTCAAAATTTAACTAAGTGCAAGGGTAGCATGGCAGTATCTAAGTTTCTTAGGTAATATAAATATTTATTTATATACATATATATATATATATATATATATATATATATATATATATATATATATCAGTTTTTGTAAAATGTAAAGAGGATGAAAATAAGCTAGAGACTTAAAATTTGGTATAACCAACTTTAATTTTATTTCGGTTTATTATACTTCATACATATCGTCGTGCCGAAGTTATCTTGCCGTATATCACAAAAAATTTTTTTTGGGAAATCGAATTTTAAGGTTCAAATTTTTATAGACAAAAATGTACGGGAAAAAGTCTTCCATTATTTTTGTCAGATATTGTGTTTGAAGTTCTTTATCGATTTATGTAAAAATATCCAAAGTCATGGAAAAAAATGTTCAAGATATAGCCATTGTCACGTCCGAAAAAAATTTTCAATTTTGTCGTATACGCCAATTTTTGCGATATATTTTTTTAGTTTGTGTGATATAAGTTAAAATAAGGTATTAAAAACCTACATTCACGTGTTTGACCAATATTGAAAATTAAGTTATAATAATTTTCAAAACGAAAATTTATGCAAGTGACAAACATATTTACGTATAGTTATAAAATTTATATTATCGAATTTCCTTATGTATGAATAATTTTAAGTTTATTATTACTTAAGGGTGGTCTAACCATAATGCACGATGTTAACTGTGAGTCACACCGTAACGTCAAATTTTTGTCCAACTTATTTTGACATTTCTTGGTATCAGTGCCAAATTCAACCATGGAGAGGTTCAGCATTGAGCAGCGCGTTAAGATTGCTGAAGCCTTTTACGAAAATTGGCGGTCAAATAAAAAATACATTTTGTGCACATCGTGATTTTTTTGGTCAGCATAATCGATCAAATGTGTCCACAATCGGGATAATTGTGCGCCAATTTTAGCAAACCAGCTCTGTAGGAAATGTGAAAACGCCTGTGCATACATGCTTGGTGCGGTTTATGGCCAGGTGGCATCATCGGGCCTTACTTCTTCGAAAATGAGGTATGGTGTTCGCATTCGCGAGCTGATAATGGATTTCTTTTTGCCAGAAATGGAGGATATGGACCTGGACGATAAGTAGTTCCAAAAGAATGGCCATGTTAATTGGCCGTCATGATCATATGATTTGAAACCGTTGGCCTTCTTTCTTTGGTAATATTAAAAATAAAAAGTGTACGCCAATAAGCCAAGAAAGAAGAAATTCAAGAGCTAAAGATAGATAATTTGGCACATTAAGTACATTGAACCTCAATAATGTCTCAGAGCCATTGAAAATATGGACCATAGGACAGAGGTATGCAACCGAAGCCGCGACGAGCATTTGGCCGATAATTTGTCTCACACATAGTTGTCACAGATCCTTCTATAATAATAAAAAATATTCAGATAATTCTCTAAAAACTTTTTGTTTTATTTACAATTTACATTGTGCATTATGGTTGGGCCACCCTGAATATTCAACCTTTAATTGCTTAGCAATAAAATGAATTTAGGCAATATAGCAATAATTCCATCAATATAAATAGCCGTTGTGTACTACGTCCGAAAAATATCTTTACATATAAAACGAAAAACGTTAAAATAACAGTAATATTATTAAGATAGTCTATTTTTCGTAACATGCCTAATATACTTTGTTCACATACAACAAGATAACGCAATATTTTTTTAATTGAAAGTTTTCATACTTTTTTTGTCGTATATCCACAATTATGCTACATACGGTATTATAACGCATTAAATTTTTCGTAAAAGTGGATATACAACAAAATGTCTTCGTAATATCTCATTAACCATAAGAGATAGAGACGTGAGGATTGCGCAGATCGATAGATCTGTTAAATTTACCACAGAAAACGGTCTTATCTCATTTTTTTTTCGATTTTGTGATATACGACAAGATAACTCCGGAACGACGATATATATTAAGTTTGTAATGTATGAAAATTTGTTAAAACAAATTGTTTTGCCTAATAAAGTTTAGACACAATAGAACTCAGTTTGGTTTTTAAATTAATAATAATTTTTGATTTAAAGTTACGTTTTTTAAAATAGTTCTTTAATATGTAAATATTTATTACATATTTAAACTACTCACGCTATATACATAATTATCTATAGACGTCCATTTAATTAAATAATAATATAAGCAAATAAAAAAAAACAAAATTTATTTTTTTTATGTCTTATAAATTTCTGTCGGTAATTTTGAACTAATTTTGTGCGCCTTCGCAATTTCTGAAAAACTTTTTGCTTTGCAACCTCCAAGAATTTTTAAATAGACAGTTAAAAAAAAGAAAAATTCCAGTACACCTCCTAAAGGCCCAAATACACTGGTCAAATTCCCATCCAGCATTAAGGTTCTATTAGTGAAAATGAGTTTGTATGTGTGCCACCGACAATGCTTGATGGAAAATCAAAAAATTTAGATATTTAGCATGCTTGACGAGTGATTTTCATGAATGTATTGCCGTTACTCTTCAAGCAACCACACACTTTAATCGTGATTTCAAACCGAACAGACGCTAAAAATGTCGGATGAAAAAAAAAAATGCTTTGGTAGGGGTTTTTTTTTATTTTTGGTTAAATCAAGCACTTACAGCCCGACCTTTAAGTATGTATTATATATCAAGTTTCTGTCTCGAAACTTTTGCTCTAAAAGCCATTATTCTAAGGTATTCCTTTCTAGTTGTTATCCATCAGATCTTTTTTAAAATATAAATTCAAGCGATAATTCCAGTAGAAACATGTTTTAATTTCATTATACAAAAATAATAAAAACAAGGCAAGAGTTCTATATTCGGCTGTGCAGAATTTTTGATACCTGCTACAGACAGTCTAATTATTTTAGGTGTTTTACGTTAAACAAATATGTATATAAATAAGACTAAACATTTACATTAAATATTTAATTTATTTTATTTGTCAATCAAACAAATATCTTTAAAGAAAATATTAACATTTAAAAACAAGTTTTATGTATTTAACATTATAAAAAATCGCCAGTACTAAGAAAAAAAAAACGCTTGAAAACACGACTTTACTTAAAAAAGCGAAATAACGGTAAGTTTTTTTGATCGTCATTTAAGTCCCAAAAAAGCAACTCTGTTAAAAATGGCGATGTAGCAGAAAAAAAAATCAGAAGCAGCAAAAGTTGCAAAAATTTCTAAAGTGCGTTAAAAGTTCTGTGAAAATTTAAATGTACAAAAATAAAGTTTATAATTTAAAAATAAACTAAAAACAATTGTATTTAATTATAGTTATATTTTTTATTGATTTTTAACATTAAAAAAAAGTTACAAAAATAAAAAAAATAGAAAAGAAAAATTAGGTGTATGAAAAAACAAAATGCCGACATTTTAGTGAAACTTATAAAAAGCTTTTTACATTTCAACATAAGTTGGCATGGTCATCACACCACAATTGTTTTTGCGTGCAGACATTAAGATATAACCATCATTACCCCAGTAAGTGGACCAAGAATTCTTAACCAACCAATAATCTTCGCCATTAATGGTGCCATAACCCACAGCCAAAACAGCATGATCCAGTTCATCTAAGCCGTTCTTGCAGGTAGGTTCATAGAAAATACCATGTGAATAGAAACTAAAGGTCTTGGGAGAAGCATCAATGGCGACCGAGAGAGGGCCATGCTTTAATAAGGCAATTTTAAATGCTTGGGGATCGTTAGAGGTGACATTAACAAAACCGGTAATAGGAGCTACTAGGCTAACATTCTTGGCATGACAATAACCATCTTGACCCAAATACGGACCATATTCTTCTTCGGTGGGCACACCACCCATTTCCATCATCCATTGGTAGGCCCTAAAATCTTCACCACCATCGCAACCATTATTGCCATACTGCCATGAGCAATCAATTAAAGCTTGTTGAGATAAACGCATTAAATTCCCACCATTCTTTAGGAAAAAGGCACCCTCCAAATGACCTATTGTGCCAAAAGACCAGCAAGAGCCGCAAACCGATTGATCTATAAAAGAATAAGAGTATATATTTATATAGGTACAATTAAGCTTTAATTATTCGTTAATTCTTACCCTTTACTGGTGTGACAGCTCCATACAAACGCCAATCATATTGATCTGGTAAATTGTCTCTTAACTTTTCTACATTGTAGGGGAAAGGTTTGCCTGTGTTGTATACTCCCGATGATTTAAAACCTCTACGAGCTCTTAGTTCATCATCAGTCCTATCAGCCAAATGATTGACAGCCAGTGCGTAACTTAATTTACCACGATTTTTCGAATTAATAAATCTCAAATTTTGTCTAAAAATATTTTTACGATATTCATGCTCCTGCTCAGTGCGATAGTCTATGCCATGTTTATTTTTGAAATGTTTAAAAGCATGTTCTACATGATGTTCAACTGTGGGATGCACAAACTCCTGCATTGGATTAAAAGTGGCATAATGCCCTTTTCCAGGGCCGGGGAAAGCCATACATTCTATACTATCATCCAATTCAAAAACTTCATTGGGTATATCATCATGATCGTAACTATCATAATCCAAATAATAATGATCATAATGGGAACCCAATAGTGTATTGTAACCCCTCATTTCATAACGTACGGGTAGGGGCATTCTAGAGGCTGGATAATGAGGAGATTTTTTATAACGCACCCATAAGGTGTAGATATTTTTCTTTTGACCTATAGTCTCCTCTAAACGGAACTTATCACAATTGAACCCCAAAAAGGTTTCTGTGCCTACTAATTGAAAATCCTTTACATAGGGTAAAATTGATTGAATTTGCACGGGATTGTCTGAAGTGCCATTCAGTTGTAGACATGTTATTTTATTGAGCTCGGATTTTGTGGTAATTGGAGCTAGTTTTAGTGATGTACCATATGGATGCTCATTGCCCAATTGATAGGTTTTTACCATGCCGCCATAATAATCAATACGCGAACGTTTGGTATTCATGTCGTACCAGGCATAGAAGGGTTCAGCTATTTCGGCATATGGTATGTATAAAGTTCCCTTTACTATGTAGTTGGCATCCCAGCGGGGTGGTTTTGTGGCTAAAGCTGGAAAAAATAGTAGAAATTTTAAAAAGACGAATATTCAACATTTAAATCAGAGTAGCGAAACGTTTAATTATCGTTCATTCATAAGTGAGTATTATTAAGCAATACTAATTATGAAAATACTTGTTTAGCTAAAGCACTGCAATAAAAGCAAGGAATTTATTTAAATTTCAAACTTAAACTTTTCCGCATTTAGCTTCATACGTTTATCTTACTTTCTTATAACTTAAATTTATTAAAAAAAGCCTCTGCTTTAAAAATTATGTCTTTAAATGTGTATAAAAAATCTGTTTGCTACCAGCCGCTTACAAAAGTTTTAAGATCAGTGTCGCCAAAAAACATAATTTAAGTGCTATTTCTGAAAAGGGTAAAAAAGTGGTACGAAATAGTTAAAAAAGGGTAAATAAAAAAAGGGCATAAAAGAGGTATCAAGAGCGTCGAAAAAGGGTCAAAAAAATACTTTAGAATTACAACTTTAGCGCTGCTGTGAGGCCGACTTATCGAATTTTAATATTTTTATTATGAACGAAGAGCACGGGAGTATATATTGTGATTTCTGTTAACTTCATCATTCTTAAAAAAATTACATTTAGAGCGGTTTCAAATTTTAAAAAAGCAAGACATGTGTGCGACAGACTTTTTTAATAGATATAGGTACATTTTTTTTTATGGTCTTGAATTTAACTATATTTTACAAAAAATGAACGATAAACTAATAATCATAAATAAAAACGTAATTTTTTCTAAGACTTTTGTTGTATTGCTAAAAGCATACATCACAATAAGAACTCAACGAATAAAATTCAAGTACTTAAAGTTTAACTGGAAATAAACTTGAGTTCGAACGTATTTTTAAATACTATTCTATTTTCAAAATATTTTACTAATATTTACTTGATTTTTAATTCCCTTTTTACTGAAGAATGCTATTGAAATAAAGTGTAACAAAAGAATGTATATTTCAACCCTTGAAATACGAACTTAAATTCCTATTGGTTTGCACTTAATTTCCAGCAAAATTGCTTATTGGGATTTCTAAAAGTAAATAGAGTTCAAGGCGAATTCATCCCAGGTAATCTCGGTACTACAACAAGTAGGTACAACTCAAGGTATATTTATAGCAGGTAGCCGCGAGATTACAACAATTGTACAATAAAACAAACAACAGGGCTTTTTATTGTTGTTTTGCGATACGAACTGTCAAAGAGCAAAGGGGTTGAAAAGAGACAAAAGATACAGCAAAAAACTTGTTTACTTGTTTACTATACAACATTTGACAGTTTGTATCGCAAAACAAGCAAATAAAAAATAACCAGCTGGCTTTCCGAGACTACCTGCTATAAATATACCTTGGTACAACTCGTACAAAACCACAAGCAATTTTTTTCGTAAAATCATTGTACAATGTCAAAAACAGAAACAAAGATAATAAAAGAGAATAAACAAAATTTTGACATCCAACAGTGATTTTAGCTAATATCAGCAGAGCTTTTAAGACCACCTGTAATAAAATCGCCTTGATGGAGATAATCTTTTTTTTTTTACCAATTTAAGTTTTGTAGGCTCTGCAAACGTCGGTCTGACAGATCAGAAGCGAGTATACGTGTTTTATATTTTGACTTGAGTATGGGAAGATTAAAGAAGACAGTGACGATCGAAATTACAATAATACATTTAAACGGAGGTTAGACCGAAATTTAATGCCGTAATTTCACACCTGGCTTATGAAAAAAAAACGATTTTGATAAATTTCGAGTAGTTACTGTGCGAAATTTGTTTATTAATAATTTTTCGCCTAAACATATAAAATTAAATGTTTTTTGCTAAATTTACTCTATATACGATAATCTTTCAAATTTTACAGAAACGTTGAGAGATGTAAAAAACCTGTCTCTAATGGGTTAAACTTTTCTTTATATACATATGTACATATACATTATACATATTTACATACATAACTTTGTAAAATGATTCTACTTACGCTCTCTTAATTACAAAAACACATTAATTCTTCCTATAAATCACGTTAACAAATTAGTAAAAAAAAAGTAATTATTTTATTCAATTAATATAATTTTTTTTAGCTATTAATGTATGTACATATATAATAATACATATAAAATTTTTGATATTTACCTGCAACTGCAATGCCAGCAATTATGGCAAAAAGCAATGTACAACGCATTTTTTATATATGCACTTCTCTTTAGTTTGAAAGTTTCCTAATACTTTATAACTTTATTCTTTCTCTATATTATAAAGTGTATAGCTAATAAATCAAATGAAGAACCGCTGAGCTTGTAGGCAAGCTCATAACTAATCTAAATTGTTGAATTTATTTGCAAATAATTATAAGAATTTTGTTCTCGCTTTCTATTCTATTCTTCTTTGTTGTTTAATTTTTATTTTCTATTTTCTATATTTTTAAAATATTTTACTTTCACAATCCGGCAATAATTTTCTTAGGGGTTCCATATACATGTGTAGTAGATCATTGTAAAGTTTTTATCAAGCGAATCCCAAATGGTGGTATGTTTATTTTTAAAATTTTTCTTATTCGAACATCTATACATCTATAATAAAAATCCAAAAACTAATATCAATATTATTGTAATTTTTATACCCACACCACAATAGTGGAGAGGTTGTTATGCATTTGTGCTGATGTGTGTAACGCCTTAAAATAGTGGTCCTAGACCCACCTTAAAGTATACCGATCTACTCAGAATCACTTTCTGAGTCGAACTAACGATGTCCGTTCGGCTGGCTGGCTGTCCATGTAACCTTGTGCGCAAAGTACAGGTCGCAATTTTGGAGATAATTTGATAAATTTTGGGTCATAGGTTCTTATAGGTACAAGTACCAAGCCTATTGAAAATGGGCCGAGTCGTAGGACCACGAGGAAAGATAGGGGGAAATTTCTTCCTCTCAGAAACTATCAAACCGATTTTAATGAAATTTAAAACTTAGATAGAACCATATCTATATGGGCACAAAATGTATACATTTTTAAAAAAATCGGACCACGAGGGGAGATAGGGGCAATTTCTGCCTCTCAAACCGATTTTAATGAAATTTAAAACATAGATAGATCCATATCTATAGGGACACATTGGCTAAACAGTTTTTAAAAAATAGGACCACAAGGGGAGGCAGGAGCCAATTTCTGCCTCTCACAAACTTTCAAACCGATTTTCATGAAGTTTATAAACATAGATAAATCCATATTTACATGGACACATAAGCATGATGTGTTTTTAAATACTGTGGTGTAGGGTATCATATGGTCGGGCTTGACCGACTATACTTTCTTACTTGTTCTTGATTTTTTTGCGAAATTAATAAAGTCATGTTAGGGATTTCTGAAATTAAGTTTAATTGAGTGCCTTAAGAGCAAAGGTTCAAGTGCCGAAACTAAAAAAAAAAAAATTTCGTTATATGCATCAATAACATTTAATACTAATATCTATTCTACAAAAATTCAGACCTGTATAATGATTTCAAACTGCTCTATATCGACCGAAACTTTATACCTACTTATTATGTAGGCAATTAAACCTGTTTATCCCTTTGCTTAACTGTATGTCATATCATTCTAAAGGCCTTATTCATAAAAAAATATTTTTCTGGTTTATGGCAGGTATATAAAACGAATTTTCTACCAATCAAACAAAGGGATTTCATCCAGGTGACCGCATCATGAGGTAGAGTTATGCAAGCTATCCCTTTTTTTGAAAAATACTATGTATGTATTTTGTTTTTGTAAAATGTTAGAGTGAATAATGTCAAAAATATTTGTTGAAAATATAAAAAAGGGAATTTTTTGTTTATAAAATACACACAATTGCTTTAGAAGTTAAATCTTTTTCCTTTGTTGCAAATTTATTGTGTCTCCTTATTCCTTATGGGCCCCATACACTTTTCAATTCAATTGTCAACTGAGTCTTTCAACTGAATTGATGCTTGGCCACACACTTCATCAACTAAGTAAAAAGACTTAAATTAATTTTAAAATTTAATGTTATAAAAGACAATTTTTAAAATACTTTACTTTTTTTTTGCAAAAGAAAACTACAAACATTAATTATGACAGCTAATCAATAGACCCGAGAACACACAGTACAATCGAACTGAAAGACTTAGTAGTCAACTTGAAAAAATCAAAATCTTTTGATTTTTCTTCAACCAACTCGACAACCGTCAAACTAATCAATTGACAAAGCCATACACGTGTATGGGCTGCTTTATGCATTTTTAATTCATTTTTTTTTGTTTTATTAAATTTAAATAATGTTTTTTTAAGTTTTAGTTTATTTTATTGAATTTTAAATTTTAACTAATTTTTTCACAAAATGTAAACAAAGTTTGACATTCAGCATACTCACAGATAAATTAACAATAAACAACTGCATCAAAAATGTTACCTGTATGAATTCGCTTTGGAAACAAACCCTATATATTTCTAAGAGCCTATTTCACTTCTTCTATGTATTCAAATATAAATTCATATTTAAATATAGTTTTTCATATAATTTTTTTTTTATTTGACACGAAAAACAAGTTTTAAACATAAATTGTTATTCAAATAGAATTGGAGAAATAGATCCTAAAATAGGAACGCAATTGCATTTAATGAACGACGTTGATACGATTTCAAAATAAAACGTCTAATATATCACACAAAGGCGTGACTACGTCGTGCGTCGGCATAGATCTTCTTCTTCGTTTACGACGGATTTCTAAAAAGTTAAATTTAATATAAAATTCTGATTTAGAATTTCCCAGTAGGAATATCTTTACAAAAGGAATCGAGAATGTAATACATATCCTGTAAAATATATGGACAGAATGGTCTACCAAGATGAAAAAATAAAATGTTGATAATCATCGTCTTTTATTGTTTATTATTATAAAAAAAGTCTATGATTTTATAAAAGAATAGTTTCATAGCATATCTCAGCTGTTTAACTTGAGGCAATTGCGCTGGAAACTGGAAAATTTTTCGCGACCGGTACATAAGCCAATTAAACAAAAACCAAGAGAGATATTTTATTACACTTTTAAAATAAATGAATCACTTTTGAATATTCGGTTCCAATGCGCAGATTTTTACATTTCACTACTGTCAGCCAAAGTTGACTACTATTTTGCGCACGTTCGTGACCACATGTTTATAGCTATAATTATGAAAACTTAAACTCGATGAAATCCATCTTTTGCACTAAACATAGAGCTACCCAAATACTATCGAATCGCAAAAAAAAAAAAATGCTAGGAAAAGTTTTGTTTTCTATATTATTTGTACATCATAAGCGTACGAACGTACGTTCGTGACCCCAGGAAATTCCCATATGTTTGATTCCAGTATTGAATTTTCTTAATACAGAACATGTCCTGGGATCGTAATAAATAATTTTACTGTATCCTGCGAATGAATTAAATAATTCATCCTTTATTGGCGACATAAAGGCAGCGAAAAATAATAGATTTTTATAAAGAAAATATGTAAAAGAAAAACACGAATAACTGTGACAAACATTGTTTCTGTTCTGTTAATGTGGGAATATACGAGGTAATCAGTTGCTAATTATTGTGCCAGATAATATAACCTTCTCAATTCCAAAAAATTCATTAAAATTTTCAAAGTTATTTTCGGGAATATATAATTTTTCATTAATAAGATTTTTTTTTGTTGTGCTTAAATCCCAATTTGTATTCTTTATAAAAACACTAAAATTTATTTATAAGCTAGTTTCTATGCGCATTTCACTGGTTGCTTAAGCCAAATCATCAGGAAATATTCTCCAAAAAGTTTTTAGAAAAGCCAAAGATATAAGACTTTTTCGGTGTTTGCAATTCTCATTCACTCTGCAATTTCTCAAAAGTTTAAGAACGTCTGATTTTAAAAAGGAAAAAAATATTTCTTAATTTTTTTTTGATGTTAACTCTAATTCTCTTTTACTATTAAGTTTCGTTTACCTCTTGGTTTTTTGTTGTTGATGTTATGAATAGAATAAAAAACAAAATTACAAAAAAAGATTGGTCATTGTCTTATACCAGGGATGATAAATGAGAAAACCAATATTGTACAAACGAACTTTTTAAATCGTACTTTTTCGGTCCCAATAGTACTAAGTCATTTTTTTATAAATTTTTATTTAATTTTTATTTTTAAAAACAAAAATTTAATACAACAAAAACAAAAGGTACTTAAAATTAATTTGTTCATGTAAAGTTTAGATAACAAAAAAAAAAGCACATCGCGATTCTTGTTCTATAAGTCATTCCAAGAAACTTTGCCAAAGAAACCATAGGTCAAAAATGAATTTCGAGCCCCAGATTTTGCAAAATAGTTAGTTCTTCAAAATATTCAAGAATAGAGGCAAAAAAATTGTATTTGGTCTAGCCAGATCTGTATCATGCGGTTTTTAGAGTCGAGAAATCCATTTATTTTAATTTTTGATTGCCGCCAGAGAGCGTTTTTATTTACTATTTAGAATTTATAGTCTGTTTTGTGGAAAATTTACGAATATTTCTCAAAATGCAATCTCGAATTTTAAACGAAAATAAAATTTTTAAGTGTTCTAAAAAAAGGTATGGGCATACGAGCATCTTCGGATTGCATTTCCAAATTTATTGTGTTTGCAATTTTCAATATGTACTGCAGAAACAGGAAAGGAGTAGAAAGTCCGAATATAATAAAACTTAATTTAGCGCTTGTATAATCTCCTCAAAATAATTCGGAGTAAAATAATAATGGAGTGGTTCCCACTGTTCCAAAATTCTGTTGATTACTTTTTGACGTGACAACAATCTTGTCGACAAATTATTTGAAAATATTATGAATTCGTTCCAAAATAATCTTGAATTGAGAGGAAGTCGACATTCTACTATGTAGAACTTTTGTAGAAGTGGTTTCCTTAATCTTTTAAAAACTTGTCAATATCATCAGAAAATGCACGCTTATATGCTGCCGCTGATACTAAATTTAGAATGTGGAATAAGTAATCGTTCAATGAACAAGAGCATAAATCTATTCACAATGGCGTAGTTCAGTGTTTCGTGCAAATAGTCTTGCAAAAGATAAAATGCAAAATATCATAGCTGTTTTCTGAAATCCAACAACAAAAAATAGAGTTTCCCTTAGATTTCATAAAAAATCTACGACATTAAGATTTTCTTAAGTCTATTTGCACCAAGCACTAAACTCCGCTTATATTCATTGGACAGTAAATACGAGTTGGCATTTAATATCAATTATAAATATGTAGATTTGAAAAATTTGGAAATAGTACCAAATGAGTCACGGGGGTACCATTGTACTTTTTAGTTTGGAATTGTACCAAAAAAAGTACAATTGTACCAACTTTATCAACCCTGTCTTATACCATGTTCACACGGACAGCAAAATTCGTGTTTCGCTCTCCCATTCCGGTTTCGCGCCACAAACATGATTGAAGCAACATGTTTTGCCATACATAATTTTGAGAGCGAAACAGGTCGTTTCATTTTGAAACATGTTGCGAAACAGGAAAAATGAACTATCATCTCCAATTTTGATAACAATTATCGTTAGTTTATCTGAACTAGCTCTCATAAAAATGAAAACAAAATAAAAATTTATGTTTAATAAAATAAAGTGATAATTATAAAATAATAATATTAATAAAAGTATTAAATAATTGGTATATTTTTTACTTTTAATTACTTTTTTTTTTATTCTATTTTCAATAAAATCAAACTAACAACACATACAAATGTCAAAATGAAACAAGAATGAATCGTATAAACAGCATGCTTGGCAATCTAGTTACAGAGAGCGAAAAGAGTGGTTTATATCGTCATATGCAAGGTATATTTGAGCCGTTTATTTTGAAAGTGGCATTAGTCACTTTTTCAAAAAAAAAATCGAGTTAATAATAAATATAATAATAAATAATAATAATAAATAATAATAATAAATAATAATAATAATAATAATAAATACTGAGAAAAATATCATTATCATGATGTATCAAATACAAGTGAATCTTCTCGAAAGTTAGCATCCATATTTTTAAACGTGTTAAAACGCAAACCCTTAAATATCTCGACTTAAAAACCGAAATGACTTATGCCACTTTCAAAATAAACGGCTCATTTATAGCAGGTAGTCTCGGAAAGCCAGCAGGTTATTTTTTATTTGCTTGTTTTGCGATACAAACTATCAAAGTTGTATAGTAAACAAGTTTTTTGTTTTTATCTTTTGTCTCTTTTCAACCTCTTTGCTGTTTGACAGTACGTATCACAAAATAACAATAAAAAGCCCTGTTGTTTGTTTTATTGTACAATTGGTGTAATCTCGCGGCTACCTGCTATAAATATACCTTGGTCATATGAACACAGCATTAGCCTAGAACTTATTTTATTTGTTTCCTTTTTTCTGATAACACGGAAATAAAACTTTGAATAAGAACAAATTAATGTTCAAAGTAGGGTTGCCAGACGGTCTTGATTGTCAAGCTTTTTCAATGCGTGTTAAGAATCAAGAAAAAATGTAATTTGTCAAGCTAAATCGGAATTTTAAAAATGTTTCCATTAAATTGTCAAGAAAAAAAAACCATTTGTCTTGCAATTAAAATGTTTTTTTTTTTTTTAAAAAGAGGAAAAAGAATTGTCGGTATTTTCTATGGGAATTTGTATCTCAAGGGACTATAAGTGTATTTTTTGTGTTTCAATTATATAATGCATCAATATTGGCTTTAGAAAACAAATTTCGATTTACAAAGTATAATTAGTCTGAGTTCATACGGCTCATGTATTATTGACAAGATTGCTACTTTATAGGCGAGAGGGAAGAGTGGAAAAAAACGAGTACACAGATGCATGTACTGTCTTTACGTTTTGCTTTTTCATTCGTTGTTTAATTTTGTTATTGTTTTCAATATCAAAAAAGCACATGTCGTCAACATGACATGAATCATTTGAACGCCAATTCATGTTCAAAGAAGAAAAAGGAAGAATCTTGTCAATAAGACATGAGCCGTACACACAGAAAAAAATCAATGTAAATTCGTTCAAAACAAGGTTGATTTTAAATTTTTCAGTAATGATTTTGCTTCATTGTTGTTTCATGTTAATTTAGCATGATTTTACAATAACTTGCAAACAACATTTTTTCCTTTTAAAATAACTATAATTCATGTTAATTTAACATTGCAGTTAGAACAAAATGTCATTTATATTGAAATAACTACCCGAATCACGTTGAATAAAAGTTATTTCAAGTTGAAACAACGTTAATTTTATGTAGAATCAAATTGGTTGGAGTGTGATATAACAGTGTGAAGACAACATATGCATTTATTAAAGAATAATTTTAAACACTTACCCCTGTAACACATGTTTCACTTATTTTGTATCTCCTTTGTTAACAGAAACATCAGCAGAATGGCCCGATATAGTTTTCGTCATCATTCTACTTTGAAAACTTGATGTACTATTTAACTAAATAATTTTAATTAAAAGAATACGGGAATTGTCTTCTTTTTATAACATACTTTAAACATGAAAATACAAAAATGTACATACTTAAGTATGTATGCATGTTAATTTAACAAGATAAGCTTTTGATTTTAATAAAAAACAGGTTTTTATGGATTCAATATTGAACAATGTTTTTTTAACAGTGAATAATATTAAATAAACGTGATTTTAATATTTTTTATTTAAAATTAATATGAAATAATGATAAATTTAAATAAAGGGCATACTTTTGCAGAAATTTACCATGATTCTCAATCAACATTTCGCCATGTTGTTTTAACATTGGTATTTTTTTCTGTGTGTATGAACTCAGACTTTCTTACATGTTTTTCTTAGGGATGCCAAACGGGAAATCCCGAATCCCGGGATTTATTTTTATTAATCCCGGGATTTTTTGGGATTTTTAATATATCAACTTTTGTGTACAAAAATGTTGGTTTTTATTCAATTTTTATACTTTAAACAGCGTTACCATATATTTAAAAAAAAAAAATCTTGCTATCTAATAAAAAAAAACTTGTTTTCGCAAGAAAAAACTTTTTTTTTCAAAAGTGCCTAATTTTTTAAAGAAAATACCAAAATGATTAGGAATTCATTTTACCTAGGGTTTACACTTGCAAGTGCAAGTTCGAAAAACTCAATACACTCGCACATTTTTACTAACACCATCACATTTTTCGTACTTGCAGCCCAACTTGCAAGAGAATTTGCTTGCAAGTAAATTTTTGACACTTGCTGCAAGTAAAATGACAAATGAAGAAACAGTGTTACCATGGATGACTTTTGAATAAATTTACTAGTACTTGGTAATATAAAAGTTATGTTTATAGCGGATTTTCTGTGTATTTATAAAAAATACCACGTAAAAAAGAGAACAACAATACAACAATCCATCTCAATGGTAATTTTATCATAAATTTTAATCATTTTGAAAAAAAAAATTGTTAATCAAAATATTTTCTCAGTAATATTATGAAATCGCCACTACGACAGTACTGGAGTCAGATATTTTATAAATTTTATAAATAAACATAATTTTTTCATCAAGATGGACCGAAAATTAAATAAAGAAGGAATTATTAAATTTATTTTGTTATAACTTGTTAATATTTTAAGCATGGTGATGTTGTTAACCCGAAAAACAAAGTTTTTTTTATAGGATGTTTTCGCTTCGAGAACATTTGAAAAATGAACTTACAACTGACTGTGTAAACACTCAAGCTACTTGCAAGACTTTCGGGTTTTTCTTCGACTTTTTCGTTGATAATACGTATATACTACTTGCAAGTAATTACTTGCATGTGTAAAGGCAGGGTTAGTGACAGATATAAAAAAATAAATATAAATAAGCCATTTCTTTTGATTGCTTAAAGTTCCTACAATCACTGTTATTTGTTTCAAAAAGTTTTGTGTAAATTAATTCTTGAGGAAATGCGCTCTACATTTGCTGTAGATATTGGTAACGACAAAATTATATAAACAAATTTTTTTAAATATTGAAAAACTTAGGACTTATCACAACGTCTTACTTTAAATACATCCTCCCAAAAACTCTAAATATGTTGCTCTTTTTGTAAATTATGTTCTGAAAACTCAAAGTGAATATCACTTACATCTACAACATTTGGGAAAATATCACATAATTGAGCAATACTTTTTTGGTAACCTTTTATTACATTAAAAGGTTCTAAAACTCGACCTTGTTTAAGGAAGTCGTTATCAAAATCGAACCTTCTTAATAATCCATTGCAAAGTTCAACAAAAAATTTAAACAATGAACTCTTAAGTCTGTTTCATCATCTTCAGATAATTTATACGAAGCTAGTGCTAAAATTACTTCAGCACTTAAATAAATATCTTTGAGATTTTTAAGGTAGGTATTATTGTTTGTTTTCAAAAATTTTTTTAAAACTTCCAAACCTTACATACTAAAAACTTGAAAATCTTTATATATTTATAAAAAACTTAAAAACTTTTTGGCATCTCAAAAAACTTGCAAAAAAGGGAAATCTTGACAAATGGCAACGCTGACTCTATACAAAAAAAAAAAAAAAAATTATTAAAAATTATATTTCAGTTTTTTTTATTTTTATAATTATTTTTCTTTTTTAAAAATATATGTTACTAGCTTAACCCGGTGTGCTTCGCTACCCCTATCGTTATAAAATAAAACTAAAAGAATTTACAATATATATAAACAAAAATTTATTTAATAAATTATTAGCTGCTTCGTAGTAAGAGAATTCCGTGGCATTCAGTAGTTTCGTTTAATGGGGGGTATTGCTCTCCCTCCGTCAACTCCGCCCATTTTTCTTTTAAAATTTACCATAATAGTGGAGTTTACCACGTTTGAAGACTCTAACTATCATAGTTCTTCAGTAACTCTATAATCAATATTTGCATCTTATGGGAGGTATTGCTCCCCCTGCGCCTACCCGCTTTATTTTTATTTTCAAAAGTGTAGTATACCATTAGAATGACTTCTACAAAGTTTGAAATATTATCACTATAACAGTTCTTAAGATATGCGATATTAAACATTGGCGTCCTATTGGCTGCTATTTTATTTCAATTTTGGGTCTCAGAAGATCCAACTACTAAAAGTTCAACAAAATGCTTGCAGCGGCTCCTTAAATATGCGATATTTAATATTGGCATCCACGAAAAAATATGGCACCGCCCCTTTGTCAAATCACACCTTTTTGAACCCTACGACACATAAATTCAGAACAATAGCCTTCTGTGAAAATTTGATGACGATCGGTTCAGTAGTTTATTAGATATAACGTTTTTTACTTTTTCTATAAAGGGGCGGGTCCACGCCTACTTTTTTAATTTAACGTATTTCTATTCATGCCAACAACATATATACCAAATATTATCGTCATAGGTCAAAAAATATCATAGATACACGATTTAAAATTTTGGGTTGTATGGGCGTAGCATCGCCCCTTTGCCCAGTCACAATTTTATATAGCCTAATGTCTCTTCCAGGGTCACAGTTACATGCTGTGAAAATTTCAAGGCCATCGGTCAAGTGGTTTGGCCTCCTTTAAGGCACAAATATATATATATATGTATATATACAGTAGTTTTCCGATTTAACGAACCTAATTGTTGTCAGGCCTGTTCGTTAAAGTGAATTGTTCGTTATATCCATTACTAAGTTAAAAAGGAAAAACGTTCTCAATTTTATATGGCCGATAAAATCCTACCTTTAGCTATCGGTAAGTTGTGAAAACGGGCCTAAATATTTTATTAAAAAAACATACATATTTCATTAATATATAAGTAAAAGAAGAATTTATAAAGTACTGTAATACAAAGATAATTTATTTAAAAAATTTGAGCTACTTATTTTGTTTAATACAAATTTCGAAATGCGTAATGGCATCTTCTTGTTTTATTTTGGGCTCCTGAATTTCAGTTCCATCCAGCGCAATACCCAAAATTACTGTTTTTAACATTCCTTTAAAGACTTTCCTTTGATTTTAGGATTAGATTTTTGGAGCCCATATATTTTACATAAATCTGTAACCCGCAAACCATTTCGATGACCATCGATAATTTTAACTTTTTCCTTTAAGAACAATCTATTTTTTTACCCATTTTGATGTTTCTAGCACAAATTACTTCACACAACTGACTCTCAAATGAAAAAGAAGAAGAAAACTAACGGTACATTTTAATTTACATCTTTCTTAGTAATTTTTTGGTAGCAATTATTTTTTTATTTAATTTTACATTTGTTAACGAACCGAGTACAAAATGAAATTTTTGTTCGTTATATAAGATACTCAGTAGAAAAAATTTGGGTGTTCGTTAAATGCGATGTTCACTAAATCGAAGGTTCGTTAAATCGGAAAACTACTGTATATATATATAAGTATATATAGTGTATTGAGTTTTTCGAACTTGTACTTGCATGTGGAAACGCCAGGTAAGGTTTTTTAAAAAGTTAAGTCTTTTTCTACTTCAAAAACTTAAAACTTTTGCTCTATTACGAACACCAAGTAAAATTGTTGCTAGCATTGTGTAGGAGGGTTAAACGTACATAATTGTATTTTTAACTTTTTAAAATGCTATAAAGAACTCAAAAATTTACCAAGTTTGCTTAAATTCAAACCAAATGAAGAAAACAACATAAAATTGCTGAATTTCGGAAGGGAATTGGTACACTAGGTGGTAACAAAAAGTGGTCTCCATTTTTACACTTTTCGTTTTGCACAAAAATTGTAATGTGTCGTAGTTCTTATTGTATTGTTTAGTACTAAAACACTAATAAGAACGTTTATAAATGCTTCTTTCTATTCTTTTATCATACAACCCGATACAAGTAAGTATCGATACTTTTTATTCGATACAAGTAAGTATCGATACTTTTTATTCTATACTGAGTAGGTATCGATACTTTGCGAGCGATGCCACATCGAGTAAAAGTATCAATACCTTAGGGGTATCGTTTCATCCCTACATGTATCCACACAGTTGCTTAAGCAATGGCATTATTCGTTACGTTTTTAAGGCGAACTAAAGTGTTGAGGGACAAATAATCTACTCAAATAGCTTGGCAAACACACACTTTGTTTCTGTTTTGTGTGTGCCAATAAACAATACAAACATATTTCTTGCAAACAATAATTTTTCATTAATACGATATCCGTATGACGTGCTAAATTCCCAATTTTTCATATTTGATAAATACACTGAAATTTATTGTTGAGCGAAAGCTAGCTTCTATGCGCATTTTACTGGTTGCTAAGACCAGCTCATCAGGAAACCTTTTCCAAAGATTTTAGAACAGCCAAAAATATTAAACAAATAAAACCCTAAAGCGAATAAGAATTATAAACAACTTAACTCTTACTTGTAACAATATCAAAGCTTAAACAAAACACCAACAATAAACAGTGAGTTTATCTTTTCTTACATCCCCCTACAATTGGTTGGGTTCTTTCCGACTCTAATTGTAGTTGTAAGTGGGTTAAAAGAAAAAAACAAAATTAAAAAACAAACCGCTTCATTCTAACAACGAAAACAACGAAAAAAAACCAATTTGCCAATTCAGTTTTATGCACGGGCACATGCAACTATATTATCAAAGTTATTTTCGGGAATACAAAGTTTATTATTAATACGATTTCCGTATGACGTGCTTAATTCCCAATTTTTCATATTTGATAAATACACTGAAATTTATTGTTGAGGGAAAACAATATCAAAGCTTAAACAAAACACCAACAATAAACAGTGAGTTTATCTTTTCATTTTTGTTTTGTTTTGTTTTCAAAAAATCCAAATAAGTGCTGCGGAAACTAAGAGTGGAGTTAAGAGTGGCTTATTCAAGGTGAATTGAATACTAGTTGGCCTCGTTACTCTACGTCATCATCAGCTGTGCAATGGCAAATTGGCTACTCAAACCCGTAGTGTCCAAAATTGTTTATGTTTTCATGTTGGATTTCATTAAAAAATAATTGTGAAAGTGAGAAGTGAAAATAACCAACTAAAATTTATCAAACAAAAAGAAATTCTTTTAAAAAGAAAATTGTTACAATTTTTTTCCATAGATTTTTTGTGTTTAAGTTAGATGTTTTTAATTGCATGTTTTTTGTTGTAGCGATAGGGCCACCTAGTCTTCTATTTGCCTTGGGTTTAACAACGAGGTGTTTTGTGGCAAACAATGTTGCTTAAAAAATTTAAATTTACGACTGAAAATGATTTAAATGCTTCTTCTTCAACGTCTTCATTCTGCAAAGTTTTCGCTGAAATCATTACATTTAGCACTTGACACCACAAAAAGCATGACAAATATCCAATATGTCTGCCAAATATTAAAATTGTTAAATTCTTCTACAAACATGCTTTAAGTGTTTTCCTAACAGCAAACATTCCAATAAACAACACAAAATATTTGTACAAACGTATAATTTTGACATGTTTGCCAAGCAATTTGTGTTGTTTAAAATAAATAAATAAAAACCGTTATCTTGCTAATACTTAAAAAAAGATAGCTTCTCATGCATTGGAAAAAACTGAAGGTTAATGCAAAAACCTTGACTATATTATTACCTGGAATTAATGAAGATATAAAAAAACCTCCTGTAAAATTTTGTCTTTGTCGCTAAATCTATTACTGCGGTTATGACTTGATATGTTATAAATAGGGATGCGATTTCCATGCAAATGCATGTTTTTTGTCGAATCATTAAAATTGCGATAAAATGGCATCGATGTTTTTGCATATTGTTGCATATTTTGGTGAAAATGCATATTTTTGCATATTTTGGTTTTAAATGCATATTTTTGCATATTTTAACATTTTTGAGTGATATATTTTTTAAATTTTCATTTTATAAAAAAAAAATTTCTTCAAAAAAACCCTTAAAAAAAAATTTATTTTAATAAATCAATTAATACATTTTTTTGAGCTCTGCTTAAAATACAAGAATTCGACAATTCTTAATCCTTCAATTTTTAACCGATGCAGCACCTTACATGGTTAAGGCTGCCAATTGTCCTAAAACAATTTATCCAAAACTGTTACATGTTACTTGCTTGGCACATGGGTTACACCGAGTTGGTATCTCTTGGTATCGCATCACCGCAGCCAGTATTAACAAGAAAGGGAACCTGGATAGATGCTTCAGAATTCTATTCAAAAAACTTTGAGCAATTTAAGAATGTTATTGAACAACTTGTTGCTACCGATGCTAGTGCAATAAAAAAAAGTAAAAGAAATATTAAAGTGAAATAACATCAAAAGTCAATTAGCATTTGTATTTTCCAACTTCTGATATATTGGTGAAACAATAACTAAATTGGAAGGATTTAGTCCACTTAATAGTCAACTCAAATTGATTGATATGGCAAAAAGTAAAATTAACATGTGGAAGGAAAAAAAGCCCGACAAATTAAAGAAATCCAAAATGTGTTGCAAAAAAAAAAAAAGTACAGGATTTCAAAAAATAAAACAAATTTCAACAACTTTTGATCTGGAATCACATGTGGGATCTGAATAAGAAAATTAATCACCCCTATCGCAAACAGCTACTCCCATGAAAATATTCCCATATTTTTTTATTTCGTATTGTGAATGATTCCCATAACAAATTTTTTGGGAATGAATTCCCAAACTTAAAAAATTTGGCATCGCCATTGTTTACTCCCTCGAATTTTTTTAATAAATAAATTCCCAACAAGTGTTGATGTGAACGAGAAGGGAACATGTAAATTTTAATTTGTATTCTAAAGTAGGACTAAATTAAATTACTTTTTCCTCTTATTGAAGGAGTGTACATAAAGAAAATTAAGATAAACACTATTCATTATTTATTTTATCATATTTTTATTAGTATTTTATTTTGTATATTTTTCTTTCACAATACAGGCACTGACAAGTTACTCACAATAGAGACTTTTGTTTACAAAGCACTGAAAAATAATTCACAATAGAAATTTTTACTCCCAAAATATTTGCGATACCGATTTGTTGGGGATGGGAATTTAGGTTTGATCCCATGTATCATATTCCCATAACATTCGCGATAGGGGTGAATATTCTTCAAATGAACTGGCATTCTTCAAGTATGCCTCAACTTCGGTTGACGTTAAGAGATCATTTTCCATATACAGAAGCTTTTTAACAGACAAAGGCTTACTTTTGATAACATAAAAAGTATTTATTTATATTTTGCAAACAAACATTTAAATGATATAGTTGTTTAAATTAAGTTTTAAAAAATATTATACCTTTGAATAACAATAGAATAAAAACAAGAATAGAATTTCTTATATTGTTTTATATATAATAAAAAAACAAGCGCTTTTTTTTATTGAAAATGGTCAAGTTTTAAATGCATATTTTTTATTTTTTTAATGCATATTTTGGAGTTTTTATTGCATATTTTATGCGCATATTTTCGATTTTTTAGTGCATGAAAATCTCATCCCTAGTTATAAACGAAGCAAGTATTCAAGCTATTTGCTTGACAAAAAATATGGCTTACATAATTCGCAATATTTCTGGAAAAATACTTTATTTTGATACATGTAAATAAATCGATTTAAGCAATGAATTAAACAGAAATTTGATATTTTAACAAACATTTGTTATTTTGTTCAACCTCTATAAGTAGTAGAGTTGTCAAACGTTCGTATATTTCAGAAACCGTTTTTCGAATTATTCGAAAAACCCGCCGTCTGAAAAAATCAGGTTTTCGGTTTTGTAACAAAAAACCGGTTTCGAGTAATCGATTTTTTGGTTTTTTTTTTAATGATTTGTAATAATACATGTTACATATATTACTACATAAAATGTAAGTTAGATGTAAATAGAGATCAGTTTAATTAACAAAACAAAATATTTGTTCTGATGTTTGAAACTCTAAAAAATATTGGTCCTAGACCCACCTCTTAGTATGCCGATCGGCTGGTTGTCTGTCCATTTAAAATACAGGTCAAAATTTTAATGAAATTTAATACCTACGTTTTAATTGTCACAAGGACGACTTTCTTATTATGTTGGTAATTAGTAGGGTATTCATTTAATCGACCTTTTGCTTTAATCGGTTAATCGCTAGATTAATTAACCGAGGTTTTGGTTTAATCGGTTAATAACCGGTTAATTTTGTTTTTGATCCGTTAACCGATTAATAAAGTTTTTTATAAATTAAGTAATTTCAATATATAAAAATGCATTAATTGCTTATTATTTGGAGTGTATAAGTAAAAAAAAAAACAATAACATACCAAACATAACAATTCTTGAAATAAAACGAGCAAGCAAAAAAAAAAAACAATTCATAAATATGTAATATGCATTTTTCAATTAATGCGCAAGGTGTGGTATCAAGTCATATCGTCATAATATCCTAAAAAATAAACTGGACATAATTATGGAAGAACTATTAAATGTATCAATAGGAAAGATGAAGAGAAAGCCAAGGATTTTTACAAAATATGTGGATGATTTGTTTGGAATCGTTAAGAGAGATGGTATTGAAGAAACCCTGAATACATTGAACGAATTTAATAGACAAATACAATTTACGTTGGAAAAGGAAACAGATAACAAACTAGCCTATTTAGATTCGGTTATAGTTAGACACGGAGACATACTAAAACTAGATTGGTACCAAAAACCGATGGCGTCTGGTAGATTAATAAATTTCTACTCAAAACACCCAAGAAGAACAATTATAAATACAGCGACCAACTTCATTAAGAGAGTTCTAGAAATAAGTGACAAAGTTTTCCACCCAATAAATATCTGCAAAATAAGGAATATATTAAGTAAAAACGATTTTCCAAATAAAACCATTAATGAACTAATTAACAGAGTAAAAACTACGATAGTAAAAGGAACAACTAAAAGGGAACGACCACCAATAATATATAAGACTATGACATATGTAGAAGATTTTTCCGAACGAATTAAACATTCCAACATTTATAATCGGGAAAAATATGAATTAGCCTTTAAAACTGAAAATACAACAAAAAAACTTTTTAATAATATGAAATCTAAGATTGAAAAAGAGGAAAAATCGCATTTAGTTTACAGAATACACTGTAATGGAGACAAAACTGACGCATGCGGAAAAGTATATGTTGGCACGACAAAAAACAAATTAAAAACCAGACTTGCAGCACATAAGTCAGATGAAAAGGCTACTTACAAGCCATTAGAACAGAAAACTGCATTAGCAGCCCACTGTACTGTAACTGGACATAAACCAAATTTTAATAATGTAGACATATTGGTGGGAGAGCACAACTACAAGAAGAGATTTACTCTTGAGATGCTACATATTATTGATCAAGAGACAGAAAAGACATTAAATTTTAAGAAAGACACAGAAAGATGTGCAAAAATTTATAAACATGCAATAGACAAACACAAATCAAAGAAAGCTTTATCAGTGAAGAGTTAAATTCGTCGGAGTTTTTCAATCTTTTATTGTTTATTTATTTAAATGTAAATATTAAATTTGTTTAGTGTAAAATATTTTGTATTTTTAATGGTATTTTTGTTTTTTGTATTTTTAAAAAGATTCCCCTGATGATGGTCAGAGATTTTGACCGAAATATTGGAAAAATATAAAAATAAATAAAAATAAAATAAAAAGTTTTTTGAATTTTATTTATTATTTATATAGGACCTCAAGCCAAAATAATAAAACAAAATAAACTGAAAAATATTTAAATTTGTTTAAAATAAATATTGTTGTGTTTCAAACAAAATAAAAATTGTAATGCTGTGCTGTGTTCATTGATTCTTCATAACTGTATAGTAGAAATCTAAATTATAAGCGGTAGCTTACAACAGTCATATCGTTGGCTAATATGCAAACCTGCTAACTCACTTTCAGCACATTTTACAGGAGAGACAAAAAACTGTTTATTTTTCCTATTTGAAGCTTGATAGAAAATTAAAATTACAGTCAGTTTTACACACTTCAAGACTTTAATAGAAGAAAAACTACATGCTGTTTGACGAGGCGTATCTTTCTCTACCACACGGCATCAAAATCTCAATTTAAATAAAAAGTGGTTTGCATATTAAGCCGACGATATATATTTCCTCTAATTATTTTAAGACATAAGACTTTATGACTACCTTGTGAATCCACAAAATATTTACGTATTTATTCAAAAATAAACTGAGATAATTTTATTAGTTATTTCAATAGTTAAAGGACATCTTATACAATAATCATTTAGAAAAATAATTTGGTTTAAATGTTTAGGATTGAAGCGATTATTTTCTTTAGTTTTGACAAAAGTTGACTTGGAAACAATTCTTTCACTTATCGTAGATGAATATCTAATATCTCAGTACTTTTCCAGGATTTTTCTTAACATAAAAAATACTCCATTATGCCATTTTTTAAAAAAAGTTTAAAACAAGTTTTAAAAATTTTTTAACACTACTAATTGTTTCGGTTAATTTTGTTAAAAAACTGATATGAGAAGATATGATAAAAAACAAATAACTAAACACAAATATATAAAAAGTACGTGAAACAAAAAAAAGGTATTGGCAATCATATATTTAACCCACTTTTCGCCACATTCCTGTTGATCGATGAAGAAGATAAAAAAAAAAACATTGAAAAACAGTCATTGGTCGGCGGAAAATGGGTTAAAATGAAAATCACTGAACACCTTCTTTGTTTGTATGAACAAATATTTTCTAAAAAAATACATTTTGTATATGAGACAAAACAAATAATTAAAAACACACAAAAAAATATGTTATAATACTACAAAATATTGTAAATTTTGTTACTTCGGTTAATCGGTTAATCGACTGAAATTAACCGGTTTAATCGTTAATCGAAAAAAGCCAATTTGAAATTAACCGATCAGTTAATTGGGTAGTAATTAATCGGTTAACCGGTTGACGGTTAACCGAATGAATACCCTAGTAATTAGATTAAAGTTGATTTGAAAATATTTTATTGCAACATCAATCGTCCCAAATGATTTGCGGGCATTCGATTTCTCAACTTAGTTTTTTTAGAGGACAAAATACTGAAAAACACGTTCACTTATGAGATTGGGTTAATTGTCAGTAATTCCATGTAAAGCAGATCTAATTTGGATTATCTTTTAGAAAATTTATCTCTTATTACCGTTATTAACCGTTTTTGACAGTTTAGCTAGGTTTTGAATTTTTTAAAGGAAGCATTAAGTGGTTCTTGAAATTCGGTTTACAACTCAACTCTAGTTCAGTTGAAATTTTTCAGTTTTTGTATTTTGGCTTACAACTATTTTTTAGTGCGGCTTACAAAAACATTACAAATTTTCAATTCATCACTAGTAGTTGTCTTAATTCCAACTCAACTGAGTTGAGTATTTGCAGGCGGAAAATCAGTACCGAATTTAATTAATAGTACAAATTTCTAACAAAAACGTTAATTGAAGTTGGTTTTTTATTTTTTCTGTGTGAAGTTTTAAAAGAGCTTGAGTCAAGTTTGAACAGAGAACTTATAGTTTCAAGCTTTATTCACAATGGAAGCAACAGTTTGGGTTTTTTCATTTGTCTCATTTGTTCCTCATTGACCTTTATTATAAATTTAATAAGTCTTGAATGAAAATTTTAACAATATGTTTGAAAAATAATAAGTTATACATTATTTTGGTTGGAAGCAATATTCGTAAATGTTTTTTATTACTGAAAACTGGGTTTAGGGACAGTGGAAACGTCGCATTAATTGCGAGTTTAGCATAGGTAAAATTCATTAAAAATCACAATTGAAAGTAGCAGAATTCGAGTAAAGTAACAGTTAAGTTATAATGAGATTAGAGTAGGGTTATAATGGAGTCATAGTGAGTTTAGAATAGGGTTAGGGTGATTCGCGTAGAGTTAGAGTACTAGAGTAAAGTCACTGTTGAATTAAAAAAGATTACATTTATTGAGAGAAGAGCTACAGTAGAGCAGAGTGAGAATTTATTTCGACTAGTAAAGTAGAGCTAGAGTAGAGTTATAAAAGAGTAGGATTTAAATTAGAGTAGAGTTAGAGTAATCTTAGAATAGAGCTGGAGTAGGGTTTGTCTAGAAATCGATCAATGACAAAAAATCAAAATTTTTTTTTTATTTAAAATATGATTAAATATATTTTTTTTATTAAAAATTCAAAAGAAAACTTTACACAAGGTACTTAATGACTATGAATATTACTAATATTTGGAATAATTAAGGGGGTTAAACAACTTTGGCGATTCATATTTTTTGTTGGTTTTTTTTTCTTCAAAAATTTGCATACAATAATAATAAAAAAGAATAATCCATAATATATTTACAAAATTTGTTTGTTATTAGTAAAGATTAAGAAATTTTTTTATAGTATATTTTAAATTTCAAATACCAATAATTTTTATAAATAGACTCTTAAGTTTGTATGTAACTATAAATACAAGATATGTTCTGTTTGTGTGTATATTTTGCATTTAAATTGTATTAATGCAATTGTGTTTTATATATGTAAGTGTTTTAAATATGGCCTAATTTAGTTGCTAATATCACAAGGAGATCGTTAAAAAAAAAAAAAAACAAAAAATATTAGTAACTTAGTTAAAATTAACTTAAAATTAAAATGCAAAAATGAACTTAAAGTCTTACAAAAACTTGAGTATTGAAAATTATTATTTTGTTTGTTTTTTTCTTTATCTCAATTAATAAAAGGCACATTTGTTTTGAGCATTCGAAAAAAATAACAAAAACTTAAATATATTTACTAAGAGAAAAAAATAATCTCATATTTATATATAAAAACTAATTTATTGGCACCAAGAATTCACTTGATTATATAAAAATATTGTTATTGTTATAAAAAAATTTACAAAGAGGAGAAAAACAAGTGGATGACTTTGAAACAGCCTGAAAGTAGGCTGTATAACTTTTTGTAAAAAAGCCCTAAAAGTATGCTTTTATTTTATAAGTTTTGTATTTAGCCTTCAGAAATGTTATATAAATTTCTTATTTAAAAAATTGAACGTATGTAAGTATTTAAAGTTCTTGTTGTGATGGCTTTTTGTTTATGGACTATCTAGTTTTTCCTTTTAAATTTTTCTAAAACTATAAAATCCAAATTTTTTTTAATATAAAACTAACTATAATATTAACTAAGATTGTGTAATAGACTTGTTTTAAAGAAAATGTTCTATGTGTGCTATTTTCCACATTGGCTTCCAACATATGAGATACCGTGAGTCCGGATAGTATTAGATTTGTGGTTACTTTATGAGCTTGGGCTGCTATTAAATTAGAAATCTTTTCAGCTTCGCGGGTACAGGCCTCGATTTGCATACGTGTGGGTGTATTAGTTCTAGGGACTATGGCTACAAATATACCCACTTCCATTGTGAGGAAACCGGTTAATTGGCACTCGCTGATTTGTATCAGAGAGTCCAATTCTTTGAGCACACTGTGTAGAGTTAACAGATCTTTATGTTGTCCTTTGAGGGCATATAAAGCGCGATCAATTTGTTTGCGTGAGTAAATAATACGAAAAGCCCCAGCACAAATGGGACAACAAGCACCTGGAGGTATAATAGAACGGCAATAGGGTGAAGGTGTATTAGGGCATTTAACTTGGCGGCATCTTTTACGTTCCATTTCATTAGTTAACAATCCCACCTCGCGACATCTACCCTTATAATCTACCAGAACATAATCTGCCCAGGCAGCACATTCATGAGAATAGTCCACTCCATTAACAGCACACACGGGACCCTTCCAGCTACAACCACGATTACAGGATCCCCAATAGGAGAAACTAGATTTTGTATTTAATAAATCACAAGCAGATGGGAAAGAAAAACCTTTTGAATCGCACACAGAATGATCCTCTTTGGCACAAGGTAGCGTTTGATTAACTACAGAGCCAAACAAAAAAAATCATTAAATTTTAAAGTTTTTTTTTTGGTATCTCTTTTATCCAATCACTTACCACATTTGTACTGTAAACAGGGCCGATGCATGTTTGACAAACAAATTTGTCTATGAGGCAAACATTGAGTTCCGGCAGGACAATGATAAGTGCCTGGGGTACAAGGATTCCACACGGAACAAGCTCCATATTCCAAATCACTATCCTGAACGCCCAAGCAACGTGCTATACACAGGGAGGGATAAGTGCGGCCATTGCTGCCGCACACTGGCACATAATGAGTAGGACAATTACAAGGCAAACTAGTGTAAGAAACATCAGTGTAACCTGTAAAATATAAAAGTGAAACGTTAAATATAAAAATTGCCAATAGAAATTGTAAAACTCACCTGGCATTTTACACTGTTTTTTAGTGCAAGTTATCTCTTCGGCATAACAAGTACATAAATTACATTCCAAATAAAAAGAGGTACCATGTTTTATCTTTCTACCGCCCGGCAAAATACAATTTTCATATGAAACACTTGGCAAAGGTTGGCAATGTTCTATACGTCCCTGTAAACCACAACGACAAACTTTAAAGCCACCACGATTGGCTGTAAGCTGAACAGGTATGCGTACATAAGCTCCAAAAGGTACCAAGTAATTCGAGGTTTCTCCTAAAGCACAGCCTGGCATACATTTGTACGACGAGGTACCATTACGAGACGCCAAACAAACTTCGCTAGCGTTACAAGGATGTCCACGACAAGGAGAGGTGATTTTATGATGACCCCCTGTTTCCTTGGGGGCATCACTTTCCTCTAAATAAGGTCTCAAAGATATACAAGGAACTCCCTCACCCTCCGGATGCAGTCTAGCACAAATGGCATCCGCATTTAAAGAAGTATTCATACGAGTCCAATCCATACACTCACTTAATATTTCATAACAATTTTCTCGGCATATATGATTGTAATGGCCCTGGGTGGAGCAAGGTTTTATTTGGAGTACACATGCAATAGCTTTCCATTTGTCCGGCGAACAACGAGTCATATTTTTAATGGGCAAATTAACACCCGGTAAACTAACAAAACCTCTTTGTTGCCACATTAATAAATCGGATTTGGCCGCCATATCAGCTTCAACAGTACAACTGCGAAACAGTTCCGTAGGGCGATTATTGAAATTTGTACAAAAACTTAAACCATCACAACCCAATTCACAAGGTTCATCCACTTCATCTATACATTGACGCAATTCCAATTCGTTGGGCTGCATTAAACACGCCGTTTCAAAATTATTCATGGTATTTGTCCAATCTGTGGTATACGTTTGGGAACACAATCTACGACATTTTGTGGACAAAGCCTTTTCACAACAATGCAATTTAGCACCATCAATGCCCAAGCGATTGATTTGTGATACTTCTGTCTCCTGATTATTTGTTATAACAGCTGGTACAAAAATTTTACGTTCAGCTGTAAAAAAACATTGCCATAAGGGTAAATGAGGCAGAACAGTGCCACAACCTCCGGCTTCAAGTTCCCCAATAATTATATCCGTACTTTCGGTAGTGTTTAAGACAGAGCGGCAGGTGTTACGACAGTTTTCATTATCGGAAAAGTCACAACAGGGAAGATCTTTAAAAAATGAGACGAATTTTATTTTCTTTTTTTATACAGATTGAGGTAATTTAAGAACTTACATTTGTGGGAATTGGTTACTGGAGTCATATCCGTAACATTCTTCACACACTGTAACACATCTGCATTCTTTTCTCCGCACATTTCATGTAAACGCTTTCGATTATTTCTTTTATGGGCTGTATGTGGTTCAAATATGTCACGGCAAGCCTAGAAGATAGAAATAAGAATAGATGATAAAAATGGACCATTCAATCAAAGATATAAATGGACAATTTACAGATATTATTTGTATTAAAGAAGGAACGTCCAGGGAATGAACCCTACAATTTGGTTACGGGTAGGAGGATGATGAGAGAGTATTGTTTATGTAAAGGGTCATCCACCATAATGCACGTTGTTATTTGTAGGTCACACCTTTAATTTGACATTACTTTGTTTTACCATGGGGAGATACACAATTGAGCGTTAAGATTGTTGAAGCCTTTTAAGAAATGGGCGTTCAAATCAAAATGCATTTCGTGGCACGCTTTCAAAATCAGAATTTCCGCATTTGGGCAAACGAGAATCCACGAGTGAATGTTGAAAAGCCGATGCATCCACAAAGAGTGACTGTTTGGCAAAGCAGTTACCATGAATGGTGTTCGCTATTGTGAGATGATAACGGACTTCTTGTAGCCAGAAATTGAGGATATAGACCTGAATGAACAGAATGGTGCCACTTGCCCCACAGCCAGCGAAACAATGGCTCTTTTGCGCGAGAAATTCAATGGCCGATTATGTGATATGACACCGTTGGACTTCTTTCTTTTGGGATATTTAAAAGATAAAGTGTACGTCAATAAGCCAAGTACAATTCAAAAACCAAAGGATGATTTTATGTCGTTAAATCGAACCTCAATTATGTCTCACGAGTCATTGAAAATATGGACCGTCGGATAGAGGTATGGAACCGAAGCCGTGGCGAGCATTTTGTCGATATTTTGTTTCACACATAATTGTCATAGAGCCTTCTATAACAAAATAACTTTAAGATAATTCTCTCAAAACTTTTTGTGTTTGTATTTACAATTAACATCCTGCGTTTTGGTTGGACCACCCTTTATATAAGATTTGATTTATTCAACAGGAAAAACTTCTTAAGCTATTCACAACTATTAATGGATTTAAAAAAAGTATGGATTTAATCAATAAAATCACTATTTTTTTTTCGAAAGTTTTGCAGGCGTCTTAAGGATTATGACAGCTGACCAGATACCTGCTTGCTACCATGTAAGCCACCAGGATTTTATCAGGAGATCACGTGGTTAGATTAAACCATAAGGCTGTAAAGAAACATTTCTATAGCCACGATAGAACAGCTTTAAATATATACTGTGATACATACATATATACTGTGATTAAAGCTACACTGTGGAGCTAATGACAATAGCCATGAAGTGTCATAAAAAACCTATAAGTGAATTTAATATTTAGGTATGATAAAACATATAACATTGCCTAATTAAAAGCTTCGATTTGGATTATATATGGAACAAATTTAAAGCTGTCATAAATGCTATTAATGGACAGATAGTGAAAGTTATTAAATATATCTTTAATTTTAGCCATTTATTGGCTATGAAAATAAAAATAGATTTACTATATGAATTTCTTAGATGAAAGCTATTAAAAAGTCATATAAAAAGAAGCTATTTTAAGAGCTATACAGTCCAATTATGAATAATAATTCCTCGGGAGTTTTCTCCCTTCTCCCATTTTTCCTATGTTAATTCAATTGTACAAATGAGAAAAGGCAAAAACTCCCTCGGAATATGTATTCATAATTGGGCTGATAATTTAAAATTTAATTGAACTATATATGCAAACAAGTATAAAGAGCTATGAATTAAAGTTCAAATGTATGACAAGATATGAAAGTTTTCAAACTGCAGCTGTGTATAGATTTTGATTAGCTACGATTATAGCTGTACATTAATTTAAAACATCATTGTCAGTCACTTTAGTAGTTCTAATATAAGTATTTTTATTTAAATTTAAAATATTAAAGTTAAGCTATTAAACACTCAAAAGAGGGAGAGACCATTACATTCATTATTTTCACTTTTTTTATATTAGATACATATTAATTTATAAACCCACCCACTTAATTAAAATTTACTCATTAAATGTGAAAGTGCCTTTAATATTAAAATAGACAGACACAACTCAATTGCCAATCTCAGCAGTGGCCAAACTCACAAATACTCATGCATCTTAATTCTCTAACATTCACCTACCTGTAAACATTCAGAGGTGCGTGCATTGCCACAACAACGATCACCGGCCTCCTGACGTTCGAAACATGCAAACATGTGTTGCTCATCACTTTGGCGGCATGCATTGATCAATTCACCGGTTGACGATGATGTTGCACAAGCATTACTGCAGCGCGGTGAAACACCCAAAGCACAGCAGCGACGACCAGGCCACTGAGAACCTCTAGAAACGGCTGTAATTATACGAAAAAAATAAATATTAGAGAAATTTTAATAAAAATTAATTTATTTACAAAAGAAAGCAAGAGAATCTAAAAAAAAAAAAACAAGCGAAAATCTCCGTCAAACTGTAGTCTCATTCAGGGCTGGAAAATTGAAATGTGTATATAGAACTAAATCTCTACAAAAATGGTACTTTCTTGGCAAAAAAGTAACACAACTTAAAAGTTTCTGCACAAATTTTGCTATACCTTTTCAAGAAGACTTACTCCAGCAAAAATTACACTGATTGTTCGCAGACTGGTTCGTCTTAAAAGGATTTAAGTAACGGGGTTTATATGGGACCAATATATAGTAAATTCTTAAGCAACTAGCACAAAACTTTGTCGGTGGTTGCCACATTTTTTATCAGTACTAATTTATATAAGGATGTTGTAATATTAAAAGCTATTTTCGGTTATTTGTTGCGAGCGTTGTGTAAAAATTGACCATGGAAAATGGATTCCAATCAAATTTGGTAAGATGATTTAGATTGCAATAAAATATTTTTAATGAAAATTTAGTTTTAGTACCAACATAATAAGATGGTTTATGGACACAAAGACTCTATTTCGGAAGAGAGTTTGAATTGTGATCTGTACCTTGCGCCCAAGGTTTTTATGGACAGACAGTTGGGCTGAAAGCCTAACTGTCAGTCGGTCGGACATCTTTTAGTTTTCCGATTGATATACTAAAAGATGGGTCTAGGACCAATATTTTTAGGCGTTTCAACCAAAAACCGATTTTTCTATTATAATTATGTATCCAATTATAAATCAAACTGAGGTATGTGAATGATATTGACGTAGGATCAGGGTTGGCAGATTTTTTTGAGCTCTATCGACAAACCGGATGCCAGAAATCGCCAAACGTCAATTTTGCTCAGTTTTCGTAACAGTTTTTTTAATTAAATTTTGCATTCAAAAAAGCTAGTATAATATTACAGTCAAAAATCGCCAAAAAAAAAAAACTGAGAAAAAATACAAAAAAGTCGTCGAAAATAAATTTTGTTTAGTTTGTGTTATTTTTTTTTAAATAACATAAAATGGTTAAAAAAAATGGCAAAAGTTCACTTTACGGGGAGGGCGTACGAAAAAAAAAGAAAATTGGACACCCTCTGGAATAATAAAAGAAAAAACCAAAATTTAAATTTAAGGATCTGAGGCCCGTGGGGACCCCTGGGTCCAAAAAACCGCCCGCCCACTGAGTGGTATGTGTGGGTACTCAAATTAAAGGTAATTGTGTAAAAAAACGAAAATAATAAAATTTAGGTCGGGCGGGACTTCTGGGTCCCTCTGGGGGTAAAAAATTGCCCCTCCCACCCTTATAATTATGTGTGGGTACTTGAATGAAAGGTATTTGGCTTACGATTGTAAATATTTTGTGGTATAACAAAGACCGGCTTCGCTAACTAAAGCTTCTCTGCATAGCCGGCCTTCGGCCTGGCGCAAGGATTTTCTCCTCTATGGTATAACAAAGACTGGCTTCGCTTACTAAAACTTCTCTGCATAGACGGCCTTCGGCCGGGCGCAAAGATTTTCTCCTCTATGGTATAAGAAAGACCGGCTTCGCTAACTAAAGCTTCCCTGCATAGCAGGCCTTTTGCCGGGCACAAAGATTTTCTCCTCTATGGTATAAGAAAGACCGGCTTCGCTAACTAAAACGCATTTAAAATATACATAAATTAACCTAGAGAGGGAAATATTAAACGAATACAAAAACAAAATACATATTAGCAATCGTGAGCAAAATTTAGTACCCACAGAGGGCCCTTGAAGTGCCGCCCACCCAAAATTTTATTATTTTCGTTTTTCTTGCCCAATAATCTTTAATTTGAGTACTCACACATACCACTCAGTAGGCGGGGCGTTTTTTTGGACCCAGGGGTCCCCACGGCCCTCAGCCTCTTAAATTTTAATTTTGTTTTTTTTTTAATTCTGAATCGGGTGGCATATTTTTTTTTTCGTACGCCTCGTAAAGTGCACTTCAGCCAAACAAATTAAGTAGGCACACAAGTGTCAAGTGTATTGGGTCATACGCTTCAGCCTCGTTGATTTCATTACTGGTGTTTTGACCTGCATACATACTATTAGATTATATAATGACTTAATATAAAACTCTCTTAAAATGATAACAAAAATCATGTGAAGAAAAGTTGCCAGATTTTTTTTTAAATTAGTAATGATAAAAAAATAAAAAACTTAAAAAAATCGCAGACGTAATATAAATGGTAAAAATAGCCAAGTAAATTGCCAGTTACATCCAAAATAGCCAGTCGCCAAATGGAAAATCCCACCGCCAAACACGTTTCAAAATCGCCACGTCTGGCGATTAATAAATCAACCCAATAAAAGATGGAGCTTCCAACGAAGCAGGTTTGTAAGGGAGAAACAAATGGTCCGCTTACCATTGCGCTTACGGAAGGCATAAATTTTATATGGCAAGTTTCCACTTTGAAGCAATACATTTTTGACACATTAAGCGCACTATTCAGCTTATATAAAAATTGTTGGATGGAACGATCAGCTTTACACACTGAATGCTTTGATACAGTTATCTTTTAGTATTCTCCCTTACAAACCTGCTTCGTAGTAAGGGAATGCCGTAGCACTTGAAATATAATTTTTTTTTTTTATAAAAGTTGTTGAGACTTCTTTCACTTACGTTACTGCATTTCTTTATGTCTTATTGCGTTGCGCATAACTGTGCGCTAATTTTTTTAAATGTACCATTTGTGCTTCGCAAAATGATTACATTTTTCATTAGGAACATCAGAGTTTCTGAATTTTAATGATGTCGACTTACTCATATTTAAAATTTCATGAGTGACTAACTATGATAAGCGTTAAAACGATTCATTTCAGGTTTCTGATTAATAGCCATCAATAGAAAAAAATTATTTGGATCAAAATATATCCCTAAACATGGTTGAAAAGTTTGCTTTTACAAAAAATAAATTCTCTTAAGGTAATTTTTATCTTTAAAAGTTTTAGAAATAAAAACAAAAGTACTGAATTGTCCATTCCTGGTATAAATAGCTTACTTAACATTTCATTTGAAAGTGTGTATGTGTGTAGATTGTCATTGTAATTGATGACAGGCAATTAGATTTAAGTTTGTGTCTCTGACAACGATCATTTTAAAGTGGCTGTTTAAATGTTTTTATTTTTTTCTTGACGTTTGTTTGTACTGCGTTTGCATTCCTCATAAATAAATCACTTATTCGATTGATTGTGGTACGTAGAAAAATAAAAAATTAAAGCACAAGTGCCATCTCGACAGGCAGTCAGTTATTCATTCAGTCAATTGCTTGCAAGTGTGTTTTCTTTATATTTAAGTGGGCGTTGTGTTAATTTCTCTCTTCACAAGTGCTCAATTTCATTAGTTTATTCGCTAAGATTTGCATATGTGATTGGATAATCTCATTGTTAAATTGAAACAGGGTAAAAAAATATTTTTTTAATGTCATAACTAAAGTATTGTCTGAAGTTAATTCAGGTTAAAGTATTCAAATTGTTCCTGTCTGTCATCAGCAGTATGAAGCGGACAGCTATTACGACGAAAAATGTTTATCAAATCGGTTAGTTTTAAAATTGAAATCAAACTCTTTTATATGTATAGAGAAAAGCTTTGAATAGTCAACAATTAACAACTGAAGCAATTGAAGCTTTAACCCTTCTGCATCCCTTGGATATGTGCCCTTCCTATGATCCTTTGGGTCAATATGACCCAACAATAAAATGTTAACAGCATTTCATATTTAAGTGAAATAAAACCAAAAGCGATTCTATTGATTATTTGACCGAAAAAATTATTTATCGATGATTCTGAATGAAGATGAACTCAATTCAATAGAAAACAAATTTTAAAGTGGAATTAAACTTGCAATATCGCATGTTGGGTCATATTGACCCAAAGGATATTAAATGTGTGTAAATCGTGTTTTTTGGAGGGGGAAGGAAAAACTAAAATTTTATTATTTTCATTTAAATTTATAATTTTTGTCCCTGTAATTGATAAATTGAAGTTTCACGTCCATATCTTATATTAAAAGGGACAAATTTTGCGTTTGAAAACCAAAATTGGGTCAAATTGACCCAAGGAGTGCAGAAGGGTTAAATGAACTATAGTTGGATAAGGGTTAAGATAGTAGAAAAATATAAAAGAGCTTAAATTTAACTCTAAGATTGAGGCTTTAAACAGACTTTATAAAAACTATAATTAAATTAGAGACCGTATCACTGAATTACTGATGCCAAATATAGAAATAGTTTACAAAGTTTTTAAGCGTTAACTGCTTAACATTGGTGCAATATAAGTTTATTACAAGTATTGACTATCGCTAGGTATGACATTTTTCTCCTTTTCTGACATCAAACGGATTTCAAACCAAAACTTAAGCTAACTTCAAATAACCGGAAGCGTAAGAGCTTTCTGCATCGTTCAAAGTAAATAGTAGTCGGACGGGGCTAGGTCTAGACTAAGATGAGTGAGACGGGCTCCATATGATTTCGCAGGTTCTTTTTTAAGTTAGAAACCTCACAAACTTCTCTTGCACGTTGAAATTGATAGAACATATTAAACATAAGTCCATAAGTACCTGATAGGGACCAATAAGCGGACCAAATCTGGTGGGCATTATGGCCCCGGTTTTCAAAAGGTGCTTGACTATGGGCAAACAGCCTATGATCTTCAGGCGAAGATCTATGGAGGAGGGCAAAGGGCTTGAGATTATTTAAAATGTCGGATAGCCAGGTCGCTCTTCGACCACTATCTTCTTTAGAGGTAAAGTCCAGGTTAGTCATAGACTGTTTGTTTTACATCACCGAATAATCTGGGGAAACACAATGATTTTAATTTTTGGTGGGCAGCCAGCCATGAGGTCCATGTGGGCAACGAAAAGGCTGACTGCTTGGCAAGCGGGGCGTGCGCAGTTCATTTATAGTGCCTGAGCCTTTCTTCGGCATCCCTGTCGGCCACATTTCTAGTCCTAGACCCACCCTTAAGTATACCGATCGACAAATAATCACTTTCTGCGTCTATCTAACGATGTCCGTCCGTCTGGCTGGCTTGTACGCAAAGTACAGGTCGCAATTTCGGAGAATATTAATGAAATTTGATACATAGGTTTTAATTGGCAAAGGGACCAATCCTATCAAAAATAAGGCTAATCGGTCCATAACTTCACATAGCCCCCATACAAGCTGCTTTCCGGAATAGGGTATTTTTTTATTGCAATCGTCGTCATCTTACCAAATTTATTTGGAATAGGTCCATATTTGACCGAAGCTCCGATACAAATACTTACTACTCGCGAAAATAGCTTTTAATGCCATAACTTCCTTTGCAGGCAATGCAGTGGTGTCAGAGGGTAGAACGCAAAGAATTCTGATGATGAGAGTGTGGTTATTCTCGAAACGTAAATTCAATTTGAGTTCAAGCCTCAGCTCAGTCAAGAATAAAAATTATCAATAAATTTTAATTCATTTCATGTTGTAAAATGCCTTCTTCAGTAAAAATAATGTAATGAAAATTAAATTTGATTAACACAAGCCTAACAAAATATCAAAATTTCAAATTAAAAATCGACAATTCAACTAAAAAATTACAATTGTTCCTTATTAATGTTAATATATGCATACAAATTCGCGGCAATCACTTTAACGACAGCTACTATGTCATTACAAAATGTTGTGCTGGTGGGTACAAAATTAACTTAAGGTCCCATATAAACCCCGTTCTTAAAATCGATTAAAAACAAACAAGTTTTATATATAGATGACGATATCCAAATAATATTCAGCACAAAGAACTTTCACACAAATCTTAACCTCCTAACATAATTTTGTTCTGGCGGGTCCATGATTGCCCATGGGTCCCAAATAGGGTGCAAAAATATTTTCTTATATACTGTGGTTTAGGGTATATCATATAGTCTGGCTTGACCGACTACACTTTCTTACTTGTTTTAGTTAAATGTTAATATTTATGCGTTACAAACTGCCTCACTAATTCCTTATACACCTGTTCCTTATTTATAGTTTTATTTTTACAATTCACAAAGTTTGTTTATTTATCTATAAAAACAAGCAATTAAATTAAAGTTTTTATGAGATATTTTTGGGTTCTTAAATAAATATTTGGCTATTTGTTTTTCATCGTGTTTATGATGTTGGCACGTTGCCCGTCTTTACTTTTTCATTGGCCGTATTTTATTTTTCATAAACAATTTCATTATTTGTCACATTTTCAAATAATGTCGAAAAATTCAAGTCTTTTGATTTTTTTTTTAATAGCTTGATTCTAGAACAATGTATCTTTATTGGGATATAAAAAAAGGGAACCAAAAAAATATAAACTTACGGTCTTCCAGAGACTTTTAAGTAGTCTCTGAAGTATGAAGTCTGTGAAGTATGAAATGTTATATCCTGGGGGTAACAGCGAATTTCGATTCGAAACAAATAATTTACAAGTTCGTACAATTTGTACTGTGTTGTATGTTGTACTCATTCGATGCGATAGCAGCGCTGAATTTATAAACAAATGGGACATTTGATGAAAAGTCATGAGAGCTGCTGTTTTGTTTTCGATAAAGTTTAAAAAAACTGCCGTTCATTTAAAACAAAAAGTACGGAAATCGTAAGACATACACAGTACAAATAGTCCAAACTCGAAAATTACTTCTTTCGAATCACAAAATACGCGGTAACCCAAACGACAGTTCTATTTATTTAGTGAACTTATTGCTATTGAAATTAGGTGTGTAGATTAGGGATATAACTTTTTGCAGTTTTTGCAAATATCAAAAATACCACCTCATAGCCGTGTGGGGCATAAAAATATATAAAAAAAAATATGGTGTCACTTTTCCTCTTTCGTGAAAAAAGTTTCCGCATAAATCAGTTACTCCTGTCTTAAATAAGTTCGTGTTTGTTTAAATCATATATCGGGTGATTTTTTAAGAGGTATAGAAAAGTTTAAAAAAAACATAAAATTCAGAAAAATGCATGAAATCTTTATTTGAATCGATAGTACGGTCCATATCATTTATTGTTTGAAGATTATTTCATGCAAATGTTGACCGTGATTGCGCCTCAAATGGTGCACCCGCTTAGTCCAATTTTGGCATACTCTTTCCAACATTTCGGCCGGTATCTCATGAATAAATGCTTCAATGTTGTCTTCCAATGCGTCAGTTGAAGCGGGCATGTGTGTATAGACATGAGCTTTCACATATCCCCACAAAAAATAGTCTAAAGGCGTTAAATCGCACGATCTAGGTGGCCAATTGACCGGTCCCGAACGTGATATAAAATGTTCACCGAACTCGCCTCTCAATAACTCCATTGTTAAGCGTGCTGTGTGGCATGTGGCACCGTCTTTTTGAAACCACATGTCATGCAAGTCAAGCTCTTGCATTTTGGGCAAAAAAAGTTGGATATCATCTCACGGTAAATTCAAACAAATCCGTTTATGTATAATAAATATAATATATTATTTGGAAAATCAATAATAACACATTAATTCAAATTGTGTAAAATCTAGACTTATAAAACATTACCAAAACATAAACGTAAATAAATATAATATTTATTAGTATTGAGGTTATTTTATTGAACTATTTATGGTTTTTAATCCAAATTTTTAATATTTTTAATTAGGCTTAAGTTCATTAAATTTAATTTTCATTAAATTATTTTTATGAAGAAAGGAATTTTACAACATGAAAATCAATTAAAATTTACTGATAATTTTTCATTCTTGACTCAATCTGGGCTCGAACCCAGGTGTTTACGGACAGGTTACCCTGACATGTTTCGATTGCAACCACTCAATCTCCTCAGAGGGCTTGCCGTTTAACACTCGCAGCCATCGCCGACTGCTGACGTCATTAGTCAAACATCAATCCTTAAACCAAATTGTATTTAACCTTTGGTAGATCGAAATTTGCTTTTGAATGATTATCTATTTTAATTTATTTTAACATGTTGTTCCTTTACTTCCGTTTTTTCGTACTTTTGTCAAGAATTCTTCTTGAAGTTCAAAGTACATATTTTTTGTTTTTTCATTTTTTTTGTCTTTCTTTTTCTTGTTGACCTTTTCAGCACAACTTGAAGGACAAATGCAAACATAGAGCTCGTGCCTTAGCTTTAACAATTATTAGTATTGAGGTTATTTTATTGAACTATTTATGGTTTTTAATCCAAATTTTTAATATTTTTAATTAGGTTTAAGTTCATTAAATTTAATTTTCATTAAATTATTTTTATGAAGAAAGGAATTTTACAACATGAAAATCAATTAAAATTTACTGATAATTTTTCATTCTTGACTCAATCTGGGCTCGAACCCAGGTGTTTACGGACAGGTTACCCTGACATGTTTCGATTGCAACCACTCAATCTCCTCAGAGGGCTTGCCGTTTAACACTCGCAGCCATCGCCGACTGCTGACGTCATTAGTCAAACATCAATCCTTAAACCAAATTGTATTTAACCTTTGGTAGATCGAAATTTGCTTTTGAATGATTATCTATTTTAATTTATTTTAACATGTTGTTCCTTTACTTCCGTTTTTTCGTACTTTTGTCAAGAATTCTTCTTGAAGTTCAAAGTACATATTTTTTGTTTTTTCATTTTTTTTGTCTTTCTTTTTCTTGTTGACCTTTTCAGCACAACTTGAAGGACAAATGCAAACATAGAGCTCGTGCCTTAGCTTTAACAATTATTAGTATTGAGGTTATTTTATTGAACTATTTATGGTTTTTAATCCAAATTTTTAATATTTTTAATTAGGCTTAAGTTCATTAAATTTAATTTTCATTAAATTATTTTTATGAAGAAAGGAATTTTACAACATGAAAATCAATTAAAATTTACTGATAATTTTTCATTCTTGACTCAATCTGGGCTCGAACCCAGGTGTTTACGGACAGGTTACCCTGACATGTTTCGATTGCAACCACTCAATCTCCTCAGAGGGCTTGCCGTTTAACACTCGCAGCCATCGCCGACTGCTGACGTCATTAGTCAAACATCAATCCTTAAACCAAATTGTATTTAACCTTTGGTAGATCGAAATTTGCTTTTGAATGATTGTTAATAATTGTTAAAGCTAAGGCACGAGCTCTATGTTTGCATTTGTCCTTCAAGTTGTGCTGAAAAGGTCAACAAGAAAAAGAAAGACAAAAAAAATGAAAAAACAAAAAATATGTACTTTGAACTTCAAGAAGAATTCTTGACAAAAGTACGAAAAAACGGAAGTAAAGGAACAACATGTTAAAATAAATTAAAATAGATAATCATTCAAAAGCAAATTTCGATCTACCAAAGGTTAAATACAATTTGGTTTAAGGATTGATGTTTGACTAATGACGTCAGCAGTCGGCGATGGCTGCGAGTGTTAAACGGCAAGCCCTCTGAGGAGATTGAGTGGTTGCAATCGAAACATGTCAGGGTAACCTGTCCGTAAACACCTGGGTTCGAGCCCAGATTGAGTCAAGAATGAAAAATTATCAGTAAATTTTAATTGATTTTCATGTTGTAAAATTCCTTTCTTCATAAAAATAATTTAATGAAAATTAAATTTAATGAACTTAAGCCTAATTAAAAATATTAAAAATTTAAATATAATATATGTACATAGTTACATAAAATAGAATTATAAAAAGTGTAATTATTTCAGTACATATTTTGTTTTAAATTTATATTTTTTATAAATTTTAGCAGCTTTTGTTAAATCTTTATTTAAAGTAATAAATTTAACAAACTCAGCAAATCTTAAGCTAAAATTGAAATGAACCAACAACTTAGCTTTAAATAAAGGAAAAAGCATCCTAGAGCGCGTATCATGCCATTTATTTTTCATGACGCTGAAAACACGCTCTACATAGCAATTACTAGGTGGTACAATAAAAATATATTGCACTATAATAAACAAATTTGGACTTTCCCCATTATCAAAAAATTTTTACCATTTTTTGATTATTTTATTTGAATGGGGTATTTTGGTCATAGAAATTGATGCACTATATATATAACGACGAAAGGGAATCAAAATGTTTCAGTGTTGCTAATACATGTAGAATTATTTACCAGGTAGTCGCAGTTCCTTGAAGATGTCAAATTATTAAACACAAGGCGAATTCTTTTTACATGTTCTCGCCTTTCTCATACACAAAATTACTAGTGTATTGTGATACAAAGTTGACAGCTACAAATAAAAAAAATTAATCTGCTGTTGAATCAAGAGTATCTAGTAAATATATCTGCTTTGGTTGGTTACAACAATGTATAAAAAACCCCAGTTCTGCTAAAAAAAATTTGTAGTATTTAACCCTTAAGCGAACACCAGGTCCTGACCAGGCATTTTTGACTTTTTCCAGTTTTTTTAATATAATTATTAAATATATTAGAACGAAACTTTATGTTTTCCTCATCAAAGTGTGGGCGTGGCAATTGACCAAATAACATTTTTCTGCATATTGTATCCACCAGGGCCTAGTCAGGCCCAACCCTATTATATTTGTACTGTAGTAAATAAAATCAAAACGAAACGTATTAAAAAGCATGCGCAACACATAAAGGCTCAGTTAGGCGAACGTTGCTGTACCCGTAATGTACCGCACCGTACTGTAAGCACGTTGGTGCACTTATATAACGTTTAAAAACGTGTCATATGTTTTCTCATACATAAACAAAAAGCAATAGTATACATACATAAAACAAAACACACAGTGATGGGAATCAAAAATGTTCAAATGGTGACCGTTGTGAAGAAAAGGTACCAATTGATTTAAATGGTATTATTTAAAACAGTATTTTGTGAATGTTAAAAATTTTAATAATTTAATATTTTTATTATAGTTTTACAATAAATAAATTTGTATTTTAGCATATATAAATTTTTAGCATACATATATTGTAAATGTGCATACACCAAACAAGGGTTGGATACCATTTAAAGTCTTTTTTATGTTTCACATTTCCATTGTATATGTATATGCATTTGTTTACTTCAAACATCTAAACATATCGAGCCCTAATAGCAAAAATGGTGTAACCAACAACATTTTAGATTTTTGTTTTTTGATGAAAATCGAAAATTTTTGATCATTTGGATCATCTCTAAAAATCTCATATCTCTGGGAAGTACCGTTACGAAATAAGAGCAAAAGCAATTTCAAACGAAACCCTAGACTTGACGCAAAAATATTTTAAAAAAAACCTTCTCCTGTAAAATTTTATTTTTGTTGGTTACATCATTTTTGCTACAAGGGCTCGATATGTATATTTGGAAATCTGTTGTATTGTACGTTGTTTTGTCGCAATCCCATAGATATACTGAAAAAAGTACCAAAAAAAAAATAGCAAAATTACCCGCCTTCAATGTAACATACAAGCCGCCCATCACTGTCTTACAAATGTCACGTAACAACGGCATGAAATTCTATTTTATACAGATTGGTACGTTGCAACTACGGTACATTGCATTTCGGTAAGCTTTTGTATTGGTTTTCATATAACAAAAAGCCAACAGCTGATGGACACAGTACAGATACGGTTAAGCAACGTTCGCCTAACTGAGCCTTAAGAATCCTTTCTTTACTTTTTTTCGAAAAATTATTCTATTTGACAACAAAATGTTCCTGCTGTAGCCATAAAACTCCATACATATAAATGTAGTCCCAGCCAGGCCCAGGGGTTCATTAGTGTGAGGCTTTTCTATAGCCACAAAAAGCTCCATACAAAAAAAAAAGAAGTCCCAACCAGGCCCTGGGGTTCGTTTGTGTAAAATCATTTTGGTGTTTGCTTAAGGGTTAAATAAGTGCTAAAGCTCTCGATTTTTTTTTATTTGTTATGGCAGGTAATAAAAAAGTAAATTAAAGAAAAACGGGACAAATAGCGTCCCGTTCAGAGTATTGACGGGACACGGGACATTCCACTCTAAAACTGGACTGTCCCGGCGAAAACTGGCCAGTTGGCAAGTCTAGGTAGCGCTCACCATTCACAGTTACGTTACGATTCGCATCATCTTTGAAGAAGTACGATCCAATGATGGCACCAGCCCATAAACCGCACCAAACTGTGACTTTTTCTGGATGCATTGGTAGCAATTGGAATGCTTCTGGCTGATCTTTACTTCAAAATCGACAATTCTGCTTATTAACGTACCCATTGAGCCAAAAATGAGCTGACCATACAATGGAAGAAGCGCGCGATGAACTTTCTTAACAGAGCACGCATTTTGATAATAAAATTCAATAATTTGCAAGCGTTGTTAGTTTGTAAGACGATTCATGGTTAAATTATAGACCAAACTGTAGATGTTTGACAGTGAACCAAAACACGAAACGTGCGTCAGCTGTTTAAACCAGTGTTGCCAAAAAGATAATAGCTAAATCTCTTACGATGCGGAAACTTTTTTCCCCGAATCAGCTTAAAAACAGTTTTTTAGTATCAGAACAAAATTCCCCACATGGTGCTGGAGTCGTATTTTTCACTAAAAAAAAAAGTTATAACCCTTGTGTAGATATTTGCTCGATCTAACTCCCTAACTGAATGGTCAGTTTTTTAACATTTATGTTTACACTTACCTTCAAGAGTTTTATTCATACAACTCCAAAATTCCAACTGCATCGATGGACAATACTTTTTCATTTCCATACGCATGCCACGCCCATTTGTATCTGTAGGTGATAATTGTACCAGGGATAACTGAAATGAAAAGAATAATGAAAATTAATAAATTGTGACAAAATTAATTTTGCTAGGAATTTTTCAGTATATAAAAGGAAAATTTGTTAAAAATTGGAAATAGATAATATTAGTCGGTAAAGTTTAATATCCTTCTGAAAAAGAATCAGGGCGCTATAGGACAACATGAGTTGTTGACCTAGCAGAATATGTCGTCAGAAATGTGTTGCTTATAACAGATTTCTTGATTACTAAATATGTGCTTAATGGGGCAATGTTTGCACTAAGCACCAGTTTTTCTTTACAAACAGCGGTATACCAACGCACAGTAGCGCCCGTAGAGCAAACGAGGTTGCAAAAATCAAAATTTTCATGAGCACCGACGAAGTTTTGAATAAACTCATGTTATAGGAAACTTTTCAACGATTTCAAATCTGCCACTCTTAATAATATCACATTTTTAGTTTAGAAGATATAGCCGTTCAAAGTTGACCGACTTTCGGTTTTCAAAAAAACACACAATTTTTAGTAAATTTGTTGCGATTTCAGGTGTAATATCACGAAAAATAGGTAACGAATCGCCTTATTTTTTGTTTGTATTGATTGATGCATTTATTAAATGTGTAATGATAAAAAAAAAATGAACTGTTTGCTTTGTGTTTCTCCTGGTAAATCACTATTTAAAAACTATCCGTTTTTTCACTATTTTTCAACTTTGACGGAAAATAACAAAAATCTATATTTTTCTATATTTGCCATATTTGCAAAATCTGTTCTTTGATTATTTCTTTACATAATTCAAAAATTTTATCTGCCCGTACGTGCCCGTTTGGCTTCTAGAGGTAAAAAAGGTTAAAAAGACATGGTTGCCATACTAATATTGCGGTTTAATAAAATTCTTTAATTTGGCCCCTACAGCGCGTAGGATGCTCCTAGATGGGTCAAATGTATGACCAACCCCACTTTATTATTTATTGCCGAATTTCGGTTTTTTTAGTTATTTCAATAAACTAAACCATTTTTGAGTTACGCGAATATATGTGTGACATGGAATTACCCATATACCGAAAATACAGAAAATTGAAAAAATAAATTTAAAAAAAAAAAATTTTTTTTTTTAATTTGTTGGGTAATAATTTAGAACCCTAAAGAAAAAAAAAATAAAAACAATCTAAAAATGTAAAAATAATTTTTTTTTAGGTACCATAAAATTGATTTTTCTACTAATTTTAACTTTGATAACCCATAAGTAGGCCCCTACACAGCGTAGCACCCTTTTCAAATGCACATTTCATAGGCTGAACAGTTATCTATCATATGCTGTTTAAACTGTTCAATTACCTTATTCGGTTCAAAAGATATGATTTTTGCAACGAAAAAACTCAAATGGCGCCACTGTGCAACGGTTCAAAAACATGTTTTATAAAAAGATTCATTCTTATGGTTTAATTTTTGATGACACATTTGACAACTTTAAGCGTTATGAAAGGTTTAATATTTACTAAGCGGGGAAAATGTACGCGGTCACGCCTTTCGATTAACGTGAAAACCCGGCCTTTTTAACAAAAGCTCATAGCTAACCGTAGCCAAGCTCTGCTAACTGGCTTCCTTCCGTATTATCGTATATGTACATTTACGGTTAACAAAGCAGCTCTACCGGGTGTATCCACGACGTCAAAGTTTAGTGCAGAATGCCAGATGTAGTTGAATGATAATAATAATATTCTAAAGTAATTGAAGAAAAACGACATTGCAGATGCGCTTGCCAAACAATAATGTCATCCTGACCATATGTTACAATTATTTAATGTAAGTCGAATATGATGTTATTTAGCCATTACATGTTTGGATTCCGCCATTATATGATTCTGGCTGCTTGAGTGAAGAATAATTAATCCATAATGCGGATACCGGTGACAATAATATTGTTAAATTAATCATAATATTTTTAAAATTTTTCGTTAAAACCCGTTTTGTTGGAGGTGACCATATTCAAAGATGTATTTTTTTTTTGGGTGAAAGTACAGATTAAACGCAAGGCTAAGTTACGTATTACTGCTAACTATAACCCTTCGAATTGCTTTACATACAATAAATTGAAGCGACTGACTTGTAACGTTACTGTTACTGTCAGCTAACTGGGGTTTAAGAAATGTGTTATGGAAGAAAAATTCCGGAGAGCACTCTTAATTAAAGTCAGTGATTGGTGGAAATGGATTTGCAAAAGCAAATGCAAAATTCTGTATAGCTATTAAACACACAAAGCTCACGTAAGATTTCATAAAAGAGCTACGATATATCTTGGACATTTTTGATAAGGCTCACAGAAAGGTGATTTTCCAGGAAAAAGGGGTAAAAAGAGTAAATATGGGCATTTCCGTCAAAAGGTCCACCGTGACCGAAAATTTAAAAGTTATTAAAATCTGATTATTTTACGATATTGTTATAGAGAAATATTAAGATTTTACTAATTTTATAAATTTACTTCTAAATTTGTTCACTTAGATGAACAATCAGACTGCAAAGTTGTGCAAACGTAATTTCTTATATGTGAGAATATTTTATTGTATGTTTTCTTTAATATTTATCTTTCTTAAAAGAGGTGATATTTAATAAAAATTATTCCAAAAAAATTTTCTTACATGGTCTGTAATCTAAGGCAGAGTTCAAAAAAAGATATGTTATTCGGATTAACGTTAAATTTTTATTTTATTTTGATCATTATTCAGTTAAATTATTACGGAAAAAATGTAACGTTCGAAATGTCACGTATCGACCCAGATTTTGGCTTAAACAAGAGAAAATACAGAAGATTTTGGAATCAAACCAAGACATTTTAATGTTACATTGCTACGTAAAATTCTGAAAGTAGTTTGACTAAAAAATTGTGCCATGTTTCGCTGAATTTCGCCTTTTTAAACATGGCCACAAAAACTACTTCTGTTTTTTTCACGTTCGAATCGCTACTTCTTTTGTTATTATCTTTGACCTAGAATCGCGCCCTCCATAAACTTTAGCATAGATAACAGTGCTTTCTTAGTGCTATAATTTAAGGGTTAAGAAAACGTAAAAACATGTTTTGCTTAAAATGTTATTGCATTTTTGATGCGTACGACTGTCACGTTCAACACTTGGGAATTACCCATATTTCAATTAAAAAAGGATCATGTTTTTTATAAGCGGTATATACGAATTTTTAAATTTTTGCGCAGGTTTGTTGCTTTTTGAGGCAATCGTTGCCGTTTCAAAAATAGCCCCATATTTAAACCGAAGTCACCTATTTTACAGAATACTTTTAACACTGTCGATTTTTACGGAGCAAAATGTTTAATGCCTTATGCGATAAATAAGGGTGCATTTTTTTTTTTTAGAATAAAACATGCTACCCTTTTGGAGAGCAAAACATTTTTAAGAAACGAAAAGAAAATTGCATTTGTTAAATAAAGTGTCACATTTTTTTTTGTAGACAAGAATACCCATAAGTTATTCAATAAATAAAAAATATATATCGTACTTATTCAACAATATACTGTATTAATTCAACATTAAAAAAATTTTAGTAGAAGCAAAACAATTTTTAATTTAACATTAAAGGCATATGAAAAATAGTTTTTAAATCCACCCAATAGAAAATGGAGCTTCGAACGAAGCAGGTTTTTAAGGGAGAAACGCAAAAGTTTCGCTTACCATATCGCTTATGGAAGACATGCATTTTATATGGCGAGTTCCCACTTTGAAGCAATACATTTTTGACTTTGTTCAGCTCACAGAAAGTTATACCCTAAGAAATTGTACCCCTAAATGAAATAAAACCCCTTTAAATCTGGGGGAAAAACCCTAAACTGGCAACTCTAATTAATACTAAACTTGAAAACAATTGACAACATCAAACTTGTTTGAAACAACATGTTGCTTGCTGCAAAAATTTATAAAAATCATTTCCTCCTTTTTTTCAATTGCTCTTACAATTCGCTCTCTTTTTAGTTTGTTTTGTTTCATCTTCCCTTACGTTCCTTATCAGTTTTAAATCGATTATAATTTTTGTTTTAATATTTTAATAATAATCTTACTAGAACACTTAAACAAGTCTTTAACTAATTTCTTAGATTTTTGTTTTTGTTCACAGTATGAAATTTTAGTTTTATATGAGTTTTGATTTTTAATTTTTCCTGAACAAATGTTTATTAGATTGACTGCGGTGCGTCTGTGGTGTGTGTGATTGTTTTTTAAATTTATTCTTAGAATTAGTTTTTTTAGTTTAGTTTGTTTATTACTAACTCCTGTTGTGTTTTTTTTTTATTTGTTTTATACTTTTCTTTATGTCTGATGTGCCAAGAATTTTTAATTAAGGCAAAAACACAAAATTTTAAAGGAATATTAATTTTTTAGAGGGGTTTTTTTTAAGTGTTATTTGTCTAATTAATTTTTATAATTTTTGTTTATAAATTTCATAGAAATTTATATGATTAATGATTAACAATAATATTTTGTTGCTAAACAATAGAAGGAAAAAAGGTTTAATATTTTATGTTTATACAAATTTGTGTGTTTTCTAAAAGAAAGGAAAATAATTTTAACACTTTATATTTAAACCGTTAAACGGAAGTTATGAATCCTCTTTAATGCGTAAACACAATAATAATTTTATACTCTAACTGACCACCTTTGTGTAAAATGTTATTAAAGTCTTAAAAAAAACCATCCATAAAATTGTGAATATTTTCTTTAATAGGTATGTTCATAAATAAATTACTCAATTAGCATAAATATTATCAAGCCTAAAAATCGCCTCCATACATTTTAAAACGTTAGCTGGTAACTAAACGTATTAACTGCTTCGTGAAGTAGACAACGTCATGTTGATTGTATGCGCAAGCGCGCCACTGTTTGCCAACAAACATTTACTTTAAAGATTCTGTTATACACATATTAACTAACTCATTGACACATAGGCACTCACAGTTTTCTGTTGGTCTTTTGCTGTAGTTGTTGTCGCTTAAAATTGTTTTCTAACCCAGCAAACATTTGAAGTAAGATTTATTTATTTCTGACAAAGATATACTGCTTTTTTAAACGAACATCATTCTTTTAAACTAAAAAAGGGTTTTACTTTAATCGCTTTCTATTTTTAACTTTAAATAAAACAAAGTTTGTATGAGATATGTATTATCAAAATTAGAAAATTCGCTTTAAAAGAAAATCGATTACATATGAAATAAACATTCGGGGCGCGCATACGAAATCTTAAATTTTTCATGAGTTCAGGGGCTTTAATTAGTCCAAGTTTGACAGGTGACCCTTAAAGGCAAATAACCTATTGTGTTTGCTGGGTTACTCGTTTTAGATACACCCATACCTTGTACATATTGTTGCTGTATATTTAAATTTTTCAATATTTTTTTGTTTGTTGTACATACATATTTGATTTTGTACAACAGGCGCCGTTTAACATGTCAAGACATTTTTTAAAATTGCTACCATTTAAATCTGCATACACGATTAATGTTCAAACATTTTATAAAAATATAATTAAATAACAGAATAAAAAAAGACAAAGGAGACCAAAAAACTAATACCCAATAAAATGTTGAGAAAATTTGAATTGTAATTTAAATTAATTACAGAATTTAAATTTACAAAATGTTGAAAATTGAATAAAATAATTGAAAACGGGGGCAGTAACAAAAGAAATAGTTTTTAGAAGAATCTTGTTCTAGAAATCGAAATCAAGTAAAATGGCTTTCCTTTTTTTAAGATAAGTTCAAGGAAAGATAAGTGAAACTCAAAGTATGAAGTATGAAATTTTCTAAACTTTTAATTAAAACAGGCCCGTTTTAAAAATTTGTTCGATTTCAATTTCACCCGAAATTCGATTGCAGAACATGGCTGATTACACTGTGCTAGTTGCAAAATTAGACAAGCCGGGCACATGGCGTTTTAGCATAATTCGTGTACGCTGAATTCAATGGTGCCCACCTTTTTTTAGGTTAGATCTTTTTTTCGAGATATACCGTTATTTCAAAAATGAAGGCGGTTGCACAACATATATTCGCGTAACTCAAAAACGGTTAAGTTTATTAAAATTACTAAACAAATCGAAATTTCGCAATAAAATTTCATTTTAATATGAGCAGTCGTTTTAGAAACATAATTTTTTTTTTGGGAAAAAAATTTTTTTTTGTCAAAATTTCGAAATTTTTGTTTTTTAAAAATTCACAAAAAAAAATTGCAAATTGCAGCTGGGCTTCTAATTTTTTGCAGACATATAAAAATGAAGCACCAAACAAAACAAGCCATAAATGATTAAAATCTGTTTACAACTTTTGATTTTATTCACAAAAGTCCCACAAATTTTAATTAATTTAAGAATTTCATAAAACGCAATATTGGTATGGGAAAACCCCTTAAGAAGTGGTGATAAGGGGAAAGTATGTCTCGAGAAAATGTTAAAGACAAAAAACTTAATGAGGTCGGTCATACATTTATCCCACTAGGGGCAACTCCTGGTCATTTATGGGACTTTTTCTTCAATATATCTCTAGTCTGCATTGAACATATTGTATGGGAGCCCCCTTAGGGAATGGAGATAGCGCGTAGGTATGTTAGAAATAAATGATTGAGATGAAAAATAAAGTGGGGTTGGTCATACATTTGACCCATCTAGGAGCATCCTAATAATAATAATTTTTAACTAAAAAGATTTTGTTTGTCGTGCTAAATTCACAATTTTCATTCTTGATAAATACACTGAAATTTATTGTGGAGGATAAGCTAGTTCCTATGCGTATTTCACTGGTTGCTTCGGCCAGATCATCAGGAAACCTTTTCCCAAAAACTGTAGAAAAGCTAAAGATATTAGATATGCAAATAAATCTGTAGAGTGAATGAGAATTGCAAACACTTAAATTTTATTTGCAACCATATCAAAGCTTAAACAAAAAAACCAACAATAAATACTTGCGAGCTAGATTATCGCAACTCGAAAAAAGCTGACCTGTTGCAATTACCGGAACGTTGCAATGACCGAGCATTGTTTAAAACACTGGGTGAGCCCCCTTTTTTTTAATAAAAAATTATATTTTATCGTATATTTTTTCATAAACAAATCGATCTACTTTACCTTAATAATTCTAAAAACAAAGCTTACAAAGTAGAATAAAACAATTGGCGTTTAATGCAGACTTAAGGTTCAAAATAGAAAAAAATATGTTTGTATGTGTTTTGAGTAACAGTAAAACTTTCCTGCGTTTAAAATCTTTAGCACATGAAAAATTGCAGGTTCCACAACGCTCGTTAAAAAAGCCTTCGTTTTTTTTTACTAAACACTTTTGCAAATGTTTTAATTTAATAAAGGTTTACAAAACATATTTTCTATGAAAATTTTCCATACCCTGCAGCTACACGATCAAGTTTTTCTTGATAGTCTTTTACAAATACCGTTTGTCAAAATTTACATAAATTAAAACCTGTGACGTAGGCTGTCAATCAATTTGTAAGCAATTTACTTTCAAGATGTTATCAAGAAAACAATTTATAGATACAAACTTGTAATCAGCTGTTAAATTAAAAGTAAAATTGCCAAACAAATGGAAAGGTGAAATTGAAAGCAATCTCGTGGTCAATTTAAAAAAACGTCAGTGTGTTAGTAAAAAAGTGAGAGTGTATTTCAAATTGAAAGGAATTGAAAGGCAAAACTTGATCGTGTGGCCTCCAAGTTAAAAAAAGTTTGTTTAAAGTTAAAAGTCGTTTATGAATTTAAAAATCGTTTATTAATTTAAATATCGTTTATGAATACAGGGGTTATATGCTTATAGAATTTCCAGCTTTGGCTTTCTTCTGTATGTTTTTTAACCTCTTCAATACGTTTTTCCCCTATTACTCAAAATAATTAACTCGTTAAAATCTTTAAAGTTAACCAACTTCCTATCGCAATTGCGTCAAATTCCTTTTTATGTAACTTGTTCTTTGAAAAAACACTAGTTTAGCTTTTTTTGACAGAAGTCTACAGTGCACTAACGCGTATAATATTCTTCTACCTTGGAAGTCGGAATTCACTATTCTGAACAATCGCACCGATCGATCATTCACACTAAAGTCTAACAGAATTCTTTCCGAAAAAAAAAAAAAATTTTTGTCAATGTCACACTATCAAACAAAAGAGATGCAAAATCATATGAATCAGCAGATTTGCAAGAAAATCAAACTGTGATTGCATGGGATCTATCATGTTATATCACTTTCATACACATTTGCAATTCGGACAGGCTTGTCAAACAAACATACTTTTTTTGTTTTTGTTTTTTTTTTTTTTTTTTTTTTTTTTTTTGACAAATCGTACAACTAAACAGGATAGTGAACGGCTATAATTGCTGCTGAAATAATTTTTTTTGGCTAAATATGATAACTTTTATAAAACTAAGTTTGTTTACAAGAAATACAAGAAGGAAACAAATCAATCAAAAATTAAAAAAATAAAACTATGTTGCACTTGTTGAGACTTTTTTGAAAAAATAGTTGCAGTTTTAAAGACTGTTATCTAAAAATATTATCTTTTGCGGTAATCGGGGTGTTGCGATAATTGGTGGTTGCGAAAATCGAGCTCACAATGTTGTAAGATTATTTAGCTCATAGGAACTATTTTAGCCCCCGATATGATCGTAAGCGAACTTTTGAAGGAACATTTATGATTGAAATTAAATTTTTATGGAGCTATCCATGTTTTCTAATTAGCAAAATGTCAAAATTGTTAATAACGTCAATTATAAAAGATGTTCGATTTGGTCGTAAGTCATGTTTACAATTTTTTGTTATACTAAATTATCGTAAGCGATACATACAGGGGAGATTTTGGAAAAAATTAAAATAGTTCGGCATTTTGTAAACGGTCTGATTGAAATAAAACTTTTGGTGTTAATTAAGGACTTGTATTCGAATTAAAGTTTTGGACTTAGCTTATATACATATCAAGAAGGCCTCTATAGGTTCCCCAAGTAGGGCAAATCAGTGTAAAAATAATTGGAAATGGCCGACTATACTTTCTTACCTCTTTAATTTAATTATATTTTTTTACACGTTTACTTAATTTCTTTTTTTTTAATATTTCTAAAACTAGATACAAAAATAAAAAAATATAAAAATTAAAAGAAAACGCGTGAAAATCACAACCAACTTCTGGTTTCTAAAAGAAAACTTTCAGAGTGTAAACCTTGACTAAGCCAGGCCCTTAAATTATAAAAATATGTTTTGTTTATTTCGATAAAACAAGAATTCCCAATAATAATATTTTTTTTTAAATAATTAGTATTCCGGTAATTTTGTTAAACTACCCAGCAAAAACTTGGTAATGACTTGCCATTACTGAACAACTTACTTTTCAATGACTACTTCGTACCATCTGCATTACATAGAAGTAGTTTGGTAATGGCTGACATATAATCTGATACCTAAGTACTTGTGTATGAGTTGATTAACGAAATTTATAATTCATTCGTAATAAAATGCATCTACGGTTGAAGTTTTTTCAAATCTAATACAAATTGATTTAAAATATTTGTTCTTACAATTTGTTTTTTTTTTTTATTATAAATAAAAAACTATTTGTAATAAATTTGAATATGAAAAATTATGCTGTACTGAAATTTTATAGTCATGACATGTTAGTTGTAATTTTGGTGACATCGGAGTAATAAGTTATTTAAGTCCCTATTTGTAAGCGAATGTGGTAATGACTTATTTAACTCCCTATTTTTAAGCGAATGTGGTAATGACTTATTTAACTCCCTATTTGTAAGCGAGGGTGGTAAGTAGTTGCCTCCAATAATTTAATCTCATATTTACGCTCTAAGTTGAGTAAAAAACATCGTTTTTTATACAAAAACTACACTGCCCAGTAGACTAGCTGGTAGTGAGCTAGTCTATCAGCACCGAGGTTGCGCGATCGAATCCCGCCAGAGACAGAAAAAAAATAAAAAATAAAACAAAGTAAAATAAAATAAGAAAAAATAGAAAAAAAAAACATAAAGTAAAGTAAAATAAAATAAAATTTATGGTTTTTAATCCAAATTTTTCAATATTTTTAATCAGGCTTAAGTTCATCAAATTTAATTTTCATTAAATTATTTTTATGAAGAAAGGAATTTTGCAACATGAAAATTAATTAAAATTGTTATTGATAATCATTCATTCTTGACTGACCTGAGATTCGAATCCAGGCGGCTGGTTACCCTGACATGTTTCGATCGCTACCACTCGATCTCCTCAGAGGGATGCTGACGTCAATAGTCAAACATCAACCCTTAAACCAAATTGTATTTTAACCTTTGGTAGATCGAAATTTGCTTTTTTTTAAATTGATTTGACATGTTTTTGCCTTACCTCTGTTTTTTCGTACTTTTTGTCAAGAATTCTTCTTGAAGTCCAAAGTAAATTTTTGTTTTTTCATGTTTGTCTTTCTTTTTCTTGTTCCACGTTTTTTTTTAATATTTCTAAAACTAAGTACATACATATATATATATATATAAAAATATAAAAATTAAAAGAAAAAGCGTGAAAATCACAACCAACTTCAGGTTTCTAAAAGAAAACTTTCATAGTGAAAACCTTGACTAAGCAAATACTTTTAAAATCTTAAAAAAAAAAATAAAACAACGTTTAAGAACCTCTGTTTAATTCACATGTTGATTTGATATAAAAGCGTTAGATTATACTTCTACTTAACACTGTAGACAAGCTTTTGTCTGCATTAAAACAAGATTTTTTTCTGTTAAAACTTTTTAAAGTCTGTCAAGATTAATATTTCAGTAATGATCATAAAATTTTGTGATTTAAATTTCATAAAACTTTAAAAAAATTTTATTAATCTGTGTATTGCATAAAGTTTATTTTATCTCGTAATAAAATCTAAATTAAAAAATTTTAGTGTTTTAATATTGAGCAATAAAAAATTTGTTGTTTTATCGGAATTGGGTTAATATTGAGATGTTAGTGCTTTATAAACGTTAATGTTCCTATACAAAATTTTATGGATTAGTGGTAAAAAAAAGTTTGTTGAATAAGAGTTCTCCAAATCAATAATTTAAGCTGGAGGTCTACACCATGCATTAAAGGCGTTGTTGCATTTAGGCATCTGTCAACAAAGCAGAATCCGCAAAAAATTGTATTTACAAGTTACACAGCAAACACGTAGAATGCATATTCATATGTATGTATCGAAGGCACGAATTAGGATTACATTTAACTTTTGCATGCTTCTTAAAAAAAGGCGAAGAAAGCAGTTTTCGGAAATAACCAGAATATTATTTAGCGAATGGCTCACACACCTAAAAACGATATCTATTTTTAATGGTGTGTGTATTAGAACACAACCCTTAATACCGTTCGTAACTATTTTCAAGAAAGTAACGAACATTATAAAATGTTCTGTTCTTCTTTATAACAGAAAAATTGTAGTGGTTCTGTAGAAATACATTTTATTTTAATGTTCTATAGTGTTTTTCTTTTATACATTGATAAAGTAATGACCAAAACAAAATTTACCAACGACCACAGCCTTGTGTGTGTATTATGTATATGTTGTGTTTGTGTAATTTTTTTTGCTGGCGTGTTGTTTTTGGTTTTCTTTACCAGCCAAAAGGATGTTAAACACAACTGAAACGCAATTAAATGTTCACATCTTTTTGTTGTGTTTCATAAGCACAGTATTATTTTTTTGTGTTCAAAGATCACAAACAAAGAAACGCTACTTTTTTTAATGATTAACTACACAAACACTTTTAGCGTTTGTGTTTTTTACAAATCTAGCGAACCGAACATTAAAGAACAATATTTAATATTTATTTGAGAACACTGGAAGAAAGTATGAAACACATAGAGAGCTTGGTGTGGACCTCCAGCTTAAGGTTAGCTTTATGATTTATGCTGAATGACGCTTTTTTTAGTTTAATATATTAAATCTTATATAGAGCGACAAAATATTTGTGAGCTAAGTGGACAAAGGACTTGTCCAAGGCGAATTCACGCGGGTGGCCGCATCATGAGAGAGTTATGCTAGCTGTCATTACCTAAATGTCAAACTTCATATAAAAAAGCATAAAATTTATTTTTCATGCGATCTGATGCGTCACCTGCATGAATTCGTCTTAAACTTGTCCTACTAGATTATGTATCTAGGCACTTGACAATTAATTTCCATTTATGCCAACTTAGAAATTAATTAACTTTTTTTTTTCTCTCTTAAAGTGTATTTAAAATGCAGAGGGTTGTCCTTGGCAAATGTTAAAAAGATAACTTTGGGTTTTAATTTTTGTTGTGTATGTGTGTAATGAGTTTCCACATTCCAATTTAAAAAATTTCAAAAACTATAAAATTCCTTCTTAGTTATTTTTTTTGTCTATATCAAATAGTTTAAATTAAAATTTATTTTTTTATAATCTAGACAATCAAGTTTTTAAGATAATCGAAAACAAAAAAAAAAAAAAAAAAAATCTTTAATAAAAATCTCATAAAAAGCAATTATGTCTTAAAACGCCTCCTATTTTAAACATAGTTTGTTCAAGAAATTATACATTCCATAATTTACATTTATGCAATTTTTGTCACATAAATTTCCATATATTTTTAATTTTTCTTCTTGTTTTCTTTACTACAAAATTTTACATGTTTAAATTACAGGAAAAACAGGCGTTTTTCTGTTGATTGTTTATAACTAAAGGCGACATGAAGAAAGAAAAGAGAGAGAGAGAGAGAGAAACACTTAATGCCAATCAGGGATGGCAAAAACTGTCCTGTCTTTTGTAAAATCTTGATTTGACAAGTGTAGCTTATTTCACTTCAAAATTTTTTGTTTTTTGTACTAAAATATATTTTATACAAAATGTAAAAGATTTTGTTATTCCCCAGATTTTATTATTGATAAAAACACTTGAAATTTATTGCTGATGGGATAAGCTATTACTATGCGCATTTCACTGGTTGCTTAGGCCAGATCATCAGGAAACTTCATCCATAAAGATTTTAGAAAAACTAAAGATATTAAACCAAATAAAACTGTTAAACGTATAAGGGCCGTTTTCACAACTTACCGATAGATAAAGGTAGGATTTTATCGGACGTATAAAAAGTGTTCCATTATTGCAACTTTACTTTAATCTACCAGGTAGGATGAACCTTAATTTACTTTATCGCTCACTTTATGTTAAAGTAAAATTTTAATAATGGAACAATTTTTATAAGGCCGGTTATAGTCTACTTTAAGCTATCGATAAGTTGTGAAAACGGGCATAAGACTTATAGCAACAGTTCTACTTGTAATAATATCAAAGTTTAAACAAAACACATCAACAATAAACAGTGGGGTTATCTCATCTTACATTCCCCCCTACAATTAGTTGAAATTCTCTCAACATTAATTGTAGTTGTAAGTAGGTTAAGAAAAACAAAATAACAACAACTTACAAAAGATGTTGTCAATTAAGTGTTTTTTTTAGGCCGTGCACTTGCCTGTTTATTATCAAAAAGTAATTAAGCACGAAAAACAAAATCTTTTGAAATTAAAATTTTGTATTCCCAAAAATTGAAATTACTCTTTGATAACAAAATGTAAAAGTTTGTATAAAATAACATTAATCGTAACTGTTTTCAAAACAAACAAAAATATTATAATTTTGCATTTTGCGTTTTATTCACTTGATTAAGTTTTTAATTAAAACAGATTTTCTTGTTGATTAATGCTTTAATTGGTGAACAATTTTGGAGACTTTTTTCTGTGTACCACAGTGTTAATCCAGTGGGTGATTTATGTGTAAAGTACAGAGTGAAAAAACCCTTCTAAAATTGTCAACGGATAAAACCAAAACAATGATGGTGCATTATCAATAATTTTGACATCAATTCATAACAAACCTTTGTTCTATCGGGTATAAAGACATAAAATATTCAACACGTTGTCGAATTAAGAATGAAATGTTGTTAAATTGAGTATAATAAATTTAAAAATATACATTCCGTTAAGATTATTAAATAGTTAAATCAAGAACAGTTCTGATCCGTTGCTTAGATTTCCAGCTTTTTCTTTCCATTATTTGGGTGTGTAAAAAAAAGATACCTGCAAGTACTAGAGTTAGATTAAGGTTTTAAAAAGTTCAAAATATAAATTAGTTTCAGATAATTTTGCTTAACTTTTTTAACCTCAAGATTGTCAAATTAAGAATGAAATTCAGTTAAATTGGGAACGAAGAATTAACAAGCATTACACGTTATGGAATTGAGATAATTTAATAGTTAAATTAAGGACACTACTTTGATAGTCCGTTGTTTAATTTTCAAGCTTTTTCTGTCAATTTTTTTTTTGTATTTCTGAGTATGGATTAAAAAAAAATGGTCAATATATAAATAATTTGTAGACAGTCTTCCAAACTTTTGTTTTTAGCAATGGGGAACGAAATGTTGTCCAATTGAAAACTAAATTTTAAAAAAATGTTATACGTTGTTAAGTTGAGATCATTTTATTGTCAAATTAAAAGCAATACGTTTTTGTTGCACCGTTTCTTAATTTTTTAGCTGTATCTTTCCATTAATTGTGAGTTAAAAATTAAGAAACATTAATGGCGTTTTCTTTTCTAAAAAAAAGTGTTACATGTGACTTGGCATGACTACAGCAATGCACAGCCAACAGAAACAACTGATATTTTTTATACTGCTTTGTTAGTGTTTACGGTTCGAAACTTGCCACCACCTTGTACTGAATTCTCCTTGTTCTAGTGCTGCACTCATGCCCCTTTTATAAAAATGAGTGTTAAACATTTAGCATTTTTTTATTTTAAAGGGAACATCATCCGAAAAGAACGGTTTACACGTTTAAAATAACACGTGTTTTTCAGAAAAGAACATAAAAAAATGTATAAGGCAGAATAAATGCAGAATTTTACTCAGAAAAGAAAACGCCATAAGTTCGACCCCTTTGCGCGAAATTATCGTATATGCCAATTTTTTTAAATTGAGTTTTTAATGCAATCTTATTCTACATTCAAAGAGACATCACATGACAAAATATTGTAGGCAAATTTAAATTCGTTGCTCCAAAAATTTAATGTATATTTTCATTTTGATATTGCAAGCGAAAGCAGAGAAAAGTAGAAAAATGGCTGTCCTGTAAAATTTGGTTTTTGTAACATACGATAATTTCGCGCAAAGGGGTCGAGTTAATGAATAACATCCAACCACTTCCTGAAACTAAAGTACCAAATGTTTAGGCTTTGTATTTAGCTGCCAATTTCATAAAGACTAGATGACCCGTGCGAATATTTCGCATCGTTAGTTGTCATTTTTGTAACATAAAATTAATATAATTAATAGAAATTTTAGTAACTTCAATACATTTTAAAATATAATTTTTATCAATGAAAATATTAATTTTTCAATTTCTAATTATTTTTCGTCATTAGTGTTAGAAATAAGCTTTAAAATGAGATATCATTCATTAAATTTGATGCGGTGGTATGGGAGATATTTGCAACCGACAAAAAAAATTGCTTTAGAAATAATTTCATAAAGATATACCAATTTTATCAAAAAGAAAGAAAAGTACCAAAATGAAAAATTTTTTCAGTTTGATATCATTTAATATCTCCTTACCAAAATTTTCCTAAAAAGAAAATGTACCAAAGGAAAATGAGTACCACCAATAGTACCAAATTTGCATTATTTTAGGAACCCAAAACGTACACTGTTTGTTAATGTAGGCTATAATCAGCATGTATATCAAATTAATCGAAAAGAGAAAAAGTACATATTTTATCGCGTTTTACCACATAAAAAGTACTTATTTTATAATTTGAAAAGTACCCTATATTATTTTTTGATATGAACCATATTTAATCTGTATTTCAAATTTATCAAAAAGGGAAAATGTACCAAAGTACCAATTCCTTCCACGATTTATTGTTTTATAGAGTACCCTTTATTTGAAGCTCGGCCATATGCTTTCCGTCAAAATTGATTCAAATCAATTAAGCAGCTTTCGCGTGATTTTGCAACAAACTAACAAACTAACAAACATCCAAACATAAAATTTTAACGTTAAAAATATTAGTAAGATAATAAAAATCTATTCTTTTAAATGTTATATGCACAATTCAAGTTGTTTTAATTCGACCTTTTCATGTACGTATAAATCAAAATGCTTTTATTTTTAATTATATGCACATTTTTAACCGAGTAGAATTAACAAAACAACGCAATTTAGTTCTTAGATAAATACAAGAATTTAACAAACCAACTTTTTGTTAGTTTCACGTAACACAAATATCAAAATATGGCAAAAGTATATACCTAAAGCAAGTCTATTGGTTAATATTTTTCGATTTTCAAACAACATAATTGAAAACAGCATGTTGTCGAACTGAGATTAATATGTTGTCAATATGACAACGATATGTTGTCAAAATAAAAAACAAATGGAAAAAAAATGACGACGAGGTGTTCTTAAAGTTTTGACACTGATACGAGGGGATATGCTTATTTCTAGCAAGGCAAGATTAAATTTTTCTACCTTTTTTTCTCTCTGTGTACCTATCCGCTTGGCCAACCCTGATGCCAATACAAATAACGAATTAAAAAGTTTGTATTTCCAAATGATACCACCACCTTTATTTCCCACACATTGCACTTAATCACACAGCCTGGCACATCAGACCGTCAGTGTTAATGCCTTGCGATTCGATTTCCTTTTTTTTTTTTTTTGTTGTGCAAAGAAATATCTGTCAGAGATTAAAAATATGAAATAGTTGCCAATTTGATTTCTATACAGGTTTCTTGAGTTTTTCTTTTAGCTAAAAGTATTAATTTTCGTAAGTCTGATTGTCTGTAATCTTGAATGCAAAAATGTTCCTTATCTTCAATATCCACCTAATATTTTCAGTTTGTTTATTGTCATCCATTAAGTGCTTAAATGATTTTTGCAAACAAATTTAAAAGAAATGTAGAAAAAAATCATATTAAAAAATATTTTTTTCTTTCATTTGCCTATTGACTGTTGCTGCTGCTGTTGCCTGTGAAACTTGTTTGCCTTCCAACTTGTAGGTTTATGTTTGTTTAGCTGTAATTAATAAAGACATTTTAAGTTCATTAAGTATAACAAACAACTGATGTGGAAACTGGTATGCTTTAGATAAGAATATTTAATTTGGCATTGCTTAAAATGCATTTTGAGTTGAAAGTTACTTTGTAAACGTTAAACTAGTTTAGAAAAAAAAAATGGGGCGGCAATTTTATATATAAAAAAAAAAGAATTGCGAATTGTTTAAGGATTAACAAATTGTAGTTTTTAGCATGAGCATAAATATTTTATTAAAAATCTGCTACCAGTTTTAGTTTTTTACTACTGTGTTTTGATTGTGGTTGCATAAAATTGTAGAATAAATGACAGTTAAGCTAAATTAAACTTGAATTCACTTAACTAATTGAAGTGTTGTTAACGATGGAAAAATGCTATAATTCAACTAGCGAATGAAAGGGCTCAAAAATATTAAACAAGTCCAAATTTTGTATAGAAACTCCTAAATTTCAAATGTGGAAAGCGGGGAACCCTACATTTTTCAAAGGAGTCCTTATAAGGCAGCCAAAAAATCAAACAAGCAGATTGAGTTTTTGAAAGGATTATGGGTCGATTACGAATGACGACTTTACCGAAGTTGAGTTGCGAGCAGTGAAATCAGGCAACGCCGCTCATGTTAAAATATGAAATTAAAAATTTTTCTTTGTATACTTAAACATGCGCGGAGTTGCCTAATTTCGCTGCTGGCAACTTAACTTCAGTTGTGTTGCTATCCGTAATCGACCGATTGGAAAACCTGGAGCATTGCCTTTAAACCCCCCGATTTCAAAAGCAATATGTGGGAAACCTTTAGTTTTTTTAATATGGTTTCTACAAGAAACAAAGGCCCATTATCTTAAACTCATTCCATGATCTGCCCTCTTTTGTTGCGTCGCTGTCGAGTTTGCACGGTTGTCCTCTTTTTTGGCTGCCTTGAAGGTTGCAGTTAATGTAGCTTCTGGTAACGTCTTCATAATGTGTGACCTATCCAAGGCCATTATCTCCTCTTATTTTCGATAAAAATAGGCGTGTAACCAGTAATTGCTTAAACCGGATAGTTGCTGATGATATTTGATTACAATATTTTGAATATTTTCCATAAACACCAATTTGCGAATAGTTCCAGAGAGTTGCCATCTCGGTTTGTAGTGTCCAAGTTTTGCAGGCATACAATAGAGATGATTTTACGCAACTGTTAAATATATATATATAGTAACAGATTAACATGATCACCTTTCATATGGCCTAATTTTATGGTGAATCCTTCCCACTAGGTGACAAAACGCCTCGTGTGAGCACAGATACTTTACATACAGGTAGCAATTTTTAGTGTAAAGTGCAAAAAATTATAACCTCATCCCTTGCTTAGGAGCCGGAGCTCTCTAACCTCCACTGTTATATTACAATTCAGCAGCATCTGTCGAATAGCTGCAGCACCGAGGCTGAACCACAGGCCGAACTTTTCCACAAGGGTGAAAATCCAGCCTTTTTGGGTATAAACCACAGACACTTCGTGATCCCCGTAAGTATCACTTCGTCAAGCTTTTAATAAGGAAAACAAGACTTCCGCAAGGAAAATCATCCTGAAATACAGGAAGCATTTCTCGCAAGAAGCCTATTGAGGGGAGCCTCACTCAATAGTCAAACCGTTGTTTGTACTCACTCATAGTCAAACCGTTGTAGCACCAAATAAAATGGTACACTGGTGAGTACCTCGGACTCAAGAAATCACATGGACTTCAACAGCCCTGTCATTTTTTCATAGCGATGTAACACAAAAAGGTTAAATATCCTTAGATGAGTCCTACACCCCAAAGCGGACAAATAGATAATATCTTGATTTCCATATTGATTTAATGTTGGCCAAATGCTAAGCCCGCCTTACTTCTTATACTCTGCACGTCTTCTGAATAGCCGCCAGTGTTTGTTTTTACGCTCCCGAGTTAGCAGAAAGAAGTTACCTTTTCTTCGTTTTGCTGGTTTATCAATAGGTTTGGCACATTTTGGGTGTTCAATCTCATTGCCTTTGTATTTAAGTGCCCACTTTTTTGTATCTTCAATTGCATTCCTGAGTAAGTATATGAAGTAGACAGATGTCGTAGTCGACGTCTTCTAGACGTCCAGTTAGGCTATGAGCTACTCCCGTTTCATAATGGTACCAATAGCTACGTTAAATAGCAAATGTGAGAGCAGACATCCCTGCCGAATTCTTACATTAATTTTGATTCTCTCAATTCATCTCGTATAAAGCTTGTAGAAGGGTTATTATTTTGTTTGGAATACCCTCACATATTAGTGCGTTCCACACCATTGCCTTGGTAACTAGCTTGTTAACTAGTCCTTATTTTAAAGTCAAAAGTTTAAGTGGATATGAAGCAACTAAAATCCCTTTTGAAATCGTTAACTTTTTTAAATGGACTCCCTTTATTTAAGGCAAAAATGTAAAAAGCGGATTAAATTCAAAAAAATTTACTTTTAATAAAGTCTGAAAAAGGTTTTATGTGTTTTAAAATAAAAATAATATAAAAAACAAGTAAGAAAGTATAGTCGGTCCAGCCCGACCATATGATACCCTACACCACAGTATTTAAAACACATCATGCTGGTGTGTCCATATAAATATGGATTTATCTATGTTTATAAACTTCATTAAAATTTGTTTGAAAGTTTGTGAGTGGCAGAAATTGCCCCCTACCTCCCCTTATGGTCCTATTTTCGAAGAACTGTATAGCTTATGTGTCCATATATATATGGATCTATCTATGGTTTAAATTTCATTAAAATCGCTTTAAGAGGCATAAATTTACCCTATTTCCCCTCGTGGTCCTATTTTTTTAAAAAATGCTCACCTTTTGTGTCCATATAGATATGGTTCTATCTATGTTTCAAATTTCATTAAAATCGGTTTGATAGTTTCTGAGAGGAAGAAATTTCCCAATATCTTCCCTCGTGGTCCTACGATTCGGCCCATTTTCAATTTTCAACCTTGTGCCAATAAGAACCTATAAGCCAAATTTGATCAAATTATCTCCAACTTTGCGCACAAGGTTACATGGACAGCCAGCCAGCCAGCCGGAAGGACATCGTTAGTTCACCTCAGAAAGTGATTCTGAGTTGATCGGTATACTTTAAGGTGTGTCTAGAACTATTATTTTAAGGTGTTACACACATCAGCACAAATGCACTATTGTGGTGTGGGTATAATTAAGGAGAACCCTAGAGTACTCCTTCTATCTAAGCTAAAGAGTTTAAGAAACAGACTCGTATTTTATATAAAACTTGGTGTAAAGAAAGGTTTTAAAAAGTGAACACAAAGTTTTAAAAAAATGTGAGGTGCCCGTTTCTTTTGAAAGGGTTTCCCGAACTTTATCTCTATGTTGTTCCAAACTTTAAATTAATTTGGGTCAAACTATTGATTTCTAACTGCTCCAGTGTCAGTGAACTGAAAATCAGTGAAAATGTTGAATTTTTGCCTAAACTCAAGAATCAGCTTGCCCAGTCTGCGAGATTTTGCGATGTTTACCTTTGTGTCTTATGTAGCGGACGCATGTAAAGGATTGGTTTTGCAAAAAAAAACAAAATATTTCCAACACACATATTCTAAACTCACATTAAAAAAAATAAATAATGTGTGTATTTTTTGTTCCCAATTTTATTGCTGCATGTATTTTTCATTACCTTATAAATTTTTCAGAAACTATAGTGAAACATTTGTTTTTTTTGGTCGACTACAATTCCTTCATTTTGCTAAGAGTTCGGGTTGGTTCAACGATTAAATTCTGTTTAAATAAAATTTACGGTATCAAAAGGGGCCAAAAGTTGGAAACTGACTGGCATTTCTACCTTACCTTACCTTACCTTACCTTCTTCGAAATATTGCTCCACTTAAACTTTGTAATTGAAAAATTCTGATAAGGGAAGTTTTCTGAAAGAACTTTATGCTTTAAATTCTCCTTATAATGATGGGTTGACGCTATATTTTCCTGAAAACTCCAGTTTGGTTTAAGGTTCTAAAGTATAAATTATGATTTGCTTGAAGTACTCGATCTCTTTGCATTAACAAATTAATTTTTATCTTATGACTAAAATTTTTCTAAGTAATCATTAATCGCTTAAGTACTTGTTTTTCACATTTGCGATTATTTGAGGGCAAGGAGATACTTTTTAAAACTGCAAAGAGCTGCATACGTTACATTTTGTACAATTCTTTCTCGATCAAAGATCTTGTTAGCTGATCTTCTTTAGTTTGTTACAACAAAGCATTGAATGAAAAAGAACTTAAATGAAAAATATCTTATTTCCATTTCTTTAAAGATTTAAAAATGATTTTTTTATTTATTGTGTTTTCACTACTTTAAAAAAAATGCTCGTTGTCGTTTAATGTGTTTTTTTTTGTTCAAAACGACGCAGCAGGTTCGTTTTTCGAAACAAAAAGGAAGATTTTATTGTTTTTTGAAAAAAGTGAAACAGTGATGAGCATATTGGAAGACGAAAATGGCTTTAATGATATTTAAAAGTTAAAATTTTTAAAACTTATTCAAAAAGTACCTTTGAAAAATTATTATAAGCCTGCGGTATACAAGAACTTCGTTTATTTCTCAGTTTTAACTAAGCTAAAGGGCGATTGTCCCGTTCGTCCTCATATTAGTCCACAAGGTAAAATGAACACTACATTTTTAAAAGAACTCCTCGTATCTTAGTTAAAATTAAAATAGAGCTAAGGGTTCATTTAGTTCTCTATAGGACTCCTTTAATTTTTTAAAGGACTCCTTAAGTTTTTTTTAGGACTCCACATTAGATCTTTGTAGGACTCCTTTAATTCGTTGAAATTTTTCTTTTAGTAGTTGCTATTTCTAGTTAATCTTGACTCAAGATATTTACTTATGACTGTTCCTGACTTAGAGAGAAAATTGTAGTTCGAAATACGGAAAGAATCGCGGGAGTAGGTACCTGGGAACCATGCTCGTGTGTACGATATCCTTCAACAACAAAAGTCGCAAGCTTGCCTAAATTCACAAAAGCAATTAAGTTTATCATGAAGTCTAAAGAACCCGTTTTGTGTGTGCCTTGATATCAATTTGGCTTTGCCTTTTCTTTTAGCTTAGAACACAAAGCCAGCTACATGGAAATATAAGTTGGGAATTGTAAGAAGTCAGAAAGGATAATTTACGCATTTAACTCTTTTATTATTATTCATCACTTCCGTATGAATAAATATTGCCAGATTGTTAAAGAATTTTACTATTGCCCAGAAAATTTTATCTATCCAATAATTATTTTCATGTACAATTTTTGGGTCAGATATTAAAATAAAGGTTAAGAATTATATATAAAAAACAATACCAAATAAAATTCATATATCTTTAATAATAATGTACTTGCAGAATAGGACTTTATCGTAAAAGTACTTTAAAATAATTGTTTTCTATTTAAACCAGACAAATGTACTTCTTCTAAATGTTAGTTTTGAATTAAGTACTTTTTACTGATTAAGTACCTAAAAATACTTTTTATTTAAATATACTTTTACAATAAAAAAAGGTAAAACAAGCATTATTTTGAAAAAAATATGTACTATAAAAACTTTTTCAAAGAAATATTTTTAGAAAAGTGTAATTTTATTCAAAAATCCTTTTTTTTTGCTGAATATATACTAAATAGTACTTTTTGATTTATTAAAACTTATTTCAAACATCAAAAGATGCGAACATACGAGGATTAAAAAAATGCCTTTAAAAAGGCTTCAAAAATGTTTTAGGAATGGTACTTTTGAAAAGAATAGTTTGTAGAAAGTACTTTTTTTTAAACTTTAAAATAAATTGTTTTAATTATAAAAAGGTAACAACATATTACAATAGGTGGTATTTAGAAATTGTGGTCTTATATAAAGATGTTTTAGAGATGCGCTTTTGTTTAAACGCCGTAAGAAAGCAGAAGAATATGTGGTAAATAGTACTTTTTGTTTTATTAAAACTGGTTTCAAATATAAAAATATGCGAAAAAAAATTGTTAAAAAAATGCTAAAGAAAATGTTTAATTAAGGTACTTTTTAATAAAACAGTTTTTGGAAAGTACTTTTTAAAAGTTTTAATTACAATTTTTGTCAAATATAAAAAGTTACAAACAAATTAAGAACAAGTTTTATTTAGAAATGGTAGTTTCGGATAAAAATGTCTTAAAGGGGTACATTTTTTTTAAGTCATAAAAATGTACAGGCATATGTAGTTTATAGGACTTTTTGAGTTATAAAACCTGGTTTTAAAAGAAAAGAGATGCAAACCTACGAGTATTCCAAAAAAATTACTTAAAGAGGCTTAACGTTTTTTTTAAAAAATTTACTTTTTACGAAAACAATTTGTAGAAAGTACATATAACCATGGTGAAATAAACAGGTGGCAGCACTTCGCCAGATGACGATTTTTTGCTCTTGCATTGTTTGTCTAGGTTTATGCCAAAGTTTTGTTTATGTTTACAAAAACTCCACCTTTTGTGCTGTAATTATTGTATTTTATTAAAGTTTTTGATAATTTTAATTTAAAATAAATAAGATATTGACCATATTTAAATTAAAATTGGCTAAAAATTTATTTTTTTCATCACGTTCAGCGGCACGCTTTGATTTTTGTTGAAGTACGTAGTTTTTGACGTAAACGGTGATATAATTTTCATTTATGTTGTAATGTTGTATTTGTTGCCGTAACGATGCCACCTGCTTATTCCAGCATGTATAAAACAGGATGTGTGTATGTATGTATGTATGTATGTATGTATGTATGTATGTATGTAACGTATGGACTCCAAAACGGCTGGGCCGAGTTTGATGAAATTTTCAGGGAATCTTCAGAATATTCAGGCAATTTTCTTATTGCACCTCCAATGACTTCTAAATAATTTGGACGATTTTTTCTTTAAAATGATCGCCATGGTCCAACGTAGATTTATACGAAATGAAAATTTTGCCCCGCCCACTTTTACGCCCACTTTTTTCGATATACCTAAAATAAAAAAAAGGATCTATCGATTTAACTAATTTTTCTTTTAAATGTTCGTATTAATCTATTTTACGTTTTCATCGAAAGAAAAATGTACCACGCCTACTTTAACGCCCACTTTTTATTTCAAGCGCATAACTTGAGAACGGCCGATTTGGACGATTTTTTCTTTAAAATCATCGCCATGGTCCAACTTAGGTTTTAACGGAAAGAAAATTTTGCCCCGCCCACTTTAACGCCCACTTTTTTCGATTTACCTAAAATCAGAAAACGGCTACATCGATTTGACAAATTTTTCTTTCAAATGTTCATATCTCTAACGGATTTTAAAAATCGAACGCAAAAATTTTTTCCTAATTTGGACAGGACAACGTCTGTCGGGTCAGCTAGTCTTATATAAATAAAAATGAAATGCTGTCCGTTGCAAAGCGCATAACTTGAGAACGGCTCGACCAAATATATAAAGGTACAAAGAATTTACATAAAGTTTTATTTAAAAATTACAATTTCGGATCAAGATGTTTTAGAGAAGTACTTTCTTAAAATAAGCCATAAGAAAGAACATTACTATGTACTAAATAGTACTTTGTGATTTATAAAAACTGGTTTTCCATATAAGAAGATGCGAACCAAAAAAGTTTTAGAAAGTTACTTTTTAGGAAAACAGTTTGTTGAAAGTAAGAAAGTACTTTTTTCAAATATTAAAAGGTACAAAGAATTTACAAAAAGTCTTATTTCGAAATGGCAATTTTGGTTAAAGATGTAATAGAGAGGTACAAACTTTTTTTTAAAAATCCGTAAGAAAGTGCAGGTTATAAAAATACTTCAACATTTAATTTTAAGAATGTTTTTCTTTAAGTACTTTTGTAAAGAGTACTTATTTTAATTAAAATTTTTTTCAAATACATATAAAAAGAAACAAACAATTACTAAAAGTTGTGTTAAGGAAAGGTTTTTTGTAAAATGTTGTTTAAGAGAATATGGTACATACAACTTAAAAAAAAATCTATTAAAAATATTCTTTTATTATGGCTTTTTCATTCTTGTTTGTTTTTGAAAAAGAAACATACCTCTTTTTAAAAAGTACCTATAGCCACAATTAAATCATGATTTTCTTTCACCCTTTTTTGCTTGTCTGTGCCTCTTTCCAGCTGTGTGCGTTTGTTTCTGTTTCTTCCCGTGTGTAACATGATCCTGTATTTTAATTGTTGTCATTGTTTTTGTTGCCGATGTTGTTGTTACTAGAAGATCGTTTTGGTAAGATAGCAACAACCTCAATAAAAACATAATGTTTGGTTGAAGTTGGCTACAACAAGTGTGTGTGTGTGTGCGTGTGTGCGCAAGTGTTGTGCCTGATTTCAGCAGACAGGGTGATGGCAATTCATACAAATTCAAACACACAATCAAGACATGTTTGAATGGTAGATTTTTACGTGTGGGCGTTTTAGAAAACATTTAATTTTTACAAAAGATTTTCAGATGTTTTTTTCTTCACACTCTTTGTTCAATTTTTAAGTGTGAATCAATACATGCCCCGTTATTGTTGTTTATCAATCAAACAAGGTGCAAAAATTGTATTTTCTTTTTCAAACACTTTTTTTAAGTGTCAAAAAGATCGAATATCATTTAATTGAACTGACACTTTTGAATTGGTGAATATCCTGTTTAAAGTAGACAGTGTGGAATTGAAACGGTTTAATGTTATTTTCAAATTGAAGTTTTCGAATGAAAATGAAAAGCTGTTATATACCTATTTTTTTTGTTATTCTTTGACTTTATTATTATTATTATTTATTAAAGCTGCATATTTTTATTTACAAATTCTTTTGTTAAAATTTATTGTTTTCATTTTGCCATATTTCATTTATTTACGATTTGAATCGCACCCATGTGCTCAAAACAGTGTCCGTTCATAAAATTTAAATTTCTGTAGTTGGCAAACATAAAATAAAAATAGTTTTTATCGTTTTAACGGTAAGCTAGTAACTGACATTTATAGGTTAAATAAAAATCGCATTTAAACATGATTTTCTACATTTCAGAATTGTAAATAACAAAAATCGTAACACAAAACTTATAGCCTAAAGAAACATGTGTTTGAGAATATGGGCATAACTTTAATGACACAATTTAAAGTTCAGTTGGTTTTTTGTGATAAAGCAATATAACTTTTATATAATAGAAAATTTAGGATTATAGTTTGTATTTCGGATATCCCAGAAATAAATAACAATGTCACACATTCCGATCAAAACTCTTTTAATTTTTGATATTCTTTAATTAGGCTGGAGTTCATCAAATTTAATTTTCATTAAATTAAATTAAATTAAATTAAAGATTGATGTTAGACTGTTGGCTAACGGGCACCGCAGTGGTGCAGTGGGTAGAACACAAAGATCTTCTGATGATAGAAAGTGGTGTTTATTGAAACATGTAAAGATCAACCCGGGTTCAAATCCCAGCTCAGCCAAGAAAAATTATCAATAAATTTTAATAAAAAAAAAAATTCCAAGTTGTAAATTCCTTCCCTCAGTGAAAATAATTTAATGAAAATAAAGTTTGATGAACTCAAGCCTAATTAAAGAATATCAAAAATTAAAAATTAACAGTTCAACTAAAAATCAAAAATTGTTCTTAATTCTTTTAATTCTTTTTTTTTTTTTTGTTGAAAAAGCAAAAAGCGGAATTACTTCCACTACCGATCGGAATTTTATTCTTTGACAGGCCTGAAAATATCCAAGAATTTTTTAGACCCAGTTTGTAATATGCCGAATATGGGCATTTCTTTCTAAAGGTCCACCGTGACCGAAAATTTAAAAGTTATTTTATGATTTTGTTATAGAGAAATATTTAGATTTTACAAATTTTTTTAAATTCCCCCAAAAATTCGTTTACCTAGACGAACAAGCAGACTGCCAAGTTGCACAAACGTAATATCTTATTTGTGAGAAAGTTTTATTGTATGTTTTCTTTAATATTATCTTCCTTACATGGTCTGTAATCTAAGGAAGAGTTCGGACAGAAAAATGTTATTCGGATTAACGGTAAATTTTTATTTTGTTTTAATCATTATTCAGTTAAATTATTATGGAAAAAATTTCATGTTCGAAATGTCACGTATCGACACAGATTTTGGCTTAAAAAAATACAGAAGATTTTGGAATCAAACCAAATACATTTTAATGTTACATTGCTACGTACAAATCTGAAAGTAGTTTGACTAAAAAATCGTGCCAGGTTTCGCTGAATTACACCTTTTTAAACATGGCCACAAAAACTACTTTTATTTTTTCACGTTCGAACCGCAACTTTTTTGCCATTATCTTTGACCTAGAATCGTGCCCTCCATAAGCTTTTGCATAGATAACAGTACTTTCTTAGGGTTATACTTTAAGGGTTAAAAGAACGTAAAAATATTTCTTGTTTAAAATGTTATTGCATTTTTGATGCGTACGACTGTCACGTTCAGCACTATGGAATTACCCATATTTTCTGACCCGTTTTTCTGATGTCCGTCCATCTGGCTAGTCGGCTTCATGTGTGTTCAATGTTAACCTTGTGTACAAGTAAATTTAAATTTAGTATATTATTCTAGATTGGAACAAGAACGAAACCTATTGAAAATTGTTAGATCCCCAACGAAAATGAACTTAAAGCCTTGAGGACCTGCATACCTCTTAGCGTCGCATTCACGGGTGCAGCCATTACCTTGAACTCAGCAGAGTTCAAATTGATGGAACTTTTGAGATCGCGGCTGACCTCCTCTGGTACCACTGGAGTCTGTTGCCCCTGGAACCTCGTTTCTAGGCTGACTATTATTAAGGCCGCTGCGGAGATCACGTGGTGGTTAAAACCCAACTTCAAGCATAAGCGGTTCACTAGAACAAGAGCTATTAATCCAAATATGTTACATCCACCCTAAAAAGTTGATACTTTTCAACCACAAATTCGTTTTATATGAATTTATCATACTGCTAAGTTTCGTGATGATCGGTCCATAAATTACCACACATAGGACCCATATAAAGCCCACTTAAGGAAACACTCCAGTACCCATAAAACTGTAACGAAAAACGCTATTGTAGAATAATTTGGTCTGTCATAGTTTCATAAGGATAGATCTCACACCATAAGATATGGTGAATATTGGCTTATAATTCACCATAGGCCCCATAAACAACCCACTCCTTAAATATTTTAACTCACGGTGGAGCGCACAGCCGAATATATTACTATTACCTGTTCTTTGCAGATCTTTACTAGCCGTTTTCCTAAATATCTAGCAATATTTTATATCGGACCGAAAACAAGAGCGTGGGATCGTTTTAAACTGTGAATACACACGAGTTATCCTACTTTGGTCCCTCCAAGTTCCATCCCCATTTCACATATTGGTTTCAAATTAAAAACTTGAACTCGACAACACATCTGCACTAGGTATTCAAGTGCACTAGCAAACCTTTTAACGGATTCGATTTCTGTAAAATGTATATTTTAATTAAAAAGTTTGATTCGTCATTGTCTTATTTCAAAGTCCTTATCTTCATTGTCTTATTTAAAATTCTTTCTTATCTTCAGAGCAAAATCAACAAATAAAAAATAGTTGACTAATTTAGTTCAAATTAAAAAAATAAAAAATAATTAATCCATGCCGCTTTATGTTTCAAACACTTGCATAAAACAATAAATATCGTGTGCAATGACACCCACTTCAAAAAAAAAAAATTGTCTTGATGTGATTATTGCAGAAAATGCCATATTTCTTTTTATAATAGCAAATAAGCCATTTGAAGTTGTTTGCAAAAGCTATTTTTTTTACCATTTTGCCGCCAAGCTTAACTTTATTCTACTTTGCTCTGCCTTCTTCTTTAAAAATTCAAAAGGAAATTGAAATCCTTGTACTCCTGCTTTATTCTTTGAAAATGTTGTTTGATGCCTGAAGGTTGTTGGTTGTATGACTTCAAAAGCAATTAACTTGATAAAATGTTTATTTTTATTACAAATTTGCCACACAGAGCAATAATAATAACAACAACGAAGACATACACCAACAGCACCAAATACTACAATAGAATGAAATCTTTACAAACAATAACAGCAAGAGAAAACTTGTTGTGTTTTTTTACTCTCTATCTTCTGTTTACTCTGGTCTTTAGATGTTCAGAACGGTTTAGCAGGAGTTTGCTTGACTTGTATTATGCTTACCACTTGCTGACTTTTATATTTATTCAACATTGTGTTTGCGTTTAGTTAAACTGACATTGACATCGTAGATATTTATACAAAGAAGTATTAGTTTATATGCAAAACATGCGTGATTTGCGCAGTTCTTAAGTCCCTGACAACAGGAACTTAGTTAACTCAAACCCAAACCAACTTTTATGCGCATGCACTCAGCAGGTAGAATTTAGTTTTAATTTAAACATAAATCTTTTTGCAGTTGCTTTGTTAAATCTTTTTTCTCTCTTGGAACTAGCAATGGCTTTTAAATAGCTTTAGGTGCTTTAAAATTTATGAAATTGGATTTTGAAGATTAAATCATTTACGCTATTTTTTTTTTCAAGAAGAAGTTAGCATGAGTTGAAAGACTTGCAGGAGTATGAAATTCAATTAAGTAAGTTAAGAATTGCCTTAAGAAATGTCCACAGTTTCGATAAAATCATAAAATTTAAAATTGTGAAATAAAATTTATGGAAAAAGTTTGAAATTTCGCTAAAAAATATCAAAATTTTTTTATTTGTATCGCTTATCGGTGAAAAGAATAATATTTTTACTTGGAAATTAAACATTTCTAAGTGATTTCTAATATTTTCGAAATTTTCGAACTTAAGATCGAATTTTCGCACATACCCTAAAATAAGTTAAAATACTTTATTTTTAGAAAATATTCTTAAACACGTTGTAATTTTAAAAATTTGCGACTAATTTTTAACTTTGAAAAATTTTTTGTTTTAAAATTTCAACATTTTTAATTTTTCTGAAAAATTGAAAGGAATAGGAAGGACCATTACAAAAAAGCTTTATAAAATACATAACTGAAATTTAGCTCATAGAATAAATTCGAAAAATGAAAAATGTTGAATATAATATAAAGTAAACTTCGGAAGGAAATAATTCCCAGTTTCTATTTGTTTTAAAATTTCCCAATTTCGATTATACAAAAAAAAAAAAAAAAAAAACAAATAAATAAAAACAAAACCATAAAAGAAATTACGAAATATGAGTTTGTTGTAAAAAATAATGTTTTAATACATTTTGATAAGTAAGATCCATTTAAGTTAAAATTTTAAAAGTTCAATTTAAGTCCAACTCTAACTCCAAGTTCTGGTTTAGTTTACCACTAGTTCAACGTTTTATCTTAGAAATAAAATATTTCTTAAAAAACTGAAGCATTTCTAAATGATTTCTTATATCTCCGAAATTTTCGAACTTAAGGTCGAATTTTCGAAGTTACCCTAAAATTAGTAAAAAAAACTTTATTTCTATAAAAAAAAGCTTTAAGCACGCATCAATTTTAAAAATGTTCGACTATTTTTGAATTTCGAAAACATTTTTTTTTTTAAATATCCAATTTCGATTTTCCAAAAACAATAAAAAAATAATTAATAAATATGCGTTGGTTGCAAAAAATTCATTTTTACATTACAGGTAACCCTCCTACAACTCGGTAGATAGGTTCCTAGAAAACGCCGTGTTGTAGGAAAACGTGTTATATGAGGCTAGGAGACAGTTTTAAATAAAATTTTTTTTTAATAAAATATTTTTTATATAAAATCAATTTACTTGCAACAAAATTGTTAATGATTTGTGTTTCAATCGAAGCTCGATGTAGGATACTTCGGGTATTTCCCAATTTTACTTTCGGTGGATGCGAAAATTGTGTAGACACACATACAATTTGTTGAATCACCGAAATCTAACTAAATCGTTACAGGGATGCAAAAATTAGTACTTTTGTACTATTCAATCATGATAAGGTTGCAATTCCATTTTATCGTGTTAGAATGAAACCGTGTTGTAGATGAGGAGATTTGCGCAAATTTTTTTTCGTGTAAGATCGAAATCGTTTTGTAGGAAGCCGTCTTGTAAGAGGGTTACCTGTATTTACATTGTGATAAGTTCGAAGTTTTCGAAGATCAATTCTAGTCAAAATTGTAAAAGTTCAATTCTAGTCCAGCTCTAGTTAAGTCCTGGATCAGTTCATTCCTAGTTTTCTTAACTACTAGTTCAGCTTTTGCTTAGTTGTAGTTATCTGCCTGTTTTTGAAATTGAAATAAAAATTTCCGTTTGGGAATTTCAGTTAGTTTTTTATCAGCTCATGTTCAGTTGTTGTTAAATTCTAATTCAGTTCTAATTTTTATGTCCGTTCTTATTCAGTTCTAATACAGTTCTAGTATAGTTGCAGGTACATATGTGGCAGCTAACAGTCAAAATAAATCAGCGCTTCAAGCGTAGCAATTTCTAGCGCCTAGCTTAAAAGCTACTTAAATTAGAACGCCAACGTCATGACACAACTGTTAACTTACTTATCTTGTTTAATAAAAACCACAAACTGGAAATAAAATAGATCGACCTAGAAATAGCTAAAATACCATTAATTTTTAACAATAAGAGCCAACTTCACTACCTCACACGCTGTCAAAATCGGATTTGCCAATTACAAAGCATTGACGCTGTGCTATTTGGGATTGCTTTCGTACAAAATATGGTCGGAATAGTTTTTTAACTCCGTCAACTGTGAAAAGATTAATTTAAAAATTCAGGAGGACTAAATCTGCTTCGATATTGACATTTAAACGGCTTGTTTTTGGACGACCAGTGTGTTAGGTGTCTCCAACGGCTCCAGCCTACCTGAGTTTTTCAATTAATCTCTTCAAATTTGACGAAGTCAAAACACTATTCCGACCATACACAAAAAAAAAATTCTCAAAAATTTTGCACCAATTAATGCATTAATCGAAAATAAAATCAGTTTTAATGAAAAATTTAATCAAGTGAATTAAATGTTTAATTGATTCTATTTAGTTGTTTACTGTTGCAAATTTAATTAATTTTAAAATTAATATCACAAATCTTTTAATTGAAATCAATTTTTTTTTCTGTGTATTTTGTATGAAATTTTCGAACTGCAGCCGCCAAGCTTCATTGTTTTTTAAATATTGCTCAATATCGTGTAACGCTCCATGTAAACTAACTCTAAACTGTCAGCTGTCGAACTCTATTTTAGAGTTGCCAACACTTTACTGTACAAATGGCAGCAAATTTAAATCTAGCGTTAAATTTGGGACACCATTTAACTATATAAAAAAAGTTCTAAACTGAAAAAATGCTCGCCAATTTTTTTCAACTAAACCATCAATCAGAAATAAAATCAGTTTTAATTAAATATTTAATCAAGTGAATTAAACAATTGACCGGTCCCGAACGTGAAATAAAATGTCCACCGAACTCGCCTCTCAATAAGTCCATTGTTAAGCGTGCTGTGTAGCATGTGGCACCGTCTTGTTGATACCACATGTCATGCAAGTCAAGCTCTTGCATTTTGGGCAAAAAAAAGTTGGATATCATCTCATGGTAGCGCTCACCATTCACAGTTACGTTATGATTCGCATCATCTTTGAAGAAGTACGGTCCAATGATGCCACCAGCCCATAAACCGCATCAAACTGTGACTTTTTCTGGATGCATTGGTAGCTCTTGCAATGCTTCAGGCTGATCTTCACTCCAAAATCGACAATTCTGCTTATTAACGTGCCCATTGAGCCAAAAATGAGCTTCGTCGCTGAACACAAGAAGCGCGCGATGAACTTTCTTAACAGAGCACGCATTTTGATAATAAAATTCAATAATTTGCAAGCGTTGTTCGTTTGTAAGACGATTCATGGTTAAATTATAGATCAAACTGAAGATGTTTGACAGTGAAACAAAACACGAAACGTGTGCCAGCTGTTAAAACCAGTGATGCCAAAAAGATAATAGCTAAAAATGCACCCATTATCAACAACATTATTGCAGAAAATTTTGTTAATATCAAAAAATATTATTTTGCTTCTATTAATTTGTTTGCTAGTGCAAATTGAATTAATATCACAAATTTTTTAATAAAAATTATTTGTATTTTATTTCTATGTAGTTCAGTTCTATTTTAGTTCTAGTTCAATTCTAGTTCAGTCTTTAGTTTTAGCTCAGGCTTTTATTTAGTTGCGATTTAGTTCGAGGCCATTTCGTTAAAAAAGTTTTTGATGACAAATTTCTTTTAATCTAAGAATCTAATTTTAATTCTCTCAATTGGTTTTAATTTTCGATTCCTTTTATTTCAGACATCAAATCCGATTTGCAATATTTTACTGCAGTTTTCATTTAATCATTTAGATGCCTTTACTTCTTTCAATTTATACAATTTAATCCCATTAAAATCGTTTCACATTAAAGAACTTATAATATTCTCTTTCGCTTAATTTTCTTCAATTATGTATTTGATTTTATAATGACCTCAATTTCATTGTTGAACACATGTGTTTATGCCTCTTTTGACAGTTGACACTTAATGGAGCGTCACGTTTTAAATGTTTTTCACAGCTTCAACGTTATCTTGTGTGTTGTTTTGTTTTCTTTTTTGTAAATTTTTTTTTTTTTTTTTGGTAGCAGAAGGTATTAAGGGGACATTTTTTATTAAAAAAAAAAGAAAAATAATATACAAGGAAAATAAAAAAAAAAAAAAATATTGTGGACTAAATAAAGACAAGAAAATGCCGTTAAAAAAATTAAATATATAGTTCATAATTATCAACACAAAATAAAAATATATTTTATTTTAACTAAAAAGAAAAAAAAGATGAGAGACATACAGAGACGTTGATAAGATGAATGGATTTTAATGAGGATGATATCAAAGGAAACCAAAAAACAATCTGGCAGCATTTTGTTTTTTTTTTTTCTTTTAAGGAACAGGGACACACATAAACTTCAACAGCTTAATGGAGAATACCCTGCAAATAAAATTGGACCACCTGACCCATTTTGATAAAATGGACTACTCCATGGACTAGTCCGATGTAATGCAAGCATGGACCATACCATTGTTAAAAAGTGTTTGTAGTGAGACGACATGTCTTCGTTTTTTAACGACATGCTTTCGTGTTTAAACGACTTCAAAACTAATCCTCTTGAGTATACCATGGAGTAGTTTTAAAACTACTCCTTACTGGTCCAAAGGTGGGTTATATACCATGGAGTAGTTTTAAAACTACTCCTTAGTGGTCCAAAGGTGGGTTATATGGTCCTCTCCTAGGACATCGTAATGTTAAATAGACCAGGTTTTTTCCATACGTTTGGGTTACTTGTGGACTAGTCCTGGTCCCTTGTGGACTACTCTTTAAACGCGTGTTTGGACTGGTCCTATTATTTGCAGGGTACTTATAGATACTCACACCAACATCATTTCATTTACATGTATGTATGTATATGTAAATAAAAACGTAGTGTGCTGAATTTAATTTTAAAGATTTAAAACATTAATTTTTGCTTTCTAGGTTTTTGACGTGTGTTAAATACAACCAAAAATGTTTTTATTTAAACATTTGAAATAGGTTTTTTGGCCTTAAAATGAGTTCCGCATTAATTTACCGTTAGGACTTCGATTTTTTAGGGTTATCGTATAATGGCAATTTTAGAGCTCATACTGTTTTAAGGAAGGCTATAGAAATCTATAAAAACGGACAAAATAACACTTGAATCACCTTTAACAGTTATTTAGCTTCTATAAAACAGTAGTTTCGAGTTAATCCACTCTATTACACGAGTGTTATAGGAAATGTTGCTTCTAAAGCCGGCGATACACTATCCTATTCAGTCGTGCGATTTGCAAATAAATCGTGTGTGCTCATAAAGTGGGATAATGTGGCTTGAAAATGAATTAATTGACAGGTTATTTTGACTTGCAAATGTTTATGAAAATTTTCATAAAATGATAGATTCCATGTGATCAGAGTTGCATTTGCTTGTAAATTAGCTGAGTTATTTTAATTTTCATTGACAGCATTGACAGCAGAATTTGCAGACATTTTGTTTTTATGTTGGATAGATACAATTCCGTCAGATATTCGTGTGACTCGCGGCGTTTAAGGAGTTCTAGGAAAACGGACAAAATAACGCTTTGATCACCTTTAACAGGGTGAAGATAAAAGGCAAGAGTAATATAGGAAGCCGCTCTTTAATTACTTAGCTCCTCTAAGTTCTTGGATTTCTGGATGAAGCCGGAAATCAAGGTAAAAAATATTATTTGGCACTCCATCACATCGCTTTAATTAGAGTCTCGTTTTTAAAAATGGCTATATGCGACTGCTTTTTTCAAAGGTTCGGTAAAAGAATGTGACAAAAATGCATTTTACTTTGCGATTAATATAACTATTTGTCTTATGAGTAACTGTGACATCGATTAACATGAGCACCTACACTATGGCCTAATCTCACGCACTTACCAAATGCACATGTGTGCAAATGATCCTTAAATTTGCACCCACAGGTAGCAATTTCGGGTGTATAATCAATCAAAAATTATACACCCACCTCTGGTTGAGCCGGAGCTATTTAACCTCCACTGCCATGTATTATCCAAGCAGCTTTGTTAAATAGCAACATCACCTAGGGCCCCGCACCGAACTTTCCCATAAGTGTGAAAAATCAGTCATCCACGTGAATGTTATCCTTCTCGCGATTTTTAGCTTAAACCACAACCACTCTCCGATACTTTCACTTAGTCAATAAAGCTGATCTTCGTTTAACACTTTTGTGGGCTCATGCCTTGAAAAAGGCACTCTCCCATCGGACGGTGAAATCCTTATTGTAAACCAAATCTCTATTAGAAAAGTAAGGCTTCCTCAAAGATAATCGTCCTGAAAGACAGAAAGCATTTCTCGCAAGACCGCAACACTTCAACAATAGTCAGACCGGTGCTGGCACACCGAAAGCTGTTGCCTTTCGTAGCTTCTCAGTTAAGGACTGAGGTACAACTTTGAAGTCAATGAAGTCCATAGGACCAAAAATAGCTCTGTCTTTTGGAAGGTAGGTGCAACACAGGTTGCATTCACTTGAATTTCATTTATATGAGATTCTGAAGAATGCCACTACATTCAAGCGCCAACCTTAAGTAAATATCCAAGGCAGAATGGTCAATTGTCACCTTGCGGATCCACGACCTCAACCTGATTTACCCAGAGGATGTAACGCCAAAAGATTATATTAAAATTTTTTTTTGCGCTCCCGGGAATAAAAAAGTCCGGAAAATAAGAAAAGCTAATTGCAACTTAAGTTTGTCCAGGTTTTACAATAATAGGTACCGCGAGAACCAGGTGCTCCAAGTACAGGGCCTTATTCTTTCGTTACAAAATCTTAAAAATGGGGTTCACGAGGCGGATTTGTACTCAAAACCTTAGGGAAAGTTATGTCTTCTGGCGAATGTTTCTGTGTGCTGTTGCTATTTGACAAATGCTTCATTTTTGCAGTGGAGATCATATATATCCAGTTTCTCAATAAGGTACTAGAATTGACACCTGCGCTTAGATGTAGGTGTTAAGAGCACCGTCAATTAAGAGCACCGTCAATATTTCGTATATTTTTATTATCGATATTTCGATTTCCTTTGGAAATCTTCTTCAGGATATATTTTAATTAAAATTAACAAAAATTATGTTTGACAATACAATAACATTTACTTTTTGTTAATTTTAATTAAAATATATCCTGAAGAAGATTTCCAAAGGAAATCGAAATATCGATAATAAAAATATACGAAATATTTAAAATAAAAGTGACCTTAAGCTCAAATATTAATAAAGAAGACAAATATTTAAAAAAGGTCGAAGAAATTAGAATAAAATAATTTTTTAATTTGTTAATATTAAAAAATATCGATATATCGATACATCGAAATTTTTGAAAAAATAAATATCGATACTCTTAAAAAATATCGATTCGATATATATCGATATATTTTTTCAATTTGCCCATCCCTACTCATGACTGCCATAAGTAGCCACCTGGAACACATGTGTGCATTTTAGCATCTACATTTTTGCGATTCATTGGGCGTTATATTAATGTGGCCAATACCTCAAAACTTATATGGGCATTTACATTAGCAGATCGCGCCTGACTAATCTTCAACCTTTAACCACGGGGACCAGTAGTCCCCAGGACTTTAGGTATCCTTAAACACTTATTACTTTAGTCCATTAGGATATTTCCTGTTAGCTGCATCCAATTTGCGGGAAGGGAAATTTTGACATGTTAGAGTGCCCCGGTAGGCTAGCTAGTCTATCAACCCCGGGGTTGCGGGTCCGATTCCCGCCAGAGACTCTGGTTTCTTTCCTGCAGACAAGCGTCAAGCTTCGCGGGGATTAGCATAGGGAATTAAAAAAAAATAAATAAGTTGGTCTGATAGAGGCTTCTCTTTGCCTGCTCTTATTCAACATAAGTTGCTTGTGCTATGGAGTTTAGATAGCTTCTACTGCTGGAAAAAGTATATATCGATGGCTTAATATAAAAAAGGCGTAACTCGATTTTTTGTTACTTTACAGGGGAAGGAAAAAACTTAATAAAATCCGGTAAATTTTAGATACAAACAAAGTTTTAATGCCATTTTTAATGAAAAGAGGCAACACATTTTATTTCTCATTAAATTTATATATTTTTTTTATTTTAATGAAGTTAGCTAAGATATGGCCTTTTTTCATTGAAATTTTTGAAAAAAAATTAAGTTAGGGCTTTTTTAAACTGAGTTGAAAATGGGACATATTATTATAGAAATTCAGGTTCTAATAATAAAAGAAATTAATTAATGAAATTAAGAGGTTTAAATCAGAAGTTAACTGCAAAATGTTAGTTCTTATAAGGCAAGTTATCATAAAAAAGATGGCAATCTGCAGGTAAAAACTTTTCCAAATTCTAAAGGTGGCCCCATTTCCTTTTTGTGATTGCTATTTTCTCCTTATATAGTGAATCAGGGGGATGTCTTTAATCGCCGACTTCGATCTATGTGGGAGCAATTCGTAGTCGTCAGTTATGTCTGTTTTGAAATATATTGATCCTGATGGATCATACGCCATACCATGTTTACTGGACCCGCTAATCCAATTCCGAACCATCTTTTCTTTTATGCCTAGCGTTGAATAAAACATATTACGGTACACTTGTAGTCTGATTGAATTTTGTCTCAAAAAATATTGAATTGTCTGCGTTCGTCTCGATTTTTCTGTGGAATTAATTTTTGTCTCAGAACTGCTTGTAAGGCTGATCACATACATTCGTTTTTGCACCCAAGTCATCTTCCAAAACAAATTAAAGATTTCATTTCGGGTGTGCTCTTTAAAAGATAAGCAATTTCTAAGCGCACTTTTTTTTACAAAATTGTGATGAAAATGCTTCTCCTAGTTCTCTAAGGGCCATTATTACAACTTGAAGTTAGCTAAAGTTAAGATTAAATTGACAGATAATAATGTGTTATCTGTCAAAAAGCGTCTGTTAACTGTCGGATAACAGCTAACGCCAAGTTATAAGAATGACCCTAAGAGGCTTAACAGGCAGTTTTTTATTCGATATTCCAATATATTGCAAACCTTCCATTCTTTTTTTTTTATTATGTCCATTCGGCCTTTCTAGCCATTTCTTGTTTGAATTCCATCTGCGTTCTCCGATTCAGAGTCATAATTTTCGCTTGCTTTCATATTATTTATTATATTATTTAATTTTTTTAATGTCAAAACTGTTCTTTCTCCAACAATATTTTTACACAAAAAAAGCAAAGGGAACTGATCAGAACACACAAAATATTTGTATGCTTCATTATATTGGGAAGTACCGTTTTGTTAATATAAAATGTCAAATTTATTTTAATTTACACAATATACAATACCACTTTTCTTTACAGCAGATAATTTCATGTTTAATACACTTGTAGTCAAATTTTTTGCTTAGCCTCCGCCGCAATTTCTTCATCAACTCATTTATCCGCTAAGGCGAATTTGATGCTTGGGAAATATAAACGCACAACTACAGCTGCGCTGACAGATTTACCTTGTATTTTTGTGTCATGGTGAAAACCAATGAAATAAAACAAAAAAACGAGTTAGGGCTTTTACTTTCAAAAAATCTTTGACTTGACTTAGGGCTTTTTTTAAAATCGTTATAAATCTGTTATTTGCAATTATACGGTATTAAAATCAACGTGAGCGGGCCTACGACAATCTTCAATACAAACATTTACTTTAGCAACTTAAAATTAAGCCTTTTTATCCATAACTTAACATGACCTTCAATCCTTTTAAGTTTCCCATTGATTATTTATATTTTTTAGTTATTAATAATTAACATAATATTTCACTAAAAAATAAAGCCACACACATGGTTGGTCTGCGCAAGCTCACTTGATTAACTGTCAAAATAAAATGACATATCGTTTTAAAGGCTTTACAGCGAAAAAAATTAATAACAACACGTTTGCAGTTGATGGACTCAAAAAGCCTATGCAAATAAATTAATAATCGTAAGATTTTGAAATCACAAAATGGAAAACGCTGTAACGGTAAGAAAGACATTTCGTAAATCAACTTTGTAAAAGATGTCTCGTTTTTGGAATTGATATTCTTTTAACATACTGCTTTTGTCGTTTTCGTTGTCGTTGTTAAGTGTTACCCCATCAAATGATAAAAGCCAAGTCATTTATTTTTAAATAGGATCTATTAAAGAAAAATCTGAAGTAAAAAATTCAAAAAAACTAGTTCATTTGATCAAAACAAATAATTTCAACAAGTCTTTTACTGCTCTACTAACAACTCTGCATGTGTTAAAAAGGCGTTACGTTGGTTTTTATTTTTGTTAACCACGTTAATAGAGAGTGAAAAAGGCTGTGACGACAAGGCAGTTCACTTGGTGGTTGGTTAAAATTTAAAAATATGTAAAATTTTTCCAAATGTAGCATTCGCTACAAATTTCAAGTAGTTTGTTGTCATTAATCAGTTTTAATGTCAGTTAAAAATAAAAACGACGAATAAAAAACTCCATAATAAAATAATTTATCTTGTACAACAGATTTAACTTAAATATGTACAACGTTTGTCTACAAGGAGATCAGGTTTTAAGACAGGGAATTTTTCTTTCTTACTCACATTTTCACAAGAGGTCTTACATGAACCGAATACTTCATTACAGCAATTGTAGAAATCTGTAATGGAAAAAAAGAAAAAAATTTCAATTAAGTTATTAGTTAATGAAAAAAATTAAAACTAATTTGTAAATATTCTTAAAAAAGTTGATTAAGTTGTGCTCATATACCCATATTCCAACTATTTCCAGGCTGAACTTTATTAAAATATTATTCATCATTATTATAAATCATTCTGCTCGATTTATTACCCTCTGCATGCCCGCCCTTTCTATTCCAAAATAAATGTTTTTAGTATTTGTTTGGCAGAAAGACAAAAAAAAAGCAATATTTTGCTCTAAAAGTGTTGCTCTTTCACTAAAGAGCAATGATCCTCAGTTGAAATGTGTATTCCACACTTACTTAGGAGTACATACGTTGCAACATGTGTTTCCATTTTTAAATGAACTTACAATGCAGTAAATATGTGTATCTGCAGTGAATAAAGATTAATGTCTTTACATTTTTTAATGCAGAACTACAGAAGGAAAGACATTTTCGATCATACACAAGTTTTGGGTTGCATTTAGTTTTCAAGTTCTTGAAGGGATATTAGAAAATGTCACAATTTGAAAGCTTCGTAGAATGGTAAAACTTCAAAAAGATCCAAGATTTACTAAAGAAAAGGTCAATATCCAAAATTAATTAACGCTGCATAACGGTGGCACTTAGACGGAAATTAAAGCTTAAAATCAACGAGGGCCTCAAATTTTATGGTCTAATTACAGTGATCTTTACTTGGGAAAATACGCGCACAATGCCTCCATTCAATCCAGCATTTTACACAGAGAATGACATTTTTTGCACTTGATCCCCTAGAGAATGTACAAATTCTAAGCTTAAGGTACGTTCGCATTTAACAAATGTTTGACGAAAAACTCCAAGAAATGCGTGATCACTAAATTGATCTACTTATAACTTTCGTTTTAAAAATTTGTGTGTATCTATTAAACATTATTAGGGTGGCGGTGTCGTGTAGTGGTTAAAGCGCTTGTCTACAGAACCAAGCACTCAAGGTTTGATCCCTGGCAGTGGGCGAACAATTTTCATCATCATGGCTTTCAAATTTTAATAATTATGTGGCTTTAATCACCCTTCAAACAATCTATGCAAGAAGCTCCCTGACCTCCCATTCCACTACTAAAGAGGATAAAATCATGGCAAAGATCAGGCAGCCGCCACCACCTGGGGAAAAATGATACAGATTATTAAAGTTCCCCACCACCTGGGGAAAAATGATACAGATTATTAAAGTTCCCCACCACTACACCAAAATAAAAGGAGGGTGTTCTTTCAAGGCAACGTAAGAAGTCAGCCCCATTATTCTAGAACTTGCAACAGCAGACCAATCATCTACTTAACTGAAACAACAACCGATTAACGAAGCTGATAGAAGGCAAAATAACCAGCGAACTACAGTCAAAGTAAAACAACTGCCATTTCTTCAACTTCTTAATTTGTCATTGGCCAAGAAAAAACTGTTGCTTTTACTTCTGATTCATTAAACGTAAACATTTTCTGTCAAACCAATTTAAAAATCGATAAGTTGTACACACATGCTGTTTGACTTAGCAAATATCAAACAAATGTTTAATAAAAATAGTGGTTACGTGTATGTGGTCAAATTATTGTTAAATGTGACCATAGCTTTAGTAAGTCTGTGTTCATACGGCTCTTATCTTATTGACATGATTGCTACTTTAGAGTCGAGAGGGACGAGGGGAAAAGAAACGAGTACACAGATGCATGTACTGTCTTTACGTTTTGCTTTTTAATTCGTTGTTTAATTTTGTTATTGTTTTCAATATCAAAAAAGCACATGTCGTCAACATGACTTGAATCATTTGAACGCCAATTCATGTTCAAAGATGAAAATGGAAGAATCTTGTCAATAAGACATGAACCGTATGAACTCAGACTAACCGGAGATAACTCAGTAATTCGCAGCATAGCAAAAACCCACACAGAGGCATGTCAAACTTTGACATTTAGTTTATAGCAAAGACTAGTCAAGTAGCTACATTGATGAGCTGCGTTTCTTTTAACGAACTTCCAATTAAAGCCCCAAATAATCTTGAGATATTGGCAGCATCTAAAATTCCCTGAAAGCTTTGCGGTATTAAGCATGATGAAATAAACAGGTGGTGTTACTACGCTAGATGACGATTTTTTGCTCTGATTTTGGTTGTCTAGTCTTACATGGCCTTGACACATGCTAGTGCAAGTTCGAAAACTCAATACACACACGCTTTTTCACTAACATTATTTTTTGACACTTACAGCAAATTAAAAATTTATATTACGTATGCGGACACATATTTCCCTTTTTGTCGTTATGTTGTATTTGTTGCCCTAGCGGTGCCACCGGTATTGCTTCACCATGGTATTAAGACAATGCTACCGTTAAATTCACACAAGGGCTAAAATTTTGGTAGAGAGTGAACTGGTATTTTGAAATATTCCATGCCATATGCACTTGCCTTGTCGCTTTTCTTAATTCAAGATGCTTTAAGATCCTAATGCTGCTTTTGCTTGTTTAAATGTATAGATTGCAAAACTGGTTCGATATGTCATTTTTGAGAAATAAGGGATATGCTTTTTAAAATGTTAAAATGTCTATAGATTGACGATGTCTATAGAAAAGGCTCGAGAACCTTCAAAACCAATCTTTTTCCTTAATTTAAAATAAAATGAATTATTATTTAATAAGTTTAAAAAGGCCGAAAAGTTAGAAACATTTTATTGGAAAAGTTCTGAGGATCTGAATTTAAAACGAAAACTTTCGTCAAATCATTTAATTTTTTGAAAATGTGGACATTAGAGGGAAAATTACGGCATTCAATATCGATCGAAACTACAATACAATTTAAATGACAATTTCGATCGATATCGAATGCCGTAATTCGCACCCAGGAGTGTACAACTATGCAAATAGTTCCGAAATGTGAATCAGGGGGCAAATTATGGCAGTCGTGATCAAATACTTTTCCGAGTTCGAAAGCAATTTTATTTCTAATTCTTTCTACCCATACTGAACGGATCGAAATTATATTTTTAGTGTTGTAAAGCATTTATTTGCGTTTTCACAACACTGAAAAAGTAATAACGATTCGTTTAGTATCGACTGAAATATAATTGCGTTTTGAATCGAAAAAGTATTCGATCACGGCTGCCATAATTTGCCCCTAGTACTGACATTTGCTATGGCAAAAAGTTTGAAAATTCACTAGATTAAAGGCGGGAACTGAGACTCCATCTTATGCTAGGCTGACCTCAAAAACGATTAAATCAGTCGTGAGTTGTTAAACTAGCCAAGGACATTATTAGATACAGTATAAAGTAATCCAGATCTGGATGACAGGTCTAAGAAGTCGTGCTTAATTGAGGGTCTAGGAACCTTTGAAAGTTTCTTACAGTATTCGTTAAAAATGTTCAACTTATTTCTTTAAAAAGTAAGTAAGTTCCAAAAAATTCAAAATAATTACCAATTCTAATGGTGAACTGAAAAAACAGGCGACTTGTGGTGCTAAAGATCATTTGAAGCTCCGCGGAGAACCTTTCTGCTCGTCAAAATGATATTCCCTGAACATTACTTACAATTGCATGTTTGTGTTTTTCTAATTCTTGTTTCTTGGCTTCTTCCAAATTTTAATTAATCCTTAATACAAAATACTACATTTTTTTTTTAAATTGCCAAAATCTCAAATCAATGGGTTTCTGTAGGGTACTTGGTGGATGTCTTTTAGTTCCCCACATCATTTGTTTTAATTTATTTTCCTTTTGGAGCATCATCAAATCTGAAACTAGTTGTTATTCTTTTATAGAGTGTTATATGCGTAATAAATTCATATTTATTTTGCTTTTTTTTGTCGTCTTTCTCATCTCATGTTCCGCACACAGTCTGTAGAACACACTATACGGTTCAGCATGCAAATAAATGTTTTGTAGTTATTTTATGCGTTACAAGTGTCACAAGTAGTGTGCGGTGAAACTATAAAGTAAGGAGAAGGAATGGTTGGAATCAGCGATGGATTTGAGAGGAATAATGTGATTTAAGGAAGGAAAACACCAGGGAAAATGGAATAGTTTTTGATTTTTATCTCTGATTCTTGATAAGAGATGTAATTTTAAAAACATCCTTAGTTTACATATCAAGCCCTAACCGCGAAAAAAACGTAAGCGCCAAAAATCAAATTTTACAGGAGAGAGTTTTTTTTTATTTTATTTCATATAAATTTTGTATGAAATTTGTCGCTCACGATTAAATTGTTCTTGCTATAAAATCGTAACGGTACCTTATGTGACCATGACAAGATAGGAGATGATGTTAATGTTGCCAATAAAGTCATTTGTTAAAAAAAAAACGAAAATTAAAAATGATGGCTGCGAGTGTAAGACGGCAAATCCATCTGAGGAGATCGAGTGGTTGCGATCGAAACATGTCATGGTAACCTGCCGGCCAGGGTTCGAGCCCGAGCCACGTCAAGAATGAAAGATTATCAATAACAATTTTAATTGATTTTCATGTTGTAAAATTCCTTTCTTCATAAAAATAATTTAATAAAAATTAAATTTCATGAACTTAAGCCTAATTAAAAATATTAAAAATTTGGATTGAAAACCATAAATAGTTCAACAAAATAACCACAATACTAAAAATGATGTCGCTTACGTTATTTTCTTGCTTAGGGTTCGATATGATCTGTTGCCAAAGAGGGTTAAGAGAATAGAGATATTGAGTAATAATGAGGAAAGCAGGGAAGGCAAACAAAAGTAATTATTAGAATCTGAGTTTCCTGGAATTAAACTTTACAAAGGAAGGGAAGACGAAAATCAGCCTCAGTCATTTTCGCATATTTACGTTGATCATTTCCATATTTTTCTTTTAGCATGCCTTCCCCATAAGCTTGTGCATCAACACAGCGATCATGTTATTGTAGCTTATTTTTTTCGCTTCTTCAAATGTTAGAGTATAAAGAAAAAATAAAATAAAATAAAAGAAATTTAAGTACTTGTACTCCACTCGAATCCAGCATATGAATTGATATGAATGAATGTTTGTATAAATTTGCGGTGTGTGCGTATGTCTCCTTGTATATCAAAGTGTTATAAAGTATTTTACATGTTTAAATGATTTCTAGTTGTTAGTTGGCATACAACATAACATACTCTATAAATTTAAAATGCGTCCAGCAAACTTAATTACTTTGATGATGACTTGTTGTGTTATAAATTTTAAAAATGTTGGATGTATTTTCTTTTTCTTTTGTATATGATTACAGCAAAAAATGGAATGAAAATTAACGGAATACGGTCTAGGAAAAGTTTTGATTTGTGAGAGTTTAAGAAAGATATTTTAACTAGTTCTAAAGAATTAAGGATTTACCTAAAATTCTTGCTGTAAAATGATCTCTAATATAGAGAGAAGAATTAGAAAATAAACAAAAATTTTGACTCAAAATAAAATTGACATTGAAAGATTTTGCTAATGTATTAAGGGTTTGTTTTTTGACTAGAAAGTTAATCATACTAGATGAATTGGGTAAAAGACGGAGTTATCTAAGGGCAAGAAGTTTCAGTACAACAGTAACTCTGAATTAAATGCAGAAATTAAAAATCAGACCTACGATTTAAATCAGGGAGTTTTAACATTAAGAACTTTAATTGAAAAATAAAGTCGCTGAAGAAGAACAGGGTGTTTTTCTGCAGGCGTATAGAACCTTCGATAGGGCTAACTATAAAACTATGTAACTGCCTTACTAATCAAGTATGTTCGACTTTTCTTTCAGTCTAATTTGGCATAATACCATGCAAAGAATTACGTTTAAAAATCGTTGAATTTTTTTTCCAAAATTTGCGCTCTGTACGCCAAACTTATAGATCACTTCGTCCATGACCACATTAACTATTTTGTATAATATTCATCCAAATTGAGCCGGTTCCGGTCGTACAGAAGTAGCCATCGCCGCTGTAAACGTGAGTCTGACAGAAGACTCGAATTTATCGTTCCAACGCCGTTCTCAACAACTCGGTCCCAGCCCGTCCACTACTTGGACAATTTTGAGACAAGCTCTTGGCCTTCATCCATATAAGATACAACTATGTATTGCAACAATTAAAGACTGCGGGCAATCCATTGCGACGCTTGTTTGGTGAACGGGCTAAGAATGGAAGTTGAACCAGAGTTTTTATCGTCAAATTATCTTTAGCGATTAGGCTAATTTCTGGCTTAACGGATTATGTAAGCAAGCAAAACTATCGTTTTTGGAGAGAGACTCCCAAAAAAATCATTGTTTTGTGGGGTTTACATGCCGTAGCTATCAGGGGCCCATTTGGCTTTAAATTCGAAACCGGTGCCAACATTACCGTGAATGACGAACGCTACAGGAAAAAAATTCGTGATTTTTTTATTCCTTATGCCATTGTATTTGGAGGAGGTAAATGGTTCCCAGACGACGGCGCAACATGCCATTCTGGGCGTGAAACCTTCACTTTGTGGAGCCAAATGTTGGGATTATATCAAGCAATGATCCTGTGAATTGGCCACCTCGTTCGTGTGATTTGACACCTTTGGACTAATTTTTGTGGGGGTACCTTAATTTTCTGGTCTCTGCTGATAAACCAATAACGATTGATTATTTAGAAGCCAACATTCTCTGCTTTGTTCAAAAAAAGACCAGATATGGTAGAAAAAGTGGTACAAAGTTGGACAGACAGAATGGCGTTCATAAGGCGAGTTCGCGGAGGCCATGCGCCAGAAATTATTTTTAAACATTAAATTCCATGAAATTTTGGAGCTAATAAAGCCAACATTTTGGTGGTTCCATTTAATTTGTTGGAGTTTAGAAAGACCTAAAGATTGACAATTCAAAATGGATGTCTTTGAAATATTTTCTTTTAAAAATGAAAAAAAAATACTTTTGCAAATTGAAATTTACAAATATCTAGGAATATAAAAGGAGAACTTTTAAAGACTTTTAAAGGTTGAGAGTTTCTCTTGACTTATTTTATACATATGTATGTCCTTTATTTATCTTAAAAAAATATTATGAATACAAACAAATGTTAAATAAAATGTTCACGGAGATCATAGGGCGTCAATCAAATTTGTTGACGATTCTGAAATCGATTGGGTTTAAGAAGATCGACTGGTTAGGCCAAAACTTCCAAATCTAGAGTTGGGACTGCCAAACCTAGGCCGGCTAAATACAGTTGAGTTTCAGCGACTTATTGTAATTGGATTACCACCTAGTTTCTAAAGACGCATCGGAATTAGCATGCACTCTGGATACTCGGTACTGTTTGCCTTCTCACTTTAGCTGCCACCAGACGGAAGCCTGAATGGCGTTACCAGGTAGCACTTGGTCTAAGACCGGAAGTTGTGAGAAGTTGGGAATTTCGACAGAGGACTCGCTTCTTGCTAACCCCAAGTGGATAGCAGACAGAGAGCTTTCAACCTCTGAGAAAAACCCTACCCTCAAATACAACGGAAAATTTAAGTATTCTATGATTAAAATTGCAACTACATAAGGAAATGCGATTTCAAATAAGACCTGATATTGTAAGAAACTGAGAATTGGGAGACCCTTGAGACCAATGGTTGAAAATAGAAGTCTATTAATATTTAAAATAGACTTATGACTTAAAATAAGAATCTTTAACAAAAATACTATCGGAAACGGGAATCTATTAAGATCTAGGATAGCAACTAAGAGAAAGTCATATGATTGAAATTGGAAGTTCTTCGAGACTTACTATTGGACTCTATTGAGACCAACATATGCCAAAAGGAATCCAGAAATATCCTGGATTGAAAACATGACTTCATTAAAGTAAACAATGGAAAAGGACGGTCTTCAAAACCCTAAGGTAGCAAATTGAAGTGCTAGATTTGGAAATGCACCAAAAAGCTTGCGTTTAAAAATAATGCAAAATACTAAGGACTGAAGAAGGACTTTAAAATGTGTTTAACTGAAAATGGGAGTATTGATCTTTTATTTTTAACAAAAGGGAATCTACGGCTTTTCGGACTCGATTTAAACCCTAAATACTCAACTAAATTTTAATTTTGCACGTACTGGACCCCTTTCACACTCGGCAAGTTACTTGCGTAAGTTACTTGCCGACAACAACAAAGTCTGTACAAAATTTTTTTTTCCTTATCCCGACCTTACCGTTGACGTCTACAAACCACGAGTTGCGCAAGAGACTGGCCCAAGTAACTTGCCGAGTGTGAAAGGGGTCTTATAACTTAATATCAGTCAAGTTTTCGGTTTTAAAATAACTAACTAACACATAATCTAAAAATCTCAGATATATGTACCTGCTAAAGACTCTAGTCCAAGACTAACATGGTTACTTATTATGGTTTTTAATCAACGTTAGTTAAAACCGGGCGGGTTTCTCTATTCTATACAACTCGAGCACTTGACTGCCTGGATCAAAAAAAAAAAAAAAACAACATTTTACACGAGAAGGAAAATTGTTTTTGCTATAAAATAGCTTGTACGACCATACGATTTTAGGAGATGATGCAAGTTTTACCGATTTCACAGCGAATACAGAAATCTATCCATACTAGATCTGCGACCAAAATCTTTCTCTCATCCTCAGTTTAGCTACCTTGTGATCTACAAAGGATTCTCATGTATAGAATCTATAATATTTGGGCTGATAAGGCTCTTTTGAGCTTTTGATATGCTCAAGCTAATGGCTGCACGTATATCAATTTTATCTAAAACCAAAATATGAAAGCGGAACTCCCAAAGGATAACGGTTAACAAAAATGGAACTCCACCAAAGACTTTTATTAACGTACGGACTCTGTAAAGAAAATAAATGTTCAATCAAAGGATGTAAAGAAGTTTTTCCATTTAAATATAGATTATGACCTGGAAAGCCTCCAAAAGTTATACAGGTACTCCTTAATTTTATTAAAAACTTGGAAGCTTACCAACTAAACTCCTTAAAAAAATCTTCTACTTTTTTAAAAGGAAATAATTAAATTAAAACAAATTTTCCTTCTGCTAAAATCTACACATAAGGAAATTGCTTTTCTTCTTTATGACCATTAAAGAAAAAAAAAAGAGGAAAAAATACATTTTCCACCTTTTAGTCAAGTAATTGTATTAAATAATCAAAGATATCAATACCTATTCCTCCTCTAAAGAGGAAAGTATAAATATTAAATAAATGCTTTCCATTATTTGCTTTATTTCTAAAGTGTTATAGAAATTTTAATTAAAAGTGTTGAATTTCGTTAAAAGAAATACATATTCTATATGGCAAATCATACAAACGTGTACTTGTACAAATGAATAAAAAACTTTAGAAAATAAAACCAAGCTGAACCAAAAGCCATATTGTGTTAAAGGGTGGTTTTAATAGTCTTTTGAGCTGCTGCTGCTGCTGCTGCTTCAAAGATGCTTTTAGTTTTTGTTGCTTTTGCTTTTGTTGTTGCTTTTGGTGTAGCTTTTCATAATTGAACTTAATACCCCACATTCATGCAGGCGCCAGCATTTTAAAGTGAATTTGTGTTCGAAAAAAAGAACATGTTTATGGAAATTAACAAAAACGAAAGCCCACCAACGAAATAACGATTTTAATATGACAAATTCCTTTTATTTTTATTTAATCTTGTTTTATTTTATGAATTATTGTCTTAGAAGAGACAATGAAAATAATAAATTCTCATTAAATTTAATTCAAGTAATGAAATGATCATTAAATAAAATAACTTGAGTTGTACGAATTAATTTATTTAAAGTGATTACTCATTCAGTGAAGAATTTGGATATGGAAACGGAGGAAAACTTCAAGGAAATTATTGGTGGCAGGGTTTTACAAAAAGATGTTTCATTTCGATATGTAAGCAAAAAAATTGGACGTTTCTGTAAAAGTGAAACAATCGGCCTTATTATGGCTGTCGTTGGTGTAAGCGACAGTGTCGTTTTTAATATACTAAAAAAACTATTAAGTCATTGATGCCAGCAACAACCGTAATCAGGCTGAAAACCAGCAAAATGGCCGCCACGGCTATGTTTGCGGGGCCTTATTCTTTTCATGAAATGTTTCATCAGAAATTCGCACATTTTCAATAACTTCACCTATTCCATCTTTGATGTCTTAAAGCCTTAAGGCTTTTTTCCCTAATAGCGACGTTTACTATTTTTATATTTAAAAGGCTTGTGGCTTAGATATAGAAGAAATGGATATATGCCACCACTTGATCCCCAAAAACCCACTTCCAAAAGAAACGCACTCCACGCGCAAAAGCATCATCCTGCGAAAAAGACATCCCTTATCAGCATATCAACGCACACCCATTTTAACCGTGGTACTTTAACCTCTCATCCGCTTTAATTTCAAGTCTTTACTATCTTCACTAGCAGTTATTCGACCCTACACTTTCCTAACAAAACTTATCATTACCACCTTAACTATTTTGACTATCTCATAAAATGTGCCTTGCACAGAACTTATTTGAAACACGAAGACTTTCTTCCCTAAGAGAAGACTTCAGGAGACCTATCAATTTTGAATTTTTTTCGGATTCCAAGTGTGCCTCCACGTTATTTTCCCCGGAGAGTAAAACACCAAAAGGTGAAATATTCCCTAGATCATCCCTACAACCCCGGGGAAGAGTCGTACGCCGTACGGAACGTCCTAATGGAAACTAATATTGATACAGTTAATATCGTCAAGATTATTCCAAATATACTTATGGCTCAGTAGTGTTTGCCGTTGTCGGTTGTTGGTTGCTGACTTTGTCGGCATGACAACTTTAGCAAACCGTAAATTTTATCTGATAAAATTGTGTCTCGTGCATCACTTTAGATTGCTTATTCGCCCAAATGCAAGAATTGGCCTGTTGAAAAAACCATCGAGCCATAAGTAAACTTACCAAAAATTGCAAGTGCACACAACGTAGTCGCTCCGGAATGTAAATGTTGAAAAGTTTATCTCCTGTCGTTTAAAAATTTAAAAGAATTCCCTAGCCAATTTTACTTCAACTTAGTTCCTACTGAAAAATTTAAAAGTAGTGCCGATTTTTACAAAAGGCTTATTGTCTTCAGGCAATCGTTTCTTATTCTCTTTTAAAAAAACTACCCACGAATTTACTTTTCCTATTTGTTTTTAGCTCACGAACCCGAAAAGACATTTAACAGTTCTTTTTTGTGAATCATTCATTTTTTAAAGTACCAAGATGAGGCAGCCGCTTTCTTGCTGAACTCCGTCCCATGTTATGAGCAAAAATCAGCCCGTAACACTTCATTTTTATAATCTCCCTTCTTTCGATTGAGGTTTAAACCGCAGCCACTGCGTCATCTGGGCACCAGTTCCAATTTATTTTAAACCCTCGTTCTTTTGGCACTAGAAATGAAGCGCCTGCAGCACTGTTTTGGAGATCCTCCAATTTTAATCATAAGACAAACTTTAATCATTGGCAGCACCTTTATTATCCGAGAGCTAGAACTTTTGCCAATAGGACGCATACTTAAAATCCCCGAGGAAATTTAAAATTAAAAATTATGTCTGACAAGTGACCCCCCTACTGGCTCGGCAGGCTCCCAATCTTTTCCCAAAATTCTCAATCAAGTTTTTCAATAAACTTTTGTCAATAGATGATATCTGGTCGATGATGTTGTTTTGAAGCTTTCGAACTGTTGTGCGATTTTTGTTGTACACTTTCGATAGTAAAAAACCCCACAAAAAATAGTCTAAAGAAGTCAAATCGCACGATCTTGGTGGCCAATTCACTCCTCCTCAACAAGAAATAATGCGATTTTCGAACATTTCTTTCGGATCATTTCCTTGTAGCGATTTGCATTGACCGATGATAACTTAATTTTGGATATCCGTTATCACATTACACTGATTAGAAAATGATTCATATCTGTTAAAAAAAAAATAATTAAGTCAAAATTCTTTTGTGAAAGTTTAAGCGAGACTGATTCATTGGTTTAATTCAAGATATTAGTGCACGTAGTTGTGAGATTTAATAGAAAAACAAGCAAAGTGTAGTAAGTATTAGGTTTTCAGGGTCTGGATGAAGATCAGTCTCACTATTTAAAAGAAAATTTATTTTTTATCTAGACAACTGTTGTTTAAAAGATTTGCTTTCTTAGTCTGTGTTCATACGGCTCATGTCTTATTGACATGATTGCTACTTTGTAGGCGAGAGGGACGAGGGGAAAAGAAACGAGTACACAGATGCATGTACTGTCTTTACGTTTTGCTTTTTCATTCGTTGTTTAATTTTGTTATTGTTTTCAATATCAAAAAAGCACACATGCAAACGCACGACTATACAAAATAAAAAACATGTCGTCAACATGACATGAATCATTTAAACGCCAATTCATGTTCAAAGAAGGAAAAGGAAGAATCTTGGCAATAAGACATGAGCCGTATGAACTCAGACATACTCTGCTCAATTTGTTCGGAGCAGTTTTTAAACTCCTGGGCTGCACCATCTCAAAAACGAGTTTTAATGCCATGATTCGCATTGATAAAACTACTTTAACTAGTAACTTGTCTCTTAAAAAAGTTAATGGTATAACCGATTGAAAATTTTCCGCAAAAGCTACAGGAAGATATATGTATTTTATTTTTGTCTTATTAAGACGTTTTTTCGATATTGAAATCGAAAAATACCTGGGGCCTAACTCTGGCAGTAGTGATTCGAGTACTTTCTCGATTCGAAAGCAATTTAATTTTTAATTTATTCAGTCAATACTGAACGAATCGAAATTATTTTTTCCGTATTGTGAAACTAAATTTAATGCTTTACAACACCTAAAAAAAGTAATTCCGATTCGTTCAGTATTGACTGAAATAATTAGATATTCAGGGGTGTGCTGGAAATCGAAAACGAATTTTAAAAGTCAGTTCTTAATAAGATTTCTGTAATAAAAGAATTTTGTGAAAAATATTCTACAAATATTTCTCTATTAAACAGAATATCATAACAAAAATTATAAAAATATATTTTATACACTTAAGTGTATCAAAAAGAACTTTCAAATTTTCGCGTTTTCGTTTTCGATTTGCAGCACACCCCTGATTAAATTTCTTTCGTATCGAGAAAGTACTCGATCACGACTGCCAGAATAAGGCCCTTGTTTGCACTTTTTAATTTATAACGTTACACCACCACCATCCGCAACGTAAAATCTATTGCCTTGTTAGGAAAAATCAATTCTCAAACACAGAAAAAATTTTTTTTCCAATTCAAACAAAAAATTTGTAGAATCAAACAATTTTTTGTCTGAAATCGGTCCTTTAAACAAATTCGCATATTCAAACAATTTATTTGTATTTTGTTTATTGAAAAAAAACACTGATTTTTTCAAACAAATAATATAACTGAATCAAACAAAAAGTTTACTGAAATTCATATACTAAATTTCAAAATCAAAAAAAAAAAAAAAAAAACAGGTTTTTGCACAAGCAATGATGCGCACACAAGCAGGCACTGTATTTAGAAGATGATGGCAGAGCGGCCGGCTGGCTTTGAGACACATTTTTTTGTTGGAATAATTTTTGAACGAAGTTCTTTTTTTATACACACAATGTTTTTCGTCATCACTCACTGTTGCTGTATCCTTTCTTTTGCTAATGAAGAAGAAATGTAACCCAAAAATGGCGACAGACCGACTCGATATGTTTTTCGTCATCATTATATTTTTGTATTTGATGTATTTAAGCAAACAGTTTGAAAAAATTGAATACGGGATTTTGGTTTTTTTTAACCAACTTTGAAACCAACCAAAAATTTATTTTGTTTCTTATAATGTTGTTGTTGTTTCTGTTGTTTAAAAAGAGTGAAACGTTTTTTTACCTGCTATTTTTTTTTTTTTTTTACTTCAAACCTCTTCATTTTTCTTACTGTTGTACTTTTTTAAAGTGTCCAAAAATAGACTGCATGTGTTTTTTGTTGTAGTTCTTATATTTTACATAAAGAAGTGTTGCTTACGATCAAATAAAAAAATGTAAAAAGACGACAACATTAAAAAGCGTTAAATATTTCATACAAAATTATGAAAACTTGAAACCAATAACGCGTGTATTATATTTTTGAATGGTTGTCAACATTTTTCTTGGTCAAATAAAAATCAAACAAAAATTTTAATTCAATCAGTAAAAAAATTTGTAGAAATTAAAAAAATTTTCAAACAAGTGTTTGTTTGAAAATAATTCGGCAATAATTTTTTCTGTGAATGTTCGATCGTATGTAGACATTGACTTAACTCCAAACTAATTTTACTCTGAAGACTTGCCGCATTAACTTATCATACACTAATAAAAAATTGAAAAAAAAAGAAAAGAGATATTTGTGTTTAACGTCTGATTTGTCTAACAAATACATAAATTTAAATTGTGGGCATGATTTTTGATGACTATATATAATTCAGGGGAGGTATATTATGTTAATTAAAATTTTATTAGCTAAAAAAAACCACCAAATTAAATAGATTCATAAATTTTCATTTAGAATTTTTTTTAATTATTTGTAGGAAAAAAAATAAACAACTAAAAATAAATAAAGAGAAAAAAACTAATTTAACGCTAAATTTATTTCGTTTGACACTTTATAAAAATCTAAAAAAATTAAAAAAAAAATGACGATTAAAAAAAACCGCGCACAATTTATTTAAGTGTTGATGATTTTAATTTGTATGCTAAGAAAATACACAATAACATTATTTAAATAATACATAAAAATAGATTTGAAAAAAAAAAAATGCTTCAAACAACATAAATAAAATGCCAGCACTCGGGAGTGTGAGTATCAGGCTATAGCAAACAATATAAAATAGATCTAAGAATGAGGAATTGAAAATTCTTTAGAATTTGACATAATGACATCAAACAAAACAAAACTGAAGTTAAGAATGTTGCAAATCTTTTTCTACTTTTGAGAGGCTGCTTATTTTTGCTTTCTTCTTGTATTTATTTGCAGTTGCTTTTGTCTTTCGGCAAAGATCTAAGGAAAAAAAAACTTGAGGGATTACAAAAGGAATTGTGAATTTATATACAAATGTTGATTTCTTTTTGCATCAAAAAGAAACAAAATTGCTTTGATAACAATAATGAATATCCCAGCATTAAATTGTGATGTTAGAAAAAAAATTCGTCTAATTTTTAGGTTTCTATGTAGAAAATTGTTTTCAAAATATTTTTCTAAAAAAAAAAAAAAAAAAAAAAAAAAAAAAAAATCTAGGCATAATAAAATCATAACTAAAGTCAAGTCATTATCGCGTCATAGTCTAGTCATAGTCTAGTCATAGGCTAGTCATAGTGTAGTCATAGTCTAGTCAAAGTCTTGTCATACTCTAGTCATAGTCTAGTCATAGTCTAGTCATAGTCTAGTCATAGTCGAGTCATAGTCGAGTCATAGTCTAGTCATAGTCTAGTCATAGTCTAGTCATAGTCTAGTCATAGTCTAGTCATAGTCTAGTCATAGTCTAGTCATAGTCTAGTCATAGTCTAGTCATAGTCTAGTCATAGTCTAGTCATAGTCTAGTCATAGTCTAGTCATAGTCTAGTCATAGTCTAGTCATAGTCTAGTCATAGTCTAGTCATAGTCTAGTCATAGTCTAGTCATAGTCTAGTCATAGTCTAGTCATAGTCTAGTCACAGTCTAGTCATAGTCTAGTCATAGTCTAGTCAAAGTCTAGTCATAGTCTAGTCATAGTCTAGTCATAGTCTAGTCATAGTCTAGTCATAGTATAGTCATAGTCTAGTCATAGTCTAGTCATAGTTACTTTCTCACTTTAACTAATATTTATAAATAGAATTTGTATTAATAAAGGCGATTTAACGCCGACGTTGACACGAATTGGCTTTGATTTTGTCAACAAAGTTTTTACCGTCGTCTAGTGAAACTGTGACAAAGTTTTTACAATATATTAAAAAAAAAAAAAATAAAAACAATATAAATACTAAATAAATGGAAAAAAATTAAAGTTGCAACTTTAAAACACTTTGAAATCCTTATTGCTGAACTTGAAAATAAGCCGAGTTTGGCAAAAGGATTTCATCGAAGTTCAACTCTTAAAAATTTCAAAAAAGAATGGGAGGAAATAACGAAATTAAATTCAATGGGACCACCAATTAGAGACAGCGAGGGTTGGCAAAAGGTTTGGCTAGAAATTTTTTTAAAAATATAATTTTTAAATTTCGACTATTTCCAATGGTTGCCAATTTGATTGTGTTGGAGATTGATGCTGAGCGAGTTTTACTGCTCATTGACGGCTCAATTTTTTTCAAAACAAACTCAAATGCCTGTTTGTTTAACCGAAAATACTCAATGAATCTACATAAAGAAACAAATTTACAAATTTCTCGTATGAATTTTCACAAATACAAACCAAATTGTTTTATTACTCACGTGTTGTCCGGCAAATTGAAAATGGATGATCTTTGCCTTATAACTTTCCTCTGAAGCTTTAGCATTTCTTTATTTTCTTCATCACTACTTTCAGAGTCAACAAAAATAATATTTTACACGAAAATTTAAGAAATAAATTAAATTACTGTCAAAATACATAGAGATGAGCAATATATTTTTTTAAATATCGATAACATGTCGACATCAATATATACATGCAAGTTAATACCGATTTAATGTCAAGTTGACGTCGGCGTCGACTAAATGTGACTTGAGCTAAAAATTAACGACGCCGTCGACAACAAGTTCAGTAATAGAGGGGATTACCTGTTTTAATTAAGCCGCAAATTAAAGCGATCCTAAAACAAAAATATATATGGCTAAAGGCTCAGTTAGGCGAACGTTGCTGTACCGTATCTGTACTGTATCCATCAGCTGTTCGCTTTTTGTTATATGAAAACCAATACAAAAGCTTACCGAAATGCAATGTACCGTAGTTGCAACGTACCAATCTGTATAAAATAGAATTTTATGCCGTTGTTACGTGACATTTGTAAGACAGTGATGGGCGGCTTGTATGTTACATTGAATGCGGGTAATTTTGCTCTTTTTTGTTGGTACTTTTTTCAGTATATCTATGGAATTGCGACAAAACAACTTACAATACAACATATTTCCAAATATACATATGTTTAGATGTTTAAAATAAACAAATGCTTAAACACGTACAATGGAAATGTGAAACATTTAAAAGACTTTAAATGGTATCAAAACTTTGTTTGGTGTATGCACATTTACAATATATTTATGCTAAAAATTTATATATGCTACAATATAAAATTATTTATTGTAAATCTATAATAAAAATATTAAATTATTAAAATTTTTTACATACACAAAATACTGTTTTAATACCATTTAAATCACGTAGTACCTTTTCTGCACAACGGTCACCATTTGAACATTTTTGATTCCCATCACTGTGTGTTTTGTTTTATGTATACTGTTGCTTTTTGTTTATGTATGGGAAAACATATGACACGTTTTTAAACGTTCTATAAGTGCACCAACGTGCTTACAGTACGGTGCGGTACATTACGGGTACAGCAACGTTCGCCTAACTGAGCCTTTTTTCTGAATTGCGATGCGAAAATCAATGCGATGCGCAAGTGAAATGCGATGCAAAAGAAAATTGGTATTCTGTTGGACTTTCGCAATCGCATTCGCAATTTATTTCAAATCGTGGCAACGCTGCTCAAATAAACGTCAGCGTCAACAAATGTCAAATTAATAATAAATACATAAATTGTTTGTGTTTGGCTGTGAAAATGGTTTATAAAGTTTATTAAGGACATCCTGTAAGAAAAAGAAAAAAATAAATAAAAATGGATTCTGTGGCACTTTGGTTCGACGATGAAGAAGGGCATGAGCAAAATGAAAATGTTTGGTGTGTACTTTAAAAATTTGGTGTGTACTATTAAATATTTTTGAACTGGTATATATGTATGTATGTATATTTCATACTTTTTTCCATCCTGCAGCTTCTCTAATAGGTGGTCCATTGATATTTAGTTCTTCAGTTAACGTTTGCCACAAAGTATTTGCCGACTGACGTGCATTTGGTGTTTTTAAATGGCCTCTTGCCAATTGGCTGTGCTTATTTATAAATTCTATCATTATTTCAAATTGACGCGGTTTGGTGGTCTTATTGCTTGCTTCCCTGAATTAAATAATAATTATATGATGAGTAATTCAACCATATTGTGTTTGGCGTCTTTCGAATACGCCTACGACTGTTTGGTAATAGATTAAAGAGAACATTAACTTTTTTCCTTTAATCTATTACCAAACAGTCGTAGGCGTATTTTAAATACGCCAAACACAATAAGGATAAATAAATAAAATATTCACCCCTATCGCGAATGTTATGGAATATGTTAACCTGCAAACCTAAATTCCCATCACCAACAAATCGGTATCGCAAATATTTTGGGAGTAAAAATTACTATTGTGAATTATTTGTCAGTCTTTTATAAACAAACGTCTTTATTGTGAATAACTTGTCAGTGCTTTTATTGTGAAAGAAAATTATACAAAACAAAGAACTAATATAATAAATAATGAATAGTGTTTATCTTCACTTTCTTAATTAAAACTCCTTCAATAAAAGAAAAAAGAAATTAAATTGAGTCCTACCTTAGAATACAAATTAAAATTTACATGTTCCCTTCTCGTTCACATTAACACTTGATGGGAATTTATTTAGTAAAAAAATTTGCGGGAGTAAACATTGGCGATGCCAAATTTTTTAAGTTTGGGAATTCATTGCCAAAAATTTTTTTATGGGAATCATTCACAATAGGAAATAAAAAAATATGGGAATATTTTCATGGGAGTAGTTGTTTGTGATAGGGGTGATTATCTTTCACTTACATGCTTTAACTTTGCGAATGCCATTTTGTTGTCGAATAAATTTTGCGAATTTGACATGTGTTTGACATTTGTTTTCGCAATATAGATTACCAACTTGCCACCTTTTCTCATTTGAAATGCGATTAAAAAAAACTGCGAATATCGCAATACAGAATAGCGACTGTTCGCATTTATGTATTTTCGCATCGCATTGATTTTCGCTTCGCAATTCAGAATAAGCCTCTAGCTTTTTAAAATTTACAAAGAGTTTTCTTTTTAGTTGATGTGTCATAGCAAGGCGAATTTACTTTTCGGGTAGTGTCGAAAACACAGCTGAGCTACTTTTTTTATTTTCTTACTTAGAAAGAGAAATGTCAAAAGTTGCTTGAGTTTTTGACGTATCGACTAACTAAAGCCACAATAAAAATACAATGATGTTTTTTTATTGTTGTACTTGTTGTTGTATTGAGACCATCGGTGTACATGAATTCGCCTAGTGCGATAGTGTAGACGCAAAATCGAATGAAAAAGATTTTCTATTAAATTTTGTGACAATCAAACCAAAAAGCATTAGATTTTGAGAGAACAAAAATCTTAAGTCTCTTAGAATAGTGGGAAAAGGGCTTAAAAAGTCTTAGCCTAATCCATAGTTAAATGCAAGTCTAGCGACTACCGACTGATGTTAATTTCTACACAATTAACTTTTTTTTTAAAGCACCCTGTTCATAAATAATAAAATTATAATCCACCCAAGCCCTTCTAAAAAATTAAAACTTAAAAAAACAAATTACATTTTGAACTCAAATTTTCTAATAAAATTATTTTTGATTTTTATGATACCCGTATAAGCACGAAACGACAAACAACGGCATTAAAAAGACATTAAAACATTTTAAATAATTTATGTTTTAGTTAAAAACATTTATAATTCTATTTATAAATTAGGAATTACAAAATAACTAGCTCAATGACAGCTAATTTTAAATAAGTTTTAAAAGATACAAACGAGGAAATACGCATACGAATATGAAATGAATTGAAGCCAAATATGAAATTAGAAACTATAATTTTATTGTATATTATTTGATTGTTATTGTTGTTGTTATAACAAAAGTTTCCCTACATAATAAATCTGATATATGTAATAATGTATAATTTTTGTTGTTGTTGGGTATTTAGATAGTTTGACAAGTATGAGTACATTGTATGACAGATGACAAGTGCTGCTGACAGCTGTGTGTTTTTAGTTTTAGTTTTTTTTTAGTTTTAAGTTTATTTTTAAACGCAAACTATTCGTATGGCTGTAGGGAATCTTAATTATGAATTAATGAGAGTTTGTGTGAGTGTATGAGTTCTAGTTTTATAAATATGACATTTTCAAATACTCGTTCGTTTATACATTAAAATAACAATTTCCAGCAAAAAAGATCAAAGCAATGTTTATTTAATGTCTGGTAAATAATAAATGAGTTTTACTGTTGTTGTTATAGTTGTTAAATTGAAGGTGATGAAAAGTGAACAAAATTATTTATTTCTATTTTCAATTTGCTTTTTTGTTGTTGTTGTTTGTTGTTGTGTATGTTTGGGAATGTGCTAACATCCTCATAACAGTTGCTCAAGTTGAAGGAAAGCGATAGTTAGTGAAGGAATTGTGTTCTAAAGAGTAATAATTTTTGCGTATGGAATTTATGAAGTAATTAAAAAAAATAGTGTTATGTTTCGAAATAGACACTCATAAAATTATTACAGTAACTGATTGTAGGTTATTAAATTCGTTTTCGGTACTGTTAAAATTGAATAAAAATATAGTTATTTTACGAATAAATTTATTTTTCAACATTTATGTTTGTTATTAAAAAAACAAACTACCAAAAAATAATGTTTTCCGTATTTTTTTTTGTTAATTTGTTTGATTTTTATCGGTTAAAATATATTTTTTAAAAGTAAAAACTATTCAATTTTAACGAATATGATGTTCAATAAATAAAAAACTTAGAAATTACTGAAAAAATCAGTTGTTTTAAATGAAATGTAAATGATCCGTTTTTTAAATGAATTTTAATTTGTTTCAAATGAATTTTCGTTTGAATTTAACTACATAATATTTTGAGTGGACAGAATTTCTTAACTAAAGAAGATATTTAGGGCATTCCACCCCAAATCGGATGGTTAAAATTTTTTTTCCCAATTTTGTTATATATTTTTGTACTGTTAATTTTGACATATTTTTAATAACTCCTTCGAAGGACTACTTTTTTAGCATTTTGTTCATAACTTTCTTAATAATGGTACAAATTGGAATTGGAAAAGTTGGTGTAATATTCGTTTTTATATATTTTTTTTTTTTTTACAGAAAAAATAGAATAAAAATATTACTTGAAATTTTGAATCGTGTTTATAAAGCCCGATCCGGTAGTGGGCCTTCCATATTTACTATTTTTTCCGACAAGTAGAATTTGGGAATTTATTTCTCATGGTGAGTAACATTTTATATATAAATTTTAATTCGAATGTGTATTCCAAGTCAAATAATAATCAAATAATAATGGCCGTTAACGATTTTGGGTTTCTCAATATACCGACAAAAAATATTGTTTTTAGTTGGCAACACCACTCAAAATACATGTAAAAGTTGGGAGTCAGCTGATTGAATTTATCTGTACGGCAAATAAAAGGAAAATAAATAATTGGCGGATGAGTGCCGGTTAGCTTTGCGATAAAATCGAAGCAAATGAGACATTGAGAAAGCCAAATTTCTTTAATGTGCAGTTTTTCGGTGGGGAAAAGAGATAATCGCCTAATGAGAAAATGGCCATAAGTCCAATAAAGTTTGAAAGCTTTATAAATTGTAATTTGACTGAGAATAGACATTCGAATTAATATGAAAATTTATATTTTTTCGACATCAGTATCTAATTTGGACGATTATTAAGAAAGTTATGAACAAAAAAAAGGAGTCCTTTAAAGGAGTAATCGAAAAAGTGTCAAAATTATCTAGGAAGGCCCATTTGGAGTTTCCAAAAAATATATTACTAAAATGAGGAAATCAAAAAAATATTTTAACCCTAATTTTTTTGCCCCATTTAAAGAATGTTACTTTAAAGGTTTCTTAGCCTTTTCAATTTAGCTTTATTACAAAACTACAAAATTTACACAAATAGAACATATAATTTTTGGGCTAATGTAATTTTTTTTCCAAAGCCAAATATCGAAAAAAATTAACGCTATTTAAATGTATTGCTACAGAAAATTGGGAAAGGGGTAGGGGCTCTGAGCCTGTTCGTAAATGCATCACTGCTGTGCATTATAGGTGTAAACATTGCTTTACACTGCCAATGCAAGTTTGCTGATGATCTTTTGTAAACTGATAGAAAAGGCTGATGTATTTTGACATGAGGCAGCCTAAACATCACTTGGCCAAATTGTCATCAGGTGAAATTATGTCACCAATGGGATAGGACACGTCGGCATCACACAAATGGGCCATCGGAGCCTGTTTAATAAAAAATTTCATCACTGCGTAGACGCACTAACATCGGAGAAAGGACTCATTAGGCTCAATTTAATGATAAACGGTCATTAGAATTGACTTAAGTCAAAGTGGGAGAAGATTTTTATTTACCTACCCGTTACACATGTTTGTTTTACTTCCGTCATATTCTGCCCTTTGTTTACAGAAGTACTCTCAATTATATGGCACCAAAAGCATGCCTGATATAGTTTTCATTATCTTTCTACTTTGAAAATTGTTTTATTAAGTTTTATTAACTAAATCATTTAAAGAAATACAATATGGGATTTCGTGCTTCTTATTTTACATGTTAAACATGAAAATAATGTTAATAATAGGCAAACTGTGGCATCGAATTGATGTCGCTGTAGTCATAGCATAGATGACGTATAAAATATGACAAAATTTTTTGATGACGTTCGTCATTGTATTGATGTCACTTTTTGCCTTGTAGCTGCCATTTGTAATAACCAGGGAAACCATAAATATGCAATTGCATGTTTTTCCTTGTACCACCAATGAAGGCAGTAGCAGTATATTTATCCGTTTTAGAGCCTTTTATCAATTTTGGCAATGATATGCAATTTTTGCATATTTTACGGTTTGCACCATTTTTTTTGTTGGCATAATTAAGTTAGAATAGCCTTTTTGCAGAATTTTTTAAGTTTATAGCGAATATTTTGCCTTTTTCAGGCATATTTTGATACATATTTAATTTTTGTTTATATATCTGCAAGAGCTAATTTTTCTTTCTTGCAAAATTCTGGCTTCTCTGTTTTAAATATCTATTTGTATACCCAACGTGTTGCTTCAATTTCGCCATCTACATTTAAGTTTTACTCTAAAATTGTGAGACAACCCAGGTTGTCATTAACGATAAATGTTGTTTTAAACTTTAAAATTTTATATATAAGCAATTAATTGTATACGTTTTTGGCGATGTAGAAATCTGGACCAATCGATATATCGACTCAGAATATCTTTTTAAAGTGATATAACGATGTCCATCCGTCCGTCTGGCTAGTTGTCTGTCCGTGTTAACCATGTGCGCAAAGTACAAGTTGCAATCTTGTAGATAATTTGATCAAATTTGGTAAATACATTTTAATTTTACTAAGTACGAGTTCTATGTAAATGGTGAGAATTGGTCTATAATATCACATATTCCCTATCAAAACTTCTTTCCAAGTTAGCTTCTTTGTGTCTGTAAACCATCTAATTATGTTAACATTTAGATGAAATTCGCCCCAAAAATTATTTTTCTGGAAATTAAATTCTTTTCGAATCATTTCACATCTGAAAATAGATTTAACTTCCTTTTAAATGTTAACATTAATAAACAATTTAGCGACCGTCCCTTAAATCCTTTTAAGACAAATAATCTGATATGGATGTTAATATCTAAATAGTATTCGGCACAAACAACTCTTGTATAAATATATGTGACGCGCAAAATAGAAAGGGATCTAAGGCTTTTGTTCAGGAGTGCCATTTTATCTTTGTATCTTTGGTGTACCATCACTGAGCGTGTTGGTATTGGCCTTATTTGAAAGCGACACATCTCAATCTTGTTGGTCAACCTTGAAAACGCGCGTAGGTCGTCCCTACCTCTTGTTTTGTGCAGTTGGTTTTTACTGTTCCCTTTACCTTACTAGTCCCTTTCTCTATGCGCTGTCACATATAGGGAAAAATCACGAAAATTCGCCTGTAAATACTCTGGAGTAAAGGCTTTACCGATTATGATTTTAGGATTGTTTTTATTAAATGAAACTGTTATTAAATTGTGGAATATTTTTTGGGGCATATTTTTAACAATATTCAGGGCGTATTTTCAAGTTTTTGGTGCATATTTAATGCGCATAAAACGTATTTTTAGCGCATATTTCTGGTTTCCCTGGGTATAACATTAATGTCAAAACTCTGATGTTGGGGCATTATCAATATTAAGATGCATTTTTCTATGAATACTCCGTAATTGGGATGAAGCGATACGAGTAAATACAAGTACATATTCGATACTTTTATATAAGTACCAAGAATTTTTGTAATCGATACTTAGCAACCGAGTACCAAGTAGTATCGGTAAAAAAATACTCGGTATCGGTCAAAAGTAATCGTTTCACTTTGATTATTGAAATTTTATTAAATTTTTGATTATTTTCCAAAACTGGAGCAGCAGTAACGGCATCAAGAACCCATTTGAGCAGTAAACACCTGTAAACCACATATTGTCTAGGTCCATTTCCTCAATTTCTGGCTATGGGAAGTCCGTTATCATCTCGCGATATCGAACACCATTCACGATAATTGGACCTCATTTTCGAAGAAGTAATGCCCGATAACGCCGCTAGCCGCAGAACTAACTTAGCGAGTATGTACATATGTTTTCCCATTTCCTACAGACCCGGTTTGCTGAAATTTGCAAACAATTCTCCCGATTGTGGCTATGGGCCATGTGCACGAAATGCATTTTGATTGAACGCCCATTTTCGTTAAAGGCTTTAACAATCTTAACGTGCTGCTCAATTGTGTACCTCTCAATGGTAGAAGTTGTTAAATACTGAAACAAAGAAAGGTCAAATTAAGGGGCGCAAAAAACTTGACGTGGATTATGGTTTTACCACCCTTTATTTTATATTTATCAATTTAAAAATAAAATTCATTTTTACATTTAAAAAATACATAGTGACATTGTTGATTTCTGGAATAAACGGTGAATGAGTAAAAGGTGAATCCTGAACGTTCTATAAAATTTTGTTTCCTAAGATAAAAGATTTTTCGAATGGAAATTGGTACTAGGTGGTAACTAAAAGTGGTCTCAATTTTTACACTTTTCTTTTTGCCCAAAAACTCTATTGGGTCGTGGTTCTTATTGTATTGTATAGTACTAAAACACTTGTAAGAGGGTTTATAAGTGCTGCTTTCTATTTTTTTATTATATAAACCAATACAAGTACCGATACCAGTAAGTATCGATACTTTTTTTCGGTACTGAGTAGGTAGCGATACTTTATGAGTGATGCCATATCGATTAAAAGTATCGGTACCTTAGAGGTATTGTTTCATCCCTACTGCGTATTTGATTAATTTTGTATACAGAGCTACGATATCCATTGTATACAGATTTTTTCCATGCGGTGCATAATAAGCATTTGAATTTTTCCTCAAATCACGACGTAGTCTGCTATTAATGGCTGTTAAACACAAACCAGATGACACAGCTTTGTTTGACAGGATTCAATTGGCAGATGCCTGCTGACAGGAGCAGTATTGTCCTTTCAATAACGGTCTTATTTTCCCGCCATCGTTTAAATATACTTTCTTTAAAGGGTTTCGTTTTTTTTGGAAAAACTATAAAGCTGTGTTCAAAACTACAATTATGCTAAAATAAAGCTACAAAGCTTTAAAAATAAACTACTTTTATTTTCAAACTAGTTATACCTAGTGCTATTTTTGTGATTTGTTTATATCAATTAAATCTAAAGTTATTTCAAAGCCGAGAATCAAAAAACCCAGATCATACAAAAAAATTGTCTATTGCTCATTTACGTCATGATAGAATGAAAATGAGTGTTTGTTGTAAAAAATGTATGAGAGAAAGTTCACAAATGTTCTTTGTTTACAACACGAAATCTATCAGGGGTGTTCTTGAAACCGAAAACGCCAAACGCATTTGTAAGTTGTTTTTAATACACTTTTAATTTACATCATTTTTTCCATAATATTCTGTTTAATAGAGAAATATTTGTGTAATATCTTGAGTTTTGCGTTTTCGATTTCCAAAACACTCTTGCATGTCTACGTCACACAACAAAATTACGGACCTGTGAAATGCGTTATCTTGTGTTTTTTTTTATTCATGTTTAAAAGCGTTCTTAATTAACTGAAGTATCCGAATTTAAAAAAAAAAAAACAGCCAGTCATACTCGTATTAAAATAAATTTCCTTATTAATCGATTTTCTCATTTAAAAAAAGAAAGAGAAAATACGTAACGCTTGTTATTTGCCAGACATTTTCCCCTTTTAACCATTTTTTTTTTTATTTATTTTCGTGGTTGCACATAGTTTTGGTTGAATGTTTTCTTCTTGTAATTTATTAAATTTATACCATATTAAATCATATTTAATCATTGTAGAATAAGAAGAGGCAAATTCTGAATAAAAAAAAAAAAAAACGACAAAAAACAAACACCCTCATGTGGATGCAACATAACAAGCAACTCTTTAAGTAGACATCAAAAGAAAGTTTTTGTTTTAATTTTTTGCTGTGGCAGAATTTGAATATATTTTTCATGTTATTTATAAAGAAGGTCTATTACATTCACATTTGTTGTTGCAACAACTAGCTATGCAACTTGCAACATATTCCATATATACGCATATTTATACATGCCACATACTCGTACAACACGTAAAAGAATTACACACTTAATTAATGAGTGCTTTTTGATCTAAAGCAGAATAATGTTGAACATGATGACGATGATGAGAAAAATAATGATGTTGAAGATGAGAATGATGTATGTGAGTAGTACGTAGTTGTTGTTGCATGTTTGTTATTTTTTTTTGTGTTTTCCAGGATTTAAGTTTTTTCTTTTTTAATTTTGTTTTTTTTTTGCAAAATTTTTGCTGAACCATGAGAAAGAAGTGACAAAATTTATATAAGGTCTGCTGGTTATGTCTGAATTTCTTTTTGCACAGACGAGTAGGATGCCTATCATCATAATTTTTATCATTATCATCATCATCATCATCATCATCATCATGTTTTGTTTTCATTATTATGATGGCGGTATATAGTTTAGACATTTGTCATGGGCTTAACATGACAAACATGTGTTTTCTTTATATCAAATGAGGGTGTTTAAAAAGTAATTTTATTTTATGGTCGGTCTTTGATGCAAAAGGATTGCCATCGTTAGGAAAACGTGGAAAATAAGACCCGAAACTTAATTATATAAAGAGCTAAAGTAAAAGCTAATTTTTTCCCATATTAATTATTTTATTGGATCTTAAAATATGAACTGACAATAATAAATCAAATCTAAATGTAATTGTTTATTTTATGTCCTGGCCGGACAAAAATGGTTCCCATCGCGGTTTCTGTTCGCATATGTAGGTGCTTAGCGCTCTTCTATTCGGATAAGTCCTGCGGTATCTCTTCGCCTTAGGCGGAAGTGCCGAACATCACTTAGAATATTTCGAACTAGAGGATTTTCGTAGAGTTCAAGCTTTTTTTTTAATATTTTACAGAATATTTCGTGATTATAGTTTTTACTGAAAAATCCGTACACGTAGTTTTCATTTTGAGCAAAGGAATTTATCCAAGACTGTCTATCAACAATAGTCAAATCCCATAAAAAAAAACAGTGTAAAATATATAGAACTTCATATTATCAAAAGGCTAACCTGGAACACCTGAAATTAATATGGCATACAACTTTGGGGTACATCAAATATTGAAATATTACAACGATAACAACAAAAAACATTAAGAACGATTTTCAATGCGCCATGGTTTGTTTAAAATAATATTATACATACAGGGGTGTTCTGGAAATCGAAAATGCAAGAATTTTAAACGTCATTTTTTTAATAAAATTTCTGTAATAAAATAATTTTATGATAAAATTTCTCTATTCAACAGAATTTTATAACAAAAATTATAAAATAGGGATCTATCTTAGTTTTAAATTTCATCAGAATCTGTTCGATATACTAAGTAGTCATTAGGGGTTCCAATACCGTTACCGTCGGTATTTTCGGTATTATCGGTTTTTTCGGTTTTATTTATGGAATAAAAATATCTAAATACAAAGCACCAAGTATTAAACAATTTTCCAATTATAAAGGGTGGTTAAATTTTAAAAACCGTAATACGTACGTGATTTTAAAGCCCTATTTCGGTACTCGATTTTTGTCGGTATTACCGGTATTTCGGTATCGGCAACACCGGTATTGGAATTTAAATGGGATAGATTGTTCCGGAAAAACACAAAATTGCACCCTACATTCCCATGCATAGCTAATCTGTCCACAGAAATAGGGTTCTTTCTATGTTTTAAATTTCATTAGAATCTGTTAGATAGTTAAGGAGAGGAAGAAATTGCCCCCTTTCTCCCCTCGTGTTCCTATTTTTGTACAATCGAAACTTTATTGGTACACTGAAGTTCATCATTTTGTTGAAGTGGATTAACTAACTTTTTTTCTTTTCAATAATGAAATTTCTAATTACATAAATATCTCCATCCCTGACCAGAACTACCAAAAATGGTATAACTGTTGATGACGTTATAATAACATATTGAGTTCATACATAAATATATGTACTTGTATCCCTGTTCTAAGCCTGGGATCAATCAAGTGTCTCCAAATCGATTTTGTTGTTGTTGTTTTTGTAACAGGGAAACCTGAAGAATAGGTGTTGCTGAGTTGGCAATCTTTGGTCAGTTCTACGCGCCATTCTTTCAATTTTTTGGTGACGATGTTTAGTATACCGATCGACTCAATATCACGTTCTGCGTCGATTTATCGATGTCCCTTAGTCCGGCTGGCTGGATGTCTGTTCATGGCTCCTTGTTCGCAAAGTACAGGTTGCAATTTTAAAGGTAATTTGATGTTATTTTGTAAAAATTCATTCAATTCATAAGCGCTTAGCCTACCTACTGAAAATGGTAAGAATCGGTCCATCATTTAACATGTTCTTCAAACAAACGTCTTTCCGGAATAGTGTTTGCGCCTATAAACAAACTTATTATGTTGGTGTTAAGAAAATATTGAGCTCCTATTATCTCCCTTCCTAAAGTCACTTAAGGACAACCAAATCGTATATAGATGAAGAACTAAATAATATTCCGCACAAAGAACTTTCACATGAATCTTTTCCTCTGGAAATAATTTTGCTCTGGCAGGTCGATGATTGCCCATGAGTCCCAAATAGAGTATATTCTAGAAATATTTTCCTTATAAACTGTGGTGTAGGGTATCAAATGGCCGAGCTTAATTGACTATACTTTCTTAATTGTTTTATTTTATGCTGTTTTATTTTATAGCAATTTATTTTTGCAATTGAGACGGTTCAATTTAAGAATTGTCAAATCCCAACGGTGATACAGGGTTATCCAAAATGGACTTTCGCAGTATTTTGCTAAAATTAAATATTTCTTGGTAAATTTTAATTTTTTTTAAAGAAATTTTAAAGCAAAATAAATTTTGTATAATCATGTAACTAAGAGGGAGTTTACACGGTGTCTATTCAGACATGTCTAACAAACACGTTTGTAGGCGATCGGGGTAGAGAAGAAAGAGGGGTTGCCAAACAGACATGAAATGAGTTTTCATGTTTGTTTATACGAATTTCCATGTTTTTAATTTGTATGTCTATGTAAATTAGACTATTATACATGAAAACAGACATGTTTGGAAAGACATAGTGAAAAGACAATAGGTTTTTGAAAGCATGTTCAAAAGAATGTCAAAAGCAGACATGTCTGAAAAGAGTCCGTGTAAACTCCCTCTTAAAAGCAATTAGTGCTAGAAAAAAGGTTTTGTGGCTTTATAAATGTTTTTAATTTTTTTTTTAAAGCTACAAATCGACCGATAATCTTCTGCTTAATAGAGCATAGCTCCTTCCCTTTAAAAGCAGTAAGAGAAATCTTGCACTATTTTGAAGCCCGAGCTCTCCTTTTCAACCCTTTACCCTATTATATATCCGCCACGTTTTCAGAATAATTTTTCTGATTCAATATCAGATATTCAGCATTTTTGCGGTTGTCATTGTCGTTTACGACTGTGTCGATTTTTGTAATGAATTAAAGTAACACACAACCTGTGTTCAGCAAAACACGGTTGTTTACGACAACCGCAATAAGGCCGATTATGTTTAAGGTTAATTAATAAATAAAAAAATAAAAAAAAAAATTTACATTTTGTATGAGAGCCCCTGCAGAAAGCGAGCGGGTTGGTTTGTAAGAAACAGATGCTGGTGATTAAAAATAAAGTGGGGTCGATCTTTCATTTGACCTCTCTTTAGGAATTTAGAAAATTCGTTAAAGCGCCATATTTGTATGCTAGCCCCTAAATGGTGGGGATAAAGGACAAGTATGTTTGGGAAAATGTTTAGTACAAAACTCCCGGGGAATTTTAATTTATAATTGGGCTGAAAATGTCGGTTTGTCAGCGGACTACTAGGCAGTTATAGGACTGTTTTCCTCAATATATTTCTAGACTGTATTTAACATTTTGTATGGGAGCCCACTAAAGGAATAGGTAAAGCGGGTTGATATGTTAGAAAAAAATGTAAGGAATGAAAATTAAAGGTAACTCTGTAGCAGTAATGAAGTTTTTTTGGTCAATTTTGCCAACTGGAAATTTGGAATTTGCTGATAATATTCAAGTTAAAAAGTTGTTAATAAGTATTACTTGCAACAAAGGTAATTGATAAAATTATACACTTAAAAAAAAATCTTTTTAACACTTCGCTTTTAAACAAAAATTCAACTAAAAACGAAAAGGAATTTTAAACCATAAATTTTTATTTTATCAGTCGACTTTTACGCAAAAATAACAAAAATTAAAGGCCAGTGCCCCACATACAAAACAACCAAAAGACCGCGTGTTCTCAAGAGCAGAGCTTTGCCTTTGGTCCATTAATATTCGGCATTAGCTCTGATTCGCTTGCTCTATGGGTTGTCGTTAATCCAAAAACGAAATATAAATTGTAAAGAAAACCCAAAACATTCACCCTTATCGTGGTTGGCGAATTTAAAATATGCCTGCGATGGTTTGGTAATAGATTCAAGAGAACGTGAACTTATTTTCCTTTAATGTATTACCAAACAGTCGCAGGCGTATTTTAAGTTCGCCAAACACGATAATTTTTTCTTAACAAATACTTTAGACTTAATGTCTTCCTTTCTCGCAGATCTATGCCTGCGAAATTATAAAAATTATTTTAACAAAATGGCAACTCTTAATTCCCTAATGTGTTAGTAATACTCTTGAAAGGATTGTAGTGATAAAAGGGGTTTTTTTTTGAATTGCCTTAAGTTTGCTAGCAAAAACTAAAGTAAATAAAAATAAAAACATGAGAGTGTAAACAAAATTAACCAAGTGAAACATTATGGAAACGAAACGTAAGGTTAGTAACTTTCACTCACACTCTTGCACCTTAACAACAGAGAAGTGTGTAAAGTTTACAGTATAAATAAAAGCACTGTGGGAGCTAATAGCAGAAAATTGAAATGTGCTAATACTTTTTGAGATTCAAAGTTTTCACCACCCAATTTACATAAATGTATTAGGAAAATCTAGGGATTCAAGACTAATCAAAAGAAAATGGTGTAGTAAAATAACCCTGCTGGCACATTTTCTGGAAGATTTTCAAAGAGCTAAGTTTAAGCAGAAATACGTTAGTGATTTAGCTAAAATGTTTTTAAAATATCCACAGCGTTGTTTGGCAAGGAATTTTTAGTATTCTTGTTTTTTTTTTTTTTTTTTTTTTTTTTTAAGATAATCTAGAAATTCAGAACTAATTAAAACAAAATGACAATGAAAGTTTTGAAAAAGACAATTATATTATGATCATGTCAAGAAGGTTCTCTCTCTCTCTCTCTACAGCGCTTTTGGTAATGATTTTTTGAGGTTAACCCCTTAATAAGGATGTAGGGCTTCAAAACTTAACTGATATGAAAATATCCAAATTCTGATAAAGGTAGGAAAATAGTTCAAGTTTTCTGCAATAAATCCTTATTTAAATATGTCTAAAGAGGACCTCGAACTATGAAGAGCAAATTTTAGGGCGTTTTAGGGATTCTTTTTTTAAAGTTTTTTGAGAAATTGGGATAAACTTTTGCATTTTTGTTTAGAATTTTATTATTTCGAAATGAACATTAAACATTTGTCTTACGTTTGACATTTACAAAACAATGGATTTCAAATAATATTTTTGAATTTAACTTTAATCTTCTATTTTTTTGTTAATTGAGAATATCTTTAATCGTCTTCAATGAGTATTTAGCATTAATTGACGCTTGGGAATGGGTTGGGCTTCAAAAAGCTTGCAGGATAAAGAGAATATGATAAAAGGCGGGATAAGAAAATCCTTAAAAGAAAGTTTTTTTTAAATTATCTAATGACCTCTGCCTGAAAACAAGGTGGTCTTATAGTATTCCATTTTATCAGAGATTTTCTGATGGAGAAATCCTAAACTTGGGCCAAATTACCGCAATTGATATTGATCGAAATTGAAATACAATTTAAATGGGAATTTCGATCGATATCGAATGCCGTAATTTGGCCCCTGGATTTGTTTTGCTTGGGGAAAAGGAGATTTAACATTTTTGCTTGCATAGGTCGTAGAAGGACATGCAGGACAGATAAATCTTTTAACACACTTCGCCTACAAAATTTAAAGTCCTGCCAAAATCTATTATAATATCTTCAGTACTTTACATTTTTATTTTTTAAATAAAGTCAACTGACTTTAAAAAAGAAACTTTATGTAAACTGTTAACTGATTGAAATCGGTCTTTTGAGATAACCTTTTGTTATTTAAGTCTTTTTAGGGTTAAACATTCTTTGTTATTTTGCTGGAAAATATCCAAATTCATTTTAATATATATTTTTTTTAATAACAATTTTCTTTTATGCCTACTGTAACTGTTTACTAACTAAAGTTAATTAAAAAATTTAACACTTAAACATTCCATATGTTAATATTTCCTGTTTTCAAAAGAAAAACTTTTTCATTCATTATTATTCCCTTTTGAAGTGCAGCAAAAAAGTTTTTTTCTTCTTAAAATATTTTTCCTTTCTGTTTACATTTTCACTAATTACATTGACACAATGACAGCTTATAAATGTCAGATGTAATTTAAGCTTTATTTTTTAAATGATTTATGCACCTGTCAAAATGTAAATGATTTTAAAAATTTCCCTTGTTTAGCAGAAAATACAATGAATGAATAAATAAAAATACTTAAAGGGAGTTGCTTTTATTTTTTCCCGATAAAACACAAATTCCTTTAACACTTTTTTAAATCTAATAAACAGCCTTTAAGTTAATAAGAAAGTAATATTCGAAATAATAATAATTAAAATTCTAATAAAGTTCTTGCTGGCTGACAAATATTGACTGTCAGTCAACCAACCCAGGAGAAATCTGCCATTTTTTATGAGCTTTCCAACATTTAAAGTGTTTTTTTATTTTTTTTTTGTAAGTGTAAACCCGTCTTTTTTTCTAAAGGGTGTTTTTTCAGACCGATAGAACTAACGAAATGGTTAGCCGTCATACATACTGCGCTGTCTTTATAACTTTTATGATCAGTATAGCCTGGAAAATCATCATGTATAGATTGTTGCCTTAACAACAGTTCACTAAAAAGACAAAACAATCCATCCGTACATAAATCAAGCCGAAGAAGTTTCAATAGTACTTACGGATTTTCTTAAATTGAGTACAGAATGCTTGATTCATGTATGGATTATTTAACTGTCCCGTACTTGAAATAATCCCAAAACAGTGGGGCTATCGCGTATTTTGATTCGAAAAGCTAAATTTTTCGAAAGCAATTTCCGATTCGAAAGTTGAACCGTACTGCGTAACTCGTTCTAAGCGATTACAGAGTTGTATTTATAAACAAATGGGTGTAAAAAATATTTTAATTGTGTTTTTTAATAAAAATTTATTGTATTTCCCTGTGGTTTGAAGAGTCAACAGAAAAAGCCAACCATTACTTTATATTGCTTTTTATTTGTAAATGTATTTTTTTTAAATTTTTTTAAAATTTCAATAATAATTTTATTTATTTTGAACTTTGTTATTTGCACATTGCCACTAACAAAATAGCTTTCGAACAATTTCCAAACACTTTTTACATAACTTACGCTTGTTTTCGTGATACAGAGTTGGAGTTTCGAAAGGGATTTTTATTGTTCGTAATAGAGAGTTGCCGTTACGAAAGGGACTTTGTTTTTGAAGAGGTATAAACAACGTCCGTTCATTCGAAACAAATAGCACGAAAATCGTAAAACACAGTTCAAATTGTTCGAACTCGTAAATTATTTCTTTTAAATCGAAATACGAAATTAATCGAAACCTCCCATGATCGACTTAATTAAAAGTGAGTTAAAATTAATCTCAAACTGTGCTTGATTCATGAATTTCTAAGATGGCTTAATCTCGATACGTACTTGAAATAATCCGAAAGTCAGATAAGATAGATTCTAACCTTAAAACTTACCCGTTAAACAATTTTTATTCACTTTTGTTGTATTCCGCCCTTTGTTTACAGAAGAAATCTCAATTAAAAGGTGCCAGCAGCATACCCAATATGGTTTTCGTAATCATTCTACTATGAAAATGTTATGTATTTAAATAAATAATTTTAAGAAATAGAATTCGGGAATTTTTGCTCTTTATTTTATTTTAAACATGAAAATAATCTATATTTTTCTTCTTTTAGTGTTGTTGTTGCTTCTATACAAAACAATTAAATCGTTTTACCTTCTTTTGAAGTCTTGTTGTTGTTTTTACAACCATATGCGTATGCACGAATATTTGTTTTCGAAAACTATCCCATTTTGGAGTGTTTTAAGTATTTTTAAGTGTTATTCGAACTTATTTGAGCACGACTCTTACTAAAGAAAGTAGAAAAAAAAACTTGAATTTAGTGCGAGTATTTTTTCTCTGTGGACCAAATTATCCAAAATTACTTTAAAAATGATTTTTTATCGCGAAATTGTGTTCTGCGATGAGGCACTGTTTTCGCTCAACGGGTTTCTTTATAAAAAAAATTGACTCATATGGAGACCCTAAAGACCCAATACATCCAGAATTATGCACTGTTTAATGCGGTTTATTCGCTGTTGGCATCATAAAACCTAATACAGGGTGTCTAGTAGCAAATTTATATTTTTAAAGTAATAAACGGTGCGGAGGGAGGGTGGCGCCGTTGGAATTATCGATTGTGCGGATTTGTCAGTCACGATGTCGCAGTGGTCGAGTGAGCATCGCGCGCTCGCTGTGGAGACATTTTTTAAGAGTTATAATTCTTACGTAATTGCACGTCGACAATTTTGTTCAAAGTTCATTTTCACTTAAACGTCAACATGCAAAACTGCCGTTACTGGTATCCAGGAAACCGCAACCCTCGATTGAAACATCGAAAACCATTGCATTGCCCCAGGGTAACTGTTTGGTGTGTCTTATCCACGCATGAGTTAAGTGGGCCATTTGTTTCCAAAATTCTCGAAAAAACAAGGTTCCGTTTAGAACAGTGTGTTCAACTCGACGGAAGACATCTGGATGACATGCTCTTAAAAAAATAAAATCCGCATTTCCATTCTATCGTTCAACGCTCTTAATAAAACTTTGTGTCCATTAAGTATTACATTTTCAGAAATTAAGCCGGTTAATGTAGATCGTTACGAGACCATGATCAAAGACTTTTTTGTTTGAAAATATGGATGACATTGATCCGGGTGAGATGTGGTTTCAACAGGACACGTGCCATTGACTTATTGAAATCAAAATTTTGCGATACGTTGATTTGGAGACTCCAAGGTCATGCGCCTTGAAACTTCTCGATTATTTCAAATGGGGCTACGTAAAGTCAGTGGCTTAATGCCAATAAAACAGCAACAATTGATATCTTTAAAGGCCAACGTTACTCGATTTTTTCGTTACATGCGGCCGTCAATGATCGGCAAAGTCCCCCGAAATTGGAGATCTAAATTGCGCTTGTTAAGAACAGCTGATGTGTTCATATGACTGAAGTCATTTGCAAATGATAATGCCATGTTTTGATCTTTCGAATAAATAATTTTTTTGATTCAAATTAAATTTTTGTTATGTTTATTGTTTGTTATTCTTATGGCCATTTTCTCATTAGGCAATTATCTTTTTTCCCAACGAAAAACTGCACATTAAAGAAATTTGGTTTTCTCAATGTCTCATTTGCTTCGATTTTATTGCAAAGCTAACCGGCACTCATCTGCCAATTATTTATTTTCCTTTTATTTGCCGTACAGATAAATTCAATCAGCTGACTCCCAACTTTTACATGTATTTTGAGTGGCGTTGCCAGCTTAAAACAATGTTTTTTGTCGGTATATTGAGAAACCCAAAATCGTTAACGGACAGTTTATCGGTCCAATAAATTTATGTTGACATTAAGTAACAGGCAGTTTGTCGATACATTAAGAAAATGGCCATTACAATTTCAAATTCTAGTGGTGTTAAAAAATACCCTTTACTTGCTGTTGCATATTTATTGATTATACTTTGAAACTTATATTAAACAAATAAAAATAAATATAAAAATTAAAATTATAATAATTTCTTAGCACGTTGTATTTATAAGTTTTTATTTTTATTTGTGGGCATGTTTGAATATTTTTTTTTTTTAGATTTTTCCAATTAAAAGGAATTTTTTATTTTTTTTATTTTGCTAAATTGATTTAATGAATACTAATTAAAAAATAAAGGAAAGAATTTAGTATGCATGATAGTTAAAATTAAAAGCTGCCAACAATGAAAAGGGTTTGAATTAATGCGAAGTTTAACTTTTAGCTACTGGAAATAATAAAATATGTTTAATAGTTGGTTGCTTTATATTTGGTTTTTTTCCAAAAATTTACTTAGTTTTGAAATTTATTTTGTCATTTTCTAATTTAAAGGAGGCTTAAGTTTCTTTTTGGAGAACAGCCAGTTGTCAAGAAGAACAAACATGTTGAAAAAGTGAACAACTGTGTAGCAAACAGCTGTTTTGAAATTCTAATTTCCCAGACTTTAACAATTCCCTGAAAAGTATTTAATTCCTTGCAACTCCCAAAAAAGTTTATAAATTATAAGAGTAAAATAAATGACCTATAAAACGCATGACAAATCTGTCACAAAAAAAAAAAAAAACTGGGCGGTTTGTGTTAACTGGGATTCAGAATTTGAAGCCAAACAGTAGTCGGTAAAAATTACATACCTGCTACCAAAAAAAAAAAAAAAATAAATATCGTGTACGGGCCGTTCTAGACAATTTGGGAGTTCCACATAAGATCATTTCTATAATAAGTATCAGCTTATGACAGTTTTCAATGCACTCTACTACATAAAGGAAAAAAATTGTCTGATTCATTTACAACCATATCTGACATAAGGCAGGGATGTATGTTATTCTCATTACTGTTCTTTATTGAAATGGATGCAGTTGCCTGGCGCTCAAACGAAGACAATGCAAACGGATTTGTATGGGACCACCTTCGACCTGGTAGGCGATTTGAATCGTTTGACTTAGCGGCTGACAACTGCGAACTATTCCACAGGCTTTGTGATATACAAGCCAAGCTAAATCTCCTTTCTGGCGAATTCAACAAAGTTGGTCTCAAAATAAACGACTCAAAAACAAAGGAGATGCGCCTAAACCCCAGCTCTTCGGATTTTTTTATACTGTCTACAAACTCCACTGCTTCATGTGGCAAAGTTTTAATATTTGGGTACCATTTTTAAAGAGATCGGTGGAACTGCAAAAGCCGAGTTAGGAATTCAATTGGTGCGTATACGCAGCTGCATAAGATATGGAACTCGGCTGTTTACAGCGTTAGAACAGAAAAAAGGAAACATATTTAAATCCCGTGTTCTCTCTGTGCTACTTTACATGACATGGGTAGTCACAGAAGTTGTAAAAAAATAAACTACGAGCTCTCTCCGAAGAATTCTTGGCTTAAATCTAGTTTACCGACGCAGCTCCAAATAAAAAAATCACATATTTCTATGAAAACTAAATACGTCCATAACTCGAAAACTAAGCGTTTGCGCCAATTTTGTTATTTAATTTTTTCTTCTTATTTTTCAATTTTCTATCACCCTACCCAATAAAAAATGGAGCTTCCAACGAAGCAGGTTTGTAAGGGAGAAACATAAGGGTTTCGCTTACCATTGCGGAAGACATGAATTTTATATGGCGAGTTCCCACTTTGAAGCAATACATTTTTGACACATAAAGCGCATTATTCAGCGCACATAAACATTGTTGGATGTAACGATCATATTTACACACTGAATGCTTTGATACAGTTATTTTTTAGTATTCTCCCTTACAAACCTGCTTCGTAGTAAGGGAATGCCGTAGCACTTGAAATGTTATTTTTTTTTTGTAAAAGTTGTTGAGAGTTCTTTCACTTACTTTACTGCATTTCTGTATGTCTTATTGCGTAGCGCATAATTGTGCGCTTATTTTTTTAAATGTACCTTTAGTGCTTCGCAAAATGATAAAAATGTTTATTGGGTAGGTACTTTTTTTTATTTGGAACTGCGTCGGTTAACTAGATTTGTTCCGAATTCCTAAAATCTTTGGGCTCCATACAATACTAATGAACAACTTTGGTCCAAAACAAATGTGGGAGACATAAAGTGCGTATGGTCGGATCGGTCATATTCTTCGCAAACCACCTAGGGAGATATGAAACCATTCCTTTGCTTAGTCTGGGATCACACTATGAAAGTTTTCTATCAGAAAGTCTGAGTTTATTGGTGAGAGGGGAAGAGAACATGCTGTTCCATTTTACATTTACAACCCACAGGGAAGCAGAAAACCAGGACGACCAAAAACATCTCGTAGCGATCTACACTATACGGTTGTTTCTGATGAGGGTAGGGTAGTTTTGTTCTTTCTTTCGTCTAACTAACTTACTATCTTGAATCTATCTCTCAATACTTCTCTTCTTTACTTCTCTCTTTCTACTTTCTTTAAAATTGAAGGTATTTACAATGGATCACATCGGCTATGCTTTAATAAATAGTGAGAAAGGTTCCAAAGCGCTTTTAGCAAAGTTTTTTTTTCGATATAATGAGAAGAGAAGAAAACACTTTGAATGTTTCGAAAAGAAAGTTTTACGTTTCGTGAAAGCAGGGAGCTCGAAAGAAAATAAAGTAACAAACATGAAGAATAGAACATTCAGCAAAATATTTCAAGTATTGAACGGTTTAAAGTACTAAGAGGGATATAACCATTCGCTACAGATTTAAGTAATATTCTTTTTTGATGAGTTTTAATGGATACTTTGTATTAAGAACTGTTTAAATTTAGTCGGATTATTAAATGAAAAATCAGTAGCCCGTTTCTGTATTTTTCGCATCGTAAAATTTCACGCATTAAAAAAGTAAATTGCAATAAAAACAGTGTAAAATTAAACAAAAAAAAAATGATAAAGAATTTCATCTTCGCAATTTGGATAAACATAAATCACTGCTATTACGGATCCCTTGTAATGTGGCCAGTCTAAGTGATTTAGTTCTTTAAGCTCCAGAAAACGTTGATATATTGGTTGCAACACAAAATTGTTGATGCTTCCTTTAAGCTGGGATCACACGATTGCCGCAAATGCACCAATATGGCACAATTTTGATTGTGCTTTATTGACGCACAATAAAGAAATTGCACCAATCAAATATTCTGAAATCACACGATTGCCCTGTTTTATACAAATTTAATTGCCGCTAGTTGGTACAAAGTGAAATGGGTACAATAATTGCCGCAGCACATTCACACGATTGTTATTACTTGACAACTGCGAAAACAGCTGTTGTGGTAGCTTTTTTATTTGTTTGGAAGTTCTTGTTGGTATCATCATTAAAAACGAAAAATTTGTTCATAAGTACTCTACAATTTTTTGTTGAATAGTTTTGTTTAAAATATTTAAAGAAAAATTTATGAAATTCCCAAAAATTAGTTCAACAATTTCGAATGTTAATTTTATGAAATATCTTTGATAAAAATATTCGCACTTAGCAGCTACATACATAGTATGCTTGTGAACATATGTACATACACATTTGTTAATAACAAAAATTAAAAAAAAAAAATTAAAATGCATAATAAAGAAATACATATTTATCTTTATTACTTGCTAAAGGAAACACAAAAACGTAAAATTTATTAAAAAAGGCAAATATTGGCGCGTATTGTGTTGTTTGATTGCCGCACAAGAAGGCAATAAATATTGGTGCATTTTTGTTATTTTTATTGACGCGCGGTTGCATAGCAAACAGTCACACGATTGCCGCACCAGGGTTGCATTTGATTGGTAAAAGTAAGCACAATATTGTCCTCGATTGGTACATGAGCCAATTGGTTGTGCAGTCACACGATTGGTGTATTAAAAAGTGTGAAAATTGGTGCATTGCGGCAATCGTGTGATCCCAGCTTTAGATGTTATTCCATAAAATTTCTTTGAAGACAAAAACTTTTATTTAGAAGAATTTGTCGAAAAAATCCTCTTATTTGCTTTTACTTTTATAAATCTTTTATGACATCTTGTTACAGTTTTGTATACAATATATATTTTGTATACAATATATATATATAAAACCAAAATTTAATCACTCTCCCTCTCTCGTTTAGTTTTCACTGCCTTTTATTTTTATGACGACTCTTATGGCCATTTTCTCAATGTATCGACAAACTGTCTGTTACTTAATGTCAACATAAATTTTTTGGACCGATAAACTGTGCGTTAACGATTTTGGGTTTCTCAATATACCTACCGACAAAAAACAAAGTTTTCAGCTGGCAACGCCACTCAAAATACATGTAAAAGTTGGGAGTCAGCTGATTGAATTTATCTGTACGGCAAATAAAAGGAAAATAAATAATTAGCAGATGAGTGCCGGTTAGCTTTGCGATAAAATAGAATCAAATGAGACATTGAGAAAACCAAATTTCTTTAACGTGCAGTTTTTCGTTGGGAAAAAAGATAATCGCCTAATGAGAAAATGGCCATTAATGTTGTTAATGTAATATTGTTGTTAATTGGGCTTATCCTTTTCATTGCTTAATAAATGGCCATTGTTATTATATACAAATTTAAATATTTTTGTTGTTGCTGCTGATGATGACAATGTTTGTAAACAAATGCGTGTGAAAATAATGAGGCCTTTATGTATGAATGCATGTGTGTTTAGTAATAAACATTTTCTAATCAAACATACAAATTATAAAGTAAACAAAAAAAAAAAAAAAAAATTATACATACTATCGTTTAATGAAATGTGTACTTTCTAATACACACACATACGTACTTAGAAACACTTCCATACACTCACAGCGTTGCCACTTTTTGAATTTGAATATTTCGAGAGTGGTTTTGATATGTTATGTTAAAAATATAAGCCCATCTTTTTCATAAATTATTTGTATTATATTCAACATTTTTTCAAAAGTGCTCATATGAGTCACATTTCAATTCATAAAACTTTCTTACAATTGTCCAATTCCCTCAATATTTCCCATAATTTTTGCTTAAGCCAATTTAAATTTAATGGGAATGCATTTCAATTTACCTTAATTTTAGTAACAAAAATATAATATTTTTAGGGAGATTGTTCCACAATTGGGTTCATAACTCTTTTTCCTACTATATACCGAATGTGTTAGATTTCAAGCTCAAACAGCTTTAGAGAATTAGAAAGAATTTGACACAAATTTTGTTCTTTCCTAATGGGTTTTTCAAAAGTGATCGTATTTTCAACAGATGGGCAGACATACGCATATGGCTAATTCGACTTAGAATTTTTCAAGGACCCAGAATATACATAAATGTATACTTTGTGGGATCTAAGATGAATGTTAGAAAAGTTTCACTTGGAATGATAAACTTATTATATCTACTGTCATTAGAGTTGTCAAACGATTAAGAATAATTCGATTAATCGATCAAACAAAAACCAGCTCTTGTTCGAATAATTTTAAAACAGCGATTTTTGAATAACGAATAAATCGATTAAATTATGTCGATTAATCGAACAATTTTTTTATTAAAAAATAAATTAATAGTAAAAGACTAATAAGAAACAGAAGCTTAAAACTTGATTTATCCTCATACGTTTTAAGCGATTTTATAGAAAATGCAGGAAAGTTAAAAAAAAAAAAATTGTCGCTATAGCCCTGATTGTAATTAATCTCAATGTTTAGTAAAGGCTAGATTACACTATTATACTTTGTATTAATACATATCAAAAACTCAAGTAATATGACAAAGTGTGATAGTGTGAATGCAATGTGTCACGAAAATGACAAGTTTTAAGAAAAAAGTTTGGCATCCCATACGACTTCATCGTTTTTTGAAAAATTTCTAAACAATAATACTTTTCATTAGATCAGGGTTGCATTTTATTTCATGTGTGAGTGTTTATACTTTGTGTGATGGTGTGAACACAAACTGTCATGTTACATTAGATTTTTTGACAGTCGCAAAAAAACTCATTAGATTTCTATCTCACAAAGTATTATGGAATACGTAAGACTTGTGAGATAGTGTAATCCAGGCTTAAGCAAAAACCGAATAGTATTTCAAAAATCTATTTTATGTTCTTAATAAACAAATGTTTAACAAACATTTGTAGCAGCTGTTTTCATATTAAATCAAACGTTAAACAATTTTCAAGATATATGATATTTCACTCTCGGGTGAAAAAGTCAAAAATAAGGAATTGATTTATACAAATCATATCATGAAAGTAGAAATACGCCATTTGCGTAGCGCTATGTTCACACTATAGGGTTTTTAAACGCGTTTAAGCCAAATATTGATTAACTTAATCAGAGCCGTTCACATTCCATTTGAGATGACAGTTAATAAAGAAAAACAAATAACAAAACAAACCAATTTATATTTCTTTAAAGTATTAAAAATGGATAAAAATACTTTAATAAAGTTATTAGAAGATTAATTTAAACATATTAATGATAGAATTGTGAAAATTGTTAAGTTACTAAGGGAAAATAAAAATATTAAGCAGAAATCGTGGTCGGTTGTACACGTGAGGGGTACGTTCATGGTGACCGATTCTATATTATACTCAGTTTAAGGTGTATTCAGAGGATTCGATGTGATAAGTGAAGTGATTTAGTTGTAATCATGTAAATTTAAAGTGATTAACAAATCACTTCAATATATGGTTAATCATCTTGCCTTTGATGTGATTAGAGCTTAATCAAGTGTGAACATAGTATAAGTATCACAATATTACCTTTGAAAACGATGTAGTAGAATAAAATCCAACGACTAAAAAAAAATGCCGAACTTGTTCCAATGGCAAAATTCATAAAATTCATTGTTCTATAGAAGAAATTGGACGCATAAGTTTGCCTGAAGATGGAAGGTCTGCAAACGCCTTTCGAAAATCCAAAATTGTATCGGATTATTTAAGAATTAAGGATTTTACGAATCCTTTAAGTAATACAACGATATGGAGTTAAGACGTAACATTGTACGCATCAAAAAAAGAAGAAGTCATAGAGGATTTGAGAAAAAATAAAGAAGAAAATGGATGATTTCTTATCTTATTTAAAAAATGTAATTGTTTTTTAAACAATTTTTTTATTCGTTATTCTTTGCGATTAAACGAATAATTTTTCAGATTTAATCGTTTGATCGAACGAACAAAAACAATTATGTATTTGAATTATTCGGACAAAGCTGAAAGGCGAATAATTGACAACTCTAACTGTCATTCACCACTTTTGGTGGGGGAGGCCCGTACAGGGGCAAGAGTTGGCGATCAGTTTCGGACTTTGCTTAAGCAAATAACAGTTTCCATAAACTTAACGAAAAGTTTCCTTAAATTCACTATGGTTTGACACATATGAGTTGATTAAGCCAGCTTATGCACATTATGGTTGGAACTTAAACCTCTGCATTTTGTTTGATCCCTGATAATTTTCTGTTGTTACTCAAACTGGTATTTGCCCATTGCTCGAAACTCGACCATAATTATGTATGAAAATATGAAGAAAACATACATATAAGTTAAATAAATTAACATGTTCGAGCATTTATTTTTTTCCGTCTTCATTGATCGATTTGGCGGAGGATCATCCTCCGGGTCATATGTTCCCTACCCCTTCCTTCCTCTTGTAGATCCTGATTCACTGATATCGCATGTTTAATTTAATGTTTCTAAGTCGAATATTAAGGGAAATTAAAAAAGTTCCAGTTACAGAACGAAAAAGTACCAAAACAGATTCCCCTTACAGATTCTTATTTACTCAGGACTAGTATGTTTAATTTTACATATTATCTAGTTTCTAGGTCCAACATAAATAAATTCAAAAAGTACCAGTTAAAGAACAAAAAGTACCAACAATTTTTTATCTTTTAGATTCGAATTAACTCAGGACCCTACGCCTATAATTTTATGTTCAATATTATAGAAATTAAAAAATTACCACATTCATCATAGAAAAATAAAAGAAAGTAATTAGATTTCCCTTATTTCCCCCTTTTGATACTTTTTTTCTCCCCGTTGAAGTATAAAACAGTTCAATATTGCAGTGGGGGCCTATAATTTAATATGTTTATGTCAATGAATGGACACAAATGTTTTATAAAAAGACAACCAAAACTAGGTACGATTTTCACTCCTTAAAAAATAGAGTTTTCAAAAAGTACCAAATTCAGTGTAAAACAACGTTTCATGGCCTCAAAACGTTTCAACTGACATTTACGACAGAAAAACTTTCAAATATTTCTGTTGTAATTCCAAGTTGTTTTGAATAATTTTGGAATATCGGCTGTGTAAATTTTCGTTTACTGGTGGCAACATTGTACATTCATGAACTCAAAAAATTTTTTAGCCACAAAATATGTAAACAAGGAAAATAAATAAGAGTGTTTTAGAGAGAGAGTGAGTGAAGCATGGGGGGCTTAATTATGTGTGTAATGTTGTGATTACAACTATGTTGAAAATGCAATAACAGCAACAACCACTTGGTGTTTGTTTATGTTTTTAAGTGTTGGGAAATATACGAGGTGAGTTTCAAATGTTTTATAGGGGCATCGTAAAAAAAATTAACATCTTTTGACTTTATTTTTTTTTTTAATAATTTTATTTTATAAAAATTAAAACTTAACGAAAGTAAAAGAAATTTAATAAAAAACAATTTTTTTATCGTTTCAGGTATGTTTGATGAAATTATTGAACAAGAAAATCAAGGTAAAGAAACTATTTTTCCTAAACATTTAAATAAACGATATATTGTAATAAAAAAATAGAGAGAGAGAGAGAGCAAAAACAACAAAATATTATTTAAAAGTATCGTAATTATTTAAACAAATCAAGTGAAAGGAGATTTTTTAGCTGCATTATTCACGTGTTATCAGAGGAAGGGACGGATTTTTTTTTTAAAATGGTTACGTCCGTTTTCGTTTAAGGTGACGCTATACTTATATAGATAGAATTATAGAAAATGTTACCTCTTTAAACTGTACCATCGTGTAAAGCATGGCGGATATAAGAAACAATATGGCACGCTTGGATCTTTTAGAACTCAAATTTTCCTTAATTTTAAATAATTTCTAGACTCCTATAAATATTCTAGACTTAAAAATTGCTCGTAGATTTTTTTGATATAAATTCTTAAGTCTGACCTTTACATCATCATAAATCACTTTGTTTGATTGCAGTTTGTCGACCCAATTGCAATTTATTGTCATGTTAGTGATAATTTTTCGTATAAAAAAAAAAAAAAAAAAAAAAAAATAACTACAAACGTTTGTTTTGTTTGACGTTATAACGAAATAAAGAGGTCTTAGTACTCGTATTTATTAAGACTATCTACACAATATTTTTGCATTTGTTTTCATTTTCACTTTAATTGCGATAAGACCTTACAAATTCATGTAGTAGTAATTTGCTGTAGGAATTTTTTCTTTGCTAAGGAAAATTATCCATATCTTGGTAAATTTCTAGAAATATGTAAAACTTAAATAACAAAAAAAAAATTAAAATGGGAACATTCTTATCTTGGGGGAAAACCTTACACATGATACGTAAGATGTGAAATTGTTTTAAACTTCCTTTAGCATGTTGAATTTCTAAAGTCCATGCAAATTGTTCCGAATCGTTCAGTTCTTGAAAATTTAAAAAAATTAAATGCGAATATGTCTCAGTCTTGCTTAAAAAAAAAAAAACAACAAATCCCTTGGAGTCGTCACAAATATACCAAGAGTTATCACATGAAACTTAAACTTTTGTTGTTGCAAAATAAGAAACATAAACTTGACTCTAAAAACATCCCATATAAGTTTAATATGTATTTTGAAAAAATTTTTTGTGCTCAGAGTGCTTACTTTGATATAAAAGAAATACCAATATCCCTGCAAATTTCCATTCCATTAGTATACGCACAAGCTACAAATATCTTAAAAATATATATTTAAAAGCCAAAAAATCTTTTCCACATTTGAACTCAAAACAAATATCCAAACGAGGCTTTGAAGAACCCAAATAAGTTAGGAACCATTGTATGCGACAGTTCTTTGAATGTTATTTAAATTAAAGACGTTTTCGTTACTTATTTGTGCCTAACAAAACTTGATTCTAAACATTGACAAGATAAGATGTGATATTCCAGCAGGGTCTAGGAAAAAGCGGCGTTCCCGTTAATACTGTCCCTTGGGAAAGACAAGAATTGGCGGTAGCCTTGTAAAGGAAATACATCGTTTTGGACGTTCTACCTGATTGAAAAACATCCTGAGGGGATTCCACCCTGAGAACATGCGACAATCTTTGATGTGCCATACAGTGCCAAACGATGATCTTGGAAGTCCCATCCCTTTGTGCTCACAAAGACTATATACTGTATCCTATTTGTATGTCAAACTTAGCTCATCAAGTCACATCCTTTACATTTAACAAGTCCCTTGGACAATATTTCCCCAGAACTCCTTACAACTGACCGAGTTACTAGCGCTTGCTTATTGGAGCCCAACATTAGAACATTTTGGAATAATTAAACAATTCGCAACGAAATCACTGCCGGCGTAATTTTAAGTCTTCCCAAAAAGGTAATTTAATCCCCAGAAGGAATTGGAGAGGCATAACTTTGCTGAGCATCGGTTCCGCTCTAACAAATCTTGTCAATAGTCTCACGATTATTGTGGAGCAGTCAGATGAATGGAGAATACATCCTTATCTCGTATTTGCTAACTTCAAAAATGCAAAAATGAGTCGATCTAACGATGTCCGTCCGGCTGGCTGGCTGTCCATGTAACCTTGTGCGCAAAGTACAGGTCGCAATTCTGGAGATAATTTGATACAATTTGGCTTATAGGTTCTTTTTGTCACAAGGACCAAGCCAATTGAAAATATGTATACATAAATATGTCCACGAAAGAAAGGGAAACTCTAACCAAGTAGTTGAATGCTAGTTTTCTTAATAGAAATTTGTAATCTTTTGATAACCTTTTCGTTGAACTTTTTTAAAATAAATAAAATAGAACGCTTACAAATTTTTAAATTTTGTTTACATTAAGCAAATAAAAATAAAACTTTTAAAATATTTAATAAACAATTAATTCATTTTATAAAGCACAACTTAAACCATGTAAATAAAACTCACCATAAGGAGGATGTGAATGTTGTTTAACATCTGTAGACATTCTGGAATCCATTGATTCTTCCATATTATTATTGTTGTTGTTGTTGTTATTATTATCATCATCTTCATTATCATTATCCTCATCATCGGAATCATTATTATCTAAGGAATGATAATTATTATCATTAGTATCAGTATCTTCTTCATCATCGGCATATTGATTTTCAGAACTTTGATATTTTGTAAGAGCCATTGATAGTTTATTGTTGCTATTATATAAATTATGTTTGTTGTAGTTGTTGTTGTTGTTGAAATTATATTGTTTATTAAAACGTTTCCAATGTTGTGATTCATTTTGTCTATGATTGGTTGGTTTATTACTGGTGCTGCTGCCGGTAGTGCTGGTGCTGCTACTGCGTCTTTTTACAAATAATTGTTGCTTTAAGTGTTGCTGTTGTTGATTAACATTTAATGTTTTACTGGCAACACTAACCCCAATGCCACTACTACTGCTGCTACTGCTTACACCAACCTCGCTGTCATCATTGTAATTGTATTCATCATTATCAATATGGCGAACGGATGTCACCGAAGGCATAAATGACATTAACAATGCCAGACCCGCTATTAGCAACACAAGATTACCAAGCGGCAATAAAGCAGATTTTGTATAAAATTTCTGCATTTTTCTTTCGTTTCTTTTTTTTTTACATTAAATTTCCAATCAAGGGGAACAGACAAGTTTTAATATTTTTTCTTTAAAAAAAAACTTTTACTGATAATTTGTTAAATATGTGTATCTAGCTGAATTTAAAACGCCCAAGCACTTTATTATTTTCCTTTTTTACCATTTTATATTTTAAATTTATCTTCTTTTTTTTTAATAAAAATATTTTCTTGAATTTTTTTACTTCCTTTTTGTATTTAATTTTTTTTTTTAATTTATCACTTGTTTTTTTTTTATCTTTTTTTTTTTATATATTTTCTCTCTCTCTCACAAATATTTTTTGTGTTTCCAGCTTGGTTTTTTAATTAATCTTTATTACTTTTAATTGTCTCATTCATAATTTTGTTTTTTTTTGTGGCTTGTCTTTTATGGCACTTGTTCACTATTATGTTTAAACTTTTTTAAGTAATTTATTTTATAAAAAATGTTTGTGGGCTGGTCTTTAATTTATTTATTTAGTTCATGTCAATTTCAGCTGCAAAGAAATGGAAAATTAAATTTTCAAATTAGTAAAAAAAATAAATAAATAAGCTTCTTAAAGCTATAGACTGCAATATAATCTAAACTATGGACTAGATTAAAATAGTATACACATAATAGACTATAGTGTAAACCAAGGATAGCCACTCCATAGCCTCGCGAGGCAGTCAAGAACCGTATTTTTCACACAGACACGGTCGGCAATTCATATGTTTTCAACAACTTTGTTCGTTTTAAAACATCTGACTATGATCAAACTCTATAGTTTAGACTCTAAGCTATAGACTACAATAAAATCTTAAGAAATATATTGTGGTATTCACCAGAGGTGGCATATCTTTCACAAATGTTTTTTGTCTTTAATAACTTGTATGACATTTTAAAGGGGCAAACATCTGACATTTATTCTCATTTAGTTATTGAATGAAACCGAGTTAACAACAACGTTTTCTGCTTTGTTATTTCTAAAATTTCAACAAAATGGTTGCGGAGATACATAGATGATTTCGCAAATCAGCTTAAACCGGATCTGTAGTCGAAAGGGGTCTCTCAGATGCGACTAAACTCTTGATATGTTAGGGAACTAACGTGATTCTTGTTTTCTCCTAAGCAGAACACACGATTTACAATCGCTTCAAAGGACAGCTCTCGTAAAGTTATCAGCACTTTTCATGGGGGTCGGGGTGACCGTGTCTTCAACACTTTTTGAATGCAGAGTCATGTGAAATAGCTCAATAAGACGTTTTCTCAATACGATTTAAGTCGATTGTCTTTAAAAAAGTTGAGCTTTGTTTATCAAGGGTCGTCAATTGTAGATAAACAATGGGTCTCATTATCGCCATATCCCTCAAATACTTTATTATTCCCTTCACCGAAGGTAAAAGTGCATATATTAGTTTGTCATTCAGTTTGTAATTTATACAACATTCTTACACCCTATAAAGTATTTATATTCTGGTTTCTTATAAGGAGCGAAGTTACTTTAATGATGTCCGTCTGTCCGTGTGCCCGTTGTAATGGGTTTTCCGAATACCCCGGATATGATGGGGACTTGGCAGACATATGTTTGTGTCACATGTATACCGAAACTGTTTGCTATTGTTCCGTTAAAGGATATGAGCGACTTCCTCTAAGTTTACCCACAAATCCCTTGTTGTTTTTATTTTATTTTTATGTATAGGGATGACAATTTCATGCACTAAACAATCGAAAATATGCGTTAAAAAAATGCACTAAAAAATTCACAATATGCACTAACAAAATAAAAAATATGCACTAAAAACTGAAAAATTTCCATAAAAAATTGTTTTTAATTCTACTAAAAACAAAAACATAAAAAATTACATTTCATTAAAAATTGCAATATTATCTTTCGAATTGGCTTCTTATTTCCTCTGCAACGCGGTACAAACCATGTGCCAAGCAAGTAATTTGTATAAGTTTTGATTAAAATATTTTAAACCCATTGGAAGCCTTAACCATGTAGGGTGCTGCATCGGCTTAAAAAAAGGCCCTTTAGTCGTAATCTTGAAAATCTTGTATATAAAGCAAAGCTCCAAAAGAATTTATTTATTGATTTTAAAATTTTTTTGAAAGAATTTTTTGCGTAATTAAAATTTTTAAAGAACTTTTTCTTAATATATATAAATAAATATGCAAAAATATGCATTTTAAACCGAAATATGCAGAAATATGCATTTTCAAAAAATTTTGCAACAATATGCAAAAACAAATCGATGCCATTTTTACGTTCTTAGACTATCGACAGAAAACATTCATTTGCATGGAAATAGCATCCCTAATAATGTATATATATATGTTCCTTTTTTTCCTCTGGGGAGCATAGGGCCGCCACATGTTGATTCCAATGATCTCGATCATCAGCGCGATGTTTGACTTCGTTCCACTGTAGTCGTAGCTCGGACAGTTCGGTTATGATTTGGCGTTTCCAGGTGTGTGATGGTCGTCCGATGCGCCTGCTTCCCTGTGGGTTCCAGTCTATGGCTTGCGGAGAGTGTGTCCAAGCCAGCCCCATTTGCGTTTTCTTATTTCCATCTCAATTGCTTGCTGGTTGGTATCTGACCAGAATTGGGCATTTGATATTAAGGAGGGCCAGTAAACACGCAATACTCTACGCAGGCATTTGGTTAACAAACACCTGAAGGGACTGGATATCGCGCGGTGCCATATTCCACGTTTCGCAACCGTACAGCAATGTGGATTTACCGCTGGAGTTGAAAATTTTAATTTTGGTACGTTTCGAGATGTTATGCGATTTCCAAACAGGGCTGAGTTGGGCAAATGCATTACGTGCCTTATTAATGCGACTGGCCACATCGGCTGATGAACCACCGGATTTGTCCATTATACTGCCTAGATAGCAGAAGGACTCCACATCATCAATTTCCTTGCCGTATATTAGGAATTTCCGCGTTGCGTTAGCATTTATTCTAAGTGTTTTTGTTTTGGGGATGTTTATCGTCAATACACCTAGCTTTTCTGTTTCGCTAACTAGATTTAGCTTTGATTGCATATCGGAAAACGAATGACTTAATAAGCATATATCCATCTGCATAGTCCAGGTCTTCTAATCTGTCTTGCAAGCCCCATGTTATCCCTCTCCTATGACTTGTTGACTTTTGCATCACTACATCTGGGACACAGTTAAAGAGGAGCGGTGATAACACACAGCCTTGGCGAACTCCGGTTTTTATTCTGATGTTCTTGCTTAGTTGTTTCTCATGCAATACGCGGCATGTTGCATTGCTGTACAGTGTCTTTATTAAGTTTATTATTTTAGTCGGGACACCCTTGCATGCCAGTGCGCTCCATATGGCCGTGTGACTGAGAGTATCAAAAGCCTTTTCGAAGTCAACAAATACGAGATAGAGAGGCGATCTCCACTCAACGGACTGCTCCACAATAATTCTAAGACTATTGACCTGATCGACGCAAGATTTGTTGGAGCGGAAGCTAGCTTGTTCCCTTCTGAGAGGAATTGCTTTTGAAAGCCTTTTGTTTTGTTTGTCCCTAATAATGTACATCCGACAAAATGTGTTATAATCATGGCGAAAGTTATTTTATTTATTTGATTTAACATTTCTGTAAAGTAAAAACACAATGGTATTGATATTGAAATAACACTTCGAAACGCGTGAAATGAAAATCATTTTTAGATTAAACAACGTGAATTTTATATAGAATCAATGTGATTTGCTGTGAAGCGAGAAGAAGCTTTTGAGACAACATATTTATTTATTTAAGAATAACTCTAAACACTAACCCGTGGACCCAGAGAGAGAGAGAGAGAGAGTGAGTATATTATTACTTACTTTTCTGTTACACATGTTTAGCTTTTATTAAATTCCCTTTGATTGCAGAAGCACTTACGATTAAAAGATACTAGCAGGATGGTCCGATATGTTTTTCGTCATCAGTCAACTTGCAATTTGATAAATTTAACTAAATAATTAAAAAACAAAGAATATGGGAATTTTTTTCTTTTTATAAATTATTTTAAATATGAAAATAGAAAAATTTATGCTTTTCTTCTTGTAGTGTTGTTGTTGTTTTTACACAAAACAAGTAAAACGGGATGTTATGGATTCAATATTGAACAATGTTATTTTAACATATTTCATTTAAAATTAACAGCCCAATTCACAATCTTATGCAAATGGTCTTGCATCGTAGCATTTGCAAAATGGTATAGTAAATTTAGTTAAATTTTAAGGGCCGATGTTGATTTTGAATAGAGCCAAATGGCCGCCGCGGCACACCTCCATCCGATGGTCCAAATTTTCGATGACGCTGAGGCATAATTGAGGTTCTATGCCGTTAATGTGCCGAATTATCTCATCCTTTAGCTCTTGAATCCTTTTCTTTTCTTTCAAATAAACCCAAAGAAAGAAGTCCAACGGTGTCAAATCTCATGATCTTGGCGGCCAGTTGACATCGCCACCACGTAAAATAACACGGCCATTGAATTTGTCGCGCAAAAGAGGCATTGTTTCGTTAGCTGTGTGGCAAGTGGCACCGTCCTGTTGAAACCACATATCGTCCGTATCCATATCTTCCAACTCAGGCCTTAAAAAGTTCGTTATCGTTATCGTTCGTATTCGTTACAGTAACTGCCTGACCGGCCTCATTTTGAAAAAAATACGGCCTGATGATGCCGCCAGCCCATAATCCGCACCAAACAGTCACTCTTTGTGGATACATTGGTTTTCCGACAATCACGCTTGGATTGTCATTCGCCCAAATGCGGCAGTTCTGCTTATTGACGAATCCACTGAGGTGAAAATGTGCCGCATCACTGAAGATGATTTTCTTCGAAAATTGATCATCCACTGTTGCCATTTCTTGCCACCATTCTGACCATTGACGACGTTTGGAATGGTCAAAAGGCTTTAGTTCTTGAGTCAATTGCACCTTGTATTCGTGTAAATGCAAGTCTTTATGTATCAACGACGAGCGTGAGAGGTGCAATTGTTGGGCACGACGACGAGTTGAGGTGGACGGCTCTTCAGCCATATATCGCGAACAGCAGCAATATTTTCTGCAGTACGAGCATGCACTGGTGTTTTCACGTCTCCTACAGACCCGGTTTGTTTAAATTTTTGTACGATTTTTCCGATTGTACGCACATTTGGACGATTAAATTGAATTAAAGTGCACGATATGCATTTTCATTTGAACGCCCATTTTCATAATAAGCCTGAATAACTTTAACGCGTTGCTCGATTGTGTATCTTTCCATGCTTCAAATTGAGTGAGTCGAAATCGAGAAATGTCAAATGAAATGCAGAAAAAAACTAAACGTTTAGGTGTGGTTCTCATTCAACATCGGCCCTTAAAATGTTTCCATTTCCACCCTTTACTATGGTATATTTTTTGGGATTATAGTATTTACTATAACATTTTGTAAATGCTACGATGCAAGACCATTTGCACATGATTGTGAATTGGGCTAATATGGAACAATCAAAATTTAAAATAAAGTCCATGCCATGTTAATTGAAGATGGTATTTTTTTTTCTGTAAGTATAGTCTAGAGTAAATTTTAGTCTATTGTATGCTTTTGTTTAAGTTTAAGAGTCAGTTTTACATTATTTGTCCAAGCCTTATTACTCTACCCTCGCATAGCTGTAGTTTTTCTTTCATCTTAAGTGTGCTCTAAAGGACATTTGCTTTTATCTTTATGTTTCTTTTACAATTACAATTGTCTCAACCGTTACAAATTCACAAACAGCTGAATTCTTTGTTTTTGTATAATTTCAAGCTCCTTTAAAAAAAAAAAAAAGAATATCCTTTGAACATGATTTTGTTAATGCTTTCTTTTTCTTTTCCTCTTTTTATACTTTTTTTTTTTGTATATTAGAATCTTTCATTTTACACCATTTTGTAATGTTGTGTTTTCTTTGATTTTATTTTGTAGTTTATTTTTGTTCTTAAAGGCATCAACAGCAACAAAATCAATAATTAAACCTTTTGCACTTCAAAGCAAAACTAAGATTAAAAAACAGGCGAATTGCCGGTGAGAAACAAAAGTTTAAAAGGAGTGTATAAAAAAACATTAACATATTCCTGAGCTTTTCTTTTTCAAAGTTTTTTCGCTTCTTATTTTTGATTAAATTTTTTTTTTTTTTAATAACGAAAAAGTGGAAAGAAAATTTCCATAAACGGTAAAACATCAAATGAAAGTTTTATCCCCAGCTACATTAATTGAAACCAATTGACCTGCACTTAAACAAAGTTCAAAACATTTCAAAGAACATACAACATTTTCTTTTTTAATTTTTTTTTTTTAATTTTTCCCAGTTTTGTTTCAGTGTTTGTATTTTTATTTATACTTTAATACTATTAAGATTTTTTTGACAACGTTTCGAGAGAATTTTTTTTTTTTTTTGATATGAAATAATTTCAGGCAATATTTTGCTAAAACAAGTGACAAGACACAAAATAAAATGAAACTAGAAATTAAAACGAAAAACTTAGAAAAGAAAAAAAGTCAACAAAGATTTGCATTTAGAAGTTGAACTTTTTTTTATTTTAGATCTTTTCTTTCTGTTTTTAAAATGTTTTTGTGAAATAAAAGAAAACAAAACGTTGATGATGACGATGATGTGAATAAATCTCTATAAAGTTTGTGGAAAAATCAACATCAAAGAGAATTTTTTTAAATGAAAAAAAAAAAAAAAAAAAAAAAAAAAAAAATTGTTTAATATACTCAACATACTACAAAGTAGTTGTGAACATTTTTAATAAATGGCAAAATACCGGGTAGGAAAGGTGCAACTATCGGAAAAACAGACGACCTATTGGAGTAAAAGCAAGATTGTAGAAAAGAGTACATAATATGATATTATAATATGATATTATCATGATATGATATGATAATATGATATTATCATTCTAAAGTCTAGAAAACTTTAACCCAGTGTACGAAAATAAACACTAAATATCGCTCCTTAGTGTTCGGTTCGGTAGATTTGTGGAAACACAAACGCTAATAGTGTTTGTGTAGAATATCATTAAAAAAATAACGTTTCCCTGTTAGTCATCTTTCGACCACAAAAATAATACTGTTTTTATTAAACTCGACAAAAGATGAGAACATTTAATTCCATTCGGGGGGGTTTTTTTTTAAACCACAAACTTCATTATGTTCGGTTCAGCTCATTAATGTTCGTCCCTTTTGGCTGGTTAAAAAAAACCATACATTTTTACAAAAACAAAATACACATAAAAAAAAAAAATTAAAAAGCAACAAAATAATTTTACACAAACAAATACACACAAGCTGTTTCTGCTGCGGTCGTTGCTAAAATTTTTTTGTTTGTTCATTTCTTTATCGATGTTAAAAAAAGAAACAGTATAGAACATTAAAATATAATGTTTGTCTACAGTATCACTACAATTGTTCTGTTTTTTTTGACGAAGAACAGAACATTATATAATGTTCGGCTCTTTCTTGAAAATAGCTGCGAACGGTATAAAGGGTTGTGTTCGTCTACACAATCACTAAAAAAATAGATATCATTCTTGGGTGTGTGAGCCGAACGCTAAATAATGTACTGTTTGTTTTCGAATACTGGTTTAACCTTATCTTTAGTCCTATCCTTATTAAGACTTTAGTTTAGGTTATTGTTTAATTTTGTCTATAGCAAAGGGTGGTCCAACCACAATGCACGATGTTAATTGTGAGTCGCACCTTAAAGTAAAGTTTTTGGTCCAACTTAATTTGTAATTTCTTTGTTTCAGTGTTTGACAAATTAAACCATGCCGAGTTACACAATTGAGCAGCGCGTTAAGATTTTACGAAATTTTTTTTCTTGTACTTCATCTTCAACGACCAGGTACACTTTCACCTTAGTGAATTCGTTAACAAGCAGAGTTGCCGCTTTTGGGCAAATAACAATCAACGAGTGATTGTTGAAAAGCCGATGGATGCATTTCAAAGATTGACTTTTTAGTGCGGCTGAGGGGCTGGCGGCGTCATCGGGCCGTTCTTTTTCGAAAATGAGATTATTAAGGACTTCTTGTTTCTAGAAATTGAGGCTCTAACATGATGGTGCCACACAGCCAACGAAACAATGGCTCTTTTGCACGACAATTTCAATGGCCGTGTTACTTACGTCGTGGCGATGTTAATGGGCCGCCACGATCATGTGATTTGACACCGTTGGGCTTCTCCCTTTGGGTATATTTAAAAGAAAAAGTGTACGTCAATAAACCAAGAACAATTCAAGAGCTAAAGGATGAGATAATTCGGCACATTTACAACATTGAACCTTAGTTATGTCTCAGAGTCATTGAAAATATGAACCAGACGCGACGATCATCTGGCAGATTTTTTGTTTCACACATAAATGTTATTGATCCTTCTACAATAATAAAAAAAAAATAGTAAAATAATTCTCTGAAAACTTTTTGTTTTATTTACAATTAACATCGTGCGTTTTGGTTAGACCACCTTTTATAAGTGCTTATTATGAACTTAATTCGATTTTCGACATAAGTCGAAATAACTGATCGAACGAATTTGATAGATAAGCACTATTGTGAATTTTTATGATTTGGTTACTTCACAGTAGTACATTTTTATTAGCTGGCACTTCAAATAAAAAAATTTTTCTTTACAATAAAAAAAAAATTCAAATTGAAATTAAACATGACTACGGCGAAATTATGGTTTGTTAATTTGTCCGATGCAGATGAACGCTAACTGAAGCCGGCCAGAAGCAGAAACAGAGGTTGAAGACTACAATTTTAATATGCAGATGGCTTGGTCAACACAGTGCAATGCTTAGGGACGTAGTAGGCCCTTATTCAACCCACATATTAGGACAATTGACTGAGATTTTACTCACAAACTTGAGCCGATTTCGGACTTAAACCGGCTGAACATTGAAACTCCTTACAAGTTGGGGACTTGCTAATGATGCCAGGTGTTTGTGAGGTGACTCATCGCAAACAATCGACCCCATAATTTACAACTGCCCTGCGTTTTGTTTTCTGACACCTGATGCAATATATCCTGGTTATAGGCATTAAACTTGTAGAAATAATAAATTAAAAACTTATTTATTTTCTCTGTATTTTAAAATTCATCCGCCACTCAAATCAAGATTTTTGCAGTTCAAGCAGAAGTCTAAATCGGTGCAGGTTTTTCCTGAATGCATCGTGTCCGCTCAAGAATTTGTATCCTTTTTATAGAAGGGAGCTTATAAAAAACTGTAAGTAGCATTTTTGGAAGAATGCTGAAAATGGGGCCCTCAAAATAGTTGTGTTATTGAGGGGAAAGATGTTTGTAATTGATCGATCAAAAAAAGTAAGTACAGTAAAAGGCTGCAGCACAAAATCAAAAAAAAAAAAAAAAAAAACAAACAAAAAAAGAACACAGGAGTAATAAAATCAAACATGTCGAAATTGTGCCGGTAAAGCCCGTCGGTGTTATCGATAAACCTGTCAAAAAAGAAATTTGCAATAAAGAACTTGCAAGCCTATGAAATTCTTTTTAATTTCTATTACAATTTAACTAATTTTACTTACGGCCAATTTCACCAAGTTCAGTTATATTGTTAACTAGAAGTTAAAGTAATAGTTAGTTTTAACTGTAGGTAATCAGAACAACTTCGGTTTTTTGTTTCCGCAGGCTTTATAATTTGAGGATTTTTTTCTCGAGAAAAGTATGTTCCGTGAGAAAAATAACCTTGGGAATTTTCGTGATTATGCTGATAGTCTAGTTCGAAGAGCCTTGTATTATTGGATTTGATAATGACGAGCTTGAAATGTACTCAAACTACACCATCCGGAATATTAGCATGGCTCTAGCAGACCACAAAACCAAAGTTGTAATAATTAGCAGCCGAAGAAAAAAAAATCATTAAAATATACACATGCGAAAAGGCCTCAAAAGTAACAAAAACTCCCAAGGAAGGATTATGTCTGACTTTGAAATCACTTAAGGAGAAGCACTTAAGGAGAATATTCGCCGGGAATGCGAGAACTTGTGGAAAATGCCATTAAACAAGTCATCAACTCTGGCGTCGGCAACTTGGCCGATTAAAAAAACAAATGCACAGAAAAAATGAAAAACCAACTTCAATTAACGCATTTGTTAGAAATTTGTTCTATTAATTAAATTGATCATATCAATTAACACGTTTGTAAGTTTGAGCTTTTCTTGCTGTTTAGTTTCAATCAATAGGTTTAATTGAAATGTGACCACAAGCAAAAGAGGCTAAATGAAACGTAAACACAAATTAAAATATTTTTTTCAATCAACACAGTTAATTGAAACAATTAAAAAATTGTTTGACAATTTTAAATATTTTAAAGTTTGTGTGTTTGTTTTCATATTTGCAAATATACACACAAACATTTAAATTTTTTTTTCAATTAACGGAAATTAACTGGAACAATTAAAAAATTGTTTGAAACAGCATTTTTGAATTAGTTGAAAAAAATTTTGGTGAAAATTTGTTTATGTGTGGATTAAAAAAACAAATTTCACAAGCAGAACCAAAGCTTTCATCAAAACAGAGAAAAAAAAAAAAAATTTTAACGTTACTGACTGACTGCTTCATCAACGCACATTCTAAACGCCGAACCTAAAAACTTGAAATTTGGACTGAAATCGATCCACCAAGACGGGATTTTTAGAAATTCGAATGTTTTGGGGGTAAAAAGGGGAAAAATGTGTAAATTCGCTAACGCCATATCGCATAAACTAAGAGAGATCAGGAAAAAGTTAATGCTAATCGCTGTTCGTTAAAAAAAATAAGAAGATAGATGTCTGGTACTTTTTTGAAATTCGGTTCTTTTGGGGAGTAAAAGGGTAAAACCTGTGTTTTGGAACACTTTTGTCACCCCATATATTTTTTAAACCAATAAACATAGAAATAAAAATCATATTACCTTCGTAATTCATCTAAAAAATGCAATTATAAGTTTTGTGCTTTTTCAAAATTCAAACGGTTAAGGGGTGAAAATTGCACCTACTTTTGGTACTTTTTTTCTACCAAACATTTTTCTCCATTCATTGACATATACATAATGTATGTTTAAAATTAGGGGCTCCAACTACACCTTTAAATTTTTGATGCTCTAATGGGGCGTAAAAGTGTTGAAAAGGGGAAATACGAAAAATTCAATTTATTTCCTTTACTTTTCCGTTTTACTACCGTTTCTAGAATATTCAGCTAAGAAACATAGAATGTAAGATGCCGGGATTAGTGAATGGGAACCTTGCCTTTGATTCATGAAATACAGACGAGCAGTGGAGCATAATTGATGAAAAAGCTGCTTTGCAGTAAAGAGTAGACAACTCTAGCACCTTAGCAAGGAGTGTATGTACATTGTCCAGGCAATTGTATACCAAATTGGTTACCTCCTGTTGGTTGTTTGCTCGTCACATGTGGTCGTTAAGTAAATTTTGGTCGCCGTCAACGATGTGTTACTGACGTTCTCCACGTCTGCAATACTTAAAACAAGTAGAATTTAGTTTTTTATATAAACTGTTGGATTGTTCTATTAATCGTCAAACTGGCTATTTGAGTGTGTTAAGTAAAAATCTGGGGCCAAATTGCGGCATCCGATATCGATCGAGAATCCCATTTCAATTGTATTGTAATTTCGATTGATATCGAATGGCGTAATTTGGCCCCTATTAAACAAAAATCGGTATTAAATTTAAGTAAAATTTATTTTAAGGTGTAGTTAAAAAAGTTCTAAAATTCATTTAATCGATTATACGACAATTTTTGTTTTGTTTTTTAAACCAACAAGTCTAGAAGTCTTAAAGTTTAGGAGATGCGGTTTCGTTATAATTCATTTCATCACGGTTTGATGTTCGAAGTACTAGTTATCGCTGAATTAAATTAAATTAAGCTTAAAACAAATTTTTTTAAGAAACAGCTAATTATTCGGTTAACCGAATAAACGTTATTATTTTATTCGATATTTGAGCTAAAATTTGTTTTGCTTAGTCTGGGATCACACAATGAAAGTTTTCTTTCAGAAAGTCTGAGTTTATTGATGAGAGGGGAAGAGAACATGCTATCATTCTCTCCCCTCTCAAACTTTCTGAAAGAAAACTTTCATAGTGTGAACCCAGACTTAGTAAATTTCTAGAAAATCCAGAGACCAAGGGTTTGCCTTATATGATCAAGATATATAAATATATTTTTTAGACTAGCCCTTCGCTATGAGAAACCCTACTTAATCACATTTTAAACAGCTCTCCTTTCCCCCTTTTTTTACAATATTTATATTGGCAATTATAAAGACTGCCGCCTAAATCAAATTTATGTTATATTCTTTTTTCTCTTCTTTTGAATTTGAATTCATTTCGCATCCTTGTTTGTGGCCAATTGCACCGCTAGGGGTGTTTTTCCTACTGGGTTTAGTAGAGGGAGGGCAGGAGAACACCAAATATACACAAACACTCAAACAAAAAAGAAAAACGTATGTAGTTTTTCAACAACAACAAAAACATAAAAAGGAATTTTTCTTTTTGCTTTGATGTTGTTGTATGTACTTTAATTGCTGTGTTAAAAGCATATTTCCCGCGTTTGTACTCACTCAGTCGCTCTCGTATATTAAAGCAACACAACTAACTAGTTACTAAGAGGCCTTTCAGCAGCAGCAGCAACAACAACAGAAACATTAAGAAAAAGGATGAGGTGCTGCGGCGAATGTTGAACGAAGAGAGGGAGAGAAAGAGAATAAATAAATACGTTGGTGTATTTTTGTAAGGAGAAGTGGGTGTTAAGGGGGCCTCGTGGGGTTATTTGGTTAGTACTAGCCTGAGCCTTTTAAGATGAAAGTATGAGTTTTGTATTGAAAAAAGAGAAGTAGTGGGTTCCTTTCAAAAGGATTTTAGTTTTTCTGGTTTGGTTTTGTTTGATTTTGTGTGTTTTTGGCTTAATATTGGCTTGGTTGTTGGCATCCAAAGAAATGTAAGGAAAGGAAAGCAAAAAACTGGAATGCGTTCTTATGACAAGCGGTTCTACGCACCGGTACGACTTTGAATTAAACGAACACCGACCAAGGATTTTCAACTCATGCACACCAGTCTTCAGGTGTTGCTGCTACAACACCAACAACAAAAAACGTGAATACCTTGAATAAACTGATATTATTTTTAAGACATTTTAAGAAAATGTATTAGAAATTTAAAAAATTTCAAGTCCTTTTTAGTTGAAAAAAGTTTCATCTTTTCTGAAATTTAATTCATCTCCTTCCTTAATAACCCATAGTGTTCTTGTTTTTGGTAGTTGCATAAAGGTTTCGTTAACGTTGCCTCAAAAGGCTTTGATAACAAAACCTCCTTCCAACCATTCCCTTCCCTCCACCCTGTATGAAAAGAGGACACATTGACTCACATACAGAGAGCTATTCATACACACACAAACTGCAGCTGTTAACAAGTAGTGTGGTAAAGGCAAAATCAAAATATATGAGGGAAAAAAAAGAATTTTTGTATACACAAAAAGTATAAAGAGCACAGAGTTGTCGTGTTTTATTATTCCCTCAAAGGATAACAAGAGCAAACGAAGACAAAAACAAACATCAAACGACGAGTACTCTTTGGAAACAAAGACCCCAAAACCGTCATAACATCATCATCATTGCAATCATCATCGCCACCACAGCATAGTAGTTACATTAGGGCCCAGCATCACTAACAGCATCATCCTCATCATGAGCAGTTTTTATTATTTTGCTAAATACAACATATTTTTTCAGTAGAGATGCATTGATGGCCAAAAAAGTACCCCTTTCCGCGAACTAAAGGCAATTTCAATTACTTTGCGCATTTAGGTCTAACCTACGCTTCTAAACCTCGAAAGGACAGGACAGGACAATGGTGTGGAGGTCTCTACTTTTACATTGAGTTCTCAACATTTTGGGTTCTCTTCAATGGGACAAAAATATACTCCTTTCGGGATTTAAATTCTTTTGCTTCTTAACCTCGTCAAGGCAGGACAGTGGCGCAGGACATCATATTTTCTTTATTAAGATTTGAACATTCCCGCGGTTTTCAAAGATTTAGAACTAAACATTTAAAGGAGGAACTGAGTCCTATCTGTAACCACAGCAACAAGTACCACCCGGGATCAAGATCTAGGTATATATACTGATAACTGGTCATTCCCCATTACGGATCACGTGGTAGTTGTGGTTTTAACTACAATGTGAAGAAGAGAGATCTTAAAAATGCTAGGTTCGGCGTTAAATGTTGTCTATACTCTCTGCCGAAAAGTTCGGTCTTCTATTAAATGTCCCTCTGTGCTGTTGTTATACAATACCAGCCGCGTTGTAGTGGAGATTAGATATCTTGCAGGCAAAGGGAAATGTGCATGATTCTGACAGTCATGTACTTAAATTCTCATCTGTGTTAGGTTTCCACACAAGGGAGCATTAGTAGATGTTTTATCTACTCTAAGTGCTTAGGGCACCGTGGGGTTATCTACAATTTTTCTATACCCAAATATCCAAACAGACTTAATAACGTACAAATCTTTGATAAAAAAGATAGTCCTTAAGATTGATTCTACTGCCCCAATTAAGATCAATTATAAATTCCCTTGTGATTATTTGTATATGCTGTAATTGCATTTGAATTGAGTTTGATCGTGTTTGCCTCGACGTAACATCGTCTGCGGACCACTTTTTAAGACTGGACTGTGTTTTGTGATGCCCTTTTGGTGATAAAATTGACCTGCTAACGTATCTTTCCAAAATAACTACATTAGAAATCGCGGCTAGATAGCTCCATCTCCAAAGCAAAGGGGTTTCGTACTCAATACCTGCAGAACATAGTCAAAAGGTGTTCCATTTGATCGTAATTTATGTTGACAATTTTTTATTTTCAATTGGTGATCGTTACTGCCACACATTGTGAGATTTTTGGAAAAAAATTCAAATAATTCTGGACTCTGTAAACGATTAGTCCGATTCAAATTTAATTCCAGGTGGTAATTAAGGACTTGTATTCGAGTTTAACTTTTAGACTTGAGATCTATATATCAGGAGGGCCTCTAAAGGTGCCCAAAGTAGGGCACATCGAGTATTATGAAAATTAACAACAATCCAGACTTCTTAATTTTAGCCCGATTTTAAAAAGTGTATCAGTGTTATGTACTATTCAAGTTCTACACGTTTTTCGCAAAGCGTGCGCAAAAACATTAATGATTTTTCGGATAGATTTTAAATTAATTAGAAAAACTTTTCTTGTAAAATTCGTGTTTGGCGCTTATGATAATTTCGCAAAATAGGATCGATAACTTTGGCTGCCATTGAAATTGGAAATTTGATTATTTATATATCGTTGGCTTAATATAGAAAAGGCGTATCTACACTTTTCGTTACTTTTCAGAAGGAAAAAACTGAATAGAGCCTTAAAAATTTAAGATACAAAAAACATTTCTATTGCAGTTTTTATTCAAAACAAGCAAAAAATTCAATTCTGGTAAAAATTTTTTATTATTTCTAAATTCTTTGTTTTACATAGGGCTTTTTGTTATTACTTTTCTTGAAAATAAATGTAAGTTAGGGCTTTTTGTTGTAAGTTAAAATTAGGATAAACTGATATAATAATTCATGTTTGAAGTAAAATAAATAAATAATGAAAACTAAAATAGATATTTCAAGGCAGATGTTATTATACTGAAAAAAATTAGGTTTTATAAGGTAAATTGACATAAAAATGGTGGCAATCTACTGGTAAAAATTTTTTTAGATCTTGCAAATGGTTCTACTTTTTTTTAGATATGGCTATTTTCTCTTTATAAAGACAATCGGGGGACAGATTTTCAATCGTAGACTTCGATCTCTGTGGGAGTAACTGATATTCATCTGTCATATTTGTTTTAAAATGAATTGATCGAATTTTCACAGGATTTCCTTTTTGTCTCAGAAAAGCTTGTAAGACTTGCAACATACTGCCACTTTTGCTCCTAGGACATCTCCCAAAACAAACTAAAAATATCCTTTCGCTTGGACTCATTAAACATCGAACACTTTCTTATTGCACTTTTTATACAAAATCGTAATGAACATGGCTCTTCCAAATGCCTAGAAGGTTTTTGACAAAATTATTTTTTTGATATACCCAAATATTGCTCACCATTCTTTTTTTTATTTACATTTTGTTTCCATTAGGATAGTGATTTTTGCAGTTCTCTGATGCAAAAGCAAAACAATAACAATAGACACACAATCAATTCTATTTGTGTGTCTACTTCAACTTTAAATGACTTAGGGCTTTTTTCTTTCAAAAAAACTTCGAATGAGTTAGGGCTGTTTTTTATATGACTCCAAGTCCGTTATTTGCGATCATAGCCCACTAATTTTTTTAGGGGAAGTGTATTTGACAGTGATCTACCAGAATACATTAAAAACGCGTTTTCGAAAAAAATGTAGATACTCCTTTTCTATATTAAGCCAACGATATTTATTTCGTTAAATTAATCTTAATTCTAGAACTCTTCTGACTGGCGAATATTCACAGACATACCTTTTGGTCTATATCAGTCTTTTGAATGGCCCAGTACAGTCGGATTTATAAGAGATTTCTGGTGTTTAAAGTGTTTCAGTAGAAAGTTAGGTGTACGGGCATATTCTGACAATTGCAAAGCATTTATTATTTTGACTTGCAATTTTATAACACAGTCCAACAAAATTCGGTTCATCGCCGCCAGCCTTAATATTTGCAACGCGAATAGACTACCCGAAGAGCAAATCTGCCAATGAATTTTGAAAATTTAGCGAAATTTCGGACCTTAAAGTTTTTGAATTTTTGTTTTATATCGAAATCGCAAGAAGTTTGGCGACTTCAAATGGCAAAAGTTTGCTCAAGGAAAATAGAATATTTTTAAGAAATTATGGCAGATCAAAAGAAAAATTCAGGAGTTTTAGAACACCATAAACTAAATCTGGGTCTTTGCGATTGTCAGAATATGGCCGATAGTCAAATATTAACCAATCATTACAAAGTTTGGTTACAAAATATTTTTGAGCGGTATTTTTGCTGAATTTTAAAGTTTATGGGAGTCAAGCATAAATTTCAGGAGGACGTTTATTTAAAGAGCATTGTGGAATAATAAAATGATTTTACCCATTTTTATAGACAAATTTTATATTATTGTTTTAATGGGCTTATTAGAGCAAAATATAGCACCGAGTTTCTCCAAAAGTTAAAGCTTAGAATTTGCTTGCTAAATAATTCTAATATGCCAAAAAAATTAATTTTTTATGATTATTGTTTTTCTTTTTCTATTACAAACATGCAAAACATAATTCTAAATTCGAAAATTTCATTTAACATTACACTGATCTGCTTGACAATCGACCCTGAGACCGTTTGAGCTGATCCTTGTGTAAAATTACCTAAATATGACCTGCGTTTTCTCTCTTTACGCACCATTTTTGTGAAAGCCCCTCAACTATCTTTTACCCATATCGAATAATTATAAAGCCGTGAATTCAATTTAGAGGGAAGACTTGTTTTAGCCGTATAATATCTTTATAGCTCCTCTTCTTCCTTCAGCACATCTCTCACAATCTTAAAGGAACATCTCAGTTTTTTGGACGAGGGTTATGTGTTCTTGTAAGGCTAAATGGAGTAACATGCACTTTCAGCACTTACACTTGTAGTTTTTCCCTTCAAATTTAAGCGCAGATTCTGCTGGAAACTTGGAAAACAATTTCATTAAGACATCACTTAGTTTAAGGAATCATTTCCCGAAACTTATTCAAATGCTAGCATGTTGGTATAATATTGCTGGTCTATTGTAAGAAAATTTCAACTTCAGGGTACAAGAGCCAACATATTTTGAAAAGCAAAAAAGAATTTTTAGAAAAATAGACAAAAAAAAAAAGATTTTAATAAATTTAAAAAGTATGAAATGATCGAAAATGCATAAAAAATGGTAAAAGAAGGGGGGTTGGGTCTCCCCGATAATATTGTGTGATGAGCAGAAACGGAGGTCGTATTTTTTTTTAAATTCCCAAGCTAGTCCCGCGAAGCTCTACGTTTGTCTGCAGGAAAGAAACCAGAGTCTCTGGCGGGAATCGAACCCGCTACCCTGGCGCTGATAGACTAGCTCACAACCAGCTGCCCTACCGGGGCACTCATTTAGAATCAGGAGGTAATTTAACATAAAAAAGAGCTGAAATGGTGCCAGAGCTGGATATTTTTATTTGTAGATCAATAAAGTAAATCAAAAATATTCGTTAAATTGGTTTATAAAATTCAAAATTGCTTGCTCTTTTGTAAAATATGCTTAAATATGCCAAATAAGCTTGTTTTTCTATTGTTGAGAAAAATGTAAAATTGTATGTATATTTCAACCCCGGATAAAAAGGGAGGGGGGTCTCCCCAAAAATATTGGGTGATGAGGAGAAACGAAGGGCACCTTTAAAATCAGGATGTCATTTTACATAAAAACAAGCTGAAATGAAATGGTGTCAGGGCTCGATACTGTTATTTGCAGATCATTAAAATAAATCAAATTAAATTGGTTTATTTAATTAGAAATTAGCAGTAGTTTTAGATTTTTTCCGAAAACCGCATTTAAAAAATTGCTTGCTTATTTGCAAAATATGCTTAAATATGCAAAATAAGCTTTGTTTTTTATTCTTGAGAAAAATGCAAGATTAAGGTATTTTTCAAGCAAAACCCCTGTTAAAAATTTCAAAGGAATAAAGAGAGTTTGATTTTGGTTTTTGGCATTCAGGGTCATTGTGCGTGCAAGTCAAAATTAAATGACAATTTAAAATCCATATTTTTATTTAGTTTTTCTTTTCCTAATATCAATTTAGATTTAAGTAAAATTTTTTTAATACTTTATGCCACTTCGAATTTGGTTATCCCACTAGACCCCTTTTAAACAAAATCACAAACCTTTTTGCATCCCCACAGTACAATTTTAAAATTTATTTTTTCCTTTAGCATCTCTGATTTGCATCCATTATAAAGGCACACAAACAAACACTCATCCACTCACTGATTTACACTCTGGCAATGTTTAGCAGGCAATACTATAAATGGAATAAATCCTTTTTTCTTGTGTGTGTGTGATTATTATTGTTGTTGTAGTTTTTTATTTGTATTTTTCTCTGTGTTTATCACTACCGACATGAGTTTTATGTTTTTTTTCTCTAAAGCTGGTTTTTTTGCTTGTTTTGCTTCGTTTATACAACACAAATACCGTTAGGATACCACTTCCGGCGCGCACAAAGTGAAATATAAGTGCATTTCTGCTTTTTATTCTTCTTTTGTGAGATTTGTATATTGTATGTGTGTGGGTGTGTGTTAGTAGATGTAGTTGGATGTGTGTTTAAGTGCATGAGTATTTTAACGGTTTTTATGTTAACGGAAAAATAGAGCGTATTAATTATGAATGTAAATGACACGAATGTTTAAACATACATAAACTCCTCCGTAACTCCTACTGCTTCAGCTGCTGCTGTTGCTAATGGTGATTCTTGTGCTCTGTGCCACCTCGCTCAGGAACACAGGGGGGACAGAAAGACAAAAGTGTAAAAAATACCGGCTCGAAATAAAAGTCTTTCGAAAAGGATTAATAGTTTTAATAGTTAAAGTTTTCTTTTATTTAATTCTCTTAACTATTCTCAATTTTTTTTTCTTTTAAGTATTTATTTAAAAAAAAAAAAAAATAAACTTTACTTTGAAACCATTTTTGAATCACAAATTTAATTTTTCAGAATTTTTTTATTAACTTTTCAGTAAAGCTTATTAATCATTTTACATATTTGCCTTACAAATTTCTTTTTAATTTGCATTTGTTCTTATCTCTAAATTTTTTCATTTATTTTCTTATTCTTGTAAATTTTTCATTAATTTTCTGAACTTTTCACATCCGTCTCTCAATTTTAAACGTTTTATACGCGTTCGCTATCAGCGAAACACTGACATTATTATTTTTTGTTTAATAAATTTCAAATAGGAAAATCTGTTATTATTTCTCATTCCTTTTATTTTGTTTATTTTTTTTCTCTCTCTCTCTCTCTTTCCTTCTCGCACACTTTTGCTCTTTTCTTGTGCCGATTTTGTGTGCGAGTGTTTCGATTCCGTTATTTTTTCATCCAACAAGTTTCTTGATAAAAACAAACAAACAAATAATAATAATAACAAAAACATGACAACAAGTGGCGTTTGTTATTGGCAATAAACGCAACACGCAACACGTTGGAATGTTTAATTTAGTTTGAGGTTAAGAGCGTGTTTCATACTTGCTTGAATAAACAAGAGTTGCCAAAGCGGCTGTTTAAAACAAGCCAGAAAATTGGATAAAAAAAATAGATACCTATTTAACTTTTAACTTAGTGTTCGTAAGCGATTATAAGGGGGTATACGGAGTTGTTTTTGGAAATTCCTTAAGTTTTATTTTCAAAGCGTTTATCAAACTTTGACACCTTTGAGGATTTAGTTCACTTAATGCTCAACTGAAATAAATTGATATTGTAGAAAGTAAAATTAACAATGTGGAAGATGGAATAGCTCAACAAATAATTAAGGATTTAAAAAAATAAAATAAATTTCAAATATTTTTGATCTGATCTGGTATCAAAGTGGGATCTGCAAATAAATTTTTTAAAAATGCTTTGGCATTCTTCAAGTACAATACAAAGTTTTACTTTAAGTAAAACAGTACTTATTTATTTAAACCAAAAAAAAAAAAACTATTAAATATTTGACGACCCATACGTAACCACTAGTTTTATTGCAAAACGTTTGGCTAGATCAAACATCATTTTACAGCTTCTAAATTTTTATAAAATAAAAATAAAATTATCTTCCTACAAATAAATTTAGTAAATCAATAGAAATATTTAAAAATAAAGTAAAAGTTTGATTAATTTACTGGTCACGCTTTTTTTTTTGTTTTTTTAATCAAATATTTGTTAGATCTGAACATACCTTTATTTAAGTTTTTTAAAGATATTTGAATACCAATAGACTGAATTTTTTATATTTTCGTTTTTAGTAAAATTAAAAAAAAAAAAAAAAAACGATTTTTTATGGAAATTTTTAAAGTTTTTAGTGCATATTTTTTATTTTTTAGTGCATATTTTCGATTTTTTATTGCATATTTTAAGCGCATTTTTAGTTCAATAAAATCTCATCCCTAATTATCACCGATTTAATAAAGATCATTTTCGGCAGAAAAATTGGAGTTTGACCAATGTTCAATGTCAGCTGTATCATGTTGTCTTCCAGTGGCTGGCTTCTCCCTGTACACGTATCCCAACATAAAAAATATTCTAATATTGCATGATCTTGGCGCCCAACGGACTGCTCCCAAACGTGACATTAATTGCTCATCTAACTCGTCTCAATAGGTTCATGAGATTCTCAAAACAAGGGGAAACCAGAAATATGCTCTTAAAATCACGTTTTATGCGCATTTAATATGCAGTAAAAACTTGAAAATAAAGTTGCTTATTTAAAAACAAAATATTTACTGCCTGTTTAACGATATCGAACGTCATCGTTCGCATAGAAAATTACATTTAAAACAAAAACAATATTCGAACATTGCTCGAAGTTTGTTTTTGGTTTTAATGTAATTTTCTATGCGAACGATGACGTTCGAAATCCATGAACCGGCTGTTAATAATTTAATAAGAGTTCCATTTAATAAAGCAATCCTAAAAATATAATTGGTAAAGCCTTAACTCCATAGTATTTAGAGATTTTACCCTATTTGGAAACGATGAGCCGTCATCGGCTCACAAAAACAGAGTTATGTTAATTCATATAAAAGTTTTTTGTGCCGAATATTAATTAGATATTAACATCCATATGAGATTTTTTTGTCAAAAAGGGACATGGACCGACAACTAGCCAGACGGACGGATGGACATCGTTATATCGCTTAAAAAAGTGATTCTGAGTCGATATACTAAAAGACAAAACGTACATAATTGCTTTTTCCTTAATTTTTTCTTATATATATAATTTGTAAGTTTAAAATAACATAATATAACCTTTACCGACAACCTGCTTTGTCTTACAATTTTCGAACAAAAATTAAATGTTGATGGTGAAATTGAAGCAACACATTTCGAAAAAAAGGTTTTTTTATATGTTGCGAAACCTCTTGTAGGCATCTTAAAAATTTAACCTGTACCAAAATATGGCTCAAAAATGCAAAATATGCCCAAAAAACTTAAAATTTGCTGCAAAAAGGCTCTTTCAACCAAATTATGCAAAATAATGCTCCAAACGGTGAAATATGCAAAAATATGCACTAACAAATCGATGCCAAAATTCATAACAAGCTCTAAAATGGATAAATATATTAGGGGTATTCACAAGGTGTGCTATCATGTTATATTGTCATAATGTTCTAACATTTTACAATGGTTTAAAAATATTGTTGTTGCTTTGTAAACAAAAAGTGTCTTAAATTAATAGAACGTTGCTTGCTATGTTTATTGTGCTGTCGTAATTAATCAGAAGAGACCAGAGCTGAGCGGCTGAGCCGTATCGCGTTAGTTCTTGTAGCCGTCGCGTTGATGGTATAATTTTATCCGGTTAACATCAAAATTTGACCTGCGGCTAGCAATTTTTGCAAGAAATCTCTTGCGGCGTCAAATAAGATCGGCTTATGACTCTGCTGTTTGGTAAACACACAAAATAAAATTTATTTCTTAGTTGCGTCTGCAAAATGGAAAATAGTCAGGTAAGATCCAATTTAATTTATTAATTCATGGAAAAGAATTAAAAAATATTTTGATGTTAGTTAATAATTTTTTTTTATTTGTTTTAAATCAGCTGATTAAAATTCAAAATAGCATACTAAATTATGAGGGGTTGTTCACAACAGTCGTATTTTTTCATGTAATTATTTTAAGACATATGACTTTATGACACCTTGTGAATCCCCCAATTGTTTCTGCCTTCATTGGTCGCACAAGTGAAAACATTAGAGTGTCAACCGAATAAGAATAAATCGATTAATCGATCAAACAAAAACATACCCTTGTTCGAATAAATTTAAAATCGCGATTTTCGAAAAACGAATAAATCGATTAAATTATGACGATTAATCGAATAATTTTTTTTTATTAAAAAATAAATAAATAATAAAAGACTAATAAGGAATAAAAGCTTATGATTTGAGTTATTCTCATACGTAAAATGTAGGAAAGGTAAAAAATATTGTAGCTTTAACCCTGATTGTTATTAATCTCAATGTTTAGTTAGCAATAACCGTATTGAATATTCATAGCATTTCAAAAATGTATTTTATGTTCTTATTAAACAAATCTTTGACAAACAATTGTAACAGCAGTTTTATTTTTAAATCAAACGTTAGCAATTTTCAACAATTTTCAAGGGATCTTTCACTCTCGGGCAAAAAACTAAGAAATAAACACAGAGCTAAAAAATAAAGAATTGATTTATAGAAATCATATAATGAAAGTAGAAAATATTGGTATTATTCATATAAACATATATTTTTTAATATATACACACTTGGGTTTTTAAATGCTGATTAAGTTAATCAAAGCCGTTCACATTACATTTGAGATGATTAAGATGACTGTTGATTAAGAAAGAAAAAAAAAACAACAACAGAATTTATATTTCTTTAAATATAACCGTGGTTGGTTGTACACGTGAGGGGTACGTTCATGGTGACCTATTCTATATTATACTCAGTTTGAGGTATATTCAGAGGATTCGATGTGATTAATGAAGTTATTTAGTTGTAATCATGTCAATTTGAAGAGATTAACAAATCACTTCAATATACACAGCTTAATCACGTTCGAGTTGCTTAAGGAACCCAAGTGTGAACATAGTATAAGTGTCACAATATTACCATTGAAAACGATGTAGTAGAAGATAATCCAACGACATAAAAAAGTGCCGAACTTGTTCCAATGGAAAAATACATAAATAGGGACAGCGGTTGTTCCATAGACGGTATTGTTCGCAGAAGTTTGGCTGAAGATGGAAGGTCTGCAAACGCCTTTCGAAAATCCAAAGTTTTATCAGATTATTTAAGAATTAGGGATTTTAAGATTCCTTTAAGTAATACAACGATATGGAGTTAAGATGAAAAGTTGTACGCATCAAAAAAAGAAGTTATAGTGGATTTGAGAAAAAATTAAGAAGAAAATGGAAGATTTTTTATAGTTGTAAATTAATATATAATAAAATATGTAATTTTTTTAAATAATTTTTTTATTCGCTATTCTCATCGATTAATTGAATAATTTAAGAGATTTAATCGTTTGATCGAACGAACAAAAACAATTATTTAAATTATTCGAACAAAGCTGAAAGGCGAATAATTGACAACTCTAGAAAACATGCAATTGTTTTACATTTATACTAATAGCTCAGTTAGCCGGGGGTAACAGTAACGTTGCAAATCAGCTGCTTAATTTTGTTGTATGTAAAGCAATTAAAACGATTAAAGTTAGCAGTAAGATGTTACGTCTCAATTTGTAAGAAATAAATTGGTGTTATATTTTTACGGTAAAGGCTTAGTTAGGCGAACGTTGCTGTACCCGTAATGTACCGCACCGTACTGTAAGCACGTTGGTGTACTTATAGAACGTTTAAAAACGTGTCATATGTTTTCCCATACATAAACAAAAAGCAACAGTATACATAAAACAAAACACACAGTGATGGGAATCAAAAATGTTCAAATGGTGACCGTTGTGCAGAAAAGGTACCACGTGATTTAAATGGTATTAAAACAGTATTTTGTGTATGTAAAAAATTTTAATAATTTAATATTTTTATTATAGATTTACAATAAATAATTTTATATTGTAGCATATATAAATTTTTAGCATAAATATATTGTAAATGTGCATACACCAAACAAAGTTTTGATACCATTTAAAGTCTTTTATATGTTTCACATTTCCATTGTACGTGTTTATGCATTTGTTTATTTTAAACATCTAAACATATGTATATTTGTATATTTGGAAATATGTTGTATTGTAAGTTGTTTTGTCGCAATTCCATAGATATACTGAAAAAAGTACCAACAAAAAAGAGCAAAATTACCCGCATTCAATGTAACATACAAGCCGCCCATCACTGTCTTACAAATGTCACGTAACAACGGCATAAAATTCTATTTTATACAGATTGGTACGTTGCAACTACGGTACATTGCATTTCGGTAAGCTTTTGTATTGGTTTTCATATAACAAAAAGCGAACAGCTGATGGATACAGTACAGATACGGTACAGCAACGTTCGCCTAACTGAGCCTTAAGGTTAAGTTACTGTAAAGGTGGATTCATCCATGCGTTCCGAACAATATTTGTGTCCAGAAAATAATATTTTTCTGAGGTTGTTCTGCAGAAGGGTTCACCCATTTCGGAAAAATTGTCCGGAAAAACAAAGCTACCATATGGTTAACAGATGTAAACAGTTATACAAAATTACAGCACAACTAGCAAACCACTTATTTTGAATTGTTTTCTAAAAGTGTGTTTAAGAAAATGGACCCAAAAATGAAAGTAATTTTATTATTTTTTGATTTCATTATTCAACAAAAAAAAAACAATAATTTTAACTTTTATGTAACAATTGAAAAACAGTGGCAACTCAGTTCATTTTGTTCTGAACAAAAATATAAATTAAACCAATTCAAGAAATAACTTGCCGGACAAAATATTGTTTGAACGCATGGGTGAACCGAGCTTTACTCCCGGCTTACTGAGCCTAAACACTATGTAAGAGTCCACACGTAAGATATTACATTCTGCGATTGAATTTGACGTTTGCTGATATAGCAATCTAATATCTCATCTCAGGTGGAGACCCCATGTTAAAGGGACACTTATGCAATTACAAGGCAGAATTTTAAAAAGTTGCACTGATGTTAATTAACAAAAATTGCAAGTATGGACTATGACTAACTGAGCAGTTTTGGCATTGCCACCAGGTCTGTCAGGTACTTTTTCCTTGTCCCCAAAAAATTAAAAAAATCCCCAAATTAAATAACAAAACCTTAAAAAGCTAATATTTTTTTTGTTTTTTTAATAAGAAATCGCCAAAAATTCCCAAATAAAATTTTTTTGTAAAAAAAAATTATTTTATTTTGTTTGTAGCAACTGTTTTCGGCATGTTTTTTAAATCATTTTTATGCGTTTCCAGTGAGGGATTACAAGCCGAACAATATGCTGTTTTTGAAGATGAATGAGCTAATTTATAAGAATTTGTAGCTTGTTTAATCAGTTTTAGCCATCCTTAAAATTAACAATAAAATACATATGTGACAGTATCAGTCAAAAGGGACCTGTGGGCAAAAAATGAGTTTTGGAGAAAAACAGTTTTGAAGTTAACACGTTAATTTTGAAACGCCTGAACGCTTTTATAGCTAAAAACCCGATATACGGGGGTTTTGGGGGTCGCTGAGTAGGAATCTGGTATTGGATTTTGAAAATTCAAAGTGGCGGATCCAATATGGTTGCATATTTTTTTGTAATGTTATTGGATTTGTGTAAAAAAGTGGATTTTGATACGCCTGAATGTTTTTATGGCTTGTAACTCGTTACCTGGTGGTTTTTGTGGTCGAAAATTACGAATCTGGTAATAGATTTTGATATTTCAAAATGGCGGACTAAATGTGGTGGACTTTTTTTTTTTGTAAGTTTAAAATACACCTGAACACTTTTATAGCTTGAAACTTATCATCCGGGGGCTTTTGAGGTTGAAGATTACGAATCTGTTATTAGATATTGAAAATTCAAAATGACGGATCCAATATGGCGGACTATTTTTTTTTGTAATATTATTGAATTTGTTTGAAACTCGTCATTCAGGGTTTTTTGGGGTAGCTGGTTGATCCTTTTCACCGTATAAGTTGTTGATAAGAGTACGGTAAAAGTTTTGCTACTTTTTTCATATTTTGTATACGAAACAAAGAAAAATCAGCGTAAATAATAAAAGAAGGGAAACTATATTAAAAATGTGTAAAATCCATAAAAATTCCCCGAATTTTTTTTAAATACCCATAAAAATCCCCAATCCGCCAATGACTTTCTTTGTCCTTTCTGCTCGCATGAAATCCCCAACTTAAGGGATAAATCCCTAAGGCTGGCAGCGCTGATTGCCACATGTCATGAATCTTTTTTTTTCACACTAAAACAGGGTTGATAAAGTTGGTGCAATTGTAATTTTTTTGGAACAATTCAAAACTAAAAAGTACGCTGGGACTGACTCACTTGGTACTATTTCCAAATTATTCATTTATAATTGATATAAAATGGCAACTCGTATTTACTGGCCAATGAATTTACTATTGGATTTAACAAAACAGCTATGATATTTTGCATTTGCTCTTTTGCAAGACCATTTGCACCAAACACTGAAGTCCGCTACTGTGAATAGATTTTTGCACTTGTTGATTGAACGAATGCTTATGCCACATTCTAAATTTAGTATTAGCGGCAGCATATAAAAGTGCATTTTCTGATGATATTGACAAGTTTTTAAAAGATATAGGAAACCACTTCTGCAAAAGTTCTACATAGTAGAAGAGACGAATTCCTCCCAATAATATTTTCAAATGTTCTCCAACAAGATGGATGTCACGTCAAGAAGTAATCAACAGAATTTTGGAACAGTGGGAGCCCACTTCATTATTATGTTACTCCGAATTATTTTGAAGGAGATTTTACGACCACTAAATTAAATTTTATTATATCTACTCCTTTCCTGTTTCTGCAGTACATATTGAAAATTGGAAATTGGAAATACAAGCCGAAGATGCTCGTAAGTACAAATTTTTGAACGCTTAAAAATTTTATTTTCGTTTAAGATTCGAGATGGCATTTTGAGAAATATTCATAAATTTTCCACAAAAAAGACGGTAAATTCTAACAAGTGTATGAAAACGCTCTCTGTTGGCAATCAAAAATAAAAATTAATGGATTTCTCGACTCTAAAAACCGCATGATACAGGTCTTGCTAGATCAAATGCAATTTGTTTGCCTCTATTCTTGAATATTTTGGAAAACTATTTTGAAAAATCCGGGGCTCGAAATTAGTGTTTGACCTATGGTTTCTTTGGCAAAGTTTCTTGGAAAGACTTATATAACAAGAATCGCGATGTGCTTTTGACGCGAAAAAATTTATAAAACCTTTTTAGTATGTATTATTAATGTACAAATTAATTTTAAGTACCTTTTGTTTTTGTTGTATTTTATATTTGTTTTTAAAAATAAAAAAAAAAAAGATTAAGTACTATTGGGACCGAAAAAGTACGATTTTAAAAGTTCGTTGGTACGATATTGGTTTTCCTATTTATCATCCCTGCACTAAAATATTTATACTGAAAAAAAAAAAAAATACCCCCATGCAATAAAATTCTGATTGGTATTTAAAACTTTTCTTAATTTTTTTTTTTTTTTTTGTTAAATTTTGATTTATTTTAAATAATTTTTGAATTTAATATTTTTATTACACATTTATACACAAATATACATTAAACTTTTTTGTTATTGGAATAGATAAAAATATATTTTTTATATACAATTTAATATTGTTAGATTTTTTTTCTGGTAATTTATTTCATTATTTAATACGTACTTGTAAATATACATATGGCTGTTTATTTAATTTGCTTGTATAAAGTAAATAATATTTAAATTTTAAATATAAAAATACTAGAAGATCTTTGTTATAAATAATTTTCTAAAAAAAAGCCAGAGTGACAAATACCAGGCACCCTTTTCAATTTTAAAATACCTAAAGCTAAAGTCTGGTCTCTAATCTAAAAATGGGAATCACTGGTAAAACATACAGTGATTTTTAGCAATTCTTTCAAGTTTTTATAACCTTCGGCAATGGTCATTGTATTATTAAAAAATTTAGTGCCAAAATTATGAGCAGCAAATGGGGACGTCCACTACCTTTTAATACGATTTTCAAAGCATTTAAAATGCAATTGTTCTTATTGCATTTTATTTTTAGTTTCAAAATAGACTTTTCTATCGTCTGCATAAAGTTTTATAAAAAGTCTAATAAAAACATGGTCTTACTTAGCACCTGTCTTTAATCTTTGCTTTTGAATAGCAAATAGGGACCTCCAAAATGATTGATACGGTTGAGTCATGGAACTGTTTAAACAATCGTCAGAAATAACAAAAACAGAAAGCAAGCTCAGAACAGGAAGACCAAGAATTCTGTTTAGATGTAATGTAAGCAAATTTACCCAAAATAGAAGGTGCTCCAAAGGTAGCCGTTCATAACAAAATCATATCACAAAGTCCATCCGCAAACCATGCAAAGCGCCCTGCATAAAAAAGCAGAATGGCACAAAAAAAACTCAGATATCAGAAAAACTGTAAATTGCTCTTCGAATTTGCAAAAACTCGCATGGGAAAAGGGAATTGATTGACTTTTTGGAAACAAGTCCTTTTTACTAATTAAAGTTAGTAATATTAATGTTTCCTCAACAAATTATAAACTTTAGTTATTCAATTAGTTGGAAAAGTAATCCTGAAATAGGGCTTTTAGAAATTGTGAGTCCGTTCCGAATGCTTAATTCAGAAAAAGCGAGTGTTTTTTAAGAGTGTCACAACTTTGAGTTGGCATCACTGCTTTATTTGAGCACCCACGTAACAGCTGATAGTTGCATTTTGTTTAGTTTGCTTTTAAATTCTTTATAAATCGACTTATACCAGAGCAACGCTTGCAAATTGTTCTATTCGTCAAACTCATCGTACAATTTTTCCCAAAATTTTATTTTCCGATGAAGCCCATTTCTGGTTGAATAGGTACGTAAATAAGCAGAATTGTCGCATTTGAAGTGAGAAGAATCCTCAAGCTTTTGTCGAAACACCTAACATCCACAGAAAATTACTGTTTGGTGCACTTTATGGGCTGGCAGAGCCATTGGCGCATATGTCTTCAAAAACGATAATGGTCAGAATGTTACTGTCAGTGGTAAACCGTATAGAAACATGAATCGAAATTTTTTCGTACCTCAATTACGTGGCATTAATCTAACTGATATGTGGTTCCAACAGGACGGAGCCACATGCCGGAGCCATGATGAAAAAATAATTTCACGTAATGGCCCAATTAATTGGCCACCAAGATCGTGTGATTTAACCCAATTGGATTATTTTCTTTGGGGTTATGTTAAGTCACTTGTCAAGGTCGATTAGCCACAAACAATTGAACATCTGGAAATCCACATTTGAAGAGTTATTGGTGTTTCAGATTGCGCCTTCTTAGCGCCAGCTGTGGCGGCCACATTGCAGAAATTATATTTAAACATTAATTTCATAACATTTTCTTTCCAATAAAGCCCGTTTTATAGATATTAAAAATATACTTCCTTGTTTTATTATGATTTAAACTTGAGTCACTCTATAAAAAACACCTTTATATCTGCGATCGGCAACCTATACTATTATATTTTGAGATTGTATGCGTTGTATGAATTTTACATATGTTGTTGTTAATGTTGTAAAATTCTCTTCAATGTGTGTGCACACGTACGTAATAAAAGAGAATAATAGAGAAAGAGAAAACGAAATATTACTTTCTCTTGGCTCTCTTCAGATTTTTCTTCCAATTTCAGTATAACTGTTAATTATTAATTTTGATGAAAAAAAAAATCTGTGGTCAAGTTTACGATTCGAAGGACCATAACAAAAAAAAAACTCTTAATAAAGATTATTCGCGTTAAATTATCGAAAATAGTTGAAGGGATCTTTTCAAAGTTATACATATAAATTAAATTTCATTTGTTAACTAAAATAAAAGGAAATAAATTGTTAAATAGCTTTTTAAAGGAAAATTATACCGTCCCAAATATTAAATAGGGTTCTACATATCCTTTATATTGTCACCCTTTCTTTACATTTATAAAATTTGTTATTTAGTTTTTTGATTTTTTTTAAATAAAAAATTTTAATTTCAAAATATTATTTTTTTTTTTAGTTTTAGGAAAAGAGTTTTTTTAAATATTTATATTCTATTTCAAAAATTGGACTTTAGAGTTTTTTGTTTATTTTAATTTAATAAAAATATATTCAAAACAGTTTAATATTTTAATAGGACACATTTTATAAAATTTCTAGTTTTATAGTCGTTTAATAATTTCAGTTAATTTTTTTTTTAAATTCCCTTAAAATGTCATAAATTTCTTTTAAAGACTTTTTATTTAAGTTTTTTTATTTATTATTTTTTTAAACTTTTGTAGTACAATTTAAATATGAAAGACCCATATACTCATTTCGATTGCATTTCAGGCAACAGTCTGAGTAAATGCGTTATTTAAAAATTTCTTACTTAAATAAATTTTCTTGTTATTATAGTTTTACTCCTATTTGTTTAACATGTTTGTATACTTTTTTTCAATAATTTATTTAACATTTGTTATAATTTTTTTTATAGTTTTTAATAACAATACTTTACAGTATATTTAAGCGTAATTTTACATATTTTTAACCCTTAAATAGGGTTAGGGGGCTACAAATTTTGGTTAAGAATTTTTGTTTTTAATAGAAAAAAATGTCTCAGCAATATTTTAAAAATATTTTTATTCTGAAAACTAAAGTCTGCTCTTTAGTCTAACTTGTAAACAATACCAACTTTTTGTCTTTAGTCTCAACTACAGTCAAAACTTTGGTCTAGTTTAAACTATAGTCTTCAACCTGCACTGTAGTTAAAACTATAGTCTTTAATCTATGCTAAAGTCTAGTGTATAAACTAAAGTTTAGTCTATAATCTAAACTATAGTCAAGTGTTTAGTCTATAGTCTAAACTTTAGTCTTAAATCTAAACAATATCTATTAAGTCTAGAGTCAAAACTTTAATCTAATCTATAGTATTAACTTTAGTCTACAATCTAATCTTTAGTCTAGTTCAAGATATTCTGATCTTTAGTCTTAACTCAATCAAGTCCAGTCTATAGTGTAAACTAATATCTAGTCTAGTCTACATACATTGGTAAATCACCATGCAAGGACTTAAGCCCCGGTTAGCTGACAGTAACAGTAACGTTGCAAGTTAGCTGCTTCGATTTGTTGTATGTAAAGCAATAAGAACGATTATTGTTAGCAGTACGATGTAACTTAACCGTAACGTCTTAATCGGTAGAAAATTGATTTTTCTTACTTTTTGTACTGTATGGTTTTATTACTGTTACAGTCAGTTAAGTGGGGCTTTACATCAGATCAACGTTTACAACTTGTTAAAATTTATTTAAAAAATTCGAGCTCTGTCCGCTAAACTTGTGGAGCACTTCGTAAAGTTAACGGTGCGCAAAATCTTTCATGTGCATATAAAAATTGATAGTATATATTAAACGTTGAATTCACTTGAATACACATGATTAAACGTTTAATTAACTTGATTAAATGTTGAATTCACTTGATTAAATTTTGAATTAAAACCGATTTTATTTTTGATAAATGCTTTAATTGGTGAAACATGTTGAAGAAGTTTTTCTGCACCCAGAGAAAAAACATGTTTAAATATGGTCACCTCCAACAATACTATGCTTAGAGAAAATTTTAACCATATTATGCTTAACTTAACCATATTATTGTTAACGACAACCATATTATGGTTAAAATAGTCCTCTATTAAGAAGCCACAACCATATTATGGTTGCCTCCTAACATATTATGATAATAATAACTAAAATATATTTAGCACTTATAGCATGGTTGGTTTTCAACAATAGCATGTTGCTCTTACAAAAGAGGAAAATGCTATTGTTAATTTAAAAACAAATTAGTGTCATATTTAACCATAACATGTTTAGAGGCAATCATAACATGGTTGTGGCTTCTTGATGGAGGACAATTTTAACCAAAATATGGTTGTCGTTGACAATAATATGGTTAAATTAAACATAATATGGTTAAAATTTTCTTTAAACATAGTATCGTTGGATGTGATCATGTTTAAACATGTTTTTTTTCTGCGCATGTGTAATTTGGGTTCACACTATCAAAGTTTTCTTTCAGAATGTCTGACTTTTTTTGGTGAAAAGGGGAAGAGAACATGCTTTTATTCGTTCCGTTCTCATCAATAAATTAAGTGTGAACCCTGATTAATCAGCGAATACGCAACCCTATGGACCGATTCATGACCACATTAACTCTTTTGTGTAATATTCATCCAAATCGAGCCTATACCGGGCGTACAGAATAAACAATCGCCGCTGTAGACTTGAGTTCGACAGAGGACTCGAAATTATCGATCCAACACCGTTCTCAGCAAAATCGTTGTCTGCCCATTTACTAGTTAAAAAATTCTGAGGAAAGATCTTGATCAGCGGGCCATTAATTGCGCTATTAAAAGGTGTGAAGTCTAAACGTTAAAATAGTTCATAATATGAACTGTAGTCTAAAATGTGAACCATAGTCTTGAGTTTTGTCTAAACTATAGTCTAATCTGCAATCGTCTAAAATTTATGTAGTGTTTTTTTCTAAACTTCAGTTCAGTCCATAGTCTAGTATAAACAATAGTCTTAATTAATGTAATAAGTCTAAGGCCGCGTTTTTGAGATGTGGGTTAAGTTTAAACTTAGTTTAACGTAGTCTGCAACTCGGATGTATCCGGCGAAATGTGATTTTTTTTATTATTTCATTATAGACCAACATTTTAGCAAAACTAAGCTGTTCCGTCAAAATTTTGTATACAAACTTGGTAATGGCGGCACAAATCTGTTTTCAGATTTACTAAACCTAGTTTAACTGAAATCCCAAAACCCAGCCTAAACTCAAGCATAGTCCATGCTTTAGACTTCAGTCTAAATTTAAAACTAAAGTCTATTCTATAATCTATTATCTGAACTATAGTCGTTTGGAGACACTTTTTGGGTTAGAGATTAACGATTAACTTAACTTTAATCTCAGTATTTACTTTTTGAGTTGTATTTTTTTAACCTTTTTTTTTGCTAGTTTAAGCGGCCAACGGTGGTGGTTTAAACCTAAACTTAAACTGTCAACATACACATGTTTAACATAAAGAACTTTTGCAAAAATATAAACAAAAAATACATTGTAAAACATTGCTTAGCACTTTTATATAATCTTTCCATTCTATATTTTTTCTTTAATATAATTTTTCATTAAACACAAAAAATGTCTACCTTGTAAACAATATTAAATTCGCGCATTTTCTTCTTCTTCTTCTTTGAAAACATCCATATTGCTTGATAAAAAGTTGACATTAGCAAAAAAAATGCTGCCATTTATTTGTGCTCAGTATGGTAGCGCTACATGATTTAAGCCACCACCCAAAAATATCAAATTCAATTGATACAAGATTAACTAAATTCTCAGATTAGCTAATTATAGAATTAAATTAACTTTAATCGCAAACCCAAAAAGTGGCTCTTAGACTTTAGTTTAAACTATGCATCGGTCTATACTCTAGTAAAAACAATATTCTAATTAAAGGTATTAGGTCTAAACGAAAGCACTATACTAAAATTTTTTTCATAATTTGGTTTATGAAAGGGGTTTTTGTTATAGAAGAGTCTATAGTTTAAACTTTAGTTTAAATTCAAGTTAAAACTTTGGCCTAGTTTCTAGTTAAACAAAAATAGCCAGCTTGTCGATAGTCTAGTAATTTTTCTTTTAATTCACTAAAACTTTGTTCTTGAAACCTTTTTTTGTACTTGAAAAAAAAAAAATATTTTATTTTAGTCTTAATAATGATATTAAGTTTCGTACAGACGGTGGTCAGATCTTAATATAAGGTAAGGTCTGGCATATGCTGACAATATACTGCTAAAGAAATATTGCCACCAAATGTAAATTCTGATTTAAGACGATCGTAAGAAACCCATACAATTGCCTGACAAACAAATTCATCTGCTAACAAAAAATTTTAGGTCACACGGTTGTCAGATGATTGCATGGCAAGAAATGCCAGGTCTGATTTTAGACATTGTCAGAAAATGAAAATTGCGTGTATTTTTATAATTTGGAAATGTGGAAATATTGTTATTGAAATGCAAATAGCAACTTTTTATGTAGTTTTAAATAGGTTTGATTGATTATCAATGAAATTAATTTTAATTTTACAAAATTAAGCTTTTTTTTGCTTTTTCTGTTCACTTATGCATATCAGGGATGGAAACTATGGTGCAGTTGTAGATTTTTTTTGTTGCATTGGTCGCTATCTTTAAAAAAAAATTTCGCAATTAGTAAAGAGTCTTTTCTAAATATGATGTTCTAAATTGATGTGCCATAAAATATAAAACTAGTACCGTGGTAGTATGGTACATTATCCAAAACCCAATTTTCCATCCCTGCTACGTATGTATTTGCAGCGTTGCCAATATAAAAAGGTCTCTGACAATGATGCCAATGTCTTCCAACTTCTGACAATAATATGCTAATGGCAACAATGGACTGACAGCGCTTTTTCTGACAAAGTTGTCAAACACATGCACAGAGTAAAATAAAAATTGATTTCAATTAAAAAATTTGTGATATTTATTAAAAAAAAATAATTAAATTAAAACCAGTAAACTAATTAATAGTATCAATTAAACGTTTAATTCACTTGATAACACGTTTAATTCACTTGATAAATTTTTTAATAAAAACTGATTTTATTTTTGATTAATGCTTTAATTGGTAAAAAGCTTTGGATAATTTTTTCTGTTCGGTTGTAAGACATTTTTAGCACATTTCACTGATAATATTGTTAGACCTGACAACCGTCTGTATGAAGCCTTACCCCTAATATTTTTTTAAAAAGAAATTACTTAAAATAGCAATTTAATACCTTATTTTTTTAAATTTTCTAATATAGTTTTTTTTTTTTTTACAAAAAATTGTTGCTATAATTTTTGGTGTATTCCTTGTTAATTTTGTTAAAAATTTTCTGTCGAAAATCGAACATTTATTTAAAGTAATATTTTTTCGATTCTTTTAGTTTTTATTCAACTCAATTATGAGTAAAAATTCCCTGGGAATTTTCTCCCTTCTCCTATTTTACCTATTTAAACTCAATGGTAAACATGGGGGTAGGGAGAAAACTCCCGTAGAACTTATATTCATAATTGGATTTTTTATAACTTTTCTTTTAATGTGGGTTTACATATCTTTTTTTTTTGTTGTAATTTTCTTATAGGAATTGCATTTTTCGTGAAACTTTTCCTGGTTTTGAACCTTTTTAAAATGGTTAAAATTATTTTAAATCCTATTGTAAATGTCATTCTTATATGATTTATTTAAAACGGAATATTTTTATGGTAAACAAAATCTATTTTAAGATTTTTTACACAGACAAAATCCCAGTTTTCTAAGGGATGATTGCACATTGTTTGAAAGGTTTGTGTCTTAGTTGTTTTTTTAGCAGGGATACAAACCCTTACACTAAAGCTGGAGGTCCACACCACGCGTTGCTCGCTTTTTCGCAGCATACGCAGCTGTCAAAAACGTAGAATCTGTGTAGTTATACGTAGTACGTTACATGCACAAAAGCGTAGATGCCTTGAGGCGAAAAGTAGGTTTACTTTCTACTTTTATAAGCGTCACAAGCAGCGTTCGAACAAATCAGCTAATTTTGATAAATTAAATTTTATTTTTACATGTGCTGCTGCTGCATAAAAAGAATTGCATGTAACTTGAAACGTAGAACGCAAGTAAGGTTATAAAAGCATGCGCTGCGTGGAGGCGAAAACGCGTGTTATGGACTCCAGCTTAAGGATTGTAAAAACTGTTTTTTTTTTGTATACGAGTAATTTTTTGTGCTCGTAGAAAATTTAAAATATTGGGAAATTTTCCAAAATTTTTTATACGAAATTCGAAACATTTAAACCGATGTTATAATTAATATAAAAAAGTTGGTGTATAAAAAATTTTATTGCAAATTGTATTTAAATTTTTTAATAACAAGCCAACCTAAGAATTATGGAATTAATTGGCCTTTACTTATTTTAAAAGTGGACGAGTGGTTTTTAGCATCATTAAATGGCTGTTTGCTTTTGAACGTACGTCTAAATGGATATTAATGCTCTGTTATAGTTGTTCCTCGTGATAGTTATGCAAATACGTGTTGAGGAGTGCCTACCTCGGGGTTCTGTTGCCTAAAGTTACTCTTCTTAATGATCATCTGCAGCCCATGTAAAGTGGTCTGAAAGGGTCTTAAATCTTGCTGCAACCAAAACACAAAAACTTATTAGAATAAATTTAAGCCAGTACGCATGGAAAAAACAGTATGGCTCTCCTAGTTTCAGGTTTAAATGTAAAAGCTCATTCTGTTAGTCTGGGTTCACACAATGAGAGTTTTCTTTCAGAAAGTCTGAGTTTATGGGTGAGAGAGGAGAGAAGAAAAGCATGCTCTCTTCCCCTTTCACCAATAAACTCAAGAGCCAAATTACGGCATTCGATAGTGAACGAAATTTCCATTTAAATTGTATTATAATTAGGATCGATATAGTATGCTATAATTTGGCCCCAGACCTTCTGATAGAAAATTTTCATAGTGTGAACCCAGACTTAGTAATTTTGAACTAATTTTTTTTATAAAGAGCACTGGGGCTTCGAAATCTTAAGTTTAACTGGTCTTCCCTGCTGTCTTCAAAGATTTTTAAACAAATTTATGCAGATATCCCTAAAAAATATTTCAGCAATTCATAGAAATTATAAAACACCATATTTCGTTTGTAACTAAACATACCACAAACATTCCTAAATATCCTGATAATCCTCAGCACCCTTAAGAGATACAGGTACCCTTTCCCCTAATAAATAATCTCATTACGGAGTAAATCTTACAAACTGACACACAAACAAGCAAATTGTCAACTTTTTTTTTCTTGCAAAATCAAAGGCGTTGAAAAGGGTGTGTGTTTTCATCCTTTCATCAACAAATGATTGACGACAAACGTCATCAATCGTCAACCACTTTCGTCTTGAGACGTATTTTGTTTTTTTAACCCTGGGCAAATGATTGAGAGTACTTGAGTATTTAATTAATGAAAGAAGGATTTCAAAAGAAGAAATATTAAAGAAAACAGCATCAATTATACGCAAAAAATACATAAGTACTTTGTGTTTATTATTCTTACATTCACATGTCAATCCATTTACTATTTTTTGTTATATCAACAAAATTATGACGATTATTATGTTAACTTTTTGTTGACATGTTTTTTTTTTCCTTTTGGGATGTCAAGTGTGTCAAAAGCTTATTCTTTGTATTTAATTTTGCCAAAAGAACAATTTGTTTTGGGAGCGCTAACAAGTTTATTTTTCAAGAGATTTATAAAACGGTTTTTGGAAAGAAAGGTTAGTTCCTGACAGATTTAATGTTTAGGAAATGAAGTTTGAATAGAGTTTGAAATTTTTATAAGAATTTGTTTACTAAGTACCGATCGTTGATGACATAATTCGTTATATTAATACTCGGCTACCTCAATTATTTAAATCCATGCTAGTTGCTTGTTTTTAAGTGTTCTCAGGCTCTACAGTGCAACCAAAATAACTACAACTTTAATGCCTTGTAAATCTGCCTCAGGGTTTAAAGGTTTATTTTTTTGAAAGGGCGGGAGGGCTCAGAGCTGAAACGAACCAAGTCAAAAAAGAAAAGTCGAAACTATTTTGAGATTGATTTATTTATTACCGTTGCCTTGGGAACGAAACACTTTTTGACTTAGTCCGTTTCAGAACTAATTAGAGTTAAACTTTGCGGAGAATATCGAACCAGTTTAGAAATATATATTTATATATATATCGAGTCATTACCGCAAAAAAAGCTCAACCGACAAAAACAAAATTTTACAGAAGAAGATTTTTTTTTATTTTATATCATAAAAATTTTGTATGAAGGTTGTCGCTTAAGATAAAATTGTTTTTGCTATAAAATCGTAATGGTGCCTTATGTGACCATGATATTTTAGAAGTTGATGCAAGTGTTGCCAATAAAGTCATTTGTTAAAAAAAAACGAAAATTGATAATGATGTCGGTTAAGTTTTTTTTGCGGTAATGACCCGATATTACGTATAATGACTTAATTCATTTCAGCTTCGAGCCCTCCATATATAAAATTTAAACTTTACTGATTGACTGACTGATTCATCATAGCACAGCCTAAACGCCTGAAGCTAAAAAGAAATTTTGACCGGAGGTTGGTCTCTCGCCAAACCGATCTACTAAGATGGAATTTTTGGGAAACTCGATTTTTTTAGGGGATAAAAAAGGGATATAAACATGTAAAAACGCTAACATCATATCTTCTAAGCTGAAAGAGATAATAAAAATTGAATCCTTATCGTTGTTTATTAAGAAATAAGCGGTCAGGTTTCTGGTACTTTTTTGACCTTCGGTCCTTTTGAGGTGTAAACGGGTAAAACCTGTATTTTTAAACATTTTTCCCCAGCTTTCTTTTAATCGCAATAAACCGAGTTTCTTTTAAATTCGTTTCTCGTTTAAAAGCGTTTGGCTTTAGGCATTTTTCATGAACGCATTTATCCGTGAAGCACTGTATACTGATTTCCATGGTTTGAGGTTAAGACAAAGTGCTTCTTTCATACTGGTCTTCGGTGTGTAATCAACTTGATTTGATTTTAGTTCTTCCACGCTTTTCTTGCTTCCACTGTCAGATTCCACTGTCGTCTACACATATTTGAAGGCCGTTGCTTTACTTCTGCTTCCTTAAGGGCTCCCTTCCATCCGCTTTCTTAAGGCTGTAATTCGGACAGACAGTTTGACAAAGCCGTGCAGATATAACCGAACGAATTCCATTTTTTCTTAGCTTTATGTACTCGGATGGGCGGTTCTCCTCTTCGTTCTCACAGGTCTATTAAAGAGATGACATTCGGCCAGAAAATTTTTAAGATCTTTTAAAGTAATGCTTTGATGAAAACCTGTGTATTGGTGGCCGAGGTATTCCACGTTTCTCATCCTTTTAACAGAACAGAACGAACATTTAAAGAAAAGCGACTTAGTTTTGTCTTAACGTGTATTTGGAAAGAACTCCACACCTTTTGAAGACTTCGAATGCTGGCTAAAATTTTTTGATTCTTTTTGCGATATCCTCGATTTAACCGCCTGTTGAAGATATAACGCTGCCTAAAAATAGAAAGCAATTTTCAAGTTCCACATTATTTATTCTAAACTTAAAACCATGAGATCTGTTTAAACAAAGTACACCATTCTTACTAAAATTGACAATTAGGCAAAATCTACGTGCACTCGTACAAATCCGATTCCGTTATTTAGAAAAGGTGTTGGCAGGGGGTATTGTGAATGTATTTGCATATTAGGCTTTATGACTTTACGAATTGTTTGAACATTTGCCGATTTGGAAGAGTAGTTTAAAAAATACACATACGGGCTTATTTTGACAATCGCAAAACTCTTAAGATTGGCGATCTGGCCTAAGCAACCAGTGAAATGTCCATAGAATCTAGCTTATCCCCCAACAATAAATTTCAGTGTTTTTTTTATTAAGACTAAAAATTGGGAATTGTGCACGACAAACAAAATCTTCGTAAATATTTTGGGTGTCTTAAAGTTGTAGAGGTTAAAAAGGTTCCTTTGACCACTTGGAAATCATCCTGTTTTTGGACACAATGATAACACGCAAATTTTCTAAAGCCTTGGGTTTATTGTGATTTGCTTTATCCAGTAAAATGCTTTTGTGAGTTTCTCTTTCAAACTTTATTTCCCTTAAACATTTTGAAAATTTTAACAATTTGGGTGGATACTTTTCTACTACCATTCTCTTGTAGGTTGGGCTTAATTTGAGCTTGAATTGTTTTTAAAACGAAACTATTGTGAATTATTTTATTAAGTCATAAAAGCTTGTGAATTAAATTCCCTTTTATATAAAATGTTTCTTAAACAATTTTGTGAACTGCGTGTGTTTATTTTTCTAATAACTTAGTAGGGTTTTGTTTAAAGTTATTTTAATTTTTGTTTAAAATATTTTTTGTATAATTTTAAACTTTTTTTTTTTTTTTTTGTTATTATTTAATACATTTGTATAATTATGCTTGGATTTTATTTGATTATAAACTATACTTTGTAATTATTTATTTATATGTATGTATGTATATAATATTTATAATATTCTACCATTTCTTAAGCATACGTTTGTATACTATTTAGGGGTACTTTACACTATCACACAAGTCTTACGTATTTTGGGCAAAATACAACCCTGTCATGATAAGTTGTTATTGTTATTTGTTTTTGGTCAAAATTCTTAAGACTTGTGCGATATACACTAACGGCCTTTAGTTGTTATTTAAGTTTTAATATTTATATATGAATATATATTTTATATATAAGTAGTAGTTAAATATTTATATTTAGTTTTTATATAATAGTTTAAATATTTTAAACATTTATTAGCGCACAAAATGCCACATGGCTGTCGGTTTACGGGCATTATTGATCATATCATGCCAATGTTGGCAACCGGTTCCGTTTTCTTGAGGACCCAAACCAATGCTACCGATTTCCTGGGTTTCGCCACCCACAGACACGACATAGATCTAAAAAAAGAAGGCGAAAACATCAAATGAAAGAGGGTTATTTAGTTACTTTATATATCTGGCTGAGTTAATAGTCAGTGATTTAGCTTAAAACCATAATCTTGTCTACTATATAGTCCAGCTTATAGACGGGTTGATATCAATCGATGGAATAGACAAGTAAATAAAAAGTTGAGCGAAAAGATTAGTCGATAGCCGTATCCTATTGGGGTTTTCAAACCCACCAGTCTGACAATGCTGTCAGCTGCTAAAAATCACTCATCTGAAGTGTCATTTATTAAGTAAATGGTTTGCCATTTACGAAAATGGATCGTTTAACAACCGAATACCGCTTAAAAAAAGTTTAAACTTTCTACACAAGTAGTGGTTAACACGTGGCCACTTTTCTAGAATTACGGGGTGATTATGGTCGTCATAATCCACCTACTGTGCATGAACTTGCCAAGATGTTAAAGAAATTTGAAGAGACTGGAAGCGTTACAGATCTGGTCAGGCCCGTGCATCATCGCAATGTGCGAACTACCGAAAATATCACTTCTGTTAGTAAAAGTGTGGCGGATAATCTGAAATTGTGGATTCCACGGGGTTCTCAATAATTCGGTCTATCTTTCGGCGTATTTTGCAATTGCATCCATATAAAGTTTAACTTACGCTACAATTAAGCCAGCTGATCATTCACAACGCCGCAGATAATGCTGATTGGGTGCTACAGCAACAAGCTTTCAATGCGAATTTTTCGAACAAAATTATCTGCAGCTAAATTAACGCATATGGGTCTCAGAGAACCTAGAAGGGATTTTGAAAAAGTGACTGTTTGCTAGGCATTATGGTGTGGAGGTGGCAGTTGGCCGTATTTATTCAAAAATAAAGCTCGAAGAACCGCTGTTGTCAATTCTGAGCGCTGTGGCCGTATGAAAACCGACTTTTTTTGGCCTACAATTGAAGATTTTTAACTGGACGATATGTGGTTTTAACAGTGCCACGAGCCAAACAACACGACAGATTTTGTCTTTTTTTCATGCGTAGTTTCCAAAACGCGTAATTTAACGTTACGGCGATGACAATTGGCCACCAAGATGATGCGATTTGACGCCGTTATACTTTTTTTGTGGGACTACGTCAAACACCGTGTCTTCGCCGATAATTTTCTTACTTTGGATCATTTCAAAAACCCACATTCGGCAAATTATCTCCAAGAAATAGACCAAAATGTGCGAAATCTTCCTGAACCAATCTAGAATCTAGTTTTTAGACTAGTTACCTAAATGCCCAAGGAGCCTCATCATCATCATCTGCTGCGGATACAGAACTACCTCCTTAAAAGCAATATGTATTAATATATGGGATATTTATGGCGAAATAAAAAGCGCTTTCTTCACTTTCATTTTTATGAAAGTAAAAAAGTCTTGAGAGCGGAACGATACGATAAAACAACAGATGGCAAACGGGAGTCCCTGACAGAATTTCAAGGGGTTGGCAGAAGAAAATACAAATATTCTCTTAACTTTTAAATCTTTTTTTCTTGATGTTGCTTTAATTAAAGACATATAGCACTTTTATGTTGTTAAATCTTTCAAAAGTCTTTAATCAAACAAGAAATTATTGTCAAAGAGTAGAGACTACGTTTATTTTGACGAATATGGCTGACTTCCAAAACGTACTAAAACAAAGTTTGTATACAGTTTAAATACTGTATTTCAACCATGCACATGTACAAAGTACCGAAACAATGCAACTATGTGTTCTGTTTATTAAAACGTTTTGAAATGTAAGTGATGCAATGCATAATATTAAAATAAATCTGTATTGCTTGCAAATTAAATGTCAAATATCACAAAGCATCAACTTTAAAACCGATGCTCTGATTGCTTTTTGCTGCGTTACTAATACTTACCATTGATGTTTTGGAAGGGTTTGCATTGCATATATATTGTACTGCGGCGTAATGAAACATTATACTTTGTTCTTATACAAAGCATTTGACGTTTTGGAAGTCAGCCTATTTCTCGAAATTTTTTGCAACCAAATAAAATTAAAGGATTCACTGAAAAAAATTGTTTCTAAAGGGACCGTGAAGCCTACCAGATATTGAGATATTAGGGAAGATATGAAAGCTATCTATCTAAGTTTTAACACTTCAAACTGTAAAACGTACAAGGAGCTAAAGGACGTGGAACATGTACTGAATTGTGTAGGAAGCAAGCGCGTAATAGAACATAATGGCGGCTATGCTATTTAACCCAAAAATATCTTGGGTTCGATGAAAAAATGGAAGGTAGTCTGAAGTAAGTAAAATCATTTTGCAGCTTCAAGTAGAGAAAGAGAGATGCAATGGAGAACTTTTAGGGACCAGGATCTTGTTTAGATGCCATACGATTTAATAAGAAATTCCAAACAATAAACATAAGAAAGACAAGTCGATACTCTAGTCTTTATTCTATGCTAGTTCAAAGTCTAATCAGACTTTTGTTCAATCCACAGTTTAGTCTATCGTCCATATGCAATCCATTGTCATGTGACGCCTTACACTAAGTATTTGTGTTCTTTATTTACCTCTATCGCTGCATTGTGCAAATAGGATGATTGTAAATTAAAAGTAAATGGTTCATTCCAAGTTGGGTTGGCGGGATCTTCGGATTTACTTATGCTCGTCTTTCGTTTTTTAACACGTTTTCCATTTTGTATCAAATATAACTAGAAAATATAAAAATATACACGCTTAAATAGAAAATAAAAAATTTGTAATATTAATTAAAAAATAAAATAAATTTGCACCAGTAAACAAATTAATAGTATCAATTAAGTGCTTTATTGATATAACAACATTTTTTGCAGCAATGTTGTTCGCTTGATTCAATTTTTAAATTAACAATAAAAAAAAGAAAAAAAAAAAATTGGCGAGAATTTTTTCTGTGTAGTTTCCTACCTTTACATAAGTTTCTTGTATTGTATCCAAATTCTTGGCCTTCATAATGACCACCGTTAAACGTTCCGCCTGGGGTAAATAATTTAAGGAACAGAGCAATTCCGGACGATCTTCGGGAGGCTTTTTAGTTCGCAATAAATCGCCCCAGATCTGCAGAAAATTTCAATTTATTTAAGATTTTTCTTATAGGAATTGATAAATTTTACCTCTACTGATTTCGATAAATCCAATTCATCAATACTGATGCGCACCTCTCCGATTATATCATTGTGTGAATAGCGATCATAGTCTAGAACCTGTAGAACCAGTTCCTTGCCCTGCAATTGATCACGTGAAACCGGAAATTTGAAATGTTGATCGAAGTAAGGATTTGCTTCGCCACGGTGTATCATAGTCTGGCGCTTGCGTTTATCCACTTCGGGCTCTAGTAGCAAACGTACATAAGGATCTCTGAAACCTCCTTCCTCAATGGGACATAAATTGTGAGCTGTTTAAGAATTTGAATAATTTATTGTTTTTTTTTTTTTTTGTATTTGAAAAACTAACCTTCAATCAAGTGTACTGTCAAATCAAATAAATGGTAATCGTATTTAACCCTTAAATGTAAACGTCCCAATGCTGGACTATTATCGGGAGCATTTAAATATATGGGACCATCGGGTCCCCTATACAAATCTGGTTGTATGGCACCCAACGGCGAAGCAGGACCAATTGTTGGGTCAACATTCTGCTGTATTCGTGGTGGTATTAGAAGAGGTGAAATACATCTATTACCATGCTTGGAGGAGTGTGGTGAATGTGGTGACAGAGGAGCATTGGAAACACTTGACAACGAGGCCAAACTGTTTTGCGAGGGACTAGAGGCACGCAAATCAGCCACTTCAGCTGCAATTTGACTAGCACTGCGGGCATCTAGGGAAATAGTGCGCATAGGACTAGGAGTGCGTGACAACTAGGGAAAAAATGAAAGTTATTGACGCTCTTAGTGAATATTTAATGATTTTCTAAATTACATAATAAGGGAACACCGATTCGGTGGGCAAAGAACTACGGCCATCAGGGCCAAAGGTACGAATTTGTGGCGAGGAGCCACGGTGACACTGTAATGAAAGAAAAATATTAATTTCTTAGGAAATCTATTAAAATGTTCTTGTTAAAACTTGCTGAATGCCTGGATGGTGCACTATCAACACTTGATTGGCTTGATACTGAAGGCGTCCTTTGTAGTCTCGGTGGAAATGATCTCGATTGATGGTGCAAATGCAAGGGACTGTGCAAGACATCAGCTGGACCTCTTAAAACATCTGCATTAACTGTGTGCGTAGAACTCTGATTCGATTGAGGTTGTATCGGTTGAGATTCTCTGGTAAAATTTACCTCCTGTGAAGAAAAAAAAAAAAACGATAGAAATAGAAAAGCTTGATCGCAACTTTGTGATGAATTAAAAATTTTCTTGTACTTAAAACAGTTATTGGAATAGTTCTTCGTTATCATTTGGAAAGGAATTTCTTTATAAAGCTTTTAAAACTTTGTTAAGAGCTAACTAAGATTTTACCTTTAAAGGGTTTTAATTTTTTTTTTTGAAATCTTTGGAAATAACTTTTACTATTTTTTTTTAAAGTTTTAAGAAGCTTTTAGAAAGCTTTTTTAAATCTTAACTAAGCATTTATTTAAAAACTTATAAAAGTATTTCTTTCATTTGTTCAAAAAAGCTTTTCGTTAAGTATTTGAAAAAAAGCTTTTCCCAATAAAAAGGTTTCTATTGAATAATTTAAAACAAATTTTTTTATAGAAACTAATTATAATTTTGATTTTGTCTCCAGAAATACTTCACCTGTTCCGAATCTGTATGCAAATCATAACTATCCGTTACACTCCCAATACCACTCGTATTTGATGTTATCGATGACGCCGAAGGTGGTGGTGTCATTGGCTGTGATAACGGCGGTGTATTTGATGATGTCGTTGATCCCGCTGTTGTGGCTGCTGCTGCTGCTGAATTTGCAGCACCAGCATTACTGGCATTATTTGTGCTATTTGAAGTCGTAGGCAAATCATCTGAATTACGATCTAAAGTTACTTTACGTACGGCACCGACTCGTTCTTTAGCCATACGCGACCATGATTCAATACGTTTGTGGGCGAGCCAACATGCCGCCGGTCCTAAACCGCTCATTATTTGTGAAAATATTTTGACAAATTTCGTGAATGAACACTGACAGGATTTTTACACAAAATTATAGAAGAATTTTAAATGCACAAAGGTTTTTATATTTTAAAATGCTGAATAAAACATTATAATTTGCTTTAAATGTTGGTGTTAAGCTAGAAACTAAAATGTTTAAATGTATGAGAAATATTTTTTTTTTTTTTTGAGAAAGAAAAAAGCTTTTTATCTTTGTTTTTCTGGATTTTTTTTTTAAATTTTATCTTTGGTTTGAATTTAATCATTTAACTTGTCTTGTTTACTAATAAGTTTTTTTGCTTTAATCTCTTTCTATTTCTATCATTTAGCATCCTTATCGTGGTTAGTGGTTTTAAAGGACGTTCTATTATTTACCATCATCTATCTACTTGACTTTGTCTTTGTGGTTTTATGTTCATATTTTATAGTCACATACAGTCATTATTTACACATACTTTGTTGACATGACAGCCAATTTAAGGGTGCTCCTGAACTTTGAAGAAAACAGATTTCTAAAGGAAACAGATATTTCCGAGTCTTAAAATCTCTGATCTATTGTTCAACAATTTTTTTAAGTGGTTTGGTAGGGAGGGGGTGGTGTCCCTTTGTAAAAACTCTGGCAACACGGATAATTTTTGAAAATAAGAACTAAATTGTACCTGTACAAATAAAAGTAAAAATTTTTTTAGCTTATCTAAGATATTAAATTGACAAATCTCTAAAGAAATCGCGACAAACCAAAAATTTATCTGGAGCTATGGAAACTTTAAGCCTGCAGTTATTTATAGCCGTTTCATTCTAAAGGATTTTAAGCCAATACCTCAAGCGTATTTGGTGATTTAAAAAGCCAGAATAATTAATGAAGATAAGACTGCTTTGGAAAGCAAATTTTGTCCGTGCTTAACACCAAAATCGCGGCAAAATAACATGGTAAAAATGTTGATTAAGCGGCCTTTTTTGGTTTTACTTAACGATTTATGTCATTTTCTATCCCTCTTGACAGAATTTCCGTCGATAGGTTCCCGCAAACTTGGCGGATATTCTCTTTGAGGACTTCAAGAGTCTGAGTCCGAAGCTTGTTGACATAGAGTGGTAGTTCCGCGGAACAAAAAGACAAACGATAACCTTCTCATAGTTTAATCAATTATTAAAAAAAAGTCACTTCTGTAAGCGAATCCAAAATATGCAAACTTTTCAAAGTTTTAGGTTTTTCTTTTGGAAATGAGAAAATTTGTAAAATGTGTTGATATTATTTTTATCCTCTTCCATTGTTACTACCCTTATTTTGACATTTTTTTCTAATTGACTCTGGCCGTAAGGACGAAATTTTTGAGGGAAACAGTTTTAATCTTCATCACCACAAACATCATTAATTCATGGGTATGGATGAGTGATTGTATTCTATTTTTTTTAGAGGAAGTTTTCATAGACTGAATACCAAAAATTTGTTCAGTAATAGATACAAGTAGTGCATTAGGGCAATTAATTAGGGTGGTTTATCAATAGTCCTGAAATAGGGGACATACAATTTAACATAATGAGAGAAAAATTTAAGTTTCGAAAGAATAAAATTTAAAGATTTTAAAGTTATTGAAAAGTAAGAATATTCCGTACAAGTGGAAACATGGTTAAGGTTCCAATAAAAATTTTGTTTCAAGAATGTTCAAAGCAGCACTAGGTTTCAATAGAAAATTGCTTAAGCGCGATTATATTAGTGACGTTTTTTTAAACTTTCGTGAAAAGCTAAGTAACTACAATTGTGTGAAATATTTACATGAGCATCTGCTTTATGACCATATCTTATGGTGGATCTCCATCACAGTGGTAACAGCCAGTATGTTTACCAACCGTTCCCGGTTGTAGGAGACACCATGACATCCAGATGGCAAATTAAATTCATAATCCGGGAAATTATGCAATCGTTCCTTATTTAGGAGCTGAAGCTACGTCCGCTGCTTTTAGAAAATGCATTATTAACAGCGCCTAGGGAACAGGACTCCCTTACTCGCCTTTCCCACAAATGATGAAAAATTAGCCCTTTAGTGGGATTCTGAGGATCCCCCTTAACTCGACTTGGGGTAGTAAACCACAACCACCACGTTATCTCCAATACTTCGCAAACACAATCGTCCTTAGAGACATGAAGCTTTTGCTGTAAGAAACATACTAACGGAGGCCTCAGCAAATAGTAAGTCCGGTGTCATGGTACCCGTGGCTACTGTTTCCCGTAGTACTGGATCGAAAATGGTGAAGATCTCTTGAGATCTGTCGATTTTGGATTTTTGCTGAATCCCAGGTATTGGCTCGGCCCCGAAGGATGTAATACCAAAAGGTGAAATATCCTTTAGATGATTCCTTTTCCACCGGGGGAGCTAAGTAACTACAATTATTATCTATTCTTTTATTTACTTTCTAGCTTCCGAGTTCAGCTATTGTTTCTTCTATCAAATAACCGTTGGTACCACGCGATGTTAAAAGTGCCCATAATTGCCCTTTGCGTCATTTACATCGTTGTTTTTTAAAATTGTCCAGTTTTTTACCTTCATTTTCCAATTCAATTCTTGTTTTCCTTAATTTTTTTCAACATTATTTTTGTATTAGTTTATTTAAGCTTAATGTAGACCAAGCCATTAATTTAGCACCATTCGGTCTGTTTGACTTTATAAACTTACAAAAACTACTGCTCCTAACTTTATTAAATATAGACTTTGTTCCTTATTTAATGACAGTTTGTAAGGTTGCGTTTGTTGTAACCCCACATAAAGGATATGGAAAAAATTGCGAGTAAATGTTTAATTTTCCTAGTTGTGTGTTTTTTTAAGTTATATTACTTTTTAAACAAACACATATAGCTAAAACAGTTAATAATTGTTAAAAAAAACTTTAGCAAATATGAAAAAGGATATTAAAGTAAAATCGTGACAAAAGAAGGAGTCTTAAGCCGGAGGACATTTAAAAAGAATTTCTCTTTTAACAATAATATTTAACTAGAAAACAAACTTAAATGTATTTGATATTTAAAACTGACTTAAGTCAAGACTTAGGACCCCACCCTAGTCGATACTATACTATATGATGAATATCTATCGGTTTCAAAACAACCGTTTTTAGAAGGTATTTAGAATTTATGTCTTATTTACTTGTTTAGAATACAGTTTAATTAAAATAAATAACACATATGAAAGAATGTAGACAGAGAAAAATGTATTAGAAAAAATAAAAGAAAACGATATTATTGATTTTAAATCGTTTAGTTTTCAAAATCGATTTCGATTACATACCTGTATGAGCTGGGAGACTTTAGTCTCCAAACATGAGTATTGACTTAACACTATACTCTATAGACTATAGTTTCGGCTACAAACCAATATAGTCTCGACTATAACCCGAGATTTATTTTTACTCTGAATTGCCAATTATATTTATGGAATGCAGGCGTTTGCTGAGTACAGAGAACATATTTTAATAAAAAATGGGCATGCCTCAAGAAGGAGTAATGTCTGTCACCTTACTCTTTAACCTAGTTCTTACCAAACTTGCGGCCCCCCTCAAGATGTCTTAATGGTGTCGTATGACGATAGTTGCAACACATTCCCTTTTGGTGTAAAAAGCGATGGCGAAAGTGCAAAAATATCCAACTACGCTGGCCACCCTTGCTGATCATCTGCAGGCTTCGACTCCCTTTCCGACTCAATAGCGAAGATTCTTGAGAATTGTCCCGACAGTGAAATCGTTGTTGCTGGTGATTTTAATGTCCACAATTCTTCTTGGCTTCACCACTCGGGCCGTACAACTTATGAAGGCCAATATGTTGAGCTTTTTGCTGCGCACAACCACCTCGTGCAACTGGTGAATGAACCAACACATATTCCGTGTGTTGATGGGCACCAACACAATACCCTTGACCTCTTCCTCTCTTCGCACCCTCAAAAGAACGAAGTTGAGGTTCTAGCACCTCTCGGCAACTCGGATCATTGCACCATTTCCGCCTCTTTTCCGTTCTCCGAACTTCGGAACGTTTCACGACGGGCTACGAAACGATCAATATTTGTTTACGGAAAAGCACGTTGGGCTGAGCTCAATGACTTTTTTCGGCATTTCAATTGGAAACTCTGTTTCCTGGACAATGACGTCAATGCCATGGCGAAAATGGTTGAAAACGAAATAATGCTGGGAATGAAAATCTTCATCCCAGTTAAAAAAGCTTCGAATAAACCTCGATCCAAATCTTGGTTTAATCAGTCGTGCAAATCAGCAGTCAGATCCAGAGAGGAAGCATTCAGAAATTGGCGTAAAAATAAAAACGTTGATACTGAATTGCTACGCAAAATTGCAAGGTCTTCGTGTGCCAAAGTACTTAGACGGGAAAAAACTCTTCACGAGCAACGTCTTCGTGCTGAAGTTCTTGCTGCTCCCCGGGGTAGTAAAAGCTTCTGGTCATTCGTTAAAAGAGTAAGGGTTAATGCTAGTTCTTCAATACCAGCTCTTTTAAAGGATGGCCGATCATTCACGGACCCGGTTGATAAGGCTAATTGTTTTGCCGAATTATTTGCTAATAATTCTTACCTACCAGATAGCAGTCAACCACTACCCGAACTCGAAAAAGTATCCGTAACTATGCCTAGAATATTTTTTCGGGGTCGAGCTGTTAAAAGGGTTCTTGCGGATCTCGACATAAACAAGTCTCCTGGGCCGGATGGTATACCTGCACTGGTCTTGAAGCAGTGCTCTTCGACGCTAGCTCGTCCCTTACCAAATCTTTTCAGCACTTTATACCGTGCCGCGGAATTTCCAGTCTGCTGGAAAGTTGCTAACGTAACGCCAATTCCTAAAAAGGGAACCGCTAATAACCCTGAAAATTACCGCCCAATTGCAATTTGTTCGGCACTTTCCAAAGTTATGGAGAGTATGGTAAATTACCATCTTGTCAAATATTTAGAATCAAACTACCTACTAAGCGACCGCCAGTATGGCTTTCGTAGAGGTCGCTCTACTGGAGACTTACTAGCTCTGTTATCGGAAAAATGGTGCAATTCCTTTCACCATTTTGGCGAAAGTAAGGTAATTGCTTTGGATATTTCTAAGGCGTTTGACAGAGTCTGGCATGGTGCACTCTTGTCAAAACTTGCTGCATTTGGTGTCGGTGATAATTTCTCTCGATTTATATCGAGTTTTCTCAGAGATCGCACTATACGAGTTGTTATAGATGGGGTTTCGTCAAACGAGTTCAAGATTCATTCAGGGGTGCCGCAAGGCTCCGTTCTTTCTCCTACTCTATTTCTTATCTTTCTAAACGACCTCCTTTGTCAAACTTACAATCCTATCTACTCTTTTGCAGATGACAGCAACCTTTGCAACTCGTTCTCATTCGAATGAAGACCAAGCGTATCCGATGTCGCTGCTATGAGGCAGAATATGAATGATACGCTTGGCCGAGACCTTGACATAATCTCGGAATGGGGTCGTGCAAATAGGGTCGATTTCAATGCCCGAAAAACCCAATGTTGCGTGCTGACGCATAAACGCGCGACAAATCAAGGTGCCTCATCTGTATATATGGGTGGTATAATTATTGAGGAATCAGAATCTCTTGATGTTCTGGGCATGAGGATACAATGTGATGTCCGATGGACAGAACATATATTCAAGGTGTCGAAAGAAGCATTCAAGTGCCTCGGTTTTCTAAGACGGTGTAAGATATACTTCACTCCATCTGATCTCCTTACTATTTATACCACCTATATCCGACCGCGTATGGAATACAACTCTCATGTGTGGGCCGGTGCTTCAAAGTCTATTTTGGAGCTTCTCGACCGCGTGCAGGAGAGGGCGAAGGTTCTCATTGGTGACAGTAGGGTATCCAATTCTATTGACTCCCTCGAGCACCGTCGCAATGTGGGTTGTATTTGTCTGTTTTATCGTTACTACAATGGGATGTGTTCTGACGAAATTAGGGATCTGGTTCCCGAAACCCGTACGTTTGTTCGTAATACACGTTTTTCCTCAAGAGCCCATCCTTATGTGGTCGATTGGCAGGTGAATCGTACAACGCATTACAGAGAGAATTCATTTTTTTCCCGCACAGTTCGTATGTGGAATAACCTTCCTGCAGAAGTCTTCCCTCTCACTTACAACATGATTAAGTTCAAATCGAATGTTCACAAACACTACTCCCTCTATCCTCCTTCCCACAACCTATTTTCCTAGTTCCAACACAATGCAATGCATTAGTAGGGGTCATCCCCTGAGTGCTGGTCCTAACAGTAAAAAAAAAAAAAAAAAAGGAACGTAAGTTAAATTAATCAGCCTTGACTTTGTCATTTTTCACTTCATGGACTTAAGGGAGAAAGGATGGAACTTAACATCTCTATCCAAGGCAGACGTATTTCTACGCTACAGAACCAACAAAATTTATGGTTTTCAATAGCCTCACTTTATTTTACTCAATCGCTACTTACATCAACCAGAAAGTTAAAACCGGAAATAAAGTCCCTAAAACCCTCAAGCAGACGTTTGTAGCAACGAATGTAAAATGCAATTTGTCGCTCTCTTCTTAATTTTGCTGCCCCAGTATAAACTTCATTGCTAAGCGACACTGAATGACGAGTATTTCAGACTGTCCAAAATCATGCACTCCGAACCGCGGTTGGTTGCAACAAAATGAAAATCTTGCCCCAAAACCTACATAATGATACTCCCTCTAAGACAGCATAAGACTTGAGTCCTTGTAATTCTTATTTGCTTTAGAATTTTATGTGTATAATATCTTTAGTTTTTCCAAGTCTTTGGAAAAAAAATTCTTAATGATCTCTTAAAAAAAAAAAAAAAAAAATAAAACCCAATAAATTAAATGGAATGGCCAAAATGTTTGATTTATAGGCTCACAAATTTCATGGCATTTTATGTTTAAAAATTATTTCTGCCGCGACGCTTATGAACGCCATCCTGCCGCTCCAATTTTGCACCACTCTCCCAAGCATACCCGGTCTTATTTCATCAAAAGTGCGTCAATTGTTCGCTTCTTACAGCCATACCTAAACAAGGGCGGAAAGCGTTTTCTAGCTGTCAAAAATTCTCAAGCCCATACAATTTGTATGAAGCATCCCTAAATAGCGCGGCGTCAACGCTTTACAATTCGAAAATCCGATTTTGACAGCGCGTTTAATAGTAAAGTTGGCCGCTATTGTTAATAAATAACGGCAATTTAGCTATTTTTGTCAATCTAGCGGTTTTTTCTCTTCTATTTATTTCTATTATGTGGGTTTTATTAAACAAGAAAGTTAACACTACTGTTTGTGGCACAACGTTGACGCTCTTGTTTAGGTATGACATATCAGCGTAAAAGCTAAGCGGAAGAAAACGTTTCGCCCTCCGCTCTTGTTTAGGTACGCCTGTTAAATATCAATTGTAGCTGTTTATCAGCACAAAACAAAGATTTGACGTACCCCCCACAAAAAGTATACCAAATTTGTCAAATCAGACGAACGAGGTGGCCAATTCGGTCACCAAACATTTGGCTCAACAAAGTGGTAGGTAGTTTCACGTGCTGTACGGAATGTTGCGACATTTTGGTGGAACCATTTCTCCTCCAAATGATTTGCCATGACATTAGGAATAAAAAAAATCAGGAATCATTTGCCTGTAGCGTTCGCTTCGGCTGTTTCGGATTTAAACACAAATGGACCGATGACGCCTTCGGCATGTAAACCTTATTAAACAGGGATTTTTTTTTTGAAATAAAATGGAGTCTAATGAGGATTTTGTTCGCTTCAAAAACGGCAAATATGCTTCTTTACATACCCGTTAAGCCAGAAATTAGCCTTATTGCTGAAGATGATTTGAAAATAAAAATTACGTTCAACTGTCAGTTGATTCTCCGCCCTTTGTCCTCTGTCATACTTGAGCTGGATGTCCACACCGTGCATTCTACGCTGCATACGCAGCTATCAAAAAAGTTAAATCTGTGTTGTTTCACGTAGCAAGTTACATGCACAAAAGCGTTGGACGTCTTAAGGAGTTAAAGGCGAAAAGTAGATTTACTTTCAACATTTGTAAGCGTCACAAACAGCGATCGAACAAATCAGCTGATTTTGATAAATACAATTTTATTTTTACTTGATGTCGCATAAAAAGCTTTGCATGTTCCAGCTATACCTCTTCAGCGGCGATGGCTTCTTCTGTTAACGCGGTACGGGCTCGAATATTATCCAAAAGAGTAACTGAGGTCATTTTCGATCCAGATTTGGTGTAAGTTCATAACAAATACTTTTATTTTACAATTACACAAATTTCTTAAAAGTCCTGGATGTATTAGTTGTTGCAATAATTTGCTCTAGTCACCAGCGTTGTCGTTGTGACACTAAAGTATCACTTTTGACCCTTTTTCATGCCAATGACACTTTTTGTGACCCTTTTTTTAATTTATCCCTTTGTATCATTTTAACAAAATTTATGACACTTTTTGAACCTTTTTGAAAATAACTACAAGTTTCCATATTCCTTCGAAAGTTCTCATGAGTTTTGTGAATATAGATATACAAATTTGTAGAATGTCATAACGCACAGTGTCATAGTGTCCACGAACACTATTTACAAACAAACTTAAAATAGAAACTTGTGAGTCCATGCTTTCCTCTCTCAATTTGCACGAATCGGAGCTGAAAGAATGGACTCCAAGTGAAGAACTAATTAATAATTCAAGTATGTATAATTACTTTTATTTTAGTCTAAAGTATTTAATTAATACATACATAATAATTAACTTGGCCCAATTTTACTTTAAAATACCCTTTTTTTGACCCTTTATTTTCTTAAATACCCTTTTTGTAACACTTTTTCGAAATTTTCAACGGCAACCCTGCTAGTCACTAGTCTTTACCCAATAAAAAATTTTATCATTTTGCGAAGCACTAATGGTACATTTAAAAAATAAGCGCACAATTATGCGCTACGCAATAAGACATACAGAAATGCAGTAAAGTAAGTGAAAGAACTCTCAACAACTTTAATAAAAAAAAAAACATTTAAAGTGCTACGGCATTCCCTTACTACGAAGCAGGTTTGTAAGGGAGAGCATCAAAAATAACTGTAAAAAAACAGTCAGTGTATTAAGCTGATCGTTATATTCAACAATTTGTATATGCGCTGAACAATGTGCTTATTGTGTCAAAAATGTATTGCTTCAAAGTGGGAACTCGCCATATAAAATTCATGTCTTCCGTAAGCGCTATGGTAAGCGAAACTTTTATGTTTCTCCCTTACAAACCTGCTTCGTTGGAAGCTCCATTTTTTATTGGGTAGCTACTTAGTTACCAGGATTAATATATTATGACAAATTCTTAAACTGCGGCTCTAAAAAATTTAATTTTTAAATAAAATTTAAATACAATTTGACAAAAACAATCTCGACTTTCTTGACTTCCGTTTCTTTTTTGTTTGAAATTGTCCTTTTATAAATTTTTTTATTTGCTTTTTTTTTTTGTGAAAATCCTATTTAAGTAATCTTTAAATTCTTAGTTTTAATCTCTAACCAATTTGTATATTTTTTCAAACAATAAACTCTCATTTACATGCACAAAAATAAACGTTCGCAAACAAACACAAACTTTACATTTTCTATTTCCGTTTATTAACATCCTGTCGCCTTAACAACTATTGTCAATTTCAATGTTGTCATCACAATTCTAAAAACAAAAGCAGCTACAACAATGATTATACTAAGCGAAAATTGTTTGAACCCGGCAGTTCTAAGGAATATATAATGTATCTTTTATTCAGAAGAAAACTACCCCAAGTAATCTGCAAATGTAGACAGTTAAAGCTTTTCTAAGTCATCTTTCTAACTAATTTACTATTTCAAGTGATTGTCATTTTACTGTCATTCTAGGAGGCACTAAGACTAAAATTTTGACCCCGAGTAATCGACAGTGTGGTCAGTTAAAGTTCTTATTATGTATTGCAATTCTATATCATCGTAATTTATTAAGAGTTACGACTGTAACTTTCTTAAGTAATTTCATGTTCAGTCAAGTGTTCCTAAGTCATCTTCCAGACTTGCAATTTTTGTTGCTGCAATTTTCAAAAATTCTGATTTGAAATTGCATTAGTGTCCACATTATGAAATCATAGTTTTGCAATTTTTGTATTTTTATCTGGCTTTTCTCTTGTACTTCTTAAATCTTACATATAAATACAAATACACCTACAGCCAACTTCAAGTTAAAAAGTGTAAGAATAACAAAAAACAGAATTGCAGAGTACAACTAAGTACTCCTAGTCAATCTTTTCACCCCTCTGACCAATTGCTGCAACAAAAATTACAATTCTGGACGATGACTAAGTAATCTAAGAGATAATCAGAAAGAAACAAATTTAATTGATTGTTCGTAATAAAAATGTTGAAGCGTAGTTTAGTATCTTCATTCCCGAATAAATAACAAATCACTTTACTAATAAATCATTTAAAGTATTTTTATTTATTTATGTATTGGCAGTTAAAAATTATATTTCAGCTTAATTAACTTGGCAATAGTAACTTATACTATGTTCAGACTTGGGTTCTTAAACGCGTTTAAGCAGCTCGAACGTGATTAAGCTCTAATCACTTCAAAATCGAGATGATTGCCCATACGTTGAATTGATTTGTTAATCACTTCAAATTGACATGATTACAACTAAATCACTTCATAAACCCCATAGAATCCACTGAACATACCTCAAACTGAGTGTAATGTAGAATCGCCAACATGATCGTGTACAACCGGCCACGATTTCTTCTTAATGTTTTTATTTTTTTTTCCTTGAATAATTCATAAATTTTCACAATTTCATCATTAAAATGATTAAAATAATCTTCTGATAACTTTATAAAATTTTCATCCATTTTTAATACTTTTAATAAATATAAATTATGTTTGTTGTGTTTTTTTTTTTTTCTTAATCATCTGTCATCTTAATCATCTCAAATGTGTGAACGGCTTTGATTAACTTAATCAACATTTTGCTTAAACGCGTTAAAAACCCAAATGTGAACATAGCATTAGACTTTCTGCCCGTTGTAGTAACATATACCAGAGTCTCTGGCGGAAATCGAACCTGCAACTCCCGCACTGATAGACTTACTCACTTCCTACTAGCCTAAGCGGGTACCCTAATCCATTTTCAGTAATTGTAACTTTATTGCTCCCCAGGGGGATGTACTGCACCTATCAGGGGGGGAGGGGCGTTGTAAAGCATCTTGAGGATTCAACCTCTGGATGTTACATCCACTGGGGTATATACAGGTTCGCTCAATACCTCCAAATTTACCAAGTGCCTGGCAAGAGAAAGCGTACCAGTGAGAAGCCGTGTGCGGGTATCGGAAGATTTAACTTTTCCGTTTTATTGTCCTACTGCCTACGGTAAATGGGCTTGAGGAGCATGACACTTTGTTGTGTTGATATTCTTTCTTCGGACTTTAACAATCTATGGCCGTATCAGGTGTATGCATAAGCTGGGATGCGACAAATATTCAAAATGACAGGGTTCAGGAAGTCTTCGGATTTCTAAAGACCAAGGAACTCTTGGCTGAGGCCTCTTTTAGTATGTTGCTTGCGAGAACTGATTCCAGTTTTTCGGGAAGATAGTCTTTGAGGAAGCCTTGCCTTTCTTTGAAGGGGTTTTGCCGGGGATCACGTAGTGGCTGTGGTTTATACCAAAAACCACGGAAAGGAACTCATCCACAAAGAGGGCTAATTTTCCACCCTTGGGCAAAAGTTCGGCCTGTATGGGGTTCCCTAGCTTCTGTTTAACAAAAGCTTAACGATAGCTCCGACTCCTAAACAACATGCGGGAGTATTTGTCGGATTACACACTCAAATTGCGACCAGTGTGTGAATGTTATTCTAGTTCATATAGAGGCACTTGGTTAATGATTTAAATATTTATGCATTTATGTTATTTTTTGTAACAAAATTATCAATTTTTTTAGGTGGTGGTTCCACATTTTGATTCATAGCTCTGGTCCTACTGAACCGATTTTGCTGGATTTCAATCCCAAACTGCTTAGGATAACTACAAGCAATTTGGCACAAAGTTTGTTCATTTCTTTTGAGTTGTTCGAAAGTGAGCGTGTTTTCAACAGACGGATAGACGGACAGACAGACAGACGGACATGGCTAAATCGTCTTAGAATTACTCAAGGACCCAGAATATATATACTTTATGGGGTCTGAGATGAATAATAAAAAAGTTTCACACGGAATGACAAACTTCATTTACCCTCTTCACAACTAATTGTGGTGGAGGGTATAACAAGTTGATGCTTAAAAAATAATTTCTAAATTTCTGATTCGATTCAAATGAAAAGAAAACAAAACTTTAAGTTTAAGTTTATTAAGGTTGCCAGATCTAAAAGTTTCAAGTTTAATTATGCACCAAATCTTTCTTCCAACCACCGACACCATGTCATCTTATATTTTAAACTTGGTTTTCAGAGGTTGAAAAATCTAAGCAAGATTTGTGATTTCATAGTTACATTATCGGGGTCTAAATATATTTCTTTTTTTCTCTCTGTCTATTTCACTGTAATTACTAGCAGACATTTACATACAACTTTTTAAATATGCAAATTCAACTTTTCTCACTAAAGATAAAGAGACTAAAGGGAAAGAAGGACATAAAGAGGGAGAACAATAAAATAATAAATGTCAAACTAAAACATTTCACAACTACAATTTACACAACCAACCAGGCAGAGAGATAGAAACTATTACAAAACTAATAAATGTAGAAAAAATATCAGAAACATTTTAACACATTTGTGTCTATCTTTCTATAATAACCCAGCCATCATTTAATCATAGTGTAGTAAATTCTAGAGTTTGCTAAAAAACGTAAAAATATGAAACCGCGGTTTCGGTTTTAAAATGATTAAAACCGGTCGGTTTCGGTTCGGTTTTCGGTTTTGAAAATATCAAAGTTAAATTCATGCATAAAAATATATATTTTTTTTGCATGTAATACAATTTTTTTTTATTTGTTTCAATTCAGCTACTTTTAGTCGCCCTTAAGTGTATTTTTTTGACTTTTTCCAGCTTTTTTTATATAATTATTAAGTATATAGAACGAAACTTTATGTACCTGGGCCTGGTCAGGCCCTTCCCTATAATACATAATAAACATAAATAAAATCAAAATGAAACGTTTCACAAAGCATACACAACACATAAGAATTCTTTCTTTTCTGTTTTTTCGAAAAATTATTTTATTTCCCAACAAAATGTTCCTGCTATAGCCATAAAACTCCATACATAAAGTAGTCCCAGCCTTGCCCAGGTGCTCGTTAGTGTGAGTTTTTTCTATAGCCACAGGAAACTCCATACAAAATTCAAGTGGCCCAGGTGGTAGTTTATGCCTCACAAATAAGGTGTGTTCTTAAGAGTTATAAAGATAACATTTGTACTGAAGTACTAAGAAGACTTTTTTTGAATTTTAAGAATTTTGAAATACCTTGTCAGTGTTGAAGGCTGTTATGTATAAAGTTTTTGTATATGAAGTACGAGTATGATGTTTAATTTGCAATTTCTTCAAGCATAAATGCATTGTTAAAGTAAAAGTTAAAACCGAGGTTTTTTTTCGGTTTTCGGTTTTTAGGAAATTAAAACCGCGGTTTCGGTTTAAACCGAACAGCAATCCCTAGTAAATACCAATAAAAAAAGATTGGCAACCAAAAAGAAAATCGGTATCGCTGTTATTAAAATATTTGTTATTTCGGTATCGGTATTTGAATTATATCGGTATTGGTATAACGGTACAGAATATTTTATACCGCTACAGCATTATCGGTTTTCCAATTTAATTAAACAAACCAAACAAGAATGTTAAAAAAAATATTATAGAAGGGGGCTAAACGACTAAAATGGCCCATCTTTTACATGGTTGCAATCATCAAGGGGATTTTTCTCTAAAATATTGAAAAAATTGTACAGTGACACAAGCTTAAATCATAAAAAAAAGAAATATATTTTCAATATCAATGAAACGGGCTTTATGGGAAAGAAAATTTTATAAAATTAATGTTTAAATATGATTTCTGCCATGTGACCGCCACGGCTGGCGCGTAGAAGGGCGCAATCTGGAACACCAATTTTCAACAAAATTTTGCGGGATTTGGGGCCGTATTTCGCCGATTACTCTTTAAATGTGGATTTCCAGATATTCAATTGTTTGTGGCTTATCGGCGCACAGTGGCGCCATTTGAGTTTTTTCGTTGCAAAAATCATATCTTTTGAACCGAATAAGGTAATTGAACAGTTTAAACAGCATATGATAGATAACTGTTCAGCCTATGAAATGTGCATTTGAAAAGGGTGCTACGCTGTGTAGGGGCCTACTTATGGGTTATCAAAGTTAAAATTAGTAGAAAAATCAATTTTATGGTACCTAAAAAAAAATTATTTTTACATTTTTAGATTGTTTTTATTTTTTTTTTCTTTAGGGTTCTAAATTATTACCCAACAAATTAAAAAAAAAAATTTTTTTTTTTTAAATTTATTTTTTCAATTTTCTGTATTTTCGGTATATGGGTAATTCCATGTCAAAACGACCAAGAGTGGGACACGACCCCTTCCGATTTTAATGAAATTTGGTGAGAATGTTCCTTTTATCTTATAAGGAACATATATGAACGAAAAAAAATTTTAAAATTTTTTTTTCAAAAGTTATGTCATACTCAAAATGTCATAATTTCGCCGAATTAGCCGAATGTGTTGAGCTTATTTCTTCAATAACTCGAATAACTCGAATACTCGATAACTCGAATGCCGCGCACCTGGCATTTCACCCTAATTGGGGACGCTGAATTCAGTGGTGCTAACCGTTTTTTTAAATTAGCTCTTGTTTTCAAGATATACCGTTATTTCGAAAATGTAAGGCGCTGCACAGCATATATTCGCGTAACTCAAAAATGGTTTAGTTTATTGAAATAACTAAAAAAACCGAAATTCGGCAATAAATAATAAAGTGGGGTTGGTCATACATTTGACCCATCTAGGAGCATCCTACGCGCTGTAGGGGCCAAATTAAAGAATTTTATTAAACCGCAATATTAGTATGGCAACCATGTCTTTTTAACCTTTTTTACCTCTAGAAGCCAAACGGGCACGTACGGGCAGATAAAATTTTTGAATTATGTAAAGAAATAATCAAAGAACAGATTTTGCAAATATGGCAAATATAGAAAAATATAGATTTTTGTTATTTTCCGTCAAAGTTGAAAAATAGTGAAAAAACGGATAGTTTTTAAATAGTGATTTACCAGGAGAAACACAAAGCAAACAGTTCATTTTTTTTTTATCATTACACATTTAATAAATGCATCAATCAATACAAACAAAAAATAAGGCGATTCGTTACCTATTTTTCGTGATATTACACCTGAAATCGCAACAAATTTACTAAAAATTGTGTGTTTTTTTGAAAACCGAAAGTCGGTCAACTTTGAACGGCTATATCTTCTAAACTAAAAATGTGATATTATTAAGAGTGGCAGATTTGAAATCGTTGAAAAGTTTCCTATAACATGAGTTTATTCAAAACTTCGTCGGTGCTCATGAAAATTTTGATTTTTGCAACCTCGTTTGCTCTACGGGCGCTACTGTGCGGCGTAGACAAGTGACTTAACATAACCCCAAAGAAAATAATCCAATGGGGTTAAATCACACGATCTTGGTGGCCAATAACATAAGCCATTACGTGAAATAATTTTTTCATCAAAAGTTTCTTTAAGTAAACCAATTGTAGCGTCCGCTGTGTGGCATAAGGCTCCGTCCTGTTGGAGCCACATATCAGCAAGATTAATGTCACGTAATTGAGGAACGCATAAATTTCGAATCGCGTTCCTATACCGTTCACCATTGACAGTAACATTCTGACCATCATCGTTTTTGAAGACATATGCGCCAATGACTCTGCCATTCCATAAAGTGCACCAAACAGTAATTTGATGTGAATGTAATGGTGTTTCGACAAAAGCTTGTGGATTCTCCTCACTCCAAATGCAACAATTCTGCTTATTTACGTACCCATTCAACCTGAAATGGGCTTCATCGGAAAATACAATTTTGAATGGAAACTCAAAATCAATATTAATTTGTACTTCAGCCCATTCGCCGAATTGGTCGTTTGGCTTTTTTAATAGTTCGGTATGTACGGATTTCCCTAAATCAAGCTCAGAATGACTGATTTAAGTACGGATTATTCAAGTGCACCCGTACTTGAAATAATCCAAAAGTGAGATTGATTGAAACTAGCGTTAGCACTTCCCTAGAGAACTAGCGAGAGAGAGAGAGAGAGAGCGAATATTATTATTTACATACCCGTTACACATGTTTGTTTTACTTTTGTTGTATTCCCGCCTTTGTTAATAAAAGAACTCGCAATTAAAAGACACCAGAGATATGGTTTTCGAAATCATTCTACTTTGAAAATTTAATGTATTTAACTAAAGAATTAGAATAAATAGAATATGGGAATTTTTGCTTCTTATTTTATTCATTAAACATGAAAATTTTTTATGTTTTTCTTCTTGTAGTGTTGTTGTTGTTGTTGTTTCTGCAACAAACTTTTAAGGGAGTGATAAGACTAATTGGTTCTCTGCGAATGATACGTTCACTTTGTAATTTTGCTCTCAGAAGGCACTACCAATTAAAAGTTCAAACTTTTTTTTACTTGATGTAAGAACTTTATAATCATTTAAATAAATTGCGGAATTGTTTTTCGCAAGTAATCCCATTTTGGATTGGTTTAAGTACGTTTAAGTGTTAACATAAGCTTAAAAAACTTAAATTAAGCACGTGTTTTTTTCTGTCTGTATAGACTTAATAGGTGGGTGCCCCGGTAGGCTAGTTGGTTGTGAGCTAGTCTATCAATGCGAGGTTTGCAGCATTGATTTCCGCCAGAGACTCTGGTCTGTTTCACGACAATGGGTTAAAGGTCTAAGTAACTATTAATCGGTAAATTAAAAAGACCGAGCTATAGAAAAACTACTTACTATCTTTTTCTTTCCGGAATTATCGACTTGGCACATAAGTAGTCATACCATATGAACTTGGCAGGATCAAATTTGGCTCAGATATTTATTATATAAAAAAATTATTTTTTAACACCAAATCGGTTCATTCGTGCACCTGGCTCCCATACAAGTATCCTCCTGAATTTTGGTTTTTAGCACCAATTTAGTCCGTACGAAATTCAAATGAAATGAACAAATAACTTTATCAGCCCTACTTCGAAACATGTTTTTTCCTGCGTGCACATATCCCATATTTAGCACTTAAAATACGCTTACAAACCTAAAATTAATAGCGCACGCCAATACATAAATCGCTAAATAAAATGACAATAATTCCCGCTCTTCAGCACAAAAAAAAAAAAAAAATAGAAAAACTAAAACCAAAGAACATGAGTCAAGGAGTATAATGATGATCGCCCCTTAGGAAATCATTACACTACAATAACAAAAACAACCACACACACAAAATGTAAACGGATCAATATAAATAAGTGGTGGTGTTATTGTTGTCCTTGTATAACAAAATTCTGAAATGTTTTTTCTTTGTTATTTTTACACTAAAAATGTGTTGATTAATGGGATTAAAACAGATTTTTTTTTCTGATTATTATTATTATTATTATTTTGCAACATTTATTGTCCTTTAGAGAATTTGAGGATATAAACAAAGGCGCTCTCACTAAACATGATTACAACAATTAATGACTATTAAAGTGTCTGGTGTGTGTTTGATACAAAAACCGAGAGGGATGACTTAGAAAAAAAAATTGTAATGCGATGCTTAAGTTGTGTTAATTGTTACCTTTTTTTTTTACATATTTTTGGCTTTTTAAATCCAGTGAACGAAAAACTAATGACCACACCTTGAAACAAGTTGTTGTTTATTTACGGTTAAAAAAAGGAACCCCAACTTTTAATTATAAAAGATAATTAAGTAGAAAAGGATTAACATGGTTCATGGTTTGTTTTCCTCATTAAGATGCAGATAAACATTGAATCAATAATTTTAATTTAAAGAAAAATTCAAATTAAATTTAAATAGTTGATTTTAGAAAGCGAAATGAGAAACTTGAATAAAATTTTAAACTGAACCCCGTATTCATAAACGATTATTCAATTTAACAAACGTTTATTACGGACAACTTTCATAGTAAATTGGTTCTTTAAACCTTTATTAAATTTAAAACATTCTTTTGATATTTTTTTTTTTTAATTTATTTTATTTCTATTAAATTACAGTGCCAGCTTGCTAATCCGAATTAATGATTGCAGACCCTGATTCGGATTAACGAGAAATTCGGATTACTGAATGTGCTGTTATTATGTATTATAATTCACTATATCCGCAAATAAAACATAAGCCAGGATTTCAAAACAAATTTATTGGAGTTTTATTAATCAAGAATGAAAAAATGAAGTTTAGTATTCATAAAAAATAATTTCGATTTCAAACGTATTTTTAAATTTTCAGCCTTATTCCGGTTGTCGTTGTCGAAATCGATCAAGTCGTTTTTTGTAAGAGATTACGACAACCAGAATAAGGCTGATTATTTTTTTTAACATGCGTTATCTTTCCGTGCACATGCTTCCAAAGCCTTGTTCCGCAATTCATTAAGATTCAATATGTAATCTGTTTGTATACATCGTTCCTTTGGTCAATCTATTGAAGAATTAAGGGTTTTAACGTGTTTCATAATTACAGGCTCTGATGCCACATTTTCTGTGTCTGTCTATGAACTACTACACAAAGTATTGTCAGAGTTAATAATACAGCTAAGAGTTTCATCTTCAGAAATTCGCACGTCATTATTGCGGTGAAATAAGTTGGTTATTGTGCGAAATTCTTCTGTTTCTTCAACACAAACATTCTCAGGCAATTCTTGTTTTAATAATGACAGTGGGATGTTATCATCTGAAGCCCAACTGTGAGTGTGAATATGCTTCCAACAAGACATTATAGAAGAATTGGTCGCCCTGACATAATATCGTTTAAGCAACTCACAAGCGTCCTTTAAATTGAATTGTTTCAAAAATTTCTGAATTGTCCGCTACAGAGTTTACCAATTCACATAAGAGATCTTTTTTGTAAAACAGCTTACACTACAATTTGGGGGTAAAGGAAAAGTTTTATATTGCCCACATTCAGATTTTTTTGGAAAATTATTTTCAATTTGATAGTCTTTTACGATTTAAAAAACCATTCGATAAAAATATTTGTGTTTTTTCACTTCCCAACTACAGCAATGTTAAGCTTGAGAGTTCTAGATTTATTAGCACTGCACAACAAGGTGATTCTCACTTTGCTTATTTTGGTAGCCGCAGCAGACTTTCCTTTACAATGCACACAAGTTTTGTCTGGAAACATTTTTCAAAAAGTCCAGATTCATCAGTATTGTAAATTTGGCCCTAAATCAGATTTTCAGTCTCTATAGCATTATAGAGCTTATTTTAAAAATCGGGTACAAGATCACGTGTAACAGATAAGGATTCGCCGCATATTTTCAAAGTTCGCACAGAAATTCGCTTCTTAAAATAATAAAAAAGCAGAAAATTAAAAATTCCGTTTAGCGAGCTTGCAATCAATGCGGTCTATAGAGTATGTAATACGTCATAAATTCAATTCGGATTACTGGATAATTCGGATTACACACCTTCGGACTAGCGAGCTGGCGCTGTATTATAATTAGAAAGGAATTTTACAACATAAACATAATTGAAAGTTAGGGGGATGCTTTAATACCATGATGGCTTTATCTCTCATTCAATAGGGAGTTTTTTCCTCCAGTAGGATGCGGCGGGTGGCTTCGCTGAATAAAGTTTTCCTGCTTGCGTCACAAGAATAAAAAAATGTTTTTCAATCATAACTAAGGATTTTCCTTTTTACATAATGTTTACACCATGCATAACAATATTCTGAGAAAATATGGCGTCATCTCTCATTTGCGAAAAAAATATGGCTATATCTCTCATTTCGCAAAATGTTAAATATGACCTTACCTCTCAATGATTGGGCAATAAGGCCATTATGGCTTTATCTCCCATTCCATTGAGCAATAAAGCCGTCATGGCCTTATCTCACATGGTTTTAAAGCAGCCCCCCCGAAAATTATGGATTTTTATTATTGACTGAACACCGGTTCGAGCTCAGGTCAGGTGTATTGAGAATACCCACATTCTCATCATCAGAATTGCTAATTTAATTAATAAAGTCAACTTTTTTTAACTTTAAATGAAAAAGTGCAATTATTTCTGAAAAATTAATTTTTTTTGTAAATATTGCGTTTTTTTTTTCAAAAATACAAATTTTTGTAAAAAGCGTTTTGTTTTAATTAACGAAACTGATACAAAATAACAAAACTGAATGGATCTATCTAAACTCCAATAAGTAGAACAGTGAAATCTTATATGGGAAGACGTGAAAACAACAGCAAAAAATTGTGTAAGATGGAGATGCTTTGTGGAAGCCATATGCTCCCAAAGGGGGTAATGGAGAAAACAAAGGGACCCCCATAGTATGTTAAAGAAGGCCAGAAAGTGGGCTAACGCTTAATTGATCAAAGGCTATGTTATGATCTAAAAAAATACTAGTTCAACAAAAGTTAAGCTCTTTTTGCCTTCACGCAGAGAAAAAACATGTTTAAATATGGTCACCTCCAACAAAACTATTTTTAAAGAAAATTTTAAACATATTATGGTTAATATAACCATATTATTGTCACCTACAACCATATTATGGCGAATTTGTCCTCCGTCAAGAAGTCACAAACATATTATGGTTGCCTCTAAACATGTTATGGTTAAATATGACAATAATTTGTTTTAAAATTAACAATAGTATTTTCCAAGAGCAACATTCTATGGTTGAAAACTAACCATACTATTATAAGTGTTAAGCATGTTTTAGTTATTTTTTACCATAACATATTCGGAAGCAACCATAGTATGGTTGTGACTTCTTGATGGAGGACTAATTCAACCATAATATGGCTGTCAGTGACACTAATATTGTTAAATGAATCATAATATGTTTACAATTTCCTTTAAAAATAGTTTTATTAGAGGTGTCCATATTTAAACATGTTTTTTCTCTGGGTGTTATAGGGAGTAACGCTTGATAAATGGTCTGATAAAGCCTTTGCAAGCCGTAAACTAGTGGCCGAATTGAGCAAGTAATCTCTTGTATGATCGGATCAAATAAAAATATGTTAAGTGATAGATTGTCTTATTTTTGTAAACAAAAAGTTCTTAGAAAAAATAGAGCATCACCCTTTTTGTTACACCCGCATTTTAAACACTTGCTCTTTTAGATAATAGAGTGCTATTATATTAATAAAATCTTTGGAGAAGAACAACACTAATAACAACCATAATGGCGTTTTATATTTTTGCTAATTTTTTTAAGGGGTGTTTTACACATCACTTAACTTAACTCCTCCAAATTGTGCATCCTTTTTTCCTTATTAAAACATTTTTTTTTTTTACATTTCAAATGAAACAAAAGTTTTTTCTTGTTTATTTGGTTTTTTGTCTTCTCTACACAAAAAGAACATTTTATTTGCACTTGCCCTTTTTTTTGCCTGCGTGTGAATCTTTCTAATATTAGTCCAAGGACATGTAATTGATCAATGTCCTGCTTTTTTATCCTGTTTAGCCTTGAGATTTTTATTTAATTCTAGAGCAGATTGTAAGAGTGTTGATTTTTGTTGACGGCTGTGTTACCTGAAGCTTTGTAAGGGTTAGTTTTAAAGGGCAGTAATGTTTTGCTATTTTAAAAGTTGTGGGATAATTATGGTTTAAAGGCAAATCTATGCAAGAATGGATTTTAATAGGACGAATTGTGTTACAATTTAGAGGATAAATTACAAATTATAAGCAACAATAACTCAAACAACAACTGAAGTAGAACAATACTAGAGCTGAAATAAACCTAAACCGAACTAGAACTAAAGTAGAACTGAAAAAGAATTACTGAAGGGCTGAAGTAAATTAAAACTGAACTAGAAGTGAATAAAAACTAAACTAGAACTCAACAAGAAACGAATAAGAACTCAACAAGAACTATTTTAGAATGAACTTAAATTTAATTAGAACTGAACTAGAATGGAACCAGAACTGCACTTGAACTAGACTAGAGCTAGAACTGAACTAGAAGTGAACTAGAACTCAAACCTAAATAGAATTTAATTCGAACTGAAGTAGAACTAATTGACTGAGCTTGAACAAAACAAAACTACATTATAATTGAACAAGAACTGATCTAGCACAAAGTAGAACTGAACAAGAACTACACTTATAACGAATTAGATCTGAACCAGAACTTATCTAGAACTGAACAAGAACTACATTAGAATTGAACTAGAACTAAGTAGAACTGGACTTAATTAGAATTGCACCTTAACTTACTTAAGTTGGCTCTACAACCTGTTGCTGGTTTTGGTTTTCTTAATGCATGACTTCCAAGCACTTTGGTCTTGTGCGTGCTTTCTCCCATTAGTTATACAAAGGATTTGCATGTTTTCTTCCACTTGGTCCTTCCACTAAGAATGATTTAAAACTGATCTAGAGCTTAACTATAATAGAAGTATATTACAACTGAACTAGAACTGAAAGAGAATAGAACCAAATTAGAAATGATCCACGGATTATCCGCAACTAAATGAAAAAAATTCTATTATTTCTACATTGCAGTTTATTTTAGTTTTGCTTAACCTAAAAGTACAATCCTTTTCTAATCCTCTTAACAATTAATTCCTTGTTCATATTGCTAATCCTGGAGATCATCTTTATGTAAAGTAATTGCCTGACAAAACTTCACATGAATGGTTTAAAAAAAGAAGAAAAAAAAAGTAAAAAGTATTGGCAGTCTGCTCGCAATATTCAAATTACACCTACAAATGAGCAATCGGAAATTGAAAATTGTAGATTTTGTTTGCTTCCTTGTTTTCGAATTTTTAGTTTTAATCTTTTGCTATAAAATATTTTATAAATATAACTGCCAAATTTGGAGGAAATATTTAAAAAATTAAAAAAAAAAAAAAAATTTTTTTTTTTGTATTCCCACAAATAATAAATAAGCAAGCGCACGGCTTAAAAAAACTTAACTGGCAACTAGCTTAGGCCTGCCATACGTCCTGGTTTTCCAGGATTGTCCTGGTTTTAGACTACTTCTCCTGGTGTCCTGGTCCACTATTAAATTGTCCTGGTTTTTTGTACAGGTCAAGAAAAACAAATTGGTTTTTTGCTTTAGTTGTTAACACAGGTTAAGATTTTTGTTGTAACATTGCTAACATAAGGTAATTGTATAAATTCAACTGTTATCGGGTGTAAAGCTGGTAAAAGCTTTCAATAATATTAGATAATAGTCAATCCTCTTTCAAACTTTGTTTCAACTAGTGACTGTAAAAAGTTATACCGTTTAAACAAATTTTAAAAGTAATTGAAAACTCATAACATATTGCTTTCTCTAAGGCAGCCCATACACGTTTCAATTCAATTGTCAACTGAGTCGGTCGTTGTCCAAATCAGAGCGTGTATGGCTTAGTCAATTGATTAGTTTGACAGTTGTCGAGTTGGTTGATGAATAATCAAAAGAGTTTGATTTTTCTCAATTTGAGTACTTAGTCTGCTCAATGGACTAAAGAAAGAAACTCGTTAAAGACTGAAACACTGGAGAGTATTATTCAATGTAAGTTTGATTTTAATATGACATGCTACCTGTTTTATAACTATATCAAAGACCGAAATGAAGTTCTAGAAAAAGTGCAATGTTCTGAAAATTATTTTAGTTTAGAACATTTTAAGCTCAACATTTTATTATTTTTCATCGTTTTTATGTACATGAATACACGTTAATTTTTTTTTCTATATATTGTTGGATTTTTTTAAAAATACTAAAAGGTAACAACTCAAAATTCTTAAATTTTCAGAAGAGCCAAAAAACTGTTTATGTAAAAATGGTGATATTAAAAAAAAAAAAAAAAATTAGTTCCCTTATTAAAAAAGTCCAATTTGAAGAAAGCTTTGCTATGCCTAATGAGAACTAATTTACGAAAAAAAAAATCATTTTTAAAAATTTTGAGTTGTGACCCTTTAGTATTTAGGGTGCGATATACTACGATTTTTTTTTCCATTTTTTCCATGTGTCCTGGTTGATAGGTTCAAACATATGGCAGCCCTAAACTAGCTTTAATTTTATTTTCTTGTGAAAACAATAAAGCAAGTAGTTTTTGTTTTTTTGCTTAACCTACTTACAACTACAACTAATGTTGGGAGAATTCCAACTAATTGTAGTGGGGAATGTAAGAAAAGATAAACTCACTAGAGATGCTAAACGGGAAATCCCGGTATTTTTCGGGATTGATAAATCCCGAATCCCGGGACTTATTTTCATTAATCCCGGGATTTTTAATATATCAACTTTTGTGTACAAAAATATTCGTTTTTATTGAATTTTTATACTCTATACAAAAAAAAAAAAAAATTATTAAAAATTATATTTCAGTTGTATTTTTTATTTTTCAAATAAGTATCTTTTTACTGAATTTTTAAAAATAGAAATTCTAGATATACATCTTAAACTTTGCGGTAAATTGTTAAACTCACGACTACCCATATGTTCCACTCTTTATCTGGTTGTTTCCAATCTGCATCTAGCTACTGATAAGTTACTATTGTTTCTGGTATTAAATGAGTGTTGTTGGTTACTGGAAAACTGTACTGTATGGTGTCCAATATTATGCACGAATTTGGAAACATATAAAAGAAGCTGCAACTTGTAAAGGCCATATATTGGTAAAACCGATTTGAAATGATCATGGTATAATGAAAAAGTTGAGTGCAAGGCTGGAAGATTAGCTACTATCTTAAGACTTTTATTCTGCAAACGTTGCAGTGATCTCAGTTCACTAGACTTTTTATTTCCATATAAGATAGCTAAATAATTTAAATGACTATGTATTAATGCATTATAAATAAGAAATTTTGTGTTTTTACTAAATTTATTTTTTAATTTGTATAAAAATCCGATAGATTGAGATATCTTTGATTGTAATTTTTGAATGTGCTGATTCCAACTCAGGTTACTCTGTAGAGTGACTCCTAAATACGTTATGGAATTCTGCTCTGCTATAACTTGGCCATCCACAAATACACTAAAGTGGTGATTAAACTGATTAGTAGGTCTAAATCTTAATAATTTCGTTGTGTTAGCATTTAAAACAAGCTTATTTATTCTAGCAAACTCTGATATCAAAGCTGCATCCCGTTCTATAAACACTTTCACAGCTGTTTCATGTCTATATGGATAAAACAAGCAGATATCGTCGGTGTACATAAAAAGTTTTCCAGATAGACACAGGTTCTTCAGATCGTTGAGATAAATAGTAAATAAAAGTGGCCCGAGCACGCTACCCTGTGGCACTCCATGTTCAACGGAACGAAAAGAACTAGCTTGTGAGTTAATTTGTACAAATTGCTTACGATTTGTCAAAAAGCTTCTTATCAGGGACAACTGTCTGCCACAAATTCCGTAGTACCTCAGCTTTTTCAATAGAATATTGTGATCTATGAGATCGAATGCTTTCGTAAAATCATAGAAAATACCAGCGACACCTTTATACCCCTCATCCAAGCTTCTACAAATAAAGTTCACAACATTTACTGTTGCTTCTTCGGTTCCACATCCTTTTCGAAAACCATACTGAAAATCATTAAGTAAGTTTTGGCTTAGCATATAATTAGAAATCTGAGTGTGTATCAAACACGTTATCAAAAATTGATAATATAGCTATAGGCCTAAACATATTCACAACAGCGACATATCTTTCTTTGGGGATTGGTACTACTTTGTGTACTTTTAATATATCAGGATAAGTTCCTCTTACCAGCATGCTGTTAAAAATATCAACCAAAAATGGCGTTATTTCATTATAACAATGAAATAATACTTTTGGGGACACATTGTCATGGCCAGGACTTTCCCCAGGTTTTAAATTCAAAATAATATTTTTTATTTCCTCTGAAGTAACAAAATCAAACTGAAATCTGTCGTTGTGCTGAATCAAAGTTCTTAATAAGTTACACGTATCCGCTGGAAAATGTTCTATTTGATGTTCATGTTCTGATTGACCACAATTTTTGTTGTTGTGCGTTTGGTTGTATACAGAAAATACATTGTATAGCCAACATCATGGCGCACGTGGATGCTAAGACGAATGTTTAGGCAACGATGGCAGCACATGGACGAAACATGAACATGAACAGTCTACACGAGTAGAATTCATGTGCGACATGCTGTTCTTACAAAGTTGATGGAGACGGGTAGTAAAGCACAACGGGTTCAAGTGACTTATTTTAAATAATGAGACAGAAGCGGTTGTTTCGCTTGTGCTCCAAGCGAAGCAGGAATTTTAATGTCAAGTGCTTGAATTGTTCACTATATCTAGCGTCCGGATGAGAATCCTTCATTCACCTCTTGTGCTCCGAACAACTTCTCCGAACTATTCCTATAATTCCATATGTAAACTAAATTTTAGAAAAAGGCACTTATACCCCTTGTGCTCTAAGCCCCTCATATATAAAACCTTTTGAAAATTCATAAATAAATAAAAAAAGTGTTGTTTATTTAAAAAAATCCCGAAATCCCGGGATCCCGATTGGCATCCCTAGAACTCACTGTTTATTGTTGGTATTTTGTTTAAGCTTTGATATCGTTGCAAATAGGACTTTTTTAATTGTTTGCAATTCTCATTCACTTTTCTAAAAATTTTTTGGGAGAATGTTTCCTGATGATCTGGCTTAAGGAAGCAGTGAAATGCGCATACAAACTAGCTTATCATCCAACAATAAATTTTAGAGTATTTATCAAGAATACAAATTGGGAATTAAGCACGACAAACAAAATCTTATTAATTAGTTCCGATCGAAATGGTTTTAATTCCGTACTTCCGATTTCGAACTTTTTTTTTTAGATTCTTTTAACTGAATTTTCGATTTTTGGGGAAGCAGATTACGGAATTTCTTTCACTTAGGATCGTTTATAAAAATATATGATATAAAATAATATAATACATGATAAGAATAAGTCAAATTTAAGGACACGATCAATTTGTTTCTGGCTTAAGAAAAAGAATTGTGTATTGCTTAATATGTAGCCTAATCTGCTTTTTAGCAGCTTCTAAAATATTGTCATTTAAATGTGCGAAAGTGTCAATAATTCCCATTAAGATCAATTTAAGAACAAAATCTTATCGCTTAACGTCTTTATGCCTCCGCATTTCATACCAACACACATGTATGATTTCCTCCAAACACTACTTTTTTTCTAACTGAATGTTACACTTTTAAAATTTTATTATCCTTTACTAATTAAGTGTAAAGTACTTATAAATGACATTTTATACATTTTATATATTTTCCATTATTACTTTTTAATGCAACCGATCTGATTTAGACACGCCAAAAAATGCTCATAACAATTTCTTATAATTCATTTAACTCCAATGTTGCTGTAAACGGCAAAAAAGGAAACTAAAAATAGGTTTGATTAAATATTTATTGCAAACTAAAAAAAAAAAAAGAAAATCCAATTGAACTCTTCCCTTCAACCCCTATAAAAAAAAACTTGAAATGCATAAATGAGTATGAAAAGATCTTGAAATGCTTTATGCAATTTGTCATACGTGCTTAAGTTAATTTAATTTATTAAAAACATCATAGATTTAAAACATATTTAAAGCATAGCTGTAGAATGCATTAACCCTCTAAGAGACGAAAGGGATAAAGGAAATAATAATTTGGTGACAGCGCATAGAGAATGGGACCAGTAAGGTAAAGGGAACAGTAAAAACCAACTACACAAAACAAGAGGTAGGGACGACCTAAGCGCGTTTTCAAGGTTGTCCAACAAGTTTGAGATGTGTCGCTTTCAAATGAGACCAATATTAACACGCTCAGTGATGGTACACCAAAGATACAAACATAAAATGGCTCTCCTGAACAAAACCCTTAGGTCCCTTTCTATTTTGCGCGTCACATATGTATTTCTTTAGAAAGAAACAACAAAATGTTGACGAATTTTTGACATTGTTTTTGCTTTCAAAGTCTTAATGTCCTTTTCTTGGTTGGATTAGGAATATTCACAATAAATCCCCGACACGAATTTTTTTTTTTATCAAATCTGGGGGAGTTAGAGGGTTAATATGTTCCACAAAAATATTTGCCATACACCTAGATGAAAAAAAAATTGTATAAACCGATATGATGTAAGAACAGACCAAAGCTGGGAAACTTTAACCTCCTTTAAAATAAAATTCCGATGTGATCTTTCAAAACGCCGACACACGTATTTTTTTTTTTTTGGTCTCCTATACCAGAATCCATTGTCAGAACCCCGTAATTTTTTTTCGTGTTGAACTGTGTTATTTGTTTTAATAGAGTATCAGCTACACATTCGGCACCTGAAATAGCGTTCTTTCCTTTCTCAAATTCTTGGAAAGACGAATTATTTGGCTCCTTTTAATTTGAAGGAGTGTCAACGCTCTTATAATTCCTTTACTTTCCTGTTTTATTTTATTGTTATTCAGTGCTGCCAAGTAAGTTTTTTTTATTTGTAAATAACATTGTATGTCAAATGTTTGTACAGGTATGTATTAAATTCATTATCAATTTGAATTCAAATGTTAAAATCAAACATGATAAAGTCATTTCATATCAACAGTGTGACTTCCTGTTTGTTGGGCTATTACAAGTTTTCTTTTCCACTTCAAGGGTTAATACCTATAACGGTTTAACATTAATCCACGTATAAGTGTTTAGCACTCATGAATAAAAGTACATACTCTGCAGCTTAAATGAAAACTAGTAGTGCTTTTGTGTTGAAATTAGGGTTTTTTCCCGGGATTTCCCGTCCCGAATTTCACTTATTATATTTCCCGTTTTCCCGGGATTTTTGTTGCGGGATCCCGGGAAATAAAAAGTTCTTCATAGTTTCAGAAAACAGCTATTTTTACTCTGAAATTTAGTTTTCTTTTCTCTAAAAATTAGCATCTGTGGGTGGGTTGTCGATTTGATCAATTATAAGAAATGTGTAAAAACGTAAATCAATGTCTCCTGCGGCAATAAATCTATTAAAAGCAGAATGGGCAGTGCAACATTTGATAATTAATAAATTTAGTGAAGTGATGAATTGATAAAGAACATAAATTCAAAATAAGATGCAGGCAGTAAATTCTCATTGACCATGGACAAGTCTTAAAAATAGGATATACATAAACATATCGCTCCGTTATTGCAACATAGTCGTATCTACAAAAAAAAAATCGAGCTTGGTAATATATCCGGGAAGTGCGGGGAAACCGAAATAAAACAAGTTAGAGTGCTATATTCGGCTGTGCCGAATCTTTGATACCCTCCACCGACACTTCGGATGTTTTAGGAGTAATATCTGTATGATGTCTATTCATTATTATAATCTTTGTAAAAACAGACATCTGCATTAAAATTTGTTGCGGTTTAGACCTATATACAATTATTGATCGACAATCAGAATCAATTTTAAAAAGTTTGAGTAGAATATCAGTTTAAGCTGAACTAAAATGATTTTCAAGGGAACAAATTATATAAAAGCCATGGTAAGCTATGAACCAATCATCCCAAATTCTGCACAACGATTTATGGTATTAAAAAACATAAAATACAGCGGTGCAGTTAGTTTAAGCGTTTGCAGTGAATTTCAGAAGGCTGCTAAAATGGAATCTAAGGAAAATTATATACCGTATATCACAAAATTGCATAACATTTTTTCTGGCCATATGAAGCTAAACTGGAAGAAAGTTTATATGAGGCCTATGGTAAGTTATGCACCGATCTTCACCAAATTTCACAGTGTCATTTCTAGTTCTATAAAACTGTGATGTATCAAATTTTGTTATGATAGCGTTATTTTTTACGTTTTTAGGCGTACTAAGCTGTTTTTCGGGAGTAAGGTTTATATGGGGCCTATGGTAAAGGATGGACCGTTCTTCACAAAATTTTAAAGTCTTATTTCTCGTTCAATAAAACTGTGATGTACCAAATTTTGTTATGATCGCATTCTTTTTTACGGATTTAGGCGTACTAAACTGTTTTCCGGAAGTAGGTTTTATATGGGGCCTATGGTAAATTATGAACCGATCTTCACGAAACTTAATAGTTTTATTTCTAGTCCTATTTAACTGTGACGTGCCAAAATTTGTTATGATTGCATTGTTAGTTAGGGTTTTAGGCTTACTTTACTGTTTTCCGGGAGTAGGGCTTATATGGGGCCTAGGGTAAATCATGGACGGATCTTCAAGAAATTTTACAGCGTGATTTCCAGTTACATAAAACGAACTGTTGCGAAATCTTATATCATTCTGTGCATTTTTCCACCATTTATGTTAGTTTTTGTAACAAAATTATTCATTTTTTTTAGGTGGTGGTTCCACATTTTGATTCATAGCTCAGATCCTATTGAACCGATTTTGCTGGATTTCAATCCCAAACTGCTTAGGATAACTACAAGCAATTTGACACCAAGTTTGTTTATTTCTTTTGAGTTTTTCGAAAGTGAGCGTGTTTTCAACAGACGGACAGACGGACATGGCTAAATCGACTTAGAATTACTCAAGGACCCAGAATATATATACTTTATAGGGTCTGAGATGAATAATAAAAAAGTTTCACACGGAATGACAAACTTAATATACCCTCTTCACAACTAAGTGTGGTGGAGGGTATAAAAATAATGAAACTCGTGTAAGTTACTAAAACAATGCAATTTGAAAAACACATTGTCCTAAAGATTACAGATGGACCTAATGAAAAGAAATAGTTTGTAAGAAGTAGTCCGGATGATGCTATTTTTTGCATCAACCTTGACATTAGAAGCATGCAACAACGGTGCACTTTTAATTATTTGTCCAACCTCGGTAAAAAAGTAAACGAAATTTTTCGGAAACATGGTAATCAGTAAACAAAATCAGAAATATACTCTTTGGCGACTAACTAAACGCTTTGAGTGTGTCAGAAAGTAATTTCCTACGCCGTTAAAAAATGTTAATATATTTATTAAAATATTTTATATATTTTATGATTTTACTTTTTGATCTCATATCTTGAGTACCTCAATTGATATGTTTATTTTACCTTGAACTAGATCATCATAATACGGAATTTACTTATAATAGCCAAAGGTAATAATAATTCAAGTTCCGCTTTCAATTAATTTTTGTAGTATTTAAGCATTTATTTTACTTACTTTGTAAACAAGTTCCCTCACGTTTGTTTATAAAAGTTTTTTTCATTAATAATACCAAGTTTACTTTGTATTATTTGTATGGAGCGGGATCCCGGGATCCCGGGAAATTTAAAAATTTTTCCCGCTTTCCCGGGAATCGAAAAACTCCGGGAAAAAAAAACTCTACTTGAAATGTACGTGCCAAAGAGACTCTCTATTTATGTTTGAATGTATCTATTGGTCCGTGTGTGTGTTTATAAATATATTTATAGTTCTTTAAACATCAGAAGAAAAAACAAAAACTAATCAAACAAAAACAACAAAATGGGTGTGTCCATTTAAGTAGATTTTTGTTATTGTTGTAGAGTTTTGATAATGTTACGGTATGTTTAAATAATTTAAGGACCGTTTGTCAAGGTTCAGTGTTAGTGATAAAAGTGGTGGTGTTTATGTTCGTAGTACGTGTATGGAAGTTTTGCCGTTTTGAGTACATATTTTTTAAATGAGGGTTGATGAAGTTTAAAGTTTTTTTTTTTTATTAATAACAAATTTGTGAGCATTTAATATACGGCTCATTATTTGAAAACGTGATGAAAGATATTTAAGTCCTGTATGCTGAATCTGAAAGCTGTTAGTAGTTATTCTAAGAGATGACCCACTTAGCATCCCAGCGGGAAAATGAGGAATTGATTACATAAATAATTAAAAAAATAATGCATTATTTTCGAAAAAATAATAATGCATTCATTGGAATCGAGAAGGTAATTTATCAGACACAAAATTTAAGCACTGATTACCACGTATATTCCCACATTTGCAGAACAAGGAATGTATTGTTTCTGTTAGTAACAATTATTCGTGTTTTTGCTTTACATACATATTTCCTTAATAAAAATTCGTTATTTTTTTGCTGCCTTTATGTCGCCTACTTATAATTTTTATTTTAGTCGCAGTTTGTGTTTGAAAGCGTATGGTCAAAGCACAAATTATATGTCTGTGGGTCAAAGTTATTTAAAGTAAACAGGTATTAACAAATGTATTCCAAACGGCATTGGAGAAGACTTTTATCATAAGACTTTTGAATAATATAATTTATTCCAAAGAATGAATTATTTAATTCATTCGCAGGATACAGTAAAATAATTTATTACAATCCTAGGACATGGTCTGTGTTAAGAATAATGAATTCTGGAATCAAATATCATACAAGATATGTATTACTTTCTCGATTCCTATTAATTCCATTTTCCCGCTGGGATTGCACTTAAGTTTTAAGTAGAGCCAATGATTTATGTTAGGATATGATTGCAACAGAACTTGTTACTTTTATGACTCTTTCTCTCTCTCTCTCTCCCTCTCTCTCTCTCTAACGAGGAAGAACAGGTTCTCCATAACAATATATTTGTACAATTCCCTTTCGTGGGAACTCCACTTCTTATGCAGTTCTTTAGGCTAGTTACAACACAGTGAGAGTTTCATTAGTGAGTGAATGACCATTAGTATTACAAAAAAGCCACCGGTTGATATCTGAAGACGCTATAGTTATTAACAAGTTTAACAAGATTCTAGAGGCTAACTGGATCTGTATAAACTGCCGAATTTAATACTCCCCTAAAAGTACAACATCAAGAAAACTGTTAATCCTCAAGTATTCCCCGGCGACTGACAGTGACACAGAAGGTATAAATCATGGGTTCATTTTCATGATTGTCACTCTATTTACATTGTTTAGTGCGAAGCAGAAAATGGCCACCACTTAAAGGATATCATTTTTCAAAGCTAATTGAAAAAAAAAAATCCACAATAGTATACTGTGTTTTTAAATAAAAAGTAATAATAATCTCATTCTGCGCCACCCTGTATAATCATTTTTCATTAGGCAACTGGAACAGCAGTTAAGTGGTTCACCGAAGCATCGTCCATTATCTATCTCCCTGGTAAAGATAGAACTCTGAAGGAGGTTGCCGCGTATATAAATTCGAAAGAAATTATTTACAACTAAAAACGATTTGTACTGTGTATTACGATTTTCGTAGTCGTTCAAAACAATAACAGTGTTGTATTTATAAACAAATAGGACATTTGATTATTGTTTTTACTATAGAGTTGCTGCTTTGGAAGAGGTTTTTGTTTTCGAAATATGTAGTATAAAAACCTTGCGTTCATTCAAGGCAAAAGGGGACGAAAATCATAATACACAGTACAAATTGTTCAAACTTTTAAATTATTTCTTTCGAGTCGAAATACGCGTTAACACCTCTGATTTTTAAGTGTTTGGCTCTTTCATAGAAAACCTTAATGATAAACACAGGCAACAACAACAAATTTTATAGCCAATAACTCTACAGCCAGCTCAAAGTCCCTCATACAAACAAGCATATCGTCATATTAAATGCAAACGGACGTAACTACACAAAATTTCGAAATTGATTTTTTTTTATCGATTATGGTTCGTTTTATCAAAATACATGTTCGTGCAAAATTTTAGATTCCTACGATCAAAAATGACGGTTTTATTAACGAAATTCAAAAACCAATTACACCTTGTTGCTATTGATTTTGTAAAGTTTTTTGCTTCTCCCATAAAAATATATATGACGATATAAACTGCCGAACACTTTAACCGTTAATCAAGCAGAAACGAATTTTCCTTTTTTGCTAAGGTTGTTGTACATTCTAAAGAAGTATGAAGAGGATTTGCTAAAAAATAGTTAGGCATCGTTAGGTATGACTTATTCTCATCTTTCTGGAAAAATATGGATATCGCGCCAAAAATAAAAACTTTTAATTTTTGAGGTCAATTTTGGCTACCCTGTTTTAAGTGGAGCTTATTTCAGTGAGGCAATGCTGCATTGATGGAAACAAATGGTAATCAAAAACGGCAAGGTCATCCCAACCACATTTTTCCTTATAATCGCGAAGGTATAAGGCATCTACCGTGTTTGTTAAGCCAATGTCGTCTTCAATTCAATCAATTGTCGCCTGGCTCGATTCTAATAGAAAAATTTAGATTTGACCCTTGTAGTCCCAAGGAATATAAAACAATATCTTCATGTCGTTGGTAAACGGCTTTGGCTTTGATTCAATTAGTTGTCCGCTTGTAAGGGCGGCCATTATCTTTTGTTTCAAAATCATCACCTTTGAACCGCCAAAATCATCTTTGATACCTTGAAATCGATTTAACATATTCAAGATAAGCTTCATTGAGCAATTGATTTGCTTCAGATGTGCTCTTCCTTTAAATTAAAGAGGTAAAGCGAAATTTCATTGAGGGGAAGTTGACAAATACAACCCAAAAAAAAAACTTCTTATACCATTTATGCCCGTAATTTCTACAAATATCTAGTTGAGTTTAGGTATCTATGGTTTTTGTAATTTTAAAACATATTTCCTGCCTACGGGTTAAAGTGTTATGTATTTTTCACCATCGATTTTCGAAAGTTAATTCACGTATGCAAAATTTACGTTGAAATTACCACAATAGTGTTACCGGATAGAAAAAGATAACTGTTCGGTACGAACACGACTAGATATCTATTTGTAGAAATTACGAGCATTATCCCAGGTAGAAATTTACATATTGTCATTCCGTTTATAATTTCTACAAATTTGATAACCTACCAATTATAGAGTGTTTTTAGACGCTTAAGAACTATCGATATTTATAACTTTGGTTTGACAGCTGAGAATGTCACACTCTGTTGGCATTTCTGTTCAGAAAGGTTTGGCAAGTCATCGTGAATTGTTTAACGCTAGAACTGTGGATATTTACTTTGAAGTAAATCTGATCGCGAGGTTCAGAGAGCACTTTGTCCATTTTACGAAGCTTATTTTTGGTAAAGTAGCAACATCAATATGCAAAATTGGAGCGAAGACAAGCCATTAACGAATCGATATTACATGCATTAAAATTGACTGTTTGGTGCGGCTTGTACGCTCTTTCGAAATGAGCGGGGAGCTGCCGTTACGGTGAATAGTTGAAGACGCTATTGCAAAATCAATTAACTCAAAACTTAATTCCAGAAGTGGTCCTGTTCACTACACTGAAATAATTTTCTTCGCAATACCAATGAATTTTTACAATATTCCCATGAAAAATTGCATTAAAAAGAAACCTATGCAGCGCTTAGTTGGATCAATGAAACCTGTTTCATTAAAATGTATTAAATGAAACATTACATTAGATCTATGAATATTATTTATTGGATGAATACTTTCAATAAAGTAAAAAAAAAATTTTTTTTTTTATTTATTTTAAAAAATTTTTTTTTCTTATTTAATTTTTTTTTTTGTCTCTGGCGGGATCGATCACGCAACCTCGGTGCTGATAGACTAGCTCACTACCAGCTAGTCTGCCGGGGCAGTGTAGTTTTTGGATAAAAGAACTATGGTTTTTACTCAATTAAGAGCGTAAATAATCGATAACAACAATAACAACGTTGATTGAAAGTTTTTGGTTCATTACAATAATGAAATTTTTCATTGTCATAATGAAAATTTAAATTTATGTAAGCATTATTGAAATATGTTGCATTTTTTAAAAAAATTTTGATTTCATAAATTTAATGGCATATTACATTAGATGTATGAAATAATTAAATCTTACATTTTTTGATTAACAATTAAACATTTTTTTAAGGAAACTATAATTTTGTATTAATTTATGAACATAGTTATGTTTGTATATTGATTTTTTATGTTCCCAATTAAAATTTTTTGTTTAACTTGGACAAACTTAAGTTTTCATATGTATATCCAATGAAATTAACGTAATTACGAAATCCAATAAAGCGATTTTAACGAAAATACTTCATTATAACTATGAAATTCTATTTAAACAATGAACATTTTCATTTAACAAAGGAAAATTTTTTTTTGAAAATGATTCATTAAATCTGTGGCATTTTGACAAAACATTTTAAGTCGAGATAAGATAGCAAAAAAGTTAAAAAAAAAAAAACTCGATGAAAACATCACTTTTACCAAATAGTGGAATAAACCAAAATTAAAGAAAAATTTCGTTTATAATACAAAATTTTAAAAACGTAAACAAAAAGGTTTTTTGAATAAAAATTCGTATGATTAACAACATTTTTTTCAACTTTTTAAATTTGACTTAAGATGTTTTGTCAAAATGCCACAGAAAAACATGAAGCATTTTTCTTTCAGTGTAGCCTCCTTGCCTCGATTACATTTATGGGGATATGTTAGTCAATGGTTAATGCTGACAATTCTTGAAGCATTGGAAGCCAATATTGAAGACACCATTTTTTATGTAGAATCAGCTTGATTACCAATGCATAATGCACATCCAACAAAATGTAGGCGAGAGTGGATAAGTGGGCGTAGCACAAAAAATATTAATTTATATCTAAAGAATGGTAAGAGAAAAATTGTCCAAACCTGGTACATACCTCTCTAAAAATATGGGTGGGATCGCAGAAGTGGGCGTGGCACCTCCCTTACAAAGACATTATAGATATCTGTATATCTCGTGAACGGGAAGAACTAACGTTTCCAAATTGGGTACATACATACATTATGGTTATTTATAGACAACATCCGACAAAATGTGGGCGGGATTGAGATTAGATTTATTTATATCTAAAAAAGGGTATTTTTAAAGCTTTCTGTTTTTATCGCACCAGGGTGAAGGGTATATAAGACTCGGTACTAAAGCACTCTTACTTGTTATTTCGTTCTTTGACAAATTGGGAATAAATGGCAAATAGCCTTAAAATACCATGTAAGTTATTTAAGACACAAGCAATGTTGATAGAGAAACCCTCTGTTATGAGTCATGCATCTATCTTCTATATATATAAAAATGAAAAATGTTTGTATGTTTGTTTGTTTGTTGGCTTATAGACTCCTAAACTACAGTACCGATTTTACAGTAACATCACGTGAGCCCTAAAAATAAAATAGGCTACTTATTTTTTCGGTAGGGGCAGGGGAACTGGTACCCCCCATTGGATGCCAATATATAAAATCGCATATCTTAAGAGCCGCTGCAAGCATTTTATTGAACTTTTTGTAGTAGGATCTTCTGAGCCCCAAAATTTAAATGTTTAATATCACATATCTTAAGAACTGTTGTAGTGAGAATGTTCAAACTTTGCAGAAGTCACTCTTATGGTGTACTACACTTTTGAAAATAAAAATAAAGCGTGTAGGCGGAGGGGCGGAAATACCTCCCATAGGATGCATATATTAAATATCGCTCAACTGAAGAACTATTAAAGGGGGACTCTTCAAACGTGGTTAAAGCTACTATTATGTTAAACTATAAATTTCAATTTAAAAATGGGCGGGGTTGACAGAGAAGTAGCAGTACCCTCATAGATAAAAATATAAAAAAGAGCCGCTGCACTCATTGTGTTGAAATTTTGAAAGTAGGATCTTCTGAGCCCCAAAATTGAAATAAAATAGCAGCGGGGCAAGTGTTACCCCCATAGGACGCCAATGTTTAATATCGCATATCTTAAGAACTGCTATAGTAAGAATGTTCAAACTTTGTAGAAGGCACTCTTATGTTATACTGCACTTTTGAAAATAAAAATAAAGCGGGAGGAAATACCTCCCATAGGATGCATATTTTAAATATCTTTGAACTGAAGAAGTGGTTAAAGCAGTGCAGCGAAGCGCCGGGTTAAGCTAGTTTCATATAAAGTAAGACAATCTTCAAAAATATTTCTTGTTAAATTTCTGGTAAGAGAAGCTTGTATTTAAAACAAAAATTTTTACTTTCGGCATTGCTTCCTTTTCTTAACTTCATATAACCCTCTAAGATGTTGAAGATCTGTTCCAATTAAGGCCGTTTTTTAAAAACCCTCTACATGCCAAACTTAAGCCTTTAAAATATTCTAAAACGTTATAATTTTCACATTTTTCAACTTCTTCCAAAACAATTTTTTTCACTAACTTAAAATTTTCGGCCTTAATTCTTTGATCATACTGTTTATACTATTTAACAACTGAAATAATGACACTATTTGCGGTTTGGATCAACAACAAAACAATTTTTCATTATAATCAACCTTAGAGTAGAACATTTTGTTACAAAAGCGCCAAAATGTTGTGCGAAATAAGACAGGGATTTATGCCAACACAGTTTTCAAATAAACACAATACCATCAAATGTACATTAATGATAACAAAAAGAGAAAACAAATCTGCCAGGGAATAAGAAATAAAACAAAAACAGACTAAAAAGGATACAATCATCAAGTAAAATGAAAAGGGTTAACAAATTTTTCCAATTGTTATCAATAAAATCATTGCAGAAATGCAAAAAAACACATGCACATGCATGACAATATCCTTTTGCCTGCATGTGTATTGGGGAATGCATTAATTCTTTAAATAAAAAAAAAGAAAACAAAATTATTTAATGAAACATTTATTCAATGTATGTGTATGTACTCGTATGATAGTATTAATGAATGGTTTGAATGATGATTGTTGAATGTTGAATTGTTGCTAGATGATGTGTATTCCGAAAATGTTAATGCCCTGGGCCACATGTATTGCTTGGTATTTCAATTGAAATGAATTGTATTGTATTGCATTGTTGGATAGTTAATGAGACCAAATTATATTTTTTATCCTTTTCGAAAACAAAGGGGAAAGGTGCAGTGAAATAAAGGCTTTAGAAGGACCAACTTTCTTTCTTACAGGAGATGAGTTCTGAGTGGGGTTTTCTCTGGATTAAAAAAAAAAAAAACGAATTGTTAGTAAATTTCTTGCGATCATAGAATAAAACTTTTAAAAAAGAAAATTTTAATTATTTTTCAAAGAATATTCGGATAAACTAAAAAGTAGACTGAAGGTTTTTATTTTATTCCATATAAAATGAAATAGAGGTTCTAGAAAAAAGAAATTTCTTTCGAAAGAAAAATTAAGTTTGAATATGTTGTCTTCTGGATTATCCAGAATATCTTTCTTAGGACCGAAGAACAAATAACCTACACTGATAGAAAAATGCATCTTCATATTGATGATGCCCTAACATCAGAATTGTTACATCAATGTTACTACTAATGGCATCAATGATGCAAAAAGTAACATCAATCCAATGACTAACGTCTTCGTACAATTTTGTAATTTTTTACGTGTCATCTATTTTATGACTTGTGATATCAATTCGATGCCACAATTTGTATATTATTGTACATTATTTTCATGATTACAATGTATTATAACTGTCATTAAATTGATGCTTATGTGTCCTTTCTCCGATGTGACTGCGAAATCGCACTGAGGACATGTTCGTTATTTCTGTGATGCCGATGTGTCATCCCATTGATGACATAATTTCATTTTGACCCTGATGACACTTTGGCCAAGTGATGTTAAGGTTGACATCACCATGATGAAAAGTGTCATGGGGTCAAAAAAGAAGACACTTGTCATAGTACTGATGTCAAAATACATCAGCGTTATGACGCCTTTTCTATCAGTGTAGAAAAGGTAATTGGAGATCTCAAACTATAGATCCCCTTAAAGTTTTTCATATTTTTAAAATTTACCTTTTAAGGGCTCAATTTTTTTTAAAAAAGATTAGTTGCGCTATGCCTTTCCTCGGACTGTAGAATATACGAACCGTCAGAAACTTTATATTGACCCAAGAAGGAGTATATCAAATTTCTATTAGATTAGATACGGCTTCCAAAAATAGGACAATAAGAACTAATGATTTGGTTTATTTAAGGATACGAGCTATCAGTATCTCCTTGATCACCAAAGAAGGAATCTCTTAAGGTCCAAATACACTTGTCAAATGCTTGTCCAGCAGGCGAATTCACACGTGTACGTGTGCTGGACGTAATATTCGCCGTCATATCTAATTTTTTTTTTCCATCCAGCATTTTCACTTATACTACCACAATGCTTGATGAGTGTAATTGAGCCTTTAAAAAGGATTATCAGAATTTTCGTTAAAGAACATTCAATGATCCCAAAAAGTCGATAAAAATTATTAAATTTTGAAATATAAGCTTTAAAAGGCTCATCTTTGTATTCAAATATAAGGTTTAGTAAGTTTCTTCTAAATTTAAAAGCTAAGAAACCAAATATGAAGCTTTGGTTTGCCTTCAAGAGGATGGGACTATGTAGTTGAAAAGAAGAAAGAGAATTTTCCTTTTGAAGCAATTAGGGATCTCAATAAGCTGACATCTTTATAAATGACTGCTAAAGGCTAGTTTTCACTATCTCACAAGTCTTGCGTATTCTATAATACAATGTGAGATAGAAATCTAATGAGTTTTGTTGCGACTGTCAAAAAATCTAAGTTAACATGACAGTTTGTGTTCACACCATCACACAAAGTTTAAACACTCACACATGAAAGAAAATGCAACCCTGATCCAATGAAAAGTATTATGGTTTAGAAATTTTTCAAACAACGATGACGTCGTGTGGGATGTCAAACTTTTTTCATAATACTTGTCATTTTCATCACACATTCATTCACACTATCACACTTTGTCATACATCTTGAGTTTTTGACATGTATTAATACAAAGTATAATAGTGTAATCTAGCCTTAAGCAGTTTTCGAAAATAAATCTAAATCATTAAAAAAAAAACGTTTCCCTGTTTGTGGTATTCGGACACAAAAATAATCAGCCTTATTGTGGTTGTCGTTGTGTCGTTTACGACAACCGCATGACCATCTTTCGCAAGTTAAAATCGATCTAACATATTTGGGATAAGCTTCAATGAGTAGTAGAAGAGCTTCGTCTGCTTTCTTAAAAACTGAAAAAGTTAAACAAAACTTCTTGCAAATGGCATTTAAGAAGCAGCAAAAAATTGCTATTTTCATTATTTCGTTCACATTTACTTACGTAAACGGAACGTTATGTTTTGAATGAAACTGATAAAATCTAAATTCTTCACAGTTTGTTCCTCCAGCTGTTAGAGAGCTTAATGTTTGTTTTTGTTTACTGACATTAAGCGACCATATTGGATCGACGCACAACATTAACGTATGATCCACGTATATGCTTATTTTTTTTCTTTAATTAGTCACGAAAGTTGTATCCTCAATGATTTCGATTCTTTCAACGATATATTTTTAACTTAACAATCTTTCATAGTCAATCTTTAAATAACTTGAAGATTTTTTTTATCGCCATTTTCATTTAAATTTTTTATGTAATAAAATTTCCTAGAAAATGCATTTAAAATTGAAAATTGCAATGCAATTTTTGTCCTTCAATATCTCTGCATTGCATTACGAACTAATTGGCTTTTCACAATAATGACATTAAATTTTCATTAATTTGTACATTATACACACATGTAATTTTACCAGGACATTATTAATTAAACAATTCTACGGAAAATTGAAACTCAATTAAAATTATAAACTGATTGTATTGTTAAGTAAAGCAACAAAAATAGCTACAAAGTGTTCATTGGTGAACATAAGGCTTAGCAACAGTTAAAGTTCAAATATTTTCAACATGAAATTCATTGTCCTTAGATCAGATTCATGAACTATTTGTTATCATAACTGGTTAATGAAGACGATTAAATAATTAAAGAAATAACAAAACCGAAAATTTTCTAATTTTAAAATGTTTTTACACAGTTATTTCTTTCAAATGACGTTAGACTAGAAAGTATAAGAACAGGCCCGTTTGCACTGTAATAGAAATTATGACGACATGTCAAAAAATCAAATAAATTCAAAATGCATGAAATTTCAAAACATACGTAAAGAAATTTGACAGTCGTATGGCTCTTAGTCATCGTCCAAATTTGCAATTTTTGTTGCTGTAATTTTAAATATTCTGCTTTGAAATTGCGTAAGTGTCCAGGTTATTAAATTATAGTATTTTCATCGAGGGTTTCATTTTCTCCTTTTTAAGTTAAAAAGTGTGAGAATACCAAAACAAAATAGAATCGCAGAGTACCCCTCCCCAACAGTGTTGGCAAAATTTGGTGACCAAAAATGTCTAAATTTACGAAAAAAATGGCTAAAAGCTTTTTTAAATAAAAACACATTAAAATTTAATAACAAAAAATAATTAAATTATTTAAAGTTGTTTACGATGAAATTGTGAGTTTATGTTAATTAAAATAAATTAATATTAAAAAATTAAATCATCGAAAAATTCGATGTCGTTATTGTTCATCTCATATGATTCATGATTCAAATAATCATAAGTTTTAAATAAATTGAAGGTAAATCATTATCACGACAACATTTACCCAACCTTTTCCGTCCAGATCTCCAATAAAAAACAAGTTAGAAAGTATGGTCGGTTAAACCCGACTTTATGATGCCCTACACCACATTAGAACCTTTGTACCAAATTTTATAAAATAATCTCTAAATTGCGACTTGTACTTTGCGCACAAGGTTTACATGGACAGCCAGCCAGCCGGACAAACATCGTTAATTCGACTCAGAAAGTGATTCCAAGTCAATCGGTATACGTAAAGGTGGGCTAAGGACCAATATTTTAAGGTGTTACAGACATCAGCATAAACGCATAGTACCATCTCCACTATTGTGGTATAAATATTGTATTGTTATGGTTAAAATATTTACCTAATTGAAAAAATCGAATTAACGGTTGCTTAATGTAACCTATTTCTCAAATTACTTTTAACGATGTTTACTTGGCTAAACCCCCTCTCTACTTCAGCATTACACCATGGAAGTGAGAGAAACTTTCTAGTCTATTCTGAAATTTCTAAAACAATTGTTACCACCTGCATCCCTTTATTGAAATACTTGCAACCAGAAAGAAACAGCGATGTTTGTGTTGGTCCATTTTATAAATTTAATAGTGGAATACTGTTCCTTTATTTTGAAAGATGTTTCAGCTTCATAGTTTATAGCGATTTTCAACATTTGTAAAAGTTGTGATTTAAATTTAAGGCGTTTTAATTGTTCAATTAAAATTGTTTATTTTACTTTTATAAATTTTTATAATATCAAAAAGTAATTTCAATTTTTGGGAATACAAAATTTTAATTTCAAAAGATTTTGTTATTCGTGCTTAATTCCCAGTTTTTATTATTGATAAAAACACTTGAAATTTATTGTTGATGGGATAAGCTATTCCTATGCATTTCACTGGTTGCTTAGGCCAGATCATCAGGAAACTTCATCCATAAAGGTTTTAGACAAACTAAAGATATTAAACCAAATAAAACTGTTAAACGTATAAGAATTATAGCAACAGTTCTACTTGTAACAATATCAAAGTTTAAACAAAACACATCAACAATAAACAACAGTGGGTTCATCTCATCTTACATTACCCCACTACAATTAGTTGAAATTCTCTCAACATTAATTGAAGTTGTAAGTAGGTTAAGAAAAACAAAATGAAAAAAACAACAACTTACAAAAGATGTTGTCAATTAAGTGTTTTTTAGGCCGTGCACTGCCTGTTTATTATCAAAAAGTAATTTCAATTTTTGGGAATACAAAATTTTAATTTCAAAAGATTTTGTTATTCGTTGCTTAGGCCAGATCATCAGGAAACTTCATCCATAAAGGTTTTAGACAAACTAAAGATATTAAACCAAAGAACTGTTGCTATAATTCTTATACGTTTAACAGTTTTATTTGGTTTAATATCTTTAGTTTGTCTAAAACCTTTATGGATGAAGTTTCCTGATGATCTGGCCTAAGCAACCAGTGAAATGCATAGGAATAGCTTATCCCATCAACAATAAATTTCAAGTGTTTTTATCAATAATAAAAACTGGGAATTAAGCACGAATAACAAAATTTTTTGAAATTAAAATTTTGTATTCCCAAAAATTGAAATTACTTTTTGATAATAAACAGGCAGTGCACGGCCTAAAAAAACACTTAATTGACAACATCTTTTGTAAGTTGTTGTTTTTTTCATTTTGTTTTTCTTAACCTACTTACAACTACAATTAATGTTGAGAGAATTTCAACTAATTGTAGTGGGGAAATGTAAGATGAGATGAACCCACTGTTGTTTATTGTTGATGTGTTTTATTTAAACTTTGATATTGTTACAAGTAGAACTGTTGCTATAATTCTTATACGTTTAACAGTTTTATTTGGTTTAATATCTTTAGTTTGTCTAAAACCTTTATGGATGAAGTTTCCTGATGATCTGGCCTAAGCAACCAGTGAAATGCATAGGAATAGCTTATCCCATCAACAATAAATTTCAAGTGTTTTTATCAATAATAAAAACTGGGAATTAAGCACGAATAACAAAATCTTTTGGAATTTTTATAATAAAATAAAAATTATTCTTTTAAAAGAAAAACGGCAAAAAATTTTATGGCTAAACAAGTTGAAAAATGGCTAATGGCTAAATTAATTTTTTAATGGCTAAACAGGGTGAAAAATTGCTAAATCTAGCCACTTAATGGCTAAATTGGCAACACTGCTCGCCAATCTTCTCATCCCATTCATTAATTAACGGAAGAAGTTCCGTAACAAAAATTGTAAGTGTGGACGATGACTAAGGTTTTGTATTTATAATGGCTTATAAATCACTGATGATTTAAACGCTGGTTTAGTTGAACTAAACTTGAATTTATATGTAGTTTAAACTCAACAACTATAAATCAGTGTCCCATGTATTATATGTAGTTAAAAAAATAACATGTGGCAGCACTACGATAAATCTTATCAAATTTATATGGTCTTTATTGGCAATTTTATGCGTTTAAAGATGGTTTATATGTTTAGTGATTTATAGATTTGTTGGTTTAAACACATTTTAAACCAAAAAGAGAGTTTAACTTGCTCTGATGTAACCTGCTGTCCATGTAACCTTGTGCGCAAAGTTAGAGATAATTTGATAAAACTTGGGACATGGGTTCTTATTGGCACAACGACCAAGCCCATTGAAAATGGGCGGAATCGTAGGATCACGAGGGAAGATAGGGAAAATATCTTTCTCTCAGAAACCATCAAACCGATTTTAATGAAATTTAAAACATAGATAGATCCATATCTATATGGACACATAAGCTATACAGTTTTTCAAAAATAGGACCACAAGGGGAGGTAGGGGGCAATTTCTGCCTTTCACAAACTTTCAAACCGATGTTTATTAAGTTTATAAACATAAATAAATCCATATTTATATGGACACGTAAGCATAATGTGTTTTTATTAAATACTGGGGTGTTGGGTATCATATGATCGGGCTTTACCGACTTTATTTTCTTACTTGCTTTTGTTGGTTTATTATTTCCAGCAATGGTTGTTGGACAAATCATAATATATGCTACAGGAGAGACCCTTGGGATGATATCTACGTTGTTTGTTGATTATAGATAAATCTTTTTTCATTTTGGCAATTTTTTCTCTTTATCAGTTTTCCTTCCTTTTGGCCCAATTGGTGTGCATTCATATTTAACAATTGTTGCTATTTAATTATCTTAAATAATTATAAATAAATTCTTAATTGATATTGACCAACACAACCACAATAAAACGTAATTTTTACAAAAAATAACAGTATTTCCTCTTTCACGTGGCAACATTTCCGGCACATTAAATGAAATTATGTTTTTGCGTGTGTTGTTTGGTTTCTACGTAAAAAGTTTAAAGATTAAAAAATTAAGTTATTATAATGTAAAACATATTTTTGTTTGGGTTAAACAATTAGTAAAACTAAATTCAGTTGATTTAAATTATAAATTGTTCATAGAAAAGTAACTTACAAAAATTCTGTTGAATTAAATTTTAATAAAAGGATTTGTTCCTTTTTTAAACAAAAAAAAAAAGTTTTTGAAGAAACTAGAGAAAAGCTGCAGAAAATCACTGTATTCTTAATAAAAGTTCAAAGCGTTCTTTGTCTCTCTCAAACATTTATTTCTTAAGAAAAAAAAAACTATATTAAAAGAAGCGTTTAAATAGTTATTTTTCACGCGACAAAGTGCCCATTTACATTATACGATTTTTGTCGTTGCGATTATTGTTGTTTCTTCTTTGAAGTAGGTTTTGTATTTACATTGTTCGATTTTTGTCGTAAGAACTTTTTGTATGCCACCGAACTTTAATACATTTTTCGTCAAATAAGAGAATAATGAGAGAACGAGTTAGCGAACAAAACGAATCGAATAGTGCACTAGTTTGTGTACCCCTTTTAATTACTCTCCCCTCTCGACTATAAGGTAAGAATCGTAACGACGAAGTCGTATAACGTAAATGGGGACTGAGTAGCGTAATATTGAAAGCGGGTTAACGGTTAAAATAACACAAAGGATAAACATTGCGCTAAGCTAAACCGAAATTAATGTATTCAATTTAAAGATTACTTCATTAGGTGCTACATATACCTGGCCCATACGTGGAGGCCTACAAATATCATTCTATCCGCCTAAAGAGGGAGAATATACCCCTTATTACGGTTGTCGTTGTTGTGAACAACTAAGTCGTTTTTTGCGTATGCTTTAGTTGCAGGTATCAACAATGTCCTTAAACACTTTTGCTCTCGAATAAAAGAGCTGCTTTTTGTTAGCGGCATCTGTCTATCTTAGTCTAATGGAAATTGAAAATTTCACTGAAGTAAGATAACCCGCTTATGGAAGTGAGCAGCAGACGAAAATGAGATTAATGAATGGTCTTGTTCAAGTATGTTGTTTACTTCACATAGGAAACACAGCTGATGCTTTAGGACGCGTCCACAGGTTGCGGATAGTGGAAAGATCCGGAATCATTCGGAGCAATTGCTAATACAGTCGCGGACAATCGGCGCTTCCAAGTGAATGATCTCAGAGGGTCTCCGGGTGGCACATGACCCCTTATAAGTTCTGAGTGCCCATGATACTTAGAAAGCCAAGGCGGGCAATTGGCGCCTTTAAAATTACCAGCACTCACTGCTTATAAGCGACAAATCAATCCTAGGAGAGTATGCGATGAGGCTGTGCTGGTTAACGAGTCACTGACACTAGGAACTTGTTGGGGCGAAAAACTGCCAGCGTCTGTTCCCCATTTTAGGGCGGCAGCAAGTAGGCATCGCATCTTGCAACAAGTGGCTCGCTTTAAAAACGCGAGTTAGATTTTAAACCAACCCGCGTGGGGGACAGCATGCCCAAGCTGTAGGATCGGAGGCGGAGTCCCAATCAACAACTCATCTTAACTAATTTTTCACCGCACCAACTTCCAAGTTGCATTGACTCAGTACCCAGCACAGCCTCACCGCATACTCTCCTAAGATTTATTTACCAGTTATAAGCAGAGAGTACTGGTAATAATAATCACCGGTCAGCGAAAAATGGTTAAACCAAATGATTACCGAAACCTCAAATAATGAAGGGCCCTATGCTCCTTAGAGGAACGAAATTAACAAATATGTATATTAGAGCGACTCAAGTTGTATGGAAGCAAAATTCGTGCTCGATGTACCCTCCTAAAAATGAACCTTGTACTTTTTTAAGATTACATTTTGAATATTTCGGCTCCAGCTTTCACCTCTCGTGAGCTGGACCAGTTTAAAAAAGGGTCTATTTTTGTATGTTTTGTCAATTTGAGAATCTGTTTCCTTACCAACTTATGTAAATTGGGTATGGTAAGAAAGGCGCATCCAACTGTATGTACTATTTGTCCAAGGACGATCATCCATGTCCTTTTTTTAAAAGAATTTCTGTAAAAAAAACGGGTTTTGTATTTTTTGTTCGGGGTTGTTTGTAATAAAAGTGCCAAATTAACATATTTTAAACTTTAGTCGATATGATTAAATACGTGTCTCAGCTTTTTTTGAAATTCGTGCTGGTTCGCGTTTTGGCAAAAATGCAATGGGGTGGTAACCCTTCGTTTTAAATAGGGCAATATTGGTATCAAATTTTATCTTTTGACAAGTATATCATCTTTGTATGTAAATAGTGTAGATTTTTGCAAATTATATGCATTTTACACGATGTTCTGGAATATATATAAATGCAATTTTGTAGTAACTCTAATATGATAGCGGATTTAGTTTCTAGATCATGTATGGATGAAAATAGGACTTAAGAAGGAAAAAAAGGGTTGTTTTATGGAGTCCTTTTTGGAGATCAAGTGGTGGCTTTGATTTAAACCCAATAGCTTAGAAGGATTTTAAAAATAAATAGAAGCAGATTTTGAACCGTGACCCATGGATTTTGTCTTGGAAGTTTAGGTAGGATGTCCCTGTTTGTTGGTGCTATTCAAAAGTCGCTTCATTCTGTCCACTCGATGTTGAAAGCAGGTATTTTTTTTTTATTAAATTAACTTTCCACGAACTCACAAAGAACTCCTAAAAAATAATTTTAATAACTTGGCAAAAAAATTTAATTTTTAAAGTTCGATGTTTAATTTGACTTTTTCTTCAAAACATGTGCGATTGAGGAAATTTTTATTATTTAACCTTAATTTAAAACGAATATTTTTTAATTTCTTTATAACATACATATGTATGTATATCATTCTCAAGGCGAATTCATTTTTCAGGAAGCGTTGAAAGCTCAGCTGTGCTACTGTTTTTTTTTTCTAAATAAGAGAGATAAATGTCAAAAGTTACTTGTACTTTTGACGTATCGACCAACGAAAGCAATAAATAAAATGTTGTGTTTTTGGTATTGTTACTTGTTGTAGTATCGCCAACACCCTATACATGAATTCGCCTAGATAATTATCTTAAATATTATCATAAATTTGTTTAAAAAATATTAATTATAAAACTGCTTTAACCAAATCTGTGTGCAATAAACAATGTGTATCTATGAAAAAATTTCCCACCATCAAGGGTTTTGTCTCTCTCTCTCTCTCCCATTTGCAATCTACATCCTTCTTCATTTGGTGTTTATTGTTCTCCATAATTATTTTCGTTGGTATATACTCACATATATGTAAATCAGTAACAGACAAAACTTCTGGAATATACGACAGCATTGACGACCATAGCATTAGCAATAAATACAATATAAAATTTACAATAATCCGAAGACAACAACAATTATAAATTTACATTGACGTCATCATGAACATCGTAGACAAACTTTTGTTTTGTTTCGTTCCTTTTTTGTTTAAAAAGAAAAGAAAATTAAATTATGTAGATTTTTAATTTTTTTATATGTTGGTATGTCAGCTAAAGTTCAAAAAGTTATTAGTTTGGGGCTGAAATTTTATGCATTTATTACGACTGATTCATCATCGCAAAGCTTAGGCGCCTGAAGCTGTAAAGTTGAAATAAGGAGCACATGTTGGTCTCTCGCCAGATCGATCCACTAAGACTGGATTTTTGTAAATGATAAGGCGGTAAAAAGTGTAAAAACCTGTTCGGAAACCTCATATCTTTTGGGAAATAAAAGGGTAAAATCTTTATTTTTGTACTTTTTGTCAGATTATATTAAGACGTTAAGCCTTTATGCTCCTACAAGTCAATCCTCCGCTACATGTTGTTGTCACATCATTTAAATTTACTTTTCCGATAAAAGCTTTTATCTGTTTCTTCTAAAAAACTACTACCAAAAACCAAAAAATTTGCTTAAAATAAGCTTTTCTCAAACAAAACTTAACATATTCATCCATATCGTGAATTAATTTCCCACGAAATTTGTTCCTCTTTCCCCAAAAAATGTATTGGAAAAAGCAAAAGTTCGAGGGAAAAACTATAAACTTTTTATTCACGATATGAATTGTTTGAGAATAAATAAAAAAAAAAAAAAATCCAAAAATGTGCACAAACAAGTCTTATTAAGTATTTAAAAGTTTAACATGAAATATACATTTGCATAAAATTCCAGCCGCTATTTTTTAGCATAAAAGGTTTTCACTTTAAAGAAATTCCATTAAATTAGAACTGTTTGGTCAAATATACGGAGTATATTTCCAAATTTTATAATTAAGAGTCAACGATTATTATAAAAAAATATTTTTTTAGTCGTTAGTCAGTAATTTTAGTTCAAGAAATTCATTTGAGTCTAAAATTTATGAAATGTTATTAATTTCGAAAACCACACGAGGAAATTTATTTTGACGCTTTCTAAATGGCAATTTTGATGTCAAAAAGAGAAAAAATCCAAAGTAAAGGAGTTCCAAGGAGTTCAGGTTGCATGAAGTGGAAAGCCGTTTTTGGCATGAGAGATTTTAAAAAAATCAACGAACTGGACAAGATATCGTAGAATATAAAATGAAAATGTTAGAGTGCTTATAGACAGCAAGCCTGTGTACTTTTTAAAATCTAGGTTAAGTTAAGAAGGGTTATGCGCCCAAGGGCACACTTCCATCCGTAGACCAAAGTGGTCCATTGTGAATCCCTTTAATATAAAGGAAGAAGAAAGAGAGAAGAAAGGAATTGATAGAAAGAGTCAAGATAAATATCAGAGAATGATTTCTCCCTACAGTCCCCTCATCAAAAATAACCGGCTCGATTGTACTACAGCGATACTCCCCAGTTTTACGTGAGACCTATCTTCCAACCATTTCTGTCTAAGACCCCGTATCCTAAGAAAGTGACACAGTGCAAAAGCATCTCTAGCTCCTCAGTATACTCGCATAATCTGCAGAAGTCCGGTTTGATGTTGTCTCATTAACTTGTAAAATTCCTAACAGAACAATGACCACTCCTATCCAAGCCCAAAAAACCTTGGTTGTCTTTGCATCCAAGCCGGGCTATAATGCCCTAGACACCTTGCAATCCGTTATATCCGTCCAGGATCACCACATAGTAGCGACACAAGGGGACTTTTACCCATAGTCCCTTAGGTCTAAGTCTAGGATCGAACCATGGCTCGCGAGTTCGTCCGCTACCTCATTACCATCCACCTTACAGTGCCCGGGTACTCAACACAGTCTTACTGTAAATAGCCCCAAGAGCTCCCTTTAGAGCATTCCTACACCGTTCAACCAGGCAAGATCGCACCGTATAACCTGCCAATGCTCTGAGCGCAGCCTGACTATCGACATAAATTGTCACCACAGCCCCATGACGATGTGGCGCAGTATCTACTCCTTCCATAATCTAAATAAGAACTAGATTTTTTTTTTTTGTTAGGACCAGCACTCAGGTGGTGACCCCTACTAATGCATTGTATTGTGTTGGAACTACGAAAACAGGTTGTGGGAAGGAGGATAGAGGGAGTAGTGTTTGTGAACATTCGATTTGAAACTAACAACTAGATTACTTTCTAAATGCTAGAGATTCTCTAATAAGATGGGAATAAACTTTTCTTTAGTGGGGGTTCTATATTAGAGAGATCACAGACGTGTGGTTTTTTCAATTTTAAGGAATGAATCAATCCAACTTTTGGTTATATTGACGTTCGTGAAGCGTTTTTTATCCTGAGAGTCTAGCTTTGAAAAAGTCTACAAACTGGAAAGGATATCACAGAATATAAGCCAAAAATATTGGAGTGGATATCGGTTGTCTATGAAACATTAAGGCTAATTTTGAAGCTTTGCAAATCTCTTAATGGGATTGCAAAATATTTTTTTCTATTGATATGCCTCGCCATAGAAGGGGCTCATGATTTCGAATGTTAAAAGTATAGTCAACACAATTTGTTTTGGCATGCAAAGGACTAATTGGTATTTGAGGATTGTGTAAGCAAAAAGTTATGAGCAGCTGCTTTATAAGGCTACTGTATGTATTGTCGGCACTTAAAAATTTTGTAAAAACCTTTTTTATTGCTTTTTGCGGTATTAAGAGATGGCGTTTGTATTCGATACTTTAATTGCCATTTTCTCAATGTATCGATAAACTGGCTGATACTTAATGTCAACAAAAATTTATTAGAGCGATAAACTGTACGTTAACGATTTTGGGTTTCTCAATATACCGACAAAAAACATTGTTGTCAGCTGGCAACACCTCTCAAAACACATGTTAAAGGTGGGAGTCAGCTGATTGAATTTATCTGTACGGCAAATAAAAGGAAAATAAATAATTGGCAGATGAGTGCCGGTTAGCTTTGCGATAAAGACGAAGCAAATGAGTCATTGAGAAAACCAAATTTCTTTAATGTGCAGTTTTTCGTTGGGAAAAGAGATAATCGTGTAATGAGAAAACGGCCATAATAGTATTAGGCGGTTTAACGAAGCGGCTAAGGTTCCTACCGGCTCTTTTACAAGTGAATTAACCAAATATTCTCAAAGGACACTACTGCAAAATCTTTTTAGCATGTCTTAAAAATGTATTTAACATGTCTTAAAAATGCATTTAACAAGTTGGACTAAATTCTCACCTGAAATATTTTGAAAAGAACTATTTGGCTCCAAGTTGCAGGTAAAGACTATTTGGTGTTCCCTCTGAATGTGGCTTATAGGTAACTCCCTACAGTTGCGGATACATTTCTTTAATATGCATATTCCTGGTTGGCATAACTTTAATTTAGTAATTGCTATGACTTACATTTAGCCATGGAGTTTTAAGGTACTATTTGCTGTTGGAGTCCCCATAAATGTGATTTTAGTTATGAAGTGCTATCGGCTGACGGGTCTCTTTGTATATATTTGGCTCCCACGGTTAATGTGCATAGGCGTCTTGAAAGCTACCTATCTTTCGGCGTTGCACTTTCGAACGATATAAATGCTGCCAAAATTTGAAGCTTTTTTGTCTTTAGATTAACATATTTCCGAAGACAATGGCTGATCAGGGTTCTAAAGTTACTAGGGAAGCCAATAGCCCCCAAGACTTTAAAGGGGTCACGCTGATTGTTTGTGAGGCCTCTTCGAGTATCACGAGATGACTTTGTGTTCAAAGCGCTGTGAAAAAAATCTTAAAACTGATGTTGGCTAAGTTCAACCTGCTAGCGAAGCTTCCTTCCTGAGAAGGTAAATTGCTGCTATGCCATGGGCATGTTCACGATTCTGATATTCATGTACTAAAATTGTCAACTGAAAAAGTGTCTACACACGAAGGCATTGCATCCACCCAGTGCTTAGTCTACTGGAGGCTTAGGCAGCAGTGCTAAGTTCAGCCTGTTGTAGAACCATTCTTCCTTAGGAGGTTTAATAGCTTTTATGTAATGGGTTTTTGCATGATCCTGATATTCATGTACTTAAATTGTCAACTGAGTAAATTTCTACACACGAAGGTATGTATCCACGCAGTGTTTGTTGAAAAGATATTTAGAGAATTTTTAAACTTTCTTTCCCTTAAAAAAAAAAAAATATTTCAAATTGCGCAACATTTTTTTTGCTCTTTGTCTAACAATTAAAAGATTCCCCTTCTCTTGGTACCTTTTCTCATCCAGTATGAATATTCCATAAAAAGGATTAAAAAAGGTTTAAATACAAATCGTATCCTGTGTGGCCTCCGGCAGATTTGCGTTTAACATACAAACAACTGAACCTATTTTTCTTGAAAAGCTAAGCTCTTTTCCAATTATTTTATTGATTTTAAATCAATTTTATTGTTTGCTAATCTGCTTAATTCTCATGTGTATTTTGTGTTTTTCTCTTCTTGCTTAAAGGCAACAAAAGAGAGTTAAAAATAGCTGGAATTTGGCTTCAGGGTGGCGGCGGTATACAATATGATTGTTTATGACTTAAAAAAAAATAAATAAAATGTAATTGCATGGAGCAGCATTTTTTTTATAAGGAATATTCGATCTATTATAAGAAGTTAAAATTGTATGTTAAATGTCGGTTATTGTGTGTAAAGACTTTTTTTAGCTAGATACTGACATTAGCTAAGTGTAGTAGCTATTGTGTCATAGTGAGACGGTAACATACATTTATCTTTTCTAAGAGCATTTGAGTTCCTTATGGCATCTTATAGACGGATTAAAGTCTAATCAAAAATAAATAAATAATTCCTGTTTGTAGAAACAACAATTTACTTTTACACATTTATTTACTTTTCTTTTAAAGATTTTATAAATAAGTAAAAATAATAAAAAGAAAAGTGTGTGCATTTCACAATATTTTCCAATTACTTAACAAGTGTTTTGGTATGCGAATAAATAAATCTAAAAGAAGAAAAAAAATACGGGTTTCTCCATTTCCCATGAAACCTAAAGTGTTTTTGAAACACATTTTATAAATATTTAACTAAATATTTATTGAAATACTTTCGGAGTTAATTAAAACAATTTGCTATAAAAGAAAAAGCCTAAAAATAGGCTGAATAAATGTGGGAAATATTAATAGAATTACTAGAAATTTGCTAATAAAATATTTATTTATAATATATTATTATTTATACCGCAATCAATTGTTAATTTAAGAAATTTTAATTAAAATACATATTCAGACATATATTTCAATTGAGGCAATTAACCCCCTAAAAGTAGACTAAAAATAGCAAGATATTTTTGTTGTTGATTTAATTGAGTGCTAATGTTTAATTGAGACTGTGTAATGGTGAAATTTTTAAAATTGTTATAAATATATTTCATGTAAGAAAATAAACTAATTGCAGGCTAAAAATAGCGGGATAAAAATCAATGTTTTATGACTTGTTTATTTACAAAACAAGTATCCTGTGATGGGCATGTTTCAGCAGCTCATAATATCGGGTGTTCCCTTTGTTTTTAGCTGCATAAGAACTTTCAATATCGATAACTATTGCTAATACCCGATAAAGACCAATGGGAAGACCAATTCTTGTGGGGCAGGATCGGACCAGGTCTGGTTCTCCGGCGGTTCGAGACAGACGAATACTGATACTGGGGCGGGCATTATGGTCCCAGTTTTCCAAAGGGGCTTGCAAATGGACAAACAGTCTACGATCTTCTAAGCGAAGATCTACGTTATCCTCATAAGCGCTGGTGAATGTCTGAGCAAAAGGCTTAAGAATACTTATAATGTCGGATAGCCAGTCGCTCTTAGAGCACTATCTTCCTTAGAGGTGAAGTCCAGGTTGGTTGTGGACTGTTTGGCATATCTGAACGATCTAAAGAAGCACAATGGCACAGAATACACAGAACTGTCACGAGACGGAAGATTTTGCGTTTTTTTTTGTCTCTTTCAAAGAAAGCTGCCCTTTTGCATTTCTCTTTTCATCATCTTCTATGCCGCAATACAAATTTATTTAGTTAAGATTTATTTACAAAACTGTTGTAAAAATTAACTTTTAAGTTCACCACAACACGACTAAATAATATTTAAGTAAGTAAATAACATTATAAAACAAAACAATATTACGAAATACATTTTTTTTGCACAAAAAACAACGTTTTTTGAACTAATGCATTTGTTTAACGTGGTTTGTGTTTTGTTTTGATCACACCCTGCCACTTCACTACCAAAAAAAGCTTTCTGTCTCTTTCTTCGAAAGCTACCCTCGCAACTGATTTGGGCCTTTTTCACACGTCACTTTTTACAGTTCTGTGTATTCTGTGACAATGGGTATACCAGCCTTTCTTCAGCGTCCCTGCTTGTCACATTTAGAGGACGCTACAAACATGATCCAAACGTGAATTCCTTCACACATGGACGACCATTTCTTGGTTTAGATAGTCCAAGAGAGTTGAGATTCTGCTTTATGACAGGGCAGGTAGGCTACTTCTGCTTTAGAAGGGGGAACTAAGATAATGTTAGTACCAAGATATGCAGATTTTGTGAGGTTGATGGCGAAACGTTCGAACATCTCCTGTGCTTCTTTTACGCCTTGGAACTTCCTGGCGGACATTTTTTCGGGGAGGGGGGGGGGAATAATGAGCCCAACTGAAATGTATCACTTAGCCTGTACCTGTGAGATACACAGGCTGCACAAAAGATCCTCTGAGTCGCGGTGGCCTTCTATATACCTCTCAATTTATGCTTTGACAGCTGAGAATGTTAAACTGTGTTGACATTTCTGTACACCAAGGTTTGGTAAGTCATCATGAATCAATTAACGCTACTAGAACAACACTTTCACATTGTGGAAATTTGCTTTAAAGAAATCTGTTCGCAAAATTCAGAGAGCATCTCGTTCATTTTAAGAAGCTCATTTCTGGTAAAACGGCTACGTCAATAAGCAAAATTGCCGTGTTTGGGCCAAAGTAGAACACTAACTAACTAAGAATATTTTTTCTGGTTGGCCCTACATATTTTGTTCATTAATGATTGCCTAGCTTTATAAAAACTATTTAGTGTCGAGGATTTTAGATTCGCCGCCCTATACATGCTGCCCTCTTACAAAACAAGGGTCAGATAAGTTAATACACTATCTAAGTCCATTGGCGGTGTTTAACTGTATAAACTTTAAAAGGAGTGCTGTTATGGCGGCATGAAATAACCCACCGAAATATAACCCCCCCAAAAAAATTAAATAACCCCTTGAAAGGTTGTACAGAGAACAACAAAAACGATTTTTGGGGCGTTATTTCATTGAGGGCTTATTTCTTTTTCAGAATTGGGATTTTATTGCATAGAAATAAAGCGCCACACTTAGGGGGGTTATTTCATTTTTTTTGGGGAGTTATATTTTGGGGGTTTATTTCATGCTGCCTGCTCTTACCTATAGAAAATGCCTTAATCTGCAAAGGTTTCACAAGTCTTTTGAAGAACGATCTAATGTATTGGAAATTGTTTAGTTCTTGGAGTTTATATGGATGCTTAGGTCTATCAAGGCGCCCCTTGATTTTCTACTTTACAGATGTAGCCCTCTTTTTTCAATGGAACACTCGAGTGCACCAAAAATAAAAGAAGGACGTGCCCTAGTCAACCACAACTTAATTCTTTCAAGCGTTCCTTATCTTTAAGTTTATGCTAAACAAACATGGTACATTTTCTTGAATACTGACCGAAAATATGTATAGGAAAGGGGTTTCTTTAAAGGGGATACCTTATACTAAATACAAAGAGTTGACGAACTTTACACTAGTCTCTTCGGAGTCATTAGAAAAAGCCAAAGTGTTTACAATAAGAAGTACTCCAGTCCAGTTTTTTAGTCTTTAGATTTATTTTTAAAAGTTTCTAGTCTACAAAAAGTGTTTTGCTTTGTTTTAAAGGAGCGCTCTGGATTCCAAAGTATTATGCAGGCTACTAGCCATTTTGTTTTCTTTTGTGTCTCACGTTTGTTTCCAAATCATCAATCATTTCGAGACAATGTTGAATATATTCCAGAAAATGTTGGACTTGTAAAGGGGGAGAGAAGAAGCGCATTATATTTATAACATAAAGGGCACCCCTGTCAAAAGGACATGCTTACAATGGTAACCATGCGAAAAAAATAAATTGGGTCCTTCTTAAAATAATCAAGCCATATTACCTTTGGCTTTTTAATATTTATTTCATTAACTCTTAAACATTCCCAGACAGGCAATCGAAAAATGAATACGAAAATTTCTTCCTAAAATATATTGAACATTCCTGTGAACATAAGGTGGGTGACTTTAGTGTAAAGTTTGTATCTACTTTGTCCTTCACCTTTAAAAACACAATTTGAACTTTTTATTTGCACATTCAAATGGCATTTAATTATTTTGCTGAATGTATAATTTCGTTAGAACATATTCCTAAAAATCTGCACCATATAAAATATTTAAACTATTGTGGTTTTGTTTTTTATTTTTAAAAAATTTGTCTAGTTTCTTACTTTTAAATGACAATTATTTCTCTCATGCTGTTTTAACGCACATGTACATATGCAACACAAAAATTTCTCCCTAAAATATGTTATACATCATGATACTGCAAATATGATTAGTCTGTAACAGAAAATTGTTTATCATTAGTTGAAAGTTTTAAATGAGTTTATTGCTTTTTTTTTGGTTTAGAAATTTTTAATTGTTTTCATAAAGTTTAATTGTAATAGAATTTAAGTTTCGAAAAGTGTCTCATGAGTGTTTTGGAAGCACTAAACTAGACGTATATATTCTTCATGCTAAAGTGTCAAGAACAGTGTCAAATGCATAATTATTTCAAGGAATCTCAAAAAAAAAATTACTTTAATTGTCTAAAAGAAAAAGAAAATCCGATAAAAATCTCAGAAATCTAAGTAGTGTGAGTACACTGACGGGACAAGGTATGGTGTCAGACGGGACACAGTATGATGTCTGTTCTGGCATTTACTCCAAGCAGTTGAGACTGGAGTATTTCTCTAAGACTGCAGGATAATTGCAGTGTTATTCGGGCAGCAACAATGGCTACACTAAATCATCTTGGAGTTAGGAAAACATACTTGAGGTTTTGAAGCTAAGGAAAAGCTTTAAATCATCTGCATACAAAAATATATTCGAGTATTCAATACGCGATGCTAAATCAGTAGTGAATAATAGGAAAAATACTGGATACAAGTGACTATCTTAAGGTACTCCGCATCGAACATGCATTCATTTAGAATTACAATTGCGAAACAATATGCAGTGATATCTACTCTTTAGAAATGTGGACAACCATTTAATAAGTATAGAAGAGAGCCCGATTTCACCCAAATTGTACATCAGAATGTCATGATTTACGTTAAATGTTTACATGCCTGAATGGTAATAGGATATCACGGAAGTTGTAAATTCTAAAAGATTAGTAGAAGTCTAACGCACTTTTCCAAATTAATGCTGCCTGCAATGGTGATGGCAAGGAACATACTTGATGTGATATAATATTAGTCATGATTTTTTCAAAATGTTTGGGAATAACACTCAATTTAGCTACACAGCTGCAGTTTGAAATAATGGATCTGCTTTCGGATTTGAACAAAGGTAAAGTTAAAAATGTTGTACTAGTAAGCGGGGAAAAACATTTCACATGTATTCCACTGGGAACTCCATTAGAGCCATTACTTGTAGAATATTTAATTCTTTTGACTGCATCCATAACAGTTGTTTCACGTAATTTTATAGATGATAAAAGGACTCAGCGTTAAATCTGTCCAGACCTCACATCAGGAACCTAATATCAGTTATAACTGGCCAGGCCATTGGCCTATTGGGAATCACACCAAAAGGCGAGTGCTCTCTTACAATGGCTTTTTTAGGAGTTGCGATGACGAGGAAGCAGAGCAGTCAAAGGAACCTTTTATCTTTCATTGTCCGGCATTTGGGTACCTAAGATTCAAACTGGGACCAGAAAACCCAAATCAGTCTTTCTTACACTGACTTGGTGTGGATACACTCCTTCATTGAATGAACAGGTTGGCTAAGGAGTAATGCTAGCAGCCAGGACGTCTGGGAGAATGAAAAATGATTTTGGAAAAGTTTTAATGGAAGAAAGTTCAGGAGACTGTATACGGACATGCAACATACTACATATGTGATATTATTATTGTTAGAAACCAAAAACTTGAGTGAAAAAAAAGTTTTCAAATTATAACAAAAAGTTTTTTTTTGTGGATTTTGAAGCCCAAAGGTATCTTTGGCCCATTTACCTTTTAAAATTTTTTTAAGTTTTGTCTATTTACAAGTTGCTGTGTTATTGTATGGTAACTTTAATAAATTTTCTTTCAATTTTCATCCCCTGACTTGTGAACTCGAAAGAAAACATGAAAATATTGTTACAAATATGAATTATTGCCTTCCAGTCGTAATAAATTTTAAGGATCTCAAGACGAAAAACCAATATAACAAAATTGTAATGGGAAGCCATAATAAAATGGCATATAGAATGCTGTTTACTTAATGTGTCGTCATTTAAACCGTTTCCCAAGGCAACTTTTAACCAAATTCTATAACAAAGTATTTAAATAATACATACGAGATAAAAAGGACAATAATTAAGTGAATTCATAAAAGTTTTCAATTAACTTTCTAAAAAGTTTTCTTGCGCTTGCAACAATGTTTGAAATGTCCTATAATTTGTGCTCAGTACCCAGCATTTTGTGTATATTTTATTTTTATTTAGAAGAGCAGGAGCTCCTAAAAAAACATTTCCAGAAACTTATAATGAATAGTGCTTCGCGACCCCCTTTGTAATGAAATAAAAATTTTATATTAAAAATATATATTTATATAAATAGTTATTTAAAATTATTAGTATTGTTTTTTATTTTATTTTATTGAACTATTTATGGTTTTTAATCCAAATTTTTAATATTTTTAATTAGGCTTAAGCTCATTAAATTTAATTTTCATTAAATTATTTTTATGAAGAAAGGAATTTTACAACATGAAAATTAATTCAAATTTATTGATAATTTTTTCATTCTTGACTCCATCTGGGCTCGAACTCAGGTGTTTACGGACAGGTTACCCTGACATGTTTCGATTGCAACCACTCAATCTCCTCAGAGGGCTTGCCGTTTAACACTCGCAGCCATCGACGACTGCTGACGTCATTAGTCAAACATCAATCCTTAAACCAAATTGTATTCAACCTTTGGTAGATCGAAATTTGCTTTGAATGATTATCTATTTTAATTTATTTTAACATGTTATTCCTTTACTTCTGTTTTTTCGTACTTTTGTCAAGAATTCTTCTTGAAGTTCAAAGTACATATTTTTTTTTGTTTTTCATTTTTTGTCTTTCTTATTCTTGTTGACCTTTTCAGAACAACTTGAAGGACAAATGCAAACATAGAGCTCGTGCCTTAGCTTTGACAATTATTACTGCCTGTTTAAGGATGTCGAACGTCAACGTTCGCATAGAAAACTACATTAGAAACAAAAACAAATTTTCGAATATTGTTTTTGTTTTACATATAATTTTCTATGCGAACGTTTACGTTCGAAATCGATGAACTTAATACCTTTATCTCATTTCAGTTCCGGAGACACTAAAGTTAAGTATTGAAATCTGGCCTCGCATACTAAAGCTGTTCTGCGTGGCGGTCTGCGGCCGTGCTTAGGGGTTTTTTCCTCCAGTAGGATGCGGCAGGTGGCTTTGCTGAATAAAGTTTTCCTGTGTGCGTCACAAAAATAAAAAAATGTTTTTCAATGATAACTAAGGATTTTCCCTTTAACAGAATGTTTACACCATGCATAACAACATTCTGAAATAATATGGCTTTATCTCTCATTTGCGAAAAAAAATATGGCTATATCTCTCATTTCGCAAAATTGTAAATATGACCTTACCTCTCAATGATTGGGCAATAAGGCCATTATGGCTTTATCTCCCATTCAATTGAGCAATAAAGCCATCATGGCCTTATCTCACATAGTTTTAAAGCACCCCCCATTACTGAACTGCCCATTTTTGCATTAAATATTCATATTGATATTACAAAATTTGGTGGCTCTAGTTCACAGATTAACTTCATATACGAAGTGCAACGCCCACTACTCGTAGTCCGCCCATTTTTGTCTAAAATATTTTAATTGATAATAAAGCTACTGCTACAAAACTTCGGGATACTAGGTATTTAATATGTAAGGGAAGTGCTACGCCCACTTTAATTGGCGCACCCATTTTTTTCCCTAAATGTTAATAAGGATGTCAAAGTTGCATGTGCAAAATTTAATAAATTAAGCTTTTATAGTTTCGCATATATACGAAATTTGGTATTTGATTTCTATGGAAGGTGCCACGCCCACTATTGCTTTTGCACCCGTTTCTCATCCAAATAATTATATAGATGTCACAGTTGCTCTGGCAAAATTAGGATACTCTAAATGTTATCGTTTTCCAGATATACGAATTTTAGTATTTAATTTATGTGGGATATGCCACGCCCAAAATGTTTGCGTGGATGTTAAAGTTGACCGTGCTTAGTTTGTATTAGCTACCGAGATAAACAATTTTAAATACTTATTCTTCAATTGGGCGTGGCACCTCGTGCGATTTCAAGTGGGCTTCCTTCCAGACAGCCGTTTAACTGTCTATAGACTTCATACAAACATACAAGCACACATTCATTTTTATATGAATGTGTATGAAAAGGGAACTAGTGTGTCAAAAAACTGGTTTGGACTTAAGAGTGGATTCTGGTACCTAAAAGGGTGTAGAATAAGATAAAATAAGTTAGATTTCTGTTAAAAATTTATTTGCCCCATAAAAACGTAGAAAACGAACTTGGGAAAATCGGTAAAGAAAAGCATGCGTTATGAAACTTTTAATGCGTTTTTCTCAATACTTCATTTTCACACACTAGGTCCCTTTTCTCGGTGAAAGTCAGATATATAGATAATATTCGATTCTCTGCAAAGCATTTTTTCAGTGAGTTTATTTTACGGGAATGTATTCACAAAAGCTCCTCCACCCAATTCTGCGTTGCACTATGCTTCTTGATGGAGGAATTATTTACCCATAATATGGTTAAAGTAACTTTAATGTGTCTAAAATTTTTCGTTAAAAATAGGTTTGTTCAAGGTGACCATATCGTGTTTTCTGCTTACAAAAATGTTGTTTGTCCCTAACAAGGCTTGCCAAGTCTAAAAGTCCCTAAGATTCGCGAATTTTTTTTAGCGGAAATGTGTGCACTTTGTAAGAACTGGCAATCCTGCAAATTAACATCAAATGTCTCGAATTTCCTAGCTTGACATGAGCAGATGATTTAAATTTTGCTTACGGGATGTCGTAATTTTTATTTCTAAAAAGGTTTTTAGTAAAAACCAGGGCTGTGGAGTCGGAGTTGAGGTTTTTGAACCACAAAAACTCGTGACTTCGACTCCAAAAACTTTCGGCATTATTTCTAATATCTTTCAAAATAAAATAAATTATAAGAGGGTCTGCTTTAAAAGTTTCGAAGTCAGCAAGTAAGGAAATACATATGTAAATAACTATACTAAAGCTCAATGCGGCACGTATTAGAAATAAAATATCGATTTTCACAGAATCATTTTCTTGCTATATTTAACCAATTAAAAGGTACTGCATTAAAAAAAAGGGTTTAAAGTCAAATAAGGACCAGGCTCATATACATTTAACATCAAGGTTAGACTAGTAAAAGTGGCTAGGAGATAGATTTCACGACGAACTGGGGTGCATCGCTGGATGTTATCCGGCTGATCTACCGGGGGTTGTCAGGGAAATAATGCGATTGTTTCTGTGGAGGCGACTGAAGAGAGGGGACTGTAGAGAGCGTAAAGGCTCAGTTAGCCGTAACAGTAACGTTAAAAATCAGCTGATTCATTTTGTTGTATGTAAAAAATTAAAGCGATTACAGTCTCACTCTGTAAGAAATAGATTGGTCTTACTTTTTTACGGTAAGGTTACTGTTACTATTACTCCCGGCTAACTGAGCCTTAATAGTTCTACTTGGTACCTGCTAACTTTCTTAATTCTATCCACCTCATACTACTTTTCTTTACTTTTCTCTTTCTCTACCTTTTTTCATTGAAGGGACTTACAGTGGACTGTATTGGTCTCCGAGTGGAAGTGTGCCCTTGGGCACATAACTCTTCTTAACCTTACGTAACCTAACCTAGAGAAGGGGTCGTAGTCCGAGGCGGCTGTAGGAAAAATCGCCCAAAGAAAAATGGCCCAAAAAAATAAATGAAAAATCGCCCAAAAAAATTCCATGTAAAATTGGACCTGAATTCATATGAAAAGTGACCCAAAATTGTTGGGCTATTTTTCGGTACTATTGGGTGATTTTTCAGATAGAAAAATCACCCAAAAATATTATATGAAAAATGGGCCTTTTTTCGGGCATACTATTTGTCAAAATCATTCATTATTACGATACGGCGAATTCCTAAATGTTATTTATAAAAATAACGGGACATATTGCAAAATGGTGGCATGTCATAACGTCCAGTGTCATAGTGTCCGTGGACAAACTCGAAAGCATAGCCGGTTATGGCTGGGCGCAAGGATTTTCTCCTCTTTAATAAAAACAAGTACCGGCTTCGCTAACTTAAGCTTCTCTGCACAGCCGGCCTTCGGCAAAAAAACCGGCTTCGCTAACTAAAGCTTCTCTGCCCTCCTCTATGGTATAACAAATACTGGCTTCGATAACTAAAGCTTATCTGCGAAGTCGTCCTTCGTTCGGAAACAAGGCAGATTTTAGAAGCTTTACTTAGCGAAACCGGTTCTTGTTATACCATAAAGGAAAAAATTCTTCCGCCCGCCCAAAGGCCGTCTGCGCAGAGAAGCTTTAGTTAGCGAAGCCGGTTTTTGTTACACCATAGAGTAGAAAATCCTTGCGCCCGGCCGAAGGCCGGCTATGCCGAGACGCTTTAGTAAGCGCTGCCGGTATTTGTTACACCATAGGGGAGAAAATCCTTGCGCCCAAAAGTGTTTTCGTTATATGTTTAATATATGCACCCAGAGAAAAAACAAAAAAACCATTTTTAAAAAAATGTTGACCATATTATGTTTAATTTAACCAAATCATTGTCACCGGCAACCACATTATGGTAAAATAAGTTTCTTTAAAAATAGTTTTGTTGGTTGTGACCATAATAAAACATGTTTTTCTCTTACATTTACTTAATTGATATGAATAATAAACACTGTTTTGCAAATTGGGTAATTTTTAATTTTTTTTGGGAAAAAAATTCGTTTTTTCTTTTTGGGCCATTTTTCTTTGGGCGATATTTCCTACAGCCGTCCGTGGCGTATTAAAAAAATTTCAGCGGATGGAGTCGGAGCTATAACAATTTCTAAATTACTCCTTAACGCTGGTAAAAACTATTTAGAAAATAGCGATGGGAAAGTTTAGGCTTATAGTCCCGACTTTGCCCCCTACAACTACCATTTGTTTCGATTGATGCAGCAAATTTTAATAAATAGCAGTTCTTTTGGCGCAGAATCAATATGTTGCCAAAAATGATGGAAACGATCTTAGTTAATGATACCGCATTTATTTTTAGTGAAACACCAGTAATGCAGGTTTAACAACAATTTCCCTTGAGATTATAAAATTTCTGAACTTTTTCAAAACGATTTTGAACAGCAATGGACAATTTTAAACAAAACTTTTATATCCTAAATACAAAAAACTTTTACTTTATTAAAAAGCATTTTCTCATCTATTTTTCTACAAACAAGTTTCTAGAAATCCAATTCTACTCTATTTAAAAAATAACTGATACAAACACTTTCTATTAAATTTTCCTGGGAAATGGTTTTAACATACGAGAATAAATTTATCTCTTTACTAGATACAAAGAGCAACAGCTAAAATTATTTATATTTTAACCAGTCTTAAGAAAAACAAAAAAGGATGACAAGGATTATGGTTTACTGGTTAGATGTATGGTTGGATGCTGTTTCAATAAAACAAATAAGCAACAGTGGGCAACAAAAAACACATATATACATATATATTTTTCCAATGGACTGTTTATTATATATCAAGTCTTATGATGTTTATAGTCAAACCTTCTGAGCCCACTGTGGTTTTTAAATTTGACTTCTTTTTACTAAATCCATTTTATTATACTAAACTCTTTGCTGTCTTTCCAACATATGCCACTTTATGTTGCCAGCTACTTCATAGAAGCACCAGAACTATAAGAGACCATAATAAAGTGTTTATGGTTTTTGCTACAAGACAAGGACATTGCAATAGCAATAAAATAATGAAAGCCACAAATGCATACACATAGTTAACAGGACAATAGAAATAAAAAGATGAAATGTTATTAAACGGAGGAAACAGGGAATTTATTAGAAAAATCTAAGAAAGTTATACAAAATTTGCAACTGCTACTTTGAAAATGTTAGAATAGTAGAAATAGCATAGCTTAAAGCATAGAATAGCTAGAATGTGTTTGGCTATAAAGCCATCTAAATTTGCATTTGAAATGGTACAGCGAAATATTTTAAAAACTTAACTATTTTTACAAGTAGCCGTGGCACAACGACTAAGCAGCTAGAATTTGTCTGAGTTTAAAATTAGGGAATTACTAAGTAAAATTACTGGTGCTTCTTAAGAAAACATTGCTTAGTGTTACAAGTAGCTTTTGCATAACTTAGGATCTAAACTTTGCTTGGCTATCAATCCATTAGGCTTTACAACTGAGCTCAACTATTTATATATTAGTTTATATATTATATTATTTGAAAATATTTGCTACATACTAAACACAAAATTGCTTGGAATTGGCTGTATTAAAAAGGAAAATTTAAAAAATGTTTACAACTTTATTACAACCAAAATGCTACCATTAGCCTTTGTACAGCTGAGGAGCCAACACTTACTATGAGTGGTAATAAAAAAAATATAGCAAAATGCTACATTAAGCCTTTGCACAGCTGAAGAGCTAAAACTTGGGATGAGTGAAATTTAAAAAATATAGCAAAATCTACTTTCGGCCATTGCACAGCTGAATAGCTTAAGCTAGCTATGAGTCCGAGTCGAGAGCTTTACATTTAAATAAGTAGCAACAAAGCTTAGATATTTATTTTCTGATTTTCTAAGTTTTCGTCTAAACTCCTTGACTTTTTTGCTACACACTTAAGAAAATTGCTAGTTCAATCAGTCAAAGTCTTAGCTACTTTACCTTTTTAATTGAAGTATTTTCGTCTACACTTTAAACCCCCTTCCCTCTACCCAAAGTTAAGTATTTTCATCTTCTCTTGGCTTTGCACTCTGGGTCAGTTCATTTGCAGCTAAAATCTTAACTTTTCTAGGGCTTAAAACTAAAAGTTTTCCTAGAGATCGTGGCAGTCCAAAATCCTATCACGTGCCACGAAAACTAGTAGCATCAGGGACGTAGGTAGGGTCCTATACTGGTAATAAGCGACGGTCCTTTGGCGATAACGTTAAAGCTGTGTAAGGAAAAGCTTTGCTCGCATCTTATCCCTTACCTTCGAGACTTAGGTTGGATTCGAAACTCGTTATTAAATATAGAGGATGCCTGGTATTACCTTCATATTCAACTAGACTAGCTGAAATAAATTTACCAACGTTAAAAAGCCGGCGAATGATGCTAAATATATAACGTAACTTTTAATATTTCTCAACGTTCACTTCGTTTTTTCAACCCTCTATGTGTCAGAACATGCCGAACAAACTTTGCGATGTCAGATCCAATAAGAAAATTATGCAGCTGTTTCAATGAAATGTACAACTTTATCGACTATTCTCTGAACATTAATATCATAAAAAGCAATATCATATTACATTTAAATCAATAATGTTTATTTTAAACTTTCTTTCTGTGCTTAAATAAATAAATTATTATGTTAATACATTAAGATGGTCTGTAAGGAATTTGTCCATAGACTTAAATTAAATAAATAAATAAAAAAAAAAATAAATTAGTAAGTTTTTTTTCGGCAACAGAGGTATATCTAGTTTAAACCTCAACTAATGGGAGAAGTAATTGTTAAAAAAGGTTGGTAATGGCTGGCGGAAGCTAATGTTGCAGCAAATGTTATGTAGCTCTGGTTCCTAAGCAAAGGTTAAATGCATAATCCAGAAAATCATGAACTTATTCCCTGCTGATAACATTGGACTACGTGCTCCATTATGATCAAATGGACTACTCTTTGGACTAGTCCAATGTTATGCAATCATGGACCATGTCATTGTTAAAAAGAGTTTGTAGTGAAACGACATGTCTTCGTTTTTAAACGAAGTTAAAACTAATCCTCTGGAGTATACCATGGAGTAGTTTCAAAACTAATCCACTAAGAGTATGTATGAACATGGAGTAGTTTTTGGACTTCTTCGTTGTAATGCAAAACTGGGTTATATGGTCCAGCCCTAGGACATCGTAATGTTAAATAGACCATGTTTTTTCAATACATTTGGGTTACCTATAGAGTACTTTTATTCCTTTCTGGACACTCTTTACATGCATGCATGGACTAGTCTCGTTTTCTGCACGGCTTACACACGGGGACGATTTACCTAAAGGAATTCCAACATTTTTAAAAGGCATTCGGATACTTTTTTTTAATATAAATTATAAAAGAGAAAATCGCACATGCTACTTCATCAGCTATTTCACTATCATAATAAAAAAAAAAAATACTTCGTGTTGAAGCCGAATTGGCTATATTGCTATTTAAGTAGGCTATAGCCGCTACTATTTAAATTTTAGTTCTCATGGACTTAGTTAGTAGCATTTTTAATATTCTCTAAGTAATCTTTTATAATTTTGTCTTTATTGCCTTGTAAAATTTTATGTATTTGCTTTTTATCTATTGCTAAGTTCGATAAAGGTTATTGGCGACATGTTAACTATAGTCTAAGTAGCCTTGATTATTAAATTGCTCTTTTAGCAATTGACATTTGCTATTTTATCTATGGCTGGGTTTAATACACGTTATTTGCCATATGGTAACTGTAGTTTTAACCTTAACCGCTAAGCTCTGACAATTCTATTTTGGGAAAAGATGTTAACTTAAGAAATTATAGCTACTTCTGCTATTTTCCTATTTAATTGTAAGTGTTCTGCAACATGGTTTGTAGCAATCTTCTAAAAAATTTTGTTTTTATCTTGTTTAAAAATGTTTCAAAATTTATTTTACAGGTTGGGTTATGTTGAAGGTTTTGTAGCATTGAGACCTGAAATACAAGTGTTGCTGAGTTGACAATCCTGGGTCGGTGCTCGTTAAACTCCGAGTCGTTCTGTTGCGTAGAACCGATTGTCGTGGGGCCAGCTTTTATAAGCTACTGTTATTTTGCTTCTACTGCTAGTTTTGCTATCTTAGCTTTTTCTATTCTGCTATTAATTAAATGTATTTGGGAGCAATTAGTTTTAATTATATAAAAAAAAGGGTTAACAAGTTTTTAACAGGTCGACTTAATTGTGGATTGGTTTATCGACAATAGTAAGCTAAAGTAAAGTTACTGCTGCTGTTCAACTATTTAAACGTAAGTGCTCTTAACTATATTTGGTAGCATATGTTCTTTACTTATTCTTCACAATTCTTTAAATAACAAATAAAAATCAAATATTTAAGCTGACTGCAATGGCTATAAACCAACATTTGTGGTTTGTTCCTGGCTAAATAGAGAAATGCATGATAGACTTGTGAAATTTTGTAGAAAACTAGGATTTTCTTATGGGTATTCTGGTTTTAATGTTGATGTATTAAAGCTTTTATGATAACATAGTAAAAATGGTTTTAGGACACCAAAGAAAATGCCGGAAAAGGGAAGTTAAACTGAGAATAGTTACAATAAATTGCAGTGTAATTAAAAAATTTAGTAGCCTAACACGAATGAGTTGATAAAAAGCTGCTGATATCAATTTATAGCAGCAATAACTGTATACAGTGCAACTATCGTTCTCATTCGCCAATGAAATCGTTTAAACCATTAGCAAAAATAGCACTATTCCTATAGAAAATGTTTTCCTATGAAAAACTATTGGGTGGTAACATTTTTATAGCCTTCACTATAGGTGTAAAGGGTGTACATTAGGGGAATAACCAAATTTATGGCATAGTACCACGGTGTGGCCAAGAATGTTTTAGTAATGAAAACAACTGTTTCCCGTCGTTTTGCTAAAAAAAACCTCACGCAGAGAAGCAAATTTCTAAAACCTTCCAAGAAATTTTTCTTAGAAAAATTTTTTATTATTATATTTTTTTTTTGTAGTTATACAATATTCATGTATTTATTTATTCTATGTTTACGTAGTAGTTTTAAATTTATATACTATTGGTTGAAATAAACTTTGAGTTAAATGTTCGCGATGATTTACCCAGTGGATAAATATCTTGTTCAACTTTTATTGCTTTCTCTGCACATATAATACTTCTTGTGATTTTTTTAATTTTGAATGACTTCTGATTGGAAATGGTGTATTTTTGAAAACTCCTTTAAAAGATAATAATCTAGGCATTTAGTGATGGTACAATCTATGAAATTCGGATCATTGCTTATATTTGTATATCGCTTTAAGCATAGGAAATTCTACTCAGGTTTTTATATATAACGAATTTTGAACCGCGATGAATTGTAAATCGTAAGAAAATTTTTAAATCTAAAGTAGTGGATAAATTCCAAAATAGCATTTAAGTGATACGTATAGGAATATATAAAAATATCAGGTGTATATATTTTAAAGTTTCCTTGAGATAAAAATGGTTGTTTTCAAACTTCAACCCGATCCCTGCGTGAACTTTTTTAAAAATCCGAAAAAATTATCATATTTTTTGTTTATAACTTTTAGGCCCGTTTTCGCAACTTACCGATAGCTTAAAGTAGACTTTAAATGGCCCGTTAAAAAGTGTTCCATTATTAAAACTTTACTTTAACCTTAAGTGGGCGATAAAGTAGATTAAGATTAATCCTACCTGGTAGGTTAAAGTAAAGTTGTTATAATGGAACACTTTTTATACGGCCGATAAAATCTTACCTTTAGCTATCGGTAAGTTGTGAAAACGGGCCTTAAAGTTATACACGACTATACTATGCCGTTTTTGCTATTCGCAAAAAGTGTGATAAAGTTATAGCCCTTGTGTACATACATACATAAATATGTATGTAAGCTCGTTATTAATCTAAGACTCTATAAAATATTATCTTTTGTATCCTTTAAAGTTGTGAAGTTGATTTAACAACATCAGTCTATCCGTCCGTCCGTTTTATGAAGCTCTAGGATACAATGTGGACAAAGTTGTTATATATTTATCGCCCATGTTCTGACAATCGCACTATTTGAAATCGCAAAACGCAAAATTTATTTAATGGTGTTCCTTCACTCGTGCGTTTAGCTTGCGATCTGCTATAGTTTCTTACAAATATTATAGTTCCTTTTTGTAATTTTAAGTCGCCAAACTTCTTGCTATTGCGATTTACAGAACACCTAATTTGCGATTTTAAGTGAGAATCGCCAATGTTAAACGTTTTGCGATTGTCAGAACATGCCCGTATATCACATATACTCCCACCACGTCTGCCTCAAATTTTACACAAAAATCCCTCGTTGTGGTTCCTATTTTTCTTTTTAAAAAACGGCAGGAGCCAACGTTTCCAAATTAGGTACAAGCATCTTGGCAAGCCATTATTATGGAAGAAGAAGGCGTGGCCCTTCATGTACAAAGTCATTATAGATTTCTGTATATATGGTGAACGACAAGAGCCAAAATCTAGCATCTTGGTTATCAATAGACAACATCCGACGAAATGTCCGCGGGATTGTAGAAGTAGGCGTGGCACAAAACATATCTAAAGAAAGGCAAGAGAAAACATGTCCACATTTCGTACAGAAGTATAGCTGAATTATCAATACACGTCTCTAAAAATATTGGCAAAGTGGGCGTGGCAGCTCCCGTAGACAGACAGATATTCGTATATCTGAAAAGGGACAGGAGCCAAAGTTTCCAAATGAGGGGTACCGGCATCTTGGATATCAATTCACAACATCTGACAAAATATGGGATGAATTAGAGAAGTGGGCGTGACATAAAATAGATTTATTTGTATCTAATGATATATATAACTTTATATAACTGTCCGTTCTTATCGCATCGTGTTAAAGGGTATATGAGGTTCTTACTCTTACTTTTGCTTGTTTTTTTTTTAATTCTCTATTTGATAACGTGTGTTAGTGGGTGAGTCTTCTAGGGCGCTCTATTTCATTTTGTGCAGAGTACTAAAGTTTCTTTTTACTTGTTTTTTCTCTGTTTGAAAACATGTGTTAAGCCCTTATGACACTACATTTTTAATGCATTGTTCAAGTTTTGGTGAACAGTGCAAATATAAAGTAATAGAAAAATTTACCAAGTGCGAAGGGTTCATCTGTATTAAGATAAATGGCAAACTGTCAAAAATTTTACTAAAGTTATCGATAAAAAATGAAGTTATGTCAAAAAAAATGTAAAATTGTTCAACTTAAAATTGACATTTCAAGCTTGAAATATTAAAAGTGTTGCTGAATCAGCGGTTTATGGGCAAATTCAACGATTTACCGCTTTTTATTTTTATTTTTCTCATAAACAAAAAGTTGGCAACATTTAATAAAATTAACAGAACAGGGATGGCTAAGTTGTTTCAATTTTACTTTTTTGTTGATACTTTTTAAACTAAGATTTATAATACCTTTTTGTGGAGTTTTTTTAAGAACATAAATAAAATTAATTTCAACTAAAACAATCTTTTAGTACAATTAGGGTAAAAAAGTACAATTTTTAAAAGTTGTTGATACAATTTTAAAAATTCTCAACGCCATCCCTGAAACAAAACCATAACAAGAGAAAAAAAAAACTAAAAAACTTTGTTTACATTTTTTATAGTTTGCTCGTTCTAGCATTTACTGTTTCTTTCTTTCAATTAATGAATAAAAAATGTAGTGTCATAAGGGCTTTAGTGGGTGATTGGTCTAAGATGCTGCATTACGTTATGAAGAGTATAAAAGTTTCAGTTAAGCCGAACAGGACACTCTTACTTGTTTTTATTGGTAAAGTTTACTGGAGTCGATAGTACTTCATAGAAACATTTTTCGAGATTATAGTTTTTATTTTCGCCAGTTAACACACTACTGGTAGCTAAGAAAGGTAACTTTTTAAACAAAAATCTTAAGAATCAACAGCTTTTAAATCCCCAAAATTGTTTGGAATTATATTTTTCAAAGTACTACTTCACACACTATCTATAGGCAAAGCATTAGAGGAAAATGTTTTTTAAAACCTTAAAATTGCAATGTCTAATTTCATATACTAACGGTGGTCAGAAAGGTAACTAGCAGATTTAAATTATCAAAAGCAATAAATCTAATTAAAATTTCTTAATTTTAAATCCTTAAAATTGTTTGCCTTGTACCCTTTAGTGCATTTTTTTTTTGTACTTCTGGTGGAAAGCAATGATGCTAATATAGGGGGGGCTTTAGATGGCAATACTTCCCTGATTTTATTTTTGTTTCATAGTTTTCAAAAAACAAGAACAAATTATCATTACAGGGTTTTATTTTCCTTTAAGTAGGTGCGACTTGTGTGATCGTGTAAACACACCTCAAGTTTCAAAGATAAATTATTGTTTATCTTCGCTTTTAAGATTTTAAAAAGCTGAATCTTTTGCTTTTAAAATCCTTAATTCTTTAAATTGTTAAAAACCACACTCTTCGGACTTCAAGTGGACGGACAGAAATTTTATTTTATTTTATTATTTTCATTCCATATTAATTTAAATAAATTTAATAGATAATAAATTATTCTCGAATTTTTCGGAGGTGTGGGGGATGATTGAGGAGATTTATGAATTATAAGTGCAATAGACGACATTTTAATGTAAAATTTCACAAACACGCATTTACACAGGCACACATCAACACACATATCCTTGATATCCCTAAACCCACACACACACGCATACATACTTACGTACAATATATGTTATTCATACATTATTGTCTCTTCTATCAATTGAAAATAACACAAAAGCAGAAGTGTAAACACAGACACAGAAAGCACAGGCGAAAGAAGAATGAAAAAATAAAGCAACAAATGTTTGCATGATTTTATATTTATTTTTTTTTTGTCGATGGCAGAAGACGATAAATGAATAAATATATGAAATGTATAATTTGTCAATATTAAATAAAATGACAAATTGCAAACAGTATATTGACACAACAACAGTAGCATATCGATTGTGCCAGATGATTTATGGAGGAAAATTTATTTTGTAGAGAAAATTAAAAAAAAAAAAAAAAACCATTGGCAGGAAAAAATAAGATTAAAAGTCATAAGGGAAGAAATGACAATGAAATATTAAGACTACATGTCTTTCGGGTATGGACTACACTCATAGAAAAAAGCATATTCATATTGATGATGTCCAAACATCAATGTTATGGCATCAATGAGGCAAAAGGTGACATCAATCCAATGACAAATGTCATCATAAAATTTTGTGATAATTTTTCCGTCATCTATGCTATGACTACAGTGACATCAATTCGATGCCACATGTTGTCTATTGTTAACATTATTTCCATGTTTGAAAAGTTAAATTCGAAGCAAAAATTCCCATATTATATTTGGTTCAATTATTTACTTAGGCCCGTTTTCACGACTTAACGATAGCTAAATGTAGGAATTTATCGAACAGATAATGAGTTTTTAATTATCACAAGTTCCCTTTAATCTAAAAGTGAAGGATAAGGTAAAGAGAGGAACGTTCTACCTTTAACTTTTGTCGTAAGGTTTAGATTTGAGACTGCCATATTATATTCACATATTTTTTATATATGGCAACTCCAAGTATACGTATATTTTGTAAATTAATAACAAACTCGTATTTTGACAAATAAAATTTACAAAATGTTAAATTCAAGTGTACGCGGTATTTTATTAATATTCGCCATTATTAAAAAATATTTGTGCACCCAAAAATTTAAAATGAGAAAAGTAAAAGAAAGTACGTAGTTGCCAGTTCGTATTTTTATTTTGGCAAAAATAATCGGTATTTACTTAAGTGTTGCCACATTTTTAAAAATGTTAAGTTTATTTTATACAGAAGTTGTGAAAACGAAAAATAGGTGAAGGTAACTTTATTCCTCACTAGTGCTAAAGGTACCATTAACTATTTCGATCTTTAAAGGTCAGTCGTGAAAACGGGCCTTAAAGTCATAAAATTTTTAAATTAGAATGATTACGAAAGTTCTTCTGTTAACAAAGGGCGATAAACCACAACAGTGAAAGAAACATGTGTGACGGGTATGTATTCTCTCACTTTGACTTAAGTCAAACCCAATGACAAGCTGTCATTAAATTGAGCCTAATTAGTACTTTCTTCGATGTTACTGAGTCATCGCACTGATAAAATATTTTGTAAAACTGCCTCCGATTCGTAATTTCTGTAATGCCGATGTGTCATTCTATTGATGACATAATTTCAGTGTTTGACCCTGAAGACAATTTGTCCTAGTAATGTTAAGGGAGACACCGCAATGATGAAAAGTGTCATGGGGTGAAAAACGAAGAAACTTGTCATAGTATTGATGTCAAACTACAAATCTCTAAGGCAATGCCAGAATAGATGAAATAAAACCGTAAGGGCAGATGGACTTTCAAACTTTTTCCACTAATACATGAATTGTTAAACAGTAGATATGGAGAAGTAAATAACTACTTCACGCGATTTCTTTCAGGTTACGGAGTTTGACGAGATATGGTCTGGACAGTACTATAAACTGCCTTCAGTAGCCGAATCAAGAAAAAGATCCAGAACACGTTACGTTTTACTGCCCAAGCTTTAGATACGAACGGCAGAAGAAGAGATTTTGAAACAGCTGCATGTGCAAAACATTTTAAACATAATTCTTAACAAAATGGAACTCTTGGATGTTATATTTTCGATGATTAAAACTTTTCCTCGAAAATTGGCACTGGAGGAGAAGCTAAGAAACTCACAAATAATAGGGGCAGGATTAATACGGCTTTGGGGCCCTGCGATGAAATATCAATACCGACATTTCGGCAGGGTTGCTGAATGACGAAGGATGTGCTTGGGGTCGGCAAGAATCCGACATACCCCGTGAGATTCACATCTGACACTACTACACATCTGACTTTACAGCGTACTCATGGTTAGATATAGACTAGACTATTAGCTCAACTATCAGACCAAATTCAATTTGTCAGACCAAATTCTACCGTATTTACAATTTAATCCATATCTTTTATCGCAAAAAATAAACTTTAAATAATAGCTGGTTTCACATTGAAATATAATTATACGTCAGGACATGAAAACACTATTCTCTTTGAATTCTTTTCATTATATGAGATTGGCTATGCATATGGCATATGGAAACATATTGATAATAATATTGAAAACAATTGAGTGCATAAATTAAAATGAAATTTTAACATTATTAAATATTAATTCAATTTACAATGTTGTTTGTCAACAAAATCCATTTGCGGTCTTTAAAAACCCCACAATAAATCAATACCGAAGCCAGTTAAAAAGTTTGTTAAAAAAACAAACTGACCCACCGTGCAATTCGATGCTGAGAATTAATTAATTGTTATTTGTTTAGAAGAAAGGAAAACAATTTATATTATTGTTTTTGAAGCGATTTAATTACTTTTCAAAATTGATTTCTTATAAAACAAAATTTATTATTTCGTAAAGTTTTTAAAAACAAGTTGATTAAAAAGAAAAACAAAAACATCTGATATATAATTCTTTTGAATTTTTAAATACATATGAATATGAAATATATGTAAAAAATTTAATTTTAATTTTTTTTTTTAATTTTGCTTAAAGGTAGGCTTTGCTTTTGGTAGCCCCTAAAAGTATCCTAACAGGAGATTACTGTTAAAATTTAGTTGAAGGAATTTTGCATGAAAGGGAGAACAGAGTCAAACTCATAGATATTTTTTTTTTTTGCTTATTAAAACTAGCCGCATAAAAAAACAAATAGAAACAAACAAAAAAAAAAAAAAAAAAAAATACCGAAATAAGTGGCGCACGTGTATTCAAGATAAATTAACTTTGTTAACTTTGAGAAAACAATTCGCAATTTTAAGGCATTGACATCTTTCATATCTGAACATAAACAAGTATAAACAAATTAAATCTTAGGCAAAATAATTATTAAGAATTTAAACTTAAGAATGTTGTTCGAAAACTTTTATAGTGAAATTAAAAAAAAGGAAATGTTAAAATTTTTTTTTTACATTAAAGTTCAAAAATTAAAGTGTTTAATAAGCAAACCTTCGTAGCATACTTTTAGGGTGTTTGGATAGTAAATATGTTTTCAACAAGAGCGTTATGGCTCAGATATTTTGGAATTTTTAAATTATTTTTTAGCAACAACTTAAAAAAAAAAACAATTTAAAGGATTAATTAGACTAAAATTTCATTAAAATTTTTAGCAAATGGCCAAAAGCCATAGCCTAGTTATAATCAAGCCGTAGTCTAGTCATAATATGGTCATAGCCTAGTCATCATCCAATCAAAGTCTAGTAATGATCTAGTCATAGCCTAGTCTAGTCTAGTCTTAGTCCAGTGTTTGTTTTTGTCATTGTCTAGTCTAGTCAGGAGAGAGGATACATGGTAGCATTGGATACTTTCTCACACAGCTGATGACTAATCATGCTAGATTTAAGCTTCGGGATGCTGGCAACTGTGAGACATGCGTGAGTCTCGTGGGAGACGCAAACCACATGCTTTTTGAATGTGAGAGATGGGCAGATAGGCGACAAAAACTTTATGATGAACTGGAGCCAACATTGACACCGGAAAATATGGTGAACAAAATGTTAGAGTCTGAGAGAGTGTGGACGTGCTGCGAATGTTTCATAAACTCCATAATGAAGATGCGCTGTACGGATGCTCCGAACCTCCTACCCTTGTGATAGGTAGGAGGATGTAGGACTCGTACAAAGAAAAAACCCCCCGTCCTGATGAAATGCTGACGTAGTTCCAGTTCCACTATCCACTATTCCACTATTGATATTTATATCATTACGTCCATTAAAAAAAAAGTCAAGTCTAGTCTAGTCTAGTCTAGTCTAGTCTTAGTCCAGTGATAGTCTAGTCATTGTCTAGTCTAGTCAGGAGAGAGGTTACATGGTAGCATTGGATACTTTCTCACACAGCTGATGACTAATCATGCTAGATTTATGCTTCGGGATGCTGGCAACTGTGAGACATGCGTGAGTCTCGTGGGAGACGCAAACCACATGCTTTTTGAATGTGAGAGATGGGCAGATAGGCGACAAAAACTTTATGATGAACTGGAGCCAACATTGACACCGGAAAATATGGTGAACAAAATGTTAGAGTCCGAGAGAGTGTGGACGTGCTGCGAATGTTTCATAAACTCCATAATGAAGATGCGCTGTGCGGATGCTCCGAACCTCCTACCCTTGTGATAGGTAGGAGGATGTAGGACTCGTACAAAGAAAAAACCCCCCGTCCTGATGAAATGCTGACGTAGTTCCAGTTCCACTATCCACTATTCCACTATTGATATTTATATCATTACGTCCATTAAAAAAAAAGTCAAGTCTAGTCTAGTCTAGTCTAGTCTAGTCTAGTCTAGTCTAGTCTAGTCTAGTCTAGTCTAGTCTAGTCTAGTCTAGTCTAGTCTAGTCTAGTCTAGTCTTGTCTAGTCTAGTCTAGTCTAGTCTAGTCTAGTCTAGTCTAGTCTAGTCTACTCTAGTCTAGTCATAGTCTAGTCTTATCATAGTCTAGTTATATTCTATATCCCCCCAGGAATTTTCATACATACTTGGGCAGAATTTCTAGTCATAGTCGAATCTACTCATGGAAAGAAAATAAATGAAGGACATAATTCCAATTATTTTTCTGATTCAAAACAGGCTAGCCCTACTTATTTACATATTTATTTATTTGCTTGTTTTATTCACTCCACAAATATATGCATTTATGTATTTGTGTATGTGTACAAGTGGCAAAGGCTTTCAGCTAAATTGAAAATAATCCATAAAATGTCAAATGAAGTATCGAGAGAATAGAATAAAAAACAATACATAACATCACATAGAATACAAACAATTAAGAGTGCTATATTCGGCTGTGCCGAATCTTATATACCCTTCACCATTGTGCTAGCAGAATGCAGAGAAACTAGACAAAAACTAAATAATTTTTACATACGTATACATACATATTTACAATACTAAAAACTTCATTTTAAATTTAATTATCTGAACCGATTTTTCTGAAATTTTCAGAAAATATTTTTACTTAAGATTTCCGATCTTTTGATATATAAGGCTTAACCATAGGTCATATTCAGGGTTTTATATAATTTTTTATATTTTTTGTACGGGAGGTACCACGCCCACTTTTCCAATCCCGCCCACATATTGTGGGATGGTGTGTATTGATAACCTAAATGTTTGAACCTAATTTTGAAACTTTGGCTTTTGGCGGTCTCCAGATATACAGAAAAAAGTAATAGAAATACAACAACAAGGGATTTTTGGAAAAAATCTGGCTGATTTTAAATAGCAAAATTTTAATAAGAATACCTGACAGAAATATACACCAACCAAGCCCCTATCATTTCTGGGTGCTTCGGAAAACCCATTTCAACAGGCAGACGGACGGACGGACAGATGGACAACCGGATTTGAACTTTGCTTTTCATAAGGACCCAGAATATATATATATATATATATATATATATATATATATATATATATATATATACTTTATAGCGTGTAGGATCAATATTGTAGAAATTACAAACGGAATGACAAAGTTATATATACCTTTTTACCTTCGGTGAAGTGTATAAAAATTATTCTTTATTTTTATTTTTTTCAAACCACATACATACATACATACACACATAAATTTGATTCTGTGTATATGTAATAAAAGTATGCTTGAGCTTGCTAACATTTGCACACATGTTTACTCAATTACATAATAGCCATGTGGATTAAAAAAATATATAGTACATATACCAGGCGCGGATCCAGCTCGAGTCTTACGGGGGGGAAATTTTGTATGATACAAAAAAGTAAAAAATTTGTTTTTAAAAGTTTATTAAAAACAATATATGTATGTATATTATATAAAAAAAAAACAATAGGGTAAATAAAATATAAGATCGGTTCAATATAAATTAAAATAAATTAATCTTTTTAAATAAGTAAATTGTGATTTCCTTGTGAGGCAAATTGAGATAGTACAGTCTATCTTCGGTCCTTGTTGATCTGAGCCATGTTTTTATTCGACGAAGGATAGGAAATGACCTCTCGCTTGTAGCATTACTGACGAGCATTGACACCAAAATTTGAAATATTTTTTATTTATTAAAGCATCTACAATGTTATCTGATAGATTTTCAGATTTTTTCCATGTTTGTTGCTAATGCAACAGTTCAGGCTCAAGTTAAAATGTGTTTATCTCGTTTATCAAATATAATCAGCTCATCAGCTAGTTGTGGTTTTAAAATAAATGGTATATGGACAAATCTCAAAAACAGTCCACAAACCAAAAATTTTTCATATTAATTTTTTTTAGATGTATAATTTAATTTTTATATTTAAAAATATGTATTTCGACGATCATTAATATAATAATTTTTACCAAATGTAACCCCTTCCCTGATCTCTTGATGTTACACATGAATTTAACATTATTTTAGGTGCTTTTTGAGCTTAAAATAGCACTTACAGCCAGCAGACTCATCGCAATATAAATTTCATTCATACATTCATTAATGATCACAAAATTAGTTTATATATATAACTAGCTTAACCCGGTGCGCTTCGCTACACTGCTTTAACCACTTCTTCAGTTGAGAGATATTTAATATATGCGTCCTATGGAATGTTGTTTCCCCTGCGCATTCCCGCTTTATTTTTATTTTCAAAAGTGTAGTATACCATAGGAGTGACTTCTACTAAGTTTGAACATTCTTACTTTAACAGTTCTTAAGATATGCGATATTTAACATTGGCGTCCTATGGGGGTTTCGATTTTGGGGCTCAGATGATCCTACTACCAAAAGTTCAACAAATTGCTTGCAGCGGCTCTTATTAATAATGCTATCTATGAGTGGTACTGCTCCTCCTCTGGCTACCCCGCCCATTTCTATATTGACATTTATAGTTTACCATAATAGAATCTTTAACCACGTTTGAAGACTCTGCCTTCAATAGTTCTTAAGTTGAGCGATATTGAATATATGCATCCTATGGAAGATATTTCCCCCTGCGCATACCCGCTTTATTACTGTTTTCAAAAGTGTAGTATACCATAACTGTGACTTCTACAAAGTTTGAACATTCTTACTATAACAGTTTTTGAGATATCCGATATTAAACATTGGCATCCTATGGGGGGTAACACTTCCCCCGCTGCTATTTTGCTTCAATTTTGGGGCTCAGAAGATCCTACTACCAAAAGTTCAACAAATTGCTTGCAGCGGCTCTTCATTACATTTCTATCTATGAGGGGAACTGCTCCTCCTCTGTCTACCCCGCCCATTACTATATTGAAATTTAAAGTTTGCCATAATAGTAGTTTTAACTACGTTTGAAGACCCTCCCTTTAATAGTTCTTCAGTTGAGCGATATTTAATGTATGGATCCTATGGGAGGTATTTCTCCCCCTGCGCCTATCCGCTTTATTTTTATTTTCAATAGTGTAGTATACCATATGAGTGACTTCTACAAAGTTTGAACATTCTCACTATAACAGTTCTTAAGATATGCGATATTAAACATTGGTGTCCTATGGGGAAAACCACTTCCCCCGCTGCTACTTTATTTCAATTTTGGGACTCAGAAGATCCTACTACCAAAATTTCAACAAAATGCGTGCAGTGGCTCTTATTAATATTTCTATCTATGAGGGGTACTGCTCCTCCCCTGTCTCTCTCGCCCATTTTTATATTGAAAATTTATAGTTTACTATAATAGTAGCTTAACCCACGTTTGAAGACTCTCCCTTTAATAGTTCTTCAGTTGAGCGATATTTAATATATGCATCCTATGGGAGGTATTTCCCCCCCTGCGCCTACCCGCTTTATTTTTATTTTCAAAAGTGTAGTATACCATAAGAGTGACTTCTAGAAAGTTTGAACATTCTCACTATAACAGTTCTTAAGATATGCGATGTTAAACACTGGCGTCCTATGGGGGATTCAAATACCCCCGCTGCTATTTTATTTCAATTTCGGGGCTCAGAAGATCCTACTACGAAAAGTTCATCAAAATGCGTCCAGCGGCTCTTAAGATATGCGATAATAAATATTGGCATCCTATGGGGGGTACCAATTCCCCTGCCCCTATCGAAAAAATAAGTAGCCTATTTTATTTTTAGGGCTCACGTGATGTTACTGTAAAAATTTCAAGAAAATCGGTTCTGTAGTTTCGGAGTCTATAAGCCAACAAACAAACAAACAAACAAACAAACAAACAAACAAACAAACAAACACACAAACACACAAACATTTTTCATTTTTATATATATAGATTTGTTTTGTTAAAATAATTAAAATTGGGTTTATTATATAGTACTAAAAAAAACTGTAGCGTGCGTTGTAAGGCGTGCGTCACAAAGGGTTCATGGATTTTATCAAAAAATTACAACATTATTAGAGTTCTCTTATATTCATCTTTCTTTTAGGAATAAGACTTTGTATACCTTATGATGCAAAATTCGCAAAAAAATTAGGAAAACACCCTTCAACTTTTAAAGTTGCTTCTAAGTTTTGTGGGTGCGTATCAAAACTTTGTGATTACGAAATTATTATTATGATATATGCCATTCGTAAGTACATATTAATGTCACTAAATACTATATATAAGTTGAAGCTATCTCTTTTGAAAGGCCAAAAAAAATGGTTATATATCAATCAGAAAACACGAGCGAGTGTAGCGTTCGTTACGCAGGATTTGTTCCTATGACTTGATTACACTTTGAGGTTGAAGTTTAGGTATGTTCAATACATTTAGGATATCTATTGGGAAAGATGTTTTGAGATCTTCTAAAATAAATTCAATTAAAGGAATGTAACCTACAACTCGGTAGTAATCTTCAACATTTTGGAAGTGATTATTTCGTTCAAATTTTGTCTTTTCGATTGGAACCTCGACACAAATAACTTTAACTTTTTCAAAAATCGCTTTAAATTGTTCTTCGGCTTTATTTCTTTTTTCTTCAAGGCACATGATAAAAATTTTGATAAGGCTTGATCCTTTTTTAATATCTATATCTTGCTTTTGTAAACTGATACTAAGTGGCTGTGTTACAATAGGTATCACACTTAAATGTATATTCCGCAAATAAATTTAAAAGTAATAAGTGAGCTCCTTAATATAAAGGTAGAGATACTACTTCCTTTCCACTCAGATATTTTTTCCAAAGGTTCTACTATATGATGTACACTTGTTACAAAGACGCATAATGAAGAGAGTTTGGCTCCCAAATACTTTGCTAAAACTGTTTTTCGCTTGGGGTGATTATATTTAAAAAATTTTGTCGTTTCTTTAACAAATGATAAAACTTTTTGTATTAATGGCACTTTATTGCTTTTAGAAATTGAGTTGTTCGATTTATGGGAATAGCAAGGCGTTTGTTTCGCATATGTCGCTATTCCAGAAATTTTGAACAGCTCCATTTTCCGCTGACATCAGAGGACACCCATCTGTTCCATCTCCTACACAATATTTTAGGTCAAGACCAAAATTTGTCAAAGTTTTAAGAACTATTGATGATAGTGCCTTCGCATCAATTGACACATCAACGTCATCAATATCTTTTGAAGCCTCTTCAAATGCGTTTACAACAAAGCCAATAAATTCTTCCCTAAAAACTTTTTGTTGTATGTTGAAATGTCTCAAAGATAAGGAAATCTGGCTTTTCCCCGACAAATCAGTGCTTTCGTCAAAAATTATCGAATAGAATTTTGATTCATATAACACATAAATATATACATAAATATTGCAAATACTAAGGCTTTTTAATAATTTAGCCGCACGCATTATTAAGTCAAACGTTTAGTCTTTGAATATAGATGACACCTGCTGGGATTGAATGTAGAATAATAAGTAATTGAATGCGGTAAACTAAATGTTTCTTTGGAAATATCTAATAAATAACTATTAGGATTAAGATGTGGATACTTATTGAAAATCGTTAGAGATTCAATAAAAAAAAAAAAAATAAAAAATACTTATTGAAACTTTCGTTAGAGATTCCATAAAAAAAAACCTTGCTAGGATTTCCAAAAATTTTGTACATTAAAAAAAATATTATAATGGGAATTCTTGTATTATCGAAATTAACAAAACATATTTTAATAATTTACGGGTGGGAAATTTCCTTATTCCCCCCCCCCCCCCCCCCCCTGAATCCGCGCCTGACATATACCCAGTTGGTCACAGTGCAGTTAACGTAATCGTCTTCTTATTCCCAGCTTTAAAAAACATAAAAACCCTGTGTGTTTTAATAATCCCCTCTATTACTGAACTCGTTGTCGACGGCGTCGTTAATTTTTACGACGTCAACTCGTTATTAAATCGGTATTAATTTGCATGTATATATTGATGTCGACATTTATCGATATTTAAAAAAAAATATTGCTCATCTCTATGTATTTTGACAGTAATTTAATTTATTTTTTAAATTTTCGTGTAAAATGTTATTTTTGTTTGACTCTGAAAGTAGTGATGAAGAAAATAAAGAAATGCTAAAGCTTCAGAGGAAAGTTTAAAGGCAAAGATCATCAATTTTCATTTTGCCGGACAACACGTGAGAAATAAAACAATTTGGTTTGTATTTGTGAAAATGCATACGAGCAATTCGTAAATTTGTTTCTTTATATAGATTCATTGAGTATTTTCGGTTAAACAAACAGGCATTTAAGTTTGTTTTGAAAAAAATTGAGACGTCAATGAGGAGTATAACTCGCTCACCATCAATCTCCATTGGAAATGGTCGAAATTTAAAAATTTATATTTTTAAAAAAATTTCTAGCCAAACCTTTTGCCAACCCTCGCTGTCTCTAATTGGTGGTCCCATTGAATTTAATTTTGTTGTTATTTCCTCCCATTCTTTTTTGAAATTGTGAGGAGTTGAACTTCGATGAAATCCTTTTGCCAAACTCGGCTTATTTTCAAGTTCAGCAATAGGGGTTTCAAATTGTTTTAAAGTTGTAACTTTAATTTTTTTCCATTTATTTATTATTTTTATTTTTTTTTATTTTTTAAATATATTGTAAAAAACTTTGTCACAGTTTCACAAGACGACGGTAAAAACTTTGTTGACAAAATCAAAGCCAATTCATGTCAACGTCGGCGTTAAATCGCCTTTATTAATACAAATTCTTTGTCAATAGTAATCGGTTATCGTAAATATTGACGGCGGTAATGCCATGACTGCGGTGTCGACGTCATTTAAGTCGACATTGACAATAGCAATAAGGGGGAATATGATTTATCTATTCAAATATCATCGAAATTGGCTAGATATTTTCGAAGTGGCGTTTGTCGCCTCTTGTTCGCCTTTGCATTCGTTCAGGGGACGGACGCGCGAAGAGATATACTGGAGGCCTGAACAGCGTACTCATGTTAAAATAACTTTCTTTTTCTTTTGAGTTGTAAATTGTAAAAAACTTTGTCACAGTTTCACTAGACGACGGTAAAAACTTTGTTGACAAAATCAAAGCCAATTCGTGTCAACGTCGGCGTTAAATCGCCTTTATTAATACAAATTCTTTGTCAATAGTAATCGGTTATCGTAAATATTGACGGCGGTAATGCCATGACTGCGGTGTCGTCGTCATTTAAGTCGACATTGACAATAGCAATAAGGGGGAATATGATTTATCTATTCAAATATCATCGAAATTGGCTAGATATTTTCGAAGTGGCGTTTGTCGCCTCTTGTTCGCCTTTGCATTCGTTCAGGGGACGGACGCGCGAAGAGATATACTGGAGGCCTGAACAGCGTACTCATGTTAAAATAACTTTCTTTTTCTTTTGAGTGCAGCAACTCTTTCAAAACGATAACTTATATGTTCTTAATTTAGGAGATTCAGCGGCCCTGAACCCTATCCTAAGTTAGTACGAGTGCGAGAAATACAAAGTACCAACAAATCGCTCCTTCAGATTCTCATTCTCTCAGGACCTTGCATATTTAATTTGATGTTTATAGGTCCAATATTAACGGAAATTCAAAAAGTACCAGTTTAAAACAAAAAAGTACCATAAAGCCCCTCCTGAAATTAAAAAAAATATCAGTAAAAGAACAAATAACTACCAAAAATCCCTGTTACAAATTCTCATCCACTCAGCACCTTGTTTAATTTCAATATTAACAAAAATAAAAAAAAAAATAAGTAAGAAATTATAGTCGGTCAAGCCCGACTATATGATACCCTACACCACAGTATTTAAAAACACATCATGCTTATGTGTACATATTAATATGGATTTATCTATGTTTATAAACTTCATTAAAATTGGTTTGAAAGTTTGTGATAGGCAGAAATTGCCCCCTACCTCCCCTTGTGGTCCTATTTTTTAAAAACTACATAGCTTATGTGTCCATATAAATATATTTCTATCTATGATTTAAATTTCATTAAAATCGGTTTGATAGTTTCTGAGAGGTAGAAATTTCCCCTTATCTTTCCTCTTGGCTTGGTCCTTGTGCCAATAACAACCTATGACCCAAATTTTGTCAAATGTTCTCCAAAATTGCGACCTGTACTTTGCGCACAAGGTTACATGAACAGCCAGCCTGCCAGCGAGCGCGACGGACATCGTAAGTTCGACTCAGAAAGTGATTCTAAGTCGATCGGTATACCTTAAGGACCAATATTTTAAGGCGTTACACACATCAGCACAAATAAAAATTTTATTACCTTATTTGTCGATTTCGAACGAAGATTTCGTTCACTTAACTTATTTGTAAAACAAAAAACAATATTTTATAAATTGTTTATGTTTTAAATGTAAGTTAAGCCAACGAAGTCATCGTTCGAAATTGACGAACTGGCCATAACAACGAAAAAGTACCAAAAAGATGCCTTTAAAGATTCTCAATTACTCAGGACCTTACATGTTTTAAGTTCAATACTAACTGAAATTCAAAAAGTATCATTTAAAGACCAAAAAACTACCAAACAGTTCCCCCATAGATTTTATGTTTCTAGGTCCAATATAAACGGTAATTAAAAAAAGTACCAGTTGTACCTATAACCAAAAACCTTAAGAATGAAATTTAATTTTCCGCATATCCACTTTTTGGTAATTTTTTTTCTCCCCATTGAAGGATCAAAAATTTTAATATTGTTTTGAGAGTCCATTTAATACGTTTATGCCAAAGAATGGAGAAAAATACTTAGTAAAAAAGTACCAGTTACGAATTTTACCCCTTAAACGTTCGAATTTTTAAAAAGTACCATATTTGTATTTTATTTTTCCGTTTATTGGTTTAAAACAAATAATCACCAAAATTCAGGTTTTATCCGTTTACTCCCTAAAAGGACCGAATTTTAAAAAAGTACTAGACAACTGTCCGCTTGTTTTTCTAGAGAACAAGGATGAGTATTACTTTTTTTTCTGTCTTGGAGATATGAGTGAGGTTAGAATAGAAGGCTTAACGCCTCTGCACACAGAAAAAAATACCCATGTAAAATTAACATGGAAAAATGTTGATTGAGAATCATGTTAAATTTCAGAAAAATTATGCCCTTTACTTAAATTTATCATTATTTCATATTAATTTTTAATAAAAAATATCAAAATAACCTTAAATTACGTTTATTTAATATTATTCACTGTTAAAAAAATAAAAAAAATAAATAATATTAAAATAAATCTGGATTCAATATTGAACCCATAAAAACCTGTTTTGTATTAAAATCAAAAGTTTATCTTGTTAAATTAACATGCATACCTACTTAATTATGTACATTTTTTATTTTCACTTTTAAAATATGTTATAAAAAGAAGACGATTCCCGTATTCTTTTAATTAAAATTGTTTATTTAAATAGTACATCAAGTTTTCAAAGTAGAATGATGACCATATCGGGCGATTCTGCTGATGCTTCTGTTAACAAAGGAGAATACAAAATAAGTGAAACATGTGTTACAGGGTTTTGAATTATTCTTACATAAATGCAAATGTTGTCTAAAGCTTCTTCACACTGTTAAAATACACTTAAACCCATTTGATTCTACATGAAATTCACGTTGTTTCAACTGGAAATAACTTTCATTCAACGTGATTCCGATTGTTATTTCAATATAAATTACATTTTGCTCTAACTTTACTGCAATGTTAAATTAACGTGAATTATAGTTATATCAAAAGAAAAAAATGTTGTTCGCAGTTATTGTAAAATCAGGTTGAATTAACATGAAACCCGTATGAAGCAAAATCACCACCGAAAAAATTTAAATCAACCTTGTTTTCGACGTTTTTAACTTGATTTTTTTCTGTGTGTGGACAATATCCTAAGCACATAAGTGGAACCTTATAGACATTCTTAATTTTGTTAACTAAATTTTTAAAATCGGACTGGCAGTTCCTGGAGATAACCTCTTACAAACAGAGAAACATACAAATTTTTCAGCTTTATAATGTTAGTATAGATAGACTATATTGTTATGGAGATTTTGTCTTGTATATGGTTGGTTAATGTAGCACGCACAGCACCGGACGTGCCGCAATTAGAGTCGACTGTGACTCCGTTTTGACACCACTCAACTCGTCAAGAATTGTTGTCTTGTATAAAGGCGTCGAAGAAATTGGTAAGGAAAGTGTCGCTCATCTCGTCTTGTGTGACCTCGCCGCCATTTGTATGAAAATTTCGTCGACGATTTATTTTGAGCTGTCCTCAGTATGTCTTCCACGACTTACTGTTGACCTGGTCAACTGGGTAGAATTATGTATATATTTATTTATGAAGACAAAATCTCTGAGAGCTTATGTCTGTTTGTTTATGTGGCCGTATGTGTAGACAGACGATGTATTAGAGGTATATTTTAAAGAGGTGAAATATATAAATAGATCTCTAAGCTCATTATGAAAGCATTTATTAAAAATTGATCTCTAAAGTTAACAACAACTTTAATTCATTTCATTTGCAATCTGCTGCATAACCTAAAGGAGCGTAGGTATGTACTTCCAAATGGGGTTGGTTTGGTACCCGCTTATATTTAATTAGTTAAAGTCATAACATTTACTTCTTCAGTTTTGTTTGATGTTGTCCGTAAACATTTGTTAAAAAAACTTTTGCTATAAAAGTGCCTTAAATTTAAAAGAAACCACACAATTATATTTAAAATTAAATAAGTTTAATTATATAAAAAAAAAATTGTAAAAAATGGTAAACTTTATAAATCGAGATATAACCGCGAAAATAACGTAAGCGACATCATATTAAATTTTTTTTTATTAAATGGCTTTATTGGCAACACTTGCGTCATCTCCGAAAATGTCATGATCATATAAGGTACCGTTACGATATGAAATTAAATAAAAAAAAAACACTCTCTTCCGTAAAATTTGATTTTTTGCGTTTACTTTGTTTTTGCGGTTAGGGCTCGTAAAGGTAACGCTGCTTTCAAAAAACAAAAGTCCTTTTGTCAGTGATGCCACAATAATAAGATGTCACATTAGTAGGGAGTTGATTGATTATTATAAGTTCACGAATATTTAGTGAAAAAATACACATGTCAAAGTCAAAAAGGATGTTCTAGACGATTTCATATTGTAATGCTTAAAACGCAAAAACTGTAGTTCGGTACTCGAAGGCCGCCAAACCATAAGCCAATGCCAACGCGAAAGGCAGGCCTACAAAACGTCCAGATTGCGCTTTAATTTGCGAGCTGCTTTCCCGCCTAGAGCAGTTAAGCGAATGTGCGGAAAACAGAAGTTAAAACTCAGTAAAGGAATGTCTGTCCAAAAAATTTAAAAACCAGTACAATATTTGATTAGTTTATCCCTTAAAAAGAAAACAAACCAACAAACAAAAATTATAAACAAACTGTTAGTTGTACACAAATATTATTACATCGTCAGCTCAGAATTGGTTTGGCGCATATGCCAAAAAGTCGGAGTGGAGAAAAACGACAAAGAAGATTTGCATGAATATTTCTCAAAATGTACCCGATAGAAATTTTTTATATTTTTACCACTGCTTCCGGGTTATGTTTTGAAGAAAAAAGTAAATTTTTGCGCACTTTCATGAATATAGTTAGAATTTAATAGTTTTTTGTTTTGTTTTGGGCCGCATACGCCACTTTTCTACAAAAAATATTAAAAAAGTGGCTTTTTGTGCTGCATACGTATACTTATTGCGTGAGTGACCGACTCATTCATCATCGTACAGCCTAAACGCCTGAAGCTAAAGACTTGAAGACGGAGGTGGATCACTCCCCAAAGCGATCCACTTAGACGGGATTTTTAAAAATTCAAATGTTCAGGGGGTAAAAAGGGTATATTCGGAAACCTTTTATCTCCAAAACTAAAAGAGATACAAAAAAAAACTGTAATACATATCGTTGTTCTTTTGAAAAATAAGTGGACAGGTGTGTGGTACTTTTTTGGAATTCGGCTCTTTTAGGGTGAAAACGAGTAAAACCTGAATTTTGGTACGTTTTTGTCAGCCCATCTATCCTTTGATCCAATAAACCTAGAAATAAAATTTATACCACATTCGAAACTTATCAAAAAATACGAATACAAGTTTGGTAGTTTTTCGAAATTCGAACGGGGGGAAAAATAGTACCAAAATGGGAAATACGGGAAATTTAATATCTTTCTTCAGCTTTTTGACCTCAAAACATAAAATTCAACATGCAATGTCCTGAATGAATGCTTTAAAAATGGTCGGTAGGTCAAACCAATTCTGAGCTGACGATATGTCTGTCTTTATTACAGCACTTAACGTAACAGTGGCCGTAAAAACTAAAACACCTACATTTTTTTAAACTATTTAACAATTTTATACACTCTCTCATTTAAAAAAAATACAATTTAAATGGAAATTAAGTTAAAACTTAGAAAACTTAGATTAAGTTTTCTCAATACCAAACGTAATTATGTTAAAAACTGTTTGAAAAAAAAAAACACAATTTTCTATCGCCAGACAGACTGCCTAAAATGTTGTTTGTTTATCCACATCACAAAAGGCTTGAGTTCAAAAGTTAACAATTTCTGATATTGTGTTAAATACAAACTCAAAGAGTGGGCCGGAATATCAAACACATTTACAAACAAATCAAATACGAGGGTGACTTAAAAAGGCCGTCAGTTTTGGAATTTTCCGCCTGTTAACTAAAAGGGCAATACTGCTCCTGTTAACAGGCATATGTAAATCGATTCCAGACAAAATTTAAATAAGTCCTTCATTAAGTTTGTGGTTGAGGAGAAAAGGAAAAAAGTGAATTTGATGTGCTCAGTAACTATTGCATGACATGAATTAGACTACGAATTGCTTGTTCATCCGTTCTATTCACCGGATTTACCCCAACTGACTATTTCAGGTTGCTTAATCTGAAAAAATGGCTCGGTGAAAAGAGACTTGACTGCAACATGAAATCATCATACAGAAAAATACCTATTTCAATGACCTGACAAATCTTAATTTTTTAAAAGCCATAACAAAATTTAAACACGTTGGACAAAACATATAGAGCTCATAGAAGACTATGTTGAAAAGTTTTTAGCTTGTCGGCCGCGTGGCTCTAATGGGTGATCCTATTCTATTGACTCCCTTGAGCACCGTCGCAATGTGGATTGTATTTTCCTGTTTTATCGTTACAACAATGGGATGTGTTCTGTATGTTCTGTAACTGCCGTATTGAAACAAACAGATGTTTTTTTCACTTAACTTTGTAACATTTTTTTTTTGCGAGTACTAGCTGTCACGTAAGGAAATTACTCGCCAATTTACAGAAAAAGTGTGTCTGTAACATTTTTGTGAGTAAAGTTCCCGCTTTGAACTGTCAAAAAAACTCACGAATAAAAATGGGGCATAGATGCATAGAAAAATAATAATAATAGTAATAATAAAATTTTGTTCTTGGCACATTTTTGCATTGTTTAATTATTTTTTATTATTATTATTTTGCTTTTTAAATTTTATAAAATATACGAATTTTTTCAAAGCTCGTTTACAAATATTAAAGTCACACTTTACATTATTTGGCATGGCCGACGGTTGTATTTTCGCCGCTGTCGTTGAAAAATTTTCAATTTTAGTAAATTTTGGTCGACGCCAACGATATGAGCTACTGGCGTTCTCAACGTCTGCAATGTCACATCGGCTTCGAGTTCAATGTTATGACATTTATAACGTAACGTCGTAATCTCTTTTGATAGTTTTCGACATGAATTACAGACACAGTTTTTTCCTCACTTTTCAAGAAACTATAGAATATTTTGTTTCACATCTTTTCGATGCGAGAAGTTCTCACTTAAGTTACGGAACATGGGTACTGGTACTAGAAACTCGTAAATTTGTTTGTTATAGACGTTTTTTTCCAAGAGTTCATAATTTTTGTGGTCGAATGGCCGGTGTATCGTAAAACGAATTATAGGGAAAATTCGTTCTCTGGCCGGACTGTTCTTATGTGGAATGAACTTCCTGCTAAATTATTTCCTATCACTTTTAACATGAATGAGTTCAAGTCGAATCTCCACAGGCACAACTCCCTCTATCCTCCTTCCAATAACTTATTTTCCTAGTTCCAACACAGCACTTTATCATTAGAAGGGGTCATCCCCTGAGTGCTGGTCCTTAAAAAAAGAAAACAATTTTTTTTATCCAAAAACCTTATTGACCAACCCTCGTATGTATATTATACAAAGTTGTTTTTGTGTAACCAAGTGAACATATTAAATTGAAATCAAGTCGTGTGCATAATTTCGTAAAAAAAATAATTTTCCAACACACAAATACACTCTTGAATGTAGTTTACTTTCTAATCAAAGCATACATTAGGGATTTTTAAACACACAAAACAAAATAGTTAAGTGTTTTTTTTTTTTTTTTTGCGAGGGCAGTTGTCAAGGGAGCAAAAGCAGGAAAAGGACTGACTAGAAAATTGCTCATGACAAGAGATAAAAGATTATTTTAAATGATTTTTTATTAATAAATTCGTGTTTTCTGGTTTTTTTTTTTATGGGAAATGGCGTCATTTTAATGTTTAGTACAAATTTTAAAGTATACTTTCAGGGTTTGTTATTAAAATTTTATTGTTCATAAATAAGTTTTAGCATAAATTAAATAAAAAAAAAAAAAAAAAAAAAATACTAAAATTGCTGCTAAAACAAATAATGGCATACAAAATGAATATAAATCTCAAGTACTTGTTGTTATTGTTAGTTTTTTTAAAAACTTTTTTTTTATTATTTTAAAGCATATTTAAAGGTTACGTTTTATTAACTTGAAGGGCGTTTTTAAAAATACATTTCAAAAAACTTAACCCTAAAATTTGCGAAAAAAGTCTAAAGGAATAATATTGTGTTAAAAGGATTTATATTGTATTATAAGCAGGGCAAGGGAGTTCATGCACTTAAAATCGCAAAATATGCGCATAAAACATGCACTAAAAATCGTAAAATATGCAAAAATAAAAGTTAAAAATATGCATTAAAAAGTTCGTTCGACATCAACGGATGTAATAGGTGGATATTTAAAAGTGGTCAACTCCTTTGTAGAATATTCATTGTCTCCATTTTTTTCTTTACTGGAAGGTAAATTAAAAATATTACCAATTTCTAATCCAAATTTTTTAATATTTTTAATTAGGCTTAAGTTCATGAAATTTAATTTTTATTAAATTATTTTTATGAAGAAAGGAATTTTACAACATGAAAATTAATTAAAATTGTTATTGATAATCTTTCATTCTTGACGTGGCTCGGGCTCGAACCCTCGCCGGCAGGTTACCATGACATGTTTCGATCGCAACCACTCGATCTCCTTAGATGGATTTGCCGTCTTACACTCGCAGCCATCGACGACTGCTGACGTCACTAGTCAAACATCAATCCTTAAACCAAATTGTATTTTAACATTTGGTAGATCGAAATTTGCTTTCCTGAATGATTATCCATTTTAATTGATTTTACATGTTTTTTCCTTTACTTCTGTTTTTTCGTACTTTCGTCAAGAATTTTTCTTAAAGTCCAAGTACATTTTTTGTTTTTTCACTTTGTCTTTCTCTTTTGTGTTGACCTTTTTCAGCACAACTTGAAGGACAAATGTACACATAGAGCTCGTGCCTTAGCTTAAACAATAATTACTATTGTGGTTATTTTGTTGAACTATTTATGGTTTTTAATCCAAATTTTTTAATATTTTTAATTAGGCTTAAGTTCATGAAATTTAATTTTTATTAAATTATTTTTATGAAGAAAGGAATTTTACAACATGAAAATTAATTAAAATTGTTATTGATAATCTTTCATTCTTTAACTTTTTTAAATCCGGCATTCTTTTTTAAAACTGCATACATTTTGGCTTTTATTTTTTCGCCGATTTGACCTTCTACTTTTCTTATTTTAATGACAGCGTCATCAACGAGTTTAACCGAGGTGTTCAATGATTTAAACCAGTGATAGCCACTCCATAGGCTCGCGAGTCAGTCAATAATCGTATTTTTCACACAGACACGGTCGGCAATTCACATGTACACAACAACTTTGTTCGTTTCAAAACATCAGACTATCATAAGTCTCTGCGACCGCACACAAGTACATTATATCTTTGTGTGCGTGCATTCGGGGCTTGGTTATCACTGATTTAAACCCCTGAAGTTCGGTTATTGTCTCGACTAGAAACCCATTGTTTGAGTGTATAAATTATAATTGAGCCTTTATTTTAGGTACATTTAAAATATTGTTTACTTTATATCGCGACTGCATTATTTTCGTTAAAATTATTTACCACATCTTTAAATTCTTCAAAATTGTTGGCATAATACTCAACTGCCTGCAACCAGGTACCCCATCTTGTTATACATGGTTGAAACGCAAAGGTGACTTTAAAAACTTTCATGCATGGCATGAGCTTAGCATGTGACATGTAACATTTTTGAGTAAGATATCTTTAAAAAAAGGTCAAGTAGAGCAAAATTTTATTTTTATTAAAGGATTCTAAAAGAGAAATTGAATCTTTGAAAGTTCGAGCTATTGAAGCATGATCCGCCTTTTCCAACTTTACAATATTTAACAAAAATTTGTGTTTACTCTGTTCTTCTTCTGCATTCAAGATCTTCTTCTGCATTCAAGATCCCAATTACGTAGACAACGAAACGTCCTTCAGTGTCCATTGCTTCGTCAATAGACAGCCACAAATTATGTCACTTAATTCTTTCAACAATGTCACATAGTTGTATAGTGTACAACTTGGCGATATAAGTTTTTATAATGGTTGTTTCCGTAGGAATGGTTTCATTGTTATATTTGTTTAAAAAAATTCTATAATTTTGGTTGATTAGCTAATATAGAGGTATATCTGCAGACACCAGAGCATTATACAATTCAAAACTAAATTTGCTAGTCTTATCCCCAAAAGTTGATTTTCTTGAAATTAAAGTTTCCGAAACGTTTTCATAAATCATACAGAAATCTTTGTGTTTCTGGCTTTGAAGGTGCTGATTTACTTGAAATTTTAAAATTAAACACCTTTTTGTAAACTTTGCAAAAAAGTACTTTTCCCTCTATTTTGAAGACTCAAAAACACACTTATTTAAAAGATTTTTTTTTTGATATTTTTTCTTTTGGCATTTTTTTCCCTAAAAACAATTTATTTTATTAATACTTTTTGGATTTTAGGTCATATTTCTTACACCGTAAATCAAAAATATTATGTTGAGTTCTATTTTTTCTTCGCCGAATATTATTTTTATTTGCTGTTTCTTCAAGTAAAAAAAACCGCGAACAAAATGAAATGTCAAAAACTGTTTTATTGTTACTTCTACAATTATGTGCATAATTATACAAATTGTATAATATTTGTATGTGCTACTTTTGAAAAGTAAAAGAAACAATGTGAATTTATAATAAAATGTAGGAAATTCAGTACCAAACACCAACATGTTGTTTTTGCTCCTTGAAAATGTCGAAGTTAGCAGATTTTCCCATACTATTTTGACTGTTTGACAGCTTCAGGGCTGAAACAACTATAACCAGCTGATTCACTGACTACACCTTGTAATGAATTCGCCTTGAACAGAAAGATATTTACTGTTTTTTGTATTTCTTTTAGTTTTGGAGATAAAAGGTTTCCGAATTTACCCTTTTTTAACCCCTGAACATTCGAATTTTTGAAAATCCCGTCTCAGTGAAACGATTTGGTGAGAGATCCACCTCCGGTCCAAATTTTAAGTCTAGCTTCAGGCGTTTAGGCTGTACGATGATGAATGAGTCAGTTACTCACGCAATAACTATACGTATGCAGCACAAAAAGCCACTTTTTTTTTAGAAAAGTGGCGTATGCGGCACAAAACAATATTTTTCATTTTCAAAAAAATACTATTACCTAAATTCTAACTTTATTCATGAAAGTGCGCAAAAATTTACTTTTGTCTTCAAAAAATATACCGTAGGCAGTGGACAAAATATAGAAAATTCTATCGGGTACATTTTTAGAAATTTACATGTAAAACTTCTTTGTAGTTTTTCTCCACTCCGACTTTTTATAATATGGGCATTTCCTGGGGTAACGAACGTACGTTCATACGCTTTTGATGATAATATAGAAAACAAAACTTTTCCTAGCATTTCTTTTTTTGCGATTCGATAGCATTTGGGTAGCTCTATGTTTAGTACAAAAGATGGATTTCATCGAGTTTAAGTTTTCATAATAAGAGTTATAAACGTGTGATAACGAACGTACGCAAAAAAGAAGTCAACTTCGGCTGACAGTAGTGAAATGTAAAAATCTGCGTAATGAAACGGAATTTTCAAAAGTGATTAATTTATTTTAAAAGTGTATTAATGTAGGTCTCCATCCAGTATTTACAAAATAAAATATCTCTCTTGGTTTTTATTTAACTGGCTTATGTACCGGTTGCGAACGTACGGATCGCGAATGTACGATTTTTCCATATGTTTTTTTTATAATTATCACCATGCATTTTACCATAAATGTCTTCAAATTTCCGTAACAAAAAAACTAAATACTCCTTTTACAATTAATTGTAATGGAGAGATTATGAAGAAAGAGTGTAAACATAACATATTTTTTGCATGTTAAATAAGTATGTATATAAAAATGTCTTTAGAAGTAGAAAATACAGGAAATTATAAAATTTTCCATTTTCCCGCCCAATTTCCTCAAGTAAAACAGCTCAGCTATGATAGGAACCCATTCTTTTATATGAACATAGACATTTTTTCTAAAAATAAACAATAAAAGACGAGGATAATCAACATTTTTTTTTTCATCCTGGTAGACCATTCTGGGGAAATGCCCATATGCGCCAAACCAATTCTGAGCTGAAGATATGTTAACTTTTACCCACCTTCTAGTGAAGTCGCCTTGCCATTAAGTTAATAATTAGGCTCACCGCTGAACAAAATTTTGCAATAAAACACCGAATCGATAACTGATTTTGAATCAAGCACAATTTGAAATAAATTTTTAGCTCACGTTAACTTTAGTAAATCCCATTTTCGGAATATTTTAAGTACGAAGCACTTGAATAAACCGTACTTAAGTGAAGCATTCTGTACTTGATTTAAAGAAATCCGTAATTTTGACACTGCTTTTGCTTGATTTTTTTATAAATGGATTGATTTTTTCTCTTTTCAGTGTAATTGTTTTAAATAACAAAAAAAAAAAAAAAAAAAAATAGTAAGAAAAAACCATTGCATATCCTCAAGGCGTAATATAAATTTAAATATTTATTCACTTAAACATATTTAAACTTTGGTAATAGCTTTAGTTATTGAATTTTAAACTACATAAAATCATGCTTCAGTTTTTTATAAGAAATATTTTTACTCTTAAATTATTTGTAAATCACACAAATTTAGTGATAAATAATAAATTAAGTTTAATTGACTATACTATAGCACAACTTTTATGCCAAACAAAATGTTTAATAGCAAAGTAAGTAAAAGTAAAAAAAAAAAAAAAAAATTAAAACTTTAATAGTTTTTAAAAGCGAAAGTAATTTCAATAAACATTTAAAAGTGTGCAAGAGGGTATAAACGACCAGTTATACGCAGCAAATAGCAGAAAAAAATCTTCGCACTGCAACTAGTCTCCAAACGAAATCCTACAAAATATATACAAAACTATTATGAGACCAAGATTTGGACCAATACAACAAATGACAGACTTCGTTTTTGAGGAACAAATTCTCTGTTAAGTTTTTGGCCCAATGCAAGCCTCTAAATATGTCTATTTCCAAAGGGGCAGAAATGAACTCCTTGCACTGTGTGAAGGGGATGAAATTGTCAAATACATTTTGAGCGCATGGAATACAGAAAGCCGCAGAAGGCGATGCTGAACTACTGCATCAGAGAAGGCATGGTCAAGAAACAGATGGAAGACCTTTGCCGTAGAAGAGCTACGACTCGGGGGTTTTCGTAACTGGCAACAGAATACCGATACCAAAGAAGAATTGAGGAGAAGAGTGAAACAAGCTAGAGCTAATTTGAATCTACATATCAGTCCTATTCTAAAAATCACTTTAACTCAAATCAAGTGATTTCAAATCGCATGTGCCTACTAAACCCACACGTGTGATATTTAAGTGTCCCGTTTTTGTGTGATCTTCAACTGCCGAAAGCACACCGAGAAACACAAAAACGCAATGACTTTCAGAACACCACAAAATCACACGTGTGATTTCAAAAGCACGCGATTTGAAATCACGTGATTTTCAGAACAGGCCCGTATGTAAAGAAATTTAAAGCAATAACTACCATTGTGGTTATTTTATTGAACAGTTTATGGTTTTCAATCCATATTTTAATCCGGCTAAAGTTTATTGAATTTAATATTCCTTTAATTATATATATGAAGAAAGGAATCTTACATGTAATAGATAACACTATGCGACAGTCAAAATCGGGATGGGATGAAACCAACGGGAAATTTTATATCGGTAAAAAAGAAGTTATATGTGTCCCGGCGTTTCGCTGGGTCACGTCTAGGAATCGAGATCGAAATTAGCTTTTTGCAATGATTACACTGTGCGGCAAATGGTAGGGGTCAGTGATCGGGAAGGGTTCAAACTTCCGGGGATAGTTATATCGGTAAAAAAGAAGTTATGCGTATCTCGTCGTTTCGCTGGGTCACGTCTAGGAATCGAGATATTTGAAAAATGGGCTAAAAAACATAAAAATTTAAGTCATATCCGTAGGACGTATGGCGGCAGCCCTAAAATTTAGGTTTTTATAAAAAATTTGATGTTTTTTAGCCCATTTTTCATATATTTCGATTCCTAGACGTGACCCAGCGAAACGACGGGACACGCATAACTTCTTTTTTACCTATATAACTATCCCCGGTAGTTTGAACCCTTCCCGATCACTGACCCCTACCATTTGTCGCACAGTGTAATCATTGCAAAAAGCTAATTTCGATCTACCAAAAAGTTAAAATACCATTTGGTTTAAAGGCTGATGTTTGACTATTGGCTGCCAGCCGTCGCACATAGGGGTTTTTTGCCAATCTAGCCGGGCATTAGGCAAAAAATTAAATTTAGGAAATGTAAAAATTTAAGTACGCAGCTCGACAGACAACAAAGTGAATTTCATATAGTGAATTTCCAAGTCTTTTGCTTAAGATTTGTGGTTTTGGGACACTGTTAAAGTCAGAAAATTTGATTAAATTGCATGCGTGTTCATTAACTTTTTACGGTTTTGGGAGGATTACAATATATATTTTTGTGAGTAAACGAATAAAGATTTTACAATAATTGCTTAGACACTGCAAAATTTTACGTTTCTCTATATCCCTGGCATCCTATGACACCTACAACGCTTCTCTTTATCCCTGGCATCCTATGACACCTACAATGCACAAGATTTTAATACATGGCGGAACTGTAATGAGCGAGGCATTGTTGCATATCGGGCTATTATCAGAAGAAGCGTCTGAGGAACGAAATAAACATTTTTGGCTTTACAGGCAGAATGTTGCTAGAAAGTTTTCGAGGGTTCAGTGTAACAAAGATATTTTAAATAGACTTTTGCTCAGTTCTGACCCACTGATACTAACTAGCATTAGACCAACTCCAAAAACAAAGTCATTACCCTTTACGAAAGAAGCAATTTCTTTTACGCTTCCCCCTGTACTTGGCTCTAAAGAGAATTCAGATTCGGAAGAGGATTTTGAAGAAACAGACGAAGAAGAACCATGGCACTCATCATCATCTTAGTGGGGGAGGGATACCTCCCCGAGCCCATAAAAGTTAAAAAATTTAATTTTTATAGTATTAAGGCGATAGTAATCTATTTCTTTTAATATATAAATTTTTTTAAATGTTATTTTATGTAACCGCCCACTAAAAGGGGCGGGGGCGAAAAGTTTAATTATACGATCTCTGGGGTCCAATTTTGGGGTTTTTTTTTACTTTCGCCGACGTTTAAAGTTGCATTTGCCAATCAAAAGTATGGTAAAACTCTAAAAAACTTTTTAAGTTTTACCTGCTTATGCCATATACACATATTTATGCCAAGTTTCATCGATCTAGGAGCACTTAATTACTTTTAAGAAGCAATATAAGCTAAAACAAAAAGTAATGCCCGGCTAGATTGGAAAAAACCCCTATGTGCGTCGTCAATGGCGGTGAATGTTAAACCGCAACACCCTCTGAAAAAATTGTGTGGTTACAATTGAAACATGTAAGGGCAACCTGTCCGCGAAATCCGTAGTTCGATTCCCAGTCAAGAATAAAAAATTATTCATTTATTTTTTATTTTATTCTTCTTCATAAAAATAATTTCATGAAAATGAAATTCAATAAACTTTAGCCTGATTAAAATATTAGCAATTTATAACAATTTATTTTTCTATTTCATGGTTATGTACGATATGCATATGGGTAATTCTAAAGTGTTGAACGTGACAGTCGTACGCATCACAAATGCAATAACATTTTAAACCAAAAATATTTTGACATTCTCTTAACCCTTAAATAATAGCACTAAGAAAGCACTGTTATCCATGCTAAAGTTTATGGAGGGCGCGATTCTAGGTCAAAGATAATGGCAAAAGAAGTAGCGGTTCGAACGTGAAAAAAACAGATGTAGTTTTTGTGGCCATGTATAAAAAAGCGTAATTCAGAGAAACCTGGCACAATTTTTTAGTCAAACTACTTTCAGAATTTTACGTAGCAATGTAACATTAAAATGTCTTGGTTTGATTCCAAAATCTTCTGTATTTTCTTTTTTTTAAGCCAAAATCTGGGTCGATACGTGACATTTCGAACGTGAAATTTTTTCCGTAATAATTTAACTGAATAATGATTAAAATAAAATAAAAACTTTTCGTTAATCCCAATAACATATTTCTCTTTGAACTCTTCCTTAGATTACAGACCATATAAGAAACTTTTTTTGGAATAATTTTTATTAAATATCGCCTCTTTTAAGAAAGATAAATATTAAAGAAAACATACAATAATATATTCTCACATATAAGAAATTACGTTTGCACAACTTTGCAGTCTGATTGTTCATCTAAGTGAACAAATTTATGGGTAAATTTATAAAATTAGTAAAATCTAAATATTTCTCAATAACAATATCGTTAAATAATCAGCTTTTAATAACTTTTAAATTTTCGGTCACGGTGGACCTTTTGACGGAAATGCCGATATACAAATATGTATATAAAAACTGTGTGCTAGAAATATCAAAACCACAACTTCATATTTCATAAAGCATTAAAAGTTATAGCATATATTTAGAAGTATAGGTACAGTGGAATCTCTCATGACTGGACACTTAAGGCCGATGAAATATCTTATAAATGTACTTTAAACAGTGTCCGTCGAAAGGGAGCGTACGCTTAAGGAAAATTGCCTTTAAGGGAGGTTCTACTGTATAGACATATCTTAAATGGGAAATACAATATTTTGTTCAAACTGTAGTATACCTTAAGCCTTTCCTGCAATTGTATATGAAGTTCTAACTGTTGACTAGCATACAGGATGGCGTCTTGAAAAATGAATGCAGCCAAAAATTTATAATCATACTTTGGAATGAATTCAAAAAATGTTTTTTATTATTAAATTTTTTTTTTCGCAAATAAACTGTTGCATAGCTACAGGAGGTATTATTTTATAACATTGCTTAGAAAATAAAACAATTGCATTAAGGAATTTTTTGTTTGGCATTTTGAAAAATGTAAATAGCTGCATTTATATTTAACAGCTTTATGTACAAAGATTAACTTTAATGTATAAAAATTGTTGCCTGGCATTGGGCGTTGAAAAAATAGAATTCATATTAGTATTGAATTTTTATTTCTAGTACTTTTTTCCTTTGAAATATTGTTATTACACTTGCGATGACATTTTTTTTTTATTTTTTTATTTTGGACTTTAGTCAAGTCTTGGAAAACTTCATGTTTAAATAACTTTGCATACTTCAGTGGGTTTTATCCCACCACTTGCTTGGTGGTGGAACAACAAATTTTTTCTTTCACAAAATAGTCACTTATACAGAATAATTATAGCAATTTATGGTTTAGACGAATATAAAAAAAATAAGAACTAAAAACCAAGTCAAGGTTTTATACGCAAAAATTTCTTATTTAAAAATTTTTTTTACTATCAAAAGCATAATTTTAGGTGGCGTTTATAAACAAAAGGTGTCAAAAGCAGGAAATTGTTTGAAATAATTAAAAAAAAAAAAAATAGGAAAGAAACTATAACACATAAAGCTAATTTAATTCTAAAATAAAAAGGAACTATTAAAAAAACTTAATTCAAAGAAATTATATTAATTAGTTTATTTTCCTTATTATTGATTTTTTATTTGCCCCATTTCCTTCATAACTACAAAGTTCATATGATATGATTTGGCGAAGAAAAAAAAATGTTCAAACATAAGCTCGTAGAAACCCTAGAGAATGGGTGGTCATCTTGTGGCGATGCAAGGACTTAAGTATTCAGAGATAAAACAATGAAACTAGCTGTGGGGAAGCCAGAAAAATCTGAACCATTATAGATGGTAAAAGGACTCGTTAAGGGCTCAATAGTTTATGAACTCCAAGACCGTTTGTCTCCTGACGTTCTTAGTTTATTTAAACTGGATGTTTTTGTTCCTAAAGTCGATTATACTAATGAAGACATTGAAACTGTTAAACAACTTGCAAAACTTCTAATTGGAAACACTCCAGATTAAATCATAACCAACTACACTTCCAGTAATTGTTGCCACTGCAGAAAGATTTTCAATTTTCAGGAGGCTCCCAAACTTGATTTAACCAATTCCTGCCTAATGGGTATTTAAAACCACAACAACAGTTTAATTATTCTAGCAAAGGCCAGATAAAAGCTTATTGAAGCACAGGCGCGAATAACGTTGTAAACGCCACATTTTGCAAAAACTGTTTTTTTTTTTTTGCGGATAACCGTTAACCTTATTCTCTTAGGGTGAGTTCATACGGCTCATGTCTTATTGACAAGATTCTGCCTTTTTCTTCTTTGAAAATGAATTGGCGTTCAAATGATTCATGTCATGTTGACGACATGTTTTTTTATTTTGTATAGTCGTGCTTATACATTAGACCGGGTCGACCTCCATACAAAAAAAAAAAAGTTGTGCCAGTCACCCCCTAGAATGAAAGATATATCAATGAAGTTTCTAAAACAGGAACAATTTTTTTTTGCCACGCCCCAAAATTCAGCACTTTTGGTTTTTTATATGAAGCGCTGCCATTTAAAGTCCGATCTCATCATATCGCATATCGTTGTTCATGGCTTGACAGTGGCTTAATTTTTGCCTTTCGTGACTTTTTAATCCGAGCTCAAACTCTTATCTCTCTTAACTTATGCCATCTCGGATCCTTCCCCCAAATGTCAAATTTTTTTCACGTGCCAAGAAAGCCCTTTTAAAACTTAGTATTTTTTCCTGTTTTAGAAACTTCATTGACATATCTTTCATTCTAGGGGGTGACTGGCACAACTTTTTTTTTCGACCCACCTTATTATACATGTGTACTTTTTTGATATTGAAAAAAAAAAAATTAAATTTAAACAACGAATGAAAAAGCAAAACGTAAAGACAGTACATGCATCTGTGTACTCGTTTCTTTTCCCCTCGTCCCTCTCGCCTAAAAAGTAGCCATCATGTCAATAAGACCTGAGCCGTATGAACACAGACTTACACAGTTTAAACATCAAATCACCTAAAATTCATCACCTTAACATCTCCAAAATGGCATACAAAGTGTCAGCCAGTGGAAGAACGTTGTAAGTTACTATTAAAATGATCTAACCGAAATGGTCTTGCTGTGCGGAATAATGTTTTAAAAGCCTTTTGCATAAAAGTTTTTACTATCATTATTTTTAATAATAGAAAAATAAGTTTTTTAAAACAAATAATCCTGCCTGTCAAAAATGGTTTTTTTTGCTCTCCTGAAAAATTACTATTTTGTAACTTAAAACGTTATTTGCGGCTGTGCTTCAATTGCCGCAACTGACATTTTTTTATTTAAAAAAAGACATTGATTAACCTGGAATAATTTAAAACAGTATTTTGTTTTTGCTTTTGTGTGGAGGTTTTATTCAGGTAAAATTAAAGTTTTTTCTAAGTCAGAAAATGCTTGAAAAAAGTGGTCCCAAATAAAGCACAATGCGAAAAACAAAACAATTCCCAACCGTTCTAAATAGTTTTATGCGGTCCCCTTAGCAATTTGAAAAAAAAATTTAAAGCGTTTTGGTAACACAGCCGACACACGTTATGTAAAGAAAATGGGGTTTCTCTGTAATGCGTTGTGCAAAACATTAAACAGTCGACAACGAACGGATGTGATCTGCTGGAAAGGCGAGTACTACGTGATGAACCTGCGTCTCAGGGATGAGTTGGCACATGTCAGCTGAACACTTACCGTGGTAATACCGATTGAAAAATGACACACAACCCACATTTCGACGATGCTCCAATGAGGCAATAGAGCTGGATACCCAACTGTCATTGATTAGCTTAAACGTACTTCTTTGAACCCGATCCAGAAGCCTCAGACCTTGAAGCCCCTGCCCAGATATGGGAGTTGTATTCCATTTTTGGTCGGATATAGGCGGTAAAAATAGTGATAAGATCAGACGGAATGAAATAGTTCTTGCACCGTTTTAAGAAACCAAGACACTTGAATGCTTCTTTCGACACTTAAAAAACATATTGGCATTGACATCACATTAAATTTGTATGCCCAGAACATCAAGAGTGTCTGATTCCCCAATAGCTATACTTGCCATCGATACAGATGACGCTTACTCCACAAGACGTCTGTGGGTCAACATACAACATTGGGTCTTACGAGCATTAAAATTTACCCTATTCGCAAGACCCCACTCGGAGATATTCTGTCCCATAGCTTCAACCTCAGTAAGGAAATAAAAATGAAAATGAATGACAAATGCTGCTGTTATCTGCGAAAGAATAGATAGAATTAAAAGCTAGGCCCAGGAGGACGTTAAGAAAAATAAAAAAAATTGTAGAAGAAAGAACAGAGCCCTGCAATATCCCTGAATTTAAATGAAACTCCTCCGATGAGAACCCATCTAAAACAACACGTATATAGTGGTCCTTGAGGAAATCCCTATCGAGACCAAACGAAATAAGCTTTGAAATTAGTGATCCGTGCTACACACGATCAAACGCTTTGGAAATATCTAGAGCAACCATTTTGCTTTCTTCAAATTGGTGAATAGCAAGACTCTCAACGTTCCGAAAGAAACCCTAACAGGTCTCCCGTAAGAAAGCAATGCTGTCTATCACACAAAAGTGAATTAGACTCCAGATAATTTACCAAGAGGTGATTGATTATGCTCTCCATGACCTTCGAGAGCGTAGAGGAAATTGCTATTGGTCGGCAGTTTTGGCGAAAATTAAAAGTGAAAAACTTTATTTTGGCGTAAATAAAAGCAAATTTATATTTTTTAATTAATTTGAAGAAAATAAAAAGGTTTTTTTAAATTTTAGAATCATTATTGTGGTAGTTCTGTGCCAACTACATTTTTACCATGTAAGCCCCATTACTCCCTGAACTTAAGGCTGGATAATATATGTTCATGACTTGTAGTGGGTAAGGCTCTTTTAAGGATGACGAGTTATCTGTGGTTTTAACCCATGTACTCGGAAAGAGAGATCTTATAATGCCCAGGTAAGGGATTGACTTCTGCCCGTAACATGGTGTTGTGTTGGGCCTACTGGTGGGCCTTCCTGTGCTGTTGATGTACAACACAAGCGGCAGTGTTGGTAAGAAAGCTCCAGCCCCAAAGCAAGGAATAGGCGCTACATAATCTAACGAAAAATCATGCGCATTACGTAGTTTTGTATTCAATCATTACACAGTACAACAGCCAATCTGGGGGGTGAGAAATTCCAAGTCAGGGTGATGGTACTAGGTCAGTATAGTAAAACCCTCAAAGGGTTTGGCGTTCGTATGTGTCAGTTTTTTTTATGACATTTTAAATTTTTTCCTTATCTTGATGTTTTTTTGTTTAACATAACTCGAGAACCACTTGTCCGATTTTGCTAAAACAAACTCAAAAAAATTTAGAATTACAATTTCTTTAATCCGTTCATATAACGTTTTTCTTTATAATCAACAGTTTTGCCGGTAAAAATGATCCGAAAAAAATCCCTAGAAAAGGGGAAATCCCCTACTGTTGGCATCACTGAATGTGGGTGTATTCTTTCAAATAACAAACAAAAGTCCGACGATTTTCACCGATCGCTTAAAAAGTCACAAAAATTGCAGTGCAGGTTTGTGATAAAATCTGCTGCATACATCCAGGCTTGAACATTTTTTTGCACTTATCAATTATAATTCTCCACAAATTTATTTTTACCGGCAAAACTGTTGATTATAAAGAAAAACGTTATATAAACGGATTAAAGAAATTGCAATTCTAAATTTTTTTGAGTTTATTTTAGCAAAATCGGACAAGTGGTTCTCGAGTTATGTTAAACAAAAAAACATCAAGATAAGGAAAAAATTTAAAATGTCATAAAAAAAACTGACACATACGAACTAGTACCATCACCCTGACTTGGAATTTCTCACCCCCCAGACAATAATCCCAAAAATGTTCCATAGTGTTATTAAGGACTATTTACGCCACTTCTTGGTGTAACACTTGCTAGAGATAAAGGTTTTGGCAACACCTTGAACTTGGCAGGGTTCGAAATTTGCAGATCTTTTTGAGATCATGGCTGATCACAGATGCTTTCTGGTAACAGGGGAACAAGTAACATCTGAGGCCTTTATTGTTATTTTAACAAAAATTTTTTAGTTTTACAAAAATTGTTTGCATTAAATGCATTTTTAGTAAAATATAATGGACTATTAAGCAAGTTTTTTTGTTCTGTAACTTTGAGTATTCGGAATAAATTTCTTCCATGTAAAAATTTTCAATATCTTATTCAAATTTTATTTAGTTTAAAAACTTGGTTCTTCTAACTTTGAAAAAATTTTATGTTTGTACTTTTAATACACGAATTTTCAGACGATAGAGAAAAAAATTTTTATTTAACTTTTTTTTAATCAAATTAATGCTAATTAAAAACAAATTCATAATTTTAGGATAACATTTTTTGTTAATACAATAGTTTGTATGTAGTTCTTTCGAGTTTTTTTTTTATGTTTGAAAATATTTGAAATTGAGTTTATATTATTTAAAAACTACTTATATAAAAACAGGCTTTTAAATAAAATGTTGTCTATTTTAAGGAGATATTTTTATTATATTACTTCAATTTATATTTCCTTTTATTTGTTATTTGTTAGCTGCCTAATTCATTCGGTTTCGAATGTTCAGTTTTTGAGAACTTTGTTTAAGCTTTTAAAACAATTTGGAATTTTTTAAATTTTTTGTATATAAATATGAGTGAAAACAAAATGTTGCCTACATTGAGGGGACATGTGTCCGTATAAGAAGGATGTCGTCTTGAAAGAACTCAATGACTCAATGAAACGGGCAACAGGCGCCAGTGTCCGGCGAAAGTGTGCGTTGGCCTAAGGAAGGGATATTCTACTGTTGTTGTTTTTCAATTTTAATAATGGCTTCCAAATTAATATTGAATTTTTTTTGCTCAAAAACCCAAAAAAAATTTGCCTAAATTTAGGAAAAACATTCTGTTTTCAAATTATTTTTCCTTATTTTTTTTATTTGGAGTTTTATTGGAAAAAAAATTTGGTTTAAAAAAAAAGCTGCCTATCTTAAGGGGGAAAAAAAATTTGGTTTAAAAAAAAAGCTGCCTATCATTAGGAGATTTTTTTTTATTTGAAATTTCGTATAGTCGATTTAGTAGCTGCTTTTGATTAAATATGTGTTTTTAATTTAAATTTAATTTTAATTTAATGTTGCCTATTTCTAGGAGATTTTTTTAAATTTTTATATTTTTGCTAATTTGCTTTTTATTTTTTTTTTTAATATTTCAAAATATTTCAAAATTAAAAGAATAACTTTTTTTATATAGTTTTTTACTGTTTTTTCTTGAATTTTCTTTTACATATGCTTTTTATATCTGTATGTAATAAATACATACATACGTAAATTACATTAAGAGTCTGGTTACTACTGATAAATACAAACTTTTTGATGAATACTTATATGTTTTAAGATTTTTTTATACACATATTTAGTCTCAAATCTTCTTTTTTTGAGATTTTCTTATTGTAATAACGACAAAGATAAAAAGCTTTTTTTTAGTAGATTTTCGTTTTTTTTCAAGCCAAAGACAAATTAAATTTTACATGTTTGTCTTTATGTGAAAACAGCACATAAGTCTCTTTTTTTATTTTGTATAAAAAGTCCTTTTTTTAAGTATTTTAACCTTTTTAAATAATTTTCTTTGGCTTTAAGAAAAAATTCGTTACTTCTTTTTTTTTTTTTGGTTTTTCTATTTTAATTTATTTTTCTAAATTATTTAAATGTTTGCTTGCGGTTTTTCTAATACGTTTCAAATTTTCCGTTTAAACTTCATCAACCACGACGCGTTAACAACTGATACATGAAAAACTCTTGCGCAAATATTTAACATTTTGTTAGAGGAGTTCTTTTTGTAATTTATTTCCTTTTTTCATTTTCTGGGTATACTTTTAGGGGGACTTATTTTTAACGTTACGTTGTATATGTGAAAGTTAATGAATATTTCTACAAAAGTAAGTATCCCAAAGCGAATACAAAAAGTTAAAAGTAACTAACATGGAAAATAAATATAATATAAGCAACAACACAGAGCATTTATAAATACAAACCAACAAGTTGTTGTAAATTGTTTTTATTTTGTTTTTTTGTTTCCAACTAAAAGGAATTCAAATAAAAAGCAAAATGTTCTCTTGATATCCCTTTTAACTTTTACATATTAACAAACACTTCAAGTTGTTGCTGATATTTTCTTTTCTCCAAAAGCACATGTTTGTTGTAATTGTTTGCGAGTAGTTTATATGTTTATGTATGTATGTATGTTTATATATAGTATATATATGCTGCCCTTTGTATAATGTTTAAAGTTGTTGGTGTTGTTTTTTTCTATACTTCGTTTTTGCGTATGACATTGAAAAAATACTTTCACACACACATACATTTATCCAACGAAACTCAAACTTTAGCCCAAACCCCCCAAAACACACACACAAGCAAAACAAAAACGAAAAAGCTTTTTCACAACTTGTTGCCACTTTTACTTCAACTGTAATTTCAACTCATTTTGTTTTATTCCCTTTATTTCTTTTGATTATATGTATGTTTGTGTGAGTTAATGTTTTTTTTTTTTTTGTTTGCCATATAAAACTTGTTTGAGTATAAAAATGCTCTCTGTAAAGTAAAGAGAAAAAAAGAGAACTTTATAGTAAACACCAGTGATGCCAAAAATGTTATATTTAATTCCTTTTTCATTTATTTTTGTCTTGTAAAACCTTTAATTTTTAAAATTAATGCAATAAAAATTAAATAAAGCGAAGGAAAGACCGAGTCATAACTACATATGATACTCCAACCACAACAAACTATTCTTATCTCCCCTCTCACCTTTACTTTCTGAAAGTAAATTTTCATAGTGTGAACCCACCAGCAAACTCACGTTGCATTTGTCTTTTTACTTCTACTCGTTAGGTAGATTGGGTATCTACGCCTTTCTTCAGTGTTTGTTTGTGACAGAGACACTAAAGTATAGTGTACTTAAACGGGATTGCCCAGTCCTCTTATTTAAAATGATCTTATACTCAATAATATTTTTTTTACCTTAATTGTTGTTAAGAAACAAAGTTAAGCCCTTTTTGGGCTTTAAAAAAAACCGCTTGATGTGTTGAAATTAATGTTTATTTAAGTGACCCAAGAGTTGGCATTACTGCTAAACACATTAGCACACTCACAAACACATACTTTCGCAAACATTTTAAACTTGATTGTTTTTTTTTTTTTTTTTTTGCCTAGAGAGAAAGAGTATGAGAGAGAAAATTGAGTTAACACAACAACAAACATAACCTAGGGAAAAAGAAATTTATTTACTTAATTTTTCAACAGCTGTTGCATAGTTTTAGGTTTGTAGACAAAAAAATAGCGAAGATTTATGGTGTTTAAAATGCAACAGTAATATATTATAGTTAAATATAACCTGTTACGCTATTCTTTTTTTTTTTTTTGTAGTGGCCTAAAGTTAATTACGCATAAATTATTCAGAATATAAAGGATATTTTTTTAAGCCAGATAGAAGTTGAAATTGTAAAAAATAACAGAAAAAATTTATTTTTAATCAAAAAAATGTTCTGATTCGAAAAATCAATACATGGCGTTAACAGTTAAAAATGACTTGGGGCATATGGGCATGGCTTCTGTTATTGACGAAGCGCATTCTAGAAGTTAAATTTTGGGCGCTTTAATTTGGGTATGTCACGAAGCCGCTCCAAATGGAGCATTTTTTTCTTGTTGTAATTGATACTATTGTGAATTGGCCTTACTCCATATACGGCAAATTTTGTTTTTTAACCAGCCCATTAAGCCAAAAATGACCCATGCGCCATAAAAACTACGAAGTCTTTTTTAAGTTTTACGAATCGATGAAGGATTTTCAAAGAAAATTTTGATAATTTAGTAGCCTTTTTCATGCGTTAATCTATTGATGATGATTTGTCGCAGTATAATGACAGTTCGCTTGGCAGCGAAGCCTTTCGTAAGTTCTGTCGTGCTTAAAAAAAACACCCTTTCTAATATTTTTTTCGTGATACTTTAATAAAGTTTCTAAGAAGGGCGAATTTTTTCACCAACTTTTTAACAAAAATATTAAAAAATAATTTAAAATAAGCTTTTAAGCCTTTCACGTTTAAATAATTTTTTTTTTTAATTTAAATTTAAATTGATTATTTTAGTAAAGAATTTTTTTTAAATATTTATTTTGACACTTAGATGTCGTACAACAGCGATGGGTTATTGTAAATAAAAATCAAAAGGTGGCGATACTTAAACGTGTGTAGTATAACCAAAGAAGGAAAATCCCATTTTTCTCCAACGTAAGGACGTTTCGATTTGGCTCGTTTTGTCGCGGATATTATTATGTTTTTAAGTTTTATAAGTGATAAATATTATGTGATGAGCAAAGAGAAATGATAAATCTATATATATAACGCAGGATGTGTGTATGTATGTAACGTATGGACTCCGATTTTGATGAAATTTTCAGGGAAACTTCAGAATATTCAGGTGGGTGACACTGTGAAGTCTGATTTTCGGTCTGCGGGTGGAGGGGCGCACAGAGGGATTTGTCCATACAATGTTTGGCAAAAAATATAAGGAGTGCTCGTAGAATGTTGAAATTTTGCGCTGAGCCTTTGGTTAGCTCAATTAAGAAAAATATAAAGTTTCATCAAAATTCGCCACGCCCTCCAACCACCGCCCATAGAACCCAAAATTTTTTTTTGGCCCAAAGTTTTTGAAATTTTGCTCTGAGCCTTAATTTAGCTTAATTAAATAAAAAATAAAGTTTCATCAAAATTGGCCACGCCCTCCACCCACCACCCATAGAACCCAAAATTTATTTTTGGCCCGAAGTTTTTGAAATTTTGCTCTGAGCCTTTATTTAGCTCAATTAAGAAAAATATAAATTTTAATCAAAATTGGCCACGCCCTCCACCCACCGCCCATAGAACCCAAAATGAAATCAGTTAATAAATCCACATTATTATTGCAATTTATAAGTTCCTTGCACAATTCACTATATGAAACACAAAAGGAACCCATTTTAAAAATTAGTTAGGTTTAATAGTTTTCTTAAACTTTTTTTGGCAAATATTATTATTTCAAATAATCATATGGTTTTGTTTTTCTTTTTTTGTTATGCACTTTTTCGATATTGCTGTCAATCAGTTATTAAAAAGTAAAAGTAAAAGCCTAAAAGTATACAAAACCTTTTACTGTAAATATGCATTGCAATTTATTGTAAATATTCACAAAAAATACGTGAGTTTTATCACAAAATTTATAAGTTTGTTCAGCGATCGCAAAAAGTCGCAGAATTTTTTTACATAAAATGAAAGAAAACATTCCAAACTTTAATTTAGTAGTAGTACTAACACGGAGGTAGACCGAGCTAACTTATTTTTTTTCTAATGAAAACTGCAAATGCTAAATTTTTTGGAGTCATTTTGATTTGCTCAGATCTCTTAAACTATATATGTAATTTAAATAGTTTTTCTTTTCTATTAAATTTAAAATACTATATTTTAATAAGAATGCTCTAAAACTATTCGTAGTTAAACCATATTTACTGTATAAACAACTGAAATGTAGTAAAATTTTCATCAGTTTTCGTTGTATAATATTTAGATAACTTTACCACACTCTTTTTTATACAAAATTTTATTTTTTTCGAAAACAAATCATGGTTTTCTACTAATGAAACATTTCTCTACAGAATTGCATCATAAGATTTCTAAAAAATAACTGTAAAAAAATAGACTTTTTGCCAAAAAGATACCATTGTGGGGCGTGGCAAAATCCAATTTTCAAATTGCACCACCAATGACATCTATATAATTTGGACAATGTTTTCTTTAAAATTTTCGCCATGGTCCAACTTAGATTTATACGAAAAGAAAAGTTTGCCCCGCCCACTTTTTTGAATTACCTGAAATCAGAAAACGGCTCCATCGATTTGACAAATTTTTCTTTCAAATGTTCGTATTAATCCATTTTAAGTTTTCATCAAAAGAAACATTTACCACGCCTACTTTTACGCCCACTTTTTCTATTAAGCGCATAACTTGAGAACGGCTTGACCGATATTTTCTTTTAAATGATTGCCATGGTCCAACTTAGGTTTTAACGGAAACAAAATTTTGGCCCGCTCACTTTAACGCCCACTTTTTTCGATTTACATAAAATCAGAAAACGGTTCCATCGATTTGACTAATTTTTCTTTCAAATTTTCGTATCTTTTTAACGGATTTTAAAAATCGAACGCAAACATTTTTCCTAATTTGGACAGGACAACGTTTGTCGGGTCAGCTAGTAATAATAAAAAAAATGAATAACTGACCAATTGTTGTTCAATTTTGTATATTTACTTTATGGGAAACATTTTGGACCAGAAGTGAAAATTTACTCTTGTTACTGCTAAAATTTTAGCAATGACAAGCAGAAGTGTAGGGAGTTCCATTTACGCGAAAATTAGATATTACAGCTGCTAATGGCGGATTATAGTGATAGGTAAGATGAACTTTACCTAGGTGAAGAATACCAAGACCTTTTTGAAGAAGATATTAAAGAGGCTGCGGATGTGATTGAAATCGTAAGTGCAGTACAAGAAACTGGTCAAAACAAAACTGTGGATGCAAGCACATCTCTTCATAATGAAGATGAACCTGTTTTTAAATGGACAAGTGGCTCTTACAAACCCCATACAGCAAAACTGAAGATACTTTACTGTTAAAGTAGACCAAATGAAAGCATTTTCTGGAATGAATTTTGTAATGATTAACAAAGTTTTGCCAAATCTTCGAAGTTACTGATCTACTGATGAAGATATGGGTGCCCCTTACATCGCTTACCTTATGACTAGAACAATATTTGAGCAAATACGTCAAAATTTGCATTTCTCCAACAATTATAAAATTATTTTTTTTTCATTGAATTTCTTTAGTTGTAAAATCATTCATAAAAAATCAATTACCTGAAGTATTTATCGTCCACTGGGAAAAATATTTCCCAAAAAACTCCACAAAATCTAACCACGAGGGTTAAATGCATTTTTATTTGAATAACATAAAAAAATGTTAACTAAAATCGTATAAGTAAATGAATTGGTATTTTGTTTAAGCTTTCATATCGTTGTAAATAACATTCCAGTGTTTGTTATTCTCATTCACTCTGCAGTTTAATTTGCATAATAAATTTAGCTTTGCTAAAGTTTATGGGAAAAGGTTTCCTAATGATCTGGCCTAGTCAACCAGTGAAATGCGCATAGGATTTGCTTATCTCCTAACAATAAATTTCAGTGTTTTTATCAAGAATGTAATTTGGGAATTAAGCCCAACAAACTAAATCTTATTAATGAAAATATATGTGTTCCCAAAAATATCTTTAATAAAAAAAGGTCAGCCTTATTTTCTCAAACACACTTTCAACATTTTTTTTTTTTGTAGAAATCAGGATCAGGATTGACCAAGTTGGCGTAATTAAACTTTAATTGATGCAACAGTACAATGGTACACTAATGAATTAATAGTACCAAAACCTCTTTCAGTAAAATTTTTGCCATCACTTTTCTCCCGTACAATATACCATTATGTCTTTCTTTTTTCTTGGTGTATAGCTAATAGACGCGGAATTTACAAGAGATGACGTATATCTCACACATGGTTTGTGCCTTTAATAACTTAGGTGTCGTTTTGGGGGTTAAGCATGTATCATTTATTACATACCACTTATTCATGAAACAAAAAGTGTTAATATGTCAACTTTTGTGCAAACAAAAGTATTATTTGCCGGAAATTTGTCTTTACTGCTTTTCTAAAGCACATCGACTGACACCGAAGCTTATCCTGAATATATTTCATGCATTTCAATGGTTTGTGTGCATATTCTTAACCTATTCAACAGAGAACTGCAAAAATCATTATTTTTGTTGATTTAATCATACGCTCAAATTTACAATAACTCCATGCCTGCAAAACAAAGTTCAACGTTGGTAACTTTAACATCGTTTTGTACACATTTGATTTGTACATGTGTGAGTTTTTTATTGAAAGTGCTTTTTTGCATTTTTTGTTGTGCACGCAATATATGACAATTGTGTAAAGTCAAAAGGCACACATTCTTATACTTTTCCATTCAAGTAGTCATTGACCACTCGATGAGACGCTTTGTTAACATTAACAATTGTTAACAATAAAAACAACAATAACAATACATTGTACATACAGAACTCGCTTACGTTCTTTTATTTTGCGAGCGTAAAATATAATTGCTTACTGTGAAACACTCTCATTCAGCGGGAAATATCGCAAGGCCTATTTTGAGGCTTCTAAACAGAAATAATATATTTATAGTTGTGCAAGGCGAATTTATTACAGGTGGTCTTAAAAGTCCTGCTGATAACTTTTTTTTAGCTTTATCATTGGTGGATGTCAAAATTTTGTTTATTATCTTTGTTTCTGTTTTGTGTTATTTCTGCTTTCTTTAGAAAAGATTAGTAATTAGGCCTCACAATAAGCCTCGCAACCGCACATTTCACTCGCTGGGAATGTAAGAGATAAAATCTCACCAACACAATCATATTTGACACCACTGGTTTATTTTTATTTCAATTTTTTTTTCTTGTATTACATAGACACTGCTGAATTGCTTGATTTCTGGCTTTTTCGTTTGTATTTTTTTTTTCTTTGACAAAACAATCATTGTCGGACCAAACACACAAACATCTTAATTGACAAACGAAGCTAAACGATGGTATAAATAACGGGCCGTGGGACCATTTGTGTCATCTGTATTAATGGGTGGCATTGATATTGAGGAATCGGATACTCTTGATGTTCTGGGCATGAGAATACAGTGCGATGTCCGCTGGAATAAACACGTTTTTAAAGTGTCGAAAGAGGCATTCAAGTGTTTAGGTTTTTTAAAACGGTGCAAGACTTACTTCACTTCATCCGATCTCCTTACTATCTATACCACCTATATCCGACCGAAGATGGAATACAACTCCCATATATGGGCAGGGGCTTCAAAGTCTATTTTAAACCTTCTGGACCGTGTACAAAGGAGGGCGGTGAAGCTCATCAATGACAGTAGGGTATCCAACTCTATTGACTCATTGGAGCATCGTCGGAATGTGGGTTGTGTGACACTTTTCTATCGATATTACCATGGGAGGTGTTCCACTGAGATAAGTGAACTTATTCCACCCGCTCGAGTATTTCTTTGTAATACTCGCTCATCCAGTGGATCACATCCGTTTGTGGTCGATTGTCCTGTGTTTCGCACAACGCATTATAGAGAAAATTCGTTTTTCAGTCGAACTATCCGTATGTGGAATAAACTTCCCGCCGAGGTCTTCCCCGGTACTTATAATTTATTAAGATTCAAGTCAAATGTCCACAAACACTATTCCCTCTTTCCTCCTTCCCAAACCTTATTTTCCCGATCAACACAATGCACTGCATATATAGGGGGCATCCCCTGAGTGTTGGTTTATCGTTAAGAAAAAAAAAAGAAGCGCGATGTGCATTGTTTGAATGACTGGAAACCAGCAGCGAATGTTTGCGGTTGCGCAAGTTTGATTGTATGACCGCAAGCGCGTGTATTTGTTGGTGTTCATTTAATGCGATTTTTTTGCAATCGCACAAAGGCGTTCTCTGCTATACAAACAGTAGGAGTCACTTAAAAGCAATAATGTTTGGTTTCTACATATGCAACTGGGTTTAAAGATTCTCTTTCACCTTCCAGATGCTTGAAGTGCTTGCAGGCAGAAATCTTTGTTGTAAATACTGACTAAGGTATTATTGTATATCGAGGGACATATGTACATATTTTTACTGATAGAAAAGTTGCGATTGCAGCCTTGCGGGTGTTTATACGTCCTCTAGATTAACTGCAGAATGTCGAAAAGGACACTCATAGGTAAATCTAATGTGGATACCAGGTCATAGGAACTGCCGGGGAAATTAAATAGCAGTTAAACAAGGTAGTCTTCTGGAAGACAGATTCGTAGATCACTTTACTGGCTCACTGTAAGCAACCCATTGCACAGTTGAGCCAAACTTGTGAATCCACCTGTTTCTTAGCCACTAATTTGTAGCCTAACTTTGATAAACGGAGGACATATTCTCTACTGATGTTTATTATGGAACACATAACTGGGCGCTGGCCGGTAGAGATTCTGGCCAGAAAAATGGGTCTGGAAATCAATGACTACTGCAAAAGTTTTCATGGCGAGAAGAAAGAGAAAACTGTGTTTTATTTTGTTTCAATGTAATGTAGGGAAATATCACCCTATAGCTTGGGAAACCAATACTTTTTGTGTAGATAACCTATTTAGCATAAAACTTAGTACAATTGCTTCTTCATATCATTAGGTAAACGTATTGGTCGCGATCTGCAGTAAAACTTAAGGAGTAGCTGCTCTTTAGGATGGGCATTAAAGCCAGGTTTCACAAAGGGACCACTACAGGACCCAAGTGAACTGGTTTTTTTAGATGACTGCACAAAGAACGTAATCTAAGAACGAATTTGGAACAGACCGAATGTCCTGTAGAATGCAAAATGTTAGTTGCAATTTACACCAGGTGTGGACAAGCGGTAGATCGCCAACTGTTCGACAATTGATAGCAGACCTAATTTACTAGGTTAAAATCGCAATATAGGAGTTCTCTGACAGATGACCACTAAAGGGTACTTTACACTATCACACACGTCGTACGTGTTTTGAGGTACATAGAACCCTGTCATGATGAGTTGTTATTGTTTTTTGAAAATTTTCAAACAGTTATTGGATCAGGGAAGCATTTTTGTCAAAATTCTTATGACTTGTGTGATAGTGTAAAATGGTCTTAACCCTCTTATGCCAAGTTTTAGAATAAATGGGAATATATTATGAAAACATTTGTTAGGGCCTCTGAATTCAAAATATTTTTAAGCCCGTACGATGAGTCGTTTACGTTCCAGGTGAGAAAACATTTAGGAGTACCTTGAGGCTCCCTTGTATATGTAGTAATAAAAACACACTTTATTTTTGAGAATTCTGTTTGTTAGTTTGTATTGAAAATAAAAAAACAATGAAATAAGTTGAAAATATTTGGTTTTGTTTATGATAACGAAAAAAAAAAAACAATTTTATTATTTGATGAGCATCATAAATGAAGTTTGCACTTTGAACAAAAGCATTGTGTTCGAGATTGTTTACAATGCTTTAAGAGCTTTCGAAGCTTCTACAAATGTTTTCGGGTGATTTTTTAAGAGCTACAGGAAAGTTAAAAAAAAAACACATAAAATTCAGAAAAATTCATGAAGTCTTTATTTGAACCGATAGTACGGTCCATATAATTAAATGTTTGAAGATTATTTCATGCAACTGTTGACCGTGACTGCGCCTCAAATGGTCCATCCGCTTAGTTCAATTTTGGCATACTCTTTCCAACATTTCGGCCGGTATCTCATGAATAAATGCTTCAATGTTGTCTTTCAATGCGTCAATTGAAGCGGGCTTGCGTGTATAGACATGAGCTTTAACATAGCCCCACAAAAAATAGTCTAAAGGCGTTAAATCGCACGATCCAAGGCGGTCCTGAACGTGAAATAAAATGTTCACCGAACTCGCCTCTCAATAAGTCCATTGTTAAGCGTGCTGTGTGGCATGTGGCACCGTCTTGTTGAAACCACATGTCATGCAAGTCAAGCTCTTGCATTTTGGGCAAAAAAAAGTTGGATATCATCTCATGGTAGCGCTCACCATTCACAGTTACGTTATGATTCGCATCATCTTTGAAGAAGTACGGTCCAATGATGCCACCAGCCCATAAACCGCATCAAACTGTGACTTTTTCTGGATGCATTGGTAGCTCTTGCAATGCTTCTAGCTGATCTTCACTCCAAAATCGACAATTCTGCTTATTAACGTACCCATTGAGCCAAAAATAAGCTTCGTCGTTGAACACAAGAAGCGCGCGATGAACTTTCTTAACAGAGCACGCATTTTGATAATAAAATTCAATAATTTGCAAGCGTTGTTCGTTTGTAAGACGATTCATGGTTAAATTATAGACCAAACTGAAGATGTTTGACGGTGAAACAAAACATGAAACGTGCGTCAGCTGTTTAAACCAGTGTTGCCAAAAAGATAATAGCTAAAAAATCACCCGATAGATCTTTAAGCAATAGTAAAAAAGTGGAAATTAATAAAAACTAGTTATATATTGGACTACAGTAGAAATTTTGTAAAGCATACCTTTAGGTAGTCTTAGGCATTAGAGGGTTAAATTGGATCTATTCGATTGTGCATCAGTGATTACAAACTTAACTTTACAACACTTGTTGATGAAATGGAATGTCTGGAAAACGTTATGTTTGGAAAAAATGACTTAGTTGTTAAAAAAAAAAGATGTTTTGTGATTTTTCTGTAAACTTTTTTGCATAAAAAAACGTGACTTTTCGTTAAAAAAACGTGATTTTGGCTTAAAAATTATCATTTTGAAAAAAGTGACTTCATGGTTTAAAAAAAAAAATAGATATTTTTCGGTGTACAAATGTGACTTTTCTGTACACTTTTCTGAATAAAAATAACGCGACTTTTCTTTTCAAAATGCGACTTTTTGTTGAATACCCTTCTTTCTGGAGATAAACAGCCCAATTATGAATATAAATTCCCCGTTAGTTTTCTACGTTCTTCCATTTTTGCAATAGAATTTACATAGGAAAAATGGGAGAAGGGAGAAAACTCCCGGGGAATATTTATTCATAATTGGGCTAAGTGTGAATTTTGGAAGGAAAAAATGTGACTGGACAAAAAAAAAAATTGAATTTTCTGTGAAAAACGAGCTTTTTTGGTGGAAATCGTTCCTTTATGGTCCCTTTGACTCATTGGTTGCAAAAGAAATGAAATTTTCGGTTCAAAAATATGACTTTTTTGTAAACACTACTGGATAAATTAACGTGACTCTTCTGTGAAAAACGTGACTTTTGGCTAAACAAAATGATAATTTTGCAAAAACTAACTTTATGGTTAAAAAGAGATATTTTTGGTGGAAAAAAATTTGAGTTTTCAGTGTAAAAATGTGACTTTTCCGTAAAACTTTTTGAATTAAAATAACACGATTTTTTGTTTAAAACGCGACTTTTTGGTGTAAATTATTCTTTCTGGAGATACAGTGACTTTTTGGTGGAGAAAGTTTTTTCTTAACAAAAAAAGTGACTTTTCCGTGAAAAATTTGACTTTAAGCTGGAGTGGTTACAAAAAATTTTTGTTGGCAAAAAAAATTTAATTTTTCTGTGCAAAAATTTGATGATACTGGAAGCTTTTTCAAAAAAAAAAAAAAAAAAAAAATTTGACTTTTCTGATAACGTGATTTTTGTCTGGGAAATATTCTAACTTTTTAGTCTAAAAGAGACTTCGGTAGATAAAAGTGATTTAAAAAAAAAACATAAATTTTCGGATAAAAAATTTAAAAAGCGAACGATTTACATGAATTTTTCAAGAATTAATTAGCTTGGGAATTTTTAAGCTGGAGGGTCACACTACGCGTTCTATGCTTTGGATACTTTCTAACAGTCAATTCACATGGAGGCTTTTACGACGTCGCTTTGTCGACGTCTCTTTTGGTTTGTTGGTATGCGGTGTAGAAAAGAAAGAGGGGTAAACAAAACGACTCGTTTTGTGTTTTGCATGTCGTTTTTTATATTTCTCTGTGTGGTTGAAAATACAGTGAGACCTCGATTATCGATAATAGACGGGATCGGCAGAATTCTTGATTATTTTTTTTTGGCGTGTTTCTTATTTGATGTAAATATATAATGTACTATTATGTAAACATGAGGAAAAAAGTAAATTTGGCAGAACATGCTTCCAGTACGTTGGGAAATTCTCTTTCTTCGTTTATTTAAATTTCTTTTGATTGTTCAAAAGTTAACGAAAAAAATATAATTTGTTTTTTATTTTCCATTTAATTGAAGCTGCCGGTTAATCGAATGACGAGCAAACAAGGCCATACTGTAAATAAAAAAAGACATGCAACCAAAAATCATCGTATGAACGCAAAGAGATTTTGGAAGTTGCTTTAAAAGGGAATCAAGATAAAACAACGTCGTAAAAGCCCTCATGTGAATTGAGTGTTAAGCTTTATCTTAAGTAGAGAGTGAACCTTCGTCATTCGTCCGAAAGGTATATGCGTTCTACGCGTTTGCTTTGTAACTCGGCAATACAATTTCACACTGATTCTACTTTTTGGCAGATTCATAAACGCATTGAACGCTTGGAATCCTTTAACACGAAAGTAAATATAATGCTTGCAAATATGTATTTATACGCAATATTATTTTTAACACGTCTTTCTAGTAACTTCTGTGTGATCTCGAATTAGCTACACACTCTTAAAAAGGCAGAAAATGAACTTTTTCTAGTTTCATCTCTAACACGAGTTTTTTTTTGTGTTAAATTGTAACACAAAATGTTTTTTAAGATATTTTTAATTACAATCATTATCTTGTATTACAAAATCTCCTTGATGAATACTTGAAATAATTAAGACATTTTAAATCTCCTTAACAAAAGCAAAATAAATAGAAAAAAATACACATTTTTTTTTAATTCAATGAAACATTTCAAAAAAGTCATTGACTTGGTAACCACATGTAAACTGAAAATGTAATTTAAACAATGAGAAAAATCAGCGCAAAGTTTAAAAGCTTTATTTTTGTTTGACGTAGGCGTTAGCAAAGCTTTTTGTCGAAAACTTTATTTTTGTACAAATTACGCACACACACACATACACACACACACACGCACACGCACACACACATTCACAGAAAGCACAAAGAAACTCCCAAAATTCCAAAGTAAATATGTGTGCAAAAAAAGGGGGGGGGGGGGGGGGGGTAACCAAACTTAAAAGCCACAAAAGCGTTAAACTAACTTCTTTTTCACCTTGAAAGTGCAGAGCAAAAGAAATGCGAAAACACTTTCTGGGGGGAGTAAACAATCAAATATAATAAAATAAAGATTAATAAACAAAAAAATACAGCAAAAGCACAAACGAGAATAAAGAAATTAAAAAAATTTACAACATTAAAAAATCGTAGCATAGATTTAGGGTGAAAGGAAAATAAATATTCAGAAAATATATAAATTAAGGGAAAGGAAGAAAAAAATGGATAAGAGAAAAAGTGTGTGAAAAGAAAATCGAAAAACAATAAAATTATAAAAAATCTTTGTAGTCTAAGGTTAGGTTTGTTTTTTTTTTTTAAATTCATTTTGCTGTAAGACAACTAGTTCACCTTTTAGATTATGCTTTAGGTTTTGCAAAACAGTGAAAGGCTTTTTTTATAACGTTTAATAATGACTGGTTGTGTGTTATCTTTTAGTTGAAAAATAAGTTTTTTTTGTTAATATAAAAACAATTTACTTTTTAGCCAAAATAAATCGGCTTTTTGGTAAAATGTTTTTTTTTTTTTTTTTGTGTAGGGAAATACAGCACAACCTCTATAATCCGAACACTCGCTATGCCAAACTGTCCGTCTGTCTGTTGAAATGGGTTTGCCGAAGACTTCAGATATTATGGGGTGGGGGAGGGTGGTTAAATTTGTTATATTTTTACGTCAAATATGCTCCGTTTTATTTGGCTAGTGAAATTCATACTGGTTGATGTCTGAGATAAGTATGAGCAACAACCACAATTGCCTCTAATTTCCCTAAAGTCGCTGTTGTTGTGACTTTTATTCTGTTTATTTATTTAAAGAAAAGTGATTTTGTGTTAAAAAAATTACTATTTTAAAAAGTGACTTTTAATTTCAATAAACTGATGTTTGGTAAATAAAAGCGACTTCTGGATAATCAGTATGTGACTTTTGCACTACTTTTTCATTAATTTTTATAGTGGAGATGATATAATGCGTTTGTGCTGACATGTGTCTCACATACAAATATTCGTTTAAGATCCACTTTTTAGTATACCAATCGACTTATGGTACTTTTTGTTTCGATCCGATGTCCGCCCGTCTGGCTGTCTTTTATTTAAAAAAAGTACTTTTAATTGGAAAAGTATTTTTTTAATAACATTTTTAAAAAGGTTTGCTTTGTTAACGCGGTACTTTTAACGAAAGTACTTTTTATAAAAATAGTACTTTTTATTACGAAAGAACATTTAAATACCTTTTACTTAAAAGTAAAGGTTCATACTTTTTTATTAAAAGTGTACTTTTTATTAAAAAAAGGACTAAATATTCAATAAAAATTTACTTTTTTATTATACGCAAACCACAATTTTGGAGTTGGTATTATGCGTTTGTACTGAATGTGTGTAACACTGCAAAATATAAGTCTATAACCACCTTTTAGTGAACGGATCGATTTAAAATCACATTTAAATCGATCTTACGATATCCGTGAATCCGGCTGGCTGTCCAGGTACGCCTTGTGCGCAAAGTCCATGTCGCAATTTTAAGGATAGTTTGATGAAAGTCGGTTCCTAGGTTTTAATTATTATAAGGACGAAACCTTTTGAAAATGGTGAGATTCGTTCAATAATTTGGCATAGCCATAAAATTTTTTTTCGGATGAAGAGTCTTTGTGTCCATGTTAGGTCCAAAAATATTAGATGGGATTTTCAACCTTTTGATTGGGGGACCAGAGATCCTTTACGTATAGTACCGCAGGCATCAGTAGCTCCCGATCAGCAGACAACGAGCTGACTATTGGTTGAGGCCTCCAAGGGCATAGCCTATTTGTATAGGAATGCTTTTTGCTACGAAAGGGTTGCTCTTACGGAGGGAGCATTTTTCTTGGGAGAAGGTCGGCTTGGCTTTGAAATATATTCTGCAATATAAACATTCTGTTTGGTAGGTCAAATGGATGGTTAGTAAATTGAAGGGTCGGTCGACGCTGCTAGATTTGGCAAGCTATGGCCGCGATATCGAAAACGGCTGAAGGGTTGAGGTACTCCAGAGGATGAGGAAAGAGTGAAGTGAAGTGGAATGTTAAAGACTCGGTAGTTATGTGTTAATGAAAGATCGTAAGGTAAGTAAGAGCGAAAAGTTGAGAGACCGATGGTAATGTTGGTATGAATTGCGTTGGTGGAAGCGAGTTGGGTTGGATGATGGGTGAGACTTGTATTTGGAGTGAATGACGAGTCAAGAGTCTGGTATATAGTGGAAAATAATTACTCGCACGGAATGTATCACACAATTATGCTTATTGACAAAAAGTGCTTTTCCCAAGAGAATTTTCTTTAAGGGATTTCGTGGTGGCTGTGGTTAAACCCCAGATAACGTGGAGAGTCTTCCTAAATTTCAAGAGAGATTTTCACTTGTGACAGGTTCAAATTATGAGGACGATTCATTTCTGTGTGCTGTTGCTATCCAACAGATGCTGCCGACTATTCTAATGCAGCGGAGGTTAGAAAGCTCCAGCTCCTAAACCAGGGGTAGCTGTATAATTCTGACGAACTTATGCTCAAATTTCTACCTGTATGCGTTGGTTGGTCTCACATTTTGGGGCGGTTGGGAAATGCTTAGTTTGTCAATCAAAATGGCAGGTGCTTATGGTACTCAATGACATATTTACCTTCGATGCTAACAGTCGATTATAGTCAGACCCCAAGAAATAGGCATTAGATTTTCCTAAGTATAATTAAATATTTATATTCTCTTTATCTTTAAGATATTGTTTATTTCCTTAATCTTGTTATTAAGATATAATTTGTTTCTTTAAGAAATTAAATTTTACTTTTAAAATTCTTTATTCAAGCTTTAACTGCCTGCCTAAAGTTATGCTTAATTTTTGTGTAAATATTTATTTCGTTATTTTTTTTTGCCACGTTTGGCCAATTGAATTTATTTATTGTTCATTCTTGTTTTAAAGTAAACAATTTCTTATATTTTTGCGTTGTGTTTTAACAAGAAAAACAAATTGTGAAAATACTGTTTGTGGTTTTTATAATTTTTAATAAAGAAATTGTTTGAGACATGTCTGAAAAGGTAAAAGTAAAAAATTTGTGTGTGTGTGTTTTAAAATGACCTCCAGACAGTTGATGCCTAATCATATGAGTAGAAAAATCAACAAATGTATACTAACTAATACAATTTTGTCCCTAAAATATGCAAGTGTTTTTAGACAAAAAAAAATAGAAGAAAAATGAAAAATTTACAAACGTAAAATGAATGTTTTATGATGAAAATTGTTTGGCTGCATGTAAAATTCAAAAAGTTATCTGTCTCTTATATTTAAGTTTTTCTTATTCTTCTCTCTCTCTCTCTCTCTCTCTCTCTCTCTCTCTATCTCTTTCTTTGTCTAAAACAATTGACTTTGAAATTCTTGAGAGAAATATTTTTAAAAGGCAAAAAAAAGTAAAATAAATAATGTAAAACATGTTTTTAGCCAGCAACAGCAACAAGTTGAAATAAATTGTCTGAACAAGTTGCCGTACTGTGTATGTGTATGTTTAAGATGACAAGTAAGCAAGCAAAAAAAAATGTGTAATCTACCACCCCTAAATGTATGCTTAGAGCTGTGTTATATATTGTAAACATGTTTGTAAGTAACTGTTATACCAACCTTTAAAGTTCATTACTGTACATTATTTTCTTTAAGAAAAAAAAAAACTGAAAATGTATACATGTGTTTAAACCATGCAAAACGAAAAAATAGCAAAACATCAAATTAAAGCACACTTTTGGGCTGTTTAAAGTAGAAGCACATGTTAGAAAAGTAAGACAATGCGTGGGTTTGTTTTTTGGTAATGGAAAAATACTTTTTAATGATTTTTATAAACCATTTAAGTCAAATAAAACCTTTAAGAGGTCAAAGGTCTTATAAAGAATGAATAAATAACACTACTTGACAAATTTTTGACCAAATGAATTTGACGCTGAATCCGAATATGAAGTCAGAATTGTCAAAAGTAGAACAGTTTTTGAGATATTCCACCGTTACTTGTGTTTTTAAAAAAGATGCTGTGACTGACATGCAAATATCCAAAAAATAAAATTTTAGCCTATTTCAATACGAACATTTTGTACCCAATAGGATCCTGATCGGTGCAAAAATGACAAAGTAACAGAAGATTAATTGAATTAACCCACAACAAATAAATATAAAAAGCTAAATTTTAAAAATTGCTTAAAGCTATTGAATTTCTATGCGGGTTAATTTACTAAATCTACTGTAGCTTTGTCATTTTCGTAACAATTTATGCCTTGTTGGGCGCAAAATGTTCATATTAAAATAATCTAATGTCGCATTCAATAATACATTAGGAATCATTGGTTTAAAAAAAATAGCTTGAAAAGAGCAAAATTGAAAAAAAAATCATAAAATTTTCAATGAAGCTTGAACTTTTGTCCCCTGTAACTCTGTCATTTCTTGACCAATCTTCACTAGCAATCCCTGGTTATTTTAGAAATTTTATTACCTTTCAGTAGAAAGAAAGAATTACATAATCTGTTTAAAATTTTTGAAGATATTTAAATTTCAGTCACATCGTCTTTCAGTCGTAAAGCTTTGCCCATTTATTGCTTCGCTCATTAATTTGCCACAGCCAAAACCCATTAGAACTTACAAAAGTGCCAGCTGTCAAACGAAATGTCATATTGCGCTCACTTTTTGACATTTATGAGTAATATACTCTGGCAAATCTTCATGAATCGATTTGCCTTTAACAAGGCTACCAAATTATCCAAATTTACTGTGAAACTTAGTAATCGATGCGTGACTTTCGGTGGTGTTCTGCAAATCGAAAACGTAAAACGTTAGAATTTTAAAGTTGTTTTTAATACACTTTTAATCAAATTTTTATAATTTTTGTAATAAAATTCAGTTTAATAGAGAAATTTTTGTAACAGAAATCTTATTAAAAAACGACTTTTTAAATTATTTCGTTTTACGTTTTCGATTTCCAGAACACCCCTTTTATGGCACACATAGCGATGATGCTCATTTTTGGCTTACCACTCAAAAACAAAAACCTGCAAACTTCATAACATTCAGAAAATGCCCCATTTGATAAGGTGTACACACTGGTGGCATTTTTGGACTCTTTTTTCTTCTAGAATAGCTGCGGTGTCCATATTTCCGAAATCAATATTAAATGTGAATGTCATGTATTGATAAAATAATAATGCTAATGTAAAAGGTGTTTTTTTATAGAGTGACACAAGCTTAAATCATAATAAAACAAGGAAATATATTTTTAATATCAATTAAATGGGCAAAGAAAATTTTATGAAATTTCTGCCATGTGGCCGCTACAGCTGGCGCATAAAAGGCGTAATCTAGAATACCAATTTTTTATTAACTTTTCGCAGCATTTGCTGCCGTATTTCGCCAATAACTCTTCGAAAGTTGATTTCCAGGTGTGCAATTGTTTGTGGCTTCTCGACGTAGCCCAGTGACAACATTAACCCCAATGGGGTTAAATCACACGATCTTGGTGGCCAATAAATTGGGCCATTACGGGAAATTATTTTTTCATCAAACGTTTCTTTGAGTAAATCAATTGTTGCGCCCGCTGAGTAGCATGAGGCTCCGTCCTCTTGGAACCACATATCAGCAAGATAAATGAAAAGTAATTGAGGAACGAAAAAATTTCAAATCATGTTGACAGTAACATTCTGACCATCATCGTTTTGGAAGACATATGGGTCAATTACTCCGCCAGCTTATAAAGCGCTACAGCTTCTTCAGTGCGCAATGGTCGGCATGTCACGAGATGCACATTATCAGTTACAGGAAATGTCCAAAAACGATCTATTGTTCTTCGAAGTAGCCGTTCTGAAGGACGATTATGTACGTCATAAAATGAAAGAAGTGCACGATGAGTTTGACGAATAAAACAATTATTTTGATTAAAAATTTCAACATTTTGCACGCGTAGTAAGTTGATGCATAATAAAATTTCAACTCAAACTAAAAAAGCCACTATAAGCTGTTAAATGGGTGCTCAAATAAAGCAGCTATGCCAACTCAAAGTTGTGACATTCTAAAAAACACGCTTTTTTTATTATTATTTTTTTTATTACAACCTAATCTTTTGTGCTATTTTGTTTAAAGTTCTATCGGGCTTAAAAGACACCATTTATTTTATATACATGGTGGCGAAAAAGTCATCACCTTATTAGAAGATACTATGGTTTTTGCAATGGCGGTAAATGTCAGATCAGCTGCGGCATGCACAAATGTAGCGATATACTCCTCAAGAACGCGGAATAATTGTCTTGGCGACGAGGAAGACAACTTTTCATCGAAAATTAACAGGAGCGACGAAGTCCATTACCATCCATGTGTTTTTATCTCTTCTTACTATATGGTGTGGGGTTTATGCTGGAGGTCTCCTCGGTTCCTCTTTCTTATTTCGCTTGTCAAATGACCGCCAGGCTGTACAGAGCCGCTCAACGACTTTTTTCTACCTCAACTGGAAGAATTGGAACTGCAGAATATGTGCTTCCAAGAGGATAGAGCAACGGCGCCTACTGCAAAACCTACAGCTAAAATTCTGAGGGCAGCATTTCTAGGTCGGCTTATCTCTCGTTGTGGTGATTTGCACGGGCAGACAATATATCTCGATTTAACCGTTCTAGACTTCTTTTTGCGAGATTTCTTGAAGTAACGAGTCTATGTCAACATACCTTAGACTCTTGAAGTTTACCTAGAGAATATCCGTCAGGAATCTATTACCGGAAATTTTGGTAAGTGTGATGCAAAATACCACGGGCCTACGTGGCCACCAGTAATGGCGGCGGCTACTTGACCCATAATATTTTTCTAGCTAATGAAAGAAAAATGTAGACATCAAATAGAAACTATTCAAAGGCAAAACGAAAAATTTTAATTTTTAAAAAATTACAATCAAAGAACATTCGGTGACAACTTTTACGCCACCTTGTATATAAAACTTCTATTTTTAGACTTAATATAGTCAAATAGCCATTTATATAGTGAATAACAAGTGGAATTATTGTTCCCATTTAATTTGTATCCCTTCGAATTGAAAAATGCAATAGCGAATCAGGCTGTCAGTTCTCAGTGAATGTTTAAAAGAAAATATACGCGTATATTTTTAAGAAAAGTTAAAAAAAAAAACAAAGCAAAATATTTAGTATTGGGGTGATAGTTTAATTGCAACGTTAGTTTTTTGCACTTTTTAAATTTAATTTCAAAAAATTCTACTACCACATCTTTCGAAAGCTGCACAGATCCATAGGCAATCGACCTTTTGTTTTGCATTTTGTTGAACAATATATCAGTTTGTGTTTTATTAACAAATCTTGCCGTGAATATTCGAATTATAAGAAGAACTACTGACATAAATGTTTTGATCCCCGGCAAAAATTAAGTAAGAAAATCAAAGGAAAAGTGAACAAATTACAAATGAAAAAAACTGTTCACGATAAGGGGAATTTTTTCCCTTGAAAATTTTTTCACATTATTAATCTCCTTTGAATTATCTCAAAACACATTTTTTCTAGGAGTTTTTTACATGATCGCAATTATTTGAAAAGGTATAAAACTATGAGGGAAAAATTGTTGGTCTTAATTAGGTCTTTACAGCTTTCCATAATCCATTCATTCATAGCTCTTATAGCTAATTTTTATGTTTTCCAATTTTAGGTCGTTATCTATTTCATTACTAGTCTTTACTGCTGTATTTTCTTTTATACTTCAATTATAAAACTTTTAAATCTAAAAAATCTTCATAATAAACCATCACAAATTCTGAGATTTTATTAATCATATTCATTCTATTACCTGTTTTTCTTTACATTCGAATTTAACTATAATTTCTACCGCCTAAATTTATGCTATTAAACAATTTATTGCTTTTTTCTCTACTTACAGCTTTAAGGTGTTATTTTATGTGCAAATTAATATTGCTGTGCGTGTATGGGTCTGTAAGTATAAAACTTTTCCTTTTCTTTTATTTTAGTAGATTTGTATATGTATGCGTGTGTGGTAGTTAAACTCAAACAGTCATAATTATAAAGATTACTGTTATAGCATGCCTCAAATTATGCTTTACTTTTTCCATTTTGCTTAATATGTTAGATATTTGTTTGCGTGCCGTTTAAAGATTTCGTAAAGGTGATAATTTCTCTTTTATAATAAAACGTTTTTATGATGTTTAGTCTTTTGAAAAAAGAATGCTTTTTTAATTGCTAAATTTATTTATAAACTGACATTGACCTTATTTTTCTCGTTGTTTGTGCAAAAGGAATTTCAAAAGTTTGGGTATAATTTTAGGCGAAAAAAAGAAACAATTATGGGTCGATGACGGATGTCAACTGAACTTAAGCTGAGTTGCCAACATTGAAATCAGGCAACGCCGCTCATGTTAAAATATAAAATAAAAATAAAAAATTTGTAAATTTTAAGATGAGCGGCGTTGCCTGATTTCGCTGCTGGCAACTGAGCTGAAGTTGAGTTGCCATCTGTAATCGAATTTAGAAAATAACTGCTTAAATGGCACACGGATAAAAATACTTTGGCGAATTAAACATTTTTTTAAGCAATTAAATGTTTAATGTTGTTATAATTTTTACAAGTAAACGACCATATTAATTTATTCGAAAAATAAAGAAAAAACTTAAAACGAAAATTTATAATTTAATAATTTTTCAAGTATCTTTTAAAGGTATTTCTTGGAAGTCTTAGGTTTTTTATTTACAGCCTGTTCATCGATTTCGAACGATAACGTTTGCATAGAAAATTACATTTAAAACATAAACAAAATTAGAAAATTTGTTTCTGCTTTAAATGTTCTATGCGAACTTTAACGTTCGAAATCGGTGACAGGCTGTTTATCATTTACATCCTGTCAAAATTTTACTAATGAAAACTTCGATACTTTAATCTTTTGTTTACATTACCCTAACGTTGAAAGTTTTTTTAAATGTCTTAGCAAATCTAACAACCTTTAAAGGATTGTTATGGAAAGTTTTTATGAAGCTTTCGTCAAAGCTTATTGCAAAAGTTTTGAAATACTTTCTTAAGTTTATTTATTGTAGTCTTTGAGCTTTTGCACTTAGTGAAACAAGTAACAAAACTTTTCTACACAGACTGTTAGAAAGTTTTGAAAGACTTTTAAGCATACATTGAGGCGAAATGTTATAAACATTTTTCCACAACATATTTATTTATTTATTTTTTTTATTTATTTATTTATTAAATTTATAAGGAATAATTTCTAGAATGTTTTAAAATAAATTACGAAGTTTTTATATACATATATATTTTTTTAAGACATAAAAGTTAAAAGTTTTTATCACTTTGAATGGCCCTTAAAAATTGTGCAGAGTCAGAGAAGATGTTCCAGGTTCTCTTTCTCATCTTCTTTATCGCTGCTGCTTTTGTAATCATCGTATTAGACAACAACAGGTCGAGCTATTACAACAACAACAACATATAAGAAAATGTGTTCCGATCACAGATATCAAAAATTGCCACATCCCTTCTGACCATCGATGGAACACTGTCATCCTTGCAAGGCCACAATTGCCTGGTAATCCAACAATCAGTGTAAGTTTTTAAAATAATTTCAAGATTTTAGTTGTTGCTAAACAAATCTAAAAATAATTATTCCCTAAAGACAAATTGCAATTAAACCATGGTCACTCCTGCATTATTTTCTCGCAAATAATATAAAGGAATAAAATCTAAAATTTTCCTCTTGAATAGAAAAGGTTTTTTAAAACAAAAAAAGTTTTCGAACAAAAAGACCAAACCAAAGTCACAAAAATGTCTTTGTTTTAAAATACGAAATAAAAATTCTGTATAAATTTGGCGACAAACTGTCTGGCTTGTTTTAAAACTAGCATCTCTTCTCTTTCTTTAAATTTGGTTGAACACCTGTGATGGTTTGAAAAAATTCTTAAGAATTTTCATTCGAAAACATAAAATGTTAAACTAATGATATTTTAACAAGTCTTAACTAAGTAGAGATCATAAAAAAGGGAATTTCCCAACCTTGACTCGGTCAGGCCATCACTCCCTTGTTGACCTATTCTCTTTGTTATGCTCTCTCTTTCTAACTCAAGTGTTTATTTATTTATTCATTTATTAAATTTCTCTCCCTCTCTCTATTCTATTTATTGCTTTTCTATTGTGTTTACGATCCTTGCTGATTGCACTATTCATTGATTTGTGTATCCCTTTTGTTTTAGTATTCCATAGATCAAGTTTTTGCACAATTCATTCATTAACACGTAACGAAATGTTTGTGATTTTCTCTTTTCATACTCTCAACAACAAACTCTTGAAATTCCTTGTTGATCTTCTTGTTATTTTAAGTACCTTTCAACTACTCTCAGTTGAGTAGCTAAGTTAAGTGTGTGTGTGTGTTTTCAAAATTGGTACTTGTGTTTCAAGAGTTTAACACTCCAAATTGAAGAGGTCCTCTTTTATTTTTTTTAGGTGGGTGTCTTATCTTGCCATTCATTCACCAAGTATTTTTTCCATTGTCTCTTTAGCCAAATGTTTTTCTTCTCAACTAAAGCAAAAAAAAAAAAAACTCAGCGGGAGCGTGTGCTAAAGCAATAGCACTGCTTGATGTTTGGTATGTTTTGGAATTTAAGAAATTATTATTGCAAAAGGATAATTTTGTGTAAAATTGTCCATCTGGCTGGGTTTGCGCGAGTAGCAAACATCAATCTAACAAATGTCTTTAAAGAAAAAGTGTTCTTGGTAAAATAGTTTAAAGGTCTCAAGGGTGTTGTTGAAACAGAAATGAAGAGCAAATTTTAAAAGTATAAAATGCAAAAATGGCTTTGAAAAAAAAGTTATTGCAAGAGATATTGTTATTTAATGAGTTGGGTGTGATTAGAGGATTTATTTGATTTACATTTAAAGGAGAAGTATTAAGAAAATTTAGTGTTAATCTCTAATTGATATTGTAAAATAATAAACATTTCAAATTCAAAATTGCTGCTCGATCTACAAACGTTTGAAAGCCAACTTTTGACGGTTATTAGAAAGAAACTTATCAAGCTTGCCGCACAAGAAGTTTTAACTCTAATTTTTTTTTAATCTTACATCTGGTATTCTATTAGTTCTTTTTATATATCAAACAGTGAATATCCAAGTTTATTTAACATGGTTATGATCCGTTTTCTATTTTGCTTGAATTTAAATTTCTACTAACCTCTCAAATCGTGGTAACGCCAAGAATATCAGAATAATAAAGCAATAAAAGACCATTACTCTGGTAACCACCGCTGGACACTTAACCCATTATACAGACATTTTAAGAAATTAAGTGGGTCAAAATGATTGTTTTCGGAAAATAAACTTATGACTGCAGGACGATCTTGCAATGGTGTTTTCACATCTCCTACGGGTTTCGGGTTTGCTCAAATTTTTGCACGATTTTTCCGATTGTACGCACATTTGGACGATTATATTTACCCTTTTTATTTGATCGCCCATTTTCATAATAAGCCTGAATAACTTAAACGCGTTGCTCGGTTGTGTTTCTTTGTATGGTTCAAATTGAGTTAGTCTGAAATTGAGAAATGTAAAATGAAATGCAGAAAAAAAACTTGACGTTTAGGTGGGGTTCACATTCAACATCGGCCCTTTAACCACCCTTTAAAATACAGTATTATTTCCTTTGTATAAGGCCCAGAATAGAAAGAAAAACGCAACTGCAACGAAATCGCTTTTTAAATTATAAGTTTGAAACCAGTTTCAATCGTTTTCCACACATCCTGCAACCTAAGTTGTACATAAATGCACAGATTAGTGATTCTAAAACCTGTCGCAATGTCACATTTGATTTATAAGGATACTTAACTAATGGTTTACATTCAAGAACAAAATCAAGTTACGTTTTAAACTATTAACGTCTACAGGGTAATCAATAAAATTATAGAAATCATTAAAAGTTTTGCATATTCTCCTTTAGGGGTCAGCGTTGGCATAATTAGTTTGAAAACACTGTAGATGAAGTGGTGCGAAGTTCCGAGTAGATCTAAGAGGTATATTGGGGTTAATTGTCTTCAGCAGGAACTCTGAGAAAATTGAACCATTTAATAAATTTACTAAAAAAGCAACGTTAAGCGTTATGCGTCTACTTTCTTAAATCGGCAAATAAATTAAAGAGAGTCTTGCAGAATATGGAAAATTCACATTTGCAATCCATGTTGTATTTCCCTGATAAAATAAAAGAAATTGTTTTTGAACAGATTCAATGTGCTTCTTGTGAAAATTAGTGTAGGGATCCCAAATAATGGAATCGTATTCCAGGATAGGCCTTACTAATGATGTATACAAACGTTTGGTTATTATATGATCAATAAATTCTTTAGCCCATCGTTTGATAAAAGCAGGCACGCCACGAGCTTTGTTTACCATCATGATAATATGTTTATTAAAGTTTAATTTACAATCAAGGAGAACTACTAAAGGTGCATGTAGACGACATGTTTTTTACATCTGACTTGTCAACTTTTCAAGTCACATGTAATTGTGCGTGTCTGTCAAAATTGCTGTTTTACAGAAGGTTTATAATATTCGGTCACAAACGTACATGTAATTTGCTTCTGACATTGTCTCTGTTTTTTCGCATAGTTATTGCAAAATCCGAAATAAAAATGCCGCCACGAAAATTTTAACATACTCTTCTTTTAATTCAAAGATACCAATTTAGGATATTATAATGAAACTGTTTTTATATATGTATATATTTACATAAATTCTATTCAATGGTGCGATGATCATACATATCTCGGTATTTTAAAATATTAACTGCAGCCGGCTAATGATTCCGTCAATAGTGGACGCCGCTGCCGGTTTCTTCTCGGCATAGATTTCTGATGTCAGATGGTTTTTCAGAAGAAAATAGAGCACGCTCTAATTGAAATTTTGTCAGATGACTTTGCATCTGACTTTTACAGAAGCAAAGGTAAAAAGGTAACACACGACATGTATGTATTTTGCAGTGGGAAATTTGACATGGCAGATGACAAAAACATGTCGTGTACGGTCGCCTTAAGTCTAGAATCTCCGTCACTAAATCAAGCTGATTTCCACTTAAGGAAAAACGACCATTATCATTATAATTTCGTAAAAATCGCATATGTTTGCACTTTTTTTTAGAATAAGAGCCATCTGGGTTGATATTGCACCAATCATAAAATTTGTTTAAATCACGTTGTAAATGTTTGCCCTCTGAGATATTATTATGACTTAGGAAAATTTTTCACATCTTCAGCATACATTAAAGCATTGCAAAATTGTATTACACCCGGTAAATCGTTTATAAAAATAGAAAATAAAATCGGTCCCAGGTGGCTCCCTAGAGAAACTCCAGACTTTACGATAATAATTTTAGAGGTTACAGTATTGAAGATAAAAAAGTGTTGCCGACCTATTAGGTATGATCTGAACCAGTTTATGGTATTTGTAGGGCATCCCATAAGATCAAGTTTCCAATAACAGCAAAAAATAGTTAACTTTATCAAATGCCTTACAAAAATCGGTGTATATGACATCAGCTTGTTGTTCGTTGTTAAAGCTTCGATTAACCAGTCAGTTGTAAAATTAATAAATTTTTTATAGGTTACCAAATTATAAGTTTTTGTTTTTTTATTAAATTTATTAGCCCTTATCGTGGTTGTCGAATTTAAAATACGCCTGCGACTGTTTATTAATAGATTAAAGAGAACGTGAACTTATTTCCTTTAATCTATTACCAATAAGTCGCAGGCGTGTTTTAAATTCGCCAACCACGATAAGGGTGACTAACTAATTAGGAGGGATTTAGTTCAGTTATTTGGAACTCCCTTAGAGGGAAGCGAACTGACACCAAAGTAGTCCTGTGATAGGTCTTTGGTGGTAGAGACCGGTTCTAGTTTTAACACTTTCTATGAATAAGACCTATCACTTTTACATGGGGTTGTCATTGGAGGGGGTCAATTGACACCATTTGACCAGTCACAAATCTATTCTCAATGGACGTGTTTATTGACTGTTACTAAAATGTAGTATTATTTCAATACGATGTAGTATTATTTCAATAAAACAGGTCCTAGAATTAAATTCAAGAGCCAAATTTTAGAAAGTCCCAACAAAAAAAATGTATCACACCACCGGTGAAGACTGTACTGTAGTTCATTGCTTTTTCTACCTTTTTGTTCTTCATAACCCCGGGTCTCCACGTAGCAATATTAATTGCGGCAAACGTCAAATTTGATTGCTCCATAAAATTTGCGACGTATAGACCGCATATTGCTATGAGTGGCAATCCATTGCGCAATGATTGCTCTTCTTATTGCTTGAGCAATTATTGCTTAGCAATCTGCTGTCAAATCAGTTGTAATTTATCTGACATTTCATTTCTCTGTACGGTTGTTTATTTGTTAGTGTGTTTATTTATTAAAAAATCAATTAAGAAAAAGCCGCCAAGTGAAAAAATACTTCAACAAAATACAGAAAAAGTGTTTATATATTATATTTTTAAATAAACGTCAATATTAACAAAAACAAACGACACATTTGTTTTTTTTTTGTATATTTTTATTTTTTCAATAGAACAATACAAGTTTTAGGCTTTTTTTCATACGCAAGTAAACAAAAAAGTAATACAAAACACAGCTACGACAATTAAAATTAATTATTTTATTTTATTAATTTAATTTATTGATTTAAAAAGAAAATTTAACAATCACTTCAAAACACAACATGAAACATTTGTTATAAATAAAGGCACAAAACTTTATACAACTACTCGCGGTGAAAATTGCAAATTTATGGCAAAGCAATAACAAGTGTTCTCCAGCAATATAATCAGCAATTATTGCTCCATTGTTCTGTCATTGTTCTGCCGACGTTATTGCTTGTACTTAGCAATAAAAATTGCTACGTGGAGTCCCAGCGTAAACCAGTTACATGACTGGTTTTCCTTTCACTGGTCATGAGTTCTTTCTTTTTGTACCTGTTCTATTTTCACAACTCCCAGGACCAGTCTGTGGGAGCAATTGACACAAATTTCCCGCAGGGTCAAGTCAAATTAATTTATATTGCAGAAAGTTAACTTAACAAGGTTGAAGGAAGAATAGCCCGACAAGTTAAAATAATCCAAAACATTTCGCAAAAAAAAATAAGGTTTCAAAAAATTAAATTAATTTTAAATATGTGGGATTTGAAAATAAATTTTTTCCAAATGCATTGGCGTTATTCAGTAAAAGACAAACTTTTACTTTGGATAAAACAGTACTTATCTATTTAAACAAGCAAAAATGAAGTACCAATTTTTACAACATTGACATTTTATTAAAATTTATTGATAATTTTCTTGGCTGAGCTGGGGCTCGAACCTGGGTTGAATTTACTTGTTTCAAGAATCAGCACATTCTTTTATCAGAATTCTTTGAGTTCTGACCTCTGCACCGCTGCGGTGCATGCCAGCCAACAGTAAAAAATCAATCTTAAACCAGTGGTACTGGTGGTTCGAAATTTGCTGTAATTATCAATTTATTTACATGTCGCCTCCTTTTCCTCCGTATTTTTCGTATTCTTATTATGTTTTTTGTCCACTTTCGTCGACATTTTATTTGTACAACTTGAAGTAAAACGTACATAAGTTGTTTAAGTTTTTTAAAGATATTTGAATAACAATAGTCTGAATTTTTTATATTTTTGTTTTTAATAAAATTAAAAAAAAACGATTTTTTATGGAAATTTTTTAAGTTTTTAGTGAATATTTTGGATATTTTTATTGTCCATATTATTTAATACTTTAAATAGCCGACAATCCGCGCCTTCTAAATATAAACTTAATTATAGCAACCCTCTGTAGAATTTTGAAATCATAAAAAGCAGATTTTAAGTAAAAAACGAACTTTCAAATCTATTCAAGTGTGACAAATACCCCAGATGCCCTACTTGGTAGTCTCCGCTACTGAGTTCAAACTTAAATTCAACAACACCTTTGCGCACTTTTGAAATGAAAGAATCGGCTTAGAAACGAAGAATTTGATTTAGAATCCATCTCGCCGCATCTGATTGTTAAACTAGAAAACTATAAATTATAAATAAAATCAAGTTATATGATTTCGTTTATAATCATCTGTTTATGACTCGTTTGGCGTGATATCAATAAAATAATTGCCATTAAAAAATCTTATGCAAAACTCTCACTGATCGTAAACTAATTTTGTTGCTCAAAAACTTGTGAAATATTTACAAACTCATTTGTGCACTTTAATTGCAGGAAAATCCAATATTTATCAGCCCAAAAACAAAAGCAACTACTTTTGTACCTTGTAAAACATTTATGATCCCTTTGTCAGTCTATCTAAAATCACAAATAAATTTCAGTTTGTTCACTCACTAAACGCAGCAGGAGCAATTTGCCAAAACTAACACTTGAATTTAATGAATGAGTTACACAGCCAATTGAGAAGACAAAAACCTGGGTACTCAAAGACGAGTACTTTCGTACTCGAAATTGCAGTCTCCTACCTACGCCAGCAGCTTCAAAATGAAGTGGACAACAAATACTTTTGAGGTAAGAGCAGAAGAGCCCAATCAATCTTTATGAAAAATAAAATTCATTTGCTTCAGTAATTGCAAACAAAGGCTCAATAGGACATCACAGCTAAACGGGCAGGTACTGAATTTAGACAAATTTTATTTCATTTTAAAATCGCCGACTGGGTTATTGAATTGCGTTTGAAAGTAACAAGAAAAAAAAAAACAAGAAAATTTCTTAAGACCTGTAGGAGTAGATGCAATTGCGTTTATTACTCATTGCACAAAAACACCCAAGGGAATCTTTACACTATTTAGATTTTCGCTTCGAAATTATCTTTACTTTTCATGCTCAATTTAATTTTAACCTGAGTTGGCAATAAATTCTCTTGCTTGTGGAAATCTTTGCAGGTCTTCCGAGATCTTAGGATTCGATAAGCATTTGTCTGCTAATTGTCTTGGGTATTTGCGATTTTTGCTTTATCATTAAGGCGAAATAATGCAACATTTTAGAGAGCGATAAGATTTTAATGATTTTGATTTTGTAAACTTTAAGTAGTTTGACAGTTTTAAGTGTCGTGGGAATTTTTCTGGGGTTGTGTTGGCAACCTGTGGGAATTTCTTGAAGAATTTAGCTAATTAAAAGTTGTAAATGATGGCACGGTTTTTTTTAATAATTAATTGGATATGCGGTTTCTTTTATGCAAAAAAAAGTAAAAATTTTTAAGCATGACAAGTTTGATTACCCACCTCTGAGATCGGGCAAAACATTAAAGGCCTTATTATTCTGTTCAAACAACTGTAATATTCGGGCAAGGAAAATCAGCAGCACCAAACGTTTAGGATAGCAACACTTTGTAACCAGGTGGTGGCTGTGATAATTTAATACCCAGATTGGGGCAAGCCATGTTAGAATTAATTTTTGTCCGTAGCTTAAAGTGCAGAAAAATTCTGAAAAATTCCCCAGGCACAAAGCATACAGAGATGAAAAAACTGACGTATGAAAAATGCCTAAATTATTTGTGAGGGCAGCTTTCGAAGAAAGAGAAATAAAACGTTTTTTGGTAGTGAAGTGGCAATGTGTAAAAACAGGCCGCTTCTATCAACACAATCAAAACAAAAAATGCAAAAAGGGCAGCTTTCGAAGAAAAAGACAGAAAAATACACAATATTTTCTGTCTCGTGACGCCTCTGTGTGCTCTGTGCCCCAGGTTAGTATTGATTTTTGTGGGTAACTTAAGCTCACGTATGTCCCTTAACAACATTTCTTTACAATAATGGGTTTAATAGCATCTACAAACAAATTTATAAAAAAATGACCCCAACAATCAAGAACTTTACTTTTCCCCGTTTAATGGTGCTCTCACACTTGAGGCACCGTTGCAGATACGCAAGATAATCTCAAGCACTCTTGTCACAGAGATTCTTAGTCGCAATAACTTTGTTCTTTGCCGAGTAGTTCTGAACTGATTTCAACGTTCGAGGGTTGGTCTGTGCGTTTCAGAAGTGGTGATTTTCAAACGAAAGATAAAGACTGCATTTTTGAGATCGTCTTTTTATAACCCAAGGGAACCAAATTTTTGTTTTGCTAGAACCGATCCAATATATTGTGTTATTCTAGTGACTCTGGACCTGCATAGAATAACGCCTCAAATTCTACAATCACAAACATCCTTGTAGCAGTTAAAGGATGTAAAATAGTTATTATTTTTACTTGACCAATTAACAGTTGAATATCTCATCATTACAAACCGAAGGGACCACTAAAATGTGTCTGTACAGGAGGGATATTTCAAATGGCCTCTTAAAAGAACTCAATGTTTTTTATGGTGTATGCTGTTGATAGGCTTGCCATTTCTATTTTGAGAAATTCTATTTTGAGAAAAAGAGGACGCCAGCATTAAAAATGTGGGACATTTGCTTGAAAAAGAGGACGCCAGCATAAAAAATGTGGCACATTTGCTTGAAAAAAGAGTGTCCTCTCCTAAACAACCTAATTTTAATAAAATTAACGACGGCATAAAAATTAACAAACAAAATTTGTTTTTACACAAAAACTTAATTTGGGTAACTCCATGTCAAATCGACCTGGGGTGGGACTTGACCCCTTTCGATTTGAATGAAATTTGGCGGGAGGGTTTCTTTCATCCCATAAAGAACATATATCAACGAAAAACAATTTTTTAATTTTTTTCAAAAGTTATGTCATAATTTCGCCGAATGTGCCGAATGTATTTTTTATATCTCGAAAACTACTTAACAAACGAAAACGATTTTTGTCAGTTTAAAGAGAATACTTGAAGCTACAATAAATATATTGAAAAAATGTCTTTGCAAAATATTAAATTTTCAAAAATGGACTTAGTCAAACAAAACCCTATTTTTTTGCTGATTTTTTTTTTATATAATACTTCAAACTGTTCTTTCAAAATCCTGAAACTTTGAAGGATGTACTTTTTTTAAGATATGATTTTTTATTTCTTTCCAAAAATAATCTTAAAATAAAATTTTAATATAGTCATTTGAGCAGTAAGTATTTATTTGAACAAAAGTAACGACATTTATAAGGTTGCTTTTGCCTATTTGTTGCATTTTTTTGTGAGCTCCATTTTCAAAGAAAAGTACTCTTTTTGTCACGTTACGTCTCCAAAAATTAAATCATACCTATCTTAAAATAAAACAGAGCACCTAAATCTTTTTTTAATGAATTTTGTGACCTGTGATTTAAAGTTTAAATGCAGGAACAAATTTTCAATAAAGGTGTAAAAAGCCGGACAACCCCGGACACTTGATGAAAAAGAAGTAGGACTGCCCCGGATACCCAAAAAAAGAGGACGGTGTCCGGGGAAAAGAGGACGGATGGCAACCCTAGCTGTTGAGAACAGGCAACAGTGTCTGTCAAAAGTCACTGAAATAGCTTTTTCGTATTGAAACTGAAAAAGTCATAAATATTTTTTTCTTTTGGATTTTTTTTTTGTTTATAAAAACAGGCATGATTTTGAAATGTTAGCGAAAGGTGATAAAAGGCAAGCCAATTAGAGAAGTTAAGGTAAGGTAGAAATAGCAGTCAGTGCTCATCTGACACACTTAGACTCCATTATCGTTTGTCATACCATGGAGTTCCACTAAACAGAGCCCTTACCGCAGAAACATTCCGAACTTCTAACAAAGTAGCAAATGCACTCCAGTTGAATACCAGAGACATCATACAATCCGCCAAAGGTTGCGGATCCCATTTTGGCTAGTCGACTTCTTGTCTGTGCAGGGCACTTACAGAGAAGGTGTTCTAAGCTCTCCTGCTTATATTTGTCGTAGCCTCAGCGGCTGTAATCATGGGATTCTGCACCTAGACACTGTGCATGCCCGTGACAACAGATACTAAAATAAGTACATCCCTTTTAGTCAACGATAGAAGAGACATTGCACGCCAGTCATCCATGGGGGGCTACAATTGCCTACAATCTGTGTTCGCAGGAGAGAAAAGGTAGCGCAATGCCTTCCAAATCCACTGGAACCCGTAAGGAAGTGCCAAGTTTATCAAACTCATCCGTTCTCTGAGGCCAATATGATCCTGATATGAAACGCTCGCTTAGAGATTAGCGGCAGTCAAGGGCTGTTCTCGTTCGCAAGGAGGGGGAATCGCAAGGAGGGGGGGCTTTCAGTCTAAATATCCACAGTATTCGTCGACACAGCAGATAGTCTGAGCCAGTCTTCACCTTCCTTGATCGCAAGAATCTCCGCCTGAAAACCGTTACAGTAATCCGGAGGTCTTCGCGATTAATTGAGGCTCAGATCCCTTTGAGGCTACTCCAAGGCCTACTCCTGCTCGTGCCTTAGTTCACGCCTCTGCTACCTGGAACACCGTTTCCCCGCGCAATGGGAGGTATGATAAATTCTCCAGTTCGGGATTATCTTTTTCTTAACACTACAATTGTCCGCAGCTTTTTCCGCTCCACTGTTGGGTACATTTAAGGCGAATTGCTATCTATTTCCTCACCATATAAAAGGGTTGTAGGTGAAGGAAGCGAATTAAATAAATCTTTCTAAAAAATAATTAACATGCAACATTATGAATAATAAAAGATAATCTTAAGCCAAAAATAAAATTGGCTGCTACCTTCAATTTTTCATATCCCCTGGGATATTGATTTCTGTAGCTCATCATAAAAGAACAATTCTTACAAATCCTTTTAAACCGATAAATTTTTTCACAATATAACTAAATTTTTAAATAAGGACATAAAACTTAAGCAAGAACTATTGTCATTGGAATATTAACAACAATTTTTTTTTTTTGACAATTTTGCTAAAATAAAAAAAGACACAATATGTCAGCTTAAAATATTTCACACATTTCGCTCTTATATTAGCATTTCTTTTTAAGCAAAAAAGAAATGTGCATTATTTAGTTGTCCCCGTATTAATTTGTGTGTTTTTATTTTGCATGAAAGAATATTTAATCCGACAGGCATTACTAACTTCCTTGGGATAAGCCAAGGATAATTGTTTCCTTTAAATACTTCCGTATGAGTTTGAAATTAGTTGGATAACAATAAAATTTTGTTTTCATTTACGAGCGATGAAATTTAGTTTAATTTAAAATAGATTTTTTTATTGAAAAAAAAAATCATGTTAAAGTGTGAAATTACAAAGATTTTTTTGTTAAATCTACATTAAGATTAAAAGGAAATTTGTGTAAATTTTTTTAAGATTTAATGAAGAGCCAAAGATTTTCTAATTAGAGAGAGTACTTCCGAACTTTGTCAGTTAATAGTGGCCATATTGTTTCAGCTTATCTGTCGAATTAGCTGTCATTTTGTTTGTCCGTTTTGCCTTTAAAAACAGATGCAAATGATAATACAGTGACGGTCTAAATTATTGGCACAGTAAACCATTTCAAATTCACGATTGATTAAATTAAATGGTCTTATTCAAGCGATTTTTATTTAACAAATATTTTTACTAGAAAGAATAATGAACAAAGGAAAAAAAACCCAGTTTTGCTGAGCAAAATTATTGGCACAGCGTAGTTGAAGCTCTTAAAATTTTATCGATATGGCCACTTTTTTCTTTTCGCTTTTTGAGTTGGTTTGACAGCGACTGTTTACATTTAATGAATAAGAAGTAAAAGCAAAAATTTTTTTAGCCAAGGACAAATGAAGAAGTGGAAGAAATGACTTCTGTTTTTAGTTTTAGTTTCAAAGTTTTCTCATGTCTAAGTGCGAATGTCACTGTGCCTTTAATTTTCAAAAAATAAATTGATTTTATTTAATTTACATTTTACAAACAGAAATAAACCACAAAATCTCAGCGCAAAATGATTTTATATTTTCACAACCAAGGCAAATCTAAGTTGAGATTGGAGAAATGATGGACACTATATGGAGCAGCGTGCAGCGTTTCAAAGGAGCCTCAACATTTGAAAGTACTCAACAAAAACTTTAAGCGGCCGTGAATGCAGCTAGATAATTAGAAAAGTCGAAGTAAGTCCAAAAATATCTTCAAAAAAGATCGCTGCGGAGATTAATCATGAATTTCGAAAAGGCGGAGAGCACTACATGAGGCGAACTAAAACGTTGCTGGACATAAACCTTTAATTTCGGACCAAGTACTAAAGTGTAAAAACTCTAAACTTTCCCTTATTGTAATTGAAAAATTATCTTCCGCGATGACTCACATTTCTTTATGAATGGGTACGTTCACAAACAAAATGCTCGCATTTAAGACGATACATATTCACATGAGAACCAACAGCATCCCAAAAAAAGTCACTGTTTTGTGTATTCCTTAGCGAAAAAAGAACGTCACGTTATAGTTCTAAATGGTAGGGACCGGTTTTAGTTCTAACAATTTGTATAAAGAGGACTTTCCACTTTAACATGGCGATGTCCAAGGATGGGGGTTTATTTGCAGCTTTTTGACACTCTGTAACAAGTCATTGAACACATTGGCTAAAAAACTGCCTGCTGCAGATATTGTCCCGAGTGAACCATCTTAATATTATAAATTCTCCTCATATAAAGTAGAAGAAGAAGATACATTAGCTACTTCCTTTGTAGTAACATTATAACCAGTTAAGTGATATGTTTTAATTGAACCTATCACAATTCGTTCCCTTTTAATAAAATATCGTGTTCACTGGTCACGGGATAAGTGCTTTAAGAACATTTGACACAAATTTCCCGCAGGGTTAGTTCAAATTTGTTTAAGAACTACCTTGGTCAGGCTATAACTGCCAACGCCAAGCGCTATAGGTTCATTTCTACTAAGTTCTTTTGGACCTAATTGGATGATTAGACACCAAGGATAGGCGGCGCTAAGTGTAACACTGCTCATACCATATTGAACATTATTTCTGCACAAGCGATTCGAGAGCAGGTCGTCTAATGTAAGGTGATGTAAATTAGTCAAAGAGATCGTGTAATTAAGCCCCAGTATACTTTTCTTGTGGGATATTCTTAAGTCGCGTGCAAATAAGTCACAGATCATGGGATTCTGCACCTAGACACTGTGCATGCCTGTGACAACAGATACTAAAATAAGTACATCCCTTTTAGTCAACGATAGAAGAGACATTGCACGCCAGTCATCCATGGGGGGGCTACACTTGCCTACAATCTGTGTTCGCGGATCATCTGTCGTTAGCAATATCGAAAGTCGATCGCCGAAGTTTTAGTGTACAGGAGAGAAAAGATAGCTCAATGCCTTCCAAATCCACTGGAACCCGTAAAGAAGTGCCAAGTTTATCAAGCTCATCCGTTCTCTGAGAACAATATGATCCTGATATGAAACGCTCGCTTAAATATTAGCGGCAGTTAAGGGCTGTTGTTGTTCGCAAGAAGGGGGAATCTAAAGCCATAACGGCATCATGGCTATCTAAATATCCACAGCAGTCGCGAAGCCGCAGCGGAAATTTGCATAATATTATACTCCATACAAAATGGCATCCTTGACACGTTCAAGTACAGGGTGTTCAGGTTCAACTTTTGCTAAATCAAATCATTCAGAAAAAAGACTCGACATAAATTTAAATATTTTCTGTACACCTAAAAAATGTATCGCCGCTGCGGAAGGAGAGATAAAAAATTTGTTAGTTAGACGGCGTCCTCAGCAAAACAGTAACCATTTTATGTAACAAATTTTTAAAACAGATCTCGTGTATTGATGACAAAGCATTTTGTACTAAATTTTAATGATTTTACAATAACCGTTCTACAGATATGTACACAGAAAGTGTATTCGTATGGAAGGTTCCATGCCTACTTTTCCCATTGAACTTTTAAAAGATGTTGTGTGTTATTATGTAAGATATTTTTACAAAATTGGAATACTTTCACTGTAAAGTAGCTTAGGAGTCTATAGGGAACAAAATTACATACGCTTTTTCTTTAATAGTTTATTTATTGCTCCTTCTGTACCTTCTTCCTTTATTTTTGTTTTGAAAGGTATAGTTTATCAAAAGTGTGGTCCCTACAAAGCTTGAAGACTTTGCTACCCCTGCAGGTACCTACCCTCTTTATTTTTATTTTCAAATGTGTAGTTTACCATAAAAGTATCTCCTACTAGGTTTGAACATTCTCTCTATAACAGTTCTTAAGATGTGCGATATTTAACATTGTCGTCCTATGGGAGAATCACCTCCCCTGCTGATATCTTATTTCAATTTCGGGGCTTAGAAGATCCTACTGAAAAAATGTTAAAGAAAATGTGTGCAGCGGCTCTTAAGATATGCGATAATTAATATTGGCATCTTATGGAGGGTACCTCTTCCCCTGCCCCTATCGAAAAAAGAAGAATCATATTTTATTTTCGGGGCTCACCTGATAATACTAGAAAAACTTCAGGAAAATCGGTTCAGTATTTTGGAGTCTATAAGCTAACAAACAAACAGGCAAACATTTTTAATTTTTATATATAAAGAAGAAGATATATAATTTCTTGTTGTTCCTATGAGAAACATGCGATCTTAACGATGCTATATTCTTTACCTCGTTCCCTGATCTGTAGCCTTTGGCCTGATCTGTAGCCTTTGGCCTGATCTGTAGCCTTTGGCGGCTTCGATGTCCAGTTGTCGAAGCCAGGAATGACTTAGACGACCGTTGTTTCGGCTGCGCTGTGGCCTCTAGGCGATTGCAAAGCTGGTAATTTCGGCAGAACATGTCCGATCCATCGCCATTTTCTTTTTCTTATTTCCGAGTTGCTAAATTTTAAGTAAAAAACAGCGACCAAATTTATTTCTAACAATAAATCTTTAAAGGAGATACATTCTTCTTCATACTAAAAAATCTATAGAAGTTTTATCTTTTCTATTCATTTTCCCACTGTAATGTCTTGTTTTATTTCCCAAGAATTCCTTCTTTTTTGGATAATTCAAAAAGCCGTCGGCTTTTGCAAGTCCTCCTCAAAATTATTAAAAACAAAATTATAATTTTTCAGTTAAAATTTTTTAATAAAATTGTTCTTACAAATTAAAACTTAAACATATTAAAATAAATTCGATTTTTAATTTTTAAAACACTACATAACCTCAAATATAAACAATTCATCTACAACTTGTTTTGTTTCTCAAATATACAATTTACAAAATTTACACAAATTATTTTTCAAATTAAAAATTTCTTAGTTACTGTTCCACTTTTACAAATGCCCCGTCGTTATATTTCCTAGGTGAGTTATCTTCATGGCCAGGAGATTGGGAAGGACTATTGCTGGAGCCATTAAATGTGGGAGAGTCGGAACCCTTCTTTTGCTTGACACGACGATTTTGGAACCAAATCTTGACTTGTTTCTCAGACAAACGCAAACGGTTGGCAATTTCAATACGCCTGAGGCGTGAGAGATAGGCATTCATTGAGAATTCACGCTCTAGTTCCAACAACTGGGTACTGGAGAAGGCAGTGCGTATGCGTTTACTGGAATCGGCATAATCCGAAATGACAGGAGTCAGTTCTAATTGAGAGTGGATGGCATTGGAGGTTGTTGTATTGTTTGTGGTTGAAGAAGCTTGAGTTGGCTTTAAAGGTGATGAGGAGGGAGAGCAGGAGGATGAATCGTGTTTGTAACGTTTATTTTGTTGCTCTTCCAAACAAGGATAATCCATAGTTGAGGTTGAGGAAGAAGCGGAAGGTGAGGTACAGTAGCCATTGTCTCCTAAAGGCAAAATCGAGCCATAAGAAACTGTAGTGGATGGCAAACGAGGAGAAATGGGTTGATGTTGTTGTTGGGTGTAATTTTCAAATGTGGCTGATAGTTTACGCTTTTGAGACATCAAGGATGCGTATGGATGATAAGCATGTTGTTGGAGAGCGGCGGCTGCAACAGCTGCAGCTTGCTGTTGTTGTTGCTGCTGTTGTTGTTGTATGCCCAAGGAAAACAAATAGCTGCCCACATAACTGGCTGGATAAGGCAACATAGGTATATTCGGTAACATGACAGCAGCTGCTGCAGCAGCGGCAGCATGGGCCGCCGTGGCAGCAGTCATTGAGGGGCCAGCAGTAGGAGAACCCATAGTATCCTTTTTACTAAGAGGCATGGTATCGCTAAGTAAAGAATCCATTAGAAATGAGCGAGACATTTTGGTTATTTATTTATTTTTTTTTTTTTCAAAAACACGTTTAAAACAAAAATTCTTTAAAGTATAAAAAAAAGAGCTGTTGTATTGATCACTGCTAAATGTGAACTAATGCTCTTTGGCTTCAAGATCTTGGTTTATATACCCCTGCACCCTTAATTCGAAAAACTACCCTGAGTAAATAACAAAAAAAAAAAACCTTAGACTATTTTTATTAGTTGTTGTATTATGCCTTCTAACTTCCTACCACAACAAATTATAATTTGAGGGTTGTTGTTGCTTTAGGCCACCATTGTTTCTGTTCCTTTGTTGTTATTTCGAAAATCTTTTCAATTCAATACTCTAATAAATTGTTATTGTTCTTAATGATTTGTAATTGCTGAAAAGTACATTTGTCTCTTCTGAGTGCGTTTTGCTCCGCCCTTAGACAAGTTTCTCTGAGAAAGCAGGTACTCAGTTCTAAATTTCATTCATGTTTCGTTTTTCTTCTTTATGACTTTCTGCTATTGGCATGATGCCTTTTTAAAATGTTTTTTTTTCTTAATTTATTTAGTTTTTCATTCAATTTCAAATTTAATGCTTCATGGTTTCAAATTGTATTGAAAATTTGGGGTGTTTAAAATCTTTCGTAATGAATTGTAAATTTGGCGCGTAAAGCTTTTTTGTATCGCAGTTGAATTTTATGAATTTTGAATTTAAATTATTTTAAAATTTAGTTGGTATTTGGCTGAGGATAATTGGATTTAAAAAGAAGTTTAATGGAAAGTATAGAAAAGGGAATTAATAAATTTTAAGATCGAATTTACTTTTGCAAATGCTAATTTAAATTTAATTTCGAAATTTTTCATCCATCAGTTTGGAGAAAAATAAAAAAAAATTCCACATTTTATTAAGATTAACTGATATCAAATATCCCCCGCATGCACGCTTACAAATGTCGCTTCTTTTAGCGAAAATTTTGCTTACTACCAGGCAAGTTAGAAGGTATATATCGGTCATTAATTGTGTTTGTATCATTGATTTATCCTGAATAACGGATTTGCAAATAGGGAAGAAAGAAGATTCTTTCCGGGAATTTTGTTTAAAATAAAAATTATACATACCGCGCAAACTTTTTGAATTTGTTCATCAGTATATTCTGACAAAACGACATGATTCACGCCAGAACAACAATTCCAAATTAGGCAAAGTCACTTAGAAAATCAGCCATCGATTTTTTTTATTGCAAAATTGTGTTCAGTAAAGAGAGTGATTTTGGGCATAATAGGTTTGTTAATATGAAGTTTGACCAATGGACAACAGACTCCATTATATCAACAAAAAAAAAAAAATGCACGTGGTCGGAGCGGTTTACATCCTGGTGGCATCATCGCCCCTTATTTCTTCATAAATGAAGCCATACCTCGCGTAACAGTCAATAGAGACTGTAACCGCTCTATTATCGATAATTGTGCAGAATGCGTTTTCAACACGATGGCGCTACGTGACATACGGAAACCGTAACCACTGACTTATTTAAATCAAAATTAAGTTAATTTTGAGAAATGTGTGTTTAGTAATTAAGATAATTTTCGGCTTAAAGTGTTTGTTATGCACAATAGCCCCAACGAACTCCATTACATCTAGAACAAGTAAGAAAGTATAGTCGGTCAAGCCCGACTATATGATACCCTACACCACAGTACTTAAAAACACATCATGCTTATGTGTCCATGTAAATATGGATTTATCTTCATGAAAATCGGTTTGAAATTTTGTTAGAGTCAGAAATTGCCCCCTGCCTCCCCTTGTGGTCCTATTTTTTAAAAACTGTGTAGCTAATGTGTCCCTATAGATATGGATCTATCTATGTTTTAAATTTCATTAAAATCGGTTTGATAGTTTCTGAGAGAAAGAAATTTCCCCCTATCTTCCCTCGTGGTCATACGATTCGGCCCATTTTCAATAGGCTTGGTCCTTGTGCCAATAAGAACCTTTGAGCCAAATTTTATCAAATTATGTCCAAATGTCCAAAAACCTGTACTATGCGCACAAGGTTACATGGACAGCCAGCCAGCCAGCCGGACGGACATCGTTAGTTCGACTCAGAAAGTGATTCTGAGTAGATCGGTATACTTTAAGGTGGATCTAGGACCACTATTTTAAGGCGTTACACACATCAGCACAAATGCAAAATACCCTCTCCACTATTGTGGTGTGGGTATAAAAATACACCGTTGGGGAGGTTTATATGCTGGTGACATCATCGCTCCTTATTTCATGAAAAATTAAGCCGTAACTCGCGTTTCGGTCAATGGAGATCATTACCGCTCTATGATCAATGATTTTTTGTTTGTAAATATGGATGATATTGATTCGGGCGGAATATAGTTTCAACACGATGGCGCTACGTGTCATATGGCAACCGCAACCATTGAGTTATTGAAATCAAAATTTGGCGATAAGTTAATTTTGAGAAAGGGATCTGTCAATTCGCCTCAAATACCATGCGATTTAAGAACATTCGATTTTTTCTGTGGAGTTTTATAAAGTCAATGGGAAATGCTGATAAATTGGCAACAGTTGGCGCCTTGATGGACACCATTGTTATTCATAACAAACGGCCAGCAATGCTCGAAAAAGTGGCCCAAATTTGGACATCTAGAAAACGTCCATAAGCCGAAATCCTTTTCAAATTTTAGGGCCATGAACTTTTCTTTCGAATAAATAAATTTGTTTGAAATTAGTTTTAAATTATGTAGTAATAATTAGGTCCTTGTAGTATCTACAGTTTAGAGTGTGTTTAAAATCCGACTTGGTCTCGAGTGTCGTAAATGAGTCAAATTTTAATTAGTATGTCTTAAGTCAGGTTTAATTCTGCCCCAAATTTTAATTTCTTTTTAAAGTACGATTTTTTCTCCGATTTAACCTCCCGAATCTTAAACGAGCTCCATTCCGTTCCATTGTTTTTTTTTTAATATTTCTTTACTGAGTCTTTATATAAAAAAATAGGAACTAACAATTATTAATCAACTATTCGTCCTTATTGTGTAAGGCTTTGTCATAAGCGCCTGAGTAGTTTTTTGTAATAGATTAAAGTAGCACACAAGCTGTGTTCATTAATCTATTACTAAAAACGACTAATTCGATAACGACAACGCCTTACACAATAAGACCGATTATTTTTTCTCAAGTTTTGATGCTGCCGAAAATTCCTAATATAATCCGTTTAATGTACGTGAATTTTTAATAACGAATCCTACACAACGGTAAGTTGCCAGATGCATTTGAGGTTACCACTGGTGTGAGTTAATGATGTCTCTTGTCGCCGATACTTTTCATCGTCGTAATGCGCTCGGCTTTGTATGGCAGACGCGGTGTCCAATGGGCATCCTTCCAATATTTCGAGGACTTAGAATGTGCCTTTGGTGTTTCTTTTCTGAGCCGAGTTCCAGGTCGTCTACAGGAAAATATTGATGACATTGGGTTTAAGCCTCGTGCTGTTGAGCTGGCAATTAATGTTTTCAAAACTACAATTTTGCCTGGTGTTTATGGAGCAAATTCTTCACCACGCATTAGTGTGGATAACGAAGGAGTTGAATGTGTAGGCACATTCAACTATGTGGGCAGTATGGTGACTAGAAATGGTCGTGCTGATGAAGACATTAAAGCGCGTGAAGATAAGGCAAAAGCTGGCAAGGCAAGGCAAAAGTTGGCAAGTCTATTCTGTTTTACGGTTGTGAAACTTGGAAAAGAACAAACGCCTTCAAACCTTTGCGAACAAATGCTTGCTCAAAATTGTAAACATATGAAGGCCGAAACGCATACGGAACGTTGATCTGGAGAACGCGACAAACCTAATCACTGTGGAAGTATGTTAGCGGAAATAGTGATGGACAAGTTAGACACTTTAAAGGCCAAATGACAACATTGGGCGACAAGCGCTGAGGTGGAACCCGCAGGGAAGAGGCTGGCGTGTGGGTGCACCTGCTAAAACGTGGAAAAGGTCGATGGAGGCGAAGCTGCAAGAAGAAAACTACGAATTGAATGACGTCAGCCGAACATCTCGTAATAAAGTCCGGTATAAGAGGATGGGCTAAGGCCCTATGCTCCACTTTGACTCAAGGATAACAGAAGAGAAGAAGGTCCTGCGAATTCCAGAAGAAAATACTTTAAGCACAGTTTCCGTTCACATAGATGTTTAGCGCTCTTCTGATCAAATAAGTCCTGCCGTATCTCTTCTCTCTCCGTTCCATTGTAATTGTTATATTTCTCGAACCGTTTCCTTCCAAAACCATAACCATTTTTTTTATGCCACCTTAAAACTCCTTGCAATTTTATGCACATAATTATTAAATTTCCTAAGAAATTCATAATGAATTTTCGTAAATTATTTAAAAGATTTTAAGTCTGACACAAGATGTGTTATATATTTTTAAATCTGTTTAAAACGATTGACAAATAAGGTTTCCTAAACAACAAAAATAAAAAACCAAATTATCTCTTTAGCCATCCTAAGCTGAGTTTGATCCTTATGACTTTTATTCTTATAAAATAAAGGAGAAAAATAAAACCAACCAGACAAGACAAGACGCCTAAATGTCTGACAAGATAGTTTTTTTTTTGTTTTTTGAAATTCCTAGAAATTTTTGGCGGCAAATCTTACGTTTTTGTTACTCTGCTTCGATTATTTGTCAAACGAAATTTTAAACAGATTTTCTTATTATTTTATTAACATTTTTTTGTTTATTGATTCTTTCATTTCATTCAGTTTTTATTTTATTTTTTTTTGTTTCTTTTTCGTTATTGTGTATTGTTCTGATACTTGTAGTTTTATAGGAATTTTATTTTTTGATAATTGTTCTTTTGTGACTTTTGTATCAAGGAGTTGTTTGTCTTTCTCTTTGAACACGAGTGTTCGTTCGATCATTTTGTGATGAATGAAAGGACACACACATAAAGGACTTTATTGATCGCTGTTGTTGTTGTTTATGCTTTTGTGCTGCAGTTTGCATCTGTATGTGTGTGTATTTATCGTTTGTTTTAGGGTCTGGTCTGTTAAGTGGCTTTAAAATCTTGTTAATTGTGTAATTTTAACAATAAACCAATAAACATGAAAATTTGTCATAGAGGAGGGTCTCGTCTTTTTTTTAAGACAGGGACTCCTTTAATGACATTTATAAGTAGGTACTTAACACATTTTAATGTCAAATTTATTTTATAACACTTAAAATCTGTTTTAGTTCTGGCAAAATTTTGTTAAAAATTAGCAAGATTTTCTTTGCGATGAATAATGGCAACCTTTTGCGGGGTCTATAATAGTTTGTAGGAAAAACTATTGCAATTTCCTCAGAGGGCGGGGGGCCTTTAAATCGGAAATTTGTTAGTAAGTTGTCTTGCGATGTCGAAAGAATGAGTTCCTTAGCATTAATTGAAATAAGCAGTTCTCGAAATGGAGTACTCTACACGAAGTTTGATATAAAACGTGGACGTTTTATCGATTACACTGGTTTACAGCCAAAAATTACCAAGAACGCCACGTGCCTAGATAAGTTAACTTTGACCTCCTGAACACGAAAAACGCTGTAATTTTTTTTCATTAGTTAAGTTTTTTAGATAACGGTACTTTTGTGTTTTTCGGTGTATGGTCCCACTCAAACCCTTGTGGAGCCCAACCGAAAAGTCCGATCGAGATAAATGGCATATCGTTGGAAAGGCAACTGAATGTCTTTTCCGTCGATATGCTAAATTTTTATCTGATAAGAATTGGCTGAGTTATGGCACCTCAAAGTTCGAAATTTGCCTATTTTTTACGTTTTTTTCAAAATTTTTCATTTTTATTTCGTTTTTTTTCTACGTTATGTTAAATATCTGGAATGTTTTATGTTTTAACCAAATAGTATATTTGATTACCAACGTTTTAAGCGCAATTTGAAAAAAAAAAGGTTTTATTAAGGATTTTGTGGAACGACAATATTTTCATCCCATATAAAATTCCGCCTTTTTTTTAACCATCAGTTTTAACGTATTTAAAAAAAACCGAATTTTATATGAGATGAAAAAGCATATCGACGGAAAAGGCATTCAGTTGCCTTTCCAACGATATGCCATTTATCTCGATCGGACTTTTCGGTTGGGCTCCACAAGGGTTTGAGTGGGACCATACACCGAAAAACACAAAAGTACCGTTATCTAAAAAACTTAACTAATGAAAAAAAATTACAGCGTTTTTCGTGTTCAGGAGGTCAAAGTTAACTTATCTAGGCACGTGGCGTTCTTGGTAATTTTCCAAATTAAAAATTTGTAAAGCAGTGTTATTGATATTCAAAATATCAAGTATACAGCGGATACCTAAACGAAACTTGGTAGGCTAATAAGGGTTTGGATCCCTTATTGCATCAGGATTTCCTGTACATTTTCGGCTTATTAAAACTTCAATTGCTTGAAGAAACCATGATAAAACTTATATTTTTATATATTTGAATGTAACATATTTCTAAATATGGACCGAACAATCGTCCTTTTGCTAATTTTGGATAAATGCCCTCATTTTCCAGGTCTATATGGCTTAAATGGACGTATTTTATTCACTTTAGTAAAATTTGAACTGGTCTTATATTTAAAATAGGATCTTGAACTGAAAAGTTTTAAATATTATGCAATAAATCTTTTTCGTGATCTTTATTGGACGTCCAAAAGCTGTAATTTATAATATTTTTTACTGTTGTCCTCTAGTAATGTTTCATCGAATTTTAAACAGTCGTAAGAACTCTTTACCTCACAGTTTAATTATTTTAAGATACCGCGATCAAACTGCCATTTATGAAAATATTAAATACATATTTCTAAATGTGTACAAGTCAGCCTTTTGGAAGTCGTTGATCAAGGCGTTAATTTCTCAGGTCTGTTTGACCTTAATGGACGTCTTTTATTAACTATCTATACTATCTAATATTATAAAGCTGAAAAGTTTGTATGTTTTTATGTTTGTATCTCCGGAACTGTTGGTCCGATTTTAAAAATTTCTTCAACAAAATGTAGAATGACTATATAAGGTTCCTCTTATAAGCTTAAAATAGGGTCCAGAGGCGTTAAACCTCATATTCTTACCTCACTCATATCTTCAAAACAAAAGAGACAGAAAAATATGTAAAACTTATCATTGTTCTCTAGAAAAATAAGCGGACAGTTATTAAACATGCAATCTCCAGAGTGATATGACTCTATGGGTACACTTTTTGGTACTTTTTTGGTCTTTAACTGGTACTTTTTGAATTTTCGTTGGTATTGGACTTAAAACATAAAATTAAACATGCAAAGTCCTGAGTGAATGAGAATCTTTGAAAGGATCTATTTGGTACTTTTTCGTTCTTAAACTGGTGTTTTTTTTTAATTTCCGTTAATATTGGACCTATGAACATAAAATTAAACACGTAACGTCCTGAGTGGATGAGAACCTCTAACCGGGCTTTTTGGTAGTTATTTGTTCTTTAACTCGTACTTTTTTTTAATTTGACCTAGAAACCACAAAGCATACAGAGATGAAAAAAGTGACGTATGAAAAATGCCCAAATCATTTGTGAGGGCAGCTTTCGAAGAAAGAGAAAGAAAATGTTTTTTTATTGTAAAGTTGCAATGTGTAAAAACAGGCCGCTACTATGAACACGAATTGCGTAATCAAAACAAAAAATGCAAAAAGGGCAGCTTTCGAAGAAAAAGACAGAACAAACACAATATTTTCTGTCTCGTGACGTCTCTGTATGCTCTGTGCTAGAAACACAAAATTAAACATGCAATGACCTGAGTGAATGAGAATCTGTAAGAGGCACTTTTTAGTGTTTAAACTGGTTCTTTTTGAATTTCTGTTAATGTTGGATCTAAAACATCATATTTATTAGGCAAGGTCCTGAGTGAATGAGAATCTGTAAGAGGGATTGTTTTGGTACTTTGTATTTCTCTAACTGGTACTAACTTAGGATAGGGTTCAGTACTGAAATTCTGTAACTTTTTAACGACAAAAAATTGTCCTTAAGTAGTCAAAAGTCGTTAGCTAACGAAAGTTGTCGTTAAGAGCTATTCTGTAATGAAATTTTAACAAATTTTATCGGCAAAAAATGTCGGTAGCTAACGACACAAAAAAAGTTCTTGTTAAATAATAACGACAACAAATGTACTGTTAACAGATTAAAAATATAGAGTAAAGTAGCCAAATTTTAATACAAAAAAAGTAAGAAAGTATAGTCGATCAAGTCCGACTCTACATTGCGGTATATGGGCGATCATGTTTTCGCCAAAAAGAGTATGTTGTGAGGTTAATATTCACATAAGACATTTTTGTGCCAACATTATCTAATTATCTACTACCATTATTAGTGTATTCTTATGGGAGCTGGGTCAAATATGGACCGATTCTAAAAAAATTTGTTCTGGTGATTTATGTAGGTTGAGACAAAATATTTTTGGATCTTATTCAACTCAAATGTCTATAAAACAAAATGGCTATTTATAGGCACCATACCCTATTCCGGAAAGAAGTTTTCATGTGGGATATTAAAATTAAATAACTGCTTCTCACCATTACAAAAACGCATATGTGCCAAGTTTTATAAAATTATTTTTAAAAATGCGACCTGTAATATGCGCACAAGTTTATCTTGGGCAGACAACTAGCCATCCTGATAGAAGGACGGGCTTCGTTAAATGGATTATGACATTGATTCTGAGTCAATCGGTACACTAAAAGGCAGGCCCAGAACCTTTATTTAAATGTGTTACACACATTCGTACAAACACATAATATCCTCTTCACATACAGTAGTGTATGTATAAAAAGTAAGAGCAGAAATTTTGTGCTAGAGTGGCTCAGTCACCTGGAAATTTTTCCCTATGTATAGAAAGATTTAAAACCAACATATTTGTTTAGAAATATAATCAATATTTACGCGTTTTCATTCATATTTTGTTAAAATAAATGCAATAAAGTAAATTTATTTTGTATTTTATTATTAATTTTAAAAAATTTTCACTTTGACGTTCTTTTATTTGTACCGATATTTGTCGTCAATATTTCTAAACAAAAATATTTGTTTATTTAAAATACAGAATAACAAATTCGTTAAAGTAACCGAGATTTCTCGTTAATTAACGATATCGGTAGTTATATTAAAAAAGTTACAGAATTGAGGTACAGGGCCGCTAAACCTCTTACATTCATCCTCCTTTATTCAGTTAATCATTTTAGAGGAGATATATTGAGGTAATAGTTGCCGTACTCAAAAGAAAAAGAAAGTCATTTGAACATGAGTACGCTGTTCACCTTCTATTCCGCCTCCAGTTTATGTCTCCGCTCGGCCGTCCCCTGACCGAATGCGAAGGCGACCTAAGAGGGGAAATAAGAAGAATTGCTGCCACTCCGAAAATATCAAACCTCTGAAAATATCTAACCAATTTTTGGAAGTCACGTGATTTGAAACCAAATTAAGAATAGGGAAATCTTAAAATGTGTGAGCGATTAATTTTCTTTTCTTATTGGTAATTCTGTTAAAGATTCCGCATCTCGTCAAGGACTTAGCATGTTTTCCAGGTTGTTCTGCATGGAGTTTATGCTTGTGTTACTGCCAATGATCGATTATCCGACAAATATGAGAGTGTACTGCTGTACAAAGATGTAGTTAGAACACCACGTACATGTGGGGCGTTGTTCGTCACTTTTTATTTTAATAATTCTGAGTACCGACATCTATTTTAAACACTATAGGGAATCTTTTAATTAAAAAAATATGTAGCACTTTAGATTTATGTATAATTATTTTTTTAAATTTCGTCGACACACACAGAAAAAATTCTCCAAAACTTTCACAGAAAAAATTCTACAAAATTTGTCACCAATTAAAGCATTAATCAAAAATAAAGTCAGTTTAAATTAAAAATTCAACCAAGCGAATTAAACGTTTAATCAAGTGAATTAAATGTTTAATGAAGAGAATTGTTAACTGGTGCAAATTAAATAAATTTTTTAATTAAAATCACCAATTTTTTAATTGAAATAATTTTTTTTTTTAAATTTTTTTTAATTAAAATCAATTTTTATTATTTTATATGCGACAATCGGTTCTATGCACCTACTAGCATTTCAACGAACAACGACCAAGGATTGTCAACTCAGCAACACCTGTCTCAACATTTCATGTAACAACAATAATATAAAGTGTGTCCGAACAAGGGCCATGTCCTCTCAAAATAATCCAACGATTTTCTTTAGAACGGGGAATGCCGGGACTAGGTGACAGTGTTTTTCAATATGGGTTATCCACTTAAGAAAGGCGTCCGTTAAGGGAGATTACACTTATTTAGAATCAAAAAGGAACCTTCAAAACTATTTTATATATTATATTTATAAGCGTTTTGATATTTTCCTAAGTTTTTTTTTCATTACTAAACATTTTCCGGTTTTCGGCCTTGTTCTGTAAATCTGATTCGAATGAAATTAAAATCGAACAATTTTGAATAAACACTCGATTTAAATTTCTAGAACATGAAGATGATGAAAACATTTCAATAATAATTGATACAAAATATTGTTTGAATGAAACTTAACCTTATAATATAGTTTTGTTTTGGCGGGTCCTTGATTGTCCATGGGTCCCAATTAGGGTGAACTCTCAAAAATTAGTTTTTAAATACTGTGGTAAAATGAATCATATGGTCGGGCTTGACCGACTATACTTTTATATTTGTTTCAAATTGGATTTTCTTTTTACAGAACTTTTAATAAAAATTAAATTTCATGAACTTAAGCCTAATTAAAAATATTAAAAATTTGGATTAAAACCCATAAATAGTTCAACAAAATAACTACAATACTAATTATTGTTAAAGCTAAGGCACGAGCTCTATGTGTACATTTGTTCTTCAAGTTGTGCTGAAAAAGGTCAACGGAAAAGAGAAAGACAAAGTGAAAAAAACAAAAAAATGTACTTGGACTTCAAGAAAAATTCTTGACGAAAGTACGAAAAAACAAAAAAAAAAAACAGAAGTAAAGGAAAAAACATGTAAAATCAATTAAAATGGATAATCATTCAGGAAAGCAAATTTCGATCTACCAAATGTTAAAATACAATTTGGTTTAAGGATTGATGTTTGACTAGTGACGTCAGCAGTCGTCGATGGCTGCGAGTGTAAGACGGCAAATCCATCTGAGGAGATCGAGTGGTTGCGATCGAAACATGTCATGGTAACCTGCCGGCCAGGGTTCGAGCCCGAGCCACGTCAAGAATGAAAGATTATCAATAACAATTTTAATTGATTTTCATGTTGTAAAATTCCTTTCTTCATAAAAATAATTTAATAAAAATTAAATTTCATGAACTTAAGCCTAATTAAAAATATTAAAAATTTGGATTAGAACTTTTTAATTTCTTTTAAAATGGTTAATTAAGGAAAACATTTAAATTTTAGGGAATTTTTTAGAAGTTCTCTGGGAATTCTAAGATTTAAATGCAATACCTAAGAATTTTTATACCCACACCACAATAGTGGAGAGGGTATTATGCATTTGTGCTTATGTGTGTAACGCTTTAAAATATTGGTCCTAGACCCACCTTAAAGTATACCGATCGACTTAGAATCACTTAGTCGAACTAACGATGTCCGTCCGGGTGGCTGGCTGTCCATGTAGCTTTGTGTGCAAAGTACAGGTCGCAATTTTGGAGATAATTTAAGAAAATTTGGGACAAAGGTTCTAATTGGCACAAGGACCACGAAGGAAGATAAGGGGAAATTTCTGCCTCTCAGAAACTATTAAACCAATTTTAATGAAATTTAAATCATAGATAGAAATATATTTATATGGACACATAAGCTATGTAGTTTTTCAAAAATAGGACCACAAGTGGAGGTAGGGGGCAATTTCTGCCTCTGACAAACTTTCAAACCGAATTTAATGAATTTTATAAACATAGATAAGTCCATATTAATATGGACACATAAGTATTTTAAAAATACTGTGGTGTAGGGTATTAATGGTCGGGCTTGACCGACTATACTTACTTACTTGTTTAAAGGGATTTTATTTCTTATTATAAGATTTTATAAACTTTTTATTTGGAGTCTTTAAAAAATCAAATTTCCCTTTTTCGGGATTTTAGTTGTTTTTTTTTAATGTTGGATCTTTATTTTCAATACAATTTCTTTAAAATTTAACTAGGCAGTATAATTTTATACTGTGCTACAAAGTCTTCCAATATCTTCCATTACACTAAAAATCTTTGCCCCTTAAAATGAATGAATTCATTTATTTTTGTTCTTAAGAAAAATTTTCTTATAAAATAATTTCCAAGCAGCTGCTCTAAAAATTGATTGCAATTTTGTTTCTCCTTTATAAAATAATTAATTTTTGCACGTCTGCTTGAAGCGTGCTCTTACGGCAAATCCAAAGTACCTGGCTGCTTTTGTCCCGTTTTAGTCCTTTGGTCATTTGCTCTTAAGATTTTCATTCATTTTTTGTTTTAAGAATTTTCGTTTTAATTTTTATTGGGTTTTTGAAATATTTTTTGTTTATTTTGTTAAAAAAAAGAGCAAAAATACTTAAAGGGACTTAAGTAATTTTTAGTTGTTCTCTTTTTTTGCGTATTGTCGGCAAACTTCCGCTTTTGTGTATCGTCTTTTGGTCAAAAAGTATTTCCTTGTAAATTTCTTTTGTTACAATTGAATAATTCTTTTGTTTTTCAAAATTAATTGTAATTTTTATTTATTTTGTATGTTTTAAATGTTGTTGCACTTTTGAGGGTGTTACGAGGAGTTATAAAAGTAATTGTTCGATAACGGTTTTAAATAATACCGACACGTGGAGTTTTTAAATTAATTCTTAAGAATTATAAAAAAGAAACATCTTTAAATAAATGAGATTTTCTAAACAATTGATTTATTTAGAAAAAAAGAAACTCGAATTTTAATTTCCATCTAAATTTAGTTAGGAAATAATTTTAGTTAAATTATAATTCAATAATGAAAAATGTTTGAATTAACAACGTTTTAAAGACATTTCGTGTTAAATAAAAGTTTATAACGAAATCTTTCGCTAAGATTAATTAAATTTTTTCTATAATTGACTCATTTTAAAATGGCGCTTAAATTTTGGTTAAATTGTAATTCAATAATGAAACAATTTCGAATTGACAACGTTTTATCGACAATAAGTGTAAAATTAATGTTTATAACGAAATCTTTCGCTGATATTAATTACATTTTTTCTATAATTGACACATTTTAAAATGACATTTAAATTTTGGTTAAATTCTAATTCATTCAATAATGAAAGATTTTTGAATTGACAACGTTTTATAGACATTCAGTGTAAAATAAATGTTTATAACGAAATCTTTCGCTAATTTTTATTACATTTTTTCTATAATTGACTCATTTTAAGATGGCATTTAAATTTTGGTTAAATTATTATTCATTCAATAATGAAAGATTTTTGAATTGACAACGTTTTATAGACATTCAGTGTGAAATAAATGTTTATAACGAAATCTTTCGCTAATAAAAATTAAACATTTTCTTTAATTGACTCATTTTAAAATAGCATTAAGATTTAAAAATCCATCAATATTTAGTTAAGAAACAACTAAGTTTAAATTTTAATTCAATAATGAACGATTTTTGAATTAACATTGTATTCCCTTTAAATTAAATGAAACCCATATTGATAAATTTAAAACGAAATATTTTGTTACAATTATTAAAATTCTTTATTTTTATAAACTTTAATTTGCGTTGAAATTTTAAAATCTTCCATATTTTATCTTATCAATCATTATAAAAGTCCACCTCTTCTTCTTTTTTATTCACCCTTATATTTCCAAAATTTGAAAACAAGTTTGATTTCGTTTTTTTTTTTTCTAAATATAATAAACCTAAAAGCGAAAATGTGTTGTTTGAAAACCATTATTAACAATTACAACGTTTTTTTTTTAATAAGTTAACAATGTTTAAAAAACACTTTATCAATCATCAAATTATAATTGAAACAACAAATGACAGCAACAAATACAAACAAACGATATAAAAACCAAAAGACAAATAAAAATTAAAAAAAAAACTAATAAAAATATTCATTAAGGGGGTTTTAAGGCAGTTACGAACTTTTAATACCCCTTTTTCACTTCATTAACTCAAGCTGTTCTTAAATAACTTACACCATTTCCATTGAAATTTAAAAAGAATCGTTTAAAAACATAACAATTCGATTTGATCCTTAACTGACTAAAAGCAAAAGAACAACCAATATTTTCCCTTTTCTTCAAAATGATTCGAAAGGTTTTGGAAAGATAAATTTAAAATATTCTTTTAAAAATTTATCGAATATTTCGATGCTGATTCGAACCGAGAAATTTACGAAATTTTATGTCATACTCTACAAATACATACTTCAATTATATTATACGGGGTCCAGGTAAAAATGGGCCTTATCGCTGAATATGATTTTTTGATAAAAATTTTAAAATTTGATCGTTTCCATATGTTCTTTAATGCTTTATCCGTCGTTGATAACACTACGTGGCACTTTTTTGTCCAAATGAATCTGACACCTAATCTTTATGTAAAATTGTTTAAAAATAATAACTTAAAAATAGAAAAATTTAACAAAATTATCAAATTTTTTATGAAGTTTAAATTTTTGTCCACTGTAACTCTGTCATTTGATGACTAATTTTCACAAACGACCCATGGTTATTTAAGTAATTTTTTTATCTTTCACTAAAAAAAAGGAAATACATAATCCGTTTAAAATTTTTGAAGATATTTGAATTTAAGTCACATCATCTTTTTTAAAAACACAAATAACAGTTATTTTGGAATATCTCAAAAATTGTTCTACTTTTGACAATTCTGACTTCATATTCGGTATAATTTGTCAAAACAAACTGTCAAAGTTCGGAAGTCTCTATAAGAATGCCTTTTACATAACCTTTCCACCTCAGGTAAAGGATCTTTATATAAATCGGCAAATACAAAACAGTTAGAAACACACTTCTCCTCTGTTTATCAATCGCTTTGAACAAAAAAATACACCATTTGATAGGTAGTGCACAATATATATTTTATTAAAATCTGAGGGAGTAAAAAGGGTAAAACGGGTAAATTCTGCAACCTCATATATCCAAAACTAAAAGGGATATAATAAAAAATGTTAAACTCATCGCTGTTCATTAGTAAAATATGTAGACAGGAGTCTGGTACTTTTTACGGCCCTTTTGGGACTTCTTTGTCACCCCATCTATCTTTTAAACCAATAAGTAAATAAATATTATACCAAATGCGTAACAAATACTGCATCTTGAACTTAAAAATATAAAATTATAGGTGCACTGTTCGTACTTTTTTGTTCTGCAACTGGTACTTTTTGAATTTTCGTTAATGGTTTTAAGTGAATGCATGTTTCTAAGTGAATACTGCCCAATTTTTGGGATTGGTATTAAAACATATTTATGTTTAAAATCGTTTTAAATACAAAATTCTCTTCTTCACTAAACACTTAAATGTAACTTAATTCACTGATGTGGTACATTTAAGTGCGTTTTAAGTTTCCATTGGAAACAATTTAGCAAGGTAGTCTCAATATTAAACCAATGCAACAACAACAGGCAAAGCAATAGCAAACAACTGTTTATAGAGGCCACCTTGTAAATAAATAAACTTTTTTATGATATTTTTTTGTATTTAGTAGTGCTACCATACTTTTATTTTAATTAAATAAGACTTTTTAAACAAAACTCAAAAAATCAATCTGTATTTAAATACGATTTAAGTTAATATGAAAATTAACTTAATATAGATTTAAATACTATCCTGAAAATTGGGCATACGATTTTGTAAGCGGGAGATTTTGGTACTTTTTCAGTCTACAACTGGTACTTTTTGATTTTCGCTAATATTGGACCCAGTGTTGCCACTTTGTGGGTAATTACCCAAATTTTGTATAATTTTTACGGTCGTGGGTAGAACGTGGATAATTTCTCTTAGGTGTAATTCAGGTGTAATTTGAAATTTTCACTTCAGATGCCCAAATAAAATCAAGATTCGATTTCAGTGATGACATTTATTTCTTTTTAAATATTGTTGCTAAGAAATGCACAGCCTTCTGAACCAAAGTCTCGGTTTCTTTTTAAGAAACGACTTCAATCATTAAACATACATATATTTTCAAATGTTTGGTAATGAATTTCGCAAGATGGACCCTTAGATTTGGATAAAGTTGCCTATCATAGTGATTTAGAACCTGAAGTTTATTGAAAAAAGTTATTCAAACAAAAAACTAGATATGTTTCCAATATTGCAACATATAATTAATTTTATTTCTATCTTGCTACTTTTTAATGCTTTAGTTTAAAGAATTTTTAACGCCCTTTACAGTTTTAAAACTCTGCAGGCATTTTGTTTACTAAATAAGGTATAAAGGGTATTTTTAAAACCATGAAACTTAAAATGGTAGACAACACAAAAAAAAAAATTAATTTTAATCGCAGATTGATACATGGCATTACCAATGGAAACGCATTGCAGACGTCCAATTTTGTTTCTCTTTTTCGAAAAAATGAACAATGTTGACCTCCAAGACACCGATTGTTGATGGTTTATCAGCATTAACCACTGACTTCACAGGAAAACAATCAATAAGTGTCACATCGCACGGCCTTGAAGTCTAATTGACAGTTTATTTTCTCTAAATCAACACATCGCCTTTATTTGTGAAAAAAAGTTGCGTCATTTAAATCATTAAGTCACCTTCAAGTTGCGAAAATCGATGGCTGATTTTCAAAGTATATTTGGATAATTTGGTGGCGTTGTTCAAGCATGAATCTATTAATGATGATGTGCCTGATCAAAAAGTGGAAACAGTCTGACAGTTCGTTTGACAGCTTATATTTCGTAAGCTCTATGGGACTAAAAAGCATCCATTATAAAGCAATGCCAATGAACAATTTAAACCTTCCCAAGACATATTAACCAAATGTGGAAGTTAAACTCATTATTTTAGCAGTTTTATTTTATGTTTTATTAATTTTTTTTAGCCTTTAATATTATTTTTGTTGATTTAAATAAAATTAACAGTTTGAATAATATTGATCTTCTTTTAATGAGTTTGTTGTGTTTTTGCGTCTTTGTTAAATATCTTTTTATTAAATAAAACTTAAATTTTATATCAGGTGTAATTTCATTTAAATCGGGTAATTTTGCTTCATCTCAAGTGTAATTCTTAATCTTGCTGGTGGTAACACTGATTGGACCTAAAAATATAAAATTAAACATACAATGTGCTGAGTGGGTGGGAATCTATAAAAGGGATATTTTTAGTACATTTTGTTCTTGAACTTATATTGTTTGAATTTTCGTTTGTAATATACATAGAAATAAAAAATTTAACATTTAACGTCCTGAGCAAGGCCCATTGAATAGGTCTGCGCAAGAAGCCTGATGATCATTGTTTATGTTCTTTTTAGTTGTCAAAAGTTGTTTACATTTTGCTTACATGTGCATGTATATGTTTGTTTACGCCCTGCAAATAATAGGACCAGTCCAAACACGCGTGTAAAGAGTAGTCCACAAGGGACCAGGACTAGTCCACAAGTAACCCAAACGTATGGAAAAAACCTGGTCTATTTAACATTACGATGTCCCAGGAGAGGACCATAGAACCCACCTTTGGACCACTAAGGAGTAGTTTTAAAACTACTCCATGGTATATAACCCACCTTTGGACCAGTAAGGAGTAGTTTTAAAACTACTCCATGGTATACTCAAGTGGATTAGTTTTGAAGTCGTTTAAACACGAAAGCATGTCGTTAAAAAACGAAGACATGTCGTCTCACTACAAACACTTTTTAACAATGGCATGGTCCATGCTTGCTTTACATCGGACTAGTCCATGGAGTAGTCCATTTTATCAAAATGGGTCAGGTGGTCCAATTTTATTTGCAGGGCGTTTATGGCTTTTTCCCCCACATACGTTTATGGTATGCCACACATACACGTTTTTTTCCTTTTGCTTTGTATATGTGGTAGTAAGTTTTTGACAACTAAAAATAAATTTTACATAAACAAAATACATGTCGTTTTTTGTTTTTGTTCAAGTAAGCAGACCTGATAGATGGGCCTTGGTCCTGAGTAAATAATAACCTGTGAAAGGGACCTTTTCGGTACTTTTTCGTTCTTAAACTGGCGCGTTTGGTATTTTTATTATTACTAAACCTAGAAACAAATAATTTAACATGCTGAGTCCAGAGAGTTTGAAAAACTATAATAAGAGACTTGTTGGTACTTAAATTTTGAATTGGTACTTTCTGATTTTTTTTTTACTATTCAACTTACAAAATGAAATAAATATATGGACCGGAGATTGTTCGAAACATGTTAATTTATATACATAATCTTATATGAATGTTTTCTTCATATTTGCATAAATAGTTATGGGCGATTTTTGACCACTATGCAAACACTAGTATTAAATAATTCTGGTAACTCTGCAAAATACCAAAAGTATTTAGAAATTGTTATCGATGAAATTCTCGGAAGAAACAATTCACTTTCTATACAAATTCGGTCCATTTTGAATACCGGGTTGGCATTGGCATTACAAGGAAATTGAAATGGATAACATTTTACGAAAAGGTGATTCAAGTTCGACTGTTTTTTCTTTTTCTTTTACCCATAAATTGATAAATACAAATATACAAAATAATGAAAATGCATTTTTAATGATAGAAAAAAAAAAAAAAATTTATAAACATAAAACACAATTAAACGGAATGTAAATAAAAACCTAATGTCAATATAACTTTTAAGAATCTCTTTTAGGAAATACAATCAAATCTTAACAAAAAAAAAAAAAAATCATTAAAATAATGAACAGAAACCAATCCCTTATAGATGCAGCGTGTCAAGCATATGGAAATAATTTAAAAAGTATCTTTTTTAAAAAACTCATGTAGCACGAGTTTCAACCCCTCTTTATCGAAGTTTTAACAAACGAGCTCGTACTATAAGATCTCTTTTTGTTGCTTCCCAATCTTTCGGCTGCATATTTTTATAACACAGATACAATACAAGTACATATAGATATACATGTATATACATACAATATATAATTTTTAATAATGACGCCAGCCGCCATGTTGCAACATTTGTATCCTGTGTTAATCACAATAACACATGCAAGTATCTGACAAATATTTTTTTAATGGTTGACTGTCGTCTATTTTTTTTTTTTTTTTTTTATTCAATTCGAGAATATGCAGCTCGTTCCATAATTTTGTTGGTACTATTATCTGTTTCTTTGTTGCTTTTAAAAACATCTGATAAAAACCTTTTTATTTCACTCAATAACAAGCGTTTTTATTGTTTCACTCACTCACTTTCGTTTATTCATTTATTCATTATCTTTATTGCACCCTTCACCACAGTGTATAAGTTTGCCATTCCGTTTGTAATTTCTTCAGTATTAAGCTTAGATCATATAAAGTCCTTATGAATAGCGAAGTTGATGTAACAATGTCCACCTGACCGTTTGTCGAAGTGGATGTTGAAATGGGGTTTTCGAAGACCCCAGTTATAGTGGGTTGTAATAAATTTGTATTGCCCAAAGCCGAGAAAATATTGCTATTGAAATTCTGCCAGATCGATCGACAAATGTTTGGACGGTCCTTCAATTAGCGGGATGGAGAATTGGCTTTTCGAAAAGTTCTTCGCGTTTGAAGTTGAGTATGATGTCTTGCAAGCGAATATGGATGATTTTTCAGCTTAAAAATCAGCCTGATTACGGTTGGCATAATCGTATAAGTCGTTTTTTGTAATAGATTTAAGTAACACACAACCCCTGTTAGAACATCAATGTTTTGACGGTCCTTCTATAAGCGGGATGGAGAATTGGCTCTTCGATACGTTGCTCGCGGTTGAAGTTGAGTATGCTGTCTTGCAACCGGATTTGTATGATTTTCCAGCTTAAAAACCAGACTGATTGCGGTTGGCGTAATTGCGTAATTTGGAATAGATTAAAGTAACACACAACCTGTGCTATTTAATCTACTACAAAAAAGAGATTTTATGCGGATAGCCGTGCCGTCGCTATGGCCTCGGAATCCCTCTCCTTCGGAAGGAGAACAGCCCTTGACTGCAGCTCATCTCTAAACCGGATGGATGAGCAGTTTGACATCCGGCTCATATAGGGAATATGCTGAGAAACATAAGGGCACATGTGCTTCCTAGACTTGGCACTACATTACGGGCGCCATTGGAACTGGAAGGATTTGGGGTGCGTCTGCATTGCTACAAACTCGAACTTTGGCGATCGATTTTCGGTATTGCTAATGCCAGATGGGTCGTAAACACTGAACTCAAGATAGCCAGGATGGCCCCGAATGGATGACGGGCGAACCATGTCTCTAATATCGACGACCGAGAAGGGCGTACTACTTTTTTTTATCTGTTTTTACGGGACACTATCTTATAGGTAGGCATACACAGCGTCTAAGAGCCGCACACTATGATTACTGCCGCAGCTGTGATGATGAAACTGAGGAGGAGAACTTAGAACACATCTGTCACTGTCCTACACTGACGAGAAGACTACTAGTCGAAATGCGATCAGTCACCTTTGACGGATTCTACGATGTCTCTGGCGTTAAACTGGAGCGCTGTTAGAACTTCGTAAGAAGTTGTAGGGGTTCTGTTTTTTGGTTTTAAAAACCAGCGAATTCAACCTATAATTTCACCTAAGGCCCATGAAAATATGCTTCCGCAATAAGGATTTTGTCACGATAGCGGCCATACCATATGAATAAGGAACAATTAGCTTTTCAATACATACAATGGTGAAGGGTATAAAAGATTCGGCCCAGCCGAGTGTTGCACTTTTACTTGTTAATATTATATTCATTACTAATCGCTTGTTATCAAAAATATAAAAATGTTTTTGGTTTGTCTTTTGATTTTTATTTAATTTTGATAGCGTTTCATTTACAATTATTTATGTGATTTTCATGGTTCTTTAGGAGAATTTGAAAAAAGCAGCATTTTCCTATGGGATCATAATCGAGGGTGAGATTTGTCAAAAAAATTCGTCATAGTTCTTGTTTTTAAGAGGAGGGATATTTCGTTTTTGTGTGTGAAGTGTTTTAAGATGGGTGTAACTAGTCTTCCTCGCCAAGTATGTGTTGATGGAAAACTTATTTGTATAAAATTACTTAAACATTTTATCATTACGAAATTAATAGAAAATTTATGTACGTGCTTTGTTGGTGGTTTTTTTTTAATTTTTTGGGTATAAAGTAGATGGTCAGTTTTTGAAAGATAAATTGGAAAATATTGTGCATCTGCAAAAAGTGCGGAAATAAACGAAAAAAATGCAAACAAGTAAACGTGCGCTATATTCATCTTGGCCGAATCTTTAATACCCTCCATCGAAAGTTAGAATATTTCAGGAGTTAGAATATGGGCTATATAAATGATCAACCAATCTTTATTTCTAACTAGCCACACAGTAGTTTCGGGTTGTTTTTTATGATTTGTTAGAATAAAGCCAAAAATGCCGTTATGATGAGGAGTTAGAGGATTAATATGTTCCGCAAAAATATTTGCCATAATCTACAAAGTTACTGAACATACCCTTAACCTCAGATGTAAAGAAATTATAGTTTTTAATACCGATATGCAGCAAGAACAGGCAAAAGCTGGGAAACTTTAACCACCTCTAAAATAAAATTCCGATGTGATCTTTCAAAACGCCCACACATGTTTATTTTCTTGGTTTCCTTTACCAGACTCCGTTATCAGAATCCCGTAATTTTGGAAAAAGTTTGAAATTGTTATTAAGGGTCTTTGGAAAAACCATTTCAACATACACACGACCTTACAAACCGTCGGCCGCACAGACGAAATTGTGATCTCAGAGACAAGCTCGTTAAAAAACCAACTTTCCAGCTTTTCTATTAGTGCGGGAGTAGCGGGTTCGACTCCCGCCATTGTCTTTGGAATGTTTCACTAGAACCGGTTAAAGGTCTTCATTACTATTGCTCGCAACATAAAGTAAGAATATAATTTGTTATAGTATTTGTAACATTGAATAAAAAAAATTTAATAATTACGAAAACTAGGCTACTACACTGAAAGAAAAATGCTTCATATATTTAATGAATCATTTTCATAAAAAAATTTTCCTTGGGTAAATGAAAATTTTCATTGTCTAAATGGAATTTCATAGGTTTGATGAAGTATTTTCGTTAAAATCGCTTCATTAGATTTCGTAATTACGTTAAAAATTTTCATTGGATATATGAAAACTTAAGTTTGTCCAAGTTAAACAAAAAATTTTAATTGGGAACTTAAAAAAACAATATACAAACATAACTATATTCATAAATTAATACAAAATTATAGTTTCCTTAAAAAAATGTTTAATTGTTATTTAAAAAATGTAAGATTTAATAACTTCATACATCTAATGTTACATGTATGCCATTAAATTTATGAAATCAAAAATTTTTTTTATAAAAGGAACATATTTCAATAATTGCCTTCATAAATTTAAATTTTCATTATGACAATAAAAATGTCATAATAGTAATGAAACAAAAACTTTCAATCCACTTTCAATCAACGTTGTAATTGTTATTATGGACAATTTAATCTCATATTTACGGTCTTAATTGAGAAAAAAACATACAGGCATGTGATGGAAATCGTTTCGATTTGAAATGAAATCGCAAGCTCAAAACGTATAAAATTTTTTAAGGTGTGACAAAAAACGTATCGATTTCATATTCCAACTTTGTTTCTTTTTCAATTGGTTACAAAAAAAAAGCAACTCTGTTGTTTATTTTGTTTTGTGAAAATTCATATTGTTTGAAAAAAAAATTAAAGTTAAAATGGCTTTTGTTGTGATATCATCATTATTAATTATAAATGAAGAAAGTAAAAATGAAAATATTAAGCGGAGAAAGCTGCGGGACGCATCCAACCCATTATATTTACCTGATGAAATGTATGTACATAATTTGAAACCATTGAATCAGATTGAATTAATTTTAAAAATTGTATGTTTCTTTTTTAGGTTTGTTGAATGTTTTCGAATTAATAAAGAAGCTTTCTCGTGGATATTGAATAAACTAAGTCCACATATAATATGCTCATCGATTCCTTTGACCATCGAACTAGCAGCAACATTGAGATTTTTTGCTGAAGGCAGCTTTCAACGATCAGTTGGTAACGACGTATTTATTAATATGCATCGAACCACTGTTTCCAAAACATTAAGTAAAATACTAGTGCATCTGGAGAATGTAATGTGCCCGCATTGGATTAAGCTACCATGTGAAACAACAGAAATTTTAAAATCCAAAAGACACTTTTTCGAAAAGTATGGCATTCCCGGTGTTGTTGGCTGCATAGATGGTACCCATATCAAATTAGTCAAGCCAGGTACTCAGGACCACTTATTCTTTAATAGAAAAGGGTACTTCAGCATAAATGCCATGATAGTAATTATACATTAAATAATTTTGTGTTTTTTTAAATAATGTAGTATTTATTTAAGGTATGCGACTACAATATGAATGTTATAGCAGTAGATGCAACGCGACCAGGATCAAGCCATGATTCCTTTGTTTGGAATTTAAGCGTTGCAAAAGATTTTTACCGTTCTAGGTATGAAAATGGAGAACGAGGATCATGGCTGCTGGCTGATTCTGGTTACGCTCTTGAACTATTTGTGTTAACCCCTTACAGGAATCCATGTGCAGGCTCGTTTCAGCATAAGTTCAACAAGGTACACTCGTCTGCAAGAAACATAATTGAAAGAACAATAGGAGTTGTCAAAAGCAGATTCAGATGTCTTTCACGAACATTATGGTATAAACCGTCGAAGGTTGTAAAAATAATCAACATTTGTTGTGCTTTACACAACATGTGTAATTTCTATAAAATAGAACCATATCCAGTGTTGACGAACAGCAATGTAACAGTTTTGGCTGATGAAGAAACTTACGCTGAAACGAGTCTAATAAATGATGAAGCTAGCAGAAACCGAGACAATGTCGCCCGCAGCTTGTAATATTTATAAATTAAATACATACAACAAATACAACAAATTTTTGTTATTCATTTATTCATTGAAATTCAATTAACGCTTTAATTTACTTTAAGCATTAATTTACATACATACATGTAAATATATAAATTTAAAATATAAAAAAGTAAATTTTAAAGTTTGTACAGATTTAGCTGGTCTTTTTGTATTTGCAACATTTCTTTTTTTAAAATGTTTTTTTCATACGCTAATTTCTCTAACTCTTTATGATGCCTTTCATTTTCTAATCGTTGTTTAGTCAGTTCTTCAGTTTGAGCATTGGTGGCTTTAATACTTTCTTTGAAGCGATCTGATAATTTTTCTAATGCTTTTTGCATACGTTTAGTATTAACGTCTAAATTTTTAAGAATTTCTGTATTTCCTTCCATAGTACTATGGAGCTTTGTTAAAGTTTTTGATATTGCCGCATACGAACTGGTTTCATCTGACATGAACTTTTTCAATTTGTACTGAAGAGAATAATTTTCAGCTTTTCTTTTTTTTAATGTGATAGATGTGGTTGGAAATTCCTCTTCGTGAACTTCCTCTGAAGCAGTTGAATCTGTTGAGTCTAATGACTGCTCTATAATATCTTCTTCACGTTGAAAGCCAAAGGAAACACTATTGTCTATGCCGTCAACAATATCATATAGGCCACATATCTTTGCAATAGCTTCATCTCTGCCGGAAATGTAAAGCTGATTATAAGGCCCTCCTCCAGTAGCACGTGATTCCCTTTTATTTGTTGCTAGTTTTTTTTTAATTTGCGTCTTCTTATCACTCCATGCCTATGAAATTGATTGGTTATAATATTTCATTTAATTAATGAAAAGTACCTTTTTCCAAGCATCTGGTTTCTTTATTGGTGGACCAATACTATTTAAATCATCCGAAAGTGTTTGCCAAAGTTTCTCGATTTCTATCCGATCTCCTTTAGCAAAACCCTTTGCTAACTGGGGATGCTTTTCCATAAATTCTATTATTGCATCTTCTTGCTGAGTATTTATATGTTTTCCCCTGGAAATATTATTATATACATATGTATGTAGATAAATATGTCTTAATTATTTTAAAGAATTTTACTTACATTTTAACACAACTTATTGCACCAAATATTTTTTTTTTTCAAATATGTACATGTATTCAAAAAAATTTAAATCGTGAACCCCCGCATACTCGATTTAAAAACGCAAAAACAAAACAAATCCCGTTTTTCATCACATCTTTTTTTTCTTTCATTGTCATAGAACAATGTGGGAAATGAAATCGATTTCGATTTAAAACCAAACCGGAATGAAAACGAAGAAAATGTGTGCATCACAACTTTCAACGTTTTTCAGTCGATTTTAAATCGATAACGATTTTCATCACATACGTGATAGTTTTTTTATACAAAAACTACACTGCCCCGGTAGACTAGCTGGTAGTAAGCTAGTCTATCAGCACCGAGGTTACATGTTCGAATCCCACCAGAGACAGAAAAAAAATAAAAAATTAAATAAAGTAAAATAAAATAAGAAAAAAGAAAAAAAAATAAATAAAAAAAAAAAAAAATTTTTACTTTATTGAAAGTATTCATCCAATGAATAATATTCATGGATCTAATGTAATGTTTCATTAAGTCCTTTTAATGAAACAGGTTTCATTGATCCAACGAAGCGCTGCATAGGTTCCTTTATAATGCAATTTTTCATGGGATTAATGTCAAAATTCGTAAGTATTGCGAAGAAAATTCTTTCAGTGTAGTCAAAAGATGTTAAACATTGATGTTCGAAATGCTGCTTGAACGCTACACAGTGGTCCAAGTTCCCCGGTAGGCTGGCTGGTAGTGAGCTAGTCTATCAGCGCCGGGGTTGCGGGTTCGATTTCCGCCAGAGACTCTGGTTTTGTTCCTGCAGACAAGCGTAGAGATTCACGGGATTAGCTTAGGAAATTAAAAAAAAAACCTAGCCGGAAAGAAAATCATAAATCGCTTTTGCAAAGTTTTATGTTGATAGACGTTCATAGATTTTATTTATATAAACAGGCACAAAAATCGGCAGAATATATTAAATGGACGCGGATCAATGTACGATAAATATGTTTTTTATGTTATATATTTATCAGCAAAGGTTAGTTTATTTGTCGAATAATTCTCCAAAAAAAAAAAAAAAAAATTCTTCGCTTTCTAATGATTCCTTAGAAGGCCTGCCATATTTGGATGTCGTAGGTCCATTCACAATACTTCAATATAAGATGTTAACGAAACCTTAGGTGGAATAACAAAAGGCACATCTAGCCAATATTTGTTTGGTGCCTTAGTTTTTCGTCAGCACAATATAGCTATTTGCAGTTGACTGAAAAATAGAGTTCGAAGATAGTGGCAATTGTACAGATCCCCTCAACTTAAGAACTTATTAAAACAGCGCACAAAAAGGCTATGATTGTTACTGCAGACTCAGAAAACGACTTCCCTGGAAAAATATCTTAAGGAACTTGATGCAACTCCACAATGGCGTGCAGCTAGAAATCTAAAGAGGCCAGTTATCTCTAAGCCAGCCTTAAGAAAGTTGAATGGTAGCTGGGCAAGAAACGATATTGAAATAGGAAGTCTGTTTGTTAATAATTTGAAAAACGTATTTACCCCAAATATATCCCACGATGTATTTGTTGACTCAACGAACGCAGTTCATTATCTCGATGAATTATTTTTTTAACTTCCTTCCCTTCGCAATATTGTACCACCTGCCCTGCCCGCCTCCTCACAATTCACTACTGTAACCCCCTAAAAAATCAAAAAGACTCATAATTTAATGTTGATATTTTAACAAAAATTTTGCAAATTTATTATGTGTAGATTATGTATAATTTTTACAAAGTTTTTGTCTGTTTGCAAACTCTGGAATCAATACACTACGTCGTTGAAATTGATAAAATAGTCGTACCATGTTATCGTTCATATACCTGAGAAGAATGGAAAATTTGTTGACAACATAGTGGCTCTAAAGGTTTTCCAATGCTTTCTCTCCATTCTTTTAAGTGGTAATCACATTATGTTTGTGTTCCAAAGTCTGCTTAGGTGATGCCTTTCAATCACTTCAAATGTTTACATATCGAGTCGTTTCTCTCAAATGGATACAAAGAATTTAAGAAATTGATCTTACAAATGCGCTTCTTCACTTTTATTTAATTGTAGGAAGTATTTATAGATTTTGCACAGCACTTTTTTATTTGTTTAAAAACTATTTTAATAAGAACCAGTTCGAAGAGAATTGTATTTATTATATTTTTATTATAGCAAGATAATTATAACAAGAAATGCCAAAAAATGGTAAACTTACACTGTTTTAAAAATCAATCAATAACTTACCCCCATGTTTGTTGAGCATACACGTCAATTGTAAATTTTATGTGTTAACTGAACGAGAACTTTAATACTTTTAACGTACGGGTTCAGTATGTCAGCGAATAGCTTGTAGAAATTAGAATAATAAATAAAATGTACACGCAGAAGTTCTCTGTAAGACTAAATAAATGTTTCGTTGGCTCAACGAACATTTTATTTACTTAACACACATTTTAATTGAGGCAACATATGATTATGCCTACATCAGTGAACTGTTCCTTTACAACGAATTGTACATTATTCTTTTTAAATCCATGTTACTGAAATATTTAATAAGTGCATGTTCATCGAGTCTATGAAGGGCTCGTTAATTTAAATACATGGAAAATTTTATGCTCAATTATTTTGACGAAAAACTTATTCAGCCAAAGAAAATTAATTTAATAAACGTTGTTCGTTAATATTACGAACACTCTTTGGTTCAGTGTGCACAGAAAAAAAAAATTGATTTCAATTAAAAACATTAATTAAATTTGCACCAGTTAACAAATTAATAACATTAATAAAACGTTTAATTAACTTGATTAAACGTTTGATTAACTTTATTAAAAGTTTAATTCACTTGATAAAATTTTTAATTGAAACTGATTTTATATTGATTAATGCTTAAATAGGTGATCAATTTTGGAGAATTTTTTTCTGTGTAAATGGTTTTTATGTTTTAAATGTTACGCCGCCAGGTCACATCGAGTTGATTATGGTTCTGCTCCAGACAAACTGGTCAAAAATTATTGCCTTTGGTTGATGTTAAAAAACGCAAAAATTGTAATTCGATACAGTAACATGATGCCAAATCATTATCCTAATCTAAATGAAACACATAATACACGAAAGGCAGAAAAACAAAGCCGGTCTGATTGCCCTTAAAAAAAATGATAAAGACGCGCGAGCAGCTCTTCCACTTAAAGAACTTTTGCGAATGTGTTGCCAAAATCAAAAAAAACCATATCTAAACATGGCCGCATTTAAACAAATAATTTTGCAACCAATTTAGTTTATTGGGTCCATGAAAAAAACATTGTTTCCGCAAGGAGAACTGAAACAAAAATTGGAAGGAACCCTCGGTGTAAGGTAGACCAACAAAAGGCAAAATAAAAAATAATAAAAATAAATGTCTTCCTCAATTTTTGATCAATGAGAAATTTATCTATATTAAAAAATAATCCTTAACTGCTAATACATCTTTTTAATCCTCTTAACTTTATGTTAAAGTAAGAAGCGTAAAAACTTTTTATTCAGAATGTATTGAAAACGAAAAAAAAAATCAAATTTTTCTAAATTAAAGAATCTATCGTAATGCAAATGTCACTGTCAATTAATGTCAATTAGTTTGACATGTTCGAGTCGAGTGTGCTCGTACTCTTCATACTGGAAAATCAAACAAAGTGTGTTTTTGTTGTTCCTCGAACTTTTGTTTGCTATAAGAGAACAAATAAATGTTGCGGCTTTTCGAAACAAATAAGAAGACAATACAATTAAAACAATTTATTCATAAACAAAAAAAAAACAAAAAAAAAAAACAAACACTAAAGCCGCTGTTATTTTGGTATTTATCAAATTAACCCTTATTAGCAACATTATTATGAACTGTATTCTTTCCATATATTTTACACATACTCATATTATATCTTTTATATATGCATACATACATATGTAAGTCATATGACCAATGATATGAGGAAGAATAGTAAGGAATAGTTTTTTTGTTGGGTGGGGGTAACCCTTAATCTGTATGTTCCGATTGCCTGCAGCAGATCCGGTTTGTGTGTGTGTTTTATTTGTTGTTGGTTGCTTTCATTAAATCAGTGTGTGAATAAAATTTTCAGGATGATTGTATTTTCGTATCATTTTAATTCATATTTTATGGTTGTTTAGTTTTTTTTTTTTTTTTTTTTTTTTTGTTTGGCAAATTAAAATTATATTTATATGCTTGAATAGAATCGTATAATAGAAGAATTTTAAGAAGTTTGGGAAGTTTTTTTTTTGCAAAACGAAAAAAAAAAAACTTTAAGAGTTGACTTTCAAAAGATTTTTTCTACTTTTAAATAAAACCTGAATTTTATTTATCAAGATGTCTTTATAATAATTCAAATTCCAGGTGGCAAATAAATATATGGGGCATTCCACGTCAAATCGGATGGTTTAGAAAATATTTATTTTTTTAATTTCCCCAATTTTTTTATTTTTTATTACTCTTTCAAAAGACAATTCTTTTTAGGTTTTTGCTCAAAACTTTCTTAATAATTGTTTGGAATTGGAATTTCGTTTTTAGTGGGTTTTTACAAAAAAAACAAAGAAAAATATTCCAAGTGTTTTTGATTAAGATTTTTGGATTTGAAATTTTAAATCGAGTTTTTGAAAATGAGAGTTTCCTACGAATTTTCGGAAAATGTGTAATTATTCAGGGGTGTTCTGGAAATCGAAAACTCAAAACGCAAGAATTTTAAACTTCGTTTTTTTAATAAAATTTCTGTAATAAAATAATTTTATGACAAATATTATACAAATATTTCTCTATTAAATATTATTTTATAATAAAAGTTATAAAAATTAGATTAAAAGTGTATAAAAAACAACTTCCAAATTCTTGCGTTTTCGATTTCCAGAACACCCCAGATTAACTTCTATCCACCGAACAACTTTAAAGCATTGTCCGGTAGTGGGCCTTACGTAACTTTTTTTTTTGAAAATTTAAAGAAAATAACTTAAACTTTAGACACAGATTTTTTTTAATTTTCAAAAATTTTAAAAATAGTAGTTATGGAAGGCCCACTACCGTGACGGGTTTAAAAAATTTCAATTTGAAACATTATTAAGAAAGTTATTAACACAAAACAAAAAAAAAAAATTGTCTTTTGAACCAGTTATCAAAAAATGTGCTAAGTTACCAGAAAGCCCCTTTAAATCTTCCGATTTGGTGGGGATACCCCATATATAGGGTGTTACTTTAAGCGCTTTCTATTTTGAAATTTACATTAATCAAAGTATGGTAGAGATATCATCGTTTGAAAGTACTATCGATACTTGGAATATATCAATTTGCTTCGATGGATAGCGTGCATCCGATAAGTCAAATTTTCCATGACTCTGGATCTGAATTTATAGGTTATATTGCCGTTAAGGACCGCTGAGGGTTTTCACTTATTGGAATAGAATTACATATCGTTCGTCTCCATATCATTTAAGTCAGGCCAGAAGAAATTTGCTTGGAATATATCAGATTGCTTCGATGGATAGCGTGCATACGATAAGTCCAATTTTCCATGACACTGGATCTGAACTTATGGGTTATATATCCGTTAGGGCCGCTGGTGGTTTTCACTTATTGGAGTAAACCTGCTGTGACTTAAGAAAACACCACCACGAAGTGTCTAACAGGGTAATATGGCACGATCTCAGTAGCCACTTGATAACAACTCCATGTGAGAAAACAACTTCCTCAAATCGCTCGTGCTGAATGTTCAATGTGGCGTGAGCTGTGTGGCATCCAGTACCGTCCTATTGAAATCACATATCGTTTGTCTCCATACCATCCAAGTCAGCCCAAAGTAACTTGGTAGTGGTCTACCTCGAGCGCTGACGACCTGGCCAGCTTCGTACTCAAAGAAAGATGGACTAATGACGCCGCCAGCCAATAATCCTCGCCAAACAGTGACTTTCAGGCTGCATAGAATCCTCTTTTACCTCTATGGTTTGGCATTCTCCTAAATTCGATTAATTTGTTTGTTAACTTATCGCACCCATTAATCCATGAGCCTAATCGCTGCAGATGGTGTTTTGATAAAAGTTTTCCGGAAAGAACACATATTTCAATGAAACAATTTTATAATTTGCACATGCTGTGATGCGCTGACAAAACACACTGAATCAATGACATCCAATAAGACAAATGTAGCTTCAGCTAAATGGCCTTTGTCAACTGACTCAGCTCAGAAACCTCTATTGGATGGCCACGTGATCATGGTCTGTTTATTTGCGAAGTCAAAATCGCCTGACAATGCTACAATGAATGGTCAGGGTTGATTATAAATATTGGAGAGCAAATGCTTCCCAACGCCTTCAAAAACCAGTGGAACCCGTAAGGTTGTGCCAAGTCCAGCAAGCTCATCAGGCCTAATGTTCCAAACATAATGTACGATGTTAATTGTGAGCCACACCTTAACGTCAAGTTTATGGTCCAGCTTAATTTGACATTCCTCTGTTTCAGTGTTGAACAAAGTCAACCATGGAGAGGAACGCAATTGCGCATCTTTTTACGAAAATGAATTCAAATCAAAATGCATTTCGTGGCATAATTCCACCTCAGTGGATTCATTTACAACCAGAATTGCCGGATTTGGGCAAATGCGAATCCACAAGTGATTGTTCAAAAGCCGATGCATCCACAAAGAGTGACTATTTGGTGCGGTTTATGGGCTGGCGGCATCATCGGGCCGTAATTTTTCGTAAATCAGGTCGTCCAAGTAGTTACAGTGAATGGTGTTCGTTATCGCGAGATGATTACGGACTTCTTGTGGCCAGAATGAGGATGGCGCCACTTGCCCCCAGCCAAAGAAATAAGGGCTATTCGGCGCGAAAAATTCAAACGGTGCGCTGCGGCGGTGTCATCTCGCGTGTACGTCAATAAGCTCAGAATTCGTCACATTAACGACATGGAACCTCAATTATGTCTCAGAGTCATTAAAAATATGGAGTATCGGATAGAGGTATGCCACCGAAGCCGTTTGGCCGATCGGTTGTTTCACACATAAGTGTCATATACCCTTCTATAATGATAAAAAATATTAAGATAATTTTCTGAAAACTTCTTGTTTTATTTACAATTAACAACGTGCGTTTTGATTAGACCACCCGTGTGCTCTACGGCCCGATGTCAAACTGTTTAGCTTTCTCGTTTAGAGATGAGCAGCACTTAAGGAATGTTGTCATTCCCAAGAAGGAGGAATCAAAGGCCATAACGGCGGTACGGCATCAGTGTTAACATCCACATGAGGAATTTATACAGCTTCTTTGATCGCAAGTATTTCCGTCTGCAAAACGCAACAGTGAACCGAAAGTCTCCGCAATAAAATGAGCTCCTTTGAGAAAACTACAAAGCCGACTTCTTCGCGTGATTTGGACATAAGTGTTTGGTGCGTTTTTAAAGCTAATTATTTTCGAATCTACCGCAATGTTTTTCTATTATTAAAAAACACGATAAGTAAACTCTAGCAACTCATTCTAAACCTTAATAAGGCCCAGCAACGCAAAGCGGGTAATGCTAGTATTCTAAGAAAACTAGCCCAATTGTCACCTTAAAAAACATCAGTTTTAGATCTTAAAACCAAATAAGATTTTTTATAAAACCGCAAATGTTTTTCTTTAATGTCAACTCAACAAACCACAAATAAAAAACAGGTCCTTTGATGGACCCACAAAACAACTATTGTGGTCAGTATAAAATCAATAAATTTTAGGCTCTTAAAATAGAACTATTTAAAAGTGAACTTGAAAAAAAGTTTCTCCCTTTGCTAAAAAAACTGTGTTTGGTAAAAAAAAAAGTGTCCTTTATTTCATGTATTATAAACAAAAGATTTCCAAAACAGTTCATAACTACGGTTTTTGTTTTAATGAATTAAAAAATACTTGAAACTATGAATGGACTTCAAGAAATGAATGAATGCACATACAAAGTATAACAAAGAATAAGAACACACAGAATAATAGCATAGAGAGAATGGAAGAGAGAGCCTTAAAGAAGAGTCCTAGAGAAAACAATAGCAAAGACTATTAAGAAAATCTACAAACAAACTGCAAGATCACTGCAAGTGCATTAATTTTTTCAATTGTTAAATACAATTGTTAGAAAAAGGTCCTTTACTTTAAATTATCCTGCCATGATCCTTGGTGTCCTTTTGTAACCGTTTCAATTCATCTATTTTTTATGTTTTCTTATTTTTTTGCAATTGTTACTAAGATTTTTTACTAAGCAGTTTTTTGTTTTGAAGTGAATTTTATTTGTAATAAATTGATCCTTTTTTGTTAAGGACCAAATGCGGCTTTTTTTGGTTTGAAGTTGAAATATATGTACGTGTGTGTGTGTTTTTTTAGTAGGGGATTTTGGGAGATCTGTTGTTTTGTGTGGGTTTTTTTTTATTTTTTATTAAAACAGATTATAAATGAATTTATGTAATTGTTTAAATGACAATTTTCCTAAACGATTATAACGCAAATGATGATAAAGGACTTTTTTTGTAACTTTTTCAAAAGTCATTTAGAATTTAAAAAAAAAAATTTTTTTTATGATCAAAAAAACGCTATGTGTACAGTTTTTTTTTAGTTTAAATGATGTTACATTTGACTTTTAGCAACCTAAAAATTATTTGCTTAAGTTTTTGCTGTTTTTGGAAATTTTAAAAAGTTTCTTAGGAGTTCTGGGATTGTCTTTATTTATTATTTAACAAATAAATTCATATTTCAACATAAATAATAACGTTCATTGCAAATTTTATTACTTTAGCTTATAATTTTTGGTTGTCCTTAAAAGTACTAATTTGGCGAACGGCTTAATACTTTTTGTATAAAAAAAATTATAAATATATTTGCTATCTTGCTTATTCCCTGTAGCCGTTATCATGCCAAAAGTTTTGTTACGGATGGACATTTCCATGGGTGATATAAGGGATAAAATTTTCCCATTTTCAAAAGTAAACACTTTGTATTAAAAAAGTATTTGGGCCAAATTTTGTGGCTTTAGCTCATCATATATTCCCGGTGGAGAAAATTGGACCTAATTTGTTAAATTTTCATTATTTTCATTACCAAAAAGTTCTTTTAAATAAGTATGTATTCAGTTAATTTTTTATCTCATGTGACCGCTTTTGTATCCTATAGTTTTATATCAGGGGGAAATTTTTTGGTCATGTTCTGACAATCGCACGATTGCTCTTCGCTTGTCTGCAGGAGACCAGAGTCTCTGCCAAGAATCGAACCCCAGCACTGATAGACTAGCTCACTACCAGCTAGCCTACCGGAGTACCCGGGCACCCGCCAGGTTTATTTTATGGTGTTCTGAAACTTTTGCTTTTTGCAAGCGATCTGTATGCTAGTATGCGATTTCAAGTCATAATCGCAAATGTTTGTTTTTGTAAAATTAGCTGCTTTTAAATAAATTGAAAGTGTCTTTTGAGAGCATTTGGGCTGCAGTGCAGCCGCTGCACAAAAAAGCACCAAAATGATTACTCTCTTCAAATAATGAATTATAAATAAGAACTAAACACATAGCGAATCGTTTACTAAGATGATTGTTATCGTATCCATATAGAAACACTATTTTCCTCCAATTGTATAATACAGTCAAATCCCGATAATTCGTACCCCGATAAATCGTAATTTCCGATAATTCGTAATAAACTGTCGGTCCCTTGAAAAAATGTCGTTAATTCGTAAAATTTCCATACATTTTGGTCCCCTCGCTAATTCGTAATTTTTTTGTCAAATAAAATCTTCTTTACCTGTTATAAATCGCAATTATTTGCTAACTAACACTTATAATTCGTAATAAAAACAACAGAAACATGGAAAGAATGATTTTTTGTTTACCGCTATTATTGTTTTTTTGCGTGGGTTTTTGCTTTTGCTATTGTGTGTTTATTTTCTTAACATCAGTTTGTTACATGAATAATAAGGAAAAATTTCAATTGTTTTTTTTTTATCGTTTTAGTACATAAATTGAAAAACCCCGTTAAATCGAAACCCCGCTTAATCGAAAACCCCTATAATTCGTAAGAAATGGTCGGTCCCTTGCGATTACGTATTATCGGGAGTCCACTGTATACACTTAGAAGGTGAGAAGGCTATACATATAGAAGTTTGTCATTCCGTTTGTAATATCTACAGCATTGATCTATATAAATTATATTCTTGGTCCTTAGCCAAGTTGATTTTACGATGTCCCTCTTTTCGTCTATTGAAATTGGGTTTTCTAAGACCCCAGTAATGATGGTGACCAGTGGCCGTATTTTGTAATTCGCTAAATCTATAAAGTTGATTTAATGATTTTTGGCTACGAATACAATTCTGTAACGTGCATTGCTAGATTTAACAATGCCATATAAATTTAATTCGCAGCAATTTTTGCGTTTAATGTCATCGCTAAAAATAAAAATTTTAGCATTCTCTAAGGCGTTTTAACGATCGAGATTAAGCTTTAGCTAAGCAAATTACAGAATACGGCTGCAGGTTGTTATTTATTTATGTCAGGTATGCTCTGTAAAATTTTGCTATTGAAATGCCCCTAATTGGTCCACAAATGGATTAGATATGAGCAAAAAACCAAGACTTCCTCCTGTTTTACCCATAAATGCCTTGTTGTTGTTTTTCCTGTATATCTGGAGAGCGGCAAGAGCCAAAGTTTTCAAATTAGGTACAACATCATCCGACAAAATGTGGGCAGTATTGGTGAAGTGGGCGTGGCACTTCCCATACAAAGACATTATAGAATTCTGTATACCTTACGGGTTTTTAAATTATTGCCGACCGTTTTGAAGCCATGTCTTTAACAACGTTTCCACAATTTTGTTTAAATATAGCCGCTTAAACTTATTGTTTGTATACCTAATTTTTGTAACGTTATTGCAATAATTTTAATTCTTTTTATGTTTTTTTTAACGATACTTTCAACTTTAAACTTGGGAAGATAATTTTAGTCACTATTTTGCCATAGCTGCTGCCCGATTTGAATTTATTAACAATATGAATTCAAATGTTTTTAGAAGGGGTGTGCTGAAAATCGAAAATGCAATTGGTTTTTAATAAGATTTCTGTAATGAAATAAGTTTATGACAAATTTTATACAAATGTTTTTATATTAAACAGAATTTTATAAAAAAAATTATAAAAATAAGATTAAGTGTTTTTTTGAGAAACGCTTTTCTTAAAAAAGAACTTTTAAAAAAATTTTGCCCCCCCTACATTTTATCCTGGCTACGCCCATGTATTCGTGTATTGTAAAAGGAGGTCAAAAAAGCATTTTACCAAAAAAAAATTCCCCCCCCCCTAGATTTTATCCCGGCTACGCCCATGTATTCGTGTATTGTCATCGGGAATATGTATGCCTGCAAAGTTTCATCCATTTGCATTGAGTATAAGGCGTTTAAATTAACGTTACAAGATTTGATTTTCCGAAGTGAAGCTAAAGAAAAGGTTTTAAAAATTTTTTTGCCCCCCCCCTAGATTTTATCCTGGCTACGCCCATGTATTCAAGTGTTGTCATCGGGAATATGCATGCCTGCAAAGTTTCATCCATTTGCATTGAGTAAAAGGCGATCAAAAAAGCATTTTACCAAAAAAAAAATTTCCCCGACCCCTCCCCCACTTGATTTTATCCCGGCTACGCCCATGTATTCGTGTATTGTCATCGGGAATGTGTATGCCTGCAAAGTTTCATCCATTTGCATTGAGTATAAGGCGGTTAAATTAACGTTACAAGATTTGATTTTTCAAAGTGAAGCTAAAGAAAAGGTTTTAATAAAAATAAACATTTTAGCGTTTTAGGTTTTTTTGAGAAGGTAAACACGTTTTCATTTTCACTTTCGTACGAATTTGGTTTTTACTTTTTCGATTCGAAAGTAAATTTATTTTGTATTCTTTCTGTCCATACTGAACGGATTGAAATTATTTTTTTAGTGTTGTTAAGCAAGCATTCATTTGAGTTTTCACAACACTGACAAAATAGTTACGATTCGTTCAGTATTGACTGAAATAAAATTGCTTTCCAATTGAAAAAGTATTCGATCACGACTGCCATAATATGCCCCCTGAACGTTTTACTTTAATTATAACGGCACATTTTAATTTCTTTTTAATGATCGTATTTTGCTTTCGACTTAAGACAAATTAATACGAAGTAATGGTCAAAGAATTTGCTTATTGAATAATTAAATTTAGCTTAAGTTTGTGTTTTCAAAACATTTATTCTCATATGTACAAAAATCTTTTTCTAAATCTTAAGACAACAAAATAAACTTTCAAAAGAGTCAAACTTAAAGGCGCAGTCAGTTTTATTTTCTAAAATATGTAGTTTTAGTTCTAGATTTGTCAAACAATATTTTGGCACATGAATTAATAGTGGTCTTCTATTGCGCAACTGATTGAATAGTAAGAAGAAAACTTCAATAGTTACAGTAATAAAGTAGTAAATAATATTGTGTATTACAGTCAAATCCCGATAATTCGTACCCTGATAAATCGTAATTCCCGATAATTCGTAATAAACTGTCGGTCCCTTTAAAAAATCTCGTTAATTCGTAAAATTTCCCTACATTTTGGTCCCCTCGATAATTCGTATTTTGTTTTTCAAACAAAATCTTCTTTACCTCTTATAAATCGTAATTGTTTGCTAACTACCACTTATAATTCGTAATAAAACAACAAAAACATGAAAAGAATGATTTTTTGTTTACCACTATTTTATTTTTGCGTGGGTTTTTGCTTGTGTGTGGATTTATTTTCTTAATGCTATGTTCACGTTTGGGGTTTTAAACGCGTTTAAGCAAAATGTTGATTTAGCTAATCAAAGCCGTTCACATTACATTTGAGATGATTAAGATGACAGATGATTAAGAAAAACACACACACACAAAAAAACAACAAACAAATTTAAATTTCTTTAAAGAATAAAAATGGATAAAAACACTTTTTTATAAAGTTATCAGAAGATTATTTTAACAATTTTAATAATGTAATTGTGAAAATTTATGAATTATTTAAGAAAAAAAAAATAAAAACATTAAGCAGAAATCTTGGCCGGTTGTACACGGTTGTTGGCGATTCTACATTTGAGGTATGTTCAGTGGATTCTATGTGGTTTATGAAGTGATTTAGTTGTAATCATGTCAATTTGAAGTGATTAACAAATCACTTCAATGTATGGGTAATCATCTCGATTTTGAAGTGATTAGAGCTTAATCACGTTCGAGCTGCTTAAATGCGTTTAAGAACCCAAGTGTGAACATAGTATAAGATCAGTTTGTTACATGCATAACAATTGTTTTTTATGTTTTTTTTTTTATCGTTTTAGTAAATAAATTGAAAAACCCCGTTTATTCGTAATTATTTTATTTTAACCCCGTTAAATCGAAACCCCGCTAAATCGAAAACCCCTATAATTCGTAAGAAATTACCGGTCCCTTGCGATTACGAATTATCGGGATTCTACTGTATATGAGTTTTGATGATTCTCTAATTTAGACGAGTATTTTTATATTATTCTTCCCTATTTTATTTTGATTGTTGTCTTGAATTAAAAGTTACTTTTTTTCTTCGTTTAAATTTCCTTCGTTTCATTGGATAAAATTTCCTCTTATTTTTGTTTATTATGAAAAATTCTAATAAGAAATTCCCACCAAACATTCTTAAATGTTCTTTAGCAAAGCCAAAAACCATTGTAACAACGGTGAATTAAGAAGTGCTGTCAAATTCTTAATAAAAAATTACAATAATTTTTTAACAATCTATCGGGATTTAGTACCAAATTTTTTTCTTATCGGAAGTAATCATTTGTTAAAATATTAAAATATACACACTCAGTATTCGGGTCTTCACCGAACAATTACTAAATTTTCAATTTGGTTATACCGCGTTGCAGAGGAAATTAGAAGCCAAATATTGCAATTTTTAAGAAAATGTAATTTTTTTTTATTTTTGGTTTTTAGTAAATTTAAAAATCGATTTTTTATGGAAATTTTTTCAGTTTTTAGTGCATATTTTTTTATTTTGTTAGTCCATATTTTGGATTTTTTTTAGTGCATATTTTAAGCGCCTTTTTCGATTTTTAAGTGCATGAAAATCTTATTCCTTAGTAATAACGTATACTTGGTAGTATGCAAATATAAATGAATTAATACCGAAAATAAATTATTTTTGAAGATTGCCATTGATATCAGATTTTTTAATGTGTTGTGTAGAGCGAAAATAGTCGCAGTTTGTACGCAAAATTGTTAAGGAAATAAAATCATAATTATTTTCTTTAAATATAAGTGTTCAAACTAGGGATGCCAAACGGAAAATCTCGATTCCCGAATCCCGGGACTTATTTTATTAATCCCGGGGTTTTTAATATATCAACTTTTGTGTACAAAAATTTTCGTTTTTATTGCATTTACTGAAATGCAATGTACCGTAGTTGCAACGTACCAATCTGTATAAAATACAATTTCATAACATTGTTACGTGACATTTGTAAGACAGTGATGGGCGGCTTGTATGTTACATTGAATGCGGGTAATTTTGCTATTTTTTTTTTTTTTTTTTTTTTTTTGGTACTTTTTTCAGTATGTCTATGGAATTGCAACAAAACAACTTACAATACAACATATTTCCAAATATACAAATGTTTAAATGTTTAAAGTAAACAATTGCATATACACATACAATGGAAATGTGAAACATATAATAGACTAATGACCATTTTCTCATTAGGCGATTATCTTTGTTCCCAACGAAAAACTGCACATTAAAGAAATTTGGTTTTCTCAATGTCTCATTTGCTTCGATTTTAACGCAAAGCTAACCGGCACTTATCTGCCAATTATTTATTTTCCTTTTATTTGCCGTACAGATAAATTCAATCAGCTGACTCCCAACATTTACATGTATTTTGAGTGGCGTTGCCAGCTGAAAACTTTGTTTTTTGTCGGTATATTGAGAAACCCAAAATCGTTAACGGACAGTTTATCGTTCCAGTAACAGACAGTTTGTCGATACATTGAGAAAATGGCCAAAAATGGTATAAAAACCTTGTTTGGTGTATGCACATTTACAATATATGTATGCTAAAAACTTATATTTCGTTACTTTAATATAGAAAAGCCCTAACTAACATTTTCCTTACTTTACAGGAGAAGGAAAAAACTTTATAAAAATTATAGTTTTGTAGTTGCGATTTTTTTAACGCAGTTTTTTAATTCTCTAAACAATTTAATAAAAAAATGCTTTTAAAAAAATTGCAACTACAATACTACAATTTTTATTAAGTTTTTTTCTTCTCCTGCAAAGTTAGGGAAATGTTTGTTAGGGCTTTTCTTTATTAAAGTTCTCAGTTTTGGAAATTTATCCCCAGTAGGGGAGTTCGTAAAAAAGTTATTAGAAGCTCTTTTTAGAATAAATACTCACTAATTAGTATTGTGGTCATTTTGTTGAACTGTTTATGTTTTTTTATGCAAATTTTGATATCACGGTGCAACACGAAAAAAAAATAACCATATACGGACACCACTACGTGGTAAAAGACCAAAAAAAAAGACCCGTGTCTCCCAGTTTTGCCCAAAGTCATGCACTTTTCTTTTTATTGGCCCCCAAAGATTTGGGGCCTATAACGATTCCTGTGTTCCATATTCTTCGGAATGTATGCTACCTATAACACCAGCTATTCTTTATTCTTCCAAACATGAACAATCATTACTTTATAATTAAAACTTAGGTAGCAATAAAATCAAAGTAGATACATATGTATAATAAATAATAAAAAAAATGGTAATCTAAATAAATGAACTAAAAATTATGGAAAAGGGGAAAAAAAACATAAGAAAATTCGGAAGGAAGTTTGGCTTAAAGAGAACAATGATGTTGTTTGTCTCTTTCTCCTTTACCCACCCATGACCTATTCTACTCATTTTATTTACCTGAATAGCCCACCTTATCTCTTACTTTTGGTACTTATATGTTTCGTAAAATGATTTTAGAACAACTTATAATTTCATATTTATAACGTACATCTTTTATTTTATTGAAATGTGGTAGTTATTGTTTAATCCTGAAAGTTGGCCATACGTATGTTTATATATGAGTTTATTTTAGGATAAGGATTCAAAGTTTATTATATTTTAAATAACTGGTAAATTAGTATGCGGTTTTCGTCGAAATAGTTTTCCATTTCCCCCCCTCTAAATTAACTGTTACGAAAATTTAGGAGAAAATTATAATATCGTTATACGTATGTATGTTCTCTTCTGAATATTCTGCTTTTGCAATATCGAGTGCCAAAACAACAAGTTGTAAGATGCCGTCCAAATAACCAGACTAAATTATATATTCTTGTCGAAGTTGTCCGCACTTAATCCAATATTTCCTCCGAGGAGTCAAATAAAATAAATTTATTGACAATTAATCTGATTGAGATTTAAAGCAATTGAGATCTATCTCGATGAGTTAAACACAAATTTGCAGAGCTCTTTAAGCTATCAATTATTGAAATCTGCAAACTTCAATAACAATCTCTTGATGCTTACTTATCCAAAGAAATATTATCTTTAGCGAAAAATTAATAAAAAAAAACTATATTGTTATAAACAAAATATTGTAGTAACTCTTCAATCAAATTCTATTTTAAAATTAAAAATTTATAGAAAAAATTGTACATTTAAATCAAAGCTAATTTGAACAATTTGATTTTTTTTAAAAAATAATTATTTTAACTGGTGGAAATAAGTATAAGTGCAGGTCCTCACAGGCCTCGGTTGCATTTTTGCAAAAAACTGATCATTTTCTCAGGCTCATATCTTGCAAACCGTTCGGAATTTTGATTAACCCTCTGAGCTCTTGTCATAAAGAGCAAAAATTGTGAACATACAAAATCAGAAAAACATCATCTTCAAGATCAAAATCGCAAAAAACTTAAAAAAATTCGATTTTTTTACCTTTATTCCCCTGTTCAGGTCTATAGGTAGCAAACCGTTCAAAGTTCAAGGAAACAATCAACCACAAAATTGTACCTAAGATCTCAATAAACAACTTTCTAGTGCATATAAACTTCCTAGGAATTATTCTATACACCGTTTAGGTAGCGCTTAGGTAGCCCATAAGTGAAAAATTTCTTATCCAAAGAAATATTATCTTTAGCGAAAAATTAATAAAAAAAAAACTTAATTGTTATAAACAAAATATTGTAGTAACTCTTCAATCAAATTCTATTTTAAAATTAAAAATTTATAGAAAAAATTGTACATTTAAATCAAAGCTAATTTGAACAATTTGATTTTGTTTAAAAAATAATTATTTTAACTGATGGAAATAAGTATAAGTGCAGGTCCTCACAGGCCTCGGTTGCATTTCTGCAAAAAACTGATCATTTTCTCAGGCTCATATCTTGCAAACCGTTCGGAATTTTGATTTACCCTCTGAGCTCTTGTCATAAAGAGCAAAAATTGTGAACATACAAAATCAGAAAAACATCATCTTCAAGATCAAAATCGCAAAAAACTTAAAAAAATTCGATTTTTTTTACCTTTATTCCCCTGTTCAGGTCTATAGGTAGCAAACCGTTCAAAGTTCAAGGAAACAATCAACCACAAAATTGTACCTAAGATCTCAATAAACAACTTTCTAGTGCATATAAACTTCCTAGGAATTATTCTTAACACCCTTAAGTTAGCGCTTATGTAGCCACAAAAGTGAAAAATTTCCCTAAAACTTTTTAATTTTATTAGTTTTTTCTTTCATTCAACATTGAGATACTATGCTATCTATAACCATATACAAACACCACTACGTGATAAAAGACCAAAAAAAAAAAAAAGACCCGTGTCTCCCAGTTTTGCCCAAACTCATGCACTTTTTTTTATGGGTCCCCCAAAGATTTGGGGCCTCGGAATTTTCATTCACCATCCGAGACAAAGTTGTAGATCTTGCCATAAAGAACAAAAATTGTGAACATATAAAATCAAAAAAACTTCATCTTCAAGATGAAAATTGCAAGAAACTTTAAAAACTCGATTTTTTTTTACCTTTTTTCCATGTTCTGGTCAAAATTCAAGGAAACAATCAGCCTAATGTACTAAATGTACCTAAGATCTCAGTGAACAACTTTTAAGAACATATAAACTTCCTACGAATGATTCTAAGCACCCTATATGTACACTGAAAGAATTTTCTTCGCAATACTAACGAATTTTGACATTAATCCCATGAAAAATTGCATTATAAAGGAACCTATGCAGCGCTTCGTTGGATCAATGAAACCTGTTTCATTAAAAGGACTTAATGAAACTTTACATTAGATCCATGAATATTATTCATTGGATGAATACTTTCAATAAAGTAAAAATTTTTTTTATTTTATTTATTTTTTTTTCTTTTTTTCTTATTTTATTTTACTTTATTTTATTTTTTATTTTTTTTCTGTCTCTGGTGGGATTCGAACACGTAACCTCGGTGCTGATAGACTAGCTCACTACCAGCTAGTCTACCGGGGCAGTGTAGTTTTTGTATAAAAAATTAAGAGCGTAAATATGAGATTAAATTGTTCATAATAACAATAACAACGTTGATTGAAAGTGGATTGAAAGTTTTTGTTTCATTACTACAATGACATTTTTATTGTCATAATGAAAATTTAAATTTATGAAGGCAATTATTGAAATATGTTCCTTTTATAAAAAAAATTTTTGATTTCATAAATTTAATGGCATACATGTAACATTCGATGCATGAAATTATTAAATCTTACATTTTTTAATTAACAATTAAACATTTTTTTAAGGAAACTATAATTTTGTATTAATTTATGAATATAGTTATGTTTGTATATTGTTTTTTTAAGTTCCCAATTAAAATTTTTTGTTTAACTTGGACAAACTTAAGTTTTCATATATCCAATGAAAATTTTTAACGTAATTACGAAATCTAATGAAGCGATTTTAACGAAAATACTTCATCAAACCTATGAAATTCCATTTAGACAATGAAAATTTTCATTTACCCAAGGAAAACTTTTTTATGAAAATGATTCATTAAATATATGAAGCATTTTTCTTTCAGTGTAGGTAGCCGCAAAAGTGAAAAATTTCCCGAAAATTCGATTTTTTTACCTTTTTCCTTCTGTTCAACTCCATAGGTAGCAAACCGTCAAAATTTAAGAAAACAATCAGCCACAAAAATGTACCTTAGATCTCAATAAACAACTTTCTAGAGCATATGAACTTCCTAGGAACGATTCTTAACACCGTTTAGGTAGCGGTTAGGTAGCCGCATAATTAAAAAATGTCCCGAAAATTTTTTAATTTCATTTGTTTTTTCTCGAACCAAATTTTAGGGAAAATTTTCACTTTTGCGGCTACGTTAACGGTGCTATGAATCATTCCTAGGAAGTTGATTTTTTTCCAGAAAGTTATTTATTGAGATCATGGGTACATTTTTGTAGTTGATTGTTGCCTTGAATTTTGAACGGTTTGCTACCTATGGACCTAAACAGAGGAAAAAAGGTAAAAAAAAAAATCGAATTTTTTAAAGTTTTTTGCGATTTTTATCTTAAAGATGAAGTTTTTTGATTTTATATGTTCGCAATTTTTGTTCTTTATGTCAAGATCTACAACTTTGTCTCGGATGGTAAATCAAACTTCCGAACGGTTTGCAAGATATGAGCCTGAGAAAATGATCACTTTTTTGCAAAAATGACACCGAGGCCCCAAATCTTTGGGGGGCCCATAAAAAAAAGTGCATGACTTTGGGCAAAACTGGAAGACACGGGTCTTTTTTTTTTTTTTGTCTTTTATCACGTAGTGGTATTTGTATATGGTTATAGATAGCATAGTATCTCAATGTTGAAGTAAAGAAAAAACAAATAAAATTAAAAAATGTTCGGGAAATTTTTCACTTATGCGGCTACCTAAACGGTGTATAGAATAATTTCTAGGCAGTTTATATTAACTAGAAAGTTGTTTATTGAGATCTAAGGTACATTTTTGTGGTTGATTGTTTTCTTGAATTTTAAACGGTTTGCTATCTTTAGACCTGAACAGGGGAAAAAAGGTAACAAAATTCGAATTTTTTAAAGTTTTTTGCGATTTTGATCTTGAAGATGAAGTTTTTCTGATTTTATATGTGCACTCTTTATGTCAAGAGCTACAACTTTGTCTCAGAGGGTAAATCAAAATTACGAACGGTTTGCAAGATATGATTATCACTTTTTGCAAAAATGACACCGAGGCCCCAAATCTTTGGGGGCCCATAAAAAAAAAGTGAATGACTTTGGGCAAAACTGGGAGATACGGGTTTTTTTTTTGTCTTTTATCACGTAGTGGTGTTTGTATATGGTTATTTTGCCACGACTTAACAAATTATACACAGTGTATTTTAATTAGGCTAAAGTTCATCAAATTTAATTTTCATTTAATTATTTTTATGAAGAAAGAAATTTTACAACATGAAATTAATTAAAATTTATTGATACTTTTTTCATTCCTGACTGCTGCGGGACTCACTTTAAAAATAATTCAATTTGCTGTGACAAATTTATTCCATCTTCTCAAATGCTTACATTTTTAATAAAAAGAACGTGAAAAACAAAATTGCATTGGCTGGTGAACCAAAAGTTTTTGAAATGATAAACTTTGACGCAAAATTATTTTTCTAGTGCGTCTTTTAAAGTATGAGATTAAAATTAATTAAGTCATCACTTTTTAAGGCATCTTTAAATGAACTTGCACCACTTTGCAAACCACCAGTAGAAAAAAAGGTAACCAACAGGCATGTTTCATTATATGCTTCATATTAAAATATTAAATACAGTAGAATCCCGATAATTCGTGATCGCAAGGGACCGGCCATTTCTTACGAATTATAGGGGTTTTCGATTTAACGGGGTTAAAATATTCGTATTTAGAATTAACGGGGTTTTTCAATTTATTTACTAAAACGATAAAAAAAACAAATGCTAAAAACAAAATATATAAAAATTATTCATGTAACAAACTGATCTTAAGGAAATAAACACACACACAAGCAAAAAACCACACAAAAATAGCGGTAAACAAAAAATCATTCTTTATGCCTATGTTTCTGTTGTTTTTATTACGAATTATAAGTGGTAGTAAGCAAAGAATAACGATTAATAAGAGGTTAAGAAGATTTTATTTGAAAAAAATTACGAATTAGCGAGGGGACCAAAATGTATGGAAATTTTACGAATTAACGAGATTTTTTCATTTTATTACGAATTATCGGGAATTACGATTTGTCGGGGTACGAATTATCGGGATTTGACTGTAACATCTTAAATTGTGCGTCATAAGCTTTAAGTGCACAGTTTTTTTATATTTTCTATATCAACAGTGGGCAAAAAAGTTAATAAATTTTAACAATATTTTTTTTTTTTCAAATTATTTAAAAAATAATTTAAATCATGACTTTTTTGAAGCTAAGCAACTCTGGATGTACACTTTTTAGACTAATACAGTACTTTGCACACCACAAGTGGTTATAGAAATAAGTTGTACCCTTTTTTTGTCAATCATGTCATAATAGAACTGAAGTACGATTTTATTATTTTTCTTTTTTAGTAAATTTTAATTTTGCTTTAATAAAAATAATTCTATTAATAGAATTTAAAAGAAAGCCACAACACACAGCGGGATTTCTTGTTAGGCACACATGAGCTCAGAGGTTTTTAAACATACACTGCCGTTCACTTGAATACAACATGAAATATTGTTTGCGATGGAAATATTGCGAACAAATTACATTAGAAATGTCGTTCATAAGAAGTTTAAATTGAAGTTTATTTATTTGGAACTTCACAATAAATTGTGATAACATTAAAATCAATAATTTTTTAGGAATATGTGTTTTGTAAAGAAATTTAAAAATAACTAAAAATCTGGCTCATCTAAATACGACATAGTATCATCTATTAAGTGGAAAATAACCCTTTTTAGTCAAACAATTAAATTAATCATATTTCTTCATTATTTTAATAATGTGAACTTCCACCTTTGTTGGAGATATCTTCGAAAATGCGGCTTGAAATGGAGTCATAAAGGCCTGTCTCACAGAAATCACAGTCCACCAGCTGTTACTTTCGGCAAATTAAAAGTTTAGGGGGTATTTTATATTTAAGAAAAAATTCAAAAATTTTTCAAAAAGTTGTTATGTGAATAAAATCTGTAAATTTGAGTGTTTATAAAATCTGATAACTGATTTCGATAGCACTTAAGTTTTAAAGTTTTAAGAATTTTTTTCATACACTAAAAAGTAATAATATTAAATAAAAGGCAATTCTTAAAAATTGCCGAGATATTTTTATTTGTTTTTTTTTTATTTTAATAGATTACTTAGAAAGGTTTTATTCATATAACAACTTTTTGGAAAATTTTTGAATTTTGTTCTTTAATATAGAATACCCCCTAAACTTTTAATTTGTCGAAAGTGAAAGCTGGTGGCATTAATAGCCCTGGTTGAGGGCTATCGCAATCAGTTATCATATTTTATAAACCCACAAATTTACAGATTTTATTCAAGTAACAACTTTTTGGAAAATTTTGAATTTTTGCATAATTTTTGAAACATTTTAAACCGCTAAATTTAAAGGTTTTTTTTTATATTTTTTTTATTAATTTCTTTACTTTTTATGATTAAAATAGCACTCGTAATGTTTTCTGATATATATTTGCTTGTATTGTTATTGTTTGTTACGCACGTGTTGTTGTTTTCAAAACAATAATAGCATGTGTTCAACACAAAAAAATATGGTTTTTGCGGTTGATTTCAAATATTGATTTGTTTACACGCGTGGATTGGTATTAATTTTTTTAACTCAAAAGTTTTAATTCGACAAATTGCTCTTTAAACCATTACGCTTCCAGCGCAACTATGATGACGTTCCGAATAAATCTCCTCCTTTCTCAAATTATGAAAATAGTATCTGTAGCCATCAGTTCCCATTAGGGATGCCAATCGGGATTGATTTAAGAAAATTCCGGGATTCGAGATTTTGATATCCGGGATTTCTGGATCCCGGGATTTTTCGTGATTTTTTTTTTAAATAAACAATTTTTTTTTTATTTATTTAGGTATTTTTAAAAGGTATTATATATAACACCTGAACTACATGATGTGCAACTAAATTAATGAGCGAAAAAAAACAAAGGGGTGGGGCTTCTAAACAATTGTTTGCCTGAATGAGCATCACTGCTATAGATGTATTATCAAGTTGCTTTTCCGTGAAGTCCAATGCAGTCGGGTTTGACCAGATTCACCCAAAATTTCTAAAACTTCTGCTATCTCGGTTATAAGCTTTCATCACCCACATTTTTAACACCATTTTTACCACAAGTCAATTTCCAATATGTTGGAAATATGCTAAGATCATTCCTCTTCAGAAAACTGGTACTGAATTTCGCCCTATTTCAATACTGCCATATTTATCTAAAGTATTTGAACGTCTGGTATATAGGCAAATGAATAACTACCTAACTGATAATCATCTCATTGATAAAAATCAATCTGGCTTTCGTCCTAAGCATAGCTGTTTCACAGCGCTCGTTAATGTGTCCGAGGATATCAGACACAATCTTGATAATGGTTTTGTTACGTTTTTGGTGCTCTTGGATCACTCTAAAGCATTCGATTCTGTTAATCATGGAATTCGTTGCAATAAACGCTACAACAAATTTTACTTTACTTCAACTGTCGTCTCGTTACTAGCCTCATATCTTACTAATCGTTTCCAATCTGTTTCTTTGGGTAATACAATTTCCACTGCCCTACATGTGTCTAAAGGAGTGCCGCAGGGTTCTATTCTTGGCACATTGTTGTTCACATTAAACATTTACCCAGTCAACTTTCACACATCAATATATATATATATATGCAGATGATGTCCAAATTTACATTAGCTGTGAGAAAGGATTAATTCGTGAATGCACTGACAAGCTAAATGAGGATCTCAATAAGATATTTTAATGGGCATCTTCAAATGGACTTTATTTAAATCCTAAAAAATCAAACCATCCCTATAGATCAGTGATAGCCACTCCATAGGCTCGCGAGTAAGTTTATAATCGTATTTTTTACACAGACACGGTCGGCAATTCACATGTATACAACAACTTTGTTCGTTTCAAAACATCAGACTATCATCAGTCTCTGCGACCGCACACAAGTACATAATATCTTTGGGTGCGTGCGTTCGGGGCTTGGTTAGTTCGGGGCTTGGTTATCACTGCTATAGATATTCCAGTGACATTAGGTAACCAAAATATTGCATTTGTAGAATCAGCTAAGAATCTTGGAATTATTTTTAATAAATCGCTCACTTGGAACAATCAGATTAATTCTGTATCTGGAACAATATTTATTATGCTTAGAACATTAAATCCTACACAACATCTTACACCTTTAAACATTCGTGTGCTTCTCGCAAAAACTTTTATTATGCCGCAGTTACTATACGATTGTGAAATTTTTGCTTATTGTGATTCTGAAAGTAAGAGGAGATTATTAGTAGCGTATAATGCGATCCTTCGTTATGTATACCGTTTAAAGAGATACGATGGAACTTCTGAGTACTCTAAGTCTTTGTACGGAGTTAACCTCGTGGACCTACTTAGGATAAGATCATTAATTCTCCTCCACAAGTTAATAAACACCAAAGAGCCAACTTACTTATTTGAACGCCGAAAACGAAAATTTTTGTACACAAAAGTTGATATATTAAAAATCCCGGGATTAATAATAATAAATCCCGGGATTTTTCGGGATTTCCCGTTTGGCTTCCCTAGTACCCATGTTCTGTAACTTAAGTGAGAAAACCTCGCACCGAAAAGATGTGAAAAAAAATATTCCAATTGTTTCTCGAAAAGTGAGAAAAAACTGTGTCTGTAATTCATGTCAAAAACTTTCAAACGAGATTAAGTCGTTACGTTATAAATGCCATAATATTTCACTCGAAGCCGATGTGAAATTACTGACGTTGAGAAAGCCAAGCACACAAAATTTAAAAATTTTCAACGACGACAAAATAGCTTTGAAAACATTCGGATATTTTTCAAAAATGCGAAAAGCAAAATAACCAAACAATGAAAAGATCAGCCAAGAACAAAATACATACTTACATCTTCTGTGTTCTGCCATTTTGGACAAATTGGGTTTTAAAGATGGAAACAAATATATTTATTTAAAATAACAACATAAACTTAGTATTCAGGTAAGCGGCAGTGTATGTGTTTTTGAAAACCAATTTCAAATTTAATCTATGTACAGTATTTATCGGATATAAGAAACTTGAAAAATCCACGAAAAAAGTTTCTTATAAGCGTTTCTTTCTTATATACAATTATTTTATATAAGAAACTTATTTCTTATATAAGTAGCTATAGCCATAAGACTTTCATATTTTGGTTTTCTGTCTCTTTTTTTGTTAACATTTCTAACTTTTAAATAATTATTTTCTATGTCTTTTGAGTTTTTCACTATTTTAGTTGTTTTTGCAATTTCGCTTCTTTTTATACCGTTTTGTATTTCTTTAAAAATTTTTACTTTTGTTTTTATTGGCAAAAAACACAAAGCTTCTCATGAGTACCAGCTCGCTCATCTAAAACTAAAAGTAAAAAAACTATGTTCTTGTTGTAAAACTGTCAGAAAACAGCGTTGTCCAAGCAAACTACATAAAGTCTGTGTTACCGTTGGAAGTTTCTTATATAAATTCTTTTTCTATACATTTTGTGGTTTTGGTGTTTAAGAAAAATGTTCTTTAATCAGTTTTTTTCTTATAAGCGTTTTTCTTATATGAAACCTTTTTTTGTTAGAAAAATCACTAAAAAGACATGGTGTTTTTGAAAATGTTTCTTAAAAGCGTTTTGTTCTTATATGAGATGTTCTTATATCCGATAAATACTGTATGTTATTTGTTTTTGAAAAAAAAAACCGTAGTAAGAAAATTTTTTTAATATATTTCTTTTATTTCACTAACCTTCAACTGTAATTTGCGCATTATGCGTGTCTCCTCCCAGCGATCCAGTTCATCCCATTCTTTGCCACGTCGACGCAACAAATAATAACGATACATTACAACAGTGACGGCCACCATGAGGGCCAGACCACTGCCTAAGGCGGCTCCTAAAACCGCTGAACTAACCATGACCATTGCAATAAAAATTTACAGTTCAAGAGTTAATTAAAATTATATAATTTTTGCTGCTCTAGCAGTCTTGTGTTTTGTTGCTTTTTTATCTTTATTTTCTAGAATTTATGCAATTTTATTTTTCCGTTTCCGCTGGTGTTTCGTCGTCTATTTGTTTTGGTGAATGGTGGTGGGTGTGGGTTGTGGAGAAAATATCAATACAACAATTTTTTTTTTTTATAAATTTTTAAATATTAAAAGGGGTTCCTGCCGACTAAGATATAATTTTTTTTGCACAAGGATTCGTTATATCGAACGTTACAGCTAAAAAGAAAATAGAGAAAAAAAAAATTAAATTTAAAAATTATTTTTAAGGTAAAATTTAAATTTTTTCAAATGAACAAATAATTGAATTTGTTCATTAATTTGTAGTTGGAATGTCATGTCAACTGAAATTAAAGTTAATTAAAAATAATGAGTGTCTAGCTGTGTCTAGCTTAAAAATGTAAATAACACTTTTTTAGGTTTTAGTAAATTTTTAGGCTTTATTTTTTAATTCTCATACAAGGGGGTACAGGTGGAAATTTAAAGCTAACGCTACTGGGGGTAATGGAGTTAAGGCTATATGATAGTGCTAAGTATCCAGAAGTTTTTCTGTACAGTAAGCTGTCCTTGAGAAGGAATACTCAGGAGAGACTTAGGAGAGGTCTTAATGCGTACTACGTTTGCAGATCATTGATATGTAGGAAGCACCTAGCTCCGGCTGTCGAGGGTGGGATGGCTTTACACTTCCGTTGTTAGACCCATTCTTACGTATGGGTGCTGCGTTTGGTGGGAGACATTGAGGCTGGCTATTCGGAGGGAACTTCTGTCTTAGGCTCAGAGATGTGCTTTGACAGGGACCATGAGAAGTACTCCTCAGCCGGCCTTGGATGTTGTCCTACATTTTCTGTCTATTGAGCAGTATGTGATGAGAATGGCAGCCCGGAGCATTTCTTAGACTGATGGAGATAATAATGTTAGGACATATCAGAAAGGCTCAATCGCGGCTCTTTGGTGAAATTAGCGCTGGGCTCGCCCGGCTCAGCGGATAGGCAGGATGGCGGTGAGGAGTTGGGGACAGTTGAGGACTTTCTGTGTCAGACCCGGGCTGTGGGCTCAAGAATCTGACGGGATTTGAAATGAAAATAACGTGGCTGCGCAGAAGGAGACTGGGTACATGTATGGCAGTTTTCTGTTTAGTAGGGCCGCTCTTGCTAGTTTTGTCCAATTTTCATCTTCCACTTTTTTTCTTGGTCCACACTATTATTTAAAGTTCCATTGTCATTAAAAAGTTCAGTTGCAGGCTGAAAATTGCTGTAAGTGCCTTTACCATCTACATCATTGAATTTATGCTCGCTTTCATCATCCAACGACTGTTGTATCCGCTCGTCGCGACTTAAAAGTTTCGGATAATGTTCTTTCGGAGGATTAAGGCCATTTTTTAAGGCCTCAGCTGTTCTGTTTTCCTTACCAAGCTTATGTATAAATACGTTCTCTTACCAAAACGTGATGTTGCGTTGCGTAGAAACCTGAAAAAATGAAAATTTTTCTCACACGACGTTTTTTTATATTTTTATACAAAACGCACAAATAACAAAAGCTTAAATTAACAAATTCTATAGATTTTGACACACTTTCTATTTTCTTTTTAACGTATTTCAACGTGTTTACGTAATTTTAGCAACTATTAAACATTGAAGTCGTCGCAACGTTAACGTGACCGCAACATTGGCGTATGAACAAAGAGGACGTTACTGTTTAAGTGATCCATCAAAACAAAACGAGCAAGAAGTAAATAAAATATCAAATCAGTTTCACTTGATGTGTTGAAATTATTACAAAAAGTCTGACGTAGTTGATTTTCTGGCATGCACCTTAATGTGGTTGTCTCGAAGAATCTTACAGCCGTACCTAGACAAGAGCGTAAGGTGGAACGGTTACTTCCGCTTAGCCATACGCTGACATACCTAAACGAAAGTGTCAACGTTGTGTGAACTCTCTTGTATAATAGAAATATAAAATGGAGGTAAAACGCTAGATTGACAAAAAATAGCTAAATTGCCATTTTTTATTAACAATAGCGGCCAACTTCATTATTTAACGCTCACTCAAAATCGGATTTTCCAATTGTGATGCGTTGACGCCGCCCTATTTAGGTATGCTTCATATATTTAAATTGTATGGGCATATTAATTTTCGACAACTTCAGCCGTATTCCGTTATTCGCTAATGCTTAATCTCTTTCGCTAAAAGTCTATAAAGTTGATTAAGCGATTTTTGGCTACGAATGCAATACTGTAACGTGCATTGGTAAATTTGTCAATGTCATAAAAATTAAATTTGCCGTAATTTTAGCTTTTAATGTCATCGCATCTCTAAAGAACTTAAGCGATCAAGACTTAGCTGCTGGACCGTTTAGGTACGGCTGTTTCACTTGATTGCGTACTAAAGGGTGCTTTACATTATCACACAAGTCTTACGTATTCCATTATACTTTGTAAGTTCAAATCTCATGAGTTTTGTTGCGAATGTCGAATCAAATTTAACGTTACAGTTTGTATTCACACTATCGCACATGAAATCGAATTTAACGTTAAAGTTTGTATTCACACTATCGCACTCATACATAATACTTGAGAACTCTTAAGCTGGTACAAAAAACACGAGTATCGATATATCGTCAGCTCGTTATTGGCTTGGCGCATATGCCAAAAAGTCTTAAGTGGAGAAAAAAGGCATTGAAGGTTAACATAAAGTTTGCTGGAAATATACCCGATAAAATTTTTTTGTATTCTTACCACTGCTTCCGGGATATCATTTGAAGAAAAATGTTAATTGTTGTAACCGAACATGTAACATGTACGAACTTAGAAGTTATTAACATTTTATTGTAAGTGAAAAATATTGTTTTGTGCCGCATACGCCACTTTTCTAAATTTATTTTTTAATGTTGCTTTTTGGGCGGCATATGTATACTTACTGCTGTGTATTGAGTTGTTGACATTTTATTTTTACTTTTTAAATGATTAAATATAGCAAGAAAAAGATTCAGAAAAAATTTCGAATTGATATTTTTAATATTGAATCGCCAATTTCGAAGTATTTTTATTTTGGAAATTATTAGAATAATTTTTTAAATTTTTTTCGGCCGTCGTTACGAAAACCTTAATTCCGACTCTACAACTCCGACTCCACATCCCTGTTTACAACATTGCGTACACAAAATTTATTATTGTCAAAAGGTTATGGCAGCACTGCTTGTTGGTACATTTTAATGTTAGATATCCTCATCAGAATTTTGCTGTTGAAATTTAGTCAGCTCGGTCCATTCATGGCTGAGATATGAGCAAAAAAAAAGTTTATTTTCCAAAAAAAAAAAAAAAAAAAAAAATTTTTTTAAAAAGTACCAACATGTTGAAAAAAGTAATCTTTTGCTTGGTGGTCAGTACCATCAAAATATTTAAATTTTCCTTCACTGTTTCTATCTGTAATTTTTTTTTTTTTCGCTTTAACTTCTTGTTTTTCTTACGGCAATGAAGGAAAGCAAGTGTGAAATTTATTTTGCACGTTTTTTATGAGGAATTTGCAGCATTAGGCTAGCAGTGGCGTAAAGAAAAATACTTCTTTAAAATAATTGATATAGAGCAAAATTAATGCTTAATATCTCAGAAATCAAAACAAATTTCTTGAAACAGGTTTTGGATTCAGTAAGGGGGTATTCATAATATATATTCCTCAATTTAAAAAAAAAAAATGGTCTTGAGGTTAAACCAATAATGAGCTGACGTAGACCCTGTCGCCGTCGGGCCCAACATTTAGTGTTTAACTGTTTTCTATCACAGCCTCAAATATGATACCCAGACGAATTATTATGAAAATATAGATATTAAACAATTCAATTTATTTAACATATATTTTTATTTCAATGAATATTTTTTAAAATAATATATTTTAATTTCTTTTATTCTGTTTATGTCAGAGTAGAGCGAAGAGAGCAAAGTACTTTTTGCCTAATTTAACAGAATTTTCGCTCTTATCTAATTTGATCAATTTGTGAATTACTTTATTTACATATCTTTTTTTCTATTTTACTTTAAGTCTCCACTGTATGATGGCCTTACTTCTGTTGCAGCCGTTATTCAAGGACATTTAAAAGGTTTGTCATAAGCTCTAATTTTGATTTTAAATTACTCATATAATTAATTTATTTATATGTATTTTTGAGTTATTTGTCTACCAGGCCATAAAACCTGTTTCAATCCAATTTATATAGCCGTCTTTATTGCAGCCAATAAAAAAAAAAAACAAAGGCATTTATAGCCTTTTTGTGTATTAGGGAGAGTCCACTTGGAAAATAAAAATAAAAAAAAAAATAAATAAAAAAATTCGAGAGAAATTAAAAAAGCAAAAACAGATTTTTTTCAATTAAGTAAAGGTTTAAATGAATTTTTTTTTTTTTTTTTTGAAAATAACTTTTTTTATTTAAAGTTATTATTGCTCATAATCGTTACGTTTCCTGATTTAATCAATTTATACAAATTTTTTTTTTTAAGTTTGAAGGCTTAACCCTCTAATGCCACATTTTTAGTTTGCCTTAAAAAAATCATACTTAGTCTGGGTTCACACTATGAAAGTTTTCTTTCAGAAAGTCTGAGCTTATGGGTGAGAGAGGAGAAAAGAAAAGCATATTCTCTTCCCCTCTCACCAATAAACTCAGACTTTCTGAAAGAAAACTTTAATAGTGTGATCCCAGACTTAGCTAATTTTAGGGTAAGAAACATGAATCTGACTTCGGCACGATCTAAAGCTTTTTAATATTATTTTTTCTATTCACAATATTTACGCACTTCCCGGCATTTTCTATGTTAATGCCCAAGCCCGCCTCCAGACGGGCTCAGTAAAAACATCCATATCCACCAGCGTTTATATTTTTGAAAATAAAAACTTAATATACATTTCAATTGAACGTTTAGATACGCACTAGTAATTTTTTCGGCTCGATCTAAAGCTTTGAAATATTATTTTTTCGATGCACAATATTAACTTTCTTCACAAAGAATAAAAAATCACCGGTTTCGCTCAAATGCAAGATGACAATGTATTTTTTGATAAACTCGTAAGAGTGTTGCCAAAGAATGAAAAGTTTTTGATAAAATAAGCTTTGATTTACATCTAGAATTATTAATTAATGAAATATTGTCAAAAATAACAATTTTATGATGTTTTTTCGCTACCCCGCCTAGAGGCGTACTTAAGCATTAAAGGGTTAAAGTATTAACTAAGGAAAGTATATTAGCTGACCCTGTCCGCGTTGCTGGCCCTGAGCAAAAATTAGTGGATTTAAATAAAAATCCATGGAATGCCTTTCATAAAGTTTTTTTTTACAGAATAACTTAGATATGGGATCAAGCATTTAAGGCAAATTGGAAATTATATTTATTTATTACTTCATCTTAAGGCCAGCCGATAGACAATGTTTTTTGGTTTTTTATTTGGTGTAAAAACGTATTAATTTTTTGGCGCGCCAACTCAGAAGCAAGCCACATACAACTGGCCGTTTTAGCCAGCAATAGTCAATGATTGGCCTTGTGCTTTGCTGATGGTTATACCAAAGACAAGACGCAAAGGGAATTGGAGCCACTTGAATTGGAATGGTAAATCGTTAAAAATCATCGAAATTCGTGGATTGCGAAAGTTTAAAAATTTTGATATTGGATTATTATTAACATAGGTTTTTTTTAAATATCTTCGGAACTACATAACTGATTAAAGAGTTTGATATCTCGTTTTGAAAAACATGACAAAGGCTTTCAAAAAAATTAAAAGAAAGCAAAAAAAAATAAATATATGTATATGTCATTGGTGGTGCAATATGAATATTGTATTTAGCCACGCCCCTCCGCCCGCAGACCGAAAATCAAAAATTAGACTTCACAGTGTCCTGAATATTCTGAAGATTCCCTGAAAGTTTCATCAAAATCGGTTACATACAAACATACACACATCCTGTTTTATATATACTAGTGTTCGCCTAATGATCAAAATTCGACCATAAATTTTCATGTTCATATGAAGAAAACATAGTACATCTATGTACATATGAATATACATGTTTTGAGCATTTTTTCCGTCTTAGTAGATTGATTTGGCGAAGGACCAGCCTACGGTTCATATTTTAACTTCCACGTGAGTTAGTTTAATTTAATAAGTTCAATATAATCAGAATTGGTAAAACAAAATTGTATCAATAAATCTCCTTAATGTCAGTCGGGACATTGCATGTTTAATATTATTTTTCTATGTCTAATATTAACGAAAATTAATCAAAGTACCAGATGTTAAACGAAAAAGTACCAAAAAGCTTCCCTTAAATGTTCTTATTCCCCCAGGACCATGCATTTTTAATATTATCTTTATAGGTCGAATATTAAGATAAATTCAAAACGTACCAAAGGAAAAACAAAAAGTACCAACATTTTTCATCTTATCGGTGTTTATTCACCCAGGGCCCTGCACCTATAATATAACGTTTCTAAGTTCAATATAATAGAAAATTTAAAAATGATCACATTCAATTTCCCGGTTTCCGGAAACCGGTTCCTAAAAAATGTCGAATAATCGACAACCCTATTTTTTTATTCTTTGATAATTGAAAACAAATTTTGTATATGTATTAGGGCGGGTTGATTTTTTTTTTTTTTTTTTTATGGAGCGTATAGCAAAAACGTAATCTATAGGTGATTCTGAGAAATTTTGCTCAAGAGACCAAAGCTCTTAGTCGGGTTTGGAGCCCCCCAAAATTTCAAAATAGATATTTTTCCATATTTTAATAAAATCTTAAATTTTCTTCGATTTTTTTCGAGATTTTTTTTTTGTTTTCGAACTCCTTATTGTAGGAAAACCGATCGAAAAAACTCGAAGAAAATTCGGAATTTATTAGTTAAAAGTTCATTTTAGGCTATTTTTCGACAAAAAAATTCCTAATATCTCTACTAAAAATGGGTAAACTCGCTCTCTTCGCAATACTAATGCGCAGCAATGCAAACATAGTTAAAATTTTGCGCACCACTGCTTCAAATAAAAATTAGTGGTATTCACACCGAGCTTGTTAGTTTGTCAGTCGTTAATCGTTCCTTTTTTAGACGCATTTTGTTTTTGTATATTAAACGCGCTACCGGATTAACATTTAACAAATTAACGACACGGCACCCCTGATAAAATAGTTGTTAGTTGGTAACTCACAATCAGCTGTTGCAGTTTTTAAATAAATATAATGAAAAAGTCATTTGTGATACATTTCTAAAAAAATATTTGTCAATTTTTGTGTACATTGAGATTAAGTATGTTAATTAAATGATCTTTTTATTTTAAAGTTACCAGACAAATAAAGTTTTAAAAAGGGGGTCGTTCACAGTTGGTAACTTTAACAAATTAACAAACTACCGAGTAAGAAATTAACAAGTTCGGTGTGAATACCACTATTGTTTGTTAACTATTTTAAAATATAAAATTAAACTTAAACAAATGCAATTATACAGCGGAAAAAAGCAAAAATTATAACGGATGGTTCCAAGCAATTTAGCTCCTGCGAGCTTTCATTCTATTTTTTACAGCCTGAACTTTTGTATGTATTCTTGCCAATAAAGGTATTTTTCCATAGGGGAAACGAGTTTTCTGATTATTTCTTACTACCTTACTACCTACCTACCTACCTAAGCTCTTAATTAGGCCTGCATAAAATAAACAAAAATATTTAAGAAAGTAGTATTTGGTCCAAATTTAAAAAATTCAACTTATTTTACTTCAACTTACAACACAATTTTAAATAGGAATCTTAATCAAATGCCTTAATATGTGCTCTTTTTTTCGTTCCCGTAAGTGAAAAAGTCCGGGAAAACTTGTCAATACTTGTCAGTGGAATTATCTTATATCAATTATACTTTTAACAACAAGAGTATACAAATCCTTGAAAAGAGTAAAAAAACATCTTTAAAACTTCTCCTTCTCCTTAAATCTAATTAACTCATGCCTAATACTGCATTATAACTATATTAAATATAAATAAATAGAATATAATTTTTTCCCCCAAAATCGATCCAGAAGTTGAGCCTCCTTAATTTATGTATACATATAAGTGGCATTAAATTGTGGTTTTTATCGGTAACAAGATTTTTAAAATTTTAAAAATGCAATACAAATAATAATAAATAAAATCAATACTTATCAGTAGAATTACTTTATACCAATTATACTTTTAACAACAAGAGTAATTCAAAATATATTATCTATACTTTGTATTCTAAAGTTGAAAAGTTTGTTTGTTTGTATGCTTGTTACAGGTTTTCCCCGGATCTGCAGGTCCGATTTTTAAATTTTTTTCAACAAAATTAAGAATATGGACTCCTAACGGACATAAGCTCGTTTAAGCCTACCCTGCAGCACAGTATTTAAAAACACATCATGCTTATGTGCCCATATAAATATTGACTTATCTATGTTTATAAACTTCATTAAAATTTATTTGAAAGTTTGTGAAAGCTTGTGGCCCTATTTTTGAAAAACTGTATAGCTTATGTGTCCATTTAGATATGGATCTATCTATGTTTTAAATTTCATTAAAATCGGTTTGAGAGGCAGAAGTTGCCCCTATTTCCCCTCGTGGTCCATATAGATATGGTTCTAACTATGTTTTAAATTTCATTAAAATCGTTTTGATAGTTTCTGACGAAAAAATGTCCTCCTATCTTCCCTCGTGGTCCTACGATTCGGCCCATTTTTAATAGGCTTGGTCCTTGTGCCAATAAGAACCTATGTCCCAAATTTTTATCAAATTATGTATCTCCAAAATTGCGACCTATACTTTGCGCACAAAGTTGCATGGACTGCCAGCCAGCCGGACGGACATCGTTAGTTCGACTCAGAAAGTGATTCTGAGTCGATCGTTATACTTTAAGGTGGGTCTAGGACCACTATTGTGGTGTAGGTATAAAAAGTAAATATGGAAAGTACCGGTTGTGTTACTTAAATTTTTAATTTCTTATATAATATTAATTTCGTACTTTCGGAATATTTTCACAAAATGAACAGAGTACAACTTCAACCAAAATTATTTCATAGATATGCCGCGCATTTCACGTGAAATGTTGAACATAGTACCAGGCTTTAGAAACGAACTAACCTCACTCATATCACAAACACTAAAAGAGATAGAAAAAAATGTAAAACTTATCGATGTTCTTTAGAAAAATAAGCGGACAGGTGTAGAAATACAGGTGATATCACATTCGAAACTTATCTAAAAAATACAAATACGAATTTGGTACTTTTTCGAGATTCCAAATTTTAAAAATTTAAACTATTGTTGGTACTTAAAAAAAAAAAAAAATTATTTCTCCATTCTTTGGCATATGCATATACTACGTATAATTATGGGTTCCCACTACAATATTGAAATATTTGATACTTCAATGAGGAGAAAAAAAAGGAACCAAAATTGGGAAAATACGAAAAACTAAATTTATTTCTTAAGCTATTTGGTTCAACAACTGGCACTTTTTTTAATTACTGTTAGTATTGGACCTAGAAACATAAAGTTAAACATGTAAGGTCCTGAACGGATGAGAATCTCAAAGAGGGAAGTTTTTGGTACTTTTTGCTCTTAACCTAGTTCTTTGGAATTTTTTTAGAAGCATTGAAATTAAATAGGCAAGGCCTTGAATGAATGAGAATCTATAACTTTTTCTTTCTACAACTGGTACTTTTTTATTTTTCGGTAATATTGGACCTAAAAACATAAAATTAAACATTCAATGTTTTGAGTACTTTTTGGTACTTTGTTGTTCTTTAACTGATACTTTTTAAGTTTTCGTTAATACTTGACCTAGAAACATCAAATTGTCGTTCCTTAACTGGAACTTACTTAGAAAAGGGTCCAGGGGCGCTAAACCTCCTATATTCAGAAAATATTAATTATCTAAAGAAAATCCATTTTAACGTGAATACGCACGCTGTTCACCCTCCATTCCGCCTACAGTCTTTTTTTTCTTTCGACGGTCCTCTGACCAAATGCGAAAGTGACTTTTTCGTTTGCTACGCTGTATCTGCTACATAGCTGAACCGATATCGATGAGATTGAAGATTACTGCCTCTCCGAAAATATGTAATATGTTTTTTCCAACTTTTTGACAAAAGAACTTTTAATTCTTTTCAGTCCAATTTTGGGTGCCCTGCTCTAAAGTGAAGCTAAGTTCAATGATAGCGTTTTTCAACGATCGAAACAAATGGTAGGCGAATGGGGCATTATCTTGATTATAAGGCAGGAAGATCAAAACTTCCTAAACACGATTTAACGGGTCTTGCATCATGTGGCCGTACGTTGTCATAATTAAAACTATTGCTTTACATCTGGTTGCATTTTCGTAGTCTGCGTATTCTGGCAAATGCTCGTTTTAAACGCATCCTTTGACTTCGTTACAGTTTCCTTTACAATCGCCTTGCTCCAATTGAACAGTTTAAAATAAATGGAACCTTCTAATCCCATCATATTCGAAATATTACCTTAGCGGCTAAGATATTTGGTTTGGGCGTTGATTGGCTATTTAACCGGGCTTTCCATACTAGTTCTTGCGCTTATTGTTGTTGTAATGGTTTACATTGTCATCAAAAAAATTGATTTAATGTAAAATTTACTTTTTTTATGGCGTTCAAACAGCATTTCTGACATGCAAAATCGTCCTTTAACTTCTCTCCGCTTTTAATCGAAATTCAAATTCAAAGTGGACTCTTAAAATTCTCTTTACAAACTCTATTATCGTCCATAAGTAATAAATTATCAAAGTGAAAACAGTACTCAGCTTATCATGTAAAACGTTTATCCTCTAATGCAATATAAAATCAAATTATTACGCATTAGTTTTTCACCACAAATATCTAAAACGAACACCATCGTCATCATCACCATCTCCATTATAGAGTACATCATGTCATGTCATGGCAAACATTCGCACTTTTATATGTCAATATAAGAATATAATGCCATAATATTTGTTTTATTGAATTAATATCGGTTAAAAAAAACAATTTTAGATTTTTACAAATTTAAAAATGTATCAATCTGTAGACGTCAGATTGTTTGCACAGCTTCTTATAAATAAAATATTTGAACATGTGTGTGTAAGATATTCTATACTACTCGCCACCGAACTACAGAATTAACCACCAGAATGGAACTAGAAAAGAAATGTTACATAATATGTACTTTGGCCCAAAAGCTGGAAACGAATTTAAACTAATCTAGAATCAGTGTTGGCAGAAAAATTTTGGCTTTCGACCCCAATTGAAAATTTTTTTATTTTGTTCCCAAATTTAAAGATGAATACCCTTATCTGGTAACATTGTTCATACAACTTAACTTGATCTTATAAGGATCATAGAGCAATTTAAATTCCTTCCACTTGGATCTATTTGATGCTTGTAGTTAAAGTTCACTCCAACTGTTGGTTTGGATAATAGATTCCTTCTCTAATTGAAGTCGCATTGTGTGGGATTTCCTTGGGGGTTATACTTCGACAAATAGAGGCTTGGACAGCGTTGGACTTTTATAGCATTGTTTCATGACCCAGATTCATATAAAAGAGTCGATTTCACACATGCATTAAATATTTTAAGTTTGGTGTTGGTTAAGATGTGAGAAGAGCGCCACATGGCATTTAGCTGTCTAAAAGCCTGGTTGCCAGATTTAATTCTATTCTATATACCCGCACCGCCTGATGATGTTAATATACTAACAAGATAACAGAAAGGCAAATCATCTTAGAGCACTTGGTTTTCGATGTAAAGAGCAGTAGTGTTGGAGCTGTTCGTTCTCAAAACCTCTCTTTTGGCAACGTTTATTTTAAGTCCTGCTTTGACTGCTAGCGCCTGTACTGAATTAAGGCCCCTAGTACGGTTCACAACTCAACTCAGTTGAGTTGTAATTTCTTAATATGTGTATTATGGTTTTCAACTTTGCTATATTGCGGTATACAAAAACATAACAAAAATTACAACTGATCACAATCAGTTGTCTGCATGTCATCTTGCCTATGCGAAAGCTAGCAGATGTAGTCTGCGTAATCCAGGTCTTTTAGTCAACTGTTAAGTCCCCAAGTACTAAATCTTCTTTCCATGGCTGAAGCACGATTCATTTCTAGGTCCAGGGCAATGTTAAAAATCAATAAGGCTAGAACACAGGTTTGCCTAACGCCAGTTTGGATATTTACGGACCTGCAAACGAATCCATCGTGCAGAATACGACAGGTTGCGTTGTGGTAGAGGGCTTTGACGACATTAGATATTTTATCTGTAGTACCTTTACAAGCTAGGCGCTTAATATTGCCGAGTGTGTTAGGGTGTCAAAGGCTTTTGCAAAATCGATAAAGGCTAAATACAGCGGCGAACGCCATTCCAATGGTTGCTCGATTGTGAGTCATTAGATAATAATAGTAAACTAATGGGTCGATTATGGACAGCAAAACAACTGAAGTTGAGTTGCCAGCAGCGAAATATTTAAAATATTTATACCAAATTTTTTTTTTTATATTTTAACATGAGCCTGATTTCGCTGTTGGTAACTCAACTTTAGTTTATTTGTCCTCCATAAGCGACCAATAAAACTGAACTAGTCTTAAACTAGTACTTAATTAGAAATTAATACGAGCTGAACTAGAACGGATTTTGTTTATTATTATTAGAACAAAAGAAGAACTGAACTAACCTTAAATAGAACTAAATTAAAAGTTTAACCAGGGGCCTCATTCTGGCAGTCGTGATCGTGTGCTTTCTCGATTCGAAAGCAATTTTATTTCTAATTCTATCAGGCGATACTGAACGAATCGAAATTATTTTTCCAGTATTGTGAAACTTAAATTAATGCTTTACAACACTGAAAAAATAATTCCGATTCGTTCAGTATTGACTGAAATAATTAGATATTAAATTGCTTTCGAATCGAGAAAGTACTCGAGCACGACTGCCAGAATCAGGCCTCTGAACTGACCTTTTTTAACTACAGTCAAATCCCGATAATTCGTGCCCCGATAAAACGTAATTCTCGATAATTCGTAATAAACTGTCGGTCCTTGAAAACATCTCGTTAATTCTTAAAATTTCCAATTCATTTTGGTCCCCTCGCTAATTCGTAATTTTTTTCAAATAAAATCTTCTTTACCTCTTATATATCGTAATTGTTTGCTAACTACCACTTATAATTCGTAATAAAAACACCAGCAACATGAAAATAATGATTTTATATCGTTTTTTTTTGCGTGTGTTTTACATGAATAATTTTGATATATTTTATTTTTAACAATTGTTTTTTATGTTTTTTTTTTTATTGTTTTAGTGAATAATTTATAAAACCCCGTTAATTCGTATTTATTTTCTTTTAACCCCGTTAAATCGAAACCCCGCTAAATCGAAAACCCCTATAATTCGTAAGAAATGGCCGGTCCCTTGCGATTACGAATTATCGGGATTCTACTGTATTATTATTAACAACTTCAATACGAACTGCAACTGCAACTGAAACGAAACTAAACTTGAAATAAAAGTAAAGTAGAACTCAACTAAAACTGAACTACAACTGAACATTGTTTTTGGTGTAACCTTATTACTTCCTTGCCCTCAATTTTTTTGTTTTGTTTTTATTCTATTACACAATTTAAAAGTTTTATCAGTCTTTATTTTACAGCCGTTTTCATTGAGAAACAACCCAATGGAGAGTTGAGATATTCGTCCGTACATCCCACCATTGTATTACAGGATATACATATGCCGTGATTCTATTTGGTGCGCTTTATTCTCGAATACTCTCGTTTTAAATAATATTTGCAACTTGTGATTTTTTTTCGCAGTTTATCTTTCATCTATTTTTCTTTTTATACTCTTCACCACTAGTGTTGAATTATGGTATACTTAGTTTGCAAATCCGTTTGAAACTTTTTTTATTTATCACAAGACCTCATAAGGTATGGGTCCATGAGTAATTCTTAGTCGATTTAGCCATGTCTATTCGTCTGTTTAAAACAGGCTCACTTTTGAAAGACCCAACAGAAGAGAACAGCACATTCGCTGTAGTAGGCAAAGAGTTAAGATCTCAAAGGTGGTACAACCTCCCTCAAATATTTATATTATAAAAACTGTCATTAATTGTTGAAAGAATGCTGCGGTTCTTATTTAATTTTGCACAAATTCGTTTTATATGACTGAAAATCATAATACTACTTATTTTCTTGAAGATCGGTGCATAATTTACCATATGCCCCATATAAAGCGGCCTTCAGGAAAGCAATCGGTTTTTGTAATTCGCCTAAAACCGCAGCGAATTATTATAGTATGAGGGCAGTTTTTATAAAGATTTGCTAATAACACAGGTCTGTAAAATTTTAAAATAAAGTCGAAACCCTGGGACTAGGTAGTACCTTCAGACGACACATTCGAGTTTATAAACAAAGATGAATTCGTGCAGTTATAACGTCTAGAGTTTGGTAAAAAAAATATTTTTTAAACTTCTGAAAAATTCTGAGTACAGATTGGGATTTAGCGCAACTCTCAACTAAGAAAAGTATACTCTGGTCAATGGGTTAAATATTTGTTGGCCTGTTTAATTTATTGATGCCATATAAAGCCCATTCTAATATATTTAAGCTCTCAATGGAGGGTATCAAAAATTCGGCACAGCCTTGTTTTTTTAATAGCTCGGTTGTGTCCACTAACGTTTTATGTGTTATACATACATACATATCGTCACCTATACTAAAAAACAACGTATCATCAAAAAATTCGAAATTGACTTTTTGATTGATTTTTGTTCCTTTTCTTAAACAACATATGTACATGTTCGCAAAAAATATTGGAGACATTCAAACGCCAAGTACACCTTGTTGTTATTTATTTTGTAAAGTTTTTTGCTTCTCCTATAAACTTATAAAAAGTGTTGTTACGTTATTTTGTATTTTAGGTGACGATATATATTTATGTACATTCTTCATTCATATCAAATTTCATTACCATTCAATGATGTGTAGGAATGATGAAGGAATGAATTTATTTTGCCAATGTCAACTGAGCAAGATTATTATCGATGTGTTTGTGGAAATCATGTTGTTTGAATACATTGATTCCATGAATACGAGTTCATGTCGTTGCATTTAATAATAGAAAATGGTATCTGTGGTAAAAAAAAAAGAAAATTTATTGAAAATACTGAAAATAATTGAGACTTAAGTTAAGCTGCAAAGGTTTTAGCACAAGTGTCTATTGTGTAAAACAATCTACAGAATTTATTTTTATGTATAGCAATCAATTATTAAAGACAGACACTTTAAACTTTGTTACATTGATGCAGCGTTGATGCAGAGTTTCAAATGTTATTAAAATCGATGGAAAATCCAAAAACGTAATTAGCATAATTCAGAAATTATTGATAAAACCCTTGAGAGTTTTTGAATTTTTTAAGAATGTTATTAGAACATTAGACATTAAAAATATGAGGGCATCCGTAGGAAAACGTTAACATTTTTGTCTAGCAATTTCGATTAAAAAACATCTTTGATATGAAGATTTTTCTAATTACTTTTTTACGATCAAAGTTATTTTCGGGAATACAAAGTTTATTATTAATACGATCTTCGTATGTCGTGCTAAATTCCCAGTTTCTCATATTTGATAAATACACTGAAATTTATTGTTGAGGGAAAGCAAGCCTCTATGCGCATTTCGCCGGTTGCTTACACCAGCTCATCAGGAAACCTTTTCCAAAGATTTTAGAAAAGCCAAAAATATTAAACAAATAAAACCTTAAGCGAATAAGAGTTATAAACTCTCTAAGTCTTACCTATAACAATATCAAAGCTTAAACAAAACACCAACAATAAACAGTGAGTTTATCTTTTCTTACGTTTTTAAAATTAGGATAAATTTATTAATAAAATAAGTGTTTATATCGGGTGATTTTTTAAGAGCTATAGGAAAGTTTACAAAAAAAACACATAAAATTCAGAAAAATTCATGAAATCTTTATTTGAATCGATAGTTCGGTCCATATAATTTAATGTTTGAAGATTATTTCATGCAAATGTTGACTGTGACTGCGCCTCAAATGGTCCATCCGCTTAGTCCAATATTGGCATACTCTTTCTAACATTTCGGCCGGTATCTTATGAATAAATGCTTCAATGTTGTCTTCCAATGCGTCAATTGAAGCGGGCATGTGTGTATAGACATGAGCTTTAACATAGCCCCACAAAAAATAGTCTAAAGGCGTTAAATCGCACGGTCTAGGCGGCCAATTGACCGGTCCCGAACGTGAAATAAAATGTCCACCGAACTCGCCTCTCAATAAGTCCATTGTTAAGCGTGCTGTGTGGCATGTGCCACCGTCTTGTTGAAACCACATGTCAAGCAAGTCAAGCTCTTGCATTTTGAGCAAAAAAAAGTTGGAAATCATCTCACGGTAACGCTCACCATTCACAGTTACGTTACGATTCGCATCATCTTTGAAGAAGTACGGTTCAATGATGCCACCAGCCCATAAACCGCACCAATGCAATGCTTTTGGCTGATCTTTACTCCAAAATCGACAATTCTGCTTATTAACGTACCCATTGAGCCGAAAATGAGCTTCGTCGCTGAACATAAGAACCGCGCGATGAACTTTCTTAACAGAGCACGCATTTTGATAATAAAATTCAATAATTTGCAAGCGTTGTTCATTTGTAAGATGATTCATGGTTAAATTATACCCCAAATTGAAGATGTTTGACAGTGAAACAAAACACGAAACGTGCGTCAGCTGTTTAAACCAGTGTTGCCAAAAAAGATAATAGCTAAAAAATCACCCGATATTATTACAACAACAAGTGTATATATTTACAACAGATGGCGAATCTTTTACACATGGCTTGTGTCTTTAATAACTTATATGCCATTATGGAGGTTAAACATCTGTTATTAATTCTTACTTAAGAGCAAAATAAACCACACATATTGGCTTGGCAAACAGGGTTTGTTTGGTTAAAGGCCGTTTAACACTATAATACGAGTCTTTAATATTTTGACGAAAATGCTTCCCTGATCTTATTATTGTTTGAAAATTTTTAAAAAACAAAAAAACATCATGGCAGGGTTGTATTTTCCTAAAAATACTTAAGTGTGTGAAACTGAATAGATTGGCCTATTTGGACAACCCATTTAACTCATGTTTGTAGAAATATTGGAAATTTTTAATATTTGGCAGACATGTTGAATGTTTATACAACTTTGTGTGGTCTCTAGTGCTTAACATTGCAGCCACACCATCAAGATTTTCTTGATAGTCTTTTACATATCGTCGGTTGATTATTTAATTGTCGTATGTGGATACAAATAACATACGACATACGACAATTAAATAATCAACCGACGATATACTGTTTGTCAAAATATGCAAAAATTGGCAGCTGTGACGTAGGCTGCACGCAAGTTGAAAGCAATTTACTTTCGAGATGTCACAAAAAAAAAAATTTTATAAAGACAAACATGTTATCTGCTGTTAAATTGAAAGAAAATTGCCAAACAAATGGAAAGGTAAAAATTAAAGCCATCTCGTGGTCAATTTATTAAAAAATATTTCGTTGTTTATGCAAATCTTTACTCCAAATTATTGACCTTTCTTTTATTTTAATTTTTAATTAAGAACAAGGCGAATTTATTTTTTAGGTGGTGTTGACCCGATAGGGCTTTTCAACAAGAACTTTGTTTTCTAAAACAAAATAAAACAAAAAATATAGATGAAGGTACAAATTCAAATTTTTATTGTATTACGAAGAGAAAAGTTCGGCAATTATGAATGAAAAAATAATATCTTGCAAATGTCCACCTCGAGCACGCTGACTTTGTGGCGAGTCTTTTTCGTTAATCACATCACTGATTTTGAGTTTTAAGACTGCTTTTTGGATTGGCTCCATATAGACTCTGTCCTTACCATAGCCCCACTAAAAATAATCCAGTGGCGTTAAATCACACGATCTGGCTGGCCACTTAACAGCTGATGTTCATGAAATTATGCGATCGGGAAATTTGGTTTGCAATAAATTGATCGTTTCATTCATAACGAAATGTAACTTTTTCAGAACTACCGTTTTCATTGTGGATTTTAATTATTTTAATGCAAACACTGTGCGAACAAAAATGTCTTTAATACTTTTTTATTTGTTCATATATATTTATTGCGCTTCCTATTGTAAAATTTAAGACTGCCTATCACAGAATACATAATTATTCAAAGTAAAAACAATTGAGAAACGGAGGAGTGGGAATTGAAAATTGCAGAAATATGAGAGTCAGACAGTCTCGAGTTTCTTTTTTGAGGATTTACTTATACAGTAGATAACGGATATTAGAACATCTCTTAGTTATAAGAAAAAAGCGCTTTTAAAAAATTATTTCAAGAAAATAATAAAAATAAGTACAAAGAATACTTTTTATTAAAATTTTTTCAAGAAAATAATAAAAATAAGTACAAAGAATACTTTTTATTAAAATTTTTTTCCCACGCAAAATACCCACAAAAGTATATACTGCCGGTAACATAACTGTTGTCAACCATAATTGACCCATTGATTGCACAAAAGATCCAGCTTAGTCTGGACATTTGAATGCCCGTTTTAAACAACAACTTTTTGTTTTCTTATAGTATAGTACAAACTTTTATATAAAATAATTTTTTCATTAGCACAACAAGCAAAATCTTATAAATTAAAAATTTTGTTTTCCCAAAAATTACTTTCATATTAAATTTCAAGTGCTCGGCATAAAAAAACTGAACTGGCAAATTGGTTTATTTTGATTTTATTGCGAAAACAAGAAAGCGATTTGTTTTTTGTTTTTATTTTGTTTTCTCTTAACCCACTTACAACTGCTATTAATGTTGCGAGAATTCCAACCAATTGTATTGTAGTGGGGAATGTATGAAAAGATAAACTTTAAGCTTTAATATCGTTGCAAATAAGACTCTTTTAGTGTTTGCAATTCTTATTCACTCTGCAGTTTTGTTTGCTTATATCTTTGGCTTTTCTAATTTTGTTTTGGGAGAATGTTTTCTGATGAGCTGGCCAGCAGCATCCCTACAAGAAATGAATGAGCGAATTATCAAATTTTTTACGTTGGTGTTAAGAAAATTATGATTCGCTCATGCATTTCTTATGGGGTAGCTTATCCTCCAACAATAAATTTAAGAGTATTTATCAAGAATAAAAATTGGGAATTAAGCAAGACAAACGAAATCTTATTAAAAAATTTTATACAAAATCAATTGCTTATAAGTGTAATTTCTTATAAAAAAAGAATTGTTTTTATTGTTATGTTACTAGTTAATTAGATATTTGACAGTTTGAATTATATATCAGCCACCCTAATACGCCGTTGTGACCCTGTTAATAATGTGGGAAATAAAAACTTATTTCATAGTTGAAATGTAATATTTCCTAAAATTCTGTAATGAGTTGATACACAACTTTATCCTTGATTATTCTTATTTAGTATTTGTTAGAACTTTGTAAACTTGTCAAGTTTTAGAATTTTTTATAAAGTCTTATGGATGTTCAAAAATAATAATAAAAGTTTTTGTGGTATTTTTACTTAGAAATAAAGTTTTAACGAAACCCCACAAATGGTTTCGGTTGTAAAAACATGTCTGTCAATAAAGAAAATTTTACTTTAAAAGAATTGCAGTTAAAAAGTTTTAAGCCTTTACCCAACAAGGATTTTAAAAATAGGCTTCGTTTTAGGTAGGCATCCTTGTATGATGTCCTAATTGAATAATAAGTATAGTCATATATGATGTATAGGGCGCGGAATTTTATGCAAATGCATGTGTTTTCTTCAAGGCTTAAATATTATTAAATTATTTAATTTAACTAACGTTTATTAGGGAATATTTTCATCGAAAATTGGTTTTGTAAACTTTTATTAAATTTGAAATATCTGTGTGAATACAGGCATAAGTGAATAAGTTATTTATCAGATTTACTACAATTTTTGCTTAAAAAAATGTCTTCGGGTTAAACAGACCTATTGGATAGGCCTTGGTAAAAGCCTAATAAAATGTATGTCAAAATTAAAAAAAAAAAAAATTAAACATGTTTTTTGTTTATACGCATATTTTCCAATAACAAATACATGATATGCCCCGCCCTAATGATGTGTTGTGTAAAAACTAAATACATATTTTTTGTTGCTAAAAATTGGATAAAAATATAAGAAAACAGTCAAGAGCAAAAAATGTCATTTGTAGGGCGGTTTTTTTTTAAGAGTCAACGAACTTTTTTTTTGAAATAAAGCACAACAAATTCATTGGATTATCTTACAAATTTCATGGTATTTAATGTACATAAATACTTTCTGTAATAAGTCCTCCGCGGCTGCGCTTTATGAATGTCTAAGATTGTTCCACTTTTTCAAGCATACTCCGTCTTATTTCGTCAATAGTGCGTCGAATGTTGGCTTCAAAATGATCAATCGTTGCTGGTTTAGCAGCATAGACCAGAGGTTTGTCGTTACCGCACAAAAAGTAGTACAAATTTACACGAACGAAGGATCAATTCACAGATTCATTTCTTGAGCTGATTCGGTCACCAAACGTTTGGTTCACACAGAAAAATATAAAAAATGATTTTAATTCAAAAATTTATTAAATCTGCGCCAATAAACAAATTAATAGTATCAATTAAACGTTTAATACACTTGATTAAATTTTTAATTAAAACTGATTTTATTTTTGATTAATTCATTAATTGGATAAACATTTTGGAGAATTTTTTCTGTGTAGCAAGGTGATTGTTTCATGCATGTATGGCGTGTTGCGACGTCTTCTCGGAACCATTTTTCCTCCAAAACTGAGTGACCTTGTAGGCTAGCTGGTAGTGATCTAGTCTATTAGCGCCGGGGTAACGGGTTCGATTCCCGTCAGAGACTCTGCTTTCTATCCTGCAGACAAGCGTAGAGCTTCGCGGGATGAGCTTAGGGAAAATTTAAAAGCTTCGAATTATTTGCCTGTAGCGTTTGCCATTTACGGTAATGTTGGTTTGAACCGGTTGTGGATTTAAAGCCAAATGGGCTGCTAACGCCTTTCGCATGTAAACCGAACCAAACAGTGATTATTTTGCCATGAAATGGATTCTCATGAAGTTTGTGCTCTCTCCAAAAACGACAATTCTTCTTGCTTAAGTACAAACCCGATAAGCCATATAGAGTTCGAAAATATTTTAGTTATTTTAATGTGTGTTCAAATGGAATCGTGCAGGCATTTAGCGCGCAGTCCGTAAGGAGAGATGATAATTTACCTCTCTATGGTTGCCTCCCGTTTATTTTCTTATTACAGGCATACAGTCTTATCTATTCGTTATTTTTTTTTCTACAGTGCAGTCTATGGTCTAACCCCAGTCGATTCTAAGTATGTATTCTATAATCTCGTTTGAAGTGTATTCAAACTTTTGTCTCCAACTGTTTTTTCCTTTAAAATTTCTAAGCATGAAGTCGATTTAAGTTCAACTTTAAAAAAAAAAAAAAAATTTTTTTGTGAAACTTTTTATCCACAGGAAACATAACAACTTCATAGTCATCTGAACCATAGTCGGTCGTTTTGATATTCCAAACAACCACACACACACTTGTCTGTGGAAAATCTTTGTGGGGGGGATAAACAAAAATTACATGAAGAAAAATAAATTAGACTTGTACTTATCAAATTACACATGTTTTCTATTTCCTATTATTTGTTTAGCAAATTATTACAAACTTGTGAAAACTTAATCAATGAACAATTAAATGAATGCGCAGGAGAATTATGTTTTTTTAGAAAACAATCATACGTTATTATTTAAAAAGTTTTTCTTAACATATTTATATTTTCTTTTTAATCGGTAAAATAACTCAAAAGTTCGACATATTGTGAGCAATTGTGGTAAATATTGATATCTTGTATCCTGTGTAGACAAATTAGACACAGAAAAAAATTTAAAAGTGATTTTAATTACCAAATTCGTAGAATCAAGCAAACAACTTGTGGATTTTGCACCTATTATCAAAATGATTAATGATTACTTGCAACCGTATTCATAACAAAAAGTCAGCCACAGTTTGTACACTACGAACAACGAGCTGCTAACAAGAATGCCGATTAAGCTAAGCAGCTTGTTGGGCACAGATTTAATTCATAACGAACTTTTCTCCATCTGCCTACTTTTAATAAATCAACTCTGAATTTTTATGATGCCACATTGTATTACACAAAAATGCAACTCGTTTGCATTAAACATCGCTGGTTTGTAATTTTTTTGTAAATTTGTTTTGTTTTTTTCTCCACATACAACAATTTTAAAGGTTTTTAAATTAAATTAAAAAAAAATATATATAAAAATTAAATAAAATAATATAAAACAAGTAAGAAAGTATAATCGGTCAAGCCCGACCATATGATACCCTACACCACAGTATTTAAAAACACATCATGCTTATGTGTCCATATAAATATGGATCTATCTATGGTTTGAATTTCATTAAAATCGGTTTGAGATGCAGAAATTGCCCCTATCTCCCCTCGTGGTCCTATTTTTTAAAAAATGCATACATTTTGTGTCCATATAGATATGGTTCTATCTATGTTTTAAATTTCATTGAAATCGGTTTGATAGTTTCTGAGAGGAAGAAATTTCCCCCTATCTTCCCTCGTAGTCCTACGATTCAGCCCATTTTCAATAGGCTTGGTCCTTGTGCCAATAAGAACCTATGACCCAAATTTGGACCAGCCAGCCTGCCAGCCAGCCGGACGGACATCGTTAGTTCGACTCAGAAAGTGATTCTAAGACGATCGGTATACTTTAAGGTGGGTCTAGAACCAATATTTTAAGGCGTTACACACATCAGCACAAATGCATAATACCCTCTCCACTATTGTGGTGTGGGTATAATACAACAGTAATAGTTTAAATAAAACCAACCAAATTGTTTAACATTAAACAGCAGTTTTTCAGAAGTTGGCAGCTCGTTAACAAGAGTTTAGCAAGTCGTTAGCCAGAGTTTGGTAAGTGTATTATAAATAAACTTTGTGCTAACTTCATGCCAAATTTTCATTATGAATATGGCTGCTAAAATATGAAAATGTTAAATTCTGAATTTTTTTTTTCAACACATGACATTTTCAGTTTTGATTAAAAATATAAGTTTAAATGTGTTAATTGATTTAATTAAAAAAATAATTAACAAAAAATCTATATTTTATTCAATTACCTCAGTTGGCTAAAAATATATATCGTCGTCAGCTTAATATGCAACCCTGCTGCCTTTCTTTCAGCACATTTCACATTTCATATTTGCAGCATTGAGAGGAAATCTAAAATTAAATTTGGTTTTACACACGAGACGTGCCTTTCTGTACCACCCAGCATCAAAATCTCTATTAACTTAAAAAGTGGATTTCGCAAGTTTGCATATTCAGACGACGATATAACGAAATAATCAATATAATAATGGAATTGAGCAAATTAGTAATCGAATAAAATTTTTGTTAAAGTCAATTAAAATTTTTAATAAATGATTTAATATGAATAATCGAAATTTGTGGAACGTGGGTCATAGGAAGAAGATCAGCAGATGCTTCTATGGCATGGTTGGGAGTGCCAAAGAAGACCAACAGGTGTCTTCCAAATTCTTCTGGTAGAGTTGTGCTTAGTGATAGTTTTGAATTGTATTTTCTGTTAAATTTTCAGTGTTCGAATACGTGGCTGGTGAGCAGGGTTGGAACCACCCGAAAAAATGCACAAGAGCTAGTTGTAAACATCGCCAGTCCAAACGGTTCGTAATAGAAAATCAAAATATTTTTTTGATGATCGGTCCGATATTTTCTATAGATCCAATATAAAGCCTTCTGAAAAACACTTTTCTAAATAAGAAATGAATCAATATGAATCATATTTTACCTCGGAAATTTGTCTTAAATATATATGTATATATTCATATCTCCAAAAAAATCAAACTTGACAAAATGCGATTAAAGTTTTTAAAATGTACCTTTTTATACAGATTGAATAAAATATATTTTGCTATAATTGCGATTCAGTTTGAGAAAAAACTCTGATTTTTGTTTTACATATGGGCACTTCCAAGATTGTAAACGGGACATTCGCACACGTTTATATTGACAAAACTGTAAAAAACAACCTGATTTTCATTTTTTAAATCAATGATTCTTTTAACTCTCAATTAGCTCTTTAATTTCCGCAAATGAAATTTTTCGCTTACTGTCGTGGTTTCCGAGATAATTGCAAAAAACCAATGATTGTAAATGGGACAAAAAACGGAAGTGGGTTGTAAGGGGAAACCGTTTAAACAGTGATTTCTGCGAAACCTGACACAATATTTTATTGGGATTAATTTTAAAATGTTGCGTACTAATGTGCCCTAAAAGTGGTTTCGATTTCAAAATAAAATATGAATTACATTTTTTCAAATAAATTGTTAAAGAAATTGTAAACGGGACATTGTAAACGGGACAATTTTTCCACCATGATTTACAATTATTTTATGTTGCTATTTATAATCCTTTATATAAGAAACTTAATAAAAAATGTTTTTCAGATCATAAATATGCCTTAGATTAGAGTATTGTTTTTCCAAATGCATATTTTCTAATATACACAAGTATGTGCTAAAAGTTGTAGTACTTCGTTTACCGTTTATCTTTTTTTTCGAATCAATTGATTTATACGCATATATTAAAAAAAAAATAAGCAATTCTCTAAATAAATCTTGAAAAGAAAAATTTTTTTTCCATTTTTTGTGGTTGACGTTTTTTTTTTTGGAAATAGCCATATAGGGAACTGATTCGAAAATAATTCAATTTGCAGTGAAATATTTTTGGGAATTTAATTTTAATACCTACATAATAAGATGGCTTACGAACACAAAAAGTCTAATTTGGAAAGAAGAAGGCATTAACGTTGGCCAGACTGCCAAAATTTCGCAAAAAAGAAATATTTTTTGGGAGATTCATAAGGGGTCATAAAGTCATATGTCTTAAAATAATAACATGAAAAATACGACTGTTGTGAACAACCCCTCATAATTTAGTGTTAAATTTTGAATTTAAATCAGCTGATTTAAAAACAAATATAAAAAAATTATTATTTGCCTAGAATAAAAATTTTTTTTAGTTCTAATCCATGAATTAATAAATTAAATTAGATCATACCTGACTATTTTCCATTTCCATTTGTTAGACGCAAATCACAAATAAATTTTATTTTGTTTGCTTACCAAACAGCAGTGTCCTAAGCCGATCTAATTTGACGCCGCCAGTGATTTGTTGCAAAAATTGCTAGCCGCAGGTTAAATACGGATGTTAGCGCCGGCTACAAAAACTAACGCGGCACGGCTCAGCCGCTCAGCGCTGGTCACTTCTGATTAATAACGACAGCACAATAAACATAGCAAGCAAAGTTCCATTTATTTAAGACACTTCTTGTTTACAAAGCAACAACAATATTTTTAAACCATTGTAAAATGTTAGAACATTATGACAATATAACTTGAGAGCACACCTTGTGAATACCCCAATTGTTTCTGCCTTCATTGGCTGCACAAGGAAAAACATGCAATTGCATATTTTTGGTTTCCCTGTTTATGAATAAAAAATTAGGTAAATTCTTTTTTTCTCCAATCAATATCCAACTATAATAGATATTTAGGAATTCTTTGATTCTACATTTAAACATTTTAAAAATCTAACCACAGACTCGAGATGCTTATGTAGGTTTTTTTATGCTTTTCAATACGATGCAAATGGAAATTTTAATAACTTTGGCATTTTTTTTAGGGGTTTCACTTCTAATACATCGTTAGAAAGGCGTTGACCACCGCTAAGGATTTTAGTAGTGTCCGACAGAAGCCACTTTTTAAGGCCGATGCCGAAGTTTGGCCTTAATGGTTTAATTGATGAACCGAAGCCGAATTTAATTTATCCAAATCCACAACAAGAAAAAACTTTTAAATTTTTAAAATAAACACTAATTTATTAACCAGAAAACCCCATTTATTTTTAAAAAAGTTTTCTTTTCGAGAATTTTTCATCATTTTCTTCCACTGCAATGTGTCTTGCATTTCCCATATAGAAACTTTAATTTGTTTTTTGTTCTTCTTTTTTTCTTCCGATATTGCTTGCTTGTATACCTTTTTTAGAAACAATATAATTTAACACAACCGAATTTTTAATAAAATATTTTAGTTGATTATTTGTGCATGATTTTGTAACATTTGCATATAAGGGTATAAAAAAGTTCGGCCTTTGGCAAAAATTGGCAAAATTAATGTCGAACACCGATTATCGGCCGATTATAAATGTTTGGCCTATACCGAATCCGATTATTCGGTCGGATACTAGATTTTAGTTTAAAATTAACGCTTTTTTTTGCAAATCTAAATTATTTTATTTAAAAAAAAAAATAAAATAAATTACCTTTTGATTTATTTCATTAATATGTATTTTATTTACATTTTAATAAAAAAAAAAAATACAAATTTTAATCAATATATAAATCGGCAAAGGCAAAACAGTTAAGAACACTTTCATGCTCTGTTTGCCCAACGACTAGAACAAAAATACACCATTTAAAAGGTTTTTATTTACTCACAGAAGTGCACTATCGACAATGATTGTTTTGGCAAAGAAAAAAAAAAAATACAAACAAAAAAGCCAGAAATCAAGCAATTATTACTCATGTAGGCATTCAGCAGTTACTATGTAGTACAAGAAAAACAAAATTGAAATGAAACTAAACGCACATATGTATGTAGGTACAAACAATTTCCATAGAAACAGAAGACTTTTTTATCATCTTAAAAAGTACAGTAGTTCTGTATGTACAATGTATTCTTGTTATTGTTGTTTTTATTGTTGTTAATTTTAACAAAGCGTCTCATCGAGTGGTTTATTGTTGTTAATGTTACAAAGCGTCTCATCGAGTGGACAATAACTACTTGAATGCAAAAGTATAAGAATGTGTGGCTTTTGAATTTACACAATTGTGTTATATTGCGTGCGCAACAAAAATGCAAACAAAGCACTTTCAATAAAAAACGAACACATACAAAAATCAAATCTGTACGAAACAATGTAAAAATTACTAACGTTAAACTTTGTTTTGCAGGCAAAGAGTGAATGTAAATTTGAGCGTATGAATAAATCAAGAAAAATAGTGATTTTGCAGTTCTCTGGTCCATATGTCCCAAAAAGAGAATAGACAATGGTGTGGGTATGAATGATACTAAACTGAATTGTCTTCCTTGTATTAATGTTTTTTTATTAGCTTTCAAAGTGGGGGATCATTTCGTTTAACATATTTCTCATTCGTAATTTTAAAAATGAATGGAAACCCGTTTTCTTTTATTTATTTCTACTTAATGGCTTTTAAAAAAACTTTCTTTAATTATTCTTGCCGCGAGTATTTTACTAATATCTTTAACGTTCTAATTATTCTTTATCATTATTAATTATTCATATTATTGTTTTGCATTTGACCAGTTTGAACCCCTGAGCATTTAAAACAGTTAAATATATTTTTGCTTCAATATAAATATTTCTAGATTAACAAACGTTTCTTTATTTAAGACTAAAAATATGCGAGAATAATGTAAAAATAAAAAATAAAAAAAATATTAACAACTAAGAAAGAATGTTATGTTTTGAGGTTAAGATTTACATAAGAATTTTTTGTTCCAAATATTATCCATACGGCATATATAAAATTTGTTGTCTTAAAGTGATTCTAGAGACTCTAGACTACTAAAAATTCTAGGCTATGGTCTACTTTAATAATAAGGGGTAGGTTAAGTATTTAGTCTTAACCCTCTAACAGGCAAGAGCTTAATTTTAATGGCAACCGCTTGTTAATTTTTTTTTTTAAATATATGTCCAAAAACAAATAAATTGAAGGCTGAAGTTGAAAATCTGTTTTATTTTATTCTCCAGGTGGAAAAAACGAAAGGGTGCCTCAGGGCATCGTTGCCTGTTTACGGTTAAAATTATGTACAGGTAGAGTTTAAATAATCAAATGAGTTTAATTCAAAAAATAATTTTTTTTAAGGAAAAAAGTTAGAATTTATGCTAGTATTGGTAATGATATGTAAAAAACAGTTTTTAGTATCTGAACAACCTAAATGTATATCACACTTCTGGCATTAACATTGTATTTGTGATGTTTTGCAGAGCTTGTATTATCTTTTTCAACTGTCCTTATCTTGCCAGATTGGTTATAAAAAGGTAATTACCAGGGAAACCAGAAATATGCTCTAAAAAATGCGTTTTATGCGCATTAAATATGCAGCAAAAACTCGAAAATATGCCCTCAAAATTGGTGAAAATATGCCCAAAAAAAAAAATTCTCATTAAAAAATAAAATATTTAACGTTTGCATTTACGATAAAACAATACTAAAATTATAATCGGCAAAGCCTAAACACCATAGTATTTACAGACCAATTCGAAAAGAATTTAATCTGCTGGCTTACGTAGACAGAGCCTAATTTGGAAAGAAGTTTTTATGGGGGGGATATATAAAATTAAAGAGCAATTCTCACCATTTACATAGAATTTGTCCTTGGTACAATTAAAATGTATTTACCAAATTTGATCAAATTATGTACAAAATTGCAACTGTACATTGTACTTTGCGCTTTATATTTAAAAAGTGGTTCAGATTTCTATGTATTGAATACATGTAAAATTTGAAATTTTAAAATAACATTATCTTTAATAATGACAACCTGCTTTGTCTGCATTTCAAAGTAAAAATTAAATGTGGATGGCGAAATTAAAGTAACATTTCGAAAAAAAAATTTTTTATTTGCTGCAAAAGCTTACAAGAGTCACCTAAACAAATCGAATATCTATCAAAATATGCCTTAAAAAGGCAAAATATGCGCTAAAAACTTAAAAAATATTTCAAAAAGGCTCTTTTAACTAAATTATGCAAAAATATACTCCAAACGGTAAAATATGCCAAAATATGCACTAACAAATCGATGTTAAAATTCATAAAAATACTGTCATACGGATAGATATATTATTTCTGCCTTCATTGCTCGCACAAAGAAAAACATGCAATTGCATATTTGTGGTTTCCCTGGTAATAACCCTGAAAACGATCGTCTTCGGTTGGATGTTTGGCTTTGCTACCGATTCCAGATCTCGTTGCCTGTGGCTAATCGAGCTGTATCAAAGGATGGCCAACCGATCGTTTTTCCGAACATGCTATCAGTCAATTCAGAAGATTTAATTTCATTTTTCTGGGAAATATATCTGGTTTTTTCATTTCTTTACAGTAAAATCCACAATACAAACAATTATATATAAACTACTTTGCAAAAATTATATATTAGCCGTAAATTTCAGCAACTCATAATAGAGTTTCTACCAAATGCAAAGCAGTACTCTCTTCCTTAACTAAAGCTATGGTCACACTTATTAAATATTTTACCAATTAAGCGTAAGTACTACTTTTATATTGAGATTAAACATGGTCTAAATATCACAAAATAAAATGTATTATACTGCTAGGCATAACAAAAAACTATTTTAATAATTGTGGTATCATAATCAAAAAAATATAGGAATTATTTTTTAGCTTAACTGTTGGTCACGTTTTTTTTTTCGTCAAATATTTGTGGAGTGTGACTGTAGCTTAAGTCATATAAAGTACATGAATTAATATGGAAATATTCTTCAAAAAATAATTTTGATTTGGCATTTTTGAATAATCGTTTAAACTATACAAGTGACATATTCTCCTAAACGGATCAGCACAATGTTGAACAACAGGAAGGTGTAAAGGCATTAAAATTTGGGGCGTGGAATATTACAATAACGTTACGAAGAAGGAAGTCTGAAAGGACATCATCATTAATCAAATTCATCAAAAATCAGTTAGTCCCATTAATAACAACCTCGTTGTATACAAAGGGAGATATACTGCCATGTCACAGAGTACAATTCCGTTCGGAAACGGAACTCAGTCTGTATTTTGGTGCTTCAGAAAATGACGAAACAATTTTACGGAATGAAACCATTTTTGTTTTCATGAACGGAATGGGAGTTTTCTGTATCTGAATGGCCAAAACACTATCAAAATACACTTTCTATCAATGAACAAATATGTTTTCTTGGATTCCAATCGGAATTGTACTCTGTGACGTGGCTGTTACGGTATAACGTTTTTTAAAGATCTTCTTTGGCAAAATTAGAGGAATTGTTTCTGAACCGATTTGATTTAGTCTAGGTTCATATTGATTGCAGAATGTCAGACAGTAGAACCATACTCCAAATTAGTTTAACTAGGGATGTGTAAAGTTGTTTCGTTATATTGCGATATGTTAACTCTTTAGACCATCGTTTATTCACCCTTATCGTGTTTGGCGTATTTAAAATACGCCTACGACTGTTTGGTAATAGATTAAAGGAAATAGTTCACGTTCTCTTTAATCTATTACCAAACAGTCGTAGGCGTATATTATATGTAAACAATCACACCACGAGCTTTATTTATCGTCATTGTAATGTGCTTGTTTATTACGCTGCGGACTAGACGACTACTGTAAATAGTGACCGTTATAGAACCATGATCGACCATGCATTTGCGGGTCGTCTAATATCTTTGTTTTGCACTGGCTGGCAAAATTGCCCGACTAAGCTAGTTCTAGAGTTATTTTTGTGTCGTTTCTTGAAGCCACGAGTCTATGTCAACAAACCTCAGACTCTTGAAGTCCGTTAAGAAAATATCCTTTAGGAATGCGGGAACCTTTTGCCGGAAATTCTGGCAAGAGTCATGGAGAAGTCCATTAATCGGGCCCATATTATAATCAATTCTTGCTGCTGCCGATATTATTATTTTTCTACTTAATGAAAAGAAAATTTTTTTTGGACATCAAAAAATCACAACCTAAAAGCAGAACTGTAGTTTTTCATTTATTTTGAAAATCAGAAACATCCGCGACAACGTTGACGCCACTTTGTATTAATTTAATCGAAATGTGATTCTTTTTCCGAACTTTCGCGTTAACAAATGCTTGCAGGGTTTACGTTCTAAACTTTAGAACGTAAACCCTAAAGCCGTAAAGAATCTAAAGTCATTGTGTTATATTAAAAGTTGTGTGTGTGTGTGCGTGAGTGCACGAGCCTTTGTTTTTTATATATTTAGCAAATACTTGTAAACAACACAATGGGTGGTGTTAATACATAATATTATACATTCAATGTTATTGTCATTTTATAAGAGTCCTGGCTCATTTTGTCATTTTAAATCCTTTTTCCTTAACTGTGTTCATAACGTCATTGTTACTTGGTGTCTTTATCTTCCTTAATTTTTTCTTTATTTGCCTCCTAGAACTAATGTTTACATTATTTTAATACGTATTTTATTTTCTTTTTGTTCGTTCTTTTTTGTTGTTTTCTCATTAAAGCTCATTAAAGCGGCGTCAAAACATCAACTTTACGTTACAATAGAAAGTCGTTGCTTCAACTAGATGTGAAGAGTCTTTCAAGCATTTTTGCTTTTAAAGATTTTATATGAATATACTTGTATTTTTTCATTCGTTCATAAAACTGGTCACTTTATTTGTGTTTTTGTACAATGACGACTGCCAGCAGTCACAGTATCTTTGTTTATCGGTTACAATGTACTCAATGGACTTAAATTATAACGTTTGTTTTCGTCTGTGCAACATAAAGAGCACTTCAATGCTTCTTAAAACTGTAAAGAAGTTATTTTGTAATAGAGTTTTAATCTTAAATTTAAGGAAATATTGTTCATAATTTAGATAATTTTTAACTTTGGTTAAATATGGGTGAGTTCGAAATCGTTAGTAGCGAAGTAACGTTAAAAGAGTCTCGCATTCTAAAACAGGGTTTAAAAAACTGCAGCCGAAATCAAAAACTGTCGGACTATAAACGAACATTTGTGTACAACTTTACGCTTTTTGAGTTTGCTTGACAGCGGCTGCTGAAATTATATGAATCAGATGTAAAAGCCATACGTTTTTTTTGGCCAATGACAAAATATGAAGAGGAAGAAATGGCAGTTTTTTAAACGCTATTCTAAAATGCAACCGGGTAGAATTTTTCAACGTTATTTGTACCAAAGAGCACTAAAAAAGTTATCAATGCATACACAATAAGAAAGCTCTGTGAATCACACATATATTTCATATATTTTTGTGCAAAACTTATAAGAATTAACATCAGCCACGCCCACTTCCCATACAATCCAAATTAATTTTATCGCATAAAATTTTTCCTATCCAAGCAAAAGTCTTCAAATTTTGTACCTGCAATTTCTAGAATAAACAAAAGATGCCTGCCAAGTTAACATCAGCCACGCCCACCTCCAATATATATGTATTGGTTCCTATAGTTCCTATAAGGAGCATAGGGCCCCACCTCCCATACAATCCAAATCAATTTTTTCGCATACAATTTTTCATATCCAAGCAAAAGCCTTCAAATTTGGTACATACACGTTTTAGAGTAAACACACGTTGCAATCTATTTTTCTTCAACATCAGCCACGCCTACCGCCCACCTGCCATACAATACAAATCAATTTTTTTCGCATACAATTTCTTAAAACTTTCTAGGATAAACAGAAAGTGCTTGCCAAGTTTCATTAACATCAGCCACGCCCACCTACCATACAATCTTAATTAATTTTTTTGCATAAAATTTCTTATATACAAGCAAAAGTAAAGCACTCCCCCATCGGACTTCTTTGAAAAGCAAGTAGCATTCTAACGGGAACCTAACCAATAATCTATCCGGTGCATGCTCACCGGGCGTTACAGACTTCCGTGGTGCTTGATAGGATCTCTGGTCAGCCACGAAATTCCGGAGGATGTAACACTTAAAGGTGAAATATCTTTGAGATGATCTTTAGAACACCCGGAATTAGATCGAATCTACATCAGTTTTATGAGAATACACACGCCTGTATTTTGAAAAGAAGAATATAGAGTTTGCCACTTTCTAGTTGCAAGAATGGTGGAAAATGCCCGTTTGATCATCAATTCTTGTCGATATCATTTTTTCTACTTAGTCTGTGTTCATACGGCTCATGTCTTATTGACATTATTGCTACTTTATAGGCGAGAGGGACGAGGGGAAAAGAAACGAGTGCACATATGCATGTACTGTCTTTACGTTTTGCTTTTTCATTCGTTGTTTAATTTTGTTATTGTTTTCAATATCAAAAAAGCACACATGCATACGCACGACTATACAAAATAAAAAACATGTCGTCAATATGACATGAATCATTTGAACGCCAATTCATGTTCAAAGAAGAAAAAGGAAGAATCTTGTCAACAAGACATGAGCCGTATGAACTCAGACTTAAGAAAAACATATTTAGACATCAAATAAACACAATCCTAAAGCAAAAGCAAACTTTTTTATTTAATAAAAAACTTTACTGTCAAATAACATCTGTTGACAACCTTTGCACCACCTTAATGAATCTTGTTTTATTCACACCAAGAAATATTTTTTCCAGCTATTAAATCCCCAAAAGTATTTTACAACAGCTTTTCACACATAAATGGACAGCTGATTTGTTTATTTTAGAATGGGGAATTGTAAACAAACAATATTATAAATGGTATTAAATGAAGAAAAATGCTTTTAAAGATAATATTTACCCTTTAAAGGACTACAAATATTTAAACGACCCTAAAGTATGATTTAAAATGTAGAATGCAAGTTGCTCCTTAAAGTATTTGTTGGAAGTATTCTAGGAATCTAGCAGTGCTGCTGTAACATTTCCCTCTGCGTTAAACCAACAACAGTTGTAATTTGCATATTTGAGGGACTGTTTAAGAATATTATTTTATATAAATTTGTTTTGTTAAAAAGTAAAAAAAATTTAAGCATAACTGTAAAAGGAGGATTATTGAAGAATATTAACCCGAAATAGATGATGAATGGGTTATTTGATTATCATGTTAATATTGACGAACAAAAATTTTTCTTTCTTAAGCAATTTCTTTAAGGGATTATTCTAAGTAAATTATTTTTGGAGCAATAATCTTTATGAAACACGTGTTAATTTATAATCTGCTTTTGCTAGGAAACAATAAAAAGATTAATGGAAAAGGAAAGGTTTTCTTGGCTCTAAAATTTAATATTTATTGTTTTTATCATTTAAACTGATGATTTATGTCTCTATAACCTTAAAAACATATACAGTAAAACCAACCATAACGCACACTTCCCATAACCGGACATACATATTTAGTTGGTCCACCCTGTTCATTAGTTTTTTGGACGCGGTCAATTAATCTCAGAGTCGCATGCATTTCATGTTTATTTCCAATTTATTGTCGATAACGTAACCGCGAATAACGTCAACGCCAAAAATCAAATTTTAAAGGAGAGCTTTTTTTAATTTTATGTCATATAAATTTTGTATGAAATTTGTCGCTAACGATAAAATTTTTCTTGCTATAAAATCGTTACGGTACCTTATGTTACCATGACATTTTCGGAGATGATGCAAGTGTTGCCAATAAAGTCATTTATTTAAAAAAAAAAATGATGTCGCTAACGTTATTTTCGCGGTAAGGGCTCGATATTCTCTGTTTAATCCGCTGCAGCGAACGCAGTTCAAATTTCGTAAAGACAAAGGTTTTCTTTTTTAATTAAAATTGAAAATTTTTTTGTTTGTATTGTTTTGTATTTTTTGTGCTTTGTTTTGTTTTTTGGAACATATTCGCAAAATATTCGGTTGAATTTGGCGAATGGGAATACGAATGTGGTAAAATCAACGAATATTCGGTGATACGAATCGAATACGAATATTGGTAACATCACTACTTTAGAACACATTCTCATTAGAAAGTTGTAATCTTCCGGATTCGGTTGCCGAGGATGATTCCCACTTGCAACGTAAGCAATTTTAAAAGAACTGTTCGATCAATTAAATGGTTTTGAGGAATTTTTTCAAAGCATATAAAAGCGTATATTGGTATTTCCACAGAAATGTCAACTTTTTGTAACGTAACGTCACCAACCATTTTTAATTGTTTCTCAAAGAATAATGAAAATATTATTTACTTTTTTGCATTTAGGTGTAGAGCGTAAAAATTTGAACAACGTGGTTCTAAAATACAAGAATAATTGCTGGGTGACGTGACGTGACAAAAAGAAAGCTTTCCTGTGGAAGTGCCCATATACTGAAACTGACTTTATTGAAATATTAAATTCAAGCGCAGTGGTGGAAATTAGTGAGTCTTAAGACTAGACATATGTAGAAAAATCTGATTCTTTAAATTCTTATGGCTTGAGGAATTTTGCCAGAGGCAACTTTGTCGCATTTCAACACATCAAACAAAAAAAAAAAAAAAAACATTGAAAATAATTTCTAAACTCAACAGTTTTAATAAAACCGGACAAAAACACCGCCACGGTGAGTGTCCGGTTATGGAAGAGGTCACTGTACAATATTAGCGTAATTTGCCAATTTATTTATTTCTCTCTAGTTGTCTGAAAAATTTTTTAAATTTCTTATTTATTTTTTATGTTTGTTAAGCATTTTCTCTTATTTTTTTTTTTTTGTTAATAACAAAAATTTTATTACAGTTATTTACATGTTTTTTTTTAATTTGATTTGCTCTTAAAAAGGTTATATACATTAATATACAAATTATGCTCTATACAAATTATGTGTATATAATTTTGTTGCTTGAAGCTCCTTTTTTTTTGGTTATGGAGGAGAATTGTTTATATTGAAATTGTTGATTGAAGGAAATTCTATTTTTTAATTTTTTTTTAAACAATATTTTCGTAATGTTTTATGCAAATATTACTTTTGGCAATTCTGGAATATAAGTTAAGTTGTTTTCGCAATTTGTTTACAGTTTGAAACGTTAGTCAATGCCATTGAGTTAATAATGCTTCCTCTCGGGGGTGCAGGGATCATTTCAAGGATATTTGACCTTTTGGTTTTAAATCCTCCGGGAAAAATCCGGCGCACGCATACCTGGGACAAAAATAAAAAAATTACAGGGTACTTGCAGTTCTATGATTTCTCGAGTTCGAAGTTTCACTAGAGAGAAAGTAACCCCTGGTGGGCAGTCACCGGTCTGATTGTTGGATGAGGCCTCCGTTAGTATGTTTCTTGCAGGAAATGCTTTCTGTCTTTCTGGGAGATGGTCATTGCGGAGGAAATGCTTCCAGTCTTTTAGGATGATTGTCTTTGCAGAAGCTTTCTTTTCTGATAGAAGGTTGTTTTTCATGGGGGAGTGCCTTTTCCAAGGCATGCCGAGGAGATACTTTCGGGGATAAAGTTATTGCAGGGGTTTATACGCAAAACCGTGGGTAGGGGTGTCATAAATCGTCAGGAGGAGGGCAATAGCTTCGAGGAAAAATCGTGCCTAGGTGTTGTTACTATTCGACAGAAGCTGCTGGATTTGTATTACATTCTCTAGCATTTTAACAAAACATCTGAAGTCGAATTTAAAAAAAAGTTGAACAAAATGTTGTTAATCATACGAATTTTCATTAAAAACACATTTTTGTTTACATTTTTAAAATGTTGTATTATAAACGATATTTTGGTTTATTTGGTTATTTGATAAAAATGATTTTTTTACCGTGTTTTCTTAAAACTCTCCAGATATAAAGAAATCTAAATTGTCTTTATATGGAAGGTGCCACGCCGCTCCTACTTCTCCAATCTAGCTTACTTTTTGATAAATGTTGTGTATTGATAACCAAGCTTAATATTTGTACAAACCCGTTCCCTGGATCACTGTTATTTACACTATCTTTGTAATGGAGGAGCCACTCCCACTTCTCCAATCCAGTTCACTTTTTGGCAGATGTTGTGTTTTGTTAACAAAGGAATTTGTTTTTAATATGAAAACTTATCTGTAACCGTTCATTAGATATTGAGTTATTCATACTGCCTCGCCCACTTGAAATTTAACAAACATTCATAGCCTATGTTGAGCCTATTAGCCTATTTTTACCTATTTTACACTCTAACCCCCGTATTCATAAAAAATAAAATAAGTTTGAAATGTGTTTTAAGGCAAAAGTTTCATAAAAATTTTTCTTAAAATGAATTTCAAATCCATTTTAATCTTTTATGAATACGGCAGTGCATATTTAAATTTCCAAAAATCTCCTTTCTGTGAATCTTCGTTGGGAGACTTATTCACAGTCCAAATTTCATATCTCTCACTTTAGCCGGTTGGGTTGCGCGATGATGAATCAGTCACTTTACCTAGTGCTTACTATGGTGGTACTGCTCCCCTGCTCCTATCGACAAAATAAGTAGTATATTTGATTTTTGGGGCTCACAGGATGCTTTGTAAAAATTTATTGCTCCCCTTGCTCCTGCCCCCTTCATTTTTTTTTTTTTTTTTTTTTTTTGAAAGGTGTAGTTCACCGTAAGAGCGGGTCCTTCAAAGCTTAAGGGTTTTTGGCTTCAGATATGCGGTATTTAATATTTTCGTTCTATGAGAGGTGCACCTCCTCTCCGTTTACCTCGCCCGTTTTTATTTTTAAATTTGCAGTGTATCATAATAGTGACTTTAACAACGTTTGAAGACTCTCGCTATAATAGTACTTCAGTTAAGCGATAAGATGTAGGTAACCATAAGGGTGACTCCTGCCAAATTTGAGCATTCTCACTATAACAGTTCTTAAGATATGCGATATTTACCATTGTCGTCCTATATACCATTTCCTCTACTGCTCAATTTCAGGGCTAAGAAGATGCTTCTACAAAACGTTCAAGAAAATGGGTGCTGCAGCTCATAAGATATGCGATACTTAATATTGGCATCGTATGGAGGGTGCCACTTCCCCTGCCCCTTTTTAATTTTCGGGACTCACATGATGTTACATACTGTAAAAATTTCAGGAAAATCGGTTCAGTAGCTTAGAAGTCTATAAGCCATCAAACAAACAGACAAACATTTTTCATTTATATATGTATATGTATATTAGGTCGGGTCGATTTTTGTTTTTGAAAATTGTATAGCAAAAACGTTATCTAATCCATGGGTCTTAAATAAAATCCTAATCCGCGCCTCTCGACTTGAAAATGTATATGCCCGCAAAATAGTTTGTTCCAAAAAGAAATCGAATGTTTTGAATAAAATTGTTTAGTTCTTTTGCACTTCATATTGTTTTAAACTCAAAATTTTTTTTTAATTAAAAAAAATTTTCACCCAAGTAAAAAAATTTGTCAAGTCGAGAGGCGCGGATTAGGATTTTATTTTTGACCCATGGCTTCTTCGGAGATTTTTTTTAGAATTTTATGTAGATTACGTTTTTGCTATACGATTTTTTTTTCATCCATACAAATCGACCCGCCCTAATGTATATAGATACATTCTGAGTCCTTATAAGTAGTGATGTTGTTTTAACGTTGTCCGTATGTCTGTCTATCTGGAGAACAGCAATAGCCAAAGTTTTTAAATAAGGTACAAGCATCTTGTTTACCAATCAGGGTTGTCAGATTTTTTTGAGCTCCATCGCCAGACTGGATGTCAGAAATCGCCAAACGTAAATTTTGTTCAGTTTTCATTTTTTAAATAAAATTTTGCATACAAAAAAAGCTAGTATAATATTTCAGTCAAAAATCGCCAAAAACTGAGAACAAAATACATAAAAGTCACCGAAAGTAAATTTTGTTTAGTTTCTGCCATTTTTTTTTTTTAACATCAAATGGAGATCATATATTTAGTTAAAAAACCAAAAATTTGTACACAAGTCTATAAGATCCCTAGAGGGAAGCGAACTGACACCAAAGTAGTCCCGTGATAAGTCTGTGGTGGTAGAAGACCGGTTCTAGTTCTAACACTTTATATGAATAAGACCTATCACTTTTACACAGGGCTGGCAAAAACCCGGTTTTTTTTTTTAACCCAACCCAGTGGGTTTTTTCATGGGTTTTATTGGGTTTTGTTGTTTTTCGTGTAATGGTATAATAATTGGTCTAAGCAATGTTGCCAACTCAGCACTTTTCGGTATAGATTTAGCAAGAAAATCTTCAATATTTTTTTTATGGCATCATCATTAAATGCATGGATGGTTAAAAGAAAAGCTAGGCTTAAATAAGTCCTTACATATATGCCTCAACTGCCAAGTTGAACTTTTATGCCCAAATAAGATCGGAATATATAAAAATGACTTTGACAAAAGCATTCATAGAATTTTAAATAACGTTCAGTTGTATATAGAGGCTTTGAATCTCCGACAAATGTTACTCAAAGTTCAAAAAGATCTAAATGCTGTACAAAGTGACTCCGCTACAATTGCAACTGCTATTGATGTAATTTGTTGAACTATGATATACTACTGTCAAAACGGAATTTTGTTGAAACGCGTACTTACTCCAACTCATTATTTGGCGAATGTGATGCATCCCAAATATGTATATAATATTTTATGTATGTATGTATGTATGTATGTATACAAACTAATTAGTCAAGAAAACGTAGATAGCAGAAGAATGGATAAGTCAAAAGCACCTCTCATTTCTTGCACCCTGTTTGGCATTTAAAATTTAAGTTGCAGAATATTTTTCACAATAACGGTATTCAGTTCAGATTTTATTTGATTGAAAAAATGGAAAAAGCACACAAGGAAAAGTTCTTACACTAAAAGCTGCAATTTAAACAGCCTTTACCAATTGTAAACAATCAGGTTTTAAAGTTGCAACATTGCAGTTTTTTTTCCATTTAACATTATTTTCATATTTTTAATATATTTCCATTAAAGATATTAAGATATTAAGATTACAGGCTGTTTAACTTTATTTGACACGACAAATATGTACAAAATCACACTTTTAAATTATAATAAAGACATTCAACATGAGTGCAATTTTCCATTTTCCTTTTTTTGCAATCAAAAAATTCAGAACTGAACAACAATTGGCAAAAATTTCAAATTTTTACCAGCAAACTTTTACGATTTTTTCGCTTTAGTAATAAAGGGTGCGTTCGTAAATGCATCACTGCGCTGCATCAGAAAAGCAAACTTTTTTAAATGGCGATAAAAGAATTATTTTAATTTTTTTTATTGTGTGACTATTAATTTTGTGGAGTATTTCACAATTTTTTGATCCGCATTTACTTCACTGATAAATATATAACCATTTGAAATCACTGATGCAGCGCAGTTACGAACGCACCTAAATTGCCCTGCTAGTTCAGCATCAATAGAAAACATTTTTTACCCCTTATTGTTTAATATAGAATTACCATATAAATCGTCTTGGATTGGAAAAAGCATTAACTCTTGTTAAAATGTATCAACATTTAAAATCTGAGCCAATTTTTATGTGGGTATAGGATTTTCATTTCAATTTCGGCCCTTTCAAAATCAAATTCAGCTTTTTCAAAAACAAATTCAGAATTTTCGTAATCCACTTAAGTATTTTACAAATCATATTCCGCATTTTTCAAACCAAATTCATTCATTCATTGATTTTTAAAAGGAATTAGATTGAAATAGTTAATAAAAAGAGAAAAGCCCACTAACGTTTAATTAACATACGTACAAATGGGCATATAAACACTTTGTATGCATTTTCTTTTATTTTTCTGTAAAAAAAAATTAAAAATTATACAATCTTTGTATAAATGAATATAAAGAAAAAAACCCACTTGGGTTTTTTAAAACAAAATACCCATTAAAACCCGGGTGGGGTTTACTGGGTTACCCAGTGGGCAGCCAACCCTGCTTTTACATGGGTTTGTCATTGAGGGGGGTCAATTGAAACCATTTGAGAAAGTCCCAAAAAATGTGTTCCACCACAGGTGAAGCCTATACTGCAATTCATTACTTCTTCTACCTTTTTGTTCTTCATAAACGAGTAAAATGATAAGTTCTTCTTTCACTGGTCATGAGTTCTTTGTTTTGTTACTTGTTCTGTTTTCACAACTCCCAGGACTAGTCTGGTGGACCAGTTGACACAAATTTCCCTCAGAGATCCTACACTTCATTGTCTGATTGTTGGATGAGGCCTCCGTTAGTATGTTTCTTGCAGGAAATGCTTTCTGTCTTTCTGGGAGATGGTCATTGCGGAGGAAATGCTTCCAGTCTTTCAGGATGATTGTCTTTGCAGAAGCTTTCTTTTCTGATAGAAGGTTGTTTTTCATGGGGGAGTGCCTTTTCCAAGGCATGCCGAGGAGATACTTTCGGGCATAAAGTTATTGCAGGGGTTTATACGCAAAACCGTGGGTAGGGGTGTCATAAATCGCCAGGAGGAGGGCAATAGCTTCGAGGAAAAATCGTGCCTAGGTGTTGTTACTATTCGACAGAAGCTGCTGGATTTGTATTACATTCTCTAGCATTTTAACAAAACATCTGAAGTCGAATTTAAAAAAAAGTTGAACAAAATGTTGTTAATCATACGAATTTTCATTAAAAACACATTTTTGTTTACATTTTTAAAATGTTGTATTATAAACAATATTTTGGTTTATTTGGTTATTTGATAAAAATGATTTTTTTACCGTGTTTTCTTAAAACTCTCCAGATATAAAGAAATCTAAATTGTCTTTATATGGAAGGTGCCACGCCGCTCCTACTTCTCCAATCTAGCTTACTTTTTGATAAATGTTGTGTATTGATAACCAAGCTTAATATTTGTACAAACCCGTTCCCTGGATCACTGTTATTTACACTATCTTTGTAATGGAGGAGCCACTCCCACTTCTCCAATCCAGTTCACTTTTTGGCAGATGTTGTGTTTTGTTAACAAAGTAATTTGTTTTTAATATGAAAACTTATCTGTAACCGTTCATTAGATATTGAGTTATTCATACTGCCTCGCCCACTTGAAATTTAACAAACATTCATAGCCTATGTTGAGCCTATTAGCCTATTTTTACCTATTTTACACTCTAACCCCCGTATTCATAAAAAATAAAATAAGTTTGAAATGTGTTTTAAGGCAAAAGTTTCATAAAAATTTTTCTTAAAATGAATTTCAAATCCATTTTAATCTTTTATGAATACGGCAGTACATATTTAAATTTCCAAAAATCTCCTTTCTGTGGATCTATTCGTTGGGAGACTTATTCACAGTCCAAATTTCATATCTCTCACTTTAGCCGGTTGGGTTGCGCGATGATGAATCAGTCACTTTACCTAGTGCTTACTATGGTGGTACTGCTCCCCTGCTCCTATCGACAAAATAAGTAGTATATTTGATTTTTGGGGCTCACAGGATGCTTTGTAAAAATTTATTGCTCCCCTTGCTCCTGCCCCCGTCATTTTTTTTTTTTTTTTTTTTTTTTTTGAAAGGTGTAGTTCACCATAAGAGCGGGTCCTTCAAAGCTTAAGGGTTTTTGGCTTCAGATATGCGGTATTTAATATTTTCGTTCTATGAGAGGTACACCTCCTCTCCGTTTACCTCGCCCGTTTTTATTTTTAAATTTGCAGTGTATCATAATAGTGACTTTAACAACGTTTGAAGACTCTCGCTATAATAGTACTTCAGTTAAGCGATAAGATGTAGGTAACCATAAGGGTGACTCCTGCCAAATTTGAGCATTCTCACTATAACAGTTCTTAAGATATGCGATATTTACCATTGTCGTCCTATATACCATTTCCTCTACTGCTCAATTTCGGGGCTAAGAAGATGCTTCTACAAAACGTTCAAGAAAATGGGTGCTGCAGCTCATAAGATATGCGATACTTAATATTGGCATCGTATGGAGGGTGCCACTTCCCCTGCCCCTTTTTAATTTTCGGGACTCACATGATGTTACATACTGTAAAAATTTCAGGAAAATCGGTTCAGTAGCTTAGAAGTCTATAAGCCATCAAACAAACAGACAAACATTTTTCATTTATATATATGTATATTAGGGCGGGTCGATTTTTGTTTTTGAAAATTGTATAGCAAAAACGTAATCTAATCCATGGGTCTTAAATAAAATCCTAATCCGCGCCTCTCGACTTGAAAATTTATATGCCCGCAAAATAGTTTGTTCCAAAAAGAAATCGAATGTTTTGAATAAAATTGTTTAGTTCTTTTGCACTTCATATTGTTTTAAACTCAAAATTTTTTTTTAATTAAAAAAAATTTTCACCCAAGTAAAAAAATTTTCAAGTCGAGAGGCGCGGATTAGGATTTTATTTTTGACCCATGGCTTCTTCGGAGATTTTTTTTAGAATTTTATGTAGATTACGTTTTTGCTATACGATTTTTTTTTCATCCATACAAATCGACCCGCCCTAATGTATATAGATACATTCTGAGTCCTTATAAGTAGTGATGTTGTTTTAACGTTGTCCGTATGTCTGTCTATCTGGAGAACAGCAATAGCCAAAGTTTTTAAATAAGGTACAAGCATCTTGTTTACCAATCAGGGTTGTCAGATTTTTTTGAGCTCCATCGCCAGACTGGATGTCAGAAATCGCCAAACGTAAATTTTGTTCAGTTTTCATTTTTTAAATAAAATTTTGCATACAAAAAAAGCTAGTATAATATTTCAGTCAAAAATCGCCAAAAACTGAGAACAAAATACATAAAAGTCACCGAAAGTAAATTTTGTTTAGTTTCTGCCATTTTTTTTTTTAACATCAAATGGAGATCATATATTTAGTTAAAAAACCAAAAATTTGTACACAAGTCTATAAGATCCCTAGAGGGAAGCGAACTGACACCAAAGTAGTCCCGTGATAAGTCTGTGGTGGTAGAAGACCGGTTCTAGTTCTAACACTTTATATGAATAAGACCTATCACTTTTACACAGGGCTGGCAAAAACCCGGTTTTTTTTTTTAACCCAACCCAGTGGGTTTTTTCATGGGTTTTATTGGGTTTTGTTGTTTTTCGTGTAATGGTATAATAATTGGTCTAAGCAATGTTGCCAACTCAGCACTTTTCGGTATAGATTTAGCAAGAAAATCTTCAATATTTTTTTTATGGCATCATCATTAAATGCATGGATGGTTAAAAGAAAAGCTAGGCTTAAATAAGTCCTTACATATATGCCTCAACTGCCAAGTTGAACTTTTATGCCCAAATAAGATCGGAATATATAAAAATGACTTTGACAAAAGCATTCATAGAATTTTAAATAACGTTCAGTTGTATATAGAGGCTTTGAATCTCCGACAAATGTTACTCAAAGTTCAAAAAGATCTAAATGCTGTACAAAGTGACTCCGCTACAATTGCAACTGCTATTGATGTAATTTGTTGAACTATGATATACTACTGTCAAAACGGAATTTTGTTGAAACGCGTACTTACTCCAACTCATTATTTGGCGAATGTGATGCATCCCAAATATGTATATAATATTTTATGTATGTATGTATGTATGTATGTATACAAACTAATTAGTCAAGAAAACGTAGATAGCAGAAGAATGGATAAGTCAAAAGCACCTCTCATTTCTTGCACCCTGTTTGGCATTTAAAATTTAAGTTGCAGAATATTTTTCACAATAACGGTATTCAGTTCAGATTTTATTTGATTGAAAAAATGGAAAAAGCACACAAGGAAAAGTTCTTACACTAAAAGCTGCAATTTAAACAGCCTTTACCAATTGTAAACAATCAGGTTTTAAAGTTGCAACATTGCAGTTTTTTTTCCATTTAACATTATTTTCATATTTTTAATATATTTCCATTAAAGATATTAAGATATTAAGATTACAGGCTGTTTAACTTTATTTGACACGACAAATATGTACAAAATCACACTTTTAAATTATAATAAAGACATTCAACATGAGTGCAATTTTCCATTTTCCTTTTTTTGCAATCAAAAAATTCAGAACTGAACAACAATTGGCAAAAATTTCAAATTTTTACCAGCAAACTTTTACGATTTTTTCGCTTTAGTAATAAAGGGTGCGTTCGTAAATGCATCACTGCGCTGCATCAGAAAAGCAAACTTTTTTAAATGGCGATAAAAGAATTATTTTAATTTTTTTTATTGTGTGACTATTAATTTTGTGGAGTATTTCACAATTTTTTGATCCGCATTTACTTCACTGATAAATATATAACCATTTGAAATCACTGATGCAGCGCAGTTACGAACGCACCTAAATTGCCCTGCTAGTTCAGCATCAATAGAAAACATTTTTTACCCCTTATTGTTTAATATAGAATTACCATATAAATCGTCTTGGATTGGAAAAAGCATTAACTCTTGTTAAAATGTATCAACATTTAAAATCTGAGCCAATTTTTATGTGGGTATAGGATTTTCATTTCAATTTCGGCCCTTTCAAAATCAAATTCAGCTTTTTCAAAAACAAATTCAGAATTTTCGTAATCCACTTAAGTATTTTACAAATCATATTCCGCATTTTTCAAACCAAATTCATTCATTCATTGATTTTTAAAAGGAATTAGATTGAAATAGTTAATAAAAAGAGAAAAGCCCACTAACGTTTAATTAACATACGTACAAATGGGCATATAAACACTTTGTATGCATTTTCTTTTATTTTTCTGTAAAAAAAAATTAAAAATTATACAATCTTTGTATAAATGAATATAAAGAAAAAAACCCACTTGGGTTTTTTAAAACAAAATACCCATTAAAACCCGGGTGGGGTTTACTGGGTTACCCAGTGGGCAGCCAACCCTGCTTTTACATGGGTTTGTCATTGAGGGGGGTCAATTGAAACCATTTGAGAAAGTCCCAAAAAATGTGTTCCACCACAGGTGAAGCCTATACTGCAATTCATTACTTCTTCTACCTTTTTGTTCTTCATAAACGAGTTAAATGATAAGTTCTTCTTTCACTGGTCATGAGTTCTTTGTTTTGTTACTTGTTCTGTTTTCACAACTCCCAGGACTAGTCTGGTGGACCAGTTGACACAAATTTCCCTCAGAGATCCTACACTTCAGCCCCACATACTATTATAATAAAATAGTGACTGAGTATAAAATTCACTTAAAATGATAACAAAACAAAAATCATGTGAAGATTTTTTTTTAATTAGTAATGATAACAAAAAATTAAAAACTGTTAAGCAAGTCCCTGAAATAATATAAATGGAAAAATACCCAAGTAAATCGCCAGTTATATCAAAAATCGCCAAAAAAAAAAAAAAAATCGACAGTCGCCAAATGAAAAATCATAGCGTCAAACACGTTTCAAAATCGCCCCTTTTGGCGAGAAATCGCCATATGGGCATTTCCGCCAAAAGGTCCACCGTGACCAAAAATTTAAAAGTTATTAAAAGCTGATTATTTTACGATATTGTTATAGAGAAACATTTAGATTTTACTAGTTTTATAAATTTACTCATAAATTTGTTCACTTAGATGAACAATCAGACTGCAAAGTTTCGCAAACGTAATTTCTTATTTTTGAGAATGTTTTATTGTATGTTTTCTTTAATATTTATCTTTCTTAAAAAGGTGATATTTGATAAAAATTATTCCAAAAAAATTTTCTTACATGGTCTGTAATCTAAGGAAGAGTTCAAAGAGAAATATGTTATTCGGACTAATGGTAAATTTTTATTTTATTTTGATCATTATTCAGTTAAATTATTACGGAAAAAATTTCACGTTCGAAATGTCACGCATCGACCCAGATTTTGGCTTAAAAAAAAGAAAATACAGAATATTTTGAAATCAAACCAAAACATTTTAATGTTACATTGCTACGTAAAATTCTGAAAGAAGTAAAATGGTGCCAGGTTTCGCTGAATTACGCCTTTTTATACATGGCTACAAAAACTACTTCTGTTTTTTTCACGTTCGAACCGCTACTTCTTTTGCCATTATCTTTGAGCTAAAATTGCGCCCTCCATAAACTTTAGTATAGATAACAGTGCTTTCTTAGTGCTTTAATTTTAGGGTTAAGAAAACGTAAAAATATTTTTTGCTTAAAATGTTATTGCATTTTTGATGCGTACGCCTGTCACGTTCAACACTTTGGAATTACCCATATCTGACAGCCCTGTTACCAATAGACACCATCCGCCAGGATGTGGACGGGAGTAAAAAGTATTTATATAACTGTGTTTTTATCGCACCATGGTGAAAGGTAAATAAAATTCGGCATAGCCGAATTTAGCGCTCTACCACATCTTGTTTTTTTTTTTTATTTGTACATGATTTGCCGCTTAAATAGATCAATGTCTTTAAAACGAAAAAATGTTTTCAATATATGTATACATGTATGTATGAATGTATATTTAAATATTTATATTTTTATTTTAATTCTGTTTGATAATGTGAGTTATGTGAAGGGTATCAAAGATTGGGCAATGTAAAAAATAGCACTCTGTTGTTAAAAAAAAGCATTTCCACGACTAAACCATAAATGCAAAAAAAAAAAAACAAAATGTTCTGAATGAAAAATCCTTTATAGATATGGGAACTACCTCGAATTTGTTCATTTCATAAAAATGTTTAATTTTTGATCTAAATTTATTTTTGATATTAAATTATGTACAGCAATATTTTTCTTTTGCCTTTTGTATGTTTTATAACAAATGTTCTATAAATGTTAGTATGTATGTATGTAGAATTGAATTCGATCAAACAGCAAAAAGCAACAAAAAAACACTCAAAAAGAGAAAGTATATCGTTTTTTATAGAACTCCCTCCCTGTTTATAAAAAAAATAATTTTTTCTTAACATCAGGCTTAGATTAGATAAACAACAATAAAACGCAAAAAAAATTATAAAAAAATAAGCGCAATACATACATTCACTTGTACATGTTATAAAAAACAGTCGAATAGATGGACGGACACTCAGACCTGTTGTTAGCATGTCTTAGTTCAAAACGTAAATGTTAAACATAGACATGATTTTAGAGATGGTGAGCGATTTTGTGGAAGTGGTGATTACAATGTACATTCATCCAAAGGCACACACACACACATATACCTATATGTACGTGTGAAACATTCAACATAACTTTTAGACTGAAGCTTTCCCTAACCACATTAAAACATATGGCAACATATTGTAAAAGGAAATTTACTTAAATTGAAAATTAATTTCATTTAAATAATACAAAAATTTTAACAATCACTTAAGTCAATTGAGCGAGTGAAAAAAAGTAACAATTGATAAATTTGAAATCTAAGAAGGAAAAATTTTAAGAAATTCAGAATTATGTTGTATTTAAGACTTACTGCCGTAATCATAAAAAATTTGGGTTTGAAATTCATTTAACTTGAGGATTACACGATCAAGTTTTGATACACTCACACTTTTTTACCAATACACTCATACTTTTAAAAATTAGTTGTAATCATGTCGATTTGAAGTGATTAACAAATTACTTCAATGTATGGGAAATCATCTCGATTTTGAAGTGATTAGAGCTTAATCACGTTCGAGCTGCTTAAACGCGTTTAAGAACTCAAGTGTGAACATAGTATTAGTCTGGGATCACACTCTGCAAGTTTTCTTTCAGAAAGTCTAAGTTTATGGGTGAGAGAGGAGAGAAAAAAAGCATGTCCTCTTCCCCTCTCACCAATAAACTCAGACTTGCTTGTTAGCTTGCTTGTTAGCTTTTTTTCTTTTGCTTGTGCCGCGATATCGGGATTTTTCGGGATTATGGGTTATATACTTAGTTTTCGTCCTTTTGTTAATTATTTTGTTTAGGTCTAAATTAAATTGGTAAGATTTAATTCATATAAAATAAAGCATTTTAAAAGAAAATTCTTGAATTAAACTAAGGCTTTGATGTTGAGTTACAAACAAATCAACATGAACCTTTCTCTATGTGTCCCACTTGGCTGTAGGAAATATCGCCCAAAGAAAAATCGCCCAAAAAAAAAAATGAAAAATCGCCCAAAAAAATTGCATGTAAAATTGGGCCTGATTTCATATGAAAAATGGCCCAAAATTTTTGGGCTATTTATCGTTATTGTTGGGTGATTTTTCGTTTTTTAAATTTGGGTGATTTTTCATTATGAAAAATCACCCAAAAATGTTGTATGAAAAATGGCCCAAAAAAATGGGCTATTTTTAAAATTCTACCATAATCTTACATAGCAGAGAAAACCATGTTTTATTATGGTTGCAAACAACAAAACTATTTTTCAAGAAACTAATTTAACCATTATATGGTTGTCGGCGACAATGATTTGGTTAAATTAAACATAATATCGGTAGAATTTTTTTAAAAATGGTTTTGTAGCTTTTTCTCTGGGTGTATATATTAAATATATACATATATATCGAAAATAAGGATTTTCTCTTCTATGGTATAACAAATACTGGCTTCGCTAACTAAAGCTTCTCTGTATCGCCGGCCTTCGGCCGGGCGCAAGGATTTTCTCCTCTATGGTATAACAAAGACCGGCTTCGCTAACTAAAGCTTCTCTGTATAGCCGGCCTTCGGCCGTACGCAAGGATTTTCTCCTCTATGGTATAACAAACACCGGCTTCGCTAACTAAAGCTTCTCTGCGTAGTCGGCCTTGTTCGGAAACAAGGCAGTTTTTCGAAGCTTTACTTAGCGAAACCGGTTTTTGTTAGACCATAAAGGAGAAAATCCTTGCGCCCGGCCGAAGGCCGGCTATACAGAGAAGCTTTAGTTAGCGAAGCCGGTCTTTGTTATACCATAGAGGAGAAAATCCTTGCGCCCGGCCGAAGGCCGGCTATACAGAGAAGCTTTAGTTAGCGAAGCCAGTATTTGTTATACCATAGAAGATGAAATCCTTATTTTGGATATATATATTTAATATATACACCCGGAGTAAAAGCTATAAAAATATTTTATCCATATTATGTTTAATTTAACCAAATCATTGTCACCGACAACCATATTATGGTTAAATAAGTATCTTCAAAAAAATCACTTGAAATTTTAACGGTATTTTAAAAAAAAATTTACACATTTTTGATTATAAGTTAAGTTGCGGACGTTGCAAAGTGTCATAACGTCCTCGTCCTCGTCTTCGATGGACATTATGACACTTTAAAAGTGTCCAAGGACACTACGACACTGGACGTTATGACATGTCACCTAAATTTATATGAATAATAAACACTTTTTTGCAAATTTAATAATTTTTTTTTATATTTTCTTGGGAAAAAATTCGTTTATGCTTTTTGGGTCATTTTTCATTTTCTTTTTGGGCCCTTCTTCGTTTTTTTTGGGCAAAATTTCATATTTACCTTTTTGGGTCATTTTTCATGTTCGCTTGGGCGATTCTTCATTTGGGCGATTTTTCATTTTTTTTTTTGGGCCATTTTTCTTTGGGCGATATTTCCTACAGCCGTCCCACTTGAAGTGTTATCAGCCGTATACATATGTATGTATTTTACCACATTTTACTTTGTTAACGAAAAATCCAAAATGTCACTGTTAAAAACACGCACTAATATTGCATACCCAGCTGAACTGTAATGCTTAAAATATTGATTATTTTCCTTTTTCCCCAATTAACTTTTTTTAATGTATACTATTGAACACAATTTAATTCTATACAATTCGATTCTATTCAATTGAAGAGTTTATTTTTATCATTTGACATGTATTGGCGGCACATTCATCAGAAAGCATGACCACAATTCCTAAAACGAAACGAAACGATAGACAGACAGACATGCCCATGACCATGAACATTATTTATTCAGACAATTAGCTAAATAAAATAAAAGTTTTCAAAAATAAATAAAGTTTTTTTGAAAAAAATATTAACGACAAAAAACGGCAATAAGAAATAAAATCGAGTTATTGCAATTAAAGAGAAATAGCTTTAAAACTTAAACGAACATGAATGCCACTCAGGATTGATATTAATTTCGTAGAGAAATTGAAAATGTTTGTCGTAAAATCATGGGGAAAATTAAATTTATTAAAATAATAAAATGTGGATTAAAAACTCTTGAATGCAATTTTTAAAGGCGATTTAAATAGATTTACAAATAAAGACAAATTCAAAAAGCTTGAAAGACAGTTAAAATTTCAGTGCAAAGGAAAATCATTGGCTGAGAAAACTTGTATTTGAATGAATTAACTTCCAGTTAAGTTCGTATTTAGTTCTTTTATCAGTTATACATAGGTCAGTTTAAATTCAATTCTCGGTCAGTTCTAGTTCAGTTTTACCTTATAGCCTTTTCACACTTGTCAACATTTAACATCAATTTGCGAAGATGTTGAAATTTTCCCATAAGAAATACATAGGGCCAAAAATCAAAATTTTTCAACATCTTTACAGAATTTTACTATCTCATTTAGTTCCCTTTTACTTTTTTCGATTATTTTTGTGTCATCACAAGAGAAGTGGCAATTAATTCTGTTATTATTGTGGCATCACTGACAAAATGGAAGTTGCTTTGAAAGCAGCGTTTCTCAAGATTTTCCTTTTTTCTAAGCCTTACTTTGCTTAATTTTGCTAAAATTATTAAACAATATGAATTAGAAATACATTTTGGTGTTATCATCTAAAATGTTGGCACTTTTGTAGAAAAAAAGTATTTTTAAAAAAAATTAAAGTTTTTTTTCAAAAATGGTGACTTTTTTTTTTTGATAGAATTTGTTAGATGTTTCAAGTGTGAACGCGTATTTCACATTTTCACCATCTTCCGTGCGCTCCTCCGAAATGTATGCAAGTGTACAAAGGGTATTAGCTTAGTTAAAATTTAGTTTAATTTCAGTTCCAGTTCAGTTTTTTTTAATTTTACTTCAGTTCAAGTTAAGTGTTCGGAACCTATTTGTAATAAACTGAAATAAAAATATTTTTAATATCTCAAAAAAAAAAACTTCTTTTATTAGAATTAAAATTATGCCTCACCCTTTATTTCGAACATATGGAAATTTTTTTAAATATTTGAAAATTTAATTAACGTATGGGTATTTCCACAGAAAAGTCTACTTTTTGTAACGTTACCAAACAACTAGACTTGTATTATAGAACCATTTTGTTTAAATTGTTCATGTCTTTCACTAAATGTAAACCTAGTTGCGCTTTTCACCATAATGCAAAAAAGGAAATAATATTTTCGTTTTCTTTTATTTTTTATTTATTTATTTGTCGTTCCATACACAAGACTAAGAGTCTCATATTGCAGTACAGAACTAAGTACTATTAGCAAAATGTTGTAATCGTTATTCTTTGCGAAACAATTAAAAATTGTTGGTGTCGTAACGTGACAAAAAGTAGACTTTTCTGTGGAAATGTCCATATACTAGATCAGTAAAATTAAGATATACAGAACATGACAACTACCCAAAAACATAATTCTGAAGTATATTTAACTAACTGAAATTTCTTGTTAGAAAACAAACAAAAAAAAACATAAAAATTTAAAAATATTTTTTTAGTAACCTAATTAAGATACACATCAACGATCTAATCTGTTTAAATGTGTTACAATTAAAATAATTCAACGCATATTAAAAATACATATATTTCATTACTTAAAGTTTATTTCCACTTTAAGGTCGTAGTCGTGACATAAACATAATGCCACAGCCGTTACGATGACAGTAGCAAACAAAATTTAATTGGTTTGCATCGTATGTTTATGTCGTTTTGGTAATACAGTGATTATGGTAATCAGTGTTGGTATGGTTATGTCACGTCTAATTGGAGCTTTAGTCAATATTATTGATTAAAGTAAATATTTCTTAACACAATTAAATTTATTTATTAAAAGAAAAAACACTATACCTTATAAGTTGTTTATTTTTGTTTTTTATAAGAGTATAAATGTAACAACATTTTGCAAAACTTAAGTTATAAAACTTTATTATAAATTTTAATTCATTTATCCAAAATCTTAAATCATTAGAAAGAAAAAAAACATGCGTTTCGTGGCAGCTTTTTTAGTTTTGGGATTTGTAACCCATAATGTTTGAGCTAAGCCTCAAAGCTATTTACCTCAAGAATCTGTAGATATCTTTAAAAAATCACATTTTAGAGAACCATCGGAAACAAATGAAAGAAAAAAACGTGATGTTTTATCAGAGTTGTCAGAAAGAGAAGCCTTAGGTTAGGTTAGGTTCCATTGGCAGCCGTGATCAAGGACAGCTCACGTGGGTCCATTAATAAGTTCCCGTTGTGTTACCATGTCACACCGTCTCCCATGGGTCCTATGTTATCTGGCTGCTAGTGTTCCCACGCAGCCATCCGGTCGATTCAGTAAAGGAGTGGATCCTGTTTACATTAACATCAGAGAGACAAGTTTTGTCCCCAAGGGCTCTTCGACCAAACATTTTGAGTCTCAGATCTCCGAATGCCGAGCAATTACAGAGAAGATGTTCCGTTGACTCTTCCTCCTCGCCGCAACTTCTACATAAGTCATTGTAAGGGAGCCCCAGCCTCTGGGCGTGCCTCCCAATGGGACAGTGGCCAGTTATAACCGCAATCAGGTTCCTAAGATGATGTCTGGACAGCTGTAATGCCCGCCGTGTCCTTTTTTCATCTATGATGGGCCAGATTTTCCTGGTTTCCCCACAGGTAGTTTCAACGTGCCACCTCTGACTGGCGATAATATGAAACTCGTGCGCCATGAGTTGCTTACTCCTTGGGAGTGAAACACCTACATTATATGTTGAACCGTCTCGATTCAAGGTGGTGCCTGCATACGCCAACGAATCCGCCATGCAGTTCCTCGGTATGTCCCTGTGTCCGGGGACCCAATTAAGGGTGACCAGTGAATGTCTCGCTATCTCCTCCAGAGACATCCGGCATTCTTGGACAATTCTCGATGTGATGAACACATTCTCCAGGGATCTTATGGCCGCCTTGCTATCGGTAATAATGTGAATATCCCTTCCAGATATATCACCGTACCGGATGCGTCTTGCGGCTGTGTGGATGGCCATTATCTCGACCTGGATGACACTGCAGTGGTCTGGCAGCCTTATAGGAATGCCCCAGTTTAGCTGCTCGAAGTATATGCCGGAACCGACACCATACAGTGTTTTAGACCCGTCCGTGAAAATTTGAATCGCGTTCGCGGGAATTTGTAGGTCATCATAGTGAACCACGTTTTTCTCACACAAGTCATTCTGTGACTGTCATTTAAATAATTTTGCAGCAATTATTGGAAGGATGCGAGAAAAAGTGTTTCTATAACAATATTTTGCGAAAAGTTTCTTTCAAGAACTGTCAAAATAAGTCACATTTGAAATTGGTGGCGAGAAAAACAAAATGTAGATATTTTGAATTTAAAATATGTTTATAAATATACTATTTTTTTTAAATAAATAAAAAATTAGAAGGAATATACATACATGATGAATGCATAATTTATATGATGAAAATAAACAAAAAACAATTGTTATATTTTGTTATTTTAAATTTATTTAAGCCTTTTCTGGTTTTGGTTTTAATCAGTGCTGCCAGATAAATTTGTGTCAAAATCGTGAATTTCCTAAAAAAGATCGTCTTTTTGTTTTAAAAATCGTGCAATTTAAAATCAATTTTAAACCAATTTGTTTCGACTTTTATTAAAACATAATCAAACAAAAACATAGTTAAAGTTCATGGGTATTTAATAATTTCATTAAATTTATATTTAATTTGTTAAGCTGGGGGATTATTTTTTAAAAAATTATTTATTTTCTTTGATCCGATAACAATTTAAAATTGTAATTTTTCCCTGGTGAAGTTACACAAAGGCATGAGCAAATATAATTTTAAACAAAAAATAAAATAAATATTTTTAACAAAACCAAAAAAAACCAAGCTTAATTAAATAAACATACATCGTTTTTTAAAATAGATATATACATTAGGGAAATAACTTTTTAACAATTTTTGAAAATATCAAAATTGGCATAGCACAGTCCGATAGAGCGTAAACAACTTTACGCGAACGTATATTTATTTTTTCGCTAAGGTCAAATAAGTTCACGCACCAACCGCGATTAAGTTTTGAAAATTTTTAATTTTCTTTTTGATTAAGAAAAATTAGTTATATGTTTATTTAAAACAAAAAATAGCTCAAGTATGAAATTTCATTAATATTTGGAGATGGTAAGAGATTTTTCCGCAAACTAAAACGTATCTTTAACCTTGTTTAACAAAAAAAAATTAAAAAAGAATAAAAAACACCGTATAAAATTATGAATATTCAATGCATTGGTTTAGAAAAACCAATTGGTGCGTGAAAAATTACAAAAGATTATGATTTTCGTGGTTACTAGGACATGGTTGACCTCATGGTACTATGCCAAAAAATTGGTTATACCCCTAATATACATATTTATAAAAACCGAGATCAAAATGGAAAATTTTTAAATTAAATCAGCTTTGATAACAGTATTATAAATATTCTGGGATTTTATGAAATTGATAGTGACAACGTTGTTTTATATTTATATCGTATGTAGTCCGAAATAGTATATTATTGAAATTTAACTATATCGGTTTACAAATGGCTGAGATATAAATCTTTAATTTACCTTTTCCTATAATCTTTTTCTTTTTTACCTGAAATACAAAGTTAAGTAATCAGAAACACATAAAAGCACTACATACAATTCTACTGAAAAACTAATGAATTTTACAAGGGTTGTGCCAAAATGAACAAATTCAAAAGTAAGTCTTTTTTTCCAAATACATTCAGAAAAAAGTAGTTGTCGAAGTTCTTATGGAAGAAAGCTACTAAATAACGAGTGAAAGAAGCTATCCATTTTGAAAAAGTTTTTACTGGGAGACAAGCAAATTTCTTTCTTGCCGGAATAATGGTTTTGGCACAAAAGTGTACATATAAGATAAGAATATCAAATATCAATCATATTTTGTATATGTATATAAGAAGTATTAAATGTTCAAAATAAGCCAAGTCGGTCATTACTTTCCTTCGAAATTTTGCTTTTGCCGATAAATTTTTTAGGCAAGAGACAAACAACAATTTCGAGGACAATTTTCACAATAGGGATAAATATAAAAATTTAACCCTTGTTTCTAAAGATATCTTTTTTTCGAATAAACAAACATATAAAAATATTTACAATTATCTTATTTCGAAGACTAAGGGGCTTATAGTGTAAAACGCAACGCCAACAATTTCATTAAAAGCAAAAACAAAATCAAAAATATTTTATAAATTTGTTGTTGCTTTCTACAGACATTCATATTATTTTTTTTTTAATTTTCAACGCCACAAAATAGAAGTGTTTGAAATTTAAAAATTCAAGATGAATTTCTATAGAAAGTAACGACAAAATGATAAAATATTTTTGATTTTGTTTTTGCTTTCGTCACTTTTTTAAAAAAAAATCATCAAAACGTCACTTTGTTAATATCGAAACAAAAAATCGTCAAGATGACGATAACTCGTCCATTCTGGCAGCCCTGTTTTTATTATATTTATTTCTTTTGTTGACGTTTCGCTTTTATTTGACACTTAATTACTGGAAATATTCCAGTATAAACAGAATTTGTTGTGTCTGTTTTCGCATTCAAATACAGAAACACTTTTATCTCATAAATCGAGAAACGATGGAATTTTTTGTGAGAAATTTTACAAAAAAATTCCATCGCGTGGGGTCTTATTTCATATGCAATAAAAAATTTTGAAAATGAAATTAGCCCCCCAACGAAATGAAATAACGCCCCAAACATAAATGAAATAATTCCCTTATTTTCTAAAATGAAATAAGAGCCCAATATATGTTATACAATTAATTATACAGTTTTGCTTCAAAGAATCACGCGATAGATATCATGATATGATATACCAAACACAAGCTTCGACAACTAAGGCTTTTCTACGTAGTCGGCCTTCGGCCGGGCGCAATGACTTTTTCCTCTATGGTATTACAAACACCGGCTTCGCTAACTAAAGCTTCTCTGTATAGCGCCAGGATTTTCTCCTCTATAGTATAGAAATACAAACTCGACCCGGCTACGCAGAGAAGCTTTAGTTAGCGGAGCCGGTGTTTAGTATACCATAGAGAAAAAGTCATTGCGCCCGGCCGAAGGCCGGTTATGTAGGGTAGCTTTATTTATCAAAGCCGGTGTTCTGTATACCAAAGTATACAAAGTATACCCTGCGCCCAAAAACGTTTTCATTATAAATTTGAAAATGAAATAATCCCCCAAGAAATATATTGGGGCTTTATTTCATAATGATTTTTGGGGGATAATTCCATATGAAATAATATCCCAATTAAAAAAATGAAATAACACCCCAAACAAAATGAAATAACCCCACAAAAATCGTTTTTGTTGTTCTCTATACAAACTTTTGGGGGATTATTTCATTATTTTTTTGGGGGGTTATTTTATGCCGCCGTATGTATGTATGTAACGTATGGACTCCAAAACGGCTGGGCCGATTTTGATGAAATTTTCAGGGAATCTTCAGAATATTCAGGCGGGTGACACTGTGAAGTCTGATTTTTGGTCTGCGGGCGAAGGGGCGTGGCAAAATCTAGTTTTCATATTGCACTACCAATGACATCTATATAATTTTTTCTTTAACATGATCGCCATGGTCCAACTTAGATTTATACGAAAAGAAAATTTTGCCCCGTCCACTTTTACGTCCACTCTTTTCGAAAAACCTAAAATCAGAAAACGGCTCCATTGATTTGACAAATTTTTCTTCCAAATGTTCGTATTAACCCATTTAAAGTTTTAATCGAAAGAAAAATTTACCACGCCTACTTTTACGCCCACTTTTTCTATAAAGCGCATAACTTGAGAACTGCTTGACCGATTTGGACGATTTTTTCTTTAAAATCATCGCCATGGTCCAACTTAGGTTTTTACGGAAAGAACATTTTTCCCCGCCCACTTTTTTTTTACCTAAAATCAGAAAACGGCTCCATCGATTTGACTAATTTTTCTCTCAAATCTTTTTAACGGATTTTAAAAATCGAACGCAAACATGTCTCCTAATTTGGACAGAACAAGGCTGTAGGGTCAGTTAGTTGTAAATAAAAGCGAAACGCCTTCATAGATTTTTATGATCTTTGTCTCATTTTGTTCATAGGTTATGTGAATTTTTTAAAGATTTTTTTAAAATACAAAGTTGTACTTTTTTCGTTCTTTTTTTAACGTTAACAACCATTACTCAGCCATTTTTAAGTAAAGTTATGTTTTTTTTTAACTTTCAGACCACAAGGAAGGACCACAATTTGTTGGAAATTCACCAAGAGAATTCTCACGTTTATAATCTGAATTTTTTTGTTGCCAAAAATTATGCAAAGTTTTTCCTTTCTTTACATCAGATGCCTGCATATAAATTTGTAAGTATAAATCCATTTTCAAACTCAAATATTAAGTATTTTATATGTGCCTTAGAGAAAAAGAAACTTTATTTGATTTCTACTCTTGGTTTTGGCCAAAATAACCGTTGGCCCATTTTTCTTTTATTTGAATTTAGTTCTTTTATTCTTTGTTGTTGAGCATTTTTCAAATAAAAATGTGTGTGTTGGGTTAGACACACATTACAAACACAGCATATAATATGGAATTAATTTAGCCCTTTTTTCCTTAAGAAGAAGCACTGAATTAATTAGGAAAAAAAGGGTAAGATTAGCGCTGAACTAAAACAAACAAAAAGTTACTGTGTTTTAGTTGTTTATCGAAAAATCAGCACTGATAATTTTTAGGCAAAAAATCGGCCAAATTCCGATAAATCGGCAAGTATGACAGGCCTGACTGAAACTCAAGGAGGGTAGATTTTCGAGGCTTATAAACCTGTAGAAGTGGGAGGAGAAGTTGAATCTGAGAATTAACACCAAAGTTATAGATGAAGAAGTCACAGTTGCTGATGAAGAATCCGAAGCTGAAAGTCAAAAAGAAGATGATTCCGAGGATAAAAAAAACTTGCAGAAGGGAGAATAGAAGCTGAATATGACGATGATAATAAAAGTGAACATAAAGAAGCCACAGACGATGATGATGTAGAATCTGAAGCTTAAAACCTGGTTTCCGAGGGAGGTGAGTGATGTCCGGGGGAGAAGAAGGTGAATCTGATCATGAAAATGAAAATGTCATAGTTATTGGTTAAGAATCCAAAGCTAAAAAACCATAAGGAGAGGTTTTCGACTCTTATCAAAAACATCAAAATGAAGATGAAGAAGACCAAGTTGATGATGAAAAATTCGAAGCTGAAAATCTAGTAGGACTGGTTTCCGAAGGAGGGAAGAGGAAGATGAAAACCAGGCAGGTTTTCCAAACTCACATTAAATAATAAATATTGTGTGTAGTTTTTGTTTCCACTCTCTTTGCTGCGTATATTTTTATACCCGAACTTTCGCCTTAGTAAAGCATTTATTTTTTTGTTCTACACGTTCGCACACTTACGTAAACTCGGCGTCAACACTTCATTTCAGTACTTGTTTGAGACAGCGACATTACAGTGAAGAGTTTTAAAATTTTTCAATGATTTGAATGTGTGTTCGAATGCAATTGTGCAGGCCTCTAGTATGTTTTAAAAACTTTAAGTCAGCTGTTTTTTTAATGAAAGAAATCTTGCTTTGGAAAAAAAAATTCCAATGAATTTGAAGAAGATTTCAAATCAAAACTACAAGATTTTCGATACAATGTAAACGGCTGATCAATTTGTATAACTTGGTAAATTCTCTACTTTCTGCTGCTAATCTAAGGTTTGTTACTGGTTTGTTGAAATATATTGTTAAGTTAAGTTAACGTTTTGTATAACTCGGTAAACTTCCCACTTTCTGCTGTTGCTATTAATCTAATGTTTTGTACTGAAATATGAAGAGCGGAACATGGTGGCTAAAACTCGGTTAACTTAGCCGCGAGATTAACTGTTACGACAGTTAACTTTGTTTTTTTTTTTTTTTTTTGTTTTCATTTTATAAGGAAGGGCCTGGTAACTTTAGCATCAGAGATAAAAAAAAATTGAGAAATGTGGGCTGCAAGAGAACAAACAAAAAAAAACTCTAGATAAGACAAACAGTACTAAATATAGAAAAGTAATCTCTGCAAAAAAAAAAATAGTAAAAATAATTAAATTCGTAACTGCCATTTAGGCTTCAAAGATGGCGATAAAAATAACTCAAAATATCTAAAACACATACACAGAAATATTTTAAAACATAAAACATAATTGGAAACATATTGTAGAAATATTGGGAAAATTAGTCAATTTTTTAATAAACGCCAAATATTTGTTTTATAAAATTAAAAAACTTACTTTGAGAAAAATTTTTTTATAATTAAAAAATTTCTGTATTTCAATTTGTACCTACTTGTTTTTTAAATTTTGCACTTTTCTATATTTCACTTTTAAAAAATTACAAAATTTGCTACAAAAAATCCCGGTATTTAAAAAAATTTTTTTTGTCTAAATATTAGTTTTTATGTTTTTTCAATTATTTTTTTTTTTTAATTATCAAATATTTATTTATCATTTTTCCATAGTTTTAAAATAGAAAATATTTGAAGTCTATTTAAAAAAAAAAGCAAAATGTTTAGTTTTTCGCCGATTTAATTACCGCTAGTTTAATAACCCCGAGTACTTTGCACCACGTCAGGATATAAAATGTTGTGTTTCAACGTTATTTATTATGTTTGTTTTCTATATGTTTTGTTTGTGTTTATCAAAAAAGCTTTCCAACAAAGCTCTCCAGTAAACTTACTTACACTCTCTTTTTCTCTTGTAATCATAAAATTTTAACCTTTTATAAATGTTTTGGCGAGTTTTCTTCCTGCGGTGATTGTTTTGGTGGGTGTTCTTTGGTAGTGTGCAGAGTTGCCAGACTAATTTATTTGTCAACAATTTTGTGGACAGATTTTCGTGAAGGGGGTTTTTTATGTTTGTTGTTATTAAAAAAAATAACTTTTATTATATCTTTTATTTCCGGGAAAGCACAGGAATTTTATACATATAAAGAAAAATATAAAAATAAATGAAACAAAAAGGTACGACAAAATTAAAATACATATGTGGTTAACATTCATCCTTTGTGCCGAATATTATTTGGGACATGAACCAAAATGTATCTGGCAACACATGTAGTGTCGGATGAACCGCTACTCTACACGGTTCGTGTTAAAGAGGACATTAGAACATAGAATATAATAAAAAAGCATACTAATTTTTACACAATTTGTAAACGATTTCTTGAAATCTAAAAAAAAAAAACTTCTGACCTGTTGATTGCCAGCATAATGAATCAATTGACCAAATGAGGGTAGGAAAAAATTGGAAACCGCTTTTAAAACAATAAAACTTTTAAATTGATGCAACTTTGTAAATATTAAACATTTCGAGAAAATAACGATAATCTGTAATCACTTGCATAATGCATATAAAGGCTAGATTACGCTATTATACTTTGTATTAATACATGTCAAAAACTCAAGTAATATGACAAAGTGTGATAGTGTGAATGCAATGTGTCACGAAAATGACAAATATTATGAAAAAAGTTTGACATCCCATACGACTTCATCGTTTTTTTGAAAAATTTCTAAACAATATTACTTTTCATTGGATCAGGGTTGCATTTTATTTCATGTGTGAGTATTTATACTTTGTGTGTTTGTGTGAACACAAACTGTCATGTTAAATTAGATTTTTTGACAGTCGCAACAAAACTCATTAGATTTCTATCTCACAAAGTATTATGGAATACGTAATACTTGTGAGATAGTGTAATCTAGCCTTAATATCGATGTTTTTATAAAAAACAAGTTAGAGTCCTATATTCGGCTGTGCCGAATCTTTGATACCCTCCACCGATAGTTCGAATGTTTAAGGAGTAACATCTGTATGATGTTATTATTATCTTAAACTGTGACGATTTGTTATTAATTATGGTTTTAGGCGACTAAACTGTTTTCCGGTAGTAGGGTTTTTATGGGGCCTAGGGTAAATTATGGACCGATCATCACGAAATTTCACAGCGTAATTTCTAGTCCTTTAAAACTGTGACGTACCAATTTCTGTTATGATTTCATTATTTTTTACGGTTTTAAGCGTAGTAAACTGTTTTCCGGTAGCACACTCACAATATTATTACAGTAACGGACTGTAGTTTATTTAAGAAATATTCCGTTTAGTCATTTTTAAATAAATAAACATTTAAAATTCCAAGCAAATTTATTTTTAACTGATTCTAACAGTTATTCAAAAAACTAAGTTCATATTAATACGGATTTTCAGTTGCAGTTAATATTGTCCGTTGATTGAGTTAAATTCTTCTTTATGATAAATTAAATAAAAATGTAATTTAAAGCAACGAAAAGTTCATTTCATTTTTACTGTCAAAAATTCAACCACGAATTCCGTAAAACCAAATGAATTTTCAGTTATCTTTTATAAATTAATTGTCAAAAAATTAACTACATATTCCGTAAATACAAATAAATATGCAGTTATTTTATAAAATTTAACTGTCAAAAATTCAACACCATATTCAGTAAAAACAATTAAATATTCAGTTATTTTATATAATTTTACTACCAAAAATTAATTTTTACTTATTTATAAAAAATGAATTGCTTGTTTTGTGTAAGCAATACCCATTTTCTATTTGTTAATATAATTTAGTTAAATACATCAAATTTTAAAAGTAAAATAATTGCGAAGCCATATCGGTCATGCTGCTGGTGTCTTATAATTGAGAGTTCTTCTGTAAACAACGTGGTCAGTACAACAAAAGTAAAACAAACTTGTGTATCAGGGTAAGTAAATAATAATATTCTTTCTCCCTCTCTCGCTTATAATAAAAACAAAGCGGACAGGTGTATGTCTGGTATTTTTTAGAAATTCGGCTCTTTTGTGGAGTAAACGAAAATTTAATGAAATAACTGAATATTTTATTGTTTTTACTGAATATGGGGTCAATTTTTTGACAGTAAAATTTTAAAAAATAATTGAATATTTAATTGTTTTTACTGAATATGGTGTTGAATTTTTGACAGTAAAATTGTACAAAATAACTGAATATTTATTTGATATTACGGAATATGGTGTTGAATTTTTGACAGTAAAAATTAAATGAACTTTTTGTTAAAAATAAATGAAAAATAAGTAGACCGGTTTTTAATTGAAGTTTCATTTATTTTATATTACAATTTCAGTTAATTTTACGTACAGAATATTGTGAGTGTAGGGTTTATATGGGGCCTAAGGTAAATTATGGACCGATCGTCACGAAATTTCACATTGTTATTTCTAGTCCTAAAAAACTGTGACGTACCTAATTTTGTTACGCTAGCGTTATTTTTTTACGGTTTTAGGCGTACTAAACTGTTTTCCGGGAGTATTGTTTATATGGGGCTTAGCGTAAATTATGGACGGATCTTCACGAAATTTAACAGCGTAATTTCCAGTCAAATAAAACAAATTTTTGCAAAATCTTATCTCATTCCGTGCCTTGTTCCAGCATTTATGTTATTTTTTGTAACAAAATTATCAATTTTTTTAGGTGGTGGTTCCACATATTGATTCGTAACTCTGATCCTACTGAATCGATTTTGCTGGATTTCAATCCCAAACTGCTTAGGATAACTACAAGCAATTTGGCACCAAGTTTGTTGATTTCTTTTGAGTTGTTGGAAAGTGAGCGTGTTTTCAACAGACGGACAGACAGACGGACATGGCTAAATCGACTTAGAATTACTCAAGGACCCAGAATATATATACTTTATGGGGTCTGAGATGAATAATAAAAAAGTTTCACAGGGAATGACAAACTTAATACACCCTCTTTACAACTAATTGTGGTGGAGGGTATAAAAAAACTTGAAATACATTTTAAAAATCAGTCTGAATCCATTATAAATCAACTATTTAACCTGCCAATATTTTAAACGTTTTTTTTTTCCAATTAACTTTAAGGTTCAAAGCAGTACTTTTTATACTTTTTGAAAACACCTTTTTTAAAATAATTTTAAGAAAATTTGTAACTTTTGTTGAAGGCGAATTTAGGTAACGGTGGTGGCGATACTACAACACCAAAAACACAACATTGTATTTTACTTGTTGCTTTCGTTGGTCGATATGTCAAAAACACAAGCAACTTTTGACATTCCTCTCTCTAAATAAGAAAAAAAAAGTAGCACAGCTGTGCTTTCAACGCCACCTGAAAAATGAGTTCGCCTTGCTCTTGCTCTGACATGAGGTCTTCACCTGACAATTTTTTATCATACCAGACGTCAAAGCCTATATAAAAAAACTTTAAGTTAAGTTTGACGTTTATTATCACAAAAAATTGTCAGGTGAGGACCCCATGTTAAACATAAAGCCAGCTAACAAATAAAATAAATAACCTTTGATTACAGTAAGTGAATTGTGGTACAAAATGGCAAAAGATGTAAAAAGGTCATTTTATTATCCGTTGTAAAAAAATGTTAAAGATTTAAAAAATTTAAAATATGTAGTTTTGTTTACACAGAGAAAAAATTCCGGTATAAAAATACCAAAAGTCAAAAGTAAGCCAACTACGTTTGTGTTTAATTTGGTAAAGAATGCTAACAATACTTTTTAACCACCTCGTTGTCAATTTGGCACCATTTGGTATCATTCTGGCAACAAACTGTTCAAATAATAATCACCATAATGCAGTCATTCCAAAAAATAAATAAATAAAAACAAGGTATTCTCATGGCAGATTACGTGTTCCACGTTCTCTTACTCATTTTCGTCATCACAGCTTCGGCTGTTATCATAGTGTCAGGCTCCCAGATGCCGTGCATGCCTATCTATTAGACAATCACCCTTATTGTGTTTGGCGTATTTAAAATACGCCTACGACTGTTTGGTAATAGATTAAAGAGAACGTGAACTTTTTTCCTTTAATCTATTACCAAACTGTCGTAGGCGTATTTTAAATACGCCAAACACAATAAGGGTGAATGTCTGGTAATAACAGATACCAAAGGTAATATCTTCCTTTAAGTAATCGATAGTAGCGACATGGTATGCCGTCAAATTTGCGGGGCCACAATTGCCTGGCAATTATTCATTCAGTGTTCGCAGCCCATCTATCGTTAGCAATATCTATAGTCATTCGCCGGTATACTTTTAAGGAATAAAAACGTCAAATTGTGCAAACTTGCAAGATAGGTAACATTAATACATGTCAAAATGTTCGTGTGAAATAATCAATGTTGCTCAACATATTTCACAAATTTTAACAGAGTACTTTGCTTAATGGCCTAATGAATTGGCCACCAAGTGTCTACTTCGATAAACCACAAACAATTGAACACCTGGAAATCAACATTCGAAGAGTTATCGGCGAAATACGGCCGCAAATGCTGCGAAAAGCTGTTGAAAATTGGTGTTCCCGATTGCGCCTTCTTCGCGCCAGCCATGAAGGCCACATGACAGAAATCATATTTAAACATACATTTCTTAAAATTTTCTTTCCAATAAAGCCCGTTTAATTGATTTTAAAAATATATTTCCTTCTTTTATTATGATTTAAACTTGTGTCACTCTATAAAAAATCCTTTGTTTAACGACCACTATTTACACATTTACATTTTTCCTTTTTTAATTCGAACTAGCAGATACCCGGCGTGTGCTACAACGCGGGGAACGTGTAGTCTCATTTTTTGAAAACATTCATAGCTTTTGTGTCTATCTAAACAGGGATCTATCTATGTTTTAAATTTCATTGCAATCTGTAAGATAGTTTGGAGAGTCAGATATTCCCCCTACTTCCCCTCGATATCCTATTTTTTTCAAATTTATAGCTAATGTGTATACATTAGTAGGGGTATATCTATCTTTTAAATTTCATTTAAATATGTTGGAAAGTTTCGGTTTTAGGTTTTTGAAAACATATAAAGCCATCTTCACAAAATTTCCATTCTAATGAAACCGTTTTGGGGCACATCCGGTGAATGTAGCATATTTTTAGGTTGCGAAGTTACATGTTTAATCCATAAGCCGTTTGTACAAAATATTTGTATTTATTAATTGCGCCTTAATTTATGTAAAGTTTTGCACTTAAAAAAATACTTTCTGCTGCTGAATGCTGGGGTAGTATTTTGTTAAAATTTAAGAAATTACATGCACATTTATTTCGGGCTAAAGTTAGGGTGTCCCTTAAAACCGACATTAATCTATGTCCCTTATATTTTTCACCAAAAATGGGTTATTTTATGTGGGCTGTAGTTTCTTAAATAACGCTCCAATCAAAAAATGTCATTGATATGTGATCGTTTATTGTTTTTAGCCAAAAATCTATTTTTTTTTTTAATATTAAATTGTGAAACAAGTTTAAGCTTTGATATTGTTACGAGTAAGACTTAAGGCCTAACCATAATATGCATAGCCTTGCTTAACCTACTGTCAAAAATTAACAAAAAGTCTCTCAAATGTATTTAAAAAAACAAAAACAAAATAAAAAAACATTTGATTCCGTACGGAATGTGCGATTAGATTCGCACCTTGCTTAAGCAAATGACAGTTTCATTAAACTTAGCAAAAAGTTTCCTTAAGTTCAATATGGTTTGCCTCATATAATAAACATGTATTCGCACATTTGATTAAGCCAACTTAAGCACATTGTGGTTGGGCCTTTAGAGTGTTTATAACTCTTATTCGCTTTAGGGTTTTATTTGTTTAATATTTTTGGCTTTTCTAAAATCTTTGGAAAAGGTTTCCTGATGAGCTGGTCTAAGCAACCGGCGAAATGCGCATAGAAGCTAGCTTTCCCTCAACAATAAATTTCAGTGTATTTATCAAATATGAAAAACTGGGAATTAAGCATGTCATACGGAAATCGTATTGATAATAAACTTTGTATTCCCGAAAAAAACTTTGATTAAACTTCTGCTGTTTCTTAAATAATGCTCCAATCGAAAAAAACAACCTCAATATCATAACACAATTTTGTTTTGCTAGGCCCATGATTGCCCATTGGTCCTAAATGGAGTATACTTTTGAAAAATTGTCTGCATATACCGTAGTGCAGGGTAACTAAGGCCCGGGCTTGACCGACTTGAAATAAATTTTTTTTAAATTCCAAGTGCAAAATCCTAGTGCAAGGTTGATTATTATACCCACACCACAATAGTGGAGAGGGTATTATGCATTTGTGCTGATGTGTGTAACACCTTAAAGTATACCAATCGACTCAGAATCACTTTCTGAGTTGATCTAACGATGTCCGTCCGGCTGGCTGGCTGTCCATGTAACCTTGTGCGCAAAGTACAGGTCGCAATTTTGGAGATAATTTATTAAAATTTGGCACATGGTTCATATTGGCCCAATGACCAAGCCTATTAAAATGGGCCGAATTGTAGGACCACGAGGGGAGATAGGGGGCAATTTCTACTTCTCAGAAACTATCAAACCAATTTTAATGAAATTTAAAACAAAGATAGATCCATATTTGAACGGACACATAAGCTAAGCATTTTTATAAAACTAGGACCACGAGGGGAGATGGGGGGCAATATTTTCCTCTCAGAAATTATAAACCGATTGTAATGAAATTTAAAACATAGATAGATCCCTATTCATATAGCCATACACTCTCGAAAATTTGTTTTTAAATACTGACCGACTATACTTTATTACTTGTTTTCTATACAATATACACATATTTTTCGCATTCGAAAAAATTTACTGAAAGGGAGTTTGCATATTATGCTGACGATATATAATATTGTGTCTGACTCGAGTTTTGCAATAATTGAAACCAGAGCGGGCCAAAGCCAAAGCTGAAATTATCCTTCAAGTAAAAATTATTGAACGTTTTCATTTCCTTTTTGAATTTTTCTATATGTTTTCCAGTCGGTTCTAAAACTTTGTTTAAAAAACTAGTGATTTTAGCATAATTTTTTCCTGTTTTTTGTTTTTTCAAATTTTGTTTTAAATAATTTAAAACTGTACAAAAGCACTTGTTTACGTTTATTTAAAAAAAAAGAATTTTTTAGTTTGCATAAAAGGAAGCAAAAAATATATTCTGTGGTAAACAAATATCTTTGTTATGTTTTATTGTTTTTTCATAAAATTTTGTCCGGGAGTCTATCGAAAACAGACCAGATTTATTTGTATTTAAAAACTAATATTTATTCAAAAAGATAAATATTTTTCAACTTTTCTTTGTTTTTGAAAACAACCTTCAAAAAATCGTTTATCATAAAAGTTTAAAAAAATATTATTTTATAAAAAAGTTACAAAAAATTAAATAATTTCCCAAACTTAAATGAAATAATACCCCGTTATTAGGAACTTCTCAATAAAAAATGGAGCTTCCAACAAAGCAGGTTTGTAAGGGAGAAACATAAACGTTTTGCTTACCATTGCGCTTACGGAAGACATGAATTTTATATGGCGAGTTCCCATTTTAAAGCAATCATTTTTGACACATAAAGCGCATTATTCAGCGCATATAAAAATTATTGGATGTAACGATCAGTCTTACGCACTGAATGTTTGATACAGTAAGTTTTAAGTACTCTCCGTTACAAACCTGCATCGTAGTAAGGGAATGCCGTAGCACTTGAAATGTTATTTTTTTACAAAAGTTGTTGAGAGTTTTTTCACTTACTTTACTGCATTTCTGTATGTCTTATTGCGTTACGCATTATTGTGCGCTTATTTTTTTAAGTGTACCATTAGTTCTTCGCAAAATGATAAAAATTTTTTTTTGGGTTACTTCATAATGAAATTACATCTAATTTAATAGATAAAATAAGTCCCTAAGACTCTGGGGGTCGATGCTGGTTCTGTGAAACTGTGAAATGTAAACTTGTTTCACATTTTCATAGAGTTTCTGATTCTTTAGTGAAAAAATGATAAATAAAATCCAATGTTTTTATATGAAAAGAACAAGTGGAACGAAACTGTGTTTTCACAATTTCACAGTAATATAATTCTTGTTCTGTGTAATAGTGCAAAAAATGGCTGTAGGAAAAATCGCCCAAAGAAAAATGGCAAAAAAAAAATAAAAAATCGCCCAACTGAAGAATCGCCCAAAAGAACATGAAAAAGGGTCCAAAATAAAAATGAAAAATGACCCAAAAAGACAGTAATACCTATTTGAGCCCTCCGCCAAACTTTGTGCACTATTCAATAGTTAAATATTAATTAATCACTGCATAGTTATAATCAATTACTCAAAACGGAGTATAGCTTTTTGCAAGGTGGCATGTCATAAAGTCCAGTGTCGTAATGTCCATGGACACTGTGACGCTTTTGAAAATGTCATAACGTCCGTGGGCATTAAGACACTTTGCAAATGGACATTATGTCATTTTTAAAAATGTCATAAGGTCCATAATTACTAAAGATGTTTAATACAAAAAAAGATCTACATACACGCAGAGAAAAACATGTTGTATTATGGTCACAACCAACAAAACTATTTTTAAAGAAGCTTATTTTACCACAATATGGTTGTCGGTGACAATGATATGGTTAAATGAAACATTTAAAAATGGTTTTGTTGTTTTTTCTCTGGGTGCATATATTAAACATATAACGAAAACACTTTTGGGCGTAAAGATTTTCTCCCCTATGGTGTAACAAATACCGGCAGCGCTTACTAAAGTGTCTCGGCATAGCCGGCCTTCGGCCAGGCGCAAGTATTTTCTACTCTATGGTATAACAAATACTGGCTTCGCTAACTAAAGCTTATCTGCGAAGTCGGCCTTCCTTCGGAAACAAGGCAGATTTTAGAAGCTTTACTTAGCGAAACCGGTACTTGTTATACCATAAAGCAAAAAATCCTTGCGAAGGCCGGCTGTGCGAGAAGCTTTAGTTAGCGAAGACGGTACTTGTTTTATCAAAGAGGAGAAAATCCTTGCGCCCGGCCGAAGGCCGAATATGCTTTCGAGTTTGTAAGCTATGCTTTCGAGTTTGTCCACGGACACTACGACACTAGACGTTATGACTTGCCACCTTTTCGCAATATGTCCCGTTATTTTTATAAATAACCTTTAGGATTTCGACGTATAGTAATAATGAATGATTTAGACCAGTGATAACCAAGCCCCGAACTAAGAAAGTCCCGAACGCACGCACACAAAGATATTATGTGCTTGTGTGCGGTCGCAGAGACTGATCATTGTCAGATGTTTTGAAACGAATAAAGTTGTAATATACATGTGAATTGCCGACCGTGTCTGTGTGAAAAATACGATTATTGACTGGCTCGCGAGTCTATGGAGTGGCTATCACTGATTTAGACAAATAGTATGTAAGATTTTGACGAAATTTTAAGAATGAAAAATGGCCTGAAAAACTGACTCACGACTGCCAGAATTAGGCCCCTGGCTTCGCTACCTAAAGCTTATCTGCGAAGTCGGCCTTCGTTCGGAAACAAGGCAGATTTTAGAAGCTTTACTTAGCGAAACCGGTACTTGTTATACCATTAAGCAAAAAATCCTTGCGAACGCCCAAAGGCCGTCTGCGCAGAGAAACTTTAGTTAGCGAAGCCTGTCTTTCTTATATCATAGAGGAGAAAATCCTTGCGCACGGCCGAAGGCCGGCTATGCAGAGAAGCTTTAGTTATCGAAGCCGGTTTTTGTTATACCATAGAGAAGAAAATCCTTGCGCTCGGCCGAAGGCCGGCTATGCCGCGACGCTTTAGTAAGCGCTGCCGGTATTTGTTACACCATAGGGGAGAAAATCCTTGCGCCCAAAAGTGTTTTCGTTATATGTTTAATATATGCACCCAGAGAAAAAACAACAAAACCATTTTTAAAAAAATGTTGACCATATTATGTTTAATTTAACCAAATCATTGTCACCGACAACCATATTATGGTAAAATAAGTTTCTTTAAGAATAGTTTTGTTGGTTGTGACCATAATAAAACATGCTTTTCTCTGCGTCTATGTAGATCTTTTTTGTATTCAACATCTTTTGTAATTATGGACCTTATGACATTTTTAAAATTGACATAATGTCCATTTGTAAAGTGTCTTAATGCCCACGGACGTTATGACATTTTCAAAAGCGTCACAGTGTCCATGGACATTACGACACTGGACTTTATGACATGCCGCCTTGTTTTGAGTAATTGATTATAACTATGCAGTGATTATTTTAATATTAATATTTAACTATTAAAGAGTGCACAAAGTTTGGCGGAGGGCTCAAATAAGTATTACTGTCCATACTGCCGCGCAGCTGTTGAAGATACAATGCAATTTTTTACATAAAACTTACATTTGTATGTTACTAAATTTATATGAATAAGAAACACTTTTTTGCTAATTGGGTAATTTTTAATTATATTCAACATTTTTCATTTTTTCGAATTTATTCTATGAGCTAAATTTCAGTAACCTTCGGAAGGAAATAATTCCCACTTTCTATTTGTTAAAATTGTTGAGTTAAATACATTCAATTTATAAAGTATCACTATCCAGTGTGACACAAAGAATGCTGACGAAGGCCGTAGCGGGCCAGAAAATGCATTACATTCTGCTGGTGTCTAATAATTGTAAATGTAAAAAGAAAATGCAATATAATAATCTGGTAGTGTATAAAGTCATTTCTGAAAAATTTAAGGAATAGAACTATTACAAAAAAGCTTTTTAAAATACATAACTAAAATTTAGCTCATAGAATAAATTCGAAAAAATGAAAAATTTTGAATATAATATAAAAGTAACCTTCGAAAGGAAATAATTCCCAGTTTGTAATTTTTTTTTTTTTTTTTTTTTTTTTTGGGAAAAAAATCGTTTTTTCTTTTTGGGTCATTTTTTATTTTGAACCTTTTTTCGTTTCTTTTGGGCAAAATTTCATATTTAACTTTTTGGGTCATTTTTCATGTTCTTTTGGGCGATTCTTCATTTGGGCGATTTTTCATTTTTGTTTTTGGGCCATTTTTCTTTGGGCGATTTTTCCTACAGCCATTTTGAAAAATAATTGTTTTTAAATTGCTTTTAAGACCAGAAAAATGAATAGTTAAATCAATAACAACATTCTTGTCAGAGATGTCATGTTTATGCTAAAATTATTGGCGCATATTCAGAAATCATAACTAAAGTTAGTTACAACAAAACAGAAACTAAAAAATAGTTCATAGATAGTTATAGATCTTATTCACAATTCATAACTAACGTAGTAACAGCTCTCAGCTTATAGAAGAAATGCAACCATGCACATTGATTGGCATGTAGAGAAAATTAAATGGCGACAATATTTTGAACGATATATTCTGTAATTAATTAAAAAGCTTATCAAACTATTAAAAACCCATTTTTTGTTCTTTAAAGAATTAACACAAATTATAAAAAGGTTATTTTTTGGTTATAATAGTGTATAAGTCAATTAAAATAAGGACTTGTAAAAATAAAAATATTCAATAGAATTTTATCGACTCTCTTAATTTTTTCTAGTTAATTTTTTTTTTTTTTTTTTTTTTTGAATGGATGTTTTCTGGATGCAGTAGAAATGCATTTCAAATGGATGGCAGCGTGTTTTATACGTCTTAACTGTTTTTGCCATGTTTTTATCTGACATTATTTGAATATCTCTTATAATTTTTTATATTTATCTTTTTACAACCCACTTCAAAAATGTTGTACTTTTGAAATAAATTATAAAATTATATCAATAAGCTGTTCTTTGAATGTATTAGTTAGTTAGCATTTAGTTACAGCTTTACCTATAATTAAGTGTAAACTTTTTATGCTGAAAGTTATCATCTGTAAATAACTTAAGTAGGTACTTAAAAAAGTTATCATAGATAATAGATAATAGATAATCATTTACGAATATGCGCCATTGTGTTACTCAATCTTAACTGCCATAAATATAAAAGGGGAATTGGCGCGGACAAGAGGATCGCCCAACAAGTTTATTATCGGATAACTTTGACACTTGCGCAAGTTTCAGCTCAATTACAAACTTGCAGTTGGTCTCAAAATGTTTTTTGAAATAACTAAATTTTTGATCGATTTTAACAATTTTGCTTCAATTGAAAAAAGGATTGAAACAGCTTGCTGCCAAAATTTTTTTTTTTCAATATGCCCGCCCGAAAATATATTTTAAAATTGTGAAGCGAATCTAGCAGTCTTACTTGTTTTTTCTAATTTTAAGTTGGTTGGGTGGTTTTTACATGATTTTAATAAAATAGTAAGAAATTCCGTGCTGTGGACCAAACTATAAATGAAGTAACATTTATGTTTATTGGAATTTATTTACAAAATTAATATTTAAAAAAAAATAAAATTACAATTCTAAATTTTTGAAAATGTTCTTCAATTAAAAAAATTATGCAACGATTACAAATATTCTTTAAAAAGAGAGTAAATTCTCTAACAGTGGATATAAAATGTACCTAAAAGTACTTCACTCTCAATGGACTTGAAATCGTTTCGGACTGTATATGGTTCCTGGAAATTACATAGCACTTAGATTTAGCAGGATTCAGATATAGACCATTTGCCACTGCCCACGCTTGAATTTTTGATCAATCTTCAAATATATTCATCAGTCTTATTAGGTACACAACATGCATATGAATCTTCTAATATGATAGCTGTTTTGGCAAATAATTTATAAATATTGTAAAAAAAAGAGGGGCACCTTTAGTCACAGGCCACGGCAATGATTGTTTGTTGTTTGAGCGATTACGAAGATATGAAGAGATAAGATCAGCCGCAGGGAAGGTAAAATGGAATAGTTTAATATGAAGTTTGGTGACGATTGGGTAAAAAAAAGTCGATTGAACAGTTGGATAGTGAATACAAGGCGAAAATTTTTTTTTTTTTTTTTTTTAGTTTTTGTCAAAAGTTTTTATTCTAATAAATCAATCAAAATGTTTATACAATTATGTTTTTTGAAAACGTATAAAAACCGAAAATCGGGTTAGAACTAGACTATCAACAAATAATGCCCCATACCACTAATGAGCCAACTATTACTTGACCGGGAAGTGCGAGCACGAACCTTAAACCTTTTTTAAATTTGATTGATAATGCACAATATCATTTTTTATTCCAAACACCCAAAATTGTGATATGTATGTGTATTAATTACCAGGGCAAGTTTTTTATGGCAAATGCCATTTTTGCCAGTTTTTTTTTTATTATTTCGTTAAAAAGCCATTTTTGCTCGAGTTTGCCAAAAAATGCCTTTTTTACAACCTAGAAAAAAATTTTCAATAAGCTTAGCGAATATGAGACAGAATCCATTCAAAATGCTAAATAAATGTTGCAAAAATCGGCCAAATTTAACAATTTCAACCATACACATATGGAGGTTCTTTTAAAATTCTTAAATTTGGCCCCTGCCGCCCGTAGGATGCCCCTAGATGGGTCAAATGTATGACCAACCCTACTTTATTTTTCATCTAAATCATTTATTTTAAACATATGTACCTACGCGCTATCTCCATGCCTTAAGGGGGCTCCCATGCAAAATGTTTAATGCAGACTAGAGATATATTGAAGAAAAAGTGCCCAGGAGTTGCCCCTAGTGAGATAAAATGTATGACCGACCTCATTAAGTTTTTTGTCTTTAACATTTTCTCGAGACATACTTTCCCCTTATCACCACTTCTTAGGGGATCTCCCATACCAATATTGCGTTTTATGAAATTCTTAAATTAATTAAAATTTGTCGGACTTTTGTGTATAAAATCAAAAGTTGTAAACAGATTTTAATCATTTATGGCTTGTTTTGTTTGCAAAAAATTAGAAACCTAGCTGCATTTTCCAAATTTTTTATGAATTTTTAAAAAACCAAAATTTCGAAATTTTTATAAAAAAAATTATTTTATGTTTCTAAAACGACTGCTCATATTAATTATAAATTAATTATTAAAGGACATTTTATTGCGGAATTTCGGTTTTTTAGTAATTTCAATAAACTAAACCGTTTTTGAGTTACGCGAATATATGTCTCGAAAACAAGACCTAACCTAAAAAAACGGTTGGCACCATTGGATTCAGCGTAGGGATTGCTGCTCGGTTTTAACCGAAACCGAAACCGCGGTTTTAAATGCCTAAAAACCGAAACCGAAAACCGACAAAAAAACCTCGGTTTTAGCTTTTACTTTAACAATGTATTTATGCTTAAAGAAATTGCAAATTAAACATCATACTTCATATACAAAAACTTTATACATAACAACCTTCAACAATGACAAGGCATTTCAAAATTTTTAAAATTCAAAATAATACGAAGAAGAACAAATATTATCTTTATAACTCTTAAGTAAACACTTTATTTGTGAGGCATAAACTGCCACCTGGGCCATTTGAATTTTGTATGGAGTTTCTTGTGGCTATAGAAAAAACTCACACTAACGGAACCCTGGGCAAGGCTGGGACTACTTTTATATGTATGGAGTTTTATGGCTATAGCAGGAACATTTTGTTGGGAAATAAAATAATTTTTCGAAAAAAACAGAAAAGAAAGAATTCTTATGTATTGTGTATGCTTTTTGAAACGTTTCATTTTGATTTTATTTACTGCAGTACATATATTTTAGGGAAGGGCCTGACCAGGCCCAGGTGGATACAATATGCACAAAATTTTCATTTGGCCAATTGCGAAATTGAGGAATACATAAAGTTTCGTTCTAATATACTTAATAATTATTTAAAAAAAAAAACTGGAAAAAGTTCAAAAATGCCTGGCCAGGCCCAGGTATACATTTAAGGGCGAATAAAAGTACCTGAATTGAAACAAATAAAAAAATTGTATTACATGCAAAAAAAAAATTTATGTTTATGTATGAATTTAACTTTGGTATTTTCAAAACCGAAAACCGAACCGAAACCGACCGGTTTTAATCATTTTAAAACCGAAACCGCGGTTTCACATTTTTACGGTTTTTAGCAAACTCTAATTCAGCGTACCCGAATTATGCTAAAACGCCATGTGCCCGGCTTGTATAATTTTGCAACTAGCACAGTGTTAACAACCTCGTAAAAAACTCCGTAAGTTTCGCGCAAATTCTGGTTAATTATTCAATACTCCTGCAAAACTCTCTATATACTTGATTGGCATTTAAATTAAAAAAAAAACTGTTTTACTCGATTTTCTTAGAATTTGGTTTTTTTTTTTACTTAGCGGTGTTTGCAAGTGGACTACTCCTATTTTAATGTGAGTGAGAGTGGTGAATTCATTGCCAACCTTTCTCCATCTGAACTATTAGCGTTCAAATATGCTCCAGTTACATCTTGCAATGTTGAAAGAGTGTTTTTCATTTATTGAACTGTTTTAATGCAGAATTAGTCTTTACTTTCTGTTTCTGTTCTGTTCCGTGCCGTTCTGTTACGAAATTGTAATAGTAACTTTTTCTGTAGCAACTTATTAGCCATTGATGACAAATTTATTAGCGGTATTCAATGTTTGGTGCGTTTTAGGTTGCAACGGTTTGGTAGTGCAATAATTTTATCATTGGCAGTGAGCGGTATTTTAAGCAACTTTGCAATGCTAGATGCAAATAAGACAACAGCTGTTTTACGGAATTATTGGTCGTGATAATTTACAAAAAGGCGTTTGATTATTTTGGTGTTTGATTAAAAAGCCACGAAGCAATGCAAAAGAAAATATTATCGCAGCATTAATAGAACTAGGCAATCGTTGGCCTTTTTATAAGATGCCTTAAGGTATCGTACCTTCCACCTTATAATATCCCAGGTTGCATCGATACCGCTTTTTTCAATAAATGTTTTATAAAACATTTGAGCTGTTGGTATCTAAACAATAAAAATAAAGAAATTGCTTTTGAAAAATGACGGACTTCTCTTAAATACTAAACTCTATTTTTTCTGACTGCTCCAAATAATCCAAGACAGTTTTTATTTCATATGCCGTCCACTTTTTGTTGGATTTTTCTCTTTTTAATTTTTTATTAAGAGTTGTCGGCTCCATATCTTAAATTTTGTTTCACGATTTAAATTGTTGTTTACAAATGTCAGCTGTTCGAGTATCAGTTATGTAAACGCAATACATTTAGCAAAAAAAAGCTAAACAGTTTTAGTGTTGCGCAAAAGCAATGATGAAACAATTGCAATTCTGTATATTTTGTTGTTGGATTGCAAACAAAAGCTACAATATTTTGCATTTGCACTTTCGCAAGACCATTCGCATCGAACACTGAACTCCGCTATTAATGCAAATAAATACTATCGAACTTTTTTGCATACGAAAGACACTGACGTATCGAATGAAAACTCGATAAATGTAATGTCTAGTTACTTGATATTGAATGCTATTATTTCAAATTCAATACATTTCATTCGATATCGAGTTCATGATACCAAAATAAATAATTTCGATAAATTTTGCGGTGATTGTATTTTAAGGGAAATTGATAAAGCAATGCTCAAATGGATAACCGCAGCACGTGGGAGTGTTATTCAAGCTAGAACTGTCTGTTTTTTTCTAACAAAAAATTAAATAAATTCTGTATAATAAAGTTTCTTGAAAGTGGGGGGCTTAAAAGCAAAGAGGTTCAAGTGCAAAAATAAGATTCTAAGAAATTGGGCTTTGTAGTTTTTTGTCCTCATGCATTTTATACATTACTTTTTTGGTTTCTGGTACATAACGTCTTTTGAGATCATCCTACAGGTCTGAATTTTCGTCGAGTGATAGATATTGATTGCCGTATCTAACTCAATTTTTTTCTAGTTTTGACACTATTATTAAGTAATTTAATGGTCCCATGCAGATTCATTATGTGGAAGTTCGACTGTATATCGAATGATCTCTTGTAGAACATAGGGCTAATTTCACCAACTGTATTTTTATATCAATTCATATTTTAATATAGTATTTTATATAATTTTGTTTTGAAATGAAAAACAAAAATTGATATTTAAATACAATTTGTGAAATAGGCATATAGTACAAGTAAATCTTAAATAAATATTTTATTAATCCGTTAAAATGGTTCATTTATTACAAGGGCCTATTTTGGGAATTTTTTTCTATTATCGCGGGATTTTTGGAGAATTTTTTTTTTAATTTGGTGAGGATGAAAAAATACCAGGCAGCTCTGGTGTGAACAGCAACAAGAAGATATCGAGCCATAATCGCAAAAAAAGCTTAAGCGACAAAAACAAAAAATTCGTCGATGGCTATTAGTGTTAAACGGCAAACCCTCTGAAGAGATTGAGTGGTTGCAATCGAAACATGTAAGGGTAACCTGTCCGTAAAAACGCCTGGGTTCGAGCCCAAATTCAGTCAAGAATGAAAAATTATTAATCAATTTTAATTAATTTCATGTTGTAAAATTCCTTTCTTCATAAAAATAATTTAATGAAAATTCAATTTGATAAACTTTAGCGTAATTAAAATACACTGTGTGTAATTTTTTAAGTCATGGAAAAATAACCATATACAAACACCACTACGTGATAAAAGACAAAAAAAAGACCCGTGTCTCCCAGTTTTGCCCAAAGTCATGCACTTTTTTTTATGGGCCCCCAAAGATTTGGGGCCTCGGTGTCATTTTTGCAAAAAGTGATAATTTTCTCAGGCTCATATCTTGCAAACCGTTCGGAATTTTGATTTACCCTATGAGACAAAGTTGTAGCTCTTGTCATAAAGAGCAAATATTTTCAACATATAAAATCAGAAAATCTTCATCTTCAAGATGAAAATCGCAAAAAACTTTAAAAAAAATTCGTATTTTTTTACCTTTTTCCCCCGGTCCAGGTCCATAGGTATCAAACCATTCAAAATTCAAGGAAGCACTCAACCACAAAAATGTACCTAAGATTTCAATAAAACAACTTTCTAGTGCATATAAACTTCCTAGGAATGATTCTAAACACCGTTCAAGTAGCCGCATAAATTTTATTTGTTTTTTCTTTACTTCAACATTGAGATACTATGCTATCCATAACCATATACGGACACAACTACGTGATAAAAGACCAAAAAATAAAAGACCCGTGTCTCCCAGTTTTGCCCAAAGTCATGCACTTTTTTTTATGGGCCTCGGTGTAATTTTTGCAAAGAAGTGATCATGTTCTCAGGCTCATATCTTGCAATCCGTTTGGAATTTTGATTTACCATTTGAGACAAAGTTGTAGCTCTTGTCATAAAGAACAAATATTGTGAACATATAAGATCACAAAAACTTTATCTTCAAGATAAAAATCGCAAAAAAATATTGAACAATAGCAAAAAACTTGAAAAAGTTCGATTTTTTTAGCAGCACTACAACCTATGGACCTGAACAGGGGGAAGGTCCATAGGTTGTAGTGCTGGGAAACTATTGATAGTACTAACGATACTATCGATAGTCGTAAACAATCGAAAATATCCATAGGAAATATATCAGTATCTAAATTATTATTATTTAAAATACAGCTATGAAGACATGTTACAGCAGCTATACACACACAGTTTTTTTCCGCAAGTTTTTACTTGCTATTATTAATTTGCGCAGAATTACAGCAATTATAACAAACAACAAAAATGGCAGGTGGTATGGATTGCTTAGCTGTGCTTTTTTACTACTAACTTAAGGCCTTTATGCAGACATTTTTATATGTTTACATAGGGACTGAAATGCCAGATAGTTTTATGATGGTTAGGTTAGGTTAGGTTAAATGGGTAGCCGTCACGAAGACGACTCACTTGGGTCCTTATAGCGGTCCCTTTGTGATACCCCTAGCCAGTGACAAGGGTCAGCCAGTATCCACCAGACTATTCCCCAGAGGTCACCGCAGTCTCGAACCACCCCGATTCCCTGCAGAACAGGGAGATCGATTTCAGTCCCGCATTGGACAAATCGTCCAGACATAGCAATTCCGGTCTCCCAAAATGCCTCACCCTAACGCCCGCCAGACCGGGGCATTGGCAGAGGAAGTGAAACACCGTCTCCTCCTCCTCCTCATCATGACAACTCCTGCAGCAGTCATTATACGCAAGACCCATCCTCCTAGCATGAGTCCCTATCACCCAGTGACCCGTGATAACCGATATCACTGTCCTTATTCGGTCCCTGCCGAGACCGAGTAGTACGCGCGTTCTCGCCGCGTCATAGCCAGGCCATAGAGTCCTGGCCATCAAACAGGTATGCTCGCCCTGCCATCTCCCCTGAGCCCTTCTGTACGACTCCCGTCTGATGAGAGTCCTGCAGCGGGCCATTGAAGTGCCAATCAGGCCGTCGACGAACATGTCGTCCAACAGACAGCCTTGTTTGGCTAGACTCTCCGCAGTGTGGTTGCCCAGGAGCCCGCTGTGTCCTGGTACCCATGTCAGCATTACACTGGAATGTTTCGCGATCTCATTTAGAGACATCCGGTATTCCACTGTTAACATAGATGTCGTAAAGACACCAGCCAGAGCTGCAATGGCAGCCTTGCTGTCCGTAAATATACATATATCCCTCGATATACGATAGTACTTCAGCCAGTTTGCCGCCCGCTTTATGGCAGAGATTTCCGCCTGCAGCACACTACTGCCATCTGGCAGCCTAAAAGAGACACTGATGTCCAATTCCTCGATGAAGAAACCTCCACCCACTCTGTCGCCCATCCTGGAACCATCGGTGTAGACCCGCAGGGTCGGCTCCAGAGATCGCCTATTATCGAGCAGCTCATCATAGTTACCATGATGAACCGTGAACAAAGCACCGAAAAAGGGTTCCGGAGTGCAATAGTCCAGCCCCGCCAGGTCGTATGACGCGGGAAGCGTGACCCTGGCATGACCATAGTTCCGCGTAGACCATAGGCCCACCGCCCCCAGTCTCATAGCGGAAGTCAAGGCCTGTTGTTCGGCCATGATATCAATCGGCAACCAGTTTAGCATAGTAAACAGTGCCTTCGTCGGTGTCGAGCGGAGTGATCCCGTGATCATCAGCGCAGCCAACCTATATACTTTCTCAAGCATCCTGCAGTACCGTCCCCTTTCCATGGCAGGCCACCACACTATGACCCCATAGAAGAGAATCGGTTTTACCACCGCTTCAAAGATCCATTCGACACCCCTGGGGCCCAGGCCCCAGCTTTTGCCCAAGGATCTCTTGCAGGTGTATAAGGCCACAATAGCCCTATCAACCCTCGTCCGAACGTTGAGTTCCCATGATAGTTTGCTATCGAGAATTACGCCCAAATATTTGGCACTGTTCGAGAGCCTCAGCTCCGTGCCGTTTAGCCTAGGAAGGCTAAAGTTGCCAACCTTGTACTTCCTGGTAAAGAGTACCAACTCAGTTTTCTGTGGATTGACACCAAGTCCACAGGAAATGCTCCAAGAGCTTAGAATCTGCAATGCAGTTTCCATACAGTGGGACAATGTGTCCAGGTGTTTACCCGCGACCGCCACCGCCACGTCATCCGCATACGCGACGGTTCTTATCCCTAATCTGTCGAACCGGCCCAGCAAAGTGTTCACCGTCAGGTTCCATAGTAGAGGGGACAGAACCCCACCTTGCGGGGTGCCCCTGTGTACAAATCTGCAAACATTAGTAGCACCCATCGTGGATTCAATGATCCTATTATCGAGTAGATTACCAATAAATCTACAAATTACATCGTCAACCCCAACCTCCCTCATCGACTCCAAGATGGAGTTGGGTTTGACATTATTGAAAGCTCCCTCAATGTCCAGAAAGGCCACAAGTGAGTATTCCCGAAATTCAAGGGATTTCTCAATGTAGCCGACCAGTGAGTGGAGCGCCGTCTCGACAGACTTGCCCTTGGTGTAGGCATGCTGCGATGAAGAGAGCAAATGTCTAGGAATAGACATCCTCAGATGAATATCAATGACCCTTTCAAGGGTCTTGAGAAGAAAAGACGACAGGCTGATTGGCCTATAGTCCTTAGGTCTGGTGTGGGATGCTTTACCTCCCTTTGGAATGAAAACAACCCTACATCTAGTCCATCGGATGGGAACGTACGAGAATCTAATACATTCCGTATAAATAGCGGACAGCCAAGGACTCAGAAGCCCCGCATTCTTTTGAAGGTCGGCCGGAATAATACCGTCCGGACCAGGAGCCTTAAAGGAGTCGAAGCTCCTTATCGCCCAATTGAGCCTTTCATAGCACAGAGAAATGGACACGGGTCCAGGCTCTGATAAGCAGTTGATCTTCCGTGGTGTTGGAAGGGAATTGCCAGGAAAGTGCGTGTCAATTAACACCTCCAGCGTCTCCTGACTATTCGTAGTCCAGCTACCATCAGCTTTCTGAATGTAGCTAGGGACAGCCGGGCAAGAAGCCATTATTTTGCGCAACCTGTTTGTCTCAGAGGAGCCTTACACGCCGCTGCAGAAGTTCCTCCAGGCATTCCGTTTCGCCGATCTAACCATATTCTTGAACCTATTCAATGCCGACTTATAATCCGCCCAGTTTCCCAGTCGTTTAGCCATATTGAATAACCTACGATAGTCTCTGCGAGACTGTGCAATCTCAGGGCTCCACCATGGTGGCTTGCCCCCCTTCTTCCTAGCCACTGGCCTACAGGCCAGTGCCGTTGCCTGACGCAGTGCCCCCGATAGGAACTCCACTGCCATTTCAGTCTCCGTAATGCCACTAATGACAGGGACTGAGCCCAGAGAATCAGCGAGTAGACTTGCCTGATATTCCCACCTCGTTCTCCTCCTATTCACAAAAGTACACACCCCCAAGGGTGGACCTAATTGAAACTCAACATACCTGTGGTCCGAAAAAGAACAGTCATTTGAGACCGCCCAGTTACTTATTAAGTCGGAGTGTTCCGAGCTGACCAATGTCACATCAAGAACCTCCTGCCTATTAGCTACAATGAACGTAGGTTCCGCGCCTATGTTTGCTATTTCCAAATTACTGCTACAGATAAAAGAAAATAGCGACTCACCTCTAGTGTTGGTGTTGGAGCTGCCCCACGTGATGTGGTGCGCCTTAGCGTCCGCACAGATAACCACCGGGGTACCCATGGAGCCGGCTTTGGCTACCAAGCTACGAACAAGCCTATTAGGTGGCTCATTGTCCTGGTCATGCGCCATATAGCCCGAGACGATCCAGATCGAATGAAGATATCCAGCGTGTTTTTAGCCAAAATACAAGATCTAATTTTACCTGTTGCTTTGGCATATAGGAGCTTATAGCCCTTGAGTTTTAATCCGCAAACCCGATCCTTGTGGATCCATGGCTCTTGGATCATTATTAGCTCCTCCTCTCTCTCTACCACCCGGAGGAGCAGTGCAGCGGATGCTGCCTTAGAGTGGTGAAGGTTTATCTGCGTCACCTTCACCATGTCCAGTGTTAACGACCGTGACATTGGCGTCCTCCTGATCTGATTCCAGGAGGGCGTCCTCATCAGCCAATTCACCCATGCGTTCAAAGAGGTCACCCAGCATGTCAGAGACGGACGGGGTGTCTTCATTGTCACATGAATAAACGGAAGCGTCATTCGTGCAGTCCGCAGACTGCGTAGGCTCCACAACCTTCGGAGCGGGATCGCCCTTGTCATCACCTCGGTAGACACGGAGCAAGATGGTACTGAAACCATAGTAAATCTTGCCCCGTTTCTCCCTCAGTGGCTTCAAGGAGTCCTGATTTAGGACTACGATCGCCGTTCTTGGGGATCTTTCAGCTGCTGAAACCTTGACAACTTTCCAGTTATGAGTGGGAAGTTGGGGGTTGCAGCACTGAATAATCTTCAAGATTTCCTCCGGTGCAGAGGGTTCCGCTGGGATGGTGACGATGGATCTAGGTCTCCGTGGTATCTCACTCACCAAAACCACGTCGAGCCTAGCACCTTCCCATATTTAGTTTTATGATGGTGTAAAGAAAATCAAATAAAAATGCAATTGCGAGCATAGGATAAAACAATGAACGACCATTGGAGGAAAAGTCCGCTACGTTTTGGGTTGAGAATCGAATCCAATTTAGAACATTATCTTCAGTTGCAATAAAATATCTTATAGTCCCTGTTACTTTGGTTCCTTCAGAAAGCACCTTCCAATTTTTAAAAACTGTCATCTAAAATAACGTGCGTACATACATACGTCTCTTACGTTCAATAAAGTGATAAGAACAACGAACTGTAGCCTGATAAAAAACTAGTTAAAGTTTTCCTACTTAAGTACAAACATTTAGTTGATAGTAATATCGATATATCGACAGTGAAATCTGAGCTATCGATAAATATCGATAGTATCCCACCACTAATAGGTAGCAAACCGTTCAAAATTCAAGGAAACAATCAACTACCAAAATGTGCCCAAGAGCTCAATAAACAACCTTCTTGAACATATTAGGATGTTCCTAAGAATGATTCTTAACAAAAAAATTTTTCCCGAAAATACGGTTCGAGAAAAAACAAATTAAATTAAAAAATTTTCGGGAAATTTTTCACTTATGGGGCTACCTAACCGCTACCTAAATGGTGTTAAGAATCATTCCTTGGAAGTTCATATGCTCTAGAAATTTGTTTATTGAGATCTAAGGTACATTTTTGTGGCTGGTTGTTTCCTTGAATTTTGAACGGTGTCCTACCTATGGATCTGAACAGGGGAATAAAGGTAAAAAAAAAATCGAATTTTCGGGAAATTTTTCACTTTTGCGGCTACCTAAACAGTGCTAAGAATGATTCCTAGGAAGTTTATATGTTCTTAAAAATTGTTAACTGAGATCTTAGGTACATTTTGTGGCTGATTGTTTCCTTGAATTTTGAACGGTTTGCTACCTATGGACCAGAACAGGGAAAAAAATGGAGTGATTTTTATCTTGAAGATGAAGTTTTTTTGATTTTACATATATATAAGTTCAACAACTTTTTCTTAGAGGGTAAATCAAAATTCCGAACTGTTTGCAAGATATGAGCCTGAGAAATTAATCACTTTTTTGCAAAAAGGCACCGAGGCCCCAAATCTTTGGGGGCCCATAAAAAAAAGTGCATGACTTTGGACAAAACTGGGAGACACGGGTCATTTTTTTTTTTTTTTTGGTCTTTTATCACGTAGTGGTGTCCGTATATGGTTATTTTTTTTCGTGTTGCACTGTGATATTAAAATTTGGATTAAAAATTTATATGAATTTCCGCAAACTTGTTTCTTTGATTAAGCAAAATTATTTGAAAATTCAGAATTTTTTTTAATAAACAAAATGCAAAATAAATTGTTTGAGTATGCAAAATTTTGATTCTACAAATTTTTTGTTTTCATTGGAAAAATAATTTTATCTGTGTACATTCTTCTTTTAACAATTCAAAATTTAATATGCCTTGATATACAAATTCCGTCGTTTTACTTAGCCTTTTTAAAAAATAAATTTTAACCGCAGGCCAAATATAAATTACACGATCAATAAAGGTGATTTTTTTCTTGATTTTTAATGAGAAATAATTAAAGTTGATTTTTATTTAAGTTGGTTTTATTCGATCTTTTCTTTATAGAATCTCCAGGAACTAAATACTCAACCTCGAGATTTAATGGAAAATTGTTTAAAAATATGCTGACATGCCTAAAAAATGGACCCGTCTGGCCAGGCCACCCTTGGCCTATGGTAAGTTATTGACCGATCTTTTTAGTATTATTTCTTGTCTTACAGTCTCTATGACCGACCAAATTTTTCTACAAAAGCATTATTCGTTACGATTTTAGGCGTATTAAAGTGTTTTTTGAGAGTGGGATTTTTATTGGCCCTAAAGTAAATTATGGAGCGAACTTCACGAAAGTTAGTACACGCAGAGAAAAAATATGGTTGGGCATGGTTACGGAAACAACACTATGTTTAATGTAACAAAATATTGTTGTCGTACACAAATAATTGTTATTTTTATTTAATATCAATAATTTTATAGTTACTGTAAACATATCAATGTTTATCGCAATTATAAATTTGAGTATTGTTGACTCAAAAATAGTTATTTTTCTTACAACTAAATTATGATAATTTTCAAAACATATTCACCCCCTATCGTGAATAAAAATTCCTTGGGAAGTTTTTTCCCTTTTTCAATTTTTCCTATGCTAATTCTATTGTAAAAATGGGAAAAGGGAAAAAACCCCCAAGGAATTTTTATTCACGATAGGGGTGAATATATTACTCACAAGAACATCATGATATCTAATAGCCATAATATGATAACTTTCTTTACATTTATCATATTATGCTAAAGATGCAATCAAATTATTTTTACTCTAATAATGTTTGCGCCATTTGTAAAATAATTTTGAATCAGTTGTGTCGTTTATTTTATATGTGAGCGGTTAAACAATTTAAAGATAAATTTCCATAAAAAATAAGTTAAAAGAAATTAAAAAAAAAACAAGTTAGAGTGCTATATTCGGCTGTGCCGAATCTTTGATACCCTCCACCGATAGTTCGAATGTTTAAGGAGTAACATCTGTATGATGTTATTATTATCTTAAACTGTGACGATTTGTTATTAATTATGGTTTTAGGCGACTAAACTGTTTTCCGCTAGTAGGGTTTATATGGGGCCTAGGGTAAATTATGGACCGATCATCCCGAAATTTCACAGCGTCATTTCTAGTCCTTTAAAACTGTGACGTACCAATTTCTGTTATGCTAGCATTATTAATTATGGTTTAAGGTGTACTAAACTGTTTTCCGGGAGTAGGGTTTCTATGGGGCCTAGGGTAAATTATGTACCGATATTCACGAAATTTCACGGTATCATTTATACTCCTCTAAAACTGTGACGAGCCAAAATTTATTATGATTGCATTATTTTTTACGGCTTTAGGCGTACTTAACTGTTTTCCGGTAGTAGGGTTTATATGGGGCCTAAGGTAAATTATGGACCGATCAGCACGAAATTTCACAGTGTTATTTCTAGTCCAAAAAACTGTGACGTTTCAAATTTTGTTACGCTAGCGTTATTTTTGAAGGTTTTAGGCGTACTAAACTGTTTTCCGGGAGTATTGTTTATATGGGGCTTAGATAAATTATGGACGGATCTTCACGAAATTTAACAGCGTGATTTCCAGTCAAATAAAACAAATGTTTGCAAAATTTTATCTCATTCCGTGCCTTGTTCCAGCATTTATGTTATTTTTTGTAACAAAATTACAAATTTTTTTAGGTTGTGGTTCCACATTTTGATTCATAGCTCTGGTCCTACTGAACCGATTTTGCTGGATTTCAATCCCAAAATGCTTAGGATAACTACAAGCAATTTGGCACCAAGTTTGTTCATTTCTTTTGAGTTGTTCGAAAGTGAGCGTGTTTTCAACAGACGGACATGGCTAAATCGACTTAGAATTACTCAAGGACCCAAAATATATATACTTTATGGGGTCTGAAATGAATAATAAAAAAGTTTCACACGGAATGACAAACTTAATATACCCTCTTCACAACTAATTGTGGTGGAGGGTATAATTAAAATATTAGCGGAGTTCATTCAGTATTAGTGATTTAATAGTGCAAATGCAAAATATCTTAGTTTTTTGTAAAATTCAACACCGAAACACACAGAGATTTTGTAATATTTTATAAAAGTGTTACGATATTTCTGTGGTTTTCATGGGCAACCGCGTATGTCTTAAAACAAATTTTTCAGGAAAGCCGAAAAACTATTCTAGATCAAACTATGGGCTAGGTACGTTAAAAAAATCGGAATCGATCCATCTTTTTGCAAAAATTAGTAGAAACATGTAAAGAGCGTTTAAAATAAGGAAATATGGCATCAACATCTCAAAATCGGGAAAATATACATACGCGGTTGCCCATGAAAACCACAGATTTTGCATTTGCTCTTTTGCAAGCATTATATTGAACTCTTCTATTTGATTTACATTAAGACAAATTGTAAAAAGCCACAAAATGAAAAATCGATGAAAAAAAAATTTCAATTTCTTTTTATGGCAGTTATGAAATGTACCATAATATGATTGCTTCTTAATTTATTATGATTAACCTGATGATAATATGATTACTTCTTAGCTTATTATGATTAACATGACAATGATATGATTAATTTCTTAGCTTAATATCATTAACATGACAATAATTTGATTACTTCTTAAATTAGTATGATTGACAGAATAATAATATGATTAAGGGAAAAATATTATGATATAATATTACGAGTATATTTAGTCATAATAATCTTAATATGGTGACTACAATCATGCATTTTAACATAATATGTTTCTCTTAGAATATGTTTACCACAACTATGTTTTTTCTTTGCGTGTAGCTGATCTTCAACTTTTATGTTTATGTACTAAAGAGTAACGAGGTACATAGTCTATTTTTTAAATGGGGTGCGTAATCTTACTAAACGTCTTCCCATCGTCGACCATTCTCGCAGTGAGACTGCTTTTAGGTGTAACGTCGTCGGGCTGGTTAGCATTTATACCTCACCGGTATTTTTATGTAAAGTCCTTTTTCCCTTACGTCTGGTTTCCTTGAGAAATTTTTTCGGTTTTTGAAATGAGCAATTCCTACTAATAAAGTAAGTTCCTACTAATAAAGTTTTATTTCATTATATTATTGTTGTTTGTTTATTTAAAAAAATTAGGAAGCATTTATTTCTTATACATATTTCGCCATACAAACTTCTTTATGTGCGCATAAACTCTCTTATTATATTAGTTTTAAAAATTAACTTTGAAACGAAATCAAAGATTTGAAAAAAAAATATAGAACAATCAAACGAACACATAGACTAGTCAACGTCATTAGAAAAGTTTTTGAAGAAAAGTTAATATTGTTCAGTCCTATCCATTGATGTTTCAGAAGCTTTTGATAAAGACTGCCATTAAGGCTTAATACATAAATTAATGATTGTACCCAATTTGGATCCATTGGCTCTTGGCGTTCTTTAGATATATAGAAATCTGTAATGTCTATGTACGGGTGTTGACACGCCCACTTCTCCAATCCCGCCCATATTGTTAAAGAGGTTGTGTATTAATAACCCAGCTATGTGTACCAAATTTGGCCAATACCTCTCTAAAAAAACTATTTTGTGCCACGCCCACTTCTCTAAACTCGCCCAAATTTTGTGAGATGTTGTATATTGATAACCGAGATGTTTTCTGGAAATCGGTTTAAATACACTTTTAATCGAATTTGTATAAAACTCTGTTTAATAGAGAAATAAAATATAATATTTGTTATAAAATTCTTTTATTACAGAGATCTTATTAAAAAGCGACGTTTAAAATTCTTGCGTTTTGCTTTTTCGATTTTCAGAATACACCCCTAAAAAAGAAATGTATAATGTGTTTGTGTGGAAAGTGCCACGCACACTTCTCTAATTTGGAAACTTTTCTCCAGATATACAGAAAAGAAAAAATAAAAAAAAAATAATAACAACAAGGGATTTGATCAGAATAGCGTCCAACATTGTCAGGACGAAACTTAAGAATTTGATTTAGTACGAAAATTATTATTATATTTATTTTTTTTTTTTTAATCTTTTGATACCTTCTCTTCCTTATAAACTTTAGTATTGACCAAAAAAATAACAATAGCTGCTATGTCATGACCAAAAAATTTGTTAGTTGATTGATTACAAAAATAAACACCCGCCATAAAAGTACTTTTAGACGAAAAGATCTTAAATAGATGTAGATAGCTTAATATTATAACTCTAAGGGCCATTATTACAACTTGAAGTTAGCTAAAGTTAAGATTAAATTGACAGGTAATAATGTGTTATCTGTCAAAAAGCGTCTGTTAACTGTCGGATAACAGCTAACGCCAAGTTATAATAATGGCCCTTAATGTTAAAACATAATTTTGTTTTGCTGGGCCCATGATCGACCAAAACGGGGAATACAAAATACACAAATGTCGGCAAATGCTGTAGTGTAGGGCATCAAAGATTCGGGCTTGACCATCTTGAGATTAATTTTTTATAAAAATTATAAATCCAAGGCAAATTTGATTATTTTCTATGTAATACACACATACTTGTCGCTTACGATATTTGCAAAAAAAATAAACCCCCAACTCTGGATATATATTCTGTCTAAATCGGGCATTGCAGCTGTTGGCGTTTTTGGGTTAAAAACTAAAATTAGCCCTAAAGTAAAAAGTTTTCTTTTTAGATATTTTTCAGTTTAAATCTTTAAAAAACATTTTTTTAACAAATTTTGTTATGATTATTTTAAAACTGAACAAAAACAGTCGTTAGAGTTTAATTAAGAAAAGAATATTCATTCTTTTGACATTTGTTTGCATTAACGGAAGAAAACAAATAATCTCTGTAGTATACAAATATCTTTGTTATATTGTTATTGTTATACCCTTCACAACGGGTGACAAACTTATATATATATCCTAAGTTTGTCATTTCTTTTGTAATTTCTACAATATTGATCATAGAATATATATTCTTGGTGCTTATGAGAAGCGAAGTTGCTTTAACGATGTCCGTATCTCCATGTGTATGTTGAAATGGGGTTTTTAAATACCCCAGAAAATATGGGGACTAGGTTGTTATATATATGTATATATATGTCACATATACTCCGTTAAAGTTTGCTATTCAAATTCAGCTTGATCGGTCCACAATTGGCTGAGATATGAGCTAAAACGACTGCCTCTTATTTACCCATAACTTTCTTGTTGTTGTCCTTTTTTTATTTATGTATATCCAGAGAACGGCAAGTTTCAAAGTATCCAAATTAGAAACAAGTATCTTGGTTTTCAATGCACAACATCCGAGAAATTATGGGCGAAACTGGAGAAGTTGGTGTGTTCCTATCGCACCATGGTGAAGGGTATAAAGGATTCGTCAAAGCCGAATATAGCACTCCAACATATTTTTTCGAAAAATTTTGTCTGGGAGACTATCAAAAACAGACCAGATTTTAAAACTTTTAAACCCAAATTTTTATTTATTTGCTTTCAAAAACTTATATTTATTCATGTGGATAAATATTTTCCAATTTTTATTTTTTGTTTAAAACAACCTTGATAAAATCGTTTATCAGAAAAGTTCAAAATTATTATTTTATAAAAGTTTAAAAAATTAAATAATATCCCAAAATTTGGGTATTTCATGAGATAAAACCCCAAACTTAAATGAAATAATTCCCCGTTATTGCGAACTTCCTTTAAAACATTTTCTTGTTGTTGAAAATAACCTTAAAAAATCGTTTATCAGAACGGCTCAAATTTATTATTTCATAAAAAAAAGCTTAAAAATATTCACCCCTATCGCGAATGTTATGGGAATATGATATATGGGATCAAACCTAAATTCCCATCCCCAACAAATCGGTATCGCAAATATTTTGGGAGTAAAAATTTCTATTGTGAATTATTTGTCAGTGCTTTGTAAACAAAAGTCGCTATTGTGAGTAACTGGTCAGTGCTTGTATTGTGAAAGAAAAATATACAAAATAAAATATTAATAAAAATATAATAAAATAAATAATGAATAGTGTTAATCTTCATTTTCTTTATGTACACTCCTTCAATAAAAGGAAGAAGAAATTTATTTAGTCCTACTTTAGAATACAAACTGAAATTTTCATGTTCCCTTCTCGTTCACATCAACACTTGTTGGGAATTTATTGATTAAAAAAATTCGCGGGAGTAAACATTGGCGATGCCAAATTTTTTAAGTTTGGGAATTCATTCCCAAAAAATTTATTATGGGAATCATTCACAATACGAAATAGAAAAATATGGGAATATTTTCATAGGAGTAGTTGTTTGCGATAGGGGTGTGGAGTGTCTTCTCATTTCAATAGACGAAATAAGTGCCCAAGGCTCCTAGTCGTAGAAAAAATCATACAACAAAAGAGAAAGTGATGTTTTAGTGCCGAATCTTTGATACCATCTACTGAGAGTTGGAATATTTCAGGAGTAGGCCTTATCTGGGATCTCTAAGTTTTATAATTCGTTGCGATTTTAGGCGTAAAAAGTCTATTCAAAAAGTACGCTTACAGACCCACGTCTGTGGTAAATTATTGTCTAATATTTACGAAATTCAGTTGTTGTTATGAAACAGAGAGCACATTGACTACATTCACTTTTGCTGCCTATTCATAGATTCATTGCCTTTGCATTGCCTTCAATCGACATAAATATAATTAGGCATTGATATGTGTAAGATTATTTTTTCTATTGCCTTCTTTAGTCTGAGTTCATACGGCTCATGTCTTATTGACAAGATTCTTCCTTTTTCTTCTTTGAACATGAATTGGCGTTCAGATGATTCATGTCATGTTGACGACATGTTTTTTATTTTGCTTTATTTGATATTGAAAACAAAAACAAAATTAAACAACGAATAAGAAAGCAAAACGTAAAGACAGTACATGCATCTGTGTACTCGTTTCTTTTCCCCTCGTCCCTCTCGCCTATTAAGTAGCAAGCAATCATGTCAATAAGACATGAGCCGTATGAACTCAGACTTACAATCTCTTTTTGTGATGTGAATCTATTTTTTACCCCCATCATTTGTTTCTAACAAACCTACCCGCTATTTCCATTTCTTAAGGCGGCTTCAATACTAAATTTTCAATACAGGATAGAAATATATTGAAGAAAAAGTCCTATAACTGCGTAGGCGTCGCCCCTAGGGGTATACAATTTATGACCGAACTCCATTAGTTTTTCGTCCTTTGCATTTTCTCAAAACATATACTTGCCCTTTTTCTCCAGCCCTTACAAATAAGGGGTTTTATGAAATTCTTAAACTTAATTAAAATTCGTCATGTTTTGTGAATAAAATCAAAAGTTGTAGATTGATTCTAATTACACTACGTGACAATTTTTTGACCAAATGAATTTGACACCTAATCTTTATGTAAAATTGTCCGCTGAATCCGAATATGAAGTCAGAATTGTCAAAAGTAGAACAGTTTTCGAGATATTCCATATAATAACCGTTATTTGTGTTTTTAAAAAAGATGCTGTGACTGAAATACAAATATCCAAAAAATAAAATGTTAGCCTATTTCAATACGAACATTCTGTGCCCAATAGGAACCAGATCGGTGCAAAAATGACAAAGTAACAGAAGATTAATTGAATTAACCCACGACAAAAAAATATACAAAGCTAAATTTTTAGTAACACTAAATATTAAAAATTGCTTAAAACTATTGAATTTCTATGTGGGTTAATTTACTAAATCTTCTGTAGCTCTGTCATTTTTGTACCAATATATGTCTTGTTGGGCGCAAAATGTTAATATTAAAATAATCTAATGTCGCATGCAATAAAACATTAGGATTTTTAAATCATTGGTTTAAAAAAAATAACTTGAAAAGAGCAAAATTGAACAAAATCATAAAATTTTCAATGAAGCTTGAACTTTTGTCGCCTGTAACTCTGTCATTTCTTGACCAATCTTCACAAGCAATCAATGGTTATTTTAGAAATTTTATAACCTTTCACTAAAAAGAAAGAATTACATAATCCGTTTACAATTTTTTAAGATATTACACAAATAACGGTTATTTTGGCATATCAGATTCAGTGGACAATTTTACATAAAGATTAGGTGTCAAATTTATTTGGTCACAACTTTGTTGAAATATCGTCACGTAGTGTTATTTATAACTTGTTTTGTTTGAAACTTTATTTACTATACGTGTAGAAAAATATATGTATTTGCATTTTTTCAATTCTTTATGCCGTTTTAAAAAACAAAAATTTTGAAATTTTGCTAATAAATTATTTTATTTTGCCAAAAAAATGTTTATTTTTTTAAAAAAACTTAAGCATTAACGTACATTTCGTGTTTTTATTAAATATTTAATTTTAATTAGTATTGTGGTTATTTTGTTGAACTATTTATGGTTTTTAATCCAAATTTTTAATATTTTTAATTAGGCTTAAGTTCATGAAATTTAATTTTTCATTAAATTATTTTTATGAAGAAAGGAATTTTACAACATGAAAATAAATTAAGATTGTTATTGATAATCTCTCATTCTTGACGTGGCTGGGGCTCGAACCCCGGCCGGCAGGTTACCATGACATGTTTCGATCGCAACCACTCGATCTCCTCAGATGGACTTGCCGTCTTACACTCGCAGCCATCGACGACTGCTGACGTCAATAGTCAAACATCAATCCTTAAACCAAATTGTATTCTAACATTTGGTAGATCGAATTTTATGTAAGAAAAGATAAACTCACTGTTTATTGTTGGTGTTCTAAGCTTTGATATCGTTGCAAATAAAAGTGGAGTGCTTTTAATTCTTATTTGCTTTACAGTTTTGTTTGTATAATAAAATCAGTCTTTGGAAAGAGGTCTGCTGATGATCTGGCCTTGGCAACGAGTGAAATTCGTATAGGAACTAGCTTATTCCCCAACAATAAATTTCAGTGAATTGTGAATATTGAATGAATTTTGGGAATTTAGCACATATACATATATATATATTTAAAAAAAATTAAATTAAATTTCGCATGAAAAATTATTTTGAAAACTAAAACAAATTTTGGTATTTTATTGCTATTTCCAATAAACATACATTATTTTCTAAAAACAGGCAGATAACACTGCACTGATAGAAAAGGCGTCATAGCCCTGATGTATTTTGGCATCAGTACTATGACAAGTGTCTTCGTTTTTGACCCCTTGAGACTTTTCATCATTGTGATGTCAACCTTAACATCACTTGACCAAAATGTCATCAGGGTCAAAATGAAATTATGTCATCAATGGGATGAACATCGGCATCACAGAAATGACGAACATGTCCTTAGTGCGATGACGCAGTAACATCAGAGAAAGGGCACATTAGCATCAATTTAATGACAGTTTGTCGTTAAGTCAAAGTCATTGGAATTGACTTTAGTCAAAGTGAGAGAATAATATTTTTTACTTACCCGTTACATATGTTTGTTTCACGTTTGTTAATAAGACACCAGCACCATGCCGCATATGGTTTTCGTAATCATTCTACTTTAAAAATTTGATGTATTTAACTAAATAATTTAAAAAAATAGAATATAGGAATTGTTGCTTCTTATAATACATTGTAAATATAAAAATAATGTTAATAATATACAAAATGTGGCATCGAATTGATGTCACTATAGTCATAAAATAAATGACTCGTAAAAAATTACAACATTGTACGAAGACGTTAGTCATTGTATTGATGTTACTCTTTGCATCATTGATGCCATTTGTAGTAGCATTGATGTCACAATTCTGATGTTAGAGCATCATCAATATGAAGATGCATTTTTCTACCAGTGTGTCACAAATTTTCAACAAAGTCGTGACCAAAAAAAACTGCCAGCTAATCTTTATGTAATATTCAATCCGAATATGATGTCAGAATTGTCAAAAGTTTTCGAGATATTCCAAAATAACCGTTATTTGTCTTTTTAAAAAAGATGATGTGACTTCAATGCAAATATCTTTAAAAAAACGGATTATGTATTCCTTTTTTTAGTAAAAGATAATAAAATTAATTTAAAAAAAACATGGGTCGTTTTTGAAGATGAGTCAAGAAATGACAGAGTTACAGTGGGCAAAAGTTCAAACTTTATCAAAAAAATTTTGCCATTTTGCTCGTTTCAAGTAATTTTTTTCAGACCCTGTTTGATGAAATTTGCGCACAATTTTCCTGATTGTGGACACATTTGTTCGATTACGCTGACAAAAAAAATCACGAAATGTATTTGGATTTGGACGACCATTTTCGTAAGAAATCGTAATGCGTGGCTCAATTGTGTATCCTTCATTGTTGAATTTGTCAAACACTGAAACAGAGAAATGTCAAATTAAGTTGGGAAAAAACACATGACGTTAAGGTGTGACTCACAATTAACGTCGTGCATTATGGTTGGACCATCCTTTGTAAAAGAAAATTGCATGTCGTTAACTTTTTTGTAGAATTCGACTAGTACTTTTCTACTGATTTAAAATCGGTCTAAAATTAAAAATTCTGAATTGTTTTTATGATTTAATACCCGAGATGCGCTACTTGGGGAACCTTTGAAGGCTTTCCTGATATATTATTTGAATTCAATCGGACTAACCGTTTAAAAAATCCAGAAATCTATCAATTTTTCCCCGCTGTGTATCGCTTAAGGCCGTTTTATATATGGGGGATTTAATGTCAAGTGTCCCAACTCTAACTCAGAAACTTTTGTGTCTAAACTACTATCCAATAGGACTAACCTTGGTGCAAATTTCATCCAAATCGGAAGACATCGATTTCAAAATTGGGTCACTTGACATGAAATCCCCCATATATAAGTATATCCCACAAAGTCTTAAGTATTTTACGAAAATGCTTCCCTGATCTAACTATTGTTTGAAAATGTTCAAAAAACAATAACAACTTATCATGACATTTAACATGTAAAAAAGTGACATCCCACATGACAAATATACATAATGTGAACATTTAACAGCCTTAAATTTGTCTAAACAAAAAGAAATGTTATATATTTGACAATATTAACAATTTTGACATTTTTGAAAAAACAAATGTCTCTTTAGTTTGAAAATATCTGCAAATATGTATTTTCAAAATATGTTTTGTATTTAACTAAGTTCAGTTTTCAAAAAAGTATCAATATCCCCTTCAAGTTGAATTACTAAAATAATTCAAAACTTAAATGCAAATATTTATCTAACATTTTGTTTTCTTCAAATTTTTTTCAAAAAAAATATTTGTTTAGCTTCTAGTGAAAAAATATTTGTATTGCATTAAAAAAATTTCAAGGTGACAGGTATTTGTTTATTCACAAAAATAACAAGGCCCACAACAATAATGGATTAACTGGCAGAACTAAACTAAATAGCATTCATGTGGCCAAAACTAGTAATAGAAAAACACTACCCTGCAGTTGTAATAGTTTGAGTAGCCATTCACAATAATTTTGCTAAAATGGAAACGAAAATTTTGTGGTTCTCAATGGAAAGAAGGCAGTCTGAAACTCTTAAACAAAACGTTTCAATTCCCCTATAAAATTTTTTTGAAGAAATGAATGTAAAACAATATTAAAATAATTTAAAGGAAAATGGACCCAAAACTTAATATGCAACACGAAATTTTGGGGCAATTTTTTTTTAGTGTTTTTTGCGTTTTTCGTTGTGATGTTTTTGCAATTTTGGTTAAGTGAAAAATGAACCAAAATTAAATAGCTATTCTTACTCTGGGACTATTTTTCATTTACTTATGGATAATGGAAATTTTAAAGAAATGGAAAACAAGTATGAATGCTTATCAGCAGATGGATCATTCTGGAACTGAACACGAACGCTAGTAGTGAGTTTCAATGTTTTTACAAATCTCCATAAGCATGAAGACTTTAAGCAAACGTTAATTTTATCCGCAGCTTTCGATAAATAAAATCAAGGCACCATCAAACAAATGAATTACCTCGAAGGTCTTTCATTGTTCTTTCCAATGTTTCAACAGATTTCTTATTCGCCATAATGCATTCATCCCAAACAATGATACCGCAACGTTTCAATAATTTTTCCGTTCCAGATGTTTTTGAAACGTTACATGTGGGAGTTTCATTAACGTGGTAATTCAATGGCAGTTGCAAAGCTGTGCGACCACCATCTAACAAAGTGGCTGCAATGCCACAAGACGTCTTTCAGTTTCCCAAAATATTAACTTAAATTTGCAAAATTTTCTTGCACGAAAAAATACTTGTTTCGAAATGAAAGCAGTGTTCACTTAAATGGCTATGACTTCCTAACAAATACGGAGGTTTGACTTCAAATTGAAAATGATTTGAAATCAAACGTTTTCTCAAACGACAAACGTTTGATAATGATTTGAAAATCATTGGAAAATCATAGCGTTCTCAACAAAAAGGGGAAATTATTTTCAAATTGAAAAATGCCTTTATTTTCAACTTGCTTTCAAACGTAATTCTCAAATGTTTTTCAAATGTGGATTACAATACAATGTGGAATATAAATAAAAATATTTTATTTTTTTTAATTTAAGTTTATTATTTATTTAAATAAACTGTGAGATAAACATTCAGCACCATAGCTAAAAGATGAAATAATGTTCTTTCCGTTTCTAATTCTTGGAAAGACAAACTACTTGGCTCCCTTTTATTTTGAGGATTGTAGCACCGCGATCGTTCAACAAACTTTCTTCACTTTTCCGTTTTATTTTCCTTTTTTTTCGTATTTTTAATCATTGACATCAAATTGATAAAACATTTGATATCAAATGTTTATTTTCAAATCATTATCAATTTAAATTTAAATTTCAAAAGATTTTGTTATTCGTGCTTAATTCCCAGTTTTTATTATTGATAAAAACACTTGAAATTTATTGTTGATGGGATAAGCTATTCCTATGCATTTCACTGGTTGCTTAGGCCAGATCATCAGGAAACTTCATCCATAAAGGTTTTAGACAAACTAAAGATATTAAACCAAATAAAACTGTTAAACGTATAAGAATTATAGCAACAGTTCTACTTGTAACAATATCAAAGTTTAAACAAAACACATCAACAATAAACAACAGTGGGTTCATCTCATCTTACATTTCCCCACTGTTTTGTTTAAACTTTGATATTGTTACAAGTAGAACTGTTGCTATAATTCTTATACGTTTAACAGTTTTATTTGGTTTAATATCTTTAGTTTGTCTAAAACCTTTATGGATGAAGTTTCCTGATGATCTGGCCTAAGCAACCAGTGAAATGCATAGGAATAGCTTATCCCATCAACAATAAATTTCAAGTGTTTTTATCAATAATAAAAACTGGGAATTAAGCACGAATAACAAAATCTTTTGAAATTAAAATTTTGTATTCCCAAAAATTGAAATTACTTTTTGATAATTTAAATTTAAATGTTAAATCAAACAACTGAAAAACGTTTGAGAATTGTGTTTGATGTCAAATGATAAAGTCATTTCATATCAAAGGTTTGACTTCGTGTTTGTTGGGTTATGAAGATCTAATTAACAATACCTAAGTAGCTAAATTAAAGTAATGGTTTGACTTAAATCGAACTGTAATGAATTTAAAAACTAATTGAATTTCAGTTTTTCAAAATATTAAGTCAAATTCGAAACATTTCCATGCAAAAAAAAATACAAAAAAATCAGGTATGTGATTAAAATCTTTTTTAAAAGGTGTGATGAATTTCCAAGGATTTTAAAATCTATTTCTGAATTAAAATCTTAAATTTTCGTTTAAAATACACTTCAGTTAACGTATATAATATAAAATTTGAAAGAATAAAGAATGAAAATAAAAAGAATATGCAGAATATGAATATGCAAAATCCATTTTAAAAGATACTGAAAACGATATTTTCGGTTTTAAATCTTATCATTTTTAAAATCGATTTCTATCACATACCTGTATAACTCATGAACCAAAACACATACGAAGATACATAAAAACCTTGGTATTGACGTCACATTTCACGTGAACTTTGCAGAAACAAAATCGGTTCACGCATTACAGAGAGCATCAATTACTAACACAATGCAACTTATTTTTATATTTAGCAAATAATAAAATAAACCGAAATTAAAGAAAAATTTCGATTGTAATACAAAATTTTAAAATCGTAAACAAAAATGTTTTTGAAAGAAAATTCGTATAATTAACAGAATTTTTTTCAACTATCTAAATTTGACTTAAGATGTTTTGTCAAAAGGCCAAAGATATATATTTTATTATATATATTATAAATAAAATTCTTGTGTCACGGTGTTTGTAATTGAATTCCTCCGAAAAGACTTGACCGATTTTTATGAAATTTTGTATGTGTTTTTTAAGGTATGAGAAAAGGTGGTAAGTTATATTTCATACCGCTAGAGGATGTAAAAAAGGACAAAACGGGTAAAAGCTGCCCTTCATACAACTTTTTAACTTACTAACCGGTTTTCTTAAAATTTGGCATGCAGACGCTGTAACATCTGAATGGAAGTAAGGAAAAAGGTTGAAATAGAACAAGAGGAGTAAAAGCTCCCTTTCTCTTTATCTTTTTAACTAATCAGCTGGTTTTTTCAGTTTGCCATGCAGACACTCTACCATCTGAAAGAATAAGTTACAATATAAACAGCGTTTGCCGGGTCAGCTAGTTTTATACTAAAATTTCTAGGCATAGTGTCAAAAACCCGAAATCTTACACCAAGGTGGATAAAATCCTTTCCAGCTATGCAGAGGAGCTTTAATTAGCGGAGTCGGTGTATGATATGAGAAACTACTTGCGCCCCGCCAAAGGCCGGCCATTTAGAGCATTGGTGTCCAGCCCATACCACAAGTGTGGAAATTAATTCGGTCAAACGATTAAATCTTAAAAATTATTCCTTTATAATCCGATATTACTCTGGATTTTCGAAATGGGATGGCAGACCTACCATCTTCAGCCAAACTTCTGTCTACAATTTCTTCTATAGAACAGCCGCTGTCTCTCTTTAAGTATTTTTCCATTGGACCAAGTTCGGCCTTTCTTGATGTCGTTGTACATCGTTTTCAATGGTAATATTGTGACACGCAAATGGTAAAGATATACATACATATATAATTAAACAAAAAAAATATAATACAATAACATTTTCTGTTTTCAAGATATGATTTATATAAATCAATTCTTTATTTTTAAGCTTTTTGTTTATTTCTAAATTTTTCATCCGAAATTGAAAAAACCACCTGTCTTGAAAATTTGTTAACGTTTGATTAAAAAAAACAACAGCTGATACAATAATTGTAGTAGGTGAGTTGCAAAACTCGTTTGTTGCAAAATTAAAAATACGAGATGACAAATGATTCTTACAGTTCTTTTGTTTGTTTGTTTGTTTGTTGGCTTATAGACTCCTAAACTACTGAACCGATTTTCCTGAAATTTTTACAGTAACATCAGGTGAGCCCTAAAAATAAAATAGGCTACTTATTTTTTCGATAGGGGCAGGGGAATTGGTATCCCCCATAGGATGCCAATATTAATTATCGCATATATTTAGAGCCGCTGCACGCATTTTGCTGAACTTTTGGTAGTAGGATCTTCTGAGCCCCAAAATTTAAATAAAATAGCAGCGGGGGAAGTGGAATCCCCCATAGGACGCCAATGTTTAACATTGCATATCTTGAGAACTGTTGCAGTGAGAATGTTCAAACTTTGTGGAAGTCACTCTTATGGTATACTACACTTTTGAAAATAAAAATAAAGCGGGTAGGCGCATGGGGGAAACACCTCCCATAGTATGCATATATTAAATATCGCTCAACTGAAGAACTATTAAAGAGAAAGTCTTCAAACGTGGTTAGAGCTTCTATTAGGGTAAACTATAAATTTCAATATAAAAATAGGCGGGGTAGACAGGGGAGGAGCAGTACCCCTCATAGATAGAAATATTAATAAGAGCCACTGCATTTTGTTGGACCTTTGGTAGTATGATCTTCTGAACCCCAAAATTTAAACAAAACAGCAGCGAGAGAAGTGGTACCCCCCCATAGAACGACGATGTTTAATATCTCTTATCTCAAGAACTATTATAGTAAGAATGTGCAAACTTTGTAGAAGTCACTCTTATGGTATACATACTACACTTTTGAAAATAAAAATAAATATCTCTCAACTGAAGAACTATTAAAGGGAGAGTCTTCAAAGGTGGTTAAAGCAGTGTAGCGAAGCGCAACGGGTTAAGCTAGTTTTGTATTAAATCACTAAAAACGTATGAGAATAAATAAAATTCGAAGCTTTTATTAAATTTATTTTTTAATAAAAAAAAATTGTTCGATTAATCGATTTATTCATTATTTGAAAATCGTCGCTTTGAAATTATTCGAACAAGAGTTTGGTTTTGTTTGATCGATTAATCGAATTATTCTTAATCGGTTGACAACTCTAGTATTGTTGCAGTCTCTTGTCTATTAAAATAATTCAGCGCATATTAAAAATATATTTTTTAACTAAAAAACTACACAGAAAAAATGAAAAACCAACTTCAATTGACGTATTTGTTAGAAATTTGTACTATTAATTAAATTCTGTACTGATTTTCCGCCAGCAAACAAATTGATCATATCAATTAACACGTTTGTAAGTTTGAGCTTTTCTTGCTGTTCAGTTTCAATCAATAGGTTTAATTGAAATTTGACCACCAAACATTATAATTTTTATTTTCAGTTAAGGGAAATTAATTGGAACAATTAAAAAAATTTTTTGAAACAGCATTATTGAATTAATTTAGTGACAATTTTTTCTGTGTAAACTGTATTCTCAAATTTAGCATCTGAGTCAATTTTATCCATGTTATTAAATAAATATGTATGTATGTATGTTTATAAAAATAAACTTTTTAATATTTTTAATTAGGCTTAAGTTCATGAAATTTAATTTTTATTAAATTATTTTTATGAAGAAAGGAATTTTACAACATGAAATTCAATTAAAATTGTTATTGATAATCTTTCATTCTTGACGTGGCTCGGGCTCGAACCCTGGCCGGCAGGTTACCATGACATGTTTCGATCGCAACCACTCGATCTCCTCAGATGGATTTGCCGTCTTACACTCGCAGCCATCGACGACTGCTGACGTCACTAGTCAAACATCAATCCTTAAACCAAATTGTATTTTAACATTTGGTAGATCGAAATTTGCTTTCCTGAATGATTATCCATTTTAATTGATTTTACATGTTTTTTCCTTTACTTCTGTTTTTTCGTACTTTCGTCAAGAATTTTTCTTGAAGTCCAAGTACATTTTTTTTTTGTTTTTTCACTTTGTCTTTCTCTTTTCTGTTGACCTTTTTCAGCACAACTTGAAGGACAAATGTACACATAGAGCTCGTGCCTTAGCTTTAACAATAATTAGTATTGTGGTTATTTTGTTGAACTATTTATGGTTTTTAATCCAAATTTTTAATATTTTTAATTAGGCTTAAGTTCATGAAATTTAATTTTTATTAAATTATTTTTATGAAGAAAGGAATTTTACAACATGAAATTCAATTAAAATTGTTATTGATAATCTTTCATTCTTGACGTGGCTCGGGCTCGAACCCTGGCCGGCAGGTTACCATGACATGTTTCGATCGCAACCACTCGATCTCCTCAGATGGATTTGCCGTCTTACACTCGCAGCCATCGACGACTGCTGACGTCACTAGTCAAACATCAATCCTTAAACCAAATTGTATTTTAACATTTGGTAGATCGAAATTTGCTTTCCTGAATGATTATCCATTTTAATTGATTTTACATGTTTTTTCCTTTACTTCTGTTTTTTTCGTACTTTCGTCAAGAATTTTTCTTGAAGTCCAAGTACATTTTTTTTTGTTTTTTCACTTTGTCTTTCTCTTTTCTGTTGACCTTTTTCAGCACAACTTGAAGGACAAATGTACACATAGAGCTCGTGCCTTAGCTTTAACAATAATTAGTATTGTGGTTATTTTGTTGAACTATTTATGGTTTTTAATCCAAATTTTTAATATTTTTAATTAGGCTTAAGTTCATGAAATTTAATTTTTATTAAATTATTTTTATGAAGAAAGGAATTTTACAACATGAAATTCAATTAAAATTGTTATTGATAATCTTTCATTCTTGACGTGGCTCGGGCTCGAACCCTGGCCGGCAGGTTACCATGACATGTTTCGATCGCAACCACTCGATCTCCTCAGATGGATTTGCCGTCTTACACTCGCAGCCATCGACGACTGCTGACGTCACTAGTCAAACATCAATCCTTAAACCAAATTGTATTTTAACATTTGGTAGATCGAAATTTGCTTTCCTGAATGATTATCCATTTTAATTGATTTTACATGTTTTTTCCTTTACTTCTGTTTTTTCGTACTTTCGTCAAGAATTTTTCTTGAAGTCCAAGTACATTTTTTTTTGTTTTTTCACTTTGTCTTTCTCTTTTCTGTTGACCTTTTTCAGCACAACTTGAAGGACAAATGTACACATAGAGCTCGTGCCTTAGCTTTAACAATAATTAGTATTGTGGTTATTTTGTTGAACTATTTATGGTTTTTAATCCAAATTTTTAATATTTTTAATTAGGCTTAAGTTCATGAAATTTAATTTTTATTAAATTATTTTTATGAAGAAAGGAATTTTACAACATGAAATTCAATTAAAATTGTTATTGATAATCTTTCATTCTTGACGTGGCTCGAGTGTTAGACGGCAAATCCATCTGAGGAGATCGAGTGGTTGCGATCGAAACATGTCATGGTAACCTGCCGGCCAGGGTTCGAGCCCGAGCCACGTCAAGAATGAAAGATTATCAATAACAATTTTAATTGAATTTCATGTTGTAAAATTCCTTTCTTCATAAAAATAATTTAATAAAAATTAAATTTCATGAACTTAAGCCTAATTAAAAATATTAAAAATTTGGATTAAAAACCATAAATAGTTCAACAAAATAACCACAATACTAATTATTGTTAAAGCTAAGGCACGAGCTCTATGTGTACATTTGTCCTTCAAGTTGTGCTGAAAAAGGTCAACAGAAAAGAGAAAGACAAAGTGAAAAAACAAAAAAAAAATGTACTTGGACTTCAAGAAAAATTCTTGACGAAAGTACGAAAAAACAGAAGTAAAGGAAAAAACATGTAAAATCAATTAAAATGGATAATCATTCAGGAAAGCAAATTTCGATCTACCAAATGTTAAAATACAATTTGGTTTAAGGATTGATGTTTGACTAGTGACGTCAGCAGTCGTCGATGGCTGCGAGTGTAAGACGGCAAATCCATCTGAGGAGATCGAGTGGTTGCGATCGAAACATGTCATGGTAACCTGCCGGCCAGGGTTCGAGCCCGAGCCACGTCAAGAATGAAAGATTATCAATAACAATTTTAATTGAATTTCATGTTGTAAAATTCCTTTCTTCATAAAAATAATTTAATAAAAATTAAATTTCATGAACTTAAGCCTAATTAAAAATATTAAAAATTTGGATTAAAACCCATAAATAGTTCAACAAAATAACCACAATACTAATTATAAAAATAAACATTAGACGAAATTATAATTTTTTTAGGGGTATAAAAATGGAATTTTTTTAACAAAATCATCAGTTTTGAATTTCAATTCAACGAGTTATAACCTTTAATTATATTTAAAGAAATTGAAATAAAAAAACATGCGTTTTGTGGTAGCTTTAATAGTTTTGGGACTTGTATCCCATAACGTTTGGGCAAGGTATTTTGTCAATAAAGATTCAGAACTAGTGGAGGAAGGTTCTCCTGAAGAATTGTTTAGTCCAGGGAAGATGGAAGATACTGTAGAAATTATAAGATCAGGTGAAAGAAGAAAACGTGCAGCAGGCGACGGGTCAGAAGATTGGTCAGCTAAAACCCTAACTAAATTGAAAGATATATTAAAACGTGTTGGCGATTTCGTAGACTGCTTTTCTTCCTCCTGGGAAATGACAACAGAACCCACCAAACCATCACCCCCCAAAGTAGCAGCCTCCAAACCAGCATCCAACAGCAGTCCCCACTGGAACCGGCAAATAATAATTTCGAATGTTAAATTATTGTTAAAAATATCTAAAAATGTTTGAAATAGTTAAATAAAGACAGTTCTATTAAAAGAAGTTCCGCGTATATGCAGTTGTTTTTATTGAAACAAAAGAAAATATTCAGCAGCAGATTATTTTGCAAAATACAAGAAAATTTACTATGCATTACAAAATAATTTTGCTAAGAACTCTTATTTCCTTAAAATAACACATATTTGCTTTTTTTTTGTTTTACTTTACCCTGCGGTCACACGGTAAAGTTGTTCTTGATATTCTTTTACATATACTGCTTGTCAAAATTTACATAAACTGAAAGCTGTGACGTAGGCTGCATTCAATTTTTGAGCAATTTACTTTCAAGATGTCATCAAGAAAACAATTTTTAAAGACAAACGAAAAATTTGCTCACTAACCTTGAAATCAGCTGTTTTCTTGAACGTAAATTGAAACACTCACTGGAAAGAGAATTTTAAAGACAAGTTCGTATCAATTTTTAAAAGTATGAGTGAGTGTATTGATAAAAAAGTGTGCGTGTATTAAAACTTGATAGGCAAAACTTGATCGTGTAACCCTCAAGTTAGCTACCCTTATATATCGAATCGATATTTTTTAAGAGTATCGATATTTATTATTTCAAAAATATCGATGTATCGAACGTATTTTGCTGAAACTATTATGCTGGGTACACACAGTGCAATCTACATGCAATCTGTTTCAATGCAACCTCAAAATATCAAAACGTTTTGATGTTGATGCAATCTGGAATGAATGAAAATTAATTTAATTCACTAGATTGCTTAAATGCGTTGCATAGTGTGTACCCAGCATAACCAAATTAAAAATTTAACTAAGAGACAAAGAGCGATATAGAACAAATTCGGCTCAAAATGTTGAGGCTAAAAATTGCAACTCTAGAGAATTCAAAGAATATATTTATGCATTCTTTATATGCATATTACATCTTTTGTACCCGAAATCTTTCCGAGTAATAGTTTTTAGCCCATATAGATCTACCGTACCCTATGTGGTACAGCAACTTTGAAAAATGTTTAACATACTTATTATTATTTGTTTCTGTTGCAAAGATAATAAATAGTAAGGTGTTTTTACGTACAAAAATAATAAAAACTTTTTTTATCCGGTTTTTTTTTTCTAAGAATAAATTTTTTGAATCTGGAAGACAAACAAACTTTACTAAAAAATGGAGTTACCTAGTTTTTATATACAGCCACAGTTTTCTTAAAATAAGAACAAATTAACTGCCTGGCCCATGATGTCGACAAGAACATTTCTTTCGTATATTTATATTGAAAACAAAAAGAATTTTAGTTTTCTATTATTGTTTTAATAATAAATTTTGTATTCCCGGAAATAACTTTGATAATATACTTGCATGTGCCCGGGCAGAAAACTGAATTGCCAAATTGGTTTTTTTGTTGTTTTCTTGCGAAGACAATAGAATGAAACAATTTGTTTTTTAATTTTGTTTTTTCTTTATACCCACTTACAACTACAATTCGAGTCGGAAAGAACCCAACCAATTGTAGGGGGATGTAAGAAAAGATAAACTCACTGTTTATTGTTGGTGTTTCGTTTAAGCTTTGATATTGTTGCAAGTAAGACTTGGAGTGTTTATAATTCTTATTCGCTTTAGGGTTTTATTTGTATAATATTTTTAGCTTTTCTAAAATCTTTGGAAAAGGTTTCCTGATGATCTGGCCTAAGCAACCAGTGAAATGCGCATAGAAGCTAGCTTTCCCTCAACAATAAATTTCAGTGTATTTATCAAATATGAAAAATTGGGAATTTAGCACGTCATACAAAAATCTTAATAATAAATTTTCTATTCCCGGAAATAACTTTGATTCTAATGTTTTTGTTTTCTAAGAGACTATGGAGTTAACTTGTTTTTTCAAAAAATGCATGGAGTTATCTAGTTTTTACATAAAAATTGTTATTTTTCTGATTTTTGTTTTTCAAATAATTATTAAATGAGAAACTATATCAAAATTTCGATCTGACAGTGATAGTAAATGAAACTCGCTTTCTATTTTTGGTGTTATCTTAATTTTCGCAAAAAGTGGAGTTAACTAGTTTTTCCATACGGCCACAGAAATGTGTTTTTCTCGTTTTTTTTCAAAAAATGGAGTTATCTAGTTTTTCCATACGGCCACAGATATATTGTTCCAAAACCGCATAAAATAAATCTTTTCAAGTTCGTTTGACTTTACTGTTTTAATAAGAAGTCTGCAATGTGAAAACCCTGCTTTTTTCTTAATTCTTCTTCTTATAAATGCCAATAATTTTAGATCTTAGTCTGCTTTCACACGTTTCATCTTTTGATGCTCAACACTTATGTTTTTAGGTGAAAGAAGAAAGGGGGTAATACGGAGATTCGCTGTTAATAAAAGAGTTGTTGCTTTGAACCGAAAAAAGTTGAAACCTATTGCTGCGTGTGATTATATTTGCATCTTTAAAAGGGAATTGCAAGGAAGTTGAGCCTCAAAAGATGAAACGTGTAAATTCAGACATAGTAGTTTACAAAAAACATATGATGCATGCACTGATGCCGATTCTTAAGAAAACATATTGTTTGAAAAACGGCTGAAATTTTGAGTTTTTAATGAAAACTGACTTTAAAAAATATCGAATTCGATAGTCGTATTTCAATATCGATATATCGGTATTTTTTGCCCATTCCTAATCCTTTGGTTAACAATGAAGTACACTGAAAGAATTTTCTTCACAATATGTACCAATGAATTTTGACATTAATCCCATGAAAAATTGCATTAAAAAGGAACATATGCAGCGCTTCGTTGGATCAATTAAACCTGTTTCATTAAAATGTATTTAAATATAAATTAAAAATAAAGTAAAAAAATTTTTTTTTTATATATTTTTCTGTCTGGCGGGAATCGATCCCGCAACCTTGGCGCTGATAGACTAGCTCACTAGCCTACCGGGGCAGTGTAGTTTTTGAATAAAAAAACTATGTTTTTTGCCATTACTCAATTAAGAGCGAAAATATGAGATTAAATTGTCCATTACTATAATGAAAATTTAAATTTATGAAGGCATGCTTTTTTGAAATATTTTTATACTTTTATTTATTGAGACTATAGAGTTATTTTAATGTTAAAAATATTTTTTTTTTTCAATTATTAAAATATTTTGCTTTTATAAAAAAAAATTGATTTCATAAATTTAATGGCATATTACATTAGATGTATGAAATAATTAAATCTTACATTTTTGAATTAACAATTAAACAATTTTTTAAGGAAACTATAATTTTGTATTAATTTATGAACATAGTTATGTTTGTATATTGATTTTTTTATGACCCCAATTAAGGTTTTTTGTTTAACTTGGACAAATTATATCCAATGAAAATTTTTAACGCAATTACGAAATCCAATGAAGCGATTTTAACGAAAATACTGCATTATAACTATGAAATTCCATTTAGACAATCAAAATTTTCATTTAATTAATGAAAATGTTTTTAATGAAAATGATTCATTTAATATATGAAGCATTTTTCTTTCAGTGTATAGCAAAAGTAAAACATATAAAATAAAGATACATGATATTCTGTTAGTGTATAGAATCATTCCTAATAATATGTATGTATGTATGTATGAATGTATGCATCTTTAGCTTCAATGTTAACTAAGGGTTAGATTAAGCAAAAAAATAATAATAATTTAAACTACTTTAAAAGCGACCTACTTTTAAACAGGTTTGTCCGATTTTTTTCACCTTCATCGCCAAACAGTGTTGCCAATGAAGAATTCGGAAATTACATATAGCACATTACACATTTAAAGAACAATTGCACATATAAATCGAAAAAGTATTTTTGATAGAATAAATTCAACTTGCAAAACCTTATCGACTATATAAATGGTTAGGTTTACAAAAAAGCAAAGCTTACCAATTGCTGTAGTAGGCTTTCTGTGATTGCAAAAAATTCGCATTTTATGAACACTAAAATATGCTCTTTCGCTTTCATTCAATCAAACTTACTGAGTCACACACATTCGCTGTTGGTATTAAATCTACACATGGGCATATGGTGTTAGTCTGGGTTCACACTATGCAAGTCTTCGTGCAGATAGCTTATGTTTATTGTTGAGAGGTAAAGATAACATGTTATTGAAAGTGAAAAAAATCAGGGTTTCATAAGCAAGTTTGAATGTAAACTTAAAGAAATTACCAAAACTTAATGTTCTAAAAACAAATCTTGGCTGTCAAAAATTAATGGAAAAGTAGAACTTAAATTTAATTTACACACGGATTAACATGGGATACACATGCAAGTAAAAATTACATACACTATGTTAATTAATTAATTAAACATGGATTGGCAACACTGTCGCCATAAGTTTACCGAAAATCCCCAAAATTCTATTTTTTTTAGATTTTTGGGAAAAAAGTCGCCAAATAGGAGTTATATTTAGTGAGTTGCAAAACTCGTTTGTTACAAAATTAGAAATACGAGATGACAAATGAGTGTCACAGTTCTTTTGGCGCTTTATGAGATGAAATATACTGATTGTATCAATGCATGTTCTTGGAAAAACATGAAAGAAGGCATGCATTGCTAAAATTATTATCAGCCATGTCACAGAGTACAATTCCGTTCGGAAACGGAATTAATTCCGTATTTTGGTGCTTCTGAAAATGACGAAAACATTTTCGGAATGAAACCGTTTTTGTTTTCGTGAACGGAATGGGAGTTTTCTGTATCTGGAAGGCAAAAAAACTATCAAAATACACTTTCTATCAATAAACAAAATGTTTTCTTCGATTCCGAAAGCAATCATTCCGAAGGGAATTGTACTCTGTGGCATGGCTGTATATTTCTTTTTATAAAGCGTCAAAAAAATTTTGTAACGATCGAGTTTTGCAACTCACCTACTGATATTTAAAAGTTGAACAAGATTATTTTACCTTTATTAACATTTCTAATATGTTGTAGGGTATTCAATTAATCGATGTTTTTAATTAACCGATTAATCGTGCGAATAATTATTCGAGGTACAAATTAATTCGAATATCTAATATTATTCTGTTAATCGAATAATTTTAATTTTGCCTAGCTTAGATGTATTTTTAAACCAAAATTTATATTTTTTAATATAAAATTTTATTAAAAAAAAAGATAACAATAACTTTACAAAAAGTACTTCATGTAATAAAAGAGGAAAACTTTTTAAATAAAAAATAGAATCAATATTTAAGTTAGTCTTCAAAATAACCTTTCGAAAAGAGTATACAGTTTAAATGTTTATGTTTCGAACAATTTCTTTTGTTTTGATGAAACTTGATTTACAGGGGTGTGCTGGAAATCGCAAACGCAAATCGCAAGAATTTTAAAAGTCGTTTTTTAGTAAGATTTCTGTAATAAAATAATTTTATGACAAATATTATACAAACATTTCTCTATTAAACAGAATTTTATAACAAAAATTATAAAAATTTGATTAAAAGTGTATTTTAAACAGCCTCCAAATTCTTGCGTTTTGCGTTTGCGATTTCCAGCACACCCCCCTTAAAAAAGATTCTTTCACTTGTTGTTGACAGCATATCCAATTTCTCTGTTTTTTTTCTTGTCTTTTCTAACATCTAGTAGTCTTCCATTATACCACTTTAATCTCTTTTTGATTTTATAACAATTTTAAAATTTTTGGAAGAGGGTTGTTTTCATTCATCTGGAAAAAATCATCTTCATCTAAATCATTGTGGTAAAAGTCTGTACTAAACATTTTTTAAAATAAACTATTTCCAAACACTTTGGTTTCATTCTTTGTACTATACCTACTTTATTTTAATAAAATGTTCCTGAGTTAAGAAACAATAAAAAGGCATTTAAAACGTTCCAGCTTGTTATTTTACATTAAAGAAAAAAACTAATATGGGCATTTCCTGGGGTCACGAACGTACGTTCGTACGCTTTTGATGTACAAATAATATAGAAAACAAAACTTTTCCTAGCATTTTTTTTTTGCAATTCGATAGCATTTGGGTAGCTCTATGTTTAGTACAAAAGATGGATTTCATCGAGTTTAAGTTTTCATAATAAGATTTATAAACGTGTGGTCACGAACGTACGCAAAATAGAAGTCAACTTCGGCTGACAGTAGTGAAATGTAAAAATCTGCGCAATGGAACGAAATATTCAAAAGTGATTAAACTTATTTTAAAAGTGTATTAATGTAGCGCTCCATCCAGTATTTATAAAATAAAATATCTCTCTTGGTTTTTATTTAATTGTCTTATGTGCCGGTCGCGAACGTACGGATCGCGAACGTACGATTTTTCCATATGTTTTTTTATTATTATCACCCGCATTTTCCCATAAATGTCTTCAAATTTCCTTAACCAAAAAACTTAACACTCCTTTTACAATTGATTGTAATTGAGAGATTATGAAGAAAGAGTGTAAACATAACCTATTTCTTGCATGTAAAATAAGTTTATAAAAATGTCTTTAGAAGTAGAAAATACAGGAAATTATAAAATTTTCCAGTTTCCAGCCCAATTTCCTCAAGTAAAACAGCTCAGATATGCTAGGAAACCATTCTTTTATAAGAACATAGACTTTTTTTTTTTAATAATAAACAATAAAAGACGATGATAATCAACATTTTATTTTTTCATCCTGGTAGACCATCCTGGGGAAATGCCCATATGTACTGTAAAAAAAATTTTTTTCATTAATCGATTCATAGACATAAATTATTCGAATTATTTGTTAATCGAAAAAAAAGCCATTTTAAATTATTCAAACTGTAAATCGCACAAAATTAATCGAACAACGGTTTATCGTTTGAATACGTAGCATTATTCTAGTAGTCGTCAGCTTATTATTTGTTTGACTTACCGACCATTTAAAAAAATGAGTTAGGAATATATTTTTGAATACCCCTTTTCTAAGTCCAACACCAGTTTTGCGAAAAATTTTTATGGTCTCTGATATATCAAGCATTCGTTTTACTCGATATCAACTAAAGTTGCTTATTTATTGTTTTGCTCTACACGCCACTATTTGGCGATTGCACCAAGTTCTTCATATAAAAACGGAAAAAATTTTACTCTTGCTTTGCTTCATTGCCGTAAGAAAAAAAAGTAGTTTAAGCAAAAGCTAACTGCTGATTTTTTGTTGAGTTGTGTTTCTTTATTCATGCAACTGTTCTCGAAGCAATTGTTTTTGATATCTTCATGTTATAAACCAGTGATAACCAAGACCCGAACTAACCAAGCCCCGAACGCACGCACACAAAGATATAATGTACTTGTGTGCGGTCGCAGAGACTGATGATAGTCTAATGTTTTGAAACGAACAAAGTTTTTATATACATGTGAATTGCCGACCGTGTCTGTGTGAAAAATACGATTATTGACTGACTCACGACCCTATGGAGTGGTTATCACGGTTATAAACAAACAAAGTGTGTGTTGTTTTTTTTTTTGTTTTTGCTACATTTTTGCGTAGACCTAATAATTGGACTGGAAATTGAAAACACAAAGCGCAAGAATTTCAAAGTTGTTTTTAATAAACTTCTAATTTAACTTTTATAATTTTTGTTATAAAATTCTGTTGAATAGAAAAATATTTGTATAATATTTGTCATAAAATTCTTTTATCACGTTTTGCGTTTTCGATTTCCAGAACATCCCTGATGTGCCAAAATAATTTAAAATGATAACAAGAAAAAAATTCTTTTATAAAATAATAAACATGTGCTAATAAATAGTAAAAATGTCTAAAATTTATTAAAAATATAAAAATGGAATTGTTTTTGTAAATTAAAGCCAAATCGAAAAAAAATCATCAATGTTGACTTTTTATTAGATTATGAAGCAAGTTACTCAATGCATAGCAAAAAACTGCGATTATTTTCGCCCTGCAAATTTGACCGAAGGTAAAAGGGTATATATAAGTTTGTCATTCCATTTGTAACTTCCACACTATTGATCCTAGATATATATAATATATGTCTTCTGGATCCTTATGAGAAGAGAAGTTCAAATCTGGTTGACCGTCTGTCTGTCCATCTGTTAAAATGGATTTTTCGAAGACCCCAGATCAGATGTGCTCATTTAAATTTTGCTTTTAAAAACGAGCCTGATACGTCCATAAATGACTGTGATATGAGCTTAAAACCACGACTGCCTCTAATTTTACCCAAGGAAGTTTGTTGTTTTTGTTCTTCTTTTTGCTTTATACCTAACATACAGTCTACAACTGACATGAAATGCTTAACATTAACCTGGCGTTTACATTTTGCCAGTAGTTTTCCAACTGTCTTGACTACTGTCTAGCAAATTTTGCAGACAGTAAAATTGGACAGTGATTTGACATTTGCTAACAGTAATCTAAAGTTTTGTTAGCAAAAGGGGGAAAAAATCCAAATGTAAACAAATTAAACATATTTTGCTTTGATTTTTTATATTTTAGTAAAGTTTTATATTTGTTCACACAATATACATAGTTATTTTAAGCTTTTTTTTAAATTTGCTTAGTTTATATTAAATACGTTTAGCTGGACTTGCGCTGCAACATTCAAGTTTAACATATTTTAAAAAGTGAACTGTCTTAACTACTGTCTGGACGCCTACGTCACGAGGACAGTTAGTAGTGTTTTTGGCAACTAATATGTATTTTCTTACTGTCTAGCCAGTGCTGTCAAATGTAAACGCTGTGTAGTCTGAATTCATACGGCTCATGTCTTATCGACAAGATTCTTCCTTTTGCTTCTTTGAACATGAATTGGCGTTCAAATGATTCATGTCATGTTGACGACATGTGCTTTTTTGATATTGAAAACAAAACAAAACGTAAAGGCAGTACATGCATCTGTGTATTCGTTTCTTTTCCTCTCGTACCTCTCGCCAATAAAGTAGCAATCATGTCAATAAGACAAGAACCGTATGAACACAGACTAACACTAAAATGATGTTAGTGTTAAGTAAAGACTTATCATGTTAAAGGTTTTCTCATGTTATAACACGGTTGTTAATGCAAATGTCTTAACAACGCTTTTAAAACATCATTTTATAACAGCAAACCATGTCAGTTGTAGACGGGGAGTTAAGAACGACAAGAGCAAAAGTGTCTAAATTAGGTACAAACATCTCGGTAATCAATAAACAACATGTGTAGCCCCTGTGTAATCTGTGTGTAAATTTTTTTTGAGCTCTGTTCTTTTATTAATTTTTGTAATTTGACAATACTTTTAAAATGATATATTGAACTGTGATGTTTGCAAATTCTAATACGATCTTTTAAACATCACTTAGAATTCTTAAAAAATGATTTTATGATTGTAAAAACTGTGAAAATGTTGGCAAAAATATCTGTAACTTTCTTTCCAGATTTTTTATCATAACCAGTTTTTACATTACTTAGCTACATAAGTTAATTAAATAATGAAATGTCTTTTGTATAATACTGTAATATGTACATTAGGGTATAACTTTTATCTTGAGTGCAAAATTCCACTCCAGTACCATGTGTGGAAAGTTGTTCTGATAATAAAAAACTGTTGTTTTTTAGGTTGATTCGGTAGAAAAAGATTCCGCACCGAAAGCGATCTCTAAAATGCTTTAAATTTTTATTTTTTTTTTTAAATTATGATTTTTTAGTTATTGTACAAACATTTACAGCCGTATTCATTAAAACTTATTTATGATTAATAAATCGTTTTTAAGCAAAAATTGCTAAAGTTGTATTCATAAACGAAAAACAGTCTATTAAACCTTTGATAAACCATTCATAAAGTAAGAAAATGTATTGTTGGATTTGCCCTTCTTTAAACCAAAAATTAAATGACATTTTGATAAGTGTTTGCATTTAATGATATTATTTTTGTGAAATATGTTAAAAAATAATGAAAAAAATGTTTTATTTGTTAATATGGACATGTTTACTACATTTTACTTAATTTTTTTTATTTAAGACAACCAATTTAAAGTTATATTGTTAATTATTTAAAAAAAAAAAATTGTATGATTTACTGCCATTTTCACCAAGTTCGGTTAAAACTAACTTTCAATTAAAGTTCCGGTTACCAATATTTTTTGACAGCTATAACCGACAGTTAATTATAACCGAACTTGGTGAAAATGGCCGTTAAATGAATTCGATTTTCATTAATTATTTGTTAAATTATTGCAACCAGTTGTTTTTTTTTTTTTTTGTTAACAACAACAAATTATTGTCCAAAAATATTAAAAATTAAATAAGCAAATCATAATAATAGTAATGTTAATAAGAAGTAAACAAACTTTTTATTCGAATACGTTCTTAAGGTATATGTATATAAAAAAGGTTCAAACAAAAGTTTTTATGATAACCTTTCGGCAACATTTTGTTCAGAAACTAAAATAATAGTTATGTATGTAGTTTTATTTGATAACAATAATATATAAGTTCTACACTTAAGAAAAAATTATAAAAAAAAAAAATTATATATAGGATATCATGTTAACCGAAAAGAAGTTTCATGCATCACTAGCAGTGTGACCACAAATCAGAAAAAATTGGATGCTAAATGGGGATTAAAACAATGCTAAAAATGCTAAAAATAATATTTGAAAATACTAAAAAAATGCTAGATTTTCTTAAATAATTGTACCATTTTAATGAATGAATTATACATTAATTTACCTGAAAATATTATTTTTCAAAAGATTTTGTTATTCGTGCTTAATTCCCAGTTTTTATTTATGATAAAAACACTTGAAATTTATTGTTGATGGGATAAGCTATTCCTATGCATTTCACTGGTTGCTTAGGCCAGATCATCAGGAAACTTCATCCATAAAGATTTTAGAAAAACTAAAGATATTAAACCAAATAAAACTGTTAAACGTATAAGACTTATAGCAACAGTTTTACTTTTTACTTTTACGAATAACAAAATCTTTTGAAATTAAAATTTTGTACTCCCAAAAATTGAAATTACTTTTTAATATTATATTTCTTTAAAATAAAATGCAAGTTTATATAAAAACAAGTAAGAGTGCTATATTCGGCTGTGCCGAATCTTATATACCCTTCACCATTGTGCGAGCAGAATACAGAGCAACTAGACAAAAACTAAATAATTTTTACATATACATACATACATATTTGCAATACCTCAAACTTCATTATAAATAAAATTTAAAAAGCGAAAACAGGTAAATATTTTTTTTAAATCTTTTTTAGAACATAAAAAAAATAAAAATATTAAAAAAAAAATTTTCTTTTTAAACAACCAAGAATCGAACCGGGAACTCTCAGTTTCTAACAAACCCCCTAGACAACTGAACCATGAAGGAACGTTAATCAAATATCATTAAAATGAAATATGGCACGTTAACTGTTCACAAAATTCAACAAAGTTTTGTTGTAATTACTTCTGATGTTTTTGTTCACCACAAAGTTGGGAAATATATTCACCAAAATAGTTTGCGCCATGTATGTGTGGTTGTTTGTTTTCTTTTATCTTTTTTTGGCGAGTTTTTAAGTAGCAAAAAACACAAAAATTCCTAGTTTCTATTTGTAAAAATATTTTCGTTAAATAGATGAAATAATAATGAAGGGTGATAACGAAAATCATATTGGGCATTATGCTAGTATATGTAAGCAATTAAAAGGGGGGGGGGGGGGGGGGGGGGTAGAGGGACATCACATGGTTGAATCAAGTTCTCTCCTCATAAGGTCCCAGAATATATATACTTTATGGGGTCTAAAATCAATATTGAGGAAATTACAAACGTTATGACAAACCTTTTCCACCTGAGGTGAAGGGTATAAAAAGAGTAATTTTTGGGATTTCAGTATTTTGATTATAACTCAGCCATTTTTTAACCGATTTGACAGATTTATATACCGACGTGTTTAAGAAGAAATTTGCCAGTTAGTTGGGTTATAAAACTTGGACTCGGGGAGATCTATGGTTCCCGAAAGTTGGGTATTTAAAAAAAAAAAATTTAATTTTGGTCATAACTTTTTTGTATCTGAACCGATTTTCCCGAGTTTTTTATAAAATATGTTCTACTAAAAATTTCCGATATTTTGATTTATAAGTCATATCCATAGGACATATGGCAGCCCTTAAATTTAGGTTTTTATAAAATTTTTAATTTTTTTTGTACGGGAGGTACCACGCCCACTTCTCCAATCCCGCCCACATTTTGTAGGATGGTGTGTATTGGCAACCTAAATGTGTGTACCTAATTTGGAAACTTTGGCTCTTGCCGTTCTCAAGATATACAGAAATTAAAAAAATACAACAACAAGGGATTTTTGGAAAAATTTTGAGGTAGTCGTGGTTTTTTGCTCATATCTACGTCATTTTTGGACCGATCTGGCTGAATTTCAATAGCAAGAAATGGTGGACTGTATGTAACATAAATGTAAAACAACCTAGCCGCTATCATGTCTGGATTATCCGGAAAACACATATCAAACGTAAGACGGACAGACGGACATGGTTAAATCAAGTTCTCTCCTCATAAGGTCCCAGAATATATATACTTTATGGGGTCTAAAATCAATATTGAGGAAATTACAAACGTTATGACAAACTTATATATACCCCTTTCCACCTGAGGTGAAGGGTATAAAAATTATATACATACATAGATTTACAGCCTGTTCAACGATTTCAAACGTTAAAGTTCGCATAGAATCAAATGTTTTTTGATTTTGTTTTTGTTTTTTAAATACATTTGAGAGACTTTTTGTTAATTTTTGACAGTAGGGTAAGCAAGGCTATGCATATTATGGTTGGGCCTTAAGGTTTTGCAAGAAAAGTAGAAGAAAAATAAATTATGAACAGTTTAAGGCGATTATAAATTTATCATTTTAAATAGTTTTTTGTAAAATTTTCAAAATGTTAGATAGGGTTTTTTACCGTTTTAGGCAACGATATACATACATATCTGTGGCAATAAATTATAATGGCTTAAGTCGAAATTTCGTGTTTCGAGATATTAAGGGTTTTGTCAAAAATTAATTGTGTGTTGCATTGTGAATTATAAATGCGTATAGTTTTATTAATAATGACATTTTATACTTGAAATTTAGCTGCGTCATAGATCTTGAAGCATATGATAAGAATATGTAATAAAATTAAAAACACTTAAGTCAACTTAAGCCATTATTATTTATTGCCACAGATATATATTATTAAATACAAAATATGAGTAAAAACCAAAATTATCATTGAAAACATAAAATGATATTCAACAGCTTTCTCAGTAAATTTAATAACATATTAAACACACTATTATATGAATAATTTTCCTTAATTTCCAAAGTGTTGGTCAAAATACCATTAGAATATGATCTGGTTTCAGAGTTGCTATTATTATACATTTTTATAAACGTATAAATGACAAAATAAAATTATAGAGATTGACAGAAGTGATAAGTTATATTGTGAAATAGCAATATAAAAAATTTTTAAGGTTAAAAAATGCTTAATAATGCTAAACAAATTTAACAAAAATGCTGAAAATAATGCTAAATGCTATTTAAAAATTCGATGCTAAATCAAAATAAATAATGCTAAATTTAGCAGTGAAAATGCTAAAAGGGTCACACTGATCACTAGCAATAAAATGGCAGCAAAATACAAAGAAAGTTGCCATACTTAAGCACAAAATCGCTACAAACAGTTAATAATAAAAACGCTGTTAATGTACGTTTATGAATACAAATTTTTATAGTAGGTTTATAGGACAAAAATCGTTTGATAGCTGTAACATACTATAAGCCTAAAATAAAAACTTTTTATGAATATTGCTGTTATAGGTTAACATACATATGTATTTTAAAAGTTATAATAAGCGAAAAAGACTGGAAATTGTAAGTGGACATACATATATCCCGGACACCTTAATCGCACGCTCGGATATAACTCTGCGCTGGTGATGTTTTTTTTTTTTTTTTTGACGGTTCTCTTACCCAGCAAATTCAGAAACATTTATCAGCTTTCGTTAAACAATTCTAAAATTATAAAAAAAGAAGAACTGAGGTTTTTAGTATCTAAGAAAGTTTAAAACATAATTTTAATCTAAAACCAATTTTGGTTTTTTATCTCGTTCTTAAATCGTTAATATTCTTTTTCGTTTGTCGAGAAATACTTGATACTTTTCTAACTTCAAGTTCAAATGGGGTGTTTTTTTTTTCCTTGAAATCCGAAATTTTCAAAAACAAGAAATAGCATTGCCATTTTCGAAGGTTTTCCACAATAATTTTAATTAAAAAAAAAAAAGATTTCATATCCAATTTAGATGTTTTGCTTCTTATTTTAAACTTAATTAAAAAACAAAATGCACACAGAAAAAATTATTGCCGAATTATTTTTAATGTTGTCGTCTTTTTGCATTTTTTTATTTGATCGTAAGCAACACTTTCTAATGTGAAATATAAGAACTACAACAAAAAACACATACAGTCTATTTTTGGACACTTTAAAAAAGTACAACAGTAAGAAAGATGAAGAGGTTTGAAGTAAAAAAAAACAAAAAAAATAGCAGGTAAAAAAACGTTTCACTCTTTTTAAACAACAGAAACAACAACTACATTATAAGAAACAAAATAAATTTTTGGTTGGTTTCAAAGTTGGTTAAAAAAAAACAAAATCCCGTATTCAATTTTTTCAAACTGTTTGCTTAAATACAACAAATACAAAAATATAATGATGACGAAAAACATATTGAGTCGGTCTGTCGCCGTTTTTGGGTTACATTTCTTATTCATTAGGAAAGGAAAGGATACAGCAACAGTGTGTGATGACGAAAAACATTGTGTGTATAAAAAAAGACTTCGTTCAAAAATTATTCCAACAAAAAAATGTGTCTCAAAGCCAGCCGGCCGCTCTGCTCTCTCTGCCATCATCTTCTAATACAGTGCCTGCTTGTGTGCGCATCATTGCTTGTGCAAAAACCTTTTGTTTTTGATTTTGAAATTTAGTATATGAATTTCAGTAAACAATTTGTTTGATTCAGTTAAATTATTTGTTTGAAAAAATCAGTGTTTTTTTTTCAATAAACAAAATGCAAATAAATTGTTTGAATATGCGAATTTGTTTATAGGACCGATTTCAGACAAAAAATTGTTTGATTCTACAAATTTTTTGTTTGAATTGGAAAAATAATTTTTTCTGTGCATGTGTAATTTGGGATACAGTCGTGTGTTATTTCTGATTTCTTCATTGGCAACACTGCATCTGAACATATGACCTAAAAAGAAAAGGTGAAATGTATTAAAAAAAAATTAAAACAAATACTGTATACGACTTGTATTTTTCAAAAAATATTTTCGCAATTTAACGTTTTCCACAACTAGTTCTGTTGAGGGTATACTAAGTTTGTCATTCCGTGTGAAACTTTTTTAATATTCATCTAAGCTTCCATTAGGTATATACAATATTCTGGGGGTTCTTGTGTAATTCTATGTACATACATATGTATGTCGATTTAGCGACTCAAAAGCAATCTTGGTGTCAAATTGTTTCTAAGTAGTTCTCTTAATCGGTTTGGCATTAAAACTGAGCTAAATCGTTTCATAGGGAAAGAGCTACGAAACTAAATGCGGAACAACCACCCTAAAAAATTGATAATTTTGATACAAAAACTAGAATTAATAGTGGCGGAATGTACATATTGATTTGAGATTATGCACATGTTCCTCCAATATGACTAGAAATCATACCACGAAATTTCATGAAGATCGGTACATAATACACTTTGTTACGCTAAAAACCGTAACGAATAATGCTACTGTAATAAATTTTGGTTAACCACTGTTTAATATTACTAGAAACAACACCGTCCAATTTCATGAAGATCGGTACATAACTCTACAAGAAATAAATGAGCGAATCATCATATTTTTTGGCGTTAAGAAAATGATGGGAAAAATTATAGAAAACTTGTTAACGTGAAAAATATGATGATTCGCTCATTCCATAAATCCTACTCTTGGAAAACCGATTAGTACGCGTAAAACCGTTACGAATAATGATATAATAATCGAATTATTATTATTAATTTCCCGTAGTTCCTAGGTGGAACATAGGGCCTCTAATAATCGAATTGGATCTGTTTTACTTTCAAAAGAGTACAAATAAAAGTGTCAACTTTCGTGAAGATAGGTCAATAATTTACCAAAAGCCCCACTGTCAGAAAACGTAAATGTACGCGTAAAACTGTAGCGAATAATGATACTATAAGCATGTTCTGAAAATCATCCATTTCGACAGGCATACAAACAGACGGACATTGTTAAATAATCTTCGCTACTAATAAGGATCCAAAATGTATATTCTTTAAAGGGTCAAACATCAATATTGTATCACAACTTCCTTCAACAAAAGAAAATTATTTTCTTTAAATGAAATCAGCGTTTTCTCTACTTATCCCTGCATTCAAAATTTCCTTAAATGTTTATTAATCAATTTTGCCATCTTCTCTTAAAATTATTTACAATTCATTACTTTTTCTACCTTTTTGTTCTTTATAAAAAACCAGTTACATGATTGGTTCTCCTTTCACTGGTCATGAGTTCTTTCTTTTTGTACACTGATAGAAAAATGCATCTTCATATTGATGATGCCCTAACATCGGAATTGTGACATCAATGTTACTACAAATGGCATCAATGATGCCAAAAATAACATCAATCCAATGACTAACGTCTTCGTACGATTTTGTCATTTTTTACGTGTCATCTATTTTATGACTATAGTGACATCAATTCGATGCCACATTTTTTATATTATTAACATTATTTTCATGTTTACATTGTATTATAAGAAGCAAAAATTCCTATATTCTATTTTTTTAAATTATTTAGTAGTGTCCGACCGAACGCACTTTTTGAGACCGAACCCGAACTCGAACTTCGGTAAATTTTGACAAGTTCGGCCGAACCCGAACTTTTTGTTAATAAATCTGAACAATTGTACTTTTTTTAATGTATTTATTTAAAACAAAATAAAATTTCGGGAAATTATTACATTTGCACTTTTGGAAGGATGCATCATGAAAAGATAAATTGCACTTTATAGTAGTCAAAACTATTTTATAGTTAAAAAATAATTAGTAATTGATTTATTTTTAAGACAAAAAATAAAGTTCAAGTTTAATACAGTATACTTGTTTTTGAAAATCGTAGTTAGGACGCGTTCCCGAAATGACTTTCTCTGCATGTATTTCGATTTAGTTTAAAAAATTACTTCTTTATTTAAATTTGTAGTTTGATGTAAACATAAAACAGGTTAGTTGTACTAATTTATAAATTTTCTTTTTTCAATAAAGTCAAGATTTAATATATTAAATTGCTAGCAAAACCAATTCTGCACCTTAGTGATTTTGAGCCATATCCGTAGTTGGAAAATACAACTGCTAATTGACTTTTAATGTTATTTAAATTCAATATTTCTTTTACCTTTTTAATTGTATAAGCCCCGGTTGCAACAAGTTCTACAATAAGATTTTTAAATAGCTAAAAACATTAATACTGACTGCGGTAAGGCTTGCCATTTCTATTTTGAGAAAAAGAGGACGCCAGCATAAAAAATGTAGGACATTTTCTTGAAAAAAGAGGACACTTTCTAAACACCCTAACTTTAATCAAATTAACGACGGCTTAAAAATTAACAACCAAAATTTATTTTTACACAAAAACTTAATTTGGGTAATTCCATGTCAAATCGACCTAGAGTGGGACTTGACCACTTTCGATTTGAATGAAATTTTGCGAAAGGGTTTCTTTCATCCCATATATATATATGTCCTTTATTTATTTAAATACAATATAGATACAGCGATATAACATAAAAATACTTAAATAAACTGTTCACGAAGAACATAGGGCGTCAACAGATTTGGCTTGCAATCGTGCATTACGAAGACGTTTGCGGTTTTCAATCTCATCCCATGATTCGGAGCTGATCCACGGTTTAATTTTATTCTGCTTAAGCCCAAGAGTTGATTTTGCGGTATTCTTGCAGGCTGTAACTACGTCTGACCACGTATGTTGGTCGTTTTGTGCCAGGTTGGTTCTTAAGTTTTGATTAAATACTGTTGAGACTACTGGGTCGTGAAGGCGCGATATGTTGTATTTATCGACTTTTCCTCTTGCACCAGTTACGGCCGCAGGTCGAAGACGGAAAACACCTACGAGTAAGGAGTGGTCGCTGGCAACGTTTTGCCTAGCTTTAACATCCATAAGAGAGCTCAAGAAAAGCCTACTGACAATAATATGGTCAATTTGGTTAAAATGTTGACCATTTGGAGATTCCCATGTATACTTATGGATATTTTTGTGTGGAAATTTGGTTCCGCCAATAAAAAGTCGATTACGAGCGCAGAAATCAACCAGTCTATCACCATTATTATTCCGTGAGGATCCCAGGCCATGCTTGCCCATTACCGCCTGTAGGTTGTCGTTGTTGTTTCCTACTTTGGCATTGAAGTCACCCAAAAATATCTTAATATCTCCTGCGGGCAAGGAGCTAACCGCATAATCAAGTTGCCCATAAAAATCATCCTTAACACTCTCGTCGTCAGGGTCGGCTGGTGCGTAGCATTGCACAATGGAGATTTTACGAAATTTACAGTTGAACCTTGCAGTTAGTATGCGTTCGGAGACTGCCTGGTATTCTAATAGGGCATCTCTGGCCTTTGGTGAAAGCAACAGGCCGACTCCGTTAATCTTGTGGGTGGTGTTTCCTTAATAAATGAAACGGTGACCAGAAGGCAACTGCGTTGTGCCATTGTTCAGCCAGCGAACCTCACTTAACCCCAGAATGTCTAGTTTGTATGAGACCATTTCCTTACGCACTTGCTCGAGTCTCGATGTTCAGAGAGAGTTCTTATATTCCATGTACCAATCATAAACCGTTGTTTAAAGCCAAAAGTCGTCATCGGGGGGGATCGTTATTATTTAAATTTGTTGACGTTTCTGTAATCATACGAGTTTAGGAAGATTGACTGATTAGGCCAAAGCCTCCGATCCTAGAATTGGGGCTGCCAACACCGCTAGGCCGATTTGATACAGGTGAGTTTCAGTGACTAAATGTTATCAGTTGTCACCTATTTTCCTGAGACGCGTCGGCGTAAGCCTGCACTCAGGATACTCAGTTCTGTACGCCTTCTCACTTTAGCTGTCATCAGACGGGTGCCTGAATAACATTTCCAGGGAACACTTGTTCTAAGACCGGAAGTTGTGAGATGCTTGGGAATTTCAGACAAAGGAATCGCTTCTTGCTATCCCCAAGTGGATAGCAGACAGAAAGCTTTCAACCTCTGTGAAAGACCCCGTCCCCCATAACAACGAAAAACAACTTTTTAATTTTTTTCAAAATTTATGTCATATTCAAAATGTCATAATTTCGACGAATAAGCCAAATGTGTTGAGTTTATTTTTTTTTATATCTCGAAAACTACTTTACATACGAAAATGATTTTTGTCAGTTTAAAGAGAATACTTGAGGCTACAATAAATATATTGAATAAATGTTTTTGCAAAATATTAAATTTTAAAAATGGACTTAGTCAAAATTCTATTTTTTTTGCTGATTTTCTTTTTATATAATATATTGTACTTCAAATTGTTCTTTCAAAATCCTGAAACTTCGAAGGATGTACTTTTTTTTTAAGATATGAGTTTTTATTGTTTTCCAAAAATAATCTTAAAAATAAAAAGTAACGACATTGATGAGGTTGCTTTTAATTATTTGTTGCATTTTTTTGGAAGCTCCATTTTCAAAGAAAAGTACTCTTTTTGTCACGTTACGTCCCCAAAAATTAAATCATACCTATCTTAAAAAAAACCACAGCACCTAAATCTTTTTTTTATGAATTTTGTGACCTGTGATTTAAAGTTTAAATGCAGGAACAAATTTTCAATGAAGGTGTAAAAAGCCGGACAACCCCGGACACTTAATGAAAAAGAAGTAGGACTGCCCCGGATACCCAAAAAATGAGGACGGTGTCCGGGGAAAAGAGGACGGATGGCAACCCTAACTGCGGTGGTAAGGGTTCCAAGGGATACATTTCATTAAAAATTGCAACTCATAAAGGAGCCTTTAAAAATATATTTTTCACGTATGAAACCAATAAATCAATACTATTGAATTGGCTTCTAATTTCCTCTACACCTCAGTACCACCCATATCCCAAGCAAGTTACATGTGAACCGTTTTGAATAAAATATGTTAAGCTCATTGGCAGCCTTAAACATGTAAGGTGCTGCATCGGTTAAAAATAGAAGGATCTTCTGTCTAAATTTTGAAAATCTTTTTCCAAAAAAAATTTATTTATTGATCTTAAATTTTGTTTTGAAGACTTTTTGTGTATTTGGAAATTTTTTTTATAAATTTATTCTATAATATGGAAATTTAAAAAATATATCGCTCAAAAATGGTAAAATATTCAAAAATATGCATTTAAAACCAAAATATGCAAAAATATGCATTTTCACAAAAATATGCAACAATATGCAAAAACAAATCTATGTAATTTTAACGCCAATTTAATGATTCGGAAAGATAATTGGTCGACATCGATCTTAGACTATCGGCAAAAAACATGCATTTGCATGGAAATCGCATCCCTACTAATTAAATAGTATCTAAAATTTTTATTTTTCGTATTTGTTTTCAAAAATGTCATGACCAATTATTTTTGAAAGATTAGTGAGATTATGTTTATATGCAGCTTTTTTGATTGCAAGTTCAAATTTTGCACTATTTGAATTGAGGGCAGATTTTTTTTCACTTAATCTGCATTTTCTTATAGTGAAAAAATTTGCAGCGTCTCTAAATTTTTTTTAGTGGGGTAGTTAAAAAAATAACAATCATCACTAAAGCTGGTAAAAAAGAGTGCAAACGAATTTTTTGCAGTTTTATTTAGTGATAGTGCATTGCTATGAACTATGATTTGCAAAAAAATCATTACATTTTTATAGGCATGTGAACAACTTTTTTTCGTTTTTATAAAATGAAAAATTTAAAATTGTGTACATTTTTAATCCTTCTTTACTTTTACTATTGGATTTAAATTTAAATACTTCTAGTAATAAATTTCCCACACAAATTTCCCGAGATTTTTTCCCCACAAAATGTGCGGGATCCCGGAAAATCTAACAATTCAAAACAATGTTTTACACAATATCATTGATATTGCGCCCGTTTCTGCTTAAAAAAAAATCATTCTTTTTGAGTTATGACACTATTGAAGTAAGTGAGGGGTACATATTTGTATTATTTCTTCTTAAATTTAATTTAGTAAAAAGTATCAAATCTCCCTTTAAAATGAAATAGCAAACAAGCCAGTTAAAGTCTTAATGCAAATATTTATTTAACATTTTGTTTTCTATTTATTTCTAGAAAAAAAATATATGTTTTACTTCTAGTTAAACAAATATTTGTATTTTTTTTTTTTAAATTCTCAAGGCGAAAGATATTTGTTTATTCGCAAAAATAAACAAAACATACATTGATAAAAAAAAAACCATGCCTTGTATGTATAAAACCTTTCGTGCATTGCACGAAATCGTTCGAGATTTCGCACCACGAAATTAACAAAATTATAACTTATAATTTACGGATAACAATTTGTGTATCTTATGAAATATTTTAAATGTGCGCTGCACTTTTGCTGAAAATTGAATTTCATCGGCCAAAAGTCCATTTTTTTGTTTTCGCCGACTTGAAAAATTTTAATGCCATTCGAAAGCAAACATATAAGAGCTAAGGTATCCAAAAAACTGAATAAAAATATTGGTAATTGTGGGTGTGGCATGCTGCTGGAAACAAATATTTTATGTTGTTTTAGAGAATAATTAATTTTTTGTAAATTTGATCAGAATTAAATTATGATTTCTCGCAAACTGTTATCAATATACGGCGTAGTTATTGGATAGTAGTTTTTAAGAAATGGTTCACTACATCTCTGTATCATTTATATCTGATGTGTTACACAGTGTTACACGAAACAAATAACTATATACGGACAAGTATACGTGATAAAAGACCCATGTCTCGTAGTTTAACCCAAAATCATGTACTTTTTATTTATGGGCCCCCAAAGATTTGGGGCCTCGGTGTCATTTTTTCAATGATCATTTTCTCAGGCTCATATGTTGCAAACCGTTTGGAATTTGATTTACCCTCTCAGACAAAATTGTAGCTCTTGCTAAAATATAAAAATTGTGAACATATAAAATTAAAAAACCTTCATCTTCCAGATCAAAATCGCAAAAAATTTTTAAAAAAATCGATTTTTTTTACCTTTTTTCGACTGTTCAGGTCCATAGGTAGCAAACCGTTCAAAATTAAAGGAAACAATCAACTACAAAAAAGTACCTAAAATCTCAATAAGCAACTTTCTAGAGCATATGAACTTCCTAGGAATTATTCTTAACAATTAGCGCTTAGGTAGCCGCAAAAGTGAAAAATTTCCCGAAAATTTTTTATTGCATTTGTTTTTTCTTTACGTCAATTTAGGGATACTACGCTATCTATAACCATATACGAACACCACTACGTGATAAAAGACCAAAAAAAAAAGACCCGTGTCTCCCAGTTTTGTCCAAAATCATGCGCTTTTTTTACGGGCCCCCAAAGATTTGGGTCCTTGGTGTCATTTTTGCATTAAAGTTATCATTTTCTCAGGCTCATATCTTTTAACCCGCTCACAGACAAAGTTGAAGCCCTTGACATAAAGAACAAAAATTGTGAACATAAAAAATCAAAAATGATGGAGGTCAGTCTAGAAGCAACGTGTCTGAAGAAACCTACTAAGTTCTGAATCAGAGTCAGATTCGGACGATTCGGTAGAAAAAAAATCTAATTTTTTAAAGTTTTGTTACCAAAATTTGTCCCAAGTAGCTGCGATAGCTATTTGATCCATCTTTTGAAAAAAATTTTTTTTGTTTTTTTTTTAAAAATTTTTAAATCTTTTTTTTTAAATTTAAAATTTTTTTTTTAAATGTAAAATTTTTTTTTTATATTTTTTTTTTATCCGGAATGTTTTTTTTTTTTTTTTTTTTTGCTCAAAAGAAAGCTTATGTCTTTTCCTTTAAAGTAGTTTTGGTCGCTTTTTGGGATGCGTGTGGCTTATGTATAAAAAAAAAATAATTTCTAACTCAAACCCAATTATTATTTTATACCTTCGATACTGTAATGCCAACAATATGTTTATCACTTTTTTCTGTAGAAATGTTGACAAATTAAATTCTTTTTATTAATTTGTAATAATAATTAAATTAATATATAATTATAATAATAATAATTTCTAATAATAATAATAAAAAGATAAATAATAAAATTAAAAAAAGAATTTAATTTGTCAACATTTCTACAGAAAAAAAGTGATTTTATTCCTGGGATTAACATATTGTGGGCATTACAGTATCGAAGGTATTAAATAATAATTGGGTTTGTAACATACCGTCGGAAAGGTTAATTTGTCTAGTTTCTTTGCATACGTTTTATTTTTAAGGCTTTAGAAACACTTAAACACAAATAGGAAAAATTTCAAAATAGTGCATATGCTAAAAATTGAAAAACCCTCGTCTAGAGTTAGAAATTATTTTTTTTTATACATAAGCCACTCGCATCCCAAAAAGCGACCAAAACTACCTTAAAGGAAAAGACACAAGCTTTCTTTTGAGCAAAAAAAAAAAAAGAAAAAAAACATTCCGGATAAAAAAAATATAAAAAAAATTTTACATTTAAAAAAAAAATTTTAAATTTAAAAAAAAAGATTTAAAAAATTTTTTAAAAAAACAAAAAAAAATTTTTTCAAAATATTGATCAAATAGCTATCGAAGCTACTTGGGACAAATTTTGCTAACACCAATAGGTAGTAAGTTACATGGATAAGAAAGAACACCTGTATGGCCAAAATGTCAAATTTTGACCCCCACTAACTTAGAAACTTTTAGACCGATCTTGTTGAAAATTTGTGTCTAAACTACTATCCAATAGGACTAACCTTGGTGCGAATTTCATCCAAATCGGAAGACATCGATTTCAAAATTGGGTCACTTGACATGAAATCCCCCATATATTTAATATATACACCCAGAGAAAAAGCTACAAAACCATTTTTAAAAAAATTCTACCCATATTATGTTTAATGTATCCAAATCAATGTCGCCGACAACCATATTATGGTTAAATTAGTTTCTTGAAAAATAGTTTTGTTGTTTGCAACCATAATAAAACATGGTTTTCTCTGCTATGTAAGATTATGGTAGAATTTTAAAAATGAAAAATGGCCCAAAAAAAATGGGCTATTTTCCATACAACATTTTTGGGTGATTTTTCATTATGAAATTTAAAAAACGAAAAATCACCCAACAATAACGAAAAATAGCCCAAAAATTTTGGGCCATTTTTCATATGAAATCAGGCCCAATTTTACATGCAACTTTTTTGGGCGATTTTTCATTTTTCTTTTTTTGGCGATTTTTCTTTGGGCGATATTTCCTACAGCCAATTTCGGGCCTTGAAGTTTTTGAATTGTTTGAAAAGGCGTCTGGAATAAGTCAAAAATAATACACAAAATGTACTTCTGAGCTAAAAAAATTATTTCAGATGTCTTCAGTAGAATCGTATGGCGTTTCTTTTCTTAACACATTGACTGCCACGTCGGACACATATGTGTGACACTGCACTATATGGTTTACGCCACGTCGGATACATATCGAGCCCTTAAAGCAAAAATTATGTAACCAACAAAAATAAAATTTTACAGGAGAGTGTTTTTTTATATTATTTCATATAAATTTTTTATGAAATTTGTCGGTTACCTCAAAATTGTTCTTGCTATAAAATCATAACGGTGCCTTATGTGACCACGACATTTTAGGAGATGATGCAAGTGTTGCCAATAAAGTCATTTATAAAAAAAAACTAAAATTGAAAATGATGTCGGTTACATCATGTTTGCTATTTGGGCTCGATATGTCCGACGCGATTTTCATTCTTTCTAGCCATGTCACACAAAAGTGGTTGACGATAAATAGGATTTTATTGCAGTAATATGAAATTTCTGAAATAGTGATTTCGGCGGAGCTCAAAAATTAATTTAAAAAAAATGTTTTTTTTTTTGAAAAAAAAATGTAATTCATTTTATTGTACACAGTAAAAAAAACAAGTTAGAGTACTATATTCGGCTGTGACGAATCTTTGATACCCTCCACCGACAGTTCGAATGTTTAAGGAGTAATATCTGTATGATGTTATTATTATCTTAAACTGTGACGATTTGTTAGTAACTATGGTTTTAGGCGACTAAACTGTTTTCTGGTAGTAGGGTTTATATGGGGCCTAGGGTAAATTATGGACCGATCATCACGAAATTTCACAGCGTCATTTCTAGGCTTTTAAAACTGTGACGTACCAATTTCTGTTATGATAGCATTATTAATTATGGTTTTAGGTGTACTAAACTGTTTTCCGGGAGTAGGGTTTCTATGGGGCCTAAGGTAAATTATGGACCGATCGTCACGAAATTTCACAGTGTTATTTCTAGTCCTTCAAAACTGTGACGTACCAATTTCTGTTATGAAAGCATTATTAATTATGGTTTAAGGTGTACTAAACCGGTTTCCGGGAGTAGGGTTTCTATGGGGCCTAGGGTAAATTATGTACCGATCTTCACGAAATTTCACAGTATTGTAAATTATGGACCGATCGTCACGAAATGTAAAAGTGTTATTTCTTGTCCTAAAAAACTGTGACGTACCAAATTTTGTTACGCTAGCGTTATTTTTAACGGTTTACGGCGTACTAAACTGTTTTCCGAGAGTAGTGTTTATATGGGGCTTAGGGTAAATTATGGACGGATATTCACGAAATGTAATAGCGTGATTTCCAGTCAAATAAAACAAATGTTTGCAAAATCTTATCTCATTCCGTGCCTTGTTCCAGCATTTATGTTATTTTTTGTAACAAAGTTATCAATTTTTTTAGGTGGTGGTTCCACATTTTGATTCATAGGCTGGCCCTACTGAACCGATTTTGCTGGATTTCAATCCCTAACTGCTTAGGATAACTACAAGCAATTTGGCACTAAGTTTGCTCATTTCTTTTGAGTTGTTCGAAAGTGAGCGTGTTTTCAACAGACGGACAGACAGACGGACATGGCCAAATCGACTTAGAATTACTCAAGGACCCAGAATATATATACTTTATGGGGTCTGAGATGAATAATAAAAAAGTTTCACAGGGAATGACAAACTTAATATACCCTCTTCACAACTAATTATGGTGGAGGGTATAAAAAAGTAAAAGAAAACTTATTTTAAATTTTATTCTTATAATATAAAGACACAAATTAACACGTAGTAAGGAAAAATATAGAGCGTACCCAATTTGTTGCATTTTTGTGAGACTGTTTTTTGTCATGCATATATCTCCGACATGGTTTTGCATTAAAAAAAGGCGGAAGGCGCCTCGTCGGACACATGCGTGCGACACTCTTATATGCAAAAAAAATATTGCTGTGGCCCCCAGCATTTGCTGAAAGTGCCTTGGCAGTCAATGTGTTAAAATATATTAACACTCTTACTCCCATTTGAAGAGGTAATTTTTGTCCTTTTTCCCAACTTTTACACAAAAGTATACTAAAACAGCACTTTTAAGGGTTAAAATGTTCTATGAATATTTTCTGCATCAAATTTCACAAGGGGTCTTCAAAGACCGAAAGTTCGTGCAATATATTTATGTAAAATGCTTTATAATGAAAAATTGAAAAGTAGCATATATTTTTATTTCCACAAAAGCAGTGGTAATTAAGTCAAGACAGTGTAAAGAATTTCTGAGCGAAATGGTATATTAGGATTTAAACCCAAAAAAATCTTATGGCATTTTTTTTAATTAACCTGTGTTTTAATTATCTGGAATCTTTTTTGTCCTGTTTTAAAAAAAAAGATTTTAATGAAATCATTAAAAAAAATGTTATAATAGGAGCGAAGCTATAGGGTTAATTGCACACCTCATGGTTGATATATTTGGTATTAATTGTTATAATGCACGTATCAATTCCATTAAAACTTTCATTTTAATAAAAATTGTATTGCTTAAAGGCCCAAATACACTTGTCAAATGCTTGACATCAAGCTTGTCTACGCGTGCTTGACATTAGAACATACATTTGCTGGATCAGCTGTCAAGCATTGATTTTGCATTTTATTTTGAAGTGACAACAGCAGGAGCAAAAAATATTAAAATACAGATAAAAAGTGTTTAATTGTGATAACATACTTTTAACTGCGTTGCTTTTTAATAAATAAAAAAAAAATTTAAGAAAAGAAGGTGAAAATTATTAAATAACATTTTTTTCCTCCAAAGCATTTTTTTCATCCGACATTTTTAGCGTCTGTTCGGTTTGAAATCACGTTTAAAGTGTGTGGGTGCTTGAAGAGTAACGCCAATACATTCATCAAAATCACTCGTCAAGCATGCTAAATATCTAAATTTTTTGATTTTCCATCAAGCATCGTCGGTGTCACACTGTAGTGTAATACAACACCACCACACATACAAACTCATTTTCACTAATACAACCTTAATGCTGGATGGGAATTTGACCAGTGTATTTGGCCCTTTAGGCCTCAAATCGCTATTAGAAGCAACTCTGATATAAGGCTTAGAACTTTACAGAGACCCATCAAATATTCTACAATACTTATGGTGTTTTCTTTTCTACAAAAAATGTGACATTTTATTTAAAAAAATGCAATTTGGTGTTTGTTACTTAAACATTTTGCTCCCGAAAAGGGGTGAGTTTTTTAAGAATAAAACAAGCCACCCTTTTCGGAAGCAAAATTTTAAAGAAACAAACACCAAATTGCATTTTTTTAAATAAAATGTCACATTTTTTGTAGAAAAGAAAACACCATTATAGAATAAAAATAAATTTGGGGATAAGGGTACTCCAAAGGTACAACCGGCAAAGGATCTTTGTAAATACGTAAAAGTAAAATGACAATTTTGTGGTTGTCTCTTGTCTATTAATATCATGTAACGCATATTAAAAATATAATTTTCAACAAAAAAAAAAAAACAAATAAAACAAGTTATGTGCTATATTCGGCTGTGCCAAATCTTTGATTAGTTTAAGCGTTTGCAGTAAATTTCAGAAGGCTGCTAAAATGGAATCTAAGGAAAATTATGGACCGTATATCACAAAATTGCATAACATTTTTTCTGGCCATATGAAGCTAAACTGGAAGAAAGTTTACCGCGTATTTAATTATTTTACCTGAGTGGGCTTTATATGAGGCCTATGGTAAGTTATGCACCGATCTTCACCAAATTTCACAGTGTCATTTCTAGTTCTATAAAACTGTGATGTATCAAATTTTGTTATGATAGCGTTATTTTTTACGTTTTTAGGCGTACTAAGCTGTTTTCCGGGAGTAAGGTTTATATGGGGCCTAGGGTAAATTATGAACTGATCTTCACAAAATTTCACAGTCTTATTTCTAGTCCTGTAAAACTTACATGTTCCAAATTTTGTTATGATAGCATTATTTTTTACGTATTTAGGTTTACTAAGCTGTTTTCCGGGAGTAAGGTTTATATGGGGCCTATGGTAAATGATGGACCGTTCTTCACAAAATTTTAAAGTCTTATTTCTCGTTCAATAAAACTGTGATGTACCAAATTATGTTATGATAGCATTCTTTTTTACGTTTTTAGGCGTACTAAGCTGTTTTCCGGGAGTAAGGTTTATATGGGGCCTATGGTAAATTATGGACCGATCTTCACGAAATTTCACAGTCTTATTTTCAGTTCTAAAAAATTTTGATGTACCAAATTTTGTTATGATGGCATTCTTTTTTACGGATTTAGGCGTTCTAAACTGTTTTCTGGAAGTAGGTTTTATATGGGGCCTATGGTAAATTATGGACCGATCTTCACGAAACTTAATAGTTTCATTTCTAGTCCTATTTTACTGTGACGTGCCAAAATTTGTTATGATAGCATTGTTAGTTAGGGTTTTAGACTTACTTTACTGTTTTCCGGGAGTAGGGCTTATATGGGGCCTAGGGTAAATCATGGACGGATCTTCAAGAAATTTTACAGCGTGATTTCCAGTTAAATAAAACGAACTGTAGCGAAATCGTATATCATTCTGTGCATTTTTCCACCATTTATGTTAGTTTTTGTAACAAAATTATTAATTTTTTTTAGGTGGTGGTTCCACATTTTGATTCATAGCTCAGATCCTATTGAACCGATTTTGCTGGATTTCAATCCCAAACTGCTTAGGAAAATACACCTCTGGTGTGATGAGAATACATAATGAGGTAGGGCTGTAAAATCTGTGATAAACAAAAAGCTCACATTATCGATTTAGAAAAATTCAACGTTACAACCAAGGTATATTTACAAAAGGTAAACTCGTTGGCCCATATGTTTGTCAGCTGTTTACCCCTAGTTGGAACCCAAACGTCAAATTTCGTGTATATGAGTCAAAATTTGTACATGTGTGCGTTAAATTGTTTTTGTTTTATATGAAGATAATTTTGACAATTCGGTTCTGTTTATAGAGCAGCATGTCTACACTCCCAAATGAGTCTACCTTGTGCAAATAAACCTTGGTTACAACACAACTAATGAAACATTTCACATTTTTTGGTCTAAAAATTTTTAAAATGTGAAGAAAATTTGTTTAATTAAAAATGGCTAATGGCTAAATAAATTTTTTCATGGCTAAACGACATGAAAAATTGTTAAATCTAGCCACTAAATGGCTTAATTGGCAACACTGCTATGCTGACCTATCTGTCTTTATTTGACGGGTCCAATTTAGAAAATGTCCTTTTGAAAACAGTCTTTTTATGATTAAAACATTTTTATTTTATACCACATACAACATACATACATTTATTTTAAAACATTTTCATAGATGCTTGGAAAATAATAAAATAACAAAAATTATGGGGTTAAGCAGTTAATGATTTTGGAAACATGCCTAATAGAACCTTTCAAACGACAAAAAAGAGTTCTGCATGGAGGTTTAGCTTCATCTTCATCTTCCTCTTCTTCATCTTCCTCTTCTTCATCTTCATCATCTTTTACACCGCCAGTGGGTGCAGCTGCTTCTTGGGGCACTAAGGATTCCAGTTTAAGACTACGATGTTGTCTTTTATTCGATACAAGGATTTCTATAGGATATCTATCATCCTCCACTGAAACTATAGATTCTTGGAGTAAAGAGCTTCGAGGTTTGGCCCAAACATTATGGGCTACAAGTCCCAAAACTATAAAAGCTGCCAAAACACGCATGTTTTATTTTCTTATTTTAATTTATTTAAAAATATAATTAAAGGTCGTTGAAAACTGATTCAAAACTGCTGATTTTATTAAAACCTTTCTATATTTATACCCTTTAAAAAATTATTATGTGGTCTAATGTTTTCGTGTTATTTCAATCGTGCTTTTATTTATTTATGTATTTGCATGAAACATGTTGACTCAGTTTTTATACCCTCCACCACAATTAGTTTTGAAGAGGGTATATTAAGTTTGTCATTCCGTGTGAAACTTTTTTATTATTCATCTCAGACCCTATAAAGTATATATATTCTGGGTCCTTGAGTAATTTTAAGTCGATTTAGCCATGTCCGTCTGTCTGTTGAAAACACGCTCACTTTCGAAAAACTCAAAAGAAATAAACAAACTTGGTGTCAAATTGCTTGTAGTAATCCTAAGCAGTTTGGGATTGAAATCCAGCAAAATCGGTTCAATAGGATCTGAGCTATGAATCAAAATGTGGAACCACCACCTAAAAAAAATTAATAATTTTGTTACAAAAACTAACATAAATGGTGGAAAAATGCACAGAATGATATACGATTTCGCTACAGTTCGTTTTATTTAACTGGAAATCACGCTGTAAAATTTCTTGAAGATCCGTCCATGATTTACCCTAGGCCCCATATAAGCCCTACTCCCGGAAAACAGTAAAGTAAGTCTAAAACCCTAACTAACAATGCTATCATAACAAATTTTGGCACGTCACAGTAAAATAGGACTAGAAATGAAACTATTAAGTTTCGTGAAGATCGGTCCATAATTTACCATAGGCCCCATATAAAACCTACTTCCAGAAAACAGTTTAGAACGCCTAAATCCGTAAAAAAGAATGCCATCATAACAAAATTTGGTACATCAAAATTTTTTAGAACTGAAAATAAGACTGTGAAATTTCGTGAAGATCGGTCCATAATTTACCATAGGCCCCATATAAACCTTACTCCCGGAAAACAGCTTAGTACGCCTAAAAACGTAAAAAAGAATGCTATCATAACATAATTTGGTACATCACAGTTTTATTGAACGAGAAATAAGACTTTAAAATTTTGTGAAGAACGGTCCATCATTTACCATAGGCCCCATATAAACCTTACTCCCGGAAAACAGCTTAGTAAACCTAAATACGTAAAAAATAATGCTATCATAACAAAATTTGGAACATGTAAGTTTTACAGGACTAGAAATAAGACTGTGAAATTTTGTGAAGATCAGTTCATAATTTACCCTAGGCCCCATATAAACCTTACTCCCGGAAAACAGCTTAGTACGCCTAAAAACGTAAAAAATAACGCTATCATAACAAAATTTGATACATCACAGTTTTATAGAACTAGAAATGACACTGTGAAATTTGGTGAAGATCGGTGCATAACTTACCATAGGCCTCATATAAAGCCCACTCTGGTAAAATAATTAAATACGCGGTAAACTTTCTTCCAGTTTAGCTTCATATGGCCAGAAAAAATGTTATGCAATTTTGTGATATACGGTCCATAATTTTCCTTAGATTCCATTTTAGCAGCCTTCTGAAATTTACTGTCAACGCTTAAACTAATCAAAGATTTGGCACAGCCGAATATAGCACATAACTTGTTTTATTTGTTTTTTTTTTTTTTGTTGAAAATTATATTTTTAATATGCGTTACATGATATTAATAGACAAGAGACAACCACAAAATTGTCATTTTACTTTTACGTATTTACAAAGATCCTTTGCCGGTTGTACCTTTGGAGTACCCTTATCCCCAAATTTATTTTTATTCTATAATGGTGTTTTCTTTTCTACAAAAAATGTGACATTTTATTTAAAAGAATGCAATTTGGTGTTTGTTACTTAAACATTTTGCTTCCGAAAAGGGTGGCTTGTTTTATTCTTAAAAAAACTCACCCCTTTTCGGGAGCAAAATTTTAAAGAAACAGACACCAAATTGCATTTTGTTAAATAAAATGTGACATTTTTTTGTAGAAAAGAAAACACCATAAGTATTGTAGAATATTTGATGGGTCTCTGTAAAGTTCTAAGCCTTATATCAGAGTTGCTTCTAATAGCGATTTGAGGCCTAAAGGGCCAAATACACTGGTCAAATTCCCATCCAGCATTAAGGTTGTATTAGTGAAAATGAGTTTGTATGTGTGGTGGTGTTGTATTACACTACAGTGTGACACCGACGATGCTTGATGGAAAATCAAAAAATTTAGATATTTAGCATGCTTGACGAGTGATTTTGATGAATGTATTGGCGTTACTCTTCAAGCACCCACACACTTTAAACGTGATTTCAAACCGAACAGACGCTAAAAATGTCGGATGAAAAAAATGCTTTGGAGGAAAAAAATGTTATTTAATAATTTTCACCTTCTTTTCTTAATTTTTTTTTTTATTTATTAAAAAGCAACGCAGTTAAAAGTATGTTATCACAATTAAACACTTTTTATCTGTATTTTAATATTTTTTGCTCCTGCTGTTGTCACTTCAAAATAAAATGCAAAATCAATGCTTGACAGCTGATCCAGCAAATGTATGTTCTAATGTCAAGCACGCGTAGACAAGCTTGATGTCAAGCATTTGACAAGTGTATTTGGGCCTTTAAGCAATACAATTTTTATTAAAATGAAAGTTTTAATGGAATTGATACGTGCATTATAACAATTAATACCAAATATATCAACCATGAGGTGTGCAATTAACCCTATAGCTTCGCTCCTATTATAACATTTTTTTTAATGATTTCATTAAAATCTTTTTTTTTAAAACAGGACAAAAAAGATTCCAGATAATTAAAACACAGGTTAATTAAAAAAAATGCCATAAGATTTTTTTGGGTTTAAATCCTAATATACCATTTCGCTCAGAAATTCTTTACACTGTCTTGACTTAATTACCACTGCTTTTGTGGAAATAAAAATATATGCTACTTTTCAATTTTTCATTATAAAGCATTTTACATAAATATATTGCACGAACTTTCGGTCTTTGAAGACCCCTTGTGAAATTTGATGCAGAAAATATTCATAGAACATTTTAACCCTTAAAAGTGCTGTTTTAGTATACTTTTGTGTAAAAGTTGGGAAAAAGGACAAAAATTACCTCTTCAAATGGGAGTAAGAGTGTTAATATATTTTAACACATTGACTGCCAAGGCACTTTCAGCAAATGCTGGGGGCCACAGCAATATTTTTTTTGCATATAAGAGTGTCGCACGCATGTGTCCGACGAGGCGCCTTCCGCCTTTTTTTAATGCAAAACCATGTCGGAGATATATGCATGACAAAAAACAGTCTCACAAAAATGCAACAAATTGGGTACGCTCTATATTTTTCCTTACTACGTGTTAATTTGTGTCTTTATATTATAAGAATAAAATTTAAAATAAGTTTTCTTTTACTTTTTTTTTTTTTTCATTCCCTGTGAAACTTTTTTATTATTCATCTCAGACCCCATAAAGTATATATATTCTGGGTCCTTGAGTAATTCTAAGTCGATTTAGCCATGTCCGTCTGTCTGTCCGTCTGTTGAAAACACGCTCACTTTCGAACAACTCAAAAGAAATGAGCAAACTTAGTGCCAAATTGCTTGTAGTTATCCTAAGCAGTTAGGGATTGAAATCCAGCAAAATCGGTTCAGTAGGGCCAGCCTATGAATCAAAATGTGGAACCACCACCTAAAAAAATTGATAACTTTGTTACAAAAAATAACATAAATGCTGGAACAAGGCACGGAATGAGATAAGATTTTGCAAACATTTGTTTTATTTGACTGGAAATCACGCTATTACATTTCGTGAATATCCGTCCATAATTTACCCTAAGCCCCATATAAACACTACTCTCGGAAAACAGTTTAGTACGCCGTAAACCGTTAAAAATAACGCTAGCGTAACAAAATTTGGTACGTCACAGTTTTTTAGGACAAGAAATAACACTTTTAGATTTCGTGACGATCGGTCCATAATTTACAATACTGTGAAATTTCGTGAAGATCGGTACATAATTTACCCTAGGCCCCATAGAAACCCTACTCCCGGAAACCGGTTTAGTACACCTTAAACCATAATTAATAATGCTTTCATAACAGAAATTGGTACGTCACAGTTTTGAAGGACTAGAAATAACACTGTGAAATTTCGTGACGATCGGTCCATAATTTACCTTAGGCCCCATAGAAACCCTACTCCCGGAAAACAGTTTAGTACACCTAAAACCATAATTAATAATGCTATCATAACAGAAATTGGTACGTCACAGTTTTAAAAGCCTAGAAATGACGCTGTGAAATTTCGTGATGATCGGTCCATAATTTACCCTAGGCCCCATATAAACCCTACTACCAGAAAACAGTTTAGTCGCCTAAAACCATAGTTACTAACAAATCGTCACAGTTTAAGATAATAATAACATCATACAGATATTACTCCTTAAACATTCGAACTGTCGGTGGAGGGTATCAAAGATTCGTCACAGCCGAATATAGTACTCTAACTTGTTTTTTTTACTGTGTACAATAAAATGAATTACATTTTTTTTCAAAAAAAAAACATTTTTTTTAAATTAATTTTTGAGCTCCGCCGAAATCACTATTTCAGAAATTTCATATTACTGCAATAAAATCCTATTTATCGTCAACCACTTTTGTGTGACATGGCTAGAAAGAATGAAAATCGCGTCGGACATATCGAGCCCAAATAGCAAACATGATGTAACCGACATCATTTTCAATTTTAGTTTTTTTTTATAAATGACTTTATTGGCAACACTTGCATCATCTCCTAAAATGTCGTGGTCACATAAGGCACCGTTATGATTTTATAGCAAGAACAATTTTGAGGTAACCGACAAATTTCATAAAAAATTTATATGAAATAATATAAAAAAACACTCTCCTGTAAAATTTTATTTTTGTTGGTTACATAATTTTTGCTTTAAGGGCTCGATATGTATCCGACGTGGCGTAAACCATATAGTGCAGTGTCACACATATGTGTCCGACGTGGCAGTCAATGTGTTAAGAAAAGAAACGCCATACGATTCTACTGAAGACATCTGAAATAATTTTTTTAGCTCAGAAGTACATTTTGTGTATTATTTTTGACTTATTCCAGACGCCTTTTCAAACAATTCAAAAACTTCAAGGCCCGAAATTGGCTGTAGGAAATATCGCCCAAAGAAAAATCGCCAAAAAAAAGAAAAATGAAAAATCGCCCAAAAAAGTTGCATGTAAAATTGAGCCTGATTTCATATGAAAAATGGCCCAAAATTTTTGGGCTATTTTTCGTTATTGTTGGGTGATTTTTCGTTTTTTAAATTTCATAATAAAAAATCACCCAAAAATGTTGTATGAAAAATAGCCCATTTTTTTTGGGCCATTTTTCATTTTTAAAATTCTACCATAATCTTACATAGCAGAGAAAACCATGTTTTATTATGGTTGCAAACAACAAAACTATTTTTCAAGAAACTAATTTAACCATAATATGGTTGTCGGCGACATTGATTTGGATACATTAAACATAATATGGGTAGAATTTTTTTAAAAATGGTTTTGTAGCTTTTTCTCTGGGTGTATATATTAAATATATGGGGGATTTCATGTCAAGTGACCCAATTTTGAAATCGATGTCTTCCGATTTGGATGAAATTCGCACCAAGGTTAGTCCTATTGGATAGTAGTTTAGACACAAATTTTCAACAAGATCGGTCTAAAAGTTTCTAAGTTAGTGGGGGTCAAAATTTGACATTTTGGCCATACAGGTGTTCTTTCTTATCCATGTAACTTACTACCTATTGGTGTTAGCAAAATTTGTCCCAAGTAGCTTCGATAGCTATTTGATCAATATTTTGAAAAAATTTTTTTTTGTTTTTTTAAAAAATTTTTTAAATCTTTTTTTTTATTTATTTTTTTTATAAATTTATTCTATAATATGGAAATTTAAAAAATATATCGCTCAAAAATGTTAAAATATTCAAAAATATGCATTTAAAACCAAAATATGCAAAAATATGCATTTTCACAAAAATATGCAACAATATGCAAAAACAAATCTATGTAATTTTAACGCCAATTTAATGATTCGGAAAGATAATTGGTCGACATCGATCTTAGACTATCGGCAAAAAACATGCATTTGCATGGAAATCGCATCCCTACTAATTAAATAGTATCTAAAATTTTTATTTTTCGTATTTGTTTTCAAAAATGTCATGACCAATTATTTTTGAAAGATTAGTGAGATTATGTTTATATGCAGCTTTTTTGATTGCAAGTTCAAATTTTGCACTATTTGAATTGAGGGCAGATTTTTTTTCACTTAATCTGCATTTTCTTATAGTGAAAAAATTTGCAGCGTCTCTAAATTTTTTTTAGTGGGGTAGTTAAAAAAATAACAATCATCACTAAAGCTGGTAAAAAAGAGTGCAAACGAATTTTTTGCAGTTTTATTTAGTGATAGTGCATTGCTATGAACTATGATTTGCAAAAAAATCATTACATTTTTATAGGCATGTGAACAACTTTTTTTCGTTTTTATAAAATGAAAAATTTAAAATTGTGTACATTTTTAATCCTTCTTTACTTTTACTATTGGATTTAAATTTAAATACTTCTAGTAATAAATTTCCCACACAAATTTCCCGAGATTTTTTCCCCACAAAATGTGCGGGATCCCGGAAAATCTAACAATTCAAAACAATGTTTTACACAATATCATTGATATTGCGCCCGTTTCTGCTTAAAAAAAAATCATTCTTTTTGAGTTATGACACTATTGAAGTAAGTGAGGGGTACATATTTGTATTATTTCTTCTTAAATTTAATTTAGTAAAAAGTATCAAATCTCCCTTTAAAATGAAATAGCAAACAAGCCAGTTAAAGTCTTAATGCAAATATTTATTTAACATTTTGTTTTCTATTTATTTCTAGAAAAAAAATATATGTTTTACTTCTAGTTAAACAAATATTTGTATTTTTTTTTTTTAAATTCTCAAGGCGAAAGATATTTGTTTATTCGCAAAAATAAACAAAACATACATTGATAAAAAAAAAACCATGCCTTGTATGTATAAAACCTTTCGTGCATTGCACGAAATCGTTCGAGATTTCGCACCACGAAATTAACAAAATTATAACTTATAATTTACGGATAACAATTTGTGTATCTTATGAAATATTTTAAATGTGCGCTGCACTTTTGCTGAAAATTGAATTTCATCGGCCAAAAGTCCATTTTTTTGTTTTCGCCGACTTGAAAAATTTTAATGCCATTCGAAAGCAAACATATAAGAGCTAAGGTATCCAAAAAACTGAATAAAAATATTGGTAATTGTGGGTGTGGCATGCTGCTGGAAACAAATATTTTATGTTGTTTTAGAGAATAATTAATTTTTTGTAAATTTGATCAGAATTAAATTATGATTTCTCGCAAACTGTTATCAATATACGGCGTAGTTATTGGATAGTAGTTTTTAAGAAATGGTTCACTACATCTCTGTATCATTTATATCTGATGTGTTACACAGTGTTACACGAAACAAATAACTATATACGGACAAGTCTACGTGATAAAAGACCCATGTCTCGTAGTTTAACCCAAAATCATGTACTTTTTATTTATGGGCCCCCAAAGATTTGGGGCCTCGGTGTCATTTTTTCAATGATCATTTTCTCAGGCTCATATGTTGCAAACCGTTTGGAATTTGATTTACCCTCTCAGACAAAATTGTAGCTCTTGCTAAAATATAAAAATTGTGAACATATAAAATTAAAAAACCTTCATCTTCCAGATCAAAATCGCAAAAAATTTAAAAAAAAATCGATTTTTTTTACCTTTTTTCGACTGTTCAGGTCCATAGGTAGCAAACCGTTCAAAATTAAAGGAAACAATCAACTACAAAAAAGTACCTAAAATCTCAATAAGCAACTTTCTAGAGCATATGAACTTCCTAGGAATTATTCTTAACAATTAGCGCTTAGGTAGCCGCAAAAGTGAAAAATTTCCCGAAAATTTTTTATTGCATTTGTTTTTTCTTTACGTCAATTTAGGGATACTACGCTATCTATAACCATATACGAACACCACTACGTGATAAAAGACCAAAAAAAAAAGACCCGTGTCTCCCAGTTTTGTCCAAAATCATGCGCTTTTTTTACGGGCCCCCAAAGATTTGGGTCCTTGGTGTCATTTTTGCATTAAAGTTATCATTTTCTCAGGCTCATATCTTTTAACCCGCTCACAGACAAAGTTGAAGCCCTTGACATAAAGAACAAAAATTGTGAACATAAAAAATCAAAAATGATGGAGGTCAGTCTAGAAGCAACGTGTCTGAAGAAACCTACTAAGTTCTGAATCAGAGTCAGATTCGGACGATTCGGTAGAAAAAAAATCTAATTTTTTACAGTTTTGTTACCAAAATTTGTCCCAAGTAGCTGCGATAGCTATTTGATCCATCTTTTGAAAAAAATTTTTTTTGTTTTTTTTTTAAAAATTTTTAAATCTTTTTTTTTAAATTTAAAATTTTTTTTTTAAATGTAAAATTTTTTTTTTATATTTTTTTTTTATCCGGAATGTTTTTTTTTTTTTTTTTTTTTGCTCAAAAGAAAGCTTATGTCTTTTCCTTTAAAGTAGTTTTGGTCGCTTTTTGGGATGCGTGTGGCTTATGTATAAAAAAAAAATAATTTCTAACTCAAACCCAATTATTATTTTATACCTTCGATACTGTAATGCCAACAATATGTTTATCACTTTTTTCTGTAGAAATGTTGACAAATTAAATTCTTTTTATTAATTTGTAATAATAATTAAATTAATATATAATTATAATAATAATAATTTCTAATAATAATAATAAAAAGATAAATAATAAAATTAAAAAAAGAATTTAACTTGTCAACATTTCTACAGAAAAAAAGTGATTTTATTCCTGGGATTAACATATTGTGGGCATTACAGTATCGAAGGTATTAAATAATAATTGGGTTTGTAACATACCGTCGGAAAGGTTAATTTGTCTAGTTTCTTTGCATACGTTTTATTTTTAAGGCTTTAGAAACACTTAAACACAAATAGGAAAAATTTCAAAATAGTGCATATGCTAAAAATTGAAAAACCCTCGTCTAGAGTTAGAAATTATTTTTTTTTATACATAAGCCACTCGCATCCCAAAAAGCGACCAAAACTACCTTAAAGGAAAAGACACAAGCTTTCTTTTGAGCAAAAAAAAAAAAAGAAAAAAAACATTCCGGATAAAAAAAATATAAAAAAAATTTTACATTTAAAAAAAAAATTTTAAATTTAAAAAAAAAGATTTAAAAAATTTTTTAAAAAAACAAAAAAAAATTTTTTCAAAATATTGATCAAATAGCTATCGAAGCTACTTGGGACAAATTTTGCTAACACCAATAGGTAGTAAGTTACATGGATAAGAAAGAACACCTGTATGGCCAAAATGTCAAATTTTGACCCCCACTAACTTAGAAACTTTTAGACCGATCTTGTTGAAAATTTGTGTCTAAACTACTATCCAATAGGACTAACCTTGGTGCGAATTTCATCCAAATCGGAAGACATCGATTTCAAAATTGGGTCACTTGACATGAAATCCCCCATATATTTAATATATACACCCAGAGAAAAAGCTACAAAACCATTTTTAAAAAAATTCTACCCATATTATGTTTAATGTATCCAAATCAATGTCGCCGACAACCATATTATGGTTAAATTAGTTTCTTGAAAAATAGTTTTGTTGTTTGCAACCATAATAAAACATGGTTTTCTCTGCTATGTAAGATTATGGTAGAATTTTAAAAATGAAAAATGGCCCAAAAAAAATGGGCTATTTTTCATACAACATTTTTGGGTGATTTTTCATTATGAAATTTAAAAAACGAAAAATCACCCAACAATAACGAAAAATAGCCCAAAAATTTTGGGCCATTTTTCATATGAAATCAGGCTCAATTTTACATGCAACTTTTTTGGGCGATTTTTCATTTTTCTTTTTTTGGCGATTTTTCTTTGGGCGATATTTCCTACAGCCAATTTCGGGCCTTGAAGTTTTTGAATTGTTTGAAAAGGCGTCTGGAATAAGTCAAAAATAATACACAAAATGTACTTCTGAGCTAAAAAAATTATTTCAGATGTCTTCAGTAGAATCGTATGGCGTTTCTTTTCTTAACACATTGACTGCCACGTCGGACACATATGTGTGACACTGCACTATATGGTTTACGCCACGTCGGATACATATCGAGCCCTTAAAGCAAAAATTATGTAACCAACAAAAATAAAATTTTACAGGAGAGTGTTTTTTTATATTATTTCATATAAATTTTTTATGAAATTTGTCGGTTACCTCAAAATTGTTCTTGCTATAAAATCATAACGGTGCCTTATGTGACCACGACATTTTAGGAGATGATGCAAGTGTTGCCAATAAAGTCATTTATAAAAAAAAACTAAAATTGAAAATGATGTCGGTTACATCATGTTTGCTATTTGGGCTCGATATGTCCGACGCGATTTTCATTCTTTCTAGCCATGTCACACAAAAGTGGTTGACGATAAATAGGATTTTATTGCAGTAATATGAAATTTCTGAAATAGTGATTTCGGCGGAGCTCAAAAATTAATTTAAAAAAAATGTTTTTTTTTTGAAAAAAAAATGTAATTCATTTTATTGTACACAGTAAAAAAAACAAGTTAGAGTACTATATTCGGCTGTGACGAATCTTTGATACCCTCCACCGACAGTTCGAATGTTTAAGGAGTAATATCTGTATGATGTTATTATTATCTTAAACTGTGACGATTTGTTAGTAACTATGGTTTTAGGCGACTAAACTGTTTTCTGGTAGTAGGGTTTATATGGGGCCTAGGGTAAATTATGGACCGATCATCACGAAATTTCACAGCGTCATTTCTAGGCTTTTAAAACTGTGACGTACCAATTTCTGTTATGATAGCATTATTAATTATGGTTTTAGGTGTACTAAACTGTTTTCCGGGAGTAGGGTTTCTATGGGGCCTAAGGTAAATTATGGACCGATCGTCACGAAATTTCACAGTGTTATTTCTAGTCCTTCAAAACTGTGACGTACCAATTTCTGTTATGAAAGCATTATTAATTATGGTTTAAGGTGTACTAAACCGGTTTCCGGGAGTAGGGTTTCTATGGGGCCTAGGGTAAATTATGTACCGATCTTCACGAAATTTCACAGTATTGTAAATTATGGACCGATCGTCACGAAATCTAAAAGTGTTATTTCTTGTCCTAAAAAACTGTGACGTACCAAATTTTGTTACGCTAGCGTTATTTTTAACGGTTTACGGCGTACTAAACTGTTTTCCGAGAGTAGTGTTTATATGGGGCTTAGGGTAAATTATGGACGGATATTCACGAAATGTAATAGCGTGATTTCCAGTCAAATAAAACAAATGTTTGCAAAATCTTATCTCATTCCGTGCCTTGTTCCAGCATTTATGTTATTTTTTGTAACAAAGTTATCAATTTTTTTAGGTGGTGGTTCCACATTTTGATTCATAGGCTGGCCCTACTGAACCGATTTTGCTGGATTTCAATCCCTAACTGCTTAGGATAACTACAAGCAATTTGGCACTAAGTTTGCTCATTTCTTTTGAGTTGTTCGAAAGTGAGCGTGTTTTCAACAGACGGACAGACAGACGGACATGGCTAAATCGACTTAGAATTACTCAAGGACCCAGAATATATATACTTTATGGGGTCTGAGATGAATAATAAAAAAGTTTCACAGGGAATGACAAACTTAATATACCCTCTTCACAACTAATTATGGTGGAGGGTATAAAAAAGTAAAAGAAAACTTATTTTAAATTTTATTCTTATAATATAAAGACACAAATTAACACGTAGTAAGGAAAAATATAGAGCGTACCCAATTTGTTGCATTTTTGTGAGACTGTTTTTTGTCATGCATATATCTCCGACATGGTTTTGCATTAAAAAAAGGCGGAAGGCGCCTCGTCGGACACATGCGTGCGACACTCTTATATGCAAAAAAAATATTGCTGTGGCCCCCAGCATTTGCTGAAAGTGCCTTGGCAGTCAATGTGTTAAAATATATTAACACTCTTACTCCCATTTGAAGAGGTAATTTTTGTCCTTTTTCCCAACTTTTACACAAAAGTATACTAAAACAGCACTTTTAAGGGTTAAAATGTTCTATGAATATTTTCTGCATCAAATTTCACAAGGGGTCTTCAAAGACCGAAAGTTCGTGCAATATATTTATGTAAAATGCTTTATAATGAAAAATTGAAAAGTAGCATATATTTTTATTTCCACAAAAGCAGTGGTAATTAAGTCAAGACAGTGTAAAGAATTTCTGAGCGAAATGGTATATTAGGATTTAAACCCAAAAAAATCTTATGGCATTTTTTTTAATTAACCTGTGTTTTAATTATCTGGAATCTTTTTTGTCCTGTTTTAAAAAAAAAGATTTTAATGAAATCATTAAAAAAAATGTTATAATAGGAGCGAAGCTATAGGGTTAATTGCACACCTCATGGTTGATATATTTGGTATTAATTGTTATAATGCACGTATCAATTCCATTAAAACTTTCATTTTAATAAAAATTGTATTGCTTAAAGGCCCAAATACACTTGTCAAATGCTTGACATCAAGCTTGTCTACGCGTGCTTGACATTAGAACATACATTTGCTGGATCAGCTGTCAAGCATTGATTTTGCATTTTATTTTGAAGTGACAACAGCAGGAGCAAAAAATATTAAAATACAGATAAAAAGTGTTTAATTGTGATAACATACTTTTAACTGCGTTGCTTTTTAATAAATAAAAAAAAAATTTAAGAAAAGAAGGTGAAAATTATTAAATAACATTTTTTTCCTCCAAAGCATTTTTTTCATCCGACATTTTTAGCGTCTGTTCGGTTTGAAATCACGTTTAAAGTGTGTGGGTGCTTGAAGAGTAACGCCAATACATTCATCAAAATCACTCGTCAAGCATGCTAAATATCTAAATTTTTTGATTTTCCATCAAGCATCGTCGGTGTCACACTGTAGTGTAATACAACACCACCACACATACAAACTCATTTTCACTAATACAACCTTAATGCTGGATGGGAATTTGACCAGTGTATTTGGCCCTTTAGGCCTCAAATCGCTATTAGAAGCAACTCTGATATAAGGCTTAGAACTTTACAGAGACCCATCAAATATTCTACAATACTTATGGTGTTTTCTTTTCTACAAAAAAATGTCACATTTTATTTAAAAAAATGCAATTTGGTGTCTGTTTCTTTAAAATTTTGCTCCCGAAAAAAGGGTGAGTTTTTTAAGAATAAAACAAGCCACCCTTTTCGGAAGCAAAATGTTTAAGTAACAAACACCAAATTGCATTTTTTTAAATAAAATGTCACATTTTTTGTAGAAAAGAAAACACCATTATAGAATAAAAATAAATTTGGGGATAAGGGTACTCCAAAGGTACAACCGGCAAAGGATCTTTGTAAATACGTAAAAGTAAAATGACAATTTTGTGGTTGTCTCTTGTCTATTAATATCATGTAACGCATATTAAAAATATAATTTTCAACAAAAAAAAAAAACAAATAAAACAAGTTATGTGCTATATTCGGCTGTGCCAAATCTTTGATTAGTTTAAGCGTTTGCAGTAAATTTCAGAAGGCTGCTAAAATGGAATCTAAGGAAAATTATGGACCGTATATCACAAAATTGCATAACATTTTTTCTGGCCATATGAAGCTAAACTGGAAGAAAGTTTACCGCGTATTTAATTATTTTACCAGAGTGGGCTTTATATGAGGCCTATGGTAAGTTATGCACCGATCTTCACCAAATTTCACAGTGTCATTTCTAGTTCTATAAAACTGTGATGTATCAAATTTTGTTATGATAGCGTTATTTTTTACGTTTTTAGGCGTACTAAGCTGTTTTCCGGGAGTAAGGTTTATATGGGGCCTAGGGTAAATTATGAACTGATCTTCACAAAATTTCACAGTCTTATTTCTAGTCCTGTAAAACTTACATGTTCAAAATTTTGTTATGATAGCATTATTTTTTACGTATTTAGGTTTACTAAGCTGTTTTCCGGGAGTAAGGTTTATATGGGGCCTATGGTAAATGATGGACCGTTCTTCACAAAATTTTAAAGTCTTATTTCTCGTTCAATAAAACTGTGATGTACCAAATTATGTTATGATAGCATTCTTTTTTACGTTTTTAGGCGTACTAAGCTGTTTTCCGGGAGTAAGGTTTATATGGGGCCTATGGTAAATTATGGACCGATCTTCACGAAATTTCACAGTCTTATTTTCAGTTCTAAAAAATTTTGATGTACCAAATTTTGTTATGATGGCATTCTTTTTTACGGATTTAGGCGTTCTAAACTGTTTTCTGGAAGTAGGTTTTATATGGGGCCTATGGTAAATTATGGACCGATCTTCACGAAACTTAATAGTTTCATTTCTAGTCCTATTTTACTGTGACGTGCCAAAATTTGTTATGATAGCATTGTTAGTTAGGGTTTTAGACTTACTTTACTGTTTTCCGGGAGTAGGGCTTATATGGGGCCTAGGGTAAATCATGGACGGATCTTCAAGAAATTTTACAGCGTGATTTCCAGTTAAATAAAACGAACTGTAGCGAAATCGTATATCATTCTGTGCATTTTTCCACCATTTATGTTAGTTTTTGTAACAAAATTATTAATTTTTTTTAGGTGGTGGTTCCACATTTTGATTCATAGCTCAGATCCTATTGAACCGATTTTGCTGGATTTCAATCCCAAACTGCTTAGGATTACTACAAGCAATTTGACACCAAGTTTGTTTATTTCTTTTGAGTTTTTCGAAAGTGAGCGTGTTTTCAACAGACAGACGGACATGGCTAAATCGACTTAAAATTACTCAAGGACCCAGAATATATATACTTTATAGGGTCTGAGATGAATAATAAAAAAGTTTCACACGGAATGACAAACTTAATATACCCTCTTCAAAACTAATTGTGGTGGAGGGTATAAAAACTGAGTCAACATGTTTCATGCAAATACATAAATAATAAATAAATAAAAGCACGATTGAAATAACACGAAAACATTAGACCACATAATAATTTTTTAAAGGGTATAAATATAGAAAGGTTTTAATAAAATCAGCAGTTTTGAATCAGTTTTCAACGACCTTTAATTATATTTTTAAATAAATTAAAATAAGAAAATAAAACATGCGTGTTTTGGCAGCTTTTATAGTTTTGGGACTTGTAGCCCATAATGTTTGGGCCAAACCTCGAAGCTCTTTACTCCAAGAATCTATAGTTTCAGTGGAGGATGATAGATATCCTATAGAAATCCTTGTATCGAATAAAAGACAACATCGTAGTCTTAAACTGGAATCCTTAGTGCCCCAAGAAGCAGCTGCACCCACTGGCGGTGTAAAAGATGATGAAGATGAAGAAGAGGAAGATGAAGAAGAGGAAGATGAAGATGAAGCTAAACCTCCATGCAGAACTCTTTTTTGTCGTTTGAAAGGTTCTATTAGGCATGTTTCCAAAATCATTAACTGCTTAACCCCATAATTTTTGTTATTTTATTATTTTCCAAGCATCTATGAAAATGTTTTAAAATAAATGTATGTATGTTGTATGTGGTATAAAATAAAAATGTTTTAATCATAAAAAGACTGTTTTCAAAAGGACATTTTCTAAATTGGACCTGTCAAATAAAGACAGATAGGTCAGCATAGCAGTGTTGCCAATTAAGCCATTTAGTGGCTAGATTTAACAATTTTTCATGTCGTTTAGCCATGAAAAAATTTATTTAGCCATTAGCCATTTTTAATTAAACAAATTTTCTTCACATTTTAAAAATTTTTAGACCAAAAAATGTGAAATGTTTCATTAGTTGTGTTGTAACCAAGGTTTATTTGCACAAGGTAGACTCATTTGGGAGTGTAGACATGCTGCTCTATAAACAGAACCGAATTGTCAAAATTATCTTCATATAAAACAAAAACAATTTAACGCACACATGTACAAATTTTGACTCATATACACGAAATTTGACGTTTGGGTTCCAACTAGGGGTAAACAGCTGACAAACATATGGGCCAACGAGTTTACCTTTGTAAATATACCTTGGTTGTAACGTTGAATTTTTCTAAATCGATAATGTGAGCTTTTTGTTTATCACAGATTTTTCTTACAGCCCTACCTAAACAAGAGTGGAAAGCGTTTTCTAGATGTCAAAAATTCTCATGCGCATACAATTGTATGAAGCATCCCTAAATAGTGCGGCGTCAACGCTTTGCAATTGAAAAATGCGATTTTGACATCGCGTTTAACGCTAGGTCTCCACGTAGCAATTTTTTGCTAAGCACAAGCAATAACGTCGGCAGAACCATGGCGCAATTATTGCTGACTATATTGCTGCAGAACACGTGTCATTGCTTTGCCCTAAACAAACGTACAGAGAAATTAAATGTCAGATAAATAACAGCTTATTTTATAGCAGATTGCTAAGCAATAATTGCTCAAGCAATAAGAATAGCAATCATTGCGCAATGGATTGCCACTCATGGCAATATGCGGTCTATACGTCGCAAATTTAATGGAGCAATCAAATTTGACGATTGCCGCAATAAATATTGCTACGTGGAGATCCGGGGTTATAGTGATGAAGTTGGTCGCTATTGTTGATACATAATGACAATTAAGCTTTTTTTTTTTTGGTAAATTTAGAGGTTTTTTCTCCATTTTTATTTCTATTGCGTGGGTTTTATTAAACAAAAAAGTTAACACTATTGTTCGTGACACAACGTCGACGCTTTTGTTTAGGTTTGGCATATCAGCGTAAAGCTAAGCGAAAGAAAACGTTCCGATGACTAAGTAACATCGGGGAAAGGACTCATACCTAAGCAAGAGCGTCAACGTGCTACATGAAAGAGCAGTTAAATTTTTGTTTTCAGATGTTTTTACTATGTATCAGTGCCAACTCTTCAATTCTAAAAATGGCTAAATTTGTTGTTAAAATTGCCCAAAAAATAAATAAATAAATAAATATAAAAAAAAAAAACTTACAAAAGTGGTTTACTACACTGAAATTGCACAAAAGAGATTATTTGGTTACATTTTTAATAACAATAAACCAAACATAAATTATCAGCGTAAAAACTAAGCGGATGAAAATTATCCGCCTTTCGTGATTGCTTAGGTACGGCTGTAAGTCTTCACGAGCCATGAAATGGCGTTAAGAATTTTTTTATTAAAGCGCTTTCAAGCACAATTGCTTAGTCTGGGATCTCACTATGAAAGTTTTCTTTCAGAAAGTCTGAGTTTATTGGTGAGAGGGGAAGAGAACATGCTATTATTCTCTCCCCTCTCACCAATAAACTCAGAATTTCTGAAAGAAAACTTTCATAGTGTGAACCCAGACTTAACAACGCTCTTAAAACACTTACATCACCACTAATACGATTTTAGTGTTAGTCCCAATTCACGCCTATAGCATTTCAATTTGTCACTGTGTTAAAATTCCCTCTTCACGAGACCTGAATTTACTTACATTAAGTGCCAATTCACACGTTGCAAGTCTTATTGATCAGCTTGCTACTTTATAACGAGAGTGAAGAGAGGAAAATTAACGTTTCTCTCTCACTCTCTCTCGCCTATAAGGTAGCAAGCTGGTCAATAAGACTTGCAACGTGTGAATTGGCACTTAATGAAAGTAAATTCAGGTCTCGTGAAGAGGGAATTTTAACACAGTGACAAATTGAAATGCTATAGGCGTTTTACACTGATCTACATCTTACATCTGTCGGTCTTTGCTCCTTAAGGCCAATTTACACGGTAATACTATGTATTACGACTTTGTAGAATCAAAATATTATGAAACTCTCTCCGTATTTAAAAGATAAAAATAAAAATCTTTTGTAAGTATAATTCATGTTTACACAGATGGTTTAAGTAAAATCAAAAATAATAACAAAAAAGCAGATGGTTGCAGTTTTAAATTTTTACAAAAACAACATGAAAATTTCCTGAGTTGAATTTAGTTGTTTTTGTAATTGTTTAAAAATGCTACCACCTTCAATATAATCTGTTAAAATACACCTCTGGTGTAATGAGAATACATAAGTTTCTAAAATGCAAAGTATATTTATACCAAGTACATGCAAGTCTACAACAAATCAACAATAAAAAAAACAACATTCATTTTGTTTGTGTAAAAACATTTGATACTGTCAAACAGCCAAACATAAAGAAAACAAAAAAAAAATAAAAATCATGGCGCACTAAAATGTAAGCAAATTTTGACAATATCGAAAATAAAACAAATGAACAGCTGATCACTTGCATGTACTTGTAATAAAAATACTTTGCTAAAATGGTTTAGAAAAAACGCATTTACCGACCGCTTGTCAGATTTTGTATTCGTATTCTCTCTTACTCAATTTATTTTGCTTTTACATGATAAGATTTTTCTCATTCTATATAATTTTTTGCAATGTCGTAGTACATTGTATTACCGTATAAACTGGCCTTTATAGGAACCCCAGGACATAATAATTATAATAATAACATCTTACATCTACCATCAAAAATGTAGAAATCGTGAAACACTCATTTACATTGTTCACATCCAACATCAACCATCTAACAAAATTTCACAATTTTTTGAAATAGAAACTGCCTTTTAACAAAAGAAAACACAAATATTCGGGTACGTTCGTTATAACTTTTATTATTGTGTGACTATTATTTTTGGTCCACATTTACTGCACTGATAAATATATAACCATATGAAATCACTGATGCAGCGCAGTGATGCATTTACGAACGCACCCTTTATTTGAAATTCAAGTTGTTTAGGAATATAAAATAAAGAAACATTGCAAAAAAGGGAAAAACTTGACAAAAGGTAACGCTGCTTTCAAAAGCAAAATAATTTAAACTATCGGCCATGTGATGGAAATCAAATTCGATTCAAATTAAATTTAAACAAATTTTAAAAACGACCCTGTTTGGAAAGTTTATAACAATAAATTTAATCTGCCGTATTCATAAAAAATTAAAATGGATTTGAAACTCATTTTAAGAAATATTTGTATGAAACTAATGCCTTAAAACACATTTCAAACTTATTTTATTTTTTTTATGAATACGGGGGAATATCTTTAACAAAGCTACTGTTGAAATTTAAAAAAATTTCGGTGGCCTTTTCAATAAAATCGAAATGAACATCACGTACCAAATTCTGTTCTACTCGTTTTTGACTTTATTAAAACCTTTTACGTTTTAATAAATATGTTTAAGCTCAACATAAATAAGAGTGGCCAGCGTCAAAACTTCTAATTTTCATAATGCTTAAGCCAAACGAACCTTTATAACACGAATTCAACACAACCCGAATGAAAAATCTTATTTGCCAGATTGATAAAACGGCTTGTGTTATTGAAATTATGCCGTAGAATTTTCATATATAAAAAATGCTTGCCGCTCTTATTTACGTTGGCCTGTTCATAATATAAATTAGTTTTAATAATATTTCGCATTTTTGGCGTTTTTTTACCCTATACGGTGCTTTTGCTCTTTTTAAAGTTATCAACACTAGTAAAAAAACTATATATATTTTATATTTTTAAATTATGTAGCATATCTTAAGGATGTAAAATAAAATATTTGCTCCATATGCCTTGCGTATTAAATGCTGTTTTTATTTGCGCCTTAAGTTATGTGAAGTTTTTGCGAATTAAAAAAATGTTTGCATTTAAAAAACACACCCTGCTGCTGAATTCTGATCGCCTGGTATTTTGTTAAATTTATGACCATCGGTAATTTTTTTTTAGTCACAAATGAAAAAAGATAGGGTGTCCCTTAACAAATTTTTTTTTTCGGTAAAATTTTTTTAATTTTTTAAATGAATTTAATGGTTTTTTTTAACACATTTCTAATGAATAATTAAATATTTCCTTTAAATAAAAGAACTTGTTTGTTAAATTTTTTCAACATTTTTATTAATTTAATTTGTATAAATTATATTTATATTTATATTTCTCTTGTTTGTAAGGCACTTTACTTTTCTTATAATTACTGAAAAAACCAAATGATAATTTTTTTTTTTTTTGAAGATAAATAATGCATTTTATTAAAAAAAAGTTTTTAAAAAAGGATACAAAATATAAAGTTTTAAATAAATTATTAAAAGAGAAAAAAAAAACAAAATATAATTAATAAAAGTTCATTTTTAAAACTAACACTTAAACATATACTACACATATTACATTGTCAACTTAGACTGTTGTTTCTTTAAAAAACTACAAAATTATGACTTAAGTCAAGGGGTTTTGAGAGGAAATACTGGACTTTCAGAAATTAAATTAAATTAAAAAAAAATTATATTAACAAAAAAAACTAATTTACACAAAAAATAGGTATTCTACTTACACTTAAGGTACAACTACTTTTATTACTAATTTAGATTTTTTGTTTTCAAGTCTTAAATTATTTACTATGTACTTTAGATTTATGGTTATAATAAATATGGCGTCAATTACAATTTTGAGCATTTTTTTTTTAATAATATTTTGATCTTTTTAATTTAGTTTAACTATAAAAAAAAATTGATTATGTTTTCTTATTAATTTTGTTTACAGTCACACGGGGCCATTCAAATGCTGTGGCTGTCGATGTTGAGGATGAGGCTGAGTTGGGTGTACGATTTCCGTTTAATAATGTAGGAGTTTTCAAGGTAGCGAATGGTCTATCCAACAAATTTAAAGGACTGTGCAATGATTGCGGCTGATAATGAGTCTGATGCTGGCCATTCGAATAAGGAGTGGGTGAGGTGGAGGTTATGGCGGCACAACTTATGGTCGGTGGTTGGGAACGTCTATTTTAAAAGAAAGTTTGAAATAAATGATATGTATTAGAAACTTTGAATAAAGAATACATGTAATTTTAAAAAAAAAACTTTGCAACAAAAAGTGCTGTTAATTAGTGAGGATATGGAAACAAAGGCTGCAATCTATTATATCCTTGGTCTCATGTAGAAAGACCCCAACTCGTTTTTTTTGTTTTTTTTTTTTTAATTGAGTTTTATAGTGGTTTCAATATATTTAACCACAAAAATTAATGCAATAATATCAAACATAACGGTTTTACAAGTAATTTTATATTTTGATAAATACATACAGTTTTTATTATGTTTTTACTTTCTCCTATAAATTTGCAATTATGTTAGTTCGTCAGTTAGTAGTATAAAGCAAGTTTAAATCAAATCCACTTTGAGGCTAAGGAATAAAATCGAATGCCCTTTTAAACACGTGTTGCTTTGCATTACAACAATGAATTCTCTAACGCAACCGTTTCAATTCTTAAGTTTCGTATTCCTTCCTAAAGCCATCTGTGTTGCAGCTGATAAATATGCAAACTATAGCATCTAGTGCATTATTTCAATTGACGATGCTTTTGCAAAGTTGAGAATGAAATTGCCTTTGATTTGCAGTGTTAAAAAGTATAACTGCTGGATTTAAACACTGATTTGTTAATGCATACAGATATTTAGGAAGAAATTGGAAATTACTGTGTTTATTTTAACTAAATGGAAATTACACTGTTTGAGAAAATCTCCATCTTCTATCTTTTTTACTGATATAGATAGAGAACTTTGTTTATAAGGAACTTAAACCGTCAGTCCCCTTGAGTACATTACAACCGTGTTCTAGTATATAATATTCTCCCTAATTGTGTTTGGCGTATTTAAAATACACCTACGACTTTTTGGTAATAGATTAAAGAGAACGTGAACTTTTTTCCTTTAATATATTACCAAACAGTCGTAGGCGTATTTTAAATACGCCAAACACAATAAGGGTGATTATTAGATCAGTTTATTTAAAAAAAAAATGAGATTGCAACCTTTGGTTCTATGCACATCAAGAGTTTAGCTAAAATGTCTATTGTTGGTGTAATTTTTTTTAATTTATTTAAAAATGTATACTAAGAACTCTTACTAACTTTATTCCTTGTTGGCATTTTTATTATTTTTCTTTAGTTTAACTTGTAAATTAACAGTCACTAAAGGCTTTTTGCTATTCGCCGAACTTGTTAAAAGTTTCAAAAAGAAATGTAAAAGATGGAAATAATAAAAAAGTGAATTTTTAAATAAATCTCCAAAATTCATAATAAATTTTTTACAACAAATTAAAATTTATCATTTAAACACAAAATTAAACAAACCGTTTCATTTAAAATAGTTTGAAAAATAAACCGTTTAATTTAGAAAGTTTCAAAAGTTAACTGTTTTATTTAGAACAGTTTGAAAATTATTTGGAATAGTTAAAAAACTAAACCGTTTAATTTTAAATAGTTTCGAAATTAACCATTTCTTTAAAAAAAAGTTAACAGTTAAGTTAACCACAATACTAATTATTATTTGGAATAGTTTGAAATTGAACCGGATAACAAGAATAGTTTAAAAAATAAACCGTTTCATTTTAAACAATGAACTGTTTTATTTTAAATGGTTTAACAAATTAACAGTTTAATTTAGAATAGTTTGAAAATTAATCGTTTTATTAAGAAGTTAGAAAAAGGAAAATATACCGTTTTATTTAAAATAGTTTTAAAAATAAACCGTTTCATTTAAAATAGTTAAAAAAATTAACTGTTTTCAATCCAAATTTTTAATATTTTTAATTAGGCTTAAGTTCATGAAATTTAATTTTTATTAAATTATTCGAGCCCGAGCCACGTCAAGAATGAAAGATTATCAATAACAATTTTAATTGATTTTCATGTTGTAAAATTCCTTTCTTCATAAAAATAATTTAATAAAAATTAAATTTCATGAACTTAAGCCTAATTAAAAATATTAAAAATTTGGATTAAAAACAATAAATAGTTCAACAAAATAACCACAATACTAATTATTGTTAAAGCTAAGGCACGAGCTCTATGTGTACATTTGTCCTTCAAGTTGTGCTGAAAAAGGACAACAGAAAAGAGAAAGACAAAGTGAAAAAAACAAAAAATGTACTTGGACTTCAAGAAAAATTCTTGACGAAAGTACGAAAAAAACAGAAGTAAAGGAAAAAACATGTAAAATCGATTAAAATGGATAATCATTCAGGAAAGCAAATTTCGATCTACCAAATGTTAAAATACAATTTGGTTTAAGGATTGATGTTTGACTAGTGACGTCAGCAGTCGTCGATGGCTGCGAGTGTAAGACGGCAAATCCATCTGAGGAGATCGAGTGGTTGCGATCGAAACATGTCATGGTAACCTGCCGGCCAGGGTTCGAGCCCGAGCCACGTCAAGAATGAAAGATTATCAATAACAATTTTAATTGATTTTCATGTTGTAAAATTCCTTTCTTCATAAAAATAAATTAATAAAAATTAAATTTCATGAACTTAAGCCTAATTAAAAATATTAAAAATTTGGATTAAAAACCATAAATAGTTCAACAAAATAACCAAAATACTAATTATTAACTGTTTTCTTTAGAATAATATGAAACTAAACCGGTTTATTTAGAATAATTTGAAAAATAAACCGTTTCATTGAAAATAGTTTAAAAAATTAAAAGTTTTATTTAGTATAGTTTGAAAATTACCCATTTTATTAAGAAGTTAGAAACATAAACCGTTTGATTTAAAATATTTTGAAAATAAAGCGTTTCATTTAAAATAATTTAAAAAGTTAACAGTTTTCTTTAGAATAGTTTGAAATTGAACCGGTTTATTTAGAATGTTTTAAAAAATAAACCGTTTCATTTAAAAAAGTTTAAAAATTAAACGTTTCTTTAAAAAAAGTAGTTTCAAAAGTTAACAGTTTTATTCGGAATAATTTGAAATTGAATCGGTTTAATTTTAATGGTATTAAAATAAACCGTTTCATTTAAAATAGTTTAAAAAATTAACTGTTTTCTTTAGAATAATATGAAATTAAACCGGTTTATTTAGAATAATTTGCAAAATAAACCGTTTCATTGAAAATAGTTTAAAAAATTAAAAGTTTTATTTAGTATAGTTTGAAAATTACCCATTTTATTAAGAAGTTAAGCTTCGTACAGACGATGGTCAGATCTTACAATGTTGTCATTAAAATTGCCTAAAAATGTCTTGCAACTGTCTGAACATTGTAAGCTCATTTTCATTTGGCAGATGTGTAAAATGAATGTATCTGACAATGGCACCATTTTCAGAAAAATGACAATATTGTAAGATCTGACCATCGTCTGTACGAAGCTTTAGAAACATAAACCGTTTGATTTAAAATATTTTGAAAATAAAGCGTTTTATTTAAAATAATTTAAAAAGTTAACAGTTTTCTTTAGAATAGTTTGAAATTGAACCGGTTTATTTAGAATGTTTTAAAAAATAAACCGTTTCAATTTAAAAAAGTTTAAAAATTAAACGTTTCTTTAAAAAAAAGTAGTTTCAAAAGTTAACAGTTTTATTCGGAATAATTTGAAATTGAATCGGTTTAATTTTAATGGTATTAAAATAAACCGTTTCATTGAAAATAGTTTAAAAAATTAACTGTTTTCTTTAGAATAATATGAAATTAAACCGGTTTATTTAGAATAATTTGAAAAATAAACCGTTTCATTGAAAATAGTTTAATTTAAAATAGTTTAAAAATTAAACGTTTCTTTAAAAAAAGTTTCAAAAGTTAACAGTTTTATTTGGAATAATTTGAAATTGAATCGGTTTGATTATAATGTTACTAAAAATAAACCGTTTCATTGAAAATAGTTTAAAAAATTAACTGTTTTCTTAAGAATAAATTGAAATTAAACCGGTTTATTTAGAATAATTTGAAAAATAAACCGTTTCATTGAAAATAGTTTAAAAAATTAACAGTTTAAATTAAAATAGTTTAAAAATTAAACGTTTCTTTAAAAAAAGTTTCAAAAGTTAACAGTTTTATTTGGAATAATTTGAAATTGAATCGGTTTGATTATAATGGTACTAAAAATAAACCGTTTCATTGAAAATAGTTAAAAAAATTAACTGTTTTCTTAAGAATAAATTGAAATTAAACCGGTTTATTTAGAATAATTTGAAAAATACCGTTTCATTGAAAATAGTTTAAAAAATTAACAGTTTAAATTAAAATAGTTTAAAAATTAAACGTTTCTTTAAAAAAAGTGTCAAAAGTTAACAGTTTTATTTGGAATAATTTGAAATTGAATCGGTTTAATTATAATGGTATTAAAAATAAACCGTTTCATTGAAAATAGTTTCAAAAGTAAACAGTTATACTTAGAATAGTTTAAAAATAAAACGTTTAATTTAGAGTTGTTCGAAAAATAAACCGTTTCATTTAAAATAATTTGAAAATTAACCGTTTTACTTTGAATAGTTAAAAAAAAATAAACCGTTACATTTAAAATAGTTCGCTGTATTACCCGATCCATTTGGAATGGTTAAAAAAATTTTACGTTTCAATTCCAATATGTAAATTAAAAATATTTAAATAGCTTAATAGATAAGCGTAACATTTAGAATATGTATTTAAAATAATAACCGTTTCATTAAGATTAGCTTGATAATCAAACATTTCATTTAGATTAGTAAAACATTTAACATTTTTATTAGAAACGGTGGAAAGAATGAGCTGTTTGTTTAAGAATAGTTTCAAAGATTAACAATTTTACTTGAAATATATAGACTATAAAAAGAATATATGTAGTTACCTAAAACGCAAAAGACCCTATCTAACATTTTGTATTTCGTTAATAAAATTGCTTATTTTTACCGAAAAATTTAAAATTTTTTAAAGAATTAAATGATTTCATAAATTAATTTTAAATAATTTTAGCAAAATATGTATTCGGATAATTAATTTGGTTTAAAAATAAACTAAATGATATGAAACTACATTAAAATAAAACCGGTTCTAATAAATCGAGAGTAATTTCGAAGATAAATGCTCATTTTTTAGAGCTCGTCGAGTTAAATTACTTTAAGAATTTAAAATTATTAAAAGAAGTTTAAGAAGTTGTTAACAAATTTTTAAAAAGTTTTGCATTAAAATTAAATAGTAATGAATTTAAAAATTTAAATGCAAATACAAATACATAATTTAAAACAAAACAAATCGTGAAATCATTAGCAGAAAACCTCGAAAATATCGTTTTAATACAAATACATTTTAATTTACTAAAACTTACTTTTGTTGTGTTATTGTAAATACTGACTTGGAAACAATTCGTTTACCAGTATGCCAAATACGTCCGATATATTTCATGCGTTGTATAGCAATAATGGCTAAAGCGATAGTCCTGTAAAAATACGCACAAAAAAACAACAAAAATAAAATCTCACTCTTTTTCTTTAAGAGCTTGAAAAACTTACTTAAACATCTTCTTCTTAGGCGGTTGATTCTGTAACAATTGTCCACCATTAAAGGCAGCCAAAGCTCTCTGCTCACTATCCTGATAATTCTGCAAAGAAATTTTCAAATAACGTTTCTGATACACCAATGCCTTGCGGTGCGACTCAACGCGTAAATAGCGACCCAGCAAATGATTGCAGCGCTCCTCTAGTTCACCAACATTGGCAGTGCCACTTAGCTGTGATTCAAGTTCCTCACATTTTCTTTGCAGCTGGCGACGTTCTTCTACCAAATATTGTACTGTTTCCGCCATTTGTTTATTTTCTTGAGTATTTTCTGCCAGCAGAGTATTGATTTCTTTCATCTTTTGTAAAAATTGTTCGGGCACAGAGGTTTGACCATCACGCATAGCCAAGTTGGCATTTGCATTGGTCAAAGCTTCCGCAAGTTTAACTTCACGTTGGGCCGATCTTTCCACATCGAAGCGCAATTGAATAATGATTTTATTAAGGTTTTCTTTTTCAGTTTCTAGAGAATAGAGTTGTGTTTTCAATTCCTGAATTTCTGCCATTAATTGGGCATATTCTTTATGTTGTTTTTCTTTGCGTGAAAATCTGCGAGTCTCTGCTTCCTGTAAACTAGCTATGCGTGCTTCTAGCGACTCTATTTCTTGCGTTTGTAGAGTGAGACGTTCCTGCAAGTGTTCTATTTCCATTTCGGAATTATCTTTGTCCCTAGCCACTTTATCCATTTCTCTTTTTAGTTTTTCACAATATTCAATTCTTTCGGTTAGTTCTTTTTCATAGCGGGACCTTTCTCTTTCAGTATTTCGTTGCAAATCTGCTGAGCGCTCACGTTCTCTTTCATTCTGAGCTGTTAAAAGTTTAATTTCACTTTTTAATCTATCTGCCAATTCGGATTCAAAGTCTGTAAGAGATCTAGGAGACTTTCGCGGCGATTCTGTGGGTGATTTTAAAAGAGAGGAGTTTCGGCGACTGTCGGTCCTCTGCAACGTTGTTAGCTGTGTTTGCAGACGTTCGCATCTTTCTCTTTCAATATCCAATTGTTTGTGTAATTCGTCTTCTTGGTCTAAAGCAGATTCCAACCTTTTGCGCATAGCCTCTATGATAACTACATCCTGCTCCTGTACTTCTTGTGAGTGCTGTTTTTCCATTAATAATTCCTGGCGCACTTCCTCGGCATGTTCTCTTTCTACATTGATTTGAGCTCTTAAAGCTTCTAATTGATTGAGTAATTCCCGTTCTCCAGTAAAGTTTTCATCATCGGTAGTGCCAGGATGCTCATTGTCCACAGTTTTCTCTTGATGAGAGCGATCTAAATTATTCTCCTCTTCACTTTCTATGGCTTTTAAAATATTCGAGTCTAATTGCGCAGAGTAATTCAATTCCTTCTCCACTTGTTGCGCTATTTCATCTACCGAAAATTGTTTGGAACTGTTATCGCTGTGTTGTTGCTTTAATTTGTCCATATCTTTCTCTAAACTAGAGATTTTTATTTGAAGTTCTCCTACAGTGTCTTCGGCTATGGAGAGTTTTGTTGTTAAAGTTAATAGTCTTTCATCTTTGGTTTTGATTTCCTGATTTAATAATTCGATTTGTTTCTTACGATCCTCATTGTCCCTTTGTACATATTTGCATTGTTCATGAGATTCACTTATAACTAGCAATTCCTTTCTCAAATTCTCCCTTTCCTTCATTTCGATTTCGGTATTTTTTAGCATTTTCTCTTCCATTTCTTTTAAACGTTTAAAAAGATTTTCCTCACTTTCTTGGTAGTTTCTTAAATTCTTTTCATTTTTACTTAGTAATTCAGACTTTTCTTTTCTCAGTTTGTCTTGTTCCCGTAAAAGATTTTCAATTTCCAAACGCTTGTCGTTGAGTTCCTGCTGCAGTTCTCTATATTTCTTTACTTCATTTTGGAGGCTTATTAATTCCTTTTGGCTATTGGCTAACTCATCTTGTAAGTTAGTCAATCTTAATTGGGAGGACAACAAATAATCGGCATTTTTCTCTTTTTCCTTTTCAAGCTCCGCAATCTTTACTTTAAGCTGCTTAATTTCCTTTTCTAAATTCTCCTTTACTTCCATATTATCTTGAACTTGCGTATTACCGGGAGTTTGTTGATTTTTAGGTGTTTTATATTTCGAATCTTCAGTCATGGCTGAGAAATTAATTTGTCTTGGCACTAAAGTAGGGATAATGGAGGCTCCCGATTGGGCTGAGCCCAGCATAATGTTAGGATCTTGGAAGTAGTGGGGATGATCGAAGGTGTTTGCCTGCTGCAAAGTAGTAAATCCTGACAAATCATCGGTACGTTTATGAGTCAAATTAGCCAACACTGCTTTGGAAGTTTCCATGGTATTGTTCAAAAATCCTCCACTACCTTCAGGCAGCAAAAATGGTGAAGTCATATTGTGGGCAGCTGCCCGTCTCACCACATCAGGTTCATCAAATTCAGTTATAGAAACAATATCACTTGAAGTACGGCCACTCAATTTGGTACTCGCCTCTTCAGTTTTCTTTGCACCGCCCACCGAGGAAGCTTGACTTATATCCAATACTGATTGCAACTCCCTCTCCTTGTTCTCCAATTGTTCTTTTAAATGATCAATCTCCTCATTTTTATCCGCCAACATTGTCTCCATTAGATCGGGCAAAGCCAATTTATTAATCATTTCATTTTTAATTTTATCTTTAAACTTTTGGTTTTCCACCTGCTTTTGTTTAAGTTCATTTTCTAAACGTTCTATAACACTACGATCAGGTTGATGTTCCACAGCCAATTCTGCCTCCAAACGATCTATTGCTATTTTACTCTTTTCCAATTGTTGCTTCATAGTGGCAATTTGTTTGTCACGATTTGACAGAGTCTCCTGTACATTTTTCAATTCATTGTTTAAATCATGTATGCGTATATTCAAATCGGAGGTGTTCGAACGTTGCAATTCTTCGGCACGTTGACGCTGCTCTTCGAGTCGGGATTGTAGGGCGGAAATGCGCTGAGTTTGTTCCGACATACGCTCTTGCAATGAATCCCGCTCATGCTGAAGTTCCTAAGAGAAAAAAGAAGAGGAATAAATTGCGTGTTAGATTTAGAAAAATAATTGAAGGTTTTAAAAGTTTTAAAATAAAAAAATAAACGTTTTTAATCTATTAAGGGAGTAGGAAATAATTACTATCTATAGTTCTAATCTTAAGTCTGTGTATGGTATATTTAGTCTTCATACCCAGATTCTTTTTATAGTTTTTAGGACTCACAAGGTGTCAAAAAATCATGTCTTAAAATAATAACAGAAAATTAAAACAAATATAAACAAATAAATATTTACCTAAAATGAAAATATTTTTCAATTCTAATCGATGAATCAATAAATTAAATTAGTTCTTCCTGGCTATTTTCCATTTTTCAAAAGCAAATCACAAATAAATTTTATTTTGTTTGTTTACCAAACATCAGAGTCCTAAGTCGATCGTATTTGACGACGCAAGTGTTTTGTTGCCAAAATTGCTAGCCGCAGGTACAATTCGGATGTTAGCGGGATAAAACTATACCATCAACGGCTACAAAATCATAGCCGCTCTTTAAACCATTGTAAAATGTTAGAACATTATGACAATACAACATAAAAGCACACCTTGTGAATACCCCAAGTCTATTTATATTTTTAATCATGTTGTTTTATATAACTTATTTTTAGTTCACAGAGATTATCAGCCGTTTTATAGGTTGGTCCTAATAAAGTCTTTTTATACTTTATTTATTTATTGTTTTCTATCGGTTGTCATAATATAGTCAATTTACTCTTTAAAGGCTAGATTACACTATCTCACAAGTCTTACGTATTCCATAATACTTTGTGAGATAGAAATCTAATGAGTTTTGTTGCGACTGACAAAAAATCTAATTTAACATGACAGTTTGTGTTCTCACCATCACACAAAGTATAAACACTCACATATAAAATAAAATGCAACCCTGATCCAGCGAAAAGTATTATTGTTTAGAAATTAAAAAAAAAAAACGATGAAGTTGTATGGGATGTCAAACTTTTCATAATACCTATCATTTTCATCACACATGCATTCACACTATAAGACTTTTACATATTACTTAGTTGTTTATACATGTTATTTATAGCTAAAACAGTTTCTAGTTTAATCCATTTATAGCTGGAATAATAAAACAGGCCTGCAAAATATAAAAAAAGTCGAAACAAGATAATACTTTTCTAAGGGTTTGAGTTGCGATTAATCCGAATTTGTACTCATCACTCCATCAAGCTTAGAAATCTGGAAAACCTAATGTGATGGAGAAATTCTGAGTACAGAATAGGATTTAGCGCAACTCAAACCCTCGTTAAAAATTTGTTGGCCCGTGTTGGCGCTGATTGGCCCCAAGGGGATATAGTACCTATATTTTTTAAGTTAAAACGTATTTCAAAAATCGCTTTCTGCCCTTAAATGGTTGAAATGTTTGTAAAATAGAGCCTGTTCGGAAATGCATCACTGCGCTGCATCTGATGTGCAAATAGCAGTATCTAAAACACGCATTAAAAATCTTCCTGATGCACGTTGTGTCAAAAATGCTTAAAAAAAACTGCGCAACAAACAAGCACTGGCATCAGCTAATTTGAATGAGCATCATAAACTAATCACAGAAGCAGCGTAGTAATAGATTTAAGAGAACGTGAACTTATTTACTTTTATCTATTACCAAATAGTCGCAGAAGTATTATAAATTCGCCAACCACGATAAAGGTGAATGTAAATCCCGAAACCTTTAGGGTCTTTCCCTACATATACGACCAATATGATACAAAAGAACACTTTGTGAATTGCCTAGTTAAAAGCTCCAATCCTAAATGTTGCAGTCTTCATTTTCTTATCGTAGACCAAAAGCAATTGAAAGCATTCAATTAAAAAACTTAAAGACAAGGAACAGTTTAAAGACACTGCGTCAAACCCTAAACTATTTTCAATTAAGTACGATACTTCCATTTAATTTATAATAGAGCACTATAGACATTTACCATATTATACGAAACATAAAAGAAATTAAAAGATAAAGAATTAATTCTCGTATAAAAGACACTCTTTATGATAATATGTATATTGAAGTAAATGCTTTTGAAAACTACCAACGAACGTTATTATTTAATTAAAGTTATAAACTTCTGCTGAACTTTAGCTGAATCAAATGAAAATGTTTAAAAATTCATCCACCACCGCTAGAGTTTTTTAAGGGAATTTGTGTTTTTTTTTTTTTTTTTTTTAAACATGATAAATAAAATGTTTTATTTAATATTCTTACTTAAAGGGAAGAGTTTTTTCATATCATGCTTTATGCATAATAACAAAAAAAAAAAAAAAACAAATTGAGTGCAGTTGTTAATAATAAACCATTTCCAAAACTTAATAACTTACAAAACGGAATAATTACAATTTTTAATCTTGTTTCACATATTAACTTTTCGGTTCACACTATGAAAGTTCTTTCAAAAAGTCGAAGCTTATTGGTGAGAGGGTTGGGAAGAAAAACATTGGCAACATACAATCACATATTTGCAAATTCTCATACGTTTTATACTCCGTAAACATCAACCTGAAGTTGGATGTATTTGTGTTTTTTTAATTGTTTTCTTTTATTTTATTATTTATCTTATTATTTCCATAACATTTTTGGTTAATACAGTTTTTTTTTTTTAAATAAAAATGTCAAAATTATTTTATTAAATATGTTTAAACACGACTGAAAGTTTAAAAGAAAATTTCAATAATCCTTGTACAAGTTGGATTATTGAAATTTTCTCCATTATTTCCAAACCCTCAGACTAATGGATACGGTGTATTATAATAAACTACCAGTCGAGTCACAGCTCTCATCATACCAATTCAATTGAAAACAATTCAATCAGTGTTTTCGTTTTGTGGTATACTATATAGTATGTAATATAATCAAGATACAGCATCATTATCATCATCCTCATACACACACTTGTTTCCTTTTATACCCATATAAACTTATCAAATGTCATGAACCCCATTGTGACTGATATTTGCACTTTAGTGCAAAATAACACACTACAGATTTGTGATGCCACAGATGATGCATGTTTTTTTTTTAGTTTTAAGTTTTATTATCTTATTTAGTTTAAACTAAACATTATTAAACCCGACTAGCGTTGAATAAGTTTGTCATTCCTTGTGAAAGATTTTTTTTAGTATTCATAAAGAGCCCATAAGGTATATATATTCTGGGTCCTTGAGTAATTCTAAGTCGATGTAGCCATGTCTGCCAGCCGACAGTACGACTGTTGAAGACACGTTCACTTTCGAAAGACTCAACAGAAAAGAACAATATTCGTGTCAAATTCTTTCTAGTTCTCCTAAGCAGTTTGGTTTTGAAATCCAGCAAAATCGATTCAGTATCCAATGTGGAACAACGACCCTAAAGTGTTGATAATTTTGCTATAAAAACTAACATAAATTGGGAACAGAATACACTGATTCTCATTAATTTTGCACAAATTTATTTTATATGACTGGAAATCGCAAAAGCCCACTCTCCGAAAACAGTTTTGTACGCCAAAAATCCTGACGAACAATGATATTGAAGTAAAATTTAGTGTGTAATAGCCTCATGAGATTGGATATCACTCCGACAAATTTTTTCAAAACCATAGGCCCTATATAAAGCCAACTCTGAGAAATAATTTAAATACGACTCAAATAAATATAGATGTTGTGGTAAAATTTGGTTCAATTAAGCTTTTCATAATTAGATATAACACAATAAGGGTCTTCATGATATCGCTTAAAATTGCCATTTGTGCAAATTTTTGTGTAATTTTAAACAATTAATGTCATTTCAAACTGAAACGTCAATAAAAAAAAATATATTAAAAAAAAAATAACAAAAAAGATAATCATTCAAAACAAATTTCGATTTACCAAAGGTTAAATACAATTTGGTTTAAGGATTGATGTTTGACTATTGACGTCAGCAGTCGTCGATGGCTGCGAATGTTAAACGGCAAGCCCTCTGAGGAGATTGAGTGGTTGCAATCGAAACATGTAAGGGTAACCTGTCCGTAAAAACGCCTGGGTTCGAGCCCAGCTTCAGTCAAGAATGAAAAATTATAAATAAATTTTAATTAATTTCATGTTGTAAAATTCCTTTCTTCATAAAAATAATTTAATGAAAATTAAATTTGATGAACTTAACCTAATTAAAAATATTTAAAAAAAAATTTGTTTTACTGCACTGAAATTTGGTATAACTAAGGTTTTTTATTACATACTAAAACGATTTATAATTTATAAAATACCCTCTGGAAAATCATTTAAATACGTCGCATATTTGTGATATAAACCATGGTAATACTTTGAGGTCAGTTTTAATAAAGATTGGCTTATAGATTTATAAATCTCATAAAAAGCCCATTCCTGTAATATTCGAACTCTAGGTGGAGGGTATACAAAATTCTGCACAGCCGAATGTAGCACTCTTCCTTTTTTTTTTATCAAAAATTAAAAAACAAAAGACAAGTGTAATGGCATCTGTTTCATATTGGAGCAAAACTATTGTTTAAACAGGAAGTGTGGTAAACAAAACGCCACTTTAATTCTTTAAACAAAAGAAATGAATGAAAATAGGAAAAGAAAGAATCGATCGAAAAGAACTTGTAATAGTATCCTTGACAAATAAGTGCCGGTTTACATTGAGCTCTTACTTTAAGGGAGAGAGAAGAAGAAGAGAGAGGAATAAACAGGGAAACAGTGTGAGCATTTTTGTATTTTAGGAGCTAAATTTGGGATTTTTAATTTTTATTTATCGGCCTTATTGTGTAAGGTGTTGTGTGTTAATTTCGGTGATGAGTATAAAACAAGTAAGAGTTTAATATTCGGCTATGCCGAATCTTATATACCCTTCACCATGGTGCGATAAGAACAAAGAGTATTATAAAGCGTGTTTTTTTTTAGCGTCTCAACTTTGAGTTGGCATCATTGCTTTATTTGAGCACCCATTTACCAGCTGAAAGTGGCTTTTTATTTAGTTTGCTTTGCAATTTCATTTTGAATCGTGTTAAACCAGAGCAACGCGTGCAAATTGTTGAAATTTTAAATCAAACTAATTGTTCTATTCGTCACACTCATCGTGCACTTCTTCCATTTTATGGCGTACCCATTTCTGGTTAAATAAGCCGAATTGTCGCATTTGAAGCGAGGAGAACCCACAAATTACTGTTTGGTGCGCTTTATGGGCTGACTGAGTAATTGACCCATATGTCTTTAAAAACGATGATGGTCAGAATGTTACTGTCAATGGTGAAAGGTATAGGAACATAATTCAAAATTTTTTCGTACCTCAATTACGTGGCATTAATCTTGCTGATATGTGGTTCCACATGCCACACAGCGGGTGCTACAATTGATTTACTCAAAGAAACTTTTGATAAAAAAATTATTTCACGTAATGGCCCAATTAATTGGCCACCGATATCGTGTGATTTAACCCCATTGAATTATTTTGTTTGGGTTATGTTAAGTCATTTGTCTACTACGATAAACCACAAACAATTAAACACCTGGAAATCAACATTCGAAGAGTTATCGGCGAAATACGGCCCCAAATGCTGCGAAAAGTTGTTGAAAATTGGTGTTCCAGAAAAATTTCATTGTTTTATTATGATTTAAACTTGTGTCACTTTATAAAAAAACACCCTTTAAATACCGTTACTTGGATAGAAAAATATCTATATTGTGCCACGCCCACTTATCCAAACCTTCCATCCATTTTTAGAGTAACAGATATATAGAAAAAGAAATAAAAAACAACAAAAACTAGGTATTTATAGGTAAAATTAGAGTCAGTCGTGGTTTTTTGCTCACACACCAACCATCTACGAACCGATCTGGCTGAATTTCAAAATCAAGCTTTATCCGAGTATATATGAAATAAAAATATAACTTCTGGGGTATATATAATATGTATATATACTTTTATACTTTCTGGGGTCTTCGGAAAACCCGTTTCAGCAAACACACGGACTGGCGGACATCGTTACTCATACGGTCCTGGAGTATATATAAATACTTTAAAGGATCTAAAATTAATATTGTAGAAATTACAAACGGAATGAGAAACTTATTTGAATACGCTTCGATGTTCGGTGAAGGGTATAAAAAGAAAGAAATTTTTATTCACAGCGATAATGTAGTAATTAAAAATAAAAAGAAAAAAATTAATTTTGTTTTTAACTTGGATAATTCTTTGTGTATGTAAATATTTAAAACTTCTACAGCAAACAACTTTTTTAATATAAAAAGTGTTACATGATAGGAAACAACCACTATAGTTTGCTTTTAATAAAAACAAAAACTCATTTACTTGAGTTGAAGGCAGTGTTGCCAGAAGTAAGAAAAAATACCTACATTTCTGAAGGTAGAACGAGCTGAAAATATTGCATCGGTTCATGTAAAGGGTTTAAATCAAAATTTATAATTTTTCAGCAGAGGGTAAAATGTGTGCTCTTATGTCACAAAGCGGGATACAACTGTATTTTTTTTTTTTTTTTTTGTGATAAAGGGTGTGTGTGAAACGGTAGCAAAGTTCTATGGTGAAATGAAATTTGTTTGTGGTAGAAAATTTTCATATTTCTGCTGTGTGAAATTGTAACATTTTTGACAATGTAAAATTTTGACATAAAGAAAAAAAAACAATTACTAATAGTTTTGTGAAAATGAATAAATTAAACAAACGGTTACCAATAATCATTTCAATTCTGTTGGAAATGAGATCGTCCCAACTATTTGAAGAATTCGTTCTGATATATTAACAATTTTTACAAAAAATGTGGGCAGAAAAGCTTATACATATTTAAATAGTTACATCTTTTTTTTTGTATAATTTTTTTTGCCGCTGGTCCTGCTTCCATATTATTTTTTATTTTGTTTAAACAAATTTGATGAACAAAAATAATTTTGTGGTTGTCAAAAATTTCTACACTAATGTCAAAATGTATACTATATACCCAGGGCTAGTGAAATTTTATTCACCTCAATAGTGTCAAAATTTTACTTTCATGAGTACTTTGCTACTGTTGCACACACACCCATAGTAAAGAAAATTATATAATGGGCAGCGTTTAAAAAACTGCAGTCAAAGTAGAAAAACTGTAATTTCTTTCATATCTTTATTTGTCATTGTCCAAAAAAACTTGTTACTTTTACTTCTGATTGGTTAAATGTAAACAGTCGCTGTCATACACAAATTTTCGTTTTTTGTTCGACAGTTTTTGGTTTCGACTGCAGTTTTTTAAACCCTGATAATGGGTTGATTTCGGATGAATTAATTGAATTAATTAATAAAATATGTTTTAAATTAACTTTTCTTTTATTTAAAAAGAGTGGTTTTATGGAAGAAAATAAAAAAAAGTACAAAATGTGGATTATACTAGGTTTCACTTACTAACCATATAATGGAAAGTCGATTATAGTCCAAATTAACTTTAAGTCCACAAAAGTTGTGTGCAACTATAGTAGTAGTCTATAAGCGAAAAGTACTGGAGTCGTTCTTTTTCGAGTATCAATATGTATAGAAAATTATGTTTCAGTGACTTAAGTTTCTAGGAAAAAACACAACATTTTTTAAAGTTGAATAAGCTTAATTTTAAATCTCCAAAAAAAAACACGAAAGTTTACTTTGCAAAGACTTGAGCTTGTAGAAGAGAAGGGGAAAAATTATACTTTGCTGTACTCGCAACTTAACTTTATTCCACATTCGTCGTTTGAAAAGAGTTTTATTTGGTTGCATATTTAATTTAAAAAACAATAACAAAAGAACACAAAATTTGTCAAAGCAAAGTAACGCGCACAAAGTAAGTAAAACAAAGTAAAAAAAAAAAAAAAAAAATTTAAAATACATTTTCGAAGTAAACTTTGCGTGTGTAAAATCCGCATTTTGTCTTTCTAAGCATTTTTTGGAAGTTGATAATTTAAATTGTTTAAAAGTTGTATTTTTAGTTCAATTTTATGTATAAAAATTGTAGAGATTAATGTAGGTGAAAAAGTTTTTAGGGAAAATCGGATTTATTTTATAAAAAAACCTGGCAATACTGGTTTAAGCCTAACACTAACAAAACTTACTCCAGAAAACAAACAAATGCATTCATTGTGTTTATATACATAATTCCAAAAATAAACAATGTTTTCCCTTTCGCTGATGATTTTTGTTCAAAGGCAATTTTGTATAAAACATCTCTTTATTGGAATGGATATACATATACACTTTGTATTACAACATAAATGCCAGCAAATTCTACTAAATGGGAATAATTTTTTTTATAGTTTTGTAAAAACAAAAAAAAAAAAACGAAAAAAATTCAAAATAATTAAAATAGTAATTTTCTCATGTTAATAAAATTTGGGTTAAAATGGAAATGTATCCCTACACAAGATATTTTTAAGCGTTCCCATTATGAAAATATATTTTTATGCATTTGAAAATGTATGAATTAATGTGTGTGCCTGAAGAGAATTGTTGCGAAAACATAAAAAGTACGTACACTAAATAATTGTTTGAATAGTAAAGTACTAAATCAGGAAAATGAAAGATCTTAAAAAGTGCATAGGCATTAAAAAGGGAGCTCAAAATGTTGACTAAAAGAGAAAATAAATTCAAAATATGAACTATGCTTCGCAGTCATGTTTGGTATCCGGTGAAAGTAGAAAAATTCTACATTATTATTTGCTAAAATTACTGCTTTGAGTAATTTACTTTATTGGAGCGGTCAAAATCAATTTGATGTCCGCTTTAAGCAAACAATAAACCCATAGAAGCGCCATTAATATGCAATATGTTATGATCGGAAAACAAATCGTAAGCTCATTATTGGTTTGACCTACAGGCCATATTTAATTTTGTTGGGTATAGGGTATATATATATTTTAAATACCCCCTTTCTGAATCTAAAACTTGTTTTCTGAATTTTTTTTATCGTTTCTGAGATATTAAGCATCCATTTTGCTCCATATCAACTACATATTTAAAAGTTTAGTAAGTATTGTTTTGCTCTACACGCCTCTGTTTGACGAATGCTGCAAATTCCACATACAAAAACGTACAAAATAAATTTTACTCTTGCTTTGTTTCATTGCCGTTGGAAAAAGAAGTAGTAAAGCTAAATCAAAATAAAATGACGTCAAGAAAATAAAAGTTACTTTTGCTTGGCTTCATTGTCCTAAACATAATTAGAAAAGTAGCGTATGCGGCACAAAACAATACGTTTTCCTTTCAATAACATACTGTTAACTTCCAAGTCGTTCATAAACGTTCACAAAAATTAACATTTTTCAAAACTTCATATTTTCACAAAACTTCATGTAAACCTTCATTATCGATTTCTCCACTATGACTTTTTGGCATATGCGCCAAACCAATAATGGTGATACAGTGTACAAAAATCTAAAAGGGCGGTATCCGGAGGCGTGGCAAAAAATTAAAAAAATATTTATGGAATTGTTCTTTACTCTAGGAGGTGACTGCTGGTTCAATTTAATTTTATGAACCACCCAAATTATGTATGTATGTACATTAGGGGTATAACCAATTTTTTGGCATAGTCCTAGTAACAACGAAAATTATAATATTTTGAAATTTTTCTCAAAAAAGTTCACGCACCAATTGGTTTTTCTAAACCAATGCAATATTGAATATCCATAATTTTATACGGTGTTTTTTTATTTATTTTTAATTTTTTCGTTAAAAAAGGTTAAAAATACATTTCGGAAAAATCTCTTACCATCTCTAAATAGTAATGAAATTTGATACTGAAATTATTTTCTGTTTTACATAAGTTAACACATTATTAATTTTTCTTAACCAAAAATTAAATTAAAAATTTTCAAAACTTCATCGCGGAAGGTGTGTGAACTTTTTTGACCTTAGCAAAAAATAAATATACGTTCCCTTATAGTTTTTTATTCTCTATCGGACTGTGCTATGCCAATTTTGATATTTTAAAAAATTGTTTAAAAGTTATATCCCGAATGTACATATGTATAATTTATAAAAGTAAAAGAAATAAAATTTCTTTTGAATCAAAAAAATATTTGATCACGACTGCCAGAATTAGCCCCCATATTTTTGCTAAATAATGTTTAGTCCAAAAAAAAATATATAAATATCGATATTCGTTATTCGGTATTCGTTTACCTATAATTCAACATATTCAGCCCAATTACGAATAAGAATTCCCCGGGAGTTTTTTCCCTTCTCCCACTTTTTCCTATTCAAATTCAATTGTAAAAATGGCAAAAAAAAACTGGGCTAAATATTTAAGTTTTCTTTAAAAAAAAGATCTGTAGTTTTTTTTTTTTTTTTGTTTGTAGTAAAATTTAGTTTGTGTTCACTCTTAAGTGTATGACGTTATTTTGCTGTAAATGAAAGTGTTAATTTGAAAATTATAAACAGACATTTTGGGACGTTTCTACTAATACATATACACATAGTACATACATTAATTAAACTGCCGCCAATTTTTTGTTTTTTTTTTTATTTTTAATTTTTTTTTATAAAAATAAAGCATAATTTTTTAAACAGACTAAACATTAAATTATATATACATATAAAAACAAAAAATTATTTATAGTTAAAAATAGTCAATGCAAAATATTGGATTAAACTTTGGATTGGTAAAAACCCGAAAATATGCTCTAAAAAAGTATTTTATGCGCAGTAAATATGCACTAAAAACTTGAAGACATGCACTAAAAATAATTAAAAATATGTCTAAAATAAATGGCTTATTTGAAAGTCAATTATTTAACAATTTAACAATGCAGTCAAATCCCGATAATTCGTACCCCGATAAATCGTAGTTTTCGATAATTCGTAATTTTCGATAATTCGTAATAAACTGTCGGTCCCTTGAAAAAATCTCGTTAATTCGTAAAATTTCTATACATTTTGGTCCCCTCGCTAATTCGTAATTTTTTGTTAATTTTTATATATTTTATTTTTAACAATTGAAGCACAGCCGCGAATAACGTTTTAAGTTACAAAATAATAATTTTTCGGGAGAGCAAGAAAACGTTTTTTGACAGACAGCAATATTTGTTTTAAAAATTTTTATTTCTATTATTAAAAATATTGATAATAAAAACTTTTACGCAAAAGGCTTTTAAAACATTATTCCGCACTGCAAAACCATTTCGGTTTCGTCATTTTGTTAGTAACTTGCAATGTTCTTCCACTGGCTGACACTTTGTACGCCATTTTGAAGGCGTTAATGTGCACAGTTTTGGTTGATTTGATGTTTAAACTGTGTAAGAGAGTAAGGTCAACGGTTATCTGCAAAAAAACAGTTTTTGCAAAATGTGGCGTTTACAACGTTATTCGCGGCTGTGCTTCAATTGTCAGCTCAGAATTGGTTAGACCTACCTTTTAAAAAAATTGAGTTAGATATGGGGTATATATATTTTGAATACCCCCTTTTTGAATCCAATATCTGTTTCGCGATATTTTGTGTGGTTTCTGAGATATAAAGCATTCATTCTGGACATTGCATGTTGAATTCTATGTTTTGAGGTCAAATATTAACGATGATTAAAAAATACCAGTTGTAGAACCAAAATTTCCCGTATATCCCATTTTGGTACTATTTTTTCCCCCCATTATAGTATCAAAAATTTGTACCATGAAGATAGTTTTTTGGATAACAATATTACAACAGCGGAAATATATCAAGTTTTAGCGAAGGCAAAATCAGGAAAAGCACCAGGTGAGGATAGAATTCCCTACGAATTTTTCAAAAATGCACCGCATGAGTTAATTATCGAAATGGCAAACGCTTATTAGAGCATTATATGTAATATATATGTAATAATCTTCAAGCAGATATAACTTTCACCACAAGTGTAATATTCCCTATTTTTAAAAAAGGTGACTTTAATCAAACAAGTAACTATAGAGGAATCTCTTTTATGAAGACCATAGCTAAAGTGTTAATGGCTGTTATCAAGGAAAGATTGTATAATTGGGTCTATCAGCACAACATTCTCTCCGAGTACCAGGCCGGTTAAGAAGAGAATATTCCACTGTTGACAATATTTATAATTTAACGACCATTGTGCACCTGAAGTTTAAGGAGAGGAAAAAAGTTTACGCGTTCTTTGTTGACTTCAAAACGGCTTTTGACAAAGTCGTTAGAAAATCCCTAATATATAAGTTGCACGCTATGGGAGTATCAACGAAAATGGTACGTTTTATTGAAAGCGTATACAATGAAACATATTCAGCAGTGTGGAATGGGCAAGAACTATCAGAAAAATTTGAAACTGCTTCAGGAGTTAAACAAGGGTGCATATTATCCCCTTTGCTTTTTTTCATTATATATAAATGATCTCCATGATTTTCTTGAAGGTGGTTTACAAGTTGGTAATTTAAATATCAGACTGTTGTTATACGCCGATGATATTGTGTTGATATCAGATGATGTAAATGTGCTACAAAAAATGATAAAAAAAACTTGAAACTTATTGCAACTACTGGAACTTGGAAGTAAATTTGGCAAAGTCTAAAATAATGGTATTTCGAAATGGCGGACGGTTGGCACATCATGAAAAATGGGTATTCAATGGGGAGGAAATTGAAATAGTCAACGAATACTGTTATCTTGGCATGATCCTAACTCCGAAATGTGTATTTACGAAACACGTTTCAAAGAGATTTAGTTCTGCAAAAAACTGCTTAAACTCAACATGGAGTAATTTTTTGGGTAAAAAGGATATATCGTTTCAAGCTAAAACCCACCTGTATAATGCGGTTTGCCATTCCATACAATCGTATGGAGCTCAAATATGGGGTCATTCACATTTTGACTTGGTTGATTGCTTACAAAGATACTTTGTCAAACGTGTTATTAACTTACCGAAATTCACACCGAATTATACACTTTTTTTAGAATCAGGTATGGAAGATGGCCACTTATTTACCCTTGAGTTGCATATGCGTTACATTGCTCGAACCCTCTTTCAGTATACTAACGAACGGCTCCCTAATTTTTTAAGTTTAGCAGCTCTTACACATAACATAGCGTGGGCGAACAGTTTAAATACATTGGGCCTAGAGTACAATTTCCGATTATCACCAAATATAACACAACAGGAGTGGAACCAAAACTAAACACTTATTTTAAATTCGTTAAGATTAAAAAACCATTTAAATCATCTACGTGGGTGGAAGCTAACGGAATCTTTTTATAATAAAACAAATCCAACGGTAGGACATTTATATTTCAATGGTAATCATACCCAAACTAACATAATGTGGATCTTCAAAGCTCGCTGCGATTTGATAGAACTGAATGGATCTCGGCATTAAAGAAGAACTAATAAAATTTGCTCTTTGTGCAATTCAAAAGAAGTTGAAAACATCCAACATTTCATTGGAAGATGCCAAATTTTAAATTACTTAAGATTAAAATGGTTTAATAAGATAACTCTATCTGATTAGGAAATAATTAGAAATTTAAATGGGGAAAACAATTGGCAGAATTTAGTACAATACATTATCAGTGCTTTAGCTTATCGTAAAACACTAATATTTGAATATAATGATTAAAAATCAATACATTGTAAAATTAAATTATATTTTTTATGTGAAACTCTTTTTTTCCGGCTAACGACATAGTCACAGCCGTATATTCTTTAAGATATTTTTATAACGTTTTAAAAAAAAAAACAAAGAAAATACCAAATAAAGAATTACTACTACTACTACTACTAGTATCAAAAATTGCAAAATGCAAAATGTTTTGTAAAAAAGTACCAAAAATAGTTACAATTTTCACCCCTTAAACGTTCGAATTTCGAAAAAGTACCAAACTTGTATTCGTATCTTTTTGATAAGTTTATTTCTAGGTTTATTGGATCAAAAGATAGAAGGGCTGACAAAAACGTATAAAGTCATTTCTGAAATATTGAAGGAATCGAACTATTACAAAAAAGCTTTATAAAATACATAACTGAAATTTAGCTCATAGAATAAATTCGAAAAATGAAAAATGTTGAATATAATAGAAAAGTTAAGTTAATTTATTTTTAAAATATCGATTGCGATAAGAAATATATTAAAAATATCGCATGCTATAAAAATATATTGTAAAGAAATTTCGATTATTTACGCTAATACCATATTTACATTATGCAATTAACGCCGCAACTTGCCGCAACTTTCGCATGCAACTTTTTGTTTGTTAGCAAGAGGTGTAGGGAAGAAAACGGGGTTAAAAAAGTTGAGAAAATGCTTGAAAAAAATGTAAATAAAAATGTGAAAAAGAGCTTCGTAGAAACTACTTTAAAAGAAAATAGAAAAAAACTCGGCGTTAATAGCATAGATGTAAATGCGGTCTAAATTTTAAAGTTCGATTGAAATAACAAGCATTTTTATTTATTTATGATTTTTGAAAAAATATGAAAGATTGAAATTCTCATGAATGAGTTCTTTGAGGGATATGACCACTCTGCCCAAATCCTTTTATCTAAAGAAACCAAACCTATTAGAAAATGAATGGCCCTGTTCGTTCGCTTAACTAACATGTAAAACAAAAACAAGTTTTTATAATTTTTTTTGTAAAACAAAAACAATTTTTTATAATTTTTTTTGTTTTAAATGTAATTCAAGCGAACGAAGTCTTCGTTCGAAATCGACGTACAGGCCCGAAGTCTATGGACAAGGCTACCATTATCATAATAAGTGACTTACAGTGAGCTATTGGATGGCCAAGAAATTGATGAATGATCTTTTGCGAAGCTCATATACTATTTGTTTACCTAGGTAGTTCGCATGCCCTGACATCCACATTAGCGTTACCTTTAAATGATTTGCAATCCCATTTACAGACATCCGATAATCTGCAGTTAAATTTGATGTCGTCTCTACACTCGCTATAAAGGCAATGGCAGCCTTACTATCTTTATATACATTCTCACGCTCTTTTGCTGCAACAACTTCATAAGGCAAAAATCGCAAGTTTTGACTTAATATCACAAATGCATTATATTTCAATCTAATAAAGATATTAGTTATATTTCTTATGAAGATATTGCTAATATTTCTAATGAAGATATTGTTAACTAAACTCTTGAAAGAAGAATAAAATTTTCTTTTTCCATTATGTTGTGTGTAAATTTTAAACTTTTTATGTAAAACTAATATATTTGAGTTATGTCGATGTTAAAGCAAATTAGCGATATATCTATCCATCGATATGCAATAATATCTTAGCCAGTTTGACGCCTACCATATACCAGAGATTTCCGCCTGCAGGACCCTAAATTCATTATAAAGATGAAAAGTACTTTTTAAATCCAGTTGCTTAATGTAAAAACCCCTGCCAACCCTACTGTCTTTCTTCGAACCTTCAGTATATACCCTTAGGATCGATTCTTGGAAAGGCATCTAATTTTCGTATACCGTATGTGCTGCGTTCTTGCGTACCGAAGAAAGGTTCCGGGGTGTAGTATTCCACCTCGCCAGGGACAATCAAGTGATTGAGTTTACTGGCGTAGCCATTAACACGAGACGACCAGGCCCCTTGCAGTCGTACCGCAAAGCCGAGAGCTATTTGCCTAGCAGTTATATATCCAGGGAACCAGTTTAACAACGTGAATAGCGCAATCATGGGAGTAAAACGCATTGACATTTCCTTGTTAAATAAACAAGCAAGGAAGATTTAAATAAATTCCTGCGAACGTGTATTTTCTGCCTCTGGACGTGTTTTAGAAGAAAAAACTTAATTTATGTATTTAATAAGATCTAAATTGAAGTTGGAAATTAGAAATGAAGGACTTATCGAAAAACCTTAGCATAGCATCGTGAATTGAAAAACATGAAATAAGTTTTGTGAAGGACCGATGAATAAATCTCCAAAACCCCGCGAAATATAACGTTTTAAATTAAGGTTTACAAAAAAAAAAGTTAAGTCAGAAATAGATTTTAAAATCGCTCAAAATACGTCAAACCTTTTGAAATAATCGATTTTTATCACAAACCTGATTCAAAATATATAAAATGATTTCCTGTGATAGTTTGAATTATTAACGATTTGTAGCAAATTTAATTTAAAAGTGGAGATAATTTTCGAATGTCGAATACAATTTGCAAAATCGTTTTTTTTAGTATGTATGTATTAAGAATTATATCTGTGGCTTTTTGACAAAACATCTTAAGTCAAATTTAAAAAGTTGTAAAAATGCTGTTAATTATACGAATTTTCCTTCAAAAAACATTTTCGTTTAAGATTTTAAAAATTTTGTATTATAAACTAAATTTTTCTTTAATTTCGGTTTATTTTATTATTTAATAAAAATGATTTTTTCAACGAGTTTTTTAAAACTTTTTTGCTATCTTATCTCCACTTGAGATGTCTTGTCAAAATGCCACAGATATGTATGTATATGATTTAACATATCAAAACTGAAGTTTAAAGCTTTGTTCACAATAGGCAGCAACATTTTCACTGGTGTTCATAATAGAGCAACAATTTGTTTCGCGACCACACAAATTTTGCCTGGACCAATATGACGTATTTATTATTATTTGTTGGAACATTTAAATATATAAAATACTTTGAAATACTTTGGGAAGAAATAAAATAAAAGAAAAAAAGAAATTGTTGCTTTAATTGTGAACAAAGCTTAAAGTGTTCGAAAATCGAGGAAATAAATTTCAAGTGTTTAAATTTTTGTTTTCTTTTTTTAATTTCGTTTCTCACTGTAGTGTCATTTTAGAAGTATTTTCATTATTTTGTATTTTTGATGTTTGAAAAAATAAAATATTTAATAAGCACGAACATCTTTATGAACAATAAATATACATACATAAATGTAGTATGTAAAAAAAAATTTTTTCTTTTTGTTTTAATTTTTGGCAAAAATATTGCAATTTAGAATAAAAACTCAAGACAATTAACATCAAATAAACTGCTCCATATAATTTTGGAATTGAACTTGAATTATGAATGCTAAGGAGGAGGTTAAAAACTTATAATTCATCTTACCCCAAACGGGCTCATTTTAAAAGTTACATGTTTTTGCAACATTTAAAGATGTGAACCAAAAATATTCTTAAATTATGTTTGAATACACATTATTTGTTGAAATAAAAATTTGTATAAAATAAACTAAACACAATTCTTGAACAGCACACAACATTTGTTAATAAACAAATTGTAATTGTGTATTTAAATTAAAAGAACACAAAATAAATTTTGCTGCTCACTCAACAACGTTCTATAAGATACTAAAATGATACATACGGAAAAAAATAAATGTTCTACAGCCACACAAAAACATTGCGGAGGCAGAGATAATAACAAATCGATCAGGGCTCTAACGGAATTTTTTCAAGCAATAAAAGAACTTTTTCCATAATAAAAGCTTTTAACTGATCGAAAGTGTAGAAACTTTAAGAATCCAAGTTTTCTACCATAAAAAAGCTCTCCACTTTCAAACCTTCAAAAGTGTTTTATAGCATACTCACCACACAAGCGGTTCTCATTTGTTGTACTTGCATTTCCAAATCTCTTATACGTTTCACAGCAGCCTCTTCTACTCTCGAGTGTTTTGACAATTTATCCACCACCCGTTGAACTCCCTCCATGGTAAGAGAATGTTGTCGTGGCGAGGGATGTACTGGTGAACCCTGAGGTGGTGTTACTATTGTAGTCAATAATGATGATGATTGTATTTTGGGTTTTCCTTTACCATGTACTGATACATCTTCGGTTACACTTAAACTACAAGAATTGGTATTTGAGTGTAGGGATTCCAAATTTTTTGTTTTTTGTTCCAGAGTGTTCTCAATGTCACGCAATTGTTCCACCACTTGATCCATAATGATGCTTTGTTCTGCAGATGGACGTATATTTTGCAGTTTTTCCTCCAACTGATTAATGCGCAGCTGATAGCTTTGCTCTATTTCGGTTTTAAGACTTTGAACTTCACTTTGAAGGGTTTCATTGGAACGGGATTGGGAGTTTATGAACTCCTCCAATTGCTGTAAAGAAAGAAGAGAATAAAAAATTATTTATTTTTCAAGAATAATTTTAGTTAAATCTAAATCTGATCGCTTTTTTTTTTAAGTATAAATTTTTTTCTTAAAAGAATAAACCAAAATTAGATTTTAAAAATAAACAGAATCTGATCCTAAATATCTTTTTCTTTAGCAAAATAGCCCGGAAATTAGTTTAAGTATATTTTTAAGGGACCGTAACAGTTATGCCTTTTTTTCATAAAAGTCAGATGAAAACAGTTATTTTTTGATTTTTATTTTTTCGATCAAAAATAACAGTTATTTTTTGATTTTATTTTTTTGAACAAAAATAACTGTTATTTTTTGAATTTTATTTTTTCGATTAAAAATAACAGTTATTTTTTGATTTTTATTTTTTTTGAACAAATATAACAGTTATATATTGATTTTTATTTTTTCGAGCAAAAATAAAAGTTATTCTCTAAATAAATTTACGTGTTTTAATAATTTAGATGACTTTAATAATTATTTTAATGTGCATAAGGAATTCCAATGATAATTACACACTAAAATAAAAATTTTAAGTCAAATAAATTATTAAATCACGTACATTTATTTAGAGAATAACTTTTATTTTTGATCGAAAAAATAAAAATCAAAAAATACCTGTTATTTTTGTTCAAAAAAATAAAAATTAAAAAATAACTGTTATTTTTGATCGAAAAAATAAAAATCAAAAAATAACAGTTATTTTTGTTCAAAAAAATAAAAATCAAAAAATAACTGTTAAGTTTGTTCGAAAATATAAAAATAAAAATTATAAAAATCAATATATTTTATCATTGACAACTGCATGAGGAACAATATGGTATACTTGAATCAGTTTTAATTCGACATTTAATTCTATATGCTTTCTTTGTTTTAAAATTCCAATATAACTGTTATTTTCGGTCCCTGATATTTTTCAATAGAAAAAAATGAGTATCTAATTCTGAAGATTTTTTTCTATTGAAAAGCAATCAGAATTGAAATTTGACAATTTTTTTTATTTACAAAAGAATTTTGAAGCTGATTCTAAAGATCTTTTTTATAGGACGACGTCAAAATCTGTTTGGAAACTCTTTTTCTTTAGAAATAGTCATAATCTAATTTAAACTTTTTTTCAATAGAAAGTAAGTTTAAATCTGACTCTGAACTTTATTTTCATACCTTAATATTCTATAAATTAATAAAATTTCGTGACTGACCTTAACTTTTTCACCCATAACATGTTCATTTAGAGCCTTAGTCTCCACCTGGGTTTCCAAATCGGAAATAATTTCACGCAACACAAATATCTTATCAATGGAAGCCTTTAACTCAACCTCAAATTTATCACGCTTATTCGTCGATTCTTGCAGCTTTTGGGTTAAGTCACGGACTTGGCTTTCTAAATGCTCCACCTAAAGGTTAGAATTTGAAGAAAATATAAATTTAAATATTTCATTTAAAATAAATAATTATATTTCAAAGCAGTGGTTAATGTCTAAACTTACATTTAATTTAAACACTTTTTTGATTTTTATTGTAGCGTGCAAATAAATTTTGTTAGTAAAAGAAAAATTGTTGTTGTTAGTGCTTTAGATTGAAACACAAACATTTTAAAATATTTAGATAAATCAAAAAATAAGAAAAAAGACATTGCGTAATATATTTTTGAAAATCATAAAATTATTTCCCCAGTTGAATGAAGGGGGCCTAAGCTATATTTATTATTCAAAGCTTTTTTCAGACCTCCATTTAATGTATAAAAATTCAATATTTCTTGTTTAACCTTGAATTCATTACAAATGCCAGAACAAAGTATTTTTAAAAAATTTCCTCCAAAAAACAAAAAGATTATGTGTGAAATATTTACAGCAGGTGTTCTTAATAATGATCTTATTAGTATTTATTTATTTTTATTAACTAAAACATTTATAAACATATGAGTGCTAGAAGATTGTTTAATAAAAACATAAATTTTTAGTAAATTATAATACATAACAAATTTAAAAAAAGTCGTAAAATTATACATGCAAAATTAATTGTAAAAGAGTGTTTTGATGATATTTAAAATAAAGAGAACATAAAATAACAAAAGTAAATAAAGAGCTTTAAAGCACGCAATAATAAAATTAGTTATGGACCATTCAATCTAATTAATATAAAATACGAGTAGCAAAAAGCCGCGAATTTCCAAAGAAAAACTGCCAAGTTTTACTATAGAAAACGTGATCCAATTCCTCAATATTTTCTATAGAAGTGTGATCAAGTTTCGAACAACTTTTCCTATAGACAAATTTTCAGATTCTAATCAACTTTTCCTAAAAAAAAAATTATCAGATTGCGATAAACTTTTTGTATAGAAAAGTGATAACAGTCCGATCAACTTTTCCTATCAAATGATATTATCATTTCATTACAAAATCATTTGATATACAAAAAGTTGATCGGAATCTTTTCCTATGGTTCTGTATCACTCGCGTCGAGAAACTTTTCTATTGAAATGTGCGAAATGAAACAAAAATGCCATATCGACCCCTTTGCGCGAAATTATAGTACCGCGTGATTTTTTAAGAGATACAGGAAAGTTTTAAAAAAAAACACATACAATTCAGAAAAAGGCATGAAATCGTTATTTGAATGTACTATCGATTCAAATAACGATTTCATGCCTTTTTCTGAATTGTATGTGTTTTTTTTTAAAACTTTCCTGTATCTCTTAAAAAATCACGCGGTACTATAATTTCGCGCAAAGGGGTCCATATAATTTAAAGTTTGAAGATTATTTCATGCAAATGTTGACCGTGACTGCGCCTCAAATGGTCCATCCGCTTAGTCCAACTTTGGCATACTCTTTCCAACGTTTCGGCCGGTATCTCATGAATAAATGCTTCAATATTGTCTTCCAATGCGTCAATTGAAGAGGGCATGTGTGCATAGACATGAGCTTTAACATAGCCCCACAAAAAATAGTGTAAAAGCGTTAAATCGCACGATCTAGGCGGCCAATTGACCGGCCCCGAACGTGAAATAAAATGTTCACCGAACTCGCCTCTCAATACGTCCATTGTTAAGCGTGCTGTGTAGCATATGGCACCGTCTTGTTTGAAACCACATGTCATGCAAGTCAAGCTCTTGCATTTTGGGCAAAAAAAAGTTGCTATCATCTCATGGTAGCGCTCACCATTCACAGTAACGTTATAATTCGCATCATCTTTGAAGAAGTACGGTCCAATGATGCCACCAGCCCATAAACCGCACCAAACTGTGACTTTTTCTGGATGCATTGGTAGCTCTTGCAATGCTTCTGGCTGATCTTCACTCCAAAATCGACAATTCTGCTTATTAACGTACCCATTGTGCCAAAAAAGAGCTTCGTAGCTGAACACAAGAAGCGCGCGATGAACTTTCTTTACAGAGCACGCATTTTGATAATCAAATTCAATAATTTGCAAGCGTTGTTCGTTTGTAAGACGATTCATGGTTAAATTATAGACCAAACTGAAGATGTTTGACAGTGAAACAAAACACGAAACGTGCGTCAGCTGTTTAAACCAGTGTTGCCAAAAAGATAATAGCTAAAAAATCACCCGATATATGCCAATTTTTTGGAAATTGAGTTTTTTAAGCATTGTTCTACATTCAAAGAGACGTCAACTGACAAAATATTGTAGGCGAATTCAACTTCTTTGCTCCAAAAATTTAATGTATATTTTCATTTTGATATAACAAGCGAAAGCAGAGAAAAATGGCTGTCCTGTAAAATTTGGTTTTTGTAACATACATACGATAACTTAGCGCAAAGGGGTCGATTGAAACAAAGTTTTTCTCACTAAACTTTTTTGGCGAGTACTAGCTGTCACGTAAGAAAATTACTTGTCAATTTACAGAAAAAGTGTGTCTGTAACATTTTTGTGCGAAAAGTTCCCGCTTTGAACTGTCAAATAAACTCACGAAAAAAATGGGTCAAGAAACAATAATAAAAATAATTATAATATTTTGTCCTTGACACATTTTTCTCTCTCTCAACGTCTGAAATTTCACATCGGCTTCGAGTGTACTATTATGACATTTATAACGTAACGACGTAATCTATTTTGATAGTTTTCGACATGAGTTACAAACACACTTTTTTCTCACTTTTCGAGAAACGATGGAATATTTCGTTCCACATATTTTCGATGCGAGAAGTTCTCACTAAAGTAACAGAACATGGGTACTGATCTGCATAAGTTTTCCTTAAAAAAAATTATCAAAAACCGACAAACTCTTCCTATAGAAAAATTATTGAATTAAGACCAACTTTTCTCATAGAAAAGTGATATTTTCCTATAGAAAAGTGTTCAGATCAATACATCTTTTTGAAGAAGTCAAAATCTGACCAATTTCTTTGATAGAAATCTGACTGCAAATTATTCTCTATAGATAAAAAAAGTCAAACTCTGATATTATTTTTCTTAAGTAGAAAAGTCATACTCTGATTTTGAATTCGTATCAAAAAAATCACATTTTAGACTTTAATTTTGTAGAGAAGTCCGATTATTATTTTTTTTATTTCTAAAAAGTCCGTTTGGGATATTCTATTTATATTGAAAACAACTATGTCAGGTTCTGATTATCTTTTTATACATAGAAAAAATTACAGGTTCCAAAAGCTATTAAAAAAGAAGTCAAGGTAGATCTTCAATTTCAATAGAAAATAAGTACGATTCTGATCTTCTATTTCTACAGAGAAAAAGTTAGATTATTATCTTCTGCTTTTACAGAAAATAAGCTACATTTCTTAAAAGAACGCTCAGATTATAATCTTCTGTTTCTAAAGAAAATGTGTCCGGTTATGCTCTTCTATTTCTTAAGAATAGAAGGTAGATTGTGATCTTTAAAATTTAAAAATACAAGATTAAAAAAATCAATTTTTCAATACTTCAAAAACTTTCATATGCAAAAGCACTACTTAAAGCTTCTTAACTAAATCAATTTTATGGTGCTTTTCAGTTTAACAGTAGAAATTTTATATAAAATATGTATATAAAAAAAATAATAAGATAAATAACAATTTTATAAAGATATAAAATAAAATATTCATATCGCACACTAAATCATAAACAGGCACAACTCAAAATTTATAAAAATCGTTATTTTTTCATAAACCAGTTCAGAAATCAAATCTATAGCGAACACGAAAATTTCGCTTGCGTCACTACCTTTTTAATTTTTTCTGCTTTAACATTTGCGAAACACAATTTGATTTAAAAATTGCAACCATGATTTTGAAGCCAGTTTTTTAGTTTTTTGCCTCTTCTAAACATTTTTGAATTTTGAGTTGTGCCTGTTTATGATTTAGTATGCGATATATAAAAATGTATAGAAAGAAACTTTATAGAATTTATATCAAATACAAAAAATATTTGTCGCTAAATAAATTTTAACGACTTGTTTTTTTTTATGGTTAGTATTCTTAATAACTTAAATAATACAAACTAAATAAAATAAAAGAAAACTTATATGAAAAAAAAAAAAAAAAATAATTCAAACTCAAGACGATAAAAGAAAAAATGTCAAACCATAACCAAAAAAAAAATTAAACCCATTTCAGATTAAGGAATTAAAAACAATAAGAACCAAAGAACGTTAAGTTGCATTAGACCATAACACCTTTAATTTAAGGTAGTAGTAAAAAAGTAGATTGGATTTGAAAACTCACCTCCTCAGAGGCATTTGCATAGGAACTGCGTTCTTTTTCTTTATCCCTTAATTGAGATTTTAGATTTTCAATTTCTTTAATAAACTCATCACGTTCTTGTTCACGTTCGGCAGCCTGTTCCTCCAGAAATTGTCGAGTGGCCTTCAATTGTTTGTCGGCCGTAATAATCTAAGATTTTCGTTGGTGATTAAGATAAATAATTCAGAGAATATAAATTATATAAATAAATAAATATTTTAATACTTATTAGAGATTCATTTAGAGACTTACATTTTCTATATTAATACTTAAATAAAATTATGATTTTTACAAATACAAAAAAAAATTTGAAGCAAAAGAATCCAAAATAAATTAATGTTGTTTTTTAAAGAATTTCTTATAAAAAATCATTCCTTTTTGAAATGTTAGAGAAATATACCCAGAGTCAGACAAATTTTCCGTAGGCAAAAAAGTTTAGTTTACAATTTTTCTATATGAAAGCAAGCTCGGAGTCTGGAATATTTTCTGTCTAATTTCCATTTTTTCCATTCTCTCCTTTTTTACCCACATCACAATAGTGAAGAGGGTATTATGCGTTTGTGCTAATGTTTGTAACACCTTAAAATATTGATCCTAGACCCTAGGGCCCTGTTTCTCAAAACTACAAGTTACAAATCTACAAGTAAAACAATTTTATAATTTTTGTTTCTGTTTCAAATATGTATACTTTACTTGTAGATTTGTAACTTGTACTTTGATCAACAGGGCCCAGGGATTGGCAATCAATACTATTACATTTTGCGATTGTATTTCTTGTATGCATTCTAAATAAATAGGCATTAAAAAAGCTTAAAAATGATGTCGCATTTTCCATTTTCGTTTTTTTAATAAATTACTTTATTGGCAACACTTGCATCATCTCTTAAAATGTCATTGTCACATAAGTAACCGTTACGATTGTATAACAAAAACAATTTTATATTAAGCGACAACCTTCATACAAAGTTATGATATAAAAAAAACCATCTCCTATAAAATTTTTTTTTGTTTTGTAATAACTCGATATATATGTTGTTATAATTATTGTTAAATTCTCTACAATGTGTATGTAGAAGTATGTTAGAAAAGATAAAACAAGAGGCTCGCCGCCCCGAGTTGGTCTATCGCTGTCCTAGACCCACCTGCTCGTATACAGATCGACTTAGAATCACTTTTCTAACTATGTCCTTCCGTCCGTCCGGCTGGCTGTCTGTCTGTCCATGTTAACCTCTTCCTTGATAAAATTCTGTACATAGATTCACAAGGAACACGCATATTGAAAATGGTGAGAATCAGTCCCTAAATTCACATGACTTTTTTCGGCCTTTAATGTATCTGATTATGTTGGTACTAGGATTAAATTTGTTTCAATACTTTTTGTATTGCAACACAAATCATCTACATAGATAAATTTTATTGGAATCGCTCCATATTTGACCATAGCTCCTGTATAAATACTACTCCCGAAAATAGCGTATAGTGCCATAACTTCCTTATAAATGTTGGTATTGACATTGCGACAATAACTTTAACGACAGCTATTATGTTCCCAAGACAATCGGTTCTACGCAACGACACGACTTGGAGTTCAAGGAACACCGACCAAGGATTGTCAACTCAGCAATACCTGTTCTTCAGGTCTCGCTGCTGCACAACACACACACGAAAGCTGCTATGTCATGGAAAAATGTTGTGCAGGTAGGTCCAAAATTAACCATATGTCCTATATCAACCCGCTTCCTAAAATCACTTAAAGACAAACAAATCTCATAAACATACATCGTTGAATAATATTCGGCATCTAGAACAGAAAAAGAGAAAATCCAACTCAGCTGACCCTATGATAGTGTTAGCAAGAAATTTGATAACTACTTTGTAGTTATCACTTAAAACGCACAACATTTTAAAAGAGATTTTTTTTCTTTTAATAATTCTTACTACTAGAGCTTTCCTCGTGCTACGAAAAATGTTAAATAGAAAAAGATGGTTGAGAGTCCCAAAATTTTTTTAAACAATATGACTTATCGTTATTGTTTTAATAGTTTAAAACACATACCCCCGTATTTATAAACGATTATTACATTTAACAAACGTTTATTTAGGCAAATTTTCATACAAAATTTGTTTTGTAAACCTTTATTAATAAATGTTCAAATTTTTTATAAATACGGGCGATAGTGATTTTATATTTTCATTTAACTACAAATTTGTTTACCACTTATAACAGTATTAAAAGCATGCTTACAAATTATTTGCAACTACTTTATACAAAATTATTTAATTCTGGTATATTTACAAAAAAAAGCGCACTCACCTGTGATTGCAAGTCTTCCCGATCCTTTTTGCTGCATTCCACTACCTTGTCTCCTTCGCGGCAAAAATCTTCAATCATTTGTAACAGCTGCACGGTAGAATCATTATTTTGCTGTTTCTGGGTTGGAGTCGACAATATATTTCTGGCTTTTTCTTGCAACAAGGCAAAACTGGAGGACGAATGTTCAGAATGCGATAAACGTTGTGGTGATTTCATGGAGCCCAAACCGTATCCTTCGTTATACTCGATGTTATTAAGCGAATCCAATTGAGATAATTGATCTCTTAAATGCTGCAATTCTTGGCCTAATTCTGAGTTACGTGATATAGTATGTTCCAATTCTTGTTGCAGATGCATACGATCATTTTCCGATTTTACTAAACGATTTTTTAATTCCACTAACTGGAAGTTCAGTTCCGAGCCATTGTTTGTGTTGCTGGAATTGTTATCCAAATAAAATTTGTTTAGATCTGGTGGCAAAGAAGTAAGATTTGGGGTGTGTTGTATTAAAGAAAGCTGATGGGTGGGTAATTGCTGTTCATTAAGTGAATTGACGCGTATAAATTTACGTTGTTGTTGCATTTTTAAATCATCCTCTTGCTCACTATCATGTTTCTCACGCTCGCTAGAGAAACTTTCTCTTCTCTCTTTGCTGTCGTGCTTTTTAACTACTTCCTCTGATAAATGCAATAAATAAGAAGCTTCGGATCGCAAGCGTTCCAAACAATCTCTTAGATCAAAATCCTCATTGGTATCTGTGTTTTTCTCGCTAACATATTGTACTAAACAGGGATCCTCCACGACCTCTAATAAACTTTGAACATCTGGTATCATTCGCAATTTACTGGTATTTAGAGTGTCATTTAAGAAGGAGTTATTGAGGGTAAAGTCTTCCAGAGTTTGTTCTTCTAGAGAACGATTGCAGGAAAGGAGACGCTGCACTTCTTCTGCTAAGTTTTCAGTAATATCATTCTCACAGTTGGCAACACATTTTAGGAGTTCTGACAGAACTTGTCTGAAAGCTTTTGATAATTCACGTAAGCTTTCCCTCTCGCTGAGCAGCTTGTCAAAATCGCGAACCGAATCAAACGTTGAATGACGTTTGTTCTTGCGATTTAATTGTTTTTCATAGTCTTGTTTTAAACGAGACATCTGAAAAAAGTAGAAAATAAAAATTATAAATCATAATGTTAATATAAGGTCGTTTTAGTAACATTATCAAGTACGAGTCTTACATCTTTTCTATAGGAAACGATGGTCAGAGTATGACTTCTTTTCTGTAGAAAACAAAGATCAGAATCTGACTTAACACCTTTTTGCCTAACGTCAAAGAATTATCTCCTTTAGAGAAATATGATAAGAGTCCGACTTATTTTTTATAGAAAAATATGATCAGAGAATAATCTCTTTTTTAAAGGAAATATGATCAATATTAAAAAAAAACAAGTACATTGCGAGCAGAATACAGAGCAACTAGACAAAAACAAAATAATTTTTACATATACATACATATTTACAATACTAAAAACTTCATTATAATTTAAAAAGCGAAAACTGGTAAATATTTTTTTAAATAGTTTTTGAACATAAAAATTAAAAAAAAAATTGTTTTTGAAAACCCAAGATTCGAACCAGCGGACTCACAGTTTCTAACCTCAACAAACCCCCTAGATAACTGAACCATGAAGGAACGTTGTTTGAATATCATATAAATGAAATATGGCTCGTTTTATTGTTCACAATTCAACCCATTTGCCTTTTCCACCTGAGGTGAAGGGTATAATAAGAGTAATTTTTGGGATTTCAGTATTTTGATTATAACTCAGTTTTTTTTAACCGAATTGACAGATTTATATACTGACGTGTTTAAGAAGAAATTTGCCAGTTAGTTGGGTTATAAGTCTTGGACTCGGGAAGATCTATGGTTCCCGAAAGTGGGTTTTAAAAAAAAAAAATTATTATTTTGGTCATAACTTTTTCGTATCTGAACCGATTTTTCCGAGTTTTTCAGAAAAAATTGTTTACTAAAGATTTCCGATCTGCAAGGGATAACCATAAGTCATATAACAGTCCAAGAAATCCGGTTTTTATAAAATTTTTGATATTTTTTGTACGGGAGATACCACGCCCACTTCTCCGATACCGCCACATTTTGTGGGATGCTGTGTATTGATAACCTAAATGTGTGTACTTTGGCTCTTGCCGTTCTCAAGATATACAGAAAAAAGTAATAAAAATACAACAACAAGGGATTTTTGGAAAAAATTAGAGGTAGTCGTGTTTTTTTGCTCATATCTCAGCCATTTTCGGACCGATCTGGCTGAATTTCAATTGCAAGAAATGGTGGACTATATTTGACATAAATGTAAAACAACCTAGCCGCTATCATGTCTGGAGTCTCCGGAAAACGCATATCAAACTTAAGACGGACAGACGGACATGGTTAAATCAAGTTCTCTCCTCATAAAGACCCAGAATATATATACTTTATAGGGTCTTAGATCAATATTGTAGAAATTACAAACGGAATGACAAACTTATATATACCCTTTTCCACTTGAGGTGAAGGGTATAAAAAAAAGATGATCAGAGTTTGTCTTTTTTTCTATAGAAAAGATGATGAGAGTGTGAATACGTTTCTATAGGAAAATATTATAACAGTTCGGCTTCTTCTTTGTTGAAATGGATAATCAGAGTCAGATTTATTTTTTATTGACAAAATAAGCCAATATTTTTACTTTTTTCCATTAGAAAACGAAACTCAGATTTTAACTTATTTTCTTATTTCGAAAAAGATGGACCCGAATTTTGTTTTTAATTGGATAACGGGCTCAGACTCGAACTTCTTCTCTAGCGGAAAAAATATCAAGTTTTGACTTCTATATTTACGGGATAATAATCTTTTATTACGGGATAAGAATAATGTTGACTTCTGTTGTTTCGCAAAAAAACTTCTTTTTTTTCCTATTGAAAATGCATGCTCAGATGCTGAAATTTTTTTGTAAGTTAAGCTTACTAAAATCAGAAGGAAAAATTATCAAAGTAAGGGATGTTACCGCGGATTCCGATTCGAAAGAAATAACATATGACTTCGAAAAATTTGTATGTACTGTGTATTACGGTTTTCGTATTATTTGTTTCGAATGAACGGTTCTTTTCACAACAGAAGAACGCGTAAAAATAGTTTAAACTTACTACAAAATTGGTTCTAACATGGTTCATTTTTCTAGCATAACGGGGTGATAACGGTCATTATAATCGACGTGCTGTGCAAGGAATTTATTATTTGTTGCTTTTACACCATATCGTGGGCGCATAGTGCCAAGGAATTTGCAAGATTATAAAGAAATTTTCAAAGACTGAACCCGTTACAGATTTAGTCATCCCTCATCGCAATATGTGCACTACCGAAAATATCGCTTTTGTACGTGAAAGTGTGGCGGAGAATCCGAATTTGTCGATTGCACGGCTGAAACCTCTATACCCGTACGACCACCGACTTATTTTGGCCTGCAATTAAAGATAATGAGATCGACGATATTAGGTTTTATCGAAACGGTGCAACGAGCCACACAACACGACCGATTTTAGTTTCATAACGCGTAACGTGAAGTTTTGGCGGTGTCAATTGGCCACCAACATCATGCGATTGGACGCCGTTAGACCTTTTCTGTGTCTACACGGATAATTCACAGAAAAAATTCTCCAAAATTAAATTAAAAAGTGAATTAAATGTTTAACCAAGTGAATTAAACGTTTAATCAAGTGAATTAAACGTTTAATCAAGTGAATTAAACGTTTAATTGACACTATTAAGTTGTTTAATGGTTCAAATTTAATTAATATCGCAAATTTTTTAATTGAAATTAATTTTTATTTTTTTCTGTGTTCCCTAAATGTGCGAAACTACCTCAAAACGACCAACTGCTGCCACAAATACAGAGGCGGTCATTTAAATTCCATTTAATTTCGTACGTAATGTCAAGTTCCAAACATTATAATGAAATAAATGTTTCATCGAAATCATAGCTTTATGTGTGTTTTCTTTAGCTTTACTTCTGAAACAGAAAATGGATAACGTTATAGAACCCTGCCATCGTTCCAACGAGTACGGAAATCTTAATACACAGTACAAATTGTTCGGTCTCTTTTTTATGGAAAAATTTGATCAGACTAAGACTTCTTCTGATTATGTTCAAAATCTGTGTAATGTCCAATAAGTAACGTGTTTTTTTTTTAAATTTCCAACACTTTATTAACTCACCTCATCAGCATGTTTAATTTGTAGTTGTGCGATTTCCAGTTGGCTTTTAGCTGTAAACTTCTCTCTCAATAATATCAATTCTTTTGGCCAATGTTGATCATCTGTTGTTGATTCCGATAATAAAGTCTGCAATAAAAAATTACGAATGTATTATTTTAATATTAAAACGGAAATGCATCAATATAAATAAATAAGAAACGAAATAAATCCCTTATAAAATTTATAGTTTATACTATAAAATAATTTTATTTTTAGTTTTTTTTTTTTATTTGTTTTATTTATACGAGGAGTATTTATTTTACAGCTGAAAAGTTTATTTTATGATTGTGGCAGGCTGCATTAAATGTGTATGTTTATATCTTGCTTCGGATGAAAATTTTAACAGCTTATGTCTACAAAGTGCCATGACGAAAATGTGTGTGAAGTTCTGGCGTAAAAGGGAAAAATGGGTATAAAAAAGTCGCGAATGTATAGAGTAAAAACGTATTGTTTGAGGAAAGAGCTTTTTTTGGTGATAAACATATGAGTTGCACATGTTGGCTTTATTTTAAAGTAAAGGGAATGAGTTTTGTGATCATTGTTTTTTTTTTTCGATAAACAAGATGTATTCAGAATATAGAAAAAAAAATGGTCAGTAAGTAGTGTAATCAGCTTTTAAAATTTAAGAAAACGAAGATGGTTTAGTGCTTTTTAAAGTAAATTAACTTTATAACAGCGCTGCAGCAGTCTATTTCTCAAAACTACAAATTACAAATCAACAAGTAAAATAAATTTGAAACAAACATTGAAAATTTGTGTACAACTTTTCGCTTTTTGAGTTGGTTTGACAGCGACTGTTTACGTTTAATGAAACAGAAGTAAAAGCAACTGTTTATTATTGGCCAAAGACAAATGACGCTGGGTCTCCACGTAGCAATTTTTATTGCTAAGTACAAGCAATAACGTCGGCAGAACAATGACAGAACAATGGGGTAATAATTGCTGATTATATTGCTGGAGAACACTTGAAATTGCTTTGCCATAAATTTGCAATTTTCACCGCGAGTATTAGTATAAAGTTTTGTGGCTGTATTTATAACAAATGTTTTCTGTTGTGTTTTGAAGTGATTGTTAAATTTTCTTTTTTAAATTAATAAATTAAATTAATAAAATAATTAATTGTAATTGTCGTAGCTGTGTTTTGTATTACTTTTTTGTTTACCTAAAACTTGTATTGTTCTATTAAAAAAATAAAAATATACAAAAAAACAAATTCGTCGTTTGCTTTTTTGATATTGACGTTTATTTAAAAATATAATATATAAAAACTTTTTCTGTATTTTGTTGAAGTATTTTTTCAATAAATAAACACAATAATAAATAAACAACCGTATAGAGAAATGAAGTGTCATTTAAATTACAACTGATTTGACAGCAGATTGCTAAGCAATAACTGCTCAAGCAATCAGAAGAGCAATCATTGCGCAATGGATTGCCACTCATGGCAATTTGCGGTCTATACGTCGAAAATTTAATGGAGCAATCAAATTTGACGTTTGCCGCAATAAATATTGCTACGTGGAGACCCGGGTTGAAGAAATGAAATAAATGACAGTTTTTCTACTTTGACTGCAGTTTTTTAAACGCTGGCAAGAACAATTTTAATTTAGGCGAAAAATTTCATACAAAAGTTTATGAAATAAAATAAAAAAAACTCTCTCCTGTAAAATTTGATTTTTGGCGCTTACGTTAATTTTGCGGTTATGGCTCGATATATAGGTTTGTTTAAATGACCCATAAAATTTTATGTTTTTAGCCGCTGGAAGGTTTTCTTTACCCCCCGTTTCCACATGCAATTGCAAGTGCAAGTTTGAAAAACTCAATACACCCACACGTTTTTACTTACACCATCACATTTTTCGTACTTGCAGCTTAACTTTTGCAAGATAATTTGCTTGCAAGTAAATTGTTGACACTTTTTGCAAGTAAAATGGCAAATGGAAAAACAGTGTTACCGTGGATGAGTTTTGTATCAATTAACTAGACTTAGTTAAATTAAAGTTATGTTTATAGCTGATTTCTGTGTATTCAAAAAAATTTTAAATAAAAAATAACACAACTATACAACAATGCATCTTAATGGTATTTTTTATCATAAATTTCAGGCATTTAGAAAAAAAAATTAAATCAAAATATGTACTCTTTTTAGTAATTTTATGATACCGGAAACACGGCAATACTGTATTCACATACTTTTTAAAATAAACATAACTTTTCATAAAGATTTCATAAAAGTTAAATAAAGAAAAAACTATAAAGTTAATTAATTTATATCGTAGGGTTAGACTCTTATAAAAACTTTCCCTTTCTTTGTTTCATTTTTAAGTAAAATTCAAAATAAATAATTTTTTTTGTTTTATAAAGCGCCAAAACATGTAGAAAATTTGTTTGTACATATTTCGATTAAAAGAAAATACATTAAAATTAACCAAAGAAGTCAATTAACAAAATACTAATAAAATATTTTTTTTTTTTTTTTTTCAAATATAAATACAAATTGGAAATATCAACATAAATAACCAAATCAACCCAAAAACCAAAAAAATGTCGATGACATCAATTTGCCAGGGTCGAGTTTACGCTGTTAATCGGAAAATCAGCAGGGCACAAGGCAACGAGTGTGTGTTTTTCAATGGAATTATTTTCACTCACGTGTGCAAACAAATTTTAAAACTACATAAATTCAAAAAAAAATGTATGTATACGCCGTTAAAATTTTTAAATTTATAACGTATATTTTTAAAATTAATGAAATTAATGACAAGCAAATAAACGACACACGATAAACATTTGGTTTCATTTATAATAAATCAAATTCAATTAAATTTTATATTTAAAGTTACCGAATTCATTCTAAAAAACCTCCTCTAACAATAACACAAATTAGTTTTAATAGAAACCGTTGACAATACGAGAAACTGTGCTATAAACACTCAACAAACAAAAATACGAGAAAAGACTTCAAATTTATATAAAGAAAAAGTTGTTAATTAAGAAATGTGCTGATGGATGACCCACAACACACAAAAATGCTTCAACTGAATTCAACAGAAACTTAAGCTACCATAATTTTATACACATGCTTACAGATTGTTTTTACAATTCTAAAACATATGTTTTATTTTCTTACTCTAACAATTTCTAAAAACTCTTGAGAAAATCAAATAGAATTTTGACAGGTAGTTAAGTTTTAAAGTGTCAAACAAAAAAAAATTTTTTTTTGGTAGCTAGGAAAAACAAAACATATAGGTATACACAAAAACTTTTTGAAATCGTTTTCTTTTTGTTGGTTCAATTCATAGCTGGGGAATTTCGATTAGAATTAGAAATCATTACGATTATGGAAATAAAATAATCTAATCATTAGAATTGAATTTTGATAAAAATTTTAGATAACTAATTGATTTGATTAGAAATAATCAAAAATCTAATTACAATTAGTGACGATTAGCATTTCTAATCAAATCTAATCAAATCTAATCAAAACTAATCCAAAAAATAATTGATTAGATTTCTTGATTATTTTTGATTAGATTTGATTAGATCAACTATTTTTGATTAAAACAAAAATTACAATCTTACAAAACAAAGATTTTACTTTCAATGTTTAGTAAACAAAAAAATTATACTTGTACTTCCACAAAACACGTTGAAAATTAACAATAATAATAACACAACAACAAAGTGAACCAGCTGTGTCAATGTTTAGTTTAAGAACAGGGTGCACCGTATGCAATTTTATGCAATATTCAAAAACTGTTACATTATGTAAATATAGCAACAAATGTGATAAATAAATATTTTCTTTTCACAAAAAAAGTTAAAAATAGTTGATCTAATCAAATCTAATCAAGAAATCTAATCAATTATTTTTTGGATTAGTTTTGATTAGAAATGCTAATCGTCACTAATTGTGATTAGATTTTTGATTATTTCTAATCTAATCAATTAGTAATCGTCTAAAATGGTTAACTAATCATAATTAATCAATTTTTCAGCACAACTAAAATTTCTAATCCAATTGCTAATCATTAGGATTTCTAATCATTATTCCCAAGCTATGGTTCAATTAAGGCAAATTGTTAAGGTGAATGCATGCGACTGAGTTGCTGCCATCCTAAATGTCTTTATGCTACGTCAAAGTAGTGTTTTAATCAAGCAATTTTACTACAGCACTGCAAGTTGAATGCATTGTCCTTTAAAACATTGTCTTGTTTAATAATGCACTAGTTGCGTTTATTTGTATAAAATCTCAGCTACTTTTCCTATATAAAGGATAGCAAAATCTGAGCTACTTTTCCTATAAAAACCAGAATCTTAGCTATATTTCCTATCAAAAATAATCTAAACTAATTTCCTATAAAAAATTTAGTCTGTGCTATTATTCCTTTTAAAAATAAGAATATCGCACTTTTTCTCAAAACAACAAATTACAAATTTACAAGTAAAATTCATTTGAAACAAATATTGTTGCTTTTTTTAATTAATTTTACTTATAGCTTTATAACTTATAGTTTTGAGAAACAGGGCCCAGATCTTAGCTACTTTTCTATAAAAAAAGATCATAAAATAGCAGCTGATTGCCTATTAAAAGCATCTAAGATTTTCTTTTAAAATTAAATTTAAACATAATTTGAGCCACTATTATTTCTTTGAAAATAGAGCATAAATCTATGCTACTATCAAAAAAAGAGCAAAGAATAGCTGAATTTGCTATAAAAAAGCACCTTAAATACTTTTCGTTAAAAAAAAAACAGAATTCGAGCTACTTTTCCTATTAAAATAGGGCATAGAATCAGAGCTAAATTTCTTATAAAAAAAACGAAATTTTCGCAGCATTTTCTATAGAAAAGCATCTAAAGCTGCCATCGGCAACCTACACTATTACATTTTGCGATTATATGCGTTGTATGAATTTTACATATGTTGTTGTTAATGTTGTTAAATTCTCTGCAATATGTGTGCACATGTACGTAATAAAAGAGCATACAAGAGAATAAAAGAGAAAAGAGAAAACGCGGCGCCCTGATTTTGCCGATGGCTGATCTAAAGTCAATTTTTCAATAACAATAAGAATTTTAATTCCTATAAAAAAAACAGCCCATTATAAAAGCTAATTTTCCTATAAAACAAGCAAAGAATCTTAGCTGAAAATGCTATAAAAAAGCTTATAAGCTACTTTTCTAAGACAAAACACAGTTAAAGCCAGGGATGATAAAGTTAGTACATTTGTACTTTTTCAGTACAATTAGCTTTGCAAAAGTACTAAAGTACTTCAATGAAATATTTAGTACTATTTAGAAATTTCAAACACTTTAACATTTAACCTTCTTCGTCTAGGGTTGAAGAAATGAAAAATATAATTAATGAACTAATGTTTTCAGATATCAACAGAACTACCAAAGGTATATTCGCCGACGAATGTAGAACGGATTTTTTCATATCAAAACATGATAAAAACAAAGCGAAGAAATCGCTTTCTTCTTAATCAGTTAAACGTATTTTTACCCGGATTTTTTCATATCAAAATATGATAAAAACAAAGCAAAGAAATCGCTTTCTTCTTACTCGGTTAAACGTATTTTTACCCGGTTCCACAACACAGTACAACATTTTTGAAGTCATCGTGTGTAAATTTCCCGAAGCAATAATCGAATTTAATAAAACCTTAATTGGGTTTTGCTAGCTAGTAAAACTGGTATATTTATATTATTATATCTAATCTTCTATCTCTTAATAACTTAATTCCTATAATTATTCGCTATATGTTCTGTGTCTGCTTTAAAATGTATTCTCTGTGCCGTTGGTGTATTAATTATGTGTAATATTTCCAATATATGTATATTTGCGTGTGTAGTTAGTTTCAGTGTTTAAAATCGATGCTTCTTCAAAATTTGGAAAGTGATAAGATATAGATTAGATATAGATAAAAGCATCGAACTTAATATTTTTTTTCTTTCTAGGAGAAAAAAAAACACAAAATCCAATTAAAAAAGTACACAAAAACAAAGCTACACTAAAAAAACATACTCCGAGCATTTTGTTTGCTATTTTGTTACTTCAAAGTAAGAGCTTTTTTGAAACAGCTTTCCACCAGTAAACACTTGTAAGATTCCGATTCACTGATATTATTTGAAAATTTCCTTAATACGTACTCTTATCATCTTGAATTTACAAAAATTACAAAAAGAAAATTAAATTTACGAAGTAACAAAGATAGATCACTTAAGGGATCAATTAAAAAGTGATTAAACTTAATCATTTTAGAAAAAATATTAACGAAAAGAAAGTAAGTGCGCTGCAGTCAAACTGGGACCAAATGTCTCCATGTCTATACTCATTTTACTAGTGACAACTATAGTATATAGTTAGTTTCTAATTTTTCTTTAAGACGTCAATATAAAAAATACAGAGACAATCGATGTGGTGTATATCTAATGTATGCGTCAATAAACAAAATAATGAGACAACAGATGTAGTATATTTCTAGTAACATTTGGGGTATTCACAAGGTGTGCTATCATGTTATATTGTCATAATGTTCTAGCATTTTACAATGGTTTAAAAATATTGTTGTTGCTTTGTAAACAAAAAGTGTCTTAAATTAATAGAACGTTGCTTGCTATGTTTATTGTGCTGTCGTAATTAATCAAAAGAGACCAGAGCTGAGCGGCTGAGCCGTATCGCGTTAATTTTTGTAGCCGTCGCCGTTGATGATATAATTTTATCCGGTTAACATCAAAAATTTGACCTGCGGCTAACAATTTTTGCAAGCAATCACTTGCGGCGTCAAATAAGATTGGCTTATGACTCTGCTGTTTGGTAAACAAACAAAATAAAATTTATTTCTTATTTGCGTCTGCAAAATGGAAAATAGTCAGGTAAGATCCAATTTAAGTTATTAATTCATGGAAAAGAATTAAAAAATATTTTAATGTTAGTTAATTATTTATTTTTTATATTTATTTTAAATCAGTTGATTTAAATTCAAAATAGCACACTAAATTATGAGGGGTTGTTCACAACAGTCGTATTTTTTCATGTTATTATTTTAAGACATATGACTTTATGACACCTTGTGAATCCCCCAATTGTCAACAAACGCGTCAATATCCTGAGAGAAATGACAATAGAAACACTGTATTGACTCGCGTTAGACACCAGAATTATTGACTTATTGTTCACCCAATAATGTTCTCGCCTGTTGACACTTAGCATATGCTTGTTCTTGTTTTGTCTCTACTGCGCAAAAGCTTCATTATTTCATTAGTATTACATATTAAGTCGGTTTGTTGGAAAACAACGTGCGCGCGGTTCTTTCAAAAATATAATATATATTTTGTTTAAATAATAAAAAGTATATTTTTATTAAAACGAAAAAGTCTGGTTTAACTTATTTGTCTAGGAAATGCTAACATGTACAATTATTGTAGACAAAAGTACAAAAAGATACTAGTGACAAAGTCGCTATCGTGACACCAGAATTTTACTACTGACAATTCCTATAGCTTTGTTCCAAAATGTCTTCATATGGTCTTATAAGAACTATCCAGTCAGTATCTAGTAAATTGTTATTATGTTACTACTGGATTTTCAATGCCACGCACATATTAAATGTCAATGGCACCAAACTTTGTATAGGGTATAATTAGACAGTAGTACTGGCGACAAAGTCAAAAGCGAGTCAGTGTAATTTTACTGTACATATAAATATGTACAAATAAATTGCAAAAGCAATTTTAGAAAACTATAAAAATCAATGGATTTAAACGAACTGTGCGCATGCTTACAACGGAAGGAAATGTGATGTGCACGAGGCGCTTTTCAATTCTCACGACCACGCACGTTCACTTATAAAATGTTTGTCCTTAGAAAATCTTCGAGAGTGTGTGATAAATTACACACGATTTATTTATATTTTAAATAATCTTTAATCACAAGTAACACGACCTTAAATCACTTGCAACACGAAAAATTCTCGTCACATGCACACCTCTATTTTTAAAGAACAAAACAGCTGCGAAAATTTTTTATTATGTGTTTTTAAAAAATACTCTAAGCTTAACAACTTCAAAGAAATCCTATAAATGACATACATTTCATTTTACACCAGGAAGCATAAATACAATTTTATGAGAAGCTTTTCAAATTGCTTTTAATATTGCAGATTTTTTATTTTCGAGATTTCTTTGCTTGTTTTTAATTTGTAGTTTCTTGGTGTTTATTTTCATACTTTAAAATAAAGTATGCACTCGTTTTTATGTTGTTATATTTTATTATATACGATTAATTTTTCAGTTACATGTGGTTTTCTCTAAAATTATATTTATGTTTTTCTAGTGGCTGCAAAATTTTAAAAATGGGGTACAGTTTTGTTTGCGTTTCAGCGAAATAGAGTTTTTTTTTATTTAGAGATAATTAATTTTAATTTTTATAGGCATTTAGTAATGTTGAAAAATACTGAAAATCAAATAACACGGGACATAAGCATATTTTTCATAGGAGAAGAGCACAGAATTTTAGCTACTTTTCTTCTTTCTTTGGAAAAAGCAACGTTCTATTCTAAAGTTCTATTTCTAAAGAAAATAGTGCAGGATCTAGCCTATTTTGCGAATAAAAAACAGCACAGAGTCTACCCTTTTTTTTATAATAAAATTTTTTTATATAAAAATCTTAATCTGAGCCACTTTGCCTAAAGAAAAGAACACATAATTTAAGCTTATTTTACAATCGAAAGGATTACAGAAAATAAGTCTATTTTCCAATGAAAGAGATCTCAGTAGCTGAACTTATCTTACTATAGAAAAGATCTCAGTTGCTAATCTTCTGTTTCTATAGTTACTGAGCGTCTTTCCCCATACTAAGCTTCTTTTCCTGTAGCAGATATCTCAGTTAGGGCCTAACCAGAATGTGCATAACGTTGCTTAAGCAAATGTGCGAATACATGAAAATCTCATGTGCCAAACCATATTGAACTTAAGGAAACCATTTTTTGAATTTTATGCAACTGTCATTTGCCTAACTAAAGTGCAAAACTGATCGCATATTCCGTACGGAACCAAATGGTTTTTTATTTGTTTTTGTTCTTTTTCTTTAATTTTTGACAGCAGCTTAAGCTTGTTTTAGCATATTATGGTTGGGCCTTTACTGCGCTTCTTTTACTCTCGAAGAAAACTCATTAACTGAGATATCTAAAAGAGATATCTCAGTTCCTGAAATTCTCTTTCTGTAGAAGAAGAGATATAAGTAACTGCGCTTCTTTAAGTCTACAAGAAAATTCAGTAAATTAGCTTCTTTTTTTGTAGAAGAGCTCTCAGTTACTAAGCTTATTTTCCTGTAGCAGATATCTGCGCTTCTTTTCCTCCAGAAAAGAGCTATGGAACTGAGCTTCTTTTCACTGTGCTTTTTTCCCTTTAAAAACATCTCAGTTACTGATTTATAATTTACAGAACTAAGCTACTTTTCCTATAGAAAACATCTCAGTTCCGTTCCTAAAGAAAAGTTCTCAGTTTATAAACTTTTCTTTCTATAGAAAAAATCTCAGTTTGTGAATTCTCTTTCTACAGAAATGATCTCAATTTTTAAACTTTTTCCCTTTAGAAAAGATCTTAGTAACTAAGCTTTTTAACTTTTAAAAGAGATCTTAGTAACTGAGTTACTCCCTCTGAAGAAAAGATCTCAGTTCCTCAGCTTCGTTCTTCCCTATAATAGATATCTCAGTTCCTTAGCTTCTCTTTCTATAGAAGAAGAGTTCTGAGTTACTGCGCTTCTTATACTCTGGAAGAAAACTCAGAAATTAAGCTTCTTCCTTTTAGAAGAGATCTCAGTTACTGAGTTTCTCATCCAGTAAAATACATTTTATTCACTGAGTTTATTTTCCTTTAGAACATATCTGTTTCTAAGCTTATTCTTTTTCTAAAGAAGGTTTATTTGAAACAGAGCTTGTTTTCCTAATGAAAAGATCTCAGTTTCTGAATTTCTCTTTCTATAGAAAATATCTCGGTTGCTGAAGTTCGCTTTCTACAGAAAATATCTTTACTGAACTGTTTCCCCTTAAGAAAAGATCTTAGTTACTGAGCTTTTTACTTTTAAAAGATATCGCAGTAACTTAGTTTCTCTTTCTAAAGAAAAGAAATATTGGAAGAGAACTGAAATCTCTATTATAGAAAACAAAGCTGAATAGCCGAGATCTATTCTATATGAAGAGAAGTTCAGTAACTAAGATCTCTATTTTAGAAAACGAAGCTGAGTAACTGAGATCTTTTCTATATGAAGAGAAGTTCAGTTACTTAGATCTCTTTTATATAACACGAAGCTGAGTAACTGAAAAAAAGATCTACTGAAAGAGAACTGCGATCTCTATTATAGAGAACGAAGCTGAGTTACTGAGATCTTTTCGATATGAAGAGAAGCTCAGTACATAATTAAGATCTCTATTATAGAAAACGTTATTCATCTTCGTTTTCTATAATAGAGCTCTTAGTTACTGAACTTCGTTTTATAAAGAAAAGATCTCAGTTACTCAACTTCGTTTTCTATAATAGAGATCTCAGTTCTCTTTCAATAGAAAAGATCTCTTATAGAAGAGATCTCAATTACTAAAATTTTCTTTTTCTATAGAAAATATCTTAGTTATTGGGCTTTTTTTGCTATAAATATCTTAATTAATGAGCAGTTTGTTTAATAGAACCGGAGTTTTTTGTTTAAAGAAAAATACAAAAAAATAGAATTTAAACTCACAATTTTGTTTATAAAAATTAATATTTTTTATATGTACATATGTATATTTAATGATTCCTTTTAAAATTTTTCCTTTTATTTTAAAGTATTTTTTTTAATTTTTTGTGTTTTATCAAAAAAAAATTATATTTTATTTAAATATTTATCTTGAACTTTTTCTTCTCGTGGTTTTTGCTGCTCAATTTTTTTATCAATTATTTTATTTTGACACTTTTTTAAATTTGTTTATATTATTTTAATATAACAATTCTATTGTCTTTTCACATAAACCAGCATAAAAAAAGGATGTTAAATAATAAAATTTTACGCGCGACACTTAAATTTTATTTATTTTTAAGTTTAGACAAAATTGTTTGTCATTATTCTCAATTAATGTTGTGTAGATGATTTCTTGGTACTCAAAATAATATGAGGGGGTTGTTTTCAAATTTATTTTTTATTTAAAGTATTTTTAAATTAAATTTACACTCGTGTTCTTAAAATTTTCCAAACAAATTATTTATTATTTTTTAAACATTTCTTAAGGAAACGCTTCGCAAACGAACGCTTTGAGTACACGCGATAAACTGTTGAGTTTTTCAATACAAAAGGGAAAATTTAAGTAAAAATCTGAAAGTATCATTAACAGCAGCACGGATAAGAGTGTAAAAAAGAGAGAAAATAATTTGAAAACCCAGAGAGGCAATTTTCCTTGTGTTAAAAAAGGGAGAGCGGTAGTAGAAGAGATTTCTTAAGATCCAATCTGAATTCTGGGATCTTTTTTTTTCAAATTATTATGGCTACAGGTATTTAATATTAAGTCTTAATTAAGAATTAATAATTATTATCATTATCTTCACTAATAATTAGTATTTAAAATTGTTGATTATTTAAAAAATTTTCAGAAGTGAAAAGGTCTTGTAGAAGATTAAAAAGTTTTGTTGATATTTTAGAATATACGAATTTTTCGGATTTACATTCATATTTAAATGTTTAATTCGAAATAATAACGAATGGAAATTATAAAAAACAAAATAAACAGAGACGGCATGGCATGTCTTTCGATTTGTTTCAAAATTTATTATAAAAAAGCATGTACTAATGCTACATACATATTTTTTTTTTTTTCATTAAATAAAATTAATTTTTCGCTGAAAATTTAACATTTCAAATTCATACAAATGTATGTATGTATATGCAATACTATATAGTATATATATATATATATATCTTTTGAAAATCTGTGCCAAAATGTTATGTTAAATTTAAAAAATATTTTTTTTTTTTTGTGTCAAAGACAAATGATATGTCATACAATAATTAAATATATCTATTTAAGGCTAGTTTATACTATCACACAAGTCTTAGGGTACGTAGAGAGTGGCCGCTTGTTGCCGAGCCGAACCGCCTGACGCTTATTGCTAGAATTTGTTCATGTAGAAAATTTAATAAATCGATAAATTTTTCAAAGAAAATTTAATTAATCAATAAATTTTCCATAGAAAATTCCATAAATTGATAAATTTTCTACAAAAATAATTAATAAATCGAGCATTTGCTCTGTTGAAAACTGAAGCTTTAAATAAATTTTCTATAAACAATCAAAGCAATCTATAAAATTTTTAAAGTAAATGAAGGCAATCGATTTTCTTGTGAAAAATTTAATTAATCAAAAAACTTTCTATGAAAATTAAAATAATCAATAAAATGTTATTTCGAAAATTCAATCAATTCATTTTTAATTTAGTTTGAAAAGTTTAACTTTTTATTTTTAAAATCGATGCTGTTCAAATAATAACTGAAAAAAAGAATTTATTTTAAAAGTCAATTTCAATACAAATTTTTCTTTAAATATAGTAGATTTCAAATCTTATTAACGTCCAATTTTACCAAGTTCAGTTATTATTAACTCTTACTACAACTGCCAGTTAACAATATCTTTTTTGACAGTTAATGTGATAGTTAATTATAGCTGAACTTGGTGAAATTGGCCGTTAGTTTTTTATGAATACAGCAGTATTTATGTACAAATGTATTTATTTTAATTTTAAAGAAGGACAAATTATTCTACAAATTTCTTAATACTCTGACCTTAAGTTCATCTCTTTTTAGTTGATTTTATTATTTAATTTTTTAATTTCTTTTTAAAGATATTTAAAATATTTTTATGTCGAAAAATTTCTATCGCTTGAGAAATTATATCAAAAAGAAGCTAAGCCGAAAGATTTAATAGAAGAAAAATCTATTTTCTAAATAAACCGTCACCTTTCGAAAATGATAATGAACTTAAATTTACACTAAATGCAATATGTAACACCACACCCTGCCGTTCATACTGCTTCTCTTGTCTATGCATTTCGAAAAGAGATCACAAATTCTTTTCTTCTAGATTTATTTTTAATTCCAAAAAGAAATGTCTCATTTATACAATGATCACAAAAATTTAAGAAAAAAATTCAAATTAGAAATTTTGTTTCATTTGAAGTTATTTCATTGTGTTAAATTGTTAAGAAATAAGTCGAAAAGAAAATCTTTTAGCACGTGTCTGAAATGAAATTAAAACAAAATTGAAGATTCCCGTCTAACGCATTGACATTGATGTTCTGAAAAATCAAGATTTGAGTTCACGACGGATAAAGGCGCTTTCATTTTTTAGAATTATTTTTCAAAGATCGAATAAATAAAAATGAAAGTGTGAAGAAAAGTATGCGTTTGTTCATGTCATTTATTTCTTTTTTTTTTTTTTTTGTTAATGTTTCTTTGACTGAGGAAACGTGTTCATTGACATTTTGTTATTGTTTTGTTTGTTTATTTACAAAAATGTTCTGATAAAAATACACACAAAACTAATTTGGGAAATAAAATAAGTAGAGAAAAGTACTTTCGATATTTGTCTTAAAAACTTATCAAGAATCGAAAATAAATAATTTGCAAAAAAAAAAAAAACAAACAGTTCAAAATGTTTACGTTTGAATATAAAACATTTTGGGTAACATATTTAAACATCGAATATATGTATGTATGTATGTTTATGTTATGCCAAAAAAATGGTGTTGCCGTAAGTTTTGTTTAATTATAAATAAAATCATTAGCAAAGTTTATTACTGTTTTTACTAAATCTTCCCATTTCGGTAATCCGTTTGTTTTCAAAACAATAAGACCTTTTTGATAGGTAATCTGTATGACAAACATGTCAAAACATGTTTGCGTTAAATCGCAGGTAAAAACAACAGGTAAAAAAAAATTGTTATTCAAAATTTTACCAATGCAAAAAAATAGTAATTAGAAAATTTAACGGAAATAGAATTTTTTTAAAAAAATTAAACAATAACATAAATTATTAATAACAAGCTAAGCGAAAACAAGAATTTTTATTAGAAAGCTAAATGATACCATAGATCAATTAATTCATTCGATCAATTAATTTATTCGATAACTTTAACTTCCTATAGAAAATTCATCGATCGCTTTAATTTTCTATTGCTACAATTTTCTATAGAAAATTTATCGAACTTTTAATAGAAAATTAATCGAACTTTCTATAGAAAATAAATCGATTATTTTATTTTCATATAGAAAAATTATTGATTCATTTAATTTTCAATAGATAATTTATCGATTAATTTAATCTTCAATAAAAACTTTATCGATTAATTTAATTTCTATAGAACATTTTTTTATTACTTTAATTTTCTACAGAAAATTTATTGATTTAAAGCGCCCTGGAGTCTATTAAATAAACGCATCAATCACATAGTTGTGTGCGTGAAGTCGTTTTTTTCGGCTACACATATGCGTTGTAAGCAATGCATGATGAAAATCAAAAAGTATTTTATTATTAATACGATTTCCGTATGACGTGCTAAATTCTTAATTTTTCATATTTGATAAATACACTTAAATTTATTGTTGAGGGAAAGCTAGCTTCTATACGCATTTCACCGATTGCTTAGACCAACTCATCAGGAAACCTTTCCAAAGATTTTAGAAAAGCCAAAAATATTAAACAAATAAAACCCTAAAGCGAATAAGAATTATAAACACTCCAAGTCTTACTTGCAACAATATCAAAGCTTAAACGAAACACCAACAATAAACAGTGAGTTTATCTTTTCTTACATCCCCCTACAATTGGTTGGGTTATTTCCGACTCGAATTGTAGTTGTAAGTGGGTTAAAAGAAAATACAAAATTTAAAAACAAACCGCTTCATTCCATTGTCTTCGTAAGAAAACAACGAAAAAAAACCAATTTGCCAATTCAGTTTTATGCACGGGCACATGCAATTATATTATCAAAGTTATTTTCGGGAATACAAAGTTTATTATTAATACGATTTCCGTATGACGTGCTAAATTCCCAATTTTTCATATTTGATAAATACACTGAAATTTATTGTTGAGGGAAAGCTAGCTTCTATGGGCATTTCACCGGTTGCTTAGACCAGCTCATCAGGAAACCTTTTCCAAAGATTTTAGAAAAGCCAAAAATATTAAACAAATAAAACCCTAAAGCGAAGTATTGATTTTTTTATTTGATGGCTGATTGTTTGATAGTCTCCAGTTGTGATTGACAAAAAAAAAATTATTTTCTTTGTGTTTGTTGTCATAAAGATACAAATGTCGATTGACGTATTTATTTAAACGTCTCCGAAAAAGCCTGGGGCAAATTATGGCATTCAATATCGATCGAAATTACAATACAATTTAAATGGGAATTTCGATCGATATCGAATGCAGTAATTTGACCAATTATCACAAGTTCCCTTTAATCTAAAAGTGAAGGATAAGGTAAAGAGAGGAACGTTCTACCTTTAACTTTTGTCGTAAGGTTTAGATTTGAGATTGCCATATTATATTCACATATTTTTTATATATTCACGTGTACGCGGTATTTTATTAATATTTGCCATTATTAAAATATATTTGTGCACACAAAAATTTAGAATGAGAAAAGTAAAAGAAAGTACGTAGTTGCCAGTTCGTATTTTTATTTTGGCAAAAATAATCGGTATTTACTTTAGTGTTGCCACATTTTTAAAAATGTTAAGTTTATTTTATACAGAAGTTGTGAAAACGAAAAATAGTTAACTATTTCGATCTTTAAAGGTCAGTAGTGAAAACGGGCCTAACACATTCATATGCAGTGATTGATAGGTTTATTTAAAAGTCTCCAGGAACCTTAAAATGTATCGATTATTTTAAGTTTTTAGAAAATTTATCAATCGATCTATTGAACACTATTAATAAATAGTGTTTTCTAAGAAAAATGTATCAACTACTTTAATTTTATATTAAAAATTTATCGATTACAGTAATTTTATATGGAAAATCTATCGATTAATTTAATTTTTTTTTTAAATTTGGGTAAGTGTCATATGGCCGAAAAATCCCAAATTTAAAAATCATGAATTTGACGTGAACTCCCGTATACGGGAAGCTTAATCCACATTTAACAGTCTGCACTAAAATACTCATATACATCGCATGTGTAAAAAGCATATTGCTATACGCGTCAGAAAAATGGCTAAAAAGCGAAAAGATAAAACAAAAGCTATGCGTTTTCACCATCTTTTGCCTGTACCAAATTCTAATTATCTGGTGGCCTAGAACAACTATAGAAAATTGCTGACCAAGATGATAAAAATACAGATATATGAAGAAAGACATAAAAATGGATCGGTCCCACACTCCGAATGCCCTTTACCGACATCTGCCATAAAGCTCTCGAATGGAATCCCAAGCGTCTAGAAGCCGAGGAAGACCTAAAATTACGTGGAGACGAACAGTCCTATGTTCCTAAAGGAATTTGCTAATTAATAATAAATTTGTTTAGAAGAGTTATCGATTACTTGAATTTTTAATAAAAAATTATTCGAATACTTATAATATTTTAAAAAAAATTATCGATTACTTTAATTTACTATAGACAATTTATCAATTACTTCAATTTTACATAGAAAAATTATTGATTTTTTATGAAAAATTTCTTGATTACTTTTATTTTCTATAGAAAATTTATCGATTACTTTAATAATTAAAAAAAATCAATTATTTAATTTTTTATAGAAAATTTGTCGATTGCTTTAATTTTCTTTAGAAAATTATCGATTGTTTAATATTCAATAGAAAATTTATATATAAAAAAACTATCAATTACTTTAATCTTTTAAAGAAAATGTATCGATTTATTAAACTTTCTATTAACCGCTTATCGATTTCTTAAATTTTCTATATAAAATTTATTGATTTATTCAGTTTCTATATAAAATGTATTGATTTATTCAATTTTGATTTATTAAAATTTATCGATTTATTAAATTTTTCTACAGGAAATTTATCGATTTATTTACTTTTGTATAGAAAATTATCGATTTATTTAATTTTCTAAAGAAAAAAATTTATCGATTTATTAATTTTCTATAGAAAACTTATCGATTTATTAAATTTTCTTGGAGAATTTATCCATTTATTGAATTTTCTATAAAAAATTTATCCATTTATAAAATTCTCTATAGAAAATTTATCGATTGCTTAAAATTTCTATAGAAAATTTATAGATTACTTTAATTTTTTATAGAAAACTTATCGATTTCTACAATTTTTTATAGAAAATTTATAAACTACATACTCTCTTTTGCTGTAGAAAATTTTTGGTTTATTTTAATTTCCTATAAAAAATGTATCAATTACTTAAATTGTTTTAGAAATTTATCGATTACTTTAATTTTCTATAGAAAATTTACAGATTAGATTACTTTTTTAAAGAAAATTTAACGATTTGTTTATTACACTAAAAAAGTGTATCGATTAGTTTAATTCTCTCTAAAATTTTGAATTTGGTGTTGCCAATTTATCAATAAATTTAATTTATTGAAGTAAATTTATCAAAATTGCTGTTTTTAAGGAAATTGTAAAAAAATTCATATTTTTAGAAAGTTGCTTAATTTTTTTTCCACAAAATTTTTAAAGATTTTTAAAATTTGTCAAACAAAATTATCTTTTTATTCCTATTTCCTTTATAAATATAAATATGTATGTACATTGTACATATCACACTTGATCATAAATTTAAAATTTTTCAGTAAAAGCCAAAACATTTTAAACTTAATATTAAAGGCATATGAAAAGAAGAATTTTTCATTACGAACAAGTTAGAGTGCTATATTAGGCTATGCCGAATCTTTAAAGTCGATTACGGATGACAACTGAACTGAAGTTGAGTTGCCAGCAGCGAAATCCAGCAACTTTGCTCATGTTAAAATAGAAAATAAAATAAAAATGTTGTTTATTTAAACAATAAACAATAAATTTCAGTGTATTAATCTAGAATTAAAATTGGGAATTAAGCGCGACAAACGAAAGCTTTTTAATTAAAAATTTTGTAATCCCAATTTGTAAGTGCACGTGCATAAAAAACTAAACTGGCAAATTGTTTTATTTTTTATTTTCTTGCAAAAACAATATAGCAATTTTTTTTTTGTTGTTTCTTAACCCTCTTAAAACTACAGTTAATGTTGGGAAAATTCCAACCAATTGCAGTGGGGAATGTAAGAAAAGATAAACTTACTGTTTATTGTTGTTATTTTGTCAAAGCGTTGATATCGTTGCAAATAAGACTTTTTGATTGTTTGTAATTCTCATTCACTATGCAGTTTTATTAGCTAATATCTTTGGCTTTTCTTGAATTTTTGGGAGAATGTTTCCTTATGATCTTGCCTAAGCAAACAGTGAAATGCGTATAGTAACTAGCTTATCCTCTAACAATAAATTTCAGTGTATTTATTAAGAATAAAAAATAGGAATTAAGCACGTCAAACAAAATGTTTATGTTTTAATGACATTTTTGGATTATTTTGGTCATAACTTTGGCCATTTTTAACCGATTTGACAGATTTATGTATCGACAAGTCAAGAAAGAAATTCGCCATTTATTTGGGTTATAAAACTTGGACTCAAAAAGAAATATGTTTCCTGAAAATTCGTATATTAAAAAAATTTGTATTTGGGTGTTTCTTGACCGATTTTTTCGACTTATTCGAGAAAGCTGTTCTGCTTAATCTTTTGATACCCTTTTACCTTCAGCGAAACGTATAAAAACTAGACGAAAAACGATATTTTTACAGCAGGTAGATATGAATATTTTGTGTAGGTTTTAAAAAATTAAATTTTGAGTTAATACCCTCTTTATGATCAAGTGCGATATATATCGCCCTGGTTCCTCTAAAGGGAGTCAACTCAAAATTTAAATTTTTTGATTTTTTTCAAGAAAACGATAAACAAAGGTAATATTTACCCACTGTTAAAATCTAAGATCAATTTCTCAAGTATTTTGCCAAAAAAATCCAATCGTATGCTTTGTCATATAAGAGCACATATAAAAAGAAAATAGTCTTTTGTCTCTACTGCAAATTTATAAATTTTGAGTTAACCCCCTTGAGAGGAACCAGTACGATATGTAGACAATTTTTTACGCTTGAATTTTTTACAATAATGTTTTAGATTGAAATTAAAATTAGAAACTAAATCTTGTCATCACTGACCGGCCACACGTTAAGATTAAAAAAAGCACACAACACGTCATAGTTGGCAAATTTTCAAATTATAATACAAAAATAGTTGAAATAAATTGAATTTATGCAAAAATCAGCATAGAAATTGTACTTAAGAATATATTGTTAAAGCAACTTTGAAAATGATTTTTGTTTTTTATTTTTTTTTTTTTTTTTGCTTCTTATTTTTTAATGAACAAATATAAATAAAACGAATTAATGAATGAATCATCATGCATTTAAGAAACAAGAAATAAACTTAATAACAAACATGAAATGAAATTAAACAAGTAAGAAAATTGAAAGCGAAAATGTTATTGAAATGAAAAGTGTTGCATTGCTGCTGACTTACCTGTATCTGCTGTTCCAATTCGTAAACAATATCTTCGCGAGCCAATGCCAATTGTTCTTGTAAACGTCTTTCGTATTCATCGATTATTTTTTGTATTACCTGGGCCTCATTATTACTATTCAATTCATCTTGATCGATTATGATCAAAGAAGTATTATTATTATTATTATTATTACTGAGGAAAGGTGATCCTGAGATCGAGGCACCTAGACATTGTTCATCTTTTGGCTGGCTTTGATTGGAGGTTTGATTGTGACTACGAACAGTAATTTGTGTTATATCTTCCGTATTCGTCGTAGTTGTGGACTCAAGTGTTGAATTAAGGGTGGAATTTTTAGTAGATGACTGTTTTTTAAATTATTAATTACGTTATATATTTTATTTTTTGAGTTGGGAAGGTTAGCACAGTGTAGTGTGTGTCCATATAATTGGGTTTGTTTGGGTGTTTTTTATTTTTTTTTTTTTTTTTTTTTTGTAAAAAGAAAATACAAAATGCAAAATACATGCAAGTTAGATTACAACATTTAATATTGAATAATAATAACAATAATAATACGGTGTTTAAATTGTTTATTTAACACACTCAGAGAAAACAAATCATAACTTTTTTATGGTGGAAGAAAGTTGGTTTTACTTAAAACATATTTAAAAATTTTTTATATGTAGATTAATAAGGATTGCAGAAACATTTTTGTTCATTTCAAATATATTCGAATAGCTTTAAAACTAATGTTCGAAAATTAAAACTTAATTTCAAAATTCCAAACATGGGAAAATTTACTTAAAATTTGAAATATTTATACCCACACCACAATAGTGGAGAGGGTATTATGCATTTGTGCTGATGTGTGTAACGCCTTAAAATATACCGATCAACTCAGAATCACTTTCTGCGTCGAACTAACCATGTCCGTCCGGCTGGCAATTTCTGCCTCTCACAAACTTTCAAACCGATTTTACGGAAGTGACCTTTCAGTTGATACGCATATTGTAGAAGTGCATTAAAAATAACTAGTCCGCCATCATATATTAGATTAAGACTGGCTACTTTATTTTTCGAGTTATTCTTAGCAAGCCCTTTTATTTGAATAATTTAAATAATTGTTTTTGTTCGTTCGATCAAACGATTAAATCTTTAAAATTATTCGATTAGTCGATGATAATAACGAATAAAAAATATATTTTTACAAAAAAAATAAAGTATTTTTAATAAGTCACATTCTTCCATTTTCTTCTTTATTTTTACTAAAATCTTTTTCTCTTTTTTTAAACGTAAAATTTTTTATCTTAACTCCATATGGTTGTAATGGGTAATTTGGTAAGAGCTATAGGAAAGTTTAAAAAAACACATAAAATTCATGAAATCTTTATTTGAATCGATAGTACGGTCCAAATAATTTAATGTTTAAAGATTATTGCATGCAAATGTTGACCGTGACTGCGCCTCAAATGGTCCATCCGCTTAGTCCAATTTTGGCATACTCTTTCCAACGTTTCGGCCGGTATCTCATGAATAAATGCTTCATTATTGTCTTCCATTGCGTCAATTGAAGCGGGCATGTATGCATAGACATGAGCTTTAACATAGCCCCACAAAAAATAGTCTAAAGGCGTTAAATCGCACGATCTAGGCGGCCAATTGACCAGTCCCGAACGTGAAATAAAGTGTTCACCGAACTCGCCTCTCAATAAGTCCATTGTTAAGCGTGCTGTGTGGCATGTGTCACCGTCTTGTTACAACCACATGTCATGCAATTCAAGCTCTTGCATTTTGGGCAAAAAAAAGTTGGATATCATCTCACGGTAGCGCTCACCATTCACAGTTACGTTACGATTCGCATCATCTTTAAAGAAGTACGGTCCAATGATGCCACCAGACAGCCCATAAACCGCACGAAACTGTGACTTTTTCTGGATGCATTGGTAGCTCTTGCAATGCTTCTGGCTGATCTTCACTCCAAAATCGACAATTCTGCTTATTAACGTACCCATTGAGCCAAAAATGAGCTTCGTCGCTGAGCACAAGAAGCGCGCGATGAACTTTCTTAATAGAGCACGCATTTTGATAACAAAATTCAATCATTTGCAAGCGTTGTTCGTTTGTAAGATGATTCATGGTAAAATTATAGACCAAACTGAAGACGTTTGACAGTGAAATAAAACACGAAACGTGCATCAGCTGTTTAAACCAGTGTTGCCAAAAAGATAATAGCTAAAAAATCACCCGATATTACTTAAAGGCATTGTAAAACAATTAATTCCATAAAAATTCGATATTAGTTCAGCTAAACTTTTGCATTCAGTTTCTTCCATAAAGCAACCGCTGTCTCTCTTTATGAATTTTTCAATTGGACCAAGTTCGAAATTTTTTGATGTCGTTGGATTATCTTCCACTACAACATTTTGAATGTAATATTGTGACACTTACGCAAATAACATATTTAATTTAAAAAAAAGGATAATACAATAACAACCTTTTCTGCTTTCATGATATGATTTACTTAAATCAATTCTTTATTTTTTAGCTTTTTGTTTATTTCTAAGTTTTTCACCCAAAATTTAAAAACCCCCTTTCTTAAATTTTTTTTAACGTTTAATTTAACAAGAAAACAGTTGATACAATTTTTTGTCAAAGATTTGTTCAATAAGAACAAAAAATACATTTTTGAAATACTAAAGGTACTCAAAAGGATTTGTACTTAATAAACATTAAGATTATTTACAGTCAGGGATATGGCTACAATATTTTTTAACTTTCCTACATTTTATAAAATCACTAAAAACGTATGAGAAGAAATCAAATTGTAAGCTTTTATTTAATTTATTTTTTAATAAAAAAATTGTTCGATTAATCGACATTAATTAATCGATTTATTCGTTATTCGAAATTCGCCATTTTAAAATTATTCGAACAAGAGTTTGGTTTTGTTTGATCGATTAATCGATTTATTCTTAATCGGTTGAAAACTCTAATACCCATATTGTAGAAGTGCATTAAAAATAACTAGTCCGCCATGTTGTGCGTGGCCGCCATATTAGCTTTAAAATGACGTCACACTGTTTACCATGCATTGTCATCCAAACTGAACGTGTATACAAGATTTTAGCTAATTGGGTTGAAGATAACTGCTTCTAAATTGAGTTGCAAGATTTCACCCGAACAAGCATACATATTACATACATACATCGTAAGTTAAGTAAAAGCTTTTAAAAATGAAAAAAAAATTCAAGGAAGGTGAAGTGTTTCACAAAATATACCCCATAATTTCGAGAAACAATGTTTTAAATATTTCTTTTTTTTAATTTAAATATTTAATTTTTGGTATGTTATAGTGATGTTAAGAATATCAATTTTTAATATTCGCGAATACGAATATCTGCGACAATATTTGCTGAATACAAATATCCAATTTGAAATTTAGCGCCATACGATATTTCAAAATTGATTGAAAAATCTCCTAACAATAAATTAGGAAAAAACAGGCACAGTACTATATGTTAAAACTATTATGACATTCCGATGACTGAATTCGAAATTATCAAGTTCGTACCTGAATGCTACTGCTGAAAATTTTTATACTAACATTATTATATAAAAGCCATAAGCACAGCAACACAAAGGCTCTAATACACAGCCCAAATGTTTACTACAGTAGATTAAGGCTAAAAATAAAGCCAATTAATCAATACGGCGAGAAATTGGATACTTCACCTGAAGTCATTAAGAATACTCCCAGGAACTGTTTGCATACTTATCAGTGTGATCAGATCTTAAAATTGTTACAGAAAAATCTTGCAATAGACAAAGCCAGAAAATGCTAAAAATGATTTTGGAAAATGCTAAAATGTTTTTAAGATTTTTGCTAAACAAATTATTAACAGTATGAAATTATATTAAAAACTACATGAATTTTAGGAACTCATTTTAAACAAAATTTAAAAATTGGCAATATTTTAATAAATTTAGGCCGCGATTTTATTTCTATGCATTGCTCTGATTTGAAAGATTCTATATTAAGAAATTTTAGACCAGTTCATTTATTTCTTAAAGTTTAAGAAAAGCAGAAATTTCAAAATTGTTATTATTTCAGCAGTTTTCAGCGAAAATTTGTTTCAGATATTTCTTTGGATTAACATGACATGCCCAAACATTTTCACTATAAACTTTTTATCTTGGGATCATTTAATTCAATCTTTACATTACAATGTTAAATTGCCTTATACTTTTATACGTAATAAAAAAAAATGGAAAATAATTTTTATAATTAACATAATAAGGGAATTTCTAACATCCATACTTAAACAAGAGCGGAAAGCGTCTTCTAGCTGTCAAAAATTCGTTGGATTATCTTCCACTACAACATTTTGAATGTAATATTGTGACACTTACGCAAATAACATATTTAATTAAAAAAAAAGGATAATACAATAACAACCTTTTCTGCTTTCATGATATGATTTACTTAAATCAATTCTTTATTTTTTAGCTTTTTGTTTATTTCTAAGTTTTTCACCCAAAATTTAAAAACCCCCTTTCTTAAATTTTTTTTAACGTTTGATTTAACAAGAAAACAGTTGATACAATTTTTTGTCAAAGATTTGTTCAATAAGAACAAAAAATACATTTTTGAAATACTAAAGGTACTCAAAAGGATTTGTGCTTAATAAACATTAAGATTATTTACAGTCAGGGATATGGCTACAATATTTTTTAACTTTCCTACATTTTATAAAATCACTAAAAACGTATGAGAAGAAATCAAATTGTAAGCTATTATTTAATTTATTTTTTAATAAAAAAATTGTTCGATTAATCGACATTAATTAATCGATTTGTTCGTTATTCGAAATTCGCCATTTTAAAATTATTCGAACAAGAGTTTGGTTTTGTTTGATCGATTAATCGATTTATTCTTAATCGGTTGAAAACTCTAATACCCATATTGTAGAAGTGCATTAAAAATAACTAGTCCGCCATGTTGTGCGTGGCCGCCATATTAGCTTTAAAATGACGTCACACTGTTTACCATGCATTTTCATCCAAACTGAACGTGTATACAAGATTTTAGCTAATTGGATTGAAGATAACTGCTTCTAAATTGAGTTGCAAGATTTCACCCGAGCAAGCATACATATTACATACATACATCGTAAGTTAAGTAAAAGCTTTTAAAAATGAAAAAAAAATTCAAGGAAGGTGAAGTGTTTCACAAAATATACCCCATAATTTCGAGAAACAATGTTTTAAATATTTCTTTTTTTTAATTTAAATATTTAATTTTTGGTATGTTATAGTGATGTTAAGAATATCAATTTTTAATATTCGCGAATACGAATATCTGCGACAATATTTGCTGAATACAAATATCCAATTTGAAATTTAGCGCCATACGATATTTCAAAATTGATTGAAAAATCTCCTAACAATAAATTAGGAAAAAACAGGCACAGTACTATATGTTAAAACTATTATGACATTCCGATGACTGAATTCGAAATTATCAAGTTCGTACCTGAATGCTACTGCTGAAAATTTTTATACTAACATTATTATATAAAAGCCATAAGCACAGCAACACAAAGGCTCTAATACACAGCCCAAATGTTTACTACAGTAGATTAAGGCTAAAAATAAAGCCAATTAATCAATACGGCGAGAAATTGGATACTTCACCTGAAGTCATTAAGAATACTCCCAGGAACTGTTTGCATACTTATCAGTGTGATCAGATCTTAAAATTGTTACAGAAAAATCTTGCAATAGACAAAGCCAGAAAATGCTAAAAATGATTTTGGAAAATGCTAAAATGTTTTTAAGATTTTTGCTAAACAATTTATTAACAGTATGAAATTATATTAAAAACTACATGAATTTTAGGAACTCATTTTAAACAAAATTTAAAAATTGGCAATATTTTAATAAATTTAGGCCGCGATTTTATTTCTATGCATTGCTCTGATTTGAAAGATTCTATATTAAGAAATTTTAGACCAGTTCATTTATTTCTTAAAGTTTAAGAAAAGCAGAAATTTCAAAATTGTTATTATTTCAGCAGTTTTCAGCGAAAATTTGTTTCAGATATTTCTTTGGATTAACATGACATGCCCAAACATTTTCACTATAAACTTTTTATCTTGGGATCATTTAATTCAATCTTTACATTACAATGTTAAATTGCCTTATACTTTTATACGTAATAAAAAAAAATGGAAAATAATTTTTATAATTAACATAATAAGGGAATTTCTAACATCCATACTTAAACAAGAGCGGAAAGCGTCTTCTAGCTGTCAAAAATTCTCATGCACATACAATTTGTATGAAGCATCTCTAAACAGCGCGGCGTCAACGCTTTACAATTGGAAAATCCGATTTTAACAGCGCGATTAATAGTGAAGTTGGCCGCTTTGTTAATAAATAATGTCAATTTAGCTATTTTTTCGCCAATCTAGCGGTTTTTTTCTTTTCTTTTTATTTCTATTATGTGGGTTTTATTAAACAAGAATGTTAACACTTCTGTTTGCGGAAGAAAACGTTTCGCCTTCCGCTGTTGTTTAAGTACAGATGTAAGATTTCCTAAATGTTAAATTGTTTATAAAACAGGTAAGACGTTTCTTAAGATAAAACTGCAACTATTTGTAGTCAACATTTTAATAGTTTATAAAAAAAAGTTCAGTTAATCACTAAAACTATCCAAACTTAAAATAAAGCTAAAAAAGCTTAAAACATTTTATAAAAATCCTGTACAAAATGCCGAAATACTAAAGGAGAGTTTTGCAGCTAAATCAAAATTTTCCGGGAAAGCGGGATTTATTTTTCAATTTCTCGGGATCCCGGGAATTCACGCTCAATACAAATCAATGTAAAATATTATTAAAAAGTTACAGAATTACCCCACTGAAGTCAATTAAATAAGTTTATAAATGCATTCAACTTTTTTATATTTGTGGCAAAAAGGAAAAGATCTTCATGTTCAAAAGTGCACATTATCTTTTTTCAAGGTGCAATAACATTTGGAATAATAAAAACTCCTGATGTGGATATTAAGAGTGTTTAGGAATAAAAACATAAAAAACTATAACCGCAGAGAACAGATGATTATATTAAATTCGGAGAAAATTTCCAAAAGCCACCTTTAAAGTTTTAAAATGTTCTCTTATAAAACTAAACAAAAAGACTTAAACACTTATTGCCACAGAATTAATTCAAAGCCAACAGCATTTATGTCAGAACAAAAAAGTTAAATTATTTAAACAAATTATTACAAAATATTTAATTTTAAATAGGATTTTAGTTCAGAATAAGCATTTACAGATACAATGAGAGAACACGTTTTATTTCTACGGATGTTTGCCTTTAAAGTCAAAGGAACATTATATAGGTATAATCTCCAGACACTTTCAGTTTTCTTAGAGAACTTACTTCAAAACTTTTAATTCCTTTTTTTAACAAAATCATTTTCTTCGAATCAAATAAGCGTTTTCTCAATTATTATCTTTTGTCATCATCTCTTGCAGAATCTAGTTCGAAAAATCTTTTATGCAGCTGCTCTGCATATAAAATCATTAAATATTTTGAAGCAAGTGGAATCAACTTTTTTCGTTTTTATAAAATACATCGGGTACTTTAAACAAATAAAGCATTCTGTACATTTTTACTCTTCTTTTTTCGAAATTTCAGAGCATTAAGCATTTCTTTTTTTATCGGCCAAACGGCTAAGATTTCATGACACAACTTATTTACAATTATGTTAGCAGTAAAGTTGCCATAACTAAATTAAAAAAACCTTGGTAATTACCGCACATATTTCCCGGGAATTTTTCCCGAATCCCGATCCCGGGAAATCCCGTATGAAAAACAATATCAGTAATTCATCGACCGACATATTTCGGTGGTTTTTCACATATTAAATTTAGGGTTTTTTCTTTATTTTTCTTAACTCTATTTTGCTTAACTGATTTCTCACAGTGTTTTTAGTAATGGATATCAAACTGTGTTTATTCTTATTATTGTTTAATAAGCAGAACAAAATATCTCTCCGAGTTTCTTTAAATGTCAATCCACCGCAGTGAACGCATTTCTAATTTGTGTAATGGGATCGGAATTATCTTGATCTTTTTTTTGTAATAAGAATTTTGGATCGTTGTTTAATTTTTTGATATCCGAAAATATGAACCTTTGAAATTAGTAGTTTCAGGTCGTTCTTTTGTTTTTAAGTTAACTAAAGTTTGAAATATTTTACTTTCAAAGACAGTTTTAATGTGTGATAAGTTTAAATATTCGGTATAAAAAAGTTCGAATCTTTGAAATTATGAATTTTGGGTTTAAACAAATGCAATTTAAAATGTTATTCTTTTTTTTTTTTTTAATAATGACCGATATTTAATCTTTAAATTGTAATTTTTGCGCTATTTAAATCGGCATCAATATACAACTCAGTTTAAAAAACTACTTACGAGGCAAAAATTTCGACTTAAGTCCATGAAATTCGGGCTCAATTTTGTCATAAGCTCGGATGAACAGACATGGCTTTAATTTTTTAGTATTTATCAACCTTTTGCCCTTTTTTAAGAGCTTAATCAATTTATTGAAGCTATAAGAAAATTTGTGAATATAAATCCTTTTTTACACCGTATAAAGTGCAAGTGCACATGAATTAAATGCAGGTAATAAACGATCCTCCACCACTTATGGAAAAAAGCATGATTTGTTTATTTATTATATGTATATTAAAAATACAAATGAAATAAGTTATAATTTTTGATTAAAAAGCATCAGCCTTGGTAAAAAAGCATGCTATTTAATTTAAATTAAAAAAACGTGTGTTTTGGAAAACACTTTCATTTAAAAAACTTACCATAAACTCATCTTCGGGATAGCGTGATTCATAATACTTTAAACGATCCGACAATTTTTTTATATTATCCCCTTGAGAACGTTGAATTTCATGAATTTTATTTTGATAAAATGTCTTTAATTCGGTAATTTCTAAAGCCAACTAAGAAAAACAAAAAACATATAAAAATTAAAATTGCAATCAAGTTAACCAACACAAACGTACTTGTGCTCCTTGATTTGTTGCTAAGTCTTCATTACATGTATCATTTCCCGGAGTCATTTGGCGGTGAGATGGACTTAATAACAACTCTGCCTTAGAACGTTTACGAGGTGACGATTCTTTGGATTTGCAGGTCTGGGTAATTTTAAAATCTTCTGGTAATTGTTCTTGATCAGAGCATTCAGAGGCCGAGGATAAAGACATGTCAATACGTTGAGATTTTTGGGAAAAGACATCATCGGAAAATCTAAATAAAAAATATTTTTTTTATATCATTACATAATTTAAATAATTAAAGAACAAACATACTGTTTTTCCAAATCTGCACATTTTGTTTCAAAATATTTTCTCAAATCTTCCATTTCTTGATTATGTTTTGTCTCTCTTTCCTGTTTTTGCTGCAATAATAAATGTAGTTCATTTTCTTTTTCATGTTTTTCATTTTCCCATTGATCCATAACAATTTTCAGTTCTTGTTCATATTTCTTTTTAGATTTTTCCAACTCTTGACACAAATAATCATCAAATTTCTTTTGTACCATAAAGAAAAGACGCACTTCACTTGGCGTTAAATATTTCTGAAATTGTTCGATCTGTTTGCTAAGCGCAGTGGTATCGCACGGCATCTCAACATCACTTGTGGAATAATCATATTGGCGGGGCATGGATAATTGGCGTTCTCGAGAATTACGGGAGGTTTTCTCTTCATTATCGGTGAGATAAAGACGATCTAAGTCATCATCGGATTCACTTATTAGGTCCATAGAAATTTCCGATATTCTTTGGCCACAATTACTCTCTTGATCTCGAGGCCAAAAGGATTTTTTGCAGGATTCCATGGCTTCGGTGAGTTGTTTGCGTAAAAGAACTACTTCGTTTGTTAGTTTTTCAGATTCCGCTTGTAAATTTTCTCTTAAAGTAAGAGATTGTTGGAGGGAATCATTTAATTTGGCTATTAACTCATCACGTTTTGTCAGTTCCATATAAATGTCCATGGTCTAGAAAAGAAAGAAAACAAAATCAGTTGAGATTAACAAAGTGCTTACATTTTAATAAAAGATAAATTTAAAGCATTAAAACTTTTGTAAAAAACCGCTCAAAAGCTTTTGTAATATTTTAAAGACAAAAGTCTGTTAAATCTTAAATGACTTTAAAAAAATATTAAAAAACTTGTAAAGTTATTTCGTAAAATGTTTTTAAAAGTAGTTTTAGCATTTAAAAACATTAAATTTGAAAAGACTTTTTAACAATTTTATTTATAAACTTTTAATAAAAACGTAAGAAATATATTTTACAAAAGCCCTTAATCTCAAGTATTTTTAACAAATAAAAAAAATTTCTTCGCAGACAAAACTATTCTGAAAAACTTACCGGCTGTCCAAAATCCTCCTGAAATGTTCTATACTCCGTGGAATTGGTTACTAGAGAACTAGAATCTCTGCCGGAACCCAACAATTCCGAAGAATTGTGATTATTCTGGGAGTCTCTTCTACTGCTATTTTCCAGTTGCAAATTTAAAGAAGCCAGACAAGCATCTTTACTGGCCAACATTTGCTGCAGCGCTACAACTTTTTGTTCCAACATTTGTATCATATTTAAACTGACCGTGGAACTTGAATTGTCATTGTTGTTGTTATGCAAAGTCTTACTTTCACTTTTTGAAGTCATTGCGGTAGATTTTTCATGAGTCAGGGAATTTTGCTCATCTTGGGTCGAGAGAGAATTACGCTCACTTTCTTCGGTTATATCCTCTAAAACATCTTTGGTAAATTCGACCAAAGAAACTCTTTCCATGGCTTTAACTTGGCTGTTCTCTACAGGTCCCGGGTTTTCACCAGTTGGTGAGAGTTGCAGGTTAGAATCTTTGGGTTGTATTTTCATGGCTATTATTCGTAGTTTCATTAGTTGTAGGGAAGTTTCCTCCTCGTCTTCTTCCGGTGTGCTTATTTGTAAAGTGCTCCAGGGTTCTAATTGTTCAATTTTGGCTTGATTTTCTTTTAATTTTAGATTTTGTGACAAATTATTTTTTATTTCCATTTCAGCTTGTTTGGAAGTCATGGGCATTTCATCAATATCATGTAGACTGTCATCCAAATCGGTTATTATTTCCGATTGCAAAGTCTTTTCGAATATTTCCTCCACCACTTGTTCGTTGGGTATTATGGAAACGTTAATGTTCAATTTTGGTAGACTTTCTTTTGCAATTTCTTTTATAGGATTTAATGGTATCTCTATTTGATTTTCTTTCCATTTTGTTGCGTTTGTAGATTCTTGAACCTGAGTAGAGCTTAAGAAAGACTCTCCAATACTTTTTCGAGTTATCTCCCGTTCTATTGGACCATGCATTTCTTTTGTGTCCTGTTTTAAGAAATTTTTCGATTTACTTTCGTTAACTAAAGTTTCATTGTGAATATCTAAACTGGGATTTAAAGAGCTTAAATCCTTATCGTCGAAAGTCATTTCCATAGATTGATTTGAGGCCATTATTTCTTCAATGGAATGATCTTTTTCACTGTGCAGAGAAGAAGCACCCGATAAAAGTTTTATATTGGGATTTTCAAACAATTCAGGTCGGGACGGTTTAATGACTTTGAGTTTTTCTTCGCTCACGCTCTTAGAATTATTATTTGGGTTTTCAAAATCCTTAGCATCTGAGTGTGGATTTTGGCCGTTTTCGTAAGATTTCATAGACTCTTTAGATTTTGTGTTTCCTAAGGTTTCAACACGACTGCTTTCAAGTAATTCAGCCTGTGATAGTTCGGAAGTTTTATTCTCCGTTATTTGATTTAATACTTCAGATCCAAATTTAGCTTCTTCCTGCAAGTCCGAGACATCATCGGCGGTAGATTGGTTGGCTAAACTTTTTTCATCGTCCTCGTCTTGGCCACTAGCTGCAATATTTACATCATCTTCAAACTCCGTGGACTCATGTTTCGAGTGCACTAAACGTTTTTCCAAAGATAAATTTAACCGCCTGGAATCCTCGCTATCTTCATCATCTACTATAAAATGCTGGGCCAATTTGCCACCCAATAGTTGGTCATCGTCTATTTTAAACTGATCATCATCACTGGTGGATTTTAAACTCCTACTTTTACTTATTTGATCCCCGATTTTCAATTCCTCACTCGAGCTATCCGTAAAATCTATACCAAATAACTGGTCATCAGCTTTGCGGTTTTTGCTAGGAGCCGGCAAAGAAACACTTAAATCTTGTTCTTCACTCATTTCCAAGGCCTCCTCGATTTCTTCTTCTATTTCCTCTTCCTCATCCTCGGCTGTTTCACTAAAACTAGGATTTGTTAAACTTTGTGGCACATTACTTTGACTGTTTGTTGTTGCTGTTATTGTAGTATTTTTACTTGTCGCTGGCGTTGTGGAGGCCGGCATATGATCTGTTGTTGATCTTTGTTCGCTTAATGACTTATTTGTCTGTGTACTCTCCATTATGCCGAGTGATATGGAGGATGTTGGTTCATCAAAGTACGTTGTAAATGAAGCAGTGTCTGTAAGGCTAAATTGTTGGACCTCCTGCTGTAACAATTCACTGGTATCTATTAACGATGATGGTGATGTTTCTTCTGTTTCTTGCTGCTGCTGATCACTTAAAGTTCTTTCCAAAGTGTATGTAACAGCAGAATTTGTTGTTGAAACATTTTGATGCTGTGGTAGCTTTTCATCGACCTGCAAACATGTTTCAAAACATTGTTGCGACAGATTGTGTGATGCGAGAGATGTTGTGTCTACGAACTCTAGAGTTGGTATCAATTCAATAGTATTTTTAGATGTTTCACCATTCAGCAGATGCTGTTGATCATTTGTATCTGAGTTGGGGGTTTGTTGATGGGCGCCCGACAATGTTGTTGTTGTTTTATATGTTGCACGTGGGCGCAACAATGAAGTGATCTGTAAAGATGGAGGAAGAGAGTAAAACTGTTTTACATGTTTGGAATAAGAAAATAATTACAATTTATTGTAGTTTTAATTTAAATAGATTTTAAGGTACTAGAAGAAGAGTTTGATGATACAAAATTAAACATAAAAATTTTTTTATTTTATTAGTGAAATAAGATTTGTATGCGTTAAGTTTTTTTTAAATTTTCTTCACATTTTTGTTTATTTTGCTAAATATTGATTTTCTTCAAAATAAAATTGCAAAGTTAATGATAATAACAATAAAGTCGTTAGACCCCTTTTAGACTTGGCAAGTTAGTTGCGCAAGTCACTTGCCGAGTACAACAAAGTTTGTACTCATTTTTCCCCTGTATACCCGATCTTACCGCTGACATCTACAAGCCAAGAGTTGCGCAATTAACTTGCCGATTCTGAATGGGGTCTTAGAAAATTTTAAAACTGACGTCGATTACTTTGGTCAATTCTTTAGAATATTTTCAAAGTTATCGATACATTTTTTTTAGAAAATTCAAATTTAATTTTTAAAGTTTTTTTTAAACAATAATCAGTATTGTGGTTATATTGTTGAACTATTTGTGGTTTTTAATCCAAATTTAAACCTTCGAAAATGTCGATAAATTTTATTTCTTTAAGAAACATTTTTAATTGTGTTAAATTTTTTTAAAAAATATTAAATGTGTGTTGCCTGTGTTTTTATTTCAGAAATCTTTTTAAAAATTTTCTTCTTTCTAATTATTAAATTTTAAACTCTTGCTGAAGCAAACTTTTTTAAATTTTAAATCATAAATTTGAATTTCGAGAAAACTCTAATTAATATAAAAACATTCTTTCAAAAAAATATTTAAGCCCGAAAAAACTTGTTGACATCGTAATTTTATGTTCACCATCCCTTTGATGGCACGACATAGGAAAGTCATTGTGCCATAAATCACTCAACATTAGTTTATGATTTAATATTCTTAAGAACTTTTGAAATGTTTTAAATACTCGAAAACTAAAAATACTTTTAAAGGCTAAATTAAAATGAAAAGAATCTATACAGAGATATTTTCCAAAGTTAAATTTCCGTTAAAGACACCTAAATTAAATTTTCATAAACATTTTGCGGTGCCTAAGCAATGTGGCACTCTGTTACAAAATCTTTTGCCCATATGCAATCCATCATAAAAATACATATTGGTTTTGGCTTGTGTTTTCATGCAGGTTAGCCAGCCGAAGAGGAATCCAAACGGCAGCGGTTACAATTTTTGTTGTCTTCATTTTAATTTCGAATCTTGAGTATAATTAAAAAAAATTTGAAAACTGTTTTTAGGTTTTTTCTTTGCGTGCGTGTGTTTCTCTTACGAGTAAGAACTGTATGTATGACTCTGTTGAAATGCAGGTCAAATCAATTGGAAAGTATTCTAATATTGAAGAAGTAAGAGAAGGAGGAAATTTTTAAGATATAAGATTTGGTGATAACTAATAAATGAACATGCAATAGAAATTATAAAACAAATAATGAAATCATTTGTCTAATTTTAAAATAAAGAAAATGTTTAGGTTTTCTGGAAAAGCCAAGTTGCAAAATTACTTAAAAGCTTTTATTAAAAAATAAGTTGTTTAACCTTCTCTTCTATCAAGCTAACTCAATCTTACTCATTCTTAACTAATTTTCAATTAACTTTTTCTCTTTTCACCCTTTATCCCTTTTATATTTCTAGCTGTCTCAACCAACTTACTATTTTATATATCTTTATCATGCATTCATTCTCCCACCACTATCTAGAACGCTTTTAACCAATTTTAGTTTTATAAAATAATCTTAAAAATTAAAACATTTCTAGGGCTTGTGTAACGTTTAAAGTAATCAAAAACGAAAAACAGGAGCGCCATTAAACAAGAAGAAACAACGTCATCACTACCTACAAAAAATTTTATCAATTCGCTAAAAACACACATTCACTATACAAAAAAAAAAACAAGGAGTTCCTTAAAAGTGATTGAGTTTGATTTCTTATTTACTCGTATCCTGATTTCTATGGCAACCAAATTGTTTATATAAGTATATATAAATGTTAGTATAAATTAAAAAGTGGGTGACAATGTCAAGGACAAAGTTGTTGATAGCAAAAAGTTTTGGACATAAATTTGAAAACATATGGCAAGAAGTTTTTAAAAAAATTTTATATTCAAAAAAATTTATTATACATATTTAAGTTATCGATATATCGTGACCTCGGGACAACAGGGTTTTAACTTACACGTAGTGTCGCCGTTGACGGTGATGGGCTAGCCAACGTCGTTCTCAAGAAAATGTGAACCGATAACGCCGAAAGAACAAAATCCACACCAAACTGCGGCTTTTTTGAGATGCATTGGACACTCTTAAATCTCATGTGAAATGATATACAGGTATGTGATGGAAATCGATTTTAAAAACGATACGATTTGAAACCGAAAATATCGTTTTCAGTTTCTTTTGAAATGGATTTTAAATGCATTTTCCTATTATTTTCAGTCTTTATTCTTTAAAATTTTATATCATATACGTTAACTGAAGTGTATTCTGAACGAAAATTTAAGACTATAATTCAGAAATAGATTTTAAAATCCTTCGAAATTCATCACACCTTTTAAAAACGTTCGTTTTGAAATCGATCGATTTTCATTACATAGCTGATAGTCTCAGTTTGGAAAATTTTGTTTGCTGGCGTACCCATTCATTTGAATTATTTTTAAAATTCTGTTTCAAATACTTTTAAAATTTGACAAGACATACTGAATAAATGACAGCCAATTTGACAGATGTAGCTTCAATAATACGGCCGCTATCAGCTGTCGAAGTTCGAAAGTTGCTATTGGATGACTCTTTACATTCAAAAAATATTCCATATTCTTTTTAAAAAATACCCGATACTTTTCTAAGAAAATATGCGAAATTTTCCTTAGAAAAATTTGATTTTTTTTTTATAGAAAAATTCGATATTTTCTATAGAAAAAATTCAATATTTTCTTAGAAAAAATTCAATGTTTTCTTTAGAAAAAAGTTCGATATTTTCTATAGAAAAAAGTTTGATATTTTCTTTAGAAAAAAGTACGATATTTTCTTTAGAAAAAAGTTCGATATTTTCTTTAGAAAAAAGTTCGACATTTTCTTAAGAAAAAAATTCGATATTTTCTTTAAAAAAGTTCGATATTTTCTTTAGAAAAAAATTCGATATTTTCTTTAGAAAAATGTTTGATATTTTGTTTAGAAAAAATTTCGATATTTTCTTTAGAAAAAAGTTTCATATTTTGTTTAGAAAAAAGTTCGATATTTTCTTTAGAAAAAAGTTTGATATTTTCTTTAGAAAAAAATTCTATATATTCTTTAGAAAAAAGTTCGATATTTTCTTTAGAAAAAAGTTCGATATTTTCTTTAGAAAAAAGTCTGATATTTTCTTTAGAAAAAAGTTTGATATTTTGTTTAGAAAAAAGTTCGATATTTTCTTTAGAATAATGGGTGATATTTTGTTTAAAAAAAAGTTCGATATTTTCTTTAGAAAAAAGTTTGATATTTTGTTTAGAAAAAAGTTCGATATTTTCTTTAGAAAAAAATTCGATATTTTCTTTAGAAAAAAGTTCGATATTTTCTTTAGAAAAAAGTTTGATATTTTGTTTAGAAAAAAAGTTCGATATTTTCTTTAGAAAAAAGTTTGATATTTTCTTTAGAAAAAAGTTCGATATTTTCTTTAGAAAAAAATTCTTTATTTTCTTTCTTAAGCATTTGGTTTTTTATTTAGAAAATTTTTGATATTTTAATTATGAATTTGAAAATGCTTAAAAATCTTCGATATTTGATTAAAAAATTTAAATCTTTTTTTGATCATCAAAGATTTTTTTAATTATTTTCAAAATTTTCTAATAACGTACGTTTGCTAAAAAGCCATTTTAAAGGAAATTTGTGTTAAATGTTCTTTATTTGAATTCATTAAACAATTTATATGTAAATTTTAATTTAATAAAAAACAAAATTTCATGTCTGCTCTTGTTTAAAGTCATTAATTTTTTTCTTTTTTTAGGAAATTTAGTTCTCATTTTCTTAAAAAATGATGTTTGTCGTTAATTTTGAAATTTAGCAAAAATAATCTGGGCATTTGTTTGTAACACTAATCCAAATTATTTTGAAAAATAAATTTGAATTTTTTTAAGTGCAAGTTTAAAATCAGTGTAATGCCATTTTCATGTACGATATTTTCGCATTTTTAGGTCATGTGGGAATGTTAACGGGTTAGTGTTGTGATAAATGGGTGAAATTAAAAATTGGATGTGATAGAATTTTGAATTACAAATAAGTAAAAAGTTTGATATTTAAATTTGGCATTTTAGAATTTATTATTATTTTTTATATACAAATATTAAAAACAATACAAGGACGTAATTAGTATCATTTGATATCACCTCTCGAAAAGTATTTGTTAAGGATTTGTGGAGTCTAATTTGAATTCTAGGTGGTCAAAGTTGAACTCGAAAACATTTATAAGTATGTATTTCTTATATGCTACGGAAAGCGTATTCTAATAGATAGACAGGCGAACAAATCAAGTGATATTTCACATACATATAATTCGAATGTCACAATTTCCTTTATCAATTTAAGTTCAAATTAGGTTAGAGATATTAATATAATAAGTTTCTAGCAGATATTCAAAAGAATGCATTTATTTTATAAGATGAATGAAATGAAAAAGAATGAAAAAAAGTTTAATTCATGGCCCTGTTTCTCAAAACTACAACGTTCAAAAAAGCAACAATTTTACAATTTTTTGTTTTTGTTTCAAATGTATTTTACTTGTAGATTTGTGACTTGTAGTTTTGTGAAACAGGGACCAGGTCCTTAGAATTTTATAGAATTTTATAGTACAGCGTAAATACAGATTGGTTCAATAGTACTTTAAAACTCCAAGTGTCCGTGACTTTTGAGTTTTCCGCCTCTTAACTGTTAGGGCAACGCTGCTTCTGTCAATAGGCATCTGTCAGTTGACTCCTGAGAACATTTTAATAAGCTTATTTCTGTTTGACGACCTGCCCTCCTGATTTAAGGAAAACAGGGGAAAAAGTGTATTTCTTGTACTAATTAAACATTTAATGGCATAAATTCAGGAATTGACACACGAATTGCTTTCTTATTCGCCCTATTCTTCATATTTAGTTCAAAGTGACTATTTGTTGTTTCCAAACTTAATGAAATGGCTCGACAAAAATAAATTTTGCTCAAACGATAAACTCATGATACACACAAATAAAGCGTGTTTTTTTCAGAGTATGTATCACAACTTTGAGTTGGCGTCACTGCTTTATTTGAGCACCCATTTAACAGCTGAAAGTGGCTTGTTGTTTAGTTTGCTTTGAAATTTCATTATGAATCGACTTACACCAGAGCAACGCGTGCAAATTGTTGAAATTTTTAATCAAAATAATTGTTCTATTCGTCAAACTCATCGTGCACTTTTTCCATTTTAAGGCGTACATAATCGTCCTTCAGAGTATGTCCTTCAGGGTACGTAAATAAGCAGAATTATCGCGTTTGGAGTGAGGAGAATCTACAAGCTTTTGTCGAAACACATTACATCCACAGAAAATTACTGTTTGGTATACTTTATGGGCTGACGGAGTCATTGGCCCATATGTCTTCAAAAACGATGATGGACAGAATGTTACTGTCAATGGTAAACAGTATAGGAACATGATTCGAAATTTTTTCGTACCTCAATTACGTGGCATTAATCTTGCTGATGTGTGGTTCCAACAGGATGGAGCCACATGCCGGAGACATGATAGAAAAATAATTTCACGTAATGGCCCAATTTAATGGACACCAAGATCGTGTGATTTAACCTCGTTGGATTATTTTCTTTGGGTTATGTTAAGTCACTTGTCTACGTCGATAAACCCAATTGAACACCTGGAAATCCACATTTGAAAAGTAATCGGCGAAATACGGCCGCAAATGCTGCGAAAATTTGTTGAAAATTGGTGTTCCAGATTGCGCCTTCTACGCTCCAGCCGTGGCTGCCACATGGCAGAAATCATATTTAAACGTTAATTTCAGAAAATTGTCTTTCCAATAAAGCCCGTTTCATTGATATTCAAAATATATTTTCATGTTTTATTATGATTTAAACTTGTGTCACTCTACAAAAAACACCCTTTACCTCTTTTGATGACCTGACAAATCTTATTTTTGGAAAGGGATACCAAAAATTGGAGAAACGTTGAACCAGTTGGACCAATAGAGCTTTAAGGAGACTACGTTGAAAAATAAACTGATTTTTTTATTCAAAAACGTATGTTTTATTAAAAAAGTCATTGACCCATCCGATTAAACTAAATTTATGATTTAACACTTTTAAAACCTTTCTCTCCGACAATTGAAATGAATAGCAAAAAACAAAAACTTAAAACAATTTCAATTGTAAAAAACACGTGCACATATCGAGCCTTTGCTGCAATAGAGTAATAACTCAAAAAACCAAATATTTGAGCTAATGTAATTAATTCTTTAATTCCCAGAGGAACATAGGGCCGCCTACAAGCTAATAATGTGGAGTGAATCGCCATATCGTTTCTTTATATTGTGTAAAAATTTCATACAAATATGTTTAATACTCTACTCTAGAGAGAAGAATTAAATTTTAAGGTGCTAGAAAATTCAAAATGAAGATATTACTCTATTGCAGCAAAGGCTCGATATGTATGTATGTACATTTGAAAATTGTATACAATCGCACATCATTTTACACTTTTAAACTGAAAATAGTATTAAAAAAAAACTACCAAAAAAAGCAGCCATAGAAAAACCTAAAAACAATTTGCAGTGTTTAAACTATTGTAAAAAATTAAATCGTACCTATTTAAAAGATATAAGACAAATGGTTTGTTTTAATTTGTTTGCAAAAAAAATATCTATTTTAAAAATATTGAGTCACCACAAGAAAAGAAATAAAGAAAACAGGACTAAAACTTTAAAAAAAAAAATAAAACTTACATGAAATTTCGGCATTTTGTTATGAGACTTTTTTATAATGAAATTTTTTCGTTAGTTTTATTACATCTAGTTTTAATTAAATTTAAGTTTAAGAAATCTTTTGTTTGATTTTTATAAGTCGTTTATAGCATTTTTTGTTATATATTTTTATTTAAAATACTTTTATAAATTGGTGGGTTTTTTTAAATTTTTTTGTAAATATTTTATTCACATTTTTCGTTTCCAATACGCTAAAAGTTAAACAAAAACTAGGATTTATTAGCCTCTTAAATAATATATGAGCCGTTTATTTTGAAAGTGGCATAAGTCATTTCGGTTTTTAAGTCGAGATATTTAAGGGTTTGCGTTTTAACACGTTTAAAAATATGGATGCTAACTTTCGAGAAGATTCACTTGTATTTGATACATCATGATAATGATATTTTTCTCAGTATTTATTATTATTATTTATTATTATTATTTATTATTATATTTATTATTAACTCGATTTTTTTTGAAAAAGTGACTAATGCCACTTTCAAAATAAACGGCTCATATATCCGTTATTACGTGATCTTTAAAAAGAGATTAGTATGTTCGCCGTGAACAAAAACACTTCTGGTACATCCTGTACATATTTTAATCATACACTGTGTTTCTCTTTTCGGGTTTCCGTTTTCCGCTTTCTCTCTCTTTAACTGTGTTTAAAAACAAACGATTTCGCTCTGCCTAGTTAAAGGCTTGGCCAAGGTACATTAACACAAGGTAGACTCATTTGGGAGTGTAGACATGCTGCTCTATAAAAATACCCGACTTGTCAAAACTGTCTTTATATAAAACAAAAACAATTTAACAAACAAATATACAAATTTTGCCTCATACACACGAATTTGACAATTCCGAACGAGTCTACCTTGTGTAAATATAATTTGGGCTTGGCCAATAATCATAGAATACAAGATCAGGGGCCTGATTCTGGCAGCCGTGATCTAGTACTTTCTCGATTTGAAAGCAATTTAATATTTAATTATTTCAGTCAATACTGAACGAATCGGAATTTTTTTTCAGTGTTAAAAAGCATTAATTTGAGTTTCACAATACTGGAAAAAATAATTTCGATAGTATGTATGCAGGTCAAAATACCAGTAATGAAATCGATGAGGCTGAAGAGAACGATCTTATAGACTTGTGAACTTAATTTTTGTTTTTTTAAACTAAATATATGATCTTCATTTTATGTTATTAAAAAAAAAACAGAAACGAAACTAAATTTACTTTCGGCGACGTTTTTGTATTTTTTTTTAGGTTTTTGGCGATTTTTTTACTGAAATTTTATACAAGCTTTTTTTGTACGCAAAATTTAATTTAAAAACAAAAAAAAAATGTTACGAAAACTGAACATAATTGACGTTTGGCGATTTCTGACATCCGGATTGGCGATGGAGTTAAAAAAAATCCGAGAACCCTTTACAAGATACGCATGATTTCCCGTTAGAAAAAGTAGTTTATCGCTGGCAAGGGTGGCCAATGGTTAAACTCCCTAATATTCGCGAATTTTTTATAACTTGCAATTATACAACAACTTTTTTGCTTTTTAAAGCTTAAAAGTATTCTTATATTATTAAATTATTTTATGTTATTATAAAAATATAAATAAAATGTGCGTGACGTCATTTGCCCGATATGCGTAATAGATTTAAATTTCTATCATTCTTGAGCTGGACCAAGCTGCTTCATCAAGCACGCTTTCGTATTTGTTGGCCAGCGGTGTAGAGATTCTTTCTCTTACGGAGCTTTGTCTTTTTCATACTCTTGTCCCTTGATGTATTCCCAATTTGTTATATTTATTGTGCTGCTGCTAATATTTAATTTAACTTATTAATGACAACACTGTATTAAAACAACAAAATAAAACTCAAGAACAATCAAAATTGGAAGACACACAAACAGGATTCGAGAGCGTCAAACTGCCATTAAGCATATCGGACATTCTGTTTTAACCCCTACTAAAACTTTTATGCTCCTAAAACCGGTTAAAAGCAATGATTCTAAAAGGCAACAAATAATTAATAATTTGTATACATGATTGTCTTCAATATGCTTTATTTAAGCGCCAAAACTAGGCGAAAGCAACTTCTGTTGAATAGTAACAACTCGCAAGAAGATCCGTCATCTGGCCAAACTCCGCCCTAGCCTACGGGAAAAAATAAGCATATAAAGCAAAATTTTTAGAATGTATATCGCAGCAATTTAGGTATCAGCCACAGCCAACACGTGACTTCCGACCAATATCCAATCTAGGATCTATCTTAAACCCTGGAGGCTACAGGTGTACGTGGTATCAGATAAGACTCTGGTCAGGCGCGATCGATTGGAGATCAGCCAATTCAAGCCTCCCGGCAAGCTTAAGGCAATAGCTGCAATTTAAGAGGTAGGTGGTACTTCTCGTAGTGGAAACTTAAAAAATGCTATGCATCGCATATTGAGTAACAATTTAAATATGAGAAATCTAGGTGCAAAATGGGTGGCGTATGAACACAATTCTGGTAAGATCTTTATTTTAGAAAAAAAAAAAATAGTTATTTCTCTATAACTCCGACATTTATAAACCGATTTTGTTAATTTTCACTACCAGTATTTAACAAAGTTTACTTAAATAGAGTTCATAGGTAATAAGGATTCTTCAGAAAGACAAGGTTTAGGCCCCTTTCAGGGCCTAACAAAAACATTAAAAAATTACAACTCTACCCAATCCGTTGTTTTATTAACAACTTAACTGAGTTGTGAATCATAATAGGGAATAGAGGCAGTCGTGCTGTTTCGCTCATATCTTAGCCATTTGTTGACTGATCTGGGTGAATTTTAATTGCAATCTATTCCGTCTATATGTAATATAAATATATTACAAACCAGTCCCCATCATAGCTGGGGTCGTCGAGAAGCCCATTTCAACATGCGCACGGTCAGAAGGATAGTATTAAGGTGGAGTCTGCTAGAGTTGGGCAAAATCGTTCCTTTTGTAGAATCGTTCCGACCGATCCGAAAGATCAAAGGAACTAGGTCGTTCCTTTCGTTCATCGTTCATGTTTTTTACTTTGAACAATGAATGAACGAGGAACGAGAAAATTTCTCTGTCGTTCGTTAAAACGTCAACAATCAAATATTGGTTATTGTTTGCTTTCTTCGTTGTGGCGTAACAACTACATACATAAGAATTATGTATTTTTTAAATGTTTGTAAAAAATAATAATAAGTGGTATAATTCTAAAATATATTGCTTTTGATCACATTAGCAATTTCTTTAATATGAAATTTTTTATATGTCACGATAAAAATACACAAAAGTCGGCAACACTGATCAATACACAAAATATGAACCTACAAAAATACATGCGATCATCTAACGGATTGCAATTGCGGAACGAGGAACTTTAAAAATAGAACTATTGAAAAAGTCCGCACCGTTCCTTTTAGGGAATTGTTCAATGGAACTAAGTCGTTTCGGAACGACACAACTCTAATTATCGGCCATGTTCTGAAAATCGAAATCACAAGTAAAATTTAAATCGATGGATAATTTCAATTAAATTTTTGTACTGAAAAGTAGTTCTGGCAAATGTAAGAGGTCCTCAAATTAGTGGATATATAAATGGATATATTTTAAGTAACTTTAAACACAGGATAGTTTTCGAAATGTATTCGATTTTAATTTCACGTGATTTCGATTACCAGAACAAGGCTGCATGTTGAAAATAAATTATTTCCTAAATATTATGGGTTTTTTTTTTGTAAGTTTAGCTGGTTTTATGAACACCCTCCCTCGTAGCCGAAAAAGAATTAATTTAGCCATTAGGTGTTTATTTAGCCATTTTTATGTGGTAAAATTTTCTTTAATATTTAGATATTCTTTATGGAAATAGAGAAAGAAAAGTATATGTTCATGTACAGAGCAAAACATTGGTATTCTCGTGACTTACTTTAAGGTCCGACTGCAAATGTCAGAGATAAAACGCGACCATGGCGTTTGAAACCGCCTTGCAAATATACTTTATATTAGGGGATGTATATCGCACTTATTTGTGTTTTTTTTTTTTTGTTTGTAAGGTGGTGCGTTCTAATGTACATATCTTAAATAATCTGACCGTTAAATATTTAAAATTTCTTTCCTTAGCACCCAAGCGGGTCCTAAATGTGTTAGAAATTTAAAATAAGACCTGCTTTTAAAAAAATTTTAAATTCTTAAAATTTTAAAGCATTACTTCAATTAAAATTGGCTACACATTTCTTAACTACATATTTAATAAAACATTCGCGATTTTAAAAATTTCAATTTACATGGCGAGTTTTCTTTTTGCAGTTTAAATAAATTTACTTTATAGGTATTTATTAAAAAATTTTTTTTTATATATTTTTATACTTTTTTTTTAATTAAAAAAATTATTTTTTTATTTTTTTTTAAGAAAGTTTATATATTATTTTTATTATTTAATTTATATTTATTTTTTTTTTCTTTATTTTTTTTAATAATTTTTGTAAATTTTAGTTTCAATTTTATAATAGAAAAAACATCTTTAAATTTTTTTGTTATTTTAATTTAATCCAATTGTTCTCAATTGTTTCGCGTATTAAAGAAAACTAACCAACCGATTCACTTTTTATTACATGACAGATAAAAAAACATACACAAAAACCCAGCGTGAGTAAAATTTTTTTAAAATTTTTATTTCGAAAACAAACGAAGAACGAACCCATCAAAATGAGAATGAAAGTATGTAATCAGAAGAAGAAAAAACCAAACACTTTTGCAAATAAAAACACAAGAAAAACACACAAATGAAAAAGAAAATACAGTGCGCTCGCGGTAACGTGAACTAATTAAAACCTAGGGAGTTCATGTTAGCGAAATTGTTCACGTTAGCGATTGTCGAATTTCGTAAAAAATATGTCGGTTTTACACGCTTGATCGTGAAATGTTTTTCTGATTATTTCCATTATTAAAATATAAAAATAAAATTATTAATTAGAATTCATTACAAAACAAAATGAGATCACGAGAATATATTTATTGAATTAAAATTACATTGCAAATATAATTATTCATAAAATTTAGGCATTAAAAAACTCGGTTATCTTTTTCTTCTGCTTTTTCTTTTCTAATAAGTAGTTGAAATACTGTTTTCTCCCTTAAGCGTTTAACTACACTCATGGCACTTTGATCCACCATTGCATCTCCTGCCTATTGCAATGCGTTGTTAAAATTTTCAATTGCCTCACTTGCAGCAATTTTTTTAACAGGATCATCGGAAATGCAAACTTTATAGGGTGTAGGATCAATATTGTAGAAATTACAAACGGAATGACAAAGTTATTAATACTCTTTTACCTTCGGTGAAGGGTATACAAAATTGTTCACGTTACAGAGCTTTCTGAGTTTGTTCACGTTACAGAGTAGTCAATGTAAAAAAAATCTTGTTCAAGTTAGGCGGTGTTCACGTTAGACGGTGTTCAAGTTACCGCGAGTGCACTGTATAGACAAATTACTTGTATGTAATAATATTTTTTACATATTTATATACAATACCTATATTGTATTATTTTATTTAAATGTAACAGTTTTTCGTTTATAATAAAAAAGCAACAAAAACAACAACATTTTACATTAAAAATGGTATAACAAAAAACAAACAACATGCGGTTCCAAGCGGATCCGTGTACTGAAGAAACACCAACCAACATGCGAAAATGGACTAACAACAACAATCGCTTGCATTCGAATACAAACTCAAACGAGTAATTTAACTGTAAATTACATCCAAATATGTATGAATGTATGTGTATTCTCACATGTTGAAAACATAAATATGAAAATATACAGTTATGTAGAGTCTTATGGAAAGATTGAGAAAGTGATTGTTATTCTCCTAGAAATGAAAGAAATATAATTAAACTAAATCAATATCTAAGCCCGACCATGTGATACCGCATTCACCACAGTATATACAGAAAAGTTTTCAGGACCTTTGGGCAATCATGGAGACGCCAAAACAAAAATACTCATGTTATGAAGTTAACATTCATAACCCAATAAGCACGGAGGTTTGATTTCAAATTGAAAATGATTTGAAATCAAACGTTTTCTCAAACGGCAAACGTTTGATAATAATTTGAAAATCATAGCGTTCTCAACAAAAAGGGGAAATTATTTTCAAATTGAAAAATGCCTTTATTTTCAACTTGCTTTCAAACGTAATTCTCAAATGTGGATTATAATACAATGTGGAATATAAATAAAAATATTTTTGTTTTTTTAATTTAAATTTATTATTTATTTAAATAAACTGTGAGATAAATATTCGGCACCATAGCTAAAAGATTAAATAATGTTCTTTCCGTCCTCTAATTATTGGAAAGACAAACTACTTGGCTCCCTTTTATTTTGAGGATTGTAGCACCGCGATCGTGCAACAAACTTTCTTCACTATCCCGTTTTATTGTCTTTTTTCGTATTTTTAATCATTGCAATTACTCACAAATAATTTTTATTTTTCACAAGAAATAAGCTGTTCACTTTATATTAAAATTTATTTTTAATAGAAAACACATGTAACCACAAAGTAAAAAATGTAACTTTAATCGCCATTTTTAATGTTTACATTTATTTTTCGCTTTAGTATTGCCAAGTTTATTTTTGATTTGAATTTAACATTTGACAAACATTTGACATCAAATTGATAAAACATTTGATATCAAATGTTTATTTTCAAATCATTATCAATTTGAATTTAAATGTTAAATCAAACAATTGAAAAACGTTTAAGAATAGTGTTTGATGTCAAATAAAAAGTCATTTCATATCAAAGGTTTGACTTCGTGTTTGTTGCGAAGAGTTCTTTGTGCCAAACATAAGCATATTATCTATGTATGTATATGAGAATTTATACACTACCGGCGGAGAACCGTCAGAAGAAATAAGTTTTGCCCCGATTGAACAGGCTACAGCCGAGCTTTAGCAGATGGAGCCGTTAGTAAATTCTAAAGGGACAAACTTAGCTAAAGTTTTGGAACAAGAGACTGAGCTCCAAAATACAAATGAGCGGCAACAACAAACTTTTGAGGCTTTTTTTGATGAAACGATTGAATAACGATCAAAAATTGTTGAGTTTTATTTTGCTTGTCAAAATTCAGTAATTCAAATCCAAAGAATATTTCGAAATTTTTTTAACACCAAAAATGCACCATCACGAAATGAAGTACGAAATCTAGTCGCACGTTTTCATTTATCGGGATCTGTAAATGACTTGCCTCGAAGACAATATCGGTCGAATTAGGGAGAGCGTAAATGAGAAACCTGAAACATCGAGTCGTAAACGCAGCGATGCCAACTCTTGGAACACTAAACGCGTGAAAGAATTTGAATAGCGGGCCAAAATGGGCTAAATTAAAAAATGACAATTTTTGAAAAAGCGCAAAAAAGGACTATAGTCTATAGGTATACCTACTAATATTTTTAAAATAAAATTCATTCCATGAATCATTTCGTAGAATTAGTAATTAAGCATAACTCGTCAGGCATTTCGTAGCTTGAGCAATAACTTTTTTTGAGACTATATTTAATATGAATTAAATTCCCTTAACGGCATTTTATTTTTAAATAAATTCATCAAAGTCGTCTAGAGTTCAGCCTTTAAGTACGGATATTTCAATATATTTATAACAAAACTAGAAAATATTGTAAGTTATTACATTTTTAATTAAGAGTAATGAAAAAAATGTATTCCTGTTTCCGTCCAAATAACAATGGTGCAGACAAATCAACTCGCTTAAGATTTTGTAAAAAAAAAATCCGAATTATTTACGGATGTGCTGATTTTATAAAAAAAAAATTATAATGACCGATCTTTTTGTGGAGATATTTGAAAGATCGTGTATACGCAAAGAAACCGCAAGGGCTGCAACAACTAAAAGACAACATAATAAATTAAATTATTGCGATTGATCAACCAGTTTTGGCTGCAGATATGAAACAGGCACAGCAAAGAGCAGCAATTTGCGAAGAGGCTGGTGGCAGGCATCTAAAAGATATTATTTTTAAAATTTAATTTTTTTAAGATCTCCATGAATAAAACTATCTTTTGTAATCCAAATTATTAATTTTCTATTAAAAAAAATAAAAAAAATATATGTATATCAAAAATACAATGGTCAGTGAATTATGGCCCACCCTGTATAACCGCCTCCTCTTTGTCTGCGAAAAATAGGTCCACAGAACCAAGGCCCATCTATCAGGTCTGTTTACTTGTACAAAAACAAAAAACGATTCTTTTTAGTAGTCAAAAATTTACTACCACATATACAAAGCAAAAGGAAAAAAACGTGTATGTGTGTCATACCATAAACGTAAACAAACGTAAACATGCACATGTAAGCAAAATGTAAACAACTTTTGACAACTTAAAAGAACATAAACAATGATAATCAGGCTTCTTGCGCAGACCTTTTCAATGGGCCTTGCACAGAACTAATCATGGTGGAATAAGCAGGTGGCATCGTTACGGCAACAAATACAACATTACAACAAAAATGGAAATTACATCACCATTTGCGTCAAAAAATACATTCAACAAAAATCAAAGCGTGCCGCTGAACGTGATGAAATAAATAAAATTTTAGCCAATTTTTATTTAATTATGGGGAATATCTTATTTATTTAAATTTAAAATTATTAAAAACTTTAATAAAATACAATAATCACAGCACTAAACGTGGACTTTTTGTAAACATAAACAAAACTTTGACATAAACCTAGACAAACAATGCAAGACCAAAAAATCGTCATCTGGCCTAGTGCTGCCACCTGTTTATTTCACCATGGAACTAATCATATTTTTTAATTTTATTTAACTTTTTTTTCACTTTGAATGACTTTTTGTTCGTTTTTTTCAATTTGTTTACATATTTATTTTTAGTCGCTAAACTTTCAAATTAGCATTATCGATAACTTGTTGGCAACTAAACAATGTTTTAAGTGACAGCCCTGATACAAACATTTATAAAAAAGTATTGGCATTAAAGTGTTTTTCGCGAGAGTTATTTGTATGGGAGCTTTGGTTAAATATAGACAGGTGCCAATAAAATTTGCTAGGATTAATAAGCTTGCAATTAAATTTCTTTAGGCTTAATTTGTAAAATTTTCGACTAGAAAAAGTATTATCGAAATATGTACATATGTATTATAAAATATTCGATTAGTACTTCAAATAATGTTTTCGTGTTTTTTCCTCAAATTGCATTTTTTATTTTTCCTTTTAAGAAACTCGATTTATATAGAATCGGAAAACCCACTTTTTAATGTAAGAAAATAGATCCACTAACCAACCCTTTCAAACTCTTATAAAAAATTTAATAGGTAAATCAATTTTAAAAAAATTTATACAAATACATTCACACCTATCGTGAACAGTTTTTTCCCTCGAATTTTTTTTACCTCCCATATATTTTACATAAAAATGAGAACAAATTTCGAGGGAAATGTAATTCGCGATAAAGATGATTACTTTTTTACATACCCAATCATAAAGAGTAAAAAGATCCATCATACAAAATTCGCCATACAATTTATATAAAGTCACTCAAACACGCGTTCCCATCAACAAGTGGAACGTAAGTAGATTGTGTACAATACGAGGGAGAGAATAAATGTGTGTTTATGTTTTATTTTCGTTATTTCTACAAAAGTGCAGCGAAAATTCAAATAAAAAAAGAACTATTTTTGAGGCAGCATAGTATACAAAATAAAAATTAATTTAATGTTTTTTTTAACATCATGACGTTGACTTTGTAAAAAGGGCACCACACAATGAGAACACAACAAAAATTTTAGGTCGATCTGCATATAAGACAAATATGTTTCATTTTTAATTTCAAAATAAATTTTATAGAATAAACAAAATTTTTTTACTTTTATGATAATTTAACAGACTTTCTATTAATTAAATTTCGATTATTTTTATTTATTGAAAAAACTTTTTTCAAGAACCAAACTTTTTTTTAGGTTATAATTTACAAGTTTTCACGTAATTTAATGTTTTAACAATTATTTCTTCTTTTATTGAATTTGTTCAAATGTTCCAATAATTTTTTAACTAAACTACTTAACTTTAAACTAATTAATTTTTATATTTTAGATTTAATCAAAATTAAGCTCCATTATTGAAAATTTGAAATTTTATATTCCAAATCTTCTTTAAAAAAATAAAAACAAAAACGTTTTATCTAAATAACGCGCCAATTGCAACTAAACCAAAAAATAGTTATCGAATATCTAGAAAATGTATAATAAAATCTTTAAATGAAAAAAACATAAAATGCAGCATTTGAACCAGCGTTGCCAGAATTAAGATTTTATCTTATTTTTCAAGATTTTTTGAACAAAATAAGATTTAAAGATTTTTTTTTCTCAAATTAAGATTTTTTATTTTTAGATATAAAGATTTTTAACTTTAAGTTTGTACAACATACATAATTTTCTTTAACAGTTTTTTAAACAGTAAATTTTTAAAACAATGAGGTTTTATAGCAGCTTGTTGTCTATTGGTTTTGCACACTTTTGTACTTTTGTACTAACATGCATCATTATTTCTGGGCATACAAAACATTAAAAAAGCATCATAGATTCGCGGTTGTTCATTTTGGGAATATTGATTAAAAAAATTATTTGTGAAAAGAAAAAATGTATAGTATATATTTTTATTTTTATTTTTATTATTTTAGTAAAGAACAAAAAAGTTCATGTATCTAGTTACTATGTCTTAGTACCAACATTTAAAACTAATGAAACTAAACCCTAGGATTACCGTCTTGGTCGGGCCAGACCAAATTTGTGTTTTCCTTGCAATATTTTTCGAATATAACAAAAAAACAGGGGCGTGAGTTCTATAAATGGTACGTGCTGAATCGAATGAAACTAATTTGGATTCGATTGAAGCAAACTAGTGGGGTTAAATTTTATTTTTATATAAAAGTCTATGAAATTATCCTTTTGGCCAGACCGAATTCTTGTTTTCTTGCAATATTTTTCAAATAGGAACAAATATCAAAAAAACAGAAACGTGAATTCTATAAATGATATGTTCTGAATTGAATGAATCAAGTTTGAATCAAATGTGTGGTAGATGCGAAAAAGCAATTTGCAAAATTAAGGATTACATATTCGATGACTTGCATGTAAAATAAAATAATAAAAATATATAATTAATTCGTATAATCTAGCAAATAACATACGTTCAATAAAAAAATAAAAATATTAAAAATTTGGATTAAAAACCATAAATAGTTCAACAAAATAACCACAATACTAATTATTTTTAAAGCTAAGGCACGAGCTCTATGTGTACATATTGTCCTTCAAGTTGTGCTGAAAAAGGTCAACAGAAAAGAGAAAGACAAAATGAAAAAACAAAAAAATGTACTTGGACTTCAAGAAAAATTCTTGACAAAAGTACGAAAAAACAGAAGTAACGAAAAAACATGTAAAATCAATTAAAATGGATAATCATTCAGTAAAGCAAATTTCGATCTACCAAATGTTTAAATACAATTTGGTTTAAGGATTGATGTTTGACTATTGACGTCAGCAGTCGTCGATGGCTGCGAGTGTAAGACGGCAAATCCATCTGAGGAGATCGAGTGGTTGCGATCGAAACATGTCATGGTAACCTGCCGGCCAGGGTTCGAGCCCGAGCCACGTCAAGAATGAAAGATTATCAATAACAATTTTAATAAATTTTCATGTTGTAAAATTCCTTTCTTCATAAAAATAATTTAATGAAAATTAAATTTCATGAACTTAAGCCTAATTAAAAATATTAAAAATTTGGATTAAAAACCATAAATAGTTCAACAAAATAACCACAATACTAATTATTGTTAAAGCTAAGGCACGAGCTCTATGTGTACATTTTGTCCTTCAAGTTGTGCTAAAAAGGTCAACAGAAAAGAGAAAGACAAAATGAAAAAACAAAAAAATGTACTTGGACTTCAAGAAAAATTCTTGACAAAAGTACGAAAAAACAGAAGTAAGGAAAAAACATGTAAAATCAATTAAAATGGATAATCATTCAGGAAAGCAAATTTCGATCTACCAAATGTTTAAATACAATTTGGTTTAAGGATTGATGTTTGACTATTGACGTCAGCAGTCGTCGATGGCTGCGAGTGTAAGACGGCAAATCCATCTGAGGAGATCGAGTGGTTGCGATCGAAACATGTCATGGTAACCTGCCGGCCAGGGTTCGAGCCCGAGCCACGTCAAGAATGAAAGATTATCAATAACAATTTTAATAAATTTTCATGTTGTAAAATTCCTTTCTTCATAAAAATAATTTAATGAAAATTAAATTTCATGAACTTAAGCCTAATTAAAAATATTAAAAATTTGGATTAAAAAAAAATATATTTATTAACTTTTTATTTAATTGGGGTTTTTAGCTTTTCTAATTGTGGGCTGCTAGGCCAAGAGGAGTGGTAAAAAGTTACAGTTAAGGGTTATGAAGCTTTTGGTTTGAAAATACCACATTCCAAGTTTATGATAATTTGTAAACACAGTATTTATACATAAGTGCTTAAGAACATCTCTTTAAACGTGTACGAACATTATTTTAATAAAAATTCATTAGGAATATATTTAGGAAAATCCATAGTTTTCAGTGAGCTTTTTATAAATGCAATTTTCTCAAAATGCCTTCGATATAAGTAATAACGGTATCAAAAAATATAATATTAAATTGAGAATCCTCAAGATTTCATATGATCTATGAGCTTCATAGCTCCCAAACCAAAATTTGTTTGCCCAAAATTTATACGCATATAAAAATTTAATTACTTTCGATGAAACTTCTTTATATAGATGGACTTTTTTACATTCTTATTTATTAGAAATGAAGTGCATTTTAAATGTATTTTTTTGGAAAATATAACTAAAACACAATTTTAAACCTACAATTTAATTTTGTATAAATACCGCAATTACGTATTTTAATTTAAATATGTAGTTTCCATAATAAAAAGTAGTTTCTTTCAAAAATTAATAATTTTTACTTTTTTGCCTTTGTTATAAAAAATTTCAAGATTTTTTTTCTTCAAAATAAGATTTTTTTTTCGCCAAAAGAAGATTTGACTTCCAAATCTTCTGGCAACGCTGATTGGAACAAAAAATTTCCCCCACTCCCCCTCTTTCCATTTTCTCTTCAACCTTAACAATTCATTTGTACTCAGAAATCTTCAACTCTCAAATTTTGTTTGTTCTCATAAATCTTAGAAATACACAAAACGCACTGCACTCATTTATAAAAATACAATTTAAATTCCAAATGATTCGTATTTTTATAAAGTTATGGAAAAAATGTAAGTGTTTTTGGTAGAATTAGAATTAAAGCGGCAGGACGGCATAGCGATAAAAAATTGTGGAATGGTAAATGTAAACAAGAGTCATGTTCAATAGTTTGGGTGGTCTCAATCCAGAGAGGTATAACAAATTATTTAAGATTAATATTTATCCCTTAAGCCTGGTACTCTGTTCAACATTTCACGTGAAATTCTGTCAAAACGCATATAAAAAAAACTTCTGCGGAATATCTATGATATAATGTTGATAAAGTTGTACTCTGTTCATTCTGTGAAAAAGTTCCGAAATGTTTCTGGCAACATTTTTTTACAACTGCGAAATAATGTAAGCTGCACGTGGAATTTTAAGCAAAAACAAAAAAATATGAACTGATTATTTTAAAAGAAATAAAAAATTTTTATAACACAACCGGTAACAGTATTTAATCCATATTTACTTTCTTTTTTATTAAATTTTTTATCAAAAAAAAAAAAAAAAAAAAATTTTAGAAAAATACAATATCGCATACTTAACATGAATAAAAACACCAAATTGTATAAACTCGCAAGATATGTAACACTGATACATGTCAAAATTTTCGTCTTAAATAAAAAATGTTGCTCAACATTTTTCACAAATTTGAACAGAGTACTAGGCTTTAGGGTAGAAAACAAACATCAATTTTCTATAGCGATCGAAATTTTCTTTTTAATTTTTTTTTTCTCTTCGGTATTAATTATTAAGGTTTTTTTTGTCTTTTTGGTAAGTATGAGAGAATCATAAGAAATTAATGGCGATTTCTTTTCTGAAAAAAATATGTTACAGTATATACATGTAACATTTTCTAATGTTACCTATAATCACTGGAAGTGTAACATGTTATGCAATTTCAATAGAACACAATTAGCTGCTTTTATTTACAACTATTACACTTTCATTATTAATGTACTTCATTTTTAAAGCTATTTGAGCGGTTTCTGCACGCAATTTAGGCTTGGAAACAAATATTGACATCACTAATGGTTTACCCTGCGGCCACACGATCAAGTTGTTCTTGATACTCTTTAACATATACTGCCTGTCAAAATTTACAAAAATTAAAAGCTGTGATGTAGGCTGCACTCAATTTGTAAGCAATTTACTTTCAAGATGTCGTAAAAAAAACAATTTATAAAGACTAACATGTAATCAGCTGTTAAATTGATAGTAAAATTGCCAAACAAATGGAGAGGTGAAATTGAAAGCAATCTCGTGGTCAATTTAAAAAGTGTAAGTGTGTTAGTAAAAAAGTGAGAGTGTATTGCAAATTGAACGGAATTGAAAGGAAAACTCGATCGTGTGGCCACCAAGTTAGAAAAATTTAAACGGTTATAATATAAATAGACTTTTTTTGACTTTAATGTGTAAATATATTTATACCTATTTTGTTTTAAAATAATTATTTTACAAAATAATGAGCGGTATGAATTATGACAAACAAAATAAAACATTGGTTGTACAAAAAAAGGAGTAAGTACCAAAGTTATAAGACAGGGCAGTATGAACACCTTAAGTAAAAGTAAGGGTAAAACATGCAACATGTTTTGCATGTTTTTTATCAACATATTCACAAAAGAACTTGAAAATTTTTCCCACAGTTGTATTTTTTGTACAAACGAACAAAAAAATGTAGAACATGTAACAGTAATGCAATATGTTTCTCAGAAAAGAAATCGCCATAAGTTCTACTATATTTTCTCTATATTCTATATACATAACTATTTTTGATCCAAAAAGAATCCGTGTTCATTTCTTTATAAGACAAAGTAATATAAATAATGACTTCAATTCTTGCCACTTAAATCGGTAGTTGAAAAGTTGGTATTTGACAATTTTCGAAACTTTTTAAAAGAGTGTCTACATTTCTCACTAATTTCCTAAATTGTTAGAAAAACAAATTTTGCCTGCGTCAAGCTCGTGTACATGGGCTTGACGTGGTGTCTAAATTGGTTTGATTTTCCATCCAGCATCGTCGTTTTCACACATGCTTACACATTTTTTTATTCCACCTCAATCGAAAGTTGACATTTTGCAAATTTCTACATCCCTTAGAATATTGCCTAACAGCAACTTTATTGCCTGCGTCTTATTCGCTTTGATTCCAGCAAGAAGAGCAAATGATCCTTCTCTTTTTGAAAAATTGGGACATTTAAGTTTAAATATATGTATGTACATAAACCAGCAAATGTAAAGAGTTGTGGTTCCATGAAGAAAAGCATATTGAGTGGGACATGGGGCACTGCGTTTCGCCAACAAAACACTTTGACAAAGTGTTGAAAAATAGAAGAGATACATTTTTAGAAAATTGTATTAGTAAAAGAAGATTTTTCGTTTATATTTAAATGTAAAAATAAAAACATAGACATACATACGTATGTCGAGTGCCGCTCAAATATCAAAAGGAAAATGAAATCATCATATTCATATGTACACATCTAAAGGGAAATACAATAAAAAAAAATATGTATGTATATAACTAAATAGATTTATTTATATATATTCCCGTAGTTCCTTTTAGGAGCATAGAGCCTCAAAGGGAAATAGGAAAAAACAAGTTAGAGTGCTATATTCGGCTGTGCCGAATCTTTGATACCCTCCACCGACAGTTCGAATGTTTTAGGAGTAATATCTGTATGATGTCTATTTATGATTATAATCTTTGTAAGAGCAGACATCTGCATTAAAATTTGTTGCGGTTTAGACCTATATAAAATTATTGACCAACAATCAGAATATCAGTTTAAGCTGAACTTAAATGATTTTCAGGAGAACAAATTATATAAAAGCCATGGTAAGCTATGAACCAATCATCCCAAATTCTGCAGAACGATTTCTGGTATTAAAAAACATAAATTCCAATACAGCGGTGCAATTAGTTTAAGCGTTTGCAGTGAATTTCAGAAGGCTGCTAAAATGGAATATAAGGTAAATTATGGACCGTATATCACAAAATTGCATAACATTTTTTCTGGCCATATGAAGCTAAACTGGAAGAAAGTTAACCGCGTTTTTAATTATTTTACCAGAGTGGGCTTTAAATGAGGCCTATGGTAAGTTATGCACCGATCTTCACCAAATTTCACAGTGGGATTTCTAGTTCTATAAAACTGTGATGTATCAAATTTTGTTATGATAGCATTATTTTTACGTTTTTAGGCGTACTAAGCTGTTTTCCGGGAGTAAGGTTTATATGGGGCCTAGGGTAAATTATGAACTGATCTTCACAAAATTTCACGGTCTTATTTCTAGTCCTATAAAACTTTTTGTTCCAAATTTTGTTATGATAGCATTATTTTTTACGGATTTAGGCGTACTAAACTGTTTTCCGGAAGTAGGGTTTATATGGGACCTAGGGTAAAATATGGACCGATCTTCACGAAATTACATAGTTTTACTTCTTGTCCTATAAAAATTAGATGTACCAAATTTTGTTATGATAGCATTATTTTTTTCGGTTTTAGGCGTACTTAACTGTTTTCCGGAAGTAGGGTTTATATGGGGCCTAGGGTAAATTATGGACCGATCTTCACGAAATAACATAGTTTTACTTCTTGTCCTATAAAACTTTTATGTACCAAATTTTGTTATGATAGCATTATTTTTTACGGATTTAGGCGTACTAAACTGTTTTCCGGAAGTAGGGTTTATATGCGGCGTAGGGCAAATTATGGACCGATCTTCACGAAATTTCACAGTCTTTTTCCTAGTTCTATAAAACTTTGATGTACCACATTTTGTTATGATAGCATTATTTTTTACGGCTTCATGCGTACTAAACTGTTTTCCGGAAGCAAGGTTTATATGGGGCCTAGGGTAAATTATGGCCCGATCTTCACGAAACTTCACAGTATCATTTCTAGTCCTATAAAACTGTGACGAGCCAAATTTTGTTATGATAACATTATTAATTATGGTCTTAGGCGTACTTAACTGTTTTCCGGGAGTATGGTTTTTATGGGGCCTGAATAAATTATGGTCCGATCTTCACGAAATTTTACAGCGTGATTTCCAGTTGAATAAGACGAATTCTTGCAAAATCTTGTGTCATTCTGTGCATTATTCCACCATTTATGTTAGTTTTTGTAACAAAATTATCAATTTTTTTTAAGTTCCACATTTTGATTCATAGCTCTGATCCTACTGAAGGGATTTTGCTGAATTTCAATCGCAAACTACTTAGGATAACTACAAGGAATTTGACACCCAGTTTGTTTAGTTCTTTTGAGTTTTTCGAAAGTGAGCGTGTTTTCAACAGACGGGCAGACAGACGGACATGGCTAAATCGACTTAGAATTACTCAAGGCCCCAGAATATATATATATACTTTATAGGGTCTGAGATGAATAATAACCTCCACCACAATTAGTTGTATATATATATTTGGGTATAAAAATTGAATAAAAAAATTTTTTAAATTGTGAATGAAATAAAATTGGACTAATAAACTAAAATTAAAGAATATATTCAGAAATCAGACGTGATGAATAATCCAAATGACATCTGCAACACTTTACAATAACGGGTTCCGTAATATTCTGCATAAACTCAGGAGAGACTTCAATAATTTTTAATCAATATCCCAATCAATAGTTTAAGAGGTCTTTGAAGCAAAAAAAATAAAAAATAAAGGCGATGGTTGACCGTTCTCAAACTCAAGAAGTTGATCGTACTGAAATACTGCTTTAATACCATTTTTGGATTCATGTAGAAAGCTTTCGTTTTGAGTTAATGACTTCAAGGCTAAAAATTTCGGGGTACTTTTTAGGAAATTTAGCAAGATTTGTCTAAGTACTCTTTTTCCTTGGTTGATAGTGGATACTGAGATCGATTATTCGGCCTTTTCCAAAAAAGCTGGTTTTCGAATATTCCGAACAGTTGCCATTTTAAAAAAACCCCGGTTTTTGGTTAAGCGTTTAAAAAATAACCGATTAATTTTTGGGGATCTCAGTTCGTTACTTTTACTGAAAATAAAAACTAACGAAACAAAAAAAAAGTATGTATTTACTTTCGCTTAGGATAACACGGGGGAACAGTCATTTTGAGGCCTCGAATTTTTTATTGCAAATTTTTACTAATTTTAGGTCGCTGATATCAAATCTCCATTTTTTCTCTATCAGCTCGACTTTTCGAGTTATACCGTTATTTCATTTTTTTAATATTCGCTATGTCTGTAGGTAGGTAGGTAGAAAGGCTGGTGTGAAGTTTTCTTCACACCTTCACCCAGAGACTAATAAGATCCATTGTGACGCCTTATTTAGGAATAGACATGTGAAAAAAGGAAAGTAGATGAAATAAAGAACGACAGCATGAGATTCGAAAGATAGATAGTAAAAGAAAGTACCAGACCAAACCAAAATTCGCCCTACGTGCGGCCAGCACCCCGTCTCCTCTCGCGCAGCCAGGTCATCCCCATTACGAATCCTATCGAGTCCACACCCCGAGTCATCCCCTAATTCGCCCAGGAATCTACTGCCCAGCCACCTCATCCTGCTGCCCTGAAGCCTGGGACAGTGGCACAGAATATGCTCAACTGTCTCCAGCTCCACCAGCTCCACCAGCTCCTCCGGGTCCTCACACAACCTGCACACATCCGATAAGTCGGATACCATTCTCACCGCCATCCTGCCTATCATACAGTGGCCTGCGATAACCCCTATCAAGGTCCTAACACAGACCCTACTCCTGCCCAGCAGCGACTCCGAATCGGACTTCCTAAGCACCGGCCACAGTGCCCTTGATCCTTCCAAAGAAAAAGCCCATTGTAGGCCTAACTGCCTCCATACAGTCTGGATCCTCCATCTCCGAGCCCTGTCGCGCCAACTCATCAGCCACCTGTATTTCTGTAACCTTAGCCAAAAAAATCTGCAAACTTGCTGAAATTTGCTGTTGAGTAGGAACATCAACACAGTAAAAAATTAAGGATATCAAAAAAAATTTCTCCAAACTGTCCGATCTGACTTGGATTGCCCCATATATACTCTATATATATAATGAAAACAAAAATTGGACTATATAGTAGTAGGATTAAAGACAAAATTTAACTTTAAATAGACAGAATTTTACCTATGTATATAAAATAAACATTCTTATTTTTCTTTTAAAATTTTAATAATTATTTATTTTTTTTTTTATTTTATTTCTTAAATGTTAAACAAAAAACTCTATAATTTATAGCAGTATAGACTATAAAAAATTAGCTATTTATATAAAAAAAAATTGTAAAATTAAAGGTATAAATTTATAAAAAAAAAAAAAAGATTAGTATGTATTTATAAAAATATTGTATAAATATATGTATATAAAATTAATAATGTATTGTCTAAAAGATATATGTTTATAAAAAATGTGCAAGTACTCCTATATTAAAAAGAAGACAAATATTTTGGCAATAAATTTGAGCATTACAATTTCAAATATTTTTCGTAATTATAAATTGTGTTTTTTTTTTATATATCGTTTAAGTAGTTATAACTACATTTTAAGGCAATACTTTGTAGATTTAATTTATAAGGACATTCCTATATTCCTTGGCGTAATTTTGTTAACAATATGTAATAACAGTTATTAAGACACTGGTTTTTTCCTCTTTTTTCTATAATTATTTTAATTTTAATTAATGTTGTTTTTTTTTTTGAGCAATTTTAAAATCTATAAGAAAATTGTTTTAAAATCGTTAAAATTATAAACAAATACAAAACGTTTTGCAAACTACAATTTGATTGTCAAGTTAGATTTTTAAAGAATAATCAGTTATAATATTAAATAAATTATACTTAAATGAGTTAATAAACAAACGAATAAAATATTAAAAAATTAGTTTATTATAGATATTAATAAAGTTTAATTACGAATTATTAAAGTATATTAAAAAGTTTACATATTAAATGCAAATTTGGTTACTTAAAAAAAACACCTTACGCCTTTTTATTTTAGTTTTAATTAAAAAAAAACTTATGCAGGTATTTTAAATTTATTTTTTAATAAAACAATTAAATGTGTATGTTATATTTTTTTTTTTAATGTTACGGTTTTTATCAGAATAATGTGTTGGTTATATTTATCTTTTCTTTAATTTAAATTGCAATTTCTATTTTTAAATATTGCATTTTTAAATTATTATTTTTTTTTTTTAATAATTATTGATTCACCAGTTTTTTGAAGTTCGGAAAAACGTCTCAAGTGAAAAAAATTGCCCAAATTTTTTGTTTTGTTTCGTTTGGTATAAATAACATAAGTTAGCAAAGCTGCTACCAATCACAATCATTTGATTGTTAGGAAATCAATCAATTAAATAACTTTCAGTTCAATATTATGAAAACCTACTGTGTTTGCCTTAAGACCTTTTCGCCAAACTTCAAAGATTTAATATATTGCTTTACTTGTTTTAACTGAATTTAGTGCAATTAATAAGTAGTTAACACACTTCCCGATCCTTATATAATGGAATTAAAAATAACAGTAATCACTTGATTTACGTCACTTCGACTTTCGTCGGTATATATCTTAACATTTTTGTGTATCTTTCGTTTTTGATTTGTGTCGCCTCAATAGCATACAAATTATTAGCACTTTTGTTTGTTTGTTTGTTTGTTTTTATGCGTGTGATGTTCATGCACTAATTTTTGTTTTATTTGTTAATCACAACGAACTTATATGATAAAGTTACTGATCTTCAAATAAAAAGAAAACGAATTATAATTTCATCAAATTCTAAAATTCTTGCTAATTGAATACTACAATTCGAAACCATGAATAAAAAAAAAACTTTAAATTCCATTTATGTATGTCGTTTTATTTACCTTCGCCTTTTTTGCAACGAATCGGTGCGAAAATCGAGGGACTACTGTAGATTAGGTTAGGTAAAAAGGCTGGTGCTAAATCAATCTGCATACCCTCGCCGAGAGAGCAGTATGGTCCATTGTCTCGCCTTAGGGTCCTACTGTACCACAGTGTGTATATTTTGAAAAAGTACTACTGTTTAGAACTGGGTTCCAACAAATGATTTTATTTGCAACCGCATCGAAAAGAAGTAAACTTGCTATGAATTTATTTATCGTTTTTTTAAGGTATGTTCACACTTAACAAATATTTGACAACTACTCAAATAGGTACTTTTTACCTAAAAAAATATCTTTAGAAGTACTTTTTATTTAATTTTTTTTTTTTTTTTGTGGAAAAATGTACTGTTTCTTGAAAAGGAAAGTATTTTTTGAATGAAGGTTTTTTTTTTAAATGCGCATTTTCAAGGAAGGGAATTTCTGAATAAAACATCTCTTAGTTATTTCTTTTAATGGTCAATTAAAAGAGAACCCTTACTTTCGAAAAAATTATCTTTTTTATATTGGCTTAATTTTTGTGGAATACATTTTACAAATCCTTTGTAAGAAATCTTAATTTTCCACATTATTATTGTTATTATTTTCTTTATGTCTAAACTTCGTTGAATATTTATAAAAATCTGACATTTCAAATGGCTTGGTTACCTCCTTATAGGGTTGAAAAGTGGCCGGTTGTACTATAGTCATATTAACCGGAGACTCAATGCGTATGTCAGGTGATAAGGCAGCTGCCAAGGGTGGAGTAGGCGTGGCTGAGTGAGTCAAGTTTGAATTAGAAGTATTAACATATAAAACAGATGGTGGAGGCCTAGCAGGGGGTTTCTGGTGCCCCGCCAAATATTTATAGGCCGGAGAAGATTGTGGGGATAATTCTAAATTATAGGCTTGGGATATTGAGGGCGTGGGAGTCGAAGAGGTATTGCTATTGGCGAATTCCATTTGATTTAAATAGGAAGTAGATTGACTTAGTTTATTGTGGGTGTTATTATTGGAAGGATTTTGATTATGGCTACTTTTTGATTGAGCAGCAGACATAGAATAGTGCCGTGATGTATTTAAAGACTGTGAAGAAAGTTTTGAGCGAGTTTGATTATTGTTATTAGCTGAAAACGATGTAGATGAAGGGGAATTGGAATTGGAGGGTTCATCATTTACCGGTGTGTGCCTTATAACAGGACCATCAAGCGATGATTCTAGCCATTGCTTAGGTTTGGTTTTCTTTTGCGTTTCTATGTTATAAGAAGTGACGGAAATATCATCTAAAAGTTTAAAGGGTTTAACTTGTGTTACGTTTGGCGGTGGTAAAATATTTTGGTTTTGTGTTACTAGTGTGTTGGTGGCTAAATGTGGTGGCGGTGGTGGTGGTGGATTTAAGGCGGTATTATAATATTGATTGTTATTTAACATATCACTTGATTGCGATTTTATTTCCCCGCTTGGAACGGCATTTTGCGTTGGCGGCAAATTTGTTTGTGATCTCCATCTCATGGAGGACACTGGTGATGTTGAATAGTCTATAGTTTCCATGGACACATATGAAGGCGCCAAAGAGATAACATCTAATGCTGGCGTAGCTCCTCTTTGATTTAAATTTGATTGTGATGTTTGCAGGCGATTTTGGTCGCGTAAATTAAAATGTTGCGGCGAATTCAATGGTGATATATATTCTTTTATATTCTGTGATGATTTTATAAAACCTCCTCCATCATTGTGTGACACATGATGAGAAGTGGGCGATAGATAGTATTTGTCACATTGTACAATAATCGGTTGCTGCTGTTGGGCTTGACGATGTAAAGTGGCCACATTATTAGAGTTCAAAGAATACAAGGAAATGTTATCGATTGTAAGGCCGGAAGTCGAGGAAGGTGTCAGCAGGATGTGTTGTTGATTTAAATTTTGGGTGGTCTGATTATGATGAACCGTTTGTTGTTGGGCAATTTGTTTATTTTGTATATAGCGGCCATATTGTTGATGCTGCTGGTGTTGCATTTGTTGTGTTGTGGGATTAGTTTGTGGCTGTAATGTGGTATAATAAAATTTTTGTGTTGCATATTGCAAGTGTGGCATTAAAACTTGATGATGATCTATATGCTGCTTTAATAAATGCTGTGGGGAGTGATGATAATGTTGCTGTTGTTGTTTATATAACAATTGTTGTTGCTGTTCTAAATGTTGTTGCCTTATTATTTGTAAATTAGACGAAGACTGTGCTGTTGTGCCAGCCACTGTGGCTGATCTTTTCTTCAGAGCTGCTTTGGCTGCATATTGCTGAGTAGCTTGTGCTGCTCCATGCATAACAGTACCTCTACCACCCTCTGAATGTGTAGACTGATTATCATGCTGTGGATAATTATCATACTCCGATGATCTATTTGAAATCTCTGATTGTCTTCTGTGTAAAACATTATTGTTATTTAAATTTTGATGATTTTCCTTGGCCGTTAAAGGTTTGCGTCTTAAAATTGTTTCTTCTCCGAAAGTCATATAGTTGGAACCACCTTCACTCAAAGTAGAAATACTATCCCCTGTACTTGCAACATTCGAGTTTGTATTAGATTGTTCCTGTTTATACTGCTGGGCGAGATTTTGTATAAAATCATTAAAATTCATATACTCAAAATTGCCATTCAGTATTTGACTTTCCTGCTTTTGTAGTTGCTGCAAAAGCCAACTCTTTTCGTTGAGTAATTTTTCCAATTCTTGTTTACGTTGTTCCAAATTTTGTTTTTTCACTTTTGCCTCATTATCTTGCATTTTGTTGCTGGTAGGATTTGATGACGATTCGTTTAAATTGTTATTACTCTGATTATGATTTTGTTGTTGCTGCTGCTGCTGCTGTGTATTACGTGTGGCATTATCCTCATCATCATTTAATAAACTACTAGCCATAATTGTTTTAAACGTAAAGGAGTTTTCTATTAAATCCTTATTTAAAATGGATTTTAAATGCACTTGTTTTGTGTAAATTTAAAAAGTTTTTCCTTTTTAAACAAAAAAACGGACATTTTGTTTAAAACATTTAAAACATTTAATTTTTTAGAAAAAAAATTTCTAAAATTTGTTTGTAGCACCGCCTTTTTGCTTTCTGAAGACCCCATAGATGAGTCAAGCTCTATATAATTCTCTGTTTTCCCTAGAAATAAAATAATGAAAAAGCATTTAAGCTTTTGTAAAAATTGTTTTTGTTTTAATTTACAAGTAAAAATTAGGTTTGTTAGTTTTAAATGTATTTAATAACATGCATTTTTTGTTTTTTTTTTTATGATATTTGAAATTAACATCCCTTAACCATTTAATTTAAAAGATAAAATGACCCATGACCTTAATATAGAGTTTGTGATATTTTATAAGTGATTTGCCTGTTTGTATATACACAGCAGCTGGCAACAGTTTTACTTCTTTTTATACATATCAGATGGATATTATTTATATCTTTTTTAACTTTTGTGTTCACTATGAAATTCATACTTTTGTCATTTGTCAAACATTTTATAGGTTACTGAATTTTTATAGTTTTAGTCTTAAAATAGATGTTCACACAAAACGTGCTTCCATGAACTTTGCTTTTAAAAATTAACTAAATCGTTGCATCCATAGCATAATTATCGAATAGGTATATACAAAAGTATATCGAGCCATAATCGCAAAAAGCTTAAGCGACAAAAACACAATTTTACAGAAGGTTTGTTTTTATTATATTTCAAAAAAAAAAATTTGTATGAAGGTTTGCGCTTAAGCTAAGATTCTTTTTGTTATAATATCGTAACGGTACCTTATATGACCATGACTTTTTAGGAAATGATGCAAGTGTTGCCATTGAGTTCATTTATTACAAAAACGAAAATTGAAAATTATGTCGCTAAAGCTATTTTTGCGGTAAGGAATCGATATTTAAATGCATCTAAAAATAGAACTTTAAATTGAGACGGTATAAAAATCTACAACTATATATAGTCTATATAAAGATCAACAATTAAACCTTAGATTTATTATAAAAACCTTAAAGCTTTATTCACAATACACTACGGTTCACACGATCACTTTCTTTGACAAAACTATTTTAGTGCGAAGTTTTTTTTACCAATTCTTATGAAAATTTTTAGAAACATTCGCTACCTTAATCGAAACTTATGAACATTTTTAAACATATGGGCACTTCCAAGATTGTAAACGGGACATTCGCACACGTTTATATTGACAAACCTGTAAAAAACAACCTGATTTTCATTTTTTAAATTAATGATTCTTTTAACTCTCAATTAGCTCTTTAATATCCGCAAATGAAATTTTTCGCTTACTGTCGTGGTTTCCGAGATAATTGCAAAAAACCAGTGATTGTAAACGGGACAAAAAACGGAAGTGGGTTTTAAGGGGTAACCGTTTAAACAGTGATTTCTGCGAAACCTGACACAATATTTTATTGGGATTAATTTTAAAATGTTTTGTACTAATGTGCCCTAAAAATGGTTTCGATTTCAAAATAAAATATGAATTACATTTTTTTAAATAAATTGTTAAAGAAATTGTAAACGGGACAATTTTTCCACCATGATTTAAAATTTTTTTATGTTGCTATTTATAATCCTTTATATAAGAAACTTAATAAAAAATGTTTTTCAGATCATAAATATGCCTTAGATTAGAGTATTGTTGTTCCAAATGCATATTTTCTAATATACACATGTATGTGCTAAAAGTTGTAGTACTTCGTTTACCATTTATCTTTTTTTTCGAATCAATTAATTTATACGCATATATTAAAAAAATATAAGCAATTCTCTCAATAAATCTTGAAAAGAAAAATTTTTTTTTTCCATTTTTTGTGGTTGACGTTTTTTTTTTGGAAATAGCCATATGTATTTAGCTCCGGTGAAAATGCAATATTATGAATACATAGAAAGGTAGGCACCGCCACTTGTTTATTTTACTTTAAATAATTTTTTAAAATGTAGATTCAATTTATTAAAAAAGAGACATGGGGCCCCTGCAGCGCGTATGATGTTCCTAGATGGATCTAATGTTTTTAGCAATTTCAATAAACTAAACCGGTTTTTTTTTTTCGTTCATATACATATGTTCCTTATAGGATAAAAGAAACCTCACCAAATTTCATTTAAATCGAAAAGGGTCGGGCCCACTCTTGGTCGATTTGTCATGGAATTACCGATATGCATTTCCAAAACAAAATCATTGTTCTTGTCTGATAGTTTTTTTTGTATGTTTAAAGTCAAACCTACTAATTTAACAAAAATAGAGCAAATATAATACTGATACAAGCAACATAATGATACAGCTTATGTTAAGTTCTAATTTAAGGTGCTGAATTTAAACTAAATTTTCGTTTGCCGGAAAGAGTTATAGCTACATAAAATATGCAATTCTTTTTTTGTTGGAGAACTTTAATCATGGACATAGAGATATCAATAGTTTTTTCGATCAGACCCTTTAACTCTTTTATTTTGTGAAATAACTGTTCATACTATTAAGAACAGAAACAACGCTGCGGTTTACAATCTGAAAAATGGTTTGCCAATGATTTTTAATAAAAAAATATTTTTTTTTCCTTTTGATTCAAGCGTAATATTTTACCTTGGATAGGATATATTTAAAATAATTTGAAATCGACGATTTTTTTTTACATACCTACTAAAAAAAAAACCTTAAAAATTAACGCGTAAAAAATAAAAAACCTCAAGAAAAACATTATTTATTTTTGGAAAACTGCTATCGCAATTGTTTTAAGCGTAAAATTTCACCTTGGAAAAGTAGTATTTAAAAAAAATTATATCTGCCGAGTTTTCTTTTATTGCCTACTTAAAAAAATAAAAATTGAGAAAAAGTTAAAAAATGTGAATTTCATCAATAACAGCGTGCTTAATGGGATCAAAATTAATAATGTCGAGAGCACTACCTTCTTTTGATAAGGGATGTTGTGGGTTTGTTTTATTTTTAAATGGCAAATATGAGCCTTCCTGGCAATTTGTTTCCTTAAATACGCGGGTATTATTGAATGCATCCCTTCTTATGATGCATTTTTCGCAGGAAAAAACAATACAGTGTTATAACTGAAGCAATTATTTAAAGCTCGTGCTGGCATATCGCAATTTAAAAAGTTTACCTTTCAATTGTACATGATGTAGAAGTAAAAAAAAAGAAATTTACACATCGCGTTCAACATTTTAAAGTTTTTCGTTTACAGGTACAAGCGCTTAAGAAATTATTGACTTTTAAAACGAAATCGGCTAAAAACATCCTATTGGAAAAAACTTCCAAAATAAAGTGCTATTATAAATAGCTTTGACGCATTAAGATCAGAATATACTTTCCCCGATATCGACCTGGATCCTTGTTTCGATTTATTAAAAATATCCATTCCATCAACATGTATTAACAGCTTTATTCCTTCTTATTTGTACACATTAAGCATTAAGGTTTGGCTTTGATTCCAAAACACTAAAAGCTGGCTGGATGCAGCTAAAGATCGTTAGGGAGAAAGAAAAGTCCGCCTAATTTTTAATATGTACTACTATACATGGGCGATTCTATTCTGACGGGTGCAACACTTATGGCCATTTTCTCATTAGGCGATTATCTGTTTTCCCAACGAAAAACTGCACATTAAAGAAATTTGGTTTTCTCAATGTAAAGTAAAGTAAATCTTTATTGAGTCTTTTCAGAACATATGTTAAGATACGAAAACGACAGTATCAAAATAAAATTATATAAAATGAACACTTCGTTAAGATGTATAAAATAACGTTTGCTCGCGACGTTAACAATGTCAGGCAGAGAGATTCTGCTAAAAAAAAAAAACTTAATACTAAAAAACACTTAACATTAATAAACCCACACCATAAAACGGTGCGTTACGAAAAAAAGTACATTCAAGTAATCACAAATTAGTAGGGTAAATCGAATTGTATAGTTATACAGGTAAGTATGTATGTATGAAAATAAAATAATTTTTAATAAAAGGTATCACAGATTTGTAAATCATTTAGCCTCTATGTGAGCCCGGATAAGACCCCGTGTAAAATTCAAAAAATGGCCATTAGACGCTTTAAACGTCTTTTACTAATAGAAAGAAACACATTTGCAATTAAGTTATTTCTAGAAGGGGAAACATTTTTGTATATACTAGCGGTTTTCACCCTTGATAGTAAAGTCCTTTGTAGACCTTGTGAATCTTATTTAATTAGTTAAAGTACTAAGATTTACAACACCGCAACAACAAAATGTATAAGACTAAAATTTACTACGCTGTAGTTGAAAAATCCAACAAAAAGCTGTAGTAAACACGTTTGTTAAATAAACCAGAATAAAACTGTTGAAGAAACTATATCCGTCTCTTTCCCTCACTCAGCAACTTCATTAATTTACAAAACTAACGAAAAAGACGCTCACGCTATGTATTATAAAACCGTATTAAGTAAAGCAGAGTTGTACACTTAATACAAAGGGTGAAAACCGCTACTATTGTTATATATTTACAAGAATTTATATGAAGCGATCAAATAGCCACGAGAGAGCTTTAAAGTGCATGACGGGTGCAACCAAATTGGCCAACTTTCATAAGATCATACCACAAAAACACAAAACTCTGTTAATTTTTAAACTTTTATTGTATTATTCTTTTTTATTGTGAAATATGAGATATCAGACGATGATTATCAAATCAAACCAGTGTTACCATTAGGATACGAAAGATACATTTTTCGTATCTTTTGATGACTTCAAGTACCATGTATAATCCTGACATTTTTCGTATCTTTTGAATCTCTATGCAAAATATACAGAAATAAAATATTAGAAGACTGTTCATCGTTGCCGAGTCAATACTAATGCAATAGCAGCTTTGATAATGACGGAAGAAAGCATAAAGGATGTTTAAACATACGATCCACCTAAATACGATTACTAGTAGTGCGAAGTTGTTTTGAAGAAATATGAACATCTTTTTTATTTTCAGGAAATTTATATGAACTTCTTGATATAATCGCCTTAGTAAAAACATACCTTATATTTATGACTTAAATAATTATAAAAATGAATTTATATGGTATCTGGGTATTTTCGTTACCTAAATCGCAAAAGGCCCTAACTGACTAAAATTTAAAATCGACTTTTTCAGTGATTTTGATGTAATTTTAGCCCATTTTTTTAACACTTTTTATATTATTTTCCGACAAGTTGTTTTTTTAATCGATCTTAAACTAGTTTTTGAGTTTGTTTTAAATTTTGCAATGTTTCGCGAACTTTAGCCATGTTCACGATAAACGCGATTTGTTCCTGTAAGTTTTCTAATTCTTTACATCTTAAACGCTTAATAATAAAAAGTAGACTTTGCTAATTTCCGCTTATTTAGTAATTTTTAACGAATTTTTGCCATTCCTTATTGTTTTAGGGACTTAAAATGAATATTATGGCGAAATATTAATATTTTTGTCGAAATTTTGCTTTTTTGGAATTTTTTTTTGTTACTTTCCGATATTGTGTTTTTAATAACCCATTTAGCGATTTCAAATTAATTTTAGTATTTGTTTAAAAGTTTGCAATTTTTCGCGAATTTTAGCCATATTCGCGATAGATGCGTTTTTTCCTGTGGTTCCTAACAGCTTTCACGATTTTTTAATAAATACAAGACGTTGCTATCATGCTGCGGTTAGCAAATCAGCGATCTTTAGTTCAACTAAAGTTTTTTCGAACAAAAACTTCGAATGCACAAAAACATGTGGATTTGAGAACACCAATTTATGAATTATGCGGATTCAAAAAATTTTTCATTTTCAACTCGAGTCGAAATCTAAAACATGTACATTTTCTTTACAATATTCATTAAATATGAAATAAAAGAGTATGTTAATAAATGTTAAACGTTATAAATTAGGGACCGTAAATAACAGTTATCCGGAAAATTTAAACATAAAAACTCTTCATGTTAGAGCCATCGGAGGATTATAGTGTCATATATCAATAGATTCGAACTGTCGAGCTCTTTCAGAATCTGTGACGATCTTTAAAAAAAAAGAGTTTTATGTTTTCCGTCGCTAATAAAACTGATTTTAGGAGTTTTAATTTTTCCGTCAAAAATAAAACTCTTTTTACTAGTTTTATTCTTTCCGTCTTAAATAAAACTAATTTGAGGAGTTTTATTTTTTCCGTCAAAAATAAAACTCATTTTAGGAGTTTCTTAAAAAAAATTTTTTTTTAATGTTCTTTTTAAGTTTGTTTCGACCTTTTATTTTTACGTTGGAAAATAACTGTAAAAGATTGATTTTTTTTTAATTCTTAAAATAACTGTTATAAAATAACTTTTTTGATATCACTTATAACCGTTACGGTCCGTTATAAATAGATTTTCAAATTTTTTTCAATATGTATCTTTTTGGGAAAAAGTGTATCTTTTTGGCAACTAAAATGTATCTTTCTCGACATTTCACTGGCAACACTGAATCAAACATCGTAGAGAAATATAATCCAATGATAAGAAATTTGCTCTTTAAGCCATGACGGGTGCAACATGCAATGAATTTTCTGTTCGCGCCAAATCTATGAATCTTAATGCTTCGAAGTGCACAACAAATTTATTACGTATAAAAAAATTATATTATTATAAAATATAGATATTTTACTTTAAATTGGCATCAAAAAAGTATCAAATAGTGTGATTTGAAAATTGATGCTAAAAGTTGTCTACAATAGAATCGCCCACATGTTACATTAGGGTGGTCGTTAACTGTATGGAGTATATTTGTTTTCTATTTTTCCATGATCTCACCCCCCAATTCGGCGGGTATTAAAAAAAAAACGACACCAAAAAAAGTTTTAGGAAAATCGGCGAAGGCTAAACCGTCCCTCACGTCCGCCAAAGTTTGAGAAAAATCGTGAAGTCTGACTTTTATGCCTTATAACTCAGAAAATATTAATTTTACATAAAACTCGTTTTCAAAGAAGTTGTTACTAATGAAGTTTGCAACAACTTTTATCTTTACAAGTTTTTTCTTAATCTCATGTTTAACAAAAAGTAACAAAAAGAGCAAACAGCAGCATAGATGCGAGTTTTTTCTTTGGAACTATTTTTTCTTACACACGTCTGTTCAGCTTCAATATTTGCGTTTGTGTGCGTTTGCTTGCAGAAAAAAAGAGTCAAACGCATATCATTTGTTTCTACCATAACTACCCGCTATCTCTATTCCATAAGGGGGCTTCCATACAAAAGTTGTGAAACAGATTTTAATCACATATGGCTTTTGTTTTGCAAATTCGTTTTTTATATGTCTAAAACAGTTATAAGCACAGCTGCATCTTTAAACTTTTTATGATTTTTTAAACAAAAAATTGTTTATTTTTTGCTAAAAAAAATTATGTTTCTTAAATGAATGCGGGTATAAGAAAAACCTTTAAGCCTTTTGCACACCTTGTGTCAATTTGACCAAAATTTGTTTCTTTAAATAAAATTTATGGACGTGAAACTTTAATTTATCCATAGCAGGGACGAAAATTATAATCTGATCAGATTAATCTGGTCATATTACTCGTTTCCAATCATCGGTAGTCCAATTTTTGTGTTCCATGGCGAACTTTAACCGTGTTGCAACATTTTTCTTTGATAATGCAGGTTTAGGTTTCTTCACAGCTGATATGTATCCAATGTTGTGGAGCGCTCTACTTGCTGTCCATCGGCTAACATTTTTATTTATTGCTAGGGAAACTTCCTTTGGCGTTAAAGATTGATCTGCCTTCATCTTTTTCATCATTAAACGTGCGTCGCCATCTGTTAAAAGTCTTCGGTGACCCATAATTTGAGCTTGGGAAGTAATATTTCGCCTTTTCCGGACTCTTTTCACCACTGACTGACTCACTTGCATTTCTTTGGCTATTACTCTTGATGAGAAGCCATTCTCTGTCATGGTTAAATACTATTTTCAACGGTTCGCGATAGCTTTCTCATAATTTTTAACAATTTGGAATTTGTATTTTATATTTGAAATGCACCTTTTATTTACCATACGCACTTTATCAAACACGACGTTAAACTAAAATTTATATTAATAGAAACATTAATAACACCAATTAAATCATAAACCAAATCTAAATTAACGGTAACTTTTGAATTTTTCTAAGAATATGGTTGAAAACACGCGGGTGCAAAATTGAGTACATGAGAGTTATTTAAGTTTTGTTTATATTTACCTATGAATTTTTTGTTTTTTTATTTTGTTTTAAATTGAATTTTGCTAAGAATTAAAAAAGAAATAAAATACAAAAAAAAATTTTCAAATCGCATTATTATTGTGTTTCTTATTCCCTTAGAAGTGCAAGATATACAAACATGTACATATAAAAAACTCAAGTAATACGACAAAGTCTGATAGTGTGAATGCAATGTGTCACGAAAATGTTAAATTAGATTTTTTGACAGTCGCAAAACTCATTCGATTTCTATCTCACAAAGTATTATGGAATACGTGAGATACCTAGTGTAAACTATATTTTAGCAAAATATTTAAAGCAATATACTATACAACATTATTCATTGAATTTTACAATGATCAATCATAGTTACATTACAAAGTGAAGAAAAGAAGGTCGACTGAAAGTGGAAAGTTACCAATAAAATAACCACAAAAACCTTTTGCGTTTCCAGAACAAACACAAAAAACTATTAAAAAACTTTTTCATTCGTTCACAACAAAACAGTAATGTTTACATTTACATACATACACTTGTAATAAAAATATGTTCTTACATATCGCACCTGTTCATCAAAAGTAACACAACTCAAAATTTACAAGTTTTCAGTAGAGGCAAAAAACTAATTCCGCCAATATGATGGAATTATTGTTATAAACAAATATAATGTTATAAAGGAAACTCACTAATATTTCAATAAAATCACAAAATTTATTTCTCTTCTTCCTTTTTCCGAAATTATTACGGATTTTTGATTTAATACAGTTTTCATGAAATTTTTTGATCTACATGTCAATATTATTTCAAGTTATGCTTATCACAACCCAAAATCAACAGCTATTGATAAACAGATTTTTAACATGAAAACAATCACAACTCGAATTAATACAGTTTCGCTGATTCATTTGAGCACCATAACCCTTGAACACTTCAACGCAACTAAAATTACAACTCTTTAATTGAATCAAAACAAACAATATGAGTACGCAAAGAAAGACATAAAGGCATTTCTCTCATGAAATATTACAAATAGAATACCAAAAATTTTACAGTCGTTAGATATGGTAATCAAAGTGGGTGAAGATAAATACGCCGAGTTAAATATGTTTTATGACGTAAAACGTTACGTTATTAAAAACGTAGCTGAGCTACGCGTAGCTGATTAAAAACGTAGCTCAGCTACGAATATTTCAGCTAAGCGTAGCTCAGCTACGTTTTTATTTAAATTTTTTCTTAATTTTGAGCGGTGTGTATGGGAGAGATTTTTTAAATTGCGACCGAACCAAAAGAGATTACGGAACGGGAGTAGCACCAAATTAGAGGTAATTAACTCTTCTTTCGTAATCTGTAATCAAAATTTAAGAAATATAAATTTTTCTATTTTTAAAAAATTCTTTAAATTTCGGCTAGTGTATCTGGGAGATATTTTTTTAAGTTGTGACCGAACCAAAAAAGATTACGGAACGGGAGTAGCACCAAATAAGAGGTAATTAACTCTTCTTTCGTAATCTTTAATCAAAATTTAAGTAATATAAATTTTTCTATTTTTCAAAAATTCTTTAAATTTCGGCTAGTGTATCTGGGAGATATTATTTTAAGTTGTGACCGAACCAAAAAAGATTACGGAACGGGAGTAGCACCAAATAAGAGGTAATTAACTCTTCTTTCGTAATCTTTAATCAAAATTTAAGAAATATAAATTTTTCTATTCTTAAAAAATTCTTTAAATTTCGGCTAGTGTAGCTGGGAGATATTTTTTTAAGTTGTGACCGAACCAAAAAAGATTACGGAACGGGAGTAGCACCAAATTAGAGGTAATTAACTCTTCTTTCGTAATCTTTAATCAAAATTTAAGAAATATAAATTTTTCTATTTTTAAAAAATTCTTTAAATTTCGGCTTGTGTATCTGGGAGATATTTTTTTAAGTTGTGATCGAACCAAAAAAGATTACGGAACGGGAGTAGCACCAAATTAGAGGTAACCCACTCTACTTTCGTAATCTTTAATCAAAATTTAAGAAATATAAATTTTTCTACTTTTAAAAAATTCTTTAAATTTTGGCTAGTGTATCTGGGAGAGATTTTTTTTTAGTTGTGACCGAACCAAAAAAGATTACGGAACGGGAGTAGCACCAAATAAGAGGTAATTAACTCTTCTTTCGTAATCTTTAATCAAAATATAAGATATATAAATTTTTCTATTTTTAAAAAATTCTTTAAATTTCGGCTAGTGTATCTGGGAGATATTTTTTTAGGTTGTGACCGAACCAAAAAAGATTACGGAGCGGGAGTAGCACCAAATAAGAGGTAATTAACTCTTCTTTCGTAATCTTTAATCAAAATTTAAGAAATATAAATTTTTCTACTTTTAAAAAATTCTTTAAATTTTGGCTAGTGTATCTGGGAGAGATTTTTTTTTAGTTGTGACCGAACCAAAAAAGATTACGGAACGGGAGTAGCACCAAATAAGAGGTAATTAACTCTTCTTTCGTAATCTTTAATCAAAATATAAGATATATAAATTTTTCTATTTTTAAAAAATTCTTTAAATTTCGGCTAGTGTATCTGGGAGATATTTTTTTAGGTTGTGACCGAACCAAAAAAGATTACGGAGCGGGAGTAGCACCAAATAAGAGGTAATTAACTCTTATTTCGTAATCTTTAATCAAAATTTAAGAAATATAAATTTTTCTATTCTTAAAAAATTCTTTAAATTTCGGCTAGTGTATCTGGGAGATATTTTTTTAAGTTGTGATCGAACCAAAAAAGATTACGGAACGGGAGTAGCATCAAATTAGAGGTAACCCACTCTACTTTCGTAATCTTTAATCAAAATTTAAGAAATATAAATTTTTCTACTTTTAAAAAATTCTTTAAATTTTGGCTAGTGTATCTGGGAGAGATTTTTTTAAGTTGTGACCGAACCAAAAAAGATTACGGAACGGGAGTAGCACCAAATTAGAGGTAATCAACTCTACTTTCGTTATCTTTAATCAAAATTTATGATCATGTCAGTTGTAGACGGGCAGAATTTTCCAATTTTGATCCTTGATAAACGCACTGAAATTTACTCACTGGTTGCTTAAGCTTCGTACAGACGATGGTCAGATATTACAATATTGTAATTTTTCTGACAATGGTGCCATTGTCAGATGCATTAATTTTACACATCTGCCAAATGAAAATGAGCTTACAATGTTCAGACAGTTGCAAGACATTTTTAGGCAATTTTAATGACAACATTGTAAGATCTGACCATCGTCTGTACGAAGCTTTAGGCTAGATCATCAGGAAACTTCATCCATATATAAGCAACAGTTTAACTTGTAACAATATTAAAGTTTAAAATATTAAAACTTAAAAAATAAACACACAACATTCTTTGCTACAAGCTCAGTAATTTTTTTAATTTCTCTTCAACCGCTATTCAGTTATTGTCAACATACTTGGGTAACAGATATCAGTATGTTGAAACTGGAATCCAGAAGTCCAGGGCACTGCCTGTAACAAGAGGGGTACCACAGGGGTCCATTGTTGGGCCACTTTTATTCTCACTATACTCTAATGACCTCCCAGCCGTCCTATCAAATTGTAATGTGAGAATGTACGCTGATGACGTTCAACTTTATACCAGTTGTAGAAATTACTTAATTGACCAGTGTATTATCACTGTTAATCAGAAACTTCAACGTATTTATACGTGGGCAACGGCAAATGGTTTGGAAATAAATCCTAAAAAATCTAAATGCATAGTTATTCAAAGGCGACTTAACAAACAGAATATTATTCCAAATATATTTATAAATAACCAACAAATTGAAATAGTCAAATCTGCTAAGAATCTAGGAATATTTTTTAATGACACTCTTACGTGGTCGAACCACATTAATTATGCTTGTGGTCGCACCTTTTCTATGATTAGAACTCTTTGGCGGACCCAGCATTGTACACCTCTAAAAATAAGAATACTGCTTGCCAAAACTTATCTGATGCCCATTTTATTATATGGTTGTGAGCTATTTGCTAAATGTGATACAATTAGTAAAGCAAAATTAAAAGTTGCATTTAATAACATAGTCCGTTACGTATATGGACTTAATAGGCGTTCTAGTATATCTTTGTTTTCATCTCGGTTATATGGTCTTTCTTTAGATAATATACTGAACATGAGAGTTTTAATTTTTTTACATAAGATAGTATATACCCACAAACCTGATCATCTGTACGGCAAACTTTGTATTTCAGATATAAGCAGGCGAAAAAGAATTAGATCGTTTAGATACAAAAGTTTAATTTCGGAGTGGCATTTCTACATATTCTCAATTTCTCTCTGGAATTCTATACCCCATAGTTTTCAACTTTTAAGTAACGCACGAAAATTTAAAGAAAATATTTTTAAACTGTTTTCAACATAAGATTTAAGTACATATGATTAAATTATTTAAATATTGTTTGATTTTAATTGATTTTGCTTTATATATATTTAACTGTAATTAGTTATTAAGTTGTTAATTAATTAATGATTTATAATTATGCACATTCTCAGTTCCATACTGCAAAATGAGACTCGTAAGTCTTGTGTATGGAACAGTTCAATTAAATAAATAAATAAATAAAAAAACAATGAGTTTATTTGACATATCTTACTTCAATTGCCAATATTGGCCATATAAGCTCATAAATATAATGGAAAAATGTATAAAAGCTTCAGAGGTTCATAACTCGAAAATTATGCGTTTCCGAGACTTTTCCTTATATATATCATTTTTATTTTTCAATTTCTATCACTCTAATTTTTATTTTGTTTAGAGCTGCATTGGTAAACTAGCTTTGTTCCAAATTTTCTTAAGTTATATAAGTTAAATGAAAAAATGTTTTCGCTATAAATAAGATATTATTATTTATTTAAAAAAAATTACATACCAATGCAAATATTTATTTTAATAAATTAATTTCATTTCCAATAAAAACTATAAATGGTAAAATAATTTTCTTTTATTAAAATTAATTTTTTTCAGTGTACAATTCATGTAGTAATCAGAGTTGCATTGTTTTGGCAATTTTTCTTTTTTGTTTTTATGGATGATTAAGCCATGGAATTCAGCAATAGCTAACAGTATTAAGAAAACGAAACCAAGTCTGCGATCACACCATGAAAGTTTTCTTTCAGAAAGTCTTAGTTTATGGGTGAGAGAGGAGAAAAGAAAAGCATGTTCTCTTCCCCTCTCACCAATAAACTTAGACTTTCTGAAAGAAAACTTTCATAGTGTGATCCCAGACCAAAAAAAAATGCAAATACAACATGCTTTTTGTTTTCACATTCTTAGCCCAGAAGTCACAAGACTGCTTGTTATATCTGTAATACATATAAATGAAAAAAATATGTAAAGAAAGATAAGATACAAAAAATGTTTTATTTAAGGAAAGTAATTTTGGAAGATACGCTTAAAATAACAAAAAAAAAAATCGGTAAGCGTCTATTGCAAAATTTATTGTCAAAGTCTTGTTTCACACTAAATGTTTGTTTTTTTTTAAAAGTCGTGAGTTTATTGGCGTCTTCCTGGAAATATTCATATTACAAATTGTAATTTTTACACCTACATACAACACAATAGTGAAAAGGGTATTATGCATTTGAAGTGATGCTTGTAACATCTTAAAATATTTTGCCTAGACCCACCTTTAAGTTTAAGTATACCGATCGACTCAGAAAGTGATTCTAACAATGTCCGTCCGGCAGCCAGCCTCCCATAGAAGCCTTGTGCGCAAAGAACAGGTCGCAATTTTTGAGATAAATTAAGAAATTCGGGAACAAATCTAATTTACCGACGTAGCTCCAAATAAAATAAAAAGAACTTGTGGTATAGAAAATTGAAAAATAATACCCCTGACAGACAGCTTACATACCATGGTATGCATACTACAGTAGTACATACATATATAAACCATCAATATGCCACTTTTCATGGTTAGTTGTAGTTTAGGTTGTACACATGCATATACTAGGGAATGGTAAATCGATTTCTATTCCAAACGAAAATCTATTTGTGATTAAGAAAATCGATTTTTCCCATCGAATTTACGCATGCGATTTTATACTGAAATCGATTATTGATTGGGCTTTTAAAATCGATTTTTTTTATTTTTATTAAAATGTTGGCAATTTTTAATTTAAATCTTAATTAAATCGATAAATTATAGGCATAAACAATAAAACTTATTTGTTTTGTGCGTACATACGTATGTTTGTATGTACGTATACTTATGCAGTTTTCTAAGTCTTAAGTTGTGGTTTTACGTATTTATCTATTAGTAGCCTTCCAACTGTAATATATGGGCTCTTGTTCTTCAGGAATTAAAGTCATCAATGGGCAGTGAACAAAACAGTCCTAAACATATCGTACCGAACCAAACATAAAAGTCAGCTTCGTGAAAATCAACATATCGATGCCTTACTTCCTCAACCTTTGAAATACTATCCATACATTCAGACTTGTCACAGAAATCAATTCCGATCAAAAGTGATTTCGTTTTATGTGAAGCAAGATACGAAATCTCTTCCACTTTCGATCGGAATTAATTTGTGTGACATGACCGATTGACTATACAAGAATACAATTTTAATTTGTAAAATGTACATGCACTTGTTCCTCTAAATGGCATCTCAAAATTTACACAAAGTTTGCAAATTAATATTAAACGATTTTGAAATCTATTTTGAGGTTCGATTAATCGATTTCAAAAACCGATATGTAAAAAGTCGATCGAAAAATCGAAAATCCATTTACCATTCCCTAGCATATACCATGCTAGTTTAGTATACAAATCCTATGTCGGTCATGGTTATAAGGAGAAAATATGAAGAGAAAAAATTGGTGCACAGTTTGCGATTTCCACTACATTTCTCAACGTACATATATGTTAAAAATATATTGATTAAACATTTTCAAAAAACCATAACCAATAAAACAATAAAAAATCGAAATTTATTACGAAATGGAGTATTATTTTATTAATTTATACCTTAAAAAACTATTTAATACATAAAAATAAATATGCACAGAAAAATTTTAATTTTTTACCTTTTTATGATTTACAGATAAAATGAAAGAAATTTCCGATTAAATATTAATGTTGTCTTACTTACCGATGATCTTACAGGATTGCTCGAGTCAGTTTGAAAAATGACGAATTAAAAATTATTTTTAATTATTATAACGGATTAAATATGAAATTTAATTTGTATTAAACTCTGTTCACAATCAGAGCAACAATTTCGTTTTTACTTCTTTTTTCTTCCCAAAGTATTTCATATATTTTCCTTTCATTTTTAGAACAAAAATGTAACTAAAATTTTTTTTAAAAATGTAACTAAAGTTGGTTTTAGTCTAGAGTTTCTGACGTTTAAAATAATTTTATTTAGTTTTGAATGAAAATTTTAACATAATCTTGTAAAAAATAATTAAATAAAATGCATAATATTGTTGTGGCTAAAATTTGCAAACGGTTTCTTAATGCAAAATGTGTGTGGTAGAAAAAGAAATTGCTCTATTATGAACACCAAGTGAAAATGCTTTTTTGATTGTTAACGAAGCTTTAATGAAAATTTTGTACAAAATCCTATTTTGAAAAATTAGTTTTTTTTATTCGTAATGAGTTCTTGTTTTTATGCTATGTATAATAAAGTTGCATTTTTACATGTTTTCATATTTGCAGTATAAAAAAATAAAGCTGAATACCCTTTATATTCCCTTAATGAATAAAAAATATTTTTGTATTTTTATTTTTTTAAATGTAATTTATTGTTTTATATTATTTTTTTTACACAAAAAACTAGGTACATATGTATAAACAACTCAAATGGATTTAAAATCAATTTAAAGAATAACTAATTTTTATAAAACAAACCAATGCAGGCATGTTCTTAAAATCACTTTGTCAAAAAGGTGATTTGGACAAAAATCCTTTTTCATAATTGTGATTTGAAACCGGTCAGCCGCCGACTTAAAATTACTTGCTTATTGTTTTCCACCAATACGGGAGTACCACCTCTTATTTGGTGCTACTCCGGTTCCGTAATCTTTTTTGGTTCGGTCACAACTTAAAAAAATATCTCCCAGATACACTAGCCGAAATTTAAAGAATTTTTTAAAAGTAGAAAAATTTATATTTCTTAAATTTTGATTAAAGATTACGAAAGAAGAGTTAATTACCTCTTATTTGGTGCTACTCCCGCTCCGTAATCTTTTTTGGTTCGGTCACAACTTAAAAAAATATCTCCCAGATACACTAGCCGAAATTTAAAGAATTTTTTAAAAGTAGAAAAATTTATATTTCTTAAATTTTGATTAGAGATTACGAAAGTAGAGTTAGTTACCTCTTATTTGGTGCTACTCCCGTTCCGTAATCTTTTTTGGTTCGGTCACAACTTAAAAAAATCTCTCCCAGATACACTAGCCAAAATTTAAAGAATTTTTTAAAAATAGAAAAATTTATATTTCTTAAATTTTGATTAAAGATTACGAAAGAAGAGTGGGTTACCTCTAATTTGGTGCTACTCCCGTTCCGTAATCTTTTTTGGTTCGGTCACAACTTAAAAAAATATCTCCCAGATACACTAGCCGAAATTTAAAGAATTTTTTAAAAATAGAAAAATTTATATTTCTTAAATTTTGATTAAAGATTACGAAAGAAGAATTAATTACCTCTTATTTGGTGCTACTCCCGCTCCGTATTTTTTTTTGGTTCGGTCACAACTTAAAAAAATATCTCCCAGATACACTAGCCGAAATTTAAAGAATTTTTTAAAAATAGAAAAATTTATATTTCTTAAATTTTGATTAAAGATTACGAAAGTAGAGTGGATTACCTCTAATTTGGTGCTACTCCCGTTCTGTAATCTCTTTTGGTTCGGTCACAACTTAAAAAAATATCTCCCAGATACACTAGCCGAAATTTAAAGAATTTTTTAAAAATAGAAAAATTTATATTTCTTAAATTTTGATTAAAGATTACGAAAGTAGAGTGGATTACCTCTAATTTGGTGCTACTCCCGTTCTGTAATCTCTTTTGGTTCGGTCGCAACTTAAAAAAATATCTCCCAGATACACTAGCCGAAATTTAAAGAATTTTTTAAAAATAGAAAAATTTATATTTCTTATATTTTGATTAAAGATTACGAAAGAAGAGTTAATTACCTCTTATTTGGTGCTACTCCCGTTCCGTAATCTTTTTTGGTTCGGTCACAACTTAAAAAAGTATCTCCCAGATACACTAGCCGAAATTTAAAGAATTTTTTAAAAATAGAAAAATTTATATTTCTTAAATTTTGATTAAAGATTGCGAAAGAAGAGTTAATTACCTCTTATTTGGTGCTACTCCCGTTCCGTAATCTTTTTTGGTTCGGTCACAACTTAAAAAAATATCTCCCAGATACACTAGCCGAAATTTAAAGAATTTTTTAAAAATAGAAAAATTTATATTTCTTAAATTTTGATTAAAGATTACGAAAGAAGAGTTAATTACCTCTAATTTGGTGCTACTCCCGTTCCGTAATCTTTTTTGGTTCGGTCACAACTTAAAAAAAATCTCTCCCAGATACACTAGCCGAAATTTAAAGAATTTTTTAAAAATAGAAAAATTTATATTTCTTAAATTTTGATTAAAGATTACGAAAGAAGAGTTAATTACCTCTTATTTGGTGCTACTCCCGCTCCGTAATCTTTTTTGGTTCGGTCACAACTTAAAAAAATATCTCCCAGATACACTAGCCGAAATTTAAAGAATTTTTTAAAAATAGAAAAATTTATATTTCTTAAATTTTGATTAAAGATTACGAAAGAAGAGTTAATTACCTCTTATTTGGTGCTACTCCCGCTCCGTAATCTTTTTTGGTTCGGTCACAACTTAAAAAAATATCTCCCAGATACACTAGCCGAAATTTAAAGAATTTTTTAAAAATAGAAAAATTTATATTTCTTATATTTTGATTAAAGATTACGAAAGAAGAGTTAATTACCTCTTATTTGGTGCTACTCCCGTTCCGTAATCTTTTTTGGTTCGGTCACAACTTAAAAAAATACCTCCCAGATACACTAGCCGAAATTTAAAGAATTTTTAAAAAATAGAAAAATTTATATTTCTTAAATTTTGATTAAAGATTACGAAAGAAGAGTTAATTACCTCTAATTTGGTGCTACTCCCGTTCCGTAATCTTTTTTGGTTCGGTCACAACTTAAAAAAATCTCTCCCAGATACACTAGCCGAAATTTAAAGAATTTTTTAAAAATAGAAAAATTTATATTTCTTAAATTTTGATTAAAGATTACGAAAGAAGAGTTAATTACCTGTTATTTGGTGCTTTTCCCGCTCCGTAATCTTTTTTGGTTCGGTCACAACTTAAAAAAATATCTCCCAGATACACTAGCCGAAATTTAAAGAATTTTTTAAAAATAGAAAAATTTATATTTCTTAAATTTTGATTAAAGAAGAACAAGATTGCATCAAAAACTCAATTTCAAAAATATTGGCATATACGATAATTTCGCGCAAAGGGGTTGGTTGATATCTTATTGTATAGACGGGTACTAATAGTAACGATAAAAACTCGCCGAATACATAACTGAAATCTGGCAACAATGAAATGCGTTGAAGAAAAAAATCGCCGTCAAGGAAATAAAAATGCCATCACAAGAATTATAGTCGACAAAAAATTATAGTAATAAAAATATGTTTGTAAAAAACTCACCTTTTTTTCTTAACAAAATCAGCAAATAAATCTAAAAATTAGCTCCATTTAAATTCAAGCTGAAGTATATCCATATTTTAAATTATAATTTTACAGTTTCGACACACACACACACACACACACATATATCTCTATGACATCATTAAAAACAAGAAATTGTTAAAAATTATATTCTTAAAGCAATAGTTTCAATATTTACAATGTTTTTCAAGCCCATATTAATAATTGTTTATTTATTATTGCCTTACAAGGGTGTTCCATTTTTTAAAAAGAAAATCGTTGCTCTATTTTGTAATAGTTATTCTCTTTTTCCATTACTTTATCACAAAGGGCAGCTGTTGTTCAAGGAAATATTTGTTACCCATGAAGACAATTTTTCTTTTTCAATTTTTGAGTAATAGTTTTTAATTTTTTTCAATATTTCATATTATTTATGTTAAACACATAACAAATTTATATTTTTTAACATTTTCGTTTGAAATAAACTATTTTAAATAATTAAAATTAAAAAAAAAACTAGCACTGCATATAATTTGCTAAGTTACAAGAAAAAAAGTAAACGAATGACAGATAAAAGAAAATCTGACAACAAAATGAAGCTGTTGTAAGGGTACAGTGTTGTGAAGCGTTTTTTTTTCCTATATAGTAAAGTTGCATTTCTGATAATTATCAAAGGTAATGCAGTTCTTATGTTGCTGTTTAAAACAATTTAAGAACAAATAATAAATGAGTCGGTCAAGGGTAGCGCCATGATACCCTATAATTACAGTATTTAGCGATAAATTTCCATCTTTTTTTATCTTGAAAGGGTTTTTTTGGAGGATGTTTATATAGAACCTATATTAATTCTGGAATTACCAACATAAAATGTATGTGAATATGTACCAACATATAAAAGTAAGTTATGGCATTAAAAGCTATTTTCAGGAGCATTATGTGTATGGTAGCTTTGGTTAAATATGAACCGATTCCAATAAAATTTGGTTAAATGATTAAGATTGTATTAAAATAATTTTGGCCCAAAATTAATCTAAGTAAGTTCTATTAAAATAAAATTGGACCAAATTTAAATTAAGTACCATAATTAGATGATTTCTTTGGGCGCCATGTAAAATTATCTTACCATTTTTACTTGGCTCGGTCGTTCTGGAAATTAGAATCTATGTACCAAATTTTATGAAATTATCTTCAAAATTGCGACCTGTACTTGCGCAAAAGGTTTGAATGGGCTACTGACCTCATCAGCTCAAACGCATAATACCGCTTCCACTATTGTGGTGTCGTTATAATGAACAAAAAAAAAATAATAAAAAAGTGGAAAAGATAGAAACCCGTTTTTTTTTAATTTTTTTTTCTTTTAAACAATTAAATTTTCAGTACAACTTATGAAAATTTAAAAAATGCGTTAATTTTATTTTAATTTGTACACTTTACGAAATTATTTCCTGATTGCTTACATCGTAAATTTTAGATCATATTTTGGTTAAGTATTTAGAATAGTAAACAAATTATTTCGAATCATATGCAAATTAAAAAAAAAATATATATATTTACTTATATATTGTTACGAAAGTTAAATTATCTAAGAATTATTAATAGTTATAAGTTATCTTGTAAGTAAGTTATAGTTTTATATCATATTAGTTACTTAAAATTGTCTTTTATAATTTTCAACACAACTGTATTACCGCATAAAAGTGTAGATTATCGGCCATGTTCTGACAATCGCACGATTTCAAATCGCAAAACGCCGGATTTATGTTATGGTGTTCTTATACTCGTGCTGGCGGTCTACCATAGTTTCTTACTGAGCTACCTAAATAAGAGCGGCAAGCGTCTTTTTGACATAAAAACTTTTCAATTTAATACAGTTTATACGAAACAAACCTTAAGAACGCGAATTAAACACCACCCGGCTAGAAAATCTTATTTGATAGACCGCTGGGTCGTTTTATTTTATTGAAAGTGTATTGGAAATATAATGTAAAAAAACGCTTGCCGCTCTTGTCTAGGTAGCTCAGTTACAAATATTCTAGTTTCCTTGAGCAATTTTGAAATTTGAAGTCGCGAAACTATTTGGTATTGCAATTAACGGAACACCTTTTATGCGATTTTATAGGGAGATAAAGCCTTTATTTCATTTGAATGGGAGATAAAGCCATCATGGCCTTAGCTCACATTAGCAATATTAGAAAATGGCTTTATCTCTCATTTCAGTTCCGGAGACACTAAAGTTAAGTATTGAAATTTGGCTTCGCATACTAAAGTTTTTCTGCGTGCTTAGGGGTTTTTTCCTCCAGTAGGACGCGGCAGGTGGCTTCGGTGAATAAAGTTTTCCTGCGTGCGTTACAAGAATAAAAATATGTTTTTCAATGATAACTAAGGATTTTCCCTTTTACAGAATGTTTACACCATACATAACAATTTTCTGAAAAAATATGGCTTTAAATCTCATTTGCGAAAAAAAATGTGGCTATATCTCTCGTTTCGCAAAATTTTAAATATGACCTTACCTCCCAATGATTGGGCAATAAGGCCATTTTGGCTTCATCTCCCATTCAATTGAGCAGTAATGCCATCATGGCCTTATCTACCATGGTTTTAAATCATAAGTAAGCCGAAACGCGTTTGTTAAAGGAAAAACGTAACAATACTTTTACGGTGAAAATTAAGGCGTATGAAGAAAAAAATCATACTGTGTGAAGATATAAATCAGTTCCGTTAACAAAAATCATACAGCTCAATTAATTATTTTATTATTCACTGGTAAGCTACTGATGCTTAACTAATAAAATTAAATCTGAAAAGGCGCATCCCGTCAAAATGGGTATGTATGCCAGTTATTCTGTGACAAAACAATTCTCAGAATATTAAATTTAGTTCAAGTTAAAAATTTTTCACTTTGCATATTAACATTATCCCAAAATTTGTTCTACTTTAGGGCCATTATTACAACTTACAAATAGTTATTTTTAGGATGCTATCTGGCAGATAAATAGTTTTTGGTTATTACAAGTTAACATTAACCTAAAAAGTGACTGATAAGCTACCATCAGGTTTGTCCTCATGGTAACTTAACAAGTGAACTTTAAGAACTTGACGATGCCATATTTTGTGCTGAAGATATGGTAACTTCAATGACAGTTTTATGTCAAATTAAATTATTTAAACTTTTAAAATTAAAAAAATGGACAGCAGACAGCGTTTATTTTATTTAAATGAGATAGAAAATATGTTTGAAAGCTTTCAGACTCAAAATAGAAGACCAAAAACATTTCGAGAACAAATAGACTATTTTGTGTACTATAATGAAATGGAGTTTGTGCAAAGATTCCGATTGAGAAAAAATACATGCAAATTCATTTTAGAAAAAATTGGCAAATGCTTAGAATCAAACTCAGAGGTTTGTAGTTACTAGCAAAAATTAATAAATAATATTCTTCCAGATATTCTGTATCACCTAAGACAAAATTGCTACTAACGCTTAGATTTTATGCAAGTGGAAATTTTCTAATAACTGTTGGTGACTTTTGCGGTGTAAGTGTTTCTACAGCAAGCCGAGTAGTAAAATAAACTTCTTATGCTTTGGCTGCTTTATCGAAAGATTTTATAAAGTTTCCATCAGATGCAATAGGAATGCAGGAAGTGGTGACAGATTTTTTTACAATCGCCAAATTTCCCAAAGTTATTGGAGCTATAGATTGCACTCACGTACGCATCCAATCACCAGGTGGAAATAGCGCAGAAATATTTCGTAATAGAAAAGGATATTTCTCTTTTAACGTTCAAGCTGTGTGCAGTGCAAAACTTCTGATTCAGGATTTGGTTGTGAGATGGCCTGGCTCGGCTCATGAAAGCAACATATTTAAAAACAGCCGTTTAAGATTCCGTTTGGAAAATGGACTTTTCAATAATTACGTTATTTTAGGTGATTCGGGATACAAGCAGTGTAGTTATATGATGACACCGTTATTAAATCCACGAACTAGACCACAAAACCTTTACAATGAATCGCAAATCCGTACTCGAAACACAATTGAAAGATGTTTTGGAGTTTGGAAGAGACGTCTGCCAATATTGTCAATGGGTTTGAGACTAGCTACAGAAACCAAAATGGCTGTTATTGTGGCATGTGCCGTCCTACACAATATTGCAATTATTGCAAACGATCCTCTTCCACCACCAGATGAAACGTTGCCACCAGAACCCGTTGAAGAAAACTTTTCCGACAACCCTGTGGAACAAAATAATATTTTCAACAATGCAAACTCAGCGGCAAGAACTATTTTAATAGAAAACTATTTTGCAAGGTCAGTTTTTATTAATTATTTTCTTTATTGCAAACTTTTATAAACATAAACTTTTTTATTTTCAGTATTTCATAAAAATTACATCGAAGTAGCGATTAAAAATCGATAAAACAAAAAATACATTAATTTACAGAAAAATTGCGGCTTTAAAACTAAAACATATAATGCAATTAAATAATCGAACATGAGGTCACTTTTTATAAAAACCTTTATTTAACAAATTTGTCTTTTTTAATTAAGAAACATTTATTTAACAAAAAAAAACAAAATTTTCACACCCTTATGTGTATCTTTTTGAGGGGTTTAAATAAAATACATACATACATATATAATAATAACTGTATAATTTCCTTCAATTAAATTGATGTTTTTGTTTGGAAAGAAACTTCAACTTAAAAGAAATTATTTTATAATTATACCTAGTTATCATACATGTTAAGTAATGATTAGCTAATGCTAATGATTGCTAATTAACATTCTTTTGTGAAATTCTCTAATTGATCAAACAATTAGAATTAGTTCAACTAATTCCCATTAGCTAATTGAAATTTTTATTCTAATGGTAAAACTAATTGCAATTAGTTGCCATTAGCAAAAAAAATTGGTTAACCTTTACAATGAGAAATCTAATTGACTTCTGCTAATGCAATTAGATATTCAATTAGGATATTTAATTGATTCTAATTGAAGCTAGAATGATATAATGTTGTTTTAAACTTTTACACTACTTTCGGCTTCCGATACCTCAGTTTCGTCCAAGTCCTCTATAATTTTTTAAAATAAACAATATTTTAGAAGATATGTAAAATATTAACAACAATTGTTCATTTTTCACCTACGCTTGTTGCCCGGAATACGCCTTAAGCGTTCTTGTTCTACGGCAGCAAAATATTCCGCCTCAGCCTGTTCGCAAGCACTTTTAAAAGGCGCTATATTAACTTTGCCATTTAGCATTGTCAAATCTCCTTGATCTTGACCCTGATTTGTTTTAACTTTCAGCTTAATCTCACGAGATTTGGCTTCCAAAATTTTCTCACGACGGTTTTCACGTTCAAACATCTGAAATAAAATAGAATAATATATTAATGATTAATTTCAAAGCTTTGTCTACTAACCGCCGTTAATAAAGGCTTATCATTTTTATTCGATGTGACCATATTTTCTGAGACCTCTATCAAAAATGTGGCACCTAGTTTACTGCCACAACTAACAAATTTTCCATTTTCATTAGTACGCACACAATACAAAGGTTCGTCGCAAACTTTAACCGTTAGAACGGGTTCATTCTGTTGCTGCAGTAGATCCCAAGTGTCCAAAACCCCATCCATACGTGTTATGAAAAATTGGGAGACCCTAAATTAATCTAATATATTGTTTGAGCAAAAACTTGATCATTTCTTCAAAATTACTTTGTATAACTCCAGGCACCATCTGTAAGCATCGCACAGCTACTTTTAGTCCATATTATAGAACTTTCCCGACAATCTTCCGACCATATTCGAGCACACCAGTCACCCACAGTAAGAAAGTTTTTGACAAAAGCCGGATTCCGCATAATCGCATAAACTGGACCCAAATGACACATCATCTGAGACATTTTGTTTAAAATAAATCCAAATATTGAATTTTTTACTTTTGACTTCCTCCTTACCCTTATTTGAATCTTTTCTAAAGGTGTTTTTCCTTTACGATTACAGCCAAATAACATGCCCATTTCTGTGCCTGCCATAAATCTTGTGGGTATAGTAGTTTCATATTCCAAAACTGATACCCCATATGAGCGCGATAAATCCTGTTCATCGCTTTTGACCGGATCCATTAGCAAACGATCTAAAGGTTCATTTAGTTTACGAGTATCCCACCATAAAACCTGGCCATCTGATCCACCCGAAAAAAACTCAGTTCCACTTTTAGAATTATTCCATAAAACCGAATTAACCGGTTCACGGTGGCACACCTCTCTTTCACTTATCATTACCGGATATTTTCCATGCCTAGTATCCCATGCAGCCACCTGACCATTATACATACCACTTACCAAACTAGTGGGATCCTTTTGATTATACTCCAGGCATACGCAAGGAACTTTAGGTTCTAAAGTCAAATAAGGCTCATTGGGATTTTCGACTTCCCATATGTAGGAATTACATTTTTGACCAGTTTTATCACCCTGAAATTTCATATCGCAATGGCTGACAGCCATTTTAATGCCCCCATCTGGTGACCATGATAGATGCGTTACCGGAACTTTAATGGGATTGGGATCCCGATAAACATTAACCGTTCTGGAGCGACAGGGTTCGGGTAGAGGTGCTGGTTCTAAATCATCAAAATAATTTTCATAGATATTTACCGCATTATTTTGAAAAATATACTGTTCCATGGGCTTACACAAATTCATGACTTGAGTAATATAATTTTCATCTTTTTCGATTTTTCTTTTATACCTAACTGTCTGCTCCGGATCATGCATATTTATATCCTTGGGCCAACCACCCTCATTATGTGTAATGCCCACATGTTTATAAGTGGCTCTCTCCGTATTTGCCACACTTAATGACATTTGATTGGCATATTGAGTTTCACGATCCACTGGATTTTTTAGTATATAACTTTTAACCAATTCTCGATTGGAATTTTCCGAAAATATTACCTCATCCTTATTGCCAAAAGAAACAGAGCAACCGAAATTTCTCCTTTCTTTTTTATATGTATAATCCATTTTTAAAGTTTCTTAAAAATGATCTTAGTTATTGTTAATCTTAACAATAACTAAGAAAATGTTTATGATTTTTAAAGAATGTTATTTAATCAATAAAAAATTTTGCTAAGTGTAGTCAATGGCAACCGTTGCTTTGAGGCCGATTACAATTTGGACCACAGTCGCAGACGGCAACATTTCTTAACACACATTTGTTAGTAAAATAAAAAATGGCCTGCACTGAGAAACTTTTTGGGAAAAACGCAGTAAGACTTTTAAGAAAACTTAGGAACAATGCCTTTTATATTTTTTACATGAACAGTCTCGAAAATATATTATATTATCAAACTGTCCAAGGAAATCCAATTTTAATTAACATTTCTCATTAATTTAAGCTCAATAGCTAAAGCTGATCATGGCATAGAAACTAAGCACCTCGAAACCCTAAAAATAAAGACAAAGATTTGAAAAAAGTATGCCAAATGTCCGGAATTTCTGTTATATAATTCATGTTAATTAAAGACAAAGAACCCCTAATTTTTCAACAAAAATCTGCTTAGAGAGAGAGACCAAATCTTGATGTGTTGCTCGAAGCGATCTGCTAATTTTAAACTCCAAAAAGGCCGGCATCCACATCTACCGAGAGGGCAACACACCGGTCCTAAGGTATATACTATGTTCCAGACAGCTTGTTCTGTTTTTTTAAACATATCGTTGTTAAGTCTAGCTTTTACTATCAAAATTCTTTGCTTTTGGATATATTCCAACTGCCGTATTCTATAAAAGTTTAAATAAATTTAAAATGTAGTTTAAGAAAAAATTTGTATGTGCCTTAAAGCACATTTCAAACTTATTTTATTTTTCATGAGTACGGCAGTAAGACTCAACGAATAGAAATATTTTTTAAACCACCGTTCGTAAGCTTTGCAATTCACACCATTAACTTGCAATAAAATGAATTTCAGCTTGATTTCCCTTTTTATAACAAAAAGGTTGTGTTTTGTTGTAGTTTGTCGTCAGCAGCGCTATTGTAATTTAACAAGTCGATGGAAAAAAATTTAATACGGCAGCTCTATTAAACGGTTGGCAGCTTTCAAAATACAAAAATAACGGTAGTCTCTCACTGTTTCACATACTTCGTTACATTTAAAGTGAAAAATAATACTTTTTTAACCAAATTAAAAATGTCTTTTAAAAAAAGTGAAAATTTTTCAGAATTAACTGTTAAAAAACTATGTGAATTAGATCCAGAAGATGTAAATACTTTAATTGTTTCCCTCGTATTAAGCAAAACACAACCAAATATATTCCTGTCTAAAAATGATACACAATTAAAAGGAGTCATAAATTTTACCTTACGAGACTCTAAACATCATGTTGTAAACTGTAAATGCTGGGGACCCCGAGAAAAAATAGAGGAATATAATGAGAAAATCCACATTGGAGATATTGTTGATGTTATTTGCGCCAAAGTAAATAATATAAAAATTGATGCTCTTGACTCAAAGCAGGCAAGTTATCAGCCTTTACCCACACTTCCCATCACCTTAGTGCTAAATGATGGCCAAGGTTTTATCGAAAAACATAATTTTCATGATTTAGAAAACTATAAAGATATTAAACAATTATGGCGTTTATCGCACAAACCTTTATATTCAGTATTAAATCTGGCGGATGTTAAGAACTCTTTTCTTGATTCTAATACTTCTCCTATTCACACTGATTTCCTGGTTGTAATCGGATTGTTAAGACCCTTGCGTGATCTTAAGGGATCCAAAGATGGTAAATTACTTAAATGTTTGGAATTGGTGGTGTTTGATCAAAGTCTGCCTACTGGTATGATTTTAACCTTGTGGCATCAGGATTGGATTGAAAGAGCTCAGAAGCTATGGCAACCTTTGAAAACAGCGCTTCATTTAATAGATGTAAAGGTCAGTTTTTCGGAATTTTATAAAGGTTGTATACTGGGCTTTACATCACGCAGTTTAATCTATGAAAACCCTATGGGCCAAGAGATTCAGATGTTAGTGGAATATGCTCAATCAGTTCCAAACACATCATTTGAAATGGTGGCGCAACATCATTCGGATTCGTTGCCGAAAGGTGAGTGTAAAGAACTGAGTTTTTAATGGGCTAAAAATGGTACTAAAAGTACACTTCGTTTAAAACAGTAAGGCCCATTTTCACAACTTCCCGATAGCTAAAGGTACGATTTTATCGGCCATATAAAAGGTGTTCTGTTGTTAAAACTTTACTTTAACCTACCAAGTAGGATGAACGTTAATATACTTTATCGCTCACTTAAGGTTAAAGTAACGTTTTAGTAATGGAACACTTTTTACAAGGCCGGTTAAAGTCTACTTTTAGCTATCGGTAAGTTGTGAAAACGGGCCTAAAAGAACTAAGTGCGTTTCATATAAATTTTACTACACGTTCAATCACTTGAGTTGTGAAAACAGCTTATAAGTTCAAAAAAAAATTCTTGTTCTTAAAAGTGCATATTGTTAAACAAAGTTACCATTTTTCCAACAGTTTTTTTTTTGCTGCAAATAGTTCAAAAGATTTAAAAGTAAGTACATTTGTGCATATCGTCATATGATTTCAAGAAAGCCATAATTTACAGAAGAAGCAAAAAACTCTCTAGGTTTTGGCAAATGAAATTTAATTTTTACTTGTGGTGATGCCGCATAAAAAGCGTTGCATGTAACTTGAATTAAAGAACGCATGGAAGGTATAAAAATCATGCAATGCGTAGAGGCGAAAACGCGTCGTGTGGACCTGCAGCTTAACAAAATTACTGGTGATTACGTTTCATTCGCCCTCCTGATCGTCAGTTAAGAACCACTTGCTAACAAAAAAAAAAAAAAGTTTTCGTTAAAAAAAAATATACCTTTTGCACAAAAATCCTACTAATATTATAAATGTTAAAGTTTGTTATGTTTGTTAGTTTGCAACCCGGTTAATGGAGTTGGGTGAAATTTGCTAGACGGATTAATTTGGTATGCAAATTGCTGCAATATTTTTACAAAGTGTTTAAAGTTAGAAAATATATTAAAGTCCATAATGGTTTGGGAGCGCCGGTTCTTAACAGCTAGTTTTAAATATATTCCTTTTTTCAAAAAGATAATTTTGGTTCAAAAAAGTAAAACTTTCTCAAAACGTTACGGTTTACTTAACTGAACAACCTAAACAAAAGCGGCAAGCGTTTTTTAAAAATTAAAATTTTATTTAAATACAATTTCAATAAAACAAACCGACATAGCGATCTGTCAAATAAGATTTATCAGCCGGGTGGTTTCTAATTCGCATTCTAATGGTTTGTTTCGTATAAATTGTATGCAAATGAGAAGTTTTGACATACAAAAAACGCTTCCGCTCTTATTTAGGTAGCTCAGTAAGAAGCAAAATGTCTGTTGAAAAAAGTATTTTAATTTAAAAAATATATTTTTTTTTTAAATAAACAAAAGGTTTTTTAGAGACACTTCTTTTACTTTTTGGTATTTTTTGTTCAAAAGCTACTTTTAATTCATATTACCTATTCTTAGCTAATCAAATACAAACTATTATGACAGTACGCCAGATTTACACCCGAATTGAGGGACCATTAAGTGATACAAGCGATCAATTTACTGCGGTACTTTTTGCCATGATCACCCATATAAATTTGGATCTGCAAAGCTTTGTCTTAAGCAAAAGATGGTAGGTTAACAACTTTAAAATTCCTAAATTAATAAAACATTGAATAAACTAATCTTTTCTAGCAAATCCTGCAATCGTTTAATTCCCTGGAATAAAACCCTCTGCCAAATGGACCAATGTCAAATGGCCTTGTCATTCAACTGTACCGAAGAAAATTTTGAATATTTTTTCAACATAAACATTCACTTGAGTGATCAAACTGGTACTCTAATGGAAGCCCGATTAACTGATAAAACGGCAGAACGCATTTTTAACTTAAGTACAGAAGAATATCGCCAGCTAAAAGAGAATGAATTGGAAAAACTAAAATGGTCTTATTTAATGAACCATTATGAAGTAAAACTTTTAATCAAGAAACCCAATATGTTAAGACGTAATTTGGTAATCATTATAGTAGATATGAGAGCTATAGATATTGAAGAATTATCAAAATATATTTCGGCATTTTAAGAATATAATGTAAATTTATTAAAATGATTGTGTATTAGCAATATCTGCTTCATTTTCATCATATTTAGTTTCCTGGTCCCCAAACTGCATCTGTGGTATTTGTGGTTGCATTTCGAATTCAGTGGTTTCCATAACATAATGACGTTCTTGACGTTTCTTTTCTACTTTGATTACAAGATCTTGGAAATTATTATAAACATCTCTAAATTCTAAATCAGCTGAAATTGTACTCATTAACTCATCAAGATTATCGGGGTCTAACGGTTTCGCAGTGTTGAGCGGTGGATTTTCTATAATAGTCTGATCTTCTACTTCAACTGTTGTGGCGCGGCCCTTTAATTTCATTTCTTCTACACGACCCTCTAAAAGTTTACAGCGCAATTGTTCACGTTCAAACATCTAGACAACACTTTGAAATTAAAATATCTTCAATAACAATCGGCATTATTACAAAAGTCGTTGTCGTGTTCGAAGTCGCAGTCGTTTGAAATTTACCTCAATGGCAATCTTAAGCACATAGAAATTTTATCGTTAACGACAATACCAATTTTTAAAAACGACTAATTTTCAACTACGGCAACGTTACTCATAATAAGGACGAATAATGCCCGTAATTTCAACCAACAGATACCTAGTCGTGTTCGTACCTAACAGTTTTCTTAACCTATCCTGTAACACTATTGTGATAATTCAATGTAAATTTTCCCTACGCGAATAAACTATCGAAAATCGATGATGTAAAATAAAAAAATAAAATACTATAATATTACCCTTGGTAAGAAATACGTATTAAAATTATGAAAACCATAGATATCTATACGCAGCTAGATATCTATTTGTAGAAATTACGGGCATAACTATTAAACCTTACCGCCGCTATTAAAGCCTTGTCTTTACTCGTGCTATACTTCAAAGCTTTATCCAATTCTAATATCTGAACATCTCCGTTGGCCAAACAAATCGCTAAATATTCACCATCACTCCGGAACTTTACATGCGTAATAGAACTAGAAAACTTTAAAGAAAATATGGGTCGCCGTTGGTGTAACAAAAGGTCCCAAAAGTCCAGTTCCCCTTTAATATCACCAGTAACAAATAGTGAACAGCGCATAGTACTCCAAGTTCCACAAAGAATTTGTGATTTTTTTTTTATAAGGAGTGTGGTGGGTGAACTTTTACATTCTTCTGACCAAATTTTGGCACACCAATCTCCAGTAATGAGAAAATTTTTTACAAAAAATGGATTTCGTTCTATGGTTCTTATTTGGCCACTAAATAAACGGTAATTTCCAGCAGCCAAAGTTTCTGTGGGGGCCATTCCCTTGCGATTACCTACAAAAACACTGCCCATATCTGAGCCCATAATGAAACGTACTGGTATCGTATATTCAAATTCCAAAACCGTGACGCCTTGAGCACGATTTCTTGACTGCTCATCAGTTAAAACAGGGTCTAATAAAATCTCTTGTAAAGGTGAATCCAAATCACGACCATCCCAATATTTTACAGAACCATCATAAGAACCAGTATAAAATTCGGTATTAGTTTTTGAATGAACCCAACATACAGCTGGTACGGCTTCTCGATGAGCCGCCTCTAGAGGGCAAATGCTTACAGGCATATCACCTGTACGAGTATCCCACACACCTACTTTACCTGACCACAGACCGCCAGCTAACCAATTTTCATCTTTAGGACAAAAATATGCCTTCAACACTATTTCGTCGCATTTAAATATTACCATAGGTTTAAGAGGATTTTCCAAATCCCAGATATAGAAATTATTAAAAACGAAATCTGTGATAGGCTTCCCATCTACAACTGCGATCGTTATGTGCTTTTCTTTGTCACTTTTTACTTTTCTCACAGTTTCGTCTTTCTCTTCATTTACATCTATCGTTTTTAAACCAATATTGCTATGTAATACCAAAAATTTTCTAGCATTACTAGGTGACCAATCTATAACCGATATTGGCCGTGGCGAGGCCACCACTGGATCATGAAATATATCCTTCTGTCTAGCCTCAAAAACATCCTTTATATCTTCACACATTTCTTCGGGCAAATCATCGAAAAATTCTTGATAGATATTCACGGTATTATTTATTTCGACCACATCGGTGGATTCTTGTACCAAATTTGGCAACTGACTACCCCAGTTATCATCCCGCTCTATTTTCTTTTTATGCCTTAAAGTTGATTCCTCATCATTGAGATTAATCTCTTTGGGCCATCCACCCTCAAAGTGATACATACCATGTTCGCCAAAGGCCACATTTTCCGTTTCCATAATACTTAAAGCTTTCTGATCACTTAGTTGGGTACTGGTGTTCACAGGATTTCTCAGAATATACTGATGGCGGGATCTTTGACTGGGGTAGATATTTAACATTGGTTGGGTACGATCACTAAACATACATTGACGGCCAAAACGTCGGCGCTCTCGAGAATATATAAACTGGTTGGACATATGCATGGTGCGTGGAAAATTCAGAAGTACTTAAGATTGTAAATGAATTGAATGTTGTTAAAATTTGATTTATTTTTTTGATATTTTAATTTTAAAATAAATTCTGAAGCTTGTTTTTTAAGTTGTTGTTAAATTTCTATGGCCCGTTTTCACAACTTCCCGATAGCTAAAGGTAGGATTTTATCGGCCGTATAAAAAGTGTTTCATTATTGCACCTTTACTTTAACCTACCAGGTAGGATGCACCTTAATTTACTTTATTGCTCACTTAAGGTTAAAGTAAAGTTTTCAAGGCGAATTAATATTCATACCGACCTTCACGAAATTTGTTGACATATAAAACAAAATTGTTGAAATTTAATGTCCATTAAGTTGTTCCACAATCGCGTGCATAACTCTATTCCTACTAAGCGAATTCTGCTGGAATGCAATCCCAAACTGCCTAGGAGAACTAGAAACAATTTGACACCCAAATGGCTAAATCGACGTAGAATTACTGAAGGACCCAGAATATATACATTTGTATATAATTTATTAGTAGAATATTAAAAACGATTCACATCGAATGACAAACTATAGTATACCTTCACACACCACTGCTGATTAAGGGTATGAAACTGTAAAAAATATGTTATTAAATACGGTAAATTGAATTTCTCCTAACTGATGAATTTTCCTACTCCGAAATGTTGAGTTTTCAGTTCCTACATGACCTTCCAGAAATTTATATTCCCGTAAGCAGGTAGTCTTGGAAAGCCAGCTGGTTATTTTTTATTTGCTTGTTTTGTGATACAAACTGTCAAATGTTGTATAGTAAACAAGTAAACAAGGTTTTTTGTCTTTATCTTATGTCCTTTTTGTCTCTTTTCAACCCCTTTGCTGTTTGACAGTTCGTATCACAAAACAACAATAAAAAGCCCTGTTGTTTGTTTTATTGTACAATTGTAATCTCGCGGCTACCTGCTATAAATATACCTTCACTTCAATAATTTAAATTTAATTATGAAAATTTTGATCCTATCCACAGAATGGCCTCTGAATTTAACAATGTGTGATCCTATTTTCATCAAAAATAAATTATTATGGAAAATTTCACCAAATTCAGTTAAAACTAAATATTACTTTAACTTCCAGTTAACAATATGTTTTTGACTGTTATAACGGATAGTTAATTATAACTTAACTTGGTGAAATTGGCCGTAAGTGTCTTACTTTAATCAGAAAATTTTTTCGTTTTTGTTATATACTAGATATAATAATTTTAAGCATACTTGCCAGTAATAGGTATAAGTTTCACTGGTGAATTGAGCAAATAAATTAATAAAAAAAATTTTGGTAGGAATCTCAGGATCCAGGAAATATTATTTTTATTTCCGCTTTCCCGGGAATTAAAAAAATTCGGGGGAAAAATAAACTCTACTCATAACTATATTAGATCATTTTATTTTCAATATATTTTTTGTTTTTTTTTTTAATTTTTTATATATTATCGTATAAGTAATACAATAAATCCATAAATATGTACTATATATATAAAGGTATACATATATATACACTTTTTATACATATATACACATATATAAATACATATTTTTTTTTTCTTTAGTTTAAACATTAAATTAGTAAAGATTTTTGTTTTTTTATTATAATTTTTAAAGCCAGTTCTTTTACGAAATTAGCATAATTTAAAACAGTTTTAAAATTAATTTCCTAGATCTAAACTTGCTGTTAAGAGTTTTTTAAGTAAGCTGGAACTTAATACTGTATTTATAAATTGAATTCAATTGAAATATAGTGGTTTTCTTTTATTATTAGTTTTAGTTTCAGTATCTTTAGCATAACTACTAATTATTTTGTTGTAAACATAAAAAATAGTTGATTTTTACTTTTTAAAAAATTTAGCACAAAATATTTGAAATTTGTTACTTCTTTTTATCATATACATAAATTCTTATATATTTTGTTACTGTTTTTTATTTTCTTTATAATATTCTTTAGTATTTTTAGTATATATATATATAGTATTTATAACATTAGAGACTTAAAGATTAACGAGCTCCTGTTTTAACATCATTATCATTGTTTCATGTTTAGTAATTTCTTTGAGTTTTAAACTGGTCGGGGATTTCTAAGCTTTCAATTCTTATTTAATCAATACTTATGTTAAACATACATTTATATATATATTTTTTTTTCAAAATTAACATCACATAATTTTTTCTACAGAAAAAAAGAAAGTTTAGTTTTTAAAAATATTTAGGGAAAAAAACTTAGAAAATCTAAAAGAAGTTTAAAATTAAAATTGATTTAAAAGTATTTTTTATATAACAAGATTACAGATTTATGAACACAACCTGACTCTAAAGCTTAGCATTAGAATTTTTTGATTGAGTCATATACAAATTATTGATATTACCTCCAATATTCAGACTTTATTGTTTTTGAGAAATCGACTGAGTAAATTAAAATTAGGGATGTGACGATACGCCTTTTTGCCAATACGATACCAATGCTTAAAATTAAATATTGCGGATATCGATATCGATACGGATATAGAAGCTGATTGAATCAACAAAACTCAAGTAGAGTACTTTTAATAGAATGGAAAGCAGCTTATCCTTCTTGGATTCTCTTAAATTTTTTTTTAAAACGTCCCAAAGGTGAGTTATTTTACACCTATCAGAACTTTTACCACCTGACCTGACCTTGTTTTCAATACTTTCGGAATGCAGAGACATGTTAAGTAGCTCACTAAGACGTTTTTTCGATACGATTGAAGTCGATTGTCTTTAAAATATTCGAGGATTGTATCGAGGGTCAAGAATTGTAGATAAGTAATAGGTTTATTCATTTTCTAAAGCCTCAAATCTTTTATTGATAGCTAATGCTAATAATCTGTACTGTTCTCCATCTCCGTTCAATCATTTATTATATGAAACAATTTCATTAATCTGTTTTAATTTTATGCTCTGCCTTTTAATGTATTATTTCTCTTAGTTGCTTTGCAAAAATAAGCGTAGAAATTAAATTGTTTGTTTAAAAATACTCAAAAATATAAAAAGTATCTTCGTATCGAATGCAAAATATCGCCGAAACCGATATATTGCAAAATCTCTAGTATCGCCGATATATCGGAATCGGTATTCGTACATCCATAAGTAAATTATCGCTAGGAGTTTAATTACTTTGTTTTATTTTTTAAAACTTGTAAAACTTAGCTCCGGGTGAGACAGTTTCAGAAAATTTATTTTCTAGAAGATTACCCAAGCTCTTTTGTTAACATAAAATTCAAGATTTTATTCATCACAATTTATCCTTAATTTAAATTCGTTAACGATCGGATAAAAAACAATACTTTCTTTAAACGGCGATCTTATCGAAATCGCTTTAATCGGGATATCCAAAGGTGAATAGACATTATAAATTTTTCCTACAGCTTTAAAAATAACAAAACATGTACAATAACATTTTTTAAATAAATTTCGAATCGGTGTAAGTTTTTTCGAACAAAATAAAAATTCAAGTTATGTGTCGATCGGAAAAAATATTAAAAAACAAAAAAAAAAAGGATTTATGATGGATACGCCGTTAAGAGTGACTTTTACAGATGAAGTATTTTTAAGTCGGTTTTAATCTTCACTTAAATGCTCGGCTTAATCTGATTTATTGTGTTTGTCAAAGAAATCCGATAATAACTAAGCTTAGAGTACAGTGTTCTTTAACCTCTTATACTAAAAGCGAAATAGTGGTTCTTATTAGAAATGCAATTTTTCAGCACTTAAATTGATTTAAATCCTAATCTTTTATATTTTTTAAATTTCTTTTATTTATAACTCATTAGCTTTAAGCATTACTTTTATTAATGGTTTTCAATAATTTGGCAGTTTGTTTCAAGGTTTAAAAAACTGCAGTCGAAACGAAAAACTGTCGAAAACAAACTAACATTTTTATTTAACTTTTCGCTTTTTGTGTGAGTTTGACAGCGACTTTTTATATTTAATGAATCCAATGAGAAAGGAAGAAGTGGAAGAAATTGCAGCTTTTTTACTTTGATTGCAGTTTTTTAAACGCTGGTTATTTTTGTCACAACATTTATTGAAACTATGAATAAATTTTACAGTATGAAATTGAACCTACAACTACACCAAATCAATTTAACAAAGAACATTACCAAAAATTATTTCGCTTATACATATTTTCTTAATTGTTATTACAAATTAAAAGAGCTAACAAAGAAATATTTTGCTTTTTTCTTCAGCTTTTAACTCAAACTTTTAATTTAGTAACGTTTATTTAAATCGTAAAATTGAGCCATTAATTTCAAAAGGAACTACAGTGCGTTTGCCAAAAAAAAAAACTTTCGTTAAATTAAAATTAACTGTTAATTTCTGATTAAATTTAAATGTAAATGTATGTTATTAATAAAAATAAATATGCATTATTCAAAACCTGTAACAAAACCAATTTAAATCACTTTCTCTTACAAATTCCGCTTTAAATATTTCGATGAGTTCGATCTAAATATCGTGGTTATGTTTCACTTCTTCTTTTTTTATTTATATATATTTTGAATTTAAATTTTTTTTAATTTTTTCTTCGTTTTGTTTTATCACCATTATTAGCTTTAAAATAATAAAATCGTTTCTTTAGTTTTGAGTTTCATTTTGTTGTTCACAACTTAAATATTAAAAAAAAAAAAAAATTTACAATGAGAAAAATTTTAAAAATTGGGCCGGTGGTACTGGCTGTGTTAGCGTCAATTGACCACCAGCTTCTTCTAGTCTTTGCTTATAGTCGGGACTTTGATCCACAATACAGGGATGCCCATCAGAGGGCCAAAATAAACAGCAACAATAGCGACACAATGATAAAATTTCAGCATATTGATAATCATCATTTAGTCCATAGGTACGTCTCAATTGATGATAGAATTTCTTACCATCCTTAACATCATTTATGTATTTCATTTTGTTTAATTCTAAAATCGAATCAATTTGATTTTGATTGAAGTGAAAACGTATCAATTCACGCCAAATACGCTGTTCGTTAACTAGCTTTGACATGATTTTCCAGGCATCGGCAGAAGCCTAAAATTGGTGGATATGGGAAAAAGGAAATTGAGCAAAAAATTTAATTTAACTAAACTTAATTTATAACCTTAAAAAGTGCATAATTCTCTTTTGAAACAAAAAGAAACCTTTAGAATAAAAATACTTTTCTGAGCCTAAAATTTTAGAACAAAAATTACTTTTTAGAATAAAATAAACTTCTTTTTTAACAAAACTACATGTTTCAAACAAAACAATATTATTATGGAATGATATAGAACTCAAACTTGAACTACAGCTAAAAAAAACGTGGTGACAATCCTTGGTCGAAGTCCTGGGGGCTCAGAATCGTTCCGGTGAGTTGAACCGATTGTGTTGGGAATAAGGAACACAGGCAACTGACGAAACAGTTTCTCCTAGGATATCATCGGAGGGGACATCCGAACCACCATCTAACGGAATAAGACCCCCCCACTCCCACCCGAGACATGTCAGGAAGGATCTTCGGTTATACGAGAGTAAAGTCCAAAGATATGTCACAGAACCACTGGACCACTCCTCATATAAAGCAGCCTTCAACAACATCCACTTAAACACCGTAGAAACAGCTGTAACCTCACACCGTGACAACATCGTTCTCGGAGGCCGTCCATCCGGTGCCGTGTAATAAAGCCATAGGAAATAAAGCCATATGACCTTATTTATCAATTCACCACCATCCAAGTGCAATAACACCATAAACGCTTAATAACCAAAGTGGAAATAACGCCATAACAGTGTAATTGTTATGGTTACAAATTGCCAAATGAATGAGTTGCCATTGTCAAGTGTTGAACAAATATGGTACACTAGGTGGAATGGGGAGGGGAGGGGAGGGAGCGCGTCGTGGCACGCGCGGCGGCCCAGCCATAAGATGTTTACAAACTCTAAGCATAGCCGGCCTTCGGCAGGGCGCAAGGATTTTCTCCTCTATGGTATAACAAATACCTGCTTCGCTAACTAAAGCTTCTCTGCATAGACGGCCTTCGGCCGGGCGCAAGGATTTTCTCCTCTATGGTATAACAAATACCGGCTTCGCTAACTAAAGCTTCTCAAGTTAGCGAAGCCGGTGTTTGCTATACCATAGAGGAGAAAATCCTTGCGCCCAAAAGTGTTTTCGTTATATTTTTAATATACACCCAGAGAAAAAACAACAAAACAAATTTTAAATAAATTAGAATTATATTAAAAGAAAAAAATATATATGGGAAATGAGGCCATGTATGGATTTATTTCACTCCTTACAGGGAAATAAAGTCATATGGTATTATTGCTCAATGGATTGAGAAATAAGGCCATATGGCTTTATTTCCTATGGCTTTATTGCACGGCACCCGTCCATCCCCTGTTGCAGAAGAAGAACGACGTCTGCCCCGAAAAACAAGGGTCGTCCTTGCCCAACTTCAATTTGGGTGGTCTGACCGACTAAATTCTTATTTTCCTTAGCGAAAAAAACTTTTTTAAATTAATTTTAACTTACCTCTAAATCTCTATGATCACCAATGCGCAGTATAATTTCTCTAATACATTCTTCTGGTAAATCATGTAATTTTGGACGTATTTCAGGGCCAGGCTTTAAGAAAACGATAAAATTATTAAATTTCAATACAGGAAACCCTTACGAAAATCCTACCTCTCTTATTTCAATTTGACTGGCTACCTGCTGTATTCGTTTAATGGTCTCAACATGTTCCTGCCATAAATTTGAACTACCCAAAGGTTTGCCCCAACATTTTTGATTTTCCTGATAGACAATATGTTGCAATTGCAATGACAGCCCGCGCAAAACATTCAAATGTTGTTGACTATCACTAACTAAAATAAAGAAAGAAAAAAAAAAACAGGAAATTAAATTATATTAAACATGTTTTAAACTCTAAAGAAATAAACTTCAAATCTTGCAAACACTAACCATGGGAAGCCACCTCTTCGACCATTTGCAGCAATTGCTTTTGAGCACTGCCCGACAAATTGGCAATACCTTTGTGGGCCACTAACAGCCTTAACAAAGCACATATGTAATGAAAACGTCGACGATCTCTTACTGAACTGCGGAAGTCTAAACGCCGAACAGCTTCACCCAGTCCATTAAAACCGGCTATTTCTCTTGTACATCTTATGGTTATGTGGCAGTGCGGTGGTATAGTTTCCTCGTTGTTATCATCACTTTCATAATTGTCTTCGTTAGTGGATGGAAGTCTATAAATTGTTTAAAATGGAAAAGGAAAAAAATGGAAAATTAAATTAAATTTAAGGTGAACAAGATGTAATCGATTGTTCAATAAATTATTTAATGTAATATCACTTAAGTATAAGTTGGTTTTCTTTATGATTTTCTTTCAACTAGTCCAAACATTTAATTGAAGAAAGTTGACGACTGTGTTGACCAGAGTGTAAAAAATAAGTAAAATTATTGGAACGTTTAAGTTTTAGAAAGTTGAATAGTTTGTTAGATCTTTTTTTAAATGAAAGAGATAGCAATAGTAAAAAAAGTATTAGTGTAGAATTTAGAACATATTAGAAAGTAAAATGTATGCTAGAATAGATAATTGTGTAAATTAAAGAACAAACTAAAGCGTTAACTACTGTTTAAACTACAGACAAGACTCTTATGTAAACTATAGACAAGAGTCTTGTGTAAACAATATTCTAGACTAAAGTGTAAATTAAAGGCGTATAATAGATTTTCCATACTTCCCACTTAACAATCTGACAAAATTTAGTACATTCTACTATAATCCAATTAAAGAAAGAACGAACAAATTAAAAAAATCCTAATTACATACATGTAAAACATTCAAGATTAGTTTTTTATTTAATACTCTAAGGTCAAGTGTTGGTTATTTGATTTTAAGTTTTCTCTTTCATTTAACAAGTATTTATCATTTTTGCTGTCAAAAACACCAACACATCAGCTTGTCCAGTGTCCTTGTGAATCTGTTTCTGTTGTTTGCCTCGTTTATAAATATCCTTGATGGTCTTGATGGTTGCAAGTGAATGTGTCAGTAAATGTGTAGTCATTATGATGCAATAAACCATTTTTTTGTTTTTTTCTCATTAAATTGAGTTTTTTTAAGGTTTTAGTTTCAATTACAAATTGGTACAAATTTAAGCTTCATTCACAATGAAAGCAACAATTTGGTTTTTATTTTTTCTCATTTTTCTTTTAATTTTTTGAACAAAAATGTAAGTAACTAAAGTTTTTTTTTTTTTAATTGGGTCTACCTCTACTTCAGCAAACATTTCGTCATATAAAATGCAAAAGGGGCATCATAATTAAAAAAAAAAAATCAAGACATAAAAAAACCTAATAAAAAGCCAACTATTGTGATTATAACAACGATTTCCTTCTGGTTAATATCATTAAGAAATTATGTATGAATAAATTACATTATCCCGAAATCATAAAGTTTACATTTTGCCTAAGTCGACTTAAGTAATTTTTTTTCTTTTTGTAGCAGAAATAATACGTAATATTGTTCGGGGAAGTTTTCGAGAAGTTTTTTGATTAAAAATTTGTGTGACAAAAAAAAATTGTTGCTTACATTGTAAACATCCAGTAAAAATATTGCTGTCATTGTGAATCTGGCTTAAAGTTTTATTATTTTAGTTTTGCTTTCAAAACTAAGACAAAAGGGAAAAACATGACGAGAATTAAAATTTTAGAAATTCAATTATTTAAAATTTTATTTAAGTAAATTAAGATTACATCGCTTAAGGATGTTATACACTAGCTCACAAAGTCTTGAAGTATTTTACGAAAATGCTTCCCTGATCTAATTATGGTTTGAAAATTTCCAAAAAAACAATAACAAATCATCGTGACAGGGTTGTATTTTCCTCAAAATACGTAAGACTTGTGTGATAGTTAAAGTAGGGTACGTTCGTAAATGCATCACTGCGCTGCATCAGAAAAGCAAACTTTTTTTAATGGCGATAAAAGAATAATTTTAATTTTTTTTATTGTGTGACTATTTATTTTGTGGAGTATTTCACAATTTTTTGATCCGCATTTACTTCACTGATAAATATATAACCATTTGAAATCACTGATGCAGCGCAGTGATGCATTTACGAACGCACCCATACTCTTTAATCGATTAAACTTACCATTTGTTCAAATAGGCAAAATTACGAGTCTTGTCTTGTGTCATGAAGCCCCTTTTAAACTTTTGTCAATGTTAAACGATTTCGGCCAAATTCTTAGGTTTGATTTTAAATCACATTTATTTTAAAAATCGTTTAAAATAAAAAATTCTGTTTTTCAGTTACCAGTTTATCACCGTAATTTCTACAAAAAGAAATCTAGCTGTGCATAGAAATCTATGGTGTAGAAGCTATCATATTTTAAAGGAAAACTAAAGGTAAAAACACGTAGACAAAATAAACGTTGAAACAGGTAAAGATAACTCTTAGGTACGAACACGAACTGCTTTCTTTTTGTAGAAATAACGGGCATTAATGGAACTTAATTTAACAATCGGGTACATTTAAAATCAATTTAAGTTTCCATTGTGTTAAACTTATCAAGGTGGCCTCAATATCACAACAATACAACAACCACAGGGCGAAGCAAAAACAATCAGCTGTTTTTTCAAATTAAATTTGATCCAGAAATATTTTATTTTAGCATAAATCATCTTACAATTTTTTTTTTTTATTTTTTAAATCGGCCTATAATTGATCGAGAATAGCTATAATTGCCACAACTTCGTTATAAAAGTTGGTATTGACATACAATTTTGCAAATACAATTTTTATAATTTCTACTATAACATTTAAAAATTTTGAACTGGTAGTTCCAGAACTGACCATAGGTCCCATATAAACCTCCTCTCTAATCTCTCGTCGCTTTAAGATGAACAAATCTCATAAAGATGTTGATATTTAGATAATATTCGGCACAAAGAAAGAACTCTTATAAATTTAAACCTCACAGCATTATTCTGTTTTGCCGAGTTCATAACTGCCCATCGGTTGCAGATATTGTACAGAATCGAAAAATTTTCAAAATATACTGTGGGTAGGATATAAAATGGTCGTCTAAACATTCGTACTTGTTTACTTTTCATACTCTTCACCGAAGGTAAAAGGGAATATATAAGTTTGTCATTCTGTTTGTAATTTGTACAATATTAATCTAAGACCCAATAAAATATGTACACAGAAAAAAAAAACACTCGGGAAAAGTCAAGTTTTTATGAATACTTTAAGAACGAGTCGTAAGAATAACACTAAAACGTACTCAAAACAATCCTAAATGGGATTACTTTCGAAAATCAATCCCGGAATTTCTTGAAATAAGTATAAAATTCTTAAATCAAGTAAAAAAAAAAAGATTAAACTTTTCGTTGTGTTTAACCCTCCGGCTTACGCATGTTTTGATTTTCTATACACATTGAAAAAAGGTCTGGCCAGACTCATGTGTACCACCAAGGATTAAAAAGTAAATTTGAACTCTTGCTTCTCATTTAATTTATATTTTTGGTTAAATATGTGCATAAGATTTCTAAAGTTAAAACTATATCGGGCATGATGTTTTATCATTCTTTATGGTGTAATACGGGTAAGAAAATCAATAATAATAACTTTTTCTTTCTAATTTCTTTTTTGGTTTTTTCAAGCATGAATTCGGGATAAAATCAAATTTATAATACTTGAATCAAGCGCATTTTGAGATTGATTCAATCTTAGTTGTACTCATTTTCGGATTATTTTAAGTACGAAGTCGGATTAAAACAAATTTATAACACAAGAGAACAAAATTGAACTTTTTTTGTGCGCTCTGAAATTTGATTACAAATTTTTAATAATTTGAGTTTGCTGATTTCAAATCTAATCTCCATTTTTCTCTATCAGCTCTAGTTTGCGAGATATACCGTTATGTCTAAAATTAAGGCACTTTCACTGCATATTTTGTAACAACTTGAAAACGGTGTACCATATTCAGTTAAAAAAAACCCGAAACTCGATATCGTTAAATTTTTGAAGAAAAAATAGGAAAATTTTGAAATTTGTGAGCGGGATCGGAAAAGTGGGTGTTTCACAAAATAGATTTATGTATATCTCAATAATGGTATTTAAAAAACTTTCTGTTTTTATCTCATCATGCTGAAGAGTATATAAGATTCGGCATAGCCGAATATAGCACTCTTCCTTGTTTTTTGTTTTATATACTTATTTAAATACTGTTAAAAAGGCCAAAGAAAGAAAAGTTCATTAGCGACAAATCGAGAAAAAAAATTTGTTTAAAAATAGCAAAATGTTTTTAAAGTCTCATCTTCTTTTACAGTACTCTGAAATTATTTATGGGTTTTTTTTTAAATTTTTTATACTTTTACACAGCTCTAAGAACGAATATACACACATTTGGTATATACATATGTACATACGATATGTACAAATGTTTATGCGCAATCTTTTAGTTTGCCAGGCAGCCTGAAAAACAGCAAATCATCATAAAGAAAAACTCCAAACGTATCTATCTGTTTATAAAAGTATCTTATGATTTTTCTGTTTATTGTGCATACTTGTATTTAAAAAGTGAAGCGAAAAAGATACAAGAATTCTTTGTTGCATGGTATGTAAACCAAAAGGTAAATGAACGTTTGATAGCATTGACATAATGTCGTTGAATGATTTATCTATATCATGTGGTGTTATTTTTTTGTTAATGTGGTGTTTATAGAACACGAGCGCCTTACTCGTCCATCCAACTTACATTTAAAACAAAAATTTCGAAATTTTATTTTTGTTTTAAATGTAAGTTGAACGGACGAGTAAGGCGCTCGTGTTCTATAAACTATACATAAGTTTTTAAAAATAAAGTCTTTGAAACATAATTTGTAATTCAAATAAACTTCGGATAATCCTAAGGGATAAAAAGATTAAGCATGAGTTTTTGGGGTTAAAAACTTTTTATGAATTTTATTTTATGTTATAAATTGTAATACAAGTAAATGTGAGATACAGTACTTAGATCTTTAGACTCGGATTTATGCACCAGGCACTTGTGTTACATTTTCCTTTTGACCTAGTAATAGCAAGCTATAAGCTAGTGGCATCACCAAACCACATTGGTACTGCGTCAGCATTTTATTAGGGCGGGTTGGTGTTCTGCATTTTGTTTTATTCTTACATGCTCCCATAAAAGTTGGTTAGGAACTACCTAGCATATTTCCTTCATCATGGTGTAGATATATTTCTCACAGCAATTCAAGGCGTGCTACAACAGAAACATAATTTGAACAATGTTTTGAGCAGCTCGCGTCTTTTATTTGCCCACATTGTGCACTCAAAGATTATGTTTTAGCGTTTTCTTATCTGCATTCCTTCAAAACTGATTAAAGTTAACGAGATTTGTAAGAAAAGTAGCCAACATTTACGTTTTCCCGACCTACTCAGGGAATACGTCCGCCAATCTTCCTGTTTTTTCATCAATCCATCTGTCTTACCATGATACCAGCATTCTGGATATGACATGTTTTTGTATCTCTGTTTCCTATCTTTTACGATATACATATGTATAATACCGTGTTCAGATATGCCTTTTTTATTGAGTCAATATTCGGTTACTTGACATAATTATCTTTCTGTTCACATATACACAATTTAGCTAACTCAATTTATATTACTACTACATACAACATTCAACGTAAACAAAAATGTACATGTATAAGAAAATGTAAACAACTTTTGACATCTTTAAGGAATAAAATCTGGCTTTTGCACAGATCTAATGGTGGCATGTCATAACGTCCAGTGTCATAGTGTCCATGGACGTTATGACACTCCAAAAAGTGTCATAGTGTCCATGGACATTGTGACACTTTCAAAAGTGTCATTAGGTCCATAATTACTAAAGAAGTTAAATAAAAAAAAATGATCTGCATACACGCAGAGAAAAACATGTTTCATTATGGTCCCAACCAACAAAACTATTTTTGAAGAAACTAATTTAACCATAATATGGTTGTCGGTGACAATGATTTGGTTAAATGAAACATAATATGGTAAAAAAATTTTTAAAAAAGGTTTTGCGGCTTTTTCTCTTGGATTTATATATTAAATATATAACGAAAACACTTTTGGGCGCAAGGATTTTCTCCTCTATGGTATAATAAACACCGGCTTCGCTAAATAAAGCTCCTCTGCACAGCCGGCCTTCGGCCGGGCGCAAGGATTTTCTCCTCTATGGTATAACAAACACCGGCTTCGTTAACTAAAGCTTCTCTGCATAGTCGGCTTTCGTTCGGAAACAAGGCATATTTTAGAAGTTTTACTTAGCGAAGCCGGTGTTTGTTATACCATAGAGGAAAGAAGCTTTAGTTAGCGAAGCCGGTATTTTTTATACAATAGAGAAGAAATTCCTTGCGCCAAATTTGTTTACATTCTTGCTTGTAATAAATTTTGGCATTGTACTTACTTATTTTGATATTTCAAAACATATTTTTAACATTATAATATTTTTCATGATAAGTTAAGTTGTGGACATTATGACACTTTGCAAAGTGTCATAACGTCCGCGGACGCTATGACATTTCTTTGATGGACGTTATGACACTTTTGAAAATGTCATAATGTCCATGGTCCCTATGACACTTTCAAAAGTGTCATAACGTCCATGGACACTATGACACTGGACGTTATGACATGCCACCGATCTAATGGATGGGCCTTTTTTTGTTGTAATTTCAGTTGCCAAATGTCAAAACACTGTTTAGTAAATTGTGTTTCGCTTAATAAACACACTTGTTACAGTGTCGCATTTTAATTTTACTCAATATTTATAACAATTTCGTATTAATTGAGCAATAACTAAATTGCAATTTTGTATGGATAATTGAGCTCAATAATGGCATTTATTGCGTAAAACTCAATTAAGGTGCATATCTGAACACGGTATAAGATTGTCAGACGTGTTTCTAATAAAAATAAGTTTTATCTTTTCCATTTCTATTAATTGAAGATCTTGAAACTGTGCGATAGGCCGATATAAATCTGAAGACACTTATCCTTTATAATTTTCTTAGCTTCCTTTTAAAAACGTTTTTAAAAACCTAAACCGTATGCTTAAAATATTAAAAAAAAACGAGATACAAATTTATTTTATTAATATATCACATAATGACTAAAACTTCAAATTTAAACATATTGTTTTGACCAAAATTTAGCTCTTCTGCTCGTAATTTCAACCTGGTTCTAATAAAGCCATACTAGAATCAGCGTTATTTACACTTTGAGAGGCCTTTGTTACCAGTTTAATACATCTTTCCACAGCTTGTGTGTGACAAGGAAAGTCAACAATTTCCAAGCTGTTATCTTTTGCCATGATTTGAAGGTCCTCATTAGAAACATGCCGAAGAACTGGCGGCAATCTCCAGCAGAGAAGTTAATTTTTGGTTTAGTGCAACTTTCAGCTTCTATAGCTTTGATTATTCTTTGCAATGCCAGCTCCCGAATGTGCTCTCTACTTTTTGTTATTTTTAGTTAGGCTTGAGTTCATCAAATTTAATTTTCATTAACAGCATACTGACAAGTAGATATTCCGGGTGAGCAAAAAAAGCATTTCTTTCGATAATCTACAACTGATCTCATATTTTGCGGGTAAAAAACGAGAGTACATAATCAGATGAAAAATATATTTGGTTCCTTCTTTAAAAGACGTTTTTTGTTCGATTAGGAACCAAATCGGAGCGTATACTTTAACAACGTTATTAACAAGCAGTTGTTAATTTTTGGATTAAGGGTACTTACGTAAACTCTGTGTAGACGATTAGCAGAGGTAAGCCGTCTCGAGTGCGCAATTTTTTCAGGTTTACGGTTTCCCAGCTCAGGACTACAATTACCAGTTTGTAAAGCTTTACATATCTCATAAAGATATTTTTGATCCATACTAAGTTGATTAACCACTTTTTTCGGCAAGTTAGGCAAATTACCAACCACCGCACAAAGTAGCTAATTTTTTTCCAATAAGTCCACAATATTCTCTAGGTACACCATTGTTGCGGTCTCTTCAAATACTCCTCCAAATATTGAATAATGTCACCCTTTCAACCGGTATTAGACAGTCACGTCATCTTAAGTCCAACCTTTATCTTCCAGTAAAGTTTTAATCGAAGTTAGAATGCCCTTTGCAGTGCCACGACTTGATATTGTGTGTGACTCAAATAAATTGATTCAGGTTCTGCTTAAATTGAGATGTGTGCTTATAAAATTTCTTTGCGACGGTAACGATTTTCTATTTTCTCACTTATTAGAGCCTTGTCTTTTCGTCCATCAAAGTTAATGCTTTTAATTACAATACCTCCAATGTCTTTTGAATTTTCTTTCCGGACTTAAGATACAGCTCTGTGTATTTTGTTTTTATCGATTACCAGAGATTAACTTTCGGTAAAAATTAAGCGGAAGTCAGTTAAAACCGCAGAAGCAGCAGCAGCAGAACGAGTCGATAAACCGTATCTATCACAGACCTTAGCAACTGTTGGCAACGGCAATGTATTCCGATTCGTCGATGAAGTCGAAGGTGTATCTGTCGAAAGGGTGATGCCTCCGGTATCGAATACGTTTCTAGGGAAGATTCAAACAGTGAAACTTCATCACAATTTTCTGGGATAGAATCGGTTTCTTGAGTAGAACGCTACTGTTTCGCTGCCCTTAAGGAATATTCAGTTTGTCTCTGCTTTCGTTTTATTAATCGAGCTGTTTCTTTTTTATCGACTCCATACACATATAGCCATTTTTCTATAATTTCTTTGATCCAAAAAAAAAAAACTTCTTTCATTGATTGGAACTTTCATAGGTTTTAAACAAAAACAAAATTCAAATCGGAAAGCTTCTCAGATGACTCCAAAATACACTTTAGTTTGTTTTCGAAACCATTTTTTCGTTTGCTTTTGGGGTATCTTTTCAAATGGCGGTACTTTTCGAGATAGGATTTCAGTAACTGTATAATTCGTTTCTTTGTTAGGATTGGAATCGAAGCTTTGGTCCAAATATTGTCAATCTCTTCAAAAACAATCGCATATATATCTGGATTTGTTGGATCTTTTCCATTATACTTTAACTTCATGTTATACTTGATAAATAAAGTATATTTAAGGACGTCTCTTATAGTTGGTAGCTGCCGATCAACAAGTATCTTATGTATTATAAATTAGTTAAGGGTTTTTTTAGTTTTCTTAAAAACTGGTTCGTAATAAACAAGAGTTAGCTATAACCGTAATAATAAGTATATAATTTGAAAGTATATGTTTTTATAACAAATTCGCTATAACCGAAGTAAGTTATAAACGAACTCCCCTGTGTCTGGCAAATTCGTAGTCGCCGGTAAAGTGTTGTTATATATAGTCGTGGCATATTTTGTTTAGGTGTCAAAATTAAGGATAGCGAAATATAATCATGAAAATAACTACTTTTCAAAATTTTGAAGATCGGAAGAACCCTAACAATATAGCTTTATTTTATTTTTAAAATCATTTTGGTAATCTAAGACCAATTACGCAAATTTTAGGAGGTCTTGCTTTATGGAAATCTAAAAAAAAGTCGGAACAACCTACTGTGCATACGGCCTTACTTCTTATATTACTCATATGCTCACCTAGTCGAAATTTAAAAAAGACTAGTCAATTATCTTTACTATAAAGAAGTTGAAATTCCAACGGTTCCAAAATGTGTCCCGTGACAGTTTTTTTTTGGAGGTACGCGGATCTGCTGAAATAAAACATGTTTCTCAAGGGATCCGAAAGGAAAAAAAACTGCTGAACTACATACTAGTCTACAATTTAGACTAGTCTAAAATCTGTAAAATACAATTTGTAGGTGACCCAGAGTAAAAAACATGTTTGAAAATGGCCAACTACTATTTTTAAAGGAAATTTTACACATATTTTGTTTAATTTCATCATATTATTGTTACCGACAACCTTATTATGGTTAAATCAGTCCTCTATCAAAAAGCTAAAACTATATAATGTTTGCCTCCGAACATGTTATGGTTAATAATAAACAAATTATGTTTTACACTTATAGTAGCACGGTTGGTTTTCAATCATATCGGGTTGCTCTTGGAAAAGAGAAAATAATATTGTTAATTTAAAAACAAATTATTGCTATATTAACCATAACATGTTAAGAGGTCTAATTTAACCACAATAAGATTGTCGGTGACAATACTATGGTTAAATTAAACATAATATGTTTAAAATTTTGTTGAAATTTAAACATATTTTTCTCTGCGTGTATATACTGGGTTGGGCAGTATTTCAAATACTTGTATGTATTTGAAATAAGTAATAAAAAAACATACACCTACTCCCACTATAACTGGGACACCTCATAAAAATACTTACGGGCATATTTTGACAATCACAAAACGCTGAACATTGGCGATTCTGACTTTAAATCGCATAAAAGGTGTTATGTAAATCGCAATAGCAAAGAAGTTTCGCGACTTCAAATTGCAAAATTATGCTTAAGGAAACCAGAATATTTCTAAGAAACTATGCCTGATCGGAAGCTAAACGCACGAGATTCAGAACACCTAAAATAAATCTGGCATTTTGCGATTTCAAGTCGTGCGATTGTCAGAACATGGCAATTAGTCTAAGTTAATTATTAATTGAAGGTCTGAATTAAGGACGAAGAATTCGGGATTGAAACAACTTTATAATACTTGAATCAAACGCATTTTAAGATTGGTTCAATATTAGTTTAACTTAAATCAACTGCATTTTCGGGTTATTTCAAGTACGAATTCGAGATTGAATATGGATAAGTTTAGTATTTCGCGATTGAAAATCCGTACTTGAATCAATCTTTCTGTACTTGATTCAAGAAAATCCGTACTCACTGTACTATTAATACCGCTTCGAATTGATTTAAGTACGGATGAATAGATATTTCTTTTGAGTGTGAAAATCGGTCCAAAATTACACATGTACCCATAAACTATTTTATTATGTTGGTATTTAGATTAAATTAAGACCAAAATTATGTTATTGCGACGTAAATCGTGTTAAAAAATTTGTTTTCAATCGGTCTATATTTGACCATACAAAAAACACTACCGAAAATTGTTTTAAATGTCATTAATTTGTTATAAATGTTTGTATTAATAAATACTATGGGCATGTTTGTAAATATATCACTGCGGTGCGTCAGTGATTTCAAATGTATATATAAAATTGGCAAAAACTATTTTTTTACGATATTTAAGCAGTTTGCTTTTCTGATGCAGCGTAGTGATGCATTTACGAACATACCCTATATAATGGCAAACATTTTGAATGGTAGATCCAAAACTGACCATAGGTCTAGTAAAAACCTTTTCTTTAAAATTGCTTTAAGACTCTCAAATCTCGTATAGATGTTGATGTCTAAATAATATGAATTTTAACCTCACAACATAATTTTGTTTTGCCGGGTTTATTATTGCCTCAGATATGTAATACTCTCGAAAAATTGTCTTTATATACTGTTGTGTGTTTTACTTTTTTTCAATACAAGAGATTTACGTCAAGATGTAGGTACAATGTAAAATTTTAATACAAACATGTGTTTCTTATCAAAACGAAAAAACTTTGTTGTATTTCAAGAATTAAAACAAATCAAATCAAGCACGTGAATTTCGTAATTATAAATAAATGTTTACATTAAAGGTCAAACTTTTTTAAAAGTTTTTCGTTTTACAGAAAATTGAGTAAGAAGAAACTGTCTTGAAATTTACATCAAACTCAATTTTTTTTCTTTATTTCCTAAATTTGTATTGCTTAATTTTATAATTTAATGTCCGATTACAAAAAAAGTGTTCTAAAATTGAGATGCATACATATGTTTTTATTTATAGTCTTTTTATAAAATATTACTTTTGACCATAAATTGGGTATGACCTAGATTTCACTAGTTTGTTTGTATACAAAAATGTGTACACAATATATATGTATAAAACTTTTTTACAAAGATTTATATATGTACATATACATAGATCTTTTCGTTTGCTATATACTATCGATACAAACATTTATGTATATAATTTTCATTTTTCAACTGACTGACACCAACAAGTGCATGGAAAATCATGTGGAGTTTTACTATACATATTAACTATTTAAAACAGACATTAAAAGAAAATCATGTGGAGTTTTACTATACATATTAACTATTTAAAACAGACATTAAAAGAATGCTTTTTTCAATAAAATTTTAAAAAAACTGCAATATCGTTTTATAAGATTTAGGAAATTTTAGTATTGAAATGTATGACTTTGATACTTTCAAGGTGGCCAAAACTAAAACTGAAGTAGTGTTCAAGTTAAAGCCGTCAAGTCTGGCGTTTTAAGGAGAGAAAGGAAAAGATAATGCCATTATCGTTCGATTAATCGAATAGTTTAAGACGATAAATAATTCGAATAATTTAAAATTGCTAATTTTGATTAAAGGGTTAATCGAAGACTTTAACCCGATTAATCGAATAATAATAATATATTGTATTTCTGTTAAATGTATAATTTTTTTAAAGTTTTCAGTCGAATGAACAAATCAAATGTGTGTGTCCGTTGAATTTAAAAAAAAGCAGTCATGTTTAGTGAGTTATTAAACTTATATTTTTGCTAATTTTTTTCAACAAAATTTAATAATTTAATTCACAAAAGAAAAAAAGACAAAAAATAGGTATGTTAACTCAAATATTTATATTAATTTATCGGGTATGTTCTAGAAATCGAAATGAAGTGAGATTAAAATTGAACGATAATTTAAATTTAATTACTATTTACAAAATGACCGCAGTTTTTATGTAAGAATTATAGATACCTTAAGAATAAAGTAGAAAAAATAGAATATTTTTATGAACTTTCAAGACAGGGTCGTTTTAAAAATTTGCTCGATTTTAAATCCACTTCATTTCGATTTCTAGAACTAGAACGTTTCTCTATCTTTAGAATGAGTTTGGTTGTAACAGGTGTCCAAAAAAGTATAAACGTAAATGTTCTTCAATAACTTCACTAATTTACCACTTACACAGTGACTATAACATAGTACTTCAAGAAAATGCTACACCAACAAAATCAAAGGGGGCTACAAGTGGTCCAATGAGTAAAAATGTTTAACAAGATATTTCGATCGATAATCTAGAGGAAATTATTTGCATGGAAAGTCCGTGAAATGTTTCAAAAAGTCCAAAGCTATATTTACTCTTTAAAATCTATAGATTTTGTAAGTGCACGAAAGTGAAGCAACAATTTGGAGCTTCATTGACAAGTTTTAATTAAAAAAGAATGTTGATTCACTAAAGTACTACTTTTTTATAAAATTATGGAAAAAAAATCAAGTAATTTATAAAGTTTCTGGATTAAGAATTATTCGATTAATCGGTTAATTTTAAAATTTTATTTGGTTAATCGAATAAGTTAAAAATGCCAAATATCGATTAATCGTTTAATCGAACAAAATAAAACCCGATTAATTGAACACCCTAGTATCGACTGAAATAATTAAAAATAAAATAGCTTACGAATAAAAAAAGTATTCGATCACGACTGCCAGAATTAGCCCCTGCTATCAATGGTTGTCAAACACAAACTAAATGACGCAGCTTATTAAAATTTTGAAATGGAAAATGTTTGTTAACATTATCTGAATTGCACTTTCAGTTAAGAGGCGAAAAATTCAAAAAGTCACAGACTTATTGAACCGCTCTCGTTTATTGTTTTATGAGTACAATGTCTGCAGATGCTTAATTGCACACACATACTAAAGTACCTTCTCTTAAAAAAAGAGTTTAAATTTTGCCACCATTTTGTAGTATGTAGTTCTGATTTAGAAATTATATTAAGTTTATGTTTATACTATGCAACAATACATAAGTATGTACTCATGTACATACATATATGTATGTATATGTACATACATATATAAGAAGGTATGTATGTATATGTACATACATATATAAGAAGGTATGTATGTATATGTATATATAGGAAATATACTATTGAAACCTTCACCTCATTTCTTCAATGTTTTTTTTTTTTTTTTTGTTATAACGTTTTTGCAACTATTTTCACCATTTTTCATGTACATTCAACAACAATTGTGGCTATATAACAATTATATATAGGAATATATATGCATATGGGCATTTCCCCAGAATGGTCTACCAGGATGAAAAAATAAAATATTGATTATCATCGTCTTTTATTGTTTATTATTAGAAAAAAAAGTATATGCTCTTATAAAAGAATGGTTTCCTAGCATATCTGAGCTGTTTTACTTGAGCAAATTGGGCTGGAAACTGGAAAATTTTATAATTTCCTGTATTTTCTACTTCTAAAGACATTTTTATATACTTATTTTACATGCAAAAAATATGTTTTGTTTACACTCTTTCTTCATAATCTCTCCATTACAGTCAATTGTAAAAGGAGTATTAAGTTTTTTTGATAAGGAAATTTGAAGACATTTATGGTAAAATGCATGGTGATAATAATAAAAAAAACATATGGAAAAATCGTACGTTCGCGATCCGTACGTTCGCGACCGGTACATAAGCCAATTAAATAAAAACCAAGAGAGATATTTTATGCTGTAAAAACTGGATGGAGACCTACGTTAATACACTTTTAAAATAAATTAATCACTTTTGAAAATTCCGTTTCATTACGCAGATTTTTACATTTCACTACTGTCAGCCGAAGTTGACTTCTATTTTGCGTACGTTCGTGACCACACGTTTATAACTCTTATTATAAAAACTTAAACTCGATAAAATCCATCTTTTGTACTAAACATAGAGCTACCCAAATGCTATCGAATCGCCAAAAAAATGCTAGGAAAAGTTTTGTTTTCTATATTAATTGTACATCAAAAGCGTACGAACGTACGTTCGTGACCCCAGGAAATGCCCATATATAAGTAAGAATGTATATACAAATGAACGTATTTACATACATACATAAGTATATTTTGTGTTGCAATATTTTTGTTGTTCTTTCTTTGTCTATACAACAGCATTCATATAATTATTTATAACAAATTGTTGCATAAAATGATATATAAAAATATAAAAAAACAACTTAAGGTACTATCAGACGAGATGTATTTTACATATGTACTGTCACTTTTCTTCCCATATGTAATTCCGTATGTATGTCAAAATTTCCATTTTACATGCATACGATTCATAATTTTTGCTATCACACCTGGGGGGCTACTCTCTATTGCGATGCGAAAGAAAATTGCAGCAAATCTAGCGATTGGTACTCTTCAATACGTTTGCGCATGTGTCTTTCGCATCTTTTAATTTTTTTTTTCTTTTCGTAAATCATCACTTTATTTTATTTAAATTTTCCAATTTCAAATATTTTCACACACTTGGGCATTTCATTACTGTAAATCCGCGCCATCTTTAATTTTTATTGCCACTATCGCTTAATTTTTCAGAAAATTTTGCGAAAGTGATACAGAGTACCAAGTTGGCATTTAGCTTTCGCATCGAAATAGAGAGTAGACCCCCTGCTTATGTTTTTCCTTATGACATAACCTGTATATGTAAACAAAAGCTGACTTTTTAACGTGTATAAACAAACCAGCTGTTTTGTTTATGTTTGCCACAGGAAAATAGATCGTGTTCTAATCGAAAAAATTACATATGTATTTCCACATGTATTTTACACATGCAAAGTTTCATATTTATCACACGATGTGTACAACTTTTACAGATGGAAAATTTGACAGTACATATGTAAAATACATCCCGTCTGATAGCACCTTTAGCTGATCTAACAATAAATGTCCTTTTTTTTTGAAGCACAAACATTTCATATTTTATATTTATTTTTACAAAAGTTTTTTGTTTCCATTTTTTTGTATAAATAGCTGAAAGGTTGTAACACAAAGATAAATGTTTAACTTTTCAATTGCATGTGTTAATGAGTTTGTGTGTGTGTTTATCAAAGATGTAATTAATTGAAAATTTTTATGTTATCAAAGGTAAACTGGGGTAAAACCTTTAAGCTTGTAGGTATTAAAATAACAGCGCCAACAGTTTGTATAATATTTACGGTATTATAGCTTTAAACGAGTTTCTAGATTTATCCATAGTCTAAAGGGCATAATAAACCACACAAAATGCTTGGCAAACACACACATTGTTTCCGTTTGGGGTTTGCCAATAAACAACACAAATATTCTCCGTACAAATATTAATTTTCATTTTTATTTTGTTTTCAACGAATGCAGATGCCAATAGTGCCGCGGCAATTTTGTTGCTTTTTTCGTAAAACGGAGAAGAAATTATAAAATAAAGGCAAACAATTTAAAGTAAAAAGGGATTTAAACAACGAGCTGTTTTGTGGCAAGCAATACTACTAAAAAAATTTAATTTAATATTAAAAATTAATTGAATTGAATACATTTAGCATTAGACGCCACAAAAAGTTTGACAAATATCCAACATGTCTACCAAATATTAAAAATTTTTAATATTTCTGCAAACATTGCTTCAAATGTTTGTCCAAACAGCAAACACCCCAATTAACAACACAAAATGTTTGTATAAACGTAAAGTTTTGACATGTTTGCTAGAGTTGTCAATTAATCGCCTTTCAACTTTGGTCGAATAATTCAAATAATTGTTTTTGTTCGTTTGATCGAACGATTAAATCTTAAAAATTATTCGATTAATCGATGAGAATAACATTTAAAAAAAATATTTTTACAAAAAAATTACTTTGGAAAATCATCCATTCTATCCGCTATGACTTCTTCTTTTTTTTGATGCATAACATTTTCCATCTTAACTCCACATCGTTGTAGTACTTTAAGGCATCGTAACCCCTTATTTCCTTAATAATCTGATATTACTCTGCATTTTCGCAAGGCGCAGACCTACCATCTTCAGCCAAACTGCTGTCTACAATTTTTTCTATAGAACAGCCGCTGTCTCTCTTAATGTATTTTTCCATTGAACCAAGTTCGGCCTTTCTTGATGTCGCTGGATTATCTTCCACTACATCGTTTTCAATGGTAATATTTTGACACTTAAGCAAATAGTAAAGATATATTTACATATATAATTTAAAAAAATATATAATACAATATGATTATATTATATAATCAATTGTTTATCAATTGTTTATTTTTAATCTTTTTGTTTATTTCTAAATTTCACCCGAAATTGAAAAATCCACTTTCTTGAAATTTTATAGCGTTTGATATAAAAATAAAACAGCTGATACAATTAAGAAAGTGAGTTGCAAAGCTCGTTTGTTGCAAAATTAAAAATACGAGATGGCAGTTCTTTTGGCGCTTTATTAGACGAAATATTCCGATTGCATCAATGCATGTCCGTGCTAAATCATGGAAGAGGGCATGCATTGATACAATTAGTATATTTCTTCTCATAAAGCCCCAAAGGGACTGTTAAAATCAATTGTCATCTCGTATTTTTAATTTTGTAATGAACGAGTTTTGCAACGCACCTATTGTTTGTTAAGATTTGTTTAATAAAAATAAATTACATTGAGATTAATTGCAACCAGGGCTATGACAACTTTCCTACATTTTGTATAAAAATACTAAAAACGTATGAGAGAGAATAAATCAAATTCGAAGCTTTTATTTAAATAATTTTTAATAAAAAAAATTGTTCGATTAATCGACATTAATTAATCGATTTATTCGTTATTCGAAAATCGTCGTTTTAAAATTATTCGAACAAGAGTTTGATTTTGTTTGATCGATTAATCGAATTATTCTTAATCGGTTGACAACTCTAATGTTTGCCAAGCAATTTGTGAGGTTTATTATGCCCATAACTAGTTTACAATATTTGCTGGTCCAAGGCGAATTCAACCACAAGTGGTGTCGAAACGCCATCTAATTTTGACAGTTCGAACCGATTTGTTTTAATTTGTTAGTGTTTTTGTTATTATTTTAGTTGGACAGTTTTAAAATTTTGAGTAATTTTCCTATTTTTAAGCTTGTTAGGCCTGGAGCTTCAATGTAAATAAAACATCAATTTTATTACAGTTTTTCCCAACGTTTCGTAGAGTATTTTTCTACTTCTTCAGGGGGTGTAAATTTTTTTGAATTTATTAAATTTTTAAATATTTTATTTGTAAAAACAAAAAACAATTAACAATAATAATTTTCAACCACATCTCTTTCTAGTATCACAGTGAAAAATTTGTTTATCAATTTGTTACATGGGGTCTTCACCTGACAATTTTTTGTCATAATAAACATCAAACTTCATATAAAAAAAAAACACTGACAAAAATTTTAGAGTTATTTTTATATAGACTTTGACGTTTGGTATGACAAAAATTGTCAGGTGAAGACCCCATGTTAGTAATGGTTGACATTTCGAGCCTTAAGCGCTAACAATGCAATGCAAAAAAAACCCTATGTTGTTTCTGTTGCTTTTGAATTGTTGTAGTATCCACACCACCTGTAGTTGAATTCGCCTTAAGGCCCAGTTAGGCGAACGTTGCTGTACCCGTAATGTACCACACCGTACTGTAAGTACGTTGGTGCACTTATTTAAACGTGTCATATGTTTTTCCTATACATAAAGGAAAAGCAATAGTATACATAAAACAATACACACAGTGATGGGTATTAAAAATGTTGAAATGGTGACCGCTGTTCAGAAAAGTACCAAGTGATTTAAATGGTATTAAAAAAGTATTTTGTGTATGTAAAAAACGTTAATAAATAAATATTTATTTTATAGATTTACAATAAACAACTAAGAATGTATTTTAGTGTATATATTTTAAGCATACATATATTGTTATTGTATGTGTATATGCATTTGATTATTTTGCACTTCTAAGCATATGAAAATTCGTATATGTATATGGAAATATGTTGTATTGTAAGTTGTTTTGTCGCAATTCCATAGCTATACTGAAAAAAGTACAAAAAAAGAGCAAAAATACCCGCATTCAATGTAACATACAAGCCGCCCATCACTGTCTTACAAATGTCACGTAACAACGGCATGAAATTCTATTTTATACAGATTGGTACGTTGCAACTACGGTACATTGCATTTCGGTAAGCTTTTGCATTGGTTTTCATATAACAAAAAGCGAACAGCTGATGGATACTTTACATATACGGTACAGCAACGTTCGCCTAACCGAGCCTTTAATGCTGATACATAGTTACACTATACGTTAATCTAAGTATAAGCTAATCTATAGTTTAAGCTACATGCTTATCTACGTATTAATCTATAGTGCGTCTCAAGGGGGAGTCGCAAAATACTTCGTTATAGCTATTGATTCGTCATACACACACAGAAAACAAATTGGTTGGGAAACGGTTGCAGTAATAAAATATTGATCAAGTAACATGATTTATTATTGCAACTATTAAAAATGTATAGTTCTAACTGATTTTTAATTCTCTTGATTATAAAAATGATGTTCCAACTGAAATATGATTCCTTCAATTCTTTTATTAGTTATGATAACTAATTTAATTAAGTTCTAAAAATTAGTACAAATGGTTAGAAGCACAACCGAATTTAATATAGGGCAATACTGAATATTGGTCATTGCAATCAATAATTTGCTTTCGTCAATAAATTTTGTAATATACATGATTATTCATTTATTGCAGCTAATTATTGATTGTTGGAATAGATTCAATTCGAGTACAACAAAAGAAAATATAATTATTCGGAATTCACAACCAATAAATAGTTAAAAGCCCCAATTGCTTACCAAATTTTCTGTCAAAACATTTGATAGATTAAATTAATTTTTTATATTATATTTAAAAAATATATTTGTGGTCAAAAATGGAAAATGTGAAAAATTTAATAAATAGGGGTAAGTAATTTACGTATTCTTATAGGTATGAACATATACAAGTACATACATATGTATGTATGAATGTATGTATTATTTTTTATACCCTGCAAATTATATTGGACTTCTTTATTTATTTTGATCCTGGACTGGTCCAATGTAGTGCAAGTATGAACCATGTCATTATTAAAAAGAGTTTGCAGTGAAACGACATGTCTTCGTTTTTTAACGACATGTTTTCGTTTTGAAACGATTTCAAAGCTAATCCTCTGGAGTATACCACGGAGTAGTCTTAAGACTTCCCCTTTGTAATGCAAGCTGGGTTATATGGTCCTGACCTAGGACATCGTACTGTAAAATAACCCATTTTTCCATTCATTGAGATTACCTTTGGACAAGACCTTGCCCCTTATGGGCTACATTTGACCGGTTAAAAAAAATATTTTGATAACGACAATCAAATCTCTTGTTATGAACACCAATTATGTGTTAATTCAGTTGCACCTATCATTTATTCGGGTGTAAGCACAATTTTGTTTCTAATAATCATACTAACAACTAACAATACCTCTTGTTATGACTGATAGTGTACTAAAATTCAAATGTTGCTATCAAACCTATTATGCTAAGCAACGAAATTTTCAGTAATTGGAACCGAATTGTGTGATAGTACATGCAACCGACGAAATTCGATTGGCGCCAAATTCGGTTGTGATCACGAATCTGTTTTCTCTGTGCATACATATCGTCGTAGGAATTAAAGAACGCTATAACTGACAAAACATAAAATGTTCACCAGCGGCAAAAAACCTCTATGAAAGAAATTAGAAAAAAAGTTCATATCACAAAAACTATACAACTTACGAACATGATTTTAAAAACATGTCATACAAATATGGGACCGGGACCAATCGACGCAGTATTTTTCCTAATGAAAATGATGCAAAAAAACGTATTTTCGATTTTTTGTCAGTTACAGCGTTCTTTAATTCCTGCGGCGATATGTACAAATGTTTCAGTAAAACCTTTTTCAAACAAAGTTTTAAATCAAAATAAAAAAAATTTCGGTTTAATTATAACAAATAACAATTCTGTGCTAGTTCAAAAATGCAACAAGCAGGTAAACCTAATTCGAGTTATTCATCATTTTCAATTTATATATCTTTAAAACAAGAGTAACCTAAAAAAACGGTACTCTTATGTCCAGGCGTTTCCCCGGTTTTTACTTTATGGGCTCCTTGAAATGGTTTTTGGTTGCAAAAGATACTTAGCCCAATTATGAATAAAAATTCCCCGGGAGTTTATTGCCTTTTTACAATTGAATGTAAATACGAAAAATGGGAAAAGGGAAAAAACTCCCGGGGAATTTTTATTAATAATTAGGGCGGTTGAGAAATATTTATTCAAATAAACGTAACCCTTACTTTCAGCTAATGTTTTTTTATATTTTTATAAAAATGTATTAAATTTGTTAAGTAATTGTAGTTTTAAGTAACAAAAATTAGTAAAAAAAAAGCTTCAACGCCTCTTGCAAAATAATCATTACTGCCATTCATTTCAATAATATAGTTTGTTTTTAATCCGATACAAAATTTTAAAGTAACATTTACACTTCAAAATCATGAAATTTAACAGATAAAATAAACAATGAAGTTTAAAAGCGAACAACAGCAAAAAACAATAGAAAATTAACTTTATGGTCCGATGAATATAAACCGTTTTTATAATTACTTTACTGTAGATTGAAAATAAAGTGCAGCAATTACAATTTAGTGATATTAAGTAAACGAGTACACGATTACTTGTAAATTGTTTTATTTCAAAAATTTCATAATGGAAAAATTGTTGTAAATTTAAACAAAATTTTTAAAGTTATAAATACATTTTAACTTTAATTTGCTATTTATGAACTTAATAAACGAATAACCATTAATTTGTTAACACTTGTTTTAGCATTAACGGTTATCTTAAAGAAAATGAAGCAACAAAATATGTATGTAAAGCTTATGGCGATTTCTTTTCTGAGAAATATGTTGCATAAATGTTACATGCTCTATCTCTTTTGTGTAGAGCATGTAACATTTATGCAACATACTTCTCAGAAAAGAAATCGCCATTAGTCTACACGATATGTTGAATCAGCAAATTTATGTTGAAAAATTTGCTTTCAGCGCCAACATATCGTGTAGACACCAAATTTTTTCAACAAACGTATGCTTACTAACATATGACAGGCATTTGTTAACGAAGTCAGCAAACGTTTGTTCACAATTATAGCATATCGTCTATACACAATAATTTTACTTTTCAACAAACTTTCTACGTATGTTGACAAATATGTTATTTGTTGAAAGTCGTATGCAAGCTTTTCAGCATACGGCAAATTTGGTAGCATATAAAATAGATACAAATTGGTATTCTTTCAATTACTTGTTTAATTTTGTATTTAACCCCGGAACTTATCAAGATTTCTAGCTCATCGGCAAACAAAAAATTGCATTTAGAAGTGCTTTGAAAATAAAAATGTTGGTCAACGAACTTTGTTTTAGAGATATAGATCATAAAAGTTGAAATTCTTTACCAATATCTCTTGAAGTATAAATTTGATCTCAGCAATATGGGTAGCGCTGAAGCGTGTTTCCAAATACCTTTTACGTGGTATATAAAACATGCTGAATTATTAACCCATTAAGAACCAATTTCAAAAAATATTTTTAGTTACTAATGTAATTTGTCAAAATGGCTCTTATCTCAAAATTAAGGTATTTTTATTTACATATAATATTTTCTAGAGAAATCTTCAAGCTTTCATATAATATAATGCATGGTACAGTAGCGTATAAAATTCTGAAGCTATTAAAGTTAACCATTTATATTCTAATAAATCTTTTTGTTTAATATATTAGGTTTGAGTATACATTAGCGTGGCCGTTAGTTGTATGGAGAACTTTTTTTTTTTTGATTTCTTATATTCTCCCCCCCCCCCCCCCCAAATCGGTTCAGTTTTATGTAAAAAAAAATACAAAAAAATTTCGTAGCGATAAGTTGTGTTTTAGGGGGGGCGTCGGCCCCTCAAAGTTTGCCATCAAGCCATTTATTCAAATGTAATTTGTTTGCATATGACTATCTCTTAAAAACAACATTTTACAAGAACATGGTATATGGCAATATTTTAGCTCTTCTAGTCAACAACATTAGCCTCGAAGAAAGTTTTTTGCTAAAATTAATATTTAAGAAAATAATTAAGAAAATAACAACAAAATTCCAAACATTTTATATACGTTTTATATATATAAAAGAGGGATTTAAATCGAAATCTTTCGATTTGGATGAAATTTGCACCACCGTTAGTCCCATTGAATAGTAGTTCAGACACAAATTTTCAACAAGATCGGTCAAAAAGTTTCTGAGTTTGGGAGGGTCAAAGTTTGAAATTTTGGCCATACAGGTGTTCTTTCACATCCATGTAACTTATTACCAATTGGGGTTAGCAAAATTTGTCTCAAGCAGCTTAGATAGCTATTTAATCAATCTTTTTTTTTGAATTTTTTGGTTTTTTTAAAAAATTTTTTAACATATTTTTTTTATATATAAAACTTTTTTTTTTTTTTTTTTTTGCCAAGTTGTAAATTTAAAAAAAAAATTTTAAAAAATTCAAAAAAAAACAAAAAAAATTTTTTTTTAAAGATTGATCAAATAGCTATCTAAGCTGCTTGGGACAAATTTTGCTAACCCCAATTGGTAATAAGTTACATGGATGTGAAAGAACACCTATATGGCCAAAATTTCAAACTTTGACCCCCCCAAACTCAGAAACTTTTTGACCGATCTTGTTGAAAATTTGTGTCTAAACTACTATTCACTAGGACTAACGTTGGTGCAAATTTCATCCAAATCGAAAGACATCGATTTCAAAATTAGTTCACTTGACATTAAATCCCTCTTTTATATATATAAAACGTATATAAAATGTTTGGAATTTTGTTGTTATTTTCTTAATTATTTTCTTAAATATTAATTTTAGCAAAAAACTTTCTTCGAGGCTAATGTTGTTGACTAGAAGAGCTAAAATATTGCCATATATCATGTTCTTGTAAAATGTTGTTTTTAAGAGATAGTCATATGCAAACAAATTACATTTGAATAAATGGCTTGATGGCAAACTTTGAGGGGCGGACGCCCCCCCTAAAACACAACTTATCGCTACGAAATTTTTTTGTATTTTTTTTTATATAAAACTGAACCGATTTGGGGGGGGGGAGAATATAAGAAATCAAAAAAAAGAAAATAACGGCCACCCTAGTATACATGTGGTAATATTTAATTTACTTTATGTAATTGCTTCAATATAGGTATTAACTATATGGTATGACAAACACCAGCTTCGCTTAATAAATTTTTTCCTTATTGCCGGGTTCTTAATTTAATGGTATATCAAGCAACGACTTCGCTCAGCTGAGTAAATTTTCTTCTTTTTAACCAGAACCCCAACACCCTTAAAAATTGATGTTTCTGTTAAAGAAACTAACAAAAATTCGCGACAGAATGAACCGATTGCTATTTAATTTTGCAAGAACTTTATATGACTAGATATCACACTAAGATGATCGTTCCATAATTTACCATAGGCCCCATGTTAAACCCATTCTCGGAAATACTTAAATATGCCTAAGACATACATACCTAATAACGCTATTATAGTAAAATTTGGTCTATCATATTTTCATAAAATTAGAAATCACACAACTAAATTTGGAGAAGATCGGCCCACAATTTACTATAGGCTCCGTATAAAGCCCACTCTGGGAGATCATTTAAATACGCCAAAACCGTAAAAAATATTGATATTGTGGAAAAATATAGTCCAATTTAGCTTTAAGTGGCTAGAAATAACAAGATGCAATTTTGTGATAATCGGCAAAAAAAAACTCACTATAGCTCCCGTAGAAAGCGGGACTTTAAAACGGTTGAAACATACAAGTGTTTTGTATTGAAATTTGGTCTTATTTATGTTTTTAATACTAAAAATTACTCAACCGATCAAGATTTTTAAGGACGTTATGGTATTGGTAATATTTTTGGGAGTGGTATTTGTATGGGAACAATAGATTTACAATAAAACTTTTTGACCCAGATTTAGTCTTAATGGTTTATGAGCGCAAAGACTCTTATTCGGAAAGAAGTTTTTATGGGATCTTTGAGAAATTATGGACCGTTCCTTATCGTTTAATTACAATAAATAATAGAACCAATGTACCAAATTTCATCAAATTATTGCGACAAGTACTTTGCGCACTACAAAGTGGACAGTCAGCCAGCCGGCCGGACGGACATCCTTATATCGACTGAGTCGATCGGTATACTTAACGATGGTTATAGGACCAATATTTTTAGGTGTTACAGACACTATAGTGGTGTGGGTATCAAATAAATCCATAAAACATTCTGGTCTGCACATAATTTACCATAGGGGTAGAACTGAAATAAATTAATAAACTGTGAGACTTTACTTATAATTTTAAGATCAATACAGTCCTTAAATATTTAAATTTTTTGCGGATTTAACCAAGCCCAATAAAGCACTCTTACTTTTTAAGTGTTAATTACACTAAAACTATTCATTTTTGCAATAAAGGCGATAATTGATAACAAATTTTAAATAAAATAATAAAAAAATAGAATTGTCAAATGAATTTTTAAACAAATGTTCTCTTTACTCAACATACATAACAACATACGAAATTCAACATATCGTGTAGACACAAAAATTGTATGCTAACTTATTTGTTGAAATATCATTTGCTAGCATATGATGAATTTGAAAAATTAAGTATTTTCAGCATATCGTCTAGACACCTAGCATATTGCATATGCTGATAGAGACATTTGTTATTATTTTTAAGCATATGAGTGTAAGCATACATTTGCTGATTCAACATATCGTCTAGACTAAGCTTAATAGAGAAATTTCATAAAATACTTGTACTTACATATGTATGTATATATGCAATAAGATTAATAGCAGTTTGTTTAATTTTTCTCTTTTTTAAAGCAAATTTAAAATAAGTACATATTTCTTTAGCTATAGTCATTCATTAGTTTTTTGAATATAAAATTTTTATGAAAATTTATTTATCACAATTTATAAAGGTGATTACTTGTTTAAAACATACACCCAGAAAAAAAACCATATCATGTTGCTCTTGGAAAAGAGAAAAATACTGTTGTTAATTTAAAAAGAAATTATTGTCATATTTAACCATAATTATTGTCATATTTAACCATACAATGGTTGTGGCATCTTGATGGATGACTAATTTTACAATAATATGTTTGTCAGTGAAAAAAATATGGATAAATTTAATATAATATGTTTAAGTTTTTCTCTAAAAATAGTTTTGTTGGAGGTGAACATATTTAAAAATGTTTTTTCTCTGCGTGTACATAAATTCGTATGTTTGTATGTATCTATGTATGTATTTATATCCTATATAGGTAGTTTGTAAACAAGAAAGCGTAAATTTGTTTGATAATTAAATTATAAATAACAAATTGGAAAGTTTTTTACAGCCATGTTTTTATTAATTAAATTAAAAAACGAAAATTGTATTAAGATATCGCAAATATGAAACAGCAATATGTTAAGATAAAATTTAAATGTTGACTCAATTTCTCAGTTATGGCATTGTTAATTTAAAGGCGCAAACCTAACCTTAAAATTAGTATTAATTAATGATATCTCGAAAGTATATTGCTTTCAACTTGGGTGCAGCCTACGTCACAGCTGCCAATTTTTGCATATTTTGACAAACAGTATGTGTAAAAGACTATCAAGAAAATCTTGATCGTGTGGCTGCATTGTTATTAAATATTTGAGATGTAACTTGGTCTTATGGCTAATAAATCACTGATAGTTTAAACGCTGGTTTAGTTGAGCTAAACTTGAATTTATATGTCATTTAGTTTAAACTCAACAACTATAAATCAGTGTCCCATGTATTTTATTTTGTTAAAAAAATAACATGTGGCAGCACTTCGATAGATCTTATCAAATTCATTTGGCCTGCATTGGTAGTTTAAAAGGTCAATTTTATGCTTTTATAGATGTTTTACATGTTTAGTGATTTTTAGATTTGTTGGTTTAAACACATTTTAAACCAAAAAGAGAGTTTAACTTGCTCTGATTTTTTAGCCCTTAATATCACAAAATAAAACTTATTATACTGCTTGACATAGAATTAAAATAAATATTGGAATTAAAGGAAATTATATTTTAGTTTGCTTGTTGGTCACGTTTTTTTCGTCAAATATTCGCCGTAGCTTTAATCTTTTCCGACCTAATTTTGTAAGATATTTTTCGTTTGGTGAGGCTAAAGGTGACATGACATATTGTAAAATGTCATAACGTCCATAAGGCACTTTTAAAAGCGCATAAGGTCCAATAACATTGTGTTACTTTTTTGAGTTTTTTCCTTGTTAATAAACAAAAACGAGAAAACCTAAATATTCAATAAAACTAAATTGATATGGTAGGACTACGTTTGCCGATTATTTTCCACTGCAGGTCTGGTTCAAAAGTTGAAAATACTTATTTTGTGTAAAAAACTGGTTTTTTGTAAATTTTACTGTGAATTGAAATTAAATTCGTTTTTTATAAATCTCCCCAATAAAAATGGAGCTTCCACCAAAGCAGGTTTGTAAGGAAGAAATGTAAGAGTTTCGCTTACAATCTCGCTTCTAAAAGGCATGAATTTTATATGGTGAGTTCCCACTTTGAAGCAATAAATTTTTGGCACAAAAAGCTCTTTATTCAACGCATATAAAAAGTGGTGAGTGTTCCTATCGGATTTACACACTCAATGTTTTGTAACAGTTATTTTTTAGTATTCTCTTTTAAAAAACTCTTTCGTAGTAAGGGAATGCCGTGGCACTTGAAGTGTTATTTTTTTTTTTATAAAACTTGCTAAGAGTTCGTTCACGTACTTTACTGCATCTCTGTATGTCTTATTGCGTAGCGCATACTTGTGCGCTTATTTTTATAAATGTACCATTAGTGCTTTGCAAAATCATAGAATTTTTTATTTTGTTATTAATAACAATTTAAAATATTAATAATAAATTATAGGGTCATGTCACAGAGTACAATTCCGTTCGGAATTGAAGAAAACATATTTGTTTGTTGATGGAAAGTGTATTTGGATAGTTTTATGGCCTTTCAGATACAGACAACTCCCATACAGTTCATGAAAACAAAAATGGTTTCATTCCGAAACATGTTTTCGTCATTTTCTGAAGCACCAAAATACGGAATGAATTCCGTTTCCGAACGGAATTGTACTCTGTGACATGGCTGATACTGTTATTTTGTATAATTAATAAGACGACCAGATTTTGAAAATAGAAAAAGAGGACAAAAAGAAAGCAAAAACGTAAACATTTTATTTGACTTCAAGATTTTTAACATACAAATTTTCATTTACATATGGGCTAATCCGAAAATTTTTAAACCAAAGGCAGAAATTTTAAGTTGCCCAAAATCCAAATGTTTGTTAATGGAATAATAGGATACATATTCAAGCTTCAACATATATAAGCAATAAGGTTTTACGGTGGTTTTTTTGTTCTTGGCAGAGGCTAACCTAAACGTACCTCTTGCTTTCATTTATTCTTGTAAAAAAAGGGTATTTTCCATGGTCAAAAAAGTGGGCAAAACAATCGTTTCAGTATTTAGCGTTTAGCAAAACTTTGATTTGCTTAATTTTCTTTTATTTAAGATAAAAATCATATATGTAAGTTATCTAATATATATTAAAAATTTGAACTTAAAATGGGTACACTCTGTGTAACGTCCGTAACGGAAAATGGGGTTTTTTAAATTTAACAGAATGAATTTTAATAATTTTGTTTTTCAAACTAGCTTTATAAACAGAGTTTTTTATGCACTTTAATCTGATGAAAAAAGAAATACCTTTATTACCCTTTTTTTTCTTAATATAAATGACAAAGTGTGTAACATGCCGTAACGGCATGAAAATACCCAAAATTTTATTTTAATATTATGAGGTGGAAGTAAGTGTTTATAATGGATTTTCACCTGCTGAATCTGAATATGGACTTAAAATTGCTCTAGGTTGCCGAGAATCCGAAAAACTTCACCTAAAAGTAACAAAAAGTGTATTTTAATAACATGCAATCCCCCAATCTGCAACTTAAATTGAGATGAATTTCAAATTCTTCTGAAACCTAAAATAATTTCTGAATATCAATAATTAGTAATTATTAACCATGTAGTAAACCACAACCTCCATGCACCCCTTCAAATATTTGGTGGTACGCCCATGCTTGCAATGTTTACGTACTGGATTTTCCGTTAGAAATCTTTAAGCAATTCTTGCTTTGATCTTAAAATTTTGCCAAAATTTTGCGCGTGGTGAAAAATATATTCGTATTAATTAAAATATGTTCAAATGCAGAGAGAGCAAACAAATTTTGTGCAAATTTGAAAATAATACTGAAAAACTGTTGGTGTTTAAATCTAAAAAGACAGAAAGAAAGCCAGCATATCTTGAGAAAATCAAAGAACAGTTAAAAAATAGTGTGTCACAGGCAAAAAGAATAAAAAAAGATAATAGACAACGAGTGGCCAAATTTAGAGAGGCACATAAATACATTCTAAGAAACATTACACAATTCGTAAAAGAATGGAATGTGAGTTATTTCGAACGGAATTTTTTTGCTACTTCGCATGGAAAAGGAGCAGTGGACGGTGTTGGCGCTGTTGTTAAGCGATAAGTTTGGCAACTAGTAAAAACCCAAAATCTCATCTTAAAAAGTTTCGAGATTTTCACAAATTAGCAACAAAAAAAATATAAATGGCGTTTTTCTAATTTACGTTGGTAAAAATTATGTCAAAACTGCATCTGACGAAATATCAAAAACATGGATAAATGTAAAAAATATTCCAGCTTTTAAATCATATCATTATTTTTTCGGGCTTTTCCAATGACAATACTATAAGAGTAGCTCGAACAGCTGGGTCTATTAAGCATAAGATACAATGTTAAACGGTTTAATAAGCAAATTAATAAATGAATATAAGTAATATAAGAGTAATGAAATATTCTATAATTTTTTGTAACTAATAAATTAATAATTACAAGGTTAAAAAGATTTTTAAATACATGAATGTTTTTTGTATACACAATTTGGTTTAATGGAAAAAATGTAACGTCCGTAACAGACAAAAATTAAGATTTTTGTTTAACAGGACTACTTAGCCTTCTTTTCTAAGATGGATTGATATGGTCATATATTCCACTTAATTTTTTGTATTTGGACTTTTTTTGTTTATTATGCAAACAGGGGTGTGCTGGAAATCGCAAACGCAAAACGTAAGAATTTTAAAAGTCGTTTTTTAGTAAGATTTCTGTAATAAAAGAATTTTATGACAAATATTATACAAAAATTTTGCTATTAAACAGAATTTTATAACAAAAATTATAAAAATTTTATTAAAAGTGTATTTTAAACAGCCTCCAAATTCTTGCGTTTTGCGTTTGCGATTTCCAGCACACCCCCCAAAATTAGCTAAGAAATGTGCAAATGCACATAAGCCTCAAATTCGACTTCCATTTTTTGTAACGTCCGTAACGGAACTTTAAGCTAGCATAACTTTTTTTCAAAAACAGTTAACCTTTAAGTTTAAAACAAGTTTTAAAATACTCCCAAAGAACTGCATTTTGCAAAAAATTTCATGAAAATATTCCAATGCTAACGCCAGCTGTGTCAATCTTAACAAGCAAATTTGCGTGCGAATGTAACGTCCGTAACGCAGGATTAGTCCATATTTATATATGTAAAGTTAATTACAAAAAATAACATATATGGGTAATTCCATGTCAAAAAGACCAAGAGTAGGACACGACCCCTTCCGATTTGAATGAAATTTGGTGAGAAGGTTCGTTTTATCTTATAAGGAACATATAAAAAATTAAAAACACTGTGCTAGTTGCAAAAAACAGACCAGCCACGCACCTTGCATTTTACCCTAATTGGGGCACGCTGAATCCAGTGGTGCTAACCGTTTTCCTAGGTTAGCTCTTGTTTTCAAGATATACCGTTATTTCGAAAATGTAAGACGTTGCACAGCATATATTCGCGTTATTTAAAAGCGGTTTAGTTTATTAAAATAACTAAAAAAAAACCGAAATTCGGCAATAAAAAATAAAGTGGGGTTGGTCATACATTTGACCCATCTAGGAGCATCCTACGCGCTGTACCATACAAATATTGCGGTTTAATAAAATTCTTTAATTTGGCCCCTGCAGCGCGTAGGATGCTCCTAGATGGGTCAAATGTATGACCAACACAACTTAATTTTTTATTGCCGAATTTCGTTTTTTTTTTTAGTTAGTTCAATAAACTAAACCATATATGGGTAATTCCATGTCAAACCGACCAAGAGTGAGACACGACCCCTTCCGATTTGAATGAAATTTGGTGAGAAGGTTCCTTTTATCCTATTTTTTTTCAAAAGTTATGTCATATTCAAAATGTCATAATTTCGCCGAATTAGCCGAATGTGTTGAGTTTATTTCTTTAATATCTTGAAAACTACTATACATACGAAGATGATTTAAACGTCATTTTAAAGTGAATACTTGGGGTTCCAAACCATAAACATATTGAAAACAAATTTGAAAAATTTTATATCTGCAAAATATTAAATTTTAGAAACGGACTAAGTCAAAAACTTATTTTTTGATTTGGCTGTATAGGTTAAAGTGCCAGGTGCCGAGCATGTCTGTTTTTTGCAACAAGCACGGTGTACTTATTGCTCAAAATTATATTTTAAGATTATTTTTTTAAAGGTTGCGAAAGAAAAAACATCATATCTTAAAAAAAGCACCTCCTTCAAAGTTTCAGGATTTTTAAAGAACAGTTTTAGGTATTATATAATAAAAAAATGAGCGAAATAAAAAATATGTTTTTTAATTACCTAGCATTTACACGTGAAAGTAAATTTCTTGAAAGTCGCAATACACTCACTCTTTTTCACTAACACACACATAATTTTGGTACTTTCAGCCAATCGGCTGTTTCTTCGACTTTTCGTTGATAATACGTATACTCTACTTTCAAGAAAGTACTTTCACGTGTTAAGCCCAGGTTAGTCCGTTTCTAAAATTTAATATTTTGCAGATATTAAATGGTTTGTAGTCCCAAGTATTCTCTTTAAAATTACATTAAAATCATCTTTCTATGTAAAGTAGTTTTCGAGATATTGAAGAAATAAACTCAACACATTCGGCTAACTCGGCGAAATTATGACATTTTGAATATGCATAACTTGCGAAAAAAAATAAATTTAATTTTTTTTTTCGTTCATATATGTTCCTTATAAGATTAAAATCGGAAGGGTCCGTGTCCCACTCTTGATCGATTTGACATGGAATTACCCATTAATTTTATATTTCAATTTCAGTTTATTTTACGTACAGAATATTGTGAGTGCGACTATAAGCTCGTTTGTAGTTCAGATCATAATAAAAGCCTATTGCTTAGACTATAATTATCTCCTTTGTTACTTTCTTAAAACACACTTAAAACAGGTAAGAATGCTAAATTCGGCTACACCGAACCTAAAGGCCATGTAAGATAAAGCTTTTGTGTTAGAGATTCGCAATGACGTCTAAAGCTGGGATCACACGATTGCCGCAATGCACCAATTTTCACACTTTTTAATACACCAATCGTGTGACTGCACAACCAATTAGCTCATGTACCAATCGAGGACAATATTGTGTTTACTTTTACCAATCAAATGCAACCCTGGTGCGGCAATTGTGTGACTGTTTGCTATGCAACCGCGCGTCAATAAAAATAACAAAAATGCACCAATATTTATTGCCTTCTTGTGCGGCAATCAAACAACACAATATGCGCCAATATTTAGCAAGTAATGAAGATAGATATGTATGTTTTTATTTATTATGCATTTTAATTTTTTTTTTAAATTTTTGTTATTAACAAATATGTAAATATGTATGTTCACAAGCATACTATGTAGTTGTTAAGTGCGAATATTTTTATTAAAGATATTTAATAAAACTAAGTATTATTTCTTTTACAGATATTTGTCGTTGATATTTCTTAAAGAAAATATTTGTTACCTTCAAAACGAGAATACAAAATTTGTTAAAGTAGCCGAGATTTCACTTTACTAAACGATATCGATAGTTAAATTAATAAAGTTACAGGATTTAGTTACTGCTATTTAAATAATATTATTTATAGTTTATAATTTCATAAAAATTTTCTATGCAAACGTTAACATTCGAAATTGTTGAGCTAATTTTTGGAATTTCATAAATTTTTCTTAAAATATTTCAAATAAAACTATTCAACAAAAAATTGTAGAACATACCAATTAGAACTTCCAAACAAATAAAAAAGCTACCACAACAGCTGTTTTCGCAGTTGTTATTACAATCGTGTGACTGTGCTGCGGCAATTTTTGTACCCATTTCACTTTGTACCAACTAGCGGCAATTAAATTTGTATAAAACAGGGCAATCGTGTGATTTCAGAATATTGGATTGGTGCAATTTCTTTATTGTGCGTCAATAAAGCACAATCAAAATTGTGTCATATTGGTGCATTTGCGGCAATCGTGTGATCCCAGCTTAAGATGAAATATTCATTATTATACGAAACATGTCACATAACCCACTTTTTACGCAAAGCGAAGCGAAAAGTTAGGCAACTTTCATTTTTTTGCGCTTTGCGTGTGTGTTGTCAAGTTTTTCTTTACGCTTTTCTGTCTAAGTTAGAAACGTCGCGCAAAGCGAAGAAGTTGTATCTTACACGACCTTAATGTACCCTTCATTATGGTACGAAAAGAGCACAAAGTTAAAAAAATACCATTCTTTAGATATAAATAAATCTATTTTGTGCCACGTCCCCTTCCCAATACCGCTAAGATAACCGAGATGTTTGCACCCAATTTGAAAACTCTGGCTCTTTTTGTTCTCCAGATATAAAGAAATTTATAATGTGTTTGTATGGGAAGTGATACGCCCTCACTCTTACCCTCTCCTTTTTGCAGAGATTTTGATCTGGCTGAATTTCAATAGCAAAATCGTATCTGGGAACCATTTCAACAGACGAACGGACAGACGGTCAACCGGATTTGAACTTCTCATCTCATAAGGATCCAGACTACATGCATATACGTTATTAAGTCTAGGAACAATATTGTGTAAGTTACAAACGGAATGACAAACTAATATACACACATATGTATAACCTCCCAGCGGGAAAACTCAGAAGACCTTCTCACTTCAGGCCTTTTTAAAGACCTGCTTAAACATTTTTTGGTTCAATTGATATTCTTATCAAACAGCTAAAGAATGCCTTATAGAAGGGATCGGCTCTTTGGTATAAAAGATAAGATACACCTTCCACACTCGCTTCTATGAGAAGGGAGTAGAGAAGGAGTAACATTTTTTGTATTGTTTTTTTGCACAAGCAAAATAATATTTTTTTTTGATCCCGTTACCATTCTTATGTACCTGCTAAAGAAGCGCAATGACAACGTGTGTAAAAAAGATATGAGTATGGAATGGAGCGAGCAGACCTTGTTTATCCAAAAGAAGGAGTACAGAGGCCTTCCAGAAGGCATCCTTACTCCTTCTTTTTCCCGCTGGGCTTTTACCTTAGTTGAAGAGTATAAAAAGTGAATTTTTAAATACGATTATTCAATATTCAACTATTTTAACACACCTTTTTTATTATTATTATTTGCGCTACTAATTCACAGAAATTTGAGGAAATGGAATATTATTTTTTTTTTTAATTTTTTGATTTTAGTAACAAAAGCTTTGCTATGTAATAAATAACATTCGTATAAAAATGCATTTGTGGCATTTAATCAAGAGTTATTCAAAAGTTTTTATGGAATGTTTTGTTTTTTGTAGGTGCCGAGGAAAATTGTCTCATAGTGGCCAACAAATATTTATAGTTACAAGTCTATAAAAAAGTTTTTTTGTAGACTATTTCTGGTTTTTATTCATGAAGATTATTTTTTTTAATTTCAGTTTAAATGCCATTGTTTTCCGTATGATTTAATGTTATTTTCATTTCAAACTTAATTGAATACAGTCAAAATTTTAGATGTTCATGTTCATACAGAGACATGAAATATAACGTTGCGACATAAATGCATACATATTCACATTAGGGCGGGTCGATTTGTATAGATGAAAAAAAAATTAAGAATCGTATAGCAAAAACGTAATCTACATAAAATTCTCTGTAGAAACCATGGGTCTAAAATAAAATCCTAATCCGCGCCTCTCGAAATGAATCATTATGAATGGCTTATAAATCTTGTAACAAAGAAATTGTTTTACTTGGGTGAAAATTTTTTTTAATGTAATGTAAAAATGTAAAAAAAATTTTGAGTGTAAAAAATATAAAGTGCAAAAGAACAACCTTACTAAACAATTTTATTCAAAAAATTCGATTTCTTTTTGGAAAAAAGAAATTTTTTAAAAAAAAAATTTTTATTTATTTATGTCCCAGCAAAAAAACCTTTCTCACACTTTGATAACCAATTTAACAACTTTATAACCGCATTATCTTTTTTTTGTTTACATTACACTAATTTATAAAGAACATTCTCGTAATTCCCACATGTAAAAAACTGAGGATCCAGGTTCAAATCTCAGTTTGAACTATCAGTTTTTGTTACATATACATACATATAAGGATTTTTGTTTGTATGTGGCAATCAAGTGTTAAATTTCAACTAAATAATAGGGACGGCGAATAGTGAGTAAGATTTAAGACTAAAGACCTCGTTAGTCATACGTAAATATTGAGGACACGTAAATGCTTGCGGTCGACTTCAATGGTTGATAGTTACCAAAAATATATAAATGTGTTAAAAAAAAAACAGAAAATTAGTCAAATTTTTTTTTTTTATTTATTAATTAAAAAAAAATGTTGTGTGTGTTGTTACGTTATTTATAAATATGTAAGCTTCGTAAGGAAAACGGAATAGCTAATCCGCAACGTACATATACGTTTACAAAAGAGTAACAATGACCGTAACAAGTACATATACATATATGTTGTTTGTAATAGCACAATGCTAGGAAAACAATTGGGCCGTGCGTCTTAAGGAAGTTAAGGTCTAATTAGACGTGACTTAAACGAAGACCATAGAAACAAAAATTCAATTGGTTTGCATAGTCTTGGATATGTACTTATGCTATAAAGTTGGTTCAAACAGCTGTTTTGTATGGTTATGGTTATTCCAAATCTAATTTGATCTTAAGACGTAACGTCATTAATTTATAAAATAACAGGCTCTATTATCCACAATTCCATCGTAAACGTATTTTGTTTTCTTTTGGAAATCATATTAGAAAGTCCAAATTTATTCAAATTGTGTTATTTACTGCCTGATTAACGATTTCGAACGTTCGCAAAGAAAATTATATTTAAAACAAAAAAATTATATTTAAAACAAAAACAAAATCCTAAAATTTGTTTTTGTTTTAAATGTAATTTTCTATGCGAACATTAACGTTTAGTTTTTTCTCCTTTTATTAAGTTTTTAAATATTCAGATTAAAAACACACAAATACTTCATTTGATATTTAAAATTTTTCTTTTTAGATCTAAGGTGACGTTGATCCGCTTTTAGGGTTGATCCGGCTATTGTGTGCCTTTGTATAAAATATTATACATCCGTTTTTATTTGACAACGTATGGTACTACGTCGCTACTACGTTCATACGATGTAATTATTTCTACGGTAAGGCTAGAGAGCCACAACCTGCGTTTTCGTGTGGACGCATTGCAAGCTTTTTATACCTAAGATGGAGACAACCCCATGCGGTAAAAGCCTTTTTGCATCTTTAAAAAAGAATAAATCAATGTAAAATTGAATTGCCAAGTTACGTTGTTCACGCGTAAAATGCATTCACCCATCGAACGAATGCAGTTGGATTACTTTCTACTGTCATGCGTCGCATACGCCTTGAAAAAAGGTCAAAAATGGGGCCTCCAGCTTGATTTGTGTTCGACCGCTTGCGCGACATCACCACAAGCAAAAATCAAGTATAGCTAAGAAAGGAGACCTACATTTCGCATTCTATGCGCTTGTAACTTGCTACGCATCCTGTAGAAAAAGCATAAAGCGCGTTGGAGTGTGGAGCTCCAGCTTAAGTTCTATGTTCAAATCTTAGCTCAGCCACTTTCTTATATTCTTTGCGGAATTTCTTTTCTTACAATGAGTTATTGTAGTTGAAATGTATAAAGTGTTTAGCAAAATTTTTCATTACAGTGCACGTTACTTGGTAAGAGAGGTTTTGCTGGGATATTCGTAGTAATATTTTTGGGGGATTGTATGATTATTTTATATTATTGATACACGCTATTCATTTAAAATCATATTTGAAATTATTATGCAATATTTAAGTACTTTTTTGTGTTTTTATTATATAAACAGAAAAAAAAATCTCAAGAAAATTTTTAACAACACAGTTTGTTGAAAATAAAAAAAAAAAAAAAAAATTAAATTTTAGGTCAATAAACTTTTTGTTTGATTCAATGAAAAAATTTATCAAATTTACACTTTGCAAAATAGCGTTCAATGAAACATATTTAATAATGAAATAGATAAATATTTCTACATATTCGATAAAAAAAATATTTGAATCAAAGTTAATACAGTATTTTTACAACTCTTTTCCATTTATAAAGTCTCATTCGCTTTACAGTTTTATTTGTATAATATATGGGCATTTCCGTCAAAAGGTCCACCGTGACAGAAAATTTAAAAGTTATTAAAAGCGGATTATTTTACGATATTGTTATATAGAAATATTTAGATTTTACTAATTTTATAAATTTACTCATAAATTTGTTCACTTAGATGAACAATCAGACTGAAAAGTTGCGCAAACGTACATAATTTCTTATTTGTGAGAATGTTTTATTGTATGTTTTCTTTGATATTTATCTTTCTTAAAAGAGGTGATATTTGATAAAAATTATTCCAAAAAAAATTTCTTATATGGTCTGAAATCTAAGGAAGAGTTCAAAGAGAAATATGTTATTGAGATTAACGGTAAATTTTTATTTTATTTTAATCATTATTCAGTTAAATTATAACGGAAAAAATTTCACGTTCAAAATGTCACGTATCGACCCAGATTTTGGCTTAAAAAAAAGAAAATACAGAAGATTATGGAATCAAACCAAGACATTTTAATGTTACATTGCGACGTAAAATTCTGAAAGTAGTTTGACTAAAAAATTGTGCCCGGTTTCGCTGAACTACGCCTTTTTATGCATGGCCACAAAAAATACTTCTGTTTTTTTCACGTTCGAACCGCTACTTATTTTGCCATTATCTTTGACCTAGAATCGCGACCTCCATAAACTTTAGCATAGATAACAGTGCTTTCTTAGTGCTATAATGTAAGGGATAAGAGAACGTAAAAATATTTTTTGTTTAAAATGTTATTGCATTTTTGATGCGTACGACTGTCACGTTCAACACTTTGGAATTACCCATATTTAGTTTTGCCAATGTCTTTGGAAAAAGGTTTCCTGATGATCTGGCCTAAGCAACCAGAAAAATGCACATAGGAACTAGCTTATCCCCCCATAATAAATTTTAGTGAATTTATTTAAAAAGAAAAAAAATTGGGAATTAAGCACATCATCATTAATAAATAAATAAAGATTCAATAAACATTTTGTTTGATTTATTCAACATTTTCAACAATTTATTTTAACAAATCACGTAAACATTTTGTTGAAAAAAATTATTTTGGCCAACAATTTTTTTATTGACTCAATAAACTCGGTTGTTGGCTGAAAATTCAATAACTATACCTACAAGCTTCATCGCAGAAAATTTAAAAATTTTTTTTATCAAATATGGGCAAATCCCAGAAACAGTCCATCAACCAAAAATTTTTCAAATTAATTTTTTTTTAATGGAATATAAGACTAGATGTATAATTTCATTTTTATATTAAAAAATATGTATTTCAATGATCATTAATGCAATAATTTTTACCAAATCCTACCCCACTGCTGATTTCTTAATGTTATACGTGAATTAAACATTATTTTAGGTGATTTTTGTGCTTAAAATAGCACTTACAGCAGACTTATCAAAATATGAATTTCGTTAAAAAAAAAAGTTGATATTCATTAGTTAAGAAATTAGTTTAAAAAATGCAATTCATAAAAATATAATTTGTTTTAATATTAAGTTAAAATGCTTAATTTCAAGGTCAGTTGTATGTAAAATTTTTCGAGCTTAAGCATTTTAACTTAATATTGAATTTTAAAGGTCGAATAAAAATACAACTTAAGAAAAATAATTTGTTTTGTTCAAATAAATAATATATATAATAATAAAATACTACTAGAAAAACTGTAGCGTGCGTTATGTAGCGTGCGTCACAAAGGGTTCACGGCTTTTGTCAAAAAATCACAACATTTTTTGGCTGCGAATACGTGCGTTTAGATTTCTCTTATAGTCATCTTTCTTTTAGGAATAAGATTTTGTATACATTAATCATGCCAAATTCGCTAAAAATTAGGAAAACGCACCTCAACCTTTGAAGTTACTTCCACTTTTTGTAGCGTGCGTCACAAAACTTTGTGATCATTTATTTCGCAACAAATACTTGCTAAGAAATTATGATATATGCCATTCGTAAGTACATATTAATGTCACTAAATATTATATATAAGTTGAAGCTATCTTTATTGAAAGACCAAAAAATGTTTATATTTCTATCAGAAAACGCGTGCGAATGTAGCGTTCGTCACGCAGGATTTGCTTATATGCGATTTTCGTATTCAAATATGAAAATAATTTTTTTCTGTGTAGCATTGTAATTTATCCCAATTTAATTTTTTTAGTTATCCAAATTTAATTTTTTTTAAATATTATAGCTAGTCTACTTGTTTAGACTACAGTATAGTCTTTAGGTTAAAGCTACAGTAAGTTCTTTGATTTAAATAAGTTATTCTAACCCAATAAAAAATGTTCTTGTTTTGCGAAGCACTAACAGTAAATTTTAAAAAGTAAGCGCACAATTATGCCCTACGTAATAAGCATACAGAGATGCAGTAAGGCAAGTGAACGAGTTCTTAACAAATTTAATAAAAAACAAGTTAGAGTGCTATATTCGGCTGTGCCGAATCTTTGATACCCTCCACCGACAGTTCGAATGTTTAAGGATAATATCTGTATGATGTTATTATTATCTTAAACTGTGACGATTTGTTATTAATTATGGTTTTAGGCGACTAAACTGTTTTCCGGTAGTAGGGTTTATATGGGGCCTAGGGTAAATTATGGACCGATCATCACGAAATTTCACAGCGTCATTTCTAGTCCTTTAAAACTGTGACGTACCAATTTCTGTTATGATAGCACTATTAATTATGGTTTTAGGTGTACTAAACTGTTTTCCGGGAGTAAGTTTTCTATGGGGCCTAGGGTAAATTATGTACCGATCCTCACGAAATTTCACAGTATCATTTATAGTCCTATAAAACTGTGACGAAGCAAAATTTGTTATGATTGCATTATTTTTTACGGTTTAAGGCGTACTAAACTGTTTTCCGGTAGTAGGGTTTATATGGGGCCTAAGGTGAATTATGGACCGATCGTCATGAAATCCACCGTGTTATTTCTAGTCCTAAAAAACTGTGACGTACCAAATTTTGTTACGCTAGCGTTATTTTTACGGTTTTAGGCGTACTAAACTGTTTTCCGGGAGAAGTGTTTATATGAGGCTTATGGTAAATTATGGACGGATCTTCACGAACAGCGTGATTTCCAGTCAAATAAAACAAATTTTTGCAAAATCTTATCTCATTCCGTGCCTTGTTCCAGCATTTATGTTATTTCTTGTAACAAAATTATCAATTTTTTAGGTGGTGGTTCCACATTTTGGTTCATAGCTCTGGTCCTACTGAACCGATTTTGCTGGATTTCAATCCCAAACTGCTTTGTATAACTACAAGCAATTTGGCACCAAGTTTGTTCATTTCTTTTGAGTTGTTCGAAAGTGAGCGTGTTTTCAACAGACGGACAGACAGACGGACATGGCTAAATCGACTTAGAATTACTCAAGAACCCAGAATATATATACTTTATGGGGTCTGAGATGAATAATAAAAAAGTTTCACACGGAATGACAAACTTAATATACCCTCTTCACAACTAATTGTGGTGGAGGGTATAAAAAAAAACATAACATTTGAAGTGCCATGATATTTCCTTACTACAAAGCAGGTTTGTAAGGGAATTTATTAAAGAATAGGTGACTGTGCCACCCAACATGACAAAAAATAAGTAAATCTTTATATTTCGTGCCACACTCAAGTTGACTACAGAATGGAATAGCCTCCTTTAACTTCGCACTCTTATGGCATGTTGATGATTTGTTTCCCTAAATTTGGCAATTTTTTAGTACACACTTTAAATTAAAAGATTTGATATCAATCTATTAAATTACTTCTGCAATCGACTCTCAAACTGTTAGCGATCTACCGGTCGATCGCGAGCGACCTTTCAGACTATACTTAGAATATAAAATCTTAAATTCACCCACAAATTTTAAGTGTTTTGTTTAGTTTCTAATATTAACAGTTTACGTTTTAACTTACCGTTTACGCTTACCGCATTCAAGAACTTTTAATCTTTCCCAACCTTCGTCAGTTTTAACCCAAGCTTCGCCTGGTGAGCGCCAATCTTTTGAAATAAACGGCATGATTGTTGTATATTTTTTAAGCTGGATATTTTATAATTTAAACTTTTTTAATATTCTAAGCCAAATACAATGTAATATATGTTTTTAATAAAATTTACGTTTATCACTTTTATTTGTTTAAACTAATTTAGCAGTGTTTCTTTGATATGATGGCAACAATTTCTATTATTATTTTATAAATTATTTTTAAATTTTATAGGACGGTTTAGCACTCAAGTTTTAATTAAAATTGTATTTACGTATTTATATTATTGATTGCTAAAAAGAGAAAGAGGAAAAATAATAGTTATTTACAGGGAATAAATTTAAACTCATGAATCTGTAATAATTGAGGAGGTCCATAACAAAACGCAATAATTACACCATAACATTTTTTTGGATAAACGACAAAATGTAATTTAAGTAAGTTGCACATAATTTTTTTAATAAACAATTGTTGAGGTATTATTGTCTACAAAAAATAATAGTAATCACAAATTAATTATTTTATCTGACAGTTTCTTTTAAAGTTATTTAGATAACAAATTTGGAATTATTGCGTTTTGGTCCGAATCCATAGTATTTATTTCATTTTGCTTTGAACTGTATGAAAATATTATTCACAATCAACTTAACAAAGGCAAAAGGTATTAACTAAACAAAAATTCCTTACGTTTTACAGTTATCTAAGAGTTACCACCAGAGCATAATTTATTTATCAAGTTGACTTTTTTAAAATTTCTTGTAAAGATTTATTGCAAAGATGTGTAATTATTGCATTTTGCTCTGAACCAGTATATTTGATATTGATCTGCAGTGTAGTTATTGAGTTTTGGAATGCTTTATAATGAAGGTAATATAGATTTCAATGTGTAGAATGGGATTCAATCAAAAAACTTGAAAAATGTAATTATGTATTGCGTTTTGTTATGAACCTCCTCAATTAGGGTATTCATTTAATCGACCTTTTGTTTTAATCGGTTAATCGCGCGATTAATTAACCGAGGTTTGGGTTTAATCGGTTAATAATCGGTTAATTTTGTTTTTGATCGGTTAACCGATTAATAAAGTTTTTTTTTATAAATTAAGTAATTTCAGTATATAAAAATGCATTAATTGCTTATTTTTTGGAGTTGATAATTAAAAAAAAAAAAACAATAACATAGGTACGAAACATAACAATTCTCGAACTAAAACGAGCAAGCAAAAAAAAAAACAATTCATTAATGCACAAAGTGTGGTATCAAGTCATATCATCATAATATCCTAAACAAAATTTAAAATTGTTTAAAGTAAATATTGTTGTGTTTCAAACAAAATAAAAATTGTAATACTGTGTTCATTGATTTGTCATAACTGCATAGTAGAAATCTAAATTATAAGCGGAATTTTACAACAGTCATATCGTTAGCTTATTATACAAACCTGCTAATTCACTTTGAGCACATTTTACAGGAGAGAAAAATTTTTTATTTTTCCTATTTGAAGCTTGATAGAAAATTAAAATTACAGTCAGTTTTACACACTTCAAGACTTAAATAGCAGAAACACTACATGCTGGTCGACGAGGCGTATCTTTCTCTACCACACGGAATCAAAATCTAAATTTACATAAAAAGTGGATTTAGCCGGTTTGCATATTAAGCCGACTATATATATTTCCTGTAATTCTTTTAAGACATAAGACTTAATGATTACCTTGTGAAACTCCCAAATATTTACATATGGATACAAAAATAAACTGAGATAATTTTATTAGTTATTTCAATAGTTAAAGGACATCTTATAAAATAAGTTTAAATGTTTAGGATTAAAGCGATTTTTTTCTTTAGTTTTGACAAAAGTTGACTTGAAAAAAATTATTTCACTTATCGTAGATGAATATCTAATTTCTCAGTCCTTTTCCAGGATTTCTCTAAACATATAAAATACTCCATTATGCCATTAGAGTTTTTTAAAATTTTTAACACTTCTCATTGTTTCGGTTAATTCTGTTAAAAGACTGATATGAGAATATATGAGAAGAAACAAATAACTAAACACATACATATTAAAAGTACGGGAAACAAAAAAAATGTGTTGGCAATCAAATATTTAACACATTTTTCGCCACATTCCTGTTGATCGATGAAGAAGATAAAAAAGCATTGAAAAACATTGTAATTTTAGTCATCGGTCGGCGGAAAATCGGTTAAACTGAAGATCACTGAACTGTTTGTATGAAAAAATATTTTCTAAACAAATACATTTGGTATATTAGACGAAACAAATAATTAAAAACACAAAAAAAATATGTTATAATACTACAAAATATTGAAAATTTTGTAACTTCGGTTAATCGACTGAAATTAACCGGTTTAATCGTTAATCGAAAAAAGCCAATTTGAAATTAACCGATCAGTTAATCGGGTAGTAATTAATCGGTTAACCGGTTGACGGTTAACCGAATGAATACCCTAGTAATCTATCTTCTATATATATAAAAATGAAAAAATGTTTGTATGTTTGTTTGTGTGTTTGTTTGTTTGTTGGCTTATAGACTCCTAAACTACTGAACCGATTTTCCTGAAATTTTTACAGATACATCACGTGAGCCCTAAAAATAAAATAGGCTACTTATTTTTTCGATAGGGGCAGGGGAATTGGGGAATTAAGATCCACTGCACGCATTATGCAGAACTTTTGGTAGTAAGATCTTCGGAGCCCCAAAATTAAAATAAAATAGCAGCGGGGGAAGTGGAATGGTGCATTTCTGTAATATTGGGTACGATCGTAAATGCATCACTGCGCTGCATCAGAAAAGCAAACTTTTTTTAATGGCGATAAAAGAATAATTATGACTTTTATTATTGTGTGACTTTTATTTTTGTGGAGTATTTCACAATTTTTTGGTCCACATTTACTTCACTGATAAATATATCGCACCTGTTCATCAAAAGTAACACAACTCAAAATTTACAAGTTTTCAGTAGAGGCAAAAAACTAATTCCGCCAATATGATGGAATTATTGTTATAAACAAATATAATGTTATAAAGGAAACTCACTAATATTTCAATAAAATCACAAAATTTATTTCTCTTCTTCCTTTTTCCGAAATTATTACGGATTTTTGATTTAATACAGTTTTCATGAAATTTTTTGATCTACATGTCAATATTATTTCAAGTTATGCTTATCACAACCCAAAATCAACAGCTATTGATAAACAGATTTTTAACATGAAAACAATCACAACTCGAATTAATACAGTTTCGCTGATTCATTTGAGCACCATAACCCTTGAACACTTCAACGCAACTAAAATTACAACTCTTTAATTGAATCAAAACAAACAATATGAGCACGCAAAGAAAGACATAAAGGCATTTCTCTCATGAAATATTACAAATAGAATACCAAAAATTTTACAGTCGTTAGATATGGTAATCATACACTGTTTCCTTCAAAAAAGTGGAAAATAGAATTTTTTGAGTTGTGTTACTTTTGATGAACAGGTGCGATATGTACAACAACTTAAAATCACTGATGCAGCGCAGTGATGCATTTACGAACGCACTCATTTTGATGTAAAATGCAAAAAGAATGTAATGTGAGGTAAAGAGATAGTAATTTTTAAATAAGTTTTGTATATCTAAAAAGATATGGTCAAAAGCTTTGAAATGATACCAATATTGGCCATATAACGATAAAAATGTAGTGGAAAATCACACTTTTATATAAAAACTTAAAACGTCCATAACTTGAAAACTAAGCGTTTCCGCCAACTTTTTTATTTAATTTTTTCTTCTTATTTTTCAATTTTCTATCACCCTGGGTACTTTTTTTTTTATTTGGAGCTGCGTCGGTAAACTAGATTTGTTCCATTAAACCTAATATTCTAGCCTCACTCATATCTCCAAAACTAATGAGACAGAAAAAAATGTAATACTTATCGTTGTTCTTTAGAAAAATAAGCGGACAGGTGTCTGGTACTTTTTAGAAATTCGGCCCTTTTACGGAATAAACGGGTAAAACCTCAATTTTGGTAGTTTTTTGTCACACCGTCTTTCTTTTAAAAAGCTTATCTAAAAAATACAAACACCAATTTGGTACTTTTTAGAAATTCAAACGTTTAAAGGGTGATATTCGTAACTATTGTTGGTACTTTTTTGTTTTTCCACATTCTTTGGCATATGGGTAATTCCAAAGTGTTGAACGTGACAGTCGTACGCATCAAAAATTCAATAACATTTTAAGCAAAAAATATTTTTACGTTTTCTTCACCCTTAAATTAAAGGACTAAGACAGCACTGTTATCTATGCTAAAGTTTATGGAGGGCGCGATTCTAGGTCAAAGATAATGGCAAAAGAAGTAGCGGTTCGAACGTAAAAAAACAGAAGTAGTTTTTTTTGCCATGTATAAAAAGGCGTAATTCAGAGGAACCTGGCACAATTTATTAGTCAAACTACTTTCAGAATTTTACGTAGCAATGTAATATTAAAGTATCTTGGTTTGATTCCAAAATCTTCTGTAAGTTCTTTTTTTTAAGCCAAAATCTGGGTCGATACGTGACATTTCGAACGTGAAATTTTTTCCGTAATAATTTAACTGAATAATGATCAAAAAAAAATAAAAATTTATCATTAATCCGAATAACATACATATTTCTCTTTGAACTCTTCCTTAGATTACAGACTATGTAAGAAAAATTTATTGGAATAATTTTTATCAAATATCACAATAAAACATTCTCACATATAAGAAATTACGTTTGCACAACTTTGCAGTCTGATTGTTCATCTAAGTGAACAAATTTATGAGTAAATTCATAAAATTAGTAAAATCTAAATATTTCTCTATAACAATATCGTAAAATAATCAGCTTTTAATAACTTTTAAATTTTCGGTCACGGTGGACCTTTTGACGGAAATGCCCATATACGTATTTAATGGGCTTCCACTACAATATTGAAATTTTCGATACTTTTATGGGGGAAAAAAGGCATCAAAAAGGATTAATACGTAAAATTAAATGCTCTTGGTTCTACAACTGGTACTTTTTTTAATAACCGCTAATATTGGACCTAGAATCATAAACTTCAACATACAATATCCCTAGTGATAAAACTCTATGGGGGAACCTTTTGACCATTGTTTATTTATTTATTTTAATTGGTACTTTTTGAATTTCCGTTAGTGTTGTACTTGAAACATTAAATAAAACATGCAAGATCCTGACTGAATTAGAATCCTGAAAGGGATCTATTTGGTACTTTTTCGTTATTTAACTCGTACTTTCTTTATTTTCGTTATAATATAATATCGTTATAATAAAGGTCCTGAGTGGATGAGAATCTTTAACAGGGCTTTTTGGTAGTTACTTCTTCTTTGCAATGTCCTGAGCGTATGAGAATCTGTAAGAGTGGCTTTTTGGTCCTTTTTTTCATTAACTGGTACTTATTTAATTTCCGTTAATATTGGACTTAGAAGCATTAAATTAAACATGCACTGTCCTCAACGAAAACGAATCTGTAAAAGGGGCTTTTTGGTACTTTTTTTCTTTAACTGATACTTTTTGAATTTCGGTTAATATTGCAACTATAAACATCAAATTAAACACGCAAAGACCTGAATGAATGAGAATCTATAAGAGGAATTTTTTGTATTTTCTATTCCTCTGACTGGTACTAACTTATGATAGGGTTCAAGCCCGATAAGCCACGTTTTTTCAGAAAATATGTATAAATTATCGATTTAGAGGAGATATATAGATATATAACAAATTGTATCAACTTTGCCAACCCTGGATAAGTGTTTGTTTATATTCTGATTGTTGTTGTATTTGTCCTCCTCAGTTTTAGGTATTGTGGATAGACAGCTGATTTCTGTATATTACGACGTTTATTATTTTGCTTCCTTTACATAGTTATCATTTGTGTTTTTATTTTGTTTTATATACCTATATACATATTTGTTGTTTATAATATATGTGGTTGAGTGTGTGTATTAAAATGTATCTATGTTTTTCCAATTAGACTAAAGCAAAAACAATAAAGCAATAGAAAGAAAAATCGTGTATTGTATGTTATTACACAAAAAAGTGTGTACCTATAGTAAAAAAAAAATAATTTAATAATTTTCCAAAATGTATTTAGATAAAACCTATAGACCGACAAACAAAGAAAATGTAGGTACTTAAGTTATGACGTATATTTTTTATATTTCACTTAAGTTATGTATTATATAGGTACTTATGTATACATACATTGTAATGTATTTATAAACATAAATAGGTATTAAAAATAAATTATACCTTTTCACTTTTATAAATCCGTTCTGGTTTTTTAACTGTTTTCATAATAGGTAGGTACTTTGTTTTTTATAAAAATCACTTTGTTTTTATTCAATTTCACAAAAACTCTATTACATTTAACTTTTCTTGAATAGGTAGGTATTTTTTATACTTATATATTTTTTTTTTTTTTTGTAATGCAGTGTGAGAAAAAATTCAAACTCAAGGTGCTACTTTTCCCGTTTGTAACGTTCCACACGAATCGAGTCACTGAAGTGAACTAATTACGAATGTTGATGTTATAACGGAAAGAAAACAAAAAAACGTATATACCAGGGATGGAAAATGGCCTTTATAATTTTGTACCAATTATGAAAACAAACTGTAGTTTTCAGGCATGTCGGTACCATTTTTTAATATGTATAAAAAAAACAATCTTTACAAAAATGGGATAACATAAAAAAAAATAAATGTTACATATGTTAATATTATTTATAAACTATTTATCGAATTCCCGAAATGGTTTGCTTCAATTGCTTACTTGACCTGCATTAAAAATATGTAATTCGTATTTTAATTTAAAGAAGCTACGTAGTTTTCCAAGAATTTATTAATTTTAGGCACATTTTTACAACTTACTGAGACCAAAAGCTTAGATTTTATCGGCCTTATAAAAATTGTTCTATAAACGTGAAACTTCATAAAAAAGCTGACAAAAATTTTAGTTTTTTTCTATAGACTTCAAAGTTTGGTATGACAAAAAATTGTGAAGTGAAGACCCCATGTTTGACTTTTACACCACATAAAAACATAGCAAACGCAAAGTTGGCAGTAATATTACAGCGCTTGTAGTTAAACAACGTTAGAACAAAAGCTGACAATTAAAAAAAATTTTCAAAAAAGAGAAAAAAATTAATTAAAGTTGACATCAAGGTATATTTATAGCAGGTAGCCGCGAGATTACAACAATTGTACAATAAAACAAACAACAGGGCTTTTTATTGTTGTTTTGTGATACGAACTGTCAAACAGCAAAGGGGTTGAAGAGACAAAATAGACAAAATATAAAGACAAAAAACTTGTTTACTATACAACATTAGACAGTTTGTATCACAAAACAAGCAAATAAAAAATAATTTTCGAAATTGTCAATCCCTAATAATGGATAACCCAGTGTTGTATTCATGAATTTCGACATGTTTTGGAGCAAAACTAGTTTTTGTTTGAGTTTTTCGAACATGAAAAATGTATGGGAAAACAATTAGCAACACACTTGTTTTGCTGCAAAACTAGTTTTGTGGCCCAAAACATGTACATAAGTGACAGATGATTAAGAAAAAAAAACACACAACAAACACACAAAAAAACAACAAACAAATTTATATTTCTTTAAAGTATTAAAAATGGATAAAAACACTTTTATAAAGTTATCAGATTATTTTAATAATTTTAATGATGAAATTGTAAAAATTTATGAATTATTTAAGGAAAAATATAAAAACATTAAGCAGAAATCTTGGCCGGTTGTACACGATCATGTTGGCGATTCTACATTTGAGGTATGTTCAGTGGATTCTACGTGATTTATGAAGTGATTTAGTTGTAATCATGTCAATTTGAAGTGATTAACAAATCACTTCAATGTATGGGTAATCATCTCGATTTTGAAGTGATTAGAGCTTAATCACGTTCGAGCTGCTTAAACGCGCTTAAGAACCCAAGTGTGAACATAGTATTAGCAAAACGTTAAAATTTGTAAATTGTACCGAGTACCGCGGTAGTACCACGGTACTAACAAGGTCCAAAAAAATACAATTGTACCATGATTTCCATCCATGGTATGTACCAAGGCGAATTCATACAGGTGCCGTTTTTTAATCATCTGTTTATTGTTTATTTTTTTTGTGTGTATACTGAATGTCAAGCTTTGTTTACATGTTGTAAAAAAAGTAGTTAAAATTTAAAATTCAATAAAAATCTAAATATGTACTTGAAAAAAAAACTTGTTTAAATTTTATAAAACAAAAAAGTGAACATAAAGTATAAACACAGCGATTAAAAAAGGCGTAAGGAATAAAGTGGAACCACAATAAATTTGCAATACAGGAAAAAGATTAACCTTCTAAAGCAATTATGCATATTTTATAAACAAAAAAATACCTTTTTTATATTTTCAACAAATAATTTTGACACTCACTTTAACTTTTCACAAAAATAAAATACATACAGGAGTCTACTGGAAATCGAAAACGTTACAAAATTCTGTTTAATAGAGAAATATTTGTATAATTTTTGCCATAAAATTCTTTTATTACAGCCAACTTATTAAAAAACGACTTTTTAAGTTCTTGCGTTTTGCGTTTTCGATTTCCAGCACACCCCTGATAGTATTTAAAAAACGGCTAGCTAACATAGTAACTCTATCTCATGATGCGGTCACCTATATCAATTCGCCTTGGTATATACCACAAAGTATACAGATATGAAAAAAGTGACGTATGAAAAATGCCTAAATCATTTGCGAGGGCAGCTTTCGAAGAAAGAGAAAGAAAACGTTTTTTGTTAGTGAAGTGACAATGGCGTAAAAACAGGCCGCTACTATCTACACAAATTGCATAATCAAAACAAATAACGCAAAAAGGGCAGCTTTCGAAGAAAAAGACAGAAAAAACACAATATTTTCTGTCTCGTGACGCCTCCGTATACTCTGTGGTATATACATAATAAGTGTTGCACTAGGAAAACTTTTGTATTTTGCCCAAGCAAATTTGTTTAAACTTTCAAAATGTCTTTCATAAAATAGATTTTATTTTATTTAACCTTTACTTTTTATTAAATTGTTGTAAGCACATTTGCATGCTTTTAAAACAATGTTTCCAAGGCGAATTTAAGAAGGTAAACTCAACTCGACAGTCGTTCATCAGATGTTTCCACGGCGAATTAACAAAAAATAGGGAAACTTCAAAATATAATTTTGTTTATGTTTTGCGCCAAAATAACCGAAAAAATTTCTTAGAAAAACTCTGAAAATTAAAGTGAATTTAATAATCTCTTTTATAACCCAAACAAAATATTTATTTTGATTTTCAATCAGTTTTTTTCTTGTCAGCATTGTTGACAGCCTCCTATTAAATTGCAAAAAAATACAGGGTCTTTTTGTAGTTGTAGAGTTGCACTTACCTTTTTAAATTCGCCTTGAATGTTTCCTTCAACGAACCTCTTTAAAATGAAATAATAAACATACAGTAAACTCGCGATAACGTGAACTAATTTTTGCCATGGCGATTCACGTTTTCGAGTTTGTTCACGTTATCGAATGCCAAAATTTAAAAAAAAATAACGCCCCTATTTTAAAATAAATAGATAAACAAGTATTAAAAAAACAGATTGTATTCATGTTTAATAACAAAAAATATATGTATGTGCAATAATTCAGTTGACTTTGCATATAATACAAAAAAAATTAATTTCTTATGAATATCATAAAAAATACACATAAAAATAACAAAAACGAATAGAAAAATTTTTTTGTTTAAGGAATGTTTTTAAGGGATAACAAATTTCACAGGAAAAAATTGGTCATTTTTTTTTAAAAGTTTTTTTTGTTTGATCATCTTTAACAAAGCTTTTTCTTTAAGCTCTTTTCTCCAATGATGAAAAGTATGTTTTATCTGGTAGCTGCTTCCAGTACAAGCTGATTCAAACATAAAGAGAGTTCCCCCATTTTTGATCTTAGCTTTTCTTTAAAGGGGTTAACAAGTTGTGGGTTAATTGTTAGTGAATTTCTAAAGCATTTGCTTTTAGCATCAGTCCGCTTACCGGTAAATTTTTATTTCGCATGCTAATGGGTTTTTTTTCTACAAAAAAATGTGACATTTTATTTAAAAAAATGCAATTTGGTGTCTGTTTCTTAAAAATCGTTTTATTCTAAAAAAACTCACCCGTTTCGGTAGCAACATTTTTAAGGAACAGACACCAAATTGGATTTTTTTTAAATAAATAAATAATGGAACAAACTGTTGACTTAGCAACACCATATTTTCTAGCCAAGCCACTGCCACTATAACCTTTTTGCAATAATTAAGAATATTTACTTTATCTTTCAAAGATAACACTTTCGGTTTTTTAATGACATTTTTCACTTTTACAAATAACACGAATAACATATCGATGTTAAAAACAGCTAACATGTCAGCGTATACATACATGTATACAATTAAGAAAAAAAAAAACGCTGTAATATAAACCAATAAGTGAATTCGGGGATTTCCCAATTAAAAAAAAAAAAAAAAAACATTTTAAAAAGTAAACAAAAGTAAAAAAAATGTGTTCACGTTTTAGAGCTCGTAGATTTTGTTCACGTTTTAGAATAGTCTGTGTAAATATTAATTTTGTTACGTTTCTAAGACGTTCGCCCTTTTGAGTGTTGACGTTTTCGCGAGTTCACTGTACATTAATCCCTACATGAAATGAATGAGCGAGTAGCCACATTTTTCATTTTGGTGTTAAGAAAATAATAGAAAGAAATTACCGAAATAAAGTTTTCGTCACATTCGGTCGTTTCTTTCTATCATTTTCTTAAATAAATATACCTTGGTAGGGATGTATTTCATTTTTGTTGTAATTAATTTTAAAGCTGTTTACGGAACCCTGTTTCTTTCAAAAAATATACAACACTGCATCAATTTACTGTAATTAAACACTGTTAACTTAACAGTGACGTTTCCTCATAAATGTACACTTGTCATGTGATATTTTTTACCGGATTGTCAATTTTGACAACATAACAAATTTCGACAAAAAAAGAGAAAACTAACAACTTTTTATTTATACATATATAGTAAAATAATTATAGTAAAAAAACTTAACAAAATGGCTAATAAAAACAAAGGCAACAACTCAGAAGCAGCAAAACAAGCCAAATATAACAAACAAAAATCAGATGTAAGTTTTTGTTTGAAAATAAAATTTTACAAATAATTTTTATTCCTATCCCTATTTTAGGATGTCATAGATTACAGTTCTTTTAAAGTTGTATTGTTTTATTGTTCATTGATTGTATTTCTGCCGGTGGTTACCTTCTTTTGTTTGAAAGGCCTAGTGTTGGATAGACTTTTCGTATTGACTGAAACTAAAAGCAATATTTATTCAGCCGGAGGTGCTGTCTTGGCTTTACACCTTGCTTTAGCTCTATACATTTATAGGGCATACTTTGACGATTCCACAACCAGCAGAAAGAAGGCGGATTAAGATCAAATTTTAATTTTTTTATTTAGTGATATATTTTTTTTACCACAAAAGTAAGCTTTTCCTTAAATAAAAATTCCATGTGTATTTTTTTCCTTTATTTAAGTTGCATTATTCACTCAAGATTTCATTTATGTTCCCAAAAAAAAAAAATAGAAATGTAAATAAAAAGAGAATTTTGTTTTTTGTGTTTACGATTCGAAGAGTAAATTTTATAAATGTAAAAATAAGTTTAAAATATGTTTATTACTTGTATTACTCTCTCAAAATGTTTACAACATTTTACAGACTTGCATAATTGTATAGAACATAATTTCCAGTCAATTAGTTTTAAAATACACGGTGGTGCCAGTTATCTTTAATAAATTATACAAAATGCGTTTGTTAAATAATTTAAAACAAAATTCAAAATTTTATAGTTTATTAATAGATCAAGTGCGAGAAAGTAGTCCTACGTTTATACAAAATCTATTGCCAAAGAAGAAAATTTATAATTTGGGTGCTTGTTTTGAAGTAGTTGATTTAGTAAGTTGTTGAATTTTTAATGTTTGTTTTTGATAAAACTAGGGGATGAGGTAGAGATTTTTTCAATGAAATAATTAATACATGTGTTGCATAACAACTCTGTTTTTTGTAACAAGATAAATGTAAGCAAAAGAGATATGTTTGCTTTGAAGTACATAAATATATTATGTTAACAGAATAATGTTGAAGCCCAGGCATTAAATTGGAAAACCGTTTGTTTTTTAATTTGCTAAAATTAAATTAGAAAATAAATTTTAATTTTCTTTATAAATTAAAATAAACAAAAACAAGTAAGAGTGCTATATTCGGCTGTGCCGAATCTTATATACCCTTCACCATTGTGCGAGCAGAATACAGAGCAACTAGACAAAAACTTAATAAAACTGGTAAATATTTTTTAAAATAAGAGACAACCGGTTTTGAACTTCGGTTTTCATAAGGGCCCAGAATATATATACTTTATAGGGTGTAGGATCAATATTGTAGAAATTACAGTTATATATATATTTTTTGCATACGATAGGTAGACACTGGCGTATCGAATGAAAGCTCGATAAATAAAATGTCGAGTTACTCGATGTCGAATGCTATTATTTCAAATTCAGTACATTTCATTCGATATCGAGTTTTAAGATACCAAAATAAATAATTTCGATCAATTTTGCTCGATATCGTATGCGGTGATTAGATCCCAGTATTTCGGTTATAACTTATAAAAATTTCCGATATTTTGGTATATAAGTCATATCCAGAGGACATATGGCAGCCCTAAAATTTAGATTTTTATACAATTTTTAATTTTTTTTTGTACGGGAGGTACCACGCCCACTTCTCCAATCCCGCCCACATTTTGTAGGATTGTGTGTATTGGCAACCTAAATGTGTGTACCTAATTTGGAAACTTTGACTTTTGCCGTTCCAAAGATATGCAGCAAAAAGTAATAAAAATACAACAACCACAAAGGATTTTTGGAAAAAATTAGAGGTAGTCGTGGTTTTTTGGTCATATCTCAGCCATTTGTGGACCGATCTTGCTGAATTTCAATAGCACGAAATGGTGGACTATATGTGACATAAATGAAAAACAACCTAGCCGCTATCATGTCTGGAGTCTCCGGAAAACACATATCAAACGTAAGACGGACAGACGGACAGATGGACAGACAGACGAACATCGTTAAATCAAGTTCTCTCCTCATAAGGACCTAGAATATATATACTTTATAGGGTCTTAGATCACTATTGTAGAAATTACAAACGGAATGACAAACTTATATATACCCTTTTCCACCTGAGGTGAAGGGTATAACAAATTTAATTTTGGTCATAATTTGTTTGTATCTGCACCGATTTTCCCGAGTTTTTTATAAAATATGTTCTACTAAAAATTTCCGATATTTTGTTATATAAGTCCTATCCATAGGACATATGGCAGCCCTAAAATTTAGGTTTTTATACAATTTTTAATTTTTTTGGTACGGGAGGTACCACGCCACTTCTCCAATCCCGCCCACGTGCTGTAGGGTGGTGTGTATTGACAACCTAAATGTGTGTACTTAATTTGGAAACTTTGGCTCTTGCCGTTCTCCAGATATACAGAAAAAAGCAATAAAAATACAACAACAAGGGATTTTTGGAATAAATTAGGGGCAGTCGTGGTTTTTTGATCATATCTCAGCCATTTGTGGACCGATTTTGCTGAATTTCAATAGCACGAAATGGTGGACTATATGTGACATAAATGTAAAACAACCTAGCCGCTATCATGTCTGGAGTCTCCGGAAAACGCATATCAAACGTAAGACGGACAGACGGATGGACATGGTTAAATCAAGTTCTCTCCTCATAAGGACCCAGAATGTATATACTTTATAGGGTCTTAGATCAATATTGCAGAAATTACAAACGGAATGACAAACTTATATATACCCTTTTCCACCTGAGGTGAAGGGTATAATAATGTATATAATACAACTAAAAACTCTACTTTCCAAAAAATGTCTTTTAATAAATATTATATTAAAGAAAATTAACATATTAACGGCCAATTTCACCAAGTTAAATTATAATTAACTGTCAGTTACAGCCACTGTTGCCAGAAAATTTTTCAAATAAATCTGAAAAATCGGACTAAATAATCTGGAAAAAAATTGTTCAAATCTGCAAAAAAATCTGGGAACTTAAAATGCTTTATTTTGGGGTTGATTTTATGATTATATGAATGTATGTATATATATACTTAAATGTATATACTTAAATGTATATTCAATAACATTGTGCATACATGGTATCATATCATCGTACTTAAATAATTTTATACATTTATTTATTGTAAATTTCAGAAGTCATTTGTCGTAAAATTTTATTTTGAATTAGAGTATTAAAATAATTTGATTAATTTAATGAAGTCTTTTGTGTACAAAATTCCTTCAAGCGATATTTTATCTGAACGATTTTGCTTTGTTTTATTTATGTATGTATATTAACTAAATATTGGTTCTACATTAGCTGATGAATGTGGCAAAACCAATTTTTTTAACCAAAAGGCACGATTTTGGGAAAATTATTCTTGAGTCAAAATTTTTAGTTTGACATTTATTTTTTCAGAAGTGTAATAAATTGATATATTTATTTAACAAGTATTGGAAATCAAGAGTCAATTTTTTGCATATCTTCTTTGCATATTAAATTTGAAAACTGTTTACAAAATTTCAAATATTGATTTAACTAAAATATTTGGATTTATTCCTTTTAAAAATTTTAATAGATCTCCAAAATCCAATCTTTTAAAAATTTAGTCACAAAGTTCAATATAAAAGTCCAGTTTTTACAATTTCAAAAAATCTGCAATTTGATAGCAAAAATCACTTTGTAATTTTTGCAACGAAAAATCACCAAAATGCAGAGAAATCTGCACTTCTGGCAACAGTGGTTATAGCAGTCAAAAACGTATTGTTAACTGGAAGTTAAAGTAATAGTTAGTTTTAACTGAACTTTGTGAAACCGATTTCTTCCGATCGGGAGTAATTTATACCAAGGTTTTTCCTATTGTATAGTAGTTTGACATAATTTGTCAACAAGATCGGTCAATAACCCTCTGAGTTACAGGGGGTCAAAATTTAAAATTTTTGTCAAACAGCTGTTTTTTCTCATTCATGTAACTTATTACTTATTGTCCTCAGCAAAATTTGTCCCAAAAAGTTAAGATAGTTATTTCTTTAATCTTTCGAAAGAAAATTATTTTTAATTTTTTTTTCAAAATAGGTCTTTTTTGCTCAAAAAAGGGTGGGATGTAGGATATATATCAAAATAAATGTTTTGTAACTCAAGACAAGGTTATTTCAATTGTTAGCATATGTACTATTTTGAATTGTTTCCTTTTTGTGTGTAAAGGTTTCTAAAACCTTTAAAATAAAACTAATGTTGAGAAATTAGATAATTTAACCTTTCCGACGGTATGTTACATATCTAACTAAAATTTCTTACCCTCGATACTGTAATACCCACAATATTTTCTATAGAAATGTAAAAAAATTTATTTTTTTGTAATATTAATTAAGTTTATACGTTATAAAAAGAAAAATAATTTAATAAAATATAAACTTACTCACATTAGATCAACGATCATCACTAGGGTATTCATTCGGTTAACCGTTAATCGGTTAACCGATTAATTACTACCCGATTAACTGATCGGTTAATTTAAAATTGGTTTTTTTCGATTAACGATTAAACCGGTTAATTTCAGTCGATTAACCGATTAACCGAAGTAACAAAATTTTAAATTTTTTTTGTAGTAGTTTAACATATATTTTTGTGTTTTACAAAAATGTATTTGTATAGTAAAATATTTTTTCCTTTTTGCAATACATTCTTTAAATACAGTACAAGATAAGAATATGTCCGGTGCTGAGCTTTTCCAGGATGAGTCAGATGATGAACTGACAGTAAAATAAACTCTCGATTGTAACACAAACAATCTTTTAACAGAATTCGGTTAATTAATTAACCGAAGCAATAGAAGTGTTTAAAGTTTTTAAAATTAAAACTGAATTCTAATTATGTCATAATGGACGATTTTAATTGTTTAGAGTAATACTGGAAAAGAATTGAGAAATAAGATAAGCTGTATTAAGGATTGCTTTCGAGATCTCCCTTTCATTCGTGAACATATGTATGTACTTCTATGCCAAAGTTCATGTTTCTAGATAAAAAAAAAACAACCAATTGCAATATTAATGACAATTGAAAAAATGTCCAGTTAACGAACAAAAAGTACCAAAAGACACCTAAAAAAAATGCAAGTTAAATAAAATAGTACCAAAAAATTCTTATCCACTCATGACGCTTATGTTTATAGGTAAAATATAATTTTAATTAAAGAAAGTACCATTGTAAAACAAAAATCTAAGGAAAGGAATTAAGTTTCCCGTATTCCCCCTTGTTGGTATTTTTTTCTCCTCATTAAAGTATTAGAAATTGCAATATTGCATTGGGAGCCAGACAATTAACGTTCGAATTTCGAAAAAGTACCGAATTCGTATTTGGATTTTTTAGATTAGTTTCGAATGTGATATTAACTTTATTTATATGTTTATTGGTTTAAAAGATAGATGGGGTGACAAAAAAAGACCAAATTTCTAAAAAGTACCAGACACCTGTCCGCTTTTTTTTCTAAAGAGCAACGATAGGTATTACATTTTTTTGTATGTCTTTTTGTTATGGATATATAATATTACCCAATTTATCCGTTTTTACCCTTTTTACCCCCTTAACATTCGAACAAACTTTCATGAAAAGAACGCAAACAATATTCTTTGAATGCTCGGGAGTTGCAATGTTTAGGTTTAACATTTTGACCCAAAGAGCTTGTGACCGGATTTTTTTCTATTTCGCTCTTTCTGTCTTATTTTTCGAAACAACGTCGTTTTAAACTTCTAATGCTTCTGTTTTTTTAAGACATTTTGGAGTTGCCTAGTTTTGTCAAAAAATACTTTTTACATATAAATTTTGTTCAAGAATTGTTTTTTTGTTATGTCATTGTTTTTTTTACTAATAAATACCATATTATAAATCATTTTTGCATTTTTATATATTATTATTACTTAATTTATAACAAAACTTTATTAATCGGTTAACCGATCAATTACAAAATTAACCGATTATAAACCGATTAAACCAAAACCTCGGTTAATTAATCGAGCGATTAACCGATTAAAGCAAAAGCCCGATTAAATGAATACCCTAATCATCACGCTATGCCCCCGGGCGCCGAGCACTTTTTGTGGATTTCACACACACGCAACACGAAGGTTAACGAAACAATTGTAAAAAGCCATAATTTCAAAAAACAAGAACAAACCACATAGTAAATGTCTCAAACGAGTAAATTTATTTTCCTCTCTTTGCACTCACCACTACATACACATTTTTAGCTGTCTCTCTTTGTGATGGCCGCCGCATTAGATCCATTTATATCATAACTTTTTATATCGGCGAAACTTCAGATTTTCCGATCTATCGGTATCGGCGATACTTTGCTTTCGATACGACTTTTTTTTTTATTTTAAATATACATATAAAAACGTTTGTACCGTGTATGTGCCCCTAAAAATCAAGAGCTGTTGCACCGACGAACACCAAACTTGGTGGCATTTGGAGCGTTTGTGATAAATGTATAAGAGAATCCGAGGGGGAAGTCGATAAATACCTTAAATCTTCTAATATTTCTAGACTCATATCCACTTGAAACGAAATGTTATACCCTAACTAAAAACAAGTTAGAGTGCTATATTCGGCTGTGCCGAATCTTTGATACCCTCCACCGACAGTTCGAATATTTAAGGAGTAATATCTGTATGATGTTATTATTATCTTAAACTGTGACGATTTGTTGTTATTAATTATGGTTTTAGGCGACTAAACTGTTTTCCGGTAGTAGGGTTTATACGGGGCCTAGGGTAAATTATGGACCGATCTTCACGAAATTTCACAGTATCATTTATAGTCCTATAAAACTGTGACGAGTCAAAATTTGTTATGATTGCAAAACTGTTTTCCGGTAGTAGGGTTTATATGGGGCCTAAGGTAAATTGTGGACCGATGGTCACGAAATTTCACAGTGTTATTTCTTGTCCAAAAAAACTGTGACGTAGCAAATTTTGTTACGATAGCCTTATTTTTTACGGTTTTAGGCGTACTAAACTGTTTTCCGGGAGTAGTGTTAATATGGGGCTTAGGGTAAATTATGGACGGATCTTCACGAAATTTAACAGCATGATTTCCAGTCAAATAAAACAAATTTTTGCAAAATCTTATCTCATTCCGTGTCTTGTTCCAGCATTTATGTAATTTTTTGTAACAAAATTATAAATTTTTTTAGGTGGTGGTTCCACATTTTGATTCTTAGCTCTGGTCCTACTGAACCGATTTTGCTGGATTTCAATGCCAAACTGCTTAGGATAACTACAAGCAATTTGGCACCAAGTTTGTTCATTTCTTTTAAGTTGTTCGAAAGTGAGCGTGTTTTCAACAGACGGACATGGCTAAATCTACTTAGAATTACTCAAGGAACCAGAATATATATACTTTATAGGAATAATAAAAAAGTTTCACACGGAATGACAAACTTAATATACCCTCTTCACAACTAATTGTGGTGGAGGGTATAAAAAAGCGCAGAAGTTCTTAAGTTTTGAAATTAGTCCTGTCTCATCTGAGACTATTTTCCATTGCAGATCTGGTTCAAACGGACTTGTGAAATGCATTCTAAGTCAAATTACAATTTATAAAGCTTTCATCAAGGCGAATTCATTTTTCAGGTTACGTAAAAGCACAGCTGAAATATTTTTTTTTCTTTATTAGGGAGAGGAATGTTTAAAGTTGCTTGTGTTTTTGGTGTTGGACTTAATACTTAAACAGTCTTAAGGCTCAACCATAAAATGCATAGCCTTGCTTAACCTACTGTCAAAAATTAACAAAAAGCCTCTCGAAAGTACTTAAGAAAACAAAATACAAAAACATTTGATGCATCTTGCTTAAGCAAATGACAGTTTAATTAAACTTAGCAAAAATGTTCCTTAAGTTCAATATGGTTTGCCATATATAATTTACTTAAGCCAACTTAAGCACATTATGGTTGGGCCTTTATTCCTTCACGCCGGGTCTCCACGTAGCAATATTTATTTCGGCAAACGTCAAATTTGATTGCTCCATTGAATTTGCGACATATAGACCGCATATTGCCATGAGTGGCAATCAATTGCGCAATGATTGCTCTTCTGATTGCTTGCGCAATTTTTGATTAGCAATCTGCGGTAAAATGTGTTGTCATTTATCTGACATTTCATTTCTCAGTTCTCCAACAATATAATCAGCAATTATTGCACCATTGTTCTGCCGACGTTTTTGCTTGTGCTTAGCAAACAAAATTGCTACGTGGAGACCCAGCGTAAATATTTTGCAAAAATATTTTTTATACACTATCAGAATTTCTTGTTTGTATATTACATATACTTAAACAAATTTTTGTTTAATAGCTTCCCTGTAGTAAATTAAATAGTCAGTTGCAAAAAACACTAACTATAAATGAACTATTTTTCAAATGACTACAAATTGGTTTAAATCTCATGCAGATATCAACCAAACATATTGCATAGAGGCACACGTAAAACACAAATAAAAGCAAAATAAGTAAAACAAGCATGCCATGAAGTCAAATGAAAAAAAATATTACAAACATATTTAAATAATTAAAAATAATTGAAAATTTAATCAATACAAATCTGTTTATATACAAGCAATTATGTAGCGTTTTTATTTCAGCATGTATTATACATCATCATTTAAAGCAATTTGATGCAAAATTTGCTTAAATAATTATTTCTATATAAATATATACATATATATAAAAATATATATTCATATGTATGTATGTATGTTTATATGTACATATATTTTTTTGACAAAAAATTTTTTAAATTTAAATAATTAATTATAAACCGACTATACTATTATATATATTAATTGACTACAAATTGGTTGAAAAATAAGTAGTTAGTAGTCAATTTAAAAGTCATGCAGAGATAACCAATTGACTACAGCCTATGACATGCCAATGTTAAAATAGTGAGTCGTCGACAAGGAAAATAGTCACTTAATCAACTAGATGTGGTTATAAAAAAACCAGTTTGAAGTTACTTAAAAATGTGTTTGACTTCCTACAGGGTTATTTAAATTTTTTAAGGAAGAATATCTGAAATTCCAAAAATTAACAGTCTGTTCAACAATTTTGTATGTTTACGTTTGCATAGAAAATTTGTATGATAAACATTCAGTTTTAAAATTTGTTTCATATAAAATGCTATGCGAACGTTTACGTTTAAAATTGTTGAACAAGCAGTAAACAAATAGAGAATATTTTTATTCAAATTTTTAGAATTTAGAATCAAAATAATATTATTTAAATATAAGTAACTAAATTTTGCAACTTAAATTATTTAACTACCGAAATCGTTTAGTAAATATAAATCTCGGCTACTTGAACGAATTTTGTAAGTGGTAAGGGACGGGGGTAAACCCCGCCTTGTCACTACTATGAGCTTATACGGAATAGGTTCCGCGATGCCGTTAACCTGTCCTGGAGGGATAGAACGGATTGCAGGGTGTCTAGGGCATTAAGGCCCGGTTTGGAGGCAGGGGCAACCAGGATTCTATTAGGATTGAATAGGAGTGGTCTCAGGACTCTTGACGGGTCATTGTTATTTTAGGGTTTTTACGAGTAAATGGGACAATACCATATCGTACGTCTGCAGGTAATGCAAGGATTCTGAGGAGTTAAGAGACGACGGACATGTACTGTGCCACGGTCTTAGGCCAGAAGATAGATTTCACGATGAACTGGGGTATATCGCTGGATGTAAATGACATAGGTCGGTTGTTTCTGATGAGAGAACTGTCGAGGGAGCTTTTGTTCTACGTGGTATCTACTCTGACAATACTTTATACTTTTTTTTTTTTTTTTTTTTTTTTTGTCGAAATCAATTTAGTAACCACCAAGGTCTATCCAATAGGTCTGCTTAAGAAGCCAGATGTTTATTTGGTTTTTTCCTCAACGATATCAAGAGTTGTTTACATTTTCCTTATACGTGTATATTTTTGTTTACTTTTTTGGTTTTTTGTCACACACACATGCACACAAAACACATTTTTCCTTTTGTTTTGCCTATGTAGTAGTAAGATTTTGACAACGGCGAGGAATTTTGGCTTATGTCCAGTTTACCAACGCAGCTCCAAATAAAAAAAAAAGTACATAGGGTTATAGAAAATTGAAAAATAAGAAGAAAAAATAAAATGACAAAATTCTCGGAAACGCATAGTTTCAGAGTTATGGACCTTTGAAGTTTTCATATAAATCTGCGATTTCCCACTACATTTTTGAACGTATATAGCCAATATTGGTATCATTTAAAAGCTTTTGAATAAATTTTTCTAGATATAAACATTTTATTTAAAAATGTTTAATCCATTAAGGAGCCGGCTATGCGGAGAAGATTTATTTAGCGAAGCCGGTGTTTGTTATACCATAGAGGAGAAAATCCCTGCGCCCGGCCGAAGGCCGGCTATGCAGAGAAGCTTTAGTTAGCGAAGCCGGTATTTGTCATACCATAGAGGAGAAAATCCTTGTGCCCGGCCGAAGGCCGGCTATGCAGAGAAGCTTTATTTAGAGAAGCTGGGGTTTATTTAATTACATTTTTATTACCTAGTGCACTTCCGTAACATTTTGATATAAATTTTGTAAAAACTGTATTAGGAGCTAAAGAGTTAAAAAGTTTTTAATAAATTTAGCATTTCCAGAAAGATCTGTTCAAATGCTTTCAAATAATACCAATATTGGCCATATACGTTCAGAAATGTAGAGGGAAATCGGAAGTTTATATGAAAACTTCAGAGGTCCATAACTCGGAAACTATGCGTTTCCGAGAATTTTGCCATTTTATTTTTTCTTCTTATTTTTCGATTTTCTATTACCCTATGTACTTTTTTTTTTATTTGGAGCTGCGTTGGTAAACTGGACTTGTTCCGGAATTTTACACAAACAAAATGCCTGTTGTTTTTTGTATTGTTGTATTGTTGTAGTAGTAAGCAGACCTATTGGATAGGCCTTGATAACCACTGTATTTTCTAGCATTATGTTTTGCTGCAATTTTACATTGTTATGACAAATGACAACGAACTGTTAACGCTTTTATCTATGCTATTAACATTATCGTTATTTAAAATACTACAAATGCTGTACTGACGACACGTCAGTTATAATAACATAAACATCTGTTTTGAACAGATATGTTTTTTATTTTTTCCCGTAAAATAATAAGTATTTTTTGTTCAAGTTTAAAAATATCGACAAAAATATAATAAATGAACAGTAAAAAAATAATTAGCTCAAGCAAAAGTTGTGTGTTCAAAAAAAGTCCCCTTGTAAATAACAAATTAATGACTACATTCGTAATTATAAACAAAGCTTTACTTTTAGAGAAAACAATCAACAAGTGTCTTGTTTAAAACAATAAATTAAAAGAGCACAACAAAACTTAAATAGTTTAAAATGAATTTTAAAGAGTTATTAGTTATTCTTTTATATTTGGTATGTGTGACATCCAAAAATTCAAATGAAGGAAGTGGGTTTTTAGTAGGTCAAAGGCAGGTGTGTGTAAAATGATGGCTGACTTCATAAACGCAGTATTGCAAAGCATCACTTAAAACCAGTGCTATGGCAGATCACTACAAATAAAAACGACGCACAAATTTCGCAACTGTTTTGTAGTGAATACGGTTATCGTGATCTGAAGGCATTGTCTAGATAAAGGTTATGGAGTTTATGAAGTTATTCCTTTAAGTCATGCATTGAAACACTGCGTTTATGAAATCAGCCGATTTTTAAATTCAACTTAAGTTTGTTAAAATTTCTAAAATTTTTTTTTTTTTTGCTTTTAGCTACCCTATGTCACAGAAGAATTAAATGATAGACAATTCTCCTCCTTAAGCCAGTTGTCCAATATGGCCCATTTAAAAGAAGCCGCCCGGGAAATTTTAATACCCCGCATAGTGGGAACGCCGGGTCATAAGAAAGTACGCGATTATATATCGAAAAGCCTTAAAGATCTACAATGGTCTGTAGAACTCGACAGTTTTAATGACACTGTACCCATATTGGGTAATTTGGAATTTCATAACATTATAGCCACTCTGAATCCAAATGCAGAACGTTATTTGGTTTTGGCTTGCCACTACGATAGTAAATACATACCTAATGTTGAATTTTTGGGTGCTACCGATTCTGCGGTACCTTGTGCCATGATGTTAAATTTGGCTAAAGTTTTGGAGGTACATTTACAACCCTTTAGAGATTCTAAGCTTAGCTTAATGTTTATATTCTTTGACGGTGAAGAGGCATTTAAGGAATGGGGTCCCAAAGATTCTATATACGGAGCTCGTCATTTAGCCGCAAAGTGGGAATCACAAGGACTTTTATCCAAAATTGATGTCCTTATGCTGTTAGATTTATTGGGAGCACCAGATCCAGCATTTTATAGTTTTTTCCAAAATACAGAATCTTGGTATGCACGCTTTCTAAATATTGAAAAACGTTTATCAGATGCCGGTCTCATGGAACAATATGTTTGCAGTGGTATTACACGCCACTTTCCTGATCGTTATTTTAAACCCAATTCTCTACGTTCGTCACTTGTTGAAGATGATCATATTCCATTTTTGAATCGTGATGTACCTATATTGCATATAATACCTATGCCATTTCCCTCGGTATGGCATAAAACGGATGATAATGAAACTGTTATCGATTATACTACTACGGAAAATTTGTCGCGCATTATAAGGTTATTTACTATGGAATATTTGTTTGGCATATTAGACAAAGATAAAGATTATGACTAAGATACATAACTTTCGATTTTTTTAGGTTAAAACTACAATAATTTAAATTTATGCAAACCGTCCCAAATTCAAAATATTTTTTTAAGACCATAACTTACAATTGTTTTTACAGCAAAATTAACTAAAAGTTTTTTATATTATTCTATTAGTGTTCACATTTTTGAAGTAGCTCTTATCCTGTTAATATTTCCAACTACATATGTATATAATAATAATAAATAATAATAAATAAATTTGTTCGTGATATAAATAAAAATTATGAAAATATTTTTAGCAAGTCGAATTTTTTAAAATAACTTCGCCTTAGTTTTTAGTAATTCAAATTGTGCAATAAAAAAATTATTTTTGAAAACAAAATAAAAGTAACTTTTTAATAAATTTTGAATCCCAATAGGCACTGAAAAATAAAATTTCAAATGCTTACTGCCAAGGCGAATTTACTTCAGGTGGCGGCGAGACTACAACAAGTCAACAACACAAAAAACAACATGTATTTTGTTTTTATTTTTCGGTCATGTAATGTCAAAAACAAGGCGAATTCATATATATATTAATTCGCCTTGTATAAAACAGTTGACTAAAGCAGGGCTACCAGATTTGGGGTTCTAATTTCAAATTAGTTTAAAAAAAATTAATTTCGGGCTTAAATTGAGAATGTAAAAAAAAACATTTTTCTCTTTAGGGAAATTATTGATAGATTTGTTTCCGTTACAAGCCATCATACATATATAAAATCTGTAAGATTTTTTATGTACAAAACTCATTTTAATACAATGTATATGAAACAAATTATAGCTCAAATACAATATCGGACGGCTGAAAAATCTGATTTACTGATCAGTAAATATCAGTTTTTTATTTAAAATTAATCAGCAGCATATTTTTCTCATCTAAAAAACGTTTGCCCCATTTGTTAAGGTTGACCTGTTAAAACTCTATGAAGTAAAAATACTTTTAAACGTATTCAGGGGTGTTCTGAAAATCGAAAACAAAAAACCCAAAAATTGTATATGTAATTTTTTAATAAGATTTCCGTGATAAAAGAATTTTACGACAAATATTAAACAATTATTTCTTTGTTAAACTGAATTTTATAATAAAAATTATACAAATTAGTTTAAAAGAGTATTACAAACAACTGAACAATTTTATTGTTTTGCTTTTTCGATTTAAAGAACACTCTTGAATGGCTAAGCCAATTAATATTTTACGCGTTAAATGGATGAGTTTGTGGGTCGTTATTATAGCCCTAATTCTCCACATTTGAAATTTTCTGAAGTTGTGAACATTTCAAGTTCTTAAACGATATAAAATGGTGTAACATGGATTTCCAGGCAGACTCCATTAATGCTAGCAGCATGTTTGCCAATGTTCTCATGATGCTTTAAGGTTTATATTTTTACCACTAGTCATAGGAACAAGAAATTTAAAATCTATTAATTATATCTTAGATTAACTGATCACAACTTCCACTTCTTTTAATAACGTAGATTTTTGGTCAGAATTTGTAAGATAATTACCAAATTGTAAAATTGGTTACATGACATTATTGTTTTAGTGTGCTTATCTATGCTAAACTAAATAATTTTTTTTTAAAGAATTATTTAGTGGCTTTTTATTTTTAGAGGGGATATTTTAAGTAATTTTTATTTTAAATTTGGGATTGAAGAAACAATTTATCTGGCATCCCTAAACTAAAATTAACAAAAATAATTGAGAAAAAAAAAATTAAAAAAAAATAAAATTATTTTTGGAATTAAGAAAATAATAGTTTTTCTAACATAAACTTGTGCAATTTTTGTGAGCATTAATTCCCAAATTCGGTTGAATTTAATGTTGTATTTAAAATAATCTAAGCCGTTTCTTTTCTGTGTTCATTTTATACATTTAAATATTAAACTGCACATAATCATAGAAATAGCTTTAAGCTATAGTTATAATGGTAAAAATTAGTTTTGGTGATATAAAAAAGATTTTAACTTAATTTTTATACATAGTTTAATTTATCATTTCTTTATTGTTTAATTTTTTCATTTATAAGTTGTAAAGCAAAATGTTAATATAAAAACTCAATTTTAAAAAGCACATGTAAACAAACTTTTGACACATCTGGCCTGAACAAAAAAAAAGCCGGCTGTCTTTTCGACACCACCTGAAGTAAATTCGCCTTGCTTACTGCCGTATTCATAAAAAATTAATGTATTTAAGAAAAATTTGTATGAAAATTTTGCCTTAAAACACATTACAAACTTATTTTATTTGTTATGAATACGGCAGTTAAAATTTAATTGGCAATAAACTTTAGTTCAATTAGATATTAACCCATTAAGCCCAAATAAATCTTCCGGACAAAAAATAAAATACTGCTTATTTTATGATAAAATTTATTACATATAAACAAAAAACAAAAAAAAAAATTGTTTTTTGTAAATTAAAGAGGTGTAACCAAATTGGCACTACGGTCACTTTTAAAAAATTTCTGAAATTTAAGGATATCAATAAGGAAAACATATATTGAATAATGTCAAAAAGGCTTAAGTTCATGAAATTTAATTTTTATTAAATTATTTTTTATGAAGAAAGGAATTTTACAACATGAAAATTAATTAAAATTGTTATTGATAATCTTTCATTCTTGACGTGGCTCGGGCTCGAACCCTGGCCGGCAGGTTACCATGACATGTTTCGATCGCAACCACTCGATCTCCTCAGATGGATTTGCCGTCTTACACTCGCAGCCATCGACGACTGCTGACGTCACTAGTCAAACATCAATCCTTAAACCAAATTGTATTTTAACATTTGGTAGATCGAAATTTGCTTTCCTGAATGATTATCCATTTTAATTGATTTTACATGTTTTTTCCTTTACTTCTGTTTTTTTTTTCGTACTTTCGTCAAGAATTTTTCTTGAAGTCCAAGTACATTTTCTTGTTTTTTCACTTTGTCTTTCCCTTTTCTGTTGACCTTTTTCAGCACAACTTGAAGGACAAATGTACACATAGAGCTCGTGCCTTAGCTTTAACAATAATTAGTATTGTGGTTATTTTGTTGAACTATTTATGGTTTTTAATCCAAATTGTCATGGTAACCTGCCGGCCAGGGTTCGAGCCCGAGCCACGTCAAGAATGAAAGATTATCAATAACAATTTTAATTAATTTTCATGTTGTAAAATTCCTTTCTTCATAAAAAATAATTTAATAAAAATTAAATTTCATGAACTTAAGCCTAATTAAAAATATTAAAAATTTTGATTAAAAACCATAAATAGTTCAACAAAATAACCACAATACTAATTATTGTTAAAGCTAAGGCACGAGCTCTATGTGTACATTTGTCCTTCAAGTTGTGCTGAAAAGGGTCAACAGAAAAGGGAAAGACAAAGTGAAAAAACAAGAAAATGTACTTGGACTTCAAGAAAAATTCTTGACGAAAGTACGAAAAAACAGAAGTAAAGGAAAAAACATGTAAAATCAATTAAAATGGATAATCATTCAGGAAAGCAAATTTCGATCTACCAAATGTTAAAATACAATTTGGTTTAAGGATTGATGTTTGACTAGTGACGTCAGCAGTCGTCGATGGCTGCGAGTGTAAGACGGCAAATCCATCTGAGGAGATCGAGTGGTTGCGATCGAAACATGTCATGGTAACCTGCCGGCCAGGGTTCGAGCCCGAGCCACGTCAAGAATGAAAGATTATCAATAACAATTTTAATTAATTTTCATGTTGTAAAATTCCTTTCTTCATAAAAAATAATTTAATAAAAATTAAATTTCATGAACTTAAGCCTAATTAAAAATATTAAAAATTTGGATTAAAAACCATAAATAGTTCAACAAAATAACCACAATACTAATTAATGTCAAAAACTTTGTCGTAAGCCGCAAAAAATTAAGTGTTCCCTAATTGGCACAGCGAGCGTAAATGGGTTAATACTCAGTTACGTATATCCCGAGTAGGTACTCAGAATTGTACATGATGCAGTACTACAGACAGAGAAAAAAAGCTGGGGCCATTCGGTATGGAAATATCGAGATTTCAATACAATTTAAATGGAAATTTCGATAAATACCGAATGCTGTACTTAAGCCCATGACTACGGTGACCATTCGTCCTTTTTTTAAGAGGACAGTCCTTTTTTTGATACGATATCCTTCAAGATTTTGGTTAAAAATAAGGACAGTAGATTGTCCTTTTTTGGTGAATTGTCCTTTTGTTAGAATATGACTTCTTTAAACCAAAATTTCCACATTAATACAGCAAAACACGCTAGTTAACATTAATGCCAGCGTTATATCGAATTCTAAAATTGTAGATTATCGAAAAGTCCCAAATATAAATGGTTACTTAAGAATAACTTTTAATTACAAAGTGCAAATTTCAAATGGACTGTGCAGAATTTAAATTAGTTTTATGTAAAAACAATCATATATATAAAAAAATTACTTCTACAGATAGGTATTTTTAATTATTAAATTTTTTTGTTTTAAAGACTTTTAGATAATTTTTTTTAATATCAATTTCTAGGTATATTTTATTGATTTTTTTCATCTTCTATATATATAAAAAGAAGTGTACACTTTGATGTCACCACTAACTGCGAAAATGGGTAGACCGATTTCAACAAAAACGTTGGGGATAGTCTGTAGATGGTTTATGTAAAGCTTGCGTGAAATCGGCCTAGTAGTTCCGGAGATATGGCATTTAGATTTTCATATATATTCCCATACAAATATCAACAAAATGCCCTCCGTTTTGATTTCCTTCGAAACGGCTTGACTGATTTTTATGAAATTTTGTACGTGTTTTTGTTAGGTATGAGAATGGGTCGTAGAGTATCAAAGGAAATAGGGAATAGGGCGTGAGATAGGGCAATAGCGGTAAAAGCTCCCCTTCCCTATTCCTTTAAGCTAATGAGCGGGGTTTCCTAAAATTTGGCATGCAGACACTGTAACATCTGAAAGGAAATAGGGAATAGAATGTGAAATAGGGCAAGAAGGGTAAAAGCTCCACCTCCCAATATCTTCTTGAAATTTCGCAGCCAAATAGTGTTACAGCTGGAAAGTACTATGGGCCATAGTTTTTTATTATTTAGGGCGTGAAGCAGGAGGGCTAAAAGCTCCCTTCCCTGTACCTTCTTAACTAATCAACCGGTTTTCTTAAAATTTGGCATGCAGACACTGTAACATCTGAAAGAGAAAGGGTATGAAATTGGGCAAGAGGAGTAAAAGCTCCTCCTCCCTATATCTTCTTAACTTATCAACTGATTTGGCGGGCAAATAGTGTAACATCTGGAAAGAACTAAAGCCCATAATTTTTATTATCTTCTTAGCTAACCAACCGGTTTTCTTAAAATTTGGCATGCAGACACTGTAACATCTGAAAGAAATAAGTTATATGGCAAAACAACGTTTGCCGGGCCAGCTAGTAGGCAATAAAATAATTATCAACACAATTATGAATAAAAATTCCCCGGGAGTTTTCTCCCTTCGCCCGTTTTTCCTATGTAAATTCTGTTGCAAAATTGGGAGAAGGGGAAAAACACCCGGGAAATTTGTATCCACAATTGGGCTGTATATGTATTAATAGAATTTCTACTTGATTATATCATATTTTTTGAATTATGTTATTAAATATCCAATAACTTTGATACTATTTATCATTTTAATGACATGTCGAAATGTCCTATTTTTCGTTTGAAAAATATGGTCACGGTATCCATGACTGTGGTACATACTTAATTGAGTGTAACTCACGTTTTCATTGTACTAAGTTCTTTACGCAGAAGCGCTGTTGCTTAAGGCCCAACCATAATAAATTGGCTTAAGCAAATGTGCGAATACATGTTAATTATATGAGGCAAACCATATTTAACTTAAGGAAACTTTTTACTTAGTTTAATGAAACTGTTATTTGCTTAAGCAAGGTGCGAATCTAATCGCACATTCCGTACGGTATCATATGTTTTTTTATTTTATTCTTTTACATACTTACATTTGAGAGACTTTTTATTAATTTTTGACAGTAGGTTAAGCTAGGCTCTGCATATTATGGTTATGTCTTTACCCTGTAATGTTTAAAGATTGTGGTGGTGTGGTGTAAAAAAAAATTTTTCACAAATTGTGTTCCAGTGCCCATGATATGTAACACCCGCGTCGAGAAACTTTTCGATTTAATATAAGATAAATCATACAATGATTTTTTCACTTAACTGTGTTTGCAAAATTTTTGGCGCGTAAAAGCTGTCACTTAAGGAAATTAATCGTCAATTTATTAAAATTTTTGTGAGAAAGTTCCCGCTTGGAACTGCGAAATTTTTATACTCAAGAATAAAAACGGGATGAGAAAAAAATTTTAACACTAAAACAAATATTAAAAACGTAATAAATAATAATACGGAAGAGGTAAGTATTTTGTTCTTGACTCAGTTTTTATTGTTTAATTATTTTACTTTATTAACATTTAGGAAAAAAATACGAATGTTGTCAAACAAGGCGAATTTACTTCAGGTGGTGTCGAAAAGACAGCCGGCTTTTTTTTTGTTCAGGCCAGATGTGTCAAAAGTTTGTTTACATGTGCTTTTTAAAATTGAGTTTTTATATTAACATTTTGCTTTACAACTTATAAATGAAAAAATTAAACAATAAAGAAATGATAAATTAAACTATGTATAAAAATTAAGTTAAAATCTTTTTTATATCACCAAAACTAATTTTTACCATTATAACTATAGCTTAAAGCTATTTCTATGATTATGTGCAGTTTAATATTTAAATGTATAAAATGAACACAGAAAAGAAACGGCTTAGATTATTTTAAATACAACATTAAATTCAACCGAATTTGGGAATTAATGCTCACAAAAATTGCACAAGTTTATGTTAGAAAAACTATTATTTTCTTAATTCCAAAAATAATTTTATTTTTTTTTAATTTTTTTTTTCTCAATTATTTTTGTTAATTTTAGTTTAGGGATGCCAGATAAATTGTTTCTTCAATCCCAAATTTAAAATAAAAATTACTTAAAATATCCCCTCTAAAAATAAAAAGCCACTAAATAATTCTTTAAAAAAAAATTATTTAGTTTAGCATAGATAAGCACACTAAAACAATAATGTCATGTAACCAATTTTACAATTTGGTAATTATCTTACAAATTCTGACCAAAAATCTACGTTATTAAAAGAAGTGGAAGTTGTGATCAGTTAATCTAAGATATAATTAATAGATTTTAAATTTCTTGTTCCTATGACTAGTGGTAAAAATATAAACCTTAAAGCATCATGAGAACATTGGCAAACATGCTGCTAGCATTAATGGAGTCTGCCTGGAAATCCATGTTACACCATTTTATATCGTTTAAGAACTTGAAATGTTCACAACTTCAGAAAATTTCAAATGTGGAGAATTAGGGCTATAATAACGACCCACAAACTCATCCATTTAACGCGTAAAATATTAATTGGCTTAGCCATTCAAGAGTGTTCTTTAAATCGAAAAAGCAAAACAATAAAATTGTTCAGTTGTTTGTAATACTCTTTTAAACTAATTTGTATAATTTTTATTATAAAATTCAGTTTAACAAAGAAATAATTGTTTAATATTTGTCGTAAAATTCTTTTATCACGGAAATCTTATTAAAAAATTACATATACAATTTTTGGGTTTTTTGTTTTCGATTTTCAGAACACCCCTGAATACGTTTAAAAGTATTTTTACTTCATAGAGTTTTAACAGGTCAACCTTAACAAATGGGGCAAACGTTTTTTAGATGAGAAAAATATGCTGCTGATTAATTTTAAATAAAAAACTGATATTTACTGATCAGTAAATCAGATTTTTCAGCCGTCCGATATTGTATTTGAGCTATAATTTGTTTCATATACATTGTATTAAAATGAGTTTTGTACATAAAAAATCTTACAGATTTTATATATGTATGATGGCTTGTAACGGAAACAAATCTATCAATAATTTCCCTAAAGAGAAAAATGTTTTTTTTTACATTCTCAATTTAAGCCCGAAATTAATTTTTTTTAAACTAATTTGAAATTAGAACCCCAAATCTGGTAGCCCTGCTTTAGTCAACTGTTTTATACAAGGCGAATTCATATATATATTAATTCGCCTTGTTTTTGACATTACATGACCGAAAAATAAAAACAAAATACATGTTGTTTTTTGTGTTGTTGACTTGTTGTAGTCTCGCCGCCACCTGAAGTAAATTCGCCTTGATACATACCTTTAGTTTTGGTAAAATTAGAAACTAAATTAAAATTTTTTTTAAATAAATTTAAAACTAATTTTTTTTACAATACTTAAAACAAATGCTTAAGATATTTTTAAATGCTTTAGGCTTCAACTTTAATTTTTATAAAAAATCGTGTTCTTAATTTTAAAAACTAATGTGAAAACAAAGAAAATCTTTGGTTTAAAACTGTAAAAATGAAGTTAAAAAAATCTTTCGTTTTTGTCTTTTCCTAAAAATATGTTGCCTAAAACTATGCTATTGTTATATCTGCTTAATGCATAAAAACGACAATGGTTTTTAAAAGGAATTTTAAGAACTTTTATGGTCATTTAGTTAAGTTAGTTAAAAAAATAATGATTTTTGGAATTTAAAATATTAAAAAAATGTGCTTAAATATTTGTTTTAGATGTTCAACATTTGGTATTATCATAAGAAGATTCTTTAATTGCCATATGATCACTTAAAGCTTGACTTAGATCTGAGATTTCAGTCTTTTCTGTAGTTGATATAGAGGTCTTTGTTGTTTTACTATCGGCTGAAGCTTCTGTTATATGGCTTACGGAACTTTCCAACTTATTTTGAATATCGTTAGAGACTTCAGTTAAAGTTTTAGCAGATTCTTGTTGTGTTTCACAATTTTCTTTAGGAACTTGATCTTGATTGGGTTCTGTATGAACTTTATTCACATGTTTGTGACTATTATTGTGTTTAGTTTGTTTATGACTATGACCATGTACATGTTTGTGCGAGTGAGTATGATCGTCATTGTGTTTTTTGCTTTTACTACATGATTTCATGTCACGATCATGAGAATAACCATGCCCATGACCATCGGGACCAGAACATACACTTACTTCTCTCAAATCGGTTATAGAATCCTTACAGCACACTTTATCCAAACATTCTGGTTTTGTACATTGCACCAAACATTCCAGCGATGATGAGCTGGGTACATTTTCATCATAAAATTCTGGTTGTATTGTGACATTAGCAATACTATGATCATGGAAATGTTGACGTACCTCGTCAATAGTTTTTGCATACATTTTGGGATTTTGAAAGATTATGTGAACGGTGGCAATGTATTTTTGTGAAGACAGTTGCCATATGTGCAGATCATGATAGCTGTGAATTTGTGGGAACTTTTTTTTTAAATTGCTCTCAAAATAGTCCATATTAATGTTGCCGGGTATGGTTTGCAAGAGAATAAAGCAGGCTTCTTTCACTGTAGGGAAAGGTAATCGATACAAAAACAAAAATATTGTCAGAAAAATACATATGTACATTAAAGCGACTCAAGTTTTATGGAAGCAAAGTTCGTGCTCGATGTACCCTCCTAAAAGTTAACCTTGGACTTTTTTAAGATGACATTTTAAATATTTCGGCTCCAGCTTTGACCGCTCGTGAGCTGGACCAGTTTGAAAAAGGGTATATTTTAGCATGTTTTGTTAATTTGAGAATCTGTTTCCTTATTAACATATACAAATTGGGTATCATAAGAAAGGTTTTTGTAAGGCGCGTCCAACTGTATATACAATTTGTCCAAGGACGATCATCCATTTCCTTTTTTTAAGGACTTTCTGTAAAAAAAATTTTTTGTTCGGGTTTGTTTGTAATAAAAATGCCAAGTTAACATATTTTAATCTTAGTTTTTTTGAAATTCTTGCTAGTTCGCGTTTTGACAAAAATGCAATGGGGTGGTAGCCCTTCGTTTTAAATAGGGCAATATGGGTATCAAACTTTTTGTTTTGCCAAGTATCTACATCATCTTTGCATGTAAATAATATAGATTTTTGCAAATTAGATTCATTTTACATCGTGTTTTGGAATATATATAAATGTAATTTTTAAGTAACTCTAATATGATAGCAGATTTAGTTTCTAGATCATGTATGGATGGAAACAGGACTAAAGAAAGAAAAAAAGAAATGATTCACGACTTAAATTTTTTTTAATTTGCGAAAAAAATAAGTCGCCAAAAAGTCGTGGTTCATTTCAGTTTTTCTTTCTTTAGTCATGGATCATTTCTTTTTTTCTTTCTTATGATACCCAATTTGTATATGTTAATAAGGAAACAGATTCTCAAATTAACAAAACATGCAAAAATAGACCCTTTTTCAAACTGGTCCAGCTCACGAAAGGTCAAAGCTGGAGCCGAAATATTTAAAATGTCATCTTAAAAAAGTCCAAGGTTCATTTTTAGGAGGGTACATCGAGCACTTTTTTTGGTGAGTCGCTCTAATGTACATATGTAAGTAAAATAGAAACAAGTAAGAATGCTCTTCTAGGCCTTGCCGAATGGTCAGTGCAACGTATGATTTCTTATATGATTTTTCGTACTTACTATAAGGATAACTGAGAGTCACCACCAACACACAAGAGAATATCGATAATACTGGATCAATAAATTTCGCTGTATGCTCCTTATCCTTGGCAAAATGAACAATCACAGCGCATACAATAACAAATATGGTACTACTAACATCTCGTAACAATTCAGCGGGTCCTTCTCTCCTTATTCTATAATGAACTTTTCCTAATTCCGATTTCAAGCCCTCCTTTAAATGTTTATCACTAGTGCCATTGTCCGATACGGCCAAAACTTTTGAATCGTTATCAATGGAAATATTACTAGGTTCAACAATGACTTTGCCATCAGTGGGATTTATATGCAAGAAATGGCCTTGATGCAAAGTATAACCGCCAATCACAAAATAGGTAAAACCATTTAGCATTAAGCCCACAAAACCCAAAATCATAACATGAAATGGTAAATGCATAGAGTCCTGATGATCGATATGTACCAAAGTCTGCAAGGCCTCGACCAACAAGGAGAACGATAAAGATGCCAGGGTAATGCATACAATAAGCATAGTCAAAATTTCTATTCGGGCCCAGCCAAAAGTATTGCTGGTCTTAAGCTCAGAGCTATTGATGGGCGGATGTTTGGGTATATTGGGATCATCGGGATATGTAGCGCTGAGTATAGTTTTTTGTTTGTCTACTGTTAACGAGGAACTGACTTGTTCTCGTTCATTGTGTAGTTCATTATGCTGCGAAAGAGAATTGAAGAAATATATAATAATTATTATTCTGTTGTTGTTGTTGTTGTAATATACATATGTAATATCTAAATTATCTATTAAAACGTTGTAGTATTTTTCGCACAATTGACTTGGCAATTTTCCACTTAAAAAAGTGGGTAAAGTATAAATTACATACATGTATACATACATATGTACATTCATAGATACTATTGTATTTATCAATGATTTTTAAATACTTTTACACAGATTGTATTAGTAACTTCCATAACAATTTTATTTTTTATTTCTGCGTTAAATCAAGTTGTATCTTTTCTAATTATTGTAAAAAAAATAGGAAAAAAGTAATATTGACGTTTGGTATTAATTACTAAGCATGTGAATTTTATTTAACAGATTGATCTCGATAAAAACTATAAGACATTTTTTTAGCCATTTTGAAGCAATATTTACACATTCTGATAACAATAGTTCTTAATTAAAAAGTGTCTCCTATAAAAAATATTTTTGTAGTGACAACTTTGTGAGCTTAATTTTCGGTTGTTCAATCGAAAGTCTTTATTATAAGTCTCTAAAAGGGGCAAATTTTGGTTCCAAGTTCTAATAAATTGTTTATTTACATACATACATATGTAGGTCTTTTCAAAAACTGAACTGGCAACATGCTTTTGAAATTTATTTTTGTTTTCATTTTGTTTTTCTTAACATACAGTCTACAACTGACATGAAATGCTTAACATTAACACTAAAATGATGTTAGTGTTAAGTATAGACTCATCATGTTAGAGGTTTTCTCATGTTATAACACGGTTGTTAATGCAAATGTTTTAACAACGCTTTTATAACATCATGTTATAACAGCAAATGATGTCAGTTGTAGACGGGGAGTAACCTACTAACAACTGAAACAAATTTTATTGTTTTTGTTTTAACAGCCTGTTTTTAGAAAATGAAAATATTTGTTCGTTCGTTAAAAAAAAGAACAAAATCAGATTTAGGTTTTAATAAAATTTAAAAAAATTTTCCGGTGAGTGACAAAAAAAGCTTTAATTTTTTTCTACACATTTTTGGTTCTTATAAAATCAACATCTTCGTAATAAATGAAAACAAAAGTGAGAAGAAGACGATAAGTAAAAGGCATTCGTTTAAAAAACAAATCACCAAAAATTGGAAAATAACTTCGGTATTTTTAAAAAGGAAACCTAAAAAACTTATACTATTATTAAATATTCTATAAAGGTTCACTTATAATTACATAAATATGCATTTACAGGTTCAAAAAATTCCAGAAATAGTGGAACTACATACGCTCAAAAATATGTACATATGTATGTACATTAGAGTGGGTCGACCTCCATACAATAAACAAGTTTGTGCCTTGTATGGAAGGTACATATGTCAATAATGTTTCTTAAACAGTTAAATTTGTATAACCACGCCTCCATATGCAGCCATTTTGTTGTTATATATAGCGCTGCATTTTATAGTCCGATCACATCGTATCGCATAGTACGTACTCCCTCTAAAATTGGAGTTTAAGAATTACTCTGGATTTCTGATCGATATTTTTGCTTGCATTAGCAAGGCATCGACACACTGGTAAAATCAATCTGCAAAAAGTTCGGGTCACTTTCCGCTTGAAAATTTATCTGACAGCACAGATAATTATACGTTCGTAGGATGCCAAATAGAAAACGGTCTTAAATTAAGTAGATTTAAAGAAAAAATAATATGCGGAAAGTAGTGCAAGCTAAATTTGCAAGCAAGTTTTAAGACTGCAGTAATTTTAGAAGAAAAAATTTTACTGTTTTGTTAAAGTAGGTAAGAAAACAAAGGACATTTGTACCGAAATGCGTGAACATATTTTAAAATTTTTAAAATTGTTGGACGTGTTAGTTTACAGTGCAGACTGTAATAAAACACTTGTCTGAGTCTCAATCCCTAAGAAAGCAAGCCAAAAACTGGACGTCCACCCGAAATTACCTTACGAGTTTAGCAATTTATAAAAGCTGTTGTAAGTTAAAATCCTAAATCAACAGCCATAGAAAAGCGGATTCCATAGCCACGTACCAAGAAAAAACCTTAATTTGGGATATAAACAGATAAAGGCGACTCGACTTCGCACTTAAGTATGTGGGCAAATCAGTAGTCTTAAATTTAAATAATGAAATAAATATTTTCTTTCATTTAAAAATGTTTAATTTATTAATTGTTGTAAATATCACCAATTTTTGGAAAATCAAAGAATTTGTAAGGCGTACTTACTATTATCTGTGTGACTGTACATACAGTGTAGTAAAAAATGACACCGTTCTTTCAAAACTTCAAAAAACTAGTGTTATTACGCAAATATCTTCTACATAAATATATGTTGATGTGCAGCAAAAGATCTTCTTTATGTATTTATTTCATTTATTGCTATTATTGTTAACATTTTCATTCAACATTTTTATTTTTACTAATTTACTAACACTTTTATGAAATAATTTGTTTTTGAAATTAATTTAAATTTTTGTAAACAAAAGCCAGGGCTATCCACAAACACAAAACCTTTATATGAAAAAATAATAGAAATGTACAAATATTAATGCATTGGCAATAATGTTAATTCACGAAAGAAAAAAGCTCTACTTATGTCAACCATGAATAGACGAAAGCTTTTAAATGTTTTTTAAAAACCAAATGTTGAACATTATCGTATTAATACGAAAACTTCAAGTGAGAAGACTTATGTTTTACAAAAACAGGCTGTAAATGTAATTTTCTATGCGAACGTTAACGTGTGACATCGTGGGCCTGGCTGTAAATGTTGTATATTTAAACACGAGAGGCGTTGCTGATTTCGTTGTTGGCAACTTAACGTCAGTTGTGTTGCCATCCGTAATCAACCCGTAAGTTTACTTCCGATCTATGACATTAGGAATGTTAAGGAACAAAAACTTAAACAAATATGTATATATAACCGCAGATATTAGAATTGGAGTAAAATTTCAAAAATCAGCTTTAGAACTAAAAATAGAATTATTGGGTTTTCTTTTCTACACAAAAAATATCACCTTCTGAAAATGTGCATAAAATGTCTTGCCCACCCTGTAATAATATTATATATATATATATATATATATATTATGTCCTGTGGTTCCTAGTAGGAACAAAGGGCCGTAATAATAACCCTGTAATAATGCTATTTGTTAATTGACGATAACAAAGCACAAGTTTTGAACAAAAAGTAACTGCTTTTTTCCAAGCACAGGAGGTGCAAGACAGTCATTCCGGACAGGGGGGCCTGGACCGATAGAAATCCCTGTCGTGGCAACCAAGAATTACACTGGTATACTGATGGGTCCAAGTCGGAGCACGGAGTGGGTGCGGGGGTATTTGGACCCAATACGCAAATCTCACTGGCGATGGGAGAATCACCTAGTGTGTTTCCGAGATTTTCACCATTGATGTGTGCTGCAGTAACATTCTTAGCAGGGGAATGGTTGCCGGCTTTATTGTGATTTTTACTGATAGCCAAGCGCCCGTTAGGACACTCTCATCCTGGGAAATGTCCTCGAAATTAGTGGCGGTATGCCGGTGAAGGCTATAGGAGCTGGGATCGAGGACCAGGGTGACGCTTTGCTGGATGCCGGGGCACTCAGAGGTCCCGGGTAATGTAAGGGCTAATGAGCTTGGCAGGGTTGGTTCGAACGCCAGAATGATGTGTCGCGAGCCCTTTTGTGGGCTTAGTTGGGCCACGGTGCAGCCCCTTCTGGGGGACTGGGATATAAGGGAACATAGGAGATACTGGGTATCGCTTCCTGCAATGGGTCGGGCGAGAGAATTGATCTCTCCCGGGAATGTAATGATGACAAAGGGTTTCGGCGGACGGGATCTGTGACTGTTGGCGGCTTATTTGACTGAACACCACACGATCAAGAACCACCTTTATCGGATAGGCATGGCGAAAGACCAGGAATGCAGACTGTGTTTCGATGGGGATGAGTCCACGAAACATGTACTGTGTGACTGCCCGGCGCTGTCATGAGCCAGAAGGAAACACTTGAGGCACGGCACAATAGGTGCGTCCCGAATTGGTGCGATATCAGCAAAATACCTAATGAAGTTCCTTTGGGAAGCAGAGGGTCTTTTTGCCAACTAAAGGGGAGTAAATACAATAGACCTAAATTGGTCGCGGTACCATCGCTATTAAGGGAAAAACTCTCCGCTTTCTCGAAAAAAAAAGAAAAAAAGAATCAAGTCTATTCAAAGTACAATTTTAATGAATATCTCTATAAATTACAATTTGTTATCTTAAGTTTTTATAGAGGCCAATTTGCAATCATAGATATTTATTTAATCAATTTTTTTATCGTAGGGTTAAATGTGTATAATTTTAAATTTAAGGTTTATATTGAAATACAAGACCTCAATCTAAATCGATGGTTTTTATGGTGTGTCATCTTATTTTATAAGCTTTTTCAGAAGGTGTAATCATAGGTTTCTATAGAATTCACTAAATCGTTTTAACCGGATTCCACTTTAATACATACTTCAATTTAGAGTAAAAATTAAAATAATAAAAACAAATAAATACAGTTTTTACGCTTTATTTCATACCTCCAAGCAGTTACTGGTAATAAAAATTAAAACAATTAAAAAAAAAGTAAACAAATTTATGTAATATTTGCATACAAAACAAAATAACAAAATTGGGGCTTGTAGGCATGAATTAAAACCCCATGAAACGTAGTCGTTTGTTCAAAACTAAAAAAAGTTGTGCATGAAAACGCGTATTGGCGAATGGATTGTTTTCGGTTGCTGGCTTTAAAAAAAAGTAGACAAAAATGCAAAACGTGTCGCTTATGAATTAAAAATTCCTATTTGTGTCATTTTGTTTAAAAGCACAAGTGTTTCTTTTATAACTTATTTAGTACCTAAAGGTAGTACTAAATAAATAAATTATCTTTTATGCTTTTTTTAATATTTTGTGTAGTTTTTGCAAAAATATACAAATTGTTGTCATTAAACTTATAGGCAAGTCAAAATATTTATTGTGTTCATTTAAGTTTTTGGTTTTAACGGATTTTTTATTAACCTTCAAATAAAAAGTTATTTATGGGCAGTTAAAACTGATTTAACTTGTTCGATACAAAATGAAAATTAGGCCAATGTGTAGTGTAAACGACCTTTAGTTTTTTTTTATTTGAATATTAGTTTTAAAAAAATTTGACTCGCCGTAACGTAATATTTTTTGATGAAACATTTGACCGCAAAAAGATTTTGTTTCAAATTGTAAATTCTTAGCGAAGAAAAAAGCTATTGTAAACGCAGATTGACTTTTTTAATTTCAAGCTTAAGAAAACTATGCAAAAAGTCAGAATTTTAAAAATTCCAGCTAATTTTATTGGAATTTTGATTGTTTAACTTGTCGTTGAATTTAATTAAAATTTAATCAATAGTGGTACCGTTTAAACTCAAAGATTAATAAATCCACTGTATTAACCATATTTGTACACCTTTGTATTTGATAATATAAAATATTAAAAAATCTAATGTTAATATTTATGAGTATAAGACATTGTAATTATTCTTGTATTTCCTATCGAATTAAATGTTTAGTACTCAACCAGATCTGATTTTTAAATATTACTCCACCAAGTCAAATCGAGGTTAATATATCTTGTTCTTCACCAGACAAAAAGGATAAAGAATCCACTCTAGTTCCCACTGTTCTTTCAAACTACATACTTCCATACTTGTTTACGTCGGGTATTGCTCGAATCATATTTTCCCAATTTTTATCTCTAATGCTTGTTCCTCTTTCTGCCACCTACCAACATTTTAATTTTAAGCTAATTAAATACATTAAGATATTGCCATAAATAGTTAGTTCATAACAAGTAGTTTGTTTTTTCAGCTGGTTTTTTTTTTTTTTTTTTTTGTTAAAAATTTTAAGTAAAAAAAATTTAACTTACCTTTATGGTTATAATACTGCCAGCCAATGCAAAAATATTGCACAACATGTGATACGAAGCCATTAACAAGGTAAGTGCGTGTGTTAAATGACTCAAAATCAATTGGACACAAAAATAGCAAATCGATAGAATCAAAACAATATACAAGGGGGCCGGTTGAAAGCGATAAAAAAGATTTTTTATAGGCATTTTATTAAAATGACAAAATGTTTTACTTAAGACCAGGTGGGAGGTAAGGTGGAAGGTTTTTTTTTGCAAAAACTGTGGTTTAAATTATATGCATTTAAAAATTAACTGAAAATAAAAAATAATAATAATAAAGGAAAATTAGTTTAATGTTAATGCAAAAAATAATTATAATTTACACTGTACAACACTGAAAAAAATAACAGGGTTCTGACAATAGATTCTGGTAGAAGAGGCAAATAAAAACGTTTATCGGCGTTTTGTTAAGTTTTGAGAGTTGGTGTGCTCTAACATACATATCGCTTATTTGCAGTAAGACCAGCATAACTCAAAAAATGAAATTTTGGAGTTAGAGATACAGAATTGTTCGCTTTGTTTTTTTCTTTATATTGTATATTAAATTCATCTTTATATCTTTTATACTTTCCCAGTTTGAAGCGAATGTGTCTTCTTATTTCTAAGGAGTTAGAGCAAGACCATATTTACATTGTCTGGGTTCACACTATGAAAGTTTTCTTTCAGAAAGTCTGAGTTTATTGGTGAGAGGGGAAGAGAACATGCTTTTTTCTCTCCTCTCTCACCCACAAACTTAGACTTTCTGAAAGAAAACTTTCATAGTGTGATCCCAGACATTATGCAATTAACGCCGCAACTTGCCGCAACTTTTACATGCAACTTTTTATTTGTTAGCAAGAGGTGTAGGGAAGAAAACGGGGTTGAAAAAGTTGAAAAATTGCTTGAAAAAAATTTTAATGTAAATGTGAAAAGAGTTTCGTAGAAACTACTTTAAAAGAACATAGAAAAAAAAACTCGGCATTAATTGCATAGATGTAAATGCGGTCCAAATCAAAAACTTTTAATGCGTTTATCACGAAATGGATTTTTTTTAATTATGCCGGTCTTGCAGCAAATGAGCGATATGTATGTAGTAAAATTTCATGGCCAACTTTTGTAGATAATTTCATCCCCGCACACGCCCGTATTTGTTGTGGTTTTTACGATTTGTTAGAATAAAGCCATAAATTACCGTTATAAAGGGGAGTTAGAGGGTTAATATCCCAGCAAAAACTTACATTGCAAAGTAATGAGTTAAAAAGCTAATATAACGACTCTTCACTACTTATACATTGGCATTTTAACTCATTATTTTAACACGGTGATGTCATTGGAGGCAAGTACTTACCACCCTCGCTTACAAATAGGGAGTTAAATAAGTCTTTACCACATTCGCTTACAAATAGGGACTTAAATAAGTTATTACTCCGATGTCACCAAAATTACAACTAACATGTCATGACTTTAAAAAAATTTTTTTTTATTATTTTTTATATTATTTTTTTCTATTTTTTCTTATTTTATTTTACTTTACTTTATGTTTTTTTTCCTATTTTTTTCTTATTTTATTTTACTTTGTTTTATTTTTTATTATTTTTTTCTGTCTCTGGCGGGATTCGAACGCGCAACCTCGGTGCTGATAGACTAGCTCACTACCAGCTAGTCTACCGGGGCAGTGTAGTTTTTGTATAAAAAAACGATGTTTTTTACTCAATTAAGAGCGTAAATATGAGATTTAATTATTGGAGGCAACTACTTACCACCCTCGCTTACAAATAGGGAGTTAAATAAGTCATTACCACATTCGCTTACAAATAGGGAGTTAAATAAGTCATTACCACATTCGCTTACAAATAGGGACTTAAATAACTTATTACTCCGATGTCACCAAAATTACAACTAACATGTCATGACTATAAAATTTCAGTACAGCATAATTTTTCATATTCAAATTTATTACAAATTGTTTTTTATTTATAATTATTTATTTATAAATAATAATACTTAAGCTGTGATATATTTAAAGTTTAAAGTAATATGTATTTTTTAAATATTAAAATTAATTTTTATATTTGTATGATCCTGAGTACATCTAAAACTTTTTAATGTGATTAAATTTTCATATTACAATCCCTTGAAAAAGTCGACAAACAATCGACGAAACGTCGGGAACAAAATATTGTAATTAAAAATTGAATTTTATTTACATTGAAGAAATTTAGGCCCTATTAGCTTGACAAAAATAATATTCGTAAGAACAAATATTTTAAATCAATTTGTATTAGATTTGAAAAAACTTCAACCGTAGATGCATTTTATTACGAATGAATTATAAATTTCGTTAATCAACACATACACAAGTACTTAGGTATCAGATTATATGTCAGCCATTACCAAACTACTTCTATGTAATGCAGATGGTATGAAGCAGTCATTGAAAAGTAAGTTGTTCAGTAATGGCAAGTCATTACCAAGTTTTTGCTGGGATGTTTCACCGTAATATTATCTACAAAGTTGCTAAACATACTATATACCGCAGATGTAAAGAACACATAGTTTCATATGCCGATATGCTACACTAACAGGCCAATAGGGGGAAACTTTAACACCACCTAAAATAAAATTCCAATGTGAGCTTTCAAAACACCGACACATAGATATTTTTATTAATCTCCTCTACCAGAATCCATTCTCCGAACCCCGATTTTATGAAAAAGTTCGAAATTGTTGTACAGGGTTATTAAAAAAGCTTAATTTTTAAAAAAAAACCTACAAAAGATAATTGAATCGTTCATTTTATTAACCCGTCAACTGACATTTTTTCAAAGTACTGAAAACCGTTACAATTTTAAAAATTAGTATGTTTTCTTTTAGGTTTCCGTTGATTTAAAAAAGTGCACTTGACGGACTTCTGAAATAAACGATTCATTTGTGTTCTGTTAATACTAATGACATTGCCGTTCTCCAGATATACATAAAAATAAAATAAGAAAATAATAACAAGGGATTTATGGTTAAAATAAGAGGCAGTCGTGGTTTTTTGCTCATATCTCAGCCAATTGTAGACCGATCAGGCTGAATGTCAATAGCAAACGGGTTCCTTACTATATGTGACATAAATATATAAACACCTGGTTGCCATCATATCTGGGGGCTTTGGAAATCCCATTTCAACGGACATTGTGATGTAAACTTCTCTTCTCACAAAGATCCGGAATATATATACGGAAGAAAGTTTATTTTCCAAAGTAATCAATTTCGTTCCTTAAAATAAGAAAATCTAAAATAATAATTTATTGATTTTAACTTATTTCGTTCGTTTTAAGTAAAATTTTCTTAAATAAAGAAAAATTTTGCTTGAACGAGATCATGCAAAATTTTCTTGATGCAAGCCACCATATTTTTTGGTGATTTAGTAAATTATTCTTTCCGTGTAGGATTGTAAAAATTACAAACTCATATATAACCTTTTGCTTTCGGCTAGGGGTATAATTACGTATGTATTTACTAATATCCTAAACATGTAATAATATGAAAAATTAAAACTTTCTGCAATGATTCCAGGATGTTAAAGACTCAAGTTTCAATGTAAACTCTCATTATTATTCAAATAATTATCTTATAGGCAATTTTTAATGTTTTTCGTACTATTTAAATGGAATTGATCATATTTCAAAAATAAAAAAACAACTTTAATTACAAACTTTATTTACACTGTATCATTTGAATAATAAACTAATAAGAAGGGCAACCAAACAAGCACTAAAAAAACCGTTTGAAGCTCTTAAAAAAAGCGTTTAAAAACAAGAAAATTAGCTGTTAAAATTAAAAAAAAAACAAAAACAAAATGTATTGTTTACTTTCCACTTTATTCGTTTAATACATTGATACAGTTAATTAAAAATTGATGGGATAAATGTTCGAAAAGAAAACTCTGTCTATTTGGAGTCAGCACAGAAAAAGTCCTTTCAACGTATACAGATGTTAAGGGAGCATATTTAAAATTGAGTATTTGCTCTGAAGTATATTTTATACGATTGGACTCACAATTCCGCTTGCCACCCAAAATATCCCCAATATCTTTTAGTACCAAAAATCCTTAATTTTTTAATAAAACTGATTTAATTTTGTTATTAACTTTGTCTATTCCCCTGGAACACCGGACATTTTTCTTACGGTGTCTAAAACTATATTCACTTGGGAGACCAATGAAAGATTTTTTGTTTCCAATTTTGTTACAACTTCGTGTAAAAACCCAAAATGTTCAGAAATGAACAATATTTGGTGTCGCAAATCACTTTCATTCCAATATATTTATTCATATACATATTCATTCCAATATAAATATACAGTGATTTTCTTAATAGCTAAAACTATACTAAACAAGTTAGAGTGCTATATTCGGCTGTGCCGAATCTTTGATACCCTCCACCGACACTTCGAATGTTTTAGGAGTAATATCTGTATGATGTCTATTTGTTATTATAATCTTTGTAAAAACAGACATCTGCATTAAAATTTGTTGCGGTTTAGACCAATATAAAATTATTGATCGACAATTAGAATCAATTTGAAAAAGTTTGAGTAGAATATCAGTTTAAGATGAACTTAAATGATTTTCAAGAGAACAAATTATATAAAAGCCATGGTAAGCTATCATCCCAAATTCTGCAGAACGATTTCTGGTATTAAAAAACATAAATTTCAATACAGCGGTGCAATTAGTTTAAGCGTTTGCAGTAAATTTCAGAAGGCTGCTAAAATGGAATCTAAGGAAAATTATGGACCGTATATCACAAAATTGCATAACATTTTTACTGGCCATATGAAGCTAAACTGGAAGAAAGTTTACCGCGTATTTAATTATTTTACCAGAGTGGGCTTTATATGAGGCCTATGGTAAGTTATGGACCGATCTTCACCAAATTTCACAGTGTCATTTATAGTTCTATAAAACTGTGATGTATCAAATTTTGTTATGATAGCGCTATTTTTTACGTTTTTAGGCGTACTAAGCTGTTTTCCGGGAGTAAGGTTTATATGGGGCCTATGGTAAATGATGGACCGTTCTTCACAAAATTTTAAAGTCTTATTTCTCGTTCAATAAAACTGTGATGTACCAAATTTTGTTATGATAGCATTCTTTTTTACGTTTTTAGGCGTACTAAGCTGTTTTCCGGGAGTAAGGTTTATATGGGGCCTATGGTAAATTATGGACCGATCTTCACGAAATTTCACAGTCTTATTTTTAGTTCTAAAAAGTTCTACCAAATTTTGTTATGATAGCATTATTTTTTACGGATTTAGGCGTACTAAACTGTTTTCTGGAAGTAGGTTTTATATGGGGCCTATGGTAAATTATGGACCGATCTTCACGAAACTAAATAGTTTCATTTCTAGTCCTATTTAACTGTGACGTGCCAAAATTTGTTATGATAGCATTGTTAGTTAGGGTTTTAGGCTTACTATACTGTTTTCCGGGAGTAGGGCCTTTATGGGGCCTAGGGTAAATCATGGACGGATCTTCAAGAAATTTTACAGCGTGATTTCCAGTTAAATAAAACGAACTGTTGCGAAATCTTATATCATTCTGTGCATTTTTCCACCATTTATGTTAGTTTTAGGTGGTGGTTCCACATTTTGATTCATAGCTCAGATCCTATTGAACCGATTTTGCTGGATTTCAATCCCAAACTGCTTAGGATAACTACAAGCAATTTGACACCAAGTTTGTTTATTTCTTTTGAGTTTTTCGAAAGTGAGCGTGTTTTCAACAGACGGACAGACAAGCAGATGGACAGACAGGCGGACATGGCTAAATCGACTTAAAATTACTCAAGGACCCAGAATATATATACTTTATAGGGTCTGAGATGAATAATAAAAAAGTTTCACACGGAATGACAAACTTAATATACCCTCTTCACAACTAATTGTGGTGGAGGGTATAAGAAGTAAAAAAAAAAAACGTTACTATACCAAAAACAGAGAGAAGGGGAACTAACAGACGTTACTTTATATAAAAACTATATTTAAAAAGAAATAAGAAGTTACAAACTATGATGGTAAAAATACGTTACAGAAGGAGTATTATTGTATGAAGACCAAGTTTGATCGTTAGTATACAGCAGTAATAGCCACTCCATAGCCTCGCGAGGCAGTCAATAATCGTATTTTTCACACAGCCACGGTCGTCAATTCACATGTATACAACAACTTTGTTCGTTTCAAAACATGAGACTATCATCAGTATCTGCGAAAGCACCCAAGCACATAATATCTTTATGTGCGTGCGTTCGGGGCTCGGTTATCACTGTATACCTGCGATCGGCAAAATCAGGGTGGCGCGTTTTCTCTTCTCTCTTTTATTCTCTGCTATACTCTTTTTTTTACGTAGGTGTGCACACACATTAAAGAGAATTTAACAACATTAACAACAACATATGTTGTAAAATGTAAAATTCATACAGCGCATACAATCACAAACTGTAATAGTACAGGGTGCCGATAGCAGCTGTATACTATACAGCTATGGAATTTTTGAGAGAAAAGAACTTAAACAAGCAAATAATAAAATACGTTGTTTAATCAATCAAGGCTTAATACTAAAAACTTAAACACATAAAATACATACATATATACATATACAACAATATAAAGCACGATGGCCACGTATCAAATTGATTTGTCAAACTCAGTTTTTTTTGATTGTGTTAGTGAATAAAATCTCACACGTATATGTGGATGTGAGTTTGACGAAAATCAAAACAATTTAGATTTTCACTGCCGCTGCTACTATGATTTGAAGCGAATTTGATGTGTGGCTGCGAAAAACGTCAGTTTTCGCAGCGACAACACCGTACGGTAAAAATTTTGTGGTTAAATAAAAAATGAAGGAAACAAATTTTGTACTTGAATTTATTGAAGTATACCGTGGTTTTCCTGCTTTATGGCAGGTTAAATCCAAGGAATACAGCAACAGAGATGAGAAAAATTCTCAGTATAAAGTTCTTCTTCAAAAATACAAAGAAAAGTATTTTCCTGCATATGCCAGAGCAATAGCTATGCAACAATTTTCTATGTCATTCACATTTCTAAAAAAAAAAAAAAAATTTGTAAACATAAAAATATTTTGCGACCAAATTAACCACACGTTCTTACCTTTTAAAAACAGCTTTGAAATGAAATTTGATGGTTTGAGTTTGATACGTTGCTGTGTTAAGCAAAACCAAATATTACCAATACATACATATTATTTGTCAAATCAGTTTGAACGTGGCCATCGTGCTTTAAAAGTACGTTACAGTACCGCTAAGACAGACTAACATAAATATCAAGTAAGAAAGTGTAGTCATCCAAGCCCGACCATATGATACCCAACACCATAGTATTTAAAAACAAATTTTCGAGAGCGTATGGCTATTTAAATAGGGATCTATCTGTGTTTTAAATTTCATTAAAATCGGTTTGATAGTTTCTGATAGGCATAAATTGCCCCCTATCTCCACTCGTGGTACTATTTCTTAAAAAAAATTAATGCCTTATGAATCCGTTTAAAAATGGATCTACCTACATGTTTTAAATTTCATTAAAAATTAGTTTGATAGTGGGCATAAATTCCCTATTCCGGAAAGCAGCTTGTATGGGGGCTTTATGAAATTAAAGACCGATTCGCGCTTGAGCCAATTAGAACCTATTTACCAAATTTCAGAAAGTGATTCTGAGTCGATCAGGATACTTTAGGACCAATATTTAAAGGTGTTACATACATCAGCACAAATTCATAATACCCTCTCCACTTTTGTGGTGTAGGTATTATAACATACAGAGATAATATAGGTTGTTGGGTTGATATTGTACAAGGGAATCACAAAATGTTACCATTACGCTGAACGTTGTTACAGCACAAAAAGGGTTGATTTTTTTAGTATTTATAAAAAAAAAGTTGCACATCAAAAAAATAATAACGATTTTTGCAAAAATTTATTAAATAATTTTTTTTCGTATAAAAAAATTAAAAATGATCTTAAAATGGCAAAAAAATAAAAAAAAAGCCGATGTTGCAAAAATAACTAAAAAAAAAATTCGATATTGCCCAAATAAGCAAAAAAAAAAAGACCTAACAAAAATAGCTAATTTTTTTAGTTTTTTTATGATCGAAATTTGTTTTCAATCAAAAACATTTTATCCTGTTAAACAAAAAATAAGCATTTGCTTTTTTTTGGTTGGCCTACTAATAAGCAATAGACGCTTTGTAATTTAATTTTATCCAATGACGTTTTTTTGTTTTAAAATTTCTCTTACGCTTCAACGATTAACATTTAACGTAATTGTCTATAATAATCGATTATACTCAAAAAATATACATAGATCTATACTCGTAAAACGCAATATTGTATTTTATATGATAAACACATGTGATATCATTAGATATGAAACACTTTGAATTTAAATCAATTAGACAGTAAGTGTTAAAAGTTTTTTTTATACTGTATAATTATTTTATTTTAATATTCTAACTTATATGCATGATATTAAAGCAATTAAAAAGAAAATAATTGAAAACTAATAAAGATGTTGAATGTCACACACCTCCAAGTGAAATGAAAATTAAAGGAGTTAAATCATTTAAATTTGATAAAATTATCAAGTTTATTTATTATGTATTGTATATTTAAATTAGAAAAAAGTTCCAACTAACTAATAAAAAAAAAACACCTGGCAGCATTGTTGAGCTTATATCAAATTGACTTCTGCAATAGCTTCCCAGGCAGAAAAAGGCAATCACCACGACGCTCTGCCGACGTTGCAGGGGGTACTATCAACATCAATACAACGTACTGGTTACCAAATTTTCAATGTTGTCACAATATTAAAATGCTAACGCTAAATGTGCGTCTTCCGACTCTTCTTTTTAGTGTTGTTACAGTACTGTAAATTAAAATTTACAATGTTGGATTCACGATTTTACAACGTAGTCACAACCGTCTTCTAAAAAAACCCCAAAACCGTCGTCTTAAAAAACTAAAGTCGTATATTTGTATTTAGGGTGTTGTACCGGTGTTGAATCTTATTTAAAAACGGTATTAAAAAACGAAGGTTGTAATTTTGTATCTACAGTGTTGTGATGGTACCATATTGGTATACATATTGGTAGAGTCACAATTTTGTATTTACAGGGTTGTTGCGGTACATAATATTTAGAAGAGTCGTAATTTCTGCCTGCGTTGTTCCATAAATGCCCAGGAGTCGCCCCTAGTAAGATAACATGTATGACCGACCTCAATTAGTTTTTTGTCCTTAACAATTTCTCGAGACAAACTTGCCCCATATCTCCACTTTTAAGGTGGGCTCCCATACAAATATTGCGTTTTATGAAAGTCTTATATTAATTAAAATTTTTCGACTTTTGTAAATAAAATCAAAAGTTGGTAACAGATTTTAATCATTTATGGCTTGTTTTGTTTGCAGCTTTATATGTCTGCAAAAAATTAGAAGGCTATAGCTACATTTTTTAATTTTTTATGAATTAAAAAAAAAATTATGTTTCAAAAACGACTGCTCATATTAGAAAAAAAATTTACTTTTCTTATTGCGGAATTTCGGTTTTTTTAATAATTTCAATAAACTAAACCGTTTTTGAGTTACGCGAATATATGTTGTGCAATCACCTCCATTTTCGAAATAACGGTATATCTCGAAAACCAGAGCCAATCTAAAAAAACCGAGAGCCCACTATGACCTGTTCTTATTTGTACTAAAATGTATAGTACCAGTTTTCTCGCATTGGTTCTCGCAATAAGCGTCAGTCGGCTCGGCTCGGCAACAAGCGGCCACTCTGTACGCACCCTAATGACAGATCATCAGGAAACCTTTTTCCAAAGATTTTAGAAAAGCTAAAATTATTAAAATATAGTTTTAAACAAAATATTTTTTTTTTTTTCATTTTTTCGATAATATTTATTAATATTAATTTCAAAAGATTTTGTTATTTGTGCTTAATTCCCAGTTTTTATTCTTGATAAAAACACTTGAAATTTATTGTTGATGGGATAAGCTATTCCTATGCATTTCACTGGTTGCTTAGGCCAGATCATCAGGAAACTTCATCCATAAAGATTTTAGACAAACTAAAGATATTAAACCAAATAAAACTGTTAAACGTATAAGACTTATAGCAACAGTTTTACTTGTAACAATATCAAAGCTTGAACAAAATACATCAACAATAAAAAAGTGGGTTTATCTCGTCTTACACTCCCCACTACAATTAGTTGAAATTCTCTCAACATTAATTGTAGTTGTAAGTAGGTTAAGAAAAACAAAATAAAAAACAAACAACAACTTACAAAAGATGTTGTCAATTAAGTGTTTTTTTTTTAGACCGTGCACTTGCCTGTTTATTATCAAAAAAGTAATTTCAATTTTTGGGAATAAAAAATTTTAATTTCAAAAGATTTTGTTATTTGTGCTTAATTCCCAGTTTTTATTCTTGATAAAAACACTTGAAATTTATTGTTGATGGGATAAGCTATTCCTATGCATTTCACTGGTTGCTTAGGCCAGATCATCAGGAAACTTCATCCATAAAGATTTTAGACAAACTAAAGATATTAAACCAAATAAAACTGTTAAACGTATAAGACTTATAGCAACAGTTTTACTTGTAACAATATCAAAGCTTGAACAAAATACATCAACAATAAAAAAGTGGGTTTATCTCGTCTTACACTCCCCACTACAATTAGTTGAAATTCTCTCAACATTAATTGTAGTTGTAAGTAGGTTAAGAAAAACAAAATAAAAAACAAACAACAACTTACAAAAGATGTTGTCAATTAAGTGTTTTTTTTTTAGGCCGTGCACTTGCCTGTTTATTATCAAAAAAGTAATTTCAATTTTTGGGAATAAAAAATTTTAATTTCAAAAGATTTTGTTATTTGTGCTTAATTCCCAGTTTTTATTCTTGATAAAAACACTTGAAATTTATTGTTGATGGGATAAGCTATTCCTATGCATTTCACTGGTTGCTTAGGCCAGATCATCAGGAAACTTCATCCATAAAGATTTTAGACAAACTAAAGATATTAAACCAAATAAAACTGTTAAACGTATAAGACTTATAGCAACAGTTTTACTTGTAACAATATCAAAGCTTGAACAAAATACATCAACAATAAAAAAGTGGGTTTATCTCGTCTTACACTCCCCACTACAATTAGTTGAAATTCTCTCAACATTAATTGTAGTTGTAAGTAGGTTAAGAAAAACAAAATAAAAAACAAACAACAACTTACAAAAGATGTTGTCAATTAAGTGTTTTTTTTTTAGGCCGTGCACTTGCCTGTTTATTATCAAAAAAGTAATTTCAATTTTTGGGAATAAAAAATTTTAATTTCAAAAGATTTTGTTATTTGTGCTTAATTCCCAGTTTTTATTCTTGATAAAAACACTTGAAATTTATTGTTGATGGGATAAGCTATTCCTATGCATTTCACTGGTTGCTTAGGCCAGATCATCAGGAAACTTCATCCATAAAGATTTTAGACAAACTAAAGATATTAAACCAAATAAAACTGTTAAACGTATAAGACTTATAGCAACAGTTTTACTTGTAACAATATCAAAGCTTGAACAAAATACATCAACAATAAAAAAGTGGGTTTATCTCGTCTTACACTCCCCACTACAATTAGTTGAAATTCTCTCAACATTAATTGTAGTTGTAAGTAGGTTAAGAAAAACAAAATAAAAAACAAACAACAACTTACAAAAGATGTTGTCAATTAAGTGTTTTTTTTTTAGGCCGTGCACTTGCCTGTTTATTATCAAAAAAGTAATTTCAATTTTTGGGAATAAAAAATTTTTAATTTCAAAAGATTTTGTTATTTGTGCTTAATTCCCAGTTTTTATTCTTGATAAAAACACTTGAAATTTATTGTTGATGGGATAAGCTATTCCTATGCATTTCACTGGTTGCTTAGGCCAGATCATCAGGAAACTTCATCCATAAAGATTTTAGACAAACTAAAGATATTAAACCAAATAAAACTGTTAAACGTATAAGACTTATAGCAACAGTTTTACTTGTAACAATATCAAAGCTTGAACAAAATACATCAACAATAAAAAAGTGGGTTTATCTCGTCTTACACTCCCCACTACAATTAGTTGAAATTCTCTCAACATTAATTGTAGTTGTAAGTAGGTTAAGAAAAACAAAATAAAAAACAAACAACAACTTACAAAAGATGTTGTCAATTAAGTGTTTTTTTTTTAGGCCGTGCACTTGCCTGTTTATTATCAAAAAAGTAATTTCAATTTTTGGGAATAAAAAATTTTAATTTCAAAAGATTTTGTTATTTGTGCTTAATTCCCAGTTTTTATTCTTGATAAAAACACTTGAAATTTATTGTTGATGGGATAAGCTATTCCTATGCATTTCACTGGTTGCTTAGGCCAGATCATCAGGAAACTTCATCCATAAAGATTTTAGACAAACTAAAGATATTAAACCAAATAAAACTGTTAAACGTATAAGACTTATAGCAACAGTTTTACTTGTAACAATATCAAAGCTTGAACAAAATACATCAACAATAAAAAAGTGGGTTTATCTCGTCTTACACTCCCCACTACAATTAGTTGAAATTCTCTCAACATTAATTGTAGTTGTAAGTAGGTTAAGAAAAACAAAATAAAAAACAAACAACAACTTACAAAAGATGTTGTCAATTAAGTGTTTTTTTTTTTAGGCCGTGCACTTGCCTGTTTATTATCAAAAAAGTAATTTCAATTTTTGGGAATAAAAAATTTTAATTTCAAAAGATTTTGTTATTTGTGCTTAATTCCCAGTTTTTATTCTTGATAAAAACACTTGAAATTTATTGTTGATGGGATAAGCTATTCCTATGCATTTCACTGGTTGCTTAGGCCAGATCATCAGGAAACTTCATCCATAAAGATTTTAGACAAACTAAAGATATTAAACCAAATAAAACTGTTAAACGTATAAGACTTATAGCAACAGTTTTACTTGTAACAATATCAAAGCTTGAACAAAATACATCAACAATAAAAAAGTGGGTTTATCTCGTCTTACACTCCCCACTACAATTAGTTGAAATTCTCTCAACATTAATTGTAGTTGTAAGTAGGTTAAGAAAAACAAAATAAAAAACAAACAACAACTTACAAAAGATGTTGTCAATTAAGTGTTTTTTTTTTAGGCCGTGCACTTGCCTGTTTATTATCAAAAAAGTAATTTCAATTTTTGGGAATAAAAAATTTTAATTTCAAAAGATTTTGTTATTTGTGCTTAATTCCCAGTTTTTATTCTTGATAAAAACACTTGAAATTTATTGTTGATGGGATAAGCTATTCCTATGCATTTCACTGGTTGCTTAGGCCAGATCATCAGGAAACTTCATCCATAAAGATTTTAGACAAACTAAAGATATTAAACCAAATAAAACTGTTAAACGTATAAGACTTATAGCAACAGTTTTACTTGTAACAATATCAAAGCTTGAACAAAATACATCAACAATAAAAAAGTGGGTTTATCTCGTCTTACACTCCCCACTACAATTAGTTGAAATTCTCTCAACATTAATTGTAGTTGTAAGTAGGTTAAGAAAAACAAAATAAAAAACAAACAACAACTTACAAAAGATGTTGTCAATTAAGTGTTTTTTTTTTAGGCCGTGCACTTGCCTGTTTATTATCAAAAAAGTAATTTCAATTTTTGGGAATAAAAAATTTTAATTTCAAAAGATTTTGTTATTTGTGCTTAATTCCCAGTTTTTATTCTTGATAAAAACACTTGAAATTTATTGTTGATGGGATAAGCTATTCCTATGCATTTCACTGGTTGCTTAGGCCAGATCATCAGGAAACTTCATCCATAAAGATTTTAGACAAACTAAAGATATTAAACCAAATAAAACTGTTAAACGTATAAGACTTATAGCAACAGTTTTACTTGTAACAATATCAAAGCTTGAACAAAATACATCAACAATAAAAAAGTGGGTTTATCTCGTCTTACACTCCCCACTACAATTAGTTGAAATTCTCTCAACATTAATTGTAGTTGTAAGTAGGTTAAGAAAAACAAAATAAAAAACAAACAACAACTTACAAAAGATGTTGTCAATTAAGTGTTTTTTTTTTTAGGCCGTGCACTTGCCTGTTTATTATCAAAAAAGTAATTTCAATTTTTGGGAATAAAAAATTTTAATTTCAAAAGATTTTGTTATTTGTGCTTAATTCCCAGTTTTTATTCTTGATAAAAACACTTGAAATTTATTGTTGATGGGATAAGCTATTCCTATGCATTTCACTGGTTGCTTAGGCCAGATCATCAGGAAACTTCATCCATAAAGATTTTAGACAAACTAAAGATATTAAACCAAATAAAACTGTTAAACGTATAAGACTTATAGCAACAGTTTTACTTGTAACAATATCAAAGCTTGAACAAAATACATCAACAATAAAAAAGTGGGTTTATCTCGTCTTACACTCCCCACTACAATTAGTTGAAATTCTCTCAACATTAATTGTAGTTGTAAGTAGGTTAAGAAAAACAAAATAAAAAACAAACAACAACTTACAAAAGATGTTGTCAATTAAGTGTTTTTTTTTTTAGGCCGTGCACTTGCCTGTTTATTATCAAAAAAGTAATTTCAATTTTTGGGAATAAAAAATTTTAATTTCAAAAGATTTTGTTATTTGTGCTTAATTCCCAGTTTTTATTCTTGATAAAAACACTTGAAATTTATTGTTGATGGGATAAGCTATTCCTATGCATTTCACTGGTTGCTTAGGCCAGATCATCAGGAAACTTCATCCATAAAGATTTTAGACAAACTAAAGATATTAAACCAAATAAAACTGTTAAACGTATAAGACTTATAGCAACAGTTTTACTTGTAACAATATCAAAGCTTGAACAAAATACATCAACAATAAAAAAGTGGGTTTATCTCGTCTTACACTCCCCACTACAATTAGTTGAAATTCTCTCAACATTAATTGTAGTTGTAAGTAGGTTAAGAAAAACAAAATAAAAAACAAACAACAACTTACAAAAGATGTTGTCAATTAAGTGTTTTTTTTTTAGGCCGTGCACTTGCCTGTTTATTATCAAAAAAGTAATTTCAATTTTTGGGAATAAAAAATTTTAATTTCAAAAGATTTTGTTATTTGTGCTTAATTCCCAGTTTTTATTCTTGATAAAAACACTTGAAATTTATTGTTGATGGGATAAGCTATTCCTATGCATTTCACTGGTTGCTTAGGCCAGATCATCAGGAAACTTCATCCATAAAGATTTTAGACAAACTAAAGATATTAAACCAAATACTACTTACAACTACAATTAATGTTGAGAGAATTTCAACTAATTGTAGTGGGGAGTGTAAGACGAGATAAACCCACTTTTTTATTGTTGATGTATTTTGTTCAAGCTTTGATATTGTTACAAGTAAAACTGTTGCTATAAGTCTTATACGTTTAACAGTTTTATTTGGTTTAATATCTTTAGTTTGTCTAAAATCTTTATGGATGAAGTTTCCTGATGATCTGGCCTAAGCAACCAGTGAAATGCATAGGAATAGCTTATCCCATCAACAATAAATTTCAAGTGTTTTTATCAAGAATAAAAACTGGGAATTAAGCACAAATAACAAAATCTTTTGAAATTAAAATTTTTTATTCCCAAAAATTGAAATTACTTTTTTGATAATAAACAGGCAAGTGCACGGCCTAAAAAAAAAACACTTAATTGACAACATCTTTTGTAAGTTGTTGTTTGTTTTTTATTTTGTTTTTCTTAACCTACTTACAACTACAATTAATGTTGAGAGAATTTCAACTAATTGTAGTGGGGAGTGTAAGACGAGATAAACCCACTTTTTTATTGTTGATGTATTTTGTTCAAGCTTTGATATTGTTACAAGTAAAACTGTTGCTATAAGTCTTATACGTTTAACAGTTTTATTTGGTTTAATATCTTTAGTTTGTCTAAAATCTTTATGGATGAAGTTTCCTGATGATCTGGCCTAAGCAACCAGTGAAATGCATAGGAATAGCTTATCCCATCAACAATAAATTTCAAGTGTTTTTATCAAGAATAAAAACTGGGAATTAAGCACAAATAACAAAATCTTTTGAAATTAAAATTTTTTATTCCCAAAAATTGAAATTACTTTTTTGATAATAAACAGGCAAGTGCACGGCCTAAAAAAAAAACACTTAATTGACAACATCTTTTGTAAGTTGTTGTTTGTTTTTTATTTTGTTTTTCTTAACCTACTTACAACTACAATTAATGTTGAGAGAATTTCAACTAATTGTAGTGGGGAGTGTAAGACGAGATAAACCCACTTTTTTATTGTTGATGTATTTTGTTCAAGCTTTGATATTGTTACAAGTAAAACTGTTGCTATAAGTCTTATACGTTTAACAGTTTTATTTGGTTTAATATCTTTAGTTTGTCTAAAATCTTTATGGATGAAGTTTCCTGATGATCTGGCCTAAGCAACCAGTGAAATGCATAGGAATAGCTTATCCCATCAACAATAAATTTCAAGTGTTTTTATCAAGAATAAAAACTGGGAATTAAGCACAAATAACAAAATCTTTTGAAATTAAAATTTTTTATTCCCAAAAATTGAAATTACTTTTTTGATAATAAACAGGCAAGTGCACGGCCTAAAAAAAAAACACTTAATTGACAACATCTTTTGTAAGTTGTTGTTTGTTTTTTATTTTGTTTTTCTTAACCTACTTACAACTACAATTAATGTTGAGAGAATTTCAACTAATTGTAGTGGGGAGTGTAAGACGAGATAAACCCACTTTTTTATTGTTGATGTATTTTGTTCAAGCTTTGATATTGTTACAAGTAAAACTGTTGCTATAAGGCTTATACGTTTAACAGTTTTATTTGGTTTAATATCTTTAGTTTGTCTAAAATCTTTATGGATGAAGTTTCCTGATGATCTGGCCTAAGCAACCAGTGAAATGCATAGGAATAGCTTATCCCATCAACAATAAATTTCAAGTGTTTTTATCAAGAATAAAAACTGGGAATTAAGCACAAATAACAAAATCTTTTGAAATTAAAATTTTTTATTCCCAAAAATTGAAATTACTTTTTTGATAATAAACAGGCAAGTGCACGGCCTAAAAAAAAAACACTTAATTGACAACATCTTTTGTAAGTTGTTGTTTGTTTTTTATTTTGTTTTTCTTAACCTACTTACAACTACAATTAATGTTGAGAGAATTTCAACTAATTGTAGTGGGGAGTGTAAGACGAGATAAACCCACTTTTTTATTGTTGATGTATTTTGTTCAAGCTTTGATATTGTTACAAGTAAAACTGTTGCTATAAGTCTTATACGTTTAACAGTTTTATTTGGTTTAATATCTTTAGTTTGTCTAAAATCTTTATGGATGAAGTTTCCTGATGATCTGGCCTAAGCAACCAGTGAAATGCATAGGAATAGCTTATCCCATCAACAATAAATTTCAAGTGTTTTTATCAAGAATAAAAACTGGGAATTAAGCACAAATAACAAAATCTTTTGAAATTAAAATTTTTTATTCCCAAAAATTGAAATTACTTTTTTGATAATAAACAGGCAAGTGCACGGCCTAAAAAAAAAACACTTAATTGACAACATCTTTTGTAAGTTGTTGTTTGTTTTTTATTTTGTTTTTCTTAACCTACTTACAACTACAATTAATGTTGAGAGAATTTCAACTAATTGTAGTGGGGAGTGTAAGACGAGATAAACCCACTTTTTTATTGTTGATGTATTTTGTTCAAGCTTTGATATTGTTACAAGTAAAACTGTTGCTATAAGTCTTATACGTTTAACAGTTTTATTTGGTTTAATATCTTTAGTTTGTCTAAAATCTTTATGGATGAAGTTTCCTGATGATCTGGCCTAAGCAACCAGTGAAATGCATAGGAATAGCTTATCCCATCAACAATAAATTTCAAGTGTTTTTATCAAGAATAAAAACTGGGAATTAAGCACAAATAACAAAATCTTTTGAAATTAAAATTTTTTATTCCCAAAAATTGAAATTACTTTTTTGATAATTTATTAATATTCTTACGCCTGTATTTATAAAAAATTTTAAATTTAATAAAGGTTTACAAAACAAATTTTGTATGAAAATTCCCCTACATAAACGTTTGTTAAATTTAATAATCGTTTATAAATACGGGGGTTAAGGTTTACATAACAAAAAAAAAAAACAGGAATTTTTTTACATTCAATTCTTTTATATTTCTGTTTAAAATTAAATTTGAAACAATAACTATGATGCAACTTTGTAAAAAAAGAATTTAATTAAAATACTTGCTGCACTTACTGCAAAATGATTCTTGAGAGAAAAAAATTATTTCTATATGAGAACATATTCCAAATATAAAACAAAATATGTACAAGATTTGCAAACAAATTTAAGAAATGTTATTAATGATACTTACCCCCAATTTCACCAAGTTCAGTTAAAAGTAACTATTACTTAAACTTCCAGTTAACAATATGTGTTGACAGCAATAACTGAAAGTGAATTATAACTGAACTTGGTGAAATTTGGGGTTAGTCCCTGTCTAGACTTGCAACTTTTGTTGCAGAAATTCTTGAGCTTATATGTGAGAGAGGTGAAAAGATTGGGGAGGCGTACACAATTTTGTGTGCTCTGGAATATTCGGTTTAGTTATGTAAATAACCTCTGAGGGTAACTTTAATCCTAAATTTTTATTTTTGGGTTATATACTTAAGGCCAACTTCATTAAATTCAGTTAAAACTAACTATTAGTTTATCTTTCATGTTTTTGACAATTATAACTGATAGTTAAATATATGTATGTAACTGAACTTGGTAAAATTGGCCGTTAATACTTTATATTTAATTATTTAAAGCATACTGCCAGTAAAAAATATGAGATTCATTGGCGAATCAATTAAATAAATAACTTAATAAAATTCTATTTTGTTTTTTAATTCTCACTTTTTTTGTAGGTGCATTTGTATTTACATATATAGAAAATATAACAAGGAATAGAGGAAAGACTGCATACAAATACAAAATATGCAAAACTAGAATTTCATAATCAGAATTTTAAAAATTGTGAAGCGGATTTTCCAAAAAAATATTTCGCAGAAATCCATTTATATTTTGCATATTTACTATACCTTTTTTCCCTAAACTAATATCGCGAAGCTCTACGCTTGTCTGCAGGAGACCAGAGTCTTTGGCGAGAATCGAACCGGCAACTCCGGCACTGATAGACTAGCTCACTACCAGGTAGCCTACCGGGGCATTTATATTCAATCCCGTATTCGTTCTTAAAATAATCCGAAAATGAGATTGATTTAAGTAAAACTAAGATTGAACCAATCTCAAAATGCGATTCAAGAATTATATATGTAGTTGATTCAATCCCGAATTCGTACTTGTAATAAACCAAAAGTGAAATTAGAAAGAACATTTTGTTATGATTGATTTACTTACCAGTTTTACACCTTACAGAATTATAAAACGCCAGCATCATTCCTGATATGGGTTTTACTTTAAAAATTTAATGTACATATAACTGAAAAAATAAACTAAATAAGAATCAAAAGTTCTCAATTTTACTTTTTAAGAATGAAAATAATTTCGTATCGTTCTGTTGTTTTTGTTGTTTCTACACACAACAAGCAAATCGTTTTTTAACTACTTGTGTGGTGTTGTTGTAGTGTCTGCAACAAACTTTGATTGGTAAAATGAGATTTTTACGGTCACTTTGTAACCAAAAGTTTTATGATTTTTTTACTTGGTTTAAGAATTTTGTACTCATTTAAAGAAATTCCGGGATTGATTTTTGAAAGTAATCCTATTTAGGATTGTTTTAAGTACTTTTTAGTGTTATGTGTACTTGAATTTTTGAGTACGACTCGTACTTAAAGTAAGTATGTATAAAAAACTAAATTTTTCCTGAGTGTTTTTCGTTCTGTGTTATCATGTCTCCCCTACAAAACACCTTTCTGGCCCAAATTCGTTTTCTGACCCTAGGGGTTTAACGAGTGCCCATAGGGGCTAATTTTTGAAACTGACCCCAACTATTTTTATTTAGCCAACATTTCTTTTCAAGGATCCAAAGCTCTTTCTCAGCTCCTTATAGAAGCTCCAATACAAACCGTAAAATGTATAAAAAATCATGAAATTTTTCGAAAACGAAAATTTTCACGGTGCGATGCATAACACATAATTTGTTAGAAGTTAAGAGTCATAATCTTGAAGATAAAGATATTGGGGTACCTTATTGTAATTTTAAGCAAAAAAAAAATTTAATTAAAATTAAAAGTATGTAAAGTAAAATTTTAATTTGCTCATTGCCGTTTGGGCGTTAGGTCAAAACGCCCAAGGTCGTAACGCCCAAAACCAAAAATGTCATAACGCCCAAATCTTGTTATATTGCCCAAAACCCAAAAATAATAATGACAAAATGCCCAAATGCTATGTTATATCGCCCAAATGAAAAAGTTTGGGTGTTGTGACATTTTACGTTGTAAGTGTTACGAGATCTTTTCGAAAAAATAGACAGATTTATTTGGGCGTTGTGACATTTTCTTAAATTTGAATTTTTTAAGTAATTCTATCAATTTTAGTGAAACTGTATAATAAAAACAGTTAGTTTACTTGAAGATTTTGAAACTTCTTTAACAAAACAATCACAATTATTTAGCCTTCACAGAGTGCTAAGCGGTGGGAAGCGGTGTAATTCCAAATTAATTTATTTAACAAGTGAAAAACAATTATACAAAAAAAAATCTTTTTAAAAAGGCAAAACATTTTATACATGTTATGCATCCAATTGTAAGGCACGTGCTTAAATTTTAGAGGATGGAACGTGTGTAAAATCACAGAAAAAAGAGCATACAAATCACCTCCAGCAGGAAGAGATTTACAAAGAGTTGAAAGCAGTTGAGGACATTAAAAAACAATGCAGCAATCCTTTTGTTCTTTTGAGTGACGCCAATGCCTCGAGTGGTATAAGAAAAGTTTTTAAACGAGTTTGCGAGAGGTAAGTCGATTTAGAATATTACCCGGCGCGTGGAGGAGGGCGGGTTGCGTTCGCGTTCGCGCTTGACGCGAACAGCGCGGCGCCCTATCCACCACACCGCTACCTATCCAACGCTATACAATATAATTGTTTGCTATATGTACATATAGAAGTAAAATAAAATTGTTGAAGAATATTTTATATTTTTTTTACTTTTTGGGCCTTATGAAAGTTTTTCTTTTGGGCGTTATGACCTAGACTATAATTTGAAAAAACATATCGCCCAAATTCAATGTCATATAGCCCAAACGGACAAACGGGCGTTACGACCTTGGGCGTTTTGACCTAACGCCGCCGTTTGCGCCGACAACACTGAGCGTCAAATTTGGCTACAATTACTTGTAAGTAACAAATTTTTTCAAAAACTGTTTCTACACCCTTCAGAGAATCGCCATATTAAAAAAGGTATTAGGTTTTTTTTCTTTTTCTGAAAAATTAGTTATTGGTGATTACGTGGTTAAAGGAGAAACACGGAGGATATTTTAAACTATTGAAATCAGATAGTTTGATGCTTTTACAATCGGGCCTCGATTATCCGTGATGGTGGGGACCAGAAGTATTACGTATAATCGATTTACACGGTTAATCGAATAACAATTGATTATACAGTTATTTTTAATAATTACTTTTAATTATTTAAGCTTGAGGTCTTTTTTTATAAAAAATTATGTAATTATTAAAATTAACAAATTTTAATAATTACAAAAAACGATAACAAAATTATGAAAAAATTTTGTCAGAAATTAAATTCAAAAACCTATTTGTCATAAAAAATTTTTCAAAAACCATTATAACAAAAAATAAACAAGTGAACATTGGGGTACATACATATTTACAAAAAAAAAATTTATTCAAGAAGTTTATGTACATTTTTAAATTAAATAAGTTTGTATACAATAACATCCAGTTCATCGATTTCGAACGTTAACGTTCGCATAGAAAATTATATGTAAAACAAAAACAATATTCAAAAATTTGTTTTTGTTTCAAATGTAGTTTTCTATGCGAACGTTGACGTTCGACATCGTTAAACAGGCAGTAAATTTTCTACTGAAAACAAGAGGCAAAAAAAGGACATTGTCTAATATTTTCAACGGCCATCACGGAGAATAGAGGTAATCACGGTTAATCAAAGCAAACAATTTGAAAACATTGCAAACAAAAAACAATAGACTGATCTTTGGCCATTATGGTTAATCGGGATTATCTTAAGATGACTTAACAGAATTATAAACGCACTTATTCGCAGCCAAAAAATGTTGTGATTTTTTGACAAAAGCCGTGAACCCTTTGTAACGCACACTACATAACGCACGCAGTAGTATTTTATTATTATATTTTATTTATTTTAACAAAACAAATTATATTTTTATGAATTGCATTTCTTAAACTAATTTCTTAACTTATGAATATCAACTTCTTTTTTAACGAAATTTATATTTTGATAAGTCTGATTGCTGTAAGTGCTATTTTACGCACAAAATTCACGTATTACATTATATTGGTATTGGTAAAAATTATTGCATTAATGATCATTGAAATACATATTTTTTAATATAAAAATGAAAGTATACATCTAGTCTTATATTCCATTAAAAAAAAAATTCATTTGAAAAATTTTTGGTTGGTGGACTGTTTCTGAGATTTGCCCATATATGTATTTCAAAACTGGTGCGATATTCTCCGCAAAGTTTATCTATATCTTCTTTTGTAACGGACCAAATCGAAAAGTTTTTCTTTCCAGAAGTAGGTGTAATAAACCCGAGTCAATGGCTTCAGAAATTAATGACAGTTCACTTACTCAAACTGAAAATATTTTCGAATTTTCTTTTTTACTTGGTTTGCTTCAGCTCTTAACCCTAGATATGAATGTGTGGGCCAATATTTTTTTATGATGTTTATTTGTCGAGTTATGGTGTGCTTAAGTGTTGCCGTATTTAAAAAATTGTTTTTTGAAATTATTTTTTCATTCCGTGTGAAACTTTTTTATTATTCATCTCAGACCCCATAAAGGGTATATATTCTGGCTCCTTGAGTAATTCTAATTTGATTTAGCGTAGTCCGTCTGTTGAAAACAGTTTCAAACAAATCAAAAGAAAAGAACAACATTTGTGTCAAATTGCTTTTAGTTATCCTAAGCAGTTTGGGATTGACTGCCCGCAAAATCGGTTTACAAGGATAAGAGTTATAAATCCAAATGTGGAACCACCACCCTAAAAAACAGGGATGTGGAGTCGTCAAGAAAAAGTTATAACTCCGACTCCTTTTGCTGTAATTTTTAAAGTACGACTTCGACTCCAACTCCGACTCCTACTCTAACCTAGCATTATTTATGAGTCTAGTTCTTATTTGACGTTAAACTCTTTATTTAATTCAGTACCTTTTAAATGGTTAAAAATAGCAAGAAAATGATTCTGTAAAAATTTCAAATCGATATTTTAATTCTAACGTGCCGCATTGAGCTTTAACATATGAGGATGAAAGCTGGAAAAATATGCAAACCATATAGCGCCCGATTAAATAGACCAAATGAGTTCAACTTTTTTGATTCTAAAGTGTTATACCATTCTTGACTAATAACTTAACAGTTGAACATTTTAAGCCAACTGAAATATAGAAAAATAATGGATTTCATTTTGGAACGAACGAGTTTTGTTACGAACTTTCGAAAGATACGAGTTTTGATTCAAACCGTATGGGATCATTAAAATTTAGTATATTTTAAAAGTAACATTAATTTATTTAATTTATGCAAACAGTGCTAAAGAAGGTAACAATAGTTCTTTAGGGGAGAGATAAACTACACCAATTCACATCTGTTGAAATTTATAGATGTGTAATGTAGCTTTCGAGTAGAAAAGTTGAAAACAACACCAAGTCCAATTTGCTTAGACGTTAAGGGCATCAAGTGTACTAAGTATTGTTTACCACAGAATTTGTAGGGAAAAAGAACATCATAAGTTCTTTTTTGTAAATTGTCAAGTGAGGACTTTTGTTTTTAATATACATAAATTCAAACACTGCCATTTTGGTCTTGTTTTATTTTTTAAGTCAAATATTTAGAACAACTTTGTTAATCATTCTCAGGAAAATAAAATATATTTTTATTAAAACATGCAGATGCGCCTTCAATTGTTACTTCTACAATTTTGATAATACATTTTTAAGAGAAACGTATTGTAAAAAATTCTATTATTTCTGGGAAATAGCACCCCTTTTGTTGTTGGAATTGGTGCTATTTGTCTCAAGGTAACGAACCTTTTATGATGTAATTTTTTAAGGATATCATCGACATAAAAGAACATGTAAGGATCATATAAAATATTCGGACAAAGGCAAATTTTTAATACAGAAATAGCATCATTTGCGATTTTCAACATGTTTCAAAATGTGGCTTAATGTAGTTTATCTCCCACCCGCAGAGTTAAAAAAAATATGAATTTTTTAACAACTAAATTGAAATCGTTTTCTTCAGTGTAGTCACCATTGCTTTTTTCCGTTCCAAATTCAATATTATTATTGTCAAAGACCAAAATTTTAAATCGCAAGTACATATTTATTATCTCTCCAATTTTTCCTAAAGTGAGTAGATAAAAGAATTCTCAAATAATTTTTCGGGTTAACCCCCAGATTGATGGGAATTATATTTAGAACAATGTCATGTATTTTTCAGAGTTCCTTTTTTTTATTATAATTCACCTTGAAGGTTAGAACTTAAAATGTAGTTCACAGGAGGTACAGCAGATTTCAAGTCATATATGTACATATATGAACATGGCTACAAAAATATTTGTTAATATACGATAAATAAAAAACAACAAATTTTTAATTTCCTTAATTCAGCTCTATTTCATTAGCGATATCTTGGCGAAATTCAAACAGTGAACCAGCGAGTTTTGTTACAGAAATTTTAGGTCACATAAAAACATAGAAAAGGACATGCTTCAATACAATCTATATATTTATTCTCATAAATTGTCAAAATAAGATATTATCTCAATTTTTTAAATTTTGAAACTCACCTACTCATACGAAAAGTATACTGGTCCTTATCTTCTGACTTCACAATTTCCTCTATGGTATAACAAAGACCGGCTTCGCTAACTAAAGCTTCTCTGCATAGCCGGCCTTGGGCCGGGCGAAAGGATTTTCTTCTCTTTGGTATAACAAAGACCGGCTTCGCTAACTAAAGCTTCTCTGCCAAATTCGCTAAAAATTAGGAAAACGAACTTCAACATTTAAAGTTACTTCCACTTTTTGTAGCGTGCGTCACACAACTTTTTGATCAATTATTTCGCAACAAATACTTGCTAAGAAATTATGATATATGCCATTCGTAAGTACATATTAATGTCACTAAATACTATATATAAGTTGAAGCTATCTTTTTTGAAAGACCAAAAAATGTTTATATTTCAATCAGAAAACGCATGCGAATGTAGCGTTCGTCACGCAGGATTTGCCCATATGCACAGAAAAAATTATTGCCGAATTATTTTCAAACAAACGCTTGTTTGAAATTTTTTTTGATTTCTACAAATTTTTTTACTGATTCAATCAATATTTTTGTTTGATTTTTATTTAACCAACAAAAATGTGGACAACTCTTCAAAAATATAATAAACTCGCTATTGGTTTCAAGTTTTCATAATTTTGTATGAAATATTTAATGCTCTTTAATGTTGTCGTCCTTTTGCATTTTTTTTTATTGATTGTAAGCAACATTTCTTTATGATAAATATAAGAACTACAACAAAAAACACATGCAGTCTATTTTTGGACGCTTTAAAAAAGTAGAAAATAAGAAAATAAAATAGCGTGACGAGGTTTGTAGTAAAAAAACAACAAAAGCAATAGCAGGTAAAAAAAACGTTTCATTTGTTTTAAACAACAGAAATGACAACATTATAAGAAACAAAATACATTTTTGGTTGGTTTCAAAGTTGGTAAAAAAAAAAAACAAAATCCCGTATTCAATTTTTTCAAACAGTTTGTTTAAATACATCAAATACAAAAATAGAATGATGACGAAAAACATATCGAGTCGGTCTGCCGCCGTTTTTGGTTACATTTCTTCTTCATTAGCAAAGGAAAGGATGCAGCAAAAGTGAGTGACGAAGAAAAACATTGTGTGTATAAATAAGACTTCGTTCAAAAATTATTCCAAAAAAAAAATGTGTCTCAAAGCCAGCCGGCCGCTCTGCTCTGCTTCATCTTCACTAACAGTGCTTGCTTGTGTGCGCGTCATTGCTTGTTCCAAAACTTTTTTGTTTGATTCAGCAAAATTATTTGTTTAAAATTTATATGAATTTCAGTAAACATTTTGTTTGATTCTGTAAAATTATTTGTTTGAAAAAATCGGCGTTTTTTTCAATAAACAAAATGCAAATAAATTGTTTGAATATGCGAATTTGTTTGTAGGACCGATTTCAGACAAAAAATTGTTTGATTCTACAAATTTTTTGTTTGAATTGAAAAAATAATTTTTTCTGTGTGTATTATATTTTATGACTTGGTTCGGCTCTGAATACTCCATTCATATTTTTACTAGAGGTATAGTCAAGGCGAATTGACTAGAAGGTGTGGTCAACTCTACAACTACAATTCTTCTGTGGCCGGGTTGTCAAAAATATTGCTAGTAAAAAAAACAGGTTTGTTTACATAAAAAACTAGTTTGTAAACAAACTTTGACAAGTCGACCACCGAAAAAAAAACACCATATGTTGACTTGACCCCACCTTCTAGTCAATTCGCCTTGGGTATAGTTATGCAAAATACATATTAAGGAATCGCAGTAAAGTATTTTTTTTTTTTTTTTGGTTTGTCGGCTTCACAAATCATGGCTCATATAACAAAGAGATCTTATAAAAAAAAAATAACAACTATGCTGTGCACCGATGAGTCGAGTGCTTTTCGTTATTTTCACATACAGAACACGACTGGTAACAAAACTCAGTACAAAGAGTGCAAAAAACTTAAATACCTAGACTCTAGAGTCTAGACATTAATCAAAAAGCAGAGGAATATTTAAAAAAATATTTATTTCTTTAATATCTTTCTTCTCTTGCCGTAAATTGAAAATTAAAAGTAAAATATGTTGCACGACGTTCCTTCCATCAATTCACAAGTTTTATATACGTATTTTTTAAATCGCATGTCCATTGTTATTATTTTTTTCACAATTATTAATTCATTAACTTATTTAACCATAGTAAGATTTTATTTTTAGCTTTAAAGTATTTAAATATAAAATTTCTTTAATTAGCAGCTAAGCTTTAAATAAAAGTACATGCACGAATCATTGAAAACGTTTATATATGTATGTATGGGCCATTCTATAAATACTTAATGTGACATTTATAAATCTAATTTTTGCATTTGTTATCATCAAAAAATTACATAAAAATGTTAAAAAACGCTTTTTTTTATCATACCCAACACAGAAAAAATTATTGCCGAATTATTTTCAAACAAACGCTTGTTTGAAAATTTTTTTAATTTCTATAAATTTTTTTACTGATTCAAACAATATTTTTGTTTGATTTTTATTTAACCAACAAATATAAGAACAACAACAAAAAACACACACAGTCAATTTTTGTACGCTTTAAAAAAGGGCAACTATAAGAAAAACAATAGCAGAAACAACATTACAAGAAACAAAATCCCGTATTCAATTTTTTCAAACTGTTTACTTAAATACATCAAATAAAAAAATATAATGATGACGAAAAACATATCGAGTCGGTCTGTCGCCGTTTTTGGGTTACATTTCTTCTTCATTAGCAAAGGAAAGGATACAGCAACAGTGAGTGATGACGAAAAACATTGTGTGTATAAAAAAAGACTTCGTTCAAAAATTATTTCAACAAAAAAATGTGTCTCAAAGCCGGCCGCTCAGCTCTCTCTCTCTCTCTCTCTCTCTCTCTGCCATCATCTTCTAATACAGTGCCTGCTTGTGTGCGCATCATTGCTTGTGCAAAAACTTTTTTTTTGATTTTGAAATTTAGTATATGAATTTCAGTAAACTTTTTGTTTGATTCAGTTAAATTATTTGTTTGAAAAAATCAGTGTTTTTTTCAATAAACGAAATGCAAATAAATTGTTTGAATATGCGAATTTGTTTATAGGACCGATTTCAGACAAAAAATTGTTTGATTCTACAAATTTTTTGTTTGAATTGGAAAAATAATTTTTTCTGTGAACAAAGAAAACTTAACAACATTCCGATTCAAATAAAAATTAATTACATCAAACAAAGTTTTCTTGAACATTTTATAAAAAATTTAAAGAAATTCGATTCTATTTAAAAATCAAAAAACAGACTAATATTAAATAAATACAGCTTGAACTCAGAAATATCGTTGACTTAATATGGAAACCTGCTAAATCCACTTTTTAGGTAAATTAAGATTTTGATGTCGAGTGGTAGAGAAATATACGCCTAGTCGACCAGCATGTAGTTTTTCTACAATTTGAGTTTTGAAGTGTGTTAACCAACTATATTTTTAGTTTTTCTCTCTAGCTCCATATATAAAAAGTTTTTTGTCTCTCCTAAAAAATTTACTGAAAGGGAGTTAGCAGGTTTGCATATTTAGCCGACGATTTACCAAAATGTGAATTTTTTGATAATGAGAAAATGTTTATTTAAGAAGATTTTACTAAATACGAACAAAATAAGTTAAAATCATGAAATTATTTTTGGATTTTCTTGTTTTAAGAAATGAGATTGATTACTTTAGAAAATAAACTTCTTTCCGCGTAGAATAAAAATAAAGGATGTCTCTTGTTTACAGAAATTTGTCTACCTTTACCTGAATTCGCCTTGGTTTCTTTTTATTATATTAGAGGGATGCATTTTGTATGGGAGCCCCATTAAGGAGTTGAAAATAAAGTGGGTAATACATTTGACCCGTCTAGGGGCATCCTTGGAGCTGTGGGGCCAATCTTTTACAATTTCATAAAATTTTAAACTTTGTATTAGAGCGTCCTTAAAGCAGTCCATACACTTGCAATATTTTTGTAGTATATGATATTCGCCATATTATTTCCATTTTGTCCTATATTATGCAATAAGTCGCACAATGGTTTCAATCATTCAATAAAAAGGTGAACATAACCTATATGAACAACATAAACATCATTGTTCAATGTTGCCAACACACTTCACTTTCGTTTCATTGTGCAATAAAAATAAATAAATAAAAAGTGTATTAGCCGCTTAAGAAATGAAGATAGATATTCGAGAAAAATGTCTGGAAAGAAAAATTAAGAGTGGTCGGTGTTGCTTTTAACCCTTCTAGGTGTGACTTTGTGGCAGTTATGGAGTTTTTATTTTGTTAATTTATTCCTTTTTGCACTCACAAAATAAGTTTAAATCATGAAACTATTTTTGGATTTTCTTGTATTAAGAAACAACATTGGCTACTTTAGAAAATGAATTTCCTTCCGTGTAAAGGATTGATATTTGAAATATCTGCATTAACCACAAGAACAAAATAAAATAAATTATAATGACATATGTATGGTATGTATTGTTATCATATTGTCAAAAGTTTAACAAAACTAAATTGTTTTTGAAATCTTTATCGAACGTTAAATAACACGCTTAATTAATATAATTTTGCTTTATTTGCTTAATCCAAATAAAACTAGATATTATAAGATTTTAAAACAAATATTTGCACACACTTATATACAATTTCAATACTAAGGTTATTCATTTAAATTTTTTTTTTTTGTTGGAAAAATTTAAAAATGATAAATTACACTGTTATTGACTTGAACGGGGTTTTTTTTTTTTTTTTGTAAAAAGTACAAACTGTCAAAAAAAAACTGTCAAATAATTCGTGGAAGTAATTGATATTTTTCAAGATGCCGAATAAAAGTGTTAAAAGTGAGTTAATTGATTATTTAATTTAAAACGAAGTGAATGGTGTCATTTTCATCATAATATTCGACTTCAAAAAGTTTCCTCGAAAGAGCGATTGTCTGTCAAAAAGTCGAGTATTTTATTAACTTCAGCTTCTGTCCATTTTTTTTACCCTATTTCTTTTAATTCTTTTTTTAAACTTTTTGCATTGCACACATTCTTAATATTAATTTTTTCTTTTTGAAAGATTAAATGAAACGAAGTTATCTTTGAATTGTTGTAACTATAAAAAATAATTTTTAAAATCAGAGTTGTACAATTCACGAGTTTATAAAAAGAGATGCAATTTTTCGTACTTTGTATTAAAAACTAATAATTTTTTATGAATGGCAGCATCATTTCGTTTGACGTTTAAAGCCTAGTACTCTGTTCAAATTTGTGAAAAATGTTGAGCAACATTTATTATTTCACACGAAAATTTTGACATGTATCGATGTTACCTATCATGCGAGTTTGTACAATTTGCCGATTTTATTCCTGCAAAGTATGCGACATTGTTTTGCGTATGTAAACAAACCCCACATGTATTTTACTAAAAATAATTTTTTTTAATAAAAAAGAAAGTAAATATGGATAAAAAACTGTTACCGGTTGTGTTATATTAATTTTTTATTTCTTATTAATTAATCAGTTCATCCATTTTTGCTTTTGATTAAAATTCCACGTGAAATAAGTGCAGCTTACTTTATTTCGCAGTTGTAAAAAAATGTTGCCAGAAACATTTCGGAACTTTTTCACAAAATGAACAGAGTACAACTCTATCAACATTATTTCATAGATATTCCGCACAAGTTTTTTTCATATGCGTTTTGACAGCATTTCACGTGAAATGTTGAACAGAGTACCAGGCTTAAAGCGGAAAATTACATCTTTTTATCCTGACTTTTTTACACTGGGTTTTTCCAACAAATAAAAAAACTGAAATGAATACCCTTACTATTTAGTAAAATGAAAAAAAAAAAAAAAATGATAAGAGTATGTCAAAAACTATCTTCAAATAATGATGGTGATATAAAATTGTGGTTACCAAGTGTGGTTCCGGCTTAATTATTAAGAAGTCCTCAATTTTGGTAACATAAAATAATGTATGTATGCATATAATAGATAAGCAGAGTCCAACTGCCTTAAATTAACAAAACAAAAAAAAAAAAAAAACGTGTACAACTGTTAAGATAGATAACAATTATTTGGTTTTATTATTAAGTATATTGTACTTATTAGTTTTTATTTACATTCAAATTATAAATATTTAAAAGTATAAATTCTTAAATTTGTAAAAAAAAACTTTTTTAAAGAAAGATGTCTTTGAATTTTAACTTCACTATCTCTTTTTTAAGTACAAAGTGGCCTGAAATGTGACAATTTCTTGCAGAAAAAGTTTTTTTTTGTTAAAAATTTAAATCAATCCAATTTAATTTAATTCACCTACATACATAGATACAGTATCTTCCTGTTTTTGAAAAAAAAAAATCGTTTAGAAATTTAATTTCAAAAGATTTTGCTATTCGTGCTTAATTCCCAGTTTTTATTATTGATAAAAACACTTTAAATTTATTGTTGATGGGATAAGCTATTCCTATGCGCATGTCACTGGTTGCTTAGGCCAGATCATCAGGAAACTTCATCCATAAAGATTTTAGAAAAACTAAAGATATTAAACCAAATAGCAAAATCTTTTGAAATTTTGTATTCCCAAAAATTGAAATTACTTTTTGATAATAAACAGGCAAGTGCACGGCCTAAAAAAAACACTTAATTGACAACATCTTTTGTAAGTTGTTTTTATTTTGTTTTTCTTAACCTACTTACAACTACAATTAATGTTGAGAGAATTCCAACTAATTGTAGTGGGAAATGTAAGATGAGATAAACCCACTGTTTATTGTTGATGTGTTTTGTTTAAACTTTGATATTATTACAAGTAGAACTGTTGATATAAGTCTTATACGTTTAACAGTTTTATTTGGTTTAATATCTTTAGTTTTTCTAAAATCTTTGTGGATGAAGTTTCCTGATTATCTGGCCTAAGCAACCAGTGAAATGCGCATAGGAATAGCTTATCCCATCAACAATACATTTCAAGTGTTTTTATCAATAATAAAAACTGGGAATTAAGCACGAATAGCAAAATCTTTTGAAATTAAAATTTTGTATTCCCAAAAATTGAAATTACGTTTAGAAATTTATATTGAAAACAAAAACAATTTTGAGTGTTTTATGTAAATTCCCAAACAAAAATTTTTATTTTCATTCGAAAAATATATTAACGTTCATTAATGAATTTAGAAGTTTATAGTATTTTATTGCAAATGAAAATTATTGTTTGGTGCCGCATACGCCACTTTTCTAAATTTATTTCTAAAAAGTAACTTTTTGTGCTACATACGTATACTTACTGCTGTGTATTGACATTTTATTTTTTCTTACGACAATGAAGCAAAGCAGAAGTGAAATTTATTTTGTACGTTTTTGTATGAGGAATTTGCATCAACCAAACAGTGGCGTGTAAAGCAAAACAAGACTTAATAAACTTTAAAATAGTTGATATGGAGCAACATTGATGTTTAATATCTTAAAAACCATAACAAATTTCGTAAAACAGGGTTTGGATTTAGAAAGAGGTTATACAAAATATATATGTCCCATACCTAACAAAATTGTTTTTTTAAATGGTCGGTAGATCAAACCAATAATGAGCTGAGTGGCACAACATAACAAAAATATATTATGAGGTTAAGATTCATACAAGAGTTATTTCTGCCGAACATTATCCAAATATGTATAAGCATTTATATGAAGTTACAAACGTTAAAAGTTGAAGGCGAAATTATCTTCTATTTAGACTATCGTTCATTTTTAGCTTTAAGCAAAGTTATAGTAATGAAAAACGAAATATCTGCCAGATAGCATTCTTACCTTAACAATCGGCAAGTTGTATTAATGGTCCTTAATGAATTTGTTATGACATTTTTTATAGATGGTGTGTTTTTAGCTGCATAACAACTTTCGATATGTTTTTACAGTGTGGTGATATTTCTGTTCAGTAAGTTTGGGCAAGTCATCATAAATCGTTTAACTTAGAACAACACTTCCAAATTGTGAAAATTTACTTCGCGAAAAAATAAATCTGTTCGCGAAGTTCATAGAGCATATCGTCAATTTTACGAAGCTCGTTTCTGGTTAAATGGCTAAGTCAATAAGCAAGGCAGTCCTCAATACTTTAACGAATCACCATTAAATTATCACCCAAAATTATACACCTTAAATCTTTTAAAAAGGGCATACAAAGATTCAGCTAGTGGAAGAACGTTGTAAGTTACTTAAAAATGATACAAAGTAAATGGTTTTGAACGTGGAATAACGTTTTAAAAGCCATCAGTCATGATGCTTTGTGTAGTGGAAGAACGTTTTAAATGACATCGTGATTGTGGATATGAAACGTTTTTCCACTAAAAAAAAAAGTTATAAACTGTAAATTTGCAATGTAATTTAAGTTTTCAATTTGTTGATATTTTGCATAAAAATTTGTATTATCATTATTTTTAATAATCTAAAAAAAAAAATAAAATATTAATAATCTTGCCTATTAAAAACGTTTTTGCTCTCCTGAAAAAAAATTATTTTGTAACTTAAAACGTTATTTTTTTTTTGATTTGATGAAGCAAAGCTCAAATGAATAACACGTTAAATAGTGTAATGTAATGCAGTAAATTTAATCAAAGACAAATTACTTTTATTATTATGTTTAATGTAAGTTTTCATCGTTATTATTTTAATTAATTTTTGCACACTTATATTAAAGATGAGTTACTTTTTTTCATCAATCAAATTGTTAATCTTTAACTTTAAACGAAAAAATATTTTCTTAACATTTTAAAACAAACAATAATAACAAAATGCAAATAAACTTTCTGATGGCGGTCATTGTTTATTAATTTAATAAAAAAATTTTATTTTTAGTTTTAATTAAATTTAACTGGCTTTAATTGGTTCTAAATCCATTGAACTTAACATTATTATCTGAAATGGATATAAAACGTAAATTATCTCACATTTCCACTTTTTTTTAATCGTAAAAGTTCAGTGTATGTATTTTAAATTCTTTTCGTTTTAAATTGCAAAATATTTCACAGACATCTAAGATTTACACAATGGGACCGACCGTTGTAGGACCCAAGTGAGCCATTCTCGTATCCGCTGCCCATTGAAGATTTTAAACTGTAATTAATGACGTACACTTACTAATTTTCTGATTTCATTTAAGGAAGCAGTTGACATTCATTTGAAATGCTAATTAATAAATTCACACATGTCTGTATAAGGTACGAGATTTTGGCCCACTAACAATTTAATGCAAACACAAATATGTACATCATGCATATAAAAATGTGTATATGGGTAGTTCCATAATGGAAAAGAAAAATTAAAAAGAAATTAGTTGTGATTTGATAACAAAGTTACTGTTTAACTACAGTATAACAATTTTCGCTTGGGAATTAATATAGAAACAACAATAAAAAAACTCAATGTAGTTTTTGCTTTTAATAAAAGCTTCTAACGAAACTTTTTATTTTTATAACATTTGTACCACACCCACTTTTCCAATCCCGCTTAAATTTTGTGGTATGCTCTGTATTGATAACCGACATGTTTGTACCTAATTTGGAAACTTTGGCTCGTGCCGTTCTTCAGATATGCAGAAAAAAAAAAACAAATAAAAAAACAACAACTAGAGATTTTTTTAATTTTTTGGTCATTTATGAACTGATCTGGCTGAATGTCAATAGCAAACTTTAACGGAGTATATATGACAAAAATATATAACAACCTAGTCCCCATCATTTCTGGGGTCTTCGGAAAACCCATTTCAACATACACACGGACAGACGGACAACCGGATTTAAACTTCTCTTCTCATAAGGAACCAGAATATATATATACTTTATAGGGTCTAGGATCAATACTATGGAACTAAAAAACGGAATGACAAAGTTATATATACTCTTTTACCTTTGGTGAAGGGTATAAAAAGGAAATTGTTTTTTATTTGTTGTAAAAGAAAGACAAAACCCGTTATTGAAACTTGAAAAGAGTACAACTTTTTTTCAAAAAGTGCATAACTTTTATAATTTTGTACAAAAAAATTCATTATGAAGAAAGTGCAAGTGAAAGATTTTTAGAAAAGCCAAGATTTTTTTCATAACAAAAAAAACGTTGACTTTTTATTAACAAAATGTCAGACTTTTTAGTTAAAAAAAGTCGGTTTTTAATTTTTTTTATAAATGATAAATTGCTACTTTAGTTTTGTTAAGTAATCTTAATTAAAGCCAGCTAGCTGCTTAAAATAATTTTCTTGATTAAATATTTTAATTTGTTTAACAATTTTCAAAACAAAATTACTATCATATAATTATTATAACAAACTACAGAATCTTGATTTAAATAATTCTTTTTTTTTATTTACAAAATTATATAATTTGAATATAATTTTTCAATAATAATAAAGAATTAAATTTATTGAAATTATGTAATAAAAAAACTAAACAATAGTAACGGGTGTTTTCTAGTGGCGAAGAACATTAAATTGGTAGTACTGTCTTCTATACCTGGTTATTCGCCATTATTTGTTTTTTTGGTTTGGTAGTTCATTACGTCTTGACAAGGAATTGTTTTGCGAGCACAAAAATAGAACGTTCGTAGAACTACCGACATAGAATTGATCATGTTCTTCGACATGGAAAACACGATTGGCACGACATCCCAAGGCGTTAATTTATGACAATAGGAGTCTTTAAGAGACAAATAGCGAAAGCTCGTAAAGACGGGGCGTAACGAGACTCAACATTACCCATATCATATTTAAATATTAATGACATCAGATTTTTTTTCCAATAAAGCCATTTTAATTGGTTTTATTTTATATTAAAGTTCTGTAACTCTAAAAAAATCACACGTTTATTTAAATAATTTTCAATCAATTTTATTCGACATGATGCCACATTTAAGGCCAGTAAAATAAAATTCATGACAACAAACAATCGTTAACAACTTATTTTTTAATATTTTGCTATTTTTTATTTTAATATCGTGTTGAAAATTTATGTAAATAAATGAAATGTTTTGTTTTATAAGAAATATTTGCTGAAATAAAAAAATTTCACCCAAATTTTTATTTAAAATATTAAAATGTTAAAAAAGGTAAACGCCTACATTAACAAAAAAAAAATTTAATTTACTTGCTTACTTTTTTAACTTTTCGCCACTCAACTGTCGGATTAAAAATGTTTTTCTGAAAGATAATATAATTTAATTTGTTTAAGTGAACAGATACGAATATAATGATGACTTTTGTAGTGGCTGTTAAAAGAAACTGTGTCAATTTCATATCGTACGAGTATTTTTATTCTCATATACATATTTGAATACAAAAAGCACATTATCATAAACTAAAGTAAGTTTTATTAAAAAACTGCAATTAATTTTTGAAATTTGTTTACACTTAAAAAAATTAAAAGATAAGAGGTGAAAATATCTTATAGGAAGAATAATAGGTAGACAAAATTTTTTTTTTTTTTAAAAATACGTTTTCAAAAAATTAAAGAAAAGAAAAGTGTGCCTTTTTGTGAAAATTTCATAAAATTATAACCCTTTGCCACAGGTGGAAATTCATGTTCATATAACTTTGCCATTCCGTTTGCAATATCTACAATATTGATATTAGTCTGAGTTCATACGGCTCATGTCTTATTGACAAGATTCTTCTTTTTTCTTCTTTGATCATGAATTGGCGTTCAAACGATTCATGTCATGTTGACGACATGTGCTTTTTTGATATTGCAAACAATAACAAAATTAAACAACGAATGAAAAAGCAAAACGTAAAGAGAGTACATGCATCTGTGTACTCGTTTCTTTTCCCCTCGTCCCTCTCGCCAATAAAGTAGCAAGCATGTCAACAAGACAAGAGCCGTATGAACACAGACTTAGGGCCTATAAAGTATTTATATTCTGGGTCCCAATGAGTCGCGGAGTTGATCTAATGATGTCCGTGAGTAGGTTGAAATGGGTTTCATTCATAGGTTTTTAAACATAAAGTCCGGTCGCAAAATTTTATATATGACCTTACCTCTCAATGATTGGGCAATAAGAACATTACGACTTTATCTCCCATTCAATTGTGCAATAAAGCCATTATGGCCTTACCTCCCATGGTTAAAAAGAAATGTTCCACTTTCCGACAACATGTTCTATAGCCATAAAACTCCATACATATAAAAGTAGTCCCAGCCTTGTCCAGGGGTTCGTTAGTGTGAGTTTTTTGTATAGCCACAAAAACTCCATACAAAATACTATTGGTCCCAGCTAGGCCCAGTGGTAGTTTGTGCCACACAAATTAGGCGTCTACTTAAGTTTTAAAAAGGTAACATTTGTTCTTCTTAGGGCTAAAAAATCAGAGCTCGTTAAACTCTCTTTTTGGTTTAAAATTTGTTTAAACCAACAAATCTATAAATCACTAAACATATAAACCATCTTTAAACGCATAAAATTGGACGTTTAAACTACCAATACAGATCATATGAATTCGATAAGATTTATCGTAGTGCTGCCACATGTTATTTTTTTAAACACATATAATACATGGGACACTGATTTACAGTTGTTGAGTTTAAACTCAAGTTTAGTTCAACTAAACCAGCTTTTAAACCATCAGTGATTTATTAGCCATTAGTACTTATTTTGAATTTTAAGAATTATGAAATACCTTGCCATTGTTGCAAGCTGTTATGTATAAAGTTTTTGTATATGAAGTTCCAGTATTATATATTGTTAAAGTAAATCCTAAGACCGAGGTTTTTTTGTCGGTTTTCGGTTTCGGTTTTTAGGCATTTAAAACCGCGGTTTCGATTTCGGTTAAAACCGAACAGCAATCCCTAGTACATACATGTATGTACGTCTTAATTGCCATAATGACGAAATCTATTGAAAATGGTGAGAATCGTGACATGACACAGCTACTTGGTCGTGACGAAATTTTGTATTGGTAGGTCCAGAATTGACCATATTTCCCATATAAACTCCCTCTCCATAATTAATTGATGCTAAAACAAAAGTTGAATGTGCTTTAAACAATAAAAAATGTATACTTCCTTAATCTAAATAATATACATACAAACAAAAGTATGTACATATCGTCGGTTAACAATTTAAATGTCTTATGTGAATTTTTTGCGGTTTTGAGTTAAGATAGACTTCTTAGGGGTTTCAAGATAAGGAGTGTTGAGTTTGTCGTATGTGGTATTTGCTGAAGCAATTTAAAATTAAATGTCGTATGTAACTGCCAAACGCCACATACGACAAATTTCCATATAAAACGACCAAAAAATTGATTTGTTATTTAAATGTCGTATGTGGATTTTTCATGGCACATACGATTTTTAAATAATTTTTGTTTTAAAAATAAGTGTTTAAATGTCGTTTGTTAACATTTCGGGAGCACATACGATTTTTAAATAGTTTTTTGTTTTAAACATAAGTGTTAAAATGTCGTATGTTAACATTTCGGTAGCAAAATGTCGTATGTAGCTATTTAAATGACAAAAATGTTCCATTTTGCCACATACGACAATTTAATTCTGAACAAAAATCAAAATATTTTCTACCCCAAATGAGTTATAGGCATCAAACTTCTAAATTAAATAGCCAAATATTAGTAGTTTATCCTCCTAAAATTTAAAGAGTTCAAACTTCAAACTCAATTTACTCGAAACTATAGGAATCCACATACGACAATTAAATTATCAACCGACGATATGTATGCCAAAAGTAACAACAATCAAATAATTTGTGTTATTTGAATAATAAGGATTATTTTATATTATGTATTTTATTTGCGTTTGACATTTTTACTTCTTTATTAATTGCTAAAAACAAAATGACGAAATTTGAAAAGTGTTTTAAGTATTTTTTGTTTCAATTGCATTTTGGCCGCTTAAGAATTGTGTGTTTTGCATATAAATTTTGCTATTTATACAAAAAATTAACTTTAAAATTTGTTAAAATATAAAATGCAAGTTTTGTTCAATTCTAAAGGTCCCTGGCCCGTATTAAATATACATTTTAATATATATGTTTATATTTTTTATTGTGTATAAGACTTTTTGGATGTTATACAAAATTGAAGAAAAATTTATTACATTAATGGCATTATTTGTATTCTGACGATTATAATGTTTTTTTTTTTCAACTAAGTACAATGTGTATATAGTATGTAACAAGGTCATACGAGGGTCATTTTATTATTGTATGTTAAAAAAAATTATAAATATGTACATACATATGTAGTATATTTAAAAACCACCCCTCGATCAATGTTGAGATCGCTATTTGAATAGTTAATTAGTACTAACTACTTATCACTTAATACTACTTATTATTCGTTGTACTACCGTCTGTCAGCCTCAGTACCTCTTGATGTGCTACTACTTCATTTTATTATTAGTGACAAATTTTAATTTGTAGCATCGTGGGGGCATTGAAATTGACTACTTAAAATGACAGTTATTTCTATTTAGTAGTTTTTCAATTTATTGTGAATAATGTGTTTATTGAAATGATTATAAATAAATATTTAAATTTTGTCTTAATTTAAAAATGTTTCGTTATTTTATTCATTAAAAATCCCCACTGAAAATTACAGTTACAGAATGAAACTTTAACATTTGGTTTTATAACGTTAATTATTCCTTTCGAAGCGAAATATGCGGTAAGCCCCCTTAAAACCTCAAGGACATAAAATTAATGCAATGATTGCGCATGGCTTGCTAAAGAGACGCAGCGAACTAATCACCACAGAAAATGCAGATAGGTCTGGGGCAATAATCGACTTACTCGAAATTAAAAAGATATTTCTCCTTACGATTTAGTGTTTTATTTCTTCTGCAAAAATTGTCGTCCTAATAACCAGTCCATAAGGCTTGACTCGTTATCAAGCGATCATTTGATCGCTTAAGAAGACCTATGATTAAGAACATAAGACCATCGAGTAGGTGGATATATGGATAATAAACTAATCCCTTGCTTACGATCTAAAGCTTTTTAATCACCACCAGTAAATTACTACTGTCATAAAATGATATAATAGCAGGACGATCTACCAAATTAAATCAATTTCTTAAATCCCCCGCAAATTATTTTTTTTTAATTAAAAAATGACAAAATTAAGGCTCTAATTATATAAATCGCAACGCAACGCCAAAGAATTACATTGAAAGCAAAAACAAAGTCATAAATATTTTGTTATTTTATTGTTGCTTTCTACAGAAATTTATGTTACGTTTTGAAATATTCAACGCCACAAGTTATGAGGAGCACCCCTATCTTGAATAATTCTTCCTTCATAATTTTTTCCCTTTTCACAAAAAAAAAAAAAAATTAATTCGAGACAAAAATTCCCCTCATCGTGAATAATTTTTTTGCCTCGTAATTTTTCCACTTTTCCTTTCGATTTACTCACTTTACTTTTTCTTGGGAACAGAACATTTAGTATGTAAGTAATATGAAATTAAAGTTTACAAAATTGATTTCAATGTCAATTTCCGTTAAAGAGGCACAAACTTATATTTTTTTTTTCGATCGATTGCTTGTTGATTTTTAAAGCTTCCGAAAAACGTGGTAGCAAAATTTTCGAAATTAAAAGTTAAAAAGTGCAATAAACTAAAGTATTTGACTTGGTTTTTTAATTTTTCTTAAAATATTACAGTTTAACCTCGAGTAACCGGGCTTCTATGAATCGGTTACATCTATTAGCCGTTATGCGGTTCTTTTTATTTTTCCCTCTATTATCCGTGCTTTACCTCTATTATCCGTGCCTTAGATTTATACCTCTATTAACCGTGCTTTACATCTATTATCCTTGCAGCATTCATATGTTTTTTATTATTTAAATCTAAATCCGGTGTTTCCCCTTTTTAAGTTCATGTGCCAACACATAAGAACATATGTATTTGCGTATTTATTAATTTAGTAAATTTGATCTGCTAACACCTTTTGTGGAATGATGGCTCCTTCAAATAGTAAATAACCAAAAAGAGCAAGTAATGTTCTTTCAATTAAAGACTAAATAGAAATAGAAAAAATAATATTTTAAATAAACAAATATTTCGTCAGAAGAAATGCAAAAATAAATATCACTCCTTGTTTAGGAAAAGCAAAAAACGTAAAATGTACAAATTTTGTGCAGACATGTAGTTTGATCAACCAAAGTAAAAATCCCAATTTTAATGTTTTTGATGAAACATCCATACTTGATTTTGCGTTTTCTATGACGATTTGTATGTTTTGTATAAAAATATGTAGTATATTTGAATCTGTAGTTACATTAATCGAATGTTTAAATAAAAAAAAATATTTTCTGTATATTTTTATATAACCTCTATTAACCGTGTATTTCGATTATCCGTGTTGGTGCCGTTCCCACGAGAGCCGGATAATCGAGGTTTATCTGTATATTCGTGTATATGTACATACATATTTTTGAACGAAAATTTCTTTGATTTTTAATTTTTTTTTTAATCTTTCTTCTTTTTTTACGTTCATTGATAATTGATAGCGCGAAAAATTGTTTACGGGAGTTTCACGATAGCATTTTTCCTCGAGAGGAACACAAATTTCATGGGAACAAAAATTCCACTTGGTTTTCACGATAGGGGTGAATAAGTTTTTAATAATTTTACTTATTATAAATTTGAAATAAATTAGTTAAGTTTTTATGATTGAATTTAAATATGTAATAATTATCACTTACAATCAGGGACCGTAACAGTTATGCCTTTTTTAATAAAAGTCAGATGAAAACAGTTATTTTTTGATTTTTATTTTTTTGAACAAAAATAACTGTTATTTTTTGATTTTTATTTTTTCGATCGAAAATAACAGTTATTTTTTGATTTTTATTTTTTTGAACAAAAGTAACAGTTATATATTGATTTTTATTTTTTCGAGCAAAAATAAAAGTTATTCTCTAAATAAATGTACGTGTTTTAATAATTTAGATGACTTTAATAATTATTTTAATGTGCATAAGAAATTCCTATGATAATTACACACTAAAATAAAAATTTAAAGCCAATTAAATTATTAAGTAACGTACATTTATTTAGAGAAAAACTTTTATTTTTGCTCGAAAAAATAAAAATCAAAAAATAACAGTTATTTTTGTTCAAAAAAATAAAAATCAAAAAATAACAGTTATTTTTGTTCAAAAAAATAAAAATCAAAAAATAACTGTTAAGTTTGATCGCAAATGTAAAAATCAAAATTATAAAAATCAATATATTTTATCATTGACAAGTGCATGAGAAACAATATGGTATACTTGAATCAGTTTTTCGACATTTATTTCTATATGCTTTTTTTGTTTAAAAATTCCAATATAACTGTTATTTTCGGTCCCTGCTTACAATATAAATATCACGCTTCATATTTTGTAAATTGTTTGTAACAAAAATAATACTAAACAGAGATTTAAAAGATTGCAATCAAATTTATTACAATCGCATAATTTCTTGTTAATGATTGCTTATTTTTTAATTGCATTAAAAATCAGAAAATTGATATTATGATTCTAATTTAAAAAGTAAAATTAATACGATAAAAAAGATTGAATCAGTCTATTGAAATCAATTCATATTATAGCAATTGGAAAGCCAACAATGTAAAATTTTGTTTACATCCGCTAGATTCCAAGTGTATTTATTTCGATGGACTTTGACAATGGTTGTGGTTTCAGAGGAGTTGTTTTGTCCTTTTAAATTTGTGGTATTTTAAGCTCGTAAACAATTTCAAAAATTTATAATATTCAGTATACTTATTATAACAGATACGCCTTTTAGCCATTCTATTTCAAAAATTTTATTCAGTATATTTATTACAACAGATAATTAAATTCATTTTGTTTGCCTTCTACCCACTTTATCCTATTTTATTACAAATAAATCTACTTTATTTGTTTGTTGTTTTTATGTTAAGAATTTTTAAAAAGTTTCAAGTTTGCGAAAAATAATAAAATAACGTCTTAAAAGAAATACGAATTTTTACCCTGTTTAGCCCTGAAATGTACTTAGTTTGTTTGCCATCTTTATGCTGAAGAACAAATGTTTCAAAGTTTTTAAAAATTCCTAAAGAAAGAAATAAAGTGTTGTTTATTTAAAAAAAAGTTGTATGTACTATATTAAAAAAACATAGATCCCAAAAAATCCCGAATACCGTGATTTTTAAATATTCCGTTTGGCATCCCATGTATATATGAATTAAAATGAAAACTATTTTTAAATTCTGATTTAAGACATTTAATTTTTTAAAGAAGCTAATAAGAAAAATTATCTATGTCCAAAAAGATATTTCAAAATACCTTTTAAAGTACATAATTTAAATTTATAACGAATTACCTTTTTTTAAAAAAATTTGGAGCAGTCTTTAATCAGATCGTAAGATTTCAATTGTTTATTTTTGATATTAATATAAATTCTAGTTCTCATAGAAATAACATTTAAGATTAAGACAAAATTATTTTTATTATTTATTTAAAAACAATTTTATTTGATTTATTTTAAAAACTCTTTCACACTTTTTTTTCGTAGGCACTAGACAATTTGCAAACAAACTTTTGTTATTTAAATTACTTATGTATGTTATCGTTTTTAAATATTTACTGTTTGTTATTATTTTATTTAGGGTAACGAACACAAAAAACAAGCACACATCAATTAATTTAATGAACTCCCTGTTTGTTATTTATTTATACATATTCAAATTTTTTTAAAATTTAAACAAAAATTTCTAACTTTTTAAAATTTAAGCTTTTTTAGAGAAATTTTATCCGAAACCGACAACCGTATTCAAAGAGCATTAAAATACAAGTGACACTGACTTCAAAAAATCAGACACCACTTTAGAAAAATTACAATAAAATATATATATATGTGAAAACCTTTAGAAGGTGTTGTTGTTATTGCTGCCACTACCGTAACTGCTCTTTTGTTATTGTAGTACTGTCAGAGTACTTGTTGCTTTGTTACTCTTTAAGCGATAATAAACAATAACAAAAATATGTTTTTAACATAGTAATTTAAAGCCGGCAATAGAGTGCGGTTGAAAACAAAGATAAATAAACAAACAAATACACTGATGGTTATACGAAAAAGAGCACAAGTTTCCCATCTAGTTTAAAGTGAAATTTAAGGAGTTTTTGAGTCAATCAATCTTAAAATTTGTTTTGTTATTAAATAATTCCCAGATTTAAGAGATTTCAAGGGTTTTTTTAAACTGTTTAAAAATCAAACTTAGAAGAGGACTTTAGGATTTATGTGGTATATGTCGATCAACAGATTTTCGATAACGCATCTTGCATAAGCGTAATTTGTGATAGCTTATGAAGACTTCGAGGAAAAATAATCCCCGTTTAGTGTCATGTTGCTATTGCATACATATGTATATATAAGTATAAACATATGTATATATTTTCCCGTAGTTCCTAATTGGAACATAGGGCCGTAACAAATAAATGCCAATTTAATCTATCTAATGCTAAATATTTGATTTCTCTCCATGTGCGACATGCAACTAGTGTTTCTGCTTCAACGGGTCTTCTCCAAGTATTTGTTGGTCTGCGACTGCCTTGCGGGTTACAGTCGAGGGCAGTTCGGCTGATATCGTCAAAGGCTTTCTTAGTGTATGCCCGATCCACTTCCAATTTCGACGCTAGATATCTAGGTGAATTTGTTCTTGGAGGTCAAATGGAGGCTCAGACTAGGGGAACTACATGTGACATCTCGCCAGAGAGTGTACGTGCAGTATAAGTCTGGGACTATCGCAAGTGCCTCGCGGCAGCGGCTAGTGTACGTGGCCGACCGACCACGAAGCGGTATAGCATCGCAAAATCTGACAATACAGAGGAAATTCAGTACAGCCTATCTGGGGTAGCAGCCATCAGCCCTGGCAACATAATCGGATGAAGTGGGCCAATCACCCACCCATCCTAAATTGTAAAGACCGAAACAAATAGAAACAAACGGAATGATAAATTACTATTGCATGAATCACTTTAAATTAAACAGAAAAAAGTTTTTAAACATGGAAGGCATAATAAACTTATACTAGCGAGCTTCAAAAACAGCTATGACTTTTTCTTAACTTTCTAAAACTAAACGAAATAAGGACACAATTTAAGCGAATTTTTGAATTACTCATCCTCTGAAGCCGGAATCCAGGCAATTTAGATATTCTCAACTAAAGTTTAGTATTTAAGCAATGTTGTTAAACACAAACACAATGATTTTTATATAGTTATTTTGCACAGGTATTGGCTTTGTTTTCGCAAATTTCAAATATCTATGGAAATTTCATGTTATATATATCATTATAAGCAAATTTTCTTTAGTCATTTTTCAAAAAAATCTCAGAAAAGTTTCTATATATTTCCATTAACTTTTTTAAATGATTGTGATTTTTTTTTTTTAATTTCTTTTAAATTTACTATCCTTATTTATTTTTCAGTCAGTGTAAAATAAAAGCACCAAATGATAATAGAATAAATTTAATCGATGCGGAGAGAGTAAGCAAGAGATAAATGATCGTTAATATCCGCAAATGAAAAATAATAAGAAATTTGTAAAATAATGTTGTCAACATAATAGTGAACAATAGGGAAGTTACTTTTTTGAAAGATATTCTCTCAAGGGTCTAAATCATGGGCTTATCTCATCAACAATAAATTTCAGTTTATCAATAGTATGAATTGGGAATTAAGGATATTTAAACAAAATCTTGTTAATTAATTTTTGACTTCCAGGAAAAACTTTTGAAAAAATGTTTTCATTAATATCTCTATATATATTATTATCTATATATAAATCGGCAAAGGCAAAACCGTTAAGAACACTTTCCTCCTCTGTATGTCAACCGATTTAAACAAAATGTACACCATTTGAAACATATTTACTTACAGAAATGCTCAATATATATTTTATTGAAATCTGTTCAATATTTTCGGAGTAATAACCCTGCAAATAAAATTGGATCACCTGATCCATTTTGATAAAATGGACTACTCCATGGACTGGTCCGATGTAATGCAAGTATGGACCATGTCATTGTTAAAAAGTGTTTGTAGTGAGACGACATGTCTTCGTTTTTTAACGACATGCTTTCGTTTTTAAACGACTTCAAAACTAATCCTCTTGAGTATACCATGGAGTAGTTTTAAAACTACTCCAAAGTGGTCCAAAGGTGGGTTATATGGTCCTCTCCTAGGACATCGTAATGTTAAATAGACCAGGTGTTTTCCATACGTTTTTAGTTAGTTTTGGACTAGTCCTGGTCCCTTGTGGACTATTCTTTACACGCGTGTTTGGACTGGTCCTATTATTTGCAGGGAAGCGTTCAAATTTGCTACTAGCACATATGTTAGTAGCAACCAGCAAACACAGAAATACACCTCATGTATTGCCAAACGTATTGACAGGATGAAAAATATTATTGCGGCAATAATCGATTTCGTATTGCGGAAGATACTTCCTTCGGGAAGAAACGTGTCTCGATGGCAATACTTCTCAGCAATACGAAAGCGATACTTCTATATGATTATCTAGTAATATCGCCAGATAACCACTTAATAGAAAATAGGCAGATATCACCAAAATATCATTGGGATGATAAAAAGAAGATTTTGCATTTTAAAATATTGTTATTTATGTACAAAGAAGCACATCTTTTTATTTATTATTAAATAATTAAAACAAAATAAAATAATATACATAAATATTTCCACCGTATTTTTGAAGAAAAAACCTACCACTTCTTTAAAATAGCATCCAGGGTTGAGAAATATCTTGACTATATTAAAAAGGAAACAGATTTATATTTAACAGATTTATTTAATTTAAATATTTACCATTTGCAGAATATTTTGAGAACTAGTTTCTTAGATTTTATAATTTGATTAATTTTTATTTTTTAATTTATGATGTACATTATAATTTAATTTTTATTCTGTTTATTTTGCGTAATTTTCTCGAAAATTATAAAAGGAAGAAAATAAAAACTTACTTTGATTGTTTTCTTTTAGATGACAATTTGGGGATATTGCTAAACTATTGCTTTAGGGGAAATCTTCCATTTGTTTGCAGGGAATTATCAAATAATAAAAAATAGGGTGCTCGATTATTCGACATTTTTTAGAAACCGGTTATCGAATATTTCGAATATATAAATACGGGAAATTTAATATCTCTCTTTTACCATTCCGTGCTGCATGTAATAATTTTTAAAGTTTCTATAAATTTAACTTTGCTAATATTCGACTTATTAAGATATAATTTTACATTAAACTGGCTGAAGAAGAACCTCTAAGGGGAGCTTTTTGGTACTTTTTCGTTCAACATCTGGTACTTTGATTAATTTTCGTTGATATTAGACATAGAAAAATAAAATTAAACACGCAATGTCCTGACTAGATGACAACCTATAAAGGAGATTTCTTGATACTTTTTTGTTTTTCAATTGATATTTTCTGATACTTTTAATATTGAACTTACAAAATTAATTAACTAATGTAGAAGATGAAATATGAACAGGAGGTTGGTCCCTAGACAAATCGATCCACTAAAACGGAAAAACTGAATGCTCGAAATAATATAAATTCATATATACTTAAATGTACTATGTTTTCTTCATATATGTACATACAAATGCATGGTCGAATTTTGACCATTAGGCGAACACTTGTATATGTAAATCGGCTAAGGCAAAACAGTTAAGAACTAGGGTATTCATTCCGATTAACGGTTAACCGATTAATTACTACCCGATTAACTGATCGGTTAATTTAAAATTTAACCGTTGTTACAAAAATTTGAATTTTTTGTAGTATTAAACCATATTTTTTTGTGTTTTAAATAATGGGTGAGTTCCAAAACGTCGGTTGCAAATCAACTCGCTTTTTTAAATACATTCTACAGTGCAACCATGAACAATTTTACAACGTTATCTGTACCAAAATTCACCAAAAATTGTGTTTATTTTTTTATACAATATATTTCCTTCTATAAATACATTTTTAAAATACAGCACAAATACAGAAAAGAAAAACTAAGGAATTCGGAAATGAACTTTTTTTGCAGAATGTTCGGTGCAGAGCTTTGCCAGGATAAGTTAGATGATGACCTGACAACAGTAGAAACAATAAGAAGTTTTAAGAATTTAAAAAATAAAACATCCAAAATAAATCCAAAAAAAAAGACAGTGAATTTAGATATTCTGTATTATGTGTTGCTTTCGATTTCTCCAACATCTAGGATAAGAGAAAGAAATTTTTCCGAGTCAAAATTTTCAAAACTAAAGAAAGGAGTCGCTTAAATCCAATACATTTTAGCCAAATTATTTATCTAAAAGATTATTTTATAAGATCTTCTTAAACTATTTAAATTACAAATATAATGATCTCACGGTTTATTTTTTAATAAATACTTAATCGGCCTTGTTCTGGGAAACGAAATCACGTGAAATTGAAATCGAACAAGTTTTTAATTCTATCCTGTGTTTAAAATTGATAAAAATATTTCTTTTTCATTACCTCATACTTTGAAGACCACATATCTTTACCAAAACTACTTTTAAAATCAGGAAAAGAATTAAACTTAAAATGTCAATCGATTTCAATTTCACGTGATTTCGATTTACAGAACGTGGCCGAATATGTATTAATTAAAAAATATGTATCACAGAGCCATGAATTATTTTTTTTTTTTGGTTTAGGTCACGTATTGTTATGTTATTGTTTTTTTTACTACCAAACTGCAGATAATAAATAGTTTTTAATTTTTATTCATTAAAATTACAAAAAATACTTTATTAATCGGTTAACCGATCAATAACAAAATTAACCGATTATTAACCGATTAAAAAAATCCGCGGTTAATTAATCGAGCGATTAACCGATTAAAGCAAAAGCCCGGTTAAATGAATACCCTATTAATAACACTTTCCTTCTATGTTTGTGAACCGATTTGAACAAAATATACACCATTTGAGAGGTATTTGCACAATAGTGCACAATATATATTTTATTAAAATCTGTTCAATAATTTCAGAGTTATAAGCGTTCAAAATTGCTACTACACAAATGCAAAATAAATAAATAATATTTTTTCCAATTATCAAATAATAAAAAAATTAGGGTGATCGATTATTCGACATTTTTCAAAAACCGGGTTTCGAATATTTCGACTATATAAATCTTATGTATAAATCAGACCAGGCAAAACAGTTAAGAACGATTTCTTCCTTTGTTTGTCAACCGAACCTCTATGGGGAGAAAAAAGGAGAAATACGGGAAACTAAATTTCTTTTTTTTACTTTTCTGTGCTTCATGTGATAATTTTTTAATTTTCTATAATATTGAACTTAGAAACATAATATTCTAGGTGAAGGGTCCTGAGTGAGTGATAACCTATAAGATAAAAAATTTTGGTACTTTTTGTTTTTCATCTGGAACTTTTTGAATTTTCGTTTATTTTCGACCTATAAAGATAAAATTATACATTCAAGTGGGTGAATGAGAACATGTAAGGGGAACTTTTTGGTACTTTTTCGTTCAACAGCTGGTACTTTGATTAATTTTCGTTAATATAAGACATATTAACATAAAATTTAACGTGCAAAGTCCTGATTGGATGACAATATATAAAGAAGACTTTTTGATACTTTATTGTTTTTCAATTGGTATTTTTTATATTGAAGATAAAATATGAACCGAGGGTAGGTGCCTCGCCAGATCGATCCACTTTGAAGGAAAAAATAAATGCTCGAAAAAAATAAATTCATATCGATACCTTCCCGAAAGAATGTATTAAGCGACACTTTTTTCGAAAATGACTTTTTGATGTGGAACTATACTAGAAGTTTAGCGCCACATTTTGGCCTGGGTTTCGCTGCCCTATCATGGATGCAAAGGAAACTAGAGTGAAAATAAAATTGTATAAACCGTCAAGTTTTCTCACTGGAATAATGTTGCACCCTGTAATTTGTATTATCCGCCAAAGAAATTATGCTAAGCCAGATTTTTAAATATATTTTTTATTCTGAAAATCGCTTTCCAAATATGTTCCTTTCAATAAAATCCGAAAAATAAATAACTAAATGAGACGTTTTTTTCGTTTCCTACACAATTTTAAAATGTCGCTTAATACATTCTTGCGGGAAGGTATCGATATATACTATAGATGAATTATGTTTTCTTCATATTTACGTTAAAATTTATGGTCGAATTTTGACCATTAGGCGAACACTAGTACATATAAAAAGGCTTCTGAAAATGAAAAAATGCAACTAACTGTTTTCTTTAATTTTTTTTTTGTTTTGCTATGCTTTTTATTAATAAAAAAAAAACGTTAAAAAAGATGTGCGACTTTTATTTTCTCAAACGACTTCATTCTGCGATTTTATTTTTATAAAACGACCTTTTGTGCGACTTTTCAAAAAAACCTAACGGTAATCCTGTTTCTAATAGATTTTTAATTAACTGTACAATATAGGAGGGGGTATTATGCTATTGTGCTGATGTGTGTAACAACTTAAAAAATTATTCCTAGACTCACATTTAGTATACCGACCTTCTTATAATAACTTTTTGAATCGATCTATCTACGATGTCTGTCCGTCCGACTAGTTGGTTGCCTGTTTGGCTGGTTTGCCGGCTGTCCAGGGCCCTGTTTCTAAAAACTACAAGTTACAAATCTACAAGTAAAATACGTTTAAAAAGCAGCAATTTTTCAATTTTTGTTTCAAATATATTTTACTTGTAGATTTGTAACTATAAGTTCTGAGAAACGGGCCTAGGTCGCAATTTCGAAGATAATTTGATGATATTTTGTATATAAGTAGGTTCTGATTGTAACTAGGCCCAATCATACAGGCTTCTTTCCTGAATACTATCAATGTGCCCATGAACCATCTTATTTTGTTGGTATGTTTTTTGGATTTAATTTAAACATAAGTCCTTTATAATTCCCCCCTACTGCTTAAAGGACGTGTTCTTAAAACAGGCAGTAGAATTGGCAACGCTCTTTTACCTTTAATACGCAAAAGAAAATGCACTAACAAATCGATGTCAAAATTCTTAAAAACATCTAAAACCGACATATCGGTATCGATGCCGGCGATATTATATTTTGATTATCGGTATCGTATCGGCAAAAAGGCGTATCGTTACGTCCCTAATATTTACGGATTCCCTGCTTACGAGCCATCGTAGTTCATCTCTTGGCACTGCCGAACTTTCATTAACATCTTTTATTTATTTTAACAACACCATTCTTGTTTTTTAACTTAAAATAAATCTATTTTTAAAAAACAATAGTAAATATTAACAAAATTAAACAAATAAATAAACCAAATAAAAAAAGTAACAAAGATTAAATGTGGAAACAATAAAAAAAAATGAAAATATTATTATTTTATTTAATTTTGGTACTGTGGGTAGAACTCAAAGATCTTCTGAGGATAGAATGCGGTGATTCTTGAAATATGTAAAGCTCAACCCGGGTTCAAATCCCCGCTCAGAAAAATTATCAATTTAATTAAAATTCCAAGTTGTAAAATTCCTTCCCTCAGTGAAAATAATTTAATGAAAATTAAATTTGATGAACTCAAGCCTAATTAAAGAATATCAAAATAAATTATTTTTTGAAAATGTTAGTTTTTGAATTTGTTCAATAACTGAAAATCATTACAAATTGTATATACAAATATATAAAAAATTAATTTTTATAAAATAATAATACTAGCAATGTGAAAAAAGTTCAAACAATGAAATTAAGAAAGAATCTCGTATCTTACAAATGGATCTTGCCCTACAAACAAATTGCAAAGCGTTCACTTATTTTTTTTTTTTTTAATTTTAGTTTTATTATCTCGGTCCAAGTTTTTACTAGTAAAAAAAATAAATAGACCTATTGCTGACAGATAAAACAAAGATGTTTTATTTTCTTTCTAAGTACCAACAATATTATATCTTAATGCTAAAGATGCATCACTAACGACAAGGCGAATTTAACAAGGTAAGTGCAACTCTACAACTACAAAAAGCCCCATGTATTTTTTTGCAATTTAATAGGCGGCTGTCATAAATGCTGACAAGGCAAAAATTGATTAAAAGCAAAATAAAAAATTTGTTTGGATTATTAAAGAGATTATTAAATTCACTTTAATTATTCGCAGTTTTTTTAAGAAATTTTTCGGTTATTTTGGCGCAAAACATAAACAAAATTATTTTGACGTTTCGCTATTTTTTGTTAATTCGCCGTGGAAACAGCTGATGAACGGCTGACGAGCTGAGTTTACCTTCTTAAATTGACCTTGACTAACGACAACGAAATCTTAAGGCCCAACCATAATGTGCTTAAGTTGGCTAAAGCAAATGTGCGAAAACATGTAAATCATATGAGGCAAACCATATTAAACTTAAGGAAACTTTTTATTAAACTTTATGAAACTGTCATTTGCTTAAGTAAAGTACGAAACTCATCGCACATTCCGTACGGAATCAAATGTTTTTTTATTTTATTTTTGTTTTTTTAAATATATTTGAGAGACTTTTTGTTAATTTTTGACAGTAGGTTAAGCCAGACTATGCATATTATGGTTAGGCCATTATGTATTCTTTAAATACCAAGGCGAATTAACTCCAGGTAAGCTCAACTCGTCAGCCGTTCATCAGCTGTATCCACGGCGAATTAAAAAAATGGTGAAACGTCAAAATATTGTTTTGTTTCTATACTGAAATTTGACAACAAGCCAGAAAATTGCAAAAACAAAATACATGGGGCTTTTTTTAGTTGTAGAGTTGCACTTACCTGTGATAAATTCGCCTTGTTAAATACCTTGTTGTTTTTTTTTTTTTTTATTAAATTAGGTTGTTGGCTAAAATTTTGAACTTTAAACCAGCCTGTATAAATTGAGTCTAAGTTTTTTTTTTTAATTATGAACTCACTACCTGAATGTTTTTCCAAATATGTGAATGAAAATCTTATTGAATTTATATTTAACTTTTTTTATTGTTGTTTCAATATAAATTCCCAAGCGAAATTAATATTTTATTTTGAAAACAGGCTGTAAGTACCTGTTTTCCAAATTTAAATCGTTTGGGATTTTACATTAAAACAACAATAAAAAAATCAAAGTTGCTTTTGTTTTAAATTTTTTTTTAATTTTATAAACAGGCAGTAAAGGTACGTTCAGACCAAGCAAATATTTGCCGAAAAAATCCAAAAACCTGTAAATTGATCTAACTTTAGCTTTATTTTTAACAATTTCTCTTGATTTACTAAGCTTTATTGTATAATGTAATTTAGAAATTGTTAAATGATGTTTGATCTAGCCAAACGTTTTGCAAAAGCAAATAATTTATGATAAAACTGGTGGTTACGAGTAGGGCGTCAAATATTTAATAGGTGTGAACATGGCTTAAGTAATTAAAATAAATTAAGTGAGTTATTTCCGAAACATATTTGTTTATTATTGCCTACTCAAATTTAAAACCGCTTAGAAAAGGTAATTTGTAGTTCGAAAAGTTAATTATCCTTGGGATGTTTTAGTTAATTTGTTTGCGATTATACTGTATTTCATTAGTAATTTTAAAATGTTGGTGAAGACCACAGTGGAATGAAAATATTTTTTTCATAAGCTAAAATATTCTTTACTTCCTGTTAAATAAAAGAATTAATTGTATTATAAGTTTCATTTAAATTAACATAGTGTGTATGTATTTCTTCGTTATAAAAATTAATCTTATAATTTTACACAAGTTGACAAGCATGACAACGTTATCTGAATTTGTATAAGATTTTAAACCAGGTATTTAATTAATTTTTTCTTTAAATAATTTAAACGTCTACCTGAGTATAAATTATGTTAAGATAAGAAAATTAAGTAATTATTAAATGTATGTCTACTCTTTATAATTGTTTAAAAAATATATAAGATAAATTAATTTTATCTTAAACTATGTTCCTTGGCCTATACTGGATACATGTATTTTAGAATAAAAAAATTTAAATTATATGCATACATACATATTAAGATAATAGCAAGTTTTGTTAAAATCTTATTAATTAAATTAAAATTTATATTCTCTAGGGAATAATCGCAAATAACATTCAAAATAATGTTGGAATTTTAAAATATGGTCGAAAACTTTTTTTAAATTTGCAGAATTTTAGAAAATATTAAACAAACATAAAATAAAATTTTATAGTTTAATATAAAATATAAATATAAAAAAAATTATTAACCCTACGTTTCCACATGCAAGTAAGTCTGCGTTCACAATCTGAAAGTAGTCTTTCAGCAAGTCTGAGTTTGTTGGTGAGAAGGGAGAGAATCATAGTATGTGCTCTGCCCCTCTCACCAATAAACTCAGACTTTCTAAAAGAAATCTTTCATAGTGTGAACCCAGACTAATTACTTGCAAGTAGTGTATAATACGTAAATAGTTACGAAAATCAGGATAAATACAAAAAAAACACGAAATTTTTTTGAGTGGCTACACAGGACAGTGCAAGTTAATTTTTAAAATGTCGGCATCAACTAAACTTCTAGCTTATATTCTGAAATTGTTGCATCTTAAGACTCTCCTCGTGGCTACGATATAAATTAATTAACTTTATACATTATCTTTTCTTTATATAACTTTTATGAAATCTTTATGAAAAGAAATGTTTATTTTTAAAAATATGTGAATACAGTATTGCCGTGCTTCCGATATCATTAAATTATTAATTACTTACAAGAATTTTTGATTTAAATTTTGTTTTTTCTAAATGCCAGAAATTTATGTTTAAAAATACCAATGCGTTGTTGTATAGTTGTGTTCTTTTTTATTTTTAATTTTTTATAAATACACAGAAATCAGCTTTCAACATAACTTTTATTTTACTACGTAGGCTGTAGGAAATATCGCCCAAAGAAAAATGGCCCAAAAAAAAAATGAAAATCGCCCAAATAAGGAATCGCCCAAAAGAACATGAAAAATGACCCAAAAAGTTAAATATGAAATTTTGCCCAAAATAAAAATGAAAAATGACCCAAAAAGAAAAAAAAATTTTTTCCCAAAAAAAAAAATTAAAAATTACCCAATTTGCAAAACAGTGTTTATTATTCATATAAATTTATTAACTTACAAATGTAAGAGAAAAACCTGTTTTATTATGGTCACAACCAACAAAACTATTTTTAAAGAAACTTATTTTACCATAATGTGGTTGTCGGTGACAATGATTTGGTTAAATTAAACATAATATGGTCAACATTTTTTAAAAAATGGTTCTGTTGTTTTTTCTCTGGGTGCATATATTAAACATATAATGAAAACACTTTTGGCGCAAGGATTTTCTCCCCTATGTTGTAACAAATACCGGCAGCGCCTACTAAAGCGTCTCGGCATAGACGGCATTCGGCCGGGCGCAAGTATTTTCTATTCTATGGTATAACAAAAACCGGCTTCGCTAACTAAAGCTTCTCTGCATAACCGGCCTTCGGCCGGGCGCAAGTATTTTCTCCTCTATAATATAACAAAGACCGGCTTCGCTTACTAAAGCTTCTCTGCGCAGACGGCCTTTGGGCGGGTGCAAGGATTTTTTCCTTTATGGTATAACAAGTACCGGTTCGCTAAGTAAAGCTTCTAAAATCTGCCTTGTTTCCGAACGAAGGCCGACTTCGCAGATAAGCTTTAGTTATCGAAGCCAGTATTTGTTATACCATAGAGGAGAAAATCCATGCGCCTGGCCGAAGCCGGCTGGGCGGAGAAGCTTTAGTTAGCGAAGCCGGTACTTGTTTTTATCAAAGAGGAAAAAATCCTTGCGCCCGGCCATAGGCCGGCTATGCTTTCGAGTTTGTAAGCTATGCTTTCGAGTTTGTCCACGGACACTTTGACACTGGACGTTATGACACGCAACCTTTTTGCAATATGTCCCGTTATTTTTATAAATAACATTTAGGAATTCTCGTATAGTAATAATGAATGATTTAGACAAATAGTATGCCCGAAAAAATGGGCTATTTTTCATATAATATTTTTGGGTGATTTTTCATAATGACGTTGTCATATAAATAAGAAAAGTAGAAGGTCAAATCGGCGAAAAAATAAAAGCCAAAATGTATGCAGTTTTAACCCTTTCGCGGACACCTTATTTTTAAGAGGACTTCCCGTGGGACACTTGCAGTATTTTCCTTATTTGGTAGGATAGAAAAATTCTGAAAACACCAAATTACTGGAAATTGAAAAATATCGATCTATAGAATAAAAACAGTGTTTAATTTTTGACGTTCATAAACGTCATGACTCTGCGTGTATTCTGGAATTGATGTGCTGCGTCATGACGTAAATAGACGTCAGAACGGATTTATCTAAATTTACTTCCCCACCATTAACTGCAGTTTCTTCAGATGGTTTAACAAATTCCTCTTCTTTTGAACTAATAGAAAAGATGTCTGAGCTTTGTCTTTCTGGTATATAATTTGGAAAAAAATATTGCGATTTTGTAACGGCTTTTAGTGTTGCTTTATTTTTGTTTTGTTATAAACATGCAACATTGTTGCCTAACATGTTGTTATAAGCATAATAGTTGCACACATCATAACAGCTAAGTTTCTCATAGAAAAATTCATTTGCAAAGATTTTGTTCCCGAAACATTTATTGACGTCTATACACGTCATGTCCCACCAGAAGTCTTTGTTTTGACGTCTATAGACGTCAGTGTCCGCGAAAGGGTTAAAAAAGAATGCCGGATTTAAAAAAGTTAAAGAAATTGGTAATATTTTTAATTTACCTTCTAGTAAAGAAAAAATTGTAGACAATAAATATTCTACAAAGGAGTTGACCACTTTTAAATATCCACCTATTACATCCGTTGATGTCGAACGAACATTTTCAATGCTTCAAACTGTTTTAAGACCAAATAGAATGAGTTTTACATTTGATAACTTAAAAAAAAACTTATTTATCTTTATCTACTACTACTGTTTAAACTATGTTTTAAGTTTTTAAAACTGAATGAAATGTATTTATGTTTTTTTTTTTTTTTTGTTAAATATGGTTAAATAAATATATTTTTAATGCATATTTTTTACTTTTATTTTTGCATATTTTACGATTTTTAGTACATGTTTTATGCGCATATTTTGCGATTTTAAGTAACTTTTTGTACTTGCAATACAACCCTGTATTAACACTGCCGTGGTGAATAAGAACAAATGTTTATTTTGACAATCAGATGTTTAGTTTTCATTGTTACATCGGCCTTTTTAGCATTAACCTGTGAACATTTTTTTTAATATAATAATAAAAGAAATTTTGTAAAAACTAAAATAAAAAATGTCATTTCTGGCGCGTGGTTTAAGGCTAGTAACTCGCCAGCCATGTCTCATTAATAACTTAACAAGTATTTTTAATATTTCATTAATAAATACCTTTATTTAACATGTGTTTCCATATTTTTAGATTCTATGAGAACGTTATGTGTTACGCCACGCATTTGTCAGCAAGCTGAATTGGCCACACAGGATTTAAGAACCCTCAAACAAGTTGACAAGGAAGAACAGCAAAAATGTCTTGAAGTCTTTAGTAAAGTTAACCGACAATTAGCGAAACGTGAAGAAGGACGCATGTTTGCTGTTGTTCACTTGTGTGGCAAACAGTTTAAAGTTACCGCTGGAGATATCATTTTAGTCGAAGGTTATTGGCCACCAACCATAGGCGATGAACTTCGCTTGGAAAAAGTTTTGTTGGCAGGAGCTAAAGATTTTACCCTAATTGGTGCTCCTATCTTGGAACCGGGTCTGGTCGATGTTAGAGCCACCATAATTGAGAAAACTTTAACACACACTAAGACTCATTTCAAAAAGAAGCGCAGAAAGCAATATTTACGTATTAATTTTCAACGTTCCCCAAACACTATGATACGCATCAATTCCATTGAAGTCGTTCAAAATATAAATGAGCCCAGTAAACAGCTTGTAAATGAGAAACGTATCTTTTAAGATTTTGGTAAGAAAATAAGTAGAATATGGTTTTCTTGTGCTTAAATATTTATTTTGTTACAATTTTATTTCTTTAGGTTAATTATTGAAAGCTTAACATTAGATATTTTCTGTATATTGCACTTGATATGCAAACCAATAAATAATAAATATAAACAAAAACTTAAACAACATAACATACATATATACAATAAAAATTTTAAAAGTATTTTAGTTTAAAAGAAATTCGGCGAAGAAATTAATCATTTAAGCCTGGACGCCAAAAAAAAATTTTCCTACGAAATTTCTGATTCTGTGCAAATTTTTTATAAAAAATAGGTATACCTACTTAGATTGTGTTCATAATATTTTAAGCATATTTGATGAGATTCTGTGCAAAATTTCAATACATATTTGCTTAGATTCTGTGCAAAATTTTTTAAACATCAAAACAAATTTTAGGATGCAGTGTAAAGTTCCTACATATACTGTGCAATATTTTTAATAATAATCTTATTATTTATAAAAAATTTCTGATAAATCTCTTCTTTTTTTATTACTTTTAATGTATTTCCCTTTGATGTTTCTCCAATTGAACTAGCTTAACAAAAGTCCTTTCACAGTGCCGACATACAAAGCAAGGAGGTTTACATTTAGCTCTTCTAACATGAGCCTCATAACGAGCCTTTTGTCTAAAATTATAGCCACATTGTGAACAACTAAACCTCTCTTCTAAATGCGAGGTTTTTATATGAATATTTAAACTTTGCAAATCCAAAAACGATTTACAACATAAATCACATTGATAGAGTGTGTTTTGTGATTCAATTTTTTCCCCTTCATCAATATGATGCGTTTGTTTCATATGCATACGTAAAGTATAAGCGTCTACAAAACCCTTACCGCATACTGAAATATTGCATTTATAAGGCATTTCACCCATTTTATGCACCGAAAGTAAATGTTTTTGTAAGTGGCAATTCTTGATGAAGGTCTTGCCACATTCCTGGCAAACATAATCACGTTTCTTAGGCTGATGTTCATGTATGGTGGCTATATGTTCTTGCAAAGATTGATTCTTAATAAAAGGTTTGGCATTACATTGGGAACACCGAAATATGGCCGGCCTCTCTATGCCATGAACTGTGGTTAGATGTGTGACTGCATAAGAGGCTACATTCGATTCAAACTCATGACATAGTTCACAACGAAAATAGAAATTTGGTATGGCTCGGTGATATGATTTGGGTTTACGTTTTCTTACCACACCGGCACCGCCTATAAGTTTGAGTGGCTCTTTTACCGGATAATTGCGTATTTTACGTTTCAAATATTGTTCACGACTTCTTACAAAAGTTTTCTTAGGCTTGGAGGTTTTAAAATGACTTTGGTATAATAAAACGGCAGGATTTTCTTCAGGGGCTAAAAGTTCCTTTTCTGGTAAATGATCTTTTATTTTTAAACGTGATCTACGTTTGTTTAAATTCTTATTATTACATTCCTTTTTTATAACACTAACCGTACTGACTGGTATTTCCCCTTCGATAATTTCCTCTTGCAAAGAGTTTTCCAATATAGATTCTACCAACATTTCCGGTTCTACAAAAAAGTTTTGTGGAAAAGTTTGTGAGTCCTCTTGTTGAGTTTGCAAATCCATTTCTTTTTTGCACACTCTTCCAATCAACCAAGCTTCTTCCCCTAGTTTTTTCTCCTCCACTTCAACCTGCCTTATACGTTTTCTTTGTTGCAGTAATAACTTATGTGATTCCAAACATTTTTGTATTATAATATCTGCTTTTATTATTGCTTCAGCGCATTCTTTACATATAAGAGCTTGTGGTTCATCACAGGACGATATCTGTGAACATTTTTAATGGTTTTTACATTGATTTTTCTCTTTTAAATTGTTCTAAAACGCTTACCACCACCCCACAAATATTTTCTATGACACTAGGTAAGTATTTCTGCTGTACGTGCAAATACAACGAAAAAATAGTTGTTTTTGTTTGTAAACAAATGCGACAATAGTTTAAAGATTCTGTCATTTTTGCATTTTCTAACTGACGGTCATTAATTTTTTTTTATTTTTTTGTTAAATTTATTAAAACGGATTTTATTGTTACAAGTAGAAGAGAATAAATAAGGACGCCAGACGTTATAAAATTCTACTTAGAATTGCTTGAGTATTAATAGGGTAACTCTGTTTTTATGGGATACGTCACTCGCCAGATTATAATCCAGATTTATGGATGTTTAAACAATCACCCTTATTGTTTTTGGCGTATTTAAAATACGCCTACGACTGTTTGGTAATAGATTAAAGGAAATAAGTTCATGTTCTCTTTAATCTATTACCAAACAGTCGTAGGCGTAATTTACATACGCCAAACACAATAAGGGTGAATTTTATATTTTACGTATTTTTAATATGATAAATAAACTTTCAGGAGTTTCTCTATAATCTACTAGTATTTTGTGTATACGATTGGATTGTAAGTATTTTTTTGTACAAAAGCTAAAAAAAAAACTAAAAAATTGGAGAATAACAAAGAAAAAGAAACAATAAGAATTAAATTTTTTAGGCATAAAGATGACTTACAATATATTTTTGATAAATATTTTACTATCTAATTTTAGACAACATATTTTCAAAAATATCCATATTTCAAAATCATCAGATCTTTAAGAACCCAAAACAAACGAAATTCGAAAAAACCGAATATAGAACTCTTACTTATTTTGTATAATGTATTGAATTTTGATTAATCTAACGTTAAGATTTTACAAGGAATTGCTCTCAATCGGCATTCTGAATCATAAAAATTTCGATTAATTCCATTTCATTATCCAAGTTTTTTGTTACCTGAAGCAAATTTTCTACAAACATGTTAAAAAATTAGCATCTGTTTTAAGTCATTTTACCTTTTCCCGATTTGTTCCAATTGGTCGCTATTTACGAATTTTCTCCAAACTGCCTCAAGTTTTCGCATTAGTATGTAATAGGTTTGGTAATATTTCCTGATTTTAATTATTATGCGATAAATTTTTTTCCAAATATAATTTTTTGCGGTTCTTTACAAATTTTATTACAACAACAGTTTTAAAACTAGTTTACGATTTAAAACGCTACCGTTATAATTTTTAATATTAAAATGGCTTATTTATTCAAAACAGCTCTCCATTATTTGTTTTCGATTTAATATTTAACAATTATGAATTTAAGGAAATTTTCTTGCGACGAAGAGATAGATGAAAAGCGTTAAATTGGACAATAAGCATCAAACAAGGCGGAATGTGCACGATGATTTTTAACACATATATTAAGGCATGTTTTTTATTTGTAGACGCATTTGGTAGAGAAGAGGGGTAGAAAAAGATTTCTCTTCGTACTTTTTTTCTAATTTTCATTCATTTAAAATTTTGCCAATATTTTTTTTATTCGTTTTTTAAAACAACAATGATAAAAAATAAATGTCCTTAAAGCCATCGTGTAAATATTAAAAGATTTTGGTGGCAGAAAATTAAAAAAAAAAAACATGTTGTAAAAATCATTGTATAAATGCAGCCTATTTTATAAGTTTCATCACTTATATTATGTTATCAATAAATTTTTGTTGGTAGTATTTTCCTAACAAAAAACAAATTCATCTATAGCGTACTTTGTATGTAGTTTTCTGATAAAAGTGAAAAAAATGTGGAGACAATTGTAGCAAGTGTATTGAAAATACACTTTTAAGTATCTGTACTACAAAATAGTGTGGCAGCGCTTACATAAACTTTCTAACTGGATAAACAATCCAATTGGTATTTAATTTTACAGGTGATTTGACAGCTGTTTTCATCATTTTCAAACCTTCTTAATTATTTCACCACATTTTATACAAACTTAAAAATTAATTATATACATTTTTTTATAAAAATAGCATAAGAACTTACATGCATTGTTAAAGAAATTAAGTGGCATCTTTGTTTACACTCTAGTTAAATGTCAACAAAACCCGGAATTATTGTTTTTTTTTTCTTTTCACATTTGTTTTGACTGGTGCGCCAGTGCTTAATACATTTCTTGCGCTGTTTAACAATTTTAGTGTATTCCTAATGAACGTTCTGGAAGGGCAGGCACTATTTAGATAAAAAAAAAGAATTGTAATATTATTTAGTGAGTGCATGTGTGTGAGTGAAAAAAAAATCAAAATTTTCCATTACAGTTTTAAGGACTGCTTTCTTTAAAATTTATATTTTTAGTTTGTTTAAAAATCTTAAATATAAAATGTAAATAAATGTAAGAAATGGCTTAATAAATAATGAATAGTTTTGTTTATAATCTACCACCAGCAAATGTGCCAGAAGTTAAGTGTGATAAAAAAGATTTGCAAGGATATTTGGAATTAGAAGTAAGTCTTATAAATTTCGTAACCAACAAGAATACAGACATTATTTTTGCAACAAATAAAAGAAAATTTGCATCAAATGAAAAAATTACATTAAAAAATGTACACGAAAATTATTGTGGTGGCACTTTAAAAGATATAATAAATAATCAAAACAAAAGTATTGCAAGTGTTAATAAAATTTCAAAAGAAATTGTACCGTCTAGTATACCGGGTAACGAAGTGAGAGCGGAAATAGGAAATTTTAAACGTATTAAATCATTTGACAGTTTTCAAGTGAAAATTGTTTGGTGTGGGGAACGTATAGAAGACGCCGCCAATATATCTATCAGCTGTAAAGCACAGCAAAACCAACAACATCAGCAAAGCGATAATTACAAATTAAAAACGAAAAGAAAATATAATCAACATTTCAAAAGACGATCCAAACAAAAGTACAAACATCAACAAGCGGACAAACGACAGCATTTCCCATTGTCTGCCAATAATAAATTGCGTTACCGCATTTGTACGAGTGGCGTGCTATTCTTAGAATATTTGCGTTCTTGCAAACCGATTGAAATAATTGTCACTACTGGCGAGATTGGCAGTTTTACAACAAGAGCAAAGCCCCTGGGACAGGCAAAATTGCGACTGCCTTTGGTTTTACTAAAAAAGTTTAACCATAACATTGTCAAAGGTCATAATTTTGAATACAAAACCAAAGTGTTTAAACTTTACCAAACTAAACAGGAATCGGGGGATACAAATCTTGTTAAAAGTGGTAAAATACAATTAAGACTTAAAATGTTATTTGCTCCAACAGCAGCTGCATCGGTCGTAGCAGCTCCTCAACATGCTAATGTTGTATTACATGACAAACATCATATTCACAATAATCATTGTCACCATCTCCACCACAACAATCATTTAGGAGGCAAATCCAATAGGGTGGCGGAAGATGTTCAAGGTATGTGCTTAACATTGATTTTTTTATATATACATTTGCCACTGAACACAACATATACATACTTAGATATGTACATATTTATGTATATAAAAATATTGTTTTTTTTTATGTACCTATGACTTTTGTTTTTTGTTTTTCTTTACTTTTGTTTTTTATGCCTTATTATTGCCGGCAAGTTTTGTTTTTACACTAAATTATGCAATATTAACCAGTAAGCTTAATTTTTTTTTTTTTTTTGTTAGATTTTACTTTGTTTTTTTGTATTGTTTTCTTTTATTATTTGAACACATCATGCAAACAAATTTGCTTTATACACAAACACATTTGCAAATAAAAGTCTAACTAGAATTGGCACAAGACAACAATTTTTGTAAACGTTGGCTTTTGGTACTATGTAATTGTAATCTCCTAAAAACGATCATGTAATAAAGAAAAGTGAAAATTATAGCAAATCAGAGGTGGCAAATACAACACTATCAAGGTATATTTATAGCAGGTAGTCTCGGAAATCCAGCTGTTTATTTTTTATTTGTTTGTTTTGTGATACAAACTGTCAAATGTTGTATAGTAAACAAGTAAACAAGTTTTTTTTTCTTTTTTCTAACAATGCAATGCAAAAAACCCTGTGTTGTTTCTGTTGTTTTTGTATTGTTGTAGTTCCGACACCACCTGTAGTTGAATTCGGCTTGGACGAAGTTTTATAATTTCTTTGAGGGGGATTAAATTTGAGGTAGATTTTTTTTTTGTTTTTAAATTTTTTTTTTTATTTATCTGGTTTTTTTTTAATTTTGAAAAAAAAATATTTTTTTCTCTTCTTTTCGAAAAAAATTAAATAGGTACAAATCGTTTATGATATATATCACAAAAGTTGAAAATTATTTTCATCATTATACCCACACCACAATAGTGGAGAGGGTATTATGTATTTGTGCTGATGTGTGTAACGCCTTTAAATATTGGTCCTAGACCCACCTTAAAGTTTACCGATCGTCTTAGAATCACTTTCTGAGTCGAACTAATGTCCGTCCGGCTGGCTGGCTGGCTGTCCATGTTACTTTGTGCGCAAAGTACAGGTCGCAATTTTGGAGATAATTTGATGAAATTTGGGTCATAGGTTATTGGCACAAGGACCAAGCCTATTGAAAATGGGCTGAATCGTAGGACCACGAGGGAAGATAGGGGGAAATTTCTTCCTAAAACATAGATAGATCCATATCTATATGGACACAAAATGTATAAATTTTTACAAAATCGGACCGCGAGGGGAGATAGGGACAATTTCTGCCTCTCAAACCGATTTTAATGAAATTTAAACCATAGATAGATTTATATCTATATGGACACATTAGCTTTACATTTTTTTCAAAAATAGGACCACAAGGGGAGGTAGGGGCAATTTCTGCCTCTCACAAACTTTTAAACCGATTTTCATGAAGTTTATAAACATATAATAGTTCTATTCCTTCAATTTTTCAGAAATGAACTTATACACTACCAGACTATTATAGAAGGAATAGAACTATTACAAAAAAGCTTTATAAAATACATAACTGAAATTTAGCTCATAGAATAAATTCGAAATAATAAAAAATGTTGAATATAATATAAAGTAACTTCGGAGGTAAATAATTCCCAGTTTCTGTTTATAAACATAGATAAATCTATATTTTTAAGGACACATAAGCATGATGTGTTTTAAAATACTGTGGTGAAGGGTATCATATGATCGGGCTTGACGGACTATACTTTCTTACTTGTTTTTTTTATCGGATAAAAAATTTAAATAAAAATATGTTGTAAGAAAATATTATGTAAGGAAACCAGTAACATAAAAAATGTTTATATACACATTTAAGTTCGTTTTTAAAACTTACTGATAGCTTAAGGTAGTATTTTATCGGCTGTATAAAAAGTGTTCCATTTTTACAATTTTACTTTATCCTAAAGTGAGCGATACGTTTACGGAAGAAGATTTTAGGTAAAGCCACAATTCAAAAAACAAAAATTTAATTTAAATCGATATAGGCATTCGGGAGCAACGGTGCAACAGACACACATATTCAGGAGGATAAAGCTAGAAAAGATGACATAACTTATAATCGGTTGTACCAATTTTCTTCCAACAAAGCTAAGCATACTCTCGATCGACATCCTTAACCCTGCCTTTACACATGCAAGTAGTGGCATGCCTCTACTGTATACATATTATCAAAGAAAATTTGTTCGAAATAGTCGAATCTCATGCCATTGGCTTTCGTGTTTACATATGCCACAGCGAGTGATTACATTTTCCTTATGCATGTATATTTTTGTTAACGTTTTTGGTTTTTTGCCACACATACATGCACACAAAACACATTTTACCTTTTCTTTCGCCTATGTAGTAGTAAGATTTTGACAACGGCGAGGAATTTTACACAAACAAAATGCCTGTTGTTTTTTGTATTGTTGTATTGTTGTAGAAGTAAGCAGACCTATTGGATAGCCAAAAAATCACAGTTTTTTTATGAAATTATTAGGGAATTTCCCTAAAAATTCATGTCCTTTAATAATTAAGAAACTGTTTAACTTTTTTTTTATTTTTTAATAAAATAGAAACTGGGAATTAATTCCTTTCGAAGGTAACTGAAATTTAGCTTATAGAACAAATTTGAAAAATGAAAAATGTTGAATAGGTATTAATAAAATATGTATTTAAAATTTTTTTATTAAATTGTTTTCTTTACCCCACGTCTCCATGCGCTTTCGATTAGAACATGACATGACCATAACGCCGGCAGAGCAACGGTATTAATTTGTTCATGTTCTTGTATGTGACGAATACGTGTTGATGTTCATGTTCTAATTGACCACAATTTTTGTTGTTGTGCGTTTGGTTGTATACAGAAAATACATTGTATGGCCAACATCATGGCGCACATGGATGCTAAGACGAATGTTTAGGCAACGATGGCAGCACATGAACGAAACATGAACACGAACAGTCTACACGAGTATAATTCATGTGCGACATGCTGTTCTTACCAAGTTTATGGATGGTGGAGACGGGTAGTTAGGGAGTTTAGAAAATCGCTTTTGTGGGTGAGTTTTTTCTTTTCAAACGACCCAAACAAATTGTGTTTGTAATTAACACAATATTTACTATCGCGTAGTGCTTGGGCCAAAATTTGGTTATATCCTTAATATACATATTTTCCGCCAGAATAGAACACCCTATAGAACGCAAGCTCTATTTGAAAAACTTTACAAATCAAATTCGAGCTGTCATTTACGGAATCAAATTAGTTTTGCTTTCACACGACATGTTCATATGCATTTTGCAGTGGGAAATTAGACAGACACACTGCTAAATATAACTCGCTAAACCACTTTTAGCAACAAAAAAAATTCGTTTGAAATCGAGGGACAGGCAGTAAATTTAAAATTTTATAATATATACTGATTTTTTATAAATTTTCTTTACTAAAAAACTATTTTTTTTAAGTTTATTGAACTTATTTACATTTAAAATAGACATTTAAACAAAACAAAATGTAAGTTTGCAAAAAAGTTTATATATAAATTTTATATTTAGAATTAACTATACCTACATACTTACATATAAAAAATTACATGTGCATAGGTACCTACCTAAAAATTCATTTTTTGTTTTATTTTTTTTTAGCTAGTTTTTGTTTTTAATTTTGTTTCTTTGTGTTTTTCTTATGTGTTTTCTTTTCAAACAGTTGAAAATTTTCCATTGATTAATTTAATACAAGAATACTTAAATCAGAAAACAAAACAAAAAAGTCAAATAAACAAATATTCGCCCAGAAGATCCCCCTTCTAAATGATCTACAAATGAAAGACACATTTGTACTACAAACAATAAATCATTCGATATTTATATCACAAGCATTAATACTAAATTGACGGTGAATGCTTTAGTTTGGTTTAATTATAAAAAAAAGGGCACGGAAACCAAAACAAAATACATATTTATATATAGGTACATATATTTTTTAGTTTAATTATAATTTTGTTCAATAAATATTTAAATATTAAAGTATGGCATCATAAATAAATATAGTGTATATTTTGGTTCTATTTTCTCAAAGTAATTACTTGCATGTTGAAACGTAGGATTGATTACTTAGCGCGCCTTAAAATAAAAAAATTAATTTTTTTTTTTAAGTTCAGACATTGTACATTGTTAACGAAGCTTGTATTTGAATACTCTTACTGTTACCATTATGCAGATAAACAGAACGCTAATACTCCTTGTATGGAAGGTGTTCCGCTAACGCCTACAATAAGCCCAAAACCATTATTTTGGGAAGAAAAAAGTATAACCAGATCAATTATAAACAGTGATGTTATAAACTTTTTTGAAAAGTCCTTACGCAGCCCCTAAAAAATCCCTACTTTTCCCTACGCGTTAAAAAAAATTATCTCAATAAAAATCAATACAACTGTTAAATGATAAAATATTAATTCAAATAAATGCATTAATGTAAAAACATTCGGGCATTTCCCCAGAAAGGTCTACCAGGATGAGAAAATAAAATGTTGCTTATCATCGTTTTTTATTGTTTATTATTATAAAAAAGTATTTGTTCATATAAAATAATGGTTTCATAGCATATCTCAGCTGTTTTACTTGAGGAAATTGGGCTGGAAACTGGAAAATTTTATATTTTTCTGTATTTTCTACTTCTAAAGCCATTTTATATACTTATTTTACATGCAAGAAATATGTTATGTTTACACTCTTTCTTTATAATCTCTCCATTACAATCAATTGTAAAAGGAGTATTAAGTTTTGTTGTTAAGGAAATTTAAAGACATTTATGGTAAAATGCATGGTGATAATAATAAAAAAACATATGGAAAAATCGTACGTTAGCGAGCCGTACGTTCGCGACCGGTACATAAGCCAATTCAATAAAAACCAAGAGAGATATTTTATTTTGTACATACTGGATGGAGACCTGCATTAATACACTTTTAAAATAAATTCATCACTTTTGAATATTCCGTTCCATTGCGCAGATTTTTACATTTCACTACTGTCAGCCAAAGTTGACTTCTATTTTGCGTACGTTCGTGACCACACGTTTATAACTCTTATTATGAAAACTTAAACTCGATGAAATCCATCTTTTGCAATAAGCATAGAACTACCCAAATGCTATCGAATCGAAAAAAAATGCTAGGAAAAGTTATGTTTTCTATATTAATTGTACATCAAAAGCGGGAATTCCCGGGAATTTCACTTATTATATTTCCCGTTTTCCCGGGATTTTTGTTGCGGGATCCCGGGAAATAAAAAGTTATTCATAGTTTCAGAAAACAGCTATTTTTACTCTGAAATTAAGTTTTCTTTTCTCTAAAAATTAGCATCTGTGGATGGGTTGTCTATTAGATCAATTATAAGAAATGTGTACAAACGTAAATCAATGTCTCCTGCGGCAATAAATCTATAAAAAGCAGAATGGGCAGTGCAACAGTTGATAATTAATAAATTCAGTGAAGTGATGAATTGATAAAGAACATAAATTCAAATATGATGCAGGCGGTAAATTCTCATTGACCATGGACAAGTCTTAAAAATAGGATATACATAAACATATCGCTCCGTTATTGCAACATAGTCGTATATACAAAAAAAAAAAAATTGAGCTTGGTAATATATCCGGGAAGTGCGGGGAAACCGAAATAAAAAAATAATGAAACTCGTGTAAGTTTCTAAAACATACAATTTGAAAAACACATTGTCCTAAAGATTACAGATGGACCTAATGAAAAGAAATAGTTTGTAAGAAGTAGTCCGGATGATGCTATTTTTTGCATCAACCTTGACATCAGAAGCATGCAACAACGGTGCACTTTTAATTATTTGTCCAACCTCGGTAAAAAAGTAACACATGGTAATCAGTAAACAAAATCAGAAATATACTCTTTGGCGACTCACTAAACGCTTTGAGTGTGTCAGAAAGTAATTTCCTATGCCGTTAAAAAAATGTTAATATATTTATTAAAATATTTTATATATTTTATGATTTTAGTTTTTGATCTCATATCTTGAGTACCTCAATTGTTATGTTTATTTTATCTTGTACTAGATCATCATAATACGGAATTTACTTATAATAGCCAAAGGTAATAATAATCCAAGTTCCGCTTTCAATCTTCAATTAATTTTTGTAGTATTTAAGCATTTATTTTACTTACTTTGTAAACAAGTTCCCTCACGTTTGTTTATAAAAGTTTTTTTCATTAATAAAACCAAGTTTACTTTGTATTATTTGTATGGAGCGGGATCCCGGGATCCCGGGAAATTTAAAAATTTTTCCCGCTTTCCCGGGAATCGAAAAACTCCGGGAAAAAAAAACTCTAGTACGAACGTACGTTCGTGACCCCAGGAAATGCCCGTATATAAATTTTATTTAAAGTTGTTCCCATCTGGAATAAAATTGATCATTTTTTGTAAAAATCATCCAAATGAGACATCTCAGCTCACTTTTGATGATTAAAAACTGATTTATCACTTGAGGTAGGAAAAAAGGATTCACATATAATTCATACCGAACAAATAAAAAGATTTTTTAAACATAAAAATTACTGTCAATTAATTTCTCTTTTCTTTCCGAGAACCCGAGAACTTTTGTTTGGTTCAAAATAAAATTTGTTCAAATAATAAAGAGCCATGATGGTGCTGCTTTTATCGGAGAAAAATTAAAAACATGATTTAAAATTGTCTAATCAAAAACTATAATTTACGAAAAAAACCCACCAATAATTTAAAAAGCTACCATAAAATTATTCTTAGAGGTGTTTTATCGGTAGGGTACCATTTTCTCACATCAACAGTATCATTTATGATCGAAAACAGAGCTCATAAAATTAATTTAAACATCTCCATTCTTGTAAGAGATTTTCACAAATGAACGTTGCAATCAAAGCTGAAATGACACAAATCGAAAAAATTTGTCAAATGTATACTTTTCCAGCGTTACTGGAAAGTCCCTACATTTGAATGATTTCAAAATATCTCTTTTTTCCCCCTACCGCCATTTTTTTAGAAGAAAATCCCTACGAATAGGTATCTTTCCCTTCGTATGTATAACATCACTGATTATAAACCTATTCTGTTAATTTTTCCTACCAATATTCTATTTAGTTTACTTAGGGCAAGTGAAAAACTTAAGTTTAAAAATTATAAGGAGACTTCAGAAAGTAGAAGTTTATAGGAAAAAATAGATTTATGGGTAGGGATTAGAGAGAGTCGTGGTTTTTGCTCATTTCTTAGATATTTGTGACCCTATCTGGTTAAATTTGAACTATTCCGGATAATATGTAATGCAAATACATTCATATATATCAACCCAGTCCCCATCATATCTGGTGTCTTTGGAAAACCTATTTCACGGACAGACGGACTTCGTTAAATCAACTTCCCTATTCATAAAGACCCAGAATATAAACACTTTATAGGGTCTAAGATCAATGTTGTAGAAATTAAAAACGGAATCACAAACTTATATATGTAGTGGACTCTCGGTTACATAAAACTCGTTAATTCATGGTCTGAATCAGTGATGCCAGAAGTGCATGTTTATCTGCATTTTATACCCCAAAATGCAGATTTGACGATTTTTGCCTTAAAAATTCAGGTTTTTTTTAGCTCGGTGAAAACTTCTCATAAAAGGTTACTTAAAAATTATCGATTCTCATTGTCTTGATACATGATTTTACACAAAAATAATACAATGTATGTACGTATATATTTATATGACCTTATGTATGTCGTTATAACGACATACTATGTTTAAATTTGTTTATGGGTTGAGAATAGCGGTTGAAATATTGGATTCCACTTCATTTGTCATGTTGGTAGACAAATGAAATAGAATCCATTATTTTAACAACTTTTTCTTTTAATCTTACAAGCAAATATGTTTAACGAATCCGCCAATATTCGATTTTTTATACCTATTAACAAAGAATAATTTTGATTATTACGGAAAAAGCAGCATTCAGTATTTTGGCCCTAAATTTGTAAAACGCAACGCAATCCCAAAAATAACATTGAAAGCAAAAACAATGTCAACAATTTTTCAAAATTTTATTGTTGCTTTCTACAGAAATACATATTGCGTTTTAAAATTATCAACGCCACAAGATATGCAGCGTTAAAAATTTAAAAATTCAATATACATTTCTGTAGAAAACAACAACAAAATTAAGAAATATTTTCGATTTTGTTTTTGCTTTCAATATAATTGTTGGCGTTGCGTGTGCGTTTTACAAATTTAGGGCCTTTGTTTATAAAAAAATAATTTGTTTGAGCTTTTATTATATTTTTACAATTTAAAAAAAAAATCTTTTATAATTGCCAAAATGTAATTAGATTGATTTAGTTATTTTAAGTGTAAAACCAATATATACCTACCGGTAAAAAAGTTTTTGTATCGGTTTACTGATATAAACAAAATACTGTTACCGTTACCGAAAATACAAATAGATTAATTCAGTTACCAATAACGATATTCAAATTCGTTTCGGTTGCCAACCTTGGTTTAAAGTAAATTTAAAATTCAAAGGAAACATTTTGCTATTACGTAAACTTTGCAACGAAATAAAAAAAAAACTAATCGCCTGGGAGTACCTACTCAGCATAATTTGTTTAAAAAAATATAAACACTGAACAAATATACATACATTCATTTTGTGTTTTTAAGCGATAAGATTTGTAAGTATGTATTTGTATACTTATGTATTTGTACATAAAACCTTAATAGGTATGTCGCTATAGACGTATACTATTCTCATTTCTTTTTTGCTACCAGGCGCATCTTAATTAATATTGATTATACTATGCATAACCCTGGGTCTCCACGTAGCAATTTTTATTGCTAAGTACAAGCCATAACGTCGGCAGAACAATGACAGAACAATGGAGCAATAATTGCTAATTATATTGCTGGAGAACACTTGAAATTGCTTTGCCATAAATTTACAATTTTCACCGCGAGTAGTTGTATAAAGTTTTGTGGCTGTTTTTATGACAAATGTTTTATGTTGTGTTTTGAAGTGGTTGTTAATTTTTTTTTTTTTTTTAATTAATAAATTATATTAATAAAATAATTAATTGTGATTGTCGTAGCTGTGTTTTGTATTACTTTTTTGTTTATTTGCGTTTGCTTTTGTTGATATTGACGTTTATTTAAAAATATAATATATAAAATCTTTTTCTGTATTTTGTTGAAGTATTTTTTCACTTGGCGGATTTTTCTTGATTGTTTTTTTAATAAATAAACACACTTATAAATAAACAGCCGTACAGAGAAATGAAATGGCAGATAAATTACAACTGATTTGACAGCAGATTGCTAAGCAATAATTGCTCAAGCAATAAGAAGAGCAATCATTGCGCAATGGATTGCCACTCATGGCAATTTGCGGTCTATACGTCGCAAATTTAATGGAGCAATCAAATTTGAAGTTTGCCGCAATAAATATTGCTACGTGGAGACCCGGGGTAATAATTATTTCCACCACTAAAAATATGGGGAGAGGGTTATATTGTTTTGTCTATTAGTTTATAACACATAAAAATGATAATCTCAAATATTTTGGATCCTTGTGAAATTCTAAGGTGATTTAGCCAAGTCCGTCTGTCTGTTAAAAGCACGATATAGCTCGCAATAAAGACACATGTAATGTGGTTTAAAATTATCTTTGGACAACAAATCGATCCATTTTTTACCTAGCTCCCAAGAAATACCGCTCGGGAAAATACGAGATTTTCTAAATCAACAATAACACAAAAAATTAAATTTTGGAGTTAGAGATGCAGAATTGTTCGCTTGGTTTTTCTTTATATTGTGTATTAAATTCATCTTTATTTCTTTTATACTTTCCCAGTTTGAAGAGAATGTGTCTTCTTTTTTTCTAAGTAGTTAGAACAAATCAAAAACTTTAAATGCGTTTATCTCGAAATGGATTTTTTTGAGTTATGCCGGTCTTGCAGAAAATGTGCGATATGTAAATACTAATTTTATAAAATGAGAATTTGTAGGCAAAAATATGTCAGTTCGGTCCAGTATTTCATCCAGCCCTTATGTGCACGATATCGGCCTCCTGCAATTAAATCAAACCCCAAATGCTCTTTATATAGGTCGATATCATGAATTGACTACAATCGAGGATTGAAAACGGCCAAGTGCGAAAATGGGTTTAAATAATTATTTTTCGGTTGATACTGTTTTATAAGACCTTTTTATATATTAATAAGCAATGGGCCATGTATATTTAAGGATTTTAATGATTTTTTGCACCCCACGGGAATGACAATAGTCCAACGGAAATGATATTTGTGCGGCACGGTAATGACTGAGCAGCATGGTAATGACGTTTTATCATGTATTGCAGCTAAATAAAACACATACAGCAATTTATGGAAACACATTTAATAAAATGCATACGTTATGTCCATTCTTTGGATTATAATTCCAGGTGTACTTTTTAAGTTTGGGGAACATCAAATTTCTTAAATAATTACCATAGATTGAATAATCTCAAATATACATTGGAAATGTAATTCCCGTGTTCCTTTTGTCATTACCGTGGTTTAGATTATTCCCATGGTAATGACTGCACGGTAATGATGGAAACGTGAGTATTCTTGGATTTAAATGTGAAAATCTTCAAAAATTTTTTATTATCTACCAAATGTTAAAATACAATTTGGTTTAAGGATTGATGTTTGACTAGTGACGTCAGCAGTCGTCGATGGCTGCGAGTGTAAGACGGCAAATCCATCTGAGGAGATCGAGTGGTTGCGATCGAAACATGTCATGGTAACCTGCCGGCCAGGGTTCGAGCCCGAGACACGTCAAGAATGAAAGATTAATAATAACAATTTTAATTAATTTTCATGTTGTAAAATTCCTTTCTTCATAAAAATAATTTAATAAAAATTAAATTTCATGAACTTAAGCCTAATTAAAAATATTAAAAATTTGGATTAAAAACCATAAATAGTTCAACAAAATAACCACAATACTAATTATTGTTAAAGCTAAGCCACGAGCTCTATGTGTACATTTGTCCTTCAAGTTGTGCTGAAAAAGGTCAACAGAAAAGAGAAAGACAAAGTGAAAAAACAAAAAATGTACTTGGACTTCAAGAAAAATTCTTGACGAAAGTACGAAAAAACAAAAGTAAAGGAAAAAACATGTAAAATCAATTAAAATGGATAATCATTCAGGAAAGCAAATTTCGATCTACCAAATGTTAAAATACAATTTGGTTTAAGGATTGATGTTTGACTAGTGACGTCAGCAGTCGTCGATGGCTGCGAGTGTAAGACGGCAAATCCATCTGAGGAGATCGAGTGGTTGCGATCGAAACATGTCATGGTAACCTGCCGGCCAGGGTTCGAGCCCGAGCCACGTCAAGAATGAAAGATTATCAATAACAATTTTAATTAATTTTCATGTTGTAAAATTCCTTTCTTCATAAAAATAATTTAATAAAAATTAAATTTCATGAACTAGCCTAATTAAAAATATTAAAAATTTGAATATCTAAAATATTTTATTTTGATTTCCGCGCCTCGTTGAAGGACATTTTGTTTTATTTAATTCTGTTCTCAGAATTTGAATTTTGCAAGGACCGGATTTTACGAACGGAAAACACAAAATTAAATTTAATTTTTTAAATAAAAAATTTTTGTGTGTGAAAAAAAGAATATTGTTTTTCTGTGTTTAAAATTTAAACGAAAAAGAAACAAAACATTTTCTTTGAAAACAAAATTTATAGTTTCAAAAAATAGCAAAAACTTTTTTTGTAAAAAAAAACAAATACAAATTTTCAAAAAACTTTTTTTTTTGTTGAAAAATATTTTTTAAAACGTTTTTTTTTAGAATTTTTTTTCTATGTATGTATTTTTCAAAAATGAAATATGTATGTATGTATTCTCAGAAACCTCTTCATAAATTTTATTGAAATTTGTTTTGAAGAATGAAATTTTTATGACAATGCTTAAATATAATTATTTTGTTTTTGTTTTTTTATGTTTTTAAGAAAACGTTTTATTTTAAAAACTTTATTTAATGTTTTTAAGAAAACGTTTTATTTCAAAAACTTTATTTTATATATTTTTTTCGACGGCTTTTTTTCAAAACTATTTTAGAAATTTTTTGTTTTCTGTAAAATGTAGAATTTTTTAAACTTGCACAATAAATATTTTTTTAGAAACAAAATAAAAAAACATTTTCCGATCCTTGGAATTTTGTAATATTTTTAATACAAAATGCGTCGAACCACAGAATGTAGTCATTTCGTGATATCGACCCATATACAAGAATTGTTTGGTACTGAAAATGGGCTGAATCAATTAATTTGTTTACCTACTTTTTTTTACTTGTATAAATTTTATATAAATTGTGTTTGTTTAAGAATAGACGAAACGGTTTAATTTTTTGTTATCGATATTTGAAAATATTTCTTATCATACAGGTTAAAGAAATAAGCTTCAGATAAATATTTCTCAAACAAAATATACACATGTATTAGGGAGATCGAACGGTTATTAACCGGTTATTTTAGTTTTGACCAAGCCGGTTATTTTAAAATGTCCATTTTTCGAATATCGAATAAACCGTAATTTAAGTATTTTTCTAATTGTAATATTGGGCAAACTTGAACTTTTACCGAAGAATATGAAAACAAAATGTAACAAACAGTAAAAACATTATCAACGATGTAAATACAAATTGCTTTTATAAGCAAATTTTTGGAAAAAAAAAAATAAAAACAAATCTAAATACTACAAAAAAATGTTTAGTTAAAAAGGTAAATAGCAATTTGTGTGAGAATATTTTGAATACTAAATATATTTTAATACAGATGTCATTTAAAAGACAAAGGTGCTTGAAGAGCCCTGGAATGATAAGTTCTAAAGGCTCTCGGAGTCCACAAGCTCGAGATAAATGTGCGCCAAATAAAAATTGGCTCCGTTCCAAGTAGTTCTTAAGAGAAAATACAATACATAATACATTAATAAAATACGCTGATGCAAACGAGAACGGAATGCCCATTAAGGCACTAAAATATCTTAAGGGCCGTTATCACAACTTGCCTTTAATTAAAGATAAGATTTTGTTGGACGTAAAACAAGTTATTTATTACTCCAATTTTACTTTAACCTACCCGGTTGGATAAACTTGCCTTTAACATATTGCTCACTTTAGTTTTAAGCAAAGTTGTAATAGTGAAAAACGTATTAAAGGTGGTACAAAATCCTACATTTGACAAGTTGTAATAATGGCTCTAAGAAGTTCTAGCAACATTCCGGCACACAACGGAGTACCGAAATATTGGACTAAATATTGTTTAATATATAGAAACTTGAAATTATTTCCTTCCGAAGGTAACTTTATCCCAGTAAAAAACGTGCTCCAAAAGGAGCAGGTTTTTTGTATGAATTCATACCTCAAATCGCTTCAAACCTGCTGATGGGATGCCTGATTTTTGTATGGGGTGTTCCCGGTTTGGAGGACTATTTTCTGCTGACGATAAGCGCTTCTTTTAACATGCAAACAAAGCGCTCCTAGAGTGCTTTTTTAAGGGCTAACTATATAAATGTTTTGCTTTTACTTGTTTAAATGTCTTTTTTCAATCATTTTCGTAAACTATAATATATTTTTTTTTCGCTTAAAAACCCTCTTCGTTGTCAGCACTAAAATAGCAGCTTTTTTGTATATTTTATTCGTTATCATTTACAGCTTTATAAGAGCTCTCTAATTGAAGCGCTTGAGTATGCGCTTTTTCTCTGTAGTGCTTCCAAAAACCCAAATTTTTTTTACTGGGATATTATATTCAACATTTTTCATTTTTCGAATTTATTCTATGAGCTAAATTTCAGTTATGTATTTTATAAAGCTTTTTTGTAATAGTTCTATTCCTACAATTTTTCAGAAATGACTTTATACACTACCAGACTATTATATTGTATTTTCTTTTTACATTTTACCTTAGCCTTCCGTTGGAAAGCAATGAGGTATATTGAATGTACAGAAAAATTTTCAATTATTAGACACCAGCAGAATGTAATGCATTTTCTGGCCCGCTACGGCCGTCGTCAGCATTCTTTGTGTCTCACTGGATAGTGTTACTTTATAAATTGAATGTATTTAACTCAACTATTTTAACAAATAGAAACTGGGAATTATTTCCTTCCGAAGGTAACTTTATATTATATTCAACATTTTTCATTTTTCGAATTTATTCTATGAGCTAAATTTCAGTTATGTATTTTATAAAGCTTTTTTGTAATAGTTCTATTCCTACAATTTTTCAGAAATGACTTTATACACTACCAGACTATTATATTGTATTTTCTTTTTACATTTTGCCTTAGCCTTCCGTTGGAAAGCAATAAGGTATATTGAATGTACAGAAAAATTTTCAATTATTAGACACCAGCAGAATGTAATGCATTTTCTGGCCCGCTACGGCCGTCGTCAGCATTCTTTGTGTCTCACTGGATAGTGTTACTTTATAAATTGAATGTATTTAACTCAACTATTTTAACAAATAGAAACTGGGAATTATTTCCTTCCGAAGGTAACTTTATATTATATTCAACATTTTTCATTTTTCGAATTTATTCTATGAGCTAAATTTCAGTTATGTATTTTATAAAGCTTTTTTGTAATAGTTCTATTCCTACAATTTTTCAGAAATGACTTTATACACTACCAGACTATTATATTGTATTTTCTTTTTACATTTTACCTTAGCCTTCCGTTGGAAAGCAATGAGGTATATTGAATGTACCGAATAAGAGTCAATTTTTTTAAATTCCTATTATTTTATAAAACCAAACATCTTCAAAACTTTTAACCCCCAATTTCACTAAGTTCAGCTATTATTAACTATCAGTTATAGCTGTCAAAAGATATTCTTAACTGAAAGTTAAAGTAACAGTTAGTTTTAACTGAACTTGTTGAAATTGGGGGTAAGTCATATATATCTATGTTTTTTGTTAGTTCCTTACCTTTTTGTTAATTGTTTTCAAATTAACTTTTTATTTCAAAAACTAATTTGGTTTTTGTGTTTTTATATATTCGAATTAAAACCGGTTAACCGGTTTTTCTTAAAACCCTTAACCGAAACCCGTTTTTTTTAATCATAGCTCGATAACAGATCCCAAATTGTATACTATACTGGTAAATTTTCGAATCCTCTCACAGTCGTCAGAGGTGTTCCACAGGGATTAATCCTTGGACCTCTTCTGTTTTGTTTTTACATTAATGATCTACCAGACGCTCTGAAAAGTAGCGAGGTACATTAGGGTGCCCCAAAAAATTTTTTCTTTCTGATTTTCATAGGTGCTTAATTAAAATTTAAAAGCTTATAGCGTAAAGCTTATAAAGTAAAGTTTACTCATTTAGATACCCTAATTACAATTTTTCGTAATTTTTTGAAAAATTTTGTAATAACGCTTTACAACTTTTTAAGTTTGAATAGAAACGAAAAAAACTAATGATGCAGTTTGAAAGACAAATTAATTCTAATTAATATGAATAAACAATTTTTAAATTTATTCTTACCGTTCCTGAGTTATACCCGATTTTATCTTTTTACCCAGTATATGTTATTATAAGCTGATTGCCAGTTCACCAATCTTACCCAATCAACAAAAAAAAAACTTTTCTTTTGCTCTGTGAAAAATCATTTATTGAGGTTCTTGCGATGTAGTTCTATACCTTGCAATAAATTCTGGTAATCCGTTTCAGAAGTTGTGACATTAATATAAGTATTACCCAAAGCCACACCTCGTTCTGCCACATCATTTACCACTTGCAATTGTTCAATTTCTTTATTTTTTTGATTCTTAAAATTACTTGTTGGCTTTCCAATTCTCTGGATCTATTTTTAAAAAATTGATTGAAATGTTGCAAGCTTCAAAAAAAGTTAAACTGGCTTTTGAAATGAATTGTTGAATTTCTCTATTTCTAAAGCTTTCTTCTGTTAAAGTTACATTTTGCTTCTTCATAATCGCTGCATGGAGTATCTGCAAGTTTTTTTTGTCATTAAGCGCAAAGTTTTAGTGTCGATACGTTCATCAATTCGAAGTTAAGTACCACTGATGACCTAGAAAAGTTTTAAGCGAGGCTTTTGCAACTGATTTGTTAATAATTTTATAACTATCAAATTCCTTTAATAGGCTCAGATCATTGAGAGGATCGTATCGAGGGCACTGGCAGAGGTACCAATATTTGATATTTATTCTTAAAATAAATGAACTTAATTCAAGCAAGGCATCAACTGTTGATTTGTCTATATAAGAATGCAACTGGTTTCGGAAAATGCATATTTTCAAAGAATAGATAATTTTCATTATCCAGCGAGCCCGATTGATAGCTTCTGGAGCACACATAAAATAGAAAGGAAAATGACAGCGTGTAACGGTTTGGATCAACTATAAAAATTAATGGAAATATACAATAGTTATAACGAAAAAAGTATCACCATTTTTAAGGTACAAACTATAAAAATAGTGTAACTCGGAAACTGTAGGACAAAATTCCATTTTTGTTTTCCTTAATTGTTTAGAACTTATCGGTATTCAAAATCGCGTCACTAGTTTTTATCAACAAGGGCCAAATATAAGAATTTCAATTATACAAATATGGTGAATACAAAAAATCAAAAGTTGTTAACAGATTTTAATCATTTGTAGCTTGTTTTGTTTGCAATGTTGTTTTTTATATGACTGTATAAAATTAGAAGCATAGCTGCATTTATGCAATTATGTTTCTAAAACGACTGCGCATATAAGAAAAACGTTTTACCTTTTTATTGCGGAATTTCGGTTTTTTTTTAGTTTTTCAAGCTAAAGCGTTTTTGAGTTACGCGAATATATGTTGTGCAACCTCCTTAATTTTCGAAATATTTGATATTTATTCTTAAAATAAATGAACTAAATTCAAGCAAGGCATCAACTGTTGATTTGTCTATATAAGAATGCAACTGGTTTCGGAAAATTCATATTTTCAAAGAATAGATAATTTTCATTATCCAGCGAGCCCGATTGATAGCTTCTGGAGCACACATAAAATAGAAAGTGAAAATGACAGCGTGTAACGGTTTAGATCAATAAATGTCAGAAGTTAAAGACAGTTAAAACGTAACTATAAAAATTAATGGAAATATACAATAGTTATAACGAAAAAAGTATCACCATTTTTAAGGTACAAACTATAAAAATAGTGTAACTCGGAAACTGTAGGACAAAATTCCATTTTTGTTTTCCTTAATTGTTTAGAACTTATCGGTATTCAAAATCGCGTCACTAGTTTTTATCAACAAGGGCCAAATATAAGAATTTCAATTATACAAATATGGTGAATACAAAAAATCAAAAGTTGTTAACAGATTTTAATCATTTGTAGCTTGTTTTGTTTGCAATGTTGTTTTTTATATGACTGTATAAAATTAGAAGCATAGCTGCATTTATGCAATTATGTTTCTAAAACGACTGCGCATATAAGAAAAACGTTTTACCTTTTTATTGCGGAATTTCGGTTTTTTTTTAGTTTTTCAAGCTAAAGCGTTTTTGAGTTACGCGAATATATGTTGTGCAACCTCCTTAATTTTCGAAATAACGGTATATCTCGAAAACCAAAGCCAACATAAAGAAAAAAGTTTTAACTTTCTTAAAGTAAATTTTATTGCGGAATTTCGGATTTTTTTAGTTTTTAATAAACTAAAGCGTTTTTGAGTTACGCGAACATATGTTGTGCAACCTCCTTAATTTTCGAAATAACGGTATATCTCGAAAACCAAAGCCAACATAAAGAAAAAAGTTTCAACTTTCTTAAAGTAAATTTTATTGCGGAATTTCGGTTTTTTTTAGTTTTTCAATAAGCTAAAGCGTTTTTAAGTTGCGCGAACATATGTTGTGCAACATCCTTAATTTTCGAAATAACGGTATATCTCGAAAACCAAAGCTAACCTAAAAAAACGGCTAGCACCACTGGATTCAGCGACCCCGAATTAGATTAAAAATCTTTCGTTCGTATCATACTAAAATATTAAACAGCAAATACTTTAATCTATCTATACAATATATAATTTCTTAGTATGTCAGGATGTTTGCATGTATGTCCTATTCTTTCCGCAACTTTCTGAAGCCATCTGATGACATAGGGAGCTGAAATTTGGCACACTTGAAGTTCTTTCTCTGCGGAAGATCGTAACGAAGTCATATTTTTGATTTTCGGCTTATCAACTAGTATAACTATAAAGATCTGATAGAAAATATGTTTTTTTTATAATATGGGGAACTTTAGGCCCCACCCGGCACGGCTAGGCACCGTCGGATTGACCTGAAAAATTAGATCATGATTTCTTACACCAAACCTCATATTTTAAGCAGCGCAAACAATTAAATTTAAAAAAAAAATGCGACCAGTCTAATGTGGAATCGTAATGGACAAAAATATTGCCGAAACTTAAAATTTTTGCATATGGAAATAAAGTTTGGGAAATTTTCTTTAGAAATATTCGGTCAAAAAATTAAATGAACGTGGTTATTGACAAAGTTATGAGTCAAGTTTAAAAAAGGCCGAAAAACCAGATTTTTAACAAAGACTTCATTTGCGCGAACTCTAAACCTCTTCCTAAAAATCTAAAAAAAAATTCAAAAATACTGGGCCCTATAAGCTTTCAAATTATGCTTGAGCCTCTGACAAAAAAAAAAATTTGGGACACCCTAAGGTACATATGTATGCTGATGATGTTCAGCTTTATAGTAGTGCTAGTTTAGCTGATGTGCAATCGTGTGTTTGCAATATAAATGATGATTTAAATAGAATTTATAATTGGGCCATGGAAAATGGATTAGTCCTTAACCCCCTTAAGTCGAAATGTTTTTTGTCTAAATCTTCAAAAAATTCTAGAGTTCTTCACGATAATATTGAATATAAATGATATAAATGATATAAATATAAATGATGATTTAAATAGAATTTATAATTGGGCCATGGAAAATGGATTAGTCCTTAACCCCCTTAAGTCGAAATGTTTTTTGTCTAAATCTTCAAAAAATTCTAGAGTTCTTCACGATAATATTGAAATAAAAATTAATAACAATGCTATAGCCCTAGTTAGCACATCAAAAAATCTCGGCGTTACTTTTAACAGTCAACTAACTTGGTCAAATCATATAAACTCGGTCGTTGGAAAAGTGTACGGAATGCTGAGAAATTTATGGGCTGTAAAAAGTTCAACATCTTTTAAAATAAGAATGCTGTTAGCCAAAACGTATTTGAATCTAGTTCTGCTATACGGATGTGAAATTTTTGCAAATTGTGACAGTATCGACTTTCAAAAATTAAATGTTACCTACAATAATAGCTCTGTTTCTTTTAATTTGTGTAAATGAGAGCGGTTTTGAGAGAATAAAATTCTTCTTCTTCTTGCACGAAACAGCCCAGAATTTTTCTTCGTGCAAATTGTGTAAATTGTCAAACAGCTGTAAAACATAAACAAAACAATGAAATGCAAAGCAAACAAATTTTGAACCATATTTTGGAAAAAGTGTTGTGGAGCCAAATAATTTACTCAAATATAAAGTTTTATGTTGAAATATTAGAAAAACATAATGTTAGTTTTTGTAAAAGTGTTTGTTTGGTTTAATTTTTGGTAAAATTAGTTTATTTCTGCAGACAATATACAATTTTTCAAAAGTGGCATACACTTTTATTGTTTTGTAAAAACTATCAAAACAATGACTTTTTATTTCGTGCTTAAAATTTGGTTTTTTTCTGTTCCCTTACTTTTGTGTAATTTTGTCTCTTTATGAGAGAAATTTATGCTTGCTCTCATTTTCACAAACTTTACCCAAAAAGTAAAGAAACAGAGCTAATATTGCAAGATATGTATTCAACAAAAATAGCCGTGAGAGTAGGTATATCAATGTTTTCATATCTAATTTTTGGAATGCATTTTAAAAATCTTTTGCAATTTAGATGCCTTTTATTTTTGCATAAAATTATTACATCCAAAGAACCAAGCTATATTTATAATAAATTACAATTTGCCAGATCAAATCGTGGAAACAAATTAATTCAGTACAGATTTGTCAGCTTTAACGAACGACAGTTTTTTGTTTTTACAATCCGTTTTTGGAACGCCCATCCAACCGTCTTTGAACTCTTAAGCAACGCAAACACGTTTAAAAAGGAGCTATTAGAAATACTTGGTTAATACCTTATACTTTAATTTTTGTAATAATCTTAATTTTTACTTTTTTGTATTGTTTATAAATGTTTTTATCTATGTCCTTTGATATTTTACATTTTTATTTTTTGAAATTATATTGATAATATCACTAGCGCTGTAATTTATAAGATTTTATCTTGTTGCGCTAGATCAGTTAATTAATAAATAAAATAAAATAAAATAAGTGTTGGAAAATAAATACTAAATACCGCTCCTTAGTGGTCGGTTCAGTAGATTTGTAGAAAACACAAACGCTAATAGTGTTTGTGTAGAAAATCAATAAAAAATAACGTTAATACTGTTTTTACCACACTCAACAAAAGATGAAAACATTTAATTCCGTTCGGTTTTTTTTAAATCCACAAACTTCATTGTGTTCGGTTTGGCTCATTAATGTTCGTTTCTTTTGGCTGGTAAAAAAACCAAACATTTTTACAAAAACAAAATACACATACGAGAAAAAACAAAAAGCCAGCAAAATAATTTTACACAAACAAAAAACATATATTTGCTACACTGTATTTTAGAACTTAGATTTAATTATAGAATCTCGAATTCGAACAGAATGTTCTGGAATCCACTAGAAGGTTCTTGAATCTGCTAGTTGTAGAATTTCGGATTAGAACAAAATGGTCTGGATTCGAATAGAAGATTCTTGAATCTACTAGTCTACAACTACTACCTGTGGTGACTATAAATAAGGCTAGTTTGTAAATGTTAGTTGAGTTTGTTTTGAGACATTAAACGGTTCTGTTCGTAAATAACAATATTGAATACAATTTTGTAAACAGAATACAGTACTTTTCGTTTATAGTCACTACGCTTATAGTCACATTAGCGATATAGTCCATTTTATCTGTTTATTTTGCCGCTATAAGTTATTTTAATATAAAGTATTAACGTTATAGTCCATTTAGCGATATAAGCACATTTGCCATACATGCCATTTATCAACAGTAGTCAAAGGGAAAAGTAAAGCAAAATAATGGCGTTATAGTCACATTAGCAAAATTTACTAAGTTCTTTTTAGTTTTCGAATCAAAAATCCATCCAAAGAAAGAATGAATTAAATCATTTAATTTTTGTCATAAACTCTCTACTCGTAAAGAATTAGTTTTTGCCGTTGGTATCAGTTATGAAATATCTTGTTATTATTTTAACTATTTTTTATACAGTATGCAACTCTGTTGTAAAACCACAAGCCTGCTGTCGGTGTAATTTATATTTATTTTTATTTCCTTTATTCACATAACTTGATTATTTTCGAATTCGGTATATGTATATTTTATATGTATATGTGAATTTGCCTTATAGTCACATTAGCGATATAATCCACGTTATGGTTGCAACTTAAGGATGTGACTATAAGAGAAAAGTACTGTAATAAATTTTAATAAAGTTTGTTAAGTTGAATAAGTGTGTGTTTTTTTTTTTTTTTGGATTTGCAATTAAAAGAACTCAAACACGTTTATTAAAGGAAAAACGTAACAATATACACAATACACACACAAGCTGTTCGTAGTGCGGTCGTTGCGGAAATTTTTTTGTTTGTTCGTTTCTTTATCAATGTAGAAGAAGAAACACTATAGAACATTAAAACATAATGTTTGTCTACAGTATCACTGCAATTGTTCTGTTTTTAACGAAGAACAGAACATGATTGAAAATAGTTACGAACGGTATTAAGAGTTAACTTCGTTCTTGGGTGTGTGAGCCGAACGAAAAATAATGTATTGTTTATTTTCGAACACTCATAGCAACTATTCGGATTATTCGAAAACCGGTTCTTGAAAAAAGTCGAATAATCGATCTCTCTAATATGGGTAATTCCAAAGTGTTGAACGTGACAGTCGTACGCATCAAAAATGCAATGAAATTTTAAACAAAAAATATTTTTACGTTTTCTTAACCCTAAAACTATAGCACTAAGAAAGCACTGTTATCTATGCTAAAGTTTATGTAGGGCGCGATTCTAGGTCAAAGATAATGGCAAAAGAAGAAGCGGTTCGAACGTGAAAAAAAAACAGAAGTAGTTTTTTTGGCCATGTATAAAAAGGCGTAACTAAGCGAAACCTGGCACAATTTTTTAGTCAAACTACTTTCAGAATTTTACGTAGCAATGAAACATTAAAATGTCTTTGGTTTGATTCCAAAATCTTCTGTATTTTCTTTTTTTAAGCCAAAATCTGGGTCGATACGTGACATTTCGAACGGGAAATTTTTTCCGTAATAATTTAACTGAATAATGATCAAAATAAAATAAAACTTTACCGTAAATCCGAATAACATATTTCTCTTTGAACTCTTCCTTAGATTACAGACCATGTTAGAAAATTTTTTGGGAATAATTTTTATCAAATATCACCTCTTTTAAGAAAGATAAATATTAAAGAAAACATACAATAAAACATTCTCACATATAAGAAATTATGTTTGCACAACTTTGCAGTCTGATTGTTCATCTAAGTGAACAAATTTATGAGTAAATTTGTAAAATCTAAATATTTCTCTATAACAAGATCTTAAGACCTCGTTACTCTAAGGCAAACGTATACGTTGATGATTAGTTTCATACATTCAGTTGCGACCGTATTGTCATAAACTAAATATAAAATTATATAACTTATGTGATTTTAAACTGAATATTTGAAAATTAAATAAAAGATGAAAAATAAGCAACAATATTAATAGATTTTGATTTTTTTAATTTTATTTTCAAAAGAAAACAATATACCTACGTTTACGGCGGAATCGCGGGTAAATAGAGCGTGTTTTTTGAAACTTAAGTCGATACGTTCAATTTTTTTACGACGTATGGCCCAATTGTGCTCCTAGCATTCTAAGCAATTATTATTTGTCCTTTTATTCGAACTAATGATGGTTATGGGTGTCATAATAGATTCGACATGGCTTCTCACTTGTTATTAGTTGTCATTTTTTTCTAGTTGGGGTTTCAAATGAATTCACGCGTTGGCGTTAACGCCTAAGTAGTTTTTGTAGTAGATTTAAGGACACACATTGTGTGTTACTTTTATCTGTTACAAAAGACGACGAAGGCTTTTACGCCAACTGATTTAAGCTCTATCAAGCAAGGGGTGATCGTACTGGTTTCGGCCAATAGAAGAATATGTATATGTATATGATGGATGCATCTTAAGTTCCAACTTTAAAAATAACTGCAAAAATCACAAACATTTTGATAATTTTCAACACTCTGCCGTACAGCTCCCACGTATCCTTCAGTGTGTATATTTTGACCAGCACCTCTTCTAGGAAGTTCGATAACTGAACCCCGTTCCTTAAAACGTTAAAAAATAAAGGGAGCTGATCTTGAAATTAATTATTGACGATATTTTCAATGCGTTGATCGTTGACAAGAATAAAAAAATCGACAATTCATTTGTTATAAATTTCCTAGAATTCTGTTATAATTTGCAAAAAGACAAATTACAAATTAAAAAGTATTACTTGTTAAACATCGGTAGGTCTTATTTGTACCACCCTGTAGTTAAAATCATGGATCGAATTAATTTTTTTTGGTGTATAATATTTTTTTATTTTCCGGCATAATGAAACTATTTTTATTTAAGTAATAAAAAAGTTTAAATTTCTTTTCTACAGATCTCTCGAACCAATTTTAATCTTTATAATAATTTTTAGTTCCAGAGGTCAGCAATCTATAAAAAAGTTAATATATTTTATTAACCCTTTCATGCAATTGTAGTATGTATAGGTAGTATGCGTACAAAAATACTTTTTAAGGCGGTAAATTTTTGTAAAATAAATTATTAAAAAAAATATTTTAGTCGTTCCTCCAGCTTTGCTTTCAACTTGCATATACAGAAATAATAATGCTTTTTGTGTTTCATATTTAACATTTAAAAATAAAAAAAAAAAGCTGTCGCATGAAAGGGTTAAAGAGTGTTTATTGCAAAATTGTATTTCACATTTTGTTAATTAATAAAATTTGTTTACCATTTAAGGTCGTAATTTAATATGTAATAAGATTATGATTTATAGCTTGGGAAACCAAAAATAGGCGCTTTTAAAAGCTTTTAATGCGCATTAAATATGTTGCTAAATTAATTTACTTCGCTTACATATAAGGACAAAAATATATTTATTTTATAGAGTCTAACTGCCTGTTATCGAATCTTTTAAATGTTTATTAAGCGAGTTTCTTTTGCGCTCGCGTTCTAAAAGTAGGCAGTTAGACTCTATTAAAATATACTTTATTTTTGTCATTATAAGTAGCAAAGTAAGTTAATTAAGGCACAAATCTGTTTTCGGATTAACCAAACCTAGTTTAATGGATATCTCAAAAACCCAGCCTTAATGTTTGTAGTTCTCTTTTTCACAAGATTTTATAACAGCTTTATAAATTCCAGCTTGTGATGGCGTAGGAATATCTATTCCACACTTAGCCAAACTTTGACAAATTTTTGAGTCTTTATTTGAATCAAATTTTACATTATTAACCATGACTACAACTAGTTTTAGTCGTCGGTTTTCGTTATTCTATAACTTCCTGTTGGTGTGTAACTATCATCGTCCGTTTCATTGTCATCGTCAGTTTAATTGTCAATATCGTGATCACTATATAACATTGATGACGAACCTGAATCAAAGATATGTACATATTTTGAATAACATTCGGTTCAAATTTTGAAGCCGGAGCTTAAGTTATAATATCAAATTGTTCTTTAAATGTAATTCCTTTTGGACATTTTACCATTTAAGATTGAATTAAGACATCAATTTTTTATTTCACGTGATCAGCGCGAATTGCTTTCAATTTAAGCTTCTGCCTTAAATTTAAAAGCTCCTCTGCTTTAATTGCATACCTTTTTTCTGCGGTGGGGTGCTACAAAGCCATAGGACATAAAGTCATAATGGCTTTATGTCTCAATCCAAACGGACATAAAGCCATAATTTTGATATGGCCTTAATTAAGTCTCATATCAATTTTAGTGGAATGGGACATAAAGCCATTATGGTGTTATGTCCCATTTGATGTGTTGCGTTACAAATGCTTATATGGTATAACAAAGACCTGCTTCGCTAACTAAAGCTTCGCTGTATAGCAGGCCTTCGGCCGGGCGCAAGGATTTTCTCCTCCATGGTATAACAAACACCGGCTTCGCTTACTAAAGCTTCTCTGTATAGCCGGCCTTTTGGCGGACGCAAGAATTTTCTCCTTTATGCTATAACAAGTACCGATTTCGCTAAGTAAAGCTTCTAAAATCTGTCTTGTTTCCGAACGAAGGCCGTTTACGCAGAGAAGCTTTAGTTAGCGAAGCCGGTGTTTGTTATACCATAGAGGAGAAAATCATTGCGTCCGGCCGAAGGCCGGCTATGCAGAGAAGCACTTGTTAGCGTAGCTTTTTCGGGTTTTTTCCATATATGAACGACATCCCCAAATTTAGGGGCTTAGTTCATTTTGGGTTTGGGGAGTTAATTAATTGGGGACTTAGTTCATACCGCCATTTTTGACATAAAACAGGGCGACATGAAACAACAAAGCATTTTCTGCATGAAATAGGTTGAAATACAATCATTATCAAAAATATGGCTTTATGTCTCATTTCACGGAAAAAATTGATGGCGTTAAGTCCCATTATATTGAGACTTAATGGCATATGCCCTTATGTCTCAATGGAATGGGACTTGACGCCATATGGCTTTATGTCCCATGGCTTTGTGACACCCCACCTTTTTCTGCACTTTGCAAACATGTCTATCGCATTAAATCTTTAAAGGAAAAAAAAAAAAAAAAAATTTGGTACTAAATATTTTTCCAAGCTCTACACGAGAACTGATTTTTGCAAAAAAATTAAATGCTATCACATTATTGTACACACGCCTTTTGTACTTTAAGAAAACAATCTACTACACGTTATCAGTAAAAATAGTCTTCTTTAGAACTAGAATTCAGTTAAGTTTTACTTCATTTTAAAAAATGGAAAGGTTAAACAGACAATTAATTTTTTTATATGTGAAACCAACCGAGCCATGTTTAGAGATAATAAAATACATACTGTTATATACAAATGTAATTTTTTTTCTTTAAGTATAAATCGGAAAAAGTAGGGAAATTTTTTTATATATACCAAAAAACTACACATGATTCAGAGCTTAAATAAACTTTTTGCGATCAACGGCAAAAATACTTATGAATATGAATTAGGGTTTGTAATTTCTCGTACTTTTTTATTCCCGAAAGCGCAAAAAATTGTTCTTTTATTCCCGGGACTTTCCGGAAAATATTTTGTTAAGAATCTTAACAATCGATGGTAACTTTAAGCATAATAAGAAAAAGCTGAGTCCAAAAAAAATTAGCTTTTTGTTCTGAAATGCTTGATATCGTTGATAAGTCTCCTTATCGCATCGCAAAAGTTTGAAAAAAAAAATCGTGATAAAAACTACGGAAAGTTATTTTAAGATACTTTCGAGCTGATATCTAAAGAGCATAGTTATTCTTGTATATAGTTGTTATTTGGCGTTAAAGACAAGTCTGAGGATGAATTCGAACTGCAACTTTTATTATCTTAACTATCTTGGCTAAGATAGACTCATCTTAACACATACTCCTTTGGTATGGTCAATTGCTTATTTAACGACAATACCCTTAAGAAAGAAATTTCCACATGGATCAAAAGAAATGCACCTATATCCTTTAAGTTAACACATATTTTTTCTAAAGGGGGTCCAGCAAAAACGCACGGTGTTAATTGTTAATAAAACAAGAAGTTTTCAGAGAATTGTCTTAATATTTTTTATTATTACAGAAGGATATATGGCAATTATGTGTGAGGTATGGCAATTATATTGAGGTTCAATGTCGTTTATTTGCGGAATTATCTCATCTCTAGCTCTTGAATTGTTCTTGGCTTATTGGCGTACACGTTTTCTTTTAAATATCCCCAAAGAAATAAGTCCAACGTTGTCAAATTACATAATTGTGACAGCCAATTAACAACGCCACGACGTAAGATAACACGGTCATTGAATTTCTCGCGCAAAAGAGCCATTGCTTCGTTGGCTGTGTGGTAAGTGGCACCATACTGTTGGAACCACATATATACACGGTCCATATCCTCAATTTCTGGCCACAAGAAGTCCGTTATCATCTCGCGATATCGAACACCATTCACGGTAACTGCTGGGCCGACCTCATTTTCGAAGAATTTCGTCCCAATGACACTGCCAGCCCATAAATCGCACAAAACAGTCACTCTTTGTGGATGTATCGACTTTTCAACAATCACTCAAGGAGTCTTATTTGGCCAAATGCGGCAATTCTGCTTGTTAACGAATCCTCTGAGGTGAAAGTGGGCTTCCCCGCAAAAGATTATTTTCTGTTTAAAGTCACCATTCAATTCTGTCTGGCTTCAACAATCTTAACGCGATGCTCAATTGTGTACCTCTCCATGGTTGAATTGGTCAAACACTGAAACAAAGAGATGTCAAATTAAGCAGGACAAAAAACTTGACGTTAAAGTGTGACTCAATGCCGGTATTCAATTTAAACGGTATCAAATGTTTGCGTAATTAAACAACAGCAATGCCATGGTTTGATTCATATGCTGTGTCTCTATAATATTATCGTGAATTTGTCAAAGGCCACTTTCAATGTTTTGTTCGGTACAAATACATTCAATGTCTATTGATGACGTTAATTGCTATTAAACATGCGCAAAATGTGGTCTCGAAGCAGCTGCTTTTCTTTGTATTAATTTTAATTTATTGTATTCTTATCTATATAAAAAAAAATTCCGAATTTAAATATCAGTTTTTTTCAGAAGTTGTTAATAAATCTCTGCTAGATAGGCCATTTCTCCCACTGTGCGAAGTTCTGTTTGAACACTCACAAACTCGTTAAAGTAACCGAGATTTCTCGTTTCTTAACGATATCGTTAGTTAAATTCAAAAAGTTACAGAATTGCGCTACTGATCCACCCTGAAAAAATTGCTCGACGGAAAGAGATTTGCCTTCAACGATAAAATTATCTTACAAACCAACACCTATTTTAATGACCTCGACTAACATTATTTTTTTAAAGGGATAAAGGGAGCTTAGAAAAGACAACGTTGAAAAATAAAATCATTTTTTATCAAAAAAACCTGTAATTTATTTAAAAAGTCACGGACTTACTGACCTATCCTAGTATATATATATTTTATTAAATAATACTTTTTTGATAAAAAAAAAAAAAAATTTAATTATACTAAACAAATCACGATCGCACCACTTTACAAACATTGTCTAAAATGCATCAAGAAAGTTGAAATTGTACCATGATATAAATCCTTGACCACTGATATTTCTGATAAATTGACTTAACTCTTAAAATTTTAAAAATAAAGTTGAAAACTAGACCCTGGGGTCTAATCACCGCATACGATATCGAGCAAAATTGATCGAAATTATTTATTTTGGTATCATGAAACTCGATATCGAATAAAAATTATGGAATTTGAAATAATAGCATTCGCTATCGAGTAACGCGACATTACATTTATCGAGTTTTTATTCGATACGTCAGTGTCTGTCGTTTGCAAAAACATTCGATAGTTTATTCGATACGATAGTATCGAATGCGGTGATTAGACCCCTGAGTTGACAAATGAAAACAAAGTCCAGCTTTCGTCGGTAAATTTGTGTTTTCATTTTTTTTTTTTACTGGTATTTACCAGTCTGAAAAACTGAAACTGAAATTTTGGTTAAAACATTTGGTGGAAAATTTTCTCGTCTAAAAATATCTAAGAATTTCAATAAAAATATTTTTCCCAAGAATTTTTTACCTTGAAGAAGAAACCCTTATATAAATTGATGCTAAAAACGGAAATTATTCTCTATATGTAATAAGAACATTGGCAATTTAATGATTGTTTTGGTGTAGACTTTGCACAGAACAGACGTCATTTTAATTTAAAACTTTTGTAGCGGGTAAGGATTTTTCAAAGCAAAAAGGTCCTTAAAGAAAACTTATTTGAAATTAATTCCTTTATTTCCTAAAATATTTCATCTCACTTTAAAAATTTTTTTCGCAAATTTAAATTAAAAAAAAATTTCGTATAAAATATTTCTCAACACAAGGTGAAGGGATTTTGAAAATAACCAATCAAAATTTATTTTTTTTATATAAAATAAAATTTTTATTAATCATTTTTAATATTTTCATCTAATTTAAGGTGACATCCCTAAACGTTTAACGTCACAGACAAAATCTGAAGAGATTGTGGAAGCCATGAAGAAACTAGATGCTAAATTGGTGGCCTATTTGGCGGGTGAAACTGAAATTTCTTCAAAACTTACCAACTGTGAGGAAGAAAACGAAGTCAATTTGAATTTGGAAAATATTAATTTATCCAATAATTTAGAGGATTGGTCGCCTGCTACAAAATTTAACATCTTTAAGTCGATCACAGGCATTAAATTGGAAATGGAAGCTTTAACTTTACAGGCTGAGGGCACTAAACGCATGAATATTATGCAAACCGAAATTGAACCCATTTTTACCGTGGAATGTCAATTGTCCAATGAACTTATTAAATTAGTGCCACGCCATGATATGTTCCATATAATGCAATTTGAATCGGAAAAATTCCATAGTCTTACCCAATGCACCCGTTTTGCGCAAAAATCAGAACGTGCTGTAAAATTGGATCTTAATGCTGAATTAAATGATGAAAATGCCAACGAAACAGTTGTCGATTTTGGTCGTATACATTTTACTGTTTGGTGGCGTGAACCTGGTACTTGTCTTAATGAAATGCTTGGCATGGGTGCTTTAGAAATAAATGATTTATACAATAACTCACTGCTGGAACAGTGTAAGCGTATTGAAATACAAAGACGTGGCAAGCATTTAGCCTGTCTCTACTTTAAAATAATACTACAACGTGAAAATCAGAAATCATTCTTCCAAATGAAACGTGAATTATATGCACAGAAACCAACTTCAATGGATAGTGATAGTGAGAAAACCCCCTCAAAGTCTAATAAAAATAAAAGCAACATCGAGTGTCGGCAACAGACTGCAGCACAATCGAATACTGCCGCTCAAAGCAATATCGGAGGTATCGATAAAGGTGAATATGCTGAAAATTTCTTGTATCTAAAACATACCAAAATACAATGACTAAGATTTAAATTGTCGTATAAATGTTTGATTAAAATAACTACCACTATGTTTGCAACTTTCTACTCGAAAAAATTTATAATTTCGTTAAGCGGTATTATAAAGGATCTTCCATCAACTCGATTACTCGAAATGCTTAAATATTTTATTTTACTAAAATGGATGCTAATAAAAATTGTTTGTATTGCAATTGAAACAAACAACGATAAAAACAAAAACAATTAAGTTTCTTCTTATTTTCTGCATTTTATTTCATCATTTTCATTTAGAATTCATTCATGTGTTTGTATTTGCATTATGTATATTAAAAAAAAAAACTAAATTTAAGCGACTACAATTTGTTCACGGAAATTAAGCTTAAATACCGTCTTATTTGTGTTCGTTAATTTATTATCTGTTAAAATTTTTATGATGTATAATTGAAATTTTCTCATTTTATTTCGTTTAAAAAAAAATCGTTATTATCTCTTTTAAATTAGTTGCAGAATTTTGTTTCTACATATGTATGTATGAAATCTGTTGCCTCTCTGCTTATGATTTTTGTATTTAGAAGAGGATTTATTATGGAATTTTTTTCAATTTCTAATAATTAATTTTTTAAATGTTACTTATAATATTTGGAAATAGATTTAATACAACCACGTACAGTTAATAAAGATTAAGGTAGGAAGTTAGGTCAAGTACGGTGTGGTGTAATAACACATGCGCTCGAAGACCATAAGGTCCATTGCGAATTCCTTCACTAATGGCTTGTAGGGATTCAAACCAGTGTTTAAAAAACTGCAGTTAAAAAAGTAAAAGTCATAAGATTATGCTGTAACTTCAACTGTAACTTCAGAATTTATTAAAAGTTTTAGTCAGACAACTTTTCGTTTTTTGCATTTACTGTGATTTCGATTGTTTACATTGAATAAATCAGAAGTTAAGGCAACAGTTTATTTTTGCCAATGAATGGATAAGATCTTAAAGTTTAAGGGCGATACAACATTAAATTAAATACTATCTCCTTTTTTGTGCATAACTTTGGGTTGGATTCGCCAATTAAGACAAAAAATTTACAGAATATAAGTTGAAAAATACATAATTTAAATCGTAACATTTTAAAATTATGCTTAGGCTGAATTTTTGAGATATAAGTTAAACTAGATTTAGTTAATCTGAAAACAGATTTGTGCCGTCATGACCAAGTTTGTATACAAAATTTTGACGGAACAGCTTAGTTTTGCTTAAAATGTTGGTCTTTAATGAAATAATAAAAAAAATCACATTAACTAAGTTTAAACTTAATCCACATCTGAAAAATCCTTTGATGGTAGTCAACTGGTAAAAGTTTTTGGGCCAATTGGACCTTGTATGGATTCATGTGCAAATGACTTGATAAAATGCGTCGAAGTGATGTTCTTGAGATGGCCAGATGTCTAGAACGTCTTTGCGTTGAATTTTCTGGATATTCTTCAACACTGTCCCATACACGATCAATGTTCACTTGGTTCTGTACTATTCTCGGTCCGACACCTTGTTGTCGGAACCGTGCAATTAAACGATTAATTGCGATTTGGCTAGGTGCATTTCTGGTGTTGAAATAATTTCGTTGTGTCAGTAAAATTAAATGCCCATTGGAAAAGTAAAGTGCTACCACTTTGGTTCGTTGCTCGGTCGTTTAATTTGGCATGGTAGTGTAAATATAATAAATAAATATAAACAATAAAAAAAATAGTGGGGGTATTCACGTCACAAGTTGCACCCTTGCAAAAAAGCAAAAGTCCAAAAATATAACAACAACCACAAAGATAATTATTTGCGCACAACTAATTGTCTGTGTGGTTGTTGTTATATTTTTGCACTTTTGCTTTTTCGCAAGGGTGCAACTTGTGACGGGAATACCCTTAATAACAAACAAAAAAGGTATTCAATTTTTACACGCAGGCGTGACTTTTAGCCCACCCGTGCATAAACAATGTACGTATATAATTAATAATAATTAAAAAAATATATATACATTAGACTGGTCGCATCTTGTATGGGATTTTTTTTTTAAATTTAATTGTTTGCGCTGCTTAAAATATGAGGTTTGGTGTAAGAAATCATGATCTAATTTTTCAGGTCAATCCGACGGTGCCTAGCCGTGCCGGGTGGGGCCCAAAGTTCCCCATATTATAAAAAAAAACATCTTTTCTATCAGATCTTTATAGTTATACTAGTTGAAAAGCCAAAAATCAAAAATATGGCTTCGTTACGATCTTCCGCAGAGAAAGTACTTCAAGTGTGCCAAATTTCAGCTTACTATGTCATCAGATGGCTTCAGAAAGTTGCGGAAAGAATGGGACATACATGCAAACATCCTGACATACTAAGAAATTATATATTGTATAGATAGATTAACATATGTTCGCGCAACTCATCGGATTGACCTGAAAAATTAGATCATGATTTCTTACACCAAACCTCATATTTAAAGCAGCGCAAACAATTAAATTAAAAAAAAAAAAAAATGCGACCAGTCTAATATACATATGTATGTTGTTACCTTAAACGCTAAAGGCTTTAACTAACAAAAAATTAAATTATCGACTTTTTTCAAAGTAGACAAACCGCAATTTCTTCCACTTCTTCATTTGTCATGGGCCGAAAAAACTGTTGCTTTTACTTCTGATTCATTAAATATAAACAGTCGCGGTCAAACTTACTCAAAAAGCGTAAAGTTGTACACAAAGTTTTATTTTTTGTTCGATAGTTTTTGGTTTTAACTGCAGTTTCTTAAACCCTGGTTTTAACGTATTGTATCAACCAAAATTTGCGATTTTATGAGCAAAAAACAAAAGGCCCTATCTACAAAAGATAATATGGTAAATGGTAAACGACCTAACCAACAGTTTGCATAACATGCAGCATTGCCAATTGAAGCACAGCCGCGAATAAAGTTTTAAGTTACAAAATAATTTTTTTTCAGGAGTGCAAAAAAAAAGGTTTTTACAGGCAAGATTATTTATTTTTTTTTTTAGATTATTAAAAATAAGGCGATTAATCAATAAATTATTTTAACTAAATAGTTTTTGCTTCTCTCGTAAAATTTTCAAAATGTTAGATAGGGCCTTTTGCGTTTCAGGTCACGATGTGATATTCCCTTCAGTTTTCTGCCTGTAACCATCCGGAAAGGCAAGCAATAAATTGGAAAAGTTTTATCGCAATCGGGTATTGAAATCAATTAAAGCAAAGCCGCGAAAATCGTTGTAACAAATAATTAATTTTTAATTTTTTTTCTTGAGATTATTAAAAAAAAAAAAGATAACAAAACCTTTAATGCAAAAAATCAAGAAATTTTGGTTTTAAACTACATGTAAATTTACTGTTTAGAATTTTTTTTAAGCATTTCTGCCAAATTTCCACTTTTTATTTTTCTTGTCTTTTCGATTTTCCACATGAACTTTAATTTTTGTACCTTTGTTACACATATAAGATTGTTCCGACCATTTCGTTTGTACCATTTTGTAAGTACCCTGCGGGAAATTTGAATCAATCGTCCCGACAGAACTGGTCCTGGGATTTGTGAAAAAAAGTAGAAAGGAGAACTAATCACTTAATTGATATAAATATTAGGTAAGAACAAAAAGGTAGAAAATGTATTTAAATATGTATATTTATGTACTTATTCACAAAACTTTTTGAATCAGAATTTTGTATTTATTAAGTTTTAATAAATTTTTATATAAAAAATCTTAAAAGGGATTTTAAATTTATTTATAAGAACTGTTTTTGTAACAGGCTCAGTGTTCACCGGTGGTATGATAAATTTCTTTGGGACAATTTACAAATTGTTTCTTAATATTATTTCTAGGACTTGTTTATTGGAATTTGATTGGAATCAAGGACTAGCAATGTAGTAACTATCACTAAACTCATTCATTGAGAATAGATGTAAGGTAGCTGGAAGGTGTCAATTAACCCTCTCCAATGACAACCCCATGTAAAAGTGATAGGTTCCATTTATATAAAGTGTTAGAACTAGGACCGGTCTCTTTTATGATTTGATGAGCAATACAAACAGTTGTTAAAAAATTTGTATTTTACAACGTTATTGGCGGCTTTTCTTCAATTGTTGCGTCGTAGCTAAATGACAAACGTGTAAAAATTAATCGAATAGTGTTATTTATAGATGTTGTTGCTTGCTTTGTTCTTAGCATTGTTCATCAGAATCATTATCGAATTTGTTTGTGTTCTGCGTTGTATTTGTTGAGTTTGTGGGGAACTCAATGTACTTACACGATTTGTTCGGCGAGCAATATTTTTATGTAATCGTGGCATTTTGATTTAACATTTTCGTTATTAATAAAGTATTTCAAATACTAATTTTGAATAAATATTGACATGAAAATATTTATTTTTTGAAATGTTTATGATGAACTTTTTCGGCTGGTCGTTAATGGGTTTTAGTTTTGGCATATCTATATGTACATATTTTTTAGTTAATTCTTCTTCCAGCATGTAGTCACACGCACAACGCAAATTATTTTCAAAAAAATTTACACCAAATATACAAATTTTTGTGAAAATCGGTGCAGTAGTTTTCGAGTTTATTGGTTGCAAACAAACACGTCACTTTTTTAATAGATAGAGAGAGAAATAGAGAAGAGGTTTAATGAATCTGTATCCGATTGGAAAAACTAGGTAACTCCACTTTTTGCGAAAATGGAGATAACTCCTTACTATCCCTCTGTCAGATCGAATTGTGATTTTATTTTTTATTTAACCAAAATCAGAATAATAACAATTTTTATGTAAAAACTCTATGTATTTTTTGAAAAACAGAGTAACTCCATAGTTGCATAGTTGTGTAACACTTTTTATATGCATATTATATATTTTTTGATTGATAGAATACGACTGATAAACAACCGAGTTTATATTTGATATATGTATGTATATAAGAATAAAAGGAAAAAAATATTTTTGGAAAAATTGGGTATCTCAATTTTGTCTAAAAAAAAAAACGGGTAAATTAACGTTCTGAGTCAAAAAGTTAATGTTTTTCCATAAATGATTAAAAAAATTGCCTTAATTTCGTAAAATATAAAAAAATAATTGATACAAGTTTTTTTGGAAAAACTAGGTAACTCCATTTTTCGAAAAAACAAGGTAAAGAATATTGATTTTCGGTTTAATTGTCCAAAAATGAGTTAAATGGAACTAGAAATCTTAAACATTATTTGAAATTATGTTGTGTTTAATGCGCATGCATAATTACATAAATTCATATTGAATAATTAGTAAAATATATTGTTTTCAAAAAATGGAGTTACCTCGTTTTTCCATATGTCCACAGAAATATACATAGAGCACTTTGGTATCAAACATTTTTCCCTGCGCCTAACAGTATGCTCTAGAAATTTAAACAAAATTATTATCATCGTTTACTTGCTACTTAAATTGCTGTTCGGTTTTAACCGAAATCGAAACCGGGGTTTTAAATGCCTAAAAACCGAAACCGAAAACCGACAAAAAAACCTCGGTTTTAGGATTTACTTTAACAATATATTTATGCTTAAAGAAATTGCAAATTATACATAATACTGGAAATTCATATACAAAAACTTTATACATAACAGCTTGCAACAAAGGCAAGGTATTTCAAAATTCTTAAAATTCAAAATAAGTATTAAGAAGAACAAATGTTACCTTTTTAACTCTTAAGTAGACGCCTAATTTATGTGGCACAAACTACCATTGGACCTAGCTGGGACCAATAGTATTTAGTATGGAGTTTTTGTGGCTATACAAAAAACCCACTATCGAACCCCTGGGCAAGGCTGGGACTACTTTTATATGTATGGAGTTTTATGGCTATAGCAGGAAAATTTTGTCGGAAAGTGGAATAATTCTTCGAAAAAACAGTAAAGAAAGAATTATTATGTGTTGCGTATGCTTTTTGATACGTTTCATTTTGATTTTATAAACAAAATTTTCATTTGGCCAATTGTGACGCCCACGGTGTTTAAACTTTTTTCTCATTGTTTTTCTTCTTGCAGGCTCTGCACAAAATAATAATACTAAAATAGTAACCACAAACTTTGATGATGAAACCTCTAAGATACGATTGCTTAAAGGCTTCATAAGTGCCAATGAAACTAGAAATTTTAAATCTTCTTTACAACAGCAAATATTTCTAATATGTCGACGGTTTTGGTTAGATGAACCTGCAACGGCTAAGGCTGATGGATTTAGCAAATTTAATTATCAAGAAGTTCGCATAAAATTTGTGTTAAATTAAAATAGCAAACTATTAACTGAATATACTTTATTTTTAGCAATTCTCCGTTATTAATGATGAAAAATTTTTACAACGTGTAGACAAAGAGTATTTGCATTTGGAACTTTGGCAACGCATGAGTTGTGATGATGGCAATGGTAATCCGCAGAAGGCACAGCCCGTAGGTATGGCACGCATACCTTTGCATCAATTTTTCATAGCCTACAGAGATGCTGCTGTAACAAATCATTTGTGTAAGGGAAAGGTAAGTGAAGTATAAAATTACTTAAAATAAATAATAATATAAAATTTGGACTCTTTTAGTTGCCTGTTATATCCATTGATAATTGGGCACCAATAATAAACTGCCAGACAGGTTTAAATGTGGGAGAAATAAAATGCCTATTAGCTGTGGGTAGTGATGAACAAATTAAAAATTTGAAAGAATCTAGAGGCTTAACAATTGTTACTACTTCTACTACAAGCTTATTGGACGATAAAGATTTTATTAAAAAACTTCAGCCTCTTCAAATACCTAGCACATCAAAGATTTCAGTTTGCGCAAAGCAGTCTACAGCGTGCCCTGCTCTGACTGACAATGCCAATTTATCTTCAACAAAAATTAAGAAAACTTCAGAGCTCTTAGATATGTTGCAAAAAGTCCTAACGACTTCACCATCTATAGCGGCCGATTGCCAACCAGCTCGACCACCACCTCCATCATCTTCACCCGTTGTTGAATCTAAATATCCCAGCGCAGTTGCTTTGCAACCTTTGAAACCTTCAAACGTTAAACTTTTTAAATTCTCTTTGGAAATTCAAAAAGCCATTGGTCTACCATTAAATCCAGCTTCAAAAGCCAAGAAAGGCTATTCTAAACGAAATGCCTCTAAACGTTTTCCACCCAATGAAGAGCCCAGTTGTTATGTTACATTCCAAGCCGATAATGGTCAATATCCAACATACAAATCCCATGAAGGCATGGTCTATGCCACAAATATAGTAGAGAAATCGACACAGCCGCAGTGGCAGCAACGTTTTCGTTTGTCTGCTTCCATAGATTATTTGAAAGTTGTAAGTATTATATTGTTGAATTCAAAATTTTTTCGGTGGGGATACTGATCACTATGCTATCGAGAAATTATTTATTACCAAAAGCGCTTTGAATATGGGAATTATATCAAATTTGCCACACTTTGATTTACTTTTTTACTTTGTGAAAGAACGTCTACGAAATTAATGTTCGCTATTTTTGTCTACCTTTTTTAGCCCCAAAAACTTTTTATATTAAAAGTATTGAAAAAATCTTCACTCGACATGGCTCAGGGACGTAAGCAACCTACACCCATAGAAGATGCTATTATAGGCTTAACTGCACTTGATCTTAGTGCATTTGTGAGAGGTCTACACATTGCAGGAACTTTTAACATAGTCGACTTTAATGGACGCATTAATGGTCAGCTAATGTTGCGTTGCCATCCTCTAGAAGATATAATGCCAACTGTAAATGTTAACTTAACAACAGCATCTGAAGCATCATCCTGTTCTCCAGGCTCGTCAGTCGACTCTGTTATTGATCAATTTGAGCAAACTTTAGATTTAACGCATTTAAATTTAGGACAAGCTATTAAACGTAAATTTACCGAACTAGAAGGTATATCACATCGCTTAAGAGCCCGTCTTGGAGATGTAACTGGTACAGAGCTACCAAAAGAATTCGATTTACAATCCTTGAACGCCTGGCAGCCAATAGAAAAAGAGGCTAAAGATAACGATTTAGATGAATTTGAGCATGATCTCAATATACCACCATCTATAAGCGAAGAAGAGGCTGCTGCAGAGGAAAACATAGATAATAAGAAATTCCAAGGGAAAAATGAAACTGGAAAAAACAAGAATAGTGAATAGTGTTTGTGGTTACGACATACCTTTGTTGTTTGTCATCTCTGCACATTTTTATTACATATTTTACCCAACTCCTACTGCTTGTTGCTTTATCGATATTTAAGCGTACAACCCTATTCATAGCACCGTTTCAATAAAAAAAAATTATTATAGAAAACAAGTTAAGTTTTTTATGACCGAAATACTCGTATTATTTCCTTAATTAAATAAATCTTCCTTTAACTTAAATTTTTAATATATAAAAAAAATTTAGTGCTTAAGTATGTTGAATAGGAATTTTATAGTCAACTCTGTAATGAAATGAATTTAATTCGAAAAGTGATTTATTGTTAAAAAATGGTTTGTAAGATTTATATTTTTTTTTAACATTTCACAAATTTCTCAGTTATAATTTTAAAAATCATTATTAAAATTATTTCTTATTCAGGTATACGATGGAAATCGATTTAGAAAACGAAACGATTTAAAAACGATAATATCGTTTTTAGTATCTTAAACAACTGATTTCTATAAACTTTCTGCTAATATCCTGCTGTCTATATTCTTTAAAATTTTATATAATATAGTTAGTTTAACTGTTTTTTGAACAAAACAATTAAATAAGACTATAATTAAGAAATGGGTTTTAAAATCACTCGAAGTTCATCAAACCTTTTAAAAAGACCGTTTTTTAATTGATCGATTTTCATCACATACCTGATTAATTCGTTTTTACTCTTAGCTAAGCTTTAAAAAAATTTTACTTATAGTTTGTTTTATTTTAAGATTTTGAACGGTACTTATTTTAAATACACAATATAATTGAAATATTTTAGTCACTAGTATTATAAACGGAAAACGTATTAAGTATTTTTGCGTATTAATTATTTTTCAAAATTTTTACGTCTATTACGTAATAAATTAAAAACAAAATTAAATATTTAAGACATTTATGCACTGAATGAATTATTCAATTAATGTTAAGTTATGAATTTCAAAAGAAATAAACAACAAATAACTTTCAATGTTAAAAAAAAGTAAAAGAATTTTTATTTGAAAAATGGAGACAGTGCGGTAAACCCCCCGTTTCCACATGCAAGTTGGAAAAACTCAATACACTCAAACTTTTTCACAAACATTCACACAATTTTTGTACTTTCAATCAATCGGCTGTTTCCTTGATTTTTCGTTGATAATACGAATTCACTACATGCAAGTAATTACTTGCATGTGGAAACGTAGGGAAAAATAGGTGAATAGTTTAGTTCCTTAAAAAATATTAGTCACAGATCTTTGTTTGGGATAGTAAGTAACAATAAAAAACCAAAATAATTTGGTGGACGTTATGACTTTTGTTAACAAAACGTGTAATTCTAACTTAACCTCAAATAAATGATTTTTTCCATAAACATAAACTTCGCATAAGCTTTTGATAATGTTGGCCGTGAACTGCCGTATTTTTAATTGATGAAAAGTATTATTAAAATAATTCTGAAATTATTTTTTGGTTTTTGACAGCCTCAGCTCAAAATATAGCGAAATTATTAATGTTTGGATTGGTGAAAAAAAAGAAATAAAAATTATGCTGTATACAATCACAGTGAGCGTCAAAATAAAGTTTACATCTTGTTTTCTAATATATAAAGTATTATGGCCCCTATTGCGGTTTACAATTTTTTTATTATGGTTTACAACTTTGCTAAATTGCGGTGAACAAAAACATAACAACAATTCAACTGATCACAACCATTTTTCTTTATAACAACTCAACTAAGTTGAGTTGTAAACGTTAATAGGGCCCTATGTTAATTATAAAAAGTTAAATTTCTACTTTTCCAAATTGTATTAGACTTCTACTTGCTTTATTTTGACGCTCACAGTATATATGTCATCAGTAAAATTGATTTTAATAATCAGCCTTATTCCGGTTGTCGTTGTCTTAATCGATCAAGTCGTTTTTTGTAAGAGATTAAATAACACTGGTTGTGTGTTACTTGCGTATTTTCATCGTGTCGAATTTCAAAAAATGTATCTTAGTTTTCGAGATATTCAGCTTTTTTACTTTTTCATATACGGCAACCCTAAAAACTTAAACTATTTCAAAAATCAGAAACCCCAGCGTACCTGCCCACGAAAAACTCTTACAGTCCAATTCTGAATAAAAATTCCCCAGGAGTTTTTTCACTTCTCCCATTTTTGCTATTAAAATTCATTTGTAAAAATGGGAAAAGGGCTGTTAAATTTATTTCAGCTATATCTCTCCGAAACGTTAGCTGAAATAATTTTGGCCTAAAAAGTAGCCCAAATTACCTAGTGTGCGCTGTAGGGAATTCATGATATTGTTTGATCACATATTGCAACTTACATATACATACATACATATCGAGCCATTGCTGCAATAGAGTCATAACTCAAAAACCCTTATTTTTCAGTTAATGTTTTTAATACTTTAATTCCCAGTGGAACATAGGGCCGCCTACTAGCTAACAAGTGATATTAATTGCAAAAGATTCATACAAATATCTTAAATATTCAACTCTCTAAAGAAGAATTAGATTTCAAGGTGCTAGAAAATTCAAATTTGAGTTATGACCAGGGAGTGAAAATAACAGTTATTTTGAAATTTTAAATCAAAAAAGATGTAGATGTCGGAAAACGTCAATTTTAAGAAAAAACAAAATAGGAGTAAAAAATTTATTTTGCTCGAAAAAAATTAACAGCCTGTTCATTGACTCAGTTGGGTCCTTATAGCGGTCCCTCTGTGATACTCCTAGCCAGTGAAAAGAGTCAGCCAGTATCCACCAGACTATTCCCCTGAGGTCAATGCAGTCTCGAACCACCCCGATTCCCTGCAGAACAAGGAGATCGATTTCAGTCCCACATTGGACAAATCGTCCAGACATGGCAATTCTGGTCTCCCAAAATGCCTAAACATAATGCCCCCAAGACCGGGGCATTGGCAGAGGAAGTGAAACACTGTCTCCTCCTCCTCCTCATCATGACAACTCCTACAGTAATCATTATACGCAAGGCCTATCCTCCTAGCATAATGATCGATATCACTGCTCTCAGTAGAGTAGTACGCGCGTTCTCGCCGCGTCAGAACCAGGCCATAGAGTCCTGGCCATCAAGCAGGTATGCTCCCCGTGCCAGCTCCCCTGAGCCCTTATGTACGACTCCCGTCTGATGAGAGTCTTGCAGCGGGCCATTCAAGTGCCAATCCGGCCGTCGACGAACATGTCGTCCAAGAGGCAGCCCCGTTTGGCCAGACCGTCCGCAGTATGGTTACCCAGGCACCCACTGTGCTCTGGTACCATGTCAGCGTTACACTGGAATGTTTCGCGATCTCGTTCAGAGACATCCGGCATTCCACTTTTAACATAGATGTCGTGCTATCCGTAAATATACATATATCCCTTGATATACGATAGTACCTCAGCCAGTTTGCCGCCCGCTTTATGGCAGAGATTTCCGCCTGCAGCACACTACTGCCATCTGGCAGCCTTTAAGAGATCCTAATGTCTAATTCCTCGATGAATAAACCTCCACCCATTCTATTACCCATCCTGGAACCATTGGTGTAGACCCGTAGAACCGGTTCCAGAGATCGCGTATTATCGAGCAGCTCATCATAATTACCATGATGAACCGCGAACAAAGCACCGAAAAATGGTTCCGGAGTGCAATGGTCCAGCCCCGCCAGGTCATATGATGCGTGAAGCGTGACCCTGGCATGACCATAGTTCCGCGTAGACCATAGGCGGAAGTCAGGGCCTGTTGTTCGGCCATGATGTCAACCGGCAGCCAGTTCAGCATAGTAAAGAGTGCCTTCGTCGGTGTCGAGCGGAGTGATCCCGTGATGATTAGCGCAGTCACCCTATATACTTTCTCCAGCATCCTGCAGTACCGTCCCCTTTCCATGGCAGGCCACCACCGCCTCAAAGACCCATTCGACGCCCCTGGGGCCAAGGTCCCAGCTTCTGCCTAAGAATCTCTTGCAGGTGTATAAGGCCACAATGTCCCTATCAACCCTCGTCCGAATGTTGAGTTCCCATGATAGTTTGCTATCGAGAATTACGCCCAAATATTTGGCAATGTTCGAGAGCTTCAGTTCCGTGCCGTTTAGCCTAGGAAGCCTAAAGTAGCCAACCTTGTACTTCCTGGTAAAGAGTACCAACTCAGTTTTCTGTGGATTGACACCAAGTCCACAGGAAATGCTCCAAGAGCTTAGAATCTGTAATACAGATTCCATACAATGGGACAGTGTGTCCAGGTGTTTACCCATGACCGCCACCGCCACGTCATCCGCATACGCGACGGTTTTTATCCCTAATCTGTCGAACCGACCCAGCAAAGTGTTCACCGTCAGGTTCCATAGTAGAGGGGACCGAACCCCACCTTGCGGGGTACTCCTGTGCACAAATCTGCAAACATTGGTAGCACCCATCGTGGATTCAATGATCCTATTGTCGAGTAGATAACCAATAAATCTACAAATTACATCGTCAACACCCACCTCCCTCATTGATTCCAAGATGGAGTTGGGTTTAACATTGTTGAAAGCTCCCTCAATGTCCAAAAAGGCCACAAGTGAGTATTCCCAAAATTCAAGGGATTGCTCAATGTAGCCGACCAGTTAGTGAAGCGCCGTCTCTACAGACTTGCCCTTGGTGTAGGCATGCTGCGATGAAGAGAGCAAATGTCTAGGAATAAACATCCTCAGATGAATATCAATGACCCTTTCAAGGGTCTTGAGAAGAAATGACGACAGGCTGATTGGCCTGTAGTCCTTAGGTCTGGTGTGGGATGCTTTACCTCCCTTTGGAATGAAAACAACCCTACATCTAGTCCATCGGATGGGAACGTACGAGAATCTTATACATTCCGTATAAATAGCGGACAGCCAAGGAATCAGAAGCCCCGCGTTCTTTTGAAGGTCAGCCGGAATAATACCGTCCGGACCAGGAGTCAAAGCTCCTTATCGCCCAATTGAGCCTATCATAGCACAGAGAAATGGACACAGGTCCAGGCTCTAATAAGCAATTGATCTTCAGTGGTGTTGGAAGGGAATTGCCAGGAAAGTGTGTGTCAATTAACACCTTCAGCGTCTCCTGACTCTTCGTAGTCCAGCTACCATCAAGTTTCTGAATGTAGCTATCGGTTTGTCTCAGAGGAGCCTTCCAAGCCGCTGCAGAAGTTCCTCCAGGCATTCCGTTTCGCCGATCTAACCAAATTCATAAACCTATTCAATGCCGACTTATAATCCGCCCAGTTTCTCAGAATTTTAGCCATATTGAATAACCTACGACAGACTCTGCAAGACTGTGCAATCTCAGGGCTCCACCATGGTGGCTTGCCCCCCTTCTTCCTAACTACTGGCCTACAGGCCAGTGCCGTTGCCTGACGCAGTGCCCCCGATAGGAATTCCACTGCCATTTCAGTCTCCGTAATGCCATTAATGAAAGCGACTGAGCCCAGAGAGTCAGCGAGTAGACTAGCCTGATAGTCCCACTACACTCTTCTCCTATTCACAAAAGTACACACCCCCAAGGGGGGTGGACCTAATTTAAACTCAACATACCTTTGGTCCGAAATGGAGCAGTCATTTGAGACCGCCCAGTTACTTATTAAGTCGGAGTGTACCTCCTGCCTATTAGCTACAATGAACGTAGGTTCCGCGCCTATGTTTGCTATTTCTAAATTACTGTTACAAATAAAAGAAAATAGCGACTCACCTCTAGTGTTGGTGTTGGAGATGCCCACGTGATGTGTTGCGCATTAGCGTCAGCACAGATAACCACCGGGGTACCCATGGAGCCGGACAAGCCTATTCGGTGGTCATATAGCCCGAGACGATCCAGATCGACATGTCGCTCATCTCTAGGGCCGCTGAAGTTGTGTCTTCATCACTGAAATCAGAAAGAATGAAGATATCCAGCGTGTTTTTAGCCAAAATACAAGATCTAATTTTACCTGTTCCTTTGGCATATAGGATCCTTGTGGATCCATGGCTCTTGGATCATTATTAGCTCCTCCTCTCTCTCTCTCTACCACTCGGAGGAGCAGTGCAGCAGATGTTGCCTTAGAGTGGTGAAGGTTTATCTGTGTCACCTTCCCCATGTCCAGTATTGACGACCGTGACATTGGCGTCCTCCTGGTCTGATTCCAGGAGGGCGTCCTCATCAACCTATTCACCCATGCGTTCAAAGAGGTCACCCAGCATGTCAGAGACGGACGGGGTGTCTTCCTTGTCACATGAATGAACGGAAGCGTCATTCGTGGTTGTGGAGTGTAGGTTGTGGAGCGTAGGTTGTGGAGCGTAGGTTCGGAGCGGGATCACCCTTGCCATCACCTCGGTAGACACGGAGCAAGATGGTACTAAAACCATAGTAAATCTTGTCCTGTTTCTCCCTCAGTGGCTTCAAGGAGTCCTGATTCAGGACTTCGATCGCCGTTCTTGAGGATCCTTCAGCTGCTGAAACCTTGACGACTTTCCAGTTATGAGTGGGAAGTTGGGGGTTGCAGCACTGAATAATCTGCAAGATTTCCTCCGGTGCAGAGGGTTCTGCTAGGATGGTGGCGATGGATCTAGGTCTCCGTGGTATCTCACTGACCAAAACCACGTCAAGCCTAGCATCTTCCCATATTTCGCCAAACGCCCCGATGGTAAGCTTTAGCAGAAGCGCCGAGCGCTCGTCCACACACGCCATCAGCTTCACGTGACCCTGGTACTTGCCAGCATCATCGCATTGCGGGGGTGCTCCTGGATTCTCACTTAAGATCTACCAAAAGACACCCATCATTTGCTGCTTCACCAAGTCCCACCTAGAGTGGGAGATGGATCCATCAGCAGCACCTCTGTCTATAACAGCCCTAACAAGATGGTCTTTCACCACTTCGCTGTAGGACCTATTAGTCGACTTTGGTGTATGTTTGGGCATCTTTGGAGCCGAATAGCTCGATAACACGCAAGGCAGTACGCCTTGAGTTGGATGCCCTCTTAGATGGATTTTTATGCCGAGGTGTCTTCTTAGTGACGCCGGAGTTGGCGGGGGGAGGTACAGAAGTGGGACAGGATGTAATCATCTCCGCCCCCCTTTGCACAATAGGCATATGGGAGGCTGCTTTGTTGGACGACTTTGTTGGACGACTTTGTCATTTCCAACTTGGCAGCACACGCAGCATGGGATTTATCCGCTTTGGCGGAAAGGGCTTTTACGGCTTTTGATGTACTTGGCGCGAATGACAAAGGTACAGCCACCGACGGGATCGTTTTCGTCACATTGTCCTTACATTGGTCCTTTTGATGTCTTGTTCCGTGCCATTGTTTGTTTTGTTTTTGGTTGTTTTTTAAAGAAGTCATTTTGTCTTTGGTCCCACGAGTGTAGGGGATCTGGAGGCCCGCCACGTCATAACCCCCAATAACGCGGTAAGGGCGTAGTCTATTTGCTGAGGTGCCCAGGTATCAGCAAAGCTCCGTGATAATACAGTCGGTAACCCCTGACTGCAAACCAACCGATAGGCACGGGTCGCATAACACCTCGGTTTAGGGGATGGATAACCTTTCGTGGCCAAGGCCTTTAAGTTCATTGCCTTCATCTCGGGAGTCACCAGATGCTGGAAAAATGCCCGGACCAAGACACGAACCACAGCCAAGACGTAAGCCACCACATCGCTTCAAGATTGTTATCCATAATAGTGGTGGAACGTTCGCATAGAAAATTACATTTAAACGAAATACTAATTTTAGGATTTTGTTTTTGTTTTAAATATAATTTTCTTTGCGAACGTTGACGTTCGAAATCGTTTAACAGGCAGTAAGAAATAACTGTTATTTTTGCTGGATAAAATAAAAATAAAAAAAAAAATTTAGTTATAAATCAATTCTATATAAAAAAGTGCCCTCGAATAAATTAAAAGAAATCGAGCTCTAACATTGCCTCATATCCTCATTTTTACATTGTTTTGCTTCATTCATCACTTTTTCTGCTACGAAGCAAATTTCCAATGTAAAAGTAAAATATTATTGTTTGTAATTGTTACGAGATGACAATTTAATCAGTTATATAATTGTTTTTTTTTTCTTAATTTTTGCTCATGTATTAAATTTTATAGTTTAAAATAACATTGATGTATGTATATATGTACATATAATGAGAACTTGCTGTGGCCTACAATTGTAGATTGAAAATTAACGAATTTGAAGCAACATGTTGGGTATATAGATAGATAGTAAAAACAGAAAATCCATCTGTTAACCAGAATTTCAAACAATTTTCTTTTTTATTATTCGCTGCGAAAGCTTTTGTAGACATCTAAACAAATTGAACATGTATCAAATGTTTTAAAAAGATGGAACATGCGCCATTAAATTATAAAAAGTTCTTTTAACTATAATATGCACAAAAATGCAGCAAAAACGAATAATTATATTTGTTCTGCCTTTATTGGTCAAACAAAAAAGAAACCTGCAATAACATATTTACGGTGTCCCTGATTACGAAAAAGCCGAAGATCTCTTTTCAAAAATTTTTAATTTTGAAACTTTTTTCCGTTTTAAAAGACAATTAATACTTGCGCCTCATCGGCCGAATTTCAATTGTTTTAATTATAAAATTATTCGTAACAGTTCGTTATTTGGAATCTTCTAATAAAACTTACCTTTGACCAAGTTCGTAGGTTTAAAATAAAATTTCGAACAAACTTGTTAACCCTTTATACATATATCTACTGATATACATACATATATGATTTCAATAAGAAAAACCTGATATTTTTTAAAGAGATCCGGCTTGTAAATTAGAAATTTGTGCTACCATATTTTATAATCAGTTAAGAAATTGAAGTTATTAACAAAGTAAATTTTAACTAACGGAGTTATTCTTAAAACTACAAATTTCACTCAAAGAATATTGAGTGCTACACTCAATTTTGTATTTATTTTTTGTAAGAAGATTTTGACAAGTGAATTTTGTTTATGTTAAATTTTTGCGAATTTCATTTTCAGTATTATTAATAAAATTTTCTATTTCATTTATATATTCCTCACTAAAAACACCATACCACAAACAACGCACCACCAAAACAATAAACAATAATTCTCGTAATCTTAAACGCTTCTCCTTCATGCGACGAACCGGCCACCACCAGCTTACTGAGCGACTTTTCTTTTTCATATATAAATGGTGTGTAGTGTAATCTGCTTTTAGATGATCGGCAGCCGTACTTAAGTAATGGTGGTGTCGATGATTATTTTATGCGAATAAACGTTGTTCTTCACGTGATGCAATAGTTTGGGGTGGTGCTGGTGTTTCGAATTCATTCAAATCGGCATCATAGTACAAAGCAGCACGGAAGGGACGCAATTCCCATGGTGCTTGGTTTTCTATAGGAGTTAATTGTACACCCAAATCTTCTAAAGTTGGTACATTGTTAAGCACCTTATCGGTAACACACTCCAATTCCAAGCGTTCCAAGTGTAAACCACCCACAGGCTGGCCAGGACAAATCATTTCGGTTAATTTAGTTTTTAAAATGAAAGTGGGATCAAAACGCATGTCGTAACGTTGATATCCCCACCATTTCTCATCTTTACGCATCAAGCGGTGGAACCAATCGACTAATTCGCTCAATTGATAGCGCTTAGGACTGAAAATTTGAAAATATTAATATAAGTTCCAGTTTGGTTTTTACTGCCAAGAAATACTTACCCAACCGCTTGATAAACCTTGCCAGCGGTATCAGGATCCTTGGCACAGTTAATGATACCTTGGGCTACATCGGAAACAAATACAGGTTGTTTAACAGTTCGTTCACCCTTATTCCACAAGGGCATAGAACGGAATTGGCGGCGCCAGATGTGGGCATAATAGCGTAAGAAACGATCTTCAGAGCCAAAAATGTCCGAAGGGCGTATAATAGTGGCTTCGGGGAATTCTTCACGAACAGCTTGTTCTCCCCAGTATTTACTGCGTAAGAAATTGCTCCCACCATCAATAATGTGACTTTTGGGTTGGGGATCAGCATTCAAGGCCGAAACATGAATTAAACGTTCAACTTCAGCTTCACGGCAGATGCTAAAACAAAACAAAAATTAAAGACTTAATAGTCTAATTTACACCAACACTTACCGTGCAATACGACGAGCACCCTCCACATGAACATCATTAAAAGTGAAATTCTTTGTCTCATATTCACGTCCCACCAAATTGATAACGACATTCGAATATTTAACAGCCTTGCGTATGGCTTCCTCATCACACAAATGATAGAATTGGAATAAAACTTGACCCAAGTCTCCGCATACCTTCAAGCGAGTAGCGTCGGAATCTTCGCCACGATAAGGCAAAATCATTTGAGTACCAGATTTACCCAGTTTATTGCAAACATAACGGCCTAAAAAGCCGGTGCAGCCAAAAACTGTAGCAACAATACCATTAAAACTGCTACGACCACCGGTGCCGCGTTTCATAGCCGACAAGCTGGTAGTCTTGAGGGGACGTGGACTGTCGGAGGAATAGTTGGCACTACGTAAACACAACACACCCAAGGCGCCATTGGTTTGTTGCTCTAAAATAAGCACACGAATATTCCAATAATTCTTAAATAATTAAAAAATTACCTTATGCCACAAACACGTTACATAAGTTTTTGTTTCCAACTTTTCAAAAGTATTTATGGATAGAAACAATTTTTGTATAGCTTTTACTTACTGGCCATTTGCACATTCCTCATTAATATAAGCGAAGCCATTTTGCCTTTTGGAGCTTTCGCTAATTCTTAAGTTTTCTAATAAATTATTTAGTTTTTCCACTGTTTATCGGACACAATATGCAAAAATTGGCTTATGCATTGACTTCGTTTGGAAATTGTATTCGCTGTGGACGATTATAATAAATGTCAAATTTGACAGTAAATTCGCAGCAAGAAGAAAAACGCAGTGACAAGGCGAATTAAATTCGCCTTGCGCAGTGATTAATGAAAAATGTGATGCCATCTAATTGTTTCATGTAACATGGGGGTGACACGATCGAGATTTGCTTCAATTTTTGGATTCGGTTACGGAGCTACCTTCGAATTTCTTTCAATTGTGTGTTTCAATTTACAGTTTGGTATTGTGTCTGTTAGCGAGAGAGAGACCTTCAAGTCATATATGCTTTATAGGGATTAACATCATTATTTACATTATTTGGTATAGCCGACGGTTGTATATTCGCCGCCGTCGTTGCAAATCAACGATATGTGTGACTGGCGGTCTCACATCGGCTTCGTGTATAATATTATGACATTTATAACGTAACGACGTAATCTCTTTTTATTGTCTTCGACATGAGTTACCCTACGTTTCCACATGCAAATGGTGTAAACGTATTATCAACGAAAAACCGAGGAAACAGCCGATTCGGAAAGTGGAAAAATTGTGGGAATATAGTGAAAAAGTATGAGTGTATTGAGTTTTTCGAACGTGCACTTGCATGTGGAAACGGGGGGTTGCAGACACATTTTTTTCGCACTTTTCAAGAAATTATGGAACATTTTGTTTCACATATTTTCGCTGCGAGAAGTTCTCACTAAAGTTACAGAACAATGGAACAGTACTCATATTAGTGCCGGTTTACACACGTCAAGTATTGAGCTTTTATACTATGTTTCCACTATGTGCAAAACAACTTGTTTTGAGCAAAACGTGTCAAAGTGTTTCCATTATGTAAAACTGGTTTTGGCTTTCGAATTTTCGAAATCAATTTGACATTTATGTTGTAAACAAATATGAAAGCCAAAAAAATATGTGATGAAAAAAAAATATCTTTCTTAAGCATGAAATTTCCTTGTTAGCTTTTTAACATACAGATATACATATATGTACGTATATAAAAGCACATAATTTACTACGTTTTTATTATATTATATTATTATTTTTACGCTGCTAACAAATAAATCAGCTGGAGAGTTGCATAAACCTATTTAATAAGTCTTGATATTTTGGTATATATGTCACTTTTCGAAATTGTCAATCACCAATAATGGATAGCACAGAGTTGTATTCATGGTTTTCGACATGTTTTGGAGCAAAACTAGTTTTTGTTTGAGATTTTCGAACATGAAAAATGTATGGGAAAACAAGTAGCAAAACACTTATTTTGCTGCAAAGCTAGTTTTGTGGCCCAAAACGTGTTATAACATGAGAAAACCTCTAAAGCAGTCCATACACGATTCAATTCAATTGTCAACTGAATCGGTTGTTATCCAAATCAAAGCGTGTATGGCTTTGTCAAATGATTAGTTTGACGGTTGTCAAGTTGGTTGAAGAAAAATCAAAAGGCAAAGCATTAACAGGCAAAGCATTAACAGTCAGCTGTTTTTTCAGACCACCTTGTAAATAAATACATTTTTTTATATATTTTTTTTTTTATTTAGTAGTGCTACCATACTTTTATCTTAATTAAATAAGACTTTTCAAATAAAACTCAAAAAACCAATTTGTTTTAAATACGATTTAAGTTTGTTATGAAAATTAACTTAATATTGATTTAAATACTATCCTGAAAATTGGGCATTATACTATGTTCACACTTGGGTTCTTAAACGCGTTTAAGCAGCTCGAACGTGATTAAGCTCTAATCACTTCAAAATTGAGATGATTACCAGTACATTGAAGTGATTTGTTAATTACTTCAAATTGACATGATTACAACTAAATCACTTCATAAATCACGTAGAATCCACTGAACATACCTCAAAATGTAGAATCGCCAACATGTCGTGTAAAACCTGCCAAGATTTCTGTTTAACGTTTTTATTTTTTTCCTTAAATAATTCATAAATTTTCACAATTTCATCATTAAAATGATTAAAATAATCTTCTGATAACTTTATAAAAGTGTTTTTATCCATTTTTAATACTTTAAAGAAATATAAATTTGTTTGATTTTTCTTTATGTTTTTTTTTCTTAATCATCTGTCATCTTAATCATCTCAAATGTAATGTGAACGGCTTTGATTAGCTAAATCAACATTTTGCTTAAACGCGTTTAAAAACCCAAGTGTGAACTTTGCATTAGTCTTTCAATTCGATTGTACTGTGTGTGCTCGAGTCTCTTGATAAGCTGTCAAAATTAAGGTATGCAGATTTCTTTTGAAAAAAAAAGTTTAGTATTCTTAAAATTGTCTTTTATTTCATTAAAATTACTTTGAAGTCTTTCAACTCAGTTGATGAAGTTGGTGGCCAAGCATCAATTCAGTTGAAAGGCTCAGTTGACAATTGAATTGAAAAGTGTATAAGGCGCATAACATGATGAGTCTATACTTAACACTAACCACATTTTAGTGTTAATGTTAAGCATTTCAGGTCAGTTGTAGACTGTATGTTAGTGCTGGTTCACACACGTCAAGTTTGACTCGTCAAGTCTTGAGAAGGGAAAAGAGTATGCCATTTCTTGTCCCCTCTCTCCTAAAAACTCAAGACTTGACGAGTCAAACTTGATGTGTGTGAACCGGCACTTGGGAGAGAAGGAAAAAGTGAATGTCTCTCATTTCCCCGTCAAACTTGACGTGTGTGAACCCGCACTTACCTTACATCTGGCAATTCATTTTGTAGCGCCCTCTTTCGTTCATTAATTTAAAATTCTAAAAACGAATTTATTTTGACAACCAAACAAATTTCCAAGCAAAGCGCAAAATTTGGAAAAATTTATTTCTTTGTTAGAAAATATTAAAAAAAAATGATAAATAATGGACAATTTGTTGACCCTTGTCTAGAAAGACATTTTACTGGACATAGTCAAGGCATAACACAAGTGCGATTTAATCCAGAGGGCAACAAAGTTGCCACAAGTTCTTTGGGTAAGTTACAAAGATAAATACCTAATAAATTTTTTAGTCAAAATTTTACTTAATTTTAGATGCTTCGGTAATTTTGTGGGATTTAAACCAAGCGGCCAGGTGTATACGTTTTTCAGCCCACAATGATAGTGTTTATGGTGTCAGCTGGTCACCCAAATCAAAATTGGTGGCTTCTTGTTCTAAAGACAAAACAGTTAAGATATGGGAACCTAAATTAAAGGGAGTTTCAGGAGAATTCCTCGCACATGGTAAACCAGTAAGATCAGTAGATTTTGATCCCACAGGTACAATGGTGGTAACAGCATCTGATGACAAAACTTTAAAATTATGGCGTGTAGCTCAAAAGAAATTTCTTACTTCCTTTGCCTGTCATACTAATTGGGTTAGAGCAGCTAAGTTTAGTCCAAATGGACAAATGGTGGCATCGTGCGGTGATGATAAATCATTGCGTATTTATGATGTTAATTCGGGTGAATGTATACGATGCTTTACTGAAGAAAGGGGCATGGGTCGACAAGTAGCTTGGCATCCAGATGGTACAGTAGTTGCAGTAGCCATGACTTGTAATCGCGTTAAGATTTTTGACTTGGTAGCGCAAGAATTGATACAATTATATCAAGTGCATAATGGACCTGTTAATGATTTGGCTTTTCATCCAAACGGTAACTTTTTATTGACCGGAAGTGATGATGAGACTATGAAAATTTTAGATTTACTTGAGGGAAGACCTATATATACATTAACAGGCCATACGGGAAAAGTCACGGCGGTAGCTTTTAATCGCGATGGCTCACAATTTGCCTCGGCTGGAGAGGATAAACAGGTAAGAATGTTAAATTTGATATTTAGAATATTTTAAAAATTTCCTGAAAACAGCTTTTGGTTTGGAAATCTAATTTACACACCTACGACGTTTCTCTGCACGATGCCAAAGTGGCACGTGAAGTTTTAAGTGAAAGTGGCATAGAACCTCATCAACAGCCGTCATCGGCCTGCAATCTAACTACCACAAATACTAGTGACCAATCTATACTTATTGATCCTAGACAATCCCTGGCTTATAATAATCGCGATGAAAATTTCCAGGTGCTTGAAAGTGAATATATTAAAAACACTATTACTCATACAACTTTATTGCCCTCCACTAAATCCTTTACATCAGCTTCAGAAAGTTTATGTACAAATAACAGTTCTCTACTTAATTTTCCCAAAAATAAAACTAGCTTTTTTGATGATAATACTAGTTCGCCAAATAAGAAAAATTTACATAGTTCTAGTTCAAAATATTTTTAATTTATTTTTTTATTAGTATTTCTTTAATCGAAAGAAAACATAAAATTATATAAATTTTATATATACGGGTATGTGATGGAAAAAGTTTTAGAAAAATAATCGTTTTCAGTATCTTGAAAAATGGATTTCTAATACGTTTTATACATTTTTTCTGTATGTATTATTTTAAACTATATATTTTATATGTTGGCTAAAATGTATTTTGAACAAAAAATTCAGATTTATAATTCGGAAATGGATTTTGAAATCGTTCATCACACTTTTTAAAAATTATCGCTTAGAAATCAATCGATTTTCATCACATGCCTGATATACATATTTTACATACAGTGATGTGACAAATAATAGAGACACGAAAGAGTCTATCTTTAAAAAGAAATCGAGTATTTCAAACAAATAAAACGTGCCTTACGTATAGTTTATCTAGCTTTTATTTTTCAAAAAATAACAAAACTTGAAAAAATCGAGATATAAAGTTCGATTCTCGTAGCATATTCGTTAGTTACATTAGACGAAAATAAAATTTAGATAAACGATCTACATTTTATTTGTTTGAAATACTCGATTCTTTTTTAAAGATAGACGTTAGAATTTTAATGATAGGTGCCCAAATTATTTCATTTCATTTTCATTTCATTATTTCGTGCCTCTTTTATTTGTCACATCACTGTATATAGATTTTATGAACTTTATTAATTTTTCTTATATAATTTTTTTTTATAAATTTAATTTTTAGTGAAATAAAAACTAACGAGAATATACTTTGAAAATAAAACGGTGTATTTTAATAAAATTTATTTTTAATGAAAAAAAATTTGATTTCATTTTTATAGTTTTAAGTCTGGGATCACACTATGAAAGTTTTCTTTCAGAAAGTCCGAGTTTATTGGTGAGAGGGGAAGAGAACATGCTTTTATTCTCTCCCCTCTCACCAATAAACTCAGATTTTCTGAAAGAAAACTTTCATATTGTGAACCCAGACTAAAGAAATTCACTTTTGCTTATCCAAATTTTTTTTTTTAAATCTTGAAAATTTTGTATATAGAAAATTCTTAACCGACGCGAGAAAAAAAAATTATAACAAATATTTTTCATAAATATAAATCATTTTTTTTCGGAGAATACATTTTTTTTTTTTTTATTTTTGATTTGAAAGATTACAAATGCTTTCTCTAGAAGTGATTCACCCACAGTGGAAATCAAAAATGATATAGCTACAATTATAATGATGATTTATAGACTCAGTGAACGTGTAAATAAATTGGAACAAATTTTAACACAATTTCCTACCAGCTGAAATGTCTCAAAAAACTAAAAGGAAACATTTTTGATATTGAATTTATAAATATTTGTTTTAATATGAATAAAAATTCAAACATTTAAAATTTGTTTTATATTTGTATACATACATATATCATATTAAAGATTTTTTATACTTGTTTAAAAACTAATTAATTGAATAAAATTGTATCTTTTATAAGCTTCTAAAAAGTTTACAAGGTTTTTGTTTACATTTCGTTATACTACATTTTTTTAAAAATTGAAATTGTGTTTAATTAATTTTATTATTTTTTTCGTGTGTGTATGTATAATAATCAATAAATTTTTTAATTTATTTAATTTAAATAAGCATATATTAGCTTAGTTTGGTATTTTTTATAGGTAATCATACCACTTGATTGTGAAAAAGGGGATGTTTAATACCCCTATTACGGTTTCCAACTAAACTCAGTTAAGTTGAATCTTAACATTACAACTGCTAGTAATTTGAAGTAAAAATTTGATTTTTTTGTTACCCCCAATAGCACAGTGGTTGTAAACAGTAATACAAAACTGCAAAACGTAATAGGGACATAAACCGTTTATTATGATTAATTGTTAAACAAATTAAAATTATTTTAAGTTTCTATTTTAAATGCTACACATTTTTAATATTTAATTTTTAACTACTTACAAAACTTTTAATTTTTGTTTTATTTTGGATTCTTTTCATTATATTTGCATGAAATTCAGATTTTTATTGTTGCCAAACATTAAAAACAATTATAGCTTCATCTTCCGAAAATCGAATTCAAGCAAAATTAAAATCAAACAATTTGGAAAACGACCATGTGTTTTAAAGTTAATTAATATATTATTTTCTATATGAGGTGGGTTCACACTAAGAAAGTTTACTTTTAGAAAGTCTGAATATATTGGTGAGAGGGGGAATGAAAAATAGCCTGTTCTCTTCCTCTCTTACCAATTAAGTCAGACTTTCTGAAAGAAAACTTTCTTAGTGTAAACACAGACTAATTTATATTTTACGTACCATTTATTTTTTCCAGAACTTAACCTGTTGCACATTTTGCGAAATAACCTTGCCAATAATCTTATTTTCTTTTAGTTTTCCTTGAAAAAATTAATATAAGTTTATATACTACGGCCCCTATTATGAGTTGAACTCGACTATAAATGATTTTCGCTGACTATCGAACATCGACGTTAGACTTGCATAAAACTGCCAAAAATAATTTAAAATGTGGTATTTGGTATACGAACACAAAAAAATTTACATTTCAACAAGTTTATTAAAATTATTTGCACCGTCGAAAGCAAATTTGTTTTCGTTGATAAATTCGATGCACAACGAAATTTTCGAGTCAACTTATAATACAAAATGTATATACGATAGTCGATGTTCTATTAGACAGCGAATATCGTTTGTCGAATATAACTCATAGTGAATAAAAAGTCCCTAAAAAGAAACTCCGTTTTTAGAATTTGTTTCATAGTTAAAAAAAAGTTAAAAAGAGTTAAAATTAGCTTAATTTTGTTTAACAAAAAAAAAAAAAAAAACAAAAAAAGATATATTCAGGTGTGTTCTAGGTTTCAAATAGTATTGAAAACGCAAAATTTTTTGAATCTACATAATTAAAAAAGTTTTTGTTCGAAAAAGAATCTAACAGCCAATCCAACGTTCGCACGCGTTATCGTTCGCATAGAAATTAACATTTTAAACAAAAAAAAAATTTCTAAAATTGTTTTTGTCTTAACAATTTCTAAAATTATTTTGGTTTTAACGTTAGCGCGTGACATCATGGGATTGGCTGTAAATGTCACAAAAACCAAATTCGTACGAAAGTCAAAATGAACACGTTTTAACCTTACGCTGGGTCTCCACGTAGCCATTTTTTTTGCCAAGCATAAGCAAAAACGTTGGCAGAACAATGGCGCAATAATTGCTGATTATATTGCTGGAGAACATGTGACATTGCTTTGCTATAAACAAACATACAGAAAAAAAATGAAATGACATACATAAATGACAACTCATTTTGCAGCAGATTGCTAAGCAATAATTGCTCAAGCAATCAGAAGAGCAATAATTTCGCAATGGATTGCCACTCATTGCAATATGCGGTCTATACGTCGCAATTTTAATGGAGCAATTAAAGTTGGCGTCTGCCGCAATAAATATTGTTACGTGGAGACCCGGGGTAACCAAAAACGGTACGAATTAAAGACATGTACATGCGTTTACCACAGAGTACACACAGAAGTGACACGAGACGGAATATATTGTGTTTTTCCATCTCTTTCTTCAACCGGTGCTCTTTTAGCATTTCTCTATGTACTATCTTATGCCGCAAAACAAGGAATACAAATTTCTTTGAGATTTATTAGCAAAACTGTTGTAAAAATAAACTTTTACTACATTTACTACAACGCAAGTACTAAAGCATGTTAGTAAATTACATTACAAAACAATCGGGTGTGTTCTAGAATCCGAATCCACTCGAAAGTGGATTACTTTAGCATTTTTGGTGTTCTGGGGGCTACTCTCTATTGCGATGCGAAAGAAAATGGTAGCAAATTTAGCGATTGGTACTCTTTAATGCGTTTGCACATTTGTCTTTCGCATCTATTAATTTTTTTCTATTCGCAAATCATCACTGTTTATTTTATTTAAATTTTCTAATTTCAAATATTTTTACATATTTTAGTATTTCATTACTGTCAATCTGCTCCATCTTTAATTTATATTGCCAGTATTGCTTCATTTTCAAAAAAATTTGCGAAAGTGATACAGAGTACCAAGTTGGCAATTAGCTTTCGCATCGAAGTTGCTTTCGCATCGCAATAGAGAGTAGCCCCCCTGGATTTCACCTCCACAAATTTTTATAGAAGCTATTGTTTCCTGTGATTCTTTACAGCTTTCACGATTTTAAAAAAATATTAAACATTGCTATCATGCTGCGGTTAGCAAATTAGCGTTCTTTAGTCCAAAAAAAGTTTTTTCGAACAAAAACTTCGAATACACAAAAACATGCGGATTTGAGAACACCAATTTATGAATTATGCGGATTTAAAAAATTGTTCGTTTTCAATTCGAGTCGAAACCTAGAACATACCTGAATATGTATTAACAACTTCGCATGAAAGGGTTGTATGTATATAACTCAAAATACGTAACACTTGTGATAGTGTAAAACAGCCTTAATGTGCTGTTTTCACAACACAAGTGATTGGAGCACTGGGGTCTAATTACCGCATACGATATCGAGCAATATTGATCGAAATTTTTTATTTTGGTATTATGACTCTCGATATCGAATGAAATGTGTCGTAATTTGAGATGATAGCATTCGATATCGGGTAACCTAAGCCATTACAACTCTCTAGTTTTCATTCGATACGTCAGTGTCTATCGAATGCAGAAAAATACGATAGTTTACTCGATACGATAGCTTACTCGATATCGAATTCGGTAATTAGGCCCCTGTTTTTTTGAGTGTTTTTCATATAAGTTTTACTAGACGTTCAATCACTTGTGTTGTGAAAAAATCACATTAAACAAAGTTTTTTGCGCAAAACAAAATGTTGTTGAACTAATTCTTTTGTTTAACGTGGTTTGTATTGTTATTTTTGTTTTGATCACGAAACAGAAGTAATGTCTTTGGTGACTCGATATCGAATGCTATCATCTTAAATTACGATACATTTCATTCGATATCGAGAGTCATAATACCAAAATAAAAAATTTCGATAAATTTTGCTCGATATCGTATGCGGTAATTAGACCCCTGCCCTTGCAACTGATTTGTGCCTTTTTCACAAGTCACTTTTCACCTCTAGTTACTCTGTGGGAACATATATGTATATATTCAGCCCAATTATGAATAAAAATTCCCCGGTAGTTTTTTCCCGATTCCCATTTTTACAATTGAATCTACATAGGAAAAATGGGAGAAAGGAGAAAACTCCCGGGGAATTTTTTATTCATAATTGGGCTGATTATATCTGTTTTGACAAAACTTTATGGTACAGGGTGCGTTCGTAAATGCATCACTACGCTGCATCAGTGATTTATTTTTTTTTATTTTTTATTTATTTATTAAATATCAATACAAAGAAGCCTTCGTGGCCAAGAGCATGTATTGTTAGTAATATATCTATGTATATATGTACACTAGTAAATATTTAACAGAATTTACTAAATATAAAAAAATCAAAATAAAAGATAAAAGATAAAATTTATCAGTGAAGTAAATGTGAACCAAAGAATTGTGAAATACTCCACAAAAATAATAGTCGTACAATAAAAAAAAAATTATACATAATTATTCTTTTATCGCCATTAAAAAAAAGTTTGCTTTTCTGATGCAGCGCAGTGATGCATTTACGAACGTACCCACACTCTTGCAGGTCTTTAGTAAGAATTAAAAAATTTTTAAATTTTTACTTTCATACAAATTGATGCGATTTGATTTAAAGCGATTTTCAGAACATACCTAATAATATTTGTTTTTTTTTTCTTGTTTGTATCAAAAATTATTCCTAAAAAATAAAATTTTTACAAAAAACTCAGAAGCTTTTATTTTTTGCTAAAGTAATGTTCATAACTAATGTGCTGTTTTCACAACACAAGTGACTGAACACTCAAAAAATTGAACGCTTTTCATATAAATTTTACACTTAAAAACTGAGTGCTTTTTATATAAATTTTACTACACATTCATTTACTTGTGTTGTGAAAACAGCATATAAAAATAAACCTTGAAATGTCTAGATAAATTAAAAAAAAAATTTTGTTGATATGAATTATATTTTGTTGATTAACGGCCAATTACACCAAGTTCGGTTATAATTAACTATCAGTTATAACCAGGGAAACCAGAAATATGCAATTGCATGTTTTTCCTTGTGCGACTAATGAAGTCAGAAACAATATATTTATCCGTTTTAGAGTTTTTTATGAATTTTGCAGCATATTTTAGTTAAAAGAGCCTTTTTGCAACATTTTTTAGGTTTATAGCGCATATTTTGTTTTTTTAATGCATATTTTGATACATATTCCATTTTTTTAGATGCCTACAATAGTTTTGCAGCAAATAAAAAAAATTTTTTTTTCGAAAATCTGTTACTTTAATTTCGACATCTACATTTAATTTTTACTCTTAAATTGTAAGACAAAGCAGGTTGTCATTAAGAATAAATGCTATGCGATTTGAGCATATTTCTGGTTTCCCTGGTTATAACTGTCAACAACATATTGTTAACTGGAAGTTAAAGAATTGTTAGTTTTAACTTAACTTGGTGAAATTGGCCGTAAATTGAAAAGAATATTTAAAACTAGAAACCAAACGTCGACTTGTTTTACTTTCACCAATCCCTTACTATTCTAGTTGAAAACGAATAAAATCATGTGGATATAAATGAAGAACACAAAAAATGCTAAAGTAATCTACTTTTGAGTGATTTGGGATTCTAGAATACACCCGATTAGCAAATAATTTTAACATGCTGTTTTAAAATTAAAATTAATTAAAGAAAAATGGGGGCAAATTACGGCATTTGATATCGATCGAAATTTCGATTAAAATTGTATTGTAATTTCGATCGATATCGAATGCCGTAATTTGCTTGTAAGAAAATATAGAAATTGTTTATAATATAGTATATATAATATAAAAATGAACAAAGGTTTTTAAACTTCTAATTTTAATTTGGCTATTTTGCGAAATTTGCAAAACATTTCGTTTCATTCTTTCACACCAACATACTGAGCCGATTTGCCGGTTTTCTTAATGGTCTCTAAGATTTCTTCCCCTGATAGATTAGAAGTAACCAGTACCGTCTTTTCATCCAAGTCAATACTTACTTTTTCCACTTTATCTGCAAAAAAAAAAAACACCATGTTTTTTAAATAAAAACTACTATACTAAAAAAATTATGTAAATAAAAACGCAAAGCAAAGATAACAAAAAAAAGTTTTTAAACTAACGTGCTTTTTGTTGCGAAACGAGTTTGTTATCATTTTGTATTAGATATATGTACATAGATAGTATGTATACTTATGAAGGCCAGAAAACTTTATAATAATAAAACACGGAAATTTTCACAAAATTTTATGTTTTCATTTTATGTCTACATGCAGAAATTAAGTCTAGGCCAATTGTAAATTATATATTAGTAAGTCTGGGTTTACACTATGAAAGTTTTCTTTCTGAAAGTCTGAGCTTATGGGTGAGAGAGGAAGAGAACATGCTGCTATTCTCTCCCCTCTCACCAATAAACTCACACTTTCTAAAGGAAAACTTTCATAGTGAGAACCCAGACTAACACCTATTTTAATTATATAAAAAAAAAAATGTTTATCTGCCCAGTACAAGGCTTTGGGTTAAGGCTTTCCCCGACTGTAATTCTTTTTCGAATCAACGGTAAAAAATTTTTAAAATTCGAGGTAAATTTGACTTGGCAAAAATATGTTATCACAAAAATACTACTTACCTACCTATAAGTTTTGCAATTTAGTTCGATTTCCAAAAAACAATAATTATACATTTTAAAATCGTTAAAAAGTATTTTCAAAGAATTCTATTTTCATTAGACACAAAAATTGTGCAATTGTCACTGTTGGAAAAAAGGATACGTGTGGAAATTTTAAATATAGTATAAACAAGTAAAATTAGCAAAGACACCAAGCTGTTTTGAAACCGATGGAATTTCTAACATGTTAAAAAAACAACACAAAAATATTTTTCATCACTGACGAATATTGACGTGTCAAATTAGTACAGTCCAAGATATTTGGTTAGTAGTAATTAAATTGCTTACCTCCCAATTTGGCTAATACTCTTTCTACCGCACCAGAACAACCGGAGCAAGTCATTTCCACTTTAAATTCATGCACCTTAAATTAAATGCAAAAAATTATTCATTAATTCAATTTCACAATAACATCTCTTAATTATTATAATGTCCTTGTAGATGAAAAAGTTACCTACTTGACATTTTTACTTACGGGCATTTTTGTAGTCGCTTGACTTCTCGACGAACCTGAGTTGGCTTGCAAATACAATTGCTGTAAGTTCAACACTTTGAAGCTTTATTAATTTAACGTTTTTGCAAAGAATTTGTTTGTGGTTTATTTGTTTGATAAACAAATTAATTAATTTTATGTTTTAAAGGTTTCACACTTTTATTAGTTAATACCACTTTAAATTTAGTTTTTTGTGTTTTGGGAAGTGTATAGAAGGCGAAAGAATACAATTGACTTTTTATCTACGAATCAGTGTTGCCAATGCTAAGATTACTCCATAAATTTTTAGGTATTTTTTGCTTGAAGGAATTTCGGAGGGAAAGATTTATTTGCCTCGAAGGCGAATTTAAATAAAATTCATGGCCATGGCCCAATTAGTAGGTCTGCGCGCAACTACAGCAATATAAAAAACAACACGCATTAGTGATTCATTATTTATCAAATGTTAGAAGTGTCAAAAACAAATTGATAAATTTGTACAAAAAATATGTTAAAAATCTGCTGAATGTTTATAAAAATATGCTAAATGAAAAAGTATTTTAATACATATATATATATATATCTTTAAAAATTTTAATTAAAGAAAGTATTAGATTATTAATGCGAACAACGAATATTTGAAAAATTTGCATAGTAAGTTAAAATATGCTAAAAAAAATCTGCTTTTGGACTAGGAAATATGCTAAAAGCAGTTAGTCTTCCCAACTCAATCTACCAGAAAATATGCTTAAATGGAAACACTGGCAAGATGTTAACAAACAAAGTATCCCTACAAGAATAGTGACGGTCATTTGACCTATCATATGACCGACATTGCTGATACAGATGTCGGTCATCGCGTAGAACAAAGTTTCTATCATTTTCTTAAGGCCAACGTGAAAAAAATGACCTGAACTTTTGTGTACGTGTGATTTTGCATCCTTCTTAAACCTATGAATTTTGTGGTAGATAAAACATATATCTGATCTGTTTACTCTTATACTCTTTACATATCAGTACTGATGTAAAGAGAGCTGACTAGTCAGTACTGATGCATATACCGGTCCCAGCTGACTAGTCAGTACTGATGCATATATTCGTCACTACTGACGTATTTTTAGCTTAAATAAAACACGATTAATTTTATTAAATTCTCACACATATTTTTGTTTTTTATTTTAAATAAAATTCAATATTTGTTCGTTTTACAAAATAAATTAAATAAATAAATAATTATTTTTTGTCCTATGTGGTAATTTAAATTTTATAAAGCTTTTTTGCAATGGTCCCAACTTCAATATTTCACTTGGGTTTTGCTTAAGTCAACCTTTGGTTAGCATTGATGCTATAGATAAGTACATATACTAAGGAATGATCCTACACTACCAGAATATCTCATAGTTTCATTAGAATCATTCCTAAGTATATGTTTACATCTATAGCATCAATGTTAACCAAAGGTTGGCTTTAGCAAAAACCAAGTGAAATATTTAAAGAATGGGAATATTGCAAAAAGACTTAATAAAACAGGGACCGATACAGTTATTCCTCCTTTCATAAACGTCAGATGATAACAGTTTTTTTTATTAAATATTAGACGTTGCTCGTAACCAATAGTTTTATTAAAAGGTTATTGGTTTTTGCAAAACGTTTGGCTAGATCAAGCACCATTTAACTGCTTTTAAATATCATTGTACAATTCTGCTACATATTGTATCCATTCGAAACGTTTGCTTTGTTTAGTTTTTACTAAAAACTTTTTAGACCATAAAGAGTGTCTGATTCCTCACAATTGTAAAGAGCACACACTAAAGAGGTTACTGTGCGATCAAGAAGTGCTAGATTTGTGTTTTTCGCTACAATTTGCAAAATACTGTAAAATACAAAAAAAAAAGACGACTTAATTTTGTTTAAAAACAAATTTTCATGATAACATACCTCTGAATATCCTATAACCAACTCTGGCTCCTTATAATGCAACCAAATCAAGTTGACTGCTGTACGTATGCGTTTACACCATTCACTGCAGGTGGAAGAATTAACACGGAAAAATGTTTTCGCCTCTAATCATAATATGACGATTATCCAACTGAACATCGGGATGAGCCTCTTCATTGAGAATACTTTCAGCACCGCCAGCAGGAGCCAAACCAATTAATTCCCAGTAATCTACATGCAATTCGTGTCCACCTGGTGCATAAAACAAATAAATGAGTTTCTACAATATTGTTCACGAAACGAAACTTACCGATTTGCCTTCTGGCACAGGTTTTAGTGTACCAAACATTGTAAAAATCCGTAATGTAAATAAAAAAATAAACCTTTGCCTTGACGTCTTAAACGATGTGTCCATCCATAGATTTTAACGTTTCTGTTAATTTTCGACACATTCAAATATGCACCTGGCCAACTGGGATCTTCGGATATGAGTATTTTTGGCTTCATCCAAATTTTGTTTAGGCTTTTCCGCATCTTCAGCTTCGCGTTTTTCTTTTTCGCATTTTTTTAACTTACTTACCCAAATCCTTTGGATTTTCTTTATTTATTTTAATAATTTAATAATTATTAAAATATTTTGCAGTATTTAATTTAAACAATTCACAAATTTTCACAAATATTAGCCAGTATGTATAACAAAAATTAAAAAAAAATTTACATTTTTGTGGTGTTTTCAGTTGTTCTACTCTAACATATATGTTAGAGTGGTACAACTAATGTAAAATTGTTGCAAGTGTGTTAGTAAAAAATTTTTTTTTTTTTAGTTTAGGTCATCCATTTCTTGTAGGGATGTTTATTCCAAGGCCTATCCAATAGGTCTGCTTACTACTATGCTTACTACTACAACAATACAACAATACAAAAAACAATAGGCATTTTGTTTGTGTAAAATTCCTCGCCGTTGTCAAAATCTTACTACCGCATAGCCAAAACAAAAGGAAAAATGTGTTTTGTGTGCATGTATGTGTTGCAAAAAAGTAAACAAAAATATACACGTATAAGGATAATGTAAACAACTTTTGATATCGTTGAGGAATAAACCAAATAAACATCTGGCTTCTTAAGCAGACCTATTGGATAGACCTTGGTTTATTCCAAGTACATGCAAGTCTACAACAAATCAACAATAAAAAAACAACATTCATTTTGTTTGTGTAAAAACATTTGATACTGTCAAACAGCCAAACATAAAGAAAACAAAAAAAAATCATGGCGCACTAAAATGTAAGCAAATTTTGACACTATCGAAAATTAAACAACTGAACAGCTGATCACTTGCATGTACTTAACAAATAAGGCGAATTTGTTATTTGCTTACTATATTTTATACTATTATTATTATATATATTACTGCCCGTCTATACCAGAGATAATTATTGCAACATATATTGCAGTAAATGTCAAAATTATGTTATCTTTAATGTAGACAGCAATTTCTTGTACATATCTATTGCCGACAATTTATGTTGCAATAATTGTTAGTCCATTTTCGTTGACATTTATTGCTTACATAAAACGTCAAATTTGGTTGTCAATTGAGAAAAAAGCAAAAAAGAAAAATATAAAAGCAAATTTATTGAAAAAGAAATTAAATTTGTGAAATGGTAGCAAATTATAATTGCAGTAAACGAATTAAATTTAAGAATTTAATAAACACTAAAATAAAATTACAAAAATTATTTATGTTATTATAATTTTTTTCTTATTCGACTTTTATTATTTCAATTTATATAAATTTGTTTAAGTTTGAGTTCTTTTTTATATAAAAATATTGATTTTATTAATTTTTTTTTTTTTTTTTAAGTAAAATTAATATTTTTATATAAAAAAGACCTCAAGCTTAAATAAATTAATATACATTTTAATAATAAAGTCGAATAATAAAGTATTTATATCAATAAAAATAATTTTTGCAAGATAGCGCCAGTTTTTACACTGCACCTTCATCCTTGATTTTTTTCAAATTATGAGTATTATATTTTATATTTTATACTGGTTTTTGACAGGGCTGTCAGATATTGCGATCTCTCGCCAAACGTGTCGATTTATAAACCTATATGACGATGAAATTTTTTGTTTGGTAACATGGCGATTTTTCTGCGATATTTTAAAAAGTTGGCGATTTCAAAAACGCATTTTAGCTTTTTTTATCTTATTTATATGAAAAAATTTTGAGTTCGAGTAAAGTTTTTTCTTTGAATTTTTAAGAAACTTTAAAAACGGCTGAAGATATGTAATTACTTTGACAAAAAAAAATTTTTTAAAAATTTGTGCTACAGAAATTAGATTTTCAGACATTTTTCTTATAAGATATTTATTTTTAAACGTTAAAAGTACTGTAATATAAACACAATGTTAAAAAAGGCTAACTTAATATTGAAAATGTTAATAAAGCTACAATACTCTTGCATACTTTTTTATATAAAACATTTCTTTGGCGATTTTTTTAAATATTGCTACGTGGAAACCCGGGGTTAGAAAAATAAGCGGACAGGTGCCTAGTACTTTTTTGAAATTCGGCCCTTTTAGGGAGTAAATGGGTAAAACCTGAATTTTGGCACTTTTTTGTCACCCCGTCTATCTTTAAAAAACTTAGTTAAAAAATAAAAATTTGGTTCTTTACAGAAATTCGTTGGTACTTTTTTTATTTTCCCGCAATCTTTTTTAATGAGCTCCCACTAAAATATTAAAATTTTCGATACTTTAATCATTAAAGTATCGAAAAGTTTAATGGGGAGAAAAAGGTACCAAAAAGAGGTTATACGGAAAATTAAATTTCTTTCTTTAGGTTCTTGGTTCTACAACTTGTACTTTTTTAATTACCATTAATATTTGACTTATAATCATTAAATTCAACATGCAATATCCTGAGTGATAATATTCTATGGGGGAACTTTTTGGTACATTTTTGATCTTTAACTGGTATTTTTTTGAATTCCCGTTTATATTGGACCTTAAAACGTCAAATTAAACATGCAAAGCCCTTAGCAAGGTATATTTATAGCAGGTAGTCTCGGAAAGCCAGCTGGTTATTTTTTATTTGCTTGTTTTGCGATACAAACTGTCAAATGTTGTATAGTAAACAAGTAAATAAGGTATTTTGTCTTTATCTTTTGTCTTATAATTAAATAAAATAAAAAGCCCTGTTGTTTGTTTTATTGTACAATTGTTGTAATCTCGCGGCTACCTGCTATAAATATACCTTGGCCGTTAGTAATTGAGGATCGGTAAGAGGGGTTTTTTTTTGGTATTTCTCTAATTGAATCTAGCATAGGATAGGGTTCAGGGCCGCTAAACATCCTATATCTAATTGAATAATAGTTTCCGTACTCCAGGCCGAATGCGAAAGCTTCCAGGAGGGGACATACTGAGAATTACTGCCACTCACAACAACAATTCGATACCTTCCCATAATAATGTATTAAGCGACACCTTTTTCGATAATTACTTATTGATGTGGAACTATACTAGAAGTTAAGCGCCTCATTTTGGCCTGGGTTTCGCTGCCCTATCATGGATGCAAAGGAAACTAGAGTGAAAATAAAATTGTATCAACCGTCAAGTTTTCTCACTGGAATAATGTTGCACCCTGTAATTTGTATTATCCGCCAAAGAAATTATGCTAAGCCACATTTTTAAATATGTTTTGTATTCTGAAAATCGCTTTCCAAATATGTTCCTTTCAATAAAATCCGAAAAATAAATTACTAAATGAGACGTTTTTTTCGTTTCCTACACAATTTTAGAAATGTCGCTTAATACATTCTTCTGGGAAGGTATCGAATTAATGTTGGGAGAATTAAAAAAGTTGCATTAATATGAATCAAATTTATAAAATTTGGTTCTATAAAAAATTTTATAGAAATTCGATTTAATTCTAATTATGGTGCATCAGGCAATATTTAAAGTTTAATTGAGCCAAGTTATGATTTATAAACATACGTGTTTCCACTTTATCACTGTTAAGAGCAGTGCGATAAGAATACATTAATTAATTTAGCTTGAACTGTTGTTTTTAATCCGAATATTCGCCGCAACCTAAAGTTCCAACGCAGAGTATAAACATTTTTCGAAAAAAATTGTCCAACTTCATATAATTTTGAACTATTTCAGTTGTCCAGTATTACTGTCTGTATATTTATACAATGGTGAAATACAAAAAACCGCATTTGTAATAACGATTAGGGTTGTTTACCTGTATTCTTTTATATTACCAAACGTTCTTACTAGTAATTTCTGGTACATAGTACTTTAAACACATACGGGAATTCTCTAGAAATCGAAATGAAATGAAATTTAATTCGAACGAGATTTAAACTTAAATTATTTACAAAATGACCGTAGTTGTTCTTGTGGTTTTTGTAGCAGCGAAATTTGAAAAACAGGTGTTGCTGAGTTAACAATCCATGATCGGCGTTCGTTGAACTCCGAGTCGTTTCGATGCGTTGAACCGATTGTCATGGAAACGCATGTTCTTGGAACTTTCAGTACAGGGTCGTTTTCAAAATTGGCTCGATTTTGAATTCATTTCATTTCGATTTCTAGATCATTCCCGGTACTCTTTGAAGTTAATACGAGTTTTTTTTAAATACATTTGTGTTTATCATTTTTATTGTTTAAATACTTTTTTTAATTACCAAACTTATAGATGACATCATGATAATATTTTTCTCCAGGATTTAAAACTATCGTTGGAAAATTAGAGTGATTCATTGAGTCAGGATATTTTTGAGTTTCCAGACAAAAGGCGCCGTGTTTAACGTAACTTGCTCCCCCCTTACCTTCTAAGGTCGGTGCGCCATTTTCAACATCAGGCAAGTTGTTGGAAGTATAAAATTGTACACCAGGCTGATTAGTTAAAATCTCTAGCCAACGCCCACTCTCAGGATGTTCGACACGAGCAATACGTGTTGTTTTATTACCATCCAAATTAACGCAATAGCAATTATCATAACCCTTAATGGTTTTGTCCTTAAACAAAGGTAAACGATCTGCCATTTTAGCTGGAGTTTTTAAATCATAAACAGTATTATTCACCGGGGCCAATTTGCCAGTAGGTATTTGTTCCAAGTCTGTGTCTACAATATTATCTGCATTTATCATAACCAAGTGTTGGCAAAGACCCTGTTTTCCTGAATTATGACCGCCCAAATTAAAGTAAGCATGATTGGTAACATTAACACACGTAGTTTGATTGGTTGTAGCTTCAATTTGCATTCGAAATTCATTAGCGTCATTGAGAGTGCAGTTTATAGTGCAGGTAACTTCACCTGGGTAACCTTCATGACCATCTGGTGAAACATGCTTAAAGATAACACCATCTGGTAGAATTTTTACTATCTCCCATATGACACTATCGAATCCAATAAAGCCACCATGTAATTGATATTTATCCTTAAAATTCTTGGTAACCAAAATCTCTTTGCCGTTTAAAGTAAAACGACCATTGGCCACTCGATTTGCTACACGACCCATAGTGGCTCCAATATAAGCCGGTTGAGTGGCTATATAACCTTCAATATTATCAAAACTAAGAGATAATTCATCAACATGACCATTTTTATCCGGTACACGTACGCTGGCAATATTTACGCCCAAAGTTAAAAGTTGTACTGACATTTGTTTATCGTTCGATAGAGTAATACGGCGTACTTTTGTAGGTTGTTTCGACATGGGATCGACAATGGTTCCAAAATCTTCTTCATTAACCACAACCATATTACGAAACTGGAATATATGTATGTATAAAAGATGTAGTATTAAAAATTTGCCAATGTTATAAAATAATAGGTGTACAGTGCACTCGCGATAATATGAACTAATTAAAACAAAGCCATTTCACTTTTACAAGATTGTTCATACTTGCGAATGACTTCTAATTTCCCTTCAAAAACGTTTTTTCCATAAAAATAAAAGTTTCTAATGTTAAAGTTTTTTTATTTATTGTTCATTGGATTTAAAAAACTATTGATTTATAAAAAAGAAAAACAAACTTAAAAGTCTGTGATTTTCTTTCGTTCAATCAGTTTAAAAACGCCCCGCTCTCTTAAAAATATTTTTGTTAAATTTTCTTTGCTTTCTGAATTACAATTGACAATTTCTGATTTACAATTGACGCTTTCTGAATTACAATTGACTAATCTGAATTAGAACTCACCCTTTCTGAATTATAACTGACTAATCTGAATTACAATGGACGCGTTCTGAATTACAGTTGATTAATCTGAATTACAATTGACGCTTTCTGAATTACAATTGACGCTTTCTGAATTATAATTGGAAAAGGTGTAGTAATACCTTTTCCTAATGTTCTAAAATGTCTGATTTTTCTTTTTAAAGTTAATAACTTATGCTTTTTTAAATTCATATTTAAGAACTCTTCACGTTAAATTTATCTTTAAATATGTGTGTATGTACATACATACAATATAGAATTCCATGTTAATGTGAGAACTAACTAAAAAGTGCATGTTAAACATTTTGATGAACAACTATAGACAATTTTAAAGCGATAGCTGAGGAAATCCCCAAAAATTGATTTTGATTTTAATACTGTGCAGGTACAGGTAGATAGATAAAAACCGTTAAAAATACAACTATAAGTTGTTCATATTTTAAAGCTTTTGCACAAGTTCGTATTTTAGAGTAGTCAATGGAAGAAAATAAGTGTTCGTATTTTGGGGTGTTCATATTATCGCGAGTGTATTTATTTTTTTGTAATAATATTTTAGTATTTAAAATCATATTAGGGAAATTATTTTGTAAATCCACCTTGCTTTGAGAAACTTCCATATTAAATTTTTTAACATTTGTATGATCAATATTTTTTAAACGGATCAATTTAAATTAAACGGAAATCAATGCCAAGGCGAATTAAATGTAATGAACTTACAGTGATGCCAGGTATTGGGGCACAAAACGCGTGAAGAAATTAGAAAACGGGATAAAAAAATGGACGAAAATCTAGTTTTAATACTTTATCATAGTATTTTTTTTTAAAGCGCAAAATGCCATGGAGGAAAGATCTTCAGCAGAATCATCGAAAGTAATTCAATATATAATTTGCTTTTATTTAGACCGAGGATTGTATGTTCAGTCTTTGAAAGATCGTTTGTTATAAGAATTGCTTGTTGGTGGAATTGTTTGCCGTATGAACTGAAATTATTTTCTCACTCTAACAATGCTTTTCGGTTGAAATTGATGAATTATTTTTCATAGACTGTCATTACCTTTTGCAAATATGTCTCTGGCTCCTATGTGTGAATCAAGTAATTTACTAGTTTGATTATTATTTACATATCGATGCTTTACTTTCTCAACCTTGTATCTTAAAAAAAATACAACTTTTAAGGAGAGAAAAAACAATGGTTTTATCTTTGTATACTTCGGTGTTTGGGTTAAAGTTAAAATGGAATTATTAAAGAATTGATTACATCTATGTATATTGTATTAAAATAATAAGTTGTTGCAATATTAGAACACAAAAATAGCAGTCGTGATATAAAAAAGTCAAACCCGTATATTTTAAGTTACGAGGTTGAGGAAGTAAGGCATCGATATATAACATGGGTATGTACATATCGACCCCTTTGCGCGAAATTATCGTATGTTACAAAAACCAAATTTTACAACAGAGCCATTTTTCTACTTTTCTCTGCTATCACTTGCAATATATACATTCAATTTTTGGAGCAACGAAATGGAGTTCGCCTACAATATTTTGTCAGGTGACGTCTTTTTGAATGTAGAACAAGATTGCATCAAAACTCAATTTAAAAAAAATTGGCATATACGATAATTTCGCGCAAAGGGGTCGATATGTATGTAATATGTACACATGCATATCTAAATTGAATTCTGCGCTGTATTGTATTACGGTTGCTGCCTTTTTTACTGGTTAAGATTAATATTTTGTACTGTTTTTAACTTACTCTTTTTTATGGTTGGGAATAAAATCCTAGGTTATTTAGTTGATAAGTTTTGAATATTATGTATGTATTCTTAATATAAAAATAAGAAACTTCTTATTGATTTGCTTAACATTTCGATTTAAATAAAAATTAATTGTATCAAACAAAGTTTTCTTGAGCATTTTCTGAAAAATTTCAAGAAATCCCTAGCATTTGTTTCTTGATGCAAGTAATTTGTTTCTATTTAAAAATCAAAAAACAAAAAGTAATATTAAATAAATGCAGCTTAAACACAGAAATGAAATTATTTTTCGATTTTGGATTTTCATTTTATTTACTTAATCGAACCCAAATATAGCCATACATATATGATTAACACAGTTTTAAGAAACGAAATTGATTACTTTTGATAATCAACTTCTTTCCGCGTATAATAAAAATAACGGATGTCTCTTGTTTACAGAAATTTTTCTACCTTTACCTGAATTCGCCTTGGTTTCTCAAATTATACGCTAAAAACTCTTATACAATATGCCAATTTTTTATACAGCATTTTATGAAAATGTATAACGAACAGGGATGGATTTTGTATGGGAGCCCCCTTAAAGGTCAGCGGCAAGGTATGCTAGAAACAATATACATATGACCCGTCTAGAGGCATCTTTGGATCTGTGGGACTGATCTTTTACCATTTCTTAAAATTTTACACTTTGTATGGGAGCGCCCTTAAGAAATGAAGATAGTGAAAAATGTCGGGAAAGAAAAATTAAGGGGGCGGTGCTGCTTTTAACCCTTCTAGGTGTGACTAAGTGGCAGCTATGGAGTTTTTATTTTGTTAATTTTTTCCTTTTTGCACCCACTTTAAGAGTTCGCTTCCTCTCGTCTTACCCCACCATTTTTTCTCATGCATTTTTGTTACGATCAAAATCATGTTACTTAAAAACTTCATACGTCACTATATATATGTATATATTTCCTTTTATTTATATAAATGAATTGATATTGTACATATCGCTTAATTATATAAAAGTTCATTTTGAACATAGGGCGTCCGATACATCATATCCCAAGTTAATTTACATAAATTTGCATAACTTATAAACTTTGGGATATCCCATTCACTTTCACAGTATAATGAGGACAACATAGGCTTATTTTGGCAAAAATAAACAAATGTACCGAAGCTAGAAAAATGTAAATTTAAATTGATCATTTCCGGTTTCGTAGATGAAACTTTTTTTTTTAAATCAAACGATTTCTTATAGAATTACTTATCTGATTTTTTTTTTGTTTTATTTGCTTCTAGTTCGAAAATATAATTAAAAAAAAAAACAATTTTTTTAAAATTGTTATTAAAATTAGCACCCCATAACTCGACCAAAAACATCATACAAAAAAATATTTGTTACACATATTCATATCTACTAAAGATTCAGTTATACCAAATATTAATTTTCAAAAAGAATGCCTCATATGTAGATGTCGTAACATGCAAAAATTCACATTCAAAAGTCAGTTATTAAAAATATGTTTACATTCATATTTCTAGTTTAATAATCTTTTAAAAAATTAACCAATTTTTTCATAAAAAACAATAGAAATTGTCTGCACTTGTTTTTTCAAACATTTTATAAAATAATATTATTGCATAAATATTTTTTCCTTCTTACCTTTAAACCCTTTTTTGAAATACTGTATTTTACTCAAATGCTAAATTGCAACTAAAATGAAAAACCTGAATTTTATACACTTCAACTCAAAAAACACTTCAAAATATCTGTGTATTTAAATAAATGCCATAAAATTTGCTTTGAATTGTTCTGTTTAAACTATAAATTATCTCTGTTCTCTCATAAAGTGCAAAAAATACAGTAACAATTTCATTTACATAAATTAATTTTTTACTTAGGAAATTATCTTGTTTACCAAACCCATTAAAGAGCGTAAATGGGCAGAAGCCAATAAATATATGAATTATATACTCTCAAAAAATGCAATCTATTTTATTTGTTTGATTTGCAATCCAAATCAATGAAAAGATGCAACAGCTTTTTTTCTAAACTTTATTTGTATTTAAAGAGAGAGAAAGAAAGGTGAAAGCAAATAGAAGGTATGTGTTGGAAATACATACATAAGTATATGTAATGTAAAACACAGAAATTATAGATAATATTAACGAACTTATGTATAGCTCCTGAGAGACCAAGTAAGTAATAATTATAAAGTGGCAAATGTTTAACATTTGATAAGTACAATGTACAATGCATAAGTGCATGCATTTATTATATACATATGTATGTATCTACAGATGTATGTACATATGTAAAAAGAAAGTTAATGAATATTTTATCTTTACAGCAATTTCAGTAATGGAAATATTTTGATAATAAATTTTGCAGAAGATGTTTTCCATATCGTCGCCTTAGAGTGTAAACCTGCTATCTAACTTCTAGCAAATTTTACTGGCCGGGCAAAAAACTTCTCATGTTTTCTATATCAAACCTTTATATATTTATGTATGTACATATAAGGTTTATTATCTAATATTATATCGAATCCTAAATTTAAGGAAATGTTTTTCTTAGCCGATGCTGCGACTCTTCATCTTTTGAACGGTATGTATGATAATGTAAAAAATTGATTTATCAGGCTTACACTCTAGCCTCCCGTTGCCACATGCAAGTGATGCAAGTTCAAAAAATTCAATACACTCACACTTTTTCACTAACATTCACACAATTTTTGTACTTTCAGCCAATCGGCTGTTTCCTCGATTTTAATTACTTGCATGTGGAAACGTAGGGTAAGCCGATGATATAGTACATATGTACATATTTTTTGAAAACAAGTTTAAATTTTATATCGTTTACTGGGATCGATTAAAAATATAATATTAATTTATCTTACCTACATACATATGTACCAGAGAACGGCTTTTTGCGATTGCAAAAAAAAAAAACGTAGTAAATGAACACCAACAAATACACTCGCTTGCGGTCATACAATCAAACTTGCGCAACCGCAAACATTCGTTGCTGGTTTGCAGTCATTTAAATAATGCACATCGTGCTTTGTTATTTATTCCATCGTTTAGCTTCGTTTGTCAATTAAGATGTTTGTGTGTTTGGTCCGACAATGATTGTTTTGCCAAAAAAAAAAAAATCACAAACAAAAAAGCCAGAAATCAAGCAATTATTACTCATGTAGGCATTCAGCAGTTACTATGTAGTACAAGAAAAAAAAATTTAAATGAAACTAAACGCACATATGTAGGTACAAACAATTTCCATAGAAACAGAAGACTTTTTTTATAATTTCTTAAAAAGTACAGTAGTTCTGTATGTACAATGTCTTCTTGTTATTATTGTTGTTAATTTTAACAAAGCGTCTCATCGAGTGGTTTGTTGTTGTTATTGCTGTTAATGTTAACAAACCCTGCAAATAATAGGACCAGTCCAAACACGAGTGTAAAGAGTAGTCCACAAGGACCAGCCCAAAAGTAACCCAAACGTATGGAAAAAACCTGGTCTATTTAACATTACGATGTCCTAGGAGAGGACCATACCAACCTTTGGACCACTAAGGAGTAGTTTTAAAACTACTCCATGGTATACTCAAGAGGATTAGTTCTGAAGTCGTTTAAAAACGAAAGCATGTCGTTAAAAAACAAAGACATGTCGTCTCACTACAAACACTTTTTAACAATGACATGGTCCATGCTTGCATTACATCGGACCAGTCCATGGAGTAGTCCAGTTTATCAAAATGGATCAGGTGGTCCAATTTTATTTGCAGGGAAGCGTCTCATCGAGTGCACAATGACTACTTGAATGCAAAAGTATAAGAATGTGTACCTTTTGACTTTACACAATTAAGTTATATTGCGTGCGCAACAAAAAGTGCAAACAAAGCACTTTCAAAAAAAAAACGCACACATGCAAAAATCAAATGTGTACGAAACGATGTTCAACGTTGGTAAGTTGAACTTTGTTTTGCAGGCAGAGTGAATGTAAATTTGAGCGTATGAATAAATCAAGAAAAATAGTGATTTTGCAGTTCTCTGATATGTACATGATGCTCTATGTTCTTCGTGAACTTTGTACTTAAGTATCATGCAGAATTTCCTTTTTTTTAAATTTTACTGCGTATATTTAAGTAAATAAAGGACATATATATATATATATTACCTATGTACATACTATGTATATGAAAAATATATACATATTTGTGAAAAATTCGGATTCAATCATTTTGTTTTACCAAATTTTTCTCCGGAAAAAAAATCAAAAAAAAAATTTACTATGTATCACCGATTCTGCATTTCGATTATGTTTCCGCATTCAGTTACGGATCAATCGAAAAACGGAATTAAAAAAAACTGTATCGAAAGAAAAAGAAGGCAAGATTTACAGTTCTGCTATGAAACGTATGAAATCGGAACAGCAAAAAAGCAGTTTTTTAAACATTTTAATAAAAAGTTAAATTTAGTGCAAAAAACAGTGATAAATTAATTAAAAAACCCAAAATTGGAACTAGTCTATTTTACCAACGCAGCTCCAATTAAAAAAAGTACATAGGGTAATAGAAAATTGAAAAATTAAAGAAAAAATAAAATGGCAAAATTCTCGGACACGCACATAGTTTCCAAGTTATGGACCTATGAAGTTTTCACATGAATTTGCTATTTTCAACTACATTTCTAAACGTATATAGCCAATATTGGTATAATCAGCAAATAAATCTCTCTTAATAATGGAAGAATTCGGAAAAACATCGCAAATCACCTATAATAAAATTAAAAAATCAATAAAAACAAGTTAGAGTGCTATATTCGGCTGTGCCGAATCTTTGATACCCTTCACCGACAGTTCGAATGTTTAAGGAGTAATATCTGTATGATGTTATTATTATCTTAAACTATGACGATTTGTTATTAATTATGGTTTTAGGCGACTAAACTGTTTTGCGGTAGTAGGGTTTATATGGGCCTATGGTAAATTATGGACCCATCATTTCGAAATTTCACAGCGTCATTTCTAGTCCTTTAAAACTGTGACGTACCAATTTCTGTTATGATAGCATTATTAATTATGGTTTTAGGTGTACTAAACTGTTTTCCGGGAGTAGTGTTTATATGGGGCTTAGGGCAAATTATGGTCGGATCTTCACGAAATTTAACAGCGCGATTTCCAGTCAAATAAAACAAATTTGCAAAATCTTATCTCATTCCGTGCCTTGTTCCAGCATTTATGTTATTTTTTGTAACAAAATTATCAATTTTTTTAGGTGGTGGTTCCACATTTTGATTCATAGCTCTGGTCCTACTGAATCGATTTTGCTGGATTTCAAACCCAAACTGCTTAGGATAACTACAAGCAATTTGGCACCAAGTTTGTTCATTTCTTTTGAGTTGTTCGAAAGTGAGCGTGTTTTCAACAGACGGACATGGCTAAATCGACTTAGAATTACTCAAGGACCCAGGGGGGCTACTCTCTATTGCGATGCCAAAGAAAATTGTAGCAAATGTAGCGATTGCTACTCTTCAATACGTCTGCGCATGTGTCTTTCGCATCTTTTAATTTTTTTTTATTTTCGTAAATCATCCCTTTATTTTATTTAAATTTTCCGATTTCAAATATTTTTACACACTTTGGCATTTCATTACTGTGAATCCGCGCCATCTTGAATTTTAATTGCCACTATCGCTTCATTTTCAGAAAATTTTGCGAAAGTGATAGACAGTACCAAGTTGGCATTTAGCTTTCGCATCGAAATTGTTTTCGCATCGCAATAGAGAGTAGACCCCTTGAATATATATACTTTATGGGGTCTGAGGTGAATAATAAAAAAGTTTCACACGGAATGACAAACTTAATATACCCTCTTCACAACTAATTGTGGTGGAGGGTATAAAAATCTTTAAAATTGTATAACTATATACGATGAAACTAAAAAGCAATTAATTGAAAAACTAAGTTAAACTTTTGTTTAAAAAATTTCGTTTTCACACATTTATCCTAAGGTTAATTTTTTTCAATTTAGTTGTTTATTTTTATGTCGTTATTTTTTAAATAGTTTATTACATTTTATCCATCTTAAGCGATTTTTTCATTCATGCTCTTGATGACATTTCTCGCAAACTCACTCTGTTCCTGTTTTTTAACTACATTTATAAATAAGTTAAATTTCCATTTGTAATAAGGAATAAAAAGAAAAATACATATTCAATAAAATATTCCCCTTATGCAAAAAGTTAAAGTTTACATTAGTTAACCATCACATTAAGCCCAGCAAAAGTGTATGGGCTTAACGTTTTGGTTAACTAATGTGAACTTTAACTTTGTTTTGCTTAGGGGGTAAATATTTAATATTTTTTGTTAATGGTTAGAAAATGTAATATTGTTTGCAATAGCTAGGAGATACATAAATTAACTTGTAAGTAAATAACAATTTAATAGACAATTTATTACAACAATTGTGCAAAATAAGAAATTCTTAATTTATATTTATTTAAGAGTAACGATTTAAAATCATTTGATTTTCCTTTTCCACTCAGTCTGTTACAAAACACAAGCCTTAGCCATATTAAAAAAAATTAACAAGAATATTTAAATAATTAGTATTTGTTTATATTGAACAAGCGTACACCATGAAATTGCGGTAACTTAGGTAGAGTAACAATAACCAATGAAATGAAATTCGCTATAAAATGGTCGGTATCATTTCGTGTATACAAACAGCAGAGAAGGAACCTGAAAAATAAAATATAAAACAAAGTGGGAATGATTTAAAAATAAATTTGAATTATGTACTTACAAAACAATGGGTACGGCTGTTAAAAATTTACGTGTTGCTGTAAATTGTTCGCCATCATCGATTTGCTCCCAGTGAGTAAGCTGCCGACCGGTGTCATTTTCAATCGAAAACCAAGGAGCCCCCTTTATAATGTGCAGAAAATATAAATGGGCCTAAAAATCAAATTGTGGTTTGTGAACTACATATTTCCTAAATAATTTTACGTTTACTTACTGCATTATGCATTAAATGTGTTAAAGTCCAGGCCATAGGTATGGAAATAAATGGTACCGATAATAGAATCAAATGGGCTCCTAAAACTCCTAACAAATAAGCCAACCACATGCCTCGAGCACCCAACCAAGTGCTATTCGGATTTGGTTCGCCATGTCCACCAGCAATAACTGTCATAATAAATGTTCACGAAATTTGCAAATTTTTAAAACACGGTAAGTTTAAGCAAATTTTTTACAATTTCTTTGTGTTTATTTGCCAATTTACTATTATTGTTTGCCCTTATTGCACGCACATTAAAACGAATTCAGTAGTTTTTTCGGTTTGTCTTGTTGTTTTCTTTGTTGTTGATAAAGTCAATCAGCAATCACACGAGAATACTTTTTTAAGCCGCACAATTTTTGTTCTTTCTGTCACACGAGATGAAAAAAGTGACGTTTGAAAAATGCCCAAATCATTTGCGAGGGCAGCTTTCGAAGAAAGAAAATCTTTTTTGGTAGTGAAGTGGTAATGTGTAAAAACAGGCCGCCACTATCAACACGAAATGCGTAATCAAAACAAAATATGTAAAAAGGGCAGCTTTCGAAGAAAAAGACAGGAAAAAACACAATATTTTCTGTCTCGTGATGCCTATGTGTGCTCTGTGCACACGACTTTATTTCATATGGCAGCTAATGCGGGGTTCAAGGTTTATTTATAGCAGGTAGCTGCAAGATAACAACAATTGTGCAATAAAACAAACAACAGGGCTTTTTATTGTTGTTATGTAAAACGAACTGTCAAACAGCAAAGAGACAAAAAACTTGTTTACTAAACTTTTGACAGTTCGTATCACAAAACAAGGAAATAAAAAAAATCAGCAGGCTTTCCGAGACTACGTGCTATAAATATACTTGGTGGGGCTCAAGCTGGTTGAAAAATTAGGCAAGCAACAAGCCATTCTCCTAGTATCTCTTGCCACAAGCTGTCATTTTGTGCCAGCACAATTATGCCCGTGTGTGATAGGCCAATCGTATTTTGTTTGTGAATTATATTAAGGGGACCCGGTTCCATGCAACATTTTCCTACTATTTGGGTGTGTGTGAAACGGTAGCAAAGTTCTATGGTGAATTTAAATTGTCAAAAATTTCTATGCTAATGTCAAAATTTATAATAGCCCCCAGGTCTAGTGAAATTTTATTCAACTCAACAGTGTCAAAAATTTACTTCCATGAGTTCTTTACTACCGTTTCACACACACCCTTAAAATTTCAAACGCAGCATATTATGTTGCGTTGAAAATTTTAAAATGCAATATGAGCCTAAAGACCTATAACCTGAATCTGAATATCGTGGCTTAAGCAACTGAGCAAATACATGTAAATAATATGTGTAAAACCATATTGGACTTAAGGATACTTTTTGTTAAGTTTTATTAATCTGTAATTTGTTGTTTTTGTATTTTTAAATGCAGCCTCTCATTTTGTTAATTTTTTCACAGATGTGGTTCACACACGGCAAGTTTGACTCGTCAAGTCTTGACGTGTGTGAACCGGCACTTACTAGGATTTCAATAAGAAACATAACCACACACGTCTTAACTTAATCAGAAACATGTCCATGTTTCAGCTTATGTTGCCTCGTCTGTGGGCACCAAAATGATTATAAGCTTAAGCTAACACTTCCCTGTATCTTATCAACTTAAAAAAGAAGCATCGTTGATTCATTTGCAAAAAAAATTGTTTATTACGCGAAAAAAAATTTACTAATTATTAACAAATAATTAAAAACAAAAACTACATTTTTAATAATAAAAGTAAATTAACAAAACGCTAAACTATTTTTTATTTCAATTAACATTTTTCTATCTAACCTTATAAGTCAAAAAACGAAAAAAGTATAACAACGCCTCCATATTTTCTTTGATAATTTTTTCTTTTTGCTGCTTTTTTTAAATTTTATTATTAAAAAAAAAAAAACAAACACGGATCTCAAAAGGACACCCGCAAACGAGGCTGAGCCCGACGAAAGTACACCTCTGATGGAAGGCCACGTCGGTGCCCCTCAGATCAGTTGTAACAACTCTATAACTGGTGGAGCTGAACGCAGACGTCAGCAAAAACGTAAGGTGGAACAGCTTAATAGCTATGGTGGGACAGAGCAACGTGATGCAACAGATGGAGTAGGAAATGCAAATTATTTTTACTAAGTTTTAGATGTTATTTTTTCGCGGTTTGCAGGCAATTTTAGATGTACCCAATGTGGAAATACGCAGTAGACATCTAAGGGATTCAGATGAAGGAAATTCAAATGAGCCAGATGCCCCTTCTAGCTCTCATGCTGGTAATAGGGAATCAGAAGAAGAACAAGGATTAAAATATGGAGCTCAACATGTTATTAAAATTTTTGCTCCCGTCTCGTTGTGTATGTTAGTTGTTGTGGCCACAATTAATTCGATTACCTTCTATACCTATACAGATACTTATTTGTAAGTAATGGACTATTGTTTTTTAAAATTTTTATCAAACGTGTGCAAAGAACATTTAAATCAGATAAGCCTATACTGGCTGTCCCATTATTGTATGTAGTTTTTTAAGGCTTCTTTCTATATGTCAAATTTAGGTCTTAAATACCTACATATATCAAATTCATACAACTACATAGGTACAATAAAAGGTATATGTAGTTAGATTCCTAGTATTGCAACCTTATGTAAATGTAGGTGCGTAAATCGCATTTTTATATAATTTTCCTATAATAACTCAAAATTCCCTACAAGAAATGAATGAGCGAGTAGTCACATTTTTCATTTTTGTGTGAAGAAAATGATAGAAAGAAATGACCGAAATAAAGTTTTCGGTCACATTCGCTCATTTCTTTTTATCATTTTCTTAACACCAAAATGAAAAATGTGTCTACTCGCTCATTCATTTCTTGTAGGGTTACTATAAAATTAAAAGCAGGGACTAGGGATGCCAAACGGGAAATCCCGGGATTTTTCGGGATTGACAAAACCCCAATCTCGGGATTTAGTTTTATTAATCCCGGGATTTTTAATATATCAACTTTTGTTTACAAAAATTTTCGTGTTTATTGAATTTGTATACTCTATACAAAAAAAAATTATTAAAAATTATATTTCCGTTGTATTTTTTATTTTTATAATTCTTATTTTTCTTTTTTTTAAATATATGTTATATATATAATACCTTTTGAAAATTCATAAATAAATAAATAAGTGTTGTTTATTTAAAAGAAATACCGAAATCCCGGGATTTTCTAAAATCAATCCCGATTGGCATCCCTAGTAGGGACGGTAATCGTTATTTCTTATTTATAAACGTCCGATCAAGGCGAATTCAACAAGGTAAACTCAACTCGTCAGCCGTTCATCAGCTGTCTCCACGTCGAATTAAAAAATAATAGGGAAACGTCAAAATATATTTTGTTTATGTTTTACGCCAAAATAACCAAAAAAATTTCTTAGAAAAACTGCGAATAAATAAAGTGAATTTAATAATCTCTTTTATAGCCCGAACAAAATTTGTATTTTGTTTTTCAATAAATTTTTGCCTTGTCAGCATTTTTGACAACCGCCTATTAAATTGCAAGAAAATACATGGGGCTTTTTGTAGTTGTAGAGTTGCACTTACCTTGTTGAATTCGCCTTGCGTCCGATTATAACAGTTATTTTTGATCGAAAAAATTTAAATCAAAAAATAACTTATCTTTGCTCGAATTCTTTAAAGAACGTTTTATAATAATTTAGTTGTCTTTTAATACTTACATATGGGTAATTCCAAAGTGTTTAACGTGACAGGCGTACGCATCAAAAATGCAATAACATTTTAAGCAAAAAATATTTTTACGTTTTCTTAACCCTGAAATTAAAGCACTAAGAAAGCACTGTTATATATGCTTAAGTTTATGGAGGGCGCGATTCTAGGTCAAATATAATGGCAAAAAACAGAAGTAGTTTTTATGGCCATGCATAAAAAGGAGTAATTCAGCGAAACCCGGCACAATTTTTTAGTCAAACTACTTTCAGAGTTTTACGTAGCAATGTAACATTAAAATGTTTTGGTTTAATTCCAAAATCATCTGTATTTTCATTTTTTTTTAAGCCAAAATCTGGGTCGATACGTGACATTTCGAACGTGAATTTTTTTCCGTAATAGTTTAACTGAATAATGATCAAAATAAAATAAATATTTACCATTAATCCGAATAACATATTTCTCTTTGAACTCTTCCTTAGATTACAGACCATGCAAGAAAATTTATTTGGAATAATTTTTATCAAATATCATCACCTCTTTTAAGAAAGATAAATATTAAAGAAAACATACAATAAAACATTCACAAAAATAAGAAATTACGTTTGCGCAACTTTGCAGTCTGATTGTTCAGCTAAGTGAACAAATTTATGAGTAAATTTATAAATCTAGTAAAATCTAAATGTTTCTCTATAACAATATCGTAAAATAATCAGCTTTTAATAACTTTAAAATTTTTGGTCACGGTGGACCTTTGGCGGAAATGCCCATATGTTAATGTGGGATCATTATGGGGATTTTTTTATGCACTTTATTAATTATTTAAAATTAACTTATTTTATCATGTGGGTGTTTCCACAGAAAATGACCCCTTATATAGAAAATGAAATATTATTTTGAATTTATTTTTCCGCTAATATTATACAAAATAAATGTACATATCTGTCATTTTCCGAAAGATTAACGTTAATTTTCATTATACATACTAACAAAAAAATATTTTTTTTTGTTACCCACAAAAAATTAAATCAGACACAAAAATTTTTTACTTTTTATAATGTAACGACCGTTACTTTAAAATTTTTTTTTTTTTTTTTGTAACTAAATTCTTTGGTCTAAAAATAAATCCTTTCCTTAAACAAAACTTTCAAAGAATTTAATCAGATATTTTACTTGACAAACCCTGTGCAAAATTTTACAATACATGATGTTTGTTTTCGACATTTGAAGACAGAACATTTATTAAGAAACTACGGTTACTTTTTTAATGGTCAAAAAAAGAATTGAAGTTACATTTTTTATGAATTCTTTCGGTTGCTACCGTTGCTTGAACTTTCGTAAAATGCAGCAATCCTCGTGGCATATTTTGGGCAAATTGGAATTTTATTTAAAAATTCTCCGAAAATCGGTAACGACCGTTACTTTGGAAACAACCATGTGAAACTTAACTTACAGCACGTACAAATTTTCAGATTATAAGTTTTTTTTGCTCCGAAAAATAAAATAAGATTTTTTTGCTCAAAAAAAAAAAAAAAAATCAACTTATTTTTGCTAACTTTTATTCATGTTAGAAAAAATAAAATCAAAACGTTAAAAAGCAATCAGATTTTAAGATCCATTTCTGAAGTAAAGTCTTAATTTTTTGTTTTAAATATAGATCAATTAACATATATAAATAATATAAAATTCAAAAGAATATATGTATCCCAGCAAACACAGAAATACTCCATATGTATTGCCAAACGTATTGCGTGGATGATAAATATTATTGCGGCAATAATCGATTTCTTATTGCGGAAGATACTTCCTTCCAATACGAAAGCGATTCTTCTAGATGATAAACTAGCAATATTGCCATATAACCACAAATAGGAAGATATCGCCAAAATATCATAAGCAGGATAAAAGAAGATTTTGCATTTCAAAAAATATTTATTTACATTTAACCACACATTTTGATTTTAAATAAAATTGTTTATTATACAAAATATAGTTCATAGTAGTACAATATATAAATAAAATAAAGTTATTTAATCGACATACATAAAATTGGGAAAGAATAGTAAAAATTATCTTTATTTACCCCATGTACTGCACTTGAGTTAAATCTTTCTTCGTTTTCCGTAAAAATTTCGTCCATAAATTTTGCAGCTTGTCTCTTGCCTTCTTCTCCACTATCAATTTATTTGTTACCGTGGAGAATACGCCCTTTTTATATTTTTATAATGTAAATGGATGTATAATTATAAATTTTTTTTCTGTCTATATTTTGTAATTTAAAAAAAAACTATAACAGAAAGAAAATAAAAAATTACTTTGATTATTTTCTTCTAGATGACAATTTTGGGGTATTGCTAAACTATTGCCTTAGGTGATATCTCCCATTTGTTTGCAGGGATGTAGACAGGAAAACTTAATACATATAAATCAATTTTTCAAGATACTGAAAACGGCATTATAGATTTAAAATCGTTTGCCATTCAAAATCGTTTTCCATCACATAACCTGAATATATTTGATCATAGACTAGTTTAAAAGGATCAATATCTTAGACTTTTTCTCCTATATGATTTTATAAGTTTGTCATTCCGTATGAAACTTTTTTATTATTTATCTCAAACCCCATAAAGTATATATATTCTGGGTCCTTGAGTAATTCTAAGTCGATTTAGCCATGTCCGTCTGTCTGTCCGTCTGTTGAAAACACGCTCACTTTCGAACAACTCAAAAGAAATGAACAAACTTGGTTCCAAATTGCTTGTAGTTATCCTAAGCAGTTTGGGATTGAAATCCAGCAAAATCGGTTCAGTAGGACCAGAGCTATGAATCAAAATGTGGAACCACCACCTAAAAAAATTGATAATTTTGTTACAAAAAATAACATAAATGCTGGAATAAGGCACGGAATGAGATAAGATTTTGCAAAAATTTGTTTTATTTGACTGGAAATCGCGCTGTTAAATTTCGTGAAGATCCGACCATAATTTACCCTAAGCCCCATATAAACACTACTCCCGGAAAACAGTTTAGTACGCCCAAAACCGTAAAAAATAACGCTAGCGTAACAAATTTTGGCTCGTCACAGTTTTATTGGGCTATAAATGACGCTGTGAAATTTCGTAATGATCGGCCCATAATTTACCCTAGGCCCCATAGAAACCCTACTACCGGAAAACAGTTTAGTCGCCTAAAATAATAATTAATAACAAATCGTCACAGTTTAAGATAATAATAACATCATACAGATATTACTCCTTAAACATTCGAACTGTCGGCACTGTAGCACTCTAACTTGTTTTCTTTTAAATATTCAAAATTACTGTTAATTGCAGTCCCTTATGAAAATCTTTGAAATCTAAAAGAACGCTCATATAAAAAATGCACTAATCGATGGTTTTACAAATAATATAGGGCCTGTTCGTAAATGCATCACTGCGCTGCAAATGAAAATTTAAATGCCCTAAAATACTTTGCTTAAGCAGATGACGCACAACCAAGTTTAAAATACGGAGTGGAGAAATGGCTCCCGCCAAAAAAGATCAACAGCAAACTTAAATTGGCAGTGCAAAGCAATGTTTGGTTGTATGATGCACTGCAGTGATGCATTTACGAACAGGCCCTTTAAGACATGATTCACAGACTCGAAATAAAACAGAAAATTTATAAATCGTAAAAAGTCTTAAAAATCTAATAATTTTGAAAACAAATGTAAAATTATCAATGAAATTTTTGGGAGTACAAAATTTTTAATTTAAAAGATTTTGTTATTCGTGCTTAATTTCCAATTTTTATTCTTGATAAAAACACTGAAATTTATTGTTGATGGGATAAGCTATTCCTATGCGCATTTCACTGGTTGCTTAGGCCAGATCGTCAGGAAACTTCATCCATAAAGATTTTAGAAAAACTTAAGATATTAAATCAAATAAAACTGTTAAACGTATAAGAACTATAAGCGACAGCTCTACTTGTATCAATATCAAAGTTTAAACAAAACCATCAACAATAAACAGTGAGTTTATCTCTTCTTACATTCGCAACTACAATTGATTAGAAAACAAAAACAACTTGCAAAAGCATGTTGCCAGTTTAAGTTTTTATAAGCCGTGCACTTGCCTGTTGTAAAATTATACATTTGATACTTTAATTTTTGCATTATTTGTATAAAAAAGTTTGTTTGTATATTTTATGTTTATATTTTCCTTATATCAGTTTTTCGTTATTTTTTTGAATTAAGACAACTCTAGTAAAAGTATTAATTTCATAATATAATTTTTGCATTATTTGCTTAACAAAGCTTGTTTGTATATTTTATGTTTAATATTTATATTTCCCTAACATCAGTTTTTCGTTATTTTTTGTATTAAGAAAACTTTAGTAAAAGTATACACTTCATAATATAATTTTTGCATTATTTGTATAAAAAAGTTTGTTTGCATCATGTTTTATGTTTATTGTTGATGTTGAGCTGTTGCTTATAATTCTTATAAGTTTAACAGTTTTATTTGGTTTAATATCTTAAATTTTTTTAAAATCTTTATGGATAAAATTTCCTGACGATCTGGCCTAAGCAAACAGTGAAATGCGCATAGGAATAGCTTATCCCATCAACAATAAATTTCATTGTTTTTATCAAGAATAAAAATTAGGAATTAAGCACGAATAACAAAATCTTTTAAATAAAATGTAAAATTTTATTAAACTTAAACAAATATTAAATCGGTTTACGAAAAATCGCTAAATTTTGCTAAATTTTTATTTGCTATTTTTTAATTTTACTTTTTAAATTACAGATTATATACACCATTCCATGAATTATCAGAAGACAAAGGTACCAAACTTTGGAATGCGTTAGCGAATTCATTGATTCTTTTAACTGTTGTCGTTGTAATGACAATATTTTTAATAGTTCTTTATAAAAAACGTTGTTATAAAATTATACATGGCTGGTTAATTTTGTCATCATTTATGTTATTATTCATTTTCAGTTATTTATACTTGGAGTAAGTTTGAAAATTTGTTAAAGTTTTGGTTGCAAAGATTCATATATAAATTACATAAAATTTTAGGGAATTATTAAGGGCTTATAATGTAGCCATGGATTATCCTACAACGTTATTGATTTTATGGAATTTTGGTGTTATGGGCATGATAGCCATACATTGGCAAAGTCCTTTGAAACTTCAGCAAGCTTATCTTATATTTGTATCGGCTTTAATGGCTTTGGTTTTTATAAAATATTTGCCAGAATGGACGGCCTGGGCTGTTTTGGCTGCAATATCTATATGGGGTATTAACTTTGTTAGTATGTAACTAAACATGAACTTTTTTTTAATTTTTTTTAAATTTCTAGATCTAATTGCTGTCTTGACGCCCAAAGGACCTTTGCGTATTTTAGTGGAAACCGCACAGGAAAGAAATGAGCAAATCTTTCCAGCTTTAATTTATTCTTGTAAGTTTTTTTTATCATACTTAGAAAATTAAGTTATTTATTTTAAATTTTTTTAGCCACCGTTTTATATACCTTTATGGGCACACATGCTCCTGCTCAGCGCAATAACTCCTCCGATTCCAATACCCCCAATTCGCCGCATACCTCTACTTCGTCGACATCAGTTTCCCGTACAGGTACAAGCGCACCTCCGAGTGCTGAAGGTATGCCTCTAGTGACATTTAAAATGCGCCAAAATGGTATTTATTTTTATTATTTTTTCATATTTTCCAAAAAAGAACTTTTTGTTTTTCTACAACTTCTCTAACCCAGCTTGAGTTGTTTTGTCTATTTTCAAAATTTGTTTGTTTGTTAAGGTTAAGGTGGTACATTGATTCGTTCTTTCTTTTCGTTAGTTAGTGTCTTGAGTTTATTTTCTTTATTGACTTTTTCAACAAGTAGCGTGCAAATATTTTTTATTTGAAATTATTTAAAAACTATTTTTTTTTAATTTCATTTAGAAGCTGCAGGTTTTACCGAAGAGTGGTCTTCAAATTTAGAAGATCGTGTAGCTCGTCGTCAAATTGAAGTTCAAGCAAGTAATTCGGATAATGCAAATCGTTCGACGAATTATCGTACGGTTACTACAGAAGATAATCGCCCCTCGCAAATAGGCAGTAATATAACAGAAGCACAAGAAGAACGTAAGTATAGACATATATTTTTTTTAATTTTTTACACAAAGGCTGAGTTCCTAAACATCATAATACATAATTACTTTGAGCTAAATTTTAGTTATGTATTTTATAAAGCTTTTTTGTTATAGACCGCATTTAGACTATGCAATTATCGCCGAGTTTTTTTTCTATTTTCTTTTAAAGAAGTTGCTACGAAACTCTTTTCACATTTACATTTTTTTCATTCATTTTTTCAACTTTTTCAACCCCGTTTTCTTCCCTACACCTCTTGCTAACAAACAAAAAGTTGCATGCGAAAGTTGCGGCATTAATTGCATAATGTAAATATGGTCATAGTCATATTCCTTAAATTTTTTAGGAATAATAATAAATTAAATAAAAATATCTCTAATGCAAAAAAGCCTTACAACGATAACACTGCGCATGAAATTGACACTTTTTTTTCGTGACAAGCCGGGCACATGGCGTTTTAACATAATTCGAGGACGCTGAATCCAGTGGTGCCCGCGGTTTTTTCAGATTGGCTCTGGTTTTCGAGATATACCGTTATTTCGAAAATGGAGGAGGTTGCACAACATATATTCGCGTAACTCAAAAACGGTTTAGTTTATTGAAATTACTAAAAAAATCGAAATTCCGCAATAAAATTTACTTTAAGAACGCTAAAACTCTTTTTCTAATATGAGTAGTCGTTATTGAAACATAATTTTTTTTTTGAAAAAAAAAATTAATTTTTTTATCAAAATTTCGAAATTTTTGTTTTTTAAAAATTCATAAAAAATTAAAAAATGCAGCTAGGCTTCTAAGTTTTTGCAGACTTATAAAAAACGAAGCTAAAAACAAAACAAGTCATAAATGATTAAAATCTGTTTGCAACTTTTAATTTTATTCACAAAAGTCGACAAATTTTACTTAATTTAAGAATTTCATAAAACGCAATATTTGTATGGGAGCCCCCTAAGGGATGGTGATAAAGGGAAAGTATAATTTGAGAAAATGTTAAGAAAAAAAAAAACTAATGGAGGCCAGTCATACATTTTATCATCCTAGGGGCAACTCCTGGGCATTGATGGGACTTTTTCTTCAATGTATTTCTAGTCTGCATTGAACATTTTGTATAGAAGCCCCCTTAAGGAATGGAGATAGCGGGTGGGTATGTTAGAAATAAATGATTGAGATGAAAAATAAAGTGGGGTATGACCAACCATCTAGGGGCATCCTAGGCGCTGCAGGGGCCAAATTTAAGGCTAGGGTTCTACGCATATAAAAAACAAAGTTCCAAATAAAATAAGCTATAAGTGATTAAAGTCTGTCTACAACTTTTAATTTTTTCATAATAGATGAAATAAATTCACACAAAATTTTGTTAGATGGAAATATGCAAACATATTTGACGTTGTCAGTTTATATTAAATTATTTCATTCGAAAAGTTTTTCAATTACATAACTTTAATAACTTGGGGAAAGTTGAAGATAACGTCAGATATATTATTTTTCATTTAACATAGTTAATTTTTGTAGTATTTCTGTACTTATATAATTTCGTATATCATTTTCGTTAGTCATTAAAATGTTTGATTTTAAAATAATTTTTTACATATGTAGTTTTATAGGTGATTTTAAATATAAAATTTAATTTCTAAATTGTTTGCAATGGCAAATACGTATACTTATTAATTATAATTAAATATTAATTATACTTAATTTGTAACAAATATTTATGTATAATTATATAATTTTAGACTCCAAATAAATTATATTCTTCATATATATTGAAGAAAAGGTTCCAAAACTGCCTAGGAGTCACTCCTAGTGGTATAAAATGTATGACTGGCCTCCATTAGTTTTTTGTTCTTAACATTTTCTCAAATTATACTTTCCCTTTATCACCATCCCTTAGGGGGCTCCCATACAAATATTGCGTTTTATGAAATTTTTAAATTAATTAAAATTTGTCGACTTTTGTGAATAAAATCAAAAGTTTAATCATTTATGACTTGTTTTGTTTGTAGCTTCGTTTTTTGTAAGTCTGCAAAAAATTAGAAGCCTAGCTGCATTTTTTAATTTTTTATGAATTTTTAAAAAACAAAAATTTCGAAATTTTGATAAAAAAATTAATTTTTTTTTCAAAAAAAAAATTATGTTTCAATGACGACTACTCATATTAGAAAAAGAGTTTTAGCGTTCTTAAAGTAAATTTTATTGCGGAATTTCGATTTTTTTAGTAATTTCAATAAACTAAACCGTTTTTGAGTTACGCGAACATATGTTGTGCAACCTCCTCCATTTTCGAAATAACGGTATATCTCGAAAACCAGAGCCAATCTGAAAAAACCGCGGCCACCACTGGATTCAGCGTCCCCGAATTATGTTAAAACGCCATGTGCCCGGCTTGTCTGTTTTTTCAACTAGCATAGTGTAATCGCTCAAATTATTAAAACTAAAAAAAAAATTAAGCTATAATTATTACTTTTGTTGAATTAAATTAAATCGGATACAACGTAAAAATCATAAATATTTAATTCGTTTGAAAATGTTAAGGATAAAAAGCGCTTAATTAAAAAATCAAACAAGTCTGATAGTATAGTCGATAAATCCTGACCATTCGATACCCTACACCAAAGTTTTTACAGAAAAATTTGCAAAGTGTAATGTTAGTAAGTGGTCCTAGAATGAAAACCAAGACTCATTAGGTCGCAGCAATGAAAGTGCTTTACCCTTGATAGGGATTTTGTTAAGTCGTCAGGTGCCATATCCGCGGTATTTAAATATTTTATAATAATCTTTTTAATTATTAACAAGTTCTCTTCAAAATGATGTCTTCATCAATGTGCTTAGAACGAGCATTTTTTTGTGAGACAAAGACCTAATTTACATTATGCAATTAACGCCGCAACTTTCGCATGCAACTTTTTGTTTGTTACCAAGAGGTCTAGGGAAGAAAGCGGGGTTGAAAAAGTTAAAAAAATGCTTGAAAAAAATGTAAATGTAAATGTGAAAAAAGTTTCGTAGCAACTACTTTAAAAGAAAATAGAAAAAAATTCGGCGTTAATTGCATAGATGTAAATGCGGTCAAAGTTATAGAGCTTTTGTTATAACACTTTAATACAATTGCTGACGGTCTTCAAAGTTGATTGCACAAAGACTGTAACCATAACGCCTATTGACCTGCTGCCGCCAAAGTCATATATTCCGCTTCTGTTGTTGATAACGCTGTTGTTGCTGTTTCTTAGAGTTCGAGGATACAGCCAACTTGATACTTGAATACATAACCCGATATTGATTTTCTTTCATCTGCATCTGAGAATCCTTCAATGTACTCATTACTGTTTGCAGTTCATTGTTCCTTTAAAATACCTCATGAAACGCTTTACTGCTTGCCAGATTGGCTTACCACGATTATTAGGTAGGTAGGTAGGTAGAAAGGCTGTTGTGAAGTTTTCTTCACACCTGCAACCAGAGACCAATATGGTCCATTGTGACGTGACGCCTTATTTAGGAATAGACAAGTGAAAAAAGGAAAGTAGATGAAATAAAAAAGGACAGCATGAGATTCGAAAGATAGATAGTAACAGATCAAACCAAAATTCGTCCTACGTGCGGCCAGCACCCCGTCCTCTCTCGCGCAGCCAAGCCATCCCCAATTCGCCCAGGAATCTACTGCCCAGCCACCTCAGCCTGCTGCCCTGGAGCCTGGGACAGTGACACAGCATGCGTTCAACTGTCTCCAGCTCCTCCGGGTCCTCACACAACCTGCACACATCCGATAAGTCGGATCCCAATCTCACCGCTATCCTGCCTAACATGCAGTGGCCCGTGATAACCCCTATCATGGTCGTAACACAGACCCTACGCCTGCCCAGCAGCGACTCCGAATCGGACTTCCTAAGCACCGGCCGCAGTGCCCTTGATACCCGGCAGTCCATCCGGGTTCCCAGGCCCGGTTGGTCGCGCCCAGAATCCATTCCCTGATCCTTCCAAAGAAGAAGCTCATTGGAGGCCTAACTGACTCCATACAATCCGGATCCTCCATCTCCGAGCCCTGTCTTGCCAACTCATCAGCCACCTCATTTCTGATTATGTTGAAATGACCCGGCACCTAGCACAGCCTTAACACATATTCCCCTAAGACTCCCTCCAGAGCCCTCCTACACTCATCAACCAGCTTGGAGTTCACATAACAGCCCCTTACAGCCACATATACAGCGACCTCTGAGCCCCTATCGATGTTGTCCCTCATCAGTCCCGCGGCCCTCAAGACCCCCAGAACCTCCGCCTGAAAAACACTGCAGTCGTCAGGAAGCCTATATGACATTCTGATGTCCAGATCCTCAATGTAAACCCCCGCAACCGTGCCCCTCATCTTCGAGCCATCAGTGAATATAGCAAATCTACCAAATAATCTGCCCCTACCTGACCAGCTCTCCCTAGAAGGCACTTCTACCTCCGGCACTCGCCCGAAATCCACCCTAGTGCTCAAATAATCAGGGCCGCTTGAGGAGTACTTCTCATGGCACCTGTCAGGCTGATTGAAGCACACCTCTGAGCCTTAGACAGAAGGTTTCTTCGACTATCCAATCTCAATGACTCCCCCCAAACACAGCATCCATACGTAAGAATGGGTCTAACCACCGAAGTGTACAGCCAGCCCACTACTGAAGGCCGGAGACCCCAGCTCTTACCTATTGATGATCTGCAAGCATAGTAGGCATTAAGACCCCTCTTAAGTCTCTCCTGAGCGTCACTGCCCCATGACTGCTTGCTGTCCAGAAATACTCCCAGCTACTTAGCACTATCCGATAGTCTAAGCTCCACACCTCCCAGTACCGCTAGCCTACAATTCTCCACCTTGTACCTCCTAGTAAAAAGAACCAGCTCCGTCTTCTCCGGGTTAACTCCTAGTCCCTTATCACTAGCCCATGCCGACAGTTCGCCCAACGCCCCTTGCATGACTTCGCTTATTGTCGGCAGAAACTTGCCCGACACCAATATCACTACATCATCCGCGTAGGCCACGACTTTTCTACCCATTCCGTCAAAAAGTCTCAGAACGACATTGACGGCCAAGAGCCATAATGACGGAGAGAGAACTCCCCCCTGTGGGGTCCCCCTAGTCACTAGTCTCCCTACAAGTTCATTCCCCCATTCCGAGTGAATAACCCTACTACCAAGCCTCCTAGTTATCCATTCGACCAGGAACAACGGAACCCCCAGATCAACCGGTGCCTGCCTTATAGCCTCTATTTTCAAATTGTTAAAGGCGCCCTCTATATCCAGGAATGCCGCCAAGGTGTATTCCTTGTTTCGCAATCCTCGCTCCACATACCCCACCACATCATGAAGCGCACTCTCAACAGATCTACCCTTAAGATAGGCGTGTTGAGCGCCGCTGATGATGCCGGCGTCAATCTTCGTCCTCAGATATTGATCAATAGTGTCCGACCGAACGTTCGGGTTCGGTTACGGAGTTCGGCAAAAAATGATGTTCGGCCAAGTTTCGGTGTTCGGCGAAATTTTTACCGAACACCGAACTTTTCTATGAAATAACAAATTATTATAACTTCAAATTATAATTTGGCATCATTGTTTATGAAAATAATGCGAAAACAATACAAATATTTTTCTCTATGATTATTAGTACGAAAAAATATAGCGATGACTAAATAAAATGCTTAAGTGTATAAAAATGTCTTTATGTGTAATTTTTAGAAGACGGTAAAAAATACAACAAAAAAACGGTTAAATTTTATTTGGTCAAAAAATATTCAATTTATATTTTGCGAATGGTAAGATAATCTAGTTTTGGGTGAACCACAAACCAAACTTTATAGTATACATTGTCATCCAATCCATTTTGGAGTTTTTTTTTTAAAAAATTGAGCTAACGCTAAATGCAAATGTTGCGCCAAACAATGTCAATATTAAACGCCAATTACCTGGGCTTTACACGTGACAGTATTTTCTTGCAAGTAGAATATACGTATTATCAACGAAAAATCGAAGAAACAGCCGATTGGCTGAAAGTACCAAAATTATGTGTGTGCTAGTGAAAAAGTGTGAGTGAAAAAGTGTGAGTTAGAGAAAATACACCCCATCGAATTAAAAAAATACAATGTAGAGGTTTGAGTGCTAATATGTATACAAGGGCTATAACCAAATTATTGGCATAGTACGACGGAGTGGCCAAGAATGTTTCGTTTTGCGAAAAAACCTCACACAGGGAAGCAAATTTCTAAAACTTTCTAAGAAATTTTGAACCGCGAGGAATTGTAACCGTAAGCAGGGGATAAATTTCAAAATAGCATTTAAGTGATACGTATAGGAATATATACATAGGTATATAGATATAAATATCAGGTGTATATTTTTTAAAATTTCCGTGAGATTAAATGGTTGTTTTCAAACTTCAACCCGATCCCTGTGTGAACATTTTTAACAATCCGAAAAAATTATCATATTTTTTATTAATAATTTTAATGTTCTACACGACTAAACTATGCCGTTTTTGATTTTCGCGAAAAGTGTGAAAAAGTTATAGCCCTAATGTATACTGCATTAAAATTGAACTTTATTATTTGTCTTAAAAAAAAGCAATTACTAATTATTTTTTAACTATAAAATAGTTTTGACTACTATAAAGTGCAATTTATCTTTTCATGTTGCATCCTTTCAAAAGTGTAAATGTAATAATTTTCCGAAATTTTATTTTGTTTTAAATAAATACTTCAAAAAAGTACAATTGCTCAGATTTATTAACAAAAAGTTCGGGTTCGGTTTCGGCCGAACTTGTCAAAATTTACCGAAGTTTGGGTTCGGTCTCAAAAAGTGCGTTCGGTCGGACACTATTGATCAATCAGTCTTTCCAACGTCCTCAAAAGAAAATACGATAAGCTGATTGGTCTAAAGTCCTTGAGTTTAGAGTGACCGGTCTTACCCGCCTTGGGTATAAAAACTACCCTGACCTCCCTCCACCCTCTAGGAATGTACCCATTTAGCATACATACCCTAAACAGCTCCATCAACAACAGGAGTGATTATTTCCCGATATTCTGTAACATCGCCGGAAAGATACCATCTGGTCCCGCCGATTTGTAAGACCTTAAGGGTATTAACCGCCCATGCTACCTTAAACAAGGTGATCATTTCCTCCACCGTTTCCATTTCCTCACCGCCTGAGCCCGACCCTGAGAAGGGGTCCTCACCCACATCCTGTTCCCCTAACCCAGGATCCACACACCCCGGAAAGTGAGTCTCCATAAGTAGACAGAGAGATTCAGAGCCCGGGTCCTTGGATAAAATTCTCCTGAACCTAGACATCTCATTTACAGACTCAACTGACTCACTAAACTTAATCCACGAGTCCCTTTTCGCCATTCTAATATCCCCCTTATACCTCCTGTAACTCAATCTAAAGTTACCCCAACCCTCTTCCCTACGCGTATACTTCGCCCTATTGAACAGCCTTCTGATAGTGGACCTTAGAGTCCTCAACTCATCTGTCCACCATCTTGGTTGTGTACGTCTGCCCGGAAAATTTAACGGACAGGATCGCTCATAGCTACTGGTTAGCACGCCCGTGAACATACCCACCAGCCGCTCCACACCGGTCGGAGTCGACCCCCAGTCCCAAGTAACTCTAAGGTTACTTTGCGCCAGTCCCGAAAACGAATCCCAATCCGTCCTCCTCGGATTCCTATACGGACACCTTTTCGACCTCTCAAACATTAGATTAAAGGACAAACGACTATGGTCAGAGAAAGAAAAATCCAAAGCCACCCTCCAGTCCTCTACTAATTCCCTATAGTTCGTCAATGTTATATCAATCAATGATAAAATCTAACATAGACTCACCTCTTTTGTTGATGTCCGCACTACCCCATTGGGTATGGTGTGCATTGGCGTCACATCCTAGTACCAGCCTCGAGCCGCTTCTGTCCGAGTGCTCCACCAACTTTCGCACTTTTTCACCAGGTGGATCGGCAGCTTCATATAGCAAGTATACCGATGCTAGTGCCAGGTTCGTTCTGTCCCTGGCCTCTCCTGTCACAACCGTGATGTCTCCATTACTGAAAGAATGAGAAATCATAAATTTATGCTCAGTTCTCACCATTATACAAGTTCGTACCTTCTCATCCGAGCGGGATACGAACAAGGTATACCCCGTGACTTTTAATCCAACTACCCGGTTTTTATTAATCCAGGGCTCTTGGATTAAAGCCACGTCCACGTTGTTATCAATGAGGTGGGTTACAACTTCGGTTAAGGCCGCTTCACAGTGGTGCGAGTTTATCAGCACCACTTTCAGCCTCTTAGGGTATATCATCTTTATTTAGGTTTAGATTTAGGTTTCCTAAAGATGATAGACCCCAACCCGAATACAGCAACCCTTCCCATTGACTTTAGTTTCCTTAGAGACTCCCGGTCTACTGCGAACCTGAAATCTCTTCCTTGGTTCTCCTTACAACCCAGTGAAGCTATCATCTTCTACTGGCCTGTGATAAGCCCATTGTTCTGATTGGCCAGTAACCCCAGTATGACGTCCACTGGTTTTATAGGTGGAGGAATCCATACCGTGACAACCGGCCTTGATGGCAACTCAGACGCGAGTATAACGTCCAATCTGGCTTCAGGACAAGCGCCGCCACACCTGCCGATTGCAGCCTTTAAAAACTCAAAGGTTTTTAGATTGCCGCAACTGACAGTTTTGACACCTCTTATCCAGTCAGCCCTTTTGAACGATACTTCGTCCGGCCTTCCTTTTACGCTAAAGATTTCGTCGAGTAGTTTGTTTTCTAGCACCTGCCATTTCTCGACCCTGATCCTTCCATCGGGATCCATACGATCAATGACTGCCGCTAGAATACTGTCCTTACCCGACGACTCCCTTAGTTCCTTAACGTGTCTTTACTGAAAACATTTGAGCCCTCAGCAGCCCTTGCTGTGTATCCCGCAGAATAAGGAATGCCTAGGATATCACCGACAGATCCATGGATTCGTTCGAATCTGGCAACGTTCTTTCGGTGCTTCCTCAGCAAGTGCCTATCCCGCCCATCGTGTAGTGAGGAGTTTTTCTTAGCTATCTTTTCTAGAAAGGCTAAGGAGGCCCGACTGGGGGGTTCATCACGTTCGACTCTGTCAGTTCTTTCAATAACTGATCTTCCTGCACCAGAATATCTCTGTAAATACTCAACCAATCGACGTCTGTATCTGACACCGAAACTGCCGAGTTGTCAGAGACGTTTCCTGCATCGCCTCCTAGAGTCGCGTCCTTATTTTTCGAATTAAATTTGTCGAGTTTTTTTTTGGTCTAAATACGTGTATCTTTGGTGTACCATCACTGAGCGTGTTGGTATTGGTCTCATTTGAAAGCGACACATCTCATGACGTCAGGAACGTGTTGGTCAACCTTGAAAACGCGCGTGGGTCGTCCCTCTTGTGTTGTGTAGTTGGTTTTTACTGTTCCATTTACCTTACTGGTCCCTTTCTCTATGCGCTGTCACATATACTAGGTACTTATTCGCCTTGAACAAAATCAAATCATTTGAATAAAAATAGTTCAAAAAATGTCGTAAAATTTTTTTTGTCTAGAATTCTAAAAGAAATTTATTAAATAGAAAAAATTACAATAATTGAAAAAAAATCGTTAAAGTAGAAAAAACTATCCGAAAATACGAGTAAATTAGGAAGGAAAAAAATATTTAAAATGAAAACAGCTTCAAAAAGCATATGAATCAAAATTGAAAAAAAAACCGAAATTTAAAATAGTCAACCAAAACCATAAAAACATTTCAAGAAGCGAAAAGTACCTAAAATTAAGAGAGACAAAAGCTTAAAAAAACGGTAAAATCGAAAAAAATACAAAAATTATTTACTACCTGCCTGTTTTCAACGATTACGAACGTAATCGTTCGCATAGAATTTTTTTTCGAAAATACATATTTTTAAAACTGAGTGGTTCTCATTCTATGCGAAAGTTAACGTTCGAAATCGTTGAACAGGCAGATAAACATTTTTGATTGTAAAATAGAATTATGAAACAATTATTTCTAATCTTAAAAATTAAACGGAAATCAACAAAAAATAAAAAAGAAAATTTACACTTTTTTTTAATATATTCTTATTTTCACTACAAAAAATTTTAATTCTACTTTAATTTCTTTTTTAAAGGTGGCATTAAACTTGGTCTTGGTGACTTCATTTTTTACTCTGTTTTGGTGGGCAAAGCTTCGTCGTACGGAGATTGGGCCACAACTATAGCCTGCTTTGTTGCTATCCTAGTTGGGCTATGTCTTACGCTAGTTTTACTAGCTATATGGCGTAAAGCTCTGCCAGCTTTGCCGATTTCTATATTCTTCGGTCTATTCTTTTGTTTAGCAACAAGTGCTGTAGTAAAACCATTTATGGAAGAGCTTTCAGATCAGCAAGTTTTTATATAGTGAAGTAATTCAAAGTTATAAAGCATAAAAATGACATTGAATTTTTTATAGGCTTAGTATTACAATAAAAAGCTTAATAAATTGATTAACATATACGTAAGGTATAACCACTATTAATTTTTATATAAATTTTTTAACATTTATTTTGTGAACCTAATAAAACGAAAACAAATTATCTTATATAAAGTCTCTCAGTACTATTGTGTATTTTCTTTTGGTTTTATAATCGTTTTGTCTTTAAGGTTAACCACCCAACCTGGTTCTAGGCCATAAAACAATTGTCTTGCATCCTTCATTGAAGTCAACATTTCATAATCGGGATCATCTTCGATCTTAGGCAATTCATAACCATACTTTTGGGCCAACACTAAACGATGTTTGCTGATTTCTTCTGGGTTTGCCAAATAGCCACGGTTTTCAGCTGATGTATAATAGCCTATCGCATCTTGAGGTGGCAACAATCTCTTTGGAATAGGTACACCCTTTTGCAACCATTTTTCTGGATTTTTTAAAGCATGTAAGCTTCTGGGATCATAATAGGAGGTACGTACGATACCACCATTACGTTCAATTGTTGCTATAACCAATTCCTTGGCATGCTGAACCTCAATACATATCTTAGACTTAAATTTATCGGCTCCCTCATCAGTTAACTGGAACCCAAATTCCATAGAGGCTGGATTGAAAGTAACCAACCCTGTATTACACAAAGTGCTTAAATCAATGGGCTGCTTGGCATCTATACGATTGGTATCCAGCATTACTTGCAATTGTAATAATGATATTTGGGGGTATTGGCGTCTTAAATGATGGCCTTTATAGTAGGGCTCATAGGGAAAACGGATATAGAAGGGGGTATTACCTGTTTCATAACCAAGACGCATAAAATTTTGTCTCTGACCCGAACCCTTGTTACCGGCACCATGTTTATCACCTCCATGCTGGGCACGGCCTCTTTTACCCTAAGAATTTTGTTATTAAAGAAGGATTCATTAGATTTTAATGAAAGTTGTTCTTTATTAGTTGTTCAACGATAAACTTACGTTTTGTTTAGAATTTGGATTGGGCCTTAAATTGCCTATTTGAACTCTTGGGAGTGTACGCAACATTTTTAAAGCCTTGTCGGCTGTTTCTCTGACGTGCGCCATTGGTTTTGCAATTAACTATGACTTTATTTATAATTTTATTAAATAATTTTACTTAACTAGCAAAAAGTGAAGAATACCGAAAACAACCACACTTTTACCACAAAGTATAACTTTTACAAAAGGAAAACATCTGTTCGGTTAGAGTTACCAACTTCATTTGATTTTTAACGCTCCCCACACATGATGCAACATAGTAGAAACATGAGCGTGTTTTACTTAGAACCACATTTCGACTTAAAGTTTAGCAATTCGATTAAAATTAATCTCTGAAACTCGTTTTTGGGAAGTCGGTTGTATAATTTTGCTGGCTACTTTAAACACCCAAGCAAGGTTGGCGGCCAGAACTTGCGACATAATTTTCAAAATTACAAACAGCTAATAAAAGAAATATTACTTATGAAAGTTAAAACTGATGTAGAAAATTAATAAAATGGTCTTTTAAAATAATAAAGGCCCAACTATAATATGCATGAGCTGGCTTAAGCTACTGTCAAAAATTAACAAAAAGCATTTAAGAAAAATGAGATCTGTTCCGCACTTTGCTTAAGCAAATGCCAGTTTCATAAAATTAACCAAAATTGCTTAAGCCAACTTAAGCATATTATAGTTGGGCATTGCCAGCCATGGTTAAATTCAGGGTTTTCAGATTTATTTTGACGTTTTTCGACAAATCAATGTTAAGAATAATACATATATGTATTTTTAAAATTATTAAAATTTTTTTTATAAATCCGAAAAAATAAATTTGTTCCGTATCGCTAAAATCCGCCAAAAATTAAAAAATTTTGTTTAATTTTTATTTACAGTAAAGAAAAAATGATAAGTGAACACAAAAAGGTACAATGTTTTCTATAAAATATTTTGTAGTAGTCTTATTAAAGCACCAAAAAAAGAATTATTGCGGGTAGTATTAAACAAATATTAGATATACATTTGTATGTAGTTGCAGTTTTGTTATATATCCTATACCTATACACTTCACCGGCAAAAATCCCTTTTCCTTTTTTTTATTGTGCTTCATAAACATCCAAAGGCACGTTAGAATTCATAAAAATCTTTAAAATTTAATAAATTGACACATTTTATAATGGAAAAATTTTCATAAACTTTAAATATTTTTATGTTACAGGAATTCTATTTATTAGATCTTTTGATGTGAAAAACAGGTTTACAACATTACTTAATTCCATACATATATATTAATGCCTTCAATTTCATACAAAAAATGCCAATTTTATTAAATTTATTAGCCATTTTATAAATCGCCAAAAAAATCGCCATGTCGCCAAATCGAAAATTAGGTCGCCAAACAAGTTTGATAATCGCCACGCTTGGCGAGAAATCGCCACCCGACAACCCTGGTTATATTATAGTACTAATTTCACCACGATGCCAACAACATTTTTTATATCATTGAGATATTGATACGTTGAAAAATAAATGTTTTTGTTTACCATCTGCAAAAAATATATGTTTTAAAAAATAATAAAAATGATTTGCAAAGCTTGCAATAAAACTGCTAATAACACAGAAAAGGAAGACTGCTTTGAAAATGCCTTGAATGTGCTGAAAAAACATTATACATGTAAGAGCAAATAATTGTTTATAAAAATCGAAATTCATTTTATAATTTTCTATTAAGATTATAAAAATACCTTGCAACAGCGTGATTTGGAATTACAACAAGTCAAAGAACGTAATGAGAAACTCAAAAAAGCTTTATTCTTACTGCAAAAATCGGAACAACCAGCGAAGCGTTTTAAATCACAACGAAATTTCTCCCGTGAGGATTGTATTGATTCCGACTTAAGTTTAATAGAAGATGAACCAATGGGTGCTTCTAATTTAAATATCGCATTAAACAGTGAACAATTATTTGAGACTTCTTCCTTGAGCCAAACCAACAATGATGTTAGTATAACTTCATCTTCATCGGAAATGATTCAAAGTCCTCGGATCAAAGAGTCTCCCAAGAGGAATAGACAAGGCGATAGTATGCGCTATTTAAAAGATCGTAGCAATAAGTATTTACAGAAATCAAAATCTGAATGGCATACAAAAGAACGAAATAGTCCATCGGAGAAATCGTGGGCTATGAAATTTGTACAACCTACAAAAGTCATGACCACTGAGGAGAAAATTGGCGGAGATGAAAAAAATACTGCAGATAAAAAATTATATTTATCTTTGAAAAAACCTAATCCCAGTAAAATAAAACAGTCGCTGATAAATTTTAATAAAACCAAAGAAAGCACTTTGCGAGAGGTATGTAAGTACTGAGATATTTTTTGTTTAGTTATTTTTTTCAGTGGTACATAGGTACATGCATAATTTTGAAATATTTATGCGCAAAATGTTAACAGGTTGTATTGCTGCATTATAAGTCAAATAAGGATCACGCCATAAAAATCATTCAATCTTCCTTATTTTTTATAACTTGAATCCACAATAACTTCTATTAAAAACATACACTACAAAAATTATAATTTTAGTCTAATCTTGGTGACGACATAATAGATGCTAGTCCTGTGGTAGTGAATAAAAATACTACAGCTGGTCGTTCCTGGGCGCACAGGTATAAAATTTGTTTAATTAAGAGTTCAAACCTTTAAATACATACAAAGTAAATAAAAATACTGCTAAGATTACAGAAGCGTACTCAATCAAAACATCAGCAGCACAGCCGTTTTAACAGAAGTATTAACCAAAAAAGATGATGATACCGATAAAACCTTAGACGATATTGTCTTCGATTTTTCACCCACAAAAAAGACAGATTCTACACCGGATCCTAATCCGCCTAAAAATAAGGAACCTAAAAAATTGAAATTTGAGAATGACATGTCTACAGACTGTATTTCGATGCATAATGAACATTTGGGATTTTCAACTGCAAAATCAGATTCATCAAGTGTGGTTATTTTAACACCTGCTAGCCAAGATATAATATTTATAGATGATAACAGTATTCTTGAACATGAAATTGATACTATGGACTTATTGGCAGATATGATGAAACAAGGCAGTACAGATAATTTAGAAAAACTTAAAGAATATGAAAGTAAATGGTAAGTTTAGATATGAATATTAAAAAATCACAAGTAAATCCTGCCTATAATTTCAGTATGCAAAAACAAAATAAAGACCTAAATGTATTTAAAAAGCCAGAAAATAAAATGGAGCTAAATACATCAAATAAAATTAAAAAAGAAAACATCAGCCAAGATGATTCGTTAGCACAAATAAAATTAAAAGAAGCTAATGAGGAGAAACCTATTTGTAGTAAAACAAAACACCAAAATCCTCTATTTTCTTCCGATGAACATGACCCTGAAGATGATGAAGATTTTATGCCTAAACCATTTAAAATCAAACAAGAACTGGATGATTCTAAATCCACAAATAAATTTTCTATAAAACAACGTTTTAATATAGATTGTGAAGACTGTGAGAAAGTAAGATTTTTATTAATACATATATATTTTATTTAAAATGTTGATTTTATGTTTTCTATTTCTAGTTAGTCAATTTCTTAGATAAAGGTTTAACAGATGATCAAATTCAAATTCATTTAGACAAATGTAAACGACACAATAATCCTGAAATGATGCGTCAAAATACCCCTGAAGGTTATTGGAATCCATTTATATTATCCTTCCAACCTGATGATCCAAGAAACGAAGTATTAATTGATAACCGTTTCAAGGACAATAAAAAATAAGGTACATTTTAAAAAACTGTTTTATTAATTAAATTATTATGTATATCTCCATACTAGAAAGGTTGCATTTTACCTAATTAGACCCAGTAAACAGAAATAAAAAGAAAATATTAATAAAAAGTTACAAATTTCCACGTTTGCCTTGTTCAATTTCGATTGCAGTGAATAAAGATTTAAAGTTTCCAGCGCCAAAACCCTGAAAGATTTAACAATTAAATTAATTTCCTTAATTTTGAATGATTACTAGTCAACTAATTTACTTACATTATGATTATGACGTTGTATAACTTCCAAGAACAAGGTAGGACGATCTTGCATATTTTTAGTGAAGATCTGCAACAAATAACCATTTTCATCAAAATCGATTAGAATGTTTAATTCTTTAAGAATTTTCATATCTTCTTTAATTTTTGTACGACTGTGATTAAGATTTTCGGTTAAAATATCATAATAAGAACTGGGTATGGTCAAAAAGTCCATGCCTCTGGCCTTTAAATTTCTTATAGCTGTAATAATATCACTGGTATTTAAAGCAATATGTTGTACACCAGCACCACCATAATATTCCACATATTCTTGGATTTGTGATTTCTTTTTACCTTTGGCAGGTTCATTGATAGGCATCTTAACAGTCTCTTCATAGTTGGCCATGACAATTGATCTCAAGGCCGAGTATTCGGTATGAACTTGTGAGTCATCTACAGACCAAAAACGATGAAATTGTAATATGCGCTCATACCAGGCGGCAACACTTTCCATTTGTAAATCAGGTTGGTTGCCTACAACATGGTCAATGAAGTTTAATTTAGCGGCAGGTAAATTTTCTAATAAAACATCTTTGGGTAGAGATTTGAAGCCAGGCAAGAAAACTCCTCGATAATTGCTGCGATCTACGAAAGTATGGGTAGTGTCACCGTACTAAAAATATGGGAATAGTTTTAAATACTTTCATCTCCATTAATTTTTAGAAAAACTTACCGTCTTGATAGTGGCAAATTTAACAGTACCATATTCATCGGTTTCTTCCCACAATTCCTTTACTACCTCAGCTCCTCTCTCTTTGGCTAAATTGAAAATTGCTTCAATATCTTCGACTTCGAAGGCAACGTCTTTAACACCATCACCATGTTGCATGATATGATGACCATGTTCTTCATCATCAGTATGATAGGCCGAGACGAAAACAAATACAATTTTATTTTGTTTGACAGCATGTTTAGCATAACGTCTATTGCCGGTCTCTAAACCCTGATAGCCAAAGGATGTAAAACCCATGCGGGTGGTGTAGAAACTAGCAGCTTGTTTAGCATTGCCAACGTAAAAAGTCAAATGATCAAAAGAAAGGAATTTTCCGAATTCTGGTTTAGGCCCTTTGTCGGTGTAAGAGGTCTAAAAGAAGAAGAAAAAAATCGGTATTATTATGAATGTCTTTGTCGTAGTCGAAAACCAGCAGTGTTAAAAAATTGGTATTATGATTATCGTGAACGACATAAGCACGAAAAAAATCTACATACATATTTCTGTATTTTACATCGTCTTTGTCGTGAAATTTAAGTGATAAAGCGAAAATTTCAAACGACTTCGTCTTCCACATCGATAAATTCGTTTATAGTTTAAGATAAATAAATTGAAATTGAAATGCTCTAAGTTAAAGCTGAATTTAGAGTCTTTGAATAACTAAAATGTAAACAAATAACCAGGGGGGTTACCGCGTATTTCGATTGGAAAGAAATAATTTACGAGTTCGAACAAAATCTACTGTGTATTACGATTTTCGTACTATTTGTTTCGAAGGAACGGTAGTTGATAATACCTTTTCGAAAATAAAAAGTCCCTTTCGTAACGGCAACTCTATATTACGAACAATAAAAATCCCTTTCGAAACTCCAACTCCGTATTATGAAAACGAGCGTCAGTTATGTAAAAAGCGTTATTATTGAAAATGTTTTAATATTTGTGGTCTTGAAATTTAAAAAAAACTAGTAAGAAAGTATAGTCGGTCAAGCCCGACCATATGATACCCCACAGTATTAAAAAACACATCATGCTTATATGTTTATATAAATATGGATTTATCTATGTTTATAAAACTCATTAAAATCGGGTTAAAAGTTTGTGAGGGGCCCCTACCTCTCCTTGTGGTCCTATTTTTGAAAAACTGTATATCTTATGTGTCCATATAGATATGGAGCTATCTATGCTTTGAATTTCATTAAAATCGGTTTGAGAGGCAGAAATTGGTCCTATCTCCCCTCGTGGTCCCATTTTTTTAAAAAATACATCCCTTTTGTGTCCATGAAGATATGGTTCTATGTAAGTTTTAAATTTCATTAAAATCGGTTCGATAGTTTCTGAGAGGAAGAAATTTCCCCCTATCTTCACTCGTGGTCCTAAGATTTTGCCCATTTTCAATAGGCTTGGTCCTTGTGTCAATAAGAACCTATATCCCAAATTTGATCAAATTATCTCCAAAATTGCGACCTGTACTTTGCGCACAAGGTTACATGGACATCCAGCCAGCCAGCCAGCCTCCCAGCCGGACATCATCGACTCAGAAAGTGATTCTGAGTCGATCGGTATACTTTAAGGTGGGGGTAGGACCAATATTTTAAGGCGTTACACACATCAGCACAATTGCATAATACCCTCTCCACTATTGTGGTGTGGGTATAAAAATACATTTACAAACAAAAAGCAGTATAAAGTAACCCAGCGGTAACTAGAATGAGTAAAGAGGCCTAATAGAAGGCCTTATTTAGCAGTCACAAGCAGTCAGAAGCCCTTCTCGCCGCATTCCATACTTATTTATTTTTTACACAGGTTGTCATTGGGCGCAAGGCCTTCCACATTTCCTTTAAAAACAACTTCGATCCCTTCCCACAGAAGGGAGTAAGGAAGGTCACTAAAAATAAAAAGTAAATAAAACTGAACACCTTCCTTTCTCCCTTCTTAAAGAAGGGAGTAGCGAATGTGTACTGAATATTTCAGAAGGTCTTTTAAAAAGAAGTTTATACCTTCTAGAAGGCATACTTCTGAAGGCAGGATATCATGCGAAGCGAATCTTTAGAAAGGAGTATAGAGGCCTTCAAAAAGGCCTGCCACTTGCTGTCCTTTCAATATTTACCGCTGGGAATAGTTGGTTTTTTCTGTTTTAATACAGGAAAATACAATAAATTTTTATTAAAAAACACAATTATAATATTTTTCACACATTGAATAGTATTTATTATTTGTTTTGTTGTGGTATATTTTCGTCCATTTTGGTATTTTAATAGCAGTGCTACAAACTTTTAATCAAATTTCCCTTTTGTTTATAAATACAACTCTGTCATCGTTTCGAACGAGTTACGCAGTACGGCTTAACTTTACAGTCGGAAACTGCTTTCGAAAAATTTTGCTTTTCGAATCGAAATACGCAGTAGCCCCCTAGGGCTTATATTTCTACGACTAAAGCTAAATTGGGAGCTATTAAAAACTAAAGTTCGAAGTTGAAATGAAAGGCTTTAATACATATCTAGAACTTCAGTTAAAAATTGGGGTCGATTGACGTTAGAATGGAAAGACTTGACTTGAGACAACTGAAGTTGTGTTAAAATAAAAAATTAAAAAAAAAAAAAAAAAAATTTTTTGTACATCTGCGGCGTTGCCGCGCATAGATAAGTTCTACGATAAATTGGAAGTCATAAAATTTCTCGTAAAATTCAACAATTCTAGCTAAAATTAAAGTCTTTAAAGATCATTGATCAATTCAACAAAGGTTTAATTAAGTTAAATGAACTATAATGGAATTCTTAAAAGTGTAAAGTAAAATTTTTAAAAAAACAAATGTTTAATCTTTGTCTTTATCTTGTTTCTCTGAGATATATTTACATTAAGTTTGAAAAATCAGATTTTTCGCTATATTCATGGTATTTCGCCACTTTGTTTTGAATTTTTTTTTTTATATAATTTTGACTTACAGCCTATTTCCGATGCTCGAGAGAATTCTTTCTTTCGAACAATTACATTTAAAACAAATTTTAAAAATGTTGTTTTTAATGCATTTGTACGAAAGAAAGAATTCTTTCGCACATTGGAAGGAAATAGGCTATTAATTTGTGTATTTTTTTAAATATTATTTTTTTATGTTTTCTGTATAAAAAGAACAAGTTTCCGAAGAATTTAGTTTTTCATATTTTCGAATTATTGCACATTTAACTAATTTTTCACAACCCCTGTGTTAAGTTTAAATTTTTTATTTAAAGACAAAATGCTATTGAATCTAAAGTAACACAGATTTTGAAAATGATTTTTTATGTCTTAATTTATTTCACAATTATTTTACAAAATATTTATTTCTCTATAAATTTTTATTTTGTTCTTTTTTTAAGTTCACTTTTTAGTCCTTTATTTTCTATCAAGGTACGGATTATATAATACATCACATGATTTTTTTATCTTCCTCTACAAACATACCATTATCACTTTACACTATAATTCTTTTTTTGATTATTTTTATTTTTTTTTTTTAGTAAAAAAAAAAAAGAAATTTCTCTGAATGGATTCTATTAGCTCTACTTTAATATTATAATATCTTCTCTAAGACCATAAAAAGTTGAATGATAAGTGTTGAGCTTTTTATAGCCTCTTTTAAAGCGCTAGTCGCATTATTTGTCTTTTAACTTAACTTGATTTAAATAATCAGGTAAAATCCTGCTTTACCTCTTGTTTCATACAGTTTGCAATATGAATATTTATTTATTTTGTTTTTTTTTCTATCATATTTTATAATAAACTAGTATTTTGTTTGCCTTGTTCTGTTTGTTACAGTTGTTATTTTTCGATATTTTTTATTTTGATTTTAATATCCATAAATTAAAATTTTTAAATAACAACCCAGCGGTAAATATTAAAAGGACCGCATGTGGCAGGCCTTTTTGAAGGCCTCTATACCCCTTTCCAAGAGATTCGCTTCAGAAGTATGCCTTCTAGAAGGTATAAATTTCTTTTAGAAAGACCTTCCAAAATATTCAGTACACATTCGCTATTCCCTTCCGTAAGAAGTGAGAAAAGAAGTTGTTCAGATAAAATTTTTTTTAGTGACCTTCTTAACTCTTTTCTTTGGGAAGGGAACGAAGTTGTTATTAAAGGAAGTGTTGAAGGACTTGCTCCCAATGACAACCTGTGTAAAAATTTATAAGGCGAGGAGGGTTTGTATCTGCTTTATAAGGCCTTCTTTTAGGCCTCTTTACTCATTCTTGTTACTGCTGGGAAATATTTTGTTGTTAGTGGTAACAGAAAAACATACACAAGTTGATCCATAAAATCTAGCTATACAAAGTTTTATTGAATATGTATGTACATATAAGCTTAAGATAGTTGCTATATATATATTTTTTTAATATTGGAGGCTTGGCTTAGACAGTTAGTTTGGAAAAAAGTAAGCGTTTTGTTTTATAATATAGAGAATTTTTGGAAAACTCTGAATGAAAAAAGTATTTATTTTTAGAAATAAAATAAGGAAAAAATTATCTTTTTTAAAACAAAAAGTAAAAATTTAAACTTACGATTTATAAGATCTATGACTGAAGCTTAAGCTTAACCCCCGTATTCATAAACGATTATTAAATTTAACAAACGTTTATTAAGGACAAATTTCATAGTAAACTTATTCTTTAAAGCTTTATTAAATTTAAATTATTTTTTTGATACAGGCAAAACATTTTTGCGATCTTTTGTTGAAGCTTAATGAACGTTCTACAAACGAAATCTTACATTTTAAATTTATGTATTGTAGATGGCATATAGTAAATTTAAAAACTTTGCATTTTTTTCTTGTCGTGTTTTAAATCAAGATTTACACGACCGACAAAATGTACAAGATCTGCACAAGCAAACCGTGAATTTCGCTTATGATTTCTATGGAATATGACTGAAGCTAAAACACTAGATTACAAAGGTCGAAGTTTAAATGGAAGACTTTAAATACCCTTGATTAAAGCAAAAATACAAGTTTATTTTTTATACCCTAAACTAATCCCGCGAAGCTCTACGATTGTCAGCAGGAGACTAGAGTCTCTGGAGGTAATCGTACCCGCAAACCCCAGCACTGATAGACTAGCTCATTACCAGCTTTCCTACCGGGGCACCGAAAGATCTACAACTAAAGTTAAAAGGGAAGGCTTTTACAATCTATGATAAAAGCTTAAAGGGATCCTTTAAAGATCAGCGCCTCAAGCTTTAATAGGATACCTAAGAAATCTAAAAGTGATGAATTTAAAAATGAACAATTGACTTCACAACAGAAAGTTTTTAAGATCTTTAGTTGAAGCTTGTGTAACAGCCTTTGTTGAACTACAAACTAAATTTTAGACTGAAAATATCTAGCACTGATACTACAAAAATTATAGAAGTAGAATTTGGAGTTTTTAAACAACCACGAATTAATCTGAAATTATACTCTATAAAGATTTAAAGCAATAAAGTTGCATCAACAAAGTCAATACCACTTCAAAAAAATTAAAGTATTCATTAATTTTGTTTCTTTTATTTGCATGCATTTCTAATATCGATGGTTTTCTTCCCCAACCACGTAACTCGATTTTTTGTTCGATTTTTTGTTTTAACCGGAAAAGTAATCAGTAAATACCGCCTTAAAGTTTTGCAATTTTTTTGTTTGGCGGAATATCGGAATTTTTCCTAATTCTTGGATTATAAAAGAATAAATAGCAAAAAAGTTTAAAATATTTGGTAAAAAAAAAGTATTTTGTCTCTCCTGAAAAGTAGTGGTTTTTGAGTTACGAGGTTGCGGAAGAAAACCATCGATGTGTAACTTCTTTGTTTCATAGCGCCCTTTTACATTAAGCAATTTTTGTCGTTTGTTCTTTAAAGGGTTTGTGTGAAACGGTAGCAAAGTTCTGAGTTGAATTAAAATTGTCGAAAATTTCTACGCAAATGTCAAAATTTTTCTAGCCCCTAGGGCTAGTGAAATTTTATTCACCTCAAAAGTGTCAAACTACAGTTTTAAACGCACCCAAAGTTGCTTTTTTATATTGGACAACTTTAATCGCAATACTTTTTATGTATACACACATGAATAACTGATTTGCGATCGAACTTAAAAAAACATTTTTCTTGAAATGGGAGAACAAATTAGGGAAGAGTGCACGTACTAGTGTACTAATTTTAATTCCTCTCTCCCCTCGCAAATAATGTAAGAGTTGCGGCGACAAAAATCTCTCAATGTAAACGGGCACATAGCATTAAAACAGTTTGTTTTTATTTTTACTGATTTAAACCAGAAACAGGTGTAAATATTTTTGTTTTTTATTTTTATTTTTGCATGTTGTAGCCTGTCTGAATACAATTATAAAACCAACGTTTTTTGGTCGTGTGTCACAACTAAAAGAAGTAAACAAAAACATACTTGACTGCATACTGCTAAATCATACTTGTACCACATTAGCCGCAAAACAAATTAAATTAAATATCTGTATGTCTCTCAAAAATTTTATTTGCTATTCTACGGGTATATGAATTTAAATTTAAATTTGGTGAAAACACGTGTTGCCGGTTTAAATTTTGGTGCTCATTAATATTTATCTCTAAAACAACTGGCTTTTGGGTAAGTCTTTTTGAATTTCTTTCTAAATTTTTCTTTAGTTTTTTAAACTTAAAATTGTTTCAGTTAAATATGAAAAAATATAAATAGAATTGAAAAACGAGTTTTCTAATCAGTTAAAACAAAAAATTATATAATGTTAACGATCTAAAAAAAACTATTTCAACAAATTAAAAAAAAAAATGAAAACCTCGTTACTAACTCACTGGAAAAAAAACGCAAGTCATTGTCAAACCTTTTGAACAATCTTATTTAAATTTTGTTTTAGAATAACTTAAAAATCGAGTTTGCAAATTAAAACTTATTTAATTGTTATTAAAATCAAAAATGAATAAGTTTTTCAGCCACTTGTTTTTATTAAAAATTTTAGTACCTATAAACAATTTTTTGCATTATTCCTAATAACATCTGGTTACAGTAATGTCTTATTACAATTATTGTGCATATACTTATATAAATTACTATTAAATCTTATACATATAATATTTTTTTACTTATGCTCTTTTATTTCCGTTAAACATTTTATCCGAAATACACTTCATTATTTGGATATCTACAATATGTTGCTAAATATTAAAAAAAAAAAATAATTTAATGGATATTTAAATGACACCGATAAATAAACGAAATTAAAAACAAAAAAAACAAAAAACAAAAAATAAATTTATAGGGCGTAGGTGTGGTGAAAGACGAAATTAATTAATTGGGAAAATTGTAATTAAAAAATGTTGTTTTAATTACAAAGAAATTTTAGGCCTTATTACCTTAAAAACAACAAAATCTATAATTAAGATTTTGGTTTTTGTTTTGAAGATTGAAGAATATTTTTGTTATTTGTTTAGATAGACAGGATGTTTTGTTATTTTTTTATTTAACAAGATACTTGAATTACACTACGCAGCATTAAAAAAATTATCTTACACGGGTCATTTGAATTAAATTATTAGGCAAATTATTTTGACATCTCATCTGAAAGTTAAAATGGGTGTATGTATGAACATATATGACTTTTATTTTTTTTTTTACCTACCCTTAATTTTTTAAATCAAGTATGACGTACGTAAATTTATGATTATTGCAAATGAAAAATAATGTATTCCTTTAACAGCTCACTTCTAAAATAACGCAGGTGTGTGCTAATTTATTTTGCTTTTTTTTGTTGCGAGCTTATTGCATAATCGAAAAATGCGACTACTAAAAAATGATTTTGGTACGCCAAAAGTCACTGCAAAACTATCGATAGTTTCGATAGTTAACTTAAAAACTATCGATAGTATTGAAAAGTTTATATGTGCCACTTCTTAGGACACGGTAGTCAATAAATGGGGTAAAAAAAGAAAAAGTTTAAACACACCATTTACAGAAAACGTTTTTCAGGTATAAAAGACCAGCATATTTTAAATTTAAATTTCGGTGTCATCTATAGTTAATAATAAATATATACTTTTTATAGATTTACAGCCAGGCCCACGATGTCACACGTTATCGTTCGCATAAAAAATTACATTTAAAACAAAAACAATTTCTAAAATTTGTTTCTGTTTTAAATGTAATTTTCTATGCGAACGTTAACGTGTGACATCGTGGGCCTGGCTGTTAGAGACGCTTAATTGGCGGCAGGCTTGTCAGTTTTTTACCTTCGACGTCATTTCGTATCCCTTGCGTTAAAAATTTATTCATATAAAAATTTTTGAATTTTTATAAAAAAATTTCAAGAAAGTAGAATTAACTGCCTTTTTCACGTTTACGTTCATACAAATAATATGTAAACCAAAAACAATTTTTTTTAATTTTTAATTTTAATTTAAATTTTTTAAAAAGCTTATGCATTGTTAAAAACTTGCGTCTAATGAGTTGTTAAAAATGTTTCGTTGACTACATCTAACCAACTTTGTAGTTACTTTTAAAATTTTCCGATAGTATCGATAGTAAAAAAAAACTATCGAAAGTCTGCCAAAAATTGTTTTTCAGCTCTACAATAGTGCAAAAGTTGGACTTAAGATCAACATTTCTAAAACTAAAGACATGAGAATAAACGTAAACACCAATGAACCCCTTACACTCCATGGAACCGAAATAGAAAAAGTACAAGAATACCAGTACCTGGGCAGCATAGTAACTGAAGGAGGAGTCACAGAGAAGGATGTAGATGACCGAACAAGAAAAGCACTGGGAGCATACACAACACTGCATAGAGTTTGGAATAACAATATGTACAGCACAGCAACAAAAATCAAGGTTTTTAAATCATGTGTACTGTCAGTTCTACTGTATGGTTGCGAAACTTGGTACGTAGTAGATGAAATACAAAACAAACTCCGAGTTTTTGTCAATCGGTGTCTACGAAGAATTTTGAAAATTGTTTGGCCGAATCGTATTTCCAATGTAGAGCTATGGAACCGCTCAAATTTTAGAGACGTCAACATCGAGATACGACGAAGAAAGTTCGGGTGGATTGGCCATACGCTACGAAAACCACCCACGGAAATATGTCACCAAGCTATCTCCTACAACCCCCAAGGTTCAAGAAGACCTGGTCGCCCAAAAACAACCTGGAGAAGGTCGACACTTAATGAGATTAATAGTGCATCCGAAGATAGAAACTACAACAACATAGGAGAACTTCGAGAAGCAGCGTCTAGAAGAGAAAGATGGAAGATATTTATAGACAGCCTATGCCCAGTATAGAGGCAGTTCTTTCAACATCAAGAACAAGGCTTATTATTATTATTACAATAGTGCAAACGAATAATGCCGTTATTTGCGTCTAACGCAAAATCAGATCAAAATTTAATTAAAACAGAGAATAATTCGAGTTTGACCAAATTATGTGTCCTGGAAGATTCATCGAAACCCCTTTTAGTAAACTAAACTAAGCCGTAAGACTTAATAAGAGATTTGAATTTACCCATTGTTAAAGCAGGGGCCAAATGACGGCATTCGATATCGATCGAAATTTCCATTTAAACTGTATTATAATTTCGATCGATATCGAATGCCGTAATTTGACCCCATAACTATTGACTTCAACATTGCAGTAATATTTGAATCGGATGTAAAGGTAAAGGTATCGGAAAATAAATTGCTCACTGGCTCCGTAATATTCTAAAGCAGATGGCTTGGGTTTTTGGAATGATGTGAATGGACTAATGTCACAGATAAAACAAAAGCTTTTATTTACTGATTCCTCAATAAGAAGAAAAAAGATCACAAAAAATAATTGGTCTTAATTGTAAAGAAACAAACAATTTTCAGAGAATTATCTTAATATTCTTTATTATTATAAAAGGATCTATGACACGTATGAGAGGTATGCCAGCGGCTTCGGTGGTCTATATTTTAAAAGACTCTGATACTTGATTGATGTTCAATGTCGTTAATGTGCCGAATTATCTCATTACATAGCTCTTGAATTGTTCTTGAATTGCCATTCTGTTGGAACCACATATCGTCCAGGTCCATATTCTCAATTTTCTGGTTACAAGAAGTTCGTTAACATCTCGCGATTGCAAACACCATTCACGGTAACTACTTGGCCTACTTCATTTTCGAAGAAGTACAGCCCGACGACGACGCCAGCCCATAAACCGCACCTGAAACCGCTGAAATTCGCACACAATTCTCCCGATTGTCGACACATTTGGTCGGTTATGCTGACCAAAAAAATCACGAAGTGCATTTTGATTTGAACGCTCATTTTCGTAAAAGTGTTCAACAATCTTAATGCGTTGCTCAATTGTGCACCTTTACATGGTTGAATTTGTCAAACACTGAAACAAAGAAATGTCCGATTAAGTGGGACAAAAAACTTAAGTGTGATTTACAATTGTGCATTATGATGGGATCACCTTTATAAGATAATTTTTTACAGCTAATCTTAACGATATTGAACGGTTTTAAAAACAAGAATGGGACGCTTTTATTGATATCACAAAGAGTCCTCTTGGTTACAAAAAATCAGATAATTTTCTTGAAAAATATAAGTTTTGTTGGACTGCATTTTCTTAATTTGCATCAAAAAATGGGGTTGAGTCAGTGACAAACATGAAGAACACTTTCACCAAGATGTTGCTGCATTTGAAAGGCGCTTTTAATGTAAATGGGAGCCTGATATGCTTGCAGATTACTATTGGAGCTTTTTGTACAATATTTAATCCGGTGTTATTTATACGTTCATATTCAAAATGACAATACTACAACTTAGGTATAAGAGAAATTGAAATATGTATAAATTTTGGATGGAACAACTCTGGAGTAAATAACTCCTTTCAGTAGTTTTGAATTCCTTGTAAATTTTTGTCAATGTTAAAAGCACTTTAGAAATTAAAATAAACTTTTGTTTCCAGGTTAAATTGTAAAAACATACGTATAAGGTTATTCACACTATAAGCGGGACACCTCATAAAAATACTTTGTTTACATACTTTATGTTAAATCTTTTATGTAGGTTTGAATTAAATTGGGATAATTTAATTCATATTCAATGAAGTATGAATATTAAATAAAAGTTCTTAATTAAACTAAGGCTTTTATTTTAAGTTCTAAATATAACAACATAAGGCTTTTTATGTGTGAGTAGCTTTATGTACACAGTTTTGAAAATAATTTTTCCTTTAATGTCTACTTAAAATGGCAAAACCAACACTTTATGAATATAACCTTGATCATTTGTTTGCTACTATTACAAAATTTACAAGGTTGACGATAATTTTCTTTTCTGGCCAGAAATTGATGATTTAAACTCGTTCATTTTTGGTAAATCAGCAATTGGCAGGCAAAAGGGGAGGTTTTTATTTTAGAAAGCAATAAAATAGAGGTGTGCTAAGTTTTTTTTTCCAATAAATAGGGTAACTTAAAAGTTTTTTTTTTATTAATTGCCTAAATATAACACTTGCTTAAACGTAGCATAGTTTATTTGAAAAAGTAAAATGATTTTAAACGAAGTTTTATTTAATTTAATACCTTTTTTAGTACTTAAATAACACCTACTTTTGAAATTCCCTGTATATCATGGACTTTTATTTAGTACAGTGGTGGTCTTATAATTATGTATATAACTTTATTTTAAAAACTTAGTTCATCATATTAAAACTAATAACTAAAGATTCAAATAAGTTTAATTTGGACTTGTCACTCAAGAGAAGTCTATTCCCTTGCAAACCGCAACCACTTTTTATTATTTTTGTTTTTTTGAGGCTTGCGTGTTTTTTGTGCAATGCACCCCCGAAATCCCGAGTCATTTAATCGTTTTCTTATTCTCCGTAAAGATATTTCTGCATTTATTTGTTGTCCAATTTCTTTTACAGTCTCTAAAAATAACTCTTTTTATCTGTTGGAGGGATCTTTCGTGCCTTATCTTCTTCTTCTTATAAAAGTGAATTGCACCAAATACCATTATTTCTTCTTTTAAAGCAAGCAAACTTTAGTATAGTGGAAATGGAGAGTTTATCATTCTGATATTTAACACTGCACAATTAACTCTCTCATTTGGGGAGTACACGTAGGGTTGCCATACGTACTGTTTTAAACAGTACATGTACTGATTTTTTGCAATTGTACTGTTTTATGCACAACTCCTAAAACAGAACGCAAATGTACTGTTTTTTACACTTTGTACTGTTTTTTGTACTGTTTTTTTTTGCTCAGTCTATATTTAACAGAACTGGCTTACAAAAAATTATGTTTTGTTAAAAAAAAGTTCTAAAATAATAAGAGTTTTTACGCTGTGGTCATTGTTTTCTCATAAATACACAGTATAAATCTAAATTATAATGGGTGGCTCGTAGCAGTGGTATATTTTCGTGTTGTTATGATTTTATGGCTACCTCTTCCAATAGTCTTTCCCTTTCCACACCTGAGAAAGACAAAAATAAAATCTAAATTTTTTTTAAGTACTAAAAAAATACTTATTCCGACACAGTTATCGTTAATTTTTAGAAGTTTTTTAATATTCGGGCATGTTCTGGAAATCGAAATCACGTAAAATTGAAAACAAAAAATTATCCGTGTTCAAAATTTATAAAAATACCTAATACCTTTGAGGACCACTTTTCTTTACCTAAACTACTGAAATAAGCAAAAGATAAGTTAATTTTTACAAAAATTTTTTTTTTGAAAATATTCATCGTTTTCAATTGCACTTGTTTTAAATATTTTCAGATTTTGTGAAATAAAAATAAACCAAACTATTCTTTTTGGATTTTATAGATTAATGGCCAATTTCACCAAGTTCAGGTTTAATTAACTTTCTTTATAAAAGTCAAAAAACCTATTGTTTTAGTAATAGTTAATTATAGCTGAACTTGGTAAAATTAGCCGTAAATAATTTAAAAATTATTTAAAATTGGAAAATTAATTTAGGAAACAAACATTTTCTCAAATTCAATATGATTTGTGCAACTATGTGTGTAGTGAAAATTGCTTTAAATACGAATATGTTTAAAGAAAATCGTACTTACAAAATCAATGAGTTGAATGTTTTGAGCTAAGTAAGGCTTTTCTCCTTTCTTATATGGCTTACAGCAATGTTATGGTTTTTCTGGCCAAATGCTTCGTTTGTGGTGGTTGCTTTTTAAACGCAAATGGAGTAGTTTCATATGTATATTTATGAAATGCCATAAACTGGAAATAATTCCTTTGACGTTACACATTTTAAGTGTATTTCTTTCTTTATATAATTGTTGTTGCATATTCAATCAAAAGTTTAAAATATTTAACCCAATTTCACCAAGTTCAGTTAAAACTAACTATTACTTTAACTTCCAGCTTACAATATGTTTAGACAGCTTGAACTGATAGTTAATTATAGCTGAACTTGGGGGTTGCTTATTAAAACAAATGGTAATGTTGTCGTCAAAAAAAATGTACTGTTTTTTTCTTGATTGTACTGTTTTTATGTATTCAATGTACTGTTTTTCCGAATTAAAAATCTGGCTACCCTAAGTACACGATTTCTTTTTACCTCTTTTAGAAACTTAGGCCCGTTTTCACAACTTACCGATAGCTAAAGATAGGACTCTATCGGCCGTATAAAAAGTGTTTCATTATTAAAACTTTACTTTTACCTACCAGGTGGGATGAACCTTGATTTACTTTATCGCTCACTTAAGGTTAAAGCAAAATTTTAATAAAGAAGCACTTTTTATAAGGCCGGTTAAAGTCTACTTTTAGCTATCGGTAAGTTGTGAAATCGGGCCTTAAACTTATAAAAATTATTGCAAGTTACTTCATTGTTTATTACACTCTCTTTTTCAATTATTAAAGAATAAGTTAGGAAAATAAACCAAGAACAACAGGATTCTAATTTAGTGGCCAGCCAAAAACAACTACATACTTAGAAAAAAGTTGTAAATACTAACAACAATGTAAATTATCTACTCGTTGAATAATTGTTCTAATAAGTAACAGTAAAACATCGTTTCTAATTATGTGGTCACCACTGTATATAAAATTGGTTATAAATTTTCTTGTCTTCCTCTCAAACAAACATTCTTGCTTGCAAGACTTGCTAATAAATATGAATATTATTTTCAAATTGATTTATTTTCTTAGTTTCTTTCGCACATGAATTAAATTCCAAAATCCGTTAAAATACCTTTACCTATTAGCTCTATATTGAGCTTGTCAAATATGTCAATTGATTTTCGCTTTTATGCCATCTATTCGCTGGCTATTAGCCAACAACCACTTTGTCTTTCACTTTTCCCAACATATACCCATCCATTAAACCATTTAAAGATTCTAAAGACATATGGCGTCTACTAATCTTTCATCTTAAACAAAAAAAAAGTTCTTAAAATGCAGTAAAAATTCTCTTAAAATCTATAAAAATACACAAGAAAAAAAATGTTTATAAACACACATCGTCTGCTCATTATTGGTTTGACCTACCGACCATTGTTGAAAAAATTGAGTTAAGTATAGGGTATATATATTTTGAATACCCTCTCTTCATGAAATTAATTATGGTTTCTAAGATATTAGGTATTTAATTTTGCTCCATATTCACTTTTTTAAAGTTTATTAAGTATTGTTTTGCTCAACACGTCAATGTTTGGCGAATGCAGCAAATTCCTCATACAAAAACCTACAAAATAAAGCAAACAAAAGTAGTAAACGCGAAAAAAATTAGTTAAGGCGAAAGCAAAATAAAATGACAACAAAAGAATTATATTTCACTCTTGCTTCGCTTCAATAATGAGCTGACGATATGTAGCTGTAGTTTCTTCTATTTTGTTATCAGTGTATATACATTGTAAAAATTTAAGTAGATATAGTTGGGGGGATATTAAAGAGCCAAATAATCTACACTAACGCCCTGGAAAACACCCAAAATTTTTACGTTTGAACAAACCTTTTGCGTTGTTAGTTTGGGTGTTTGAAAAATCAAATATTTTTGATTTTCGTACAAACATGTTAAATATTTATTAGAATAAAATAGGAAAATCTTGAAACAACATACAAAAAAATTAACAATTCGCAAGCGAAAAGTGTGTGATGTCCAAGCAGTTTGTGTAATTTGCTTGGCATTTATTTACCTCTTTCTGCAACTGTTTAAAAAAAATTATTTTTACTTATTTAACTGTAATATAAAAAGCCTTAAAAGGACAATTAACTTATATTACAATGAAACGAAGAATTAAGTTAAGAATAATAGTGTTTGACATGGAAAAATAACAATCGCCTGATCTATACTCCATGAACTAGGACAGTGCATTCATACAATCTTACCTGCTACAGCAGACCAATTATGTACTTAGCTGGAACAATAACAACCAATTAACGAAACTAATAGAACGCAAAATAACAATCAGGGGTGTCATGGAAATCGAAAACGTAAAACGAAAGAATTTTAAGAGTCGTTTTTCAATAAGATTTATGTAATAAAAAAATTGTATGACAATTATTACACAAATAATGCTCTATTAAATAGAATTGTTTAACAAAAATTGTAAAAATTAGATTTAAAGTATAATAAAAAGAACTGCTAAATTCTTTCGTTTTACGTTTTCGATTTCCATGACACCCCTGAATATTGAATGGATCGATACTCCAAGAACAAGGACAGTGAAGTCTTACATGGGAAGACACACTGCAACAAATCGTGATAGATGGGGATGTTTTGTGGTGGCCATATGCTCCCAAAGGGGGTAATAGAGAAAAAAAACGATAGATTTTGACAACAAAGAGGAATTTTTAAAACCTAGTCAAATAACAAAGAATTATAAATGTATTTGTTCTCTCGAGATCTTATTTTTTCATTAATGTGCCCCCGGTAGCGATAAATTGTATGTTACTTTATACTTTGTAACTGGTTGTTTAAGTAAAGGCTAAGCTGCATGCAACAATGTCTTTAGACCACAAAACTCATCGAACAGTTACTTATATTTGATAAGTCGAGTGAGAATAACACTTTCTTGGCTGTAGAGAAGGAACAATTTGAGAAATTCATAGTAGTTGTTAAACTAATGGCTACATCTTTAGATTACATTCAGGGCAACAATTGTTATAATGAAAAACTTTTGTCTAACATAGTATCCGTCTAAACCAGATTAGATCGGCTTTAGGGTTACAATTTGAGATATTTAATCACGGTAGATGAGAGGCAAAGAATCCGAAATCTTGCAATTTATGCCTTAGAAATAGGAAATAGCGAAAATCACTTTAATTCTACACAAAAAAAATCTTTAAGTGTATTATCCGTAACCATGTAAATTTGTTTTCTTTTACCATCTTTTTCTCACTTTCTAGCTCTCTCACTCTTTTCTCCTTAGTCTGCATGTTGTAACTAAATTTAGCAGCCATTTAAGTTTTCTTTTTATCTTGAAGTGGGCGATTGGTAAAATATGTCTTTTTTAAGGGTTATTGCAGCATAGTCGTATACTTGATGAATGAACGATTTAAAAATACATATTTTTGTGTTGTCATATTTTGTGTTAGTACTTGTTTGTAATAATTTGCCACATTTTTAATTTTGTTTTTAGCATTTCTTGTTAATGAACCAGTTGACGTATTACATATGTATGTATGTATATGCATACATATTTAAAAACAAATTTATGATGATTACGTTAGGTTTTATTAAAATTTCATGATACGCTTACATTTGGTAGGAAAACGTAAAGATAAAGGTGCCAAATTAAAAATGTATGTCGGATCTTGCTTAAACTTTGTCACATGTTGGAGGCATCATCAAGGTTTTGGTTTGGATTTTAAATTAGTTTTATTAAAAGCTTTAACAGTGATTAATACATTAGCAGCAGCAAATGTCGGATTACACCTACTCTGAGTCCCTCTATTAGCATATGCTTTATTAATAAAGTAGTTGTAAGACTAAACCAGTTCTGTTTAAAAAAAAGTATTGTATATCTGACATTCGACTTAATATCGCAACGTAAACGTTTCGGCTTAATTTTTTTAATTAAAAAATGTAACAGTTGCTCACTTTTCTTGAAAGAAAGATATTGGTAAGACCTAATATTTAGATGTGAAAGTTAACACTTGACCTACATTCATATGTATAGTGCGGTAGTTCGTCCATTTCTCCTAAATGAAATTATTTTATTGCGGTTATAGCTTTGAAATATGTCACTTAATCCTACTGTTCCGTTTAATATTCTCAGATATAAAACTCATCATCGATCAAACTCAGTGATGGAGTTAATGGACTTACAATCTTTCCGATTGACACGACAGGCATTAACTTTTGTGCAAATGAAGCAGGGTCACAGAAAGGTTTACGATTTGCTGCATACATACTCTAGGAAGCTCATCTTAAGCATATCGCACACGCAAAAGAAAAATCAATCCATCTGTTCTCAAATCAATCCGAAGCGCTTTCATAGCTGTCAAATAAAATGTTTCGAAAATCGGCAAACTTTGCACAAAAAATTGACAAAATCGTCAAATTGACTTGCTAAAATCGTCATTGTAAAATAACACTAACTTCTGGAAGTATGTATTAGAAAGTTTAAAGCTATTTTTCGTTTGTTTTTATTTATTGAAATAAAAAACATTATACATACAGACCTCTCAAAGAAATCAATTCCGATCGAAAGTGGAAGTGATTTCGTATCTTATATGTATACAAATATATTTAAATCAGAGTCCGCCAAACACATACCTTCACATTTCTTGTTTCTCTTGGTTGTTTATTTTTGAGCGTAATTGTTTTTGTTTGTTCAGTGTTTTCTAGTAAAAATACAAATTATTTTCTCATGCTCTCTTTATTAGTGTGAGAGCATTCGCACATGTGCGGTGTTTTGCAGACCTCTGATTTAAATATAATTATGCGTATAAAGTTTTTAGTAAAGTAATGAACAGTTCAAATTCTCTGATAACATATTTTTTATTTATTTATTATTTAAGGTCTACGGAATAAATCCTTACAGACCAATTATAAATTTTTTATTTTTTTTCATAGGGGCATTTCCACAAAAAAGCTTTGTTTTTGCCACGTTACGCCACCAAGCTATTAAGCTTGTATATTAAACCCATTAAGCTGGTTGTGCTTTAAACCAAAATACAAAAAAGTAAAAATTATATAAAAAAAATTTTTGAGAAACAATTAACAAATGGTACACTTTATTTTTGAAAATGCACATATATGTATGTGCCTCTTATTATTAATTTATTGAACAACTTAATATAAATAAGTTAATAAAGTTTAATTTTTTTCGCACCAGCTATCATGGCCATCAGCTAATTACTCAAATACCTGTGAACTTTTTTTTATTTTAAATTGATAGAGGGAGTTTACACGGTGTCTATTCAGACATGTCTAACAAACACGTTTGTTTTGTTTGTAGGCGATCGGGGTAGAGAAGAAAGAGGGGTTGACTAACAGATATGAAATTAGTTTTCATGTTTGTTTATATGAATTTCCATGTTTTTAATTTGTATTATATTAGACTATTATACATGAAAACAGATATGTTTGGAAATACATCGTGAAAAGACAATAGGTTTTTGGAAGCATGTTCAAAAGAGAATGTCAAAAACTGACATGACTGAAAAGACTCCGTGTAAACTCCCTCTTATACTGTTCTTTAATATAAGTATGTATCTTATGTATTTTAATAATTTTTAAAATTAAAAAGTAATTTCAATTTTTGCGAATACAAAATTTTAATTTCAAAAGATTTTGTTATTCGTGCTTAATTCCCAGTTTTTATTCTTGATAAAAACACTTGAAATTTATTGTTGATGGGATAAGCTATTCCTATGCATTTCACTGGTTGCTTAGGCCAGATCATCAGGAAACTTCATCCATAAAGATTTTAGAAAAACTAAAGATATTAAACCAAATAAAACTGTAAAACGTATAAGACTTATAGCAACAGTTCTACTTGTAATAATATCAAAGTTTAAACAAAACACATCAACAATAAAAAAGTGGGATTATCTCATCTTACATTCCCCACTACAATTAGTTGAAATTCTCTCAACATAAATTGTAGTTGTAAGTAGGTTAAGAAAAACAAAATAAAAAATAACAACAACTTACAAAAGATGTTGTCAATTAAGTGTTTTTTAGGCCGTGCACTTGCCTGTTTATAATCAAAAAGTAATTTCAGTTTTTGGGAATACAACATTTTAATTTCAAAAGATTTTGTTATTCGTGCTTAATTCCCAGTTTTTATTCTTGATAAAAACACTTGAAATTTATTGTTGATGGGATAAGCTATTCCTATGCATTTCACTGGTTCCTTAGGCCAGATCATCAGGAAACTTCATCCATAAAGATTTTAGAAAAACTAAAGATATTAAACCAAATAAAACTGTAAAACGTATAAGACTTATAGCAACAGTTCTACTTGTAATAATATCAAAGTTTAAACAAAACACAACAACAATAAAAAAGTGGAATTATCTCATCTTACATTCCCCACTACAATTAGTTGAAATTCTCTCAACATAAATTGTAGTTGTAAGTAGGTTAAGAAAAACAAAATAAAAAATAACAACAACTTACAAAAGATGTTGTCAATTAAGTGTTTTTTAGGCCGTGCACTTGCCCACTTTTTTATTGTTGATGTGTTTTGTTTAAACTTTGATATTATTACAAGTAGAACTGTTGCTATAAGTCTTATACGTTTTACAGTTTTATTTGGTTTAATATCTTTAGTTATTCTAAAATCTTTATGGATGAAGTTTCCTGATGATCTGGCCTAAGCAACCAGTGAAATGCATAGGAATAGCTTATCCCATCAACAATAAATTTCAAGTGTTTTTATCAAGAATAAAAACTGGGAATTAAGCACGAATAACAAAATCTTTTGAAATTATAATTTTTAAAATTCTTTGTTTTTATTTAACCCTTATATAAACATTGAACCTTTTTATACCTTAAGTTTGTCATTCCGTGTGAAACTTTTTTATTATTCATCTCAGACCCCATGAAGTATATATATTCTGGGTCCTTTAGTAAGCCGATTTAGCCATGTCCGTCTGTTGAAAACACGCTCACTTTCGAAAAACTCAAAAGAAATAAACAAACTTGGTGTCAAATTGCTTGTAGTTATCCTAAGCAGTTTGGGATTGAAATCCTGCAAAAGCGGTTCAGTAGGATCAGAGCTATGAATCAAAATGTGGAACCACCACTTAAAAAAAATTGATAATATAGTTACAAAAACTAACATAAATGGTGGAAAAATGCATAGAATGATGTAAGATTTTGCAAAAATTCGTTTTATTCGACTTATATCACGCTGTAAAATTTCGTAAAGATCGGTTCATAATTTACCCTAGGCCCCATATAAGCCCTACTCCCGGAAAACAATATAAAACGCCTAAAACCCTAATTAACAATGCTATCATAACAAATTTTGGCATTTCACAGTTTAATAGGACTAGAAATGACACTGTAAAGTTTCGTGAATATCGGTCCATAATTTACCCTAGGCCCCATATAAACCCAACTCCTGATATAAACCCTACTCCTGATATAAACCCTACTCCTGAAAAACAGTTTAGTACGCCTAAAACCGTAAAAAATATTGCTATAATAACTAATTTTGACTCGTCACAGTTTAATAGGGCTAGAAATAACACTGAAATTTCGTGAAATTTCCCTACTCCCGGAAAACAGTTCAGTACGCCTAGCCTCAAACCGTTATTAACAATGCTATATAATAGAAATTGGTACGACACAGTTTTGTTGGACTAGAAATGACACTGAAATTTCGTGAAGATCGGTCCATAACTTACCCTAGGCCCCATATAAAGCCCACTCTGGTAAAATAATTAAATACGCCTAAAACCGTAGCAGATATAGATATTGCGGTAAACTTTCTTCCAGCTTAGCTTAGATCCCATTTTAGCAGCCTTCTGAAGTTCACTGCAAACCCTAAAACTATTTGCTCCGCTGTATTGAAATTTATGTTTTTTAATACCAAAAGTCACTCTGCAGAATTTTGGGATAATTGGTTCTAGCTTACCATGGCTTCAATATAAATTGCCCTCCTGAAAATCATTTAAGTTAGCTTAAACTGTTACGAATTATGATATTTTACTCAAGCTATTTAAAATTGCCAAAAAAAAAGCATTAAACTTTCTGATTGTTTGTCAATAAGTTATTATATGTAGGTCAAACCGCAACCAATTTTAATGCAGTTGTCTGTTTTTCTAAAGATAATTATAATAAATAGACATTATACAGATATTACTCCTAAAACATTCGAACTGTCGGTAGAGGGTATCAAAGATTCGGCACAGCCGAATATAGCACTCTAACTTGTTCTCGTTTAAATTACAGTTTTTGTAACCCTTTTTGTGCTCCTTTTCAACGGCAACGCTGTTGGTGATTTGCACATTATCATTAAATTCTCTTTTCTTATTAGATTTAACAATAATACTAACGCACTCTCACTCTCTTTGTGACTCTTTTTTTTAAACGTTAAAAAAATTCAAGTTTATTCACATTTGGAGGTCTACTATACTTAAACAAAAAACCGCACACGCAACCCTTAATAGATATTTAACAGATACTGAAGAGGGTTGAAATGTTAGAATCAACTACACAAATTTCTAAGAAATAATGTTTGTTTACTTTTCGATGGCTGTTAAACTAGCGTTACCACCAGCAAAATTCTACATAACACTGGAATTAAAGCAAAATTACCGGATTTATATGAAATTACACCTGATATTAAATAAACGTTTTATACATAGCAATATGGTTATTTTGTTGTTGTTTTTTAATCAAAATTTTCATATTTTTAATCAGGCTAAATTTAATTTTCATTAATCTACTTTTTTGAGGAAAGCAATTTTACAACATGAAATAAATTACAATTTATTGATAATTTTTCATGCTTGACTAAGCGGGGAATTGAACCCACTTTTTTTCTTTTTGATATATTTGGTATACAGACATAACATATGGTGCAGTGGCCGGAATATACATATTTAGAGACCCCTTGCTTTCTAAATGAACAAATGAATGGAGGTTGCTCAAAATTATCGAGTGATCAAAACTAATATCTATGTGTTGGCGAAAAATAATCATTTATAGAATAAACCCTTTTCTTTAAATATTGCAATAAATTTCATCCCTGAAATCAAACCTCGATTTTATTTGGGTCACTTCTTCAATATAAAGTTCTCTACAGTATAACATCATAAGCCATCCGAATTGGAAAACTGGGCTTATGTATTTTTGCAATTGGTTATAATTATCCCAACATCCCTTAAAAAAATTTTAGATATTTTTTTTAAATTAGTTTCTGATTTAGACGATAATTGACTGTTTACATTTCAATGTTTTTAATACTTTTTTTTAACTTTAACTTTGTATATGATATTATTACAATAAACTTTTCGTATTTATAACTGTTTTAAAACGAAAGAATTTCAAATTACAACTGATCTACACCTAAAAGAAATTACCAAAGCTCTACCCATGGCAGTAAACCCAATTACACCCAAATCGGGTATTGACCTACCAAGTGGCAGCACTTTGTGTAACACTCTTACCCACATAGACACAAGGAAACTTCAAAACACAATTTTGAGAGTTCATAAATAAAATGAACAAGATTTACGAAGGACACACAATAAAAAACAAACAATGAAATTACTCGTATATGTAGTTAAGAAGAAGAATATTCACAATATTTTGTTTGTGTAAGTTCCGTTTGTTTGTTAAGTTTTAGTTCGCATAAAATAGTTGTCTCATCTGTTTGGAAAATCGTTGTCTCGTCGGTAGAAAACTGTTATTAAAGTTCAGTGACGTGAATTAGTTTGTAAATATAGAAAACAAATTTAGAACAAAACTTTGAATGAAATGCCATTTGTTAAGATTTCGAATTTGTTTTACAGTGAATAATAATTTACATAAAATCTTTTTTTTTAATGATTTCAATACCTTGAACTGTCACCCTTGTGCCATCCGCTTAAAAATATTTTAAGAAGAATTGCTTAAAAAATCAGTACAAATAAGAAAAAAATTGGCTTCTAAAAATTAAAAAAAGATAAATTTTATTGAAATTAAATAACATGTGTTAAATATAAAAAGAAAATAAACTTACAAATTGTGTTGGTTAAAAACAAAACATTTTTGTGTTAAAACTAAATGTCTATATTATGTTGGAAATCATTAATATTTTCAAATTGCATCAAGAAATAAAATTTAATAATTTTTATGAGAAAAACATGTTAAATATTAACGTTAAATCATCAATCAATTAATGTGCAAGCACTAAATTTTAAAAGTTGTGAAAAATTTACAATAATTTGTGTATGTTCGAAAAAGTTTTTCTTATTTTTCTCATCAATAATTTTAATGCTTGATTTACGGACCACATTAATATGAGTGTTCTCTTTAATTATTTTGAAAAATTAACCTTGGAAATTTTTTTTTGTGGAAAAATATAGTTTTACTTTGTATAACTTTAACATCTTAAATTTATTGGTAAAACAAAAACTTAATCAACTATGCGTAAATTATATGATTTCTGTTCAGAAAATTTTAGGTGTTGATGCAATATTATTTTTCGAACTTTCACTTAATGAAGCGATAGATATCTTATTCCTTATACAATTTTGTGATATTCCTATAATTGCGCCCAATATTTAGGCTTGAAAAATGGGAACAAATCCCAATGTAATAAGAAATGTTCAATTCAAATCTGGTATTTGTTTGTCAAAAGTCAATAAAAAATTGAACAAAGTAATGCTCACTTATGATTCCCGCAAAAATGTTTGTCCGAAATTTAATTTTGAGTATTTTTTTTTTTTATTTTATTAAAACTTAACGATTTTTTTTCAATCTTATGATTTCGCTATGGAAAAAATAGTTTTTTACTGCAAATAAGTAAACGAATTAAAATAATACATATGTACATAGTTTGTTAAGTATAAAGACGAGTGAAAAAAGGAATCGATAAGGAATTATGATTGACAATTAAGCTATTGAAAAAATTTTAAACTGAAATTAAGACTGTGTTGTGAAGACGTACGAACAAAAAGGAACCCTGTAAAGATCGACTTTGTAGAGCCCTTTGATAGGAAATGAAACGATTCAAAGGCTTACGATTTAAAAGGGAATTCTTGTTTTTAAAGTTTACACATTAAAAAAAATCATTTTCTATTCTGCTATATTTTTCAGTGTTAGAAAATGGGTATCTATAAAGAGCAATAATTTATAATGCGACTCTTACTTAGACCAACCAATAAAAGGAGTATGGGCTTTACCGATTATAACTTTTGATTTATCCTTCTTAAATACAAATCTTAAATCGGCAAAAGCAAAGCAGTTAAAAAAACTTTGCTCCCGAGGGGATAAAAACGGGTAAATTCGGTAAAACTAAAAGATATACATACAAAAAATTGTATACTTTCTTTGTCACCCCATCCCTCTTTTAAACCAATAAACATAGAAAAAAAGATTAAGCCAAATTCGTAACTTATCTAAAAAATAATAATATAAATTTGGCACTTTTCGAAATTCGACGTTTTTCTACATTCATTGACATACATATACATACATATTTAATTATGGCCTCCCGCTACAATATTTATATTTGATACTTCATTGGGGAGAAAAAAAGTATCAAAAATAGAAATACGGAAAATAATATTTCTTTCTTTTAATTTATTTTCTATAATATTGAACTTAGAAACATTAAATTTAAGGTGAATGGGAACCAATTGGATAAAAAATGTTGGTACTTGTTTTGTTCTTTAACTGGTACTTTTTGAATTTTCGTCATATTGGACCTAGAAACATACAAATTTAACTTCATGGTGGTCCTGAGTGAAAAAGAATCTGTTAGGGGCAGCTTGTTCGCAAATAGATACACTAAGACTAAGACATACCCAGTTAGCCAGATTGCACGTCGTGCACGACAGCTTGAGCGTCTTATAAGTTGTCTTTTATTTAGCTCTATGTGGAACAGTAGTTGTCCTCTATTAAACTTTATCTGGAAAAGTATGAGCGACACTGTCTTATATTTAAGTTGTCTTGTATAAAAGCTTTTCACGACAAAGTTTTTTTGAATGCTATTTAATCACTTGCTTGTTTTTCTTAAAATTCTTACATTTTTTTTAATTGTTAATTTAAATACATACAAAAAATTAACAAATTAGCTCTAACCCGTAAAACCGAAAAATGCTGATGAAATTATATGCGGAAAATTAATTACATGCAGTTAATACTTCACTGTCCCCTTTAGGATTGCTTATAAGAGTCGAATATAAAACATATCGTCCCTTAATATAACAGTAGCGTATAATTTTTTAGCCAGAAATTCTCGAAAGAGAGGCGCGGTGCCTATTTGTTTGAAATAAGTTTCAATTGATATTGCCGTGTATTAATCAGTGATTAAAATAAACTTGTTTGTGTTGTCTACCATTTTAAGTTTCATGGTCTTAAAAATACCCTTAGCCTTATTATATACCTTATTTAGTAAGCAAAATGCCTGCAGGGATTTATACGTCTGTCCCTTTCGTAACTCAGTTTTACAACTGTTAAGGGCGTTACATATTATTCAATAAAGCATTTGAAAGTTGCCAGATAAAAATAAAGTTAATTATCAGCCCAATTATGACTCAAAATTCAGTGTATTACCTTCTCCTATTTTACAATTGAATTTAAATAGGAAAAGGGGAAAACTTATAATTGGGGTTAATATGTTGGAATATTGGAAACATTTCTTCCCACAGGCTAGTTTTTAGTTTGAATAACTTTTTTCTATAAACCTCAGGTTCTTAATCACTATGATGGCCATCTTTATTAAAATCTAAGAGTCCATCTTGCGACATTCATTATCGAACTTTTAAAAATATATATTAAATAATTGAAGATTTTTCTTAAAAAGAAACCGAGGCTTTGGTTCAGAAGACTGTGCATTTTTTATCAACAATATTTACAAAAGAAATAAATGTTATCACTGATATCGAATCTGATTTTATTTGGGTATCTGAAGTAAGAAATTTAAATTACACCTGCATTACACCTAAGAGAAAATACCCACGCTCTACCCACGGCAGTAAAAATCATACCAAATTCGGGTAATTACCCGGAAAGTGGCAACACTGATTATTATAAGCTGTTTTATCAGGTAAAGTTTTCATAAATTGTATTTCTTTTTATAGGCTAAAATGGAGTATATGCGTATACACCATTATTCTTTTAAAAACTTTGGAGTGGCAATTTCTTGTAAAATAGCGCGTATGAGCTTACACACTTATTGAAGGAACATTTTGAACATGAAATTATACACTATTTTTTCCAACGACATTTTGACCCACTTTTTGGAAGTAGAATTTGACGAAATTTTGACCAAACATAAAATCAATGATGGAGATTCTAAATATGCAATAAAAAAATAATAGCATATGAGCACATACGCTATTGTTATATTAAGGGGATGATATAACAGAAATTAAAATTCCAACAATAATTAAAAAAAAGTCTGAAATAGATAAACATATAACAATTTTTGCCGTGGACGTCGAAATAGACGACATTGTCTAATTGTTCCCATCCTTCTTCGAGGATGTTTTAAAGACTAGGTATGCTCGAAATATATACTGCCTGTTCAACAATTACGAACGTTGCCGTTCGCATAGAAAAATTGTATGAAAAACAATCAGTTTTAAAAGCATTTTTGACATAAAATTCTATGCGAATGTTTACGTTCGAAATTGTTAAACCGGCAGATAAATTCATTTATACTTATATGTATATTTTCTTAATTTTTGTATAAATAATTATGGTCAAATTTCGACCTCTGGGTAAACACTAGGGTATTTAATTAATCGATTTTTTGTATTGATCGATTAATCGCGCGAATAATTATTCGACGTAAAAATTTAATCGAATAATAATCGAACAAATTAATATTATTCGTTTAATCAAATAATTTTGAATTTTTTCTAATTGAAAAGACCAAAAATTATATTTTTTTAACAAAGTAACAACTTAACAAAACAATTTAAAAGGAAAATTTATTAATAAAACATAGCATCAATATTTAAACTAATCTTCTAAAATAATCTTTCAAAAAGAGTATACAGTTTAAATGTTTATGTTTCAAACGATTTCTTTCTTTTGTGTTGATGAAACTTGATTTAGAAAAGATTCTTTCAATTATTGTTGACGTTGGAGAGATTGAAAGTAAAGCGTTATAAAGCATATCCATTTTATCTGTTCTTTTTCTAAAAATTAATAGTTTTGAATTATACATTTTAAATTTTTAATACTTTTAATAATCTTGTTAAGGTCCGGTAGAAGGTTGTTTTCATTCGTCTCAAAAAAATCATCTTCATCAGAATCAAAATTTGTACTCGAAGAAAATGTTCCTGAGTAAAGAAACAATAAAAGGGTATTTAAAACGTACCGGCTTGTTTTTTTACATTAATGAAAAAAATTTGTATATGTACTGTAAAAAAAAATATTCGATTAATTGATGAATCGACATAAATTATTCGAACTATTCCTTAAACGAAAATAAGCAATTTTAAATTATTCGAGTTGTTAATCGCCCAAAATTAATCGATTAATCGAACAACGGTTAATCGTTTGAATACCGTAGAAAAAACTTGTATTATTACATTTTTGAATATTTGGTTTTAAATAAACCACTTTGGGCATATTTTTAACAAGTTTTAGAGCGTATTTTTTTATTTATTTATTTTTTGTTATTAATTTAGTTTTTGCTACATAATTAATGCGCAAAAAAACACTTTTTTAAATCATATTTCCGGATTCCCGTTTATTAGAAACATTTGTATAGAATACTGCATGGAAATTTATGCACTGTTAGTCGATTCGACGGTTGCAGGGTTAAATATGGTCATGACCAGGACCAGTTCCTAGATATTAAATATTAAAATCCTACCTCAATTATTATTGTCTTACATCAAAATTAGAGTTATATATATTAAACAATCTTTTTGATTTTAAACTTTTCAGTTTATCAATAGTATGAAATGGGAATTTAGCACATTTAATTTAAATGATTTAAACGAAACCTTGTTAATTAATAGTTAAATGCCAAGAAAAACTTTGGTAAACTTTATTTAGTTTATCCGTTTTTTATATAATTCATGGAAATGTTTATTCTGAAAACATTTCTTTATTGTTTTAACACAATGATTTCATAACATGTATTACATATTTTTTGTATATTGTATGCATTCCTCTTACTATGCGTCATTATCCTTTTAATGGCGATGGTGGCGATGATGAAGTAAAAAAGAAATTATAATTATTTCTTTGTTGTTCCGCTCTCGCTGTTTTTTTATTGTTTTGCAATGATAGTTCCTTAGTTGGCATTTTTTAGACAGAAGCGTGGAGAATATAAAAAAAATTAACGCCAAAAGGAACTAGTTTTTAAAACTGGATTTATGTTAAATGTGTCACAGTTGCGTGCTCCCACTTATTGCTTACAACCACCACACTGTTTTTAAACCATTTAAAGCTGTAAAAGTTTAGCATGATGTCATCGCCCCTAGCAGGGTTCTCATGTCAAACTGTCGTTATAACATTGTTTAGTACTTGTTCATATTCATTTTCTTACAAAAAAGGTTATAATCTCACCTTTTTTTTAACCACTCACAACTTGTTATAAAGAGTAAATATTAACACTGTGCAACAAAAAAAACCATCCTCAATAGTTGCAATGCGAAATGAAATAAGACTACTGGTTGAGCAAATCTGCCAAAGGGTTTTGCAAAGTTAGCTCGAGTCTTCGAAATTTCGACCCTTGAAATTTATGAGTTTTTTCAAACGACGCACATAGGGGTTTTTTGCCAATCTAGCCGGACATTACTTTTTGTTTTAGCTTATATTGCTTCTTAAAAGTTATTGAGTGCTCCTATATCGATGAAACTTGGCAGAAATATGTGATATTGTCATAGGCAGGTAAACCTTAAAAATAAATAAAATCGGACCAAGGAGGAAAAGGTTCCCCCTTGAAGAACTAATCCAACGTCTGAAAAATGCAATTTTTTTTAAAGTTTTCCCATACTTTTGTTTGGCGAATGCAACTTTTAACGTCGCAAAAGTTAAAAAAAAATACACTTTTCGCCCCCGCCCCCTTTTGAGGGCGGTTACATAAAATAATATTTAAAAAAAAAAAAAATGTAAATATTAAAAGAAATAGATTACTAACGCCTTAATACTATAAAAATTAAATTTTTGAACTTTTATAGGTAGGGGGAGGTATACCTCCAAACCCCCCCTCCCCGGAACGACCCTGTAAAAAAAATTTTTTTTTTTTGCTAATTTCCAAAACATATTAATTTTTAAGATTTTATGTATTTTATAGTATTTAATTTATCTGAAAATAATAAATATATTCGTAATTATAAGTTATTTATAATAGTAACAGCAAATTTTATTTAAAATAACTTCTCTTTTGCACAAAGATGATGATGAGTGCCATGGTTCTTCATCGTCTGCTTCTTCAAAATCCTCTTCTGAATCGGAATTCTCTTCAAAGCCAAGTACAGTTAGAAGCATAAAAGAAATTGCTTCTTTCGTAAAGGGTAATGACTTTTTTTTGGAGTTGGTCTTATACTAGTAATCAGTGGGTCAGAACTAAGCAGAAGTCTATTTATAATATCTTTGTTACAATGCCTGTAAAGCCGAAAATGTTTATTTCGTGCCTTAGACGCTTCTTCTGATAATAGCCCGATAGGCAACAATGTCTCACTTATTAAAGTTGCGCCATGTATTATACACTTTTTCCATTTTACTCTCAAAGCTTCAAAATGGTTCTGATAACAATTTTATGCTGTAACCAAAATATATATTAAAAAAAACTAAAAACTAGAGCCCAGGTTTGATTTTTTATTATATATTATTTTTTTTGTTAATGATTTTAAAAGTTATGCAAAACAGGTACATTTATTTTGCTCCATAAAATAACGTCATTTAGCGGCCGCACAGGTGGTTAAAACCCGTTACTTACTGTTTCGCACATCCCTTTTTTACACAGGTAATATTAGTCTTAGATGTAATAATTTAAATAAAAAAACATCTACGTACAACCAAAACATTTTATGACTGACGAAAGGGTTTCTATCATATGTACCTATGCAAGATGAGCAAAAACAGAAAAAAGGTGAAATTTTCAAAAAATCATAAAAAAATGGCGCAACAACGCGCAACGTTTTTTTTTTTTAATTTAAAAGTAGAGATTTCAAATTTTATTGTGATGTATAACATTTTTAAGAAATCAGCGGGCTTCACCTTCAAAAACCTTTTAAATTTTTTTTTTTTTTTACAAAAAAGTGAACAAAAACATCGTTTTTTTTAATTTCGAACTAATTTTTTTATCATAAAAACTTCTAAAAAAATTTTTCTAAAAATTATAATGTTACAAATTGATATTTCTAAAAAAATTTTTCTAAAAATTTTCATAATTAGCTGTTTATATAGTATTGCACAGAAAAAAAAATCAATGTAAATTCTTTATTCGTTTATCCACAAAAAAATATATTGTAAACCTCCCAAAACCGTAAAAAGTCAATGAACACGCATGCAGTTTAATCAACTTTCCTGGTTTTAACAGTGTCCCAAAACCACAAATCTCAAGCAAAAGACTTGAAAATTCACTATACAGAACTTTGTTGTCTGTCGAGCTGCGTACTTAAATTTTTCCATTTCTTAAATTTAATTTTTTGCTTAATGTCCGGCTAGATTGGCAAAAAACCCCTATGTGCGACGTTTGAAATAAAGCTTCGTTCACAAAAACATTTTCACTTGGTGTTCATAATAGAGCAACAATTTCTTTTGCAACCACACACATTTTGAATTAAGAAACTGTTTGCAAATTTTAGCCACAACAATATGCATTTATTATTATTATTTTTTACAGCATTATGTTAAAATATTCATTCAAAACTAAATAAAATTATTTTAAACGTCAGATACAATTTCATACAAATTGTTGCTGAAGTTAAAGTAGACTCAACTTTAGTTACATTTTTAAAAATAATTTAGTAACATTTTTGTTCTAAAAATTAAAGGAAAATATATGAAATAATTTGGGAAGAAAAAAGATAGAAGAAAAAACGAAATTGTTGCTCTGATTGTGAACAAAGCTAGAGACAAAAAAAAAATTATAAATGTACTTCTTAGCTAAAAAATAATTTCAGATGTCTTCAATTGAATTTAATGGCGATTCTTTTTCTAGAATATATTACCTCACAACTATACAAAAGAATACTAAAACGGCACTTAAGAGGGTTAAAATGTTCTAATTTGCTATACATGTTTATCCTCTAAAATTGGAGACATGTACATGTTCGTACAAGTCTTATCAAAAAATTCAAAAACTTTAGTTAATTAACTTTTTAAAACCCTTTGGCAGATTTGCTCTACAAATAGTCAAGTTTCATTTCGCATTGCAAGGATTGAGGCTGGGGAGATGATCCGAATTTTGTTGCACTGTGTAACAAGAAAATTGGAACGATAACTAACTTAAGTTTTAAGTTGAATTTAATGCAAATTTAATTAAAATAATATTATCTTTCATGTTAATACAAAATTAACCTTATTAAATTACTCACCACTAAAAAAATATATGACCCGGTTTATTTTATTTCATAATGAGGTTGACTTTCATCTAATTAATAAATGTAAGCAAATTATTTTCACATCACACCTGAAAGTGGAGATATAAACTTTTATTTTTTTAACCTATCTTAGATTTTTAAGATCAAATACATACATATGTATGTAATGGTTGCTTTTTTAGCTGCTCGAGAACTTTCGACATCGATAACTATAGTTTGACAGGGGAGACTTTGAAAAAAAAATAAATCTGTTCGCAAGGTTAATGGAGAACTTTGTCCATTTTACAAAGATTAGTTCTGGTTAAATGGCTACGTCAATAAGCAAAATTGCAGCATTAGGAGCGAAGACAGTCCTCATGCCTTTAATGAATCACATCGCTATTACATCCATTAAAATTAACTGATTGGTGCGGTTAACACGTTCTTTCCAAGTGAGCAAGGAGCGCCTCGAGCTATGCTGACTGAATATTTTTTTCCAAAAATTTATCAGCTAAACATCAACAACATTTGGTTCCAACAAGGTGGCGCAACTTGCTTAACAACGCGCTTAACAATCGATTTATGCAAAATTAATTTGGTGACAACAATATTTCCAGAAGTGGTCCTGTTCTCTGGCACCGTCGTTCGTGCGATTTAACGCCTCTGGATTACTTTTTATGGGGCTTTGTTAAGTCATTGGCTTATACCGACAAACCAGGAACTTTTCAAGCGTTGGAAGCTAATAAGTGGTAAAAAAAATGCCTAAAGGGAATCCCTTTGAACACTTAGGACCGTTTTCACAACTTATCGATAGCTAGGTAGGATTTAATCGTCCGTATAAAAAGTGTTCCACTATTACAACTTTAATTTAACTTACCAAGTAGGATAAACCTTAATTAACTTTATCGCTCAATTATGGTTAAAGTAAAGTTTAAATAATGGTACACTTTTTGTAAGGCCGGTTAAAATCTACTTTAAGCTATTGGTAAGTTGTGAAAACGGACCTTAGTGGTTTTAACAAGATGGTCCAACATGTCAGGCTTGTTATGACCGAATTGCGGTAAAAGTTCCCAAATAGTCTGATATACAAGATCCCATATACCGTTGGCCCTCAAAGTCTTTTTCTCTTACAACAACCGATTTTTTTCTTGATAGTTAATTGCCAACAGGAAGTTTTCAAAACAAAACAAACTAATTTGAATGATTTAAAGCAGGCGTTCCTTCCGGTTCTTGATTCACAGATCTGTAAAGAAATAATATTATTTCGCAGACCCCCAATTAGTTACAAATGGTACAACAATTTAAAATCATAACTTATGTTCAGACCATAAGAGTCTTCAATTTTTATTTGGAAACGGGTATTAAAATTTTAGTAATGAACTTAATTTCGAGGAAAGTATATATACTTGTTTTTAAGGCCAATTAAAGTTCTTTTGTTGAAAAAACGAAAAATGTACTTTTCCTTCAAACTTTTCTTCAGGCAAGTTTGGTAACGCAAAGGAATAGATAATTGAGATTTGAAAAAGGTACCAGACATCACACAAAAAGCACTTGAGTTTTTCTTTATTTGTTTGTAACAAATAAGAAAGTTTTGCCGATAATTTTTTAAGAAACATATAATGACATTAACTCATCAAGGTTAAACACGTATCCAACATTCACATCGATGAGAAATTTTTAAATTTTTTTAAATTTTTTAAATTACTACACTACACTAAATGAATTCTTCTAATTTTCAAGATTGAATTTTGGTTGTCCCGGTAGGCTAGTTGGTAGCAGGGCTGCCAGGTACTTTTTTTCCTTGTCCCCAAAAAATTAAAAAAATATCCCCAAATTAAGAAAAAAAACCTTAATAAGTAAATATTTTTCTGTTTGTTTTTTTTTCTGACCAAATTTAAAATTTTTTTAAAAAAAAAAAAGTAAAAATAGTAAGAAAAATTTTAATTAGAAATCCCCAAAAACCCCCAAATAAAAATTTTTTGTAAAAAAAATTATTTTATTTTGTTTGTACCCTGAAGGAAAAATAACATAAATTTATAAAGTACCTTTAACACTACCTTTTAACTAAAATGATAATCTTAATAAGGACCTTTTACACCGTATAAGTTGTTGATAAGAGTAAGATAAAAGTTTTGCTACTTTTTTTTCATATTTTTAATACGAGACAAAGAAAAATAAGCATAAATAATAAAAGGGAAAGTATATTAAAAGAGTGTAAAATCCCCAAAAAATCCCCGAATTTTTTTTTTAAATCCCCAAAAAAATCCCCAATCCCCAAATGATTTTCTTTGTCCTTTTTGCTCGCATAAAATCCCCAACTTTGGGGATAAATCCCCAAGTCTGACAGCCCTGGTTGGTAGTGAGCTTGTCTAACAGTTCGATAGTTGCGTTTTCGATTTATACGAAAGACTTTGTTCTGTTTCACTACAACGAGCTGTAGGTACACGTTACTATTGCCTAGTAAATTCAGTTTAAATATAATGCAATGACATTTTATACATCATTAAAAAAAAACCTTAAGTACAATTTTGACACACTTTTTAACATTATTTATCTAATTTGTTCCCCAAAATCTACTCTAAAATAAACAAATATGCAGATGAGATTATAACAGGTTATCCATTCTTTGGTTTCAAAAGTAAAGTTAAATAAACACACACATAAAGCTATGATTTCGATGAATCTTTTTTTCATATATTGTCATTTAAATGACCGCCTCTAGATTGGTTGTAGCAGTCGATCGATTTGAGGTTGTTTTCGATAAGTTTTTCGCACATTTCGGTCGATATCTTGACAAATTCTTCAATGTTGGGGGATTATCCTCGCAGACACTTTCTTTGACGTAGCCCCACAAAAAAAGCAACGGCGTCAAATCCTACGATTTTTGGGGCAATTCATGTCGCAAGTCTGGACGATGACAAAACTATCCACATTTGTAAATGGCAAACCATGGTAAAATAAGCAGGTGGAATCGCTTCGGCAACAAATACAAACTTAAAACAAAAATGGAATTATAGGTTCCAGCTTAAGTCAAAAAACATTTAAAACAAAAAATCATCAAAAACTTAAATAAAATACACTAAACAGCACAAAACGTGGACTTTTTGTAAACCTAAACAAAAGATTGGACAAACAATGCGAGAGAAAAACATCGTCATCTGGCGTAGTGGTGCCATCTGTTTTATTTCACCATGAGGCAATCCTTTCATTAAATAAATGTCACTTCAGTCTTGCCAGACAGTCGGTTTACAAACCACTAAATGGATAACCTTGTAACATTAAACAAAGGAATAAAATCATAATAAATGTATCTAGAAATACGAACTTGAGATTTTAAATACAATGTCCGATTTTTAAAACGAATTATTTAGATAAAATAAAATTAGAAAATCAACTTTTGTGTTAAAAATTTACGTTTTTCTTATTTAATGACTGTATATGTATTTGTTTATTGTTAATCGATTTTACTGTATCAATTATAACCATTCCCACTGTATTTCTACATTATCTTAACACCTTGGCAACTTGAAAGCATGAGCTCCTCACTCTTATGTGTATGCTAGACATTTGCCATACAGAAAGAAGAAATTAAAAGAACCTAGTGCCCTACAATGTAAAAACGTCTGGATAAAAATAAATTTTTTTCTAACACCAGATACATGCGCAACTGTAAATCCCGTCCGCCCATTCGTCTGCTCAATTTGTAACAAAGTCAGGGAAACGTACAATGAATGTAAATGTACAAAATTTTGTTGTTGTTTATATTTTGTGTTTAATTTTAAAATTGTTAGTTTAAAATTAGAGTAAAATACAAGTGTTTCTTTAGTTTTTTTTTTTTTTTATAAATGAAAAAAATTGAGAAACCTTTAATACACAGGTTGTTAAGAATATGTTAACTCAAATGCTGTATCTAAAATTGCAGAGAGTAATTAGTATTTGTAAAAAAAAGTACTTAATTATAAAAAAAGAAGTCTTGTCCTGGCATTTAAAAGCCAAATTAATCATGAAAGCAACTCATATATGTACATATTGGGGAGCAAATTTCATTTTCCAAATTTTTCAAAATGTTTACATTAAAGTGATCTAGTTAAAAAAAAAATACAGCTTCTTATTTAAGAAGTAAAACTCGAGATTTACTTTAAATTGAATAATTTCTGAAAGTTAATAATAAAGAAAATTTAAATTATCTACACAGATAATTCACTCCCCAATTATCGTTAAAATGCTTTTTATTCTCACACCTCAATAGTTGAGAGGGTATTATACGTTTGTGATGACGTTTGTAACACTTTAAAATATTGGTCGTAGACCCATCTTTAAGTATACAAATCGATTTAGAATTACTTACAATGACCGTCCCTCTGGCTGGCCATGTAAAACATGTGCGCAAAGTACAGGTCGCAATTTTGGATATAATTTGATGAAATTTGGAATATACATAGGATCTTATCGTCAAAAGGAACAAGCCTATTAAAAAAGGTGAGAATCGGTTCATAATTTCACAAAGCTCCTTTTCCTCTTTTCATAAAAGTCTTTGAACAAAAATAGCAGTTCGTCAGCTCATTATTGGTTTGGCGCATATGCCAATAAGTCGTACTGGAGCAAATTGCATGCGATTAGTGTACCATTGTACTGTTTAAAACTCGATTATACCAGAAATGGTACAATTGTAACAACTTCTGCAACCCTGATATGTATGTTGCAGAATTTCCGAGTGACAGGAATTAAATTCATTAGAGGTGGACCAACTGAGCTAATATAACGCGAACGCGGACTAGTAGTGATTTTTACATAAACAATAGCATTTCTCCGTACATGATCTACATACGGCAGTCAATATATATACATATATAAATTCCTGGGATTCCTAGTTGGAACAAAGAAGGGCCAGGGCAGTCAATATACAAATATTTAAAAACAACAATAACATACGACGATACAAAAAAATTAGTTTTACAGCTAGTGATCTGTGAAACTTTTTTTTTCTATTTTTGAAAGAAGCAAACGAAAAAAACTTTAAGGAAAATGTCAAATTGACCACCAACTCCATAGTTAAATACTAAATACTGTGGCGTAGGGTATCATATTGTTAAGCTTGACCGACCCTACTTTCTTACTGGTTTTATCTTTATTTTTTGAAATACTGTGTATTGAACCAGATTATTCAAGGTAGATTTTTTTGGCTTTCTTTAAGCTTTATTTTATTTAATTTGTTATTTTTTTATATATATTATTTTACTGATAAATGTTAAATATTTACTTCCGTTCTCAAAAAAGAGTTTCATTTATCATTTGGAAATTGTAGAATAAACAACATAAATGAAAATGGTTGTATAATAACAAATGTGTGCAAGTTTTAAATCAAAAAAGTTTCAGGGGTGTGCTGGAAATCGAAAACGTAAATCGCAAGAATTTTAAAAGTAATTTTTTAATACGATTTCTGTAATAAAAGATTTTTATAACAATTATTATACAAATATTTCTCTATTTAACAGAAATTTATAACAAAAATTGCAAAAATTAGATTGAAAGTATATAAAAAACAACTTCCAAATTCTTGCGTTTTACGCTTTCGATTTCCAGCACACTCCTGTTAACTTGATAATAAATTAAGGTTTTTATTTTTCATAAAATTTGTTTTGCATAACAATAGAAAAATGTAGCATCACCGATTAGCTACGCCTAAATTAGTATAACCTTTACCACAGGACGATATAAACAAGTTAATTTGACGATGTCCGTATTGTGTTGGTTGAAATGTGCTAGTTGGAGACCCCAGATATGATGGGGATTCAGCCTTTATATATTTATATTGAGTATAGACTGAAAAAGTTTGCTATTTAAATTCAGTGAGCAAAAAACCACAATTTCCTTTCTTTTTTAAAGTAATGTTGTGCACAATTATAATAATATGAGGTAGGAGAACCAACTTTGATATAGATTTGTTTTATATACATATGTACATGTGTATAAGGAACCAAACCGGTCCATTGATTACCTGGTCTCCATATACTTAAGTGTCCTCCCGAATTTGGTACGATACAGGCTGATAGCATTTACACTTCTGAAGATCAAATAGTACATAAAAATACAATTCTATCTACCTACTAACTATCGAAAAAAATACTCTTGTAAATACTTATGAATGTATTTAAGTATTAGTACGTTTATTTAAATTACTAAATGCAACCCTTTTATGTTATTTTATAAAATTTCAAAAATACCGATTTTTATAACCATATTTTAGTTTCACTCAAATTAACAAAAAGAACAAAAAGTTGTAATAAACTGATGATTGCTTTTTTTTAATCAAAAACAAAATTTTTTTTTTGGTGCAAAAATTTCAATTCATCACTCAACAACAGCAAATTGATTGCAATAATTTTGGGCTCTCACTAATTGTGAGTTGAAACTGAATTGAAATTGAAATGAATTTGAGAGGCTTTTAGATTGCTTAGCTTAAGTTTGTTTATGCACATTCTGGTTGGGCCTGAAGGCGAACACATGTTAATCATATGTTTGAAACCATATTTAACTTGAGTTAACTTTTTGATAAATTTAAATTTAATTCCGTACGGAATCAAATGTTTGATTTTGTTTTTTAAAATGCATTTGAGAGGCTTTTTGGTAATTTTTGATAGAAGCTTAAGCAAGCTCATACATATTGGAGTTTGGCCTTTAATTACATTCTCTCTCTTAAACTAAATAAATAAATGCATAATCATACTCTTTTTAGTAAAGCCATTTAAAGAAATACTGTTTAAGTTCTCTTTAAAATAAATCAATATTTAATGCTGATTATGTACAGATATGCAAATACATACATGCACTTTTTAATTAGTGTAAGTCTATTTTGAGTTTTTTTAAGGTAATTAAGGTAACTTAGTGAATTTTATTACTCATGTTTAAAAAAGAGACACCCGGAAAACAACAACAACAATTACAAAACAATTCAGTTAAAAAGGAATGTTAGGGATCTATTTTACTACAAAAACACAGGCACACGTACATATGTACATATATACACCACTGTTATTTTCGCCAATGCATAAAGTTCTAATAAATTGACAACAACTATTACTCAAAACTCACTAAGTGTTACCACCTCTGAAATAAAAATTTACACGGCTGTTCGATCTTACTGCCTGTTTTTTAAAAACGGAAACAAGTTAGTGAGTGAGAAATTCTATGGAAAACAAAAACAAATTTTTGTTTTTTAATGCTGTTTGCAATATAATCCCTCCTTGTTATTCCCCTTATGCGAAAAAAGTTAAAGTTCACATTAGTTAACCAACACATAAAACCCCATTCACTTTTACCGGGCTTAATGCATTGGTAAACTAATGTGAACTTTAACTTTTTTTTTTGCATAAGGGGGTAAATGTTTAGAACCCTATAAAATTACACAAACAAATTTAATAGAGAAATTGTTGTGCTTTTTTGTACTTTTGTTGAAAAAAGTAATATATCTTGGTAAAAAGGGACCCGAAATCACGGTATGCGGCTTTTTTTTTTTTAAAAAAAGGTGGTACTGTGCAGAAGCAAAATTTGCAATTATCCATTCGGCTTGGGCGGTGTGTTGCCATTTTATTGATACCATCTTAAGTCGAATTAAAAAAGTTGAAAAAAATTTCGTTAATCATTCGAATTTTCATGTAAAAACAATTGTTGTTTACGTTTTTAAAATTTTGTATTATAAAGGAAATTTTTCTTTAATTATGTTTTTTTTTATTATTTAATAAACATGATTTTTCACCGAGTTTTGTGTTTTAAACATTTTTGCTATCTTATCTCGACTTAAGATGTTTTGTCAAAATGCCACAGATATATTTATGCCTTTAAAAGAGTTTCTTATAGGAAAAGAAGTTTAATAACACTGGCGATTTAGCATAATTCGGGTACGCTGAATCCAATGGTGCCTACCGTTTTTTTTTTTTTGTGATAAGGGGCAAGTATGTATCCAGAAAATGTTAAGGACAAAAAACTAATTGAGGTCGGTCATATAATATATGTTGTGCAACCTCCTACATTTTCAAAATAACGGTATATCTCGAAAACAAGAGCTTACCTTAAAAAAACGGTGGGCACCATTGGATTCAGCGTACCCGAATTATGCTTAATCGCCATGTGGCCGGCTTGTCTAATTTTGCAACTAGCATAGTGTAATCACTATGTCATAAGACAATTATATACATATTTTATTTGTGAGACCTATTCTTTAATACGCCTCGACCGTCTGGGACTCGTAGTATAATTGTAGAAAACTGCAAAATAAATTTATTTTATTCTGTCAACGAACGCTGCATTGAAATCCAAATATCAACTTACCTCCATATGAGAACTATTGTAAACTTATTAATTTTCCAACTCAAAAAAAAAAAAAAACAAACTTATATATACCCTTTTTCACCTGAGGTGAAGGGTATAAAAATCGGAAGATATATGTATGTAAAAATATGAACATATTCTTCATGCTGAATTCCTTAAATGTTGAAATTATCTCGGAATCCCTACTTCGAAATACTGGGGTTTCAGTTCCTGTTCGTCATTCCAGAAATTATATTCCCCTTAGACTTCAATACTTTCGGTCAAATTATACAAATTTTTATCCTAACGGCTCCGGATTTAAAAATGTTTATACGTATATTGATTTTACTGATCCTATTGGCGTCAAAAGTAACCTCTTAAATGTCTCAAGATTAATTTAATGCTAAATTTTAATTTTATGTAATGTACTAAAGTTTCTGAATATATTTAGTTTAAGCATACTTGCCAGTAAGAAATGTTAATTTATTTAGTTAGTTGGCGAATTAAGTAAATAAATAAATGTGTGCTTATAGTATAAAGAAGTATAGACTTAAAGTTATGTTTCAAAGTACTTATTATACGAAAACATTTGCTGTTGTAAATGGAAAATGGTTTTTGAATAATTATTGGAAAAGTGGCAACACTGAATTTATCAAACAATTGTGGAGAGTGTACGAGTACGTTATAACAAAGTTCTGAGTGAGTCAATGTTTTGTTAATGCTGTTAGTTGCAAAAGAGGAAGAGGGGTTAAAAAACACACACATAGAAAATATCTGAAATGAAAAAAGCAAATATTGTAAATTTATTTAGCAGAAAATTTTACTTAAAGTAAAATACGAACTACAGAATATTTTAGCTCGTGAACGGAAGTAGACGTGCAGGCGCGTTAATAACGGATTAACACACGAATATTGCCGAAAACCCCAATATGTATATAACAAATTTCGAAATTTAAAAAATAAAGCGAAACGATTTTTAAAAAATATTTAAAGCTAAGAATAATATGGAAAAATAATGATTTTCAGAAGAGAATAAATAAAAAGTTTTGTAAAAGTATAAAATCATTTAAAAAAGTAAGAAAATTGAAAAATTAAAAAAATGTTTTGATAATTAAATACGAAAATATTAAAATTGGCCTTATAGGCTTTCTTTGTATTGATTAAATAAAATAAATAAATAAATTTACTTTTACCATATAAAAAAAAATTTTAATAAAATTTTGTAAAAAAAAATACAGTAAAATTTAAAAAAAATCATTATTCAAAAAAATTAAAATTTTGCAAACAATTTCAAATATGTAAATTCTTTGTTAACTTTGGAACAAAAGAAACACCTTTTCATTTTTTATATACATTAGGGTGGGTCAACTTTTTTTTTTGACAACCAAGGGTATAGCAGAAACTTAACCTGCGGAAAATTCTAAGAAAATAGAGCCTCCGATTTTTCACGTGAAAGTTTGTGTAAAATTTTTTTCAATGTTTTTGAAACATATAAAATGCTATAATTATTTTTAATACAAATTTCAATTCAAGTGGACAATACTCAAATCAAACAAAAACAATGAACACAATGCTTTTAAAGTACATAGAAATAATACCGTTTAAGAGTATTTACTGAAAACAAAAGCAGGAAAAACCAAAAACAGATAGGTAAAAGATTTTATACAAACTTTCTCGTGCAATATCGGAAGCTCCATTTTGATTTTAGAACAATGATTTCTTCGGAACTTCTTTTTAAAATTTTTCAACAGATTACGTGTCCGGAACAGTTTGACACACCCGTATGTCAATACAAATGCTAATAAATATTTTTGTTCGTAGTGAAAGTTTGAGTATAGAAGGGCATGAAGAGTGGGGCGATTTCGAAATTTGGGACTTTACAAAAATTTTGACCAAAAGTTGTAAATATTTGGATATGTTCTACAAAAGCAAATTCACGTAAGACGCCCGTACAAACACGAAATATAAAAAATAGTCCTGGAATTCGGGACAATGGTTTCTCGACAAATTTGGATTGCAAATGGAAAATCTGCTAACAAATCTTGTGCAATTAAATTTCTGCAAAAATTTTTACAACGTATCAAAAAAAGAATATATAACTTTTAGTACCTTATTGCCTTGGTTAATACCAAAATAAGTTTAATGATATAATAGCCAACGCTTTTTCCTTAAGAAAAACAACTTGAAAGTAAATACGTACTATTAAAATATTTGGGGGTCGGTCCGCAAAAAACAAATTACACAATTGGACATTTCACTTGATTCTTTTGTTTTATAACATGCTTAAGCCGAATATATGATCAGTTTTCTCTCATCATGTCGACCCATTTGCGCGAAATTATCGTATATGCCAATTTTTTTTAAATTGAGTTTTTGATGCAATCTTGTTCTACATTCAAAGAGACGTCGCCTGACAAAATATTGTAGGCGAATTCCACTTCGTTGCTCCAAAAATTGAATGTATATTTTCTTATTTATATCGCAAGAGAAAAGTATAAAAATGGATCTCCTGTAAAATTTGGTTTTTGTAACATACGATAATTTCGCGCAAAGGGGTCGATGTTACAATGTCAACTGTATAATATATTTTGCCGTCCAAAGTCAATGTCTATGTCAATTAAATGAATTATATCTGGTTTGTAAGGCTACTAAATACCGCGTGGCAAATTGGCTTTAATCAGAAAAATGCCTGAATTAAATGTCTTATTCATTATAACAAATCGAAAATAATACAAAAAATATACAAAATATTATGCATACTATTATACCTTAAATACATACATATTAGGGTAGCCCAAAAAAAAGTATCGAATATTCGCGTTCCACAACACTGATTCTATTCTAATAGTGCTTAAAAATGTTCAGTCCAAATTTGAGCACAATCGGTCAATATTTAGAGGTTGCGATAGTTAAATGATTTTTCGGGGTTAGATAGATTTACATGGTCAATAGATACAATAAAGTCGTTTGTTAAAACAGATTTTATTTTTATTGGTTTAGTTGTATTTTGTTTTTCGCGAATCTTTACTTCTTCGTGCGATGAATCTGACTCACTGTCAGAAATTTCAACATAATCCTTCTAAACTTATTTCTTGTAATTCTACATTCAAAATAAGTTAAATAATTATGTAAAGGGATCAATATATTTGAATTTTAACGAATGTAAATATAGTAAAGATCAAAGAAAAGTGTGAAAAAGTTTCTCCAATACATAAACAAGTACAATAATGATAAGCCAAAATTATATTACATATATAAAATGTAATAGGTATAAGATGTAAAACATAAAAGTCGCCATTCATCGCGACCTCTAAATATTGTCCCATTTGGTATATATGTACATATATATTAGTAAAAGAAACAACATCAAGCTTATGGCGAAAGTATTGGACTATACTTTTACTTTTCCATACAAGTGTGGGCCAGTCTAATACATATACAACTATAAGAGAGATTCAAATAACTAATAACACTACGTGACAGTTTTTTGACCAAATGAATCTGACACCTAATCTGTATGTAAAATTGTCCTCTGAATCAGAATATGAAGTCAGAATTGTCAAAAGTAGAACAGTTTTTGATTATTTTATTATCTTTCACTAAAGAAAAGAAATACATAATCCGTTTAAAATTTTTGAAGTTATGTATTTGCATTTCAGTCACATCATCTTTTTTAATAACGGTTATTTTGGAATATCTCAAAAACAGTTCTACTTTTGACAATGCCGACTTATATTCGGATTCAGCAGACAATTTTACATAAAGATTAGGTGTCAGATTCATTTGGTCACGACTTTGTTTGAAATTTGTGACACAGTGTAATTAGTATTAATAATTTTTTTCCTCCAGTTCTAATGACAACATCAACACATATGTATCAAGTTTCCGAAAACCCCAAACACAAATTCTACAAGTTAATTATTAACAATAACATAGAAACAACAAAAGCAACCAAATCTGTTTAAAATAAAAAATAAATAATAATTTAACTTAAGTTAAAATAAATACTGTAACAGTGATAAGAAGCAAATGTGTTATATCAAACAAACCAAAACATAAATTAATAATATGGCAACTCTGCAAATCAAACAAAAGCAAAATACCGTTAGTGATAAATCAAAACAAACTTCATATACTATGACCCCCACACAAACAAAGCAGCAAGAACAACAACGACACCATCACCGCCATTACTACCATCACACAAAACAAAACAAAGATATTGTTGAGAATGAAAAAGATTTTAGTGACTTTTATCATATAAAATTATGTTATCAACCAACAAAACCAACAGCTAAAAGTAGCACATTTAACCAACAAAATAATTTTATTTATAATAAGTCTACATCAACATCAGCAACAACATTTTTATCACATATTCTACATTCACTTTCACACAATTGCCGCTCGTTTTTCACAATGTTGCTGATGGGCTACTTACTGTTAGTCCATTTTGCTAAGGCTGCACCACAATCATGTATACTCTGTGATAAAAATGACTTACTAGCCAAAGATCCTCAAACTAACTTCGAAGAGTTTCTTTTTGAACATCAAGTAACGAGGCAAGATGCTATAAATGCTTTAAGACAATTAAATGATAGTTTTTATGAAGGTAAGTTGAAAAGTTTTCTAACAGGGGTGGGCTGGAAATCGAAAACGTAAAACGCAAGCATTTTTAAATAAGTTTATTAATAAGATTTCTGTTATAAATCAATTTTGTGACAAATACTATATAAATATTTCTCCTTAAACAGAATTTTATAACAAAATTATAAAAATTAGATTAAAAGTGTTTAATAATTCCAAACTCTTGCTGTTTACGTTTTCGATTTCCAGCACACCCCTGTAAATTAAATACAAAACAGAACTAAAGGAATAAAGTCTAACAGGGTTGTGCTCAAAAACGGAAACGTAAAACGCAAGAATTTGGAAGTCGGTTTTAATACACTTTTAATAAAATTTTTTTAATTTTTGTTATAAAATTCTGTTTAATAGAGAAATATTTGTATAATATTTGTCATAAAATTCTTATATTGCAGAAATCTTATTAAAAACAGACATTTAAAATTCTTGCATTTTACGTTTCCGATTTCCAGCACACCCCTTTAACTACGCATGTTTAGAAAATTTGTATTCGCAATTAATATTTAGCATTTAAATTAAATTTAAAAGCAAAAACAAAGTCATAAATATTTTGCAATTTTATTGTTGCATTCTACAGAAATTCGTGAGGCGTTTGAAATTTTAAAAGGGAAATTAGTAATACTATAAACAAGTGTATGAACTAAACTTTAGAAAAAAGACTAAAAATGAGTTAAAAATTATTAAAGGAATTTATTGGCGTTAAAGTTGAAAAAAGGCATTAAGTGCATTTTCCTGCATTTTGACTAAGGACGGCAGTGTAGACTATTCTATATACATATATCTAATACTGCGCGTAAGATGTGGATTATTCAAAAGATGTATTCAACCTGTGTACGGTTCACAAGTGACCCTGCGTACCAAACCAAACCGCTTTTACGTTCCAGATGTCCGTAGAAGTGCCAGATGGTATTACTGCACGGAGTATATTTGCCTTTTCTAATATTTATTCTCCGTTTATCTCAATGGATAGCAAGTTATTTATTTGTACCAGCTTTGCGAGTTGTTTCTACGTCTCCTAGTGATATATTTTCGTTCGTGATGAATGCGTGATTATGCGAATATTGCTGCCAACCGTTATGCTCGTAGGTTCACCGGCAAACATTTCTACGAATCCTAAAAAATTGCAGGCCTAAAAATAACATGCTTTTCTATTTTGCCCTCCTCCGTACATTATAGACACCTATAAAAACTGTCGTGACCAAATCGGTAGAAGTTACTCCTATACCCTATACCGTGAACTGTAAGAAATTGGCCTGTGTTATAATTCACTTAGCTATGCTTACGAATTATGCATGTGCTTGTTATGGGAATTAGCCTCAATGTCCACCAGCATTAAGAGGAGTTTTCCCATCAACTATTCCATTTTATATAAGATTTTCCCTGTCCTAGTGTTAAAACTAAAGTGTAGACTAAATTATAGACTAGCCTTAAGTTAAATTATAGATTTGTCTATAGACTAACTATAGGCTTAACCGCAAGCTAGTCGGTAAATATTAAAACTTTTTTTTTTGCAGGTACTGCTTCGGCTAGTTCGTGTAATGGTGTACGTTGTACGGAAAAAGTTATGAAATATTGTCTGGGTCCGCAATTTATTAATGATCACTGTTGGTGTGAAGTGGGCCACAGCACGGGTAAGTGATTTTTAATTTTTTGAATTTAAAATAAAAACTATTTTAACAAACATTAATACATTTTATAAAGTTTTAAGGTATGACTTGCATTTTTATAAACAATAATATATGAATTATTATCCTTAACAAAATTATACTTCTCAGAACTTGATTGCAAATAGTGTAATTTACAAAAAATTTTCTGTTTTTTTTACAAAATATTGGTAAAAGCAATTAGTTTGCAACATTGCAGTGTTCAAGTATAAACAAATCGGAACAAGTGCTCACAATATTTTTCTGAATATTTCTTTTAGAACTAGCAACTATTGTCTTGAAGTTTTTTCTTTAAATAGTTTTAACCGAAGGTAAAACAGTATATACTAGGGTATTCATTCGGTTAACCGTCAATCGGTTAACTGATCGGTTAATTTCAAATAGGCTTTTCCGATTAACGATTAAACCGGTTAATTTCAGTCGATTAACCGATTAACCGATGTTTATAAAATTTTCAATATTTTGTAGTGTTATAACATATTTTTTTGTGTTTTTAATTATTTGTTTCGTCTTATATACAAACTGTATGTGTTTAAAAAAATTATCTTCATTTTAACCCATTTTCCGCCGACCGGCGACTAAAATTACGATGTTTTTTAATGATTTTTTATCTTCAACATCGATCAACAGGAATGTGGCGAAAAATGGGTTAAATGTTTGATTGCCAACACCTTTTTTTTGTTTCACGTACTTTTTATATGTATGTGTTTAGTTACTTGTTTCTTTTCATATCTTTCCATATCAGTCTTTAAGCAGAATTAACCGAAACAATTAGAAGTGTTAAAATTTAAAAAAACTCCAATGACATAATGGAGTATTTTAAAGGTTTAGAGAAATCCTGGAAAAGGACTGAGAAATTAGATATTCATCTATGATAAGTGAAAGAATTTTTTCCAAGTCAAGTTTTGTCAAAACTAATGAAAAGAATCGCTTTAATCCTAAAAATTTAAACCAAATTACTTTTCTAAAAGATTATTTTATAAGATCTCCTTTAACTATTGAAATAACTAAAAATTATCTCAGTTTATTTTTTTATAAATAACTTTTATAAAAAAACTTTATTAATCGGTTAACCGATCAAAAACAAAATTAACCGATTAAACCAAAACCTCGGTTAATTAATCGAACGATTAACCGATTAAAGCAAAAGGTCGATTAAATGAATACCCTAGTATATACGGGGTGGGCCAAAAGTCAGCATGGGGCTTACAAATTTAATAATTTTTTCGCTTATGTATTTTTTTAATTTTTTCAATTATAAAATATACAAAATGCAACTTTTTTGCATAATGTATGGAAATAGATGTCACTTTAATTACCCCGGTTTTCAGCTTCACAATTATGGGCTCGTTTTAGATTTCAGATTTTTGGAGAGCGAATAGTTTCCACAAATTCGGAAAATAATTGGCCAACCCATTCGCCAGATTAGTCAGAACCCAACTATTTTCTTTGGGGTTATTTGAAGGAGCGAGTATATGTGAACAAGCCCGAGACAATCCTTGAACTCAAGAGCAACATGTTTGCAGAAATTCGAGCGCTACAGTCACAAAGCTGAAAACGTGAACGTGGCACAAAAAAGACTTATTTATATCTAAAGAACGGTATTTAAATAACTTTCTGTTATTTTCGCAACATGGTGAAGGGCATAAACGATTCGGCATAGACGAATATAGCTTTCATATGAGTTTAAAAATAATTGTTCATTAAAACATAAGCTACATGTAACCCACCTTAATAAAACGAAAAATTACTTGCTAATTTTCTAAAAAACCACCATAATTGCTTTAAAAAAACGTCAACATGTTTTACAAAATTAATGTACATACAGTATCGGTCAGAACTAAAGCACGCCTTTAGTAATGGATCCTTTTATCTAGAATTTTAAAACAAAAAAAAAAAAACGTGTTAATTAAGTAATTATAAAATAAAAATTATTCCAGCTTTTCACTTACGAAAACAAAAATAAAAAAATTCAGACTTGACGAAAACTTAATGGACAAAACTAAAGTGCCCTTATTTGTATAAGAAGCAAAAACTCTAAAAATATTCAGTATTTTGCAGAAAATTTATTGGTCCCTATTCATAGTCAAAAATAAAGTCGACTTTTTCTAAAGTGTACTTTAGAACAATGGTGCTGACATCCATTTAAAGCCGATTTAACTTAAAGTCGACTTTATTTTGACTATGAATATGGGCCATTGCTTTAACTGCTGCTGCACATCTCTTAGACGTAGAGGATATTGGGGTTTCTATTGTTTCTTGAGGTATTCTATTCCAAACTATTTTAACTGCCTCGAATAAATAAGTGTTTGTTTTACGAATTTTCCCTATTGATTTTCGTATTAAGAATTTTCCATAAGTTATCGATGGGGTTAAGATCATGGGGCTAATTGTGACAGTCGTTAACGAAAACTTTTTCTTTTCGAATGCAACTTTATTTCTAATTCTTTCAGTCCATACTAAACGAATCGAAATTATTTTCTCAGTGTTATGAAAACTCAAATAAACGCTTTACAATACTGAAAAAATAATTTCGATTCGTTTAGTATCGGCTTAAAGAATTAAGAAAAAGTATTCGATCATAACTGCGAAATCTAGTCTAGCCCCCTGATGATTGGGGGGAGCCAATCTAAAACTTAATTTTGATTCTCCGAATCCACGATTTACAGTATTTTGAATGAAGTATGCTTAGTATCGTTTTTTTGCTGAAACCTTCATACCAACGGCATATCTTCCTCTGCATAAGGTTACATTACGTCGTTTAGAATGTGCGCGTACATAAAGAAATCCATAATACATACCTCGTATCTGATGAATTTGACAGATTTCCTGTCTAGTAAAAGAACCCCAGAACATAATGTTACCAACTTAAAATTGTATTTGCTACACAATACTCCGGACTGAATCTCTAGCCGTTAGGCCTTCTAACTCTTCTGATACCATCGGAGTCCGGGCTCTTCTACTCTTTGGTAAAATAAATTTTGAGCTGGACGCCTGCTGAATAACCCAGCATTAACTGCTCTTCTACTAAAAGTTCTTCCGCTGACCCATTTTAAAGGGTCTTGATTTGACTAGATGATGTTCTGGAATCACGTTGAATAATTCTTTTGACAGACATTTTTCATGTCGGATAGAATTCTGTCGGCTTTTCACGTGAATGACTCGAACGACTGTGTAGGGTAGTGGATTCCGGTCTCAACTAGCATCAACTTGCCAATCGTGTTTGTAATAATCTTCCATTTAGTTTTCGTAAAGTCTGAAATTTATCTAAAAAAAAATTTCTTAAGTGCAAAAAAAAATTTTTTTTTTAAACTAACATAATAGCAATATAATAAGGGTATTCACGCCACAAGTTGCACCCTTGCAAAAAAGCAAAAGTGCAAAAACGTAACAACAACCACAAAGACAATTATTTACGCACAACTAATTGTCTGTGTTGTTGTTGTTATTTTTTTGCACTTTTGCTTTTTTGCAAGGGTGCAACTTGTGACGTGAATACCCTTAATATGTAGCTTAAAAACTTTACAGGTTTTCAAATTTTTTATAGAAAAATTGAAAACGTGTTAAGAACAAATACTAAGGAGGTGCTTTTGTTTTGGCCGATACTGTACATATAAAAAACGAGTACTTTATCTTAACTTCAAGCTTGATTAATCACTATTTAGAAAGTCGTCACAAAAATATATTAAAGACAAACTTATTTTATTTCTACGTTTATTTCTACAATTTTGTTGGTATTAATTTGATTTTTACTTACAAATATAATTCCTAAAATCATTTCCTATTAAAATTGTAATAAAGTGTTGTAAAAATATCTTATATAGTACAGTTTTTTACTACACTTATAGCAAAGAATGTTTCCAGATGACTGAACCATTAATAATATTTAAATTTACGTGTGTGTGTGTACAAGTTCTGTCTTTTATAAGATAAACATTTAAATAATACGTAAAATGCAAGGTTTTTATGAATTACACTAATTCCTTGAAGAATAAGAACAATTTTTTAAAGTAACGACTGCTTAATATCCAACAAATCTCAATTTATAACTTGTAAATACACAAGATGCCTGCTTGACTGTGTAAATATAATCCTTGAATAAATGATTCATACAATTTGTTTTTAACTTTTTATACCCTCACCACAATAGTGGAGAGGGTATTATGCATTTGTGCTGATGTGTGTAACGCCTTAAAATTTTGGTCCTAGACCCACCTTAAAGTATACCGATCGTCTTAGAATCACTTTCTGAGTCGAACTAACGATGTCCTTCCGGCTGGCTGGCAGGCTGGCTGGCTGGATGTCCATGTAACCTTGTGCGCAAAGTCAGGTCGCAATTTTGGAGATAATTTGATAAAATTTGGGTCATAGATTTTTATTGGCACAAGGACCAAGCCTATTGAAAATGGGTCGAATCGTAGGACCACGAGGGAAGATAGGGGGAAATTTCTTCCTCTCAGAAACTATCAAACCGATTTCAATGAAATTTAAAACATAGATAGAACCATATCTATATGGACACAAAATGTATGCATTTTTTAAAAAATAGAACCACGAGGGGAGATAGGGGCAATTTCTGCCTCTCAAACCGATTTTAATGAAATTTAAAACATAGATAGATCCATATCTATATGGACACATTAGCTATACAGTTTTTCAAAAATAGGACCACAACGGGAGGTAGGGGGCAATTTCTGCCTCTCACAAACTTTCAAACCGATTTTCATGAAGTTTATAAACTTAGATAAATCTATATTTATATGGACACATAAGCATGATGTGTTTTTAAATACTGTGGTGTAGGGTATCATATGGTCGGGCTTGACCGACTATACTTTCTTACTTGTTTAACTCAGATTTTACACTAAGTTAATAGATTTTTAGTTCGAAATTTTTAGCATTTTAGTTAATTTTTATATTAAGTTACAAATACAATTAATTAACAAGCATTTGTAGACCTTCCGTCCATTTATGTAAAGCAGATACATTTTTTGTATCCTTGTAATCTAAAATCTTTTATATCGTTACCTAAAATTCAAATAGTCTTAAAAGCAACAAATTCAAAATCAACTGGTTTAATGGTTACAATGTATTTACCCAATTAAAAATTCGATTTTGAAATTATCGTCGCTTACGGCCTTTCAGATTTAAAGTGACGATATGTAACACTATGCAAGTTGAAAAAACAGACAAGCCGGGAACATGGAGATTTAACATAATTCGGGTACGCTGAATCCAGTGGTGCTCTCGGTTTTTTAGATTGGCTCTGGTTTTGAGATATACCGTTATTTCGAAAATGAAGGAGGTTGCACAACATATATTCGCGTGACTCAAAAACGGTTTAGTTTATTGAAATTACTAAAAAAAACCGAAATTCCTTAATAAAATTCCTTTACCCCACGTCTCCATGCGCTTTCGATTAGAACATGACATGACCATAACGCCGGCAGAGCAACGGTATTAATTTGTTCATGTTCTTGTATGTGGCGAATACGTGTTGATGTTCATGTTCTGATTGACCACAATTTTTGTTGTTGTGCGTTTGGTTGTATACAGAAAATACATTGCATAGCCAACATCATGGCGCACATGGATGCTAAGACGAATGTTTAGGCAACGATGGCAGCACATGGACGAAACATGAACAGTCTACACGAGTAGAATTCATGTGCGACATGCTGTTCATACCAAGTTGATGGATGGTGGAGACGGGTAGTTAAGAAAAGTAATTTTTTTTCTAATATGAGTGAGTGGTCGTTTTTGAAACATAATTTTTTTTTTTTTTGAAAAAAATTTAATTTTTTTTGCCAAAATTCCGAAATTTTTGTTTTTAAAAAAAATTCGTAAAAAATTAAAAATGCAGCTAGGCTTCTAATTTTTTGCAGACATATAAAAAACAGGCTATAAATGATTTAAACTTTTGATTTTATTCACAAAACTCGAAAAATTTTAGTTAATTTAAGAATTTGATAAAACACAATATTTGTATGGGAGCCCCCCTAAGAAGTGGTGATAAGGGGCAAGTATGTCTCGAGAAAATGTTAAGGACAAAAAACTAATTGAGGTCGGTCATACATGTTATCTTACTAGGGGCGACTCCTGGGCATTTATGGGACATTTTTTAAATATATTTTTAGTTTGCATTGAACATTTTGTATGGGAGCCTCCTTAAAGAATGGAGATAGAGGGTAGGTATGTTAGAAATAAGTGATTGAGATGAAAAATAAAGTGGGGTTGGTCATACATTTGACCCATCTGGGCATCCTAGGCGCTGCAGGGGCCAAATTCAAGAATTTTATTTATATAATATGGGGTTTAATAAAATTCTTAAATTTGGCCCCTGCAGCGCCTAGGATGTCCCTAGATGGGTCAAATGTATAACCAACCCCACTTTATTTTTCATCTCAATCACTTATTTCTAACATACCTACCCTCTATCTCCGAGTTTTTCAAAAATGCGATAAAAAAACATACAAAATCTATATAACTTGATCTTTTTTCATTGTTATTCATCATGCCAATTAGCAATACTTTTTGTGAAAAGACTTAAGGTATTTTTAATAATCTTTACTCACAAGAATCCATTCCTTTGACCGAATAAAGGCTACGAACTTAATAAGACAAAATTTGAAAGAAAGATGCAAAATGTTTCAACTTACAACTAAAGTAATAGAGTTATTAAAATTTGCAAATAGCAATACAAAATATGTATAGTATATGTAGCTAAAGCAATAGTTATCAGCCATGTTCTGAAAGTCGAATTTCAGTAAAATTTATATCGAACAAACTTTGAAAACCATCCACAGTTTAAAGTTCATTAAATTATTTCGTTTTATATACTTCCTACTATAAGTACAGCTTATCTTAATTTGAAGTTATCATAAAATCAAGAAAAACTTCGGCAATTTTTTAAAAAAAATTAACTAGAAATCTCCATCGATTTTGATTTCAATTTCACTCGATTTCGACTTGCATAAAATGTGATTTAAATATACCAAGGCGAATTTATGTATACGGTGGCAGCAATAGTATAACAAAACAAGAACAACAGAAGCAACAGATGTTTTTTGCATTGCGGCTCGAAATGTCAACCATTTCTAAACAATATTGTAAAACCTAAACAAATTTGAACTGTCAAAGTCAGCAGGTATTTCGCTGCCAGCTGTAGTGAATTCGCCCTGATATATTAATAATTTTGTAATATGACAAAAGACTGATTTAGAAATGTTACATTTCCTTTCTTTTTATGTTTTGAATATAAATTTTACTTTTTTTTATAAGTGCATTTAAAATTTTCCAGTTATTTTTCAAAATCCCTGTGAATTTTTTCGACTGTCCGGTTATTTGACTTTTGGTACCCTACCCAAAGTAATTTTACATCTGATACTGATACAAAATCGCTATAAAATAAAAGCTTATACCTGTTTCACACTTTGCGACATGTCGCACAGATATATTTCATTTAACAAAAATTGGGACGAATGGTGCATAAACGCTTGCATTGTGAACAATAGTTATTTTTAATATGTTTCGTAAAAATGTTTGAAATTGAATAATTTAATTTGAATTTAAGATTTAATTGTAGCTTGTGGCTTGCAATAAAATATTACTTAACATCTTAACGTATAAGAGTTTTCGAAGGGACAACAAAAGAAAAAAAACGAATATTGTTGCTGGCAGGGATTTGTCGCATAGTCTGTAACCCAACTTTACGACATAACAATATTTTTTTTTTTATAAAACTCTTATGTTTTTACAAAATATCGTAGCCTTAACTGCGTTGTTCTTTATGTTTTAACTTAACTAAGTTATTATTTATATAATTTTTTAAAGCAAATAATTCTAATAGCAAATGATTATTTAATTTACTGTTAAACAAATTTCACCTACAAATGCCCAATTTAGTATATTCGTTCGATTTGTTTAAGTTATGTCTACAATTTAATTTTAAATTAGTTTGTTCTTGTACTTTTTTGTTAAATGAAATTATTCATGATTTATTATAATTATAAATATTTGTGTAAGTCAGTCATTTTTTTTACAATTTCGCGTGCTTAAATTGTAATTGTCCATTTATGGGCAATTCTGTTGTAATCATGTCATTAATTTTTCTTAATTTCGTGGAGGATTTTAATATTTTTGCGTTGTTTCTTTTTTTATTTTAGTGGATTTGTGGAATTAATATTAAAGAATTTACGTAATGGAATGAATGAAGTAGAAATCTCGGTTTAAGTTTCTAAAAAATATATCAAGGAGAATTCATGTAAACGGTGGTGACATAACAACAACAAGTACAACACCAAAAACACAATATTAGCGGGCTTCATTCTTCGTAGTGAAATACCCTTGTAGGCCTTGTTAATCTTAATTTGTGGACCGTGTTAATCTTAGGGCCTGTTCTTCCATAACGAATAAAGACTTCGTTCGCTTAAATTACATTTAAATCAAAAACAAATTATAAAATATTTATTGTTTTTGTTTTACATATAAGTTAAGCGAACGAAGTCTTCATTCGGTATCAACGAACAGGCAATTAGTTATGTAGTTAAGGAACAAACATTTACAACACTGCAACAACTAAATGTTTAAGGCCCGTTTTCACAACTTACCGATAGCTAAAAGTAGACTCTAAATGGCCTGATAAAAAGTGTTCCATTATTAAAACTTTACTTTAACCTAAAGTAAGCGATAAAGTTAATTAAGGTTCATCCTACCTGGTAGGTTAAAGCAAAGTTGCAACAGTGGAACAGGTTTTATACGGCCGATACAATCCTACCTTTAGCTATCGGTAAGTTGTGAAAACGGGCCTATAATTAACTACGCTGTGGTTCAAAAATCCCACAAAAAACTGTAGTAAACACGTGTGTTGAATTAACCAGAATAAAGCAATTGACGAAACTCTATCTCTCTCTCACTCAGCCGTTTCAATAATTTACAATACATACGAAAAATACACTTAAGCTTTTTAGTATAAAATCGTGTTAAATAAAACAGAGTGTTAATTAAATGTAAGATATTACAGTGCCAAATTTCTTAACGATCGGTCTATAACTTTAAAATAGACTTAATCCACGACTATGAAACTTTTATTTAATTTTTTTTTTTCAAATCTTTAAATATTCTTAATCTAGGTGAAGGGTTTCGAATATTCGGCACAGTCGTATAAAGCTTTCATATTACATATTAAAAACAAAATTTAATAAAAAAAAGTTATAATAAGGCGCATTGATACAGGTGGCCGCATCAGAGAGAGATATAGGCAGAGTTATGCTGGCTGTCTCTTTTTTTCATGAAGTTACATCAAGGCAAATGTATTCTTACCTTGGGTTTATTCATGAAAGTACATACTTTCTTGCAAGTAAATTAATACGTATTATCAACGAAAAATCGAAGAAACGGCCGATTGGTTGAAAGTACAAAAATTGTGTGTGTGTATGTTAGTGAACAAATGTGAGTGATTTGCGACTTTCAGCAAATTATTTACTTTCATTTAGAAATGCTAGGTTAATGTCAAATTCCACACAAAAAAAGATTGAACGCCAATATAACTCTGATTCGGTCACCTGTATGAATTCGCCTTGTATATTTATAAACCTTCCCACAAAAACTAAAAAACTATTTTGATAACATCTTTTATATTAAACAAATACTTTAGTTGTTTTATTTTTTACAACTGAATGTTCTAAACAAATTTGAAAAATTAATATGCATTTTATTATGTGTAGATGTTTAGATTTTGTTTAAAACAAATACTTTTTGTTGTTGCTGTATTTATTGTAGAAAGTGAACTTGAGCTAATAATATGCGTTTAATTACCAGTTATCATGCAGTATTTTTAACATTTTTAATTACACATGTGGAACAACATAAAATTTTAATAATAAATTAATTCACAATAATATGGGGGCGTAATAAACTAGATTTTAGATTAAAAAAAAAAATAAGGACGTATTTACTTATAAGGATTTAAGAAGAGAGACTAAATAGAGTAAAGCGTAGATAAATAATAAAATTATAGACAAAACTATTAACTAGAGTATTGATTAAACTGTATACTACTTTGAAAACAGAACTATAAACTTGACTAAAAACTAAACTATTAAAAAGACTCTAGACCAACGGTGTAGGGAATGTTACACCCAACCCGTGCAAGACAGGACTGGCTCTTTTCACTAGGTGACACAAAATCTCTCTATTTGCCTTATCTACATATTGTAAAGGGGGCCGCAGTTACACATTCTGATAATGATAAATACCTCGAACTTGTACTGGATATTGGACAAAACTGAACCCTGAACATTGGGCTAGGACCAGTAAAGCGGCAACTCAACTTAACTAGAAAATCAAGTCTAAAGGGTGCCGCTGTAACACACTCGCATGATGCTAAATACCTTGGGCTTGAACTGGATATCGGGCTGTACTGAACATTGAACTCAACTCAACTAGAAAATCAAATGTAAAAACGTTTACTGGTGATAATACTTTGTTATTAAACCAATATAAGACTTTGTTATTAAACCATTCTTATTCTAAGTAACGATAGCTTGGTGAACCAGCTAAAGTTTTTACACATTATGAGACTGCAGGAAATCTTGTTAACAGGGGCTATTCTTCAAACAATTGTGCGAACACATGTGTTTAATTTATGAAACTGGCATTTGTTTAAGCAAAGTGCAAAACAGATCGCATTTTCCGTACGGAATAAAATATTTTGTGATTTTATTTTTGTTTTTTAAAATGCTTTTTTGAGGCTTTTTGTTAATTTTTGACAGTAGCTTAAGTGCCTTAAGGCACTGCTAAAATACGCAAACTAATTGGACTTTCCAACGAATTAAGTCAACTGCTGTTAAAAAGGCTATCATATTACTGTAGCACAATCCAGGCCATAAAAATTCAGTATCATACGATATTCTTCAAGAATCTCCATTTACTTACTAATAGTTAAACAGCCATCACATCCCTTGAGAGCGTGTAAGCCACTTCGAGAATTGGTCAATAATTACATATTCAAAAAAAAAATTAAAATTTGACGCACATGCTAAGGCAGGGGAACGCAATAAACTGTAAAAAAATTTCGTCTTCTTGCCAAGAAAAAATGGGAAAACCATCCCACTTTCGCGGCGAGCAAAATTGTTAAGCCTGCTATTGGCATGCAAAGGACACGATTTGCGTTAAAACATGCCTAGACTCTGTCTTATAAAACCTAATAGCGGTTATAACTGGCCAGCTGTCAAATACACTAAAAGGTTAGAACTTCCCAATAACGAATTTTGTAGAAGAAGAAGAGGAAACTACAGAAAATCTTATTACTCATTGCCCTGCTTTTGATGACTAAAGACAAAATGGGACCTAATTTCAAACTAGACTATGGACTGAACTGTTAACTAGAAATTAAACTTAAGTGCACATCTATAAGGTGACCATACGTACTCTTTTTTAGAGGACAATCCTCTTTTTTAACTGGCTGTCCTCTATAAAATTTGTGTCCTCTTTTATCATCTTTTTTTCATAATCTGTCATCTTTGTCCTCTTTATTTTTAAAAGCATGAACAATATTTGCTTTTATTTTTATAAATTAAAATAAAAATTTTATTTCACGATGATCAACGGTTTTTTCTGTGCAATCGTATGGAAAATTTTGTGCCATGCTTGTTCTGTTCATACTCCTACTGGACTCTCATACACTTGCAGTATAAAATTTTGAATAATTTTTTGCAATGATTATTAAAGTTTAGTTGTTTTTTTTTTTTTTTGTAACTATTTTTACTTAAGTAAATATAAATTCTTATACATCGTCGGCTTAATATGCAAACCTGCTAACTCCCTTTCAACAAATTTTACAGGAAAAACTTTTTATTTATTGAAAGGAGAACCAAAAATATAGTTGATTTGACACACTTCAAGACTCAAATTGAAGAATAACTACATGCTGGTCGACGAGGCATATATTTTTCTACCACACGGAATCAAATCTCAATTTACTTAAAAAGTGGATTTCGCAGGTCTGCATATTAAGCCGACGATATGTAATTCTTTTTAAATCTTCTTTACATTTATTAATATGGGAATGTAAATTTGTTTGTAAAATATGTAAAAAAAATCTTGAAGTCAAAAAATTTTTTGTACTTTTTTTCTTTATGTCCTCTATATTTATTTTCAAAATCTGGTCGCCTTAACATCTAATATATATTATACTACACTGATAGAAAAGGCGTCATAAAGCTGATGTATTTTGACATCAGTACTATGACGTTTTTGCCTCCATGACACTTTTCATCATTGTAATGTCAGGATTAACATGTTATTAGGTAAAATTATGTCATAAATGGGACGGCACTTCGGCATCATAGAAATGACGAATCGGAGTCAGTTTAATAAAAAATGTCATGAGTGCGATAACTCAGTAACATCGGAGAAAGGACTCATTAGGCTCTGTCACTGGGATTGACTTAAGATAAAGTGAGGGAATATTATTATTTACTTATCCGTTATACATGTTTGTTTCACTTTTGTTGTACATATTTCGCCCTTTGTTAACAGAAGAACTCTCAATAACAAGATAGCAGCAGCATGCTCGATATGGGTTTCGTAAGCATTCTAGTTTGAAAATTTCATGTATTTTACTAAACAATTTAAACAAATAGAATATGGGAATTTTTACTTCTTATTTTACTTTTTAAACATGAATATAATGTTAATTATACACAAAATGTGGCATCGAATTGATGTCATTGTAGTTATAGCATAAAATATGATTGATGTCAGTTTTAGCCTCATTGATGCCAATTGTAATAACAATCTGATGTTAGGGCATCATCAATATGAAGATGCATTTTTCTATGAGTGTAAGACCTAATTTGAAACTTAAAATTAATATGCAAAAAATTTAAGTTAATAAATCATAGATTTCATAAGAAAAATTCCGTTAACCAATCTGTATATACATAGCCCCCGTCTATACCAACGATTTATATTGCGACATAAATTGCAGTAAATGTCAAAAAAATGTTATCATTAATGTAGACAGCGCTTTTTTATTCACATTTATTGCAGGTAATATATGTTGCAATAATTTTTACGCCAAAACAGAAAAAATGAAATCTTATTGTGTGAAAAAGAAATTAATATTGTGAAATGGTAGCAAATTATAATTGAAGTAAAATAATCAAATATTTGAACAAATTAGTTATATTTATAAAAGAAAGAATTGCACACGGAAAGAATTATTTACTAAATGTTGCTTGATTCTCGTCCAAGCAAAAAAATTTCTTGATTTTAACTGATTTTGTTCTTATTTAGTAAAATTTTCTTAAATAAAGAAACATTTTGCTTAAACCAAGCCACACATATATTTAGAATAAGTAATTTTTGGATTGGATGAGAATCATGCAAAATTTTTTTTGGTACAAGCCATACAGTAGTTTTCCGGTTTAACGTACCAGTACTTTGTAAGGCCAGTTCGTTAAACTGAAAAGTTCGTTATATGCCATACTTATGTCTAGTACCTACCCATTACAAAACTGTTTTATTTGTGGTTTATTTTGAAGTATGTTTTGAGATCTGTAAAATTCATTACTCTGGTAGCGTAAAACCTTAAATAATTTTAATGAAAAATAGGTTCTAGGTAATTCATTTTCAATTTACTTGAACATTTTACATAAAAAAATTGTCGAGTAATGTTTGTGTTTTTTTTTTTGCATAACAATGCATGCATGAATGTCGTTGTCGTAAAAACCAAGAAAAAATTGTTTCTTCATTCTTGGAAATTCACCTTGTTTAATGTCCTTCTTGTTACTTTTTGCACAAATCCACAACTCGCCATCCATTTTGGTAACCATCCACAATTTTTAGTTTTTCTTTTACAAAAAAGTCTCTTTCTTGTACTCATTTTACTGATAATTGAAACATAATCAAACAAAAATGCTACATTAACAAAATCTAAAATAGCGGTACTTTTTGCTACTCACTTTGTTTTTAGTTAGAAATTACTTCACATTATGCTTTTTTAAACTTAAATTATGAAATCTATTTTTTCGCTAAATTGAGCACAAAAAAATCTTTTTTGTTCGCTATATAAAGTACTCAATGGAGCAAACTTGTGTGTTCGTTAAATGCGATGTTCGCAGAATCGAAGGTTCGTTAAACAGGAATACTACAGTATTTAGTAACTAATTCTTTTCGTGTACTCATCATAAAAGTTCCAAATTTAAAAAATAAATCATTCTTTTAAAAATGTACCTACTAATAGTAAAGTAAAATTGCAAAAGTTATTTTTGTAAATATTTTTAGCGCTCTGGATAACGCCACTTTTTACTCTGCGCCTTCTTCCTTTCCCTTAATATAAGCTAAGCAATAATACATATTGTTTTGTTATTCTGTCGCTTTATTGCCAAATTGCTGAGATATTTATCTTTGGTCGTAGCCCGGGTGTAAGTATATAAAACAACTGAAATAAATTTATAATTTTTTAACTTTAAAACAGATCAAAATTAATATAAACTTTTAAATTGAAATACAAGACCACCCAATGCTGCAGCTGAAAAAATAGAATTAAATAATAATCGGGTTTCCGAATGATTTATACTTGTACGTTGTACAAAATTCACGAAAAATTTATAAAATTTGAAAATTGTTTGAACACTTCAAGTTTAATATCCACTACCACAGTAGCGGAGAAGGTATTATGCGTTTGTGCTGATGTGTGTAACACTAAAAAATATTGGTGCTAGTAGTATACCGATTAGTTCGTTTAGTATACCGATCGACTCAGAATCACTTTCTATTTCGAACAAACGATGTCCGTCCGTCCGGCTGATTGTCTGTCGGTTTAACCTTGTGAGCAAAGTACAGGTCGCAATGTTGAAGATAATTTAATAGAATTTAGTACACAAGTTTCAACTGTCAGTGGAATGTTGAAAATGGTTAGAATCGGTCCATAATTCCACATGGCCCCCAAACAAACTTCTTCCCGAAATAGTCTTTGTGTCCATAAACTATCTTATTATATCGGTATTAAGATGGAATGTGGTCCTCAAATATCTTATTGCAATATAAATCATCTTACCAAATTTTTCTTTAATCGGTTCATATTTGACCGTAGTTTCCATACTAATACCTGAAAATAACTTTAAGTGAAATAACTTCCTTATAAGAAAATTTTGCTAATGATATAAAATTTGCCAAAAATAACTTTAAAAAAAAGTTACTATGTCATGGCAAAATTTTGTACTGCTAGAACTAAAACTGACCATCTCCAAAATCGCTTTAAAACAAACAAATCTCACATTGATGTTGATATTTAGAAAACATCCCAGTAAAAAATGTGCTCCAAAAGGAGCAGGTTTTATATATGAGTTCATACCTCAAACCTGCTGATAGGATGCCTGATTTTTGTATGGGGTGTTCCCGGTTTGGAGGACTATTTTCTGCTGACAATAAGTGCTTCTTTTAGCATGCAAACAAAGCACTCCTAAAGAGCTTTTTAAAGGACTAACAATATAAACATATTCATTAATGTTATGCTTTTACTTGTTTAAATACCATTTTTAATCATTTTCGTAAATTTTTTTTTCATTTTTTCTCTTTAAAACCTTCTTCGTTGTCAGCACTAAAATAGCAGCTTTTTTGTATATTTTATTCTTTATCATTTACTGCTGTATTATAGCTCTCTTATTGAAGCGCTAGATTATGCCCTTTTTCTCTTAAGTGCTTCAAAAAACTTGAATTTTGTTTACTGGATCAGGCACAAGATCTCTTATATGACTATTAAACGTAATTTTGTTTAGCTGGTTAAATGATTGGCCATGGCTCCCAAATAAGGTACAATTTCGAAAATGTGTCTTTAAATAATGTTGTGTAGGGTATCAAATGGTCGGGGTTGGTTAACTATTACTATATCTTGCTTTGTTTTTATGTAATGTGAAATAAGATAATATTTTTCGGCTGTTGTTTTTTCACGTTTCAAATTAAAAAAAAGAGTGCGTGCTAATGAATTGAATAAGAAAACATGTTTGCAATTTAAGTTTTATATTTTTTATACTGTGGAAATTCAATAAAAAAAGATTTTATTCAAAATACTTTTTGGTAATTGTAGAAAGATTTACGTAAATTTTAATAATTTATTGTTATGGATTTTATTTTCTTGGAGAAAACAGATTAGAGTGATAAGTGCAACAATTTTTTTTTATACCCACAAAACAATAGTGGAGAGGGTATTATGCATTTGTGTTGATGTGTGTAACGCCTTAAAATATATACCCACCTTAAAGTATACCGATCGACTTAGAATCACTTTCTGAGTCGAACTAACGATGTCCGTCCGGCTGGCAGGCTGGCTGGCTATCCATGTAACCTTGTGCGCAAAGTACAGGTCGCAATTTTGAAGATAATTTGATTAAATTTGGGACAAAGGTTCTTATTGGCACAAGGACCAAGGCTAATAAATTGGGCGGAATCGTAGGACCACGAGCAAAGATAGGGGGAAATTTCGTCCTCTCAGAAACTATCAAACCGATTTTAATGAAATTTAAAACATAAAAAGATCTATATGGACACATAAGCTATACAGTTTTTCAAAAATAGGACCACAAGGGGAGGTAGGGGGCAATTTCTGCCTCTCACAAACTTTCAACCCGATTTAAATTAAGTTTATAAACATAGATAAATGCATATTTATATGGACACATAAGCATGATGTGTTTTTAAATACTGTGGTGTAGGGTATCATAAGGTCGGGCTTGACCGACTATACTTTCTTACTTGTTTTTTGTTGTAAACGTTTCTGCACGCAGAAAAAAACATTTTTCAATATTGTCTCCTCCAACAAAACTTCTTTTAACGAAATTTTTTTACATATCGCACCTGTTCATCAAAAGTAACATAACTCAAAAAATTCTATTTTCCACTTTTTTGAAGAAAACAGTGTATGATTACCATATCTAACAACTGAAAAATTTTTGGTATTCTATTTGTAATATTTCACGAGAGAAATGCCGTTATGTCTTTCTTTGCGTACTCATATTGTTTGTTTTGATTCAATTAAAGAGTTGTAATTTAAGTTGCGTTGGAGTGTTTAAGGGTTACGGCACTCAAATGAATCAGCGAAAGTGTATTAATTCGAGTTGTGATTGTTTTCATGTTAAAAATCTGTTTATCAATAGCTGTTGATTTTGGTTTGTGATATATAAATTTCAGTTAAAGAAGCATAACTTGAAATAATATTGACATGTAGATCAGAAAATTTCATGAAAACTGTATTAAATCAAAAATCCGTAATAATTTCGGAAAAAGGAAGAAGATAAATAAATTTTGTGATTTTATTGAAATATTATTGAGTTTCCTTTACAACGGTATATTTGTTTATAACAATAATTGCATTATATTGGCGGAATTAGTTTTTTGCCTCTACTGAAAACTTGTAAATTTTGAGTTGTGTTACTTTTGATGAACAGGTGCGATATTAGGGTTAATTAAACCATATTTTTTATCACCGGCAACTTAAAACTATTAAGCTTTAAAATATTTAGCAATAGAATGTCTTAAAGATGGTTATCATATAATCCATGTTCTGGAAATCGAATTCAAATGAAACTGAAATTGAAGAAATTTGGAAAACGATCCGGTTTTGATATTTCGTTTTATATACTTCATACTAAAAGAACCTTTACCAGAATGACTCTTAAAATAAGGAAACAAAAATTTAACTGAAAATCTCTACCGATTTCGATTTCCAGAACATGGCCGTATAGTTTTTTTTTTTTATTTTAACAAAATTTTTGTGGCCATGACATAAATTTTTTTTTTTTAATAAACATTTCCGCATAATGACTAACAGCTTTTGTGCAACAAGATGAACAATTGCATTTCTTTGTACAAATGGCAGATTTACGCAAATTTTCTTAATGCCAATAAGCAATCTCATCAATAAAAATTTACAGTTTTTACACGTACCTACGATATTTTTGCTACTTTAACACTTGAAAAGCGGATGTGGCTCATAAACTACTTAGTAAAGAATTTTGTGATAATAGAAAATGCTTTACAATTTCTTAATTTTCCTTTTAAAGTTCTATAATAGAATCTCTTTTCAAATTTGAATCGTTATTTACCTACTGTTTGAACTTCTACATTTCCTAAACAAATAATTACCCAAATAAAAATTTTTAATAGTTTTTTTTTCACCAAATCTATTAGTTTATTTTCGAATTAATTTATCAGGTGTTAAATTGCATTTAATAAAAAATAAATTTACTTGAATTTTTTAATATTATTACTCATTAAATTTGTTCTTTAATAAAATATTTTTTTTTGTTATTGCTGTATTGTATAAAAGTAAATCTATATAAACAAATCTTAAATGTGTCTTGAATATTAAATAGTTTTGCTTTAAAAATACAAATATTTATATACAACAAAATAATATATTTTCTTTGGCATTTGTCTAACTTACCAATCAATACAGTGGTCCCGCCAGCCGTATAAATGCATTACATTGGCGACAACGTTCTAGTGTTGTATGTGTGGTATTTTGAAATTTAAAAAAATGACAGCAAATTTGATGAGAGAATTTTAAAATAAGCTGAGAAGCAGCAAAATTGTAACATCACTTAGACGGTAATTTGGAAAATCGAATGTTTAGAAGGTAAAATCGTTTAAATTCGTTAACTTTATATCTCCCAAATTAAAAGATATAAAGATATAGAATAAAAGAGCGTAAACTGGGAACAAACGGGTAAAACCAAGGCGAATTGACTAGAAGGTAAGGTCAACCCTACAACTACAATACTTCTGTGGTCGGATTGTCAAAAATATTGCTATTAAAAAACAGGTTTGTTTACATAAAAAACTAGTTTGTATACAAACTTTGACAAGTCGACCACAGAAAATATTGACTTGACCCAACCTTCTAGTCAATTCGCCTTGGAAGAAACCTGTATTTTGGAATTTTTTTCACCCCATCTATCTTTTAAACCAAAAAAACATAGAAATTTAAATTGCATCACATTCGTCACTTATCTATAAAATACATATCTGTGACATTTTGACAAAAAATTTTTAAAAAAAATCGGTGAAAAAGTCATTTTTATCAAATAATAAAATAAACCAAAATTAAATAAAAACAAAATTTTAAAAAAGTAAACAAAAATGTTTTTTTAATATTCCTAAACCTAAAAGAGATGAAAAATGTTGGTACTTTTTTTTAAAACCTAGAACCATAAACTTTGGTATTGTAGTATAAATATGTCCACGAAAGAAAAGGGTGACTAAACGAAGCAGCGGGTTAAACGCAAATATTTAATAACTTAGCTTACATAACATTGTAACTAAAATTTCAACTTTTAAATTGACACACCAAAATGCGGAGTCTCGTAAACCGTTTTTAAAAAGTCAGGGGCCAAATCGTCGCATTAGTGATCAAATAAGGTTTCGTATCAAATAAAATTTCGTGGCGCATTAAAAAGCGGACTGCGGCATTCAATAGCGTTCGAATCGAAATGTGTTTACAAAAAACGCACAATTTCGTTTTCATTTCTCAAGAAAAGTATAAACCGGAAAATTCATACGAATGTTTAAAATTTTCATTGGAAAAATTAGGATTGTGTTTAATCACATTAATGCAATTTTTGCTTTTGATATTCAAAAACATTTGCATATGTTTACGATAGCTCTTAACCTATCGAATGACATTTCGAGAAATGGTATTCGATCGACTACTCGCTATCGAAAACTATGATCTCAAACTTAGACAAAAGCTATTCGATATCGAGAACGGCGATCACTTAAACTAAGATTTCGGCTAAAGGCATTTTGTCACGAATCTTAAAACAATTATCAAATAAACTTCAAAATTGATCTTTACGTTTTTTTTTTTAAATTCCCTAAGCTAATTCCGCGAAGCTTAACGCTTGTCTGCAGAAAAGAAACCAGAGCTCTGGCGGGAATCGACCCTACAACCCCTGTGCTGATAGACAAGTTCTCTATCAGCTAGCCTACCAAGGCACTCAAATGCGTAGATTTGGCTCCAGGTCGAAATAAGGAGATATTGAATTTTAAAGTTTGAAAGACAATACAAACTTAAAAATACAATAAATCCTTATTACAACAATACAAGTACAATAACTTTTCATCAAATTTCCCATTTGTTTATAAATACAACTCTCGAACGAGTACGCAAATCGTAATATACAGTACAAATACTTTGTAACCCTGTTTAGTTGAGCTGTGTATGATTTGCCAGGCAGACGTTGTCAATATTACAAATTTTTTGACGATATTGGAGACTGGATATAATAGTTTCCCTGTCTATTGCTCATGTGATCAACTTAACTTTTACTCTATAACATATTTACTAATAGAACGACCTTTTGGCAAACTAATTATATTATTATACATATTTGTGCTGCTATTGTGTTTCAAAAAAATTTTAAATAAAAAACTTACTGCCTGTTTCTGAAACACGAGCGCAAGACGCGTGTTAGTAAGTTAAAAAAACGAGTTATATAAGTTTCGGTATTTTGTTGGTTATTTTCTTCATTATTTTCTAAAATATTAAAAAAAATAAGTTTAAAATGTGTTTTAAGGCAAAATTTTCATACAAATTTTTCTTAAAATACGATTGAAATCCATTTTAATTTTTTATGAATACGACAGTTAATATGTACATGTACATATTTTTCATTTGTTGTATGCGAAGATTTTCCCTACTTCTGGCAACACTTACTGACTTTTCGGAATGCTGTTGTTGTTTACATGATGCCAACCTATTTTATGTTTAATTCAAACCGCTTTTTCCTCTCTCAATTTGAAAGTAGTTTTCTACATTTCAAGTTAATAATTTATATTTTTTTTATATGTATTTCAAGTGAACACCTTTGTTTCAAGTCTTCTATACTTTAAGTTAAAAACAAACATTCTATTTATTTAAATTACAACATTTATACATATGTGAATAATAAGAGCCTGCAAGCGTTATAGACATAATGGTTAATTAGAAAAAATAGAATTGTTGATAAGATTAAAATTTTTTCAATATGTTTGCACATTTTGCAAAGGGTTTACAAGGTTATATAGTTTTCAGTATAATCGCAATTAAAACTCAAATGTTTTTCACTTGTCATTTATGTTAGAGATTTAGGTGGTTCATTATACTATCTGTCAGAGCTCATATTTTAATTCTTCTTTAATTAGTATTTTATTTTTACACGATTGATTTTTTTTAACAATGTTGACGTGGTATTGAATATTGACAGTTGCATTTGTTTTTTTTAATATTAAATTTAATATTTCATATTAGTGCATACTTTTTGTTCTTTGTCTTTTAAACTAAAAGGTCTCCTACATAACAAGTAATCAACGGGTCGGAGCTACTAGATTTCAAACCGAGGCATGAGCTGTGTGGCACGTAACGTAGTCCTGTTGAAACCCCATGTCGTTGGTGTGATGTGTGGATGAAGTTGATAACATCGACCTATGGCGCTCGCCAGTGGTGGTATGGCTAACGTCGTTTTATTGGAAATATGTACCGGTGACGTGCTGCCAGGCTTAAAATCCACACCAAACGGTGACTTTCTAAACGCTTTTGAATCTTATGTGGATTGCTATCATCCCAAATGTTACAATTTTGTTTGTTGACGCACCCAATCATCCGAAATTGGGCTTCAACAATATGGCCCCTATCAACTGATAAAGTTAGAAAACTCCTAATGGAAGACCCTTTATTTGTTTCTATTCTATATTTCAAACCGCAGAATTGTTAAACCATCCGTTTTTCCAAACCTGTTTTAGTTTAATTATGATCCAAAATATTTCTTTTTTTAAACTGGAAAATTTATTAGTTTACCCTAATTTTTTTTTTTTTTTTATTTGTATATTTTTAACCAAAAATACCACATAAACGAATTTTTGAGAAAATATTAAGAAGATATGTAAACAATGTCTTAATAACTTAGAAATTATAAAATGTTTGGGCGAATGTATGTATGTATGTTGCTGTAAACCGGGGGCACATGAAAAACAATTTGAACAGTGATGGATAAAAATGTTATAAATTTTACTAATTCTAATAGATATTTTCATATAAATACGGGAAAAATTAATAATTTAAGCAAAAAATTTATAAAATAAAACCTGTTAATTGACTAACGCGATTGTATGATTTAACCTTATTAGATTATTTTTTGGAATTGCGTAGTCAATCGTCCAAAGACGAGTTAAATGGGTATAAAATTGCCAAGATGACTGTAATGTTCGGTATCTGACATACATCAAATCGTTGGATCTTTGTAAACGGGTAAAGGAGAGTCTCCTATTCTCTTATTTTCAACAAGTTGACAAAAGTTACTCCATATAAGTCACTTGTATGTAAATGGTTAAATATGAACAAATCTCCTCAAACCTAATACATATCTTATTACTGCATTATAACTTAGTTCCAATTTCCTGAAGCTACTTGAATCACTACTTCCAAAAATTTCACATCCGTATAACAGGGTAGGTATTAAATATGTTTTTGCAAGAAGAAAACGAATTATTAAGGATGTAAATTTTTGTGTTCTCCATAGCATTCGCAAAAGGGCATATGTTCTTCCAGAAGCTATATTTTTTTCCTAAGCATATTAGAATATTGTTTAAAACTATGCCAAGATTTTTTGCCGTCCTAACAACTTCAATTCTTTGACCGTTTAATACAACTTCTGGAAAAAGGTTAGCTATTGACGATTTACTTTTTATTGGCACAATATGGCCAAAATGCTGCAAAAAGCATGTCAAATTTGTAGTCTGGCGGCTACCTGGCCAAAATCATATTAAAACATTAATGGCATTAAATTGTCCTTCAGCTTAAGCCAGTGTAATTGGCATTAAAACTATTTGCTTTATTTCAATTTAAAGGTCTGCTACTCTAAAAAAACCCCGTTGTATACTTAAAGCTCATTCACAAAAATAATAATCCATCGAATATATCACTTTTGTTTCTTCTGACACTGTTTTACCACAGTACTGCATAAAAAAAAACAAGTAGAATTGATCAGAAAATGACTTCATAAAAATCTTGGCAATGTTTTTTTTTTTGTATTTCTATTTAAGCCAATACATGTTATTATTTATTCTCATGTGTGTGCATTTGTGTACACTCTTTTATATACATACGTACTGTTATTTTGCATTGACCATATTTATAATATTGTTGTTCCTGCAAAAATCAAAACAAAATGAAAACTAATGCAAAATGCAACAACAATCAAGCATCAATATAAAAATTTATTGACTCTGGAAATTGTAATAACAATAACAACAACTACTGCAGCAATAGTAAAAGCAAATGTGTGTGAATAAAATAATACAGATTGCCAGATTAACTCAGCGCGTTTAAGTACATTATTTATCCCTTATATGCATTTTATTATTTGCACGTATTTTGACGTTTACAATAAGAAATAAGTAGAATAAATTAATTAATCATCGAGTTATAGACACATAGCTGCCTTTTTCTTCCTGAAGCAATAGCGCCCATAACATATGAACTAGGAGGACAAAATTTTTCTCAGATGTTTCTTATACATATGCATGTAGGGAATATCGATTGAAAATGAGCGAATCAGTCCTTTTTCAACACAAGTGATCTCTCGAATTTAGGGTTTTGGTACGATAGCGTCCAGAGAAAATAAATTAGTATTGTGGTTATTTTGTCGAACTATTTATGGTTTTTTTTAATCCAAATTTTAATATTTTTAACCAGGCTTAAGCTCATCAAATTTAATTTTTCATTAACAGCCAGGCCCACGATGTCACACGTTAACGTTCGCATAGAAAATTACATTTAAAATTAAAACAAATTTTAGAAATTGTTTTTGTTTTCTATGCGAACGTGAACGTGTGACATCGTGGGCCTGGCTGTAAATTATTTTTATGAAGAAAGGAATTTTACAACATGAAAATTAATTAAAATTGTTATTGATAATTTTTCATTCTTGACTGACCTGAGATTCTAACACAGATTTCTTCATAAAAATAATTTAATGAAAAATAAAATTTGATGAACTTAAGCCTGATTAAAAATATTAAAATTTGGATTAAAAAAACCATAAATAGTTCGACAAAATAATCACAATACTAATTATTGTTAAAGCTAAGGCACGAGCTCTATGTGTACATTTGTCCTTCAAGTTGTTCTGAAAAAAGGTCAACAAGAAAAAAATATCTAATTAATTTTAATGATATTTGAATAGATAGATGAGCGTATGTTTTTCAAAGCAAGGAATATGAAGGGACAGATGGGCAATTTCGATTTTGATAAAATTATAAACTTTATTTATAGGTATAAGTTTTATATTTCATTTTGGGCGCAAAACGCCGCTGGGACGGCTAGTCTAGAAAATTTTACATATTAAAAAAAAAACTTAATTTTTGTTAAAAAAATAAATTTTAATTATTTGTTATTGTTTATTATTAATTTCATTTCAGAGGGGTTACCTTTTGTTCCTCATATATGCTATGTGGGCGAAAAGATTTATAAGACCTCAGTAGGTTCCTGTTTCTTTTACGAAGAAGTCAAGGACTGTTGCTGTTCCTCAGTTTTAGCAAAAGAATGTAAGTATTTCCAACAAAGGACCGAAAGTATTTATTCCTTATTTTAATTAACAAAACAGAATTACATATATCTTCCTAAAATTGACAATATGCAACGAATTCTCTCAGTTTTTAGAGTCCGGCTGAAGCCACTTATTTAGGCCAAAGCCGAAGGTGAAGTTCGGCCTGAATGGCTGAATTCGGCCGAACCGAATTTTTGATAAAATGTTTTAGATAATTATTTGTGCATGGTTTTGTAACATATGCGTATTATGATATAAATATGTTCGGCCTTCGGAAAAAATCGGCCAAATTAGTATCGAACACCAATTATCGGCCGATTAGCAATCGTTAGACAATACCGAAGTCGATTGTCACGATTAAAACACTATTAATTTTATTGGGAAAAAAATGAATTCGAGCTACATATTACAAATGCATTTTAATCACATCCGTCAAAATGTTAATTTCTAATATGCAAAGAATTTAATCATCTTTGAATTCGCTGTGATTTGATTTGAAATAATAATAAAATTAAACCTATTTAATACAATTTATCAAAAAAAAAAAAATGTTTGTGCCGTTTATTTATAAGCGGAAAGTACGTGTTCGTCAGGCGGTTAATAAATTATCCAGACTGGCAGCAAAGTAGACACAATTGTGATGTTGCCAACTGTATATTATAACATAAAAAAACAGGGGCCAAATTGCGGCATTCCATATCGATCGAAATTGCAATACAATTTAAATGGCAATTTCGATCGATATCGAATGTCGTGATTTTCCCCCAGTAAGATTGCTATATTCGGCTGTGCCGAATCTTTGAAACCCTGCACCGAGCGTTCTAAATTTCAGGAGTGGGCTTTATATGGGATCTAAAAATTATAAACTAATCTACTAGTGTAAATTATGGATCGTTCATTACAAAATTCGGTAGAGTGATTTATTGGCATATTATGCGTCTTAAAGAGCTTTTCGGAAGGCCGCTTTGTATGGGGCCTACTGTAGATTATGGACCGATCTTCACGAAATTTTGCAGAGTGGTTTCTATTCATATAAAACTGTGACGGGTTAAATTTTATTACAGTAACGGCTTAAGGCGTACTAAAGAATTTTTTGAGAGGGGGCTTTATATGGGGCCTTTGGTAAATTATTGACCGTTCAGCGGACCGTTCTGGACGAATATTAGTTCTAATAGCAGATTATGATCGGAAACAAAACAATTACCAGTCCTAACTGAAATTAAAAAAGTGGAACTGAATTGGGCACATTCTCAGCAAACTCCCAAACGACATCACTAGAAATGCCATCGACTGGAACCCCCAATATAGAGAGACCTGTATATACGTGGACATATACATCGAAGCACCTGCCATGAACAGGGGGTCTACTCTCTATTGCGATGCGAAAACAATTTCGATGCGAAAGCTAAATGCCAGCTTGGAACTCTCTATCACTTTCGCAAAACATTCTGAAAATTGAAGCGTAGTGGCAATAAAAATTAAAGATGGCGCGGATTTACAGTAATGAAATGACAAAGTGTGTAAAAATATTTGAAATTGGAAAATTTAAATAAAATAAAGTGATGATTTACGAAAAGAAAAAAAATAAAAGATGCGAAAGACACATGCGATAACGTATTGAAGAATACCAATCACTAGATTTGCTACAATTTTCTTTCGCATCGCAATAGAGAGTAGCCCCCCAGAAGGTGGAGAGAAATAAAATTCATTGCTCAAGATAAATCACGTTGAAACGTGTTTGTTGAAGCCCTATGTTCCTCATAGGACCGACGGAAACTCATATATGGGTAATTCCAATGTGTTGAACGTGACAGTCGTACGCATCAAAAATGCAATAACTTTTTAAACAACAAATATTTTTACGTTCTCTTAACCCTTAAATTATAGCACTAAGAAAGCATTGTTATCTATGCTAAAGTTTATGGAGGGCGCGATTTAAGGTCAAAGATAATGGCAAAATAAGTAGCGGTTCGAACGTGAAAAAAACAGAAGCAGTTTTTGTGGCCATGTATAAAAAGGCGTAATTCAGCGAAACCTGGCACAATTTTTTAGTCAAACTACTTTCAGAATTTTACGTAGCAATTGAACATTAAAATGTCTTTGGTTTGATTCAAAAATCTTCTGTATTTTTTTTCTTTTAAGCCAAAATCTGGGTCGATACGTGACATTTCGAACGTGAAATTTTTTCCGTAATAATTTAACTGAATAATGATTAAAATAAAATAAAAATTTACCGTTACTCCGAATAACATATTTCTCTTTGAACTCTACCTTAGTTTATAGACCATGTAAAAAAATTTTTTTTGGAATAATTTTTATCAAATGTCACCTCTTTTAAGGAAGTAAAGAAAACATACAATAAAACATTCAATAAGAAATTAAGTTTGCACAACTTTGCAGTCTGATTGTTCATCTAAGTGAACAAATTTATGGGTAAATTTATAAAATTAGTAAAATCTAAATATTTCTCTATAACAATATCGTAAAATAATCAGCTCTTAATAACTTTTAAATTTTCGGTCACGGTGGACCTTTTGACGGAAATGCCCATATATATATATTAGGGCGGGCCAAATTGTATGGAAGGATTTTTTTTTTTTTTTGATGAAGCGTATAGCAAAAACGTAATCTATAAGTGATTCTGAGAAATTTTGCTCAAGAGACCATAGCTCTAAGTCGGGTTTGGAGCCCCCCAAAATTTCAAAATAGATATTTTTTCATATACATATGTATACATAAAATAATTTAATTAAATTCGTCATAAAATCGGATAGAATTCTAGTAGATTTCTCAAGTATTTTTGCAAACTGCGTGCGCATTGCACGATGAACGATTAAGGAAAAGCAAGCTTGGCAACGTTTAGTGTTGGTAAACGTCATTATTTTGTAACGTCAATATTCATAATCTGCAAAAAAAAAATCTCGAACAAAATCGAAGATAATTCAGAATTTATTAGTTAAAAGTTCATTTTACGCTATTTTTCGACAAAACATTTCTAATATCTCTACTAAAAATAACAACAAATATTGGTATCAATACAGATTCTGAAAGGTGATAAAAATACCTTTCAAACAAGCCCAGCTTGAGAACTACTATAATTCTATCAGATTTTATGACGAATTTAATTAAATTATTCTATGTATATATGAAAAAATATCTATTTGGGGGGCTCCAAACCCGACTAAGAGCTATGGTCTCTTGAGCAAAATTTCTCAGAATCACCTATAGATTACGTTTTTGCTATACGCTTCATCAAAAAAGAAATTAACCCGTAATTTATGGACCAATCTTCACGTAGTATGACAGTGTGATTTCTAGTCATATGAAACTATGACAGACCAAATTTTATAACAATAGCATTATTCAATAAGGTCTTAGGCGTACTAAAGTGCTCTATGAGAGTGGGCTTTATGGCCTATGCTGAATTGTGGACCGATCTTCACGAAATTAAGTACTATGATTTCTAGTCTTAGCTCTTAAACAGCGATTTTGCTGAATTTCACCAAGATTAGTTGTAAATAACTATCAAACTATAACTGCCAAAATCGTATTGTAGACTGGAAGTTTAGTTATAGTTAGTTCTAACTGAACTTGGTTAAATTGGCCGTTATAATTATACAAGGACTCAGAATGTGTAATGGGGTCTGGGATGAATATTAATATTTGTTTCCCACGAAATCACAAACTTACTAAACCCTCATTCACCACTTGTGGTGGAGGGTATAAAAAAATGAATCTTAAACATTTATTTATTTATGGGGATATTTAGTGATTTATTGACCTTTAAATTTCATCAGGTTATTAATCAAATTTCCAAATAACTTTATTCAACAGTCAATCAAGTGCTTATTTTTCATTCTTAATATAAGCACAAATTCTACTTAGTACTAAAAATAATGATATATTTCCCACCTCCACATTAAATAAATAAAAACAAATTTTTGTTGGATGTATGTTTATTTTTTTTTTTTTTTTTTTGTTTCATGGAAAATCAGAAAAAACATTAAAAATTTTATGTTCAAAAAATTTAATATGATGTTGAGGAAAAAGTCGTTAATTTAAAAAGTAAATAAACTTAATTTCATAAATAAATTTTTTAAAGGGGATTTAATTAATTTTGATTTATAAAAAAGTAGAATTTGCCGAGGTTATTTTAGGTTACTCAGTTTTCTATTTAATCATTGGATTTTTGGAAAATAAATAATCAAACCAAATTATTTATTATTTCATCTTTAATGATTTTTTTTTTATAAATTTCTATATCGTTAGCTAAAATGCAAAAAGGCGTAACTAGCAAAAATATAATTTTACAGGAGAAGCAAAAAACTTTTTAAAACGAAAACTATAAACCTGTCAGAAAAACATGCATTGATAAGTCCGTGCATGGAATTCTTCATACAATTTTCAAAGAAAACTATTTTATTATATGTATTTAGAAAAAAATGTGTAATTACTTTGTTTTGCATTTATCAAATGCATTTTTATTTTTTCTTAATAAAAGCGTAATTTTTGATCGTAAAATTGAAGTGTAAAATTTTGTCAAGACATGTAGTTTAATAGCATTCATAATAATTAGGGATGAGATTTTCATGCACCAAAAAATCGAAAATATGCGCATTAAATATGCAATAAAAAAAATCCAATATATGCACTAAAAAAATAAAAAATATGCACTAAAAACTTGAAACAATTCCATAAAAAATCGTTTTTTAATTTTACTCAAAACACTAATATATAAAATTCATTCTGTTGTCATTCAAATATCTTTTAAAACTTAAATAACTAATTATACCCTTCACCTCAGGTGGAAAAGGGTATATATAAGTTTGTCTTCCGTTTGTAATTTCTACAATATTGATCTAAGACCCTATAAAGTATATATATTCTGGGTCCTTATGAGGAGAGAACTTGATTAAACGATGTCCGTCCGTCTGTCCGTCTTACGTTTGATATGTGTTTTCCGGAGACTCCAGACATGATAGCGGCTTGGTTGTTTTACATTTATGTCACATATAGTCCGCTATTGAAATTCAGCAAGATCGGTCCACAAATGGCTGAGATATGACCAAAAAACCACGACTGCCTCTAATTTTTTCCATTTTTTTATTGCTTTTTTCTGTATATCTGGAGAACGGCAAGAGCCAAAGTTTCCAAATTAGGTGCAAACATTCAAGTTATAAGTACACACCAACCCACAAAATGTGGGCGGGGTTGCAGAAGTGGGCGTAGTACCTCCCATACAAAAAATTTCAAAAATTGTATAATAACCTGAATTTTTTGACTGTAATATGACCGATGGTTACGCCTAATATATCAAAAGATCGGAAATTTTTAGTAGAAAATATTTTCTGAAAAACTCGAGAAAAAAGGGTATATACAAGTTTGTTATTCCGTTTGTAATTTCTACAATATTTTTTTTTTTTTTTTTTTTCTTAAATTTATTTTTATTATTGAATCTTTCTTATCGAAATTTACAATATGTATTCAAATCTTAATTCTACTTGTTGTTTATTAGTTGTTACCAGTGTAACCACTAACTGCTGTATTCAAATTTTAAGACTGTCTTCTAGTTAGGCTCAAAGTATCGGTTCTTTTTAGCCTCTGGTGACCTTCGAACTGAAGCAAACCCCGAGCGAGGTAGTTAGGGTGGACCATTAGTTTATCGATGTAACTTATTGAATATTTTTTAATTTTCTCCTGGATAGTGGGGACGTTGAGATCTCTGTGGATAATATCATTACGTATATACCATGGGGCGCAGACAATTTGTCGTAATATTCTAGACTGTCTTCTTTGAAGCTTTTGGATGTTAGATGCGCATGCAGTACCCCATAATTGGATGCCATATGTCCATATTGGTTTTATGATGGACTTGTATAGAAGAATTTTGTTGTCTAAAGACAAGTTTGAGTTTCCACCGAGAAGCCAATGTAGTTGAGCTGCTTTAAGTTTCATAGCCGTTATTTTCGCTTCGATATGACGAGACCAGGTCAAGCGTCTATCTATATGAATTCCCAAGTACTTTACATGGTTTTCTATCGGAACAGTGATGTTATTTATTTTTACTGCTGGGCACGTTTGTCTTCTGAGCGTGAAAGTTAAGTGAGCACATTTAGCCGGGTTAACCTTTATTCTCCATTTTTCTAGCCATGCCTCTAGTTCATTGATGTGGGACTGCAGACTTTGCGATGCGACTTTTGGGTCATGGTTAACGCTAATAAATGCTGTGTCGTCTGCAAATGTAGAGGTATGCGTGCTCAGGTTTGTTGGCATATCCGCTGTGTATATTATATATAGAAGCGGTCCTAATATGCTGCCTTGGGGAACACCAGCAGTAATTTTCTTGAGGGGGGAGTATTTATCTTGCGACCTTACTATGAATGTTCTGCCTGTTAGATAGCTCTCCAGAAGCTTGTGAGTGTTTTGAGGAAGCATTCGTGTTATTTTGATGAGTAGCCCATCATGCCAAACTTTGTCAAAAGCTTGGGAAATGTCTATAAACAGTGCTGAGCAGTATTGCTTTTTCTCAAACGCCGATCTAATAAGGGTGACAATTCTATGCACTTGTTCTATTGTACCATGTTTCGCTCTGAATCCGAACTGGTGATCCGGGATGATGTCTTGTTCATTTAGATGAGGAGTTATACTTAAAACGAATATTTTTTCGAAAAGCTTCGATAGGATTGACAATAAGCTTATCGGTCTGTACGACGCAACCTGGCTAGCATCTTTTCCTGGCTTGGGAATCATCACAATTATAGACCTCTTCCATGAGGATGGGAAGTATCCGACTCTTAATATAGCGTTAAAAATGAGCAGCAAGATTCTGGAAGCAGACGATGGTAGGTTTCTTATCATTGACCCTGTGATGCGGTCAGGTCCGGGAGATTTTCTAATATTCACTTTTTCTATTGCAGATTTTACTTGAGTTATGTTAAATTTTAATGGATGGTTTACCTTATCAGGAATGATTGGACGACAGGAACAAGTATGTGCATCATGTGGCGTGAAAACTTTCTCAAGGAGGCCCGCGAAAGCTTTTCATTTTTCATGTGTGTTTTTGGCCCAAGTGCGGTTTTCCAGTCTTAATGGAGATTCTTGGGTTATAGGGCATTTCATATGCCGTACAGCCTTCCATAAGCTATAATTGGAGCTCTTTGTGGCGTCTAGGCTGTTTAGATAGCCTTCTATTGCAGACTCGTGGTTCTGTCTCAATTTGTTGCGAAGAGTGGTCAGGCATAATTGTAGTTGGGCCTTAGTGGTTGGGGAACGACTGTTTTGCCATTGTCTTCTTAACTTCCTTTTCTCTCTGATAAGGGTCTCTATATCAGACGAAAGATCATAGGAGGAACTAACCAGTACCTGATCGCGCTTGATGTTTTTAATTACAGCAAAGTCAATAAGGTCTGGTAGCTTATTGAAGTCGGTTGGCCAATAGGTAGGCTCACCACTCGATACCACATCAAAATTATTTGCAGTTACGGTATTGTATAGCTGATTACCTCTAGGACTAATAAGTCTGGAGCCCCAATATGTATGTTTAGCGTTGTAGTCGCCAGCAGCAATGAATTTCTGGCCCAATGTGGAGAAGAAGTTGAGAAATTTATCGTTTACAATTTTGTGCCTCGGGGGACAATAAACGGATGTTAACGTTAGATTGAAATCAGTAAGATTTATAGATGTGGCCTGGATACAATCTTCTTTGAACTCTGGCAATGGTAAGTGTCTGATGTTTTTGTGCACAATTATGGCTGTGCCACCACAAGCTCGTCCGCTGGGATGTTTTGTGTCATACGTAAGGTATCCATTTACCCTAAAGCAGTTTTTATGAGTAAAGTGTGTTTCAGAGACAAGAAGTACGTCGATTTCATGCCTATGAAGAAAGTTTGCAACTTCGTGTTTATGTTGGGATAACCCGTTTGCATTCCAGAAACATATTTTTAACTAGTTCATTTTTTGTTGAGTAGAACTTGCAGGAGCATGTTCTGGTTTCGCATCATTTCCTGAAACATGTTCTGCATAGTGGCCATGAAGTTGGTCATAGTTTGAATTAAATTTTCAATTGAGGTAGGCATATTTCCAGAAGGCATTTGTAGACCTTCCCTAGGAACATTAGCGTTAGGAGGTTGCTTTGCGTTAGAAGTACTCGGGGGATTTTTCGCATTAGGGTTTCCTTTTAAGACTTGGGCATATGATTGGTTTTGATTGTTTGTTTGTGAAGTACTAGCAATAGAGCCAGCGGCTTGGCTGGGCGCATGTGACGGACCATATTGGGAGTGAGTATATTTTTGAACTAAAGCAGGTTTTTTTAAATGCAAGAAGACTCTACAACCCCTATAGTTTGCCGTGTGATTTTCGCCACAGTTGCTGCATTTCTTTACATTCGGGTCAGCTTTAGAACGATTACATTCGGCGGTTTTATGAGCGTCGCCACAAACCACACATACGTGAGGCAATTTACAATATGATTTTGTATGCCCATATTCCTGACAGTTTGTGCATTGGGAGGGACCCTTTCGTTTTAATGGCTCCTCAACAGTTATTCTTCTGTTGAGTAGGTAGCGCCAGTTGTATATGGGATGAACTGAGTTTTTGGTTTTGAGAACCGATGAATCAAACGATATTTCAACGCGGTGCATTGGTTGAGGAACTTTATTCCTGTTCAAAATGTTATGAACAGATTTAACCTCATACCCCTCTAGCTCTATGGCAGATTTTATTTCATCTGTAGGAACAGAACTATCTATGCCTTTTATGACAATAATCAATCCCTTAGCACTTTTTAATTGATATGTATAGTAACTTTTATTTTCTGCGTCCAGGTGTCTTGATATAATACGAAAGTTCGTTTCTGTACTGGCTTGAATTTTGGTTTCTTGAATTTGCCCGCGTCGTATAGAAACGACGTAGAAATTATTCTTACCTACCAGTTGAATCAACATGTTGACTATGCTATTTGATGTTTGCTCCCGCAGATAGATAGGTGGCGGTTTAACTTCTTTAGTGGCTGTTCCATGTGCTGATTCTGCTTCTTCATCGTCAGGTATGGATAGTACAGAGAATCTGTTACCATTTGTTGGCAAAGAGACTACGTTAGAGCCTTTGTATTGTTTGGCCATGCGTTCCTGTTGGGTGGACCTAGGGCTAGCCTTTCTCTTAGTTATTGTTATATATCTGTCCATGCCTGTTTGCACTTTAGTACTTTTTGGCACAGCTCCTGTATTTATTAATGCAAATCGTGATGTTCCAGGTTTTTCGTTATTATTCCTCTGGTCAGACGACTTCACACTTTGAACCACATTTACGGTCGGATCAACACACTTGCTCAGGTTGGGCACACTTGCACTTAAATTGCTGTATGGAAAACCAGTTGCGCTGGCAATTTTTGCACTTAAATAATTTTTATTTAATTCTGGGTATCGAATGTTTTCATTGCTCACGCTCGGGGAGCTTACCACAATATACGCATTTCTGCTATTTGTGCTGGGCCTACTCTCCTTATTGGGAGTATTTGTGAGGCTCATTCACAAATCTCTTCGGGCACCTTAGTTACTGTTCTTTTTTTTCAGCTATTACTAATATATTTTTGTTCACCTATTACAAATATTTTTTTTCACTTCGAATTTTTTTTATTTTTCTTACTCACTGATACACGTCCGTACTCGTCAAGAGCTGGCTCGACTTCTACAATATTGACCTAAGACCCTATAAAGTATATATATTCTGGGTCCTTATGAGGAGAAAACTTGATTTAACCATGTCCGTCTACCCCCCCCCCCCCCCCCCCCCTTTCAATTGTTTACATATACTAGCATAATGCCCAATATGATTTTTGTTATCACCCTTCTTTATTATTTCATCTATTTAACGAAATATTTTTTACAAATAGAAACTAGGAATTTTTGTGTTTTTTGCTACTTAAAAACTCGTAAAAAAAGATAAACGAAAAAAAACAAACACACATACATGGCACAAACTATTTTGGTGAATATATTTCCCAACTTTGCTATTGCGGTGAACAAAATCATCAAAAGTAATTACAACTCAACTGTGTTGAATTTTGTGAACAGTAAACGTGCCATATTTCATTTTAATGATATTCGATTAACGTTCCTTCATGGTTCAGTTGTGTAGGGGGTGTGTTAAGTTAGAAACTGAGAGTTCCCTGGTTCGAATCTTGGTTTTTTCAATAGAAATTTTTTTTTAATATTTTTATTTCTTTTATGTTCTAAAAATGATTTAAAAAAAATATTTACCAGTTTTCGCTTTTTAAATTTTATTTATAATGAAGTTTTAAGTATTGTTAATATGTTGTTTATGTAAAAATTATTTAGTTTTTGTCTAGTTGCTCTGTATTCTGCTCGCACAATGGTGAAGGGTATATAAGATTCGGCCAAGCCGAATATAGCACTCTTACTTGTTTTAATTTTTGTTTGTATAAATAAATAAGTACTGTTTAATTAAAAGTAAAACTTTGTATTGTACTTGAAGAATGCCAATGCATTTTGGAAAATTTTGTTTACAGATCCCTCTTTGTTTCCAGATCAGATCAAAAATATTTGAAATTTATTTTATTTTTTTAAATCCTTAATTTTTTATTTTTTTTTTTTTGCAAAAGGTTTTGATATTTTTTTAATTTGTCGGGCTTTTGTTCCTTCCACATTGTTAATTTGACTTTTTGCAATATCAATTAATTTGACTTGAGTATTAAATGAACTAAATCCCTCCTAGTTAGTTATTGTTTCACCAATATATACGTAATTGCAAAATACAAATGCTAATTGACTTCTGATGTTATTTAAATTTAATATTTATTTTCCTTTTTTTAATTGCACAATCATCGGCATCAACAAGCTCTTCAAACATTCTTAAATTCCTAGAAGTTATTTTAAATAGAATTCTGAAGCATCTAGCCAGGCCCCCATTTTGCTAGTACTGGCTGCGGTGGAAGGTGAATCAAGGGATACATTTCATTGAAAGTTGCAATACTATCGAATTGACTTCTAAAGACTCTGCAACGCGGTATATTCCATGTGCATCTTTTGTCGAAATCTTGAAAATCTTGTATTTAATGCAAAGCCCCAAACGAATTTATTTATTATTTAAAAATTTTTTTGGAAAGTTTTTTGTTTGTGTATTTAAAAATTTTTATTAAGAATTTATTTATAATATGGAAATTAAAAAATCCCTCAAAAATGTCAAAATATGCATTTAAAACTTAAATATGCAAAAATATGCACTTTCACCAAAATATGCAACAATATGCAAAAACAAATCGATGCCATTTTAACGCAAATTTAATGATAATGATAATTGGTCGACAACGTTCTAAGACTATCGACAAAAAACATGCATTTCCATAGAAATCGCATCCCTAATAATAATTATTCAAAAACTCGATTTTGATTTTTTTAGCTCGCCTTTTTGCATTTAAGCTAACGATTTGCATATTTCTTTTAATTTTTAAAACACTTATTGAAGCAAAAAAGTTCTTTTAAAGAATAGAAATCATGTCTTATAGCTGTTCCAAATAGTTTTTTTATTTAAAATACAATTTTTTATTAATATACTTTGGGTACTTTTTTTTAGCACATGCTTTTAATTAACACAGAGATAAATAATAAATGAACTCAAAACTTTTTTCATCTTAAATTCATGTTTATTTGGCAGAACTAATTAGATATTAAGTGTTAAATGATTCATTTGTATTATATTTTTTAAAGGTAGTCAAATTTTTAACGGCAATTTAAAATATTTATTGCTTTTATTTTGTTTTTTTTATAATTTTTTTTTTTTGCCATTATTAAAATTAATACTAAGCAACCTATTAAATTTATTTTTTTCGACTTTCAAGGTGAATTGCAAAAGAAAATTAAAAATATTAACAAACATTACAGTACAAAACGGATATAAGAAAATCATGAAATTTCAAGAAAAAATTTTCTATAAGCGTGTTTTTCTATAAAGGTGCCTATACCCGTACTTAGTAAATTAGTTTTTACCGTATTTGTGAAAAGGACTTATGATCCTGTCGAGTGTCCTTTGAAGAAGATATGCAATGACTCCTACAAAAATTATACGAATTTTATGAAATTAGGCATATTTGTAAAAATTTTATAACACAGAAGTGCGCTTGTCTAACTTAAGGGCCAAATACACTTGTAAAATGCTTGTCCAGCGGGCGAATTCATCGTGTACGTTTGCTGGACGTAATGTTCGCCGTCATATCTAAATTTTTTTATATTCCATCCAGCGTCGTTGGTGTGACACATACAAACACATTTTCACTAATACTACCACAATGCTTGATGTGTATTTTGATCAATGCATTTGGGCCTTTACGGTCACGCACCCTCACAATGAGACCGTTTTTGACTCACTGTCATGCAAACTTTCGATGAGAACATATTGTTACGAAAGTAACTTTAGTTAGTTGTAATTATTGTTTAAGAATTAGTTGTAATTATTATTTATCTTGTATGGATTAGTTATTAAGTATTTGTTAGTTATTTTATTAGTTTACATTGTTATTAAAAATTGTTATAATTTAGTACACTTCAATCCCAATGTGCAGAAGGAACTAGAAATGACCGTTAAAAAAGCTTTAGTATAATACTATGTTCACACTTGGGTTCTTAAACGCGTTTAAGCAGCTCGAACGTGATTAAGCTCTAATCACTTCAAAATCGAGATGATTACCCATACATTGAAGTGATTTGTTAGGCCCCTATTACGGTTTACAACTCAACTCAGTTGAGTTGAAATTTCATAATTTTTGTATTATGGTTTACAACTTTGCTAAATTGCGGTGAACAAAAACATAACAAAAATTACAACTGATCACAACCAGTTGTATTTATTACAACTCAACTGAGTTGAGTTGTAAACCGTAATAGGGGCCTTAATCACTTCAAATCGACATGATTACAACTAAATCACTTCATAAACCACATAGAATCCACTGAACATACCTAATAATGTAGAATCGCCAACATGTCGTGTACAACCGGCCAAGATTTCTGCTTAATGTTTTTATTTTTTTCCTTAAATAATTCATAAATTTTCACAATTTCATCATTAAAATGATTAAAATAATCTTCTGATAACTTTATAAAAGTGTTTTTATCCATTTTTAATACTTTAAAGAAATATAAATTTGTTTGTTTTTTTTGTGTGTTTGTTGTGTGTTTTTTTTTCTTAATCATCTGTCATCTTAATCATCTCAAATGTAATGTGAACGGCTTTGATTAGCTAAATCAACATTTTGCTTAAACGCGTTTAAAAACCCAAGTGTGAACTTAGCATAAGTGGTGAAATTATGTAAACATAAGTGCCGCCACCAATCATAATTGACTATAGAGTGGTGAATAAGTAAAGCCTCGAACCTTCGAGGAACATTTCGAATGTTCTAAATGGCTGAATTACAGTATAAATACTTGCGGTGGCTAGCATCAAAAAACAGTATTAGTTCAGCCTTTGTCAAGTTAAGAGCGCATCACGCGGAGAAAACTATAAACGTTTGAAGTGTGTGGATTACAATAGTGAGTTGTAAATTAAAGCTATAAATTACGGTTGTTAATAAATAAGTGTTATACATTAAAGTGTTGTGTTTATTTGTTTTATTTGAATTGCAATAAAAGAACTCAAGAGGTTTATTATAAAGGAAATAAACCGAAAACGTTATTGAAAGGCAGTAACGTAACAATTGGTGTCAGAAGTGAAATTGCATAGATAAAATAAATAAAATAAAAACAAGTAAGAAAGTATAGTCCATATGATACCATATGATACCCTACACCACAGTATTAAAAAACACATCATGCTTATATGTCCATATAAATATGGATTTATCTATGTTTATAAAACTAATTAAAATCGGGTTAAAAGTTTGTGAGGGGCAGAAATTGCCCCCTACCTCCCCTTGTGGTCCTATTTTTTAAAAACTGTATAGCTTATGTGTCCATATAGATATGGATCTATCTATGTTTTGAATTTCATTAAAATCGGTTTGAGAGGCAGAAATTGGCCCTATCTCCCCTCGTGGTCCTATTTTTAAAAAATACATCCCTTTTGTAACCATGAAGATATGGTTCTATGTAAGTTTTAAAATTCATTAAAATCGGTTTGATAGTTTCTGAGAGGAAGAAATTTCCCCCTATCTTTCCTCGTGGTCCTACGATTTGGCCCATTTTCAATAGGCTTGGTCCTTGTGTCAATAAGAACCTATGTCCCAAATTTTATCCAATTATCTCCAAAATTCCGACCTGTACATTGCGCACAAGGTTACATGGACAAACAGCCAGCCAGCCAGCCAGCCAGCCTGCCAGCCGGACGGACATCGTTAGTTCGACTCAGAAAGTGATTCTGAGTCGATCAGTATACTTTAAGGTGGTTCTAGTACTAATATTTTAAGGCGTTACACACATCAGCACAAATGCATAATACCCTCTCCACTATTGTGGTGTGGGTATAAAAAAAGTGAAAAAAAAAAAAAATTAATTAATAAAAATAACAAAAAAAAAAAAAAAAAATCAGCAATGAAAGCTGAAGAGCTAAAAGTAGAACAGCTCAAGAAAGAATTGGGCAAGTTGGATCTGCCAACTGCAGGTAATAAAGCAGAGCTGCAGAAGAGACTATAAGATGAATCGAGCGACGCAATATGGACATTGCGAGTTACGAATTCGAGGACAAGGAAGAAATAGAGGTATGTACTCGTACAGTTGCTAGCGGTATGGATTTGAATACAATGTTTGCCGCTATGATGGAGCAAATGAAGAAAATGTCTGAAGAAACTTCTAGAAAAATGGACGATAACTCTAAAAGCATGGTACAGATGATAAAAGAGAATTCGAGCGATATTCTTGCTGAAACTTCTAGAAAAATGGAAGAGAAGTCGAGTACCATCCTGTCAGAAATTCAAGAGCATTCTAGAATAACGAACGAGAAACTTCAGGAGATTTCCAGTGAAATAAACGAAAGAGTAAACGAAATGGAAATAGAATTTAACCAGAAGCTGTCTGATGTAAAAACTCAATTCACGGATGTAAAAATACAAGTCACGGATGTAAAAACACAAGTCACGGTTTTTGATGAAAAACTACACCATCTGGAGGCAAAAGTTAATAACATTCGATGCCAAGAAGGACCAGTGAGAGTTATTCCAGAAGTTTCTAGTAGAATTAAGGCCCCAAGTTTTGACGGTAGTGTGCCATTAAATGTTTTTTAGTTCCAGTTCGATACAGTTGCCAACAGAAATGCATGGAACAGTGAGGAAAAAGCCATCGAGCTCATTCTTGCTTTCAAGGGGACTGCGGCTGAAGTGCTTGAAAGTGTTCAAGTTAGTTGCAGAAATAATTATGATATAATTATGGTAGCACTGCAACGTAAGTATGGAGGTGAACACAAGAAGGAAATCTTTAAAATGGAGTTGCGTGGAAGAGTGCAAAAGGCAAACGAAACCTTACAGGACTTCGCACTGGAGATTGAGCGGTTGCTACAGCTATCTTATCCTGGTGAGAATCATCCATTGTTGGACAGCTTCAAAACAGAAGCATTCATTAACGGTATAAGAGATGCTGATGTAAAGTATGCGGTGTGTGCAGCATTAAAGTCAACATTTGCAGAAACCGTTTCATTTGCCCTGACTCAGGAAACCGCAAGAATGGTTGCCAAGCAGAAGTCGTATAAGGTGCAAAGGCTCGATTTTATTGCTGATGATGATAGCGATATCATGAAGGAATTAAAGAGCCTTAAAGAAGCAGTTTTGCGGGTGTTAAGTGAGAAGCTGGGCAAGAACAAATTAAAATGTTATAATTGCGGTAAGATTGGGCACATACAGCGTAACTGCAAAGCACCAGAAAGAATTTTAAGATCTGCTTCGCCGCCGAGAAACAACCAACGGGCTAGTCATCAGTCAACACAGGAGGCGCCATTAAGTATGGAGGGAGAGCTACCTTTCGCATCTGAGGACTCGATAATAAATTTAGTAGTGCCAAAGAGATATAAAAGTATTACGACATTTGGCTACATCGATGGTAAAAAGCGAATTTTGACTATCGACACTGGTGCAGGATTTTCAATTATAAGGCCTGACTTGGTAACGGGAGCTGTCGAACCACTAAGCGGAGTGAGCTTGCGAACAGCTACAGGTGAACCTGCTACTGTCTATGGCAAAAAACGTGTGGTGTTAAGAATTGCCAATATTGTCAATTTTCATGAGTTTATTGTGGCCGACATTATAGACGAAGTACTGATTGGCGCAGATTTTATGATTAGTCATAACATAAGTCTGAATATGGGAAAACAAATCATGAATTTGTTTGATTATGAAATACCCCTGAATGTTGGGTATGAAAGTGAGGCTCGTGTGGGACAGCTTCTCGCTTGTACTCGTCTAGAATCGTCACCTTACAGAAAAGTTGCAAAACGGGAAAAGGCGGTTGCTCATGCAAGACAGCTTAGCAGATTGGAAGCCAGGCACTGTACGGAGGCAGATAGAAGGGAATGCACCAGTGAAGGTCGCTCGTTGCAGGTAGAGCCCAGTAAAGACTGGTTGACGGCGAAAAGATTTGAACCCGTATTGGCCAAGGTAAGGAGGGCCACTAGTATAGGTGGAAGACAAAATTCTAAGGGAAACTGCCAAAAGTGTGTGACAGCCAGGAGCACAGTAAAAGGAGTTTGTGTGTCGCTTCCACAGTGCAATTGTAAGGCACTACCTATACCAGAAGATAAGCAGGTATCTTCATTAGAGCAGTGAAACCCTTACGACCATAGAAAGTCCGTACGTGACCATAGAAAGTTGCCCAGATATGATCGGGCAGTGAATTCTGTAGGACATATGGAGGGCCAGTTGATTTTGCCAATGAATCAACAACCAAAGGAAAGATTAGTTGCCAAGCCACAACTACATTGGAATGGACCACAGAAGGTGATAAAGAAATTAAATGATGTATACCGAGTACAGAAATACAAAAGTCCAAGAGCTAAAATGAAATTAGCCCCTTATGGAAGAGGTGATTCTGAGCCTATTCGGGATGAACAGGCTTAAGTGGGGGGCAGTGTCACGAAAGTAACTTTAGTTAGTTGTAATTATTGTTTAAGAATTAGTTGTAATTATTATTTATCTTGTATGGATTAGTTATTAAGTATTTGTTAGTTATTTTATTAGTTTACGTTGTTATTTAAAATTGTTATAATTGAGTACACTTCAATCCCAATGTGCAGAAGGAACTAGAAATGACCGTTAAAAAAGCTTTAGTATAAGTGGTGAAATTATGTAAACATAAGTGCCGCCACCAATCATAATTGACTATAGAGTGGTGAATAAGTAAAGCCTCGAACCTTCGAGAAACATTTCGATTGTTCTAAATGGCTAAATTACAGTATAAATACTTGCGCTGGCTGGCATCAAAAAACAGTATTAGTTCAGCCTTTGTCAAGTTAAGAGCGCATCACGCGGAGAAAACTATAAACGTTTGAAGTGTGTGGATTACAATAGTGAGTTGTAAATAAAAGCTATAAATTACGGTTGTTAATAAATAAGTGTTATACATTAAAGTGTTGTGTTTATTTGTTTTATTTGAATTGCAATAAAAGAACTCAAGAGGTTTATTATAAAGGAAATAAACCAAAAACGTTATTGAAAGGCAGTAACGTAACAATATCAACTATCGCATGAATACGCGCAATCAGGGATACCGTTAAGAATTTATAAAAAGTCGCACAAAAGCCGTTTTATAAAAATAAAGTCACAGAAAAAAGTCGTTTGAGAAAATAAAAGTCACACATCTGTTTTTTAAAAAACGTTAAAAACGTTATTAAAAATCATAGCAAAACAAAAAAATAAGCAATGAGGTATATTGTATGTACAGAAAAATTTACAATTATTAGACACCAGCAGAATGTAATGCATTTTCTGGCCCGCTACGGCCTTCGTCAACATTCTTTGTGTCACACTGGATAGTGATACTTTGAAGCGGGCCAGAAAATGCATTACATTCTGCTGGTGTCTAATAATTGTAAATTTTTCTGTATATACAATATACCTCATTGCTTACCAAAGGAAAGCTAAGACAAAATGTAACAAGAAAATACAATATAATAGTTTGGTAGTGTATAAAGTCATTTCTGAAAAATTGAAGGAATAGGACTATTACAAAAAAAAAAAAAAAGCTTTATAAAATACATAACTGAAATTTAGCTCATAGAATAAATTCGAAAAATGGAAAATGTTGAATATAATATGAAGTAACCTTCGGAAGGAAATAATTCCCAGTTTCTATTTAATAATTTTCTAAGTAATTTGTATTTCATTCAAAACCAACATCGCCCTTAAAATTTAAGGACCCTTTATTTATAAAATATAATTTAATATTTAACCTGAAAATTCTTTTATATCTTTATAGTCGATCATCAGCTTCTTCTTCGCGCTAAGTTTTGCTTTTGTTTTTAACGTCTTCACAATCAGATAAGAGGAAATAAGTTTTCGTTCCGTTTAATCTATTACCAAACAGTCGCAGGCGTATTTAAAATTCCCCAACCACGATAAGGGCGAGAATTTGCTCTTGTAGTGGCATTCTCTCTCTCATTAAATTTTTGGTGTTATCAAAATCAAACAATTGAAGCAAACAAAAACAAACTTTATTAAAACTTAATGGCCTGTTCGTCGATTTCGAACAAAGACTTCTTTCACTTAACATCCATGTTAAACAAAAACAAATTAAAAAATATTGTTTTTGTTTTATGTTAAGCGAGTGTTAGAGGATTAATATATTCTAAGAAAAGAATCACCATACAGCACTGCTGGGATCTGACTATTCCTCAATTGTACCCTCTGAATTGTACCAAATAAACATAAACTGTACCAAAATTTCGCTTTAAAATAAAAAAGCATACATAGTAAGAATTCATAACGTTTTTTTATTTAATAAAAAGCCCGAGCATTTGATACTCTACACCACAGTATATGCAGATAAGTTTTCAAGAGTGAGACCCATGGGCAATCATGGACCCACCAGCACAAAATTATGTTATGAGGTTGTGACGAGCAAAGTCACCGAGGTTCGTTTTGCCCCACACCAGAGGACATTTCGTATTGTTTTTGTATTGTTAGTTTAAGTTATATTTAAGGAATATGTACTTCTTAAGCATGAACTATAGTTAATTTATTTGAATTATTATTTACTTTGTATTAAATAATTTGAATTGTTAGTTTAAATTTAACGGCTCGTAACAACGCCACCTGGTTGTGAAAGACATACTTAATGCCCCACACTACAACACTGGGCAGTCACAGCTGTGTATTTCATATGTTAGTTGATGTGTGTGTGTATGCCTGTGTGTTCAACCAAACAGTATAAAAGGGCGAGCATCGACTGGTACGAGTCAGTCGGTGACGAGATCGACATAAGGTAAGAACTACTTAGGCCAGTGGCGAATTCACAGTCGAAGTAGTTTTTAAATTATAAGATCTCACTCAGTGGCATAAGGGTAGTGTGAGTATTACCTGTTGGCTTTTTGGGCAAATACTCACAACGCCTGCGCTGCAGAGAAGTATCCCGGGACAACACTCGAGTGGTCATCCTTGTGCCGTCCCCGTGTGCTTCCGCTGCGGAAGTTCCGCAGCCTTCCCCAGCGTGGTAGCAGAGGCTTTGGTCAACACCCGAGTGGTAAACCTCGTGCTGGCCTCTGGTTCTGCTCCCACTGCACCAGGTGGCGCTACTGAGCATCCGAGTAAATTAATTTAAATAAAGCCATACGTATTATAACGTGCTAAAAGAAGCGTTTCATTATTTCGCTCCCCTACGACCCTGGCCACCGCTGAGTCTACCCCAGCAATCAGCGGAAACGTGTCGTTACATTGGCGCCCAAGCAGGGACTTGAAGTCCAACAACAACAAACCCAACAACAACCTAAATCACAGCAACAACCACAAAACAAGCAGCGACTTGAACCGAGAGGCGCAGCGGCACCCCATTACCATGCTCAGGACTTCGTGGGTTTATTATTTAAAGAAGGATGAGCTGGCCGACTATTTCCAACAATTCCAGCAAACCCCAACGGGCACCGTGGAGGAAATGCGCAAGCGTTTCGCCAAATTCGTGGCCGGAGAACACGAAGAGGAAGCCAGGACGAAACTTTTGAGGTTGCAGGCGCAGCACGAAATCCCTCCCACGTCTCCAAATCTACTGCTCCAGCTGCCCCAGACTGGAACGACCAGCCAAGCCAGTCCGGCCAAAACAGAGGAGTCCGTGCGACCATGCTGCACAAGCGTTCCCAAGGAGAGGAAAGAAGGCCGGGTGGTGGTGATAGAGACCGTACGTAAAGGGGGAGTCACCTACACAGGTGGATATGGTGCACTGAGTTTCATTGAGCGCCTGGAGGAATTAGCGGACATGTACGAAATTCCCTTGAATGATATCCCGCCAGTACTGTCCGAATGCGTCCAGGAAAAGGCCTTGGTGTGGCTCCGAAATAACCGCAAGACTTGGCAGCAGTGGGATACCTTCAAGCAGGACTTCATCGCTTTCTTCCTGCCCCCACGATATTTTGAAAAGCTAGACGATGAAATTCGGAAACGTATCCAGCGCCCACGCGAGCGATTTAAGGACTATGTACTCGCGCTGCAGGACTTAATGAGGCACGCCGACATGAAAGATGCCCAGAAGATGGAGCGGATCTTTCGGAACTCGCAGGCTGACTACCAATGGTATATCCGAAGACAGGACTTCCTTCGTCACGCTAGAAGACCTTATCAGGCTAGCCTGTGACTTGGAGTGTATCCCGAAACATCCGTCCAGCCGGAACGAGCACCACCGACACCTCACGACGAAACGCTAGAAGACGGCCTCGGCGGTCCCGCCCAACTGACCGGACAAGAACTGCCCTAGGGTGGGTGGACAGCAAACTCACCGCCCACGTCCTCTTTCAAGAAGAATTGTATTCCGGCATCGTGGACACAGGAGCCACCCGAAACTTCATGACACCAGCAGTGATCCAGGGGGTGCCCGCCAATCCAGCGAAAACCGAAGTCGAAATCGAGGTAGTGCTGGCTGATGGTTCTAGTAAGTTGATCACGCAGGTAGTTACATATGAGGTCACCTTTGGAGATAAGACCGTGCCTACGGACTTCTTGATCATGGAGTCGGCAACAGAAGGCATTATCCTCGGGCCGGCTTCCTGCGCACTTTCGACACCAGGATTCAATGCGCAGGGTTAGTAGCAAGAACACGGGCCAAGGTAAGTGATGCAGAACAGTCTAGGGCCCGTCTCATATCATTACAGCCTACGCCCCAGCTGACGCGTCAGGAACAGATTGACCAATTTTTGAAAGAAGAATTGGCGCCAACGTGGCCACCCACCGGATAGTCATGAGGGACGAGCGCCCAATAAAAATCAGTTACGCCCCTCGCAACCCCGCCATGCAAGCCATTATCGACGCGGAAGTGAACAAATTGTTGGAGAAGGGATGCATTGAACCGTCCTCGAGTCCGTATAGTTTCCCAATCACATTAGTTAGAAAGAAGAACGGAACGTGGCGAACTTGTATGGACTTCCGCCAACTCAATGCCAGGTCCATACCGGATGCCTACCCCTTGCCCCGAATCGATACCATACTGGGCCGATTAAGAGATGCCAAGTACATCAGCAGTATCGACCTAAAGGACGGCTACTGGCAAATTCCGATGCATGAACAAAGCAAGAAGTACACTGCCTTTGCCGTGGCCGGCAGAGGGTTGTACCAGTGGCGAGTAATGCCCTTCGGCCTGCATTCCGCCCCGGCCACATTCCAACGAGCGTTAGACGGGGTCATAGGGCCAGACATGGAGCCGAATGCTTTCGCCTATCTTGACGATATTATTGTCATCGGAAAAACGTTCGAAGAACACTTGGCCAATCTGAAGGAAGTCTTCAGAAGACTACGGGCTGATAACCTCAGAATAAATGTGGGGAAGTGCGAGTTCTTCAAGGCCGAGACCAAGTACCTGGGCCACATAATCACGTCAGAAGGCATCAAGACGGACCCCGATAAGATTGCTGCTATCGCCAACATGCCGGTTCCCCGTAACCTCAAAGAAGTGCGTCGCTTTTTGGGTATCACCTCCTGGTACCGCCGTTTTGTCCCAAACTTTGCGGAAACGTCCCAGCCGTTGACGAAATTATTAAAGAAAGGTAAGTACTGGAAGTGGGACCAGGAAGAACAAGATGCATTTGAGACGCTGCGCAAGAAGTTAACCGAAGCTCCGGTATTGTCCTGCCCTGATTTTGGTAAGACGTTCGTCCTCCAAACGGATGCCAGCGATTACGGCTTAGGCGTAGTTCTCACTCAAGAAATTGAGGGCACCGAGCGAGTCATCGCGTATGCCAGTCGCCACCTCAACCAGGCCGAGAAAAACTATTCGGCCACCGGGAAAGAGTGTTTGGCCATAATATGGGGGGTTCGTAAAATTCGTCCTTACCTGGAGGGCTACCAATTCATCATTCTTGCCGATCACTTGGCTCTGAAATGGTTAAATTCTATTGAGAACCCGTCCGGGCGACTGGCCAGGTAGGCCTTAGAGCTGCAGCAATACCAGTTCTACATCCAGTACAGGAAAGGACAACAAAATATTGTGGCCGATGCCCTATCACGACAGCCAGCTACGGATCTCAACCTGCTGCAATCAGAGAGCCCCATCTCACATAGCTGGGTCACGGAGCGTATGTCGCAAATACGCCAGAACCCGGAGGCCCACCCCGACTATTCCATCATCAACAACCAACTATACCGCCACGTGACCACCGGGGCCCCAGGGCAAGAAGGTGTCCAGTGGAAGTTGTGTGTCCCAGAGGCATTACAACAACGGGTCTTACAGGAAACTCATGATCAGCCCGCCGGAGGTCATTTAGGCATTAAAAAGACCATTCACAAGATCGCCAACCGGTATTATTGGCCCGGAATGACCCGGGATTTAAAAACTTATTTACGAGGCTGCCAGAAGTGCCAGCAGTATAAAGTTGCGCAACAAGCACCGGCCGGCAGGATGTTAACTCGCATTCCGGAGGAACCATGGGCGACAGTGTGCGCGGACTTCGTGGGTCCTCTGCCACGAACTAAACACGGGAAAACGATGCTCCTCGTATTCTTTGACCAGTTCTCAAAATGGGTGGAATTGATTCCCCTTCGGAAGGCAACCGGGAGCGGTCAAGGCACTCAGGGAGCGCATCTTGGCTCGATATGGCGTGCCGAAAGTTCTCATCACGGACAACGGCTCACAGTTCACGGGCAAGGTGTTCAAGAAGCCCCTAGAAGACCTAGGGATTTGCCAGCAATTTACCGCCCCCTACACACCTCAGGAGAACCCGACCGAGAGAGCCAACAGGGCCATCAAAACCCTGATGGCAGAGTTCTCGGGCCAACACCATACATGAACTCTTACCGGAGATCATGCTGGCCATAAATACGAGCCAGTCCGAATCAACAGGGTTTACCCCCGCCTATCTTACCCAGGGCCGGGAACCCCGACTACCAAGGGCCCTGTATGATGCGGTTACGGTCGGTACGGGTACCCGAAATCCGACGAGTGTGGTGCGCAAAAACTTGGCGAAAGCGTCGGCGAAGCAAAAACGCCATTATGACTTGCGGAGGCGTGCCTGCCAACCGGCCGTGGGGGAGCAAGTAATGTTGCGACAGCATCCTTTATCGAGGGCCGTGGACAATTTCGCGGCTAAGTTGGCACCAAAATTAGCGGGTCCCTACATAGTGCGGGGTTATACGTCTCCAGTAATAGTGGAAATTAGTAAAGTCGACAGTAGTGATATGTGCACGGCCCACCTCAGTTCATTAAAACCATTTTTCCAACAAGCCTAAAAAAAAAAAAGCAGTGGCGCTGGTGCAGCCAGACGAAGGAGCAACGTTACCGGATTCGCGAAGACCCAGATGGCACGGTGCGGGCCCTGTGGCTGATACCATAGCCGGCCGGAAAGAGGGGAGGTAGTGTGACGAGCAAAGTCACCGAGGTTCGTTTTGCCCCACAGCAGAGGACATTTCGTATTGTTTTTTAATTGTTAGTTTAAGTTATATTTAAGGAATATGTACTTCTTAAGCATGAACTATATTTAATTTATTTGAATTATTAGTTACTTTGTATTACATAATTTGAATCGTTAGTTTAAATTTAACCTCTCGTAACAACGCCACCTGGTTGTGAAAGACATACTTAATGCCCCACACTACAACACGGGGCAGTCACAGCTGTGTATTTCATATGTTGGTTGATGTGTGTGTGTATGGCTGTGTGTTCAACCAAACAGTATAAAAGGGCGAGCATCGACTGGTACGAGTCAGTCGGTGACGAGATCGACATAAGGTAAGAACTACTTAGGCCAGTGGCGAATTCACAGTCGAAGTAATTTTTAAATTATTAGATCTCACTCAGTGGCATATAGGGTAGTGTGAGTATTACCTGTTGGCTTTTCCGGGCAAATACTCACAACGCCTGCGCTGCAGAGAAGTATCCCGGGACAACACTCGAGTGGTCAACCTTGTGCCGTCCCCGTGTGCTTCCGCGGCCTTCCCCAGCGTGGTCGCAGAGGCTTTGGTCAACACCCGAGTGGTAAACCTCGTGCTGGCCTCTGGTTCTGCTCCCACTGCACCAGGTGGCGCTACTGAGCATCCGAGTAAATTAATTTAAATAAAGCCATACGTATTATAACGTGCTAAAAGAAGCGTTTCATTATTTCGCTCCCCTACGACCCTGGCCACCGCTGAGTCTACCCCAGCAATCAGCGGAAACGTGTCGTTACAAGGTTAAAGTTTTTGTGTCGAATTTTATTTAGATATCTTCATCTATATGAGATTTATTTACCTTTAAGTGTTTTTAGGAAGGGAGTTTATATGGGACAAATTTTGGGCAATATTTTGTCTTGACAAAGGAAAAAATTCTCCAAAGTTTTTTACTAATTAAAGCATAAATCAAAAATAAAATCAGTTTTAATTAAAAATTTAATCAAGTGAATTAAACGTTTAATCAATTTATTTAAACGTTTAATTTATACTATTTATTTGTTTACTGGTGCAAATTTAATTAATTTTTTAATTAATATCACAAAATTGAAATCTATTTTTATTTTTTTCTGTGTATCGTAAAAGTTCTTGTCGCCAATTTATATAGCAATACCAAAATTTATAAGGTAGTCGTTAAATATGGACCGATTCCAATAAAAAAAATGGTAAGATCATTTAGATTGCAATAAAATAAGTTTGGTCCAAATTTAATCGAAATACCAACGTAATAGGATGGTTTATAGGCACAAACACTATTACGGAAAGAAGTTTGTATGGGGACATGTGAAATTATAGACCGATCCTCACCATTTTTAGTAGGCTTTGTCCTTATGAATGTAACCTATGTTCAAAATTTCATCGAATTACCTTAAAAATTGCGACCCGTACTTAACGAACAAGGTAACATGAACAGACAACCAGCCAGCCAACCGGACGAAGGGACATCGTTAAATCGACTTAGAAAGTATTATTTTATTTGATACACACATCAGCACTATCGCATAATACCCACTCCACTATTGTGGTATGGGTATACAAATTAAGAAGAAGCAAAAATTTTTCTCAAGGCAGACACTTGATTGACAGTGTCACCAAAACAATCCACAAAAGTGGCGATTTGGAAACACTTAATCCTAGGCTTCTACAGGGGTACGAGTTCATATACTTATGTATCTATGAACTTTATATGTTATTTAGCATAACATCCAAACATTAATTAAAACAAGTAAGAAAGTATAGTCGGTCAAGCCCGACAATATGATACCCTACACCACAGTATTTAAAAACACATCATGCTTATGTGTCCATGTAAATATGGATTTATCTATGTTTATAAACTTCATGAAAATCGGTTTGAAAGTTTGTTAGAGGCAGAAATTGCCTCCTGCCTCCCCTTGTGGTCCTTTTTTTTAAAAACTGTATAGCTAATGTGTCCCTATAGATATGGATCTATCTATGAAATTGCCCCCTGCCTCCCCTTGTGGTCCTATTTTTTGAAAACTGTATAGCTAATGTGTCCCTATAGATATGGATCTATCTATGTTTTAAATTTCATTAAAATCGGTTTGAGAAGCAGAAATTGCCCCTATCTCCCCTCGTGTCCATATCCCCTTGTGTCCATATAGATATGGTTCTATCTATGTTTTAAATTTCATTAAAATCAGTTTGATAGTTTCTGAGAGGAAGAAATTTCCCCCTATCTTCCCTCGTGGTCCTACGATTGTGACCACGTTTTCAATAGGCTTGGTCCTTGTACCAATTAGAACCTATGACCCAAATTTTATCAAATTATCTCCAAAATTGCGACCTGTACTTTGCGCCCAAGGTTACATGGACTGGATAGCCAGCCAGCCAGCCTACCAGCCAGCCGGACGGACATCGTTAGTTCGACTCAGAAAGTGATTCTGAGTAGATCGGTATACTTTAAGGTGGGTCTAGGACCACTATTTTAAGGCGTTACACACAGCAGCACAAATGCATAATACCATCTCCACTGTTGTGGTGTGGGTATAAATAGTAAAATTTATGATAGTTCTGGTCACGACTGAAATGAAATGATAAAACTTCGTGGGTATTTTTTTTTTAATTGTACCAAAAAGGGATGAATTGTGCCAGTGTACCAATGAAGTTTCGATCATACCAAATTTGGTACAATTGTACTACAAATCCCATCAGTGCCATAGAGTTCTACTGAAGGCATCTGAAATAGTATTTTAGCTCAGAAGTACATTTAGTATATTTTTTTTTTCACTTGTACCAAACGCCTTTTCAAAAAATTTAAATTACCGAAATTTCGAAAATCAGTTTTACATACATTGCACGAGCTTTTGGTCTTAGAAGACCCCTAGTAAAATTTGATGCAGAATTTGGCAGATTTGCTCTACCAATAGTCTAGTTTCATTTCGCGTTGCAAGTATTGAGCCTGTTTTTTTTTTTTTTTTTTGCACAGTGTATCTAATAAATGCTTATTTTATTTATTTTGAATTTTTTTTAAGCCTGGTTGATGCACATACTTTCCAATAATAAATGCTGAATCCCACGCCCTAGCGATGACTTTTAGGAAGACAAAATAAAGTTCTTCGAATCATCAGTCGATATGCTAAAAATTCGCCAATTCACAAAGAAATCTGCTGCTATTTCTATAAGTCTATCAAAAATATAAAAAAACATTCATATTGAAAATTTAAAGAAAACTTTAAATATCCTTAAAGAAGAACGACTTTGATATAAATTTTTTTAAATCGGAAGAAATTTAAATGAGCTTTACAGTGCTAACTACCATAATAGAAAACCTAAATTGGATCGCCTTTTTCATAAAAACTTAACATGTACTTAGTATTTTTATGATGATTTTATAAAATAAATAATATTCTATAGTTTTAAATATATTCAATTATTAACCTAGTAATAATAATAACATTTATATTTTGTATAATTACAGGGCGTCATATATCAGCTGGATCTTCTGTCTACAGTAGAACATGGTTTCAAAACAACTACGTATTGGCTGTTGTCTTATTGTTGTATCTTCTAATAAGACGATCGTATAACTACTAATATCTCTGTAATGTTTATACAATACATGATCGTACATGCATATTTATGTGGAAAGGATGTTATGCGTGTATTCTTAAGTTTGTTATGTAAAAAATATTAGCTAACTGGTTATCTCAGGTCTTAATTTAGAGATAATCACCCTTATTGTGTTTGACGTATTTAATTAGTTTAAAATTAATAGATCGCGACCTAAGGACAACAAGGTTATATTTGCATCTAAACTACATGTAAAAAAGCACTTTGTTGTCCTCAGGTCGCGAGATAGACTTTCATAAGAAAAAGGTCTATTGAGAGATAATTTATTAAAAATTGATACATAGACTTGTATAAAAAATAAGCATTTTATTTAAATTATGTAACTTAATTTTATTACGATCGGTCCAAAATTTAAATATCAGGCCTGTCATAGAAATCAATTCTGATCAAAAGTGGAAGGGATTTCTGATTTTATAAACGTATTGGGATTAAATGTAGCACAAATAGTTTGAATAAAAGTAAAAAATTGTGTACCTATAGCTGCCATAAAAGCCCAATATCCGTTAGTACATTTTCATTGTACTAATGAAAATATCTTTGACAACAAGGCGTGCCATTTGACCACTTAATTAAAAAAATCTTTTCATGATTTGTCATCGAAAACTAGTCAAATAAACTTAATATCACAGAGCACACCTATATTTTAAATATCTCTCATATAAGTGTCCTTTCCGAATAAGAGCTTAAGCTTACTAGTAAATACACAAGATGAGCTAAATAGATGAAATTCTGTAAAAAATATTCAGATTTTCCCAGTATTATCAAGAATTTTATTGAATCGATTTATTTCAAGACATATCTTTCATTTAAGCCTCCATTATTTCCCACAAATATAATCCAAATAAATCGAATAAAAGGCCAATCTTTATATTACCGTTCACAGGTGATTCACCCCTGTCGTGAATAAAATTTTCCTCAAAGTTTGTTTCCGTTTCCGTAAAAAAATTTATGGGAAAAAGCAAAATTTCTGATCACTTTTCATTAACGATAGTCGTGTATATCTACATATTCGGGCATGTTCTGTTCTATAAATCGAAGTCAAGTGGATTTACAATTGAACAAATTTTGAAAACCAGCCTGTAAAGAAATTTCTTAAAACTATTCCTTTTTACATACTTCATAATCTTCGTACCAATTATCTTTAGAAGAACAACTATTAAAAATAGGAAGAACTTCGATCGTTTTGTAACAAATTTAAATTTAAATCTTGTTCGATTTCAATTCCATTTCATTTCGTCAGACCTTTTTTCATTGCAAAGTTCTTCACATAAACTCGAACACAGTGAACTGGTAATGCATTTGCTTAGAACCTCCGATCTTTATTATTTAATTAAATATCAATCGTAAACAGATCATATAAATTATGTAGTCGGGCCTATCACGACTATACTTTCTTAATTGTTCAAAAATTGATTCTTTATTTTTTTTCTTCTTTGTTAATTTTTCTCTTTTATGTTTATCTTTTTCTAAATTAAATAAATATAAACAATATGAGTGTTATTTAGTCATAGGTGTATTAGATGTATTAAACGAATAACCTTTATTAGGGGTATTTTACATAATGTAACATCAAAGCAAACGGTATTTGAAATTAAAATATATATATATATATATATATATATATATATATATATATATATATATATATATTATACATATATACATCGAGTCCTAACCGCGAAAATAACGTAAGCGGCAACATTTTCAATTTTTGTTTTTTTATAAATGACTTAATTGGCAACACTTGCATCATCTCCTAATGCTATGTTCATACGACGTTATAAACGACTCGTTTCGCTCATTGAAACTAGTTTGCCAAACATGCTGTTCATACGATTCATTCCTGTTTCATTTTGACATTTTTTTTGTGTTGTTAGTGTGATTTTTTTTAAATAAATAAAAAAAGTAAATAAAACTTAAACATATATTATTTAACACTTTTATTGATATTATTATGTTATAATTATCACTTTATTTTATTAGACATCAATTTTTATTTTGTTTTTTTCTTTGTTTTGCTTTTTTTTGAGAGCTAGTTCAGATAAACTAACGATAAATGTTATCAAAATTGGAGATGATAGTACATTTTTCCTGTTTCGCAGCCTGTTTCAAAATGAAACGACCTGTTTCGCTCACAAAATTTTGTATGTGGAAACAAGTCGTTTCAAAGGAATAAGAGAGCGAAACACGAATATTGCTGTCCGTGTGAACATGGTATAAATGTCATGGTCACATAAGGTACCGTTACGATTTTATAGCAAGAACAATTTTATTGTAAGCGACAGATTTCATACAAAATTTATATGAAATAAAATAAAAAAGCTCTCTCCTGTAAAATTTCATTTTTGGCGCTTATGTTATTTTCGCGGTTAGGGGTCGATATATATATATATATATATATATATATATATATATATATATATATATATATATATATATATATATTTAATTTGCTTATAAAATAGTTCTGTCAACTGTGAATACCCCTGATAAAAAATTTGTTAAAGATAATAAATAGCTACTAGTTTATAAATTGCCCTTAAAAATATGTTTCACTACAACATTTTACACATTTTTATGGCAATTAATTTTGTATTAATTATATTCCTCAGCTGTGTCCATATTAAATTAAAATATTTTTTTTTTTTTATTATTTAACAAAAATTTATTTAAAAAATCAATTGAGTCGTTTATTTTGAAACTGGTTTAAGTCCATTTTTAAAAAAAAAAGTAGTTAATGATAACAACAATCGCAATCCTATATAATCGTTTTATTTATAAACATTTTAAGTCTATTATCATTAAAATCGCTATGATTTTGGGCACTTTAAAATTAGTTAGCTAACGAAATCCAAAAAAAATTATTTTGAAACCGGTTTAAGTCCACAAATTTTTTTTAACTAAAATTAAACGTAAAGATTTTTTTATACAAAACCTCTGGAAGAAGCAATTCATAAAAGATTAAAAAACACTAGTGGCGAACCTGTAAATTGGCTAAGGATATCGCACTTGTTCAACAATACTGTATTAACTCAAAATTTTAAAATTTTTAGTAGAAGCAAAACAATTTTTAATTAAATATGAAAGGCATAGGAAAAAATATTTTTAAATTAACCATTTCCTTACAAAAAAGTGGACATAATAGCTCGATATTTTTACAGTGGGTAGATATGAATAATACCTGTCGACTATTTCCAAAAAGTGAAAAAATAAAAATTTGAGTTAATACAGTATTGTTGAATAGGTGCGATATGTTGGATGCGATTTATAAAAAGTGAACCCTATAAAAAGTTTTATAAAGACTCTACGGAAGTGGATAAAGGGTTCAACATACTTGACTTATAACCCTGTCGGGGAAAACCAAGGAACTTCAACAAAATAAAATAAACACCGTTATACAAAAATGTACGTCCCATTTCAACTCCTAAGTATAAGAATATGATGGAGTTACTAAGGTATATACCACCACACATAATCTAAATGAGGAGAAATAATATGGCAAAATCTTTAATATTATCCTTAATAAATGAATGTAAATTTAATTTTTTAATAAATGAATTCAAATTTATTTTTAAAAACATTTTGTTTAAGAATAAAAAAAATCTGTATCTAAATTGAAAGCTTCCCTATTTATTTTAAAGCTTCTACATTCATCTACATCAAACATAAAATATTTACAATTTCAATTGCTTAGTTTCTTTAAAATAAGTGGACTTATTCCTTTTCACAATCAAAAAAGTCATTTTATTAATTTTGAAAATGGTTTAACTCCATTTTAGGTTCTGAAACACAGATTATTCTTCTAGTAAAGTTTACAAAATGTATTAGGTTATATATTCTAACATGTTTAAGGTCACAAGACATTAAAAAAAAATTAATACCACTTAACAATATTTTTGAAACAAATCAAACACAAACCCTTAAATATCTCAATATAAGAAAAAATGGACTTAAACTATTTTCAAAATAAGCGACTCAATTAACTTAAATAGAAGAAGTTAATATAACCCTAAAACTTCTTAATTTTAATACAAGTTATCAATCTAATTGATGTTAATATAAATGTCTATCAGGGGTGTTCTGGAAATCGAAAACGCAAGAAATTGGAAGTTGTTTTTAATACACTTTTAATCTATTTTTTTTTTATGTTGTTATAAAATTCTGTTTTATAGAGAAATATTTATATAATATTTTTCATAAAATGATTTTATTACAAATATCTTATTCAAAAACGACGTTTAAAATTCTTGCGTTTTGCGTTTTCGATTTCCAGAACATCCATGTATATTTGTTACTGAAAAAAAAAACAATTGTACAAAAAAGCCAAAATCTCGAAAAATTTATATATGTAATTAGGAAAAAAAATACCAAATACGGTTTTCAATAAAAAAAAAGAAAAGTATTGAGAATGTTTAATTTGTTTTATTATCTACACATGCAACATGCAAAAGTGGTAAAACTATATTTGTTTTGATGTGTTATGATTTTGTAAAACATTAATTTAAATGATTAGAACTCTAGTCGTCTTAGGCTGGGTTTTTGAGATCTTAGTTAAACTAGGTTTAGTTGATCTGAAAACACATTTTTGCCGCCATTACCAAGTTTGTATAGAAAATTTTGACGGAACAGCTTAGTTTTACTTTAAATTTTGGTATTTAATGAAATAATAAAATAAATCACATTTCGCCGGGATTACCCCAATTTCAGTTTAAACTAACGATGATCACGCTATGCCCCCAGGGTTGTAAAAAACTATAATTTCATTTAGTTGTATGCTAGCCTTCGAATTTGTTGTTAAAAAACAAAAACAAAACACATAGTTAATCAGCCCAATTATGAATACAAATTCTTCGGGAGTTATTTCCCTTTTCTCATTTTTACAATTAAATTTACATAGGAAAAATGGGAGAAGGGAGAAAACTCCCGGGGAATTTTTATTTATAATTGGGCTGAATAAATTAATTTTTCCTCTCTTTTCCAAAATTTAAAATTTTTCAAGTACACTTTGAATATTTTTCTTTTCTTGTGTGTTTATTAAATTGTGGAAAATAGAGTGGGGAAAAAGAATTTTATTTTCATCTAATATATAAGGGTATTCATTTCAGTTTTTTTATTTGTTGGAAAAATGGAAAAGTGGAAAAATGTAGTTTTTGTTACAACAAACACAAGGAAAAACTTTTCCACCGAAAGTTGCAATTTAAACAAGCTTTAACCAAGTGTAAAAAAATCAGATTGGAAAATTACAATTTTACAATTTTTAAAGAGTTGGCAATTCACAAACGTCCAATTGAGAGTGGTTGCCACCATATTAAAAATGTTGTTGTTTTTCACAAAAAGCACTAAAATTTACATCTCTTTTTAAGATAATCAACTATGATTCTTTAAACTCCATTTTTATTAAATAAAATTTTACTTTTTTAAAACGTCGTTTTTCAAAACTAAATTAAAAATGAATTCTATACAAAAAAATATAAAAAAAGAACTTAAAAATGCCGTGACAATTAAATAATCAATTAATTCAATTTTAACTCTTTTATTTGGCATCTTGAAAAATATCAATTACTTCCAAGAATTATATGACAGATTTTTGTTTTTGACAGTTTTGTACCTTTAACTAAAAAAATACCGTTCACGTCAATAAGGTGTAATTTTCCTTTTTTCCATTTTTCCAACCAAAAAAATTTTGAAATGAATACCCTTTATATGTATTTAAAAAAGCTGAATGCCTTGTGTGCAATCAGAAATTTAAAAAAAAGTGCTTCTAAGATTTATGTACATTAGAGCGGCTCACCAAAAAAGTGCTCGATGTACCCTCCTAAAAATGAACCTTGGACTTTTTTAAGATTTCATTTTAAATATTTCGGCTCCAGGGTTGACCTCTCGTGAGCTGGACCAGTTTGAAAAAGGGTATATTTTTGCATGTTTTGTTACTTTAAGAATCTGTTTCCTTACCAACATATACAAGTTGGGTATCGTAAGAAAGGTTTTTTTAAGGCGCGTCTAACTGTATATAAATGTTGTCCAAGGGCGATCATCCATGTCCTTTTTTTTAAAGATTTTCTGTAAAAAAAACGGTTTTTGAATTTTTTGTTCGGGGTTGTTTGTAATAAAAGTGCCAAATTAACATATTTTAATCTTTAGTCGATTTAATTAAATACGTGTCTCAGTTTTTTTTGAAATTCGTGCTAGTTCGCGTTTTGACTAAAATGCAATGGGGTGGTAACCCTTTGTTTTAAATAGGGCAATATGGGTATCAAATTTTATCTTTTGCCAAGTATATCATCTTTGTATGTAAATAATTTAGATTTGTGCAAATTAGATGCATTTTACACGGTGCTCTGGAATATATATAAATGCGATTTTGTAGTAACTCTAATATGATAGCGGATTTAGTTTCTAGATCATGTATGGATGAAAATAGGACTAAAGAAAGAAAAAAAGAAATCATCCACGACCTGAATTTTTTTTTAATTTGCGGAAAAAATATGCCGCCAAAAAGTCGTGGATCATTTCTTTTGTCTTTCTTTAGTCCTATTTTCATCCATACATGATCTAGAAACTAAATCCGCTATCATATTAGAGTTACTACAAAATCGCATTTATATATATTCCAGAGCACCGTGTAAAATGCATCTAATTTGCACAAATCTAAATTATTTACATACAAAGATGATATACTTGGCAAAAGATAAAATTTGATACCCATATTGCCCTATTTAAAACAAAGGGTTACCACCCCATTGCATTTTAGTCAAAACGCGAACTAGCACGAATTTCAAGAAAAACTGAGACACGTATTTAATTAAATCGACTAAAGGTTAAAATATGTTAATTTGGCACTTTTATTACAAACAACCCCGAACAAAAAATTCAAAAACCATTTTTTTTTACAGAAAATCCTTAAAAAAAAGGACATGGATGATCGTCCTTGGACAAATTTTATATACAGTTGGACGCGCCTTAAAAAAACCTTTCTTACGATACCCAACTTGTATATGTTGGTAAGGAAACAGATTCTTAAAGTAACAAAACATGCAAAAATAGACCCTTTTTCAAACTGGTCCAGCTCACGAGAGGTCAACCCTGGAGCCGAAATATTTAAAATGAAATCTTAAAAAAGTCCAAGGTTCATTTTTAGGAGGGTACATCGAGTACGAATTTTGCTTCCATACAACTTGAGTCGCTCTAATGTACATAAGGGCGATTCTATTCTGACGGGTGCAACATTTAGACGCTTTAAACGCCTTTTACTAATAGAAAGAAACACATTTGCAATTAAGTTATTTCTAGAAGGGGTAACATTTTTGTATATACTATTGTTATCTACTTACAAGAATTTATATGAAACGATCAAATAGCCACGAGAGAGCTTTAAAGTGCATGACGGGTGCAACCAAATCGGCCCACTTTCATAAGATCATACCACAAAAACACAAAACTCTGTTAATTTTTAAACTTTTATTGTATTATTCTTTTTTATTGTGAAAGATGAGATATCAGACGATGATTATCAAATCAAACATCGTAGAAAAATATAATCCAATAATAAGAAATTTTCTCTTTAAGCCATGGCGGGTGCAACATTCAATGAATTTTCTGTTCGCGCCAAATTTATGAATCTTAATGCTTCGAAGTGCACAACAAATTTATATTTAAGCTTATGTACGTCTAAAAAAATTATATTATTATAAAATATAGATATTTTACTTTAAATTGGCATCAAAAAAGTATCAAATAGTGTGATTTGAAAATTCATGTTAAAGGTTGTCTAGAATAGAATCTCCCATAATAAAAAATTTGTATGTAAAAATATTTTTTTTTTACATAGCCTGGGATCACACTTTGAAAGTTTTCTTTCAGAAAGTTTGAGTTTTTTGGTGCGAGGGGAAGAGAATATGCTATTCCTTTCTTCCCTCTTACCAATAAACTCAGACTTTCTGATAGAAAACTATTATAATGTGAACCCATACATATGATCTCATATTCAGTGCACCCAATACCTTGCACATAATAGGACCAGCCCAAACACGCGTGTAAAGTGTAGCCCACAAGGGACTAGGACTAGTCCAAAAGTAACCCAAACGTATGGAAAAAATATGGTCTGTTTAAGATTTCGATGTCCTAGGGCAGGACCATATAACCCAGCTTTGGACTACAAATGTGTAGTTTTAAAACTACTCCATGGGTATACTCAAGAGGATTAGTTTTGAAGTCGTTTAAAAACGAAAGCACGTCGTTAGAAAACGAAGACATGTCGGGTACGTTCGTAAATGCATCAAAACTGAGCATCACTGCTGCAGTAATGCAAAATTTTGTTGCTGATGCGTGTTCACCAGTTGCACTTGTGATGCCGATGCTTTTTAACTGCACAACAGCTAAACAAAGTTTGAATTTTTGAAAACGAGCTAAATTTTTAAAGTTTTATAAACGAACATAAGATAATAAAAAATTTTAATCGAAATTAGCGATGGCAAAATTTATTGAAAATAATGAACCAAAAAGTGATAGTTTTTTTATAAATTACAAAAAAAGCACCAAAAAAAGAAAAATATACCGATTCCTTTTGTTTAAAGTTATTGCATCAGAAAATAAACTGATGCAATAATTGCCGACATTTGTAGCAGAGCTGCGGCATCACTGCATAAAAAACGTTTGACGCATGAAAGTAATGCCAAGTTTCTTACAAGTGATGCATTTACGAACATTCAACTTTACAAATGCGCAACTGATGCGCAACAACTGCATTTACGAACGTACCCGTCGTCTCACTACAACCACTTTTTAACAATGACATGGTCCATGCTTGCATTACATCCGACCAGTCCATGGAGTAGTCAATTTTATCAAAATGGATCACGTGGTCCAGTATTATTTGCAGGGTATACACGAACCACTACATACACATTTTTAACTGTCTCTCTGTGTGATCACCGCTTTTTTAAACATAGTTCACATATGATACTAATGTTTATATGCTTAAAGGTTTCCAAGTTATTTTCGACGAAATAAAAAAAAAATCTTTTTTGATGCAAAATTGATAATTTTGTACAGTTTCATAAAAAAATTTAAATGGCAAAAAAATTAATAATTTTGTTACTGGATCATGAAACTACTTATACCTAAACCCCCGTATTTTAAAAAAATTTTTAAATTTAATAAAGGTTTACAAAACAGATTTCGTATGAAAATTCTCCTTAATAAACGTTTGTTAAATTTAATAATCGTTTATAAATACGGGGGTAAATGTTTATAAGTTCTAAAAAATTTAAAATGCAAATATGCATGAACTCTGGATAAAAGCTTAATCAACTTATTACAACAAATTAGAAATAAACCTTCATAAATATGACTAAACGTAAGTATATGTCTATTTTGACAAAATTAAAAAAACCGGTCAGCAGGTCAGCATGTTTTTTTTTTTTTTCAAAGTAAAACCGACTTTTTTTAATTTATCAACTTTTCAAATGCCGGGTTTTTGTAAAAGAACAAATAACACTGTACAATACAGAAAAAAAATAACGGGGTTCTGACAGTGGATTATGGAACAAACCTTAACCTCAGATGTTAGGAACACATAGTTTTATATTACGATATGCTGCGAGAACAGGCCAAAGGGGGAAAACAAACCCCCCCCCCCCCCCCCTTAAATAAAATTGCGATGTAATCTTTTAAAGCGTTGACTCACTTGCATTTATTTGACTCTTCTTGCAAAGTCCATTATCAGAACCCCTTTATTTTGGAGAAAGTGCAAAATTTATCGACTGTCTCCATTTGAAGATTCCAAATAAATATTCACCCCTATCGTGAATAAAATTCCTTTAAATTTGTTCCTTTTTTCCTTAAAAAAATGTATGGGGATAAGCAAATTTTTGAGGAAAAATTAAACTTTTAGTTAATTAGTTTAAAATTTAAAAAGGGAAATATTTAAAAAAATTTTATTAGAAAAACCATATCGCACTTAAACAACAAGAGGGTATTTATTATATGACCAAAAAGTAGATAAAATAGCACATTTTTACAGCGGATAGATACATGGGTCGATATCACGAAATGACTACATTCTGTGGCCCGACGCATTTTGTATTAAAAATACTACAAAATTAAAATTCTGAGAACAGGATTAAATAAAACAAAATGTTCTCAACGAGGCGCGGAAATCAAAACAAAATATTTTAGATATTTTTATGAAAAAATTTGGTCGCACGGTGCAAATCGTCATTACCATGGTGTGCGTCCAAAGGTTTTGTGTTCAAAAAACACAGATTTTCATTAGTATCTCAAAATATATATCTATATATATATATATATAAAAATGAAAAATGTTTGTATGTTTGTGTGTTTGTTTGTTTGTTTGTTTGTTTGTTTGTTTGTTTGTTGGCTTATAGACATCGAAACTACTGAACCGATTTTCCTGATATTTTTACAGTAGCATCACGTGAGCCCTAAAAATAAAATAGGCTACTTATTTTTTCGATAGGGGTAGGGGAATTGGTACCCCCCATAGGATGCCAATATTAATTATCGCATATCTTAAGAGCCGCTGGACGCATTTTGCTGAACTTTTTGTAGTAGGATCTTCTGAGCCCCGAAATTGAAATAAAATAGCAGCGGGGGTATTGGAATCCCCCATAGGACGCCAATGTTTAACATCGCATATCTTAAGAACTGTAATAGTGAGAATGTTCAAACTTTCTAGAAGTCACTCTTATGGTATACTTCACTTTTGAAAATTATAATAAAGCGGGTAGGAGCAGGGGGGGAAATACCTCCCATAGGATGCATACATTAAATATCGCTCAACTGAAGAACTATTAAAGGGAGAGCCTTCAAACGTGCTTAAAGCTACTATTATAGTAAACTATAAATTTCAATATAAAAATGGGCGGGAGATACAGGGGAGGAGCAGTACCCCTCATAGATAGAAATATTATTAAGAGCCATTGAACGCATTTTGTTCAACTTTTGGTAGTACGGTCTTCTGAGCCCCGAAATTGAAATAAAGTAGCAGCGGGGGAAGTGGTTTTCCCCATAGGACGCCAATGTTTAATATCGCATATCTTAAGAACTGTTATAGTGAGAATGTTCAAACTTTGTAGAAGTCACTCATATGGTATACTACACTATTGAAAATACAAATAGAGCGGGTAGGCGCAGGGGGGAAATACCTCTCATAGGATGCATATATTAAATATCGCTCAACTGAAGAACTATTAAAGGGCAAGTCTTCAAACGTAGTTAAAACTACTATTATGGCAAACTTTAAATTTCAATATAGTAATGAGCGGGGTAGCCAGCGGGGTTCCCCTCATAGATAGAAATATTAATAAGAGCCGCTGCAAGCATTTTGTTGAACTTTTGGTAGTAGGATCCTCTGAGCCCCAAAATTGAAATAAAATAGCAGCGGGGGAAGTGTTACACCCTATAGGACGCCAATGCTTAATATCGGATATCTTAAAAACTGTTAAAGTGAGAATGTTCAAACTTTGTAGAAGTCACTCTTATGGTATACTACACTTTTAAAAATAAAAATTAAGCGGGTAGGCGCAGGGGAGAAATACCTTCCATAGGATGCATATATTCAATATCGCTCAACTTAAGAACTATTGAAGGCAGAGTCTTCAAACGTGGTTAAAGCTTCTATTATTTTTTTTTTTTTTTTTTTTTTTTTTAATTTATTTTTATTATTGAATCTTTCTTATCGAAATTTACAATATGTATTCAAATCTTAATTCTACTTGTTGTTTATTAGTTGTTACCAGTGTAACCACTAACTGCTGTATTCAAATTTTAAGACTGTCTTCTAGTTAGGCTCAAAGTATCGGTTCTTTTTAGCCTCTGGTGACCTTCGAACTGAAGCAAACCCCGAGCGAGGTAGTTAGGGTGGACCATTAGTTTATCGATGTAGCTTATTGAATATTTTTTAATTTCCTCCTGGATAGTGGGGACGTTGAGATCTCTGTGGATAATATCATTACGTATATACCATGGGGCGCAGACAATTTGTCGTAATATTCAAGACTGTCTTCTTTGAAGCTTTTGGATGTTAGATGCGCATGCAGTACCCCATAATTGGATGCCATATGTCCATATTGGTTTTATGATGGACTTGTATAGCAGAATTTTGTTGTCTAAAGACAAGTTTGAGTTTCCACCGAGAAGCCAATGTAGTTGAGCTGCTTTAAGTTTCATAGCCGTTATTTTTGCTTCGATATGACGAGACCAGGTCAAGCGTCTATCTATATGAATTCCCAAGTACTTTACATGGTTTTCTACCGGAACAGTGATGTTATTTATTTTTAATGCTGGGCACGTTTGTCTTCTGAGCGTGAAAGTTAAGTGAGCACATTTAGCCGGGTTAACCTTTATTCTCCATTTTTCTAGCCATGCCTCTAGTTCATTGATGAGGGACTGCAGATTTTGCGATGCGACTTTTGGGTCATGGTTAACGCTAATAAATGCTGTGTCGTCTGCAAATGTAGAGGTATGCGTGCTCAGGTTTGTTGGCATATCCGCTGTGTATATTATATATAGAAGCGGTCCTAATATGCTGCCTTGGGGAACACTAGCAGTAATTTTCTTGATTTATCTTGCGACCTTACTATGAATGTTCTGCCTGTTAGATAGCTCTCCAGAAGCTTGTGAGTGTTTTGAGGAAGCATTCGTGTTATTTTGATGAGTAGCCCATCATGCCAAACTTTGTCAAAAGCTTGGGAAATGTCTATAAACAGTGCTGAGCAGTATTGCTTTTTCTCAAACGCCGATCTAATAAGGGTGACAATTCTATGCACTTGTTCTATTGTACCATGTTTCGCTCTGAATCCGAACTGGTGATCCGGGATGATGTCGTGTTCATTAAGATGAGGAGTTATACTTAAAACGAATATTTTTTCGAAAAGCTTCGAAAGGATTGACAATAAGCTTATCGGTCTGTACGACGCAACCTGGCTAGCATATTTTCCTGGCTTGGGAATCATCACAATTATAGACCTCTTCCATGAGGATGGGAAGTATCCGACTCTTAATATAGCGTTAAAAATGAGCAGCAAGATTCTGGAAGCAGACGATGGTAGGTTTCTTATCATTGACCCTGTGATGCGGTCAGGTCCGGGAGATTTTCTAATATTCACTTTTTCTATTGCAGATTTTACTTGAGTTATGTTAAATTGTAATGGATGGTTTACCTTATCAGGAATGATTGGACGACAGGAACAAGTATGTGCATCATGTGGCGTGAAAACTTTCTCAAGGTGGCCCGCGAAAGCGTTTAATTTTTCATGTGTGTTTTTGGCCCAAGTGCGGTTTTCCAGTCTTAATGGAGATTCTTGGGTTATAGGGCATTTCATATGCCGTACAGCCTTCCATAAGCTATAATTGGAGTTTTTTGTGGCGTCTAGGCTGTTTAGATAGCCTTCTATTGCAGACTCGTGGTTCTGTCTCAATTTGTTGCGAAGAGTGGTCAGGCATAATTGTAGTTGGGCCTTAGTGGTTGGGGAACGACTGTTTTGCCATTGTCTTCTTAACTTCCTTTTCTCTCTGATAAGGGTCTCTATATCCGTCGATATATTGTAAGGAGCACGTTTATTTGTCCGCTTGATTGGGGTTGCATTTCTTGCTGCAGTATCCAAGACTTCTGTAAATCGGTCGACAGCTATTTGGATGTCAGATGAATTTTTGAGGGGAATGCACTGTGATAGGTGAGAGCTCACATACATTTTATACTTTAACCAATTTGTGTTTCTGTTTGGATAGGAAATAAAGTTTGCAGCTGCAGCGTCAGAGTTACCTTTTAAAATTAGGATTGAAGGTGAATGATCAGACGAAAGATCATAGGAGGAACTAACTAGTACCTGATCGCGCTTGATGTTTTTAATTACAGCAAAGTCAATAAGGTCCGGTAGCTTATTGAAGTCGGTTGGCCAATAGGTAGGCTCACCACTCGATACCACATCAAAATTATTTGCAGTTACGGTATTGTATAGCTGATTACCTCTAGGACTAATAAGTCTGGAGCCCCAATATGTATGTTTAGCGTTGTAGTCGCCAGCAGCAATGAATTTCTGGCCCAATGTGGAGAAGAAGTTGAGAAATTTATCGTTTACAATTTTGTGCCTCGGGGGACAATAAACGGATGTTAACGTTAGATTGAAATCAGTAAGATTTATAGATGTGGCCTGGATACAATCTTCTTCGAACTCTGGCAATGGTAAGTGTCTGATGTTTTTGTGCACAATTATGGCTGTGCCACCACAAGCTCGTCCGCTGGGATGTTTTGTGTCATACGTAAGGTATCCATTTACCCTAAAGCAGTTTTTATGAGTGAAGTGTGTTTCAGAGACAAGAAGTACGTCGATTTCATGCCTATGAAGAAAGTTTGCAACTTCGTGTTTATGTTGAGATAACCCGTTTGCATTCCAGAAACATATTTTTAACTGGTTCATTTTTTGTTGAGTAGAACTTGCAGGAGCATGTTCTGGTTTCGCATCATTTCCTGAAACATGTTCTGCATAGTGGCCATGAAGTTATTCATAGTTTGAATTAAATTTTCAATTGAGGTAGGCTTATTTCCAGAAGGCATTTGTAGACCTTCCCTAGGAACATTAGCGTTTGGAGGTTGCTTTGCGTTAGAAGTACTCGGGGGATTTTTCGCATTAGGGTTTCCTTTTAAGACTTGGGCATATGATTGGTTCTGATTGTTTGTTTGTGAAGTACTAGCAATAGAGCCAGCGGCTTGGCTGGGCGCATGTGACGGACCATATTGGGAGTGAGTATATTTTTGAAGTAAAGCAGGTTTTTTTAAATGCAAGAAGACTCTACAACCCCTATAGTTTGCCGTGTGATTTTCGCCACAGTTGCTGCATTTCTTTACATTCGGGTCAGCTTTAGAACGATTACATTCGGCGGTTTTATGAGCGTCGCCACAAACCACACATACGTGAGGCAATTTACAATATGATTTTGTATGCCCATATTCCTGACAGTTTGTGCATTGGGAGGGACCCTTTCGTTTTAATGGCTCCTCAACAGTTATTCTTCTGTTGAGTAGGTAGCGCAAGTTGTATATGGGATGAACTGAATTTTTGGTTTTGAGAACCGATGAATCAAACGATATTTCAACGCGGTGCATTGGTTGAGGAACTTTATTCCTGTTCAAAATGTTATGAACAGATTTAACCTCATACCCCTCTAGCTCTATGGCAGATTTTATTTCCTCTGTAGGAACAGAACTATCTATGCCTTTTATGACAATAATCAATCCCTTAGCACTTTTTAATTGATATGTATAGTAACTTTTATTTTCTGCGTCCAGGTGTCTTGATATAATACGAAAGTTCGTTTCTGTACTGGCTTGAATTTTGGTTTCTTGAATTTGCCCGCGTCGTATAGAAACGACGTAGAAATTATTCTTACCTACCAGTTGAATCAACATGTTGACTATGCTATTTGATGTTTGCTCCCGCAGATAGATAGGTGGCGGTTTAACTTCTTTAGTGGCTGTTCCATGTGCTGATTCTGCTTCTTCATCGTCAGGTATGGATAGTACAGAGAATCTGTTACCATTTGTTGGCAAAGAGACTACGTTAGAGCCTTTGTATTGTTTGGCCATGCGTTCCTGTTGGGTGGACCTAGGGCTAGCCTTTCTCTTAGTTATTGTTATATATCTGTCCATGCCTGTTTGCACTTTAGTACTTTTTGGCACAGCTCCTGTATTTATTAATGCAAATCGTGATGTTCCAGGTTTTTCGTTATTATTCCTCTGGTCAGACGACTTCACACTTTGAACCACATTTACGGTCGGATCAACACACTTGCTCAGGTTGGGCACACTTGCACTTAAATTGCTGTATGGAAAACCAGTTGCGCTGGCAATTTTTGCACTTAAATAATTTTTATTTAATTCTGGGTATCGAATGTTTTCATTGCTCACGCTCGGGGAGCTTACCACAATATACGCATTTCTGCTATTTGTGCTGGGCCTACTCTCCTTATTGGGAGTATTTGTGAGGCTCATTCACAAATCTCTTCGGGCACCTTAGTAACTGTTCTTTTTTTCAGCTATTACAAATATTTTTTTTTTCACCTATTACAAATATTTTTTTTTCACTTCGAATTTTTTTATTTTTCTTACTCACTGATACACGTCCGTACTCGTCAAGAGCTATATGGTAAACTATAAATGTCAATATAGAAATGGGCGGGGTAGCCAGAGGAGGAGCAGTACCACTCATAGATAGCATTATTAATAAGAGCCGCTGCAAGCAATTTGTTGAACTTTTGGTTGTAGGATCATCTGAGCCCCAAAATTTAAACCCCCATAGGACGCCAATGTTAAATATCGCATATCTTAAGAACTGTTAAAGTAAGAATGTTCAAACTTAGTAGAAGTCACTCCTATGGTATACTACACTGTTGAAAATAAAAATAAAGCGGGTATGCGCAGGGGGCGAAATACCTCGCATACGATGCATAAATTAAATATCGCTCAATTGAAGAACTATTAAAGGGAGAGTCTTCAAAGGTGGTTAAAACTACTATTATGGTAAACTATAAATTTCAATATAAAAACGGGCAGGGTATACAGAGGAGGAGCAGTACCCCTCATAGATAGAAATATTAATGAGCCGCTGCACGCATTTTGTTGAACTTTTGGTAGTAGGATCTTCTGAGTCCCAAAATGTAAATAAAATAGCAGCGGGGGAAGTGGTATCCCCCATAGGACGCCAATATTTAATATCGCATATCTTAAGAACTGTTATGATGAGAATGTTCAAACTTTATAGAAGTCACTCTTATGGTATACTACACTTTTGGAAATAAAAATAAAGCGGGTAGGCGCAGGGGGGGAAATACCTTCCATAGGATGCATAAATTAAGTATCACTCAACTAAAGAACTATAAAAGGGAGAGTCTTCAAACGTGGCTAAAGCTACTATTATGGTTAACTATAAATTTCAATATAAAAACGGGCGGGGTAGACAGAGGAGGAGCAGTACCGCTCATAGATAGAAATATTAATGAGCCGCTGCACGCATTTTGTTGAACTTTTGGTAGTGGGATCTTCTGAGTCCCAAAATGTAAATAAAATAGCAGCGGGGGAAGTGGTATCCCCCATAGGTCGCCAATGTTTAATATCGCATATCTTAAGAATTGTTATGGTGAGAATGTTCCAACTTTGTAGAAGTCGCTCTTATACTACACTTTTGAAAATAAAAATAAAGTGGATAGGCGCAGGGGGGAAATACCTCCCATAAGATGCATATATTAAATATCGCTCAACTGAAGAACTATTAAAGGGAGAGTCTTCAAACGTGGTTAAAGCTTCTATTACGGTTAACCATAAATTTCAATATAAAAATGGGCGGGGTAGACAGGGGAGGAGCAGTACCCTTCATAGATAGGAATAATTAATAAGAGCCACTACACGCATTTTGTTGAACTTGTGGTAGTAGGATCTTCTGAGGGAGTGTCTTCAAACGTGGTTAAAGCAGTGTAGCGAAGCGCACCGGGTTAAGCTAGTGTATTATAAATGAAGTACGTCAAGTTATTCGAGAAGAATAAACCAACTCAATTTTAATTTCATAAATATAATTTTATTTTAAAAATTATGATTTTGAGACATTTTAGTCCGTGGCTAATTTTTTTCGTCATTCCCCGTGGGCCAATTTGTTTATTAAAAAAAATGCTTTAAACCGGTTTTTTGGTTAGGTTAGGTGTTAACTGTCAATGTAACGACAATTCCCGTTAGTTTTAAAGTGTATTGACAGAAGTGAAAAATGTAGTCAGTTGTTTGAGAGCTTTTGAAGTGTTTAGTGTTTTTTGCGCATGTTCCTGAAATTTTGTCATTCCCGTGGTAAGTATATTTTTCCGTTATTTATATTATAATTTCCAAATTCGTTGTATTGGTTTGTTCATTTTTTAAGTCTTTATTAGATTCTAATATATTTTATAAAAATTTTTGAAGATTTTCACATTTAAATCCAAGAATACTCACGTTTCCATCATTACCGTGCAGTCATTACCATGGGAATAATCTAAACCACGGTAATGACAAACGGAACACGGGAATTACCTTTTCAATGTATATTTGAGATTATTCAATCTATGGTAATTATTTAAGAAATTTGATGTTCCCCAAACTTAAAAAGTACACCTGGAATTATAGGGCCATGTCAAAGAGTACAATTCCGTTCGGAATGATTCCGTTCGGAATTGAAGAAAACATATTTGTTTGTTGATGGAAAGTGTATTTTGGTAGTTTATTTGGCCTTTCAGATACAGACAACTCCCATACCGTTCATGAAAACAAAAATGGTTTCATTCCGAAACATTTTTTCTTCATTTTCTGAAGCACCAAAATGCGGAATGAATTCCGTTTCCGAACGGAATTGTACTCTGTGACATGGCTGATAATCCAAAGAATGGACATAACGTATGTATTTTATTAAATGTGTTTCCATAAATTGCTGTATGTGTTTTATTTAGCTGCAATACATGATAAAACGTCATTACCATGCTGCTCAGTCATTACCGTGCCGCACAAATATCATTTTCGTTGGACTATTGTTATTCCCGTGGGGTGCAAAAATCATTAAAATCCTTAAATATACATGGCCCTTTGCTTATTAATATATAAAAAGGTCTTATAAAACAGTATCAACCGAAAAATAATTATTTAAACCTATTTTCGCACTTGGCCGTTTTCAATCCTCGATTGTAGTCAATTCATGATATCGACCCACATATGAATATTACGAGTCGATTTCTTCAAAAAAGTGAACAAATAAAAAATTTTGAGTTAATACAATAAGGGTATTCACGCCACACAGACAATTAGTTGTGCGCAAATAATTGCCTTTGTGGTTGTTATATTTTTGCACTTTTGCTTTTTTGCAAGGGTGCAACTTGTGACGTGAATAACCCCAAATATATAAAAACACTTATTAAAATTACGAATTTAAACATTTTTTTTTATTTTTGTGTATAAAAAAGAAAATTAAAAAAAAGTGGTCGATTACGGCTGGAAGTAAAGTTGCTAGAAGCGAAATCAAGCAACGTCGCGCATATAAAAAAAAAAAATTTAATATTTTAACATGAGCGGCGTTGCTTGATTTCGCTGCTGGCAACTCAACTTCAGTTATGTTGTCATCCGTAATCGACCCATAAATACATTAAATGACTTGCAGGAAAAATAATGATAATAAATACATTTGGTATCACTAATACATATAAGGAATTTTGTATAACAAATCGTTGAGGAATAGACATAAAACTTGTCCTAAATGTAGTTTACCCAAATTAAGAGATATTCAGTCTTATTAAGGTTGATTGAGGAGGAGGAGGAGACGGTGTTTCACTTTCTCTGACAATGCCCCGGTCTGGGGGCATTAGGTTTAGGCATTTTGGGAGACCGGAATTGCTATGTCTGGACGATTTGTCCAATGCGGGACTGAAATCGATCTCCTTGTTCTGCAGGGAATCGGGGTGGTTCGAGACTGCAGTGACCTCTGTGGATTAGTCTGGTGGATACTGGCTGACTCTTGTCACTGGCTGGGGGTATCACAAAGGGACCGCTATAAGGACACAAGTGAGTCGTCGTCGTGACGGCTACCCATTTAACCTAACCTAAGGTTGCCGCTAACGACTGTGTCGTTTTTCGAAATATATAAAAGTAACACACAACCTGTGTTCTTTAATCTAATACAAAAAAAAACTACTTGGTCGTTTACGACAACGACAACCATAATAAGGCTGATTGATTCTAACATTTTACCAAAAATTGCTTATTGGGCATTTTAAAAATTTACTCATATTTAAATGCATAAAAATTAAGGAAAACTTTAAAAAGAGAAACCGGTGTTTGACATACCATGGAGTTCAAAATTCCTCCGCCCGGCCGAAGCCGTCAATGCAAAAACACTTGGTATGCGAAAACGGTGTTCGATATGTTTCGATCGCATCTTTTTAGCTTTTAAATAATCTTTTTTATGATATTATGGATATCCTACTAAAACATAAATTAATTGAGATATGAGCAAATATGTTTTCAAAATTTCGAAGGCCTATCTATAATCTGGGAAATATGTGTCGCCGCCAATTTTATATTTAATTTTATTGTTCAAAATTACGTATTCTACCCGCTAAAACACTTTTTCTTTAAGCTTGGGAAACTAGATTTGTTCCTAAAACTTATTGCTTAATTATTGCGTTTTGTGTAACAATTTTTAAGGTTCAAATTAAATTTAAAGAAATTTTCAGACAACAGAAAAATATGGCAATGCTTAAGTGTCTTTCAGTTTTCTGATATCGTCTCAATTTTCACACAGAATATTATAAGGAAATTGAAAAAATAACTTTAAAAATATTTTTTTTTAACTTACTAGCTAAGTCTGTTGAGTACATCTTGGGCTAAAGGCCCAACTATAATATTAATAAATTTCTCAAGCTATTGTTAAAAATTAACAAAAAAAAAAACGGAATGTGCGATCAGTTTTGTACTTTGCTTAAGGAAATGAGTTTCATAAAACTTAACAAAAAGTTTCCTTTAGTTCAATATTGTCTGACACATATGATTAACATGTATTCCTTCAGGTTGCTTAAGCCAGCTTATGCGTATTATAGTTGGTCCTTAAAACATCTTGTTTTAGTTAGTCTTAATTTATAAAAAATCTTAAAAAAATATCAATTTAAAAAAATTAGGGTTTACCAACATTAAAGACTGGTCCTTCCGTTTGTTAAAGCCTTATTAAGAGTATTAATACAAGATAAAATATCTTCGTAATCATGTGACCATGCTCTTAAAGTTTGTTCGAGCTTGTGTAGACGTATGGAACCCAAACGCATACCACCACATTTAATTGCAGCCATACAACTACAGGTTAATAGTTTAAAACATTGACGTCGTGTTGTATTGTGGGTGGCATTGTCCCAGTTAGGTGTTGCCTTTACACATGGCCAGGCCATGAAAACATAATCGAGCAGGGCATCCCAATGGGCAGAATCATGCAATTGTTTGGTGTGTTGCATTACCAAACGTTTAAATTCATTGAGATGCAAAGCAGCTCGGGTATAAGCGGTACTGTCGGTTTTTTTGCATAAACGGGAGGTGGGTAATGATTTAAAAATCATGCGCTTGGCATGTAAGAGTTCCTGCTCCATAAATCTGTAAATTTAAAAATAGAAAATTAAATTTTTATTGAAGTAATAAATCACAAAACGTTTACTCTATATCTGGTGTAGGTAATTGTGCTCTAAGTTCTGCTTCGGCTTTTGGATTTCCTGCCACCAATTTGTTTACTATTAACCCAATTAATTGTTGCTGTGACAAACCCTGCAAGAGAATAGCCAATGGCAATTCCTCATTTTGTTGGGCTATAGGTTTTTCCTCATCACATAGTCTAGATCTCTTAATTAAAGGTGTTCCTGGCCATAACTCTTGTTTGGCATTTGGTTTTGTAGGTGAATTTGTTCCAAAACACATAACTGGTTCTGGTGGTGTTGAGCCCATTGTTAACCGTTTTCGTGGAGAACTTCTTAAAATCATATTAGTACTTAAAGGCATTTTAGTGGGTGTTCTTTGAAAGGGATTGCGTATATTTGAATTGGTTATTGCAATAGCCTGTTCGGGAGTCCAATCTATTAACGGACGCCGTCGTCCTCGTTGTCTTATAATCAATTCATCTGGTGAAGGTACGAAACTTTCAAAATCTTGTGCCAATGCCACATTTGTGTCATTATCCATTAAGTTGGAAGCAAATATAGATGCTGGTGTTGGATCATCAGGTATATTAGTGCTGGTGGGTGTAGTGGCCATGCGTAAGGCCTCTAAACGATCAGACAATGCTATTCTAGTATTTTGTGGTGTAGTCATTTTAGTTTTCTTTAATTGATCAAATCACCTATTTTTTACGGCGGTTGTTTGCTTAATTATGTCTCTATCTAAAACTGCGTAGTATAATAGTTGATTGCTTGCTTGCAACAAGCAGCTGGTACAGTTTTTCTTTTCCCTTGTCCTGTATATATTATTAATGCACTAAGTTTTACAAATGTTGGTTTTCCTGTAGGAATGCCTTTTAATAATAATGTTTTGTTTTCGTTTTCTTGTTTGGTTATTTTCCGCCAATTTGTAAGGTTGCCAGAATTTTTTTTCTATATTGAGGGTTTATACGCCCCAACTTTGCTTCTCCATTTCTTTTCAAATCCCTCGTTGATTCAAAAACACAAAAAAAATTCATAACGAAGAATAAAAGAAACAAATTACATGCAGCCATATTTGTGCATATTCAAGGCGAATTTATATACAAAAAGCCCCATGTATTTTGTTTTTGCAATTTTCTGGCTTGTCAAATTTCAGTATAGAAACAAAACAATATTTTGACGTTTCATCATTTTTTTAATTCGCCGTGGATACAGCTGATGAACGGCTGACGAGTTGAGCTTACCTGGAGTTAATTCGCCTTGTGCATATTCCTACGAAAAGAAAAACAAAGCCGAGTACTTATGCATACCAACTAGATGTTGGGGTCAAGTCAACAGCTGTTTTATTTTCGGTGGTCGAGTTGTTTATGTAGACATTTTTTTACTAGCAATATTTTTGACAATTGGACTACAAAAGCAGTGTTGCTATAGAGTTAATCACACCTTCTAGTGAATTCGCCTAAACCAGCCCTCTATTATAGTTTCTCTCTCCTAAGAACTTAAAAGTTGAGCATAAAAAGTAAGGAATGATAAATAGATGACAAAAATCTATTTTCAACTGACCTTTTTTTATTTAGTTTTGTGAAATCGTTTAATTACACTTTAAAATCGATAATAGTTTGTATAATATAGTTTGTTTAAAATAATTTGTTCTACAAAAACTTAAACGAAAAAAAAAAACTCAGTATTAGGAAATGTAGCCAAGACATTCCTCTATTCTAGCCCGCTTAGTGCCGGTTCACACACGTCAAGTTTGACTCGTCAAGTCTTGAGTTTTAAGGAGAGAAGGGAAAAGAGAATGTCATTTCTTTTCCCCTCTCTCCTAAAAGAGAGGTCAAGTTTACTTGAACAGTTTTATTTAAATTTTCTTTTGAACTTGCGTTCACGTTCATGCACAAAATTAATTTTTGTTTTCTTTTCCTTCAACTTTGTAGCTTTTTATTATATTACGGATGAAAAAAGAAAAGAAATATACAAAACTGACTGGTACGGTCAAGTATGTACCCCTTTCCATTCTCTTTACCCCTCTCTCCTAAAAGCTCAAGACTTGAAGAGTCAAACTTGACCTGTGTGAACCAGCACTTACACATATTTGGCTCAAGTCCTAAATTTTGCATAATGAGTCAAAATATAGTATGAGTGACGGTTATGAAAAAGTTTATTTAAAAAAATACGTTCTATAAAAAAGTTAAACAAAAAAACTAAGTGCAAGGAAATTTAACCAAGACCTTCCTCTATTATGGCCCATTTACACATTTATGGCACCAGTTCAGAATTTTGCTAAATCGTCCAAATAAATGTATGGTTGTTTTCATCAAAGTATCACTTATTTTTGCTAATATATTTGTCAGTTCTGTGTTTTGTAAAATAAAATTATGTTTTAATTTTAAATGATTGTATTGTTATTTTTTTTATTTTAAAAACATTTTAAAATCATATATTTAAAAAAATAAAAGAAAATATATCCGTTAAGAATTATTAAATTTGCGCTAGTTTGTTTACAAAGTTTGTTGGAAGCCGAATAGCGTCCCATATAGAAAATAAGAAGAAAACCATTGTATTTAAAGTTTTATATATAAAGTATAATAAGAAGAGGAACAAAATGCATAAATATTTAAAAATTTTATAATGTGACCACTAATGCAATTTCAATGCGGAGTTCAAAAAATTTGCACTTCTGGACGGGGATTAAATGTATTGTTTTACAACACTGTTTTCTTCAAACATTTCCATTAGGGTTTCTTCCTTATATTTGTATTCTTATGCCGAAAAACCTTTCCTATTTAGTTTTATAATTTTACGATAATATTTAAAAATAATACGTATTATGCATAATCTGAGGCACATAATTAAAGCATATGAAGCGTGGGTAGCCAAAAATCCCGACACAGTATGTGATCTAGAAACCACTGCCAAGTGGGTTTCGTATTTTATAGCAGGTATGTAAATAGTTCTATAACAATTTTATTTAAACAATAATTTGTATTTTAGGCCGTATTTCTGAGTCCACAGTGGTTTCGGAATTTATTTACTCTCTTTCTAATCTTCTTGTTTTATACAATGATCGCATTATAGCCAAGGATTGCAAAGAAAAGGGGGAACAAGTGCCGGGAGAAATTGAACCAGCAGCCAGTGGTTTTTGTTACCGTCTAAAGGTCATGTTAACCACACTTGAGTACTGTGAAGTTTTCATTGAAATTTCAGCTAAAAAACTCTTTGGTAATAAAGGCAAGTGGGTATTTATAGCGGGAATACACTTGCTCAAAGCGGCTGGAAGATTTTTTATACTAAAACATTCCACACAACAAATTATAACATCACCCTCTTTGCCGATATTAAATAGAAGAGCTTTAAATAAAAACAATAAAAAATCCAGATTAATAGTGGGAAGAAGTGCGCCAGCTCAGGACAAAAATTCTTTAGAAGAGCATAATTTTACTTTTAAATTAAAAAGATCAGGTCGCTTAGTAAGAAAAGTGGAGGGAGCTCCACCTCTACAATATCGTTCCTTTAAACTGAATGAAGAAATTGAAACTATGCAAAAGTCTCAAGTGCCCAAGATTTTATTGCAAGCAGAGTATTTGTATATAGCTAAACCCATAATACATTTAGCTTCTATGGGAGTTTTTGGTGAGAGATCATGGAAACAATATGTTATTGCATTGGCTATCGATATGGCCAGTATAAATATGTATCGTAAAAATCGTCATCTTATGTCTAAACAACAACAGCTTATCTTATCTCATCGTTGCGTTAATCTATTACTCTACCTTATGCGCACACCATTCTATGAGAAATTTACTCAAACTAGACTCGAACGTATTTTAGGGTTTATAGCTAATCATGTTCCCATAGCAAAAATGGTGGCCGCCCCCCTGCTTGACTACATTCCTCATTGGCAGTCTACGTTCTTTTATTTGTGGTCTACATAAATATTGTTAAGAAATTTTGACTAGGGATGGGCGATTAATCGGTCAATTAAATTACCAGCATTCTGTTTAATTTAATTATTTAAGCTTTGATTTTTTAAGTTTTATTCAAAAATTCTTTAACTTGAAGACACAATTATACAAAATAAAACTTGTAGAAAATAAGATGATGGTTTATCACATCAAGTGTACTTATGTAAAGTCATGAGAATCGGGGGTCTACACTCTATTGCGGTGCGAAAAAAAATGGTACCAAATCAAATGACTGGCACTTTTAAATCCGTTTGCGCATTTGTCTTTCGCATCTTTATATTTTTTTTTTCTTTTTGGAATTCATAACTATGTATGTATTTATTTTATTTAAATTTAAAATTTTTTTTACTACATATTTTGACATTTCATTGCTGTCAAACTAAGCCATCTTTAACTTCTATTGCCAGTTTTGTTTCATTTTCAAAAAATATTGCGAAAGTGGTAAAGAGTACTAAATTGACATTAAGCTAAATTTTAGCTTTCGTATCGAAATTGAATTCGCATCGCGATAGAGTTGCCCCTTGATCTTAGGTCTTGCCGTATTGAACACGGATACCCATGCAAACTGGTGTAAAATATTAAGAATCGTGTAAAGCAAAGAAAACTATTTTTAATTTTAATTTCTGATTAATCAATTAATCAGGTATATAATGGAAACGATGTTAAAAACAAAACGATTTGAAATCGATGTACTATTCAGAATCTTTAATAATTGATCTGTTCAATTTTATATTGCATATACTATACATATATGTTAACTGAATTTGACCGAGGTTAGGTTAAGTTCCATTAGCAGCAGTAATCAAGCATCCGTATTTTGAACAAAAAATTTAGACTTATGGGTTGATTACGTAGACAACACAACTGAAGTTACTTTGCTAGTTGCCAAATTTATATTACGTATAAACTAACAGCTTGTTATTTCAGTTGCCATATTGCTAACAAATTCAGCCTTATTACGGTTGCGTAATAAGACTGATTTGCAACCACGAACTTGTAGTTGTTGCTAATATTTTTTAAAGTCGCAGAACAATTTAACAGTTTTGGCAATGAGTGTGGAACCATCAGAGGAAGCTTAAGTTTTGGAATAAGAGAAAGAGCTCCAAAATACTAACGAGCGTTAACAGCAAACTGAAGAGGCTCAGATATATCTCTTATATATCGTTTAAAATTGCCTCGTTTAACGATGTGTGAAAAATAGGTCCACAGAACTTATCATATTTTTAAATTTTATTGAATTTCTCTTTATTCACTTCCAATCACTTTTTGTTTGTTTTTTCAATTTTTTATATTAATTTTTAGTTACCAAACTGTCAAAATAGCATTATCGATAATTTTTGGCAACTAAACAAATGTTGCCGTACCTAATACCAATTTAAAATTCAGTTGCGTTGTTTTCTGACATCCGCCATCCGTAATCAACACATTACATTCAGAAATGGATTTTCAAATCGCTCGAAATTCATCAATTAATCAAATAATGGATCAATCCCGATTTATTTTATTCATCCCACATCTCTTATTTTAACATCAACTTTATATATGTATTATGTACATTCCTAGTTATTAAGAGTATAAAGGTCTTGTACATAGTTGAAGAAATTTAATTGTGAATGGTGCAAGGTATCTATCTATCTACAGTCATTCATATATGTATATGGGTATTTCCAAAGGAAAGTTTACTTTTTATCACGTTACGCCACCAAGCATTTTAAATTACTTTTCAAAGAATAGTTTGCATATACATATATTATTTATTTTTTTTTTTTCTATTTTGGTGTTAAGCGCAGTTAAGTGTAAGAACGGAAAAATTAAACAACATGGTTCTAAAATACAAGATTAGTGCCCATATGTATGTATGTATGTCTATTTCTAGTTTTACAAATTGGTACTGGGTTTAATTTTATTGCTAATACTTTTGAGTTTCATAATAAAATATTTGACATTTTTAGGAAAATGAAAAGTGAAATTATTTAAAACATTTTTTAATAAACAAAACTGTAGATTTTACTGAAGATTAATGCCTGTATTCATAAAAAAATTCTAAATTTAATAAAGGTTTAAAGAACAAATTTACTTTCAAAGTAATCCTTAATAAACGTTTGTTAAATTTAATAATCGTTTATGAATACGGAAGTAGCTGTTCTTAAAAACTATTTCAGGTTTATTTTGAGATTATTTATAAACCTTCTTTTAAACTGTAATACATATTTTTTATGATTAAATACTCTGTATTAAAAAAGTTCAAACTGTATTTTATTAAAAAGAAAATCGATGCTTAATTTCTCATCGATTCAAGGAGGTTATTTCAAAACCATAGTATAATCAGCCTTATTGTGGTTGTCGTATACGACTTTGCCGTTCTTGTAATAAATTAAATTAATCGAATCTGGGAATTTAGTTCCCATGGTAAGTAACATTTATTCTGATAGTGCATAGCAAATATTCCTGGAAAATATTGAAGGAATAAGACTATTAAAGTATGAGAGCTTTGTAAATTGTTATTTGAATTAAGGCCAAACAAGGGAGATCGGACGGCTATTATAAGACCGGTTTAAACCGGTTATTTTAGGATTGCCGAAGTCGGCTATTAAAAAATGTTAATTTTTCGAATATCGAATAAAACGGTTATTGAATTTTAAAAGATGATTGTAGTTAATAAATTATTCATATTGAATCACATTTGAAAGTTATCTCCTTTTGGTTTAAACAAACAAATTCCATTTATTTTACAATTTATTTGTAAAATATTCAAAAGTAACAATATACATAACTTTATATCGAAAAACATGTATTACCCCCGTATTCATAAACGATTATTAAATTAAACAAACGTTTATTAAGTTAAATTTTCATAGAAAATTAGTTTTGTAAACATTTATTAAATTACAAATATTTTTATGAATACGGAAGTTAATATTTACATACATATTTGCATATCTAGTAAAAATCTGTAAATAATGGAAAAATAAAGATTTATCACGTAAACTAAAAAATACTCAAAAAAATGCTCAATAATTTTGGGAAAATGCTGAAAAAAGTGCTATATGCTAAAGAACAAAGGTAGATTCTATAATTAATTTTTTTAATTGATACCAAATTTCAACTCGTTTGGTGCGGGAACTTTTTTAAATCAGCGAAAAAGACAGATGGTGTTTCTTAGCATTTTTTATGGACATTTAGGCTGGGACATGTTAATTTTGATATTTGCAAAAACATTAAAGTCATTAATTACCCCTAATGTACACAAACACAACAACTTTTAATTTTAATCCTAAATTTTTATGTTCATTTCGAAAGTTTTCCTATTACGGTTTACAACTATAAGATGTGTTACTTTAATCTCTTTAAAAAAACGACTTTTGGCTTAAAAGTTTTTTGGGTAACTATGTTTAGTTATATTGCCAGGTAATAGCACGATTGGTTTGGAGCCTTATCCACAAGTCCTCGGTCGACCTAAACATTCTCATAGTGTGCGAAGAGCTTCCAGAATCCGCTCTAGAGTATTTTGGTCGCCACCAGTAAAACGCCTTGAGTTTTAATGCTAAATCGCAAGAACTGTAACTCGGTACAGTTTTGTGATGCCACTTCACTAGCCAATGCGGAGTGAAACGTAAAACGCACAAAATGCAAACAATCAAACGGCCTGTTTGCCTTTAAAAAATAACGGCAAAGACGCAGAGCAGTTATACGAAAGGAAATAATAATTGTCTGAAAATTTAAAAAAACAATAACAACTTTACATGACAGAGTTGTATTTCCCCAAAATATGAACGTACGACTTGTGTTATCGTGTAAACTACCCTTTAACGACAACGCATTACTACAAAAAGGAAAATAGCTACTTAAAAATCTGTGATGTAAATGCTGTCATATTTAAAAAGAAAACTAAAGGTGAAAAGATCGAGGCCAAATAAATGTTGAAATAGGGGCTCCACAAAAAGCCCCCAATGAAATAACGCCCGGGAAATAACCCCCAATGAAATAAACCCCAAAAAATAGGAAATAACACCCAAAAACAGTGAATGATATAACATCGAAACTTTCATAGTGGGTTCACACTATGAAAGTTTTCTTTCAGAAAGTCTGAGTTTATTGGTGAGAGGGGAAGAGAACACGCTGTTCCTTTTTCCCTTCTCACCCATATACTCAGACTTTCTGAAAGAAAACTTTCATAGTGTGATCCCAGACAAAGCAAAAACGAAACAACACCCAATATTTGAGAGTTATTTCATATAAAATAACACACAATGATGAAAACGAAATAACCCCCAATGAAATAAAACCCATCAGCAACAGAAATAAAATTATGCCCAAAATTCATAAAAGAGTCAGTTTCACCTTAGATTTGCCAAAGATGTTATTTCTAATACTAAGATAATAACTACAATGAAAAAGAATATGATCCACAGAGATGGTTAATCCACATTTAAGACATGTTGAAGATGAATCTCGATTTATCAGGTGATTGTGTGTTGTATATGTATGCCCCAAGCGTAATCGGGAAAATATTTTAATTTGTTGTCTGCTAACTTTAGTAGGATATTGAGGTTGATACAGTACAGATTTAATTCTTTGTAATGGGGATGATAATAATCCGCCCATATAGACAATTTCCTTTCGCGTATATGTTTTTTTATCAGTCGGTTAATATCAACTTTTTCATTTTGACATTCCATTAATATTGGGGCTTTATTGGCGAATTTAGCTGCTTCATCTGCTTTAATATTACCTATAATATCAGTGTGACCTGGAACCCATAGGATTTTAAGAACGTCAGAGTTGGAAATTAAAATGTCCCGGATATTATTAACAAAATTCCATGAACGAGATAAGGGGTTACATATTGCTTAAATAACTGATAAGCTATTAGTGCATATTACAGTTTTTGCTTTTTCCTCAAGAGCAATAGAAATAGCGTTGATTATAGCAGTGGCTTCAGCAGTAAAAATAGATGTGTATTCTGGAAGTATTTTCAAACGTAGAACTAAGCCTTTATTATCAACAATTGCATAAGATGTGAAATCATTAGCCATTTTTAAACCGTCGGTAAAGTAAAAAATGCCAGCCCTGATTAGTTAAAATATTTTTCTCTTCCAAATATAGTTTAATAAAGATGTCTTTGGAGTAGTTTTGTTTATTAAATTTAGAAATTTGGCAATGACTTTGTTTTTAAGAATTTGTCCGCAATGAGGCCGGCTATGCAGAGAAGCTTAAGTTAGCGAAGCCGGTCTTTGTTATACCATAGAGCAGAAAATCCTTGCGCACGGCCGAAGGCCGGCTATGTAGAGAAGCTTTAGTTAGCGAAGCCGGTTTTTTATTCCATAGAGGAGAAAATCCACGCGGCCGGCCGAAGGCCGGCTACGCAGAAAAGAATTCCTTAGCACATCGGAAATAGGCTATTAGTTACAAAAAAAAAAATAAATTTATTTTTTTAAATCGAACATAAAACATTAAAAAATACAAAATAAAACAAAATATTTACAATCGTGAGCAAACTACCTTTAATTTGAGTACCTACACATAGATGTGAGTGGATGGGTGCACTTTTTTTTACCCAGAGGGCAAAAAACTCCCGCCCGCCCTAAATTTTATTATTTTCGTTTTTCTTGTACAATTACCTTTAATTTGAGTACCCACACATTCAACTAAGTGGGCGGGGCGGTTTTTTGGGTCCAGAGGGCCCCACGGGCCTCAGCCCCCTTAAATTTTAATTATGGTTTTTTTCTTTTTTTATTCTGAATCGGGTAGCATATTTTTAAAGTACGAAGTACGTAAAGTGCACTTTTGCCCATTATTTTTATACAAACAAATTTTTATTTAACTTAAAATTTGCACAAACAGCACAGAATTTTTTTTTCTTATAAAAAACAGTAAACAAAATGAATCAGCTGATTTTAATATTAGATATGTGTGCTGTATTTTATTAACATTATCGATAAATAGTCAACGGCGTCATAATATTCTTACAAAATACCAATTTAACATAGAATTGATGTTGTCTTTGATAAGAATTGCTGTTGCCTTAAAATTGCCGTTGTTATTGCCGACGCCAAATAGAATAAGGGTGAATTTCTTACAAGAATCAAAAGATTACCATCTCTTAGTTGGCTTATAGAGTCGATTAATGTTGAAATTTCATTTAGTCTTCGATGAATCATAAATGGACTTAATTTTCCTAATTCATTATTCTTTGATTTTATAACCAGATATTTAGGATCACTTAATGGAATTCTATTTTTGACAGGTAGAAGCTGAGGCTGATCTAAATAGTCGCCCAAAATGGTGGACCTATTTGATGAAACTTTTGGCGGCCCAGGCGCCATTTTTATGTACTTATGTACTTTATGTAACTGTTTTTTTTTAGCTTCCCAAAAAAATAAAATGGGCGATTCTATTCTGACGGGTGCAACATTTAGACGCTTTAAACGTCATTTACTAGTAGAAAGAAACACATTTGAAATTAAGTTATTTCTAGAAGGGGTAACATTTTTTTATATACTATTGTTATCTATTTACAAGAATTTATATGAAACGATCAAATAGCCACGATAGAGCTTTAAAGTGCATGACGGGTGCAACCAAATCGGCCCACTTTCATAAGATCATACCACAAAAACACAAAACTCTGTTAATTTTTAAACTTTTATTGTATTATTCTTTTTTATTGTGAAAGATGAGATATCAGACGATGATTATCAAATCAAACATCGTAGAGAAATATAATCCAATAATAAGAAATTTGCTCTTTAAGCCATGACGGGTGCAACATGCAATGAATTTTCTGTTCGCGCCAAATCTATGAATCTTAATGATTCGAAGTGCACAACAACTTTATATTTAAGCTTACGTCTAAAAAAATTATATTATTATAAAATATAGATATTTTACTTTAAATTGGCATCAAAAAACTGTCAAATGGTGTGATTTGAAAATTTATGTTAAAAGTTGTCTAGAATAGAATCGCCCAAATATAAACTAAGAAAGAGAGTCCAAAGAAAAACGAGATAAATAAAAAACCGTTAGTTCAGTTTAAATCAATAACACTACGTAAGCGTAGTCTGAAAACACGTCTGTATACCACGAGTGATAATCGATGACGTTATTTTTTTAAAAAAAATTTTTCATTTGAACATTTTCCACCAGCTAATTTAAATCCCCAAATTATGGGTCACTTTAGATTATGACATTTAAAACCTGTCAAAATAATTTTATGTTAATACATATTAGTTAAAATGCAGATTTGTTTTTATTCAAAACTATGTATATGTATATTTTACAGGTTTTCATATATATTTTTTTTTAATTTTCGTATTTTTTTAAATGTAATTTATTGTTAAAATAGTTAAGAATAAACATAACCTAAGAAAAGAAAACAAGAAACTCTTTTTTAAGAAATTAAATAAAAAAATACATATTTAACTTATAATGTACGGTATAATAATTTGATAAGCTTAATTAAAAAAAGAAAGTAAATTAAGTTTATGTTGTTTAAACCTTTTGTGATTGAAATATGTATTTAGGCCACAACAAGGACAACTTAGTAACTACCGCAAAGTAAAAAAAAAAAAAATTAAACGAAAAACTTTTTGGGCCGCGTACTATTTAATCAAAAATATTAACCTTTTGAAACATCTATTGCATAAAGGAAAATTTCTTTAGAAAACCGTTTAAAGTTCAGTTTAAAATTTTAAATTAAAACCTGGACCCATAGCTAACTGCCTTTGGTCGATACCGGCGTTTAAAACGAATCCCGTATTTGCTGAAGTCTTTTTATTACCAGTTATGATGCCCGATATTATCTTACCCCCACTACCTGTGCCGGCTATATCATCTTTGCCCAGTTGCTTAAACTGAGAGCCCCCAGATGGCGGCTTGGGTGAAGAGGCCAAAGCTTTGCGGGCACCTAACTCACTTTTAGCTGGCCAGGTGGGGAACATGGAGGGATCAATAGGCACTGGCAGTTCTTTGAAATATGGATGTTTTAGCGCCGTATCAGCGGTTAGTCGTTGTTTGGGGTCATATGTTAAAAGGCCTTGTAATAGATCTATGCCAGAATCTGAAGTTTTATCGGCAAAATGTTTTCGTAGACTAGAAACTGGATAATCAGCGAATTGTGAGTTTTGGCTAAGCATGTTTTTCACAGCAGGCAATTGATTGTAGCCAGGCCATATTTTCTCGTTAGGAGTCCCCAGTTCCTGTAAATTTATATAATCAAAATAATAAAGAGGTATCCAACTAAATTCAAGTTCATATTTACCTTAAATATTCTATTTAATTCATCAACTTCAGATTTGCCTGGAAACATGGGAGCCATTTGCAAAAATTCAGCAAATATGCAACCGCAAGACCACACATCAATTGGTGTAGAGTATTCCGGTGAACACAGTAGCAATTCGGGTGCACGGTACCACAAAGTAACCACCAATGAGGTATATTTCTTTAACGGAGAACCATATTCTCTTGCCAAACCAAAATCTCCCACTTTTAAAATACCCTTGTGCGATAAAAGCAGATTGGAAGTTTTCAAATCTCTATGCAAAATCCAATTATCATGTAAATGACCGACCGCCTTCAGTAGTTGCTGTGTCAGACATTTTATTTCCCCGGGGAAAAATGATTGTTTTTTCGCTTTCATAGTTTCCATTAAAGACTTCAAATCATGTTCTACATAATCCATGACAATGAAAATTTTATCCATATTTGAACCCACCACTATTTCGCGCACCGTGACAATATTAGGATGCTGACCCTTAAGTAGAGTATTGATTTCCCTTAAGGAAGTTATAGGAAAGCCTTCTTTTTCCTTTTCCATTTTCAAGCGCTTGAGGGCCACTATTTCATTTGTACGTTTGTCTTTTGCGCGATAGACCACACCATAGGTACCCTCTTCTATGCGATTTAAGCATTGAAACTCTTCTACTGAACGACAACCTTGAATGCCGGGATAATAATTAGGTAATGGATTACCCTTGTCATCGGTGGCAGGCAAGTCTTCATTACCTTCGAGTTTCTTTTTGTCTGTTTCACTTAAAGACATTTTGTCTTTAGCTTCTTTTTCTTCTTTGCGTGAATTGGCCTTCATATCTCGCTCTTCACTGCGGGAACGAGACCTTGAACGGGAACGTGATAAGCTACGTGAAAAGGCGGAGTGTGAACGGGACCTTGAGCTTGAATGAGATCTAGATCTAGACCTTGATCTGCTATGCTCTGAAGAATGTGACCGAGAACGTGATCTTGAGCTGTGCGTTAATGAAAAACGTGAAGATCTGGATCTAGAGCGGGCGGGTGTGGGAGAACGCGTACGAGATCTAGAACGACTGGGTGATAAGGATAACGTGCCTGATCTAACAGATCTTTCAGGACGCTTCTCCATTTCCTCCTCATTGTCCTCATCATCAGAATATTTGCTTCTAGATTTATGCTTCTTTTTTATTGCTTTTCTTTTAGATTTCTTAGGAGATTTAGATAACTCTCCTATGGATAAAGGGCTTTCTGGTAGAGAAACTTCACCATCACTGTGATTTGCACGTTTCTTCTTTTTTGATTTACTTTTCTTGTAGATACTGTGATCTGTTTCCGAACCGGAGTTACTTACACTATCTTCTTCGTCGTCACGACTATCATCAGAAGAATCAGTAACATCTTCGTCTTCTTCATCGTCATCTGGCTCATCATCATCGTCGTTATCACTTTCCTTAGATTTTTTTACACGTTTCCGTTTTGTTTTATCTTCTTCATCACTCTTTTTACGTTTGATTTGAACATTTAAACCGGCGGTTACACTGGCCGCCACAGCGGTGGGACTTAAAGTATCAAGAGCACGATCTCTTCTCAATTCTCGACGTGCTTCTAGTTCCTTGCGGGCAATTTCTTTGCGTTTTTCTTTCTCCTGTTCAGCTGCTAATAGTTTTGCTCTGCGAGCTATTAATTCCGGATCTTCTGGAGTACGACGTTTTGCTGCCGGAGCGGCTAAGATCTTGGCGGGGACAATATCTTCTACTGTGGCTATTGATCTCTTCTCGTGTTTATCTTTATGGCGTTTATGCTTTTTGCGTTGTGAATGTCGAAGGTTTTCTTCAGCATCAGGACTATCTACAACTTCTATTATGGCTTCCTTTTCCTTCAAACGTCTGGCTTTATGACGTTCGGCTTTTGAAGAGGCCCGTTCATGGCCACGCTCATCATATAAACGTTCATAGGAATCATCTCTGGCCACACTCACAACATCCGCACCGTCGTCTTTAACATATTTATGACGTTTGCTTAGAAGACGTGAACGCAAGTCCTGCTCTAAACTTTCGGTGTCTTTGGACTGATCATAGCTGTTATATTTACGTTTGTCGATATCGTGTTCATGATATTTCTGACCTCCTCCTCTTTCGCCGCGGGGAACTTCGTAGACTTGATTATGCTGTTGGTGATGATGTCGTTGATTGTGATAGTCGGTGGGTGGTGGATGATGATAGTCTTGCTGCCTCCGGTGTTCATAGTAGTCTTGTCTCTGACGTTGATGCATTTGTATTTGGAGATGATGGTGATGTTGGTATTGATGTTCTTGGTGATCATGATAATTACTAGCATTACCATGATGGTAAATATTACTACTACCACGTGAACTTGCAGCATCTTCGTAATGTTTAGCATGATATCGCTTATCACTGCCGGCTATATACTCCTCTCTCTCGTAACCACCTTTCTGAGCCTGATAGCGATCATCACCATTGCCACGCCTTATCTCTTTACGTTCGACATCTGCCCGCCGTTCAGTATGACGACTATCACGATGATAATCCTTTTCTTTTTCGCGTCCTGAACTGTCCGAAAAACGTTCCTTATGCCTACGTTCTTTGGAATGTTTTTTATCCTTTGATTTTTCCTTTCGCCTTGAACCACTTGAATCCCGGGATACATGAGCCTGTGGTGGTTTTATATCTAGTGAGTCTGTGTCATGCTCATCATCGCCACTATAAAGAGAAATGCAAATATTTTTTTGTTTTTTTTTGTGGGGTTTAAATAAAGGAAATACTTAAAAAAAGAAAACATTAGTTGTTTTAAGAGCATGTACAATAAATTAATAAAAAAACCACACTTTTTTTTTTGTTTTGTTACATCTTCGCTTCGTTCCCTTTTTTGAAAATCCAGTTCTTTAAATTTAACTAGACAAAGTCGGCCAGCTCTCTAAACTCCTGCAGAAAAGGTACTTCTTGGTTGTTACTGTTTTTCAGTTCAATTAGGAGGTAAAATATAGAGGTGTGTGTTTGTTTTATCAATGATCTAAGCGTTACAATGGCCAATTTGTTTATTTTTTTATAAAAACGTAAATGTTAAAAATTTTTATGTTTTGTGTTATTTACCCATGATGCATGTTTGCTTACTATTTTCGCGGAAGAAGTTTGCATATTTTTTGCTTGGAATTGTATTAATCTACATTTAAAATAAAGAGAAGAAAGCAAAACGATGCTTATTAAAACTTTTTGTTAAATAATCGAGAAACATAAGAAATCTGTAAAGAAATTACTGCCTAGTTTTTTGATTCCCTACTATTAGGCCTGTTCTGAAAATCACTTGATTTGAAATCGAGTGCTTTTAAAATCACACGCGTGATTTTGTGGTGTTCTGGAAATCCCACCGTTTTTGTGTGTCTCGGTGTGCTTTCGGTTATGGAAAATCACATTAAAAACACAAAAACGGAACAGCACATTGTCGCACGTGTGGTTTTAAAAGGCACATGTGAATTGAAATCACGTGATTTTTAGAACAGGGCTGTATTTCTCATCTTAAGTTTACTGCTAAATCCTGTTTGTTTTTTAACAAGTTTCTACCATAAAACCCCATTTTTAAAAAGTTAGAGCGCTATATTCGGCTTTGCCGAATCTAATTTATCTGCCCACTGTATCATAAGAACAGAAAGTTTTATACATACATAAATAACACTGTGCTAGTTGAAAAAATAGAACAGCCGGGCACACGGCGTTTTAACATAATTCGGGTACCCTGAATCCAATGGTGCTAACCGTTTTTTAGGTTGGCTTTTGTTTTCGAGATATACCGTTATTTCAAAAATGGAGGAGGTTGCGCAACATATATTCGCGTAACTCAAAAACGGTTTATTTATTTATTTCATTCACAGTAATATATAAAAGCCTCCTAGGCCAATTAACATATATTACAAAGATATATTCCTGAATAAAAATACAATTTCATTTTAATACATAGTTATAAACATACTTTCACTTATAACTATTAATAAGAAAAAAAAAAAAACTCATTCAATGGCTCCCCAGCCAAAAAAAAAACAAAAAAGTTATAAAAAAAAAAAAAGATCATATGGATATGTAGTCCAATAAGAAGTAGTACGTCAAATAGTTTTATTTAATATATCAAACAAAACAAAAAAAAAAAGAAGCATAAATAAGTTTGAAGTTTATCAAAATTCACCCTTATTCTATTTGGCGTCGTCAACAGTAAACAACGCCGTTTTTTATGTTTTGTTTCAATTTCGTATTCCCGTTGGCAATATTGCCATATTTCGATGACTGTTAACATATGTTTGGGATTTTCTAAGAATAATTGGCGTTGCTGTTGCCTTTAATTGCCTATGATTTTGTCGTCGGCATTTTTAGTGTTGTCTTGTGCTTCTTTGTGTTGTGTTTCAAAAATTTTATGTTATGGTTGGCTGCAATTTTGATTTCTACGGCGGTTTTGATATTTTTCTACATTTGTGTTGTGTTTTGATATATTTTTTATAGAAATAATTATCCTTTAAGAACGGCAAAACAGTCGTTTTAGAAACATAATTTTTTTTGTGCAAAAAAAATTTTTTTTAATCAAAATTTCGAATTTTTTTTTTTTTTTTTAATTCATAAAAAATTGGAAAATGCTGCTAGGCTTCTAATTTTTGCAAGCAATTTATTGCGGAATTTCGTTTTTTTTTTTTTTAGTAATTTTAATAAACTAAACCGTTTTTGAGTTGCGCGAATATATGTTTTGCAACCTTCTCCCTTTTCGAAATAACAGTATATCTTTAAAACCAGAGCTAACCTAACCCCGGGTCTCCACGTAGCAATATTTATTGAGCCAAACGTCAAATTTGATTGCTCAATTAAATTTGCGACGTATAGACCGCCTATTGCCATGAGTGGCAATCCATTGCGCAATGATTACTCTTCTGATTGCTTGCTTAGCAATCTGCTGTAAAATCAGTTGTCATTTATCTGTCATTTCATTTCTCTGTACGTTTGTTTATGGTAAAGCCATTTCACGTGTTCTCCAGCAATATAATCAGCAATTATTGCGCCATTGTTCTGCTGACGTTTTTGCTTGTGCTTAGCAATAAAAATTGCTACGTGGAGACCCAGTGTAAAAAAAACGGCTAGCACCACTGGATTCAGCGTACCTGAATTAGGGTAAAACGACAAGTGCTTGCCTAAATAAAAAAGTGCCAATTTCTATCATAGTGTAATACTAACGCACATTGCCAAAGAAGCAATCGCCAAAATAATCGCGCTTATTGTGTAAGGCGTTGTCGTTAACGACTAAGTCGTTTTTTGTAATAAATTAAAGTAACACATATGCTGTGTTCTTTAATCTACTACAAAAAACGACTCACTCGGTAACGACAACGCCTAAAGATTTTTTGATTTTCTTGCGAAACCAATAAAGCAAGTTGTTTTTGTTTTTATTTTGTTTTTTCTTAACCTACTTACAACTATGTACAATTAACGTTGGGAGAATTTCAACAAATTGTAGTTGGGAATGTAAGAAAAGATAAACTCACTGTTTATTGTTGGTGTTTTTGTTTAAACTTTGATATTGATACAAGTAACAGTTTTATTTTTGTAATACATATCTTTTTTTTTTTTTTGCTAAAATCTTTGGATGAAGTTTTCTGATGATCTGGCCTAAGCAACCAGTGAAATGCGCATAGGAATAGCTTATCCCATCAAAAATAAATTTCAGTGTTTTATCAAAACTAAAAATTGGGAATTAAGCATTACACACAGAATCTTGTTAGTTATCATGAATTTATAAAAAGAATTTTTAGAAAGCAACAACAATATTACAAAATATTTATGACTTTGTTTTTGCTTTCAATGTAATTCTTTGGAGTTGCGTTTTACATAATAAGGGCCTTAATATCCAATCAAGTAGGGACTTAGAGCTTGTCGTTTTTTGTAATAAATTAAAGTAACACATATGCTGTGTTCTTTAATCTATTACAAAAAACGACTCACTCGTTGACGACAACGCTTAAGATTTTTTGATTTTCTTGCGAAACAAATAAAGCAAGTTGTTTTTGTTTTTATTTTGTTTTTTCTTAACCTACTTACAACTATGTACAATTTACGTTGAAAGAATTCCAACCAATTGTAGTTGGGAATGAATGTAAGAAAAGATAAACTCACTGTTTATTGTTGGTGTTTTTGTTTAAACTTTGATATTGATACAAGTAACATTGATCAAGTAGGGACTTAGAGCTTGTAATTTGATTAGGGCCTAGTATTACATCAGCTAAGCGCCATCACTTGACTTTTTTCTGCACTAAATAAAAAACATTGTTAACGTGCCACGCCCAATTTTCCAATCCTGGGGGTCTACTCTCTATTGCGATGCGAAAACAATTTCGATGCGAAAGCTTAATGCCAACTTGGTACTCTCTATCACTTTCGCAAAATTTTCTGAAAAATGAAGCGATATTGGCAACAAAAATTAAAGATGGCGCGGATTTACAGTAATGAAATGCCAAAGTGTGTAAAAATATTTGAAATTGGAAAATTTAAATAAAATAAAGTGACGATTTCCGAAAAGAAAAAAAATGAAAAGATGCGAAAGACACATGCGCAAACGTATTGAAGAGTACCAATCGCTAGATTTGCTACAATTTTCTTTTGCATCGTAATAGAGAGTAGCCCCCCTGTTATGTTATTTATTAATTACCAGGATGTTTGTACAAATTATGAAAACTTTGGCCTTTGCAATTATCAAGATATACAGAAATCTAGTCTTTGTTAGAGAGGTGCCACGACCACATCTCAATTCCGTCCATATTTTAGAGAGGTTGTGTATTGATTACAATAAGAGACAGTCGTGGTTTTTTGCTCATATCTCAGTCATTTATAGACCGATTAGCGATATATGTATGTGTGTTACATAAATATATAAAAACATAGGCCCTATCATATATTGGATCTTCGGAAAACGCATTTTAACACATACATGGAAAGACGCAGAGACGGACATCGTTAAATAAACTGCACTACTGATAAGCATCCAGAATATACATATATATGTACTTTATAGGGTCTAACATCAATATTGTAGAAATTACAAACGGAATGAGAACCGTATATATACCCTTCACTACACTAGGTGCAGTTTTTTCGGGTTAGTTTGTTTAACACTTTTTTCTCCTAGCTACAATTGCACCAAAGACAGGAAAACCAAATTCTAATTGGTTTCCGTGATATAATCCTGAGAAAAAATTGCATGTTCCTCGAAAAATCAAGTTTTAGCTAGTCCGAACAGCAGCTGACTAGCATAGCCCAAGTGGCGTTTTTTTAGTTTCTAAAAGTACTTCGAGAAATTCTATATGAGAAGCAGTTTGCATTTTATATGTTGCCCTATGTAAGCAGAACGAAAAGATCTCTCTGAGTTTCTTTACATGGCTCATGTATTTCAGTAATCTATATGATATACTTTGAGTTATCCACCGCAGCGAACGCATTTCCAATTTGTGTATAGAATTGGAATTACATATGGACATTTCCACCGATAGGTCCACCGAAACAAAAAAAATATAAGCTTTTTTTTATCATATTTTCAAATTTAAATAATGCAAAAAAAAATTTTATTAATAACCCATTTCGAGATTTATGAGTGCAACGTCGAACAAGTGTAACTTTTCTCGTTTGGATATTTCTGCTGCACGTTTTGTATTGATAAAAGTTCTTAAAGAGAGGTACAAAGAGTCAAAAAATTATGCATAAGAAACTATGCGATTGCAAATAACTATAATTTTTTTCTGTGTATTATCTGATATTTTGATGTCATGTGCGACATTGAAAAACAACATTTTCTATCAGAGCGTCGAATGTAAATGCAGAAAGCTCATCAAATTTCAAGAACAAACAGAAATTTTTTATAAAATTAAAATGAAAGAAACCTTTCTGACAAAATTAAGATTTATGATCTCGTTACTTATATAAAGTAGGTCACTGCGACATCTAAGTGTGAAAATGAAAATTTAAAAATTATTTTTTTTATGCAAATGGTTTATTTATGTAAATACATACATACATTTACTTCCAATACACATGTACACACCTGTATAAACGCACTGTTTCGCTCGAAATATATTGGATTGCTGCACTGTAGTCTTTCCCCCTTATGCAAAAAAAAATTTAAGTTCACATTAGTTAGGTCAAGTGTTCGAAATTGGGCCACCGGACGAACCTAGTACATCTGTTCATTAAAAAAATTTAAACTAAGCTCTTTTATGTATAGTTTCGTAGTAAGAGGAACAGAAATAACATAGTAAATATAAATATGGCAAACATGGCGACATGTCACATGCGACAGTCATTAAAACTAACTTTAAAAAAAGTATAAATCATTTATAGGTAAAATAAAAACCATTTAAGACGCATTAGTGCATAATATTCTAAAGTTTGTCGCATTAAATGATTCTCAGGTTTCGCTGAAATCGGCGTTTGAATTAGTGACCGCGAAAACCACTTCTATTTTTTCACGTGCGAATGTCTTGCTTTTTTGCAATGTCTTGAAAACGAAAAACTTTATCAAAACGAACAATAGCACTAATAAAAACCTATAAGTTAAATCTATTGGCAAAATTGATTCCGTTTTATTTTAACTTTTTTTCACTTTAAATGTGAACAACGCTCACGTTCGACATGATGGAAATGCCCATATCTTAACATTTTATAGACCCATTCCAGTTTTCGATAATTGCTTCAAATCAATTCTAACTTCTTATTCGGATTCAGCGGACAATTTTACATAAAGATTATGTGTCAGATTCATTTGGTCACGACTTTGTTGAAAATTTGTGACACAGTGTTATCAAAAGTTAATACATATTTGTTGTCTCATTTTATTATATGAATTATATTCTTCATATATATTGAAGAAAAAGTCCCATAACTGCCAAGAAATCGCCCTTAGGGTATTGAATGTAAAATCGACTTTCATTAGTTTTTTGTCCTTAACATTTTCTCAAAACATACTTGCCCTTATTTATCTGCATCTATTAGAGATCTTCCATATAAATATGGCGGTTTAACGAAATTCTAAAATGTTGCCCCTGTAGCGCCTAAGATGCTCCCAGAAGGGTCAAATGAATGACCAACCCAGCGTTACCATTTGTTAAGTTTCCCCTTTTTTGCAAATATTTGAGATGCCAAAAAGTTTTAATTTATTTAAAGTATTTTATGAACACATAACTCAAAAATTTGCAGTTTATTGGATAAATATGTATATTAAGTAAGGGTATTCACGTCACAAGTTGCACCCTTGCAAAAAAGCAAAAGTGCAAAAATATAACAACAACCACACAGACAATTTGTTGTGCGTAAATAATTGTCTTTGTGGTTGTTATGTTTTTGCACTTTTGCTTTTTTGCCAGGGTGCAACTTGTGACGTGAATACCCTTAGTGATGTTTTTATACAATTAAACGATTGTTGTGCAACCTCCTCTATTTTCGAAATAGCGGTATATCTCGAAAACAAGGGCTAACCGTAAAAAACTGTTAGAACCTCTGGATTAAGGTTAACCCGCCGGTTGCCCCTCTTGACAGAAAAAACGTATCAAATTCAAACTGTGGAATTGTTGCTTTAACGGCCATATTCGGTTACAAAGTTCTACTAGGCTTGTGTCGTTCTTGAATGAATTACTTCAACTGAATGATTCGCTTAAGTAAAAGAATGAAATATTTCCGTATTTTCTTTCCATTTCTTTCTTTCTTTTTTTGTTCTTTCTTCTTTATGTCTATCTTGTTTTTTACGCTTTTTCTCTTCTATTTTTCTTTTATTAAAATTTAGTTTTTTTTAATTACTTTTTTTACGATTGATATTTTTCAAAACCAATCTAAATTTTTACATATAGTATAAACGTATACTTTGGTATAAACATACTAAATGTGTGCATTATCAAAGTTATTTACGGGAATACAAAATTTATTATTCACCCCTATCGTGAATAACAAGTGGAATTTTTGTTCCCATGAAATTTTTATTCCCCTCGAAGGGAAAAAAGCAATCGTGAATCTCATGTGAAAAAATTTTCACGCTGTCAGTTCCAGTGAATGCAAAAAAAAAGAAGAAAGATTAAGAAAATTAAAAATGAATGAAATTTTTGTTAAAAAATATACAAGTATATATTTTAAAGAAAAGATAAAATAATAACGCAAAATATTTAGTATTGGAGGGATAGTTTGGTTACAACGTTAGTTTTTTGCACTTTTTAAATTTAATGTTGTAAAATATTTTCCAAAATTCTGCCACCAAGTCAATCGAATGCTTTACAAATCCGCAAGCAATCGACCTGTTGTTTTGCATTTTGTTGAGCAATATAGCGGTTTATAACTTTTTAACTTTATTAACCCTTAATATTCGATTTATAGGAGGAGCGTCTTACATGCATGTTCTGTTCCTTAGCAAAAATAAAGTGAGAAAATCTAAGGGAAATGTGAACAAATTACGAGGGAAAAAATTTTTCACGATAAGGGGAATTTTTTCCCGTGAACATTTTTTCACGTTATTATTCTCCTTTGAATTACAATTTTTCATGGGAGTTATTCATGATCGCAAATATGTGAAAAGGGGAAAAATTACGAGGGAAAAATTTTTAACGATAGGGGTGATTAACTAGCTAGCCGCCCCGGCTTCGCTCGGTAGCTGATAACTAATGATCGATGGAGCCGTTTTCTGATTTTAGGTAAATCGAACAAAGTTGGCGTAAAAGTGGGCGGGACAATATTTTCTTTCCGTAAAAACCTAAGTTAGACCATGACGATAGCCAAAAAAAAAGTCCAAAACGGTGAAATAAATAGAAAAAGTGGGCGTAAAAGTAGGCGTGATAAATTTTTTTTCGATAAAAACTTAAAATGGATTAATACGAACATTTGAAAAAAATTAATCGGTTAATCGGAAAAAGTGGGCGGGGCAAAATTTTCTTTCCGTATTAACCTAAGTTGGACCATGGCGATTATTTTAAAGAAAAAATCGTCCAAATCGGTCAAGCCGTTCTCAAGTTATGCGATCAGCAACAGACAACATTTCATTTTTATTATATAGAAGATAACATTTCTCGATGACGTTTTTTAAAAACCTTTTCTTTAGCTTCACTTCGGAAAATCAAATCTTGTAACATTAATTTAACCGCCTTATACTCAATGCAAATGGATGAAACTTCGCAGGCATATATTCCCGATGACAGTACACGAATACATGGGCGTAGCTAGGATAAAATCAAGGGGGGGGGGGGGGGGGGGGCGGACAAAATTTTTTTAATGTTCTTTTTTAAGAAAAGCGTTTCTTAAAAATTTTTTTTTCAAATGTTCTTATTTTATTTTTGATAAATACACTGAAATTTATTTTTTAGGGAAATGTTTACATATTTAATACATATTTCTAAAACAACTCTTTAACATCAAAAAGTAATTTCAATTTTTGGGAATACAAAATTTTAATTTCAAAAGATTTTGTTATTCGTGCTTAATTCCCAGTTTTTATTCTTGATAAAAACACTTGAAATTTATTGTTGATGGGATAAGCTATTCCTATGCATTTCACTGGTTGCTTAGGCCAGATCATCAGGAAACTTCATACATAAAGATTTTAGACAAACTAAAGATATTAAACCAAATAAAACTGTTAAACGTATAAGACTTATAGCAACAGTTTTACTTGTAACAATATCAAAGCTTGAACAAAATACATCAACAATAAAAAAGTGGGTTTATCTCATCTTACACTCCCCACTACAATCAGTTGAAATTCTCTCAACATTAATTGTAGTTGTAAGTAGGTTAAGAAAAACAAAATAAAAAACAAACAACAACTTACAAAAGATGTTGTCAATTAAGTGTTTTTTTAGGCCGTGCACTTGCCTGTTTATTATCAAAAAGTAATTTCAATTTTTGGGAATACAAAATTTTAATTTCAAAAGATTTTGTTATTCGTGCTTAATTCCCAGTTTTTATTCTTGATAAAAACACTTGAAATTTATTGTTGATGGGATAAGCTATTCCTATGCGTTTCACTGGTTGCTTAGGCCAGATCATCAGGAAACTTCATCCATAAAGATTTTAGACAAACTAAAGATATTAAACCAAATAAAACTGTTAAACGTATAAGACTTATAGCAACAGTTTTACTTGTAACAATATCAAAGCTTGAACAAAATACATCAACAATAAAAAAGTGGGTTTATCTCATCTTACACTCCCCACTACAATCAGTTGAAATTCTCTCAACATTAATTGTAGTTGTAAGTAGGTTAAGAAAAACAAAATAAAAAACAAACAACAACTTACAAAAGATGTTGTCAATTAAGTGTTTTTTTAGGCCGTGCACTTGCCTGTTTATTATCAAAAAGTAATTTCAATTTTTGGGAATACAAAATTTTAATTTCAAAAGATTTTGTTATTCGTGCTTAATTCCCAGTTTTTATTCTTGATAAAAACACTTGAAATTTATTGTTGATGGGATAAGCTATTCCTATGCATTTCACTGGTTGCTTAGGCCAGATCATCAGGAAACTTCATCCATAAAGATTTTAGACAAACTAAAGATATTAAACCAAATAAAACTGTTAAACGTATAAGACTTATAGCAACAGTTTTACTTGTAACAATATCAAAGCTTGAACAAAATACATCAACAATAAAAAAGTGGGTTTATCTCATCTTACACTCCCCACTACAATCAGTTGAAATTCTCTCAACATTAATTGTAGTTGTAAGTAGGTTAAGAAAAACAAAATAAAAAACAAACAACAACTTACAAAAGATGTTGTCAATTAAGTGTTTTTTTAGGCCGTGCACTTGCCTGTTTATTATCAAAAAGTAATTTCAATTTTTGGGAATACAAAATTTTAATTTCAAAAGATTTTGTTATTCGTGCTTAATTCCCAGTTTTTATTCTTGATAAAAACACTTGAAATTTATTGTTGATGGGATAAGCTATTCCTATGCATTTCACTGGTTGCTTAGGCCAGATCATCAGGAAACTTCATCCATAAAGATTTTAGACAAACTAAAGATATTAAACCAAATAAAACTGTTAAACGTATAAGACTTATAGCAACAGTTTTACTTGTAACAATATCAAAGCTTGAACAAAATACATCAACACTTTTTTATTGTTGATGTATTTTGTTCAAGCTTTGATATTGTTACAAGTAAAACTGTTGCTATAAGTCTTATACGTTTAACAGTTTTATTTGGTTTAATATCTTTAGTTTGTCTAAAATCTTTATGGATGAAGTTTCCTGATGATCTGGCCTAAGCAACCAGTGAAATGCATAGGAATAGCTTATCCCATCAACAATAAATTTCAAGTGTTTTTATCAAGAATAAAAACTGGGAATTAAGCACGAATAACAAAATCTTTTGAAATTAAAATTTTGTATTCCCAAAAATTGAAATTACTTTTTGATAATAAACAGGCAAGTGCACGGCCTAAAAAAACACTTAATTGACAACATCTTTTGTAAGTTGTTGTTTGTTTTTTATTTTGTTTTTCTTAACCTACTTACAACTACAATTAATGTTGAGAGAATTTCAACTGATTGTAGTGGGGAGTGTAAGATGAGATAAACCCACTTTTTTATTGTTGATGTATTTTGTTCAAGCTTTGATATTGTTACAAGTAAAACTGTTGCTATAAGTCTTATACGTTTAACAGTTTTATTTGGTTTAATATCTTTAGTTTGTCTAAAATCTTTATGGATGAAGTTTCCTGATGATCTGGCCTAAGCAACCAGTGAAATGCATAGGAATAGCTTATCCCATCAACAATAAATTTCAAGTGTTTTTATCAAGAATAAAAACTGGGAATTAAGCACGAATAACAAAATCTTTTGAAATTAAAATTTTGTATTCCCAAAAATTGAAATTACTTTTTGATAATAAACAGGCAAGTGCACGGCCTAAAAAAACACTTAATTGACAACATCTTTTGTAAGTTGTTGTTTGTTTTTTATTTTGTTTTTCTTAACCTACTTACAACTACAATTAATGTTGAGAGAATTTCAACTGATTGTAGTGGGGAGTGTAAGATGAGATAAACCCACTTTTTTATTGTTGATGTATTTTGTTCAAGCTTTGATATTGTTACAAGTAAAACTGTTGCTATAAGTCTTATACGTTTAACAGTTTTATTTGGTTTAATATCTTTAGTTTGTCTAAAATCTTTATGGATGAAGTTTCCTGATGATCTGGCCTAAGCAACCAGTGAAATGCATAGGAATAGCTTATCCCATCAACAATAAATTTCAAGTGTTTTTATCAAGAATAAAAACTGGGAATTAAGCACGAATAACAAAATCTTTTGAAATTAAAATTTTGTATTCCCAAAAATTGAAATTACTTTTTGATAATAAACAGGCAAGTGCACGGCCTAAAAAAACACTTAATTGACAACATCTTTTGTAAGTTGTTGTTTGTTTTTTATTTTGTTTTTCTTAACTTACTTACAACTACAATTAATGTTGAGAGAATTTCAACTGATTGTAGTGGGGAGTGTAAGATGAGATAAACCCACTTTTTTATTGTTGATGTATTTTGTTCAAGCTTTGATATTGTTACAAGTAAAACTGTTGCTATAAGTCTTATACGTTTAACAGTTTTATTTGGTTTAATATCTTTAGTTTGTCTAAAATCTTTATGGATGAAGTTTCCTGATGATCTGGCCTAAGCAACCAGTGAAATGCATAGGAATAGCTTATCCCATCAACAATAAATTTCAAGTGTTTTTATCAAGAATAAAAACTGGGAATTAAGCACGAATAACAAAATCTTTTGAAATTACAACTCTTTAACATTAAAACTAAAAGCTCATTTCAATTTACTATAAAAACACGTTTTCGTTTTTAAAATATCAATTTAATTATTCCTCAAAAGAACTAGACACTTCATTCTGAAAGCATTGTGCCATTTAGAAAGCAGAAAGAAAATAATGAATTAATTTACTTAACCTTTCTGAAAAAGAATGAAAGATTCACATAAATGAAAGATTTGCTTAATACTAAATTCTAATAATAATTGTAAATAAATTAATATATTTATTTATTTATTTATTTATTTTTACATTACCTATAACCTAGCCTTTAAAGGTCATAATCGGTTACAATCAATGTGTATATAAAAATTAAAATTATGCACATATATATTATTCTTAGCAAAATTTCGTCCAAAAATGTGTCTTCAAATCCTTGAATTATGACCATAGCTCTTTTATTACTAACAATTGTAAATAAATAACCCGCCAGGTGCACATTGATGTGCCAGAATATAATATTAGTTATCTAAAATCTAAATTTGCTATGGACATCAACATTTTAAAAGCAAAAGTAGCTTATGAAAAAGATTTTGGAATGCCTACTAAGTGGCATTTTCATTCTACTGCTCATGGAAAAGATAAACTCACTGTTTATTGTTGGTATTTTGTTTAAGCTTTGTTATCGTTGCAAATAAAAATTTAAAGTGTTTATAATTCTCATTCACTCTAGTTTTATTTGCATATCTAATATCTTTAGCTTTTTTAAAGTTTTTGGTTTTTGATCTGGCCTAAGCAACCAGTGAAATGCGCATAAGAACTAGCTTATCCTCCAACAATAAATTTCAGTGTATTTATCAAGAATGCAAATTGGGAATTAAGCACAACAAACAAAATATTATTAATTAAAATTATGTGTTCCAAAAATTACTTTGTTAATAAATTGGCTTAAAAATTTGAACTGGCAAATTGCGTTATTTTGATTTTCTTGCGAAAGCCAAAAAGCAATTTGTTATTTTGTTTTTTCTCAATCCACGTACAACCAACTACAATTAATGTTGGGAGAATTTCAACCAATTGTAGTGGGAAATGTAAGAAAAGATAAACCAAATGTTTATTGTTGGTTTTTTGTTTAAGCTTTGATTTCGATGCAAATAAAAATTTTTAGTGTTTTTCTTTAGCTTTTCTTAAGCCTAAGCACCCAGTGAAATGCGCATAGGAACTAGCTAATCCTCCAACAATAAATTTTAGTGTATTTATCAAGAATGCAAATTGGGAATAAGGCGCAACAAACGAAATATTATATTCGATATTTGATATCGATGCAAATACAAATTTTGAGTGTTTTTTTAGCTTTTCTAAAGTTTTTGGGTTAAGGTTTCCTGATGATCTGGCCTAACAACCAGTGAAATACGCATAGGCACTAGCTTATCGTCCAACAATAAATTTCAGTGTATTTATCAAGAACTAGCTGGCCCGGCAAACGTTGTTTTGCCACATAACTTATTTCTTTCAGATGTAACAGTATCTGCTAGCCAAATTTTAAGAAAAAATTATAGGCTATAGTTCTTTCCAGATGTTACATTATTTGCCTACACAATTTCAAGAAAATTAATTGATTAGTTAAGAAGATATAGGGAGGTGGAGCTTTTACCCATCTTGCCCTATTTAATGTCCTGTCCTCTTTCCGATGTTACAGTGTATGCATGCCAAATTTTAAGAAAACCGGTTGATTAGTTAAGAAGATAGAGGGAGGGGGAGCTTTTACCCCTCTTGCTCTATTTCACTCCCTAAATAATAAAAACTATAGGCTTTAGTTCTTTCCAACTGTAACACTATTTGCCTGCGAAATTTCAAAAAAATCGGTTGATTAGTTTCGAAGATAAAGGGAGGGGGAGCTTTTAGCCATCTTACCCTATTTCACACCCTATTCCTTATTCTCTTTCAGATGTTACATTGTCTGCATGCCAAATTTTAAGAAAACCGGTTGATTTGTTGATTAGATTAGAAAATTGGGGAGTGGGACTTCAGTCTGAGACCCTGTACATGCTCAATCGTCTCTAGCTCTTCCGAATCCTCGCATAGCCTGCAGAAGTCCGGTATGGCGTTGTCCCATCTGCCCGCAAAAGCCCTGACAGGACAATGACCCGTCAATAACCCTATAAGTGTTCTGAGACTACCCCTATCCAATCCCAGTAGAACCCTGGTTGCCCCCGCGTCCAAATTGGGCCATAGTGCCCTAGACACCCTGCAATCCATTCTGCCCCTCCAGGATCGGTTAACGTCATCACGGAATTTCTCTCGTATCACCCCATAGTAGTAGCATAGCAGGGGTTTTACCCCCTGTCCCCAACCACTAAGTCGAGACCCGAACCCCCTCTCGCGAGTTCGTCCGCCACCTCATTCCCATCAACCATGCAGTGTCCTGGTACCCAACACAGCCTCACGTTGAATGACCCCATGAGTTGAATGATTCTCATACCTAACATGTACACACACAAAATTTCATTAAAATCGGTCAAGCCGTTTCGTAGGAGTTCAAAATGGAGGGCATTTTGTTGATATTTGTATGGGAATATAAATACATGTTTCGGAATGAATGCAGTGTTCACTAAAACGGCTATAACTTATGAACCAATACACATTTGAATACACCGTTGATACATAAAAACCTTGGTATTGACGTCACTTTATACGTTTCTTTACAGATACAAAATCGGTTCACGCATTTCAGAGAACATCAATTACTAACACAATGCAACTTATTTTTTTATATGTATATAGAAGATGAAAATTGGGAATAATGTGCAATAATATATACATACATATGTATTCCAAAAAATTTCTTTGATAACAAAGTCAAAACTATTTTTTTAATTTTAAAATATTTTTTCGAAAGATTGAAGAAATAGCTATCTAAGCTACTTGGGAAAAATTTTGCTAAGAATAATAGGTAGGCTGACTTCATAAACGCAGTATTGCAATGCAACACTTAAACGAATAGCTTCATAAACTTCACAACTTTTCTGCAGACAATGCTTTGAGTATATTATAGCATGGTAACTGTATTCCTCGTACAACGGTTGTGAAATTCGTGCATTATTTTTATTTATAATGCCTTTTCAACGAATTTGTTTTTTAGTGATGCTTTGCAATACTGCGTTTATGAAATCAGCCGTAGTTTCCGATTGAAGCCACCTTTTTAGGCGGATGCCGAAGCCGTAGCCAAAGTTCAGCCAAATTGGATAAATCCGGCCGAACCGAAGCCGAACTTTACTTATCCAATGTCACAAGAAAAAATTTCAAATTTTTCATTACCAAAAAGTAAACAAAAAGGCAGAATAATTTTACAGCGGAGAGTTATGAATATTAGGTGTCTATATTTTCCAAAAAAAAATAATCACGTGCGCATTTATTTATACAAATTCTTAGTTACAAAAAAACCAACAAAAAAAGTTGTTTTTTTAAATTTGTATTTTTTTCACTTTTTGGAAAAAATCGACACGTGATATTCATATCCATCGGCTGTCTACATTTTGCTAATGAAACTGTTGCCTTACAAATTTTTTTACATATGCCTTTATATTTAATTAAAAATGATTTTGCTTCTACTGTAAATTTTAATATTTTTAGTTAATATCTTCCAAGGCGAATTCATTTTTCAGGTGGCGTTGAAAACACAGCTGTGCTTTTTTTTCTCGTATTTAGAGAGAGAAATGTCAAAAGTTGCTTGTGTTTTTGACATACCGACCAACGAAGCAACAAATAAAATGCAAAAATGCAATGTTGTGTTTTTAGTGTTATAGTGTTGTAAATTCGCCTTGATATCTTCTTTATAATTAAATTTGATATTTATTAGTATTTAAAATTCATACCTGAGCTACCTAAATAAGAGCGGCAAGCGTTTTTTGATGTCAAAAATTCTAATTTTCATACATAAAATAAAATTCGTATAAACAAATCTAATTCAACACCACCAGGCTGAAAAATCTTATTGGACAGATTGCTAGATCTGTTTGTTTTATTGAAAATGTATTGCCAAAACAATTATTGTTTAAAAAACGCAGAAAAAACATACCCCTTGTACCCTTAACCCTCTATTTAGTTAGCTAAGGTGCTGTAATGACACAGCATTAATTTTTCTGCATTGATACCATTAAGGTAACTTAACCGATTTGAATAAAACTAGCCGTCTGCACTAAACAGTTGCTCGCTGGCAACACTAGTTGGTGGTGCTGACAGATATTTTATTGCTACTGCCATTAAGTTGGTAAATGTACTTGTTCTCTAATAATCAAATATATTAATGCTTCGTGTCCTTAAGGGCTCATTTACATAAATACGTAATTCCTTTTGAAGAATATCTTCATTTTTTGCTTCCACTTGAATGCAAGGAATTGAGTCGTGCTTTTCCCATACAGAAGCTTTAATTTGTTCCCCTCTTGTAGTTTATAATTTTTGCATGTTTTTGTAACATTTGCATATATATAATGGTAATAAAAAGTTCGGCCTTAGGCAAAATTGGGCCAAATTAATGTTGAACACCGATTATTGGCCGATTAGCCACTTTTATTCGATACCGAAGCTTATTCATCGGTCGGGCACTAATAAAAGGTAATAAGTTACACGGATGAGAAAAAACACATGTTTGTCCAAAATGTTTTGACCCACTGTACTTCAAAGACTTTTTGACCGATCTTGTTGAAAAATTGTGTCCAAAATACTATCCAATAGGACTAACCTTGGTGCAAATTTCATGGGTCACTTGACATGAGATCCCCAATATATGTATATAAAATTATGTACATATGTATGACGCAACTAAAGATCTGCTGAATATTTCTTAAAAGGTTTAATCGGACCAATAATTTGCAATAATAGTGATAATTACGTTTCCCTGTAAAATGTTTTTGAAATTTTTTTGTTAAAATTTTACCTCGGTCCACATATAGCAGTTTAAAAAAATGCTGTTAGATGGTATTACCTTTACAATGTATTAGACCTTAAAAAAGAAATTAACCGAATAATACACATTAAAGGTAGTAATTGATATTGATGATTAAACTCACCTTGAACTAAATTATACAGAAAATTAATATTCCGAATTGAAGGTTGTAGTAGTAATACAATTCCAAAGCAAATACTCCACAAACTACAGCTAAAGCGAAGAAAGTTATTCAACATTATCATCAGGGTAACGGATGAAAGGAAATCCATTGCGCTCTTTTATTTTTTAGTCGTTAAAATAAAATTAGTTTTGAAAATATATATAAAGAATTACAATTTATGAATTATAACTTCTAAATGGATTTTGTAACCAGTTATAATTTTTTTTATTAAAAATTTTAATAATAAAAGAAATACTCATTTTATGTTTGAAAAGAAAGTTAAAAAAATTAAAAATTGTTTTGTTAAAGTTTTATGAGCTGTTTCTAGGTGATAAGCAATTAGTTGTGTAGAAAAATTTATGTGTTTACATGAAAATCACTGTTTTTTTAATGCTTTTCACATAAATATTTATACACAATCAATTACCTGTCACCTGGAAACAACACATTAGTTTTTGTATATAGTAAATTACCAACAAACTAAGGAGATTGATTTGATGAATATAGAAGTATAAATTATAACAATAAATTTTGAGATGATATTGTTATCAAGTAGGTATTAATGTAGGTGTTTGGTTATAAACTTTTTGTTGTTTTCTGGCGTCTAACATGCTTCCTTTTTGTTCTCTATTTAATGAAGTGCTGACAATTCTTATAAAGGATTTTTCTCCATCAAAGCTTGTTTCAGTGTCTCCTCTCTTAACACATGGATGACCATTTAATGTGCTACTGATTTCATTTTTCTTTTAGCATGAAAATGGAGAATACTGAAGTTTTTATCAAATGCAGCATTAGTTTTTTTTTTTTTTTTTTTTTTTTTTTTTTGGAGGCAGTCGTTATTTGTTGACCCATTATTAATAATTTGTGGCTTTTTAGCGTTTTTATGTTTTGTAATTGTTTTTACTAAGTTATTATAGTTTGTTTTTTTATTAATTTTTGATCTTAGGAATTTGTTTTGTTTAAAAAAGTTACGTCGTGGCCATCGCGCGCATCGGTCATTGGACATGTACACACTTTTTGGCCTATTTGCAATGAAAAAATTCAAGTAAATTAAACATGTTCACAGATAAAATATGTATGGTATTTGAAAAATTGTTTTGTGTAAAATCTTAAAAAAAAAAAACTTATATATACTACAAATTGTATTTATAAGTTCTTGAAAAAAATTATAAATAATATAAAAGAAATATGCGGATTAATATAAAAAAGTTTGAGTTAAGGGGTAGGAAATGTAATATTAAGGAGTTTTGTTTATGTTGTAAATATTTTCTGTCTATAATCTTGTCTAGTTTATTGTTAAATATTGTATTCAAATGATTACTAATTAAAAAGTCATTTCAATCATCATTCAAGTTTTGCAAATCAATTTTTATCTATAAAGTGGCAATTTAAATGTCCCTTTTTCTGTATTGAACACTTTAATCCATTTACTCAAATATTGCAACACAAAGCATTAAAGGCGATTATTACATAGTAATTATTAACGGGAACAAAGCCTTTTACTATTTATTCTACATAATTCCGAAAACTGGTCTAAATTGTAAAAATTTAGCATTAACCGGAATGATATTTTTTGTACGAAAAATAACTTCAGAAAAGGAGACTTGAGTAGAGAGATGAGAAATTTTGGTGTATAACCAATTATACAAATTACTGTTGGAAATAAAATTTCAGAACTATACACACATTTAAGATGCAATATTTGTTTTAACCAACTTTCTAAGCCAAAAACAAATGTAAACTCTATAGAAATGAAATAGTTAGCTAAGAGTAATAATACACTTTTTAACAATTTATTTATTTATTTAATACGAGTACGTATGCATGTATGTATGTACCAGGACTGTTGAGTCGGAGTTTAGGTTTTTGTACCGGAGTCAAAGTACCCACAAAACATGCGACTCCGACTCCAAAATTTCTCGACATAAAAAATTTGTAATATTTTCCAAAAATTTTAAGAGGGTCTAATTTACATACAAGTAAATCAATAGGAATTGTTAAAAATAAAGCTAATGTTTAATCAAGATATTGGGTCACGTTTTTTTTTTTATATTTTCGTCAAATATTTATATATTAGGTCTGAAAATACCTTTAGAATTAAAATATCGACTTGAAATTTTAACAGGATAATTGTATTGCTATATTTAACCATTATAAAGGTACCGCATTAAAAAAATAGTTTAACCCTAGCATTCTTGGTAACTTTTTTCCACTAAGTTCTCCTCTTGGTCTGGCCAGACCACAATTAGAAAAGCTAAAAAACGCAATTAAATAAAAAGATAATAAATTTATTTTTTACTGAACTTATGCTTTTAACTTTAGATTATACGAATTTATTATATAATTTTATTATTTCATTATTTTATGCCACATGCAAGTCATCGAAAATGTAGTCTTTAATTTCGCACATTGCTGCTTCGCATATACCACAGCTGAAACGAGTTTTGCGTTTGGTTTTTGTAGTTGAATTAAACTAAGCGCATAATGGGCTGTAGTTTTCTGATTTGTTTCATACTTGAGTCATTCGATTCAGAATATATCATTTATAGACTTCACGTTTCTCTTGTTTAAATGTTTTTTCCTGCTTGAAAGATATTGCAAGCAAAAAAAATTTGGTCTGGCCAGACCAAGAGTGTAATTTAATAGACTTTTACATAAAACTGTAATTTCACCACACTAATTTGTTATAACCAAACCCAAATTAGTTTCATTCGATTCAGCACATATCATTTATAGAATTCACGTCCCTTATTATTTGATTTTTTGTTATAGGTATTCGAAAAATATTGCAAGCAAAACACAAATTTGGTCTAGCCAGACCAAGACAGTAATCCTATGGTTAAAGTAAAAATAAGGATCAGTCTCATTGGACTCGGACTTAAAAAATTTCAGTGGATGGTGTCGGAGTTAGAAATATTTTTTGACGAGTTCACTGCTCTAGTATATTCAATCACCGCCGAGAAAAAACTTTACTATTTTTACAATGGTGGTTTAAAAACAAACTTCATTTCATCAGTTCAAAGTTTGAGGTAAATCTAAACAGAGGAGTTTGGTTTCTATTTTTGTTTTGAATTTACAATCTCTAAAAATCTAGATTTAACTTTACCTAACAATAAACTAAATTACGAAATGATTTTATTGGTTGTAAACTATTTACGTGTTTAAAAAAAATCAATCAGGCCAATGTACATGAATTTAGTTTTTTAACATTTTTTTTTACATAAGAAATGAATTTGCTTTTATATTTCTTACGCATTCAAGAAAACATTTTTATTATAAAATTCATAAGTATAAAATAAGAGTTATGGAAAATTGTTGCACATTGTAGAATTTGTCACTTTGTATGTGTACAAATTAATGTTGTACACATGGAGCACATTAATTGCAATGTGATTTTATTTTAGCAACAATCGTCCATAAATACGAAATGGTTTGAATATACATACCTTAACATATGGTCATCGCCGACTGGACTGCGTAATTGGCCATCTTCACTTCCAGACATATCGTCGGTAGGCATATAGGAAAAAAAAAGTCGAAAATCAATTAACAGCTATTTCCGGCCAAAGATTAACTCTGATTTCTCAGCAATCTTTTTTAAGTTTTCATTAATGGGGGTGCTCCGCTAACCGTCACCCGACCTTCAACAAACGAACTATTGACTGAGTGTACGCACAGACACGCACTTATTTGTCTCGTTGAGAAACGAAAGAAATTTTTCATCAAAACTATTTCAAAAACTATATATTACTTCTATTTTGCACATGAAGCAAGTTTAAATAATGTGTTATTATTTCTACAAGTTTTGCAAATAATTGGGGTTTTTCTAGAAAAATTTCACAAGTTTTTTTAAAATTTGTGATTTTTCCGTCTGCTAACAATGAAAAGGTTATTTTTTTTATCACTAAACGTTTATGCCAAAAATGTCAAATCGAAGCCCAGGGTTGCATGTAAAAGAACTTATTAATTTGGCATCCATATATTTAGTAGTAACTGCACAGTACTGCAGAAAATGTAAAAGTTATGTTATCTTTAATGTAGACAGCACTTTTTTGTACATTTTTATTGCCGGGAATTTATGTTGCAATAATTGTTAGTCTATTTTCGTTGACAATTATTGCTAACATAAAACGTCAAATTTGGTTGTCATTGGAAAAAGAAAAAAAAATAGAAGCAAATTGTGTGGAAAAGAAATTAAGTTTATGATATGGTAGCAAACTATAATTGATGTAAAAGAATTATATAATTCAAAATAAACACTAAAATGTTTTTTTTTAAAAATAACATGAAAGTTATTGTCAAAGTTATTTTTTGGAACACAAAATTTATTATTAATAAGATTTCCGTATGACGTGCTAAATTTCTAATTTTTTTTCATATTTGATAAATACACTGAAATTTATTGTAAAGGGAAAGCTAGCTTCTATGCGCATTTCACTGGTTGCTTAGGCCAGCTCATCAGGAAACCTTTTCCAAAGATTTTAGAAAAGCTTAAAATATTATACAAAAAAAAAAAACCTAAAGCGAATTAGAATTATAAACACTCAAATTCTTACTTGTAACAATATCAAAGCTTAAACAAAACACCAATAATAAACAGTGAGTTTATCTTTTCTTACATTCCCCTACAATTGGTTGGGTTTTTTCCGACTCGAATTATAGTTGTAAGTTTATCGATTTTAGAGCTTTTAATGAATTTTGGCATCGATTTGTCAGTGTATACATATTTTTGCATTTTTTAACGCATGCAGCATATTTTTGCATAATTTAGTTAAAAAAGCTTTTTTCAGCTTTTTTTTAAGTTTATAGTGCATGTTTTGCCTTTTAAGGCATATTTTGATACATTTAAGATTTGTTTTGGTGCCTACAAGAAATTTCGCAATAAATAAAAATTTTTTTTACTGTTTTAAATATCTATCTGGAACCCAACGTGTTGCTTCAATTTCTCCAACACTTTTTAAAGTGATCTAACGATGTCCATCAGTCTGTCTGGCTGGTTGTCTGTCGATGTTAACTTTGTGCGAAAAGTACAAATTGCATTCTTGTAGATAATTTGAGCAAATTTGGTTAATACATTTTATTTGTACTAAGGACGAAGTCTATGTAAATGGTGAGAATCGGTCTATAATTTCACATATTCCCCATAAAAACTTCTTTGTAAATAAGACTCTTATTATGTTGGTATTTAGATTGAATTCGCCCCAAAAATCTCTAAAATTCGTCTGTAAATACCATAGACTATGTTATACCTGCGGTAAATACTATGGTGTTTGGGCTTTACTGATTAAAATTTTGGGATTTATTTTATTAAATGGAACTGTTAATAAATTGTTGAATATTTTGTTTAAAATTAGAAATTTAAAATTTTTTGGAGCATATTTTTAAGTTTTTACTGTATATTTAATGCGCATATAACGCTTTTTAAGATCATATTTCTGGTTTCCCTGATGATGACAATACTGCAGAGATGTTAGACATCGTTGTGCAAACAATTGTTTTAACAACCTGTCTCCACTGTCCATTAATTTGGTAAGAACAGCGAACAAAAAATATGTCGCACATGAATTCAACTAGTGTAGACTGTTCATGTTCATATTTGGTTCATGAGCTGCCATCGTTATCTAAACATTTGTCTTACGAACGATGTTTGCCATGATGGTCGCCTTACAATGTCATTTTCTATCTACAACCAAACACACAACGGATAAAAATAACAAAAGCAAACAATTTTATAAACTATAAATCAGAACATGAACATCAACACGTATTCGCCACATACAAGAACATAAACAAAGTAATTCCGTTTCTCTGCCGTTGTTATGTTCATGTCTTGTTAATATAATACCGCATGAAGACGTGGTGTAACAACGCTGTTTTAACAAAACATCGGCAACAGCAGTCCTCCCTATCCAAATCAGTGGTGCCAGTAGAAATATATAATTCCTTTTTCCCTACAACCAAAAATATTTTTCCTGCACTTTTCCTTACGTTAAAGCATTTAGTAACACAAAAAAAAAAATAAAAAACCAAAATATATATGTTAATATGCTATAGGGCACTGCTACACGTTCAATAAATATCGTGATATTTCTAGTATCACGATATTTATTGAACGTGTAGCATGCAATATTGATGGATCGCGATCCATATCGCAGAATGGCCTAAAATATGAAATCCAGATCGCGGATCGTGGATCGCGTGATAAATATTGAACGTGTAGCATTTTCATGATATTAAATAGTGATGATACGTCGGTAAAAAGTGTCAAAATAAAAGAAATAAAATACGCAGTGGAAAAAATTAAACAAATAAAAAGTTAAACAATTGACAAAATTTGTGTAAAGTTTATTGAAATAAAGGGTAATGGCAGAAGACAGTGAAATCGAGTGGGTTCTGCCGGTGGAATCAGAATTAAGCAGTGAAAAAATTATTTTAAAAGATTCATTTTTAATTTGGAGGCATTGCCGGAATTGTGGGACTCGTCGGCTAAAGCTTATTCCGACAAAATAAAAAGAGCGACTGCACTGCAAAAATTATTAAAGGTTTTTAAAAAAGCAAGCAAAATAGCTAAACAGGCTTTCTTTTGGTTTTCTAGCGACATTGATAAACGACCCGCACAACACAAAAATAACATAAATACTGACGTGATAAATATTGAACATGCGAACTAGCGATCCAAATATCACGATATTTATTGAACGTGTAGCAGTGCCCATACACACACACATATAAAAATTGAATTTCAAAAATAACACTTTTTGAAAAATTTTAATTTTTTCCTGATGGCAAAAACGCCACTATATATTCTTTAATTTATAAATAAAACTTAGTCACGCTACGCGCTTGATTTTTTATTTCTCATCTTTTGTCATTTTTAAAGGAGTTTTCTTATTCAAGAATACCATTTTTAATTATTTTTTTAATATAAGTACATATCTATTTTTTTTTTTTAGCAAATTCGGTACCGCATAAAACGGAAGGCTATGTAGAATTTTAAATAAATATTTAATTCAGTTCCCCTGACCAAAAATATAAAAACAATTGATTTGAATGAAAACTTGATTGCGTTCCAAGGAATGGAAAAAGTCCGGGAAACTAGAAACCCTAGTCACTGCGGCAATACTGGTGACAATTCAGTGCTGGTAATATTTCTCGAATAAGAAACGGCAAAGTTGTAAACAATATAAGTAATATTTAAATGCTAACTATTGAATGTAATGTCTAAATTTATTAACTTTATTTTTTAAATCAAAAACGAATATTTGTTTTTATATACGTTTGTAGTAAAAAATATATATCTTTTTATGAATATGTTTGCTTTTAGCCGCTTTCTAAAGTCTTGTTTTATGTTTAAAAATCGCTGAACGTCAACACCATTTTCTTTTGCAGCCAACTTCAAGCCATTAGCACAGTTTTTGTGTGTGGCGTTGTTTTCTTTTAACATAATTTACCTTTACTTAAAAAATCTATAATTTAATTATGTTGCACTTATAAATTTATCGTTTAATTTCTAAAGAAAACTACACTGCATATATGGTTAATAAAATAATTGCATAATATAGTGTGTAAACTTGTGCATGGCAGTGCATTTTAGTTTAGAAATTTCTGTTCTATGAGTGAATGTCCGGCGACAGAAAGAAAAAAAAAAATACACGCTCGGTGACAACAAAGAAAAGCAACATTTTTTTTCATTATTTTTTTAACATTTGCTTAAACAATAATATATGTTTTTAAATCATGGAAAACTTGAAATTAACTGACAATTTATTTGCAAATATACGATATTTTGTAGTTGGCAATTTAGATGAGGAGGTAAGATATTTTTCATTGCTTTTAAAAGAATTTTTTTTTTACAATGGGAGAAAAATTTGCAAAATCGTAAAGAACAAGAAAAGGCGCTTATTATGACAGTTTTTTGTTTTGTTGTTATAGTAAAAACCGGGTGCCTAACATGAAATAAATTTATTAAAAAATGAACTATAAATTTACTAGCCACAATTTTTTTTAATTTATTTTATTCCTGTTTTAGGTCGAACAATTGCTTAAAAATGGCGGTGCTCAATCTAAAATCTTCCTTTCAGATATGGTTACACATTTGATATGTGCTCCCAACTATACGGAAGAAGAATTAGTAATGAATTTAGATTTGTACTGTGTGATTCCTGTAACTGAACAGTGGATAATACACAGTGCAAAATTAGGACGTTTAGCTTCTACCAAAGCTTTTGATCCTAGTGAATCACGTTTTATGAAACAAATTTCCGCAGCCATAGTTAATGTAGCTCCCAGTGATCGCAAACGATTATATGCCATGTTAACCTTTCATGGTGCCCAAGTAACGTCCAATTTTAGTAGTAATAATACTCATTTAATATGTGGTATGACTATGGGAGCAATATATACAAAAGCCAGTGCTCTTCCGAAAGGAAGTATGAACATTGTTACTCCCGATTGGGTAGTCGAATGTTTAAGGCAAAAGAAGTTATTGCCATCTGATATTTATCACCCTCGTCTGTTAAAGGTAGTAGATAGGCCAACATTAGCACTGCCAATAATGACAACAGCAACATCTACAAACTCCGCAATATGTAATCCACCAAAACTACTTCAACAAACAACACCACCTGCTCCACCATCACAACCACAACAGCAGCAACAACTGTCGCAAACACAGCCACAACCGCCCCCACTACCAACTGTCGAACAGACATTATCAAATATTTTGGGATTTGATGATGATCCTTTGTTAGATAAAGCGACAGAATCGACGTCAGTTACATCTCTAGATGCTGCCCAAAGTATTGCAAATATAAAATCTCAATTACAAGCTGCTGCTGTTCAAATAACTGCCGCCAAAGATGTTAAGACTGCAAATAGCTCAACCGCAACTACCTCCTCATCTTCATCAACAGCAACTTCCACGCCAACAACTCCAATACATGAATTTGCGACCACATCGTCAATCAATTCGCCTTTTGCTGGAAATATTGCAGCCATTGAGACCATAACTAACTTACAACATTCCCCAGTACAACAGCAATCAACTTTACAGCAGCAGCAAACTCCGCACAATGTGCAACAATCACAGCCACAACACCAATCACAAATTGTTTTCGTTAGGCCTAGAAGCATAAATCAACAGCAACAACAACAACAACAGCAGCAGCAACAACAACAGCAATTATTGCCAGGTACAACTACTGGTCAAGGTCCACCACAAATTATTTTACAACAAAAAATTATACCAAATGTGGCAAATTTACAAATACAACAGCAGCAACATCACACACAACAACAGCAAACACTCTCACAAATGCAACAACAAAATGTACAATTACAACAACAATTAATGCAACAACCCCGAGCCCTTCAAACTCCAACATCTTCAAATACTCCTCTATTGGAATCGCGTACTCCCACTTCTACAGTTTCGTCGCAACCGCCAAGAACTCCGCAACTTAACAGTGGCAGACAAACACCACAGGCTCCACGTACACCGCAACCCTCAACAACTTGCCAACCACAACAGCAGATGGGGCAATCACCACAACATAATACCCCAATACAAATGTCGCCATCACATCAAACATCTCATACGCCCCAACCACAACCGAGTCCACAATCTCAACAAATGCAGCAACAACAATCGCAAAACCCACTACCACAACAGCAGCAGCAAACGCAACAACAAACTATAACAATGTCACCACAAATGTTGCATCAGCACATCTTGCGACAACAACAAAATCTACAACAGCAACAACAACAATTACAGCAACAAATACAAAATGGTCAAAGTTTATCACCACAACAACAGGCTCTGCAGCGACAAATACAACATCAACAGCAACAATTGATGCAACAACAGTTACAGCTACAGCAACAACAACAGCAATTGCAGCAGCAGCAACAACAACAGCAATTGCAGCAGCAGCAATTACAAATGCAACAACAATCACCACGTATGCAACAAAACCCTTCCCCTGCCCCACAGGCCCCTTCCCCCTCTCTTAGTAATACACCCTCTAGTGGTAATGGTGGCATTTCGCATAACATGATGCCGCCACAATCACCACGACAATTACAATCCCCTGCACCACAAATGACACCACCACCTCCACCACAATCACCTGGAGCTGTTGGTATGCAACAACAGAGTACTCTGTTGTCACAGCAACAATTGAGACAACAATTGCAACAGGTTAGACAGCCGCAGCAAAGACAACAACAAGTAAGTTTATTTAAATTACATAAATCGGATGCATATAACTTAAATTTTATATTTTTCATATTTATTTGTTTCTTGAACTTCATACATACATATGTGTATAAAATATGAACTAACAATTATTAATCAAATCTTATTCCAATCGTTTATTTTATGTCCAGTGGCAGACGAAAATTTTCCCCATGCCTGTTAAGAAACAGTCAGGCTTCCAATAGGCTTTTATTAAGGAAAGATTAGGTCTACTGCGAACAGGAAGTCCCTCCTTTGCTTCTCTTAAGAACCCAGTGAAGATATCAGCCCCCACTGGCTCGTATCGAGTTCCCCGTTCCGGTTAGCTAGTACCCCCAGTATGGCCCCTAGTGGCAGCTCAGTCGAAAGTATAACATCCAACCTCGATTCAGGACAAGCACTATCACATCTGTCAATGGCGGCCTTTAAAAACTGAAAGATTTTTTTGATTGCCGCAACTGATAGTTTTGCCACCGTTTGCCCAGTCATCCCGTTTGAACGCTTCTTCTTCCATGACGATCCATGACGCCTTTAGGTTTTCCGACGTGGATGGTTGGTTCTCTCTGGGCCAAGGTCTTCTAATGATCCTTAAAATATATGGCCGCAGCCTGACCAATCCTCTTAGCCGCAAGGAATTTCTGGTCATCACCAGACCTAACTCTCTTAACACTCCCTTTGTTGGAGTCATCCAAAGAGTTATTTCGGTGATCACCCGATTTCCTTGCAGATGTGGACTGATTTGACCCGGTAACAACTCCTTTTGTGATATCCTATTGGGAGTCACAGTCGAAGATTATCAAGACCTTGCTTCTTCATTGCGCGGCTATTAGAGGGTAATTAGTCCCCAGGCCTAGCTCCCTTTATCGTGACCATATTGTCACTCTTACCTTCTTTCCGTATGCCAGCTTCCATGTTTGAGGATACGACATCAGAGTCTGGTTGGGATCTTCAGCGGCCTTTTCTGTGTATCACGCAGGATAAGGAAGCAATAGGATTGCACCGTGGATTCGTTCGAATCTAGTAACGTTCTTTCGGAGCATCCTCAGCAGATGCCTATCCCGCCCATCGTGCAGTGAAGAGTCTTTCTTGTCTATCATTTCTAGAAAAGCTAAGGGGACTCTTACACCGCTCTTGGCTTTTTCATAACTATTTCGGCTTTTCGATGTGACCTGTTCTGCAGAATCCTACCGAACAGTGGTTTTTGATACACTCGCCAATCCACTATCCGTCCCGAGTGTGATCGCAGAAGTCGATGGTTCAACCCCCTGGTCCTGACCATGAGCCGAAATCACAGTTATTTCGTGCTCATCATCATAGCCCAAGGTCAGAAGTCAAGTCTTTCCGAGGCGCCGGTACGAGACGAGGAGTCGCTTGGGGAGCCCATCCAGTTAGACTGTCGTTAACTGACTTTTCTGTAGCAAAATATCCCTGTGAAAACCCAGCAGATTCGAGTCTGAATCTCACACCGGAACTGCTAAGTTGTCAGTGATATTTCCTACAGCAACTCCTATCACTACGTTAGTTTTTTGAATTTGTTGCTAGTCCAACGAGTTTGCACCTATAAGAGAGGACCATCTTATGCAGTGACGGCTTGCACGGACTAGGCTAGGATTACAACTGACCTTTGCCATTAGCGTCAGAAGGGAAGCTGTGAGCGACTAGTTTCTTTAATTATTCTCTCGCATTTTGAAACCAAAACTTTATAATTATTCGGAATATTAAAATTCAGGATTTTGAAATAGTGCATTTTAAAAGTCAGCATTTTAAGTTTGGGTTTATAATTTTGGGGGAATTTTTAATATAACTTTCTTTGTGTTTTTATACCCACACCACAATAGTGGAGAGGGTATTATGCATTTGTGCTGATGTATGTAACGGCTTAAAATATTGGTCCTAGACCCACCTTTAAGTATACCGATCGACTCAGAATCACTTTCTGAGTCGAACTAACGATGTCCGTCCGGCTGGCTGGCTGGCAGGCTGGCTGGCTGGCAGGATGTCCATGTAACCTTGTGCGCAAAGTACAGGTCGCAATTTTGAAGATAATTTGATAAAATTTGGGACATAGGTTCTTATTGACTCAAGGACCAAGCCTAATCGTAGGACCACGAGGGAAGATAGGGGGAAATTTCTTCCTCTCAGAAACTATCAAACCGATTTTAATAAAATTTAAAACTAACATAGAACCATATCTTCATGGACACAAAAGGGATGTATTTTTTAAAAAATAGGACCACGAGGGGAGATAGGGCCAATTTCTGCCTCTCAAACCGATTTTAATGAAATTCAAAACATAGATAGATCCATATCTATATAGACACATAAGCTGTACAGTTTTTCAAAAATAGGACCACAAGGGGAGGTAGGGGGCAATTTCTGCCCCTCACAAACTTTTAACCCGATTTTAATAAGTTTTATAAACATAGATAAATCCATATTTATATGGACATATAAGCATGATGTGTTTTTTAATACTGTGGTGTAGGGTATCATATGGTCGGTCTTGACCGAATATACTTTCTTACTTGTTTATTTTTATTTTAACTTTTTTTGGGGGCAAAAATTTATTAAAATTTTTCCAGAATAAGGAATTACCATAATTTAATTTTTTGGTGTAATTTTTTATTCAAAAAAGGGGTATAGTCTGTTATGAAAAATATCACAAATTTTGGGTAATTTTAATTATTTCGTGAGGTCATATTTCGCAACGCCCAATTAATCATATCATAATATAAAAATAAAACAAAAATTTCTTAATATAAAAAACTTTGGTTAAAACAAAAAAAAAAACTTTGATAAAATATAACTAATTAAAAAACTGACCGATAGTCAATATAGGTTCATAATTATAAAAAATTTAAATCATCAATTACTAAAAAAATTTAAAATCACAGAAAAACAAATTATTAAAATTAACAGCTCTATGTATACAGGTATGTGCTGAAAATCGATCGATTTCAAAACGAACGTTTTAAAAGGTGTGATGGATTTCGAAGGATTTTAAAATCTATTTCTGAATTATAGTCTTAAATTTTCGTTTAGAATACACTTCAGTTAACGTATATAATATAAAATTTGAAAGAATAAACACTGAAAATAAAAGGAATATGCATTTAAAATCCATTTTAAAAGATACTGAAAACGATATTTTCGGTTTCAAATCGTATCGTTTTTAAAATCGATTTCTATCACATTGTTGTCAAAAGGGGAATAACTACCACGTAATTTTGTTCCCATGAATATGTTTTATAATTTAGTCTTTGCTTTTTCTTCAAATTTTAGTCACCACAACACATGATGTCACCACAACCATTTCAGCAACCCCAACGTGTTCAATTGCAAATGCAACAGATGCAACAGCAGCAACAACAACAGCAACAACAATCTCCACAACATCGTGCTTCACCATCAGCGCCACCATCACCACAATTACACCAACAGCAATCAAAAATGATCTCAAACCAAAAACCTATCGATCCAACTGATCCTGTACAAGTCGCACAAATTCTTAGTCGTTCTGCGCCAAGTCCTAATCATGAATCCTTAATTATGAGAACTCAACAATTAAAACAACAACAATTACAACAGCAACAACAACAACAACAAATGTTAACAAGTCCGATCCAAACACAAGGAAATTCTTCACAGAGACAAGTTATAAATACTTCTACAACTCAGGGTCAACAGATTATACAAAGTCATATGATGAATTTACAGCAGCAGCAGCAGCAACAAAAACAACAATTGGTGCAAATGCAACAGCAGCAGCAGCAACAATTATTACAGCAAAAACCGGGATTAATTTCACCACAACAGCAACAAACAACACAAGTTCAACAACAAGTTATAGTACCGCAACAGCAACAACATCAGTTGCAGCAGCAACAACTGCCACAGCAAACTACTATGCAGCAAACGAGCCAACAACAATTACAATTTTCCAGTCCAACTTCAACAAATCAACAGCAGCAACAACAACACGCTTCCAATATAACTACTGTCACTGGTCCAGGAGGTGTAAGAATTATTCAACAAACCATACAGGCTCAACCTGGTTTTCCTACCTCCCAACAACCGCAACAACAACAAATACTCCAACAAAGACAAACTCAATTACAGCAGCAACCACAAATCCAACAACAAATAATAACCCAACAACAACTTCAAAGTTCTCAACAACAACAAACGGGACAATTACAGCAAGTTATTAACTCTAATGTGGGTGTGGCTCAAGTACCACAGACACCCAATAAACCCAAATATATAATCAGTCAGCAACAATTTAACCAATTGACCCCCCAACAACAGCAACAAATTCTTCAGCAAAATCAACAAAATCAAAACTTTTTCATTGTAAACCAGACTAATGTGACACAGCAGCAACAACAACAGCAACAACAACAACAACAGCAGCAAGTGGGGCAACCACAAATAATTCAACAAGTAGCACAAAATCCAAATCAACTTGTAAAACAACAACCACCACCTTTATATGCTCAAAGACAGCCACAAACTCAACAGCAATTAGTTGATTTAGAGGGAAATATATTACAATCTTCTCAACAACAACATCAACAGCAACAAAGAATTTTACTGCAGCAGCAACAACAAACACCTAATGTTTCTCCTCAACAACAACAGCAGCAACTTGTTATAAATCAACAGATAATTAATAATCCTCAACGTTTGCAATATTTACAACAGCAGCAACAATTGCAATTTCAGCAAAAACAGCAAATGCAACAGCAACAATCAAATGCCATTGCGGTGGGTTCACAACAACAGCAACCAGTTCAGCAGCAAATTGTTCAACAACAAATACTACAACAGAGTCCCCAATCCCAACAATTAGGACAACAGCAACAACAAACACAACCCCAACAACAAATTATTATACAACAGACTATACCACAACAGTTAGTACAAGGACAGCAACAACAGACAATTTTGCAAAGTCCTCAACAACAGCAAATGTTAGTACAGCAACAACAAAAGCAATTACAAATGCAACATCAACTAATAGATGCTCAACAACAACAGCAGCAGCAACAGCAAATAATATTACCGCAGCAACAACAACAGCAGCAGCAGCCTTTACAACAAACAGTTTTAATACAACAACAGCAATTAACACAACAACAAACAGCAACACCACAATCTCCTCAACACCAACTAACACAACAGCAACAACATCAGCAGCAAATTATAATACAACAAGAATCACCTCAGCAATCACAGTCGCAACAAACCCATTGGTCTCCACAAAGCCCAGCACAGCAACAACAGCAACAACAACCACCTGGAACCTCTGGTTCAATCACTGGTATGCAATCACCTTTACAAGGACAACAACCCCAAATCCAACAAATTATACCTCAACAACAACAGCCACAGCAGCAACAATTCATAAGAACTGTACGTCCGGCAGGACAATGGCAGCAAGGTCTACCACCAGGTACTCCCCAACCGCAAAGGCAACTTATACAACTTGATGATAAAACTCATGCCCATTTTATGTCATTGGATCCCATTAAAAGAGCTGAGTATATTTCAAAACTACAACAATCCAAACAGCGCGTAATGGTTAGACAACAAGTAGCGTATCAACCTAGACCCGGTGCCCCCAATGTAGTTGCTAGTACTTTAGGTACCACTCCCAGACCTGCTGGACCAACTACACAACACATTATTGTGCAATCTCAAATGCCAGCTGGTCTAACGCAACAGCAACAAATGTTATGGCTGCAACAACAACAAAGACAAGTTGTGGTTAGAACTGCTGGTAATCGTGCTCCCGGTCTGACGCCAATTGCTCAACAACAGGTTATTGCTGGTGGCACGCCTGTAAGTATAACACAACAACAATTACAACAACAGCACAATGTACAACAAGTCTTCAACACAAATGATCCAAATCAGCAAATGTTGTTACAAAGACAACAAATAAGAGTGCAATTGCAACAACAACAACAGCAGCAACAACAGCAAATGTTGGGTGGCCAGAAACCACAACAAACAGTACAGGTCATTACCGGCCCTGGGGGGAAAGTTATAGAACAGCAAACTATAATACAACCGCAGCCTGTAGGATCACAGCAAATTAGTCAATCTATACAGGGACAACAAGGTAAGAAAATTGTTATACATAATATTATTTTTGATGAAATAAAATCCCCCAATTTGATTAGCAATATTTTCAAAAAATTATTTTCGATAATTATAATAAAGTAAGGAAATTTGTTCTCAAATTGTTAATGAGTCGTATGCGAAGTTAAGTCGGCGAATATGTAGGAAACATTACCAGAAAGAGGTAGAGCTACATCATTTAGATGAAATTTAGATTTTCTTGTTAAATTTCGAAAAAAAAGCAATGAAAACGAGAATTAAAAAGTTTACATGTAGAATTAAAAATTTCTACATGTGATTTTCTTATAGAAATCTTAAAACAACGATAGCTGGGATAAAGCGCCTACTTCAACATACATATGTACATATTTGTTGCATATTAAATTTGTGTAAATTTAAAATTATCAAAAACTTATTTTCAAATTTAGTTATAAAAATTTAAAAAAATCATATTTCAAATTTCGAACATTATTTAAAAACATTTCACCTGTCAAGGTTCGGGAAATATAATTACAACATTGGCTCCACAAACTGTACTCCTACCGAATCAAGGTGGAACTATAGAGGGTCAGCAACTACAACAGCAACAACAACAAACAACAAATTTACAACAGACACAACAGCAAATGAATTTGAAAACAAAAACTGCTCTCGCTAATATGTTGAGTAATCGTTTAGGAGGAACTGTTGTTAGTGGCAACAATAGCATGCAAATGCAAACCCAAATAGCAGGAGGAGTTCAGCAACAAACATTAGTACAACAACAAATACAAATGCAGGATCACAATCAACAGCAGCAGCCACAAATCATTCAACAAACCCAAGTAGTAGTAACAGGTTCCCAACAACTACAGCAACAATCCCAACAGCAACAAATTTTAATGGGACAACAACAGCAACAATTAAACCAACAAGGTGTTATGAATGCCATGCAAACTCAACAACAGCAGCAACAAGTTGTAGAGGCAAGTGCTGCTGGAACTTTACGCATGATGACCCAACAGCATAATGCAGCCTCTATGCAGCAGTCAACAAATCAAGTGGTGGGAGCTGCGACGACTGGTGCTACTGTTTCAAGTGTTGTTGGAGTACCCAGAACTCAGCAAGAGCTTTTACTTTTACAACAACAGCAACAACAGCAACAACAAATGCGTAGACCTGTTTTACAGGCACAAATTTCAGCAACAGGTCCAGTAGCTGTTAACAATATTATTACCGCTGGCGTTCCCCCACAACAAGTTGTACAACAGCAACAACAACCTGTGCAACAGCAGCAACAACAACAACAAATTGTTCAACAACAATTGGTTGTTGCTGCTGCCAACGCAGGCAATGGTGGTGGTACGATTCAGCAGCAAGTGGTAGCAGCTCCTGGAACTGCTGTTTCTACAGGTGTAATGACCCCAGCAGGTTATATACAACAAGGTCGCGTTACTCAACTACCCATGCCACCACGTCCTCAATTTTATGGCCATAACCCGAATTTAAAATTACCTCCTGATCTATTTTTGGTAGGTTGCACTTTCTACATTGTCGAAGAATATGAAGAAACAGATGGTGAGGAATTACCCATTTGGATGGAAACAATTCGACAATTTGGTGGTGATATTGAAAAGAATTATTGTCCCCGTGTTACACATGTACTATGTCGCACCCAACGTCACGGTGTTGTTATGCAAGCCCTTAGAGATGCCAAGCGCTGCATTACCGCTTACTGGCTAAGTGATATTTGTCTTAAGAAACAATTACTGCCACCATGGCAGCCATTACATTTACCCTTTCCCTCTCAATTTGGCTATCAAAAGCCGCTGGAACGGCATATAATAGCTGCAAATGGTTATGAGCCCGAAGAGGAACATCGCATTAAACAAATGGTTCAGGAATGTGGCGCTATCTACACTTCATATCTGTCAAAATTGCACACAGTCTTAGTGTGTAAAAAACTAGAGGGCGAAATGTTTAATGCTGCCAAAGAATGGAATATACCCGTTGTCAATTCTCTGTGGCTAAGTGATATAACAATTGGCAATTTAAGTTCAATGTCTCAATATGAAAATCAAAAATATCAACAGTATAATATAACAGCACCATTTCGTATTGATTATGGTTTGGTGCCACATTTAATGGGTAAGTCAAATGTTAAAAAACTTAGAAATTCTAGAGATGAGAACGTTTAACATTTCATTGGCGATTTTTTTTCTCGTTTTATTAAGTATTTTTGTAGAATGGGTCTCTTGTTAGTTAAGAAAAATTTACTTGGGGCATTATTCCAGGCAGACTTTAAAGAATATTAAGGGTAATCACGATGGTCATTGTGCAAATTTGCAATGTGTAAATTTGCAGTGCATATTATGATTGATCGTGAGCATACCACTTTAATTTTTGTGCAAATATGCTATTTTTCTAAAAATGTATTCTGGCAACACTAAAAACTTCTGGCAGCAGTGTAAAAAATCTGCATTTGTTTATAATTATACACAAGCAAATTAAAATAAATGTTTTCTTTTTAATTAATTTAAATTTAATTCTCTATTTTATTTTACAATCTGCGAAAATGTTCAATTTATAAGTTTCTTAAATTCAATATGGCACTTTATATGTCAAATGTTATTGTTTACATTTGTTTGCAACTGAGCAAATATGCACTACTAACTTTGCTCATGGTTTTTTATTGCAAACGAAGTAAAAAAGAGCAAATTGCAAATACGTACATTTTGTTGTTGTGTTGTGCAAATGTGTGTATTTTTGCACGCATTTACATGGTTTGCACACTTTGCACTACCCATCGTGATTTCCCTTATTGCTTTAAATAAAAAACGATTTACAATTGTAATTCAATAAGTTTCTTAATAATTTTAAGAAAGGCGAACGAAGAGACAGCTGTTTTTTTTTGTAGGTTAGGCCATAGATTACATAGATATGAAACTCCCATTTAATTGAAAAAAATATATTTATATATTTACCTCTTCACTTGTAAAAATTTACCCCAATTTTTTGACAAATATTTTGTAAACTATAAACAATTCAAAAAATAATTTTTTATAAAAATTTTTAATAATGTAAATTCTTTGTAAATTTTTAAAATATATGTAGCTTAATTTTGAAATTGCACTAAAAACGATACCTAAGCTTTAATCCGTACTGTGCTTGGCGCTGGTTCCTTATTATATTTAATAATAAAAATACAAAAAAAAAGCAAGTAACATTTGCATTCTTTAATGTGGCCGTGAGTTGTTTGCATGCGTATTGAGGATCTCCTTTCTTTAGGTGACGCTTTCTGTGTAAAGCAGCATGCAATACTTCAAGCTTATATGGCATTAAATTGTTACACCCTTAACAAATAGCATTTGAGACTTTGGTTGTAAAGTTTATTACGATATTAAATTAAACCTATTCTCAAATATCTATTGCTATAAAATGATTAAATTGCATAAAAAAGCAAATTGTTGCTGAAGTAGAAGTTGACTCAACTTTAAAAAAAAAAAACTACCCCGGGACTCCACGTAGCAATATTTATCAGAGAACTGCAAAATCACACTTTTTCTTGATTTATTCATACGCTGAAATTTACATTCACTCTTTGCTTGCAAAACAAAGTTCAACGTAGGTAATTTTTACATCGTTTCGTACACATTTGATTATTGCATGTATTCGTTTTTTATTGAAAGTGCTTTGTTTGCATTTTTGTTGCGCACGCAATATAACACAACTTTGTAAATTCAAAAGGAACACATTCTTATACTTTTGCATTCAAGTAGTCATTGTCCACTCGATGAGACGCTTTGTTAACATTAACAACAATAAACCACTCGATGAGACGCTTTGTTAAAATTAACAACAATAAAAACAATTATTTAAAATTGATTAAGCTTGAGGTCTTTTTATAAAAAATGATATTATATTTAATTATTTCTCAATATTTCGCTAACCTTTGGTTAGCATCTTCAGGAAATTAACAAAATTTTTATATAATATTTGAAATAATTAAATATAATATCATTTTTTATAAAAAGACCTCAAGCTTAATCAATTTTAAATAATTACTAGATGACCCGTGCGAATATTTCGCACCGTAGTTTTTATCAATGAAAATATTAATTTTTCAATTTCTTATTATTTTTCGTCATTAGTGTTAGAAATAAGCTTTAAAATGAGATATCATTCATTAAATTTGATGCGGTGGTATGGGAGATATTTGCAACCGACAAAAAAAAGTGCTTTAGAAATAATATATATGATATATGATAATAAAAAGGTCAAGTAATACTAAATAACAATAAAAACAACAATAACAAGAATACATTATACATACAGAACTACTACTTTTTAAGATGATAAAAAAAAGTATTCTGTTTCTATGGAAATTGTTTGTACCTACATATGTGCGTTTAGTTTCATTTAAATTTTTTTTCTTGTACTACATAGCAACTGCTGAATGAATACATGAGTAATGATTGCTTGATTTCTGTCTTTTTTGTTTTTATTTTTTTTTCTTTACCAAAACAATCATTGTCGCACCGAACACACAAACATCTTTATTAAAAAATGAAGCTAACGATGGTATAAATAACGAAAGCACGATGTGCACCAGCAGCGAATGTTTGCGGTTACGCAATTTTGATTGTATGACCGCAAAAGAGTGTATTTGTTGCTGTTCATTTAATACGATTTTTTGCAATTGTACAAAGCCGTTCTCTGATATTTATTGCGGCAAACGTAAAATTTGATTTCCCCATTAAATTTGCTACGTATAGACCGCATAATTCCATGAGTGGCAATCCATTGCGCAATGATTGCTCTTCTGATTGCTTGAGCAATTACACTGCGGAACAGTAAGTTTGCGGTCTGGAATTTGATTGCAAATTTTTACTAATTTGAGGGTGCTGATTTCAAATCTAATCTCCATTTTTCTCTATTAGCTCTAATTTTTGAGATATACCGTTATGTCCAAAATTAAGGCGCTTTCACTCCATATATTAGAACAACTTGAAAACGGTTGACCATATTCAGTTAAAAAAAAATATTTTCTTTTTAAGCCGTTCTTACATTGTTTTTAAAAATGCCCTATAGTTTCAGAGATATCGTTGAATTTTTGAAGGAAATACAGGAATTTTTTAAAAAAAAAATAACTTTGTTCTCTAAAAATGCATAAAAAATAAAAATGTGACAAAAATCACAGTTTTGGTCTAAAAACATTTAGCTAAACATAATTTCGAATGAAATGAGGTTTGTTTTATTGTAGTCGGTGCAAAACTTTTGATTATATTCACAATTTACTGAGAAAATTGAATATCGATTTTCATATCAACTTCATTTTGTGAGTACCAATCAGCTTTACAAGAACAACTCTTCGATTTCATAAATTTATGAAATTTTTGTGTAAATTTATTAAGAGAAATCACGACACACATTTGCACAACACAACAACAAAATGTGCGTATTTGCAATTTGCTCTTTTTTAATTCGTTTGAACTAAAAAATCCATGAGTAAAATTAGTAGTGCATATTTGCTCACAATGCGAATTGACTTCGCCTTGTTTGCTCAGTTGCAAACAATGTAAACAACATAGCTGATCTTTGTAAATAATTTTCTTCTAAATATTGGCTCAAAATGAATTATTTACAATTTGTAACTGTTTTTCAAAAATTAAAATATGTTAAATTTATTTAATACTTCTTTAAATTAAATATAAATCAGCTTCAAATAATTTACGATAATGTCTTTCAAATATTATTTCTTCTCTTGGAAGTTAAATTCACTATTATTTGAATTTATATTATTCAAATTAATATTTAAAAAATATATTCAAATCAATAGAAAAGCACAGAAATTTGTTTGAAAAAAATTTGATTTAGAAGAAACAAATAAAATAAATTTGTATAAAACTTATTGAATAAAAAAATCTCAGACTTCGGGTGTGTGTGAAACGGCTGTAGGAAATATCGCCCAAAGAAAAATGGCCCAAAAAAATAAATGAAAAATCGCCCAAAAAAATTCCATGTAAAATTGGGCCTGAATTCATATGAAAAGTGGCCCAAAATTTTTGGGCTATTTTTCGTTATTATTGGGTGATTTTTCGTTTTTTAAATTTTATTATATTATATGAAAAATAGCCCATTTTTCCAGGCCATTTTTCATTTGTCTAAATCAATTATTATTACTATACGTCGAATTCCTAAATGGTATTTATAAAAATAACCGGACATATTGCAAAAAGGTGGCATGTCATAACGTCCAGTGTCATAGTGTCCGTGGACAAACTCGAAAGCATAGCTTACAAACTTGAAAGCATAGCCGGCCTTTGGCCTGGCGCAAGGATTTTCTCCTCTTTGATACAACACGTTCCGGCTTCGCTAACTAAAGCTTCTCTGCACAGCCGGCCTTCGGCCGGAGGCAAGGCTTTTCTGCGAAGTCGGCCTTCGTTCGGAAACAAGGCAGGTTTTAGAAGCTTTACTTAGCGGAACCGGTACTTGTTATACCATAAAGCAAAAAATCCTTGCGCCCACCCAAAGGCCGTCTGCGCAGAGAAGCTTTAGTTAGCGAAGCTGCTCTTTGTTATATCATAGAGGAGAAAATCCTTGCGCCCGGCCGAAGGCCGGCTATGCAGAGAAACTTTAGTTAGCGAAGCCGGTTTTTTGTTATACCATAGAGTAGAAAATACTTGCGCCTGGCTGGACGCCGGCTATGCCGAGACGCTTAGTAAGCGCTGCCGGTATTTGTTACACCATAGGGGAGAAAATCCTTGCGCCCAAAAGTGTTTTCGTTATATATTTAATATATGCACGAAGAGAAAAAACAACAAAACCATTTTTAAATGTTTAATTTAACCATATCATTGTCACCGACAACCATATTATGGTAAAATAAGTTTCTTTAAAAATAGTTTTGTTGGTTGTGATCATAATAAAACAGGTTTTTCTCTGCGTGTATGTAGATCTTTTTTTGTATTAAACATCTTTAGTAATTATGGACCGTTTGACATTTTTAAAAATGACATAATGTCCATTTGCAAAATATCTTAATGCCCACGGACGTTATTACATTTTCAAAAGTGTCACAGTGTCCATGGACATTACGACACTGGACTTTATGACATACCACCTTGCAAAAAGCTATATTCTGTTTTGAGTAATTGATTATAACTATGCAGTGATTAATTAATATTTGACTATTGAGTAGTGCACAAAGTTTGGCGGAGGGCTCAAATAGGTATTACTGTCCATACTGCCGCGCAGCTGTCGAAGAAACAATGCAATTTTTTACATAAAACTTACATTTGTATGTTACTTAATTTATATGAATAATAAACACTGTTTTGCAAATTGGGTAATTTTAAAATTTTTTTTTTTTTTTTTTTGGGAAAAAATTATTTTTTTCTTTTTAAGTCATTTTTCATTTTTATTTTGGCCCTTTTTTCGTTTTTTTTTTGGGCAAAATTTCATATATAACTTTTTGGGTAATTTTTCATGTTCTTTTTGGGCAATTCTTCATTTGGGCGATTTTTCATTTATTTTTTTTGGCCACTTTTCTTTGGGCGATATTTCTTACAGCCGTGTGAAACGGTAGCAAAGTTCTATGGTGAAAAGAAATTTGTTTGGCTCCACGAAAAGCCCCCCCAATGAAATAACGCCCAAACGAGAAATGAAATATTCCCCAATTTTTTTTCATACATTTTTGGGTGTTATTTCATATGAAATAACTCCCAATTTTTTGGGGCCGTTTTTCATTTTTTTTGGGAATTATTTCATTCCTCATTTAGGGTTTTCAAATTATGAAATAATCTCTAATGAAATAACACCCAACAAATTTTTAAAATTCGGGGCTTCTTTCATAGCCTGTTTAATTTGGGTGTTATTTCATTTTTTATTCAGGGGTTATTTCATTTGTAAAGCTGTTGGTTTTTGGGGGTTATTTCATTTTATTTGGGGTTTTTTCATTTGCTTAGTTTGATCTTTTTCCTTTTTCTTTGAGAATTCAAGTACTGTTTTTTGGAATAACAGTGTCAACATATGAGTACAATCTGCCTTGCATGTTGAGTTGAGTTGTTGTAAAACATAAAATATTTTCAGCTGTGCATCAAAGTTCGGACGCTTTACATCATCTCGTGTTAATATTTAAAAAAATGGGAATAGAAATTGTTGGTGGAAGACGAAGATATAGCAATTTGCTATATTCTTTAAGTGAAAAACAATTATATTTAAACAGTGGAGGTAGTTGAGTAAAGGCCAAACGTAAAAGGCAAATTGTCTTTCGAACTGCAAAAATAGAGCAGGGCTACAAGGATCTACGGGCGGGTAAAACAACTGCAGCAATATTTTTGAACCGAATATATCCTTATTATTAAGAAGACGCCTGCGGGCCTCCACACGATTCATTTCAATAATTTTGCGACTTTGCTGTTGGTCCATATTGACTTCACGAAATCCTTGGTGAAACTGACTCTTATGAATTTTGGGCATAATTTCATTTTTGTTACTGATGGGGTTTATTTCATGGGGGTTATTTCATTTTCATCATTGGGTGTTATTTGATATGAAATAACTTCCAAATATTGGGGGTTGTTTCGTTTTCGTTTTTGGGCTTATTTCATTTATTTTTCGATGTTATTTCATTCACTGCTTTTGGGTGTTATTTCCTATTATTTGGGATTTATTTCATTGGGGGTTATTTCCTGGGCGTTATTTCATTGGGGGGCTTCTTTTCGTGGAGCCATTTGTTTGTGGTAGAAAATTTTCATATTTGTGCTGTGTGAAATTGTAACATTTTTGACAACGTAAAATTTTGACATAAAGAAAAAAACAATTACTAATAGTTTTGTGAAAATGAATAAATTAAACAAACGTTTACCAATAATCATTTCAATTCTGTTGGAAATGAGATCGTCCCAACTATTTGATGAATTCGTTCTGATATAAAAACAATTTTTACAAAAAGTGTGAGCAAAAAAGCTTATACATACGTAAATACTTACATCTTGTCCAATTCTTTTTAATTTTTTTGACGAAAAAAAATAATTTTGTGGGTGTCAAAAATTTCTACACTAATGTCAAAATTTATACTAGCCCCTAGGCAAGGCGAATTTATTACAGGTGGTCTTAAAAGCCCTGCTGATATTAGCTAAAATCACTATTGGATGTTAAAATTTTGTTTATTCTCTTTTATTATCTTTGTTTCTGTTTTGTTTTATTTCTGTTTTTGACATTGTACAATGATTTTACAAAAACAAATTGCTTGTGGTTTTTGTACGAGTTGTACTTGTTGTAGTACCGAGATTACCTGGGATGAATTCGCCTTGCCCCTAGGGCTGCTGAAATTTTATTCACCTCAATAGTGTCAAAATTTTACTTCCATGAGTACTTTGCTACCGTTTCACACACACCCTTCGTATGAAAAAATTTTATATTTTAAAAAAAAATGCCTAAATATTTTAATTCAACAAAAATTTTTTGAATTACTCATAATCTGTTCTTCGATACTAGAATTATTATGTTTTTTTTTTATTTCCAAAATTGAAAAAAAAAATGTATAAACGTTATTACCTTTTATATAATAAGTAAGAGTGGTATCAAGGCGAATTCATAAAGGTGATATTTTCGAGTCATCTGTTTATTGTTTATTTCCTTGTGTGTATACTGAATGTCAAGCGTTATTTACATTTTGTGAAAAAATTTGTTAAAATTTAAAATCTAAATACAAGAAAAAAAAAACTTATTTAAATGTAATGAAACAAAAAAAAGTGAACATAAAAACTAAACAAGAGGATTTTAAAAGGCGTAAGGAATAAGTGGAGCCACAATAAATTTCCAATACAGGAAAAAGATTTACCTTCTAAAGCAATTTTGTATAGGTATTTCATAAACAAACAAATTCCCTTTTTTTATATTTTCAACCAATAATTTTGACATTCACTCTAACTTTTTGCAAAAATAAAATACATAGTATCAAGGCGAATTTACTTCAGGTGGCGGCGAGACTACAACAAGTCAACAACACAAAAAACAACATGTATTTTGTTTTTATTTTTCGGTCATGTAATGTCAAAAACAAGGCGAATTAATATATATATGAATTCGCTTTGTATAAAACAGTTGACTAAAGCAGGGCTACCAGATTTGGGGTTCTTATCTCAAATTAGTTTAAAACAATTAATTTCGGGCTTATATTGAGAATGTAAAAAAAAAACATTTTTCTTTTTAGGGAAATTATTGATAGATTTGTTTCTGTTACAAGTCGTCATACATATATAAAATCTGTAAGACTTTTTATGTACAAAACTCATTTTAATACAATATATATGAAACAAATTATAGCGCAAATACAATATCGGACGGCTGAAAAATCTGATTTGCTGATCAGTAAATATCAGTTTTTTATTTAAAATTAATCAGCAGCATATTTTTCTCATCTAAAAAACGTTTGCCCCATTTGTTTAGGTTGACCTGTTAAAACTCTATGAAGTAAAAATACTTTTAAACGTATTCAGGGGTGTTCTGAAAATCAAAAACAAAAAACCCAAAAATTGTATATGTAATTTTTTAATAAGATTTCCGTGATAAAAGAATTTTACGACAAATATTAAACAATTATTTCTTTGTTAAACTGAATTTTATAATAAAAATTATACAAATTAGTTTAAAAGAGTATTACAAGCAACTGAACAATTTTATTGTTTTGCTTTTTCGATTTAAAGAACACTCTTGAATGGCTAAGCCAATTAATATTTTACGCGTTAAATGGATGAGTTTGTGGGTCGTTATTATAGCCCTAATTTTCCACATTTGGAATTTTCTGAAGTTGTGAACATTTCAAGTTCTTAAACGATATAAAATGGTGTAACATGGATTTCCAGGCAGACTCCATTAATGCTAGAAGCATGTTTGCCAATGTTCTCATGATGCTTTAAGGTTTATATTTTTACCACTAGTCATAGGAACAAGAAATTTAAAATCTATTAATTATATCTTAGATTAACTGATCAAAACTTCCACTTCTTTTAATAACGTAGATTTTTGGTCAGAATTTGTAAGATAATTACCAAATTGTAAAATTGGTTACATGACATTATTGTTTTAGTGTGCTTATCTATGCTAAACTAAATAATTTTTTTTTTAAAGAATTATTTAGTGGCCTTTTATTTTTAGAGGGGATATTTTAAGTAATTTTTATTTTAAATTTGGGATTGAAGAAAAAATTTATCTGGCATCCCTAAACTAAAATTAACAAAAAAAATTGAGAAAATAAAAATGAAAAAAAAAATAAAATTATTTTTGGAATTAAGAACATAATAGTTTTTCTAACATAAACTTGTGCAATTTTTGTGAGCATTAATTCCCAAATTCGGTTGAATTTAATGTTGTATTTAAAATAATCTAAGCCGTTTCTTTTCTGTGTTCATTTTATACATTTAAATATTAAACTGCACATAATCATAGAAATAGCTTTAAGCTATACATAGTTATAATGGTAAAAATTAGTTTTGGTGATATAAAAAAGATTTTAACTTAATTTTTATACATAGTTTAATTTATCATTTCTTTATTGTTTAATTTTTTCATTATAAGTTGTAAAGCAAAATGTTAATTTAAAAACTCAATTTTAAAAAGCACATGTAAACAAACTTTTGACACATCTGGCCTGAACAAAAAGAAAAACCGGCTGTCTTTTCGACACCACCTGAAGTAAATTCGCCTTGCATAGTATGTTTTAAAAGAAAGGGATAGCTAGCATAACGCTATCTCATGAATTATTTCTTTTATTCGTTAATTTTTTTAAATTTCAAATACGATATCGTCTTACTTTTAATGCTTGTATTTTAAAGTCCAGGGGCCTCACTCATATATTCAAAACTAATAGAGATATAAAATAAATGTAATACTTATCGATGTTCTTCAGAGAAAAAAAGCGGACAGGTGTCTGGAACTTTTTTTCTATCAGGGGTGTCATGGAAATCGAAAACGTAAAACGAAAGAATTTAGCAGTTCTTTTTATTATACTTTTAATCTAATTTTTACAATTTTTGTTAAACAATTCTATTTAATAAAGCATTATTTGTGTTATAGTCATAAAATTTTTTTATTACATAAATCTTATTGAAAAACGACTATTAAAATTCTTTCGTTTTACGTTTTCGATTTCCATGACACCCCTGATAGACTCAATATATTTTAATTTAACGCTTCTTTAGTAAAAGCATTCGTAGCTGAGTTGTTAAGTTCTCTCCTGAGACTGATGATATTGCCAGTTGGAATCCCAAAAAGAATTTTTCATTTTTTTTATTTAATTTTTTTATATTCTAAAAAACGATTTTAAGATTATAAAACGAATTTCAAACATCAACTTTGGCAAAAGAGGAAACGGGCTTAGGTACATATATACATTTTTTTATTTTTTATATTCTTCGGCATGACGAAATGAAAAGTTGGCGTGGCTCAATTAATATTTATTTATACATATCTAAAGTACATTATTTATGTATATAACTTTTTGTTCTTATCTCATCATGGTGAAGGGTATATAAGATTCGGCATAGCCGAATATAGCACACTTACTTGTTTGCAATAACCGTTAATATTGGACCTAAATACATAAAATTCAACATGCAATATCCTGATTGATAAGACTTTATAGGGGAACTTTTTGCTACTTTTTTGGTCTTTAACTGTTACTTTTTGAATATCGTTGAGTGTTGGACTTAAAACATAAAATTAAACATGCAAGGTCTTGAGTAAATGAGAATCTTTAAAGGGATCTATTTGGTATTTTTTTTTTTTATAAATTCAAAATTACAATTTTACAATTATGGTGAGGTCTCAGCGCCCCTAAGGCTTAGTTGAGACTTCGTTGGCAAAAAAAAAAAAAATACAATTTGTTTATGATTTTTTAAATTATTACTAAAAAAATTCAATTACACTACATTAAAAGCATTTCAATATTATTAAGATAAAAATCTTTTAGCTTTTTCTTAAATAATGTTACTGATGTACAATTTTTTAGAAATTGGGGCAAATTATTGTATTCTAAACCACCTGAGTATTCCATTCTTTGTTTAGTGATTTCTAGACGACATCTAAAAAAAATAAAATAAACATTATAACATAACATAAAATACAAACATAAAATTAAACATGAATAAATGAACGTGAATGAGAATCTGTAACAGGGTATTTTGGTAGTTATTTCTTCTTTAACTGGTAGTTTTTTTTAATTGTTATTAGTATTGGGCCTAGAAACATAAAATAAAACATGCAATGTTTGGTACTTTTTTGTTCTTTGATTGGTAACTGAAATTCCGTTAATATTGAACCAAGAAGCATTAAATTAAACATGCAATGTCCTGAGGGAATACGAATCTGTAAGGATTTTTTTTTTTTTTTTTTTTGGTACTTTGTGTATCTCTAACGCTAAGCCTTCTATATTCAGAAAATATTTATCATCCTTTTAGAACAGGGGGGCTACTCTCTATTGCGATGCGATAGAAAATTGTAGCAAATCTAGCGATTGGTACTCTTCAATACGTTTGCGCTTGTGCCTTTCGCATCTTTTAATTTCTTTTTCTTTTCGTAAATCATCACTTCAATTTATTTAAATTTTCCAATTTCAAATATTTTTGACACACTTTGGCATTTCATTACTGTAAATCCGCGCCATCTTTAATTTTTATTGCCCCTATCGCTTTATTTTCAGAAAATTTTGCGGAAGTGATAGAGAGTACCAAGTTGGCATTTAGCTTTCGCATCGAAATTGTTTTCGCATCGCAATAGAGAGTAGACCCCTGATTTATTAAAGTAATAGTTTTCGTACTCAAAATAAAAAGAAAGCTTTTTGTTTTAACATGAGTTCATGGGCAAATGTTGTCGACTATAGCAATTTACTTAGTGTTGTGGTTATTTTGTTGAACTATTTATTTATTTTTTTAATATTTTTTACCTTTTTACGGATTAATTCGACAGAATTGTTATTTATAATTTGTTTTACTTCTATAAACTATTTAATTTATTCTTACTTATTATTCCTTAGCTGCTTGGAAAGCGCCAATTAATTTAACACAAGACGCCCATGAACGTGTTAAACGTTATTTGGCTGATCCTTACTATGAAAAAGCTAAGCGACAGAAAATTTCATCCTATCAAGAAGAATTACCTGAAACAATAGTCTGCGTTGAATATCCACAAACTGCCAAACCGCCCAAAGTCTTATTCTCCCAAGTTGCTGATCCAGAATCACTTAAAAAGGCTGTAATGTAAGTAAATGTAAGAATTTCATAGGAAATACATATTAAAATCTCATTTTATTTAGATCTCTTGGTGGCATTGTTGTTGACAATCCAGCAGATGCTACTTACTTGGTCATGACTTGTGAAAGTCGTACTTGTAAACTAATTCAAGCTGTATGTCATGTTGACTATGTGTTAAAATCTCAATGGGTGGTAGAAAGTGCTAAAGCTGGTAAATTTTTACCTCCCGAAAACTATAAAATACAATATATACCCGTAGATGAAAATCTTAAATTTCATTTGGACACTGTGCTACAATCCATGACACGTTGTACATTATTTGCTGGACGTTATTTCTATGTTACCCCAGATGTTTTTCCAGCACGTACGGAAGTTGTACGTATGATTGAATCTTCGGGCGGTAAGGTAGAAGAAAAGAGACGATCTTCACAGGCAATAACTGAAATACACAATCAATCTCCTGAATCCTATATAATTGTCACCTGTCCCACTGATATGCATTTGTGCGTAGATCTAACACGTTTTGGCAATCCCAAATGTCCTATTGTTTCAACTGAATTCGTTATGAGTTCTATATTAAAACAAACTCTAGAAATAGAACCTCATATAATACCATATCTGTATAATAATAATAATCATCTTAATTATGGTAGTGGTGGACATAAAGGTTCAACTAAATAACCTTTAATTTGCCCTGAAAATTCTCAAGAATATGAAAGCATAACCGAATTATTTTTGCAAAAATATTTAGGTTTAGAACCTTTAATGGGAACATTTTATTCATAAGAGAAACTTTGAAAAATATATGTAATTCAAATTCTGAGTCTTCTTATAAGACAATCATTATACATTCATTTTAACATTTTAAAGTCGTGTACATAAATATTTGCAATTAGCAGATACATAATTGAAACTTAATAGAATATAAAATAGTTTTGTGCATTAAAAAAATAAATAAAATTTTCAAAATTTTATATTATAATTTTTTTAATTATATAAAACAAACCCCTTTAAAGATTAATACCATTTAATTTTAAGATTTTGAAAGCCTAGTTTTCGTAATACAACATATATATTATAAAAAAAATGCTAATAAAGGCTTATTTATATTTTTGTATACGATTAGATAAATAGTTTTAAGAGTTTAAAATTTAAAATTTAAATTACATATTTAATTTGTAAATGAATTCCTTTAATTTAGCTAAAGTTTATTTAGCATACAAACAAATGGCATCCAAAACAGGATATACATATTTTCATTAAAAAAAAAATCATTAAATTCTCTTTTTTATATTATTATTTTTTATTGAAAGAGGTAATTGTATAAAATAAGTACGTAATTCTAAATAATTGACAATTTCCAAACATAAAGATTTACCTCCTTATTTATAAAAAAAAATTATTTAAGTTTTTTAAAGGTTTATTTAAACAAATATTCGTAGAAAATTTGATTAATAAACCTATTAAAATATGTACATATGTAATTGTTATGAATAAAGCTGTTAATAAGTTACAGGTACATATGTATTTATGTATGTGTAGTAGAACAGTTCAACAGTAGTAGCTCTGTTCCACATGCATAACGAAACAGTCTGAATTTGCACAAAGTTACCCAAAAGCGTTCCACATAACAATTTTTGTGCAATTAAGAGAGTATTTTTTTTAATTTCCTGTATAAATTTGCACATACTTTTTCTTTGGGTAAGTTCGGACAAGAACAAACAATTTGCGGTTTTTGATTACATATGAAACTGTTTATCAGTTCATTCAGGAATTTTACAAGCAAAAGAAAACATTAAAAAACCAAATTGAAGATTTTTGTAAAAAAATGGAAGTGGTAAAAACGTTATTGCACACATATTTCCCTTAATCTTTAAGTGCCGGTTCACAGACGTCAAATCTTGAGTATTTAGGAGAAAGGGGAAAATAAATGACATTCTCTTTGCCCTTCTCTCCTAAAAGCTTAAGAGTTGACGTGTCAAACTTGACGTGTGTGAATCGGCACTAATATGTTATGACTTTTAAGCGGCTAAAATCACTTAAATAGATCTTAATTTGAAAAGTAAGCAGCATTAGTATTTGAAGAAGTGCAAAAATGGGTTTTTGCGTTCCTTCAATTTTGGGTAGTTTCGGCAAATTTAGATTGTAATTTTCATTTTACTTTCATTAGTCCGAACTTGCCCGAGATCTTGTGAAACATACCTAGTAAGTGCTTTATTTTAAAGACATGTTATTGTGATTTTGTACAACAATAATTAGTATTGTGGTTATATTGTTGAGCTGTTTATGGTTTTTAATCAAAATGTTTTTTCTTTCGATTTTATGTATTCTGCATTACGACCGCAGCTACGTGTTACCAAGTTTTTTATTTTCTAACGGATAATTTATCGATTTTTTTGTTTATTTCGTTTTAAAAAATGTGTAATTAAAAAAAAATTTAAGTCAAATTAAAGACATTGAGAATTAAGCACATTAAAACTAAATCTTATTAAAGACAATTTTTTGGGCTTAAATTTAAAAATTTTATTTCATTTATTGCTGGTCAAAAACAACAACATCTGAAAAGTACGAAAAGTTTCAAATTTAGTTATATTCAGCCTTATTGTGGTTGTATTCGTATGGGACATAGATAGTAATAGATTAAAGTAACACCAACCTGTGTTACAATAATCATCCTAATTACGGTTATCGTTGTTGTAAAAGACTTGGTCTTTTTTGTAGTAGTAGGTTCTGTGTTACTTTAATCTATAACAAACTTAATACACAATACGATAGACACTGACGTATCGAATGAAAACTCGATAAATGTAATGTCGAGTTACTCGATATCGAATGCTTTTATTTTAAATTCAATACATTTCATTCGATATCGAGTTTCATGATACCAAAATAAATAATTTCGATAAATTTTGCTCGATATCGTATGCGTTGATTACACTGTGTTCTTAAATCTACTAAAAACCCAAACAGTCGTTTACGACAACCTGATTATTTTATACAACAAAAATTTAATTTTTGTTTTGACTGTTTCGCAAGGGTGCAACTTCTGACGTGAACCAACCTTACTGTTTTTGCACTAAATTTAACGTTTATTAAAATGTATACAAAACTGCTTATCAGGGGTGTGCTTGAAATCGAGACCGTAAAACGCAAGAATTTAAAAGATGTGTTTTTAATAAGATATTTGTACTAAAAGAATTGTATGACAAATATACAAATATTTTTCTATTAAACAGAACTTTATAACAAAAATTAATATAATATAAAAAATTAAATACAACTTCAGAATTCTTGCGTTTTACGTTTTCGATTTCCAGCACACTCCTGTATATTTTCTGTTCCGATTTCATACGTCTCATAGCAATAATGAAGTCTTCTTCTTCTTTTTCTTTTTATTTAGTTTTTTGTTGGAATACTTTTTTTCGATTGCTGAGTAACTGAATGCAGAATAAGATGGTTGTGAATTTATTTTAAAACGAAGTAGTTAATTTTATTATTTATATAACAAGCCTAACCCGGTGCGATTTGCTACAAACAAATAACGCAGGTAAGTTTTCACCTTATGGATTTAAAAACGAAAGAAAAAGTAACAAAAAGTTTTTCCCTGAATCAGCCTAATCACGAATATTCCACAGGAATTTTATTTTCACAATACTTTTTTCGAGAAAAATATTATCCAATCAAGAATTCCGCAAGAACAAACGAAAAAAAGAATAAGTGGCATCACCGAAGTTGTATTGCTTATTTACATTGAATTTTTTAGTTAAAGTAAAATTAATTTAATTCAAAATAAAACAATCAAAAAGAATATCATAGCCTTGCAAGTTCTTTATTAAAAATTTCTTTTGTGATAGGCTTATCGGTAACACCAACGGGCTTTACCGACATTCCTTCTTTTGATTGATCAATCAATTACTTTTAAGAATTTTTATGACTTAACATTTTTCAACTCAGTAAGATAATTATTTTGTGGCGCCATGAGTTAAGCTCTTTTTCAGCATCCCTCCAAAAATCCAACTTACAAAATTTTTATAAACTTCCTTCTGTTTTACAAGTGAATTTTTTTTCGGGGAAAGTAAGAAATTTCATGTTGAATTTTTATTTGTAATAGGAAGAATAGGGAAAGAGAAAAATTTCCCGCGGAATTTTTATTCTTGATTGGGCTGAATAAAAGTTGTATGGGTCACAAATTTTTTCCATCTGCTGGAGACTAGTCTCTGGCGGGAATCGAACCCGCAAGCCCGGCACTGATAGACTAGCTCACTACCAGCTAGCCTACCGGGGCTTAGCAAACAGCGGCGTTTAGAGCAAAACAATTTTAATTAAACTTCCAATAATGTATTTGTTATAGAACAAAATGAATGCTTAATATCTCAGAAACCATACAAAATTCCGTGAAACAGTAACCATGTTCTGTAACTTTGGAGAGAGAATACGTCGTTACGTTATAAATGTCATAATATTTCACTCGAAGCCGATGCGAAGAGTTACAGAACATGGGCACAGGTTTTGGATTCAGAAAGGAATAATTCAAAAAATATTTAGGCTGTTTTCCTAAACGCATATTGCATTGTAGAAATACATGGCAACAAGTTCTTAAATGCAACCATACAAATTTTGACAATGCATTTTGTTCTTAAATGCAACTTTGATGTTGTCACTGAGCATAAAAAAGCAAAAAAAGCAGTTTAAAAAATTTGGATGCAAAACATATACATATACACATACAATACAATGTGAATAAAAATATAAGTACACAATGCATCAACACGGTGTCAATACTGTATTAACACATTGTGATCATGCGTTAAGGAAAACAGCCATACTTTATACCTTACCCAGTTTTTTTTTAAATGGTATTTAGGTCAAACCAATAATAAGATGACCATATATTAAATAATTTTACCGCATATTTAATGCGCGTAAAAAATTTTTGCCCATATTTCCGGCTTACCGGATTATAAATATTAAAAATAATTTTTTTCATTTACCTTTATATACTTACCGATTGTTCCGATATTTCTGAAGACAATTATACTAACTATTCATAAGCTTTGTGAATCTACTTAACTAGCAGAATCTTGTAACGAGAAATTAAAGGCCCCTATTACGGTTCACAACTCAACTCAGTTTAGTTGCAATAAAGACAACTGTACCCATATTCTGTAACTTTAGTAGAACTTCTCGCATCGAAAAGATGTAAAACAAAATATTTCATCGTTTCTCGAAAAGTGAGTCTGTAACTCTAGTCGAAAACTATCAAGAGATTTCGTCATTACGTTATAAATTTCATAACATTGTACTCGAAGCCGATGTGACATTGCAGGTGTTGAGAACTCCAATCACACATCGTTGACGGCGACCAACATTTACTAAAATTTAAAAATTTTCAACGACGGCGGCGAAAATACAACCGTCGGCTATACCAAGTAATGCAAAGTGCGACTTTAATGTTTGTTGTTTGCAAACAAGCTTTGAAAAAATTCGTATATTTAATAAAAATGTTAAAAGCAAAACAATTAAACAACGAAATAATGTGCCAAGAACAAAATATTATTATTCTTTGCATCATGCATTTTTAATCGTTTTTATACCCCTCACCTCAGGTGGAAAAGGGTATATATAAGTTTGTCATTCCGTTTGTTATTTCTACAAAATTGATTTAAGACCCTTTAAAGTATATATATTCTGGGTCCTTATGAGGAGAGAACTTGATTTAACCATGTCCGTCTGTCTGTTGAAATGGATTTTCCGAAGACCCCATATATGATGGGGGCCAGGTTATTATACATTTATGTCACATATGGTCCGGAATTGTTTTCTATTGAAATTCAAAAAGATCGGTCCACAAACGGCTGAGATGTGAGCAAAAAACCACGATTAAAACTCGCCAAAAAAGATAAAAGAAAACAAACAAACAAACATGGCACAAACTATTTTGATGAATATATTTCCCAACTTTGCTATTGCGGTGAACAAAAACATCAAAAGTAATTACAACTCAACTTTGTCGAATTTTGTGAACAGTAAACGTGCCATATTTAATTTTAATGATATTCAATTAACGTTCCTTCATGGTTCAGTTGTCTAGGGGTGTGTTAAGTTAGAAACTGAGAGTTCCCTGGTGAAGGGTATATAAGATTCGGCACAGCCGAATATAGCACTCTTACTTGTTAGTGTTAACATTGTTTCTCGCCTCATTTTTTTCGTGAGTTTATTTGACAGTTAAAAGCGGGAACTTTTCTCGCAAAAATGTTACAGACACACTTTTTCTTTTAATTGGCGAGTTATTTCCTAACGTGACAGCTAGTACTCGCCGAAAAAAAAGTTACAGACACAGTTAAGCGTGAAAAACAGCTGTTTGTTTTAATATATGGCATTTTGTTTTTTTTTTCGAACATTTAAATCGAAAAGTTTCTCGATGCAAGAGTTACAGAACATGGGACACTGGTTGTGATCCTTTGGAGTTTTTGTTGTTTTGGTTCACTGCAATATAGCAAAGTTGTAAACCATAACCCAAAAATTTTGAAATTACAACTCAACTAAGTTGAGTGTGAACCGTAATAGGGGTCTAAAATCTATTATTTACAAAATTGTTCTCCTTTCTCATTTGTATTTAAACTTTAATATGTTTTGTTTTTATTAAATTTAAATATTTTTTTGCTTTTAATAATAAGTATAAAACACCAATGTAATTTTTTTAGGTTTTCTTAATAAACAAAACTTTGAAAAAAAAAATGTAAATTATATAAAAATTTTAAGACATTTTCGAACAATATGCTTTGGTATTACTAATTTTAATTGAATATTTTTGAAATTGAAAAATATTTAACCATTTTTAAAGTATCCATTAAACTACATACATATATTCTCTGAAGAAACTAAAAAGAAATTTAACTTTCTAAAAGCATTTGAAAAATAACAAAAATTTTTATATTTAAAAAAAGTTTCACAAACTTGTTAATAAATTATTTTTAAAATTCAAACTTCGATATGTATTATATCTAACGTATTATTTTAAGACACAACTTAACGTAGTTTATATTTAATTTATTGCAAATATCAAATCTATATTTTTCTCCAAAATATTTTGATTGTTTTTAATTAAAAACTTATCAAATTTCTTTGTATCTTTATTAGGAGCAGTAAAATTCCTTTGCAAGTAGGTAAGCATATATTGAGAAGAGGAAAATGTAAATGCTATTTTGGTTAATTCATTAATATCTTTTATATTCTGGCGATTACAATGCCAATACTTTAAAATATCTAAACTAAAGGGTTCCCTCTTTGCTGGTACACAATTCGAAAGTTTATCCTCTATGCAAACACTAGATTTCAGAGGCATAGTTTCATTAATATGTTCATTAAGCAAAGCGTATTCATCATCTTTGGGATCATCATTATTAAGATCAGAGCTCAAAAGCAAGGGATCGGTGTTGTTATCGCCTGACTGCAAATACTTGTTAAACTTTTCCCATATAGAGCATAGGCATAACTGTAAATATATGTATGTAATTAAATATTTATTTAAACAAAAACGTTTTTAATATTAAAAATTACTTTGCCCTTAATTTTCTGTGCATCACTTAGTAGACGTGAACCCAAAAAATTAAACCTTGGATCTAAATACAAGGCCGCCAAAAATTCACTATTTTCTAATAGAGAATTTTTGTAGTTCGCTAATTCCTCGTATAATTTTCCAGCATATGAATTATTATTTTTCGTCGATTCACTTTTCATTTCCAATTCACAGCATAACAAATCACGGTAAAAATCTCCGGCAACATAATGTTCCCCACTCAATTTTTCTATGCAATTTCTAAATATTTTCAAAGACTTCAAAAAATATTTGGCTTCCTTAAGTTGGGGTTTTAAGTCAATATCAGTTTCCGTTAAATTTTCCATATAACTAGCAAACTCTTTTAAAGTGTTTAACACATCTGCAGATTTTTTTTTGAAATTCGACACATCATACCAGCATTTAATATCTTCGGAATATTTTTCTAAAAATGATCGTAATTTTGAATAAATGTCGTATATAGGATGCTGTTTTATATCAGGATTATGTTTATATATATTATCGCAAATTTTATAAATTTCCTCATCATCTTGTACACCCGCTAGTAGAGTTGTCATATAAACTTGTTGTTTATCAATATTGAATTTGCTTAAAAATTCAGAAAGCGAAAGAATCTCGGTATCTTCGGTTATAGATAAAAATCCTGGAATAGATATAAAATAGAGCACATTAATAAAAAAAAAAAAAATACTATTTTTATTACAATTAGTAAATTTTTTTTGTTTATTTCTTACAATTTTAAATTGTCTCTACGTAGCAAAACTTTACGGTGGTAATTTTTCCGACATGTTTTAAGCTTTTTTATTTAGCTTTTTTCTTTTAAATATTTAGGGGAATAGATTTATGGATTAAACTTGGTTTTTTTCAATCTATATATATAAAAGTGAATGTATGTATATTTGTATATATATAGAGCAATTCCATATGAAGACGATCAAAATTGACAAATTTTTGGACGACCCCTCTCCGATTTTAAAATAAATAGTCTCAATCGATTGCCCAGCAAAAAATAATGTACCTACATGGTTTAGTGGTGGTGTACACCACTGTCATGTGACAAAATTGAAGAATTCTTCATAAGGGACCTCATTGAAAGTTGTTTTAAAAAAACTAAAAACTACTAAAGCGATCGCAACGAGTGATAGCTCGTTGGAAAGGTATTGAATCGGGCTTTAATTGAAAAATAAAATTTTCCTAATTTTTCTTAGAAATTTACCTTTAAATTTTCCCATGAAAATTAAATTTTCCGATTTTCCACAGAAGCTCCTAAATTTTCCGGCTAATTTTTTTTTTTTGGATTCCTCATAATTTTTGCTTTAAGAATCAGCAATAAAAAAATGGGCCCCGACTCCTTGTTTGGACAGGAGAAGAGCATTTAAGAGACCAACTTGTTAAAAATACATTTTAAAAATTATTTTACAGTTAAAAATACATTTATGAAGAAAAAATCTTTCTTATTTTGCTGCTTATACTTAATTACAATATTTATTAAAAATTTCAATTGTCTTGGCATCATTATAAAATTAAAGTAACTTTAAATTTAGCACGTCGGCAGACGAAGAGTACCGCTTTACATTAATTGACATATCAGAAATATTTGGTATGAAGCAATGAAACTTTTGCGTTCCAGTTATAGTTTTGACATTATTATATCTGTTTTGAATTCGTCGCTCCATGGCATCGTGTTGTTTTTGAGTGCATAAAACTGTGTTAATGGCAATTTCCTTGCTTTGAATCCACGAAAACAAATGTTGTACATTTAAGATCTGGTCAGTATATGGCCTTTGCAAACTTGCCTTAGTCGCCATGCGTTTTAGGGTTCCCCCTAACGCATCGCATGGGCCCTTACCGTGGGACGTCGCGAAAAAGTGCCACTCGACCTTGCAGTTTTGTTCTTCTTCAATTATGCAAAGATTGTAAAAAATTTTTTTATTCTTGTACTGAGAAGCCGCGCCGTCTGAGAAAAACGTTACTTTGTCGATTGCATCGAATTTTGATTTTAAGAATTCAAACAGTTTCATTTGAAATAAATAAACGGACACATAATTATGAGCTAAACTCTCCACGACAACAACAAGGCTTACGGTCTGTAGTTCGTTATCTTCGTTTTTGAAATAAATGCAAAAAGGATGCACCGTGCACTGGTCGTTTGCCCAGTGATAAGCCTGAATTTCATCCTGAACGAGAAAAGTGTAATTCTCGGCAAAGTCGCTTATCACAATGAATTCATTTTGGGCTAATTTCTCCTTACTTTCCTTTAGAAATTTCGATTGCATCTCGGATATGAAATGGTGCGCCTTCAGTTCATTTAACTTGAATCCGAATTCCGGAATCTGCTTTACCACGGTCTCAAGGGAACATCTGCCGCTGCTAATTATCCACTGTTTGAAATGCACCTCCTGAATTAACAGCTGTTCAAACTTTTCCGCCAAATATTGCTCTAGCTCGTCAATCTTCGGACAATTGTCGCATTTGGACAGATGACAATTTTCCGTGGGGTATGCGCACAACGACTTCGACAGGAGGTCCCTATATGTTTCAATTTCACCGTGAAATACTTTCAATTTCTTGCATGGAAAGAAAATTAATTTGATGTTTTGATGAAACATGCAAACGCAGACTGAATGCGTTCCGTGCCTGTCTAATGCCAGCACGCATTCTTTTGGTCGTAGGATGGCAAACTTAGAAAATCCCACTTTTTCTGCTGGGTATTTCTCATTGAACTGATGGTATGCTTCGGATAGATTACATAATAATAATCTGCGCTGCTTGTGTACTTTTTCTCCATCTTCACGTGTGATAACATAGTCACGTGTACCTGGGCAGGCGCTGCTGTTGTCATCATTGCAGTAAAAATCTTGAATCAGTTCCACCGTTGCTTCGCTGAGGGTCCTTGAGCCAAATTTCTTGGTGGGAGTCGCCAATATGCCCTTCTGTCGAACTAATTCTTTGCTTCTTCTCGCGATGTAAAAAGATGTTTGAAACTGTTCAGAAATCTTGCGTATAGACCATGATTGAGGCAGCACAGATAAAATGAGATATTTCTCCGGAAAAGTGGTCGCTAAATTGAATTTTCTTTTCAACTGCTCAATCATTTGTTTGCCGTCATCAACGTCATCTGCTTGACTGCATTCGTTATCAGAGCCTTCATCAAATATTGTCGCGATTGCACTCATAACCTTGCCTTTGTTCTCTTTCTTGTATGTTTCACTTCGCAACTTTCTTTTTCTAATAGGCGTTTCACCTAAAGTGGTAATAGCCTCATTCAAAGGACTCAAAGACATATTGACCATCGGAATGTCTGCCTCACTATCAGATGAAACATTTTGTTCACTTGTCATTTCACTCTCGGATTGTGGCTGCATTTGTTTCAATGCATTTGCTTGTTGAGACAAATCGATTTTACACTTGGGGCAAATTAACTGCCTGTTTTTAGAAAACGTAAGCAAGTGAGTGAGTGAGAAATTATATTGAAAATAAAAACAAATTTTCGTTTTTTATTGTTGTTTTCAATATAATTTCTCACTCACTCACTTGCTTACGTTTTCTAAAAACAGGCAGTAATTCTGCTTCTTCACCGTATTGTATATTTAATTCATTCATGTATCGCTTCGAAACACCAGTTAATTTTAATACTTTTATCTTTTTCGAACGATGTCCACTCTTGTTAAACGGATTGCAGCAAAATTTATTCATTTTACTTTAAATTGTCTTTACAGCTTCACTCTTTATATTTTCCAAAATTCTGCCGCACGTCCAATATACCGGTTTGTGCTTTATTAACGGATCTAGGCGATTTATTTTAGGAACACCTGACATACATGTTATGTTCCCAAGCAAAAATAAAGTGAGAAAATCTAAGGGAAATGTGAACAAATTACGATGGAAAAATCTTTTCACGATAAGGGGAATTTTTTCCCGTGAACATTTTTTTACGTTATTATTCTCCTTTGAATTACCCTTTTTCATGATCGCAAATATGTGAAAAGGGGAATAATTACGAGGGAAAAATTATTCGCGATAGGGGTGAATACAAAAGCCTTCTTGGCTAATTTAAAGCATTACATAGTCACCCTTATCGTGGTTGGCAAGAGTGAATAATACATACATTTAAGCGGATCTGATATCGAATAAGACGTACATATACCAATCTGTAATATAAGTGATAAATGAAGAAAATTGAATTCATTACATAAATCAATGGGTACACCATATTTTAAGGCATAGCATAGCATAGGGAATTAAAAAAAAGAAAAAACTATCTATGAACATACTATAATATAAAATCAATTGCATAATCGGTAACATGATCACGTATTCTTAAATTGTACACAAATCTTAAAATACTCACACCTATTATGTAAGTCGTCGTCGACGCTGACCTTAATTTCAAATTGTTGTCACATCAAGTCAACGACTACATCACTTCAACGTTAATTTGGTATTTTATAAGAATGTTGTGTCAACGTCGACTAGTTATCGAAAATTTGACAAAAAAAAAATTCCATCTCCAATTATTTTTTATTATTTTTGTTCCTCATCATTATAGCTCCCTTTTTCGCGAATTTTTGCCATGTTTTCGATTACAGATAGTTTGACTGTAAGTTTTCTTATTCTTTACAGCTTTAACGATTTATAATAAATAGTAGACTTTGCTATCATGCCGTTGTTACGAAAATTTTTGCGAATTTCCGTTAATTTTGCAATTTTCACCGATTTTTTGCCATTCCTTATAGTTTTATGAAATTTTAATCAATTTTATGACGTGTTTGAAATATAAATAATTTTCGCTATTCTGGCATACATTCACCCTTATTGTGTTTGGCGTATTTAAAATACGCCTACGACAGTTTGGTAATAGATTAAAGGAAAAAAGTTCACGTTCTCTTTAATCTATTACCAAACAGTCGTAGGCGTATTTTAAATACGCCAAACACAATAAGGGTGAATATTTTTTTTTGTAATTTCCCGACATTTTGTTGTTTTTAGCCGATTTCAAATCAACTTAAGGGTTTGTTTCCAAGTTTGCAAATTTTCGCGAATTTTAGCCTTTTTCGCGATAGAAGTAGAAGAGATTTGTTACTGTAAGTTTTCTGATTTTTTATGTCGTATTATGAAAGTCGACGTCGACACACGTCGACGGCACCTGAACAGTAATGGTATTTTCTGAGTCGTTATTGACAATAATCGATTACTATTGACAGTCAATTAATATTTTCTAAGGCGCTTTTAAGTCGACGTCGAGTAGAATTGTCCCTGTTTTAGTCGACAGTAAATTTTGCGACGACTCAAATGAAAGTTAAAGAAATTTGAAATGAAATGTAATTATTGAATGCGTTTAAAATAAAAAATGCAAATTTAAAATAAGTTATGGGTACAAATTTTATTATTAAATTTAACGCGAAAATTCGGAAAAGTTTTTAAGACGAACTCCTCAAAGAGCCAAAATTGCGAAAATTCGAAATAAGTTTGCCAAAATAGCGAAAATTCGCGAAAATTTTTAATATATCAAAAAAGCCATAACATTGATTAAAAGTCCCTCAGACACATAAAATCCTTCTACTGAACCCTCCACGGGGGTGCTGGCTGGAAACGGGTATCAGTTGGTACTCGGCTAAGATCAGGGCTTTGAGCATAGTGTAATGTAATGCCTATTGTCACATTACTGTGATGGGTTTTGATCATAGGTAGGAGGTAATCGTGGGGTTTGATGCGGTCCGGGCGTCTGTTTCCCACATTGGGCGGCTTGCGGGTCGATGATGACTTCACGATTCTACTCTAAAATCCGGGCGCGTCTGTTCCCATATTGGGCGGCTTCCTGGTGCGCGTCTGTTATCCAGTGGATCGGCGTTATCGTGTACATGGCAGTATGTATAAAATGCAAACGAAAACTATGAAATGGAAGAAGAAGGAAACAAAAGCCGGGCGGTAATATACGCCCAAACGTCGGTGTAAGCAGTGACTGCGACCACCGGCGGGCACGGTGGAGAACCATTATCTCCTCTGCGTGTCGCCAGCGGTCACACATTCTCTGCCGTGGTTAAGGCGCCTTACGGTGGAAGTATCAAAGATGCCAAAAATGTTTATATGACACTTTCCGGGCTGCTCTGATGATCCCATTCCAACTGATGAAACTTCTGTTCTGGCAGATGGTGATAGCGGAATTATCACCTATGAGGGGGTGGAATGGGCAATCGATTCGTTCCAGCCATATAAGTCGCCTGGTCTTGACGGAATTATCCCGGCGCAACTACAGCGGGGTAGACAACGGATAGTACCATGGCTGGGGGAAATTTTTAAAGGATGTCTGAGGATAAACTATGTGCCTAAATCTTGGAGGATATCTAAGATTGTATTTCTGCCGAAATCGGGCAGGAGCAACCATATGTACCCAAAAGATTTTAGACCTATAAGTCTCACATCCTTCCTGCTGAAAACGTTGGAGAGAATTTTGGACTATCATGTCAATGGTAACATGAGGCCAACCATTCTCTCTGTCAATCAACATGCGTACACGAAGGGTAAATCAACTGAGACGGCACTTCATTCAGTTGTCTCGCTGATTGAGAAGACCCTGAGCTATAAGGACTTCGCTATGGGTGTGTTCCTGGATATCGCGGGTGCATTCAATAATGTGTCCACAGAGGCAATTTTGGCCAGCTTATCTCGCTACGGTGTAGAACTATATCCGCGGCGTGGGGCAACTCCAGGATAACAAGGAAGGCACACCGGGGAACCCCCCAGGGAGGGGTTCTCTCGCCGATGCTATGGACGCTTGTCGTTAACGAACTTCTCAATAGACTTCGGGACGGGGCAGCAAAGATGACCGCATACGCGGATGATGTGGCGGTGATAGTTACTGGCAAGGATCTGAATACTATTAGTTCTGTAATGGAGGCTACATTGGCGATAATCAGCCAGTGGGCAGCCGGAGTAGGACTGGGAGTAAATCCCGAGAAGACGGACCTAGTACTATTTACGAAAAGGTATAAAGTTGGTCCATGGAGGAGACCTAAACTAGGGGGTACTAACCTGGAACTTAAACACCACACTAAGTATCTGGGAGTAATACTGGATAGCAAACTGTCGTGAAGACTGAATGTGGAGGAGAGGGTGAAAAAGGCAACGATTGCGCTCTACGCATGTAAGAGAATGCTAGGCAAAACGTGGGGTCTAACCCCTGCTCTTACACATTGGGTCTACACAGCGGTGGCGAGACTAATCCTACTCTACGGGATACTTGTGTGGTGGACGGCCTTGGATATGATATCGTACCGGAATATGCTAACGGGCGTACAGAGACTCGCCGAACTTAGTATCACCGGTGCTCTGCGCAGAACACCGACTGCGGCAATGGATGTGATCCTGAACTTGCAGCCGATTCATCTAGTGGCAGAAGGAACTGCAAGGAGGTCTGCGATCCGCTTAAAGGCGACGGGACAATTTGCATATGGACTCTATGGTCACGGTAGTATTATAAGGGGAATAGATTGTAGCAGTGACTACACCATTCCGAGACTGACACTTGGAAGGAAACCGCGAGTTACCCTAGAGGAGGACGGTTAGTTGGTTGGACTCCGATCTGGCCAAGGGACCTTCAGATTCTACACTGATGGTTCCAAAATGGAGGACGGAGTTGGAGCTGCAGTCTACTGCCAGGAACTGGGTATTCGGGAATCGTATAAGCTTCCCGATTACTGCAGCGTTTTCCAGGCGGAGGTTTTTGCAGCCAAAATGGCTGCCGATTTGGCACGTGTTCCCGGCACCGAGAACTCGCAGGTAAACTTTTTCATTGATAGTCAGGCGGCGATCAAGGCTATAACCGCGGAATACTCATACTCCTCTGTCGTCCAGGAGTGTAGGGACTCGATAGATAGACTCTGTGTCAATAGGAGAGTGCATATCTACTGGGTTCGCGGTCATCAGGGCATAGAGGGCAACGAAGAGGTGGACGAATTGGCGAAACGGGGGGCCCGTTTACCACACGATATGATGGTGGTCATCCCGGCTCCAATTCAGAATATAAGGAGAGATACGGACTCTGCTATACGGAGGAGATCAGAGGCGTTTTGGGAAAACACAAGAACGTGCAGGGTTTCCAAGGTAATGTGGGGATCCTACGATCCGGAGTCGTCGAGAATTCTTCTGTCGCTATCGAGAAGGGACTGTAGACTTCTGATAGGTTTTATAACGGGTCATTGTTGCACTGCGGTATACGCCTATAGGGCGGGGCGGTTGAATAGTGACAATTGTAGATTTTGTGGGGTACCAGGGGAAAAGGAGACGGTAGAGCACCTGCTATGCTACTGTCCGGCACTCGTGCGCTCCAGGGCGAACTGTCTGGGAGATCATTATCTCCAAGATCTCAGGGAAGTCTCTGGAATTGGGTTAATGAGACTCCTGGCATTCGTCAAGAGAGTGTGGGGTACTCTGGATACCATCACATCTGACTGACCTTTTTACTTTCTTCTGTGGGTTATTGTACAATTGTGGTAACGCTAGGGACCTATTTGGTCTATGCGGGGTCTTTGTGACCGGCCACTCTAACCTAACCTAACCCTCAGACTATAAGGAATGGCAAAAATTCGGAAAAAATTTCAAAATTAGAGGCAATTCGCAAAATTTTGCCAACAGCGACATGATAGCAAGTTCGAATATTAATTACAAATCGTTAAAACTGTAAAAAATCAGAAATCTTACAGGAACAAATCGCTTCTACTTCTATCGCGAAAATGGCTAAAATTCGCGAAAATTTGCAAACTTGGAAACAAACCCTAAAGTTGACTTGAAATCGGCTAAAAACAACAAAATGTCGGGAAATTACAAAAAAAATATTGTATGCCAAAATAGGGAAAATTATTAATATTTCAAACACGTCATAAAATTGATTAAAATTTCATAAAACTATAAGGAATGGCAAAAAATCGGTGAAAATTGCAAAATTTACGGAAATTCGCAAAAATTTGCTAACAACGGCATGATAGCAAAGTCTACTATTTATTATAAATCGTTAAAGCTGTAAAGAATCAGAAAACTTACAGTAAAACTATTTGTAATCGAAAACATGGCAAAAATTCGCGAAAAAAGGGAGCTATAATGATGAGGAACAAAAATAATAAAAAAATAATTGGAGATGGAATTTTTTTTTTTTTTTTTGTCAAATTTTCGACAACTAGTAGACGTCGACACAACATTCTTATAAAATACCAAATTAACGTTGAAGTGATGTAGTCGTTGACTTGATGTGACAACAATTTGAAATTAATGTCGACGTCGACGACGACTTACATAATAGGGGTGAATAATTAATATTCGACATAAGAAGTTCATAAGCCACACGTCTTCTTACAAATCTAGACATTTATGAGCTAAGCGAATATAATCTTCTTAAGATGAAAAAGACTTTGCTACAAATGTGATTAACATGTCGTTCAAAAGACAGTTTTTGATCCAACTAAATTACCAGACATTACAAATCGAGCCCTAAACACAAAAATAACGTAAGCGACATAATTTTTAATTTTTTTTTTTTTTTTTTAATAAATGACTTAATTGGCATCACTTGCATTATCTCATAAAATGTCATGGTCACATAACATAGCGTCTTCACCTGACAATTTTTTGTCATACCAAACGTCAAAGTCGAAACAAACTGTATGACCTTAGTCTTAGTAAGGTTTATTAAAAGATTATTTGTTAAAATACAATTAGAAATTAGGATCAAATGATTATTAATAGATGATTAAAATAAGTTAAGGCTGTTTTGTATCAGAAAATAAAAGCATAAAATCATCTGCAAATACAACTGACCTGCAAAAGTCATTGCACATTAGTCCAACACATTCATTAAGAAATATTAAGGGTATTCACGTCGCAAGTTGCACCCTTACAAAAAAGAAAAAGTGCAAAAACATAACAACAACCACAAAGACAATCAGGTATGTGATGGAAATCGATTTTAAAAACGAAACGATTTGAAACCGAAAATATCGTTTTCAGTATCTTTTAAAATGGGTTTTAAATACATTTTCCTTTTATTTTCAGCATTTATACTTTTAAATTTTATATAATATACGTTAACTGAAGTGTATTCTGAACGAAAATTGAAGACTATAATTCAGAAATGGATTTTAAAATCCCTCGAAATTCATCACACCTTTTAAAAACGTTCGTTTTGAAATCGATCGATTTTCATCACATACCTGAAATATTTACGCACAACTAATTGTCTATGTGGTTGTTGTTATATTTTTGCACTTTTGCTTTTTTGAAAGTCGGGCAAGTTTCTGCCGACAATAAGCGAAGTCATGCAAGGGGCGTTGGGCGAACTGTCGGCATGGGCTTGTGATAAGGGACTGGGAGAAGACGGGGCTGGTTCTTTTTACTAGGCTACCGGTACTGGGAGGTGTGGATCTTAGACTTTCGGATAGTGCTAAGTATCTGGGAGTATTTCTGGACAGCAAGCTGTCATGGGGCAGGAACGCTCAGGAGAGACTTAAGAGTGGTCTTAATGCCTACTATGCTTGCAGATCATTAACAGGTAAGAGTTGGGCTCTCCGGCCGTCAGTAGTGGGATGGCTGTGTTTGGTGGGAGTCATTGAGATTGGATAGTCGAAGGAACCTTCTGTCTATGGCTCAGAGGTGTGCTTCAATCGGCATAACAGGTGCCATGAGAATTATTCCTCAAGCGGTCCTGGATGTCATTCTGCATCTTCTGCCTATTGTGCAGTATGTGATGGGAATGGCAGCCAGGAGCCTTCTTGGGCTGAGGGAGTTAGCATTGATAGGGAATGTCACGCAGGGTCACGCACGGATCCTGGGTGAGATTGAGCCTGGGGGCTACTGCCTGGGATCGACTGGCTCTACTGGATTTCGGGCGGTTGCCGGAGGTAGTAGTGCCTTCTAGGGAGAGCTGGTCGGTAGGAGCAGATTATTTGGTGGATTTGCTATACTCACTGATGGCTCGAAGATAAGGGGCACAGGTGCGGGGGTCTACATTGATGATCTGGACATCAGAATGTCATAGGCTTCCTGACGACTGCAGTGTTTTTCAGGCGGAGGTTCTGGGGGTCTTGAGGGCCGTGGGACTGATGAGGGACAGCATCGATAGGGGCTTGGAGGTCAGTTTGTGGACAGCCAGGCAGCTCTTATGGCTGTAAGGGGCTGTTATGTGAACTCCAAGCTGGTTGATGAGTGTAGGAGGGCTCTGGAGGGAGTCTTAGGGGAATATGTGTTAAGGCTGCGCTGGGTGCCGGATCATTCCAACATAATCGGCAATGAGGTGGCTGATGAGTTGGCAAGACAGGGCTTGGAGATGGAGGATCCGGACAGTATGGAGTCAGTTAGGCCTCCAATGGGCTTCTTCTTTGGAAGGATCAGGGAATGGATTCTGGGCGCGACCAACCGGGCCTGGGGGAACCGGATGGACTGCAGGGTATCAAGGGCACTGTGGGTGCTTCGGAAGTCCGATTCGGAGTCGCTGCTGGGCAGGAGTAGGGTCTGTGTTAGGATCATGATAGGGGTTATCACGGGCCACTGTATGTTAGGCAGGATGGCGGTGAGATTGGGATCCGACTTATCGGATGTGTGCAGGTTGTGTAAGGACCCGGGGGAGCTGGAGACAGTTGAGCACATTCTGTGTCACTGTCTTAGGCTCCAGGGCAGCAGGCTGAGGTGGCTGGGCCGAAGATTCCTGGGCGAATTAGGGGATGTCTCGGGGTGTGGACTCGAGGGTCTGATAGGATTCGTAATGGGGATGACCTGGCTGCGCGAGAGACGGGGTGCTGGCCGCACGTATGACGAATTTTGGTTTGATCTGTTACTATCTTTTACTATCTATCTTTCGAATCTTATCTACTAATCTACTTTCCTTTTTTCACTTGTCTATTCCTAAATAAGGCGTCACAATGGACCATATTGGTCTCTGGGTGAAGGTGTGAAGATAATTTCACACCAGCCTTTCTACCTACCTGCTTTTTTACAAAGGTGCAACTTGCGACGTGAATACCCTTAAAAAGCCATGGGGATCACCAGAAGTAGCGAAACCGATACTAGAATTAACCTAATTTAGCGAAGTAAATTGTGATCGATCAGAGAGATAGGATAAAATAAGTTTACAAGCTGTTGCAAAAAAATTATATTTATCTTTTAACTTACATAACGGAAGGTAATGATCAATACAACCAAATTCTTTACTAAGGTCTAATGAATATTAGTATAGATGATGTTATTTTTTGGTCCCATGCCAGGCGCGGATCCAGCTTGAGCCTTAGGGAGGGGAAATTTTGTATGATACAAAAAAGTAAAAAATTTGTTTTCAAAAGTTTATTAAAAACAATATGTGAATTAGGGTAAGTACTTTTTGCAATTTTTGCGAATATCAAATTCTTCATCGCATAGCCGTATAGACCGTGAAAAAATATCAAGAAATTATGTATTACTTTTTCGCGATCGTGAAGAAAGTTTCCGCACCAAACGCGATAAAGTTTTGAATTTCAATTTTTCTCCTTACTATACAAAATTAACATTTAATTACAAAATTTTAAGTATTTTAATAATTTCATGAATATAACAAGAAATTACCATTTGTACGGAAGAAGGGCGCAAGAAAAATTGCGACTCTATTTCGCGATTTTTTTTAATAAACTTAATTTTAATGGCAAATGATAGATGTTGTGATAGATGAGTTGTTTGGCGAATATATGAAACAGTGATAATTTTCAGCAGCGTAGTAGTATATGCGCGGAACGATCTATTAAAGTTGCACAAATATTTTTCCATTATGTAAATCACCTCGCACTTTAAACTTAAAATTTATTTCATTAAACCCAAAAAAATAGCTTAACATTTTTGTTATACAGTTGCTTATTTTATGTATTCATAAAAATATTTTAAATTTAGTAAAGGCTTGAAAACCAAATTTTCTATGAAAATTTTCCTTAATAAACGTTTATTAAATTTTATAATCATTTATGAATATGGGGGCTAAAATATATAGCATATATAAACAATAAATCTACCATCTATAATGTGTATGGAAATTAAAAAAAAAAATTTTTTTGGAGGAGCTTTAGAAATTGCATTTGGTGCGGAAACTTTTTTGGCCAAAATGGCCTAAAAAAATTATTTTCATTATCAATACTAAATTGCCCGCCCATCGTGGGATGAAGAAATTTTGCCAAAAAAAAGTCATTACCCTGATTTAAAAAAACTCAACAAAAAGGTTCAATATACATTAATCTTTTTCAATAAGCAATTTATGATTTATTTGTGAGGCAAATTTAGAGTCTATCTTCTGACATTGTTGATCTGAGCCATATTTTTATTCGACGAAAGGTAGGAAATGACCTCTCGCTCGTAGCATTACTGACAAGCATTGAAACGAAAAATTGAAATATGTTTCTTAGCTTTGGATAGATATCTTCATCACAGTTTATTAAAGCATCTACAACGTTATCTGATAGATCAGGCTCAAGTTTAGAGCTTAGTAGATGTTTATCTCTTTTATCAAATATAATCATCTAGTTGTGGTTTTAAGAGTTTTGTATCTGTATATGACTTGATTACACTTTGAGGTAGAAGTTTAGGTATGTTCAATACATTTGGGATATCTATTGGGAAAGTTGTTATGAGATCTTCTAAAATAAATTCAATAAGAGGAATGTAACCAACAACTCGGTAGTAATCTTCAACATTTTGGATGTGATTATTTCATTCAAATCTTGTCTTTTCGATAGGAACCTCGATTTGAACGCAAATAACTTTAACTTTTTTAAAATTCGCTTTAAATTGTTCTTCGGCTTTATTTCTTTTTTCTTCAAGGCACATGATTAAAATTTTGATAAGGCTTGATCCTTTTTAAAGATCTATATCTTGCTTTTGTAAAATGATACTAAGTGGCTGTGTTACAATAGGTATCACACTTAATATGTATATTCCGAAAATAAATTTAAAAGTACTGAGTTCCTTAATATAAAGGTAGAGATAATCCCTTTCCACTCAGATATTTTTTCCAAAGCTTTTACTATATGATGTACACTTGTTGCAAAGTCGCATAATGAAGACAGTTTGGCTCCCAAATACTCTGCTAAAACAGTTTTTCGCTTGGGATGATTATATTTAAAAAATTTTGTCGTTTCTTTAACAAATGATACAACTTTTTGTATTAATGGCACTTTATTGCTTTTAGAAATTGAGTTGTTCGATTTATGGGAATGGCAAGGCGTTTGTTTCGCATTTGTCGCTTTTCCAGAAATTTTGAACAGCTCCATTTTCTGCTGACATCAGAGGACACCCAACTTTAAGAACTATTGATGATAGTGCCTCCGCACAGTGGCTGAAAATCGTTTTTCATCGGCCAAAAATCTGTAACTTTTGAACCGATAGAGATAATTTTGCAATTTTTTTTTTGCAGGAGAGAAGACTTTTTGAACTTTTTTACAGTTTCAATTTTGTTAAAATCCTTTCAGTAGTTGTTGAGAAATTTAAGGTCAAAGTTGAACTTTTTTAGCATTTAGTATGAAAATGCTAATGATTGAGATTGAGAACTATGGTATTTTTTTATTAAAAAAGTGGGATTTTTTCAGTCCACTGTTTTAAGAGCTTTTTAATCTACATAACTGCCGAATTTCGTTAGCATATCTTTGTTCATGTCAGATTTATAGAATGTCAAACCTTAAAATTATTATTTTTTTCTCATATTGAAAGCCCTTTTATTCATTTATACTATATAAATAATAATTTTAATGTTTGACATTCTATAAATCTAACATGAAAAAATGTATCATAATGAATTTTGGCAGTTATGTATTTAAAAAGTTCTTAAAACAGTGGACTGAAAAAAATCCCCATTTTTGTTAAACAAATACCCAAATTCCCAATCCCGGAAAACGGCTTTAAATTTTTTTTTGTTCAATAAAGGCAATATAATTTACCATTCGATATTGCTCAGAATTTTCTAGAAAATAATGGACATATTAGAAAACATTACTGTTCTAAATGTATAAAAATCGGTGTGCTGAATTATAAGAATTTTTTACTCAAATCATTTTTTTTTTTTTTTTTGTTTGAAAAATTTGATTTAGAATAGGGCAAATGGGGGTAAAAATGTCAAACTGACTATAAATTGCTTCTACAAGCATACACTTAATGTTTTCTTTTGAAAAATATAAACATTTTTATATATTTCTGGAGAAATTCGTATTCATATTACCTTTATATGCATATACATTCGCCTCGTATATGCCACTATACCTTTAAAAAAATGTATAGGCATGTAATAATCACCCCTATCGCGAATGTTATGGGAATATGATATATGGGATCAAACCTAAATTCCCATCCCGAACAGTAAACATTTCTATTGTGAATTATTTGTCAGTGCTTTGTAAACAAAAGTCTCTATTGTGAGTAACTTGTTAGTGCTTATATTGTGAAAGAAAAATATACAAAATAAAATACTAATAAAAATATAATAAAATAAATAATGAATAGTGTTTATCTTTATTTTCTTTATGTACACTTCTTCAATAAAAGGAAAAAGTAATTTAATTTAGTCCTACTTTAGAATACAAATTAAAATTTACATGTTCCCTTCTCGTTCACATCAACACTTGTTGGGAATTTATTTATTAAAAAAATTCGCGGGAGTAAACATTGGCGATGCCAAATTTTATAAGTTTGGGAATTCATTCCCAAAAAATTTGTTATGGGAATCATTCACAATACGAAATAAAAAAATATGGGAATATTTTCATGGGAGTAGTTGTTTGCGATAGGGGTGAATACCTATGATCATTTTGTGAATAGGTTTCTACATTATCAACTCTAGAACAGGTTCAACTGGAACCAGTTCCACTAGAAAACTTTTTAAATTAAAACAAGTTAGAGTGCTATATTCGGCTGTGCCGAATCTTTGATACCCTCAACCGGCACTTCGAATGTTTTAGGACAAATATCTGTATGATGTCTATTTATTATTATAATCTTTGTAAAAACAGACATCTGCATTAAAATTTGTTGCGGTTTAGACCTATATAAAATTATTGATCGACAATCAGAATCAATTTTAAAAAGTTTGAGTAGAATATGTCGCGTGTACCCCTTAGGGGGTTAAGAATTAGTAATGATTGGCAACGCCAGTATTTATAGCAAGAAAGGGACGAAACTAGAGGTAGAAAGAGAGAGGGAAATATGAATGAATGAAGAAGAAGAATTAAGAAAAAAAGGTAAACAAACAAACAGACAAACAATTGGAGATGCAATTGCTGAAAATTGTCTGGTGGGAAAATAAAGGAAAAATGAAGGAATTCCGACATTTTGCTCGACCGAGCTTTCTTGGCCGCCAAAGAGCAATATGTCGGCCCTTTTTATTTTTCTCCTTGGCAACAAAAGATGTGGTAAGTGGTGGCGCAAGTGGTTCTAGTGCAACGGCGATTGTGAAATAAAAAAAAAAAAGGAAGCAATTTTGACAAAAGAAAAAAACAAGTAAAGAAGTCAACAAACAATTGGTTTTAAATAATTTTTATTAAGTTCTGAAATTAAAAGTGATATGTTTCACAACAACGAAAACAAAACAATTATACAATGAGAGTAACACTTTAAATAATAAGAAGAAAAGCTTTAATAAAACTGTCAAGAACTAGAAATAGTAATGTTTATAACTACAGACTTTAATATTTGTTGCATCAAGTAATAATTTGCCACAAGTAGTTGAAATTTGGAAAAACAAGAAATTAAATTAATGTGGGAAAAAAAAACTTAAACTAAAAATTTAGAACAATCTGGAAATCTTATAAAGTAAAAGTAAAAGTAAACAGAAAAATAAGCCACCACATCCACGCAGCCACATCCATCGTGGGAACAAAATCATCAGTTCTTCGGCAACACCATCCGTGCCGAAGTCAGGTATTCTGCCAATTTGTCTGACTTAGACAGATACGACGGACAACTGCAACGGACAAATATTCAAGTATATATATATATGTTTTTTTTTGTATAGGGAAAACAAGAATTTAGTTACCCGAAGTGTCAGTCCCTGGTTGAGCATTGAACCAGGTGCGCGTCAGATTAGGGGTGAGCTCAGGCCTGTCTGTAGTCGTAGGGTTAGTTGCCCAGAGGGTAGAGTCAGTTTTCCTTATCTGAGAACAAGTATTAAAATAAAAAAAAAGGTTATATATATATTGCTAGTGATTGAGTTGAAAGAGACTTACCTAAAACAGGAAGTAGTGAGGACACGTGACGGACGGACGGCAGCTCCTGTAATCCGCAAATGCTCGGAGGTCTGAGAGGAATAAAGTTAACCTTGAAAGAAAAGTAGAGTAATAGGAAAATTAAAGCACAAGAAAAAAAAATTGGATATAAATTGAAATTTTGTTTCTTACAAGTTAAATTCTTTTCCATTTTCTGAATTAATTTTGATAATTTTTCTAAAGTTTTTTTGTAAATTATGTAACCTAGTTAAAATTAATTTACAAATTGTGTTTTTTTAATAAATCAAGTACCTTTTTATAATGTATAAATGAAATTTGTTGCCCCGTGTTATCATTTAATATGACTGGCTGATTGGAAAAATAAGCGGCGGTAAGTAAGGGGAATAATGGTTGCAGGTGAGATTTGGGACGCCGAAGAAGATGGCGTCATGGCGAGATGAAGATCTCGAGTGGGAGGGCAATGTATTTGTGTATAGGTATGACCGGTAGGGAGATGCAGAACTACTTTTAGCCCCTAAGAATTTAATTATATAACCATTAGCTGGTATGATTTTTTGCTAGTGTGTGTGTCCAGGGTCCAGTTGCCGGCAAGAACCACCCCATCCGGCGAGCTTCAGCCGAGCTAAACGCGGGCATACCAGCGCCGCTGGCAATCTGGCCACTCTATGTGTTTTTTTTTTTTGTCTGTTTGTCTCACAAACAGATGACCACAGCACACCACTACAAAATGGCGCCCAACGTGGGACCTGGACCCTGGACACACACACTAGCAAAAAATCATACCAGCTAATGGTTATATAATTAAATTCTTAGGGGCTAAAAGTAGTTCTGCATCTCCCTACCGGTCATACCTATACACAAATACATTGCCCTCCCACTCGAGATCTTCATCTCGCCATGACGCCATCTTCTTCGGCGTCCCAAATCTCACCTGCAACCATTATTCCCCTTACTTACCGCCGCTTATTTTTCCAATCAGCCAGTCATATTAAATGATAACACGGGGCAACAAATTTCATTTATACATTATAAAAAGGTACTTGATTTATTAAAAAAACACAATTTGTAAATTAATTTTAACTAGGTTACATAATTTACAAAAAAACTTTAGAAAAATTATCAAAATTAATTCAGAAAATGGAAAAGAATTTAACTTGTAAGAAACAAAATTTCAATTTATATCCAATTTTTTTTTCTTGTGCTTTAATTTTCCTATTACTCTACTTTTCTTTCAAGGTTAACTTTATTCCTCTCAGACCTCCGAGCATTTGCGGATTACAGGAGCTGCCGTCCGTCCGTCACGTGTCCTCACTACTTCCTGTTTTAGGTAAGTCTCTTTCAACTCAATCACTAGCAATATATATATAACCTTTTTTTTTATTTTAATACTTGTTCTCAGATAAGGAAAACTGACTCTACCCTCTGGGCAACTAACCCTACGACTACAGACAGGCCTGAGCTCACCCCTAATCTGACGCGCACCTGGTTCAATGCTCAACCAGGGACTGACACTTCGGGTAACTAAATTCTTGTTTTCCCTATACAAAAAAAAACATATATATATATACTTGAATATTTGTCCGTTGCAGTTGTCCGTCGTATCTGTCTAAGTCAGACAAATTGGCAGAATACCTGACTTCGGCACGGATGGTGTTGCCGAAGAACTGATGATTTTGTTCCCACGATGGATGTGGCTGCGTGGATGTGGTGGCTTATTTTTCTGTTTACTTTTACTTTTACTTTATAAGATTTCCAGATTGTTCTAAATTTTTAGTTTAAGTTTTTTTTTCCCACATTAATTTAATTTCTTGTTTTTCCAAATTTCAACTACTTGTGGCAAATTATTACTTGATGCAACAAATATTAAAGTCTGTAGTTATAAACATTACTATTTCTAGTTCTTGACAGTTTTATTAAAGCTTTTCTTCTTATTATTTAAAGTGTTACTCTCATTGTATAATTGTTTTGTTTTCGTTGTTGTGAAACATATCACTTTTAATTTCAGAACTTAATAAAAATTATTTAAAACCAATTGTTTGTTGACTTCTTTACTTGTTTTTTTCTTTTGTCAAAATTGCTTCCTTTTTTTTTTTTATTTCACAATCGCCGTTGCACTAGAACCACTTGCGCCACCACTTACCACATCTTTTGTTGCCAAGGAGAAAAATAAAAAGGGCCGACATATTGCTCTTTGGCGGCCAAGAAAGCTCGGTCGAGCAAAATGTCGGAATTCCTTCATTTTTCCTTTATTTTCCCACCAGACAATTTTCAGCAATTGCATCTCCAATTGTTTGTCTGTTTGTTTGTTTACCTTTTTTTCTTAATTCTTCTTCTTCATTCATTCATATTTCCCTCTCTCTTTCTACCTCTAGTTTCGTCCCTTTCTTGCTATAAATACTGGCGTTGCCAATCATTACTAATTCTTAACCCCCTAAGGGGTACACGCGACAAACCCAACCATTCTACAGTCCATCCGTGGATGCAGAATGGGAGGGAAATGATTTCCTCAATTTCCTAACTACGACCTTATATTTCTGGGATTTTGGGGATTCAAAAATTCCCAAAACAAAAAAAAACTGCGCGGTAACACTGCTCAGAAACTCACCACTATTGACAAATTTTACTATCCTGTGGCAACTCCACACTGATTGTGAATGAACAGCTGCAATCAATGAAAGCGAACGGGAGGAGGAGGAATAGAAAACTACGCATAAACATATGCGTAAAAATTTTCACAATGGTGGTGTTTGACACAGGTATGTATTATTTTAAATTTCTTTACTATATAGTTTTTATTTAACCAAATATCCCAAAATTAGTCAAAATATTAATTAAACATTTTCATTTATATTTTCTTTTCAGGAAACCATGAAGGATGCTGCAGATTCTGGCGAGATAAGGGTAAGTAAAACTAATATTCCAATTTACGTAAAGAACGGTGTGTAAAAAAATTTTTTTTATATTTTTCAGGAATGTGGTTCCCGTTATCAATTGAAGGACGCCTATTTGTGCTGCAGAACAAAAACAAGGTAAGTGAACATGTATATACTCATGTATTTAAAAGTGTGCAAAAAAAACCCAATGAAAAATGTTAATTGTAAAAGAAAAAAAAACACAGTGAGTGACAAAAGTATGTGAACAAAAGTGAAATAAAACCAAAACTTGAAAAACTTATAATACCGATTTGCGCCGGAATAAAAATTTGGATTTGTGCTATATTTTCGAAACTACAGTTCGGGACAAAAGTGAAGTGAAAAGCGAAAATAAAATATAAAAACATTAAAATTTAATATTACCATATTGAACGGGTTTGTGCCGGTATAAAAACAAATGATGTTGGAAATTACAGTGTGTGCCAAAAAGTGAAGTGAGAAAATAGATTATTGGTAAAGTGGAAAGAAAATTAAATTGAACAAGTGAATAAAAACTAAATTTTCGGGAATTACAGTGACAGATAAAAGTGAACGTGAAAAAAAAATTATTGGGAAAGTGAAAATAAAATTAAAGTAACTGTGTAAATTAAACACGTGAATAAAAATCAAAATCCCAACGCAGTGAAACCCAAAAGTTAAGTGAAATAAAAAAAAATTTTTTAAAAAAAAGCAACTGCATAAAAACGAAAATTGGTGTGATGAAATTTTAAGTGTCAGGCATAAAAAAAAGAAGAACGAAACTAAATTTTCGAAAATTACAGTAGAGGATAAAAGTGATAGTGCAAAATAAAACTTATTTAAACGGGTTCAGAGTATTTACCTAATAAATATTCCTACGGTGTACGCAAACAATTGCACCAGTGGAACTTCGCTATTAATAAGATAACAAATTTTAAGAGAATTTAAGAAAAATTTAATTTGAAATGTTAAACAGAAAAAAATTATTTAACTATTGTCATTAGAAAACGACCTTCTAATATTGTGTAAGCCGTGAAAGTGCAAAATAAAAATGAAAATACAAAAATAAAGATATTAAAGATAGATTTAATTCATATTCTTTTTTTTTTTGTAACTTTTGCATATTTTGAAAATTTTGTGTAAATTTTCTTGTGTCTAGTGTTTTTTTTTTCCTCTTTTAAATTTTTTTTTTTTTTTGTATAATTTTTGTAAAATTTTTTTTATATATTTTTTTTTGTAAATTTTTCTCTGAAATTCATTTTTTCCTTGCATACATTTTCCGAATCTTACTAATCTAATTTATCTCCCCCATTTCTTTACAGAAAACAACAATTCAACTCCAGGGGGAAAACTTGACGACCGCTCATAAGGATTCAGGTAAGTCCTGAATACAGAGCTAGGTGGGAAATGCAAGGACTAAGACCACCAAAGATTTCAGGCTAAACCTTCGATCTTTGGCGAGAAATACCCCTTGACATTTCCACTTAATAGAAGTATAAAAATTAAATTCCTTAACCAACTAGTCTTAAATAAATGCTATTGGCGTGTGAAGGTTCCCAAAAGAGAAAACAAAACAACGAAGAAAAATTCATACAATCATTCCTTTGGAAAATTTCACCGTCAAAAAAAAAAACAAATAGAAATAGAAAAAAAAATAAAAAAAAAATTATAAAAGATTATTAAAGTTTTTTTTTCTCTTAGGTTCTTTGGAATTCAATTGCCCTTGGAAGGACGAACCACTGGATGGAAGGCCAAATAAACCAAACAATCCATGGGTATTGGCAAGTATTTACAAAAACAATAAATTTAAACAAAGCTTAAAAGTAGAACTATTACTAAAGTCTCTCGAACACTCTTTTGCAGGCAACAACAATAACAACATGCGAAGCTCGCTAATCAGAAATAAACGGGTAAGTGTACAACTCTAATTATATAAGTAGAAATAGCGTATTGGTAGCATATGTTAGCGTATCTAACAGGTATGTGATGGAAATTGATTTTAAAAACGAAACGATTTGAAACCGAAAATATCGTTTTCAGTGTCTTTTAAAATGGATTTTAAATAGATATTGCTTTTATTTTCAGTCTTTATTATTTTACATTTTATATTATATACGTTAACTGAAGTGTATTCTGAAAGAAAATTTAAGACTATAATCAGAAATGGATTTTAAAATTCCTCGAAATTCATCACACCTTTTAAAAACGTTCGTTTTGAAATCGATCGATTTTTATCACCTACCTGTATATGTAGTTATACTTAGAAAAATAAAAATTTCGGCTATTATCGCGAAACTTCCGCCGTGCTTACAATCCGTAGTGAGCATATAAATATTCATAGGTAGGTATTATGGGAATCGAAACCGTAAAACGAAAAAATTCCAAGAGTCGTTTTCCAACAAGATTCCCGTAATACAAAATGTTTACGACAATTATCATACAAATGATGCTCTATTAGCAAAAATTGCAAAATTAATTAAGAAAATTTTTAGGAGAATTAGTTACGTTACGCCCCTTGTTATAAAAACAGATTGTAGGTAGAATTGTGCTAGGCTTAGATGCTGATGTTTTACTAACCCCAACTGACGATTCCGTACAACCAGTCATTCATGTTAGGGTCCGCGTGATTCATGTTGTTAGAATGAACAATCACATGTTTGTCCACAAATATGGATTGCACCAATTATCTAACTTTGTTTTCGACTCGCTGTAAGAGCGGACTCAGAAAAATGTTATTGCTCTAGGGGACTAATAACTCTTAGCCCTTAATAGCATAGTTCTCCAGGGTGACGATGGAGTTACCCCAATAGAGTAATAACGGTTACACATGTAGCCAATTTAGAAACGTAAGCTTTAGTCGAGCAAAAACATAATTCCTTCATTCTAAACAGCGACTGAATCCACAGATCAATTACATAGATGATCGGTGTTACCAATCTCAGTTTAGATCATAATTCATAAACATCTATACCACTCACAATTTTTCCTCTATCCAACATTTGAGTTGACTCAGAAAACCCTTACCTTTGTTTTCAACTTCAGTTACGTTTTCGTTTATAAAATTAAAAGAAAATATATGAACTGTTTCGGGCAGACTAAGATAAAAACCAAAAGTTGCTTCCCTTTGCGAGCCAATTCTAATTTCCGTATTAAAAAAAATTTCCCCTTACTAAATACAAGTATACAAAACAAGTTTTGTACTAAAATTTTACTAATAAACGTTCGTCAAATTTTCCTATCGCGGATAGGGTAACTCAGTGCAAAAAAAAAAAATCATAATTGCCACAAATAATAAAAAAAAATATTTTAGAAAAATAGGTACTTAAAGTCACTTATCGGATACTAAACGTCCTAGCCGGGTAGATATTTAGGCGGAAACGCTAGGACTAGAACCACCAAAGATATTAAAGCTACTGCTTTAAATCTTTGGCGTGAAATACCCCCAACGATTTCCCCTGCATATCTTCGACTTCATACAGGCTGCCCCCTACAGGCTTTACTATTCGGCATTTGAGAAACTTCCGGGCGAATTTTGCGTTAAAACTATTTTTAAAATCGCTTAGCTGAAAGTTGCGACGGAAAACTTCCTGACCGGGTATAAACTTAACTTGACGACACCGCGTATTATACGACTTTTCATTTCTGACGTAGGCTTTGTGTAGATTTTCGCGTATGTTTTGTCGAATCATTTCCATTCTCGCGGCTTTAGGCACAATGTCCAAATCGGACTCATTTAAACTTTTAAGTTTACGAGCTAAATTATATACGCTAGCATGACCAACCATATTCATACCGAACAAGGCAAAATAAGGCGTTACTCCTATAGACGTCTGTACTGAAGACCTTAAAGAAAATTCTATTTCGGACAAATGCTTGTCCCAATCAGTGTGGTCTTTCTGCAAATACGATCTTACGGCTGCCAAAACAGACTGGTTCACCCGTTCAGACGCGTTTGCCTGTGGTGCATGTATTGCGGTTCTAATGTGCTTAATTCCAAAATTGTTAACCATATCAGCAAATTCTTTGCTTATAAACTGTTTTCCATTGTCTGAGACAATGGTTTCAGGAGTTCCAAATTTATGAAAAACTTCACATATTAAAAATTTAATAACATTTTTGGTGCTGGCCTTAGGCAATGCCTTCAGAAAAACAAACTTAGTTAGATGGTCCAAGACAATAAAAATATAAACGTTACCATTTTTCGACCGCGGGTAAGGACCGAGAAAATCTATAAATATCCTTTGAAAAGGTCTTTCGCTACGCGTTTCCAAACCCATTGGTGGTCTAAGCGTTACATTTGCGGGTTTTGACTCTTTGCATGTTTGACAATTTAACACAAAATTTCTTATTTGTACGTTTTGATTCGGCCAATAAAAATACTCTTTGACCCGATGCAAAGTTTTACCCACGCCTCCATGAGACGCTTGTGGGGAGTCATGACATGCCCTTATAATACCCTCTGTCAACTCCAAGGGTACCCACAATTTCCAAGCGAAATCCTCATTAAGCGCTACACCGTCATAAGGCCTGGTACGCTTATAGACAAAACCATCGACGACTTTTAAATCAGGCAATTGATCCGAATTGCCTTCGATTGTAGAAATTAATTGCAAGTAATCTTCCGACCGAAAAGCTTCCGAGTTTAAATCCACAATCATAGGTACATTAAGCGAGATTTCGTCCATATCGTAGCGCGACAGGGTATCGGGTACTACATTCTGCCTCCCCTGCCTGTGCTCTATTGTAAAATCATAGGCCTGCAGATGAAGACTCCACCTTGCTAAACGACCGGTTAAGTCCTTATGACTCATAAGCCATTTCAGACTGCTATGGTCCGTAATGACGGTGAATGGCATCAGTTCTATATAGGGCCTAAACTTTTTAATCGCCAGAACTACAGCTAAGCATTCACGTTCAGTCACTGAATAATTTTTCTGCGCTGTTGTCAATTTGTGCGAGAAATAGGCTATTGGGTGCTCACCATCAGATTCGTCTTTCTGGAACAGAACTGCCCCAATGCCTACATCAGACGCATCGCACTGAACGTAAAAATGCCTGCTGAAGTCAGGGTGATTAAGCAGTGGACTAGAAATCAGAGCTTTCTTGAGACGATCAAACGCGACCTTAGCTTCCTCTGAAAACTTGAATTGCTTACCCTTCTTCAGCGTTTCAAAGATTGGAGCTGCAATGGTAGCATAGTCTGATATAAATTTCCTATACCAGCCTGTTGCCCCCATGAAACTCCGCACCTGTCTTGCTGACTTAGGATAAGCAAAACGAGTAATAGTGTCGACCTTGGCCGGATCAGGTTTTAATTTGCCACCTCCTACGATATACCCTAGATATTTTAACTCTTTAAAACAAAATTTAGATTTTGCCACATTGATGGTCAGACCTGCGTTCGTCAAACTAATAGATACACGTTTTAACAATTCCAGGTGTGTCTCGAAATCTGGAGACACTATCAAAAGATCGTCTAAGTAGACGAAAACTCTATCACGCAGTGCCGCGGGGATCACTTTATCCATCAGACGACATAACCTTTGAGCTGCATTACACAGCCCAAAAGGCATGACCGTAAAATGGTAAAGTGGTCGCCCTGGCACGGTGAATGCAGTTTTCTCCCTACTAGACGGGTCTAGTGGTATCTGCCAGAAAGCGTCCTTCAAATCGACACTGGATATAAATATTGTATCCCCCAAACGACTGAGCAAACCTTCGATGTGCGGCAATGGATAGGCATCCTTGACAGTCAATGCATTAAGCTTGCGAGCGTCCAGGCACAGCCGGTTTTTCTCACCCTTGCGGACCAGAGTAACCGGATGACTCCATGGACTCTCACTAAGCTCAATGACACCAAGGTCAAGCATCCTATCCAGCTCCGCAAACATTAACTTTTGCACAGCCGGGGAGACAGGGTAATGACGGTCTTTTACTGGAATTGCCTCGCGCGTATCTATCGAATGCGTTTCTAATTTTGTTTTTCCTAGGCCTTTCTTACTATAGCAGGGGAACATCGATATGACCAAATCTAATCTCTGTCGCTGACTAGCTGTCAGCTTATGTGCCACTACATCTAGGGTGTCATCTGCCTCTTCACAGAGACTAATACCATTTGTTGTTAGACTTTCTATACAGGCAAACATTTTAAAAACCTTCATAAAATCGACCCCCAAGAATAGCTCACGACTTAAAGTAGGCACTAAGTAGAAAGTGATGACATTCGCCGCATCACGAAACCATACCTCCGCTCGGACGCGACCTACTATAGGATGCACCGTACCGTCCGCGGTTTTTATGACAGTTTGAAAATCGTGTATTTTCAGACCGGTCTTAGCGACAAATTCCATACAATTCTTACCGAGACACGTAACTGTGGCACCGCTATCTAAGAGACCAACAATTTCTTGACCGCCTAACTTTATTTTAGTATAAAGTCGCGAATCTTCACCCTCGTACAGTGATGCGCACGAAATCTCGCGACGTAAACGTTTGCGGATTTTATAACGCTCCCGGGCTTTTTCTATTCTCTTAGACGGCCTACCAAATATTCTATTTTTAGCCTCACTATATTCCCTTATGCGAACATGTAATGGCCTGAGTTCTCTAAGCCGAGGCTCAGAGCTTGTTGTTAGGGACTTATTCGGATTCTGTAAAATTTCGATTTTACCTGTATATTGTTGTTGCTGTTGTTGTTGTTGTTGTTGTTGTTGTCTTTCGACTGGGCCTAAACTTCGGTCGACCGCATCTCCCCAGACCGAGACGGGTTCCGGGACCGGTTTCCCTGACATTTTGGACACTTAGGCGCCACTACGTTTTCCCTACCACACCTAAAACAAAACTGCCTAGTTATGGGCTCGGGACAATCGACGAAACTATGGCCTACCACTTTGCAGTTCCAGCACGTGTAACTGCTTGTAGACCGAATACCATCTACCTCGAAATCGATCAACGACGAATCATCATCCGCACCTGCCAATTCACTCACCCTTTGAGTAGGACGTTGTTGGTACATTTGCCGTTGATTAGCAATTAGGCCTTCAGCCCTCCTCACCTCACGACAAAATTCAGACAATGTTTTTAGACGCACTGAGAACATCATTTGAGCAAGCGATGGCTTCAAATTGCCCCTCATAATTTCTACTAGTTGCTCCTCATCGTAGGGCTGCTGTTGCTGATTTCGTAGCTTAATTACAGCATTGTAGAAATCATCAAATACTTCATTAGGAAACTGCCTTCGATTTAGAATTTTCATCTGTATCTGATGTTCTTGCTCGAAACGTCTATACTGGGCTAAGAGAGCTTTTTCTAATTCCTCCCATGTATTTATATGCACAATCTTACGATAGTCCCAATACCAGTCAAGGGCTGGGCCGTCTAAAAGGAGGTGAAAACTGCGCAAAATCTCGTTATCAGAACAATTGTAGTCCCTCCTTAGAGCTCCCACTCTAAAAATAAATTCTTGCACATTCATGGTTTTATTCGTGCCGTCAAATTTGACACCCCACTTGGCTAATTTAAATTTGTCCAACGACTCGTGCCGTCCTGGCATAGACACGGCCAAGTTGTACCCTTGCTGTGGTTGCGGCTGCGGCTGCGTGGCTGCCCTTGACCAAGCCTCCTGTGGATATCCAGGTTGAGAACCACCGTACTGTTGGTAATTGGGCTGATGGCCCGGCGCAGGCTGCGCCCACATCTGTGGCTGTTGTCCATACGGGTGAACTGGCTGTTGGGCATACTGCAAAGGGTTTTGTGGCTGTAATAATTGCTGTGGCCGACTATACTGCTGCTCCATCGGTTGAGAAAATGGTAAATTACTTTGCTGCTGTCGCGGCATTTGCTGTGGCTGATAAGGCGTCTCACCGGGAGTTAGCTGTGCATATGGCCCCACACTTCCGGCCGTATTTTGGCACACGGGCCCATAATTTGGAGCAGGCACCAATGGTGGTGGTTGCCTATAAGTCGGCGGTACTTGCGGTGCTGCTGGCTGCCCATATACCGTTGGTTGTGCCTCCATAGAGGATCTGGATGCCTGCCGCGGCTGTACCTCCTGAGCGCCCGGTGGTATGTTTGCAGGCATAGCTGTCTGGCTGCGCGCTCCCTGCGACAGAAAGAGCTGTTTTATCTCATCCAGAGCTTTTTGAATTCTCTCATCAACTCTTCTCATCAGCTGTACTTGGTGCAAGCCCACCGACGCTTCCACTAGGTCTTGCAATTCGTTAGCAGGCCTCTGTATTTCTCCCCTTTGGAGGCCGAAAGTACTTTCACGCACCTCTCGGCGTATGTTCTGGGCTGCTTCGCTCAGAAATGGCGGGGATACTATGGTCTGATCAGCGATTTCAGAATTTAACGATAGGTCGTGTGAGGTTTGGGTACTAAAAACGGGATGACCTATCCTAGCAGCTGTTGTCGTGGTTGTGGTACTGGCTGTGGGATTATGCAATGTAGTGATCGACACGATGGTAGGGGTATCGGTGCTACCGGTGACACTCTCTCTCGTGGTCGCCATGGCGTTATTTTGAATCAGACGACTCGCACGCCGAGTTAAAACCATAAAAACAAGTTATTTAGAAAGTTCCAAATAAAAAAATTTAAAATAATAAAAAAAAATAATAAAAATTATCAAATATATTTCAAAAAAACAAAAGTTATAAAATTAGTATATGGTGAGGTAAATCAACTGCTTAGAATTCACTTTCCACGCCAGCAACGCAAAGAAAATAAATTACTAATTCTTTAATTACTAATTCCCCAATAAAAAAAAATAAAAATTTTTTTTTAAATATATTTCAACGAAAAAAAACGCAAGACGCTGCTAGCATAAGCTACAATTCACTTTCCTTCAACGAAAAGCAACAAAAACAAATTCTTTGGAAAATTCTCAAATAAAACTAATAAAAAAAATAATAAAACTTGTTAAATATATTTCAAAAAAAAAACAAACGTTATAAAGTTAATATATCGCCATGTAAAGTTAATGCCTAGAATCTCATTCAAAGCCAGGCAAAAACAAGCTATTTAGAAAAATTTCAAATATACCAAAAAAAAAATAGTAATAAAAATTTCCAAATACTTCAGCGATAAAAAAAAACGTTTTATAATCCGTAGCCAGAATCTTCAGCCCTGTTACCGTAAAGTAAATAAAAACTAAACTTCACTTGCCTCCAAAGCACAGCGAAACCACAGTATTTAGTAAATTTTAAAAAAAAACTTAAATCCAAAAATTGCTAAATAAAAAAACGTATTAAATGCACAGCGCAGAATCCTTTGCGGCGCTTGCTTGACCAAAAATTAATGTAAACTAAAATCCCCTTTCCTTTAAAGAAAAGCTAAACAAAGAAAATTAGATATGTATGTATATATATGCGGGCGGCTTTTTTCAGGAAAATAAGGCTTGCAGGTAAGATATCGCAAAAATAATTTGCTGATTTGTGTATAGATACGACCTAATTCTATTCTTTTTTTCTGGTTTCAGGAGATGCAGAGTAAAAAATGGAAAAAATTAAGGGAGTAAGAAAAATAAGTATTTGTGCTCACACCGCACGAATATCAAGGGTGCATCTACCAGGCGGGATCTTGCTACCCTAGCACTTTAGGACTGCCCTGAATATACGTAAGTCGATAACAATTACTTTTCCGGTTATTGCACGGACTATGGCTGGTGGAACTACCATTTCCTCACGACCTGAGCGTATATCACTTCAAAAAAAAAAAAAAAATGCTAGAAACCCTTTTTGAAAGCCTCAAGTCGTCAGCAAATGATAGCCTGGTGAATCCATAATTCAGCATGACCTTATTGCCCCCACCCTATGTATCTACACGCGCCGGACTGGTTGTCCTGTGACCGGGACTTACATAAGTGGGAACAATACTGGCCAAATCGAATTAAGGATTCACTCCTATTGTGTAGTGTAAACTGAAATAAGAAATTGAATTACTCATTCACCTGCGTCGCAGCAAATTAGGGACTCTTTTGGTAAACCTAACCGGACATACGCTACTAAATAAAAATAACTCAAAACAGAAAAAATCAAAAACTATTTAGGCTATGGACCTACTTCGGGCCCCACGTTGGGCGCCATTTTGTAGTGGTGTGCTGTGGTCATCTGTTTGTGAGACAAACAGACAAAAAAAAAAAACACATAGAGTGGCCAGATTGCCAGCGGCGCTGGTATGCCCGCGTTTAGCTCGGCTGAAGCTCGCCGGATGGGGTGGTTCTTGCCGGCAACTGGACCCTGGACACACACACTAGCAAAAAATCATACCAGCTAATGGTTATATAATTAAATTCTTAGGGGCTAAAAGTAGTTCTGCATCTCCCTACCGGTCATACCTATACACAAATACATTGCCCTCCCACTCGAGATCTTCATCTCGCCATGACGCCATCTTCTTCGGCGTCCCAAATCTCACCTGCAACCATTATTCCCCTTACTTACCGCCGCTTATTTTTCCAATCAGCCAGTCATATTAAATGATAACACGGGGCAACAAATTTCATTTATACATTATAAAAAGGTACTTGATTTATTAAAAAAACACAATTTGTAAATTAATTTTAACTAGGTTACATAATTTACAAAAAAACTTTAGAAAAATTATCAAAATTAATTCAGAAAATGGAAAAGAATTTAACTTGTAAGAAACAAAATTTCAATTTATATCCAATTTTTTTTTCTTGTGCTTTAATTTTCCTATTACTCTACTTTTCTTTCAAGGTTAACTTTATTCCTCTCAGACCTCCGAGCATTTGCGGATTACAGGAGCTGCCGTCCGTCCGTCACGTGTCCTCACTACTTCCTGTTTTAGGTAAGTCTCTTTCAACTCAATCACTAGCAATATATATATAACCTTTTTTTTTATTTTAATACTTGTTCTCAGATAAGGAAAACTGACTCTACCCTCTGGGCAACTAACCCTACGACTACAGACAGGCCTGAGCTCACCCCTAATCTGACGCGCACCTGGTTCAATGCTCAACCAGGGACTGACACTTCGGGTAACTAAATTCTTGTTTTCCCTATACAAAAAAAAACATATATATATATACTTGAATATTTGTCCGTTGCAGTTGTCCGTCGTATCTGTCTAAGTCAGACAAATTGGCAGAATACCTGACTTCGGCACGGATGGTGTTGCCGAAGAACTGATGATTTTGTTCCCACGATGGATGTGGCTGCGTGGATGTGGTGGCTTATTTTTCTGTTTACTTTTACTTTTACTTTATAAGATTTCCAGATTGTTCTAAATTTTTAGTTTAAGTTTTTTTTTCCCACATTAATTTAATTTCTTGTTTTTCCAAATTTCAACTACTTGTGGCAAATTATTACTTGATGCAACAAATATTAAAGTCTGTAGTTATAAACATTACTATTTCTAGTTCTTGACAGTTTTATTAAAGCTTTTCTTCTTATTATTTAAAGTGTTACTCTCATTGTATAATTGTTTTGTTTTCGTTGTTGTGAAACATATCACTTTTAATTTCAGAACTTAATAAAAATTATTTAAAACCAATTGTTTGTTGACTTCTTTACTTGTTTTTTTCTTTTGTCAAAATTGCTTCCTTTTTTTTTTTTATTTCACAATCGCCGTTGCACTAGAACCACTTGCGCCACCACTTACCACATCTTTTGTTGCCAAGGAGAAAAATAAAAAGGGCCGACATATTGCTCTTTGGCGGCCAAGAAAGCTCGGTCGAGCAAAATGTCGGAATTCCTTCATTTTTCCTTTATTTTCCCACCAGACAATTTTCAGCAATTGCATCTCCAATTGTTTGTCTGTTTGTTTGTTTACCTTTTTTTCTTAATTCTTCTTCTTCATTCATTCATATTTCCCTCTCTCTTTCTACCTCTAGTTTCGTCCCTTTCTTGCTATAAATACTGGCGTTGCCAATCATTACTAATTCTTAACCCCCTAAGGGGTACACGCGACAAATATCAGTTTAAGATGAACTTAAATGATTTTCAAGAGAACAAATTATATAAAAGCCATGGTAAGCTATGAACCAATCATCCCAAATTCTGCAGAACGATTTCTGGTATTAAAAAACATAAATTTCAATACAGCGGTGCAATTAAGCTTCGTACAGACGATGGTCAGATCTTACAATATTGTAAGCAGGCGTTGCCAACAGCAAAATTTTTCTGACAATGGTTTATTGTCAGATGCATTAATTTTGCACATCTGCAAATACAAATGAGCTTACAATGGTCACACAGTTGTAAGACATTTTAGCCAATTTTAATGCAATTTAAGCAACGCTGCTTACCAATATTGTAAGATCTGACCATCGTCTGTACGAAGCTTTAGTTCAAGCGTTTGCAGTAAATTTCAAAAGGCTGCTAAAATGGAATATAAGGAAAATTATGGACCGTATATCACAAAATTGCATAACATTTTTTCTGGCCATATGATGCTTAACTGGAAGAAAGTTTACCGCGTATTTAATTATTTTACCAGAGTGGGCTTTATATGAGGCCTATGGTAAGCTATGCACCGATCTTCACCAAATTTCACAGTGTCATTTCTAGTTCTATAAAACTGTGATGTATCAAATTTTGTTATGATAGCGTTATTTTTTACGTTTTTAGGCGTAATAAGCTGTTTTCCGGGAGTAAGGTTTATATGGGGCCTAGGGTAAATTATGAACTGATCTTCACGAAATTTCACAGTCTTATTTCTAGTCCTGTAAAACTTATATGTTCCAAATTTTGTTATGATAGCATTATTTTTTACGTATTTAGGTTTACTAAGCTGTTTTTCGGGAGTAAGGTTTATATGGGGCCTATGGTAAATGATTGACCGTTCTTCACAAAATTTTAAAGTCTTATTTCTCGTTCAATAAAACTGTGATGTACCAAATTTTGTTATGATAGCATTCTTTTTTACGTTTTTAGGCGTACTAAGCTGTTTTCCGGGAGTAAGGTTTATATGGGGCCTATGATAAATTATGGACCGATCTTCACGAAATTTCACAGTCTTATTTTTAGTTCCAAAAAATTTTGGTGTACCAAATTTTGTTATGATAGCATTATTTTTTACGGATTTAGGCGTACTAAACTGTTTTCTGGAAGTAGGTTTTATATGGGGCCTATGGTAAATTATGGACCGATCTTCTCGAAACTTAACAGTTTCATTTCTATTCCTATTTAACTGTGATGTGCCAAAATTTGTTATGATAGCATTGTTAGTTAGGGTTTTAGGCTTACTATACTGTTTTCCGGGAGTAGGGCTTATATGGGGCCTAGGGTAAATCACGGACGGATCTTCAAGATATTTTACAGCGTGATTTCCAGTTAAATAAAACGAACTGTTGCGAAATCTTATATCATTCTGTGCATTTTTCCACCATTTATGTTAGTTTTTGTAACAAAATTATCAATTTTTTTTAGGTGGTGGTTCCACATTTTGATTCATAGCTCAGATCCTATTGAACCGATTTTGCTGGATTTCAATCCCAAACTGCTTAGGATAACTACAAGCAATTTGACACCAAGTTTATTGTTTATTTCTTTTGAGTTTTTCGAAAGTGAGCGTGTTTTCAACAGACGGACAGACAGACGGACATGGCTAAATCGACTTAAAATTACTCAAGGACCCAGAATATATATACTTTATAGGGTCTGAGATGAATAATTAAAAAGTTTCACACGGAATGACAAACTTAATATACCCTCTTCACAACTAATTGTGGTGGAGGGTATAAAAATAAATAAGTGTAAATTTTAAAATTTTTTTTTCTTTTTTTATTTAAATAACAATAAGGACAAAAACATATTTTTTGCTTAAATAACAATAAAATTTATTATATCTACTATTGATTCGGTTGGAAAATTGCCTCCAAATATTCCATATTTGGTTTTGTATTATCTTTGTCCTGTAGCAGCCCTTTTGCTTCTTCATCTAAGTCCCGATGTTCTACTTTCCATTGACTTCGAATGCTAGAGATAAGCGGATCTGACGTTGCCAACAATATATTAAACAGATCTTCGTACGTAAAATCTCGTGACATTTTTCTGGTATTGTGCTCCCTATAAAATCTGTAATCTTTATTCCTTTTTTCCTGGGCTTTTTCTGACAGATCTTCTAGTGGTATTAATTAATGCCTAATGACATCCTCTGCATGATAAAGGATTTTATGAACCGTTGCAGACATATTTCTCCATGGATATTTGATGTATATATTCGAGCTGTTTCTTTGGCATAATCCCCAAATTTTCTATAATCAATTTGTTCATTGCATGCAAGTACTTGATATAAGACTTATATCAACACCTGTTATTTCAGATGCTTTTTTGGGATCAGAAAAGAACCTTCTTGCTGTATTCCCATCATTCGTATTGCCTGATCCTTGTTTTGGTTGGTCTATAATCCAGCCACATTTGCGAAATTCATCCTAAACATGCTTCTTTTTTATACTTCTTAAATCCTTGTTGGTTTCATTGTTTGTTATTGATCCTGTAGGTCCAAAATCCAAATCATAACTGATTTTTAGTATGTGCTCCATAATTCGTATTCTTGTATGTAGCGGCAATAATCCAAATTCATATGCATTAGTATTATCTAATGATTTTTCCGGGACTTGGTTTAATTAGCTTGATGTGGTTTGGCATATAATGCAGCTGGATGAAGCCTTTGTGTCAGTCAAAGCCTGGCCTACTTTTCCGTCTATCATCGTTAGCACTAATTGATAGTTAACTTCAATTAAATGGCCATCTATTTTTAATTCTAATGGCCGTAGTGTTGCAATTTGGGCTCTTATATAACTGGTTTCATTTTTAATGGTAACAGCAGTTTCCTTTTTAAATTCAAATTTAATTGGTCTGCAGTATTTTGTAGAAGATGGTGTGAGATTTTTCCAAATATCCTTTGTTTGCATCGTACTGGTCGAAGGCTCCGAGTGTTCCAAATTCTTTACCAATCGCAATGGAACAAATGATACCATGAATATATCTGTATCTGAAGTATTTTCACATATAGATTGCTTGTATTGTTTCTGTCCAGAAGAACCATCACATCCCCATTTGCAAAAGAGAGTTAACTTGCAGTTCCCATATTTTTTCAAATCATCTCCTTTAAGTGATTGTAGTAAACGCTGAGCTGTATGATTAAGTAGACCTTGAAGTTTTACCTCTGCCGAAATTGGTGTGATTTTAATAGTGTCCCTTGGTGGCAAACATTCCTTCTTAGCAGCAGTTATGTGATGATAAGCAGGATACAGATTTGAACCTTTTTCAATTGCACGCACTCTGAGCTGAATATATTGCTCTTTTGTTAACTACAAATCTAAAAATAATGCTAATGCCTCTTCATTTGAAAACTGTTTTTCATCGCTTGTCGTTGGAATACTCTTAAGAATCCGTTTTGTTCTCTTGGGACTAGCGATAAAAACTTTTTCAATAATATCGACTTTTGTGAGTTCTTTTTGTGATCGCAGTTGATATAGCAAAGCTTCTTGAATACTTGTATCTCCGATTTCTTCGTTGATATCCAGCTAGTAAAATCTCTCTAACCCCTTTTGACCCTCATAAATTCTATACTTCTGAATTTCAATTTGACTACAATATAGAACCTGAAAAAATATTTAATAACACAGCAAGTATAATCGGTACAGTAATACAACAGAACATTGTTTGAAGACTGCTTTACTACCAATATAAAAAATGTTGAACCCACTATTGATAAGAGTTTGACATAAAACATAATCCATCCGATTAAAAAACTAGAAAAACCGTTATAAAATCAAGCCAAAAAATCCGTTTTATCCGAATATCTCCAAAGGCAAAGGAGATAACCTAAAAATTTAAGCATATTTTTTGTAGCACACCTTAAATTTAATTTTTTTTTGAAATCCATAAAATATTTTTGGTGAATTTTTTAAAAGTTTGAATTTCAGAGGTTACCAATTTTAGAGGTCCGCAAGTCCCACTCCCGACCCTCGATTCTTTCAATTCAACTCAAAAGCTATCCGGCTATGACAGTTTAAAATTTCATTCAAATATGTTCAGCCGTTCATAAGAAGCAAAATAATTTTTCAATACAAAACGTTCGTAAACCCTTGTGTTATATTTCAGTCATATGAGCAGCTTAAATAAAAATAGCAAAAAAAAAAAAAATGTTGCGAGTAATTTCATTAAAATGAAAAAAGTGTTCAACAGACAGTTCCAAACAGTTGAACAAGTATATATGGGGTTAAAGAGGACACTTTCAGCTTTCTGATGGTACTAAAATCTCTTTAACCCATTTTGACCCTAACAAGTTCTACTCCTCTAAATTTCGGATTTAACTAAAATATAGAACCTGGGGAAACATTTAATAACACATCAGCAGTAGTGCGATTCACTAACTTTTATAACGATTATCGAATCGTTAAAATAAATATAACGAAAATTTATCGAACATGCTATTCAGTAAAATTTTTAACGATATTCGCTGTCGTTTAAAGCCAGCTGTTACTTTAAGCAATTTTTTTGTCGTTATTTAAGCGACAATAATTTAGGTTGTGTTTATTTAATCGATAAAATGTATTTTATGTTTAAAAAAGTTTACATACATACAAAGATATATTCATAAGCATATGTATGAACAAAAACAAATTTTTAAATTTAAAATACAGTGATGTAATGAACCACTTTTTAAAGACTACTATCCCACTAATATAACAAAAAAAATGTCGACCCATTATTGATAACGGTTTGCGAGAAATCATAATTTAGTTCTGATCAAATTTACAGCCTGTTCGTCGATTTCGAACGTTAACGTTCGCATAGAAAATTACATTTAAAACAAAAACAAATGTTCGAATTTTGTTTTAGCGTTAACGTTCGAAATCGACGAACAGGCTGTTACAAAAATTAATTTTTTTCTAAAACAACATAAAATATTTGTTTCCAGCAGCATGCCACAGCCACAATTATCAATATTTTAATCTAGTTTTTTGGATACCTTAGTTCTAATATGTTTGCTATCGAATGGCATTAAAATTTTTGAAATCGGCGATGTCAAAAAATTGGACTTTTGGCCGATGAAATTCAATTTTCAGCCACAGTGCTCCGCATCAATTGACACATCAACGTCATCAATATCTTTTGATATTTTTATTCGATAAAGATAAGAAAATCTGGTTTTTCTCCGACAATTCCGTGCTTTTGTCAAAAATTATCGAATAGAATTTTGATTCATATAACACATAAATATACACATAAATATTGCAAATACTAAGGCTTTTTAATAATTCAACCGCACGCATTATCAAGTCAAACGTTTAGTCTTTGGATAAAGATGGCACCTGCTGGGATTGAATGTAGAATAATAAGTAATTGAATACGGTAAACTAGATGTTTCTTTGGAAATATCTAATAAATAACTATTAGGATTAAGATATGGATACTTATTGAAAATCGTTAGAGATTCCATAAAAAAAACACAAAAAACCTTGCTGGGATTTCCAAAAATGTTGTACATTAAAAAAAATATTATTGGGAATTCTTGTATTATCGAATTTAACAAAACATATTTTTATAATTTACGGGGGGGAAATTTCCTTATTTCCCCTCCCCTGAATCCGCGCCTGTCCCATGCAGATTCATTATCAGGTATGTGATGAAAATCGATCGATTTCAAAACGAACGTTTTTAAAAGGTGTGATGAATTTCGAAGGATTTTAAAATCCATTTCTGAATTTAAGTCTACAATTTTCGTTCAGAATACACTTCAGTTAACGTATATAATATAAAATTTGAAAGAATAAAGATTGCAAATAAAAGGAATATGCATTTAAAATCCATTTTAAAAGATACTGAAAACGATATTTTCGGTTTCAAATCGTATCGTTTTTAAAATCGATTCCCATCACATACCAGTATATTAAAGTTCGACTGTAATAATAATTAGACCATGAGCCAAAAGGTTCGTAACAAATTATAACAATGTTTAACCTTTTCTTTTATTTGTTTTGAAACCTTTTTTTTAAATAAATTTTCTATGAGCTTTTTAAATTAAGTAAAATAAAATTTAAATCAAATAGTTTTTCATGGCTTAGTAAATATAAAATGATCATATTTAACTCACCAATTAATTTGTTACATAAAATTTGTTCTTCCACAAATCGTACATTTATAATTAAATAATATTTCTGCTCTCGACTCAAAACATGTAATTCCAAACACACTATCTTATTGGAAAAAGTTTCCTTTAAATCGCTTATTATTATTTTACTGGCTTTTAAAATTAAATCTATCATATATCTACCATCAAGATGACAATCAAATACATGTTCATAGGGCGCTAATAAAGCTTTAAAATATTCATCATCATCAAAGAGACTCAAACACAAATCGCGTTGTATTATAAGTCCCAAACATAATTTTAGAAATGTGTTCTTGTTGAAACTTATTTCAACGTTAAAAAACTTTTCTTTGCAACTAGTTACAGTCCTTGTGTCCTCCATGGAAATGGCCGAGTTTTCACAATATAGCGATTCATGATCGTCTATATATTCCTTTTTAATGAAGTAGGACTCGATTTTAGTCCTTTTTGTGGGCAGTTCTTCATCACTTAAGACTTCATTTCTAATAGAGCAGGATTCATCATCATCATGTTCATTATCATCAGGAAATTTCCATTCATTGAATTGATGTAATTCATTAAATCTACGTTTTCTATGCACAAAATAATTAGCATCTGTTATTAATAAGGCTTTATGGACTTTTTTATAATGGCTTTGAATGGTGATCATGTCTTTTTCTAAAATTTCATTACAATTGATAAATAAACACTGGAAAGAATCTGATCTTAGATCATGTACCACTAAGTCGTCTAAATTTATATTCAAATGCTGTAACAACATTTCAGATGTTTCCTCATGTTCATTATCATTCAGACTAATATTCCCTCCAATATTTAAATTGTGTACTTTATCATAATGCCTTTTTATATTTCCCACTACACGACCACTCATGCATCTTTGGCAATATTTTATGAGGCATTTTGAAATATTTGTCTCTTTACAGTAGTCCACATAGTTATCAATAATAAATGTTTTATACCGTCTTTTTCCCCAAATTTTTTTGTTATCTTTTCGTGGTTTAGTAAATGATTTAGATGATGAAGGCTTGTCATTAACATCAGTTTCTTTTTTGAACTCCTGAACTTCTTTAAACCCTTCATTATATCTTATTCGTTTTCTTCCCCATTTATTTTCATAACAATTTCTTACAACTATAATATTATGCATTACTTGGTAATGATTCTTAATAGAATTGACATCATTTACCAAATTATAATTACAATTAATGAACAAACATTTATAAGAGGATGTTTCTTTATCATATAATGCAAAATTACTTAATTTTATGCCCATCTGTTCTCTTTTATTTCTTGTTAATTCTTTACCACTAATGCCATGCATAATAACGAAATTATGGACTTTATGGTAATGCCTTTTGATATTATTACACATTTGGCCACATAATAAACGTTTACAATTTCTTATCAAACATTTTGATACATTTGTATTTTTACAATATTGTACATAATTTTTAACAGGAAATTTTCTTCCTATTTTTCTTTTCAAAATTTTGGAAACATTATCATCAGTTTCGTATATGTTGTAAGAGCAATGTGGAACGGCATTTTCATTTAGAAGTTCATTTTTAATATAAATCGGATCCGTTTTAGCTAAAATCTCTTGATCATTAGTTAGATCTTCTTCGTTTTGCGAGTTATTTTCATATATATAGCGATATTGACGTTTTCTATAAAATCGATTAGGTATATTACCTGACTCCTTCGCTATTATTATTCTATGTGTATCATAATAGTGTTTATTAACTTTAGCGAAATCTTTTTCCAGCGTATGATTACAATTTATAAATAAACATCTGTCAGTAGAAGTTTTTATATCTGGGAACACTAACTCCTCCACAGGAACAATGAAAGTATTTGTTACGGGTTCCATATTATTTCTATACTCCTGCTTTACATTATTTTCATCAGTTACTGCGATTGTTTTAATTTTATAATTATGTACCCAATTATAATGACGCAAAATATTTCTAGGTATTTTACCGCTTAAAGCTGTGTAACAGCCTGGCATTTTACACACAGACTTATCTAAAATCGGGTCATAATTACAATATTTATCCATATTAACAATTATTGGTGACTGTTGTTTTAAAACATCGGAAAAACCATCATTGCCTTCGTTGGATTTGCAATTCTCATGTACTATGACAAAATTATGTACTTTGTGATAATGTCTCTTAATATTCCCAGTTCTATGGCCACTCATAAGTCTTTCACAATTTCGTATTAAACATTTTGAAATATCCGTTTTCTTGCAATATTCAACGTAATCCGCAACCAGAAAATTTCTGTAGCCTTTATCTTGTTTATTCTTATTTAAAATAAGGTTTGAATGATTTTTTCCGTTAACATTATCAGCAATTTTTATTGGCTCTCCATCCCATTCACTATAGCTATTTTGAGTGTTCATATTGTGAATTTCAGTAAGTTCCTCATTACACCCTCCTCCATCATCTATATAAATTTCATGAACTTTTTGGTAATGCAGTTTAACAGCAAATTCATTTTTTTCACACAATTGTTTACACTCGGGAACCAAACATTTAGCTATATTTGTTTCTTCATCATATTTTATGTATTTATCCAATTCAATTTCATTATTTTCTTTAATAGTTGCCATTTTTTAATTTAACAAAAATATACCAGTATTGTAAAAAGAAAAAGAAGAAATAAAATGTTCGCGCACCAAAGAATGCTAATGAGAACTGAACTAAATTTTTTTGTTTTCTCTTATCTTCTGTTCTCGTATGTATAGTTTCTTTGAACAGGGTTGTCATTTTTTGTTCTCGAAACACAAAAAACTAATTCTTTCAAGGAGTGAAGAAAATTAACATGTGGCAATATCAATCAATAACATTATATGATCAGGGCTGCCGAATAATTCCGTTTAAAAAAAAAAAAAAAAAAAATGGAGGGAGAAAATAAATAACAGACTTTTTCTAATTTAAAAAGTTTTCTTAACTTTGTAAAAATTCGTCTGCTATTGCATTTTTACAAAGTTTTTAAAAATGGTTGTCCTACGTTTTAATTAAACTTTTTTACATTTCGTCGGTTGATTATTTAATTGTCGTATGTAATTTGTATCCACATACGACAATTAAATAATCAACCGACGATTTATTAGATCTAACCAATTAGTTGGACCTTGTAATTCCTCCTGGCTGGAGCCTTTACATCAGTTACGAGTTATAAGTTCTTTTAATTATTTGCCCGAAACTTGTACGATATTTCACTGAAAGTTATTAAGTTCATCGTGATAAACTCATAAAACATAGTCGTTTTAAACCTATTTTTTGAAAATACGTGAGTTGGGATAGCAAGGAGGAACATTTTTTTTTTTTTGTTTTTATACAGTTGAGTTTTTATAATTGTTAATTTTTATTTAATTTTAAGTCAAACATTTATTTTATTTGTGATTATATAATAGTTAAATATATATGTAGGTATGTATATATTAATTTTTTAAGTAAAACTAAGTTAAGTAGAATGATTGTAATTTATTAAACCAGCACTCTTAGGCCCTGAATTTGTAAAACGCAACGCAATCCCAAAAATAACATTGAAAGCAAAAACAATGTCAAAATTTTTTAAAAATTTTGTTGTTGCTTTCTACAGAAATACATATTGCGTTTAAAAATTATCAACGCCACAAGATATGCAGCGTTTAAAAATTCAATATTCCTTTCTATAGAAAACAACAACAAAATTATAAAATATTTTCGATTTTATTTTTGCTTTCAATATAATTTTTGGCGTTGCTTTTGCGTTTTACAAATTTAGGGCCTTAATCTTTTTTTAGTTGCAATGTTTTTTTTTCTGTCAGTAACTTAGAATCTTATTTTGTTATTATGTATATTCACCCATGTTCTGAAAATTTGAAATTACAAAAAAGGTGATTTTAAACCAGTCTGCTAAGTGGGCGCCAATTTAAAATTACTTGCTTATTTGTATTTACCAGTTTTAACTAAGTTAAAACTTTTGTGGTTTTCGAAACACCAATTAATAACAATTGTGATTTCAAAATCACAAGTGATTTGAAAACATGTGATTTACAGAACATGCCTGATTGTCAGTTTACTTGGTGCGGCGAAAAATGGGTTAATTGGCCAATAAGGCTGGGTTTTTGGGATAATAGTTAAACTAGGGTTAGTTAATCTGAAAACAGATTTGTGCCGCCATTACCAAGTTTGTATACATTTTGTCGAAACAGCTAAGTGTTGCTTAAAATGTTGGTCTTTACGAAAAAAAAAAAAACAAAAAGCCAGAAGCAACCAACCAAGGCGAATTCATTGCAGGTGGTCTTAAAAGCCCTGCTGATAACTTTTTGTTTTAGCTTTTTCATTGTCGTATGTCAAAATTATGTGGCCAAAAACAAATTACTTGTGTTTTAAAATATTTGGAAAAATTTAATAAATTTGTAAACTTACCTATTACCTTATTACATATATTATGTTCATCTAGAAAACGTACATTAACAATTAGATAATTGTTATCTTGATTTAGAATAAACAATTCCAAACACATTATCTTATTTGAAAACTTGTCCTTTAAACTTTGTATAATAACATCATTTGCTTTTAAAACTCGCCATTCAATTGCAGAAGAGTTTACTTGACAATCAAATTCCTGTTCAAATGGAGTCAAAAGTTTTTTGAAATATTTACAATCATCAAATAGTTCCATAGGTAAATCACGTTCTGTTACTAAATCAAAACATAATTTTAAAAATGCTTGTTTTGTCATTGCTAGGTCAAAGTTTTGTAACTTAAATGGAACATCATCTCTTCTTAACTTTTCGGTTTTAACTTCACGTGACTCAATTTCTTTCTTAAGTTCTGTTAAATTATTTTTTGGTCTTTTAGAACAATGTGGCTTTTCGTCATCACTTATTAATTCATTTTTTATAAAACAAGTCTCCACTGGTACATCTATATAATTCTCTTCTTCTCTAGAAAAATCACTTTCATAAGGAAGTTGCATATCATGACTTTTACGCTTTCTGTAAAAACGCTGTGGTATATTATCCGAATCTCTGGCTATGATAATTTTATGTATTTCATGATAATGTCTTTTGAGAGTAGGCAAATGTTTTTCCAAAATTTGTTTGCAATTAATAAATAAACACTGGAAATGTGTAGATTTTGTATCAAAAACCACAAAATCATCTACTGGTATAAGAGATGAATTTTGTAATTGATCATTCGAAATTTTTGAATATTTTGTTTTATTAAAAATTTTCGAACCATTTGATTCTATATCAAAATTATGAACCAGACCATAATGACGTTTAATACTAAAGGGTTTTCTACCCACCAAATTTGTCTTACAGCCAGGAACTTTACATAAAGATTTATTAATTAACGGATCATAATCTATAAATTGTTCAAAGTTTATGTTTGCGTTAGAATAATTTTCAGATACATCAGACGTTTCATCCTCCATTTCTTCTTCAAATCTGTTATCTCCAAATGAATCATTATTATAATATTCCTTTAACTCTCTATTCATTGCACTTATTGTTTCCTGATTGTCATGTACAATAACAAAACTATGGACTTTGTGATAATGTCTTTTAATATTACCAGTACGGCGGCCACTCATAGGCCGTTCACAACTCCGTATTAAACATTTTGAAGTATTTGTTTGTTTACAATAATTCACGTAATCGGCCACAAGAAATGTCCTATATCCTTTGTCTCCCGAACTATCGGGGGCATCATTGTCAAACTTATTTTCTTCTTTAGCATTATCGTTTATATATTTAATACTATAGTAATGGGGGTTACATTCTCCTTCATTATTATAGCTATTGTGATTATTTAACATTTCCACACTATTATCATTTTCTTCCACATTATTACCATCACCATCTATACTAACATCGTGAACAATGCTGTAATGGCGTTTAATGGCGAGTTTTTGTTTTCCAATAAAGACTGTGTGGCACTCAGGAACCACACACTGGCTAATATTTGTTTCTTCGTCGTATGATATAAATTTTTCAAAATCGAATTCTTTTTCTTCTTTGCTCATTATTTTCTGTTGCTTTTCTAAAAAACACGGTTTTATTACTACGTTTTATTGTTGTTTGCGAACTTGGTGGAGCTCTCGCACTGTTATAAAGCACTGAACTAATTTTGTTTGTTTTCTTTTCACCTGTTCTATCTTTTAATTTCTGTACAAAACAGGGTTGTCAAACAAAATTGTTCCCGAATCACAATAAGCCGGTTCATAGGGCCACATATTTAAGTAACTGGGATAAAAAAAAGAACAACAGTCTGGTAATATTGCTGACACTTTTGAGGTCTTGAGCAAGGCGAATTTATAAAGATGACTGCATAATGAGATAGTTATGCTAGCTATCCCTTTTTATTGAAAAATACTATGTATTTTGTTTTTGTAAAAAGTTAGAGTGAATGTCAAAAATATTTGTTGGAAATATAAAAAAGGAAATTTTTTTGTTAATAAAATATACACAACTGCTTTAGAAAGTCCTCAAAATCAATTGTGGCTCCACTTATTCCTTACGCATTTTTAATTTCTTGTGTTTATATTTTATATTCACTTTTTTTATTTTATAAAATTAAAATAAGTTTTTTTTCAACTATTTAAGTTTTTATTGAATTTTAAATTTGAATTAATTTTTTCACAAAATGTAAACAAAGCTTGACATTCAGTATACACACAAAAAAATAAACAATAAACAGATGAGTCAAAAATGTCACCTTTATGAATTCGCCTTGGTCTTGAGTAAGATCAAGGCGAATTAACTCCAGGTAAGCTCAACTCAAGGCGAATTAACTCCAGGTAAGCTCAACTCGTCAGCCGTTCATCAGCTGTATCCACGGCGAATTAAAAAATGGTGAAACGTCAAAATATTGTTTTGTTTCTATACTGAAATTTCACAAGTCAGAAAATTGCAAAAACAAAATGCATGGGGCATACAAGGGGCCAAGGCGAATTAACTCCAGGTAAGCTCAACTCGTCAGCCGTTCGTCAGCTGTATCCACGGCGAATTAAAAAAATGGTGAAAAGTCAAAATATTGTTTTGTTTCTATACTGAAATTTGACAACAAGTCAGAAAATTGCAAAAACAAAATTCATGGGGCATACATGGGGCTTTTTGTAGTTGTAGAGTTGCACTTACCTGTTATAAATTCGCCTTGCATGGGGCTTTTTGTAGTTGTAGAGTTGCACTTACCTGTTATAAATTCGCCTTGAGTAAGATGTTGTTTTTTGATTTTATCTTAAGGTACAATTTTTACATCTGATTAATAGCTAAAAATTTGCCGAAGAGAGACAAGCAATATTTCGAATAGTTCACAAGATATAGACTTAAGAATCAGTACATGTTTTTTGAAAATTGTACTAAAATCCACCCCCAGTCAAAAACTTCAAAAATAAATTAAAAAAAAACCTTAGCTAATAATTCAAAACCCAGCTAGCGTTTTTCTTCTACCATCATAAGCTTTCAGATTTTGGGGGTCTAAATTGGTTCAAGATTTAAGTGCTGAACTGTGTTATACAAACAATTTACGGCTGAAGTGCAGTTTAGGAGCGTACGATAAAAATAAAAACTATGCCACCCAATTCAGAATAAAAAAAAACCAAAATTAAAATTTAAGGGGGCTAAGGCCCGAGGGGCCCCCTGGATCCAAAAAACTGTCCCGTCCACTTAGTGATATGTCTGGGTACCAGCGCTGTCAGGTTGAACTTTGTTTTGCAAGCAAAGGCTGAATGTAAATTATAGCGTATGAATAAATCAAAAAAATTGTGACTTTGCAGTTCTCTGGTACCCACCAGCGTTGTCAGGTTTTTGGAGATTTATCCCCAAAAAAATCCCCAAATCGACTTTGATTTACCATAACTTCTGTTCTAATATTTGAATATTGTCTATATTGGACTTTTTTAATTCTTTAACATCTGCTTTACAAAAATATTCCAGAAACCTATTTTTTTTCTTGAAATTAAAATTTTTGCATCATAAATTCTATTGTTATATCGAACAGATATAAAGTCTTTAACTCTGCTTCAAGTTTTGTAAGACAATCTAATAAAGAAAATGTTCAGAATTTGAAATTGCGAATAGTTGACTTTTATCAAAGAAGTTATAAGGAGTTAAAGTAGATTTTGGGGATAAATCCCCAAAAACCTGACAACGCTGGTGGGTACCAGAGAACTGCAAAGTCACAATTTTTTTGATTTATTCATACGCTAAAATTTACATTCAGCCTTTGCTTGCAAAACAAAGTTCAACGTTGGTAATTTTTACATCGTTTCGTACACATTTGATTTTTGCATTTATTCGTTTTTTATTGAAAGTGCTTTATTTGCATTTTTGTTGCTCACGCAATATAACACAACTGTGTAAATTCAAAAGAACACATACTTATACTTTTGCATTCAAGAAAAAAAGAAATGATCCACAACTTTTTGGCGGCATATTTTTTTCGCAAATTAAAAAAAATTCAGATCGTGTATCATTTCTTTTTTCCTTTCTTTAGTCCTATTTTCATCCATACATGATCTAGAAACTAAATCCGCTATCATATTAGAGTTACTACAAAATTGCATTTATATATATTCCAGAGCACCGTGTAAAATGCATCTAATTTGCACAAATCTAAATTATTTACATACAAAGATGTTATACTTGGCAAAAGATAAAATTTGATACCCATATTGCCCTATTTAAAACGAAGGATTACCACCCCATTGCATTTTTGTCAAAACGCGAACTAGCACGAATTTCAAAAAAAGTTGAGACACGTATTTAATTAAATCGATTAAAGATTGAAATGTGTTAATTTGGCACTTTTATTACAAACAACCCCGAACAAAAAATTCAAAAACCGTTTTTTTTTTTTTTTTACAAAAAATCCGTAAAAAACGGACATGGATGATCGTCCTTAGACAAATTTTATATACAGTTGGACGCGCCTTAAAAAAACCTTACGATACCCAACTTGTATATCGTTACTTTAATATAGAAAAGCCCTAACTAACATTTTCCTTACTTTATAGAAGAAGGACAAAACTTAATAAAAATTGTAGTCTTGTAGTCGCGATTTTTTTTTAAACGCAGTTTTTTATTAATCTCTCTAAACAATTTAATAAAAAACTGCGTTTAAAAAAAATCGCAACTACGATACTACAATTTTTATTAAGTCTTTTCCTTCTCCTGTAAAGTAATGAAAATGTTAGTTAGGGCTTTTCTATATTAAAGTAACGATATGTTGGTAAGGAAACAGATTCGTAAAGCAACAAAACATGCAAAAATATACCCTTTTTCAAACTGGTCCAGCTCACGAGAGGTCAACCCTGGAGCCGAAATATTTAAAATGTCATCTTAAAAAAAGTCCAAGGTTCATTTTTAGGAGGGTACATCGAGCACGAATTTTGCTTCCATATGTGCACATATGTGCGTTTAGTTTCATTTAAATTTTTTTTCTTGTACTACATATGTAGTTAATGCTGAATGAATACATGAGTAATAATTGCTTCATTTCTGGCTTTTTTGTTTGTATTTTTTTTTTTTTCTTTATCAAAACAATCATTGTCGCACAGAACACACAAACATATTTATTAAAAAACGAAGCTAACGATTGTATAAATAACAAAGCACGATGTGCATTATTTGAATGACTGCAAACCAGCAGCGAATATTTGCGGTTGCGCAAGTTTGATTGTATTTGGTGTTGTTGATTAAATGCGATTTTTTTCAATCGCATAAAGCTGTTCTCTGGTGGGTACTCAAATTAAAGGTAATTTGCTCACGATTGCAAATACGTATTTTGTTTTTGTATTCGCATATTATTTTCCTCTCAAGGTTAATTTAACACATTGACTGCCAAGGCACTTTCAGCAAATAAGATGCTGGGGGCCACAGCATTTTTTTTACAAATAAGAGTGTCGCACGCATGTGTCCGACGAGGTGCCTCCCGACTTTTTTTAATGCAAGGTCATGTCGGACATATGTATATGCACGGCAAAAAACACTAACAAAAATGCAACAAATTGGGTTAGCTCTATATTTTTCCTTATTACGTACTTATGTATGTATTAATTTGTGTCTTTGCCTTATACATAAGAATAAAATGTAAAATAATTTTTCTTTAACTTTTTTTTCGTACTGTGTATAATAAAATGAATAAAATTTTTTTTTAATTAACTTTTGAGCTGCGCCAAAACCAATATTACAGAAATTTCATGGGGGATTTACATCATATTACTGCAATAAAATCCTATTAGTCATCAGCCACTTTTGTGTGACATGGCTAGAAAGAATTAAAATCGCGTCGGACATATGTAAGTATGTGTCCAACGTGGCCTAAACCACATAGTGCAGTGTCACACATATGTGTCCGACGTGGCCGTCAATGTCTTAAGTATATTTTTTAGCGAAGGCGGTGTTTGTTATACCATAGAGGAGAAAATCCTTGCGCTTGGCCGAAGGCCGGCTATGCAGAGAAGCTTTAGTTAGCGAAGGCAGTATTTGCCTGGGGGCAAATTATGGCGGTCGTGATTGAATTCTTTTTCGATTCGAAAGCAATTTTATTTCTTATTCTTTCTGTCCATGCTGAACGTATTGAAATTATTTCTTAAGTGTTGTAAAGCATTTATTTTAGTGTTCATAACACTGAAAAAATAATAACGATACGTTCAGTATCGCCTAAAATAAAATTGCTTTAGAATCGAAAAAGTATTCGATCACGACTGCCATAATTTGCTCCTTGCTATGCAGAGAAGCTTCAGTAAGCGAAGCCGGTTTTTTGTTATACCATAGAGCAGAAAATCCTTGCGCTCGGCCGAAGACCGGTTACGCAGAAAAGAATTCACCCTTATTGTGTTTGGCGTATTTAAGATACGCCTACGACAGTTTGGTAATAGATTAATGAAAAAAAGTTCACGTTCTCTTTAATCTATTACCAAACAGTCGTAGGCGTATTTTAAATACGCCAAACACAATAAGGGTGATTATTTAGCACATCGGAAATAGGATATTAGTTAAAAAAAAAAATCGAGCATAAAACATTAAAAAAACTAGCTTAACCCGTGCGCTTTGCTACACTTTTTCAGTTGAGAGATATTTAATATCAACCCTATCGTGAATAAAAATTCCTTGGGAGTTTTTTCCCTTTTCCCATTTTTACAATTGAATTAGCATAGGAAAAATGGAAAAAGGGAAAAAACTCCCAAGGAATTTTTATTCACGATAGGGGTGTATATGCATCCTATGGGAGGTATTTCCCCCCGGCGCCTACCCGCTTTATTTTTATTGTCAAAAGTGTGGTATACCATTAAAGTAATTTCTACAAAATTTGAACATTCTTACTATAACAGTTCTTAAGATATGCGATATTAAACATTGGCGTCCTATGGGGGTAACACTTCCCCCGCTGCTATTTTATTTCTATTTTGGGGCTCAGAAGATCCTAGTGTCATAAGTTCAACAAAATGCGTGCAGCGGCTCTTAATTATATTTCTATCTATGAGGGGTACTGCTCCTCCTCTGTTAACCCCGCCCATTTTTATATTGAAATTTATAGATTACCATAACTGTAGCTTTAACCATGTTTGAAGACTCCCTTTAATAGTTCTTCAGTTGAGCGATATTTAATATACATACATAGGCATCCTATTGGAGTTATTTCCCCCCTGCGCCTACCCGCTTTATTTTCAATAGTGTAGTATACCATTAGTGATTTCTACAAAGTTTGAACATTCTCACTACAACAGTTCTTAAGATAAGCGATATTAAATATTGGCGTCATATGGGGGGAACCACTTCCCCCGCTATTTTATTTAAATTTTGGGGCTCAGAAGATCCTACTACCAAAAGTTCAACAAAATGCGTGCAGCGGCACTTAAGATATGCGATATTTAACATTGGCATCCAATGGGGGGTACCAATTCCCCTGCCCCTATCGAATAAGTAGCCTATTTTATTTTTAGGGCTCACGTGATGTTACTGTAAAAATTTCAGGAAAATCGGTTCTGTAGTTTAGGAGTCTATAAGCCAACAAACAAACAAACATACATACATTTTTATATATATAGTACTTTTCGCTTATAGTCCATTCCGCTTAAAGGCCAAAAACGGATTAAAGCCAAAACTGTCATATTCACTTGCACATTTTTTCGAATTTCATACAATTTATTTGTTCTAAGGTCCATTTCGCTTGTAGTCCATTTTCGTTTAAAAGCCACATTTTCTTAGCATGCATTTAAAATTCTTTATGCAAAAATGGTCGCTTATAGTCCACTCTGTTTTTTATATTTTTTAATCAACAGGCAACATGTTTTTATTTACGTTTCTCGCAACTATTATTTTTAACAATTTATTTCAATTAAATCAATATTTAGTTATGTTTTAAATAAACTTCTTTTGTTTAAACATAATGGTTTTATTGAAGAAAATAATATTTATATAGTCCAAAATGTGGATTATAATAGATTTCACTTATTATCCATAAAATGGCTTATAAAAACAAGTTAGAGTGCTATATTCGCCTGTGACGAATCTTTGACACCCTCCATTGACAGTTCGAATGTTTAAGGAGTAATATCTGTATGATGTTATTCACCCCTATCGTGAATAACAAGTGGAATTTTTGTTCCCATGAAATTTTCATTCCCCTCGAAGGGAAAAAAGCAATCGTGAATCTCATGTGAAAAATTTTCCACGCTATCAGTTCCAGTGAATGGAAAAAGAAGAAAGATTAAAAAAATTAAAAATCGATGAAATTTTTGTTCAAAAATTTACAAGTATATATATTTTAAAGGAATGTTAAAATAATAAAGCAAAATATTTGGTACTGGAGGGATAGTTTGATTACAACGTTAGTTTTTTGCACTTTTTAAATTTAATGTAGTAAAATATTTTCCAAAATTCTGCCACCAAGTCAATCGAAAGCTTCACAAATCCGCAGGCAATCGACCTGTTGTTTTGCATTTTGTTGAGCAATATATCGGTTTGTGCCTTATTAACTTTATTAACCCTTAATATTCGATTTATAGGAGTTACTTACATACGTGTTCTGTTCCCTAGCAAAAATAAAGCGAGAAATTCTAAGGGAAATGTGAACAAATTACAAGGGAAAAATTTTTTCACGATAACGGCAATTTTTTCACGTTATTATTCTCCTTTGAATTACATTTTTTCATGGGAGTTGTTCATGATCGCAAATGTGTGAAAAGGGGAAAAATTACGAGGAAAAAATTATTCACGATAGGGGTGATTATCTTAAACCAAACACAAATGTCTTTACTATATATCAACATAGTTTCGAGTGACAAAAGCACAATGAGAAACACAAAAACGGCACGACTTTAAGAACAGTAAAAAATCACAGGGGGGCTACTCTCTATTGCGATGCGAAAGAAAATTTTAGCAAATCTAGCGATTGGTACTCTTTAATACGTTTGCGCATGTGACTTTCGCATCTTTTAAATTTTTCTCTTTTCGTAAATCATCACTTTATTTTATTTAAATTTTCCAATTTCAAATATTTTTACACACTGGCATTCCATTACTGTAAATCCGCGCCATCTTTAATTTTTATTGCCACTATCGCTTTTTTTCAGAAAATTTTGCGAAAGTGATAGAGAGTACCAAGTTGGCTTTTAGCTTTCGCATCGAAATTGTTTTCGCATCGCAATAGAGAGTAGACCCCAGGTGTGATTTTAAAAGCGTGTGATTTGAAATCACGTGATTTTTAGAACAGGCCCGATAATTTAAGATCTTTTTTTCTCTGTATCTCTCTGTATTTTTTGAATACGGTTTTCCCCAAATTGTTTAATGCGATGCGATACATAAGTTGCATTATTGTTTTTAATTCAACGACTGCTAAAAAATATCACAAATCTGTAATGACTTTGACACTAAAAAAAAATTTATAAATCCCGTAAAAGCAATCAGAAGAAGCTGAAATTAAAATATATAAAAAAAACTTACTTGTGGAAATAAATAAGTCTACCATGTTGCAGGCAAACCTTAACTTTGAGCTACAATATTTCAAAAAATACGCAATACTTTTAGATAATCACCCTTATTGTGTTTGGCGTATTTAAAATATGCCTACGACTATTTTATAATAGATTAATGGAAAAAAGTTCAGGTTCTCTTTAATCTACGTATTACCAAACAGTCGTAGGCGTATTTTAAATACGTCAAACACAATAAGCTTGAATATTTGACATCTGAATTAATAGAAGTGTTTTCTTTAAAAAAAGTTAAAAAATTAATTAAATTTTCTACGTCGAGTTCATTGCGAAGAACAAAAATATTAAAATTGTTATTACCTATATCCTATAAATTTTTTTTAATAAAAGACTTATTCCGTTTTTTCAAAAATTTATTAAATATTTCTGGTTTTCTTCTTCTAGAGTTGTGTACAGACATAATTTTTGTAGGGGTTTGCTGATTTATTTTTTTGTTTAAAAAATCAAAATGTTTTTTGGTATGCAAACAGAAAAATTAACAAAAAAAAATAAACTAAATGTTTATATTTAACAAGCAAAATATGTAATAAAAAATGTGTAATATTTTAAGATGTTAAACATACAAATTTTTACAAAATATTTCTTGAAAAAAAAAAAAGAAAAAAATTAAAGGAAAATTTATTAAACTAATGAACGATTTTTAGCCTTTTATGAATAAAATGTACATAATTAAAGGTAAGGTTTTCAATAATTTTCCTAACTAAAAAAAAAAAACGATGTTAATGGAAAAACAATGTATATTTTTAGTATTAAAGGTTGAATTAAAGTTTGATGTTATTATGCTGTATTTTTATAAAAAAGTGTCTCTTTTCAAATATCATTAAACAAAACTTTTTGAAAGTATATAAATTAAAATCAAAAATTATATATGTATTAAACATATTTTTTTAAACCATACAAAAGATTAGAATAAATGTTATATATATATATATATTTTTTTTTTAATATATAATCATTAATAATACTTTTATATTTTAAATGAAAAAAAGTGATTCGAGAAAGAAAAGCTTAATGTATTTTGTTTAAATATAAAAACACTTAAATATAATTTTAAGCACAAATACAAAAAAAGTTTTGTGTTTGTTGTTGTCTAGGGTACTGCTAACATTAAAAAAATAAAATAAAATTTAAGATGTTTTGGGTTTAGACAAAAAGATTAATTAAAAAAATATATATATTGAAAATGTATATTATTAAAATAATAATTAAAATATTTGTTGGCTTGTTATCTTTTATTTGTATGTAATGTGTTGTTGTTGCCTGCCACACCCTAAATATTTACCTTTAATCACGCCAATATTGTTGTATTTAAGCGCTGCTCTCAGTAATGGTATTTTTTACTTCCTGTCCAACATTCTAATTAACACAGGGGGTTGGTGTTTTATTTTTACAAGATTTTTGGAATTTTATTTTAGTTGTTTGGTTCATGGATATATGTACATAAGTATATGAAAGTCGAATATTTTGGAATGTTTTTTGTTTAAAGGGTTTGGTTTGAGAAGTGTGAAGATGTTACAATTTTGAAGCAAATTTAAAAAAGAAAATAAAAAAAATAAAACAAATTAGTTTAAATAAATTAAAAAAAAAAAAGTATTTAATTTTAAGAAATCGAATAAAAAAATCATGAAATTGTGAAAATTAAGTCGGGATTAAAGAAATAAAAAGCATTAATTTAAAACAAGCAAGAGTGCTTTATTCGGCTGTGCCGAATCTTTGATAGCCTTCACCGACAGTTAGTATATATTTCAGGAGTAGGCTCTAGTAGATGGGTTATACAAGTTATTAATTTATCTTTATAAAAACTAAAAAATTGCATGGTGTTTTTCTGGCCAAATAAAGGGTACGTTCGTAAATGCTGTTGTCTCGCGCGCATCACTTGCACATTAGTAATGTTTAATGCAGTGTTGCCAGTAAAATTTCGAGAAAAATACATTTTTGTTGCCAAAAAGATACACTTTTTCCCAAAAAGGTACATATGGGCACTTCCAAGATTGTAAACGGGACATTCGCACACGTTTATATTGACAAAACTGTAAAAAACAACCTGATTTTCATTTTTTAAATAAATGATTCTTTTAACTCTCAATTAGCTCTTTAATTTCCGCAAATGAAATTTTTCGCTTACTGTCGTGGTTTCCGAGATAATTGCAAAAAACCAGTGATTGTAAACGGTACAAAAAACGGAAGTGGGTTTTAAGGGGTAACCGTTTAAACAGTGATTTCAGCGAAACCTGACTCAATATTTTATTGGGATTAATTTTAAAATGTTGCGTACTAATGTGCCCTAAAAATGGTTTCGATTTCAAAATAAAATATGAATTACATTTTTTTAAATAAATTGTTAAAGAAATTGTAAACGGGACAATTTTTCCACCATGATTTAAAATTTTTTTATGTTGCTATTTATAATCCTTTATATAAGAAACTTAATAAAAAATGTTTTTCAGATCATAAATATGCCTTAGATTAGAGTATTGTTGTTCCAAATGCATATTTTCGAATATACACAAGTATGTGCTAAAAGTTGTAGTACTTCGTTTACCATTTATCTTTTTTTTCGAATCAATTAATTTAAACGCATATATTAAAAAAATATAAGCTATTCTCTAAATAAATTTTGAAAAGAAAATTTTTTTTTTTTCCATTTTTTGTGGTTGACGTTTTTTGGAAATAGCCATTTTCGAACAAATTTGAAAATCTATTTTTAACGTTCAAAATTTATTAACATACTGTTTTATTTTAATTAAATGATGATCAGGTATATTTTGGGTTTCGACTCGAATGGAAAATTAAAATTTTTTTTTTGAATCCGCATAATTCATAAATTGGTGTTCCCTAATCCACATGTTTTTGTGTATTCGAAGTTTTTGTTCGAAAAAAAATGTAGTTGAACTAAATATCGCTGATTTGCTAACCGCAAAATGATAGCAAAGTCTAATATTTATTAAAAACCGTGAAGGCTGTTAAGAATCACAGGAAAAATTGCTTCCATCGCGAACACGGCTAAAATTCGCGAACAATTGCAAACTTTTAAACAAATAGCAAAATTAATTTGAAATCGCTAAATGGGTTAAAAAAAAAATTTCGGAAAGTACCAAAAAAAATTCAAAAAATAGCGAAATTTCGCGAAAAATTTTAATATTACGCCACGCCATACCATTCATTTGAAGTCCCTTAAACAATAAGGAATGGCAAAAAATCGTTAAAAATTACTAAATTAGCGGAAATGTGCAAACATTTCTAACAGCGGCACGATAGCAGAGTATACATTTTTTTTATTAATCGTTAAAGCTGTAAAGAATCAGAAAAATTACAGGAACAAATCGCTTTTATCGCGAACATAGCTAAAATTCGCGAAAAAAAAAACAAAATTTATAACAACCTCAAAAACTAGTTTGAGATCGCTAAATCGTGTAAAAAAAAAACAACTTGTCGGAAAATAACATAAAAAGTGTTAAAAAATTAGCTGTTATAACATCAAAATCAATGAAAAATTTTTTGCGTTTTTGTTACTATTTTTTTTTTTATTAAATTGGAAAAAGAACAAAACATTTTTTCTTGTTAAAAATGTTATCTCATATTAGAATAAAAGTCGATTCGTTTTACTTTCACCAACCCCTTACTACTCTTATTGAAAACGAATAAAAACATGTGAATGTGAAATGCAGAACACCAAAAATGCAGAAGTAATCAATTTTCGAGTGGATTCGGATTCTAGAAAATACCCGGATATCTTATAAATTCATTTGTATAACTATACGGGGGGCTACCCCCGTATTCATAAAAAATTAAAATGGATTTGAAATGCATTTTAAGAAAAATTTGTATGAAAATTTTGGCTTAAAACACATTTCAAACTTATTTTATTTTTTATGAATACGGCATAGGTATGTAATTTTTAAAAATACAATAAACTTTGGATGTTATCAAAACAAATTAATTTTTGTAAAAAATATTAAAAAGTTCATATAAATTTCTTGAAAATAAAAAAGATGTTCATATTTCTTTAGAACAACTTCGCACTACTAGTAATCATCGATTTAGGTAGATCGATCGCATGTTTCAACATTATTTATGCATTCTTTCTTCATTATTAAAGCTGCTATTGTATTAGTATTGGATAGGCAACGATGATCAATCAGTCTTAATAAATGTAATATGCTAAAAATTCTCTAATATTTTATTTCTGTACATTTTGCATACATATGTAATAAGTTGTTTTATGCAGTGAAGCCGCTAGGAAATGTTGGCAATTTTTCATCAGTTCATTTTCTAATGCAATAAATTTCAACATAAAATAAATCATTTTTGCATCAGTTCATTTTCTAATGAAATAAATTTCAACATAAAAGAAATCATTTTATTTTTCTTTCTGCTGCTTTTTATTGTAATTTATAAGAAAACTGACACTTTTTGGTTCAATATTTTCAATAAATTCTGCAATCGCTTTGTTTATAACGTTTTTATCATTTTTTAATGTTCACTTATAAAACCTTGCACAGCTGTTGTGCAGTAAAAAAGCATCAGCATCACAAGCGCAACTGGTGATTACGCATCAGCAACAAAATATTGCATCACTGCAGCAGTAATGCACAGTTTTGATGCATTTACGAACGTACCCTAAGCTAAATTGGACAATATCTATATTTGCTACAGTTCAAGGCGTATTTTAATGATTTCCAGGAGTGGGCTTTATGGCCCGACCGATCTTCACGAAATTTAACAGTGATTTCTTCTGTTATAAAACTATGACAGACCAAATTTAATGATGTTGTACATTATTTGTTACGTAGTGTTTTCCGAGAGTTAGGCCCCTATTACGGTTCACAACTTTTGTATTATGGTTACAACTTAGCTATTTTGCGGAGAACAAAAACATAACAAAATTACAACTGATCACAACCAGTTGTCTTAATTACAACTCAACTGAGTTGCTGTCTACTGTTTATCAATTACTTATTTTAACATTTGTTTGGGAAATCAGACTTTCATTTTTGGCGTTTTTTTAATAATTAATAAAAAATGCTTTTTATGTTATATAATTTTTTTAATGTTTTGTATATTACCGACTTTGCAATCCTTTAAATGTAGTTTTTTCCCCCTTTTTTATATTTCAGTTATAAATTCCAAATCAATTATGGCTTTTAATTTGCAATGCGTATAAAAAATTTATTTTGTTTAAAAAAATAAATTACGATTCTTCTTAAAAAAAAAAAAAAAAATATATGTATTTTAATTCGTACTAAGTGGCGGCTCGCTCACAAGCTTTAACTTTTTAGTTTTTATAAGATTCCCTGTTAACTCTTTCCGGCGCACTATATGAAAACCGATTTTTATTTGCATTTATTTATACATAGAAGTTATTTGCTTGAAAAAATGTAAAATAAAAGAACTGGAAGTATGTGGTATAATTTGTATACCACCGTGCTTAAGAGTAACATTTATTTAAAAAACTTTTTAAAGCAGTGGTATTATTTTTATACCACCAACTTTAAAAATCTACTGTTGCTGTATTTTGTTCGTTAAATGTAAGCTTAAATCGAAACGTGTTTACTACAGCTTTTTTTTAGATTTTTCAATCACAGCGTAGTAAATTTTAGTCTAATACATTTTGTTGTTGCAATGTTGTAAATCTTAGTACTTTAAATAAATTAATAAGATTCACAAGGTCTACATGGGACTTTACTATCAAGGGTAAAAACCGCTAATATGAATAGTGGTAGTTTTTATACCACCATGCCGGCACGAGTTAAAAAAGCTGTTGTTGTTTTAAAGCATATAGTCACCTTTAATGCAATCGGACGTAACTTCACAAAAATTACAAATCGAGTTTTTGATTGATTATGGTTTGTTGTATTAAACTATATGTTCATGCAAAATTTTAGACCCCTGCAATCGATTTTAGTGGATCTATTTATAAATACAAAAAAGACGTAACTACATTCTTGTATGAAAAACATACCGTGTATAAATCTACTTAAGCTTTTTATACCCACGCCACAATACTGCCCTCCTAAGAAAGGAAGTTACATCTCCATTTTAGTAGTGTTGAGTAGTTTGAACTTTATTCTTAAACTGGCCAACACAAATTTTACAACGAGAGAATTGACGTTATTGTGCTCGCGAGTAGAGTTTTTTTCGTTATCTGCTCAAAACTATTAAAATGGTCAACAAGGAATCCTCAAATTATTTTTCCTATTAGACGTTTAAACACTTTTGGACAATCATATCAGATTCGGGTTTCAAAAATCTGGAAAACGTTGCCAAGAGAACTAAGAAAATTTTCATATTCGCTGCACTTATTTAAATCTAAGTTGTTGGAATTTGCAGCGCTAAATAACTTGTCAATTCACTGAAACGAATAATGGCCAATGTGTTGGAATTTTCTTTCTGCATAATATGGAAATAGAATACATAGCATTCTTTATGTCTTTGTTATTTTTTAACTTAAGTTTTTTTTCTAGTTTGTAAGGTAGTTACGTTAAGTTTTATAATATATTATTATACATAATGCTTATGTTATACATAATGCTGGGTACACACTATGAACGCATTTACGCAATCTAGTGAATTAAATTCATTTTCATTCATTCCAGATTGCATCAACATCCGAACGCTTTGATACTTTGAGGTTGCATTGAAACAGATTGCATGTAGGTTGCACTGTGTGTAGCCATCATAAGTACCATTTTTTTTTTATTGTTTATTACATATATATATTGTTTCTGATAAATAACTGAAGTTTGTTGTCTAGTTAGTAGCTTTTATTAACCATAAAAGGCCCTAAGGGCTCGGTTATGTAATTGAAGAAATAAAATAAAATAAATAAAAATGGATATGTGACTTTCTTTCTTAGGAAAGCAGGATAGTGAAGGTAATAAGCACACTTCTCTATAATCTATTACAAAACAGTCGAAGGCGTATTTTAAATTCGCCAACCACGATAAGGGTGATTATGCGTTTGTAAGATGTTAGTAACATATGGGCATGTTCTAGAAATCAAAATGACGTGAAATTGAATTAAACGAGATTTTCAGGTTTTAAGAGTTGGTCTTGGGGAAATAACTAGCACTCAAAGAGTTAAGTATATAAAAAGGATTACTTTTATAAACTTTCATTCTTCGATTTTAAATACACTTCATTTCGATTTCTAAATCATGCCCGATAGTTTCAGATTTTTTAAAAATTTATAGCAAAATGAATTTTTACTTATCTTTTTTATGTGCAATAATATTTGGAATAAAATCTTAAGTTTATTTCCGGTCTGTGACATAAGGAATAAAATTTTAAAAAATCACTTTTTAAAGTTAAAATTGCTCTCCTACAAAACTAAAAATTTAAACTTCAGCACTTTTTTATTGCCACACATTTCACATAGTCCAAATACAAGCTAGCTTCTTTCCGGAAAAAAAGAGTCGTTGTTCCCATAAACAATCTTAATATGCCGGAATTTAGATAAAACTTGGTCCCAACTTATTTTTTTGCAATCACAATCGTGAACCTACCCATTTACATACCTGTAGCATTAAAAAATCGAAGAAGATTTGCATAATTTTTGTGACCGAATTTTTTTTTAATTTCTTTTTAATCCTTTTAAATGGACTGCAATTTTTATTTAAAATTCTGCAAGTATTTATCTGTTTTAAAAACCACAGTTCCGTCCGTTTGCATTAAAGGGGGCGATATGTTAATAAAAAAAAATGTTGGAGCATATTTCTGAGCTGCGTGTAATCATTTCTTATTGTTCAGATAAGGTTAAGGCAATGGAAAAACGTATTTAAATCTCATAATTTGAATAAAATCAAGAAAGAAGGTTCAGTGTAAAATTGACGTCATCTTGAGGGCATAGTATTGTAGACCTTGTACATCTTGTTAATCTTGATTTAACCTTTAACTTATGACGTGGTAGTTAATTTTACACCGCTGTTTTTTATTTCTTTAAAAACTTTTCTCTGTTGCACGCAAATAATTTTATACTCTCAGTACCTTTTTATAAAGATGTGCTCTTTATCAGTATTGTTTGCTTTATCGTAGCCAACAGTAGCGCGGAAATATTCGTGCTTAGTTGTAAATTTTACTACCACATAGTAGTGCTGGGAAACTATCGATAGACTATCGATATTATCGATAGTCTGAAAATATCGAAAATATCGATAGGAAAAATATAAATATCGATATCTTTAGTATGTATTTAAAATACAGATATGAAGACATCTAACAGCAGCTATACACACACAGTTTTTTGCCGCAAATATTTACTTGCTTTTATTAATTCGCGCTTATTTACAGCAATGAATATAAACAACAAGAATGGCAAGTGGTATGGATTGCTTAGCAGTGCTTTTTACTGCTAATTAAAGGACTTTAAGTCGAAATTTTTACATGTTTGGCACCGTTTCAATGATGTATGCAGGACGTGTCCCCTGTTGTTTAGGTTTTCTAGAAGACAATTTACAGGAAATCGTCGTACGACGTTTGAACGACGTTGTCTTGTAATTGTCTTCCTTTTAGCTTTATATGGGACAGTATGAGCGACTTTGTCTTATAAGTTGTCCTCTATTAAACTCTATTTGGAACAGTATGAGCGAAACTGTCTTATAAGTTGTCTTGTATAAAAGCTACTGACGACAAGTTTTCTTGAATGCTATTCAACCACTTGCTTGGTTTTCTTAAAAGTCTCACATTCTTTTTTTTTTAATTGTTGATTTAAATACCTACAAAAAATTTACAAATTTGTTTTAAACAGTAAAACCGAAAATGCTGATGAAATTATTCGCGGGCTGGAAAATTGATTACATGCAGTTAATACTTCACTGTCAACTTAAGGATTGCTTATAGGAGTCGAATATAAAACATATAACAGAAATTAAGGCCCCTATTACATAGCGTCTCACCTGACAATTTTTTGTCATACCAAACGTCAAAGTCTACATAAAAAAACTCGAACATTTTTGTCAGCGTTTTTTTAATATGAAGTTGAGTTGTAATGTTTTTGTTCAGCGCAATTTAGCAAAGTTGTAAACCATAATACAAAAATTAAGAAATTACAACTCAAATGAGTCGAGTTGTAAACCGTAATAGGGGCCTAAAATTCCAACTTGAACATACCTAATAATGTAGAATCGCCAACATGTCGTGTACAACCGGCCAAGATTTCTGCTTAATGTTTTTATTTTTTTCCTTAAATAATTCACAATTTCATCATTAAAATTATTAAAAAATTCTACTGGGTGGTAATTCTGTAACTTTTTAACGACTAAAATTTGTCGTTAAGTAGTAAATTTTAAGCATTTTTAAGTCACAATTTTCTACTAAACTACAAAATTTTGTCGTTAAAAAGTTACAGAATTACCCCACTGATAACTTTATAAAAGTGTTTTTATCCATTTTTAATACTTTAAAGAAATATAAATTTGTTATTTTTTTTTTTTTTGTGTTTGTTGTGTAATTTTTTCTTAATCATCTGTCATCTTAATCATCTCAAATGTAATGTGAACGGCTTTGATTAGCTAAATCAACATTTTGTTTAAACGCGTTTAAAAACCCAAGTGTGAACTTAGCATTAAAGACGTGGCCAACTGGGAAAAACTGATTTTGTTTTCTATTTTTTTTCCTAACTCGGTATTTTTAAGTAATTAACCTTGAGTACTGAAAGCATAAAACAATTATAGCATAAAAAACGCTGACTATATTCCTTAAATAAAATTGGTGTAAAATTTACTACCACCTCTTCGTAAATATCGAGGCATAACCGTAAAAAAAGCTTAAGTAACACCATTTTCCATTTTCGTTTTTTTAATAAGCGACTTTATTGGCAACACTTGCATCATCTCCTAAAATGTCACGGTCACATAAGGATCCGTTACGATTTAATAGCAAAAACAATTTTATCTCAAGCGACAATATTCATACAAAATTTTTATGAAATAAAATAAAAAAACCCTCTCCTGTAAAATTTTGTTTTTGTTACTTGAGCTTTTTTTGCGGTAATGACTCGATATGTTACAGATTTTCACCTCGTAAGTTAAAGGTTAAAACAAACATCAACAAAATAAGTACATTTTACATGTACTATGTTTACGCCATCTTCACTACTTAGATTTAAAATTTATGCATTTTGTTGTTGTCGTGTTTTAAATCAAGATTTGCAAGACCTTCTAGATGAACATAGCAGGCGCCAAATTTTAATTTTTTTGTTTGTTTAATAAACTAAACCTAAAAAAACTGTTAGCACTCCTAGATTCAGCGTGCCCGAATTAGGTTAAAACACCAGGTACCCGGCTTGTCCGTTTTTTCAACTAGCACAGTGTTATTGCCGGCAATAATTATGTACAAGAAATCGCTGTCTACATTAGAGTCTAAACACAATGTTTGCGGTGCGGTGCGATTTCTCGTTGCGAGAGAGAAAAATAAACATAATACAACGGAAGACGGCGACGGAAATAGTTGTCATTTTTTGTTGAAATTTTTATCCATTTTTTGTGCACACATTTTTATCATGTTGTTTGTTTTCAATAATGTTGCGAACATAGCCAATTATTCAAAAACTATGGCAACATCAGAAAGAGAACGAGTATCAAAAATTGAGAGGCAAGGCGAATTAAATTCGCTTTGTTGATTGTGTTCAGACTCTTAAAAATAACACAATTTTGACATTTACTGAAATATATATTACAATATTTATCTTTGGTACAAACGTGCGGTTAATAAAAACAGAAAACAAAAATTATAAATTAAGCCATTTTAACAAATCATAATGCGTATTTTATTTTAGATAAAACATTTTTTTAAAGAAACTTAAAAATAAATCGCATCTTTTATTCAATAAAAAAATGTTAATTTTTCCCGATTTATTAATTCTGTTTCGCCGCTGTATACATATGTATTTCTTCGTCAACACAGTTTATTTTTGTTACCAAATCAGTTCAACATTTAAATTAAACTAATTAATCAATTTTAAATGAAAAGCCAAAAACTAAAAGTACTCATAACACAGTACAACACATGATTTGCCAACTCAATTCTGTGAACTGTATGTGAAATTAGACCCAAAAAGAAGAATTTCTGCATCATTCGTTTTGTCTTCTTACCTGCGATTTGAAGTTAGTATCGATTTGAAGTTAGTACTATCGTATAGGGGAATTTATCACGTTTTAGGCCCTGTTGTTTGACATAGCTCGACAACCACTAGCCCAATTTAGTTGAAATAAATTTTAAAAAATTAAGAATTACAATTCCCTTAATCTGTTCATATATTGTTTTCCTATACAAGTAACACTTTCGAAGTTAAAAATGAATGTATGAAGGGAAAAAATTATTTTTTGCCTAAAAATTTAAATTTTTTTTTTTTTAAATACATAAAAAAGCCAAAATGGAAAAAAGTTTCAAGTCTAGTTATTTTTTCGCAAAGTCACATAACCTACGAGCAAAATGAGACAAAGATCATAAAAATCGATGCACGCGTTTGTCATTTATTCACAATTAAGTAAATGTATGAATTTCAAAAATTTGCTCGAGATATGCACAACATTATTTGGAGAAAACATTGACACCTTTTTCATGATTCTGAGAATTAAAAAAAAAAGGAATAAACAAAAGGTTATTTGATTTTTATGATTGCGGTAATAAATGTACGTGGACAATTAAACGGAAAGTGGACCTTTTTATTATTTGGGTTTTTCCGGTGGCTACCTATATGATTTTTTTACAGAAATTGCACCCACATTTAAGGGTGGTCATTATTTGGAAAGTTTTGCACAGTTTGAAACGTACAAGTGCTGAATCAGGTATATAGCCAGCCGCCCTTAAAATATGCGCCCATTTATAAGTACCTGGCAGTAAAATATTCAAAAATACGTAGTATTTATAGGTGTGCATTGATCGATTTTAGGCATTCAGCCAGTGCCGACGAGCGCGAACAGTAAAAGTGATTTTTCTCCAGTTTTTTAAAAGTGAATAACAACAAAACATAAAATATATCAATATGGAAAACAACAAGTGCCCATATTTGGATGAATATTGTTTCGTTTGTGGTCATATCGTCCGAAAAATACAGAAAAAAGATCGAAAAGATCAAAACCGCGTATTGTAATTATTTCGATGAAGCAGATTTAAGTGGTGCAAATTTTACGCCGAACACAGTGTGCAACAGTTGTTATACTACCCTTCTAAAATGGATTCACGGAAAAAGTAGAAAGTTATCTTTTATGAAGCCAGTAATTTGGGTGGAAGACACAACTGGACATGATGAATCCAGGTGATATGCATGCATAAATTTTCGTCCTGGATTAAACAGACAACAATTGAAAACAAAAGTATACACTGCTGCATTTACTGCCACACTTCCAGTGCAACGCCCTGCTGATACCGATGCACCTAAACCTCCGAGTGCGGATACTGTGTCCCTGCTAGCCGAAACCGTTTTCACCAATCCGACCGATTTGGATGATGCTGATTGGATACCCGATATTGAAAATAGTGCACCACAACCGCTACCACAAATCGAAATGGATTACATTGTGGCCAAGCTGGGACTATCACAACACGACTCCGAATGGCTGACATCATTTTTGAAGAGAAGAAAACTCACACAGCAAAATGTCAGCGCAACATCATACCGACAACGCCAAGCTGATTTTCAGAAATTTTATTCCGTTGACGAAGCAAATACGTTCACGTACTGCCATGATATCTCAGGTTTAGTGAAAAAATTGGGAATGGATTATATCGCTGGCGACTGGCGTTTATTCATCGATGGTTCAGTTACTAGTTTGAAGGCTGTGCTGCTGCACAAAAAAAATAAAAAACCATGCATTCCATTGGAATTCAGCACAACTATGAAGGAAACGTATGAAGCATTGGGCGAAATTTTGAAGAAAATCAAATACGATGAACACAAATGGAACATTTGTTGCGATCTGAAGGTGGTCAACATACTACAAGGGATTATAGAAAAGGGCGGATATCCAAAATACTTCTGCTTCCTTTGTAATTGGGATTCACGATACAAAGGAAATCAATATCAATGTAAAGATTGGAAAGGAAGAACTCCCGAGCTCAACAAACAATTAAAATTACGCAATGAACCTATGATAAAGGACCTGGATGATATTTTGTTGCCACCGCTCCACATGAAACTGGGAATAGCTGGGAAATTCGTTGAAGTGGTGGTCAAAAAAGTTAACGGCGCCTTTGACTGTTTGAAATCCATCTTTCCGAAACTCAGTGATGAGAAAATTAAAAACGGTACGTATCGCACTCTTTATTTCAATATTGTCATATCTAAATTTGTTAATTTCTATACATTCGCATTACCAATAATTTTTTCGTTTTTCTTATGTATTTAAAACAGGTATTCTCAATGGACCTGATATTCGGAAATTGATCAAAAGTGATTCTTTCACACATTTGCTTTCAGAGCATCACGACCACCAACATGCATGGAACGCATTGAAAGAAGTAATAGAAGGCGTTCTAGGAAAGAACCGTGTCCAGCGAGAAGAGATACAGCAACGAGTGGACAGGTTGCTGTTTTATTTCGAAAAAATCGGTGCATCCATGACGCTGAAATTGCATTTCTTGCACCACCACCTCGATACTTTTTTGGCACAATCACCTCAGGAATCAGACGAACAAAGAGAGAGGTTCCACCAGGTGACCATGCCATTTGAAAAGCGGTTCAAAAGCAAAAAATTGGATGCATTGCTTGCGGAGGTTTGTTGGTGGAGTTCCACAATTATGCAGTTTGAAGAAAGCACCGAAGATGAAGACATTGAAATTGGTGGACACAGTGAAAGAAACACGCCCTTGAATAGTATGTGTATCTCGGATGACGATACAGAATCAGACCATGAATATGAACAACCTACGAAGAAAACAAGATCATCAGAACCACAAGCGTCAACTTCTACAAGGATGGATATTGCCAATAATTGAAAAAATGTTCTAAATTTTGTTTTTATGCATATTATAATTGCGTATTAATTGCATATTATTTTATTTTCATTAAGTTTTTATAAATAAAGTTTTTTTTTGCATGATAATTTTTTAATTTATATTTTTATTTTAAGGGTGGTGGCTATAACTGATTTTTGAAATTCATACCTTTACTCAATTGCGAATAAAAGCGAAACGCGTGCATCGATTTTTATGATCTTTGTCTCATTTTGCTCATAGGTTATGTGACTTTGCGAAAAAATAACTAGACTTGAAACTTTTTTCCATTTTGGATTTTTTATGTATTTTAAAAAAAAAAAAATTTAAATTTTTAGGCAAAAAATAATTTTTTCCCTTCATACATTCATTTTTAACTTCGAACGTGTTACTTGTATAGGAAAACAATATATGAACAGATTAAGGGAATTGTAATTCTTAATTTTTTAAAATTTATTTCAACTAAATTGGGCTAGTGGTTGTCGAGCTATGTCAAACAATAGGGCCTAAAACGTGATAAATTCCCCTATACGATAGTACTAACTTCAAATCGATACTAACTTCAAATCGCAGGTAAGAAGACAAAACGAATGATGCAGAAATTCTTCTTTTTGGGTCTAATTTCACATACAGTTCACAGAATTGAGTTGGCAATCAATTAACTGAAAAATGTTGTACTGTGTAAATATATTAGTAATTATTAAAAACTATTTTTTGGTTTTCAAAATGAATTTTATTCTTTAATTATTATGTTATTTGATTTTCTTTTTTTTTTTTGTCGTCATTTACAGTTAATGTTTTTTTTTTTTAATTTAGTTTTGTTTTTCTTGATGATTATTTTTTATTTTGTTAATAAATATTAAAAGTTTTGCTTGATAAGTGTTATATTTAATAATAATATTGTAGTAAAAACAGCACGAGTCTCGTCGTTTCGAAAACAATTAGATAATGCGATCTTCTTTTAAATGTTATGTTAGAAATAAACGTCAAACGAAAAAGTTAATGAAACTGACTGCTCTGTTTTACAAATGTATGTAATGGTTGTTTGTTGGTTATTTTGTTTTAGTACATTAAATACTTTTAGATTTTCTGTTTTTTTTTTTTTTTTTTGCTGTTTTAGTTTACCTGTTGCTGTTGATTATTTTGTCCTCCAGCATTGTTGGGTTTTCTATTGTTGGTATTACGCCTCGGACGATTGTTGCGTGGAGGACCACCACCTTGTTGTCCATTACCTAAAAAATAATGTTTAAATTTAATTATTTATGAATTTAATTATTTTCTTCAATCTGGCAACTCCGTTATGAATAGATAGAGAAAATAGATTGGCTGTGTAAAATTTACTAATAAATATCAAATATTATCTAAATTTACTCAAGAGTAAACATTTTCTAAAAATAACAATATAAGTTGTATATTAAATATAATTGGGGTATTCACAAGGTGTGCTATCATGTTATATTGTCATAATTTTCTAACATTTTACAATGGTTTAAAAATATTGTTGTTGCTTTGTAAACAAAAAGTGTCTTAAATTAATAGAACGTTGCTTGCTATGTTTATTGTGCTGTCGTAATTAATCAGAAGAGACCAGAGCTGCGCGGATGAGCCGTACCGCGTTAGTTCTTGTAGCCGTCGCCGTTGATTTGACCTGCGGCTAGCAATTTTTGCAACAAATTACTTGCGGCGTCAAATAAGATCGGCTTAGGAGTCTGCTGTTTGGTAAACAAACGAAAAAAAATTTATTTCTTATTTGCATCTGCAAAATGGTCAAGGTAAGGTCTAATTTATTAATTCATGAAAAAGAATTAAAAAATATTTTGATGTTAGTCAATTATTTATTTTTTATATTTGTTTTAAATCAGCTGATTTAAATTCAAAATAGCACACTAAATTATGAGGGGTTGTTGACAACAGTCGTATTTTTTCATGTTATTCACCCTTATTCTATTTGGCGTCGTCAACAGTAAACAACGCCGTTTTTTATGTTTTGTTTCAATTTCGTATTCCCGTTGGCAATATTGCCATATTTCGATGACTGTTAACATATGTTTGGTATTTTCTAAGAAAAATTGGCGTTGCTGTTGCCTTAAATTACCCTTGATTTTGTCGTCGGCATTTTTAGTGTTGTCTTGTGCTGCTTTGTGTTTTGTTTTAAAAATTTTATGTTATAGTTGGCTGCAATCATTATTTCTTCGGCGGTTTTGATATTTTTCTTCATTTGTGTTGTGTTTTGATATATTTTTTGTGGATATAATTGAAAAAATTAAAATAACAACTAAGTGCCAGTTCAAGAAGCTACTGGAAGAGCTTGTAAAAAATCCATTACTAGCCAGAGGATTATGCAGGGTCTCTTCCTAATAAATTAAATATCCCTTGCGCTAAAATTTTGATGTGGGTTCCGTCCACACAGCCAATTACACCTGGAAATGCTGCTTTTCAAAGAAATGCAACTTTAATTTATCCATTGTGGACAAAGTTCTCTCTTCATGACTTCCAGAATCTCAGACAAAATTTTTAAACTTGTGGCTGGGACAGTCAAAAGTAGAAATCATTTCCAACGCTTAGCTGGTACGATCCCTGGGCCAAAAAACGCAGTGTTGCTGCAAATATATTGTGTTTGGAACAAACGTTCCCTTTTTTTAAATGAGGCTCTATTATTTCCAACACATGTTTAAAAGAAAGTTTATTCAGCCGAAAATAACTACAGATCTTAAAAAGGTTAAAAAAAATCCATTAGTCACTTGGGAAAATTTAATATAATAAAAAAATTTTCATTTAAACATTATGTTTTTACAAAAAAATTTTTATTCAACTTAAAATTTGCACAAACAGCACAGAATTTTTTTTTCTTATAAAAAAAACAGTAAACAAAATGAATCAGCTGATTTAACATTAGAGATGCGCGCTGTATTTTATTAACATTATCGATAAATAGTCAACGGCGTCATAATACTCTTACAAAATACCAATTTAACATAGAATTGATGTTGTCTTTGATAAGAATTGCTGTTGCCTTAAAATTGCCATTGTTATTGCCGACGCCAAATATAATAAGGGTGATTATTTTAAGACTTTATGACACCTTGTGAATCCCCCAAATATAAAAAATAAATAAATTGTTTATATTAAAAAATAAAACAAGAAAGGAAAGTCACAAAATATAACCTCAACTTGCTGACATACACGTGTGTTTTTATTGCTGCTACATTTACAATATATTTTATTATATTTTAATAATATGCCATCGTCGGAAGCTCCTCATTTGTGGATTGCAGTCTTGCAGTAAAAATATTACTAAAACCCAAGGCAGTATTTCATGTATTTTATGTGCTAAATGGTTTCATGCAATTTGCGTGGGTGTTAATGCTGACCAACTGGCTGTGCTGGCTAAGGGCAAGGGAACGCTTAGTTTTGTATGTGATTCCTGTAAAGCTGTCCGTGTTGAGCCTGATGTGAGTACTTTCCGTGAGGATTTGCGTATGGGTCTTTTGGATATCCAAACTAAATTTGATGCTATTTTATCGGAAGTTAAGCAAGAGGTAGGTAGGTAGGTAGAAAGGCCGGTGTGAAGTTTCCTTCACACCTTCACCCAGAGACCAATATGGTCCATTGTGACGCCTTAATTAGAGATAGCCAAGAAGGCATAAGTAGGTGAAATAAGCAGCAGAAGCATAAGACAGATCCGAAAGATGGGTAGAAAAGAAAGGAAGGAAAATAAGGTAAAGGACCAACCCCGAGAGAAATCCCTTAAACCAAATCCACCCTACGAGCGGTTAGCACCCAGTCTCCCCTCGCGCAGCCAGGCCATCCCCATTACGAATCCTATCAGATTCTCGAGTCCGCAACCCGAGACATCCCCTAATTCGCCCAGGAATTCACTGCCCAGCCACCTCAACCTGCTACCCTGCAGCCTGGGACAGTGGCACAGAAGGTGCTCAACTGACTCCAACTCCTCAGGGTCCTCGCACAACCTGCATATATCCGACAAGTCGGATCCCATCCTCACCGCCATCCTGCCTATCATACAGTGGCCCGTGATAATTCCTATCATGGTCCTAACGCAGACCCTGCTCCTGCCCAACAGCGACACCGAATCGGACTTCCTAAGCACCGGCCACAGTGTCCGCGATACCCGACAGTCCGTTCGGCTCCCCCAGGCCCGATTGGTCACGCTCAGTATCCATTCCCGAATTCTACCAAAATAGAAGCCCAATGGAGGCCTAACCGCCTCCACACAGTCAGGATCCTCCATCTCTGAGCCCTGTCTTGCCAACTCATCAGCAATCTCATTGCCGCCTATGTCGCAATGACCCGGCACCCAGCACAACCTTAGCAAATACTCCCCTAAGGCTCCCCTCAGAGCCCTCCTACAATCATCAACCAGCCTGGAGTTCACATAACAGCCCCTTACGGCCATAAGAGCCGCCTGGCTGTCCACATATACATACAGTGACCTCCGAGCCCCTATCAATGTTGTCCCTCATCAGTTCCACGGCCCTCCAGAACCTCCGCCTGAAAAACACTGCAGTCGTCAGGAAGCCTATATGACCTTCTTATGTTTAGATCCTCAATGTAGACCCCTGCACCCGTGCCCCTCATCTTCGAGCCATCAGTGAAAATAGCAAATCCACCAAATAATCTGCTCCTGCCCGACCAGCTCTCCCTAGAGGGCATTATTACCTCTGGCAACCACCAAAATCCACTCTGGTGCTAACATAATCAGTGGATCCCGACGGTCCCAGGCAATAGCCACCAGCCTCAATCTCTCCCAGGATCCGTGAGTGACCCTGAGTGTCATTCCTCGTCAGTTCTAACTCCCTCAGTCTAAGAATGCTCCTGGCCGCCATTCCCATCACATACTGCTCAATAGGCAGAAGATGTAGAATGACATCCAGGGCAGCCTGAGGAGTACTTCTCATGGCACCTGTCATGCCAATTGAAGCACACCTCTGAGCCTTAGAAAGAAGGTTTCTACGACTTGCCAATCTCAATGACTACCACCAAACACAACATCCATACGTAAGAATGGGTCTAACCACCGAAGTGTACAGCCATCCCACCACTGACGGCCGGAGTCCCCAGCTCCTACCTACCGATGATCTGCAAGCATAGTAGGCATTGAGACCCCTTTTGAGTCTCTCCTGAGTATTCCTACCCCATGACAGCTTGCAGTCCAGAAAAACCCCCAGATACTTAGCACTATCAGATAGTCCAAGCTCCACTCCTCCCAGTACCGGCAGTCTAAACTCCTCCACCTTGTACCTCCTAGTGAAAAGAACCAACTCCGTCTTCTCCGGATTAACTCCCAGTCCCTTGTCACTTGCCCATGCCGCCAGTTCGCCCAGCGCCCCTTGCATGATGTCGCTAATTGTCGGCAGAAACTTGCCCGACACCAATATCACCACATCATCCGCGTAGGCCACGACCTTCTGACCCATTCTGTCAAAACGTCTCAGAACGACATTGACGGCCAAGAGCCACAATAAGGGAGAGAGAACTCCGCCCTGTGGGGTCCCCCTAGTCACTGATTTCCTTAAGCGTTCGTTTCCCCAGTCCGAGTGAATAACTCTGTTGCTAAGCATCATAGTTATCCATTCGACCAAGAACAACGGAACCCTAAGGTCAACCAGTGCCTGCCTTATGGCCTCTATCCTCAAATTGTTAAAGGTGCCCTCTATGTCAAGGAATGCCGCCAGGGTGTATTCCCTTGTTCGCAAACCCCGCTCCACATAACCAACCACATCATGCAACGCACCCCCAACAGATCTACCTTTAAGGTAGGCGTGTTGAGCGCCGCTGACGATGCCGGCGTCAATCTTCGTCCTCAGATGTAGATCAATCAGTCTTTCCAACGTCTTCAAGAGAAAAGACGACAAGCTGATTGGTCTAAAATCCTTGGGTTTAGAGTGACCGGTTCTACCCGCCTTGGGAATAAAAACTTCCCTCCACCTCCTAGGAATGTACCCGTTCAGCACACATACCCTAAACAGTTCCACCAACAACAGGAGTGATGATTTCCCGATATTCTGTAACATCGCCGGAAATATACCATCTGGCCCTGCCGATTTGTAGGACCCAAAGGTATTTACCGCCCATGTTACCTTCTCCCTTTCCTCACCGCCTGAGCCCGAACCAGAGAAGGGGTCACCACATGCAGCCTGTTCCCCCGACCCAGGATCCACACACCCCGGAAAGTGAGTCTCCATAAGCAGACAGAGAGATTCAGAGCCAGATTCCGTCCATGACGGAATGATGTAAAAGTAATGGATCCAATGGAATTTCATTCCTTTTTTAATATTAATAATGCCTAGTAGCCTGCCACTTGTGGTCATGTTGCTGATCCTAAATTTAATATAGTTCTTAAATTTTTTTTCTCATATTGATTTCAGTAATGATGTTATGGTTATATAAATCCTAGTATGGTATTATAATAAAGCATAAATTAGGAAGTTTTTATTGATTAATCCCTATACTTTTGATAATCTGAAGATGATTATATGCTATGTCAAGTGAGCTCTCATGTTGTCTGTAGTGTATAATTTATGTATTATGTGTAAATTATTTTTCTTATGAAATTACTAACTTGAATTAATACCAATATATCTAGTATGACTTTGTCTTTAAATTCAAATATTAGGATAATATTTAAATATATTTTCTTCTTTTTTGTAATAAATATTAACAATATAAATAAATGTTAGCAAAATATATCAAAAGTAATTCATTTATTACTATGTTTTTAGCTACATAGTTATAAATGAATAAGGGATTAGACAGATTTTATAAATACGTTGTAAAAACCACAATCAGATATAGTGATATATTATTTGATATGAATTGTAAATTTTTTTTATAGCCAAGTGCCAATATATTTAAATTAAATTTAAATCTTTATTTGTAGTACTAAATAAATACATCTCATGAATATAAATAATTCCATATTAGGGAATCTTGGTCCTAGTGTAAACGACAACAGCATTTTAAGAAATAATTTTGGTACATATAATAATTGTTTAAAAGTTGCTCATGTAAATATACAAAGTCTAAAACCTTCAATTCGAAGTTAAAAATTTGAAGAATTTAAAGTTATTGTTGAAGATTCGCTTACGGATGTAGTAGCTGTTTCAGAAACCTGGCTGAAACAACAAATTTCTGATAATTCAATTAACATACGAGATTAGTATGTTATAAGAAATGATAGACTAGGTTTGAGGGGAGGAGGAGTAGCTTTTTACATTCGTAAGGAAATTTCGGCTGGGATTATATTTCAATTGAGTGATCCTTTAACGATAGAATGTCTTTTTATAGAAGTGAATGGTTATAATTCTAACATACTAATTGGTGTGGTTTATGCACCACATGGTAATATTGAAATTTTAGAAAGTAATTAGTATTGTGGTTATTTTGTTGAACTATTTATGGTTTTTAATCCAAATTTTTAATATTTTTAATTAGGCTTAAGTTCATGAAATTTAATTTTCATTAAATTATTTTTATGAAGAAAGGAATTTTACAACATGAAAATTAATTAAAATTGTTATTGATAATCCTTCATTCTTGACGTGGCTCGGGCTCGAACCCTGGCCGGCAGGTTACCATGACATGTTTCGATCGCAACCACTCGATCTCCTCAGATGGATTTGCCGTCTTACACTCGCAGCCATCGACGACTGCTGACGTCAATAGTCAAACATCAATCCTTAAACCAAATTGTATTTTAACATTTGGTAGATCGAAATTTGCTTTCCTGAATGATTATCCATTTTAATTGAAAAAACAGAAGGAAAAAACATGTAAAATCAATTAAAATGGATAATAAAATTCTTAAATTAATTAAAATTGTTCGTCCTGGTATCCGGGTCACCAAGGGATACCAGGAAATGAATATGCAGATATGGCTGCAAAAAATGCAAAAAATCTACCTCTAATAGTTGAAGTACCCCCACTAACATCAGTACTAATTAATTTCCATAAACATTTCCAAAAACAACTTTTACAAGAGCAATGGAACGGCTCTAATAGTTTTCTAAAATCGCACAACAACAACATAACAAGGCCGCCCTATAACACAAATCTTAGCCGCCAAGATTGTATCATAATAGCACGGACCAGACTCGGAACCACAAGATTCAGCACTAAACACCTCTATGAACAAACACAGCCCATGCAATGTGAACACTGTCGGGAAAGACTAACAATAAATCACATATTTAGAGAATGCTCATTGATCGCCTCTGATGAACCTTTAGAATCTATCTTCAATTCCAACAATAAGGATGCAATAAAAAAAATTAAATATATCTTGAACCTGGCCAATATCCTGAAGGAAATTTAAATTAAGAAAATATGGTGCAATAATCTAGTAGTCCGCACCATTTTAAATTTAAGTACTTTATAAATTAAGATTTTTATAAAATACTTGTGATAAATAAATATTTTAATTTTTATATACATTCATTCATATATTAATTTATCTACAATTGTAAGTAGAAATTTGTAACCGATTATGGCCTTTAAAGGCTAGGTTATACGTAATGCAAAAATAAAATAAAATAAATAAATAATAGTCTCTCGTATGCTCATAATTCTATGCCTACACATTTTGATATCCGGCAAGGCTCAACTTCTTTGTTGGATTATTCATTCGTAAATAAATTGGATATTGTAAAAAAATCAGGTCAATTGTTAGTACCTTCCTTGTCTCATCATGCATTTATTTATCTATGTATTGACGTTTCAGTAAGAAGGGAAGCTATAGTTAGAGAATTTAAGGATTATAATAATATTGACATGAATAAAGTAAATGATGTTTTATCACTTCAAACATGGAATGAATTACTTATCGCTAGTAACGTGGAAAGACAAATTGACATTCTATATGCACTTCTTGATTCATTACATGATGCAGTTCCGGTGAAGAAAATAAGTTTGTATAGAAATAAAAATTTTTGTAATATGTCGAATGTAATAAGGGCTAGAAATATAAGGGACTTAGCGTTTAGGGCCTACAGGGAAGATATGACGCAGAATAATTGGGCTATTTATTGTAAATACCGGAACAGAGTGAAGAGTTTGATAAGAAAACATAAGGTAGAATACTGGAAGGCAAAATTTGAGAATATCAAAAACAGGGAGATGTGGAAAATTATCAAGAGTGGTGAAGATAATATTTCAAATACATTTGATCAGCATGATCCTGAAGTTTTTAATTATTATTTTATTTCTTCTCAGGTTAACTCTAGCATTTCAGTACCTAATTTCTGTGAAATTTCGCAATTAGGATTTGGTTTTAAAACTATAGATAAGAATGAGCTTTTCCATGCAATCTACAAAGTTAGGTCAAATTCGGTTGGATTCGATATGATACCACATAAGTTTATAAAAATTGTATATCCGTTTATTGAAGATTTCCTTCTTCACATATTTAACTCTATAATAACAACCTCTACTTACCCTAGTATATGGAAAATTTCAAGAATAGTACCGGTAAAGAAAAAAGATAGGAGTGTTTCTTTAGATAATTTTAGACCGATTAATATTTTGAGTAGTCTCTCTAAAAGTTTTGAATTTATTTTAAAAGATCAAAAGATGAACCATATTAACACGAGTAAATTATTAAGTGATTCTCACTTTGGGTTTAGAACTGGAAGGAGTACAACTTCTCTATTATTGAGTATGACTGAAAATATCAGACAACAATAAAATTGCTACGATGGTATCCCTGGATATAAGTAAAGCTTTTGATACTGTTAATTATAACACTTTAATTGAGAAACTGGCTGTGAAGTTTAGGTGTTCTTCGTCCTCGTGTAGACTATTATATTCTTACCTTAAGGGTCGCAAACAGTTTGTTAGAGTTCAGGATAAAAGATCGTCTATTTCTGAATGTTATAGTGGAGTGCCCCAGGGTTCGATCATTGGACCTTTACTTTTCCTAATATGTTTATATAAATGATTTTGAAGAATTTATTGGCACTTCTCATTGCAAAAGTTATTTATTTGCTGATGACATAAACTTGGTATTCGTTGGTGATAGTCAATTTCAGGACTGTCACGAGTCTGTTATTAATTATACATTATCTAGAGCAATGCAATGGTTTAATCCACATAAATCAAAAATAATGTCTTTTGGAACACACAATCGTTCAAATATATTAATGAATATAAAACTTGGTGCAGCAAGTATACCTTGTGTGGACTCAATTGTCTGTCTGGGATTAACAGTTGATAAGGATTTGACTTTTGAAAGACATATCATGAAAATTGGTGCTAGAGTAAATCTATTGCTTAGAGCTTTATATACGCTGAACTTTTACCTTTTTAACTGTAAGTGTTAAAAGGAAAATATCGCATGCTCTGCTAATGTCTCATGTGCGATACTGTTTTGAAGTTTACAGTGGTACCACAGCGTTTAATTTAAGAGGGATAAAACTCATCTTTAACCGAGTTATAAGGTATATTTATGGACTTAGGATCTCTGATCATGTTTCTCAATATTCTAAGAGTTTCTTAAATTGTTATTTTCAAGATTTTATAAAGATTAGAGTTATTATCACATTTTTTCAAATATTTCATTTTTCTAGATCTACAAGGAACCCGACATTAATTTTTCCAAGAATAACAAATTCGACATTTGAAATATCATTTTTAATAAGAGCGTGTAGACTGTGGAACGCTTTACCTGTACATTTAAGAAGATTCAATTTTACGAAATACACTTTTAAACAATTATTAATGAGCCATTTCGATATATAATACATTTAATTTAAAATTTTTACATTGATTCCCTAATTAGGTTAATAGTATATAAGTTAGTTTAAGAAATTTTGTATTTTATCATATATCATTACAAAGTTGTAAATAACTATATTAATCGCATATGGCCCATGGGCTTGATTAAATAATAAATAAATAAAAAAATAAAATAAAAAGTTAAACGTTTTTTTTAAAGAAAAATAGTCACCCCATCGTAAATACAATTTTACTAAAAATGTATGGGCAGAAGCAAAATTTCGAGGGAAAAAACTGTTCTTTTTATTCGCGATAGGAGTGAGTAGTGCGAATAGTTAGTTGTATGTAATTACAAAAAATAACTATTTTGAGTATAAAATCTTAAAACTGAATTTTTTACTGATTACTGAAAAAAGTCAGGAGGCTTATTCTGAATTGCGATGCGAAAATCAATGCGATGCGCAAATGAAATGCGATGCGAAAGAAAATTGGTATTCTGTTAGACTTTCGCAATCGCATTCGCAATTTATTTCAAATCGTGGCAACGCTGCTCAAATGTACGTCAGTGTCAATAAACGTCAAATTAAAAATAAATAAATTGTTTGTGTTTGGCTGTGAAATTTGTTTAAACAATTTATAATATTTTTAATTAGGCTTAAGTTCATGAAATTTAATTTTTATTAAATTATTTTTGTGAAGAAAGGAATTTTACAACATGAAAATTAATTAAAGTTGTTATTGATAATCTTTCATTCTTGACGTGGCTCGGGCTCGAACCCTGGCCGGCAGGTTACCATGACATGTTTCGATCGCAACCACTCGATCTCCTCAGATGGATTTGCCGTCTTACACTCGCAGCCATCGACGACTGCTGACGTCACTAGTCAAACATCAATCCTTAAACCAAATTGTATTTTAACATTTGGTAGATCGAAATTTGCTTTCCTGAATGATTATCCATCTTTAATTGATTTTACATGTTTTTTCCTTTACTTCTGTTTTTTCGTACTTTCGTCAAGAATTTTTCTTGAAGTCCAAGTACATTTTTTGTTTTTTCACTTTGTCTTTCTCTTTTCTGTTGACCTTTTTCAGCACAACTTGAAGGACAAATGTACACATAGAGCTCGTGCCCTAGCCTTAACAATAATTAGTAGTGTCCGACCGAACGCACTTTTTGAGACCGAACCCGAACCCGAACTTCGGTAAATTTTGACAAGTTCGGCCGAACCCGAACTTTTTGTTAATAAATCTGAACAATTGTACTTTTTTAATGTATTTATTAAAAAAAAATAAAATTTCAGGAAATTATTAAATTTACACTTATGGAAGGATGCAACATGAAAAGATAAATTGCACTTTATAGTATTCAAAACTATTTTATAGTTCAAAAATAATTAGTAATTGCTTTTTTTAAGACAAAAAATAAAAAATAAATTTCAAGTTTAATACAGTATACATTAGGGCAATAACTTTTTCACACTTTTTGCGAAAATCAAAAACGGCATAGTATAGTCGTGTAAAACATTAAAAGTTATTAATAAAAAATATGATAAATTGTTCGGATTGTTAAGAAACTTCACGCAGGGATCGGGTTGAAGTTTGAAAAAAACCATTTTTATCTCACGGAAATTTTAAAAAATATACACCTGATGTTTGTATAAATTCCTATACGTATCACTTAAATGCAATTTTGGAATTTAACCACTGCTTTAGATTTAAAAATTTTCCTACGGTTTACAATCCATCGCGGTTCAAAATTTCTTATAAGGTTTTATAAATTTGCTTCCCTGCGTAAGAATATTTCCGCAAAACGGCGGGAGACAGGTGTTTTCATTACTAAAACATTCTTGGCCACTCCGTCGTACTATGCCAATAATTTGGTTATCGCCCTAGTATACATATTAGTACTCAAACCTCAACAATGTATTTTTTGAATTCGTTGGGTTGTATTTTCTCTAAGTGGCGTTTAATATTGGCGGTAGTTTGTTTGCTTGGCAATGAACTCCCCATTGCCATTTGTTTGGCGCAACATTTGCGATGAGCGCTTGCTCAATTTTTTTCAAAAAAAAAAACTCCAAAATGGTTTGGATGACATTTTTATCCGGAAATATGTAGACTATAAAGTTTGGTATGTGGTTCACCCAAAACTATAGATTATCTTACCATTCGCAGAATATAAATAGAGAGTATTTTTTTTTGCCAAATAAAATTTAACCGTTTTTTTTTTTTGTTGTATTTTTTACCATCTTCTAAAAATTAGACATATAAAGACATTTTTGTACACTTGAGCATTTTATTAAGTCATCGCTGTATTTTATCGAACTAATAATCATAGAGAAAAATAGTTGAATTGATTTCGTATTATTTTAAAAAACAATGATGCCAAATTATAATTTGAAATTATAATAAATATGTTATTTCATAAAAAAGTTCGGTGTTCGGTAAAGTTCGGTAAAAATTTTGCCGAACACCGAACTTTGACCGAACGTCATTTTTTGCCGAACTCCGTAACCGAACCCGAACGTTCGGTCGGACACTAATAATTAGTATTGTGGTTATTTTGTTGAACTATTTATGGTTTTTAATCCAAATTTTTAATATTTTTAATTAGGCTTAAGTTCATGAAATTTAATTTTTATTAAATTATTTTTGTGAAGAAAGGAATTTTACAACATGAAAATTAATTAAAGTTGTTATTGATAATCTTTCATTCTTGACGTGGCTCGGGCTCGAACCCTGGCCGGCAGGTTACCATGACATGTTTCGATCGCAACCACTCGATCTCCTCAGATGGATTTGCCGTCTTACACTCGCAGCCATCGACGACTGCTGACGTCACTAGTCAAACATCAATCCTTAAACCAAATTGTATTTTAACATTTGGTAGATCGAAATTTGCTTTCCTGAATGATTATCCATCTTTAATTGATTTTACATGTTTTTTCCTTTACTTCTGTTTTTCGTACTTTCGTCAAGAATTTTTCTTGAAGTCCAAGTAAATTTTTTGTTTTTTCACTTTGTCTTTCTCTTTTCTGTTGACCTTTTTCAGCACAACTTGAAGGACAAATGTACACATAGAGCTCGTGCCCTAGCCTTAACAATAATTAGTATTGTGGTTATTTTGTTGAACTATTTATGGTTTTTAATCCAAATTTTTAATATTTTTAATTAGGCTTAAGTTCATGAAATTTATTTTTTATTAAATTATTTTTGTGAAGAAAGGAATTTTACAACATGAAAATTAATTAAAGTTGTTATTGATAATCTTTCATTCTTGACGTGGCTCGGGCTCGAACCCTGGCCGGCAGGTTACCATGACATGTTTCGATCGCAACCACTCGATCTCCTCAGATGGATTTGCCGTCTTACACTGAGGAGATCGAGTGGTTGCGATCGAAACATGTCATGGTAACCTGCCGGCCAGGGTTCGAGCCCGAGCCACGTCAAGAATGAAAGATTATCAATAACAACTTTAATTAATTTTCATGTTGTAAAATTCCTTTCTTCACAAAAATAATTTAATAAAAATTAAATTTCATGAACTTAAGCCTAATTAAAAATATTAAAAATTTGGATTGAAAACCATAAATAGTTCAACAAAATAACCACAATACTAATTATTGTTAAGGCTAGGGCACGAGCTCTATGTGTACATTTGTCCTTCAAGTTGTGCTGAAAAAGGTCAACAGAAAAGAGAAAGACAAAGTGAAAAAACAAAAAATTACTTGGACTTCAAGAAAAATTCTTGACGAAAGTACGAAAAAACAGAAGTAAAGGAAAAAACATGTAAAATCAATTAAAGATGGATAATCATTCAGGAAAGCAAATTTCGATCTACCAAATGTTAAAATACAATTTGGTTTAAGGATTGATGTTTGACTAGTGACGTCAGCAGTCGTCGATGGCTGCGAGTGTAAGACGGCAAATCCATCTGAGGAGATCGAGTGGTTGCGATCGAAACATGTCATGGTAACCTGCCGGCCAGGGTTCGAGCCCGAGCCACGTCAAGAATGAAAGATTATCAATAACAACTTTAATTAATTTTCATGTTGTAAAATTCCTTTCTTCACAAAAATAATTTAATAAAAATTAAATTTCATGAACTTAAGCCTAATTAAAAATATTAAAAATTTGGATTAAAAACCATAAATAGTTCAACAAAATAACCACAATACTAATTATTTTAAACAATTTATTTAGGATATTCTGTAATAAAAAAAAATAATAAAAATGGATTTTGTGGCACTGTGTGGTTCGACGACGCAGAAAATGAGAATGTTTTGTGTGTACTTTAAAATCGGCCCAAACCTATTAAAATTTAAGTTAAAAGTCAAATATTTTTGAACTGGTTTATATATTTCAGTTTTTCCAGCCTGCAGCTTCTCTTATAGGTGGTCCATTGATATTTAGTTCTTCAGTTAACGTTTGCCACAAAGTATTTGCCGACTGACGTGCATTTTGGTGTTTTCACACGGCCTCTTGCCAATTGGCTGTGCTTATTCATATCTTATATGTATGTATATAAATACGGAAGCAATTTTTTTATCGTTGATTTTTAAGTATGTATCTTAACGTCCACCGATTTTAATGAAACATATATCGTTTTAAAGGTATTTTTGTGTAGAAATGCACAATATACATTTTTTTCTAAATTTTGAGGATTAAATGGGTTTAAAAGCGTTTTAAATTTGTTTGCAAACACACGCACATACATGTATAAAAAGAAGTTGTGTGTTTTGTTATTCTCCCAAAATGTGTTTTTTTCTTGCATTATACTGGCAAACACACATGTGCACGCATGTATAAAAGACGGTGTGCTCTATGTTGTTCTCCCAAAATGTTTTTGTTTTCATTTTGCACTTGCAAACACACATGTATAAACGTATTAGGACAGGGTTACCTGAGACATTTTAAAAAATGAAGTCGCGCAAAAACGTCGTTTAGAAAAATAAAAGTCGGAAACTTTTTTAATGACTTTTAACGAAGATCTGTGTTTCTATTTTTTACTTTGATAACATTTCATGAAAATCTTATAAATTAATTACGGGGATATGCACAATATATTTTTTTTCTAAATTTTTGGAATAAAAGTGTTTAAAAAGCATTTTTATTTATCCTATAGACACACGTACAAAGATAGGTGAATAGTGAATTTAGCCGTTCTCTTAAAATGTGTACGATTTTATTGTACAACGCACAGGTTCTCTCAAAAGTAAATGTGAAGTGGTCGAATTTCGGCCACTGGGCGATCCTAGTATTCTATTATTATTTCAAATGTAGGCGGTTTGGTGGTCTTATTGCTTACTTCTCTGAATTAAATAATAAATATATGATGAATAAATAAATAAAATATTAATCTTTCACTAACATGTTTGTACTTTGCGAATGCTATTTTGTTGTCGAATAAATTTTGCGAATTTAACATTTGTTTTCGCAATTTAGAACACCGACTTGTCACATTTTCGCATTTGAAATGAGATTAAAAAAAAACTTTGCGAATATCGCAATACAGAATTGCTATTATGTATTCTGTTCGCATTTATGCATTTTCGCATCGCATTGATTTTCGCATCGCAATTCAGAATAAGCCTCCAGTATTCATTTTTAAGAAATTTATAATAATTAAAAAAATAAGAAATTCCTATAATAACCATTATCAGTAAGTTAAAAGCTAAAATATATCTGTGGTATTTTGGGAAGATAGCAAAAAAATTTTAAAATAAAAAATTCGGTAAAAACTAGGGAATGGTAAATCGATTTCGATTCCAATCGAAAATCGATTTTGTGGTAAAAAAAAATCGATTTTTTACAATCGAATCTACGTATGCGATTTTATACTGAAATCGATTATTGGGCTTTTAAAATCGGTTTTTTTATTTTTATCAAAATTTTGGCAATTATTAATTTTAATCTTAATTAAATCGATAAATTATGTGCATGCACAATAAAACTCATTTTTATTGTGCGTACGTATGTCTGTAGGTATGCTTATGCAGTTTTCCAAGTCGAAAGTTGTAGTTTTATGTATTTATCTATTAGTATCCTTGGTATGCTTCCATTTTTAATATCAGTCCTCTTGTTGTTCAGAAATTAAAGTCATCAATGGACAGTGAACAAAACAGTCCTAAACATATCGTATTATAGTTACACAACACGTGAATTAGGCTATGGCATTCCTATGGAAATGCGCCAATATTCAAACAGACCAGAGTGTGAGCGATATTTTAATCTAGTTATAAGCAGAGTGAAAAACGCAAAAGTATGTAATTTATCCTACCAAATACGAAGTTACAAGGAAATATCTCAGCATCTTTCTGAAATCAATAACTTTGCAAAGAAACAGTCGCCACCGATCAGGAACTATTATCATAATCCTTTAAAATACCATCCATACATTCAGACTTTTCACATAAATCAAATCCGATCAAAAGTGATTTCGTTTTATGTGAAGCCAGATACGAAATCACTTCCACTTTCGATCGGAATTAATTTATGTGACAGGCCTTATTGACTAAACAAGAATACAATTTTAATATGTGAAATGTACATGGGCGATTCTATTCATTTAGACGCTTTAAAAGTCTTTTACTAATAGAAAGAAACACATTTGCAATAAAGTTATTTCTAGAAGGGGTTACATTTTTGTATATACTATTGTTATCTATTTACAAGAATTTATATGAAACGATCAAATAGCCACGAGAGAGCTTTAAAGTGCATGACGGGTGCAACCAAATCGGCCCACTTTCATAAGATCATACCACAAAAACACAAAACACTGTTAATTTTTAAACTTTTATTGTATTATTCTTTTTTATTGTGAAAGATGAGATATCAGACGATGATTATCAAATCAAAAATTGTAGAAAAATAGAATCCAATAAGAAATTTTCTCTTTAAGCCATGACGGGTGCAACATTCAATGAATTTTCTGTTCACGCCAAATCTATGAATCTTAATGATTCGAAGTGAACAACAAATTTATATTTAAGCTTAAGTCAAAAAAAATTATATTATTATAAAATATAGATATTTTACTTTAAATTGTCAAATAGTGTCAATAGTGTGATTTGAAAATTGATGTTAAAAGTTGTCTAGAATAGAATCGCCCACATGCTTTAAGGGCCATCTCAAAATTTACACATGTTCACTTCATTTTAAAAAGTAGTCACTGTAAAAATCTCAGTTCAATTTCTCTAATAGTTTGCCAAAAAAAACTGGTGTATCCCCCCCTTTGTGAAATAACCCAGGCAGAAATTACGACTCTTCTAAATATTATGTACCGCCACAACCCTGTAAATACAAAATTGTGACTCTACCAAAAATATGGTACCATCACAACACTGTAGATACAAAATTACACCCTTAGTTTTTTAATACCGTTTTTAAATAAGATTCAACACCGGTACAACACTCTAAATACAAATATACGACTTTAGTTTTTTAAAGTCGTATTTACCATAAAACTATACCGCTACAACACTGGATATACAAGAATTAAACCTTTATTTCCTAATACCGTGTTTATAATAATTCTATACCGCTACAACGCTGTATATACAAAAATTTAGTCTTATTAATTTAAGTGTATTAAAATGAAAAGACAAAAATTATTTTAGGTTAGAAAATATACAAATTTTTTCTTGTTTATTTAGCGAATTTATATTTGTAACAATATTGAAAATAAGAGTCGGAAGACGGTTGTGACTACGTTGTAAATTCGTGAATCCAACATTCTAATTTTAAATTTACAGTACTGTGGCAACACTAAAAAGAAGAGTCGGAAGACGCACATTTGGCGTTAACATTTTAATATTGTGACAACATTGTAAATTTGGTTAACAGTACGTTGTATTGATGTTGATAGCACCCCCTGCAACGTCGGCACAGCGTCGTGGTGATTGTATTTTTCTGCCTGGGAAGGTATAAGTCTGCAAATTAATCTTAAACGATTTTGAAATCGATTTTGAAGTTCGAATAATCGATTTCAAAAACCGAAATAAAAAAAAGTCGATCGAAAATCGATTTTGGAATCTATTTACCATTCCCTACTAAAAACCCATTTTTATTAAATAATAAAATAAACCAAAATTAGAAAAATTTCGTCTATGACACAAATGAAAATTAGTATGATTAACAACATTATTTCAACTTTTTAAATTTGACTTAAGATGTTTGTCAAAATGCCACAGATATTTTTTTTGCATTTGTATTATTAATCATAAAAATTTACCGAATACATACAGCAATTTTTTCAGTAAGCAGTCAAATTTTAATGGTTACTGTGACTTTTTTCCGCAACAAGTAAATTGTATTGTTAACTGCAATTTTTTCAGTAACCGGTAAAATGTTATTATGTACTGCAATATTTTTCGGTAAGCAGAGAAAGAGTGCAACTTTTGATGTGAATACCTTTATAGTGCAATGATCATGTATGAAAATAATATTTGAAACTAAAAGAATTGCATATTTCTTTTCTTAAAAAAAATTAACTCTTTCTTAGAAACGAACCACATAGCGCAATTATGAGCATGAATTCGTATACCGACTTTTAGCCGCTTGTGTTATCTTTTAATAAAGAAATAAATAAGTGTTTTTGTCAAGAATAAAAACTGGGAATTAAGCACGAATAGCAAAATCTTTTAAAATTAAAAATTTTGTATTCCCAAAAATTGAAATTACTTTTTGATAAAAGAAATAAACCTTTTAAATAAAATGAGAGCTGCTACAGAATTTCATATATATAAACGGAAGAATTTCCTCGGCTTTTCCGGCATTTATCAATGCTTATTTGAAATCAGAAAATATATTAAAAATTAAAAACAAAACTTACCGTCATTACGTGGTCCACGTGGAACGCCACCACCGCGATTATTGTAATTGCGACGGAAGAAACGTCTTGGGGGACCACCGCGACGCATTGGTTGACCACCTTGACCATCGCCGCCCCTTTGATTAGAGTCAGCGTTCTGATCGTGGCCCCCATCGCCGCCCATACCTCCATCAACACCGCCGACTGGACGTCTGCCCTGGTTGCGGGGGAAATAGTTTCTAAAGCGTCGGCCGCGACCACCTCGGGCACCGCCGCCACCACCACGCCTAAAATTGCGTTGTTGTCTTTGCGGTTGGTTTTGTTGATCACCATCGTGACCTTGGTCATCATCTTGCTGAGCTTGTCCCTGACCCTCATGAAGCTGTTGTTGTTGATTACCGCCACCACCTTGCTTGCGGCGATTTCTTCTCATCCATGGAAGATTCCGACGCCTGTCGGCAGCAAATTGACTACCACGCACTGGCTCTCCTGAAGGACCAGTAACATTAGCAGCCTCATTACCTTTTTCGCCAATGACAACATCGAATTCTACCACTTCACCGTCACCAACAGATCGTACTGCCTTTTTAGGATTATTTTTGACAATAGCACTCTGATGGACGAATACATCTTCTTTAGTGTCGTCACGGTTAATAAAACCATAACCGCTCTTGACATTAAACCATTTAACGGTACCGGTTACTTTGGTAGCTGTTAAAAAGAATATACAAATATGTATTTATTTTACTGGTACGTATAAATATTGTTGCAAATTAAAAAAAAAAATATCGTTTTTTATTAGTTTCTTCTGTGTGGTTAATCGAAATGTATATATTACTATGTAATGCTTTAAATTGGCCAAGAAGGCTTTTGTATTACTGATTGAATTAAATAAAATAAATAAAAAATAACTGTTTATGGGGTTTTAATACAAATTTGATTTAATCTATATAATAAAAACTAGATGACCCGTGCGTATATTTCGCACCGTTAGTTGTCATTGTTGTAACATCAAATGAAAATAATTAATAGAAATTTTAGTAACATCAATACATTTTATTAAAATATTAGAAATCATAATATATATCATACATATACATACATACATATGTTTAAATGCTTTTATAATACTTCTTTGAATACAATGTTAGAGGTAGGTAATGACATGATCATCGTTAAGTTTTTGCCCGTACGAATCCTTTATCAATGAAAATATTAATTTTTCAATTTCTTATTATTTTTCGTCATTAGTGTTTAAAATTAGCTTTAAAATGAGATATCATTCATTAAATTTGATGCGGTGGTATGGGAGATATTTGCAACCGACAAAAAAAAGTGCTTTAGAAATAATATATACTAGATGACCCGTGCGAATATTTCGCACCGTAATTTTTATCAATGAAAATATTAATTTTTCAATTTCTAATTATTTTGGTATTATGGTGGTATGAGATATTTGCAACCGACAAAAAAAAAGTGCTTTAGAAATAATATATATGATTTGATGCGGTGGTATGGGAGATATTTGCAACCGACAAAAAAAAGTGCTTTAGAAATAATATATATGATGATGAAATGTTGTCTGTTGCTGATCGCATAACTTGAGAACGGCTTGACCGATTTGGAAGAAATGATCGCCATGGTCCAACTTAGGTTTACGGAAAGAAAATTTTGCCCCGCCCACTTTTTTCGATTTACCTAAAATCCGAAAACTGCTCCATCGATTTGACTTATTTTTTTTCAAATGTTCGTATTAATCCATTTTAAGTTTTCATTGAAAGAAAAATTTACCACGCCTACTTTTACGCCCACTTTTTCTATTTATTTGATCGATTTTTTTCTTTAAAATAATCGCCATGGTCCAACTTAGGTGTTTACGCAAAGAAAACATTTCCCCGCCCCCTTTTTTCGATTTACCTAAAATCAGAAAATGGCTCCATCGATCATTAGTAATCAGCTACCGAGCGAAGCCGGGGCGACCAGCTAGTTTTAAATAAAGCTTAAGTTTTTTTAAGTAGTCAAAAGTGTAAACATTTTTCAACACTTCACTTATTTCCCATCAGCTGTTGCCTTTGTTTTACGAATTTTTACAAATTTTGCGTTCGCGTACTTTTTTGGACAACAGCTTTTTGTGGGAGCAAATTTTTCAGTTTACTCATTTACTGCATGTTACTGTTAAAGTAATCAAACGCACATATTAACGACCATATTTAATTTAGAAATCACATAGGAAAATGTACCCGTAAAAACCTCAAGACCATATAGTATATTCGAAATTCAAAGAAAATGAGCAAGACAACATCTTATACGAAAAGGCAAGTAGGCGTTTGTGGAGTACAGTTTACGCAATATTCCAGATATGAATACATGTATATTTATATATGTAGTATGTATCGCTTAATTGCATTTAATCAATTGCATATGTTTGCGAACCACTAAATATATTAATAGTTTAACTAATATTTGGCAAGTTTAGTTTTGATTGAATTTCAAACATTTTTACCGACTTGACAGATTTATATTACCCGAAAATGGGTATTAAAAAAAAATAATATTTCAGTCATAACTCATAAAAAATTATTCTCCGAACAAAAAATATTATTCGGAACAGTCCACCTGCCAAAAATTTTTCAGATAAATTTTTTTTAATGGAATATAAGACTAGATGTATAATTTAATTTTTACATTAAAAAATATGTATTTCAATGATCATTATTGCAATAATTTTTACCAAATCCTACCCCACTGCTGATTTCTTAATGTTATTCGTGAATTTAGCATTATTTTAGGTGATTTTTGTGCTTAAAATAGCACTTACAGCAGACTTATCAAAATATAAATTTCGTTAAAAAAAGTAGTTGATATTCATTAGTTAAGAAATTAGTTTAAGAAATGCAATTCATTAAAATATAATTTGTTTTGTTAAAATAAATAAAATATAATAATAAAATACTACTGGAAAATCTGATGCGTGCGTTATGTAGCGTGCGTCACAAAGGGCTCACGGCTTTTGTCGAAAAATCACAGCATTTTTTGGTTGCGAATAAGTGCGTTTAGAATTCTCTTATAGTCATCTTTTTTATAGGAATTAGATTTTGTATACCTTATCATGCCAAATTCGCTAAAAATTAGGAAAACACACTTCAACCTTTGAAGTTACTTCCACTTTTTGTGGCGTGCGTAACAAAACTTTGTGATCAATTATTTCGCAACAAATACTTGCTAAGAAATTATGATATATGCCATTCGTAAGTACATATTAATGTCACTAAATACTATATGGGCATTTCCATCATGTCGAACGTGACCATCGTACACATTTAAAGTTAAAAATAAGTCAAAATAAAACGTATTTTTATTTTGGCAATAGATTCAAGTTATAGCTATTAATTAGCCCTATAATTGGTGCTATTATTCATTTTGATAAATTGTTTCGTGGCTGTCATTTTAATTAAAAATAATGTATACTTTTTTTTTATTTAGCTTTAATCGCTGTCGCACGTGATCTGTCGCACATGACATTTTTTTCCATCATGATATATGTATATGGGCATTTCTCTAATGTCGAATGCGACATTCGTACGCCTAAAAAGTGAAAAAAACATATATCAAAACATTAATTTTATTTTGACAAAAGGCGAAACTTATAGCTCTTGATTAGCACCATAATTTGTGGTAAAGATTGGTTTTGAGCAATTGTTCGTTTTCAAAAAAATTAAAAAAAACCAAGGCATTTGCATGCGACAAAAACAGAAGTCGCTTTTACGGCAAACAGTTCAAACACTGATTTCAGCGAAACTTGATAAAATATTTTAATGCGACTAATTTAAAATGTTATGCATTGGTGTATCTTAATAATGCTTTTTATTTCATTCAAAAATATTGTGTAGTTTGTTTTTTATTTAATTTTAATCACTGTCGCACGCTACGAGTTGCATGCGACATTTTGTTCCATCATACTTTTATGTTTATTATTTTTAATTTTTAATAAAAACAAATAAAAATAAATTTATTTATCTTATGCTAAGTTCACACTTAGCTTTTTAAACGCGTTTAAGCAAAATGTTGATTTAGCTAATCAAAGCCGTTCCCATTACATTTAAGATGATTAAGATGACAGATGATAAGAAAAAAAACACACAACAAACACACAAAAAAACAACAAACCAATTTATATTTCTTTAAGGTATTAAAAATGTATAAAAACACTTTTATAAAGTTATCAGAAGATTATTTTAATCATTTTAATGATGAAATTGTGAAAATTTATGAATTATTTAAGGAAAAAAATAAAAACATTAAGCAGAAATCTTGGCCGGTTGTACACGATCATGTTGGCGATTCTACATTTGAGGTATGTTCAGTGGATTCTATGTGGTTTATGAAGTGATTTAGTTGTAATCATGTCAATTTGAAGTGATTAACAAATCACTTCAATGTATGGGTAATCATCTCGATTTTGAAGTGATTAGAGCTTAATCACGTTCGAGCTGCTTAAACGCGTTTAAGAACCCAAGTGTGAACATAGTATTATATGTATGTAAAGTATTTGTAAAGACAAAGAAAAGAAACTAACTTAACTTTATTTTTCTCGGCGCTGTTTTTACTTATCTACATTCAAACATTTTATTATTTGTATTTACATAATCAAAGAAAGATATTTTATTTATGCATTTTACACTTACGATGTCGCACGCTACAAAATTCAAATAAGTACCAAGAGCAAAGCGTTGATTTTTTTCCAACAAAATTTTTTTTATTTAAATCGCAATATAAATCTCTGTTTGTAACAAATATTTGCTTCGCATTATACAAATACCTATGACGCACTGATAACAAATGTTATTTTTCAATGTCGCACGATACATCAAAATATATGGTAAAGCAAAGAAAAAATTTACCGTAATTGGCAATCGCATCGTTCCTTTTACATTTTTCTTATATTCTTTGAATATTAACTGATATTTAAAAAAGATTTTTAAATGCATAATGTTTCTCATTTAGATCATTTAGCAAAACAAATCTTGCAATAGAAAGGTTCAAAACAGAACTTCTGCACTTGTTCGACTTTGCATTTGAATATTTCAAAGTGTGTTATGAATAAATGTAAAATTTGTTTACATTATTGAAAGTTGATAGATTCCCTATAAAAATATGTTAAAACAACATACTTTTATAGACTTTGAATTTTTTGGCTGCGGTTGACATTTCTGGAGAAATGCCCATATGTTGATTAGACCGGGTTGACCTCCATACAAAAAAAAAGTTGTGCCAGTCACCGCCTAGAATGAAAGATATGTCAATGAAGTTTCTAAAACAGGAAACATTTTTTTTTGCCACGCCCCAAAATACAGCCCTTTTGGTTTTTTTATGTTTAGCGCTGCCATTTAAAGTCCGATCTCATCATATTGCATATCGTTTTTCATGGCTTGATAGTGGCTTCATTTTTGTCTTTAGTGACTTTTTAATCCGACTTCAAATTCTGGGAGCCACTTATGAAATCTCGGATCCTTCCCCCAAATGTGCAATTTTTTTACGTGCCAAGAAACTCCTTCTAAAACTACGTATGTATAGATTTTAATATGCCCACTTTTATGACACGCCTACAAATTAAGCCCCTTTTTTCTTTTTCACACACATACTACATTAAATCAGGTAGAAGCCAATACAAGCAATAATATTTTCATCAGTCACGCCCTAAAATAAAAGGTTTATTTATAAAGATTGAAAAACTTTAAACAAATTGTTTTTGCCACGCCCTTAATTACAGCCCTTTTTGTTTTATATACATATATAGAATCGTCATTTAAAGTCTAATCTCATCGTATCGTATATCATTGTTAATGGCTAGAATATGGCTTTATTTTTGAATATAGTGCTTTTTTGCTCATCTAGATTTAAATGATTGAAATATGTATATATATTAACATAAATAAATCATTTACATATACATACATAAAAATTAATTTTCAAATTTTTAATTTTCACACTTACGATGTCGCACGTGAACAACTTTATATAAGTACCAAGATCACAAATCTTGCTATTTTACAGATTTTTTTTTTATTTTAATATTATAAAAAATCTCTGTTTTGCCTGGTAAGTTGAAGAGCTTTCTACTTTTACTTTCGACGCACTGATAGAAAATGATGTTTTTCAATGTCGCACATGACATCGAAATATGAGATAATACAAAGAAAAAAATTACAGTTATTTGCAAGCGCATAGTTTCTTGTGCATTCTATTTTGACTCTTTGTACCTTCCGAAAGGTTTTAGAGGGAAAAAGTCAATGCATAATGTCTCTCTTTAAGAACTGTTATCATAGCAAAAGTACAATAGAAATATCCAAATAAGAAAAGTTGCACTTGTTCGATTTTGCATTCATAAATCTCGAAATGGGTTATAAATAAATATAAAATTTGTTTACTTTTATTAAATTTGATTGTTTTCCTGAACTTATAATTTTTTTGTTGCGGTGGACCTTTCGGTAGAAATGCCCATATATAAGTTGAAGCTATCTCTTCTGAAAGACCAAAAAATCATTACTGGTTTGACCTACCGACCATTTTTAAAAAAATGAGTTAGGTATGAGGAATATATTTTTTTAATACCGTCTTTCTAAATCAAAAACCTGTTTCGCGAAAATTTTTATGATTTCTGAGATATAAAGCATTAATTTTGCTGCATATCAACTGTTTTAAAAATTTTTAAGTACTGTTTTGCTCTACAAGCCATTGTTTTGCGATTGCAGCAAATTCTTCATACAAAAACGTACAAAATAAATTTTACTGTTGCTTTGCTGCATTGCCGTAAGAAAAAATATAGTTAAAGCAAAAGCAAAATAAAATGACAAGAAAATCAATTTGTGAAAAATAGCTTTATAAAATAATGCCCCCAACCAAGTGTACGGTTTGCTATGATATGCAAAGTGTTTTTAGCCTACCTAAGGGAAATGCTTCAACATTTAACTACAAACGAAAATTGAATATGTACAATCTTTCAGCAACCATTATTATGCCAAATATACCAACTTTCACTTAATGTGCCTTGTTGACGGAAGCTCATAGCGGTCGGAGTGGTAACGATATTGCTAGTGCTTTAATTAAAATTTTAAATAAATTAATAAAAGAATATCCACTAATTAAAACTTTGACATTATGGAGCGATTCTTGCGTACCTCAAAATAAAAATCAAATTAACGCAACCACAATCAAAATGTTCTTTAAACAAAATAATATGGATGCCGTAATACAAAAGTCTTCAGAACCAGAACATTCTTTAATTCAAGAAGTGGACTGTGTTCATGGTGTTATTGACCGGTACTTAAAGAATATTGAAATTCATAGTCTTCTTCATTTACTAAATTTGCTTAAAACAATGCCAAATAATAAAACAAAACTTAAAGTTATGGAAATGCTTCCGGAAAATTTTTGCACATACTCGTTGGAAGCAAATAAAATGGACTTTCGAAAAGTCCCTTTTGCTAAAATTACAAGTACTTCTATACAGTTATAATAATGATTTATGTATATATTATAAAACTTCTACCAGAGAGGAAAAATATAAAAATGCAATTTTGGTTTAGTCTGCATCAAAAAATTGTTTGAAAACTCCTGAGAATTTGTTGACGAATGTTTTGAAAATATCGAAACCATCATTTATTTCCAGCGATAAAAATAGAGACATAAAAGACTTACTTATATTTATTCCACGTGTTGATAAAGCTTATTATAAAAATTTACTCAATATTAAGTTTTAAAAATTAAAAAATTTCTTTTTACTTTTGCATTATTTAAGTTGTTTAATTTGTGGCTTTTTATGTAACTTTTCATAACAGTAGAACTGTTTTTGTAAAGTAAAATCAAATAAAAAAAACTATAAAAAAATTAATCTCAACAACAAGTTACTCAATACACAGCAAAAGTAAACGTATGCAGCACAAAAAGCCACTTTTTTAATTTTTTTTAGAAAAGTGGCGTATGCGGCACAAAACAATATTTTTCATTTTCAAAAAATACTATTAAATTCTAACTTTATTCATGAAAGTGCGCAAAAATTTAAATTTTTCTTCAAAACATATACCGGAAGCAGTGGTAAAAATATAAAAAAAATTCTATCGGGTACATTTGGAGAAATCTTCATGTAAATCTTCTTTGTCGTTTTTCTCCACCCCGACTTTTTGGCATATGCGCCAAACCAATTCTGAGCGGACGATATGTACAAATCTGTTACAAAAAACGTTATCGTGTTTGGCGAATTTGTTGCAAAAACTGGCGTTAAGTTCTTGTCTAAATACGCCAACCACGATAAAGGCTAATGCGATTTCTAATCCTATACGAGATAACAAATTTGATTACAGTTATTCGTTACGGTTTTATGCGTATTTGACTGTTTTCTGTTAGTAGGTTTACATATATTGTGCCTATGATTAATTATGCTCCGAAAGGATTTAGGCGAACAAAACAATTTTCCTGGAGAAGGCTTCATAAGGGGTGTGACAACAAGTTTTGTGGGACAAAACTCGGTCACACCCTGTTGGGCTTCTTAGGGTTTTTTTTCTTTGAATCAACTACACTTTGCCTCACACTGTGATCACTACCGTTGGTCGTAAAACTTTTGTAACACACTGTACCTAACGGGCAGGAATGCCAAGGGTAAAATAACAACCAACAACAAACATACAAGCTCGACAAACAAGTAAACAAATAACACTAACAACAGACACAGCAATCAAGTAACAATAACAAAGCAAGCAGTTTTAAACATGTAAACAACAAGCAACAAAATATACTTACATAGGACAAGTAAAGAGACATAACAACAACATATACAGGCTTATTGTTATTAGTGTAAAATATTAGTCCGAATTTAGTATAAAAAGGGCAACATAAACTTTGAACCAAGGCGAATTAACTACAGGTGGTGTCGAAACGGCATCTGATTTTGACAGTTCGGGCTTATTTGTTTTGATTTGTTAGTGTTTTGCTAATAATGGTTGACATTTCGAGCTAATGGCACTAACAATGCAATGCAAAAAACGATATGTTGTTTCTGTTGTTTTTGGATTGTTGTAGTTCCGACACCACCTGTAGTTGAATTCGCCTTGCTTTGAACAATGACTTGTTATCCAGCCGAGCTCGAGAACACATCAGGTAAGAAATGGCAAAGTAGAATTCTAGTGAAACAACCCAGTAGACAATTCCACCGAGTGGTTTTCTAACACGGAGTGGAATTCTAGTAAAACAACCCAGTAGACAATTTCGCCGAGTGGTTTTCTAACACGGAGTGAAATTCTAGTAAAACAACCCAGTAAACAATTTCACCGAGTGGTTTTCTAACACGGAGTGAAATTCTAGTAAAACAACCCAGTAGACAATTTCACCGAGTGGTTTTCTAACACGCAGTGAAATTCTAGTAAAACAACCCAGTAGACAATTTCACCGAGTGGTTTTCTAACACGGAGTGAAATTCTAGTAAAACAACCCAGTAGACAATTTCGCCGAGTGGTTTTCTAACACGAAGTGAAATTCTAGTAAAACAACCCAGTAGACAATTTCGTTTTCTAACACGGAGTGAAATTCTAGTAAGACAACCCAGTAGACAATTTCACCGAGTGGTTTTCTAACACGGAGTGAAATTCTAGTAAAACAACCCAGTAGACAATTTCACCGAGTGGTTCTCTAACACGGAGTGAAATTCTAGTAAAACAACCCAGTAAACAATTTCACCGAGTGGTTTTCTAACACGGAGTGAAATTCTAGTAAAACAACCCAGTAGACAATTTCGCCGAGTGGTTTTCTAACACGGAGTGAAATTCTAGTAAAACAACCCAGTAGACAATTTCGCCGAGTGGTTTTCTAACACGGAGTAAAATTCTAGTAAAACAACCCAGTAGACAATTTCACCGAGTGGTTTTCTAACACGGAGTGAAATTCTAGTAAAACAACCCAGTAGACAATTTGACCGAGTGGTTCTCTAACACGGAGTGAAATTCTAGTAAAACAACCCAGTAAACAATTTCACCGAGTGGTTTTCTAACACGGAGTGAAATTCTAGTAGAACAACCCAGTAGACAATTTCACCGAGTGGTTCTCTAACACGGAGTGAAATTCTAGTAAAACAACCTAGTAAACAATTTCACCGAGTGGTTTTCTAACACGGAGTGAAATTCTAGTAAAACAACCCAGAAGACAATTTCACCGAGTGGTTTTCTAACACGGAGTGAAATTCTAGTAAAACAACCCAGTAGACAATTCCACCAAGTGGTTTTCTAACACGGAGTGAAATTCTAGTAAAACAACCCAGTAGACAATTTCGCCGAGTGGTTTTCTAACACGGAGTGAAATTCTAGTAAAACAACCCAGTAGACAATTTCACCGAGTGGTTTTCTAACACGGAGTGAAAATCTAGTAAACACAACCCAGTAGACAATTTCACCGCGTGGTTTTTCTAACACAGAGTGATATTCGGTAAACAAACAAAATACCCAGTAGACAAATTTCCCAGCGTGTTTTCCTAACACCAAACAAAATAACCAGTAGAGCGAGATTAAGTACAACCCGAAGAATCCCGTAGTGACAACCCCATAAGTGTTTTCTTCTCCAAAAGTTCCCCGTAACAAGCGGCACAACAAAGCTTCAAACACTGGAATTTATACCAGCTTAAGCAACCAAGTGTCAACAGCAACGAGGCAAGAGAGGACATACCACGGAAGGAGTGCTAAGGCGATAAAAGCGGAACACAACGCAACTTAATTATTTTCATAACTTGTAAATTATAATCCTAATAGTACTAATAAAATTATTGAATTTATTAAAAATTAAATAAAACTCAACACGTGTCATATTTTCTTGTAACGGACCTGGACAAGGCTGAGTATACCCCAAATAAAGTCGTTACAGGGGTTATGGAACATAATGGTCGTGTCTCCCCGAAATTTGACAATGTGTTTTTTAATTTCGATAAACCTTTGACATACCAACATTTATTACAAAGCGTTATTCGCTTCTATACGTACTAAGTTGTTTTTCGAGTGTATGCTTTATACGAGGCCTATGGTAAATTGTGGACCGAGTGGTGTAGTACGATTTTTTGTCATGTAGAGCGAATTTGTGCAAAACCTTTTTGTTTTTGTAACAAAGTTGTACAAAATTGTGTATAATGTATATCGTTTAAAACTGGTTGAATTCTTCGCTAATACTACACTTTAATTATTTTGTATATCTTAATACACTAAACATATCGTAACTTGTATTTCCATTTTAGCTTATTTGGTAGTGATATTTTCACCTTAGTTTGTCTTTGTTCTTCTTTGTTGCGGCTGGGGAGCCATTAACTATCTAATGTGGTTTTTTGATTATAGTTTCGTTTTTAATTATGTATTATTATTATTATTATTATTGTTAAAAATATAATATATTATTATTATTGTCATCATTATTATTGTTATTATTATTATTATCATTATTATTATTATTATCATTATTATTATTATTATCATTATTATTATTATTATTATTATTATTATTATCATTATTATTATTATTATTATTATTATTATTATTATTATTATTATTATTATTATCATTATTATTATTATTATTATTATTATTATTATCATTATTATTATTATTATTATTATTATTATTATTATTATTATTATTATTATTATTATTGTTATTATTATTATTATTATTATTATTATTATTATTATTATTATTATTATTATTATTATTATTATAAATTATGTATTTTATTCGACCTTTATTTTTTAAACTTTAATAAATTTTTGAGCCTAAGGTCTTTTTTTTATAAAAAACTTTTAACTTTTATTTAAAAACCAATATTTCGGCACTTCCTTGAGTGCCTTCTTCAGGGTTATTTTTTCTTTAACAAATTATAACAAATTTAACAATCACCCCTATTATGTAAGGCGTTGTCGACGTCGACATTAATTTTTAATTGTTGTCACATCAAGGCGACGACTACATCACTTCGACGTTAATTTGGTATTTTATAAGAATGTTGTGTCGACGTCGACTAGTTATCGAAAATTTGACAAAAAAAAATCCTATCTCCAATTGTTTTTTTTTTATTTTATTTTTGTTCTGCACTCACTTTCTAACGCTATGTCTGAGTTCATACGGCTCATGTCTTATTGACAAGATTCTTCCTTTTTCTTCTTTGAACATGAATTGGCGTTCAAATGATTCATGTCATGTTGACGACATGTGCTTTTTTAGTATAGAAAACTATAACAAAATTAAACAACGAATGAAAAAGCAAAACGTAAAGACAGTACATGCATCTGTGTACTCGTTTCTTTTCCCCTCGTCCCTCTCGCCTATAAAGTAGCAATCATGTCAATAATATATTCCGACATATTTTTTTAACTGATTTAGCTTTTTAAAACAAAGTGTAGAGTTTGTTTCCAATTTTGAATTTTTTCGCGAATTTTTGGCATGTTTTAGATAAAAGATATTTTTACTTTTCTGATTCTTTATAGCTTTAACGTTTATTAATAAATATAAGACTTTTCTTTCATGCCGCTGTTAGCAAATTTTTGCGAATTTTCGTTAATTTAGCAATTTTCACCGAAGTTTTGCCATTCCTTTCAGTTTAATCAATTTTATGGCTTGTTTGATATATTAAAAATTTTCGCGAATTTTCGATGTTTTTGCATATTTTTTTGTAACTTCCCGACATTTTGTTTTTTAGCCGTTTAGCGATTTCAAACCAATTTGAGGGTTTGTTTCAAAGTTTGCAATTTTTGCTAATTTTAGCCATGCTCGCGATAGAAGCGAAAGTTTTCTGATTCTTTACAGCTTTAACGATTTTTAATAAATATTAGACTTTGCTACCATGTAGCTGTTAGCAATTTTTTACGAATTTCCGCTAATTTTGCAATTTTAACCAAATTTTTGCCATATCTTATAGTTTTAGGGAATTTTAATCAATTTTATGGCGTTTTTTTATATATTAAAAATGTTCGCGAATTTTCGCTATTTTTGCAAATGTCTGCGAATTTTTGCAATTTTGGTTCTTTGAGGCGTTCGTCTTAAATTAAAAATTTTCGCGAAATTTCGCTATTTTAGCAAACTTTTACGAACTTTCGCAATTTTCGCGTTAAATTTACTAATAAAATTTGTGCCCATAACTTCTTTTAAATTTGCATTTTTTATTTCAAACGTATTCAATAAATATGTTTACATTTCATTTAAAATTTCTTTAACTTTCTTTTGAGTCGTCGCAAAATTTCCTGTCGACTAAAACGGAGACAATACTCCTCGACGTCGACTTGAAAGCGCCTTAGAAAATATCAATTGACTGTCAATAGTAATCGATTATTGTCAACAACGACTCAGAAAATACCATTACTGTTCAGGTGCCGTCGACTTGTGTCGATGTCGACTTTCATAATAGGGGTGATTAAGTGACAAATTAAAAAATTTTTCTAATTCAAAAACAAAATAAAATATTTTTCAAATCAAACTTGATCTATTACAATATAAATAAATTTTTAACTTCCGTTTCTATTTTTATAAATTAAGTGTCTATAATTTTGTGCTACATTTTCAGTGTCTGACTTGAAATTAATTCTAGAAATTGACGGAACCTTTATAATTTGTAACATTTCTAACATAAATCTACGTTTATAATAATTTTTTTTTGTATTTAAAACAGTTGTATTTTCAAAATCTGGATACTTTTACAACACCCGAGGAAGTTGAGGAATCCATTCGAAGCACTACGCAAACTCACAATGAGCCCATGGATATTAGAATCACGAAACCCAACAGTAGAGAACTCGTGAGAGCCTTTGTAACGGTATCTCGGGGAATAGCTGAAGAGCTACTCACAACGGGGTACATTAAGATAGGCTGGTGCCGAGTACGACTAAGGAAGTACGAAAACGTGAAAAGATGTTTCAGATGTTTTGGCACAGGGCATCAACAGTGGAACTGTACAGGACCTGACAGAAGAAGTCAAGGGATATGCATTCGATGTGGAGAAGCCGGACACATTATGAAGACATGCAAAAATGAACCAAAATGTTGCATCTGTACTGAAGCGGGACACATCCAGACGAGCCACTTAGCGGGTTCAGGAAAGTGTCCAAAGACAACTAGAGGACCAAGATGAAGATACTGCAAGCCAACATGCATAGAAGCAAAACAGCTGATGCGCTCTTAGATCAGCTAATAGTAGAGAAAAGCGCTGATATAGTGGTTATCAGTGAACAATATGGAAAACCAAAAGGTGGAATTTGGGTCGAAGATACCCGCAAAACAGCAGTCATATGGATACCAACGCGTAACACCCTGACTATAGAGGACAAAGGCTGTGAAACAGGTTTCGTGTGGCTTAAAACGAACGAACTCACGGTCTTCAGCTGTTACCTAACACCGAACGAAGAACAAGAAGCTTTCCGGGCTAAGTTGCATAGCATAGAGGACAAGGGCATGGAGATTGGAGGCCCTCTCTTAATCGGAGGGGATTTCAACTCTCACGCGTATGAATGGGGGTCGCGGTCAACCAACTCCCGTGGCAGACTGGTATTAGACATGACGGCAAGAATGGAACTAGTCATCATAAATAGAGGAAATGTCGCTACTTTTAGAAGGCCGGGATGCGAGGGAACTATCCCAGACATTACATTGGCATCTGAAAGGGTCGCAAGCACGGTTCTCAACTGGACGGTGCTAGAGGACTATACTGGAAGCGATCACCAATACATTATGTATAACGTGGAAAGCAGCAGGAGATCTAACCATACTAACACCATGACATCTACGCGGAACTGCAACGCGGCAAAACTCAACACTGATGTTCTATTACACAGAATCTGAATAAAAATAGACTTGTGGTGGCCTAAATTATTATAAATTGGCTAAAGATTCTCTTTTCCTTGGGGAGCAGAAATCGAGAAATCTTTGCCAATGATAATTATAATCGCTCGTCAGAGAAATTATAATTATTGGGGGTTAGAATAAAAGAAAGAAAACAGGGGATTAGTTTTCTATTCTTTATGTAGGGGATTTTAATAGTAGGTGCTTACCTTTTAGAGTTGCGGGTTCTCAAATTAAATGAGAAGATGTTGTGGGTTTATTTTTTTTAATTAAATTTATTTTCCACTTAACAATATTGGGGTGGGTTGAGTTATGAGCGTTCGTCTGCTCACTTGAAGTGTTAAGAATGAAGTAAAAAGTAAAGTTATGATTTAAACTTATTCAACCTCGGCTTTTTATCCACACCGATGGTTGGATCAGTTTTGATCGCCTAATTTTGGCGAGTACTAAATAGTACACTTAAAGAAATTTACTTCAAATAGGCATTGAACTCACCACTTTAATTTACTAAATTTACAATTCAAAGTTCACAAATCAAGAATTAAATAATTAACAAAAATTCACTTGCAGTTTAATAAAATACGTAAAATTCAAAACAATTCAGTAAAAAAAGCGAAATTTTAATAAAATAAGAACAAAAATGCAAAGTTTTAATCAAATTAAGAAAATAAGTAAAAAATTCAAAGTTTTAAACAATAATAAAATTCGTAATTCAACAAAAATGCAGATGTGTACAATGTAAATTGTACATGTACAACAAGGTCATGAAATGGACGAAAACACACTAGACGCTAGAAATGTAGTACGTAACACTATGAGACTCCTTAAAGAAGCATGCAACGAGGCAATGCCTACCATGGGTAGAAAACATCGGAAAGAAGCAGTATACTGGTGAACGCAGGAAATATCCGACCTAAGAAAGGAGTGCCTTAGATGCAGAACAAAATATACCAGAGCCAGACGAAGACAAGCCACGACTTCAGAAGCTGAGCAATTCAAAAAGGTTAAAAAAAGATCTTAAATATGCTATAGCCAAAACCAAGAAAATAAAATGGGAAGAGCTACGATCGGACCTAAACAGCGACCCCTGGGGCCTGGGATATAAATTAGTCATGCGGAAACTTGGAGCACGCATTTCAACTCCAGATTTAAAGGAAGACACAATGGAAAACAAAGTCAACAACATCTTCCCCACAGGCGAAATAATAGTGCAAAATGGAGTTTTAACATCGAATATGGATCACCCACCACTTTTCACTGAAACAGAATTAAAGACGGCTGCGAAAGCGTTAAAAAACAGAAAGTCACCAGGACCGGACGGAATACCAGCGGAAGTCCTTAAAATAATAGCCAAAGAGAAGCCACAGGTACTACTGAAGATGTACAATTGCTGTCTACAGGAAGGGGTCTTTCCAGAAATTTGGAAACGACAGCGACTTGTGTTAATTAGCAAGGGAAAAGGAGATCCAGACTCCCCGTCAGCATATCGACCTTTGTGCATGTTAGACACAGCGGGAAAACTCCTCAAAATTATGCTTAAACCCCGGATACGCGCGGCTGTGGAAAGTACGGGGGGACTATCCGAAAGGCAACACGGTTTTAGACCTGGAAGGTCGACGATAGGTGCTATCGAAGATGTAATAGATGGAGCCAAAAGGGCACAGGCGGGAAACATTGTAGCCGTGATTACAGCCCGCAACATGGAAGAAGCACAAAGTAAGCTAAACCAAGTCATGTTTAGGACAAAACAATGGTTGGATGCCCATAACCTCAAGTTAGCCACGGAAAAAACTGAATTGCTCATAATTACAAGAAAGCACATCCCACTAGAGGTAGACATGCGGGTCTTGTCTGAGACAATAAGAACCAGGAGGTGTCTCAAATATCTAGGACTGAGATTAGATCCTAGACTGACGTTCAGACCCCAATTAGAACACGCTGTAAGCAGAGCAGCCCAAACAACGGCCTTTCTCAGCAGACTTATGGCTAATACAGGTGGCCCAAGCTACAGCAAAAGAAAGCTGATGATGGCAACGACCCAGTCGATTTTTCTATACGGATGCGAAATCTGGGCCGAAGCCCTACAAGCAAAATACCGGAAGATGCTTGCGAGGGTACAACGTACCGCTGCGCTAAGAGTTGCCTCGGCATACCGCACGGTATCCGAGCCCGCAGTCCTCGTCATAAGCGGAACTATTCCAATTGACCTTTTGGTCGAAGAACGGAAAGCACCTTGGAGAACACGTACACAAATCGGAACGACAAATGAAGAACAAATAAGAAGGGAGACACGAACGCAGATCATGCAAAGGTGGCAAAATAGATGGAACAGTGAACGTATATGGACAGCAAAACTGATAACTGATCTAGATAAGTGGGTGAACAGAAAACATGGCGAAATAAATTATTGTGTAACACAGATGCTTTCTGGACATGGATACTTCCTGCAATACCTCCACAGGATGGAAAAAGTGGACAGTGCTGCATGTATCTATGGGGACAACTGTTTAGACGATGCAGAGCACACTTTCTTCAGGTGCACGAAATGGAGAGCAGAACGACAATCTGTTGTAGAAATCGTTGGAGAAATAACTCCGGAAAATATCGTAAATCTCATGTTGGAAAACGAGAACACATGGAAATGCGTTGCGACATTTATAGAAAAAGTGCTACGCTAAAAAAGGGGGACCTAGACGTAGGTACAACGGCGGCTGTTCCATAGGAACAAAATAGGAGCCCCGCCCCGAAGTTATGCGAAAGTGGTACCGGGGCGGAGAAACGGCTAAAGAGAAAAGGGGGGGGGGGTTTTAGTGGATGCGAGCTCCACATACCAGAACTGTGACGACAGCGTCTGAGATGCGTAAGGCATTTTCCCTCCCTCCCAAAAAAAAAAAAAAATTTTTATTAGTTATTATTATTGTTATTATTATTATTATTGTTATTATTATTGTTATTATTATTATTATTGTTATTATCATTATTATTATCATTATTATTATTATTATTATTATGACATATTATTATTATTATTATCATTATTATTATTATTATTATTATTATTATTATTATTATTATTATTATTATTATTATTATTATTATTATTATTATTATTATTGTTATTATTATTGTTATTATTATTGTTACATATTATTATTATTATTATTACATATTATTATTATTATTGTTATTACTATTATTGTTATTATTATTATTGTTGTTATTATTATTATTGTTACACTGTGCTCGAAATTGACACTTTTTTTAGGGCATAATTCGGGAACGCTGAATGCAATGGTTTTTCAGGTTAGCTCTTGTTTTCGAGATATTGCGTTATTTCGAAAATGAAGGAGGTTGCACAACATATACCTATTCGCGTAACTCAAAAACGGTTTAATGAGCAGTCGTTTTAGAAACATAATTATAAAGAGCACTTACAAGTAAAACTTTTAAAGTTTTGCTATGCGTAATGGTATAAAAGTGCAAAATTGAGCTAAATTATACGGTAGATCTTGTTATATGTATATATCGTTACCTAAAACGCAAAAGGCCCTAAATAACAAGAAATTAAAAATCGACTTTTTCAATAAATGTGATGAATTGCATCAACAGTAATGTCCACAATAAATTTTGGAATCTTTCAACCAAATTTAACGATTTTATTAACAAAAAACAAACGGCCCTATCTACAAAAGATTATATGATACGCGCTAAAAGACCTTACTAACAGTTTGCATAATATGCAACATTGTCAAAACAACTGGTAGGTTTTACAAGAAAAATAGATGAAAAATAAATTATAAACAGTTTAAGGCAATTTATCGATTAACATATTTAACAGTAATTTGCTTCTCCTGTAAAATGTTCAAAATGTTAGATAGGGCGTTTTGCGTTTTAGGTAACGATATGTAGATGCTTTTTTCCAGGTTAAAATATAATCATTTTAAACGGGATGGGGATCGGATGAGCCTTTGAATTTATCGTTTATCTTGAAGTTTTCTGTTAAACCTATGAAGCATTAAGAATAGCAGATAATGGTCATCTATACTTCAAAGTATGTATATACCTTATATGGTTAACAGACTACACTACGTGACAAATTTTTGACCAAATGAATTTGACGCCTAATCGTTATGTCCGAATATGAATTCAGAATTGTCAAAAGTAGAACAGTTTTTGAGATATTCCAAAATAACCGTTATTTGTGTTTTTAAAAAAGATGCTGTGACTGAAATGCAAATATCCAAAACATAAAATTTTAGCCTATTTCAATACGAACATTTTGTACCCAATAGAATCCTGATCGGTGCAAAAATGACAAAGTTACAGAAGATTAATTGAATTAACCCACAACAAATAAATATAAAAAGCTAAATTTTTAGTAAAAATAAATATTAAAAATTGCTTAAAACTATTGCATTTCTATGTGGGTTAATTTAGTAAATCTTCTGTAGCTTTGTCATTTTTGTACCAATCTATGTCTTGTTGGGCGCAAATGTTCATATTACAATAATCTAATGTCGCATTCAATAAAACGTTAGGATTTTTAAATCATTGGTTTAAAAAAAAAATAACTTGAAAAGAGCAAAATTGAAAAAAATCATAAAATTTTCAATTAAGCTTGAACAACTTTTAAGCTTGAACAACTTTTGTCCCCTGTAACTTTCTTTACCAATCTTCACTAGCAATCCATCGTTATTTTAGAAATTTCATTACCTTTCAGTAGAAAGAAAGAATTACATAATCCGTTTAAAATTTTTGAAGATATTTAAATTTCAGTCATCATCTTTTTTAAAAACACAAATAACGGTTATTTTGGAATATCTCAAAAACTGTTCTACTTTTGACAATTCTGACTTCATATTCGTATTCAGCAGAAAATTTTACATAAAGATTAGCTGTCAGATTCATTTGGTCACGACTTTGTTGAAATTTCGTCACATCGTGCTATCAATGTTAAAGTTTAAGCTTCTAAAAATATAATTTTTAAGTAGATAAAAAAAAAGAATTAAGATGCACAAATACCACACATAATTTCAATGTTCAAAAAAGCGGGAACAAGTCCAGTTAACCAACGCAGCTCCAAAAAAAAAAAAATTACAGTATACATACATATACGTTCAAAAATGTAGTGGGAAATCGCAAATTTATATGAAAACTTCAGGGGTCAATAACTCGGAAACTATGCGTTTCGAAATCGAAAACGCAAGAATTTTAAACGTTATCACATTAGATTTCCTTGAAAAAAGAATTTTATAACAAAAATTTGTAACTGCGAGCGAAATCGGTATATATTTTTTAATTTACGTGGTGATATAGGTATGGTAAGTTCTACATTTTATAGATTTATATCTAATATCTTAAAAATGAGGGCAAAAGCGCACTTTACGGGGCGTACGAAAAAAAAAATTGGACCCCCTCTGGGCGGGCGCAAGGATTTTCTCCTCCATGGTATAACAAAGACCGGCTTCGCTAACTAAAGCTTTTCTGTATAGCCGGCCTTCGGCCGGGCGCAAGGATTTTCTCCTCTATGGTATAACAAAGACCGGCTTCGCTAACTAAAGCTTCTATGTATAGCCGGCCTTTGGCCGGGCGCAAGGATTTTCTCCTCTATTGTATAACAAAGACCGGCTTCGCTAACTAAAACTTCTCTGAATATAAAAGATACATTAATTAACCTAGAGAGGAAAATATTAAACGAATACAAAAACAAAATACATATTTGCAATCGTGATCAAATTGCCTTCAATTTGAGTACCCACACAGATATACATAAGTGTTATGGGGGGGCACTTTTTTTGCCCCAGAGGGCCATAGAAGAGCCGCCCACCGAAAATTTTGTTATTTTTGTTGCACAATTACCTTTAATTTGAATACCCACACATACCATTTAGTGGGCGGGGCGGTTTTTTGGACCCAGGGGTCCCCACGGGCCTCAGCCCCCTTAAATATTAATTTTGGTATTTTTTTTTTTTAATTCTGGATCGGGTGGCATATTTTTTATATTTTTCTTTCGTACGCCCCGTAAAGTGCACTTCAGACAAAATGAGACATATTTTTAACTTATCTTGCATACGAGACGTGCGACTTCTATTTTCTCAACCTACTTTCTGCGACTTTATTTTTATAAAACTACATTTAGCGCGATTTTTCAAAAATTTCCAACGACAACCCTGATTGATACCATAAGTTTTTTTTCAATTTGGCCATCTCTAAATTAAAAGATAAAAAAAAACAAATGCTCAAAGCGAAATATGTATGAAAAGGTGAACGGAAAATCTGAAAGAAAAATGCAATAGAAAAAATACAATGTGAACGTAAAAAGTGGGTTGATTAAATTTTTATGAATCACACACACCAACAATTAGGAAGGCAAATGGTTGACAAGAGGCAATGGGGGGTTACTTTTTTATAAAAATAAACTTATGCGAGGGAAAAACTCTTGCATTTGAAAGTATTGTTGGAATTTTTGAGGTAGAGACCGGCAAGTTATTCAATTCTTTTTGTTTCGTCGCCTTGCCAGCATTTTGCAGTGTTAAACCATGCACAAAAAATTGTATGTAGAACCGGTGATGAACATACTTTTTCAAAATGGCGGCCAATAAAAATATTTTAGGCACACAATTTTCAGAAAAAATCACACTTAACGCACACATATATTCCATGTGGTGTTTCTTCAAACACGTTAATTAAATTAGTTGCGTATAATTTTCATTTCACTTTTTTTAACATACCAATAACTTCTTTAGCTGGCGGTGGCTGCTTTTGTTGAGCAGTATCACCCCTTTGTGGAGAGTCTTGGGGTTGTTCTTGCTGCTCTTGGAGCTTGGAGTCTTCCATTTTTTCTTTCTGGTTGTTAATTTACTTTATTAAAAAAAAAAGCTGACAAAAATGGTCTTGCAAACTTTTTTCCTCTACACTAAAAATTTTTTTCTTTCAAACAAAAGTTCTACACCGATTTTTTGTTAGCTTCTTTAATAGCTTTTTTCTGTTATTATTGGTGTTTTAAGATGGTAATTTTTATTTGGGGACTCTTTCAACTACTCCGTTCTTAAAGTTCGAGTGATGGATGGTAAAAAAATCACTCCCAAATCCTTTTTGTCCGCTGTGCAATGATGTTCCTTTCACAGAGCATACAGAGGCGTCACGAGACAGAAAATATTGTGTTTTTTCTGTCTTTTTCTTCGAAAGCTGCCCTTTTTGCATTTTTTGTTTTGATTACGCAATTCGTGTTGATAGTGGCGGCCTGTTTTTACACATTGCCACTTCACTAACAAAAAACGTTTTCTTTCTCTTTCTTCGAAAGCTGCCCTCGCAAATGATTTAGGCATTTTTCATGCGTCACTTTTTTCATCTCTGTATACTTTGTGGTTCCTTTTCCAGATCTAACTCGAATGACATAAAAAATTATGGTTGCCTAGAGATGGTAAAATTGTTCAACAATATTTCTTGTAGTTTTTTATGTGTTAGAGCAGTACGGCTATATGATTTTTTTATAGCTTTTGCTTTTTGGCAATAAAATGTCTTCTTCCGCTTTGCAATTTTGACAAAGTTGCCAGTGTGCTGCAATTAAAAAAAAAGCAAAAACAGACAAGTCAATAAATCAACGTAATTTAATTAAAACAAATCAAAAAACGAACTAATAGGTTTCAATTTATAAAAATAAATCACGTTTTCAAACAAAATCCGGTTCATAAAGCTTTTTTAAACCTGTTTTATTTTTTATAAATATGCTAAACCTTCAGTTAAAAAAGCGACGGTTAAAGTACAAAATATTCTATGTGGCCCATCCTAAAAAAACACAATAATTGTTGAGGTTATTATATAATTTTTTAAATTAAAATATACATGAAACACGAAATCACTGCTCAGTATGTTAATATTTATATATACAAACTAATTTTCTTACTATATTTTTAAAGAAAATGTCTGTTGGCTTTGTTAACTTCCTGATGGGTTTATAAACAAGACAAAGAAAGGTTTTTTTGTAAATTGGAGTATTTTTACAAAAGTGTTAAGCATGTGTAGGAAAATCGAAGATTTTTGGTGAATACATACTTGTCAAGCATTTTGCGCTGTCTAGTGCTAAATTCAATAATATAAGTGAAAATTGTATCTCCGTCATAGACTCCGAAACTATCCAACCGATGTTCTCCAAACTGGTTTCATTCGAAAGGCAATTTTGTGAATTTTGGACCATGGTATTTACCATGGCCCAATTAGTAGGTCTGCGCGCAACTACAACAATCCAACAAAAGAAAAAACAACACGCATTTTGTTTGTGTAAAAAATGATAAAGATGTCAAGAACAAAGGCAATTGTTTGTGCAAGAAATGGTAGAAATGTCAAAAGCAATTGTTACAAAAACAATTGCACGTATAAAACACAACTCTGCAAAAAATCAGCAGGCGTTTCAAGCAGACCTACTAATTGGACCATGGTATTTACCAAGGCGAATTCACTAGAAGGTGGGGCCAAGTCAACATATGGTGATTTTTTTGTGATCGACTTGTCAGAGTTTGTATATGTACAAACTGGTTTTTTATGTAAACAAACCAGAGGCAGTGATCGGATTGTAAAAATATTGCTTGTAAAAAACTATTTTTGTATACAAACTTTGACAAGTCAACCACAAAAAAAAAACTGCCTCTGTTGACTTGACCACTTTTTATAGCCTTTTCACACTTGTCAACATTAAACATCTAACTTTAATTTGCAAAGTCTGAATTTATAGGCTTTTTACACTTGCTCACATCTTACATCTTTCATCTTATCGCAAAGATGATAACATCTTCTCATAAGAATTGTACAGGGCTTAAAACCACATCTTTCTTCATCCTTATAGCCTTTTCACACTTGTCAACATTTAACATCAATTTGCGAAAATGTTGAAATTTTCCCATAATAGCCTTTGTACACTTGCATACATTTCGGAGGAACGCATGGAAGATGTTGAAAATGTGAAATACGCTTTCACACTTGAAACATCTAACATTTAGTGCCGGTTCACACACGTCAAGTTTGACTCGTCAAGTCTTGAGTTTTTAGGAAAGAGGGGAAAAGAAATGGCATTCTCTTTTCCCTTCTCTCCTAAAAGCTCAAGACTTGACGAGTCAAACTTGACGTGTGTGAACCGACACTTACCATTAACAAAAAATGTCACCATATCTGAAAAAAAAACTTTTATTTTTTTAAAATACTTTTTTTCTACAAAAGTACCAACATTTTAAGAGATAACACCAAAATGTATTTCTAATTCATTTTGTTTAATAATTTAAGCAAAATTTGGCAAAATAAGGCTTGCAAAAAAGGAAAAACTTGAGAAATGGTAACGCTGCTTTCAAAGCAACTGCCATTTTGTCAGTGATGCCACAATAATAACAGAATTTATTGCCACTTTTCTAGTGATTACACTAAAAGAATCGAAAAATGTAAAAGGGAACAAAATGAGATAGTAACATTCTGTAAAAATGTTGATTTTTAGCCCTATGTATTTCTTATGGGAAAATTCCAACATTTTCGCAAATTGATGTTAAATGTTGACAAGTGTGAAAAGGCTATAAGAAATACATAGAGCTAAAAATCAAAATTTTTCAAAATTTTTACAGAATGTTACTATCTCATTTTGTTCCCTTTAACATTTTTCGATTCTTTAATGGCGATTTCTTTTCTGAAAAAAATGTTGCATTAATGTTACATGTTCTACATTTTTGTGTTCGTTTGTACATAAAATACAACTGTGGGAAAAATTTTCAAGTTCTTTTGTGAATATGTTGATAAAAAACATGTTGCATGTTTTACCCTTACTTTTACTTAAGGTGTTCATACTGCCCTGTCTTGCAACTTTGGTACTTACTACTTTGTTTGTACAACCAATGTTTTATTTTGCTTGTCGTAACTCATACAGCTCATAATTTTGTAAAAAAAATTATTTTAAAAGAAAATATAAATATATTTACACATTAAAATCAAAAAAAGTCTATTTATATTATAATCGTTTAAAATTTTCTAAGCCATTAGTGATGTCAATATTTGTTTTCAAGCCATAATTGCGTTCAGAAACCGCTCAAATAGCATTAAAAATCGCTCATGAAGTACATTAATTATGAAGGTGTAATAGTTGTAAATAAAAGCAGCTAATTGTGTTCTATTAAAATTGCACAACATGTAACACTTCCAGTGATTATAGGTAACATTAGAAAATGTTACATGTATATACTGTAGCATATTGTTTTCAGAAAAGAAATCGCCATAAGTGTCATCACTAGAAAAGTGGCAATAAATTCTGTTATTATTGTGGCATCACTGACAAAATGGAAGTTGCTTTGAAAGCAGCGTTGCCATTTCTCAAGTTTTTCCTTTTTTGCAAGCCTTATTTTGCTAAATTTTGCTAACCCCGGGTCTCCACGTAGCAATATTTATTGCGGCAAACGTCAAATTTATTTGCTCCATAAAATTTGGGACGTATAGACCGCATATTGCTATGAGTGGCAATCCATTGCGCAATGGATGCTCTTCTTATTGCTTGAGCAATTATTGCTTAGCAATCTGCTGTCAAATCAGTTGTAATTTTTCTGACATTTCATTTCTCTGTACGGTTGGTTATTTATTAGTGTGTTTATTTATTAAAAAAGCAAGTGAAAAAATACTTCAACAAAATAAAGAAAAAGTGTTTATATATTATATTTTTAAATAAACGTCAATATCAACAAAAGCAAACGACGAATTTGTTTTTTTTTTTTTGTATATTTTTATTTTTTTCAATAGAACAATACAAGTTTTAGGTTTTTTTCCATACGCAAATAAACAAAAAAGCAATACAAAACACAGCTACGACAATTACAATTAATTATTTTAACAAATAGAAACTGGGAATTATTTCCTTCCGAAGGTAACTTTATATTATATTCAACATTTTTCATTTTTCGAATTTATTTTATTAATTTAAAAAAGAAAATTTAACAACCACTTCAAAACACAACATAAAACATTTGTTATAAATACACCCACAAAACTTTATACAAATACTCGAGGTGAAAATTGCAAATTTATGGCAAAGCAATAACAAGTGTTCTCCAACAATATAATCAGCAATTATTGCTCCATTGTTCTGAAATTGTTCTGCCGACGTTATTGCTTGTACTTAGCAATAAAAATTGCTACGTGGAGACCCAGCGTAAAATTATCAAACGAAATGAATTAGAAATACATTTTGGTGTTATCTATTGAAATCTTGGCACTTTTGTAGAAAAAAAAGTATTAAAAAAAAATAAAAGCTTTTTTTCAGAAATGGTGACATTTTTTATTGATAGTAGATGTTAGATGTTTCAAGTGTGAACGCGTATTTCACATTTTCAACATCTTCCATGCATTCCTCCGAAATGTATGCTAGTGTACAAAGGGTATAAGGATTGCAAAAAAGCAAAAACTTGAGAAATGGAAACGCTGCTTTCAAAGCAACCAAGGTATATTTACACAAGGTAAACTCGTTGGCCCATATGTTTGTCAGCTGTTTACCCCATTTGGAACCCTAGTGTAAAAAGTTATTTATGTTGGTGCCGTTGGTTCCTTGTGTTTGTTTACATACTTATGGTTAGTGCGCGCCATTTTGAATTAAAAAAGTGTAAAATTGTGAAAAACATTTTATTTTTGTGATTACTAAGCAAACAAAATACATTTAAATGCATTATTTTTTGCAATAATACTTTATTTTTATGCTTGAGAATGCACGTGTTGTTTTTTTTTTCAATTTGTGTTTTTATTTTAAAGGAACATTGTTGCGTTTTTTTTGACACCATGGTTCCAAATACAAAAACAATTTGGCGTGTTGTTTTTGTCTTGTTGTACTTGTTGTAGCAACGAGTTTACCAAGGCGAATTCAACAAGGTAAGTGCAACTCTACAACTACAAAAAGCCCCATGTATTTTTTTGCAATTTAATAGGCGGTTGTCAAAAATGCTAACAAGGCAAAAATTGATTGAAAAACAAAATACAAATTTTGTTTGGGTTATAAAAGAGAATATTAAATTCACTTTATTTATTCACAGTTTTTCTAAGAAATTTTTTCAGTTATTTTGGCGCAAAACATAAACAAAATTATATTTTGACGTTTCCCTATTATTTTTAAATTCGCCGTGGAGACAGCTGATGAACGGTGACGAGTTGAGTTTACCTTGTTGAATTCGCCTTGGAGTTTACCTTGTGTAAATATACCTTGAAAGCAACTTCCATTTTGTCAGTGATGCCACAATAATAACAGCATTTATTGCCACTTTTCTTGTGATGACACTAAAAGAATCGAAAACTGTAAAAGGGTACAAAATGAGATAGTTATAGCCTTTGTACACTTGCATACATTTCGGAGGAACGCATGGAAGATGTTGAAAAAGTGAAATACGAGTTCACACTTGAAACATCTAACATTTACCATTAACCAAAAATGTCACCATTTCTGAAAAAAAAACTTTTATTTTTTTTAAATACTTTTTTTCTACAAAAGTAACAACATTTTAAGAGATAACACCAAAATGTATTTCTAATTCATTTTGTTAAATAATTTAAGCAAAATAAGGCTTGCAAAAAAGGAAAAACTTGAGAAATGGTAACGCTGCTTTCAAAGCAACTGCCATTTTGTCAGTGATGCCACAATAATAACAGAATTTATTGCCACTTTTCTAGTGATTACACTAAAATAGTCGAAAAATGTAAAAGGGAACAAAATGAGATAGTAACATTCTGTAAAAATGTTGATTTTTAGCCCTATGCAAGGCGAATTAACTACAGGTGGTGTCGAAACGGCATCTGATTTTGACAGCTCGGGCTTATTTGTTTTGATTTGTTAGTGTTTTGCTAATAATGGTTGACATTTCGAGCTAATGGCACTAACAATGCAATGCAAAAAACCGTATGTTGTTTCTGTTGTTTTTGGATTGTTGTAGTTCCGACACCACCTGTAGTTGAATTCGCCTTGGCCCTATGTATTTCTTATGGGAAAATTCCAACATTTTCGCAAATTGATGTTAAATGTTGACAAGTGTGAAAAGGCTATTATGTTATGTTCATACGACGTTATAAACAGGCCTGCCATTTTTGCCGATTTATCGGCATTTTGCCGATTTTTTGCCCCTAAATTATCAAAGTGCCGATTTGCCGATTTTTGCTCCAAAAATGCCGATTTTTTGACTAACACGTAAAAGGCGATTACTTTATGTTTGTTTGATAATAATAGTAATACACTAACTTTAAGCGATACTGAAACAGTTGTAACATTGAAAAGAGACAACTGTTATTAAGTCAGTGCTTCTACTAACTGTTATTAAGTCAGTGCTTCTACTAAAGAAAAAGGTGTTATTTTTTTTTTTTTGGATTTGTGTGCAAGATATGTTAAAAACTATATGCTTGCAATGGCAAAACCTTAGGTTTATATGCCAGGACTAAAAGATTTGTATGCTATTCCTTCACATACAGTTGCTTTCTATAAAAGGAGGTGCTCCAAGGATTGCACAGAACGAACTATACCGTCGTATAGGAAGCTGGAAATACTGAAATCCACTCCACGGATACTTTCGAATTGAATTTTGAATGGTCTTCCACCAGTAGCTAGTTTTATTTTTTCCTTTTAAGAGTTTTGACTGGAACTCTACCAGTAGTTAATGAGTTTTAAATGGTCCTCCACCAATATCTATCAATTTGAGTACAAAATCGTTGGCCACCTAATTCCACATTGTTTTCACAAGTAAAAAGTAAGGTTAAAACGAAGGCATGTAATTAATGCTGAGACCCGAAAAACCGTAACAATTTACGGTTATACGAAGCCACACATCAACCAATGCGGTGAAACGCAAAACGCACGAAAGACAGACAAACAAGAACGACCTGATTGTCCTTAAAATAATGACAACGAGCGCGAGCTGCTTCCCCGTCCAGAGCAGTTTTACGAATGAAAAGGTGTTATTTATTCAATATTAAATGCAGTGGTAATGTGTGTTGGGTTAATACATTTTTATTTGAAAAATATTCCACTATGAAGAATTAAAGGCCAAAGTTAAAAAAGAAATAATTTTTAAATCTAAAATAATTCAGTTAAAATTTCTTTTTCTATTAGGAAAATATAAAACACTTTATATTTGTGTTTGAAAATGGATAGATAAATACTTACAAAAGAATAAAGGTAAGATAAATTTATATTCACTATCAATGAATATAATTTAAATAATAATTACTTTGATAATTAAATAATTTTTTTTTTTAAGATTATAACGCAATTGAGTACGATGTTAGTACATAAATTAAATAGCCAATTCATAGGTTTTATTGTATTTAAAATAGGTATTTTTAATTTGCCGATTTTTTTATATTAAAGTGCCGATAATGCCGATTTTTTTTTAAATATGCCGATTTTGTATCAAAATTATCTGGCACCCCTGGTTATAAACCACTCGTTTCGTTCTTTGAAACTAGTTTGCCAAACATGCTGTTCATACGATTCTTTCCTGTTTCATTTTGAAATTTTTTTTGTGTTGTTAGTGTGATTTTTTTTAAAATAGATAAAAAAAAGTAAATAAAACTTAAACATATATTATTTAACACTTTTATTGATATTATTTTGTTTTAATTATCACTTTATTTAATTAAACATCAATTTTTATTTTGTTTTTTTCTTTGTTTTGATTTTTTTTTGTGAGCTAGTTCAGATAAACTAACGATAAATGCAATTCGCCTTGGATAAATGTTATCAAAATTGGAGATGATAGTACATTTTTCCTGTTTCGCAGCCTGTTTCAAAATGAAACGACCTGTTTCGCTCACAAAATTTTGTATGGGGAAACATGTTTCAATCATGTTTGGGGCGCGAAACAGGAATAAGAGAGCGAAACACGAATATTGCTGTCCGTGTGAACATGGTATAACATTCTGTACGGATGTTGAAAAATTTTAATTTTTAGTCCCATGTATTTCTTATGGGAAAATTCCAACATCTTCGCAAATTGATGTTAAATGTGGACAAGTGTGAAAAGGCTATTAGTATACAATTTAACATTAGCGTAGAAATTCTTGACAATTTTAATTCACCATAGAATTTTCCTATCGTTTCACACACACCATAAATGCTAAAAAAAATCTTAAGTTCAACTTTGACCTAAAGTTACTCAACAACTGCTAAAGCAATTTCAATGAAGTTATAAGTGCCACTGTGTGTATTTCACATTTTCAACATCTTTCATGCGTTCCTCCGAAATGTATGCAAGTGTACAAAGGGTATAAGCACATGAATCAAAAAAACAAGATCGCGCACTAAGCCGTTCAAAAATTTTTTTTGCTGAGCATCTTCGTCATCAAAGAATGAAAATTAGTGTTTGTTGTAAAAAATATATGAGATTTTTGGCGCAAAACTGGAAATAACGACATAACTTCTAAACGGGTGCATCGATTAGAACAAAATTTTAAATTATCGGAAAAGAGATGTACTCGAGTAAAAATTTTAAGTTTGGGCTATAAGCTATTTCAAAAAGAGCCTTTTGTGGCTATACAAATTTTACAATTTTTTTAAATCATTGATTTTTAATTCATAAATTTTTTAATCATTCTCCCTTTTTTTCCTCCAAAGCTCTAAATAGTGCTGCTTGTTTGCTCAAAGACTGTTTAAGCATAGAATTCTCTTTAAGAAAATGTTCCCTGAAAGTAAATATATGTAAGCAATTCTTTTTTAATGCAGTCTATTTCACTATTATTATTTTTATAAAGGTTTTCTTTTTGGCACTCAACAAACTCTTTATGTTCTGGCTGGTGTTCTGTGATAACTTTAGTTTCCACGACCTGCGCGGTTGGACTTTTCATATCTAGTAAAAAAATTGTCATGATAAGTAATTCGATTGCTGTTATAATTTTTCACCTTTGAAAGCGGATTCCGCCTCTTGTTCTTTAAGAAGCATTTTAACAAATTTTTTTATTTTCACGCTTTTGGATTCGAGTGGCACGTTTATCATAAAGCTCTTTAATCTTATAAGGTAGATTTCGGATGGTTAGCACAGCCCCGCGCTTTAAACATCTTCTTTAAAATAAAACCTTATGATAAATTCAAAAAAAATTAACTTCTCAGTTTTGTAAATCTTTCAAAACAAACTAACCCATCTCATATAGCAAATTGTTTTCAAAATCGTCCGGTTTAAAATGTTCCATACATACATGCGAAGTCTTCGCATTGAATTTTCCCTTGCTGACACAAAAAGCTATCCACTGTTTTTATAGATTAGGATCCAAAGGAAAATTTAAAAAGCTTATTTTACACGTTTTTGAAGTGTTTTCATTATAACAATTGTTCACTGCACACTTCATTTTTATTTTTGAATAATTTGATTATCTTTTTACTTTTTTAATTTTATTCTTTTGTACTTTCCATACACAAATGTGCTTTGTTTACAACACAAACTCTATGTCTTCGTCACACAAACAGCTGATCGCTACGCAATAAATTAACGGACCTGCGCAATGCGCAATCTTGTTTTTTTGATTCATGGTATAAGCATATAGGTATTACTTGTAACATTGTTTTTTTGGCCTAAATGGCTTAATATTACGTAAATAAATAAATAAACAGTTTTGCATTATTTTAATTATATCTTAATAACTGTTTATATTTTGTGCAAAAAGTTATAACGAGTTTAAGTTTCAAAAGAAAACATATCTCGCGACCCACGTTATTTTTTTACAAAAAATCTATCGTTCCGCTTATATTTAAAATTAATCCAAACTTTACTTATAGTTTTTCTAGAAAAAACATTTTTTCGGTGCGGCAACCACCCGACGATAAATGATCTGAAAAAAACCACAAGAATCGGCGGCGGCTTGAGTGCCTAACATTTTTGGCGGCGGCTGTAATCCGACTTTCCGCCGATTGACTTCCCTACAAGAAATGGATGACCTAAACTAAAAAAAAAAAAATTTTTACTAACACACTTGCAACAATTTTACATTAGTTGTACCACTCTAACATATATGTTAGAGTAGAACAACTGAAAACACCACAAAAATGTCAATTTTTTTTTAATTTTTGTTATACATACTGGCTAATATTTGTGAAAATTTGTGAATTGCTTAAATTAAATACTGCAAAATATTTTAATAATTATTAAATTATTAAAATAAATAAAGAAAATCCGCAGGATTTGGGTAAGTAAGTTAAAAAAATGCGAAAAAGAAAAACGCGAAGCTGAAGATGCGGAAAAGCCTAAACAAAATTTGGATGAAGCCAAAAATACTCATATCCGAAGATCCCAGTTGGCCAGGTGCATATTTGAATGTGTCGAAAATTAACAGAAACGTTAAAATCTATGGATGGACACATCGTTTAAGACGTCAAGGCAAAGGTTTAATTTTTTATTTACATTACGGATTTTTACAATGTTTGGTACACTAAAACCTGTGCCAGAAGGCAAATCGGTAAGTTTCGTTTCGTGAACAATATTGTAGAAACTCATTTATTTGTTTTATGCACCAGGTGGACACGAATTGCATGTAGATTACTGGGAATTAATTGGTTTGGCTCCTGCTGGCGGTGCTGAAAGTATTCTCAATGAAGAGGCTCATCCCGATGTTCAGTTGGATAATCGTCATATTATGATTAGAGGCGAAAACATTTTTCCGTGTTAATTCTTCCACCTGCAGTAAATGGTGTAAACGCATAAGTACAGCAGTCAACTTGATTTGGTTGCATTATAAGGAGCCAGAGTTGGTTATACGATATTCAGAGGTATGTTATCATGAAAATTTGTTTTTAAACAAAATTAAGTCGTATTTTTTTTGTATTTTACAGTATTTTGCAAATTGTAGCGAAAAACACAAATCTAGCACTTCTTGATCGCACAGTAACCTCTTTAGTGTGTGCTCTTTACAATTGTGAGGAATCAGACACTCTTTATGGTCTAAAAAGTTTTTAGTAAAAACTAAACAAAGCAAACGTTTCGAATGGATACAATATGTAGCAGAATTGTACAATGATATTTAAAAGCAGTTAAATGGTGCTTGATCTAGCCAAACGTTTTGCAAAAACCAATAACTTTTTAATAAAACTATTGGTTACGAGCAACGTCTAATATTTAATAAAAAAACTGTTATCATCTGACGTTTATGAAAGGAGGAATAACTGTATCGGTCCCTGTTTTATTAAGCCTTTTTGCAATATTCCCATTCTTTAAATATTTCACTTGGTTTTTGCTAAAGCCAACCTTTGGTTAACATTGATGTTATAGATGTAAACATATACTTAGGAATGATTCTAATGAAACTATGAGATATTCTGGTAGTGTAGGATCATTCCTTAGTATATGTACTTATCTATAGCATCAATGCTAACCAAAGGTTGACTTAAGCAAAACCCAAGTGAAATATTGAAGTTGCAAAAAAGCTTTATAAAATTTAAATTACCACATAGGACAAAAAATAATTATTTATTTATTTAATTTATTCTGTAAAACGAATAAATATTGAATTTTATTTAAAATAAAAAACAAAAATATGTGTGAGAATTTAATAAAATTAATCGTGTTTTATTTAAGCTAAAAATACGTCAATAGTGACGAATATATGCATCAGTACTGACTAGTCAGCTGGGACCGGTATATGCATCAGTACTGACTAGTCAGCTGTGTCCGGTTTATACATCAGTACTGATATGTAAAGAGTATAAGAGTAAACAGATCAGATATATGTTTTATCTACCACAAAATTCATAGGTTAAAGAAGGATGCAAAATCACACGTACACAAAAGTTCAGGTCATTTTTTTCACGTTGGCCTTAAGAAAATGATAGAAACTTTGTTCCAAGGTATATTTACACAAGGTAAACTCGTTGGCCCATATGTTTGTCAGCTGATTACCCCTAGTTGGAAGCTTAACGTCAAATTTCGTGTATATGAGAAAAAATTTGTACATGTGTGCGTTAAATTGTTTTTTTTTTTATATGAAGACAATTTTGACAACTCCGTTCCTTTTATAGAGCAGCATGTATACACTCCCAAATGAGTCTACCTTGTGTAAATATACCTTGCTTTGTTCTAAGCGATGACCGACATCTGTATCAGCAATGTCGGTCATATGATAGGTCAAATGACCGTCACTATTCTTGTAGGGTTGTAGGGTTGTTTTAAACACAAAAAAAATACGCTGAAAAAGTCCAAGACGAATTTAACTACAGGTGGTGGCGAAAAGCCATCTGTATTTGACAGTGCGAACCAATTAGTTTTGGTTTTGTTAGAAACGGTTGACTTTTCGAGCCGTAAACACAAACCAAGGTATATTTATAGCAGGTAGTCTCGGAAAGCCAGCTGGTTATTTTTTATTTGCTTGTTTTGCGATACAAACTGTCAAAGTTGTATAGTAAACAAGTAAACAAGTTTTTTGTTTTATCTTTTGTCTCTTTTCAACCCCTTTGCTGTTTGACAGTTCGTATCATAAAACAACAATAAAAAGCCCTGTTGTTTGTTTTATTGTACAATTGTTGTAATCTCGCGGCTACCTGCTATAAATATACCTTGACACAAACAATGCAATGCAAGAAACATTGTTTTTTGTTGGATTGTAATATTATTGCCACTACCTGTAGTTGTATTCGCCAAAAATAAAATTGTCGCAAATGAACTACTCGACAGTAAAAAACAAAAATAAAAAGAAAACAGAACTGATGCAATTAAAAATTAATTTACGTGTCTAAAATATACATATGCATGTATAAAACAGTCAATAATAATATTGGTCATTGTAAAGATTTGATAAGTCTTTATTTTTTTGCGTTAAAAAAATTAAAAATAGACAAACGTAATGAAAAATATTTTGAAATGAAAATAATTTAATATAAAAAGTGTAATAAAACAATTTTTCGAAGATGTGGTATTAAATAATTCAGAATTGTAGTTACAAAAGAAATGAAAATTCTTATAAGATTTAATTTATTGAAAATACGGCCTAATATCTAATAATTGTGACGTCACATCGTATGATTCAAGTAACGTGCTCTGATTGGTTGTTTGGCTAAATTATTAATTACAACCAACACAACAACTATAACAATAACAAATATAGTATAAAAACTGCAGGACTTTTTATTGTTATGTGATAAGTTCTGTCAACCAGCAGCCAAGTAATAAAATACTAGTAGGAAAGTATAGGCGCAAGTCCGGCCATTTGATGCACTCCAAATAAATCGCAAGTTTATATGAAAACTTCAGAGGTCCATAACTCGGAAACTATGCGTTTCCGAGAATTTTGCCATTTTATTTTTTCTTCTATTTTTCAATTTTCTATCACCATACATATGTACTTTTTTTTTATTTAGAGCTGCGTTGGTAAACTAGACTTGTTCCAAATAAAAACATCGGCTTCGCTAACTAAAGCTTCTCAGGATAGCCGACCTTCTGCCGGACGCAAAGATTTTCCCTTCTATGGTATAACAAACACTGGCCTTTGGAAGGGAGCAAAGTATTTCTCCTCTTTGGTATAACAAACACTGGCTTCTCTAAAAATTTATTTAAAAATTCTTAACCCATTAAGAACCGTAACTGAATTTGCGAAAATACAAGAGTTTTCAGTTAGCATATTAATTGCTTACCAAAGAGGTGAAGTCCGTGAGCCCGGGCGAAAACCTGCTACGCAGAAAAACGTTGGTTAGCGAAACCAGAGTATTTGTTACCATACAGGAGGACTAAGGCCGGCTATGCAGAAAAGCTTTAGTTAGCGTAGCCGGTATTTGTTATACCATAGCAAAGCGCGTGTTTGTTATTTAATTAAAATTTTTTAACACTTATTTAAATAAACTACATACATACATATTTAACGTAATATTTTGTTTTAAAATTTTGTATAAGCAGTATTGTAAACTTAAGGGCTATCAATTTTTTAATGAATTTTGTGTATCCCGAATTATGGAAAATCGCATTTGAAATACCTACATTTTGTAAATAAGAAATCTTTAAAATGGCACCAGTTTTGGCCATATACCTACTTAAGTTAAGTAGTACAAGGACAGACAATCAGTCAGTTGGACATCGTAAGATCGACCTAGAAAGTGATTATGTGGATCTAGAATCAATGGGGGGCTATTTTGTAAATCCCTTCACCTTGCGTTTAGAAAGTATGGAACATATCTAGTTCCAAATAAGGACCTAAACAGGGGAGATACAAAATTGAAAAATTAGAAGGAAATATAAAATGGTAAGACTTGCAAACGCATACATAAATATATTTGAGTTGTTGGCCTCTGAAGTTTATATATATGTATATGTATGTATATCGTCACCTTAAACGTAAAATGCCCTTTCTTACTTTTTGAAAATTTTACAGGAGAAGCTAAAAACTGTTAATAAATATTTTTCTTGTTTAACCTATCAGTTGTTTTGACAATTGACAATGTTGCATATTATACAAACTGTTAGTTAGATCTTTAGAGTTATCATCTTTTGTAGATAGGGCCGTTTGTTTTTTGTAAATAAAATCGCAAATTTTGGTCGAAAGATTCCAATATTTTTTGTAGATATTTGTGTTGATGCAATACATCAGAATCAACGAAAAGGGCGATTTTTAATTTTTTTTTTGTTTAGAGCCTTTTGCGTTTTAGGTAACGATATGCGATTTAACATTAATTCTGAACGAATATGGCCATAAAAGCTATGATTTAAAAGCTTTTGAATGATCTTTCTGGATATACGAAAAATTTTTAAATATTTTCTTACCTCTTTAGCTTCCAAAATAGTTTTTACAAATTTTTACATCAAAATGTTATTGTATTTTAAGAATAGAATTTAATGTCCAATTTTCATTTAATTCTGATATAAACTTAAATCGTATTATATTCATAGTTTTGTTTTTCAGTGTTATATTTAAAGTCTTATTTAATTAAGATAAAAGTAGTGTAGAACAATTAGTTATGATTTTAAGCGCAATAATGTGTTTTCCGAGAGTGTGCTTTATATGGGGCATATGGCAAATTATGACCCGATCTTCACGAAATATACGTATCCTACTTCAATATCCGATGGTAAATGTCAAAGATATAAAGGAAAAATTAAAAGGGTTACCCCTAAGTTCGACAAAAAACAACAAAAAAATTTCGAAACAGCCTTTTCAAACTACTTTATATTAGGGGGTGTACGGATCACTTTTTTGTTTGTAAGATGGTAGGCTCTAATGTACATACGTTTGTTTGTATCTCTATAGGAAATTAATAAGAAGTTAACTATCATCACTTATTTGTCAACAACGCAAAAAACAATAATTATTAATAAACAATGGATATGGATTCATCATTAGATATGGATCTTATGTCCAGTGGCATGGTTGATTCACTAGATCTATTCAAAGATGAAGATGCATTAACAATTATTAAGGAAATGATACCACCAGGTAGGTAAATTATTAAAATTTGAATTTTGCTTAAAGCTTCGTTCACAATAGGCAGCAATATTTTCACTGGCGTTCATAATAGAGCAACAATTTTTATCGCGACCACACACATTTTAAAGAAAGAAACCGTTTGCAAATTTTGCCCAGAACAATATTACGTATTTAATATTGTTGGAACATTTTGTTAAAATTTTCATTCAAAACTAAATAAAATTATAATAAACGTCATAAACAATTTCATACAAATTGTTGCTGAAGTAGAAGTTGGCTCAACTTAAAAAAAAAAAAACTTTAGGTACATTTTTGTTTAAAAAATTAATGGAAAATATAAATGTAAAATACTTTGGGAAGAATAAGATAGAAGAAAAAACGAAATTGTTGCTCTGATTGTGAACACAGCTTAAAAAACGAGAACTCGTTTACAATATGTGTAACTCACAATTTTTTTCATTTTTTAAAAATCAACTTTTGAATTTGCGAACATAAACATTTTTGTTGGACAAGAAGCTTTTTGATGTTAAGCTACTGATCATTAAAATTTGCAAATTACATACACATACATACATACATCATCCGAATAATCACTCGAATTTTTAAAAAATGCAAATGCTTTAAATATTGCTGAATGTCAGCTTTAATTTATTCCCTATTTTCAGGTAAAATTCCAGTTCAAACAAAAATGTTTGAAACTATGTATGTATTTTTGTAATCTATGACTATTTCTTAAGCTATCAAAAACATATTTTTATATATTTCTGTGTGCTGAAAGGGAGAAAAAGGATTTTAAATCATTGATTTCCTAAGTCCAAAATCAAATGCTAGTATATATATACATATCGCCATATAAAATGCAAAAGGGCCTATTATAATTTTTAAAAATTTTTCAGGAGCGTTAAGAAACTTAATCAAAAGCAAACTATTGCGATTACAAAAATAGGTTTTTTTAGAATAGAATCATTAGTTCATAATTGTGAACGTTATTGGCCAGAAAAAAATTATTATTATAATCACAATACATAGTTGCCTTTTTTATTAAGCTTTTTATTTCTAATTGATATTTATTCTTATTTGACCTTTATTTTATAATAACTTTTAATTATTTAAGCTTGAGGGTTTTTATTTATAAAAAATTATATTTCTTTTTTTCAATATTTCGCTAACCTTTGGTTAGCATCATCATCAGGAAATTAAATTTACAAATTTGTAAATAATTAAAAGTATGTAATTAGTTTTTTATTTCTCTGAAATTTTTTTAAAACGATAATAATAAAACCCTTTGTCTTTTATATGACGTTATGTATAAAAGATAAATCTAATGGTATAGCAAAATTACAATTGACAGTAAAAGAAAATACATACTAAGAACAGAAATCATGCCTAAGTTACTACCCCTCTTTCTTCTCCACCGATTATGTATAAAAGATAAATCTAATGGTATAGCAAAATTTGAAATGACAGTAAAAGAAAATACATACTAAGAACAGAAATCATGCCAATCTTACTACCCCTCTTTCTTCTCCACGGATTTCATCTACAAATAAAAAAAAAACCTATCTTAAAGACATGTCTTAAAAATCATCGTATAAATGTCGCCTATTTATTTTCCAATATCATATTTTTATATATTTAGATGCTTTATAGTAAAATGTGAATAAACCGCAAAACTCCGTAAGATGATAAATAAATTCATACACCATTTTTTTAATCAATATTAAATTTTTTATTAATTTGATTTCTATTGGATTTGCAGGCTGGATTTGTATTGGTATAAAAGACTTTACCTATACTTGCCTCAGAACTTGAATTCAAGTTTAATAAAATTTAAAAATTAAAATAAAAAAAGTTACTAATATAATTTTTTTAAATCAGACAAAAAAATTTTGAAAAAATGTTGCATATGCAATTGTTCTTTTGAACAAAAAAAGGTCAATTTTATACATGTCCCGAAAATAAAACGAAATTGTGGAGTGATTCATGCGGTGTTAATAAAAAAAACATTCAAAAATCTTTATGTTTCATTTTGAAAACACAGATTTTTTTTATCTGAATCAAAAACCAAAACGTGCCTGTTTGATGCGCTGTGCTATACCATCTGTCATTGATGTAAAAGGAATAGACGAATTTCTGATGTATGCTATTAAATTAATAAATTCTCCCGTAAAATTTTTTTATTCATTTGTGTCCTTTATAATATTACTTTTTTTAACATAGGTTCTCCACTCGGAGAACAATACGGTCCATTGTGAATCCCTTCAATGAAAAATGAGATAAGAAAAGAGGAAGTGAAAAGTAGAGAAAAGGATGTATGAGATAGACGGAAAATTATAAAGTAGGACCAATACCCCCCTTTCAGTCCCCTCAACAGAAACAGCCGCGTTATTTTCCTGACAAACCCCAGTATATCGGCCGGATTACATCCAGCTATGCACCCCAGTTCGTCGTGAAACCTATCTCCTAGCCACTTCTGTCTGAGACCCTGCATCCTAGGACAATGGCACAGTACATGCTCGATCGTCTTTAACTCCTCCGAATCCTCGCATAACCTGCAGAAGTGCGGTATGGTGTTGTCCCATTTGCTCGTAAAAGCCCTAACAGGACAGTGACCCGTCAAGAACCCCATAAGTGTTCTAAGACCAACCCTATCCTTACCCAGTAGAACCCTGGTCGCCCCCGCGTCCAATCTGGGCCATATTGCCCTAGATACCCTGCAATCCATTCTGTCCCTCCAGGATCGGTCAACGTTATCACGGAATTTCTCCCGTATCACCCTATAATAGTAACATAGGGCGGGCTGTCCCTTACCACTAAGTCGAGACTCGAACCCCCTCTCGCGAGTTCGTCCGCCACCTCATTCCCATCAACCATGCAGTGTCCTGGTTCCCAACACAGCCTCACGTTGAATGCCCCCATGAGTTCCCTAAGAGCGTTCCTAATCCGCGCGACCAGGCACGATCGCACCGTATAGTTCTTCAATGCCCGAAGCGCCGCCTGACTATCGACGTAAATTGTCACCTCAGATCCACCCACGATGTGATCCAGTATCACCTCCGTCGCCCTCCAATTCGCTAGGATCTCAGCCTGGAAGACACTGCACTCATCAGGGAGTCTGAATGACCTTTTTACCTCGGTGTCCGCGATATATACACCGGCACCAGTGCCGGTTTCCATCTTGGATCCATCCGTAAATACTGCCCGCCCCTCAAACAGTTTATTGGATCCACTCCAGATTTCCCTATCCGGGAATCCCACCGGTGGTGTAACACCGAAGTCCAGAGTCGTAGTCCTATGATCCGAAATTCTCCCAAGAATAGTAACCCGATCAAGCAGACCCACCTCGTACAAGATTCTCGTGTGATCATCCCGCCTAGGTCTAACTAAGGAAGACTCGTAAAGTCTAAGTAAGTTCCTAGCAGCCACACTCCTCACATAATGCTCGATAGGGGATAGATATAGTAGGATGTCCAGCGCTGCCTGTGGTGTGCTTCTCCTTGCACCCGTGATGCCCAGAGATGCACTCCTTTGAACCTTGCTAAGCATCTTCCTATAGCTATCCACACTCAACGCGCCCCACCAAACAGTGCATCCATAGGTAAGTATAGGCCTAACCACCGATGTGTAAATCCAATTTACCATATCCGGCCTCAGACCCCAGTTCTTACCGATGGAGTTCCTGCATGTGTAGTAGGCATTGAGTCCCCTTCTCATCCTCTCCTGAGTATTTCTCTTCCAAGACAGTTTGCAGTCCAGAAAGTTACCCAAGTATTTTGCACCGTCCGATAGAGGCAACTCGACACCATCTAACACTGGCCCCCAAATCCCTCTATCCTGTAGGTTAGGTTAGGTTAAATGGGTAGCCGTCACGAAGACGACTCACTTGGGTCCTTATAGCGGTCCCTTTGTGATACCCCTAGCCAGTGACAAGGGCCAGCCAGTATCCACCAGACTATTCCCCAGAGGTCACCGCAGTCTCGAACCACCCCGATTCCCTGCAGAACAGGGAGATCGATTTCAGTCCCGCATTGGACAAATCGTCCAGACATGGCAATTCCGGTCTCCCAAAATGCCTCAACCTAACGCCCGCCAGACCGGGGCATTGACAGAGGAAGTGAAACACCGTCTCCTCCTCCTCCTCATCATGACAACTCCTGCAGTAGTCATTATACTCAAGACCCATCCTTCTAGCATGAGTCCATATCACCCAGTCACCCGTGATAACCGATATCACTGTCCTTATCCGGTCCCTGCCGAGACCGAGTAGTACGCGCGTTTTCGCCGCGTCATAGCCAGGCCATAGAGTCCTGGCCATCAAACAGGTATGCTCGCCCTGCCATCTCCCCTGAGCCCTTCTGTACGACTCCCGTCTGATGAGAGTCCTGCAGCGGGCCATTGAAGTGCCAATTAGGCCGTCGACGAACATGTCGTCCAAGAGACAGCCTTGTTTGGCCAGACTGTCCGCAGTATGGTTGCCCAGGAGCCCACTGTGTCCTGGTACCCATGTCAGCGTTACACTGGAATGTTTCGCGATCTCATTTAGAGACATCCGGCATTCCACTGTCAACATAGATGTCGTAAAGACACCAGCCAGAGCTGCAATGGCAGCCTTGCTGTCCGTAAATATACATATATCCCTCGATATACGATAGTACTTCAGCCAGTTTGCCGCCCGCTTTATGGCAGAGATTTCCGCCTGCAGCACAATACTGCCATCTGGCAGCCTAAAAGAGACCCTGATGTCCAATTCTTCGATGAAGAAACCTCCACCCACTCTGTCGCCCATCCTGGAACCATCAGTGTAGACCCGCAGGGTCGGCTCCAGAGATCGCGTATTATCGAGCAGCTCATCATAGCTACCATGATGAACCGTGAACAAAGCACCGAAAAAGGGTTCCGGAGTGCAATAGTCCAGCCCCGCCAGGTCGTATGACGCGTGAAGCGTGACCCTGGCATGACCATAATTCCGCGTAGACCATAGGCCCACCGCCCCCAGTCTCATAGCGGAAGTCAAGGCCTGTTGTTCGGCCATGATATCAATCGGCAACCAGTCTAGCATAGTAAACAGTGCCTTCGTCGGTGTCGAGCGGAGTGATCCCGTGATCATCAGCGCAGCCAACCTATATACTTTCTCAAGCATCCTACAGTACCGTCCCCTTTCCACGGCAGGCCACCACACTATGACCCCATAGAAGAGAATCGGTTTTACCACCGCTTCAAAGATCCATTCGACACCCCTGGGGCCCAGGCCCCAGCTCCTGCCCAAGGATCTCTTGCAGGTGTATAAGGCCACAATAGCCCTATCAACCCTCGTCCGAACGTTGAGTTCCCATGATAGTTTGCTATCGAGAATTACGCCCAAATATTTGGCACTGTTCGAGAGCCTCAGCTCCGTGCCGTTTAGCCTAGGAAGCCTAAAGTTGCCAACCTTGTACTTCCTGGTAAAGAGTACCAACTCAGTTTTCTGTGGATTGACACCAAGTCCACAGGAAATGCTCCAAGAGCTTAGAATCTGCAATGCAGATTCCATACAATGGGACAGTGTGTCCAGGTGTTTACCCGCGACCGCCACCGCCACGTCATCCGCATACGCGACGGTTTTTATCCCTAATCTATCGAACCGACCCAGCAAAGTGTTCACCGTCAGGTTCCACAGTAGAGGGGACAGAACCCCACCTTGCGGGGTGCCCCTGTGCACAAATCTGCAAACATTAGTAGCACCCATTGTGGATTCAATGATCCTATTATCGAGTAGATTACCAATAAATCTACAAATTACATCGTCAACCCCAACCTCCCTCATCGACTCCAAGATGGAGTTGGGTTTGACATTATTGAAAGCTCCCTCAATGTCCAGAAAGGCCACAAGTGAGTATTCCCGAAATTCAAGGGATTTCTCAATGTAGCCGACCAGTGAGTGGAGCGCCGTCTCTACAGACTTGCCCTTGGTGTAGGCATGCTGCGATGAAGAGAGCAAATGTCTAGGAATAGACATCCTCAGATGAATATCAATGACCCTTTCAAGGGTCTTGAGAAGAAATGACGACAGGCTGATTGGCCTGTAGTCCTTAGGTCTGGTGTGGGATGCTTTACCTCCCTTTGGGATGAAAACAACCCTACATCTAGTCCATCGGATGGGAACGTACGAGAATCTAATACATTCCGTATAAATAGCGGACAGCCAAGGAACCAGAAGCCCCGCGTTCTTTTGAAGGTCGGCCGGAATAATACCGTCCGGACCAGGAGCCTTAAAGGAGTCGAAGCTCCTTATCGCCCAATTGAGCCTATCATAGCACAGAGAAATGGACACGGGTCCAGGCTCTGATAGGCAGTTGATCTTCCGTGGTGTTGGAAGGGAATTGCCAGGAAAGTGCGTGTCAATTAACACCTCCAGCGTCTCCTGACTATTCGTAGTCCAGCTACCATCAGCTTTCTGAATGTAGCTAGGGACAGTCGGGCAAGAAGCCATTATTTTGCGCAACCGGTTTGTCTCAGAGGAGCCTTCCACGCCGCTGCAGAAGTTCCTCCAGGCATTCCGTTTCGCCGATCTAACCAAATTCTTGAACCTATTCAATGCCGACTTATAATCCGCCCAGTTTCCCAGTCGTTTAGCCATATTGAATAACCTACGACAGTCTCTGCGAGACTGTGCAATCTCAGGGCTCCACCATGGTGGCTTGCCCCCCTTTTTCCTAACCACTGGCCTACAGGCCAGTGCCGTTGCCTGACGCAGTGCCCCCGATAGGAATTCCACTGCCATTTCAGTCTCCGTAATGCCACTAATGACAGGGACTGAGCCCAGAGAATCAGCGAGTAGACTAGCCTGATAGTCCCACCTCGTTCTCCTCCTATTCACAAAAGTACACACCCCCAAGGGGGGTGGACCTAATTGAAACTCAACATACCTGTGGTCCGAAAAAGAACAGTCATTTGAGACCGCCCAGTTACTTATTAAGTCGGAGTGTTCCGAGCTGACCAATGTCACATCAAGAACCTCCTGCCTATTAGCTACAATGAACGTAGGTTCCGCGCCTATGTTTGCTATTTCCAAATTACTGCTACAGATAAAAGAAAATAGCGACTCACCTCTAGAGTTGGTGTTGGAGCTGCCCCACGTGATGTGGTGCGCATTAGCGTCAGCACAGATAACCACCGGGGTACCCATGGAGCCGGCTTTGGCTACCAAGCCACGAACAAGCCCATTAGGTGGCCCATTGTCCTGGTCATGCGCCATATAGCCCGAGACGATCCAGATCGGCATGTCGCCCATCTCTAGGGCCGCTGAAGTTGTGTCTTCATCACTGAAATCAGAAAGAATGAAGATATCCAGCGTGTTTTTAGCCAAAATACAAGATCTAATTTTACCTGTTGCTTTGGCATATAGGAGCTTATAGCCCTTGAGGTTTAATCCGCAAACCCGATCCTTGTGGATCCATGGCTCTTGGATCATTATTAGCTCCTCCTCTCTCTCTACCACCCGGAGGAGCAGTGCAGCGGATGCTGCCTTAGAGTGGTGAAGGTTTATCTGTGTCACCTTCACCATGTCCAGTATTAACGACCGTGACATTGGCGTCCTCCTGATCTGATTCCAGGAGGGCGTCCTCATCAGCCAATTCACCCATGCGTTCAAAGAGGTCACCCAGCATGTCAGAGACGGACGGGATGTCTTCTTTGTCACATGAATGAACGGAAGCGCCATTCGTGCAGTCCGCAGACTGCGTAGGCTCCACAACCTTCGGAGCGGGATCGCCCTTGTCATCACCTCGGTAGACACGGAGCAAGATGGTACTAAAACCATAGTAAATCTTGCCCTGTTTCTCCCTCAGTGGCTTCAAGGAGTCCTGATTCAGGACTACGATCGCCGTTCTTGAGGATCCTTCAGCTACTGAAACCTTGACAACTTTCCAGTTATGAGTGGGAAGTTGGGGGTTGCAGCACTGAATAATCTTCAAGATTTCCTCCGGTGCAGAGGGTTCCGCTGGGATGGTGACGATGGATCTAGGTCTCCGTGGTATCTCACTCACCAAAACCACGTCGAGCCTAGCACCTTCCCATATTTCGCCAATCGCTCCAATGGCAAGCTTCAGCAGAAGTGCAGAGCGCTCGTCCACACACGCCATCAGCTTAACGTGACCCTGGTACCAGCCAGCATCGTCGCATTGCGGGGGTGCTCCTGGATTCTCACTAAGGATCTTCCAAAAGACACCCATCATTTGCTGCTTCACCAAGTCCCACCTAGAGTGGGAGATGGATCCATCAGCAGCACTTCTGTCTATAATAGCCCTAACAAGATGGTCTTTCGCCACCTCGCTGTAGGACCTATTAGTCGACTTTGGTGCGTACTTGGGACGTTTTGTCCCTGGTTGCTGTCTAACGGCTGTCGCTTCTTCCTCCGAACGTTGCCGTTTAGGCATTGCCTTTGCAGGGGCAGGAGGTGAAACGCTTTGAAGCCCAGCAGTAAGGGCCTTAGCCCATGCCAATGAAGCTTCCTGTTCTGCAGAAAGCTCATTGGCATCTTTGGAGCCGAATAGCTCGATAACACGCAAGGCAGCACGCCTTGAGTTAGATGCCCTCTTGGAAGGATTTTTATGCCGAGGTGTCTTCTTAGTGACGCCGGACTTGGCGGGGGGAGGAACAGAAGTGGGACAGGATGTAATCATCTCCGTCCCTCTTTGCACAATAGGCATATGGGAGGCTGCTTTGTTGGACGACTTTGTCATTTCCAACTTTGCAGTACCCGAAGCATGGGCTTTATCCGCTCTGGCGGAAAGGGCTGATGCGGCTTTTGATGTACTTGGCGCGAAAGACAGAGGTACATCGCCGCTGTTAGGTGTCGAGGCTGATACAGCCACCGACGGGATTGTCTTCGTCTCATTGTCCTTATCATTGGTCCTTTTCGTGTCCTGTTCCGTGCCATTGTTAGTTTGTTGTTTGTTTTGTTTTTGATTTGTTTTAAAAAGAGTTGTCATTTTGTTTTTGGTCCCACGAGTGTAGGGGATCTGGAGGTCCGCCACGTCATAGCCCCCGATAACGCGGTAAGGGCGTAGTCTATTTGCTGAGGTGCCCAGGTATCAGCAAAGCTCCGTGATAATACAGTCGGTAACCCCTGACTGCAAACCAACCGATAGGCACGGGTCGCATAACACCTCGGTTTAGGGGATGGATAACCTTTCGTTGCCAAGGCCTTTAAGTTCACTGCCCTCATCTCGGGAATCACCAGATGCTGGCAAAATGCCCGGATCAAGACACGAACCACAGCCAAGACGTAAGCCACCACATCGCTTCAAGATTGTTATCCATAATAGTGGTGGTCCTGTACCTTCTGGTAAATAGCACCAGCTCAGTCTTCACAGGGTTAACACACAGCTCCCTGTCCTTTGCCCATGCCGAGAGTTCGCCCAACATCACCTGCATAATTTCCTCGACCGTGGACAGAAATTTTCCCTTGACCAGCAGAACTATGTCATCCGCATAGGCAACAACTTTCCTGCCCATGAAATCAAATGACCTGAGAAACGCGTTGACCGCAAGCAACCACAGTAGAGGCGATAGAACCCCCCTGTGGTGTCCCCCTGGTAACCCTCCTTCTTATCACCTGATCCCCAAGGCTCGAGTTTATAATCCTACTGCTAAGCATGCAGACTATCCACTCTACCAGAAAGTCCTTAACTACCAGCTCCATCAATGAATCTCTAATCGCCTCAATCCTAATGTTATTAAAGGCTCCTTCTATATCCAAAAACGCGGCGAGAGTATATTCCTTATTCCTCAGACCGTGCTCAATACAACCCACCACCTCATGTAACGCACTCTCAACAGATTTACCCTTCAGGTAGGCGTGTTGAGCGTTGCTAATAAGGCGGGTCTCAATTTTACTCCTGAGATAGAAATCTACAAGTCTCTCGAGAGTCTTCAACAGGAATGAAGACAGACTAATATGTCTAAAATCCCCCGGTTTCGAGTGGCCCGCTTTACCTTGGGTATGAAAATCACCCTGACCTCTCTCCACCCCCTAGGCAGATACCTCCTACTGAGGCATTTCATGAATATATCCACCAGCAGAAATGATGCATCGTCCGGGATGTTGCAAAGCATGGCCGGAAAAATGCCATCCGGACCCGGTGATTTATATGGGTCGAAAGTATTGACCGCCCACGCCAGCTTCTCCCTTGTGACCATTTTCTCGACGCAAGCGGAAGTATGATCCGATGTCATAGACATGACGTCCCACTGACCGTCTTCCATACCACCGGTTTCCCTGCACCCGGGAAAGTGCGCCTCCATAAGTAAGGTTAGGGTCTCAGAGCTAGACTCAGTCCATGAGCCGGCATTCCTTTGGATGTAACCCAGGGCCTTAGGGTCCTTAGATAAAATCCGTCGGAATCCTGACAACTCGTTGACAGTATCGATGGACGCACAAAATTGCATCCATGATAGTCGCTTTGCTCTTTTCAGATCCGCCTTATACCTGTTGAACTGCACCCTGTGATTGTTCCAATCATCTGGTGCTCTCGTAAGCTTGGCCCTATTAAACAGTCTCCTCACCGTAGACCTTTGAACATGAAGTTTCCTGCCTACCTATCTTTATTTATGAACGTCGGCGTGTTATTCATATTACAGATAATAAGATTGTTAGTAGTTATAAAATCAAACATTAACTCACCTCTTTTGTTAATATCGGCACTCTCCCATTGGCTGTGATGAGCATTGACATCGCAGCCCAATACAAGGATTGCACCTCTCCTCCTTGCATATGCCGTCAGTTGCCGCACCTCTGTGCCCGGTGGGTCCAACCCCTCGTATGGCATATACACCGAGGCCAGTGTAAGCGTGCGCTTCCCTTTGGCCTCTCCAATTATTACGGTCAAGTCACCGCACCTGAAAGAATGAGATATGAGAAAATTCAATTCATGCCTCGCTAGTATACACGTTGTTACCTTGTCCTCTGTGGACGGGACAAACAGAGTGTATCCCGCAACCCTTAAACCGCAAACCTTATTTTTATTTGTCCAAGGTTCTTGGATAAGCGCTACGTCGGTCCGAGTACTGGAGAGGAAGGTTACAAGTTCGGCTGAGGCTGATTCACAATGGTGCAGGTTTATTTGCACCACTAACAGCCTCCTTGGTCCTGTCATGCTTCGGATACATAAATAAACAAAATTTTTTCTATATCATTCGGTAATTTTTTTTATTTTTTATTCTATTTCTCTTGTTTGACATTACATGGGTAAAAAAATTGACAACTCTCTCTAATGAACCTACCTGGTACTTATTATACCATGATTTTAACAAATTGGGTCGCAACAGAACAGAAAAGCTAATCAACTTCACAGGTTTTTAAATAACAAAAAAAAAAAAATAAAAAAATCAGCTGATTCATAACAGAACAGAAAGTAAAGACTAAAGGTCCCATTAGCCGACCGTAAATGAAGAAATGTAAATGTAATGTAAACAGCTGATCGTTTCTGTTATATGGAAAGCAATGCAAATGCTTAACTGACTGTAATGTCACTTAACCGTAACGTGCCAACCTGTAGAAAATAGAATTTCATTACGAGGTTACGTGACAGTTGTAGATAGTGATGGGCTGCTTATATTTTAAATGCAATGCGGATAAAATCACTCTTTTTGTTTTGTACTTTTTCAGTTATAATATCTGTGGACTTTTGACAAAATAAGTAACAATCCATACATATTTTCATTTATTCAAATATATGCTTAGATGTATAAAATTAACAAATGTATACATATCCACAAACAAACAAAGTCTGGTTTTTAATGGTATCAAAACCTTGTTTAGGTGTATGCACATTTTTAAATTAATGTAAGAACATGTGCACGAATATGATATAATACATATTTGTTTTTTGTAAATCTGTAATATTAATATCAAATATTAAATTATTTATATATTTATACATGCAAGAAATACAGTTTTAATACTATTTAAATCACTTGGTACTTTTTCTGCAAAGCGGTCACTATTTCAACATTTTTAATTTTCATCACTGTGTGTGTTGTTTAATGTATACTAATGCTTTTTTGTTTTTGGTTGTGAAAAACAGCTGACATGATCTTACATGTTCTATAAATGCACAAACGAGCTTACAGTACGTTACGGTACTTTACATTGCATTTAATTACATTTACGGTCGGCTAAAGCGGGCTTAAGGCCACTATTACGGTTTACAACTCAACTCAGTTGAGTTGTTATAAATACAACTGGTTGAGATCAGTTGTAATTATACCCACACCACAATAGTGGAGAGGGTATTATGCATTTGTGCTGATGTGTGTAACGCCTTAAAATATTGCACCTTAAAGTATACCGATCGTCTTAGAATCACTTTCTGAGTCGAACTAACGATGTCCGTGCGGCTGGCTGGCAGGCTGGCTGGCTGTCCATGTCACCTTGTGCGCAAAGCACAGGTCGCAATTTTGGAGATAATTTGATGAAATTTGGGTCATAGGTTCTGATTGGCACAAGGACCAAGCCTATTTAAAATGGACCGAATCGTAGGACCACGAGGGAAGATAGGGGGAAATTTCTTCCTCTTATGGCGATTTCTTTTCTGAGAAAAATGTTGCATTAATGTTACATGTTCTACATTTTTGTGTTCGTTTGTACAAAAAATACAACTGTGGGAAAAATTTTCAAGTTCTTTTGTGAATATGTTGATGAAAAACATGCAAAACATGTTGCATGTTTTACCCTTACTTTAACTTAAGGTGTTCTAAAACTTTGGTGCTTACTACTTTGTTTGTACAACAAATGTTTTATTTTGATCGTCATAATTCATACCGCTCATAATTTTGTTAAAAATTGATTTTAAAACAAAATATAAAAATATTTACAAATTAAAATCAAAAAAAGTCTATTTATATTATAATCGTTTTAATTTTTATAAGCCATTAGTGATGTTAATATTTGTTTCCAACCCGTAATAGCATGCAGAAACTGCTTAAATAGCTTTAAAAATCGCTTATTATGTACATTAATGATGAAAGTGTAATAGTTGTAAATAAAAGCACTAATTGTGTTCTATTGAAATTGCACAACATGTAACACTTCGAGTGATTTTAGGTAACATTAGAAAATGTTACATGTATGTACTGTAACATATTTTTCTCAGAAAAGAAATCGCCATTAGAAACTATCAAACCGATTTCAATGAATTTAAAAACATAGATAGCACCATATCTTTATGGACACAAATTGTATGCATTTTTTAAAAAAAAGGACCACGAGGGGAGTTAGGGGCAATTTCTGCCTCTCAAACCGATTTTAATGAAATTTAAAACATAGATAGAAACATATCTATATGAACACATTAGCTATACAGTTTTTCAAAAATAGGACCACAACGGGAGGTAGGGGGCAATTTCTGCCTCTCACACACTTCCAAACCGATTTTCATGAAGTTTATAAACATAAATTAATCTATATTTATATGGACACATAAGCATGATGTGTTTTTAATTACTGTGGTGTAGGGTATCATATGGTCGGGCTTGACCGACTATACTTTCTTACTTGTTTTTGTTATGTTTTTGTTCACCGTAATTTAGCAAAGTTGTAAACCATTATACAAAAATTAAGAAATTACAACTCAACTGAGTTGAAAAAGCAAAACGTAAAGACAGTACATGCATCTGTGTACTCGTTTCTTTTCCCCTCGTCCCTCTCGCCTATAAAGTAGCAATCTTGCCAATAAGATATGAGCCGTATGAACACAGACTAAGCGTCAAACGCCCCATCCATTTACAATATTATTGTATATGTTATTCGTCATATTATTTCTATATGCCCCGATATTATTCAATAAGTGGCACAATGATTTCAATTAAAATATGGTGCAACTCTTATTAAAAAACACAACCTTTTAAGCAAAACAACATAGTACATTGTTGCAAACACATTTCATAGTATATTGCACTGCTTTTCTGATTTCGATTCTTGTCAATATATTGTGTCACCTTCGAATATCACAAACCCATTGACGATAAAATTTAACAGTTATATTGCAAGTGTATGAACGGAACGTTTTTTAGTATTTTCTAAAAAAAAAAAAATTTAAATATTTCATATATTTTTGAATAAGTAAATAAATTAAAAATGTTATTTTTGTCAACATAAATTAATACTGGTATTTATATTTATATTTTAACGTTTGCAAAGTTACATAATTCAAACTTTTACATAGGTATATTACATACTTAGATCTTAATTCTAAAGAAGTTCAAAACATTAATGTTTAAAAATAAAGACTTTAATTCAGTGGTTTAAGAAAAAGCTAATTTACTTTAAGAGATGATAAGAAATATTATAACTACAACAGCAACTACCAGTTGATTTTAATAGATCTTTAGTTTTTATCAAACTTGAAACAGTTTCTACATGTAAACGATTTCTCCCTTTGCTTTTTACATCATTTTGCATTTGAAAATGTTCGTTCAATTGATGCTCAGAAATGTGGTATCGATAAAATGCCAAAAGCAATATATGAAATGTCAGCAAACATTAGTTTCGTTCTTAATATTGGCTATATTTTTCCAAGAAATTTAAATATATTCAGTTCTGAAATGCTTTATTTCTGAAAGATCCGCTAGAACACAGAATTGAGAATCGATATTATTATAGTTGTCTTTATCGTTTGTAAATAATATTAATAACATCGGTATTATTCTAATGGTTTTTCCGGAAACAATATTTTTGGATTGAAGCTGATTATCACTTTTAAGGTTTTAGGACTTAATGTTTCGCACATTGTCGAATAAAACGATTTCGCAGTTTCTTTTACTGTATAAACCAGTGATTACCAAGCCCCGAACTAAGAAAGCCCCGAACGCACGCACACAAAGATATTATGTGCATTGCATGTTTCTATAAATATTGGTTTCATTTAAGTTTTCCAATAACATATTATCCTATGCTTCCCTTTTTATAAATTTTCTTGTCAATTGAAAGAACAAATATCCCATTCTAGAAAGCAAAATATGAATCCTAGCATACGCTTTGCATTTCAATATTAACGTCGTTAATTATTTTTAAAATACAACTCATACATTTTGCAACAAACACCTGATAACCTAAGCCTGCTATCGAAATGATCACATCACAGTTAAAAAGCTCAAAGGATTAAAAAGTACTGAAAACAACACGGGGGTACTGCGTTATTTTTAATATGAAAAAGTACTGAAAAAAGTACCAAAGTACTGAATTTTTCAACACTGACGGAGACCTATATTTACCAATAAATTCGTATTGAAATGCTCTTTCAGAATATATAGTCAGCGTTGTCAACTTTGATATTAAAAAACGCACCAAAACGGAGAAAAAAAAGCGCCAAAAGAAAAACGCAACATTTTTTTATTTAAAATGTTTATTGAGGCTATTTAGCATAAATAGTGTGATTTTTGTATTGGAAATACATTTAACAATAAAACAGGGGTCTAATTACCGCATACGATATCGAGCAAAATTTATCGAAATTTTTTATTTTGGTATTATGACTCTCGATATCAAATGAAATGTATCGTAATTTGAAATGATAGCATTCGATATCGAGTAACCAAAGACATTACTTCCCTCGAGTTTTCATTCGATACGTCAGTGTCTATCGTATGCAGAGAAAATACGATAGTTAACTCGATACGATAGCTTACTCGATATCGAATGCGGTAATTAGGCACCAGACTTTTTAAGTTCAGGGGCCAAATTACCGCATTCGATATAGATCGAAATTACAATACATTTTAAATGGTAATTTCGATCGATATCGAGTGCCATAATTTGGCCCCAGGGTTTTGAGAAACAAAGAAAAAATAAAAAAAACTAAATAATTAATTTTTACTACACCATTTTTACCTGAAATTAAGTTGATTCCTAATGAAAATTAGAATTTTGAAAATTGAGAATATCAACTTGAAATTGAAAAAATTTCCAAATAAAATTGATAAAATTCTAGTTGGAATTTAGAATTTTTATTTGAAATTGAGAAAATTCTAAATAAGATTGAGAAGTTTAAATTTGAAATTGCGAAAATTCCAATGAAATTGAGAAATTTTAATTTTAAATTAAATTATGTATACTAGTGTCCAAATTTGACCATACATTTTTATGTACATGTGAAGAAACATAGTTCATCTAAGTATTTTGAATTAACATGTTTCGAGCATTTATTATACCCACACCACAATAGTGGAGAGGGTATTATGCATTTGTGCTGATGTGTGTAACGCCTTAAAATAGTGGTCCTAGACCCACCTTAAAGAATACCGATCTACTCATAATCACTTTCTGAGTTGAACTAACGATGTCCATCCGGCTGGCTGGCTGTCCATTTAACCTTGTGCGCAAAGTACAGGCCGCAATTTTGGAGATAATTTGATAAAATTTAGGTCATAGGTTCTTATTGGCACAAGGACCAAGCCTATTGAAAATGGGCCGAATCGTAGGACCACGAGGGAAGATAGGGGGAAATTTCTTCCTCTCAGAAACTATCATACCGATTTTAATGAAATTTAAAACATAGATAGATCCATATCTATAGGGACACATTAGCTATACAGTTTTTAAAAAATAGGACCACAAGGGCAGGCAGGGGGCGATTTCTGCCTCTCACAAACTTTCAAACCGATTTTTATGAACTTTATAAACATAGATAAATCCATATTTACATGGACACATAAGCATGATGTGTTTTTAAATACTGTGGTGTAGGGTATCATATGGTCGGGCTTGACCGACTATACTTTCTTACTTGTTTTTTTTTTCGTCTTAGTGGATCGATTTGGCAAGAGACCAACCTCCCGTTCCTATTTTATCTTCTACGTGATTAATTTAGTTTTGTAAGTTCAATATAAAAAATATCAGAAAATAGCAAATGAAAAACAAAAAAGTCTCCTTTATAGATTGTCATTCCACTCAGGATATTGCATGTTAAATTTTATGTTTCTACGTCTAATATTAACGAAAATAAATTTAAATACCAGATGTAAAACGAAAAAGTTCCCTCTTTTACATTCTTATTTACTTAGGACCATGCATGTTTATTTTTATTTTTTTTGTGGAATTTTAACATAAATTCAAAAAGTGCCAGATGAAAAACAAAAAGTATCATAATTTTTCATTTTATAGGTTCTCATTACTCAATAACCTGCACCTATAATATTATGTTTCTAAGTTCAATATTATAGAAAATTTTAAAATTATCACATGAAACCCAGAAAAGTAAAAGAAAGAAATTGAGTTTCCCATATTTGCCCTTTTCGAATCTTTTTTCTCCCATAGAGGTTCGGTTTTGCAAACAAAGGAAGAAAGCAATCTTAACTGTTTTGCCAGTGCCGATTTAAACATAAGATTTATATAGTCGAAATATTGGAAACCCGGTTTCTGAAAAATGTCGAATAATCGACCACCCTATATTTTGTATTATTTGATAATTGAAAAAACAAATTTTTTATTTATGTGTTCTGCATATGTGTTAGTATCAAATTTGAACGCTTATAACTCTGAAATTATTGAACAGATTTTATATTTTTAATATACATTGTGCACTTCTGTGAGTAAATACCTTTCAAATGGTGTTTATTTTTTTCAAATCGGTTGACATACAGAGGAGGAAAGTGTTCTTAACTGTTTTGCCTTGGCCGATTTATATATACTAGTGTTCGCCTCATGGTCAAAATTCGACCATACATTTTTTTCGAGCATTTTTTTCCGTCTTAGTGGATCGATTTGGCGAGGGACAAACCTCCGCTTCATATTTTAACTTCCACGTGAGTTAATTTTATTTTATATGTTCAATATAATCAGAATTGATAAAACAAAAAAGTATCAAAAAATCTCCTTAATAGATTGTCACCCAGGACATTGCATGTTTATTTTTATTTTTCTATGTCTAATATTAACGAAAATTAATTAAAGTACCAGATTTTGTACGAAAAAGTAGCAAAAAGCTCCCCTTACATGTTCTTATTCCCTCTGGACCATGCATTTTTAATTGTATCTTTATAGGCCGAATATTACCAAAAATTCGAAACGTACAAAAAGAAAAACAAAAAGTACCAACATTGTTCATCTTATAGGTTTTCTTTCATCCAGGACCCTGCACCTAAATATAATAGGTTCAATATTATAGAAAATTTAAAAATGATCACCTTAAATTTCCCGTATTTATATAGTCGAAATATTCGAAAACCGGTTTCTAAAAAATGTCGAAAAATCGATAACCCTATTTTTATTTTTTGATAATTGAAAAAAACAAATTTTTTGCATTTGTGTTAGTAATTACAAAACAGATTTTAATAAAATATATGTTGTGCACTTCTGTAAGTAAATATCTTTCAAATGATGTATATTTTGTTCACATCGGTTGACATACAGAGGGGGAAAGTGTTCTTAACTGTTTTGCCCTTGCCGATTTATATATGTATAGAGATTTATTTTTATTTTATTTTTTACATTACGTATAACCTAGCCTTAAAAAGCTAAATCGGTTACAAATTTCTACTAACAATTGTAAATAAATTAATATATGAATGTATGCAAGGCGAATTCATGTAAACGGTGGTGTCGATACTACAACAAGTAACAACAACAAAAACACAACAATGTATTTTGTTGCTGCTTTCGTTGGCCGATATGTCAAAAACACAAGTAACTTTTGACATTCCTCTCTCTATAATTTAAAAAAAAGTAGCACAGCTGTGCATTCAACGCCACCTGAAAAATGAATTCGCCTTGAATGTATGTATATAAAAATTGAAATAGGTTAAAGTTAAAATATAATTACAAAAGGGTTAGATAGCTTAATTAAAATGTAAGAGTATTAAGCTTCGTACAGACGATGGTCAGATCTTACAATGTTGTCATTTTTCTGACAATGGTGTCATTGTCAGATGCATTAATTTTACACATCTTCCAAATGAAAATGAGCTTACAATGTTCACACAGTTGCAAGACATTTTTAGGCAATTTGTATGACAACATTGTAAGATCTGACCACCGTCTGTACGAAGCTTTAGCTATGAAAAATCCCAAAACGAACGATTCAGAAAGTTATATGTAAATACATGTATACGCTGCTTAAAATTTGAGATTTGTATAAGAAATCATGATCTAATTTTTCAGGTCAATCCGTCTGTACGAAGCTTTAGCTATGAAAAATCCCAAAACGAACGATTCAGAAAGTTATATGTAAATACATTTATACGCTGCTTAAAATATGAGATTTGGTATAAGAAATCATGATCTAATTTTTCAGGTCAATCCGACGGTGCCTAGCCGTGCCGAGTGGGGCCCAAAGTTCCCCATATTATAAAAAAAACATATTTTCTATCAGATCTTTATAGTTATACTAGTTGAAAAGCCAAAAATCAAAAATATGGCTTCGTTATGATCTTCCGCAGAGAAAGTACCGCAGAGAAAGTACTTCAGCTTCCTATGTCATCAGATGGCTTCAGAAAGTTGCGGAAAGAATAGGACATACATGCAAACATCCTGACATACTAATGGCCATTTTCTCAATGTATCGACAAACTGTCTGTTACTTAATGTCAACATAAATTTATGGGACCGATAAACTGTCCGTTAACGATTTTGGGTTTCTCAATATACAGACAAAAAACAAAGTTTTCAGCTGGCAACGCCACTCAAAATACATGTAAAAGTTGGGAGTCAGCTTATTGAATTTATCTGAACGGCAAATAAAAGGAAAATAAATAATTGGCAGATGAGTGTCGGTTAGCTTTGCGATAAAATCGAAGCAAATGAGACATTGAGAAAACCAAATATCTTTAATGTGCAGTTTTTCGTGGGGAAAAAAGATAATCGCCTAATGAGAAAATGGCCATAAGAAATTATATATTGTATAGATAGATTAAAGTATTTGCTGTTTAATATTTTAGTATGATACGAACGAAAGATTTTTAACCTAATTCGGGGTCGCTGAATCCAGTGGTGCTAGCCGTTTTTTTTAAGGTTAGCTTTGGTTTTCGAGATATACCGTTATTTCGAAAATTAAGGATGTTGCACAACATAAGTTTGCGTAACTCAAAAACGCTTTAGCTTATTGAAAAACTAAAAAATTCCGCAATAATTTATTTATTTACTTTAAGAAAGTTAAAACTTTTTTCTTGTTTTTCATTGGTGCTCAATATTCATTTTAATATACATTATTTAATCCATTATGAATTAATTAAAAATAAACATGAAAATACTAATAAAATAAAGAATTTGGCATTATTTGGATTTTTTTTTTTTTATTAAATAAATGCATAAAGCTATGTGCTTAAAGCTATTTAAAGAACATATTAGGGTACATATTTAAGTGTATAGGCATATAAAGCTATTTAAAGAACATATAAAGGTACATATTTAAGTGTATATGCATATCGTTACTTTAATATAGAAAAGCCCTAACTAACATTTTCCTTACTTCACAGGAGAAGAAAAAGACTTAATAAAAATTGTAGTATCGTAGTTGCAATTTTTTTTTAATTAATTTTTTATTCAATTGTTTAGAGAGTTTAATAAAAAACTGCGTTTAAAAAAAATCGCGACTACAAGACTTATTACTTTTATCAAGAATTATGTACTTGCTTTTTGCAAACTTAACATATTGTTGTATGGTTACTCAAAATACGAGTACATTTCTTGTAAAGTTGCTTACAAACAGAAAATGCGTTTTTTGGGTATTGTTATAAATATTAAAATTAAATGTACAAATTTTATACGAGTTAATCTAACTTAATTATTTATTTTATTGTAAAAATTATTCGTCACTTTTAAGTCCTTTAGATTATCAAATTATAGTAGGGTAATTCCATGTCAAAACGACCAAGAGTGGGACACGACCCCTTCCGATTTTAATGAAATTTGGTGAGAAGGTTCCTTTTATCTTATAAGGAACATATACATATGCAAAAAAAAAAAAATTAAAAAATTTTTTTTTTCAAAAGTTATGTAATATTCAAAATGTCATAATTTCGCCGAATTAGCCGAATGTGTTGAGCTTATTTCTTCAATATCTCGAAAACTACTTGACATATATAGGATGCTCCTAGATGGGTCAAATGTATGACCAACCCCACTTTATTATTTATTGCCGAATTTCGGTTTTTTTAGTTATTTCAATAAACTAAAACGTTTTTGAGTTACGCGAATATATGCTGTGAAGCCTCTTACATTTTCGAAATAACGGTATACCTTGAAAAAAAAACAGTTAGCACCACTGGATTTAGCGTCCCAAATTAGGGTAAAATGCCAGGTGCGCGGCTGGTCTGTTTTTTGCAACTTGCACAGTGTACTTATTGTTCAAAATTACAATATTAAAATTCAATTTTAATATTATTTTTTTTAAGGTTGCGAAAGGAAAAAAATCATATCTTAAAAATGAAAAAAAACACCTCCTTCAAAGTTTCAGAATTTTTAAAGAACAGTTTGAGGTATTATACAAAAAAAAAATACAAAAATAGGTTTTTGACTTAGTCCGTTTTTAAAATTTAACATTTTGCAGATATTACATTAAAAAAAAAAAATTTTTTTTTCAATATATTGTTTGTAGCCCCAAGTATTCTCTTTAAAATTACATTAAAATCATCTTCATATGTCAAGTAGTTTTCGAGATATTGAAGAAATAAGCTCAACACATTCGGCTAATTCGGCGAAATTATGACATTTTGAATATGACATAACTTTTGAAAAAAAAATTTTTTAATTTTTTTTCGTTCATATATGAGTCATTCCATGTCAGACCGAACACCTTTTTTACGCCACCTCTTCCGATTTTCTTTAAATTTGCCAGACGTATTAAACATAAAAAAATATTTTACACGTGTTTCGGGAAAAAAATTAAAAATTTTTTTTTAAAAAGTTATTTGCATTTGAAAATCGTCAAAATCGTGAAAAATCTTCCGACATGACAACATTTAAACTAATGTTTTTATGAAACTAGTGAATGGATTTTGAAGTTCAATACCTTATTTTAAAGGTATTTGAACCTTCTTTTTAAAAAAAATATTATTTTTTATAAATTAATTTTTTTTTTATTATTAAAATTTGGTTTTTTTACTTAATTTCTGTTTTCCACAATCTTCGAACAAGTCGAAAAATCTGAAAAAAATATTTTCTTAAAGGTTAATATATTCTTAACATTCCCTCAAAATTTCAGAGTGGAGGTCGAATGGATTCTATTTTTTTACTATTTTTTTCCATTGCAGCACCACAAAAAAATTACATTTTGTATATAAACATTTTATTTTCAAGCATGTTAACGAAAATGTCAACACATGTATGTATGTGTGTATGTATTCAAAAACACACAAAATTTGATACTTAAGTAAATCCCAGCAAAAACTCGGTAATATGTTGGTATTACGGAACACGTTACCTGGTAATATCGCTGTCAATTATTGGCATTTTATTTAGTTTTAGTCGACAATGACCACAAATTCTAAGCCTTCTATTCAAGGTTTGCAAATTTAATTTTAGCTTTTGTTGAAAATTTTCCACATTTATCCAACGTAAATTTTTCAGTTTAGTTTTCTTATGTTTGACAACATTAAATGGATTGCAACAAAATCTGTAATTCGGTTTCATTATTTTAATTTACTTAACAATTTTTTATTCCCTCTGAAAGCACTGAACTGAGATAAACGAACTTTTTTGTAAACTAAAAATCACCTGCAACATTGCTTTTTTTAAAATAGAACATACAAAAAAATTCTAACGGCAAAATAGAAAAAGCAAAACAAACAAATCTCCAGAACAATATGAATTTTGATTAAATATTTACTTAAGTATCAAATTTTGTGTGTTTTTGAATACATACACACATACATACATGCGTTGACATTTTCGTTAACATGCTTGAAAATAAAATGTTTATATACAAAATGTAATTTTTTTGTGGTGCTGCAATGGAAAAAAATAGTAAAAAAATAGAATCCATTCGACCTCCACTCTGAAATTTTGAGGGAATGTTAAGAATATATTAACCTTTAAGAAAATATTTTTTTCAGATTTTTCGACTTGTTCGAAGATTGTGGAAAACAGAAATTAAGTAAAAAAACCAAATTTTAATAATAAAAAAAAATTAATTTATAAAAAAATAATATTTTTTTAAAAAGAAGGTTCAAATACCTTTAAAATAAGGTATTGAACTGCAAAATCCATTCACTAGTTTTATAAAAACATTAGTTTAAATGTTGTCATGTCGGAAGATTTTTCACGATTTTGACGATTTTCAAATGCAATAACTTTTTAAAAAAAAAAAATTTAATTTTTTTCCCGAAACACGTGTAAAATATTTTTTAATGAAGACTTCGTTCTCAAATTTTGAAAGAAATCGGAGACATCAAAGTAAATTTTTAGCAAAAATCGTACGGTTTGACATGGAATGACTCATATGCTCCTTATAAGATAAAAGGAACCTTCTCAACAAATTTCATTAAAATCGGAAGGGGTCGTGTCCCAATCTTGGTCGTTTTGACATGGAATTACCCAGTAAAATATTGCAATTCCCACATAAGAGTAGTGGGAGTATGCATGCAATTTTTATGCGTTCACTTATGGAAAATATATTCGAATTTTGGAAGTCATTGAAAATGCATTCAAGTAAATTGGTACTAAAGAATTCATGAAAATATCCCTTCTTCTTGAACAACTTCAAAATTGTTTTGCTGGGTAAGTTTACACAGAAGAATAATATAAAGTGGATATTTATTAACTTCTAGAGTACAAATAATGATTTAGGTTGCGTTCGTAGATGCATCACTGCGCTGCATCAGAAAAGCAAACTTTTTTTAAAGCCGATAAAAAATAAATATAATATTTTTATTGTATGACTATTATTTTTGTGGAGTATTTCACAATTTTTTGGTCCACATTAACTTCACTGATAAATATATAACGATTTGAAATCACTGATGCAGCGCAGTGATGCATTTACGAACGCACCCTTATTTTACGTTCATAAAGAAAATACTACACAACAAGCTTCACAGAAATAAATTTTTAGATCTCATGAATATAAACCTTTAACCTCTTCAGACCGTGGGTACACATATGTGCACCTTAACTAATTGCAAGTTTTTAGGACTAGCGACATCGTGTGATCAATAGAAACAGTTTTATTACTTGCTTTAAGATACTGCGCTTCAAAACAATACCAAAAGATGGCAGGGTTTAGAAGTTTTAGCCATTATTTTTACATTTGAATTTAACAGTTTGAAAAAACCATACTGTTGGGATATTTTTCCTCAATAACTAATCGCTAAGACCTGAAGTACACATATGTGCACCTCTTTTTCTATCAGTTTAAATAAAAAAATTAAAAAAATAATTAAAACCGAAATTAAAATTACACCTCATAAGATAAAACAAATAGTTAATAAGCCCTTTACTTAATCGGTTCTGTTCAGAACTTAAGAAATTAAGAATTAACGTTGAAATTTTTCATATCTTAAGACCTGAGGTACACATATGTGTACCCTTAATTTCTAAGAATTCAAATAAAATTAAAAAAAAAAAAAAATACACTTGTCTTATTTGCTCCCCAAAAGGTGTAAATAATATATAAGAAATGTAAAAATTCAATGGGTTAATGCTCGGGTCTTAAGAGGTTAATGCATATTCAACACAACAATTACATAGAAGATTGATTTCCTGAAAGTTCCAGAAAAAGTATTTTTTATACCCACACCACAATACTGGAGAGGGTATTATGCATTTGTGCTGATGTGTGTAACGCCTTAAAATAGTGGTCCTAGACCCACCTTAAAGTATACCGATCTAGTCAGAATCACTTTCTGAGTCGAACTTACGATGTCCGTCCGGCTGGCTGGCAGGCTGACTGGCTGGCTGTCCATGTAACCTTGTGCGCAAAGTAGATAGAGATAATTTGATAAAATTTGGGTCATAGGTTCTTATTGGCACAAGGACCAAGCCTATTGAAAATGGGCCGAATCGTATGACCACGAGGGAAGATAGGGGGAAATTTCTTCCTCTCAGAAACTATCAGACCGATTTTAATGAAATTCAAAACATAGATAGAACCATATCTATATGGACACAAAATGTATAAATTTTTAAAAAAATCGGACCACGAGGGGAGATAGGGTCAATTTCTGCCTCTCAAACCGATTTTAATGAAATTTAAAACATAGATAGATCCATATCTATAGGGACACATAAGCTATATAGTTTAAAAAAAAAGGACCACAAGGGGAGGCAGGGGGCAATTTCTGCCTCTCACAAACTTTCAAACCGATTTTCATGAAGTTTATAAACATGGATAAATCCATATTTACATGGACACATAAGCATGATGTGTTTTTAAATACTGTGGTATAGGGTATCATATGGTCGGGCTTGACCGACTATACTTTCTTACTTGTTTTATATGTGTTAGCAGAAACACCAAAAGTTTTCAAAAAATTAGGCAACTTATTATAAGACCGTGCAAATCTTACATAAAAAGAACGTTCCAATACGGCATATAATTTCGGTATCTTTAACTGTCTATTCTTCGTTGATCTACAAAAATCAAATAACTGAATTAAATACCCAGGAGTTTGCAACCTATAAAACTTATAAAAGTGAATAAGTAAGAACCTTAAAATATTAAAACAAATGGTGAGACATGCTGTCTTATTCTCAACGAGTAAAGATTTCGCATAACTCGATTAAAAACCAATCTTATTTTTTTAGAATATAGCCAACTGTTCCAGAATACACCTCCAATCCATATAAAAAATTGGCATTATAAGCCCATAAACAATTTGTATTGTACAATTTACGTAAGTTCACTTTAGATATTATGAAATTAACATGACCTTCAAATGATAATTTAGTATCAAGTATTACACCTAGACAATTAAGACGATCAACAAACTCAATTTAACCACCACCAAGCGTAATAGTGGAATTTGGAATTTTGCGATCCGGTTGATTCAGATTTTGTCCTGATGATTCTTTGACCAAGCAGCTTGAATCTTAGGTCTCCGAATGCTGGGCAGTGACAGAGAAGACGTTCCGTTGTCTCCTCTTCTTTCTCTTCCCAGTCACCGCAACTCCTACATAGGTCATTGTAAGGGAGCCTTAACCTTTGGGTGTGTTTCCCAATGGGCCAGTGTCCAGTTATAACCGCATTAGGTTTATTAGGTGATGTCTGGACTGCCTTAATACAAGCCGTGTCCCATTTTCATCTATGATGGGCCAAATTTTTCTTGTTTTCCCACATGTAGTTTCATCAAACCACCTCTGATTAGCAATGAGATAAAATTTGTTTGCAATAAGTTAACTCTTCGGGAGCGAAACACCTATATCATGTATGCCCCTGTGCCCAGGGACTCACTTAAAGAGAACCACTGAATGTCTCGCTATCTTCTCTAGAGACATCCGACATTCTCGGATAATTTTCGATATATTAAACACAATCTCCAGGGATCTTATAGCCGCTTATAGAATACATATATTATTTATAAAATAATCTGTTGCTTATCGAGTGTTTATTTTCAAACACTGGTGCAAACACACAAAAACAGGATAGTTTCGAAAAGTTTTTCTGTGCCAGTATTTACATATGTAAGTTTTTTTTACCTTCGACGTCAAAACATTTACCTTAAATCTAGAAATTTAAAAGATTATTTTGTACCCAAAGTATATTTATTTCAAGTACATGCAAGTGATCAGCTGTTCATTTGTTTTATTTTCGATAGTAGTTGCATTCGAGAACACAAAAGTTTTTACTATTTTTTACTAAACTTTACTGCATTTTACGAAATTGCGTTCGAGTACACAAAATGCAGTAAATGAGAACATAAATTGAGAGCGAAAAGTGACAGTCCTTGCCTGAGTATCAAAAAACATATGTTTCAAAAGGTAAACAAACAAAAGTAACAAATAAAAAGCATACAAATTAGGTGCGTTTGAGTACTTTTACAGTAAAATGCAGTAATTGAGTAAACTGAAAAATTTGCTCTCACAAAAAGCTGTTGTCCAAAAAAGTACGCGAACGCAAAATTTGTAAAAATTCGTAAAATAAAGGCAACAGCTGACGGCAAATAATTGAAGTGTTGAAAAATATTGACACTTTTGACTACTTTACTCGTTTTCTTATCGGTACTCGATTAAATACTGTTTATAACACGAACATTTTTGGAAAATACAAACAAACTATTTTATGTAATCTTTCATATTTGCTTTCTTTTTATTTTATTTGATTTTACTAATTTGTAGCGGGTTAAATTATTTAAAAGAACATGAATACTTTGTTTGCTATTGATTACTTAAGTACCCGAATACTTCACACTTTTACACCTCTAAAAAATTAACATCACAAAAAAAATTTCAAAAGTTTGTATTAAGCCAAATAAATGCATCACAAACAAGTTTAATTAATTAATAATTATTCACTTTTTGTTTTGGTTAATTTTTTATTTCAACTTTTCTTTTATTTAACAATTTTTTCACAATTTGTATGCTTTTTATTTGTTACTTTTGTTTGTTTACCTTTTGAAACATATGTTTTTTTGATTAACTAAATTTTACTGCAAAAATTTCTGCAGTAAAAATTTGTAGATACTCAGACAAGAACTGTCACTTTTCGCTCTCAATTTATGTTCTCATTTACTGAGTTTTGTGTACTCGAACGCAATTTCGTAAAATGCAGTAAAGTTTTGTAAAAAATAGTAAAAACTTTTGTGTTCTCGAACGCAACTAATGGTTGATATTTCGAGCGTAAGCCTGCAATTCAAAAAATTCTATGTTGTTTTTGGATTGTTGTAGTTCAAACAACACCAAAACAATACTTAATGAACTTTAAAATATTTGATATGGAGCAAACTTAATGCTTAATATCTCAGAAACCATTAAAAATTTCGTGAAACAGGTTTTGGATCCAAAATGGGGGAATTCGAAATATATATACGCCATACCTAGCTTAATATTTTTTTAAATAGTCAGTAGGTCAAACCAATAATGAGCTGACGAATGGCACTTGAGTTTTCAAGCGAATAGTAGCGTACGAATTGAAAAAAGCGATGACTTGTAAGTGGTAAGTATTTTTAATGTTGAAACTTTTTCTTTTTTATTAATGACCTTTAATAGTACCGTTATATTAATAAATACATTTTAGAGGTAACAGCATTTTTGTGAAAATCCAAATTAATTCAAGATAATATTTTCACGGTTTTTTTATTAGCATGTAAAAGAAATTTTATTTTTGTATAAATTAATTGAAATGTACCTTTTCTCAATTGAAATTACAGATATATTGTAGTTTTTTTATCAAAGCTTAATTAAAGGTATATAATGGTAAAGATTGATGAGTTACATACATACATATAATGAATATTTAATCCAAAACTTATGTATATTAAAAATATTAATTTTTGATCATAAACTAAATATTAATGTAATTTTACTTTCAGACATGTTAAAAAACTTTTTAGATGATATCCCCGACGATCTTCTTAATAGTCTTGATTGTCCTATGGATGGTAGCCAGGGGCCCGTAAAATCCGAACATATGACTCCTGAAATGCACATCAAACCAGAGTCGCTAACACAAATTCATTTGTCAGCTGAACTTTCCGATATTCAGTCACCATCTTATAAACCTTTAATAGCTTCGGATCCTTTGATGGGTTCAAATTTTAGTCCTATTCCGCCCATGTCAAGCCCGTCTTCGTTGGCTACCATGATTCCAACAGCAGCACCTTTGCAAAAGCCTTTAAACAATACAATGCTATTAAACCGACAACATATAACGCAACAACCACAGCAGCAACAACATTCTGCAAATGCTATGCAAGCCAGTGGAAATATAATTTTGCAAACCAATAATACAGCAGCATCACCCCTACAGTTAGGCCATTTGGAGATAAATAATCAAACCATAGCATTGACACAAGTCACCAGTGCCGCTATGCCCACAACTACATCAATTTTGTATGCTTCTACAGCTAGTACGACTGGTAATAGTGGTAACAACAATGCGTATATACTACAAGCTGCATCTGCTCCACAAAATTCTAGCAATTTATTAAGTAACGGTTCAACACCAGAAAAAAAAGTACAAATTCCAACAAATCTCACAAATGTTTCAGCAGCAGCAGTTGCAGCCTCAACAACACAATACAAGAAAATACAATCTATGCCACAAGTTTTAACTGTGCAAAATATAGGACAAGGGGCAAGCACTAACACTAATCCAACGATGAATGTAATTGACACACAGCAACAACAAATTTTGCCTACACAAACTGCTATTAAGGTTTGTACGAAATATTAAAGATTTTTAGCTTAAGTTGAAAAAATTTTAATTAAAAATTTTAGTATACGACCCAAACGACTTCACCTCATCGCCAGCAATCACAAACCCCTAACCAAAACCCACAGCAGCAACCCCAAGTCATCATACAAGCTAATCCTGCTGTCATGTATACTACGGCCAATGGTACGGCAATATTGGCCTCCCACATACCCGTTGTCTTAGAGCCAGTAACAACCACAAACGCAACAGCTGCTATTGAAGCCAGTGCGGTCACAGGTACCGAACAGCCGGCAACTTCCTCGTCCTCCATTAGCACTATTTCTCCTATGTCATCACCTGGTCATAGCAGCCTTGATAATGGTAAAATGTGTATAACACGTGGCCAGCCTAAAGTAAAGGAAGTGAAACGCTCTGCCCACAACGCCATTGAAAGGCGTTATCGTACCTCTATTAATGACAAGATAACTGAATTAAAAAACCTGGTGGTAGGAGAATCGGCTAAATTGAATAAATCAGCCGTGCTACGTAAATCTGTGGATAAAATAAGAGATTTGCAAAGACAAAACTATGAATTAAAAATGGAAGTACAACGTTTGCAAGGTGAGTTAATGTCTCGAGATGGTTCTAAAGTACAAGACCTATTACATCCATCTGAAAGACGTGGTAAGAAACGTAAACCGTCCTCTAATGAGGATATAATTATCTATGGCAAAGAACAGTCTCTAATGACGCCACCAAGAAGTGATGTTTCAGATCCATCCTTATCGCCACCACATTCAGATATTTCCCTACCACCTTCCCCTTACGACGGCTCTAGTTCATCGTCAAGCATTAAAGATGGTGATTTGGATATTTTGCCTAAGTCCATGCAAGGAATGGCTGCCAACTCGCGTTTAGCCTTGTGTATGTTTATGTTTGCTATAATTGCTATAAATCCATTCAAAAACATTCTTGGTGGCTATGATGCTGGCAGCAATTATCTTTACGACGACGAGGATTTAGTGGGTCAACGTAGAATATTGTCAATTGATGAAAATTGTGAGTATATTAAATTGGAAATTTTAGAGTCTGTCTTTAAAGTTATTAATATTTATTTTAGCTTCTAGTGGATATTCTTGGGAATCTTCTTCATCCGCTCTTATTCTCTGGACCATTAATATTTTAGTTATGTTGATGTGTTTGGTTAAAGTATTGGTCTACGGCGATCCTTTGTTAGGTTCGGAAACACAAGCATCGGATACATATTGGAAACATAAAAAAATTGCGGAGCACTATTTTGCAACGGTAATACATATTTTTAAGTGTTGGCTTGTTAAGAAATCTTTTTCAAAAAATGATAGACAAACAACTTTTTTAGCGTAAAAGTATTTCATTAAAAAGCTTTTTATACCCGTCACCACAGGTGGAAAAGGGTATATATAAGTTTTCATTCCGTTTGTTTAAATATAGGAACCATTTTTTTTAAAATTAATAACACTATGTGACAATGAAAATACACTTCTAAAATGCCCTAGTGTAGATTAAAGGCCGACTTGAGTAGATCCTTTTGCCATTTCTAGAATCGATTACACCCCCAAAATCGAAAGTTATCGATAAAAAGAGTTTTTTGAGACTTTGTAAACTAAACCATTTTTATTTATTATTATTATTATTCATTCATTTAATCTACAGAATTAATTCTTACTGAACAACCTAAACAAAAGCGGCAAGCGTTTTTTTAAAAATTAAAATTTTATTTAAATACAATTTTAATAAAACAAACCGACATAGCGATCTGTCAAATAAGATTTATCAGCCGGGTGGTTTCTGATTCGCATTCTAATGGTTTGTTTCGTATAAATTGTATGCAAATGAGAAGTTTTGACATACAAAAAACACTTCCGCTCTTATTTAGGTAGCTCAGTTAGACTAAATTTATATTTTTTAAGCACTGGCTGCATAGGCCATCGGCTCTAGGTTACAGTATCATCTATGTACATTAGGGTGACAGCCAAAATTTTTTTCGCGAATTTTAAAGCTTTTTCAACGGAATATTGTGCCAATAGGTCCAAAAGTTTTGTGACGAAAATTTGAGCCAAATCGGACAACGTTTTCTGGACGCGCATCCAGGTCAAAGGTCAGGTATTTTCATATTTTACAATATATACGAAATAAATTTTTTGAACTCGTTTATTTTTTTTCAATATTTAATGAAAAAATGTGGATTTATATATTTTCGTGAAAAAAATAGTAAAAAGAACTTTTTTGGTAATTAACCTTTCCTTTGTCAGGAAATTAATAGATGCTTTTATTCAAAAACGTTAACTACAAAAACACATTTGTTTGTTTGTATTAAATCACACCATCTACATGGCAAAAATTTTAAAATTGCTAATTTCCTAGACAACAACCATTATTTTTAACGGATTCTAATGATAAATTTCAAGGCCTACTAGATTTTTAAAATACGACTGAATTATGTATTTCCCCAAAAATTATATAAATTGCATTCAGTCGTGTGAATTACTTGTGTAAAGTGCTTTTGGTTAGAGATTTTTTGTGAATTTTGTAAAAATATATAACAATGCCCTCGTTAAGGGAAGAAATATTTTTAATAGGCTATTCAAAACACCAAATAGTTGGTTCTAAACTTCCCTCGAAGGGGGACTGCCTCAAAGTTTTTTTTCATAATATGAGGACAACGAAATTAACTGCAAAAGATAGTGCTGATCTTGTGGTAAGAGAGTGTATAATTTTTTGGGAAAAGGCCCGTATTCCTGTTCACGATTTGCACTGGTGTACAAAAAAATGTTGCGTCTGTATGAGGAATGGAAAGATTTAAAAAAAAATATATCTAGAGTGTCCGACATTCATAAAAACAGAAGAAAACTGTGGAGCGATAATTTAGGCGATCTCTTCGATATTGCTCGTACCGATGCACTGGAACTAATAGATTTAGAAGAAGACAAGCAATTTTTAATTAAACAAAGAATGAAAGGTCGCGAAGGTTGTATGTTGGGAGTCGACTGTAATCTAAAAAAAAAAGAGGAAAGAAAAAGAAATCGCAAAAAACAAGAAGAGTTGCGTAAAAAATTAAGTGACGAATTACCATCAACTTCATCAGGTAAAAATTTAATTAAATGTTAAATAACGTTGTTTTAAATTTTTGTTGGAAGTACTGAACTGTGACAAAATTTATTTCAGCCTGCAATATGATTGAATTTTCTGCGTCTGAAGATGCTGCAACATCAGAGGAAGAATATTCTGAATGTTCGATTGAGGCAAAACGTTTTCGCAGTACTTCTTGTACGAAAAAGCAAAGTGTCTTAACGTCAAGACTAGCTGCAGTTTTCGACAAGTTAAAAATAAGTCAGAGAGATGCTGTACACTTATTGGTTGCAGTTATTGACGCCGTCGGACTTAACACATCCGATTATATTTTAAATCGAACCTCCGTAAGTCGGGAAAGAGCGCAATTAAGATTAACGCAAAGTGAAAAAATTATAGAAAAGTTTACTGCAAGTGATCAACCTTTGACCATCCATTGGGACACTAAACTGTTATCGACAATAACAGGAAAATCAGAAGACCGTTTGGCTATAATTGCTATAATGAACGATTCATTCCCGAGAAATGATTATAAAGAATTTTTGGAGTTAGTAATTATATTCCTTGGTGGCAATCCTCCTTCAGGAATAAAATTCAGAAAACCCGGTGCACTGCACTACGAAAGATGGATGGCCAAGGCTATATACTCTTTAAAGATAGTGATTTTTCGCAACAATTTCCTGAAGTGACAGATTTTGAAATCAGTGCTTTGATAGAAGTAACAGGTTTCATTTAAGTTGTTATTCAAATTTTTGGTTTGATTCAAATAAAGCGGATAAAGCTGCTTTAAATGACATTATGTTTTTGAGAAAATTGGAAAACTACAAAAGAGTCAATCAAAATATTGCGGCCAAAGCCATTTCAAAGGTATTAAATCATCTGTATTACTTAAGCGAAGAATGTGTGGGCTTTTCTTTGTTTGACGAAAGGATAGACAACATAACAAAAAGCAAGCTAGTAGCGAAGATGTCTGTAGATATATCTGGAAATGAGGATGAAGAGATAGCAAAGAAGCTAATAATAAAGAAGGAAAACTTAAAAAGTTTTATTTTCAGAGACAACTCTGATATTTTACAAGATTTGTTTTAAAAAAATACCAAAAAAGTTTTCAAGAGATTTGGAATTTCAATAGAGTTTTTCAGCAACGATCCACGTTCTTGGAGTGTTACAGGAGAGTACCTAAGAGCGAAACAAATTATTCAAAACTTGGCTGTTGTTAATGATTGTGCTGAAAGAGGCATTCAGTTAATTCAAGAATACCTTGACAAAATAACAAAAGATGAGGGACAGAAACAACATTTAATGAAAGTAACTAGAATATACAAATCATTAACGTATATACCTAACATATCGGAAAGGATTAAAGGATCGAAGATCTTTGATACAGACAAATATAGAGTGGCATATAGGGCTTACAACACATTGAATAGTTTATACAGCAGGACTAAGGATAGGATTAATAAATGGGATATGTCGAATATTATCTACAAGATTCCTTGTAATGGAAATAATAATGAGAATTGCGACAAGGTTTATATAGGTACAACGAAAAATAAATTAAAGACTAGAGTTGCAGGGCATAGATCAGATCAGAAATATAGAAACATTAACTCTAAAAAAACAGCATTATCTCATCATTGTTATGAACTAAATCACTATCCAAATTTTGAAAATGCATCAGTGTTAAACAATGAAACAAACTACAAACGCAGATTTATATTAGAAATGTTACACATAATTAATACACCAACAACACAAAGAATGAATTTCAAAGCAGATACAGAAAATATAGCTAATAATTATAGAAATTTAGTTATTAAGAAATGAGGTATAGGATATTATTACATTTTTTATTATATGTAGATTTGTATGTATATGTTTATATATATATATATATATATACATATGCGTATGGGTTTGTGTGTATATGTATATATATATGTTGTCCTTAGGTCGCGATAAGTATATATGTATTTTGTTATAAATATGTAAGATAAAAATAAGTTTAGTTAAAAAATGTTATATGTTATAGGAATTTTTTCTTTTAGTCATTTTATTATTGCAAATATGGTTTTTGAATTAGGTGTAAAAATAGGAAATTTTTTCAATATATATTAATTGTTATACTTTAGTTATTTTTTATTTTTGGTTTTTGAAATTGTTTTATGACAAATAGGTTTTTGAATTTAATTTTATGACAAAAAATTTTTTTCATAATTTTGTTATTGTTTTTTGTTTTATATATAAAATTGAATTTTCCTGAAGATGCTAACCAAAGGTTAGCGAAATATCGAGAATAAAAAATTAAATATTAAAAAGACCTAGAGCTTGATAAAAAATACAACAATTTTTAAATTAAACAAGGTCAAATAAAAGCTAAATATAAGTTTACAAGAAGAGCACGAAAAAATTTGGATTCAGAATGGCGTACAATAGATTTAAGAGGAACGAACAAACAAGATATTTAGTTAACAAATATAAATCAATAAGAAAAAGGATTATCAAAACCAAATCATCTATAACTTTCTTAATTAGATGCAGAAATGCAGGGATAATACCAAAATTTATTTCAAATTCAACAAAGAATATTACAAATCTTTTTGAGATGGAGAGGAGACTTCCGGCTATTAAAAAAACTATTTATAAGTATACACAGGACTTACAAAATAAAATATTAAAATTAGCACTAAAACAAAAACACGAAATACTGAAGCATTTTCAAAGAGAGGTAATAATAGTGATTGATAATTTAAGAGAATATTTAACAGATGAGGAAATTAAACAATTTCTCCATTATGAAGAACGGATTGAATATACATTTAATAATAAGGTGAGAAGAATACATAAGAAAAAATTTGAAAATCTTAAGAATTTAAAAGATGAAGAATTAGGAATTAGAATAAATAAAAAATTTTTTATAAATAAAACTAGGGAAGATTTTCCAACAGACGTTAAGTGGGTCCTTTCATTAGGGCCAAAATACGTGTTACCGGTTAAAAGGGAACATTTTCCTACACTAAGAATGATAACGGAAGGAGAAGATTTAGTTCAGACAATAGAAGAAAAAGAAGAACAGGAGATAGCTAGGAATAAATTATCAATAATTTTAGATAACCATTTGAATAAAATGAGATTAAATAACACGGATAGGTTTATATTAGGTAAGGTTAGTGAAACTAAAGGTTTTTTAAAGAAGAATAGGAATATATTAGTATTAAAAGCGGATAAGGGTAACACAACCGTAGCTATGTATAAGAATGACTATGATGTACGAATTAATGACATAATAGGAGATGTTACAAAATATAAATTGACAAATAGAGATCCTACAAGTAAATTAGAAAAAACTAACAATGCAATTATAGAAGAATTATTTAGACAAAAAATTATATCAGTATCGGATAAAAATAGGCTAAAAACTAATATAGCAACTGCACCTAAACTTTATGGGTTACCAAAAATCCACAAGAATGACTTTCCTTTAAGACCAATATGTTCTTTTATAAACTCGCCTTCTTATGAGTTATGCAAATATTTAACAAATATTTTGAAAAAGGTAACGGAACATTCTATTTATAATGTAAAGGATTCGTTGCAGTTAAGAGAAAAATTAAGGAATCATAATATACAAATGAATGAGAAATTAATTTCATTGGATGTGGTATCGCTATTTCCTAGCGTACCAGTTGATTTGGCTCTAAAAATAATAGAAGAAAAATGGGATATAATAAGGCAACATACGGAGATTGAAAAGGGACTATTTTTTAAAATTTTAAAATTTTGTGTAGAGGATAATAGATACTTCCAATGTAATGGAATAATATATACACAATTAAAAGGACTTCCAATGGGATCTCCTGCATCTCCAATTATAGCTGATATAGTTATGGAGAAATTACTTGATGTATCTATTGAAAAATTAAATATTAAACCGAAAATAATGATTAAATATGTAGATGATATATTCTGCATTATTTCTGAATGCGGTGTGAATTCCTTATTGGAAAAATTTAATGATTTTAACAGTTATATTAAATTCACTTTAGAGATGGAGTCCAATTCGGAATTACCTTTTTTGGATACATTGATAATAAGAAGAGGAAACAAGTTAGTACTAGATTGGTATCAAAAGCCAACGGCATCGGGAAGAATTATAAATTTTTATTCTAAGCATAGTAAACAGGTGATTATAAATACTGCTAGAAATTTAATTAATAGAGTGCTGACGATTAGTGACAGAACTTTTCACAGGAGAAACATAATTAAAATTAGGAATATACTAAGGGACAACAATTTTCCAAGGAAACTGATTCATAGATTAATTGATCAATATAAGGAGGGAAGTAATAATAATCCAGGAGTAACAATAGAACCTAGAATATACAAATCATTAACGTATATACCTAACATATCGGAAAGGATTAAAGGATCGAAGATCTTTGATACAGACAAATATAGAGTGGCATATAGGGCTTACAACACATTGAATAGTTTATACAGCAGGACTAAGGATAGGATTAATAAATGGGATATGTCGAATATTATCTACAAGATTCCTTGTAATGGAAATAATAATGAGAATTGCGACAAGGTTTATATAGGTACAACGAAAAATAAATTAAAGACTAGAGTTGCAGGGCATAGATCAGATCAGAAATATAGAAACATTAACTCTAAAAAAACAGCATTATCTCATCATTGTTATGAACTAAATCACTATCCAAATTTTGAAAATGCATCAGTGTTAAACAATGAAACAAACTACAAACGCAGATTTATATTAGAAATGTTACACATAATTAATACACCAACAACACAAAGAATGAATTTCAAAGCAGATACAGAAAATATAGCTAATAATTATAGAAATTTAGTTATTAAGAAATGAGGTATAGGATATTATTACATTTTTTATTATATGTAGATTTGTATGTATATGTTTATATATATATATATATATATACATATGCGTATGGGTTTGTGTGTATATGTATATATATATGTTGTCCTTAGGTCGCGATAAGTATATATGTATTTTGTTATAAATATGTAAGATAAAAATAAGTTTAGTTAAAAAATGTTATATGTTATAGGAATTTTTTCTTTTAGTCATTTTATTATTGCAAATATGGTTTTTGAATTAGGTGTAAAAATAGGAAATTTTTTCAATATATATTAATTGTTATACTTTAGTTATTTTTTATTTTTGGTTTTTGAAATTGTTTTATGACAAATAGGTTTTTGAATTTAATTTTATGACAAAAAATTTTTTTCATAATTTTGTTATTGTTTTTTGTTTTATATATAAAATTGAATTTTCCTGAAGATGCTAACCAAAGGTTAGCGAAATATCGAGAATAAAAAATTAAATATTAAAAAGACCTAGAGCTTGATAAAAAATACAACAATTTTTTGTAACTATCATATATTATAACTTTTTTAATTTTTTTTTTCTCTTGACATGGTTTAATATTTTACAGGTGGTACAAAAATATAGGCAGCTGTATTCAAAAAATGCTAATCTATATTCTCTGCAAAAAGATTTTGATCTGTAGATTTTAAAAGAAAAAAAACCTACCAAATCACCGATCATAATTTTTGTTTTTAAAATTAGAAAAAGTAGTAGATTGACCATTGAATGCGGTCGACGCTGGTAGCGCAGCAGAAAATATATGCATATTCCATCCTGAAATGTAAAAACTTTATGTTAATTGAAAATTTTTCCTGCAATATTTTTAAGTTATTTTATCAAAAGTACACAGAATTTATATACATTGCCAATAATGGCATACATATATTAAACATTTTTGAAATAAAATAGTTTGTGGATCACTTTGACGCAAGGGAAATTTGAGAGTTAGTTCCCAAAAAAACTATTTGAGTGTCCTCTTTATTAAAAGTCTACAGAATCCAGATGTTTTTGTAAAATAAAGTAGAAAATATATGAGTTTCTCAACTTTATTTCATACTAGCTGTGAAATATGCAAATACCTGACCTTTGACCTGGATGCGCGTCCAGAAAACGTTGTCCGATTTGGCTCAAATTTTCGGCACAAAACTCTTGGACCTATTAGCACAATTTTCCGTTGAAAAAACTTTTAAATTCGAACAAAAATTTTTTTACATACAAACCATTGTCACCCTAATGTACGTGCAAATTTTTTGCAGTGTTTTACAAATATAAATAAGTTAAGTTTTCAAATTAGTTATTTCAATAAATTCGTATATCTTGTTGATGTTGGTGGGTGAGGGTTCCTTAAGAAGATCAATGGCTGATGTGTTGCTGAATATTTTGGTCCTTTGATTGTGGAATAGTGTACATTCTGACAAGACATGTTTGACTGTTAAAGAATAATTGCATCTGTAACAGTTAGGGGGTGTTGTCTTTTTTAGTTACCATTCATGTGAGAATTTGGTGTGTCCCATACGTAGTCTTGAGTATATTTTAATTTTGTTTTTTGAGATGTTAGTTGGGTATAGAGGCGTATTGTGTTGCGGGTTTATTGCTGAATAATGGAAATTGTTGATAAGGGTTTCTTTAGCTTTTGCTTTCATGTAGTTCGTAATGTGGCGGCGAATATCTTTTTTTTCTAATGTGCCATCCGTTATGAGTTGCGCAAGAGAGGCATATTTGGCTGCAACGTCAGCAGCTTCATTTCCCGAGATTCCAATGTGGCTAGGTATCCAATATATTTTGATTTTACTTTCACTACCTATGAGCGCATTTCTTATATTTGTTATAATATTCCATTTGTAGTTGTATGGGTTACTTATGGCCTTTAGAACTGATAGGCTGTCTGTAAAGATAGCTGCTTTATTTTTATTTTTTAATGCAAAAAGAATGGCCTGGTAAATAGCGCATGAAAAATAGCCGTAAAAACTGATGCATGTTCGGGAAGTACTCCTAAAACTAAATTATTTCCTCCTTCGTCTACTACCGCGTAAGCAGGCAGGTGGCCTTGAGATTTTGTGCCATCTGTAAATATGGAGCTCCAGCCGCTGCTTTTTAACTCGGACTTTAGTTCTAACATTATGCTGTGGAATGTATTTTTTGGGGTGTCATTTTTATTAAAGTTGGTGAGTGACAGGTCTAGGCAGGACGAGTTGAATTTCCATGGAGCTTTATTTGTCCGCTTTTTGCAAGTTATTAGGGGTATGTTTAGCTCAGATGATAATGCAAGCGACAGGGATATTGCTGATTTAGATTTCCTGGAGCGTTTGGTATTTATAGCAAAATTAATGTCTTGGTCTATTATAGAGTTAGTACTGTTTAGTAGTTTTGGCAGGATTCTAGCTTTCGAGTAAAGTATTCTGTTTTCTATAGACGGTAGATTAGTTTCTTCAAGAATGTTGTTAATGGGGGTTGTTCGAAAAGCGTAGGCCGAAGCCCTAGCAGCTTGGTGATAGGTGGATTTGATGACATTGATATTAGTCTTGCTGCTGGTTCCATAAATAAATAATCCGTAGTCGATTTTGCTTAGTACTAGGGTTTTGGTAAGATAAGGCAGCGTATTAATGTGGACGAAACTCTTATTTGCCAGGTATCGGATTATGTTGACTCTAGAGATTAGTGAGTTTTTAAGTACCAGTAAGTGGTCTTTCCAGGTGTAGTTGGATGAGAATCGTTGTTTGTTTACAATTTTGCTAATTTCGTTGAAGGCTATTTGGAACAAGATCACTGAAAGTGGTGAGCCCTGTGGAATGCCATTTTTGAGGAGAAATGATTTTGAAGTGTGGCCGTTGATTATTACCTTAAATTGTCTATTCGATAAAAAGGATTTTACATAGTTGAAGATTTTCTTACCAACTGACCAAGATTTTAAAATGTTTAAGATAACATGGAGGCCGATTCTGTCAAAAGCTTTTTCAAAGTCGATTGATAGAATGGTTACGTGATTTTTTACTGACAAGGCTTTTGTTATATATTGGTCCATGTGAAGTAATGCGTCATCACAACCTTTGTTTGCTTTAAAGGCGACTTGTTCAATTCCAATCAGTTTTTTCTTTGCCATGAACCAAGATAGTCTTGTGGCTATAATTTTCTCAATGATTTTCGATAGACATGATAGCAATGATATTGGCCTGTATTCTCCAGCCGAAGTTGCGTTCTTATTTTTAGGAATTGGTACTATAATAGCAAGTTTCCAAGAGTGTGGCATAACGCCGCTGTCAAAAATTGTGTTGTAAGTATTCAGCAGTTTTGTTTTACTAGCATGCGAAAGATTTTGTATCATGTGGTAAGAGATACGGTCATGTCCGGGCGGGGTACCTTTGGCTTTACTTAAACAGTGGCGGAGCTCCAACATGGTGATTGGCTCTTCTATAAGGCAGGCGTCTTTATCTTTAGCATTAACTACGGCTGCAATCGGTGAGTTTTTGGCTGTTTTGAATAACGCTGAAAAAATTTCGTCCGAGGCATATTTTGCCCATTCTTCTCCAAAGTGTTGTGCGATTTGAAGTGGGTCAGTTAGGCTATCGTTATTTGCATTGATGACTTTTATATTGTTAGAGGAATGCTTCCGTGAAATTTTGTTTATTTTATTCCACATATCAGACGTTGTTGTATCTCGATTGATTGTTTTAGTGAAGTTTTCAAAGCATAAACGTTTGGCTTTTTTAATTTCATACCTGAACTTAGCATTTTGTTTTTTGTAAGCAAAGAGGTTTTCCTGAGTAGGGTTAAATTTGTATTTTTATTTAACTGAGTTATTTTTGCACTGATTTGGAAGATAAACACATTGTTCAATAGAGAAGCAGTAAGGCTTTATATGTAAAGGGTGTTTCAAAATTAACGCAACATATTTTAAATCTTTTGATTGTTATTTTTTTATTAAATCATAAAGTATATGCGATAAGGTCATTTATGGAATAACACATCGGGCAAATGGCCTCCACGGCTTTGCATACACATATGCACTCGTTTGTTGAAATTTTCCATGACCAGTGTTGAACTTCCAACTTAAATGCATGGGTTGTTGTTGTTTTGTTGACATAGACCTGTGATTTCAAATAACCCCAGTATGGTTGACGTCTCCAACGGATACAGTCTCCCTGAAATTTTTTAAATTAATCTCTGGCAAAAAGTGGACTGGTTTGGGTAAGTGGGCATGGCACCTCTCATACAAAGATAATATAGATTTTTATTTATCCGGAGAACGGTAACAGTAAAAGTTTTTAAAGTTTAATTTTCTATTTAAAAAATGTTAAAGTGGGTTGAATTCGAGAAGTATTGATGGCAGCTTCAATATAAATACAATATATTAGGCTTAAGTTCATCAAATTTAATTTTCATTAAATTATTTTTATGAAGAAAGGAATTTTACAACATGAAATTAATTAAAATTTACTGATAATTTTCCATTCCTGACTGAAGCTGGGCTCGAACCCAGGCGTTTTTTACGGACAGGTTACCCCTACATGTTCCGATTGCAACCACTCAATCTCTTCAGAGGGATTGCCGTTTAACACTCGCCGCCATCGACGACTGCTGACGTCAATAGTCAAACATCAATCCTTAAACCAAATTGTATTTAACCTTTGGTAGATCGAAATTTGCCCCGAATGATTATCCATTTTAATCTACTTTACATGTTTTTCCCTACTTCCGTTTCTTCGTACCTTTGTCAAGAATTCTTCTTGAAGTCCAAAGTACATATTTTGTCCCGTTCTCCATTTTTCGTCCTTCCTTTTCCTGTTGACCTTTTTCAGCACAACAAAATAACCATAATACAAAATTATTGTTAAAGCTAGGGCACGAGCTCTATGTTTGCATTTGTCCTTCAAGTTGTGCTGAAAAAGGTCAAGGCTGCGAGTGTTAAACGGCAAGCCCTCTGAAGAGATTGAGTGGTTGCAATCGGAACATGTAGGGGTAACCTGTCCGTAAAAAACGCCTGGGTTCGAGCCCAGCTTCAGTCAGGAATGGAAAATTATCAGTAAATTTTAATTAATTTCATGTTGTAAAATTCCTTTCTTCATAAAAATAATTTAATGAAAATTAAATTTGATGAACTTAAGCCTAATTAAGAATATTAAAAATTTGGATTGAAAACCATAAATAGTTCAACAAAATAACCACAATACTAATTTAATACAATATATGTATATTTCTGTACATATATCTAGAGAACGGTAACAGTAAAAGTCTCTTAATTAAGTACAAATTTCATAGTTATCAATACACGAGATCTGTTTTGAAACAAATTTTATTAATTTGATTTTAACGAGAGTAGGCGAAGCACACCAAGTTAAGTTAGTTTAACCATTATATGGTTGCCGTTGACAATAATATAATTAACCATTAATCCAAATATGTTTTAAAAATTACATTAAAAATAATTTAGTAAACGTTGAAGTAGTTCATGAACTCTTGGAGGCATATGTGGATATTGGCTGCTGAATATCTATTAAATTCATTATCTGCACGCTCACTAAGATTTTTCCCTGGCAATCTAGACCAATACACTTTGCATAAAAAATTGTTACTTTGCCAATTTCGAACCGGTCTTATTTTATTTCACATAAATTACACTTTTTAGAAAAAAAAAAAATAAAAATTTTGAAGTTTCAAACAGCGTGTTGCCAGAAAAAGCTAACAAAGTAGAAATAAATACAAAACTTTTTTTGTTCTAATTTGTCTTTGAAATGTTGCTCAATCTAAATTGTTTAAATGCTTGTACTTATAAAGCCTCACTGCTCCTCTGTTAAACATCGTCTTAATCTTCAAAATCGGTGCAAAAATAACTATGTATGTAAGTTCAAAATTGCTTAGTCCACAATGTCTCAAAAAACCGTTTTTTCGATAACTTTTAATTTTGGGGGTGTAGTCGAGTTTATAAAAATGGCAAAATTTTCTACTTAAGCAAACCCACAACCTATACAAGGACTTTTCAAAAGTATCTTGAATTTTTTTAAAGCTTTTTTTATTTCGATTTTTTAGGGAAATACCAGAAATGCCTACAACGAATATCTACGTTGTTTACAAATCTTTGGCATTTCTCTGCCTGCTACACGTCTGGAATCCTTTTCGATAACCACCTGGCAATTTATACGCCTATTTTTCCATCGTATTTGGCTGGGTCGTATGTTATCACGCAAAGCCGGTGGTCTATTCTGTAGTGAAGGACAACGCAAAGAAGCTTTAGCCTCAGCTAGAGAATTGGCTTTAATATTCAATCGCTTAAATCAATTACACTTGACATCGAAAATAAATGATTCCCATGGTTTGGTTATGTCGCTTTTCGCCATTAATATGACAGAAGTTGCTGCCTCTCTATTAACTCCCCATGAATTGGCCAGCATATTTATCACTTCAGCGTTAAGAGTAAAACGCAGCTATCCCCGTTATCTTAAGTTCTTTGGTCGTTATTTTATTAGCCGGGCGAAGAATGAAAATTCTAAAATTCATGAACAAACCAAAGATACTCACTGGCTCTTTACCTCTTATGGTTATCGCTATTTTATTACGCATAACTTTGATTTTGTAGAAAATGAAAATTCTGATAGCAACACACTGTTTGCCACTCTAAGTAATCCGGCTGATCCAATGTCTTATGTGGTCAAATATTATCGTGAACATTTGCTAACAAAAGCCATACAATGTCTGTTAGGTTCAGGCAGTCATAAATCTCAAAGTGGAAAAAATAAAGGTCAAGATTCTAATGCAGCAGTTGCTCCACCAATTACCATGGTCAGTAATGTTTTAAAATATACTTCGCTGTTGAGAGATACATTGTCAGAAGATAATAACGATATCAATACAGAATGGTGGACATGTGTTTTGGAAATTGCAGTACACTGGCTTTTGGGAGAAGATACTTTGGCAGAAAATCTCTTAGAAACAGTAAGAACATTACCGAAACAATTGAGTGAAAGTGCCGATCATTTGCCGAAGGCATTGCAATCAATACTAAAAGCCAAAACTATACTAATCAGGTAAGTTAAGAAAATAAAAAAAGTGACAAATATTTTAACAAAGGCAACATGTTTCTTTATAGTCTTAATGGCAGCGTTTTAAAATGTCGTGAAAAAAAAACTTTAATGAATATATGTAATGAATCAAGTGCTTATTTACAAGAATGTCTAACTGTTAACAAAATAATCAATACCAAGGGTATCAAATTGGTAAGTTCAGCGTTATTTTTGTTATGTGTGGTACATAAAATTTAATTTATTTATTGTGATATTAGACAAAGGTGCATTGTAGTCGCATTGTCTGTGTGTTAAAACAAAATTCTGACAATACTTCTGCAGTGCAAACTTTGTCAGTATTCAAATCATCTGTGTAATGAGGATATGTAATAAATGTAACATCCTTATCAAGTCCCCGTAAAAGCCCAACTGACAATATGTTCTAACATTTTTTATTATTTCTGTCAATGATGTTTATTTATTTAAGGGATCTGTATACCAGGGTTGTCCGAATTTTTTTTTGTTTTCGTAGCATTTTTATACCCTCCACCCAGGTACCGAAAATAATAGTTATATTGGAATTTTAAAACAAAAAAAGCATATAGAAGTAAATGTCGAAAAACTGATTCAAGTATACCATATTGTTCCTTATGCAATTGTCAATGATAAAAATATATTGATTTTTAAAATTTTGATTTTTATATTTTCGATCAAACTTAACAGTTATTTTTTGATTTTTATTTTTTTTTAACAAAAATAACTGTTATTTTTTCGATCAAAAATAACAGTTTTTTTTTTATTTTTTTGAACAAAAATAACAGTTAAATATTGATTTTTATTTTTTCGAGCAAAAATAGAAGTTATTCTCTAGAGAAATGTACGTGATTTAATAATTTAGTTGACTTTAAATTTTTATTAATTAGTATTGTGGTTATTTTGTTGAACTATTTATGGTTTTTAATCCAAATTTTTAATATTTTTAATTAGGCTTAAGTTCGTCAAATTTAATTTTCATTAAATTATTTTTTTATGAAGAAAGGAATTTTACAACATGAAAATTAATTAAAATTTACTGATAATTTTTCATTCTTGACTTAATCTGGGCTCGAACCCAGGCGTTTTTACGGACAGGTTACCCTGACATGTTTCGATTGCAACCACTCAATCTCCTCAGAGGGCTTGCCGTTTAACACTGGCAGCCATCGACGACTGCTGACGTCATTAGTCAAACATCAATCCTTAACCAAATTGTATTTAACCTTTGGTAGATCGAAATTTGCTTTGAATGATTATCTATTTTAATTCATTTTACATGTTCTTCCTTTTACTTTTTACTTCTGTTTTTTCGTACTTTTGTCAAGAATTCTTCTTGAAGTTCAAAGTACATATTTTGTTTTGTTTTTTCATTTTTTTGTCTTTCTTTTTCTTGCTGACCTTTTTCAGCACAACTTGCCTTAGCTTTAACAATAATTAGTATTGTGGTTATTTTGTTGAACTATTTATGGGTTTTAATCCAAATTTTTAATATTTTTAATTAGGCTTAAGTTCATCAAATTTAATTTTCATTAAATTAAGTCTCCTTCCACCTTCACCCAGAGACCTGTATGGTCCATTGTGACGCCTTAATTAGAGATAGCTATATAAAGATAAAAAGTAGGTGAAATAAACAACTAAAATTTAGTACACAAGTCTATAAGATCGTACACTTCAGCCTCATCGATTTCATTACTTGTGTTTTGACCTGCATATATACTATTATAATTAAATAGTGTTTTTCTTTTTCCGGACTTTTTCATTTCCTGGAAAAGCGGGATTTATTTTTCAGTATCCCGGGAATTCCTGCTCAATATCTTTTTTTAATGTGCAATAAAATTTGGAATTATGAAAACTTTCGATTGAATTAGGAGGGTTAAGGAATAGAAACATAAAAAACTATAACCGTAGAGAACTGATGATTGTATTAAATTCGGAGAAAATTTTCAAAAGCCACCTTTAAAGTTTTAAATTGTGCTCCTATAAAACTAAACAAATAGACTTAAGTGCAGATGATTAGAAGTAGTTATGCCGGTTCACACACGTCAAGTTTGACTCGTCAAGTCTTGAGTTTTTAGGAAAGAGGGGAAAAGAAATGGCCTTCTCTTTTCCCTTCTCTCCTAAAAGATCAAGACTTGACAAGTCAAACTTGACGTGTGTGAACCGGCACTCACTATTGTGATCAGCCAGCGTTGACATTTGTCAAGATTTCACTTTTTTTGTAAGTTTTTTGAGATGCCAAAAAGTTTTTAATTTATTTAAAGTTTTTGAAGTTTTTTATAAATACATATATAAAGTTTTTAGTATGTAAGTTTTAAAAAAGTTGATGTAAACAATAATACTTACCTTAAAAATCTCAAAGATATTTATTTAGGTGCTGAAGTAATTCCAGCACTAGCTTCATATAAATTATCTGAAGATGATGAAACAGACTTAAGAGTTCATTATTTAAAGTTTTATGTTGAACTTTGCAATGGATTGTTAAAAAGGTTCGATTTTGATAACGACTTACTTAAACAAGTTGAAGTTTTAGAATCTTTTAATGTACTAAAAGGTTACCAAAAAAGTGCTATTCATTTTGATTTTTCGGAACATAATTTACAAAAGAGCAAAATATTGAGAGTTTTTGGGAGGATGTATTTAAGTAAGACGTTGTGATAAGTCCGAAGTTTTTCCATATTTAAAATCCGTACGTTCGCGAACGGTAAATAAGCCAATTAGACAAAAACCAAGAGATATTTTATTTTGTAAATACTGGATGGAGACCTATATTAATACACTTTTAAAATAAATTAATCACTTTTGAATATTCCGTTTCATTGCGCAGATTTTTACATTTCACTATTGTCAGCCAAAGTTGACTTCTATTTTGCGTACGTTCGTGACTTCACGTTTATAACTCTTATTATGAAAACTTAAAATCGATGAAATCCATCTTTTGCACTAAAAATAGAGCTACCCAAATGCTATCGAATCAAAAAAAAATGCTAGGAAAAGTTTTGTTTTCTATATTATTTGTACATCAAAGGCGTCAAACGTATGTTCGTGACCCCAGGAAATGCCCATCTATAAATAAAATGAATTCCTAATACATTTTGGTATTTTCTTTTAAAAATTTGGCACTTTTGAAAAAAAAAGTTAATTCTTGCGAAAACAAGATTTTTTTCTGAGATAACAAGATTTTTCTTAAAAATATATGGTAACTCTATGATCACACACTTCAATGTCTATAATTTTCTCCGCGTGATGCGCTTTTATCTGCACAAAGTCTGAACCAAGGTATATTTATAGCTATAAATATACATTGATCTGAAAACTAATACCCTTTTTTAGTGTTAGCCTCCGAAAGTATTTATGCTGTAATTCGGCCGTCTAGAACATTCGAACATTCCTTTACTATTAACGATTAATACATCAGTTATTTTATGAATTTAAAATTTAACGTCTAAAAAAAAATATTAAGATAATAATTCTCTGAAACTTTTTTGGTGAGACCACTATTTATTACGCTGCGAACCCATTTTATCGGATGTTGTGTATGAATAACCAAGATATTTGCACTAAATTTGGAAAGTTTTTCTCTTGCCGTTCTCCAGATATACAGAAATCTGTACTGGATTAGTATTGGAGATGCCCCACCCACGTTTAAATTCAATAAAATATACATATATCTTAAAGCACCTCCCAGATCATTAGTAATATACATATTGGAAAAGTTTCATAAAGATCAGTTCAGCGGTTACGAAGATTACCTGTTATAAACAGATGATTATATTAGTCGCGACCGCAAGACAACAAGGTTGTATTTGCCACCTAAATTACATGTAAGATAAAACCTTGTTGTAATAACGTCGAGAGCAGAGAACAGCTTTATGCAATTGAAAAAATCGCATTTAATCAACAGCAACAAATACACTCGCTTGCGGTCATACAATGAAACTTGCGCAACCGCAAATATTCGCTGCTGGTTTGCAGTCATTCAAATAACGCACATCGTGCTTTGTTATTTATACAATCGTTAGCTTCGTTTTTTGATAAAGATGTGTGTGTGTTCGGTACGACAATGATTCCCTGCAAATAAAATTGGACCACCTGATCCATTTTCATAAAATGGACTACTCCATGGACTGGTCCGATGTAATGCAAGCATGGACCATGTCATTGTTAAAAAGTGTTTGTAGTGAGACGACATGTCTTCGTTTTTTAACGACATGCTTTCGTTTTTAAACGACTTCAAAACTAATCCTCTTGTGTACACCATGGAGTAGTTTTAAAACTACTCCTTAGTGGTCCAAAGGTGGGTTATATGGTCCTCTCCTAGGACATCGTAATGTTAAATAGACCAGGTTTTTTCCATACGTTTGGGTTAGTTTTGGACTAGTCCTGGTCCCTTGTGGACTACTCTTTACACGCGTGTTTGGACTGGTCCTATTATTTGCAGGGTAAGTACAATGTATTCTTGTTATTGTTGTTAATTTGGAAAAAGCGTCTCATCGAGTGGTTTATTGTTGTTGTTAATGTAAACAAAAGTATAAAGGCTCAGCTAGCCGGGAGTAACAGTAACAGTAACCTTGCCGTAAAAAAGTAAGAAAAATCTATTTCTAACAGATTGAGACGTAACATCTTACTGCTAACCACAGAGTATACAGAGGCGTCACGAGACAGAAAATATTGTGTTTTTTCTTCGAAAGATGCCCTTTTTGCGTTTTTTGTTTTGATTATGCAATTTGTGTAGATAGTAGCGGCCTGTTTTAACGCATTGTCACTTCACTTTCTTCGAAAGCTACCCTCGCAAATGATTTAGGCATTTTTCATACGTCACTTTTTTCATCTCTGTATACTTTGTGCTGCTAACTGTAATCGTTCTAATTGCTTTACATACAACAAAATGAAACAGCTGATTTGCAACGTAACTGTTACTCTCGGCTAACTGAGCCTAAAGAATGTGTTCTTTTGAATTTACTCAGTTGTGTTATATTGCGTGAGCAACAAAAATGCAAATAAAGCACTTTCAATAAAAAACGAATAAATGCAAAAATAAAATGTGTAATGATGTAAAAATTACCAACGTTGAACTTTGTTTTGCAAGCAAAGAATGAATGTAAATTTTAGCGTATGAATAAATCAAGAAAAATAGTGATTTTGAGGTTCTCTGGTCGAGAGGTATAGATTTTTTTTATTAAAAACAAATTCATAAAAGAAAAATACGTTAAGTACGGTATAAAATTTCATTAGATTTTTTTTAGTTGGATTTTCGTCAAAAATTGTGGTTTAAAAAATATTTAAAATATTTACAATAAAGATAAAACTCATAAATGATTAAAAATCTGTACGAAAATATTAATTTCTTTAAATCTAGCTTTTTCAATTGTTAACATGCGATTGGATCTTAGAGACTCGCACTCAAATTTGGGAATCTGAATATATGTGTATGGATGATGATGGTTATTATCAAGTACCAGATGATGTTTTAGAAAAGTTCCAAAGTGATTTAAATTCCCTAAGAAGTATTGTAGAGGATATACCAGTAAGTAATAAAAACATAAAGTAGAAAAAATAACTGCATTATATAATTTATATTATAGAGTGGCCAGTCACGCATATATTTATATGAAGCTGTGTGTCGTTTAATGGCCGGTGCCTCTCCGGGTCCTACACAACAGTTGTTGGATCGGAGTCTACACTATAAACATACTAAATCATCGATAATTTGTGGCAGTAAAGATAAAAATCATAATTTTGAGGGTGGTGAACGTGAACGTGCTGCTGCAATGTATGTAGCTTGCAAATATTTACCCTCGGCTTTGTTATGTTCGCCGGGTGAACGCGCCGGTATGCTGGCCGAAGCAGCTAAAACTTTAGAAAGAGTTGGTGATAAACGCAAACTTAAAGAATGTTATCAGTTGATGAAATCGTTGGGAAGTGGTTCTGCTGTTACTAATTGAAGACTGTATTTATACAGTCAAACTCTCTTTAGTAAACTTCTATACAATTAAGCTTTTCCTATTATGAATTGATTTAAAAAACATATGTAGCTGTTTTCTTTAAATTATGGTGTATTTCCTTTTCAATGAACAAATTAAAAATATTGACGCAGTCGTCCATACTCAGTAAACCAAAATGTCCAAATGCCGTTATACACTATCCCACAAAGTCTTAAGTATTTTACGAAAATGCTTCCCTCATCTTAATATTGTTTGAAAAATTTCAAAAAACAATAACAACTTATCATGACAGGTTTCTATTTTTTTCAAAATACGTAAGACTTGTGTGATAGTGTAAAGCAGCTATAAGTATCATTTCTTTTGAAAAAAAATCTTTACACATTTGTTAAAGTTGAATCCTCTTTCCTACGTGTATACTTCGCTCTATTGAACGACCTTCTGACAGTGGACCTTTGAGTCCTCAACTCGTCTGTCCATCTTGGCTGTGTACGCCTGCCCGAAAATGTTAACGGACAGGACCGCTCATAGCTACTGGTAAATACACCCGTGAACTCCAATCCTCTACTAATTTCCTACAGTTCTTCAATGTTATATCTATCACAGCCTCTCTATCCCTAGTTTGAACGTTGGCGTATTCCCCTGGTTACAGATAAAAAGATTGCTGGCAATAATAAAATCAACCATAGACTCATCTCTTTTGTTGATGTCGGCACTTCCCCATTGGGTACGGTGTGCATTGGCGTCATAACCTAGTATCAGCCTCGAGCCTGAGTGCTCCAAGACCGTTCTGTCCCTGGCTTTTGCTGTCACAACCGTGAGGTCTCCATTACTGAAAGAATGAGAAATCATAAATTTGTGTTCAATTCTCGGCAATATACAAGTTCTTACCTTCTCATCCGAGCGGGGTACGAACAAAGTATACCCCGTGACCTTTAATCCAACTACCCATTTTTTGATAATCCAGGGCTCTTGGATTAAAGCCACGTCCACGTTGTTATCGATGAGGTGGGTTGATAATTCGGTTGAGGCTGCTTCACTTTCCGCCTCTTAGGGTCTATCATCTTAAGGAAACCTAAATCTGATTGACCCCAACCCGAATACCGCAACTCCTCCCATCGATTTCAGCTTTTTGAGAGGCTCCTGGTCCACTGCGAACCTGAAGTCTCTCCCTTGGTTCTCCTTACGACCCAGTGAAGCTATCAATTTCCACTGGCTTGTAATGAGCTCATTGTTCTGGTTGGCCAGTAACCCCAGTATGGCCTCCACCGGTTGTATGGGTGGAGGTATCCATACCGTGACTACCGGCCTGAGTGGCAACTCTGACGCGAGTATAACTTTCAATCTGGCTTCAGGACAAGCGCTGCCACACCTGCCAATTGCAGCCTTTAAAAACTCAAAAGGTTTTAGACACTCTCTGTGAATACTCAGCCAATCGGAGTCTGTATCTGACACGGAACCTGCTGAGTTGTCAGAGACTTTCCCTGCGCCGACTCATAGAGTCGCGTCCTTTTTATTTTGTTTTTTAAATTTATCCAGTTTTTGGTCCTACGAGTGTGCACGTATAAAAAAGAACCATCCCGCGCCGTGACGACTTGCACGGACTAGGCTAGAGTTACAACTGACCCTTGCCATCGGCGTCAGGGGGAAGCTGTTCGCGACCAGTTTCTTTAACCACTAACTAGCCATTCAGGTCCTCGGAACTGCTATCAATCAGCTTGACCTTAAAAGTGGGGGATATGGGAAAACAAGGGAGGGATGGATAGGATTATAGGTAATGGGATAGGGGATGGATGGATTAGTCATGCTGGCCTTAAAGCTTATGCCTTCTAACTTGTTCCGGCTAGAAGTTACCAATTCAATTTACAAGACATACACTACAGCCAGCATTTAATCCACCACATCGCGGCAAGATAGTTATCCAGGTGGCGGGATCTATATAAAACTAATAATAATTTTTTTCAATTTCTTAAAAGGTCGCGTAGATGTCATTGTGCATTGAGTTATTTTCATAATTGAGGCTATCAGCGCAGAAGTAGTGTAACCCACAATTTAATTTGGTTACGGTTCGGGTGTAAGATATGTTCTTTGCACTGTTCTTTACAGTGCAATAGCCGAGTAAGCCAACTGTTTGTATCCGGGACGTTACAACCAAGGACTATAGTGCAAGAGTAGTGTTAACTCCTCATTATCTCATAATAAGTAGTCTGGGGTTACACCACTTCTGCGCTGATAGCCTCAATTATGTATTCGTTTAAATATGTATTTATCTAAAGGTTTTATAAACGAATCATAAATGACTCATCAAGTAGAGTCGCGGGTAGGGTACCATGTTCTCCCGACAAAAGTATCATTTATGATCAGAAAATGAGCACATATTCTGATTTTTTTATTCGCGTTGAAGAGTCAAAAAAGACTCGATTATGATTAAAAATTTAAAAAAATGCTAGCTGGGTAGTATTACGTATGAAAATAAAAACATACTGCCTGTTTTTAGAAAACGTAAACAAGTGAGTGAGTGAGAAATTATATTGAAAACAAAAAAAAATTTTCGTTTTTTATTTTTGTTTTCAATATAATTTCTCACTCACTCACTTGTTTACGTTTTCTAAAAACAGGCAGATAAAATCAAAGTTTTATGATTTAATTCTAATACATACATACATACATAGGTACATAAGCATTTTTTTTTATTTTTTATTTAATCCCGCAAATAATGGAAAACATCAATGCATTAGAAAGGTACACTAAAAGTTCATACAAATTATATACATAACAATAAATTCATTAGGTATTCACAATGTAAGCACCAATTTTATGAATATTAAAAAAAAAAAAAATTAAACAAACCGTTTAATTACAAAATAGCAGGGGGCTACTCTCTATTGCAAATCTAGCGGTTGGTACTCTACAATACGTTTGCGCATGTAGCTTTCGCATCTTTTATTTTTTTTCTTTTCGTTAATCATAACTTTATTTTATTTAAATTTTCCAATTTTAAATATTTTTACACACTTTGGCATTTTCGCATCGCAATAGAGAGTAGACCCCCAGGATATTTTTACAGCGGTAAAGTAAGAATATAACGTGTCGATTTTTTCCAAAAAGTAAAATTATAAAAACTTTGAGTTAATTCACTGTGGCATCACTTTATAATACAATTTTCTATTTATGGTGAAATAAACAGGTGGCAGTACTACGCCAAATTACGATTTTTTGCTCTTGCAAAAGGCGAATTTAACTACAGGTGGTGTCAGAACTACAACAATGCAAACACAACGGAAAAAACAAACGGTTTTTTACATTGCATTGTTATTGTCATTAGCTCGAAATGTCAACCATTACTAGCAAAACACTAACAAATCAAAACAAATAAGCCCGAACTGTCAAAATCAGATGCCGTTTCGACACCACCTGTAGTTAATTCGCCTTGCTCTTGCATTGTTTGTCTAGGTTTATGTCAAAGTTTTGTTCAAAATGTATTAACAAAGTGACCTCAGTACCACAACAATGAAACAATAAATGAGTTCAAAGCCGTGTTGTGATTTCCGGCTGAACAATAGTATAACGCTCGATCGATATCCCATTCCCCACATTCAGGATTTTACACCATTGGCTTATGCAGAGCGTATCACAAGATACCTGTAGAGCCCAAGGTCGTACCCTAAACGGCTATTACGACCTCTTTTGGGTTGTTATAAATAACCCATATGTGTTTCGGCCTATGTAAGCCGGATAAGCGATTCATGGACCATAGCCTACGTGAATTCGATTTTGCCTGGACCTATTTAGACGACATTTCGGTCGATTCCAAGAACGTAGCAGAGAAAGTTCCCGTTTTGAACTGTCAAACTCACGACTAAAATCGGGGCGAGAAAAAATTTGAACACTAAAAAACATTAAAAACACAAAAAAAAATAATTTATATGTATGTATGTATATAATTATTGAGTATTTCAAGGTAAGTGACCCAACTTTTTAAATCGATGTCTTCCGATTTGGATGAAATTTTCACCAATGTTAGTCCTAGAGGATAGTAGTTTAGACACACCAAGATCTGTCAAAAAGTTTCTGAGTTATAGGGGTTTAAGTTTGACATTTTGGCCAAACATGTGTTCCTTCTCATCCATGTAACTTATTACCTATTGGTGTATTGGTGTAGCTATTTTATCAATCTTTCGAAAAAAAAAAAAAATTTAAACTTTTTTTTGCACAAAAGAAACCTATATGTCTTTTCCTTAAAGGTAGTTTTGGTCGCTTATTGGGCTGCGAGTGGCATATGTATAAAAAAAATAATTTCTAAATCAAGTCGGTGTTTTTTAAATTTTTAGCATATGCACTATATATTTTAAATTTTTTCCTATTTGTGTTTAGGTGTTTCTAAAAACAAACATAAAACTTATGCTGAGAAACTAGACAAATTAACCTCTCCGACGGTATGTTACATACCCAACTAACATTTTATGTATGCCTTCGATACTCTAAAGCGACTAATATGCAATATAATTGTTAAATTTATCGTATTGTACAATTACAGTAGAATCCCGATAATTCGTAATCGCAAGGGACCGGCCATTTCTTACGAATTACAGGGGTTTTCGATTTACCGGGGTTTCGATTTAACGGGGTTAAAATAAAATAAATACGAATAAACGGGGTTTTTCAATTTATTTACTAAAACGATAAAAAAAAAACATAAAAAACAATTGTTAAAAATAAAATATATAAAAATTATACATAAAAATTATGCATGTAACAAACTGATCTTAAGAAAATAAATCCACACACAAGCAAAAACCCACGCAAAAATAAAAAAATGGTAAGCATAAAAGCATTCTTTCCATATTTTTGTTGTTTTTATTACGAATAATAAGTGGTAGTTAGCAAACAATTACGATTTATAAGAGGTAAAGAAGATTTTATTTGAAAAAAAATTACGAATTATCGAGGGGACCAAAATGTATGGACATTTTACGAATTAACGAGATTTTTTCAAGGGACCGACAGTTTATTACGAATTATCGGGAATTACGATTTATAGGGGTACGAATTATCGGGATTTGACTGTATATCGCAAATGTGTATGTAATACACGAAGATGGCACAATATATTGGTAAGAATCAAAATTATTTTTTTTATTTATTTATTTGTAATAATATTTTGATGCTTAAAAGTGAAGAGCTATTACTCCTTTATTGTGGTTAATGTAAATTTTAATTAAACATTACCTGATGATAATATTCAAAGAATATCGAAATATCGGAAACAAATAAAGAAAAATTTTACATACAACTGACTTCGAGCTTAAGCATTTTAACTTAATGTTTGTAATAATAATTAAATTAATTATCTAAAATAAAAACAGTAATATTTTGTGCTTGGAACATTTTTTCATTGTTTAATTATTTTGCTTACTTTGCGGCCACACGGTCAAGTTTTGCCTTTCAATTCCTTTCAATTTGCAATACACTTACTTTTTTACTAACACACTCACACTTTCTAAATTGACCACGAGATGGCTTTCAATTTCACCTTTCCATTTGTTTGACAATTTTACTTTCAATTTAACAGCTGATTACATGTTTGTCTCTATAAATTGTGTTTTTGTTGACATCTTGAAAGTAAATTGCTTACAAATTGAGTGCAGCCTACGTCACAGTTTTCAATTTATGTAAATTTTGACAAGCAGTATATGTAAAAGACTATCAAGAACAACTTGATCGTGTGGCCGCAGGGTAACATATACTGCTTGTCAAAATTTACATAAATTGAAAGTTGTGACGTAGGCTGCACTCAATTTGTAAACAATTTACTTCCAAGATGTCAACAACAACAGAGACAAACTTGTACTCAGCTGTTAAATTGAAAGTAAATTACCAAACAAATTGAAAGGTGAAATTGAAAGTCATCTCGTAGTCAATTTAAAAAGTGTGAGTGTGTTAGTAAAAAACTGAGAGTGTTTTGCAAATTGAAAGGAATTGAAAGGCAAAACTTGATCGTGTGGCCACCAAGTTAAAGACTATCAAGAACAACTTGAACGTGTGGCCGCAGGGTATGAATGCAACACTATATTAAATAAGGTTATGTTACTACTGATAATAGAACAAATGTCATTTTGTCGGTATTTTTTGACCAGTGCTTCATACTTTTGTTCAACTTTTTTGCTGCAATTTTATAACATTTTCTGAAAACAAAATTTAAATAAAATGTCAATTGCCTACAGTTGTCAGGATTTTATGGGCTTCCAAGTAAGTTTTTTTTAACAATTACTTGCAACAAAATTGCTAAATTTAAAAAATTATAATCGTAACAGGATTCACTCAAAAAGATGCGGGATATGGATGATAAAATAATTTATGCTCTAAATACCTCACTGCCTACAGAATCATTTAAAGGTCAGGTGGATAGTGAAAAGACCTGTAAGGAGTTGTATGCTAAATTACAAGTCGGCCACAAGCAACGTGAGGCAGCCATACGCAGTTGTATAATGGCATCAGCAGTAGAACTTAAGGGTCTAAGAGAAAAACGTGAGTCTGAACCAGATGATGTTGAGGTAGACAAAAAGTTCAAGTCGGAACAAAGAAAGGTAAAAACAAATTATCTATGGCACAAGTTTATATGTACATGTACGTAGTATATATATACATATTTTTGTTCCTTCAGTTACGCGTCTTGCAATCGGAATTAAATGTTGATGATATTGTTAAAGAACGTTCCTATAAGGCTTTCAACGAACGTTGTCGGTTATATTTTAAAGCTGGTGCCACTACTTTATGAGTCTTTAAAATCATCCTTTTTGGGTTTTTGTGGTTAAAACCCAGTTTCTTCTGTTGTTTTGGTTCAACAGAACAAGTACATTTTTTTTGTTCGTTTTAGTGGACATGGTTTGTGCAAAGTACAATATTATGAACTTTAAAACGTTCACTATTAAGGTGAATGTTTGCATTTTATAATGCTTATGTAATTTTTTAAAACAATTCAATAGCATTAAATTTTATTGAATATAAGCATAAGAAGAAATGTTATTTTTACTATATTAAATTTTCAGAGAAAATAAAATATATAGTACCGTTTTTTTATTTAAAAATATTTTTGGTTTAAATCTAGTTAACCGACGCAGCTCCAAATAAAAAAAAGTACCCAGGGGGATAGAAAATTGAAAAATAAGAAGAAAAAATTAAATAAAAATATTGGCGCAAACGCTTAGTCTGGGTTCACACTATGAAAGTTTTCTTTCAGAAAGTCTAAGTTTATTGGTGAGAGGGGAGAGAATAATAGCATTTTCTCTTCCCCTCTCACTAATAAACTCAGACTTTCAGAAAGATAACTTTCATAGTGTGATCCCAGACTTAGTTTTCGAGTTATGGCCGTTTTTAGTTTTCATAGAAATATGTGATTAGGCTGAAGTGCAGATTAAAGGGCTACGAAAAAAATGTGCCACCCGATTCAGAACAAAAAAAGAAAAAAACCAAAATTAAAATTTAAGGGGGCTGAGTCCCGTGGGACCCTCGGGAACCAAAAAACTGCCCCGACCACTTGGTGATATGTGTGGGTACTCAAATTAAAGGTAATTTGCTCACGATTGCAAATATGTATTCTCTATGCAGAGAAGCTTTAGTTAGCGAAGCCGGCATTTGTTTTACCATAGAGGAGAAAATTCTTGCGCCCGGCTATGAAGAGAAGCTTTAGTTAGCGAAGCCAGTATTTGTTATAACATAGAGAAAGAAATCTTTTCGTCCGGCCAGAGGCCGGCTAAGCATGAAGTTGTTGTTTGCGACATTGGTGGTTGTTATTTTATATAATATGTATTTTTCAATTTTTCCTACGTACTTTTTTTATTTGGAGCAGCGTCGGTAAACTAGATTTATTCCGAGTTTTAATTAATATCACACGAATTAAAATAAAAAAATGTTTTTGTTTAAATAAGTTAACCATTGATTAGTACTGGTAGATTGTTAACATTCTGTTGCCGCTTCAATGTACGGAAATTAAAGAAAGACAAACCTATTCATAAGTCAAATGCTTTGCTTTTCTAATTTACTCATTTCATAGACGGTTTGCTCTTTTGTGGTTTTTGTATTATTTATTAAAATCATTCATTTAATGGTAGATTATAATATAAATGCATTTCTTTAATAGTTTTACTATCCATATTGGCCAAAGAACCTATTACAATTTGAGCGGCATCTTTAACATCATTAAATTCATGTAATAAATTCATTACCTCTTGTTTTCGTTCTTCCGTAGTAGTAGGAACATTGATTGCCATTAGTTTTTGTTGTAATTCTTCATAAATAATACTCAATTCAAATATGGTAGCCGGTGTTTCTAACTCTGATGCTAAAGGCATAATGCTGAAATTCAAAGACTAATTTTAATTAAGAATGTTTTTACCACAAAACTAAAGTTTATACATTCTCTAAAAGATTTTACTATGTAATTATGTATATTTGAAATCGTACGGAACAAGGTATATTTATAGCAGGTAGCCGCGAGATTACAACAATTGTACAATAAAACAAATATACCTTGGTACGGAAGCTTTTGAATTTTAAAAATATTGTTTTGTTCAAGGCGAATTAACTCCAGGTAAGCTCAACTCGTCAGCCGTTCATCAGCTGTATCCACGGCGAATTAAAAAAATGGTGAAACGTCAAAATATTGTTTTGTTTCTATACTGAAATTTGACAACAAGTCAAAAAATTGCAAAAACCAAGGCTAGAAGGTGAGGCCAACTCTACAACTACAATGCGTCTGTGGTCGGGTTGTCAAAAATATTGCTAGTAAAAAAAACAGGTTTGTTTACATAAAAAACTAGTTTGTATACAAACTTTGACAAGTCGACCACCGAAAAAAAAACACCATATGTTGACTTGACCCCACCTTCTAGTCAATTCGCCTTTGCAAAAACAAAATACATGGAGTTAATTCGCCTTGTTTTGTAGTTGTAGAGTTGCACTTACCCAAGGCGAATTCAACAAGGTAAACTCAACTCGTCAGCCGTTCATCAGCTGTATCCACAAAAATCATGAAACGTCAAAATATTGTTTTGTTTTTATACTGAAATTTGACAACAAGTAAGAAAATTGCAAAAACAAAATACATGGAGTTAATTCGCCTTGCTTTGTAGTTGTAGAGTTTCACTTACCTTGTATAAATTCGCCTTGGTTTTGTTTCTATACTGAAATTTGACAACAAGTCAGAAAATTGCAAAAACAAAATACATGGAGTTAATTCGCCTTGTTTTGTAGTTGTAGAGTTGCACTCAAGGCGAATTTGTTGAATTCGCCTTGGTTGCACTCATGGAGGAATAAGCAGGTGGCATCGTTTCGGCAACAAATACAACATTACAACAAAAATGGAAATGACATCACCGTTTAAGTCATAAAATACTTTAAACAAAAATCAAAGCGTACCGCTGAACGTGATGAAATAAATAAATTTTTAGCCAATTTTTGTTTAATTATGGTCAATATCTTATTTATTTTAATTTAAAATTATGAAAAACTTTAATAAAATACAATAATCACAGCACAAAACGTGGGCTTTTTGTAAACATAAACAAAACCAAGGTATATTTACACAAGGTAAACTCGTTGGCCCATATGTTTGTCAGCTGTTTACCCCATTTGGAGCCCTAGTGTCAAAAGTTATTTATGTTGGTTCCGTTGGTTCCTTGTGTTTGTTTACATACTTATGGTTAGTGCGCGCCATTTTGAATTAAAAAAGTGTAAAATTGTGAAAAACATTTTATTTTTGTGAAATTTTAATTCTTGTGATTACTAAGCAAACAAAATACATTTAAATGCATTATTTTTTGCAATAATACATTATTTTTATGCTTGATAATGCACAATATATTAAAAATTGTTTCAGCTTATTATTCTGAACTGCACGTGTTGTTTTTTTTTTTCCATTTGTGTTTTTATTTTAAAGGCACATTGTTGCGTTTTTTTTGACACCATGGTTCCAAATACAAAAACAATTTGGCGTGTTGTTTTTGTCTTGTTGTACTTGTTGTAGCAACGAGTTTACCTTGTGTAAATATACCTTGAACAAAACTTTGACATAAACCTAGACAAACAATGCAAGAGCAAAAAATCGTCATCTGGCGTAGTGCTGCCACCTGCGTATTCCACCACGGTTGCACTTACCTGTTTTAAATTCGCCTTGGTAGCAAGATAAGAATTTATAATTCGCCTTGAGTTAACCTGGAGTAAATTCGCCTTGGTATATTTATAGCAGGTAGCCGCGAGATTACAACAATTTTACAATAAAAAAAACAACAGGGCTTTTTATTATTGTTATATACGAACTGTCAAACAGCAGAGGCAAGGTATATTTCAAGGAATATTTATAGCAGGTAGTCTCGGAAAGCCAGCTGTTTATTTTTTATTTGCTTGTTTTGTGATACAAACTTTCAAATGTTGTATAGTAAACAAGTTTTTTGTCTCTATCTTCTGTCTTTTTTGTCTCTTATCAACCCCTTTGCTGTTTGACAGTTTATATCACAAAACAACAATAAAAAGCCCTGTTGTTTGTTTTATTGTACAATTGTTGTAATCTCGCGGCTACCTGCTATAAATATACCTTGGTATAATTTCTGATATTCTTTAATTAGGCTTGAGTTCATCAAATTTAATTAAGAGAAGGGAAAAGAGAATGCCATTTCTTTTCCCCTCTTTCCTAAAAACTCTAGACTTGACGAGTCAAACTTGACGTGTGTGAACCGGCACTAATGGATAGACCTTGGTGTTGTCGATGGGTTCCTTTAAACCACCTGTTAAAAGGTTAAAAGAATTCAATACCAAATTTTATAACACTGTATGAAATGAACATTAGATCTCTTACTACAGTTTTACACTACGCTGCCATCTAATTAATACTTTACTTTCCAACACTAAAGTAAAAACCTTTTTCATTTTACAAAAAATTTTATTAACAATTCAGCACAAAATTTATATATATTAGGTAAAATTTTTCAATTTATATAAACTTTTAATACAATTTGCTTAAAATAATAATCAACATAAAATGTTTTCCTAAAACAAGGAACTTTGTTGAAAAACGTGTGTTTAAGTAATTGTGCGAGCAGAAGAAAAAAGTATTTTCATGTGTTAGTTATTTCTGAGGGGAAAGGCAGGGAGTTATTAATGCATAAACTTTTTAAGTAAGTGTGGTAAGTCAATGGGTTGGTTGAATGGTTATGTAGTGATGTGATGTGTGTAAAGTGTCAAAGTAGGAAAACTACAAATGCATGCTTCTCCGAGAAACTAACTAATTGTCTAACAACTTCTTTGACTGCCACTACTTTGCTTTAAAAGTTGTAATTGTTTTAAAATTGAAAGTAAGAGATAAATAAAACAGCTAAATTTTATTTATTACGAAAAAAATGTGTAGTTTTTTAGTGTCAACCACACCCTGTACTTTTAAAATTTTGAAAACTAAGAAAAAGCCTAATTTAAATTTTTTATTTATTATCTTTAGAAATGTCCACTACACACAGGCATCGTTATAAAAATGCAGGTCTGGATTCTTCCGAAATGCGTAGACGGCGCGAGGAAGAGGGTATTCAAATACGTAAACAAAAACGGGAGCAGCAACTGACCAAGCGGCGCAATGTTGTTTTGGAAAATCCGAACAGTGCCGTGTTAAATAACATGGATAACGATATTATGCAGGTAAATTTTAAAATATTAGAAGGTAGGTAACTTTATTAAAAAATAAGTTTGTAGACTCCACCATATGACCAATAACACCACAAGTTCTCAATTTTATAACCAAAGTATACTTTTATAACCCTATACATAATGTCAAACAAAAGAAAATAAAACAAGTAAGAGTGCTATATTCCGCTGTGCCGAATCTTATATACCCTTCACCATTGTGCGAGTAGAATAGAGAGCAACTAAATAATTTTTACATATACATATACATACATATTTACAATACTTAAAACTTTATTATAAATGAAATTTAAAAAGCGAAAACTGGTAAATATTTTTTTTAAATCGTTTTTAGCTTCTATTTGTTAAAATTATTTCGTTAAATATATGAAATAATAAAGAAGGGTGATACGGAAAATCATATTGGGCATTATGCTAGTATATGTAAACAAATGCGAAGGGGGGTGAGAGGATTGGATGAAGAGACGACAACCGGATTTGAACTTCGCTTTGCATAAGGACCCAGAATATATATACTTTATAGGGTGTAGGACCTTCGGTGAAGGGTATAAAAACAAACTTAATTATAAGAGAGTAATTTTTGGGATTTCAGTATTTTGGTCATAACTCTGCTATTTTTTAACCGATTTGACAGTTTTATATACCGACGTGTTAAAGAAGAAATTTGGCAGTTATTTTAGCTATAAAACTTGGACTCGGGAAGATCTATGGTTCCTGAAAATGGGTAGTTAAAAAAAAAATAATATTTTGGTCATAACTTTTTCGTATCTGAACCGATTTTCCCAAGTTTTTCAAAAAATATTTGCTATTAAAAATTTCCGATCTTCTGATATATAAGGCGTAACCATAGGTCATATTACAGTCAAAAAATTCAGGTTTTTATAAAATTTTTAATACTTTTTGTATGAGAGGTACCACGCCTACTTCTCCAATCCCGCCCACATTTTGTAGGATGGTGTGTAATTATAACCTAAATGTTTGTACCTAATTTTAAAGCTTTGGCTCTTGCCGTTCTCCAGTTATATAGAAAAAAGTAATAAAAATACAACAACCACAAGGGATTTTTTGGAAAAATTAGAGGCAGTCGTGATTTTTTGGTTACATCTCAGCCATTGTTGGACCGATCTGGCTAAATTTCAATAGCAAGAAATGGTGGACTATATGTGACATAAATGTAAAATAACGTAGCCGCTATCATGTCTGGAGTCTCCGGAAAACACATATCAAACGTAAGACGGACGGACGGACGGATATCGTTAAATCAACTTCTCTCCTCATACGGACCCAGAATATATATACTTTATAGGGTCTAAGATCAATATTGTAGAAATTACAAACGGAATGACAAACTTATATATACTCTTTTCCGCCTGTGGTGAAGGGTATAAAAAGGCAAGCGTCAAAAATCGAATAAATTAATTTTATTTTTTGGAATTTTTTTTTAACACATAGGTATAAACATTTTGTGACTAACAGTAAATTTCAAAATAATAGTTTTATATAAAAAAGGAAGTTTGCAATATCTAAAACGTGCAAAATATGTTCAAATTTATGCATATTTGGAGTTAAGTAAGATTGCCTTGTTTGACATTACATGGGTGGATATTGACAACTCTCCTTAATAATTAAACCGCTCATTTGCTGCAACGTCGTCATTACCATTGTAGAATAATGCTTATTATACTATGGTCATAAAAAAAAATTAAATTTTGAAGTTAGTGATGCATAATTGTTCGCTATGTTTTTTTTATATTGGGGGTATTCCCGTCACAAGTTGCACCCTTGCAAAAAAGGAAAAGTGCAAAAATATAACAACAACCAAAAGACAATGATTTACGCACAACTAATTGTCTGTGTGGTTGTTGTTTAATTTTTGCACTTTTGCTTTTTTGCAAGGGTGCAACTTGTGACGTGAATACCCTTATTATATCTTAATTGTATCTTAATATCTCTTATACTTTCTCTGTTTGAAGTGAATGTGTCGTTATTTTTTCTAAATGATGCGAGCAAATCAAAAACTCTAAACACGTTTATTTCGAAATGTATTTTATTTGAGTTAAGACGACGTTGTACTTTGTTTACTATAACTACCATTATAAACTTGTATATTAATATTTTGGATTTCACAGGAATCTGAAATGCATCAAGTCCCTAATGATATTTTACAGCCCAATGAAGGCTTAGACTTGTCTAAAAATGCCGAACAACAACAACAGTACCAACATATACCTCAAACTGTGCTTAACCATCAACAGCAACAACAAAATGTTTACACTTCACCACAACAACAACAATCAAGCACAGTGATCAAAAAAGAAATGATTGATGCTTTATACAGTGAAATCGAAAGTGTACAATTAGAAGCCACACAAAAGTTTCGTAAATTATTATCCAGAGATCCAAATCCACCAATAGAGGAAGTCATACAAAAGGGTATAGTTCCAAGATTTGTGCAATTCCTAAAGAACAACAATAATGCTTCATTACAGGTGAGAAGAAATAAATTTAAATAAATTAAAATGCTTTGTACGGCTGTACCGAATCTATCATAACATCCACTGAAAATTGAATTTTTAATTCATTTATTTACGTAATATTAAGCCATTTAGGCCAAAAAATCAATATTACAAGTTACAAATGCTTAAGCTATGTACATACGTATATGTAATATTCATTAATCTATAATTATAATTCATGATGAAAACTAAAAAATTGAAAATTATAAAAAGTATACATACTATCACTTTAGATTAAGGCTCCCCAGCCACATTAAAAATTTTTTAGTTTAACCCATTCTCTCTCTTCGTTTGTAGAATCGTTAAAATTGCCGAAGTTCATTTGTGTCTTTTTGCAAATTAGGCAAGACAATGTTGAGGATGTATTGTAGAATGAAAAACAAAAATTATATATCTTAACAATAACGAACGAAACAAAAACAATAAGAATGGGTTTCCACGGTTATGTGTCACAAATTGCTTAACAATTATTGCAACACATTTTTAACCATGTATTTTTTAAAAATTTTACCTCTAGCAAAAAATAAGACAAGTACGGAAGCTGGTAATTTTTGCATTAGGTAAAAGGAATAATAAATATCTTACTCCCGTGCTTATACAATTTTTTTTTATATGGTATACATTAGACCGGGTCGACCTCCATACAAAAAAAAGTTGTGCCAGTCACCCCCTAGAATGAAAGATATGTCAATCAAGTTTCTAAAATAGGAAACACTTTTGGTTTTTTATGTGTAGCGCTGCCATTGTTCATGGCTTGATAGTGGCTTCATTTTTGTCTTTGGTGAATTTTCATTCCGACCTGAAATTCTGGGCGTCACTTATGCCATCTCGGATCCTTCCCCCAAATACAAAATTAAAGGCATATTCTAGCCAATAACAATGATATACGATACGATGATATTGGACTTTAAATGACGATGCTGTATATATAAAACAAAAAGCACTGTAATTTAAACTTAAAACTTAATAAATATACCTTGTATTCTACGGCGTGACTGATGAAAATTTTTTTGGTTTGTATTGGCTTCTACTTGGTTTAATGTGGTATGTATGTATGTATGTATGTGAAAAAGGGGCTTAATTTGGAGATGTGTCATTAAAGTGAGCATATTAAAATCTATACATACGTAGTTTATAAGGACTTTTTTCCTGTTTTAGAAACTTCATTGACATACCTTTCATTCTAGGGGGTGACTGGCACAACTGTTTTTTTTCGACCCACCCTAATATACATATATTTTTTGGTTGCAGTTATTTATTTTCAATAATTTTTGATGAATTAAAACTTTTTATGATTTTAAAGCGAAATAAAAGTAACGAATAATAGGATATATACATATTGTTACGTTACTACCTTTCAATAACGTTTTGGTCTATTTCCTTTATAATAAACCGTTTCGAGTTCGTTAATTGCAATTCAAATAAAACAAACACACCACATTAATTTATAACAGTTATTTATTAAAGCTTAATAAATTTACACCTTGTTAATTTCACAATCTTAATTTAAGTGCCACTTTGTATTTAAAGCTTACTATTTTCTCCGCGAGTTGCGTTCTTCACAAAGTCTGAACTAATACTACTTTTTTTGATGCTAGCCGCCGCAAGTATTTATACTGTACAGTGTGACAAGATTTTTTAAAAATATAAAGCTAAATCATGTTTGAAGTAGAGCTAAAAAAAAGCTAAAGGTGGAAATTTAAAGCCAAAAAATAAAGCTAAATTTTTTATAGCTTCTTTTAGTAACTATTAATTATTTCGGTAATTTTCATAGATTAATGCTTATAGATGAAATAAGAATGTGGTATATTAAATTAAGTATATTAAATTTAATTATAACAGATAAATTGTAATACATATATCGCTAAAGTGGCTAAAAACTGTAGTGGCTATAAACGAAAAGTACTGTATGTTTAAACCTTATTTTTAAATTCTCATGCAATAGGCATACACCTTACTCTAAGCTTTGCTTTTGTTCAATAATTGATTTGTGGCTATTATCACTAAAATATGGAATAGAAATATGTATGTTTTTTGTTCTTATAAATCACATAAATTTACTGTTTTTCGAAGTGTAACTTTTGACAAAAATTCAAATTTTTTTTTTGGAAAAAGCGTAACTTTTGTATTCTTCCCCTCGCAGCACTGTTATGTATATAAATCAAATCTGCAACAGCGATTTCTTCTGCTCTGCCAGACTATTACCCTTTTAACTAAATCATACATAAGTTTATTCGGATAAACTCTTTTATTTATTTTAAAATATAAATAAACACGAAATTGAAATTAAAAAAGACTAGGAAAAGCTAAATGCATCGTTGAAAAAGCTGAAAAAAAGCTTAAAGCTAAATGAAATATCTCAAGCTAAAAAGGAAAAATAAAGCAGAATTTAGCTCGAAAAAAGCTAATATGGTCACACTGATACTGTAATACGGCCGTCTAGAACATTCGAAATGTTTTTCGGAGGTTCGAGGCTTTACTATTAACGATTAATACATCAGCTATTTTATGAATTTTAAATTGAACGTCTAAAGCACCATCTATGTTTACATAGTTGCATCACTTATAATATAGCTTTTTTCACAGACTTTTAAACATTAACTTTTATACTAGAGCATTCTGCACATTGGGGTTGAAGTATCTATAATGATGTATAACAATTTTTAATAACAATGTTAACTAATAAAATTACTTATAAATACAAGACAACTAATAAATACTAGGTAACAAATAAATACAAGATAACTAATAAATACAACTAATTCTTAACTAATAATTACAACTAATTCTTAACTAAAGTTACTTTCGTAACAATATGTATATGAAAAGTAATTTTCTTTTATACCCTTCACCACCTCTAGTTATTGTTGTAGCAGCCAATGCTGCCAACTTTTTTTTTGGGAAATCGTCAATTTAAAAAAAAAATCGTCAAAATCGTCAAGTTTAGAAAAAAAAGTCGTCAAGAAATCGTCATGACAAAAATACGTTAAAAAAGACAACAAAAAAAAAAATTATTAACTTCATTAATTTATTTATTTGTTTGTACATATTTACAAGTGACAATAAAGTTATTATTTTAAAAAAACAATAAGTAATTCAATTTTGGTATTATATAACTTTATTCTGGTACATTTCCGTGTGAAATTTTTTTAATAAGTCATTTTTAATTGCTATATTAAAACACTGAGAATTATTTAATTTAAGATAATCTTTAGAAAATAATATTCCTTGTAATGTTGAAGAATCCAAAGCATTTCTGGTTTTTGTTTTATTTAAATTTACAATATTAAAAATCCGTTCAACGTTGGCCGACGAATGTGGAAGTGCCATTAAACTCGAAACAAATTGTGCTAAAATTGGGAAGGCCCTTGCATTATTAGCTCGCTTTAAATTAGAAACATTTTCCAAAACGCCAATGTTTCGAGTTCGCTGAATTTCATATTACGTAATTCTCGAACTTCATTATCGAGTTCTTGATATTCTTTTTCATTTAATAAATTTGGAAAAAGTTTGGCCAATTGTAAAATTGAATCATTTTTTTTTGTTTAAAGCTACAGTTGGTTCAATGGCGTTCAATCCTTCTAAAAGTTTATCGCTAAAATCGAAACGTTTTAAAATTTGTGAAACCAATTCAATATAAAATTGTACGCAGCATTCAACAAATATATTATATTGACTATATTCAATATTTAAACTAGATTGGTTCTCCTTCACGTCAGTTCCAAGATACACTTCATCTTTGCTTAAAAATATGTCTTCGTTATTAAAACTTTGGATTTCAAAATTATCCACATACTCTTCTTTCACAAAATTTGTTAATACTGTTTTTAACAATCTGGACAACTCACTGTATACATTTTGGATTTGTACACTTTCACTTTGAAAAAGTTTGTTGACGTTGTTTATAAGACGAAGAATATACTTTAAAAAATAAAAATATAACTGGTGGATACCGTTCAAATTATTGAGTATGTCTTTGGCTGTGTCTATAAGGTCAATATTGACCGCGAATCCAAAATAAATTTTTAGTGGCTCGAAAAGTTCCAGTAAACGGTTAACAACTGATTCCAGCGAAAGCCACCTGGTCTGTGAAGGGTGAAGAAGTTTTTTCGGCTTAAATTCCAATAAAGATTGAATCTGTTGAAATTGATTATTTCTCTTCGGGCTATTTGAAATGTAATTATATATATTTCGAGTCAAAGTTTCCACTGATGATGGCAGCTTCAAACAAGCATATGATGAACAAAGTGCTAAGGAATGGCAAACGCATTTTAAAATAAACAAATTTGGAATTTCTTTTTTAAAATGGCTTGCAACGGAATTGTATTTTCCAGTCATATTTGGAGCCCCATCTGCAGCAAAGCCTATCATTTGTTTTTGGTAGTCAATCTTGTTGTCCAAAAAATATTTTTTTATTGCTGTAAATAAAGATACTGCATCACATTTATCAACTTCAATCAAACCAAAGAAAAAATCATATATTTTAAAATCCAGGCAAACTCTTGACACCAAACACATTAGTTTTTTGTTACTGATATCAGTAGATTCATCTATACATAACGAAAAAGCATTGGTATTCATGATTTCACATATGGTTTCGAGCTGGGTTTTACCGACAGCATTTTTTACTATGGCCGTAGATTTTGTTCTTCCAATTGATATGTTTTTTGCATAATCGGAATCTGTAAAACAGTTTTTTACCAGCTTCGACAAATGATCCATGGTAGCAAATGCAACGTTATGTTCAATCAGAAATAAAGATAGTTTTATTTCTATTTCTTTTGAAGGATCCGTTTTGAAAAATGATGATATTGTTGGCTGGTTTTCCAAAATAAAATTTGCGGCCTCCGAATGCTTTTGAGTTTCTATATGTCGATTTATATCTGACCATCCAGATGATATTTTTAACATGGATTTACAAACCTTGCATTATAGGCTCGAATCTTTTTTAACTGCCCATGAATTTACTTTTGGGTCTTCGAGCCACTCATCTTTTATTTTGCGCTTCTTTTTTTCTTGAAATACGGGCTCTTCTTCAATTTCGATTGTTGGTTCTGTAAATATATTAATTTAATATACTAATTAACATTAAATGAACAAAAACTTACCACTTCTAATAACAAACTTATCCATTTTTCAATTAGAATTGAATTTTTTTATTTTCTTTCTGGAGAACTTGTAATTTTTCCTGTGTTTTTTTTAGCTTTTTCCTTTTAACTGACAAAATTTTACAGGTTCCTATGTTATGAAAACAAATAAATGTATACTTTTCTCTTTCCTTTCCACACTTAAAAATAGCATACAAAAAATTAGCTATCTTGCTTACAAAATTTGAATTTCTTTGAAAAAAGGTTACCATACTTTTTGTATTTAAAAATCGTCATTTTTGTTCCCGGGGAAAATGAAAAATCGTCAATCGTCATTTTACCAAATTTGACTTCAAAAATCGTCAAAATGACGATAAATCGTCAAAGTTGGCAGCGCTGGTAGCAGCTGTAGTGGTGAATGATGTATACTAAGATTTTCATTCCGTTTGAAAAATTTGTGTTATTAATCTCAGACCCCATAAAGTATATACATATGTATGTATATTCTAGCTCCTTGAGTAATTCTAAGTCGATTTAGCTATATACGTCTGTTAGCCGCCTGTTGAAAACACGCTCGCTTATAAGCAACTCAAAAGAAAAGAACAATACTTGCGTATAATCATTCTAAGCAGTTTGGGATTAAAATCTAACAAATCGGTTTAGTAGGGTAAGAGTTATAAATCCAAATGTGGAACCACAACCCTATAAAATTAAAGATTTTGCCAAATTCGTTCTATATGACTTAAAATCATACTGTTAAATTTCGTAAAGATCGGTCCATAATTTACGATAGGCCCCGTATAAAGCCTACTCTCAGAAAACAGTTTAGAAAGCCTAAATCGGTAACAAACAATGCTGCTGTAATACAATTTGGAAGTCATTTTTATAGGACTAGAAATAGGGATGCCAATCGGGATTGATTTTAGAAAATCCCGGAATTTACTTTCGTGAAAACCTATGCGTTATACAACAAAAACTTACACATTTTAAGAGAACGGCAAAAATGCCCTATTCACCCAACTTTGTACGTATGTATGTATGATAAATTAAATTTAGAAAAAAATATATTGTGCATATCTACACACAAATACCTTTAAAACGATGTATGTTTCATTAAAATCGGTGGACGATAAGATACTTAAAAATCAACCACAAAAAATTGTTCCCGTATTTATATATAAGATAACATATATTTTTAAAAAAGAAAAATAGGAATTTTAAAAATAAAAAATACAACTGAAATATAATTTTTAATAATTTTTTTTTTGTATAGAGTATAAAAATTCAATAAAAACGAACATTTTTGTACACAAAACTTGATATATTAAAAATCCCGGGATTTCGGGATTTCCCGTTTGGCATCCCTAACTAGAAATCAATCACACTGTAAAATTTCGTGGAGATCGCTCTTATTTAGCTTCATATTTCCATTTAATTTTGTGAAAATCGGTCCATAATTTACCTTAGGTATCGTATCAAGCAGCCTTCTGAAAACCACTTAAAAACTATAATACTTATAACAAATTTAACTACTTTAGAGAAATTTGTTTTTGTTTAGGTTTCTTAATACCAGAAATCAATACAGAGTTTTTATGATTGGTCCATAATTCACCATGGGTCCAAACATGAAGCTTTCTGATTGTCGGTCAATTACCGCTAGCAATTTTAATACTGACGTCAGTTTTTATAAAGATTTATTAATCACCCCTATCGTGAATAAAAATTTCTTGGGAGTTTTTTCCCTTTTCCCATTTTTACTATTGAATTAACATAGGAAAAATGGAAAAAGGGAAAAAAACTCCCAAGGAATTTTTATTCGCGATAGGGGTGAATAATTTATAGATTCCATATAGGGCCCATGCCTGAAATATTCTAACTGTCGGTGGAGGATATAAAAGATTCGCCACATTTGGTTTTTACTTGAATCACATATATACACATACACATGTACATAGTAAACTTCCCTGCAAGCATTTTATGAAAAATTTGATCATATTCGAGTCATTTATGACTCCTCTGCGCGTTTAAAAATAAGCATATATGAGCTCATTTTCTGATCATAAATGATTGCTTTTTCAGGAGGAAATGGTACCCTACCCGGGACTCTTCTTGAGGAGTCTGTTTTTACCCGCTTTTCTGATCAATTTCGACTCATTTATGACTCATATTTTTGATGTGCGAGTCTTTTTCGAGTAATTTTTTAGTCGTATTTCTGATTGTTTTCGACTCATTTTTTAGTCGTAATTCTGATCGTCTAAGAGTCTATTTCGACTCAATTTTCAGTCCTAATTCTAATCGTTTGCGAATGATTTACGAGCTCTACTAGCCTATGACCATAACACATATTTCTTCCAAATTTCATAGATCTGCCCCTAGATCTATAATTTTTAAGAAGCACTATAAACGATTAACGGCCATTTTCACCAAGTTCGGTTATAATTAACTATCGCACAGTGGCTGAAAATTTTATTTAATTGGCCAAAAGTCCAATTTTTGTTTGTCACCGATTTCAAAAATTTTAATTTGATTTAATAGTAAACATATTAAAACTAAGGTAGCCAAAAAAATTAGGTCAAAATATTGGTAATTGTGGTTGTGCCATGTCCGGCCAGATTGGCAAAATACCCCTCTATGTGGCTTTGAGTAGAATTGACTGTGTTTTAGTCAACAGAAAGTATTGCTACGACTCAAATGAAAGTTAAATAAATTTTAGTAAAAAAGTAAATATATTCAAGTTTTTATTAAATACGTAATACACTCAGGTCTCGTTTTATGCGGATTTGTTTTATGCGGATTAAAATTTATGCGATTTTTAAATTAACAATTTTTTTTAATTTTTACGGTTTTTCAAATTTTAGATCTTTTTTTAAGCTTTTTTACCGTTTTTAAATTAAACCAAGCTTACATCACTGATATAATCGTTATACATAGTTTGTTTTATTTTGTGTTTTTTATATGCATAACCAATACGTATGTATGATTGTTTTTAAACTAATGAAGAACACATAATATTAGTTTTAAAACGATGGCTAATTTTGTTCAAAAATAGAATTAAAAATTAGGTGGAAGTTAGAAAAATTTTAATTTATGCTCGTTCTTTCCTGTGTTTTACGGTACAACATTGTAATAACCACATGTTCGAGTGTGAAGAAATTTGCATAACTTTTAAACCAATAGAAATCCCATAATAAAAATTTTACAATATGATAAGGACACTAAAGGCCAATTTAGATTAAAAAATAAAAAAATATTAGAACTAAGTTAGAAAAATTTTGATTTAAATTGGTCATTTTCGGTTTTGCAGATGAATTTTTTTCTTTATTTAAAGATCAATCAATTTTCTATAAGAATCACCTAAAAATTTTTTTCGTTTTTAGTGTGAAATAATAATTTAAAAAAAATTTTTTTTGAAAACGGCAAAACTTTACCACCCCGTATCAACAAATAAACATCATAGAAAAAAAATATATACTTATTCATATCTACTAGAATTAAAGTTATGCAAAATATAAGGGAAATAAAGGAAACAAATTATTTTTATTGGGTTGTCCGCTTCACATATACATATTTGTTAATTTTTTTATGCGATTTTGTTTTGATTTGTTAATTAAAATTCTAATTTATGCGGATTTTAAGAATTTTGGAACGAATCATTAGTTTTTATATGAAGTTAGAGTATCGTTTTATGCGAATTTTTTGAGAACGCATCTATCGCATAAAACGAGACCTGAGTGTAATTGCTAAAATTTAATGTTTGAATTACTCCACCAAATTGTACCAAATGCCTGTGTACATAAAATTCATTTATTCTTGGAAAATACCAAATTAACGTCAAAGTGATGTAGTCGTCGACTTGATGTAACAACAACGTAAAATTAACATCGACATTGACAACAACTTATACAATAGGGATGATTATATTTAACTTGTCGTCTAAGGACGGGTTTTTGAGATGGGGATTAAGTTTAAACTTAGTTTAACGTTCTCTGCAACTCGGATTTTTCCGGTGAAATGTGATTTTTTTTATTATTTCATTAAAGACACACGTTTTAAGCAAGACTGCGCTGTTCCGGCAACATTTTGTATACAAACTTAGTATTGACGGCAGAAATCAGTTTTTAGATTAACTAAACCTAGTTTAACTGAGATCTCAAAAACCCAGCCTAAGAAAAAGATGTTTGCTTTATTAATTTTATTTCCGGAAGTTGTTGAACGTTTTACGATTAGTTCAATGGACAATTTGCAAGCAACCGCACATAAAAATATAAGTAAAAATACAATAAGTTTGTTTATAAAAAAATTTGTAAAGAAAATAAACTTACGTTTTATTATATGAAAAATACATATGTTTTTAAATAATTTACTTTGAAACAGACCGCGGCAAAACATACTGCACCGTGCTCTTTTCTCTTTTGATCTCACACCTAGTACGTGCACTCTTGATCACTTGAATAAACCCAAAAGTCTCGCTTGAGCTTTCACACTAGGCAGTTTTATATTTATTTATTTTATATGTACAATGCTCTAAAATGGCGTAGATGCAATACAATTAGAAAACATATTTATTTTAAAGAAAACAATTATTTTCCATTTGGATTTTTGAATATTTTAATAAATTTATATAAGTTTTAACGTCAAAACGAGTCATATTTCGAAAACTTGTATGATCCATTTTCGATTGCTGTATGTTTTGATATTGCATTTTCAATAAATTACTTTTTAAGCATAAGAACGAATCGTTTTCGAATCTTTTTTCAAGCGCGCAAGTGATTAATCAGTTTTTAATCATCAAATGTACTCGAGGAAGACTTAGTTAGGTGATTTTTGATAAAACAATCTTCCAAATGCTAGTAGGGTTACATACCATGTACGTTTATAATGGGTGATTTTTAAAAGCTATAGAAAAGTTAAAAAAAAAACACATAAAATTCAGCAAAAAAGGAATGAAATCTTTATTTGAATCGATAGTACGGTCCATATAATTTAATGTTTGAAGATTATTTCATGCAAATGTTGACCGTGACTGCGCCTCAAATGGTCCATCCGCTTAGTCCAATGTTTGCATACTCTTTCCAACATTTCGGCCGGTATCTCATGAATAAATGCTTCAATGTTGTCTTCCAATTGAAGCGGGCATGTGTGTATAGACATGAGCTTTAACATAGCCCCACAAAAAATAGTCTAAAGGCGTTAAATCGCACGATCTAGGCGGCCAATTGACCGGTCCCAAACGTGAAATAAAATGTTCACCGAACTCGCCTCTCAATAAGTCCATTGTTAAGCGTGCTGTGTGGCATGTGGCACCTTCTTGTTGAAACCACATGTCATGCAAGTCAAGCTCTTGCATTTTGGGCAAAAAAAAGTTGGATATCATCTCACGGTAGCGCTCACCATTCACAGTTACGTTACGATTCGCATCATCTTTGAAGAAGTACGGCCCAATGATGCCACCAGCTCATAAACCGCACCAAACTGACTTTTTCTGGATGCATTGGTAGCTCTTGCAATGCTTCTGGCTGATCTTCACTCTAATATCGACAATTCTGCTTATTAACGTATCCATTGAGCCAAAAATTAGCTTCGTCGCTGAACACAAGAAGCGCGCGATGAACTTTCTTAACAGAGCACGCATTTTGATAATAAAATTCAATAATTTGCAAGCGTTGTTCGTTTGTAAGACGATTCATGGTTAAATTATAGACCAAACTGAAGATGTTTGACAGTGAAACAAAACACGAAACGTGCGTCAGCTGTTTAAACCAGTGTTGCCAAAAAGATAATAGCTAAAAAATCAGCCCTTATGTACAAATTTATTTTCACAGTAACTGTCAGGTGGTTGAAATTCGGCCACTGGACGAACCTAGCTTATATATAACATTCTGTTCTTATCGCGCCATGACGAAGGGTATCAAAGATTCGACATAGCCGAATATGGCAATTTTACTTGTTTTTTAAATTCTGTTTGATAATGTGTGTTACTGGTTGGTAAGTGAAGGCTATTTAAGATTCGGCACAGTCGAATATAACACTCTTAGTTGTTTGTTACATAAATACATAGTTAAATACATACCTATAGTACTTAAACTTCTTCCGGTGTTTTTCCTATTTTGGGAGTTTTCTTTGAAAATAATTACAGAAACTGATGCTACATATGATTTCAAGAACTGCACTTTATGAAAATGATTGTGGAAACAATATAAATCTGGAATATAAAATCGATCAAAATTTATCACACTTTTGTCGATTTCAAAGAGTTCAAAAATTGTCTCTACAAAAATCCCTTCAAATTTTAAATAATATGAATGCAAATAAAACCATTAGTGTTAATGTATTACATTTCATTAAAAGTTGTTATATCGGTATACATACATATTATTAAATCAGTTCTTTTTATAAACTAAAAACTAAATTTACAAAAAATAAAAATAAACCTAATAAACAATTGATATTCACTTAAAATCACCTTTAGTTTATTCAAACGTTTCAAAATGCCAAACAAACAAAAATATGTGTATGTATTTTGTACTTTTGGATTTGGTTTGGATACTAGAGAAATTAATTACTTGTCCGTATTAGTTTTGACTCGTGTTTTGTAAGAATACCATAAATAAATTTTCGGTGCACTGGAAGGTGCTTGCGTCTTGTTCAAAAGAGCGGATAATGCAAATTGTGAATACAATTTTATGACGAAAAAATCCAAAAAAAAATCCTGACCAGTAAATTGATCAAACTTTAGCTTTATTTTTAACAATTTCTAATGAATAATTGACCTTTTTTTGTAAGTTAGGTTAGGTTATGTTAAGAAGGGTTATGCGCCCAAGGGCACACCTCCACTCGGAAAACAATGCGAATCCCTTTGTGAATCTCTTCAATATAGAGGAAGAAGAAAGAGATAATTGAAGAGAAAAGGAGATTACAGATATATTTAAGTTAGTCAGTAGATACTAGGGTATTCATTCGGTTAACCGATTAATTAATTAATTTATAAATAAATAAATAAATAATTTCTACCCGATTAACTGATCGGTTAATTTAAAATTGGCTTTTTTCGATTCACGATTAAACCGATTTTGAATTTTTTGTAGTATGTATATATATTTTTGTTTTTAATTATGGGTGAGTTCCAAAACATCGCTTTTTTAAATGCATTCTACAATGCAACCATGTAGAATTTTACAATGTTATCTGTACCAAAGTTCACCAAAAAAGTTGTGTTTACAAATATTTTTTCATGCAATATATTTTCTTCTAGAAATACATTTTTTAAATACAGTACAAAAACAGAAATTTTGGAATTCGGAAATAAACTTTTTTGCAGAATTTTCGGTGCTGAACCTTGTCAGGATGACTTAGATGATGACCTGGGGTCTAATCACCGCATTCGATACTATCGTATCGTATAAACTATCGAAGTTTTTTGCATACGATTGACACTGACGTATCGAATGAAAACTCGATAAATGTAATGTCGAGTTACTCGATATCGAATGCTATTATTTCAAATTCAATACATATCAGTCGATATCGAGTTTCATGATACCAAAATAAATAATTTCGATAAATTTTGCTCGATATCGTATGCGGTGATTAGACCCCTGACCAGAGAATGACAACAAGTACCCATAAGAATAATATACATGCTTTTCGTTATTGTGTATACACATACATATTTATAACGCAAAAAGTACCCTGTAGTAAATAAAATAGTCAGTTGCAAAAAACACTAACTTTAAATTAACTATTTTTTTTTTTTTTTTTTTTTATTAATTCTTCATTTACATAACCGAGCCTATAGGGCCTTATGCAATTAATTAAAGCTACTTACTAAAAAGTAAACTTCTATATAAAATTACAATTAAGTACAAAAAAATGCTAAGAAATAAATAACAATACATATGAATAATATTTATTTAATATAGGTTAAAAATAAAAAAAAAGAAATCATACAAATTGGTTTAAATCTCATGCAGATATCAACCAAGGCGAATTCATAAAGGTGACCGCATCATGAGATAGAGTTATGCTAGCTATCCCTTTTTTTTTTTAAATACTATGTATTTTGTTTTTGTAAAAAGTTAGAGTGACTGTCAAAATTATTTGTTGAAAATATAAAAAGGAAATTTTTTGTTTATAAAATTGGATACACAATTGCTTTAGAAAGTAAACCTTTTTCCTCTATTTTAAAGTAATGGTGACTCCACTTATTCCTTACGACTTTTTATTTCCTTGTGTTTATCTTTTAGATTCACTTTTTTATTTTATAAAATTTAAATAAGTTTTTTTTCAAGAATTTAAATTTTTGTTGAATTTAAAATTTGAATTAATTTTTTCACAAAATGTAAACAAAACTTGACATTCAGTATAGACACAAAAAAATAAACAAAAAACAGATGACGTGAAAATGTCACCTTTATGAATTCGCCTTGATATCAACCAAACATTTTGCATAGAGGCACACGTAAAACACAAACAAAAGAAAATAAGTAAAACAAGCATGCCATTCAGTCAAATGAAAAAAGATATACAAACATATTTAAATAATAATAATTATTGAAAATAACGCAATACAAATCTGTTTATGAACAAGAAATTATGTAGCTTATTTATTGCAGAACTATTATTCATCATCATTTAATGCAAAATTTTGTTAAATAATTATTTTTATATACAAATATATACATATACATATATACATACATATGTACATAAATACATACATATGTATATTTTTTTGACAAAAATTATTTAAAATTTAAATAATTTATTATAAACTGACTATACTATTAATTAACTACAAATAGGTTGAAAAATAAGTAATCAGTAAACAAAAATACATGAATATTATGCAGATATTATTCAATACCCATGAATGTGTTTTGGTTATCTGCCATACAAATAAAATATCCATGTTTAAAAAAATAACTTCAGTATTTTTGTCACTTCTGTGTAAAAATGAAAAAAAAATTTACCAAAAATGTGCTTTGTCACTAGGCAGGTATGGGACTATGTACATATTATTTATGATATTTAAAAAAAATTTGTCCGTAACATCAGCAGTACATACCTATGTAAAACTACACATAAGCTATACATTTTTAAAAAAAATAGAACCACGAGGGGTGGGAGGGAGCAATTTCTGCTCTCCGAAGCTATCTGACAGATTTTAATAAAATTTAAAACATAGATAGATTCATATTTATATAGACACTTGAGCTATGTATTTATTTAAAAGGAGGATAACGAGGGGAGATAGAGAGCAATTTATTCCTCTACAAAACTATCCAACAGATCTTAATGAAATTTAAAACATAGATAGATCCATATTTACATAGACACATAAGCTATGAATTTTTTAAAAAATATGACTAAAAGGGTTATAGGGGGCAATTTCTGCCTCTCCGAAACTATTTAATAGATTTCAATAAAAATTAAAAAATATAAAGGTTTTTATTTATTTGGACACATTAGCTATGTATCTTTTTCAAACTATGACCACGAGGGGCAAATTACATGTACGTTTTTGATCGATTATTAACCCTTATTGTGTTTGGCGTATTTAAAATACGCCTACGACTATTTGGTTATAGATTAAAGAGAACGTGAATTTGTTTTCTTAAATCTATTACCAAACAGTCGTAGGCGTATTTTAAATACGCCAAACACAATAACAATAATTAAAAAAATTTTGTTAAACAGCAATTGTAACACACATGCACAGCAACATGTGACATGAAAAGTTGACAAGTCAGATGTAAAAAACATGTCGTGTACATGTATCTTAAGCAAACGTTATAAATAAATATGTAGTGAGTGGTTGTTTCACTCTTTCTTATTAGCACAACATACAAATCAATACTTACATGCATACATAAAAAACAATATCTTCCATCTCGTGTCCAGGGTTACCGTTGGAAATTTTCGAAAAGGGCCACAAAAAGGGGATTTTCCAGAAAAAGGGGTCAGAAAAAGGGTATTTCAATAAAAAAAGGGTCAAGTTTTTTATAAGCAGTATTTCCCATTTAAATGAACATAATAAGACCAAGTTTTTTTATAAGCAAACAAAAAATAATATTTCAGGTAGGAAGAGCTCAAAAAACTTACAGCCTGTTCATCGATTTCGAACGATAACGTTCGCATAGAATATTACATTTAAAACAAAAACAAATTTTCGAATTTTGTTTTTGTTTTAAATATAATTTTCTATGCGAACGATGACGTTCGACATCGTTAAACAGGCAGTTAATTTTTTTATGGAATGCTCTATCCTGTTTTTAACACCTGACAAAAAGTTAATTCTTTAGCATTATAGCTAATTTTTTAATACTTTTTATGAAATTTTCCGATTTAGCGATGTCAAACAAATTTCAGTGTTTGTTTTAAATTTTGCAATCGTTCGCGAATTGTAACCATTTTCTCGATTAAAGCGATTTTTTCCTGTAAGTGTCAGATTTTTTTAAGCTTTTACGATTTTTAATAAATATTAGACTTTGCTATCATACCGCTGTTACCAAATATTTGGGAATTTCCGCTAATTTAGCAGTTTTTACCTCTTGTTTTCATTCCTGTTAGGGCACTGCTACATGTTCAATAAATATCGTGATATTTCTAGTATCACGATATTTATTGAACGTGTAGCATGCAATATTGATGGATCGCGATCCATATCGCAGAATGGCCTAAAATATGAAATCCAGAAATCCAGATCACGGATCGTGGATCGTGATAAATATTGAACGTGTAGCATTTTCATGATGTTAAATAATATTAATAAAAATTAATAGGTCAGTAAAAAGTGTAAAAATAAAAGAAATAAAATACGCAGTGGAAAAAATTAAACAAATAAAAAGTAAAATAATTGACATGATACGTCAGTAATGAGTGTCAAAATAAAAGAAATAAAATACGCAGTGGAAAAAATTAAACAAATGAAAAGTAAAACAATTGACAAAATTTGTGTATTTTTTCCGATCCTGCAACCACTTTTTGCTCCAAATGTTTCTTTCCACTTATTCTTTTGGGTTTATCGTGACGACCCGCACAGCACAAAAAGAACATAAATACTGACGCGATAAATATTGAACATGTAGCATACGCTCGTGATCCATCAATATTTTAAAATGGATCGCGATCCAAATATCACGATATATATTGAACGTGTAGCAGTGCCTTTAGGGCACTCTCAACACTGTCGATTCAAAAGGGGGGAAAAGTTCAATACCTTTTGCCATTATTAAAGGCGAATTTTTTTTGAAGAAAACATGCTACTCTTTAAGAGAGCAAAATACCAAATTGCATTTTTTTAATAAAATGTCAAATTTTTGTTTTGAAAAGAAACCATCGTAAAAAATAACAAATATGTATATGAGTTATGTTTGCTTTTAGGGAATTTGTACTTTACTATCAAAAATCAAAGAGAAGAAAGCATGGAATTGTAAGTTTATACTTTGAGTCTGTTCCATATCAAGCAATGCTTTTTTCGAAAACATTTGTGTAGCACTTCTGTTCCGCAGTGTTGACAAAAAACAAAATGTGAGAGATATTTCCAAAAAAGGGTCAACAAGTGTCACAAAATGGGTGATAATGATACAAAAGTATAATTTAAAAGAAGGGTCATAAAAGGTATCAACACCGTCGAAAAAGGGTCAAATTGATACTTTAGTATCACAACGGTAACGCTGCTCGTGTCGTCTACCTATTAACTCTTAAAAAAAGAGTTTTATTAAGCCGTTATAAATTAAAACTCATTTCAGGAGTTTGATTTTAACCGACATTTAATTAAATTCATATTTTGTACATGGACACCCAAAGCTTGTAGCTGGTCAGATCACTACAATTTGTAAAGCAGTGTTATCTAATCAGCTTGCACTGCAATTAAACTAATTGTCATTAAAAAGAAGAAGAAGAAGAAGAATTTTAGGCCGACAATTTTATGACTGCGAAATAAAACTCTCTTTTTAAGAGTTCATCCATACCTACTTTTATTTTTTCGTTGAAAAATGATTTTTAACTGTGGAGTTAAGATCGTTTATTCTAGATCCACATAGGTTCTTAAAGGGAAGAACCTATTGGTATAAGACAGTATAGGTCTCCGCTGACTCTAATATGGAGAGTTTTCAAGCTAAAATTATATGGATCACTCTTATTAACGGTCCCTGCAATTTACACTTAAGTAAAATCTATTCATATAAAGGGTGCCTGGTGGCAAAATTATATTTTTAAATGCGATTATTTCAAAAAGTAATAAACGTTGCGGAGGGAGGTTGGAGCCGTTGGAATTATCGATTGGGAGGATTTGTAAGTCACAGTAGTCGAGTGAGCATCGCGCGTTCGCTGAGGAGACATTTTTTAAGGGTAATGATTCTTACGTAATTGCTCGTCGACAATTTTGTTCAAAGTTCATTTTCACTTAAATAGCCACGTCAACAAACAAATCTACCGTTACTGGTCTCCAAGAACCTAAAACCCTCGATTGAAACATCAAATACCTTTACATTGCCCCAGGGTAAATGTTTGGTGTGCCTTATCCACGCATGAGAAAATTGGGTCATTTATTTTTTTAAATTCTCGAATAACAAGGCTCCGTTTTGAACAGTGTGTTCAAGTCGACAAAAGACATGTGGATGACATACTCTTTAAAAAATAAAATCCGCATTTCCATTCTACCGTTCAATGCTTTTAATAAAACTTTGCGTCAATTTTTAAATTTTTTATTTAAGTTTGATCAGATACCCCGTATTTTTTTAACTAACTGCCTGTTTAACGATTTCGAACGTCAACGTTCGCATAGAAAACTACATTTAAAACAAAAACAAATTTTCGAATATTGTTTTTGTTTTACATATAATTTTCTATGCGAACGTTAACGTTCGAAATCGATGAACAGGCTGTAAATAAAATTTATTTATAAAACATTTATTTTTATTTTTTTTTTTTTAAAGCATTATGTAATGGTTAATGGTTTTGCTTTGTTGTTTTTGTCATTAAAAATATGTTTCATGTGTTTAAAACAGTAATTTTAATTTGCCGTTTTTTCATAATTTGATTTCCGATTTGTTTTTGAAAATATGCCGATTTTTTACTAAAACCATCTGGCACCCCTGGTTGAGATCTTATAAAAAATTTTACAAACTCTCTTATTTTCATCAACTCGCCAACAATATTTAAAAATACAACATATTACTACAGATATTGTAGAAATACTTATGGTGACAACAGATATTTGTAAGCAAAAAAAAAAAATGTTATGACACACTCAATCCAAAACCATAATCATCTGTTTTTGTTTTTAAGATATGGTGAGTGGGCAAAAGCAAAACCATACAATATCAGTTACACTCATTCTCTCATTTATATCAGTAGTAACAGATATATATCTGGTGTATCTGTTTCAACAATACTTACTGATACACTCGTGCAGGTCTTTAGTATGTATGCAGCATATAAAAAATTATAAATTTAAAGTATGGAAAATAATCAAGAAATTTTAGAGAAAATAAATGATTTTGGAGAGGCATAAGTCGCACCCTATCTCCCCTCGTTATCCTTATTTTTTTTTTAAATACATAGCTTATGTGTCTACACAAATATGTATCTATCTATGTTTTAAATATCATTAAAATCTGTTGGATAGTTTTGGAGAGACAGAAAATACCCTCGCGCTTCCCTCGGGGTCCTATTTTTAAAAAAATATATAAAGCTTGTGTGTTCATATTAATATGGATATATCTATTTTTGAAATTTTATTAAGATCTGTTAGATAGTTTCGGAGAAGCAGAAATTGCCGCCAACCGCCCCTCGTTGTTCTAATAAAATAAGCTTACCGCCTTAGTCAAATGTTAAGAAGCTTCAAAATTATCTTGATATTTTTCTGAATAACAACACAAAAATATTTTGCCTAGTTTCAACATTTTTAAAATTGCATTTGCCATCTCTGCTCTCTCTCGCGCTCTGTATATTTACGTTATACTTACGGTAATACACATACTTATATGGGTATTGCAGATAGCTAACAGGGTTGTCAGATTTTTTTGAGCTACATCGCCAAACCGGATCACAGTGAGCCGCGTAGAACATGCTAGGTGGACAAAATTATTTTATGCTACATAAAGATGCTTTTACATACAGGTAGTCATATTTAGATATTGTTTACAGTTTTTTGTTTTATTTTGTAATAAAAAACGATTTTTTTCAAGTAGAAAAATATATATAAAATACTCAAATACATATATGTACATTATAGTGGTTCGGTCCCCATAAAAAAAAAGTTGAGCCAGTCACCCCCTAGGATTAAAGATAAGTTGAAAAGAATTAAAAAAAAAAATAATTTTTTTTGCCACGCCTCTGGATACCATTTAAAGTCCGATCATAACATATTGCATATCGTTATTCATGGCTCGTCTATGGCTTTATTTTTGCCTTTGGTGACATTTTAATCCGACATCAAATGCTGGGCGCTACTTATGCCATCTCGGAACGTACCCTAATGTCCAATTTATTGCACGTGGCAAGAAAGACCTTCTAAAACTTTGTACTTTTATGCAACGCCCCAAAAGTAGACCCCATTTTTTCTTTTGCACATAAATATTATATTAAACCAGGTAGATCAACAAACAAAAACAAGAAAATTGTCTCAGTCAGAACGAAATTTAATATTAATAACGTATCTATAATTATAAAGAAGAGTTTTTGCCACCCCCCAAAATGCAGTACTTTTTGCTTTCATCACCTCCCCATTTAATAACAAGTGTAAACGATAAACTTGTTGGGAGCACACTGCTGATAACTTTATTCTGTGCTTATACTAGACGTTCCACTGTTTTATTTAATAAGGCTTGCAAATTTATTTCAGCACGAGTTTCTGTTATAGCAATGTGCTTCTTTTTAGGGTAACAGGCTTGGACTGTCTTAAACTAAAATATGACGGAAACACATTATGCCCATCCTTCATGGTTTGTAAGAATGCGTTGTAGACTTAGAATCTATATAGTAAGCTAAGGCTTCATCACTTAATTGCCTAGGAATAATGGAACTGGTATTTTTAAGACTTATTAATATTATCTGGCTTCTCACTAATGTCTCTTCACATTGGCAATTTTCCTTTGCCCTGCTAGACGGACAGCAATTTCGGCAGCAGTCACCAATTCACAGACACGACAGACGCGACGTTTCTTCGTTTTAAACTAAGATTACTCGAAGTCTTTGCGAGGTCTTCCGGCAGGAGTCACAGCCTCACTTGATGTCGAAGGTTGTGGCGCAAAAGAACTCGTAGTAAACTGCATGTTTGCTTCTTTCAACCAAGTCTTATTTTTAATAAAAACGCTCATTCGACTTTCCTGAAGATGGATATTTTCAACTTCATTTCTTTTTGGCAATATCACCAAAGTAAAATTTTGAAGAAAGAAAGTCATATACACGCGAGTTTTTTTCATTCTTCGCGTGTTTCAACCACTCCTCAAAAAAGGTTACCCTTAAAAAAGAGTAAACGTGTTCTATAAAAAAGAAACAAACACATGTTGTACTGAAGTGTGCTAAACAATATGTGTATTTTTACGATGAAAAAAGTTATTTCTGCATTATATCTAAAAACTAGCCCGGATAGAGGCAAATATCCGTATATTCTGAACGTTCAAAGTTTTATTTGTTCATTTTTAGGAGGGTTAATCGAGCCCTTTTTTTGGTGAGTCGCTCTAATGTATATATTTATATATATTTAACTGGAGAGGCCTAACTCCGCTTTTGTAAATAAAAATGTAACTTTTTTATTTCAAAATCGCTGAAATAATATAAATGGTAAAAATAGCCAAGTAAATCGCCAGTAATATCAAAAATCGCCACAAAAGTCGCCAGTCGCCAAATGGAAAATCCCATCGCCAAACACGTTTCAAAATCGCCACGTTTGGCGAGAAATCGCCATATCTGACAGCCCTGATAGCTAACAGAAATTTTATTTATATCTGCATGTACAAAAAGAAGAATGAATATGCAAATACACATTGGCAGCGTATACTTATACATATTCAACTTTAGCTTCCCAGTTGGCCAGATTGCCGTTGACGACATCGTCGTCAATGATGTATGCATGACTTGTCCCCCGTTGTTTAGGTTTTCTAGAAGACAATTTACAGGAAATCGTCGTGCACGACAGTTTGAGCGACGTTGTCTTCTATTTAGCTTTATGTGGGACAGTATGAGCGACTTTGTCTTATAAGTTGTCGCCTATTAAACTCTATGTGGGACAGTATGAGCGACACTGTCTTATAAGCTGTCTTGTATAAAAGCTACTGACGACAAAGTTTTCTTGAATGCTATTCAATCACTTGCTTGGTTTTCTTCAAATTCTCACATTCTTTTTTTTCAATTGTTGATTTAAATACCTACAAAAAATTTACAAATAAGTTCTAAACAATAAAACCAAAAATGATTATGAAATTATTCGCGGGCGGGAAAATGGATTACATGGAGTTGCGTATGGGAGTTGAATATAAAACATATAACAGAAATTAAAATTTAAACTATACTAAAAAAACTGTCTGAATTAGATAACCATATAATAATTTTTGTCGTGGACGTCAAAATAGACGACAATGTCATGCAGGTAGTCGTTAATGATAAAGTAGGCGACATTGTCTTTCTTTGTGTCGTGCACGATTTTCGCGACACTTGTTCGAAAATGTCGTTGACGATTTGTTCCCGCTTTCCCTCACATGTCGTGCAGAAATTAACATTGTCGTGCATCCGTCTTCGAGGATGTCTTAAAAACGGGGCCAACTGGTTATGTATTGTTATGGTTATAGGTACGTATGCGTATGGTTTTGATCTTTACCCATACATGTCCGTACATGTTTTCTCACTAATATTGAAAGAGTACTTAAAATTATACTTTTGTCATTCTCTGCCCCTGACAACAGAAGAAACTCTCGATAGTAACACAACAACAGAATTAACCAAAACAATTAGAAGTGTTAAGCTGTTAAGCATTTAAAAAAATAATGGAAGATTGAAAAGATTAAAGGAAAGTGACTGAGAAATTAGATAATCTGTATTATGGGTTGCTTTCGATTTCTCCAACATCTTCGATAAGTGAAAGAATTTTTTCCAAGTCAAGTTTTATCAAAACCAAAGAAAATAATCGCTTAAATGCTAACAAAACAAAAAAACTCCCTCCACTTTATTTGTAAGAAGATAATTGTGTAATGAAATTGTTAAATTATGTTTGATCTAGCCAAAAGTTTTTCAAAAATAAATAATTAATAAAACCAGGGATAATAAATACTTGGTGTGAACCCAACTTTAGCTTTTTTTCTTTTCTTAGTACAAACATTAATGCTAGAAAAACCCTTTCGCTGCCTATATTGGCGTGTGGCAGTGATAAATCAAAGATAGCTAATTTTGATTTAAGTAGTTTTTCGATAACTACTATATCATGACAAAATGTTGTGCCGGTAGGTCCAAAATTAACCGTAAGTCCCACACAAACCCCCTTTCTAAAATCACTTAAAGGCAAACCAATAACATATAGATAAAGATATCAAAATATTATTCGGCACAAAGAACTTTAACTTGAATCCTATGGACCAACTATACTATGCATAAGCTTTTAAAAAAATAAAATCAAAAAATATATTATTCCGTACGGAAAGAGCGATCTGTTTCGCACTTTGCTTAAGCAAATACATAACAGATTCATAAAACTTTGGGAAATTTGTTTTTAAATACTTATTCATTTAAGTGTGAACATAACTAAAGTAAATCTATGTATTTGTTTTGTCCATACATCTGTTGAAAACATGTTTGAGAGTGCAATAAAATACTTGGGAAGATGAAATTGGCTGAAAAATATTATGGTTTTCATTGTGCAAATATTGGCAGACATTATCATTTAATTTTATATTGTCAGACGCTCCAGTTTTTAAAATCTGATAACGGTATTGTCAGAACAAAAACATAAAGAAAGTTGAAGAGTTTGAGGGCGAAAAAACATGTAAATATGTAAACAAACAATCTACACTGTCGTAACAATTTTTTATTGTCGGATTGCTGGTTCTGATAATTTAGGGCCAATTTCAACAACTTTATTAAAATATCAATTCATATTTAAATATAGATTTTTATATAATTTTGTTTTTGTTTTGACATGAAAAAACAAAAATTAATACGTATTTAAATACAATTGGTGAAATTAGCACTTAGACTTGGCAACCGTCTGAATAAAATATTTCATAGAAAATTCGTTTCATAAACCTTTTATAAATCTAAAATAATAATATATATGTATATAAAACAGGATGTGTGTATGTATGTATGTATGTAACTTATGGATTCCAAAGCGGCTGGGCCGATTTTGATGAAATTTTCAGGGAATCTTCAGAATATTCAGGCGGGTGACACTGTGAAGTCTGATTTTTAATTTTCGGTCTGCGGGCGGAGGGGCGTGGCACAATCCAATTTTCATATTGCACCACCAATGACATCTATATAATTTGGACGATTTTTTCTTTAAAATGATCGCCATGGTCCAACTTAGAATGTACGAAAAGAAAATTTTGCCCCGCCCACTTTTTTCGAATTTCCTAAAATCAGAAAACGGCTCCATCGATTTGACTAATTTTGCTATCAAATGTTCGTATCTTTTTAACGGATTTTAAAAAAAGAACGCAAACATTTTTCCTAATTTGGACAGGACAACGTCTTTCGGGTCAGCTAGTCTAAAATATTTTTTATGAAAATGGGGGTTAGTATTAAAAATAAACGAAATGGTTTTGTTTGTATGCATTTCGTTTATAAATGGCTTTCGAAAAATTCTCTTATAAACATCGTTTAAAATTCAATAAAAAAAAATACAAAAATTATTCCAACAAAACTGAATTTTCAAACAGCATGTTAAACAATTTCAAACATTAACGTTCGCATACAAATTTTCTATTGCTGGGTACATACAGTGCAATCTACATCAATGCAATTTCAATATATCAAAGCGTTTGATGTTGATGCAATCTGGAATGAATGAAAATGAATTTAATTTGCTAGATTGCGTAAATGCATTGCATAGTGTGTTCTTAGCATATGAAAAAACAATGTTCTTAAAATATTATCCATGTAGGTTTCTAAGTGAAAGTTTACGTTGGAAATTGTTGACCAGCCAGTAAATAATAGTATGAAGCTGATAAACTAAAGCGAGTTTTTCTTCAAGTTCTGTATGTGCATATAAGCGAGTTATTATAGATGCATTTCTCGTTTAAAGCGCCAAAATACTTTCAAATTATTAAATGCACTGACTATTGTGTTTTGTAAAAGAAAAAAAAGTATTTTTTTAAAATTTAATATTCCAATTTGGAACCTTATTTTATTTATTTGAAAATAATCCTATGAAATTAAATTGTCCGTTTAGGGAAATTTTTTTACATATAAAACAAAATGATTTTTTTTTAGTTCGAAGCCGCTTGGACTTTAACAAATATTGCTTCGGGTACATCGCAACAAACAAAAATTGTTATTGAAGCTGGTTCGGTGCCTATTTTCATTGAATTACTCTCTAGTCCTCATGATGATGTGCAAGAACAAGCTGTATGGGCTTTGGGTAATATAGCTGGTGATTCACCTGCCTGTCGTGACCATTTACTGAATTCTGGCATAATGCAACCTCTACTACAGTAAGATTTATTAGTGTAAACTCTTAAAATAAAAAATAAAAAATCAATCAACTATCTAGTGTTTTAAGCACCACCGATCGGTTAACAATGATACGTAATGCAGTTTGGACATTATCTAATCTATGTCGTGGCAAAAATCCTCCAGCAGATTTTACAAAAATTGTACATGGGCTACCCATATTAGCACGCCTATTAAATCACTCTGATACAGATGTTTTAAGTGACACTTGTTGGGCCATAAGTTATTTATCAGATGGCCCCAATGACAAAATACAGGCTGTTATAGATGCTGGTGTGTGTAGAAGATTAGTAGAGTTATTAATGTAGGTCTATGCAACCATACATATAGAACAAAAGAATTTTGTTAACTTTGTTAATTTTTTAGGCACTCTCAACACAATGTTGTCACTGCGGCATTACGCGCCGTCGGTAATATTGTTACTGGCGATGATGTGCAAACTCAAGTTATTTTGAATTGCAATGCTTTGCCGTGCATTAGTTATTTGCTGACCTCACCTGTGGATACGATTAAAAAAGAAGCCTGCTGGACGATCTCAAATATTGCAGCTGGTAATCGTCAACAAATACAAGCCGTCATTGATGCCAATATATTTCCTACTCTCATTAATATTATGCAAACGGCTGATTTTAAAACGAAACGAGAGGCCGCTTGGGCCATAACAAATGCCACAAGCAGTGGTACTGCAGAACAAATACGATATTTAGTATGTTATTTAAATACTGCAATTGAATTATATATAAGTATAATCTTATTTTTTAGGTCCACGTTGGTTGCATACCACCCATGTGTGATTTTTTAACCGTAGTCGATTCGGATATTGTACAGGTGGCTTTAAATGCTTTAGAAAATATACTTAAAGCTGGTGAGAAATTTACTGCAAGACCAAACCCCTATGCAATGGCCATTGAAGAATGCGGTGGTAAGTATTTATTTATTTTTTTTTTTTAGATTTTTGTAACTTTGCTATTATCAAAATTTATAACATGATTGTACATACTACCCTTTTTTGATTTAAAAATATATTCAGGCAATGGAATATAGAAGTCAAGATGAAGTAGAATTTAAATCGAACGAGAATATTATTTCAAATATTTACAAAACTACTGTAGTTTTTCCTGTTTTTAAGAGTTGTTCTTGAAAGATAATGGGTACTCAAAGTAGGAAGTATACATATATACGGTACCATTCGTGCTATATTATACAGAACAATTCTGTATTTTAATAGAGTTGTCAAAAGGCTGGTTTTCGAAGTATTCGAGAAATCGGTTTTTTGGTCTCGAATAATCGACTTTTTCTTATATATAAGTAATTTTAGTAATCACTTTCGTTAGTATTTTAATTGATATCACCATACATAACATATTCATCACAGTACCAAACTATTGAACTTGCAGAAGAATTCTAAAACAAAGACTTAATTGCCATGAGTTAAGCGACAGTTCTGACATTGGCTTTGGTTTCTGGAGTACAACTCAACTCAGTTGAGTTGAAATTACACAACTGCTAGTGATGAGTCGTAAATTTTTGATATTTTGTAAACCGCACTAAAAAAGAGTGGTAACCCATAAAACAAAAACTGCAACATTTCAACTAAACTAGAGTTGAGTTGTAAACCGTAATAGAAGAACCGCTTAATACTATCTTAAAAAAATTCAAAACCCAGCTAATAGGTCAAAAAAAAAAAAAATTAATAGCAGTGACCTAAAAGAGGATTTTGCCTACAGAGATAAATTCTCTAAAATACCTTCTTAATTGGACAATTACTGAAAATTAACCTAATCTCAACGATTAGGGAACATGTTTTTCATATTCTCCTCTATAAAAACTAAGTTGAGAAATCGAATGCCCCAAAATCATTTGAGTCGATTTATGTTGCAATAAAATATTTTGAGTTAACTTTAATCTAATCATATTAAATTTTATCAAAATTGCGAACTGTTCTTTGCATGGACCGAAAACCAGCCGGTCGGCATACTAAGAGGTGGGCCCAGGACCAATATTTTTTAGTGTACTCACATCAGAACAAACGCATAATGCCCTCTTCACTATTGTGGTGTGGGTATAAAAAAAAAATAGTTTGTTTGAGATCAGTTTACCTATATTTACATGTAACTAACATTTTATATGGTAATATACCTAACAAGTTTTGTACTTTTTAGTTCTGAAGTAAATGTGTACGCACAAATTGGTTGTTCTGTTTAACATAAATTGACTTTTATTCGACCTTTACAAAATTTATTAGTATTATTATTTAATTAAGCTTGAGGTCTCTTTCTGTTTTACTTTTTTTTATTAAATAAATAATTAAAAAAAAGGATTATTCGAAACCGGTTTTTAGTTACAAAACCGAAAATTCGATTTTTTAGAAGTCACGTTTTCGAAATATGTATTCGAAAACCGGGTTTTAAAAATATACGAATATTTGGCAACTCTAGTATTTTATAGCGATGTTTTGTGTGAATTATATTCGAGTGAAAACCCTTTCACTGTTCTTTATTTAATTAAATGATCTTATTTTTAGTGTTTTTAACAAAATGAATAAATTATTTCATTAGTGAAAACTTGCACTTTTTTATTCTTTTCGATTATCGACTTTTCTATCTTCAAGTTCATATGGTGGTTTTTTTGCTTGAAGTCCAAAAGTTTTAAAAACAGGAAATAAAATTGCCATTTTCGAAATTTTTTAACAATAATGGTTATTATATAACGTACTAAATTTTCAAAATAAACTCGTGGTTTATGTATCACAGCAAAGCCAATGATGTTCATATCAATATCAAGGCGAATTCATAACAGGGTGTCTCATAGCTCATGTGAAAGTTTTTTGCTCCTTGTAAGGTTGCGCGCCATTTCGTTTTGTAAGTAAAAAATAATGTTGTATTTTAAAAAGCAATTAATTGCTCGAAATTGTGCCAAATATCCGGCCATGTTCTGAAAATCGAAATCACGTGAAATTCAAATCAATGGAGATTTATAATTAAATTTTTGTAAAAATTAGCGTAGTTTTTCCTGATTTCAAAAGAAGTTTAGGTAAAGGAAAGTTGTCCTCAAAGTATGAGTTATATAAAAGGAAATGTTATACTTTTCTAAATTCTCAGTTGAGTTGTGATTAGTTGCAATTTTTGTTTTGTTTTTATTCACTGCAATATAGCAAAGTTGTACCCCATAATACAAAACTTAATAAATTACCGTAAAAGGGGTCTTAACACGTAAATGTTACCATGTTAACTACAATTATAAGATTGACAAGGCTACTTTACTATCAATTGCGAAACCCGCTATTGTAAACTGGAAGTTAAAGTTATTGCTAGTTTTAACTGATAAACTGGTACAATTGGCTGCATATCTACTACATTTCGATTTATAGAAAATTCCTGATTGTGTTATTTAAATTTTGTCCTAAAAAATATTTTCTTAATGACATTTTTAATATACATATTCAGATTATTTTGTTACAAAAATTGCACATATTTCTAGTTAATTTTTACACTAAGGTTGTTCAAGTCAAAGGTTGCACCCTTGCGAAATGTCTAATATTTATTAAAAATCGTCAAAGCTGTAAAGAATCAGTTAACTTACAGGAAAAATTGCTTCTATTGCGAACTTGGCTTAAATTCGCGAAAAATTGCAAAATTGCAAGCAAACCCTAAAATTTCTATGAAATCGCTAAATTGGTTAAATAAACAAAATGGCTGAAAATAACATAAAAAGCATTAAACACATTAGCTATAATGCATTCCACTTTTTTTATAATTTATGTTTTGTTCTCGTCAAATAACAAAGAGCATTATTGAAGGGTTGCAAGACTTTTTTTTATACCCCTGACAGACATAGGGTTTGTATACTATACTAGCATGGTATACTACAGGTGTGTCGACCGAAACTACAACTAAACCATGAAACAAAGTGGTATATTACTGGTTTATATTAGAGTTTATACGCGGGAAATTAATCCCGGGAATTTTTTTTTGATTTTTGAAATTTAATTTGTTAGCATCGTTAAAATCAAAAACGGGCAATAAAAATATATTCTTTACTAAAATTACTGAAAACTACCTACGAATCGGCCTGTTTTCCTACGCCAATAAATCAACGGTCTCTTTAATTGCTGATGAAATGTCTAAAAAGCTTCTTAATGTAGAAAATGTACATGATACAACATCACCAACACCAGGGGGGTTACCGCGTATTTCGATTCTAAAGAAATCTTTTACGGATTCGAACAATTTGTACTGTGTATTACGATTTTCGTAATCGTTCGAAACGATGACAGAGGTTGTATTTTTTAAAAAATGGGAAATTATATGAACAATTTTTGTTCGTAATAGAGAGTCTATTTTAAGAAAGTAATTTTTTGTTTTCAATAAAGTGTGAAAAACGTCCGTTTATTCGAAACAAATATTACGAAAATCGTAATACACAGTACAAATTGTTCGAATCCGTAAATGATTTCTTTCGAATCGAAATACGCGGTAACCCCCCAGATAACCATCTACTATGTTTAAAGAACACCTTGAGAAGGCTATATCAAATTCTAAAAAAATTAATGTAAAGAAGATACAAAAGCCTGAAAATATCTTTAAAAAATAATTTGACGTCTATGAAGTCACGGGTAACAGGAAAACAAATTTAGGCCCGTTTTCACAGCTTACCGATAGCTAAAGGTAGGATTGTATCGGCCGTATAAAAACGCTTCCACTATTGCAACTTTGCTTTAACCTACCAGGTAGGATAAACCTTAATTAACTTTATCACTTACTTTAGGTTAAAGTAAAGTTTTAATAATGGAACACTTTTTATCAGGCCATTTGAAGTCTACTTTTAGCTATCATTAAGTTGTGAAAACGGGCCTTAAAATCTTTGTATGATGCGCTTCTTACTATAAAACAGTGAAGGGCACACACATACCATCACATTTATGCTTGTGTTGAGGAAATAACAACAAAGCAACAGCCGAACGTACATTGTCACAGCCACACAAAGAAGTTTATAGTGTACATGTGTCGACGTCGCACAAGCAGCATTTTTATTCCTATGCACGCGTACATAGGATTTGAAAATGTGCCCGTCACTGCTATAAAACCAACGTCTGTAGAAAGAGAGAGTACGTTGTTGGTAGCAGGCAATATACATATCAACAAGGATTAGAAATAGAATATATCTGAAGAGCTTTTTTTTCTTAAAAGAAAATTAATTTAACCAAGTTGCTATTAATAAAAACTACTAAGGCCCGTTTTCACAACTTACCGATAGCTAAAGGTAAGATTTTATCGGCCGTATAAAAAGTGTTCCTTTATTTCAACTTTACTTTAACCTACCAGGTAGGATTAACCTTAATCTACTTTATCGTTCAATTTAGGTTAAAGTAAAGTTTAAATAATGGAACACTTTTTATAAGGCCATTTAAAGTCTACTTTAAGCTATCGGTAAGTTGTGAATACGGGCCTAAGTATTAATAAGTTTTAATAATTCGTGATCTCCAAAAAAACAAATAAATATATACATAATAATATGTAAGTTAATATGTATATGTAAAGCGTGATCCATTTCGAGGTTCCCTATTTTTTAAAGAAAAAAAAACACAAAATTAAAATTTAATAGGGAATGTTTATTATCATTTGAAAGAACATTCTTTGGCATTTATTTTTTGAAGATTATGTCTATCAAATGTTGGCCGTTGCTACGTCGCAGATGGTCCATCCGTTGAGTCCAATATTCGATGACTCGTTCGAGCATTTCGACTGGTAACTGGCGAATGACACGCGTGATGTTTTCCTCCAAGGCCTGAATCGAAGAGGGTTTGTCCGCATAAACTGTAGATTTTACATATCCCCACAGGAAAAAGTCTAACGGTGTGATATCACACGATCTTGGTCACCAATCGATCGGCCCAAAACGTGAAATGTTGTGCTCAATGAAGTGTTCTCTCAATAAATCCATTGATAGATGCGATGTGTGGTAAGTGGTCTTGCTGAAACCAAATGTCGCCGAGATCACGAGCTTCAATTTCACGCATCCAATAGTCGGTTATCATGGCACGATAACAGTCGCCATTGACGGTTACGTTCGCACCGGCATCATTTTTAAAGAAATATAAACCGATGTTTTTTCTGGATGAAGTGGCAGTTCTTGAATCTCTTCAGGTTGCTCTTCGTCCCAAATTTACACGACTCACACGTGATCTATTGACAAAGTATATCTACTTGAATCACCGATTATGTAAATATCAGAGATGTAAATGAATCATTCATTTTTTAATTAATACGTGAATCATTCATGCACTGAATTAGCAAATTTTGAATTAATTCTTTTCACACAAAAAATGAATTGAATGAAATTTGAGTCAATTCATTTGAATTGGGCAAAATGAATTGCAATTAATTTTTAATTCAAAAGAATTGGCATTCCGTTTCGCCGATCTAACCAAATTCTTAAACCTATTCAATGCCGACTTATAATCTGCCCAGTTTCCCAGACGTTTAGCCATATTGAATAATCTACGACAGTCTCTGCGAGACTGTGCAATCTCAAGGCTCCACCATGGTGACTTGCCCCCCCCCCCCCCTTCTTTCCAACCACTGGCCCACAGGCCAGTGCCATTGCCCGATAGAAATGCCATTAATGACAGGGACTGAGCCCAGAGAGTCAGCGAGTAGACTAGCCTGATAGTCCCACTTCGTTCTTCTCCTATTCACAAAAGTGCAAACCCCAAAGTGGGTGGACCCAATTGAAACTCAACATACCTGTGGTCCGAAAAGGAACAGTGGTTTGAGACCGCCCAGTTACTTATTAAGTCGGAGTGTTCCGAGCTTACCAATGTCACATCGAGAACCTCCTGCCTATTAGCTACAATGAACGTAGGTTCCGCGCCTATGTTTGCTATTTCTAAATTACTGTTACAGATAAAAGAAAATAGCGACTCACCTCTAGTGTTGGTGTTGGAGCTGCCGCACGTGATGTGGTGCGCATTAGCGTCAGCACAGATAACCACCGGGGTACCCATGGAGCCGGCTTTGGTTACTACGCCACGAACAAGCCTATTAGGTGGCTCATTATCTTGGTCATGCGCCATATAGCCCGAGACGATCCAGATCGACATGTCGCTCATCTCTAGGGCCGCTGAAGTTGTGTCTTCATCACTGAAATCAGAAAGAATGAAGATATCCAGCGTGTTTTTAGCTAAAATACAAGATCTAATTTTACCGGTTCCTTTGGCATAAAGGAGCTTATAGCCCTAGAGGTTTAAACCGCAAACCCGATCCTTGTGGATCCATGGCGCTTGGATCAATATTAGCTCCTCTCTCTCTACCACTCGGAGGAGCAGTGCAGCAGATGCTGCCTTAGAGTGGTGAAGGTTTATCTGTGTCACCTTCACCATGTCCGGTATTGACGATCGTGACATTGGCGTCCTCATCAGCCAATTCACCCATGCGTTGAAAGAGGTCACCCAGCATGTCAGAGACGGACGGGGTGTCTTCCTTGTCACATGAATGAACGGAAGCGTCATTCGTGCAGTCCACAGACTGCGTAGGCTCCACAACCTTTTATCTTTCTGGGTCCAATACTAACGGAAAATTAAGAAGTACCTGTTAATGAATAAACAAGTACCAAAAAGCCCTCTTACAGATTCTCACTCACTCAGGACCTTGCATGTTTAATTTTATGTTAAAGAACAAAAAAGTACATACCAAAAACTTCATTCTTATACATTCTTATCCACTCAGGGCATTGCATCTTGAATTTTATGTTTCTAAGTCCAATAATAACGGATATTCAAAAAGTACCAGCTTAAGAACTAAAAAGTACCAATAAGCCCTTTCAGAGATTCTCATTCACTCAGGGCCTTGCAGGTTTAATTTTATGTTCATAAGACCAATATTAGCGAAAATTAAAAAAAGTACCAGTTCAAATACAAAAAAAGTACCAAAAAGATCCCTCTAACAGATTGTCATTCACTGAAGACCTTGCATGATTAATTTCATGTTTCTAGGTCCAATACAAACGGAAATTCAAAAAGTACCAGTTAATGAACAAAAAAGTACCAAAAAGCTTCCTCTTATAGATTCTCATCCATTCAGGACATTGCATGTTTAATTTTATTTTTATAGGTCCAATACTAACGGAAATTCAAAAAGTACCAGTCAATGAACAGAAAAGTACCAAAAACTTCCCCTTATGGATTCTTACCCATTTAGGACATTGCATCTTGAATTTTATGTTTCTAGGTCCAATATTAACGATAATTAAAAAAATACCAGTTGTAGAAGCAAAATGCTAAAGTAAAATATCAAATTTCCCGTATTTCCTTTTTTTGGTACTATTTTTCCCCATTAAAGCATCAAAAATTTCAGTATTGTAGTGGGAGCCCATAATTTAGTACGAATATGTCAATGAATGGAGAAAAATGTTTTGTGAAAAAAGTACCAAAAATAGCTACGATTTTCACCCCTTAAATGTTCGAATTTCTGAAAAGTACCAAGTTTATATTCGTAATTTTTTGATAAGTTTCGAATGTGGTATAAACTTTGTTTCTATGTTTATTGGTTCAAAAGATAAATGGGGTGGCAAAAAGGTACTAAAATTCCGATTTTACCCGTTTACTCCCTAATAGGGCCAAATTTCAAAAAAGTACCAGACACCTGTCCGCTTATTTTTCTAAAGAACAACGATAAAAATAGGCTGGGCCTATTTTAATGAAATTTTCAGGGAATCTTCAGAATATTAAGGCGGGTGACACTGTGAAGTCTGATTTTTGGTCTGCGGGCGGAGGGGCGTGGCAAAATCCAATTTACATATTGCACCCCCAATGACATCTATATAATTTGTACGATTTTTCTTTAAAATGATCGCCATGGTCCAACTTAGATTTAAACGAAACGAAAATTTTGCCCCGCCCACTTTTTTCGAATTACCTAAAATCAGAAAACGGCTCCATCGATTTGACAAATTTTTCTTTCAAATGTTCGTATTAATCCATTTTAAGTTTTCATCGAAAGAAAATTTACCACGCCTACTTTTACACCCACTTTTTCTATTAAGCGCATTACTTGAGAACGGCTTGACCGATTTGGACGATTTTTTCTTTAAAATGATTGTCATAGTCCAACTTAGGTTTTTACGGAAAGAAAATTTTGCCCCGCCCACCTTTTTCGATTTACCTAAATTAAAAAAAGCCTCCATCGATTTGACTAATTTTTCTTTTAAATGTTCGTATTAATCTATTTTACGTTTTCATCAAAAGAAAAATGTACCACGCCTACTTTTACGCCCACTTTTTCTATTAAGCGCATAACTTGAGAACGGATTGACCGATTTGGACGATTTTTATACCCTTCACCGAAGGTAAAAGGGTATATATAACTTTGTCATTCCGTTTGTAATTTCTACAATATTGATCCTACACCCTATAAAGTAGATATATTCTGGGTCCTTATGAAAAGCGAAGTTCAAATCCGGTTGTCCGTCTGTCCGTCTGTCTGTTGAAATGGGTTTTCCGAAGCCCCCAGATATGATGGGAGCTTCGTTGGGGTATCTTTCTGTCAGGTATTCTTATTATAATTTTGCTATTGAAATTCAGCCAGATCGGTCCACAAATGGCTGAGATATGAGCAAAAAACCACGACTACCTCTAATTTTTTAAAAAAATCCCTTGTTGTTGTTGTATTTTTATTACTTTTTGCTGTATATCTGGTGAACGGAAAAAGCCAAATCTTCCAAACTAGGTACACAAAATTAGGTTGCCAATACACACCATCCTACAAAATGTGGGCGGGATTGGAGAAGTGGGCGTGGTACCTCCCGTACAAAAAAAATTAAAAATTTTATAAAAACCTAAATTTTAAGGCTGCCATATGTCCTATGGATATGATTTATATACCAAAATATCGGAAATTTTTAGTAGAACATATTTTATAAAAAACTCGGGAAAATCGGTTCAGATACAAAAAAGTTATGACCAAAATTTAATTTTTTTTTTTTAAATACCCATTTTCGGTAACCATGGATCTTCCCGAGTCCAAGTTTTATAACACAAACAAATGGTAAATTTCTTGCTTAACACGTCGGTATATAAATCTGTCAAATCGGTTAAAAAATGGCTGAGTTATCAGCGAAAAACCACGACTACCTCTAATTTTTTAAAAAAATCCCTTGTTGTTGTTGTATTTTTATTACCTTTTGCTGTATATCTGGTGAACGGAAAAAGCCAAATCTTCCAAACTAGGTACACAAAATTAGGTTGCCAATACACACCATCCTACAAAATGTGGGCGGGATTGGAGAAGTGGGCGTGGTACCTCCCGTACAAAAAAAATTAAAAATTGTATAAAAACCTAAATTTTAAGGCTACCATATGTCCTATGGATATGACTTACATACCAAAATATTGGAAATTTTTAGTAGAACATATTTTACACAAAATCGGTTCAGACACAAAAAAGTTATGGCCAAAATAAAATGTTTTTTATTAAAATATCCATTTTTGGGAATCATAGATCTTCCCGAGTCCAAACTTTTTAAGTCAAATAAATGGTAAATTTCTTCCTAAGCACGTCGGTATTTAAATCTTTCAAATCGGTTTAAAAATGGCTAAGTTATGATCAAAATACTGCAATCCCAAAAATTATTTTTTTTATACCCTTCACCGAAGGTAAAAGGGTATATATAACTTTGTCATTCCGTTTGTAATTTCTACAATATTGATCCTACACCCTATAAAGTAGATATATTCTGGGTCCTTATGAAAAGCAAAGTTCAAATCCGGTTGTCCGTCTGTCCGTCTGTCTGTTGAAATGGGTTTTCCGAAGCCCCCAGATATGATGGGAGCTTCGTTGGGGTATCTTTCTGTCAGGTATTCTTATTATAATTTTGCTATTGAAATTCAGCCAGATCGGTCCACAAATGGCTGAGATATGAGCAAAAAACCACGACTACCTCTAATTTTTTAAAAAAATCCCTTGTTGTTGTTGTATTTTTATTACTTTTTGCTGTATATCTGGTGAACGGAAAAAGGCAAATCTTCCAAACTAGGTACACAAAATTAGGTTGCCAATACACACCATCCTACAAAATGTGGGCGGGATTGGAGAAGTGGGCGTGGTACCTCCCGTACAAAAAAAATTAAAAATTTTATAAAAACCTAAATTTTAAGGCTACCATATGTCCTATGGATATGACTTACATACCAAAATATTGGAAATTTTTAGTAGAACATATTTTACACAAGACTCGGGAAAATCGGTTCAGACACAAAAAAGTTATGGCCAAAATAAAATGTTTTTTATTAAAATATCCATTTTTAGGAATCATAGATCTTCCCGAGTCCAAACTTTTTAAGTCAAGTAAATGGTAAATTTCTTCCTAAGCACGTCGGTATTTAAATCTTTCAAATCGGTTTAAAAATGGCTAAGTTATGATCAAAATACTGCAATCCCAAAAATTATTTTTTTTATACCCTTCACCGAAGGTAAAAGGGTATATATAACTTTGTCATTCCGTTTGTAATTTCTACAATATTGATCCTACACCCTATAAAGTAGATATATTCTGGGTCCTTATGAAAAGCGAAGTTCAAATCCGGTTCTTACAAATGTTCGTATCTTTTTAACGGATTTTAAAAATCGAACGCAAACATTTTTCCTAATTTGGACAGGACAACTTCTGTCGGGTTTTATAAAATTTAAATAAGTTTTTTTTTCAAGTATTTCCATAGAATTTTTTGAATTTTAAATTTAAACTAATTTTTTACAAAATGTAAACATAGCTTGACATTCAGTATACACACAAAAAAATAAACAATAAACACAGATGACTCGGAAATGTAACCTGTATGACTTCGCTTTGGTTTATTAATTTATAAAATATCAATACAAAGAAAGCCTAATAATAATAATAATAATATGTATTGTTCAATTAATAACTTTGTTTAAGAAAAGATATAACAAAAAAAGGGGGGAAAAAGTATTTTACACGTATTTTTTTGTCGGTTTCAAATCCAATACCGATAAGATTGGTTTCTATGACACCCCTGAATATGTATATAAATTGATGATTTGGCTCCCCAGTCATATAAACATTGTCGGAAATTACGAGCATATAAAATTATAAATAATAAAGTTATTTCTATAGCCCAAGGTTAACCAACAAAAGTAAATAAAACAATTATCAAAGGTCATAATTATAGAGGTCAAGAATCTTTTTCTAAAATTAAACAGGGGTGTTCTGGAAATCGAAAACGCAAGAACTTAGAAGTTGTTCTTAATACACTTCTAATCTAATTTTTACAATTTTTGTTATAAAATTCTGTTTAATAGCAAAATATTTGTCATCGAATTCTTTTATCACGGAAGGTCTTATTAAAAACCGACGTTTAAAATTCTTGGGTTTTCGATTTCCAGAACACACCGGAAAATTTATTGTAATACTTTATAAGTTATTCAAATTGTATACGTTGCCAACAGAGAACGGCTTTGTACAATTGCAAAAAAATCGCATTAAATGAACAGCAACAAATACACTCACTTGCGGTAATACAATCAAACTTGCGCAACCGCAAATATTCGCTGCTGGTTTAGCTTAGATTACACTATCTCACAAGTCTTACGTATTCCATAATACTTTGTGAGAAAGAAATCTAATGAGTTTTGTTGCGACTGTCGAAAAATCTAATGTAGCATGACAGCTTGTGTTCACACCATCACACAAAGTATAAACACTCACACATGAAAAAAATGCAACCCTGATCCAATGAAAAGTATTATGTTTAGAAATTTTTCAAAAAACGATTAAGTCGTATGGGATGTCAAACTTGTTTCATAATACTTGTCATTTTCGTGACACATTGTATTCACACTATCACACTTTGTCATATTACTTGAGATTTTGACATGTATTAATACAAAGTATAATAGTGTAATCTAGCCTTTTGCAATCATTCAAAAAATGCACATCGTGCTTTGTTATTTATACCATCGTTAACCTGCAAATAAAATTGGACCACCTGATCCATTTTGATAAAATGGACTACTCCATGGACTGGTCCGATGCAATGCAAGCAATTATTACTCATGAAGACATTCAGCAGTAACTATGTATGTAGTACAAGAAAAAAAAATTTAAATTTGTCGTTCCACAAAATCCTTAATAAAAACTTTATTTTTCATCCGATTTTTTTCAAATTACGCTAAAAATGTTGGTAATTAAATAAACTATTTGGTTAAAAAACAAAACATTCCAGATCTTTACTATAACGTAGAAAAAAAAAACCAAATAAAAAATTAAAAAAAAAACGTAAAAAATAGGCAAATTTTGAACTTTGAGGTGCCATTACTCAGCCATTTCTTATCAGATAGAAATTTTCAGCATGAAATTACCTTTCCAACGATATGCCAATTATTTCGATCGGACTTTTTGGTTGGGCTCCACAAGGTTTTGAGTGGGACCATGCACCGAAAAACACAAAAAAACCGTTATCTAAAAAACGGTACTTAGAAAAAAAAATTAAAGCGTTTTTCGTGTTCAGGAGGTCCCAATTAACCTATCTAGGCATGTGGCGTTCTTGGTATTTTTTGGCTGTAAACCAGTGTATTTGATGCTCTTCGACCAAACATTTTGAGTCTTAGGTCTCCGAACGCCGGGCAATTACAGAGAAGATGTTCCGTTGACTCTTCCTCCTCCTCCTCGCCGCAACTTCTACATAAGTCATTGTAAGGGAGCCTCAGCCTCTGGGCGTGCCTTCCAATGGGCCAGTGGCCAGTTATAACCGCAATCAGGTTCCTAAGATGATGTCTGGACAGCTGTAATGCCTGCCGTGTCCTTTTTTTATCTATGATGGGCCAGATTTTCCTGGTTTCCCCACAGGTAGTTTCAACGTGCCACCTCTGACTGGCGATAATATGAAACTTGTGCGCCATGAGTTGCTTACTCCTTAGGAGTGAAACACCTACATTATATGTTGAACCGTCTCGATTCAAGGTGGTGCCTGCATACGCCAACGAATCCGCCATGCAGTTCCCCGGTATGTCCCTGTGTCCGGGGACCCAATTAAGGGTGACCAGTGAATGTCTCGCTATCTCCTCCAGGGACATCCGGCATTCTCGGACAATTCTCGATGTGATGAACACATTCTCTAGGGATCTTATGGCCGCCTTGCTATCGGTAATAATGTGAATATCCCTTCCAGATATATCACCGTACCGGATGCGTCTCGCGGCTGTGTGGATGGCCATTATCTCGGCCTGGATGACACTGCAGTGGTCCGGCAGCCTTATAGGAATGCTCCAGTTTAGCTGCTCGGAGTATATACCGGAACCGACACCATACAGTGTTTTAGACCCGTCCGTGAAAATTTGAATCGCGTAGGTCATCATAGTGAACCACGTTATCCAAAATGCTTACCGTGAAGCCAGGATCAAAGATTGGCTCGGGTGTGCATAATCAACATCCATGTGCCAATTAATTTCGTTCAGAATATTAGAATATTAGCTCCGGTGGCCCTTAGTCTTACCGCCGCACAGTGGCTGAAAATTGTTTTTCATCGGCCGAAAATCTGTAACTTTTGAACCGATAGAGATAATTTTGCAATTTTTTTGCAGGAGAGAAGACTTCTTGAACTTTTTTACAGTTTTAATTTTGTTAAAATCCGTTCAGTAGTTGTTGAGAAATTTAAGGTCAAAGTTCAACTTTTGATGTTTTTTAGCATTTAGTATGAAAATGCTAATGATTGAGATTGAGAACTATGGTATTTTTTTATTAAAATAAAAAAGTGGGATTTTTTTCAGCCCACTGTTTTAAGAACTTTTTAATCTACATAACTGCCGAATTTCGTTAGCATATCTTTGTTCATGTCAGATTTATAGACAACATAACATTGTTTGAAGACTACTTTACTACCAATATAAAATAAGAGTTTGACATAAAACATAATCCATCCGATTAAAAAACTAGAAAAACCGTTATAATATAAAGCCAAAAAATCCGTTTTATCCGAATATCTCCAAATGCAAAGGAGATAACCTAAAAATTTAAGCATATTTTTTGTAGCACACCTTAAATTTAATTTTTTTTTTTTTTTGAATTTTTTGGTGAATTTTTTAAAAGTTCGAATTTCCGAGGTTACCAATTTTAGAGGTCCGCAAGTCACACTCCCGACCCTCCATTCTTTCAATTCAACTCAAAAGCTATCCGGCTATGACAGTTTAAAATTTCATTCAAATATGTTCAGCCGTTCATAAGAAGCAAAATAATTTTTCTAAACAAAACGTTCGTAAACCCTTGTGTTATATTTCAGTCATATGAGCAGCTTAAATAAAAATAGCAAAAAAAAATGTTGCGAGTAATTTTATTAAAATGAAAAAAGTGTTCAACAGACAGTTCCAAACAGTTGAACAAGTATATATGGGGTTAAAGAGGACACTTTCAGCTTTCTGATGGTACTAAATTCTCTTTAACCCATTTTGACCCTAACAAGTTCTACTCCTCTAAAATTCGGATTTAACTAAAATATAGAACCTGGGGAAACATTTAATAACACATCAGGTATATATGATACAGTGATGTAATGAACCACTTTTTAAAGACTACTATCCCACTAATATAACAAAAAAAATTTCGACCCATTATTGATAACGGTTTGCGAGAAATCATAATTTAGTTCTGATCAAATTTACAAAAATTAATTTTTTTCTAAAACAACATAAAATATTTGTTTCCAGCAGCATGCCACAGCCACAATTATCAATATTTTAATCTAGTTTTTTGGATACCTTAGTTCTAATATGTTTGCTATCGAATGGCATTAAAATTTTTGAAATCGGCGATGACAAAAAATTGGACTTTTGGCCGATGAAATTCAATTTTCAGCCACAGTGCCCCGCGTTCGCAGCTAGCCTTTTCGCCAAAATGTCTGGTGGTAACCAGTTTAAAATCGTAAACAGTGCCTTAGAGGGGGTTGTTCTAATGGCACCTGTTACCGCTATCGCCACCATTCTCATTGTACGTTCAAACCTAGTTTGATGACTCTTCACCTCGAGCGCCGGCCACCAAACAGCTGCCCCGTAGAATAGAATGGGTTTAATGACACATTCGTATAGCCAATATACATTTCTCGGGTTAATTCCCCAGTTTAGGCCAATGGCCCTTTTGCAGCAATATAATGCAGTTGCCGCCTTATTAGTCCTGGAAATGGTGTTCATCCTCCAGTTCAGTTTGCTGTCCAATATTAGCCCAAGATACTTGGCGCTGTGAGACAGTTCCAGCGAAATCCCCTTTATCCTCGGGGTATCAAATTCGGGAATTTTGTATCTCCTTGTGAAAAGTACCAGTTCCGTTTTGACAGGATTTACATCCAGTCCACATCCCTGGCACGCTTTCTGAATAACAATTGACTAATCTGAATTACTATTTACGCTTTACAATTGACTTTCTCATTAAATACATAACGAAGTACTTTTCTAGAGTTGTCAAAACCGATTTCTAGTGTCTTTTTGAGACCGAACCCCACCTTCGGTAAATTTTGACATGTTCGGCCGAACCCGAACTTTTTTAATGTATTTATTTAAAACAAAATAAAATTTCGGGAAATTATTACATTTACACTTTTGGAAGGATGGAACATGAAAAGATAAATTGCACTTTATAGTAGTCAAAACTATTTTATAGTTAAAAAAAAGGTACATAATTGCTTTTTTTTAAGACAAAAAATAAAGTTCAAGTTTAGTACAGTATACATTAGAACTATAACTTTTTCACACTTTTTGCGAATATCAAAAAGGCATAGTATAGTCGTGTAGAACATTAAATTAATAAGGGTAATCACGATGGTCATTGTGCAAATTTGCAATGTGTAAATTTGCAGTGCATATTATGATTGATCGTGAGCATACCACTTTAATTTTTATGCAAATATGCTATTTTTCTAAAAATGTATTCTGGCAACACTAAAAACTTCTGGCAGCACTGTAAAAAATCTGCATTTTCTTTTTAATTTATTTAAATTTAATTCTCTATTTTATTTTACAATCTGCGTAAATGTTCAATTTATAAGTTTTCTTAAAATCAATATGGCACTTAATATGTCAAATGTTATTGTTTACATTTGTTTGCAACTGAGCAAATATGCACTACTAACTTTGCTCATGGTTTTTTTTAGTGCAAACGAAATAAAAAGAGCAAATTGCAAATACGTACATTTTGTTGTTGTGTTGTGCAAATGTGTGTATTTTTGCACGCATTTGCATCGTTTGCACTACCCATCGTGATTTCCCTTAATAAAAAATATGATTATTTTTTCGGATTGTTAAAAAAGTTCACGCAGGGATCGGGTTGAAGTTCGAAAACAACCAATTGATCTCACGGAAATTTTAAAAAATATACACCTGATATTTGTATATATTCCTATAAGTATCACTTAAATGCTATTTTGGAATTTATCCACTGCTTTATATTTAAAAATTTTTCTACGGTTTACAATTTCTACTAAAAAAAAGTCCTACTTTCAGAACCCGAAAATGGGTCAAAATCGAAATGGTGCTCTAATATGGACTAATAGGGTTGATAGTTTAGGTATTCTAGATTTCAGAACTATATAGTTTTTATTCAGTATTTGTATAGATTTTTTGTAATAGAGCATAGCTGAAAGTGAATTTATGAGATTTCTACTAAAAAAAAGTCCTACTTTCGGAACCCGAAAATGGGTCAAAATCGAAATGGTGCTCTAATATGAACTAAAAGGGTTGATAGTTTAGGTATTCTAGATTTCAGAACTATATAGTTTTTATTCAGAATTTGTATAGATTTTTTGTAATAGAGCATAGCTGAAAGTGAATTTATGATATTTCTACTAAAAAAAAAGTCCTACTTTCAGAACCCGAAAATGGGTCAAAATCGAAATGGTGCTCTAATATGGACTAATATGGTTGATAGTTTAGGTATTCTAGATTTCAGAACTATATAGTTTTTATTCAGAATTTGTATAGATTTTTTGTAATAGAGCATAGCTGAAAGTGAATTTATGATATTTCTACTAAAAAAAAGTCCTACTTTCAGAACCCGAAAATGGGTCAAAATCGAAATGGTGCTCTAATATGGACTAATAGGGTTGATAGTTTAGGTATTCTAGATTTCAGAACTATATAGTTTTTATTCAGAATTTGTATAGATATTTTGTAATAGAGCATAGCTGAAAGTGAATTTATGAGATTTCTATTAAAAAAAAGTCCTACTTTCAGAACCCGAAAATGGGTCAAAATCGAAATGGTGCTCTAATATGGACTAATAGGGTTGATAGTTTAGGTATTCTAGATTTCAGAACTATATAGTTTTTATTCAGAATTTGTATAGATTTTTTGTAATAGAGCCATAGCTGAAAGTGAATTTATGAGATTTCTACTAAAAAAAAGTCCTACTTTCAGAACCCGAAAATGGGTCAAAATCGAAATGGTGCTCTAATATGGACTAATAGGGTTGATAGTTTAGGTATTCTAGATTTCAGAACTATATAGTTTTTATTCAGAATTTGTATAGATTTTTTGTAATAGAGCATAGCTGAAATTGAATTTATGAGATTTCTACTAAAAAAAAAGTCCTACTTTCAGAACCCGAAAATGGGTCAAAATCGAAATGGTGCTCTAATATGGACTAATAGGGTTGATAGTTTAGGTATTCTAGATTTCAGAACTATATAGTTTTTATTCAGAATTTGTATAGATTTTTTGTAATAGAGCATAGCTGAAAGTGAATTTATGAGATTTCTACTAAAAAGTCCTACTTTCAGAACCCGAAAATGGGTCAAAATCGAAATGGTGCTCTAATATGGACTAATAGGGTTGATAGTTTAGGTATTCTAGATTTCAGAACTATATAGTTTTTATTCAGAATTTGTATAGATTTTTTGTAATAGAGCATAGCTGAAAGTGAATTTATGATATTTCTACTAAAAAAAAGTCCTACTTTCAGAACCCGAAAATGGGTCAAAATCGAAATGGTGCTCTAATATGGACTAATAGGGTTGATAGTTTAGGTATTCAAGATTTCAGAACTATATAGTTTTTATTCAGAATTTGTATAGATTTTTTGTAATAGAGCATATCTGAAAGTGAATTTATGAGATTTCTACTAAAAAAAAGTCCTACTTTCAGAACCCGAAAATGGGTCAAAATCGAAATGGTGCTCTAATATGGACTAATAGGGTTGATAGCTTAGGTATTCTAGATTTCAGAACTATATAGTTTTTATTCAGAATTTGTATAGATTTTTTGTAATAGAGCATAGCTGAAAGTGAATTTATGATATTTCTACTAAAAAAAGTCCTACTTTCAGAACCCAAAAATGGGTCAAAATCGAAATGGTGCTCTAATATGGACTAATAGGGTTGATAGTTTAGGTATTCTAGATTTCAGAACTATATAGTTTTTATTCAGAATTTGTATAGATTTTTTGTAATAGAGCATAGCTGAAAGTGAATTTATGATATTTCTACTAAAAAAAAGTCCTACTTTCAGAACCCGAAAATGGGTCAAAATCGAAATGGTGCTCTAATATGGACTAATAGGGTTGATAGTTTAGGTATTCTAGATTTCAGAACTATATAGTTTTTATTCAGAATTTGTATAGATTTTTTGTAAATGATGAAACAGAACTGAGTCTTCAACTTCAGGCAAAAATTTTTAAGCCCATAATTATAACGTCGGCAGTAACTTCAAATTCTCTCTCATTTCTATCGTTTTCTTTTGTTCATATTTTTCTTTGTTTACAAAATGTATGAAATTGAATGAAAGTATGGTAGCATTGTTAAGAGAATAATTGTATTTATGTGAGTGCATTAGAAAAAACGTCCTCAAAATAAAATTGATTTTATTTCTCGACCGCATTCTCTGGCCTAATTTTATGTCAAACTGTATGAAAAACATCGTTCAGCCCCAGTTCTGTTTCATCATTAATAGAGCATAGCTAAAAGTGAATTTATGATATTTCTACTAAAAAAAAGTCCTACTTTCAGAACCCGAAAATGGGTCCAAATCGAAATGGTGCTCTAATATGGACTAATAGGTTTGATATTTTAGGTATTCTAAATTTCAGAACTATATAGTTTTTATTCAGAATTTGTATAGATTTTTTGTAATAGAGCATAGCTGAAAGTGAATTTATGATATTTCTACTAAAAAAAAGTCCTACTTTCAGAACCCGAAAATGGGTCACAATCGAAATGGTGCTCTAATATGGATTAATAGGGTTGATAGTTTCGGTATTCTTGATTTCAGAACTATGTAGTTTTTATTCAGAATTTGTATAGATTTTTTGTAATAGAGCATAGCTGAAAGTGAATTTATGAGATTTCTACTAAAAAAAAGTCCTACTTTCAGTACTGAAATTCTGTAACTTTTTAACGACAAAAAATTGTCGTTAAGTAGTCAAAATTCGTTAGCTAACGAAAGTTGTCGTTAAGAGCTATTCTGTAATGAAATTTTAACAATTTTTATCGGCAAAAAATGTCGGTAGCTAACGACACAAAAAAAGTTCTTGTTTAATAATAACGACAATAAATGTACTGTTAACAGATTAAAAATATAGAGAAAGTAGCCAAGTTTTAACACAAAAAAAGTAAGAAAGTATAGTCGATCAAGTCCGACTCTACATTGTAGTATTTGGGCGATCATGTTTTCGCCAAAATCGTGAGGTTATTATCCACATAATACATTTTTGTGCCAAATATTATCTAAGTATCTACCATTATTAGTGTATTCGTATGGGAGCTGTGGTCAAATATGGACCGATTCTAAAAAAATTTGTTCTGGTGATTAATGTAGGTTGCGACAAAATATTTTTGGATCTTATTCAACTCAAATGTCTATAAAACAAGATGGCTATTAATAGGCACAAATCCTATTCCAGAAATAAGTTTTCATGTGGGCTATAAAAATTAAATAACTGCTTCTCACCATTATAAAAATGCTTCGACCTTGTGACAATAAACGCATATGAGCCAAATTTTATAAAATTATTTTTAAAACTGCGACCAGTAATTTGCACACAAGGTTATCTTGGACAGACAACCAGCCATCCTGATAGACGGACGGGCTTCGTTAAATGGATTCTGACATTGATTCTGAGTCAATCGGTATACTAAAAGGCAGGCCCAGAACCTTTATTTAAATGTGTTACACACATTCGTACAAACACAAAATACCCTTTTCACATACAGTAGTGCTGGTATGAAAAGTAAGAGCAGAATGTTGTGCTAGAGTGGCTCAGTCATCTGGAAATTTTTCCCTATGTATAAAAGAATTTAAAACCAACATATTTGTTTAGAAATATAATCAATATTTACACGTTTTCATTCATGTTTTGTTAAAATAAATGCAATAAAGCAAATTTATTTTGTATTTTTTATTAATTTTAAAAAATTTTCACTTTGACGTTCTTATATTTTTACCGATATTTGTCGTCAATATTTCTAAACAAAAAAATATTTGTTTATTTAAAATACAGAATAACAAATTCGTTAAAGTAACCGAGATTTCTCGTTAATTAACGATATCGGTAGTTAAATTCAAAAAGTTACAGAATTGAGGTACAGAACCCGAAAATGGGTCAAAATCGAAATGGTGCTCTAATATAGCTAATAGGGTTGATAGTTTAGGTATTCTAGATCTCAGAACTATAAAGTTTTTATTCAACTATCAACCCTATTAGTCCATATTAGAGCACCATTTCGATTTTGACCCATTTTCGGGTTCTGAAAGAAGGACTTTTTTTTAGTAGAAATCTCATAAATTCACTTTCAGCTATGCTCTATTACAAAAAATCTATACAAATTCTGAATAAAAACTATATAGTTCTGAAATCTAGAATACCTAAACTATCAACTTCAACATTTTTAATTTTTCGAATTTATTCTATGAGCTAAATTTCAGTTATGTATTTTATAAAGCTTTTTTGTAATAGTTCTATTCCTACAATTTTTCAGAAATGACTTTATACACTACCAGACTACTATATTGTATTTTCTTTTTACATTTTACCTTAGCCTTCCGTTGGAAAGCAATGAGGTATATTGAATGTACAGAAAAATTTACAATTATTATACACCAGCAGAATGTAATGCATTTTCTGGCCCGCTACGGCCGTCGTCAACATTCTTTGTGTCTCACTGGATAGTGTTACTTTATAAATTAATTGTATTTAACTCAACTATTTTAACAAATAGAAACTGGGAATTATTTCCTTCCGAAGGTAACTTTATATTATATTCAACATTTTTAATTTTTTCGAATTTATTCTATGAGCTAAATTTCAGTTATGTATTTTATAAAGCTTTTTTGTAATAGTTCTATTCCTACAATTTTTCAGAAATGACTTTATACACTACCAGACTATTATATTGTATTTTCTTTTTACATTTTACCTTAGCCTTCCGTTGGAAAGCAATGAGGTATATTGAATGTACAGAAAAATTTACAATTATTAGACACCAGCAGAATGTAATGCATTTTCTGGCCCGCTACGGCCGTCGCACAGTGGCGCCATTTGAGTTTTTTCGTTGCAAAAATCATATCTTTTGAACCGAATAAGATAATTGAACAGTTTAAACAGCATATGATAGATAACTGTTCAGCCTATGAAATGAGCGTTTGGAAAGGGTGCTACGCTCTGTAGGGGCCTAATTATGGGTTATCAAAGTTAAAATTAGTAGAAAAATCAATTTTATGGTAACTAAAAAAAATTATTTTTACATTTTTAGATTGTTTTTATTTTTTTTCTTTAGGTTTTTATGTTTTAAATTATTACCCAACAAATTAAAAAAAAAATTATTTTTTTTTAAATTTATTTTTTCAATTTTCTGTAAAATATTCATCACAGTTCGTAAGAGAAGGTATATCTAAAAGACTAACCATTTCTAAACTATAATTATTTTCTAACTCTATTCGTGACTTCACATGCCGCAGGGAAGATATAAGTGGATCGGAAGATGCTGCCAACATGTTGAAGAGGTCCTCATTTTGCCTTACCCTTGATGCTTTGAATGTGTTCTGCAATCTATATTTTTTATAAAATTTGTTAAGAGACTCCTGTGCTTCTTCAGAAAGCTCTCCAATTGGCAAAGACTGGTACTCAATTATATCTTTGCCATGCGCCAATATTTTATGGACGGTCGGGGTCAACTTCTTCTGTGGATACATTTCTGCTAAAAGAGATGCAGTTTTCGACGCATATTCTCCATATTTTGTAGAATTGACATTTTCTTTGCAGTTTAAAACATCCAAGATCGTTCCCAATCTTTTCACGATTTGATTGTCAATTCCAGTGATTCTAGTTACTGCCTCATCATTTTCAAAAAATCTCCTAGAAGTGTTTCCATCGTTTGAGTTACCGTATCCGTGCTTGGGACAGTCTACTTTTAGTCCAACTTGTTTAAAAAAAGCATCCTGTATTTGCTTCTTTCTGATCTTTTCCTTATCCTTTATTGATGTATTTTCATCGAAGTTTTCCTCCTCTTGTGGTAGGGTATACGCCAGTTTTAGCAAGAATTCCATACACCTTATCCTTGCGTGCAATGGTGACATTCCATATTCGTAATTCTCCTCATTTGTAGAATCGTTTAAATTACCAAAGTTCTTCTGACTCTTTTTGCAAATCGGGCATGACATTGTTGAGGTTGTTCCTGTCAGTTCGTTTACGACTTTTCCGTCAACCATGGTCAGATGGAACTCGTAATTGCATTCAATATATTTTCCTTCTCCAATTTGCAGCTTTGTAGGCTTAATCTTGCTTATTTGTTCTTCAATGTCCTTCACCGTGGTCCTTATGAGTTCTGCCGATTCCCTTGCAAACTGAAACATTATTGGTCGGCAATAATGCACTGATGACGGACGTGGATTTTTCCAGTGAAGGGAAACATCCGATTTAAGCCGCAAAGGAACAACAGATGCCATAAACATATTTCCGTCCGATATTGTAGCGTCATCGGAAGATATCCTTTGCTTATAAACGCTTTGTCCGGATGATCCATCGCAGCCCCATTTGCTGATCAATGTCAACTTCTCAGGAAGAATTTTCACCTCATTTTCAGGAAGACTCTCCAACAACCGTTTTGCTGTATGGCCCATGAGATCCTGCAGATTGGCTTTCGCAGAGACTTCCGTAAATTCCGTATGCAGTGGTCGTGAATTTATTTTGGCTTGCGTAATATGCTTGTATCCGGGTAAAACGTCAGCGCCGTGTCGCGTTAAAGATGCCCGTAGTTTCTCATATTTCTCTTTGGAAAGTTCTAAGTCCATAAACAAGGCCAAGGCTTCTTCGGAACCATACTTTTTAATGTGTGCGTTTGTGGGCGTGGGAATGCTTTCCTTAATCCTTTTTAGTCGCAGTGGGCTTGCATCAGCAACAGATTTGGTTATGTGCGACCTAACTCTTTCACTATCCTTTGTAAATTTAATAGACAGCGCTTCCGATAATTGCTTCGTGGTCAAGTCATTGGTGGCATCGGCAAGTTTCCTCTTTCTTGTGAAAATTGAACACTCCTCAATACTTTTTTTTGGCCTTCCTTTTGCTCCTCTGGTTGATGTGGTGGGTTTATCTACTGCCAATATATCCAGGATGGTATCTTCATTAAGCCAGTCCTCGTATTTGGAGTTGAAGTTCTGAATGGTTCGATTAGATTTCACCCATTTTGCCTTAATATTTGCATATATCAGATAAAAATTATTTTTTATAATTTCGCTTCTCTCAATATTTCCGTATAAGCTATCAAGTTCTTCTAAAGCAGCTTCCGTGAAAAAATTTGGTGTGGTTGACTTTCTAAACAGTTCAAATAATTTAAAATTGTTCAACGCCATGTTTTCAGTACTTAAATTGTTTAATGGTTTCAGTAATTGTTGCGCCAACTTTCAGTCGTAGACTAATCCAGGCATTATGCTTATTTTGCAATATATAGGCTTATGCTACCATGCCGAAAAATGTACCTGTTCCCTACATACATATGGATTTAGGCTGAATAATGCATTTTTATATTATGCACGTGTCCAAATAAGATTTGTGCCTACCTGTAGTCAATATTGTTCTTGACCATTTGCAATATATAGGCTTATGCTACCATGCCGAAAAATTTACCTGTTCCCTGCATACAAATGGAATTAGGCTGAATAATGCAATTTTGATATTATGCACGTGTCCAAATAAGATTTGTGCCTACCTGTAGTCAATATTGTTCTTGACCATTTGTACGCCAAAGTATTGTTTAAGTGAGGTACGTACCTGCTAAATTCAATGAGTAGTTTTTTTAGATTTTAGATCAAACTACTGTCATACAATTTCTGCAACCATGTCTTTTTAACCTTTTTTACCTCTAGAAGCCAAACGGGCACGTACGGGCAGATAAAATTTTTGAATTATGTAAAGAAATAATCAAAGAACAGATTTTGCAAATATGGCAAATATAGAAAAATATAGATTTTTGTTATTTTCCGTCAAAGTTGAAAAATAGTGAAAAAACGGATAGTTTTTAAATAGTGATTTACCAGGAGAAACACAAAGCAAACAGTTCATTTTTTTTTTATCATTACACATTTAATAAATGCATCAATCAATACAAACAAAAAATAAGGCGATTCGTTACCTATTTTTCGTGATATTACACCTGAAATCGCAACAAATTTACTAAAAATTGTGTGTTTTTTTGAAAACCGAAAGTCGGTCAACTTTGAACGGCTATATCTTCTAAACTAAAAATGTGATATTATTAAGAGTGGCAGATTTGAAATCGTTGAAAAGTTTCCTATAACATGAGTTTATTCAAAACTTCGTCGGTGCTCATGAAAATTTTGATTTTTGCAACCTCGTTTGCTCTACGGGCGCTACTGTGCGTCGTCAGCATTCTTTGTGTCTCACTGGATAGTGTTACTTTATAAATTGAATGTATTTAACTCAACTATTTTAACAAATAGAAACTGGGAATTATTTCCTTCCGAAGGTAACTTTATATTATATTCAACATTTTTAATTTTTCGAGTTTATTCTATGAGCTAAATTTCAGTTATGTATTTTATAAAGCTTTTTTGTAATAGTTCTATTCCTACAATTTTTCAGAAATGACTTTATACACTACCAGACTATTATATTGTATTTTATTTTTACATTTTACCTTAGCCTTCCGTTGGAAAGCAATGAGGTATATTGAATGTACAGAAAAATTTACAATTATTAGACACCAGCAGAATGTAATGCATTTTCTGGCCCGCTACGGCCGTCGTCAGCATTCTTTGTGTCTCACTGGATAGTGTTACTTTATAAATTGAATGTATTTAACTCAACTATTTTAACAAATAGAAACTGGGAATTATTTCCTTCCGAAGGTAACTTTATATTATATTCAACGTATATTCAAGTCGTCAGCATTCTTTGTGTCTCAAAGAATGCCGTAGCGGGCCAGAAAATGCATTACATTCTGCTGGTGTCTAATAATTGTAAATTTTTCTGTACATTCAATATACCTCATTGCTTTCCAACGGAAGGCTAAGGTAAAATGTAAAAAGAAAATACAATATAATAGTCTGGTAGTGTATAAAGTCATTTCTGAAAAATTGTAGGAATAGAACTATTAAAAAAAAAGCTTTATAAAATACATAACTGAAATTTAGCTCATAGAATAAATTCGAAAAGTTAAAAATGTTGAATATAATATAAAGTTACCTTCGGAAGGAAATAATTCCCAGTTTCTATTTGTTAAAATAGTTGAGTTAAATACAATTAATTTATAAAGTAACACTATCCAGTGAGACACAAAGAATGTTGACGACGGCCGTAGCGGGCCAGAAAATGCATTACATTCTGCTGGTGTCTAATAATTGTAAATTTTTCTGTACATTCAATATACCTCATTGCTTTCCAACGGAAGGCTAAGGTAAAATGTAAAAAGAAAATACAATATAATAGTCTGGTAGTGTATAAAGTCATTTCTGAAAAATTGTAGGAATAGAACTATTACAAAAAAGCTTTATAAAATACATAACTGAAATTTAGCTCATAGAATAAATTCGAAAAATTAAAAATGTTGAATATAATATAAAGTTACCTTCGGAAGGAAATAATTCCCAGTTTCTATTTGTTAAAATAGTTGAGTTAAATACATTCAATTTATAAAGTAACACTATCCAGTGAGACACAAAGAATGCTGACGACGGCCGTAGCGGGCCAGAAAATGCATTACATTCTGCTGGTGTCTAATAATTGTAAATTTTTCTGTACATTCAATATACCTCATTGCTTTCCAACGGAAGGCTAAGGTAAAATGTAAAAAGAAAATACAATATAATAGTCTGGTAGTGTATAAAGTCATTTCTGAAAAATTGTAGGAATAGAACTATTACAAAAAAGCTTTATAAAATACATAACTGAAATTTAGCTCATAGAATAAATTCAAAAAATTAAAAATGTTGAATATAATATAAAGTTACCTTCGGAAGGAAATAATTCCCAGTTTCTATTTGCTAAACTATCAACCCTATTAGTCCATATTAGAGCACCATTTCGATTTTGACCCATCTTCGGGTTCTGAAAGTAGGACTTTTTTTTAGTAGAAATATCATAAATTCACTTTCAGCTATGCTCTATTACAAAAAATCTATACAAATTCTGAATAAAAACTATATAGTTCTGAAATCTAGAATACCTAAACTATCAACCCTATTAGTCCATATTAGAGTACCATTTCGATTTTGACCCATTTTCGGGTTCTGAAAGTAGGACTTTTTTTTAGTAGAAATCTCATAAATTCACTTTCAGCTATGCTCTATTACAAAAAATCTATACAAATTCTGAATAAAAACTACATAGTTCTGAAATCAAGAATACCGAAACTATCAACCCTATTAGTCCATATTAGAGCACCATTTCGATTTTGACCCATTTTCGGGTTCTGAAAGTAGGACTTCTTTTTAGTAGAAATATCATAAATTCACTTTCAGCTATGCTCTATTACAAAAAATCTATACAAATTCTGAATAAAAACTATATAGTTCTGAAATCTAGAATACCGAAACTATCAACCCTATTAGTCCATATTAGAGCACTATTTCGATTTTGACCCATTTTCGGGTTCTGGAAGTAGGACTTTTTTTAATTGTAATTCATTTCCGGGCCAAATTGTTTAAATAAAAAATAAATGTTTTATTAATTATTCTGAATTACCGTTTTTAAATTTATTTTTGTCTCAAATTTTTTATTTTTGGCAAAAAACATCCATTTTGTTGTCTTAACAGTCTTTGAGTATGAACTATGTTAACACAAGTTGCTTGTGTACAGGAAACTTGATAGGCAACAAAACGAAGCTAACTGACGGAGCTAACTTCACACACATAATAAAGTTTATGTGTCTATATCATACAGTGGCCCGTGATTATTCCTATCATGGTCCTACCGCAGGCCCTACTCCTGCCCAGCAGCGACTCCGAATCGGTCTTCCTAAGTACCGGCCACAGCGTCCGTGATACCCGACAGTCCGTTCGGTTCCCCCAGGCTCGATTGGTCGAGCCCAGAATCCATTCCCTGATCCTTCCAAAATAGAAGCCTGTTGGAGGCCTAACCGCCTCCACACAGTTAGGATCTTCCATCTCTGAGCCCTGTCTCGCTAACTCATCAGCTACCTCATTGCCGCCTATGTCGCAGTGACCCGGCACCCAGCACAACCTCAACACATACTCCCCTAAGACTCCCTCCAGAGCCCTCCTGCAATCATCAACCAGTTTGGAGTTCACATAACAGCCCCTTACGGCCATAAGAGCCGCCAGGCTGTCCACATATATAGTGACCTCGGCCCTATCAATGTTGTCCCTAATCAGTTCCACGGCCCTCAAGACCACCAGAACCTCTGCCTGAAAAACACTGCTGTCGTCAGGAAGCCTATGTGACATTCTGATGTCCAGATCCTCAATGTAGACCCACACACCCGTGCCCCTCATCTTCGAGCCATCAGTGAAAAAAAGCAAATCCAAATAATCTGCTCCTACCTGACCAGCTCCAAGTAAGAAAAAATATTGGACCCAGTTCAGAGCCCAGCGGTACACCAGAGGTGACATGACTACTAATAAAGTCATAACATTTAAAGATACATACGTACTGATAGCGATCAGAAAGGTAAGAGTATTCTAGTTTACATGCCATTTTAAAGAAATTAAAAAAATGAGAGTGGAATGGTTAATACGATCAAAAGCCTTACTAAGGTCCAAAGAAACCAAAGTGTGTGTATACATAATAATGAAGAAAAATAATATTTTTTTAAATTTAAGTCATAGTCGGTCGGAATGGGTAAAAGTCGATATTCTTTACAGCATTTACTATAATACTACATAATTTCAACACTTTTCTTATAGTTTTTACTTGTTTGTAATTTTTCTTTTATTTTTTTTTTTTTTTTTAGGTCTAGATAAAATCGAATATTTACAATCACACGAAAACCGTGATATTTATCATAAATCGTTTTATATTATTGAACAATACTTTGGCAATGAAGAAGAAGATGTGCGAGTGGCACCTTCAGTGGATGGTAATCAATATGCCTTTACTACAGATTTGGGTGCTCCACAAGGTGGTTTTAATTTCTAGCCTCCTCGATTAATAAATTTACAAACATAAATTAGCTGAATAACACAAGAATTTAAATTTCCTTAATAATTACGATGAAAATGGTGATTAAAATGATAGCCTTAGTTTTTAAAGCTAAAGTGACTATTAAAACAAAAAACGAATGAAATTTCTTATAAGAACACTTACAACTTTTTGAAATATTTAACAATTTATTCATACAACTCAACTAGGAAAGGTGAATTTTCTAAAAATTATAGACAACATTAACAACAATATTTCTGCTATAGAAACCACAACCACAAACATCAGCAAGTAGATTTTATTAGCCGAATGTGAATGAAACTCTTAAAATAAAACTTCCAATAGTCAAACTTATTTTACTAGTACATAATTTAATACTAATACAACTAATTTTTAAATTAAACCTTAAAGATTTTCTTTTCTTCAAGTGCATTTTTTGTTTCTTCTTAATTTTTTATAAATGTTCTTTCTTTATTTTAAGCTTGGCTTTTGTTTGCATTATAACATTTTCTTCTATATACATATATATATATTAGAGCGACTCAAGTTGTATGGAAGCAAAATTCTTGCTCGATGTACCCTCCTAAAAATGAACCTTGGACTTTTTTTATATGACATTTTAAATATTTCGGCTCTAGTTTTCCCCTCTCGTGAGCTGGACCAGTTTGAAAAAGGGTCTATTTTTGCATGTTTTGTTAATTTGTGAATCTGTTCTCTTACCAACATATACAAATTGGGTATCGTAAGAAAGTTTTTTTTAAGGCGCGTCCAAGTGTATATACAATTTGGCTAAGGACGATCATCCATGTCCTTTTTTTAAGGATTTTCTGTAAAAATAACGGTTTTTTAATTTTTTGTTCGGGGTTGTTTGTAATAAAAGTGCCAAATTAACATATTTTATTCTTTAGTCGATTTAATTAAATACGTGTCTCAGCTTTTTTTGAAATTCGTGCTAGTTCGCGTTTTGACAAAAATGCAATGGGGTGGTAACCCTTCGTTTTATATAGGGCAATATGGGTATCAAATTTTTTCTTTTGCCAAGTACATCATCTTTGTATGTAAATAATTTAGATTTTTGCAAATTAGATGCCTTTTACACGGTGCTCTGGAATATATATAAATGCAATTTTGTAGTAACGCTAATATAATAGCGGATTTAGTTTCTAGACCATGTATGGATGAAAATGGGACTAAAGAAAGAAAAAAAGAAAGGATCCACGACTAGAATTTTTTTTAATTTGCGAAAAAATATGCCGCAAAAAAGTCGTGGATCCTTTCTCTTAAAAAAACCTTTCTTACGATACCCAATTTGTATATGTTGGTAAGGGAACAGATTTACAAATTAACAAAACATGCAAAAATATACCCTTTTTAAAACTGGTCCAGCTCACGAGAGGTCAAAGCTGGAACCGAAATATTTAAAATGTCATCTTAAAAAAGTACAAAGTTCATTTTTAGGAGGGTACATCTAGCACTTTTTTGGTGAGTCGCTCTAATATATATATATATTATATATATTTTTTTTTAATTTATACACATGTATATTTTCAATTTTTTTACAATGTTATATGTACATATTTTTTTTTTAGTTATATTTATGTTATTTATTATAATAACTAACGAAAAACCCATAAGAAGGTTTACAGAAAAAAGTTAAAAACAAGAAAAATATTGAAAATAATGTATAGTTTAACATAAAAAATCTGTGTTATTTTTTTATTATTATTAATTTGTTTTGTTTATAATTTTTTTTTTTCTTTTTAAAAAATATATATTGCTATATAGATTTTGCTTAAATTTTTAGTTGATTGCATGGAAAAACTTAAAAATAAAGAATTAAACTAAAAAAAACGACAAAGTTCTAGTTTTAATTATGATTTATTAACATCAAACCAATTTTGCTGGTTTATCATTTTTGTTGATAAGTATATTTTTTCTTAATTCATACAATATTAAGGTCAAAGCCGAGGCCACATTTAAACTGTCAATACCTTGAGCTAAAGGTACGTTTAGGCATTTACCTCTATGTCCCACCATTTCCATAAATCTAAAAAGATAAATATAATTTATATAAAAATTTGGTAAATTTTTACTGTAACCGCAAAGTATCAGAAGAAACTATAACGATTGGATTAAGAGGTATGTCCGCAAACATTATTTTTTCCAACGCTCATTAAAATGGCCAAAAACTATAATTTTCCAGAAGTCGTTTTTCTATTCTTAAGGATAATTTCCATTACCTGTTGCTGAATGGAGCCAAAACTTGCCAACACAGAAATTAACCCTTGTACTGGTTGGCGTTTTTGTCGTGAAAGTTCCCCTTTTTAAAAAATGTTATCTCAGTTAGCAGAAACGCCAATAAATACGAAACTTTACAAATCTATTACAAAAAAGGTTATCGTGGTTGGCGTATTTGTAAGGGTGATTAAAAAACCTACTCTATGGTGTTTTGATCGATAGCTAATAGAAGGTGCCTTAGATTTAAACCAAGTTTTTTAATGTTTAGAAGTCGCAATCATCCCTATATATTATTAAAAAAAAGATGAAAGAAAAGTTATCAGCACTTTCATAACCTTTTGTTGCTATTAGAGGAATGCAACAAGCCGACTTGCAAATCATTTCAATTTATATCTAACGAACTATAAGAAGAAAATTTGTTACACATACATGGTGTAATGTATAGTCGAATATAGCACTCTGGTTCTAAACTCATTGATTTTTCTTATTGGACATGAATATTTATGTTAACTTGATTTTCGAACTCAGTTCAGTTGTTACCAATACAAACCCTGATTTTGTTCTTTTATAATCAGTATTCATACCTACTGGTATGTTTCCTACTTGTAACTAATGGCGATTTCTTTTCTGAGAAATATGTTGCATAAATGTTACATGCTCTACAAAAAAGAGATAGAGCATGTAACATTTATGCAACATATTTCTCAGAAAAGAAATCGCCATAAGTGAATTTGTTCACAATGGAACTGATCAAGGCGAATTCATAAAGGTGACATTTCCAGTCATCTGTTTATTGTCTATTTTTTTGTGTGTATACTAAATGTCAAGCTTTGTTTACATTTTGTGAAAAAATTAATTCAAATTTAAAATTCAATAAAAATTTAAATAGTTGAAAAAAAAACTTATTTAAATTATATAAAACAAAAAAAGTGAAAAAAATATAAACACAAGAAATTGATGATGCGTAAGGAATAAGTGGAGCCACAATTAATTTGCAATTGAGGAGTTTCATTTTTTATATTTTCAACAAATATTTTTGACATTCACTCTAACTTTTTACAAAAACAAAATACATAGTATTTTTCAATAAAAAGGGATAGCTAGCATAACTCTATCTCATGATGCGGTCACCTTTCAACAAATATTTTTGACATTCACTCTAACTTTTTACAAAAACAAAATACATAGTATTTTTCAATAAAAAGGGATAGCTAGCATAACTCTATCTCATGATGCGGTCACCTTTATAAATTCGCCTTGGAACTGATTGATTTAGAGTTAAGTTAGGCTTGCCAGATATGAAATCCATAAAAACAGTACATCGAAAAAAAACGGAAGTACATTAATGTAAAAATAAGTACACATACAGTGGCTCACAGCTTATTTTATGCAGTGCAAATTTTTTTATTTTTAAAGCTCTGTACAAACAAAACTAAAAGGAACTTTAAAAAGAATTTGCAATCATTTTAAAGACAAAACGCTATTATTTAACAAACAAAAATCATCTATTGCAAAAATTTGCTTTCTAACCATTTAAAACTAAAAAAACCAAAAAATTGTCCTTATTTTTATCTCACAGCTTATTTTATGCAGTTTATTTTGTACTGTAACGGTACCAAAATGCAACTTCGTTATTTTTTCTGTCATTCTTTTTTTAACTCTAGAAATGTTTTTCGTTGAATTGTAAGTCTAATTTTGTTACATGAAGTGTCAGTTAATAAAAATTCAAATGAGTCCGCGTACAACAATAGAGCAGCGAGAATTGGTTTTCAACCATTTTAAAAATTACCACTCGCAGCGAAAAATAGCAGAAATGGTTAATATTAATGCTTGCACCGTTCAAAAAATCATTGAACACTTTATCCGTGAAAATCGGGTTCATAACAAAGGCAGAAAAGCACCGAATAAAATTTTTAATGAACACGACGAGCGACATATTTTGCGAAAAATAAAGGCAAACCCAAAGCTCTCGGCTCCAAAATTGACGTCTGAAGTTAAAGCTGACCTGGGAAAACAGTGTTGCGTGGAAACTGTCCGTCGGGTGTTGCGCCAACATGATTTTAATGACAGAGTTGCGCGCAAGAAGCCATTAATTAACCCAAAAAAAAAGGCTATGTAGGCTAAATTTCGCAAAGGAACACGTTTCAAAGGAATCTGCGTTTTGGAATTCTGTCATCTTATCCGATGAATCTAAGTTCAACCTATTTGGGTCAGATGGCATGTCGTATGTATGGCGGAAACCAAATACAGAACTTCACAAAGTTAACCTAAAAGCGACAGTGAAGCATGGGGATGGCAGTGTCATGGTTTGTGCCTGTATGTCGGCTGCTGGTATCAGAAAATTAACATTTATTGAAACAACCATGGACAAATTTAAGAACCTTCAAATACTTAAGGACAACTTATTGGAGAGTGCTGATAATCTGGGTATAAAATCAGATTTTCGATTTTATCAAGATAACGATCCAAAGCACAAATCCGGTATTGTTTAAACTTGGCTGATATATAACTGCCCACATTTGATGACACCGCCAGCACAGTCGCCAGACCTTAACGTTATAGAAAATTTATGGTCAATATTAGAAACTACCATAAGAAAACACAAAATTTCTAGCAAAAACGATTTGAAAGAAGCCCTTTTGACGGAGTGGGCAAATATTTCGCCAGATATTATAAAAAAACTGATCACTACTATGCCAAATCGTCACCAAATATTAAATTGGGTAATTTCCATTTTTTGTTTTGACCTTCTGGAAACCGTAAGTGGCTGCATACAAAAAGCTGTGAGATGAAAAAAGGAGTGTTTTTAATTTTTTTAAATTGTAATACTTGGAAATGTTAATTTTTGGAATAAAATTAATTATTTTGATAAACAATAAGGTGGCTCTTTTTTATGATACGAACTTCCTTTTTCAGTTCCTGATAATTTTTTTTTTTTACAGAGATTTAAAAATAAAAAAATGCAGTGCATAAAATAAGCTGTGAGCCACTGTATTTGTATTTTATTAACTTAAAATTCAGTTCATAAAATAAATTATTGTAAGCGATCCTTTTATTAAATTAAAATAGCACTTGTTTGTTTTACAGTCAGTTTATTAATGACGCTGTTCATAAAAATCAAACTGCCAGCAACCAAATTCCTGGCATTACAATTTAATACATACAAACATTTACTTAAGTTTAACATGCATGAAAGACAAAGACAAATATAATAATCATTTACTGTATAGAAGTTTGCAGAAAATGAATACCGTTACTTGGGAATCATATAAGCATATAAATAGGGAACATAAGTAATATGAAAATAACGCAACAATACATACACATGTTATGTAACTTAAAATACAAAAAGTGATACTTAGAACTTATAAGCTAATGAAATGTACTAAGGCAATAACTTAAAATACACTGCAGAAAATAACCTGTCATCACAACTAACACAATATTGCTACAATTCGGCCATCCTGACCCTGAGATCTCCTGGGGGGTTACCGCGTATTTCGATTCGAAAGAAATCATTTACGGATTCGAAAAATTTTTACTGTGTATTACGATTTTCGTTATATATCTTTCGAATAAACGGACGTTTTTCATACTTTATTGAAAACAAAAAATCACTTTCTTAAAAGCTACTCTCTATTACGAACAAAAATTGTTAATCAAATTTCCCATTTTTTAAAAAATACAACCTCTGTCATCGTTTCGAACGATTACGAAAATCGTAATACACAGTACAAATTGTTCGAATCCGTAAATGATTTCTTTCGAATCGAAATACGCGGTAACCCCCCTGATATCATGCCCTTTACCAGAACCTGTACGTCCCCCGAACCACGGACGCATATTGGAAACCGACCAAACGCCCTTATAAGGCGTGCGCGACTGTTGAAATCCCTCCACATCTTCGATAACATACCGATCGTTTCTAATAATTTTCGATATCCTGTAAGGATCCTTATATTTGGGAATTAATTTGCGTGATACACCTGCCGTTGAGTCGAAGTTCTTCACCATCACGTAATCACCGTCCTTATACATTGTCGGGGCCTTTCTCTTCCTATCAAAATAACCCTGATTATACGCCTGAACCTTCCTCTGCCTCTCGGCGGCAGTCGCCCTAATTGTACCAAGATCCCTCCGTACTTTACCATTATTCACTTCAAGCAAACATTCGCCCAAGCAATCCATCGCCTTACCACGTTGCCCTACACCAAACAACATCACACTCGGATACTGTCCGATTGACCTATGCAAGGTGTTAATAAGTGTATATTCAACACGATCAAGTACCGTGTCCCAAAAGATGCCCCTTTCCGGCTCTACTAATTTCGCCAACATAGGCCCAATGGACCTATTAACCCTCTCCACTTGCCCATTAGCCTGGGGTGAGCCCGTAGCGACCAAAACATGTTTGACTTTACTATCGTCCAAAAAATCCTTGAAATCCCCTGAGGTAAAACAGGCCCCCACGATCACTGACTATACATCTAGGCCGGCTGTAAGACTTGAAGTAATCCCTCAGAGCCACAATAGCCTCCTTTGAACTCGTTGTCCTCGACGGATAAAGTCTAACAAACTTAGTACAAGCATCGATTATAACCAGAATATGTTTCATCACCCTACCATTATCCACCGGGCCGTAGTGATCTATATGCACAACATCAAACGGGTTCTCGGGTTTGGGAATGCCTAATTGCCTTCGCCCTTACCTACGGAAACCAATAACTTTTCAAAATGAGCTCAGTCATCTTATCAGCCCCAACATGGCCCATTTCGTCATGGTACTTGTACAAAATATGATTCTCCATCTCCTCAGGGACATAAAACAATAAATTACCGCTATTATCTTTCCTATACAATACACCATTCCGCATCTCATAAAACCCGTGCTCAGACTTTTCCAGCTTATTCTTCAATTCCCTTAACCTTTGGTCCCTATTCTGGCAAATAATTAAATTCTCCTCGAACGTGTTCGAACCGATCACCAATACACTAGTACATCTGCTCAGTGCATCAACGTGCTGCATCCGGTTACCTGACCTATGCTCCAATTCGTACTCAAAATTCTGAAGTTCTAGGGCCCATCTCGCAATTCTATGATTCAACTCCCTTCTGTTGAGAGTCATCGTCAGAGAGTTACAGTCCGTAACAATTTTAAACTTCTTACCCATCAAATATATTCTGAATCTCTTCAGAGCGTAAATAATCGCTAACGTTTCAAGCTCGAAGCTATGATACTTCGACTCTGCGTCCGTTGTTCTCTTCGAAAAATAGAATATGGGATGTAGTTTGCCGTCCCCTTTCTTCTGAAACAAAACAGCTCCAAAACCTATAGAACTCGCATCGCAATGGAGTTCGGTTTCGTCCCTAGGGTCATATAGTGCCAACACTGGTGATTCCACCATCTTGCCCTTGAGCAATTCGAAGGCATCCAGCTCCTTTTTCCCAAAAACCAACTTCCTATCATTTCTAGTCAGGTCATACAAAGGCTTAGCCAACACCGAAAAATCCTTAACGAATCTTCGAAAATACGAACATAATCCCAAAAAACTCTGCACCGAATGCCGCTTTTCCGGTACCGGAAAATCCCTTATAGCCTTCAACCCCCTATCGTCGGCCCGTATACCATCCCCATCAATAGTATAGCCCAAATATCGAACAGATGTCTGAAAAAATTCACACTTGTCGGCTCTCAATTCCAAATTATTATCGACTAGTCTTACTAAAACCTCCCTTAAAATATTGAAATGCTCCTCAATATCAACCGTCGCGACCATAATATCATCCAAGTAAATAATAACCTTATCATCCCTTACCATATCAGCAAAAACTTTATTAATGAACCTCTGAAATACCGACGGCGCATTTTTCAGGCCAAATGGCATCCTCAAAAATTCAAATTGACCCATTGGAGTCACAAACTAGGTATACTTAATTGAATCAGGATGAACAAAAACATGAAAAAATCCATTCTTCAAATCCAATTTGGAAAAAAATTTACGACCGGAAAGCCTATCTAACAAATCATCAATCAGGGGAATAGGATAATTGTCCTTCACAGTGAACTTATTCAATGTCCTGTAGTCCACACACATCCTTAAATCGCCAGTCTTTTTCCTTACCAAAACGATCGGTGAAGCATACTCCGACTCACTCGGCCTAATGTACCCCTTCCGCAAATATTCATCCAACAGTTTCTGTAACTCCGTTTTTTCCGAATATGACAACCTCCGAGGTCCACAATTGAAACACTTATCATCACTCAACCGTAATTTAATTTCGCTATACACCCTAGGTTCGGATGGACGTTCAGGTTTTATATAATAATCATCATACATTCTCCTAAATCTACTCACATCACCGTGACCAATATCCTTTCCAAGAACCAAATTAAAATCATCATCTATTCCCACATCAATAGACAAAATATCCCTCTCAAAATCCTCACAATACAAATTCCTCTGCCATTTTATAAGAGACCAGTTTAAAACCAGACCTCCTGAGAAAATCTCTCCCTAATACACACCCGTACGACGTCGTTTCATCGGAAACAACAAGCAAATCAACAACCCTATCCTCAACATTAACAAAACATTTGAATTTCCCATAAACATCCAACATAGATCCATTTATTCCAATAAAAATTATATTACAACACAAATTTTTGAATGTGGATACATTCAAAAATTTCATAACACTCATCCTCCTCACAAAACTAATCACGCTCCCTGAGTCAATTAGGCATTCTAAGAAAAATACATCATTAAAACTTATATCTAATGAAAACTTAAAATGCCTTACATATTCATCGTCTTGAAGTAACTGAACAGCAGGTTTCCTTTCTGGACAAGCTGCAACCCGATGTTCTATGCTACCACATCCGTAGCACGCGCCCATCTGTCTCTTTGGTTTCTGGCAATCTGCGGCAAAATGTCCTACTGAGTTGCAATTGTAGCATCTGAACTTTTCAACCTTCTCTTCATTTGCTTGCTGGGTTTTACCTTGGAACCGTCGTTTCAACTCGATCTTAGAAAAAGCCTGGAGAAGATGAGATTTGCTGTTGTAACACTGCAAACTAGCCTGCACTCGAAGCTGGGTGTCAGGAATACCCTCAATTATATGATCAATCAGTTCATCTTCATCGATGCCCAGTTTTCTTGACAACAATACTTTTTCATTGAAGTAATCGGAAAATGTCTCGGTGTACTTCCATCTACAGGCTTCGAAGTTTCTACGCATTACTAACTTATTCTCCTTTTTACAAAAACCTTCTTCCATTTCGTTCAAAATATCTTTTATTGCAGCATTTAGGAGATTTGGTTTGGTGTGAAACCACGTTTGCGCTTTCCCCTTCAATTTGCACATTAGAAGGGTTTTCAATGTATTTTCATCGACATCATAAACAGTTGTAATATTTTTGAACTGGCTCATCCACATTTCAGGAAACTTGTCACCTTCATATTCGGGTATCATATCCTTCAGAATGTTAAACGGTACTTTAATTTTATTGGTGACCTGGGCCAAATTCTCTTGCTGATCTTGACTACAAATTACTTCTTCACCAGCTGTGTGCCCTTCCCGTCTTCTCTCAGTTTCAGCTATCATTTTTAGTAAATCATTTTCCTTTCGCAACAACTCCTTTTCTCTTTTTATCAATTCCAACTCTTTCTTCAAAACACCCGCAAAGTCATAGCCCAGCAATTTTTCCGGTGGCTTCTGACGACCTGCACGATCATTTGACTGTACACCACTTTTTCCAACTTGACACTCTTTTTCCTTTTGCATTTCACGATCATTTTCTTGACTACATTCAGAACTTTTGCCTTTACTTCTCTCATCATTTTCTTTGGAACACTCATTTTCTTTTTCCGGACAATCATTTACAACATCATCTTCATTATTTATCAGAGTAATTTCATCAGCCTGACCCCCGGCTGCCATCGGGCATTCGCCCCTTTTTTCGGCTGGCACTTCATTTAGACGCACAAGTAAGGAACTTTTTGTACCAGCAGAATGTAACCCAAGACTCTGTAACCAAAGTCGCAGTTCCGCGATCGTATAGTCTGCTCCATTTACGGATTCCACTTCCATTGCAAGTATGTATGTATCCAGTAAAAAAAAAAGGCTTTTCCTTGTTCACAATCTTTTACGATTCAGTCAGTTATTTTAAAAAAAACTTTTTTCTTCTTGTTCACAATCCCACTTCTGAAATTGTAAGCGATCCTTTTATAAAATTAAAATAGCACTTGCTTGTTTCACAGTCAGTTTATTAATGACGCTGTTCATAAAAATCAAACTGCCAGCAACCAAATTCCTGGCACCACAATTTAATACATACAAACATTGGCTGATTTCATAAACGCAGTATTGCAAAGCATCACAAAAAACAAATGCGTTAAAAAGGCATTACAAATTAAAACAATGCACAAATTTCGCAACCGTTGTGTAGTGAATACAGTTACCATGCAATTATGAACTCAAAGCATTGTCTACAGGAAAGTTGTGAAGCTTTTGTAAGCTATTCCATTTAGTGTTGCATTGCAATACTGCGTTTATGAAGTCAGCCATTTACTTAAGTTTAACATGCATGAAAGACAAGGACAAATATAATAATCATTTACTGTATAGAAGTTTGCAGAAAATGAATACCGTTACTTGGGAATCATATAAGCATATAAATAGGGACCATAAGTACCCAGCGGTAAATATTGAAAGGACCGCAAGTGGCAGGCCTTTTTTAAGGCCTCTATACTCCTTTCTAAAAGATTCGCTTCGCATGATATCCTGCCTTCAGAAGTATGCCTTCTAGAATGCATAAACTTCTTTTTAAAAGACCTTCTGAAATATTCAGTACACATTCGCTACTCCCTTCTTTGAGAAGGGAGAAACGAAGGTGTTCAGTTTTATTTACTTTCTATTTTTAGTGACCTTCCTTACTCCCTTCTTTGGGAAGGGACGAAGTTGTTTTTAAAGGAAGTGTGGAAGGCCTTGCACCCAATGACAACCTGTGTAAAAAATAAATAAGCATGGAATGCGGCGAGAAGGGCTTCTGACTGCTTGTGACTGCTAAATAAGGCCTTCTATTAGGTCTCTTTACTCATTCTAGTTACCGCTGGGTAATATGAAAATAACGCAACAATACATACACATGTTATGTAACTTAAAATACAAAAAGTGATACTTAGAACCAGGGATGTCAGCGCCTTGCACAATTGTGCAAATTAATTCACATGTACGCTTACGCTCTTTTATTTTGCGAGCGTAAAATATAATTGTTTACTGAGAAACACTCTCATTCAGCGGGAAATATCGCAAATATTGCAAGGCCTGTTTTGAGGCCTCTAAATATATTTATGTATATAAATAAATATACAATAACTGTATGTAGGTACATCTTTTTTTTTTGTTTTATTATCTTTTTTATTTTATTTATTATCTATGTTTTTGTTTTGTTTTATTTCTGTTTTTGACATTGTACAATGATTTTAAAACAGGGATTTCCATTTCTTTGCACAATTGTGCAATTGTGGTTATTTTTTAAGATAGAATTTTAAAATTTTATAAAAATATATATGTAAAGTGAATCCTAATCAACAAAAATTTCAAATTTTCAAAATAATTGTTTTGCATTTAAGCTAACGATATGTGTTTTGTTCGTGAAAAAATTCGTTGATGCCTGTAACAGGGTCCCTTTTTCTTTCGTTAAAAAGACGTACCTAAATGAAGAAATTATTTGAAAACAAGTTAAACAAGTTAGAGTGCTATATTCGGCTATGCCGAATCTTTGATACCCTCCACCGACAGTTCGAATGTTTAAGGAGTAATATCTGTATGATGTTATTATAATCTTAAACTGTGACGATTTGTTATTAATTATGGTTTAAGGCAACCAAACTGTTTTCCGGTAGAAGGGTTTATATGGGGCCTAGGGTAAATTATGGACCGATCATCACGAAATTTCACAGCGTAATTTCTAGTCCTTTAAAACTGTGACGTACCAATTTCTGTTATGATAGCATTATTAATTATGGTTTTAGGTGTACTGAACTGTTTTCCGGGAGTAGGGTTTCTATGGGGCCTAGGGTAAATTATGTACCGATCTTCACGAAATTTCACAGTATCATTTATAGTCCTATAAAACTGTGACGGGCCAAAATTTGTTATGATTGCATAATTTTTTACGGTTTTAGGCGTACTAAACTGTTTTCCGGGAGTAGGGTTTATATGGGGCCCAGGGTAAATTATGTACCGATCTTCACGAAATTTCACAGTATCATTTATAGTCCTATAAAACTGTGACGGGCCAAAATTTGTTATGATAGCATTATTTTTTACGGATTTAGGCGTACTAAACTGTTTTCCGGGAGTAAGGTTTATATGGGGCCCAGGGTAAGTTATGGACCGATCTTCACGAAATTTCACAGTATCATTTATAGTCCTATAAAACTGTGACGGGCCAAAATTTGTTATGATTGCATTATTTTTTACGGTTTTAGGCATACTAAACTGTTTTCCGGGAGTAGGGTTTATATGGGGCCTAGGGTAAATTATTGACGGATCTTCACGAAATTTTACAGCGTGATTTCCAGTTGAATAAAACGAATTGTTGCGAAATCTTATATCATTCAGTGCATTTTTCCACCATTTATGTTAGTTTTTGTAACAAAATTATCAATTTTTTTTAAGTGGTGGTTCCACATTTTGATTCATAGCTCAGATCCTATTGAACCGATTTTGCTGAATTTCAATCCCAAACTGCTTAGGATAACTACAAGCAATTTGACACCAAGTTTGTTGATTTCTTTTGAGTTTTTCGAAAGTGAGCGTGTTTTCAACAGACGGACAGACGGACAGACAGACGGACATGGCTAAATCGACTTAAAATTACTCAAGGACCCAGAATATATATACTTTATAGGGTCTGAGATGAATAGTAAAAAAGTTTCACACGGAATGACAAACTGAATATACCCTCTTCACAACTAATTGTGGTGGAGGGTATAAAAAGTCTTGTTTTGCTACAATTTATGGGTAAGAAGATGTGTTTTATTGATGTATTAATGAAACTTTATTGTTTCGCACTATATTTATTTCTCATTTTTTAATGCTACAATTATATGACCGAGTCTAAAGAGTAAACCATACTACTTTATGGTATTTATTTAACGTAACTTTGACCTGTTATAATGACTTTATACATTTTTGCAGGCAAACTCAGGTGCGCATTTGGTATTTTGTAAAAAGTTATGATATACCATTAGCTAGAATTAAAATGTATGCACAGATGTTTGAAGTATGAGTAAGCCAACACCGTGAATACCCTTTCTATTTTACTTACCACTATGAATACCCTAACTTTTTACTAAAATAACTTTTTCACGTTATAATTCTCATGTAATTCATTTTATTTTTGAATAAATAGACCAGGGAAATCCATTTCTATGTACAATCGTGTATACCTGTAAACTTCAAATTAGAATTTCATTTAATAGTCTTGTAGACAGCGATAACGGACGTGCAAGCGGATGAGTTTATTAAAAAAAAGATAAATGATGCCATATAAAAAATATTTTATGATAAAAAATGCATTTAATTATTTTCAATGTCTCTTATGTTTTAAAACATTTGAACTTAAGAGATTGTATACTTTGAAAAGGCATTATGGTCATTTCCATAATGATATTAAACAATATGAAGTAAAAGAAAGGGAAAACCAATATAAGATTAAAAAAAAGGTTTATTTGGATAGCTTGAAAAGTTGGGTATCACAAGAAGAAGAGCATGAAGATAGGATAGAAGAGTTAAAAATAGAAATATCAAATTTACTAACTTTGGAAATAGTAAAACAGGGAAGACCATTTTCCGATTGGGCATTTATAAAAAAGCTTTTCAATGCAGTTTTGGAAAAACCGAAAATCGATTGCAGCGTAATAAAAACGCTTCCCATGAGCCGAAATAGTGTCGTCAAGCGCACATAAATTTTAGCTGCACATATACAATCTGTGATTAGGGAAAAGTTAAAAAATTTTGAATATTTTTCTTTTTGCCTCGACGAAAGCACCGACATTAATGACCTTTGCCAATTGGTCATTTGTGTTCGATGCATAGATAGTGAGCAGGGTTGCCGTTTGAAAAATTTTTATCCGACCAAAATTGTCTGCAAAACCTACCAAAATCTTTTGAAACCGACCAAATTTTGGAAATATTTAAAAACAATTATATCGTCATAAAAATGCAAAAGGGCCTATCATAATTTTTAAAAAATTTCAGTAGCGATACGACTGAGATTACAAAAACAGTTTTTCAGGATAGTGTCAATCATGCGTAATGTGGTAACGTTGTTATAATCACAATAGCTGCCTTTTTATTAAGTTATCTTTCTTTTTCTTAAAATGAACATAGACCCTTTTGCATTTTATATGACGATATATAAGTATATGTATTTTTGATAAAAAGTATAATTTTTATTGGATAAAGCTATAAATATTACATTATTTTTTTTTTGTAATATGCAATTATAGTAAAAACAAAAAGTAAGCCTATGTGCACACCTATTAAATATTTAACGTCCTTTACGTAACCCCTAGTTTTATTAAAAGTTTATTCGCTGGTAGCGTTTAACTTAAACAAAATGTATGTATATATACAAATTCATTTAATAACGCTTATAAACTGGAATAATTCATTGATCGTATGCAGTAACACCTATAGACCACTAATAAAATATGAATCAAAATTTATTAACTTAAGTTTGTACAATTTAAAAAAAAAGTATTAAACTTAATAAGACATAGGCTGAGCTCCAATACATCCTAATACCTTGCAGAGAACGTAAAAAATGTATCAACGAGTTTAACAATGCATAGTTGGCTTATTGTACATGCGTTGATAACTTGCTCTGTTTTGGAACTCATCCATACTTTCTGCAAGTTCTGCAGTTCTTATACCATTGCCTTTATAAAACTATGTTTCAAAATACAGTATCAAAGCATCCCGCTGTTCTACGATTCTTACAACATCTTCCTTATGAAGTCCATCTTGTATAAGAAACACCTAATACAGAACAGAATTCCTGAAATTCTTTTATTTATGTTATTCTTTTAGGACTATGTGAAAAAACTTTAAATATTACCACAAAGAACCTTAATATTTTTTGCATTACTAAGTAAGATTAACTGCCTGTTCATCTATTTCTGACCTCAGACATCGTTCGATTAACTTACATTTAAAACGAAAACAAATTATACAATATTGTCTTTGTTTTACATGTAATTTAAGCGAACGAAGTCTACGTTTGACATCGATGAATAGGCTATAAGCTTACCAACAGTTCCAGTCATGGCGTGAGCGCCGTTTGTTGCCAATCCGATCAAATTTTGTATAGGAATATTGTTTGTTGATAAAAAGTTGTTTATAAGAATAAAAATTTAAACGGCATCTGACTTGGTAAGCTCGAATAATAAGACAAAGCTATCCTTTATAAAACTAGCACCGTCAAAGTAACTTGCTCCTAACGCCATATCCATAGTTTCATCAACAATCAAAAAAAAAATTTTGTGTTTGGTGAAAAAGCTATGAGAATTGTAATTGTCTGCTATCCGTCCAATTTTCTAAAACCGGCCAAAATTAGGTTTGGCCTACCATCCGACCAAACCAAAAATATCCGACCAAATTTGGTCGGAAAAGACCATGTTCGGCAACCCTGATAGTGAGTACAATGTTTTTGAAACTATGTACTCACTTGAAACGTTTTACGGTAATGTAACAGGTAAGGTATTATACGACGTAGTCTTTGAAAACCTGATATCTGTAACACAAGCTTCAAAATTAGCAGGAGTTTGCACGGATGGTGCACACGTTATGGTCGGGAAGTATGAAGGTTTCGTAGGACAGCTTAAGCAAAATGGAATTGACGTACATGCTTTCCATTGCATAATTCATCAGTCCATGCTTGCCTCAAAATTAAGACTGCAGAGCGGATAATCAATAGAATACGGGGGGGTCATCATTCATTAACGCACAGAAAATTTTTAAGTTTTCTTAAAAACGTAAACGCCAATCACCACGACTTAAAAATGTTTACGGAAGTTCGTTGGCTTAGTCGGGGTGATTGTCTAAACAGGTTATTCGATCTTAGAAAAGAGGTGTTGCGTTTTTGGGAAACTGAAAATTTAGACGAATGTGAATTAATACAGTTGAATGATTATGAGTTCATTTTAGACCTTGCGTTTCTGGCGGATACATGCAGTATTTTAAATGAACTAAATTTGGAACTACAAGGAAAGGGAAACAATTTAAGTGACATATATACGATTGTTTTTAATTTTAAAACCAAATTATTTTTATTAACAAATGAAATAAATAATGAAGATTTTTCCAACTTTCCTAAAACTTTGCTTATTTATGACAAGGAGAAATATTTGAAAAAATCTGAGTATTTGTTTATTAAAAAAAAGATAAATGATGCCATATAAAAAATATTTTATGATAAAAAATGCATTTAATTATTTTCAATGTCTCTTATGTTTTAAAACATTTGAACTTAAGAGATTGTATACTTTGAAAAGGCATTATGGTCATTTCCATAATGATATTAAACAATATGAAGTAAAAGAAAGGGAAAACCAATATAAGATTAAAAAAAAGGTTTATTTGGATAGCTTGAAAAGTTGGGTATCACAAGAAGAAGAGCATGAAGATAGGATAGAAGAGTTAAAAATAGAAATATCAAATTTACTAACTTTGGAAATAGTAAAACAGGGAAGACCATTTTCCGATTGGGCATTTATAAAAAAGCTTTTCAATGCAGTTTTGGAAAAACCGAAAATCGATTGCAGCGTAATAAAAACGCTTCCCATGAGCCGAAATAGTGTCGTCAAGCGCACATAAATTTTAGCTGCACATATACAATCTGTGATTAGGGAAAAGTTAAAAAATTTTTAATATTTTTCTTTTTGCCTCGACGAAAGCACCGACATTAATGATCTTTGCCAATTGGTCATTTGTGTTCGATGCATAGATAGTGAGTACAATGTTTTTGAAACTATGTACTCACTTGAAACGTTTTACGGTAATGTAACAGGTAAGGTATTATACGACGTAGTCTTTGAAAACCTGATATCTGTAACACAAGCTTCAAAATTAGCAGGAGTTTGCACGGATGGTGCAAACGTTATGGCCGGAAAGTATGAAGGTTTCGTAGGACAGCTTAAGTAAAATGGAATTGACGTACATGCTTTCCATTGCATAATTCATCAGTCCATGCTTGCCTCAAAATTAAGACTGCAGAGCGGATAATCAATAGAATACGGGGGGGTCATCATTCATTAACGCACAGAAAATTTGTAAGTTTTCTTAAAAACGTAAACGCCAATCACCACGACTTAAAAATGTTTACGGAAGTTCGTTGGCTTAGTCGGGGTGATTGTCTAAACAGGTTATTCGATCTTAGAAAAGAGGTGTTGCGTTTTTGGGAAACTGAAAATTTAGACGAATGTGAATTAATACAGTTGAATGATTATGAGTTCATTTTAGACCTTGCGTTTCTGGCGGATACAAGCAGTATTTTAAATGAGCTAAATTTGGAACTACAAGGAAAGGGAAACAATTTAAGTGACATATATACGATTGTTTTTAATTTTAAAACCAAATTATTTTTATTAACAAATGAAATAAATAATGAAGATTTTTCCAACATTCCTAAAACTTTGCTTATTTATGACAAGGAGAAATATTTGAAAAAATCTGAGTATTTGGCAATTTTTGAAAACCTTTTTTACAACTTTCAAGATCGTTTTCAAGATTTTGAGGATATAAAACCACTACTTAACATATTCCAAAATCCCTTTAAGTGCGACATTGCGAGTTATGAATTCAGCATCCATTCGGAACTAATCATACTTAGGAGCGAAATTAATCCTCCAGACAGGGAAAATATTATTGAGTTCTGGAAAAATTTAGACGGGCGCTATATCCTATATTAAAAAAAAATTCCTTCAAATGTTTGTCGCTTTTCTCCTCAACATATCTTTGCGAACAAATATTTTCCGATTTGAAATACATTTGCTCAAAACAACGCAATAAATTAACATCCGCAAACCTAAAAAATATTTTGTTGTTACGAAACTGCAATATAAATTTAGAAGATATTATTGGTAAATAAAAGTATTTATTATAAGCTAGTAAAATCTTCTCTTTTTATAATGGTGGTAAATACTTACAGAATATTTTTAAACTTAATATTTGCATTAGTATGAGCAAATGAATTTTCATTGTTAGAATTCGCAAAGGTATGTTGAGCAAAAAACGAAAAATATTGGAAAGAATTGTATTAGGTTGTAAAAAGACTTCAAATATTGTGAACTTTTCCAAAAAATTTTTCCAAAAAATAAGCAAAGTTTCTGAGGTTCCAAATTAAATTTATTTAAATAATAACTGATTGTGTCTGTCCATAACTCAACATTTTTCGATAATTGTATTATTATTTATTGCTTTTAAGTCTTCATAGCAATAAATGTAAGTTAACTTTAAATGGTCTGATGAAAAATGAATGGAAAGCATGAACTATATTTCCTCGCATAATGCTGGCCCTGGTGTTTGCATCGCCCTTTCATGAAAATGTTTTGTAAGTTTTAATACCTTACCTGATTCCCAACAATTTAATCGAACATAGCTGATCCTTAGAAAAGGTCTTTAATAAGGCCTCGCAATAGGCCTCGCAACCGCATATTTCGCCCGCTGGGCATGTAAGAGATAAGAGTAATCTCACCAACACAATCATAATTGACATCACTGCTTAGAACTTATAAGCTAATGAAATGTACTAAGGCAATAACTTAAAATATACTGCAGAAAATAACCTGTCATCACAACTAACACAATAGGTCTGTCTGCGTACACATATTTTGCGCAAAATGTTGCAAAATTTTGCAAAATGTTGTCTGCGTACTCCAAATCTCTTGCAGCGAGAGAGCCAAAAAGAGAATTTTTTGACAGATGGATGTTAGAGAACTTGCAAAATGTTACTGGAGAAATTTCCGCAAGATTTTGCAAATAGTTTGAACAGCTGTTTGAATGAAATAGTTTTTGTGAAATGAAAATAAAAATTGAAATTTAACAATGGCAGAGGTAAGTAGTTAGAATTGTGTTGATTTTTAACGTTTATAATAAATAAATTTTATTTTATTTAACCTTTATTTATTTAATTTTAATATAATTTGTTAAGCTTGAGGTTTTTCTTTTTTTATATAAAAAATTGTTTAACATTTATTTTATAACTCCAATATTTCGATACAGCAATGTGTATCATCGTCAGGGAAATAATTAAACAATTAAAATAACTTTTATAAAATAATGAAAAAATAATAACAATTGTCAAATGGAAAAAATTATTTACAATTAAAAAAATTTTTAATACAAATAATCTATTACATTCTAAAAAATTTTTTAATTTCCTGTTTTGTTTTTAAAAACTAAATGCCTATAATTTTGTGCTACATTTTCCGTGTCCGATTTAAAATTAATTCTTAACAATTCTGGTACTTTAATGATTTGTAACATTTCTAGCATTAAACGTCGCTTATAATTTTTTTCTGTGTTTAAAACTGATACATTCTCAAAGTCCGGAGAATGATTTAAACTGGCACAGTGGGCTGTTAATGCTGTTTTTTGTGATGAAATATCCCTAAACTTTTGATTTGATTTGTGACCCGATATTCTAGTTTTCAGTTTATTCTTTGTCGTACCTACATACACTTTGTTGCATTGTCCATTATCATTTCCCTTACAAGGTATTTTATAAACTACATTCCAATGGGATCACCAGCATCACCAATTATAGCGGATATAGTTATACTTGTATTGCAAAATTGACTACTAAAGGTGCTATCAGACGGGATGTATTTTACATATGTACTGTCACTTTTCTTACCCATATGTAATTCCGTATGTTTGTCAAAATTTAAATTTTACATACGAATCATAATTTCTGATATCACACCTGCTTATGTATTTTCTTATGACATAACCTATAAATGTAAACAAAAGCTGACTTTGGCTTACGTTTCAAAACAAACCAGCTGTTTTGTTTATGTTTGCCACAGGAAAATAGAGCGTGTTCTAATCGAAAAAGTTACATATGTATTTCCACATGTATTTTACAGATGCAAAGTTTCATATGTATCACACGATGTGTACAACTTTTACAGATGGAAAATTTGACAGTACATATGTAAAATACATCCCGTCTGATAGCACCTTAAACCGAAAATTATGACAAAATATGTGGATGATTTATTTTGCATTATTGAAGAATCGGAAATGGAAAATGTTTTTGAAACTTTTAACTCATTTCATCCGGACATAAGATTTACTATTGAGAAAGAGTGTAACTTAAAACTTCCATATTTAGATACTTTGTTAATAAGAAAAAGGGATAAATTAATAATGGATTGGTACCAAAAACCAACTTCTTCTGGTAGAATTATTAATTATTTCTCCAAACATCCAAAGAGGGTTATTATTAATACTGCAAAAAATCTTATAGAAAGAATACTGAGAATAAGTGATTTAGAATTTCATAACAAGAATTTAAAAAGAATTAGGGATATTTTGAAAGATAATTGTTTTCCAATTGAACTGATATCAAATTTAATAGGACAATGCAATAACCATAGAGTAAACAACTTGAATAGAATTGTAGAGCCAAAAATTTACAAATCACTTACATATATTCCTAAAATATCGGAACGTTTAGAAAAGTCGAAAATATTCGACACAAGGATATGTAAAATAGCACATAAATCATATAATACAGTTGGTAAATTATTTACTAGAACTAAAGATAAAGTACATAAGTTAGAAATGTCGGTTGGCGCATCAGGCCTTGGGCGACTTGCTGCCGACGGATCTGGAGGGGGTGGTGAATAGGTTCACTCATCTTCTAAGAGAAAGCTATGAGCAGTCCTGCCCGGTTACGTTTCCGGGTAGGCGAAAACAGCCTAAATGGTGGACCAGGGAACTTCATGTTCAAAGGTCTACGGTGAGGGGACTGTTTAATAGGGCCAAGCTTACGAGAGCACCAGAGGATTGGAACAATCACAGGGTGCAGTTCAACAGGTATAAGGCGGATATGAAGAGAGCAAAGCGACTATCGTGGAGGCAATTTTGTGCGTCCATCGATAATGTCAACGAGCTGTCAAGATTCCGACGGATTTTATCTAAGGACCCTAAGGCCCTGGGTTACATCCAAAGGAATGATGGCTCATGGACTGAGTCTAGCTCTGAGACCCTAACCTTACTTATGGAGACGCACTTTCCCGGGTGCAGGGAAACCGGTGGTATGGAGGACGGTCAGTGGGACGTCATGTCCGCGACATCGGATCATACTTCCGCTTGCGTCGATGAAATGGTCACGAGGGAGAAGCTGGCGTGGGCGGTCAATACTTTCGACCCATATAAATCACCGGGTCCGGATGGTATTTTTCCGGCTATGCTTTGCAACATCCCGGACGATGCATCATTTCTGCTGGTGGATATATTTAGGAAATGCCTCAGTAGGAGGTATCTGCCTAGGGGGTGGAGAGAGGTCAGGGTGATTTTCATACCCAAGGCTGGTAAAGCAGGCCACTCGAAACCGGGGGATTTTAGACCTATTAGTTTGTCTTCATTTTTGTTGAAGACTCTTGAGAGGCTAATAGATTTCTATCTCAGGAGTAATATTAAGACCCGCCTTATTAGCAGCGCTCAACATGCTTACCTGAAGGGTAAATCTGTTGAGAGCGCGTTACATGAGGTGGTGGGTTGTATTGAGCACGGTCTGAGGCATAAGGAGTATACTCTCGCCGCGTTTCTGGATATAGAGGGAGCCTTTAATAACATTAGGATAGAGGCGATTAGGGATTCCTTGTTGGAGTTGGGAGTTGAGGACTTTCTGGTGGAGTGGATAATCTGCATGCTTGGCAGTAGGATTATAAACTCGAGCCTGGGGGATCATGTGATAAGGAGGAGGGTTACCAGGGGGACACCACAAGGGGGGTATTATCGCCTCTACTGTGGTTGCTTGCGGTTAACGGGATTCTTAGGTCATTTGATTCCATGGGCAGGAAGGTTGTTGCCTATGCGGACGACATAGTTTTGCTGGTCAGGGGAAAATTTCTGTCCACGATCGGGGAAATTATACAGGTGATGCTAGGTGAACTCTCGGCATGGGCAAAGGATAGGGGACTGGGTGTTAACCCTGCGAAGACTGAGCTGGTGCTATTCACCAGAAGGTATAGGATAGAGGGATTTAGGGGGCCGGTGCTAGATGGCGTCGAGTTGCCTCTATCGGACGGAGCAAAGTACTTGGGTAACTTTCTGGACTGCAAACTGTCTTGGAAGAGAAATACTCAGGAGAGGATGAGAAGGGGACTCAATGCATACTACACATGCAGGAACTCCATTGGTAAGAACTGGGGTCTTAGGCCTGATATGGTAAACTGGATTTACACATCGGTTGTTAGGCCTATACTTACCTATGGATGCACTGTTTGGTGGGGTGCGTTGGGAGTGGATAGCTATAGGAAGATGCTCAGCAAGGTTCAAAGAAGTGCATCTCTTGGTATCACAGGCGCAAGGAGAAGCACTCCGCAGGCAGCGCTGGACATCCTACTATATCTATCCCCTATCGAGCATTATGTGAGGAGTGTGGCGGCTAGGAACCTACTTAGACTTTAGTTAGACCTAGGCAGGACGATCACACGAGAATTCTGTACGAGATGGGTCTGCTTGATCAGGGTATTATTCTCGAGGGAATTACGGATCACAAGACTATGACCCTGGACTTCGGTGCAACACCACCAGTAGAGTTCCCGGATAGGGAAAATTGGAGTGGATCCAATGGACTGTTTGAGGGGTGGGCAGTATTTACGGATGGATCCAAGATGGAAACCGGCACTGGTGCCGGTGTTTATATCGCGGACACCGAGGTAAAAAGGTCATTCAGACTCCCTGATGAGTGCAGTGTCTTCCAGGCTGAGATCCTAGCGATCTGGAGGGCGACGGAGGTGATACTGGATCACATCGTGGGTGGATCTGAGGTGACAATTTACGTCGATAGTCAGGCGGCGCTTCGGGCATTGAGCAGCCATACGGTGCGATCATGCCTGGTTGCGCGGTGTAGGAGCGCTCTTAGGGAACTCATGGGGTCATTCAACGTGAGGCTGTGTTGGGTACCAGGACACTGCATGGTTGATGGGAATGAGGTGGCGGACGAACTCGCGAGAGGGGGTTCGGGTCTCGACTTTGTGGTGGGGGACAGGGGGGTAAAACCCCCCCTATGCTACTACTATGGGGTGATACGGGAGAAATTCCGTGATGACGTTAACCGATCCTGGAGGGGCAGAATGGATTGCAGGGTGTCTAGGGCACTATGGCCCAAATTGGACGAGGGGGCAACCAGGGTTCTACTGGGATTGGATAGGGGTAGTCTCAGAACACTTATAGGGTTCTTGACGGGTCATTGTCCTGTCAGGGCTTTTGCGGGCAGATGGGACAACGCCATACCGGACTTCTGCAGGCTATGCGAGGATTCGGAAGAGCTAGAGACGATCGAGCATGTACTGTGCCACTGTCCTAGGATGCAGGGTCTCAGACTGAAGTGGCTAGGAGATAGGTTTCACGACGAACTGGGGTGCATAGCTGGATGTAATCCGGCCAATATACTGGGGTTTGTCAGGGAAATAACGCGGCTGTTTCTGTTGAGGGGACTGTAAGGGGGTATTGTTCCTACTTTCTAATTTTCTGTCTATATCTTACTTCCTTTCTCTATTTTTCACTTCCTCTTATCTCTATCTCTTACTTCATATTTTCATTGAAGGGAATCACAATGGATCGTATTCGGTCTCCGAGTGGAGGTGTGCCTGTGGGCACACAACCCTTCTTAACCTAACCTAACCTAGAAATGTCGAATGTAGTTTATAAAATACCTTGTAAGGGAAATGATAATGGACAATGCAACAAAGTGTATGTAGGTACGACAAAGAATAAACTAAAAACTAGAATATCGGGTCACAAATCAAAAGTTTAGGGATATTTCATCACAAAAAACAGCATTAACAGCCCACTGTGCCAGTTTAAATCACTCTCCGGACTTTGAGAATGTATCAGTTTTAAACACAGAAAAAAATTATAAGCGACGTTTAATGCTAGAAATGTTACAAATCATTAAAGTACCAGAATTGTTAAGAATTAATTTTAAATCGGACACGAAAAATGTAGCACAAAATTATAGACATTTAGTTTTTAAAAACAAAACAGGAAATTAAAAAATTTTTTAGAATGTAATAGATTATTTGTATTAAAAATTTTTTTAATTGTAAACAATTTTTTCTATTTGACAATTGTTATTATTTTTTCATTATTTTATAAAAGTTATTTTAATTGTTTAATTATTTCCCTGACGATGATACACATTGCTGTATCGAAATATTGGAGTTATAAAATAAAATAAAAAAATTTTTTATATAAAAAAAGAAAAACCTCAAGCTTAATAAATTATATTAAAGTTTATAATAAATTATAATAAACAAAACATTTTACTTCATGCTAGAAACGTCCAAATATAAGTGCGACCGTGGCGTAAGTGGAGTGGAGATGGCAGAACCGATAGAACCAGCAGAACTTTGTGGAACAAACTTTGCAATTGAAGAGGGGAGTATTTGGAATTGTGTTCCTGGCGAGCACTTCACATCCAAATTATTTTTCTCCGTTGTCAAGCTGTTGGAGGATACTTTATTGGGCATTTCATTCTTTTTTTTTCATTGTAAGCCGGCACTATGTTAGGCAATGTAAGCAAAAGAAGTTTTATAAAAAACCCGACAAATAAAACTAAAAACTAAGAAGAAATTGAACTTACCAAATTAATAACAGTGTAATAAACAAGTTTTTTAATTTACAACACTTTTTTCAATTTTGCGTACACATGTGCTAAAACTCTTTTGCTTTGTTATTTTAATTGTTTACACACCGATCAGCTGTTTTCTTGCAAGATTTTACTGGATACTGTCTGCGTACTTTTTGAGATTTTTTCAGCCGATAGAGTAATATTGGTCTTACTCTCCCAAAAAAATTTACTGAGTATTTGCTACTGGAAACAATTGACAGAAAAATAATGGTGAAAAAACTATATATGTATGGTATAAGAGATATAGAATTAAAATGGTTTGGGTCGTATTTAAAAAATAGAAAACAAATTACAAAAGTAAATGGCGTTATATCCGATGAAATTAAAAATGATTTTGGAGTACCACAAGGTTCAATTTTAGGTGCCCTATTATTTATTTTATATATTAATGATATGCCAAATATATTAGAGAGGAGTGAAATGGTTCTGTATGCAGATGACACACTAATATACACGGAAGGAGATGATGACGAAAGATGTAGAGAAAATATGAAATATGATATAAATAACATAAATACTTGGTTAAAGATGAACAAACTAAAACTTAATGAAAATAAAACAAAAGCAATGGAAATAAATATGAACTCCGAGCAAATACTAAAAATAAATGATCAAATTATAGAAAAAGTACAACAAATAAAATATCTGGTTTTATAATAGATAAAAAATTAAAATTTAATGAACATATAGAATACACATGTAAAAAGATTGGCAAAAAAATAGGATTTCTTAAAAGAATAAGAAATAAGTTATCAAAAACAACGGCGGTAAATATATATAACACTATAATTAAGCCACATTTTGAGTTCGGATCGACAATAATATACACATGCTGTAATGCAAACCAGATAGAAAGAATGCAAAAACTACAAAACAAGGCAATGAGATCAATTTTAAAATGCAATAGATATACTCATGTAAGTGATATGCTTTTAAATCTTAAATGGATGAATATACAACAAAGATTGAAACGCAACACATTGAACTTTATTAAGAAGATGAGACAAGGAGATGCGCCAGAATATCTATGCGAACAAATAAAATATGTCAGCGAAGTACAACCATATGGACTAAGAAATGCAGGAGATTTTCGAATTCAAAGGGTTACGACAACACATAGGCAGCGATCTTTATTTAACAAAGGACTCAACCTTTTCAATACTTTACCATTTAATATAAAACATGAAGAAAATATTAATATACATATTTAAGAGAAAATGTGCAAATTTTATAAGATACAATGAAAATGTATAGAATTAATTACAATTTTTGTAAAAATATTTTATAAATAGTTGAAATCTTAAAAGTATTTTGAATACTAATAAAATTAATAAAAAAAAAAAAAAAAAAAAAAAAAGTACCCAGACAGACCTAATATTGCTACATTATTAAAATTACTAAAAACAAAAACTACAACATAAAATTCAATGCATAGCAATTCATTAAGAACACAAAATAAAAGATCTTTAATAGAGTATTTAATTAAGTATTTAATGTACTTGTGCAGTGAAATCTTTAAATTAGTCAGATGCTTCAAATTAAATGTTTTTAACAAACAGGCTTCGTTCATTTTAATTTTGTAAAATAATAATATTAATTTTCAGCTCAATATTACGTGCTAGTAAAACAATTTAATTATTCTAATTTAACAATGTAATTTTTCTAATTTTAATAAATTAGAAAAATCACTTTTTTGTACTTCGTAAACAATGCCGTTTTTACCGTCATTTGTTTTTAAAAAATGTAAAAACTTAAAGTGTATTTAAAATAAGTTTTTATTATTAATTCACTCTCTAAGTTTTCAATTAAAAGTAAACTTCGCTCTTTTCTCCAAAAAGAAAACATTGAACTAAAATTTTTTTCAGTTGTTTAAATGAGGAAGTGAAAATACGAAGATTTTCGATATAGAAAATGACCAACTTTGTAGAAATTCTTTTAATTTATTTTAAAAATTTTTTCAGCAAAAGCTTTCAATGATGCGAACTCATAAAAAAGCATATTCAAGTCAATTTATTTATAGAAAACCAGCGGACCCGGAGAACTTCGCTTCGCCCCAAAGTTATTCATTATATTGACTGGTAGGGAGAAAAGTAAGGGAAACAAATTTAAATTTTTTAAATTGTTCATGGTTTAGGCTAAAACGTTGTCGAAAATAAAGTTTCGTTTTCAATAGAAACTCATCTACACGATTTAAAAAAGGCAATTATCCTCTTCATTATAAAAGCTGATACAAATTTGTACGTTCGTCTATGACACCATTTGATTCTGTTGTTTAAATTGTTCGCAAATTTGCTTCACTATCTGGAACATGTCAATTAATTTGAGGTTGTCATTATCCTCTAATTTTTTTAAAAGGCATAATATATTCCTATGCTTTGTACTAGCCAAGGTTTGCTTCAGAAAACTCATTATTAAAAAATTGGCTTAAAACAGGTGCACAACAGTTTTCGGACAATAAGTAAGCTTTTACGGATGGATAGTTTTTTAAAAATCTTTTAACTGCTGGCACAATTGAGCTGATACATAACGTAGCATTTCAAATCGCCAAATTCAAACATTTCTTTCAGATTTGCAGTCCTTTAGTTCATGTCGAAAATTTGTTGAAAATTAGTTTGTGCAAGAATTAAATTTGTGAAATGGTAGCAAATTATAATTGTAGTAAAAGAATAAAATTAATGAATTTAATAAACACTAACATATATAAATAAACACTTTTATTTATATAATTTTTTCTTATTCGACCTTTTTTTGTTAAAGTAAAATTAATATTTTTAGAAACTGGGAATTATTTCCTTGTGAAGGTTACTTTATATTATATTAAACATTTTTTCATTTTTCGAATTTATTCTATGAGTTAAATTTCAGGTCTGTATTTTATAAAGCTTTTTTGTAATAGTTCTATTCTTTTAATTTTTCAGAAATGACTTTATACACTATCAGACTATTATATTGTATTTTCTTTTTACATTTTACCTTAGCCTTCCTTTGGAAAGCAATGAAGTATATTGAATGTACAGAAAAATTTACAATTATTAGACACCAGCAGAATGTAATGCATTTTCTGGCCCGCTACGGCCTTCGTCAGCATTCTTTGTGTCTCACTGGATAGTGTTACTTTATAAATTGAATGTATTTAACTCAACTATTTTAACAATTAGAATAGAAATTTCTGAAAAATTAAAAGAATAGAACTATTACAAAAAAGCTTTATAAAATACAGACCTGAAATTTAACTCATAGAATAAATTCGAAAAATGAAAAAATGTTTAATATTAATATTTTTATATAAAAAAGACCTCAAGCTTAAACAAATAAATATACATTTTAATAATAAAGTCGAATAAGAAAGAATTTATATCAATAAAAATTTTTTTGGAAGAAAGCGCCAGTTTTTACACTGCACCTTCTTCCTTGATGTTTTTCAAATTATGAGTTAACATAAATACATACGTTTTCCCATGCCTTTAACATAAGCTGAGCAATAAGCAATATTGCTTTATTATTCTGCCGACGTTATTGCCAACTGGCTGAGATATTTATCTTTAGTGTAGATCTAGTGTGACCTACCATTTCTGTCCGATTACACTACGTGACAATTTTTTGCTGTGACTGAAATGCAAATATCCAAAAAATAAAATTTTAGCCTATTTCAATACGAACATTTTGTGCCCAAAATGATCCGGATCGGTGCAAAAATGACAAAGTTACAGAAGACTAATTGAACTAACCCACAACAAATTAATATACAAAGCTACATTTTTAGTAACAAAAATATTAAAAATTCCTTAAAAGTATTGAATTTCTATGTGGGTTAATTTACTAAAACTTCTGTAGCTTTGTCATTTTTGTACCAATCTATGTCTTGTTGGGCGCGAAATGTTCATATTAAAATAATCCAATGTCGCATGCAATAAAACATTAGGATTTTTAAATCATTGGTTTTAAAAAACTAACTTGAATAGAGCAAAATTGAACAAAATCATAAAATTTTCAATGAAGCTTGAACTTTTGTCCCTTGTAACTCTATCATTTCTTGACCAATCTTCACAAGCAATCCATGGTTATTTTAGAAATTTTATACCCTTTCACTAGAATGAAAGAATTACATACCCCGTTTCAAATGTTTGAAGATTTTTGCATTTCAGTCACATCATCTTTTTAAAAACACAAATTACGGTTATTTTGGAATACCTCAAAAACTGACAAACTTTTGACATGACTTTTGACATAGTGATTAGCTGTCAGTTTCATTTGGAAATTTTGTCACGTAGTGTTATTATTTGAAACCTTTTTTTTTGTCGCTACACTAAAAAATTTCTAGGTTTTTTAGCATTGCTGTACAGACTTCTTTCATAAAAGACAGTTGTGATAGATTTGGTTCAAGGGCAATGGCATGATATAAACTATAAAGGTTACGAAATAAACTCACCTGTACGCATCTTGACTAACGCCGTGGCTCTCTCCTCCAATAATGACTACATTGTGCGAACCGGTCTTCTCAACTTCAGTATAGTCTACAACGGCTCTTTTGTTTTGCAACTTTTCCAAATTATTTTCAGCCACAAAAATAAAACAATTATCTGCTTCTTCGGGAGGTATCATTAAAGGAACTTCTTGCCATTCAACATCATCTCTAATGGGTAAACGAAAATGTCCACCACAACCACCGCGCAAAGTCTTCGAATCCCAGGGATCACAACAGCCTCGAGTTATAACCATTTGTAGGCAGGGTAAGGCGGCACAGGTCCGTATAATACTGCCTAAATTATTGGGCTCGCGTATGTTATCGCATACCACTGTTATGGGTAATGGTACATTACCATCGGAGACTATTTTTCCTACGACACTGTGCAAAGGTGGCCTTTCAAAAATGGCCATTATTCCAGGTGGTGTGGTTAGAGTAGACCACGTTTTTAAATCATGATAAGGTACTTTATAGATTTTTGTATTGAATTGTTTTTGGGCCTCAGCCACATTTTCTTTGATCTCAGTTAAATGTTCTTTTTGACTGAATATAACACTATTAAGCTTAAGGCCACAGTCTATAGCTTCCAATATTAAACGCCTACCTTCTATAATTATTTGTCTGTCCTTATCACGCCTTTTTTTCGAACGCACTGTGATTAATAATGTACTTAATCTAGGGTCGTTAAGACTCAATTTCAAAAATTCCAATCCCAATTCAGGATCATTGATAAGTTTAGAGTCCGCCTCCCGCTCCACTCGAGTTTTCTTAAAACTAGGAAATTGTTGGGGTCTGCTTATAATATTATTGCTAGTTTCTTTTTTATTTGGTTTTGTCTTCTTGAAAACATCTTCCCTTTTAACGGGTTTATACTTAACCGAGGAATTATTAAAAAGACTTGATTCGATTTTAAAAGCAGCTGCCTCTTCCTGGTCTTTTGTCGGTTTGATTTCCTTGTTAGTATTCAGATAACGGCTGCTTGATCTTATAATAGACCCATTATAGCTGTTGTTTAAAGTTTTTAACAAATTTTTTAACATTTTTGTAAAAAATTGGTTAACTAATAAATTTAACACAAGGAAGTTTTATTTAAATTCTGCAGAAAAAAGTTATAACCTTAAAAAAGTTTATGTTAATTATCCACAGTGAGTACCGTGAGTCGGGGCTTATACGCTTAAACAAGGCGAATTCAACAAGGTAAGTGCAACTCTACAACTACAAAAAGCCCCATGCAAGGCGAATTCAACAAGGTAAGTGCCAAGGCGAATTCAACAAGGTAAGTGCAACTCTACAACTACAAAAAGCCCCATGTATTGTTGTGCAATTTAATAGGCGGCTGTCAAAAATGCTGACAAGGCAAAAATTTATTGAAAAACAAAATAAAAATTTTGTTTGGGTTATAAAAGAGATTATTAAATTCACTTTAATTATTCGCAGTTTTTCTAAGAAATTTTTTCAGTTATTTTGGCGCAAAACATAAACAAAATTATATTTTGACGTTTCCCTATTATTTTTAAATTCGCCGTGGAGACAGCTGATGAACGGCTGACGAGTTGAGTTTACCTTGTTGAATTCGCCTTGCACGCAACAATCAGGGTTGTGTCGATATTTCGCCGAACGCTTCGATCAAGGCAAGGCGAATTTATACAAGGTAAGTGCAACTCTACAACTACAAAGCAAGGCGAATTAACTCCATGTATTTTGTTTTTGCAATTTTCTTACTTGTTGTCAAATTTCAGTATAAAAACAAAACAATATTTTGACGTTTCAGGATTTTTGTGGATACAGCTGATGAACGGCTGACGAGTTGAGCTTACCTTGTTGAATTCGCCTTGGATCAAGGTATATTTATAGCAGGTAGCCGCGAGATTACAACAATTGTACAATAAAACAAACAACAGGGCTTTTTATTGTTGTTTTGCGATACGAACTGTCAAACAGCAAAGGGGTTGAAAAGAGACAAAAAAACTTGTTTACTTGTTTACTATACAACATTTGACAGTTTGTATCGCAAAACAAGCAAAAAAAATAACCAGCTGGCTTTCCGAGACTACCTGCTATAAATATACCTTGGCTTCGATTTTAAAACTTGTTTGGGATTTAATCCAAATTTTTAATATTTTAATTAGGCTTAAGTTCATGAAATTTAATTTTCATTAAATTATTTTTATGAAGAAAGGAATTTTTACAACATGAAAATTAATTAAAATTGTTATTGATAATCTTTCATTCTTGACGTGGCTCGGGCTCGGATCCTAATTTTCGATTTGGCGACATGGCGATTTTTAGACATATATATTATAAAATAGTTGCAGAATGTTTTGGCTATTTTTGATGAGCCATGAATTTGCTTCGAGAATCATAGTCATCGTCCAGACTTGCAATTTTTGTTGCTGAAATTTTTTTTATACTCTGCTTTGAAATTCAATTAGTGTCTAGCAAAGTATATTTATACCAAGTACATGCAAGTCTACAACAAATCAACAATAAAAAAAACAACATTCATTTTGTATATGTAAAAACATTTGATACTGTCAAACAGCCAAACATAAAGAAAACAAAAAAAAAATAAAAAATCATGGCGCACTAAAATGTAAGCAAATTTTGACACTATCGAAAATAAAACAACTGCATGTACTTGTAATAAATATACTTTGGTGTCTAGTACTCATGTTCTGTAACTTTAGTGAGAATTTCTCGCATCGAAAAGATGTGAAAAAAAATATTCCATCGTTTCTCGAAAAGTGAGAAAAAAGTGTGTCTGTAACTCATGTCGAAAACTATCAAAAGAGATTACGTCATTACGTTATAAATGTCATAACATTGCACTCGAAGCCGATGTGGCATTGCAGACGCAAGTCACACATATCGGTGACGGCGACCAACATTTACTAAAATTAAAAAACTTTTAACGACAGCGGCAAAAATACAATCGTCGGTTATACCAAATAATGTAAAATGCGACTTAAATGTTTTTTGTTTACAAAATAGCTTTGAAAACATTCGTATTTTTTTTATAAAAATGTTAAAAGCAAAATAATTAAACAATGAAAAAATGTTCCAAGAACAAAATATTATTCTTTGCATTTTGTATTTTGAATTGTTTTTTAGTTATAAAACATTTTCTCGTCCTATTTTTATACGCGAGTATATTTGACAGTTCAAAGCGGGAACTTTCTCACAGAAATTTTAAAGACACACTTTTTTTAGTACTCGCCAAAACAAGTTACAGACACATTTTAGTGAGAAAAGCAGCTGTTTGTTTCAAAATATGGAATTTTTGTTTCATTTCACACATCGGCACAGATTATGAAATTCTAGTTTTGTAATTTTTGTATTTTCATATTGTCTTTCCTCTTTGTGAGATTTACAAAACCAAAACAGAGAATTACAAAACCAAAACAGAAGTCGTCTGGAAATTTTGTCAGGTGGTTAGTGGCCGTTTGCAGGATTTTTGTCTCTGCAATTCTTCCTTTATGGGTGAGAGGGGGAGAGGAATTAAATCCTCTCACCTCTTTCATGCATAACGTAAGTCATCGTCCAGACTCATGAAACAAAGAAAACGAGATAGTGCATTTAAATTTAAAAAAAAACATTATTTTTCTGTGCATATACGTAATAGTAGTAAATGATCACACAAACACGTGTATGTAGTATGCTGAATGTTTGTTTAAATATAAATCTATTTACCATGATAAAATCATTTTTTCACCAAGCTATTTACTACAGTGACGTAAAAATGACGACAAAATGAGAGTAAAAATTTAGACCTGCGCAATGTGCTTTCTTTGTTTCATGGCTGTAGACCCAGTGTAAAACACTACCATCATATTGTGTTATATGTTATTCAGCATTTCATGTATGTTGTAGACTGTGTCAGAAGCAAAAACAAATATGTTTGAAGAAGTTTTTCCTTGGAAGTGGGCTAGCTGTCCCTTTTTTTAAATACAATGTATGTATTTCATTTTTCTAAAAAGTTAGAGTGAATGTCAAAATTGTTTGTTAAAAATATAAAAAAGGGATTTTTTTGCTTATAAAATATACACAAATTGCTTTAGAAGCTAAATCTTTTTCCTTAATTGCAAATTTATTGTGGCTCCACTTATTCCTTAAGCATTTCTAATTCCTTGTGTTTATACAATTTTTTGTTTTATAAAATTTTAAAAAGTTATTTTTTCAAGTTTTTAGATTCTTATTGAATCTTAAATTTTAACAATTTTCATAAAATGTGAACAAAGCTTAACACACAAAAAATAAACAATAAACAGATGACTCGAAAATGTCACCCAAGGCGAATTTAAAAAGGTAAGTGCAACTCTACAACTACAAAAAGCCCCATGTATTTTTTTGGCGTTTTGAGGTATCAAAAAGCACCATAAATAGTGCCAAAAGCACTAAGTTGGCATCACTGCTGACGAGTTGAGTTTACCCAAGGCGAATTAACTCCAGGTAAGCTCAACTCAAGGCGAATTAACTCCAGGTATTGCTATGTTCATACGACGTTATAAACCACTCGTTTCGCTCTTTGAAACTAGTTTGTCAAACATGCTGTTCATACGATTCATTCCTGTTTCATTTTGACATTTTTTTTGTGTTGTTAGTGTGATTTTTTTTAAATAGATAAAAAAAGTAAATAAAACTTAAACATATATTATATAACACTTTTATTGATATTATTATGTTATAATAATCACTTTATTTTATTAAACATCAATTTTTGTTTTGTTTTTTTCTTTATTTTGATTTTTTTTGAGAGCTAGTTCAGATAAACTAACGATAAATGTTATCAAAATTGGAGATGATAGTACATTTTTCCTGTTTCGCAGCCTGTTTCAAAATGAAACGACCTGTTTCGCTCACAAAATTTTGTATGGGGAAACAAGTCGTTTCAATCATGTTTGGGGCGCGAAACAGGAATAAGAGAGCGAAACACGAATATTGCTGTCCGTGTGAACATGGTATAAGCTCAACTCGTCAGCCGTTCATCAGCTGTATCCACGGCGAATTAAAAAAATGGTGAAACGTCAAAATATTGTTGTTTCTATACTGAAATTTGACAAGTCAGAAAATTGCAAAAACAAAATACATGGAGTTAATTCGCCTTGTTTTGTAGTTGTAGAGTTGCACTTACCTGTTATAAATTCGCCTTGACCATTACTTTTACTACTAGCATACAACTACCCTGTGTTTTTATTATAACGTCATTCACTGGTCATTAATAACATATGTTTACTTTCTTCGCGCTAAAAGTAGATAGACGAGTGACCGCAAAGAAAATACGTCCGCGCTTTGTACAAGGGAATGTAAGAAAACTATTGACTTTATTTTCATGCAACATTAGAAAATTGTTGCCACGTTCAAGAACAAAGGCAAGTTCCAACATTTTTTTATTGTTTTTAATTCATGACATCAAGTTAAAATAATGGCAATGATGGAGACACCTAAAAGTGCTCGTCAACAAATACGCACAATGCGTAATCATACTCCCAGATTATCGGAAAGAAAAAAGAAATTGTTTAGTACAGTCAAAGACAATGATGAAGGTGATGAAGAGGAGGAAATGCTTAAGGGCATCGAACCACTGCCCACAGGCTTGGCGAAAAATGGCAGTAAGACACCAAAAGGTACAAGAAATATGGAATCACTAATAGGATCATGTAAGAAATCGCCACGAGTCATAAGCTTTTTTGAAACAGAATCGGAGGAGGGTGAAACTGGAGAGGAGCTGAAATCATCACCAAATCGGCGTAGCGTGAGATTAAGTTTGAAAAAATCACCTTCGTCAAGCAAATCGGAAATTGATTTTTCTACATCTCCACATAAGGAGAATATACCATTAAAAACGCCCACACGACAAGAAGCACAAATGGCCAAGCAGTTGCAGAAGATGTTTAATAACTCCATGCAAATTACGCCACGCGAAAAGTCTATGGTAATTGAGGAAACATCTAGTGAAGATGAGGTAAAGGACAGAAGTAAGTCGACTAAGAAATGTGTAACCAAGAGACATTGTGAAATAGAGGGTTCAACTGGTTTGAGTCCTATGCGTAAAGTTGCAAAAACTTCACTGTCGCCTATAGAGGGCGGATCTATTTCCACAAAATCTTTCTATTCGGGAAAAAGAAAAACGTCGCCTAGTTATTCGAGTGGTCGACCTAGCTGTAGAAATTTATTTGGTCAATGCTCAAGCGGGGGATCCCCAGCTGCAAAACTTAGGCAAACTCAAAGGCGAAGTTTAGGTTCACATTCAACATCTATAAATCGTGGTGTCCACCACAAAATACGCAAACGAACAAATGCTTTCGGATTAGCCTCTAAGCACTATGCTCCCGTCGATATAGACCAAATTTTAAATAATGTACGTAATGAAAAATTACGCAAACTTATTACGGCCAAGCGTGAGAAAAAACAACAAATTGAAAAGATTCACAACATCTTTCGTTCAGCTTCTAATCCCATTGCCATGGCTCGTCCTTTGAGTTCAATTGCCAATCAGGACGATTCAAACAACAATAATTTGAGCGAAGAAACACCTAAGCACAGACCTGAATATTCTCAATCTTCTTACTACGCCGATTTTTCGGATATTGAATGTGACGCAGATGAAATTGAGAAGGATGTTGAGTACGAACAAGAAACCTTAGAAGAAGCTTTGATGGCAATGAATGAAGAAGTTATACCTTTAATTACACACCAAGCAGATGATGCTTTTTCTGTCAAATCGGAAGATAGCTCGGTACCTGTTAAGAAAAAATTTTTTAAAACCGGTCGGAATACATCTACCCGAAAAGAAGTTCACTTAACGGATAACATCAAGGCAATTGTCACGGCCAATGGCAAATTGGCTATAATACCCGAAAAAAAGAAAGTAAAAAAACGCATTAAGATACGTAATATAGGTAAGCATAAAATAATTTTTAATACGTTTTGGTTTTTTTTTGACTGGTAGAATGTTTTAATTCAAGATATTTAATAAAAATTAAATACAACTAAAAGCCCAACTATAATATGCATAAGCCGCCCTAAGCTGCTGTTGAAAATAACAAAAAGCCTATTAACAGCATTTAAAAAATAAAATAAAATTAAAAAAATATTTTATTTCGTACGGAACGTTAAGCAAACAAAATTTCATAAATTTTCATATTAATTCGAATGTGTATTCTAAGTCAAATTACAATTTACAAAGCTTTTACAATAAATTACATGTTTCTTAAAATGTTAAAAAATAAATAATCTACTGTTATCGCATTAAACAGTTTAATAAATGGAAAACACTCTTTTAACATTGCAAGATGTAACTGGAGCTAATAGTTCAGATAGAGAAATGTTGTCAATCCGTCTCATTTTCATTAAAATAACAGTAGTTCACTTGCGGAGTATTGGATAATTCACTAGAAATTGCGCGTAACTTACGGAGTTTTGTACGAGGTTGATAATGGCTTAATGGCTTTTTTTACTTCAAGTTTTTGCAAGTGGCCTAGGGCTTCCAATCGGGATTGGTTTTTCTGGGGAATCTGGGGATTGAAGAAAATATTTCGGGATTTCGATTTCGAGATCCCGGGATTTGCGGGATATTTTGAATCCCGGGATTCACGGGATTTTAAGACCATTTTTGGGATATTTCGGGTTTTTTTAATTTTTGTTATACCCAATATAAAAAATTATATTAAAACACAAACAAACTTCGAACAATGTTCGAATGACGTTCGAAATCCATGAACAGGCAGTAAGTTTTTTTTGTTAATAGATTAAAGAGAACGTGAACTTTTTTCCTTTAATCTATTACCAAACTGTCGTAGGCGTATTTTAAATACGCCAAACACAATAAGGGTGATTGTTTTTGTTAACCGCACTAACACAGAATTGTAAATCATAATACAAAAACTGCAAAATTTCAACTAGAGTTGAGTTGCATTAAAGACCAACATTTTAAGCAAAACTAAGCTGTTCCGTCAAAATTGTGTATACAAACTTTGTTATGGTGGCACAAATATGTTTTCAGATTAACTACAGCCAGGCCCACGATGTCACACGTTAACGTTCGCATAGAAAATTACATTCAAAACAAAAACAATTTCTAAATTTTTTTTTTTTGTATTAAATGTAATTTTCTATGCGAACGTTAACGTGTGACTTCGTGGGCCTGGCTGTAAACCTAGTTTAACTGACATCTCAAAAACCCAGCCTAAATGTATTTTGAAATTATCCAAATATTTTAAATTTGTAAAATATATTTTTAAATTATCCAAATATATTAAAAATTTTCAAACACAATTTAAAATTGTCCATATGTATTTCAAATCTATCCAAATGTATTTTAAACTTTTTTTTCAACAAATACACGTATCTTTATACAAGTTATTAAAAAAATGTAAAGATAATAAAGAATATAAAAAAATAGGGATTTCCCGATTGGAAGCCCTAAAGTGTACTATTTTAATTAATCTTGTAATCCGGTATTACGATCTAAAACTTTTTTTAGACAAACAAAAGAACAAAATCTTTTTTACTGACTGACATCTAGAGCTTATACGCGGGAAAGAATTCTTCTAGAAATTTTAATTTTTTAGCATCGTTAAAATCAAAAAAAAAAACTAAAAACTACCTACAAATCGAACTATTTTTCCTACGCCAATAAATCAACCGTCTTTTTAATTGCTGATGAAATGTCTAAAAAGCTTCTTGACGTAGAAAATGAAAATGTACACGATACACCATCACCAACACCAGAAGATGAACCATCTACAAATTCTAAAAAAATAAATGTAAAGAAAATACACAAGCCTGAAAATATCTTAAAAAAAATTTGACGTCTATGAAGTCACGGTTACAGGCCAACAAATTTATAATCTGTGTATGATGCGGTTCTTGCTATAAAACCAACGTCTGTATAAAGCGAGAGCACGTTTGCGGTAGCCGGCAATATACATTTATTTATTTATTTATTAATATCAATACAAAGAAAGCCTCCAGGGCCAATTATTTATGAATTGTTGATAAATAACAAAGTTCAATAGTATACCACTTAGAACTAAAATAAAGTACTCAATAATTCTACGCTTATATGTTAAAAATGAATAGGAAAAAAGTTTAAGACTATTAGGTAGGACATTCGAAACTCGATAGAAACGAACTACGAAAGAGCGGTCAGATATCGAAAGATGTCTAAACGGCACATCAATCTGAATATTACGTGTGGAGTTGATAAAAGAAAATGTATTCACTAAAATTTCTGGTTGCTGAGTTTTCATAATTTTGTAAAAATGAAGTAAAATACGTAATTTTACATTTCAACAAGGATTAAAAATAGAATCTCTGATGAGCTTTTAAATGCTTTAATAATACCTACAAAAAATTTTTTTCTTAAAAGAAAATTAATTTTACCAAGTTGCTATTTATAATAACTACTAAATATTAATAAGTTTTAATAATTCGTGATCTCCCAAAAAATTAATATATACATACATATTAGGGATGCCAAACGGGAAATCCCGAATCCCGGGATTTTTCGGGATTTTTAATATATCAAGTTTTGTGCACACAAATGTTTGAATACAAAAAAAAATTATTAAAAATTACACAGCCCGACAATATTAAAAAAGATTTTTGCTTCTTTGAATTTATAGTAAATAAAAAGTTTTGATAAAAAAAAAAATTTTGGAAAAAAAAATTTTGGGTAATTAGTAATTGGAGGTCATAAGTGGAGGGTATAAAAAAGCTATATCATAAAAACTAGAGCTGATAGAGACAAACTGATTACAGTTTTGAATTCAGCGCACCCTAATTAACTAGAATCAGTTGATAAATTCAAAGAAGCAAATTGAGTGTTGGCCTGTGTTATATTTCATTTGTGTTTTTTATTTTTATAATTCTTATTTTTCTTTTTTAAAAATATATGTTATATACCATGGTACAAGTACACAAGGTAGACTCGTTGGCCCATATGTTTGTCAGCTGTTTACCCCAGTTAAACCCCAAATGTCAAAAAGATATTATGTTGTTTACATATAAACATTTTTATATTAAAAAAACAGTTTTTCATATAAAAATTTGGTTAATGTAATTAAAATAAAAAAAAATTTATAACAAAAGTGACTGTGCAAAAAAAATACTTTAAGGGAGCAGGGACCGAAACGAAAGAATCATAGACAAAGGCCAGAAAAATGATATCTAGTGTATATGATTCAGAGAAGCAAAAGTTTTTGCTGAAAGCCATGAAGAACGACGATGATGATGAAGACAAAGAGGTTGTTAAAGAGTTGTCACCATTTGAAGAGCAAGTCAAGCTTTTTGAATCAGAATTAGAAGGATGACAAAGTTAAGCATGGTCTATACACAAAAGTGGAATGCTTTGGCCTATTCTACATAGGCGTACAGCAGTTTACAAAAATGTTGGTAAAATTTAGAAGGATTCCAAAGAAAATATAAATTGGATCCACATGAAAGTCGTTGCTCATTAGCTTTTTTACGATCTTTCAATAATTTTCAATTGTAATGTCGCCAAAAGTTCTACCTTTATCCAAACAGCCGATAAGGAAACCAGCACGACTGCCATCGGGCAATAGGTGATCATGGGCCTGTGAGGCATACCTATGTATATCATAGATTCTAATTGCAAATCACTCAATTGCCCACTTTGTATTGTATCCATAGGAATGGATAATCTATAATATACATCAAATTATATTAATTTTTCTGTTTTTTACGGCAAACGAAAAATATAAATAACCAATTAAAGAAAACTTTCAAAAGTTTTATTATTTTCCTTCACTTTTTTTATTTATTTTTTTTTAATTTGTATTTTTATTTTGTGTTTCTGAAGGCACAGTGTTGCTCTTTTTTTGAAGTCTCGGGTAAAAAAACAAAAACAAATTGCCTGTTGTTTTTGTCTTGTTGTACTTATTGTAGCAACGAGTCTACCTTGTGTAGTTGTACCATGTTATATACATAATACCTTTTGAAAATTAATAAATAAATAAAAAAAAAGTGTTGTTTATTTAAAAAAATCCCGAAAATCCCGGGAACCAGAAATCCCGGAATTTCGGGATCGGGATTTCAAAATCGCGAATCCCGGGATTTTCTGAAATCAATCCCGATTGGCATCCCTAATACATATATAATATGCATGTACATAATGAATGTAACAATTTATTTTGTTTGGTTTTGGTTTTCTGTGGAATTAAAGCTAATTTTTTTTAGATTTTTTAAACACTATGACACTGGACGCTATGACATGCCACCATTTGGAATAGATTCTGCCTCATATTCGCTTAGCTTATTTAAAAATTTCTTCTAGATTTCAAAAAGGCATATTTTGGCAAGCTGAACCAATAATGGCTTTTCACGAAATGATTGAATAAATGGCAAAAAAGGCATATGCCATAAAAAACTTGCCCTAAATAAAATAATACTTAATACTGATACCGAAATTCGTTTCGGTATCGAACCTTGGCTAAAAATTATTATTTATTATTTAATTGTAATGATTAGTAATAAGATTATTTATTATCTTATATCAATCTAGCCTTTAAAGACCATTATCGTTTACAAATTATAACTAACTACTCTATTTCAGTAAAAGTTAAAAATTTATACGATTAACGGCCATTTTCACCAAGTTCGGTTATAATTAACTATCGCACAGTGGCTGAAAATTTTATTTCATTGGCCAAAAGTCCAATTTTTGTTTGTCACCGATTTCAAAAATTTTAATTTGATTTAATAGTAAACATATTAAAACTAAGGTAGCCAAAAAATTAGGTCAAAATATTGGTAATTGTGGTTGTGCCATGTTGTTAAACAACTTAACTTTTTTTTTTAATTCAGAAAAAAGTGTTTTTTTTTTAATATTTAATCCGAATTATCACTGCACAAAAGCTATCAGCGATAATGACCTGCTTGCTTTTTTGCTAGGTTGGTAGTCTTTTTATCTTTAAAAAGGTAATATTTGCGACTATTGTGTTATTTATATTTGAGATGTTAGGACATATTTTCTAAACTACTATATTTTTGTCAAATTTCAACTTTAGTAGAATAGAACTTTTGCGGACCAAAAGGGACCAAGAAGTTGAAACCACTGATAGAAAGGAGAAAGTGTTTACTTTAACCCTGTATATACTCTTGTACCCATTTGGACCCGTCTGTTTAATACTTTTTTAATTTTAATGAAATTACTCAAAAAAAAATTTCTAAACTACTATATTTTTGTCCAATTTCAACTTTAGTAGAATAGAACTTTTGCGGACCAAAAGGGACCAAGAAGGTGAAACCACTGATAGAAAGGAGAAAGTGTTTACTTTAACCCTGTATATACTCTTGTACCCATTTGGACCCGTCTGTTAAACACTTTTTTAATTTTAATGAAATTACTCAAAAAAAAAAATTTCTAAACTACTATATTTTTGTCAAATTTCAACTTTAGTAGGATAGAACTTTTGCGGACCGATAGGGACCAAGAAGGTGAAACCACTGATAGAAAGGTGAAAGTGTTTTCTTTAACCCTGTATATACTCTTGTACCCGTTTGGACCCGTCTGTTTAACACTTTTTAAATTTTAATGAAATTACTCCAAAAAAATTTCTAAACTACTATATTTTTGTCCAATTTCAATTTTAGTAGAATAGAACTTTTGCGGATCAAAAGGGATTAAGAAGGTAAAACCACTGATAGAAAGGTAATTTTAATGAAATTACTCAGAAAAAAAAATTTTTTTTTTTCAAATTGTTTTTTTATTCCGCAAAAATGTTTGCAGAAGTAACTGAAATCATGTGCTGTTGTCTTCAAAAAAAAATTTTATGATATAGGGAAAATTGATCGTGATCGAACATAAGTACATATACATATGGGCTACTTCAAATTTTTTGAGCACCTGCTGAAACCGACATACTATGGCTCTTATTTCGTTAAGTTTTATGAATGAATGAAAAAAACGTTGTATAGGGTTTGGATGACTATACTTGAAGGATATGACGTGCAAAGTTTTACGTTGAAAAGTCCTCACCTTAAGAATTGGTGGTCATCTAAAATTCGAAAAATTAAAAAAACGACTTGAAACTTCCAAGAGTTTTTTCATTCATTCCGTTTTCTTTGTAATAGTTTTAAGCTTTTAGATCCAAACCCATACAAAATTTAGTCACTAGACTTGGAGGATATATCCACTAAAAAAAAAATTTTGATATCGCTGCTGCGTGAAAAGTTGCATGGTGTTTTAAAGTGAAACCAAAATTTTCCGAATTTAGAAATTTTTGAAGATTTTGGATAGAGTTTTTGCGCCGTTTAATAAAAATGAGTTTTAAGCACAGAATTAAAAAAACTGCGTAATTTTATAAAGTTTGAGGTGTATCAAGTTGGTGTCAGCGCACCAATAATGTATCACGGACATCACAAACTTAAAAGAAATTAGCGTAAATTTTTTTAAAAATGTATCTTTTTTGCGTCTGACAATCTGAATTGCCTTTTAAGTTGGCTAGTGTATTGCGTGATGTGAGTAACTTCGTAAAGGGCACCTCCGAGGCGAAAACGCACTTTAAAATTTTTAAACGCAAAAATTTTATGAACTTTTGAAAATTTTTGCAAAAAAACAATTTATTTTTAAGCTTTTTTTTATATCAAAACATGTCATGGGCACATGTTAAGGTATCTAAATAGAGTCTTCGCGACGGACTAGACTGATAAAGTGCAAAAAAAATAATTTTTTTCAACCCTGGCGCGTGCAGCGGCAGTTTTTTCCAAACACATTTCGCTTTGTGACAACTGAAGCGCTGTATCAATTCCGCTCAAACGTACATCGAATAGAAGACTTTACTGAGCTTGATACTAAAATTGAAAACGCACCAACAAATTTTAAGGATTTAAAATTTTATGGAGAAACAAAATGTTTCTAACCTCAAAAAGCATCCTTGTATGAAATATTTGATTTGGTTTCAGAATATACATTTTAAAATTTCTAAAATTCGTTAAAAAAAAACTGAGAAGCGAAACAAATTATGATCATAGTAGCTTTTGCTGAGTGCTTCTAAGAATAAATATTTGAGTATTACTGATCTAAATATATAATTTGGTAAAAAAATCATGAGTGGTAAAGTTTAAATGGTTATATCTCTTAAGCCATTAGCGATAGCCAAATAGTTTTTTTTCCCAAAATATTGCAAATTATGTCTTATACTAGCCGTAATTTTGTAAAATGTTTAACAATTTTAAATAAATTTTTATATGCATACACGATAAAAAAAAATTTTTTTTAATTTTTTTTCCAGTGTATTTTAAAAAGTATTCAAGCTTTTACAAATATTTTAGTGTGCTAAGAAAGCCCTTAAGGGGTATTATCCACTCGCGTTATCCTTTTTCAATTTTAACAAAAACTGTAATTTTTATATTTTTTTTTAATTTTTAACTTTAAACCGCAGTAAAATTTGCGCCGTGTAATAACGCGAACGGATTTCACATGCTCAAATATCGGTTAATACACACGCAAATCCACATTGATGTCAGACAAAAAAAAAAATTAAAAAAAAATGTCTAGGTGTCGTAAATTTTTGAAGTTGCTCATATACAAAATGTTATTAAGGGCCTGTTCGTAAATGCATCACTGCGCTGCAAATGAAAATTTAAATGCCCTAAAATACTTTGCTTAAGCAGATGACGCACAACCAAGTTTAAAATACGGAGTGGAGAAATGGCTCCCGCCAAAAAAGATCAACAGCAAACTTAAATTGGCAGTGCAAAGCAATGTTTGGTTGTATGATGCACTGCAGTGATGCATTTACGAACAGGCCCTAATGTTACAAAATCAGAAAAACGTATAGCTACCAGAGATCAGCAATGAGTAGTGAAAAAGTGAGTAGAGCTACATCATGACTCATAAATTCTTGTACTTATACGCACTCATACTTATTCCATTGTGATTCAAACTCATATTCACTAAAAAGTTTCATTTTATTCATCGTACTCATACTTACCAACATTTGTAGTGTTTGATTTAGAATCTACTCAAGTCAAGCAAAATGCGAAGCTGCCAGATTTGTCCCCGAAATAGCAAAGTGACGATTTGGCAATTACAGTTTACTAAAGTAACATGTATGAAGTAGACGATTTTTCGGCAAATTTATCTGGCAGCGCTGATTATTAAGTTGTGTGTTTTCCAAGGTATATTTACACAAGGTAAACTCGTTGCTACAACAAGTACAACAAGACAAAAACAACACGCCAAATTGTTTTTGTATTTGGAACCATGGTGTCAAAAAAAACGCAACAATGTGCCTTTAAAATAAAAACATAAATTGAAAAAAAAACAACACGTGCAGTTCAGAATAATAAGCTGAAACAATTTTTAATATATTGTGCATTCTCAAGCATAAAAATAAAGTATTATTGCAAAAAATAATGCATTTAAATGTATTTTGTTTGCAAGAATTAAAATTTCACAAAAATAAAATGTTTTTCACAATTTTAATTCAAAATGGCGCGCACTAACCATAAGTATGTAAACAAACACAAGGAACCAACGTGTTCCAAATGGGGTAAACAGCTGACAAACATATGGGCCAACGAGTTTACCTTGTGTAAATATACCTTGTGTGTTTTCTCTGTTGTGTTAAAACGGTAAATGGATGAGCTAAATGATTTGAATCATTGTGAGTATTGTATTTTCTTGAAATTATAAATCAAGCTGAGGTCATTTATGAGTATGCGTATTATGTCGACGTCGCACTCATAAATATTTCTCTTGTGAGTATGAGTGAATCAGAGTAGTTTAGTTTAAATGATTTCTACGCACTTATACTTACAATTGCATGAGTCAGTATGATTAGCGAAAAAACGATTCATTGCTGATCTCTGATAGCTACCCTGATTCATCCTTATCCGTTACACTACGTTCACACTAGCGTATTTTATAGTAGAATAAAGAGCTTAGACACGCGTTTACGCAAAACAGGTATATTGTGAATCCCACCTTAGAAGGGATTTTTAAATTCAGCTGCATCCAGCTGCATCATATAGATAATACTGATGCATATGAATTTGGATTATCACCGCTACATGCAAGAATACGACTTATGGAACACATACTAAAAATCAGTTGTGATTTGGATTTCGGAACTTCAGGATCAATAAGAAACCAACAAGGAGTTAAGAAGTTCAAAAAGGAAACATGTTCAAGATGAATATCGCAAATTTGGGTTGATTATAGATCAGCCGAAACAAGGGTCAGGCAATACAAATGATGGCAATACCGCAGAAGATTCTTTTCAGATCCAGAAACAGCATCTGAAATAACAGGTGTTGATTTTAACCTCATTTTTAGATTTAAAATAATCCTGGAAGTACTTGCGTGCTATGAAGAAATTCACTCTAGAAAATTTGGAGATTTTGCTAAGGAAACTGCAAAAATATATACAACCAAGTACCCATGGAGAAATATGTCTGCTACAGTTCACAAAATCCTTTATCATGGAGAAGATGTCATTAAATATCAGTTGGTGCCACTTAGAGAATTATCAGGAAAAAAGGAATAAGGATTACAGATTTTATAGAGAGCACAATACTAGAAAAATTTCACGAAATTCCACTAATGAAGATTTGTTTAATATATTATTGGCAACGTCAGATCCGTTCATCTTCAATATTCGAAATCAATGGAAAGTGAAACATCGGGATTTAGATGAAGAAGAAAAACTACTAAAGAACAGAAATAACACAGAACATGGTGTGTAATTAAAAATATATATATTAAGAGTAATATGACTCTCTTACAAAGTCTCTTTACATTGCCTATATTTAAGTAGATTTAAGACCTAGTGTTAATTTATTACTTTGTTAATAAAGTCAGTTGTTTCTAAATACTTCATGGTGTCAGATGTGGGGTGCCTAATATTAAGAAATAAAGAAATCATAATAAATGCATAAATAGATTAAAATAAAAAGGCAAAAAAAAAAAATATGGCAAATGATTCAGGGTTAAATGCATCAAATATTGTTAGTGGTATAAATCAACAATACATGTCAATAGCCACAACTATAGGTCCAATAAATTTAAAATCGTCAAACCTTTCAGTTGAGTGGGTAAAATGGAAAACTCAATTTACGATATTTTTGCGAGCCTCAAATTTGGAAGAACAAGCAGATAGACGTCTTGAGGCTATGGATATTTTTAATTCTTTCACCGTCGATCTTGACACTATTGCTTACCAAAGTCTAACAGCAAAATTTGATAGCTACTTCATACCAAAAGCTAATAAAGCAATAGAACGTCATAAATTCTTCACTAGGAGACAAGAACATGAAGAGTCACTTGATGAGTATATGACATCGTTGAAAAATTTAAGCAGCACCTGTGAATTCGGCACTTTACAAGAAGAATTAGTTAGAGACATTTTTGTATGCGGTTTGTCTTCCAAATATACGAATCTAAAAGAGCGACTATTGAGCGAAGGTGATATTTCTCTGATTAAGGCTATGGAAATTGCTAAAGCAATATCTATCGCAAAAGAAAACTTAAATCAACTCAGCGAGGACAACAGTGGTAATTTCATTGGAGCTTTACACTATCAATCTAAAGGCCCAACCACAATGTGCTTAAGTTGGCTTAAGCGAATGAGCGAATACATGTAAATTATATGAGGCAAACCATATTGAACTTAAGGAAACTTTTTGCAAAGTTTAATGAAACTGTCATTTGCTTAAGCAAGGTGCGAATCTAATCGCACATTCCGTACGGAATCAAATGTTTTTTTATTTTGTTTTTGTTTTCTTAAATACGTTTGAGAGACTTTTTGTTAATTTTTGACAGTAGGTTAAGTAAGACTATGCATATTATGGTTGAGTCTTAAGAACTCTTCAAAAGTCGGCACAGTCAAGTCAAATTATAATTACATGTCAGAAGGTTCATTGTCAAAATCGTCACGAGGTAATCAGCAAAACTCGGCAGCAAAAACAATTTCTACAGATTACTGCAGTCGTTGTGGTTAGCAGCACAGAAACCGTTGTCCAGCATATGGGGTGATTTGTTATATATGTATGTCAAAAACAAAACCATTTTGCTAAAATGTGTCGCAGTAACATAAAACAACAACAAGGATCAAGTAAATATATAAAGCAAATTAATGCAGAAAATGAAATCAAAGACGAGGCAGATGATCTTTTCATAGGAGTTTTACGTACTAATGACAGTAAAAATAAGTATATAAGAAATAGAAGTGAGGGAAAAATAGAAACTGAGCGTAATGAAATATGTGAGTGGAACATTGAGACGTTAATTAATGAAAAAAAATTCTCTTTCAAATTGACACTGGAGCACAGGCTAATATATTATCAATACATACTCTGAATTACGTAAATATTAATGTTGAAAAAGATATACATATTAGCTATACAAATATTTTAACCTTCAGTGGTGAAAAATTGCCTATTATAGGCAGTGTGAATTTGAAAGTGGATTTTAAAAACAAAGAATATGATATAAAATTTTTTATTTTAAATATTAAATGTAAAAATATATTGGGTTTAAATACAGCTATAAATATGAATATTGTCCAGTACATACATGTTTTATTTGTTGATAAAATTTTTTGATAATTATAAGGAAATTTTTTCAGGTTTAGGAGAATTAAAGAATAAATATGAACTAACTGTTAGGCCTGAAATCACTCCAGTCATTGATCCTCCAAGAAAGATTCCTTTCAGTTTACATGAGGATTTAAAGAAAGAATTAGATAGAATGGCAAATTTGGGCGTTATTGTCAAAATTAATGAACCTACTGAGTGGGTTAGTTCAGTAGTAATAGTAAAGAAACCAAACGGAAATTTACGTGTATGTTTGGACCCAAGAAATTTAAACAAAGCGATCATGAGACCCCATTATCCTTTTCCAAATGTAGATTATTGCAAAACGCAATTAAGTGGTTCCAAATATTTTAGCTCATTAGACGCAAATTGTGGGTTTTGGATGATCCCTTTAACTGAAAAGTCATCTAAGCTTTGTACGTTTAATACGCCATTCGGGCGATATAGGTTTTTATGACTGCCGTTTGGAATTAGCTCTGCCCCTGAAATTTTTCATAGTGAAATGGTTAATCTTTTCGGTGATATTGGAGGTCTAATTATTTATATCGACGATTTTTTAATCCATTCTCCCACAATCGAAGGCCATAACAAAATATTAAAAGAAGTTTTAGACAGAGCAAAACAAGTTGGACTGGAATTTAATAAGGAAAAGTCGAAGTTTTGCAAAAATGAGTTAAAGTTTATAGGGCATATATTTAGTGCAAATGGGGTCAATGCTGACCCTGAAAAAATTAAATCTATTATAGACATGCCAATACCTAAATGCGTTCCAGACCTGCAACGCTTTCTCGGCATGGTAAATTATTTGGGTGCATATATAAGTAATTTTTCTTTAAAAAATAAACATCTGCGTGATTTGTTAAAGCAAAATATTGATTGGCAATGTAATGAGATACATAGTAAAGAATTCGAGAATTTAAAACACGAGATAACCAAAGCTCCTGTTTTAACCTATTTTGATCCAAATAAGCCTATTACACTTTCAGTCGAAGCATCAAAATATGCTGTTGGTGCCACTATTTTACATGGAAACAATCCCATTGCCTTCGCGTCCGCCTCACTTACAGATACTCAAAAAAACTATGCACAGATTGAAAAAGAGCTTTTTGCTATTTTATTCGGCTGTACTAAGTTTCATGAATATCTTTATGGTTTTAAAGTAGCAGTTGAAACAGATCACAAACCACTTGTGTCACTATTTACAAAGCCATTGTACAGTATCCCTGGTAGGTTACAAAGAATTATGCTACATCTTCAGTGCTATGATCTTAATGTTCAATATAAACCAGGAAGATACCTTTATATTGCAGACACTCTTTCTAGAGCTCCACTTGCCGACAACGCTTTAAAGGAGGTCGATAAGGACTTGTCACTATATTGTGATTTATTAATGAAGGGAGTTACTCTACCTGACTGCCTCCTTAGTGAAATCAAGGATAATTTATTAATTGATGAAACGCTCCAGAAAGTGGCTACATATATAAAAGACGGTTGGCCATCTAATAAAAGATCTGTAGATAAACTAGCTATGCCTTATCACAACATCAAGGACGAATTAACTTTTGTCAATAATTTTCTTTTAAAAAACAATCGTATTATTATACCAGGTTCATTGCGTCGCAAAATATTAAATAGTATACATGAAAGTCACATGGGTATACAGCGGTGTCAGAATTTAGCAAGAAGTACCGTCTATTGGCCAAATATTAATCACGATATTTTTAATTTAGTTTCCAATTGCGATATTTGCGCCAAATATAAAAATTCTAACGGCAAACAAGAACTTCTTCCCCATGAAATTATAGATTTGCCATGGTATAAAGTGGCATCTGATATTTTTGAATTTAAAAAAAGACAATACCTTTTGGTTGTTGATTTCTACTCAAAGTATATTGAAATTGATATTTTAAACTAGGGTTTTTCCAGTAAGCAGGTGGTTACAAAATTAAAATCTATTTTTGCCAGACACGGTATTCCCAAAATTTTTATTTCCGATAATGGCCCTCCGTATAACTCAAAAGATTTCAATCAGTTTTGTAATGATTGGTCTATTGAACATATAACATCTAGCCCACACTTTCCGCGATCGAATGGTATGGCGGAACGCTCAGTTCAAACTATAAAAAAATTATTGGCAAAGTGTGAAGAAACAAATTCAGATTATTACACAGCATTACTACACTACAGGACAACTCCAAAGGGTAATTTGCCTAGTCCTTCAGAATTATTGATGTCGCGTCAGTTAAGAACAAAAATACCGACTTTGGATGCAAACCTCCGTCTGAAAGTTGTCGATAATGACAAGTACAAAATTCAAGTTGAGCAAAATATAAAGAAAATGTCTGACAATTTTAACAAGAAATCTGTCAAATTACAACCAATATTCCCAGGTGAGAAAGTCATGTTTAAACGTACACCAGTTTCAGTTTGGTTTCCTGCAACAGTTGTAGAAGCATGTAAAACACTAAGGTCTTTTTTGGTAAAAGATAATGATGGAGTGATTTATCGGCGAAATAGAGAACACTTGATGAAAAGACGAAGTGTTTTAGAAAGAATAGATGAAGAAATAGAGTGTGATAATCCAAATAATAATTTTATTGTAAAAAAATCTGACTGTTAGTCCACCTAATAATACTATTGTAAATGAAAATCAGCCTATAGTTATACACAATAGTCCTATCGTAAATCAAAATCTGCCTGTAAGTCCAAATAAAAGTCCTATTTTAGGTCAGAATTTAAACAAGACAGAAAATAGAAATCAATCTAAATATGTTACTCAAAGGGGAAGAAAAATAATAGTACCTTAGAAACTAACCTATGAACATTGAGTCAATTGTTAAGATTTGTAATACTTAAAAAAGATAATGGAGTTATTATTACTATTAAGTTCAAAACATGTTTCAGCATTTAAGTTAAAAAGGGAAGATGTTGTGTAATTATAAATATATATATTAAGAGTAATATGACTCTCTTACAAAGTCTCTTTACATTGCCTATATTTAAGTAGATTTAAGACCTAATGTTAATTTATTACTTTGTTAATAAAGTCAGTTGTTTCTAAATACTTCAGAACACAATATGGAATATTTGCAATCAATCTTTCAATTAAATGAACAATAATTATAATTCATTAGATCTAAGACAGACATTGTATTAGTAAAAAATAATAATAAAGAGAAACTCACATTGTTACAAAAGCTATTAAAATCTATTGCTGCTATTATTTTCAAAAGGTTTTTTTTATCCACATATGTATGAAATGTTTTAATATATAAATAAGAATAAATAAGTGTAAACAAATTTAAAAGCAAAAAATTGTTTATTTTTCAGCAATAATAGCAAAATTTCCAGTGGATTTTACTATTTTTTTTTTATTTAAAATTTTTTTTATAGTGTAACCATTTAATTTTTTGAGTTTCGCATTATTACAAAAAATGTTAATGATTATTATTTAAATCTAAAAATTAAATTTTTAAATAAATAAATAAATAAAAGAAATAAAAAACCATATTGCACGCTAAAGTAAAAAAAAATCTAAAGTTCCACTTTGCCCTTAAATTCCGCAATAACTACTCAACCGATTTTAATGAAATTTAAAGTGGAGAAAGTTTAAGAAACTATCTGTCGATTAAAAAAAATTTCACTAAAATGTCTACTTCGGTTTAAAAGTTACAGATTTTTGGCAAATGAAAAACGATTTTCAGCCACTGTATATCGGTTATAGCTGTCAAAACATATTGATAACCGGAACTTTAATTGAAAGTTAGTTTTAACCGAACTTGGTGAAAATGGCCGTAAAAATAATTTAAAAAATTACGATTATTTGAGATTTCATTTCTTAAAACAAATAAAAAAAAATCAAAAATAATCTTACTATTTCAAAGGTTACATATTTTTTAATATTTTGATAATTAATCCAAATGCTTACTATGACCAAATTTACATTATGCAATTAACGCCGCAACTTTCGCTTGCAACTTTTTGTGTGTTAGCAAGAGGTGTAGGGAAGAAAATGGGGTTGATAAAGTTGAAAAAATGCTTGAAAAAAATGGAAATGTAAATGTGAAAAGAGTTTCGTAGTAACTACTTTAAAAGAAAATAGAAAAAAAACTCGGCGTTAATTGCATAGTCTAAATGCGGTATATTTTAATCAGGCTAAAGTTCATAAAATTTAATTTTTATTAAATTATTTTGTGTAGAAAGGAATTCAATTAAAATTTATTGATAACTTTTCATTCTTGACTGACGCTGGGATTGAACCCACGTGCCGAAGGCCGGCTATACAGCGAAGCAGGTCTTTGTTATACCATATAACCATTTGTAACGCAACACATCAAATGGGACATAACACCATAATGGCTTTATGTCCCATTCCACTAAAATTGATATGAGACATGTTTCGATTTCTAAAGGCTTAACAATATTTAACTTTGATTATTTAAACGTTTACTTCAATTTAAATCAAAGCGTGTATTAAGTTTAAAAGCTATTGATTGTGCTAACTTGATTTGTTTAAGTTTTATTAAAGTTAATATTCAAAATCATTTATATGCTTGTATTTATTATTTCTCTTTTTTAATCGTTTTTGTTTAGTTGCTAACGAATTCTCCGATGAACAAGCTACAGTTGATGCCATATTACGTAATTTAGATGACACAGCCTTTGGTGACATAATTGATGATGATAATGGGGATGATGCTCAAAATACGAACGCCAACGATAATAAATCATTTTTAGATGAAATTGATCAGCAATTAGCCCTAATGCATGATGAGGAATCAAATTTAATCGATGATATAGTTTTGGAAGACAATCAAGATTTTAACGAATTTCGCAAAAGATTACCTTACAATACAACAGATCCTGAAATTATCGAACGCCAACATTTACTATTGGACTTTTTGATTACCAATAATATATGTACCGAAGAGAATTTCAATATATTTATAGCCGATCCCGATAATCATAAGGCTGACGCTGAAAGAATTATTGATGATTTGGTTATAGTTGTTACCGATCATCAAAATACAGATTTTCGTCAAAGAATACCCTATAATACCTCAGATCCTGAGGTGATAGAACAGCAACATAATTTTTTGGATTTTCTTTTGGAAAATAATATTTGCACTGAAGAGAATTTCGATATATTAATAGCTGATTATAATCAAAGAAAAACCGAGGCAGCATCGATATTGTCGCAATATGTAAACGGCCAATATGTAGAAAATATAACTCAACAGAATAATAATTTAGCCGATAAAAACTTATTGCCCCAAGATAAAAGTAATTTCAATTTAAGTACAAATAACAATAAAACAGTGTTTTCTTATGAAAATACTACAAATAATATTGCCACATTACCTGAACAAAATTTGCAAACTGCTATGACTATTGCATCCTCTTCAGTTACTGCAACAAACACCACTTCCCTAGAAACTAAAAACCTGTCTGAACAACAGCAACAGAAACTGTTTCCAGTTTTTTATCCTGGCGGTTGTCAACCGCTGCCCCAACCCTATACACGTCGCAAACAGCAACAACGTTCCTGGAATGCTGGCTATGGCACTAACCAATATCAAATTGATGCCGGCCAAAAGGCGTTCGGTGCCCATCAGTGTAAACAATGCGGGTTGGTCTATACTGTTCACGAACCAGAAGAAGAAAAACTACACAGAGATTTTCATGCTTCTTTGCATATTTTACGTTTTAAGGGTTGGATTGATGAGGATATTGTCGCTATCTATCCAGAATGGGGTCCCGATGGTCGTATTATACGTTTAACCGAGTCATCTCCACAAAAACGGCGTGAACGTCTTATGGATATTTTAAAAATTGTCGATAAAGAGTTGGGCTTTTCCTCGTATATCGTGCCAAAAACTTTTGTTGCCTATTTTGCAGTCCGAAGGATGCAAATTGTTGGTTTATGTCTGGTACAGCCATTGAATAAGGCTAATAAGTATATGTGTTTAAACGGTATCGATTGCTGTACGGAAGAACAATTCGATGCTAAGTGAGTACAAAAATGTTCAACAATATTTCACATAAAAAAATTTTCCTTAAAAAAATTGTTTTAGATGCGGCATCTCTAGAATCTGGGTTTCTCCTTTGCATCGTCGTTTTCATATTGGTTCCAAACTAATACAAGCAGTGCAATTAAATACAATATTTGGTGAAGAGGTGTCATTGGATAAAATTGCCTTTAGTGCTCCAACAGAATTGGGCAAAGCTTTCGCACAAAAAATTTCCAAAACTGAGAATTTTCTGGTATATCAATAGAAATAAAAAAAGGGTGGTCAAAATGAGTTATGTGGTTTAAAATGAAATTTTTTAAATTTAAATTATGTATGTATATTGTCGATTGCATTTTATTTTTTTCTGTTATAAACAAAATGTTTTCCTTTTTCTTATATAAATATCGTTTTTTATATACTTATACTTTACGTTATTTTTTTTATTATATTACAACATACCTTTATATATTTCGTTAATAATTTAAGGTTTAATCATTTGAAAAACAAAATACATTTGAAAAGCAAATACTTATCAACTAAAAACTGCGATTTTCTTTCATTTACCAACAAATTATTGGTAGTTCGATTCAAGAATAATCGGCAATGTTCTGGAAATCAAATTCGAGTGAAAATCGATTGAGATTTCTAGTTAATTTTTTTTAACATTGCTGTAGTTCTTCTTGATGTAAAAGAGTTCTGGTAAAGAGAAGTGTTTCTCTAAGTATGCAGTACAAAACAATATGTCGGTTTTGCAAACCAAAATTGTTGTTGTTGTAGCAGCGAGACCTGAAGAACAGGTGTTGCTGAGTTGACAATCCTTGGTCGGTGTTCGTTGAACTCCGAGTCGTTCCGGCGCGTAGAACCGATTGTCGTGGGAACGAGAACCGATTGTCGTGGGAACGCAAACCAATATTGGTTTCATTTGGTGTCATAAAAACAAGTCCGATTTGTTATTTTCGAATACAAATAAAACCGCTATTCGAATCAGCTGTTTAATGTTTTAGCTCATGTGTTTACAGCTTTAAGTGCAATTTTTGTTTGACAATTTTGTAAATTATGATTTTTGTGGTAAAATATTGTTAAAACCTGTGTTTTTAATTAAAGGAAAATTATAGAAAAGAAAATAAGAAGTGGTAATACATTAAACATGAAATAAATACCAGGGTTGTATTACTTGCATTGCATTCGTTGTTTACATTTGTGTAATTTTATTGATTTGTAAAAATTAAATTAAATTTATTAAAAATCTAAGCAAATGACTATCTTGAGCCGTTGCAAAATATGGTACTTTCAGTAATATGCAAAGATGGTATTTAAGCTATTTTACTTTGAAATCTAGCGATAAAAATATAGTACTAATGTATTGTTTTGTACAGACAAGCAAATAGTAAGACCCCATAATAACACCCTAAATACAAATGTATGCCATCTAAAATTTCCCCCTAAATAAAATAAAACCCCCTAAATCTATATATCCCTAAGTAGGTAAAAGGGCTGGTGTGAAGGAGACTTCACACCTTCACCCAGTGACCAATATGGTCCATTGTGACGCCTTATTTAGAGATAGATATACATAGATGGAAATAAGGTGAAATACGAAGCGAAAGCATAAGACATATAAAAAAGATAGATAGGAAAATTAAGTTTTGGACCAAACGCGAGAGAAATCCTACTCAACCAAATTCACCCTATGTGCGACCAACACCCAGCTGCCTCTCGCGCAGCCAGGCCATCCCCATTACGAATCCCATCAGACTCTCAAGTCCACAGCCCGAGGTATCCCCTAATTTGCCTAGGAATCTACTGCCCAGCCACTTTAGCCGGCTGCCCTGTAGCCTTGGACAGTGGCACAGGATGTGCTCAACTGTCTCCAACTCCTCCGGGTCCCCACACAATCTGAACATATCCGACAAGTCGGTTCCCATCCTCACCGCCAGCCTGCCTTTCATACAGTGGACCGTGATAATTCCTATCATGGTCCTAACGCAGACCCTCCCCAGCAGCGACTCCGAATCAGACAGCCTAAGCACCGGCAAAACCGTCCGCGATACCCGGAGTCTTGGGTTGCCCCCGGCCCGATTGTTCGCTCCTAGGAGCCATTCCCTGATCCTTCCAAAATAGAAGAATATTGGGAGGCCTTACCGGTTCCATACAGTTAGGATCCTGAATCTCTGAGCTCTGTCTCCCAGCACAACCTTAACACATACTCTCCTAAGACTCCCTCCAGAGCACTCCTACAATCATCAACTAACTTGGAGTTCATATAACAGCCTCTTACGCCCATAAGGGCCGCCTGGCTGTCCGCATATATAGTGAGCTCCGAGCCCTTATCAATCGTCGTCAGGAAACCTACATATATGACATTCTGATGTCCAGATCCTCAATATAGACTCCCGCACCCGTGCACCTCATCTTCGAGCCATCAGTGAAAAAAGCAAATTCACTAAATATTCTGATCCTACCTGACCAGCTCTCCCTAGAAGGCACTATTACCTCCGGCAACCGCCCAAAATTTACCTGAGTACTTTTCATTGCACCTGTCATGCCGATTGAAGCACACCTCTGAGCCTTAGACAGAAGGTTCCTTCGACTAATCAATCACAATGACTCCCACCAAACACAGCATCCATACGTAAGAATGGTTCTCTCCTGAGTATTCTTTCCCCATGACGGCTTGCTGTCCAGAAAAACTCCCAGATTCTTAGCAATATCAGATAGTCTAAGCTCTACTCCTCCTAGAACCGGTAGACTACAATTCTCCACCCTGTACCTCCTAGTAAAAAGAACCAACTCCATCTTCTCCGGATTAACTCCCAGTCCCTTATCACTCGCCCATGCCGACAGTTCGCTCTGCTGCTAAGCATTATAGTTATCTATTCGACCAAGAACAACGGAACCCCTAGATCAACCAGTGCCTAATAGCCTCTATCTTCAAATTGTTAAAGGCCTCCAAGTGTATTCCTTGCTTCGCAATCCCCACTCCACATAACCAACCACATTGCACTCTCAACAGATCTACCCTAAGATAGGCGTGTTAAGCGCCGCTGACGATGCTGGCGTCAATCTTTGTCCTCAGATGTAGATCAATCAGTCTTTGCAACGTCTTCAAAAGAAAAGACGATAAGCTGATTGTTCTAAAATCGTTAAGTTTAGAGTGACAGGTTTTACCCGCCTTGGGTATAAAAACTACCCTGATCTCCCTCCACCCTCTAGGAATGTACCCGTTCAGCACACGTACCTTTAACAGATCCACCAACAACAGGAGTGATGATTTCCCGATATTCTATAGTAAATTTTAAGTATTTTTCAGTCAAAATTTTCTACTTAACGACAAATTTTTGTCGTTAAAAAGTTACAGAATTACCCCACAGGAGTGATGATTTCCGAATATTCTGTAGCATCGCCGGAAAGATACCATCTGGTCCTGCCGATTTGTCAGACCCAACGGTATTAACCACCCATGTTACCTTATCCAAGGTGAACATATCCACCGTCTCCCTTTCCTCACCGCCTGAGCCCGACCCAGAGATACACACACCCCGGAAAGTGAGTCTCCATAAGCAGACAGATTCAGAGTCAGATTCCGTCCATGTGTTGTCCGGTCTCTAAATAAATCCAGGGACTACCGGGTCCTTGGATATAATTCTCCTGAACATGGACATCTCATTCACAGATTCAACTGACTCGCTAAACTTAATCCACGAGTCCCTTTTCGCCCTTCTAATATATCCCTTATACCTCTTGTTACTCAATCTGAAGTTACTCAAATCCTCTTCCCTACGCGTATACTTAATCTATTGAACAACCTTCTGTCATTGGACCTTTGAGTCCTGACCTCGTCTGTCCACCATCTTGAATGTGTGCGCATGCCCGGAAAGATAAACGGACAGTATCGCTCATAGATACTGCTCAATACCTCAGTGAAAGTGCTCACCAGTTGCTCCACACCGGTCGGAGTCTTATGTAACTCTAAGGTTACTTTCCACAAATCCCGAAAAAGAATCCCAATCCGTCGGACACATTTTCGGCCTCTCAAACATTAGATTAAAGGACAGGCGACTATGGTCAAAGAAGGAACAACCCAGTCACCCTCCAATCCTCCACTAATTCCCTACAGTTCGTCAGTGTATTATCTATCACTGCCTCTCTATCCCTAGTTCTGAACGTTCGCGTATTCCCACTGTTACAGATAAAAAGATTTCTGGCAATAATAAAATCAAACATACACTCACCTCATTTGTTGATGTCGGCACTTTCCAATCGGGTATGGTGTGCATTGGCGTCACAACCTAGTACATCCACGAGCCGCTTCTGCCTAAAGGCTCAACCATAATGTGCTTAAGTTGGCTTAAGTAAATGTGCGAATACATGTAAATTATATAAGGCAAACCATATTGAATTTAAGGAAACATTTTGCTAAGTTTAATGAAAGTGTCATTTGCTTAAGCAAGGTGCGAATCTAATCGCACATTCCGTACGGAATCAAATGTTTTTTTATTTTGTTTTTGTTTTTTTAAGTACATTTGAGAGACTTTTTGTTAATTTTTGACAGTAGGTTAAGCAAGGCTATGCATATTATGGTTGAGCCTTAAGTGCTCCACCAACTCTCGCACACTTTCACCAGTTGGATCGATAGCCTCGTATGGCAAGTATACCGATGATATTGCCAGCACCGTTCTGTCCTTGGCTTCTCCTGTCACAACCGTGACCAAAGAAATAAGTATGTATGTACAAACATGTGTACATGAAAACGATAATGTTATTTAAAAGTTGTATTTAATTTCAATACACGTACATATTTACATTCATATGTAAGTAATTTAATGCTTAAAAATCTATTTTTTGAAATTAAATAAAACTTGTAAATAACACTATCGTTTTCATATATGTATGTATATACATATATATTTATGTATGTACATATTTATTTCTTTGGTTTATTGGGTTTTGTATTTTAAAAGTTCTTTGAATTTTAATAAAGTCTATTTAATTTCACTAACAATTAACAATTTTTTGTATGTAAAAAATAACACTAAAACAAAATATGTATTTACATACAAGCAAACATAAATCAAACAACAGTTTCTTTCTTTCCTCCAGCAAGTGATTAGCCCTACGTTTCCATATGCAAGTTCAGCAAGTAAGAAAGTATAGTCGGTCAAGCCCTACCATATGATACCCTACACCACAGTATTTAAAAACACATCATGCTTATGTGTCCATGTAAATATGGATTTATCTATGTTTATAAACTTCATGAAAATCGGTTTGAAAGTTTGTGAGAGGCAGAAATTGCCCCCTGCCTCCCCTTTTGGTCCTATTTTTTAAAAACTGTATAGCCAATGTGTCCCTATAGATATGCGTCTATCTTTGTTTAAAATTTCATTAAAATCGGTTTGATAGTTTCTGAGAGGAAGAAATTTCCCCCTATCTTCCCTCGTGGTCCTACGATTTGGCCCATTTTCAATAGGCTTGGTCCTTGTGCCAATAAGAACCTATGACCCAAATTTTATCAAATTATCTCTAAAACTGCGACCTGTACTTTGCGCACAAAGTAACATGGCCAGCCAGCCGGACGGACATTGTTAGTTCGACTCAGAAAGTGATTTTGAGTAGATCGGTATACTTTAAGGTGGGTCTAGGACCACTTTTTTAAGGCGTTACACACATCAGCACAAATGCATAATACTCTCTCCACTATTGTGGTGTGGGTATAAAAATTGTGTCAATGTAGTGAAAAAGTGTGAGTGTATTGAGTTTTTCGAACTTGCATTTGCATGTGGAAACGGGGGGTAAATACCCTACAGATAATATTGGACTACGTGGTCCATTGTGGCTTAAATGGACTACTTAAAATATGGTCCAATGTACTGCAGTATGGACAATGTTATAAGAAATACATGCAGTGCTGCCAACAACTGCATGATGTATACTTTTCTATAGTTTACAGTATTACACATTGGTAGCCTGATGGAGTCCATTATTAATTGTTTATTTGAAAGTGAAAGATTGTGAAATTTGTGGAAAAAAGGTAAATATATTTAATAATAGCAATAATAGACTACAGTACATACCATAAAAGGCGATTAGTAAAAAATGAAAAATGCTTAAACTACCCCTTAAGTGTACTCCATACTGTAGTAACATGGAGTACTTTTAAAACTAACCCACTTTAGTACTCCATGGAGTAGTTTAGGGACTACTTCGGTGGGTTATATGGTCCTCTCCTAGGACATCGTAATGTTAAATGGACCACCTTTTACCCATATATTTGGGAACTCCTACTCCTTTATGGACTACTCTTTACATGCATGTACCCTACAGATAATATTGGACTACATGGTCCATTGTGGCTCAAATGGACTACTTACAACATGGTCCAATGTACTGTAGTATGGACCACGTTATAAGAAATAAACACGAAGTGCTGCCAACAACTGCATGATGTATAATTTTCTATAGTTTACAGTATTACACATTGGTAGCCCTGATGGTGACCATTATTAATTGTTCATTTAAAAGTGAAAGTTTGTGAAATTTGTGGAAAAAAGGTAAACAAATTAAAAATACCAAGTAAATATATTTAATAATATCAATAATAGACTACAGTACACACCATAAAAGGCGATTAGTAAAAACTTAAAAAGAAAAATGCTTAAACTACCCCTTAAGTGTACTCCATACTGTAGTAACATGGAGTACTTTTAAACCTAACCCACTTTAGTACTCCTTGGAGTAGTTTAGTCACTACTTCGGAGGGTTATATGGTCCCCTCCTAGGACATCGTAATGTTAAATGGACCACCTTTTACCCATATATTTGGAGTACTCCTACTCCTTTACATGCATGTATGGACTAGTCTCGTTATGGACTAGTCTCGTTATCTGCAGCCCAGCAAATAAAATTGGACCACCTGATCCATTTTGATAAAATGGGCTACTCCATAGACTGGTGATGTAATGCAAGCATGGACCATGTCATTGTTAAAAAGTGTTTGTAGTGAGACGACATGTCTTCGTTTTTTAACGACATGCTTTCGTTTTTAAACGACTTCAAAACTAATCCTCTTGATTATACCATGGAGTAGTTTTAAAACTACTCCTTAGTAGTCCAAAGGTGGGTTATATGGTCCTCCCCTAGGACCATCTTTTTTTCATACGTTTGGGTTAGTTTTGAACTAGTCCTGGTCCCTTGTGGGCTACTCTTTACACGCGTGTTTGGACTGGTCATATTATTTGCAGGGAGGGTACATAATACGAAAACGCAGTTCAAACTGCAAAAAAAAATCAAAAACACACCCAACCATCTGAGAAAACTTCGGAATTTATTAAAAGTTTCAGTCAGTCAATCCAAAAACTTCCGAACAGGACGTCTGCCGAAGTTCTTTCTTGTGTTCAACTTTTCGTTTCATGCATTTTTTGACTTCGACTGTTAACATTGAATAAATCATAAATTATTTTTGTCCAATGAAAAAGTCGAAGAAAAAGCAATTTTTTTATTTTGACTACAGTTTTTTAAACACTGGTTATTATGTAATTCGATTCGAAACGAAAATACTATTTTTTTTTTAAAGAAATTTCCGTATCGAAAATGAAATGGTATTTTCTAATCCGTTCGAATGCCCCACAGTTTTGTATTTTTTAATAAAAAGGAAAAACAAAGTGCTACCAAATTTATACACGATATATTTGACAGTACCTGTCAATATTAGTTGCGTTCGACAACACAAAAGTTTTTACTATTTTTTACTAAACTTTACTGCAATTTACGAAATTGCGTTCGAGTACACAAAATGCAGTAAATGAGAACATAAATTGAGAGCGAAAAGGGACAGTTCTTGTCTGTGTATTTACAAATTTTTACTGCAGAAATTTTTGCAGTAAAATTTAGTAAATCAAAAAAACATATGTTTCAAAGGGTAAACAAACAAAAGTAACAAATAAAAAGCATACAAATTGTGGAAAAATTGTTAAATAAAAGAAAAGTTGAAATAAAAATTAAACCAAAGCAAAAAGTGAATAAGTATTAATTAATTAAACTTGTTTGTGAAGCATTTATTTGGCTAAATAGAAACTTTTGAAATTTTTTTTGTTATGTTAATTTCTTAGAGTTGTAAAAGTGTGAAGTATTTGGGTACTTAAGTAATCAATAGCAAAAAGATATTCATGTTCTTTTAAATAAATTAACCCGCTACAAATTAGTAAAATCAACTAAAATAAAAAACAAACAAATATGAAAGATTACATAAAATAGTTTGTTTGTATTTTCCAAATCGAGTACCGATAAGAAAACGAGTTAAGTAGTCAAAAGTGTCAATATTTTTCAACACTTCAATTATTTGCCGTCAGCTGTTGCCTTTATTTTACGAATTTTTACAAATTTTGCGTTCGCGTACTTTTTTGGACAACAGCTTTTTGTGAGAGCAAATTTTTCAGTTTACTCATTTACTGCATTTTACTGTAAAAGTACTCAAACGCACCTATTGGCAAAACGTTAAATTTTCCGCAAAAAGTAAATATAAGTGCCGGTTCACCCACGTCAAGTTTAACTCTTCCAAGCCTTGATCTTTTAGGTGAGAAGGGAAAAGAGAATGCCATTTCTTTTCCCCTCTCTCCTAAAAACTTAAGACTTGATGAGTCAAACTTGACTTAGTTAAAACTTTCAAACAAAATAACAAATATTTAATAAAAAATTAACGGTTTAAGAACATGGATTCTGTTGCATTGTGGTTGGAAGATAGAGATGAAGAAAGTGATGCAATTGCAGCGAGTTCAACGGAAAATAATAAGAGATACATACGACATTATGAGCCTTGATAATAGTACGTAAGAAAGATTTTATTTAATTATCAAACTTAATCATAAAGCCACCTGAAAGATCGACAGTCATTGCACTTTTGATAAACATCAGATTGGCCAAGATCGTCTTGTGGGACTTTCACTCTCATCAATTTCAATAAGCTTATCTTTGTCCGAAGCAAATTATCTTTGAAATGACTGAAGAAAAAAGATGGAGGCGAAAAGATGTTTTTTTTTTTAATAAATGTGGAAACCTGGAGTAATTGGAGCAGTAGACGGCACTCATATTCAAGTACATAATAAGGCCAAGTAACGAAAAGCATTTATACTTCAGCCGAAAACAGACATTTACCTTTAACGTGTTGTTTATAGTCTTCCCAAACCTAGTAACATAGGACATTTTTAAAACTTTTTACCACTTCCAATTCACGATACGGTGAACCAACCGCATCTTAATCCTTTGACAGTTGCTACAAATCCTTCGACTTGCTTTTAGCATTTGCAACATTGAGGTGCCCCTTTGCTCAATCTGAATGTGCAATTATGTATAAAATCAACGATCACCTCATACTGTCTTGGTTTTGTACACATTGCTTTGTTTGAGCTTTCCCTAAAGCAACCCAAATTTAAAAAAAAAAACTATATATAAAACTTTTAGACTAAAAACGAAGTTTTATTTATTTACTTACATTTTTAAATTTTTTATTGTTTTCGCAAGCACAGCCACTTTCGAATAATTTACGAAAAATATTTTTAATTACACACATATATATATATATATATATATATATATGTAGCTTAAGCATATATCACTTGTAATATTGGTTTTTGGCCTAAATGGCTTAATATTACACAAATAAATGAATAAATAAATAAATAAATAAATAAATTTAATTTTTCATTAAATTATTTTTATGAAGAAAGGAATTTTACAACATGAAAATTAATTAAAATTGTTATTGATAATCTTTCATTCTTGACGTGGCTGGGGCTCGAACCCCGGCCGGCAGGTTACCATGGCATGTTTCGATTGCAACCACTCAATCTCCTCAGATGGATTTGCCGTCTTACACTCTGAGGAGATTGAGTGGTTGCAATCGAAACATGTCATGGTAACCTGCCGGCCGGGGTTCGAGCCCCAGCCACGTCAAAAATGAAAGATTATCAATAACAATTTTAATTAATTTTCATGTTGTAAAATTTCTTTCTTCATAAAAATAATTTAATGAAAAATTAAATTTCATGAACTTAAGCCTAATTAAAAATATTAAAAATTTGGATTAAAAACCATAAATAGTTCAACAAAATAACCACAATACTAATTATTGTTAAAGCTAAGGCACGAGCTCTATGTGTACATTTGTCCTTCAAGTTGTGCTGAAAAAGGTCAACAGAAAAGAAAATGACAAAATGAAAAAACAAAAAATGTACTTGGACTTCAAGAAAAATTCTTGACAAAAGTACGAAAAAACAGAAGTATGGGAAAAACATGTAAAATCAATTAAAATGGTTAATCATTCAGGAAAGCAAATTTCGATCTACCAAATGTTAGAATACAATTTGGTTTAAGGATTGATGTTTGACTATTGACGTCAGCAGCCGTCGATGGCTGCGAGTGTAAGACGGCAAATCCATCTGAGGAGATTGAGTGGTTGCAATCGAAACATGTCATGGTAACCTGCCGGCCGGGGTTCGAGCCCCAGCCACGTCAATAATGAAAGATTATCAAGAACAATTTTAATTAATTTTCATGTTGTAAAATTCCTTTCTTCATAAAAATAATTTAATGAAAAATTATATATACCCTTTTACACCTGTGGTGAAGGGTATAATTAAATTTCATGAACTTAAGCCTACACTGAACCAAAAAACGCTATTTAAAACAAAATTTTGCGTTTTTATTTTAAAATTGCAGCAATTTTTTTGAAAATATATTAAAAACAAAAATGTTCAATTTTATTTTAAAAAGAAACGGTGTGGTTTTCAAAATAAGGCAATAAAAATCATATTTAAAACAAAAATGTACGTTTTTGTATCAAAAAATATTATTTTTTTTACTAAAACTTTTAAGAACAAAAAGGTTTTCTTTTATATTAAAAGGCAACACTTTTGTTTTTACTATAAGAAGCAGAAAAAACATGTTAAAATTTAAAATTTTTCGTTTTTGTTTTAAAAAGTTTAACAATTTGAAAAACGTATTAAAGTCAAAACAGGTTTGTACTTGAAAATAAAATAAACCATTTTAATTTTAAAAGTTGACAACTAAGCGTCATTAAAAAAATATAGCTCGGTGCAGTGTGTTTTAAAAATTTCAAAAAGTTAAAAAAATATTAATAGCTCGGTGCATTGTGTTTTAAAAAGTATAAAAAGTTAAACAAATATTATATCTCAGTGCAGTGTATTTTAAAAAGTATAAAAAGTTAAAAAAATATTAAAAGCTCGGTGCAGTGTGTTTTAAAAAAGTTAAAGAATATTGTAAAAAATGAAAGACCACGCTGAAGATTTTTTAGAGGTATATGACATTAATATTTTGCAAGAGCCAAATACCGAAAGTGATCCTTTAGTGGATCTTTTAAAACGTTTTGATTTAATGATTGTAATGTCATTTCTAAAAGGTAAGTTGCAACTTATTATTATAAAGTTCATTTTTCAAGGTTATGTGTTAGTCAAAATGTCGCCAATATTAAAATCTTTCCATTTTTTTATCTTTTTAGAGAGTAGTATAACATACCAAGTCTTCAATACTTAAAAAATGAAGATTTGAAAGAAATTAATCCCTTGATACCCCTTCGAGTGGAATTTAGAGAGAAGTTATTTGCGTGGAGGAAAAAAGAGGTGTTTATTAATAAGTTTATTTAATATTCTTTGCTTTATTTTAAAATTTTTTAGTTTGGTATTGATGATGACACTTTATCAGCTCCGTCAAAAGTGCAAGATTCGTTGTGTCATTCGCAAACCCAATCATCATCGAACAACTCGGGTGCAGCTGTAGTAAAAGTAAGTTTTTATCTTTGAATTATAAACAAATTTAAAAACTTTATTGATGGAGACGGCAAAGAACAAAGCCATTTTAAATTTGTACGAAAAGGCAAATGCTCTTACCAACGTGAACGGAACTTATTAATCTAATTATAATTATAATTAAAAATATTAAAAATTTGGATTAAAAACCATAAATAGTTCAACAAAATAACCACAATACTAATTATTTACGAAAAATTTAAATTATAATTAAAAATATTAAAAATTTGGATTAAAAACCATAAATAGTTCAACAAAATAACCACAATACTAATTATTTACGAAAAATTTAAATGAACTGACATTTTCTTTCGTATAACATAGTTGCAATTGTAAAAGGGCAATTTATAATTTAAGAAAATGGGTAAAAAAATGCCGCAAAAAGAAAACGTACTACATAACACAATTTGTACGAACTCGTTAATCATTTCTTTCGAATCGTATTACATAATAACACCCCTCTGTTAATTGATAAATTAATGTTTTTTAAATTTCTTTTAAAACTTAGCTGGGGAGCCATTTGTATTTTAACAATTACTATATCGTCACCTTAAAGACGAAATAACCTATCTGCAGTTTTCAAAAGTTTACAGGAGAGGGAAAAAACGTTATAAAATTGGAACTATTAACGATATTGAAACGAAAATTACACATTTTGATTAAAATGAAACCAGTAATATATATGGGATGAGAAAATTTTGTTTTTCTAATCACAGCTTATGTTATGACACTTAGGTTGTTTGGAATTGTAAAAATCTGAAACCAAATAACCTATCTGCAGTACTAATTAGTATGAATAAATAAAAATTACTTTACACATGAATATTATATACATTAAATAATTACAGTAGTAGTTTCTTTTACTGGTTTACCCTGCCTTTACACATGCAAGTAATTACTTGCAAGTAGTATGTATATACGTATTATCAACTTAAAAGTCGAAGAAAAAGTACACAGTCAGTTGTAAGTTAATTTTTAAATGGTCTCGAAGCAAAAACATCCTATAAAAAAACTTTGTTTTTCGGTTTAACAACATTACTATGTTAAAAATATTAAAAAGTTATAACAAAATAAATTTAATAATTAATTCTTTATTAAATTTTCGGTCCATTTTGATAAAAAAAAAATTATGTTTATTTTATAAAATATCTGACCACAGTATTGCCGTAGTGGCGATTTCATAATATTACTAAGAAAATATTTTGATTAACAATTTTTTTTTCAAAATGCTTGAAATTAATGATAAAATTACCATTGAGATGGGTTATTGTATAGTTGATCTCTTTTTTACGTGTTATTTTTTATAAATACACAAAAAATCCGCTATAAACATAACTTTTATATTACTAAGTACTAGTAAATTGATACAAGTCATCCATGGTAATTCATTTTTCTTCATTTGTCATTTTACTTGCTGCAAGTGTCAAAAATTTACTTGCAAGCAAATTCTCTTGCAAGTTGGGCTGCAAGTACGAAAAATGTGATGGTGTTAGTAAAAATGTGTGAATGTATTGAGTTTTTCGAACTTGCACTTGCAAGTTTAAACCCTAGGTTAAGCAAAAACAAGTATGTACTTAATGTTTGTTTAAATTACACTATGCAACAAAATTAAACTTTTATCAGGATTTTTGATGATTTATTTTTCTCTTTTTTTATGCGTAACGGTCCTCTAGGTACAAAAACTTTGTCATTTGTAATATTACATGTTCGAAATTTTGCACACATATGCGTTATGATATAGGGAATAAAAATCCATAAAAAACTCAATTTTGAAATTTTTGCAGATAGGTTATTAGGTCTTTAGGATAACGATATGTATATCGTCATGTTAAATGCAAACGGACGTAACTACACTTTTTAATTTTTTACAGGAGAAGCAAAAAACTTTACAAAATCAATAACAACAAGGTGTAATTGGCGTTTGAATTTCGTTAATAAAATCGCCATTTTTGATCGTAGGAATTTAAAATTTTGCTCGAATATGTATTTTGATAAAATGAACAATAATCGATAAAAAATTCAATTTCGAAATTTTGTGTAGTTACGTCCGTTTGCATTTAATATGACGATATGTATTTGAATAAATACATTTTTGTATATTTATTGTATCCATTTATAATATTCAGGATTTTGCTTTTGTAATATATTTTTTATTGGCCTAGATCAAGACGATTTCATCCCAGGTAATCTCGGTACTACAACAAGTACAACTCGTACAAAAACCACAAGAAATTTGTTTTTGTAAAATCATTGTACAATGTCAAAAACAGAAATAAAACAAAACAGAAACACAGATAATAAAAGAGAATAAACAAAATTTTGACATCCAACAGTGATTTAAGCTCAAAAAATAAAAAAAGTCATCAGCAGGGCTTTTAAGACCGCCTTGATAGGCTTTTGTATATTACTTATGTATGTATGTATATAAAAATAAATAAATAATTTTTAAACAAAAAATCTCATTTTAAATTTTTCTTCACAAAAATGATTTTGTGTATTTTTATTTACTGCAATTCTTAATTTGAATTTTTTTAATTTGTAAACTGTCTTTGAGAAATATTTATGTTTTTCTGGAATTTAAAAATAGTGTTACACTAATTGCAAAATAAAATTCTTTTTACAAAGAATTTTATCAATGCTTAAGAATTTCTAAAAACCAATTTGGAAATCTGTAAGAAAATATGTATTTCATATATTTTCATATAATATAAATTTAGAAAACTACAAACTAAAGAAAGAAAAAAATAGGATATTAAGACATTACTTTAGGTTTTAGAGAAAAGAACTACCTACATTAAGTTAAGAAAAAATGTTTAGACGGAAGTTATAAAATTGTTAATATTTGCAAAACATAAAAAGGGTGTTATTCATAAAAAATATTTCAGGTTTATGAAACAAGTTTTCAAAAATCTAAAACATTTTTTATGAATGAATATTTTAGTACTTAAAAAAATTGTTACGCTGCACTTATTTATATATGAAATCAGGCAAAACCTAAAGATTAATATGCAAAAATTATTAAATTAGTAAAAACATATAATTGTTGTCTTCTGTCTCTATTTCTCTTTCTTTTCTAAAACCACAAACTCAGTGTCGTGTATTATGGATGTTGGTTTTGAAGCCACTATTCATATAATACGAGTACAGTTCATCTCAGTACGGTGCATAACGGCGACCGGGAGGTGAGGGACCGCGCATATTACGCGACGACATCATACGATCGTCAAATGAATCACGACTGAAATCTTCATAACTGCAAGAAAAATAAATCAAATTTATTAAAAGTTATTGATGGAGGTTAAAATTTTAGTTTATGTTACTGTACTAACCCGCCATAACGGCCCATGCCATTGCTGCCACGAGATGGTGGTGGTGATCGTCTACTAAACATGCTATCATAGCCACGTGATAAGCTACCACCTCTAAGGCTGCCACTTAACGGTGGTGGTAAAGGCATTGGATCACGTCTCGATAACGGTGGTGGTGGAAAATCACGCATACGCGATCCCTGATAACGACGTTCAAATAAATCACGCGTGTCTTCGAATCTACGATCATAGTAGTCATAATCCTATAAACAAAGTAATTTTTTTTTAGATTACACTCATATGTACTTGTATAAACAGAAAATTTTAAAAATTGTGATGTAATTTTAAAATTTAATAATCAGGTAAATAATGATGAAAATCTATCGTTTTTAAGACCGATTTCAAAATACATTTCAAAATTATAGTCGTAAATTTTTATTCAAAATGCTGTTCAGTTAACATACAGTGACATTTTGGCTTCCAAGAGAAAAAATGAAATTTGAAAAGCATTATTGTAAATTATGTATTTGAAACTAATGGGTCGATTATGGATGTGGATTAAACTGAACTTCAGTCGTTAGCAGCAAAATAATGCTACGCCGCTAATATTAAAATATAAAATAAATGTATACTTGGCCTTATAGGCTTTCTTTGTATTGATTAAAATAAATTAAAAAAAAAAAAATTATATTTGTATATTTTAACATGAGCAGCGTTGTCTTTTCGCTGCTGGCAACTCAACTTCAGTTGCGTTGCTATCCATAATCGACCCATAATTTGAATTGAATTGATTAAAAGATTAAATAAATTTAACACACAGTTAGGGACAAAATTGTTCACAAAATAAGCGTTATTGGCAAAATAGGCTATAAATTTTTGTTTTATTTATAATTATTTAACTTTTTTGAACTATATTAAATGAAGAACATAAAAAGAACTTAAAAATAAAAATTTTTCCAAAAAATATGTGTTCATAATATTTTACACGGTTTTAGTATTAAGTTCTGAATGTGAACAATTATGACCGCTGTAAGAGATTATTGTTGTATTTGGGTCCTAGCGTTTGGTGTGTTGTCCCTTTGCTCTTTTAAGCTACCTTAATCCTTTTCAACATACTTATACAAAAGTTTTTAGCATTTTCGGCTTTATTTTTCCAAGCTTTACCGGCAAGCTCCCAAAGCTTATATGCAGTGTTAGGCGGACTTCTCTGGGCAAAAAAATTTTTTGGAACTGACCAAAGGTACTCAATTGGGTATAACTCTGGCGACTAATTAGGTAAATTTATTTTCGTATTTTTATTGTCTTCAAACTAACTTTAAGCTATTTCTGAATTATGCTTAAGATCGTTGTGCTGCATAATGATATCACCCTGTCGAGGTTCTAAGCCGAATATGGCTAATCTTGGAATCTACGGGTCTTCAATTATGGTTCCCGCGAAAACAATCTCAAGTCATTTATGAGATTATCAAAATTTTAATATTTGGAATTATTCCGCCCTTTTACGCTAACACTTTTACGACAGCCATGTTTACTGCCGCCCAACTGGCTCTAATCTCATAATTTTTGTCCGATCTAATGGTGTTTTCTTTTCTACAAAAAAGTGTGACATTTTATTTAAAAAAATGCAATTTGGTGTCTGTTTCATAAAAATTTTGCTTCCAAAAAAGGGTGAGTTTTGTAGAATAAAACAACCCACCCTTTCCGGGAGCAAAATTTTTAAGAAACAGACTCCAAATTGCATTTTTTTTAAATTAAATGTCACATTTTTTGTAGAAAAGAAAACACCATAAGGATGTTACACGCATTGAATCTTTAAAACTGAATTTTTCTGTCTTTTTTGCAAACTTCAGCCGTTTTCAGCTTTTATTTTTGCTAAAAGGTAGGTCGTCGCTCTTTATTCTTGCTACTTATCTACTTGAACTTAAGCAACTTTGTACGATTTTAGTGCTTACATCTAAATTGTACTTTTTTGGGCGACCAGCTTTGTTGCTTTTGGTATCCAAACTACAGTTTTTTTTTTATTTTACATGAAAATCCCACTGAAATGTTTTATTTTTGTGATCTTGCGATGTGAGACTCCTTTTTTTTAATTTTTTACAATGCTCTGTTTTAAAAGTGCCGCTTTCGACTTACCGTTCTTAAAGAAACTAGGCAAAATTTAATTGCTCAAATTTTTTTTAAAATTTTAAAAAGTTTAATATAAGGAATTAATTTACTCATTTTAAAAGCAAATCCTACAGATAAAACTTGAAATTTTTTTGGAATTGTTATGAAAGATTCACACAGGGTCAATATTGTTTACACAAATGGGCATTTCCATGTCAACGTACCTGACATTTGTACGCCTTCAGAGAGATAGAAATTTTGCAAAAATGGTATTTACTGGAAAATTTTTTTTATCATTATTTTTTATTTAGAGGGTACTATATATGAAAAAAAAAATTATTAAAATCGGAACCTTGTTGTTCAAAATATCGAGCAAAATAAGTGCATATCGTACGTGACATAAAACGGAAGTGAGTTTGAGGTGAATTTAAAAAAATACGAAAATCTGCGAATTGTGCGAGGTTTTCCTTCTTTTTTTAATTTTTTACATTAAACCACATATTTTTCCTTTATAATCCGTAATTGGAAAATTTTTTTTTTTTGGATGGTTTATAATAAACAAAATGTAATATCGTTCGTGAAATATTTTTCTCTTATAGTATTTACATGGCATGAAATTTATTTTTTGTAAATATATGTATATAAAAACTTAAAACAAACAAGTAAGAAAGTATAGTCGGTCAAGCCCAACCATATTATACCCTACACTATAATATTTAAAAAAAAAAATTTTTTTTGTGAGTGTACCCTACTTGGGGCCCGTGGCCAATCAAGATCGCCAGAACAGAACTATGCTATGAGGTTAAGAATTATATAAAAGTTATTTGTGCCGAATATTACTTAGTTATCTCCATCAATGAGATTTGTTTGCCCCTAGCCGATTTAAGGAAGGGGGTTTATATGGGACCTGTTGTTAATTTTGGACCTACCCGCACAACATTTTGTCATGGCATAGTACCTATCGTAAAAGTAATTGTCGGAAATTTTAATGTAAGTACCAGAGAACTGCAAAATCACAATTTTTCTTGATTTATTCATACGCTAAAATTTACATTCACTCTTTGTATGTATGTAATGTCATTACATTATTCCAAACTTATTTATTGGCATTTCCCCAGAAAGGTCTACCAGGATGAAAAAATAAAATGTTGATTATCATCGTCTTTTATTGTTTATAATTATAAAAAAGTCTTTGTTATTATAAAAGAATGGTTTCATAGCATATCTTAGCTGTTTTACTTGATTGGGCTGGAAACTGGAAAATTTTATAATTTCCTGTACTTTCTACTTCTAAAGACATTTTTATATACTTATTTCACATGCAAGAAATATGTCATGTTTACACTCTTTCTTCATAATCTCTCTATTAAAATCAGTTGTAAAAGGAATATTAAGTTTTTTTGTTAAGGAAATTTAAAGACATTTATGGGAAAATGCGTGGTGATAATAATAAAAAAACATATGGAAAAATCGTACGTTCGCGACCGGTAAATAAGCCAATTAAACAAAAACCAAGAGAGATATTTTTTTTTGTAAATACTGGACCACACGTTTATTACTCTTATTATGAAAACTTCAAGTCGATGAAATACATCTTTTGCACTAAACATAGAGCTACCCAAATGCTATCGAATCGAAAGAAGAAATGCTAGGAAAAGTTTAGTTTTCTATATTATTTGTACATCAAAAGCGTACCTACGTACAGAGTTCTCATTTGCGCACACATTGCACTCTTGCGCGTGCGCCAAGACACTCACATAAAAACTAGCGCATGCACATGCGTTAGAGCGATATTTTATATTTGTCTCTTACACACTCATGTGTATGTGCATTTTGTTGTTGCACATTTCGTGAGTGGTGCATGGAATGAGCAACGCACCAATGCACATGTGCATGCACACAGGCATACAATTTATTGATGTTATTATCAGCGTTGCCAAACTAGATTTTTGATGTGACAAAAATTCCTAAACGATGTTTTAAAATTTAAATACTTGTTAGGATTTTTTTTTATATTCTTAAAAACAGTTCTGCCATAACTTTTTGATGAAAATATGACAAAACTTCAAAAAAAATTTTTCTAAATCGTTAAATGAAGAAAATATGCTTAAAATCTGCTAAGATTAAAAAATAAAACTTTAAATATTTTAAATTTTATTAAATTTGCTAAGCAGCTGCTAAACAACAAATAATTTTTATATAAATTTTTTGCATAAAAAGTTTTATTTAAAAAATATATAAGATACATTATGCGACAAATAGAAGTAGTAAAAACCTGAATATGAAATTTTTTAAAAATATGTATAGTAAGTCGTTAAAAAAATGCTTTCCTAAAAAGAAAATATATGCTAAAAAATCTGCTTTTTGTTACTAGGCCTACACAAAATTTTGAAAATACCCTCTAATTAATATTAATTTTTACGACCTCTTCAATTTTCCGTTTTTTTGTTGGTGCACCTTCATCATCACTTTCATTTGCATTTTGCGTAATGTCTTTTTTGTGGACGAGTTTATAATGTCCTTTAATGTTGAAGGAATTGGTTCTACCTAACTGTTTCTCACATTCTGAGCAATCAATATTATTAGCGCTTTTCAAAACTTTATAAAAATTATTTTCAAAATTCATTTTTTTAAATGCATATAAAAAACAATGTATGCTCTTCACTCTGCAACTGTTTTAAAACGTATTTCCTTCACTATTTGCACAGCTTTAGGAATTTGCATAAATCTTTGACTAATGCACAGACATAATCTGATGCAACAACAAAATTATGTATTACAAATTTTTTTACTGATCATAAAAAATTATTTGAAGGTTAAGTTTTTTTTGTAATTCCTTCAAACAAAGAATGGCAACAACAAAATTCATGTATATTTTTGTTTTTGTATGTAAAAATTGTCATGTATTTTTAGACAAAATACAAAATGTTTTGAATGTTTTGGAAAAAAAACCATAAAACCACAAAATTCCGTTACATTCAGGCCTGTTCTGAAAATCACATTTTATGAAAGTGATTTGAAATCACAAGAAAGGTGTTCTGGGCATATTATTTTGTGATTTCAAAACGTTCAGCTACGTAAACAACTTTTTGAAATCACTTTGTTATTTTTGCGACTATTTTAAGATGGCCGTCATAACAAATTACTTAAATAAAATATTCAATGTGTTGTTTATTAATTGTTTATGCCGTAAACTATTTTATTTGCAACAAATCCTTTAAAAATAAGAAAATTCGACGAAACTTAAAACAATGATATTTGCTTTTGAGACTTCTGTTGTGATTTCAGTTTTTTTTTAGTTGAATTAAAGATCGCTATTTTTCTAACAGCGGCATGAAAGCTAAGTGTAATATTTATTAAAAATCGTTAGAGCTGTAAAGAATCACAGGAAAAATCGCTTCTATCGCGAAAATGGCTAAATTCGCGAAAAATTGCAAGCTTGTAAACAAGCCTACAATTTTATTTGAAATCGCTAAATGGGTAAAAAATATTGCAAAAATGGCGAAAATTCGCGAAAAAAATTTTATATTTCAAACGAGCCATAAAATTGATTGAAAGTCCCCAAAACTATAAGGAATGGAAAAAATTCGGTAAAAATGTCTAAATTGGCGGAAATTCGCAAAAATTTGCTATCAGCGGTATGATAGCAAAATTCTATTATTTATTATAAATCGTCAAAGCTATAAAGATTCGAAATCTTATAGAAACAAATTGCTTTTATCGCGAACATGGCTAAAATTCGCAAAAAATTGCAAAATTTTAAACACACCCTAAACTTAATTTGAGATCGCTAAATCGGTTAAAAAAACAAATTGTTGGAAAATAACATAAAAAGCGTTAAAAATTAGCTATAATTTTGTAAAACAAACTTTTTGTATTTTCTTGTGCTTTCGACAATTGAAAAATCGCACAGAAAAACACAAAAACGGTGTGATTTACAGAACACCACAAAATCACAAGTGTGATTTTAAAAGCACATGTGATTTGAAATCACGTGATTTTCAGAACAGACCTGATTTTTACACAGTTATTGCATGTGTCTTTTTTATAAGAATAGTTGGAAATTTCCATAACCCTTTGACCAATGCACAGACATAATCTGATGCAACAACAAAATAATGTATTCCAAAATTTTTACTGATCATAAAATATTATTTGAAGGTTAAGTTGTTTTGTAATTTCCTTCAAATAAAGAATGGCAACAAAAAAATTTATGTATATTTTTATTTTTGTATGTTAAAATTGTCATGAATTTTTAGACAAAATAGTCTACCTGTTTTAAGTGTTCTAATAAAATGTTTACAAAATCATAAAGCCAAAAAATTCCGTTACCTTTTTACACAGTTATTGCATGTGTTTTTTACAAGAATGGTTAAATAATTTCCGTATAAGCAACAACCGATTATACAAGTTACATATCAATTCCAGTTTTTTCATGCCTACTATTGAAAATATTTATTATTCAAATTGGTATAAATAGAAGACAAATGTAACATAAAATTATTTATTAAATTTATGTAGGAATTTTCAATATAACCAAATACCTTAATTTTTGACTAACAACTATTTCATAATAATATTTTACACGATGAACTGCATTTCTGGCAACATTGTTTGAAATAAAGATAAAAAACAAACATGGCTTCTAATGAGTGTGCATGCGTGCGCTAGTATATTATGCTCATGCGCATATGCACATGAGTTTCATCGATCAATGCTCATGCGCTTGAGCATGCGCATTGATATAAGAAAATGTTGCACATGCGCATGCGCATGAGCAAAAATTTAAGCTCATGTGCTGCACACTCATGAGCAAATACGAACTCTGCCTACGTACGTTCGCGACCCCAGGAAATGCACATACCCTTTTCCACCTGTGGTGAAGGGTATAATAATTAGGCTATAATCAAACAAGTAAGAAAGTATAGTCGGTCAAGCCCGACCATATGATACCCTACACCACAGTATTAAAAACACATCATGCTTATGTGTCCATGTAAATATGGATTTATCTATGTTTATAAACTTCATGAAAATCGGTTTGAAAGTTTGGGAGAGGCAGAAATTGACCCCTGCATCCCCTTGTGGTCCTATTTTTTAAAGACTGCATAGCTAATGTGTCCCAATAGATTTTTTTTTTTTTTAATTCCCTACGCTAATCCCCGCGAAGCTTGACGCTTGTCTGCAGGAAAGAAACCAGATTCTCTGGCGGGAATCGAACCCGCAACCCCGGAGTTGATAGACTAGCTCACTACCAGCCAGCCTACCGGGGATATGGATCTATCTATGTTTTAAATTTCATTAAAATCGGTTTGAGAGGCAGAAATTGCCCCTATCTCCCCTCGTGGTCCGATTTTTTTAAAAATGTATACATTTTGTATCCATATAGATATGGTTCTATCTATGTTTTAAATTTCATTCAAATCGGTTTGATAGTTTCTGAGAGGAAGAAATTTCCCCCTATCTTCCCTCGTGGTCCTACGATTCGGCCCATTTTAAATAGGCTTGGTCCTTATGCCAATAAGAACCTATGACCCAAATTTTATCAAATTATCTCCAAAATTGCGACCTGTACTTTGCGCACAAGGTTACATGGACAGCCAGCCAGCCAGCCGGACGGACATCGTTAGTTCGACTCAGAAAGTGATTCTCCACTATTGTGGTGTGGGTATAAAAACAACATATCACAGTTAATGGTTAATGGCTCCCCAGCCGCAAAAAAAATAACAAAGAGAAAAAAAGAAATGAAAAATATCCTAAAAAAGGTTTATTAAAAAAAGAAAATCAGAAAAATACCAATTTTTATGTAAAACTAGATAACTCCATGCATTTTTTGAAAAAAAAAAAAGATAACTCCAAAGTATCTGGAAAAAAAACAGAGAAATAAGAACTTTGAATGGACGTTGTTTCGAAAACTAAGAGAAAGAGTGAAATAGAACGAATTCGGGTCACAAGCTCTTTGGGTCAAAATTTTGAACCTAAAAATTGCAATTTCACAAAAGAAAGGGAGACGCTCACGAAGTAGTGAATTAATTTTTTCGTAAAAAACGAGTAAATAAACTTGCCGAGTTAAATAGTTAATCTTTTTCCACAAATCATTACTTAAGTTGCCTTAATTCCGTAAAATTTAACAATGAATTGAAGAAAAAAGTTTTTCGGAAAAACTAGATAACTCCATTTTTCAAAAAAAAAAAAAAAAAAAAAAAAAAAAAAAAAAAACAAGATAACTGACATTGATTTTCGGTTTAAATGTCCAAAATTTAGTTCAATGGAACCAGAAATCTTTAACGTTGTTTAAAATTATGGTTTGTTTTATGCCCATGCATAATAACATAAATTCATATGTTTAAAACTTTAATGGCCGTTTTCTCATTAGGCGATTATCTTTTTACCCAACGAAAAACTGCACATTAAAGAACTTTGGTTTTCTCAATGTCTCATTTGCTTCTATTCGGTCGTAAAACTAACCAGCACTCATCTGCCAATTATTTATTTTCCTTTTATTTGCCGTGCAGACAAATTCAAGTGTGGTTTTTTCGTGTTTTAAAAAAATGGAGTTATCTAGTTTTTCCATACGGCCACAGATTTATATTTACCCGCTGTAAAAATACTCAGGTATGTATGTGATGACAATCGATCGATTTCAAAACGAACTTTTTTAAGTTTCTGAATTATAGTCTTAAATTTTGGTTCAGAAAACAATTCATTTAACGTATATAATAAATATAAAATTTAAAAGATTATCATTCAAAGCCAATTTCGATCTGTCAAAGTTAAAATTCCATTTGTTTTTAAGATTGATGTTTGACTAGAGATGCAACAACGTTCTGAAGTTAAAGAAATTTTTTTTTAGCGGGATTGTTTTTTTTTGCTCAAAAGGGATGCGAGCGACTTATTTATTTATTTCATTAAATGTATAAAAAAAAAAATATTTCTAACTCTAGACGAGGGTTTTTAAATTTTTACCATATGCAGTGTCCTTTCTTATCCATGTAACTTGTTACCTATTGGTGTAAACAAAATTTGTCCCTAGTGGGCGATTCTATTCTGACGGGTGCAACATTTATACGCAGCAGGTATTTTAATGTCAAGTGCTTGAATTGTTCACCATATCTAGCGTTCTGATGTGAAGCCGACATTCAATTCTTGTGCTCTGAACAACTTCTCCGAACTTTACCTATAATTCCATATGTAAACTAAATTTTAGAAAAAGGCACTCAATCCCCTTGTGCTCTAAGCCCCTCATATAAAGTAACCTTCGGAAGGAAATAATTCCCAGTTTCTATTTGTTAAAATTGTTGAGTTAAATACATTCAATTTATAAAGTATCACTATCCAGTGTGACACAAAGAATGCTGACGAAGGCCGTAGCGGGCCAGAAAATGCATTACATTCTTCTGGTGTCTAATAATTGTAAATTTGGCTGTTTTCCTAAACGCCTGTTGCATTGTAGTAATACATGGCGACATGTTCTTAAATGCAACCATACAAATTTTGACAATGCATTTAGTTCCGAAATGCAACTTTGTAGTTGTCACTGCGCAGAGAAAAGTAAATAAAGCAGTTAAAATAAGGTAGATGCAAACCCATACTCATATGGGCACTTCCAAGATTGTAAACGGGACATTCGCACACGTTTATATTGACAAAACTGTAAAAAACAACCTGATTTTAATTTTTTAAATTAATGATTCTTTTAACTCCCAATTAGCTCTTTAATTTCCGCAAATGAAATTTTTCGCTTACTGTCGTGGTTTCCGAGATAATTGCAAAAAACCAGTGATTGTAAACGGGACAAAAAACGGAAGTGGGTTTTAAGGGTTAACCGTTTAAACAGTGATTTCTGCGAAACCTGACACAATAAGGGTATTCACGTCACAAGTTGCACCCTTGCAAAAAAGCAAAAGTGCAAAAATATAACAACAACCACAAAGACAATTATTTACGCACAACTAATTGTCTGTGTGGTTGTTGTTATATTTTTGCACTTTTGCATTTTTGCTAGGGTGCAACTTGTGACGCGAATACCCTTATATTTTATTGGGATTAATTTTAAAATGTTGCGTACTTATGTGCCCTAAAAATGGTTTCAATTTCAAAATAAAATATGAATTACATTTTTTTAAATAAATTGTTAAAGAAATTGTAAACGGGACAATTTTTCAACCATGATTTAAAATTTTTATGTTGCTATTTATAATCCTTTATATAAGAAACTTAATAAAAAATGTTTTTCAAATCATAAATATGCCTTAGATTAGAGTATTGTTGTCCCAAATGCATATTTTCTAATATACACAAGTATGTGCTAAAAGTTGTAACAACTGTAAAAAGTAAGCACGACTAGACGAATCCATGTGAAGCCGATTACCAGTTAGAACACCCAATCGAAGGCTATGAAGATCAACAACTGCAGGTTGATTATGAGAACATCGAACATAGCGACGTCCATTTTTTAGTTTAAATCACTCTTCGTTACCGTACATCGAATGCAAAACGAGGAGTGGAGATATTTTAAAATTTTTAATTGACACCGGCTCCGGAAAAAATTATATTCGACCCGAAATTGTAACCAAATCTATACCTAACACTAAAAATTTTCTTTGCAAAATCAGTAGGTGGGGATATCCACATAACAAATCATACCTTTATCACTCTTTTTAATATAGACATTCCAATAAAATTATTTCTACTATCCACACTAAAAACGTTTGATGCAATCATAGGCCATAGCACTCTAAAAGACCTCTCTGCCGTTATTAACACAGCAGAAAACTATATGATTATTCAAAAAAAAATTAAGATTCCGCTTAAACAACTATCGATGCCTGATGTTAATATGCTAAATATAAAAAACGAGCATATGAGCGAAAAACAAGCGAACGGAACAAGCTCCTTGGTAAAGACCCGGATGAGAAATTAACATACACCACTAAAGTGGTTGGTGAAATTAGAACATCGACTAATAATCCAATTTACTCAAAATTTTATCCATACCCTATGTCATTAAAAGATGAAGTGGAGTTACAGATGAAAAAAATGTTAGACGATGGCATTATACGACCCTCCAGGTCACCATACAATTCTCCGGTATGGATTGTGTCAAAAAAACCTGACTCACAGGGAAATAAACAGTACAGACTTGTGATAGATTACCGAAAATTGAACTCAGTTACAATATCCGATACTTACCCAATACCGAACATAAATGAGGTATTGTCTCATTTGGGGCAAAACAAATTTTTTTCGGTTTTAGATCTCAAGAGCGGATTTCATCAAATACCATTGAAGACGTCAGACATTGAAAACACCGCATTCTCAATTAATAATGGGAAATTCGAATTCACTCGGTTGCCCTTCGGTCTGAAGAACGCACCATCTATTTTTCAGCGTGCTCTAGACGATATTTTACATGAGCACATTGGAAAAATTTGCTTCGTCTACATCGATGATATAATCATCTTCAGCAAGACGGAAGGCGAACACTTAGAGAATTTGGAACAAATTTTTAGCACATTAGAGAACGCAAATATGAAGTTACAACTTGACAAGTGCGATTTTTTTAAATGCGAAGTAGAATTTTTGGGATTTATAGTTTCATCACAGGGTATCAAAACAAATCCGAAAAAAATTGAAGCCATCTCTGACTTTCCAATACCCAAGACCTTAAAAGAGCTACGTTCATTTTTAGGCCTTTCAGGTTATTATAGACGATTTGTAAGAGATTATGCTAAATTAGCAAAACCTCTAACATCTCTTTTAAGAGGGGAGGGAGGCCGCATATCAAAAAGACAATCAGCAAAACAATATATTAATCTAAATAACTCTGCTTTGGAATCATTTGAAAAACTAAAAAGGTCACTAGTATCGCAAGATATTATTCTTGCTTACCCAGATTTTGGAAAGCCTTTCGAATTGACGACCGACGCATCAAATTTCGCCTTAGGAGCGGTATTGTCTCAATCCGATCGACCCATTGCATTCATTTCGAGAACATTGAGTAAGACAGAAGAACATTATGCAACCAACGAGAAAGAGATGCTGGCAATAATATGGTCTTTGAACTCCTTCAGAAATTACCTGTATGGTAAATCAAAGGTAATAATCCGTACTGACCACCAACCTCTTACTTATGCAATGAATAACAAAAATAACAATGGAAAGCCGCATTGGAAGAATATAACTATGTAATAGAGTATAAACCGGGAAGAGCTAATATCGTTGCTGACGCACTTTCTAGAAACCCTTGCACAACTGAGGTAAACTCCTTATCGGTAAGTCAACACAGCGATGAAAGTTCTGGAGAAAACCTTATTCCAAGTGTGGAATACCCTATAAATGTATTTAAGAATCAGTTGTTCCTACTAATTAATCCAACACGGTTTTATAAATTTCAAACAATATTTCCAACATATCATCGCCATGAAATACACGAACCAGACTACAGTGAAGAAAATCTTATCGCCATCCTAAAAAAATATCTTAACCCATCAGTGATTAACGGTATCCAGACCCCCGAAGCGATAATGGGTAAAATACAAAGAATATACCCACTACATTTTGCTAACTTCAAAATAAGGTTTACACAAAATCAGGTCAAAGATATCACAAGTGAGGAAGAGCAAGAACGAATCATTATAGAAACGCATAAGCGTGCACATCGAAACCATAAAGAAAACAAAGCCCAAATACTTGCAAGGAACTATTTCCCGAAGATGACTAAAAAAATAAAGGATCTGGTATCTCAATGTGTAGTCTGCAAAGAAAACAAATACGATCGCCATCCCATTAACCCAGAAATTCAGAAGACTCCCATCCCGCAGTATCCTGGTCACATTGTTCATATTGATATTTACCGCACGGAAGGAAAATACGCTCAGGTAAAGATTATTAGACCAAGAGCAGCTGAAGACATTAAGGAACCCCTAAGGAAAACTCTACTTATGTTTGGAATCCCGAAAGTAGTTATGGACAACGAGAAAGCCTTCAACTCGGCTTCTGTGCTATTTATGCTAGAAGATCAACTAGGCATCCAGGTTTATAAGACACCACCTTACAAAAGTTCAGATAACGGCCAAGTAGAGAGATTCCACTCAACTTTAGCAGAGATAATGAGGTGTACGAAAGCAGATGGAATAAAAAGGTCGTTTACAGCGCTATTAGATAGATCTGTTAACGAGTATAATTACTCGATACATTCAACTACCAATAAGAAACCAGTTGAAGTTTTCTTTGGTCGAATCGTGAGTTCAGACCCGAAAAAACTTGAAGACGCTAGGCAAGAAACCATTTCGAGAATTAAGCAAAAACAGGAATATGATATAGACATCCATAATAAGAAAAGAACGCCAATAAAATGCTATAACCCTGGTGATACCATATATGTCAAAATAGACAAAAGATTAGGGACCAAAATTACACCTAAATATAGGAGAGATATAGTAAAAGAAGACAAGTCAACTACAGTACTGACAGAATCAGGAAGAATCGTGCACAAAAGCAACATAAAAAGTTAAACTCCCCATACCAACCTTTCTTTACAGATTACTTATTGCTGCGTCAGTTCAGGCTGATGTACAATTCAACAACTATACCTCATCAAAAATAGCCACAATAGACAATGGAATTGCCAAAATCCAAAATGGTATCTTCCGATTTATCCACAAATTCGACATCGACAAGTACGAATACTGTTTGCAAGACATTCGAAATTTTATCAAATCCTTTGAATCCTCCCGAAATCCCATGATTCCCATTCTTAAAGAAGAACTAAAAAGAACATCCCAATTACTAGAAAGCATTCGTGCAACAAAAATTGTAAAGACCAAGAGATCAATTAATATTCTGGGAACAGCGTGGAAATATTTAGCTGGCACCCCAGACCATGATGATCTAGAAAAAATAATTAATAATTTAGAAAAATTAAATACAAATAATAGTGAACAATTTATTATAAATGATTCTTTCGAAGCTAGATTAAATAATGTAACTAGAATAGCAAATTTTCTTACTAATAATATAAAAAAGAATAGCGTCTTAAGTGATGAACTTATCATACTTAATCAGAATAAATTACGTATAATTAAAGAAGAAATTTTGAATATAAAATATGCCGTACAATGGTCCAAACTAGGTATGATAAATTCATTCCTTTTAAATGAATTAGAAATTAAATTAGCAATTGAAAAACTTGATAATGAAAATATACCATTTACAAGCCCAGAAGAGGCACTAGAATTTATAAATATTAATGTAATACATAACTCAACGCTGATGCTCTATGTAATAGAAATTCCGTTGACTTCAAATATCGTTTATAAGAAATATTTAATTAAACCTATTCAAAATAATAATAAGATTGTAAAATTAATATTTAATGAAATATTAGCATTTGGAAACCAAATTTTTGGAATAACAAGTGTAAAAGTTTTTCGAACTTGGAAATTTGTAATAGAAATAACTTAAGAGATCTGTCTATAGACACTTGTTTACCAAAAATCCTAAACTCTCTTCCATCCTCATGTTATACTATAAATGGTTATCACATCCCTACAATTGAAGAAATTTCTACAGGAACATTATTGCTCAATGAATTCTACGGGACTATTAACGTGAACGAAGAACCTAGGAATATAAATGGAAGCTTCATCATATCCTACATCAACACCACAATCCGTATTGGTGATAGCGTTTACAGGAATATCGATGCGAATCCGTTAAAAGTTATACCACTTGTAAATCAACTCACGATGACGGAAATCGAACAACTACAGTTCCTATCACTAGAAAGCCTCCATGAACTGCACATAAACAACACCAAACGAATTTCAGAATTTAGCAAATCAACAAAAAGAAGGGAATTGTCCGTCATTGGCAATTTTGCTCATCATGATTCCTTTGGTCATGTTGACAACACTCCGGAAAAGCAAGACAAAAACTATAATTGTGAACGAGATACCAAAGCCCCCTAGAGCCAATGATTCCATCCAAGCCAACCTCAGTGAGATACAAGCAATACCATCCCACAACAATTTTAGAATCAACGATTTACCATTTCTGTACTCGATTGGGGACAATCGAATTTAAGAGGGGAAGAGTTAAGGAACAAAATACCTACTATTACAAATTTACGATTTTGAATAAGCTTCCGTTAATATGGCATTATGCAGGCGATCTAAATATAGTTCAACCTAATAATAGCTTAATTAACAGAAGTGATTTTACTTAAATAAAAATATGCAATGTAATTAAAAGAATTGACCTAGATGAATAAGAATGCTAAAATGTTAAAATACAATTTATTTAAAATTAACTTCCGCTTATAAAGCAACCTAAATATACAATTTTATTAACCTAGATAAAAAGAATGCTAAAATAATTAAATGCAATTTGTTTAAAATTAACTTCCGCTTACAAAGCATCCTAAATAAACAAAATATTAAAATGTAAATGTAGCAACCTAAATAAATAAAAAATATTAAAATGTAATTGCAAACCTATGCAAATTATTAACTATAAGTAATCTAGAAAAATTATTAAGTTTTAGTTTAGAACAAGAACTCATAATAAACGGACACATAGTGTCTAAATAAAAATTGTTGTTTTTTTTTATTTAATAAAATAAAATTAAATTAACTTGTATAAAGTCATTTCTGAAAAATTGAAGGAATAAGACTATTACAAAAAAGCTGTATAAAATACATAACTGAAATTTACTTTAAACTGGCATCAAAAAAGTATCAAATAGTTCTTTATCGTTTGCCTTTAACGTAAAATGAAAAATTGTTTTGCTTCTTCTGACAATTTTCAAGTTTTGAGTTTATACCCACCCTCTTGTTGATTTAAGCCGCAGTTCTGACAGTAACAGTATTGTAACCGTACAGATTAAAAACGAAGAAAAATCAAATTTAGATTTAGACATTACGGTTAAATTTTATCTTATTGCTAACTATAATCGTTCTAATTGCTTTAAATACAACGAAATGAAGGAGCTGATTTGCAACAATACTGTTACTGGCTAACTATAATCGTTCTAATTGCTTTAAATACAACGAAATGAAGGAGCTGATTTGCAACAATACTGTTACTGGGACATAAGTTTATTATATTTTGTATCAATAACTGAAGTTTATTATTTAAATAGTAGCTTTATTAACCATAAAAGGGACTAAGGGCTCGGTTATGTAATTGAAAAAAAAATAAAATAAACAATGAAAAGTACATACAAATGTTGGTAAGAAAACAGAAAAGCCAGTTTCCACTCTGTGTCTACGATGATTTTAAATTTGCAGTCACAATTTTACAATTAAGAAATACCTAGTATACATTTTTCCAATAAACTTAAGTTAAAAAAAATCAAATAAAATTTATTATTACCCTAAAGCCATCCATAATCCGGTCGCGCAAGAATGGTGGTGGTGGCGGTGGAGGATAAGGATCACGTCCGTACATACGGTCTCTGTAACCGCCCGGGCCCATGTCACGACCACCACCGCTGCCGCCGTATAAGCGCGGACATTCTTTTGACCAATGACCCGAACGGCCGCAACGATAGCACTGCTCTGGATCACCCATACCAGGTTTTGGTCGTACGCGACTTGTTGAGACCTGAACCTTCAGGGGCTGGCCATCGACAACACGACCATTTAACTCCTTGATACAATCTTGGACATCACCGATGCAGTCGAGATGAACAAAACCATAGTTACGAACGATATCACATTCTACCACGGTGCCGTATTTTTGGAATAATTCACGTACTTCGGGCGCACGAGTTTTATCGGTTAAATTGCCCACAAAAATTTTTGTAGTTGGTGTATTGGGTGCACGACGACTCTTTGCCGCCTCAACCTTAATGCCATAGCCATTGAGCATAAAGCCATTAAGATTTTCTATAGCTTTACGGCCTTGCTCTTCGGTTTCCATGTGTACAAAACCATAATTTTTTACAACGTCACATTCCACAACGGTACCGTATTTTTCAAATAGAGGCCTAAGCTCGGTGGCTTGAGTTTTCTCATCGAGATTACCGATGAACAGCTTAAAAGTGCCTGCTCCAGGCATTTTGTACGCGTGTTTATAAAATAAAAACGGCTAACGGATCACGATTGTTGAAGAATGCGAGCGGGCGTTTGCCTGCGTCTGCGACGTCGCGTGTTATATATCTAAGAACCGCAAAAGAACGTTGTAACGATTTTCCAAACCGAAACGTTTTAACACCGATATTCTAAATTTAAACAAACAAACCATATTTTTCAGAGAAAAATCCAAAATCATATTTTTTTCTAATTAATTTTAAATGTGATAGAGGAAAAAAAAGCGAGCAAGAACTTTATGGAATTTTTTTAATATTAAAAAAAAGTCGCCGCATGCAACCAACCGCATTATTGTCGGCCATTTTTGCTATCGATGCATACGCGACTACCATCGAAATTTTTAACGTTTTTTTTTAACAAAACAATTAAAACGAACATTACAAAATTTTAACAAATTACTTTTATTTATACGGGTTTAATCTTTAAAACATCTCACTTTATTAACAATTTTCTTTTGCCGGCTATTTAAGACCATATTTTTTTCTTTGTCGTGTTTCTTAAAGATGGCGTCATTTGAGGAAATGATTTTATTTGATTAATTCGCTTAACTATTTGTTTACAACTATCGGTTCGCTTACCCTCTTCTGTTATGTGTTATTTTCTCAATTATACTTATATTTTTTTAATAATTTTCCCAAAAAATAATAAATTTTTGGCAAACACGTCTATTTGCCTGCTTAATTTCTTTTTCAATAGTAGATACCGAAAAAAATTGTGGCTTGTACCAGGGTTGTCACATTTTTTTTCAACTTCATCGCCAAATAGTATACCGAAAATCTCCAAAATTCGGCTAACTTTTTTGCTTACCTGGGGTTTACACATGAAAGTACTTTCTTGGTCCCAATTTACACTAGGAACATTTCTTGCCGGACAGACGAAGTTTGTTGGCGAGGGGTCGAAAAGGTAGAGTGTGTAGTACATGACTATCTGTACTGGACATTTTTTCATTTCCCTTTCTTACTTTTCGTAGTTTACATACAAGTATTAATTTCTTTATAACTCCATGTCTACCACAGACATGATTTGCTGTTATAACATGATGTTATAATACTATGTTTCCACTACGAGCAAAACAACTTGTTTTGAGCAAAACGTGTCAAAGTGTTTCCATCAAGGCCTATCCAATAGGTCTGCTTACTACTACAACAATACAACAATACAAAAAACAACAGGCATTTTGTTTGTGTAAAATTCCTCGCCGTTGTCAAAATATTACTACCACATAGGCAAAACAAAAGGAAAAATGTGTTTTGTGTGCATGTATGTGTGGCAAAAAACCAAAAAAGTAAACAAAAATATACAAGTATAAGGAAAATGTAAACAACTTTTGATATCGTTGAGGAAAAAACCAAATAAACATCTGGCTTCTTAAGCAGACCTATTGGATAGACCCATGGTGGAATCAGCAGGTGGCATCGTTACGGCAACAAATACAACATTACAACAAAAATGGAAATTATATCACCGTTTACGTCAAAAAATATTTTAAACAAAAATCAAAGCGTGCCGCTAAACGTGATGAAATAAATACATTTTTAGTCAATTTTTATCAATATCTTATTTGTTTTAATTTAAAATTATCAAAAACATTAATAATATACAATAATCACAGCACAAAGCGTGGACTTTAAATATGTATTTTTTTCGAAATTGTCAATCACTAATAATGGATAACCCAGAGTTGTATTCATGAATTTCGACATGTTTTGGAGCAAAACTGGTTTTTGTTTGAGTTTTTCGAACATGAAAAATGTATGGGAAAACAATTAGCAAAACACTTGTTTTGCTGCAAAACTAGTTTTGTGGCCCAAAACATGTAAGTGGAAACGTACTATAAAAGTGTTGTTACATGCAGTCTACAACTGACATGAAATGCTTAACTTTAACGATAATATGATGTTGGTGTTAGGTATAGACTCATCATGTTATACTATGTTTCCACTATGAGCAAAACAACTTGTTTTGGGCAAAACGTGTCAAAGTGTTTCCATTATGTAAAACTGGTTTTGGTATTCGAATTTTCGAATCAATTTGACATTTATGTTGTAAACAAACATGAAAGCCAAAAAAAATATGTGTTGAAAAAAAATATTTTTCTTCAACATGAAAATTCCTTGTTTGATTTTTAATACACATATATACATATACATATGTACGTATATAAAAGCACACAATTTACTTCATTTTTATTATATTGCAAACAAATAATTCAGCTGGAGAGTTGCATAAACCTATTTAATAATTCTTGATATTTTGGTAAATATGTCACTTTTTTCGAAATTGTCAATCACCAATAATGGATAACCCAGAGTTGTATTCATGATTTTCGACATGTTTTGGAGCAAAACTAGTTTTTGTTTGAGCTTTTTGAACATAAAAAATGTATGGGAAAACAAGAAGCCCAAAACATGTAAGTGGAAACGTACTATTAGAAGTTTTCTCATGTTATAACACGGTTATTAATGCAAATGTTTTAACAACGCTTTTATAACATCAAGTTATAACAGCAAATCATGTCAGTTGTAGACGGGCAGTTACAGTGCTGATACACCTGCCAATTTTTTGTCATACCAAACGTCAAACTTCATATTAAAAAAACGCTGACAAAAATTTTCGAGTTTTTTTTATATAGACTTTGACGTTTGGTATGACAAAAAATTGGCAGGTGTATCAGCACTGTTAGGTATAGACTCATCATGTTAGAAGTTTTCTCATGTTATAACACTGTTGTTAATGCAAATGTTTTAACAACGCTTTTATAACATCAAGTTATAACAGCAAATCATGTCAGTTGTAGACGGGCAGTTAAAATCTCTAACTACCCGTCTCCACCTTCCATCAACTTGGTAAGAACAGCATGTCGCACATGAATTCTACTCGTGTAGACTGTTCATGTTCATGTTTCGTCCATGTGCTGCCATCGTTGCCTAAACATTCGTCTTAGCATCCATGTGCGCCATGATGTTGGCCATACAATGTATTTTCTGTATACAACCAAACGCACAACAAACAAAATTGTGTTCAATCAGAACATGAACATCAACACGTATTCGCCACATACAAGAACATGAACAAATTAATACCGTTGCTCTGCCGGCGTTATGGTCATGTCATGGTCTAATTGAAAGCGCATGGAGACGTGGGGTAAGTCGCAATTTACACTATGGACATTTCTTGCCGGAAAGAAAAAGTTTGTTGGCAAGAGAGGCAAGAAGTAAAGTGTGTCAAGCATACAGCGTCGCCTCCTTACCAACAAACTTTTTCTGTCCGGCAAGAAATGTCCATAGTGTAAATTGCGACTAACATGATGAGTCTATACTTAACACTAAAAGTAGAAGTACATAACACGCGTTAGTGAGCACGCGCTCTCTTGACTGCTGTCAAAAAAAGTTAAGCTAGTGTATTTTCATAGAACAAGCTACATGCAAAATATTTTGACGCGTTTGCGCCAGAAAGTTTGTTAACTTTGAACTTTTTAACGCGTTGTGTATTTTTGACAAGTAATCAGCTGACAATAAAAAGAATAATTTAACAAATTTGTGAATCATGAAAGAAAAACTTATTGAAGAGCTTAAAAAACATACAATATTTATACAAAAAGAATAAATTCAAAAAAATAATAAAATCTTGATATATGTACTTTCGAATCGGATTTCAATGCACAAATAAGTAAATAAATTAAAAACAGCTGGCAGGAATGGCTTTTGTGCCGCGCGGTGTGTAACGCGATCCATTTTAAAATATTGATTGATCACGAGCGTATGCTACATGTTGACGCTATCTTTTAAAAATTATATTTACTAGTATAAATTCTTTCTTATTCGCCTTTATTATTAAAATGTATATTAATTTGTTAAAGCTTGAGGTCTTTTTTATATAAAAATATTAATTTTACTTTAACAAAAGAAAAAAAAATTAATATAACTATGTGCTGTTTTCACAACACAAGTGACTGCACGTGTATTGAAATTTATATGAAAAGCACTCAGTTTTTTGAGTGTTTTCCATTCAAATTTTCCTACACGTTCATTCACTTGTGTTGTGAAAACAGCACATTAATATTTTTATATAAAAAAGAACTCTTACTTAAAAAAACTAATATAAAATTAAATAATAAAAGTCGAATAAGAAAATATTAATAAAAATAATTTTTTGTAATTTTATTTTAGTGTTTATTAAATTCATAAATTTAATTCTTTTACTACAATTATAATTGGCTACCATTTCACACATTTAATTTCTTTCTTTTCTGCTTCTTTTTTCTCAATTGACAACCCAATTCAACGTTTTATGTAACCCTGCGGCCACACGTTCAAGTTGTTCTTGATAGTCTTTTACATATACTGCTTGTCAAAATTTACATAAATTGAAAGCTGTGACGTAGGCTGCACTCAATTTGTAAGCAATTTACTTCCAAGATGTCAACAACAACAGAGACAAACTTGTACTCAGCTGTTAAATTGAAAGTAAATTGCCAAACAAATGGAGAGGTGAAATTGAAAGCCATCTCGTGGTCAACTTAAAATGTGTGAGTGTGTTAGTAAAAAACTGAGAGTGTATTGCAAATTGAAAGGAATTGAAAGGCAAAACTTGATGGTGTGGCCACCAAGTAAGCAATAATTGTCAACGAAAATGGACTAACAATTATTGCAACATAAATTACCGGCAATAAATATGTACAAAAATTGTAGTCTACATTAGAGATAACATAATTTTGACATTTACTGCAATATATGTCGCAATAATTATATCTGGTATAGACGGGCAGTGAAGAAGAAAATGTCTGGCACCACTGTTCAACTGTCAAGCATCCAATTTTGACTTTATAAAATGGGACTTACTAAGTTGCCACATAATCTTATAACTGCTGATGTAAACAAAAAAATTATAATAATTTTGCAACTATTTAGTAAAAAAGAATTTAACAAATATGGAGGAATCAGAATTGACAAGGTAAACAAATTATTTTGCAGTTTTTTTTATTAAATTGTTTTTATTTTAGAAAAGCCATTGAAGAACTTATGAATGAAATGAACGAGTATAAAGAAAAAGAAAGCATGCCAACAGAAAGAAAAAAAAATCCCTTAGGCAGACCAAATAAACGTTTTCTAGGACGAACTATCAGTTCAATCATGACGCACAATAAACGACAAATTGATCGAAATCATCAAAGATGTCAACGTAAACTTAAAGAACTGGATGCAAAACAAAAAAAGGGGGAGTTTTTGAATTATAAAAAGGATTACCAGCGTAAATCAAAAAGTTTACATGAAGTTATTAGTAGTAGTAGTTATGATGATGTTTGCGCGAAAAAGAATAGGAAAAAACTAAAAAAGAAAAAAAGGAAGTATAAAAAACGAAACTCGGTGTCCTCATCATCTTGTAGCAGCTGTGAAACGGATTCTAGCAGTAGTCATAGTACCTCTAATTCAACTGTACATAGAAATCGTAAGAAGAAAAGACACAAAAAGCCTAAGAAGGAAATTGAAGACTACGATGAGGATATCTATAATGATTATGAGCCGCATAGTTTAGGTTATTATGTAGATCCTAATATGGCCTATGCAGCCATGGCTTATAATCAAATAAATCATTTGTTAAATCAACAAATAGTTCATCAGCAGTTGGTCAGTGAAGAGCTAGACCAAAGTATAGAAATTCCAAGTGATCTTAGTACATCTTGCCATTCAGACTCCAGCTTAAACATTAGTTTAAATACATCCTCTGCCGAGGAAGATGAAAATGGTATACTAACATTTAAATTATCATCTGAAGATGAAGAAAAATTAGAAATTGTAGAGAATTCCAAACAAAAGGCTTTGGGAGAAAATAGAGAAAAGCTATATAGCGATGAAAGTGATAAAGATAGCCTACAATCACATATATCTCTAGACTCTGAAGTTTCTCAGAAATCCAGTAATAAATCTGATTACGTTAACATATTAAGTAGTTCAGATTCTGAAGAATTAATAATAGTTGAAACAATTAAAAAAAATCATGACTCTATAAATGAAATATCAGTTGAAGACCAGAAAATAAACAATTTAAGCTCAAATACTAATCAACAATTTACAGGTTTAGATAAATTAAGTATAAAAAATACTAGTTTAATATCCAAGGAAAACGCGAACGTTGATAAAGATTACGAGAAAACAGAAAATTTTGAAGTTAACACCAAGGAATTCTCTGTCAAGGAAACAATTATAAATATATCAATGGTAGATTTAACACATGATGACTAAATTTTTATAAAATTACTAGCTGTTTAGTCCCGGCGCTGCTCGGGATTTTCTAAATAAAAATAAAAAATTAAATACTGGAGAATTTTGTTAACAACTTGACCCCAGCGTTGTCTAAAGAGTCAATATTTTATTTATCAGGAAACTTATTTTTTTTAATAAATAGATTTTCAGACCACCAATTGTTAATAAAAGCTTCCGAGGAATATTTATTCATAATTGGGCTGCTTGTGAATTTCAGCCAAATCGTAACATAAATAAAACATTTAAATATTACAACAGCACCACCTTTTGGGATTAAACTTAAGAGAAACCTGGCCACAGAGCACACAGAGGCGTCACGAGACTGAAAATAATGTGTTTTTCTTCGAAAGCTTCCATTTTTGCATTTTTGTTTTGATAATGGAATTTGTGTTGATTTAGTGGCCTGGAGTGATACCGCGTTTTTCGATTCGAAAAGTTAAATGGTGCTGCGTAACTCGAATATGCGCTCATTTTCTGATCATACATGCTACTTTTGTCGGGAGAAAATGGTACCCTAACCGCGACTCTTCTTGAAGAGTCATATATGATTCTTTGTTTTTATTAGTTTAGGGCATTTTCGACTATTTTTTAATAGTTTTTCCTATTGAATTTAAATCAAACACTTTAAAATCATAAGCGCGAGTAATTTTGTATTGATTTTTAAGCGCGCAAGTTATTCATCAGTTTTTAATCACCAAAAGTACTCAAAAAAGTGTCATACCAACGATTTTTTAAAACGATCTTCCAAATGCTAGCAGGGTTAGTAAACATTTATTTGATATCAAAATAATATTATTAGGTTTAATGTCTTTGTTTTACACTTTTATTTATCTTGAACTTTGTCATTTGCTCTTTGTCACTAACAAAATAGCTTTCGAACAATTTCCTTACATAACTGACGCTTGTTTTCGTAATACAGAGTTAGAGTTTCGAAAGGGGTTTTCATTGTTCGTAACATGGTAGAATTATACCATGGTTCGTAATAGAGAGTTTTCGTTACGTATTCATTAAAAATATTATTTTTAAATGTATAATAGAACATGATAAAAAAAATAATAATTAATAATAATAAAATCTTAAATAAGTTTGGTTATGTTATTGATGATAGTAAAGCTGCATTGGAAAATGCTCTTCTCGCTGTGTTGCCATCATTGGAGTTTCCACTGCCATTTGAAAGAAGCTTGTCCAAATTTAGACCCATATCTTTCATCATTTTTAATTGCAACAGTATTTTTTGTGCTTTTAGCTTAAGCTTGTCGCAGTCCTTGATATGTCACTTCTTAAGCTCAATTCTATATGAGATTTTTAAAACTCGAAAAAGCTGATCCAAGCGGGTAAAGGATTGATTCCATATTGAAGAGCTTGTGCATTAGCCATAGAAACCTTTGAGTTTATATCTTTAATGTCTAGCAATTGTTTTGGCTTTGCTTCACAAATAGGGTAATACTGAAAATAGTTGTTTCCTGACAATATGTTTAAGACAGATGGGAAACTATTAGCGTCATGTGTCCAATATATTCGACATATATATATTTTTCTTTAAATTTATACAAATATATTAGCATGTTGCGAATCTGGGCATCCAAATTTTCCTTTTCAGCTTATATGAGGGCGATAGTTTCCTTAATAAATTTAATCTTCATTGGCCTGCAAAATCTAAAAGATTGCGGAGTCTTTGTGAGCCAAATAATTTGTTGCGTCTCATTTATCGATTTTAATGGGACAATTGTAGTAACGAACAGTGAACTGTCAATTAAAGGCCTATCGTGGATCTGGAAACGCTGTTTCTACAAACTCTGGCCGGACGATTATATCCATAGCTGAAGAATAAATTGCAATATACCACGTTGGGAATGTTTCTAGGACCTCATGCTGCATTTCAAAAATGCTGGAAGATGTATGATCCAAACGATTTTGTAATGATATGCCGTTCGTTGTATATTTCTAAAAATGCAAGCGCACTGTCAGCTAACATTAGTTTGGGCTCATCCGCAAAAAGCTTCTTCATTAATGCTCTCACAACTTCCAGCTGTTTTCAAAACAGCATCCAAATCTTTTTAAGTTGATTTTTTAGCTGAAACTGTGGCAGCATGTATGAGAGAGGGAGCTAAGTTGTTATTCTCCTCTGAAAGTTCCGCGGCTAATTTTTTTTTTTTTAGACGATGACCAGCGCTTTCGTAATCACATTTTGGGCGACCCACTTTATTTGCTAACGCATAATCACCAGTGACTTTTGGCGAGCAATTTTGAGTGCTTTCCTATAAATCTTTCCAAAGTTGAATTCGGCAAGTGTTTATTTATATAATTGACGAAGGCTTTTACTTCTTCATTAGTTGACTTAATGTTCTCGTAATTTAAATATTTGTGTGCGATACTTGTCAATATGTGCTGTTGTATGGCGTCTCCTGAGCGATTGTTATTGCTACAAATGTCAACCAGCTCAGCACGACTAAACACATCTTGTACTAGAAAATTTTGATTTTTTCGAAAACGTGTGGAGGATTCGAACAAAAATGATTAGTTTCTTATCAATCTTCACATTTGGTTAATAACTTCTCACTTCAACTTTTTGCAACGCTTTGCATTGCAAAAGTACTGATCCACGAAATACAACTACACTTGTAAAGCTCATTCTAAAAATACACATAAACCAGAGAGTAAAAAAATTGAGAGACTGCATTTATTTACAGCCGCAGAAAACTGTTAGTAATATATTTTATAAGTTGTATAACACAAAGGTATAAAATTAAAAATTTTTTGTTTTGATAAAAAATTTTTATCAGTTCTTTACCAATTGAATGTCGTTGATTTTAAAACAGCACTTTTTTCTACTCGGAAGCTTTCTGAGTCGAAATCAGTTTCAAATATTTGTAAAAAAATTAAAGATTTGTATGTTTTAAAAATGTATAAAAAATAAATATTGCACGGAAATCACAGCTGATAGAAAAAAAAGAAGTGCAGTTTTAAAATCAGCGACATTGAATTGGTAAAGAACTGCTACAAATCTTTTTTTTTAATTAACGCAACTAATATATCAGTATTTATGTGTATGTTATTGTATTAGTTAAATCTTAGGCACTTTAGGTGTATTAAAAATAAAACAATAAACTCTTAACCATTTAAAAACATTTCCAAAGCATCTTTAGTTTCCGTATCATCTAAAACCACTTCCTCTAAAGTAACATCTTGATTAAAATTTGTGTGAATTTCTTAAAAAACACAAAAAATTAATTAAATACTTTAAGGAAAATTAACATTTAAACTTACTTGGTATATGGCCTTTTTGTTTAAACTCTTCCAAATCATGACGAAAGGCATCATCAAATACAGCTTGGCGCTCTCTTTGGATTTTTCTTAAATTTTCTTCGTGTTCCTTAATACGTTTCTGATGTACAGCTGCAATTTTATGTCTAAAAGCCTCTAAACCCTCTAAAAATTACCACCATAAGACATTAAAGTTTAATAAATAAATACCTACATAAATATGTATGTATGTGTGTATCTAAGTACATGACAAACAAGAGGTTATTATCTCGAAATTTAAAAATTTAATAATATTTGCGTTAAAAAAACAAGTAAGAAAGTATAGTCGGTCAAGCCCGACCATATGATACCCTACACCACAGTATGTATTTAAAAACACATCATGCTTATGTGTCCATATAAATATAGATTTATCTATGTTTATAAACTTCATGAAAATCGGTTTGAAAGTTTGTGAGAGGCAGAAATTGCGCCCTACCTCCCTTTGTGGTCCTATTTTTGTAAAACTGTATAGCTAATGTGTCCATATAGATATGGATCTATCTATGTTTTAAATTTCATTAATATCGGTTTGAGAGGCAGAATTGCCCCTATCTCCCCTCGTGGTCCTATTTTTTAAAAAATGCATACATTTTGTGTCTATATAGATATGGTTCTATCTATGTTTTAAATTTCATTGAAATCGGTTTGATCGTTTCTGAGGAAGAAATTTCCCCCTATCTTCCCTCGTGGTCCTACGATTCGGCTACGATTTTCAATAGGCTTGGTCCTTGTGCCAATAAGAACCTATGACCCAAATTTCATCAAATGATCTCCAAAATTGCGACCTGTACTTTGCGCACAAGGTTACATGGACAGCCAGCCAGCCTGCCAACCAGCCGGACGGACATCGTTAGTTCGACTCAGAAAGTGATTCTAAGACGATCGGTATACTTTAAGGTGGGTTTATCTATAGATAAATCTATATTTATTATTCCTGTTGTGATAGTTTTTGAAATAAATACATAAATATTTACATAAAAAATCGACTCCTATATTCATTAAAAGCTATAAAACGGATTAATATATTGTTCCTGCCTTCGTTTTTGGCACAAGGAAAAACAATTGCATATGTACGGTTTCCCTGTAATTATAACAACAATTAAATAACATAACATTGCGTAATAAAGTACTTTTATAACTACATAATGATTTTCATGAAATATAATTTTTATGAAAAATATCATAAAAAGAACACTACTGTAAAACAACCACTTTTGCGTGCTCTTTTGCACTTTCATGTTTTTAGACCACATTTTGTAAAAAAAGAGCACACCTGGCAGCCCTACTTGTGCGCTAGTTCACTTGAGCATATTTTTGCAATTTGAAGTCGCCAAACTTCTTGCGATTGCAATTTTCAGAATACCTATTATGCGATTTCAAGACAGAAACGCAAATGTTGGGCGACGTGCGATTGTCAGAACATGCCAAGATATTTGTATCATATTTGGAAGCTTAAGCTCTTGCAGTTCTCCAAATACATATATATAAATTGATAATGTTTTGTATGGGAGGAGCTTCGCCTACTTCTTCAATCCTGCCCATTTTTTTAGAGAAGTTGTATATTAATAACCCAGATATGTTCAACAAAATTTGATTTTAGTATAGATTAAAGGCTTATGAAAAAGAATTTGTAAGCCAACTTTTTCATTAACAAACATGTAAGAGTACTGTATTCGACTGTGCCGAATCTTATATGTATACCCTTCACCATTATGCGACCAGAATACAGAGCAACTAGACAAAAACTAAATAATTTTTACATATACAAACATATTAACAATACCAAAAACTTCATTACAAATAAAATTTAAAAAGCGAAAACTGGTAAATATGTTTTTTAAATAGTTTTATATACCCTTTTACCTTCGGTGAAGGATATAAAGAGTATTTTTTTGTCGATGTCTTAGAATTGGATTGTATACGGTTCATAATTCTATGCCCACACGCTTAGATTTAGCTCGCGGTCGTACTTCACTTATTGATTGTTTTCTAGTGAGCAATATCTCTTTGATAGCGAATACTGGCCAATTTCAATGTCCTTTTACTAACTCGTACCACAGCTTTATATATCTTTCGTATAAAAGTATTGTTAGTTTAAATGGTAATCTGGTGGAATTTAAAGATTATAATAGAATTGATTATAATGAACTTGGTATGTGTGTTTGCCAATTTGATTCGGCTATGATTTTTAACACTAGTGATGTAAATTTACAATTAAACGGTTAAGAGCTATTGATAACTGAACTTCATAACAAAGTTCCTTTATCTAAAGTCTATTATAGAAATAATAACATTGATTTTATGAATTCTTATAATGTTGTTCTTGCGAGATCGCTAAGACACTTGGCGTTTGAGGATTCAAACTGGAGAACTTATTGCAAATATAGCAATAGGGCTAAGGCTACTATCAAAAAAGAGCGAAGAAAATTAGGTTTACGGTTATTTAATACAGCGAATAGTAAGGAGATTTGGAGAAAACTTAAAAATCTTGGCTGTGTGGGAGCAGATCAAAATCCCTTAAATAGAGCTGATGAATTGGAATATTTTTCTTTTCAAAATGTCACTGAAAATGAATTAATACTAGCTTTAAAAAGGATTCTATACCCATTAAATTTATTAAGCTTATATATCCTCTTCATTTTGTGAACACAATTTTCACTGCTTCTACTTTCCCTACATCATTGAAATTGGCACGGGTTGTACCTATACCAAAGGCAAGCAGCTTTGATATTAATAATTTGAGGCCAATAAGCATACTTCCCGCAATATCAAAAATTGTTGAAACTCTTATTAAGGACAAAATTTTACGGCATAATAATGAATCCAATTTATTGCATCCAAATCAGTTTGCCTTTCGTAATAATTATAATCCCACTTCATTGCTACTTTCTCTAACCGATTCTGTTAGAAGGCACTCAAATGAACACAGGTGCTGTGTAATGGTTTCATTGCATCTTAGTTAAGCTTTTGACCGTATTGATCACTACAGATTGATGTGTAAATTGAGAGCATTCAATTTTTCTAAGACAGCTTGCAAATTAATTTTTTTCTACCTTTATGAACGTTTTCAATACATTTCGTTAAATGATACTGTTTCTAATATAGGTGCTGTCCCTCTGGGGTACTCCAAGGATCCGTCTTGTTTTTTAAAATGTACTTTAATGAATGCATTGAAATTATGTGTAACAACTTTTGTCAGTCGTATGTTTTTGCAGATGATGTGCAACTGTTATTTTATGAGACAAATTCAGGACAAGATTTTGAGTCAGCTGTTAATAGTTGTTCAAACTGGATGTCAGCTAATAATCTTTCAATATATCCTACTAAAACCAAAGCTATTCAGTTTGCTATCAGTAATCATGTCTGTCAACAGCCATCAATTTATATAAATGGTGAGGCTATTCAGTTTGTAGATAATTTAAAATGGCTTGGAGTCTATCTTGATCGATATCTTTCGTTTGAACGGCACGTTAACCATCTTTTCAGCAAGACGTTTTTAATTCTAAGAAGGTTGTTCTCCCTTAGTTCATATATACCAAAGTACATAAAACGTCGTGTAGCTTATGCTCTCCTCATGTCTTATTTAAATTATTGTATTAAGATTTTTTCAGGATCATCGATCTCTGTCCTAAATAAATTTGAACGTACATATCTTTAACAGAATATTGCGATTTGTATATAGTCTTAGAATTCGTGATCACGTTACTTGTTGCGCCTTTGATTTTTTATGATGTACATTCAAAAATTATGTACTACTGAGTACATTGCTTTTCTTTTTTAAAACCCTTAAATGTTGTGTTCCCTTTGAATTATGTCGTAACTTTGATTTTTTGCGTTCGTCTAGAAATCTTCTTATCTTAATTCCTCTCATCCATTATGACGTTTTCTCACGTTCATTTTTATTTAGAGTTGCGAGAACTTGGAATAGTAAATAAAATATTTTTCACATTCTTTATATACTTATAAGAGAATTCTGTTAAATCACATAAATCTCTAGCTGGGACAATCTTTAATCGTCTATATGTTGAAATAATTGTGTTGTTTGGGTTGAGAACCATACTTTTAATTTTAATATGTACGGGAGCTTTAGTTATAAGATAATATAAATTGACATACTGATTTATTAATGTATTTACTTTGTAATACTTTCTTTTTGGCCAAGAAGTCTTTTTGTATTACCTGTTGAAATAAATATGTAAATAAATAAATAAATTTACCATTAACTTTGGTGGTAAAACATGGTCTCGGGAAAACCTAAGATTCCCGAAAATGGTAGCCTTCAAATTTAAGTATTAATAAAAAATTTTATGTTTTCTGTTCGGCAGGTACTACGCCCACTTTTCCAATCCCGCCCATTAAAGATGATTGGATCTTATTTGGAAACTTTGGCCTTAACCGTTCTCCAGATATACAGAAAAAACAAATTAAAAAACAACAAGGTATTTTTGGGTAAAATTAGAGGCAGTCGTGGTTTTTTGCTAACATCTCCGTCATCTTTGGACCGATCTGGCTGAATTTCAATAGCAAATTTAAACGGAGTATATGTGACATAAATATTTGACAACCTAGTCCCCACCATTTCGGACAGATGGACATCCGGATTTCAACTTCGCCTTTCATAAGGACCCAGAATATATATAATTTATAAAGTGTAGGATCAATATTGTGGAACTTAAAAACGGAATGACAAAGTTACAATATGCATATACCCTCTTACCTTCGGTAAAGGGTACAAAAACAGACAAAGTTGTACAATATTTTTTCCAGCGGCCTGATATGAACATTGCGTGTCGATTTTTTTTCAAAAAGTGAAAAAATAAAACTTTTGAGTTAATATCCTCTTATTAATTAAGTGCGACATGTATTTACATATCCATATGTATTTAAAAAATTTACCCATTTTGTTTTGTTTATATTTGGAAATTTCACATTGTTTTTCCAATATGTATTCCTGTAAATCACATTCTTCACTTAGATCCAAAAATTTTTCCAATTCCTTATTAACTAATATGCTAAGATTGTTGACTTCGTTTAAGGTTTCTTGAAAAGTTTTTAATTTGTCAACTAAATTTGGAATTACCGCTAAGCAGTTTAACAAATCGGTCATTACTACCTGATGATTAGTCATTTTCTTTTCTATGTTGTAAATTTGCTTAGCTACTTCTTGAGCTTTTTTTGCATTTTCAACATTGTTTTCATGTATTGCTTTCCAATCATCTTCATATTGCGCCAATAAATTACAACCAGCAGCTACATTAACATCAGTAGGTACACCTAAATCCAGTGTTGAAGTGGCTAGTGAACTGTCATTACTATTTACACTCTAAAATAATGAAGAAAGATTTAACATGTGATTACTTTTTTTAATTCTTAAACTACCTCTGCTGTTGTGACGCGTTGTCGATATTGTTGCTGCAAGTTTTCTGTTATAATAGAGGCCTCTTGCAAGGCATTACTAAATTTTTTTTTCAAACTACTTAACATAGTGTTAAATTTTGTTTAATAATAGGTTTTATTTATTTATGGTTTTATTATTATTTATGTAATTGTATTGTTAAATAAACGCAACTTGTTAAATTTATAAATACTATCAGCTGTGCGAAGAAAATGGTAAAATCATGGTGGAATATTCCACCATGGGTAAAATGACGACGTGACCAGCGTTGCCATTTTGGTAACTTTTAACCACAATTGGCTACTTTTTTACCAATGTTTACTTTTTTCATTTTGGTTATTTTTTTTAACACAAAAATAAACAATTTTTTGTTTTGGAACAGGAACTACTCGCTCCGCTTTTACGACCCTTAAAATTGCACTAGTCAATTTTTATTTAATTATGGTCCATATCTTATTTATTTTAATTTAAAATTATCAAAAACTTTAATAAAATACAATAATCACAGTACAAAACGTAGACTTTTTGACCCGTGTGAACAAATCAATATTTGAAATCAACCGCAAAACAATATTTTTTTTGTGTTGAACACATCGCTGTGAACAAAACAGCTTTTTTCAACCGCAAATAACAACTTTTTTTTGTTTACTTAAATCAACCGCAACAATAACAATATTGCTGAGCACGTATATATGCCGGTTCACACACGTCAAGTTTAACTAGTCAAGTCTTGAGTTTTTAGGAGAGAGGAAAAGATATGGCATCCTCTTTTCCCTTCTCTCCTAAAAGCTCAAGACTTGACGAGTCAAACTTGACGTGTGTGAACCGGCACTATGCAACAAAAAAAATTATTAGAAATAAAAACAAACAGAAAAATTATGATAGTGTAAGATATTGTACCGAATTTAAAATCAAAAACGGTTTATTTTACAACATTCGAAATATATTTTATTATTTAGAGAGTTACTCCATATATACAATGTAATAAACATTTTCCAAAAAGTTGTTATATGAATAAAATCTGTAAATTTTTGTGTTTATAAAATCTGATAAAAGATTTCGAAAGCCCTCAACCAGGGCTATTAAGGCCACCAGTTGTCACTTTCGGAAAATTAAAAGTTTAGGGGGCGTTCTGTATTAAATTCAAAAAATTTCCAAAAAGTTGTTAGTTGAATAAAATCTTTAAATTTGTGTGTTTCTAAAATCTGATAAGTGAATTCGAAAGCCCTCAATCAGATCTATAAAAGCCACCAGCTGTCACTTTCGGGAAATTAAAAGTTTAGGGGGCGTTCTGTATTAAAGTCAAAAAATTTCCAAAAAGTTGTTAGTTGAATAAAATCTGTAAATTTTTGTGTGTTCTAAAATCTGATAAGTGAATTCGAAAGCCCTTAACCAGGGCTATAAAAGCCACCAGCTGTCACTTTCGGGAAATCAAAAGTTTAGGGGGCGTTCTGTATTAAAGTCAAAAAATTCCAAAAATTTCCAAAAAGTTGTTAGTTGAATAAAATCTGTAAATTTTTGTGTTTCTAAAATCTGATAAGTGAATTCGAAAGCCCTCAACCAGGGCTATAAAGGCCACCAGTTGTCACTTTCGGGAAATTAAAAGTTTAGGGGGCGTTCTGTTTTAAAGTCAAAAAATTCAAATTTTTTGGAAATTTTTTGAATTTTTTGACTTTAATACAGGACGCCCCCTAAACTTTTAATTTCCCGAAAGTGACAGCTGGTGGCTTTAATAGCCCTGGTTAAGGGCTTTCGAATTCACTTATCAGATTTTAGAAACACACAAATTTACAGATTTTATCCAGCTAACAACTTTTTGGAAATTTTTTGAATTTTTTGACTTTAATACAGAACGCCCCTAAACTTTTGATTTCCCGAAAGTGACAGCTAGTGGCTTTTATAGCCCTGGAGAACGCCCCCTATACTTTTAATTTTCCGAAAGTGACAACTGGTGGCCTTAATAGCCCTGGTTGAGGGCTTTCGAAATCTTTTATCAGATTTTATAAACACAAAAATTTACAGATTTTATTCATATAATAACTTTTTGGAAAATGTTTATTACATTGTATATATGGAGTAATTCTCTAAATAATAAAATATATTTCGAATGTTGTAAAATAAACCGTTTTTGATTTTAAATTCGGTACAATATCTTACACTATCATAATTTTTCTGTTTGTTTTTTATTTCTAATAGTTTTTTTTGCTATACACGTGCTAAGTCCCCTTTTACAATATGACAGACAGAAGGCAGACAGACGAAGTTTGTAGGCGAGAGAGGAAAAAAGTAAAGTGTGTCACGCATTCAGCGTCGCCCCCTTTCCAACAAACTTCGTCTGTCTACCTTCTGTCTGTCACACTGTAAAAGGGGTCTAAGCAATATTGTTATTGTTGCGGTTGATTTACATAAACAAAAAAAAATTGTTATTTGAGGTTCAAAAAAGTTGTTTTGTTCACAGCGATCAAGGTCTATCCAATAGGTCTGCTTAAGAAGCCAGATGTTTATTTGGTTTTTTCCTCAACGATATCAAGAGTTGTTTACATTTTCCTTATACGTGTATATTTTTGTTTACTTTTTTGGTTTTTTGCCACACATACATGCACACAAAACACATTTTTCCTTTTGTTTTGCCTATGTGTAGTAAGATTTTGACAACGGCGAGGAATTTTACACAAACAAAATGCCTGTTGTTTTTTGTATTGTTGTATTGTTGTAGTAGTAAGCAGACCTATTGAATAGGCCTTGACAGCGATAAAATTTTTTACTTAAAATTGACATTTCCAGATTAATTGTTAGCACTGCTGCCAATTTTTTTAATTTTTGATCGAAAGTAGCGGGTTTTAACTTTTCTTTTGCGATTTTTAGCTTTTTTGACGGGTTTTTGTGGGCAAAAAACGTGGGCAGTATTGTTTGTTTTGTTTACATTTTATTTTGGAATCACAAACAATTTTTTATTATAAACAATAAAATTTAATGCAAATAATGTAAAATATTACGAATTACATCGGGGTATTTTCTTTAATTGAAAATTTATGATTTGAAATCCCATAGTTTCATCTGCCCAAGCTTTTACCATTTTTTTTGTTTTTGTCAAAGAAAAAAAAAACATGAGAAATGTCAATCAGAAAAAAGGGTTTGTTTATCAAATTGTATTTCTTGTTCTTTTTCGCATTTGTTGTTTCATTCAGTCAATCCTAAAGGCCAAAATACACTGGTCAAATTCCCATCCAGCATTAAGGTAGTATTAGTGAAAATGAGTTTGTATGTGTGACACTTACGATGCTTGATGGAAAATCAAAAAATTTAGATATTTGGCATGCTTGACGAGTGATTTTGATGAATGTATTGGCGTTACTCTTCAAGCACCCACACACTTTAAACGTGATTTCAAACCGAACAGACACTAAAAATGTCGGATGAAAAACAAAAAAATGCTTTGGAGGAAAAACAATGTTATTTAATAATTTTCTCCTTCTTTTCTTCAATTCTTTTTTTATTTATTAAAAAGCAACACAGTTAAAAGTATGTAATCACAATTAAACACTTTTTATCTATATTTTAATATTTTTTGCTCCTGCTGTTGTCACTTCAAAATAAAATGCAAAATGAATGTTTGACAGCTCATCCAGTAAATGTATGTTCTAACATAGCGTCTTCACCTGACAATTTTTTGTCATACCAAATGTCAAAGTCTATATAAAAAAAAATTCGAAAATTTTTGTCAGCGTTTTTTAATATGAAGTTTGACGTTTGGTATGACAAAAAATTGTCAGGTGAAGACGCTATGTAATGTCAAGCACACGTACACGAGCTTGATGTCAAGCATTTGACAAGTGTATTTGGGCCTTAAAAAAATCCAATACAAAAAATAGCAAGTATCATAACACCTTTAGTGCCGGTTCACACACGTCGAGTTTGACTCTTCAAGTCTTGAGTTTTTAGCATGGTGGAATAAAAGCTGTAGGTCCACACCACGCGTTACTCGCTTTTTCGCAGCATACGCAGCTGTCAAAAAAGTAGAATCTGTGTAGTTATACGTAGTAAGTTACATGCACAAAAGCGTAGATGCCTTGTGGCGAAAAGTAGGTTTACTTTCTACTTTTGTAAGCGTCACAAGCAGCGTTCGAACAAAGCTGATTTTGACATATTAAATTTAATTTTTACTTGTGCTGCTGCTGCATAAAAAGCGTTGCATGTAACTTGAATCGTAGAACGCAGGTAAGGTTATAAAAGCATGCGCTGCGTGGAGGCGAAAACGCGTGGTATGGACCTCCAGCTAAACAGGTGGCAGCACTAATCCAGATGACGATTTTTTGCTCTTGCATTGTTTGTCTAGGTTTATGTCAAAGTTTTGTTTATGTTTACAAAAAGTCCCCGTTTTGTGCTGTGATTATTGTATTTTATTAAAGTTTTTGATAATTTTAAATTAAAATAAATAAGATATTGACCATAATTAAATAAAAATTGCCCAAAAATTTATTTATTTCATCACGTTCAGCGGCACGCTTTGATTTTTGTTTAAACTATTTTTTGACGTAAATGGTGATATTATTTCCATTTTTGTTGTAATGTTGTATTTGTTGCCGTAACGATGCCACCTGCTTATTCCACCATGGTTTTTAGGAGAGAGGGGAAAAGAAATGGCATTCTCTTTTCCCTTCTCTCCTAAAAGCTCAAGACTCGAAGAGTCAAACTTGACGAGTGTGAACCGGCACTTACGAATGAAGATTTTGTTCGCTTAACTTATATGTAAAACAAACACAATATTTTATAATTTGCCGTTTTTGATACCATAGTGGAGGAAACCTTTGCTCCCGGCCGAAAGCCGGCTATTTGTCCATAGACACTGTAACGCTCCAAAAAGTTTTTAAAATGCCATAATGACCGTGGGCATCAAGACACTTCGCAAATGGACATAATCAGGTATGTGATGGAAAACGATTTTGAAAACAAAACGATAATATCGTTTTCGGTATCTTTAAAAATTGATTTCTAATACATTTTCCTCCGTTTTCATTTATGTATTCTGTTAAATATATGATATATGAACATGTAATATTGTTATTTTGGCCTCTATTAAGGCTTGATATTGCATACATAAATGAATGAAATAAATAAAATAAATAAATTCTTTATTAAATATATTAATTGAACTATTTTGAACAAAAGCTTTAGTTAGCGAAGCCGGTGTTTGTTATACCATAGAGTAGAAAATCCTTGCGCCCGGCCGAAGGTCGTCTATGTAGAGAAGCTTTAGAGAAGCCGGTTTTTTTATTCCATAGAGGAGAAAATCCATTCGCCCGGCCGAAGGCCGGCTACGCAGAAAAGAATTCTTAAGCACATCGGAAATAGGCTATTAGTTACAAAAATAAATAAAATTTTTTTTTTTTAAATCGAACATTAAACATTAAAAAATACAAAATATTTACAATCGTGAGCAAACTACCTTTAATTTGAGTACCTACACATAGATGTGAGTGGATGAGGGCACTTTTTTTACCCAGAGGGACCCAAAATTCCCTAAATTTTATTATTTTCGTTTTTCTTGTACAATTACCTTTAATTTGAGTACCCACACATTCCACTAAGTGGGCGGGGCGGTTTTTTGGGTCCAGAGGGCCCCACGGGCCTCAGACCCCTTAAATTTTAATTATGGTTTTTTTCTTTTTTTATTCTGAATCGGGTATGTAGCATATTTTTTTTTCGTACGCCCCGTAAAGTGCACTTTTGCCTAAACTTATTCCACCATGATAAGGTCCATAATTACTAAAGAAGTTAAATACCAAAAAAAAATATCTACATACACGCAGAGAAAAAACTTTTATTATGTTCACAACTAACAAAACTTAAAAAAAAAACTAATTTAACCATAATATGGTTGTCGGTGACAATAATTTCGTTAAATTTAACATAATATGGCTAAAATTTCCTTTAAAATTTGTTTTTCTCTGGGTGTATATATTAAATAAATTAAGGGCCAAATACACTTGTCAAATGCTTGTCCAGCAAGCGAATTCACGCGTGTACGTGTGCTGGACGTAATATTCGCCGTCATATCAAAATTGTTTTGTTTTTTCATCCAGCATCGTCGATGTGAAACATTCAAACACATTTTTATTAATTTTTTTATTTATTAACAGTAATAATTTTTTACTAATAAGCCCACAATGCTTGATCAGTATTTTGATCAGTGTATTTGAGCCTTAACGAAAACACCTTTGGCCGCAACGACTTTATCCCCTATTGTATAACAAATACCGTTTGCGATAACTAAAGCGTCTCGGCATAGCGCAAGGGTTTCCTCTATGGTAAAACAAATACCGGCTTCGCTAACTAAAGCTTCTCTGCACATCAGTCCTTCGGACGGGCGCTAAGATTTTTTCTTCTATGGTATAACAAGTACCGGCTTCGCTAGGTAAAGCACCTAAAACTGCTAAAACCCTCAGATATGAGCATGTTTTCCTATGAAACAGTCAAAAAATTTTGTACTGAATATGAGCGTTTTAGGACTCCTTAATTTAACGATTTGTATGGAAAATTGTGAGCCTTTTTGCTTACAAATCAATCATAACAACCTCTTAAAAGGGTCATAAAAGGGATTTCGGAGCCAAAAAAGAGTGTTATAAGAGTGTTTCTTTTTCTTGAAATTAGGGTATTCATTTTATATGTAAATTTGTTATTTTTAGCTTTTAATGGGAGTTTTATTAATATATGTTTTGTGCATGGAAATCATAATCATTTTAAACAAATTTCAGCGGACAAAACCACTAAATTTTCTTTTAACAAAGGCTTCAGATGGATAGTTTTTTATTTAAAAACACAGAAATAAACCTACTTTTTGCACAATTTCTCAAAGATTTTATCAAAACCACAACCGAACAGCGCAAAATTATCACAATAATGACAGACAAACGCAAAATATTGAAATTATCAAGAAAAAGAAAACAAGCTTCCGTTGTCCCTCAGAAAACCCTCATAAATAAGAGTTTTCTAGGAGTGTGCTCCTAAATTGCTCATAAAAATGAGTCTTTTCGGAGTCCTGAATTCTACAGGATCCGAAATCAATCAGAATTGCTCATAAATTAGGATGGTGATCATTAAACCCTAAAGAAAAGGAATCTTTTAAGTCATATTTAGGAGCGCTCCGAAAATTGTTTGATGGGTTGTTTCCGAACCAAGGGCGAATACGTTGACGCTTTAGTTAGAGAAACCGGTTTTGTTATAGCATAGAGGAGAAAATCCTTGCGGCCAAAAGTGTTTTCATTATACATATATTTAATATACATACATACATATACACCTAGAGAAAAACAAAAAAACAAATTTTAAAGAAAATGTTTACCGTATTATATTGAATTTAACAAAATTATTGTCACCGACAACCATATTATGGTTAAATTAGTTTCTTTAAAAATAGGTTTGTTGGTTGTAACCATAATAAAACACGTTTTTTCTCTGCGTGTATGTAGATATTTTTTTGTATTTAACTTCTTTAGTAATTATGGACCTTATGATATGTTTAAAAATTATATACAGCCATGTCACAGAGTACAATTCCGTTCGGAATGATTCCGTTCGGAATTGAAGAAAACATATTTGTTTATTGATAGAAAGTGTATTTTGATAGGTTTTTGGTCTTTCAGATACAGAAAACTCCCATTCCGTGCATGAAAACAAAAATGGTTTCATTCCGAATTTTTTTTTCGTCATTTTCTGAAGCACCAAAATACGGAATGAATTCCGTTTCCGAACGGAATTGTACTCTGTGACATGGCTGATAATGTCCATTTGCAAAGTGTCTTAATGCCCACGGATATTTTCAAACATGTCACATTGTCCATGGACACTGTCACTGGATGTTTTGACATGCCACCCTTGAAAGGAACCAATTTTATCCCTAAAAAGAATCCATTATTTTAATTGTACCATCCATATGCAAACTACATAACAAATTTATCAAAAAGAGAAAAGGTGCCAGAGTAACAATTTTTTTTTCAATTAACCTCTTAAAAAGTACCCTATATTTGATATTATAGCATTCTTATGCTGGGTACACACAGTGCAATCTACATGCAATCTGTTTCAATGCAAACTGAAAATATCAAAGCGTTTTGATGTTGATGCAATCTAGAATGAATGAAAATGAATTTAATTCACTAGATTGCGTAAATGCGTTGCATAGTGTGTACCCAGCATTAAACTTTCAAGCTGCTTTCAAACGTTATTCTCAAATTTGGATTTTAATACAATGTGGAACATAAATAAAAATAACAAGCTTTTGTTTGTCGTGCTTAATTCCCAATTTTTATTCTTGATAAAAACACTGACATTTATTGTTGATGGAATAAGCTTTATGCGCATTTCACTGGTTGCTTAGGTCAGGGGTCTAATCATCGCATTCGATACTATCGTATCGAATAAACTATCGAAATGTTTTGCATACGATAGACACTGACGTATCGAATGAAAACTCGATAAATGTAATGTCGAGTTACTCGATATCGAATGCTGTTATTTCAAATTAAATACATTTCATTCGATATCGAGTTTCATGATACCAAAATAAATAATTTCGATCAATTTTGCTCGATATCGTATGCGGTGATTAGACCCCAGATCATCAGGAAACTTCATCCAAAGATTTTAGGAAAACTAAAAATAGGGAATTAAGCACGACAAACAAAATCTTGTTAATTGAAAATTTTGTATTCCCAAAAATTAATTTGATAATAAATAAAACTATTTTTTTTTTTAATTTAAATTCATTATTTATTTAAATAAACTGTGAGATAAACATTCGGCTCCATAGCTAAAAGATAACACAGTGTTCTCTCCGTCCTCTAATTCTTGTAAAGACAAAATACTTTTTTTTTTGAAAATTTATATTTTCTTCACTTTCCCGTTTTATTTTTATTCACATTCTTTCACTTAACTCTTCTTTAATTGTGTAACACATTTAACTTTAAGTGTTTATATTAATTAATTTGTGCTTCAGTCCTGACAAGTTATTTTTTGATTTGAGAATAATATTTGATAACAATTTGACATCAAATTGATAAAACATTGTATGTCGAATGTTTATTTTCAACTCATTATCAATTTGAATTCAAATGTTAAAATCAAACAATTGAAAAAGGTTTGAAAATTGTATTTGATATCAAATAATAAATTTATTCGTATCAAAGGTTTGACTTTGTGTGTTAATGTTCTTCGATTTGGGGAAACAGAGATGCAAACTATTCAATGGCAAAACTTGCCGACCGAGCAGAAAAAAAGAGCTAAAAAAGCAGAATTTAAAAATTAAAGACTGTTTTAACCATATTCAAGATTCAAAACAGCGGAATAATGCACTCTTTTTTTTAATGGCAGTTGATTTTAAAATTTCTGGTAAATTTAAGTGACAATTAAGGTATGTATTTAGATACATATATAAAAAGGAATGTATTTATGAATTTTCCCATAAAGAATCGTTTTATCAGGACATGGCTGATAAGTAAAGACATTTCTAAGCATTGTCACATTTCTAAACAAAAATGATCGGTAAAGTTTTAAAAATATTAACTCATATGTGTATCAAGTAAAATACTAACGATGCTTCTTTGGCCTCTTAGGCTTATTGCATTAAAAATTAATAAAAAAAATGCAGTTATTTATACTCATATGTTTTAAATAAATCCATCCCTTCCATGGTTAAACCAAACGAGTTTATTTATTTGCTTAAAAAAATAGTTACAATAAAAATTAATACGTATGTAGTTATAATTCTTCAAAAGAAACAGCATGAATAAAACTTTAATGTAAATTTTAATTAAAAAAAAAAAATAATTCATAATTTTTAAAAGGCTAATCCAAGCAAATTTAGAGAAGATTTCTATTTTTTTTACTATAAGAAAAATTTATAACACAAACTTAAAGATATTTATATATCTGTGCTATTATGGAAAATAAGCTTATATCGAAAATTGTAGTTTGCCGACATTCTCAGTTTTGTTGAAGTTTAATTCGAGAAGCTATTTGCTTTAAGTCTGTATATCGATACTTTCCCGTAAGAATGTATTAAGCGACACTTTTTTCGAAAATGACTTTTTGATGTGGAACTATACTAGAAATTAAGCGCCACATTTTGGCCTGGGGTTCGCTGCCCTATCATGGATTCAAAGGAAACTAGGGTGAAAATAAAATTGTATCAACCGTCAAGTTTTCTCACTGGAATAATGTGGCACCCTGTAATTTGTATTATCCGCCAAAGAAACTATGCTAAGCCACATTTTAAAATATGTTTTGTATTCTGAAAATCGCTTTCCAAATATGTTTCTTTCAATAAAATCCGAAAAATAAATAACTAAATGAAACGTTTTTTTCGTTTCCTTCACAATTTTAGAAATGTCGCTTAATACATTCTTACGGGAAGGTATCGATATTATAGAATCAGAAACAACTTTAATAAAGGCTTAAAATGTTAAAATTTTTTTTGATAATATTAAAGATTTTACACCTTTTTTATTGCAATAACTCAATTTTGTCTTATGCCGACATTAGCTATTCCTCCATATAACCACATATATTAAGGTTCATATAGAATACATTTATACCTATAACTTTGTATGTTTTTGTTTATGTATGTAGGTATATAAAATTAATAATCCAAAGCCCATTCGTTTTCGGCTATAAAAGCATCCACAACTTCTTTCATTGTGAAATTCGGTATAAGCTGATCTTGGGTCAACTTCACCCGGGTCACAGGATCAAAGTGGCCGACACGTTGCAAATGTTCTTCGATATCTTTGCGTTCATAGGTTATACCAGAGGGTGTTATCACTGGATCGGTTAATATCTCAAAACTAATTTTCCCACACAAATAATCGGGCACATCACGTTTTCTTCGACGTTCATCGACTTTGGCAAATATATTATTTAACTCTTTGACATGGTCATCACATTCCTGTTCAATTTCTTGTTGTTTATTCTTCAATTGTTCCTCGTTTGTAGTTTCATCCAATTTAAGTTTGGCCAAACGATTTTCCATGTCTTCCTTGACAAGCCTATTGAGATAGGACTGTAATTCGATTTCTTGGCATATACGCTTCTCCTCCATAACATTCCAACGTTTCTTGCGGGCCAAACGTAACTGTGATGTTATGTCGTCGCCAAAGTTTTGTTTTTGTTCCTTTGACAAATCGAAGGCTCTTTGCAAATGCTTTATGGCCTCATCATACAATACCATTTCCATTAGACACTGACCCAAAAAGAAATGAGCCTTCAACAGATTTGCATCGATATCGAGAGCACGACGACAATCAAGACATGACAACTCCCACCGTTTTAATTTTAAATGGCACAAGGCCCTGTTAGTGAAATATGTAGCATTCCTGGGATTCTTCATTATAGCCTTTGTATAGCAATTAATGGCGTCGTCATATTTTCGTGCTGAAAATAAACAATTGCCCTGTTCCTTCAACTGTAGGTCTGTTAAATTGCTGGTTGAATAAATATGTTTGCTACTCATAGTGCTGTTTGTTGCTTGATTTTTCTCCAACAATAGTTTCTTGTAATCCAATTAGTTTTTTAAAGTTTAATTCACTTACTTTTTGTTTGAAGTAGCCTCAAAAAGTATGTGTTGCTTTCATGTTCAATGTTTCAAGATATTCCATAAATTTATTTTCAATCTCAGGAACTAATTGTAATTCTTTTATTTAACGATTGCTGCCTATTAAATTGTATTGAATTATATATAATACCTTTACTTTTTCACTCTCTTCTTTGTTTTTTTCCTTAACTTGCTAAAAAAATTAGTGCAAATGTAAACATTGAAAATCCAACTAACAAAAAAACTAGGGAAACTTTAATTTTTTAGGATTTAATAGTATTCAAGGCGAATTTACTTCAGGTGGCGGCGAGACTACAACAAGTCAACAACACAAAAAACAACATGTATTTTGTTTTTATTTTTCGGTCTTGTAATGTCAAAAACAAGGCGAATTAATATATATATGAATTCGCCTTGTATAAAACAGTTGACTAAAGCAGGGCTACCAGATTTGGGGTTCTAATTTCAAATTAGTTTAAAAAAAATTAATTTCGGGCTTAAATTGAGAATGTAAAAAAAACATTTTTCTCTTTAGGGAAATTATTGATAGATTTGTTTCTGTTACAAGCCATCATACATATATAAAATCTGTAAGATTTTTTATGTACAAAACTCATTTTAATACAATGTATATGAAACAAATTATAGCTCAAATACAATATCGGACGGCTGAAAAATCTGATTTACTGATCAGTAAATATCAGTTTTTTATTTAAAATTAATCAGCAGCATATTTTTCTCATCTAAAAAACGTTTGCCCCATTTGTTAAGGTTGACCTGTTAAAACTCTATGAAGTAAAAATACTTTTAAACGTATTCAGGGGTGTTCTGAAAATCGAAAACAAAAAACCCAAAAATTGTATATGTAATTTTTTAATAAGATTTCCGTGATAAAAGAATTTTACGACAAATATTAAACAATTATTTCTTTGTTAAACTGAATTTTATAATAAAAATTATACAAATTAGTTTAAAAGAGTATTACAAACAACTGAACAATTTTATTGTTTTGCTTTTTCGATTTAAAGAATACTCTTGAATGGCTAAGCCAATTAATATTTTACGCGTTAAATGGATGAGTTTGTGGGTCGTTATTATAGCCCTAATTCTCCACATTTGGAATTTTCTGAAGTTGTGAACATTTCAAGTTCTTAAACGATATAAAATGGTGTAACATGGATTTCCAGGCAGACTCCATTAATGCTAGCAGCATGTTTGCCAATGTTCTCATGATGCTTTAAAGTTTATATTTTTACCACTAGTCATAGGAACAAGAAATTTAAAATCTATTAATTATATCTTAGATTAACTGATCACAACTTCCACTTCTTTTAATAACGTAGATTTTTGGTCAGAATTTGTAAGATAATTACCAAATTGTAAAATTGGTTACATGACATTATTGTTTTAGTGTGCTTATCTATGCTAAACTAAATAATTTTTTTTTTAAAGAATTATTTAGTGGCTTTTTATTTTTAGAGGGGATATTTTAAGTAATTTTTATTTTAAATTTGGGATTGAAGAAAAAATTTATCTGGCATCCCTAAACTAAAATTAACAAAAATAATTGAGAAAAAAAAAATTAAAAAAAAATAAAATTATTTTTGGAATTAAGAAAATAATAGTTTTTCTAACATAAACTTGTGCAATTTTTGTGAGCATTAATTCCCAAATTCGGTTGAATTTAATGTTGTATTTAAAATAATCTAAGCCGTTTCTTTTCTGTGTTCATTTTATACATTTAAATATTAAACTGCACATAATCATAGAAATAGCTTTAAGCTATAGTTATAATGGTAAAAATTAGTTTTGGTGATATAAAAAAGATTTTAACTTAATTTTTATACATAGTTTAATTTATCATTTCTTTATTGTTTAATTTTTTCATTTATAAGTTGTAAAGCAAAATGTTAATTTAAAAACTCAATTTTAAAAAGCACATGTAAACAAACTTTTGACACATCTGGCCTGAACAAAAAAAAAAACCGGCTGTCTTTTCGACACCACCTGAAGTAAATTCGCCTTGATAGTATTTGAGCAAATTAAATTGTTTTTTTTTTTTAAATTGATGCAAACTAGCTTTAAAATTCCCTTTCCAATTGTGACAAGGCAAATTTAATACTGGGTAGCAAGGTATATTTACACAAGGTAGACTCATTTGGGAGTGTATACATGCTGCTCTATAAAAGGAACCGAGTTGTCAAAATTGTCCATATAAAACAAAAACAATTTAACGCACACATGTACAAATTTTTTCTCATATACACGCAATTTGACGTCAAGGTTCCAACTAGGGGTAATCAGCTGACAAACATATGGGCCAACGAGTTTACCTTGTGTAAATATACCTTAGGGGAGCCCAAGGCGAAATTCCCTTTTTCCTACTACAACAAAAAACACCCAATGCGCCTGATATATTAACTAAATAAATAAATAAATAAATAAATAAATAAATAAACTACAACAATCCAACAACAGAAAAAACAACACGCATTTTGTTTGTGTAAAAAATGATAAAGATGTCAAGAACAAAAGCAATTGTTTGTGAATTGCACGTATAAAACACAACTCTGCAAAAAATCAGCAGGCGTTTCAAGCAGACCTACTAATTGGACCATGAACTAAATATGAGTACTAAGGCGAATTCAACAAGGTTAACTAAACTCGTCAGCCCAAGGCGAATTTATAACAGGTAAGTGCAACCAAGGCGAATTTATACAAGGTAAGTGCAACTCTACAACTACAAAGCAAGGCGAATTAACTCCATGTATTTTGTTTTTGTAATTTTCTTACTTGTTGTCAAATTTCAGTATAAAAACAAAACAATATTTTGACGTTTCATGATTTTTGTGGATACAGCTGGTGAACGGCTGACGAGTTGAGTTTACCTTGTTAAATTCGCCTTGAGTGCAACTCTACAACTACAAAACAAGGCGAATTAAATCCATGTATTTTGTTTTTGCAATTTTCTTATTTGTTGTCAAATTTCAGTATAAAAACAAAACAATATTTTGACGTTTCATGATTTTTGTGGATACAGCTGATGAACGGCTGACGAGTTGAGTTTACCTTGTTGAATTCGCCTTGAGTGCAACTCTACAACTACAAAACAAGGCGAATTAACTCCATGTATTTTGTTTTTGCAATTTTCTTACTTGTTGTCAAATTTCAGTATAAAAACAAAACAATATTTTGACGTTTCATGATTTTTGTGGATACAGCTGATGAACGGCTGACGAGTTGAGCTTACCTTGTTGAATTCGCCTTGCGTCAGCCGTTCATCAGCTGTCCCGACGGCGAATTAAAAAATAATAGGCAAACGTCAAAATATAACTTTGTTTATGTTTTGCGCCAAAATAACCGAAAAAATTTCTTAGAAAAACTTTTATTACCCAAACAAAATTTTTATTTTGTTTTTCCATAAATTTTTGCCTTGTCAGCATTTTTGACAGCCGCCTATTAAATTGCAAAAAAAATACATGGGGCTTTTTGTAGTTGTAGAGTTGCACTTACCTTGTTAAATTCGCCTTGTATGAATACATATATGTGTTGCTTGGTGTTACTGCCCGTCTACAACTGACATGATTTGCTGTTATAACTTGAAGTTATAAAAGCGTTGTTAAAACATTTGCATTAACAACCGTGTTATAACATGAGAAAACTTCTAACATGATGAGTCTATACCTAACATGCAGTCTACAACTGACATGAAATGCTTAACTTTAACACTAATAGGATGTTAGTGTTAGGTATAGACTCATCATGTTAGAAGTTTTCTCATGTTATAACACGGTTGTTAATGCAAATGTTATAACAACGCTTTTATAACATCAAGTTATAACAGCAAATCATGTCAGTTGTAGACGGGGAGTAACACTAACATCATATTAGTGTTAAAGTTAAGCATTTCATGTCAGTTGTAGACTGCATGTTACCTTGCAGCCACACGTTCAAGTTGTTCTTGATAGTCTTTTACATAAGTGACAGCGGGACCTAAGGACAAAAAAAATAAATTTTCACTTTTTGTTTTTTTTTTTATGTGAACAGCATCTGAGCATGGAATGAGACCGATCCCTGAACAAAACCGGGTTTTACGCTTAGGTCCCTTTTTATTTTGCGCGTCACATATAATGTTTGTCAAAATTTACAAAAATTGAAAGCTATGACGTAGGCTGCAATCATTTTGTAAGCAATCTACTTTCAAGATGTTATCAAAAACACAATTTATTAAGAATAACATGTTATCAACTGTTAAATTGTAAGTAAAATTGCCAAACAAAAAGAAAGGTGAAATTGAAAGCCATCTCGTCCCAACAAACACGGAGGTTTGATTTCAAATTGAAAATGATTTGGAATCAAACGTTTTCTCAAACGACAAAAAACACAATTCTCAAATGTTTTTCAAAAGTGGATTATAATATAATGTGGATTATGAATAAAAATATTTTATTTTTTTTAATTTAAATTTATTATTTATTTAAATAAACTGATAAAAATTCGGCACCATAGCTAAAAGATGAAATAATGTTCTTTCCGTTCTCTAATTCTTGGAAAGACAAACTACTTGGCTCCCTTTTATTTTCAGGATTGTAGCACCGCCATCGTTCAATAAACTTTCTTCACTTTCCCGTTTTATTTTCCTTTTTTTCGTTTTTTAATCATTGTAATTACTCACAAATAATTTTTATTTTTCACAAGAAATAAGCTGTTCACCCTACAAGAATAGTGACGGTCACATGACCTATCATATGACCGACATTGCTGATACAGATATCGGTCATCGCGTAGAACAAAGTGTCTATCATTTTCTTAAGGCCAACGTGAAAAAAATGACCTAAACTTTTGTGTACGTGTGATTTTGCATCCTTCTTTAACCTATGAATTTTGTGGTAGATAAAACATATATCTGAGCTGTTTACTCTTATACTCTTTACATATCAGTACTGATGTATAAACCGGACACAGCTGACTAGTCAGTACTGATGTATATACCGGTCACAGCTGACTAGTCAGTACAGATGCATATATTAGTCACTGTTGACGTACTTTTTAGCATAAATAAAACATGATTCATTTTATTCAATTCTCATACATATTTTTGTTTTTTTATCTATTATCTTCTATATATATAAAAATGAAAAATGTTTGTATGTTTGTTTGTGTGTTTGTTTGTTTGTTTGTTTGTTTGTTTGTTTGTTTGTTTGTTTGTTGGCTTATAGACTCCTAAACTACTGAACCGATTTTCCTGAAATTTTTACAGATACATCACGTGAGCCCTAAAAATAAAATAGGCTACTTATTTTTTCGATAGGGGCAGGGGAATTGGTATCCCCCATAGGATGCCAATATTAATTATCGCATATCTTAAGAGCCGCTGGACGCATGTTGCTGAACTTTTGTAGTAGGATCTTCTGAGCCCCGAAATTGAAATAAAATAGCAGCGGGGGTATTGGAATCCCCCATAGGACGCCAATGTTTAACATCGCATATCTTAAGAACTGTAATAGTGAGAATGTTCAAACTTTCTAGAAGTCACTCTTATGGTATACTACACTTTTGAAAATAAAAATAAAGCGGGTAGGCGCAGGGGGGAAATACCTCCCAGAGGATGCATACATTAAATATCGCTCAACTGAAGAACTTTTAAAGGGAGAGTCTTAAAACGTGGTTAAAGCTACTATTATAGTAAACTATAAATTTCACTATAAAAGTGGGCGGGAGAGACAGGGGAGGAGCAGTATCCCTCACAGATAGAAATATTAATAAGAGCCACTGCACGCATTTTGTTGGACCTTTGGTAGTATGATCTTCTGAGCCCCAAAATTTAAACAAAATAGCAGCGGGGGAAGTGGTACCCACCATAGGACGCCAATGTTTAATATCGCATATCTTAAGAACTGTTGTAGTGGGAATGTTCAAACTTTGTGGAAGTCACTCTAATGGTGTACTACACTTTTGAAGATAAAAATAAAGCGGGAAGGCGCAGGGGGAAACACCTCCCGTAGGATGCATATATTAAATATTGTTCAACTGAAGAAATATTAAAGGGACAACCTTCAAACGTGGTTAAAGCTAATTTTATGGTAAACTATAAATTTCAATATAAAAATGGGCGGGGTAGACAGAGTAGGAGCAGTACCCTTCATATATAGAAATATTAATAAGAGCCGCTGCACGCATTTTGTTGAACTTTTGGTAGTAAGATCTTCTGAGCGCAAAAATTCAAATAATATAGCAGCGGGGGAAGTGGTACCCCCCATAGAACGACGATGTTTAATATCTCTTATCTTAAGAACTGTTATAGTAAGAATGTTCAAACTTTGTAGAAGTCACTCTTATGGTATACTACACTTTTGAAAATAAAAATAAATATCTCTACTGAAGAACTATTAAAGGGAGAGTCTTCAAAGTTGGCTAAAGCATTGTAGCGAAGGAAGCGCAACGGGTTAAGCTAGTTTAAAATAAAATTCAATATTTGTTCGTTTTACAAAATAAATTAAATAAATAAATAATTATTTTTTGTCCTATGAGGTAATTTAAATTTTATAAAGATTTTTTGCAATAGTCCAAACTTCAATATTTCACTTGGTTTTTGCTTAAGTCAACCTTTGGTTAACATTGATGGGAATATTGCAAAAAGGCGTAATAAAACAGGGACCGTAACAGTTTTTCCTCCTTTCATAAACGTCAGATGATAACAGTTTTTTTATTAAATATTAGACGTTGCTCGTAACCAATAGTTTTATAAAAAAGTTATTGGTTTCTGCAAAACGTTTGGCTAGATCAAACACCATTTAACTGTTTTTAAATATCATTGTACAATTCTGCTACATATTTTATCCATTCGAAACGTTTGCCGTGTTTAGTTTTTACTAAAAACTTTTTAGACAATTTGTTAAACCATAAAGAGTGTCTGATTCCCCACAATTGTAAAGAGCACACAGTAAAGAGGTCACTGTGCGTACAAGAAGTGCTAGATTTGTGTTTTTCGCTACAATTTGCAAAATACTAAAAAAGATTTAATTTTATTTAAAAACTAATTTTCATGATTACATACCTCTGAATATCGTATAACCAACTCTGGCTCCTTACAATGCAACCAAATCAAGTTGACTGCTGTACATATGCGTTTACACCATTCACTGCAGGTGGAAGAATTAACACGGAAAAATGTTTTCGCCTCCAATCATAATATGACGATTATCCAACTGAACATCGGGATGAGCCTCTTTATTGATAATACTTTCAGCACCGCCAGCAGGAGCCAAACCAATTAATTCCCAGTAATCTAGATGCAATTCGTGTCCACCTGGTGCATAAAACAAATAAATGAGTTTCTACGATATTGTTCACGAAACAAAACTTAACGATCTGCCTTCTGGCAGAGGTTTTAGTGTACCAAACATTGTAAAAATCCGTAATGTAAATAAAAAATTAAACCTTTGCCTTGACGTCTTAAACGATGTGCCCATCCATAGGTTTTAACGTTTCTGTTAATTTTCGACACATTCAAATATGCAGCTGGCCAACTGGGATCTTCGGATATGAGTCTTTTTGGCTTCATCCAAATTTTGTTTAGACTTTTCCGCATCTTCAGCTTCGCATTTTTCTTTTTCGCATTTTTATAACTTACTTACCCAAATCCTTTTGATTTTCTTTATTTATTTTAATAATTTAAAAATTATTAAAATATTTTGCAGTATTTAATTTAAACAATTCATAAATTTTCACAAATATTAGCCAGTAAAGCGTATGTATAACAAAAATTAAAAAAAAAATTGGCATTTTTGTGGTGTTTTCAGTTGTTCTACTCTAACATATATGTTAGAGTTGTACAACTAATGTAAAATTTTTGCAAGTGTGTTAGTAAAATTTTTTTTTTTTTTCGTTTTGGCCATCCATTTCTTGTAGGGCACTTTATATTAAAATTTATTTTTAATAGTAAAACACATGTAACCACAAAGTAAAAAATATAACTTTAATCGCCATTTTTAACGATTACATTTAATTTTCGCTTTAGTATTGCCAAGCTTATCTTTGATTTGAATTTAACAGTTGACAAACATTGGATATCAAATTGATAAAACATTTGATATCAAATGTTTATTTTTAAATCATTAATTAAAATTTTTATGAATTTAAATGTTAAATCAAACAATTGAAAAACGTTTGAGAATTGTGTTTGATGTCAGATGATAAAGTCAATTCATATCAAAGGTTTGACTTCGTGTTTGTTGGGTTGTTGGAGTGGTCAAATTAAAAAGTGTGAGTGGTTTAGTAAAAAATTGAGAGTGTATTGCAAATTGAAGCCCTGCAAATAATAGGACTAGTCAAACACGCGTGTAAAGAGTAGCCCACAAGGGACCAGGACTAGTCCAAAAGTAAAAAACGAAGACTTGTTGTCTCACTACAAACACTTTTTAACAATGACATGGTCCATGCTTGCATTACATCGGACCAGTCCATGGAGTAGTCCATTTTATCAAAATGGATCAGGTGGTTTAATTTTATTTGCAGGGATTGGACCACCATGGTTTATGGTATGCCACACATACACGATTTTTCATTTTGTTTTGTATATGCAGTAGTAACCCTGCAAATAATAGGACCAGTCCAAACACTGTAAAGAGTAGTCCACAAGGGACCAGGAAGTCCAAAAGTAACCCAAACGTATGGAAAAAAACTGGTCTATTTAACATGACGATGTCCTAGGAGAAGACCATATTGGACCACTTAGGAGTAGTACAAAGTTTTAAAACTACTCCATGGTATACTCAAGAGGATTAGTTTTGAAGTCGCTTAAAAACGAAAGCATGTCGTTTAAAAACGAAGACATGTCGTCTCACTACAAACACTTTTTAACAATGACATGGTCCATGCTTGCATTACATCGGACCAGTCCATCGAGTAGTCCATTTTATCAAAATGGACCAGGTGGTCCAATTTTATTTGCAGGGAAGTTTTTGACAGCTTAAAAGACATTTTACACAAACAAAATACATGTCGTTTTTTTTTTTTTTGTACAAGTAAAGGTGCTATCAGACGAGATGTATTTTACATATGTACTGTCACTTTTCTTGCCCATATGTAATTCCGTATGTATGTCAAAATTTCCATTTTACATACGATTCATCATTTTTGCTATCACACCTGCTTATGTTTTTCCTTATGACATAACCTATAAATGTAAACAAAAGCTGATTTTTGTTTACGTTTCAAAACAAACCAGCTGTTTTGTTTATGTTTGCCACAGGAAAATAGAACGTGTTCTAATCGAACAAGTTACATATGTATTTCCACATGTATTTTACACATGCAAAGTTTCATATGTATCACACGATGTGTACAACTTTTACAGATGGAAAATTTGACAGCACATATGTAAAATAAATCCCGTCTGATATCACCTAAAGCATACCTGATAGATTGGGCTTGATTTTGACATTTAAGGGCATAATAAACCTCACAAATGGCTTGGCAAACATGTCAAAATTGTACGTTTGTACAAACATTTTGTGTTGTTAATTGGGGTGTTTGCTGTTTGGACAAACATTTGAAGCAATGTTTGCAGAAATATTAAAAACTTTTAATATTTGGCAGACATGTTGGATATTTGTCAAACTTTTTGTGGCGTCTAATGCTAAATGTATTCAATTCAATTAATTTTTAATATTAAACTAAATTTTTTTAGTAGTATTGCTTGCCACAAAACAGCTTGTTGTTTTAAAACTGTTTACTTTAAATTTTTTGCCTTTATTTTATAATTTCTTCTTCGTTTTAAGCTAGAAGCAATAAAATTGCCGCAGCACTATTGGCATCTGCATTCATTGAAAACAAAACAAAAATGAAAATTAATGTTTGAACGGAGAATATTTGTGTTGTTTATTGGCAAACCCCAAACGAAACTTGATGTGTGTGAACCGGCACTTACGTATTTTTTTAATTCGCCGTGAAGACAGCTGATGAACAGGGTTGTCATATCTGGCGATTTCTCGCCAAACGTGGCGATTTTCAAACTTGTTTGGCGACCTAATTTTTGATTTGGCGACATGGCGATTTTTTTTTGGCGATTTAACAAAAAAGTTGGCTATTTTTGATGAGCTATGCATTTGTTTTGAAAATCGTTAAATTCAATACTGAGAAATAATATTAATTTTATTATTCTTATATTATTTTTATGTATGAAGTTTGAGGCATTCATATGTATGGTCAGTATTTGAAAGTTCAAATGGCTGATGAAGATAATGAATATCTTCGAGAAAATAGTTTTTCATATTTAAAAGTGCTCTTGAAAGAATCAATAAATAGAAATTAACATAAATATATTTAAAGTCTATGAACATTTTTTCGTTATATGTATGTGGCAATTTTTTATCCCAGATACAATACGTCAGTGATATTTTAAAGATTTTTATGAACTCTTACATACCTTTGGACATTTTTGAAACCCAATGAAAATATTAGCGTTGGTTAATTGCTAAGATAAATAAGTTTATGCCAAAACTTTAAAGCTGCAACGAAACGGCAGGTACGTACCAGAGAACCTCAAAATTCACTATTTTTGTTGATTTATTCATACGCTAAAATTTACAATAACTCTATACATGCAAAACAAAGTTCAACGTTGGTAATTTTTACATCCTTTCGAACACATTTTATTTTTGCATTTATTCGTTTTTTATTGAAAGTGCTTTATTTGCATTTTTGTTGCTTACGCAATATAACACAACTGAGTAAATTCAAAAGAACACATTCTTATACTCTTGTTTACATTAACAACAACAATAAACCACTCGATGAGACGCTTTTTCCAAATTAACAACAATAAAAACAACAATAACAAGAATACATTGTACATACCTACTACTACTACTACTACTGTACTTTTTAAAATGAAAAAAAGTCTGTTTCTATGGAAATTGTGTGTACCTACATATGTATATGTGTTTAGTTTGATTTCCATTTTTTTCTTGTACTACATAGTTAATGCTGAATAAATCCATGAGTAAGATTGCTTGATTTCTGGCTTTTTTGTTTGTATTTTTTTTTCTGTACCAAAACAATCATTTTCGAACCGAACACAAAAACATCTTTATTAAAAAACGAAGATAACGATTGTATAAATAACAAAGCACGATGTGCGTTATTTGAATGACTGCAAACCAGCAGCGAATATTTGCGGTTGAGGAAATTTCATTGTATGACCGCAAGCGAGTGTATTTGTTGCTGTTGATTAAATGCGATTTTTTTCAATTGCATAAAGCTGTTCTCTGGTACGTCCGATTTCAAGGAACTTACTTTGACTGTTCTTTATATGTTCTTTATATTATTATAATTAATGCCTGTGTTTAAGCTATGAACTCCACTACAACTCGCCTTTGAAGTAGAATGCAATACGAACTTCTAGACGCGTTGTTACGAGTTATAAGTTGCACTTCTTTTGTACCATCGTTGAATACATGAAAAACCCTTACAATGTATTCCAAAAAAGAAGACAAATAGGTAGCTTTGCCGGTGAAGCGTTTTAGATATATAATAAAACTGCAACTACATGTAAATATATCCAATATTTGTTTAATACTAGCCGCAAAAAAACTTTTTTTGTAGTAAACATCGTACCATTTTTGTTTTCACTAGCTATTTTTACTTTTTTCTAAATAAAAATTAAGCAAAATATATACCATGGCGACTTTTTTGAATTTTTGGCGTATTTTAGCGATACGGAACAAATTAATTTTTTTAGAATTTATAAAGAATAATTAGTATTGTGGTTATTTTGTTGAACTATTTATGGTTTTTAATCCAAATTTTTAATATTTAAAATTAGGCTTAAGTTCATGAAATTTAATTTTTATTAAATTATTTTTGTGAAGAAAGGAATTTTACAACATGAAAATTAATTAAAATTGTTATTGATAATCTTTCATTCTTGACGTGGCTCGGGCTCGAACCCTGGCCGGCAGGTTACCATGACATGTTTCGATCGCAACCACTCGATCTCCTCAGATGGATTTGCCGTCTTACACTCGCAGCCATCGACGACTGCTGACGTCACTAGTCAAACATCAATCCTTAAACCAAATTGTATTTTAACATTTGGTAGATCGAAATTTGCTTTCCTGAATGATTATCCACTTTAATTGATCTTACATGTTTTTTCCTTTACTTCTGTTTTTTCGTACTTTCGTCAAGAATTTTTCTTGAAGTCCAAGTACATTTTTTGTTCTTTCACTTTGTCTTTCTCTTTTCTGTTGACCTTTTTCAGCACAACTTGAAGGACAAATGTACACATAGAGCTCGTGCCTTAGCTTTAATAAATTAATAAATTAAAAAATATGTATTTTACGGCCAATAACTTAAAAATAAAGGCTTTGGCGATTTTGGCGATTTTTGACATTGAATTTGGCGAAAAAGGTCAAAATGAATCTGACAGCCCTGCTGATGAACGGCTGACGAGTTGAGTTTACCCAACCTGGAGTTAATTCGCCTTGAGTTTACCTTTTTAAATTCGCCTTGCTCTGGTATAGACGGGTAGTGAATTCGCCTTGGCAATAACAAACAACAGTTTTAAAATCATTTTCATACTTTATATAAGAAATTTGTTAAAAAATTGTGTTAAACAATAGCATTTACTAAAAAAATGCCTCCAAATCCCAATGCCGAAAGAAATAATCCGTGTTTAAAAGTAAGTTATAAATGCATATATTAGAATTAATGTTCAACTATTCTCTTAAAGGAACAAGAATTATCTTACAAGTGCTTAAGTAAAAATAATTATGATAGAGAAGCTTGTGAAGTGTATTTTGCCAACTATAAAAATTGTAAAGAGTTTTGGGTAAGAATTTGCTTAAAAATATTGTACCCTAAAATTGTAATTAATAGTTTATAGCACAAAATTCGGTCTGATAGAAGAGCTAAAGGCATATCCCCCTATTTGCCGCCTGTGGAAGAAAGAGAATCTATTAAAGCGGAGTATATGAAAACAAAACAATAAGTTAATTCTCTTTTTTTTAATAGATTTATTGTTCATAAATATCTGATTTTTATACAGTAAAACTTTTGTTAACAAATTATGAGCTGTTATCATGTAAAGAACCGGCATTTACAATTTTTAATTTAGGTAAAGCCTCTTCGAGCATGGAACTTGACAATTCATATTCCAGTGTCAACTTTGGATCATCCACTATCAATAGTTGTAAATTATTTAAACGATAAAGACATGACAAGCCACGAGCCGTGCACTGGGTCCTGGATATATCTAAAAACTCCAATTTATGACATTGTGAGCCCGACACTCGATCTAAACACCAGTCATCAAACGTTTTTACATTATGAAATGATAAAAATTTTAATTCCTGCAACCAGCGAATATTTTCCAACCCTTCATAATACAAATTCATATTGTCACATCTTAAAGCTTCTATTTTATATTGAGGATGATTTTTGCTGGGTAATTTGAATTCTCCATTTTTATCTGCCCTCATCCAATTTTGACTATTAAAAAACTTTACCGCTCCCCCGCGATGTAATATAAAATGTGCCGTTGCCAAGTCGGCTCCCAAAATCTCATGCCTTTCTGACATAAACTGTTGCATGTGACGTTCTTTCCTTTCTTTTCTCTTTTCCCACGTAGCCAGCCATTCTTTGGGACTAAGATTAATGGGTTTTTGCATCATAATAATATAGTCGGAAGTTTGATCTTGATTGGCAAATAATTTAAATTTTGTATCAACATCTCCGGACTCTTCGTTTGATTGTCGCCACTTTAAAGACAATTTATCACGGGCCAATTCTTCCCGAATTCGTTTTAGAACAGAAGACTCCCGACTGTTGTCATTACTTATTTTTTTTTTTAATATTTGTAGTACACGAAACGAATGATTTTGGACACATTTTTTATGCAGATTTAACATATTCTTTAATTTTTTTCGAGTTTTAATAATTATTCAATATTTATAAATAAAATAATGTTATGCATATACAGGGCTGCCAGATATATTTTTTTATTTTCCCTAAATAAAAAAAAAAAAATCTCAAAATAACCCCTCTAAAAAGAAAAAAAACTAAAAGAAATCCTTTTATACAAAATACATATTTTTAATGGGTAAAGCTTAAATGATAACTAATGATAATGATATTTATTACATAACTAGGTGGTCCCCCCGGCTTCGTTTTGTAGCTGATAACTAATGATCGATGGTACAGTTTTCTGATTTTAGGTAAATCGAAAAAAGTGGGCGGGGCTATATTTTCTTTCCGTAAAAACCTAAGTTGGACCATGGCGATAATTTTAAAGAAAAAATCGGTCAAATAAATAGAAAAAGTGGGCGTAACAGTAGGCGTGGTAAATTTTTCTTTCGATGAAAACTTAAAATGGATTAATACGATCATTTAAAAAAAAAAATTTAGTCAAATCGATGGAGCCGTTTTCTGATTTTAGGTAAATCTAAAAAAGTGGGCGGGGCAAAATTTTCTTTCCGTACAAACTAAAGTTGGACCATGGCGATTATTTTAAAGAAAAAATCGGTCAAATAAATAGAAAAAGTGGGCGTAACAGTAGGCGTGGTAAATTTTTCTATCGATGAAAACTTAAAATGGATTAATACGAACATTTGAAAGAAAAATTAGTCAAATCGATGGAGCCGTTTTCTGATTTTAGGTAAATCGAAAAAAGTGGGCGTAAAAGTGTGGAGGGGGGGGGGGGGGGAATTTTCTTTCCGTACGAACCTTAGTTGGACCATGGCGATCATTTTAAAGAAAAAATCGGCCAAGCAGTTCACATGTTATGCGATAAGCAACACACATTTCATTTTTATTATAAAGATTTTGCACTGTATAAGTGGGGATAATTTTTATCTAACAAATATGCATTTTTATACATACTGTTCGAATATTCATAAGGATTGAAAGCATTTTAGATACAGCCTGAATCAATTCTTTATAGTCGGACATGTTCTAAAAATTGAAATGAAGTGGAATTTATTTAATTTTTTCAAAATTATTTTAGTTTTTCCTAGTTTTGAAAGTTGGTCTTGTAAAGATAATTGGTCCTCAAGTATGAATTATATAGAAAGATATATGTTGGTGAGCTTTCATTACATAGAATTGGTCCAATGTTTAATCCACTTCATATTCAATTTCAATTTATTGCAGGTAATATAAAAGCCTCATTATTCATTAATAGAACATTCCCCAGTGCTTTGTGCCAGATGCATCTTGAAAGTTATAAACCTTTAAATTTTCCAAATAATTATTCCAATTGGTGAAAGTTTATTATACTAGCCCCTAATTTCACCAAGTTCATTTTATCATTACTCTCCGTCTACAACTGACATGATTTGCTATTATAACGTGATGTTATAAAAGCGTTGTTAAAACATTTGCATTAACAACTGTGTTATAACATGAGAAAACCTCTAACATGATGAGTCTATACTTAACACTTAAATCATATTAGTGTTAATGTTAAGCATTTAATGTCAGTTGTAGACTGCACCAAGACGAATTGACTAGAAGGTGGGGTCAAGTCAACATATGGGCAAATCCTGCGTGACGAACGCTACATTCGCACGCGTTTTCTGATTGAAATATACACATTTTTTGGTCTTTCAAAAAAGATAGCTTCAACATATATATAGTTAGTGACATTAATATGTACCGATAGTAATGGCATATATCATAATTTATAAGCCAGTATTTGTTGCGAAATAATTGATCACAAAGTTTTGTGACGCACGCTACAAAAAGTGGAAGTAACTTCAAAGGTTGAAGCGCGTTTTCCTAATTTTTAGCGAATTTTGCATCATAAGGTATCCAAAATCTGATTCCTAAAAGAAAGATGGCTATAAGAGAATTCTAAACGCACTTATTCGCAGACAAAAAATGTTGTGATTTTTGACAAAAGCCGTGAACCCTTTGTGACGCACGCTACGTAACGCACGCTACAGTTTTTCCAGTAGTATTTTATTATTATATTTTATTTATTTTAACAAAACAAATTATATTTTTATGAATTGCATTTCTTAAACTAATTTCTTAACTAATGAATGTCAACTTTTTTTTTTTAACAAAATTTATATTTTGATAAGTTTGCTGAAAGTTCTATTTTAAGAACAAAATTCACCTAAAATTATGCTAAATTCACGTATTTTATTAAGAAATCAGCAGTGGGGTAGGATTTGGTAAAAATTATTGCTAATGATCATTGAAATAAATATTATTTAATATAAAAATGAAATTAAACATCTAGTCTTATATTCCGTTAAAAAAAATTAATTTGAAAAATTTTTGGTTGGTGGACTGTTTCTGGGATTTGCCGATATGGTGTTTTTTCTGTGGTCGGCTTGTCAAAGTTTGTATACAAACTAGTTTTTTATGTAAACGAACCAATTTTTTTTACTAGCAATTTTTTTGACATTCTGACCACAGAAGCAGTGTTGTTGTAGAGTTGACCTCACCTTCAAGTCAATTCGCCTTGGACTGCACGTTATATTAACTATCAATTATAGCTGTCAAAACATATTGTTAATTGGAAGTTACTGTAATAGTAAGTTTTAACTGAACTTGATGAAATTGGGGGTTAATCTCACAGAGCCAATTTAGACTAGACTAAAGGCTCAGTTAGGCGAACGTTGCTGTACCGTATCTGTACTGTATCCATCAGCTGTTCGCTTTTTGTTATATGAAAACCAATACAAAAGCTTACCGAAATGCAATGTACCGTAGTTGCAACGTACCAATCTGTATAAAATAGAATTTCATGCCGTTGTTACGTGACATTTGTAAGACAGTGATGGGCGGCTTGTATGTTACATTGAATGCGGGTAATTTTATCTTTTTTTTGGTACTTTTTTCAGTATATCTATAGAATTGCGACAAAACAACTTACAATACCACATAATTCATAATATACAAATATACATATGTTTAGATGTTTAAAATAAACAAATGCATATACACATACAATGGAAATGTGAAACATATAAAAGACTTTAAATGGTATCAAAACCTTGTTTGTTGTATGCACATTTACAATATATGTTTGCTAAAAATTTATATATGCTAAAATACAAATTTATTTATTGTAAATCTTTAATATAAATATTAAATTATTAACATTTTTTACATACACAAAATACTTTTTTAATACCATTTAAATCACGTGGTACCTTTTCTGCACAACAGTCACCATTTAAACATTTTTGATTCCCATCACTGTGTGTTTTGTTTTATGTATACTATTGCTTTTTGTTTATGTATGGGAAAACATATGACACGTTTTTAAACGTTCTATAAGCGCAGCAACGTGCTTACAGTACGGTGCGGTACATTACGGGTACAGCAACGTTCGCCTAACTGAGACTTAATTGTTCTGGCAGAAAACGACAGTTTGTGGGCGAAAGAGGTGAAGAGAGTCGTTTTTGGTTGGCATCAAGGCGAATTAACTCCAGGTAAGCTCAACTCGTCAGCCGTTCATCAGCTGTATCCACGGCGAATTAAAAAAATGGTGAAACGTCAAAATGTTGTTTTGTTTCTATACTGAAATTTGACAAGCCAGAAAATTGCAAAAACAAAATACATGAAGCTTTTTGTAGTTGTAGAGTTGCACTTACCTGTTATAAATTCGCCTTGGTTGGCATAATTTTTAATCTAGCTCAAGGCGAATTAACTCCAGGTAAGCTCAACTCGTCAGCCGTTCATCAGCTCTCTACAACTACAAAACTACAAAACAAGGCGAATTAACTCCATGTATTTTGTTTTGCAATTTTCTGACTTGTCAAATTTTAGTATAGAAACAAAACAATATTTTGACGTTTCACCATTTTTTTAATTCGCCGTGGATACAGCTGATGAACGGCTGACCAGTTGAGCAAGGCGAATTCAACAAGGTAAACTCAACTCGTCAGCCGTTCATCAGCTGTATCCACAAAAATCATGAAACGTCAAAATATTGTTTTGTCTTTATACTGAAATTTGACAACAAGTAAGAAAATTGCAAAAACAAAATACATGGAGTTAATTCGCCTTGCTTTGTAGTTGTAGAGTTGCACTTAAGGTAGAAGTACATAACACGCGTTAGTGCGCGCGCGCTCTGTCGTCTCCTGTCAAAAAAAGTTAAACTAGTGTGTTTTCATAGAACAAGCTACATGCAAAATATTTTGACGCGTTTGCGCCAGAAAGTTGGTTAACTTTGAACTTTTTAACGCGTTGTGTATTTTTGACAAGTAATCAGCTGACAATCAAAAGAATAATTTAACAAATTTGTGAATCATGAAAGAAAAACTTATTGAAGAGCTTAAAAAACATACAATATTAATTTAAAAAGAATAAATTCAATAAAATAACAAAATCTTGATATACTTTCGAACCCTTTTTTAATGCACAAATAAGTAAACAAATAAAAAACAGCTGACAGGAATGGCTTTTGTAACGCGTGTTGTGTAACTTGCAATTTTTGACGCGCTAAAGTTTTTAAACGCACGACACTTGTCGACGAACTAACGCGTGTTATGTACTTCCACCTTTACCTTGTATAAATTCGCCTTGCAGTTGAGCTTACCTGGAGTTAATTCGCCTTGCCCCGCATTAGCAGAACAAAACCAATACATACACACTTATGAAAAAACAGGTTCAGTGTTTTCTTTTTGGCAGAGCGATTTTAATCGTTAGTTGTTCGCCGTCGTGTAAACATGAATATAAAAACAGAGGGTGGTTAGTCACGCCAACAAACTTTAAAACGAACCAAGGCCTATCCAATAGGTCTGCTTACTTCTACAACAATACAAAAAACAACAGGCATTTTGTTTGTGTAAAATTCCTCGCCGTTGTCAAAATCTTACTACTACATAGGCAAAAAAAAAGGAAAAATGCAAGGCGAATTTAAGAAGGTAAGTGCAACTCTACAACTACAAAAAGCCCCATGTATTTTTTTTGCAATTTAATAGGCGGCTGTCAAAAATGCTGACAAGGCAATAATTGATTGAAAAACAAAATAAAAATTGTGTTTGGGTTATAAAAGAGATTATTAAATTCACTTTAGTTATTCGCAGTTTTCTAAGAAATTTTTTCGGTTATTTTGGCGCAAAACATAAACAAAATTATATTTTGACGTTTCCCTATTTTTATTCGCCGTGGCGACAGCTGATGAACGGCTGACGAGTTGAGTTTACCTTGTTGAATTCGACTTGGAAAAATATGTTTTGTGTGCATGTATGTTTGGCAAAAAACAAAAAAAGTAAACAAAAATATACACGTATAACCCCACGTCTCCATGCTCTTTCGATTAGAACAAGACATGACCAAGGCGAATTCAACAAGGTAAACTCAACTCGTCAGCCGTTCATCAGCTGTCTCTACGGCGAATTAAAAAATAATAGGGAAACGTCAAAATATAATTTTATTTATGTTTTACGCCAAAATAACCAAAAAAATTTCTTAGAAAAACTGTGAATAAATAAAGTGAATTTAATAATCTCTTTTATAGCCCGAACAAAATTTGTATTTTGTTTTTCAATAAATTTTTGCCTTGTCAGCATTTTTGACAACCGCCTATTAAATTGCAAGAAAATACATGGGGCTTTTTGTAGTTGTAGAGTTGCACTTACCTTGTTGAATTCGCCTTGGACATGACCATAACGCCGGCAGAGCAACGGTATTATTTTGTTCATGTTCTTGTATGTGGCGAATACGTGTTGATGTTCATGTTCTGATTGACCACAATTTTTGTTGTTGTGCGTTTGGTTGTATACAGAAAATACATTGTATGGCTAACATCATGGCGCACATGGATGCTAAGACGAATGTTTAGGCAACGATGGCAGCATATGGACGAAACATGAACATGAACAGTCTACACGAGTAGAATTCATGTGCGACATGATGTTCTTACCAAGTTGATGGATGGTGGAGACGGGTAGTAAGGAAAATGTGATATCGTCGAGGAATAAACCAAATAAACATCTGGGGTCTTAAGCAGACCTATTGGATAGACCTTGAAACGAATGAACGAACACCAAACGTCAAATAAACAAAAAAATACTAACACATACAAAGCTGCGTGTAAACAAAAGTTAATCCGACTAAAAATTAGTCTCAAGGCAAATTCAACAAGGTAAACTCAACTCGTCAGGCGTTCGTTAGCTGTATCCACGGCGAATTAAAAAAATGGTGAAACGTCAAAATATTGTTTTGTTTCTATACTGAAATTTGACAAGTCAGAAAATTGCAAAAACAAAATACATGGAGCTTTTTGAAGTTGTAGAGTTGCACTTACCTGTTATAAATTCACCTTGATTAGTCTAGTCCAAGGTATATTTACACAAGGTTAACTCGTTAACCCATATGTTTGTCAGCTGATTGCCCCTAGTTGGAACCCAAACGTCAAATTTCGTGTATATGAGTCAAAATTTGAACATGTGTGCGTTATATTGTTTTTGTTTTATATGAAGACAATTTTGACAACTCGGTTCCTTTTATAGAGCAGAATGTCTACACTCCCAAATGAGTCTACCTTGTGTAAATATACCTTGGTCTAGTCTAAATTGGCTCACAAACAACAGCTGATGTATTTTTGTCCATTTATTTTTTTGTAAAAATGTTTTACCAGGTTAATACCTGGATACCGAAGAATTAATGTTATTTACTTAACCCTGCGGCCACACTTTCAAGTTGTTCTTGATAGTCTTTTACATATACTGCTTGTCAAAGTTTACATAAATTGAAAGCTGTGACGTAGGCTGCACTCAATTTGTAAGCAATTTACTTCCAAGATGTCAACAACAACAGAGACAAACTTGTACTCAGCTGTTAAATTGAAAGTAAATTGCCAAACAAATGGAAAGGTGAAATTGAAAGCCATCTCGTGGTCAATTTATAAAGTGTAAGTGTGTTAGTAAAAAACTGAGAGTGTTTTGCAAATTAAAAGGAATTGAAAGGCAAAACTTGATCGTGTGGCCACCAAGTAAGGGTAACACGATCAAGTTTTGCCTATCAAGTTTTAATACACTCACACTTTTAAAAATTGATACGAACTTGCCTTTAAAATTCTCTTGCCAGTGGGTGTTTCAATTTACGTTCAAGAAAACAGCTGATTTCAAGGTTAGTGAGCAAATTTTTCGTTTATCTCTATAAATTTTTTTCTTGATGACATCTTGAAAGCAAATTGCTCAAAAATTGAATGCAGCCTACGTCACTTTGACAAGCAGTATATCGTCACATAACCCCGAGTCTACACGTAGCAATATTTATTGCGGTAAACGTCAAATTTGATTGCTCCATAAAATTTGCGACGTATAGACCGCATGTTGCTATGAGTGGCAATCCATTGCGCAATGATTGCTCTTCTTATTGCTTGAGCAATTTGTATACAATGATATTTTTTCGGCAACAAATAAGTAAATAAATTAAATTAAGAAAATTCATAATTAATATATTTAAATAGAACTTCTATTCAAATGAAAACTTAACAAATATTTACATTAATGACTACAAAAATGTGCAATAAGTATTTCAAAAACAATCCTTAAAAGTTTATTGCAAAACCGAAACACTGGCATCGCCGGTACAAACAATTCGATGCTTCCCTGCAAATAAAATTGGACCACCTGACCCATTTTTATAAAATGGACTACTCCATGGACTAGTCCGATGTAATGCAAGCATGGACCATGTCATTGTGTTACGGATTTTTTTTTGTATTTTCATACCATGACTTTTACCCTCACCCAATATGTTAAGTCCTGCAACCATAACTTTAAATTGCGTCGTTTTTAAATATTTCTTCTGTAGTTCTTTCTGATCACGTACTTTTGCCCTTACCTAATATATTGAAACACGCAACTGTACCACTAAATTGCATCATCATGCGCCTAACATGTATTTTTTTTTATTTTCGCATACTTATTTGCATTCTTTTACCATTCGAATATTTACGCTTACGGTATCATGCAAATGTCTTCAGTTGGTAACAACTCTCATCTTGATGCAAAACCAATGTCTTTTACATCATAACATACAACAAGTGGTCTGATACCACCGTTAACGGAAACTTGTTTTGAGTACTGTAACCTTGGTTGTCATTGCGCATGATATGATTTTTCGTGTTCCTTCTTTCTCTGAGAGAAAAAATACATACAGACGTTTTCGCAACCTGCACTGCGTAGGAGACTTATACAAAAGTCAAATGACCAACACTACTGCAGAGTTAATTTTTTTTCCCATCACGATTGCCTGTACAAATACATGCATACACACATACATGTGTATTATCTCTCTCGCGACAACAATAATAACGGGCGAAGGATGGAATGACAAATGAGGAAAAACATTTTTCTTATGAATGAAAGGCATTCTAATAAGAATGATGATGAAATTTTAGTTAGTTGGGGTTTAGCAGCTGAATTGGGCAGTTGAATTTTGGCAGTGAACTGGTTCGGTCGAAAAATGTGTGCTTAAGATGTGAAAAGTGTAATCAGAAAAACATTAAACAAGCAATAGAAATGAATGCAACTGAAATAAGAACAGCAAATTATATTAAAAAAAAAAGTTTTACTAGTAATTAAAAAAATTAATATTAAAAACAAAATTAGCACTTGATTTGATAAAAACAAAAAGAATTAATTAAAATAATACAATAAAAAGAATTTAAAGTGCTTGTGGAATTAATCAATAAGATATCGGTCAAGTTCAAGAAACCTTTTTTATTTGAGCAAATAATTAAAACAAAAAAAAAAACATTTAATTAACAAAGCAATTCAAATATTCCATATATGGAAATTTGAACAAATTTAAACAGTTGTGTCATTTTATTTTATACATACATATTTTTGGATATTTTACAAGAAAGAACATTTCTATCTGTGAAAATTTTTATTGTTTTAATTTAAATAAGCAAAAAATTAACTGAATCAGCACAACTAAATATCATTTGCTCATTTTGATCTCTTGGCAGCTGCCACAGAAAAGTGTTCACCTTTTGATTAAACAAAGAATACCAATTCAAGAATTAAATTGATTGTACGATTGATTATTAACAAAAGTTAAGAGAGAAAAATAGTTTTTCTAAAACATTTTTTTTGAAGAAACATTTAGCAAGTGTTTAATGAATAATTTGCCAGTAACATTACGCCGATACTCGAAAACACTTGGTGGTATTGGAATTTTGACCACAGAAAAGTTGCAACACGTAATTGGATATAACAAAATTGCAGAGGCGGGTTCTATAATTGAGTTATAAAAAATGCCACAGAGCCAACAGCAATCTAAAAATCAACAACAGAATCAAACAAATGCAACGACATGCAATCACAGACAACAGAGTAAAAAGCACCAACCTATCAAATAAAAAGGTTAGAATTAAAACTTAAAATGAAATTCAAATTAGATTTAAAGTTAAAATGAACAAAATTAGAGTTAAAATTAAAATTAAAACTTAAAACTAAATTAGTATATTAAATTTGAAATCGAAATTGAAATTAAATTTAAACTTAATATTAATATTAAAATTAAAATTGGAATTAAATTTAAAATTAAAATTTAAATTGAAGTTAAAACTAAATTTAAAATTAATATTAATATTAAAATTGAAGTTAAAATTGAAATTTAATTTGAAATTAAAATTACTATTAAAATTAAAACTAAAACTGAAATTAAAACTAAACTTAAAATTAAAATTAAACTTAAAATCAAAAATTAATATTAGTGTTGGGAGTAATATTAAAACTGAAATTGAATTTAAAATTAATATTAATATTAAAATAAAATTAAATTAGAAATTGAACTTAAAATTAAAAATAATATTAATATTAAAATTAAAAGTGAAATTAAATTAAAATTTAAAAAAAAAAAAACAAATTTAGAATTAAAATTAAAAACAATGTTGAAGTCGAAATTGAAATCTAAAATTAATATTAGAATTAAAACTTAAATTTAATGAAAAGGGGAAAAAGAAATAATGAAAATAAAATTTTTTTGTAATATTGATTAAAGAAACTAAAATGAGTTGCTAAATTTTTTTTAATGGATGCTAGGAAGAATTTGGTCGGGGTAAGTATCCCATAATGTAGCGATTGTTTTGTATACGGGACAGGTTAGGGAATTTAGGGTATTTCGCCTGTCACAGGTTGGGGATGGGACCAATGTACCCCTAATGGCTTAACATCGTGCCATATCATCGCTTAGGCGATACCTTATATAATCATTTCGCCCTTCCTTCTTTTGGGATTACGGGTAACATTTTTTTTTCTTCTTGTGTAAATTTCGTGATATTGTAAACATACTTCCAGGGGTGTGAAGTATGGATATGCTTACGTGCCAAAACCCTGTTTGAGGTCAAATTTGCTTACTGAGCTAGCGGGCCATCTTTTATACCCCCTCAGCTGGTCTTGGATCGTTATTTGAATTTTTTCTTTGAAAAGTTTTGTAACGGCGCGTAACATATATGGCGCCCAACGTTAAGCCACCTGTATGGTGGAGTTCGAATTTTCGCAACCTAATGAACAGGTTGGCGCCGTAACATATATGGCGCCCAACGATAAAGCCACCCGTAGGGTGACGATGAAATTTTTTTAGAACCAAGTGAAAAACCACTTTAAAGAAAGGAAGGAGGGATGATTATGATTTTTACAATTCGTAATCTTTTTTGTAAACATTTAACTTAGTGTATCGGTTGTAAGAGTCGTGAATTCTGGGATTCCGTAACCTGGATTCAATTGCCATGCAAACCATGGTACGCGTAAAATAATACCTAATATTTCTTTTTACTGTGTTTTTTTTCCACCCGAATTTTGTTCGTGATTATAGGGATTATTGCAAGTCTGGGACTGATTCCGATTAGAGGTCAGTATTATCGCGGTGATAATACTATGTTCATAGGACAGAATGTAGCACAAACCCGAATTATCTAAGCCCTGGCCTGACTGTCTCTTTTAAAAACGGTAGGCACGATGCTAGATAATTCAGGTTTGAAATCATATGTTTTACACACCACAGTTTTTTTTTAATGTTTACGGAATAATGTAATTTTGGGAAATAGTTGTCGAGACATCATATTCTGTCATAGAAACAGATTTGATGGTCGACGTAGTAGGGAGAGACAGGATACGGGATATCATAGCCTTTTTACGCGTGTTTCTTTTAATTACAATTACGAATTTCTTTTATATTGTTATTACAAAACAATCGTTATACGTACCACTGCCAGTTCTTTCTAGTATCCAAATTTTTATGAGGATTTTTAAAACTTAAACTACGAAAACATAAAATACTCTTTATAAATAAATAAATATTTCAAAGAATTTTATAAAATTTTTTTTTAAACATTTAGAATTTGAACTAATAAAACTTTTTTTAGTAAAATCTGAATTTATAGAAAACATTTTTTTTTTGAAAAAAGGAAAAAATTGAAAAGAAGAATTTTTTTTACAATTAGTGAATTTTCAAATTTTTTCTATATTTTTTTTTAACACTCTTGAACACTTTTGCACATTTTTTCTATTTTTTTTTCATAATTTAAATAATTTCTTTTGCTGCCAAGAAAGAAAAACCAATCCACTTTTTTTTGAATTCGTTAACCCTCTGGTTGTGAATATTTGTTCGCTTATAAATTTTTGCTATTTTTTCTTAAAATCTAATCATTTAATACACTTGAGCATTTTACTTCGATTTTGAAAAATTTTTTTTTCCTCATTCTGTCATTCCACTCGTGTCTTGAATAAATTAAAAGTTTTTTTTGTTGATTCAAAATTCGGTTTGATTAAACTTAGTAGGAAACGTTTTATTTTATCCTATAGTTACTTAGTGCATTATGCACAGACCTAGCACGCGATCTGGCACTGATAAAAACAAACCAGTTACGCGTAGTACCAACCCAGGTCAGGCATCATCCAGTGTAAGAGGTAGGACTTCTGTGGGAGCGCGAAACATTAAACCCATTACAGAAGTTAGAGGTCGTGGTCGAACTTCAGTAGGTCAGAGGTCGAGTAGTACGGTCAGTTTAGGGACTTCGCGGTCAGAGACGAGTATACGAGCGGTAAGGACATCTTCGGTTCCGAGATCACTTAATTCCAGTGCTCAATCGGACAGAAGTCTTAACGACAGGGAAGTTTCAAATTGTGAAATACTTGAGAGATCTCTATCTGATCTGACTACGGAAAATTTGCAAAACTTGGTGCATCCAATCGGTTTTATTGACAATCAGCCCATTTTGAACGAAAATTTAATTATGGCCACAAGGGATAGTACGGGTCTTCCGCCCTCGCAAGAGGATGGCGCTCAGTCGTCGGACACGGGCAACATTGACGCCTTGATTAATTACGTAAGGGACGCCATGAGGAACACTCAAGAGGAGTTCAGGCGAGAACTGAACGATATTAGGAGGGATCTGGGGCAGTCCAGAGGTGCAAGGGCGACAATCGAGTCTCCGGGAATTAATTCCCAAAGTTCCAATATGAACACAAATGCATCATCGACATCCATGTTCATAAAATTGAAAGATTGGAACGTGTCGTTTAGTGGTGAAGAGGACGTATCCGACTTCCTTTTCAAAATAGACACCCTCACTGAACGAAGCCAATGTCCATTGGACTATTTAATGGCTAACTTTCATATATTTTTAAAGGGCAAGGCGGAAACATGGTTTTGGATGTATATCAAACAAAACCCTAGGGCAACATATCCATTGTTAAAAAGGGCAATAACTAGGCAATTCGGTGCATTAGAAAGCGACTTGGATATCTTGATGAAAATTTCATCACGAAAACAGCTTCCGAAAGAAAGCTACGACGATTTCCATTCCACCATAGTTAAATTAAATTTGAAACTGGGAACCCCTATGGACGATACTGCCCTTATAAAAATTATTAGAAAAAATGTTAGACCTGAATTACTAAATATGACCTTTGTTTCGAGACCCGATGATTTAGACTCGTATCGTGATTTGCTCAGAGAAGCTGAGAAATCTTTGAGGGCAAATAGCACTTTAAAATATTCGATTAATAGACCCCGTCAAGTTGATGAAGTTTCCATTGATTCGACTGATTCCACACGCGATGATCATTCTGAGGATGAATTTGACCCGCAAGTAGAGGCTTTGAATATAAGTAGACCTTATGTCAAGGGAGATTACTCTCGAATAATTTGTTGGAACTGTTTAAATTCGGGCCATAGTTATATCTATTGCCAAGAAAAGACTCGATCCCTTTTCTGTTTCAAATGTGGACAAAGGGGTGTTACCACACCTGAGTGTAAAAATCCACACCAGGGAAACAGGCGTCGGAGCGAGTGGGCGACCGGGGATGCTCGTTCCTCGAAATAAAACCCGATTTTAATTTGGAACATGAGAGTAAACCTTCACAGAGGGCTTTACTCTCCAGTCCACCAAAACCACCTGACATACAACAATTTTTTCAACCTGCTATCTCAAAACAAATTCTAAAATGTCGTAAACGGTACGCCATTAGAAAAACCTACAGAAAAATATTAGAAACCACTTGCTTGACTACTTCTGATGATGGAAGACCATATGCTAGAATTAAAATATTTGATACCGATTTAACATGTCTTTTGGACTCAGGGGCAAATGTGACAGTCTTGGGAAAGGGAAGTTTAGAATTTTTGGCAAATCATAACATTCAATTTGATAAATTTCGTTCAAGCATATCCACAGCAAATGGATCAAAAAATCCAGTTTTAGGTCACTGCACACTTCCAGTAACTTTTAAAGGAGTTACTAAACCAATCGTTTTTTATATAGTGCCAACCCTGTCCCAGGTAGCTTATCTAGGTGTAGACTTTTGGAGGGCGTATGCTATAGCGCCACAAATATTTCCAACTATTGACTGTTTAGAGGTAAATAAAAAACCTGATTTAATCTTCCATGACCTTTCTTCAGAGCAAAAACTGTCACTTGAAAACGTAATTTTAAATTTTCCCTCATACGAGAAACTAGGGCTTGGCAGCACTAATCTTTTAGAGCACCATATTGACACGGGAGACGCTACGCCGGTCAAGTCGAAACATTACCCCCTATCCCCTCCTAAGCAGGCCGAAATATATGGGGAACTCGATAGATTATTGTCTTTAGGCGTAATAGAGGAGTCAAATTCTCCATGGTGTAGCCCCATTGTTGCTGTTCGCAAGCCAGGTAAAATAAGACTGTGTTTAGACTGCCGGAAATTAAATGAGTTGACAAAAAAGGATTCATATCCGCTACCCCATATTAATGGGCTATTAAGTCGTTTAAAAGATACCCACTACATCAGTGGTATAGATTTGAAGGATGCATTTCACCAGATCAAATTGTCTGAGAGCTCTAAAGAAAAGACAGCTTTTGCCGTGCCAGGTAGGGCCTTATATCAATATAGAGTCATGCCTTTTGGCGTTTGTAATGGGCCTCAGACGATGAGCCGCCTGATGGACCGGGTCATCCCGTCCAAGTTGCGTGAAAATGTTTTTATATATTTAGACGACCTTTTAGTGTGTAGTTCGGACTTCGACAGTCATATGCGGTTATTAGGTGAAGTTGCCCAGTGTCTCAAATCTGCCGGTCTTACGATCAATGTAGGTAAGAGTAAATTTTGCCAACGGGAGATAAAGTACCTCGGATATCGTATTGGAGGTGGCGAATTGAAGGTTGACCCTGAAAAAGTGGAAGCAATGGTTAATGTCCCTTTACCGAAAACACCACGTCAAGTTAGGCGATTCATAGGTATGGCAAACTGGTACCGTTCGTTCATTAAAAATTTTTCCGATCTTGCAGGCCCTCTTACTGATTGCTTACGCAAATCGAATAAACCCTTTCGTCTCAGCCCTGAAGCTGTTGCTTCTTTCGATAAATTAAAATGCGCCCTTTCGAGTGCCCCTATATTGGCCCAGCCAGATTTTAACAGGGAGTTCGTCATCCAGTGTGACGCATCACAAATAGGTGTAGGCGGAGTCTTGTACCAGTTAGATGATGAGGGCAGGGAACACCCAATCGCATTCGTGTCCCAAAAGCTGAATAAAGCTCAGCGGAATTACACGGTGACGGAGCTGGAATGCTTGGCGGCCGTAATTTGTGTAAAAAGATTTAGGCAGTATGTTGAGGGACTACCTTTTAAGATTATAACGGACCACTCGAGTTTACGCTGGCTCATGAGTCAAAAGGATTTACATGGTAGACTAGCTCGGTGGAGTCTTAAGCTTCAGAATTTTGTATTTACCATTGAACACCGTAAGGGTTCACTAAACGTAGTGCCGGATACCTTATCTAGATTTGACGTTGACGAAATTCAAATTTGTCCTTCTTCGCCCGAAATAGACCTTGAATCGCCTGAATTCAGTGCCCCAGAATACAACAAAATTAGGGAAGAGATAGTCAAAAATATAGACCTTTTGCCAGACCTGCACATCTCGGGAAACCATGTGTATAGGCGCGTTAAGTTTCGCAACGGAAACGATACAGAGGAAGACCTCTGGAGATTGTGGTTACCTAGAACTCTGGCAGACGAGGTAATTAAATCAGCGCACGGCGAAGGTTGTCATGGCGGGTTCTTCAAGACATTGAGTCGAATCAGGCAAAAGTATTTTTGGCCGAAAATGGCACGCGACGTAAGGATATTTGTTAGCAACTGCGATGATTGTAAAATGATAAAATCACCCAATCATGTGTTACGCCCACCTATGGGAAATCAAATTCTAACAAATCGACCTTTTCAAAGATTTTATTGCGATTTCTTGGGTCCTTATCCATGCACAAAGTCGAAAAATTGCCAATTATTTATACTTATTGACCATTTGACGAAATTTTTGTTTTTGAAGCCTTTACGATCCGCAACGTCAAGTAACGTCATTGAATTTTTCCAGAATGAGATTTTTTGCACTTACGGTGTGCCACAGTATGTCCATAGTGACAACGCGAAGCAGTTTACGTCAAAAGAAATAAAAGAATTCTTTCATGCTTATGGCATTACGCATATTACCACCGGTTTCTATTCCCCACAGGCGAATGCTTCTGAGCGCGCGAATAGGGAAATCATTTCAAAAATACGTTATTTTCTTAAAGATGATCCTGACCACACGAATTGGGATAGAAATATTCATAAAATACTTACAGTGTTACGTAGTGATTTTCATGCGGCAATTCAATGTACGCCCTATTTCGCCACGTTTGGGCAAAACATGATCCTACACGGATCCTCATACCACCTTCTGGACAAACTGAACATGATTACCGACGACACGATTGTACACCGTTCTGATAAGCTTCATGATATACGTGAAAAGGTTAGTCGTAACCTAAATATTGCCCATGAAAAGGCTTGTAGAACCTATAATACCAGATCGAAACCTGTGAATTTTGTGATAGGCCAGGAGGTTTTCCGCAAGAATCATTCCCAAAGCGATTTTAAGAGGGGAATTAACGCTAAGTTTAACCCCAAATTTTTGAAGTGTAGGATAAAGGGAAAAATAGGAAATGCGCTATATGATCTTGAGGACCTGAGGGGTAACTATATCGGAAAATATCATGCCTCCGATATCCGCGCATAATTCAGATTGGTAAAGCCCGGCTTCGTGGGTCGTGCCACACGTACTTATACTTACATACATATTTTTTTTTCGTATATATATTAATGCCCGGCTTCGTGGGTCGAGCCACACGTTGGTCATCACATGGTTTTTTTTTGCGCGCCGAAATCCTGCCTGTTCAAACCACTTATCACAGATACTGATTTGAAGCAGGTTTGTTACGGATTTTTTTTTTGTATTTTCATACCATGACTTTTACCCTCACCCAATATGTTAAGTCCTGCAACCATAACTTTAAATTGCGTCGTTTTTAAATATTTCTTCTGTAGTTCTTTCTGATCACGTACTTTTGCCCTTACCTAATATATTGAAACACGCAACTGTACCACTAAATTGCATCATCATGCGCCTAACATGTATTTTTTTTTATTTTCGCATACTTATTTGCATTCTTTTACCATTCGAATATTTACGCTTACGGTATCATGCAAATGTCTTCAGTTGGTAACAACTCTCATCTTGATGCAAAACCAATGTCTTTTACATCATAACATACAACAAGTGGTCTGATACCACCGTTAACGGAAACTTGTTTTGAGTACTGTAACCTTGGTTGTCATTGCGCATGATATGATTTTTCGTGTTCCTTCTTTCTCTGAGAGAAAAAATACATACAGACGTTTTCGCAACCTGCACTGCGTAGGAGACTTATACAAAAGTCAAATGACCAACACTACTGCAGAGTTAATTTTTTTTCCCATCACGATTGCCTGTACAAATACATGCATACACACATACATGTGTATTATCTCTCTCGCGACAACAATAATAACGGGCGAAGGATGGAATGACAAATGAGGAAAAACATTTTTCTTATGAATGAAAGGCATTCTAATAAGAATGATGATGAAATTTTAGTTAGTTGGGGTTTAGCAGCTGAATTGGGCAGTTGAATTTTGGCAGTGAACTGGTTCGGTCGAAAAATGTGTGCTTAAGATGTGAAAAGTGTAATCAGAAAAACATTAAACAAGCAATAGAAATGAATGCAACTGAAATAAGAACAGCAAATTATATTAAAAAAAAAAGTTTTACTAGTAATTAAAAAAATTAATATTAAAAACAAAATTAGCACTTGATTTGATAAAAACAAAAAGAATTAATTAAAATAATACAATAAAAAGAATTTAAAGTGCTTGTGGAATTAATCAATAAGATATCGGTCAAGTTCAAGAAACCTTTTTTATTTGAGCAAATAATTAAAACAAAAAAAAAAACATTTAATTAACAAAGCAATTCAAATATTCCATATATGGAAATTTGAACAAATTTAAACAGTTGTGTCATTTTATTTTATACATACATATTTTTGGATATTTTACAAGAAAGAACATTTCTATCTGTGAAAATTTTTATTGTTTTAATTTAAATAAGCAAAAAATTAACTGAATCAGCACAACTAAATATCATTTGCTCATTTTGATCTCTTGGCAGCTGCCACAGAAAAGTGTTCACCTTTTGATTAAACAAAGAATACCAATTCAAGAATTAAATTGATTGTACGATTGATTATTAACAAAAGTTAAGAGAGAAAAATAGTTTTTCTAAAACATTTTTTTTGAAGAAACATTTAGCAAGTGTTTAATGAATAATTTGCCAGTAACATTACGCCGATACTCGAAAACACTTGGTGGTATTGGAATTTTGACCACAGAAAAGTTGCAACACGTAATTGGATATAACAAAATTGCAGAGGCGGGTTCTATAATTGAGTTATAAAAAATGCCACAGAGCCAACAGCAATCTAAAAATCAACAACAGAATCAAACAAATGCAACGACATGCAATCACAGACAACAGAGTAAAAAGCACCAACCTATCAAATAAAAAGGTTAGAATTAAAACTTAAAATGAAATTCAAATTAGATTTAAAGTTAAAATGAACAAAATTAGAGTTAAAATTAAAATTAAAACTTAAAACTAAATTAGTATATTAAATTTGAAATCGAAATTGAAATTAAATTTAAACTTAATATTAATATTAAAATTAAAATTGGAATTAAATTTAAAATTAAAATTTAAATTGAAGTTAAAACTAAATTTAAAATTAATATTAATATTAAAATTGAAGTTAAAATTGAAATTTAATTTGAAATTAAAATTACTATTAAAATTAAAACTAAAACTGAAATTAAAACTAAACTTAAAATTAAAATTAAACTTAAAATCAAAAATTAATATTAGTGTTGGGAGTAATATTAAAACTGAAATTGAATTTAAAATTAATATTAATATTAAAATAAAATTAAATTAGAAATTGAACTTAAAATTAAAAATAATATTAATATTAAAATTAAAAGTGAAATTAAATTAAAATTTAAAAAAAAAAAAACAAATTTAGAATTAAAATTAAAAACAATGTTGAAGTCGAAATTGAAATCTAAAATTAATATTAGAATTAAAACTTAAATTTAATGAAAAGGGGAAAAAGAAATAATGAAAATAAAATTTTTTTGTAATATTGATTAAAGAAACTAAAATGAGTTGCTAAATTTTTTTTAATGGATGCTAGGAAGAATTTGGTCGGGGTAAGTATCCCATAATGTAGCGATTGTTTTGTATACGGGACAGGTTAGGGAATTTAGGGTATTTCGCCTGTCACAGGTTGGGGATGGGACCAATGTACCCCTAATGGCTTAACATCGTGCCATATCATCGCTTAGGCGATACCTTATATAATCATTTCGCCCTTCCTTCTTTTGGGATTACGGGTAACATTTTTTTTTCTTCTTGTGTAAATTTCGTGATATTGTAAACATACTTCCAGGGGTGTGAAGTATGGATATGCTTACGTGCCAAAACCCTGTTTGAGGTCAAATTTGCTTACTGAGCTAGCGGGCCATCTTTTATACCCCCTCAGCTGGTCTTGGATCGTTATTTGAATTTTTTCTTTGAAAAGTTTTGTAACGGCGCGTAACAATTGTTAAAAAGTGTTTGTAGTGAGACGACATGTCTTCGTTTTTTAACGACATGCTTTCGTGTTTAAACGACTTCAAAACTAATCCTCTTGAGTATACCATGGAGTAGTTTTAAAACTACTCCTTACTGGTCCAAAGGTGGGTTATATACCATGGAGTAGTTTTAAAACTACTCCTTAGTGGTCCAAAGGTGGGTTATATGGTCCTCTCCTAGGACATCGTAATGTTAAATAGACCAGGTTTTTTCCATACGTTTGGGTTACTTGTGGACTAGTCCTGGTCCCTTGTGGACTACTCTTTACACGCGTGTTTGGACTGGTCCTATTATTTGCAGGGTTGTGTTAGTTTCGGGCAGTGATGTCAATTATGATTGTGTTGGTGAGATTACTCTTATCTCTTACATGCCCAGCGGGCGAAATATGCGGTTGCGAGGCCTATTGCGAGGCCTTATTAAAGACCTTTTCTAAGGGTCATCTATGTTCGATTAAATTGTTGGGAATCAGGTAAGGTATTAAAACTTACAAAACATTTTCATGAAAGGGCGATGCAAACACCAGGACCAGCATTATGCGAGGAAATATAGTTCATGCTTTCCATTCATTTTTCATCAGACCATTTAAAGTTAACTTACATTTATTGCTATGAAGACTTAAAAGCAATAAATAATAATACAATTATCGAAAAATCAGTTATTATTTAAATAAATTTAATTTGGAACCTCAGAAACTTTGCTTATTTTTTGGAAAAATTGCGCAGTTCACAATATTTGAAGTCTTTTTACAACCTAATACAATTCTTTCCAATATTTTTCGTTTTTTGCTCAACATACCTTTGCGAATTCTAACAATGAAAATTCATTTGCTCATACTAATGCAAATATTAAGTTTAAAAATATTCTGTAAGTATTTACCACCATTATAAAAAGAGAAGATTTTACTAGCCTATAATAAATTCTTTTATTTACCAATAATATCTTCTAAATTTATATTGCAGTTTCGTAACAACAAAACATTTTTTAGGTTTGCGGATGTTAATTTATTGCGTTGTTTTGAGCAAATGTATTTCAAATCGGAAAATATTTGTTCGCAAAGATATGTTGAGGAGAAAAGCGACAAACATTTGAAGGAATTTTTTTTTACAGGACTCAATAATATTTTCCCTGTCTGGAGGATTAATTTCGCTCCTAAGTATGATTAGTTCCGACTGGATGCTGAATTCATAACTCGCAATGTCGCACTTAAAGGGATTTTGGAATATGTTAAGTAGTGGTTTTATATCCTCAAAATCTTGAAAACGATCTTGAAAGTTGTAAAAAAGGTTTTCAAAAATTGGCAAATACTCAGATTTTTTCAAATATTTCTCCTTGTCATAAATAAGCAAAGTTTTAGGAAAGTTGGAAAAATCTTCATTATTTATTTCATTTGTTAATAAAAATAATTTGGTTTTAAAATTAAAAACAATCGTATATATGTCACTTAAATTGTTTCCCTTTCCTTGTAGTTCCAAATTTAGCTCATTTAAAATACTGCTTGTATCCGCCAGAAACGCAAGGTCTAAAATGAACTCATAATCATTCAACTGTATTAATTCACATTCGTCTAAATTTTCAGTTTCCCAAAAACGCAACACCTCTTTCCTAAGATCGAATAACCTGTTTAGACAATCACCCCGACTAAGCCAACGAACTTCCGTAAACATTTTTAAGTCGTGGTGATTGGCGTTTACGATTTTAAGAAAACTTAAAAATTTTCTGTGCGTTTATGAATGATGACCCCCCCGTATTCTATTGATTATCCACTCTGCAGTCTTAATAGCGGCATGATCACTTATAAATTTTGAGGCAAGCATGGACTGATGAATTATGCAATGGAAAGCATGTACATCAATTCCATTTTGCTTAAGCTGTCCTACGAAACCTTCATACTTCCCGGCCATAACGTTTGCACCATCCGTGCAAACTCCTGCTAATTTTGAAGCGTGTGTAACAGATATCAGGTTTTCAAAGACTACGTCGTATAATACCTTACCTGTTACATTACCGTAAAACGTTTCAAGTGAGTACATAGTTTCAAAAACATTGTACTCACTATCTATGTATCGAACACAAATGACCAATTGGCAAAGATCATTAATGTCGGTGCTTTCGTCGAGGCAAAAAGAAAAATATTCACAATTTTTTAACTTTTCCCTAATCACAGATTGTATATGTGCAGCTAAAATTGATGTGCGCTTGACGACACTATTTCGGCTCATGGGAAGCGTTTTTATTACGCTGCAATCGATTTTCAGTTTTTCCAAAACTGCATTGAAAAGCTTTTTTATAAATGCCCCAATCGGATAATGGTCTTCCCTGTTTTTCTATTTCCAAAGTTAGTAAATTTGATATTTCTATTTTTAACTCTTCTATCCTATCTTCATGCTCTTCTTCTTGTGATACCCAACTTTTCAAGCTATCCAAATAAACCTTTTTTTTAATCTTATATTGGTTTTCCCTTTCTTTTACTTCATATTGTTTAATATCATTATGGAAATGATCATAATCAGGGTTACCGTTGGAAATTTTCGAAAAGGGTCACAAAAAGGGTATTTTCCAGAAAAAGGGGTCAAAAAAAGGGTATTTCAATAAAAAAAAAAGGGTCAAGTTTTTTATTAGCAGTATTTCCCATTTTAATAAACATAATAAGATAAAGTTTTTTTATAAGCAAACAAAAAAATAATATTTCAGGTAGGAAGAGCTCAAAAAACTTGATTTTTTTATGGAATGCTCTGTCCTATTTTAAACACCTGACAAAATGTTTATTCTTTACATTATACATAGCTAATTTTTAAATATTTTTTATGTAATTTTCCGATTTAGTGATGTCAAAAAATTTTAGTGTTTGTTTTAAATTTTGCAATCGTTCGCAAATTGTAACCATTTTCTCGATTAAAGCGATTTTTTCCTGTAAGTGTCAGATTTTTTAAAGCTTTTACGATTAACCAAATATATGGGAATTTCCGCTAATTTAGCAATTTTTACCTCTTGTTTTAATTCCTGTTAGGGCACTCTCAACACTGTCGATTCAAAAGAAGGCGAAAAGTTCAATACCTTTTGTCATTATTAAGGGCGAATTTTTTTGAATAAAACATGCTACTCTTTAAGAGAGCAAAACACGAAATTGCATTTTTTAATAAAATGTAAAATTTTTGTTTTGAAAAGAAACCACCGTAAAAAATAACAAATATTTATATGAGTTATGTTTGCTTTTAGGGAAATTGTACTTTACTATCAAAAATCAAGGAGAAGAAAGCATGGAATTGTAAGTTTATACTTTGAGTCTGTTCCATATCAAGCAATGCTTATTTCGAAAACATTTGTTAAGCACTTCTGTTCCGCAGTGTTGACAAAAAATAAAATGTGAGAGCTATTTCCAAAAAAGGGTCAAAAAGCGTCACAAAATAGGTGATAATGATACAAAAGTATAATTTAAAAAAAGGGTCATAAAAGGTATCAACACCGTCGAAAAAGGGTCAAATTGATACTTTAGTATCACAACGGTAACGCTGATCATAATGCCTTTTCAAAGTATACAATCTCTTAAGTGCAAATGTTTTAAAACATAAGAGACATTGAAAAAATTTAAATGCATTTTTTATCATAAAATATTTTTTATATGGCATCATTTATCTATTTTTTAATAAACTCATCCGCTTGCACGTCCGTTATCGCTGTCTACAAGACTATTAAATGAAATTCTAATTTAAAGTTTACAGGTATACACAATTGTACATAGAAATGGATTTCCCTGGTCTATTTATTCAAAAATAAAATGAATTACATGAGAATTATAACGTGAAAAAGTTATTTTAGTAAAAAGTTAGGGTATTCATAGTGGTAAGTAAAATAAAAAGGGTATTCACGGTGTTGGGTTACTCATACTTCAAAGATCTGTGCATACATTTTAATTCTAGCTAATGGTATATCATAACTTTTTACAAAATACCAAATGCGCACCTGAGTTTGCCTGCAAAAATGTATAAAGTCATTATAACAGGTCAAAGTTACGTTAAATAAATACCATAAAGTAGTAAGGTTTACTCTTTAGACTCGGTCATATAATTGTAGCATAAAAAAGTAAGCAATAAAAATAGTGCGAAACAATAAAGTTTCATTAATACATCAATAAAACACATCTTCTGACCCAAAAATTTTACCTGCTGCCACATTTGCTTTTATGTGTATAGGTTTACACATAAATTGTAGCAAAACAAGACTTTTTAAATATTTTTACCTACTTAAGAAAAGAGTTTTCAAAAAAAAACCCACCGACGCGATTGGTACAGAAACAAAAATATTTTTACAATCACAAAATACCAACAAATTCTTGTGGCCCTGTTACAGGCATCAACGAATTTTTTTCACGAACAAAACACATATCGTTAGCTTAAATGCAAAACAATTATTTTGAAAATTTGAAATTTTTGTTGATTAGGATTCACTTTACATATATATTTTTATAAAATTTTAAAATTCTATCTTAAAAAATAACCACAATTGCACAATTGTGCAAAGAAATGGAAATCCCTGTTTTAAAATCATTGTACAATGTCAAAAACAGAAATAAAACAAAACAAAAACATAGATAATAAATAAAATAAAAAAGATAATAAAACCAAAAAAAAGATGTACCTACATACAGTTATTGTATATTTATTTATATACATAAATATATTTAGAGGCCTCAAAACAGGCCTTGCAATATTTGCGATATTTCCCGCTGAATGAGAGTGTTTCTCAGTAAACAATTATATTTTACGCTCGCAAAATAAAAGAGCGTAAGCGTACATGTGAATTAATTTGCACAATTGTGCAAGGCGCTGACGTCCCTGGTTTCGGGCAGGGTTGTCAGATCGATTTTGACCTTTTTCGCCAAATTCAATGTCAAAAATCGCCAAAATCGCCAAAGCCTTTATTTTTACCTTTTTGACAATAAAATATAGATAATTTAAATTATTAAAAATATTTTTTATAAATCTTATAAAATAAATTTTATTCCAAGTCGCTAAAATCCGCCAAAAATTTAAAAAAAGTCGCCATAATATATATTCTGTTTAGTTTTTATTTAGAAGCAAGTAAAAATGATTAGTGAAGACAAAAAAGGAAATTGCACTATTAAATAATTAATAGTAGTCAACTAAAAGCAGCAAAGAAAGAATTTTTGTGGTTAGTTTTAAACAAATATTGGATTTATGTATGTATGAAGTTGGAGTTCTACTATATATCTACACTTCAGCGCCAAAACTCTCTTTGATCTTCTTTTTTGAAATACATTGTAAGTGAATTAAATTTTTTCAACGAAGGTACAAAAGAAGTGCATCATGTAGTATTAACATTCATATACAGTAGACGCTCGCTTATATGATTAATTTAGACAGGGCGGGCCTGTTCACTAAATGGAAAAGTTCACATAATCGAGACAATATAAAATAAGTATTTCAAATCAATTTTAATATGTGTACATACATAACCTATATTAAGTTTTTATTTTATATTAGTTTGTTAATAATAAATGCACATGAAAGTAGTCGGTTATATTTTTTTTTTGCTTTAAAAGATTTCTGTAATGCCTTGTCCCTGCATTTTCACAATGCCAAATATCATTATCAGATATATTATTTTCACTCCAAGCAATATCTTTACAAACGCCAACCATCTTATAAATTTTCCTTTGCATTCGTATAAACACATTTACTAGCTTTTTTTGGGGAAGAACAGATTTATAATAAAGAGTGTTTTTTATAGAGTGTCACAAGTTTAAATCATAATAAAAAAAGGAAATATATTTTTAATATCAATTAAACGGGCTTTATTGGAAAGAAAATTTTATGAAATTTAAATATGATTCCTGTCATGTGGGTGGCGTGTAGAAGGCGCCAATTTTCAACAACTTTTCTCATTTTGATCATCATCTTTTTTGAAGACATGTGGGCCAATGACTCCGCCAGCCCATAAAGCGCACCAAACAGTAATATTTGCGGATTTAATGGTCTTTCGACAAAAGCTTGTAGATTCTACTCACTCCAAATGCGTCAATTCTGCTTATTTACTTACCCATTCAACCAGATATTGGCTTAGTCGGAAAATACAATTTTGAGTGGAGATTCAAAATCAATATCAATTTTTACTTCAGCCCATTCGCCGAATTATTTGATTAAAAATGTCAAATATTTGCGCGTTGCTCGAAAAGTCGATTCATAATGAAATTTCAAAGCAAACTAAACAAAAAGCAACTATCAGCTGTTAAATGGGTACTCAAATATAGCAGTGATGCCAACTCAAAGTTGTGTTACTTAAAAAAAAACACCCTTTACAACAAATAGTTTCAAAAAAATCAACGGTTGCAAGTTGTTCATAAAGCAGAGATAGGTCGTGTTCACTCTTTAGAACCTGGGTATTCATTAGGGTGGGTCGAAAATATTTTTTTTCTCTTATCGACTTCTAATAGCGTAAATATGTTGTATTTGTGTCTGCACTAGACCCCTGTAAAATATTATTAATTTATTTGTAGTGTAACAGCCCGCGCTTTGACCTTCAATTTTGTTAAATTTTGAATATAACAACAATAGCATTGTATTGCAGAAAAGCATATTAAAGTATTTAATCGACTTGAAAGTTCGTGAAAATCGTATCAGAAGCATCAATGACTCTATGCAATAAAAAATTAAGAGAAGGTTTAACATAGATGAAACTTGAATCAAGACAAGAGATGCCTAGATTTTACAGTAAACACGATTTTGTGACCAAAAAATGATTTTGTTGTTTTCTGTTGTACAAGAACCAAAGTTTTATTTTTTTTTAAGTTAAATTCAAAATGTTTTCAGTTTTAATTAATAATAATTGATAGTAAATAAAATATTTAAACTTAAAAAATTTACTTTTCTTACATATACTTAATTTTTAGGAGCTCTTGCGCGGGCTGAAGATGTGACTTTTTTTTACTTTTTTTTGCAGTTTTTATTTGTTTTGACGTAAGGCAAAAAAATATTGCTATTAGAACATGATTCGAGAACTTTTATTTTTTCTCATACATCAGTGACCCACCCTAGTATTCATATAACCGAGCGTCTACTGTAATTTATAACTCGTAACAACGCGTCAAGAACTGCATTCTACTTAGAAGGAGAGTTTTAGTGAAGTTCATTATTGAAAATACATTTTTAGCACAGTCATTACTAGTTGGATTTAGCACCATATATTGAACAGCCAAAGCAAGTTCTTTAAAATGGTACAAACCTGACGTGTTCTAATAGCATAAGATTTTGGCCAAAACTGATTTAAATAAGATGAAGTATCATCCAATTACAAACGGTCATTTTGTCCATTGTGTTTTATAAACATCCAAAAGTACGTTACGATTCATTAATATCTTTAATAACAACGAATTTGGTTGTGATAATAATTTGCCACATTTTATAATGGAGAAATGTTCGTAAACTTGAAATCGCTATATTCATGCTTTATTATCTTTTTTAAATATGAAAAACAATTTTCTCCTGGATTTTCAATATATTCATCAGCCATTTCAACATAACATAATTTAGTTTCAAATACATACTGACCATAAAAGCCTAAAATGTCATACATAAAAATACTAGAATAAAAATAATATAATTTTTTCGTATTGAATTTAACGAGTTTTAAAACAAATGCATGGCTCACCAAAAATAGCCAACAAAATCGCCAACTATTTTAAAATATCGCCAAAAAATCGCCATGTCGCCAAATCGAAAATTAGGTCGCCAATCAAGTTTGAAAATCGCCACGTTTGGCGAGAAATCGCCACATCTGACAACCCTGGTTTCAGGCATTCTTGTAGGGATGTTATCATTAAACATAAAAATATTGTAGGCGGCTCCAAGGCGAATTTACTCCAGGTAAGCTCAACTCGTCAGCCGTTCATCAGCTGTATCCACGGCGAATTAAAAAAATGGTGAAACGTCAAAATATTGTTTTGTTTCTATACTGAAATTTGACAACAAGTCAGAAAATTGCAAAAACAAAATACATGGAGTTAATTCGCCTTGTTTTGTAGTTGTAGAGTTGCACTTACCTGTTATAAATTCGCCTTGGGCGGCTCTAAATTAATTTACTTTTTTGCCGCCGCTAAACCTAAATTCTTCACCGCCGATGGTAATTACATATCTACTTTGTCTTTTAATCAAGTGTAAAATTATACAAATACACAAAAACAATAATTAATTTAAAAAATGTAAGGATTATTGGTTTTATTGAATTATCGCAAGAAATTCGGAGAGCCAAGGTAAGAAAACTTAATTAACGTTTTTCGTCAGTAATGTTTTGTATTTTATTACAAATTGGCATTTTATAAGAATATATTAAGTTAAAAACATGTAAATATGTATCTTTTTAGAAGATTATTATCTTTATTTCTTTAAATTATTTTTTATCGTTGGCAATGTCCATATTTTTCTCTAAATAATTTATTTAAAATTATTTTTCACCGTTAAAATGAAAGTGTAAAAATATGACATAAATGAAAAGTTTGTGACACTTCTTTGCACTGTTACACAGAACAAGAATCACATTACTGTGAAAATGTGAAAACAATTTGTTTCATTCCATTTGTTCTTCTCATATGAAAACATTCGAATTTATTTATAATTTTTTCACTAAACAAGAATCAGAAACTATGAAAATGTGATAAAAGTTTTCCTTTCACAGTTTCACAGAACCAGAATCGACCCCCAGCTATGGGCAAATGCAAAATGAAAATGCAAAAAGAGCGAACGATGTGTATACATTAGGGTGGTCGTTAACTGTATGGATAAAATTTTTTTTATATTTTTCCATGCTCTAACCCCCCAATTCGGTGGGTATTGATAAAAAAATAACTCAAACAAATTTTAAGGACGATCGGCGAAGGCTAAGCCGTCCCTCAAGCCCGCCAAAGTTTGAGAAAAATCGTAAGGTCCGACTTGTATGACTTATATTTAGGAAAATATTAATTTTACATAAAAATCGTTTTCTAAGAAGTTGTTGTTACTTGAGGGTTACACGATCAAGTTTTGGCTATCAAGTTTTAATACACTCACATTTTTTTACCAATACACTCATACTTTTAAAAATTGATACGAACTTGTCTCTAAAATTCTCTTGCCAGTGAGTGTATCAATTTTCGTTCAAGAAAACATCTTATTACAAATCTTTTGAAGTTGTTTTTGTTTTTTTTTCACAAATATTTTGCCGGCAAAAGCTGAAGTTCTTTTTTTTACAAATTGTTGCGGGAATTTTAAAATTTTAACTAAAAACCTAAAAAAATAGTGAAATATGTTTATTAATAAAATTTATTTATAAAATTAATAAGCAAAATGATGTTCTGCGATTCATAGAGCTGTACAGAAGCCATGCAATTTTATGAATCTTTCATCATATAGGCGAAATGATTTGAAAATAAAAGCCTACGAGTCTATAGCTTCTGAAACAAAAATGCCAGTGGAAGAAGTAAAGAAAAAAATAAAGTCCCTTCGAACAGCCTACAGTGCAGAAAAATCAAAAGTGGAAAATAGCAAAACATTTTGAGTTGTTTTCTCGGCGACGACATCTTGAAAAAGTAAATTGCTTTCAACTTGCGTGCAGCCTACGTCACAGCTGTCAACTTTTGCATATTTTGACAATCAGTATATGTAAAAGACTATCAAGAAAATCTTGATCGTGTGGCTGCACTGTTAGTAAAGTTTGCCTTAACAAGTTTTCTCTAAAACTCATATTGAACAATACCTAATTAAAATAAAAAGTAAACAGCAGCATTGTTGCGAATTTTTTCTTTAGAACGGTTTTTTCTTAAACACGTCAATTCAGCTTTAATATTTGTGTTTGTGTGCGTATGCTTAAAAAAAAATAGTCAAACGCATATCATTTGTTTCTAACGTACCACGGCAGTGATGCCAACTTTTTGAGAGCAAAAAGCACTTCAAAATTTTAAAAAAGCACTAAAAAGCACTATTTCTAATAAAAAAAAGCGTAAAAAAGCACTAAGCCATTTTTACAATTTAATTAAACACAAAACAAGTTGCATTCGGCTGTGCCGAATATTACATACCTCCAAAATTTAAATGTAAAAAACGGCGAAGACGTTGATGGGTCACCATTGTCATTTTAAATTAAATAATAAATATATTTACATTTGTATATAAACTTTTTTATATGTATGTATTATTATTATCTTCAATAAAAATAATATCATCCAAATCATTTGGAACATCATCAGCTGAGTTTGAATTGGCCATAAAACAGTTTTAAAGTAATACAGTGCGAGCTCAATTTTCGTAGCTCGAAAACATCAAGCCCATATTTTAATAAAAAACCTGATATTTTATCGTTTAAATAAATCGAAATTAAAATCGTGCAAAGTTTATTTGAACAATTGGCGTATGATGTTATCCAACTATTTTTACCTGTGTACGCTTCTAAATAAACAACACAAATAAGGTGTAAAATAGAAAACACATGTTTGTTTGTATTCTGATACTGCAATAGCATTACCGGTAAAAGTACACAACACGCGGTTATTTGGAGATGAGTGACGTGCGTTTGAAAACTAAAGCGCATAAAAAATGGCAGGTTACACAACGTCATTATAATTTTTTTTTTTTTGTAAGCTGGGGTCTAATCACCGCATTCGATACTATCGTATCGAATAAACTATCGAATGTTTTTGCATACGATGGACACTGACGTATCGAATGAAAACTCGATAAATGTAATGTCGAGTTACTCGATAACGAATGCTATTATTTCAAATTCCATAATTTTCATTCGATATCGAGTTTTATGATACCAAAATAAATAATTACGATAAATTTTGCTCGATATCGTTTGCGGTGATTAGACCCCTGTTTTCGATTTATTTAACACTTTGCTTATACCAAGTTACGACTCTTTTTTTGTTTTTAAAGCCTTTGCGTTCTTTTGTACGGTTTCCGACTGCATGTATATTAACTTCTCAATGCGTTTTTTCTACATGACTCAAAATCGTTGTTTATTTTTCCATTTACAATTCCTAATATTTTCCATTAAAAAAATGTTTACCGCAAACAAATACATCTATCTTAATTCGATTACTAAAATGTTGTCAACGCTAAAAAGTGAAACGTTTTGTAAAATTTCCAAATTGCTAGGAAGCCTAGCTCTAACCTCGTAAGTACAGTTTTTGGTAAAACGATCTTTACAGGCTTTCTCAAAATTGTACCCCAAATAGCAAATCTCATCTAAATCATTCTCTATATAATCGAAATTTAAAAAATGGTAGAAAAGTATAAAAATTTTAAAAAGCACTAAAGGCACTAACGAAAAATTTAAAAAGCACCAAGTTAGTGCTTTTTTTTAGTTTGGCACTATGGATAACATTATGGCGTTTTGAGGCATCAAAAAGCACCATAAATAGTGCCAAAAGCACTAAGTTGGCATCACTGTACCACGGTTGATAAAGTTGGTGCAATTGTACTTTTTTTATACAATTCAAAGCCAAAAAGTACGGTGGTACCCTAGGGTGACCGTTAAAATCAAAAGTTGGATTTATTTATTGATAAAAAAAAAACAACTTAAAAAAAATTTTAGGACGATCGGCGAAGGCTAAGCCGTCCCTCAAGCCCACCAAAGTTTGAGAAAAATTATAACTTAACACGAAATCTGACTTATGTTTAATAAATTAGAAAATTTTAATTTTGTAGAAAATTTGTTAACAAGTTTTTCTTTATCTGAATAAACTGAAAATATCGAATAAGCCACTAAAAAATCTAATTTTTAATTCATTAAAGAAACGCATTTTCTATGAATTAGTTTAGTTGAAAAACATTTTTATTATTTATTAAAAAAAAAAACCGACCAGCCGGGCACCTGGCGTTTTACCCTAATTTGGGTACGCTGAATTCAGTGGTGCTAACCGTTTTTTAGGTTAGCTCTTGTTTTCAAAATTTCGAAAACGGAGGAGGTTGCACAGCGTAACTCAAAAACGGTTTAGTTTATAAAATAAACTAAAAAAAAACGAAATTCCACAATAATATTACCTTTAACAATTGTTATAGGTTTTTCTAATATGCGTAGTCGTTTTAGAAACCAAATTTGTTTTGGCAATGGGGATAAAACAAATTATGTGAGCTTGGTCATACATTTGACCCAACTAAGGGCAATCTTAGCGCTGCAGTGGCAAAATTTAAGAATTATATTAAACCTGCATATTTGTATGGGAGCACCCCTAAAGGGTGGAGATATAAGGCAAGTATGTTTTAAGAAAATGTTAAGCACAAACAACTAATGAAGGTCCGTCATATATTTAATCCCCCATGGGGCGATTCCTTGGCAGTTCTGGGGTTTTTTCTTCAATATATTTCTAGTCTGTGTTGACAGTTTTATATGAGAGCCCCCTTAAAGAATAAAGAAAGCGTGCAGGTATGTTACAGCGTTGAAAATGAGAAAACCAATATCGTACTTACGAACTTCTAAAATCGTACTTTTTCGACCCCAATAGTAATAAAAAAATTTTTTTATAAAAGAAAACGACTTTTGTTTCGGTAACACTTGAAACCATTGGTACATACGGTTTATTTTTTTCCTTTGTTTTTATAATATTTTGGCATGAAGGCTTATATGCTGCCGCTGATACTTGATTTAGAATGTGGCATATGCAATCGTCCAATGATCAAGTGCAAAAATCTATTCACAAGAGCAAAGTTAAGTGTTTTTTGCAAATGGTCTTGCAAAGAGCAAATGCAAAATATCATAGCTGTTTTGTTAAATCCAACAACAAAATACACAGAGTTTCCTTAAGATTTCATAAAAACGCTACGAAATTTTGCATTTGCACTTTGGCAAAACCATTCGCACCAAACACTGAAATCCGTTTATATTCATTGGAAAGTAAATACGAGTTGCCATTTTATATCAATTATAAATATTTAGGTTTGAAAGGAAATAGGAAATAGTACCAAATGAGTCACGGGGGTACCACCGTACTTTTTGGCTTTGAATTGTATCAAAAAAGTACAATTGAACCAACTTTATCAACCGTGGTACGTTAAAAACAAATGATATGCGGTTGACTATTTTTTTTTTTAAGCAAACGCACACAAACACAAATATTAAAGCTGAATTGACGTGTGTAAGAAAAAACAGTTCTAAAGAAAAAATTCGAATCAATGCTGCTGTTTCCTTTTTATTTTAATTGGGTTTTGTTCAATATGAGTTTTAGAGAAAACTTGTTAAGGCAAAAGTTGTTGGAAACTTTATTAACAACAACTTCTTAGAAAACGATTTTTATGTTAAATTAATATTTTCCTAAATATAAGTCATACAAGTCGGACTTTACGATTTTTCTCAAACTTTTTGAGTTGTTTTTTTATCAATACCCACCAAATTATTGGCGAGTGAGACCTAAATAAATCCAACTTTTGATTTTAACGGTCACCCTAGTATACAAACACAAAAAACAAAGAGCAAAAGAGCATAAAACCAACAAATGCAAACGTAAACAAACCAATACAATGCCACACATGCAAAGCTTTCAATGTAGTGGTGCCCTGTTACGAACCGTTTGGTCTGGCGAGGTTTCCTGGGAAAAGAAAAGGGAATTTTTACATACATATGTATTCATATTGAAAAGATTTTGATACTTATGATAATGTTGGATTGCCCGGCTAACTTAAGGTAGAATATGAGACTCTTTCAGGGTCATGGGAGTTCCCCACGTTGGGCTCTTTATAATTAATAACCCGTACACCGTTCCCTCTTGCTGACGCCAGCGAACCCGGAGTTTTGTTGCGGGTGTACTGACCATATGTGTTAAATGTCTTTAATGTTTTTAACTTGTATGTTCTTTTATGTGTGTTTCGTTGTGTTTCTTCGGTATGTCTGTTTGTTTTCTTTTTTGTGGATGTTTATTGTTTTCTTATGTTTTTGTTTTTGTGTACTTTTTTCTGAAATTATCAAAAGATTTGTAATTGTTAATATAGTCCAATAAATATATACTTGCCCATATTAAATGTTGGTTGTTCATTGTCCTGTCCATAAACAAAATAAAAAAAATTAGTTAAATTGTTTTTCTTCATGAGTTTTGTTTATCTTGTTTGTTTTGTTCGTCCTCCGTGTCATTTGTGTATGTTCAAATGTAGGTGTAATACTATGTTCACACTTGGGTTTTTAAACGCGTTTAAGAAAAATGTTGATTTAGCTAATCAAAGCCGTTCACATTACATTTGAGATGATTAAGATGACAGATGATTAAGAAAAAACACACACACAAACACACAAAAAAACAACAAACAAATTTAAATTTCTTTAAAGTATTAAAAATGGATAAAAACACTTTTATAAAGTTATCAGAAGATTATTTTAATAATTTTAATGATGTAATTGTGAAAATTTATGAATTATTTAAGAAAAAATAAAAACATTAAGCAGAAATCTTGGCCGGTTGTACACGGTTGTTGGCGATTCTACATTTGAGGTATGTTCAGTGGATTCCATGTGGTTTATGAAGTGATTTAGTTGTAATCATGTCAATTTGAAGTGATTAACAAATCACTTCAATGTATGGGTAATCATCTCGATTTTGAAGTGATTAGAGCTTAATCACGTTCGAGCTGCTTAAACGCGTTTAAGAACCCAAGTGTGAACATAGTATTAGGGTGTAAGGCAGTGTTACGTATTTATAGTGTCGGTAGTGCAGTGCATAAAAGAATGTAGGGTTGTATTTTCATTCAAATATTTAAATTTCTATATTGCTTACGCACAATTTAAATAATATAAAAATTATGAATGAAAATATAACACCTACAGGAATTCATGTTTGCCTGGTATAATAAAAAGTTCATAGGCTAAATTGCATGAGGAATTGAAAACTCCGACTGGTACAAAATTAATTAGAAAAAAATGGTGTACTGAGTATAGACCGCTTTTAAATATAAGTTATAAAATAAATCGAATTAAAATGAAATAAAAAGATGGCTGTTTGGCGGTAAAATAAGTACTTAGGTATTTAAATTATATAATTAAATGGAAACCGCTAGGACTGTAAATAGTAACAAAAAAATTAAATGTAGGAAGATAGCAAGGAAAGCGAAAATTCAGGCAGAAGCAAAACAGAGCTTAAAGAGTAAAAATGTATTTTTTTTGTGTGTGGTGAAACCAAGTAATTTTGATATATTGTGTGTAGTGATATTGGAAAAAAGAAAAACGTAAGGAGAATAAAATTAAGTAAAAATATTTTAAAAGTTCGTGTAAAAATAAAAAAAAAAAATTCTTTCAGCTGGCTATTTTCGTGGGATATATTGGAAATTTCCCAAACACCACACCAGAGGAAAATAGCCAGGTAAACATAAAATTGAATATTTTATTATTTGTTATGAAATCTTTGACGTGAATCTCCATATTGCTTGTTTACGTCTGGAAATAAAAAGTATATGGATGAAAAAATTTTTTCAAATGTGAAATTGGTGATGTGGAGGGGGAAAATGGGAAGTTGATTAAATAAGTAACTGGTTGATAAAAAAAAAAAAAAAAAAACTTCAAAGAAATTTGAAAAAAAAACTTTTAAACATTTTATATTAGTAAAAAAATTTAATACAACAAAAAAAAAAATAGATTATAAAAAACAAATAAAAATATTATAAGAAATGGAAAAAACGGTGGTTAAGGAACAAAAGAAAAAAACAGAAAAGATAAAAATACGTAAAAATAGATAAAAACTTTAATAAATTGAAGTAAATTTTAAGTGTAGTTTTGTGAATTGTAAAAAAAAATCTGTAAAACGAGTGTCAAGTGTAGTAGTTTGTGTGCATGTCCCCTATATTTATATATATACACTTAACCCTCGTGTGTCGGTAGATTTGTCTTAGTTTAATTTATATATATGTACAAATTTAAAATTTAATAGAAACAAATTTTAATGCAGAAATTATGTCTCAGAGAGCTCTTTTAGATATAGGTAGATGAAAATTCAAAGAAAAAATCATAAAATAAAAAAAAATAAAAAAAAAGAAGAACACATTAATAGTATATACATACACACAAAAAAATAATCTAGGTAATTTTACCAAGGCGTGCATTGGTAATTTTTTTTTATATGAAAACAAAAAAACTTAGTGTAATTATCCAAAATAGTTGGTAATATATAAAATAAGTACTGCCTAAAATTTTTGGTAATATTACTTATTGAGTTAGGTATCTTCTTCGATTTTTTTAGTACATGAAGTTTTATTTTATTGTCAATTGGAATTTTTTTTTTGTAAAAAAACGTTCATATATAAATTGAATTTAAACAAAAAAAAAATATAAATACCTACAAACTACGAGTATAAGAAATATTAAACGTACGAAAATATAAGTAAAAAAGGTATGGATTGTTTTTATGCAAAGAACTACCTTTGAAAGAAAGACTTGCTCCCTTGAAAACTCTAGGGGAATCAGATGACATAATCAATGATATCAGGAAGTGGTTCAGCAAATCAATAGTGGTTGGACAAAAACAAGGCTGCCGAGAAACAGGTACAGCTAGAAATTGTTTTTACCGGCAAATATATATAACTAATTTGGATAAATATCAATAGTTTTACAGGCTGAAACTTTAGAGGAAAAGGACTTGGTAGATAGGAAAAAACAAGAAGCGAGCCGAAAAGACTAAACCGAAAAACTAAAGTCGACCAATATATGGACGAATATTCTAAGGGTAAACTGTTATTTGAACACAACGTTTAGATGAAAAGTAAAGTGAGACATTGATCAATGTCAATATGTTAGATGATGTTTAATGAGTATTGAAAATTAAAAACATACTTTAATTATGTTAACAATGTTTGGATGAATTAGGATTGAAAAAAAAAAAAAAAATTTTAGAGTTTTTTATATGTATTTTTTTATTAAAAAAGAGCAGTAAATTTTACTAAAATCTATATTCTTGTACAAAAGTTAACTAAGATAATTTTCCAAATATAAAAATATAAATTAACTTTGCTATCATTGGTAAATTTTAAATAACTTGAACATAATTTTTAGGAACATTTTCGAGCAAGGAAATTACCTAGGTTAATAGTAATATTACCTAAGATACTTAGATACTGCCATGCTACCCTTGCGCTTAGTTAAGTTTATACCATATTTTTGGATAGTTTTACCTATGAATTTTTTTGTGTGTATAAATAAATTTAAAAGTTTAAGGCAAAGTTAAGGAAAAAAACTAGGCAGAGAGATTGAGGGAAAAGTATATACATATGTGTAATGTCGTATTTTCGTGTTTTTGTTTTTGCTTCAATGTATTATTATTGTATATATTATTATTTTTAATAAGTTTATTTTTTATTATTAAAATTTCTATTAGAATAAATAATGTAAATTAAAATTTGAAAAGCTAGGTTTTTGATTAGCAAGGTACAGGTAATGATGGAGTGGTAAGTGAAGAGGTAGGTCAAGTGGGTAGTGGGTCATAGGAAGAAGGTAAGCGGATGCTTCTATGACATGGTTGGGAGGGCCAAATGAGACAAACAGCTGTCTCCCAAATTCTTCATGTGGTAGAGTTGTGTTAAGTAATAGTTTTGATTGTTTCATTTTTTTGTTAAATGTTTGAATACGAGGCTGGTGAGGAGGGTTGGAACCCCCCGAGAAAAAAAATGTTCAAGATCTAGTGGGAAACCTCGCCAGACCAAACGGTTCGTAACAGCCCATACTTGTTTATAACGTAACGACGTAATCTCTTTTGATAGTTTTCGACATGGGTTACAGACCAGTGTTCTCGTTAGGATACGAAAGATACATTTTTCGTATCTTTTGATAACTTCATGTACCATGTATAATCCTGATATTTTTCGTATCTTTAGAATCTTTACGTAAAATGTACAGAAATAAAATATTAAATTTAAAAAAAATGTTGTTAATGAGCCTATGTTTAAAAATCTGAAAAAAGTGTGGAGAGAATTTTTAGCTAACTAAAACTTATTAAGACTAATCATCGTAACCGACTCAATACTTATCAATTGCTGCTTTAATTATGGGTAAAGAGAACATTAATGATGTTTCAACCAGTGATGCCAACTTTTTGAGAGTAAAAAGCACTTTAAAATTTTAAATAAAGCACTATTCTTACAATTTAATTATACACAAAACAAGTTGCATTCCGCTGTGCCGAATATTATATAACTCCAAAATTTAAAACAAAGGCGACGGCGTTGATGTGGACCATTTTCATTTAAGATTAAATCATAAATATATTTACATTTGTATATAAAATTTTTTAAAACTTTAATAAAAATAATATCATCCAAATCATTTGGATCATCATCAGCTGAGTTTGAATTGGGCACAAAACAGTTTTAAAGCAATAAAAAAGCGCATGAAAAATGGCAGGTTACACAACGTTCGTTATAAAAGCAATTACTGTCAGCTGTTTTTCATTTATTTAACACTTTGCTAATACCAAGCTACGGCTCTTTTTATTAAAGTCTTTGCGTTTTTTACGGTTTCCGACTGCATGTGTTTCAACGATTCCTAATAATTTCTAAGCCATTTTCTATTTTTGAAACATCTACATCTTTCAAAAAATGTTTACCAAAATACATTGTTTTGATTACGATTACTAAATATGTTGTCAACGCTAAAAAGTGCAACGTTTCGTAAAATTTTCAAATTGCTAGAAAGTCTAGCTCTAACCTCGTAAATAAAGTTTTTGGTAAAACGAAACTCATCACTTTTTTATCATTTGAAATCTTAAAATCTTTACAGGCCTTCTCAAAATTGTACCCCAAATAGCAAAGCTCATCTTAATCATCCTCTATATAATCGTAGTTTTAAAATATGGTAGAAAAAAAAAATAAAAATTGTAAAAAGCACTAAAGGCACTAACGAAAAATTGAAAAAGCACCAAGTTAGTGCTTTTTCTTAGTTTGGCACTATGGAGAGAATTTTGGCATTTTGAGGCATCAAAAAGCACCATAAATAGTGCCAAAAGCACTAAGTTGGCATTACTGGTTTCAACATACGAACCACCTAAATCGATGATTACTAGTAGTGCGAAGTTGTTCTGAGGAAATATGATCATTAGGGGTATAACCAATTTTTTGGCATAGTACCATGAGGTCAACCATGTCCTAGTAACCGCGAAAATCATAATCTTTTGTAATTTTTCTCAAAAAAGTTCACGCACCAATTGGTTTTTCTAAACTAATGCAATATTGAATATTCATAATTTTATACGGTTTAATTATTTTTTTGTTAAACAAGGTTAAAGATACGTTTTAGTTTGCGGAAAAATCTCACCATCTCCAAATATTAATGAAATTTCATAACTGAGCTATTTTTTGTTTTAAATAAACATATTATTAATTTTTCTTAACCAAAAAAAAAAATAAATTAAAAATTTTCAAAACTTCATCGCAGTTGGTGCGTTAACTTTTTTGACCTTAGCGAAAAAATAAATATACGTTCCCGTAAAGTTGTTTATGCTCTATCGGACTGTGCTATGCCAATTTTGATATTTTAAAAAATTGTCAAAAAGTTATATCCCTAATGAACATCTTTTTTATTTTCAGGAAATTTATACATATTGTAGCGGCGTGTATTTATTTACAAATGTATTATAGTATTTATTTTATTTATTTCTTATATTAATAATCTTTTAAATGTAATGGTTACTAAAACTTTAATTTGTACGTCACTAGCATGTGTGACTTACTTTGGAAACAACACTGCAACAAGAAAAAGCTCTCTCGTTTGGTAAAAGCTTATTTGAAACTAACAAGTGTTTAGTTGTTGGTTTGAGTTGAAAGCTCATAATAAAGAGTATAAAAGCAGAACACTTGACGAAGGCAGCTCATTCTTGTCTTGCAGGTTGGTCTGAATGGTTATACAAGCTAATTGTATTTACTGCGCATACTTCGTGATGGCGATAGCTGTCGTTGTATGTGTATGAATACAATTAGCTAAGTAATCAAGGTTGTTGTTGGTCGCGATGGTGACCGCAGTGACTTTGTATTGCGCATAACGAATTCATTCTTGTCTTGCAGGTTGATTGTTATCGGTGTGAATTTAATAATTGAACTTTTTAAACAAAATAAGAACACGAAATTTAGTAAACTAATAAATTGATAAACTCTGTAAATTTATAAACTTTGTAAATTGTAAATTAAATCGTTACAAATTGGCGCCCAACTGAGAGGCCGTGAACAACGCCCATATAAATATATGAAAACGGGAAAAATAAAAAAAATTAAATTTGTTGAATTTTTTTAAATCGTGGCGGATTTTTGTGAAAATTTAAGAAGAAGTCAACGTTTGGCAGGCAAATTCAATATGGTGACGCTATCAACAGAACAATTTCAACAACTCCTGAGTGCCGTTGGTAAGCCCAGTGAAAGGTGTGGCTCTTTTAGCAACTGTTTGGCACGTTATAATGGTGAACGGAATCCTTTAAAGGTAGAGGAATTTATTTCTGCCATTTCTACATTTAAAATGGTGGAGAAAATATCAGACTCTGATGCTGTTAATGGTATGCCGATGCTACTTGAGGGTGATGCTGCAGAGTGGTGGCGTGGTGTAAAGACAAACGTGGGAACGTTTGATGATTTGGTGCGTATGTTGCGTGAGTCGTTTTCGCCTCCCAAACCAGCATGGAGAGTTTATGCTGAAATTAATGACACAAAACAACAGAAGAACGAGTCAACGGATTGTTTCATTCGGAAAAAACGTGCACTGTTTTCCCAACTTGCTAATTGTCCGTCTGAATGTGACCAATTAGATATGGTGTTTGGTATGCTTCACTCGCAAATTCGTGAACGGCTTTACCGTCATAAGGTGAAGAGTTTTGATGAATTACTTGTGGATGCTCGTGAAGCGGAGCATGTCTTAAGTGAACGTGGTGCAGTGAACACAGATGCTTTAAATAGCAGCAGTGGTCCTGGAGACGGTCCTAAACGTTGTTCCTTTTGCCGTAAAAAAGGACATACTGTGGAAACGTGTTTTAAAAAACAGGATATGATGCCGAAACAAACGCAGGCAAAAAGTGACACTGTGGTGCTTAAACCAAAGTTTGCATGCTATGGATGCAATGCTCCAGGGGTGGTTCGAGCTAATTGTCCAAATTGCAGCAAAAAGACCAATGGAAGTTCACCAGTGGGTGTAAGTTTTAATTCACTTGGTTTATGTATTGGCCGGAATATACCAGTGGTAAATGTGCAGCTATTTGGTGTTCCTGGACAGGCGTATTTTGATTCTGGTGCTAAAACTAGCGTAGCTGGTACAAATTTGAAAAAGATAATGGATTTTAAGGGTTGTCAGTATGAATCCATTATATGTGACGTTTCCCTTGCGGATGGTTCATCTTGCAACAGAAAGTGCCTGACAACGCAATGTAAGATTGTTATTGGCGGAAGATGTTTAAATATTCAGTTTTTGATTTTTCCCGAGGATAAGAGTAACCGCACATTAATTGGCTCAGATTTTATGGAGGAGTCAGGAATTGTTTTAAATATGGGCCAGCGTTACTGGTACTTTGAAAGTAATCCTACTCAACAATTTGATTTTTGTGAATCTTGGCCATTAAATTTGAATTTGATCGAGTCAATAAAAGTTACGGAAACATCCGGCAAACGTGTTACGCAGGAAAGCATTCCCCAACAACAGCAAATAACTCCTAAGAGAATCTGCCGTACGTACGTTTCAGATTTTGAGTCCTACGGTCCTGATTATAATAAGGAAAATGACTACTCCCCACATTCAATTCAGGCAATATTTAGAGACGCAATTCCTCCTGATATGGTGACTCCTGAAAGGTCAAAGGACACTGGTCTATTTAGTGGTGTCGTATATAAACCTCCAAATAATGATGATGATGACCAAATATTTACCCCGCTGTACTCTTTTGATTACAAAATACTAAAACCAACAGATGGTGCACAATTAAGTGATGTACATAAGCTGCAGTTGGATGGAATTCTTTTTGAACATAGAAATGTGTTTGGTAGTTTGGGAAAACCTTCACCGTATGCTGTCCACAGAATAGATACTGGTGATCACCATCCTATTGCCTCACCACCCTATCGTCTTTCGTTTGCAAAATGTAGGGAGTTAAAATGTGAAATTGAGGGTATGCTGGAAAATGATATCATAGAGGAATGTGAATCTGCTTGGTCGTCTCCCGTTGTTATGGTTCCCAAAAAGGATGGATCAATACGTGTCTGTGTTGATTACAGAAAACTGAACGCCATCACTGTTCCCGACAGGTATCCATTACCTCGTATGGATGATATGTTACACTCGGCAAAGAGCACAAAATATATGACAACACTCGATTTACAATGTGGCTACTACCAGGTGGAAGTAGCTGAAGAGGATCGTGACAAAACGTGTATTATTACTCCTTTTGGAACTTTTCGTTTTAAAAGAATGCCATTTGGTTTACGAAATGCCCCCGCAACCTTTCAGAGGCTTGTTAATCGATTTAAATCCGGTATTCCTGACATATGTATTTTTGCCTATCTGGATGACATAATCATATGCTCAGAGAGTTTCCAACAACACTTGGAAAATCTCAATGTGGTACTACGGCGCCTGTTAATGTTTGAATTACGTTTGAATAATGGTAAATGCAAGTTTTGTTGCCCCAGTGTAAAATTTCTTGGACATATTCTCACACCAGAGGGCATTGCTGTGGATCCGTGCAAAATCCAAGCTATAGTTGAACGTAAAGAGCCCAGAAATGTGAAGGAACTAATATCATTCATTCAAACCTGTTCCTGGTATAGGCGGTTTATTGATGGTTATGCTGAAATCGCTAGACCCTTAACAAATCTGACTAAGAAAACGGCAGTGTGGAAATGGGAAGCCGAGGAACAGAGAGCATTTGGTGCTTTGAAAGAAGCCTTAACTACTTCTCCAGTGCTGGGACAATCTGTTGACAATATGCCATATGCTATTAAGACGGATGCGAGCGCATATGCTCTTGGAGCGGTTTTACTCCAGGGGGAGGGTCCGGAAGAGCACCCTTTAGAATATGCAAGCCGTTTGTTAAGCAACGCTGAACGTAACTACTCCACTACGGAACGAGAGGCTCTAGCTATCATTTGGGCCTGTAATAAATTTCGTGGCTATATCGAAGGAGAGGAACTTAAACTTCTAACGGACCACAAGCCCTTAAAGTGGTTGCTGACGGTAAAATCACCCACGGGAAGACTTGCTAGGTGGGGACTGCAAATTCAGCAATACAATTTTAAAATCGAACACGTTCCTGGTAAGGCAAATGCTGTGGCTGATATGCTATCCAGGCCACCTTGTTCTGATCAAGATGATGAGGTCAATGATAATCGTTTCTGTGCATTTTATGTTGACATGCCAACGAAAAGCGTTAAAGAAATCCGAGAAGAGCAGATGAAGGATGAGTATATAAAGGAAATAATAAATTCGTTGGAGAAACAGGATGAAAACTCCATTCGATGGATTAATAGGAGTTATCTGTTGAATGATGGCATTTTGTATTGTTATGCAAATGATGACAGTGAAGATGCACAACTCGTAATACCCGCCCAAGAACGCTCTGAAATTTTAAAAGCGTACCATGATGAGAGTACTGCAGGCCATTATGGCACGGAAAGAACCATTGCACGTATATCTAGTAGATATTTCTGGCCTGGAATGCGTAGTGAAATAGCTAGGTATGTCAAGAGCTGCATTGAATGCCAACGTTTTAAGGCATCTAATATGAAACCTGCAGGACTTTTGCAGACAACTAGCAGTAAACAAAGATTTGAAGTTGTGGCTGTGGACTTATTTGGTCCATTGCCGCAGACTGAAGATGGTTATCGATGGATATTAATTGTAGAAGACGTTGCCAGCCGTTGGACTGAAATTTTTAAGTTAAAAGATGCAACTGCTGAAGCATGCGCAAAGATTCTAATAGATGAAATCTTTTTGCGATATGGAATACCCAGACGTATTAAATCCGATAACGGAGTACAATTTGTATCCGCTATAATGCAGAAGGTCACATATTGCCTTGGTATACAACAGCAATTCACACCTGTATATCATCCCGAAGCAAATCCTGTCGAAAGAAAGAACAGGGACATGAAGAGTCAACTAGCTATATTAGTTCAAAATCAACATGATAATTGGCATGATAGTTTGGCTGCTATACGTTTTGCTATGAATACTGCAAAATGCCAGAGTACGGGTTATAGCGCTGCTTACCTTACCTTTGGTAGAGAGCTACGTACGTTAGACGATGTCAAACATGATGTAAGACGAATTATTGAAGCCGAAAGTTTTATCCCGGAAATAACATCATATCTACAAACAATCACAAATGTTCTAAAGGATGCGAAGGAAACTGAAATAAAGATTCAGGATAAGAACAAAACGTATGTTGATAAGCTAAGACGACCACAGCCTAAGTTTGAAATTGGTACTGAAGTCCTGGTAACAACCCATGTTTTGAGTAATGCAAGTAAGGGAATAACATCAAAATTTGTGCCTAAACGTGATGGTCCCTACATCATCACCAGGAAGATTGGGTCTTCCACATATGAAGTGTCATTACCAGACAACTTGAGTATTCCCCTTGGTGCCTATCATGCTTCGGCATTGACGTTATACAGAGGTACAAACAAAATGATAGCTCCATCACCTGTTAATCCTATGAAGAGACGTGGCCGGCCAAGAAAGACGAAATAGATGAAGCCTAGTAGATGATGCCAAATAGATGAAGCCAAGTAGATGATGCCAAATAGATGATGCCTAGTAGATGAAGCACTGAAGGATGTTGACGTACTGCTCGGGGCGAGAACCTGTACGTCAAAGGGGGAGAATGTAGCGGCGTGTATTTATTTACAAATGTATTATAGTATTTATTTTATTTATTTCTTATATTAATAATCTTTTAAATGTAATGGTTACTAAAACTTTAATTTGTACGTCACTAGCATGTGTGACTTACTTTGGAAACAACACTGCAACAAGAAAAAGCTCTCTCGTTTGGTAAAAGCTTATTTGAAACTAACAAGTGTTTAGTTGTTGGTTTGAGTTGAAAGCTCATAATAAAGAGTATAAAAGCAGAACACTTGACGAAGGCAGCTCATTCTTGTCTTGCAGGTTGGTCTGAATGGTTATACAAGCTAATTGTATTTACTGCGCATACTTCGTGATGGCGATAGCTGTCGTTGTATGTGTATGAATACAATTAGCTAAGTAATCAAGGTTGTTGTTGGTCGCGATGGTGACCGCAGTGACTTTGTATTGCGCATAACGAATTCATTCTTGTCTTGCAGGTTGATTGTTATCGGTGTGAATTTAATAATTGAACTTTTTAAACAAAATAAGAACACGAAATTTAGTAAACTAATAAATTGATAAACTCTGTAAATTTATAAACTTTGTAAATTGTAAATTAAATCGTTACAATATGAATTTTTTGATATAATTGCCCTAGTACAAACGCCTTAACTCGTATATTATATATTTAAATGAATTTGTTTTGATAACATCCAAAGATAGTTACATACAATCATTTTTAAAGTTTGCTTACTGTATTTTTAAAAATTACGTACCTAATATTTATAACTATTTATTTAATTTATCGATAAAAAAGTATTTATTTATTATAATTTTCTTTGCAGTATTTATTAAATATGAAATAAAAATGTTAGGTTAATAAATGTTAACGTTAAAAATGGATTTTCAAATTTTTTTCAAAATGTATCTTTTTGGGAAAAAATTTATCTTTTTGTAAACCAAAATATATCTTTCTCGAAATTTCGCTGGCAACACTGTTACAGACACACATTTTTCTCACTTTTCGAGAAACGATGGAATATTTTGTTTTACATCTTTTCGATGCAAGAAGTTCTCACTAAGTTACAGAACATGGGTACAGGTCCCCTAAATTTTGGATATATTCATTAAATCTTTAATAATATTATTTGTCCAATCGGGAAAATATTGGTATCATGGAATAGTTTAAGAAATTACCTCTCAAACTTTACAATTCCATTAACCCATTAACAGCTAAATAAAGAAAAAAAAATTAAATATATGTATTTACACTTGAGCACATACCCTACAGATAATATTGGACTACGTGGTCCATTGTGGCTTAAATGGACTACTTAACACATGGTCCAATGTACTGTAGTATGGACCATGTTATAAGAAATTAACATGCAGTGCTGCCAACAACTGCATGATGTATACTTTTGTATAGTTTGCAGTATTACACATTGGTAGCCCTGATGGACACCAATATTAATTGTTTATTTAAAAGTGAAAGTTTGTGATATTTGTGGAAAAAAGGTAAAAAAATTAAAAATACCAAGGAAATATATTTAATAATAGCAATAATAGACTACACACCATAAAAGGTGAAAAATGAAAAAGAAAAATGCTTAAACTACCCCTTAAGTGTACTCCATACTGTTGTAACATGGAGTACTTTTAAAACTAACCCACATTAGTACTCCATGGAGTAGTTTAGGGACTACTCCGGTGGGTTATATGGTCCCCTCCTAGGACATCGTAATGTTAAATGGACCACATTTTACCCATATATTTGGAGTAGTTTTAGAGTACTCCTACTTCTTTATGGACTACTCTTTACATGCATGTATGGACTAGTCTCGTTATCTGCAGGGTAAGAGCCTGTTCACACTTGTCAATTAATTTTGCTAAAATTATTAAACGAAATGAATTGGAAGTATATTTTTGTGTTATCTTTTGAAATGTTGGTACTATTGTAGAAAAAAAGTATTTAAAAAAATAAAAGTTTTTTTTCAGAAATGGTGACATTTTTTATTGATAGTAGATGTTGGATGCTTCAAGTGTGAAAGCGTTTTTCACATTTTCAACATCTTCCATGCGTTCCTCCGAAATGTATGCAAGTGTACAAAGAGAATAAAAATCAAAATTTTTCAACATCTTTATACCCTTTGTACACTTGCTGAGTAAACAAACTATTCTAAGACTTGGAAATATATAACGGTAAAAATAATGTGATTTTATTAATTTACATTTGTTTATGTTAAAAAAAAGCAGGAATTTCACTTTTTATACCCTTCACCAAATGATACATTTGTTTATAAAAAATTGTTAATTTTGTTAAAAAGAAAAAAAAAAAAACCCTGAAGAAGGCACTCAAAGGAAGTACCGAAATATTGGTTTTTGAATAAATTTATAAAAAAAGTTTTTTATCAAAAGATTTTGTTATTCGTGCTTAATTCCCAGTTTTTATTCTTGATAAAAACACTTGAAATTTATTGTTGATGGGATAAGCTATTCCTATGCATTTCACTGGTTGCTTAGGCCAGATCATCAGGAAACTTCATCCATAAAGATTTTAGAAAAACTAAAGATATTAAACCAAATAAAACTGTTAAACGTATAAGACTTATAGCAACAGTTTTACTTGTAACAATATCAAAGCTTTAACAAAACACATCAACAATAAAAAAGTGGGTTTATCTCATCTTACATTCCCCACTACAATTAGTTGAAATTCTCTCAACATTAATTGTAGTTGTAAGTAGGTTAAGAAAAACCAAATTAAAAACAAACAACAACTTACAAAAGATGTTGTCAATTAAGTGTTTTTTTAGGCCGTGCACTTGCCTGTTTATTTTGGGAATACAAAATTTTAATTTCAAAAGATTTTGTTATTCGTGCTTAATTCCAAGTTTTTATTCTTGATAAAAACACTTGAAATTTATTGTTGATGGGATAAGCTATTCCTATGCATTTCACTGGTTGCTTAGGCCAGATCATCAGGAAACTTCATCCATAAAGATTTTAGAAAAACTAAAGATGTTAAACCAAATAAAACTGTTAAACGTATAAGACTTATAGCAACAGTTTTACTTGTAACAATATCAAAGCTTTAACAAGCTTTCAAGAATAAAAACTGGGAATTAAGCACGAATAACAAAATCTTTTGAAATTAAAATTTTGTATTCCCAAAAATTGAAATTACTTTTTTGATAATAAACAGGCAAGTGCACGGCCTAAAAAAACACTTAATTGACAACATCTTTTGTAAGTTGTTGTTTGTTTTTTATTTTGTTTTTCTTAACCTACTTACAACTACAATTAATGTTGAGAGAATTTCAACTAATTGTAGTGAGGAATGTAAGATACGATAAACCCACTTTTTTATTGTTGATGTGTTTTGTTAAAGCTTTGATATTGTTACAAGTAAAACTGTTGCTATAAGTCTTATACGTTTAACAGTTTTATTTGGTTTGATATCTTTAGTTTTTCTAAAATCTTTATGGATGAAGTTTCCTGATGATCTGGCCTAAGCAACCAGTGAAATGCATAGGAATAGCTTATCCCATCAACAATAAATTTCAAGTGTTTTTATCAAGAATAAAAACTGGGAATTAAGCACGAATAACAAAATCTTTTGAAATTAAAATTTTGTATTCCCAAAAATTGAAATTACTTTTTTGATAATAAACAGGCAAGTGCACGGCCTAAAAAAAAAAACACTTAATTGACAACATCTTTTGTAAGTTGTTGTTTGTTTTTTATTTTGTTTTTCTTAACCTACTTACAACTACAATTAATGTTGAGAGAATTTCAACTAATTGTAGTGGGGAATGTAAGATGAGATAAACCCACTTTTTTATTGTTGATGTGTTTTGTTAAAGCTTTGATATTGTTACAAGTAAAACTGTTGCTATAAGTCTTATACGTTTAACAGTTTTATTTGGTTTAATATCTTTAGTTTTTCTAAAATCTTTATGGATGAAGTTTCCTGATGATCTGGCCTAAGCAACCAGTGAAATGCATAGGAATAGCTTATCCCATCAACAATAAATTTCAAGTGTTTTATCAAGAATAAAAACTGGGAATTAAGCACGAATAACAAAATCTTTTGAAATTAAAATTTTGTATTCCCAAAAATTGAAATTACTTTTTTGATAATAAACAGGCAAGTGCACGGCCTAAAAAAAAAAAACACTTAATTGACAACATCTTTTGTAAGTTGTTGTTTGTTTTTTATTTTGTTTTTCTTAACCTACTTACAACTACAATTAATGTTGAGAGAATTTCAACTAATTGTAGTGGGGAATGTAAGATGAGATAAACCCACTTTTTTATTGTTGATGTGTTTTGTTAAAGCTTTGATATTGTTACAAGTAAAACTGTTGCTATAAGTCTTATACGTTTAACAGTTTTATTTGGTTTAATATCTTTAGTTTTTCCAAAATCTTTATGGATGAAGTTTCCTGATGATCTGGCCTAAGCAACCAGTGAAATGCATAGGAATAGCTTATCCCATCAACAATAAATTTCAAGTGTTTTTATCAAGAATAAAAACTGGGAATTAAGCACGAATAACAAAATCTTTTGAAATTAAAATTTTGTATTCCCAAAAATTGAAATTACTTTTTTGATAATAAACAGGCAAGTGCACGGCCTAAAAAAAACACTTAATTGACAACATCTTTTGTAAGTTGTTGTTTGTTTTTTATTTTGTTTTTCTTAACCTACTTACAACTACAATTAATGTTGAGAGAATTTCAACTAATTGTAGTGGGGAATGTAAGATGAGATAAACCCACTTTTTTATTGTTGATGTGTTTTGTTAAAGCTTTGATATGGTTACAAGTAAAACTGTTGCTATAAGTCTTATACGTTTAACAGTTTTATTTGGTTTAATATCTTTAGTTTTTCTAAAATCTTTATGGATGAAGTTTCCTGATGATCTGGCCTAAGCAACCAGTGAAATGCATAGGAATAGCTTATCCCATCAACAATAAATTTCAAGTGTTTTTATCAAGAATAAAAACTGGGAATTAAGCACGAATAACAAAATCTTTTGAAATTAAAATTTTGTATTCCCAAAAATTGAAATTACTTTTTTTAAAAGTTTTTTATATAAAATAATAAGACCTTAAGCTCGAATATTTAATTTATATATTAAACATTATTAAAAATAGTTTGGTGGAAGTGACCATATTTAAACATGTTTTTTCTCTGCATGTGGCTTCGCTCACTAACTGCCTGTTTAACGATATCGAACGTCATCGTTCGCATAGAAAATTACATTTAAAACAAAAACAAAAATCGAACATTGTTCGAAGTTTGTTTTTGTTTTTGTTTTTAATGTTATTTTCTATGCGAACGATGACGTTCGAAATCCATGAGTAGGCGTTAATTTAATTCTGATAAAATTTACAAAAATTAAATTTTTTATAAAATAAAACACATAACATTTGTTTTCAGCAGCATGCCACACCCACAATTAACTATATTTTGATCCGATGAACATAAATTTTCAGTCACCGCCGGAGCATTCATAATTGGAAAAAATAAACCGTATAAAAACAGACTTAAGCGTACATAATTCTCAACATTATTATTACAATATTTGTTAGATTAAAAAACATTTCTCTTTCACATAAACGATTTTAAAATCAATAAAAACATTGTATTTTAACAAAAAAAAAAAAAAATTTTAAAATTAAGCAATCATTGAAGAAAATACCTTAATAAATATGAATTTGTGCTTGCAAATTCTTATTTAACAATTTGAATATGTGCCCAAGCACCTTAATTTTAATAAAATTTGTTCTTTAAACAAAATATTCTTGCAAGGTTCCTTGTTCGTACATTTTTTTAACATCGGTACCGCCACCAACGAATTCGCCGTCTATAAAGCAACGTGGAACCTGTAAGAAAAAAATATTCAGTATAATATAAAACAATAATGAGTGTTAGGTCAAGTGTGACCACAACTAAAAAAAATTGGATGCTAAATTGGGATTTAAACAATGCTAAAAATGCTAAAAATAAAATTTGAAAATGCTAAATTTTGTTAAATAATTGTATCATTTTAATGTATGAATTATATATTAATTAAAGACCTACACAGATACATCTGTTTATATCTGTTTCTGTGTTTTTTCTAAAGTGGATGCGTATGGATGAGAGCTCTTGTGTTTCTGATATAAGTTGATGTTGATATGATTTGCAAAAGAGTGGATGTAAGTTGATAAAAAAGCGAAAGAGAGTATCATATCTGCTAATATCTGTTTCGCAAAAGCAGATGCTAGTGGATACTGATGGAATACAATAAGTTACTTATTGTACGATACCGTTATTTTCAATTATTTTTCAACGCAAAAGAGCCGACCCTTTGGATGGTTAAAAATAATTTTTTACAAAAACAAAATATGTACACATGAACAGTTATTTTTTTCAATAATTTTTGCGTGATGTGTTTCGAGCACAAAAACAAAAAAACTTTACAAGAACAAAATGTGTTGCTTGTTTTTTTGGAAGGCAAACATTTTTGAAATTTTCGGTACCGATATGTAGGTATTTTGTTTGTGTAAAAAATTCTTTCATGAAATTTAAAGGTCGCGTTTTCTTCGTTCAAGTGCCAAGTCAAGGCGAATTCATCCCAGGTAATATCCACAAAGCAATTTGTTTTTGTAAAATCAAAAAACAGAAACAAAGAGAATAAACAAAATTTTGACATCTAACAGTGATTTTAGCTAATATCAGCAGGGCTTTTAAGACCACCTGTAATAAATTCGCCTTGTGCCAAGTAGACAAATACATATTATTGAAAAAAAAAAATTCTGAAAGAATTGAACACGTGTACATATTTTGTGTTTGTAAAAAATAAAAACTAGCAGGAAGCGTTGTGATCAGGCCTACCATATTTACCAATAAATCTGCATTTTGACGATTTTTTCCCTCTAAATTATCAAAGTGCTTATTTTTTGATAAAAACTTACAGCACTGTAATTTTTGGTTTGTTTTATACAAATTATTAATTTTGGGTAACTTGTTACACAAAGAGATTTTTATTTATTTAGCGCTTATACTTAAGAAAAAAATGGTTATACATACATATTTATTTTATATATGCAGTGTTTGTATTGTGTCTAACCCAACAAACACATTTTGAAAAATATACAACTTCATATGAGAAGCTTAAAGGAAATGCGGTACATATGTTTTACTTGACCTAAGAATTGTAACCAGAAAAATAAATAATTTTTTCCAATAGATATTTGTAAACAAAAAATTACTTAGGTTATTAATAACCAAAAATAAATAAATTTTACTTTAATTGGTTACCACAACCAAAAAAAATATATATATAACGATAATGGTTAAAGGTTCCCAATTGAAAATATGTAAAGGAATTTTTCTCGTTACCTTTACAAAAATAATAAAAGTAATTATTTTTAGTCCCTGAATTATTTTTGGAATAAAAACAAAAAGTCCATATAAAACAGCTATTTTTCAACGTAAACATAAAAGGTCGAATTTAACTCTTAAAAAAAGAGTTTTATTAAGCCGTCATAAATTAAAACTCATTTCAGGAGTTTGATATTAACCGACATTTAATTAAATTCATATTTTGTACATGGACACCCAAAGCTTGTAGCTGGTCAGATCACTACAATTTGTAAAGCAGTGTTATCTAATCAGATTGCACTGCAATTAAACTAATTGTCATTAAAAAGAAGAAGAAGAAGAATTTTAGGCCGACAGTTATATGACTGCGAAATAAAACTCTCTTTTTAAGAGTTCATCCATACCTACTTTTATTTTTTCGTTGAAAAATGATTTTTAGCTGTGGAGTTAAGATCGTTTATTCTAGATCACCATAGGTTCTTAAAGGGACGAACCTATTGGTATAAGACCGTATAGGTCTCCGCTGACTCTAATATGGAGAGTTTTCAAGCTAAAATTATATGGATCACTCTTATTAACGGTCCCTGCAATTTACCCTTAAGTAAAATCTATTCATATAAAGGGTGTCTGGTGGCAAAATTATATTTTTAAATGCGATTATTTCAAAAAGTAATAAGCGTTGCGGATTGAGATTGGAGCCGTTGGAATTATAGATTGGGAGGATTTGTCAGTCACAGTAGTCGAGTGAGCATCGCGCGTTCGCTGAGGAGACATTTTTTTAAGGGTAATGATTCTAACGTAATTGCTCGTCGACAATTTTGTTCAAAGCTCATTTTCACTTAAATAGCCACGTCAACAAACAAATCTACCGTTACTGGTCTCCAAGAACCTAAAACCCTCGATTGAAACATCAAATACCTTTACATTGCCCCAGGGTAAATGTTTGGTGTGCCTTATCCACGCTTTAGAAAATTGGGTCATTTATTTTTTAAATTCTCGAAAAACAAGGCTCCGTTTTTAACAGTGTGTTCAAGTCGACAAAAGACATGTGGATGACATACTCTTTAAAAAATAAAATCCGCATTTCCATTCTACCGTTCAATGCTTTTAATAAAACTTTGTGTCAATTATTAAATTTTTTATTTAAGTTTGAAAATATAAATCTGCTATCAGATATACCGTAATTTTTTAATTAAATAAAATTTATTTATAAAACATTTAGTTTTTTTAAAGCATTACGTAATGGTTATTGGTTTTGTTTTGTTGTTTTTGTCATTAAAAATATGTTTTATGTGTTTAAAACAGTAATTTTAATTTGCCGTTTTTTCATAATTTGATTTCCGATTTGTTTTTGAAAATATGCCGATTTTTTACTAAAACCATCTGGCACACCTGGTTGAGATCTTATACAAATTTTTACAAACTCTCTTATTTTCATCAACTCGCCAACAATATTTAAAAATACAACAGATTACCACAGATATTGTAGAAATACTTATGGTGACAACAGATATTTGTAAGCAAAAAAAAAAAAAAAATGTTATGACACACTCAATCCAAAACCATAAGCATCTGTTTTTAAGATATGGTGAGTGGGCAAAAGCAAACCCATACAATATCAGTAACACTCATTCTCTCATTTATATCAGTAGTAACAGATATATATCTGGTGTATCTGTTTCAACAATACTTAAGGCCAGTTTACACGGTAATCCGTGTAAACATAAAGCTCTCAACAAACTTTTATTTTTTTCTTTTAAACACGGAGAGAATTTCATATAACTTTGATTCTACAAAGTCGTAATACATTGTATTGCCGTGTAAACTGGCCTTAAGAAAGAGTCTAACAGCCATTTAATACATTTAGCGCTTTTAGACGCCTTTCTGTAACGTAAGGAGAGTTTTTCTTTAAAAATTTAATCCAGTGTATGTATGTAGTATATGAAAAATTATAAATTTAAAGTATGGAAAATAATCAAGAAATTTTGGAGAGGCATAAGTTGCCCCTATCTCCCCTCGTTATCCTATTTTTTTTTTTAAATACATAGCTTATGTGTTTTTATAAATGTGGATCTATCTATGTTTTAAATATCATTAAAATCTGTTAGATAGTTTCGGAGAAGCAGAAATTGCCGCCAACCGCCCCTCGTTGTCCTAATAAAATAAGCTTACAGCCTTAGTCAAATCTTAAAAAGCTTTAAAACTATCTGGATATTTTTCTGAATAACAACACAAAAAAATGTTGCCTAGTTTCAAAATGTTTAAAATTGCATTTGCCATCTCTGCTCTCTCTCACTCTGTATATTTACGTTATACTTACGTTAATACACATACTTATATGGGTATTGCAGATAGCTAACGGAAATTTTATTTATATCTGCATGTATTCAAAAAGAATAATGAATATACATACAAATACACATTGGCAGCGTATACCTATGCATATTCAACTTTAGATTGTAATGGGAATTGGTATGTATGTGTATGGTTTTGATCTCTACCCATACATGTTTTCTCACTAAAATTGAAAGAGTACTTATAATGATACTTTTGTCATACTCTGGTGTTCGGTGCGACAATAATTGTTTTGGTAAAGAAAAAAAAAATACAAGCAAAAAAGCCAGAAATCAAGCAATTATTATTATTACTCATGAAGACATTCAGCAGTTACTATGTAGTACAAGAAAAAAAATTTAAATGAAACTAAACGCACATATGTAGGTACAAACAATTTCCATAGAAACGGTTATTTTCATCTTAAAAAGTACAGTAGTTCTGTATGTACATAGGTACAATGTATTCTTGTTATTGTTGTTAATTTTAACAAAGCGTCTCATCGAGTGGTTTATTGTTGTTAATGTTAACAAAGCGTCTCATCGAGTGGACAATGACTACTTGAATGCAAAAGTAAAAGAATTTGTTCCTTTTGAATTTACACAGTTGTGTTATATTGCGTGCGCAACAAAAATACAAACAAAGCACTTTTAATAAAAAACGAATACATGCAAAAATCAAATGTGTACGAAACGATGTAAAAATTACCAACGTTGAACTTTGTTTTGCAAGCAAAGAGTGAATGTAAATTTGAGCGTATGAATAGTGTACTTTGGAGAAGTATCATACCTTATCCACTGGGAGTATGTATGCACATGGAGTTGTTTTAAGAATACTCCGTTGTAATGCAAAGCCATATGATTTCGTAATGTTAAAGGCTAGATTACACTATTATACTTTGTATTATTAATACATGTCAAAACTCCAGTAATATGACAATGTGTGATAGTGTGAATGCAATGTGTCACGAAAATGACAAGCATTATGAAAAAAGTTTGACATTCCATACGACTTCATCGTTTTTTGAAAAATTTCTAAACAATAATACTTTTCATAAGATTAGGGTTGCATTTTATTTCATGTGTGAGTGTTTATACTTTGTGTGATGGTGTGAACACAAACTGTCATGTTAAATTAGATTTTTTGACAGTAGCAACAAAACTCATTAGATTTCTATCTCACAAAGTATTATGGAATACGTAAGACTTGTTAGGTAGTGTAAACTAGCTTTAAACATACCATGTTTTTCAATACATCTGGGTTACCATTGGACTAGTCCCTTATGGTCTATATTTTACATGCACAGTCCATACGTTTATCATTTGCAGGATATGGACTAGTCGTATTATTTGTAGGATATTTGGACTTTTTCTTACATACATAGGTATTTTTGTATTTAAATGGAAATGAGTTTATCGACCCCGGACAACGCTGGGTTTTAACAGCTAGTAACTTTATATTACACCAAAAAAAATTAGAATAACATTTAGGTCCCTGCAGAAGATTGAACTAGTACCTAATAAGTACCAAGCTAGTCCAAAAATAACCAGTAATAGTTCTCAACTGTTAACTTTTCTATACCATCTTAATGCTCAAACTAGCATTGAGTGTGCTTGGAACATCACTAGTACTATTGCTTCTAGACGAGTACTAGTAAACTTGGACCACCAATCCCAATTTTTGCATTAGCATTTTAACATTTTTTTAAAATAAAATTGTCATAAAGAAGCGAATTGAAATAAAATTTAAGAAGCAGTATCAAAATAAAAATATGTACTAGATTTTGAGTTTTGTTACAAAAAATTATATCAGTCTACAAGTAGTGCCCTTGTACTACATCAAGTACTGGTACTCATATGCATTAGTATTTTTTACTTTAAACTCTAACCTTTTTAGCACTACAGTACTTTTCGCTTATAGTCACATCCTTTAGTAGCAACCATAACGTGGACTACATCGCTAATGTGACTATAAGGCTAATTCACATATATGCCACTATGACGAATATAACCGAATTCGAATATACATAATCAAGTTATGTGAATAAATGAAATAAAAAATTGATATAAATTACACCGACATTAGGCTTATGGTTTTAAAACAGAGTTGAATACAATATAAAAAATAGTTAAAATAATAACAAGATATTTCATAGCTGATACCAACGGCAAAACCTAATTTTATACGAGTAGAGAGTTGATGAAAAAATTAAATCATTTAATTCATTCTTTCTTTGGATGGATTTTTGATTCGAAAACAAAAAAGAACTTAGTAAATTTTGCTAATGTGACTGCAACGCCATTAATTTGCTTTACTTATCCCTTTGATGACTGTTGATAGATAGCATATATGGCAAAGGTGCTTATATCGCTAAGTTAATATTTTATATTAAATTAACTTATAGCGGCAAAATAAACAGATAAAATGGACTATATCGCTAATGTGACTATAAGCGTAGTGACTATAAACGAAAAGTACTGTAGTACTTCTTGTTCTGGGCGATTCTATTCTAGACAACTCTTAACATCAATTTTCAAATCATACTATTTGATACTTTTTTGATGCCAATTTAAAGTAAATATCTATATTATATAATAATATAATTTTTTTAGACGTAAGCTTAAATATAAATTTGTTGTGCACTTCGAAGCATTAAGATTCATAGATTTGGCGCGAACAGAAAATTCATTGCATACTGCACCCGTCATGGCTTAAAAGAGAAAATTTCTTATTATATTTCTCTACGATATTTGATTTTGTAATCATCGTCTGATATCTCATCTTTCACAATAAAAAAGAATAATACAATAAAAGTTTAAAAATTAACAGAGTTTTGTGTTTTTGTGGTATGATCTTATGTAAGTTGGCCTATTTGGTTGAACCTAGGGTTGCCATACGTACTGTTTTAAGCAGTACATGTACTGATTTTTTGCACTTGTACTATTTTATGCACAACTCCTAAAACAGTACGCATATGTACTGTTTTTTACACTTTGTACAGTTTTTTGTACTTTTTTTTTGTTTAGTTTACAAAAAACCAAGATGTGTTCCAAACAAAAAAGTTCTAAAATAATACGAGTTTTTACGCTGTGGTCATTGTTTTCTCATAAATTCACAGTAGAAATCTAAATTATAATGAGTGGCTCGCAGCAGTAGTATATTTTTATGTTGTTATTTTTAAGACACATGTGTGATTTTATGGCTACCCCTTCCAATAGTATTTCTCTTTCCACACCTTTTTTAAATACTAAATAAATACATACTTATTCCAACACAATTATATTAAATTTTAAGAACCTTTTTAATTTTCGGGCATGTTCTGGATATCGAAATCACGCGTGAAAGTGAAAACGAACAAATTTGGAAAATTCTAACTGCCTGTTTGTAGAACGCGAGCGCAAAAGTGACTCGTTCAACTTACATTTAAAACAAAAACAACATTTCAAAATTTGTTTTTGCTTTAAATCAGTGATAACCAAGCCCCGAACGCACGCACACAAAGATATTATGTGCTTGTGTGCGGTCGCAGAGACTGATGATAGTCTGATGTTTTGAAACGAACAAAGTTGTAATATACATGTGAATTGTCGACCGTGTCTGTGTGAAAAATACGATTATTGACTGGCTCGCGAGTCTATGGAGTGGTTATCACTGTTTTAAATGTAAGTTAAGCGAGTCACATTTGTGCTCGCGTTCTACAAACAGGCAAGGCAGTAAGGGTTCAAAATTTATTAAAATACCTAATACCTTTGAGGACCACTTTTCTTTACCTAAACTACTGAAATAAGAAAAACATGAGTAAAAATTTTATTGAAAATATTCATCGTTTTCAATTGCACTTGATTATTTTACAGACAGAAATTTTTTTTAAATTTTATTGAAACTTCTTTTTTTTGGATTTTATAGATTAATGACAAATTTCACCAAGTTCAGGTATAATTAACTATCATTATAAATGTCAAAAAATCTATTGTTATAGTAATAGTTAGTTAATTTTAGCTGAACCTGGTAAAATTGGCCGTAAATAATTTAAAAATTTTTTGAAGTTGGAAAATTAAAACAAACAAACTCTATATTATTTGTGCAACTATGTGTGTGGTGAAAATTGAAAATATGACAATCAATGAGTTAATTGTTTCAAGCTAAGTTCGGCTTTTCTCCTTTTTTATATGGCTTACAGCAATGTTATGGTTTTCCTGACCAACTGTTTCGTTTGTGGTGTTTGCTTTCTAAACGCAAATAGAGTTCTATTTTTTTTGTTAAAAAAATGTAGTTTTTTTCTTGATTGTACTGTTTTTTTGTGTTCAATGTACTGTTTTCCGAATTTAAAATCTGGCTACCCTAGTTGCACCCGTCATGCACTTTAAAGCTCTCTTGTGACTATTTGATCGTTTCATATAAATTCTTGTAAATAGATAACAATAGTATATAAAAAAATGTTACCCCTTCTAGAAATTACTTAATTGCAAATGTGTTTCTTTCTATTAGTAAGACGTTTAAAGCGTCTAAATGTTTCACCCGTCAGAATAGAATCGCCCTTCTAGTAATTGTACTAGTGGCATTTAGACAATTAACTCCTAATCTTCTGCAGGGGTTAAACCCAAAACATCATTTTTTTTTATACATACATACATATGTAAATAGGTATATATGTATATATATTCATACGTATTGATTTTTAAATTCAATTTTTTTTAAACACCTACCGTTCTGCCACCAGTAATTTCTCCCAGTATTGACTGGATTTCATCACCATCATTGCATTTGTCCAATTCGATGACATGAAAATCAACAGAAAGTTTTTTAAATTGCTAAAAAAATTAACTTATGGTATTACGTTAGTATAAACTAATATTATCAATTTAAACTTACATCCTTGGCCATAGTACAATAGGGGCAAGAGGTTTTGGAAAAAATTACAACTTTATTGTCCTTAATAGCGTTTTGTACAAACTGTGCCTGAGGTGAAGACATATTGACGACAGTAGCTTGTTTTGGTAGTTGAGAAATAACTGAACCCATAAATAATTCGGGTTTTTAATTATAATAAATTTTCTTGGAATAATTATTGCTCTCTGTGATTTAAACTCTCTCCAAGTTCTTGCTTACGTTTGCGACAGGAATGATAAAGTTGGTACAATTGTACTTTTTTTTGGTACAGTTCAAAACTAAAAAATACGCTGGTACCCCCTTGATTCATTTGGTACTATTTCCAAATTTTTCAAACCGAAATACAAGGCGAATTTAAATATGAATAGTCTTGCGAAAATGCAAAATGTCGTAGGTTTTTTGTGAAATCTAAGGGAGACTCTATTTTTGTTGTTGGATTAAGCAAAACAGCTATGATATTTTTCATTTGCTCTTTGCAAGACCATTTGCACCAAACACTGAGCTCCGCTACTCTTGTGAATAGATTTTTGCATTTGTTCATTGAACGATTGCTTATGCCACATTCTAAATTTAATATCAGTGGCAGCATATAAGCGTACATTTTCTGATGATATTGACAAGATAAAAAAAGATAAAGGAAATCACTTCTGCAAAAGTTCTACATAGTAGAAGAGACGAATTCCTCTCAATTTAAGATTATTTTGGAACGAACTCATAATATTTTCAAATATTCGTCAACAAGATGGTTGTCACTTCAAGAAGTAATCAATAGAATTTTTGAATAGTCAGAGCCCACTTTATTATTATTTTACTCCGAATTATTTTGAAGGAGTTTTTGCAAGCTCTACAGTAATAAATTTGGAAATGCCATCCGAAGATGTTCGCACATATTTTTAGAACACTTAAAAATTGGATATTCATTTAAAATTCGAGATTGCATTTTGAGAAATATTCGTCAATTTTCCACAAAAAAAAAAACGATAAATTCTAAAAAGTGTTTGAAAACGTTCCCTGGCGGCAATCAAAAATAAAAGTTTATGGATTTCTCGACCATAAAAACAGGTCTGGTTAGATCAAATACAATTTGTTTGCCTCTATTCATGAATATTTTGGAAAACTAACTATTTTTAAAAATTCGGGGCTCGAAATTAATTTTTTAACTATGGTTTCTTTGGCAAAGCTTCTTGAAATGACTTATAGAATAAGAATCGCGATGTGCTTTTGACGCGAAAAAAATGTTCCCACATTATTATGTATAATTAATGTACAAATGAATTTAAAGTAGCTTTTGTTGTATTAAATTTTTGTTTTTAAAAATAAAATAAAAAAAACTTATAAAAAAAGATTTAGTACAATTGGGTTGGCCCCCATATTAAAAGTTCGTTGTTATGATATTGGTGTTCTCATTTATCATCCCTGGCTTGCGATAAGAGTAAGTCGAGTAATAGCCTTTTCACACTTGTCAACATTTAACGTCAATTTGCGAAGATGTTGGAATTTTCCCATAAGAAATACATAGGGCTAAAAATCAAAATTTTTCAACATCTTTACAGAATGTTACTATCTCATTTTGTTCCCTTTAACATTTTTCGACTCTTTAAGTGTCATCACTAGAAAAGTGGCAATAAATTCTGTTATTATTGTGGCATCACTGACTTAATGGAAGTTGCTTTGAAAGCAGCGTTACCATTTATCAAGTTTTTCCTTTTTTGCAAGCCTTATTTTGATTAATTTTGCTAAAATTATTTAACGAAATTAATTAGAAATACATTTTGGTGTTAACTTTTAAAATGTCACTTTTGTGGAAAAAAAGTATTTAAAAAAAATAAAAGTTTTTTTTTCAGATATGGTGACATATTTTATTGATAGTATACCCTACAAGAAGACTACCAGTCATTTTACTAGTTATATGACCGGTAGTGTTGACCAATATATTGGTTAAAGTTTCTATTAGTTTAGTGCTAGTTCACACTCTTCAAGTTTTAGCCGTCAAGTCTTAAGTTTTTAGGAGAGAAGGGAAAAGAGAATGCCATTTCTTTTCCCCTCTCTCCTAAAAACTCGAGACTTGACGAGTCAAACTTGACGTGTGTGAACCGGCACTTATTAAGAGCAAAATGAAAAAAACTAACCGAAACTCTTGTGTACATGTGATTTTGCCTCTCTTTCTAACTAATGAATTCCACTCGACTGCGGAACATATATCTGTACTGCTTACTCTGCTGCTTTTTATTAGTGAATGATAACCAAAATAGTGGTTAATGCTAACTAGTTAGTTATTAATCACTTCAAATCGACATGATTACAACTAAATCACTTCATAAACCACATAGAATCCACTGAACATACCTAATAATGTAGAATCGCCAACATGTCGTGTACAACCGGCCAAGATTTCTGCTTAATGTTTTTATTTTTTTCCTTAAATAATTCATAAATTTAAAAATTTCATCATTAAAATGATTAAAATAATCTTCTGATAACTTTATAAAAGTGTTTTTATCAATTTTTAATACTTTAAAGAAATATAAATTTGTTTGATTTTTTTGTGTGTTTGCTGTTTGTTTTTTTTTCTTAATCATCTGTCATCTTAATCATCTCAAATGTAATGTGAACGGCTTTGATTAGCTAAATCAACATTTTGCTTAAACTCGTTTAAAAACCCAAGTGTGAACTTAGCATAAGTGCAACTCTACAACTACAAAAAGCCCCATTTATTTTTTTGCAATTTAATAGGCTGCTGCCAAAAATGCTAACAAGGCAAAAATTGATTGAAAAACAAAATAAAAATTTTGTTTGGGTAATAAAAGAGATTATTAAATTCACTTTAATTATTCGCAGTTTTTCTAAGAAATTTTTTCGGTTATTTTGGCGCAAAACATAAACAAAATTATACTTTGCCGTTTCCTTTTTTTTAATTCGCCGTGGAGACAACTGATGAACGGCTGACGAGTTAAGTTTACCTTGTTGAATTCGCCTTGACCAGAGGTGTTCTTTAACAGAGTACATTAAAGGTGATAGCATTTTTATACAATTACAAAAACAACTAAAATCAACTCAGGAAATTTTCATGTTGTTTTTGTAAATATTTAAAACTGCAACCATCTGCTTGTTTGTTATTATTTTTGATTTTACTTATACCATCCGTGTAAACATGAATTATGCTTACAAAAGAATTTTCTTTTTTTCTTTTAAACACTCAAAAATTTTTTATTTCAAATTAAAATTATCACTTTTTTATAAAAGAAATTATTAAATTAACTTTAATTATTCGCAGTTTTGAAATTATTTTATTATAAAAATAATATTTTTAACACTTTTCATTCAACTTCTTCTCAAAAAAAAATTATATTTTGACAATTACGTATTTTTTTTAATTCGCCGTGGAGACAGCTGATGAACGGCTGACGAGTGAGTTTACCTTTTTATATTCGGCTTGCTCTACAACTACAAAAAGCCCAGGGCGATTTTAAGAAGGTAAACTCAACTCGTCAGCCGTTCATCAGCCATTTCCACGGCGAATTAACAAAAAATAGGGAAACGTCAAAATATAATTTTGTTTTTATGTTTTGCCCCAAAATAACCGAAAAATTTCTTAGAAAAATTGCGAATAATTAAAGTGGACTTAATAATCTCTTTTATAACCCAAACAGTATTTTTAAATTGTTTTTCAATCAATTTTTGCCTTGTCAGTATTTTTGATAGCCGCCTATTAAATTGCAAAAAAATACATGGGGCTTTTTGTAGTTGTAGAGTTGCACTTATCTTGTTAAATTCGGCTAGCGGCCTTCTGTAAAAATCATATTTTCAACAATTATACGGCAAGCATTTAACGGGTTGTAAGTAGAGTCTTTTTCCCGGAGTTTTTCGATTCCCGGGAAAGCGGGAAATTTGTTTAAATTTCCCGGGGATACAAAGTAAATTTGTTTTTAAATAATTAAAAAACTTTTATAAAAAAACGTAAGGTAATTTGTTTACAAAGTAAGTAAAAGAAATGCCTAAGTACTACAAAAATTAATTGAAGATTTAAAGAGGAACTTGAATTGTTATCACCTTACGGTTTTATATGTAAATTCCGAATTATTATGCTCTAGATACAAGATAAAAAGATAACATTAACATACCAATTTAATTCATAAGGTTAGGTTAGGTTCCATGGGCAGCTATCAACAGACAGCTCACTTGGGTTCTTTATTGGTACCTTTGTGATACTTAGCGCCAATGCCCATCCTATAGAGCAGTTACTCAGATGGCGTCACTGCAGAATCGAGCCACTTCGTCCTCCTAATGAAGAGAATCAGCGATCTCAGTTCTGTCCTGGATAGATCCTCTAGGCAGGCAAATACCGGTTTCCCAAGGCATTCCTCCCTAATACCCCGCAACCCAGGGCACTGACAGAGAAAGTGAAGCACAGTCTCCTCCTCCTCATCCTCACAACTTCTGCAGTAGTGCAGTAGGATATCGAGCAGGTGGAGTCACTAGTCCACCGCATCTGCGCAACTCTATAAGACTCGCGCCTGATAAGTAATTTACAGTGAGCCATTGGAAGACCAACAAATTGATTGATGAATATGTCATTCATGCGACCACCTTGTTTGGCCAGCCTATCTGCCACTAGATTACCCGGGCACTGCGAGTGACCCGGAATACATATTAGCGTTACCCTTGAATGTTTCGCAATCTCATTCAAAGACATCCGACATTCTACAGGTAACCTAGATGTCGTATAGACACCCGCTGGGGAAGCAAGGGCTGCCTTGCTGTCAGTAAATATACGTATATCTCCCGATATGCGATGATACCTCAACCAATTTACCGCCCGCCTTATAGCCGAGATCTCCGCCTGCAGGTCACTACATCCATCCGGCAGACGAAAGGAAACTCTCACATCCAGTTCCTCTATGTAGAAACCTCCGCCAGCTCTTTCACCCTTCCTCGAACCATCAGTATAAACCCCTAGGCTCAGTTCGTGGTGAGTACCTGACAGCGCATTGCCATGCGCCATCCGTGTCACAAACTCCGCGCCAGTGAAGGGCACCGGGGTGCAATAGTCCACACTATCAGGGACAGTCGAACTTTTGGTTATCCCGGCGTGTCCATAGTCACGGGCCGACCAACAGAGCGCCGCGTTTAGCCGTGTCGCCAAGCAAAGAGCCATCTGGCTGGCCATGATGTCCACCAGGAGCCATTTCAGTATCGTAAACGCGATCATCAACGCGACAAGTCTATGTACCTTCTCAAGCATTGTCTGCTCTTTTTTTTTTTTTTTTTTTTACTGTTAGGACCATCACTCAGGGGATGACCCCTACTAATGCATTGCATTGTGTTGGAACTAGGAAAATAGGTTGTGGGCAGTCGGGACAATTCTCAAGAATCTTCGCTATTGAGTCGGAAAGGGAGTCGAAGCCCGATATGGTAATATCCCTTCCCGCATTAGGACTTCTGTAAAGAAATCCGAAATGCAAATAGAGTGCATCGATTTTGAATTTAACCCAAAGACAGTTAAATTCCGCATCAAGCATACCCATTGATTGCTGGCTTTGATACACAAAGATCCTCAAAGATCCAATTGACACACCACGGGCCCATGCCCCAGTTTCTGCCGATTGCACCCCTACACGCATATATGGCAACTATTGCCCTTTCCACTCTCATCTGGACATTTTGTCCCCATGACAGCTTACCATCCAGAACCACGCCCAGATACTTGGCACTGCGAGAGATCTGAAGCTCGGTTCCATTTAACCTCGGAAGCCTAAAGTCCCCGGTCCTGTACTTCCTCTTAAAGAGTACCAGTTCCGTCTTGGACGGATTAACACCCAGCCCGCATGATGTGCTCCAGGTGCTAAGTACCTTCAGAGCAGCCTCCATACACTGAGACATTATGTTCAGATGCCTCCCCGTGATGGCTACCGCAACATCATCAGCATACGCCACTGTTTTGATCCTCATGTTGTCCATCTTCGTCAACATGGTATTCATAGTCAGGTTCCACAATAGTGGGGATAGAGGGAGTAGTGTTTGTGAACATTAGATTTGAACTTAATCATGTTGTAAGTGAGAGGGAAGACTTCTGCAGGAAGGTTATTCCACATACGAACTGTGCGGGAAAAAACGAATTCTCTCTGTAATGCGTTGTACGATTCACCTGCCAATCGACCACATAAGGATGGGCTCTTGAGGAAAAACGTTTATTACTAACAACAGTACAGGTTTCGGGAACCAGATCCCTAATTTCGTCAGAACACATCCCATTGTAGCAACAATAAAACAGACAAATACAACCCAAATTGCGACGGTGCTCAAGGGAGTCAATAGAATTGGATACCCTACTGTCACCAATGAGAACCTTCGCCCTCTCGGTCGGATATAGGTGGTATAAATAGTAAGGAGACCAGATGGAGTGAAGTATATTTTACACCATCTTAGAAAACCGAGGCACTTGAATGCTTCTTTCGACACCTTGAATGTATGTTCTGTCCATCGGAAATCACATTGTATTCTCATGCCCAGAACATCAAGAGATTCTGATTCCTCAATAATTATACCACCCATATATACAGATGAGGCACCTTGATTTGTAGCGCGTTTATGCGTCAGCACGCAACATTCGGTTTTTCGGGCATTAAAATCGACCCTATTCGCACGACCCCATTCCGAGATTATGTCAAGGTCTCGGCCAAGCGTATCATTCATATTCTGCCTCATAGCAGCGACATCGGATACGCTTGGTCTGCATTATAATGAGAACGAGTGGCAAAGGTTGCTGTCATCTGCAAAAGAGTAGTTAGGGTTGGAAGTTTGAGAAAGGAGGTCGTTTAGAAAGATAAGAAATAGAGTAGGAGAAAGTACGGAGCCTTGCGGCACCCCTGAATAAATCTTGAACTCGTTTGACGAAACCCCATCTATAACAACTCGTATAGTGCGATCTCTGAGAAAACTCGATATAAATCGAGAGAAATTATCACCGACACCAAATGCAGCAAGTTTTGACAAGAGTGCACCATGCCAGACTCTGTCAAACGCCTTGGAAATATCCAAAGCAATTACCTTACTTTCGCCAAAATGGTGAATGGAACGGCACTATTTTTCCGATAACAGAGCTAGTAAGTCTCCAGTAGAGCGACCTCTACGAAAGCCATACTGGCGGTCGCTTAGTAGGTAGTTTGATTCAAAATATTTGATAAGATGGTAATTTACCATACTCTCCATAACTTTGGAAAGTGCCGAACAAATTTTTTACTTTTTCGAGTTCGGGTAGTGGTTGATTGCTAGCTGGTAGGTAAGAATTATTAGCAAATAATTCGGCAAAACAATTAGCCTTATCAACCGGGTCCTTGAATGATCGGCCATCCTTTAAAAGAGTTGGTATTGAAGAACTAGCATTAACCCTTACTCTTTTAACGAATGACCAGAAGCTTTTACTACCCCGGGGAGCAGCAAGAACTTCAGCACGAAGACGTTGCTCGTGAAGAGTTTTTTCCCGTCTAAGTACTTTGGCACACGAAGACCTTGCCATTTTGCGTAGCAATTCAGTATCAACGTTTTTATTTTTACGCCAATTTCGGAATGCTTCCTCTCTGGATCTGACTGCTAATTTGCACGACTGATTATACCAAGATTTGTATCGAGGTTTATTCGAAGCTTTTTTAACTGGGATGAAGATCTTCATTCCCAGCATTATTACGTTTTCAACTATTTTCGCCATGGCATTGACGTCATTGTCCAGGAAACAGAGTTTCCAATTGAAATGCCGAAAAAAGTCATTGAGCTCAGCCCAACGTGCTTTTCCGTAAACAAATATTGATCGTTTGGTAGTCCGTCGTGAAACGTTCCGAAGTTCGGAGAACGGAAAAGAGGCGGAAATGGTGCAATGATCCGAGTTGCCAAGAGGTGCTAGAACCTCAACTTCGTACTTTTGAGGGTGCGAAGAGAGGAAAAGGTCAAGGGTATTGTGTTGGTGCCCATCAACACACGGAATATGTGTTGGTTCATTCACCAGTTGCACGAGGTGGTTGTGCGCAGCAAAAAGCTCAACATATTGGCCTTCATAAGTTGTACGGCCCGAGTGGTGAAGCCAAGAAGAATTGTGGACATTAAAATCACCAGCAACAACGATTTCACTGTCGGGACAATTCTCAAGAATCTTCGCTATTGAGTCGGAAAGGGAGTCGAAGCCCGATATGGTAATATCCCTTCCCGCATTTGGACTTCTGTAACGAAATCCGAAATGCAAATAGAGTGCATCGATTTTGAATTTAACCCAAAGACAGTTAAATTCCGCATCAAGCATGCCCATTGATTGCTGGCATTGATACACAAAGATCCTCAAAGATCCAATTGACACACCACGGGCCCATGCCCCAGTTTCTGCCGATTGCACCCCTACACGCATAAATGGCAACTATTGCCCTTTCCACTCTCATCTGGACATTTTGTCCCCATGACAGCTTACTATCCAGAACCACGCCCAGATACTTGGCGAGAGATCTGAAGCTCGGTTCCATTTAACCTCGGAAGCCTAAAGTCCCCGGTCCTGTACTTCCTCGTAAAGAGTACCAGTTCCGTCTTGGACGGATTAACACCCAGCCCGCATGATGTGCTCCAGGTGCTAAGTACCTTTAGAGCAGCCTCCATACACTGAGACATTATGTTCAGATGCCTCCCCGTGATGGCTACCGCAAAATCATCAGCATACGCCACTGTTTTGATCCTCATGTTGTCCATCTTCGTCAACATGGTATTCATAGTCAGGTTCCACAATAGTGGGGATAGAACCCCCCCTTGGGGAGTACCATTGTTCACCAGTCTTTGAACACTGGTGTCACCTATCGTAGAGCAAATGACCTTATTCCTGAGTAGATTGTCCACAAATCTACATATGCCAACGTCGATACCCAGGCTCCTCATGGACGACACAATATAGTCCGGGTTGACATTGTTGAAGGCCCCCTCAATATCGAGAAAGGCCACTTGTGTATACTCCTTAAATTCGAGCGATCTCTCAATAGTTCCCACTAGAGAGTGAAGAGCCGTCTCAACAGATCTGCCCTTCGTGTAGGCATGTTGGGAGGCAGAGAGAAAACTTCTTGGGATGGTCATCCTGAGATGTATATCAATAACTCTTTCAAGAGTCTTAAGAAGAAAGGATGCAATACTAATCGGTCTGTAGTCCTTCGGTTCAGTGTATAAAGACACAAGGTCCAACTTACCGGGAGATACGAAAATCTATCGCACCCCCTGTATATGACCATCAGCCAGGGTATGATCAGGGTCGAATTCCTCTGCAGGTCCGCCGGAAATATACCATCCATACCCGGAGATTTATATGGGCTGAAGCTATCGACAGCCCACTTGATCATATCATAATCCAAAGGAATGGACATAGGAATGGGTGTCGAGTCCCACACCCGATCCCGCAAGCTCCCTTTGGAATTTCCAGGAAAGTGAGTGTCAATCAACAGCTCAAGTGTTTCCCGACTATTTGTAGTCCAAAAACCATCCTATTTCCGGACATAGGTTGGGACAACCGGGCTCGAAGCCATAATTTTACGTAAACGCTTAGTCTCAGAGGATCCCTCCACGCCTCTACAGAAGTTCCTCCAAGCGTTCCTTTTCGCCGATCTAACCAAGTTTCTGAACCTATTCAATGATGACTTGTAGTCCACCCAATTACCAAGGCGGTTAGACATTGAACAACCTACGAGAGGCACTTCTTGCCTGCGCAATTTCAGGATCCCACCACGGTGGCCGATCTCTTCCCCTGCGAATAATTGGCTTACACGCCAAGGAATTCGCCAATTGCAGTGAGTTCGAAAGCAGATCCACTGCCGCGTCGATCCCACTGATAACATTGACATCAGGAGGATCCGATAGAGTCCGAACTCGAACTAGAGAGGAATGTTGAATCCCCCGATTCGTACGTCTCCTGTTTACTATAGCCATCGGTCCTGGGGACCTAAGCCCTAAATCAAATTCCACATACCTATGATCAGAGAGCGAACAGTCATTAGACACCATCCAATTTTCAATCATATCAACGTGGTATGTACTTACCAGCGTGACATCAAGAACCTCACACCTATTCGCAACAACAAACGTAGGCTTACTCCTAAATTATAATTAATAATAAAGGAGAATAGTGACTCTCCTCTTACAATCGTGTCAGTACTACCCCAACAGTGTGGTGCGCATTAGCATCGGCACAGATTACAGCATCACGGATGAGCCTATTGGGTGGGTCCTGTCCGTGATCGTGCGCCATATAGCCCGAGACCATCCAGACTATTCCATCTAGTGTCTCCAGAGCGACCGTTGTTGTGTCTTCATCACTGTAATCAAAAAGAATGAAGATATTCAACGAGTTTTTAGCTAGGACATAAGATATTATGTTAACTGTACCTTTCGCATATAATAGCTTGTAGCCTTTGAGTTTTAGTCCGCAAGCCCGATTCTTGTGAATCCATGGTTCTTGGACCATTACGAGCTCCTCCCCTCTTTCCGCCAGTCGAAGGAGCAGTGCAGCGGATGCTGCTTTAGAGTGGTGGAGGTTGATTTGTGTCACCCTCACCATGATCCATGTTGGCGATTACTGTGACGTCGACGTCCTCATGGTCGGGTTCCAGGAGTACGTCCTCGTCAACCATTTCATCCAAGTGATCAAAGAAGTCACCCACCAGTCTGGAGACCGACTGAGTGTCATCTTTGTCGCTTGAGCTAACGGCATCACCACAAGCCATACTGTCATCAGTATGTGCAGCCTCATTTACGGCAAGCTTCAGTTACGACGCTGAGCGCTCATCTACGCAAGCCATCAACTTCACATGGCCAGCCAGCATCATCACATTGAGGGGGAGGACCTAGATTCTCCTTAAGGATCGCCCAGAACACGCCCATCAATTTCTGTTTAACCAGATCCCACTTAGTATGGGAAATGTCACCGTTATCAGCACCTCTGTCAATGACAGCCCGCACTAGGTGACCTTTGCCACCTCACTGAAGGACTTGTTCATCGGCTTCGGTGCTAATTTAGGACGCTAGTCCCTGGTTGCTGTTTTACGGCTGATGCTTCTTCCTCAGAACGTTGCGGTTTAGGCATTGTCACCTTTCCAGTGACAGGAGGTGAAACACTTTGCAGCCCAGCTATGTGGGCCTTAGCCCATTCCAATGTAGCTTTCTGAACATTGGAAAGCTCTTCAGCTTTTTTGGAGCCAAGTAGCTCAATGAAGCGCAAGGCGGCGCGCCTTGTATTTGATGCCCTCTTGGTAGGTTTTTTATGCCCAGATTTGGGATATGATGTTCTCATCACCATCCCTCCTTGCACAATGGGCACATGGGAAGCTGCATTGTTGGACGACTTTGTCATTCACAACTTGGCAGCACCCGAAGCAGGGGCTTTATCCGTTCCACCGACGGAAAGGGCTTGTGCGGCTTTGGAGGTACTTGGAGCGAAGTTCAGGGGTACCTCGCCGCCGTTTTTAGAGCAGCTGCCTTCTGGTCGACCTGCCTTATCACTTCCGATCAGCCTAGGCTGATCTTCTATGGTGGCCTGGACTGTTGCAGTCCCTGGCTTTGTCGTCTCACTGTCAATTGTTGTCCTTATTCTCGCCTGTTCGTCATCAGTTCTAGTTATTTGTTTTCGTTTTTGTTGTTGTTGTTGTTTGTTTTTTGGAGTGTTCATTTTGCTAGTTGGTCCCACGAGTGTAGGGGAATAGAAAAGGTCCGCCACGTCATAGCCCCCATTAACGTGGTAAGGGCGTGGTCTATTTGCTGAGGTGCCCAGGTATCATCAAAGCTCCGTGATAATACAGTCGGACACCCCTGACTGCAAACCAACCGATAGGCACGGGTCGCATGACACCCCGGTTTAGGGGATGGATAACCTTTAGTTGCCAAGGCCTTTAAGTTCACTGCCTTCACCTCGGGAGTCACCAGTTACTGGCAAAATACCCGGGCCAAGACACGAACCACAGCCAGGGCTTAAGCCACCACATCGCTTCAAGATTGTTATCCATAATAGTGGTGGAATTTAATTCATAAAACAATAATAAAAACAAACAAAAAATTGAGGTATTGAGATCAAAAAGTTAATTCATAAAAAATACCCAGCGGGAAAATAAGGAATTGATTACATAAATAACTAAAAAAATAATGTATTATTTTCGAAAGAATAATAATGCATTCATGGGAATCGAGAAGGTAATTTTATTGACACAATAATTATGATTTGATTACCACGTATATTCTCACATTTGCAGAACAAGGAATGTATTGTTTCTGTTCGTAAAAATGTTTCGTGTTTTTTCTTCTGTTCGTGACAATTATTCGTATTTTTTGAATTTTTTAAGTCATTCCCAGTATACATTTAAATAATTTATTACAATCCTAGAACATGTTCTGTGTTAAGAATAATGAGTTCTGGAATCAAATATTTATCAATATACCCAGCGGGAAAATGGAATTAATAGGAATCGAGAAAGTAATACATATCTTGTATGATATTTGATTCCAGAATTCATTATTCTTAACACAGACCTTGTCCTAGGACTGTAATAAATAAATAATACCTGTTTACTTTAAATAACTTTGACCCACAGACATATAATTTGTGCTTTGACCGTACGCTTTTAAACACAAACTGCGACTAAAATAAATATTATAAGTAGGCGACATAAAGGCAGCAAAAAAATAACGGATTTTTTATTAAGGAAATATGTATGTAAAGCAAAAACACGAATAATTGTTACTAACAGAAACAATACATTCCTTGTTCTGCAAATGTGGGAATATACGTGGTAATCAGTGCTTAAATTTTGTGTCTGATGAAATTACCTTCTCGATTCCAATGAATGCATTATTATTCTTTCGAAAATAATGCATTATTTTTTTAATTATTTATGTAATCAATTCCTCATTTTCCCGCTGGATATGTTTTACATTTTCGTTTCCTATTGATTACATTTTCCCGCTGGGTTCTTTTAGAAAGTCTGAGTTTATTGATGAGAGGGGAAGAGAAAATGCTTATCTTTTCTCTTCTCTCATCTATAAACTCTGACTTTCTAAAAGAGAACTTTCATAGTGTGAACCCAGAGTAAGTACTTTATTTATTTATTCACATATAATCGTAAGTCAATAAAGGCCAAATTGATTAAGTTACATTATTTGACAATTTAATTATAAAATATTAATTAAACTTGTTTTACTAATACATTTTTAAATACATATGGTTTACTATCCCTATCACGTTCTTTCGTTTTTTAGAAAGCAAAATTAGCTAAAATATAAAGGCAAATTTACACAGGTTTAAAAATTTCGATAAAATTTTTGTTAGAAATTAAAGTTGTAATTTGGAGTGCTTAGAGTAACAACTGTTTAATTTAACATTTTTTTTACAATAAAAAATTTCAAAATTAAAACCTTCTGTTACAATTTCTGAAAAAAGTAATATAATTGCATAAATGGTTACTGCAGAATGAATTGATGATGAAAAAAAGAAAAGTGGCGAACAATTTGGTCAAAAGAATGGTTGAAGAACAAGAAAAAATATTCAAACGAAAATTTAATAAGGGCACTGAAAACAACAGAGCCGGTCATTAATTAATTAAAGACAAAAATACTTAAATTTTTCTTTGCAAAACAAAAAAAAAACATACTTTGAGAGCTGAAGTGCGATTTTGTAATAAATGTTTACAATAGTTCTCATTGTTAAAAAATTTAACAAGCCAATTAACGAGTTTGCCATTCTTTTACATTTCAAACAACACTCGTATAGTAAAGTCAGCTGTTTGTGTTAAGTAAAAGACAACTTTTTTAGTGTTTATTATACCCTTTACCGAAGGTAAGAGGGTATATATAACTTTGTCATTCCGTTTGTATGTTCCACAATATTGATCCTACACCCTATAAAGTATATATATTCTGGGTCCTTATGAAAAGCGAAGTTCAAATCCGGTTGTCCGTCTGTCCGTCTGTCCGTGTGTATGTTGAAATGGGTTTTCCGAAAACCCCAGAAATGATGTGGACTAGGTTGATGTATATTTATGTCACATATACTCCGTTTAAGTTTGCTATTGAAATTCAGCCAGATCGGTCCAAAAATGACGGAGATATGAGCAAAAAACCACGACTACCTCTAAATTTGTCCAAAAATACCTTGTTGTTGTATTTTTTTATTTCTATATATCTTGAGAACGGCAAGAGCCAAAGTTTCCGAATTAGGTACAAACATTTAGGTTGCCAATACACACCATCCTACAAAATGTGGGCGGGATTGGAGAAATTTCAGGGCTGCCATATGTCCTATGGATATGACTTATATATCAAAATATCGGAAATTTTTATTAGAACATATTTTATAAAAAACTCGGGAAAATCGGTTCAGATACAAAAAAGTTATGACCAAAATTAAATTTTTTTTTTAAATACCCACTTTCGGGAATCATAGATCTCCCCGAGTCCAAGCTTTATAACTAAAGTAAATGGTAAATTTCTTCTTCAACACGTCGGTATATAAATCTGCCAAATCGGTTAAAAAATGGCTGAGTTATAACCGAAATACTGAATCCCCAAAAATTACTCTTTTTATAATTAACTTTGTTAAAATATATATTTAAAAGTTAATATAAATGTTTATATATAAATATAACTTAAATGGTAAAATTCTTCCTTAACACGTCGGTATATAAAACTATCAAATCGGTTAGACAATGGGTAATTTATGAGCAAAATACTCCAAAAATGGGCTAAAAAACATCAACATTTTTATAAAAACCTAAATTTTAGGGCTGCTATACGTCCTATGGATATGACTTATATATCAAAACGTCGGAAATTTGTATGAGTTATAACAGAAATACTGGGGTCTAATCAGCGCATACGATATCGATCAAAATTCATCGAAATTATTTATTTTGGTATCTTGAAACTCGATATCGAATGAAATGTATTGAATTTGAAATAATAGCATTCGACATCGAGTAACTCGACATTACATATATCGAGTTTTCATTCGATACGCCAGTGTCTATCGTTTGCAAAAAAATTCAATAGTTTATTCGATACGATAGTATCGAATGCTGTGATTAGACCCCTGAATTCCCGAAAATTACTCTTTTTAAACCCTTCACCGAAGGTAAAAAAGGTATATATAACTGTAATTTCTACAATATTGATCCTACACCGTATAAAGTATATATATTCTGGGCCCTTATGAAAAGCGAAGTTCAAAACCGGTTGTCTCTTATTTTAAAAAAAAATATTTACCAGTTTAATTTAGTTTTTGTCTAGTTGCTCTGTATTCTGCTCGCAAAATGGTGAAGGGTATATAAGATTCGGCACAGCCGAATATAGCACTCTTACTTGTTTTAACTGAAATTAATTTTAATTATGTTCTTAAAAAACACCACAAAAATGTATTATAAATCTTAGTTTAAAAAGTATCAACAAAAAAGTACAATTGAAACAACTTAGCCATCCCTGTTCTGTTAATTTTATTAAATGCTGCCAACTTTTTGTTCATGAGAAACCTAAAAACAAAAAGCGGTAAATCGCTGAATTTGCCCATAAACCGCTGATTCAGCAACACTTTTGATATTTCAAGCTTGAAATGTCAATTTTAAAATGAACAATTTAACATTTTTTTTTTGACATAACTTCATTTTTTATCGATAGCCAAACCAATTTTATATTACAAAGTATATATATATATATATATATATATATATATATATATATATATATATATATACCTGATTGGATATTCAATAAATTACTTTTAAAAATACATATACCAAATGGACAACTTTGGCTCCCCAGCCGGTAACAAAAAATCCAACATAATAATAAAAAATGTCCCAAAGTAGTAGGTCAAGCAAAATTAAAGCAACACTGGCCATAAAATCATCCTTTAACCCGCTCAATATATACGTGTAAAGTTAGCATATTAGTTAGTTTATGAATATAATTGAAAATGGCCATTAAAAATTTTGAATTAAATTAAATAGTTGAAATGTATTACTTACCTTCTTAAAAAAACAAAAACTAAAAAAATCTGTTAAGTTTAAAATTTTTTTTTTTTATTCCTCTTTGCTTTTCGACTGCCAAACTAATCAACTGACAGAGCCATACACGCCTTGATTTTGACAACAGCCGACTCAGTTGCCAATTGTATTGAAACGTGTACGGGGTGCTTAAAAATAACACTAATTTAAAAATATGTGTTTTTAAAAATTCTTGTTAAATATTACAAAATAATTTAATTAAAGCTACCATTTTGAGTTGTTTCTTCGTCGGGTACATTTTTTAAAATATAATTGACTATCTATTTGTAGGAAGCCTGTACTGAACAACTTGAAGTTGATTTATTGAACGTGTAGCTGCGGCGTTATAAAAAAAATCCTACCAACAAATTTCATAAGAGTGGCATCACTAAAAATGCAGCCCTGTTTACATGAATTACGCAAATTTTCATAATTTATGCTTTGTGCTCTTTATTCTTATTTCTTTAAAAATCTTTGTGGTGTGTGGACGTATTTAACAGTTCACTTTTGGGGAAAATATCATATACTAATTAAAATATCCAAGAAGATTAAAAAAATTAATTAAAAGAGTATTTTATATTAAAAAATAAATCAATTATTTTAAAATAACGTTATAAACAAAAGTAAGGTGAGTGGGAAATAAAATAAAGAAAAATTTTGTAAAAAATGTGTCAGTTTGAAAAATAAAATTGTGTGTGTGTAATTGAAAGCTATATGTGGGGAAAAAATTGTATATTTGTTAAACGAAAAGCCGCCAAAGCTGTACTTTTCCGTAACAATTTTATTAAAAATATTTTGTTTTATTGAAAATTTAAATAAAAATTATTTGTTTTTCAAATAGAATTTTTATCAATAAATATACTGCGTTTCTTAATAAAATGAGTACAACGGATGGCAGCAATGGAACGGGTGGTGGTGGTGCCCCTGGACCAGGAGGTGGTAATGGTGCAGGACCTGGAGGAGGTTCCAATGCAACTACAGGAGGTAAGTTTTAATATTTTTTAATGCAACTTATTTTTTTATTTAAAGAATTGGATTGTTTTGTAAATTTCTGTACAAATTTTATTTAGTTATTTTTTATTTGTGTGCGTTCTTTATTTTTTTCTTTCTAACTTTTTGTTCAGTTTTCTTTGATCATAATTTTCTGTATCTATCATATTTTTAGTTCGCATTTCTTTTGTTATTGCATTCGTGGTGGCAGTGTTACCTGTTTTCACGAATTAATAAATTATAAGGGATTCAAAGGGCGAAAGTGCAGTATACGAAAAAAATATGCCACCCGATCGATTCAGAATTACATAAAAATAAAAAAACCAAAATTAAAATTTAAGGGGGCTGAGGCCCCTGCCCACTTAGTGGAATGAGCTTATATTGGTATACCAATATAAGGTTTTAAAACGTGCCCCTCACCCACTTATTTCTATGTGTGGGTACTCAAAGGTAATTTGCTCACGATTTTAAATAATTTGTTTTTATTTTGTATTTTTGAATGTTTTATTCTCGATTTTTTTCCAAAAAATTTTTTAATTTTTTTTATTTTTTTGTAACTAAGTGGGCATTTACACAATGTCTTTCCAGACATGTCTTTTTTCATGTCTAATAGTCTAATATACACATAAATTAAAAACATGAAAATTCATATTAACAAACATGAAAACTCCTTTCGTGTCTGTTTGGCAAACCCTCTTTCTTCTCTTACCCGATCGCCAACACACAAAACATACGTGTTTGTTAGACATGTCTAGAAAGACATCGTGCAAAAGGATGGACGTACGCAAAGATTTTCTCCTCTAAGGTATTACGTTTTTCTTCGTAAACTGCGTTTCAGCCATATATTAAAAACAATAAAAAGTTTGAAAATTGAATTGCCTCGCCACATAATTTGTACGTTTTACTAAAAACTTTGAATATGTAAAAACTAAGGCAATTCACATAGTGTTCTAAACCACCAATATAACAATAGATCATTTTGTGATTTGCTGAATGTGCAGTTTCCACAATACAAGTGAAAGCAGGATTTTAATTTTACTATACGTTCAATCACTTGTATTTTGAAAACCGCAGAAAAATGTTTATCAAATTTTGTATTTTATATATTTTATTTTAGTACCTATTTTATTATTTATTTTAATTCCTTTCCTTTTTAATTTAAAACAGAACCCTTAAAAATTATAAAAACCCAATTAATACCCCACCCAGCATCTTTACAACAACAATCACATTCACCGTTGCCTTCACCAACAAATTCAACACCGACACTTTCCACATCTTCTATTTGTGCAGGAACTCCCAATACCAATAATCCACAAATAGCACATATCCATGCTCCCATACAACTAAAAAATCACACTAATGTAACAAATTTATTTTCTTTAAATCCAGTTGCAGCCAAAATAACACAAGTTAAACCAACAACCATCGAGTCAGCCAACAATAGTGGTTTAACATTAGGCTTAAATCAGACACCCAGTGGAGGTGGTGCAGGCTCTGCAGGAACATTAGTAGCAAGTAGTGGTTTGTCAACGGTGGGTGCCATTAAAGTTGGTAACACAGGAGCTGTAACTACTTCTTTAAGTGGCACCCCTATTGGATTGAATACATCACAAACGAACACTTCAGGTGCTACTTCCATAAGGGCCATAGGTGCAGGTGGACAATCCACTCAGGTGAGAGTTGTTATGGGTAATATTATGACGCCTTCAATGATAAAGCAATTAGAAAATGCTGGCCCAGGACGTACCCAAATAACTGCATTTCCTACAGCTCCAGCAAGATCCGTATCAAACACATCAATTACTGTAACTAGGACAGCAACCCAGGCCACGTATTTGCCCCGAGCTAATGTAACGGCCACACAAATGACCGGTGTTGGTGTGGGAGTACCGACTGGTCAACGTTTGGTAACGCCCATACGAACTACACCGGCATCGGTTACAGCGACTGGGACTGGAGCTACGGTTACTGGTATTACAGCAACGGGAAATTTTATACGAGGCACAGCTGTTAGTCGCAATACTTCATCTCCTGCCACCACCGTCATATCACCCGCCACCAGCACTACTTGGATGGCAGCCAATCCTACAGGCCAGGTGCAACTAATACGTGCCATACCTCACCAATCCAGACAACGTATAATAACAACACAGGGTATAAGTGGCTCCGCAGTTTCAGTAACTGGTTCAGTTTCTTCGGTTACTGGAACAGTGGTTACTAATACAGCCTCAAATCTACAAACGTCCGGGATTTCTAATCAACAGCAAGCAAATAATACACAACAAAATCAAGGACAACGTAAGTACTTTGGAATATATTAAGGAAATATTGAATTACTTTTTTTTAACTTTAGCTACCCTTCAAGCTGTATCTTCAGTGACTACTCAACAGCAACAACAAACTTATGTAGCTGCAGTTCTACCACCCAGACATCCAGCAACCCTAGTCTATTCATCTAATGTTGCAACGTCGCAATCTTTAAATCATCAACAGCAGCCACAATTTAATCAAAACTCGATACCTGGTGCAGGTCCACGTTTTGCTGTTGCAACTCCTTTATCTGGTGGAACAGCTGTTACTACTGGTGGTCCTCGACAAATTAGGCCAATACCATTTGCTAAATCATTTTCTGCTGCCAAATTAAATACGACCAGCATTAGTATTAGAGCACCCAATTTAACTCCTACCATAGCTACATGCGTTTCAAGTAATAATGTTGGCAATAATACTTCCAATTCACCACGCAGCACTACCGTTGCAGGTGTATCATCAACAGCTAATATTTTGCCCTCGACAAATTTATCAGCTGCTCGTATTATACAACTTCAGCAACAGCCCGGAGGTACGGCTCAACAAATAATCGGCACAACTGGACGTTTAGCGGCAAATGTAATGTTGCAGCCGATTATTGTTAATACATCGGGAACAAGTAAAATTGGTAAGTTTTACAAGCTAAAAAAGACAAACAACTTTGTTATTTAATTAAAAAAAAAAAAAAACTCAATTAAACTTAAAATTGGTCCTGGTGTAGGATTACTAATTCCGTCATTTAACTCATAAATTATTAAATTATTTTCTTGTTCCAATTTCAAAAGATTTTGTTATTCGTGTTTTCCCAGTTTTTATTCTTGATAAAAACACTTGAAATTTATTGTTGATGGGATAAGCTATTCCTATGCGCATTTCACTGGTTGCTTAGGCCAGATCATCAGGAAACTTCATCCATAAAGATTTTAGAAAAACAAAAGATATTAAACCAAATAAAACTGTTAAACGTATACGACTTATAGCAACAGTTCTACTTGTTGTTGTTTTTATTTTGTTTTTCTTAACCTACTTACAACTACAAATAATGTTGAGAGAATTTCAACTAATTGTAGTGGGGAATGTAAGATGAGATAAACCCACTGTTTTTTGTTGATGTGTTTTGTTTAAACTTTGATATTATTACAAGTAGAACTGTTGCTATAAGTCTTATACGTTTACAGTTTTATTTGATTTAATATCTTTAGTTTTTCTAAAATCTTTAACAAAAATTTTTTTTTAAAAGATTGATTAAATAACTATCTAAGCTGCTTGAGACAAATTTTGCTAACCCCAATTGATAATAAGTTACATGGATGTGAAAGAACACCTGTATGGCCAAAATTTCAAACTTTGATCCCCCCAAACTCAGAAACTTTTTGACCGATCTTGTTGAAAACTTGTGTCTAAACTACTATTCAATAGGTCTAACGTTTGTGCAAATTTTATCCAAATCGAAAGATTTCGATTTCAAAATTAGTTCACTTGACATTAAATCCCTCTTTTATATATATAAAACGTATATAAAATGTTTGGAATTTTGTTGTTATTTTCTTAATTATTTTCTTAAATATTAATTTTAGCAAAAAACTTTCTTCGAGGCTAATGTTATTGACTAGAAGAGCTAAAATATTGCCATATATTATGTTCTTGTAAAATGTTGTTTTTAAGAGATAGTCATATGCAAACAAATTACATTTGAATAAATGGCTTAATGCAAACTTTGAGGGGCCGACGCCCCCCCTAAAAAACAACTTATCGCTACGAAATTTTTTTGTATTTTTTTTTACATAAAACTGAACCGATTTGGGGGGGGGAGAATATGAGAAATCAAAAAAAAAAAAAAGTTCTCCATACAACTAACGGCCACGCTAATGTACATACCAACATAGAGTCGAGAGCCTCAGTTGCTAGTACTCCTTTACTTTATTAATTATTATAATTTAATTATAATTATTAATTTTTCTAAATAAATAAATAAAAACTGGGAATTAAGCACGAATAACAAAATCTTTTGAAATTAAAAGTTTGTATTCCCAAAAATTAAAATTACTTTTTGATAATAAACAGGCAAGTGCACGGCCAAAAAAAAAAACACTTAATTGACAACAACTTTTATAAGTTGTTGTTGTTTTTATTTTGTTTTTCTTAACCTACTTACAACTACAATTAATGTTGAGAGAATTTCAACTAATTGTAGTGGGAAATGTAAGATGAGATAAACCCACTGTTTATTGTTGATGTGTTTTGTTTAAACTTTGATATTATTACAAGTATAACTGTTGCTATAAGTCTTATACGTTTAACAGTTTTATTTGGTTTAATATCTTCAATTTTTCTGAAATTTTTATGGATGAAGTTTCCTGATGATCTGGCCTAAGCAACCAGTGAAATGCGCATAGGAATAACTTATCCCTTTAACAATTAATTTCAAGTGTTTTTATCAAGAATAAAAACTGGGAATTAAGCAAGAATAACAAAATCTTTTGAAATTAAAATTTTGTATTCCCAAAAAGTGAAATTACTTTTTGATAATTTTCTTATTCCTAAATATTAAATTCTTTTAGAATTCTTTAATGGAAATATTTTTATATTAGGGGCTCAACGAAAATGTTGTATAGGTATTTTTTCCTAGAAACTTCATTAAATTAATAAATTAAAGAAATAAAACATCCAAAATAAAATAAAAATGAATTTTAGAAAATTCTTTTAAGGACTTAATTCTATACTAAGCTGAATGAATAAATCTAAGGTATTTTAAAATAATTTAAGAGAATGATGAATTTTTAAGCTGTGTTTTTAAATTTTTGTTTAGTAAATTAATTCCAAACAGAATTCATAATAATGCTTATTAGAATTAAAAAAGAATCTAACTAGCAACCCCTGCTAATAGTAAACAAACAACATGTACGGTTACCACGATTGACTAAAAGATAAGTGCCGGTTCACACACGTCAAGTTTGACTAGTCAAGTCTTGAGTTTTTAGGAGAGAGGGGAAAAGATGTTGCTTTCTCTTTTCCCTTCTCTCCTAGGTAGGTAGGTAGGTAGGTAGAAAGGCCGGTGTGAAGTTTCCTTCACACCTTCACCCAGAGACCAATATGGTCCATTGTGACGCCTTAATTAGAGATAGCCAAGAAGGCATAAGTAGGTGAAATAAGCAGCAGAAGCATAAGACAGATCCGAAAGATGGGTAGAAAAGAAAGGAAGGAAAAGAAGGTAAAGGACCAACCCCGAGAGAAATCCCTTAAACCAAATCCGCCCTACGAGCGGTTAGCACCCGGTCTCCCCTCGCGCAGCCAGGCCATCCCCATTACGAATCCTATCAGATTCTCGAGTCCGCAACCCGAGACATCCCCTAATTCGCCCAGGAATCTACTGCCCAGCCACCTCAACCTGCTACCCTGCAGCCTGGGACAGTGGCACAGAAGGTGCTCAACTGACTCCAACTCCTCAGGGTCCTCGCACAACCTGCATATATCCGACAAGTCGGATCCCATCCTCACCGCCATCCTGCCTATCATACAGTGGCCCGTGATAATTCCTATCATGGTCCTAACGCAGACCCTGCTCCTGCCCAACAGCGACACCGAATCGGACTTCCTAAGCACCGGCCACAGTGTCCGCGATACCCGACAGTCCGTTCGGCTCCCCCAGGCCCGATTGGTCACGCTCGTTATCCATTCCCTAATTCTACTAAAATAGAAGCCCAATGGAGGCCTAACCGCCTCCACACAGTCAGGATCCTCCAACTCTGAGCCCTGTCTTGCCAACTCATCAGCAATCTCGTTGCCGCCTATATCGCAATGACCCGGCACCCAGCATAACCTTAGCAGATACTCCCCTAAGGCTCCCCTCAGAGCCCTCCTACACTCATCAACCAGCTTGGAGTTCACATAACAGCCCCTTACGGCCATAAGAGCCGCCTGGCTGTCCACGTATATAGTGACCTCCGAGCCCCTATCAATGTTGTCCCTCATCAGTTCCACGGCCCTCCAGACCCCCAGAACCTCCGCCTGAAAAACACTGCAGTCGCCAGGAAGCCTATATGACCTTCTTATGTTCAGATCCTCAATGTAGACCCCTGCACCCGTGCCCCTCATCTTTGAGCCATCAGTGAAAATAGCAAATCCACCAAATAATCTGCTCCTGCCCGACCAGCTCTCCCTAGAGGGCATTATTACCTCTGGCAACCGACCAAAATCCAAACTGGTGCCAACATAATCAGTGGATCCCGGCGGTCCCAGGCAATAGCCACCAGCCTCAATCTCACCCAGGATCCGTGAGTGACCCTGAGTGTCATTCCTCGTAAGTACTAACTCCCTCAGTCTAAGGATGCTCCTGGCCGCCATTCCCATCACATACTGCTCAATAGGCAGAAGATGTAGAATGACATCCAGGGCAGCCTGAGGAGTACTTCTCATGGCACCTGTCATGCCAATTGAAGCACACCTCTGAGCCTTAGAAAGAAGTTTTCTACGACTTGCCAATCTCAATGATTCCCACCAAACACAGCATCCATACGTAAGAATGGGTCTAACCACCGAAGTGTACAGCCATCCCACCACTGACGGCCGGAGTCCCCAGCTCCTACCTATCGATGATCTGCAAGCATAGTAAGCATTGAGACCCCTTTTGAGTCTCTCTTGAGTATTCTTACCCCATGACAGCTTGCTGTCCAGAAAAACCCCCAGATACTTAGCACTATCAGATAGTCCAAGCTCCACTCCTCCCAGTACCGGCAGTCTAAACTCCTCCACCTTGTACCTCCTAGTGAAAAGAACCAACTCCGTCTCTCCTAAAAGCTCAAGACTTGACGAGTCAAACTTGAAGGTTATGAACCGGCACTAAATCAAATCGGCAAAAAATACAAACTTTCCAAAAAATTCTACCGATATATGTAAAGATATTAAAAGCACTTAAAACAACGTTATAACCAAGGCGAATTCAACTAAATGTGGTGTCGGAACTATAACAATACAAAAACAACAGAAACAACATAGTCCTTTTTGCATTGCATTGTTAGCGCTTATAGCTCGAAATATCAACCGTTCTTGCAAAACGCTTACAAATCAAAACAAATAAGCTCGAACTGTTAAAATCAGATGCCGTTTCGACACCACCTTTAGTTAATTCGCCTTGGTTATAACCATTTTTCAGGTAGCGTTGAAAGCACAGCTGAGCTACTTTTTTTCATACTTAGAGAGGAATGTCTTGCTTGCGTTTTTTTGACATAAATACAACTTTTGGGATCTGACAATTCTTAAATTGTACCGTGCCAATAGCAAAATTGTACCACATGGTCAGATATTTTACAAAAATTTCACTGAAAAAAAAAGAAAAAGCATACATACAGCCCATTTATGAATATAAAGACAAATTTTCGAAAGTGTACCTATTTGGTATTGGTCTGAAACTATCGATAGCACTATCGATACTAGTTTTTCTCAAATTATTGTTTTATGATATACTATTGTCGTTTAACAACGTTTGACAGTTACACCTTATAATTAAGCGTACACTTTTTACAATTTTCTTTGTAATATTCTTTGCAACATTAAAAAAAAAAAAAAATTAAGAAATTATAAATAAAGTAAAAGTGAAAAATATGGATGGATTCGCGAAAATAAAAGAAAATGTAAATATTAAAAATTTTAAAATTTTAATTTTAAAAAGATGTTACTGTAAGATGCTCCTGTATGCTCGAATAAGGGCGAAAATGATTGTGCCTGCGGGTGCTCTGAATCGGATGATAGCGACAAGTCAAATAATGAAAAAGAAGCTAACTGGACATACAATTTGGAAATATTTCTAAAAGCCAGATAAAAAAACTGCTAAGTGCATGCAGTGTGGCTTAGAATATAAAACTAGTGGAAATACTAGTCATTGACGGGATCACCATAAAAGATACCATCCCAACATGGGGGGAAAAACATCTTCTATTCAAGTAAATCTTAAATTACATTCTGCGTCAAATTCGATCAAGTATGATATCCGTTGAATTATATTTTAAACGACGGCAGAACTGAGCATGCCTATTATAGAAGAAATATGGACAACAGAGAGAATTCCAGACGAGCTTAAGGAAGGCATTACTGTTAAAATACCTAAGAATGGTGACTTAACAAATTGCAACAACTGGCAGGGAATCGCTTTACTAAGCATGTTGAATAAAGTCTTATCTCATGTTATAAACAAAAGGGTAACTGACAAATTAATGCCAAATCTGAGAAAAAAAACAGGCTGGGTTTTGCCCTAAAAAGTCATGCGTTGACCATATAAACTCTTTGAGAGTAATCGTAGAGCAGTCAGTTGAATGGAGGTCGCCTTTATATATTACTAGCGGGCCCGTTGCCTGCTTCGCACGGCAAAACAAAATAAGAAAAGAAAAACACTTGTTTTTAATAAAGTTGGTTTTCCTGCGGCAAAAACACACTCACTTCACATACGCACCGCACACACATGCGTTATCGGATTTCAACCAATCTGGAATGCTCTCGAATGTAAAGGGGTACCACGTAAACTCATCCAACTAATAAAAAGTATGTACACTGGGGCAAGCTGCCGAATTCTACACGAGGCATGCTTAGTCGTAAGATTGAGGTTGGTACTTTCGTTCGTCAATGGTGTGTGATGTCTCCGCTCCTGTTTAATATAGTGCTGGATAGTGTAGTACCAGGCAATGATGGGAAATCGCGGTATCGTATGGGGGCTGAACGAAAGGCTGGAAGACCTCAAATACGCAGACGATATATGCCTTCTCTCTCATAGCTATACAGACATGGACGCACAACTAAGACGTCTTACCTACATATCAGAGAAAGCCGGATTGAGAATCACTATTAAAAAGACGAAAGTTATGAGAATAAATTCTGAAAACTCTAATCCCTTTCTAATAAATAATGAATTATTAGAAAAAGTTGAAACATTCTGTTACCTCGGAGCTGTAATAAATCGAACTGGTGGATCGAGTGAAGACATTGTAGGCCGAATAAAAAAGGCCACACAATCCTTTGGCCAGCTCAGTAAAGTATGGAAATCGTTCTCATTATCACGCCGCGTTAAAATCAACATTTTCAACACTAATGTAAAGTCAACTCTTTTATATGGATGCGAAACTTGGAACGCTGCCTCCCGAGACATTAACACATTGCAAGTTTTCTTAAATAAATGTCTCCGAAGAGTTTTACGAATCTTCTGGCCAAGAACCATCTCAAACAACAATCTGTGGGCTGAAACACGTCAAATACCGTTGTGTGTAGAAATTCAGAGGAGAAAGTGGAACTGGATTGGACACACACTCCGTAAGCCACAGTCCGATCATGCCAGGAATGCTATCGAGTGGAACCCACAGGGAAGTCGCAGAAGAGGCTGACCAGCACATACATGGCGTAGGCAAATTGATAGCGAGGCTAAAAAAAATGCACAAAAGCTGGAGTGAAGTAAAAACTATATATATATTCAGTAGCAATTCGCGCTCTTCTTAATATGGTGACTACGGACCTATGCCCTTTAAATATAGTTAAAAATGTGTGCTTTGTTAATTAAACCAAATGTTTATATCCGTGTTATGTGCTTCCGAGCACTAAACATTTAAGAGACGTTCTTTTGAAAAATATGTTTGAGCAATAGATAGTCTCGACCAAGGCCCATCTATCAGGTCTGCTTACTTGTACAAAAACAAAAAACGATTCTTTTTAGTTGTCAAAACTTTACTACCACATATACAAAGCAAAAGGAAAAAACGTGTATGTGTGGCATACCATAAACGTAAACAAACGTATACATGCACATGTAAGCAAAATGTAAACAACTTTTGACAACTAAAAAGAACATAAACAATGATCATCAGGCTTCTTGCGCAGACCTTTTCAATGGGCCTTGGTCTCGACTATCGATAGTTTTGGACCCATGAGCAATCATGTAAATCTTCTTTATGACGATTATTTTTTACATAGATGTCTTCATCTATATGAGATTGTTTGCCCTTAAGTGATTTTAGAAAGGGCGCCTATATAGAAAAAATGGTTGATTTGTTCAGACAGCCAAAATTTTAGTGTTACACACATCAGCACAAGCGCATAGATAATCTTAGCAGATTTTAAGCATATTTTCTTCTTTTTACGATTGATTTATTTATTTATTAACAGTAATAATAAAAGCCTATTTAGCAGTTTTAAGCATATTTTTTGAAGTTTTGGCATATTCTCATCAATCAGTTCAAAGACTCAAAGAAAGACAAAAGTGTAGACAGTTTCACCAAAACAAATGACTTTATTTTAATTTTTTTAAAAAAAGTGGATCAATCCACTTCAAAGAAATGATAAAACTTCGTTGGTATTTTTTTTACTTCAATTTTACTAAATTTGGTGCAATTTTACCACAAATCCCATCAGTGATATAGACCAACGAAAGCAACAAAAAAATACACAGAGGTGTGCTGGAAATCGAAAACGTAAAACGCAAGAATTTGGAGGCTGTTTTTAATACACTTTAATCTAATTTTTTAATTTTTGATATAATATTCTGATTAATAGAGAAATATTTGTATAATATTCGTCATAAAATTCTTTTATTACAGAAATGTTATTAAAAAACTACTTTTAAAATTCTTGCGTTTTCGATTTCCAGCACACCACTGACAATGTTGTGTTTTTGGTGTTGTACTTGTTGGAGTATCGCGACCACCGTTTATGAATCGCCTTTGTTATAACCACTACTACTCTCTTTGGCGATGCGAATACAATTTTAATGCGAAAACTCAATGCCAACTTGGTACTCTCAAGCACTTTCGCAAAAATTTTTGAAAATAAAGCAATACTGGCAATAAATAAATTAAAGATGGCGTAGATTAACAGTAATGAAATGTCAAAATATGTAAAAAAAAAAATGAAAAATTTGAAATTTTAATAAAACTAGCTTAACCCGGTGCGCTTCGCTACACTGCTTTAACCACTTCTTCAGTTGAGAGATATTTAATATATGTATCCTATAGGAGGTATTTCCCCACTGCGCCTACCCGCTTTATTTTTATTTTCAAAAGTGTAGTATACCATAAGAGAAACTTCTGCAAAGCTTGAACATTCTCACTATAACAGTTCTTAAGATATGCGATATTAAACATTGGCGTCCTATGGTGGGTACCACTTCCCCCGCTGCTATTTTATTTCAATTTTGGGGTTCAGAAGATCCTACTACCAAAAGTTCAAAAAATGCGTGCAGCGGATCTTAGGTGCCTATTATGAACTAAATTCGATTTTCGACAGCAGTCGAATTAGCTGATCGAACGAATTTTCATTTGGTATTATGGCGCGCATTCGATAAAAATTTACTATTGTGATTTTGTTAATTCACAGTAGTACATTTTCGATCAGCTGTCACTTAAAATAAAAAATTTTTGTTTACAAATTTAAAAAATAAAATTAAAGTTAAACGTGATTACGACGAATTATGGTTGTTTTCAAATAATTTAGCTTCAGTGGGGTTTCATCCCATTTTTTTACATGCTGAACTTTGCTGCAAATCATTTGGTGAAAAAAGAATTTTGTTCCATAAGGAATATGAGCGCTTCAAATTGCTGTTAACGACGTTGGACTTGCATAAAATGAACAAAACAGATTAAGAATATTGGTATATGAACACCAAAAAATTTACAAATAGTTAAATTTTCAACAAGTTTTTTACATTTATTTGCACAGTCGAAAGCAAATTTGTTTTCGTTGAAAAATTCGATGCACAACGAAACTTTCGACAGTGCTGCCAACTCATAATACCAAATTAAGATTCGATAGTCGATGTTTGATAGCCAGCGAAAATCGTTTATCGAATGTAACTCATAATAGGGGCCTTAATTATATTTCTATCTGTGAGGGGTACTGCTCCTTCTCTGTCAACCCCGCCATTTTTATATTGGAATTTATAGCTTACCATAATAGTAACTTTAACCACGTTTGAAGACTCTCCCTTTAATAGTTCTTCAGTTGAGCGATATTTAATATATGCATCCCCCCTCATGCGCCTACTCGCTCTATTTTTATTTTCAATAGTGTAGTATACCATAAGAGTGACTTCTACAAAGTTTGAACATTCTCACTATAACAGTTCTTAAGATATGCGATATTAAACATTGGCGTCCTATGGTGGGTACCACTTACCCCACTGCTATTTTATTTCAATTTTGGGGCTCAGAAGGTCCGAATACCAAAAGTTCAACAAAATGCGTGCAGCAGCTCTTAAGATATGCGATATTTAATATTTGATTCCAATGGGGTACCAGTTCCCTTGCCCCTATCGAAAAAATAAGTAGCCTATTTTATTTTTAGGGCTCATGTGATGTTACTGTAAAAATTTCAGTAGTTTAGGAGTTCATAAGCCAACAAACATTTTTCATTTTTATATATGGCCATTCCCCCAGAATGGTCTACCAGGATGAAAAAATAAAATATTGATTATCATCATCTTTTATTGTTTAATATTAGCAAAAAGTCTACGTTCTTATAAAAGAATGGTTTCCTAGCATATCTGAGCTGTTTTACTTGAGGAAATTGGGCTGGAAACTGGAAAATTTTATATTTTTCTGTACTTTCTACTTTTAAAGACATTTTTATATACCTATTTTACCTCCTTTACAATCAATTATAAAAGGAGTGTTAAGTTTTTTTGTTAAGGAAATTGGAAGACATTTATGGTAAAATGCATGGCGATAATAATAAAAAAAACATGGAAAAATCGTACGTCCGCGATCCGTACGTTCGCGACCGGTACAAAAGCCAATTAAATAAAAACCGAAAGAGATATTTTATTTTGTAAATACTGGATGGAGACCTACATAAATACACTTTTAAAATAAATTAATCACTTTTGAAAATTCCGTTTCATTACGCAGATTTTTACATTTCACTTCTATCAGCCGAAGTTGACTTCTATTTTGCGTACGTTCGTGACCACACGTTTATAACACTTGTTATGAAAACTTAAACTCGATGGAATCCATCTTTTGTACTTAACATAGAGCTACCCAAATGCTATCGAATCTCAAATAAAATGCTAGGAAAAGTTTTGTTTTCTATATTATTTGCACATCAAAAGCGTACGAACGTTCGTGACCCCAGGAAATGCCCATATACAGATAAAAAGTGATGATTTGATAAAAGAAAAAAAGATGCGAAAGATAAATGCGCAAAAGCATTAAGGAGAACCCCCCAGGAAAACCGTGTATGCAATTGCAAGGTTTTCCATGTGTGACCAAAGAAGGCGAAAAAACAATAAATATTGACCCTATTACCGTTTACAGCTCAACTCTAGTTTAGTTGAGAATTTGCAGATTGTGTATTATGGTTTACAACTCTGTTATATTGCATTTAATAAAAACACTATGACAATATTTACATTATGCAATTAACGCCTCAACTTTCGCATGCAACTTTTTGTTTGTTAGCAAGAGGTGTAGGGAAGAAAACGGGGTTGAAAAAGTTGAAAAAAAGCTTGAAAAAAATGTTAATGTAAATGTGAAAAGAGTTTCGTAGAAACTACTTTAAAAGTAAATAGAACAAAAAACTCGGCGTTAATTGCATAGATGTAAATGCGGTCTATGGTGCGAAAATAATAAAGCTATATACATAATATGTCAAAAAATGTTGAAAAAATTTAAATAAAATACACATTTATTTATTTATTTATTTCATTAAATTTAGTGATGATTTGCGTGAAAAAAAAGACAAAATTTACAAAATAGGGGCATATATTTATCCTTTTTGGAGCTTTTTTTGTATTTTGGCATCGATAAGTTAGTGCATATTTTTTCGTACTCTCCTTTTTACAGCATATCTTTGTCAAATCATTTTTTTCCATCTTTTTGAAGCGCTCAAAGCGGTACAAAAAAAAGTGTTCTATATTCAGGTTAATTTATTATTATTATTATTTGATACATACAGGCGTGATTTTAAAACAGTGATAGCAACCATAGCCTCGCGAGGCAGTCAATAATCGTATTTTTCACACAGGCACGGTCGGCAATTCACATGTATACAACAACTTTGTTCGTTTTAAAACATCCCAGCGGGAAAACTCAGAAGACCTTCTTACTTCAGGCCTTTTTAAAGGCCTGCTTAAAAATTTTTTTGATTTAATTCATATTCTTACGTAACAGCTAAAGAATGCCTCATAGAAGGCCTCGGCTCTTTGGTATGAGAAGCGAGAAAAGAAGGAGTAACATTTTTTGTTTTGTTTTTTTTTTGCACAAGCAAAAGCAAATGAATTCAGATCCCTTTACAAAAACAAAGTAAAATATGCTGTAAATCATTTTAGTTGAAGTGGAACAGAGAAAGAGTAAAATTTTTTGTTTTGCTTTTTTCAGATCCCGTTATAAAAACAAAGTAACAAAGTAGGTGCATATTAAAATACAAAATAAAAACAATAATGTAAATCATTTTAGTTGAGTTTTGTCCATTAAGGAAGATAGGTACTTGTGCTTAAAAGTTTTTTTTTTATTATAGGTATACTTTTATTTACAATGTTTAGCAAATTTGATTATTTCAATAAAAAAATAGGTATCACATGTGTTATTAAACCACAATAAGTTTAATAAAATATATAAACATACGTTACATGAAGCCTATTCAGTCTTCTAATTTCATTTGTAAGGAAATATTCCTTAATGTTTTAGACTGATAGCCCTTCAATATGACCTTTAATGCATTTGTAGAAGGATGGTCTGAAAGGCCTTTTAAGAGCCATTAATTGAAAGGCCTTTTAACATACCTTTCTTAAAAGCCCTTCAAGATAACCTTTTTGCTAAGGCCTTTTGAAAGTCATTCTCTGGAAAGCCTTCTAAGAGCCATTTATTTGAAGGCCTTTAAGAAGCTCTGGGGAAGAATGGAAAGCGGAAGGCCTTCTCCGCAATGACAACGCGTGTAAAAAAGATATGAGTATGGAATGGAGCGAGAAGGCCTTGTTTATCCAAAAGAAGGGGTACAGAGGCCTTCTGGAAGGCCTCCGTACTCCTTCTTTTTCCCGCTGGGATCATACTAGGTCTGTCTTTGCGACCGCACACAAGCACATAATATCTATGTGTGCGTGCGTTCGGGAGGTTATCACTGTATTAAAAGCACGTGATTTGAAATCACATGATTTTCAGAACAGGCCCAATAGGTTCTAATTGTCCTAGGGACGAAGCCTATTGAAAATAGTATTTTTACATAACCCCCTGTAAAGTTCTTTCCGAAATAGAGTCTTTGAGCACATAAATCATCTTTTTATGTTGGTCCCAAAAATAATTTTATTTTATCAAAATTCAGTTGAGTTGTAATTTCTTAATTGTTGTATTTTGGTTTACAACTTTGCTATATTACGGTAAACAAAAACATAACAAACATTAACCCCCATATTCATAAAAAATATTTTTGTTTTATTGGAGGTTTATTGAACGAATTTCCTATGAAAATGTGTTCAATAAACCTCCAATAAAATAAAAATATTTTTTATGAATATGGGGGTAAAACTGATCACAACCAGTTGTCTTAATTACAACTCAACTGAGTTGAGTTGTGAACCGTAATAGGGGCACAAGTTACTCCCAAACTCTCAAACATTTCCCTGGTAATACAGTAGTGTACGGTATCATATGGTCTTCTTGACCGACTACACCATTTTATTTATTTAATGCAAATCTTATATATAAATACGGAAGCAATTTTTTTATCGTTGATTTTTAAGTATCTTAACGTCCACCGATTTTAATGAAACATATATCGTTTTAAAGGTATTTTTGTGTAGAAATGCACAATATACATTTTGTTCTAAATTTTGAGGATTAAATGGTTTTAAAAGCGTTTTAAATTGGTTTGCAAACACACGCACATACATGTATAAAAAGAAGTTGTGTGTTTTGTTATTCTCCCAAAATGTGTTTTTTTCTTGCATTATACTGGCAAACACACATGTATAAAAGACGGTGTGCTCTATGTGTTAACACATAGAGCACGTCGTTGACGATTTGCTTGGACGGTCGCCTACGCGTCCTCAAGGATTTTATATGGTCGTACACGCGTCGTCAAGGATGTCTTCAAGACATGGCCTAATGGGCATGAATATTACGTGTCGATTTTTTCTAAAAAGTAAAAAATAAAAATTTTGAGTTAATAACCTCTTGTTGATTAAGTGCGAAATATGTGTTTTAAATATTTCTAAACAATGTTTATGTTTGTTTTTAATTAAAGAAATTTACAGAATTATAAATTAAAAAATTCATTTAATGAAATTCAATTTGATATTTAAAGAAAGATCAATAATAAAATTTTAATTATTTTGGGCATTTTATTTCTCTTCCTCATTTTCCAAACTTATATTATTTGTCTTTCTATATTTTGCTCTATTTATAGTGTTTTTGAATCTATGCAATGTTGAACGGAGTTGCTTAAGAAATTCTTGGAAGGTTGTTCCTTCTGTTTTGGTGGATTCTATAATAAAAGTAAGACATTTCATGTTTTCACACTTTTGGTGCATTTTTTCATACATATCTACTTACCGTAAAGAGCATTAATTACACTTTCGTATTTATTGAGTCTTTTTTTGCCTCTAACGCCATCGTAATTATAATTAACTATGATAGTATTTTTATCAAATATTCGATCTAAATTTTGCAATCCACCTGATAACACGCGTTTCATTGCAGCAATCTGAAAAATATAAGAAAGTAATGTGGAATTGCTGTTTATTTTTTTGTGTTAAATTAATGCACAGCGACTCTATTCTTTACTAATCTTTACGCATATATACTTACAATATCGAGCCTCTTGTCTGTTTTTAATTGTTTTTCTAGTTTTTTCAAAGTTCTGCTCGAATCTATTGGAAAAAGTGTTTTGGTTACTTCAAAAAGGCCCATATTACGTCGAAGCAATACGTTATTTTCAGCAATTATTTTTGTTATTTCTTCCTGGCGTTGTATGACGAGATCTAATTTGGTATTAATGGCTGCGATTTCGGTTTTTATTTGCTCCATGTTTAAGTATTAATAATTTGGGAACAAACGTAAGGAAACTAAAAATTATTAATAACAAAATAAGTAAACAAAAAAATTATAAACAAAAGTGTAAAATTGGCATGACGATGAATTTTTCTTTAAAAGGTAAACACATCATTTTGCATTTAATGTTATTTATATCCAATTGGAATTCGTTGTCACCCTCCAAACTTTCAACCTCCGCAATTCCCAACTGCTTTGAAGGAACAGGTATGCTGTAAAAGTTCTCAGGATTCAAAATTGGTACACAGTAAAAAGAATTATTACGGATACGTGTTATTTTTACAATTGTACCCATATCCCCATTACCTTCGTCTTTTAACAAAAAAATATTATTGGGATAGCAATAACTTAAGTAGCAATTTGCGCCATTAACTTGAATTAATTTACCCTTTCTTTTATCGCAATTCATTTCAGTTTTTTTTACAAAAATTGATTTTGATTCGAAGTTATTTCTAAGTTGTTGCAAAATTTGACTTGGTTTTTTTACACATTTTTTTATTGGTTTCATAAAATTTTCAAAGTCATATGCTGTGAAGTTTGTTATAAGACCCATTTCTTTTACGCATTCACAAATATGTAGTAAATTATGTACATTGTATGTAAGCGTTTTCTCCCCATATATATTAGGAAAGAAAGCCACAAAATCCTGCAATAAAACTTCTGCTGCATCCAAATTATTTTGATAACTGTACGGGCAACAAAGAAGTCTGTAGGCACAGTGAATTAAAATAAAATGGTAATACATATCATCATCTACAAAATCTTTTAAAACTACAATTCCTGTGTACAACAAAAATTGTCGGAATTCTGTGGCTTTCCATCTATCCAACTGATCAATTGGTCGAGGTGTTCGACCGAATTCTTTGGGAATAAATCCAACCACCGACAACAAGCAATTTGTCATTAAAATCTTTTTTTGCTTACTAATGTTTTTTACTATTAATTTAAGCATTTTTCTCATTACACCTAAATCAATAAGGTGCATAGGGTCAATAGGGAATTGGCTCACCATGTTTACACCAGCACTTTCTAAAATGGTAGGATCGTTTCGAAACATTGCCAAATGATGTCCAGGGCAAGTCCTATTTTTGAATATGGCATCTGTTCGTTGTTCTCCTGGAATAGAGGAATAGACAGTAACCTTTTCTACTCTTCTTCCCACTTGCAAACATCTACTGCAACCTTGAAACGCATTATGGCCTACGGTCCCTGTAACAAACGCTCGAGCCGGAGCATCACAAATAAATGCTCTTATGACTACAGACACGCTCTTATTTTTTAAAAAAATTCCAGTAGAAGTTAATTCTTTTAACTCATTTGCAAAATCGTGCAAGTAAGAGTTAATGTTTACTGGTTTTTTTTCCCCATAATAAATTCCAATAGGAAAAATGCACTTCTCGTTTAAATTTATTATTTTACCTAAAAGCGGCCATACTTGTTTAGTGCTACTATCAAAAAGTGGTAATCCGTCTATTCCGATATCCAGCTCAATTGAGTCGATGTCAGGGATATATTCATTTAATTTCATTAATTGATTTTTTAACCCGAAGTGATGATAACCTCCGGGATTCACAGTTCGAACAACAAGAGGGGTTGTTTTTCGTTTTAAAAGCTTTTTAGTTGTATTTGGAACATCTATTCCATTCTCGTGCAAAACTTTCAGAAGGTCGTCCCCTAATTTCCTACCAACTTGGTGTTTTAAAAATATATCTTTTAGCTGTGTTGCTAAACTCGATTTATGCGGAGCGCTGTTTTCCATATTTTCAACACTTGCTTCAACAAAGTTTTCATCACTTTCTTTCACTAAATTTTCAGCAGAAAGTGCTTCACTTACTTTACTGTTATTAATTCTTTTAGAAAAAGCTAACTTTGTGCGTGCTATTTCTCTACGCAAATATCGTGATTGTGACATTTTAGTTATACTTACCAAAGTAATTAACAAAAATAAACAAAACAGCAAATCACAATTGTTAGAAAATAACAAAGCAAAACTAAACCTTTACCACGCACTTTAAAAGTTCAACTAAATAATTTTACATGTTTTTTTGTTTGTGATTTTTTTCTTTTGTTGTTATTGTCCCGTTATTTTTAAGAAATAGTTGAAGCAAATTTTAGGTATTGTCTTGCATTTTTTATTTTTCGCTTATGTTGTCCTCAAACAAATCTTATTGAAGACACGATGACCGACAACTGCATGCATTTTGTCGTCAATGTGGTTTTAAACACGACAAAATGCATGAAGTAGTCGCTTATGTTGTCCTCAAACAAATCTTATTGAAGACACGATGACCGACAACTGCATGCATTTTGTCGTCAATGTGGTTTGAAACACGACAACATGCATGCAATGGTCGCTTATGTTGTCCTCATTAAAGTATTATTTAAGGCAAATACGATTTTAAACACGACAAAATACACGTTTTGTTACTTAAGTTGTCGTCATCAATGTTATATAAGCGACAAATTCTAAATTGTCCTGAGGACATCGTAGACGACATTTGCGTCTAGGACCATTTTGTTCTCATACTTTAATGAGAACAACATAAGCGACCATTGCATGCAATTGTCGGTCATCTTGTCTTCAATAAGACTTTATTGAGGACAACATAAGCGACCACTGCATGCATGTTGTCGTGTTTAAAACCACATTGACGACAAAATGCATGCAATTGTCGGTCATCTTGACTTCAATAAGATTTGTTTGAGGACAACATAAGCGAAAAATAAAAGATGAAAGACAATACCTAAAATTTGCTTCAACTTTTTCTTAAAAATAACGGGGCAATAACGACAAAAGAAAGAAATCACAAACAAAAAAACATGTACAATTATTTAGTTGAATTTTTAAAGTGCGTGGTAAAGGTTTAGTTTTGCTCTGTTATTTTTTAACAATTGTGATTTGCTGTTTTGTTTATTTTGTTAATTAATTTGGTAAGTATAACTAAAATGTCAACAAGAGGGTATTAACTCAAAATTTTTATTTTTTTACTTTTTAGAAAAAATCGACACGTAATATTCATGCCCATTAGGCCATGTCTTGAAGACATCCTTGACGACGCGTGTACGACCATATAAAATCCTTGACGACGCGTAGACGACCGTCCAGGCAAATCGTCGACGACTTTTTCAAACAAATGTCCGCCAAATCGTTCACGACTAATGAGCTATATTGTCGCCCATATGGTCGTCGACGACATAATAAGCGATATTGTCGCTCATATATCGTCAACGACAGCGTCGCCCATATGATCGTCAACGACATATGAGCGATAATGTCGCTCATTAGTCGTGAACGATTTTGCGGACATTTGTGTGAAAAAGTCGTTGACGATTTGCTTGGACGGTCGCCTACGCGTCGTCAAGGATTTTATATGGTCGTACACGCGTCGTCAAGGATGTCTTCAAGACATGGCCAACTGGGTTATTATACTTGCAAACACACATGTACACAAATGTATAAACGACGGTTATGCTCTATGTTGTTCTCCCAAAATGTTTTTGTTTTCATTTTGCACTTGCAAACACACATGTATAAACGTATTAGGACAGGGTTACCTTAGACATTTTTAAAAATTAAGTCGCGCAAAAACGTCGTTTAGAAAAATAAAAGTCGGAAACTTTTTTAATGACTTTTAACGAATATCTGTGTTTCTATTTTTTACTTTGATAACAATTCATGAAAATCTTATAAATAAATTACGATTTTATTTTTTTTTTCTAAATTTTTGATATAAAAGTGTTTAAAAAGCATTTTAATTTATCCTATAGACACACGTACAAAGATAGGTGAATAGTGAATTTAGCCGTTCTCTTAAAATGTGTACGATTTTATTGTACAACGCACAGGTTCTCTCAAAAGTAAATGTGAAGTGGTCGAATTTCGGCCACCGGGCGATCCTAGTATTATTAAATATTTTGCTTCCATATCAGACATTTTTGTTTTTTTAGGGCATAAAAAACTTTTTAGATCATTTTTCTGGTTTTCCTGGTTATAACTATTAAAATGAAAACAAAAATCAAATTAAAAAATGTTTTATTGCGTTTTATTTGAAAAGTTTTTCAAACACTTACAAAAATGTTTAAAGAAAAACATGAAAAATTTTATAATTAAACCAAGGCGAATTTATAAAGATGACAACATCATTAGATAGAGTTATACTAGCTTTTTTTTTGACAAATATAAGTATTTTTTATTAATATTTTTTTTTTGTAAATTTTTTATGACGTGCTAAATTCCCAATTTTTTTTTTTTTTTTTTTTTTTGATAAATTCACTGAAATATATTTTTGAGGGAAAGCTAGTTAGTAGTTTAACCGGATTTTCGGAAAACCTTTTTCCAAAGATTTAAGAAAAGCTAAAAATATTATACAAATAAAACTGTAAAGCGAATAAGAATTATAAACACCCAAAACTCTACTTGTAACAACATCAAAGCTTAAACAAAACACCAAAAATACTAATGGCCAATTTCAAGGTCTATCCAATAGGTCTGCGCAAGAAGCCAGACGTTTATCTGCTTTATTCCTCAACGATGTCAAAAATTGTTTACATTTTCCTTATACATGTAAATTTTTGTTTACGTTTTCGGTTTTTTGCTGCACATACATGCACACAAATCACATTTTTCCTTTTGTTTTCCCTATGGAGTAGTAAGATTTTGACAACGGCGGGGAATTTTAAACAAACAAAATGCCTGTTGTTTTTTGTATTGTTGTAGAAGTAAGCAGACCTATTGGATATTCCTTGGCCAATTTCACCAATTATATTTAAATATCAATTCATATTTTAATGTAGTTTTTCATGTAATTTTATTTTTATTTGACATGAAAAATTTAAATAATTTGGTAAAATTGTCCATGTGAATGTCAAAATTATTTGTTGAAAATATAAATAATGGAATATTTTATCTATAAAAAAATATGTTTATAGATAAAATATACACAATTACTTTGTAATTCCTTGTTTACATATTTTATGATTTTAAATTTTAAGTAATTTTTTCACAAAATGTAAACGAAGCTTGACATTTAACATATACAGTACTTTTCGCTTATAGTTCATTTCGCTTAAAGGCCAAAAACGGATTTAAGCCAAAACTGTCATATTCACATGCAAATTTTTTTGAATATCATACAAATTAATTAGTATTGTGGTTATTTTGTTGAACTATTTATGGTTTTTAATCCAAATTTTTAATATTTTTAATTAGGCTTAAGTTCATGAAATTTAATTTTTCATTAAATTATTTTTGTGAAGAAAGGAATTTTACAACATGAAAATTAATTAAAATTGTTATTGATAATCTTTCATTCTTGACGTGGCTGGGGCTCGAACACCGGCCGGCAGGTTACCATGACATGTTTCGATTGCAACCACTCAATCTCCTCAGATGGATTTGCCGTCTTACACCCGCAGCCATCGACGACTGCTGACGTCAATAGTCAAACATCAATCCTTAAACCAAATTGTATTCTAACATTTGGTAGATCGAAATTTGCTTTCCTGAATGATTATCCATTTTAATTGATTTCACATGTTTTTTCCCTACTTCTGTTTTCTCGTACTTTTGCCAAGAATTTTTCTTGATTTATTTGTTCTAACGTCCATTTCGCTTGTAGTCCATTTTCGTTTAAAAGCCACATTTTCTTAGCATGCCTCTATAATTCTTTATGCAAAAATGTTCGGTTATAGTCCACTCCGTTTTTATATTTTATTTTAATAAACGACAAACTTCATACAAAAAAAAAAAAAACGCTGGCAAAAATATTAGAGATTTTTATATTGACTTCGACGTTTGGTATAAAGAACCAATGAAATTGATATTTATGTTGTGTTTGATTTCGTCATCCAAAGAGTTAAAATGAATCTCATATTTAAGGCTTATGAAGCACTGAAATTATTTACATTTTTGTTTTTATTGTACGCTTTTAAAGCATTTAAATTAATTAATAAAAAAGATTTTTGTTTTAACTATTTATTTAAATTAAATCAATATTTGGTTATGTTTTAAATAAACTTTTCTTTTGCTTGAAAAGAGTGGTTATAATGAAGAAAATAATTTTTATAAAGTCCAAAATGTGGATTATACTAGATTTCACTTATTATCCATAAAATGGCATATAAAAAAAATCGGTTATAGTCCAAATTCGCTTATAGTCCACAAAAGGTGTGCAACTATAGAAGTGAACTATAAGCAAAAAGTACTGTACACCAATATATAAACAACAAACAGATGAATCGAAAATGTCACTTGTATGAATTCGCCTTGATTAAAACTTATTTTTTAAAAAAAGTTATTTTGGTCAATATTTTATTCAATTTAAAAATTAATTTTCTGACAAAAAAAAAACAAAAAAATAAAGATAATTTTTATTTCTGAGGAATAAATAAAAATCAAGATTATTTTCTAAGCAAAATAAAAACTTAAAAATAATTTTTATTTCATAATGAATAAATAAAATTCAGAAATTTTTCGGTAAAGGTGAGTTTTTTGATAAAACTTAAAAAAATCAATGTATCTAAAGGTAGTCAATGTAACCAGGATTTCCTTGGTGTATTCCATTTAAGTTTAAATTTGAAAAATAATCCTTATTTGCAGTCCTTGATTTAAACTAAATAAAATACAAAACTTTTATTTAAACTAATAAAACTAAAACAATAAAATAAAAATCAGAAATCTTTGCGAATTTCAAAATAAGCTAATTAAAACATGATAAATGGAAATAAATCTTGTGTTTAAAAGAAATACTGTTTTCTTTAAGATAAAAAATTTGTTAGCTTTTTAAAATTTACATGGTGTTTTTATTTAAAATTTGAGGTTTGATATAAAGTTTTATATCTGACGATTTTTAACCATATTTTAAATACAACATTAAAAAAAAACTTTTTAATAAATAAAAAAATTTAATTCCAATTTTATGTTTTTAGTTTAAAATATTAGGATTTTGCTTTAATACATTTGATAACTATTTAAAAAAAAAGGAAACTTAACCCAGGCTTTATCAGCTACAAAATAAAGCAAAACAATTGCCTTTTTCTTAAAACAATAAATTATACAGCTAAATTAACAGTATATACTAAGTAATAATGATACGTTTACATACAAACATATTGAAATTGCATGGAATAAATACAAGAATATGTATAATGAATCATACTAGAAACTGAAACCGTACAAACAACAACGATGACAACAGCTCACTAAATATTACTATTCAACGAAAAAAAAAAAAACACAACAATCAAAAAACAAAGCATAGAATCTTGATACAGAACCACATTTAGTCGTTTAAAAACTATTGAAGGAGATATATAAAACAAATGGTACGAGTTTTCATAAGATGTTAAAAAATTTGCGTAAACAAATTTAAATTAAATATTTTTAAAGTTTAAAGTTATAAATATGAACAAATGTATATAAATTTGAGAAATAATTTATATTTTTTATTTTAGGTATACGTCCTCCTGTAACGATGGCAGCTAAAGTACAACCTTCATTAACTATTACCCAGTTAGGTATTGGAAAATTACCTTCCTCAACAGCGGGGGGACCCTCAACATTAAGTCAACAAAATTTATCTAGTGTTAATACCAGTACTGGCAGTAATTCTCCTTCCATATCAAGTGCCAGCATAACAGCTACCAATTTATCCACAAATACCACCACACAATTGGTAAATGTTTCCCAGGGTGGTGGCCAAATATTGACCACTCAAAATATAGTAACTTCAAGTGCTGGGGCAACAGCTGCAGGCGGTGCTACTGTCGTGCCATTGTCTATAAGTACTAGGGGAGGAGGTGGTGGTAATATCATAACCGGCTCTATGACACCCATTAAAAATGCAAATTCTATAACAGTTGGCAAAGTAATGACACAAGCTCAATTGACAGCATCATCACCACTGGAAAACAATAATACAAATTCGTTAAATAATGCTGGCACAACTGGTGCAACAAATGTATTTATACATCATGCTCCAGCACCCCAGAGGCCCCACAGCAATAGTAGTACTAGTAGTATGAGCAGCAGCATTAATACTTCCCAGCCCACGGTTAATGTTTCGAATTCTAATGTTTTAACCTCAACGGGGAATGTGGCGTCGAGTGCTTTCTTGCAGCCCGGTAGTACGATTTATTATGAATCAGTACCGGCAAGCTCGGTACAGGTATCCACTGGCGTACTATCGCTTACAACCACCACAGTGACCAACAGCACAATGTCACAAAATCAAATAGCCAGTACGGCTGCCAATCTCTCGATTTCCTCATTGCCATTTGTTACACATTCAGGAGGACAATCTACAACGGCTACATTTACAGTAGTGCCATCAACAGGCGGCAGGACAATTGGACAATTGCAAATTCCAGTTTCCAGTGCTAACTCACAAATTCAGGCAGTGCCTTTAAGATTTAGTCAACTTAATACAAGTAATTTGACAGCGGCAGCAGCCGATGCCATAGCAGTATCCCAGTCAACTCCCCAAATTTTACAAACTAACTCGACTTCTTCTGTTGGAGGCGCTGGTGAAACATCTCAAATTATCATACCAGCATCAGTGGCACAACAAACTGTTTCAGCAACCAATAGCATTAATACTCAACAGACCCATCAAATGGTAATACCCTTGCAAACGTCAATAAAAGTTACCTCGGGCGGTGCAACAGGTAATTCAGCTTTAGTTTCAAATTTCTTACGTAAACGTGATTTAGAAGGTTCACCAATAAGAGCCGCTAAAAACCTACAACCCACTTTACTGTCTATGGGTTCTAATAATATGGTATCTAACGCATCTACCCCTTCAACTGTGGGAAGTTCGTATAGTTTAACCGCGGTAACTTCTAGTGCTCTTAACTCGACAACAACATTGACCGCTGAAGCTATAGCTAAAAAAGAACGCTCTAACTCCGCATATCATTCTTCTGCTTCAGTAAACTTAAACAATAATACGAATACACAGAATCTAGTTTCCAATAGAACCTCACGAGCTGAATCACCAGCTTCTTCGGATGGCAGTACCACAGTATCGGCGAATTCCTCGCCGGGTGTTGACCAACAAATGCAAGATAATATGATTATTAATCGCTTGCCGGGGGGTGTGGGCTTAAATGTTGATGCTCATTTTAATCCCATTAATGAGGTAAGTCAAAATTTTGCTTTTATTGTTTACAAACCCCTTTCTCCCTCTCTGTCTATCTGTCAGCTCTCTGTTATTTGGGAGCTATACCACAATAGCTTGTTTGTCCGTTTTGAATGTTTGAACATTTTTGTTTTGTCAAAAACAAAAACAAAAAACTTATTTATTAAAGCTTTACTTCAATCATCATTCTGTGGTTCCACAACAGCATGCTATGCCCGGTACTCCTGTTACAACACGCAATTTGACAGCCTTGGATCATAACAGTTTACAACAACAACATCACCATTCAGCTACAGCGCAGCAGCCTGCCATAACCATACAACAGCGTTTAAATAATGGCAGCCTAGATTGTCCTCCACGTAAAAAGTCTAGAAGGTCAACGTAAGTTTAAATTTTTTTTTAGTGAAACCTTAATATCAGATTTTTTTTATACAGCAACGATAGTCAATTGTCTACGCAAAGTCAAACATCTTTAAGTTTACCACCTCCCCAAGCTAATAGTGTTGTGGCATCTGTAACCAATCCCCCTCCTCCTCCCGCACAATTAACACATGAACACAATGTCAAATCAAATGGTACACCTACAGTAAATAATAACGCGGGACAGGAAGGTAAGATAATATAAGTAATAATGATAGGTTAACGAATTCAATTTATTTATTTATTTATTTTATTTTTACATTACGTATAACCTAGCCGTTAAAGGCCATAATCGGTTACAAATTTCTACTTCAAAATATTAATTTTGAGATAATCAATTAAAACAGTGTACTTAATTATGGATAATAACAGAAGCAAGTTTTATATCTTGATCTCGTATAGGGTCGACAGACTTTTATTATTAAAAGTTGTCTAAGATCACACGTTTGTTTTACATTGGTTTCTTAGCAATACTCAAATAAGATACATGAAGAAACCCCCTTTCTTCACTTAATAGCACTAAAACAAAAAAAAAAAACTTTATATAAATGCAAGATTCGTTTATTACATTTAGCGAAATGGTATTTTTGTTAATAATAATAAAAATTATAAAATATTCAGGGGCGTGCTGGAAATCAAAAACGTAAAATAAAAAAATAAAACATTTTTTTAAAAAAACAAAAATTTTTTTAAAAAAACAAAATTTTTTTTTTTTTTTTGTCAAAAGATTGATCAAATAGCTGTCGAAGCTACCTGGGACAAATTTTGCTAACACCAATAGGTAATAAATTACATGGATGAGAAAGGACACCTGTATGGCCAAAATGTCAAACTTTGACCCCCTCTAACTCAGAAACTTGTTGAAAATTTGTGTCTAAACAACTATCCAATAGGACTAACCTTGGTGCAAATTTCATCGGAAGACATCGATTTAAAAATTGGGTCACTTGACATGAAATCCCCCATATATATATTTATAGAATAAATTTATAATAATCCTTTTTAATGTACATACATAATTACTTTTGTATAATTTCAATTATTTTTTTTCTTTTTACAGTTGTCAATGGTAAGGAAAATGCCAAACCTATTGAGTTTATACTTAAACGGCCCAAAAATTGCACTCTTTTAAATGTAAGTATTCAAAACTCTTAATATGTTCTTTTATTTACTTTATTTTTTATTTTTAACTGCAGACCTACAAACAATCTTGGAAATCGGCCTACAATCATTTTCAGCGTTTCTCAGATGTTAAGCCACGCGAGGAAAGACGCCCCACAATAATGGATTTGGCAAATCAAACAAATGTTTTGGGCAAAATCAATGGGTGGAAAATATATCATTTAAAATCACAAATGGAAGATTTAGTAAGTGAAAAGTTTTAAAATGTTTTATAAAATACATATGTAAATATGTATAATGCTATCAGGGCCCTGTTTCTCAAAACTATAAGTTACAAATCTACAAGTAAAAAAGATTTGAAAAAAAAAATTGTAAAATTTTTTGATTTTTTTTAACGTATTTTACTTTTAGAATTACAAGTTGTAGTTTTGAATAACAGGGCCCAGGACCGATTTACATGCAGAAGGGTTTCTTGCGTAAGAATTGTGCAAAAAAAAAACAGAAGGGAAAGAAAAATAGGAACGCTTTCCATTTTCCTTCTCTTGATCTAGAGTTTGCAAAAAACCGTAAAAATGTGAAACCGCGGTTTCGGGTTTAAAATGATTAAAACCGGTCGGTTTCGGTTCGGTTTTCGGTTTTGAAAATATCCAAGTAAAACTATTTACATATATATTTTTTGTATGTATGTAATACAATTTTTTTTATTTGTTTCAACCCTTGGAAAATCGTTTTTTCAAAAATCATCGGTATGAGTCTGTTTTGAGTACTTTTGGTGATTAAAAACTGATTAATTTTAATTAATGATTTAAAAGTGTTTGATTTGAAATTCAATAACAAAAACTATTAAAAAAGAGTCGAAAATGTCTCTAAACTAATAAAAAAAATGAATCATATATAACCCTTTAAGAAGAGTCGAGGGTAGGGTACCATTTTCTCCCGACAAAAGGATCATTTATTATCCGAAAATGAGCGCATATTCTGGTATTTTAATCGCGCTGAAGAGTCAAAAAAGACTAAAGTTTTTGTATATGAAGTACGAGTAATATGTATAATTTGCAATTTCTTTTGGCAATTTCTTTTTAAAGTAAAAGCTAAAACCGAGGTTTTTTATTCGGTTTTCGGTTTCGGTTTTGTAGGCATTAAAACCGCGGTTTCGATTTCGGTTAAAACCGATCAGCAATCCCTATCTTTATCTATCTATATATGTAGAAGAAAACTTGATTGTACAAACATAATATGTAGGGATGCGATTTCCATGCAAATGCATGTTTTTTTGTCGATAGTCTAAAACCGATGTCGACCAATTTCTTTCCGAATCATTAAATTTACGTTAAAATGACATCGATTTGTTTTTGCATATTGTTGCATATTTTGGTGAAAATTCATATATTTGCATATTTTGGTTTTAAATGCATATTTTTGCATATTTTAACATTTTTGAGTGATATATTTTTTTAAATTTCCATATTATAAAAAAAAGTTCTTCGAAAAATTTCCAAATTGTATAAAAAAAACCCTTCAAAAAATTTTTTTTAAATCAATTAATTAATTTTTTTTGAGCTCTGCTTAAAATACAAGATTTCGACAAAAGATCCTTAAATTTTTAACCGATGCAGCACCTTACATGGTTAAGGCTGCCAATTGTCCTAAAACAATTTATCGAAAACTGTTACATGCTACTTGATTGGCACATGGGTTACACCGAGTTGCAGAGGAAATTAGAAGCCAATTCGATAATATTGATTTATTGGTTTCATACAGGATTTAGTTTACTTAATAGCCAACTCAAATTAATTGATATGGCAAAAAGTAACATTAACATGTGGATGGAAAAATAGCCCGACAAATTAAAAAAAAAATCCAAAAACTGTTGCAAATAAAAATAGAGGATTTCAAAAAATAAAACAAATTTCAAATATTTTTGATCTAGAATCGAATGTGGGATCTGAATAAGAAAATTAATATTCTTCAACTGTATTGGCATCCTTGAAGTATGCCTCAACTTCGGTTGACGTTGAGAGATCATTTTCCATGTACAAAAGCTTTTTAACAGACAAATGCTTACTTTACTACTTAAAAAAGTATTTATTTGACTATGCAATTTAAATGATGTAGTTATTTAAATTAACTGCCTGTTCATCTATTTCCGAACGAAGATTTCGTTCGCATAACTTACATTTAAAACAAAAACAAATTATAAAACATTGTTTTTGTTTACATTAAAGTAAGGCGATCGAAGTCTTCGTTCGAAATCGATGAACAGGGGGTAAGTTCTAAAAAATATTATACTTTTGAATAACAATAGAATAAAAACAACAATAGAATTTTTTATTTTGTTTTGTTTTACATAAAATAAAAAAAAACAAAGCGTTTTATTATTGAAAATGGTCAAGTTTTTAGTGCATATTTTTTATTTTTTTAATGCATATTTTGGAATTTTTAGTGCATGTTTTATGCGCATATTTTCGATTTTTTAGTGCATGAAAATCTCATCCCTAATAATATGTATCTACATTTTGAGAACTTTTTTTTTTGCATTTTTCGTTTTTACAGTGTGAAAATGAATCTTTGGGTTATGAAAAACTTTCATCGATGCTAAAACAAATGGAATCCAATGGTATTACCACAGAAACAGAACGTATTAGTGATTTATTGAAGGTAGATATATTTTTTTACTTCTTATTTAAACAATATTTATATTTTCGTTTTTTCAGGGCAACATGCAACGTAGTAAAATTATTGTTGATGGTGTTAGTGATGCACAAAATCAAATAATGAAAATTTTCGAACATAAATCTCATGTCTCGGATATTATTAATAGATGCGCATCAAAACGCAATTATAAAAAACGTGAAAAGGTTTAATTGTGAATTGGCGTGTTTTTAAAATAAACAAACTTTCGTTAAGCTTGCTTAAAGCTTTGTAATTTTTTTTTTGTAATTTTTAATACCTGTAAAAAGTTTTCTGTTTTTGTTATAATTATTACGGCTAAGTAGAGAGAGCTATCACAGATCGCGGTCTTTTTTAGATTTGTTATATTTTAATAAATATGTTGGTTGGTTTTTGATATTTTTCCCCCTTGACATTTAATACATATAAATTTAATTCTCTACTTTACTATACATATTTAAAACTAATTAAGTTTTTATTGCATTGCAATAAAAAAAAACTTTGTAAATAATATTTAAAAATATTTTTTTTAAGAGCTTTAGCTTCAGCTTTTAATAACTTAGTGCATTGTAAGTTTTATTTGAATTAAGTAAAATAAAATATATTTTTAATTTACAGATGAAAAGAAATATAATAATGTTTTAGAAATAATAAAAAAAGTATGTACATATATGTATATATAAAAGAATATTATAATGAAAATCATCTTTTAAACATTGATAAAAAAAACAAATTAAAGGTGGCAAAATAATGGAGCTATATGTCAAAGGTCGGGGAGTGTTAGTATCGTAGTGCAAACATAAAATGTAGAATCACGGGCCTGATTCTGGCAGTCGTGATCGAGTACTTTCTCGATTCGAAAGCAATTTAATATCTAATTATTTCAGTCAGTACTGAACGAATCGGAATTATTTTGTCAGTATTACAAAGCATTAACTTGAGTTTCACAATACTGAAAAAATAATTTCCATTCGTTCAGTAACGGCTAAAATAAAATTGCTGATTTCCAAAAATTTCAAGCTGTTTTTATCACTACACCATTTTTCATTGAAAATGAGAAAATTCCAAATGAAAATGAGAATTTCAATTTGAAATTGAGAAAATTCCAAATGAAATTGAGAATTTCAATTTGAAATTGAGAAAATTCCAATTGAAATTGAGAATATCAATTTGAAATTGAGAAAATTCCAAATGAAATTGAGAATTTAAATTTGAAATTGAGAAAATTCCAAATGAAATTGGGAAGTTTAAATTTGAAATTGAAAAAATTCCAAATGAAATTGAGAAATTTTAATTTTTCCTTGATAAAATTGAATTATCTATATAATTTTTATTACATTCATTCAATAAACATACATAACTAACAAGGATCGAACAAAATTAAACTAAATAAAAATCGCAGTATTATTGACCAACAGGCATCCAGATCCTCGTATTGGTATGTGACAATGCTCAATGCCACAGTCGGCTACAAGTTATTTCTGACAACTCTCCAGCTACGCTCCTGCGATTGAGCTTCTATTCACCGATGCTTAACCCCATTGAAATTATTTGGTCAAAAATAAAAAGTACGGTAACAACAACGATGAATGTACCGAACGTAATTCCCACCCATGTAGGAGAACAGATGCTTGTGTTATTAGAACAGATGATTAATGCTTCTAAGACATGTATAACTACTGGAGATTGCAGTAGAGCCATACAACATACTTCATCGTTTTACCAATCTGCTCTGGATCTGGAAGATATGCCTGTTGGTCAATAATACTGGGATTTGTATTTATTTTCATATTTTTCGATCCTTGTTAGTTATGTATGTTTGTTGAATGAATATAATAAAAATTATATAGATAATTCAATTTTATCAATGAAAAATTAAAATTTCTCAATTTCATTTGGAATTTTCTCAATTTCAAATTTAAATTTCCCAATTTCATTTGGAATTTTCTCAATTTCAAATTTAAATTCTCAATTTCATTTGGAATTTTCTCAATATCAAATTGAATTTCTCATTTTAAATTGGAATTTTCTCAATATCAAATTGAAATTCTCAATTTCATTTGGAATTTTGTCAATTTCATCTGGAATTTTCTCATTTTAAATGAAAAATGGTGTAGTGTAAAAAAACAAAACCTCCTGGCTTTTTTATGTAAAAAATTCATTAGGAATAATTTTTAATACAACCAAGAAAACAAAAACGTGGTCCTAGATAACGTCAACGGAATAGCGTCGATTTTAGGAATTTAAAAATGGGAAACCAAATAAAATAAAAGTAAATAAAAGTAAAAATGTAAAAAAAACGTAAAAAAGTAAAAATGTTGAGCGAAAACGATGTTATACAGAAAGAAGAATACAAAAATAAACATAAACTTTTGGGCAAGAAAATCAAAAAGAATATAAAAAAGGATAAAAACGAATATTATGAAAAAATGGGAAATAATGCGCAAGTCGCAGCAGATAAAGGTGATTCCAAAGAATTATACAAAATTATTAGATCCCTAAGTGGAACTAAAACCACAACTACAGGTATACCAGTCGAAGATGAATGCGGAACCCTCGTTACCTCTAAAGAAGATCAACTGAGGATTTGGAAACAGCATTTCCAGAGAACATTAAATATTATACATGAGGATCAAGAAGACTTTCAAATAAATAGAAGGCACGAAACAAACATACACGTCTCAACCGAAAATCCATCCTTACAAGAAATTATAGATGCAATACATGGTCTAAAAAAGGGAATGATAGCATACCAGCAGAATGTTATAAAGCGTGCATAGAAGTCTTTTCTGAAAAACTATACCCTTTATTTCAGAGAATCTGGGAAGAAGAAAATATTCCATATGATTGGAAAGAGTCAATAATAGTAAAACTACCGAAAAAAGGAGACAAGAAAAAGTGCGACAACTGGAGAGGTGTCTCCATATTACCATCTATTGCACAAATATTCAATAAAAAAAATACTAAATAGAATTTCTGATCCTCTAAACAGACTTATACGCAAAAACCAAACCGGATTTCGCATCGGTAACTCATGTATTGACCATATATGTACAACACGAATTATAATTGAGCAGTCTGTCGAATACAACACAACTCTATATTTAACATTCATCGACTACGAAAAAGCATTCGACGCCCTCGACCGTCAATATATATGGCTCGCACTTTTGGCTAGGGGTATACCAGAGAAAATTGTTAATATCCTTAAAAATAGTTACAACGGTACCTCTTGTAGAGTAATACATGATGGATGTGTCAGCGAACCGTTTGTTACAACAAGCGGAGTGCGACAAGGTTGTGCTCTATCACCATTACTTTTCATCACTGTGCTTGATATGGTATTAGAAACATTGGATAGAAATCAAACTGGAATCAACTGGGGTCTTCATCATAGACTAGGGGATCTTGAATACGCTGACGACGCGGTTCTTTTAACCAACACTCACTCAGACATGCAATCCAAAATGGATTTACTAGAACTCGAATCCATTAAATTAGGTTTAAAAATAAACATCCGAAAAACCAAGGCTATGAGGATAAATACAAGCAATGCTACGACTTTTGTTATTAGTGGACAGCAGATAGCTGATGTAGAAGAATTCGAGTATCTGGGTAGTATTTTAACGACAGATGGTGGTGCCTATGCAGATGTATGCAATCGAATAAGGAAAGCACAAAGGGCATATGGATCGCTTAGAAATATATGGATGTCAGAAACAATAGCTCTGCAAACAAAAATTAAAATATTTAACGCATGTGTCAAATCAGTATTACTCTACGGGTCGGAGACATGGCTAACGACTGTTGCCATAATTAATAAGCTGCAATCTTTTATTAATAGATGCCTACGGTCCATTTTAAAAATATGGTAGCCACGTACTATCTCCAATCAAAGATTATGGACTATAACTCATCAAAAAAGTATACACAATGAGATCATCAAAAGAAAATACGGTTGGCTCGGTCATACTCTAAGAAAGGACGTAAACGAAATATCACACTCTGCTCTTCAATGGAACCCACAAGGTCACCGATCCAGAGGGAGACCAAGAAATACGTGGCGTAGGACAATTAATTCTGAAACTGACAAATCAATAGCCCAGTTGAGATATATAGCAAGAAATAGAACTGAATGGAAATTCTTTGTAAATAGACTAAGTTTATAATTTATTAAATAAAATATGAACATGTCATAATAATAATATAATAAAATAAACCAAATTACCGAATTTTTTTTTGAACAATTACTTTGCGTGCCCAAAAACATGGGATTTAAGAACACTTATTTGTGAATTATGTGGATTCCAAAAAATTTGCGTTTTCAATACAAGTGGAAACCTGAAATATATCTGAATAAAAAGCAATGTTTACCACAGGCTGACGTCTTAGAGTCAGTTGACTGACGTATCGAATGAAACCTCGATAAATGTAATGTCGAGTTACTTGATATCGAATGCTATTATTTCAAATTCAATACATTTCATTCGATATCGAGTTTCGTGATACTAAAATAAATAATTTCGATAAATTTTGCTTGATATCATATGCGATGATTAGACCCCTGTTTTTAAAATAGAATGGTTTCTTAGCATATCTCAGCTGTTTTACTTGAGGAAATTGGGCTGGAAACTGAAAAATTTTGTATTTTCTTTTTAAGATACTTCTAAAGACATTTTTATATTATTATTTTACATGCAAAAAATATGTTATGTTTGCACTCTTTCTTCATAATCTCTCCATTTCAATCAATTTTAAATTGAGTATTAAGTTTTTTATTAAGGAAATTTGAAGATATTTATGGTAAAATGCATGGTGATAATAATAAAAAACATGGAAAAATCGTACGTTCGCGACCGGTACTTAAGTCAATTAAACAAAAACCAATACATATAGATATTTTATTGTGTAAATACTGAATAGAGACCTATATTAATACACTTAAAATAAATTAATCACTTTTGAATATTCCTTTCCATTTTGCAGATTTTTAGATTGAAATCTAGATAATTTCGGGTATTAAAAAATTATGACAATAGCATAATTCTGTTACAATGTCCAAATACGCGACCAAATAGAACACTGAAAAAAGTCCATCCCAATAACTTTTGATAGGTTGCACCAGTCATTTTTGCACTTTGGAAATCAAACTATAACTGCCCTATCGGCTGTGATGTCTGTTCAAAAATTGATTTTCTTTGCGCAGATCATGAAAATAATGGCTGTAGCTGTCAGGGGGGCTACTCTCTATTGCGATGCGAAAGAAGGTTTTAGCAAATCTAGCGATTGGTACTCTTTAATACGTTGGCGCATGTGACTTTCGCATCTTTTAATTTTTTCTCTTTTCGTAAATCATCACTTTATTTTATTTAAATTTTCCCCTTTCAAATATTTTTACACACTTTGGCATACCATTACTGTAAATCCGCGCCATCTTTAATTTAATTGCCACTATCGCTTCTTTTTCAGAAAATTTTGCGAAAGTGATAGAGAGTACCAAGTTGGCTTTTAGCTTTCGCATCGAAATTGTTTTCGCATCGCAACAGAGAGTAAACCCCCAGGTCTCTTCTCATCCCTATATATTACGGTTATCCAGTCATTTACATGACATTTTTGCTACACATTTCATATCATGATTATCTGGCGAACTGAAGCCGAGGAGCATTAAGGTGCGATTTTTTTAATTTCGGTTTGAACATCCTTTAGAACGGTAAGTATCGGTTTTATTTCCGATAGATTTAAAAAATTTTTTTTGATGGGACATTTTTGGACTTTTTGTTTAAAAATTGGCTCAAAAAAGTTGTTTATATAAAAAAAATGTTTTTTTTTATATCTTAGGATGTTTAGCTTCCATTTCAATTTTATAATTTTGCATTCGTTTAAACATTGAAAAAGATACAGGGTGTTGAATATGTAATTTTTAGTGCTTTTAAATAAGTGAAGCGGAGTGAATCTTTCAAGGGTGTTCTGGAAATCGAAAACCAATAATTTAGAAGTTGTTTTTAATACACTTTTTTAATCTAATTTTTATAGTTTTTGTTAAAAATTCTGGGGCCTGATTCTGGCAGTCGTGATCGAGTACTTACTTTCGAAAGCAATTTAATATCTAATTTTTTTTAGTCAATACTGAACGAATCGGAATAATTTGTCAGTTTTGCAAAGCATTAATTTGATTTTCACAATACTGAAAAAATAATTTCGACTCGTTCAGTATCGACTGAAAGAATTAGTTATAAAATTGCTTTCGAATCAAGAAAGTACTCGATCACGGCTGCCAGATTTAGGCCCTGTTTAAAAGAGAAATATTTGTCATAAAAAACGTTTATTACATAAATCTTATTAAAAAATTACGTTTAATATTCTTGCGTTTTCGATTTCCAGAACACCCGTTTGTTTTTTGTACACAGAACCAAAAACAGCACAAAGTTTAAAAAATAGTATATTTGCGTACTGTTTTGTGTTGTGCATAAAACAGTACAATTGAAAAAACTCAGTACATCTACTGCTAAAAACAGTACATCAAGCCACTCTATATCATAACTTAATACACTCACTAACTAGTTAATGGTTAAAATTAATAAACGCATTATTGCAAAGCATCACTAAAAACAAATGCGTTGAAAAGGCATTACAAATAAAAACAACGCACTAAAAAAAATCTACTATTAGAAGGGAAAAGAGGAGGCATTATGCTAAACTGTTTGGGGGATTGGATATGTCTGGTATGTCGAAGGTTTTAAAGAGAGCTGGATGCGTAAATTCTAATGATATTGTTTGTGATGGCAATGTGAATGTAATAAATGAGTACTTTGTTCGTGGTGTAGGACCTGCTCGGGACTTTGAAGTTGATTTTAATAATTTTAACGATTTGGATGGTGCATTTTCATTTCATTGTGTTACTGAATATGAAGTTTTTGTAGCCTTAAATAAGGTAAAGTCCAAGTATATTGGTGTTGATAATGTTTCTATTCAGTTTTTGCAACTTATTTTTCCTCAATATCTCTATTCTTATTTAGCATTTGGTAAATGCTATTTTGACCATGTCTGTGATTGCACGAGTTGTGCCTATTCCGAAATCTAGTACTGTTCGCGGTCCTGATGATTTGAGACCAATCTCTATTCTTCCTGCGCTGTCTTAAGGATCGAGCATATAATTAAGGATCAAATGCTCATCTCTACTAGGAATAACATTTTTGATTCTCAGTATGCTTTTCGCCGAGGATTTAATACTACATCGCTTTTGCTAAATCTAACTGATGTTGTTAGAAGTTGTGTGAATGACGGAAAATTAAGTGTTCTAGTTTCCCTGGACCTAACTAAAGCTTTAAATTTTATATGTTACTCTACTATGATGACGAAACTAAGGAATTTCTTTTTAATTTTTCAAAATCGACTTGTAAGCTTATCTTGTCTTATTTATGTGATAGCACACAGTTTGTGGATTAAGATGGTAGGCTTTCTAGTATTCTTTCACCTACATCTCGTGTTCCTCAGGGGTCGGTTTTGGGCACCCTCTTATTTATACATTACATTAATGATTTGCCTGAAGTTCTAAGTTCTAGTATGTGTAAGTCGTTTTTATTTGCAGATGATATTTTGCTTTTATTTAGTACCGGTCGAGATTTTGTTGATGTATTGGAGTCTAATATTAACTACTGCCTTAATAAAATCGACCTGTGGTCTTCCAGAAATTCACTGGCTGTTAACCCGCCTAAATCTAAAGCTATTTTGTTTGGATCGTCTGAGAACTTAGTGACAGCTTTTGAGATTTTTATTCGGGATTCTAAAATCGATTTTTTAAGTCAACAAGCTTAGTTATGAGTCTCATTTTGTATCTGTGCATCGCAAGATTTCTTGTAATTTACGTAGAATATATTCCACAAATATATTCCTGCCTTTTCGGGTTAAATGTAGACTAGCTCATGCGCTTATTACGCAGATCTTATATGGACTTGAGTTGGTGTCAGGGACCATTGCCATGAACTTAAAGATATTGGAGCGGGTTGTTAATGCTGTGACTCGTTATGTTTTTAATATCCGTAGACGTGAACATATGTATATCCGAATTTGTAAAGAAATTTTTAGGGTGTTACTTTGATAAATTCGTAAAGTACCGTAATATTCTTCTATTTCATCGCATTATTAAAAGTGGCATACTTGTCCAGTTATGTAACGAATTTACTTTTTCGCGGTCGAATAGGAACAAGCAAATTCTTATACCTAGAATTAGGTGTTCTTTTGTTTGAGAGGTCTTTTATTGTAAGGGTTGCTCGCTGCTGGAATAGTTTACCGCATGAATTGCGTATTTTTTCGCAATCTAATAATGTGTTTCGCCTTTAGCTTTTAAAGCATTTGTCAAGTTTTTTTTCAATAGTTTTTTATGATTTCTGTAAAGTAGCTTTCAAATTGTTTTTACTTCTTTATGATTCATAATGTTTGATATGAGTTGTGACAAATACCGGATTAAAATTGCTGAACTGAATCTTTTTATAGTACTTTTTATAATTTGTTACGGCTGGGGAGCCAATAAGTTGTATTAATGGGTGCAGTTTCATTAATAAATGTAAGTTATTTGTATAGATTAGGTTAAGTACTGAACTCGGGATTGTATTGCTGTGTAATACGTTTTTAGCCCAAATGGCTTTGCATTACAATATGGATTAATAAATAAATAAATAAATAATTGCGTTTATTAAGCCAGTCATTGTTTCATGAAGTAAACAATTAAAATTGTTCACCCTAAAATTGTATTTATTAGAGTCTTGAATATGTGAATTATATTGAAATACACATGTTGAAAAATTAAGTGCTATTTCCATTTCCCGGTTGCTTTTGCTGTTGAGTTTGAGAAACAGAGTTATCCTCTTCTCACATGGGTGGCGGTGGTACCGGTAAAACGCCCATGGGAGGCGGTGGTGGTACGCCATTAAACATATGACGCGGTGGACCAGGCATAGGAAACCCACCAGGCGGGCCCAAAGCTCGATGTAGATTTGGTGGTGGCGGTGGAAGAATTTTCGGTTCCAATTTAAAGGAAAACTGTAAAAAGAACTGTTTTGTGTCACGATTCCAGTGAGTCCAAAATTTTCCCTCAGTTTTTTCAACTTCTCTAGAGGGTACCTTAAACCCAATTGTCTCGTAAGGCTCGGCGGCAAAGAGTAAATATTGCCATTTACGATCTGGTGGTTCAATTTTCTGTTCATACGCCGACATAAAACGATGACGGGGTATAACACCTTCTGTTATTTCGGGATAATCAATTTGAAAAAGGAGCGACTGTTGGCCATTGTTAGGGTCACGTTGTTTGGTTACTCTATATCCGGGACGACCAATTTTGACGAATTTTTTAGGTTCTACACGAGGTTTTTCAGGCGCCATCATGGAGGGTGCATCTTTAGCTTCTTTGGCGGCACGTCGGGCCAAATTCTCTTGATGTTTTTTCCCCTGCGTATGGGCCAAGTAGGAACCCTCATTGTTATGCAGCGTGAGACATAGTTTACATTCATAGGATCCCAAGTGATTTTTCATAAAATATGGATCTTTATTTAGATCTATAGTTTCCAAAGCTAATTGTCTCAGGCGCTCTTTGCGATCACGATTTGTTTCCGACCAAGAAGCCACACCACCGATACCGGTTTTTCCACCGGCTCGATTTTGAAAATCCATTTTAGTATCTTAGGCTTACTTTGATAAATCTAAAAAAAAATACTTAATTTTATTTAACAGTAAAGCTAAATTAAAAAATTTTACCTAAAAAGCAAGCTGTTAAAATTTGTTTGCTGCTTCTTTTTTAATGATAATCATCAAATTAACAGCCCATAAATAAACGTTTTCGTTAAGTTGTAAAAAGATGCCATATTAATCAAAATACACATAAAATATAATTATTACCCTACAAGAAATGAATAAGCGAGTAGTCACGTTTTTTATTATGGTGTTAAGAAAATGATAGAAAGAAACAACTGAATGTGACCGAATACTTAATTTCGGTCATTTCTTTCTATCATTTTCTTAACACCAAAATGAAAAATGAGACTACTCGCTCATTCATTTCTTGTAGGGTAGCCCTGGCCCAAGGTATATTTACACAAGGTAAACTCGTTGGCCCATATGTTTGACAGCTGATTACCCCTAGTTGGAACCCAAACGTCAAATTTCTTGAATATGAACCAAAACTTGTACATGTGTGCGTTAAATTGTTTTTGTTTTTGTAATATTAATTGTCTTATCTACATATATTATATTTGTTGAATTTTCATTATAAAAAAAATTACTTCTTAAATTAATAATAATATTTTGAATTTTAATTGCTAAATAATAAGAAAATCAATGAATTTAAAAAAAAAATGAAATAACATGTTAAGGAAAAAACCTGTAAAATGGAAAGATCAGGAATTAAATTTCAGTTGATATTGTGTTGGAACTTAAATTAAGCATGCAAATTATATCTTATTTAAATTACGTAAATGAAGTGAAAAATGTAAATTGTATGATTATAGTGCAAAAAGTGAAGTACAGATGGAATTCAAAAATTAATATCGTAAAATAATTAAGTTGTAAGCACTGATAAAATTCAGAGCTATTCCAACATGCTTCGGCTATCTGAAACCGAAGGCTTTCTAAAAAAAAAATATAAAAATAGACATTTTTACTTCACTTATCCCTTAGCAACAGACCTAACTTACAACTAGTCTTAAATATCTACAAACCTACTCGCTAATTGAATTTTAAAATAAACACATTAATTATAACAACATTATATGCACCCTCATTTAAATTGATCTGCTCTAGAACGAAATCCCGAACTCAAAAGGTAACTTCTAATCAAGCTCTTAAATTAACCTCCTATTTGAAAAAGAAGTAATTTTCTCTTCAATTTCTTCCCTTTCCAATTCATTGAATGATTATAATTACAATCCTCATCAAGAGATTCTCCCACATCTTTAGTGCCCTGCAGTTCTATACCCAAAAGTGAGGATTGTTTAAAGTTTGTGTGTGTCCCTAACACACAGAACTTCAGTTTTATATGAATACAATTTTGACAACTCGGTTGCTTTTATAGAGCAGCAAAATGAGTCTACCTCGTGTAAATATACCTTGCCCTTGCGCAACTACAACAATGCAACAATAAAAAAAACAGTACGCATTTTGTCAAAGTTTTTCGTGGGATTCAAAAATTAATTAAGAAGGTTACGTTATAATGTGCTGGTTGCTTAGGCCAGATCGTTAGGAAACTTTATCCAAAGATTTTAGAAAAACTAAAGATATTATACAAATAAAGTTGTTAAGCGAAAAATAATTATAAGCCCAAATTTCAGTCGTAACAATATCAAAGCTTAAAAAAAACAACAACAATAAACAGTGAGTTTATCTTTTCTTACAATCCCGACCACAATTGGTTGATTTTTTGTCAACTCTAAATGTAGTTGTAAGTGGGTAAAACACGATAAAGATGTCAAGAGAAAAAGCATTTGTTTGTGTAAAAAATGGTAGAAATAACAAAAAAAAAAAAATTGCTAAAAAACGGTAGAAATAAAAAAAAATTGATACAAAAACAATTGCACGTAAAACACATAACTCGGCAAAAATCAAAAATTATATATACGGTATTACAAGAGTCGTCGCCAAAGCGAATTTATTTTTTAGACCAACGCATTTCCAAACAAATTACAAAGAGTGATAGATTATAAAAAATAAAAAGAAAACATAAAATGGAAAGACTCGGAAACGCATAGTTTTCGAGTTATGAAGCTCTGTATTTTTTATTTATATATACTGATATACGATTTTCCACTACATTTTTGAACGTATTGGGCCTATAATTGTATCAACTAAAAGCTTTTGAATATATCTTTTCTGGAAATACAAAATTTATTCATGTAATATACAAACCAAGGCGAATTGACTAGAAAGTGGGATCAAGTCAACATATGGTATTTTTTTCGGTGGTCGACTTGTTAATGTTTGTATACAAACTTGTTTTTTATGTAAAGAAACCTTTTTTTTTATTACTAGCAAAATTTTTGACTGCCCGACCACAGAAGCAGCGTTGTTGTAGATTTGACCCAAGGCGAATTTATACAAGGTAAGTGCAACTCTACAACTACAAAGCAAGGCGAATTAACTCCATGTATTTTGTTTTTGCAATTTTCTTACTTGTTGTCAAATTTCAGTATAAAAACAAAACAATATTTTGACGTTTCATGATTTTTGTGGATACAGCTGATGAACGGCTGACGAGTTGAGTTTACCTTGTTGAATTCGCCTTGATTTGACCTCACCTTCTAGTCAATTCGCCTTGATACAAACATAAAAAATTTTTTCATGAACAAAAATCGTCAAAGTTAAAATTAAATCGCTGAAATTGGGCATCTTTGTATTTCGCAACAATCTGTCAAAATGTAGTTAAAAATAAGTTCTTTGACAAAATCTATTGAAGAAAATTGAATTGAGGTGTGCTTCTGCAAGAAAAATTGCAAAATTTTATAAAAAAATACTAATCTTTCTTACAATAAAAAGTGTTAAACGGTTAAATTGATTAAAAACTCGTGAAATTTTAACAAATTTCCTAAGAATTTTTAACGAAAAATGATTTATAAATTATGAAAAAGCACGCGTCCGAATGACGTCGTTTGTATCTGCAGTTTGTATGAAAAAGAAATTAAAAAAGGAAAATGTGAAAAATTGTATTAAAAGTGATGTAAAAAAAAATTTATTTGTATAAACAAATTATATTAAAAATATAAAAAGTTAAAACACTTATTATGAATCCTATTGCAACGAAAACCATTGATGTAGCCTCTAGCAAAGACCTTAATGTTGCGTCAGTGGCCACTACATCGTCAATGTCATTCTCCGCTAGTAGCAATGTAGTCTCTACTGAACCGGCAACAAAGTATTCAGTAGTTCAGAGTACTTCTAGTAATACCAATTATCTTACTTCTCCGGCCAATGCGCATTCCAAGCGTATAATACGCAAAATAACACCTATAGATCCAAAAAAGTTACAACAGGCTGGCTTAGACCGTAAGATTGCAGAAGCTTTGAGTAAACAAAAGGCTCAACAAGCTAATAGTAAAGTTACAAATCGCAGTTCAAATGTCCAAACATTTACAGCAACAAAAATTTCATCTCCGACACCTATAACTGATACGGCTGTTCCATCTGTTGTAGAAATCGCAAAGCCTACAGCTATTGAAGAAGCAATACCAGGTAATTTGGTTTGTTTTTATTTACAATTAAATTGAATTTGTTTGAAGTTTTTGTTAAATTTTTTGCTTAAAAATATTATTCAAATTTTTAAATTTGTTAACTAAATTGCGTATGCCTTAATAGCCCAGGGGTTAGTGTACTGCTTCTTTTTTAAAATGCCGTCCTTAGTTCGATACCCAGTCAGGCCCTGAAATGTAGCTGTGAGGTTTTTGGCTGGGTGGTGTAAAACTTATACATATTTCGTACTTTTTTTAATTTTATCAATTTCAATGCTCTTTTTTTAAAAGTCGGATTTTTTTTATTTATAATGTTTTTTCATATTTCAGTTATTTAAAATTCAAATTTATGATTTCTTCGATTTAAATATCTGTGGCATTTTGACAAAACATCTTAAGTCGAGATGAGATAGCAAAAAAGATTTGTATAAACATTCGGTGATATCATGGTGGAATAAACCATGGGTGATATAATAAAATAAACCAAAATTGAAGAACAATTTCGTTAATAATACAAAATTTTAAAAACGTAAACAAAAATGTTTTTTGAATGAAAATTCGTATGATAAGCAAAATTTTTTTCAAATTTTTAAATTTATCTTAAGATGTTTTGTCAAAATGCCACAGATTATCAGCCATGTCACAGAGTACAATTCCGTTCGGAAACGGAATTCATTCCGTATTTTGGTGCTTCAGAAAATGACGAAAAAAAAATTCGGAATGAAACCATTTTTGTTTTCATGCACGGAATGGGAGTTTTCTGTATCTGAAAGACCAAAAACCTATCAAAATACACTTTCTATCAATAAACAAATATGTTTTCTTCAATTCCGAACGGAATCATTCCGAACGGAATTGTACTCTGTGACATGGCTGATTATAAACTTTTAGCTTTTTTTATCAGATTTTAAAGTGTTTTTACACCTAAAGCTAAAACCTGGTTTTAACATTAAAACCATTAACAGCTGATTTTGCGTTCACATTACAAGTTTTATTAAATCAGGGGCCTATTTTAAATTTTAAAATGAATTAGCATTTATTTATTTTTATTTTTTTTCTTTATACCCTTCACCGAAGGTAGAAAGGGTATATACATATAACTTTGTCATTCCGTTTGTAATTTCTACAATATTGATCCTACACCCTAAAAAGTATATATATTATTGGCCCTTATGAAAAGCGAAGCTCAAAACCGGTTGTCCGTCTGTCTGTTGAAATGCGTTTTCCGAAGCCCCCAGATATGATGGGGACTTGGTTGGGGAATCTTTATGTCAGGTATTCTTATTATAATTTTGCTATTGAAATTCAGCCAGATCGCACCACAAATGGCTGAGATATGAGCAAAAAAACACGAATACCTCTAATTTTTTCCAAAAATCCCTTGTGGTTGTTGTATTTTTAACGTGTGTGAACATAAATATGAAAAGTTAAATATGTTTTTAAAAAATATCGCATGCGATAAAAAATATTTTAAAAAAATATCGCATGCGTATTATTAAGAAAATACGACTATTTATACGAAATTTTACAGTTTTTATGAAAAATTAATAATTTTTATTTAATATTTAAAACTATTTAGATATTTAGTTAGTCTTTTTATATTAAAATTTATGATTTTTGAAAAAATACGACTTAGAGTGAAATTCACATGAAAGTGCTGTGTGGGGGATATGGCCACTGTGTCCAAACCCTTCGATCTCAGGGAATCAAACATAATGGAAAATGAAGACTATGGACAGGGCTACAATATCCTATACGCACTTTATCCCAATTGTATTTGTGAATATTTTTATACATTTTTGAAAATTTGACTTAGAGTGAAATTCTCTTGAAAGTGCTGTGTGAGGGATATGGCCACTGTGTCCAAACCCTTCGATCTCAGGGAATCAAACCTAATGGAAAATGAAGACTATGGACAGGGCTACAATATCCTATACGCACTTTATCCCAATTGTATTTGTGAAAATTTTTATACATTTTTGAACATTTGACTAAGAGTGAAATTCTCTTGAAAGTGCTGTGTGAGGGATATGGCCACTGTGTCCAAACCCTTCGATCTCAGGGAATCAAACCTAGTGGAAAATGAAGACTATGGACAGGGCTACAATAATCTATAATCACTTTATCCCAATTGTATTTGTGAAAATTTTTATACATTTTTGAAAATTTGACTTAGAGTGAAATTCTCTTGAAAGTGCTGTGTGAGGGATATGGCCACTGTGTCCAAGCCCTTCGATCTCAGGGAATCAAACCTAATGGAAAATGAAGACTATGGACAGGGCTACAATATCCTATACGCACTTTATCCCAATTGTATTTGTAAAAATTTTTATACATTTTTGAAAATTTGACTTAGAGTGAAATTCTCTTGAAAGTGCTGTGTGAGGGATATGGCCACTGTGTCCAAACCCTTCGATCTCAGGGAATCAAACCTAATGGAAAATGAAGACTATGGACAGGGCTACAATAACCTATAAGCACTTTATCCCAATTGTATTTGTGAAAATTTTTATACATTTTTGAAAATTTGACTTAGAGTGAAATTCTCTTGAAAGTGCTGTGTGAGGGATATGGCCACTGTGTTGGAAAAAGGAGGCAACATGTAATTTGAAATTTAAGTGATATTAAAAACCATAAAAAGTTCAACAAAATAACCATAATACTAATAATTGTTAAAGCTAGGGCACGAGCTCTATGTTTACATTTGTCCTTCAAGTTGTACTGAAAAAGGTCAACAAGAAAAGGAAGGACAAGAAAATGAAAACAAAACAAAAAATGTACTTTGGACTTCAAGAAGAATTCTTGACAAAAGTACGGAAAAAACAGAAGCAAGGAAAAACATGTAAAATCAATTAAAATGGATAATCATTCAAAGCAAATTTATTTATTTTTATTTATTTCATTAATTTATGTAATATCAAGCCTAAGAGGCCAAAATAACAATATTACATGTTTATATATCCTGAGAAATTAACAACAAATTATATATTTGTACACTAAAAATCTAATAATAATAATAATAAAAAATAATTAAGCTATTATCAAAAAACAACATATCATAGTTTATGGTTAATGGCTCCCCAGCCGCAAAAAAAAAATAACAAAGAGAAAAAAAAGAAATGAAAAATATCCTAAAAAAGGTCCAGACAGCAACAAACTAAGAGGGAAATAGTACAACCAAATAAGCTAAAATGGAAATACAATTTACAAAGTGCTTAAATATATTTAGTTGAGATATAGAAAATCATTAAAAAGTAGAATTAGCGAAGAATTCCAATAGTTTTAAACGAAATACATTATTTGAATGCGAAAATATCCGTAATGAATATGGTAAAAAGTTCCAAACCCTAGCAATCCTAACTATAAAAGACCTACTAAAAAAAGATAAGGAAATTCTGGGAATCATAATCTGGGGGTTTCTAACAGATCTTGTAAATACAAACGAACTAGACAGGTCAATGGGTCTGCGATGTCGAATTACTCCATAGAACAAAATACCCAATCGATATTTCACATAATTTTCAAACGTACACCCAAGAAAACGCCGGACAAAAATAGATATATGCTCACGACGCTTAATGTTGTAGACAAATCTTACAATACTATTAACTATACGCTTAACTCTGCTTAAGCGAGTGGAACATGTACCGGAATAAACTTCAATCTACCAAAGGTTAAATACAATTTGGTTTAAAGAATGATGTTTGACTATTGACTGCCAGCAGTCGTCGATGGCTGTGAGTGTTAAACGGCAAACCCCTCTGAAGAGATTGAGTGGTAGCAACCGAAACATGTAGGGGTAACCTGTCCTTAAAAGCCTGGGTTCGAGCCCAGCTGCAATCAAGAATGAAAAATTATCAATAACAATTTTAATTAATTTTCATGTTGTAAAGTTTCTTTCTTCATAAAAATAATTTAATGAAAATTAAATTTGATGAACTTTAGCCTAATTAAAGCATTAAAATTTGGATTAAAAACCATAAATAGTTCAACAAAATAACCACAATACTAATTATTAAAAAAAAAATCATTTTTTTAATAAAAATTTCAGTTTGAAAGAAAATTTGTTTGTTTAAGCAATTCGTTTTACAGCGTGTGGAACGTATTTAAAATAACTGTTGGACGTATGTATTTAACTGAAAAATGCTACATTGTTTTTAAATATTTGTTAAAAATTTACCGAGTTATTAAACTTTCAATAAAAATAATCTAAGAATTATTTATTTATTTTATTTATTTATTTATTTATTTGAAAAACATGTAATATAAAGCCTCCATGGCCAATATAAAAATATTACATACCATTTAAAAACACCTAAGATTTTAAAACTACATAACATTCTATATAATATAAAAAACTTATTTTCAAATAAATGCCAATCTACTAAAAATAAAAACATCCCTACCATATTAAACATTAGCTCCCCAGCCAATACATAGAATAAATTAAAATTTAATTAAAGAAAAGTAAAGTAAAGGTCCAATTCAGTACAGAAAATATGACAAGTCTTAGCGCATACCCACACTCGTATATATCCCTACATAAGCATAAGTACAAATATGGATGTCCATATACTAGCAAGATAGTTCCTGAATGCAAAAAATCATCAGTCAAAAAAAACGCAAGAGTTTTAAACGAAAAACATTATTAGAGTGCGAAAAGATACGCAATTCAAAAGGTAGTTGATTCCACCACCTCGCAATCCTAATCCTAAAAGATCTTTCAAACAAGGTAGAAGAAATTCTAGGAATCAAAAGTTGTGGGTTCCTACTCGAACGCGAGAAGATAAAAGAATTAAATAATGGTAGTGGTCTTCTATCTTTCATAACCTTATAGAAAAACGCTAAACTACGATATTTAACTAGGTCCACAAAAGTTAAGCCAAAAAAATCCTTAAAAAACCGAGAAATATGATCTCGAAAATGAAAAATTGAAGGAATAAAACTATTACAAAAAAAAGCTTTATAAAATACATAACTGAAATTTAGCTCATAGAATAAATTTGAAAAATGAAAAATGTTGAATATAATATAAAGTTACCTTCGGAAGGAAATAATTCCCAGTTTCTATTTGTTAAAATAGTTGAGTTAAATACATTCAATTTATAAAGTAACACTAACCAGTGAGACACAAAGAATGCTGACGACGGTCGTAGCGGGCCAGAAAATGCATTACATTCTGCTGGTGTCTAATAATTGTTAATTTTTCTGTACATTCAATATACCTCATTGCTTTCCAACGGAAGGCTAAGGTAAAATGTAAAAAGAAAATACAATATAATAGTCTGGTAGTGTATAAAGTCATTTCTGAAAAATTGTAGGAATAGAACTATTACAAAAAAAAAAGCTTTATAAAATACATAACTGAAATTTAGCTCATAGAATAAATTCGAAAAATTAAAAATGTTGAATATAATATAAAGTTACCTTCGGTAGGAAATAATTCCCAGTTTCTATTTGTTAAAATAGTTGAGTTAAATACATTCAATTTATAAAGTAACACTATCCAGTGAGACACAAAGAATGCTGACGACGGCCGTAGCGGGCCAGAAAATGCATTACATTCTGCTGGTGTCTAATAATTGTAAATTTTTCTGTACATTCAATATACCTCATTGCTTTCCAACGGAAGGCTAAGGTAAAATGTAAAAAGAAAATACAATATAATAGTCTGGTAGTGTATAAAGTCATTTCTGAAAAATTGAAGGAATAGAACTATTACAAAAAAAAGCTTTATAAAATACATAACTGAAATTTAGCTCATAGAATAAATTCGAAAAATGAAAAATGTTGAAATTTTTATTTTATTTAATTACTTTTTTATTTATTATATAATCAAGCCCATGGGCCATATACGATTAATATAGTTATTTACAACTTTGTAATGACATACATTTATATTTATGTTACTTTTTATAAAAAAAAAAATTTTAATTAAATTAATTTTTTAAATTTTTTTATAAAAAAAAATTTTAATTTATCTCATTTATAAATTTTTTTTTTATAAAAAGTAACTAATAAAAATACAATTTCATCCGCAAAAAAGCGAGAAATCGCCACATATGCAGCCCTGCGAGGGATTTACAGAGCATGGGCACTGATCTCTGCATTATTTGAGTGGTGAGAAAGATAAAGGGTACATCATCGCTAAAGAGGTTTAGAAATCGACATGTTTGGCGAGAAATCGTCACATATGACAGCCCTGCGCGGGATTTACAGAACATGTGCACTGATCTCTGCATTATTTGAGTGGTGAGAAAGACAAAAAGTACACATTTGTTTTACTTGTACGAAAGAAAAACTTCATGTGTAAAAGAAAAACTTATTCGATCCAAATTTATCAATTTGTTTATAAAAACTAAGTTTTTACATTAAATGACGAATAAAAGAGTTACATACAATTTTTAAGACAATTCTTTAGATCCTTTAGATTTTTTATTATTTTTAACCATTTTTTAAATTAAAAAAAAAAAAAAAAATCATATAAAGAGTACAAATACTAAAAATTATTTTTGATATTTGTAACCCTTTATTATATTATTTCATAATTAGCCAAATTTAAATGAAACATAGTGCATAAGATTGAAAAAGTTAAATTAGCTCAAACCGTTAAGCGGTTGTCTTCAAAAAATACAAACCTTTCGGAAATTCCGAGTTCGAATCGTAGCTGAGGTATCCCTCGTTTGATTGTTGCAAAGGTCGGTGTATATGTATAAATAAATAAATATAAAACTAAACATATCCATAATAAAAATATAAGAAAAGTTAAAGATCAAAATTTAAAAAATTTTTGCAGTTATGGCACATTTAGTACACAGCCTTTTTTATAATAAATTAGCCGAGGGTGTTAAATGTTTGTTACTCATGTATGCTCCATTTTGTACGCCCAGGTTCAAAACCTGTATATGACTTCACTATTTTTTTAAATGTTTTTTTAAAGAAGTTTTTTAAATAATTTTTCAGCCAAATGTTCTTTACCCATTACATCAATTACTCCTCCGAAAATAACCATAACTGGTCCGGAAGCACCCACCGAAGAAGAAAAACAAAATCTGAACAGTTTAAATGCACACCAACGTTTGGTTCATGTTAAAAGTTTACTAAATAAAAAATTGTTGCAAAAGAAAAATACATTAAATAATGATAATGTCCAAACCTATAAACATTTAAAACCACCACCGCCAATCATAGTCAGTCCGCAATACAAAACTCAATTAAAATTGCCTGTAAAACACCAGGTAACACCAGTTACCCAAAATCATTTTGTTCATTTGAAAGAATCGGCAAATGCTTCCATACCACCACCAGATGTGAGATCTTTAAATACTCAAACTCTCCAAAAGTCCCCACAAGATATTGCACGAAAATTAGACTTTCAAACGGAAGTGGAAACATCAAAATTTGTACAGACGACGACAAAACGAAATTATGTTAAGTGCTTAAGTAAGGATATAGATGACATACCCAAAGCCTCAATAAAGGCGGTAAACATTTTTCCATCCAATACAACTCAGACTAACAAATCCTTGCAGACTAGAGCAGAGAAAATAATTGAAGTAATGCCGGTAAAACAAAACAATATCTTGGCCAGTGACTCACCACAAGAATCAATAGAATACCTTAAACCACAAAAAATAACTAATTCTAATGAAATACCAAAAGCTTCTATTAAAGCAGGCCATACTCAACCTTCTTACACATACTCGAGAAAACAAATAGACTTTCCCGAAGTCTCGCCTTTAAAAATGGCCTATCCCACGGTAAAAGTACCCAAAGAAACACCTTTGCCTGCAATTGATTCCTTTAAAAAGCCTTATCCCATTATAACTACTTCTTACTATGATCTACAACACAAAATGTCTGCTCCCAAAAATGTTATGCTTACAAATAAAGAAACCTCTTTGTTGAACCAGCAACAAACAACAACTTCGCATATTAATTTTAATAATAATGAAAATGTCAAATATTCTTCAACAACAATTGCCACTAATGAGGCTACCACTTCTTCAGCGGCTGCGAATTGCTTAATAGTTTTGGAGAATAAAGTTTTATCACAAGACGAAATGATTGATTTAACTGAATTACGCTTATCTACTTCAAAATGTGATACACCGCGATTTGTTAATCCCCATAAACCTATTCCGGAAGTGGTAATAAAACAAGAAAATACAGAAGAATATCCATCAAATAATATGCCAACTCCAGTGATACAAACGCCTGAAGTGGAAGTCCCAAAAGAAATACCTACACAAAACAATGAAGCTTTCATGGAAACGGTGGTTATATCCAATAAACAAAATAAGAAAATTATTATAAATGCTCACAAGCTTAAATTACCACCAGAACAATTGGCTGATTTAGCTAAGAAAATCAAACAGAGATCTGATTCATTTTCTCCGCTAACAAAAGACCAAAATCCTGTTAATAAGGTAAAAGATATACGAATACTTAATACTAAAGCATCTAGTAGAAAACCTACTGCAAATTATACATCACAGGTTGTAAAGCAAAATACAGAATTTTTGAATAATTACTGGCTAAATAAACATAATCCTAAAGAGGTATCAGATAAGTACATCATACAACATAAGCTAGCAATTACAGAAATTAATGCACAAGATTTTAAATATCAAGATAAGCCAATGCATCAAGATTCCCAAACACATGAAGGCATTAAACATTTTTTTATTAGACATAATTCAGACAAAGTAAAACAACAAACTTCTAATTATCAAACTCTTAATGAACATAAAATAACTGTTAAAGAAGAACCAAAATTAATGGATACTAACGATACTTCACAACATAACTTATTAGAAATCCCTTATAAAACAAATACATTTGAATCAAGTGCAATTTCTTCTACAGCTGTAGAAATTGTGGATAAACCTTTTGAAAACGAGGATTGTTTTTCAGCTGTAGACTTTATAGCCGCTCTTAGTAATACAAATCCCATAAATGAGAAATCTATTTTGGAATTATCTCTTGAAGAGCGTAATTTAAGTGCTTCTTGTGCTATTAACATTTCACCTTTACGTGCACAATCATATCCACTACGTAAAAATACACATTATATCCCAAACACTTCAACACCGAAAATTCACTCTAATAATGAACAAAACGATAACTCTTTAGAAGGCCGGGAAATGAGTACCATTGTTATAGAAAGTTCAAAAGGCCCAGAGACTATATTAACCAATGAAAGTTCTAATAAAAAAACATCAAAACTGCAAACGGTTAAAGTGCTTAAAAATGTGGACATTGAGAAAGTTTCAGAAGCATCATTAACTTATAATAATCCCAAAAAACTTGGCGACCCTAAGGAAGTTCAAAATCAGAAATGTTTAGATCGTAATGCTCTTGAAAATATGGAAATTTGTGATATGAATATTGTAATAAGTGAACATGAGAGAGGTAAACCCAAAACTTTGGCTATTTTGGGAATGGACAGTAGAAATTCGGATGCAATTAAATCAAGTTATAGTAAAATACAAGAAGTTGCAGAACCTATTAAAAATCCACAAAATATAGATATAACTAATGTTATAGTCACAAACAATCAAGTAAGTCTAAAAATTCCCAATGAAGATTCTGAAGAAATTCTTTTAAATTCCAACGAAGTCGCTATGGCGGACACTACAACATCAAATACTAAAAAAGAATTTGAAACTGCCACAATTAGCTCTTCACATAGTAGTTTGGTTAATAGTCCAAAAAAATCTGACAAGGATTTAATTGATAAAGAATCAGAAAATTTAAATCTGTTAAAACCAGTGATTAATATTTCTGAAAAACTTGTTAAAACAGCAGATGCACAAACTGAGCATTCATATGCTAACACAGCTGGCAAAGAAAACCTTATGGACTTAAGATCTAAAAACAATGACGATCAAGTTAAGTCTTTGGAAAAAATAGAAAATAAGAATACATGTGATAAAACTAATCCAAGATCAACAACAAATTATATTGAAACTGAAGCAGAAAAACCATTAGATTCGGTTATTTTAACAAACAACAAAATACATAAATTTACGCAAGAAACAGATGCTTCTAAGACCACAGAAACGAATTCAAATACCGCAGGAACCTCAAAACGTATTTCGAGGTTAAAGAAGGGTAAAATTAATTTAGTGCAACGTAGTAAAGCTGGACAGGGATCTAATAACACTTTAACAGATGAGAAAAATGAACCACCTAACAAAGATAAAAAGATATACAATGAAAATAATTTAAATGTCAATCTTGATAAACAATGCAGAGAAGAAAACAATATAAAAAAGGTAGTTGTGCTTAGTAACGAATTAAATAATGTTAAAACTTTAATAGAAACAAACAAAACAATTGAACCACCAGTAATTGAGAACCCTGAGTCGTCATATAAACAACACGAAGAACGAATAACAGAAACTGAAACCAACATTTGCAATCCAACTAGCATTGATAAATCACAAAAAACAACGAAAGCTGCTTTAATAGCGAAAGAAGCCTCATGTGATATAGCAAAAACAATAAACCACCAACCGGGACTAACTCTAGAACACGAAAACGAAATGTCAAATAACATCCTTCCAGATACTGAGAAACAACTAAATTTCATATCTGCACCAGTAACGAATCCCTTGCAAGAACAAAAAGAAAAACATTTAAATAATGATATACTGGAGAAACCAAAAGCCTCTATCACAACAGACAATACCACAAGTGAAATTATGGATACAAAAGAAGAATCAAAAAAAATAGACTATAGTCCGCAGAAACTTACAAACTCACCTCACAAAAGTAGACAAGAAAAAATACACTCTCCTAAAATGGGAATAGACTCCGAAACTAGTGAACTACATGATATTTCTAACGAGACCTTCGAGATAAGTGAAAAAACCTCAAAAACTACTAAGTCCCCAGAAACTCAGGAAAATGCAAAAAATTTAACATCATTATCAGCAAAACATATAGATCATGACTCAAAAGAAATGATGAAAAATATTAAAAAAGCTAAAGTTTCCCTTGTAGACATTATAAAACATTCCCCCATTAAACAACCAGAAACTCAACCAGTAATACCCTTCAAAAAGAAATTCCATGAAACTAATCAGACTTCTGCAGAATCTAAAGGCCTTAACACACTATTGAAGCATCTTAAGAGCAGCAAAAATGAGACCCAAGAAAATTTACCAGATTCAAATGATCCACATCAAATCAAGCAGCCAACGGAAGCAGAATTAATTAAAGAATCACCCTTGAAACGTTTAGAAGAGTCTAGAAAATCATTAGTAGAAGTAGATGATGAAATAGAGGCACCTAAAGTAACAGTGACAAAAAAAGCTAGCAGGTCGAGTTTACGAAAAAGTGATTCACAATTAGAAACGCCATTACAATTACCCGCCTCAACAAGAAAAAGACACTCTGCAAGACCTCTTATAAGCGATGATGATTTAGAGTTTTTGCCAGAAAATGCTGAACTTAAATTTAAACTCTCAAAATCTAAGCTTAACGAAAAGAAAAAAGACAGTTTAAACGAACCAATGACAACAACCTTAACATCAGCAACTCTCGGCAGATGTCAACGTTTATATTCCAAACCTTTGGAATTAGAATTACCTGGCTCTATTTCGCCACTTACCAAAAGAACTCGTTATTATTCACAGACTTTGGAAACAAATGTAACTATAACATTTGATACTTTAAAATCTAAAAGAAACCTGAATAGAAATTTAAAACCTTTAAAGACCGAAGATTCCTGCCAAGATAGTAAACAAGATTTTAATGTAATAACACCAAATAAACAGCGCAAGAAATTGCGTAAAACTCTTGAAGATATAAAAAAATCTCAAAAATCCCACAACGAATCAGACTCTGAGGATGATAATAGAGATTATGATTGCGTCATGAAAGAATTTGAGGAAAGTAATGAATTTTTGGGATTTGAAGAAAAAACTGACTTCAACAGCTTAAAAAATACACAACAAATAGTTAAGCGAAATGAAGATAATGATCGTGAAGCAAAAACAAAACATGGTATTTTAAAAAATTGGTTGACTACAGGTAAAGCCATATCACCAACGTTTACAAAAGGGGATCCTACTCATCAATTACGGCATGATGAAGAGTTAATTTTAACATCAACGTCTGTTATACGTAATTCAAAAGGAGTTATACCTTTTAAAAAACGTTGGGATTTAGTTTCGAATCGACAAGAAGAGACTGATATTACTGATGATACGTCACCTGCCGAAGATGAAGAGGACAGTGGTGAACAAATTCAGTCTACTAAAAGATTTAAACGTGGCATAAAAGATGTAATTGATAGTAATAAGGAGATATTAAACAGTAAGAAAATAAAATTAGATGATTCAATAGAACATAGCTTTTTAAAACCGCGACATTTACGTACAAAATCTAAAAATTCTGGTACCGACTCTGAATGCCATGAAGAAAAACCTCAATATACACAAAAACATCAGTTGAAAATCAAGAGTTTTGAAGACAATTTGCCAAAAATAAAAACATTCGAAAAAAATGTTTCTACTTTTAAAAGTAAAGAGGATAAGAATTCGAAGTCTAAAGTAAACAGGAGAAGCTTAGCAAACGAAAGTTTAGATACTGAAACAGATTACCACAAAGAAAAGAGATTTGAAGTTACTGCTGAAAGTTCTGGGAGCGACTCGAATTGTCAACAAGTTAGAGAACCCAGACGTTCAAAAAAGGAAAATATTACTTATATAAATTTCGTAAAAAATCCTGTTATACACCCCGACTATCATGAAACAGATGAAATCAATAAAAACGTTAAGAATGTTTCTAAAGTGATAACGGAAACTTCTTCTCAAGACTCCGACAAACAAAGGGAAAGTCTATCAAGACGATTGAAATGTAAAATTAAAACTGAAGATTTGAATAAAAGCCTTGATGAGAGCAAAAAACCCAACAAGACAGACTCGGATTGTCCTAAAAGCAAAAGATCTCTGCAATCCATATCTAAAACAAGAACAGAAGTTGTTAAAGTAGAAAACTTACACATTCCAAACGTCCAAAAACATGTTACCCATCCCGACAGTTCCAATAAATTCATAAAAACTGAAGATTCTGTATTGAAACAAAAAAGTCAAGATTTAAAAGATCAAGACACTGTGAAAACTTATCTAAGTCCAAAGACAAGCACTTCACTAAAAAAAGTCTCACCATCAGTAGAACAAACAGCAAAACAAAATACTCTTACAAATGAACCAAATTCGGAAGCATTTTCCTCACAAATGTTTCGAAAAATAATTCCCGATTCAGCTGATGATGAGGGACCCTTACCCGCTGTAAGGAAATGCAATTCAAAAACTTCACCTCAAAGAAAATTCAAAATGGAAGATTCTGATAGTGATTCTACAGCTACACCCTTAAAAAATAATATAAAAAGTAAAAATGTCATGGATAATTTAACACCTATAGCTACCCCACGATTGGGTTTAGTTAAAACAGATACTCCAAGCGCAACTGTAAGAAAAAAACGTATATCTAACGTTACAGAACCAAATTTCAATCCTCGTCTATTGTTAATAACAAAAAGAGCACAACTTGATACTGATGAGATATTAACCGAAACAAAACCAGGAACTGGAGCAATACAATGTGGGCTATGTTTGAAATGTACTCAACCTGCGAAATGGATACAGCATTTGACGGAACATTATGGAGTAGGATGGAAAGTTGGAGAAAAGGAATTGGTAAGAACTAAATATATTGTTTAAATTTAGACTGTGTATACATTAAGTAAGTTTTTTTTTTTTGTTGCAAAAGGGCTATACTTATACTCCTAATGCAAACAAAAAATATATTCCTTGCGTTAAAGAGAAAACATAACACTTACAGGAAATAAACTTGCCTAATGTAAATCAGCAGTCATATAAAAACATATTTAAATATTAAATTTTTTATACTTCGATTTCTAATCATACTAATGCAGCACGTTGAAAACCGTTCTGTTGTTTTAAATAATATAATAAGTTATATGAAAGAAAACAACTGTAAGGGGCTTATTTGTCGCATGTGTCAAAAAGTGTATCGGTCAGCTTTGGGCTTGCTGATGCACATTGAGGGATGTGGAGCCCAGGCTACACGTGTTATATGTGAATACTGCAAAAAAGACTATGCTAAAACTACTTTGCCAATTCATATGCGTTCTTGTTATGTCCGCACTGCTTTAGATAATCATTCGGACGATAACAACGTCGAAAAAAATAATGAGAAGAAAGTAGTTTTCGGCAATACTGGTCGCTTAAAGCGTAATTCCACCCTTAAAGCTGAAAGTAAACTGAAGGTGCTAGAAGCCGAACTGGAAAACGTAACGGATAATGTTAAAACAGAAAAACCAGACATAGATCCGAAATCACGTATCAAATATGTGGCAAAATTAGAGGGAGACTTTGATAACAAATGGTCTAAGGACATCAATGAACTAGGGCACGCTTCCTGTCCAAAATCACGTTGCAAGTTTACCAGCATTAATGTTAAGGAACTATCAAAGCATTTAAAGAATTGCAAGCATAACAAATCAGGTTACTTCTGCAATTTCTGTCGACAGCGAATATTTGAAAGCGAGAAAGCAGCTATTGAACATGTCATAAAAAGTCATCAAAGCGGCCGCAGGCGAAAGAAATCGGAGGATTCAGATTGTGACTTAAAAATTGATGATGAGCAGTCTTCAGATGATGATTTGTCGGAAGGCGTTGATGAAAACGAACTTGATTGTCGTGATGATGTGGAAGAAGACGAAGATGATTTCGATGATGTTATTATTTATAATAAAAAAAGCGGTAAAGAAAAGAAAACTAAAAAACCTTATAGTAGGATTTTAAATCAAACAACAAACCCAGCAAGTCGAAAGGAAGGTAAATTTATAAGATTTTTAATAAAACATTATTTTCTTTTTATTTATTTATTTGTTTCTATACTTTTATAATAGTATTTGATGGACGTTTCACAGATCTCAATAAAGAAGTGTTAAGAAAATGGAAGAATTTGTAAGTAATACATAGTTTTTAAAACTATTTTATAACTATAGTTTTTTTTTAGAGTATTGAATTTCAGCTACCTAGCCAAAATTTCCTCTTAATTAAAAACAGTGTTCGAAAATAAACAGAACATTATATAGCGTTCGGCTCACACACCCAGGAACGAAAACTTTTTTTGGAGTGTTTGTGTAGACGAACACAACCCTTAATACCGTTCGTTACTATTTCCAAGAAAGAGCCGAACATTATATATTGTTCTGTTCTTCGTTAAAGAACAGAACAATTGTAGTGATACTGTAGACAAACATTATATTTTAATGTTCTATAATGTTTCTTTTTATTAAAATCTTTTATTTAACTTACAATCTTGCAACTCAATTTTGAAGCAGTTATCTTCAACCGATTGTTTATTATTTATTTTTTTATTTATTTAATTTGTGTTTCTGTGCTACAAGATTTAGAATCTTATTATTATCGCACAGAATTATTACAATGATAATTAGCATAATTATTACAGTAAAAAAAATAATATTATATAATTTAAAATAATTTTATAATAAGTAACAAAAAATTATAAAAAATTTATAAAAAATTATGAAAAAAACTACATTGGCAAGAGCAATACAAGCATACTTCATACAATTATAAGACAAATCAAAAACAATTATAATTAATTGTAATGTTTAAAAATTTCTTTTTTGAATTGCAAAGCGTTACTAATAAATTGTAGATTTGGCGGTAGCTCGTTCCAAAGACGTATAGCAAAAATATAAAAATGATGTTCAGAGAAAGAGGTTCTATATCTGATTTGTATCAAATCATTATATCTTCTAGATCGAGTAGGGACTAATCTGTTAAATAAGTATTTTGGTTCACTTGTGAAAAGAATTTTATGAAAAAGTAACAAAGTTCTTATCTCCAAAAGATCAATAATGTTAACCCCAAAAAGACGTTTCTCAAATGCTGAGATGTGATCATATTTTCTTAAGTTGAAAACATATCTTAATATGGAGTTATAAGTCACGGTAAGTTTTTTCTTAGTAGTAGAATCAAGGTTGGCAAACACTTCACATCCATACAACAAAGTAGGTATAAGATAGGTTTTGGCAAGCAAAATACGAATATTGAGTGGGGTAAGGTATTGAGTAGTCCAAAGTGTACGTATCATGGAGTAGGTTTTTCCGGCTGCGGCATTAATATGATCAGACCATTGAAACTTTCTATACACGTTTAGTTTGGATGACAATGCATGGTAAACTGTGTCACGTCATTCTAAATCCAAAATGGCGGCCACGCACAACATGGCAGACTACTTATTTTTATTGCACTTCTACAAAATGAGTATCAAATGAAAGGGCTTATTTGGAATAACTCGAAAAACAAAGCGGGGACTCGCTATCCAAAACGGCGGGCACATACAACATGACGGACTAGTTATATTTAATGCACTTCTACAATATGGGTGTCAATGAAAGGGCTTGCTAAGAATAAAGCTTCGTACAGACGATGGTCAGATCTTACAATATTGGTAAGCAGCGTTGCTTAAATTGCATTAAAATTGGCTAAAATGTCTTACAACTGTGTGAACATTGTAAGCTCATTTGTATTTGCATATGTGCAAAATGAATGCATCTGACAATGAACCATTGTCAGAAAAATTTTGCTGTTGGCAACGCCTGCTTACAATATTGTGAGATCTGACCATCGTCTAACTCGAAAAATAAAGTAGTCACTCTCTATCCAATATGGCGGGCACACACAACATGACGGACTAGGTCTTTTTAATGCACTCCTACAATATGGGTGTCAAATGAAAGGGCTTGCTAAGAATAAATCGAAAAACAAAGTAGTCACTCTATATCCAATATGGCGGGCACATACAATATGACGGACTAGTTATATTTAATGTACTTCTGCAATATGGGTATCAAATGAAAGGGCTTGCTAAGAACAACTCGAAAAATATAGTGGTCACTCTAAATAAATAAAATAGGGCTTGCTAAGAATAACTCGAAAAATAAAGTGACGTCACTCTAGATACAACAATGCTGACTAAGTTTTTAATGCTTGCTGAGAATACGAATGCGAGTTAAAAAAAAAAATTTTAAAGTAGCTTGTATTTAAATGCGCTAAAAAGTAAAAAATAAATTAAAAATAAAAAACTTTTTTTTTTAACTTTTTTAAGAAACAACCTTTTATTTGAATGCGCTGAAAAGAAAAAAATAATATTTAGCTTTAAAACTTTTACTATCAACTTATAACGTCATTATAGAATTTATATGATATAAAAGCTTGCAGAAGAACAAGTAAGTTAATAACTTGATTTAAAATTTTAAAATTTTCAAGCTAAGTAAATATGTACAAGTCCATACTTAAATCTCGCGACAAGGTTTTATATCATATAAATTGTGTAATGACGTTATAAGTTGATAGTAAATGTTTTAAAGCAAAATAATAATTTTTTTTCTTTTTAGCGCATTCAAATAAAAGCTTGTTTTTTACTTTTAATTTATTTTAATTGATGAAGAAATGAACAAACAAATAATTTTAGCAACAACCACAGCTCGAACAGCTTGTGTGTGTATTGTGTATATGTTTTGTGTGTTTAAAATTATTTTGCTGGCTTTTTGTTTTTTTCGTATGTGTATTTTGGTTTAGTAAATTTTTGGTTTGTTTTTACCAGCCAACAGGGCGCTAATCACAACTGAAACGAACGAACACTACATAGTGAGCTGAACCGAACACAATGAAGTTTGTGGTTAAAAAAACGAACGGAATTAAATAATAAGAACAGTATTATTTTTGTGTTCGAAAGATGGCAAACAAGGAAACGTTATTTTTTTTAATGATTTACTACACAAACACTATTCTGAATTGCAATTGATGCTTTCTGAATTACAATTGACTAATCTGAATTACAATTGACCCTTTCTGAATTACAACTGACTAATCTGAACTACAATTGACGCGTTCTGAATTACAGTTGATTAATCTGAATTACAATTGACACTTTCTGAATTACAATTGACAAATCTGAATTACAATTGACGCTTTCTGAATTACAACTGGAAAAGGTGTAGATAAATTGAACTGAGATTTTTACAGTGTGTACATATGACTACCTTTTCTAATTTTCCTGCAAAAAGTGAAAATGTGTAAATTTTGAGATCGCCTTTAGAGGAACAAGTACATGTACATTTAACATATTAAAGTTGTGTTCTTCTGTAGACAATCAGGCCTGTCACATAAATTAATTCCGATCGAAAGTGGAAGTGATTTCGTATCTTGCTTCCCATTTAACGAAATCACTTTTGATCGGATTTAATTCTATAACAAGCCTGAATTTATCGATAGTATTTTAAAGGATTTTGACAGTAGTTCCTGATCGGTAGCGACTGTTTCTTTGCTAAGTTACTATTAAGTGAGTTAAAAAAAAAAAAAACGTTTGCATGCCATTGATGCCAGAAAGATGCAGAGACATTTCCTTGTAACTTTGTATTTGTTAGGATAAATTACATACTTTTTGTTTTTTCACTCTGCTTATAACTGTAGATTTAAATATCGCTCACAGAGCCCTTATATTAAACTAGGAAGTATATTAAGGATACTAATAGGAAAATACTTAAAATTATAACTTTAAACTGGGAAAACTGCACTAGCATACCTACAGACGTATGTACGCACAAAAAAAATACGTTAAATTGAGAATGCCCATAATTGATCGATTTAATTAAGATTAAAAATTACCAAAATTTTGATAACAATAAAACAATCGATTTTAAAAGCCCAATAATCGATTTCAGTATAAAATCGCATACGTAAATTCGATTGCAAAAAATCGATTTTTTTTACCACAAAATCGATTTTCGATTGGAATCGAAATCGATTTACCATTCCCTAGTCACAAGTTGCACCCTTGCATAAAAGCAAAAGTGCAAAAATAAAGCAACAACCACACAGACAATTAGTTGTGCGTAAATAATTGTGTTTGTGGTTGTTGTTATGTTTTTGCACTTTTGCTTTTTTGCAAGGGTGCAACTTGTGACGTGAATACCCTTAGTATTTATCGCTTATTTGTACACCGGTTATAAGCATTTAACACTTTTATGCATCCAAAATTGTGGAATTACAATTTGCTATTTTAAATAGCCGAAATAGTTTCAGGTATAAGCATTTGCTTATGTGCCTATCCCGTTTTTATGCACCACAATTTTTTACAAATTTAATAAATTGCATTAAAAAAAATCTTATACATTATGCATCGCTACAAATTTGAGTCAAATGCATTAAAAACGCAGACAAATTATCTCATCAAAACTAAATTTGTTAAATTTTGTTCAAACTTTGAATTTATTCATGCACTTTAGATGCAAGTAAAATAGCTTTTTTCATGATAACGATGAAATTAAGCGAGCTTTTTTCATATACGCGAGTTTTTATAAATGCATTTCTTGTTTAAAAGCTCCAATAACGTGAAGAATTTGAAATGCTTATAAGCTGTAAATATGTACTGTAATATTTTTTTTCAAAGCAACAAATTTTAAGTAAATTTTTTTGTTTATTTTCAGCCTTAAACAAAATTATTCCTCTGAACCTCTTTTTGCCGAATTAAAAGCCCAATATTCTGTTATACATAATTCAGACTTTTACAAATATTTACCTTCTCAATCAGTTTCAATGAAGTTTAATTTGAAAAACCAAACAGTGTTAACGGCTAAAGTTGGTGTGCCAGAAAAAAATATCGAGTGGACAGAACTGAAAAGATTTGAAAACTTCAATAATAAAAGTTAGTTAAGATTTAAAAAAAACTTTGAAAATGCTTTCAAAAATTTGTATTTCTCATTTAATAGATAACACTTATTTCTTTTTGGGAGCACCGGTTAAATATTGCTCCTGGCTGCCTGTACCTGACCACATTGCAGAACAATATTTGGCGGTAGTCTATCGCCAGGATATGATGAAATATGTTAAATTTAGCCAACCCAAACAACATCACACTATCATATTAATACTTAAAATAACACAAAACAACAACGTTCAAGAGTTTAATGTACATTATGGTTTTTCAGTAACTAATGGACCTGTACATCATGTTTCATTTTTACCAAGCGGAGGCTATGACGAATCTTCTAATCGTTTAGGATTAGTAGCAGTAGGCACGGTTACTTCAAATATAAATGTGTTTAGTTTGCCACTTAATGTAGAAAATGCAACAGCATCAAAACAAACCAGCAGTATTCAAGATAAAATTAAAGTAATAGAAATTAAACCAAGTTTTATTTTAAATTTAGATCTTATCAAGCAAAATCAGTCTGAGCAACATGTTCTTTTAAATCCTCAATGTCTACAAATATGTTGGTCAGAGGTAAGTACAAAAAAATAAAATTATTATTCTTGTAGGAATTTATTTCGATTTTTTTTTCTTTTCCTAAAAACATATTAGTTTTCTGGTCATCAACACATTTTTGCTAGTTTTTCTAATGGCTTTCTCGGCATATGGGATATAATTAATGACACTGAGCAGAATCTAAATTACTTTTTAGTTGATGATATTGTAAATTATGCACCTTTAAATTATTTTTATGTGGGAGAAAAAGGTGTTAAGAGTAAGTTGTTTAAAACTGCAAATTGAAGAGATAAAAAATACATTTTTTTTTTATTTTTTTTTTCTTAATTTTTAACAGATTTTGCTTTGCATTATGACACCTTTGGTCCTCGATGGTTGGCTGTTTCTGGTGCTTATCGCAAATTTGTTATCTACGATATTAAAATATTTATGCAACCTATCATTATGAAAGAAGATATTAATAAAAACATATTACTTTCCATGGATTGGTGTCCACTGTGGGAAACTGTATTATACAGTTACTGTGATACTCTTCCAAATAGTGAGTACAGATTTATATAACATATCTTTAAAGCAGGGTTAGCTGCACACTGGGTAAGCTAGAAAAACCCACCCGGGTTTTAAGGAGTATTTTGTTTAAAAGAAACCAATTGGTTTTTTTTTTTCTATTTATATTCATTAAAACAAAGATGGTATAATTTTTTCGTTTTATTTACAGAAAAATAAAAGAAAATTATTATAAAATTCATACAATGTATCTACATACATAGATGCCCATTTATTCTAAATAAATATTTTTTACTTAAAATTTGGCATTTTCCAATACAAATTCAGGCTGTTAAAAAATAAATTAAATTTTTTTCGAATCAAATACGACATTTAAAAAATTACAATCAGGGTTTATAAAATGAATTTGATTCAAAAAAAGGATGATTTTGATATGTGCCGAGTTTGATTTGAAAAAAAGCGGAGTATGATTTGTAAAACACTCAATTTTATTTCAAAAAATTCTGAATTAAGTTTTTAAAAAGCTGAATTTGATTTTGAAAAGGCCGATTTTGAAGTTTAAAACATACACCCAAAAAACTGAGTGCTTGTCATATAAATTTTACTACACGTTCAACTACTTGTGTTGTGAAAACAGTGCAATAGAAAATTACAAGAAACTAAAGCAAAAATGCATAAAAATAGTATATAAACACGTATATAACCCCACGTCTCACAGTGGTATTTCTTCATACATCTAACTGCAAAAAATAGAAGGAGTAATCCTACAACGATGAAATTTTGCACGCATGTTTAAATTTAAGTAGAAAAGAAAAATATTAAAAATTTTTAAAATCCGTCGACTCCTTGGGGTACCTCCCTTGGAACGCCATTTTTCTACGAATTTTTGTCCTCAATGTATAGGTCGCAATTCGCAACGGAATTTGATAAAATTTAGCAGATGTCCATAAGTTGATCTATAAAAGAGCACTACAAATTTTGGTTGAAATCCGTCGACTCCTAGTGGTACCTCCCTTGGACCCCAATTTTTTTGGTTTTTTTTCTTCTCAACGTATGGGCCGCAATTCGCAACGGAATTTAATCAAATTTAGCAGATGTCCATAAGTTGATCTAAAAAAGAGCACCACAAATTTTGGTTGAAATCCGACGACTCCTAGTGGTACCTCCCTATGACCCCAATTTTTTTGCTTTTTTTTCTTCTCAACGTTTGGGCCGCAATTCGCAACGGAATTTGATAAAATTTAGCAGATGTCCATAAGTTGATCTATAAAAAGCACTACAAATTTTGGTTGAAATCCGTCGACTCCTAGTGGTACCTCCCTCGGACCCCCATTTTTTTGCTTTTTTTTCTTCTCAACGTATGGGCCGCAATTCGCAACGGAATTTGATAAAATTTAGCAGATGTCCATAAGTTGATCTAAAAAAGAGAACCACAAATTTTGGTTGAAATCCGACGACTCCTAGGGTACCTCCCATGGTCCCCCATTATTCCACGTAATTTTCTTTTCAATGTTTAGGGCGCAATTGTCAATAGAATTTGAATTAATTTGGCACACGCGTATTAATTGATAAAAGAAAAAACTAAAAATTTTGGTTGAAATGCGTCGTCTTTTATGTAACCTAAATGAAAAAATTTCGTATAAATATAATTCTCATTGAAAATACTAGTATTATTTAATTAAAGAAATGCATTTTATTCATCAAGTATCATATCTTTAACTACATCATCCAATTCTAAAATATTCTAATGAGGTTGACGTCTTAAGCTACTAATATATGGATCGGACGACTCAAGCAAACGATGAAAAAAAAATTTCATAATATTCAAAATGAATTATTTTTAATAAATTTTTTTTTTAAAGATGTATTTACTTTCTAACCAAGTCGCGCTTCTCCCCAACGATGTAAAAAATGACCAAAAACCTCTTTTGAACTGCCTTTTTCACTATTTCAATTTCATCAATAGTAAGCACCGAATTTTCCTGTTTTATAAAATTTGTTAACAAATTGACATTGCTACCACAATCAATTAGTTCCGGGCACAATTCACTATATATGACACAGAAAATAAAATCATTTTTAGAATTATATTTTAAATTTTATTACAATATTTATTATTATTTATTTATTTACGTTAACTATTTACTGGTTGCAAATTTTGTTTTCAATTTAAGCGGGTTTCTTCTATACATTTTCTTTTATTAAAACACATCTTATTCACTTTTAAAAACATTTGTCAAAAATTTATTAAGAAATTGTTGTTATAATTAATAACTCAAATTTCTTTAAACCGTTAAGCCTAAAGGTATGCAAAACTTTTTTATTACAAATACTAGGGTGCAATATTCGTGACTTTTTGTACTAAATTTGGATTTTTTTAAAAGATTGACAAAAGTTGGTGAATTTTTTTGACTATTTACAAAGAAGAGCCTTTTACCTTTAATTTCGTTATACTGAGAGCACGGAGGTAAACCGAGCTAACTGACTTTATCTCCAACGAAAACAGCCAATGCTGAATTATTAAGGACAATTTTGATGCACTTATATCTCCCAAACTATGTATGCAATAACTTTTTATTTTCCTTTAAATTAAAAACAAGGCTTTGGACTTAAATAAAGTCGACACACAGATTTTTCCGCTCGAAACATCTTCGATATATAAATCTCTGAATTTGAACGAAATTACCATATATTTCCCTTTCACAACATTAACCTGATTTCAACCGATCTTTTCTAAGAATATATATACATATATCTTAAAAGAAATCCAGTTTTTGGTTTGCCAGACTCTTCTCTTTAAAATAGCATCATTAGATTTTTTAAAAGTAATAGTCAAAAAATGCCTTTTTTGCAGCAGAAATCCCATAGTGCGTCTCCATGCGCTTTCGATTAGAACATGACATGACCATAACGCCGGCAGAGCAACGGTATTAATTTGTTCATGTTCTTGTATGTGGCGAATACGTGTTGATGTTCATGTTCTGATTGACCACAATTTTTGTTGTTGTGCGTTTGGTTGTATTCAGAAAATACATTGCATAGCCAACATCATTGCGCACATGGATGCTAAGACGAATGTTTAGGCAACGATGGCAGCACATGGACAAAACATGAACATGAACAGTCTACACGAGAATTCATGTGCGACATGCTGTTCATACCAAGTTGATGGATGGTGGAGACGGGTAGTAAGATGTTATTTTAAATGGTTACCACTCTGGTGCCTCAGATGTTAAATGCCGATACATACATGTTTACAAGAGCTAATGCTTTTTCCAATCCAAAACGATTCTTAAGGCTATTCCTTTGTAAATCATAAGATGGAAAAATGTTTTCTATTGATGCTGAACTAGCTAAACTAGATATGGAAAAAACGTTTTTTGAGAATACTTTTGCAAATTGAAGTATCCAAACTTCTTGCGATTGCGATTAAAAGCACACCTATTATGCGATTTCAAGTCAGAATCGCAAATGTTAAGCGATTTGGGATTGTCAGAACATGCCAGTATATAAAGGCGATTCCTACTGGAAAAAATTTTAAGTCTTTACCCCATTTTCGGCCCAATTTAAACTTAGAAAACTTCTGCGAAAGCTTAACATTCGTTTATTAATTACCTTTTTTCATTGCTCATAATCAGAGAAACCAGAAATATGCGTTAAACAACGCGTTTTATGCGCATTAAATATGCAGCAAAAACTTGCAAATATGCCCCGAAAATTGTAAAAAATATGCACCAAAAAACTCAAGAATTGCTTATTTAAAAACAAAATATACAACAATTTAAAAACAATTTCATTTAATAAAAACAACCCTAAAATTATAATCGGTGAAGCCCACATAGTAGTACACCATAGTATTTACGGACGAATTTTACCCTGTTTGGAAACGATGGGAAGTCATGGGCTCACAAAAACAAAGTAATGTTAAGTGGTTAAAATTGAAATAAGAGTTATTTGTGCCGAATATTATTAACATCCATATGAGATTTTTTTTGTCGTTTGGAGAACATAAGAAGCCTAGCTGCATTATCCTATTTTTTTATGAATTTTTAAAAAAACAAAAATTTCGAAATTTTGATAAAAAAAAAATAATTTTTTTTTCAAAAAAAGATATGTTTCTAAAACGACTGTGCATATTACAAAAAAGTTTAACATTTCTTAAAGGAAATTTATTTGCGCAATTTCTTTTAGTAATTTTAATAAACTAAACTAAGTTACGCGAGCATATGTTGTGCAACCTCCTCCATTTTCGAAATAACTGTATATCTCGCAAACCGGGCTTACCTAAAAAAACGGCTAGCACCACTGGATTCAGCGTACCCGAATTAGGTAAAAACGACAAGTGCCCAGCTTGTCTAAAATAAAGAGTGTCAATTTCTATCACAGTGTAATTTGTATTGTGGTTATGTTATTGAACTGTTTATGATTTTTAATACAAATTTTTATTTTTATTTTTTAATTTAATTTAATAATTTATAAAATAAAATTTAACAAATTAGAATAACAAAAAATTTCCAAATTCGAAACTAAAATCAAATTTTCATACATAACCTAATCTAAAGTTAACATTTTGTACCATGAATAAATATCTATCCCTTTATTTTTTAAGATGGCCGTTGTGTTACAGCTGTTAATCCTGCAAACATAATGTTTCCACAAAATAAATTAGATATAATGGTATGTGGCGTTACCCAGGTGCAATATACACCTCTGGCCAATATGTGTGTTTCTGCTTTAGATAATGGTGATATACTATTTCTTGACACCAAAGAACTACATTATGAATGTGCTTTAAGCAAGAAATTCGGTGAAAGACGTATGCTTTATACAATGGATGTCAAACAGCTAAATGGCAAGCCTTTGGCGGAATTGGCAAAAGGAAATCAAAAGAATAATACCAGTAAAGCAGCGGCCAGTGATTGGCAAATGCATTATGATAATTATAAGCAAGAATATGGTTTAATTTTTCAATCGCTTATAAAGGTAAGTGGACAAAATTTAGAATTGGAATTAAATTTGAAAATTTTTCTAATAATTTTTAATAAAAATTTAGCTAAAAGAAAATGATAAAAAAGCATATTTAAGTGCGGACAGATGTCCCCCCGTAAATATGATACCTTTAATGCGCATTAATACTTTACGCTGTAACTTAAATCTAAAAGGAAAAAATTTAATAGCTTTGGGATATGAAAATGGTTTCATACGTCTAATTAACTTCAAAAAGGAAACTATATTTTGTAATTAAATACAATATGTAAATGTAAATATTGTAAATGTAAATATAGAAAACAATTCATAATTTTTTTAGAATTAAGAATATTTGCGTAAACGTTGTATAATATGTATATCGTCACCTTAAATGAAAACGGACGCAACTGCACAAAACTTACAAGAAATTGAGTTTTGATTGATTTTTGTTCGTTTTATTAAATAACATGTTCACGCAGCTTTCACTGCTATCAAAAAAGGCGACCTTATTAAAGAAATTCGAACGCCAAGAAAACTTTGTTATTATTGGCTTTGTAAAGTTTTTTGCTTCTCCTGTAAAAAAAATAAAAAATGTAGTTACGTCTGTTTGCATTTAAGATGACGAAATTCTAGACATAAAATACTTTTTTTTATTAAAAAAAATTTCAAAAAGAATTAGTTTTGAATATTCAATATTTCAAAATTTTTAACAATTTTTGTGAAATTGTTTTTTATTACAGAATATTTTAAGATTGTTAGCAAAAATTATTGTTAATATTCAAAACTCGCAATAGTTGTAAATTTTGAATATAAAAAAATTATTTTTTCTATTAAGAAATAACAAAAAGAAAAATTCGGATTCCACTTTTAAGAATAAACACGGTGGTGCATTAGTAACGTTATGATTTATTTAATAAATACCTTTTTTCTTTTTGATTTTATTAAACGTTGGCATTTTTTAAAATTTAGATTATAGTTTGAAAATATGTTCACATTTGGGTTGTTCATGCAAGCCGGATTATCAGGTTATGTAGTAATATTAACAGCAAACAAAATATATATGTATATAAAAATTTAAATAAATGTATTTTGTTGTTGTTAATAACCATATAACCTGATAACCAGCCTTCCGTGAACTATCCAATTATGTTTTAAAGATAATCAGCCCAATGACGAATAAAAATTCCTTGGTAAATTTTTCTCTTTCCCCATTTTTATAACTATAAATAAAAATTCTGAATAAAATTTCTCACTTTTCCAAAAAAAAAAAAAAAAAAAAAATTCTTGCAAATAAAAGTTTATAGAGTTTATAAAAAAAACCGGTAGTAGAGTTTTTGGATGGATGCGGAAAACGAACCTCCAAATAATTGTGTAACTGAGTGGAAAATTGTCTGCTGTCAATATTTTTAAAATAAATTGTTAACGACACTCGTCTTTGGAATTATTTATAGCGTTGGGTTGGACAATAAAAAAAAAAAATATGTATCGATAAATCTGCCGCAGAAGAAATTTTAAATTAAGAACTTGCAAAGCTTGATTTTTTTTATTTTAAATTAAAATTCTCTCGCTTTAACTTGTTTACACAGCCCCAATGTCAATAAGTCATCGTCCGGACTTGCAACTTTTGTTGCAGCAATTCTTCAGTTTATTGGTGAGAAGATTATTGAGAGGTACTCAGTTACATGCAAGATACAAAAATTGCAAAACTATGGTTTCATTATATGGACACTAATGCAATTTCAAAGCAGAATTTTTAAAAATTGTAGCAACAAAAATTGCAAGTCTGGACGATGACTAAGTAAAATAAGTTCGGTGATGCCACTTATTTATTTTTTTGCTGCCGCGGAGAAAAATAGTTTCCGTGAGAAAAAATTTCTTGGGAATGTCTTTGATTGGGCTGAATATCTTTCAAATGGCGAGCACTGTTTCCTTCGACTTGACGTGCTATTTCAATAGCATTTCCCATTACTTTTCATAGAATTTCAGGTCCCAGCGACTTTACTTCTTCCCAGATATTCGCCTTGTTCGATGATTATAGCATACACCATACCCTTTAGGTAACCTCTACGAAAAAAATCGCGAGCCGCTTAATCGGGCGAATGCGATATTATTCGCTCGCAAAAAGGCCCATAGTTGAATTGTTCTCTACCTAAAATTTATTTACTTATTAAATCACAACGTTACTTAGGTGCCACGTCATCTTTTGAGGATTATTTCGTAGACTTGATTTTTATTATTAATTTTTCCTGGGGTAAAAATAATTGATTGTGTATTTAATAAGCGAATAGATACGAAAAACTTTTTTTAAGGAATAATTCTTTATTTAATAAATCTATTATTTTATGTTGCCAAAACATTTTGACTTACTGGAAAAGTTTGTTTTAAAATTTTTATTAACCTTTTAAAAGTAAAATTTATTTTTCAAATTCAGGGGTCTAATCACCGCATTCGATACTATCGTATCGAATAAACTATCGAATGTTTTTGCATACGACAGACACTGACGTATCGAATGAAAACTCGATATATGTAATGTCGAGTTACTCGATAACGAATGCTATTATTTCAAATTCCATAATTTTAATTCGATATCGAGTTTCATGATACCAAAATAAATAATTACGATCAATTTTGCTCGATATCGTATGCGGTGATTAGACCCCTGTATTAAGTTATTTGAATTCATTAATAAAAAAAACATTTGCTAAACATTTTAAAAATCAAAAGTAATTATTTTCTTATAAATACATCTTCATATAATTATTTATTTATTTTTAATAAATATTCAAAATGTGTAATTTTAAAATATTAACTTTTAAATTTTAAGTTTTTGTTGCTTCTTTATAAAATATGTTCAACTACTTTTATAAAATATTTATATTGCGGTAAAAAAAAAATAAATTTATAAACCTTATTTATTAGTTGTAAGTATTTATTTATAGAGGTGCGATTTTTCTAAAAAAACTCATACGAAAATATGCATTGCTATGAACTAAGAACAAAATAAAAAATAAAAAATTTTTAAATAAAATAAAAATATATACCTAGTATGAACATATAAAACTGTTTTGAAGTTTTTTATTGCACTATTACTCTGCAGCATCAGCGTTTTCACCCTCAGCATTAACGTTATCTTCCTGAATTAATTCACCACCTTCAACTTCATTTTCACCTTCGACTGTAGGTGTTATACTGTCACCACTTTCGTCTTCTCCACTTATTGGTGTTGTTGGTGCTTCCTCGTTTGCGGCAGTTTTACTTGAACGTGATTTTTTAGATTTGCGTTTTTTAGTCGATTCGTCTAGACCTTTTGCAGCATCTTCGGCTGCTTCTTGTTCCGCGGTCTTGTATGTATCGGGGAAGAATTTTTTTGCCTCTTCATGGCCTATAACAGAATTAGGGCTAACATAGCTGGGCCCATAAGTTGCCAACGAAAGCATAGTATTAGATGAAGCTTTATTGACTTTCAAAATAAGTTTGTCATTGCTAAAAGAGAAAAAGTTGTGGAAATAAAAAGTATTGCTTGAAATGAGTAAAAATGCTCTATTTTTGTGAAAATGCCAATAAGATTTGTATTTTTTTTTTATAAAAAGTTTTTATTATTTTTATTCATAATGTTCCAAATTTGGGCAATATTTCTGTTAAAGTTCTTTAGATATAAAAAAATTATTTTGTGCCACAATTCTTTGGCTCTTTGCACTCTTCATATATACGGAAAAAGGAAATAAAAAAACAACATTAACAAGGGATTTATGGGTAAAATTAGAGGCATATGTGGTTTTTTGCTCATGTCATTTATTGGCCGATTTGGCTAAACTTCAAAAGCCAACTTCAACGGAGTGTATGTGACATAAAAATATGACAACCTAGTCCTCATTAATTCTGGGGGTTTCGGAAAACCCATTTGAACATACACACGGACAAATTCGTCATCATTAAGATCCAAAATATACATATATACTTTATAGGATCTAAGATCAATATTATAGACATTTCAAACGGAATTGCAAACATATATGAGTAATTCCAAAGTGTTGAACGTGACAGTCGTACGCATCAAAAATGCAATAACATTTTAAACAAAAAATATTTTTACGTTCTCTTAACCCTTAAATAATAGCAATAAGAACGCACTATTATCTATGCTAAAGTTTATGGAGGGAGCGATTCTAGGTCAAAGATAATGGCAAAAGAAGTAGCGGTTCGAAGTGAAAAAAATAGAAGTTGTTTTTGTGGCCATGTATAAAAAGGCGTAATTCAGCGAAACCTGGCACAATTTTTTAGTCAAACTACTTTCAGAATTTTACGTAGCAATGTAACATTAAAATGTCTTGGTTTGATTCCAAAATCTTCTGTATTCTCTTTTTTTTTAAGCTAAAATCTGGGTCGATACGTGACATTTCGAATGTACATTTTTTCCGCATTTTACCGCTTATCCGAATAACATATTTCTCTTTGAACTCTTCCTAAGATTACAGACCATGTAAGAAAATTTTTTTGGAATAATTTTTATCAATTATCATCTCTTTAAAGAAAGATAAATATTAAAGAAAACATACAATAAAACATTCTCACAAATAAGAAATTACGTTTGCGCAATTTGCAGTCTGATTGTTCATCTAAGTGAACAAATTTATGAGTAAATTTATAAAATTAGTAAAATCTAAATTTTTCTGTACAACAATATCGTTAAATAATCAGCTTTTAATAACTTTTAAATTTTCGATCACGGTGGACCTTTTGACGGAAATGCCCATATACCCTTTAACCTTCGGTGAAGGGTATACAAATTGGTTTAAACCTAATCAAAAACTCAAAATGGACAATTTGACTTAAAACCTTTTTGCTTAACGTCAAAGATATGTTCTAATGTACATTTATATTTATAAATAAATAAAAATGAAAACAAATGATAAAACCATTTTTTTAAAGCATTGGCAAACTCTTTTTCAGGGGTCTAATCAGCGCATACGATATCGAGCAAAATTGATCAAAATTATTTATTTTGGTATCATGAAACTCTATATCGAATGAACTGTATTGAATTTGAAGTAACAGCATTCGATATCCAGTAACTCTACTTAACATTTATCGTATGCAAAACAATAGTATCGTATGCGGTGATTATACCCCTGATTGTTATTCGTAACATTGACAATCCATTTTGTAAACGTGCTTTTCCATTGCTTTAATTTTGACGACGACGTTTAATAACACATAAATTGACAGGATATAACTGATTTTCCTTCTCCACAAGCTAGCGAATAACCTGCACTTTCATGTAGTAAGTCGAAACTTGTAAAATTAGCCCCTTATACATATGAAAACGAGTTTTTGTTTGTACTTCCCTAGCTCAATACAAAATAAAGGTTAAAACGTTACGTTAGTGTTAAACCCCGAAAAACCGTAAAGAACGTAATTAAAGTAAAAAATTAAAGGAAAAAACAAGGGTATCCTAATTGTCCTTAAACAAATAATGACAATGACCCCACATAAATCAGTTTTATAAATCTTGAAACTTCTTTTGTAAAAAGAGTGATTTTTTTTTATTACTTACAGTGTTGCTGGTTTATACTTTGCTGCCGAGTTTGCTATAAATTTTGCTTCATCCGGGTCATCACTCGTAAAGAAACCATATACAGGAACTTCATCCCTATGTGATTCGGCATGTGTTATTAAATCCCTCTTTTTGTATGCATCAAAAGCCATTATAACATGGGGCGGCTCAGGTGTTGGATCCGGTGGCAAAAATACAGATGTTTGATTGTGAAAGTAGACGTAAATGATAGCCGCATGAGTACGATGATTACTTGGAACCCAAATTGGTGGTATTGTAATGGTTTTAGTGCAAGTACGATTTTTAGAGGCATCTGGGGGAGTTAGATCCTCTAGAGGCTTTTCTTCTGATTCGACATTGGCTACTTCCAGACCAAGTTCAACATCCAGAGCGTTTACCTCCGGTGATGGGAGCTCATAAGTGGGTTCTTTATCAAGTTCGTCGTCTTCAGTCTCTTCCTCATCTCCGATATCGGCAATTTCTTCAATAGGTTCCTTAGATTCAATTGGGGATAGAGGTTTTTCTTCTGTAATACATTCTTCACCATCTACATATTTGGATCGTTAATATACTTTTAGTATAAATAAACTTTATTTTTTTTTTATCTTTACCTTCAATTTCATATTCCACCTTAACTTCCAAGGGTGCTATTATGGCGGGCGTTACACGCTCCTCTTCGTTAAATTCATCTGCTGGTTCTGTTTTAGTTTTTGTCAATTCATAGGCGTATTGTTTTAACATAATTGGTACATCCTCTCCCTCAACAGGTAATTTCCAAAAACATACTAACAATTCTTTGCCGGCCAATAGATCTAAAACTTCATCTTCCAAGGGATTTGGACATTTCACATGAATAATATCAAAATCTTTTTTCGAAACCTGCACAATTTTACGATCTTTACATTGTATTTTTAAGGCATCCGCTGGTTCATTAATTTTCTTAAACATATCCCGATTGACTTGAGGACCAAAAATTGTGACCCCGATGTCGGCAAGGTTTTCCATGATCGTATCGGTAACGTATGTTAAATATTCTACACGTTTCTTCTCACGTTCGAGAGTTTCAATGCGTAAAGCTTCAGCCTCAGCATCTTCTTTAACTTTACGTCGGGCCACTTCTTCGGGTTGATATTCGGATATTTCATAAATGGGGCGAGATTTAATGCCCTCTTTGAGTGTAGTTAGTTCTAAAGTAATTAGTTTCATTAGACGAGGCACATCGGTGCCAAACATTAAGTTTATTGCTTTGCCTTCCTAAGATTAAGAAAAAAATTTAAGAAATTCTTTTCATGATGAATCAAGTATTACCGTTACAAATAACCAAGTTGGTTCACTTTTGCGTCTAAATCTTTTTAAAGCCGTTATATGATCTGCTTTGCACTTAAACGGAAAATAGATGATATGTATTATAAAATTTTCTTATTGTTTTTAAAGAGTTTATTAATTTTAAAACTTACTACAGCCAATTGCAGATTATCACCACCTACTTCTAATTTAATCTTTTTTAAACTGCCCACCATACCCAAACAAGGACCACACCAATCCGAGTAGACATCTAGTACTGTTAAAGTTAACATATGTACATATTAACAGTTTTAGATTATTTTAATAAATTTATTTTACCCAACAATCCTGGTCTCTCTAAAAACTTTTCAAAATCTTCATCATTTTGTATATCAGCTTGTAGCTGCTGTACACCTCCCTTTTTCGCCATGGTCCTTCGAATTTAGTTTGCCAAGATGCCAAATTGTTTTGAATATTTTTTAAGAGTTATAAACCAAAATTAATTTAGAAACTTAAAATTTTGTTGCGAATGAAATATTTAGAGTTTTTGTTTTGACTTGATAAGAGTTTTTATATATTTTTGTAAGAGAATTTATCGATTAAACTTACAGATTTTGGAACAAGGTTGTATTTTGTTTTTAAAAAGCTGTTTACACTTAGAATACTATAGCAACGATAGTCTAGGAAACTTTAGGAATTTATTATTCTTCATAAACGATATGGTGACTAAATTTTCCCTATTAAAACACTTTTGTTTAAATTATCCTTTTATTATTGACTTTTATGATAGTTAAGGCCCAACTATGATAATATACTTAAGATAAATTTTTGTTTAGTTTTATGAATCTGTAATTTGCTTAAGCAAAGTGCGAAACTTTTCGTTCGGAATCAAACGTTTGTTGATGATTTTTGTGTTTTTAAATGTATTTGAGAGGCTTTTTATTAATTTTAACATAAGCTTATGCATAGTTGTAAACTTCCTTTCTTTATAAAAATAATTAAATGAAAATTAAATTTGATGAACTTTAGCCTAATTAAAATATTAAAATTTGGATTAAAAACCATAAATATTTCAACAAAATAACCACAATACTAATTATTTAATAGATATAACAAAACTTTATTTTAAAGTTGTACCGATGTTGCAGCAAATGAGCAATATGTACATTATGGTGGGCCGATTTGTAAATTTAGCGATATTGTGCCATCGATTTTCGATAGCTTTTGGCAAGAGGGAAAAAAGTTCCGCTATGACATATCAAAAAAACCATTTTCGAGGCTCCCAAATTTCCAAATTTGTTGAAAAAACCTTAAAAATGAACACGTAAAAACCTCAAGAGCACAATTTTTGGAAAAACTGCTATCGCCATTGTTTTTAGCATACAATATACCCTTTGACCCACCCAAATGTACACAATTTAAAATTTTCGTCAGTAAAAAATATTCTGTAGGCACTTGTAATAAACTATTAAAGTTTCTAAAATGATTTTCATTACAATATAAAGTAAGATACATTTTAAATTTAAAAAAAAGTTTTTAATTGAATATCAAACGTTATAACAAAGTTGGAGTCTTTGTTTGAATACCATTCGAACGGTGAATTTCACCAACTTCAGTTAAAACTAACTTTTACTTTAACTCCCAGTTAACAATTAGTTTTGACAGTTATAACTGATAGTTTATTATAATTGAGCTTGGTGAAATTGATTGTAAATAGTTTTCAAGCAAAGACTCCATACTGCTTTTAATTTTATAAATAATAATAACTTAAATTAGGCAGCTTCAACGGGATTTTGAACTGCTACCTTTGTGTCTTCTATTGTTGAGAGCTTATCTAAAATCTTTTTCTTTTTCGTATTTGTATCTAGTCGTTGAAGTGTGGAATGATCTTTAAGTAATTTATCTTCCTCTGTATGCTCTTGATCGGCAGTTTTATATGTTGGAGGGAAGAATTTCATAGCCTCCTCTTGCCCAATTAGGGTATTGGGACTCACATAGCTTGGTCCGTATGTTACCAACTGAAGCATGGTATACGATGTAGTCCTTTTAACCTTTAAAACTATTTTATCATTGCTAAAAAGAAATGGAAATGATTTGAAACATATATAGAAGAAGTAAAAAGGAGGAATCGGCAGTGTATAGATTTTTTTTTAACCAATATTTAAGTGAGAGTCTTACTTTGTCACCGATTTATAATTCTCCAAAGAATTGGCTATATATTTAGCTTCATCTGCATCATCACTGGTAAAGAAACCATACATGGGTACATCAAGTTTGTAACGTTCGGCATGTAAAATTAAATCCCGTTTTTTATAAGCATCAAAAGCCATTATAACATATGGTGGTTCCGGCTTAGGATCCGGTGGTAGAAATGTTTCTGTATGACTGCGAAAATAAGTATATATTAAAGCCGCATGAGTACGTTGGTTATCGGCTACCCATATAGGAGGTACGCGTATTTTTTTCGATGCTTTAGTTTTGGGTAAATCTTCGATGATATCCATTTCTTTTTCTACAAGTTCTTCATTAAGAACTTCTAATTCAAAATCTAAACCTACTTTGGAGTTATTATCTTCTTCTGCCACGCTTTTTTCATCTTCTTCATATACATTGTAAAGTTCCACAGATTTTTGAGGTGGACTTAGTATTTCTTCAGATTTATTCGACCAAGAATTATAATCTAGTAGCAAGAAAAAGAGGAAATTCATGGTTTACGTTCATTATTAATTTAAGTTTATGCACCCTCAATATCTTCTTTCATTTCTATATCTTGATAATCTAATAGGGCAGGCACAACAACTTCATCTCCATTATCTGCATATCGCACTTGAGATATTTGTAATTCTTTAGCAAACTGCTGTAAAAGTTTTGGTACTTCTGATCCATTGCCCATAACTTTCCAACAACACACTATCAATTCTTTACCCTCTAATTGTTCCAATATATCATCCGATATTGGATTGGAACAGTTAAAGTGTATTGTTTTGAAGTGTTCTCGAGTAATTTGTACTAGTTTACGTTCTTTCAATTGTATTCTTAATTGTTCTGCTTTTTTCAAGATGTCTTTCATAAAGTCACGATTAACTTGGGGACCAAATATGGTAACACCCATGTCTGGTAAATTCTCCATAATCGTATCAGTGACTTTACTAAGATTATTCAATCGTTCCCTTTCTTTTTGCTCTAACTCCAAGGCTAAGGATTGGTTAAGATTTTCTTCTATGATTTGACGTCGCCGTAATTCCTCGGGGAGATTTTCGTTTAATTCATAAAAATTTCTGGTTTCCAATTCTAATAGGCGTAGCTCCGAACATATTAAAGACATTAATTTAGGAACGTTTGAGCCAAACATTATGTTAACCGCTTTGTAGTTCTAGAATTAAAGGAATTTTCTTTTGAATCATATAAATTTTTAGGAATTTCCAGAATACCGTTACAAATAACCAAGTAGGTTCACTTTTGCGCCGAAATCGCTTAAAAATGTCTATGGTATCGGCCTTACACTAGGAAAAAGTTAAAAAATTTGCAAACATTTCGAAAATACCCTAATTTCAATTACTTACTATAGCATAACTTAAATTATCTCCTCCTAGTTCCAGTTTGAGTTTTCTTAAACTTCCAACCATACCCAAACACGGACCACACCATTCTGAATATATGTCTAAAACTATTAATGTGACACTTAATTTTTTAGATCTAAAATTTATTTTATAATTATCTTATTTTCCTACCCAATAAACCCGGTCTCTCCAAAAATATATATAACTCCTCATCGGTTTGTATATCTTCTTGTAATTTTGGTGCTGCTGCCTTTTTGGCCATTATTTTTGCGGTTTTTTATTTGTTAAGTTTTATTTTAAAAACAAATTTAGTAAATTTTAGCCTAAAAATTTTAAATTTTATTTAGGAAAATTGTATGTTTTTTCAGAAAAAAATTCAAGGTTGGAAATATGTATTGTAATAGTATTCCAAATCTTTTTATGCATTACATATCGTCGGTTGATTATTTAATTGTCGTATGTCGTATGTAATTTGCATCCACATACGACAATTAAATAATCAACCGACGATATGTATATCCAAACTCAAATAAGAATTTAATTTTTAAAGGCAACTTTTGATTTTAAATATTTCCAAAAAATAAAAGGAGTAACAATTTTCCCTAATCTAGCCCTACAAGGAATGAATGAGCGAGTCATCACATTTTGCACGTTAGCGTTAAGAAAATTATAAGAAAACTTGACTTTCTATCGTTTCTCCCATCATTTTCTTAACACCAACGTAAAAAAAATGATGATTCGCTCATTTATTTCTTGTAGGGTAACTAGTAGGGTTTATAAAGTTATCGAAAATTTTTTCCAAAAATATTTTTAGATAACAGCATTGTATTGAAAATGTACTGAATCTAACGTAGCCTACACACAGGTCCGTAAATATATACATATGTATTTTTGTAAACGCTTCAATCATTTTACTTATTCCATTAGTGAATAGGGGTTTTACCTAAATAGTGCTCCTACAAAAAATATGTCATATTAATTCTACTAATTTGAATCGATAACTGACTTCCCCTAGTTACCTCATAACTAAGTCGCAAATTACAGTGTGGGCATTTCTTGGCGGACAGAAAAATTTTGTTGGCGAGAGAGGCAAGAAGTAAAGTCACGCATACAGCGTCGCCCCCTTACCAACAAACTTTTTCTGCCCGGCAAGAAATGTCCATAGTGTAAATTGCGACTTAACGGGAATGTTTGCACTGTAGCGTTGTACTCTCGGAGATGTCTTTTTGTAAAAAGGCATATCGTCATCTTAAAGACCTAATGTAAAAATTAAGTTTTTTATGGATTTTTATTCCCTTTATCATAACGCATATGTGTGCAAAATTTTGAACATGTAATATTACAAATGACAAAGTTTTTGTAACGTTACGCACAAAAAAAGAGAAAAATAAATCATCAAAAATCACGAAAAAAGATTAATTTTGTTGCATATATGTAGGTTATTTCGCCTTTAAGGTGACGATATGTACTTTCACCACAAAAAGAAGTCTATAATAAAGACAAATCAGTCTTAAATATATAGAATTTACTTTAGAAAAGCGCTTTGTCTGACATAAAAACTTTTAAAACCTATTCTAGCTACGTTTGATAGTGTATTTATTTTATTTTTTTCTTTTACAAAATTATAAGTTAAAATTATTAAGGAAATCTATTTTTAAAATTAAGTAAAAATAACAAACTTTTTATATTAAAAAAAAACAGCTGGCAACAATGACTCTAAGTAACAATGGCAAGTCTGGCGTTGTTTATGTACGAAGCAGAGCTGCCATGACAAAAAATTATTACAACTAAAATTTTTGAAAAAGTAACCAAATGTGAAAAATATACCCAAATTTTAAACTCCTTTTGTAAATTGAAAAAAAAAAAACATTAAAATTTATTTAAAAATGTAGTTCTTATTAAAAAACATTTCTATTTCATTTGCTGCAAGACCGGCATAACTCAAAAAATGAAGTTTTGGAGTTAGAGATGCAGAATTGTTCGCTATGTTTTTCTTTATATTGTGTATTAAATTCATCTTTATATCTTTTATACTTTCCCAGTTTGAAGAGAATGTGCCTTCTTTTTTCTAAGTTGTTAGAACAAATCAAAAACTTTAAACGCGTTTATCTCGAAATGGATTTTTTAGAGTTATGCCGGTCTTGCAGCAAATGAGCGATATGTAATTTTTTAGATTAGAACACGCTCTATTTTCCTGTGGCAAACATAAACAAAACAGCTGGTTTGTTTATACACGTTAAAAAGTCAGCTTTTGTTTACATTTACAGGTTATGTCATAAGGAAAAACATAAGCAGGTGTGATAGCAAAAATTATGAATCGTATGTAAAATGGAAATTTTGACATACATACGAAATTACATATGAGTAAGAAAAGTGACAGTTCATATGTAAAATACATCCCGTCTGATAGTACCTTTAGCGAAATGTAAAATACATATTTTCTAATTTTTTTAAATTTAGATATATCTAACATTTTTTAAAAACAGGTATAAATGTTTTCTTTTTTAAAATTTTTGCCGATTTTGTCGAATTTATCGGAGCACATATAATTTGTGTTATACAAAAACGTAATGAAAACAGGTAACAGGTGACTGAAAAGCTTATCAAGAAAAATAAAAAATATTCAGCCATATTACTATTTTAGGGGGGAAAAAGTAACCAAAATAAGAAAAAATACCCACATCACCACATTGAAAAACAAATGACCAACTTTGTTTAGAAATATTAAAAACGGCAACTCTAATACGAAGCTCAAAGCAATTCGGTAGTTAAATAATTATTAATTGTGAAAAACGTTATTTGTCTTGAAAAAGTGTAATTTTTTACGAAATGTTAAATAAAACTGTGTTAAATTTGCAATTTGATAATGAAGTGAAAGTAAAAAATGAAAGTACTTGAAAAAAATGTGTTTTAAGCGGATATGTTAAGAAAATTCAAAAATTTGTGCGCAAATGTATAAAAAAATAGTGTGCTATATTCGGCTGTGCCGAGTCTTTAATATCCTTCACCATACAACTCACACACTTACGCACATTGCACAAGTTTACACTACATTTCGTTCTGGAAAAATTTTGACCGTCGCCGACTACTTATGATCAGGACAAGAAGTTCATGCACTAAAAACATGCACTTAAAATTACATTCATATATAGGATGACATTTTAAAATTTGTTTTAACTATTTCAACTAATTCTTATATTATTTTTCAAGATCAATCCATAGCTCAGTTTTATTTATCAGATAACGGTACGTTTTTGGTTTTCCAGAGTCAGTCTGGTTGGATTAAAATGAATTAATTTTTATTTGAAAGACTAATCGGCGAATAGTGGCCCGTTATGGCTTAACTTTTTTTTAAGGTACAAAACATCTTTCGAAATGACAATATGTAATTGGATAAAAACGTTAGAATTTTCACAAAATCTTAGCTTTGATCCACTATAATCCACTATATTTTTTATCCGATTAACGGCCAATTTCACCAAGTTCAGTTAAAACTAACTATCAGTTATAACTGTCAAAAACATATTGGAAACTGGAAGCTTAAGTAATAGCCCAGCAAAAAAAGACATGCAAAAGAAGTAGTAAATGCATGGGTTCCGCGGATAATGCACTGGTTCTTTTTAGATGAAACATGCATGATTTTAACATTAGCGTGTCGTTGGCGAGCATGGGTTCACATTTAGGTAAACGGCTCGTCATTAAAAATATTGCTTAGAACCAATGAAAGTTCAGTGATTAGATCGGGGTTTTCATTGATCTGGAATATTAACTGAAATCAGTGTGAATGAAAGCAATGAATCATTAATGATTTTAATACGTATTTTCATTGGTGCTCGATATTAATTTTTATATGCATTATGGGAATGTATTATAAAAAACATTGTTACTTTTGTTTTCCATATGTAGTAGTAAGATTTTGACAACGGCGGGTAAATTTTACACAAATAAAATGCCTGTTAAGATTTTTGTATGACGTGCTAAATTCCCAATTTTCCATATTTGATAAATACACCGAAATTTATTGTTGAGGGAAAGCTAGCCTCTATGCGCATTTCACTGGTTGCTTAGGCCAGATCATCAGGAAACCTTTTCCAAAGATTTTAGAAAAGCTAAAAATATTATACAAATAAAACCCTAAAGCGAATAAGAATTTTAAACACTCAAAGTCTTACTTGTAACAATATCATAGCTTAAACAAAACACCAACAATAAACAGTGAGTTTATCTTTTCTTACATCCCCCTACAATTGGTTGGGTTCTTTCCGACTCGAATTGTAGTTGTAAGTGGGTAAAAAGTAAAAACAAAATTAAAAAACAAATTGCTTCATTCTATTGTCTTCGCAAGAAAACAACAAAAAAAAACCAATTTGGAAATTCAGTTTTCTGCACGGGCACATGCTAGTATATTATCAAAGTTATTTACGGGAATACAAAATTTACTATTAAGATTTTTGTATGACGTGCTAAATTTTCAATTTTCCATATTTGATAAATACGCCTGTTGTTTTTTGTATTGTTGCAGAGGTAAGCAGACCTATTGCATAGGCCTTAATAAATAAATATAAGAAATTTAAATACATATTAATATTAAATGTATTTACATATGGAGGGTTGAACCGAACCAAGTCATAAAATAAAACTGGTGTGAAATTCTTCGCAAAGTTTAACTCTATCGAGTTCTGTAACGGACTAAATCAAAAAGTTTTTCGTTCCAAAGGTAACGGTAATAAACCCATGTCAATGGCTCCAGAAATAAATGGAAGTTCACTTACTCAAACTCAAAATATTATCGAATTTTCATTTTTGACTTGGTTCGCTTCAGCTCTGAGCCCTCCATATGTATATATGTATTAGAAAAATTTAACTCAATCATTAAAGTCAATTGTATATAACTCAGCGGTAACTAGAATGAGTAAAGAGGCCTAATAGAAGGCCTTATTTAGCAGTCACAAGCATTCAGAAACCCTTCTCGCCGCATTCCATACTTATTTATTTTTTACACAGGTTGTCATTGGGCGCAAGGCCTTCCACACTTCCTTTAAAAACAACTTCGATCCCTTCCCAAAGAAGCGAGTAAGGTCACTAAATTTGGCAGGCATTTTTAATTCATTCAAGTAGTTAAGTGCTCAAGAAGTCATGAAAATATCCCTTCTACTCGAACAACTTCCAAAGTTTTTTGCTGGGAGGTAGTTAGTTTTAACTGAACTTGGTGAAATTGGCCGTTGAGCCAATTAGCCACTTTTCTGGCGTAATTTAATAGCTTTCAAATGAGACATATGTGCATACATATTATGTTACCTGTTTAGGCTTGGAAAATGGATGGAGTCTGAAAAAGAAGTGTACAGCGAAAAAAAAAATTTCCGTTATCTATAAATGTAATGTTATGGGAGAAAACTGAGCTCATATTAGGATTTAACATGTCAAAAAAATCAGAATTAGTTGGATTTGTTAAAAAAATATTTTCAAGGGGGCCTCTCTATTTTAATTACGGCATCATCAACGAGTTTAACTTCCCAGCAAAAAAAGACATGCAAAAGAAGTAGTAAATTCATGGGTTCCGCGGATAATGCACTGGTTCTTTTTAGGTGAAACATGCATGATTTTAACATTAGCGTGTCATTGGGTAGCATGGGTTCACATTTAGATAAACGGCTCGTCATTAAAAATGTTGCTTAGAACCAATGAAAGTTCAGTAATTAAATCGGTGTTTTCATTGATCTGGAATATTAACTAAAATGAGTGTGAATGAAAAGCAATGAATCATTAATGATTTTAATACGTATTTTCATTGGTGCTCGATATTAATTTTTATATGCGTTATGGGAATGTATTATAAATTAAATTTTTCCTTTTGTTATCCCTATGTAGTAGTAAGATTTTGACAACGGCGGGTAAATTTTACACAAACAAAATGCCTGTTGTTTGTTGTATTGTTGTAGAGGTAAGCAGACCTATTGGATAGGCCTTAATATACGCAATATAACAAATTTAAATACGTATTAAAATTAAATGTATTTGCATATGTAAATATTAAAAAAATTTAACTCAATCATTAAAGTCAATTGTATATAATATTCGTCCCCTTACAATCCTAAAATAATACCTAATTATAGTGAAAAATTGTAATTCCTACATAAGAGTTGAATGGGTGCATTGCATGTAATTTTTCATGGGTTCACTTATTTAAAATTTATTCGACTTTTTGAAGGCATTTTTAATTCATTCAAGTAGTTAAGTGCTAAAGAAGTCATGAAAATATCACTTCTACTTGCACAACTTTCAATGTGTTTTGCTGGGATGGGTTGTAAATGCCTGTGTTCATTTACTAATAATTGTTACAAACTTGTTAAAATTGTTACAAGTAAAGCTACGGTCACATTTATTAAATATTTGACCAAATAAGCGTTACCACTTCTTTAGTTAATAGTTAGTGAGATTTAACATAGTCTTAATATAACAAAATAAACTATTTATAATTTATAAACAATGTCAAAAATGTGTTAAAATTTTGTTGTTGCTTTCTACAGAAATACATATTGCGTTTTAAAATTATCAACACCACAAGATATGCAGCGTTTAAAATTTAAAAATTCAATATACATATGTACATTTCTATAGAATAAAACAACAAAATTATGAAATATTTTCGATTTTGTTTTTGCTTTCGATATAATTTTTGGCGTTGCGTTTGCGTTTTACAAATTTAGGGCCTTAGTTATTTTATTTTTATTTAAATCATCATTTGAATTTCTTATGTACATATGTACATTAAAATAAATATTTAAAGTCAACTAAATTATTAAAACACGTACATTTCTTTTGCTCGAAGAAATAAAAATAAAAACTGTTATTTCTGTTAAAAAAAAGAAGAGGAATAACTGTTACGGTCCCTGCATTTGTAACTGTAATTATATAATTATTTACTGGAAATTTTTTGATTCGCAAAGATATCTTTAGATGGGTCTCAGAGTAACCACAACAAAAATGCAATTGCTGTAAGCCATTTGCCCTGTTTAAAAAAATAAAGGCACTCTCAAGACATACTTATGAATATGGGTAATTCCAAAGTGTTGAACGTGACAGTCGTACGCCTAGGCGCGCCTAAAAAATGCAATAACATTTTAAACAAAAAATATTTTTATGTTTTTTTAACCCTTAAATTATAGCACTAAAAAAGCACTGTTATCTATGCTAAAGTTTATGAAGGGCGCGATTCTAGGTCAAAGATAATGACAAAAGAAATAGCGGTTCGAACGTGAAATAAACAGAAGTAGTTTTTGTGGCCATTTATAAAAAGGCGTAATTGAACGAAACCCTTCAAAATTTTTTAGTCAAACTACTTTCAGAATTTTACGTAGCAATGTAACATTAAAATGTCTTTGGTTTGATTCCAAAATCGTCTGTATTTTCTTTTTCTTAAGCCAAAATATGGGTCGATACGTGACATTTCGAACGTTAATTTTTTTCCGTAATAATTCAACTGAATAATAATTAAAATAAAATAAAAAATTACTGTTTATCTTACCTTTTTTAGGAAAGATAAATATTAAAGAAAACATACAATAAAACATTCTCACAAATAATAAATTACGTTTGCACAACTTTGCAGTCTGATTGTTCATCTAAGTGAACAAATTTATGAGCAAATTTATAAAATTAGTAAAATCGAAATATTTCTTTATAACAATATCGTAAAATAATCAGCTTTTAAATTTTTGGTCACGGTGGACCTTTTGACGGAAATGCCCATATTAGTATAGGTAACTTGTTTTACGTTTTGCTCTATTCAGTAAAATAAAAAATTCTAAATTCGACAACAAAACTCTCTTATACGTGCAAACATTATTTCTAAATCTGCACGCTAGTTTCAGAGGTTTTGTAAAGTTTTACTTGAAATAAAAATAACTGTTTTAAAATTTTAATAACATTTTTGTTTTTAAAATTCATTTAAAATAAAAAAAAAAAACGAAGAGCCAGTTTTTTTTAAGAAGCATGTGGCTAAATACAATCCAATGCAATTTTTCATTCAAATTGGTGCACAATTTTTGATTTAATTCGCAATTCAGTGACAGAACCAAATTTCCATACAACAGTAAACACAACCACACAAAATCAAAAGTTTTACAGTACAGTTTTTAGCTGTTCTATGTTTATAAAATTGTAACTTTACTGACTGACTAAACGCTTGAAGCTAAAAACTTGAAATTTGGACCGGAGTTTGATCTCTCCCGAAATTGATCCGCTAAGACGGGATTTTTGGAAATTCGGATTTAGGGGGTAAAAAAGGGTAAAACGGTAAATTCGGCTACCTTATATTTCCAAAATTAAAAGAAATGCAACAATGATGTACAGTAGTTTTGACTTAGCTGCACAATCTCCTTTGCACGATTTTTTGTGCAGGTAAATCAAAAATGCAGTTATCTTAAATGCATTTACCTGCCTTAATGTGCAGGTACACAATTGTGGTTACCTGCACAAAAGTGCAGCTAAGGTAAAGTGTTTGATTTAAAAGTAGAATAAAAAAATTATTTTTAAATACATAAATTTAAAATTTTATTTCAACCCAGCTAGCATTTTCAATCGTCTAGGAGTCTACTGGGAATCTCACAGGGAGTGTTTTTGATCGTCGACGAGCTTATTTTTTAATGGTAGATAACTCCTCGCACGGGAGAAACTGTTACACGTGCTGATTCCTATGAGAGATTCTTCCATAACGCAGCGAAAACGCTTATACAATCGTAAAGGGAATCGTTTATGATGTATGTAGAGATTATCTAACGAGTCTTTCAAAAAACATGCCAAGAGTCGTATGCGACTCATGTAGGTATTATTCTACAACTCGTGAAATGCTCAGTCGTATAAATAAGGGCATCAAGCGTATTTTTCATGCCAAAACTTCTAATTTTCATACAATTTCTATAAAACAAACCTTAAGGTCGCGAAATCAACACCATCCTGTATGAAAATCCTGTTTTACAGATCGTTAGGCTGGTTTGTTTTATTTAAATTGTATTGGCAATAACATTTTCATACTTCAAAAACGGTCTTATTTAGGTAGATCAGTAATTGTTATACGACTCTTACAGAGAGTTCCAAAAGGTTCATTCCAAGATTTAAAGACGAGCGTGTCAAAAAATAAATAAAAAAATAAATTAAAAAAAGATTTAGATGTTTTTGTTTTTGTTACTCGCCAGATAATCATCAGAAGATTCTTTTAGGAGTTGTATATTAAACAAAATAACAGATCATTTTATACGTGTATGTATGTTTATTTAATATAAAAGAAACATTAACAAAAACAATGAGAATTCACAAAGAACATAAAAATTTATGAAAAAAAACAAAATAATTGCGATTTATAATTTTAAAAACAGCTTAAATTGGATATTTATGTGAAAAAGTGTCCACCATATATTTTTATGAGTGCAGGCTAACTTTGATGTTTTGTATGAAAATATTTTAAAGCTGCCCAAAAATATGAAAAATATAAAGGTATACAAAATGCACGTAAAAAAGGATTTTGGAGAATAATTCCAGAAAAAATGTATTTTGGGCAGTTAAGTCAAAGTGCAGCTAACTTTGATATTTTGTATGAAAATAATTTTAAAATGCCAAAAATTTTGTGCATTTATCTTAAATGCGCAGTTATAGAAAGTGCACTTAAAAAAGGAATTTGTATGGAATTATAAAGAATAATTCCAAAAACTATCAATTTTGTGCAGTTAAGTCAAAAGTGCACGTAAACAAAAGGCAGTTAAGTCAAAACTACTGTAATACTTACCGTTGTTCTTTAGAAAAATAAGCGGCCCCTTTAGAGAATAAACGGAATAAACCTGTATTTTGGTACTTTTTTGTCACCCCATCTATCTTTTAAACCAATAAACAAAGAAATAAATATTATTTCACATTCGAAACTTATCTAAACAAATACATATACTAATTTGGTACTTTTTCGAAATTCGAAGGTTTAAGGGGTCAACATTTTAACTATTTTTGTGATTTAAAAAAAAAAAATTGTTTTCTCCATTCATTGACATACATACATATTATGTATTTAATTATGGGCTCCCACTACAATATTGAAATTTTTGATACTTCAATGGGGAGATACTTCAACATATTTCTTTGCATGAGAATCCGTTAGACGGATCCTTTTGGTACTTTTTGGTTCTATAACTGGTACTTTTTTATATTTTTAATTTCCGTAATATTGGACGTAGAAACACAAAATTAAACATGTAAGGTCCTGAGTGAATGAGAGTTTGTTAGAGGGATCTTTTTGTTACTTTTAAGTTCTTTAACTGCACCTTTTTTATAATTAAACTAGAACTTTGATTAATTTAATAATTATAGCTGCTCATTAAAAAATATAAGCGGACAGGTATCTGGTACTTTTGGTTGAAATTCGGCCCTTTTTGGGAGTAATTAGGTAAAGCCTGTATCTTGGAACTTTCTTGTCACCCCATCTATCTTTTAAACTAATACACATAGAAATCAAAATTATATCAAATTTGTAACACATCTAAAAATTAAATGCAAATTTGATGATTTTATGGGTAGAAAATAGAAGCAGTTGTGGTTTTTCTCATATTTCAGCCATTTGTGGCCATTGTGAGCTATCTGAATTTCAAAAGCAAAAAATTCCGGACTATATATGGTATGAATATATAATAACTTTGTCCAAAATATCTGGGATCTTCAGACAAAGGACATACCGTCGACGAACAATTTATTTCCCTACTCATAAGGACCTAGAATACATATACATATACATATACATACTCATACTTATATACCTGTGGTGAAGGGTATAACAAAGAAAATATCTTCGGAAAAAAATTGTGAAATATCAGAAAAAACATCGCAGTGTTGTCTTCCCAAATTAAATGCAATTTTATTCAACGTGAACTTTAAACGGTAAGTACTTTCTTGTATATTCCTTTATAAATTATTTATAATCAGTTAGAAAATGTTTTTAACATAAAAAGATGCTTTGAAGTACCTTTTAAATGAATTATAAAATGACAATATTTACTTTGAAAACAAAGCTGTTATACTAAAATTTTATCGATATAACGGTACTTACTATTAGCTGTCAATAATCTATATATAAATCGTCTGAGGCAAAACAGTTAAGAACACTTTTCTCCTCTGTATGTCAACCGATTTGAACAAAATATATACCATTTGAAAGATATTTACTTAAAGAAGTGCACAATATATCGAGCCCTTAGCGCCAAATTATCGTAAGCGACGTGCCTACTGATATTTTACAATTGTCAGAATACAAAAATAGTTAATAAATTTATAAATATAGGGAGTACGATTTTATCGTAAGTCAATGCGTACATTTTACAATAAATAAATTTTATCGTAAGTGACATTATTTAATGTGACATTTTTACATTATTTTTGTTTTACATTATTCTTGTTCTAACTGGACATACTGAATTAAAAAAAAATAACGGTAACTTATTTCAGGTCTCCCTTCTTACTTGATATAAAGATTAGGGAATTACTAAGTATACACATATTTTATTAAATAGTTATGGATTTCAATTCAACTGAGGTAAAACTTTAAAATAAATAGTATTTATAAATGTGTATTTTGAATGTGGAGTTTAGGATTTTATGACAGTTGTTCGGGCCAAAAGCGCAATAGAGCAATATTGTCAGTAATATCATTCTTTTTGAGGACTTCAGTTTTCGTTCAGAACATAAAAGTAACATTTTTGCTGCCAGCACATACAATGATGCCCGTTGATTCTATACATGCAACAACTGAATCTTTTATTAAGGGAAGAACAATTTGGGCACCTTCTGAGTGGACTTCACTAATTTCAAACTCGTGAACATCTCCAAAATGCTATGAGTGCATTGTATTAAAACATACTGATTTTATGAATTAGAAGTTGTACTCTAAAGCATTTCTCCCTAATAATATTAAAATAAAATGTAATAGTTTGAGGTCTGTGAATTTCCATAAACAGAGATTTAGAGCTCAGTTTATTTATGGATACAGCGAGAATAGAAGAGTGGAAGAATTGAATTTGAGCCAACTTAAAAAGAATCTTCTAATGATTATCTGACGAGTAACAAAAACAAAAAAAATTTAATTTTTTTTTATATATTAATTTTTTAAAAATATTTTGACACGCTCGTCTTTGAATCTTGGAATTAACCTTTTGCGACTCTCTGTGAAGAGTCATATAACAATTACTAAATAAGAGCGTTTGTAAAATATGAAAATTCTATTGTCAATACAATTTCAATAAAACAAACCGACCTAAGGATCTGTAAAAAAGGATTTTCCGACAGGATAGTGTTGATTTCGCAACCTTAAGGTTTGTTTTATATAAATTGTATGAAAATTAGAACTTTTAACATGAAAAATACGCTTGATGCCCCTTTTTAGGTAGCTCAGTTATACGGCTGAGCATTTTACGAGTTGTAAAATAATCCCTACATAGTCTCATACGACTCTTGCCATGCTTTTTAAAAGACTCGTTAGATAATCTCTACATACAGCTAGTGCTGGGAAACTATCGATATTTTCAATTATCGATATTTATCGATAGTTCAGATTTCACTATCGATATATCGATATTACTATCGAGTTAATGTTTGTACTTGTGCAGGAAACTTTAATTATTTTTTTATAAGGCTACAGTTCCTTGTTTTTATCACTTTATTGAATGTATAAGACTTATGTATATACGCACCTTTCTGAAGGAACCAAAGTAATTTTTCTAAATTCTAAAACCAAAAAGGTAATCAATCTAGCGGACTTATCCTCTAATGGTCATTCATTGTTTTGTCTTATGCTTGCAATTGCATTTTTTTACAACATTACAAAAATATTTGCCATTTTAGTCCCTATATAAACATGCAAAAATTTCGACTTAAAGTCCTTTAATAAGCAGTAAAAAGCACTGCTAAGCAATCCATACCACTTGCCATTCTTGTTGTTTGTATTCATTGCTGTAATTCAACGCGAATTAATAATCACCCTAATTCTATTTGGCGTCGTCAACAGTAAACAACGCCGTTTTTTATGTTTTGTTTCAATTTCGTATTCCCGTTGGCAATATTGCCATATTGCGATGACTGTTAACATATGTTTGGTATTTTCTAAGAAAAATTGGCGTTGCTGTTGCCTTAAATTGCCCTTGATTTTGTCGTCGGCATTTTTAGTGTTGTCTTGTGCTGCTTTGTGTCGTGTTTTTAAAATTTTACGTTATGGTTGGCTGCAATCATTATTTCTTGGGCGGTTTTGATATTTTTCTTCATTTGTGTTGTGTTTTGATATATTTTTTGTGGATATAATTGAAAAAATTAAAATAACAACTAAGGCCCAGAACAGCGGGTTAAACGCAACTGCAACGAAACCCTTTAGAAATTATTATTTTGAAACCAGTTTCAATCGTTTTCCACACACCCTGCAACCTAAATTGTACCAGAATGTTATAAAATTATCACAATCATTTCGATTTTCTTTGAAAACAAATGAAACGCAAACAAGAGTTTCCTGCACGCCGGTTTCAATGCAACTGATTTCCAATGCATTTCAAACTGGTCTCAAAATGGCCGCGTCGTGTGTGGTCCCTCAAAGGAGTCTATGGCATAAACTCAAATGAAACTCGAAAATAACTAGAAGTTGCAGTTTCGTTGCAGTTGCGTTTCACCGTCTGTTCTGGGCCTAAGTGCCAGTTCGAGAGGCTAGTGGCAGAGCTTGTAGAAAATCCATTACTAGCCAGAGGATTATGCCGGGTCTCTTTTCCTAATAAATTAAATATCCCTTGCGATTAAAGAAGAGATAATGGTCTTGTTTTTTTTTGGGCTAAAATTTTGATGTGGGTTCCGTCCACACAGCCAATTACACCTGGAAATGCTGCTTTTCAAAGAAATGCAACTTTAATTTATCCATTGTGGACAAAGTTCTCTCTTCATGGCTTCCAGAATCTCAGACAAAATTTTTAAACTTGTGGCTGGGACAGTCAAAAGTGGAAATAATTTCCAACGCTGAGCTGGTACGATCCCTGGGCCAAAAAACGCAATGTTGCTGCAAATATATTGTGTTTGGAACAAACGTTCCCTTTTATAAATGAGGCTCTATTATTTCAAACACATGTTTAAAAGAAAGTTTATTCAGCCGAAAATAACTGTCAGATCTTAAAAAGGTTAAAAAAAATCCATTAGGCACTTGGGAAAATTTAATATAATAAAAAATTTTCATTTAAACATTATTTTTTTAAAAACAAATTTTTATTTAACTTAAAATTTGGACAAACAGCACAGAATTTTTTTTTCTTATAAAAAAAAACAGTAAACAAAATGAATCAGCTGATTTAACATTAGAGATGTGTGCTGTATTTTATTAACATTATCGATAAATAGTCAACGGCGTCATAATACTCTTACAAAATACCAATTTAACATAGAATTGATGTTGTCTTTGATAAGAATTGCTGTTGCCTTAAAATTGCAATTGTTATTGCCGACGCCAAATAGAATAAGGGTGAATATCATGTAAAAATTTGCGGCAAAAAACTGTGTGTGTATAGCTGCTGTAACATGTCTTCATAGCTGTATTTTAAATAATAATATAGATATTGATATTTTCGATATTTTATCGATAGTTTCCCAGCACTACATACAGCACAAACGATTCCCTTTACAATTAATATAAGCGTCATTCGCTGCGTTATAGAAGAATCTCTCATACGAATCAGCACGTGTAACAGTTTCTCCCGTGCGAGGATTCGTCAACAATTAAAAAATGAGCTCGTCGACGATCAAAAACACTCTTTGTATGACTCCCAGTAGACCCTATACGATTGAAAATGCTAGCTGGGATATATCGAATTAAACTTATTTATAGCTTTAAATCAAAATAAACAAGAACAATAAAAATATCGAAAGCGACAGAGTTTTGCGCTCAAAAGTAGCCTAATGTAAAAAAATATATCGTAAACGCCATAATCAATACACAATGTAAGCAAGCTATATTTTTTTTGTAGTCGGTAAATAGCTTGGACGAAATTATAATATGTCGCGTCAAAACATTTTTAAGTTTATGTATACATTTCAATATAATCTAAAAAAACTCTTCTCCTGTAAAATTTGTATTTTGTCGCTTACGCTAATTTGGCGCTAAGGGCTCGATATATTTTATGAAAATCTGTTCAATAATTTCAGAGTTATAGGCGTTCAAATTTGCTACTAACACAAATACAAAAAATTTGTTTTTTTTTTATTATCAAATAATAACAAAATAGGGTTGTCGATTATTCGATATTTTTTAGAAATCGATTTTCGAATATTTCGACTATACAAAGTCGGAAAATAAAATGTGATCATTTTTAAATTTTCTATAATATTGAACTTAGAAACGTTATGTTATAGGTGCATGGTCCTGAGTGAATGAAACCCTATGAGATTAAAAATGTTGGCTAGTTTTTATTTTTTCTTTGGTATGTTTTGAATTTTTGTTAATATTCGACCTATAAAGATAAAATTAAAAATGCATGGTCCTGGGGGAATAAGAACATGTAAGGGGAGCTTTTTGGTACTTTTTCGTTCAACATCTGGTACATTGATTAATTTTCGTTAATTTTAGACATTAAAAAATAAAATTAAACTTGCAATATCCTGATTGACAATCTATTAAGGAGATTTTTTGATACTTTTTTGTTTTATCAATTCTGATGATATTGAACTTATAAAATAAAATTAACTCTCGTGGAAGTTAAAATATGAAACGGAGGTTGGTCCCTCGCCAAATCGATCCACTAAGACGGGAAAAATGAACGAAACATGTAAATTCATATATGCATAGTTGTACTATGTTTTCTTCTTATGAATATGAAAATGTATGGTCGAATTTTGACCATTAGGTGAACACTAGTTTAATAGAAAACTTCATCACCTATTACTTGATGATATCTGCGCTAAATTGTTCGCAATTGTGCCAAAACCAATATTTTGGGAAGAAGAAGTAGTAATTTGTCTATACCTCGATTATTTATAAGCGAAATTTGTTACTGCATTTTTCCGACGTGCGAAAAAATTCTTTCTTTTGTACAACTACATTTTAAATAAAAACAAAGTTTTTAGAACTTATTTTTTTAAATGTAATTGTTCGAGAGAAAGAATTCTTTCGTACATCCGAAATAGGCTATTAATTGTAAATTATAAGGAGACTTCAAAAAGTAAGGATGTATGGGCAAAAATTAGAGATTTATGTATTAAATTAGAGGCATTCGTATTTCGAGCTCACATTTCAGCAAGTTGCGGACCGATTGGTGATAAAAATATCTAAAAGCAGACAAACGCTACTCATAAGAACCCAGAATTTACGTATACATATACCTACCTTATAAAGTCTAAGATCAATAGAATATACGCTTTCCACCTGTAGTCGAATAAATAAAAAAAAAAAAAAAATCAAGTAAGAGTGCTATATTCGAATATGCCGAATCTTATATACCATTCACCATGGTGCGATAATATCAGAAAGTTATATAAATACCGCTCTTTTGATATAAATAAATTCACATTAAAGCCCACTTGTCCAACCCCGCCCACATTTTGTCGAATGTTGTGTATTGATATCCAAGGAGCTTGTTGCTAATTTGGAAACTTTGGCTCATGCAATTTTTCATATACATATACAGAAATCTATAATGTCTTTGTATGGGAAGTGCCACGCCCACTTGTCCAATCTCGCCCACATTTTGTCGGATCTTGTGCTCTGATAACCAAGATTCTTGTACCTAATTTGGAAACTTTGGCTCCTGCCGTTCTCAAGATATACATAAAAAAATTAGAAAAAACAACAACAAGGGGTTTTCCGAAAATCCCAGAAACGATGAGGCTTACTAGGCCGTTAGTTATCTATGTAACCTTGCGTTATTTACACACCGTCTATTTATCTGTATATCTGGAGAACGGAAGGAGCAAAAGTTTCAAAATTTGGCACAAGCACCTTGGTTTTCAATACACAACATCCGACAAAATGTAGGCGGAATTGATGAAGTGGTCGTGGCACTTCCCATACAAAGAAATTACAGACTTCCGTATATCTGGAGAATGGCAGGAACTAAAGTTTTCAAATTAGGTACAAGCATCTTGGTTATCAAAACACAATATCCAACAAAATATGGGCGGGATCGGACAAGTGGTCGTGGGACAAAATCGATTTATTCGGCACATTAAGCTGGGTTACCAATACACAACATTTTTAAAAATATGGGTGGGATCTAAGAAGTGGGCGTGGCAGATTCCGTACAAAGATTTAGATTTCTGTATATCTAGAGAATAGCAAAGTTTCCAAATAAGGTAAAATTTTCTTGGTTATCAATGCAAAACATCCGACAAAATGTGGGCGAGATTGGAAAAGTAGCAGTGCCACAAAATAGATTTATTAATATATAAAGAATGATATTTATATAACTTTCTCTTTTTATCGCACAATAGTGAAGGGTATAAAAGATTCGGGATAGCCGAATACAGGGGTCAAATTACGAAAAAGATCGCACTTTCCTTATAGATTGAAATTTTTTTTTTATTTTGTTTTTCTTTTTTTAAATGCATTTGAGAGGCTTCTTGTTAATTTTTGACAGAAGCGTAAGCAAGCTTATGCGTATTATAGTTGGGCTTTTACTTGCTTTTAAGTAGAAACCCTAAGACAGTCTGTATTTTATTCAATGTTCTGTATTTGTAATGTTTTTATACCCTCCACCACAATAAGTTGTGAAGAGGGTATACATACTTAGTTTTTCATTCCGTGTGAAACTTTTTAATAATTCATCTCAGACCCCATAAAGTATTTATATTTTTTGGCTCCTTGAGTAATTCTTAGTCGATTTAGCCATGTCCGTCTGTGGAAAACACGCTCACTTTCGAAAAACTCAAAAGAAATAAATGCTTGTAGTTATCCTAAGCAGTTTGGGTTTGAAATCCAGCAACATCGGTTCAGTAGGATCAGAGCTATAAATCAAAATGTGGAACCACACCCTTAAAAAATTTATAATTTTTTTACAAAAACTAACATAAATGGTGGAACAATGCACGGAATGATATAAGATTTTGCAAAAATTCGTTTTATTCTACTGGAAATCACGCTGTAAAATTTCGTGAAGTTCCGTCCATAATTTACCCTAGGCCCTATATAAACCCTACTCCCGAAAAGCAGTTTAGTACGCCTAAAACGCAATCAATAATGCTATCATAATAGAATTTGGTACTTCACAGTTTTATAGAACTAGAAATGACACTGTGAAATTTCGTGATGATCTGTCCATAATTTACCCTAGGCCCCATAATAACCATACTACCGGCAAACAGTTTATTACGCCATAAACCGTAATAAATAATACTATCAGAAAAAAATTTAATACTTCACAGTTTTATATGACAAGAAATCACACTAATACAGGGGTGTCATACCCAGTTAAAACTTCGCCTACAAAATAATGTGTTGAGTAATCAGAAAAACATAAGAGCACTACTTACAATTCTACTGAAAGAACCAATGAATTTTACAAGGCATGTCCCAAAATGAACGCATTCAAAAGTAAGTCATTATTTATTTTACCTGCATACATCCAGAAAAAAGTAGTTTTAGAAGTTGTTATAGATGTAGTTATAGAACAAAGCTACAAAATAATGAGTTAAAGAAGCTATTCATTTGTAAAAAGTAGGCGAAGTTTTTACTGGGTAGAAACCAATCGTATCGGTATTAGATTTGCCATGAAATCCGATGTTGTCGGTTTTTGTTTCAACTACAATAAGTGTCGGTTTTAGGTGTCACAGAAACCAATGTTATCGGGTTTTTATTGAAAATAAACCAAGCAGCTTACAGGTATGGTTTTTTTATTGGAAATAAATCAAGTTGTTAAAAGCTTAATTTTTTATTTTTTTTTCAACAGTTAGATTTTTTCCACAGATAGAAGCAAATTAAATTGATTAATCGGTAAAATAGTATATTTTGCATGTTTCCGGTAGTCTCCGGAAGCGGGCTGCTGCAAATTCGCAAGTCTTCTTCTCACTTTTTCTGCAAACAGCAAATATGCAACAACAGCAGTGGTCATTCTATTTATTTATAAAGTTTAACAACAAATTTGCTTAGATTTTTAATAAATTTAATTTTTACAAAACAATATAATTACACAATACCAAGGTATATTTATAGCTGGTAGCCGCGAGATTACAACAATTGTACAATAAAACAAACAACAGGGTTTTTTATTGTTGTTTTGTGATACGAACTGTCAAACAGCAAAGGGGTTGAAAAGAGACAAAAAAGACAAAAGATAAGGACAAAAAACCTTGTTTACATGTTTACTATACAACATTTGACAGTTTGTATCACAAAATAAGCAAATAAAAAATAACCAGCTGGCTTTCCGAGACTACCTGCTATAAATATACCTTGCACAATACCAATGCAATGCAAGAAATACAACCCTGGCATTTATTTTATGTTTACTGTATTACCACTTCTTATTTATCTTCTATAATTTTCCTTTAATTAAAAACAGGGGGGTTACTGCGTATTTCGATTCGAAAGGAAACATTTACGGATTCGAACAATTTGTACTGTGTATTACGAATTTCGTAATATTTGTTTCGAATAAACGGACGTTTTTTATACTTTATTAAAAATAAAAAATTCCTTTCTTAACAGCCACTCTCTATTACGAACAAAAAGTTTTCATCAAATTTCCCATTTTTTAAAAAATACAACCTCTGTCATAATTTCGAACGATTGCGAAAATCGTAATACACAGTACCAATTGTTCGAACTCGCAAAATATTTCTTTCGAATCGAAATACGCAGTAACCCCCCAGGTTTTAACAATATTTTAGCACAAAAATCATAATTTACAAAATGGTCAAACAAAATTTGCACTTAAAGATGTAAACACATAAGCTAAAACATTAAACAGCTGATGAAAACCGACAATGAGCAAAACCGACTTGGATTCTATGACACCCCTGATAAATTTCGTGATGATCGGTCCATAATTTACTATAGGCCCCATATAAAGCCCACTCTGGTAAATTAATTAAATACGCCTAAAACCGTAGCAGATATAGATAAATTTATATCGTTGTCATTTGCTTAAAATCCTAGATTTTAAAAACTAGAAATTGAATTGTCAATGTCGAAAGCTTTCAACAATAATTTTGGTTATAAAACGGGCTTAATTAAGAGAATAAGCTGGTGGTAGTAGTCTCAGCATAGTAAAGTCAAGAAAACACTATAAAGTTTTTACTTTAAAATCTTTATTATTCCATCAGTGCTACTTAACTTAACTTGTCCCCAAGTCACAAGTTTCCATTTCCGAGATTTCTTGCTAATACCTTAAGAAAATTTGTTTTTAAACAAAAAACCTAAAAATTGTTTTCAAAAATTTATATTTTAGAAAAGCGTAGATCTTTTAGAATCCAAATATTAAAAACACAGATCGATAAAAAATACTTTTTAGATCACGCCGATTAGTGCTGGGATACTATCGATATTAATCGATAGTTCAGATTTCACTATCGACTGAATGTTTGTACTTGCAGGGTTGTCAGATCGATTTTGACCTTTTTTGCTAAATTCAATATCAAAAATCGCCAAAGCCTTTGTTTACAAGTTTTTGACAATAAAATACATATTTTTAAATTATTAAAAATATTTTTTATAAATCCTAAAAACTAAATTAGTTCCGTATCGCTTAAATACGCCAAAAATTCAAAAAAAATTCGCCATAATATATATTTTGCTTAATTTTTATTTAAAGCGAAATAAAAATAGTTAGTGAACACATAAAAGGTACGATGTTTACTATAAAATAATTTATAGTAGTCTACTTAAAGCAACAAAAAAAGATTTTTTGCGGCTAGTACTTAACAAATATTAGAAATGCACTATAAACAATAGTTGCAGTTTTATTATATATCTAAAACGCTTCCCGTTAAGACTCGCTATTAGTCTTCTAATTTGGAATACATTGTAATAGTATAACATTTATTCAACGAAAGTACAAAAGAAGTGCAACATGTACTATTCCCATTCATATAACTTATCAGGCATATTCTGAAAATCACTTTTTATGAAAGTGATTTGAAATCGGGACAAAAAGCTTTTTTCATAATTGTGATTTCAAACCAGTCAGCTAAGTGGCCGCCGATTTAAAATTACTTGCTTATTTGTTTCCACCATTTTTAACTAAGTTAAAACTTTTGTGGTTTTCAAAACACCCATTTATCACAATTGTGATTTCAAAATCACAAGTGATTTGAAATCTTGTGATTTCTAGAACATGCCTGCATAACTCCTAATAACGCTCCTAAAAGTTCGTATTGCATTCTAATTCGAAGGCGAGTTTTAGTGGAGTTCATAGTTTCAACACAGCCAAAATAAAGTCCTTAAATTTTTGCGTACCTACCGTCTCCTTGCAGCTTTATTATGCTGGCCTAAACTTATTTAGTTATCTTTCCAATTAACCAACGCTTAATTTTTTTATTGTTTTTCATAAACGTCCAAAGGTATGATAGGATTCATAAAAATCTTTAAAATATCACTAACAACAACATATTTTATCTGTGATAATAAATTGCCACATACATATAAGTATAATGTGAAAATGTTAATAGACTTAAAACATATTCGTGTTTTAAGGAATTCTAATTATTGATTTTTTCAAGAGCAATTTTATATATAAAAAACACTTTTCTAGAAGATTTTCATTAAGTTCATCAGCCATTTGAACATACCTTCAAAATGGTTGCCTTAAATTTCATTCATTAAAATACGAGAATTAAAATAATATTATTTCTAAGTATTGAATTTAAGGAATTCAAAACAAATTCATAGGTCATGAAAAATAGCCAGTTGGCGATTTTAATAATTTTATAAATCGCCATGTCCCCAAATCAAAAATTAGTTCGCCAAACATGTTTGAAAATCGGCACGTTTGGCGAGAAATCGCCACATCTGACAACCCTGTGTACTTGTGCAGGAAAACTTTAACTAGTTTTTTATCAGGCTACAGTTCGTTGTTTTTATCACTTTATTGAACGTATGAGTGTACGCACGTTATTTTAGATGACAGTTTTTGAAAAATTGATAAGTACCTTTCTGAAGAAACCGAAGAAGCAGGGACTATAAGATATTTTATTGTTTTTTTAGGTAATTTTCTTAATGGGTTTTGATTCTCAACCCAAAAGGTTATCAATCTAGCGGACTTATCCTCTAATGGTCGTTAATTGTTCTGTCCTACGCTCGCAATTGCAATTGCATTTGGATTTTATTTTTTTTACAACATTACAAAAATATTTGTCATTTCAGTCCCTATTTAAACATGATGATTTAAACAGATGTGGCAATTTTTCGCCAAACGTGGCGATTTATAAACCTAATTGGCGACGCAATTTTGTGATTGGCGACATGGCGATTTTTGTTGGCGAAATTAAAAAAAGTTGCATTTTATCTTTTTTTTCATATTCATATTTTTCTATTAACATTAATACTTTGCTCTATAATTATAAGATTTACTCTTGTTGAGCAGGATTTCAATAAATAAAAATTTATATGAAAAAATTTATGAGTACTGGCTAAGTTTTTTATTTTTAACAATTTTTAACAAATTTTAAAATCGCAATACGAATGCGATTGTTTAAGGTGATAAATTGATAATATTGCCAAATACATTAGATTGAAAACATTAAAAAATTGTTTCAATAGAAATTTGGAATAAAGCCTTATCAGAAGTTATCAATCATCGGATCGTTACCGAAAAACATATTTGGCAAAATAAATTTTAAAAACTAGATCGTTTTTTGTTTCATATAAAATGGGATTTTTTAAAAAAATCAATAATAATGTATGCTGGGTAGTATGCAAAAATAATTGAATAGCGGAAGAAAATCAGAAAATTTATAAAAAAATGTTAAATTGATATAACGTTCTTTATAATAGAATCAAGTTTTTTTTTTCAATGTGGAGTGCAGAGCGAAAAAATGCGCAGTTTTTTTTTATACATTTTGAGTTTTTTTTACGAAATAAAATCAAAAATTTCTTTTAAGCCTTACTTAGAATATTAAAAACAATTAAATATTCACTTGAAATTTTTGAAAACGTTGAATTTATGAAGAATCAAAAACGAATCTGGGTTAGAAAGTAGTTCTTAAAAATTATTCGCTTAGAAGACTGAGTTGACTTAAAGTATTCCAGTTCAATCCCAAATATCCAACTTGAATAAACCTTTTAAGACATTTCTCCTTTGCCGTATATTTCATAAAAAATCACTCCGATAAAAACTAATTTTTTTCATCAGCCTTCTTATGACAATTGCACGATTAAAAATCGCAAAAAGCCAGATTTCTTAAGGTGTTCCGAAGCTCGTGCTTTCGATTTGCCATAGTTTCTTACAAAAAATTCTCTTTCTCTTCAGAATACTATTGCAATTTTACGTCGCCAAACTTCTTGCGATTGCGACTTACAGAACACGTATTATGTGATTTCAAGTCAGAAACACAAATGTTAAGCGTTTCACAGAAAAAATTATTGCCGAATTATTTTCAAACAAACGCTTGTTTGAAATTTTTTTTTGATTTCTACAAATTTTTTTACTGATTCAATCAATATTTTTGTTTGATTTTTATTTAACCAACAAAAATGTGGACAACTCTTCAAAAATATAATAAACGCGCTATTGTTTTTAAGTTTTCATAATTTTGTATGAAATATTTAATGCTCTTAATGTTGTCGTCCTTTTGCATTTTTTTTATTGATTGTAAGCAACACTTCTTTATGATAAATATAAGAACTACAACAAAAAACACATGCAGTCTATTTTTGGACGCTTTAAAAAAGTACAGCAATAAGAAAAATGATAAATAGCGTGACGAGGTTTGTAGTAAAAAAAAAACAACAAAAACAATAGCAGGTAAAAAAACGTTTCATTTTTTTTAAACAACAGAAATGACAACATTATAAGAAACAAAATAAATTTTTGGTTGGTTTCAAAGTTGGTAAAAAAAAACCAAATCCCGTATTAAATTTCTTCAAACAGTTTGTTTAAATACAACAAATACAAAAATAGAATGATGACAAAAACATATCGAGTCGGTCTGCCGCCGTTTTTGGTTACATTTCTTCTTCATTAGCAAAGGAAAGGATGCAGCAAAAGTGAGTGACGAAGAAAAACATTGTGTGTATAAATAAGACTTCGTTCAAAAATTATTCCAACAAGAAAATGTGTCTCAAAGCCAGCCGGCCGCTCTGCTCTGCTTCATCTTCACCAACAGTGCTTGCTTGTGTGCACGTCATTGCTTGTGCCAAAACTTTTTTGTTTGATTCAGCAAAATTATTTGTTAAAATTTATATGAATTTCAGTAAACATTTTGTTTGATTCTGTAAAATTATTTGTTTGAAAAAATCGACGTTTTTTTTCAATAAACAAAATGCAAATAAATTGTTTGAATATGCGAATTTGTTTGTAGGACCGATTAAAGACAAAAAATTGTTTGATTCTACAAATTTTTTGTTTGAATTGAAAAAATAATTTTTTCTGTGTTTTGCGATTGTCTACTATTATATAAACACTCTACTAGAATAAGGCTAAATATGGAAAATTTAAATTAAGTTTAAATACACTTGTATACTCTTTTTTATAAAAAAAAATTTGGAAAATAAATTTTTGGCGATTTTTAGCGATTATTAAAATGCTATTTGGCGATGAAGGTGAAAATAAATCTGACAACCCTGCTTAAGGGCCTTTAATTAGCAGTAAAAAGGCACAGCTAAGCCATCCATACCACCTGCCATTCTTGTTGTTTGTATTCATTCATTAATAATAGCAAGTCGTCGGTTGATTAGTTAATTGTCGTATGTGGATACAAATTACATACGACATACGACAATTAAATAATCAACTGACGAAGTGTGTACCCTGCAAATAATAGGACCAGTCCAAGGTCTATCCAATAGGTCTGCTGAAGAAGCCAGATGTTTATTTGGTTTTTTCCTCAACGATATCAAGAGTTGTTTACATTTTCCTTATACGTGTATATTTTTGTATACTTTTTTGGTTTTTTGCCACACATACATGCACACAAAACACATTTTTCCTTTTGTTTTGCCTATGTAGTAGTAAGATTTTGACAACGGCGAGGAATTTTACACAAACAAAATGCCTGTTGTAGTAGTAAGCAGACCTATTGGATAGGCCTTGGACCAGTCCAAACACGCGTGTAAAGAGTAGTCCACAAGGGACCAGGACTAGTCCAAAAGTAACCCAAACGTATGGAAAAAACCTGGTCTATTTAATATTACGATGTCCTAGGAGAGGACCATATAACCCACCTTTGGACCACTAAGTAGTAGTTTTAAAACTACTCCATGGTATACTCAAGAGGATTAGTTTTGAAGTCGTTTAAAAACTAAAGCATGTCGTTAAAAAACGAAGACATGTCGTCTCACTACAAACACTTTTTAACAATGACATGGTCCATGCTTGCATTTCATCGGACCAGTCCATGGAATAGTCCATTTTATCAAAATGGATCAGGTGGTCCAATTTTATTTGCAGGGTAGCTGCTGTTACATGTCTTCATATGTAGCTGTATATTTAATAATAATAATATCGATATTGATATTTTTCCTATCGATAATATCGATAGTACTATCGATAGTTTCCCAGCACTAATGCCGATATATCAGTCGAATCTATTCAGAACAAACGCATAATACCAACTCAACTTTTGTGATGTAGCTATAAAAATGTAATGTAATGACATCTTAAAAAAAATCTGTAGCATGGCAGAGCAAATCACTCTACAGATCCCATACCGAGAAAGATGAATGCCTGCATTCATAAATTTTATTTTTAATATAATAAAAGCTTAAAGAACAGATTTACTATGAAAATTGTCCATAATAAACGTTTGTTAAATTTAATAATCGTTTATGAATACGGGGGAAAAATCTGTGAATCTCTTTAAAATCTATTAATCAGAATTGTATCTAATCAAGAGCAATTCTGGTTACTTTTTTGCCACTTAAATAAAAACGCCTTGCATTTATTGTTTTTTAAATAATTTTATTCGTTTTTTTTAATTTTTGTTTTTTTTTTTTATTATTTTTTTTAATTTTTACCATCATATATAATTGATATATAATGCTTATGACAAAGTATTTCTTTATTACATTGTATTATTTTACGGTTTTCATTATGTATGTAAAATTTTTCTTTTTCTTTATTTATTATTTAATTATATTTTATGTATTTCATATGTGTATGTGTTGTATTTATATGAGGATTTTTTCAGTGTAATATTTATATATTGAAAGAGCAAGAGATAGAAAGATTGAGTAAGAACGACAGGGGGAGGGAGGGTTTTCTTTGCAGTTGGTTTTTGTTGTTTTTTTTCTTTTGTTTTGTTTACATTACAGCTAAGACCAAAGCCGAACAATTATGACGCCTATGTAAGCCGTCTTAAAGAATAATATGTAAATACAATTGCAAAAGTAAAGACTTCTGAACATTTTAATGAATTTTTTAAAGAATTTTTTGTTAAAAATTTTGCTTTATTGGTCATTGTAAGAGTTATAAGGGGTTTGTGGTGATGTTTGTTAAGTTTTTAAGTGTAAAATGCAGCTAGTTATTCTCATGAGTATGTTAATGCAAAGGTGTGTATTTTTATTTATTTTTTTTGTTACTTTAACTTATTTTTTTATCAATAATTTTGAGTGTGTGTGTTCGTTTTCCTTTTGCAAATATTATGATTTAATTGAAAATAAAATTGTAAAATTAAATGCAAATTATATTGGGGGAAATTATAGATAAATGCAAATTATTGACAGTTTTTTTTTTCTTTATTTAGTGATTTTTTTTGTTTAATTTTAACCAATTTTTATTTTTTAAGTTTTATATTCCTTGTATCAGTCATTTTTGTTTTCAATTAAATTTTTTTTTGTGTATTTTACTTGTGATTTTTTTTTGTTTCTATAATATTTGCAAGTTTTTTTTGTTAATTTAAAATATTTTTTTTTTAAGAAATATTGCATTTTTTACACATATTTTTTTGTTACTCGTTTAATTTACACATACTAAGCTAAGGAGTTTTTGTTTTAGGAGATTTTTTGGGGAGATTTTGGGGTTTGGTATTAAAAACTTTTGTGTAGTACAAAAGTTTTTTTTTTTATATTTTATTAAATTTTACACATTTTTAGTTATAGTGTTTTTTTATGTAATTTTACTTTTGTTTAAATCTAAATTTTTAAAGTAGAAGGATTTTGTTTCTTTGTTGGTTTTGAAGGGTTTTTATTCTTAAATTATTATATATTTTTTTATATGTCTTAAAAATTAAATAATTTTATTTAATAAAATTGCTAAACCACCATTGTTGTTTTTTTCATTGGCTATTTTAGATTTTTTTTTTATGATTTAATCTTGCTTTTTGAAATGATTTTAAAAGCCAATTTGTTTTTTTATTATGTATTTTTAAACTAAGACTTACATTTCTAACAGTGTTTATAATACAGGGTCCTTAATTTTTATTATTTTTAATATTTTTTTTATTTTATGTTTTTCATAGTTAAGTTAAGTAGTCAACACTAAATATTAGTAAACAATAATTTATAATTATATTTATTTATATATAAAGAGAAACTCCCGAGAGTTTTTTTTATTTATTTCTTTTTAATATATATTTTTTTTTTTATAAAAATTTAATAAGCAGTTCCTTTTTATAAGGGGAATAAAAAATATTTATATAAATATTAAAAAAAAAATTGTTTAAATGAATAAAAATAATATATGTATGTATAAGATATGAAAAAAAATATATGGCATTTTGTTAAATTAAAATTAAAAAAATTGATTTTAATTTTTTAATAATAATATTGCAGAGAATATGGTTTACAGCTATTTTTGTTTGTTTAGTATTGCCATTTGTAACTTATATAAAGTTTGTTTATGTCTGGCATTACTTTAAAGGTAACGTAAACACAAAAAGGGCGATAGCATAAGCAGTTAATGTTTGCTTTTGTAAATAATAAAAAAAATATGGTTTTAAGGTTTGATAAAACATAATCTGGTAAAATTTTATAGTTAATATTTTAATAAAAAAAAAAAGGAAAAAAAAGAAAATCTCTTTAATATGAAAATAAAATCCTTAAAATTTTTACTAAATTAAAATAAATTTATTTAATTATTTGTGGTTTTATTAAAAATTGAATCGTCCAGTTCTTTCTTACACACGTTCGTTTTTGGTTTCACCTTACATAACCTTAAATCGTTCACAACAGCAAATTAAACATATACTGATTTATTCACTGGTTGGTCAGTTCAAAATAGAACATGCTATAATTGAAAAATGTTACACTGTCAATTCCAGCTGACATTTACAGAAGCAAATTTGTTTGCTTTTACACGACATGTATGCATTTTGCCGTGGGAAATTTGACAAGCACACTGATAAATACTTACTTTACTGTTTTTGACTCTACAACCTATTGTTGGTACTGGCTTGCTTTGTTAATTAATGATCTCCAAGCACTTCGATCTTGAACGTGCTGCCTCCAGTTGTAATACCAAGAATTTTTGCACACTCTTCCACTTGGTCTTTCCACCGGAGTCACGGTGATCCTTGTCTGCGCTTTTCGTGGTAGTTTTCATCTAACGTCTTTCTAACTGGAGCGTTCGTTCCACTGTTAAATATATGTCGTCTTAAAACAACTTGAGTATGTCGCTTAAGGTACCCATATATGTATTTGCAATATTATTCTTCAATAATGGATACTGTACAATTAAATTGATTGTGTATATATCATATTAGTAGGTTGTACAATATATGTAATAAAATCGAAAGTCTTTTGATTTATATTGTTTTAAAAGCAATATTTTTTTTAATGTGTTAACAACAATGTACAATACGCACATGTGTGCGCCATATACATACATATTTGTTTTTTATATTGCCCAACTTATTGAAAAAAGTGAACCAAATCGACCATAAAGTACCCAATAATATTGCAAATGTATGGCTACATTTAGACCCCTTCTGTGTTTTTTTTAACATTCTTATTTGATTTAGTTAATTAAATAGTAAAATACTTCTACCTATTCTGCTTTAAACGTTTCTGTACCGGTATGCCGATACCGATATAATTAAAATACCGATGCCGAAATGCCCTTCGGTTGCCAATCTTGTATAAAATGGCATAACCTTAAAATATTTTTAAAAATTCACGAATTTTTAATGAAATTAAAAAATTTTTTAAAGTTATAATTAGGGTTTCTAATTTCCCGGACTTTTTCTATTCCCGGGAAACGAAACAAAAAAAAATCTTATTCCCGGGAATCCCGGGATTCTTTGAATTAAAAACAATGATTTCATTAAATGAGTTCAAGACAAAAGTTTTTACTTTTTTAAATGAATATACATATACATATACAACAGTCCAAAAAAATGTGCTTTATTAATTCCACAGAAAACCAAAACAAAACCAAATAAGTTGTTACATTCATATGTACATTAGGTATGGATTAGTGCACGCCTTTTTGATTTCGATACTCTAGAACCCCCAATTTTGTGAAGTTTGTAAAAAAAAAACGCATGAGCCATAAAATTAGTGGGGGTGGGATGGGGGTAAATGGCTCCTCATCGGGGTCAAAGTTTGGGGAAAATGGTACAAAAGCCAAAAAAGCTTCACAACTGTCCCTGAGTCGCTTCTAGAGGGGTAAAATGTAAGACTGACTCCCACTAATATTCCCCCCCCCCCCCTACATTTTTTATTAACATACTAACCCCCTATCTGTGCTCCTTAAGGGGACTCCCATACTTAATATTGTTTTTTATAAAATTACCCGCCACCGCCTTAACTAGCCCCAGGGTGGCTCTAGATGAATCAAATATATGACGGACCTCATATATTTTTGCTACCCGAGCACTTTTTCAGAACATACCTAGTCTCCGTCTTTAATCATTAGGGTGGTCCCCATACAAAAATTTCGAAAACGGCGGAGTTGCCTAACATATGTTCGCAAAACTCAAAAACGCTTAAGCATATTGAAAAAACTAAAAAAACCGAAATTCCGTTACCCGTGACTTCATAGACGACAAATTCTTTTTTTAAGATTTTTTCTTGTATTTTCTTGAAATTCATTTTTTTAAAACTTGTTACTAGTTTTTAGTAATCTTAGTAAATAATATATTTTTATTGCTCGTTTTTTGATTTTAACGATGCTAACAAATTAAAATTTCAAAAAATTTAATTTTAAATTCCTAAAAATTCGCGGAAAAAATTTCGCGGGATTAATTTAAAAAAAAATGTCCCGGGATTCCCGGAAATTCTTTCCCGCGTAGAAACTCTAGTTATAATCTATATATATGTATATATCTTTATAAACGTTTGTGCCGTGTATGTGACAATCAATTATTTTAGTCGGGAGCCAGTGCCCATGTTCTGTAACTCTCGCGTCGAGAAAGTTTTCGATTGAAATGTGTGAAATGAAACAAAAATGCCATAAATTGAAACAAACAGCTGCTTTTCTCACTTAACTGTGTCTGTAACTTTTGTTTGGCGAGTACAAGCTGTCACGTAAGGAAATTACTAGCCAATTTACAGAAAAAGTGTGTCTGTAACATTTTTGGTGAGAAAAGTTCCCGCTTTGAACTGTCAAATAAACTCACGAATAAAAATGAGGCGAGAAAAAATTTGAACACTAAAAAACAATTAAAAATGCAAAATGCAAAGAATAATAATAATAATATTTTATTCTTACCACATTTTTCATGGTTTTATTATTTTGCTTTTAACATTTTTATAAAATATACGAATGTCTTCAAAGCTCGTTTGCAAACAACAAACATTAAAGTCGCTCTTTACACAATTTGGCATAGCCGACGGTTGTGTTTTCGCCGACGTCGTTGAAAAAATTTTAATTTAAGTAAATTTTGGTCGCCGTCAACGATATGTGTTACTGGCGTTCTGAACGTCTGCAATGTCACATCGGCTTCAAGTGCAATATTATGACATTTATAACGTAACAACGTTATCTCTTTTGATAGTTTTCGACATGAGTTACAGACACACATTTTTCTCACTTTTCGAGAAACGATGAAATATTTTGTTTCACATCTTTTCGATGCAAGAAGTTCTCACTAAAGTTACAGAACATGCGTACAGGTTTCTCTTGAATTTAATCCCGAGAGTATTGAATTTTTTTTTATTTATGGTACGATTTGGCTAAAATTCACAAAATATGTTTATTAAACGAAAATAAGTTTCTTGATAAAATTTTGGCTCGGTACATAGCGCTGGGGTCATCTTATTTAGAAAATTCTCCAGCATTTAATTTTTTATTTAGAAAATCCGGAGACGAGCCGGGTCCAAACAGCTAGTATTATTATTTTAAAAATATTTACCAGTAAAACAAATATTAAAAAATTATACTTTTAAATATTTAAGAGATGGTTTTTAAACTTTTAGCAAAAACATTTTTAAATATTTAAAAAATTCTTCGTTTAATACAAAAACAAAAACGATTTTAAAAGACAGAAAACACTTATATTTTATGAATGTTATTAAAGAATTATTAAAAAATGGGTTAGAATTGAAATAAACTTAAAAAATACGTAATAAAAACGGGGATGGCTTAATAAGTTCTTAAAAACCTTTTTTTATTTCGCCATTTCGGGTAATATTTTTAAAGCTTTGCTTCTAGTTCTCTTGAATATCTTAAGCCGTTTGCCCAATTAATGTGTTCAGTCACTTGCTGCATTAAATATAATTGTTAAATAATTAAAAAATATTAAAAAACTTAAAACATAATAAACTGTGTTATGTTAAATATGTATGTATGTATGTTTTTTCGTGTCGTTTTTGTTAAGGGAATATTAAGGCGAATTCATACAGGTGACCGCACCAGAGGGAAAGTTATGCTGGCTGTCAATTTTTTTTTTGTATGTAGTTAAACATTTAGAATACTTATAACTACATAAAAAAAAAAAAAAAAAGGACGGCCAACATAACTCCCTCTCTGATGTGGTCACCTGTATTCGACTTTGGGGGACATTAATTTATAGAAGTATATCACAATTTGTAAAAATTTGCTTGATTTTCATTTTATTATAAAAGAAAAATAAAACAAAAAATTCAAAAATCTGGGAATAGTAAAATTGATAAGTTATTTTAATTTGAGTATTTCTTCTTTAACAAATAAATCATTATGAAACGTTTTCGAATTAAAACAAAATTTATTTTTTTATTTAAAAATAAACATAAAAAACAAAATTTGGATTTTGTAAAGCTTTTTTTGTTATAAAAAAATAATGATAAATACAAGAAAAATTAGCAGAAATATGGCAAAAATTTGAAAAATGTTTCTTAATACTTGTTTTTTTTGTTTGCTTTTATGTCAACTTACAGAAATTTAAATCAATTACTATTTATGGTTTTAATATAACTATGGTTGCTTAATTTTTTTTATATAATTATTATTGTTAATTTTTTTATTACAATTATTAGGTTTTTAGCTAATTTTCTTAATTTCTGTTTTATAAGTTCTCACATTGATCTTTCTTTTTTTTTTGTTTTACATAAAAAACATTTATAATTAAATATTACATCATAAAGACTTGAGATTCTTTCCATTTTTTTTCTTTTTATACAAAACTATATAAATCTTAATGATTTATTTCATTAAATTTACAATTTACCTGCTATTTTGTATAGATATTGTTTGAAAAAAAGTTATAAATAAACATATATATATTTTTTTTTTTTGGAATTTGTAACTAAAATTAAAAAAGAAGAAGTATAAGCCTTAATTAAAATAATAAATGATAAAATTTAAAAGTTTTGAACGAAATTATGTTAAAACACTTATAAAAGGTTTAGTTTTCATAAATAAACCTATAAGTGTTAAATTGTATAACTTTTTTTCTTCAATAAAAGAACATCTTTTATTTTCTTGTGGCAATTTTATGATTTTTTTTTCTTGCTTAAATTTTTTAATTATGTTTGTGTTTTGGGACTTTTAATTAATTATTTCTTTTTGTTTTATAATTCCTTATTTAATAATACAAGTCATCTTCGGTTGAGTTGCTTACCAAGTCTTTTTTATCGTTATAACTTTCTTCGTCGTCTTCTTCAACTTCATCTACGTCTACTTCTGCTTCGATTTCGTCTTCGTAAATTTCGTATTGTTGTTGCTGTTGTTTAAAGTTATCGTTGTCGTTTTCTAAAAAATATTGAAAAGCTTGATTTCACGCTGTCATGTCTTTAAGTTTTTGCTGTCTACGGCTTTTACCCGTACGATGATTATTGCCAATCTTTCTGCGTTTACGTTTGGCATCTCGTTGAAAGGCCACATTGCCGGGATCATCCGCTAATTGAGGATATTTGTATATACTATGTATATCTACACCAATCCAACCATCAACATCACCATGTGATACTAGCTCTTCTTTTTCCTCTTCAGTCCAGTCGCCTCTACCCTGAAAACCAGCCGCTACCAATTGCTTCTCTAATTCCCAGGCTCTTTCTACGGCTCTTTTATGGGCATGTTTAAGAATGCGATGTCTTTCTTGTTCGGGATCTACACCATATTTAATAATAACTACAGCATCGGGGCCATGTAATCTCAATTCTTTGGCTGCTGAACCTCCATGATCGGTAATTTCATGTGTTGAGATATTAAACATGCCTCCTAGTCTTCTTAGTTCTTCATTATCATCTCTTAATTTCAAAACGTTATCTTTGACAAAGTAGAAAACATCTTGATCATGTATGCTAAAGTGTAGATCCAGGAAATAGGAGTTATTGAAAACCGAGGAGACTACATCTTGTACCACACTATTGGACCCATCTACCACGCTAACTAAAGCACGTCCACCTATACGTGATAGTAAAACTCCTTCACCAAAAACTGCTCGTCTATAGCTTACTCTAGGCAAGAGATTACGCATTTTAGGTTCCATTTTTAGTAAAGGTTTGGGTACAAAATCAAAATCGCTAAATTTTTCATTTGTTTTCTCTACTATACACTCCAAGCCGGAGATTACACCGAAATCGGGAGCTAAAGTTTGCGATTTAATGGAAGCTTGAGGATTATATTGCGAGGCTTTAGTATATTTGGAACTTAGCATGTTACTTAAATCATAACCAAACAATTGAAGCCAGGATTCAAGCTCAATCATATAATTTTGTTGTTTGCTGGGATTAACGGGATCGTTATTGTGATAACGATAAATAAACACATCAGTAGGATGAGACATTTCGGTAGCCAAAGTTTCCCACAGAGGAGTCATCCATTGTCCAACGGTAGGATCAAACAATCTTCCTTCAGTATACACCAATTTAGTATGAGGATCCAAAAGACCACCATGAAAATCGATGGGTATAAAGAAATCGGGATTTGTGTCTTTGATTATTCGGCCAAAAGGTGTTCTCTTCATTTCCTTCAAAATGGAACCATTCATATCGAAATAAGCCAAAGGGGAACCATTTTGATCAGTGGCCACATAGAATCTCTGTTCAGCCGTTTCCACTGCCATCAGCATATCACGGTCATCATAGTAGAATCTCAAAGTTTTGTCAATCTTGGGATAATGCATGTGCGTCAAAAGCATAGGCGATTTGGGATTACCATAATAATATTGGGTAACATTTCCCTTGCTATCATGCCAGGCTACCAAACGACTGCGATCATCGTAGTAATACCAGCCTTGGAAACGTTCTCTTTCGAAAGCATGTATCAATTGGCCACGATTATTGTAACGGTACTTCTGTTCTCCTCTTCTTACAACAAAACCTCTGGCATCATAGTTATTAAATTCAATATCTCCAACTTGGCTGACACGGTCACCAATATCATAGCCCAAATTAATCTTTTCCCCTTGATCCACCACACCCACAGTATTGCCATTTTCATCATACAGATATTTCCAGTTGTTGGTACCCAAAACCTCAATGACATGGCCATCAGCATTGTAGTTGATTTTATCAAAGGCAGTAGAGCGTCCAAAAGTTGTCTTCTGTGACTTAATGCGATTGCGTAAATCGTAATCCAATTCTAATCGGAAGACATCAAAACTCTTGATATTCATTAAAATACTCTTAACACGGCCATGTTGATCATAGTCGATAATAGTAAAGAATTGTTTCGATGAATCCTGAATAACGGTACGATTGAAGGCATTACGTGTTATTTTTAAATCTTGTACCACTTCCAATTGACCTAAATTCTGGCTAAACTTAAAGCGTGTTGTGGGCATTTCTTTGTCATCTATAGACATCTCTACACCTGTTAAGCGGGCATTACCATCATAGGCATACTTGTAGTGGGCTGAGGCCAAAGAGTTTTTGGAACCAAATCGTAGTTTCTCATCTTTCAAGATACCAGCATGATATTTAAACTCTCTTCGTAGTTCAAAGCCTGGTTCCTGAACCTCGACAGATTTTACCAGACTGGTAGTATCTTGGTAAGTGTAATGGGTGCTAGACAAACCTGCTAATATTGTTTCTAAGCGCCCTGAATTGTCATGGACAAAAGCTACTTTGCCGGATTGATGAGGATGAATTTTTGCCAAAATCTGACCTTCATCGTTGTACAAAATCTCGAATGGATGGCGGTTGATGGGCGAAAAGTACTGATATTTAAAAAAGCCCAAAGAAGTTTGCAGCGAAAAGGAATGTATGTGGCCCCTTGGTGTTGTTAAACTTTGTAAAGCACCAGCATCATCGTACTGCAGTAGGTAGTCCGATCTACGTGGTGTGGTTACTTTTAAAGGCAAAGAACCATAATTATCCTTGAAAGCATAAACCATAGAAGAACTATCACCATACTTAATTTCATTCAAACGGCCATTACGATCAAAAGTATAAGCTTCTTGGAGATTACCCCATTTCCAGGTAACCAAACGGCCGAATCTATCATATTCCAAATCAACATCAGCATAATCACCCGATTGAGGACGGAAGCTTACCGGGCGTGAAGTACGATCATAGGTCACATTTAACAATTCTTGTTTGTCATCTACCATCACCACTATGGATTGTGTATCCCGATCATATTCCAAAGTTAAAACATTATCGCCATTAACACGTAATTTACGACCTACTTGTGATACTGACCGGGGACCTTTGTTCTGTTTACCTTGCTGCAACCTTCTGACAAAATATCGCCATTCAAAGCGGTTAGCCAAATCACCGGCAATTTCTGTACGTTGTTTGGCTGGCACGGGATATGATTCTCCAATAATGGGTGATATTTCAGCCAAAATAGGATAAGGTACAACCTCCATTTGTAGCAAATGACCCCACGGCGTTAAACTAGTAGTAGAGCCATCCATTTCAACCATGGTCTTGGATTCAGCTTCACCATTACGGACCACCACCGAGGATCCTTGTATTAGCATAGAGATTTCTTTTTGGGCGTTTTCAGAAACCTTTACTTGTGCTCCCTTAATGCTTAAATCGAATGCCAAATCAATAACACGGCCTGTGGGGGTTACAGCCGAAGTCAAGCGCCCGAATTCATCGTAGTTGTAGACATAAGAACGTCCAGTGGAATCTAATTTAGTTTTTAGCAAACCCGTTGGGCCATGGTATTCAAAGGTCACATTGTAATTATCGGGAGTATTTAGTTCGTGTAACATTTTCATGCGAGTCATTCTTAAGCGGCACTTCTGACCTTTAGTATTTTCTATGGAATTGACTTGTGAGGTATAATCACGCAGCAAAAATACCTTATTGCCAGCAGCGTCGGTAACTGTGCTTAATTTTCCATTCGAAGTATTGACATTGTAGGTGAAGACATACGTGGTTTCTCCTGTTAGGATATTCTTAGTCATAACATGTTGGCCAAAACGGTTGAAGATATAAATCTCCTGCATATCTGGTGCATAAATTTCATATTCTCGGGATATACTAGCTTCAGGAATACTGGACATTACGGAACGTATGCGATAATTAGCTTGATCGGCTATATGAACATGACCATCTGGTGTTACTGCCAAAGCAGCTATAGTATTAAATTTAGCACTTGTTGCCAAATAATGATCAGCTTCAAAACAATCACAACCACGTTCCAAACAATTGCACTTGGATTCTGCTCCTGCGAATGCCGAAATGCGGCCATTTGTTCCAATAACTCTAACGCGATTAATGCGTTGAGAATCACTTTCTGCAACGTAAAGCTCTCCTAGAGGTCCAAAAGCTATAGACTGAGGCATGACCAAAGTAGCATGTGTAGCTAAATCGGAATCGTATACAGAAGATGAAGTGGCACAATGTAAGGGGCGTCCGGATATTACTCTTACTCGTCCATCAGGAGTCATGCGCAATATCATATGATCATCTATGATGTGCAAAGTATTGTCCAAAGGACTAACAGCTAATTCAGTGGGCCAACGTAAATGCATTTCCTCCAATTTTAACGTACCCTCACAGGGTATGGGTTTCCAATGGGACTTGTGCATGTGATTACCAATCAAAGTGCTAACAATGCCATCACGATCTACCATGCGTATATTTGTGCCATCTGCAAAGTAGAGAATATTGTCGCTGGATATGGCAATGCCTTTGGGATAAGCCAATTTAGCATCTTTTGCAAGAGCACCATCGCCGCAATGAGCCTCATCTCCTGGCAGGCAACGTTCACCGGAACCCACTATCGGTTCCCAATTCTTTTCGGGCTGTGAAAAGTCATTAGTATCACGTACTCTAATAATTTGATGAGATTCGGGATCGGAGATATAAAGAGTACCATCTAGAGGACTTAAAGCCATGTGATAGCGATAGCTAACACGAGTAGCATTTAGTTTAACTACTGTGCGCACCATTCCATCAGTCATGATACGGCGTATATAATTAAAATCACCCACATACAAACTGCCATCAGGAGAGGCAGCCAAGGCTACAGGAGCCAATAACCTTTGCTTCAAAGAAATACCCTCACAATCCATACATTCCAAAGGCCTTTGGTGACCATCACCCATGGTGGTTAGTATAACACGTGGCTTATTCTTTAAATATATATTGGATCCATCTCCTTTTTGCAATATACCTTCATGGAAGTTATAACGGTGGTGAATATCCAAATTCCAGCCTCCTACCTCGGAAATGGACATATCGTGGCCAGAAAGTTTTGTAGTTTGAATATCCCATATAATGTCTTTACAGTCTGTATACTGATAACCTACTTTGACCACAGCTGTTGTAACGCCATAAACTCTCTGACGATATATGTTTAATCTATTCCAGGCATAGGTAAATTTAATGCCTGGATCAGCCTCAAAAATGCGTTCAAATAATATTCCTTCAATGGTGATGCGCAAGTGAATCAAGTGTAGAGTAGAGGGTATAGTTTCGGGTGTTAACTGAAGTTTTATGGTAGACAAATAACCAGCTGCTCGTGAAGAATGATAAACCAAGTTCAAGCCAGTACCCGGTATTTGTAAAGATTCTTGAATGACTTGTGATTCGGCTAAGATGGCACTACGATCAGGACAGGCACCTTGAAAACCATGTTTCCAGGAAGCTAATACTACAGGTTTCATAAGATCATAATCATGCGAAAAGCAGGTGTGTGTAGTAGAAGCTATACTCTTTTCCTCTGACATAGACATAACTACGGTTTCTATGATGATGACTTCATTCCAAGGAACTTGAACTATTCTTGACTGGGGTCGGAAGGGAGAACGGCCAAACTGTAGTGTGACAGCTCCACCACCATTCACCATTAAATCAAACCACCCATCATCTCGAGTTAAGGTAAAGCCTTCTAAGAGAGTAGTTGTGGACACACGTACGCCCACCAAACCCATGCCCAAGGAAGTGACAACACGGCCTCGTATAACAGCCGAACGACTAGATAAAAGGCAAAAAAGAAAATGGATTAGTTTATTGTTTTTTTTTTTATTTCAATATTTAAAGAGAGACTTTAGCTTGGTTTACTAATATTACTAAAAAGCTTTTAAAAAAAACTTAATTTAAATAAAAAAAAATTTTTAAAACTAAAAATTTTTAAAAATTTTCACAAACACACACAACACATTTAATTTAACATAAAATTATAAAACATACGTTGTTTTTAAAACGGAACATTTAAGGTATTTTTACACAAAAATGAAACATATATTATAGATCTGTAAACCCAATAGTTATTCTTTTTTTTACAATTGATGATTGTAATTAAACCTATTAAACAACAGTTTAGAGTACAAAAAACTGGCCTTTTAAACTTTGAAAACTAAAAATTTATCTTAACTATTGAAAATGAAATGATTTTGAAATTAAAAAAGCTTTTTCTAGGTTATAATAGAAATGTAATATAATAAATGAATTAATGAAAGAAAAATGTTAAAAACTTAATGAAATTATAATTAATAAATTAAAAGACCAAACAACCAGCGTTTTAATATTAGTTTTGTTTTATTTTTGAAACCATGAAGTCCATTCTTACCTTGCATTGAAATAATTCCAAAAAATGCTGTTAGTTTTTTTTAAAGGTTAGGTTAGATTTTTAATTTTTTTTTTTGAAATTTGTTATATGATCAAAAGTTAGTTTTATGATTTTAAAATCAATTATTTTTTTTTACAGAAGTTAGTTTTATCATATATTTTTTTATAAATATAGTGATGATAGCAGATAGTAGGTAGTTGTTAGAGTAGCACGCGCGAATGTTTAGAAAGAGAAAAAAAGAGCAAAGAAAAAAATTTTACCATTAGCAAATGTTTTCTTTTTGTTTTTAATTCTTTTTTTGAACAAAAAACCCACTAAATAATAAAAAATTAAATAATAATAAAAAATAAGAGTCCCATGATTTCTAATAAAAACATAATGAACCCTAGACCAAACTTGCCTAATAGTTTATTTTCAAAACAAAGCACATTTTCTAGTGTTAAAAGTTATTATTTTTTTTTTTATATACATACTATTTATATATACAAATAGTTGGGAGATTTTTTTTAATTAAGGATAAGGATTTTAATAGACAGGGTCACAAAAATTAAAAAAATAATTGAAATAAAAACATTTAAGAAAAACTTAAACTGCAAACTAGTTAGTTTTTTTTTTATAAATAGATCAAAAGCTTTTATAGATTAAAAGCTTTCGTTTTATTTCTCTTATTTAAAGGTAAAATATTAAAGAAAATATATTATTAAGTTTTTATTTAAAGCTTTATTTTAAAAAAGCTTTTACAAAATGCCTTTAGTTGAATTTTAATTTAACTAAATCAATAAGCTTTAATTTTGTTTAAGGCTTTACAAATGCATTACAATTAATACAGTTCAAATAAAAATAATTTTAATTAAAGCTTTACCTCAATTCATATAAAAGTTTAATTTGAATATATAAAAATGAAGCTTTATCATTTAAAAAGTATTTTTTTACCATTTGAAGCTTTCTGAAAGAAGCTTGAACTTTTAAAAGCTTTCGCAAAATTCTTAAAAAAATTTTATTAAAAAACAATTACTTACAAACATAATTTTTTTAATTAAGCTTTTTAAACACTATAAAAATTAAGACTGAGTAAAAAATATTTTAAATACAAAGCATGTTAAAGACTTTCTGGAAAAAGCGTTTAATTCCATAGCTCTTAGTAAATTCTTCTAAAAATGCTATCATAAGTCAATTATTACTAATTTTTTTAAAATTAAGATAATTCTAGTTACGCCCATTTTTACCAAGTTCGGTTATAATTAACTATCGGTTATAGCTGTCAAAACATATTGGTAACCGGAACTTTAATTTAAAGTTAGTTTTTATCCAAAAAGCTTTAATTAAAACAACTAAAATTTGAAAAACTATTAAGTTAAACAAAATGTTTATTTAAAAATAGCTTTAACTTCTAAAAGCTTTTATTTTTTTAATTGCTTTAGAACTCTGAAAATTAGTTTACCTTAAATTAAACTTTGAATAATAATATTCAAAAAGCACAAACTGAAGCTTTTTGCATGAAAAATTATTATTATTTAAATGTACAAAAATCTTAGATTTTTGAAAGCTTTCTTGAGGATTTGGTTTGCAATTTCTAAAAGTTTAACTAATAGAAGTTGTTATACTTTAACCATTTTATCAAAAATATTAAATGCAAAAAGTACATTCAAAATTTAAAAAAAAATTTTGAATATTAACTTTGTGTTTGATTTAAAAGGCCTTACGTAAAGTTCGTAAGTCAACAGTCAACCGCAAATTATTTTATGGTTGAATGTTGACTCATTATCTTTTTGACTTTCACTCAAGTTCGATAGTGTGTAATCCCTTAAAAGATTATATTTTACCAGGATTTGTTATTAAAAACATTTTTTAACTTCAATGTTTTTAAAGGAACTTAAAAATAATTTCCTATTTGAGCTTTAAAAAGTTTCGTTTAAGTAAAGCTTTAATTTAATAAAACTTTTCAAAATAAAATATTATTTTTACGTTACTGTGAAAAGTTTTAATATTTTACCCTTATTTTTACTTCAAATTTAATTTTGAAAACGGTTTATATTAAACTCAATTCTTAATATATTTATTTTAAAAATTTAAAATAAAAACTAACAACTTAAAAGCCATCTACCAAACAACTTACCTCTCATTAAATGTTTCTAATTTGGCATAATTTTGTAAACTACTTTCGTCTATCAAGAATTTCATACGTTCAAAGAAGGAGGCCGTAATAGCTGGGGGTTGTTTGCGCAATAAAACATCTATGGGTTTAGGCGCAGAGACACAAAGTTGAGAAGTCTTGCAAACATGACTAGCACAACATTCCGGATCTTCACAGTCCACCAATCCATCTGTTAAAAACACAACAACTTAATATTGGCTTATCTAAACAAAATTTAGATATAAACTTACCCTTATCGTTGTCCTTACTATCACCACAATTTAATTCCAAAGCTATGCCACAGTCGGCCCCATCCCAACCTTCATAGCAACGACATTCCCATTGACCTTCTCCACTAACACGACATTGGCCATGACCCGAACATGAATTGGGACAACCTTCGATGGTACAATGTTTGCCATTCCATCCAGTTACGCACAAACAAGTGCCATTTTTACACTGGCCATGTTCATTACAACGGGCATCACATAATTTGGTATTACAATATTCACCACCCCAGCCATCGTCACAGCTACAGGCATCACCAACACAACGACCATGTTGACCGCAATCCAAGTCACATAGTTCTTTCGAACAGTCATCTCCACTCCATTTCGATTCACAGCTACAAGTTTGAGAGTCTAAGTCAAAAGTACCATGACCCGAACAATCCGGTAGACATTGTAAAGCATCTTGATCCATGGTAGCACAATCAGGACCCTTCCAACCTTTTTTACAAATGCATGTTCCCTCGGCACAAAAGCCATGACCAGAACAAGTGGGATGGGGGCAATCAACTAAGTAAAAGAGAAAAAAAAATTTTAAATTCAAAAACCACAACTTTATATAAGTATATATAAAAAAAAATTAAAAAATGCTGGTAAAACTAAAAAATTCTCTAAAATTGCTTCACTTTTTACCTTCTTCACAGAATTTCCCCTTATAACCACGCATACATTGACATTTTCCACTAACACAATGCCCATGACCATTACAATCAGCCACTTCGCATTCATCGTGACGCAACGAACACTCTTTGCCCTTCCAACCCGGATTACAAATACATTCGCCATTTATATATTCACCATGCTGTGAACACAACACTGGACAAACACTTTCACTACAATCATCACCACCAAAACCTGGATTACATTGGCAATGGCCCAGTAAACACTGGCCATTGCCCGAACAACCATTAGGACAGTTTTGGGTCATATCTTCGGCTATAGTGGCATAAAAAGTTATTTCCTGTACATCACCGTCATCGTTGTAAAGTGAAACAAACCAATGACCCGGTTCCATATAACGGGTTACTTCGCGTGTTATGGATTGCTGCAGTTGAGGTGAAGATAGTACAAAAACAAATACACAGTCCGGTTTTTGTTGGTTCAGGTAGTTGGGAATTATTAGGTATTTGAAATTATAGCAGTTCACAATGAAATGAAGAAATGTTTAAGATTTTTAGATGTTTTATTTAGTGTTTGTGTGTGTGTGTTTGTGTTTTTTTGGTGTTGTAGGTGGAATTGTATGGAGAAAAGCATGAAAATACATAAAAAGACGAAAACAAATTTATTAGGTTAATAAAGCATAGGTTTAGTACCCAAATTTTTCAATAAAATGTTCCCTTAAAACCTTTAAAATTAAAAAAACAAAAATACTTACATGAGCCGCTCTTGTAGATCTGGTACTGGCACTAAAACCACTTAATACCTCTTTAAAATGATATTGCGTATGAGTAGGCAAAGCATTACGTCGGCCATAAACACCTATTGAAGCTCCTCTAGGTATAGTGTAATCAAATTTCACATAAGCTGGTTCCGATTGATAAAATTGCATATTCCAATAACTATAGGGTTGTATTTCTTTGGTCAATTTTTGTCCTAAGGTAATTTGGCCAAAAGTTGTACCATCTGGAGGAAAACTACGAGCCGGAAAAGTTCTTGCTCCTGTTTTCCAAAAGCAGCAGGGAAACATTAAAAGTTATGCAGCAGAAAAAAGAAAAATACAAAGAATTGCATATAAAGAGAGGGTTAGTTGTATTTTTTTGGAATTTTATTTATTTATTTTTGTTTTTAATTAGGGTTAAGTTAAAAATTTAAATTAAATGTACGTAGGAGTGTTTTATTTTCTGATTTTCACTTAAATTTTGAGAGATAATCGGGCTTATTATGAGTGTCGTTGGCGTAGTCGGAAACCAGTCGTTTTTAAAAATTGGTAATATGATTATCGTAAGCGACATAAATATGACAACCGTTCAATGTGTTATCGTAAATTTGAAATGATATTGCCCAAAATTTAAAACGACACAACTTCGATCACGACAACGATTCTCGTATTAAGACTGATTATAATTTTGTTTAGTTTAAAGGTTAAATTAAATGTTTTCATAGAAAATTGAGTTGTTTGTTGTTTAGATGATTTGTTAACTTCACGTGTTAATGTTTATTAAAAAGGTTAGGTTGAATATTTACATTTTATTACAATTAAATGTGAAATTTTGTACTTATTTTGGAGTAAATGCAATTAGATTACTTAAATAAGGCATAATTTTAGTTTACAAAGATTTTAAATGGTTATAATGTTTATGCAAATAACTATTTAAATTATAACTAATTTTTTGATAACTTTGAAGAAATATACAAAAATTGGGTTAAAATTCAAACAAAGTTTTAAGGTTTTGAAAAAAAAAAACTTTTATCTTAAATTACTATTTTCCAATCTTGTAGATTTGGTTGGAAATCTTCCTCAAAATCTAGTGCGTTTACATTGTACTTTTTTTTTCGACATAAGCCAGATTTTGTTTTCATAACAAAAACAGCTGACTGAAATTTTTTTTTGTAACACATACAAACAAATGTGCATTACTTTTTATTTATAATCAACTTAATTTTTTTTATCAATATTATTTTTTTTTACTGTTTCTTGAAATGTTTGATTTTTTTAAGAGTAATTTTTCTGTTTATTTAAATTTATATTTTAAATGTAATGTTTTTCTTGTGCAGAAAAGTATTTTTTAGTACTTTATGAAAAAACCATAGTTGCATCACTAAGGCCCGTTTTCACAACTTGCCGATAGCAACGTACCGATAGCTATCGGCCGTATGAAAAGTAGTCCATTATTACAATTTTACTTTAACCAAAAGTTAGCAATACGTTCAAGGAAGGTGCGTACTACCTTGTAGGTTAAAGTAACAAAAATTCAATATTTCTTAAATATTTAATAATTTTATTTCTGATGCTGGCGGCAAATTTTATATCAACTGTTTTTGTTATTCTCATCAAAGTTCGAAAGTACTTTTTTTCAAATTTTCTGTGTGTGTGTATCGTATTTAAATTGTTATTTTAACAACAAATATGAGTGATTTATTTAAATTTAAAAGAAATCAATTGAAATCTTATATTTGTTTTTTATAATTTTGAATTTTTTATTAGAAATAAAAGTGAATATCTGTGAACCAAATTTCAATTTTCCCTCCTCCAGTATTACGCTGTAAAAGGGCCTTAAGTAAATCTGTTTGCAATTTTTTTAATTCACTCACAAAATCAGAAGTAATTGTTATGAAAAAGTCTTTTATGTTTTAAACATTTTTCGATAGAAATAGTAAAATGAACATTAAGGCTTTCAAAAAATATGTATTAATATATAAAGAAAGACGAACATGTTCTTTAAAAAAAATATCTGCAATTTTAAAATGTACTCAAATTTATTTATCTTTCTATCTATGGTTTTTTATTGATAATTTTATACTTTAAGGCTGTAATCGAATCGAAATCGAGGATCCTTGGGCAGCCATTCAAAAAGACAGCTCACTTAGTTCCTTCAGTGGCCCCTGAATGAAACCTAGCGCTGATCAGCTACTCAATAGGCGTCCATGCAAATGTCAACTTATTCGCTTTCCTAATGAAAAGAAGAAGCAATTTTAGTTCTATCCTAGATAGATCATCCAAACAGACAAACTCTGGTATCCCCCAGGTATCTCCCTTTAATATGTTTAATTCCTGGACATTGACACAGAAACTGAAATACAGTTTCCTGTTATTTCTTCTGGAGTATTCATTGACTTCCCTTTATTCCCTTTCTTCCCGCTTGAAACCCTTCCGCCCACGGCCCAGTTATTACCGAGATCACTGTCCTTACTTGTTTCCTATTAAACCTCAGAAGAGAGTATACTTCGTTCATAATAGGGAATTTACACAGAAAAAATGGAAAATTGTCTCTAATCACCAAATTCATAGAATGAAGCAAACAATTTGTTGATTTTGCATCTATTTATACTCTTATATAGATTGCTATAAAATTTTTTATTTTTACAATTTTCAGCAATCAGCACTAAAGAACGGCTGGACCGATTTCGATGATTCGTACCAATTCGGAATGGTCTCTGACCAAGTAAGAATAGTATAAATGAAATCGTAAACTCTGCATTTGACGATGCTATGATCATTATCAAAGTTGTTGAGCATGAGCCGACAAAGGTTTATAAGTTGATATGACCAATTTCAGACAGGTGGCGCCACTGAAAATGACTCGAAATGAGTTAAATCATAAACTGTGCATTTGATCATGCTATGATCCTTAGCACAGCTGTTGAGCATTACCATACAAAGGTTTCTAGGTTGGTATGACCAATTTCCATTGAAAATTACTCAAAATAAATTATATCATTTGATCATGCTATGGTCTTTAGTAAAGTTGTTGCGCATGTGGCGGCAAAGGTTTATATGTTGTTATGAACAATTTCCGACAAGAAGTGCCATTGAAAATCGTAAGCTATGCAATTGATCATGCTTTGATCTGTTAGCAAAAAAATGTCTAAAATATTCCAGAAAAAAGAAATTATAAAGAAAATTAATTTTCTCATACATCTTGTATGGAGTGCTAAAAGGAAAGTTTCAAGGAGAGGATTCCAATGATCCTAACCGATATGCCATTCGAGTTTAAACGAATCCAATTTCCTATTCGTCTCGCATTCGCCATGACAATCAACAAATCCCAAAGGCAATCATTGAGTGTTTGTGGCCTAAATTTGGAGAACGACTGTTTTTCACACGGTCAACTCTATGTCGCATGTTCCCGAGTCGGAAAGCCATCCTCTTTGTTCATTTTCGCACCTGACAACAAAACGAAAAATATTGTTTATCACAAAGTGCTTCAATGATATTCTCTTAACTTATTCAATAGTTTACTTATAATTCACATTTTCATATTCTTTTTTTTTTTTTTTTTGTAAATAAAGATAAATTATCTGCACCGAATACTACCTGTACCTGTACCTGTACCTGATTCTGTATCTGTATTTTAAATATACACAAAAAAAAAAAACAATACTTTTCTAGGCAAAACAACGTTTGCCGGGTCAGCCAGTAAATGATATTTTTAATTAAAAAATGATCAAAAAACTTTGCCGTTTCAAACAATGTGTTAATTGATTTACAGACATGTTCTGATAATCGCACGGTTTGAAATCGCAAAACGCCAGATTTATTTAATGCTGTTCTGAAGCTCATACATTTAGCTTAAGATATCGCATAGTTTCTTACAAGTCCCTTAAGCATACTTTTGCAATTTTAAGTCGCCAAACTTCTTGCTATTGCGATTTACAGAACACCTAATATGCGATTTCGGGTCAGAATTGCCAACAACAATTCTTCAATTATAAATTATTTTATTTTAAACGAAGAAATCAATTAAGAAATTTGAGATTATGTGTTGTACTTTGATTCTAGTTCTATTTTTTTTTGAGGTTATAAAGAACAATTTGTGTATTTCTTTATCTGGCTACTTAAATTTGCTTAAAACTAAATTTATTTCTTATGTTTTTATATCAAATAATTATGTTAAAGTTAGTTTGAAAAGTTTTTATGAATAATTTTGATGTTTTCAAGCCAATACTATATAAATGAAAGCAAAATGAATAAATGCTGTGAATAATTAATAAAAAATATGCAAATATATATTAAAAGTGACAAATTAATGATATTTATAAAAAAAAAATTGTTATAGTTGTTGGAGCTGTGCAGCCCCGTCAATGTTTGAAAGATGGCGACTCTAAAGATTTTCAAACTGCTGTTGTTGACGTTTATTTCTTACAATTCCTTAGTGATTTAAAAATAAAAAAAAAAAGAAATAGCTTACACCAATCCACCGTCAAATAAAAGGTTTTTGGAAATGGTTGAATGTTGAAGTTTGTAAAAAAACTTGTGGTTCGATTACGGATGCCAACTGAACTGGAGTTGAGTGGCCAAAATCGAAATACGGCAACGCAGCTCATGTTAAAATATAAAATAAAAAAAAGTTGTATATAGTTCCAGGGTTTAAAAAGCTGCAGTCAAAATCAAAAAATTGCTTTTTCTTCCACTTTCTGATTTTTCATTAGACAAAAATAAACCGTTGCTTTTACTTCTGATTCATTAAATGAAAACAGTCGCAGTGAAGGCAAAAGCAAAAAACGAAAAGTTGCACACAACAAAGAACATCGGCAGCCGACATGTTCGAAAGTGTTTGGTTTGACAGACTGAAACTTTTAATAAATCCCGAAGTTAACGAAGATGGGACTTTGTGCGCATTGTATGTATATGAAAGCGATAATGTTATTTACAGTTTTATTTCATTTCAAAAAATTAAAAAGATTTGTTAAGCTTAAAAATAAATAAATATGTATGTACATATTTATGTATTTATGTACGCATGTATTATTTAAAAAAAATATGGAAAACAAAAACACAAACGCAACGTCCCATCTTCGTTAACTACGGGATTTTTTAAAAGTTTCAGTCGGGCAAACCAAACACTTCCGAACATGTTGACTGCCGATGTTCTTTGTTGTGTACAACATCTCGTTTTTTGTTTTTGCCTTCACTGCGACTGTTTTCATTTAATGAATCAGAAGTAAAGGCAACAGTTTATTTTGTCCAATGACAAATGAAGATGTCGAAGTTACAGCACAATCTTATGACTTTTACTATCTCAACTGCAGCTTTTTAAACGCTGTATAGTTCAATAGATATGCGTTAAAGAATATCAAGTTAATGACTTCTTCATCCAGTTTTTAGAATATAAAAACCACCATAATGCAATTTAATGATCGCTCAAGAGCCAATGAGCTTAATTCTTCCAGTTCTAACAAATATTTCGTTACAAGAGATGAGCTTTTATATATCTTTTCAAAATTAAGACCGAAATTATCAGCTGGAATGGATAGTTCACCAAATATAATATTAAAAAACATTCCAATCATTTTGATTTAAGAGAATTTCACATTATTCAATAATAAAATTAAGAAAGCATATTTCTCGGAAACTTGAAAACTGACCAAAATAGTCGTAATACCAAAAAAAGGGAAGGTTAGGTTCAAATGAGTTGAGTTGTGAACCGTAATAGTAGTGGATGAACCTGATACAAATAAAATCTTCCTCCGTTTTGACGTATCAGCTGTTAAAGAAGTTTATGTTTGTTTTTGTTTCTTGATAAGAGCGAATATTTTAAGGATGTACACAATGTTTTTATTTATATTTTTATACACACACAAATAACAGGAACTAAAATCTATAAATTATTATATTATTATATATAATTATAATTATTATATAAATTATATAAATATATCTCTTTAATGCCCAATTTTCAGAATAGTATTTAAATCAATATTAAGTTAATTTTCATAACAAACTTAAATCGTATTTAAAACAGATTGGTTTTTTGAGTTTTATTTGAAAAGTCTTCTTTAATTTAGATAAAAGTATGGTAGCACTACTAAATACAAAAAAAAAAAAAAATATAAAAAAGTGTACATATTTATTTACAAGGTGGTCTGAAAAAACAGCTGACTGTTAATGCTTTGCCTGTTGTTGTTGTATTGTTGTGATATTGAGGCCACCTTGCTAAAATATTACAATGGAAACTTAAGTTGAAATAATAAAGTGTACCACATCGGTGACGTAAGTTTCACTTAAGTTTTTAGTGAAGAAGAGAGTTTGAGGTCGCTGATTTCAAATCTTATCTCCGTTTTTCTTTATCAGCTCTACTTTTCGAAATATACCATTTTGTATAAAATTAAGACACTTTCACTACATATATTGGAATAACTTGAAAACGGTTGACCATATTCATTTAACAAAAAAAATCCGAAACTCAGCAACAACAGTGCTTACATTGTTTTTAAATTTGCGCTGTAGTTTCAGAGATATCGTGGAATTTCAAAATTAACCCTCTACTGCATGCAATATGATCCAGCTACAAATTAATTTTTTTTTTTTAATTATGATTTTAAATGGCATAATTAAGATATGCTAACAAAATTTTTTCAGAAAATCATGTCAGTTTTCTGAAAAAAAAGCCATATATGGCTTCATATGGACTCCTGTCTGTATCACCCTAAAAATTTATTGCCATATATGGCGTTTCATGCAACAAAGGTAATAGAAAATGAGTATTGCAAAATCTAAAACTGATTGATCTACTTATGCGTGGAATAAGGCAAAGCAATTTCTGTCTTTGTTCAAACAAAGATGGACCCCGCATTTAGTACAAGTTATATATGATCGAAATTTGCAATCATTTTGACATAGCTGACGTACTTTTTTCCATTCTGGAAGATGATCTGTAGAATCCAGTCTGACAGCACTTAGTGGAAAGTCTTGGCGGCGAGCTTTGTTTTTTGTGTATTTCTTTGGCACGTTACAGGAACTCGGGGTTGAACCACAGGAATTCTTTTCTATTTGCTAGAGTAGTTCGCTTTCGAAACTTAACTGACCAATGGTTCATCATCCCCAGAATCAAATTCGCTACTTACATCCGTTTCAGGTATCAACAGTGAATCCTGCCAAGACTGATTTGCTACTGATTCATTGTCTGACTCAGGATTCTGCATCGCTTTCTAACCCATCACAAGGAATCGAATAAAAGCGTTTTTTTGTCATCGCTGATGCCATGGAAAGTGTTGCTATTATGAAAGAAATGAAAACACATATACCGTAATGTTTATCAGTAAATGCATGAGAAGCCAAATATGGCACGACAAAGTTGGACGAATTTTTCTGTGAATGCATGAGAAGCCATATTTGGCTGTTCTAAAAAATGCGTGATTTTACAAGTTCTACAGGCACAATTGAAAAATATTGATATACACACTATTCACAAAGCTATATACTCTACAAAAAAAAAAAATATATAAGCATACCAACTTACTTGTAATTAAATAAATATATGTTTTATTTTGTATATTTTCACTGTACGAAGTGACCACGTGTACTTATAAACAAGACTTAGGTTTTCTATGCACCTATGTAAAGAACAGAGAAAAAAACATTCGTCTCATAATCACAAAGGTCTACTTGTGTTTTTCAAACACTATTATTTTTCAAAACTGTTAATTTTTGATGAGAATGTGCATTTGAAATTAAAAAGCCATATATGGCTGCATATGCAGTAGAGGGTTAAAAAAAAAAAAAAAATTTCTTGTTCTTTAAAAATTCATAAAAAATAAAAATGGGACAAAAATCACAGTTTGGTCTTAAAACATTTATCTTATCCGGTTTGATTTTATTCACAATTTACTGAGAAAACTGAATATGGTTAAATAGAAGATATTTTAGTTTTATTTGGCTTTACGTCAAGGCGCCATAAATAATTTATTTAGCGACATTTAAAGATTTTCAGCCTTAATCGGTTTAAATAACTTTAATCAGAGAAAATTAAGGGTCTGCCTAAGATGGAAAAGATCAAAAAAGTAGACGCCATCAATGCTTATAACTTACACTATCATTAAGGTGTTTTATTCGATCTAGAAGCAAATGCCTTCGGCGAGATGTACACGAAGTCGACTTTGTTTTAAACTTTAATATTGACTAATAAACGAATTTTACTTTTCTACGAAATTTTGTAAGAAATATTCATTAGTTTTTTAAATTTTCTATTTAAAATATTAATGTGTATAAATGTGAAACAATTTTTAAGAAGGTTTACTAAAGCAACAACTTTAGCAACACTTTTTTTTTTAAAGAAATGTTATTGTTTAATAAAAATGTAAATGAGCTTAAATTTAATTAAGTAATTATTTCGTTGTTATTTAATTAGTAGTTTATTGAAAGTTAGTTTTTTGTTAGTTAAGAAAACAAAAACATTTTAATACAAATCACCTTCAAGTATAAGTATGGGCATAACATCAGGACATGCAAACTTTTCACCATTTTCATAAGAATTTTTACTATTCAGATTAGTTTCAAAATCAACAGCATTAAAATCATCAATTAAATTAGAGGTGGTAGTAGTAGTAGTAGTGTCAACATTAATATTATTATCGATATCATCAAAATTAACATTTTTAACATAATTGCTTGCTGGGTTAGTTAAAATGGCGGATGGTGATGTAGTGTCAGAAATAGTTGTAAAAGTTTTAGAAGTGGTTTCAGTTTTTTTTTGTAGTAAAAGTTGAACTTTGGAACCAGTCTTGGTCTAGGTCAGGGTCAATAGAAGATTTTTCAGTTGTACTACTCCCAAATAAACCACACGCGCACGGGCATTCTGGTATAGAAGGTGGTGGTTCTGGTATACAATAGGGACTAGTTTTAAGTTGTTCGTAATGCGATTCTTTAGCTGAATTCATGGATTTCTTTGTGGCTTTATCTTCCTGGTTTTCTTGAAGTTTTTCTTTTATTGGTAATTTTTCATGACTCAAAACCTGCTGCATATTTTGCACCTGTCCTGTTTGATCAAACGCCGGTATATTAACATGTAAGGTATACATATTACCTGAACCATCATTGGAAGCAATAGTAAGGTTAACTATTATCCGTTTGTCTTGCACACCATCATTAATTACATCAATTTTGTGTTCGGGTTTGTTGGGTTTAATGAAAATCGGTGATGAAGTAACGGGTTTGCTATAAATTTGCTGATTTCCGAAATTATCGCTTTCTTGGGGAATTATAACCTCATTTTCTTGCTTATCATAGTTGTGGGTATTTAATTGTGATTTATATTTCCTGAGTTTATCTTTATTCTTATGTTTTGTTATATTAATAGTTTTATAAAGTTCCTCTTCATTTGAATGTGTTTGCTCAAGTTTAACAATATCAATGTCCTCTAAATGTTGGGCATAATCCATGTCCTCATAACCATGGTGTGAGTTTAAGGGTAATAAACCATCATTTAACATAAGATTTTCTAAGGAATCTTCATTATCTTGTTTATCCTCAGACTGGGACGATATAGATGAGATATTGGTTTTTAGTTGATTGTTCACAATTTTTTCTTGTTGCGTAAATTTTTGACTTAAATAAATGTCATCGTAGTTGTCAACTAAATGGTGGCCATTAAATGTTACTGAATCAATGTTTTCTTTCAGTTTGGAACGATTGATTTGAAAATTATTGCTGTCAGCAGCTTCTTCATCATCTTCATCTTCATCATTATTATTATTTTCATTTTCAGTAGATTTATTGTCACTAATGGTCTCAGTTACTAAATACGAGAGGCTACTCTCAGTTTTTTTCATGTTATTTACAGGCTTTCTCTTTTTGCTTTCAATAATAACATTTTGATTGCCATTATTTACATTGTTATCGTTATCGTTAAGTGAAGTTATTATTAAATCATTAAACTTGTCATTGTTATCTTGTTGGCTTTGTAAGGATTTTTTCATAAGATTTTTTTTTATTTCGTTGGAATTTTGTAATTCTATATTAAAATCTTCAGGCACCAAAACTGTTTCCTCATCATAGTTATAATTTTCAAATATTGTATATAATTTTGTTGTGGTTTCTATGTCCTCTTCATATTTAGGTGAGCTAAATTTTGTTAAAGCTGCTGGGGCTAAAGTTTGTCTTAAATCTTTATCTAGTTCTAAAATATGATGTTCCCTTTTTTCTTTGTTGTTTGCTTCTTGTTTGTTGTGATTATTTTCTTTGTTAATATTTTGTTCTTTATTTTGATTGGATTTTAATATGTTATTGATTTTAAAAGTTTTATCATCTTTCGAAGGCAAATAAGTTAGAGAAACTTGTGCGGCAGTTGTAGAGGAAATCAAATCCTCCATAATATCTTCAGTTGTTAAAGTGGTTGTTGGAAAACTTAAAGGTATATTGGTACTAAATATTTGTAACTTTTGTTCTTTTGAAAATTTGCTTCGATAATTACTTTTTTTATCTTCATTATCATCATCCCCAATATCATCGAAATCAGCAAAATCCTCTTTTAATACGCTTTCTTCATTATCTGCGACCTTCTCAATATTATCAAGGATATCTTGAGTTTGTTTAACCGTTGTTATCAAATTATTTACAATAATTTTTTCATCAAAGTTTGCGTCTTCAGAATGTTGGAGATTTTCTTTTTCCAATTCTCGTTCTGATAAACTTCGGCGAAAACGTTTTCGCTTTAGAATTTGTATGTTTTTTGGTTGATTGTATAATTGTTGATGATTATTAAAATTTTGGTTTAAACCACGGATCCGATTGAATTCTTTAACGTAGTTTTTTAATAATTGTCTATCATAATCTATATTTGTACGATATATGTATACAGATAATTATATAGACGTTTTTATAATCTTTTTATCATCTTAAATTTACGAAATACGGTTTTTTATATAATACTTAACGTTTTTATATTGTGCAATTAAGTTTTGTGTTAAGCTTTAAACTTGTATTTTGGTTTTTCTAATAATTATTTATTTTACATTTCAGATTTCAGTTCAGATTTTTAAAATAAAAAACAAAAATTATTTCTGTAAATCAGTTAATATTATTTTAAAATTTAAAAAATAAAATGTATACAAAAAGACCTATAAATCACTTTTACCTTAAAATTACTCCCTAAAATATGCTATAAATATTTCTGATATCCGGTTAAGCATTAAAGTTCTTACTCCAATTACTCAGCACAAAAAATGAACGCCATATTGTAATTTTTTTCTCTTTAAAAGTACTGTCACCACGGTTGATAAAGTTGGTACAATTGTACTTTGTTTTTGGTACAATTCAAAGCTAAAAAGTGGCTCGTTTGGTACTATTTCAAAATTTTTCAAAGCTATTGTTATTTGCTTTAAAATTGCAACTCGTATTAACTGTCCAATAAATATATACGGAGTTCAGTGTTTGGTGCAAATGGTTTTGCGAAATAGAAAATGCGGAAGCTCTATGTATTTTGTTGTTGGATTAAACAAAACAGCTATGATATTTTGAATTTGCTGTTTTGCAAGAGCATTTGCACCCAACACTGAAGTCCGCTATTGTAAATATATTTTTTATACTTGGTCTTTGGACGATTGCATATGCCACATTCTAAATCAAGTATTAGCGGCAGCATATAAGCATGCATTTTCTGATAATCAGACTGATTACGGTTGGCGTATACACCTGAGTCGTTTTTTGTAGTAGATTAAAGTAACATACAACCGGTGTTTTTTAATCTACTACAAAAAACGACTCAGGCGTATACGCCAACCATAATCAGGCTGAATATTTACAAGTTTTTTAAAGTATAGGAAACTATTTCTGCTAATGTTCTAGTAGAAGAGACAACACAACTTTCTCTCATTTTAAGATTATTTTGGAACGGAAACTCATAATATTTTGAAATATTCGTAAACAAGATGGTTGTCACGTCATTGTTATTTTACTCTGAATGATTTTGAAGGAGTTTTTACAAGCGCTAAATTAAATTTTATTATATCCGGACTTTCTACTCCAGCTTAAGGCGACCGTATACGACATGTTTTTGTCATCTGACATGTCAAATTTCCCACTGCAAAATACATACATGTCGTGTGTAACCTTTTTAACTTTGCTTCTGTAAAAGTCAGATACAAAGTCATCTGACAAAATTTCAATTAGAGCGTGCTCTATTTTCTTCTGACAAACCATCTGACATCAGAAATCTATGCCGAAAAGAAACCGGCAGCTGCGTCCACTATTGACGGAATCATTAGCCGGCTGCAGTTAATATTTTAAAGTACCGAGATATGTTTGATCATCGCACCATTGAATAGAATTTATGTAAATATATATATAAAAACCGTTTCATTATAATATCCTAAAATGGTATCTTTGAATTAAAAGAAAAATATGTGAGGATGGCTAAACTATTTTACGGCGTAAATAAAAATTTTCGTGGCGTCATTTTTATTTTGGATTTTGCAATAACTATGCGAAAAAAACAGAGACAATGTCAGAAGCAAATTACATGTACGTTTGTGACCGAATATTATAAACCTTCTGTAAAACAGCAATTTTGACAGACATGCACAATTACATGTGACTTGAAAAGTTGACAAGTCAGATGTAAAAACATGTCGTCTACATGCACCTTTATAAAATGTCTTTCCTCTTTCTGCAGTACATATTGGAAATTGTAAACACAATAAATTTGGAAATGCCATGCCAAGATGCTCGCATGCACATATTTTTTAGAACGGCTAATATTAAAACGCTTTAAATTAAATAAATGGGGCGCAATTTTTTGAAAAAGGAATTTTTGGCCAGATTCGGATTATCAAAGCTAAGATTTGAAGAAAATCATCTGCCACTTAACGATATTTATATATCCAGAAATACCATTGAAAGTATAATACTATATACATAACATTTTGCGAAAACTTTACGAAATAAAGTTAGCTTCGACCACGAAATTTTAAACTGGCTAGCAAAATTTATTCCAGAAAATGTGATTTCAGTAAAAACCAGTAAAGAGTACAGCTTTTATTAAAAATATTTCTCAATTAAATTGCAAATTATGATACTATTAATAACGAGTTTCGAGCTTTGTCGGATATACATGCTTTAGAAACCTTAAAAAACGAAAATATTTTTGTTTTTTGGTCCCAAAGTGTCCGCAATGAAAATTGAATTAGATCAGTTAATTTCCCAACGCTAAGTAGGACAACCAAAGGAATATTTTCCATTCCAGACTCTTCGGCGACTGTGGAAAGAAAATTTGCATGCCAAAATATTATAAAAACAAAGGAACGAAATTAACTATATGAGCAAACTGTTTCAAGTCTAACGAAACAAAAGACTTTTTCTTTTATAAAAAAAAATTATTTAGTACTATTGGGGTCTTAAAAGTGCGGTTTTAAAAGTTCGTTAGTACGATATTGGTTTTCTCATTTATTATCCCTGACTGTCACCTTCAACTTGTAAACAAAAGATTAAACATCCGTTTTAAGTATTATTTTCGTTAAACATTCATACTCTCATTAATCAACAACACAAATGAACGCCATATTGTCATTTTTGTTGCTGTTCTCATTAAGAGTGTTGTCTCCATAAATTTGTAAACAATAGAGTCATTTCTAAAGTTATTGTGATCTTTTAAGAAATTTAACATGTGACAGCAATCATTTTTTTTTTGGAAATTAACAATATGGCAGTCCTTTGTTTTGTTATTTAGGGAAGTATGAGTGTATTTAACAAATGTGAATCCGTTTAAAAAGAATAAATTATAGTTTTTACGGAGTTTGAAAGGAACTTGAAGGTTTTTATGTTATAAAAAATTAAATTTATAAACTTTGTAAGTTTTTCTTTAATAATTTGGAAATAATCGTCCATATTATGAAACATTTGCTGCGAAACATTTGAGTTTGATGGTTAAAGGGGAAAGGCGAATAGTAAAGAGTATTTTTTTCGTGTACAAGCAGTTTTTGTAAATTTGTTATTGAGAGGATGAAAACAATTAAATGCTGCACAGCAAAAGTTTTATTGCATAGACTCGAATATAGTCTTAAAATAGAATAGTAAAAGCTTGGCTTAATTTTTAGGAGTTATTTAAATAAATTTAAGTTTTTAAGTGATTTTAGGAATTTTATATATTTTGATACATTTTAAGAACTCAAACGATTTATTTTTTTAGTAAATTATTTTAAAAAAATGGTATTTTTTTTTGTCTTGATCCATTAAGTTAATTTAAAAGCACTGTTTTATTAATATATTATTCTTAACTTGTCAGCACAATTTCTCCGCTGGCAAGGTATGTATTAAAATAAGAATTAACAATTCGTAGCAAAAAAAAAACCAAAATACAAAAAGAGTTAAACAGAAAAACACTTGATTATTAAGCTGAAAATAATGTTCTGGTTTTCTTTTACTTCGTAGAACAAACAAAAATTTTACAGTTCTTGTTTTTCGTATTCAAAACTAAATTAGTTTTCTTTGACTTTGTTCTACTTTGATTTAAATTTTTTTTGTATGCAAAAACTCATTTAAAAATAATTAAAACTTTGATATAAATTACCTCCAATATTGCTATTTGCCAATGCTTGTGACAGCGATGTTGACGATGACAACGAGCCAGCAGAGGAGGAGGAGGACGATGAGGAAGTTGCTGCCGCAGAACCCACAGCCACCGAAGAGGCTGAGGTAGATTGAAATGCAGATGAAGCAGCCGCTTGAGAGGAGGACAGTGAAGAGGTGGCCGTTGTAACCATGGTGGGTTGTCCAGTTTTTGAGCGCAACGAGGAATTGTGTAATTTCGATAGATCCGTATTAGTACTTTTGGCTGCTGTCACTTCGGAAGCCTCATTGCCGACTAGAACTGTACAGGGGGCAGAGGGAGACCAATGAAGAACACCAAACCCTTTTTAGCAAACACAAATAAAAAAAAAAAATTAGTAATACATATATTTTGTTGTTTGAAATTGTATATTTTGTTTAAATTACCTGTTAAAAATATTAACAAAATACACATGGCCACAAATATCGAAACTGCTACAATTGCTATACATTTGGCAGAGCAGCGAGCTGCCAAATCTTTACGAAAGTTCATGGGTGCCGAATAATGATGAGAGGGTATACCGCTCATAACACTACGAGGCGGAAGCACAGGACCCATACAATTATTAGCCGAACGTTCATAACCTTTTAAAGTATCCTTGGTAGGTGTCGAACAGGCTGAGCCACTTTTATAATCAATAGGTGAACCCTTGTTCATATCTAAAAAGGAATTAAAAAAAATAAAAAATGCCTTAGAAAATGTGTTAAATATAATTAACATATACATATCTATTAAATTTATTTATATATTAAAAAAAAATCAATTTAATCACTTCAACAATTTAACAAAAAGAAATAAGATTTACAGCAAAATTTACTGTAATGGATACTCTAGCAAATCACATTAATTTCTAACACGTAAGTTTATATCCGATCCCTTGTTAGTTTGTTTTTTTTTGGATTTTTTTCTGCCTGACAAAAAAAAAAAAACAAAAAGAAAAAATTCGATTGAAACACGCAAAATCTTTTTTGGATGGATATTACATAGTCTCCCTGTTAAAGCTAAATTTCTATTTTTCAAGTACTTATTCAGATTACTTGTTGTGCAAAAGGTTTTAACATGTTACAGGGATAATCAAAACTGTCAATGAACACAACCTCAAACAGTGACAAAACCATTTGGCTTAAACATTTACTTTTTTCACTGATTTTTTAGGTAATATTTTTCCAAAGATAAATTTAAGGAAGGCAGAATTTAAGAAAATAAAAAAAAAAGAAAAAACTCCTCCTAAATAAAATTCATACTGACCAAAACCGGAAATATAAAGCTGAACTCTATATGGCAACACCCGCTGTGCTTGCTAACTGTGAGTATATATATGTGTGAGTGTATATTTCTTTGGTCTCTCATTTGTTTGACGCCATGTTTTTTGATGATAATTCGATTAAGTGACGTGTAAGTGGCAGTGGCAAATAACAAACCAAGACAAAAAAAAACTATATACGAGTATAAAGTCATTCCTTTTTATTGCTAAACATTGTTGTTTCTACAGTATTTAAGGGTGCGTAGGATTTTTATTCATTTTAACTCATCTCCCTTAACAAATGTTATATAAATTTTTTTTTGGTAGAATTTTCTTTGTTTTTTTTGTACAAATATTTTAACAAAAAAGAAAGGATAGTCTGTTTGTTAAACGGACTAGTAACTGCATATCGATAACGTTTATAATCACATTACCAAGCCAGCCAGACAAATATATTTCATTTTGTTTTTATGTTACAATTTTCAACTGTAAATACGTTTTATTTCAAATACTAATCAAATGATTTGCAAAAAAACGTGTTAAATTGAAGAAAAAGAACAAAAGGATTTTACTGAAATGTTTTTAAAACAGCATATCATCACTTAACAAGGTTTATGAAAAATATATTAGACATAAAAGAGATTTGTCATTTAAAAAAAGGAAAATATAAGAAAAAAAAACTTTAAATTGTAACTGAATTTAAGAAGTAAATTAACGTTATACCCAATATTTTATATTAAATATTAGTAAAGCTTAAAATAATTACTAAAAGTTCACAATAAAATAAAATTTTTTAGTAAAATGAATAGGTATGGTTAGTTAGAAAGGCTGGTGTACAGGTCAATTGCGACACCTTGAGAAATAAAGAAGAAACCTAAAAGGAAAAGCACATGAAATGAATAGAAGATGCCATGCGCGTAGAAAGAAAAAACAATCCTTATAAATAAAACGCCAGTTTTTCAAACTAAAATAAAAAATTTCGATTAAAAATTTATATTAAAACAACATTAAAAAAAACACAAATTTGTTTTTGTTTGCAATATTAATTTCTAAACGAAAATTATTATATAAGTTTGAAAAGCAGGCAGATATCAGTCTTAATCTAAGTTCCTAAATGTCTTTTATACATACAGGTTATGCCCATAACGAATCCCGTCAGATTCTCGAGCCCACAGCCCGATACTTCTCGCAATTTGTTTTGTAACTTAGGGCAGTGACACATAATGTGCTCAACTGCCTCTATTACCTCTGTGTGTACTCGCCTAACCAACATAAATCCGACGTGTTTGATCCCAGTATCACATCCATTCTGCCTGTCATACAGAGGCAGACCTTACTACTAGAAGTAACATCGTTCTTGTCAAGTACCGGCAATAACGTCCGTGATGCTCAATAAAATTAATTATTACCAATTGGCATTGCCAAAAACACAACGCTAAATGGCAAAACATTTTGTAATAAAAAAAAAATCAGTTGTTTTTTGACTTAAAGCTGTAGGACACAAAAATTAAATCAATTTTTCAAAGTATGACTGAATAATCAAAAAAGTGTGAATGTATTAAAACTTGATAGCCAAACCTTGAACGTGAAGCTTGCAGGTTAATAAGATTGTCATTAGAGTTGCCATATTGTATTACATTGGTAATTCAAGCAAAACGCTCTCTTCAAAAGAGCTGGTTTACACTCATCAAATTTAATTTCTCAAGTCTTGAGTTTTTAGTTTAAGATAAAAAACAAGAAAAGTGACGACACAAACTGATTGCAAGGGAAACCAGAAATATGTAATTGCATGTTTTTCCTTGTGCGACTAATGAAGGCAGAAACAATATATTTACCAGTTTAAGAGCTTTTTATGAATTTTGGCATCGATTTGTTAGTGCATATTTTTGCATATTTTACCGTTTGCAGCATTTTTTTTGGCATATTTTAGTTAAAAGAGCCTTTTTGCAGCATTTTTTTAGGTTTATAGCGCATATTTTGCCTTTTTAATACATTTTCAATTTTTTAGATGCCTACAATAGCTTTTGCAGCAAATAGGAATTTTTTTTTTTTCGAAAATCTGTTACTTCAATTTCGACATCTACATTAAATGTTTACTCTAAAATTGTAAGACAAAGCAGGTTGTCATTAAGGTTAAATGTTATGCGATTTGTATCTATACCAATCTTTTAGTATTCCGATCGACTCAGAATCACTTTTTAAAGTGATCTAACGATGTCCATCCATCCGCCTTGCTGGTTGTCTGTCCATGTTAGCCTTGTGCGCAGAGTACAATTTCCAATTTTGTAGATAATTTGATCAAATATGGACGAAGTCTTTGCAAATGGTGAGAATCGGTCTATAATTTCACATCCAAATTAGACTCTTTATGTCCGCAAGCTATCTAATTACGATGGTATTTAAATTAAATTCGTGCCAAAAATATTTTACTTCAAATTAAATTATTTTCGAATCGGTTCACATTTTCTCAAAGCTCCCATCCTCAACTAGCCTTAAATTCCTTTTGTAATGTTAACATTTGGTAACAATTTAGCGACCGTTCCTAAAATCCCTTTAAGACAAAAACCCATATGGATGTTAATATCTAGATAATATTCGGCGCAAACATCTCTTATATGAATTTTATAATTTTTTAGGTTTTTTTTTCTTAGATTTTGTTATTAAATTGTTGAATATTGTGTCTTCAAATGAGCAATTTTTAATTTTTAGGGCATATTTTCCAGTTTTATTGCATATTTAATGCGCATAAACGTGTTTTTTAGAGCATATTTCTGGTTTCCCTGACTACTTGCATATGAACGAACGTACACGCAGGTTAAAAAGAGAATTTAAAATAAACCTATTCAGCCAAATTTGGCGAGACTAAGCCAAATAATGATATCATTATTTGAGTTGACAGATTGTCTATGTGCCGGTTCACATGCTTCAACTTTCGTTGTTCAATTTTTGAGTTTCTAGAAAAGTGAAGAAAGAAGAAAGGGGCTGGGAAGCACGCTTTTTTCTTTTGTTCGTAGTTAAGTATATGCACAAAGACGAGTTGGAGGTACATGATGCTTGTGACCATTTTGGTAACATTAAAAGGGAATTGGAAAGAAATTGAGCAGCAAAAGTTTATAGCAACCATAATTTTTTATTACTTTTTTAACTTAAAATTGTATGCAATTGCTTAAAAATTAAGGAAAACATTAAACTTCATTAAAAATCTAACAAATGAAGCAGCACTTTAAAGTATGCAATTCCCCTAGATCCGCTTTGCCATCAAATACCGTTTGTTTTTGAATCAGTGATAGTTTTGTTATCATTAAAGTTACCAGATTGTATTCTTGTCAACATTGTTTAAGTGGTTTTGTTATTAAAACAGTGTTATTTTTATTGCAAAAACAAGCCAAGTTTTGAAAAAATAATAAAATTACAATTAAAATTTTGTAAAAATAAGAAAAAGTTTTACAAATTTAATAGAAAAATATTTTTTATTTATTATTTTTTCTTAATCTTACATAAATTCTTATAATAATTTTCATATTTCTTAATAGGATTAAAAAATTGTTCGTTAAAAAAAAATTAAGTTTCAATACGGTAAATGCTTTTTTTCATCTTTTAAACTTTATTTCCTTGTTTGCAAAGATGAAAAGAATTAAAAAGGGGGAGGGTGTTTGTAAAAGATAAATTCATGTATATGCCTACATTTAGTTCCAGCGATCCAGTCAAGTGTAGTGTTATTACTAAAGCTGATTATATTACCAGACATTAAACTCTCTTTCCCTTTAACCCACTTTTAACCCTGCTGTCTTTCCTTGCCACCCAGTTTAATAAATAAGAATTAATATGAAAAAAAGTGCAAGAAAAAAAATATTTTTAATTACTTATCGGTGCATATATTAAATTATTTCTTGTAAGAAAATATGCAACATATTGTTAAAAGAAAGAAAAATGGAAAGAAACTTTTGATTTTTCAAGAAAATGGAAATGAAAAGAATACAATTTATTTATTGTTCTTGTTAAATAAATGTTTTTTATAATTTACAAATAAAAGGAGATTTTTTTTAAAGGTATTAAAACTAATCAGGAAATCTTGTTATTAAACGGTGAAAACGTTAGGAAAACGGAAGATTTTGATTGAATCATCAGCTTTAATTTCACAGAAAATGAACTTTTGCTATAAAATTTTCAAAATGATTAAAGCTATAAAAGTTTTGTAGTTTACGGGTTTGCAAAAAAAAACACATTTTTTTAATTGTTTGCTTAATACAATTTCGAGAATGCGCTCTAGAGCATTTTGATCACCACCGGTAAAAAATCTGAAATTGCATTGCCTCTAGTACATCATCTGAGATTTATGTGGTCCTCTACCGAGTCTCATTAAGTTATTTACGGTTCTCCACCAGACAAAACATGTTAATAATTTTAGGTTAAAAACGATCAAAAACTATAACTCGGTACAGTTATACGACGTCAGGCCATTATCCAATGCGAGGTGAAACGTAAAACGCATGAAACGCAGACCTGTTTACCTTTAAAAATAGCGGTAAAGACAAGCGAGCTGCTTCCTCGCCCAGAGAAGTTTTACGAATAAAAAAAAAATTTATAGTAAAGATAAATTTCAAATTTGTCATTTCATAACAAATGGTTTTTAAACGATTATACATGTCAAAGTTAAATTTTCGTTTCATTCTGCCTTGTTTACCTCTTGCTATTCTACATCCCCCGCCTATAAACTTGTGTCGCAGGGTTTCTTTAACCAATTTTTTTAAAAAAATTTAATTTTTAACAAACAATTTTTGACTTCGCAATAAAATACGTACTTACAGTTAATTTTTAAATCACTTTTTTATTTAAATCGTTTTAAATGCAAGTTTCTGTGTTTTACTAAACACTTAAATGAAACTTAATTCACCAATCTGCTACTAAGTGCCCATTTAGAAAGGGAAACATTTGGAAGGAAAACATTTTGTTTGGAAGGAAACAACGGGTGGGGAAGAGAGAATGGTTTTTATGTGCGGTACTCGGCGATACTCTTTGTTCTCATTTTCTTTGTTGACATTTTCCTTGCTTTTTGAGAAGATAACAACAAAAGTAACTGAATGTTTCCGGCAATATGTTCGGCTGTGTAACTGCAAATGTGTGACAAAAGAGAATTCCAGAAGGAAAACCTTCCAAATGTTCGCTCGTCCAAACTCGGACTTAGCAAGGAGGGATCAATATCACAACAACACATTATGTAGTGATACCATATTTCAATCTTAATTAAAGAACACTGAAACAACCAAACTGTATTTAAATACGATTTAAGTTTATAAGAAAATGAACAAAATATAGATTGAAGTACTCACAATCGATTATTTAATTTAACAAACGTTTGTTAAGTAACATTTTCATAGAAAATTTGTTTGTAATTCTTTCCTAGATAAATATCCTAAAAATTGGAAATTTAAAATTAATTCAAATTTAAATACAGTTTTATTTTTTTATTGTAATTTAAAAAGTCTTATTTCATTAAGAAAAAAGTATGGTAGCACTACTAAATCTAAAAAATATCATAGCAGATGTTTAACCAAAGTAAAGATAAGGTCTGTTCCACAAGATCTCGGGCAAGTTCGGACTAATGAGAGTGAAATGAAAATTACTCTCTAAATTTGACGAAACTACCCAAAATTGCTGGAACGAAAAAAACAATTTTTACACTTCTTCAAATACTAATGCTGCTTACTTTTGAAATTAAGATATATTTAAGTCATAACATTATAAAGCCAAAACATTTGCATCATTGTATTTTTTAAAGTTTTGTTTTTTTTTTATATTAAATATTAAGGGAAATATGTATGTAATAATGCTTTTACCACTTTAATTTTTTCACAAAAACCTTACAATTTGGTTTTAAAAATGTTTTTTAATTAAAACTAAACTTTTTCCTTTGCTTGTAAATGTCCTGAATTATCAGTTTCATATGTAAACAAAAACCCAAAGAAAAAGTTCGTGCAAATTTCTATAGGAAATTAAAAAAAAAAAATACTCTCTCAATTACTCTCTTAATTGCACAAAAATTGTTATGTGGAACGCTTTTGGGAAACTGTGCAAGTTCGGACTGTTTCGTTATGCATGTGGAACATAGCTAAACTTGTGAAGTGTATTTATTTTCAAGGTGGTCTCAAAGAAACAGCTGATTGTTTTTGCTTTGCCTGTTGTTTTTGTATTGCTGTAGTATTTATTACATCTTGCGAAGTAAATACACAATGGAAACTAAAATAGACTTTAAATAAACAGGGCTGTCAGATATGGCGATTTTGAAACGTATTTGGCGTAATAAAAGAAATCTATAAGGGAAGCTTAAAAACGCATTATTAATTTTACTTAATCTTAATTTTATATTGAAAACGATTTTTAAACTCTCATGGAATAATCAAAAAGGCTGCCAGATTTTAAAACTCTTAAGCAATGATCAAAAAAGCTACAGCATTTAGTTTAACTATTAATTATTGAAAAGATGTGATTCTATTAAAGGAAGTTCGTTAACTGTCCATTAGCATTGAAACAAGAATAAATAGCAGATTTTTGAAATTAGAAATAAGTGATAAAAATCCTTAAAACGAAGAAAAACAATCATATACATATATTATTTCTAAAGCACTTTTTTTTGTCCGTTGCAAATATCTCCCATACCACCCCATCAAATTTAATGAATGATATCTAATTTTAAAGCTTATTTCTAACACTAATGACGAAAATTAAGGATTCGTACGGGCAAAAAGTTAACGATGATCATGTCATTACCTCTAACATTGTATTCAAAGAAGTATTATAAAAGCATTTAAACATTGTATGTATGTATGTATGTATGTAAATATGTATGATATATATTATGATTTCTAATATTTTAATACTTTTAATAAAATGTATTGAAGTTATTAAAATTTCTATTAATTTTATTAATTTTATGTTACAAAAATGACAACTAACGGTGCGAAATATTCGCACGGGTCATCTAGTACATACATATTTGCAAATAAAATTAATTTAAACTTATTGTTGTATTCCAAGGCCAACCAAATTTCAAATTAAATTGTTTAAACAATTCTAAAACTTTCGCATTTTTATGGTTATGTTGAATATATTAAAGGCTATTTTACATTCCTACATTTAAATTGCTTAATTGTAGATACATAATTTATTGTAAACGTTTAATGCAATGTATAATAAAAAATAAAAATTACCCAATCAATTAATATTAATTAATTTTCACTTAATATTGATTTCGTATTTTGTACTCTTTCCATAATTTTTTTCATTCTTTTGCATTTATTTTTCTTAAATGGCAGCAATAAGAACGAACTTTTTAAATTCTCTTTACAACAGTTTGCCTTATTTTTATTACCACGATAATTAGTAACAAATGTTTTTAATACCCAATTGAAAAAAAGCGGAAAAGAAAATATTGAGGAAGAAAAATGGAAATAAAAAACTAAACAGTATTAAGTTTAGTTTAAACATTATTAAATACAGTTTTGGGAAAAATAAATATAAATGTAGCAAAAAAAAAAAAAAAAAACTAACAGAGTGCTCTATTCAGCTGTGCCGAATCTTTGATACCCATCACCGAGACTTTGAATATTTTTAAGGAGTGTGCTTAATACGGGATCTTAAATTTTGAACCAATTTTTATAAAAACTGTACTGAAAAATCGTATGGAAGTCTATTTCAAAAACCCTAATCAGACTAATTAAAAAAATATTATGATTTGTTTCATAAAATATTATTGGGTGTGTTAAAGTGATCTTCAGGAGTGAATTTTATATTGAACCTATTGTAAGTTCATCACAACATGCGGTAGAGTGATTTCTTGTTTAAAAAAAAAACCTAAATTTGACGAAATTTCAATACAGTAATAAAAAAGAGGACTGATTACCTCAAAATTGCATGGTGTTATTTCTAGCCATACTATGCTTAATCAGATCAAATTTTACCACAATATCAATATTTGGAACGGTTAAGTAGGCTTTATATGGGTCATATGTAACATTATGGACCGATCTTCACGTAATTTTCTTATCTTGTGATACAATGCCAGACTAAATTACATTATCATTATTTGTTACGGTTTTAGGTGCACTAAAGTGTTTTCCGAGAGTGGGTTATATATGGGGCTTTATATTATATGTTATACTTATGTGTGGCATTTTGACAAAACATCTTAAGTAGAAATAAGTTAGCAAAAAAGTTAAAAAAAAAACCACTAAAAAAGTATATTTATCAAATAATAAATCAACCAAAATTAAAGAAAAATTTCGTTTAGCATACAAAATTTTAAAACAAAAATGTTTTTGAATGAAAATTCGTATGATCAACAACATTTTTTTTTGAACTTTTTATATTTGAATTTAGATGTTTGGTCAAAATGCCACAGATATATAAATTATAATTTTCTTTAACTCCATTAACGTTATTTTGCCTATGGCAAATTAAAGACCGATCTTTACGATATTTGGCAGTGTGATTTCTAGTCGTAGCTGCAAAATTTTATATCAATTCGTGATTTCGCTTTTGTAACAAAAAACAAGAAAGTATAGTCGGTCAAGCCCGACCATATGATACCCTACACCACGGTATTTAAAAACACATCATGCTTATGTGCCCATGTAAATATGGATTTATCTATGTTTATAAACTTCATGAAAATCGGTTTGAAAGTTTGTGAGAGGCAGAAATTGCCCCCTGCCCCCCTTGTGGTCCTATTTTTTAAAAACTGTATAGCTAATGTGTCCCTATAGATATGGATCTATCTTTTTCTTAAATTTCATTAAAATCGGTTTGAGAGGCAGAAATTGCCCCTATCTCCCCTCGTGGTCCGATTTTTTTAGAACTTTATACATTTTGTGTCCATATAGATATGGTTCTATATTTTAAGTTTCATCAAAATCGTGGTTCTACGATTCGGCCCATTTTCAATAGGCTTGGTCCTTGTGCCAATAAGAACCTATGACCCAAACTTTATCAAATTATCTCCAAAATTGCGACCTGTACTTTGCGCACAAGGTTACATGGACAGCCAGCCAGCCTGCCAGGCAGCCGGACGGACATCGTTAGTTCGACTCAGAAAGTGATTCTGAGTAGATCGGTATACTTTAAGGTGGGTCTAGGACCAATATTTTAAGGCGTTACACACATCAGCACAAATGCATAATACCCACTTCACTATTCTGGTGTGGGTATAAAAAAAAATCAGTTTTAAGGGAGGTTGTTTCATATTTGGGTTCATAACTCTTTTCATACTGTACCGGTTGTGCTGAATTTTTATTCAAAAAGTACTTAGGATAACTAGAAAGAATTTGACAGCAATATTGTTATTTTCTCTTGAGTCTTTCGAAAGTGAGCGTGTTTTCAACAGACAAACAGACAGACATACAGATGGATATGACTAAAACGATTTAGGCCTAATAAATCGGAATAAGTTAAACTCTTTTTTTGGTTTAAAATGTGTTTAAATCAACAAATCTATAAATCAGTAAACATATAAACCATCTTTAAACGCATTAAATTGAGCGTTTTAACTACCAACACACTACATATGGGCTTTTCCGTCAAAAGATCCACCGTGACCGAAAATTTAAAAGTTATTAAAAGCGGATTATTTTACGATATTGTTATAGAGAAATATATAGATTTTACTAATTTTATAAATTTACCCATAAATTTGTTCACATAGATGAACAATCAGACTGCAAAATTGTGCAAACATAATTTCTTATTTGTGAGAATGTTTTATTGTATGTTTTCTTGAATATTAAATTCCTTAAAAGAGGTGATATTTGATAAAAATTATTCCAAAAAAATGTTCTTACATGGTCTGCTATCTAAGGAAGAGTTCAAACAGAAATTAAAGGTAAATTTTTATTTTATTTTGATCATTATTCAGTTAAAATATTATGGAAAAATTTTACGTTCGAAATGTGACGTATCGACCCAGATTTTGGCTCAAAAGAAAAAAAAAAAAATACATAATCAGAACAAAGACATTTTAATGTTACATTGCTACGTAAAATTCTCAAAGTAGTTTGACTAAAAAGTTGTGTCAGGTTTCGCTGAATAACGCCGGTTTATACATGGCCACAAAAACTACTTATATTTTTTATACGTTCGAACCGCTACTTCTTTTGCCATTATCTTTGACCTAGAATCTCGCCCTCCATAAAATTTAGCATAGATAACAGTGCTTTCTTAGTGCTTTAATTTAACGGTTAAGAGAACGTAAAAATATTTTTTGTTTAAAATGTTATTGCATTTTTGATGCATACGACTGTCACGTTCAACACGTTGGATTTACCCATATTAATTTGACAACATTTATCGTAGTGCTGCCACATGTTATTTTTTAAGCTTTATATATAACACATGGGACACTGGCTTACAGCTGTTGAGTTTAAACTACATATAAATTTAAGTTTAGTTTAACTAAGCCAGCGTTTAAACGTTCACTAATTTATTAGCCATTAGAATCACTCAAGGATTCAGAATATACATTTATACTTTAAGGAGATATTTTCTATGCACTATCAGAATTTTTGTTTTTATATTTCTGTTAGAAAATATTCCAGGAAAATATTGAAGGAATAAGACTATTAAAGTATAAAAGCTTTTTAAATTGTAATTTGACTTAAAATACACATTCGATTAATATGAAAATTTATATAATTAATGTTACTCACCATGAGAAATAAATTCCCAGATTCTATTTTAAAAAATGTTCACACGTTATGACAAACTTAATAAACCTTCATTCACTACTACTGGTCGTCAAGGGTATAAAAAGAAAAAATAACATTAAATTGATAGTATAAACTTTTTAATACCATGATAAATACAATTAATACCTAAATGATGTAAAAAACAAAAATGTTTATTCTATTGTTTAAAAAATAAAAAAAAAAAAAAAATAGTTTTCTAAATATATATAAATGTAAGAAAATGTACAAGTTTCAACTCCTTAATTGAAGTTTAAACGTGTTACTTAGCTAAAATAGTCAAAAAAAGTACCACCTCCTATATTTTCCTTTTTCATTTACTTACTAACGTTTAATCTGTAGTTAACTTAATATTTGGTACGACGAATACCCTTAAAATACTATTACATATCTCTTTTTCTCTATGTTTTATTTATTTTCGAATAACTTTTAGATTGGTAAACTAAAAAAAAAAAAAAACAAAATCAGGAAAAACTTCTTCCTGTGGCTGAAAAAAAGCAAAAATTAAAATCTATTTTCATTATATGTCTGAGATAACGTGGCAGCAGTTTCAATTTAGTTTGATAAATAAACTTAATTGCTATTAAATAACATTTCGATGGACTTAAACTGCAGAAAAAAAACTTCTATAAAAAAGATAATTTATCAAAACTTTTCTTTACCAAAAGAAATCAAATGAAAATTAAAAACTTAACAGAATAAAATTTTCAAAGAAATGTTAAGAAACCCACAAAATTTTGTAATTTGAAGCCAAATGTTATCACTTTTGTATTTTTTTTAATTCTTTTTGGTAAATATAAAAACTTTTATAAATTTCCTTAATTAAGGTTAAAAAATTTATAAACAATTCTTATTTATTATTTATTCAATTCTTGCGTAACAAGATTTAGTCTTAGATTTCAAGTACAAACAGAAATGCACTGTTCATAAGTTACATTTAGGGATCACAAAGATAAAATAAAATTCAACGATTTAATATTTATATTAAAATAGTCAAAATTCATGACGGTGCAAAATAATAAAATATTAAATTCCTTAAACTACTTGCATTACTATTAAGTTGCTGAGGTTGTGAAAGACATTTTCGAAGGCATGACGCACGTATGCAAGTTAAAATTCCATTGAGATTCAATTATTGTTCTTTAACCACTTAGTGATTTGGCAAACCTAATTTTATTACCAACGTTTGATATATCCACAAAAAAAATTCAAGTATGGCTCTTTTCGTTGCCGTATGATGCGTCGGACTAGCTGCTTTTGTGGCAGTTAATCCCAGAGACAACATATTCGAATTAAAATCGCCTGATATAATATCATTACCGTATGCAGTGGCCAGTGTTTCTAGGGTAAAGAAAATACTTATAGACACACCCAACCAACATTTTCCAACCAACAGACCATTTCCGATAAAAATAAATTCAACTTTTCCTTCATTTTGCGAAATGTTAGTTGAAGATTTTAAGATTTTATAAAATTAGCTACTCCACCAGCATTACCGTTCCTGTCCTCTCTAAAAACTTTATACCCACTGAAGCAAAAAAAAACCATGTATGTATTAGGGTGGGTCGAAAAAAAAAGTTGTGCCAGTCACCCCCTAGAATGAAAGATATGTCAATGAAGTTTCTAAAACAGGAAAAAATTTTTTTTTGCCACGCCCCAAAATACAGCACTTTTGGTTTTTTATATGTAGCGCTGCCATTTAAAGTCCGATCTCATCATATTGCATATCGTTGTTCATGGCTTGAAAGTTGCTTCATTTTTGTCTTTGGTGACTTTTCAATCCGACCTGAAATTCTGGACACCACTTATGCCACCTCGGATCCTTCCCCCAAATGTCCAATTTTTTTGACGGTCCAAGAAAGTCCTTATAAAACTACGTATGTATCGATTTTAATATGCTCACTTTTATGACACACCTCCAAATTAAGGCCCTTTTTTCTTTTTCACACACATACTACATTAAACCAAGTAGAAGCCAATACAAACCAAAAAAATGTTCATCAGTCACGCCCTAGAATAAAAGGTATATTTATTAAGTTTTAAGAACTTTAAAAAAATTGTTTTTGCCATGCCCTAAATTACTGCCCTTTTTGTTTTATATATACAGCATCGTCAATTAAAGTCCAATCTCATCGTATCGTATATCATTGTTAATGGCTAGAATGTGCCTTTATTTTCGTATTTAATGCTTTTTTAAACTAACTTAAAACTCTAGATGGCAATTATGATATCTCGGATCCTTCCCTCTGATGTCTAATTTTTTCACGTGCTAAGAAAGTCCCTCTAAAACTTTGAGTCACCTTGAGTCTAGCTAAGATTTATATACACCGACTTCCCAATTTATAATTTTTCGCATACATGTTTTGAGGCATTCATTTTTATGCATTTAAATTATTTTTTTTTCATTTTTAGAATTCTGCAGTTTCTTTATATTTTTTAGTTCTTGTTTTAACTCTGTATCATGGTCTCATATATGACATTATGTTTGCTTTTACAAATGTCTTAATTTAAATTTTTAATTTGAGTTTCACAGTCCAGCAAAAATTTTTTTGGTTTGTATTGACTTCTACTTGTTTTAATATAGTATGTATGTGAAACGGAAAAAGGGGCTTTATTTGGAGGCGTGTCATAAAAGTGAGCATATTAAAATCTCAACATACGTAGTTTTATAAGGACTTTCTTGGACCGTCAAAAAAATTGGACATTTAGGGGAAGGATCCGAGATGGCATAAGTGGCGCCCAGAATTTCAGGACGGATTGAAAAGTCACCAAAGACAAAAATGAAGCCACTATCAAGCCATGAACAACGATATGCGATATGATGAGATTGGACTTTAAATGGCAGCGCTACATATAAAAAACCAAAAGTGCTGTATTTTGGGGCGTGGCAAAAAAAAATTTTTTCCTGTTTTAGAAACTTCATTGACATATCTAGTATGTATCTTGTGTCATGAGCCAAGTCTTGGAAAAACTCACGATATCGATGTTTGAATTTTCAAAAGAAAAAAAAAAAAAAAAAAATCTAAACTCGTCGAATTTATTGTTTCTACTTTGGGCTTTAATTGTAGTCCAAATTACTGACAAAATTTTCCTTAAAAGCCAAAAATAAATCATTTTTGCTACTTAAAATATGAAAAGAGTTTTATATTCCGCTTTAACTCTGGCTTGTTGGTAACCTTTTTCTATAGTAGTGGTAGACAACACTAATCCTACGATATTGACTAGGCTAGGGCAACAAATACAACATTGCAAAAAAATGGAATTTTGTCTCCGAATACGTTAAAAACAATAAATTTTTAGCTAATTTTTGTGCGATTTTATACAACAAAGCGTGACTGTCTTTTTCATGTGTATTATAAGTTAAATAATCTGCTGAGTGAAAGAAAGAGAGAGATAGAGTTTCGTCAACATTTTATTCAGGTAGATTTAACACACGTGTTTACTACAGCTGTTTGTGTAATGTTTCACCCACAGCGTCGTAGTAAATAAAAGCGGCGTTGTAAATGTTTGAACGTTTACTACATTAATAAAATTAATAAGGTTTACAATAATACTTTACTACCAAGAGCGAAAATTTCTAATTACAAACACTTTTTTGTTCTTTTGATTTTTTTAAAATTTTTTCTCATAAACATAACAAATATTACCATTTCCTTAAAAACTTTCTAAATAATCTTTAATTTATTAAATATTTTTTTTATTGTTAAAAGCCTAAACTTATCTGGTTTTGCTTTTACGCCTAACATTTTACTAATTTTCTCTTAAGATTGATGAAAAGTCATTAAAATTTACACATAAATCAAGTAATGCAAAGTTTGGGCTTAGAAAAAGGTAAAATCTATTTTATCTTCCTTTAATTTTAAGGTTTTCAAATAAAACTTATCAACAAAGTTTAATTTCCAGTTTAGAAAGCACAAGAAAAAAAAAGAAAACAAAAAAGTTATAAACAGTTTTGCCGTATTTTTTTTACATGCAAATTAATTGCCTGCTGTCTTAGCACTTCTATATCCGTTATATATAACAGAGATAAAGAGAGGGTGAGAGGAAGAGTGTTTAAAGGCAGTACTTATAACCAGGGCTGCCAGATTAAGGGGAAATTTCGTTTTTGAAAAGGATAACAATTTTCATTCAAGGCTTGGGGTTGTCACTGGTGATATTAAAAAAAAATTGGATTTTTTTTGATTAATTGAATTATTAATTTATTTACAAATATTTCTAGTTCCGCGAAGACCTGCCGGATAAATTTTGAATTGACACCTTAAGAGGCGCCAGTGCGATATGTTCGTTATTATATCGTTATCACAGCCATTCCCTACATTTGTGTTGATCACATGCTTTAAAATATATTCATTATATAGCTGAGTTAATACCAAAGGAGCTTTGCCAACAGATTATTTCTACTTTTTTTATTTCAATCATTAAATATACAAATTGTTTTAATTTGAATGTTCGGTGTGACATCATTGAAGCTGGGAGTTTGTATAACGAAATGAACATAAAAATTTAGTTTTGTGTTTATTTGTTAACCAGCAGTTGATATTCACAAATTAATAATATTTTGGATTTACTTAGAGATCAAAATTCTTTGCTTTCCCTTAATAACTTAAAATCAAATTTTAATTTAGTCAGCGAAGAGATTTTTTAATTAAAAGAAAACTGTATGCAGTATTTAAAAAAAAATTTTGAAAGAAGTAATTAATCGTTTACCTGACAGTCTTTTTTTAAACAGTATAAATGCTACAATATACAGGGGGTCTACTCTCTATTGCGATGCGAAAACTATTTTAATCGAAAACTAAATGCCAACTCTTTATCACTTTCGCAAAATTTTCTGAAAATGAAGCCATAGTGGCAATAAAAATTAAAGATGGCGCGGATTTACAGTAATGAAATGCCAAAGTGTGTAAAAATATTTGAAATTGTAAAATTAAAATAAAATAAAGTGATGATTTACGAAAAGAAACAAAAAATTAAAAGATGCGAAAGACATATGCGCAAACGTTTTAAAGAGTACCAATCGCTAGATCTGCTATAATTTTTTTTCGCATCGCAATAGAGGGTAGCCCCAGGTATTAACTCATTAACGGAACCAAATTTTATTGTGGTAAAACAAAATTTTTGCATAAATTAATTAATTTAAGGGCAAAAATATGTCGGCTGATGTTTGTGAGATTTATTGAAATAAACTTTCATTTAATAATTGGAATATTTATTTGACATTTTGGGCAAAGATTTACATATAACTTTCAAGATGCATCTTCCATAAAACACTATACAGAATTGAATCAGGCTGTACTTAAAATGCTTTCAATACCAATGAATTTTACAAACTAAGAAAATCGCTGTACATACTAGGCTTAAGTTTGTAAATATGAATATCAAAATGCATCTTTGTAAGAATAAATAATCCAAACAGGTGAATAGTATAAAAATATATAATTAATAAATAATCTATTAAGCGTTAACCATTTAGAAACATGATTTTGATTAAAGGGATGTCTTTGGGGGTTTTATTTTCTTTAAAGGGAGGCATTTTGGGGATTTTTAAATTTGGGGAGAATGAAAATGTATCTGACAAACCTATTTTGTAACAGTTGAAAAATTTGGTATGTACATATGTACATAGTGTTTTTAGTACATATAAGTGTTACCACTTTGTGGGTGAATACCCGAATTTGGTGAATTTTTTAATGTCGTGGGTAGAGCGTGGCTAATTTCTTTTAGGTTTAGATCAGGTGAAATTTTAAATTCTGTCATTTAAAACAAATAATATAAAGATAACATTTCAGAAAAAAAAAAAAAAATGCTGCTGATCCCAAAAATGCCATATTCAAGCTTTCTTCTTAAGAAAAGATTTCCATTGTTTGATATAGATTTTCAAAATCCTAAAACTGAATGGCGCCAATGGACGTTAAGATTTCAATAAATATAAGCTATATAAGCAATATAAGTGATATAGAAGCCAAAATTTTTTGTAAAAAGGTATTGCAACTTCAAAATAACCTGGGGAAAGATAGGTTTTAAATTTTCTAAAATGTAGTATTTTAATTTTGACATTCGCAATTGTTTGATTTGGGACAAAATTAACGGCCTTTAATTATATATAAAACTAAATTAAGAAACAGAATGTCATCTGTTATCATTACAGGATATTTTTTTTACTCAATAAGCCCATGAAAATTTAAATTTTGATAAAAATAACACGATTAAATAAATTTTATTCGGAAGATCAACTAATTTCAGGCATAAAGGTACGGCGACTGTAAATTATGGCCCCAGGAAATATGGCCCCAAAAAATAAATGAAAATTGACCCCAAATTTGGCGCTATTTTTCATTATGCAATATGGCCCCATTTTTTTAATGAAAAATTACCAAAAAAAAAAAAAAAAAAATGAAAAATAACCCTAAAAATAAAATGAAATATGACCCTAAATTTTGGGTAATTCTTTATTATGAAAAATAACCTCAAAATTTATAATGAATTTTAACGCCAAAAAAGAGCATAAAAAAAGTTATATTAAAAATGTTGGATGGAGTTCATATGCCCGAAACTAAAAATCCCAAATTTAGAATCCCGATTTAAAAATCCGGAAAATTAAACAGTTTAAAAATCGTACGATTGAAAGCATGGTTTGGCTTTCGAAAATGCGCAAGGATTTTTTTCTCTTTGGTATAAAGAACACTGGCTTTGCTTACTAAAGCTTCACGTTATAGACGGCCTTCGGCCGGGCGAAAGGATTTTCTTCTCCATGGTATAACGAACACTGGCTTCGCTAACTAAAGCTTCTCTGTATAGCAGGCATTCGGCCGGGCGCAAGGATTTTTTTTTTATGATATAATGAATTCTGGCTTCGCGCAGTAAAGCTTCTCTTAATAGCCGGCCTTCGGCCGGGCTCAAGGATTTTTTCCTCTGTGGTATAACAAACACCGGCTTCGCTAACGACAGCATCTCTGCATAACCGGCAAGGATTTTCTCTACTTTGGTATAAGAATTCAGGTTTTTTATACTATCCCTAGAAACTTTTACATAGAATTTTATAAAGTTTGTGTAAAAATGTTTGCGGTGATTTTTCATTTCTTAAAATTTGCATTTTTTATTAGTAGACGAAAAATAGCCCCAAAGTAAAAATTGTGATTTTATTTGGGGCCATTTTTCATTCCTTGATATTGGGGTCATTTTTCATTCCTCTTAAAATGCAAAAACACCCTAACGAAAAAATGAAAAATAACCCAAAAAAAAAAAAAAAAACAATAAAATTGCGCCAAAATTGCGTGTTGTTGTGTCTGATGTAATATTTTGGGGCCGTTTCTCATTTTCCTTTTGGGGCCATATATCCTGGGGTGCATGTTTTTTGATGAATTTATGTCTGTTGTGTATTAGTCTCACTTCATATGCTACAATCTTGGTTATTAACAAACCCGTTAAAATGGAGGAATATATGCGCTATAAAAATAAAGTAATCTCCTTTAAGTTTAGCAGCGATTTAACAAAAAATAATTAATATTTTAATTTTATAGCAGGTGTAATTTTATTTAAATCGGGTACATTTTTCATCGCAAGTGAAAATTTAAATTTGTTTGTGGTGGTAACACTGGTACATAGTATTTCTTTTCTATTTTTGCCTTAAACTTTATAGGATTTTCTACTTTTCTACTCTAATGCTTAAACTAACGAGTTTCCGTTAAAGTAAAGAAACAATAAAAGAATGCAATACAAGTAAAAAGAGAATCAGACAGAGGAGGAAAACTTCTAAAATTTAAACAGCCAAAATAATTTCTGAAATATTATTTGCCTAGCAAGCAAGGGTAGATGTTAAATGAGGAGACAAACCCTGTTGAAATGAAAAGCAAAAGATAAAACCATATAAATTATAGCAATTTAATAAGTTTTTAAATGTAGACATCCTGTTTGTTAAGGTTACCTTAAACTTAAAATCACGTATTTCTTAAAAAGTAACTAAATGATAATGAATAATATTAGGGAAAAAGCTTTATTACTTTGCCTCAAGCTATTATTGAAAAGCAGGGTGTTTTAAAGTATAAAAAATATTCATCCCTTTTTTTGGTAGCATTCATTTATTAATTCACAAGGTTAAAACTTGGTACAAAATTGTTACAAAAATGAAAAAAAAATTATTAATAAAACAAGGTTTTTAAGGAAAATTAAGTAATTTTTTTTAAACAGAAACATCATTAACTTTTTATTAATTAAACATTTTTTAGGGCTGTTGGACTTGAAAACTCTAAAGCAATGATCAATAAGATTGCTAGATTTACAACATAAAATAAAAGTTAAGCTCTCTTTTTGGTTTAAACTATGTTTAAACCGGCAAATCTATAAATCAGCGTTTAAACTGCCAATTTCACTTAAGTTACGGCAGTGGTGCCTCAATATTATTTTTTAAACAACATATAATATATGGAGTACTGATTTTCAGTTGTTTAAAGTTTAAACTACATGTAATTTAAAGTTTAGTTCAACTAAACCAGCGCTTAAACATGTACTGATTTGTTAGCCATAAGTATATTTAAGTTTCCATAGTGCATTTGTACTTAACAAGGTGGTCTTAATACTACAACAATACAAAAACAAGCTATTTCTTTGAGACCACCTTAAATAAAAACTAACTTAATACGCATTTAACTACGAAATCAAAAACTGCCCATTAACGGCTAATTAACGATTCAAATTAAGTTCAAAGTTTAAACGTTGCGCTCTGTCCCTGCCTCAAAAATTCTGGCGGCTTAAAAAAATTTTTAAATTTGGCCTCTGTTGTGCCTAGGATGCCCCTAGACGGGTCAAATGGGTCTTAGGAGGGCCCCCATACAAATATTGCATTTTATGTTTATGTTTTTAGAGAAAGGTTAACATTTGCTTAAAGCTAATTTTATTGCGGAGTTTCGGTTTTTTTAGAAATTGTAATAAACTAAACCGCTTTTGAGTTAGGCGAATATATGTTGTGCAACCTCCTCCATTTTCGAAATAACGGTATATCTCGAAAACAAGAGCTAACCTAAAAAAACTGGTAACACCATTGGATTCAGCGTACCCGAGTTATGTCAAAACGCCAGGTGCCCGGCTTGTCTGTTATTTCAACTAGCACAGTGTTATTGTTGTCATAAATTTTTTAGTGTAGGTAACACTGCTAGCTCAGAGAATGCCAGATTGTTTAAATGCTTTTCTTACCCAAACCACAATAGTAACTGAAGAGTTTACTATGCATTTGTTCTAAAGTGTGTAACACCTTAAAATATTGGTCCAATCTTTTAGTATCGACTCAAACTTGGTTCATAAATTTCACATGGCCCCCATACAAACTTCATTTTGTAGTAGGGCTTTGTGCTCATTACTATCTCATATGTTGGTAATTAGCTTTAATATGGTTCAAAAATATCTTGTTGTAACATAAGCCGTCTTACTAATTTTTTTTAAAACCAGTTCATATTAGGCAAAACCTAATCCTGGAGATAGGTTTAAGTCTCCTTTATTTCGAGCCCTTACCTTAAAAATAGCTTAAGCGATATCATATTCCTTTTTTTTTTATTAATAAATGAATTTGTTGAAAATACTTGCATCATCTCCTAAAACGTCGTGCTCACGGCAGGTACCGGTACGGTTTTATAGCAAAAACAATTTTAGCTCATGCACCAACCTTAAAAAAACCTTCTGTAAAAATGCGTTTTTGTCCCTTAATCTTTTTCTGCGGTATGGTCTCCATATCTTCTAATTGATATAACGTTTGGCGACGATAACTTTTATGATAGCTACTAATTCATGATAAAATTTTGTGCTGGAAGCATTGACCATAAGTCCCATGTAAGCCCCATGTCTAAAATAGTTTATGATGAACTAATCTCATATAGATGTTGATATTTATATAAATGAATTTCAGATCGTCCATGATTGCCCATGGGTCCCAAATAACGTACAGTTTCCGAAATTTGTCTCTAAATACTGTCGTGTAGCGTATTATGGGAGCGGGCTTGACCGACTATACTTCCTTAAGGCTAGATTACACTATTATACTTTGAATTAATACATGTTAAAAACTCAAGTCATATGACAAAGTGTGATAGTGTGAATGCAATGTGTCACGAAAATGACAAGTATTACGAAAAAAGTTTGACATCCCATACGACTTCATCGTTTTTTGATAAATTTCTAAACAATAATACGTTTCATTAGATCAGGGTTGCATTTTTTTTCATGTGTGAGTGTTTATACTTTCCCTGCAAATAATAGGACCAGTCCAAACACGCGTGTAAAGAGTAGTCCACAAGGGACCAGGACTAGTCCAAAACTTACCCAAACGTATGTAAAAAACCTGGTCTATTTAACATTACGATGTCCTTTGGACCACTAAGGAGTAGTTTTAAAACTACTCCATGGTATACTCAAGAGGATTAGTTTTGAAGTCGTTTAAAAACGAAAGCATGTCGTTAAAAAACGAAGACTTGTCGTCTCACTATAAACACTTTTTAACAATGACATGGTCCATGCTTGCATGACATCGGACCAGTCCATGGAGTAGTCCATTTTATCAAAATGGATCAGGTGGTCCAATTTTATTTGCAGGGTTGTGTGATGGTGTGAACAAAAACTGTCATGTTACACTAGATTTGTTGACAGTCACAACAAAACTCTTTAGATTTCTATCTCACAAAGTATAATGGAATACGTAAGACTTGTGAGATAGTGTAAACTAGCTTTTACTGGTTAAATATTTACATAAATATTTGTTATATCGATTTATAAAAAAAATATGTATTTTAACTAAAAATTTTCTTATTTTAGCGCAAGAATTTAAATTTGCAAACAAATATTTTAGATATTTATAAAATAAGGCCTTATATTTGATATTCAATCATAAAATTGGTTTATTTACTTGATTTTCGTACCCACACCACAATGGTGGGGAGGGTATTATGCATTTGTCCTAATGCGTGTTACACCTTAAAATATTGGTCCAAGACCCACCGATAGACTCAGAATCACCTTCTGAGTCGAACTAACGATGTCCGTCCGGCTGGCTGGCTGTCCATGTAACCTTGTTGGCAAAGTACAGGTCGCAATTTTAGAGATAATTTGATAAAATTTGGGTCATAGGTTCTTAGGACTAAGGACCAAGCCTATTGAAAATGGTCCAAATAGTAGGACCACGAGGGAAGATAGGGGGAAATTTCTTCCTCTCAGAAACTATCAAACCAATTTTATTGAAATTTAAAACATAGATAGGACCATATCTTTATGGACACAAAAGGTATGCATTTTTTAAAAAATAGGACCACGAGGGGAGATAGGGTAAATTTCTGCCTCTCAAACCGATTTTAATGAAATTTAAACCAAAGATAGATCCATATGGACACATACATAAGCTATACAGTTTTTCAAAAATAGGACGACAAGGGAAGGTAGGGGGCAATTTATGCCTCTCACCAACTTTTAAATCAAATTTAATGAAGTTTATAAACATAGATAAATCCATATTTACATAGACACATAAGCATGATGTGTTTTTAAATACTGTGGTGTAGGGTATCATATGGTTGGGCTTGACCGACTATACTTTCTTACTTGTTCACTTTATATTTGAAACATTAAAAAGTTTTTACAACCTTTAATTTACATTAATATTAGGCCATATTATAATTAATTTTTTTGCTAGCATTTTATGATTTCACAAATTTTCTTTTGGCATGTCTAGTTAATGCATATAATCATTTTTCAAAAAATTCACATTATAATTTTTAACATTAATATTTATTAAAAAATTGTTATAATAAACATAACCACAATATGTTGCCATTTTTAAAACATTTCTGTTTAGCTTGCAACCCACATATACCTCCAAACATTTGAAATCTTAAGTTGTCTAAGGAAATATGTTGCCGCTGTTTTATTTTTTTTTTAATATGACATTTAAATGTCATAAGTACATTTTTGTTACTTTTTTTTTTGGTTTACATGCATATAGAAACCTTTTTTTTTTGTATTGTTGTGCTTAAATAATTTCTTTAATAATAATGTGCGTATAAAACCACAAAATCCATTAAACACAGCTGTGCTTTATTTTATAATTCCTTAGATTCCTCACTTTCTTAATGTTGATGTTATTGTAAATTTTAAATTATATTACCTATGTATAGTATAGAAGGTATATGTGTGTACATAATACATTTGTATATAAAGATTTCCATTTATACCTGTATACATTTTTATATATATCGCGTGCTTTTTTAGCTGCATGAGAACTTTCGATATTGATAACTATGGTTTGACAGCTGAGAATGCCAAACTGTGCTGAAATTTATATTTAGAAAAGTTAGGTTTGGCAACTCATCATAAAAACAAAATAAATCTGTTTGTTCATAGAGCACTTTGTCCATTTAACGAAGGTCATTTCTGCTTAAATGGCTACTTTAATAAGCAAAATAGCTGTATTTGGAGCAAAGACAATTATAAAGCCGTAAACAAATCACCATCACATCCATTATTGGCCTGTTCATTGATTTCGAACAAAGAATTCGTTTGCTTAACCTACATGTAAATTAAAACAATATTTTATATTACAAAAACAATATTTTATAATTTGTTTTTGTTTTAAATGTAAGTTAAGCGAACGAAGTCTTCGTTCGGAAATAGGTGCAGTAAAACAGACTGTTTGGTGCAGTTTACACGCTGTTTCGATATTACAAAGGAGCTGCCATTACGGTGAATGGCGAGCGCTATCGAGCAATACTGACTGATTTTTTGTTTCTAAAAGTTAGTCATCTTAACCTCAAAGACATTTAGTTCCAACAAGACGGCGCATCTTGTCATACAGCGCACTAAGTAATCGATTTATTGCAAACTCATTTTGGTAACAACTTGATTTCCAGAAGTCGTTCTGTTTACTGTCATCCCGCGTTCGTGTGATTTAACGCCACTGGATTACTTTTAATGGGGCTATGTTAAGACATTGATTTATGCCGTTAAACCAGCAACTCTTGAAACATTCGAAGAAAAAAGTAATCACGAATTGGACTGAATGGACCATGTACCTTGTAGCCGCGGCAGACCTTTACCAACAAGCTTCGCGGGGATTAGCATAGGGAATTAAAAAAAAAAAAATTCATTTCTGTCTTGTATTATAATTTTAAGTTCACATGCAGCTAAAAAACACCGTATATATATTTTTTTTAAATTTATAGTTCAATAATTTTAAATTTAAATGAGTTTCTTTGGCAATTAAGTCAATTTATTTTATTACATAATTCAAGGAAATTTAAAAGTTGAGCTTCTTATGTAAAACAGTTTTGGTCTTATGTCTGGATTCACACTGAAAGTTTTGTTTTAGAAAGTCTGAGTTTATGAGAGAGAGAAAGGAGAGAAGAATAGCATGTTTTCTTCCCCTCTCAGCGATAAACTCAGACACTCTGAAATAAAACTTTCATAGTGTGAACCTCTGATGGGATTTGTGGTACAATTGTACCAAATTTGGTACAATCAAAACTTTATTGGTACACTGGTACAATTCATCCTTTTTTTTTTTTGGTATAAATTAAAAAAAAAGACCCACGAAGTTTTATAATTTCTTTGAGGTGGATTAATTTACGTTTCTCTTCAATAATACAGTTTATAATAACATATCTATAGCCCTGACCAGAACAACTAAAAATTTATGCTCATGATGTTATGCTAAAATATTAAGTACATACCGACATAAGCATGTGTACTCGTATTCCTGTAAAAAGCCGGAGAGCAAATCGTCAATTTGGTCGATGATACTATCCACCAAGCGTCTACATTTTTGTCTGAAATTTGTGGTGAAATTTGGTACTTAGGTTTCAATTTATAAGGACAAAGCCATCTGAAAATATTGAGAATCGGTCCATAATATCACATGGCAACCATACAAACTTCTTATCGGAACAGTGTTTGTGCCTATATACTATCTTATTACGTTGGCATTTATAATCAAATTTGTACCAGAATTACTTCCTTATAAATGTTGGTATTGATGTAAAAATTGGCGACGATAACTTTTGTTATAGCTGCTATGTCATATTAAAATGTTATGCTGGTAGGTCTAAAACTATAGATCCCATATAAGCCCTCTTTCTAAAATTACTTAACGGCAAACAAATCTCAGATAGATGAAGATATCTTAATAATATTTGGCACAATGAACTATCACATGAATCTTAACGCTCTAACATAATTTTGTTCTGGCGGGTTCATGATTGGTCTTTATATACTGTGGTGCAGGCTATTAAATGCTCGGGCTTGGCCGACTTTACTTTCTTACTTGTTTTGTTTTTGTTATTATTGAATAAAAAAGTGTTATGAATTCTTACTATGTATGCTCTTTTATTTTACAGCGAAATTTTGGTACAATTTATGTCAATTTGGTAAAATTTTGCCATTGAGACGGTACAATTTAAGAATGTCCAGATCTTAACAGTGGTGTGAACTTAGACTTTTCAAAATAAGCAGTTCTTTAAAAATCGCAGTTGTTCTTTTGCCCCGAAACTTTGTTTACATACAAAAACAAGTCTAAACAAACCTTGAAATGTTAACGAAAGTTGTTTGACAACTTGACATGCTGTTTAAGAGTAAACAAAAAAAAAAAAGTACTACAGTACTTTTCGCTTATAGTCACATCCTTTAGTTGCAACCATAACGTGGACTATATCCCTAATGTGACTATAAGGCTAATTCACATATATGTATGCCACTATGACGCATATAACCGAATTCGAATATAATCAAGTTATGTGAATAAAGGAAATAAAAAAAATTTATATAAATTACAACGACATCATCAATTTGCTTTACATTTCCCTTTGACTACTGTTGATAAATGGCATATATGGGAAATTTGCTTATATCGCTAAATGGACTATTACGTTAATACTTTATATTAAATTAACTTATAGCGGCAAAATAAACAGATAAAATGGACTAAATCGCTAATGTGACTATAAGCGTAGTGACTATAAACGAAAATGTATATAAATTCGGCTGTACGGAATCTTATATATCCTTGTCAATTGTATTGTATATATGTATATATTTATACCCTTCATTCCAAATTGAAGCGTAGGACCATTACAAATGTATTCCATCGTGACATTTTCCAAGCTATAAGTTTTATTTAATTCCTGGACTTTCCCGTTACATCTACCTCAAAAACACAAGAGCCTTTCTACATCAGACCAACGATATACTATACAATATACTCTTTCCACCTGTGATAAAGAAATGTATTCATAATTTTTTGTACACATAAAATTATTAAATTTAATTATCGTTTACTTGTTAGCACTTAAGACACTTCGTTAAAATTTATTGCATTTATTCTTTAAATTATGAAAAATTTAATTCATTTAAAATAATATTTTATGCACAAACATAAATAAATTTTATTTGTTTGCTTCGATTCTTTGTTTTTTTTTTTTTAATATAATCGCAAACTTTATCTTTTTAAGTATTCTGTAAAACAGAAAACTCAAAAATTTATGTGCATTTATTAAAATAAAAAACATTAATTTCAATTAATTTCGATAATTTCCATTAAATAAATTAAAAGTTTAAAGTGTATAAGCATTATAATTATTGGTTTTACGTTATATTTGCACAAAAAATATTATTGTTTTTGTTAGTTTTAACCATAAAAATAAACAGCAACGAAAAAACGAACATGAGTAAAAAAAAAAAATAAAATAAAACTGAAAATACATACATACATATATACAAGCAATATTTAATAATAAATAGCATAAAAATAATAATGTTCAGTTCATTAAATAATAAAATTGTGAAGCCATTTAGTTATACATATATATTTATGCATATATGTAATACAATATTATTTACGAGTACAACATTTATAAAAGAAAAAAAAAATACTTGAATTCAAGAGTTACCACATGTTATTTTGGTACTTTAAAGAGTGACTTTCTATGCGATCAGAGTTGCATTTTCCTGTAAAAGAGCTAATTGAGTTTTCTTTTGTGACAATAATGTTCCATGTATGCTACCATTCGCGCAGGGTTTTGTTATATTCTAAAAAACTGTGCAAAAATGTGAGAAGTTTTGTCGTTTTCCCTTCTAAATATGTTGCAAAAATAAATGGCAAATTTGTTCCATTTCTTACCCCCAGTTATAATTAAGTGTAAGATAATACCCTTTTTCGCATTTGCGCTAAGTACTTTCTTATGCAAGCAAGTAGTTTTTCTTGTCTTTGCGTACAATTTGTGTTGTATTGTGATTTTTGGTTATATTGTGATGGATATAAAAACTTTTTGTTTACTTTTATTTAATAATTATTTTTTTTGCGCAAAATTTTTAACATCAGCTGACTTCAATTATTGAAAATCAGTGTTGTTAACTCATATTGCAATTAAAAAAAAAAAAAAAAATGTTGAAAATCGCTACAACAGTGGTGAATATCGCTTTATTACAAACTTTGTATTCAATATTTAACACGCTAAATACACTAGGGTGGTCCAAATTTTTTTTTCGATTTTCCAAAAAAGTAGACCAGTTTTGTGTTAGGTTAGGGTAAAAAAAAAAAATAGGTAAAAATATGAGCTCGATCGGTTGAAAATTGCCGTGCCGCATGCATATTGAAATCTGTGAGAATGAAATTCGGGCTAAATGGAGAAAAAAACGCCCGTTACTACTGAGGAGTCACCCCCAGAGATGTAAAATGTATGAGCAACCCCCATTATTTTAACATCCCCAATATGTCTCTAGAACAAACTTATCCTCCATCTCCAACCCTTCATAGGGTCCCCATACGAAAAATTTAATTTGCTCGAAAACCGACTCTAGAACAGACGGACGGACAGCCAGACGGACATGAAGTCCAAGATTAAAAAAAAAACTTAATAGGATTGGATTATATCCTACGTCGCTACGACATCAACCAATTTGGTGAAACGCAAAACGCGCGAAAGACAGACAAAGTACTGGGGTGTAATCACCGCATTCGATACTATGGTATAGAATAAACTATCGAATTTTTTTGCATACGATAGACATTTTATTCGATATCGATTTTCATGATACCAAAATAAATCATTTCGACAAATTTTGCTCGATATCGAATGCGGTGATTAGACCCCTGGTTCACACGTTTCAAGTTTTAAACGTAAAATCTTGAGCTTTTAGGATAAAAGGGAAAAGAGAATAAAATTTCTGTTCCCTCTTCTCTTAAAAACTCAAGACTTGACGGCTTAAGCTTGAAGAGTGTAAACCAGCACTAAGAAATTAACAACCTAACGACCGACAAGTCGATAGTTAGTGGGCAATCATGAGAACGATAACGGCATCGTGGTCTACTAGACCATCTTGGCTGTTAATTGAATAAAAAAAAAAAAAAAAAAAAAAATATAAGCAAAACAGGGGCCAAATTACCGCATTCGATAGCGATCGAAATTACAATACAATTTAAATGGGAATTTCGATCGATATCGAATGCCGTAATTTGGCCCCTTATTTTTTATTTAAAATTCAAAACTTCAAAATTTACGTCACAAAACAAACTTTATTAAAATTAAAAACACATATTCCATATAAATTAAATCCTTTGTCAATTATTGTCAAACTTTTCATATTATTTACGTCATATCCGCAAAATTTCTAAAAAAAACATTTCAAATAATTGTCAATTTTAAAGTTGCCAACTAATTTTTTATTCCCTTATATTTGTTTTCCTTTTTACATCCTTCTTTTTTTTTTTTTGGTTGCTGATTTTTTTAATTGCAATAAATGTCGAAAAATTGTTTTGTACAAATTTTGCACGTATGAAGTTTTATCTCAATTTTAAAATAATGTATACTATGTATGAAAAAAAATAAATTTTTTTTTGCCAAACTCTCCCATGTGGTAACATTTAATTTTTAAAAATTGGCACGTCAACATTTATTCTTAGCCAAAATGAAGCACCAAACTTTATTCCCCCCCTAGTGATCCCAAAAACAAAGTGACAACCACGTATTGTTGTATACCTACTACATAGTAATGTTTTGAATTTAACTCAAAACAATTGTTTCCTTTTTTTTTGGTTTGGACTCACTACGATGTACTAGGAAAAACTTTTTTCAATTTTAGTGAAACAAAAAAAAAAAAAAAAAAAAAAAAAAAAAACTTTGGGAGTTTCTAAAATTTATTTTTTTAAATGCACATGATATTCAACTGATTTATTTTATTGTCACATACAAATAAAGTTTGTTTCACTTTGAAAACGTAGCAAGTTTTGCTCTGTTGTCTTTATGGCATTCAAATAAAACATGTAATTATTTGGCAGATGAAGTTTTTAATGGGACAAAATGAGAATTTTTTCTGGAAAATTAAGATACGAAAACTTAATAATTAAAATAAGGTATAATAAGCAATCTGGCAGCATTAAAATTGTTAAAAGAAGCTAACAAATTGGCAACATTACCTTAATGACCCAAAAAAGGATTTGAGAAGACGTTAAGTGCCCTGGAAACGATCCAACTAACCACCGAACGTTGAAAGTGTATTTGTGTTGTCTGTTTATAAACGCGGATGACTTAGATTAATGAAAATCGAAACATTTTGATATTTTTAGTCGTTTTTTTCATGATTTTACGTTATGCTGGCAAAAAAAATTGTCATTTCCATTAAAGTTCAAGTCCGCCAATTCAAAATTAAAATAAGTAATCAACGAGTTAAACGACACTGACACATATAAAAATTTGTTTGATGGTCTCCAGGACACTTTATAAAGAAGAATATAAATCAATTCGAAAATAAGGATTTGAGCACACGCAAAGTTTACTTTGCAAAGTTTTGAGCATGTGTACGAGACAGGAAAAAAGTAAGGGACGATGAACATATTTTCATATTACTCGCAAAGTTGCTTTGTCCTTCGTTCGTCGTATTAACATAGTTGTATTTTATTTCATGTTTAATTGAAAAACCCCCAACAAAATACACAAAATTTGTCAAGGTAAACTTTGCGTGTACCGAAGTGAAACAAAGTGTTAAAGGAAACTGAAAAGACTTTGTCAGGTAAACTTTGTCATTTGTATCAAAGTAAGGACAGTATTTTTACAACTCTTGTTCATTTTTTAATAGCTCATAATTCTCGTTTGCTTTACAGTTTTATTTGTTTAATATCTTTAGTTTATCCAAAGTCTTTGGAAAAAAGTGATCTGGCCTAAGCAACCAGCGACATGCGCATAGCAACTAGCTTATCACCCCTCAATAAATTTCAGTGTATTTAACAAAGAATAAAAATTGGGAATTTATATAAAAACATTTTTTTTTGATTGACTCAACATTTCCAGCAATTTATTTTAACAAATCACGTAAACATTTTATTGAAAAAGTTATTTTGGGCAATAACTTTTTTTTATTGAATCAATAAACTTGGTTGTTGACTCAAAATTCAAGAACTATACCTACAAACTTTTTTATCAATACGCAAAAATCGTCATCACAGAAAATTCAAAATTATTTTTTAACCAAATATGAGATTTTTAGCCCCAAATAAATATGTATTTCATTCACTTTTGCAAACTTTCTGTGTTTTTTCAATTTTCAAAACCCAATAGTTTCCTATTTAAAGGTTAAGGTCGGCCGATGACTTTGGAAGAAGCATTCATTTTTTGTGTAATACCCTGGCAATATTACATACATTTATTTTATTTTTATTTTAATTCCCTATGCTAATCCCCGCGAAGCTCTACGCTTGTCTGCAGGAAAGAAACCAGAGTCTCTGGCGGGAATTGAACCCGCAACCCCGGAGCTGATAGACTAGCTCACTACTAGCTAGCCTACCAAAAATATTAGAATTAAAAGAATCATTTTTAGAAACCTTATATTTTAAAACGGAAATAAAAAACTTATTTATTTAAAACTGAATTGTAAATAACATAGTAAAACTATTATTTATGTTTTTTTTTTTTAGTTTTAGTTAAATATTTAACTTAATTGGTATTTATATTTTCAAAGCACCTTGTCCTTTGTGTTATAAGTAGATTAATTTAATTTATACAATTGTGTCACTGGATTTGTATCTATTATTAAAATCAGCAATACATTAATGTAGTGTCGTTGTTTTTCAACATGCATATGTTTTGATATTTAATAACCATGATTAGACACGCTTATTTATGATGACTAACATTGAGGTTAAGTTTATTGAAGAAAATATGTCGACCAAAAACAATAAATTAAATTTTCTAAAAAAAAAAAACACACAGTTTAAGGTAAGGCTGAGCTATTAAAGCTTTATAATTATTGGGGTCTAAAATTTTCCACATTTTATAATATTTAAGCGAAAGTAGCTTAAAATATTTTATTTTATGGGTCGATTACGGATGAGAAAAGAACTGAATTTGAATTGCCAGCAGCGAAATCCGTCAAGAAAAGAAAATATTTTATTTTCACATTAGCGGCAACTCAATTTGAGTTGTGTTGCTAACCGTAATCGACCTATTAAATAAAATTGGGATTTTTCAGTTGCCTGGCGCCAATAGTTACCAATAGTAATGAATACAACCAAAGAATATATATAGTCACACAGAAAGTGGTACGTACCCCTTAAAAATTCTTTAATTTTCCAAAAATTTGTGATATTTAAAAAAAGTAAATAGACCAAAAATTTTGAAATGAAAGCAGATATTTCATTATTTAAATTTAAGACTATTGCTTTTTCCGCATACTTATAAATCGCTCAACTCGTGGGGAAATTGTGGGTGAACGTGCCGTTTTTGGCTTCCTTGCTAGGGATTTTACTTTACTTAATTTTAAAAGGACCGTTTTCTATTTGGCATCGTACGTATAATTATCTGTGCTGTCAAATGTTACCCGAACTTTTTGTAGTTTGATTTTGACAGTATGTCGATGCCTTGCAAATGCAAATATCGAGGAGAAATCCAGGGTTATTCTTCCACTCCAATTTTAGTGGGAGTCAGTACTATTATCTGTGTGACCGTATGTATATGAATATTCTTTTTCAGGCGATAATTAGCCTTTTCTACTTAGAAAATTAATTACAAAAGATATAATAATATTATATTTTACAATATTTTTTTTTATGTTTAGGAAAAAAGTAACAAAAACCTATTTAAATAATAAAAAAAAAAAAAGTTTTTAATGTTAAGATAAACTTAAAACTACGTGCTAACTGACAATTCGTTAATGTGTAAATATTCAGAAAATTGACATCTGATATCATAATTGTGAGTGAGCTTTAAAATTCCATCATTGACCATTTCGATACGGTTTATGTTTTTTTTTTGGATTTCGGTGCAAGATATGTTAAAAATATATGCTTGCAATGGCAAAACCTTAGGTTTATATGCCAGGACTAAAAATTTTGTATGCTATTTCTTCACATACAGTTGCTTTCTATAAAAAGGAGGCTTGACTGTTCCAAAACGTCCGATTAATTGCTTATCAAACTCGCCTCTAAATAGGCTCATGGACTGCGCCAAAAATCAAATTTTACAGGAGAGAGTTTTTTTTAATTTTATATCATATAAATTTTGTATGAAATTTGTCGCTTACGATAAAATTGTTCTTGCTATAAAATCGTAAAGGTACCTTATGTGACCATGACATTTTAGGAGATGATGCAAGTGTTGACAATAAAGTCATTTATTAAAAAAAAAACGAAAATTGAAAATTATGTCGCTTACGTTATTTTCCCGGTTGGGGCTCGACATGTCAACCAAGTCCAATTCTTCCATTTTGAGCAAAAAAAGTCAGTAATCGTAGCTATTAAAAATTAATTCAAATATTTTTTTTATTAAATATGTAGAAATAGTACTATTTTGCAAAGTGTTATTTTGATAAATTTTTTCATTGAATCAATAAAAAGTTTGTTGACCAAAAATTTTTTTTTAAACAAACTGTGTTGTTTAAAATTTTCTTAAGATATTTTTTTCTCTGAAGCGTTACGATTTTCATTTTTTTGTAAAAGTAAATCAAACAGTGCATTGGCAATTCTTTAACTGAAATGGAAGTAATTTTTGAAACACATTTCTCACACGCGAACAGGCATGCGTTTTGCGTTTGTTAGACTATTCATGGTTAAATTGCAAACTTTACTGAGCATTTTTGGTATTGCCACATGTCACGAATCTGTTTTTTACACTGAAAACCCAATTAGCAAAAAAATCACACTTTGTGAATAATTTTTAAGCAGAATACAATTTTTAATTTTCTTAAGCGTTGCCAAAAGTTTGTTTTTAATAAAAAGCAGTCAATTTTATGTAAATTCTAACTCTTAACTTTTTAAAAATTTGCAGATGTTTTGAAAATATAAAACATTTCTGTTTTCGTTCGTTTAAAATAATTTGTTTTCTTATAGTTTGAATTGTAACCTTTAAATTTAATATTAAATTAAAATACTGCATAAATATTAAAGTTAACCCCTTTTTTTGATCATTTAATATCTTTTTTGCATATTTATCTCTCTTCCACCAAAAAAAAAACGGAAAAACACATAAATAAATGTAATTAAACTTTATGCCCGATTGATTAAGTTGAGCAGTGAATCAAAAAAAAAAAAAAAAAAAAAAAAAAATTATATATTTGCTTTTGTTTGCAAAATACAAAAAATAATTTTTCATTATTATACAGAAAAAAAGGAATTAATATTTCCATGCAATATGATAAAAAAGGACATGGCATGAAAGGGTTTGAGCAAATGATTATCATTATAATAAAATTATAAGCGGTTTGATTTAAATATAAATTACTTTTTATGAGACAATAATTGTGCGAGTAGCAAACTACATTTCTTTGTTTCCCTAGATTTAACCCGCATTGCAGAAATTAATATTCTTTTAAAATTATGTATTAAAAATTTCCTCCTCCCTGGCCGTCCCACCATTATTGTCATATTTAACAGAATTGATGTGACAGATGGCTGTCACTTAGTAGCATTTATATTATTGGTAGTTTATAATATTTAAAAATATCTACATAATGTTTTGTTTGTTCTGTGTTCACTTGGCTGTTTGTCATTTGTAGCCATGGCGTTAATTTGATATATATCGTTGACATAAGCGAAAAAAAAACAAGCGAAAATTGACTTTTTTACTCGAAATGGTAAAATTAAAGATTTTTGCATATGTATCTGTTGTTTTTTCATACAACATCCTGCTTGCTGCTTTGTTAAACAACTGACAGGAGTTGTTTTATGTCATATTTTTTGTTGCTGGTATTGTACCTGCTTTTTGTTTTTCTCTCATTATCTACGCACTTTTAAATGTTTACATAAGTGTGTACGTATGAGTGATAAATATAAAAATTAAGGTTACCAGATAGCATAAAAGATAGCCAATGCTAAGAGATTAACCTCCATATTCATAAAATTTTTCATTTATAAACGGTTTGTTGAACAAATTTCCTAAGAAAAATTGTTTAATAAACCTTTTATAAATCAATAATATTTTTTATGAATGTGGGGGTAAATCTAAAGGACCAAATAAACTACGCAAACGGTTACACAAACATATGAAAATAGTAAGGAGCATGTTTGTGCGAATATAACAAATTTATAACATCACAAACGTTTTGTTGTTGTCCAACTGCTTGTGTCGTTTATTTGGCCTTTAAGTTAATTTTTACAAAAATTCTGGGGCCAAATTACGGCATTCGATATCTATCAAAATTATAATACAATTTAAGTGGAAATTTTCGGCCTAATGTTTTCCAATAAAATTTGCGGGATTAAAAATTTTATTAAACAAATAACAAGCAAATCATCATAACAGAGATATTCAATGCAAATAATGGAAAGCAAATATAGATTCAAATAAAATTGGAAAGGTTTAAAAAAATAATTTACAAATGAGCCATCGTTATGTTCGAGCAAAAAAATTCATGTGCCCACATACATTTGCCTTGTAAAGACTGCTTGTTCAAACATTGGCTTGCACAACGAAGTCTAACATCAAATACAGTATTGCCATGTAAATAAATAAACGCCATCTTGATTATAACTGTTGCTTATTATATGGGTTTTTGTGCCATACGTGTTCCCCTATATTTAAGAACATGAATTAATTATTCTGCCAACGTTTTGTTCGTGTACTCGCGTCAAGACGGGTTGTTACAAAAAATATTAAGGAATCTTAAAATAAAGTTGCCAGATGGTAAAAATGTAAAGGAAGTTTGTTTAAATCAAATAAGGAAAAAAATCGTAGTAATATTTTTTATATTGCAATGTGAATTGCTTAGTGCTGGTTCAAACACGTCAAGTTTGACTCGTCAAGTCTTGAGCTTTTACGAGAGAAGGAAAAAGAGAATGCCATTTCTTTTCCCCTCTCTCCTAAAAACTCAAGACTGGACGAGTCAAATATGACGTGTGTGAACCCACACTTACAATGAATTGTATTTATCTCTTTCTGTGAATTCTATTTAAATTTAAAAACATCTGGCAGCTTTGTAACTATATTTTATTGTTAATTGAACAAATCATGAAATTTATATGTTTTATTTCCAAGTTTGTAATATTTATGTAAGGAAATGAATGAAAGTACATTTATTTAAATAAAAAATGTCTGGTTTTTACTCATTATAAATTTTTTTTGAAATGTTTTTCCTTTTTTTTTAATTATAAAAACAGTAAACAATATTTTTTTAATAAAACTGACATTTTTTTTAATTACATCTACAATAATAAATTACTGATAATAAAAATAAGCTTCAATAAATATATCAGTTAAAAAAAATTTAAATAATAAAATAATTTTAAATGAATTTGTTAACGGTTTCAAGTTTGTCAAATAAACGTTCAATTAATGGTTATAAACAAAATTTAAAAAGATTTTAATTTGTTTAATAACTTATGTAAATACCAAAAAATTTGTTAAAAATTAAATTTGCATGCAGCCGTTTAAAATCCGAGATTTTTTTTTAACAAATATCATCCATCAATCTTAAGGCCGGGATTCACTATGCAATCATAAGATTCATTTATACGAAAATCTGACAGAATTCTTTGGCCGAGCGCAAGGCCGGCAATGCAGAAAAGCTGTAGTTGGCGATTCGGGATTTTAAATGAATAATTAAATACCAATTACTGAAATTAAAAGTAAAAAAAGGATCATATTTCTCATGCTAAATCACCCGAATTTGTATGGAAAATTATGGGGCGATTTTTCGGATATTGCTTTCGGCGATTTTGCTTAGGGGCATTTTTCTGGCAGCCTAATGCTAGACACACAACTGGGACGAACGACGAATTATTCGCAACGAATATTCTTCACCAGAAATAGAACACATTGGTGTATATGAAAGTACACACGATCATTGCGTAGACCGAAATTCGTCGTGCGTAACGAACTCTGCGATAGGTTTATTTCTATTTCTTACGTAGACGAACGACGAATAAAATTGGAAAGGGACAACGCAGCATGATAGCAAAGTCCAATATTTATTAAAAATCGTGAAATCTGTAAAGAATTGCAGGGACAAATCGCTTCTATTGCCAACTTGGCTAAAATTCCCGAAAAAATTGCAAACTTTTAAGCAACACTAAAATTTATTATAAATCGCTAAATGAGTGAAAAAAAAACAAAATGTCGGAAAATAACAAAAAAAAAAAAAAAAATTGCAAAAATGGCAAAAATTCGCAAAAAATTTTATTATTTCAAAAAAGCCATAAAATTGATTTAAATTCCCTAAAACTATAAGGAATGGAAAAAATTCGGTAAAAATTGCTAAATTAGCGGAAATTCGCAAAAATTTGCTAACAGCGGCATGATAGCAAAGCATACTATATATTATAAATCATGAAAGCTGTAAAGAATCAAAGGGACAAATCGCTTCTATTGCGAACTTAGCTAAAATTCGCAAAAATTTGCTAACAGCGACTTGATAGCAAAGTCTACTTACTACTTATTAAAAATCGTTAAAGCTGTAAAGAATCGGAAAACTTACAGGAACAAAGCGCGAACATGGCAGAAATTCGCGAAAAATTGCAAAATTTTAAACAAACCCAAAAACTTATTTGATACCGCTAAATCGAAATGCAGAACACTAAAAATGCTGAAGTTATCCATTTCGAGTAGATTCGGATTCTAGAACACATCCGATTAATAGTTTTTTATAAATTAAAAAAAAATTTATTGTGTCTAATTTGGCGAATTTACGCAACGAATTTGTCGTACTATGCGAAGTTCGTCCCAGTTGTGTTTATACCATAAAACAGCAAAAAAAAAAAAAAAATTTACTTGTTAAAAACAATTTTGTTTAATCTAAATTATTTTCTAACATTTCTGCCATATTAAAGTGATTTTTTTTTTAATTCTTCCCGCCCTAAAGATTTCTTTCCATAACCTCTTTTTGTTTAAATAAATTAAAGATTATTGTAATTGATAAAGCATTTTTGTTGTTGGTGTTGTGCTTTTAAATTTATTGACTGGATAACGCTTGCGTTTAAAAGGGATATTATATCGTTATTTACTACAAAATTAATTAATTTTGTTGGCGCAAGAGTGTTTATAGTTGTTGCTGATATTTTTAATTTGAAAATTATATACAATCATTGACTAAAACGGAAATTTAATTTCCCTTTATCTCTAATTTATTTGTTTAATTTGATTTTTCCACATTTTTTTTGCAATGTTTTTTTCTCTGGCCTTGTGCGATGTTTAGATGTCAGTTATATTTTGCTCGATATTTAAAGGAAATTAGTTTTATAACCAATTTTTAGAACCAAAAAAAGTATGTAATAGATTTATTTCCAAATTTGATTTAAATAAAATGTTTAATGACAGATGTAATAAACAGGGCAAGTTTTTAATAACTTTTGCTTTTGCAGGTTTATCCTAAAAAAAATGCTTTGCATAAATTCGCATATTATGCAGGCTGGCAGCTGTTTTTAAAAATAGAATGGCTTTTGAGTTAATCTGTTACAAATTCAATATATCGACCCCTTTGCGCGAAATTTTTACAGGACTTTTCTCTGCTTTCGCTTGCAATATCAAAAAGAAAATATGCATTCAATTTTTGGAGCAACGAAGTGGAATTCGGCTTTTGTCAGGTGACGTCTCTTTGAATGTATGTAAAACAAGATTGCATCAAAAACTCAATTTCCAAAAAATTGGCAGATACGATAATTTCGCGTAAAGGGGTCGATATTTCGTCCTTTGGTCTTAAGTTGTCCAAATGTAACAACTACATATATTTAATAAAACTCAAACTGATTAATATATTGACACACTATCTAAATTAGAATTAATATTATTTAAGTATGCGATAGTTTCATCGACTAATGTTAAACATATCGCTCATTTGCTGCAAGACCGGCATAACTCAAAAGGTGTCTGAATATGTCTTCTTTTTTTTCTTAGTAGTTAGAGCAAATCAAAAACTTTAAATGCGTTTATCGAAATGGATTTTTTTTGAGTTATGCCGGTCTTGCAGCAAATAAGCGATATGTTTTCAATTTATTCTAAGGTTTTGTGTGACTACCGAAGATCATTTAAAGTTTGTAATAAATATTTGTTAAAAAAAAAACTAATTAAACAATTATTAGTTTTCAAGTTTTTTTCCGGTTTATTTGCATAATTATTTTTGTGCATATTTAAATTGCCCTGGTAATAAATAAATAGATTTAAGAAAAGAAATAAGAGAAAGTTAAAATTTTAAATTAAATTAATTTTTATTAATTTACTGCTCAAAATTTTATTAATTAATTATTTTGGGTTGTCTTCTTTTTAAAAAAATGTGTCTTCTATTGTGCTTATAAAGTATGATAGTGTGACCCAAGGCGAATTTATGCAGGTTACCACATCAGAGTGCCCCGGTAGGCAAGCTGGTATCAGTGGTGTGTTGCGAGTTCGATTATCCTGCAGACAAGCGTATAGCTTCGCGGGATTAGTTAAGAAAAAACTATGCTGGCTGCCCTGCAAAAAATGCGACTAGTCTATACACGCATGTAAAATGTAGCCCATTAGGGACTAGGACTAGTCCAAAGGTAACCCCAATGTATGGAAAAACAAGTAAGATATTATAGTCGGTCAAGCCCGACCATATGATACCCTACACCACAGTATTTAAAAACACATCATGCTTATGAGTCCATGTAAATATGGATTTATCTGTGTTTATAAACTTCATGAAAATCGGTTTGAAAGTTTGTGAGAGGCAGAAATTGTCCCCTGCCTCCCCTTGTGGTCTTATTTTTTAAAAACTGCATAGCTAATGTGGCCCTTTAGATATGGATCTATCTGTTTTAAATTTCATTAAAATCGGTTTGATAGTTTCTGAGAGGAAGAAATTTGAAATCGTTTAAAAACGAAAACATGTCCTTAAAAAACGAAAGCATGTCGTTTCACTACAAACTCTTTTTAACAATAACATCATGGTCCATGCTTGCTTTACATTGGACCAGTCCAGGTAGTAGTCTATTTGATGGTCTATTTGGGTGACCTTTAAATAGAATTAAACTACACTATCCCACAAAGTCTTTAGTAACTTACGAAAATGCAACCCTGTCATGATAAGTTGTTATTGTTTTTTGAAAATCTTCAAAGAATAATTAGATCAGGGAAGCACTTTTGAAAAATACTTAAGACTTTGTGGGATAGTGTGTAATGGCCTTAAGTGACACCTTTTTATCGACAAGTCTGTTCGATTTGCAAATGTTTATGAAAATGTTCTTAAAATGATCGATTCTATGCGATCAGAGTTGCATTTTCTTAAAAAGTAGCTGGTTATACAATTTTGGGTATTTTTTTTGTCTGATATTGCGATATTGACAAAAGATTTTGCAGACATTTTATTTTATGTCGGACATAATTATGAAAGATTTTCGTGTGAATTAATCGTACGATTGTGTAGGATAGTAAATACCGGCTTGAACTAAAAACATTATCTGTAAAAAAAGAAAAAAAAATTACCTACCAGGTAAATTGAACCTTCTTTTTATTTATCGCTCACTTTAGGTTCAAGTAAAGTTGTAATAATAGAACGCTTTGAATTGGGCCGTTCAAATCCTGCCTATAGCTTTTGATAAGTTGTGAAAGCGGTCCTTAATGTATTGATTGAACTTAACCATTTTTTTTTTTGCATAAGAGAGTATAACCATAAAATATGTACTTTGTATTATTTTGTTTATATTTAATATTATATGCATTTACTTGGCTAAATCATAATTAACATATATTTTAATTGCTGTCAATATGCGTTAAATTTAATTACATTTATTTAACAAAAAAAATATCTGTAGTATAATCTAAAGTACAAAAACGAAATATGTATGCTGGTAATTGTCATAATAAATGCAATTATGTTACATGTTAAATAATAATCATTAAATTATTTATAATATATTTTTTTTATTTATGTGAAAAAAAAATATTTATTAAAAATTAATTTTTTAACTTGTTTAAAACTTTAAAATGGCACTAAAAAAAGGCAATTTAAAACTTATTAATAGTAATATAAATTTAAATATTCATACTTAACAACCCTGTTAATTTACACTTTTTTAAATGTCAGTTTTAAACAAATGAACAAGAAAATGTCGAAAAATTTTAATAGCAATTGCTTATAAGCACCGATTTACACGCATCAGGTTTGTGTCCTACAGTCTTGAGTTTTAAGAAAAGAGTGGTAAAGGAAAAAGAAAAAGAGTACAGAATTAACATTGCTCTGAAAATTTTCTTTTTTCCTTTTGTTTTCCTATTTGTAGTACATATTCTATATATGTATGTATGTAAGTTAAAAGAAAAGAAAAAAATGCAGTTTCAATGGAAAAATTAAACAAAAGTTTATCGGCTATACCTGATGCGTGTGAATCAGCACTAAGCCAGGGGTCTAATCACCGCATACGATATCGAGCAAAATTGATCGAAATTATTTATTTGGGTATCTTAAAACTCGATATCGAATGAAATGTATTGAATTTGAAATAATAGCATTCGACATCGAGTAACTCGACATTACATTTATCGAGTTTTCATTCGATACGCTAGTGTCTATCGTATGCAAACAAATTCAATAGTTTATTCGATACGATATATCGAATGCGGGGATTAGACCCCTGTTCGTTAAATTTTACAAGGTTCTCCAAATAACGAAATGACATTAGCAATAGACTACAATCGAATTTTCTTTTCATAAGGTTGTCCAAACTAAAAGTTAAAATTAAAACTTATTGGTAAAAGAAAATGGCAAAATAAAATATTAAAGTTTAATTAATAATGTCTTCCAAAAATTTTTTTGTTATTTTAAAGTTAGTTAAGATACAAAACCTTAAAGAATTTTAAGGCTTATAATTTGGGGTTATATTGCAAGGTTAACACACAAATTAGGAGCCTCATTCAAAGACATCGATCTATTTAAAAATTCGTACAAGAAGCTGAAAACTTTCAGAATCTGCTCTACTAGTAATTCGTTGGGTTGAATGTGAACAACACCTAAACGTCAAGTTTCTTTCTGCATTTCATTTGAGATTTCTCAATTTCAGACTTAATCAATTTGAACCATGGAAAGATACTGCAGAAAGTATTGCTGCTGTTCGCGATAGTGTGGCTGAAAAGCCGTCCACCTCAACTAGTCGTCGTGCCCAACAATTGCACTCCTCACACTCGTCGTCGATGGGTATTATACAAAAAGACTTGCATTTACACGCTTACAAGGTGCAATTGACTCAAGAACTAAAGCCCCTTGGCCATTCCAAACGTCATCAATAGTCACAGTGGTGGCAAGAAATGGCAACAGTTGATGATTAATTTTCGAAGATGAGGCACATTTTCACCTCAGTGGATTCGTTAACAAGCAGAATTGCCGCCTTTGAGCGAATGATAACCCAAAGTGATTGTCGAAAAACGATGCACCCACATAGAGTGACTGTTTGGTGCGGCTTATGGGCTGGCGGCATCATCTGGCCGTATTTTTTCCAAAATGAGGCCGGCCAGGCAGTAACTGTGAATTGTGTTCGCTACTTGTCACACAGCTAACGAAACTATGGCTCTTTTGCGCGACACTTTTAATTGCCGTATTATCTCACGTGGTGGCGATGTCAATAGGCCGCCAAGATCATGTGATTTGACACCGTTGGACCTCTTTTTTTGGGGTTATTTGAAAGAAAAGGTATACGTCTATAAGCCAGCAACAATTCAAGAGCTAAAGGATCAGATAATTCGGCACATTAACGGCAAAGAACCTCAATTATGCTTGAGCGTCATCTAAAATTTGGAGAATCGGATGGAGATGTGCCGCCGAGGTCTTGGGGGCCATTTGGTCGATATTTTGTTTCATACATAATTGAACCATGCCAATATTATCATAATAAAAACAAATGTCAATAATTTCCTAAATAATTTGTGTTTTATTCAAAATCAACATCGGCCCTTTGTTATTGATAATCTTTCATTCTTGACCGTGGCCGGGGCTCGAACGCTGGAAGGCAGGTTACCATGACATGATTCGATCGTAACCACTCGATCTCTTCAGATGGATTTGCCGTCTTACACTCGCAGCCATCGACGACTGCTGACGTCAATAGTCAAACATCAATCCTTAAACCAAATTTTATTTTAACCTTTGGTAGATCGAAATTTGTTTTTCTGAATCATTATCCATTTTAATTGATTTTACATGTTTGACTATTGACGTCAGCAGCCGTTGATGGCTGCGAGTGTAAGACGGCAAATCCATCTGAAGAGATCGAGTGGTTGCGATCGAAACATGTCATGGTAACCTGCCGGCCAGGGTTCGAGCCCCGGCCACGGTCAAGAATGAAAGATTATCAATAACAATTTTAATTAATTTTCATGTTGTAAAATTCCTTTCTTCATGAAAATAATTTAATGAAAATTAAATTTGATGAACTTAGGCCTAATTAAAAATATTAAAAATTATTAATTTACTCTACTTTTTATTTTGTGGAGTTAGGCTTTTTTTGCTGCTGACACATCCATTTAATAAATTTTGTTAAAAATTTTTTTTTTTAAATTTAAATATTTTATGCATTTGACAGCTATTGTTGTTGTTTGTTTTTGTTGATAATAGGTGTGTTCATTTACAGAAAATTATTGCTTATTTTCAATAATTGTTACTAGTTTTTGTTCACGTACTCGAAAAACTTGTACCGAGAGAGCAAAAAAATTTGAGTGGCAAAAAATTTGTTGATAATTTCTGATAGTAAACTTTTTACTAACAAAAAATTTTCAGCCACCTGTTTAAAATTTTTGTTTACAAAACAAAAATTATTTTCATAATTTTTAAATTAAATATTTTTGATAACATAAAATATTTTTAACAAATAGGAACCTGGGAATTTATTTCTCATGGTAAGTAACATTTATTATATAAATTTTCATATTATTCGAATGTGTATTCTAAGTCAAATTACAATCCTCAAAAGCTTTTATACTTTAATAGTCTTATTCCTTCAATATTTTGCAGGAATATTTTTTTTTTTCTAAAATTTATGAAAAATATTCTTGCGCAAACAGTTCAAAGCAATTAAATTTAATAAGAAATAATCTAGTTTCATACAGCTGAATAGTGTCGATATTTATAACTTGCTGGTTTTTTGCTGGTAAAGCGGTCATTTACTATTTTATTTTTTTAAGTATTGGAAAGAAAGTTTTTGTAAATTTTAAATTTACTCTCTTGTTGCAAGTTTCTGCTAATAAAGTTAATGAACACACCTAATGTCTTTTTAAAATTTTAATTAATAGCAGTTTTTTTTTCTAATTATTTTTATTACTTGTTGTAGAATTTTTTTTTAATGACTTTAATAATTAAAATTTCCTTAAAACAAATTATATTAATAATATTTAATTGAGCATTTATAATTACTAAAATATTTAAGTGGTTGCTGTTTTATTACATTTTATTTTATTTTTAATTAAATAAAAAACTATTAAATACAAATATTTAAGGTACTTAATACGTTTATAGATTTCGAAACGAGATTTGTTTTAAAGTAAATTAAAAAGAATTAAAAAAAATTCTAAAAAATTTAAATTTAAAGAAATTTTTTAATTTTACTGAGTTGTTTCTGCAATGTTTGTTTTGCCAAGACAAAAAAACAAGTTAAAGCTTAAGGGCCACACCACGCATTTTCGCGTCGACTTATTGTATGCATTTCATACCTTAATCGCGCTTTAAGTGCGATACATCGCTTTTTACGCGGCATTACCGCAAATAAAAGTTAAATTTTATTTGACAACATCAGCTTATTTGTTTGAACGCCGTTTAAAACGTAACGCGTTTCGTCAAGGTTTTCTACGCTTTTGCGCATGTAACATGCTACACAGACTCTACTGTTGTTTACCTATAGAATAAGTAAAGGCAAAATTTTAAGATTAATTAAGATCTCTTGTAAACACAGCGCGCCATCATGCTTTGTGTGGAGAATTAGTTGAGACTAATGGCCATTTTCTCATTAGGCGATTATCTTTTTTCTCAACGAAAAACTGCACATTAAAGAAATTTGGTTTTCTCAATGTCTCATTTGCTTCGATTTTATCGGCACTCATCTGCCAATTATATTTATTTTCCTTTTATTTACCGTACAGATAAATTCAATCAGCTGACTCCCAACTTTTACATGTATCTTGAGTGGCGTTGCCAGCTGAAAACTTTGTTTTTTGTCGGTATATTGAGAAACCCAAAATCGTTAACGGACAGTTTATCGGTCGAATACATTTATGTCGACTTTAAGTAACAGACAGTTTGTCGATACATTGAGAATACTGATACCAATACCTTTAAATACCGTTTAGATTGAATATCGGTATTGATACCGATACTGAAATTAGTATTTTGCATAAAATACCGATATGCGTATGCCGTTTCCAATACCGGTATTATACCAGAACAATAGTTTCGGTATTAAAAAATAATATAATTTTTTAATAGACAAAAAAAAATAAGAGTTTCAACTCTTGTGCTAATGAAAAATATGTTTGTTTACTTGACGCTCTAGGTTGCAACACTGTTATTGTTTTGTTACTTACTTTGATGAAATCATAACATAAGTTCTACAACAACATTTATAGGAAATTTTTAGTTGTGTTGTTTGACAGTTTGAAATTTTTGAAAGGATTTCCCAGAGTGGGCTTTATACAGGGATATGGTAAATTATGGATCGATCTTCACGAAAGTTAGTGGTATTATTTTTAGTCGTATAAAGCGAATTTGTGCATAATCTCCGTGCATTCGGCTGCCAATTATGTTAGTTTTTCTAACAAACTGATCAATTTTTTAGGGGGTAATTAAACATTTGTCCTCTAAAATGATTTTTCTGGATTTCAATGCCAATATTGTTCTTTTCTTTCGAATTGTTCGAAAATGAGCGTGATCTCAACAGACGGACATAACTAAATCGACTAAGAATTACTTAAGTACCCAGAAAAGTGTGTTTACTTTTTGTTGTTGTGAATTTTTATAATTTTTTTTGTCATATATTTTCTAACAAATTATAGTTCTTTTATGTTTAAGTGGCGTTTTTTCGATTTGTTTTTTGTACCACTTCCTTTTTGCTGTAATAAATCATTTTGTTGTCACATTTTTTTTTCTACTTTTCTTAACATTTTCTATTAACTGTTTTCCGATATTTATTTCTTTTTTCCCCAGCAATTAGTGATTTTTTTGTTTTTTATTTTTTCTTTTATATCAACGTGTTGACGTTTGATTTTAATTGAAACAAATTTTTGCTCTTATAGATTGTTAAGGTGATTACAGATTTCTTTTTAAGGAACAAAAAAATATTTTTTTTTTTACTGGTTTTGGTGTCAACGCGTTTTTTTAACAAAGCTGCTGACCAGTTAATTAGCTTAGTAATTTAAATTTTATTTCATTTTTAGATTTCTAAAAACCCTGTGCAATCTTTGCAAAAAAACTTTCTATGGCTTTTTTTATAAAGGCACCCCTTATTACGGAAAAAAGTCCTGAGCAGTTGATTCTACATTTTTGTTTTGCTATAAATCACTAAAATTATTGCGTGCATTTAGGGATTTATTTAGAATTTCATTTATAGTTGCGATTTTTTGAATAAACACTAAGCTGATTACAAATAAACTGTGACTAATGTTACTACAATTCTATGTATATCATCAACATGTTTTCGATTGCATGACAATTGAAATTTGCCAAAGTTAAAATAAATGTACATAATTCAAAAGAATTAGTTTGACTTAAAATAATGAGTTTAGCGTCACCTTTGTATTTAAATGACATTTATGTTTTAAAAGCTAAAAAGAAAAAGGCAAAGAAGAGGGTGTACTTTATTTGGTTTAGTTTAAAGTTTCCCCTTTAACAGCAAGAGGAATTATTAGGCTTCGAAACTTTTATATGCATACCCATGCCTAATGAGCCTCCTCCACAAGCTATCGAACGACCTACCCCTTAATGTAGAAAGGCGAAATTTAACTAGGCAACTTCTTTTTTAATATAAAAATGAGTTTTTGCAGGTACTCCGCCACAATGCAGTGTTAGGTTGAAATAATATGGCTAATGTTGAGCCACGGAAAACTGTGAGGCGATACAGCTATGAGACGCCAAACCATTAACTAATGCGGGCGAAACGTTAAAAGCGCAAAGGCAGACAGAAAAACAAGGACACAAAATAATGAAAATTACAAGCGAGCTGCTTCTCCAGCCAGAGCAGTTTTGCAAATGTGTACTTACTTATTAGTTTTAAAATGATTACAGTTTTCTTAAAAAAAAAATCATAGTGACCTTTGCATGATTTTAAGCTTTTCTTAAAGTTTCCTAAGCTATTTTTAAATTATATTTTCTTTCAGGTAATTGTTGGCAAACATTGCAAAAAAGGAGTTATTAAAAGTTGTAAAATGTAGTTTAGTTGACTTTAATTATAGTTAAATTATAACTAAAATAGGCTAAAAATGTAGACATTTAACAAAACACGCAATTTTTTCGCTATTAAAACTGTACATAAGCGTAAAAATGCTATTAATGGCTGAAATAAATAATAACAATGTTAAAATTACTTAAAGAAAGGAAGAAAAAAGTAAGAAAAATTTAAATAACAGGTCATGTTAATGAGTACAAATATTTGCATATTTGTTATAATTTAATTTTCCTGTTATTTTTTTTTATTGTAATAATTGTTAAAAGCCAAAGGAAAATAAGTTTTCTTGGAATTGATTAATAATTTTCTATTTTTTTTCTTCTAAATTTAGGTAAATTACGTATATTGTAGATTAACAAAAAAAAAAAAAAAAAAAAAACGAGAAACGCTTTTCAGTTTTTAATTAATTGGTTTGTTATCGTGTTAGTTCCTTCCGCCTTAACAGTCAAGCAGAGTCGAAAGGGACTCCGTTTTGACAAGGCCACACAACTCATTAGATCATTTACATTTATCATTTACTTCGTAATGTGTACTAAAGTTGTAACAGATCCAGCCAGTAGCAGTGACATATCTTATCATTAAGACAGGAGCCAGATCTCTGACCAAGGTTAGGTGGTGTGTAAATGTAAAGGAATCTCTTCCTTTTGACAGCTAGGGCCAGCATATGCAGATAAGTTAAAAGGCCGTTTTCTCTTTTTTCCTGTCATTGTAATTACGACCGACAGTGGTCTTTGCAGGGAAGCGATTCGACTAGCATGTTTAAAAATAATTTAATCAAGCGCTGATCCCACAATCCCTCCTGAGTTAGTTGAGCACAAGCTTTTTAAATCATAAATTAAGTATGGGGGCTGTGCCCACTGAATTTCCACTTATGTGACCCTGAACTAAAGGCTCGGACCACCCTAATGTCCTATAAGTACTGGCAGCAATCATAATATGAATATCCTTTCCTTATTATATCCAACCTTAATATATTACGGGGTATAAGTTGCATGGTGCGTTTCCGATATAAAGCTCTCTCGTTGAAAATTTTTCAGTCTTAGTACGATATGTGTGACTGGCGTTCTCAACGTCTGCAATGTCACTCACATCGGCTTCGAGAGTAATATTATGTCAATTATAACTTAACGGAATTTAATGAAAGTATGGCAGCACTGTTGGGAGAAAAAGGGTTTATATGCCAGAGAATTAGAAAAAACGTTCTCAAAATTAAAAAGATTTTATTTCAAGGTTTTCTACGGCAATTTTTTATGTTAAATTGTATGGAAAATGTGATCTCGACGCAGTTCTGTTTGAACACTAACAAGGTACAACCAAGAGTGAAATCCACTAACATCTTCATAAGAAATACCTTGCAAATAGTATTGGACCACCTGATCCATTTTGATTAAATGGACTACTCCCTAAACTGGTCCAATGTAATGCAAGCATGCAGAGGCCTGCGCCGTGGGATTTCATCGGCGGCGGCGGCTGACGCAAAAAAATGCTCGGCGGCGGATCGCTCCGGCTGTTAGCCGATGTGGCTGTCAGCCGATGGGATATGTATATTAAAATTATGTGTATGTACATTTGTGTAAACATATTTGTATATGTTTATATTAAAACAAACAATTTAAGCCATTTTTCATTCTATGGGTCATGTCACAGAGTTCAATTCCGTTCGGAATGATTCCGTTCGGAATTGAAGAAAACATATTTGTTTGTTGATGGAAAGTGTATTTTGATAGTTTTATGGCCTTTCAGATACAGACAACTCCCATACCGTTCATGAAAACAAAAATGGTTTCATTCCGAAACATTTTTTCGTCATTTTCTGAAGCACCAAAATACGGAATGAATTCCGTTTCCGAACGGAATTGTACTCTGTGACATGGCTGTATAATTCACTACCCATTGAAAAAAAAAAATATGTTTTTGTTTAAACAAGAATCACATGTTTTCAATGACACAGGAAATCAAACATTAATTGAATAATTAGCTATTCCAGAGGTACAAAATTTAACATTTTTACATATAAAACAGTTATAATAAAACAAACATGTGTTGACCGCGTACATGAATACCTCAGTAGTGACGTAAACAAACATATTTTCGTTTTACTCTTAAATTCACTTTTCTTGTTAAGCATATTTTCGTAATGCACGAAATCTGAATTGAACTCGCTGATCTCGGCAACCGTATAGCTGGTGTCAATTTCATCCTCCATTACTTTTGATGCTTTAAAAAATCTGTAATTTTGTTATTCTCTCACATATTGAGTTTTAAAAACAATCAACACTTAAGGCTGTTTAACAAAAGTGATTTGGTCAAATTTTTACAGAGCTAAAACTTTTCGGCGGGAAAATACACTGAATAGTTATCACAAAAAATAATCAACAATTGCACCAGTGTTCACCCATTTTCCTATATGTCGTTATTTTGAAAATTGTGATGAAATTTTGATGCTTTATAAACAAGAAACTAAGAGTTGCACTTTTTAAGAATAGACAAACAAAAAAGAATGTGGCAAGGTGTTAAAAAAAGAGAATAAAAATTATTTATAAAGTAATCGGTGGCTAAGCTGCAGCCGATTTTTAGCCGAAGAAATTTCGGCGGCGGTGGCTACAAATATTTTCATCGGCGGCTGGCTAACAGCCGGCTAAGCCGCTTCGGCGCAGGTCTCTGCAAGCATGTTCCATGCCATTCTAAGAAAGAGTTTGTAGTGAAATGACATGTCTTCGTTTTTAAACGACATGTTTTTGTTTTTAAACGATTTCAAAGCCAATCCTCTGGAGTATACCACGGATTAGTTTTAAGACTAATTCTTTGTAATCCAAAGCTGGGGTATATGATCCTGCCATAGGACATCGTAATGTTAAATAGACCATGTTTTTTCCATACATTGGGGTTACCTATCTACTAGTCCTAGTCCCTAATGGGCTACATTTTACATGCGTGTATAGACTAGTAGCATTATTTGCAAGGTATTTACAATTGCGGTACTCAAAAATAGTTGCGTTGTTTATTGCAACTGTTCGCGTTTGCTACGATGTTAGCATTAACTGTGAGCACTCTTTTTTGCTTTTTTGCAACACTTATTTCATTTAAGAATGGACTTATTCAACAAACTTATGAATACAAATTCCCCGGGAAACGGGAAAAACGTCCGTGAAATTTTTATTCATAATTGACCATTATACCTTATGTGTCTATTTCTATTTTTTTCATTCTTGCTCGTTTAAACATATTTTTACAATTTTGTTTCTGTTTTTTTTTTTTTTTTTTTGTTAGTTGTAGAACATTAGTGTTGGCAATGTGGTTATTTTAGCGATTTTATCAGTGAACAAAAACAATAAATTTTAATTGACATCACTTTTTATGGTATTGCAACACGAAATGCGAAAATAATCTATGCCAGTTAGTGTAGCAAAAACGCAATGGTGTAGCAAGTGGTAATCTGTGCATTTTGTTGGTGTAAATTTTACACCAAAATAAAAACACAATTTATTTTGCACTTACTATGTGGCAAGACCATTTCATAACAATGATTTACTATGCATTGGTGATATTAAGTCGAAATTTACGATTTCTGACTAATGACGTTGACGCAGCACAGGAGCGATATGTCTTAATCACGACATCTGTTATCGGCCTTTTAAATTTAAGTTTTTTAATTACTTTTATTAGATTTTATATTTGCATTTAAATTTCTTTAGTGAAAAAACTTGTTTAAACTTCAATTTTATTTTTTTCCTATTTTGTTTTGTATTTAATACAAATAAATGGCTTTTTGTATTGTATTGTCCACCATTGTTTCTAAACAATAGGGACATTTTAGTTGTTTAGAATATATTTAATCCATTATTGTTGTTTGCAAAAAAAAGAGAGCTAAAAAGATACGAACCAGACAATAAATTAAAATCCCTTAGAAACTGCACTACAAAAGGTTGTTGGTAACTTGTTTTACTATAATTAAATAAAACGCTAAATTGTATGTTTGTTTGTTATTTATTTTTGTTAATTGTAGAAATAAAAACATTTCGTTTCATTAAGTTTTGTCTAGGGAGAAAATGTTTAGACAATTTTATTAAATTAAGGATGTTTATTTTAAGCCCGACAGATCTTACGCTGTCAAACGAAATGTCATACCGAGTTTACTTTTTGACATTTATGTTCAGTTATGTTTTGAAATTTATATTCTGGTAAATCATCTTGTATAGCTTCACGCTTAAATAACGCTACCAAATTAATTATTTTTATTTTCAAAATCAGTCATCGAATAGCGTAACTTATAGACGATTTAAATAATTTATTTTAACAAATAGAATTCGGGAGTTTTTACTTCTTATTTTACTTTTTAAACATGAAAATAATGTGCAAACATTGTTGTTGCTTCTACACAAAACAAGCAAACAATTTTTACCTACTTTTGTAGTGTTGTGGTTGTTGTTTATAGAACAAACTTTTACAAACGCACGTGTTTGCATCAAAAATCAGCAATGAATCGTTTTTTCGCTACTCATACTGACTCATGCAATTGTAAGTATAAGTGCGTAGAAATAATTTAAACTAAACTACTCTGATTCACTCATACTTACAAGAGAAATATTTATGAGTGCGACGTCGACATTATACGCATACTCATAAATGACCTCAGCTTGATTTATAATTTCAAGAAAAATACTTACAATACTCACAATGATTCAAATCATTTAGCTCATCCATTGACCGTTTTAACACAACAGATAAAACACACAACTTAATAATCAGCGCTGCCAGATAAATTTGCGAAAAATCGTCCACTTCATACATGTAACTTTAGTAAACTGTAATTGCCAAATCGTCACTTTGCTATTTCGGGGACAAATCTGGCAGCCTCGCATTTTACTTCGCCTATACACATTGAGTTGAGTAGATTCTAAATCAAACACTTCAAATGTTGCTAAGTATGAGTACGATGAATAAAATGAAACTTTTGAGTGAATATAAGTTTGAATAACATTGGAATAAGTATGAGTGCGTATAAGTACAAGAATTTATGAGTCATGATTTAGCTCTACTCACTTTTTCACTACTCATTGCTGATCTCTGGTTTGCATGCCACGCTAAACTATGATTTAAGAATTTTCTACTTCAGGCCCAACTAGAATGTGCATAAACAAGCTTGAGCTTCTGTCAAAAATTAACGAAAAGCCTCTCAAATGCAAAAACAAAATAAAAAAAAACGTTTGATTCCGTACGGATTGTGCGATCAGTTTCGCACTTTGCATAAGGAAATGCCAGTGCCATATATGATTTACATGTATAACCTGCCTAAAGCAACTATGCGATGCTTAAAACAGGTTGTGCAAATTCTGGTTGAGCATTTATATTAAGAAGTTTCGGGATTGGTTATCGAAAGTAATACCATTTCAAATTATTTTAAGTACTTTTGTACTTAAACTTTTAAGTTAGACTCATACTTAAAGTAAGTGGAAAGAACATCTTGAAAGGATAACAAAAATATTGATTCAAGAAAACGAAGAGAACAAATAAACCTGCACGAGAAAGTGGCAATAGGAGCCGAAGTAGGGGCTAACAGGAGGCGAGGTACCTGTAAGCAACCGCCGATATAATTGTTAGTGGTGATAAATACATATATATATACGTCCAAACATAGCTACGTATGTATTTGCAGCAAAATATATAAATATGTAAATGTGTGTGTAGATAATTAAACCTTTTTGAACAAATTGTTTTTGCTTCTTATACAATTTGATTTTTATGTTGCATTGAAAACAAAAACAAATTATTGTTGTCTGCAAAATATCCATTGTCGTCGTCATTTTCGAGTATCTTTTAGCACTCGTGCTGCCATTGGCAATCGTTCGTGCTGCTATTTTCTTCTGTTGTGCGGCAAATATCATACATTCGGCGGTGGACTGTTGACTATAGAAGCTTTGTTTTTTTTTTATTATTTTTCCTACATATTTTTTTCTAAAGTATAAAACTGATTAACGCTGTTTTTTGAGTTTCGTCAATTAAGAAATTTTTATCACTGTAAAAACAAAAAAAAAAGCTCGCAGTAGCCAGTGCCTCTTAAAAAGGTACGTTTGAAAATATATTGGGGTATTCACAAGGTGTGCTATCAAGTCATATCGTCATAATATCCTAAAAAATATTTTACAATTGCTAAAATTGAACAAAACAAGACTTTAAAAAAGTAAAAACCCGACAAATGGTAACACTGCTTAAAAAAATGCTATTTTGTCAGTGCTGCCACAATAATAATAAAATTTGTTGCCCCTTTTCTAGTGATGACACTAAAAAAATCGAAAGATCTAAAAGGGAACAAAATGAGACAGTAAGTGCCTGTTTACACACGTCAAGTTTGATTCTTCAAGTCCTGATCTTTTAGGAGAGAAGGGAAAAGAGAATGCCATTTCTTTTCCCCTCTCTCCTAAAAACTCAAGACTTGACGAGTCAAACTTGACGTGTGTGAACCGGCACTTACATTTTGCAGAGATGTTGAAAAATGTTAATTTTTAGCTCTATACATTTCTTACAGGAAAATTTCAACATTTTCGCAAATTAATGTTAGATGTCAAATGTTGAAATGTGTGAAAAGGCTATTAATGGTCAAAATGCATCATGACGTCTCAGGAAAGTAGGTAAACAATTTATAAATGTTTGCTGAAGCATGACTGCAAAGAGGAATTGGTCACACAGAAATCAGCTCTATCAGCAATCTACACGCAGAGAAAAAACATGTTTAAATATGGTCACCTCTAACAAAACTATTTTTAAAGAAAATTTTAAACATATTGTGATTATTTTAACCATATTATTGTCACCGACAACCATATTATGGTTAAATTAGTCCTCCATCAACAGGCCACAACCATATTAGTGTTGGCTCAAAACATGTTATGGTTAAAAATGACAATACAGCCAAAGCCCGGTTTAACGAATGATATAATGTTCAGACCTTTCTTTATACCGAGATATTCGTTATATCGATCAGTAATTTTTTACCTTAAAATTTTATAAAAAACGGTGGTCCACAATTTGAAAACCATCAAAATTTAATTGTACTTATAATTTAGTGTAGAAATAAAATTTTAGTTGATATTCTCACGTTTATTTAAGAATTTTTTTATTTCTAATAATTAATTTCAATAAAAATTATAAAATTGCATTTCTTGTTAAATTCTGTTTGCTTACTAAGTTATGGAAATGATTTTTAAAAGGTTCCACTAAATCTTGTCGAGCTGAAAGTTTTTCGCCGGTTTGCTTTAGCCACCTGATTCCATATCTTTTCTTAAAGCGTGATAGCCAGCCATCAATTGCGTGTATAAGATACATACATATTGTAGATTTTGGTATTCCATATTTTTGGGATATTAGTGAAAGATTTACACCTTTCTTACACTCTTCTAAAATCTTTAATGTTTTATCAAAAGAGATTTTTTTTCCATTTGAAATCTTGTTTTTACAATGAACCGAACAAAACTACTAAAACTTTAACGAAGAAAAGCAACGCACGTGTTCTTTCAATAAAAAGCAAAGAAGCCAAAAACACACACAAAAATCTAACGGTTCTGTAACGATTTTTTTATTTTGCTTTTTCAGTTAAATCGGAATTATTTTATTTTGGCATTCGCTATTACTACGTTTATACGTAGCCTATTCGCGAATAAAAATTATTTGCGATTAACTAACTTACTGTTTATATGTCTATTTCTTAACGAAAATTCTTATTTTTAAGTGATGCCAGATGGAAAATTTATTCATTTAGTAGCACTGTATGTTTATAAACTTTTTATTTTTTAAGTGAAAAAGATCAAAAATTATTGTGTATTTTGAAATTAATTTGCACATTTTTGATTTAATTTTACTTTTTTGTCATATGAATGTGCCACATCGAAATAAAAACGTAAAACGGTTAAAAGTGTGGCAATGCTTAAAATCTTATTTGCAAATAGTGTCGTTAATCAGGAATTGTTTTCATGAGTTAGCTATTCGCAAATAAAAATTTAATTCACTGTTTATGCGGCAATATTCTCTACTTGCAATATATTTATTTGCGAATAAGTGGTGCGTATAAACGTAGTATATATAAGGTAGTTAATGTAAAAATTTGGCCATTCGTTCTATGGGGTATTCGTTAAACTGCGTATTCGTTATACCGGGCTTTGACTGTAATTTGTTTTCAGATTAACAATAGTATTATCCTCTTTTTCAAGAGCAACATGCTATGGTTGAAAACCAACCATGCTATTATAACTGTTAAACATATTTTAGTTATTATTAAACATAACATGTTCGGAGGCAACCATTATATGGTTGTGGCTTCTTGCTGGAGGCCTAATTTAACCATAATATGTTTATCAGTGACAATATTATGGTTTAAATAATAATAATAATATGTTTAAAATTTTCTTTAAAAATAGTTTTGTTGGAGGTGACCATATTTAACCATATTTTTTTTTCTGGGTGTAGGAAAGGAGGCCGGCCCAGCAACCCACCTTTCTGAAATCAACAATGCTAACGAATCGCTAACGTTTCAAAAGCAGTGTGCATAGTTTCTTTTTATCTTTTGAAAAGTGTGGGCTATTTTAGTCTTTGCACTTGTTAGCTTTTGGGTTTTGATTTTTATTTTTATTTTAGCTTAGAAAAATGAAAAATTTTGCTGCGTATACTTAAATAACCATAGCATTTTTAAATCTGGCAGAAATACTTCGATATGTAACAGTATTTTATTTTTTTGAATTTTTTTTTTAAAGTTTATTTTCAGCTTTTTTTTTATAATATTTTGTTTTCAAAACTGAGTAACCATGTTGTATTATTTTCTGTAAACAATAGATAAAACTGTTTTTTGTTTTAATTTTAACTAAACGTTGTACAAAAAGTGTTGTCAATTGTCCTTTAATGTTTGTTCAAATCCTGAATTTACTCTTTTCATTTGGTAAATATTGTTATAAGTTATCCTTTAATTGTTGGCAAAAGCATTGACATTGGTTACTGTTCACATTAACAGTTCTTTGCAAAGTTTATTCAAGTTTAAGGGATAACAATCAAAAATATACAATTTTGCTGCTTTTGTGATCCAGACCTTTTGTTTTGTTTATCAAAACGATGTTAAGGTTGAGAACAAACAAAAAAAAAAAAAAAAAAAAATGCCTTGATTATTGTTAAGTTTTCCTAGACAGTCTGGTCTAAGACCAAAATACCAAAATTCCAATGAAATACAAAAGCCTTTTGTTTTAATACGCCAATAATATTCAATAAAAAGATATTTAAAACGCCATCAAGTAATTGAAAACTTTTTACAAAAATCGTAGCCAAAAAATATGATATGCAAACAAATATTTATTTAAAATCTTATATAATTTTATAATTTAGCTTAAAATCTTTATTACATCTTTATTTTTTGTTGAAAAACTTTGAAAGTTCTTGTTCGTAATTGTAATTGCAACTTTAACTTTACTTTTTCTTTACCTTTGCGTAAATTTTCTACAATTTATAATTGTCCTATCAACCATAAATCTTTTTGGCAAAGCATCAAGTAAGATTTTCTTAGGAATTCTTCTTATTCTTCTTATTCTTCTCTAAAGTTAAAATCATAAGAATTTTACAATTTTCCATTGTCATAAATTATAAATTTATGAAATGCTCACGTTCTTTGAGACATTTTGAGAAAATTACAACATTAAAATGCAAACGTGTGCAATGTGATTATTTTGTTAAATTCAAAATTCATTTGCTACTCTGCTATAAAACAGCCTTAATGTAGTTGTAGTTATTGTTGTTTCTCTGGCAGCATATTTGTCATAATTAGCATTAAATTATTTGCCAAAAATAAAAGTTGTAGTAGTAGTAGTAGTAGTTAAGGGGAAGGAAAGTGGTAAAGGAGAACTCAACATAGATTATTCAATGAAAAATTTGTATTTAAATGATATTATTAAATGGAAATTGTAGGGAATTTAATTTAAACATAAAGACTACAGCAAAAAATTCTAAATATTTATGTGAGATAAATATTTTAGTTTATTTTAAAGAGAACCTTAAAACTAATAGTTATTCGAAGAAATAAGTTGGTTATTTTTCAATTGAAAGAAAAGTTTTAAAAAACATTTAAAAAAAAACATAACAATGGTTTATCAACTTTATAAATCTTTGATTTTAAAAATCATGTTTATTTTTGGAAGAGCCCTTTAAAATACATAAGCCCAATTCACAATCTTGTGCAAATGGTCTTGCATCGTAGCTATAGTACCTTTTTTTTAACAAAAACATATCAAAAAATAAATTGAAGAAGTTTTCAAAGCCATTAATAAAGATTTACACCTTTTTAAAACGAATAAAGTTATTGAAATTAAGTTATTTTTAAAAAGTATTATTTCTACTCCTTTTTGTTTTAAATAATAAAATGTTGTTTTTTATGAAGGTATAAACTTAAAAACTTATGTATAAACCTTCTCAAACATTTTAAAACATTTTTAAAAAGGTAGTATTTCTACTACTTTTTTTTTTTTAAATTACTTTAGAATATTTCAAAATTGCTTCAGTTTATTAAAAAGTTTTTAAAATTGATTTTGTGAAATATATTCTGCATTAAAAAAATAAATTCAAAAATTTTAAAAATATTTAAAGTTTTTTTTTTTCAATAATATAACATTTTCAAAAAGGTAGTATTTCTACTACTATTTTTTTTAAATTACTTTAGAATGTTTCAAAATTGCTTTTGTTTATTAAACAGTTTTAAAATTGATTAATTTGTGAAATATATTCTGCATTAAAAAATAAAATATGTAAATGCAAAAATTTAAAAAATGGAAAAAGTTTTTTAAATAATATAATTAAAGGAAGTAAAAAAATAAATTGAAAGTTTTTTTGTGATTTAAAAATATAAAAAAAAAATATTTTTCGTAATCCTAAAAAAAGGAGGAGAACAAATGAATATCACATACGACACAATTAGAGTTGTGTGTCTCAGAACATTCTAGTTCAATTGAACGATGCGGACTTTTCAATAGTTCTTTTTTTATCGTTTCTCGCTCCGCAGTTGCAATTCTTTGGATCATCACACGAATTTCTTTCCTTTACTTCTGTACACTTAAAACAAGGTTGATTTTTTGTTTGTGGATCAGTGTTGCTGACTATCGTGTATTTATATCGGTACATATAAAAAATTTTGTAATCGAATCAATTACAAATGTCATTTAAAGCAATATATTTTAGCAGTATAGCACCTGCTCACCACCAGCAACGGCGTGCATCAACGCGTTGATTAAAACAGGAACAAATTTACGAAATTCTTAAAGCTAGAGGTCCACGCCACGCGTTTTCGCCTCTAAGCATTGCAGGATTTTCATACCTTCCATGCGTTCAATATTTATGCGGCATCACCACAAGTAAAAATTAAATTTCATTTGTCAGCTGATTTGTTCGAAGGCTGCTTGTGACGTTGAAAGTAAACCTTCTTTTCTTATTCAACGCCCCAATACATCCTACGCTTTTGTGCATGTAACTTGTAACATATAACTACACAGATTCTACTTTTTTGACAGCGAAAATGCGTGTACGCGTGGTGTATTTGCAATTGATTGAAAAAGCTATTATTTTTTGCAAACATTTTAAAAAACACATAACAAATTTTTACTTGTTGCCGTTTTTATTAACGACACAGAAGTTTTCTCTTTCCTCGTTCATTCATAATGCAATGTAAAAAACACGAACGATGAACGAAAGGAACGACCTAGTTCCTTTAATCTTGGTTTGGTCGGATCGATTCCGCAAAACGAACGATTTTTCCCAACTCTAGACACAATAGAACACATTGTGAATTGCCTATTGTATATAACAAAATAATAATACAATTTCTACACGTAGAGAAAAACATGTTTAAAAATGGCCACCTGCAACCAAACTATTTTAAAAGAAAATTTTAAACATTATAACCATATAATTGTCAGCGACAACCATATTATGGTTAAATTAGTCCTCCATCAAGAACTCATAATATGGTTTATGGTTGCCTCTAAAAATTGTATGGTTAAATATGATAAGTTTTACTTGTTGCCGTTTTTATTAACGACACAGAAGTTTTCTCTTTCCTCGTTTATTCATAATGCAATGTAAAAAACACGAACGATGAACGAAAGGAACGACCTAGTTCCTTTAATCTTGGTTTGGTCGGAACGATTCCGCAAAACGAACGATTTTTCCCAACTCTAGACACAATAGAACACATTGTGAATTGCCTATTGTATATAACAAAATAATAATACAATTTCTACACGTAGAGAAAAATATGTTTAAAAATGGCCACCTGCAACCAAACTATTTTAAAAGAAAATTTTAAACATATTATGGTTAATATAACCATATAATTGTCAGCGACAACCATATTATGGTTAAATTAGTCCTCCATCAAGAACTCATAATATGGTTTATGGTTGCCTCTAAAAATTGTATGGTTAAATATGATAAGTTTTACTTGTTGCCGTTTTTATTAACGACACAGAAGTTTTCTCTTTCCTCGTTCATTCATAATGCAATGTAAAAAACACGAACGATGAACGAAAGGAACGACCTAGTTCCTTTAATCTTGGTTTGGTCGGATCGATTCCGCAAAACGAACGATTTTTCCCAACTCTAGACACAATAGAACACATTGTGAATTGCCTATTGTATATAACAAAATAATAATACAATTTCTACACGTAGAGAAAAACATGTTTAAAAATGGCCACCTGCAACCAAACTATTTTAAAAGAAAATTTTAAACATATTATGGTTAATATAACCATATAATTGTCAGCGACAACCCAATTATGGTTAAATTAGTCCTCCATCAATAACCCATAATATGGTTTATGGTTGCCCCTAAAAATTATATGGTTAAATATGATAATAATTTGTTTTGAAATTTACATTAGTATTTTCCCCTTTACCAAGAGCAGCATACTGTGGTTTAAAACCAACTATGCTATTGTAAGTGTTTAACAAATTTAAGTTATTATTGATCATAGCATGTTTGGAGACAACAATAATATGGTTGGGCTTCTTGATGGAGGCCATAATATGGTTATCACTGACAATAATATGGTTATATTAAACAAAATATGTTTAAAATTTTCTTTAAAAATTGTTTGATTGGAGGTGACCATATTTAAACATGTTTTTTCTCTGGGCGTAGTTAAATTTGTTATGCAACATTTTGAATGCCAATTTGGTTGCTAGTCTCATTTTAAATGCAAAACTATAACTGAAATTTAAATAGTTTTTTTTTATTGGACTATGCCAATACATATTTGGAAATGATGACAATAAATGTCTCTATATCATAGATTATAGATATGAGTGTATAATGACTTCATAAATACCATAACAGTGGTTAAAAAAACTTTTTTGACGGACAAAAATTAAAAACTTATTTAAATAAACTGCTTTCAACTTAGAAACACTTTTCGTTAATTAAAAAAAAAAAATAATAATTGTCATAATTTCCTAAAATTTAACAATAGTTAAAAAAGTTATTGTTGTGTTTCAAACAAAAAAGGTCCTAGAATAATAAGACTTTTTATGCTGTGTTTATTATTTTGTCATAACTACACAACAGAAATTGAAATTATGAGGGGTTGCTCGCAGCACTCGTATATTTTTTCTTGTTATTATTTAAAGACATATGACTATACGATTACCTTGTGAATCCCCCAATTATTTTTCGGGTTAATTTCCAAGTCTTTTAACTTTTGTTACACGCTGTTTTATTTTAACTGTTTGTTGGTCTGTTGAATTTATTTTGCTGTATATTCCTGTCAAATACTATTGTTGTTGTTTTTGATGATGATGATGAATTTTTGATGAAAATTGCATACAGTTTTTGGTTTGTTTTTTTATTATATTTTATGTACGCAAATTCATTTATCTATATGAATGTTTGTTTATACTTCTAAACATACATATAACTATGTTTGTTTGTATGTATATAACAAATAGTTTACATATAAAATTTGTGTTTTGTTGTTATTATTCTATATTGATAAAATTATTTAATAAATTTATATTGTCAATTTTCTATATTTGACTTTTTTATGTGCATATAGACATTTACAAAATATCGTTTACATACATTTAGTGATATAAAAATATACATAGAGACATGTGTATGTGTAAATACCTTATATATGTAGATATTTCTGTATATATAAATAAAAATATGTATATGTAAATAAAAGAAAATATTTGTTAGCTTTCAACGTACGTCAGTGTAAAGACAACCCAGCAAAATAAATAAAATTTTAACATTTGCTATATTTACAAACTATATACTTTTCTCCAAACTTTGATTACAGAAGCAACCAGTAAGTTATAGCATACTTTCCAGCTTTTAAACCCAATTAAAGTTTTTAAAAACTCTCTAAAATAACAGAAAAATAGCAGCCCAGCAGAGAGAATTAGTAGCTTTAAGTCAAACTGCAAACTTTTCTCCTAGTTGTCATTATGTTAACAGCAGGCTATGGCATTGTAGCATACTTTTCGGTCAGTTTTCAAAAATCTCTCTTTAAAAATGTACTCATAAAAAGCTTAAGTTTACTTAGCCTACTTTAAACAATTTCAACAACAATTTCTTTTCGAAAACAAAAATGTTTGCTGGGCTAAAAACGTTTACATTTTTCATATAAATTTCTTAATAATGTGTTAATTTGATTGCAAAATGTTAGTTTTATTTTAACAATATACAAATATAAGAACTAGAAAAAAATACTAGTATGTTCGTTCATATTCACTTTAAAATTTATTGCAAAATTTGTTTATTAAATAATTGATTTTTATTGAAAATTGTTTAAATATTTATAATGAATTTTACGAAGTGAGAATGTTATTTTTTTTTTGAAGAAAAATCAAAAAGAAAAAGAATTAATAAACAAATAAAAAAACATTTGTTGTATAAGACAAAAAAATTAAGAACAAATTTGGATTATTTAAGGTGTATTGATTTTTTTTAAACCAACTTTGTTTTTAAGGTTGTTGAGATAAAATAAAGAAAACCCCTTTTTTTAAGGAAATTTTGAGAAGTACTTTAATTTAGTTTTATAAATATTTTTAAAAGCACGTCTTAAGGCTGTTTCTTAGAGTTAAAAATGAAAGCATAATCATTTCACTGCCGGTACCCAGCACAGCCTCGCCATATACTCTCTTATGATCTCCCTTATTTATTAATTTCCGTTGTTCCGGTGAAGTATAAAACTCTGAAACTGAAGTATAAAACCCCTAAGCACCCTAAGCACGCAGAAAACTTTAGTATGCGAAGCCAGATTTCAATACTTAACTTTAGTGTCTCCGGAACTGAAATGAGAGATAAAGCCATTTTCTAATGAATTGAAAAAAGCAAACAACAACACGTTGCTTCTCTTCATTTTCCCCGAGATTTCTTAAAAATTCTTCTAAAAGTTGTTCTGAATTAAATACACTTTTATTGCTTTTTTTTAATTTTAATATTTTCATTTTTGCCAAACTTCTGTAATTTGTTAATAAATCATCGTCATATGAAAAAAATTGTTTTAGAAAAATATACCAAAACATTTTCTGGACTTTTACATAAAATCTATACAATAACTAACGTATTTTTAATAAAGTTTTTTTTTTTTAAATAAATTACTCAAAGATCATTCTTTTAAATTTATTAGTAACAAATAAACAATCTTCTAAAAGCAATTTATAAACAAGAAAAAAAGAAAAAATTATACACCCCTTTAACTGAACAAAATAATGTTTAGCTTCAAACTATACTGCACTTGATTTAGCAAAATTGCCTTTAAAGTATGCTTTACTTTATAAATATGTTTGCAAAATTTTACTACCGTTTTTTTTTTTTTTTTTTTTTTTTTAAATGACGCAATAAATTTTCATATTGAATAATAATAACAAAGATAACAAGAAATTGTTGAAGCATTTAGATTTTAGAAAAATATTTAATGAAAAATTTATAAATACATCCTTAGAATATGGTAAATAAAAACAAATATTTAAGAAAAGTTAATAATTTTTCTTTAAATAAAATATTTAAGAAGAAAATATTGCAAAAAGTAAAGTCTATTTTCAGGATAACTAAATGTTTTGTTTGCCAAATCTAGGAGAATATTATGATATTATATATATATATATATATATATATATATATATATTCCCCTCGATCCTATAAGGAGCATAGGGCCTCAACAAACTTCTTCCATTCAGATCTGTTCATCGCAATAGTTTTTACTTCACTCCAGCTTTTGTGCATTTTTTTAGCCTCGCTATCAATTTGCCTACGCCATGTATGTGCTGGTCGGCCTCTTCTGCGACTTCCCTGCGGGTTCCATTCGATAGCATTCCTGGCAAGATCGGACTGTGGCTTACGGAGTGTGTGTCCAATCCAGTTCCACTTTCTCCTCTGAATTTGTACACACAACGGTATTTGACGTGTTTCAGCCCACAGATTGTTGTTTGAGATGGTTCTTGGCCAGAAGATTCGTAAAACTCTTCGGAGACATTTATTTACGAAAACTTGCAATGTGTTAATGTCTCGGGAGGCAGCGTTCCAAGTTTCGCATCCATATAAAAGAGTTGACTTTACATTAGTGTTGAAAATGTTGATTTTACCGCGGCGTGATAATGAGGACGATTTCCATACTTTACTGAGCTGGCCGAAAAATTGTGTGGCCTTTTTTATTCAGCCTACAATGTCTTCACTCGATCCACCAGTTCGATTTATTACAGCTCGGAGGTAACAGAATGTTTCAACTTCTTCTAATAATTCATGATTTATTAGAAAGGGATTCGAGTTTTCAGAGTTTATTCTCATAACTTTGGTCTTTTTAATATTGATTCTCAATCCGGCTTTCTCTGATATGTAGGTAAGACGTCTTAGTTGTGCGTCCATGTCTGTATAGCTATGAGAGAGAAGGCATATATCGTCTGCGTATTCGAGGTCTTCCAGCCTTTCGTTCAGACCCCATACGGTACCGCGATTTCCCATCATTGCCTGGTGCATTACACTATCCAGCACTATATTAAACAGGAGCGGAGACATCACACACCCTTGACGAACGCCAGTACCAACCTTAATCTTACGACTAAGCATGCCATCGTGTAGAATTCGGCAGCTTGCCCCAGTGTACATACTTTTTATTAGTTGGATGAGTTTACGTGGTGTCGAATGCCTTCTCAAAATCAATAAATATAATATATAGAGGCGACCTCCATTCAACTATATTATGATATTCCTAAGTTTTTATTGCACAGTTTTTTTTAAACCAATATTTTAAAGCAAATTTAAAGATAAGTTAAAATGCAAGCATATTTTTTAGGAAAAAATTGCTATTTACATTACAAAACCTATAAAAAACTAAATTTCTAAGAATTATTTAACGCTGATTATAAAAATGTAAGAATTAAAGCATATTTTTAGGCAAATACTGCTATTTACTTAAAAAAATCTATTTATAAACAATATTTTCAGGATTCTTTAAAGGCTGTTAAATTAAAAAGCAACCCTTAACATAGTTAAGTGCAAATTACAACTGAAGTTCAGTCGCCAGCAGCGAAATCAGGCAACGCAACGCGTTGAGCTGTATTGCTTGATTTTGTTGCTGCCAACTCAACTTCAGTTGTGTTGCCACCCGTAATTAACCCATAAGTTACGCCCCTATTACGGTTCACAATTCAACTCGGTTGAGTTGCAATTTTTTAATTTTTGTATTATGGTTTACAACTTTGCTATATAGCGGCGAACAAACACATCAAAAACACTTAAACACACCCAGTTGTTTGATATACAACTCAACTGAGTTGAGCTGTAAACCGTAATAGGGGCCTTTATTGCAAGGTTACAATATAATTTGCGTTCAAAAATTTCTGTTAAAAATATCTTATGGTTTAACAAGATAAAACTGGCTAAGTTTAGCCACTAGATGGCCAAGTTGGCAAACGGACATTTTGAGTTAACATAAATTAAAATATTGAAAAAACAATGATGCCCATAAAAGTCCCCGATAACTTTTTACTCTTAATCTCTCCGTTTGCCCCCTTCCTCTCTTTCATTCCTTAATTTCATTTCGCACTCTCCCTAAAAGTGTGCCCTTAAAATTTTATTGACATCCCTGACATTTTTGATTATCAAAAATTTTCACTACAAGTTTATAATTAAATTTCAACATTTCATCTTTTGTTTTTCCATACGCTTTTGCCGTGCTTCCCCAAACCTCAAACATTCCAAGCGAATATCTTTGGAATTCTCTTCGGCTTGTTTTTTTTTTATCTATTTTGTTTTTATTTTTGCTGGCTCTTCGAGAAATTTACAAAATTTCTGTATTTCATTATTGTTGAACAGACGAAAAATTTGTTCGCCTAATAGTGTAATTTTATTAATAAACATTTTAATATTAAAAGGTCTATTCCAGCTGGCTGAAGAGTGTGAAGTGTGAGATGGTGTGCATAATTGAATTTTTGTTGGCTGCAATTAGACTTTTAGGCGTTAGCGTGACAGAAAGTATGATAATTTGGTATTTTCTAGGGTGAATTAGAATGTTGAAAATAGAAGGTGCAGATAAAAAATGGAAGGGGGGAGGGGATAATGGTATTTTGTTAAATGAGAAATGAAGTTAGAGAAAATTGGAGTTATTGAAAGTTGATGATTTTTTTTAATTTGTAGCATATTTTTGGGTTTTTTTTATTTTTTAATTTTAAAGAATTAGAATAACGTAAGAAATAAATTTCTTAATTCAACATAATAAAGATTTGAAAGAAAAATTGTTGTTTGTTTAGGGAAATTGTAAAAACTAACGCTTCTCTTCTTTTTAAAGGCTAGATTACACTATTATACTTTGTATTAATACATGTCAAAAACTCAAGTAATATGACAAAGTGTGATGGTGTGAATGCAATGTGTCACGAAAATGACAAGTATTATGAAAAAAGACTTCATACGACTTCATCGTTTTTGGAAAAATTTCTAAACAATTATACTTTTCGTTGGATCAGGGTTGCATTTTATTTCATGTATGAGTGTTTATACTTTGTGTGTTGGTGTGAACACAAACTGTCATGTTACATTAGATTTTTTGACAGTCGCAACAAAACTCATTAGATTTCTATCTCACAAAGTATTATGGAATAAGTAAGACTTGTGAGATAGTGTAATCTAGCCTTAAGTAAGGGTTTTCATGATATCGCCTTAAACTCCCGCAATTTGTGCAAACTCGCGAATGCACTGTCAAAAATGATATGAGAATTCATTTACACAAACTTTGTAAATATGTCTAACAATTTGGACTGGTAAGCTTATGCAGTTTAATTGTGCATTTAAATAAAGTTATATTTTTAAATTTCAAGTGTTAACATATCGCGACGTTAGGACAACAAGGTTCTTTCTTGCATGTACATAGTTAAAGTTCTATTTTGTTTTTCTAAGAACGCGATGTCGCGTACTACAAATTCTTGGCATTATCTGAGCGAATAAGGCTAATGGCTTTTGGAAACCCTTATGATCTGCAAAATTTTATTTTAAAGTTTATTTGTGAAACATTTTTAAGCGTACACATTTAATCTCGCACATACTGTAGGGCAATGCACAAACATACTTAAGCTAAGGTATACTTTTCGATTGAATTTACTAATACTATTCATAAAAGATTATTTAATTTAACCAACGTTTATTAAGGATAATTTTCGTATTAAATTTGTTCTTTAAACCTTTATTAACTGCCTGTTTGTAGAACGCGAGTGCAAAAGTGACTCGTCAAACTTACATTTAAAACAAAAACAAAAATTCAAAATTTGTTTTTGTTTTAAATGTTAGATTGACGAGTCGCTTTTGTACTCGCGTTCTACAAACAGGCAGTAAATTTAAAATATTTTTATGAATACAGGCATAAATGTTTTATTAATAATTCGTCTGAAAAAATATGCACAAACGTAAAACAGAAGTATAATATGTGTCAGGTTAAACTAAATATTTAATTTAAATATTTAAGGACTAATGTATATAAATAAAAGTAAAACTAAAGTATACTTATAGGCGAATTGAACAAAAATTTTTTAGCTTCATAAGCGTAAAACAAAGTATATTTTCCGGCTGATTGAAATAAAAATGATTAATTAAGTTTTTTTTTTTAAAAATCTTTAAACATGTTTAAGGCTGCATTTTAAAACTAAAGTATACTTTTTGGCTGTTGCACTTAAAGTTTCTACACAGAAGTGTAACATTTAAATATAATTTTCGGATTCACTTTTAATAAAACATCGGTTAAAGCTAAAGTTTTTTAAAGAGCAAAAAACTATATGATTTAAGAAAACAAATTTTTTTTTCTGATCGATTTACAAAATATTAAATTAAAGCACACTTTTTGGCATTTAAATTTCAATAGTACTGTTCTGCAAAAAACAACAACTATCGATCTCTAACAATATTTCAGCTGACTCTTATGTTAAATTACCTCCCCCTAACGCCTTCGTTTTTTATACATTTTCAATAATTTTATAATTTTAAAACTTTTTAAAAATTTTATTTTTTGCATTTTCCTCAAATTCTTCGTAATTTTTCAAAAAATTTGGCTGCAAAGGGTTTGTCTTCACCGTCATTTAGTGTTTGATTTTCTCTTGTACCCTGAAAGCGGAGGGTTGGGGTTTTTGTTATCAGCTCCCCGTAAATATAGCAAAAGCTATAAGGATAATTTTTACTCTCGCTTGGCCTAGTTAAATATTAAAGCAATGATCACACTTAATCACAATTCACGGAATTTCACTGCAATTTACCTTGGAAAAATCGGAGCAAAAAGAAAAACTTTAACTGTTTTACTCAATTAAGACAATTTAAGAACATAGAATTCTGGCCTCAAACACGGGGATGTTGACTCCACGATGGTAAGAAATTCTCTGATAAAAGATGAAAAGTTATGGGGAAATTTAAAGGCTTAAACAATTCTTTATCCCCTCTAAAGTCTCCTATTCGAATTTAGGAGGTTATTTTACATAAGGATCAGCTGAAATAGTCTCAGTTTCTGCAAAAGTAATTTTGCAAAATAAAAAATTTCTTTACTAATTATTTTAGTCGAACATTTTTTTTTTAAAGAGAAATAATATTCCTTAAAATCTGTTAAGATTTTGTTTTTATTTGCTTTATAAACTCAAATAAAAAATTTTTTTTTCAAAGTTTGTATATTTGAATTTTTTTTCTAAAATTTATTGATTATTTTTGGTAATTTTATTTAGTAATTTAAGGTTTGTTTGTTATCCAAAAAAAAAAAAAAAAAAATGTATTAAACCAATTTTAAGCAAGTTATTAAATCCAGTATACTTTTAGGTGTGTTTGTATTATACACATACAAATGTGCGTGCATTGCTACTAAAATACAAATCATCTATACAAATATGAATACACCAACACGCACAGACACACACTTACACACATTTTTGAATATACAATCACAATCAAATGTAATTTCCAATTACTGCACGCACAGACAATTTATTTCCTTGCCGTTAAACAACCATCTTGGCAATTTAAACTGGTTGTGGAATACACAACACCACTACAACCTAAAAACACTTATTTATTCTTCATTCCTGTGTAAATACGATTCCCAGGTGTATAGAAAATCAAAAAATCATCCGAACAGGAACAAAAACTACACGTTTATACGCAAAGAACAATAAAAAATTTACCGATTTTTAAGGGCAAAGCGCAAGCAAAATTATTAAAGAAACTTTTTGTTCTTATATGAAACAAAAATATTCTCGTTCGTTAAACGTACAATACACCCCACCTCTGCAATTACAATCAGTTGAATATTTTGTTGTAGTCCCTAAGGATAATAAAGGAGAGTACAAAATACTAAAATTTGGTACTTGATTTCTTTTTTCTTGTACTTTTTGATATGTTGGGTTGTTGTTGTTTTTGTTGGTATACCCAACAACATTGCAATGACTGTTAGCTCTTGTGCTCTGCAAGAGAAGGGTATTTTTGTTAAAAAAAAGAAATTTTTTTTCTTGATTTCTCCAAATTGGGTTTTATTGTTGTTGAGTTAGTTGCGAGTGAATAAACCAATCGTACGTCAAAGCTAAAAGAGTACATTTTTGAGTAGGTGCAATTTACCACTAAAACTCTTCTATTTCCTGCCACTACAGTAAAACCTCCAATACCTGGTTACTCATTGTCGCGCTGCTTTTGCCAAGTTATGAGATAGGTAAACATTTAATGCTTAAAATATTTTGTTTTTTAATAATACTTTTCATTTAAGCAATTTATTTAAAGTAGACGTTTATTTATATCGGTTAAATTTGAGCTGTTGAGTTTCAAAATGACTTTCAATGTTTTTGATGTGTTGAAAAGCGACAAAGTCGTCTCTGGCAAAATCACTTATAAGCGCAATTCGTTTAAGTACTTCATCATAAGAATTTATGGATTCAAATATTTGAACATGTATCTCGTCCTTAGAGTCTTAAGACAAATTAATCTTAAACACTGCGCTTAAATTTAACATATCAATACAGTAATCTTTAGTCTGATTAACTGAATGAACAGTTGTTTTGAATTTGCATACGTTGCAAGCGAGATATCATCCTCGACATCAAAATTCGGAAGATTTTAACTAGCTGAATAGAATCCAGCTTCCCCAAAGCCATTTGTGGTTCTCAAGCAGACAACAAGAGCTAAACAAACAGCTTTTCAAATAAAATATCCATAGAACTACATACTAAATACAACTCTTGTTGGTGTATTTTTAAGCTTTCGTCCGTTTATGAGAGATTTGTTTTCAATCTTTAATAATTAAATATGAACAAACAAAAATTCATCTCATTCAAATATTAAAATTTTCACGATTACGGTTTCTTTTCACGGTTTTGTTCACATCGGATTAGTTCCGCTGTATCTCTTCCCCTTAAGCACTTAAGGAGAAAAATAATAAAAAATACTTGGAAAAAATTATTTAAAATTCAGTGTCCGCGTCTAGTTTTGGGAATATATCTTGTATTAAAAACATAATCACCGCTATCGTGAATAAAAATTCCTTGTGAGTTTTTTCCCTTTTCCCATTTTTACAATCGAATTAACATAGGAAAAATGGAAAAAGGAAAAAAACTCCCAAGGAATTTTTATTCGCGATAGGGGTGAATAAACATCTTGGATCACCAATATATGGTTGGTTTTTGGAGGTTTCACTGTATTTCTAACTTTTTTTCTGTTTTTTTTTGTATTTTTCCAATTTCAACTTAACCACGATTTTAAAATTTGAAAATTTTTCTTTCTTTTTTTGCAAATTGCTTTTAATATCGATTTCTATTGGCATTTATAAAAACATCTATGTATATATCTGACTATTTTTCTTTCGTTATGCCACCCCTTCTACTCCTCCCTTCCCTGGTGATCAGATAAGTGTTAATAAGTTAAGCAAGAGTTTACTTTTTTTCGGTTTTTTTTTGTATTTTTTTATTTTCGTTTCTTATATCTTGTTTCATCATTTACTTCTCCATCCATCTGTGCAGGCGTGTTTTTTTTTGTTCTCCATACCGCAGATTACAATGACTTTGTTTACATTGATGTTGCTATAGCTGTTCCTGTTGTTGATGATTAAGCTGGTTGTGATGTTGATGATGAACAAATAAAGTAATGAAAACAAAAAAGAAAGATGCTGAACAAAACTTTCATCAATTTGAAAACAAAATCAAGTGCAAAAGAGGGTAAAAATGATTGTTTAACAGAGTTTTTGTAAAGGGAGGGGGGTGTGGCGGGGAGGGGTGGGGTGTAGATTAAGAATAAATACAAAGGGTTAATTTGCTTTATGTAAATACTTCAAGATATTTAATAAATTGTTAAGGAATTTCATTCTCCCCTCCCTTTAAAAGAAGATTAAAATGTTTATTCGAAATAGAATTTTTATGCTGGCTTAATGGTTATTCCCAAAAGATCAAGCTAACGTATAAAAAGGTAAATTTTATAATAAAAAAAATTTGAAAAAAAAACAGATTTACAAATTCGAAAAGAAAAAATAGGCTCTACACATTTAAACACAAAAAATTAGCAATCTAGTAAATATTTTTAGATTTCTAGCTTTTTTTTCCAAAAAAGTTAATAACACCTGAACTTATGCTTAATGTTTTTAATGAGTAAAGAATTTACAGCCTTAAAATGTGCTTTACACTTTTTTCCTACAAAATCATTTGATTTCATTTATATTTGTTTAAGAAAGAAAGTCCGTTAAAGTATGCTTAACATTTTGAATATAAGATTCTCCAACAATTTTTTGTATAAAAATATGAACCGAAAAATATGTTTAAATTTATAATAATTTATATAATTTTTTCTAATGTTAAACTACATAACAAGAATTTAAAATATATTTTATATCAGCCCTAAACTATGCCATGGGTTTTGTAGAAACATTTTGATACTACGCATATAACACATCTAGATTGTGGATAAAACGAAACACATTACAAAAATTGTGTGGTTTTTACTGCTATGAAAAAAGGAATCAGTATGAAATGTAGCAAATCTGTTTATCAATAAAACTAAGAAGAAAAAAATTTAAGCAGACAAAAATCTTTGTCAGTATAAAAAAAAAAAATACATCAAAATATAAATCATCATGACAGTCATAAAAAAGAATACATCTTTTTTGCCATATTTATTTATAGAGAATAAGAAATAACACACCAACTTGTCAATGCCTAAAAGTAGGCAAAACATTAGACAAAACGTATGTATTCTCACACTAATGGAGTATAGAGATCTTAAGCAAATAAGAGTAAGAAAAAAAACCTTAAAGATGTTGAAAGAAGACAAAAATGGAAAAACTGGAAAGATAAAAAGAACTAGAAGAACTTGTGTTATGGTTACTGAGATTGAGATTATTGTTGGTTGGCACGTTTCATTGAAGAAGAGCAAGCAGCCAGCAAGAAAACGTGTCTTGGTATTGTGGCAAAAATTTTGTATAGACAGACAGTCACATTATTGTATGCTTGTTTTTGTTGTTAAAGCTTTTACAAAATATTGTTTTGCTTTAGCCTAATGTTATGCTATACATCTAGAATATAAGTGTTTTAAACGTAGGGGGCACATAAAGTTTATCTTAAGATATGCTGCATTAGACACAGCACATATGAGCAACAACAAAAAAAAAGGGAAAATAAAATAAAACAAGAAAACGTATAAAACAAACTATTTTGGCAACAAAAAGTAAAAAAGGAAAATCTTTATTGTATGTAAAAAGATGACATATGTAAAGCATACTTTTGTTTATAAAAAGATAACATTTAGCCTAGCATACTTAAAGGAGTGTAAAAAAGTAAAAATAAAAAGATTAATATATTTTTAGAAATTTAACAAAAAAGGTAAATAATTTTAAAAGGAGTTAATAAATCAAAAAATTTAAATATAATTTATATCAAATTTAAAAAAAGTCTAAGAATAAGAAATCTTGGTTAAATATTTAGTAATAAATCTCTAGCTAGAATTTTGTTAATGATTTTGTTAAACATTTTGACAGTTGTCATTGAGTTTATTTTTTTATCTTAAATCAGGCCAAAAAAAGTATTCATTACTTTGGGGGTTTCAGATTAAATAAATTGCTTAAGGGATTTTTAGTTCATTTCTAACAATTCTTTTTTAACATTTTTTTTAACAAATGACAAATGTTTGAACATTTAAATTCAGCTTTCAAATATCTAACACAAAAAGAAAAAAAGAAAAACTAATAAATGACTGACTAAATTTTTAATTTATTTATTGTTTTTATCTGAAAAATATACTTTTGTATTCATTTTACCATAAATCGTCATTAAATAGACATTTTTATAATTTATTGCTACAGATCCCGTCTATAGCATACTTTTAGGCCTGTATAAATTAGAAAATTTATAGTCTAAAAAAATTAACTATTTTTCGAAAAAATTTATTACACTATTTTTTTTTTTTTATAATATTCTTTGTATGTTTCCTTCAATAAGCAAATGAGGTCAATAGTTTATTGTTTTGTGTCTCTAGATATTGGGTAAATAATAGTAAATGCATTGAGGAAGAAAAAAGCTGTATTAGAGTAAAACCTAGCAAATAGTTTTGAGTTATTTTGCTGATAATGAGAAAAAAAAAAATAGTTCATAAAACTAGAAAAAAGGAAGTAAAATTCTCTGAAAAAATATGAAATTTATAAAAGAGACGTTTTATTCAAGCCTATTTTTTGGAGCAATAAACTTTTAAGTTGTATTGCTGTCAATATTGACAAAAATCTTAATATTAAAAACAAAAGAATCTATATAAAAAACTTTAAAGAATTTAAGAATAGCTACAAGCGCACAAAAATTATTGCTAAAAATTAGTACAAACAGAAATGTCTTATAAAAGTTGTCAAATCCTTAAAGTATGAATTATTTTTTAATTATTCTAGTAATTCATTAATGTATTCAAAAGGTGGTTATAATAGATATTTGATTTCGTTAAATAAAATTTAAAAGTTTCCCCCTAAAAGTAGGCCAATAAATTCTTTCAATACTTAAAGTATGCCTTAATTTTAAACTATTTTAGTAACATTAATTATGTTTAACAAGTATTTATAATTCATATTTGATTTCTTTAAATAAAATAAAAAGGTTTTTTACCCTAAAAGAAGGCAATCGATTTTTTTTCAATTGTTTTTTCCCCCAGATTTCAATTAAATTAAATGAACATTGGATGATTGACTACCGAAACCATTATTATTCTTTTTACATTTTCGAATTGTTTCCCTAAGGCGTTACAATGGACCATACTGGTGGTCTCTGGGTGAGGGTGAACGATTTTCTCTGCACCATCCTTTCTACCTATCCTAACCTAATATATATATATGTTTTCCAAAAGTGAACATAACTTTTCTTGATTTTAGTTATTTTTCGTTAGTCCTAAAATTTTTATAAAATTGTTATACAGAAAATTATTGAAGTTAAAAAACCCCAGACGAAATTTTTAATTTCCTTCAAAACTGTAAAAATCGATCCTTTAAATATGCAACAGTTATTGCTTTACAAAATTTAAAGAAATACGCTTTATTTGTCATTTAAAATAAATTTAATATAGTTTACTGCAATAAAAATTAAAACAAAATACCTCTAAAAGTAGGCAACATGAACAAAAAAATAAGTAAAATAAAAGAAATAAAAAAAAAATTAAATTATGTATTGCAAATTCAAAAAAAATTAAACATATTTTATAAACATAAAATTTAGTTTATTCAAAAGAAATTTGCTCCAAACTATGCCCTTTTTTCAAAAAGTTTATTTAAATTAAAGCCCTTAATGTATACAACATTTTTGTGTGGGTTTCATTATACCAGGTCAAAGATCCATTTAAAAGACCCAACAAATAAAAGTAGGCTGCTTTCCTTTCTTTCGCATAAACTTTGCCACTTTGTGCTTTTAATCAATTTATAACTTAATAAAAATTGTCAAAATTTATATAAAATCTTTCATGTACTTCATGCTTTAATAAAGTTTTTATTTTATTATAAGAACAAGTTTCATTTTATCTAAATTGTTTACAAACATCTTAAAGCACAATGTTTTTCCTTCTTTCAAATCTACAAAACATCAAATTCATTTCAATTAGTTAAATGGTTTTGGGAATACTCACTCACTCACTCATAAATGTATGCAGAAATGAAGGGTTGAAATTGCACTTCAAGAAGTTGCAATTTAATGCATTTGTTTCTTTAAGGTTTAGTAAATACATAATATGAAAAGATGTGCATAAAGAAAATATATAAAGCATGCTTTTAGGTAGAGCGTAGAAGCAGTAAGGGATTTTTTTTTAATAACTTAATAGAAAATTATGATAGATTCATGGAAATAAGACAAAATAAAAATGGTTTTATAAAATAACTAACACAAAATTTGGCTGGAGAAAATTGTTGTTTATGGGGCTTAAAAGTTTGCTAAAGAAATATTTAATGATTTCGTATAATAGTAAAGTAATTATTTTAAGTCAAAAGCAGTTTGGTTACCGGAAGAGAAAGAAAATTAAAGAAAAAAAATTTAAAAAAGAACGTTTTGCTTAAATGTAGTTAAATTTTTTTACGTATGCCTTAAATAAGGCACTAACAAACTTAAAAATAACTTGAAATGGGTTTTTTTTCTAATCACTCGCCGTTTAAACGAAATTTAATAAATTTAAGGCCTGAAATTATGCTTTATATATCTTTGTTTATTTAGCGCATTCGCAAAATATAAACTTTTATTTGAGACAACTTGAAAGAAGTTACAAAGTTTGAAAAATCTTTAAAAATGTTTAATACAAATTTTAGAAAAATTTATTATGAAGGTCCTAAAATATGCTTTATATTAAAAAAAAAATCGTAGACATTTTCTTTCTATTAATTTAATTTTAAATTTTGTACAGTTTGTACGTTTAGCCTAAAAGTATGCTTTAAATTAAATTTTTCTTTTATATACAACAGTATTTTAAAATTCTGTAAAAATCTGAATCAAAATCATAAAGTTTTCCTTTCCACTTTGTTTTAACTTACATCTTGTAGCTCTTATTGTTGAAACTAATGAAGAATATCCAACATATGTGTCACACTTTATAAATTATGCGCATAATATGCAATGTATTGTATGTATACAAAACAAAAAAAAAAAAAAAAAAAAAAGGAAAAACAATGAAAACACAAAAATTCTAAACAGAAAATAAAGTCACAAGAAAACATAAAATTTGTAAAGGATCTACTTTTTCTGGTACTGAAAAATATGGAATTGTAAATTAATAATAAATTTGGCAAAGAAAATAGGTTGCCTTAAAGTTGAGCAAGATGGGAAAAAACATATTAAAAATAAAGCAGCCAAAAGTATGTCTAAATAAAAAAGGTACGTACATAAGAGTTTTGATATAAAAATTTATTGATAAAGTCTAAAAGTTTGGAAATTTAGAAGTCTTTATGTGTTTTTCTTTTTAAATAAACGTGAATATGAAGCTTGTAAGGTGCTTAGCATCCTTAAAATAGACTTATGTTTTTATCTTTTAACTTTTATGTCTTAAGTTGATTTTAAAGTTAAAATCTTAGAAGTCTTTAAGGTTATCGTTTAATAAAGAAATATTTATAGAGTTAAAAACCTTATATTATAACAAGCTTAACAAGTTAAATGAATAAGAAACCTAAAATTTAGCTAGAGCTAAATTTATGTAAGTCTGGGATTACACTATGAAAGTTTTCTTTCAGAAAGTCTGAGTTTAGTGGTAAGAGGGGAAGCGAACATGCTTTTATTCTCTCCTCTCTCACCCATAAACTCAGATTTTCTGAAAAAAAACTTTCATAGTATGAACCCAGACAAATTTAACACAATTTTCAATTCATAGCGAATTAGAAATTTAAACAATTTTCGATTCATCCTTAAAGTATGTTTAAAAAAAATATTTAGCAAACAACTTTAAAAGCCGCAGTTGTGGCATTTTCGTTAAAAATTTTAATTGTTTTAATTAAAATGTTTCAACCAAAATATTATTTAACAACATAAAGCTTATTTTTTCCCCCTAAAACTAGACAATTTTAAATGACCTTAAAGTAGACTTCATTTTTTTTTCAATATACTTTATTTAACTGCTTATTTCTACATTTAAGTATATTTTTTTAATGTTTTCATATCTGGGTTTTTTTAATACTAATAGTATGCTTTAAAATTGTTTTTTGGTAAAAATATTTTTCAAAAATCTACATACATTTTGTTTTTTGTATTAGTTGGTTTTTATTTCTCTACTTTATTGTTTTACATAAACTCCAGAGGGAAACAATATTTTAGATCTTTGTGTATGCAACAAAACATTTGTTTGTGTGTGCGTATTTATGTGTGTGCCACCACTCATATGCAAATATGGCAAAATGTGTGTTAATATTACAATTGGCTGCTTTGTTTCAAAAGCAAATATTTAGATAAAAGTTTGAAATATAGTTTAGCAACATTAAACGCAAAAACAAGATGAGAGAGACAGAGAGAGAGAGAGAGAAAAAAAAAATTGAGGACGACTCAAATGGGAATAGAACAATTTAAAGTTACAAACATTGTAAATGTTTGAAAATAATCAAAATGAAATTTGTAGAAAAGAAAGCAAGGCTACAAAAATTAAAGCATACTTTAAAGGGTTGAAAAAAATGGGTAAGGGATTTTTTTAAGGAAAATAAATTTAAACAAAATTTCCAAAAAAAAAACTATAGTAGTCAAATTTAAAGTGTCTCATAAATAAATATTTATCTTATTATTTACAATTTGTACATAAAATTTCACTGCATACTTTCAGGCTGGGAATTAATAAATTTCCCTAGCCTACTTTAAGACCTTGTAAATATTATTCAAAATTCATTGTAACGTTTATTTCTTTTTTTTTTTGCTCTTTCCTTTCTGCCCGAGTAATTATTGTAAAATTTCTCTTTACTCAATTATTTAAAAGCATTTGCACAACATTTACATACGAAAAAAGGACAAATGCACACATTCTATCGATTCCATATTATTGCATGAATAAATAAAATGGCTCTTATGTAAAAGTTTGTCACTTCCACAGCTGTTAAATTTTGAAAATTTACTACAACTGCAACAGTTTCATTTGGAAATGTTGTAATTAAAATCTTAAATTTCGCCATAAAAATACCAACGTACACGAAAACAAAAGTTTATTTATATTTAAACGTAAGGGGGAAAAAATAATAATAATTAAAATTAAAATACATTTTATACAATATTCTCTGTGTGATTTGTGTTAAATGTAATGCGTTTTTGCTAAACTAAGTAGACCACATAACACTAACTAATTAAATTTTTTTCGTTGAACCTCATTATTTATCAACTCCTAAATGTATACTATAGTTCAATGTTTGCAAAAATGATGGGAAAATTTAGGATTCTTTTTTTTATTTTGAATTATATTAATGATAATAGAAATATGGAAAACAAAAAAAAAACATTATAATAATAAATTTAAATAATAAAAATGAATATTAAGTTGTTAGTGGCAAGTTTTTATTATTAAGAAGTTATTTTAAATAATTCAGTTATTAAATCTTGTTTATTAAATGTTAAGGGACTTATATTAGATTTGTAATAAAAAAATACAAAAGAAATTTCCCAAATGTTTTAAATGTTCCTTTTAATTTGGTCAAATTACTTAAAGCCACCTAAACTATGCCACTGTTTGTTAAAATTTTCTTCATTTTAGTTTTGTAGAAGCCTAAAAGTAGTCTCTGTCTTGGGCTGCTAATTGAAAAACATTGTACTTGACAGCTGTTTGGATTTTCTTTATTTGCTGTACATATCATGTACATACAAAATTTTTTTTTTTTACATTTTATTACAAAGTGAAACTAAAATGATAAAATAGAATAACAAAAAACCCCACAGCCTTAAGATAGGCAGTAGAAATTAAAAAGAAAATCTTACAAAACTATGTATTACTTTAAGTTATTTAAGGAATTGTGACATAATTTTTCAGCTAACATAAATTATAAATTAAATGTCATTAAGGCTATTAATGGAAAAGTAAGACTAAGAAGAAGAACAAATTATCGTATACAGTGGTTTTATTTCAAAATTAGAAAACTAAAATTTAATAACAGGAAATTCTTTAATTAAACTAAAATAGAACATTAACTGAACTAGAACAAATGTAGAACTGAACTATATAGAACAAAAACGGAATTAGAACTGAACAATAACTGAACTATAACTGAACTAGAACTGAACTAGACCTGAAGTAGAACTAGAACTGAACTAGAACTAAACTAGAACTGAACTAGAACTGAACTAGAATTGAACTTGAACTGAACTTGAACTAAACTAGAACTGAACTAGAACTGAACTAGAACTGAACTAGAACTGAACTTGAACCGAATTGAACTGAACTAGAACTAAACTAGAACTGAACTAGATCCAAACCAAAACTTACCTAGAACTGAACTAGAATTGATTTTGAACTGAACTAGAACTGAACTTGAACTTGAACTGAACTAGAACTGAACTAGAACTAAACTAGAACTGAACTAGAACTAAACTAGAACTGAATTAGAACTGAACTAGAACTGAACTACACTTATAAAATTATTACAGTAACTGATTGTGGGTTATTAACTTCGTTTTCTGTTCTGTTAAAATTGAATAAAAATATATTTATTTTACGAATAATTTTAATATTTAACATTTAGGTTCGTTGTTCAAAAAACAAACTACCAAAAAATAATGTTTTATGGTATTTATTTTGTTATGTAGTTTGATTTTTGTTGTTTAAAATATATTTTTTTAATAGTAAAAATCATTCAATTTTAAGGAATATGCTGTTCAAAAAATAAAAAATTTAAAAATTAATGTAAAAATCATTTGTTTTAAATGAAATGTAAATGATCCGTTTTTTAATTAAATTTTAAGTTGTTTGAAATGAATTTTCGTTTGAATTTAACTACATAATATTTTGAGTGTAGAACTGAACTAGAACTGAACTAAAACTGGACGAGAACTGAACTAGAACTGATATAATAAATTCTTAAGTTGTAGAGATCTGTGCAATCGCCACCCTCTTTGAACTCGCCTTTTTTTAATTAACAGCCGTTCGACGCCTGCAGAATATATTTTTTATATATAATTTTTGAGTTGTCTCACAGAGGTTATTGAATTTAAACAAAAATTTTAACGCAGCATCAAAGCCGGCAAATCCATGTATTTAAAATTCACTAAGTTTCTTGTGGAACAGATTAATCGTTTAGAATATATGACTTTTTTTCACTGCTCTATTGGCCTTATTTCCCAGTTTGCTGCTGGGGCTTATGCTGGAATATTGTACAGCTAATTTAAGATGACTGTCAAAATAACCAATGAAGAGATCCATATACTCCAGTGTACTAAGCGGTATACTTACCGTGCAATGGTTACCAACATATCTTTTATATACAAGTCTAATCGGGCTTATCAAAGTTACAATTCTGGGTGTGGAGTTTGGAGGATAATTTTAAGGACATGGATTGTTTATAAGATAATGTTTTTAACAACACCAAAGTCGATGATATCTAGAATTCTTTGCTGATTAGTAGGACAATAGGTTGGTTGGCCACTCGCGATCACATTTATATTCATTTAGATAAGGAATTAAACAAAATACGACCAATTTTCTGGTGCAATAAGTCGTAATTCCCAAGAAAGTATGTTTGGCGTTGTATTAGCAAGCAGCTATGAAACACGATTCTAGTGATTTATAAATTTAAAGGGCCGATGTTGAATGTGAACCACACCTAAACGTCAAGTTTGTTTCTGCATTTCATTTGACATTTCTCAATTTCAGATTAAAACAATTTCAACCATGGAAAGATACACATTCGAGCAACGCGATAAATTAAATCAGGCTTATTATGAAAATGGGCGTTGAAATCAAAATGCATATCGTGCACTTCGTAATTTTTTCGGTCAATTTAATCTTCCAATTGTTAAAATCGGTAAAATCGTACAAAAATTTGGGCAAACCGGGTCTGCAGGAGATGTATAAACACTAGTGCATGCTCGTACAGCTCGTACGGCAGAAAATATTGCTGCTGTTCGCGATAGTGTGGCTGAAGAGCCGTCCACCTCAACTCGTCGTCGTGCCCAATAATTGCACCTCTCACGCTCGTCGTTGATGAAAATTATGCATAAAGAATTGAATTTACAAGGTGCAATTGACTCAAGAACTAACGCTTCTTGACCATTCCAAGGTGGAATTGATTCAAGAACATACGCTTCTTGACCATTCCAAGGTGCAATTGACGCAAGAACTAACACTTCTTGACCATTCCAAGGTGCAATTGACTCAAGAACTAACGCTATTTGACCATTCCAAAGTCGTTAATTGTCAGAATGGTGGCAAGAAATTGCAACAGTGGATGATTAATTTTCGAAGAAAATCATTTTCCGTGATGAGGCACATTTTCACCTCAGTGGATTCGTCAATAAGCAGAATTGCCGCATTTGGGCGAATGATAATCCAAGAGTGATTGTCGAAATGATAGGCTGGCGGCACATTTTTTTTTTTTCGAAAATGAGGCCGATCAGGCAGTTACTGTGAATGGTGTTCGCTATCGTGAGATGATAACGAACTTTGTATGGCCCGAATTGGAAGATATGGACGTGTTATCATTCGTAGCGGCGATGTCATTTGGCCGCCAAGATCATGTGATTTGACACCGTTGGACTTCTTTCTTTGGGGTTATTTGAAAGAAAAGGTGAACGTCAATAAGCCAGCAACAATTCAAGAGCTAAGGAATGAGATAATTCGGCACATTAACGGCATATCACCTCAATTATGCCTCAATCGTCGAAAATTTGGACCATCGAATCGAGGTGTGCCGCTGAGGTCGCGACGGCCATTTGCCCGATATTTTGTTCCTACCATTATCACAATAAAAAGAAATGACAATAATTTCCTAAATAATTTGTGTTTTATTCAAATTCAACATCGGCCCTTACAATTTAACCACCCTTTTTATTCGCCTTTTTATTCTGAGATTGAAATACAGTGTGGGAAGTATAAAGATGAACTAACTGGGTTCGGATTCAATTCTTCAATGCAAATGTTTGTTCCTTGAAGATATTTTTCGCTATGAACACACATTATGGCCGGCTTTTTAAGATGTGGATTAAGTTTAACTTTAGTTTAACGTAGTCTAGAACTCGGATTTTTTCGGCAAAATGTGATTTTTTTTTATTTTATTAAAGCTTTTTAAGCAAAATTAAGCTGTTTCGTCAAAACTTTGTATGCAAACTTGATAATGGCGGCAAAACTCTGTTTTCAGACTAACTTAACCTTGGTTAACTGAGATCTCAAAAACCCAGCTTAAATATAAATAATACGAATTAAAATCCTAATTCATGTTTCATATTAAATGGTATACTTTTCGGCTGGAGTCTTTCCTTTTAATTCTATAATTGCTTTGTGTTAATTCGTTTAGTGTTTTAGTTTTCCTCAAACTAAATAAATGATAAAAAAAAAAACTAATGTCTATGTTAAAACAACATTAAACGGAATACTAAAATGATTGGAGTATACATTTACATACATATCGCTCACTCAATCATAAACAGTCACAACTCAAAATTTATCAAAATCGTTTATTTTTTCAATCTACCACGAAAATTACGTTTGCGTCACTCTCTTCTTTAACATTTGTAAAACTCAATTTGATTAAAAAATTGCAAAATGTATTTGAAGCCAGTTTTTTTTGCCTTTTCTGAACATTTTTGAATATTGAGCTAGGACTGTTTTAGTTAAGTGTGCGATATATGTTTGTATATAAATAAGTATACATACATGTAAAGTTTAGTAGAATATAATTTTGTTGCTTGATTCTTATGTTCTTATAACAAAATTATGTTTTAAGTAGAAGTAAAGAAATGCGATAGAATATTGTTGTTAATACTACAAAATTTAATGAGTTGTCAATACAAAGTACTAGATACTAATTGCATTAAGAATTAAAAATACGATTTAGAGGTTAAAAGAAAAAGGGCTTAAATTTAAGACTGGTAATAGAGTATAGTTCTATATTATAAATATGCTTACTTTTATAGGAGCAATAATGTTCTGCAATTTTATAGCATACTTTGATGAGTTGCTAAAGTTTATGTCTTAGGATTATAGAATCTATATTTTAAATTTACTTAGCATTCTACGACCTTAGCTTAATATTAAAGCTTGTTGCTTTCAGTTTCTAGTATACTGCAAAAAAATTTTTTTTTATACGCGGCCTGCACAACAAAAATAATTATTATAATTTACAGTGCAGACTTTGATTCCAAAACAAATATCACAGGTAACATTCATACACAGAAAAAATTTTCGCTAAACTGTTTTCAATTAATTCAATAATGCTGTTTCAAACAAGTTTTTTAATTGTTCCAATTAATTTGTCTTAATCTATATAATAACTTGAGAACGGCTTGACCGATTTGGACGATTTTTTCTTTAAAATAATCGCCATGATCCAACTTATGTTTTTACGGAAAGAAAATATTGCCCCGCCCACTTTTTTCGATTTACCTAAAATCAGAAAACGGCTCCATCGATCATTAGTAATCAGCTACCGAGCGAAGCCGGAGCGGCCAGCTAGTTGAAAATAAAAATTATAATGTTTGTGTGTATATTTCCAAATATGAAAACACACACAAACTTCAAAATATTTTAAAGTTTCAAAAAATTTTTTTATTGTTTCAATTTACTGTGTTGATTGAAAAATATCCCAGCAAACACAGAAATACACCTTATGTATTGCCAGACGTATTGCCTGGATGAAAGATATTATTGCGGCAATAACCGATTTCGTATTGCGGAAGATACTTCCTTCGGGAAGAAACGTGTCTCGATGGCAATACTTCTTAGCAATACGAAAGCGATACTTCTAGACGATTAACTAGCAATATCGCCAGATAACCACTTTAAAATTGTCATTTGTGTACAAAGAAGCACAGCTTTTTATTTAAAATTAAATTGTTAATTTTTTTTTGGTATACGTATAAATTTTATTTAAACATAATATAATTTATAATTAAAATAAAGAAAAAATATACATAAATATGTATTTAGTTTCCACCAAATTCTTGAAAAAAAACCTACCACTTCTTTAAAATTGCATCCAGGGTTGTGTAATTCTTGACTAAATTAAAAAGGAAACAGATCAATATTCAACCGATTTATTTAAATTAAATATTTATCTTTTGCAGAATATTTTGGGTAATCATTTTTAAGTTGTTATAATTGGATTAATTTTTATTTTTTATTTATGACGTACATATGTATCAAATTTAAACAAAATTTTTTCTGTCTATGTTGCGTAATTTTCTCAAAAACAATAAAAGGAAGAAAATAAAAAATTACTTTGATTATTTTCTTTTAGATGACAATTTGGGGATATTGCTAAACTATTGCCTTAGGGGATATCTTCCATTTGTTTGCAGGGATATTTTGATTTGTGTATTAGTAGTACAAATTTCTAACAAATACGTTAATTGAAGTTGGTTTTTAAGTTTTTCTGTGTAGTTTAAACTAAATTTTACTAAGATAATTAATTACAATTAGTTATATGGCAAATACAAATATTTAAAAAAATGGTATGGAAAAATTAAAAATAAAAATTTTTCAGTTATTCATTGCATATGCAAAGGCTGTATTTTTCAAAAGCATATATTTTAATTACAACTTTAGAAATTTATTTGCTTAAAGAAATTCTCTTTTAGTTTAAGTTTTTAATGATCAAGTTCTTTAGAATTGTTTTGATAACATGCAAATTCATTTGCTTACTTAGGGTCTCTGTTCATACTTTTGCAAAAAACAAAAGACACATACATAATTAAAATTTGTTAATTCTTAGCAAAATGCTTAAGACATAATATTATTTATAATTGCATGTATGTTATAAAAATAACTTTTATGCTTTTTGCTATTTCAAGTTCATAATTATGAAAAATCATTAACAAATATAAAGTGTTATATGAATTTCTTTATTTCATAGAAGACTGTTTTAGGTTTTCCGTAGCCATTTGCAAGAAAATGCAGATTATATGTTTTTTTTTTGTCGTTTACACACAGTTTTTTTTATATCTGTAAATATTTTTAGCTGGAAAAGAGTTATGACTGAATTAAAAGACTGAATTGAATGAATAAATGTTTCCTCCCTTAAGCCTTAACAAAAAAAAAAAAAAAAAAACGGAAGTCATCAACATAATCATACTCATTTTCATCTTTATTTGAGTATTTTTTTATTTTGTTCTACTCTGATTATTTTCATTATATTTACTGCTGGAATAACAAAAACAACGATTAATTTAACGTTACCTATATATACGAGGGGCGATTGAGACAACTGAAAAAAAAACAGTTGAACTAAAACCAAGTTTATGTGGAAATAGAGCTGAGCTTAAAATACACTAGGATGGCACTTAAACTGAATTTAAATAGAATTCAAACACAACTGAAATAAAACTGAAAAACTAAACTAGGAATCTTAGTCCTAGAACAAACCTAGAGCTGAACTAGAAATAAACTAGAACTGAACTAAAACTGAAGTAGAGCTTAACTAGAACTTATAAACTACACGCAAAGAAAAAACATTTCCAACAAAGCAATTATTATTAAAAATTTAACCATATTATTGCCACAGGCAACCATATTATGGATAAATTAGTACTTCATCAAGTTTCCACAAACAAATAATGGTTGCCTTTGAACATTTTATATCGTGTGATTTTTTAGCTATTATCTTTTTGGCAACACTGGTTTAAACAGCTGTCGCACGTTTCGTGTTTTGTTTCACTGTCAAACATCTTCAGTTTGGTCTATAATTTAACCATGAATCGTCGTACAAACGAACAACGCTTGCAAATTATTGAATTTTATTATCAAAATGCGTGCTCTGTTAAGACAGTTCATCGCGCGCTTCTTCCATTTTATGGTCAGTTTAATCGACCCACTGAAGCGGCTATTCGGTACGTTAATAAGCAGAATTGTCGATTTTGGAGTGAAGATCAGCCAGAAGCATTGCAAGAGCTACCAATGCATCCAGAAAAAGTCACAGTTTGGTGCGGTTTATGGGCTGGTGGCATCATTGGACCGTATTTCTTCAAAGATGATGCGAATCGTAACGTAACTTTTTTTTTTGCCCAAAATGCAAGAGCTTGACTTGCATGACATGTGGTTTCAACAAGACGGTGCCACATGCCACACAGCAAGCTTAACAATGGACTTATTGAGAGGCGAGTTCGGTGAACATTTTATTTCACGTTTGGGACCGGTCGATTGGCCGCCTAGATCGTGCGATTTAACGCCTTTAGACTATTTTTTGTGGGGCTATGTTAAAGCTCATGTCTATACAAACATGCCCGCTTCAATTGACGCATTGGAAGACAACATTGAAGCATTTATTCATGAGATACCGGCCGAAATGTTGGAAAGAGTATGCCAAAATTGGACTAAGCGGATGGATCATTTGCGGCGCTGTCACGGTCAACATTTGCATGAAATTATCTTCAAACATTAAATTATATGGACCGTACCATCGACTCAAATAAAGATTTCATGCATTTTTCTAAATTTTATGGGTTTTTTTTTTAAATTTCCTATAGCTCTTAAAAAATCACCCATTAGTAAATAATAACAAAAATGTGTTTAACACTTATTGTTATTTATCAGAGCTGTAACTGAATCAAACATTTTAGAATTAATTCGTGAATCATTCATGCACTGAATTAGCAAATTTTGAATTAATTCTTTTCACACAAAAAAATTAATTTAATGAAATCTGAGTCAATTCAAATAAATAAGACAGAAATGAATTTCAATTCGTTTTCCAATTCAAATGAATTGCAATTCGTTTCCAATTCAAATAAATTTGTTAAAGTGAATTGCAATTTAGTTTACAGATTCATTTGAATTGATTTTGAGTTAATACAAAATGAATTAGAAAAAAAAATTAGCAATTAATTTCCAACTCATTTGGATTGAATTGATTGAAATTTGAATTTATTTTGTATTGGAATGGAATTGTCAGATAGCGTCAGAATAGGAACTAAATTATGAGGTATAGGCGAAAATCCTATCAAAATGGAAGAATTTTGTTTATTTGCTAACAGAAACTTAAATTTTTATCTTTATCAAATAGTGTAAAACATTATTAAAAGTGTGTTTAACGGTTATTTTTTGTTTAAATAATCTCATATTTGTGTATTGGGGAAAATTTGTTTTTTTAGAATTTTTCAATCGAATTTTAAAGATTTTTTGCTGTCAAAGCTGTGTTCGTTTACTCGAAATTCTTATTACTTTCACTGCAGTTAGAAAATTTGTTTACTTTTGTATAAAAACTTCAACCGGAAATAAAAAATAGTACATTTAAGTAAATCCCCCTAGATTTGCTATTGAATTTAATTGATTGCAACTCATTTTCGATTTCATTCATTTGAATTGCAATTCATTTTTCTAATTCATTTGAATAAATTCAAAATCAATTCAATTCAAATGAATCTGTAAAATAAATTGCAATTCACTTAAACAAATTCATTTGAATTGGAGAATTTTTGTCCAATTCATTTGAATTGACTCAAATTTCATTCATTTAATTTTTTGTGTGAAAAGAATTAATTCAAAATTAAGCTAATTCGTAATGAATTAAAATCAAAAACTAGTAAGAAAGTATAGTCGGTCAAGCCCGACCATATGATACCCTACACCACAGTATTAAAAAACACATCATACTTATATGCCCATATAAATATGGATGTATCTGTGTTTATAAAAGTCATTAAAATCGGTTTAAAAGTTTGTGAGAGGCAGAAATTGCCCCCTACCTCCCCTTGTGGTCCCATTTTTGAAAAACTGTATAGCTTATGTGTCCATATAGATATGGCAATATCTATGTTTTGAATTTCATTAACATCGGCTTGAGAGGCAGAAATTGGCCCTATCTCCCCTCATGGTCCTTTTATTTAAAAAATGCATCCCTTTTGTGTCCATAAAGATATGGTTCTATGTTTTAAATTTCATTAAAATCGGTTTGATAGTTTCTGAGAGGAAGAAATTTCCCCCTATCTTCCCTCGTGGTCCCATGATTTGGCCCATTTTCAATAGACTTGGTCCTTGTGCTAATAAGAACCTATGTCCCAAATTTTATCAAATTATCTCCAAATTTGCGACCTGTACTTTGCGCACAAGGTTACATGAACAGCTAGCCAGCCAGCCGGACGGACATCGTTAGTTCGACTCAGAAAGTGATTCTGAGTCGATCGGTATACTTTAAGGTGGGTCTATTTTTCAATCATGTTGTTAATTTTAAACAAAGCAATTATAAGTGGTAATAAAATTATTGTTGTATTTAACCATGACATGATAGGAGACAACCATATTATGGTTGAAGTTTATTGATGTAACTCTATTATGGTTGTCGGTGATAATAATATGGTTAAAATAACCATAATTTGTTTAAAAATTTTCGTTAAACATAGTTTTGTTGGAGGCTGCCATATTGAAAAATGTGTTTTTTTTTGATGTGTTGAACTGGACTTGAACTGACCATTTTGGGTGAAAAAGTAAACTAGAACTAGAACTGACCCAGCACTAAACTAGAGAAGTACTAGAACAGAATTAGAACTGACCTAGATCTAAACCAGAACTGAATTTGAACTGTACTAGAACTAAACTAGTAATAAATTATAAATACTAAACGAGAAATTAAACTTTAACTGAATTTGTTAGCAAAGACTTTTTGAATCACCCGTGTATATTACCTACAAATGTTTATGTTAAGGTATGCAGGGGATAAATAAAGCAGCAACATTTTACATTTGTAATGAAAATCTTGTTTGCAAAAATGAAGAGTATAAGAGAAAAAAATAATGGATAAAAAATTTCCGTTTTTTTTTTATTTTAAATAAAAGTTTTCATATGTGTGTATGTATTTGTAATATGCAAACTAGACTTACGGTAAATATAAAAATGGCGTCAAAGCATAAATGACACATACAGTTAAGCTGGTATTCAGGCATATAACATAAACACACATAGAATCACCAACACACAAAAACTTATCCCAGTAAAAATCTACAAGACATAGACAAAATGTTTTTTTTTCTTCTTTATGGTATGAAAGGGTAGTTTCTCTATCAGTATGTGTAGAAATGGCATATGCATTGGTGTTATTGTATAACAAAGTCTAGCTGCAGTAAAACATTATTTTAATTAACATTTTCATTATGAAAAAAAAAACACAGCAACATTCCTACAAACATTACCGAGTATTATCCAAAAAGAACTTAGAAAAGAAAAAACTGCCAGTTTGAAAGAAATTCATCAGCATAGAAAAAATAAAATGTAAAGAATGAAAAATGAAAGCAGTAATGCACAAAAGCCCCGTTAATGTCTATGAATGTAAACGAATGTGTGCATAATTATACATGATGCATGTTTTGCCATATAAAACGCCTTAACATATGCAATGTAATTTTAATTATATATGCAGAATTATTTTCTTATTGCATGTGGAGAAAAAAAAATGAGAAGAAAAATCCGTAACAAAGCCAAACAAGGTAAACATTGTTTAGAGGTCTTTTATAATTTTATCTTTACGTTGCATTTTGTTATTTTAAAAAAAAATTTTTTTTAGGATATTTTCTAATTTAATAAAAAATAATAAAATAATTAAAATTTTTGCAAAATGTTAAGAAAAAGAAAATAATTTTTAAAGATTTCATAGCCTTAATCTAGGTCTAGTATAATATGTTTCATAAATAAGAGGAGGCAATAAACTTTTGGCTGTAAAGTAAAACTATTAGGAGAATTACCATATTCTAACTCAATATTTTAAAAGTTTTTTTAGGGCATAAATGCCTTAAAGTGAAATTTTCTTTATTATATTTTTTTTTTTTGGACTTATCGTCTCCGTAATGTTACCAGCAGTGAGACAGGACATATATTAACTAGACAATCAACTCTTGCTTTGCCTGCATGGCGTTAATGGTCTACTACCCAACATAAAGTCAATTTGACTTACGGTTCCCTAGATCATTCAGAGGGTGTATAGGAAAACATTTTAGGGATATTTGACCATTTGATGTTACATCAAACGGGGAAGTCAGCTGCAGTCAATTCCTTGAGCAGTCACAATTGACCGATCTCTTTAGATTGCGGCTGGTTGAGTCCCAGGTTTTTCTCCACCTATAGGAAAGTTCAGCCTGCTGGCGGATCTTCCTAGGTACTGTTGCTAATCAGTAGATGTTGATTGCTTGCTTTAAAAATGCAGCAGAGGTTAGATAGCTCTAGTCCGAAAACAAAAGGCGAGTGACAAAACTCTACCGAATTATATACTCAAATTGCTCGCAGTGGGTGCTGTGTTACACATGGTGGCCGATGATAAACGCACTGTTTATCACCCAGCGGTTCAGACCACCATGTGATCAGACCAACACCGGAGTGGATAGCAAGTAAAGCGCCGCTTGTCTGTCTATCTGATTTGACTTATAACCTTAAACCTCTTGAGTTTCTTCCTTAAGGATGCCATCACTTTTCGTCTGGAAAATCGATAGCTTTTAAAAATTTGGCACAAATATATCGACCCCAGTATCACAATTAGTCGGTTTCGAACAATTGGTGAACCACAACACCTGATCCGCAATCTTTGGCCACCATGATTTTTTGGCCCATTGTTGGATGTCAGGAATATAATAATATTGAAATTTCCAACTATTACCAGACATGGCAGTGTATAATAAGTAACTGAAAAAGAGAAAAATAATTTTAAGCAGTTTCTCAAATGCGGATGTGCCCTTCAAATACTGATCACTCCTGCAGTTCTTCTCCTTTACATTTATATGCATCGAAGGAGTGCGCAGATATGTTCGTTGTTTTACTTTTGTCCTCCACCTTTAGGCGGCATAGATCAAAATAGGCCTTATAATCGTACTAAGTGACGAGAAGATCATCCGCGGTTCAAGCCCCACGTTTTTCCAAAATCACAACCTGCTCTTGTTACTCTTTTTATCCAAATGTTTCACCTTATGAAAAAACCTAATGACTTTAGCTTAAGGGCTCTGGGTATAGTGAGCAGTTTATATAATTTTAGTATTCAATTTCAATAGAAAAAGTAAAGACATTTAGTCAAATCATTGTGGCATGTTTATAAATCCTCAAAAATTTATCAATTCAATTTGACCTGGAGTCTTAAAATTTCTAAAAAATATCAAAGCCTATTTTTATGCTTTAAATATTATCAAATTCCTTAAATTTTCTTACTTATCAAAATTACTTTAAAAATTAATTTTTTTTCCTTTTTTTGAAAGGTAAACATCATTTTATTTTAATATGTACACCTTTTTAGCTAAAAACAAGAAGAAAAAAAAAACCGAAAACAATTTTTGTAGCATAACTTAAGGAGGTTTATTTAAAACAAGAAAATGTTATAGTTGTAAAGTTAATAAGAAACAAAAAGCCTTAAGGAAAAAACTGTCATTGGGTTCATTGAAGTACACAGAGGAAAAGAAAGAAAAACCCCCTGGTTAATGAAGTAACACAAAATAATGAACTAAACAAATATTTCATTAAATAAACGTGAGCTGTAACAGAAAACTTTGAAATATGGGGGAAGAATTTTAACATAATTTAGCTAAGAAACTACTAAAATTTATATAAAAAATGTGTGAATATATTTACTTAATATAAAATCTTATTATAAAAGACAAAAGTTTTTTTTTATGTTTTAAACAATATTAAATTAAAATAAACTTAACTAAAGCATACATTTAGGTGCTAAGAAAAGGAAAACGGATGTTAAATATATAAATGAAGTTAATATTAAAAGGGGAATATTTATAAGCTTTAGTTTTTTTTAAATTTTATTTGTTTTTTAATGAAAAAGGGTAAATAAAATACGAGGGCTGGTCAATAAGTCCATAACTTTTTGTATAAAACACGGGTGTTTTTATAAAAAATCAGTTTATTTTTTTAATCTTATTTCCTTTGAGCTAAATACACTTTGTCAAACGTTTCTCCAAGATGTTAACCCTTTACAACATGTGGAAAGGAGTGTTATAAGTTTGTCATTCCGCTTGTAATTTCTATAATATTGATGTTAGTCCCCATAAAGTATATATATGGGTTGCAAAGTTGATTTAACGGTGTCCGTCTGTCCGTTAAAATTGGTTTTTCGAAGATCCCAGACATTATGGGAATATTACGTATAGTCCTTAAAAGTTTGTTATTGAACGATTCGTCCACAAATGATTGAGATATGAAAAAAAATAAAAAAAATAAACGCGACTGCCTTTCATTTAATCACAAATCTCTTGTTGATTTCTTTTTGCTGTATATCTTGAGAACGCCAAGAGCCAAAGTTTCCAAGTTAGGTACAAACATCTTGGTTACGCATACACAACTTCTCTAAAAATGGGCGGGATTGGAGAAGTGGGCGTGGCAGGATATCTGTATATTTGGAGAACGGCAAGAACCAAATTTCCAAATTAGTTACATGCTTCTTGCTTATCAATAGACAACATCCAACAAATTGTGGTTGGGATTAGAGAAGTGGACGTGGCACAAAATATGTTTACTTATATCTAAAACACGGTATTCATATAACTTTTTGTTATTATCGCACCATGGTGAAGAGTATATAAGATTTGAAATAGCCGAATATAGCATTTTCACCTGATTTATACCTTTCAAAAAATAACACTGTCAGGTCAAAAAAATAGATATTTGTTTGTAAGATGATTTAATCGTTGGGGTCAATGCTCTTTCTGCCAAGGCTTCTCTTCAGTTTTTATGAAAAAAAAAAAAAAACGTCACTCGGTGTAAATTCGGCAATAGGGCGAATTAGGAAGCAATTCGTAGCCTAGTTCACCGATTTTTTCCATGCAATTCTTAATTATTATTATCATCTAAGTTCCTCAGTGGAAAACAGAGCCACAAAAAAGTCTCTCCAATCACTTCGACTTGCTAAATGTTTTACTGCGAGCCACGTTATTTGTGCCTTGTTTAGTTCGCCTTCGACTTTCGTATCCATGTTTGGGCTGGTCTTCCTCTGCGGCGACCGCCTTGTGGATTCCGTTCTTTGGCTATATTTACAACTGGGTTCCTTAACGTATGCCCTATTCATGGAAACACATAATATATTTTCTAACATCTCTTGTCTAGTACTATATTTGGAAAGTGAATTCGCAATACATGCCGAAGACATCTGTTGACGTATGCTTGGATTTTACAAATAATTATTTTAGAGGAATTTCATGTTTCGCATCTACATATATAGATGAACGGTATTTATATTCGAATTTTGGTTTTTCGTTATATCTTCGATCTTTGATACGTTATATCTTTCCATACATTCTTTAGGGCTTCGAATGCTTACCCAGCTTTGTTCAGTCGGTTAGCAATGTCTGCTTCCGATCCACCAGATACAGTTAATATGCTACCGAGACAGTTGAAGTCACTCACCTTTTTTAGTGTTTTGGGGATAGTATTTTCCGAGTTCACTCGCATAGATTTGAATGTCTGCTCAAATCACGCGGTAGTCTGTTAACAATAGCTGTCAAACACAGACTAAGGCCCTAAATTTGTAAAACGCAAAAGCAACGCCAAAAATTATATTGAAAGCAAAAACAAAATCGACAATATTTCATAATTTTGTTGAAGTTTTCTATAGAAATGAATATTGAATTTTTAAATTTTAAACGCTGCATATCTTGTGGCGTTGATAATTTTTAAACGCAATATGTATTTCTGTAGAAAGCAACAACAAAATTTTGAAAAATTTTTGACATTGTTTTTGCTTTCAATGTTATTTTTGGGATTGCGTTGCGTTTTACAAATTCAGGGCATAAATTACACAACTGAGTGCCCCGATAGGCTAGCTGGTAGGGAGTTAGCCTATCAGCGCCGGGATTGCTGGTTCGACTCCCGCCGGAGGCTCTGGCAGATAAGCGTAGAGCTACGCGGAATTTGCTTAGGGAATTAAAAAAAAAATACAGGAGTTAAAAACAAAAACAGTGTTGCCCTTTCAGTTGAAAGGCGGGAAATGAAAAAAATCACGAACTTTTTGACCCGTCCATGTATTTTTCCCATTAAATAATATTCAAACACTAGTTTGACTTTGAACAAAAAATGATTCCCTGTGTGAATTTTTTACAAAATTCTTGTTTTTTTTTTAAATTGATTTTTTAACTGTTAGCTTTCATCACACAAAAAAAAAAAAAAAAAAAAAAAACACCACCAACAGCTTCAGCAAATGAGCATTTAGTCGGAATTGTTTCCCCCAACCCAAACAATATTTCATCAATATATTTTTTTTTGTTTTTTTCTGACAATAAACAAAATATTTATTTCTATATGTAAAACTACATATTTATTTATTTTTGTTTCGTTGTTGATTTTTTATTTAATATTAAAAATTTTATTGAATGCATAAATAAGAATAACAACAAACAAATACTAACGTAAAATTAAGCACAAATTTTTATAGCAATTTGTGTTCGAATACAAAAAAAAAAAAAATAAAATTTTTTTTTTCTGTTTTTAAATTTATTTGTTCATACTTTTTTTTTGTGCAATGACAAAGTAAAATAAAGTTTTGAATGTGTATTATTTTAAAGTTTATAAAAAAATATTTTTTCATTTGATTAAAAACTCTTTAAGTTGAAATATATGCGCATATATTACCATAAACTTGTATGCAAAGAAAAAAAAATATTTGCCACAAAATACCAAAAATTATTTTTCTACATGTATAAATTGTGTAAAAAAGAAGAAATGGCTAAAAATAAAATTTGGCCTGAAAGTAGACTTAAGGTTTTATATTAAGTTTTACATAGCTAAATAATGTTTAAAAAAACATTTAGTTATATATCAATTAAAAAGACTCCTAAAATTATACTTCAAGTTTCTGATAACAGTTATATCTAAAAGTATGATTTAGTCTTTAAAAATACTTAAGGAGATATTTACGCCTAAAAATATACTTTATGTTAAATAAATTTTGGCTTTTGATAATAAATTGTACTTAAATGTTGGGACAAAGAAAAGGAATACTTGATCCTAAAAGTTGACAAGGTGTAGTCTACTTTATTTTTATTAACAAGAGAGATAGATAACGTAAGCCAAAAAGTAGTGTGGGTTTGAAATTCTTTGAAAAAAATAGTCTTAAAGTTCGCTTTAAATTTTGTAGAATATTTATTGCACCTTAATGAATGCTTTACTCTTTTTTGTTTAATTTATTTTAAAACTAAATATATATAGAGTGTTTAGTTTTACTATCAAATTTGTTATACAAATTAACCTTATTTAGCCTTAAACTAGACTTTAGTTTTATTAGTTTATAAAAAAAAACTTAATTTTATTAGTTTTTTAAAAAACTTAATTTTATTATTAAGAAAATAAAAAAAATTAAGCTCTAATATATTTTGAAAATATACACATATCTCTTATTACTCTGCTGTTGTCAGTTTCTCTTTAAAATATTTAATAAAACATTTTGCCTAAAAGTATGCCTGAAACATTTCTATTTGTTATTTAAATTATTTACGAGTTTTTTTTATGTCACAAAAAATACAAAGAAAAAAAAATTTTAAAACTAAATCTAACATAAAATAAATGTATTTAGTTAGAAAAATTTAAACAAAAAACCCTAAACTAACACTAAATTTATTTTGCATGACAAAAGCATACTTTAAGGCAAATACACTATAAAGATATAAAAAATTCAATGTAAATTGCTCAAAATAAAAAAAAAAAAAACTAAATCACGTAAATTGTTTAGAAATAAAACTAAATAAACAAACACTCATGCATTATTTTTTTTTTTTTTTTTTGCTAAATGGCAAATATTCAAAATTATCTCTGAGTAAAATAGAAATGTTGGCAACAATCACAAATTTTTTTTTTAAACTAGTAGTTGGCGGGTTATAAAGTAAACATTTTTGGCACTAAACTTTAAGTTCTGTTGTAAAATTGGCTTAAATGTTAAAGTTTTTATATAAAACTTATAATTTTAACCTAAACTTATAATTTTAAGAAAATAGTTTTGTTTTGGCACTTACTTAAATTACCGCTGGGAATGTAAACGTTGCCCGATGGTGTACGCACCAAACATGAGGGCTCAAAATCGACACCCAAATCATTTGGATTGGCAGCTACTAAACGACCATTATTCATGCGGCTCATTGTGGGATTTCTAGGTGGTACATCTGGTGGTGCCGAGGGCGTAACTCCTTCGAGAAGGAAGCCTAAAAAATAAAAATAAAATAATGCTTTAACAGTCTCCTTTATTAATAGTTAAAACAATATTTCATAGCTAAATTCTTAATATATTTTATAAATAATAAGGATTCCTTTAAAATATATATTCATACCTAAAAGTATGCTTTATATTTTGAGTATACATATTTCAGTTATTTGTTATTTTAACAAAATCCTACTTAATTTCAATAAACTTTCTATGGTTTTACTAAGTTTTGATGATAACAGTGATGAAGATAGAACAAGAAATGAACACAAGAGAAGGGGTGTACTAAAAAAAGAGTCAAAGTTGTATAATTTGTACTTAACAAAGTTACGAAATAAAGTAAATAATTCGTTAGCTAAACAAGTTAATACAAATGCAATTTACATTAACAAACAAATCCTTATACATACAGAAAGAAAATACAAAGAACGAAAATACGAAGTTTCTTAATTTGAACAAAAACAATAAAAAAAGTTTAGTCATTCAAGCCCGGACATATGATACCCTACATCACAGAATAAAGAGAAAAAACATGTACAACGCAAACATATAACCAGGGTACCCGGTTGACCCATTATAATTTTTAACAATTTATACCTTTACAAAAAAAAAATATTAATTTGGAATCCTTTACTTAAAAATTAATAAAATTATTTAAAAAAACCTTTGAACATCTTCTCATATGATAATTTTGTATTAAAAAAAAAAAAAAAAACGATTGGGTACAAGGGTATTCCGGTTATTTATTTGCTTAGGTATCATCTTTAGAAACTTACGAAACAAATTTCATAAATGATCAAGAAAACGAAACAAAAACCCTTTAACTTTCTATATTCGAAGTTTCAATACTCCATTTAGTATTGGTTTTGTAGCTACCCTGCAGACAAAGCAACTAGTATTTAGCTAGAAATATACTGGTTAGTTTTGACTCTAGACTAGTTGCACTTTTTATTTTTTTTTATTTATGAAACTATCGTATTTAACGTGTGGTTGTCATAGAAGCCCAACTAGTTAATTTTATTGCATTTTTTAAATAGTTTATAACTAGTCACTTTATTTATTGTTAAAGTACCAATAAAAGCAAAAATGTTATAATTTTCTGATTTCGAAGCCTAAAAATTAGTAGAAAACCAGGCCAAAACCTTACTAGCTACAGGGTACAAACGTTTAAAGTCGCTAGTCTACGCTCAAGTGTACCAGATTAGGCATTATAGGGTTAAGCAAATCAAGTTTGCACTTAACTTGATATAATAATAATAGCTCAATTCACAATCTTGTGCAAATGGTCTTGCATCGTAGCATTTGCAAAATGGTATAGTAAATACTGTAGCATACTTTTGGGAGCATTTGCAAAATGGTATAGTATATTTTTACTCTACACCAACAAAATATACAGCAATGCACTTGCTACTCTTTTGCAAATATGCAACGCCTAAAACCAATAGTTTATATTTACTCGACTTTTGCAACACTTGGTTGTAAATCGACAGCTAACACTCTGTGAACCAAGCCAATCAAAAGTATACTACAGTATTTACTATACCATTTTGCAAATGCTACGATGCAAGACCATTTGCACAAGATTGTGAATTGGGCTAATGAAAGAAATTCTAATAAAATAAGTAAATAAAGACAATGGAAATTAAAATTTCTATATGAAATATTCATTTGTAAAGATTTAAAAGAAAACAACTTTATACCAAAATGTTTTCTAATAAAATTGTTCAAAACTCATGTGCTTACCTACATGTTGAAGCAGTCGGCAAAGTTTTTAAAAGATATCAAAATAAATTTTGGTAATCTAGCTACGTAAAACTTTGAATTTTTTACAAAAGCGAATATATACACACCCTGGAATTATCTAACAATTTGTTGCCTAAACTGGTAACTGTACAGTTACGTAGCTGTTTATAAAGTCAATTGAATTATCAAAGACTTAATCTTAAAAGTCTAATATGACTAAAATCTGTCTAAAACTTTTGATTTTATTCACAAAAACTGAAAAATGTTAATTAAGAATTTTATAAAACGCCACATTTGTATGGGAGCCCCCCAAGTATGGGCAAGTATGTTTTGAAAAAATGTTTAGGACGAAAAACTAAAAGAGACGGTCATACATTAGCTCTGTTTCTTTACTCTACTTTGGGATCCCTCGGGATCCCAATTTGTTCCCGTACTTTTGTGTAATTTTGTCTCTTTATGAGAGAAATTTATGCTTGCTCTCATTTTCACGAACTTAACCCAAAAAGTAAAGAAACAGAGCTATTTTATCCCCTAAGTGTCGACTCCTAGGCAGTAATGGGACTTTTTCTTCAATATTTTTAGCCTGTATTGAAAATTTTGTATGGGAGTCTCCTTAAGAATTTTAGATAGCAGGTAGTTTTGTTAGAAACAAATTATGGGGATGAAAAATAAAGTAAGGTTGGTCATACATTTGACCAATTTAGGGTTATCCTAGGCGATGCAGGGGCCACATTTAAGAATTTTATTTAACCGCCATATTTGTATGAAAACCCCCCTAAAGGATGGTGATAAGGGGCAAGAATGTTTTGAGGAAATGTGAAGGACAAAAAACTAATGGAGGTCGGTCATACATTTTATTTCCCTAGGGGCGACTCCTAGGAAGTTATCGGACCTTTTCTTCAGTATATATGTTTAGAATATAATTCATTTAATATTTATGAAGAGTGTAAAAAAACATAATTCTGTACGTGTGTTTTTTTAATTTGTTTTTTATCAATTTTTAAAAAACAAAAATTTAAAAATTTCGTTAAGAAATTATTATTTATTATTTATTTATTTATTTTTTTAAACGACTGTGCTCAAAGGTAATTTTATTGCAGAATATCGAATTTTTTATGTTTACCCCCCTTTGCCACATGCAAGTGCAAGTTCGAAAAACTGAATACACTCACACTTTTTCATTAACATTCACACAATTTTTGTACTTTCAGCCAATCGACTATTTCCTCGATTTTTCGAAATAACGGTTAATCTCGAAAATAAAGGATAAAACGCTTAGAACCACTGGATTCACCCTACCCGAATTAGGTTAAAACGCCAAGTGCCAGGCTTGTCAGTTTTTTCAACTAGCACATTGTAGTCAGCCGAAGAATTAGCTGTGCTTATTTTGCGTTTTAATTGGCAACTTTTTGCCTTACTTGTAATCGGTGTTAGAGTCAGTTAACATTTTTTTGCATTTAAAGTTTTTTAAAGAATACATTGCTAGAAAAGAACTATTAAGACTTCACAGTATTACGCCTTAGTTTTATAACTAGGCCAAGGAATACCATCAGCTATTTTAGCTATCCATAAAAAACTATGCAAGAGTCACTTTAAAGCAACTGTTTTGGTCGGTTCTGCTATTTAGGGTTAATTGAATAAATAAATTGAATGATCACCTTTTGTCTGTGTCTAATTGGATGAACATAAATAATCTTGAGGTTAATCCGAATAAGACGAAGGCCCGGAGTTTTCATTAACCTGATCGGAGTGTATCCTTCTTCAGGATATTTATTAATGGATAGGCAATAGTTTTTGTTGAATCTCTCAAGTGTTATTTTTGATTCCAAACTAAATTTTAATGAACACATAAGCTTTATAGCAAATAATACTTGTCTTATTTTGAGAAGGCTTTATTTGTTAAACACCTAGGCATGTGAGAAATCGACTTGCCTTTTCACTTATCATGTCTCAAACTAACTATTGTCTTGAAGTATATTCTGCTACGTGGTCCTATGGTTTAAGGATTATTGAATCCACAATTAGAAAATTGGTTCGCTATGTCTTTGATGTGAATGTTTGGGTTCTGTGCTCACTTCTGTTTTTTTTGAAGTGTAGCTTCCAAAACTATCTAGATCTACGTATTTTACTTCATTTCCACAAGATTATAAAAAATGGTGGACCAGCATTACTTGTGAATCAATTTTCATTCATCCACTCGATGCGTAATATTCAAATTAATGTTCCCTTGGGACATCCTCCACTGATAGAAAAATGCATCTTCATATTGATGATGCCCTAACATCAGAATTGTGACATCAATGTTACTACAAATGGCATCAATGATGCAAAAAGTAACATCAATCCAATGACTAACGTCTTCGTACAGTTTTGTCATTTTTAACGTGTCATCTATTTTATGACTATAGTGACATTAATTCGATGCCACATTTTGTATATTATTAACATTATTTTCATGATAACAATGTATTATAAGAAGCAAATATTCCTATATTCTATTTGTTTTTTATTATTTATTTATTTAGAATGACTGCGAAAACCATATGGGGAATGGTGCTGGTCGTAATTCAACAAACGTGAAACAAACAGATGTAACAGGTAAGTAAATAATAATATTCTCTCACTTTAACTTAATGACAAACTGTCATTAAATTGTTGCTAATGTGTCCTTTCTCCGATGTTACTGCGTCATCGCACTGATGCCGATTTGTCATCCCTGATAACACTTTGGCCAAGTGATATTAAGGTTGACATCACCATGATGAAAAGTGTCATGGGGTCAAAAACAAAGACACTTGTCATAGTCGTAATTTCAAAATACATCAGCGTTATGACGCCTTTTCTATCAGTGTACAGTATTTGATCGAACTTTTGGGAAACGGGTTCATCATGCCTGGAGTCTACTTCCAAATGATCTTAAGCTTTTTTCTTACTCGTATTATACTTATAAGAAAAAGCTTTTTGACTACTTTAATTATGACTTTGGTTTTTTATAATTTTATGTAATCATAATTTTCGACAATATTGGGCTGGGGAGCCGCCAAATCAATTGATCAATTTATATATTACCATATTTTTGTTTTTATACCCACACCACAATAGTGGAGAGGGTATTATGCATTTGTGCTGATGTGTGTAACGCCTAAAAATATTGGTCCTGGACCAACCTTAAAGTATACCGATCGTCTTAGAATCACTTTCTGAGGCGAACTAACGATGTCCGTCCGGCTGGCTGGCAGGCTGGCTGGCTGTCCATGTAACCTTGTCGCAATCTTGGAGATAATTTGATGAAATTAGGGTCATACATTCTTATTGGCACAAGGACCAAGCCTATTGAAAATGGGCCGAATCGTAGGACCACGAGGGAAGATAGGGGGAAATTTCTTCCTCTCAGAAACTATCAAACCGATTTCAATGAAATTTAAAACATAGATAGAACCATATATATATGGACACAGAATGTATGCATTTTTTTTAAAATAGGACCACGAAGGGAGATAGGGGCAATTTCTGCCTCTCAAACAGATTTTAATGAAATTTAAAACATAGATAGATCCATATCTATATGGACACATTAGCTATACAGTTTTTCAAAAATAGGACCACAAGGGGAGGTAGGGGGCAATTTCTGCCTCTCACAAACTTTCAAACCAATTTTCATGAAGTTTATAAACATAAATAAATCTATATTTATATGGACACATAAGCATGATGTGTTTTTAAATACTGTGGTGTAGGGTATCATATGGTCGGGCTTGACCGACTATACTTTCTTACTTGTTTTTTTTTACTTTACTTCATTTTATTTTTGTTATATCTTTTCTTAAACATAGTAATTAATTGTACAATACATATTTATTGGCCATGAAAGCTTTCTTTGTATTGATATTTAATATATAAATAAATAATTCTCATTACCAAGCACCTAAAAAAGTAAGTTAGTAGGCTTTTAAGAACTCAAAAGGATGATTTGAAATTAATTAGCTACTTTGTGCATTCCTAGTATTTAATCTATACTAGAGGTAATTCATCATTCATAGAAATATAGAAATATTTCTTAAGCTTACAGCGACTTTAGTAAATTCGAGAATATGCCTTTAGCATAGTTTATTAGGGTATTCATTTAATCGGGCTTTTTCTTTAATCGGTTAATCGCTCGATTAATAAACCGAGGTTTTGGTTTAATCGGTTAATTTTGTAATTGATCGGTTAACCGGTTAATAAAGTTTTGTTATCAATTAAGTTATATCAATATAAAAAAATGCAAAAATGTTTTATAATTTGGTTTTTATTAGTAAAAAAAAAACAATGGCATAACAAAAAAACAATTCTTGAACAAAATTTTTATGTAAAAAGCAGATAACTCCATGCATTTTTGACAAAACTAGGTAACTCCATAGTGTCTTAAAAAACAGATGCATTAGAAGTTTAAAACGGCGTTGTTTCGAAAACTAAGACAGAAAGAGCGAAATAGAAAAAAAATCCGGTCTCAAGCTCTTTGGGTCAAAATTTTAAACCTAAACATTGCAACTCCCGAGAATTCAGGGAATATTACATGCGTTCTTTTCATGAAAGTTTGTTCGAATGTTAAGGGGGTAAAAAGGGTAAAAACAGACAAATTCGGTTATATTATATATCCATAACTAAAAGAGATACAAAAAAATGCAATACCTATCGTTGCTCTTTAGAAAAATAAGCCGTCAGGTGTCTGGTACTTTTTAGAATTTTGGCCTTTTTAGGGAGTAAACGGGTGAAACCTGTAATTTGGGAAATTTTTTGTCACCCCATCAATCTTTTAAAACAATAAACATATAAATAAAGTTAATATCACATTCGAAACTAATCTAAAAAATTGGACCTAAGGTCCTCAGACATGCAAGGTCCTCAGTGAATGAGAGTCTGTATGAGGTGTCTTTTTGGTACTTTTTGTTCGTTAACTGGTAATTTTTTCAATTGTCATTAATATTGCACCTATAAAAATAATTTAACATGGAATTTCATGAACGGATGAGAATAACTTTTCGGTACTTTTTTGTTTTTCAACTGGTTGTTTTTTTTTTTTTTATCTAGAAACATAAACTTTGGCATAGAAGTACATATGTTCACGAATGAAAGGGAGATCTCGAAAGCAATCCTTAATGCAGCTTATCTTATTTCTCAATTCTTTTCCAGTATTTTTCTAAACATTTACGGCCTAATTTATAAAAAATTAAACATGTTAATAAAGGGTTTTTTAAACGGATTTCGTATGAAAATCCGTTTCATAAAGCCTTTATTAACCGGTTTTATTTTTTATAAATTAGGCCGTTAGTATCCTCCATTATGACATAATAAGATATAAGTTTAATTTTTTTAATTTAAAACACTTCTAATTGCTTCGGTTAATTAATTAACCAAATTCTGTGTTACAATTGAGAGTTTATCTTATTGTCAGTTCATCATCTGACTCATCCTGGCAAAGGTCAGCACCGAACATATTCTTATCTCGTACCGTATTTAAAGAATGTATTGCAAGAAGGAAAAAATATTTTACTATACAAATACATTTTTGTAAAACACAAAAATATATGTTAAAATACTACAAAAAAATTTCAAATTTTGTTACTTCGGTTAATCGGTTAATAGACTGAAATTAACCGGTTTAATCGTTAATCGAAAAAAGCCAATTTTAAATTAATCGATCAGTTAATCGGGTAGTAATTAATCGGTTAACCGATTAACGGTTAACGGATTAATGAATACCCTAATAGTATATATTTGTAGCACTTAAGAAAACCCTTAGCTACTTTAGCTAGGGTAGTCTGTGTGCATACTATTGGTATTTGAATTGAAATTTTCGCTAAAAGATATTTGTTATTTTTTTTTCTTTTTTTTGTATGTTTCTTTACGCAATTCCTTAAAGTATTTTCGAAAATGTTCTATAGTCTTCTTAAATAGTCTTCTAGCTATCTTATATATCCCAAGTAGTCTATGCAATAGACACTTGGCGCTATATCAGATTTACTGCCTATTTCACGATGTCACTCAAACGTTTACGTTCGCAGAAATAACATATAAAACAAAATTAAAAAATTTGTTTTTGGTTTACATATTATTTGTGCGAACTTAAACGTTCGAGTGACATCGTGAAATAGGCACTTAAACAAAACAAAAATACATATTTGCTTTTTTTGTTTTTTTCTTTTGCTTTTCTTATTTGCTTTACTACGCTTTTTCTTTTCTTTACTACCACTATTGCTCTTTTTTCTTTTTGGCTGGCAAAAAAAAATTACATTTTTTGTTAGATAAGTAGCTTATCATGTCTATAACAGTTGTATTTTCGCCTATCAAAAATGTTATTTTCGAACGAAAAATGGTCAAATAGAGAAAATTTCATTGTTTTGAAAAAAAAAAAAAAAAAATACCGAGAAAGGCAGAAAGAGAAATGTTGAAAAAAACAAAACAGTTTTAAACAATTTTACCATAATTTCTACTTTGTTTTAAAACTTACACCTTTAGCTCAACAAAATTAAGTTTCATCCCCAGTTTGACTATAAAAGTCGTTCCCTGCTTTTACCCCTAACAGCAGAACATTCATGTGGAAATATCTATTGTTATTTTCATTCGTAGAGAGACAAAAGGAAAAAATTATTATAAAAAAAAAACTTAAGCACTTTTTTGTGCTTTTAACTGTAAATGGCAAGTTTTTTCCAGTTGCTCTACAAAATGATTTAATCTTATAAACAAACCATTTAATAACACGGCCTATAAAATTTATTAAAGTAAATCTACGAAAAGAACAAATAAAATTAAATTACCGAGAAATCACAAATAAGCCAAAGTTAAGACAAAAAAAAAAAAAAACCAAGAAAATTAAACAACAACAAAATATACAGCATATTTTAAGGAATGAAATGTGTTCCAAATATTAATAGCATGGCCCACAATGTCGAAAAAATAATTTCTTTCGTTAATTTTCAATGAAAACAAAAACGTAAGAAATGTTCCTCTCGGCACTGTGGATCAGGCAGTATATATTAAAATAAAGGAAATAAAATTTCGAACACTTCTCTAACACGACAAGAAAAATAATAAAAAAAGCAACCTTTTTTACCGCCAAAAAGTAAAAGCTTATAAGAAGCTAACGCGGTCGCAAAAAGAAACTCACAAAGAACCACTACCTCGGCTAGATACAGTAAATGTCTAGGCAAGGGTGCTCTGAATCCTCAGCAGAATCACTTGTTATCCTATTGAATACTCATTTTCCAGGCTGCCAAAATATTTCCGCTGTTAATGATAAAGAAAAATTAACCCTTTCAGAATTAATTTTATTCCAGTATCGCCTATGAAAGAACATCATGGGCAATAGAAAGTTTCTCCCCATTCAAGTGCACTGGGCCTAATGATATTTTGCCAAAGATGTTACAAAAAATTATATCTTTCGTTAGCTTTGCTGGTGACTCGAATGGCGAGAAACTAACTATTTCCCATTATACTTTATGGTTCTTTTTTCTTAATTGTAATCAATGGCAACACTCTGCCTCATGTTCCGGCCAACTGAAGAAGGATTAAAGTCATTTTTATTTCCAATATTGGCCAAATATGTCATTAGAATGCAAAGGACTTTCGTGCAATAAGTCGTTTATCCTTTCAAATCAAAACGTTGGAAGGATTCAGTGACATGCATACACTCAGAGAAAACCATGCTTAAATATGGTCACCTCCAACAAAACTATTTTTTAAGAAAATTTTAAACATATTCTGGGGTGTTCTGGAAGTCCAATACGCAAAACTTAAGAATTTTAAACATCGTTTTTTTTACAAATTTTTCTCTTTTAAACAGAATTTTATAACAAAAATTGTAAAAATTGGATTAAAAATGTTCTAAAAACAACTTCCAAATTCTTGCGTTTTGCGTTTTGCTTTTTCGATTTCCAGAACACCCCTGATTATGTTTAATTTTACAATATTATTTTCACCCAGAACCATATTATGGTTAAATTAGTCCTCCACCAAGAATCCACAACCATATTATGGTTAAATATGTCAATAATTGGTTTATAAATTAACAATACTATTTTCCTACTAGTAATTATTAACCATAACATGATCGGATTGTGGCTTCTTGATGGAGGACTAATATAATCATAATGTGGTTGGCGGTGACAATTTAACATCGTTAAATTAAACATAATATGTTTACAATTTTCTTTAAAAAAAGTTTTGTTGGAGGTGAACATATTTAAACATGTTTTTTCTCTGGTTGCAGAAGACAATGACTGAAACTCATGAGAATGCAAATTTCTTTGGTTCAACACTCCACACTCGATTGCAAAAACAACAGGAATATCTCTCAAATTCAAACAGTATAAAATTGAACAAGTTATAATCAACCTGAATTCTAAACAGTACATTTACAGCTGGTTAGTTTCGATGTCGAAATCAAGAATAGTTAACGCAAATCTTTAAAAAAAAAAAACGTTAGTTCCAAGCAAGTAGGACTAGGCGTATCCCAGGTCGTCCTGATCTCTCAACAACTTTGGCTTTTTTAAATCAACGGCTTGAATAGTTATTTGCTTTAAATAATAAAAACACTTTAATCCTCAAGAAAACCTAGAATGTATATGACACAAAAGATTTTCAACAAATACATAAACTTATAATAAAAACTATTACAACTTTCCCAGAACCTTTTAACTTTTAGTTTTGTTAAATAATCCACAAAAAAAAAATTTAAAACTTTCTAAGTTTTATAATGATGCCTAAAAATATGCTCTACAAAAATACATACAGCCAAAAACAAACGCAAATACAATTTTCATTTGTTAGCTACACAAACAAACAAATAAACAAATCAAAACAGCCTAACTATATGCAACGTAGTGGAAAATAATATTTAATCCGCGGAAAATATGACACTACAAAAATGTACGCAAAAGAGTACAATAACAAAAAACAATTTCCGAAAAGCAAAGCATACACACAGGCTCTCAACCAACTACAACAGCACCCAAAGTATTAAACATTTAAATACAACCTTCATAAAGCGAAATGACAGGAAAAATAAGGGGGTTAGAAGGCGAGGACACAGCAATAAACAGCGTCAGAGTGAAATGCCTTCGGCAAGGATTAGTGTTTTTAGCATTTTAATGGCTGAAGGGAAGTTTATGTTAAAAAATTTTATTTTGAAAATGAAAAATAGAAAAAAAAATTTATATAAAAATCCAGGCTAAAATGTAAAAGAAACTGCTGTGGCTGTTGTGGTTGTGGATAGTGAAGCTGGTGACGACGATGGCGATGATGATAATGATGTTGTACAGGAGTTAGAGTAATATGAAAAATAGAGAAAAAGATTAATACATGCGGTTAAAGCTGTAAGGCAACGTTAAAATTAGAGAATAGAAAACAAAGAACAGAACTTCAATTTGTTGAAAAAAAAAAACAACGAAAAATTTAACTCACATTAGTTGTGTGGCTGTGTGTTTTTGTTTTCAGCTTTCGATTTAAGTATTTAAATTGTCTAATTAAGACTTTTTTCCATTTGGATTTTAATGCAATAAAGCGGATTAAATATTGAAGAAAATGAAAAAAAACGCGTATTAAAGTTTTATGGTACAATGAATTTTGATTAGAAAATTAAGAAAGAAAGAATGTAAAGAAAACTTAACTTAAATTAAAAAAAAAAATAAAATGAATATTTTGAAAAGCCTTAAAGCAGGCAATCGGGTTTTCAAAATTTTTTAAATTTTTTTAGAAAGAAAAGGAAATATAAACAAAAGTTGAAAAATATAAAGAAATAAAATTGAAAATTCATAAAAAACATTGTATACTAAAATTTAATATTTTCAAAAAAAAAACCCTTAAAATAGGCAATGAATTTTGTACATAGTAAATTTTATTGAAACTTATTTCTTTTCAAACTTTACAAATTTAAAACGAAAAAAAAAAAAATAAAAAAAAAAATTATTTAGACTCAAAGTAGGCAGGTAACTTTAACATTTTTTATTAACTACGACTGTAAAATATTTTAGAAAAATAACTGAGTTTATTAAGGCCCTAATTGTATAAAACGCAACGCCAAAAATAACATTGAAAGCAAAAAGAATGCCAAAAATTTGTCATAATTTTTTTGCCGCTTCCCACAGAAATTCATATTGCGTTTTAAAATTTTCAACGCCATGAATTTCTGTAGAAAACAAAAACAAAATAATAAAATATTTTTGATTTTCTTTTTGCTTTCAATGTAATTTTTGGCGTTGCGTTTGCGTTTTACACAATTGGGGCCTAAATAAATTCTGTCAGTTTAAAAGTAGGCAGCTATATTTTTTTTTTAAATCTAAAATATTTTAAATTTAAAATAAACTATTAATATTAACTAAAGAGAAGAGAAAAAAACGAATAAATATTGCTTACTTTTTTGTTAAATCTTTAGGTCGTTTGCTGTAATATCGCTATAACTGCAAAATATTAGTTTTAAATAAAACGTCTTCAAAGTTTAAAATTTACATACAACATAATAGCAAAAGAAGATTTTATTCTTCTATCAAAAGCTAATTTGACAATATCTTCGTAAGATTGATTTACTATGCCGTAGTGAATTTTGACTTATGAAGCGAAAGAACAAGATCACAATTTAGTAGCTCTTTTTAATCAAATAGAAACTCTCTGAATTTTATTGTTAGATTTAAAAACCAAGCTAAGATTTTTAGCATTTGGTCTTCTGAATGATCCTTTGCACCGAATACTGAACTCCGCTTATATTTGTTTTTAACAAAAGGCATAAAATATGAATCTTTTCAAAATTTTTTATCTTTTTTTTGTGTTCTCTTAACATAACAATTTGTTTTCTTTCCCAAATAATATAAATTTTTTTTGCGTTACACCTAAAAGTATGCTTCAACATTCTTTTATTTTTGTTTACTATACCTAAATTTTGTAATTAATTATTAAAAAATCTTATTTAACTTTAACACATTTTTTGCAACAAAAATAAAAGCAAACAATAATAAACAGAAAAACAAATAAACCTTGAACTTTCTATTCCATTAGCTTTTAATAGAAGATTTTAAATATTTAATTTTGTAGTGCCTAAAGGTATGTTAAAATTAATATGAAATTAACACTTTTAAAAAAGATAAATAATAAGTGTTTATTGCTATTAGACTGTTTGTTATGTAACGTGTAGAAGAAAATTTTTAGCTAAAGGGGATAAAATAAATTTATAACACTTGAATGAATTTAATTTGATTTAAAGAGTTTTTTTTAAAGCAGAAAACACAAATTTTTTATTTTCTAATCTATATGGGCAGATTTCAATTTTATAAATTCGTAAGCTCCTTAACGTATGCTTTAGATTTCGACTTGTTTGAGAAATTATTTCCCAAAAGTACATATCATATATATTATTTCTAAAGCACTTTTTTTTTGTCGGTTGCAAATATCTCCCATACCACCGCATCAAATTTAATGAATGATATCTCAGTTTAAAGCTTATTTCTAACACTAATAAAGAAAAATAATTAGAAATTGAAAAATTAATATTTTCATTGATAAAAATTACGGTGCGAAATATTCGCACGGGTCATCTAGTTTTATCCTTAAAGCATAAAAAGAAAGTCACAGCATAATTTTTTAAGAGATGGTTTTTAAACCCTTAAAAGTAACTTTTATTTTGTTGAAATATTAAAAATGCCTCAAGTTATGCTTTAATTTGGCTTTTAATATAAATATATTTGTCTAACTAAAGCATTCGTTTATTTCTAGTTCTAAAAATATAAAATAGTTTTGCAAACCTTTTTAAAGAATTAAAAGTAAGCTTACGTTTTCTTGCTGTTTTTATTTTTTCTTTATAATTTTATTTGAAAATTTACTATTATTTGAGTAGTCCCTAAAACTAAAGATTTAAAATACTTTCCGAACATTTAAAAATTCCTAACCTTGCAGCAAACCAAACTGCCAATGTTTCTTTTTGCTGACATTGAGCTCTACACATACTTAGCTGAAGATCTAGAATATAATTTGAATATACTTTAAATGCACATTGGAATAGAAGTTCTAAAACAAGTGCAACATTTCAAATATCTAGGTGCCTTAATTAGCGAAGACGGTTACACGGACAATAATTTTAAAAATATTATAATAATTTTAACGCGTGTGTGCCCGCGTAATTCAGGACAGAAATAAAATATTTACGCAGAATAGTGGGGAAAACCAGAAGAGACGGACTCAGAATCGATACTATAAGAAGTAGCTCTAGATAGCTGAAAAGAAAATTGTAAAAAGCGATGATGTAGACATGTATTGCGAATTAATTACGCTAGATAACCGCAACAAGTACTCCAAACAAAATCCACTGGTTTCCGTCAAATAGGAAACATAAAGGAAACCCTTATAATGAAGACCTTAAAATTGTAAAAACTATAGCCCAGGACCGATGCTATCAGAGAAGATTTTGTAATACCTCTACACTGCAAGGAAGAAGAGGTCAGGAATAAGTTAATTTAGTATCTTTGTTCTCAACATTTAATACTTTAGTTCACAATCTTAAGATATGATTTGGTAAGATATCATTTTAAAATAAACTAACATTTTTATCGTAGTGTTTATTATGACTATTTAAATTCTTTTTTAATTCTTAAAATCGCTTTTTATTCTTTTTGCAACCCTACAGCTTCTCCTCTCGAGAGTCTGTGCTCAACTTAATTTTGTTGAAATTGGAAAAAATTTCATGTACAATTTCAAAACTTAATTTATAAGTTACTCCTAAAGAGTATGCTTTTAATTTTAATAAGATATAATTTAATCTGGTTTATTTCCTTATTACTTTAGAAAGCAATTAGAAGATGTAAAATTGAAATGGTATTTTTTTACCACTTGCCCCTTAAGGTATGCTTTGCCTTTTCTTATCATTTATAATGTGAACTTTCAGTTTTCTTAAAATAACCTTAGTCTTGTTTTTTAACTTTCTTTCTTTTTCTCTTTTCTACTCTTAATGTTTCTAACACTTTTAAACATCTGCCCAAAAGTATGCAATTAATTTTGGGAGTTATGAAATTTCTGTTATAAAAAATGCATTTTCATTTTACTTAATTTTAAAGAAAGTTTCCTGGAATATTTTTAAGCAGATTTCTATTTGAAAGTACATTTTTTGTTAACGTTCAAGCTTTAGTTTTGAATTATTAAGTGATTTAAAATTAATACTAATATGTATGATTTTACAAACATTAAAGGCAATTATGGAGTGTGAGACTAAGCTTTCTAACATGACCTAGTTTTAGGCGTTTTTTTTTGCTTAGTTTGCTGCTAAACGGATTTTTTATGCGTTTTTTTTTTTCGTTCTTTCGGTTTGGTAATTTCGTTTACTAAACTAAACTGCTGCAACATTAGCAGCAATTTCAAATTAACAAAATAAATAAAGCGTTAAATTAGTTTAGTTTAGCAAGAAAATGTTTTCAAACTAGAAATTAGTGATTGGGTTTTTTTTTTTTAATTTAAAGTAAAGTTTACAACCAATTTTTTTTTAAAGGTTTAAACATTTTTGGCAAACATAAAATGTTATGTAGAAAACAAAATAATAAATTTGTTAGTAAGAAACTTTTAAATGTGAATATGAAAAATAATTTTTAAGGCAAACAGTGGGGCGAAACTATACAGAGGTGTTCTGGAAATCGAAAACCCAAGAATTTGGAAGTTGTTTTTAAATACACTTCTAATCTAATTTCTAAATTCCGTTAAATAAAAAAATATTTGTATAATATTCGTTATAAAATTCTTTTATCGAGGAAATATTATTAAAAAACGACGTTTAAAATTCTTGGGTTTTCGATTTCCAGAACACCACTGATAACTTTGCTATAACATTGTTTTGTGTTAAAAAAAGTTGCTACATGCAGTCTTTACTTCAAAAACCAGGGCCCAAATTACAAGAATCTATATCCATCGAAATTGCCATTAAAATTATAATGTAATTTTGATCGATATTGAATGCCATAATTTGGCATCAGGCTTCAATATTTGCTTTATAAACATTTTTCTATTTTCTTTCAACTTTCTTTTTCCACCCCACTGTTCTTTATTTTCCTACTGACAGGTGACATGTTTTTCAAAGAAAACCTAAACATTTACCCAAAATACCATTTTAATTTATATCGTATTTTTTCTTCTTCCTAGAACTCGTAACTATCAAAAATGTTTGGAACCCTAAATGTATGCTTTATAAAATAAGCAAAGTAATATTTACGAAACACTCACACTGTTGCACATAAAAAGAAACAATGTAGCAACAAATTTGTTGCAATCAGTAAAAATCAAACAGGCAACAAACAATCTAAGCCATATATTTAGCAGCAGGACAAGCCTGAACAAAAATTCTGAAAATTTTCGCTTAATAGCAATAATTTTTGTTCACTCTCTCTCTTTCTCTTTTTTTTCTGATTCTTTGCCACTCTCTTAAATATTTGTGGGTCTTTGTGTGTATGTGTGTGTGTGTTGTGAATTAATATTTGTTATTGCTGGCAGAGTAGAATGTTTGATTTTCTGTAGCACTAAATATTGGCTTTTCATTATCGTAAATGAAATCCGCAACTTACATACAAGCACTCACTCACACTCATATGTATTACTTTGTTTTGATGTATGTATGTATGTATGTATAAAAGTTGATGAATTTTTGCTATTGGTTACTGTTTGAAGTTTTGCCAGTGAATGTATATTCTGCTGATGTATTGGTCGCCAAATATTGACATTTTACTTGAAATTGACAGCAAATGCTTGTTACAAACCATTTATACAAAAAAAAAAAAAAAGTATGCTTTACTTTTTTTATTATTCTTTATATTTGTTACACAATGTCGATGCAGGTATGTGTGTGTTTGTGTGAAAGTGCTGTTACTGCAATTTAATTTTGTTATTGCTTTTGTGTTGTTTTCATTTACTCTGACAGTGTTTGTACATTTTTTTTTCATTTTTTCTCTAAAAGAGAACGAGAGGAGTTGCTGTCAATTTGACAGCTTCTTTTAAATTAAATGTATTTAAAGTTCAGGGTAGATGAGTGTTGACTTTTTACATATATCAATAATAAAATACATTTAATTTAAAGGAAACTTGATAAAAGAAAACCCTTGAACAATTTTCACACAAAAAGAAAATTTTTTTTTTTTTTTTTTTTTTTGACAGAAAACTTTTTGTGAAGGGCTTTTTGGCATAGCATGGACATTGTTAAAAGAAGTTGAATATCTTTATATCAAAATTTCTTATGGCCAGTTTTTGAATTTGCATTTTAATACGAATTTAGTTAATTTTTTTTTAATCTAAATTTAAGTCACATTTTAATACAGTTTCAGTTTTAAAGTATGTACTACTTGATTGATCTTTTTTAAGAGTAGTAGTTTACACGATCACACAAGTAGTACGTACATATTTTGTCCTGTGGGGCAATTCTGTAACTTTTTAACGACAAAAATTTGTCGTTAAGTAGAAAATTTTGACTTAAAAATACTTAAAATTTTTGAAAATTTAAAACAGTAATTATAATAACAGTGTAAACCCCCCTTTAATTAAGATATAAGTATGGTAGCACTACTATTAAAAAAATTTCATAAAACAGCTGTTTCATTCGTGAAATTGCTCTGAGCGGGGGGGGAAGCACGTCGTTGTCATTATCTTTTAAAGGCAAAAACAGCCTGCTTTTCGTGCGTTTGACGTTTCGTCTCTTGATATGCTAATGGCTTGGCATTGTATAAATGTTCGGACGCCACCATAATGTGGTTGTGGCAGTCTAATGCAGGACCTTGTGTTGCCGGTGACGGTTATATAGTTATATAAAACATATACCGCCGTATTTATAAAAAAATGTTTAATTTATTAAGATTAACAAAACAAATCTTCTATGAAAATGTTCTTTAATAAACGTTTGTTAATTTAACAAACGTTTATGAATTCGGGGGATATTGTTAAAAGGTTTTCGTTAAAAAATGGTTTCGCTTAAGGTGGACCATGTAGAAAAATGTTTTTTCCCTGGATTGTAAATAGTTTTAACTTTTGTGTAACATATAAAAATATTGCTTCTAAGCCCACCTTTTAATATACCGATCGACTTAGAATCACTTTCTTAATCGAAGTAACGTTGTCTGGCCGTCTGGTTGCTTGTTAATGTTTAATTTTTGCGAAAAGTACTGGTTGTAATTATTTTTAATTATATTGTAAATTTAATGAAATTTGGTACATAAGCTTTTGCACACAATGGTACAATTGTCACAAGGGTAAAACCTACTAAAAATTGTGAAATTCAGTCTATAATTTCACAAAGCCCCTTACCAAACAAGCGAACTTGGGCAATGAATTTTTATTAGCTCTAACTTCTGCTTATGGTTAAAGTTTCAGTGTCTTCTATGGTTGGCCTGCGGATTTCTGTCAATGACTTTTTTCCACTTAAGTTTATGGGACCTTGAACCAATAAAAACTAAGAAATTTCATATACAGAGACCAAGGCGAATTCAATTACAATGCAAAAACAGAACAACAGATGTATTTTATTTGGTAAATCCATGATTGACCACTTTACTTTTTTACTTTTTTTATTATCGATTATACTTTTCTATAAAAAAACTTTTTTCTATTTATTCATTTCTACCAGGTTTTTTAACAACATTCTGTTACTAATTTCATTTTGAGTTTATGTGTTTCATTATCTTATAACACTTTAGCACCAATATTTTTTTATTATTATTATTATCTAACACCTTTTGTTCTAATAACTTGATACTTTGTTATAGTTTCATCATCTAGTTTTGTTTGTTTTTTTCTGGCTTTTGTTTTTTCTTTTCTTCCTTCGAGAACTCGTATTATTTTTTATTATTATTTTCATCTTATTATCGAGTAAGAGCTTAGTTTAACGTAACCTTTTGTCATAAATTTTAACTTTAAACACAAAGTGTCAAGTATACTTAACCTTCTTTAGTTTGTACTCTAAATGCATGTTAAAAATATACACCAATACTAACTAACTTACTAACTAACACATATTTGTTATACTCATATGTGTGTTAGTTAGTTAGTAGGTGCATATTTATTTAGCCACAACAACTTTGTATGGAAGAAAATGAGCAAAAATAACCCAACCCAATAGGTCGGGTGATTAGCACTCAACTGGTTGTGATTACTTAGGTTCATTGCTGGGGATACAACTTTCCAATAAGAGTTAAGTTATTTTGACAAGAGTGTGTGTAGCTTTTTTCAAATAGTTCACACATCTTAGATTATGTACCTCGTAACTGGTCTAAGTAATAATAGCTTGTTTACTTTAACCATTCCCTGGTAATTAATGATAGAATCAATTGAGATTTTTTCTATATTAGAAAGATACCTTTGTAATTCTAAAATCCGTCTAGCTGAACAAAAGGTAGATACTCCTTTCTATTTCTAATATCAGTAACTATCAAAACTTCTGGGTAATTTTTAGAATTATATAGAAAACTGGCAATAATAAAGAAATTTTTAAAAAGGTACTTGACATTTTTCTTCTACATTGTTTTCTCTCCCATTTATATTCTTGTTGTTCGTTTAATTTGTATTTTTTATTTAACTATTTTTATAGCATACTTTGTCTTGTCTCATTTTACGGTGACATAGATACATACATACATACACACATACATACATACATATATGAAAACAAATACAACATCATCAGCAATAACTGTAAAAAAATTTCAACAGCATTTGTAAATTTATTGTTTTGAAGCAAGCTAATGGCCACTAGAGTATCAAGAGGAAAAGAGTAAGAAAGAAAAAGTTAAGACAACTAACAAAAAACATTAAAAATGACAATGTAGAAAAGCATATTTTAGGCTGCTAAGGAAGTCAAAATGATAAAAAAAATAATAAAAGGGAAAATGTATTGCTAATGTATGCTTTTGTTTTTTAAAGCTTTCACTTGTGTTAGACAATTAAACATTGTGTAGTCTATTTCTAGGGGGTTTTACTTGTATGTTCGAAATACATCTACATTTTAACATGCAATAAAGAAGGCCAAGTTTACTATTAGGTTACTATTTTACAGATCTGTATTTGTTTTTGTTATTTTCGTTTTACTTTTGTTTTTGTTTGGTTGCTGCAATAAAGAGGATTTTCTTTTTTTTTAACTTTATATAGGAGTGAGTTCCTTTTCGTAAAGTTGTAAAAAAAGGTTAATTTATTTGTAGCCTACTCTAGGGCGATTTAAAAAAAATTTATTTATATGTTTTGTAGTTTTTGTTTCTTCTCGACAATGTTTTGTATTTTCCTTTATTGCTTTTTAAAGATTAAAAGGATTTACAGATGAAAATAAAGTATAAAAAATTGACCATTATAAAGCTTTATTTTAGGCCATTTAATGTGTATTTTTTGTTTATTATATAGAGCATATTTTAAGGCTAAAAGTTTAAAGGGAACAAAAAGGGGTTTTGTTTAACAAGAAAGTTGGTAATTATTTGGTTTTTTTTTTTTTTGTTGATGTGTAAAAGTGACAATTTTAATGACTTTAGTTAATACTTTATTATTTTTTTTATGGGCTATTTAGAAAAACGAATTTATTAAATGTAACACATTTGGAAGATTTAAAGCTGTGAATCCTGTATTAAGGGCGCTTAAAGAATTTTAATAATTTCTAAAGACACATTTAGGAAATTTTTTAAAAACTTAAAGTAGGCCTTAAACGTTAATTTCATGCAATGCAAATCCTTTTAAAACTTTGAAGTAGTCATTCAATATTTTTTTAAGAACATGTTTGTGTGTTTGTTTGTTGCATATAGACTACTTAACTAATAAAACGATATTCACCGCATTAAGTGTATATATTCTAGATCTTTGAGTAATTCTGAGTCGATTTAGCAATGCCCATCTGTCTGTCCGTCTGTTGAAATCATGCTTACCTTCGAACGACCCAAAAGAAGAGAATAATACTGGTGTAAAATTGCTTCTGGTTCAGCAGTTAGCGATTGAAATCCCGAAAAATCGGTTAAGTAGGAAAAGAGTTATGAATCCAAATGTGGAACAACCACCCTAAAGAATTGATATTTTGTTGCAAATGGTGGATAAATGCACGGACTGGTAAAGATTTTTCACCAATTTGTTTTGTATAACTAGAAATCATACTACCAAATTTCGTAATCATCGGCCCATAATTTACCATAGGCCCCATAGAAAGCCCACTCTCGGAAAACACTTTAGTATGGCTAATATCGTAACGTAAATTGCTATTTTAATAAAAAAATGTTTGTCATAGTTTTATAAGACTAGAAATAACGCTGTCAAATTTCGTGAAGTTCAGTCCCTAATTGTTCTAAAATATTTAAGAAATTCCAAGTGGGCAATTCCATACAAAGTATGTTTTGATGTTAATTAATCTTGAAAGAGGTGTTATCCAAATTTAGTCTAAATAGATACACATCATCAGTAAAATAGTGGGTGGCTTGAGATAAGTGGGCGTGGAATCTCCTTTACATAGAAAATATAGATTTTTATATATCTGAAGAACAATAACAGTTAAAGTATTACCATTTTCCATAAATATTTATATTTCGTTAAGTGGCTGGATGAGAGAGAGTAGCAGGCATTGCACCTCTCATGACATAATAAATTGCCGCATATCTGAAGAAAGGTTACATTAAAAATGTCTAAATTTGAATCAAATAGTCTGTTTATCAACACAAAACAAATCTGACAAAAAGCCAGCTAAACTGGAAAAGTGAGCGTGATACCTCACGTGCAACCATAATATAAATGTTTAAATATTTGGAGAAGAAGAACAGTAGGAATAAATTTGGCACAAATTCATTCGTTACACAAGATCTGTATTAAAAAAATGTCACTTATTTTACTTGAATTCGGGTAGCGAAGCGCATTGGGTTAAGCTATTATATAATAAAATATAAACAGGCCTGTCACATAAATCAATTCCTTGCTTCACATAAAATGAAAACACTTGCGATCCAAATTGATTTCTGTGACAGACCTTAATAATTGTGTAAAAATATGCATTTTGAAAAAAGAAAAGCTTTTACGCTTTAAAATAGGCCTAAGTATTTTTGTAAATCACTAATTTAACTTTAGGGCTTCCGGAAAAAGTTTAAAATACTCGCTTTTATTATTAATAAAAATAAGACATACTTTTTTTTACAATATTTAAAGAAAATGAAATCTTTTTATTATAAAAGTTTATTTCGTTGGTCTCATGTAGAAAGGCCCTAACTCTCATAAATGCAACTTTGCAGGAGAAGGCAAAAACATAACAGAAACTGTATGTATCGTAATGTAAAATGGCGTCTACGAGGTGTATTTGTGGAAAATGTATTGGAATCACTAAAAAACGCAATTTCGAAAAAAATCGAGTTAGGGCCTTTCTACACGAGACCGACGATTTGAATTTTGTATCATGCCTAAAAGAGGGCTTTAAGTTTTTTGTTGCTTTTTTAAGATAGAGGTGCTTGGCTGTTGGAATTAATAGTTTTTAAGAAAAAATTGTTTAAATTTTTTTTTATTTCATATTTTTGGTCTACAAATTAGTTTTCTTTTTGACGCTTAGAAAGTCTTTATATTGACTTTATTTTTAATCGAAGAAAAATTTTAATATAAATTAAAATAAAAAAAATATTGAATAATTAGAATGCGTTAAAGAGGACATTATTCTTTATTAAAATTGTTTCTTCATTTTATTAGACTTTTCTTAAAAAAAGTATAGTTTTTAGCAAACGCTTAAAATTTGCCTTAAAGTAGACTTTATATTTTTTATAAAAAAAAATAGTTTTCTAATAGAGAATTTAATGATTGACTTTAGTTTTTAAGAATTGTTAATTTTTAAAATATTTCTTTTAATTTTCTTTAATCTTTAAGCAAAAAAACTTTCTTACGTGTAAAAGCAGGCTTTATATATTTAAATATATCCTAACAAATTACATTTCTAAACTTTTATACTTTTTCTAACTAAAATTTATTAATGCTAAACAAACCGACGTCAACCTTTATATAAAACACGTTTACACACGTTCCGTCATGTACACACCTGCATGCTAAATAAGTCCCTGGTTTTGCTCCCTTAAAGTATGCGTTAGTTTTAGCAATATGAAAAAAAAAAACGGAAACTTTATCACTACAATTGTTTTTGGTATTTTATTAGATTTTTGATTTGTGGTAAAATTTATGTAAAAAATTTTTTCTTTCAAATTCATGGTCATCATTTGTATTCGAGTCACGTGTTTGGTTTTTGTTTATTCACTCTGTTTATAAAGAGCAAAATATTTCGAGTTAGAGATCTGATGCTGAGGCAAATAAAAAAAGGTGAATGTAATGTTTAACTTTATTGTTGTGTAGAATTTTTTTTAATTTCTCTCTTTATTTTTTGCACTTACAGGTAAGTGAAAAGGTAACAAAACTGTGCTGACTTTTTTTCCCATACTTGTATGTTTCTTGTTTTGTTTTGAGGTTATAGTCTTTTTCAGAGGAACATTATTCCTTCTGCATACTAAATAGTTAAGTTAATATCATAAATAATATTGTAAAGGTATGTAAGAGTTCAGGTTAACTCAATTTTTTACTTTAAATATGTTGTTTCTTTTTTTGTTGAAGAGCCAACTTTTAGGAGTTTTTTGACTTTATTTTTTTAGCTTGAGTGCTGAAATTTATATTGTATTTGATAAGAATATTTTTACAGCATTTTTGTGTAAAAAATTTTAAAGCGCAGAAGATAGGTTTAGGAAATGATAAGAAAATAATGAATAAAAACAAGTTAATGTGCTGAATTCTGCTATGGCGAATTTGGTGCGGTAGGAAAAGAGAGTTGTATAAATAAAAACCCGCTGCGCTTTGCTGCCTTTACTGTTACTGATCTTTTTTGTATTTGTATGAGACGTGCCACACCCATTTATCGGGTATTTTATAAATACCCCAGCTATGAGTACCAAATTTGGACATTTTTCCTCTTACCGTTCTTTAGATATAAGTAAATCAATTTTTTGCCACGCCCACTTCTCCAATCCCGCCCTTTTTATAGAGGTTATGTATTGATAAACCAGCTATGTGCACCAAATTTGGAGAATTTTCCTCTTACCGTTCTTTAGATATAAACAATCTATTTTGAGCCATGCCCATTCCTGCAATGCCGCCTTTATTTTATCAGATGCTGTTTATTGATAACCAAGATTCTTCTACCTTTTTTCGAAACTTTGGCTCATGCCGTTCTTAAGGAATAAAGAAATTTATAATGTCTTTGTATGAGAAGTGCTTATTGATAACCAAGATTTAATGCTTTGGTTCTTGTCGCTATCCAGGTATTCAGAAAAACAAAATAAAAAACCAACAAGGGATGGGTAACATAAGAGGCAGTCGAGGATTTTAACTTATAGCTTAGCGATTTTTGGACCGATCAGGCTGAATTTATGGCAAACTTTAACGAAGTATATGTGACATAAATATATAACAATCTAGTCCCCATCCTTTCTATATAGAGATGCACAATATTAAAGTTAATTGTGTATTGGCGTAACGCTGGCATGGGTATCAGGGCACAGTGGATGCATTGGAAACCAAACTACAGATGACCAGGCCAAACAAGGTTGTCTCTTAGACGACATATTTTTGACCGTTTGATGGCTCGCTGTAGAACTCGTATTGCAAGGCTCAGGAGCGCAGGAAGAGTGAGAAGTCCTTCTGGTTGGTCGGGACCCTTTGGTCTGTCTATAATGCAGCGAAAACCCATGTGGTATTTGGGTTTGATAGTTAATATATTAGGACGGTGATATCGGTCATTTCGGGTCACTAGTCGATAGGGTCCCATGTGATGAGGATGAACGTATGCTTAAATGACTTCTGCAGAGGTTGTTATGATGACGATGAAAAAACGGTGTTTCACATTCTCCCGGTGATATTAAAATGAGTCATTCCGGGAGACCAGAATTATTGTGTTTGGATGCTCTATCTTATGTGGAACAAAGGTGCATCTTTCTTTTCTGCAGGGTGTCGAAATGTTTCGCGGCTGCATTGATGTCTTGAGAATAAACTGGTGAACACAGGCTTGACTCTAGTCATTGGCTCAGGGTATCATAAACGGACTGCTACAAAGACGCAAGTGAGCCGTCCTCGTGTTGGATGCCTATTGAACCTAACCTCGCCTTCTTAATTTTTTGTTTTTCAGGAAATTTAAGTTTAAAAAAAAAGTTCTTAAGATCTTTAGTTTAAGGAAGTATTTTAACAACTTTAAGCATTTTATGAACACAATTTGTGCAAATTTTAAAAATTCCCTTGTAAAAATATCCCTTTTTAATATTTATTTTTAAAATTTTTTTGCTTTTAAGCTCCATAATGTATGTTCTAGATAGATAGATATAAGAGGTAAAAAGTGCTGCAACATTTTGTTTGGTTTTTTTTTTGTGCAGCCAACATATTCACCATGACAGGTTTTAGAAACGAATGAAGCGAATTAGTTTGTTAAGTTAGAAAGCATAAATTTAAGTTGGATCCATGATTGATTCCCCGACAAATTTCTGTCTATGAGGCTCTTAGGCTCTTCACAATCATTTTAACTCTATGATCTGTTACTTTTTAAATAAAAAACAAGTTAGAGTGCTATATTCGGCTGTGCCGAATCTTTGATACCCTCCACCGACAGTTCAAATGTTTAAGGAGTAATATCTGTATAATGTTATTATTATCTTAAACTGTGACGATTTGTTATTAATTATGGTTTTAGGTGTACTAAACTGTTTTCCGGGAGTAGGGTTTCTATGGGGCCTAAGGTAAATTATGTACCGATCTTCACGAAATTTCACAGCGTCATTTCTAGTCCTTTAACACTGTGACGTACCAATTTCTGTTATGCTAGCATTATAAATTATGATTTTAGGTGCACTAAACTGTTTTCCGGGAGTAGGGTTTCTATGGGGCCTCGGGTAAATTATGTACCGATATTCACGAAATTTCACAGTATCATTTATAATCCCATAAAACTGTGACGAGCCAAAATTTGTTATGATTGCATTATTTTTTACGGTTTTAGGTGTACTAAACTGTTTTCCGGGAGTAGGGTTTATATGGGGCTTAGGGTAAATAATGGACGGATCTTCACAATATTTAACAGCGTGATTTCCAGTCAAATAAAACAAATTTTTGCAAAATTTAATCTCATTCCGTGCCTTGTTCCAGCATTTATGTTATTTTTTGTAACAAAATTATCAATTTTTTTTTGGTGGTGGTTCCCCATTTTGATTCATAGCTTTGGTCCTTCTTTTGAGTTGTTCGAAAGTGAGCGTGTTTTCAACAGACGGACAGACAGGCGGACATGGCTAAATCGACTTAGAATTACTCAAGGACCCAGAATATATATACTTTATGGGGTCTGAGATGAATAATAAAAAAGTTTCACACGGAATGACAAACTTAATATACCCTCTTCACAACTAATTGTGGTGGAGGGTATAATAAACTAATAAAATGGTTTTTCAAAACCCTAAACTAGGCAACACTTGTTGGTTTAATTCTTATTATGCCGTATACCACTAGTGGTAAATGAGGGTATACTAAGTTTGCATTCCGTGTGACCCCATTAAGTGTTTAAACATATTCTGAGTCTTTGAATACTTCTTAGTCGATTTAGCCAAGTCCGTCTGTCTGTCTGTCAGTCTATTGAAAACACGCTTACTTTCGAATGACTTAACAGAAAATAACAGTATTGTTGTCAAATTCTGTCTTGTTCTTTGAGATTTAAATCCATCACAATCGTTTTAGTGAGAAAAGAGTTGTGAACACAAATGTGGAACAACCTCCCTAAAAATTCTATATTTTGGTTACAAAAACTATCATAAATTTGTGACAGAATGCACCGATTCTCATTGAATTTTGCACAAATTCGTTTTATGTTACTGGAAATCATAAAACTAAATTTGGTTAAGATCGGTACAAAATTTACCATAGGCCCCATATTAAGCTTGCTCTCAGAAAATACTTTGGAATAAAAGTTAGTCTGTCATAGTTTTAAAGGATCAGAAATCACTCTGCCAAATTTTGTAAAGATCGGTCATACAATGAGTTCATGTTTTATTAAGATTGGCTTATAATTTATAGATCCCTTCTGAAGTTCACTCCTGAAATAATCGAACTCGCGATAAAGGGTATGAGGTATTTGTAATCGCCGAATTTAGCACTCTTACTTTTTTTCTTTTAGAGCTCGTAGCTTTTTAGTATAGTTTTTTTTTTTAATTTTTTATTAATTCTTTTTCTGTTTCCTTGGTGGCCACTCAAATTTTGCTTGTAAATTTCTTTTCTAAAACTAAAAGAAAAAAGTCTGTAAGTCAATAATAAGTTAAACTTTTTCCACTTACAAGCTTTTGTACTTGAAATTCTTTTATATGATTTTTTTACTACAATACTTTTGGTCAAGGTTTAATGAAATTTTTTTCTTTCTTCATAACGTGATTTTTTTTTTGAAATAAACCCGTATTAAGGGCCAGGATATACGGATTTGTTTTTATAGTTATTTTTATTTTAATAAAAATTTTTGGCCAGCGAATGTAGGTACTACTTAAGAGGTCTTGGCATAAACATTTCTTTTTCAAATTTTCGTTTTTTACTACTCTTTGGAGACTCATAAAGTATGAAAACTTGTTAAACTTGGTTGCTTTTTTCTGTAACTTTTCTTTTTTTGAAATATACAATTTGTTTTTTAACATTTTAAGTGTTGTTACGTTTGTAGTTTTTGTTTTGTTTTTGTTCTGGAAAAAAAATATTTTTGACGGACTTTTTTCCCTTATGAATTTCTGTTCTGTTAAAATGAAAAGAGAGAAAAAATCATAATAATAAAAAAGTTTTAAGTTAAATAAAAAAAAAAAAAAAAAACAACTAAAAGTATGCTGTTGAAAAAAAAAAAACGAAGGAAAACCTAACATCAACAGAGAATCTTGTAAACACATTTGCTTAAAGCTAAGCAGCATACTTTAAGGGTAGTTTAAAGGCCTAGACCATAAATAGATATTTATGATAAGAAACAAATTTTACGATTGTATTAGAAACCAAAAAATATATATTTTTATTTCAAGAAAGATTACAAGACATTTGAATAATTTAAACTTATAAACTTTTTTCAGTTTAATTACATTTTGTACTTTACAATAGCAATTAAACTAAGTTCACTTATTTGTTTAAAAGAACTAGAAAAAAAGGAATGCATTTCAGCCAACGTTTACCTTAATGACCATAAAAAATTTTCTATGAAAAGCCATAAAATTTTGAAAAAAAAATAAAAAAATAGAGAAATAACTCTATTAACACAAACTTATACGTTTAGCTAATTTTTTTTTATTGTTGGCACAGTCCACTATTAGGGGCAAAGGCTTAAAAACTTTAGCTATTTTTAAAATAAAAATTCTCAGTTATTTTTTGCTTTAGCCTTTAGTAAAAACTGGGGCAAAAAATTAGAAAAAAAATATTGTAGAAAAAACAGTAAAGCACATTAAAAGGGTCGTTACACGTAACCAGGATATTAATAGAGACACTATAGTTAATTCTGTTTTATTACCAAAACTAAAACAGAAAAAAAGAAAACTGTTGGAAAAAGGAAGTTAAAGCAGCTAAAAACAAAATGGAAAAAATTGGCAATAAATAATGGTTATTAACAGGAAATAAAAAAAGAACTGAATTAAAAAAAGGGCAGTATTTTAGGTGTTCATAATTGAAGTTATGCAATAAAAAAAAAAAAATATAAAAATAAGAAAAAAAAAAATTTAATTAGGCCAGAACTGTTAAATTTTTGGTTAACTATTTTTTATTAAAACGCACCTAAAAGTATACTTCAGTTTTTTAGTACATAAATATTTTCGGAGAAACAAATATACGTATGTATCTAAAATAAACTGAAATAAACAAATTTAAAAATTAAGCTAAAATGGGTTTTTTTAATATTAAAAAAAGAGTTAAAAAAAATTATTTTAGTACATTTAAAATTATAATTTTTTTAAGTTTTCCTAAAGGAAACTAAAATAAAGAGTTTTTTAACAGAAATTAGATTTACAAAAGGGTTAAATGTCAAGCAAACTGAAGTACTGCTTTTTTTACTTTTTTAAATTAACGATCACACAGAAAAAAAAACATAAAAATTGATTTCAGTTCAAAAATTTGTGATGTTAATTAAAAAATTTAATTAAATTTGCACCAGTAAACAAATTAATAGTATCAATCAAACGTTTAATTCACTTGATTAAACGTTTAATTCACTTGATTAAACGTTTAATTAACTTGATTAAACGCTTAGCTTGTTTGATTAAATTTTTAATTTAAACTGATTTTATTTTTGATTAATGCTCTAAGTGTTGAACAATATTAGATAATTTTTTCTGTGCAGTCTACTCTGGCAAATCAACATTGATAGATTCACGCTTGCACAAGGCTATCAAATTATCCAAATTTACTTTGAAAAATCAGTCATCGATGTTTTGAAGCAAAACTGTGTTCAGCGGTGTGGCAAATTTAGTCGCTTTAAGGTTTTCGTAATAAACAAACCGGCCGCATACGAAGCCAGAACACCCATGTTTAGCTAGCCTTACGATCAATGGAGGTCGTTACCCCAACATGATCCATGATTTTTTGTTAAACATATTTATCCAGGCGAGATGTGGTTTCAATAGGATGACACTACGAGCCATAAGGTAAATGCAACCATCGACTTATTGAAATCTAAATTTTTCAATAAATTGATTTTAAGAAATAAACCCGTCCATTTACTTCGAGGTCGTGAAATTTGACATCTATCAATTATTTTCTGTGGGACTACGTTAATTCACTGGCTTATGCTAATAAATAGCAGTAATTCACACTTTGGAGGCAAATGTTGTTCTTGTTATATTCATTACAAACGGCAAACATTGCTAAAAAAAAATTGGCCGTCCAGTGAAGCGCAGTCGGCTAGAACAGACGCGGTTCCCATATGCCCCAAATAATTTTGGGCTTAAAAAAACTCTTTGCACAAAAACAAGTAAAAGTACTATATTTGGCTTTGCCGAATCTTTGCTATCCTCCACCCAAAATGCGAATATTTCAGGAGTAGGCTTTATTTGTGACCATAAAATTATAAACCAATCATAATAAAAACTATGTACTAAAATAAGTTGCGATTTTACGTTTAATTCACTTGATTGATGTTTTATTCGTTTGATTAAATGTTTGACTTTATTTTTGATTAATGCTTTAATTAGGGAAAAAAGTTTAAGAATTTTTTCTGTAAAAGCTTATTACAGTTTTAGGCGTAGGTACTAAAATGTTTTCCGAGAGTGGTCCTTAGTAAATGTTGGACCGAGCTTCAAGAAATTTAGTAGCATGATTTCATGATTTTATATAAAACAAATTTGTGCAAAATTGATTTAAAATCGGTGCATTCTGTTATCATTGTCACTCTTTTCCTGCTGTCACAAATTCTATTTGCGAGCACAATTCGAGTCAATTCTCTTGTTTTAAACTTTGTGCTGGCGAGTTTAAAAATAAAATCAGAATTATTTCGAATTGTGCTCGCGAGTAGAATTTGTTTCCTACACTCAAAATATTATGTAGTTAAATTCGAACGAAAATTCATTTGAAACAAATTAAAATTCATTTAAAAAACGGATCATTCACATTTCATTTAAAACAAATGATTTTTTCATTAATTTGTAAATTTTTTATTTATTGAACATCATATTCCTTAAAATTGAATAGTTTTTACTTTTAAAAAATACATTTTAAACGACAAAAATCAAACTAAATAACAAAATAAATACGGAACAACATTATTTTTTGGTAGTTTGTTCTTTGAATAACAAACATAAATGTTAAAAAATAAAATTATTCGTAAAATAACTATATTTTTATTTAATTTTAACAGTAAGGAAAACGAATTTAAAAACCCACAATCAGTTACTGTAATAGTTTTTTGAGTGTACCCTGATCAAAACTATCTAAATGGAGATGTGACTTTCTTACTTAGTAGGACAGTTCATAAAATTTGACACTTAAATTGTTTTTTTTGCATATTTTAATAAACAATTAAATAAGCCCTTAAATATACTACATTTTGTAAATTTTCTAAAAATTAAGCATCTATAAATTAATATGTAATTCTTTAGAAAAATCTTTAAATTGTTAAAAAATAATCAATAAATATTTTATTCCATTCCGTATAGAATCCTTATTCCTGCTCCCAGTTACTCCCTATCTCTTTCCTAATGCTTAAAGAGAAGAAGAAGAAAATAAAAAAAATACATTTTTTATCATAAATAAGAAAGTTATATAAAGCTATCAATACAACTCTACTGCTTTAAATGTGTTTGTATGTAGAAACTCATACAGGCGCATACATATATATATATATATATATATTTATGTACATGTATGTGTTTACGGCTGTAAGTATATGGAATATTGGAGAATTTGGTATAACGCACATTATTTTGGTATTTTTAAGGAATTTATTTTCTCATATTTATTAAATTCTTTATTTTTTGTCTGTGTGTTAGTAGTAGAGAAATATAGTATGTTTGCGTGTGTGTGTGTGTGTCCTAGAGTTACTAGCTGTTATTTGTAACTTAAGCTTGTGCAAGAAAAAGCAAAAAAACATATGGTGGCGTAGATTGAACGCCCTCCATAACAAACACATTTATTAAGGACATTGCTGCTCATGAAGATGATGAGCATGGTGTTGACAATAACAACAACCAGCTAAAACGACACACACGCACAGACATAAACACACACATGCAGTTGGAAACCAGTCGTCTTAAAGGACCATCATTCTTTTCCTTATTTTTTTTATTTGTTTTTTGCCCTTCATGTTGATGATGTTACTGCTGCTGCTTTCAACAGCAAATATTTTTAGTTCTAAATTTGTGTTTTCTATTTACGCTATTTTGCGGAAAAAAATAACTTGAAAAATAGATAATAATTTTTGTTGTTTTTGTTTAGAATACTCATGACAGTATTGATAAAAAATCTTTTAGATATAGGTTTTTATTTTTAAGAGCGCCCTACTATATGCACTATTGTTTTTGTGGCAATGTGTTGTAAATTGTTTTTAAGCCTAAATACTTTTAGGTATAGCCAATTAAAATTTATTTAAAATAATTTCATTTGATTCCTAATGGCCAATTTCACCTATTACATTTAAATATAAATTCGTATTAAAATATAGGTTTTTATATAATTTCATTTTTGTTTGTTAACAAATTTTGAATTTCAACAATTTTTGGAGAATTGAAGTAACTTAAGTTTTTGAAAAAAATCTGTTATAAAATCTATCTATCTTCTTCTTCTTCTATATAAATGTATGTATAAAAGAGTGGCATGAGTGACTGACTGACTGACTCATTCATCATCGCCCAGCCCAAACCGCTGATCGCACAAACTTGAAATTTGGACTAGCGATTGGTCACTCCCCAAATCAATCCACTAAGACGGGATTTTTCGAAATTCAAATATTTAGGGGTAAAAAAAGGTAAAAACGGGAAAATTCGGTAACCTTATATCTCCAAAACTAAAAGAGATGCAAAATAAATGTAATACTTATCGTTGTTCTTTCGAAAAATAAGCGGAAAGGTGTCTGGTACTTTTTGGAAATTCGGCCCTATTAGCGAGTAAACGGGTAAAATCTGAATTTTAGTACTTTTTTGCCACCCCATCTATCTTTTGAACCAATAAACATAGAAACAAAGTTAATACCACATTCGAAACTTATCAAAAAAATACGTATACAAATTTGGTACTTTTTCGAAATTCGAACATTTAAGGGTTGAAAATCGTTACTATTTTTGGTACTTTTTTTTACAAAACATCTTCCACCATTCATTGACATATTCGTACTAAATTATAAGCTACCACTACAATACTGAAATTTTTAATACTTTAATGGGGGAAAAATATAGTACCCAAAAAATGAAATACGGGAAATTTGAGAGTTTTCTCTAGCTTCTTGGTAATACAAAAGTAGCGGGTTAAATGCTAGAATTTTAACAAGTTTAAATCTAGAAAAATAAACTTTGGCATAAAATTATGTCCACGAAGAAAAAGGAGACGCTAACGAAGTAGCGGGTATATGCTAGTATGTTATATTTAGTGGAAAACTGAAATTGTTTAAGCAAATATTTAGAAACAACTTCAATATTTGAATTAAGATATTTGATTTATTAAAATTCAGATTTTAAAAGATTTTTTGTTTTTTTTTGGAATTGAACTATTATTTTTTAAATGAAAAACTTTTACTGTCAGAATCCAGTTTTTTTTTTTTTATTTTAACTTGGAAAACAAAATACTTTTATATACTAAATAAATTTGATTTGGTTGGAGTATACATATTTTCGATGTTTAACGAATTTTTGATTTTATAATTTTTTTGGATTTTTAAAAAAGAAATTTAACTTTTTTTAAAATGTGGCCATGCCGGTCACAGAAAAAAATTCTAATCGAAAGTGAAAGTAATTCCGTATTTTGCTTCTTCAAAAAACTAAAAATTTTGTTTAAAAAAGCTTAAACAAACTCGATTGGAATTGCAGCTACGGAACTAAAACCATTTCGATTGGAATGTGTGACAGGCCTATAGCCTTGTTCTGAAATTCCCTATAGCTTAATCTCTACTAAGAGCAAATAAATTTGCTACGACGAATATATAGAATACCGATTCGGCGCCTTTGCTAAAATATTGGTCTTTAAATTTGTTTAGCATTTTAGAGAACTACAGAATAAAGCTACCTATAATTACTTAAGATAAATTTATGGTTTCACATATTTATGGTTTGTATATTTATATTGATAAAATTTGTTTTTGTTTTCAATATAAATATGCGAAAGAAATGTTCTTGTCCAAATTGTGGGCCAGGCAGTAAAATTTTTTTTTTCCAATTTTTTGTGTTTTGTGTTTTGATAAATTTTTATTAATAATAATAATATTAAAAAAAACATTGATCACCTCAATAGTAATAACTTAAATTAATATTGTTTTTTATTTTATTTTACAGTAGTAGGGCTTTGTTCGTTGTAAAAATTTCAATATTTTAAAAGTGTACTTTTGGGGGTTTTTTTTATTTAAGTTTTACTTTTATTTTAAAGCAGACATTTAGGTGTTTAATTTATTTATTATTATTATACAATACTAATTACCAAAATACTAATTATTTACGGCAACTTTTATATTTAAAACCCTACGTTTTCTTGCAATATTTTAAGGAATTTTAAATGATTTTCTTTAAATCCCAAACAAATGTTTTGTTTATGATTTAATCTTTTTTCATACGTATTTAACATGTTTCAATGTATACATTAAGGGGTTTATAAAATTAGTTTTTAGGTATTTTGTTTCATTGTCTAAAAGTCTACTTAAAGCTAATTAAGGATCTTTTTTCGTTGTCTTAAAGTATACTTTTATCTACTTTAGGATTTTTTAAATTTTATTAAAACCTTGTTTATTCTAAAGTATACTTTTGGGAAACTTTTCCGATTTCTATGAATTTGCTAAGATTATATACAGAGTAAAGTAGTTTTTTTTTATCTTGAAGTATACTTTTTGGAAACTTTTTCATATGTACATAGCTATAGATTTGAGTTATGTTTATTTGTAAACGTCTCTCTTATTATTTTATATTTATAAGGATTGACTGATAAGGCCACAGCCTACGATTTTGGTATTGGCGCTGCCAATACATCTTTAGGCCGGAGACCCGTTACACGGCATAATACAGCTGAGCTTCAGTGAAAAGTTGGTATTAGTTTTTGCTTTAATACTTCCTGAGACGCATCGGTGTAAGCATACCTTTCAGGTGACTCAGTATTATACACCCTCTCACACTTGCTGAACTCAAACTTTACTAGGGAACAATTTATCAGAGACCGGAACTCGTGAGTTGCAAAGGAATTTTTAACAGTGGAATCGCTTCTTGCTAACTCAAAAGGACACAAAACTGAGAGTCTTAAAACTCTGTGGAAAACTTCGTTACTCAATAAATAACATATAAATGAATATGGATCTGTATTCCATACAGTGGAGTCTATCATTACCAGACACAGAACAGAATTGTGCCCGAATTAGGGGTTGTTTTCTAAAAAGAACTTAGAGCGTTTCTTATGGAACACTGCCATTATCAGGCGACACTGTTTGTTAAAAGGGAATATCCAATTTAGAAAGCTATTTGTTAAGGGATATGACTTTGTATACTTTTAGGAACTTTAATTCAATGGTTTATATATGAGTTTTTTTTAATGTTTTGTATGTGTTATATTCATTTTTAAATAAGAAAATAATTGTTAATTAAAGTTTGTCTTTTAAAATGTTCTTTAAGTTAACAGCCTAATTTTAGGCTTGTTAATTTCTCTTATTTTTAAAATTTTTAAAGTATAATTTAAGGGGTTTCTAAAGTTCGGTCTGATTCGAAGTGTGTTTTTTCCCTTCTCAACCAAAAAAAAAAAAAAAGCACCCAAAATCAATATGAATTATATATTTATAATCATACAATATCTAGAGAAAGAACTTGAAAAATTTCTTGCAAGCAATGAGTTTTGTAGAGGGAGGGGGAGGAGAAGGAGGAGGAGGAGGAGGAGGGATGGCTTTCAATTTTCCGTTTCAGTTAGACTAAAGGGGTCTTTTAAAGAAATGGATTTTTTTTATTCCGTTGTTGTTATAACTTAACAATAAACACACAATCAAATTGACAATTGTCCGAATAATATAAATAAATATCGTATTTCCCAAAAAAACCACTAAAGAAAAACTGAAGAAAGTGGAATGTAAAAAAGAAAACCTTCAAATAAATTGCGTGAGTTTTTTTAAATGAAGAAGATATATGTGTATAGTATATTTGTGGAAAAGTGTATGTGTTTGTTTGTATTTGTTGATTGGTTTCGTTTATATTTATATGTATGTATTTATCTGAAAATGAAGTTTATATTGGATGTGTAAGGATATTATTATCAATTCTATTACATTGGTATTAAGTTAAGCGACTTTTATGACTTTCTACTGCCCCACATTTATACCAACAAATACAAAGACATAAATGTGCTATAACATATAGACATTAGACTGGTCGCAATTTTTTTTTTTAAATTTACATGTTTGCGCTGCTTTAAATATGAGGTTTGGTGTAAGAAATCAAGTCCTAATTTTTCAGCTCAATCCGACGGTGCCTAGTCGTGCCAAGTGGGGCCCAAAGTTCCCCATTTTATAAAAAAAAAACATCTTTTCTATCAGATCTTTATAGTAATACTAGTTGAAAAGCCGAAAATCAAAAATATGACTACGCTACGATCTTCGGCAGAGAAAGTACTTCAAGTGTGCCAAATTTCAGCTTCCTATGTCATTTTCAGCTTCCTATGTCGGTTGCAAATATCTCCCATACCACCGCATCAAATTTAATGAATGATATCTCATTTTAAAGCTTATTTCTACCACTAATGACGAAAAATAATTAGAAATATATTTTTGTTTGTATTAAGGATTCGTACGGGCAAAAAGTTAACGATGATCATGTCATTACCTCTAACATTGTATTCAAAGAAGTATTATAAAAGCATTTAAACATATGTATGTATGTATGTAAATATGTATGATATATATTATGATTTCTAATATTTGTATACTTTTAATAAAATGTATTGAAGTTACTAAAATTTCTATTAATTATTTTCATTTTATGTTACAAAAATGACAACTAACGGTGCGAAATGTTCGCATGGTTCATCTAGTATATTGTATAGATAGATTAAAGTATTTGCAATTTAATATTTTAGTATGATACGAACGAAAGATTTTTAACTAATTTTAACTAATTCGGGGTCGCTGAATCCAGTGGTGCTAGCCGTTTTTTTAGGTTAGCTTTAGTTTTCGAGATATACCGTTATTTCGAAAATTAAGGAGGTTGCACAACATATGTTCGCGCAACTCAAAAACGCTTTAGCTTATTGAAAAACTAAAAAAAACCGAAATTCGGCAATAAAATTTACTTTAAGAAAGTTTAAACTTTTTTCTTCATATTGGCTTTGGTTTTCGAGATATACCGTTATTTCGAAAATTAGGGAGGTTGCACAACATATATTCGCGTAACTCAAAAACGCTTTAGTTTATTGAAAAACAAAAAAAACCGAAATTCCGCAATAAAATTTACTTTAAGAAAGTTAAAACTTTTTTCTTCATATTGGCTTTGGTTTTCGAGATATACCGTTATTTCGAAAATTAAGGAGGTTGCACAACATATGTTCGCGTAACCCAAAAACGCTTTAGCTTATTGAAAAACTAAAAAAAACCGAAATTCCGCAATAAAATTTACTTTAAGAAAGGTAAAACGTTTTTCTTATATGCGCAGTCGTTTTAGAAACATAATTTTTTTTTCTGGAAAAAAAAATAATTTTTTTATTAAAATTTCGGAATTTTTGTTTTTAAAAATTCATAAAAAATTGAAAAATGGAGCTATGCTTCTAATTTTATAGAGTCATATAAAAAACAATATTGCAAACAAAACAAGCTATTAATGATTAAAATCTGTTCACAACTTTTGATTTTATGTATTCACAAAAGACGAAAAATTTTAATTAATTTAAGAATTTTATTAAACCGCCATATTTGTATAATTGAAATTCTTATATTTGGCCCGTGTAGTGCCTAGGATGCCTCAAGAAGGGTCAAATGTATGACCAACTCCACTTTATTTTTCATCTCCATCATTTATTTATAAAATACCTACCTGTTATCTCCATTCATTAAGGGGCTATTCAAAATTTTAACTACTGACTAGAAATATATTGAAGAAAAAGCTCCATAACTGCCAAGGAGTCAGACCTAGGGGAATAGAATGTATGACCGACCTCAATTAGTTTTTTGTCCTAAACATTTTCTCGAGACATACTTGCCCTTCACCTTTACTTTTTAGGGGGGCTCTCATACAAATTCATTTAAAATTGGAAAATGCAGCTATGCTTCTACAATAATTTTTTTAATGAAAATTTCGAAATTTAAAAAAAAATTTATAAATTTATTTGATTGATTTTATTAAGTTGAAAAATTTAAAAGAGAAGATTTGTTGTGGGACGGATATAAATGACGATAGTGCTCAACAACTTGGAGTAGGTACTGCTTACCTGTCTCATCTTGAATACATAAAATCAAAAGTTGTGAACAGATTTTAATCATTTATAGCTTGTTTTGTTTGCAATATTGTTTTTTATATGACTCTATAAAATTAGAAGCATAGCTCCATTTTTCAATTTTTTATGAGTTTTTAAAAACAAAAATTCCGAAATTTTAATAAAAAAATTACTATTTTTTCCAGAAAAAAAAATTATGTTTCTAAAACGACTGCGCATATAAGAAAAACGTTTAACCTTTCTTAAAGTAAATTTTATTGCGGAATTTCGGTTTTTTTAGTTTTTCCATAAGCTAAAGCGTTTTTGAGTTACGCGAACATATGTTGTGCAACCTCCTTAATTTTCGAAATAACGGTATATCTCGAAAACCAAAGCTAACCTAAAAAAACGGCTAGCACCACTGGATTCATCGACCCCGAATTAGTTAAAATTAGTTAAAAATCTTTCGTTCGTATCATACTAAAATATTAAACTGCAAATACTTTAATCTATCTATACAATATATAATTTCTTAGTATGTCAGGATGTTTGCATGTATGTGCTATTCTTTCCGCAACTTTCTGAAGCCATCTGATGACATAGGAAGCTGAAATTTCGCACATTTGAAGTACTTTCTCTGCCGAAGATCGTAGCGTAGTCATATTTTTGATTTTCGGCTTTTCAACTAGTATTACTATAAAGATCTGATAGAAAAGATGTTTTTTTTATAAAATGGGGAATTTGGGCCCCACTTGGCACGACTAGGCACTGTCGGATTGAGCTGAAAAATTAGGACTTGATTTCTTACACCAAACCTCATATTTAAAGCAGCGCAAACATTTAAATTTAAAAAAAAAAAAATCCCATACAAGATGCGACCAGTCTAATAGACATGCATACATTCATACATTTGTACATACACTTGACATGTATATTGGGAAAATTTTGGATTGATTCATTTTTTTTCATTCTACAGATATAATTGATTTCGTTATGAGTACCAGCTTAAGCTTGTATGTATGTGTGAATGTAGCTTGTTAAAATCTTGTAAAAGGAAATTGTTGGAAATTAATTTTCTATTTATTTGTAAGTCGTTTTTTCCTTCTCGGTATGTGTATGCATGGATTTGCTGCCATATGTGTAAGTGTAAGTTGAATTGGTTGTCTGAGTTTCTTATAAGTTTAATAAACATGACATTTATTTGATTTTATTTAACCCTCTGCACCGCTTTGATGCTTCTGTATTAGTAAATTACAAAACCCCTGTATTTTCATTTAATTTTCATGTTTTTCGTTAAGAAAGTTTTTCTTTTTTTTCATGAGTATATTATTTTCTTTACTTAAGTGAGTTTTACATAAGTAATTGAAAATTGATTAGAGTTTAACTAGAAACGAAATGTTATATAGAATTATCAAGTATTATGATGGATTGTGCAAACTAAGTATTTTAGCTTAATAATTTGGCTTAAAGAAAAAAATGTAGTTGGTAAAGAAATTTGTAAGAAGTCAAAAGTAGAAGAAAAATTATAACTTTAAAAAATATATAGTTTTAACTGGAAGTTAACGTTATAGTTAGTTTTAACTGAACAACTTGGTGAAATAAGACGTTAATCTGATTTTAACAAATTTTAAATCCCAGTAAAAGATGAAATAACCTTGAAAAATTTCGCGCCTATAAGTATGTTAATTTTTTATTGTAATTATTAAAGTTTTAGCCAAAGTAAAAGATTACATATTTTAATTTAAAACAATATAAAAATCCAATTTAAAAAATAATTTATAAATATAATGTTACTAGCTTTTACCCGTGACTACGTTCACGTGAGAAATTTAGCAACATTAAAAAAGGGTTTATCCAATAAAAGATATACGGTAACTTTACTTATGGCCAATTTCACCAATTCCATTTAAATATCATTTAATATTTAAACTAGCTTAACCCGGTGCGCTTCGCTACACTGCTTTAACCACTTCTTCAGTTAAGATATTTAATATATGCATCCTATGGAAGGTATTTCCCCCCTGCGCCTACCCTCTTTATTTTTATTTTCAAAAGTGTAGTATACCATAAGTGTGACTTCTACAAATTTGGAACATTCTAACTATAACAGTTTTTAAAATATCCGATATTAAACATTGGCGTCCTATGGGGGATTACACTTTCCCCGCTGCTATTTTGTTTAAATTTTGGGGTTTAGAAGATCCTACTACCAAAAGTTCAACAAATTGCTTGCAGCGGCTCTTATTAATATTTCTACCTATGAGGGGAACTGCTCCTCCTCTGTCCTACCCGCCCATTACTATATTTAAATTTATAGTTAGCTATAATAGTAGCTTTTACCACGTTTGAAGACTCTTCCTTTAATAGTTCTTCAGTTGAGCGATATTTAATATATGCATCCTATGAGAGGTATTTCCCCCCCTGCGCCTACCCGCTTTATTTTTATTTTCAATAGTGAAGTATAACATAAGAGTGACTTCCACAAAGTTTGAACATTCTCACTATAACAGTTCTTAAGATATGCGATATTAAACATTGGCGTCCTATGGGGGAAACCACTTCCCTCTATCTATAAATAAAAATTCGTACTTTTGGAACTTACAAACAGTCTTGCAAACCGAATATTTACCTTGTTTTCCCCTCAAATGTACTTTATTTGCTTGCCATGCCGTTCTGTTATGAAATTGTTATAGTTACTGTTTCTGTAATAACTTATCAGCCATTTATGACAAATTTATTAGTTTTGCACCGTCCATAGTTTATTTCAATAACTTAAATGCACAGAAGTTTGAAGAAATACAATTTTATGAATTCTTAAAATCCAAAAACAGTTTATTTCAATATAAAATGTATTTTTTATTATTCATTTTGCTGCCACTTACAATTACTTAACAAGTTTTTGATTTTAACAGACTGAACCGCAACAGAACAGAAAAACTAATCAATTTCATAGGTTTTTTAATAACAAAAACAAATCAGCTGATTCGTAACAGAACAGAAAGTAAAGTCTTATTCTGCCTTTAAAGAAAAAAGGTTTCAAGTTCGAGAAGAATTATTTTAAAAAAATGTGTAAAATGTACCAAAAGTACCAATTTTTACCCTTTGTTTTCCCTTTAATATACTTTAATTGTTTGCTGCCATTTTTCAAAAGGTTTTAAGTTTTCTCAAAACTATTTTGAAAAGAACATGTTTACAAAAGCACGAATTTTAACCCCGTTTTGCACTTAAAATGTATTTTGTTTGTTTGCTGCCTTTAAGTTAAAGAGCAAATGGTTTGAAGTTCGGAAAAAATTATTTTGAAAATAATATTTTAAGCAAAAAGTACCAAAAGTACAAATTTTTGTTGCCCTATTTTGATGCTCAAATGAACACTATTTTCGTACATGTCGGCAGTAACTTCAAATTCTCTCTTATTGTTTTAATATTGTATATTCTTTTGTGTTTCATTTTCTGTCTACAAAATCTTTGAAATTTAATATAAGTATGGTCGCATCGTTAGGACAATAAGTGTGAGAGCATTAGAAAAACGTTCACAAAATAAAATTGTATGGAAAATGTGGTCTCGACGCAGTTCTGTTTTAACACTGATATTATAATGTGGATACAAAATGTTTGGGACTTAAAGTTTGCTAAAGATTTACTTGTAAAATTTAATTTCTAAACATGTTCAAGGATTTGCTTAAATAAAAATGTTAAAAAAAAACAAATTTTTAAAAATGATGGAAGAATGATTTAAAAAAAAATCAGTTTTTCAAAAACTAGTAGCAACGCAGTAGCAAAGAAAACACACTAAATAGTCTTGTTAAAAATTGAGTAGAACTAGAAGCATTATTTTCACGACTACTGATACCTTCACATTTTCTTGGCAAAAGATAAATTGTAGCATAACAATAATGCTTTTAAAGTAGCAGAGCTTTTTAATTTACTGCCTATTTCACGAACTGCGAAATAGCTTCTTTTTTCGCACAACTACATTTAAAACAAACCCCAATTCAAAAAACTTTGTTTTGACTTTGTTAGTTTACTATTGCTACAATTTAAAAGAATTAGCTACAGTTTAAGTGTAACATTTTAATCATATAACTAACAGAAACCGCAGTAAAGCGCAAATGTTAGAGCAATGAAGCAACATGTAAGGTATCATTAGAAGTAGCAGACAATGTAGCATTAAGGTAGCATATTATGTAGCACTTAAGTAGCATAGGAACAAATAAAATACAAAAAGCTTATTTTTGTAGCAATTGTATAAGGCAACGCCATTATTTAAAGAACTTCTGATACGAAGAACAATTTTTTAAATTAAAAGGCCGATTTCAACCACAACGACAACAACAGCTAACCAATTTTTAGCCCTGATGACGCTTTTGTTATTTTTTCTATTATATGGCTACTTTAAAAACTACTTTTATTGCTGGCTGAACAACAATATTTTTACTTCTTCAAAGTATAAATTTTAGAAATATAAAACAAAAATTTTACTTGGTACAATTGAATAAGTAGCAAATGATTTGATTTAAAAACTACTGCTTTAGTGCTAAGGTTTTATTGTTATTTTTCCATCAGCAGTAGCAATAATAATTAGATAACTACAAAACAGCTCTTGCTACTGATACAGAATATTTTCGGAAGCGGTACGTAAAGTTATATAAGAAATAAAATTGTTATGGATGTTGCCACCTTAAAGTATGCTAAATTTATTAAAATAATTGGATTTTTGCTCAAGTTTAGAGACTTATTTTAGTAAGAAATTAATTTTAACTTTTAAAATTTTCAATGAAACGGGATAAAAAAGAAAGAAAAAATGAGTTTTTAAGAAAACATTTTAAGGGCCATTATTACAACTTGAAGTTAGCTAAAGTTAAGATTAAATTGACAGATAATAATGTGTTATCTGTCAAAAAGCGTCTGTTAACTGTCGGATAACAGCTAACGCCAAGTTATAATAATGGCCCTAAGAGACAAACTCGAATTTTTCAAATTCAAAACTAATTTTTGAAATACATATTAGAAAAGTTTTGAAAGTTTTTAAACAAATTTAATTATTTTATAAATTCTTCTTTTACTTCAAGCTTAAGTCCATTTTAAATTTAAAGTTTAATATTTATTTACCCATTTTTTTTAATTAAAAATTCAAGTTCTTTAAAATTTTTCTTTAATATTTAAAAATTTTAGCTCTTTTTTTTAAACCACATTGTTATGACAATTAAATAATGTTTTAAATTTTTTTTTTTTTTTTTTATTTTATATCAAATAATAACAATCACCTGCATGAGCCGGAATAATTAATGGCATGTGGTCAATTTATATTGTTATTATTTTAATTTATTTAAAAAAGAGACATTTTATTCTAATTGAACTCTTTAAAAAATGTTTTAAAAAAACAGTTATTTTAATTAAAATAAGTGACAATAAATAACCACAGAAAATTTGTTAACAAATTACAATCTCCCTGAACGGATATTTTCCTTAAGAGGACACCCTATTTCGATGAATACTGTTTCCTGGTCCCGTTAAATTTGAAAATAATTGAGTTTCTTTGGAAGGACTTTAGCCTTTTAAATTTCAATTGTCCTTTTGGTATCCGGTCATAAGACATTTCACTGTAGTATTAGTTAAACATTTTGATTTGCAAAAATTTCAATTCAAACAAATTTCAGAAAACGGTTTACAATATGGAATTAAAATACATAAAATTTAAATATCTAATTGTCTGCTTAACAACCCAGTAACAACTATGCTTACTTTTTCAAAATGAATAGCTTCTTTCACTCATTATTTAGTAGCTTTCTTCTATAACTACTCCTATAACAACTTCTATAACTACTTTCTGCTGCATGTATGTAGATAAAAAAAATAATGACTTATTTTTGAATGCGTTCATTTTGGGACACCCGTTGTAAAATTCATTGGTTCTTTCAGTAGAATTGTAAGCAGAGCCTTTATGTTTTTCTGATTACTCGACACATTATTTTGCAGGCGAAGTTTTTACTGGGAATGTCGAACGTTAAGAAAGTTTCTATGAAAAACATATTTTCCATACAAATTTTTATAAAAGGCTCTTTTATAGAGTGGCACAAGCTAAAATCGTTATAAAACAAGGAAATATAATTTAAATATCAATGAAATGGGCTTTACTGGAAAAAAAATGTTATGAAGTTAATGTTTAAATATGATTTCTGTCATGTGGCCGCCACGGCTTGCGTGTAGAAAGCGCAATCTGGAACACCAATTTTCAACAACTTTTCGCATCCTGACCATCATCGTTTCTGAAAACATGTTGGCCAATAACTCTGCCAGCCCGTTAAGCGAACCAAACAGTAATTTTCTGTGGATGAAAAAGTATTTCGACAAAAGCTTGTGTATTCCCCTTACTCCAAATGCTCCAATTCTACTTATTTACGTACCCATTCAACCAGAAATGGCCTTCATTCAAATTTTGAATGGAAATTCTAAATCAATATCAATTTGTGCTTTAGCCCATTCGCCGAATGATTTTGATTAATAATGTCAACAATTTGCACGCGTTGCTCTGGTGTAAGTCGATTCATAATGAAATTTTAAAGCAAACTAAACAAAAAGCAACTATCGGCTGTTAAATGGGTGCTCAGTGATGCCACGTCAAAGTTGTGACACTCTTAGAAAACACCCTTTACAAACGTTTACGTTCGAAGTTGTTTAACTTACAGTTAGAAAATATTGTGTTATATCATATTATTCACCCTTATTGTGTTTGGCGTATTTAAAATACGCCTACGACTGTTTGGTAACAGATTAAAGAGAGCGCGAACTTTTTTCTTTAATCTATTACCAAACAGTCATAGGCGTATTTTAAATACGCCAAACACAATAAGGGTGATTATAACACAATATGAGAAATGATTTTTAGTAAAAATTTAAAAAATACAGGATATACAGGTATATACCAATGTCCTGTTAAAGGGATTGGGTCATCCTAGATTCTACAGATTGTGCGATGAAGTAGATGAACTTGAAACCATTGAGCGTAATTTCTACCATTGCCTGAGCTTAAGAGAGAAACAGAGATGTCTAGATGTCTAAGCAGCTATATCTATAATAATCTAAGAGATGTCTTAGAGGGCATACAAAGACATCCTCAGTTTCACCCTGGGGCAACTTGTTTAGGGCGAGTGCTAATGAGCACTTCTAACTTTTACTGCTTTTAACTTGTCTTTAATTTTCCCTTCAGTTAGATAAATTCTTTCTCTTTACTTTTTATACCCTAAACCATTAGTTAGGATTGAGGATATAATTTTTAACAATCTTATGATTTAAACAAATTATACAGTACTCTTTGAGAAATCTTTTTATTAAATGCTTTAATTATTTTTTAGTTTTTTTTATACCCTCCACCACAATTAGTTGTGAAGAGGGTATATTAATTTTGTCATTCCGTGTGAAACTTGTTTATTATTCATCTCAGACCCCATAAAGTATATATATTCTGGGTCCTTGAGTAATTCTAAGTCGATTTAGCCATGTCCGTCTGTCTGTCCGTCTGTCCGTCTGTTGAAAACACGCTCACTTTCGAACAACTCAAAAGAAATGAACAAACTTGGTGCCAAATTGCTTGTAGTTATCCTAAGCAGTTTGGGATTGAAATCCAGCAAAATCGGTTCAGTAGGACCAGAGCTATGAATCAAAATGTGGAACCACCACCTAAAAAAATTGATAATTTTGTTACAAAAAATAACATAAATGCTGGAACAAGGCACGGAATGAGATAAGATTTTGCAAAAATTTGTTTTAGTTGACTGGAAATCACGCTGTCGTGATGATCCCGCCATAATTTACCCTAAGCCCCATATAAACAATACTCCCGGAAAACAGTTTAGTACGCCTAAAATCGTAAAAAATAACGCTAGCGTAACAAAATTTGGTACGTCCCAGTTTTATAGGACTACAAATGACACTGTGAAATTTCGTGAAGATCGGTACATAATTTACCCTAGGCCCCATAGAAACCCTACTCCCGGAAAACAGTTTAGTATGCCTAAAACCGTAAAAAATAATGCAATCATAACAAATTTTGGCTCGTCACAGTTTTGTAGGACTACAAATGATACTGGGAAATTTCGTGAAGATCGGTACATAATTTACCCTAGGGCCCATAGAATCCCTACTCCCGGAAAACAGTTTAGTACGTCTAAAACCGTAAAAAATAATGCAATCATAACAAATTTTGGCTCGTCACAGTTTTGTACGACTGCAAATGATACTGGGAAATTTCGTGAAGATCAGTACATAATTTACCATAGGGCCCATAGAAACCCTACTCCCGGAAAACATTTTAGTTCACCTAACACCATAATTAATAATGCTAGCATAACAGAAATTGGTACGTCACAGTTTTAAAGGGCTAGAAATGACGCTGTGAAATTTCGTGATGATCGGTCCACAATTTACCCTAGGCCCCATATAAACCCTACTACCGGAAAACAGTTTAGTCGCCTAAAACCATAATTAATAACAAATCGTCACAGTTTAAGATAATAATAACATCATACAGATATTACTCCTTAAACATTCGAACTGTCGGTGGAGGGTATCAAAGATTCGGCACAGCCGAATATAGCCTCTAACTTGTTTTTTAATTTTTAGACCTGTTTTTTTTTACTTGTTATAAAATATAAGCGGCAAGACTTGCAACCTTAAAGCTTTTACGAATTAACGAAACCCCTACACAGAAAAAATTCTTTAAAATTGTTCACCAATTAAAGCATTAAGTAAAAATAAAATTAGTTTTAATTAAAAATTTTATCAAGTGAATTGAACGTTTAATCAAGTTAATTAAACGTTTATTTGATACTATTAATTTGTTAACAATTAAAATTTAATTAATTTTTTTATTAATATCATAACTTTTTTAATTAAAATCAATTTCTATTTTTTTCTGTATACAAGAAATTGAGGGGCATAGATGCAAAGACTGCAATGTCCACTTTTTTTCACAAAAGTAACTAATAATACCTCTTAGTTGTATTTAATGAATGCTCCCAATTAGTGAATATTACATGACCAGAAACACTTTTATCCCATAAAAAAGTATGTTCAAAAATTAAGAATTGATGCAAAAACGGCAATGTCCATTGGAGATTGTCGTTTTGGCAATGAACACAGTTTGTTAAGCTCGTTTTATCTCAACTATTTGCTAAAATGCACTCTATTTTTTTTATTATGTTTCTTTTTTGCAAAACAAAACTAAAAAGAAATTAAAAAATCTAACAAATTATTTTTTTTATGAAACAGTTAGTTTTATTGTTCATTTGATTACTTTGTCATTAGTCGTAATTATGGAGCTAAGTTGTTATGAAGTTCCTCTAAATCAATCAAGAAAAAACTAAGCCTTTGTTAAGTTTAAGAATTTTATAACTACTGATTTTTTTAAGTACTTGCCCATGTAAAAAAGCAGCAATGTCCATTTGATTAGAGCAAACACAGCAATATAATTGCCAGCAAACCGCTATATCGATTTAGTTAAAACTTGCGTCATATCTTCATCATATTCATATTTACTGAATAGCATGATATACAGTACATAAATATGAATATAGGGTAAGTTCCAAAACATCAGTTGCAAAGCAACTCGCTTTTTTAAGTGCTTTCTACCAAGCAACCGTGAAAAATTTTACAATGTTATCTGTACCAAAGTTCACTAAAAACAATATCGATGCGTACACAATAATCAAACTAGATATAGTTAAACTCTATGATACTTTTTTGACTTTGACTGCAAAGTATTATGATGTTTAGGAACTCAGCCATACTTTGAGCTAGAGGTTTTTACTATTTATTACGAAAACTATAAATGTGGACATTGCAATCTTTGTATCAATACCCGTCAATTGTTCTGAATTTTTTTTATCGAAAGCTTTAATTTTGGTAAATTTCTTAAGTAATAATTTTTTTTGTATACCAAATTTTCTAAAAGTTCTCTTTAATGTTTTTTTTTTTAACTTAAGTTTAATAACAATTTTCCATTTTGCTTGTCTTGCTGGTAATTAATCATCATTATTTTGGAAAAAAAATTGCCATATTTTTATTTGTTTTAGTCTCTATAATTATTATTCCAAAGGGGTTTTTTTGGGTACTTAATGTTTGGGATAAAGGAGATAAAAACAGGATGAGGGGGGTTGGTGGGTGTATTCTAAGAATAAAAGCTTTAATTTCTTTTACCCAGCATTCAAAGAAATAAATTTGAAGTACTTACAAAAATATTCTCTGGTTCTTTTTTTTTTTTTTTGGAAGAATAGCTGTTGTAAATGACATTAACAGACATTAAGTGATATTTAACTGTATAATATTAGAGTGGAATTTGCTTAAATGACGGTTGATAACTTTAAGATGAGATAATGGGTTAGATGGATGGTTGGTTGGTTGGTTGGTTGGGTGGTTGGATTAGTTTACTGGTCTTGTAGTTTTGAATTTATTTCATCAATCATTTGTAAATACGACACTTTAGAGTAACCCTATAAAATATACCTCCAATCATGGTTATCAATCTTTTAAGGTTAGAAGAAATACTATTTTTAGACAAAAATATATTAAAGGGATTCACAGAATATGTGCTAATATTTCATGTGTTCCCAAAGTTTTTTTAAAAATTGTCAATTCATTAAGATATTTTCTACAAATCTAAATAAAAGCTTTTTTACAAACACCCATATAGTCCTATAATTCCAGTACAAAAGCCTTATAGTCGTAGAATGTCATTAAAATACCCATTTGTATATGAAATGTTAAAAATACAATTACAAATTATATTCTAGCTTAACTAGTCCAGCAGTAGACCTTAAGCGCGTTATAGTAAAACAGACTAAAATACATGGCAGATATCCAACCCGCGCTCCATCAACAAGCCTTCCGGGGCTTCCTAAAATAGTGAAACACTTTTACAAAAAGTAGCCATAAAAACGAAAAATTCCTTTTATAGTTGCAACATTGCTTATTTATAGTTTAAGAATCGCAAGATTTCCTAGAAATAGACTTATTGCTATAAAAATAGCTACCTAGAACATAAATGTAGTGTTATCATTCCAAAATTTTGTACAAATATGCAAATATCTAAAACCGTTTCAATAAAAAATCATATGGTTATAAAATTTACTATAAACATAGCCATAAAGCCACAAAAATTTTTAATATATAGCCATATAGTCGTGAAATTTTCCTTAGCTAGCATTACATTTGCAACTTGGTCTATAAATAGCTATATAAATATATAAACATTGGCTATTATGGGCCAATAAGTCGCAAAATTAGTTTTAAATAGTCGCAGAATTAACTCGATAGTCATAAATGTTTTTACACATACCCCAAAATTACACAATGTGCTATAAATAGCTATATGGTCGTAAAATATCTAAAATTTTAATAAATAGCCGCCAAATTTACTACATAGTCATGAAATCTATATATATATAAAAAGAAGTGTACACTTTGATGTCGCCACTAACTGCAAAAACGGGTAGACCGATTTCAACAAAAACGTTGGGGTACGTTAGGGATAGTCTGTAGATGGTTTATGTAAAGTTTGCATGAAATCGGCCCAGTGGTTTCGGAGATATGGCATTTAGATTTTCCTTTATATTCCCATACAAATATCAACAAAATAACCTCCATTTTTAACCTCCTCCTCCCTATATCTTCTTAGCTAATCAACCTTTTTTCTTAAAATTTGGCATGCAGGCACTGTAACATCTGAAAGAAAATAGCGAATAGGGCAATAGCGGTAAAAGCTCCCCTTCCCTATATCTTCTAAACTAATCAACCGGTTTTCTTAAAATTTGGCATGCAGAAAGAGAAAGGGCATGAAATAGGGCAAGAGGAGTAAAAGCTCCCCCTCCCTATATCTTCTTAACTAATCAATTGATTGTCTTGAAATTTGGGGGGAAAATAGTGTAACATCTGGAAGGAACTAAAGTCTATAATTTTTATTATCTTCTTAACTAATCAACCGGTTTTCTTACAATTTGGCATGCAGACACTGTAACATCTGAAAGAAATAAGTTATAAGGCAAAAAAACGTTTGCCGGGCCAGCTAGTTGTCTATAAATTACAACAAAAGTCAGAAAATTATGCGATTATAGTCCATACAGTCGCAAAATTAGTTTAAAATAGCCACAGAATTTACGTTATAGTCCTGAATCTTTTGAATGATAGTTTTGCAATTGAAAAATGTGCTATAAATAGCTGCTTAAATGTAAAACATTAAAAAAATACCCATATATAATTGACAAATTTTTCTTTAATAAAACTATATGTATTTGCTTAAATAGATGTGCTATTCTCAATAAATAGTCTAACAGTTCAATAATGTGCTCTACATGATTTTTTCCCCTAAGCTAATCCCGCGAAGCTCTACGCTTGTCTGCAGAAAGACCAGAGTCTCTGGCGGGAATCGAACCTGCAAACCCCGAACTGATAGACTAGCTCACTACCAGCTAGCGCATACATGGGCACCCGGCTTTATAAAACTACAAAACTGTACTTGGAAATTTTACTAAATGACAACCATTAAATAGTTAAATTTTATGTGAATAGCCTTTTAATTAAAATATATATTTATAAATAGCTACACATAAACAAATGTAGACCACAAGTAGCAGCGGAATTTACTAAATATGTTAATTTTTCTGCCATATAGCCAAAAAACTCTTCCGAAAATTGTCTTATAATCTAAACATTTTTTATAAATAGCTATACACTAACAAATATATTCAAGTAGCCGTGACATTTTCCGTATGGACGTTAAACTTTCTATAAGCTCTGATATAGCCAGAAAATTGGCTATTAACGACTAAATAGTTGCAAAATTTGCTATATACATATGTCTGCATAATTGACTTTTTAGTCATTAAACCTTTAGAAAAATAGCTATTAAGAGCTATGAAGTCAAATATTAATAGCGTTAAAAATTATTTATTGGACGGGACATTTTTGACAAAAGTAACTTAACATTAGAGAAATCTGCTATCAGAAGTTGCAAAATGTACCACGAATTGCTAGATAGTAAAAACAAATTGCTTTCAAAAGCAATAGAATCTTAAAAGTTTATAGTAATAGTCTAAGTTGCAAAACGTGCTACAAATTCCGCAAAAAAAAAAATCCTTTAAAAAGCCATATAATCGTAAAATAGTTAAAAAATTTACTATAAATAGCCTAATGGCCATTTTCTCAATGTATCGATAAACTGCCTGTTACTTAATGTCAACATAAATTTATTGGACCGATAAACTGTCCGTTAACGATTTTGGGTTTCTCAATATACCGACAAAAAACATTGTTTTCAGCTGGCAACGCCACTCAAAATACATGTAAAAGTTGGGCGTCAGCTGATTGAATTTATCTGTACGGCAAATAAAAGGAAAATAAATAATTGGCAGATGAGTGCCGGTTAGCTTTGCGATTAAAACGAAGCAAATGAGACATTGTGAAAACCAAATTTCTTTAATGTGCAGTTTTTCGTTGGGAAAAAAGATAATTGCCTAATGAGAAAATGGCCATAAGAGTTGCAAAATTTACAAAAGAACGGATTTTAATAAGTGAAATTTTCTATAAATAACATGTGCTATCAATGGCCACAAAGTAGTAATATTTTTTTAAATAAAAATAGCTTCACAGTTACAAAAATTACATAAAAATAGTCACAAAATACTATTTATAATACCATAAATGCGAATTTTTTTATTATTTAAAGTCACATTTGCAAGTGGGCTGTTAATAGATATACATATAACCACAAGATATTGTACCAATTTCTATAGAGCCTTGAAATAAGCTAAAAATAGCTGCAGAATTAACAGTTCTACCATATGCTTCTTATAAATAGATATCAAGTACCAAAGCATCCTCAAAGTAAAATACAAAAATTCCCTTTATGAATCCCCTTAATATGTATGTACCATTTGCCAATCCTAAACTTGGCCTAGATTAAATACATAGTTATAACTAAAAAAGTATCATAATTTCTAACCTATATACCTAAAACACTATGTTTAAAATAATATAGCAGCTGCCTATTTTACTAATACAGCTTTAACTTATCAATTATTTGCTACATACCAAAGCTGTCAAATGTTCCCACCATTCACTACAAACACATTTAGCTGGCAAAGCATTGACTAGAATGAATGAAAAGTATATAAAATTCTCTATAAATCTTGTCATGTCACTTTGTATTTAGTTGATTGTTTAGCTTTTTCTATTTAAATAAATAATCCCATCAAAAACATTTATATCAACCACTTTCTTTTTTTTTCACTTCTGCTTTTAGCCAATATTCCTGCTCTATTTTTCCTTTAAGCAAAATTTCATAAAAAAAAAACTTCAAGTTCTAGAATGAGTTATGACTTAATCTGACATTTCATTAGTAGGCATTATATTAAGGTTTACTATAATAGTTTTTTATTACCGAAAAAGAATATTATTATGAGGCCTTAACCAACAATCATTAGTAAATGTCAAAAACAATTTTCCCATGGCTCTGCAAGGTTTTTTGTTTCTCTCTGAAAATAAAATTTCTCAGTTTGTTTTTCTCTTAAAGCTTAATACTGAAAATATAACTTGTCAAAATGATTTAACAACTTTTATCTTAAATATATTAGAAATTAATATGCAATTTAATTAACTAGAAAGAAAAAAAAGCAAACAAAAAAAAAAAAAAATATTGCAATAATCTACAAGGTGGGGCAAAAGACGTCAACCTTTTGGGAGATGCTAGTCTACTTAGAGGAACCCATTAATGAAATGATCTTGCAATTTGCTTTAGAGCGGGAATTTTCAGGATCCCGGGAAATTAAAATTTATATTCCGAGTTCGAGCAACAAAAGTCCGACAAGGTCGCCTGATTTATATTTTGTAGTCACGATTTTATGTCAACAAGCCTGCGACTCTTGAAGTCCTCAACAGTTTTGGCAATTTAGCCATTTAGTGGCTAGATTTAGCCATTTTTCACCCTGTTTAGCCATTAGCCATTTTTCAACTTGTTTAGCCATAAAATTTTTTTGCCGTTTTTCTTTGAAAATAATAATTTTTATTTTATTATAAAATTTTATACAAGTAAAATAAACATTTTTAACAATTAAAACGCCTTTAATTTAAGTCACAACTTTTGCAAATGTTGAAAATCGCTATAAACTATGACGCTGCAACATCTTTCAAAATAAAGGAACAAACATCGCTGTTTCTTTCTGGTTGCAAGTATTTCAATAAAGGGATGCAGGCGATGACAAAATTGTTTTAGAAATTTCAGAATTTACTATAAAGTTGCTCTCACTTCCATCTAATGCTGAAGTAGAGAGGGTGTTTAGCCAAGTAAACATCGTTAAAAGTAATTTGAGAAATAGGTTACATTAAGCAACCGTTAATTCGATTTTATCAATTAGGTAAATATTTTTACCATAACAATACAATATGTATTTATACCAGCACCACAATAGTGGAGAGGGTACTATTCGTTTGTGCTGATGTCTGTAACACCTTAAAATATTGGTCCTTAGCCGACCTTTACGTATACAGAATCACTTTCTGAGTAGAATTAACGATGTTTGTCCGGCTGGCTGGCTGTTCATGTAAACCTTGTGCGCAAAGTACAGGTCGCAATTTAGAGATTATTTGATAAAATTTGGTACAAAGGTTCTAATGTGGTGTAGGGTATCATAAAGTCAGGTTTAACCGAATATACTTTCTTACTTGTTTTGTATTGTAGATCTGGACTCAAAAGGTTGGGTAAATGTTGGCGTGATTATGATTCACCTTAAAATTATTTAAAACTTATGATTATTTGAAACTAATGAGTGATTACTATGAGATGAACAATAACGACATCGAATTTTTCGATGATTTAATTTTTTAATATTAATTTATTTTAATATTAATTTACTTTTATTCTTATTTAACAAATTGATCTTAACTCACAATTTCATCGTAAACAACTTTAAATGAATTATTTCTCTTTTGTTATTGAATTTTAATGTGTTTTTATTTAAAAAAGCTTTAAGCCATTTTTTAGCCCATTTTTAGCCATTTTTTTTTATAGCAATTTTTTGCCTTAAATTTAGCCATTTTTGGTCACCAAGTTTTGGCAACACTGGTCCTCAAAGAGGATAACCGTCAAAGTTCTAGCAGGTGTGATGGAAAATGCCACAAATTTGACTCGTGTGGCCATCAATTCTGGTTGCGGCCACTTTGCCGACATTATTTTTTCTACTTAATGAAACAAATAAATTGAGTCATCAGATAAACACAATTCAAAAGCAACGCTTTTACAGTCAAAACACATCCGGTGACAACTTCTGGGAAACCTCGTATTTATCAAAAATGTTCAACATTCATTTTTTTTTGAAGATAAAATTTAATATAAAATTTAATTTGAATCCAATTTCCTTAAATAAGAGTTTATTAATGAAAAATGTTTCGGTCGGACTGTGTACGAATGAGCCGTCAAGGCTGGGCGCCTAGTACTTTTAAGTTTTTTCTAGTTCGACAACAATCTTCATTAAGTAATGCCTCCAATTTGTCACTTCTTTACTTTTTTGGCAGACCTGGGTGGGAAAATTTTCTTAAAATTGCCAGATGGTAAGAAAATTATTAGGAATATTAATTCATAGAAGAGAAAATCACCTTTCGAGGCAAATCTCGAAAATACTAAATAGAAGTCAAAATCAAACTTTGTGTCAATAACTTTCACATTCCCAAATTTTTTTAATCATTTTCAAAATACCCAGAGATAATTGAATAACGAAAAAATTTCATAATATTTAACGAATTCATAGACAATTTATATAAATGTTTTTCCTTGCTTTATAACATTTCGAAAAACTCTTAACTGATATGAGAGAATTTGAAAATTATATAAATAAATTTCTTTTTTAATTTATAGAAAGTGTTAATAAGATATATACCTGCTTTACCTTTTTGTGTGTGTAAAACATTAAACATGTATACAATATCTCAAATTACTTTGGGGAAATCACAAAACACTGGGTGGTGGTGGTGTTTGAATGGGTGTTTATCACATTTAATCATTTACTAATTTATGTATGTAAATTATAAATTAATTTATAATATGTATAAAAATAAACATTTTAAAACTTGTCACATGAACATGAAAATAGCAACCAGCGAAACGAGAGAGAAAAAAATAAGAAATATAAATAAAGTCACCAAAGTGGAAAATAGTTAAACAGAAAATGATTATCAAATAAACAAACATAAATATAAATTTTAAAATAAATTGACAGCAAACATTGTTAATATGAAAAATGACATTTAAACAAGTTAAAAATGAATAAAAAAAAATACAATAAATAATTTCCAATTTAATGAAAAGGTACAAATTTTATTTAATATAAAATATTTCAAACCTTTTTTTAAAAAAAAATTAGCATAAATTAAAATAATTATATTTTTTTTTCAATAAATTCCCAAATTTCAAAAATGAAATTTTTATATTCGAACATTAAAATAAAAATTTTAGTTAAAACCAACAAAGTTTCGTCAAAAAAAAAAAAAAAAAAAAAAAAAAAAAAAGTTAACAGAAAGAAATGCAAAAACAAAAAAAATTAAATTGAAAAATGTTTCATTTTAAAGTTTTTTAAAAAATTTGGAATTTTCGAAATCAAAAAAATTACAAAATTCCAATACAAAACAAATAAAATTCCATTACCAAACATACAAATTATGGCTTACGTTTTAAAATTAAGTTTTTAAAAGAATTTGAAATTTTCGAATTTTCAAATATAAACAAAATTACCTAATTTAATTTGAAATCTATGAGTTTGGTTAAAAAAAATGTTAACATGAATTATAAAACAAATTTTAAAGAATTTCGAATTTTCGAAATCAATTGCGAATTTTCGAACTTAAGCAAAATAAACAAATATAATACATAATTAGTAAAAAATATTTTAAGGAATGTAAAAATTTTGCAAACCACTTTAAAATTAAATTTTCTAAAGAATTACGAATTTTCTTAACTAAGTTCGAGTTTTTAAACATAAACAAAATTATTGAATTTAATACAAAATTGATAAAATTTTTTTTTTTTAAATTTAAATAGTTGGCTTTATGCTTCATTAAAATTTTTTATAAACGATTTTATATTTTAAAATCAAGTTCGAATTTTGAAACATAAACTAAATTAATGATTTAATACATGAATAAAAATTTCACTGAGAAATGTTCGCAGCCAAAATAGGCTGCAAAAATCAAAAATATTTAAAATAAGAGCATTTAAATTGTAATTTTTTTTTATAATAATTGAATATTCCAGGCGGCATGAAATAACCACCCAAAAAAATAATGAAATAACCCCCCAAAGCGTGGGGACTTATGTCATTCATATGCAAGAAAGCCCCATTTTTAAAAATGAAATTAGCCCCCAACGAAATGAAATAACGTCCCAAACATAAATGAAATAATTCCCTAATTTTTGGGGGCTTATTTCATATGAAATAAAACCCCAATTTCTGAAATGAAATAAGAGCCCAATATATGTAATACAATTAATTATACAGTTTTGCTTAAAAGAATCACGTGATAGATAGCATGGTATGATATGCCAAACACAAGCTTCGCCAACTAACGCTTTTCTGCATAGCAGGCCTTCGGCCGGGCGCAATTACTTTTTCCTCTATGGTATAACAAACACCGGCTTCGCTCACTAAAGCTGCTCTGCATAGCGCCAGGTATGTTTTTCTCCTCTATAGTATAAAAATACCGACTCGACCCGCCTACGCAGAGAAGCCTTAGTTAGCGAAGCCGATGTTTGGTATACCATATAGAAGAAAACCATTGCGCCAGGCCGAAGGCCGTTTATGCAGGGCAGCTTTATTTATCGAAGCCGGTGTTCTGTATACCAAAGTGGATAAATCCTTGCGCCCAAAAACGTTTTCATTATAAATTTGAAAATTAAATAATCCCCCAAAAAATATATTGGGGCTTTATTTCATAATGATTTTTCGGGGGATAATTTCATATGAAATAATACCCCAATATATTTTTTGGGGGATTATTTAATTTTCAAATTTCTAATGAAAACGTTTTTGGGCGCAAGGATTTATCCACTTTGGGGTTATTTCATGCCGCCAATATTCCAAATAGAATCCGAATATTAGTACAAATTTATAAATTTCGAAATAAAGTTCGAATTTAGTAATATATAGGCGAAATTATCAAAATTTAAGAAGAAAACAATAGAAAGGTAGATATTTAAACAATTGAGTATAATAAAAATTTAAGTTTCTAACAGATTGTCTAAAATTTAACTCGAATTTTTGAATATGCGAAAAATTGCCTATATAACTAGAAATTAAGAAAACTTGCATGTTTAATAAAACTAAACAAATTTAATTAAAAATCGTAAAAGTTGAAAAAAAAAAATTTTAAAAAGCCATTATTAATTTTCGAAATAAGTTCGATTTTACGAAAAAAAAAAAATTAAAATTATGTAATTCATTCTCGAAAATAGGTATTTGATTAAGAATTGTAAAAATTAAAAAAAAATCTCTTAGAAGTGATGTTTTTAATAATTTTCGAACTTTCAAAATTAAGTTCGAATTTTCGAATATAAGCTAAATCTGCAAAAATTAATGAAAAGTTTACATACATAACTGTAAAACATAAAATTTTATTAATATAAATAAAAAAAACTTATTCTGTCCCACGAATTTGCAGTTTAAGTTTCATGTTTGAATATCTTAACCAATTTATTTTATGGACCAGATGTTTTTTTGAGAAATATTTTTAACAACTGCAGTTTAAGTTTTCTTCTTTCATACTCTACTCCTTTTTACAATTTACCTTTTCATCTTAATCTTTACATTTTAATCTTATAGGTTGTTATTTTTTCTTACTCTCCAACAATTTTTTTTTTCCTCTTTTCATCTTCTTTAAGTAATTAATTATCAACAAAATTAAGTTTAAATGAATTTGTTGTTGATTTCAGGTAAACGGGAAGGACGTTGGTTGGTAGTTGTGTATTTGAATGTTGATTTTGTGTAGAGTTGATTTCATATACATAATGAATTGGCTTTTAAGATTGGTTTGGTACAGAGTCTAGAGCAGGATATGACCACTAATGTTTTGTGTTGAAATAAATAAGAACTTGAAGTATTTTTAATTTAGTTTTGTTTTATATTTTGCTTAAAAAAGAATAAGCACATTATTTGCGCTGCTAAATCTAAGGACTGCAGCAAAATGAAAGAGTCAGAGAGAACTGATGGCTTGTGTTTTGTAGTTCAATCAGTCCTTGGTTGGACTGAGGGGAAATGAATTTTTAAATAAGTGATTAATTGAATTAAAAAGGCCAATTATTTCAATGAAACAACACTTCAACTGGTGTAAGATGTTGTTTGATTAAACAAAAATCTAAGAAAATTATAATTAATATTTAAAAAAATCGTTTATAAGCTTTAAAAGCAATTTAAGTTATCCAGAAGCTTTAAGGCATAACATAAATTTCTCAAATATGAACAATGTTGTTAAGAGATTTGAAAATGGAATGCAACTGTATAAACATTTTACATTAAATTAAAAGAAATCATTTTTATAAAAATAAGCTTTAAAAGATTTTTCAATTAAGTCAGGTAGTTTATTTAAAAAAGCTTTAAAATCTTTTTGAGAAGCAAGTTCAGAAAAAGCTTTTTAAATAAAAATAAAATTTCTTTTATCTTAAATGCAATACATAGTTTTTTAAGTTTAAACTTTAAAGCTTAAGAGCATGTTAAAAATGCGTCAAAAATTTAGGCATTTCTTACAAAGTAACGTGGGTAAAATCTTTTAAAGCTTTTTATCTTAAGAAAGCTTTGATAATTCAAACAAAAATCTATAAAAATGGGATACAACCGGAGTGTAATAAAAAAATTGACTTTTTAAATTAACATAAAATTTAAGGAAAGCTTTGAAGTTTTATGTTAACTTCAAAAAAAGGTATAACGGGATTTATTGTTTAAAATGTATTAAACAGCTTTAACATTAAAATCTTTTCGATATAACATGAAATTTAAAAAAAAAAATTCCAGTTTTGATTTTAGAAATGCACAAAACTTTCAAAGGTATTTACTTAAAAAGCTTTTTGAAATAACAGTATATTTTAAGCTTAATGTGAAAATGTTAATGTTAATATTTAACAGATTTTTCAATAAAATCGAGTTTTTGAAAAGCTTAAAAGCTTTAATTGAAGTTTATTAAATTAAGATAATAAACATTTAAAGAAAACTTGATAAAATTAATTTGAATTTCCTATTAAAGGTTTTTGCAACACGGCCAAAGGAAAGCATAAAAAAGCTTGTTTTATTTCAAATCGTTAATGAGAATAGCTTTTTTTGCATAATATGTAGCAACTTTTAGGACAAGTCAAACGCTGTGTAAAGTTTGTTTAATGAAGGAAATTATGTTTTCCTAAGAATATAAAATATTTTATAAAAGAAAGGTTTTAAACCTTTTTTCAGAAAAGCTTTAAAATTTTTTTAAATAAGAGCTTTTTTGTACTTTAACATTTTTTATATTTTTAAGTGAGACTATTTTATCTAAATTTAACAAAATTTAATGGAAAATATGCGAAATATATGTGACGCGCAAAATAGAAAGGGACCTAAGGGTTTTGTTCAGGAGAGCCATTTTATCTTTGTATCTTTGGTGTACCATCACTGAGCGTATTGGTCTCATTTGAAAGCGACACATCTCAACCTTGTTGGTCAACCTTGAAAACGCGCGTAGGTCGTCCCTACCTCTAGTTTTGTGTAGTTGGTATTTTCCTGTTCCCTTTACCTTACTGGTCCCTTTCTCTATGCGCTGTCACATATATAGAATTTTTTCGTTTTAATAACTTTGAAACATCTCGTCCTTGAGCCAGTGACAAAACGATCAACTCAAAACTGTTTTTCGTAATTTTCATTTAAAAAAATTATTATGAACAAAATATTTCACATAACATAAATTTAAATTAACTTTGTGGTTTACTTCATGACGTTTTTAGCATTCAGCAAAAACAAATATCAAGATTTCGTTTCATAAATTAACAGCAATAAATTAAAAAAATAATAATAAAAAAAAAAAAAAAAAAAAAAATACAACAAAAAATGCCAACTACGTTTTAAGTTTCAACACTGATTTTAAGCGATTTTCCATAAAAGCTTTTTCCCACTGGGAAAAACTTTGTGCGACAACATAAAAAGCTTTGCTTTTGACATTTCAAATTAGGTCAGATGTTATGAAAAAAACTATTTTCATTGCTGTGTGTGGCAGGTTTGAAAGTGAATTTTTAATTATATTTATGAAAAGTGAATGCAATTTTAATTGTTTTTGTGTAATGTGAAATTAATTCTCAGAGGAGATTTTGCTAAAGGAAATTTCTTGGCAAAGTTCAAATGTGTTAAAAGTTAATGTAAACATTAATAAGTAATTTATTCGGCTGTTCTAAATCCCAGATACATACCTTTTACTAAGAAATATAGTAAAATTTATGTAAAATATAGAAACTATAAAAAATTCTCGATGAATCTTATTACATTTTTCCGGCAGCAAAAAAACGTGCTATCAAAATTTTGTCTTAAAAACAAAAGGTAATCAGACAGCAATGCGTAAATGTTTTTTCTTTTTTTTTTGACTTATCTTTTGGTGTTTTCTTTTCTGGCAATAATGTTCCATGTATGCTACAATTCGCGCGGGTTTTTGTTCTAATCTAAAAAATATGCAAAAATGTGAGAAGTTGTCGTTTTCCTTTCTAAATAAGTTGCAAAAATAAATGTCAAATTTGTTCCATTTCCAACCTCCCGTTATAACTGAGTGTGAGATAATACCTTTTCGTTTTGTCTTACTCTGTGTGGGTATGTTGTATCAAACCATATGTATTTTCTGCAACCAGTGTTTTGTCGCAGTAAGTCAGAAATGCGGTTTTGCGGTTGTTTAGTTTGGTGTGGGTTGTCTTATAAAAACTAACGTTCTGTTGTCATATACGCAAAAAAACCGTTTTGTCTTTTATTGGTGTGGGTTCAGCCTTATTCTCGCCTTATAAACGAAATCTTGTCCAGCCTAACCACCATTCGTTTTGAACGATGCAGAACGCTCTTATTGGCAAAATATTCCCTTATAAACAAGGAAATTTTACCAGAAAGATGAAATAAGGTCCTAGTTAGCGTTTTTGGGTAGTTTGATGCGCAGATTCATTAAATAAAAAAAATTTCTGATGTAGCGCCTAAACGAAGTGGGCGGTTCAACCATTTTCCTTAACTAGGATATTAATATTTTGCCAAAATACATATCAGTTTTGTTTAGTAAATAGTGTGGAAACAGTGAAGGGTTCGTCTTCATTTCGGTACAAACCGTTTATTTGTTACTCAACCGATTATGTTGGATTTTAAAACCAAACTGCTTAGCAGATTGGGAACACATAAAATTACTCAAAGCTCCATATTATTAAAATTAAATGAACATTTTCAAAAAAAGAAAAAAAAAAATACTCAAAACTTGTTCTGTTGCGTAATATCTTTAATTTTAACCTTAAACTTAAAACATTTCATTATATGTTACGTCATATCAAATAAAACTTTTTCTAACTATAAAATATCTATAATGAAGTTCCTTGTCGCATTAATGTATTTTAAATACTGCTTAGAAAGTAGAAGCCACAAAGTTAAAGCCGATTTGCGTTTGGCCGCAAACTGTCTGTAGACAAATTTTATTTAATTTTTTTTATAATTCAGCTTATTTGCTTTGTATCCAGCTCTGGAAACCGCATAATATGCCAGCAAATGAAGGCTTAATTTTTCAAGCTCTCTTTTCTTTTTCTAACAAAAAAAAAAAAAAAAAAAAAAAATACACGTAATATTCAACAAAAGGCATTAAAGAAGCGCCAGAGTTGCACAATTTGGGTTTTATTTTGTTGTTGTATAAAAAAAAAAACATATAATTCTTTATACGTAACCAGCAGACAAGAAATACATTATAATAAAAGTTATTTACTTGGGTTTAAAAGAAATCATCATTGTTAATCATGGAATACATTTTCCATAACAAAAAAAAAAAAAAAAAAAAAAATACCTCAGACACAATTTTGTTGCAGTTAAACTCTTTTGTATAGTAATTGAGCAAGATAAGAAATAAAAAAAAAAAAAATTGTTTAAACTGACCTCAAGTCGTATTGAAAAATTATCTTTAACAATAAGAGTTTGAGTTTGAAAGCTAAAGGCTGCCTAAGAAGACAGACTCCTATGAACGAACCGTAGTAGCACGTTCCTTAATGGCTTCTGTGGCATGCAAGTAAAATAAATGGAGAAAAAGAAAACAAACAAAAATTGATTTGTACAGGCAAAAGAAGTGCCCTTCATTGGTTTTGAAAATATATATTTTAAAAAATCACACTTTTTTAAGAAACATATTTTTTTTTAGAGAAAAGTACCTTTTTGGAAAAGAGGTACTTTTATGAAAATTTTACTTTTTGAACAAAAGTACTCATATGACGAAACTAGTTGAATAGAGGTACAAAAGAAACGTATTTCTTAATTTTCGAAAGGGGCTTTTTAACTTTTCTTATAATTTAGCAAGAAAGCTCTCCCACATACCTGATTTTAGAAAGAGAGAGAGAGTGAGCGTTCGACAGCAGAAACAATAATAGACATATAGACAATGATAATCAAATTTTTCTAAACCAGTCCCGAAAACAAAATACTATACTTGGGCAAAACACCAGAAAAATTCACCATTGATTTTGGAGCACGCTATGGGTATTGTGTTTACGATTTATATAAGCACCTGCCATATGGCCTATCTCATGGCGGACCTCAACCACATGGTGAGTTAATAGAAGCACTCTCCGAATTCCCCTGTGTGTGTTAGGGTCATTTTCAAACACATGTCTCAATGCAGCTTCTGTTAAATAGCAACAGCAACTAGGGTTCTTCACAGGCAGAACTTTTCTACAAGGGTGAAAAATCATTTGTGGAGGAGGAGTTCCTCCCTAAGATTTATAGTTTAGGTCACAGCCACTACGAGATCCCCAAAAGTCTCCCTTTTAAAAAGAGCAAGGCTTCCACAACACAATCTTCCTGAGACAGGAAGCATTTCTTGCAAGAAGCATACTAACGGAGGCCTCAGCCAAAAGTCAGACAAGTACCGAAGAACCGGGTGCTACTGACTCCCGTAGTGCCAGATGAAAATAAGGTACTCTAGTGAGGACTCCGGACTTAAGAAATCCGAAAACTCAAAGAGCCCTCGCATTTTAGATGTTTGCAGTATCCAATATGTGCATGCACCTGATCGCCCTTCATATATTTTTCATGTTCGAGGAGAGAATATATACACAACAGAAACTGTCATGAGCCTTCCATACTACTTTTAAAGGTACTTTTTATAAAAAAAGAGTCCTTTTAAAGGAACTATTTATACAAAAGTATCCTTTTTTTTAATTTTATCTTAATTTAAAAAGTCTTTAAAGTTTTTATATTTTCATGAAATGTTAACAAAAGAGTACAAATATTTAAAAAAAAAAAAAAAAATTGGAAAGTTTAAATTACAAACTTTCCCTGATATAATATAGATCGTTAAAAGTATTTTAGAAAAGCCGAAAATAGTACCTAAAAAACTACTAAATGGTGTTTAAGCTTAAAGTATATGAAAACTCAAGCAAAAAACATACAGCCAGGTTAATGTAAAGTATTTACGAACTTCTTTTTGAACTTCATACGCCGTTTTTAGGCACAAATACCAAAAAAAGGTCCTAAATTTACCCACACCACAAATCACCAAATATTATTTAAGTTTTAAAACCCTTAAAACACAAATAAAGATTTTACAGTCTTTGTTAAGTTAGAGTTATCGCAAACCTCCTCTCCAACGTTATACACCCTCAGCACATGTGTTAGGGTGTTCAATTAAAAAAAAAAAAAGGAAAAATGCATGAGGTACCCAAAGAAGTCCCCTTTTCTTGATACTTGAAATGTTTTATATGCAGGTTAATTTTTGTTTTCTGTGCTGGTTTGCATAAAACAGCATTCATTAATTCTTTGTTGATTTCCGCGTGGGGGTTTTTATTTTTAGTTAAATTATGTGTATATGCTACAAACTCCTCGCCTTCCTCCCGCTACACTCCTGCTCCTTATACCAGACATCTAAACGTAGGCCTCGAAATTATCTTTTGACTCATTTTTTTAATAGTTCCTTTCCTTTAAGAAAAAAAATTGCTACTTTAGTAGCTCGTTTTATATATTTGTGAGTTAAAAATACAAAAATAGGAAATTTGCATTATTACTCTTGTACATTTTTTCGGTTTCGTTTTGCTAATGAAGGCTGTTTCTTTTTATTTTTCTTTTTAAAGTTATTTTTGGCCATTTATGTGTATTGTTCGAGGCTAATTTATTCTTGTTGGCATTTTGGAAATTTGGCTGGATGACTGGTTGGTTGGTGTGCCGAAGTCGTAGCGTAATGTCATAACAAAAAGCTATTCATATGCCACAAAAATATTATTTATGAAAATCGTGTTATTGTCTGCCTCTTGAAATAAAACTTCGAATAAAGTAGAAAGAAACCAGAAAAAAACCAAATAGGAGGCGTTTACTTCGAATAACTGAAGTCATAATGAGTTTAAAATATTATTTGTAGCTCCATAGATGTATCAGAAATATTCTTTTTAAAAATATCAAGGTTAAAAGTAAAATAAATCACTAGATTTGGAGTTTAAAAATAAATGTGAGTAATGATTGCAGTTTTAAGAAATTTTATGGAAAAAAGTATTTTTTTTATACCCTTGACTACCGCAAAAGGTGGATGAGAGTATATTAAGACACTTTTTAAATTCCACTTCCTTAAAGTCAAACGCGTACAACACGTCAACGTGTATTAAAATGTCCCTCCTCCCCGGGGTGTAGGAAACATCCTCCTGGGCATAATCGGATGCAGTCAAAATCCAAAATAGACAGATAACAGGAGGCCTTAATGATTTCTTGCGATCACGGCTGATCAGAGGTCCCATCTGGCACCACGGGAGTCAGTTGCCCCTTCCCTATGAAACGGCCCCGGACTTACAATTGGTTAAGGCCTCTGTTAGTATGCTTCTTGTAAGAAATGCTTCCTGTTACTCAGGGAGATTATCTTTAAAGAAGTATCGACTGTCCGCTGACAGGGGTACCCTAAAAATCCCACTGGAGGGCTTATTTATCACCACTTGTGGAAGAGTAAATCCTGAGAGAGAAGTATCCGTAGGTGCTTTTGCTACTCAACAGGAGCTGCTGCCATTTTGCTCAAAAGCAGTGGAGGTTAGATAGCTCCAGCTTCTAAACAAGGGTCGAGTGTATACACTGGCAGGATTATGCACTAATGTTGCTACCGTAGGTGATGGTGCATCCCACTTCCGGGGCCGATAGGTAAGCGCATTGTACGTTTACCTTTTCTAAGTTCTTTCTTTACTGATGTTCTTCTTGTACTTAAATCTTGAGGTAGTATTTTCTCTTATAAAAACTGTACTATATTAGTAATTCATGGCCTTTTTTACAAGGAGTAGTTTTTATACTTTTATACTTATTGCCTGTTTAACGATATCGAACGAACAATGTTCGAATTTTGTTTTTGTTTTAAATGTAATTTTCTATGCGAACGATGACGTTCGAAATCGATGAACAGGCTGATAAAATGTCTACTTTTTGGTGCTATTTTCTTTTTCGTAAACAAGAACAATTACTCCTTATTTTTTTCATCCCTTCCTTTTTTCTTAAATACATTTTCTTTTGATCTTACCAAAGGAAGTGTGTCAATCACAACCTGATTTGTTTGATGACAAACGGTGTTAAATGAACAAGTAACAATTTTCCCCACCCTGCCTTACACGTTAAAGAAACTCGTAGGATTGGTGTAATAAATATGGTCCTTTTCAATACTTTAAGCTGCCATAGACTTTTGCCCCTTTAAATCTGCATTGATTGACCATTTTATAACGTTGGTTCTCTAGTAAATAAATAACTCAACAATATATAATAATGAAAGAAAAGAAACTCTTATAATATGCTACAATTAGGATAACAAAAAAAAAAAAAAAAAAAAGGAGGCACTCCCTGAAAATACAGACAGACTTAACAACACCTCATTTGTTATGGCAGAGAGTTTGAAAAAAAAAACTGCCTGTTTGAAAAGAAACTTTGCTAATGACAAATATTGTTAAGGATAAATAATGTAGAACTAATAAGTTTTATGATAATTTTCAAAAAGACATTTACATTTACTTTAAGGAGCAAGGACTCCTTTACATTTATAACATTTTACTTCTGGTTTTCGGCTAGTGAAAATTTTTGTATAGGAAATAAATGAAGCTTTTAGTATTTTTTTTTTGGCTTAATAAATTGTGACCTGTTAAGTCTTGAAGGATATTAGCTAAAAATACGTGCTAAATTGGCTCCTGTTTTAAGCTGTTCTATCAAGGATAAAATACCAAAACCAAAGCACAAATAATCGATTATTCTAATTCCACTTTGTACAATATTTGTTAAACGTTTAGATGTTTATTTAAAACTAATCTGGCTAACAAATGATGGTATGAGCAGGACAACAAGTGTGTATGTTGAAGGACATTTAAGCCTAAATATTGGCACAAATAAATAATGACTTTTATACACATTTTTTTCAAGCACAACCTCAAAATTTTTTGTAAGGCAAAATTTTCATGTGACTTTTTTTTTAGTTGAGGAAACAGGCATGCCTTTGAAGTTTTTCAGGCGAAGGGGAGAAAAAAATAGCAGCCAAAACTTTATACACTAAACTCAAAGTCTTGTCTGTTCCTTTAAGAAAAAAATTACAGCGAAAATACACTCGAAAAAATTTCGTTACATTTAACATCATTTTATCTGGAGAGAATATTATCCTTTGTGTTGATGTGTGTATAACAACATTAAAATATTTGTTCTACACCAGACCCCGTCAAACAAATACATTGAACAATTTAATTAGTACGAGTGAGAATACAAATGCAATGTAAGAAGTGTTGCAAAAAGACTTATGATATCTGCACAAGGAAAGATTTTTTTTTCGAACTAAATACTTTTATACCCACAGTAGTGGAAAAAAAGTTCAGTCGGCTTTCGTAATCGCGTCATCTGCAGTGATGCCAGATGATGATTTTACGAACGCGCTGTGCATCTGATAAGGCGCATTGACGCACTTCCGAACAGGCCAATAGTTACTGTAAACAAAGCAACACTAGTTTGACTGCCGTATTTATATAAAAAACTATCTGGCCCGGCAAACGTTGTTTTGCCACGTAACTTATTTTTTTCAGATGAATCAGTGTCTGCTAGCCAAATTTTAAGAAAAAAATATAGGCTATAGTTCTTTCCAGATGTTACACTATTTGCCTGCCCAATTTCAAGAAAATTAATGGATTAGTTAAAAAGATATAGGGAGGCGGAGCTTTTACCCCTCTTGCCCTATTAAATGCCCTATCCTCTTTCTGATGTTAGAGTGCATGCATGCCAAATTTTAAGAAAACCGGCTGATTAGTTAAGAAGATATAGGGAGGGGAAGCCCTAAATAATAAAAACTATAGGCTATAGTTCTTCCCAACTGTAACACTATTTGCCTGCGAAATTTCAAAAAAATCGCTTGATTAGTTACGAAGATATCGGGAGGGTGAGTTTTTAGCCCTCTTACCCTATTTTACACCCTATTCCTTATTATCTTTCAGATGATAGATTGTCTGCATGCCAAATTTTAAGAAAACCGGTTGATTAGTTTAGATGATTGGGGACTGGGAGCTTTTACCCCTATTGCAATGTTTTGCGCCCTCTAGCGATATAAAATATACTCTATGACCGATTCTCATACCTAACAAATACACATACAAAATTTCATAAAAATCGGTCAAGCCGTTTCGGAGGAGTTCAAAATGGAGGACATTTTGTTGATATTTGTAAGAAAATAAAAAAAAAATGTTTCGGAATGAATGCAGTGTTCACTAAAAAAATACAAAATCGGTTCACGCATTTCAGAGAACATCAATTACTAATATAATTCAACTTATTTTTATATATAAAAAATAAAATAAGTTTGAAATGTTTCAAATCCATTCAAATTTTGTATGAATACGGCAGTAAGTCTTTAAATTGTGCCCTATGGAGAATAAACTGTTTTGTTATTCAAAGAAAAACTTACCAAAAAAATTTTGTCAAAGAAAAGAGATAAATTTCGAACATACCTGCAAAGAAAGAGGGAGAAAAGTTAAAAAAAGTTTAGTTTATAAGTTAGAAAATAAGAAAATTTTTAATAAAATAATTTAATATTAAATTAAATTAAAACAAGTATTTATAAAAAAACTGTTTTCTAAACCCTGCAAGTGCTAGTTCTATGGAGCTTCAGTGGCAATTGTATGTTTTAATAAGAACACATTTACAATTGTTCGGGAGCCGCATTTCTCATCAAACATCCTTTTTTTAATCATTAACCTTAACAGAAAACAAATGAATCGTTTATTTCAGAAATCTGTCAAGTGCACTTTTTTAACTTATCGGAAAACTAAAAAAAAACCTCCTAGTTTTTTAAATGGTAAATATTAGCAATAAACAGAAAACAGGAAAAAACAGAAAAAATACAACTCATTAAAAGGCTTGGCAGTTGACGGATTCCTGCATAAAACGGTGTGGCTATTTCTATAATTATACCATTTCAAGGTTATGGTGGTCTTGTTCTCCTTCCAGGGCTAATAAGCACTGGTACTCTTTTGAGGCTGCCTCCACTGAATTTCTTATAAGTGGCCCTCTTACCCACTGAACTGAAGACTAGATCCGTCCTCACCACCCTGCTAAATTACTTAATAGTGACTTCACATAACCCCAAAGGCAATAATAGAGATGTCAATTCGCACGGCCTTTAAGACGAATTGTCGATCACCATACGGTACGTTGCGTTCTCCTGTTAAGCCACATCTGGCTCTGATCAATGTCATCAACATTTCTAAATAAAAATCATTGTTCATGGTGCGATAATTGACCGTAATGCGAGCTATGGCTTCAGTGTTGAATGACGACATAAAAAGATTAAATTAAGCAACATAAATTGATGGTATATGAGACCACATGGCCCAAAAACAAAAAACGAACATTTGTTGGTTTGACAGCGACTGTTTACATTTAATGAATCAGAAGTAAAAAAAGAAGTGAAAGGTATCTGTTATCACGGCACACTGTCTTATAAGTAGATAAGCATGAGAGCCTGACACTATGATCATTGTCACAACTACGTTGGCAAAATGAGGAGGAGGTCGTAGGCCACCTCCTCTGTCATTGTCCTATACTGATGAAAAGGCAAATGACTGAACTGGGATCTGCCACCTTTGACGAACTTTATAATATCTCTGGCGTTGACCTTGGGTGTATTTTGAGCTGCGTTAGACGTTCAGGTTGTTTCTACGGTAGGGGTTCTGTTTAGTGGAACTCTATGATATCATAATGGATAATTGGTTCAAGTTTATCAGATGAGTACTGACTGCCATCTCTACCTTAATAAAACTATATATATAATCTTAACTTCACCATAGGGTAGCCCCTTTACAGCCCCAGTGTAGACGTATGGTTCCTGGATGAAAGAAACATCCAGGAGGTCGGTGATTAACCTACAATGTAGCAGATTAGATGCTGCCTTGGCATGGTGAAGGTTCAACTAAGGGCACCCAAGAACTGACGACAAACGTTAAAGATCTGGACTTAAGCATTTATATAAAGCTCGTAGTAACCTTAGTGACTTTACTCCAAGCCTATCTACACTGAACCAAAACTCCAATGAAAATCTACGTTAATCAAACGAACAACGTTTATTAGAATAGTTTTCGTTGGCTCAACGAATTATTCGGTAATATTTTATTTTATTTTATTTTCATTAGGTATTATTTTTATTATATTAACGAATAATTCATTGAGCCAACGAAAACTTTTTTAATAAACGTTGTTCGTTTGCTTAACGTACATTTTTATTGAATTTTTGGTTCAGTGTAGAGCGTTTCAAAACAGCACTTTTCAAAGCAAATTTATTAACAATTTCATAACAAAGACTTTTAAATTCGTTTAATCGCGATTTCTTTTCTGAGAAATATGTTGCATAAATGTTACATTCTCCTTTTTATAGAATATTTTATTTTTCTTTAAGAATTTTAGCATAATGCTTTTTTAATAAAGTTTTGTATCTCAATTTCAATGTACACGTTTGCCAAACATATAACAACAAAAACTGTCAATAGGTACGAGAAAAAAGACCAAAAGACTAAACAAACTTAAAGTAAAAAGAAAAAAAAGAAACACTTAAATTTTTTTCTAGGTCATAAAATTTCATGTTGTTGGTTAAATTCTTGATTTTTATTAAATTACAAAACGAAAAATGTGTCTTGTGTCTTCTAATGCCTTTAAAAAAATACAAAAAAAAAAAAAATCAGGTATATAAAACTTAATGAAGTGTAAAGTTAAGTTGAGACGAAATTTGTTTTCTTAGGAAAATCATTAAAGTTGAATTTTCTCAATCAATTTAAAAACGAATTTAAAACACAAAAGATTTTTTAAAGATTTTTCAAAACTTTGCAGACTTTTGACTTATTCTAAAATTGTTTTTCTATAACATATTTAAAGTAGTAAAATTAAAACTTTCATTTATAAAGCATATTTAAAGGAGTATGTATATCTAGACTTTTTTTTTTTGCATATTTAAGGACTTCATCAATATCTTTACCAGTTTTTTGTTTTAGAATTCATTTTAACCCTTTGACTTTTGCTATTTTCTTTTCTAAAATTTGTCTGATTGTTTCTTAAACTCTAACATAAAGTGAAAAACCAATAACTTTTTTTTCTCAAAACTTTTTTTTTAATATGGCTGCTGGTGGGTATCTATAAAAAGGGAGAAAGAGCAAAAAAAAAAACACTTTTGTTTTAAAAGGTGATTGAGTTTTATTTTCAAAATCACTTTTTTCTTAACATGTTCACAACAAAAAAAGACAAAAAATACCTTAAAGTAGGCTGCAGAAAAGTTGAGAAAAAAATGTGTTAAGCCAAAAAGAAAGAAACTGGTTATAAAAGTCTAAAAGTCATTGATAATGGTTTTTCTATTTCTTTTTCTTTTTCTTTTTTTTTTAATGTAGAAACTGTCTAAAACTTAGACATTAATTTGATTTTTTTTTATATTTCTTATTAAACAGCCTAAAAGAAGACTTTATTTTTTTTCGTTTTTACTAGAAAAGAAAAACGTAGGAGACAATCAATTTTGAAGCAATAAAAAAAAAGGTTTAAAGAATTTTAAAGTGAACGAAATTATTTTTTTTAGAAAATGATTGATATAAGAAAGAAAATATTCTAGAATATTTTTTAATTAAAAATTTTCTTAACCCTTGTCGTGCGGTATACTGGTAAGCACTACAAACTAACAAGGCTGTAATATTTGTAGATAGAGGTATATATGGAAGTGTCACAAAATGTATGCTTTTGATGTTAAGGAAAAGGGAATTTTCCAGCGTTTTAGAAACCAAAAAATGTACGATTGTGGTTATTTCGCTTTACCAGGGTTAAAAAATATACATAAAAGAAGCGGTCAAAAACCATCGATAGAATAGAATTGATATCTCTCTATAACTGCCTGTGGGGTAACTTAAAGTCACTGGTTAATGCTGATAAACCAGCAACAAGCGACGCCTTAGAGTCAAAAATTGTTCGTGTTATTGGTGACATACGGTAAGCAACACTCGAAAATGTGGCTAAAATTGAACGTCGAGAATGTGCTTCGTTAAAAGGAGTTGCGGTGCCCATATGCCCGAAATCAATTTCAAATGTTTGCTATATTTTCATATATTTTTTTTAGTAATTTTTTTTTTTTTATATTTTGTACAATTTCAAGTTATATTTGGCTTAATACAACACCCATTGCAAAATGTGCTCGTTGAACCACTGTAAATTAAACTGCAGTTACACCAGATATTTTCTGGGGGGTTACCGCGTATTTCGATTCGAAAGAAATAGTTTACGAGTCCGAACAATTTCTACTGTATATTACGATTTTCAAACTATTTGATTCGAATGAACGGAAGTTTTTAATACCTTTTCGAAAACAAAAAATCCCTTTCGAAACTCCAACTCCGTATTACAAAAACGAGCGTCAGTTATGTAAAAAGCGTTAGGAAATTGTTCGAAAGCTATTTTGTTAGTGACAAAGTGCAAATGGCAAAGTTCAATAGTGTAAAACAAACAAATTAAACCTAATAATTTCATAATTGATATAAAATAAATGTTTACTTAAGTTATTATTGAAAAGGTTTTAATATTTGTGGTCTTGAAATTTGAAAAAATACATATACAAACAAAAAGCAGTATAAAGTAATAGTTGGTTTTTTCTGTTGAAATACAGGAAAATACAATAAATTTTTATTAAAAACCACAATTAAAATACTTTTCACACATTGAATAGTATTTATTATTTGTTTTGATGTGGGATATGTTCGTCCATTTTGGTAGTTTAATAGCAGTGCTATCAACTTATAATCAAATTTCCCATTTGTTTATAAATACAACTCTGTCATCGTTTCGAACGAGTTACACAGTACGGTTTAACTTTCGAATCGAAAATTGCTTTCGAAAAATTTTGCTTTTCAAATCGAAATACGCGGTAGCCCCCCTGATAACAAATAAGGAAAAGCCAGTTTTAACTATTGTTTCATTTAATCAACTTCTTTTAAAAAATTTTGAAAATTAACATTTATTTTGTATAAAAAATTTCAAGTTTTCTATATCTTAAACATGATTTGATCAAAACTTACATTAATTTCTTACAAAAAAAAAAAAAAACACATAAAAAACCTTAAAATTCTTTAACTACTAAAAATTTATTTAAACAATTTATATATTTTTTTGCTCTGTTCCTGACATGCGTGAAATTGCAAACATTAGCTGGCGAAAAAACGTCCAACACACTCGCATTCACTAAAATACCAGGCAATTTTATTTTCTTATAAAAAAAGGAAATATTTTTATATGTAAAAAAATATATTTACGGTAATTAATTTTGTAAATAAACATTTAACCAACAAACAAACTGGCTGCTAAGGAAATAACATTTTCTTCTTTTTTTTTTTTGTTTAAGAAGAAAAAAGAAATTTCAACATGAAATTTAAGTGTAATGAGTGAGCAGTAAAAATAAATTTGATAAGGGGAAATTTGATGTAATTAAGAAAAAAATTTTAATTAAAAAAATCCTAAAAGTAGGCTAAGATTTTTGTTTGCATTAGAACAAAAATAAAATTAGAAAAAATACTCAATTTCATTTAACAAACTAAAGAATATATAAAAATTTATTTTTGATAACTTTTAAATGTCCATGGAAACTTAAAAAGAGAATATTTAAAAATAATTGCCTGAAAGAAGGCTATAATGTTAAAGAGCATAATTAAAAAGGCAAATACTGTTTAGTTTCAAAATGTGTATTTAATATTTTAATTGAAAAACTAATTTTTTCTACTGAAATCACCGATTTATTTAAAAATATTTAAGTCTTAAGTATACGTTTAGGGGAACGTGTAAAATTTCTTTGATTTATTTTATGTACATTTAGGGTCTTGCTTAATATCTTACTTAAAATTTTAGGAAACATATATTTCATATACAATTTCAGAGGCTTTCTGACATTTTACATAATTCAACATTTGCTGCCTACTTTTGGACATATTTCTATAATTTACTAAAGTTTCTTTAAAAACCTCTTAAATTTCCTTGTATTTTAGCATATTTTTAGGTGCATAAAATAAAGCTTTTTATTCTGCAATGCAAAGTACTTGTAAGTATTTTTAGACACTTTTTTACACATTATATTGAACATACATAAGTCAATTAAATTTAAAAGCGAAATTTTTTTTAAGTTTGTTTTTCATTGAACTAAATTTACTATACGAAAACCAAAGTGTATTTAAAGCTTGGAAATTTGAAGCCTACTTTTAAGTTCAAGTAATAATTTTTGTTTTTATTTTAATTACATGTTTTGCTTTTGTGTTTTGTTTAATTTCTTAGTTATAATTTAAAGATATTTCCAACAAATTTCGTTTGACTGCATGCTTTTGGGGGCTTTTCTTAAAGTTTACGTAAGCTAAGTTTTCTTAAGTTTATGCTTAAGAAGAAATTTTAGTAAATTATCCAAAGGCAACAATTGAAGCACAGCCGCGAATAACGTTGTAAACGCCACATTTTGCAAAAACTGTTTTTTTGCAGGTAACCGTTGACCTTACTCTCTTACACAGTTTAAACATCAAATCAACCAAAACTATGCACCTTAACGCCTTCAAAATGGTGTACAAAGTGTCAGCCAGTGGAAGAACATTGCAAGTTACTAACAAAACGATGAAACCGAAATGGTTTTGCAGTGCGAAATAATGTTTTAAACGCCTTTTGCATTAAAGTTCTTATTATCATTATTTTTAATATTAGAAAAAAAAAATTTTTTAAACAAATAATGCTGCCTGTCAAAAAACGTTTTTTTGCTCTCCTGAAAACTTATTGTTTTGTAACTTAAAACGTTATTCGCGGCTGTGCTTCAATTGTTAAAGGTCTAGTTAGACGTGACATAACCATAATAAAACTGTATTAACCACTGTATTACCAAAACGACATAAACATACCATACAAACCAATTCAATTTTGGTTTCTACGCTCATCGTTACGGCAATGGCATTATGGTTATATCACGTCTAATTAGACCTTTAACAATTGTTGCCTTTGGATAATTTACTAAAATTTCTTCTTAAGCATAAACTTGTTTTTTTAGCTTTATAATGTCAAATTAAAAGTGAGTTTAAATTTATGCGATATAAATAGCGCGCTCCTTCAAAATATAAACTTGTTTTTTTTTAGCATAGTTTTAATAGTATTTAATAAAGGTTTATAGTCTCAAAGAAAAGAGAGTTAAAAGTTACACAATCTAAAACCTGTTTATTTTAGCCCAATTAATTGAATATTCTTAAAAATTATAAAATTTTTTAACATGCTTTTTTCAAAAGCCATTATCTGTTTTTTAGATAACAATAAGATTTAAAGCATGCGGACATTTTTTCTTAGTATTTGCTGAATATGTAACATTTTTGAAAAAAGTATTAACTATAAATATTGTTGCCTACATTTGGGAGCAAGTTGAACTTACATGATATTTTTTTATACCAACACCACAATAGTGGAGAGGGTATTATGCATTTGTGCTGATATGCGTAATGCCTTAAAATATTGGTTCTACACCATTTTTCATTTAAAATGAGAAAATTCAAGATGAAATTGAGAAAATTCCAAATGAAATTGAGAATTTCAATTTGATATTGTGAAAATTCCAATTGAAAATGAGAAATTCAATTTGAAATTGAGAAAATTCCAAATGAAATTGAGAATTTAAATTTGAAATTGAGAAAATTCCAAATGAAATTGGGAAATTTTAATTTGAAATTGAGAAAATTCCAAATGAAATTGAGAAAATTCCAAATGAAATTGTGAAATTTTAATTTTTCATCGATAAAATTGAATTATCTACATATATAATTTTTATTATATATGCCAACAGGCATATCTTCCAGATCCAGAGCAGATTGGTAAAACGATGAAGTATATTGTATGGATCTACTGCAATCTCCAGTAGTTATACATGTCTTAGAAGCATTAATCATCTGTTCTAAAAAGACAAGCCTCTGTTCTCCTACATGGGTGGGAATTACGTTCGGTACATTTATCGTTGTTGTTACCGTACTTTTTATTTTTGACCAAATAATTTCAATGGGGTTAAGCATCGGTGAATAGAAGCTCAATCGCAGGAGCGTAGCTGGAGAGTTGTCAGAAATAATTTGTAGCCGACTGTGGCATTGAGCATTGTCACATACCAATACGAGGATCTGGATGCCTGTTGGTCAATAATACTGCGATTTTTATTTAGTTTAATTTTTTTCGATCCTTGTTAGTTATGTATGTTTGTTGAATGAATATAATAAAAATTATATAGATAATTCAATTTTATCAAGGAAAAATTAAAATTTCTCAATTTCATTTGGAATTTTTTCAATTTCAAATTTAAACTTCCCAATTTCATTTGGAATTTTCTCAATTTCAAATTGAAATTCTCAATTTCATTTGGAATTTTCTCAATTTCAAATTGATATTCTCAATTTCATTTGGAATTTTCTCAATTTCAAATTGAAATTCTCATTTTCATTTGGAATTTTCTCATTTTCAATGAAAAATGGTGTAGACCAACCTTAAAGTATACCGATTGACTCAGAATCACTTTCTGAGTCGACCTAACGATGCCCGTCCGGCTGGCTGGCTGTCCATGTAACCTTGTGCGCAAAGTACAGGTCGGAATTTTAATAAAATTTGGGACATAGGTTCTTATTGGCACAAGGACCAAGCCTATTGAAAATGGGCCAAATCGTAGGACCACAGAAACTATCAGAAAATATAATTGATTTTAATGAAATTTAAAACATATATAGAACCATATCTTTATGGTCACATTTGCATTTTTGCATTTTTTTTAAAAATAGGATCACGAGGGGAGATAGGGCCAATTTCTGCCTCTCAAACTGATGTTAATGAAATTCAAAACAAAGATAGATCCATATCTATATGGATACATAAGCTATACAGTTTTTCAATAGTAGGACCACAAGGGGAGGTAGGGGGCAATTTCTGCCTCTCACAAAGTTTTAAACCGATTTTAATGACTTTTATAAACATAGATAAATCCGTATTTATATGGATATATAAGCATGATGTGTTTTTTAATACTGTGGTGTAGCGTATCATATGGTCGGGCTTGACCGACTATACTTTCTTACTTGTTTTTAATTTTTGTTTGTTTTTTTTAGCATAGTTTTGGGTCAATACTTGTTTCATATTTAATTATTGAATCTTTGTATTAAAATATAAACTTAATTAAATCTTATTCTAATTCTTAAGTTGACGTCCTACCAATCACAATCTTCATATCGGATATTTCTTCTCCTTAAACGGGTGTGGCCGCCATCATTTAAAATATTTCAAATAAATCATTTTGTATGCAGTTCAACCTTTTTAAATGTTTTTTTTTTTTTTTTGTTAAATACATTGTGTTCCTAGTTTTTACTAATGGAACATTAAAATCTTATTGACTGTTCGAGCTTTTAACATCGCAGAGAGCGACTTGAATGATTTGAAGAATTTTGTTTGGCGTCGTTGTATTTTCTCTATATAAGAGGGCGAGACAGTGTCCCATACCATAGCACCTGAATGACTTTACAATAATGTCGTTAATCCATACTGTGGGCAGATTTTCTTCCAATGAGCCCTTTTATTTGAATTGCTTTTAGTTTCATTTAGGTACTTAGTTAATATTTTGTTACGAAATCAATTTAATTAGTATTTTGTTGCCTACTTTTAAGGTCTTGTTTATTTTTAGGAGTCAAGCTAAAAGCGTTATATTGAATTTTGTTTTCTATTTTTTCTTTATTTGATTAAGGTAATTCAATCAGCATTTCGTTGCCTACTTTTAAGGTCATGTTTGTATTTCAGATATATTTTGAGGTGTCGAGTTCTATTTCTTAATTTTGTTGTTTAAATTTGTGCATTATTTATTTATTTCTTTTTAATTTATTAAAATTATTAAGAATATTGTATGACTTAGTGCGGCGTTAAAGTTTTAAATTTGTTGCCTATTTTTGGGCTAATGTTTATAGTTGCAGTATATTTGGAGAAGTCGGCTCTATATTTGAATTTAGTTATTTAATTTTGTTAATAATTAAAAAATTTATTTACAGCCTGTTCATCGATTTCGAACGTTAACGTTCGCATAGAAAATTATATTTAAAACAAAAACAAAATTCTAAAATTTGTTTTTGCTTCAAATGTAATTTTCTATGCGAACGTTAACGTTCGAAATCGTTGAACAGGCTGTTAATTTTTAATTTTGGAAATTTTAAAGTATTTTTTTAAGGGGCAAATCATTAAGTATAAATTGTATGAGCTAGTGTTGGGTTAAAGTTTTAACTTTATGAAAATGATATAAAATTTTTTATTTTAAAGGGTTATTTAAATATTGGTTATAAAATGTTTTAGATTTCTTTTTTTTTATTAAATTTTAGCCTAATGTTTTTAGTTTCATAGCCTACTTTTAGGAGCACAATTTTTTTTTAGTTTTATGCAGAATGACCTTGTTATGATTTATAGCAAAACTAAAAAGTTGTTTGAAACAACTACAAAACACAAATATTATTTGAAATACTACTGGCAATTTGTAAATATTTTTATAAAGTTTTTTTCTCTTTTTTATTTGGAAAGTATGTTTGTTTATTTAAAAAAAAAAACTCAATTATCCTTTAAAAGTTAATAATTTTGAGATTTAAATTTTTTTACTTTTGGAAATAAATTTATTTTTTTTGCATAACAAATTTAATACTTTTTTTTACTAAAATTTACTTGATTAAATATTTAATTTATTTAAATTTTTTTTTTTTTTTAATTTCTACAAAGTTTTTTATTAATTTTTTTTTTTTTTTGTAAGTGCAAACAGTTCGTTTGACTTTGTTTGTATGAAATTTGTTGGAAAATTAGGTCAAATTATTTTTATTAAATATTAAATAACAAAATTTTCTATTTATTTTGGTGTAAAAGTGTAACAATTTAAAAAAAAAAAACATTAACGACCACATTGCATTTTGTAATATTTCTAAAAAAAAAAAGAAATAACTTGTTTAAATATGAAACCCAGCTGTTACAAATGCCTTCAGCTATAGATATTTTACACATAGATACACTTGCACAAATTCAGACATACACAAACAAATATTTACACACACATACACATTTACTAGTTATAAACTCCTTCCTGCCTACTCTCTTTCTCTGGCAATGTAGAAACGCTCTTTGGCGTTAAAACATAAAAGAAGAAAAACACAGTGGGGGAAAAAATCGAAAAATTTCATGAAAATTTTAAACTATACACAATTTCTGCTAAAACTTTGGGCTTATGAAAGAGTCGAGTTAAAAATTTTGAATCGATGGTTTACAATTGTTAAATTAAAGCTTTAGGACGGCAAAAAGGATCCCCAGATTTAATTGAGTTTTGGATCAAGTGTTGCAAATAGCAATTATGTAGTGGAGAGGTGGAACATGGGGCAAGATAGACTAAAATATATTGACTATTCCGCCGACATCTACCTCCATTCCGATACTTTTGCTGGTACGCCAATCAAAAAGCATCCCCTGTAGATTTGAAGTTCAGCATCGGAGAGATCAATATTTTTCAGTAAACACAGAAAACGATATAGGTAATAGAGGAGGTGTACTCGTAGCAGGGTAGATTCAAAAACGATGCCCAAAGTCGAATTAACAAAGCCATAAACTCCAACATAAAATCTGTTTTACTGTATGGATGAGTATCATGGAACGCTGAATCCCGAGATATCCAGAGCAGGCAAGTATTCATAAACAAATGCTTATGAAAAATTCTTTGCGTATTATGGCCCAGGGCAATTAACAGCAGCAGGGTTGTTGGCATTCACCAGTGCATATTTAAATCAGAAAGTTCAATTCAAGATGGATGGGCCATGATCTGAGAAAATCAGCAGATGATATTGTCAGAAAAGCGCTCGACTGCAATACACAGGGTTAATAAAAAAGTTTTTTTTAACAAAATTTGGTTTCGTTATATTGTTTACACTTCCAATTTTTTTTCGTAGCACTGTGTCTAACAATTATTCTTTTCTAGTTGTTGCTTTTATTTTTTAGTTTGTTTTTAGAAATTTTACTTGTTTTTCATTATTTTTGTGTTGTGTTTTTGTTTTTAAACTATAAATAAATGTTTATTCTACAATTTGCATGTGTAGATAACAAAACACTGCCACACATACAAACACACAAAAACTCAGCCAAAAACTATACTACAAAAACTATGCAATTTTCTACTACTAAAACACAGCATTTGGCATAGCAAATGTATAAGTGTGAGTGTGTGTATGATGGTCGTGTAAGTGGAATTAAAGTTTGAATTTGAATACTTTATAGCATTAGCTAGTTTCGATTTTCAGTTTCTCTCGCATAATAAAAACAAGAGCCAACAACAAATAGTGCAAAGAAAAATATGTTATTATCACACATATACACTCTAGCACACACACACACACACAGCTACACTTACAAAAGTTTTATCTACTTGGCAATATTTAAATGTCTTCTTTATTCATCCTCTGTTTTATGCTCTGTTCTAACTCTCTCTCTTTTTCTCTCTCTTCAGCTTGCCAGTCACTCCTCTTGGCAGTTGCTTTAATTTTAAAACTCTTTGGTGATTGAACTCCTGCTAGATGTTATTGTTGCTGTTGTTAATGCTAGTTTTATTTGCTATTGCTTTATTTGTAGTTATTGTTGCTTTTGTTGCTGTTTCTGCTTTTATTACGTACCATTTGCATAAAGTTTAAAAATTTTGTGGTATAGCATAAGCATGCTAAAATTATGCAGCATTTTAATTAATATTTTGTGGCATGCTTTTGGGCTGAACAAACTGGTGCGAATGAGTACGTACTGTATTTTTTTGCAGTATTATTTTTATAATTTAAACGTTTGTAAGTGTATGTGTGTTGTTATGTGAATGTATTTGTTTGTTTTGTTTATGTGTTGGCTTAGTAATTTTCAACAACTAAACTATTTCAGCCATGAAACCCATTCAAGCTAAAACCATCTAACGAGAGAAACAAGTTTTTTTTTATAAATTTTCTGTATTTTTTGTTGTTTGTTATGCCGTTATTGTTCAGCCGCGTTTGTTAAAGAATTTTATAAAACAAATACTGTAGAATTTTGCTTAAAACTAAATAAGCAAACACCTCGAATAGAAAAAAAAAAATAGAATGTTTTGTTGCATTGTAGTCAAGGAAAATGATATAGTTTTGAACAAGAAAATTTTAAACCATATAAATTTAAAATATAAAATTAATGAAAATTTAAAACGTCACACATTCCGGACGAAAGGCTATAAAGTCCGTAGTTTCTCTTCCGATAGAATTTGCTTTAGCTTCTTTAAATTAAATTTTCGTTTTTTGGAGAAGCAATTTTCGATCGGATTTGATTTCTGCGACAGGTCTTGGTTCAAATTGGATTGAAATTTCCTTTAAAATTGTATTGCAATTTCGATCGATATCGAATACTGTAATTTGGCCCATTCGAAAAAATACAGAATTATATTTAAAAAGTTGTGTTTTTTTTTTTATCTAAAAAGTACTTTTAACTTAAGCGTTTTTTGTTTAAAGAAAAACTTATTTCGGCGAAACACAGGTGGTTTTTCTAACTGCGTGAAAAGTTTTTATAAAAAGTAACTCTCTTGCTAAAAACGTATTTTATATTTAAAAAAGTCCCATTTTATGGCAAATAAAGGGCTTATGTGCACAAAATGAATTTTTGCGTATAAAAATTCATTTTGTTTTCATAACGTGTACCTTTTTCATAAACTTTTTTTTTACTAAAAGAACAAAACAATACCTTAATATGCAAAGTAAACTTCTTTTTATAAAAGAAGCATTTATGCGTGCAAAATATTGATGACCTTGTAACTATTATGTATAAAAGGTACTTTTTTGTAAAAAAAAACTTTTCGTAAAGTAAAAATGGAAGTTTTTGACAAAAATATATCTCAAATTAACTTGTGAAAAAGTTTTTTTTAACATGAAAAGTTTAGTTTTGCCTAAAAGGACTTTTTTGCATAGTAATAACTCTCTTCAATATTAAGGAGTTTCTTGTGTAAAAAGTACTTTGTTTCATTCAAATGCACGTTTAAACTTTAAAGTATGAGTTTTTTTTTTCATAAAATGTACTTTTTCGCATAAAAGCTTATTTATTTTGTGTATGTTTAAATATGGTCACCTCCAATAATACTATGTTTAAAGAAAATTTTAACCATATTATGTTTAATTTAACCATATTTTTGTCACCGACAACCATGTTATGGTTAAATTAGTCCCCTATCAAGAAGCTACAACCATATTATGGTTGCCTCTAAACATGTTATTGTTAAATATGACAATAATTTATTTTTAAATTGACAATAGTATTTTCCTCTTTTTCAAGAGCAACATGCTATGGTTGAAAACCAACCATGCTATTATAAGTGTTAAGCATATTTTAGTTATTATTAACCATAATGTGTTCGGAGGCAACCATATTATGGTTGTAGCTTCTTGATTGAGGACTATTTTTACCATAATATGGTTGTCGTTGGGAATAATATAGTTAAATTAAACATTATATGGTTAACATTTTCTTTAAACATAGTAGTATTGGAGGTGACCATATTTAAACTTGTGTTTTCTCTGGGTGTACATACAAATCGGAGACTTTTCTGAAAAACGCTAGTTTCTTGCATAAAAAGTACTTTTTTTACATGAAAAAGTAATTGTTTGCATAAAAATAATTATTTTTTGACAAAAAGCGAAAAATGCAATTTCATTCTTAAAAAGCAATTTTTCGAACACAAAAAGCAGATATTGAGTTATTGTTAGTTCATATTTTGTTATATGAAGATTTAATAAATAAATAAATATTGAAAAAGTACTTTTTTTTGCATGAAAAGTGGTTTTTTGCATAAAGCGTGAAGTTTTCGAATTAAAAACAGTTTTTTATTACAACCAAAATATTTTTAAAGCACATTTTTGCATAAAATGCATTTTTTCGTAAAACCACCATTTTTAAAAAAATTTAATTGGGTATGGGGTACATATTTTGAATGCCGCCTTTCTGAATCCAAAACCTGTTTCACGAAATTTTTTATGGTTTCTGAGATATAAAGCGCCATATCAACTATTTTAATGTGTATTAAATATTGTTTTGCTCTATACGCCACTGTTTAGCGAATGTTGCAAATTTCTAATACAAATACATACCAAATAAATTTTAATCTGGCTTTGCTTCATTATCGTAGGAAAAACAAGTACTTTAAGTAAAAGCAGAATAAAATGACAACAACATAATAAATTTTACTCTTGCTTCGCTTCATTACCGTAAGAAAAAAGCAGTAAAAGCAAATACAAAATAAAATGTCAACAGCTACTATCTACTTTTTAGAAATATATTTAGAAAAGTGGCGTACGCGGCACAGTATAATAATTTTAACTTTCAAAAAATTACTATGAGTTACTAAGTTCGTTAAAGAATGTTTACAAAAATTAAAATTTTTCTTCAAAACAAACGCCAGAAGCAGTAGTGAAAATACGGGTATATTTCAGAAAACTTCATGTAAAACTCGTTCATTTTATCAAAGTTATTTTTGGGAATACAAAATTTATTATTTATAAGATTTATGTATTACGTGTTAAATTTCCAGTTTTTCATATTTGATAAATACACTTCACTGTAATTTTTCTCCATCACGACTTTTTGGCATATGCGCCAAGCCAATAATGAGCTGACAATATGTTTGTTATTTAAATGAAAATTACTTAAATGTTAATTAATCCTGGAAATCGTGACAGTATTTATTCTGTGCCAGGGTTTCCATTGATGGGTCAAAGATGACCTGCGGTGTTGGCCCTGGGGTTTTCTCGGAAGATTCAGGTTGAAATACTGGCGATAAGCCATAAAAACAGAGCTCCCTGCTACTTGATTTGTTGCAAATAGCAACAAAGCATTAAACAAAAAACATCTGTTTTCAACAATAGAATTTTAAGAAAAATATTTTATAAAACTTTTTAAATTTTTTTTTTTTTTTTGATATTTTTAGTTAATTTTTTTTTTCATTAAATTATTTTTACTGAAGGAAGGAATTTAACGACATGAAAATTATTAAAATTTGTTGATAATTTTTATTCTTGGCTGAGCTGGGGATTGAACTCGGGTTGAATTTACATGTTTCAAGAATCACCATATTTTTTCATCAGAACTCTTTGACGTGCTTACCTCTGCACCACTGCGGTACCTGCCAGACAACAGTCAAATATCAATCTTCAAATACTGGTGATTTGACATGTGCTGTAATTATCATTTTCAATTTATTTACATGTTGCTTCCTTTCTTCTGTTTTAAAACATTAAAATATGGTTTGTTAATGGTTTTGTTTCAGAGAAATATGTATTACTAAAAAAATAATATTTAGTGCTTGTGTTTTATTTAATATGAGTGACTGATTTTGACATTTGCTTTCGCATAATCACCCTTATTGCGTTTGGCGTATTTTATATACGCCTACGACTGTTTGGTAATAGATTAAAGAAACCGTGAACTTTTTCCTTTAATCTATTACCAAACAGTCGTAGGCGTATTTTAAATACGCCAAACACAATAAGGGTGAATATTCCATAGTGGGGGCAAATTTTTATGAAAATTATACACTATCGCTCGCTTGCCTTAAGTGGCGCAAATCTGCTGTTTGTCGTTGAAATTGCCAGTCTGGCTGTAAGTTTATAAAGTTTTAGCTTTAATTTTAAAAATTTTCTTGCAATTGTGCAAAATATTTAAAATTATTCATTTGTTTTCTCCCACTTGTTTACAAATATTTTCCTCTTGAAAGCTCTTTGGGAATTTAACGTTTAACTTCAGCTTTTTTTTTTATTCTATTTAAAATTCACTTGAATTTACATGTTTTTTTTTAACAGAAGGCAAAATTTGTTCTAGTTCAAAAATAGTTTTCCAGTAGTTGTTAAAAAAAACTACTTTGAGTATTTCTTTTGAGAAATTCTTAATTTTAAGTAAAGAAAAGCAAAAGAAAATTTCTTTAAACGAAATTCTAGGAGAGTTAATTTTTTTAGGATTTTTATTTGCCCAGTAATTATTTTATCTACAAAAGGCAATAAATATGCTTTAAGGCTTTATTATTACTACAACTTCCTTTACAATTCAATAACTCTCTTATAAATAATTTCTTTTTTTTTTGTTTATTGTGATAAGGAAAAAACTTTTTATTTTTTTTTTTTTTTTGCCAGCCAACACATCAAGAGTTTGAATTGAGTCGAGCCGTTTCTACTTGAAAACAAAAAGTGAAATAAAAAAAGGATATAAGACTTGGAGCCAACCGGAGTAAAAGAAGCCTTTAAGTACTATTGATTTTTGTTGTTTTCTCATGATAAAATACTTCACAACTTCTTTCTGTGCTCTATGGGAAAATTTTTTTCATATAAATATTTTTTTTTTTGTATATTTTGCACTTACAGGCATATCAAATCATATTTATAAACAGTATAATCTCCCTTAACGGACGCCTTTTTTGAGCGAAAACCGCACTTTCGACAGACACTGTTCCCTTGTCTCAGCAGCGTTCTAAAGAAAAATATTAAGTTTTTTTCAAAGGACATTCCCCTTATTCAAAAACATTTAAATGGGATCATTTGGTGTCCGGCCATAAGAAATTTCACTGTATATTCTCGTACAACTGCCAAACACTTAAACAAACCATACAAACAGCCATATTTTAATATTTGCATACAAACTTAAAAAAAAAAAAATAATAATAATAATAATAAAAAAAAAAATATTGTAGTTTTTTAACGTTATTTTATTTGCTAACAAACACAACGATACAAGTACTCATACACTAATAAAAAGCAATTATATTAAAATGCAATTTATTTAATTAAATCAAGCCTGCTACTCTGCTTCAAATATTGGTGCAAAAGGGAAGAAAGAGAGAGAGAGAGAGTAAGAGAAAGAGTAAAAAAAAAAAACTGGGAGCAGAGCGATATACCAAAGAGTTAAGCAAAGTGCATAATTAATCTTTAGTAGTTTTATATATTTTTTTTTTGCTATAATTAAATTTCTTTTTTAACAGCAATTATTTTAAATTTAAAGTAGAGAAATAATTTAATAAATTAAAGCCTAACAATATGCTATACAAAACAAAAAGTTTTAAAAAATGCTGCTACAATAAAAAACTAAAACTAAACCCCTTCCTTAGACGAAATTTTATGATGCCTAAAATTAGGCATTTGTATGTTGGTAAATCGAAACTTAAACTACGAAACATAAAGAAAATAAGACCAGAAATATTCTGAAGATAATAAAAAGCCTAATACTAGGCAATATAAACTAAACTTTTTATAATTTTTGCATGTTTAAATTATTTTAAAGAGTTCAATTCTAACATAAAATCTGTTTTGTTCATAAAAAAAATTTGCTAGACGTAGCCGACGAAATGGCTAAGAAAATTTTATTAAAAGGGGCTTTTAGAGGTTAAGTGTAAATTACACCTATTTTTCTGAACTATCAAAATTTAGTATTCAACTGCCACTTCTTGTCACTTTAACAATTTTTAAGTGACTTTATTTAGACAGATGATCTTCACAAAATGTATATTTAACGATAAAATGCTCACAAATGTATCCCTAAAACAAAACTTTATTATCGCGTTATTATGCCTATCACGAGTGGTTAAAGAAGGTTAAAGAAATTACAAAAGGAATTAAAAATTTATAAATATCTGAATTTCTCAAATATTGATAATAGAACCCATAAAATATAATGCCCCTATTGCGGTTCTACACTCAACTCAGTTTGGCCGTGTAAGAGTAAACCCAACTTATGCACAACCAAACTCATTTTAGGTATTGCGATACCCAACTGTTTTTAGTTGAGTTTGCTATAAAGTTGCCAACTTAAAATATCACGTTTGACAAGTGAAATTTTTATAAAATTATATATTTTTTTTTAAACTAAAAGTGTTTTTGACTGTTGTGTCGAATAAAAAGTATTTATAATGAATACTAGTGTCGATTTATTTTATGATGATGAAAAGGAAAACTCTTGTATAGATGCGCTACCAGCGTTGCCAGAATTAAGATTTTATCTTATTTTTCAAGATTTTTTGAACAAAATAAGATTTAAAGATTTTTTTTCTCAAATTAAGATTTTTTTATTTCTTGATATAAAGATTTTTAACTTTAAGTTTGTACATCCTACATAATTTTCTTTTACAGTTTTTTAAACAGTAAATTTTTAAAATAACGAGGTTGTATATCAGCTTGTTGTCTATTGGTTTTACACACTTTTGTACTAACATGCATCATTATTTCTGGGCATACAAAACATTTAAAAAACCTCAGAGATTCGCGGTTGTTCATTTTGGGAATATTGATAAAAAAATTATTTGTGAAAAGAAAAATGTATAGTATCTATTTAAAGATTAATTTATTAAAGAACAAAAAAGTTCATGTATTTAGTTACCATGTCTTAGTACCAAAAGGTAAAACTAATGGAACTAAACCCTAGGATTACCGTCTTGGTCGGGCCAGACCAAATTTGTGTTTTCCTTGCAATATTTTTCGAATATAACAAAACAAACAATCGAATGAAACTAATTTGGATTCGATTGAAGCAAACTAGTGGGGTAAAATTTAATTTTTATATAAAAGTCTATGAAATTACCCTTTTGGCCAGACCGAATTCTTGTTTTCTTGCAATATTTTTCAAATAGGAAAAAATATCAAAAAACAGAAACGTGAATTCTATAAATGATATGTTCTGAATTGAATGAATCAAGTTTGAATCAAATGTGTGGTAGATGCGAAAAAGCAATGTGCAAAATTAAGGACTACATATTCGATGACTTGCATGCAAAATATAATAATAAAAATATATAATAAATGCGTATAATCTAGCAAATAACTTACGTTCAATAAAAAAATATATTTATTAACTTTTTATTTAATTGGGTTTTAAGCTGTTCTAATTGTGGTCTGCCTAGAACAAGAGGAGTGGTAAAAAGTTACAGTTAATCATAAACATGGAATGTTTGTAAACAAAGTATTTATACATAAGTGCTTAAGAATATCTGTTTAAACGTGTACCAACATTATTTTAATAAAAATTCATTAGGAATATATTTAGGAAAATCCATAGTTTTCAGTGAGCTTTTTTTAAATGCAATTTTCTCAAATTGCCTTCGATATAACAACGGTATCAAAAAATATAATATTAAATTGAAAACCCTCAAGATTTCATATGGTGTATGAGTCTCATAGCCCCCAAACCAAATTTTTTTTGCCCATAATTTATGCATCTCTAATATAAGAATTTAATTACTTTCGATGAAACTTCTTTATATAGATGGAGTTTTTTGCGTTCTTATTTATTAGAAATTAAGTGCATTTAAAACGTATTTTTTGGAAAATATAACTAAAACACAATTTTAAACCTACAATTTAATTTTGTATAAATACCACAATTACGTATTTTAATTTAAATATGTATGTAGTTTCCATAATAAAATGTAGTTTCTTTTAAAAAATTAATAATTTTTACTTTTTTGCCTTTGTTATAAAAAATTTCAAGATTTTTCTCTTCAAAATAAGATTTTTTTTGGCCAAAAAAGATTTTCCTTCCAAATCTTTTGGCAACGCTGTGCGCTACGTACAAGAAGACAAATTCGTGATGATTCCAACCCTCTTGAACTTCCTTCCTAGTACCAAGTAAGAACTTCTAATATGTAACGAAACTTTCTTGTGCCTCATGTATTCTTCTTCTGGTTGGGTTAGCTGTTGGCTAATCGACTGGTTGTATTATTGGTTCTACTGACTCAGTAAAATTGTCACTTGATGGTGAAATATTTTCAGCACCAAATACTTGGCCAGACAGGCAATACAAGAGCTGCGAAACAGTATCCTCAAGGCTATTTAATGGAACTTCCTGTGAGAGCACTCCCCCTGTCGCTTGAGTGTTTCTTTTTTTGTTGGCAAGTTTTCTTTATAGTTGCCTTGTAGTGTATTCAAACCTGTGCCTAGAATATTATAAATTAGTTTAAGAAGATTATAAGTGTTTAAGAGAAATTCTTGTCGTGGTCCCAAACTATTTAACTCCACTATAAACTCTTCCCATTACTCCTAACATGCATTTTTCATCACACCAAACTTTGGTGTTTTCCGCGAGCAATTTCTAAGTTTTTCTTAATAAGCTCGACAAGCCGCTCAAATTAAGCTTTCGCTTTTATTTTCGAACTAATAAAAGTTTTTAAAAATAGCGAACAAGTTATTACAAAAATTTATATGTACATACCTACGATTTCTCCATTTTGTTTTCGATTTTCACCGAATAAACTTTTTAGCAGTTGTGTGTATTTAACATTTTTGTCGACCAAACTTTTACAAAGTCGAAAACGACAATACGACGAAACAAACAGATACACAACTGAATAGCCAACAGCCAGTTGAGTTGAAAATGGCAATTTGAATTTACCAAAGACAGCCAAACTGTTACAAAAGTGGAAAACCGCAAATGGGGCATACATTTTCTGGGTCTATATAACGATTAACGATGTCTGTGTGTCTGTTGAAAAAGGATTTCCGAAGACCGACAATAAATTGTTATATATTTATAACACATATAGTCCGCTATAGATTGTTAATAAAATTCAACCCGATCGGTCAATAAATGGCTGAGATAAAGGCAAAAAGCCACGACTGCCTCTAAGCTTTACGTACTAGCCAGAGATGGACCACTAAAATCTTCAACATTCAACATTTTTTATTTTTTCGAATTTATTCTATGAGCTAAATTTCAGTTATGTATTTTATAAAGCTTTTTGTAATAGTTCTATTCCTTCAATTTTTCAGAAATGACCTTCGGAAGGAAATAATTCCCAGTTTCTATTAGTAGAAATATTTTTTCTATCGCACCTACAAAAATTCACTTCTTCAGATGTCATTGGCAAAAAAAAAAAAAAAAAAAAAAAAAAAAAAAATAAACTGTTGCTTTTACTTCTGATCCGTTAAAGGAATGTTTATCACTGCCCAACCAACTTAAAAAGTGAAAAGTTCTATACTACAAATTTTCGTTTTTTGTTCGACAGTTTTTCGTTTCGACTGCAGTTTTTTAAACCTTGCATACAAATCAGGGTTGATAAAGTTGGTACAATTGTACTTTTTTGGTACAAGTCAAAACTAAGAAGTACGCTGGTACCCCCGTGACTCATTTTGTACTATTTCCAAATTTTCAAACCTACATATTGATATAAAATGGCAACTCGTATTTACTGTCCAATGCATATAAGCGGAGTTTAGTGTTTGGTGCAAATAGTCTTGCGAAAATGCAAAATTTCGTAGCTTTTTTATGAAATCTTAGGGAAATTCAATTTTTTGTTGTTGGACTTATCAAAACAGCTATGATATTTTGCATTTGCTCTTTTGCAAGACCATTTGTACCAAAAACTGAACTCCGCTATTGTGAATAGATTTTTGCACTTGTTCATTGAACGATTGCTTATGCCACATTCAAATTTAGTATCAGCGGCAGCCTACATAGTAGAAAAGAGGACTTCCTACATAGTAGAAAAGAGGACTTCCTCTCAATTCAAGATTATTTTGGAACGAATTCATAATATTTTCAAATATTCGTCAACAAGATGGTTGTCACGTCAAGAAGTAATCAACAGAATTTTGGAACAGTGGGAGCCCACTCCATTATTTTAATCCGAATTGTTCTAAAGGAGATTTTACAAGCGCTAAATTTAATTTTATTATTATATTCAGACTTTCTTCTCCTTTCCTGTTTCTGCAGTACATATTGGAAATTGTAGACACAATAATATTGGAATTGCAATTGCAAATATTTTTAGAACGCTTAAAAATTTTATTTGCGCTTAAAATTCGAGATTGCATTTTGAGAAATATTCGTCAATTTCCCACAAAAAGACGATAAATTCTAAAAAGTGTATGAAAACGCTCTCTGGCGACAATTAGAAATAAAAATAAATGGATTTCTCGACCCTAAAAACCGCATGATACAGGTCTTGCTAGACCAATTACAATTTGTTTGCCTGTATTCTTGAATATTTTGGAAAACTAACTATTTTGAAAAATCCAGTGCTCAAAATTAATTTTTAACCAATAGTTTCTTTGGCAAAGTTGCTAGGAATTACTTATAGAACAAGAATCGCGATGTGCTTTTGACGCGAAAAAATTTTACCCACCCTATTGTTATGTATAATTAATGATTATGTATTTTTGCTATCTATACTTTACATGTACAAATGAATTTTAAGTACCTTTTGTTTTTGTTGTATTAAATTTTTGTTTATAAAAATAAAATATAAAAAATTTAAAAAAAATGATTTAGTACTATTGGGGCCGAAAAAGTACGATTTTAAAAGTTCGTTGGTACGATATTGGTTTTCTCATTTATCATCCCTGATACAAATAAATCAAAACTTTTTTAACGTTTTGTTAGATTTTTTCTTTTTAAGTAAATTCAAAAAATTTGTTTTTTGAAAAATTTTCTTTAAAATGTTAGCAGATTTTACAGATTTATTTTTTTTTAAGATTTTAAATAAATTTCTTTTTATTTTTATATTCAAGGATCTTTTAATTAAAAACGGCAATTTAAGACCACCCAGAAAAAAAAACTTTTTTAAAGCTTTTTTTCCTACTTTTAATTACTTTAAGAATTTTTTTTTTGTTTCTTTACCAGATATCATTGAAATTGATATGGAAATCATAAAATAAAAAGAAAATTATTTAAATCCTTAGAAAAGAATTTAAAAAAAGCACTAAGGAATAAAAAGTATTTGTAAACAAGTTTTGACAGCCATGACAATGATACGAGAACGATGATAGTGATGATGATGATGATGATAATGAAATTAACACAAATAAGACTAAATGTAATCTGATATTTTGTTTAATAAGGCGCAAGTTTTGTTTTTTTTTACAGATAAACTAAATAAAAAAAAAAAACACCACCAAAAATATTTATAAAAAAAATTTTGTTGTCACTAAGTTCTTAGAGGTCTCTTTATTCCCCCTCTTGAAATATACTTTTCTAGAAAAGTGGTCATCTTATTAGGGCACAATTATGTGCTCTAATATTTTTCTTTGGTTTTAAATAATTATTAACGATCATAATGATAACGTTTGTGAAGTTTAAGGCCATTAAATGGTGGTGGTTTTTGGAAAAAGAATCCAGCTTGTACATATCTATGTTTATTGGGTTAGTATGTATTGTGGTTTATTTGAAGTAACCTAATATTTTGTTTATCTTTTTTGTGCATTAAATTAATTTGGTGTGGTAATAATTTGTAATACATACCAGTAACTAAAACGGTTAGTCATAAAATTTATTAGTTCATTATAAGATATGTAACATTTTAGGGTCAGTTTTACAGTTAAAAAAAAAAAAAACAACAACTTAACAAAATCTAATTAGAAAGTTCGTAGTTCTTTTAAAAACTTAAAAGAAATGCTTTAATTTTTTTTTCAATAATCGTTAAAATTTGTTTTCTTAAATCTTTTAACTTTTGCAGAGTTTCATTGACGATAGTGTCGTCGGTGAGGTATGCACGACTTGTGCCCTATCGTTAAGGTTTCCTAGAAAACAATTTGGAGTACGACAATATGAGCAATAACATCTTGTTTGGTGCCCCCTATTAAACTTTATGAAATATAATTTTTTAATTTTTTATTTATTGAAATCCTGCTCAAGGAGACAGAGTCTTAAAATTACAGGGCAGGGGTATTAATGTTAAAAATACATTATTTAATTACACTGTACAACAATTTCTCACTTTTTCGCAAAGAATGGGGTTTTGAAAATGAATTCTGATGGAGAAGACAAAAAAACACGCGTGTCGACGTTTTGAAAGATCACATCAGAATTTTATTTCAGAGGGGGTTAAAGTTTTCCTCTTTTTTCTCTCACGAGTTGTACCATATCGTTAAGGTTTTCTAGAGAAAAAAATTGGTGCTAGTAATAACGTCGTGTTCTTTGGTCTACCCTATTAAACTTTATGAAATTTATTTTTTAATGTTTTATTTATTGAAATCCTGATCAAGAAGACAGAGTCTTAAAGTAAGAAGGCAGGGGTGTTAATGTTAAAAAATTGTCACACTTACATTATTTAATTACTCTGTATAACAATTTTGAACTTTTCCCAAAATAATGGGGTTCTAACAATAAATTCTGGTAGAGGAGACACAAAAATAAGTGCGAGTGTTTGCATTTTGAAAAATCAAAACGAAATTTTATTTTAGAGGATTAGCGCTTTCCCCATTTTATCTGTTCATGCTGCCTATCAACTTATGAAACGATATCTTCTAGACATCTCAGCTATAAGGTTTGTTCGGAAACTTTGTAAAAAATGGTACGGCAAATACTTGTGTGAATCATATTAACCCTCTTAATCTATTTTCTAACAAATCGTCAAAAACATTCCTTTGAAGGGAGATGATGGGGATGAAATGTCCCACAAAAATATTGGCCATTATGTTTTATATATCGGAACACAACAAAGGGCTTAGCCTGCAGGAGTGCCGAAAGGTTATTGAATATTTAATTCTTATTTTCTACTCAATTCTTGATGTTACATCTACTGGAACGTGCATTGAAAAGCAGTTGCAAGATATCCGAAGAGTTTTCTTTACAGCCTGTTCATCGATTTCGAACGTTAACGTTCGCATATAATATTACATTTTAAACAAAAACAAATTTTCGAATTTTGTTTTAAATATAAATTTGCTATGCAAACGACGACGTTCGCAATCGTTAAACAGGCAGTTATACTGCCTGTTTTTGTTTTACAGCCGGTTTAACGATTTCGAACGTCAATCAAAGTTCGAAAAATTGTTTTTGTTTTAAATGTTATTTTCTATGCGGTTAACGTTCGAAATCGATGAACAGGCTGTTAAATATAATTTTCTATGGGAACGCTAACGTTCGAAATCGATGAACAGGTTGTTAATGTTTTAAAGTCGTACTGCTCGGCTACTTGATCATGACAGTTTCTGTTGTGTCAATATCTTTCATTCCGATATTTAAAACCTACGGCATAATTCAGGTGTATGCATTCCGTGGATGCAACAAAAATTCAAAATGACAGGCTTTCTAATGTCTCCGGGATTTCTTAATAGAATCTCTATCTATCTGAGCACACGGGGGTTAGTAGCCCCCGGTGACACGGCACCGGTCTGATTATGAGACCTCGGTTAGTATGATTTATGCGGGAAATGCTGTCTTTCAGGACAATTGCCTTTCCGTAAAGACTTTAGATCGCAGGGAAGGAAAAATTCCACATATAAACCCGATCCCTAAAATCACTTTAAGACAGAAAAATCCCATATAAATGTAGATATCGAGATAATATTCAGCACAAAGAACTCTTATAAGGTTCTCAATCTAAAAGATGATTTTGTTTTATCGGGTGCATGATTGGCCTTAAGTTTTAAATAGGGAGACTTTCGGAAATGTGTCTATAAATACTATGGTTTAGGGTATTATATGCTCGAGCTTGACTGACTATACTTTTTAAATTTTTGCTATTAAAAAAGTAGCAATAAAGTTTATTACTTAAGTGTCCTTTAACATATAAATAAAAAAAAAAAAACTAGAATTTACCAACTTTTAATGAAAACTTATCAGAAATTTTATTTCTTTAATTTTTTCTTTAAAAATGCTTTTAATTTTTATTTTTAAATAATCTTTCGAATCCATTAACTCACTATTGATTTTCTTAAATGTAGTAAAAATAAAGTATTTTTCTTACGCCTAAACTATAGGCTTTAAATTTGTTTAAATTGAAATGCCCTAAAAGCTTATGCTTTGGTTTTCCTCTTGATTGATTTATTAGTCATAAAACCCCGTTAACTATTATTTTTTATAACTTAAGGGCCATTAAAAAAAGTTCTTTTTCTTTTTATTAAAAAAAAAAAAAACAACAATATAACCGAAACACAATAAGAAAATATTTCAAGGGAGTGTTGGTTTTTTAATAAATTATTTAGAAGACATGCCAGCTTAAAATAGTTTTTTTTTTTTATAAATGTTTAATTAAATAAATTGATTTTTAATAGAAATGATATCAAGTAATAGTCTTCATTTAATTAATATATAATTAACATTTGAAAAGTAAAATAAAATCCGCTGTATGGTTTCGTTACTTAATCCAATTGCTTAATTTACAGACTTAACAGTTAAACCAGGAAAATTTTATGACCTGTTTCATTCTAATTAACCTATAAAATTTTAATAAACGAGTGTAAAACAAAACAATGCCGGATGTTAAGTTATAAAATATTGAAAATTTTTTGTTTCAAAGATAAACACGGCTTGAAGTCAAGCGTTTAAGAAATGTTCGTTTCGAGGGGTCTTTTGTGGAAGAAAAAAAAAAAAAAATATAAAAAACCAAATAAGGTCGTTTTACAACCCTTGAGAAAAAACATAAATAAAAAAAAAAAAACAAAATAAACAAAAACTTAAAGATATTTATTGGAGTTGAAAAACGTTTTTTAGGGCAATAATAAACTGATCAAGGGCAACAGAGAAATGTGAGTTGTAATAAAAAAAGGCGAACTATTAAAGTATCTGAAAAGAAACAACAATTCAAAGAGACTGGGATAGCAAATTAGACAGTCTACAGCATAAACCCTTAAACATTAGTAAAGTCTATAGTCCAAATTTAGCCTTCGCTTAAGCACAAACTATCAACTAGTCCTAAATCAAAACTAAAGCCTACTCCATAGTCAACACTGGCATGAAAAGCACGCAATACGTTGACGCGAAGACGCGTGGTTTGGGTCTCCAGTTTAAGGCGGGAAAAAACTATGACTGAGCGTTGTCATGATGAGATACTATGGCTTTATGTTTTGTCGCATATTTCGGGTGTTTTTACTCAATCATCGCTTTAAACGAAAGTTCTGTATTCGATAGAGGTCTCCTATAATTGCCAAGCCCGACCTCAGCAGAAAATTAAAGATGGGACCCTTCTGGTCCCACCATATAACGAGCATTAATTTTATGAATATGCTTGGCCGGGCCTTAAATACGAATTCGCGCTGTCCTATGGATTCATTTGTCATTGCCAATAAATATGCAAAGAAAAAGTAACTTTGTTTTACAGCGTTTAAACAGCACTTCGAAAGGGCAAAAACGTCTTTTGGTTTCAACTCTTGTGGTACCTATTTTTTTATTTTACATTTTGAATATATCGAGTCTTTTCCGCAAAAAAGGCTTAAACGTAAAAAACAAAAATTTATAGGAGAAGGTTTTTTTTTATTTTTTTTCATATAAATTTTGTCTGAAGACGGTCGCTTAGGATAAAAATGTTTTTGCTATAAAATAATAACGGTACCTAATGTGACCATGATATTTTAGGAGATGATGCAAGTGTTGCCATTTATTAAAGAAATGAAAATTGAAAATGATGTCTTTTAAGCTATTATTGCGGTAAGGGCTCGATATCATTCGGCTTTAAAATGTTTTGCCCATCATTTTAAAAATTCTTCTTGAATATGACAGCAATCGTAATGGAGTAACGGGGGCAGTTTAAAATGACTAAACCTGTTTGGCTGACCAGTGACCATGTTCTGTAACTCTCGCCTCGAGAAAGTTTGAGTGAAATGAAACAAAAATGCCATAAATTGAAACAAACAGCTGTTTTTCTCACTTAACTGTGTCTGTAACTTTTTTTGGCGAGTACAAGCTGTCACGTAAGGAAATTACTAGCCAATTAACAGAAAAAGTGTGTCTGTAACATTTTTGGTGAGAAAAGTTCCCGCTTTGAACTGTCAAATAAACTCACGAATAAAAATGGGGCGAGAAAAAATTTGAACACTAAAAAACAATTAAAAATGCAAAATGCAAAGAATAATAATAATAATATTTTATTCTTGGCACATTTTTCATGGTTTTATTATTTTGCTTTTAACATTTTTATAAAATATACGAATGTCTTCAAAGCTCGTTTGCAAACAACAAACATTAAAGTCGCTCTTTACACAATTTGGCATAGCCGACGGTTGTGTTTTCGCCGACGTCGTTGAAAAAATTTTAATTTAAGTAAATTTTGGTCGCCGTCAACGATATGTGTTACTGGCGTTCTGAACGTCTGCAATGTCACATCGGCTTCAAGTGCAATATTATGACATTTATAACGTAACAACGTAATCTCTTTTGATAGTTTTCGACATGAGTTACAGACACACACTTTTCTCACTTTTTGAGAAACGATGGAATATTTTGTTTCACATCTTTTCGATGCAAGAAGTTCTCACTAAAGTTACAGAACATGGGTACTGGGCAGTCGTTACCTTTCGTGTCAAAATCACTACTTCTCTGCATCACACAAACCATCTTTTGACTCTTGAAGTTAATTGAACATATTTAAAAAAATCTTTGGAGGGCAGTCGACGGGCTTTAGCTGCATCTTTTTATACCCTTTACCAAAGGTAAAAAATTTAAATTAAAAAAAGGGATTTAACGTTTTTATGCATCCTTATTTGTGCAATTGTCAATTAAATGAAATTGTTTTGTATATAAGCAGCGTTTAAAATTTAAGTAAATTATAAAAAAAACCGGACAAAAATTATTTTGTCAAAACCAGGACTGTGAAGTCGTCAAAAATAGTTCTAACTCTGACTCCGACTCTATTCAATGAAATTTTTTAAGTACGACTCCAACTCCTACTTTAACCTTGATGCTAAATTTATAAGTCTGATACTTATTTGAGTTAAAACTCTTTTCTTTAATGCAGTACCTTTTAAATGGTTTAATATAGTAAGAAAATGGTTCTGTAAAATTTTAAATCGATATTTTAAATCAAACACGTGCCGCATTAAGTATAGTTTTTTATATATGTAAACTAGAAAAACTTTGGAATCGGAAACGCAAGTTTTGTTCGGATACTTCAAATCCGATTCCACAGCCCCGGTCAAAGCTAAATGTGCTTAATTTTGATCTTTTATTCAGCCTGGGTTCACACACTGTCCCTTCTGTTTTTAAGTATACCATTTGAATTCCTCTCCTCAATTACTTGAATATCAATAGAACTTAAACCTGATATATAGAGGTATGTCATGTTTTCTTCCTCTCACACCATTAAACTCAGTTTTGCTGAAAAAAACTTACATTCTGTGAACCCAGACTTAATTCCGATGTAAATAAAAGAATTTTTGTTAATGATGCTGAAGAAATTAGGCGAGTTTTTCTATAAGCACTGCACATGCATATAAGCGAGTTTTAAGATATAATTCTCGTTTAAAAGCACCAAAAAACATACTAATTAAGAAATGCTTATAAGCGATATAGTTCCGATGTAGTTCCGACTATTCCAAAAGCTATCATTTAATCTAAATTTAAATTAAAATTTCCTTTAACCAATTTTTAATGTCTTTAAGGCATAAATTATTTGTGGCATAATTTTGTTTTGTTGACAACTACATATTTTAAATATATTTCATGTGAAAAATTGCTAACAACCAAGTAATTACACTTGTTTGATTCGTCTTATCTGCTGAAACCCCCACACAAATTAAAGAAAACAACAGAGTATATAAGTTTATAATAGTTAAAATTTACACGGTCGTTACCTTTTCTAAGTTAAATTAAATTCAACGGAGCGTTACCAACCACTATGATATGAAATGTTGAAAGAATAAAAAGACATTTTCAAAACGGTATTGCATTACAAAAACACACATCACAATTGACTTTAGCATTTTAACGAAATGTCAAAAAAGCAAAGTGACCATTAAACTAAAACATTATGACGGAAAGAAAACAATAGCAAAGTAATAGGGAAGGAAAATTTTGGGTGCGGTAAAAGTTTATTTTTATTATTTTTTTTTATAGAAAAACACTCCTTTTTTTAAATTAAAAGTTTGAAACATGAATTTCTTAAACATTGTTACAATTTAAAGAAGTTTTTCTATAAAATTTAATTTTTTTTGAAATTAAATGTTTAAAATTTGTAAAACATTAAACTTCTAAGTCATATTTAGGGAATTAATTTCTTTGAAATTTTTTCGAATTTCAATGTCTTTGAGTAGAATGAAATGAAATGGAAATGTAACTTGATTTAGTGATTTGAAGGTGGCAATTAAAACGCCTACAATATTTTCCTTAAAACATTTTGCTACCTCAATACTCTCGGTATTTCTTTGTTTAAACAGTTTTTTTTCCTATAAAAAGCTGAAAAACTTTAATCTTTTTCAGTTTAAGACATTCTTTAATATTTTATAAAAAAAAACAAAAAAAAAAAAAAAGAAATACTGGCTAGTCACGCTATTTAAAACACTTAAACCCTTTTTTTAACACTAAAGTCTTGTTGTACGGATAAATAACTCAACACAATTGGAAATGCCGAAGGTAATCGGCAAACAGCATGAAAGGTGAAAATAACTTTTAGGAAATAGTTTAATTAACTAAATTTCAAGACGACGAAAATTCTGATTTTTTTTTAAATTTATTTTTTTGTAGCATTTACTGATTAAATAAATGTTCAATCCAAATAAAAAATAATTATTCCCCGGGAGTTTAAAAAAAAAAAAAAAAAAAAAAAAAAAAAACTTTTTCCTTCTTCCAATAGTAGGTGATTGAGGGTATCCCTAGTTTGTCATAGCCTACGAAACTTTTAATATTGATCTCAGACCCCAGTAAGTTCATATATTCTGGGTCCTTGAATAATTCTTATTCGGTGAACCATGTCCGTCTGTTTGTCCGTCTAAAAACACAAAATAATTTTTGAAAGACTCAACAGAAAAGATCAGTTTTGTTGTCAAATTCTTTCTCATTCTCATAAGCCGTTAAGGATTATTATCCAGCACAATCGGTTCAGTTTGAAAAGATTTGTTACCCCAAATGTGGAACAACCTGCCTAAAAAATTTATATTTTTTGTTACAAAAACTAACAAAAATTGGTGCCAGAATACACCGATTCTCATTGAGTTTTGCAGAAATTCGTTTTATATAACGGGAAATCATACAACTGAATTTGAATGATCGGTCCATATTTTACCATAGGCTGTTGAAAATACGTTCTTTTTCGGAAGACTCAACGGAAGAGAACAATTTTGTTCTCAAATTCTTTCAAGTTCTCCTAAGAAGTTTAATATTGAAATTGTGAATTAAAGTTAACATGGAGAGCTAGACAGCCGGACGGACGGACATTGTTAAATCGACTCTAAAAGTGACTCAGAGTCGATCGGTATACTAAAAAATGGGTCTAGGACCAATATTGTTAGGCGTTACAAACAGCATCACCAACGCATAATACCCTCTTAACTATTGGGGTGTGAGTATAAAAAGCGAAAGCCAACATAAATCTCTCTCTTTGATGCGATCACCTGTATGAATTCGACTTGATTTTAATCAGGGTTCAAAAGTTAACAGAACTTTATTTAGCGTTCGGCTCACACGCCCAGGAACGATATCTATTTTTTAGGTGTTTGTGTAGACGATCACAACCCTTAATATCATTCGTAACTATTTTCAAGAAAGAGCCGAACATATCGCGTTCTGTTCTTCGTTAAAAAACAGAACAATTGTAGTGATACTGTAGACAAACATTATATTTTAATGTTCGATAAAGTTTCTTTATTAACATTGATAAAGAAATGAACAAACAAAAAATGTTAGCAACGACCGAACACGAACAGCTTGTGTGTGTTTTGTGTATATGATTTGTTTGTGTTTAATTATTTTGCTGGCTTTTTGTTTTTTTTCGTATGAATATTTTGTTTTTGTTTTTTTTTACCAGCAAGCAGGGACGAACATTAATGAGCTAACCCGAACACAATGAAAATTTGTGGGTTTAAAAAAAACCCGAATGGAATAAAATGTTCTCATCTTTTGTTGAGTTGGATAAGAACAGTATTATTTTTGAGTTCAAAAGATGACAAACAGGGAAACGTTATTTTTTTAATGATTTACTACACAAACACTATAAGCGTTTGTGTTTTCCACAAATCTACCGAACCGAACACTAAGGAGCAATATTTAGTGTTTATTTTCGAACACTGATTTTAATAAAACAAACATTTTTTTAATATTCTAAAATGTTTAATTAAACTTTCTTTGTGCCGTTAACTGATTAAACATACAACGCAAATCTATATAATGGGCCATGTCACAGAGTACAATTCCGTTCGGAATGATTCCGTTCGGAATTGAAGAAAACATATTTGTTTGTTGATGGAAAGTGTATTTTGATAGTTTTATGGCCTTTCAGATACAGACAACTCCCATACCGTTCATGAAAACAAAAATGGTTTCATTCCGAAACATTTTTTCGTCATTTTCTGAAGCACCAAAATACGGAATGAATTCCGTTTCCGAACGGAATTGTACTCTGTGATATGGCTGAATAATACAAATGAAATGTTGTCTGTTGCTGATCGCATAACTAGAGAACGGCTTGACCGATTTTGTTTTCTTTAAAATAATCGCCATGGTCCAACTTAGGAAACAAAATGTTCGTATTAATCCAATTTAAGTGTTCTTCGAAACAAAAATTTACCAAGCCTACTTTTACGCTCACTTTTTCTATTTATTTCACCGATTTGGACGGATTTTTCTTTCAAACGATCGCCATGGTCCAACTTAGGTTTTTACGGGAAAAAAATATTGCCCGCCAACTTTTTCGATTTACCTAAAATCAGAAAACGGCTCCATCGATCATTAGTAATCACCTACCGAGCGAAGCCGGGCGGCCAGCTAGTAATAAATAAACATGTATTCCCCGCGAGTTTTATTCCCTTCTCCCATTTTTCCTATTAAAATTTCAGTGTAAAAATGGGAAGAAGAAAAAAACTACCGCGGAATTTTTAAAATTCCGCGTATTTCAAGGTCCAGTTGTTTGCTTAACTCTCTAACATGATGTATTTTAATAACATTTTATTTTAAAACATGTTTCATCATGCCCAAACGTGTTGTTTACGATAAAATCAAAGCTACTTTTTTGTTTACTTTTTGTTATAATAAAGTTATTAAATTTTTTTAAAGAGAAAAGTATGATAAAAAAAAAACACAAACTTGACAGTACAAATTTTTTAATAAACTTAATTACCTTTCAAATTTATTGCTAATAAATTATTATTTTATAAGAGTTGTCATCATTGTCAGTTAAATATTTGAGCGAGCAGTTTGTCTGCTGTAAATTTCGAAATACAAAAAAACTAAAATGACCTGCTATTAGGGAGTGTTTTTTGAGATGGTGTCTTTTATTTTCTTTTATAATGAATGTCTTAGAAATGTATAAAGATTTTTGAACTCTTTCATCAAAATGTTAATGAAATTTTAATGACAAAATAAATTTGTCTAACGAGATTTGTGGCACATTCATTCATAAAAATTAAATAAATTATAAAGAAAAAGTAAGAGAAATTTGTATGAAATGTGTTGAAAACTATTTGGCAAAGAAATTTGAATAATTACTCGTATATCCGGAAAAAAGAAAATTATAGTCTAAAACGGCCATAGTTACAAAAAAAAATATAACAGCTTTATAAAAGGTTTATGAAACGGATTTTCTATGTAAATTTGTTTAATAAACGTGTTTTATTTTTTATAAATAAGGGGAAAACTATAACTGAGACTAAAGACTAAACCCCATATTTATAAAAAAAATTTTGATTTATAACAGGTTTGTTAAACAAATTTTTATAGAAATTTCGTTTCATAAACCTTCTGAAATGTTTTTTATGAAAATTTGGAAAAAACAAATTTTTTTGTTTTTTAAAAATTCATTAAAATAAAAATGCGACAAAAACCACAGTTTTGGTCTAAAAACATTTAGCCCGAATAAATGAGGTTTATTTCATTGTAAGCGGTGCACGTCTTTTGGTTTGGCTGAAGTGCACTTTACGGTGGTCCGGAGGGCCCCACAGGCCTCAGCCCCCTTAAATTTTAATAATGGTTTTTTACTTTTTTTATTTTGAATCGGGTAGCATATTTTTTAAATTTTTTTTCCATACGCCCCGTAAAGTGCACTTTTGCCTTTGGTTTTATTCACAATTTAGTAAGAAAACTGAACATCGATTTTCATACAAAAATAAAATACCAAAAAATATTCCATCGTTTCTCGAAAAGTGAGAAAAAAGTGTGTCTGTAACTCATGTCGAAAACCATCAAGAGAGATTACGTCGTTACTTTATAAATGTCATAACATTGCACTCGAAGCCGATGTGACATTGCAGACGTTGAGAACGCCAGTAACACATCGTTGACAGCGACCAAAATTTACTAAATTAAACATTTTAAACGACAGCGGCGTAAATACTAAAGCCCTGCATGAATGCCGTTTCAAAACATTCGTTTGCTTTTCAACTACTGATTGTCGATTGCTTTTTGCTAACGAATCAAATTCTGTATTGTGAAAAACACATAAAGCTCGAAAAAAATATAAACACACAAATGCAAATGAATTTAAATTAGTATGTTATAAACGACCAAATTCGAAGTGTAAAGAGCATGAAATATACTCCACACAACAACGAAACAAACTAATAACACAAACTACACCAAATCACACGAATCGCACGAATTACACCAAACAACAGTAACAAAATTGGTGATGTGAATTATCTTATTTTTTACACTTGTCGAAGTCACATCAACGACTGAATTGATGAGCATAAAAATATGTGTTAGTAGTGGTATACACAATTGTGCAAAGAAATGGAATTCACTGTTATAGACTCACAATTGTTGTGTGTTATGTTTTCTTTCACATCAAATTATACATTGCGTTGATTTGTTTTTATACCCTTCACCGAAGGTAAGAGGGTATATATAACTTTGTCATTCCGTTTGTATGTTCCACAATATTGATCCTACACCCTATAATGTATATATATTCTGGGTCCTTATGAAAAGCGAAGTTCAAATCCGGTTGTCCGTCTGTCCGTGTGTATGTTGAAATGGGTTTTCCAAAAACCCCAGAAATGATGTGGACTAGGTTGATGTATGTTTATATCACATATACTCCGTTTAAGTTTGCTATTGAATTTCAGCCAGATCGGTCCAAAAATGACGGAGATATGAGCAAAAAACCACGACTGCCTCTGATTTTGCCCAAAAATCCCTTGTTGTTGTTGTATTTTATTTATTTCTGTATATCTTGAGAACGGCAAGAGCCAAAGTTTCCAGATTGGGTACAAACATTTAGATTATCAATATACAGTATCCAACAAAATATGGGCGGGATTGGAAAAGTGGGCGTGGTACCTCCCATACAAAAAAAATCAAAAATTGTATATAAACCTGAATTTTTGGACTGTCATATGACCTATGGCTACGCCTTATATATCAAAAGATCGAAAATCTTTAGTAGAAAATATTTTCTGAAAATTTTGGAAAAATCGGTTCAGATACAAAAAAGTTATGACCAAAATATAATTTTTTTTAAAAAATACCCATTTACGGGAGCCATAGGTCTTTCTGAGTCCACGTTTTATCACAAAGTAAATGGTAAATTTATTCCTAAAGACATCGGTATATAAATCTTTCAAATCGGTTAATAAAAGACTGAGTTATGTCCAAAGTACTGAAATCCAAAAAAATATGTCTTTTTTTTATACCCTTCACCGAAGGTAAGAGGGTATATATAACTTTGTCATTCCGTTTGTATGTTCCACAATATTGATCCTACACCCTATAATGTATATATATTCTGGGTCCTTATGCAGAGAATTTATCAAGAATGAAAATTGGGAATTGAGCACAACAACAAAATCTTATTAAAGAAAAATAATGTATTCCCGAAAATAACTTTGATTCGAGATTGTTATATTTCTCATTTCATTGCAAATAATTGAACTAGACTCTTCGTTCGTGTGATTTAATTCATTTGGACTACTTTGTTTAGGGGTATGTCAAATCTCTGTTCTATGCTGATAAACCAGCAACGTTTGATTATTTGAAAGCCAACATCCGACTCACAATTGAGATAAAGACTTGAAATCCTCGAAAAAGTACAAAATTGGAACGACAGGATGGCGTTCAAAAGGTGCAGTCGCGGAGGCCACGAAATTTGAGAGCAAAAAAAATTTATTTTATTCCATTTAATTTATTATGCTTTATTTTCCAAAAAAGTTCTAGGCCTCTTAAAAAGACCCATTAGCATGAATGTTTACCAACCAACAGATGATGCTCTTGGGAAAGAGAAAAAAACGTTATATTTAACTTAAAGCCATACTATTATGAGTGGCAAACATTTTGTTGGTATTATTTGATTGTGGCTTCTTTATTAAGGACTTATTTAACAATAATATGTGTGCCAGTGACAATAATATGATTGCCGGTAACCAAATGTTTTCAAATTGTTTCTTTAAAAAAAGTTTTGTTGCCCGTGACAACAATTTGTTTACAGTAAGCTTAATATGTTTGAAAATAGTTTTGTTTGGTCAGACCATATCGAAAAACATTTTCATAACATGCATAGACTATACTCGAGGCCCTATGCTACTTATAGGATCAATGGGAACATATATATAGACCAGTGATAACCAAGCCCCAAACTAAGAAAGCCCCGAACGCACGCACACAAAGATATTATGTACTTATGTGCGGTCGCAGAGACTGATTATAGTCTGATGTTTTGAAACGAACAAAGTTGTAATATACATGTGAATTGCCAGCCGTGTCTGTGTGAAAAATACGATAATTGACTGGCTCGCGAGTCTATGGAGTGGTTATCACTGATATAGACTATACTCGAGACTACTTATACTATTGAATGTCTTTCAGTCTCTTGCAAGAAAGCCTTAAAGTTTTGTTCTCATTGCTTTTCTATTAATCAAGTAAATTTATTTAGAAAATATTCTTTAAAATTCCTTATTTAAAATTCTCATTTAATTTATGTTTCCCCAAGATAAACTTTAAACAAATAAAATGTTAAGTTATTCAAAAAAATAAACAAAAAAAAAAAATATTAAAACTTTAATCTTTTACAAATTAACGGGGGGGTTTTTTTTTTGGTAATTTTCTAAAACTTTTTTTCCCACACACATGCAACTCTCTGCTACAAATCCATTTTGCATAAGTTTAACAAAATATGCAGGAAAAACCTCTACACAGACGAGGAGTTTCCGTAAAAAAGCAACTTTTAATTTGTGGACATTTGATAATACCATTTTAGCAAAGTGTTAAGAGTTTTTACTCTACTCCAGCTCACATGGATCAATTAAAAGCAAATTTTGCAAAAATGATTTTGGAGAAGAAAAAAATAGCAAAAATTCAACCTTAAAAAATAGATAAATGTCTAAAGGAAAAGCTACAAAAGTTCAATAGTATATTTTGTTTTGGCTTAAGGATATTTTTTTTTTGGTTTAAAATGGCCTTACCCTTTTTGTTTTTTTTTTTTAGAAGAAGTTTTGAGTAAAAGATTGAAAAAATACTTCGAATACACAAAAAAGTAGCAGTAGAAAAGTTAAGGGCCAGCCATTATTAATCATTGTTGAAAAACTAACTGACATGTACGGTTGGTTTTTGCCAGAGTTTTTCATTTAAACTCATACGTTCGAGTTGTTGTTGTACTTGTAGTTGTAGTTGCTGCTTTTATAAAAATTTTAAACTTTTTCCTTAAAACTTCCGTTTTGCTTTTCATTCATCGCAAGGAAACTTTTATGGCTTTTTTATTTCACTCTACTCCAACTACAACAAGTCGAAGAAGCAACAGCAACAAATTGAAGTTAAATAAATTTAGTTTTTATTTTTTTTTGGTTTTAGTTTTAGTTGTTGCTACAGTTAGTTAGTTTTTGTAGTTGTTAGATGGTTGTATGTGTTAGTAAAGTGTCTGAATTTTGAGCTTCATTTACATATCGTTAAATTTAAGTTATCAGTTTTTTAACACACACTTTTCTAGCAATACAACCATTTTATATATTCTACATGGCAGCACAAACACCAAAAAAAAAAAAAAAAAATTGAAATTGTGAAATAACAACTATTACTATGAATTGAGAAGCAATTGGTGGGAATAAGGGGTTAGAAAAACAAAAGGAGTTAAAACATTTCATTTATGGAGGAAAGGAAACCAAAAGTTTTAGGGGGTTTTTTTTCATTCGAAATGGAAGAGGTAAAGAAAAGCACTGAGACAATTTGGCAGATAATTACTAATGGAATTAAAAAAAATGTAATTTAAATTCAAAAACGTTTATAATTCTCACTCGTTTTACATAACAGTTTTATTTGTACTAGGATCGCCTGGTGGCCGAAATTCGAGCACTCGACATTTACTTTCGAGAAAACCTGTGCGTTATACAACAAAAACGTACACATTTTAAGAGAACGGCAAAAAATTCACTATTCACCCAACTTTGTGCGTATGTCTGTAAGATAAATTAAAACGCTTTTCAAACACTTTAATTCAAAAAATTTAGAAACAAAAATATATTGTGCATATCTACACACAAATTCCTTTAAAACGATATGTGTTTTATTAAAATCGGTGGACGATAAGATACGGGCATTTCCATAATGTCGAACGTGACCATCGTACACATTTAAAGTTAAAAAAAGTCATAAAAAACGTATTTTTATTTTGGCAATAGGTTCAAGTTATAGCTATTAATTAGCCCTATAATTTGTGCTATTATTCATTTTGATAAATTGTTTCGTTTTCAAGAAAATTGCAAAAAACAAGGCATTTGCACGTGACGAAAACAGAAGTGGTTTTTGTGGCCATTAATAAGAATGCCGATTTCAGCGAAACCTGAGGCAATATTTAAGTGCGAAAAATTGTAGAATGTTATGCACTCATGTCTCTTAAATATGGCTGTAATTTTAAATAAAAATAATGTATACTTTTTTTTTTATTTAGCTTTAATCGCTGTCGCACGTGATCTGTTGCACATGATATTTTTTCCATTGATTAGACCGGGTCGACCTCCATACAAAAAACGTTTTGCCAGTCACCCTCTAGAATGAAAGATATGTCAATGAAGTTTCTAAAACAGGAAATATTTTTTTGCCACGCCCCAAAATACAGCCCTTTTGGTTTTTTATATTTAGCGCTGCCATTCAAAGTCCGATATCATCATATTGCATATCGTTGTTTATGGCCTGATAGTGGCTGCATTTCTGTCAAATGTACAATTTTTTTGTACGTGCCAAGAAAGTCCTTCTAAAACTACGTATGTATATATTTTAATATGCCCACTTTTATGACACGCCTACAAATTAAGCCCCTTTATCCTTACCTTAAATCAGGTAGAAGCCAATACAAACAACAATATTTTCATCAGTCACGCCCTAGAATAAAAGGTTTATTAATTAAGTTTGATAAACTTTAAAAAAATTGTTTTTGCCACGCCCTACATAACAGCCCTTTTTGTTTTATTTACATATATAGCATCGTCATTTAAAGTATAATTTCATTGTATCGTATATCATTGTTAATGGCTAGAATATGGCTTTATTTTTGAATTTAGTGTTTTTTTTGCTCTCATCTCGATTTAAATGATTGATATATATATATAAACATAAATAAATCATTTACATATGGGTAATTCCAAAGTGTCGAACGTGACAGTCGTACGAATCAAAAATTCAATAACATTTTAAGCAAAAAATATTTTTACGTTTTCTTAACCCTTAAATTGTAGCACTAAGAAAGCACTGTTATCTATGCTAAAGTTTATGGAGGGCGTTGTTCATGGCTTGATAGTGGCTTCATTTTTGTCTTTGGTGACTTTTTCATCCGACCTCAAATTCTGGGCGCCACTTATGTCATCTCGGAGCCTTCCCCCAAATGTCCAATTTTTTTTACGTGCTAAGAAATTCCTTCTAAAACTACGTATGTATAGATTTTAATATGAACAATTTTATGACACGCCTACAAATTAAGCCCCTTTTTTATTTTTCACACACATACGACATTAAATCAGGTAGAAGCCAATACAAACAATAATGTTTTCATCAGTCACGCCCTAGAATAAAAGGTATATGTATTAAGTTTGAAAAACTTGATAAAAATTGTTTTTGCCACGCCCTTAATTACAGCCCTCTTTGTTTTATATGCATATATAGCATCGTCATTTAAAGTCTAATCTCATCGTATCGCATATCATTGTTAATGGCAAGAATATGGCTTTATTTTTGAATTTAGTGCTTTTTTTTGCTCATCTAGATTTAAATGATTGAAATGTATATACAGTAGAATCCCGATAATTCGTAATCGCAAGGGACCGGCTATTTCTTACGAATTATAGGGGTTTTCGATTTAGCGGGGTTTCGATTAAACGGGGTTAAAATAAAATAAATACGAATTAACGGGGTTTTTCAATTTATTTACCAAAACGATAAAAAAAAAACATAAAAACAATTGTTAAAAATAAAATGTATAAAAATTATCCATGTAACAAACTGATCTTAAGAAAATAAACACACACACAAGCAAAATCAAAAACCCACGAAAAAAATAGCGGTAAACAAAAAATAATTTTTTCAATGTTTCTGTTGTTTTTATTACGAATTATAAGTGGTAGTTAGCAAACAATTACGATTTATAAGAGGTAAAGAAGATTCCATTTGAAAAAAAAATTACGAATTAGCGAGGGGACCAAAATGTATGGAAATTTTACGAATTAACGAGATTTTTTCAAGGGACCGACAGTTTATTACGAATTATCGGGAATTACGATTTATCGGGGTACGAATTATCGGGATTTGACTGTACATATTAACATAAATAAATCATTTACATATATGAAAAATTATTTTCAAATTATTAATTTTTACACTTACGATGTCGCACGTGAACAACTTTATACATATAAGTACCAAGATCACAAATCTTGCTATTTTACAGATTTTTTTTTTTATTTTAATTTTATAAAAAATCTCTGTTTGTTCTGGTAATTTGATGAGCTTTCTACATTTACTTTCGACGCACTGATAGAAAATGATATTTTTCAATGTCGCACATGACATCGAAATATGAGATAATACAAAGAAAAAAATTACAGTTATTTGCAGTCGCATAGTTTCTTGTGCATTCTATTTTGACTCTTTGTACCTTCCGAAAGGTTTTAGAGAGAAAAAGTCAATGCATAATGTCTCTCTTTTAGAACTTTTATCATAGCAAAACGTACAATAGAAAAATCCAAATAAGAAAAGTTGCACTTTTTCGACTTTGCATTCATAAATCTCGAAATGGGTTATAAATATATATAAAATTTGTTTACTTTTATTAAATTTGATTGTTTTCCTGTTAAAATATGATAAAAAAAAGTCTTTTCAAGAACTTATAATTTTTTTGTTGCGGTGGACCTTTCGTTAAAATCTTAAATACTTAAAAATCAACCACAAAAAATTGTTCCCGTATTTATATATTTGTATAATAAATTTAGCTTTTCCAAATTCTTTGGAAAAAGGTTTGCTGTTAATCTGGTCCAAGTAACTAGTGAAATCCGCATAGAAACAAGTTTCTCTCAACAAGTAATTTAATGGTGTTTTCTTTTCTACAAAAAAATGTAACACTTGATTTACAAAAATGCAATTTAGTGTCTGTTTCTTAAAAATTTTGCTCCCCAAAAGGGTGAGTTTTTTAGAATAAAACAAGCCACCCTTTTCGGGAACAAAATTTTTAGGAAACAGCCACCAAATTGCATTTTTTTTTTAAATAAAATGTCACATTCTTTTGTAGAAAAGAAAACACCATAAGTGTATTTATCAAAAATAAAAATTGGGAATTAAGGACGTTATAGCGAAATTTTAAATTTTTTTTACATATTTACCACTGTTTCATTAATGGAGAGAACATACCTGCAAAGAAATAAAAAATAATATTTATATTAGTTTAGAGTTCTATGATTTTATGGTACATTGTTAATGTATGTTTAAAGAAATGCTTTTAAAAATAAGCAAAAGAGCAATATCAATTGTTACTCGCTTTTTACTCGCCTTTTAATAATTAATTTAAAATCTGTTTAATAAAAACAAAAGTTTGTTTAAAACTGTGTTCGAAAATAAACAGTACATTATTTAGCGTTCGGCTCACACACCCAAGAACGATAACTATTTTTTAGTGATTGTGTAGACGAACACAACCCTTAATACCGTTTGTAACTAATTTTCAAGTTCTTCTTTAAAAAAACAGAACAATTGTAGTGATACTGTAGACAAACATTATATTTTAAAAAAACCGAACACAATGAAGTTGGTTGAGTTTGATAAAACCAGTATTATTTATGTATGAGTTCGAAAGATGACTAACAGGGAAACGTTATTTTTTTTAATGATTTTCTAATCAAACACTTTTAGCGTTTGTGTTTTCCACAAATCTAACGAACCGAACACTAAGTAGCGATATTTAGTGTTTATTTTCGTTTAAAGTCTTTATATCTCTTTTTAATCATATTTAACCAGATATTTATTGCATATTTTAGGGATCCTATAAAGAACACTCTTACACTCATTCCCATTTTCACTCTTTCTCTAGTCTTCATAAAATGAACACCCAAGTTTTTTGCTATTTTCAGTTTTTGATATTTTCCATTAAATATTAGAGACAATTGACTACAACAGAAAGAAGGCGGGAAAACACCAAACTCTACCAGCGGGAGAACGAAGTAGTAAAGAGTGGTTTATAATGGGTTTTTTGTAAACATAAGGCTTGCCAACCGCATTCCAACTTTATTTTCAATTTACACAACGTGTCATTGGATATCAAGGCCTTGCCTTCTCGCATTCACTTTGAACTCTATCTGTTGCCATTTAATTGATGTTTTTATATTTTTTTTTTATAAAAAGACAAAATCTGTCGTGGACACCAACGCCTGTATTTATAAAAAAAATTTAAATTTAATAAAGGTTTACAAAACAAATTTTGTATGAAAATTCTCCTTAATAAACGTTTGTTAAATTTAATAATCGTTTATAAATACTTGGGCAAGAGGTCTGCAGTCCCGTAACCGTTGATTAATAGATTTTATTTTTAACCCATTTTTGAGGAATTTGAAAAACAAAAAACCTTCAAAACTGGTCGATGCTTAGAAAAACTGCAAAATGAAGATAAATCTGCACATTTGGCAACTCTGGCTCCCATGTACAAAATCTATTTACAATACAATAACGCTTTATAATTTTCTAATTTACTTTAACACTTACAAATTTTTGAATTTGGTTTTTGTTTTAAATATAATTTTCTATGCGAACGTTAACGTTCGAAATCGACGAACAGGCTGTTAATTTGTTTAAGCTTACAACAAACTATTGCCAACCTTTAGGCATTTAATTAAATTCGTTTTATTTCATTTTTCTGCAAGTGTAATTTTGATTATATTGCAAAAACTATGTGAAAAACAAGGAAAAAGTGTTAGTGAGTGAGTGGCAGGATAGAAAGAAATGTTTAATATTCTTGGTAATGTGTCTACAGTGGTAAATTAAGTACTTTATTGATTTGAGGTTAGAGTTTTTAAACATGAACTTTATTCTTAGATTTATTTTTTTATATATATTTTTTTTCTTTTTGCTAAATGTTAAGCCCAGAGTCTATGCAAAGTAGTATAATAAATGTGTGCTGTTTTCTTAAGCATTAAAACAAAAACAATCCAAATGATTAATGACTTTTGATTATAGGGAAAAATAAATGTTAAGTTTTTTATTTCATGTTGAACTGTACGGAAATTTAAACACTTGCAAGATTTAATTTGAAGTAGAAAAAAAACCTAAAGCAGAAAGTATAGTCTAGCCAAAAGCGATAAATGTAATCTAATTTATAGTCTATAATTTTGGTTAGGCTATAGTTAAGTTTGTTGTTTTGAAAATATTCACTCGACTTAAAAAATTATTAACTAAAATTGTTTTTTAACTGTACACTAGTGTTGTACACTAGTGTAGAAGAGAGTATTGCTATAAGCATAATTGTGACGCACGACGTATTTTTCGCAACGAATATTCGTCGTCAGATATAAAGTATACATATATGTGTATATCACAATGCACATTATAAGGGTTTCGGCCGAAATACATCGTGCATAACGAACTCTGCATTGCTTTGTTTCTATTTCTGACTTCGACGAACGACAACTTAATTGGGAAAAAGTGACAATTTTTCTTTCCAATATTAGTAAATAAAGTTACTCTTTACTTTAATAATTGTTTTATTTTGTATTTGTAGCATATTTGCAAATTCCATAACCAATTTTTTAATTTAATAATTGTATTCCAGTAACAAAAATTGGTAGCGCTTAAGAGAAAAAGCGCTCCATTAAAAGAGCTATTATGCTGCAGTGAATGCTTATTAACAAAATTATACAAAAACCAGCTTTTTTAATGCTGTTAAAAAAGAAGGTTTAAAAGCGAAAAATTACAAAATATTCTACACACATACAAACGCATGCAACGAAAGCCACCCTGCAAATAATAGGACCAGTCCAAACACGCGTGTAAAGAGTAGCCCACAAGGGACCAGGACTACTCCAAAAGTAACCCAAACGTATGGAAAAAACAGTTTCCGATGTCCTAATGGTTTATGGTATCCACAAGGGTATTAGTTTTGAAGTCGTTTCAAAACGAAAGCACGTCGCACACTGGGGATTTCGCGGAAAAAAGTCAAATTGTCAACATAGTCTTCAAGCAATATGCAGTGATATGTTGCAATTTTAGACTAAATGGTACAATCAAATCAAACAGATTTACTCCGATCTGACTGCCAGTTTTTTTTTATATCCGTCTCAAACTCAGAACTTGTGTGTTTTACCGAACCAACTTAATTTAAACCTAAGAATTTAAATACGAATATTATTTTACTATGTGAGCTAACGTTTTTCTTTTTTTTTCTATTTAAAGTAGTATATTTCAGTATACTAAAATTGAAAAAAAAAATCTGCAGAGACTTAAGTTTTTTTTTTTTTGTATTTTTATGGACATATAACAAAAATCCCATTTTTCTCCAAACATTTGGACCTGGAATTTTTTCTTTACTTTTCCTCAGTTTGAAATCACACCGAATACATTGTCTTATATCTGTTTTAACATTATTAATCAATTTCAAGTGCCACCTCTCAAGTTTTTGCATTACACAGTACAATATTTTTCAGCTGATTGATTCGGGACTCAATTCTGATAAGGCTCTTTTGTTTAACATAACTCGAGAACCACTAGTCGGATTTTGCTGAAAAAAATTTAGAAAAATCAAGAATTACAATTACTTTCATCTGTTTATATAACATTTTGCTACATAAGCAACAGTTTCGCAGTTATAAATAAATGTATGAAGAAAAAAAATATTTTTTGCCCAAAAAATTTAAATTTTTTATTTTTAATTCATAAAAAATCCAAAACAGTAAAAAAAAGTTTCAAGTTTTATTACTTTCACGTAAAGTCGCATAATTTATGAAAAAAATGAGACATAAATCATGAAAATCGATGAACGCGTTTCGCTTTTATTCACAATTAAGTGAAGGTATGCATTTCAAAAATTTGCTCGAGATATGCACAAAATTCTTTGCAAAAACATTTATGACTTTTTTTATGATTCTCAGAATTAAAAAAAAAAAAGCAATAAACAAAAGGTTATTTGATTTTTATGATTGCGGTAGCAAAGTAATAAGCGGTAATAAATGTGCGTGGAAAATTGAAAGGAAAAAAGGTAAGTGCACTTTTTTAATTATTTGGGTTTTTTTCGTTGGCTACCTGCATGATTTTTTTACACAAATTGCACCCACATTTATGAGTGGTCATGTTTTAAAACGTTTCGAAAAATTTTAAACGCGCACGAAACAGGTATATAGACTCCCTTAAAAGATGCGCGAATTCATAAGTACCTTTCAGTAAAATGTTGAAACTTACGTAGTATTTATAGGTGTTCACTGATCGATTTTTGTCATTCAACAAGTGCTGGCGAACGCGAAATTATTTAATTATAACTGAAACTAAGGACCAAGAGTTTTACGGCAATGGAAAGTTTTTCTATTTCTCATGGGGTTTTATGCTGGAAGCTTCTGGAATTTGACAAAGACAGAACAAAATTAAAACAGTTTTTGCAACAATTGCACGTTGGCTTAAACGATACTAGAGCATGTGAAATTTTGGATACAATATATAAACACTTTTACTATAACTTCAAACAAAGATGGCAGGATTCTAACCGTACGAAGTCGCGATTTGAAAAAAAGAATGTAAATTGGCTTGAAGGCACATTTACAATTAAGTTTACTGAGGCTGAATGTTCTACCAGTTCTGCACTTGGTCGGCCCCGCAAATTGTTTGAGGAGTGCTGTGATCGCGCCAAACGATACAAAAGGGATGAAGTACGTTCTATGTTTCCTCAAGAAGTAATTGATTTTTCTTCTAATATTTCAAAAACCAACCACAAAATTTGTACATTAAAAACTTTGGGGATGTTTACAAAGCTTGAACTTACAAAAGAAAAATACGAGTATCTAATGCATTGGTTACAAAATGAAGGATATAACATACTCGTACCATACAAACAACTCACGAAAGAAAAAACTAACAGTTATCCTCTAGAAATTTCTATCACTGAAAGTTCAGGCAGTGTACCTCTGCAAAATCTGTTGGATCATACTGCTAAAAGAGTCCTAGAGACCAAATCAGTAAAGGAAATAAATAATATTGAAAGCGGAAATCTAACAATGTACTATAAATGGGGATGTGATGGGGCATCTGGTCAAAGCGAATACCAACAGAGGTTTTCAGATGATCAAATTTCTGACTCTCATTTATATATGACATCAGTTGTACCACTAAAATTATCATTGAGTGATGACATAAATAAATTAGTATGGAACAACAATAAACCTTCTTCCACACAATATTGTAGAACACTACAGTTTGCGTACGTTAAAGAGACACCTCAAGTTATACGAGAAGAAAAGAGAAGAGTCGATGAGGAGATATCTCAACTAAAAGAATTTGAGTTAACAGTAAATAATCGTAACTTTAAAGTTAAACATGAATTATATTTTACAATGATTGACGGCAAGACAGCACAATCAGTAACAGAGACACCAGCAGCATCTTCTTGTTTTATTTGTGGAGCAACAACATCCAAGATGAATAAAATCGAAGAAGTTCAAGCTATGCCCGTAAATGAACAAGCACTGCAATTTGGTATGTCACCACTTCATGCGCGTATTAAGCTGATGGAGTGTCTTTTGCATGTAGCTTACAATCTTGAATTTAAACGTGGAAGAGTCGACTCAAATACTCGTCCGATAAGAGAAGCCCGAAAATGTTTGATAAAGCGTGAAATTAAAGAGAAAATTGGAATACAGGTTGATACTGTTAAACAAGGCTCTGGTACGACAAATTCAGGAAATACGTCACGAAGATTCTTTGCTAATCCTGCTTTAATTTCCGAAATCACGGGTCTAGATGAAGACATAATCAAGAGGTTTTCAACAATTCTCGAAGCTATAACCATTACCGAGGCACTAGATCCGAAAAAATTTGGTGATTTTTGTCTGGAGACGGCAAAAAAGTTTGTTGCACTGTACGAGTGGTACAATATGCCACCAACACTCCACAAAATTCTGATTCATGGAAAATATATAATTGAAAAGTGTATTTTTCCTGTAGGCTTATTATCCGAAGAGGCTCAGGAAAGTCGTAACAAAGACTATAAAAAATATCGCCTTAGACAATCCAGAAAATGCAGTCGAATTGCCACGAACGAAGATATTATGCACCGAATGATGGTAACATCAGATCCCATGATCTCACACTTGACTCCTTCATTTAGCCAGAAAAAGCATAGTGATATAAGCGACGAAGTTAAGGCTCTTTTAGAATAATAAATTAAAAAGTAGATTTAAAATAAATAATAAATTAAAAATTAAAAAAATCATTTAAATTTTTTGTTAGTTAGGGCTTTTTACATTGTAGGTAACGATATACATTTGTCTAGCTTTCTTTATTTTGATTACTTTTGTATATAACTATATAAATAAAACTAAGTTTGTGATGAAATTAAAAATAGATTTAATATAAATAATGAATTAAAAAAATCATTTACATTTTTTTTGTTAGTTAGGGCTTTTTACATTGTAGGTAACGATATATATTTCTCTAACTTTCTTTATTTTGATTACTTTTGTGTATTACTATATAAATAAAACTAAATTTGTAATGAAATCATTATATTTTTTGAAAAATATACTTTTTTCCTCACCTCCATACAAAAATCCCCAGTGTGCGTCGTTAAAAACGAAGACATGTCGTCTCACTACAAACACTTTTTAACAATGGCATGGTCCATGCTTGCATTACATCGGACCAGTCCATGGAATAGTCAATTTTATCAAAATGCAGGGCAATTACAAGACAAAAATCAAGGAGCCCTTCGCGGTAATTTTGGGTTTCTCGCAAGAACACGAATTCTAAAATAAATAAATAAAAACAAATTGCATTTTCCATTAGTTAAAAAAGCGCTTATATTCAACAGAATGTAGTCCTCCGAACAGGGAATTCCCCCTTTCAAAAATCATGCATCCCATCAGCAGGTTTGTAAGCGATTATTTTGCATTTTCGTAGTAAAAACCGGCTTCTGTTTCATCACTTTTTCTACTGGGACGGTTTTAGATCGTTTTTTATTAAGATTTATTTAATCGTTTTCAATGCTTATGCCTTAATCTCCTTATAAAAAAAATTTATTTTATAAACTCCTTATTTATTTTTTAATCTCCTTTAAAAAAAATTTATTTTATAAACTCCTTATAAATGACATTATAAACTGTTTTTTTCGCCTTATTTGTTACTTTTGTGACGAATTTACGCAACGAACTCTAGCCGACATATTTGTCGTGCTAACGCGAATTTCGCCATTTGTCCCAATTGTGTTTATACCTCAAAGTCAAGGTTTAAGTACCGACGTTAGTCGAAGATTAAAGCCGAAACTATCGTATAGGATATAGTCAAAACTTTAATTATTGAGGCTATAATAGAAATTTTAGTCGAAACTTAACTAAAGGTTGCAATCAAGACTATACTAGAGATTTAAGTCTATACTATAATATAAACATTACGGTTGGGACTATTAGGAAAAACTATAGGCGAATTCACTACAGGTGTCAGCGAAATGCTTTGACAATTCAAAACAATTTGTTTTGGTTTTACAGTGTTTTCTTTAGAAATAGTTGACATTTCGAGCCGTAAAAACTAACAATAAAATAAACCTCCGTTGTTTGTGTAAATTCGCCTTAGGCGAGTCTTATAAAAATGATTTAGTCTAGAGTATAATAAAGATTTAAGTCGAAATATTAGACATTATTTGGGATTAAACTCGCGACGGAATTCAGAATAATAGAAAACCGCTGTTAATAAAATTTTAAAATTTCTCATTTTAAGCTTTAGAAAAAAAAAAAACTTAAAAAGATTAACACTTCATTTCAAAAAAAAATTTCCCCTTCACTAAAAAACCTTAAACCTATTAAAAATCTCATAAATTCAAGTTATTGATCTCCGTGATCTTTTTTTTTTAAAAAAAAAACCTCTCCCATACAACGTGATACCACATAATTATACTCGCATAACTCGTACGATCAATTCAATGTAGAAAACTTCCGAAAACTTTAACAAAACAATGGCATTTAAAATGTCAAAAGTAAACATTTAACACAAAATAACAACAACAAAAAAAAAAAAATAAATTCCAAAGCCCAAAAATAATACAACAATGACAAAACCAACAACAATAAAAATATGCTTAAGAAAAATTTAACAGCCAAAGAAAAACATTTTTCTTATGATGACACAATTGTCTTTTCCATAAACATTTTCATGGGGTATTTGTCTGTTACTTAAATTTTTTTTTTCTTTCTTGACAATTTACACAAGAAAACTTTGTTAAAAATGCATTTATTATGAATGTGTTTTTAAGAGGGGAGGGTATTAACAAAACACATCAACAATAAACATTTTTGAACAAGAAAAAATATGTGCACATATTTGTTGTTGCATGTTAAGTGATACGCCGAATATTTATTCAGAAGCCTAAAAAAATATTTATTGAGAATTAATTTCGTTTTTGGTCGAGGCGGTTTGTTAAATGGAAAACACTTGTAATAACAAAAAACTTAAGAAAAAACATAAATTTTAAAATAAAAAACTTTCCAAAAAAAAAAAGTCTAAAGAAATTTTTAATAAATGGTAACTCGGGTAATTGGTACTCGTTATAAAAATTCCAAAAAATTTAGTTTTTTGTGAATTTTAACTATTTTATATCGTAAATGATAAAAAAGAAATGCAGCTAAGTAGTTCGTTACATTATGGTTACCTTAATAATTGGTACTCGTTACAAAAATTACGTTAATTGCAATTTTTAATGCATTAAATTTTTCATTTTATTTAAAAAACACCAAAGAATCTTAAGAAAATAAAAAAAAAATTTCAATATGATTAACCGAATAATCGGTACTCGTTTTAAAACTGTTTATAAGAAGCAATTGCTTTACAAACTTTTACCTTTAATTGTTATAGAGAACAAATAATTGTAAACAATTTAAGAAACTTTTACAAAATCGTTTGCGAACTACAATATGGCTAAGCGAGTAATGAGTACTCGTTATAAAAATGTTCATAAGATAAGTTATTTTTTTATACTTTCCGAACATTTTTACAAATATTAAGGAATTATAAACAAATTTAAAAAAAAAAAACAAAATTTACTTTAATACAGTTATCAAATAATGGGTACTCGCCATTATAAATATAAATCAAATATGTTTGTTGTTGTATTATCAATATAAATAACTCTTTTATATTGATAAAATTAAAAAAGTTATATAAATAACTCTTTTATATTGAAATTAAAACGTAAAATTTATTTAACGGTTATTCGAAATACGGGTACTTGTTTATAAATTGTAGTATAACCGGATAATGGTTACTAAAATTCAAACAAGCTCACTATACTTCTTCTTTCTGTCTTTAAGTGTTATAAAAATTATAAAAAACAATTGGGCTTTTATTAAAATTATAATTGTGGTTACTTTAAAACAAAGTAACCGAATTTTTTTATGTGGTTTTTAATGGAATTATATAATTTGAATTAGTTTCATGACAACAAATATAATATTTTATAATAAAAATAATCAATTTTTTGCCTTAAATTTTAACGGTTACTCTTAAATATGGTATGGCTACTTAAGTAGCTGGTATTTAAAATTTGGGTTGTAGTGCTAAAATATTAAATTAACTAATACAATCAAATTTGTAACTTTATTATTAATAATATAAATTTTTTTACATTTTAATTTTAATGGGTCGATTACAGATGGCAACACAACTGAAGTTGAGTTGCCAGTAGCGAAATCATGCAACGCCGCTCATGTTTTACTCATGTTCAGTTGCCATCCGTATTTGACCCATAAATCTGATTGTCTACTTGGGTTTAAAAATCTACAAAAATCAATAAAATATAAAAGAAAATTAACTATAAAAGCCTTTAAATATTTACGAGTACATAAAAGACAAGTTGCCATAAATTTACGCGTATAATCCGTTCATGGGAAATCGGTTACCAGTAATTTACCCTGTAATTTTAATATGTACTTGTGTAACGTGTACTCGTTTTTAAAAATCTAAGAGAATTCATAAAATATTAAAAAAAATTTAAAAGTCTTTTAATATTTTCAACCCTAAAAAAAAGATAAGTAATCACAAACCTTCTTGTATTACAGGTAACTTGAATAACGGATAATCATAAATGTAAGTCAATTAAATATAAAATTGTTTAAGTTAATTTAATATAAGGTAATAGATACCTTGTTAGGTAATTGGCTAAAATTAAGAAAAATGAAGTGGTTACTTTAGAAATGAAGCGATTATTTAAGTAATCGTTGTTGTATTAAATAAATGTTTGCTTAAAAACAAGAAAAACTAATTTATAAGAGAAGAATTTTCCAAAATTTTTTTTGTTTAGTTCGGGTTTTTAGAAACTATTAACGATTACTCGTTAAGGATTTTTTAAATATCTAAGGTAACTAAACAGTTTTGCATTTAGTTTGTTGAAGTATTTTAAAATTTTAAAAAATTTTATTAATGTAATTGGTTTTTTTTGTAAAATATAGTGGTTACTTAAATAATTTTCAATGGTTACTTAAGAAAATTTGGTATAACTTGAGTATTCGTTATGCTATTAAAGCAAAAATTTCTTTTTAACAGAAAAAAATCTGATTAAAAGGAGACGATTTCTTAAAAAAAAAAAAAAAAATTCCATTTTGTTGGAATTTTTTTACTTGGAACTTACGGGTACCCGTGTGAGTTTTATAAAACTTTAAGAGAACTAAAAGGTTTTTTTAATACAACTTGTTTTAATATTTTTAAATGTCAATCATGCAATTTTTTTTTTGTACAATATAGTGGTTAATTCAAATTTTTTTAATGGATACTTAAGAAAAAATTACGATTACTTGAGTATTTAAGATGTTAATACAGGAAACATTTTCTTAAGACAAGGAAATCTGATAAATAGAAGACAAATTTTTAACAAAAAAATTTTATATATCATGTAATCTTTAACTGGTAATATACGGGTACCCGTGTCCGTTTTCTAAAATTTTAAGAGAACTAAGTCAACAGTTTTTTACTAAAACTTGTTGTAATACGTTAAAATTTTATTAATGTCATTAGTTTTTTTTTTTTAATCTAGTGGTTACTTAAAACATTTGGTGGTTATTGAAAAGAGTTACGGTCTCCTTGAGTAACCAGCTTGTTGCTTAAGCAATGGCTGCACTAATCTTAAGAATACTAGTTAAAACAAAATTAAATGTATACAAGATAATGTCGCATTTATTCGGGGATTCACCGATTAACAAACGAGTAGCCTTAAGTGATTTATACAATTCTAAAAGAACTCGATAGTTTTGTTGTATTTAGTCGGGGTTTTAGCAATTAACAAACGGGTTACCGTTAGTGTTTTATAAAATTCTATAAAAATCGAAAGTTTTTAATGAAAGTTATTATGATTTGCTTTAATTTTATTTGTATAATTTCTTGTTTGGTTAATACATTAGTTTACAAATTTAATGGTTACTCAAGTAACCAAATAGTTAAAATAACAATTTTGGCTAAATGAAAGTATTATTTTGTCTTTAAAGAAACTACAAATGAATTCAAATAGACTAGTTTTCGTCCAAAAACAAGTTAGGAGTTATAAATCTTAGATAACACGGCATGGTTACTTGAGTAATCGCTTGTTAAACCAGTTAATTTATGCTACATTTAACTATTCTATTTAATAAAATACCTTTTTTAGTTTGCATTTTTTATAGAAATATTAAAATTTCTTTTCCAAAACTTTTGCAATTTCTTTAATTGTGCAATTTTATGTATTCTAACTCAAGGAAATCACTTTGTTAACTAAATGTGCCCTTACGATGAATAAGTTCTAAAGCCTTCAATAATCTTAACTTATCAAAGTTTCCGCTCTTTGTAGAAAAAAATGTACTAAATAAAACTATTTTTCAAACATTAACACAAATTATTTCTAAAGATTCTATTGTTTTAAAGAAAAATTTAATTCACAAACTACACACAAATTAGTCATACATAATTTTTTAATCAGCTTTAAAACAAAATATATATATATATTTTTTTTTTTATTAAATTTTATTAAATATTTTATTTAAATATAAAACATCGTTATCGTTTTTATAACCTTGAGACATATTTTTCTGAAAAAATTTCATGGATGTTTGTTTTAAAACTTTTTAATATAAATTATTTAAATTGTGTATTGTATAAAAAGAGTTTTATGCTTTGTTTTTTATTTGTTTTAATAAAAATAAATCTAAATTGAGCTTTTAAACTGAAAAATGTCATTTTGAAAATGTCAATAATCTCAATGACAATCAAGCAACTACTCGTAACAGCAACCACTCATTCAAGCAATTGATGTTAGAAAATTTGCTGAATAAATAACTAATAAATTTCCAAATCAAATTGTTGCAAATTTATGTGAAACAATAAAAGATAAATTTGTTTAGATTTATTTATTTAGGTTAGAAAATTAAACGATTCCAAATGTTGACACACAAAAACCAGCAATAATTCTTGAGAGGAAAATTTTTACGGTGGGTTTTTAAATAATTATTTTTAACCATACTAAAATAGTTGAAAGAGTATTATGCGTTTGTGCTGAATGTCTTACAAATAAAAATAGAAATATAAAAATAGAGAACCTAGACCCCATCACATTCTGAGTCGATCTAAAGATGTCCGTCCGTCCGTCCGACTGGATAAAAGGTTGTCTGTCCATGTAATTTTTTGCGCAAAGTATAGGGTTGCAGTTTTGAAGAAATTTGGTACATACACAGTAATTCTCATTAAGAAAAAGCCTATTGAAAATGGTAAGAATCAGTTTATAATTTCAGATGGCGCCCATACGAACTTCTTTCCGCAATAGAGTCTTTGTATCCATAAAGTATTGAAATATTTAATTTCGTCTAAAAATATTTTATTGCAACTTTGTCATATAACGAAACTTCTTAAAAATCGGCCCATAGGTAACCACAGCTCTTCTATAGGAAAATAGTATGCCGAAAAAAGCTTCAAATGCCATAGCTTTCTTGGCGACGAGAACTTTCATAATAGCTACAATTGCATATCAATTTTGTACTGGTCGGTACAGAACTTGCCACATGTCCCATATAAACTCCCCTCCAAGACAAGCAAATCTCATAAAGATGTTGATATCTAGAAAATATTCGCCGTAAAGAACTCTTAAGCGGCTCATACACTTGCAATAAAATTGTTAAATTTTACGTATTGTACAATTATAATATGACACAATATATTTGCAACAATCAAATGACTTTGGATTTTTATTGCACAACGAAAAAAAGTAATATGTGTTGGCAACATTGTACAATGCTGCTTATATTATGCCTATAGGTTATGTTCACCTTTTTATTGAATAAAAGCTGAGCAATATTGAAATTGAAACCATTGTGCAACTTATTGCATAATATAGGACAAAATTGAAATAATATGGCGAATATCATAAACAATAATATAGCAAGTGTATAAGCCGCTTTATATACCTCCATACATAAATGTTAACCTTGCAACATAACTTCGTTTTGCCGGGTCCATGATTTCCCATACATTTTCCTCTATTTGCTAAAATTATTTCTCATTTTTTAGTTTATACTTTATGTCAGTGTTCGAAAATAAACACTAAATATCGTTTTTTAATGTTCGGTAGATTTGTGGAAAACACTAAACGTGTTTGCGTAGAAAATCATTAAAAAAAAAAAAAACGTTTTCCTGTTAGTCATCTTTCGAACTAAAAAATATTACTGTTTTTATCAAACTCAACAAAAGATGTGAACATTTAATTCCGTTCGGTTTTTTTTTGAAAACCCACAAACTTCAATGTGTTCGGTTCGGCTCGTTAATGATCGTCCCTTTTGGCTGGTAAAAAAAACGTTTTTAAAAAACAAAATACACACACGAAAAAACATTATAGAACATTAAAATATAACGTTTGTCTACAGTATCACTACAATTGTTCTGTTTTTTCTTTCTTGAAAATAGATATGAACCGTATTAAGGGTTGTGTATGTCTACACAATCACTTAAAAAAATATGTATCGTTCCTGGGTGTGTGAGCCGAACGTTAAATAATGTACTGTTTATTTTCGAACACTGCTTTATGTTATAGTTTTTATTTCAAGCCTAACCCCTTTACTGGCCCCCTTTTTACCTTGTAGTGGGGTGCATGCACATTTTGAGCAATTAAAGAAGAAAAAGTAAAAGAATTTTTCTTAAGAAAATTAAAAAAGGGTGAATAAAGCAAGAGTTTTTTCAATTAATGCTTTTAGAAAAACTAGAACACACATGAACATTTTGTAATCATTTTGATTTTTGCTTTCATAAAAGAAAAACGCAAAATGTTAAGGTAAAAAATCGTTCTTTTTTCATTTTGAAATATGTACTTGGTTTGCATAGGAATGGTTGACACTAGCAGTGAAAATTATAAAGAGTTTTTGAAAATTTTATAGTGTTAAAAAGCTAGTGTGCTTGGAATTTTTTTTTTTTTTTTTAATTAAAGAAAAGTCATTGATATATTTTCTGCATTTTGGTTTCTTTTAGCCCTTTTCTTTTCCTCACTTCTCTTTTCATTTATGTTTTTGCTTTAAGGCAGAGTGCATGTGTTAAAGTTCAGCTGTCATTTGTCATTAGTAAAATTGGGTTTTATGTTTGTTTTACCAAAAACAAAAAAAAAAAAAAAAAAAAACTACTAAAATGAAACGTGAAACGTCAAGAAGAAAAGCAACAAGACAATAATAGAACACTAACACAAATTGTAGAAAAATTAAAATGTCATTTTGAATTTGATGCATGTATGCAGACAAAAGAAAACAAACAAACAAACAAACAAACAAACAGCAATCAACCCACAGTGCATAAAAGTAAAGAGCACTAGAAGCACAGAGAGAGTAACATTTTTTACCGTTACAAATGTTTTTAATATTCATTTAACATAATCTTCTTGTTAACTTTAGCAGGGGAATTTAAAAAAGTTTGTAACTAATTATCAATTCCAAACTTGTGTGCGTGTGTTTGAAATTTCTTTTTATTTCCAGACATTTAAAATTAGTTGTTAAAACGACAAATTTCATTAAAAAAAAAATTAATTTATAATTCTTCTTTTCCAGAAAACCAAAGTGCAAAGTGTTGAAATGTTATAGGTATTGAAAATTAAATAAAAAGACATGGTTCCGTGTCTTTTTTTCCTTTTCTTTGTTTCTTAACATAAAAATTTAATTTAAAAAAAAACAAAATTTTTTTTGTATTTTATTTTAATGACCTTAAAGGCATTTGTAATTTATTTTCATTTTTATTACCCAAAACATTCTTTTAAAGTTGTTAAAATCAAAGTTTTACATAAAATTTCTTACAAACTACCTATTACAAATTTAATTTTAGGTTTTTTTTCGAGAAAAGAAAATTGAAAATAAAACGAATGGAAAATAAAACAAGTTAGAGTGCTATATTCGGCTGTGCCGAATCTTTGATACCCTCCACCGACAGTTCGAATGTTTAAGGAGTAATATCTGTATGATGTTATTATTATCTTAAACTGTGACGATTTGTTATTAATTATGGTTTTAGGCGACTAAAGTGTTTTCCGGTAGTAGGGTTTATATGGGGCCTAGGGTAAATTATGGACCGATCATCACGAAATTTCACAGCGTCATTTCTAGTCCTTTAAAACTGTGACGTACCAATTTCTGTTATGATAGCATTATTAATTATGGTTTTAGGTGTACTAAACTGTTTTCCGGGAGTAGGGTTTCTATGGGGCCTAGGGTAAATTATGTACCGATCTTCACGAAATTTCACAGTATCATTTATAGTCCTATTAAACTGTGACGAGCCAAAATTTGTTATGATTGCATTATTTTTTACGGTTTTAGGCGTACTAAACTGTTTTCCGGTAGTAGGGTTTATATGGGGCCTAAGGTAAATTATGGACGGATCGTCACGAAATTTCACAGTGTTATTTCTAGTCCTAAAAAACTGTGACGTACCTAATTTTGTAACGCTAGCGTTATTTTTTACGGTTTTAGGCGTACTAAACTGTTTTCCGGGAGTATTGATTATATGGGGCTTAGGGTAAATTATGGACGGATCTTCACGAAATTTAACAGGGTGATTTCCAGTCAAAAAAACAAATTTTTGCAAAATCTTATCTTATTCCGTGCCTTTTTCCAGCATTTATGCTATTTTTTGTAACAAAATTATCAATTTTTTTAGGTGGTAGTTCCACATTTTGATTCATAGCTCTGGTCCTACTGAACCGATTTTGCTGGATTTCAATCCCAAACAGCTTAGGATAACTACAAGCAATTTGGCACCAAGTTTGTTTATTTCTTTTGAGTTGTTCGAAAGTGAGCGTGTTTTCAACAGACGGACTTTATGGCGTCTGAGATGAATAATAAAAAAGTTTCACACGGAATGACAAACTTAATATACCCTCTTCACAACTAACACTCAATTCACATGAGGGCTTTTACGACGTCGTTTTATCTTGATTCCCTTTTAAAGCAACTTCCAAAATCTCTTTGCGTTCATACGATGATTTTTGGTTGCATGTCTTTTTTTTATTTACAGTATGGCCTTGATTACCCGTCATTCGATTAACCGGCAGCTTCAATAAAATGGAAAACAAACATTTTTTTGCACTGATTTAAATTGCCTCTATTATCCGAAATTATAAAAAAATTATCTTTTTTTCGTTAAATTTTGAACAATCAAAAGAAATTTAAATAAACGAAGAAAGAGAATATCTTAACGGTGTGGAAGCATGTTCTGCCAAATTTACTTTTTTCCTCATGTTTACATAATAAAACGTTATATATTTACATAAAATAAGAAACACACCAAAAAAAAATAAATAATCAAGAATTCTGCCGATCCCGTCTATTATCGATAATCGAGGTCTCACTGTATTTTCAACCACACACTTCAAAGTAAGAAAAAGAATAAAACGTAAACAGAAAAAGTTAAAAGAGAAATGTAAAAAACGACATGCAAAATACAAAACGAGACATTTTGTTAACCCCTCTTTCTTTTCTACACCGCTCACCAACAAACCAAAAGAGACGTCGACAAAGCGACGTCGTAAAAGCCCTCATCTAAACTGAGTGTAATTGTGGTGGAGGGTATAAAGACACCTTGTTAAAGCAATTTTTATTTAAAGAAAATGTGTTGAAAACTAATTTTATAAATTAAATAATAAAAAAAAATATAAATTTATTTGTAACATAATAAAATTGTTAATTGGCAATAAATTTTGATTTAAATTTTGTAAAATAAGAAATACATTTTCAGGTTTCTGTTTGTCAAACATGATGAATATTAAAAGTTTGAAAATTATTTGATATATAACTAATCAAAAAAATCCTAAAAAAAGTAGGACAATTCGTTTAATTATAACTTTTATTTTTTGGTGAGCTTTGGCCCACTGTTTCTTTGTGTTATAAAATTGACAGATTTATTACTTTATTGACAAACTTTAGCGCGATTTGAACCAGTGTTGTTTCTCTAGGGTTAATATCTGTGTTTTAGATCAAGATATTTTGAAAGCTTAGTTTAAAAATGTTCTTTCGGAAAGTCTGAGTTTATTAATTGGTGAGAGGGAAAGATAACACGCTATTCTTCTCTCCTCACCAATAAATTCAGACTTTCTGAAAGAAAACTAAACGTTAAGCCCAGACTGAACTTAAATTTTCTGAACAGCTTAAAGTTTTGAAAAAATCAAAATGAAATTTTAGCATTTAGAAAGAAATTTAAGATCTTTCTAAAGAAAAGAGAACATTTTTAGCTTGTTTTTTGGAGAGTGGATATTTTTGTAGTTTAATTTCCAATCACTAAGGGCCATTATTACAACTTGAAGTTAGCTAAAGTTAAGATTAAATTGACAGATAATAATGTGTTATCTGTCAAAAAGCGTCTGTTAACTGTCGGATAACAGCTACCGCCAAGTTATAATAATGGCCCTAAGAACTATATTCCAAAATCTTTATGTCTTGAAGACAAACACCCATATAAAAAAAAAGTTTCAGGTTTATAACAGGCTTGTAAAATGAAATTTCTATGAAAAGTGGTTTAATAAACCTTTTACTTATAAATAAAAAATATTTTTTTTAATATGGGGGAAAAACTTTATGTATTAATGCAAGTTCCCGGGATTTATTTGTAAAGCAGCCCATACACGATCCAATTCAATAGTCAACGGAGTAGGTTGTTGTCCAAATCAAAGCATACGGCTTTGTCAATTGATTAGTTTGACGGTTGTCGAGTTGGTTAAAGAAAAATCAAAAGATTTTGATTTTTTCAAGTTGACTACTAAGTCTTTCAATTCGATTGTACTGCGTGTGCTCGAGTCTCTTGATCAGCTGTCAAAATTAATGTTTGTAGTTTTTTCTTTTGTAAAAAAGTTAAGTAAAGTATTTAAAAAATTGTCTTTTATTTCATTAAATTTTTAAATTAATTTAAAGTCTTTCAATTCAGTTGATGAAGTGTGTGGCCAAGCATCAATTCAGTTTAAAGACCCAGTTGACAATTGAACCAATTTTGCTATCTTTCGAACGTAGGATCGGGTGAGAAAATTGATAATCGATTGCAGAATTCACGTCAAACATTTGGCCGCCTAAAATCTATTTGGAATTCATCCTCTCTCCTTGCGTACGAAAATAGCAATCTTTATGTGAATATAAAATCTACCGTTTTGTAAGGTTGCGAAACATGTCACTAATGTGATGCGAAAAATGCAAGTACTAGTAAATGGCTGTCGTCGCAAGATTATAGATGTATTCCGGCCGAAAACCATATCAAATCATACGGTCTGGCGAAGAACAGGATAACAAACCCTATCGATTGAAATAAGGAGACGCAAATGGCGCTGAATCCGCCACATCCTTAGAAGACACACTAACGATATCACTAGAATTGCCATAGACTGCAACTAGTAAGGACCAGATAGCTTGAGGTCGAGATAAAAAACAGTGGGAAGAGTTGCGGTAAAGTGAAGGGATTTAACCAAAATAAAGATATGTTCGGGAATTTAATTCTATGCTTCTTGTAGGAACGTCGGAAACTTAAAAATTTCTATATATACATATATGTATATTAATTAATATATATATAAATGTTCTATCACAGTTCCCGTTTACATACATAGGTGCTTAGCTCTTCTGATAGGGTGAGTGCTGCAGTGCCTCTTCCCCTTTATTTCTCCGTAATTTTTATAGATTTTTTAAGCTCCTTTCGGAGTAAAACAAGTTGTTTGATTAAATTTTAATTTTGTTTATTATTCTTTACAATTCAATTTTTATCGGCCCTAAAAAAACACCCTTTACTTAATTTTTGTTTTTAATTTAATCAATGTTCATTTCGGTTTTGTTTATAAAATTTTTATCATTTTTAAAAGAAAAAAATAAAGAAATTTTCGTTTTTCTTGAATTGAAATTTTTAAATACTTTATGTTTCTTTTAGAGATTGCTTTAAGCTTATCGAGGTTTGTTGTTCTTTATTACAAAAAAAAGTTAAATTTCATCGGAATTTTATTGTATAATAAATAATTTAATTTAAGAATTTCTAAATTAGTAAGGAAGCTAAAGAAATTATTGTACTTCCGTTTAATGATAAATTTTGTACACAAAGTATTTTACAATTGACAATATTAAGTTTAAAAAAAGAAAGTCTCTCTTTTTCTCTATCTTTATTTAAATTCGCTCTTCTGGCTTAAGCTAAATTTAGTTAAACGAGAGAAAATTATAGTTTTCTCCAGATGCAACGGACGTATGTTCTTATATTAAGCAGTTTGCTATATAAATGTGATGCATATTCAGCCAGTCTGTTGGTTTAGGTGGCAGTCCCATCATCAGAATAGGATAGAGCTTATCTGCTTATCTGAAGTTCACTGATTTACTAAACTTTACATAATATGGAGGCCCTATGCTCCTTTTATGAACTACGGGAATTTATATTATGGGCCATGTCACAGAGTTCAATTCCTTTCGGAATTGAAGAAAACACATTTGTTTATTGATAGAAAGTGTAGTTTGATAGTTTTTTGGCCTTTCAGATACAGAAAACTCCCATTCCGTTCATGAAAACAAAAATGTTTTAATTTCAAAAAATTTATTCGTCATTTTCTGAAGCACCAAAATAAGGATTTTAATCCGTTTCCGAACGGAATTGTACTCTGTGGCATGACTGTATATTATATATTCAATATGTTTGAGAATTTTCCATTCAAAATACTTTTGTTCGACGTGACAATTCTGAAAGGATTTGTGTTCTTTGCGTGTAAAAAAAGAAAAATCTCAATACTTTTATTATAATCAAGAGTTCTTTAAAATCAGGTTTAAACATAGTTTAGTTAAAGTTTCGGCTAAAATTCTCTATTACAAGGTTTAATTAATCTCACATTTTAACCTAAATAATCTAGTGCTAATTTCATTTACGAGAAAAGAAAAGTTAAAGACAATACAAATTGGGAGTTCTTATAAATCGGATTTAAACGAGGTTTAGTTAAACTGAGGATTTTAATCTCTTCTTTTAACCAAGCGTTAGTCAAGCTTAAGAGGAAGGAGCTTAAACTTTCTTTTAGAAATTAAAGCTTTTTTAAACCAAATTGTATAACGAGTTAATTTATTTTTTTTAATCTAATTATTGTAAACTTTTTTTAAATTTGGTGAAAACAAAAACAAGATTTGATTAAAATTTGAGCTTTAAATCTCTTTATAGCCTTAACATTATTGTCCTAATCTAATTAACTTTAAACGTAAAGAAAATAAATTGGGGGTTCTTTTAAATTGGATTTAAACAAGGTTAAGTTAAACTTAGATTAATAAACTTTTGTCTAAATCAAGTTTAAGTTAAACTAAAGACAAAGGTGGTTAACGCAGCTATTAGAAACAAAAGCTTTTTCAAACTTGCATTATTTAAATAAAAGCAAGAAACTCTTGTTAAAATTATTATAAGCAAACTTTGATTGGACTGTTTTAAATTTGGCTTAACATTCTTGTCCTTATCTAATTTACTTCAACTAAGAGAGAGAGAGAGAGAGAGAGAGAGAGAGAGAGAAAAGTTAAGACTTCTTTAAAATCTGATTTAAACAAGTTTAAGTTGAGCTTTGACTTAAAATCTCTTGTTTTTATTAGTTAAGTTTAACTTTAAAGAAAAAAAGCTTAAAGCTGCTCTTAAAGCTTTATTTATAAGAACTTTTTAGTTTCACAGCAGAAATTCTCGCCAATTTATTTTTACAATTAAGGCTTTAATCAAAAATAAAATCAATTGTAATTAAAAATTAAATCAAGTGAGTTAAACGTGTACTTATATCAACAATATGACTGCAGAAAATATTGTAAATATCAAAAATTATTTAGTTGATTCTATTATATTTATTTCTGCTGCAAATTTTGTTAACTTTTTAATTAATATCACAAAGTTTTTTGATTGAAATCAATTTTTCTTTGATCACGGTTTAATAAAACACAAATTTACTAACACTTCCCCCCTCTAAACTAATTTATTTTTTTTAAACTCAGTTTATTTGTATAAAATTAACATTTAATAGTAAAATTCTCTAGAATTTGTATTATTGTGTGTGTTTACATGCAAATTAGTTTTCATTAAAAATTCCATTGTAGTTTTCTTGACTAAAAATATTTTTTTTTTTCTTTTACATATTTTTATTTAATTCACTTTGCTGATGTAGATTTCATAGTAAAAATTATTTTTATGTAGTACGAGTATTTGTTAAAGCTTTTATTAAAATATTTTTCTGTTGTATTCTTGATTTTTTTTTATTGCAAAAAAAATATGTTTAGAGATTGAAAATGATTTCTAAAGGGGCTAGATTTAGTTTTTTTTCGCATTTGCAAATAAACATCTTGATAATCTTTTGAAGACAGAATTGTAACATTCACTCAGCATGATGGCGAACAAACAAACGTACTGGAGTAGTGATCAGAACAATGTCAAAGTCAAAGCGTTTTTGATTTTTTTTTCGATTAAAGATTTTAATTAAGCGGTCAGGGTGAATAGGGCTTTGGTTTAGGGGGAAAAGCAATTAATTATTTTTGTTTAGGGAAGAATTTAAAAAATAAATCGAATTGTTTTAAATATAAATGTTATAATAAGGAAATTATAATACGTATTAGAGAGTTTTCGGCGGTAACAAGAAGAAGAAATTAGGCTACGCCGCTCATGCTAAATTATACAAAATTTTTTTTTATTTTATATTTTAACATGAGCGGCGTTGCCTGAATTCGCTGCTGGCAACTCAACTTCAGTCCAGGCGTCATCCGAAATCGACCCATTGATTTCGATTGCAGATTCTGTTCCTTTTTCAGCCAAAAAATATTGAAAGTTTTGTAACCCTCTTATGCCCAAATTATATCACCAGAGTGGTTTATTTTGTGGCCTTTAAAATAATCACAAATGTTGTACCCTTTAAGGCCCAAACTGTATCGAAAACGCGGTTCATTTTAAGGCCAACATTTTATGGAAATTTGCGTTTATTTATAAGATAACATTTGATAGAAATCGCTCGTCTTTTAAAAGGCCTATTTTGATAGAATTTGCGATATAATTGAAGGAGGAAATTTTATGACAATCGCTATTTCGAGCTCTTATTGCAAAAAAAAAAGCTTAAGCGACATCATTTTAAATTTTCGTTGTTTTTATTGGCAACACTTGCATGGTCTTCTAAAATATCACGGTAACATAAGGTACCGTTACGATTTGATTGCAAACATAATTTTATCTAAAGCGACAACCTTCATACGACATTTTTATAAAATAAAACAACCCTTCTCCTGTAACATTTTGTTTTTGTCGCTTAAGCTTTTTTTGCGGTAATGACTCGCTTTCTTTCAAGGCCCATATTAAATCGAATTGATGGTTTATTTTTAAGTTTCGATTTTAACGAAATAAGAGTTAATTTGAAGGCTCGCATTCTTTTTATTTTAGGGTCCTTATTCGATTAAAATCGTATTTCATTGTTAGCAAAGGGCGGATCCAAGCCCTTAGTTGAGAGAGTGTGGGGGTTAGATAGTGGAAGTTCAAACCAATTTATAATTTTAGAATACCATTACTCGACTATAGTCGAGTAATGGTATTCTATTTTCATATTTGAATACGAAAATCGCATATTTGATAAAAAATATTTTTGAATTTTCTGCGATGACGATTTTTGCATTATTGATAAAAAAGTTTGTAGGTATGGTTATTGAATTTTTAGTCAACAACCAAGTTTATTGAATCAATAAAAAAAGTTGTTGCCCAAAATAATTTTTTTCAACAAAATGTTTGCGTGATTTGTTAAAATAAATTGTTGGAAATGTTGAATAAATCAAATAAAATGTTTATCGAATCTTTATTTATTAATGGTGACGTGCTTAATTGCCAATTTTTTCCATTATAAATAAATACACAAAAATTTATTATGGGGGGATAAGCTAGTTCCCATGTGCGTTTCGCTGGTTGCTTAAGCCAGATCATCAGGAAATCTTTTTCTAAAGACTTTGGCAAAACTAAAGATATTTAACCAAATAAAACTGTTAAGCGAATGAGAATTATGACTTATATTATAAAATGAACAAGAGTTGTAAAAATACTGTTTTAACGTTGATTCAAATATTTGTTTTATTGAATATCAAGAAATATTTAAATATTTCTTTATTAAATATGTTTTATTGAGTGCTATTTTGTAAAGTGTATATTTGATAACTTTTTCCATTGAATCAAACACAAAGTTTGTTGAACAAAAATTATATTTTTAACAAACTGTGTTGTTAAAAATTTTCTTGAGATATTTTTTTCTGTGTAGATGTCGATGGTCGTGATCCGCCCCATTAATCCGGGCTTGATTTGAGGCTCACATAAGATCAAAACTGTTGTTAGTTTTTTGACTTAATTTAGATTTGCTTTGAGGCAAATCAGAAATCATGCTTTAATTTGAGACCTAAATTTGGTAGAAGTCGTTGTTGATTTTAAGGAAGGAGGAAGTAGTGCTTGTGAACATTTGACTTGAATTTATTCATGTTGAAAGTGAGAGCGAAGACTTCAGCAGAAATGTTATTCGACATTCGAACAGCCCGGGCAAAATGAATCATTATGAATAGCTTATAAATCTTGTCACTAAGGAACGTATTACGGTTCTGTTGAGTTGTAATATCTTAATTTTTGTATTATGGTTTACAACTTTGCTATATTGCGGTGAACAAAAACATAACAAAAATTACAACTGATCACAACCAGTCGTCTTAATTAGAACTCAACTCAATTATTATCGTTGTTTCTTTTTCGATCCCTATTGGATTGAAATGCAGCAACTTTAACATTTAATCGAAATCTTAATTGCTTTTAAGACCCTTATTACAGTTATCGACTTAAGTATAGGTACAACAGCCATGTAGCATTAACAGATTGTATTTAAAGCAGAATGAATATTTTTTATATAAAAATTGCACATAAAAAGTAAAAAAAGTTCTAAAATACAATGGACAAAAGTATAGGCACACTTTTTAGGTGTCTATACTTTTAAATTTAAATTTTAATAATTTGGCAGCAATTTTACATTTGACACACGCTGTTATATTCCGTTATTAATCTTTTATTCAATTAAGTAACTGAAAAGTTGCAAGAAGTTTAGAAAATACTAATTTTGTTTGTTATCTTTTTTAAATGTGTCATAAACAATTTGAAAGGACTGAATCTCAGCGGTAAGTAATTTTGCATTTGCGTAACCAAGACAAAATGTTTGCTAAAATCGGAGAATTAATGGATCGTAGTCATTTGACCATACGGACCATTGTAAATCGGTTCAAAGGCGAAACAAACTTTGAAAATGGAATTTGCTGTGGTCGTCCCCGCAAATTGACTGAGAGACAACGTGCTCAAATCGTACGAAAAGTATGAGGTGATCCAAAAATAACATCTTCTCAGGCAGGGCTGTCAGATTTTTTTGAGCTCCATCGCCAAACCGGACGTCAGAAATCGCCAAACGTCGATTTTGTTCAGTTTTTGTAAAATTTTTTTTTTTTTTTGATTAAATTTTGCATACAAAAAATGCCAGTTTAATTTTTCAGTCAAAAATCGCCAAAAACTGAGAAAAAATACAAAAAAGTCGCCGAAGTAAATTTTGTTTTGTTTCTGTAATTTTTGTTTTAAATAACATAAAATGGAGATCATATATGTATTCAGTTAAAAACTTAAATTAAGTGCACAAGTCAATAAGATCGTACACTTCAGCCTCACCGATTTCATTATTGGAGTTTTGACCTACATACTATTAGAATTACATACATACTATTAGAATTAAATAGTAACTGAATATCAAAATCACTTAATATTATTATATTAGTAATGATAACAAAAAATGACAAGTTGTTAAACAAAATCTCCGAAATAAGTCTTAGTTCATACGGCTCATGTCTTATTGGCAAGATTCTTCCTTTTTCTTCTTTGAACATGAATTGGCGTTCAAATGATTCATGTCATGTTGACGACATGTGCTTTTTTGATATTGAAAACAATAACAAAATTAAACATCGAATGAAAAAGCAAAACGTAAATACAGTACATGCATCTGTGTAATCGTTTCTTTTCCCCTCGTCCCTCTCGCCTATAAAGTAGCAATCTTATCAATAAGACATGAGCCGTATGAACTCAGACTAATATAAATTGTAAAAATAGCCAAGTTAATCGCCAGTTATATCAGAAATCGCCATAAAAGTCGCCAAATGGGAAATCCCATCGCCAAACACGTTTCAAAATCGCCACGTTTGGCGAGAAATCGCCATATCTGACAGCCCTGTTCTCAGGTTACCGCAGAGATAAAACAAGATTTTGGCAAAGATGTACACTCAAAAACTGTTCGGAGAACGTAGCATGAAGCTGGTTTAACTCACGTGTGGCTAGACACAAACCATGGTGTCCAGCCCATACCACAATTGTGGAAATCAATTCACACACATTCTTCACACGCATTCTTACGCTCTTTCATTTAGTCCACGAGAGTACACAATTCAGTCGTCGATTACCACGCGACGAGTGCACATGCGGCGGATGCTTACATATTTTTTGTATTTTTATTAAGAATATTTGTCTCTTTATTCACTAATACTAATAAAAAGCAATACAACCACAATTTAAATTTTGGACGTCACTGGGCTAGACACAAACCATGGATATCTACTATCAATCAAAAGAAGAGAGTAAACTATGCCAAACAGTTTAAAAATTTGATTAAATATGTGTTTCAATTGAGACCCAAATTGAGAACGAACTCGTTCCACTTTTTCAAATTTAATTACGATATAAATTGTGATTTATTATCAGGCTCACATTTTTTCCAACATCAATCTTAATTTTGAGGTCAATATTTGATCAAAATCTTATTCATATTTGGGACTCGTATTTAACACACACTTTTTTCATTTTAAGGTCCACATTTAAACGAAATTATGGTTAATTTTTAAGGAATTATATTGCGGTTATTGTTTCTTTTAAGGCCTATATAAGATCGAAATATTGATTCATTTGATGACTCTCATTTGAAATAAATTATGGTTCATTTTGAAGTTACCCAATTGACAGAAAAATTGGATTCCTTAGAGGCTCTAATGAAACTCAGTTTAATTCGTTGTTTGTCTTTAGACCTTAATTTAGGGACCATAAGCAAGCGCTGAAACAAGAAGGGGTTTGGGGGGGGGGGGGTTATTACCCCTGGGTTAGTTAAGTACTGGTGTTCTTAAATCATGAATAAGGTTTGGTGGACGCCCATACGGAATTTCCACTATGTGTCCCTCGCGGAACTGAATGCTTTGCTTCGTTTTTGCTTAAAAGTTTATTTTGATGCATAAATAAAAGCGAAATCGTAATAAGTTTTAAAACCTTTTGGGTTCACTTAAATGCTTCTTTTTTTAATGAAATATCATCTATATTTTCCGAATAAAATCGTGGTTAGTTTTAAGTCAAAAATTTGGAATGGGAAACATGATTTCCTAAGTGGCCAAGATTATAAACAGTTCTGGAATTTGTCTTAAAAAAAACTTTGATTTTAATAATTTTTATAGTGTGAAGTTTAAAATAAAAAAAAAAAATCTTGAAAAATAGGCTTTTTGTTTCCACTATTTTCTTAATTATAATTTATTATTGTTAAGCTACTTTAGAAAACAAAATAGTTAATTACAAATTTATTTAAATTTTCTTTAAAAAAGAAATAGAGGAAATGTGTGTGTGTGTATGTGTTTTTTTAAATTAACTTTACACAAGTTTTAAGTGTTTTAACTCTTGAAAAATAAATGAAATACATATGGAACTAATATCCAAGGGGCGTTAGTTAAGTGTCTAATTCTAAACAGTTTTTTGTTTTATTTTTAGCTTTTATAACTTCATACACAATTTACGAGGGGTTTGAAAAGCATTAAATCGAAAAATGGTTTTGCTACTTTATTTTTTCAGATTTTTTTTTGTTTATGTTCATCGTTAAAAGCGTTTTTCTAAGTTTATTTAATCAAAAATTATTAATGGAAACTATGAACTTTCAGCAATTATAACTAATTTAAAGTAGACCTTAAAGTTCCCCCTTTTTTGGGAAAATATCCCTTATAAAAATAAACTAAAATGACATGTGTAACTTATTAAAAGTGTTCTAATTCGAAAAACACGACATTTAAATTAAGAAAAATAACTTTTTTTTATTTTATTATTAAACAAATTTCAAAACAAAAAAGTTTAAGTAAATTCTATTCTATTGCAAACAGCTCATTCATCATTTTATATGAATGTAAAAGACACATGTTAATATTTCCTTTCTTTTTAGTGCTTTGGACCATTGTGCAAAAGTAATCTCTAATATCTGTTACAACAAAAGATTTTTTTTGGCCATAACTGTCAGTTTGATTTACAAAAATGATGAAGTACTTAAATAGGGTCGGTCTTTTTTTGCTAGATAAACATATTTTCGCTTTTTAAATTTAAGATGAAAACAAAACAATATTTGACAGCTTTTGGTGTTAATGATGGATATTAAGGGTGAAGTTGCGTATTAAATCTACAATTAACCTTAAAAAAAAAGGTCTTAATAGAAAAGAATGCAGACAAGAATGAAATGTAAAAAAAATTTAATCAGTACTACATCAGAACAGAAAAGGAACAACGTATTCTAAAGTTTACTTGCGTCTTTTACAATGGATAAATTAAAGATCGAAAAATAAACTACATAAACAGTGAATTCGCTTTAAGAACAAGTTTATCTAAAGATGTTCCAACCAAAACGCACTATGTTAATTGTTAATAAAACAAAAAGTTATTACAGAATTATCTTAATATTTTTTTTTATTATTATAGAAGGATCCCAGTAAAAACTTCGCCTACAAAATAATGTGCTAAATAATCAGAAAAACTTAAAAGCACATCTTACAATTCTACTGAAAGAACCAATGAATATTATACTATGTTCACACTTGGGTTCTTAAACGCGTTTAAGCAGCTCGAACGTGATTAAGCTCTAATCACTTTAAAATCGAGATGATTACCCATACATTATTATTACAACTAAATCACTTCATAAACCACATAGAATCGACTGAACATACCTCAAACTGAGTATACTGTAGAATCGCCAACTTGATCGTGTATAACCGGCCACGATTTCTGCTTAATTTTTTTTTTATCTTTTTCCTTAAATAATTCATAGTTTTCACAATTTCATCATTAAAATGATTAAAATAATCTTCTGATAACTTTATAAAAGCATTTGTATCCATTTTTAATACGCTAAATAAATATAAATTTGTTTGTTGTGTTTTTTTTTTAATCATCTGTCATCTTAATCAACATTTTGATTAAACGCGTTTAAAACCCCAAATGTGAACATAGCATTACAAGGAATGTCCCAAAATGAACGCATTCAAAAGTAAGTCATTATTTTTTTTACCTACATACATTCAGAAATAACTAGTTAAAGAAGCTGTTACAGAAGCAGTTATAGAAGAAAGCTTCTAAATAATAAGTGAGAGAAGCTATTCTTTTTGAAAAAGTAAACAAATTTTTTACTGGGATTTTTGACAATTACATATGTCAAAAGTTCAGCAAACCGGGTCTGTAGAAAATGTGAAAACACCTGCTTGATGCGGTTTATGGACTGGCGGCGTCTTCGAAAATAAAGTCGGCCAAGCAATTACCGTGAATGGTGTCCGCTATCGCGAAATGATAACGAACTTCTTGTGTGCAGGAATTGAGGATATGGACGATTTGCGGTTCCAACAGGATGGTGCCACTTGTCAAACAGCCAACAAAAAAAAAAAAAAAAAGGCTCTTTTGCGCGAGAAATTCAATGGCCGTGTTATCTCAAATCGTGGTGATGTTAATTTGTGACGATCATGTGATTTGACACCGTTTGACTGCTTTCTTTGGGGATATTTATTTATAACAAAAAGTGTATATAAATAAGCCAAGAACAATTTAAGAGCTTAAGGATAAGATAATTCAGCACAATTACGACGTTGAACCTCAATAATGTCTCAGAGTCATTGAAAATATAGACTATAGACACATAAATGTCATAGATCCTTCTGTCATAATAAAAAATATTAAGTTAATTTTTGGAAAATGGAAATGGCAACGTTGGCTTCAAGAAAATTAACTAGCAATTGCTCTTACACCACGTCTTCAAGCGCTATCGATTTGAACAAGACATGAACATAACGTCGGCAGAGCAACGGTATTATTTTGTTCATTTTCTTATATGTGGCGAATACGTGTTGATGTTCATGTTCTGATTGACCACAATTTTTGTTGTTGTGACGTTTGGTTTTATAGACAAAAGACATTGTATGGCGCACATGGATGCTAAGCCGAATGTATAGGCAACGATGGCTGCACATGGACAAACATGAACATGAACAGTCTACACGAGTAGAATTCATGTGCGACATGCTGCTCTTACCAAGTTGATGGATAGTGGAGACCGGTAGTTATTCCAAACTAGAAATAAATTAAGACTCTTCTCTCGATTTCATCTAACAGGTGGCGTTGAAAACTGCTTTTTGTGGTCGTACTAAAAAGAGTAAATTTCAAAAGTTGCTTATGTTTGTTGACTTATCGACCAGCAAGAGCAACAATAACAACAACAACAAGCCGCCACCTGATATATGAATTCGCCTTGGTTTTAAGTTTTAGTCTTAAGGTCCAACCACAATGTGCTTAAGTTGGCTAAAGCGAATGAGCGAATGCATGTAAGTTATATGAAGCAAAACATATTGAAATTAAGGAAACTTTTTGTTAAGTTTAATGAAACTGTCATTTGCTTAAGCAAGGTGCGAATCTTATAGCACATTCCGTACGGAATCAAATGTTTTTTTATTTGGTTTTTGTTTTCTTAAATACATTTGAGAGACTTTTTGTTTATTTTTGACGGTAGGTTAAGCAAGGCTATGCATATGATGGTTGAGCCTTTATTCTCTCAACAGTTTGTTTTCATTTTAATGAAACGGTTTACTTTAGACAATTTTTTTAAAATATTCTTTATTTTTTTTTAAGTTCTTTCATCTTTTCTACAAGTCCGATTGCTAAGTTTTTTTTCTTTCTCTAAAAATATAATTTATTTTCTTTCCTCTCCACAGTTTATTGACCACTTGAGTCTATTATTAAGTTATTTCTTTTGTGATTTTGACAAACAATGGACCAAATTATTGCCATAACTTGCCACTAGACTAAAAAAAAAACGTGGCACAGTTTTAATTTTTTTTTCTTGTTTCAATACTTGCCCCTTTTTATGCTGCATTTATTTTTTTAATAAAAAACAAACATGTATTAAATACTTTAAATAAAAAGAAAATAGTAAAATAAACCCCACAAGTGGAAGCTTTTGTCTTTGGAATTCTTTAGAGGAGAACAAACAAAAAAAAAAAAAATTTCAAAATTCTAAACAATAGCATAATTTTTGGAAAACTAAAAAGAAAAGTATATAACGGGGGTACTCAGACAGTATACCAGCCAGCCAGTCAGTCAGCCAGCAGTTGAGTTCAGGCCAAGTTGGGGGCAAATGGTCACCATTAAACCATAGAAGCGTTTTAACAAAAACTATTGTTTCTTCGACAACAAAATGCCTCGTAGCTTTTTTTGAAGCTTTTTTTTATAAAAAAAATATATATAAGAAAACAAAAGTTTTTTGAAGTGCATAAATGTTGTTGCATAAAGGGATAGTGCAACAACAATAAAAAAAGTAATTGTTTAAATAAAAGAAATGCATTTTATTGTTGTTGTTTTAGTTTTTGTTTGACAACAATGCAACTCAGAGCCAGTGGGTCGACAAGGTTTGTTTAATGAAATAAACAGGTCGACAGTTGTAAAAAAAATACTTAGAAAGTGGCAGCCTGAAGTCGGTAAATTGTAATTGTAAAAAAATTGTATTTTTTTCTAAAAAAAAAAAACAAAAATATTTTTATTAAACTATTACATATATTTAAAAATTAATTAAAATAAAAACTCAATTTTTTTAAACATTAATTGGATTATTATTATTAAAATTAAAAAAAAAGTTAAAAAAGAAATTTGATATTTTATTTCAAACAAAAGTAAATTAATTTATTATAATTTAAATATTGAAAAAACAAAATAAATTAACTTTATGTTAATTTTTAATTGAACAATGGAGATTAAAAAAAAAATCTTTAAAATAATTTGTAAAATATGTGATGGGTAAAAATAAAACTCAAACGAAAATTTTAGATCTGATGGCAAATATTCAATTTACCACTACGTTGTACACTTTTATTTTTAAATTGATAACAGAATTCCATTGACATCTGCGCTAATAGTATTACGTTGCCCATGTCTGATAATAATTGTGCAGGTAGCTTACTTATTATTATGCATGCATTGACTAGGGTAGGGTAAGTTTCATCGCGGGGGTTTAAAAGTGGTACAGAAATGACGATTTTCGGCAAATACTGCCAATCATATATAACGTTAAGCATAAATGCAACTTTTGGAAAAAAAAAGGAAAAAAATAGTAGAAATAAAGGTACTCTAAGGTTCAGTTGTTATTCAACATTTGCTTAAGCCTTAGATCATGTTGGTTAAACTAACGGCGTGAAACTGGCCCTTAACATAAGTTGGGCTAATTGAGTGACTTTGGTTTGTTTTTTTTAACCTTAATTAACGGTTCCTTTTATTTTTTCCTTTTTTTTTTGTTGAAATATTTGTTTTAACTTCTGGCTTCTCTAAAATCACGCCAGAAATAAAAAGCACATTTAAATAAATACCGCTGAGTGAAGCAGTTTAGCTAAGAAAATAAAGTCAATTGTTTAAATTATAAAAGTGATTTTAAAATAAAATTAAAAGACATTCAATAACTCTTGTGAAAAGACCTAAAGTTATAAATTAATTTCCGATTGTGGGTAGTGCCTTAGTGACCAAAGCCAATCAATTTGCTGGTATAGTTATTTTTTTTTATAAAATTACAATCTTCTGTGTAATTTTCACTATACACTTACACATATAGTACAGGGGAGAATCTCGTGGGAACTATCGGCGGTTAATAACCTATGCTGGAATTGAATAGCACAAAATACCAGGTAAATCGTTAGGACAGTAATTCATTTTAAGGTGACCTAATAAAACATTTTTTTTTCATTGCAAGTTTGCCTCGATTTTGGAAAGAAATCGTATATTAGGAATCTTAGCCAAAGTCCTGTCGGTATTCCGGGCTACCCCAAGTTGGAAAAGCCTCAGGGATAAAATTTCATCACGCCAACATCGCGCCATCTACGTATAATATCTCATCCCCACGCCCTAAAAACCTTCTAACCTAATTTTATGGGTTAGGTTGTTAATAGAATTGCCATCGATAAGAGTCTTACTTCTGCCATTTACATACGCACCAATTAGCCCTATTAGTGTTAGATATTTATTGAAATTTATTTGAGCAGATTAATATATATGACGTAAAACTGACCTAGCGAAGAACATATTGTTTTTGGCTAAAGGTTTAACGGTGTCATTGAAAATGGGACACCTATCCCCTCATGGGTGTACCCTGGCAATATACGTACTATTATATAATCTAATAGTAATATTACACTAACTACCGTAACCTAAAACAAAACCATAAAATAAAACTAAAAATACAGAAGGAATTTACTTATGTCGACCTAAATTAATATTTAAAACAAACCTAATCTAAATAAATAACTTCCCCATATATTTCTAACCAATAACCCATGATATACATATATGACACTCCGCCTTATGTAAAGAAATAATAATCATCTAACAATACTAATTAATAAGTTCAAATCAACCTTATATGCCAATTCCTCATCTTATGAAATCACCTTTTAATCTATACATAAAACTAATAGTTACTTAAACTACTATAGTTAAAACGTCCCTTACATAAAAAAGAGAGGAAAAAAAAATACTAACCTACGTATAATTAAATTTGTCAGTAAATTTAACAGATTCACATTTATATTATATTAATGATCTTACCCTAAAACACATTATATACATATACATACCTACGTACCTAAATACTTAACCACAATGCAAAAGTAAGACTCTCTAAAAATCCCAACCTGTTTAGACCTACGTACATAAATATAATAATACTCCACCAAGTCATCAGGCCTGATTGACTTCCTGGGATCTTCTTTATGTAAGTACTCAAAACAAGAGAGGAACAAAAACCCAATAACAACAAATATAAAGCCGTATAGTAGAGAAATTATATCGATTAACTCCAGAGTATTTAAAATTTAAATACTTTAAATTTTAAATAAGGAAGATGGTACATTATCTCTTTGCTAAATCAATTTTTTTATTGTACTCCATATAATTTCTCTTAATAAGTTGTTGTTATAATGTGTTATTAATGAGCAACAAAAAAACCAACAATTGAAGCGCTATATTTTTTTTTTATTATATTTTTTTGTATTTTATTTTTGCATTTTGGTTTATTACGTACCACAATCTTTGAAATTCATATCTAGGAAAGTAAACCTATCTTAAATAACAGAACTGATATTTGCATTCATAAATATATTGATAAGTAAGCTATACCTAATTTTAGTTTTTATTATGAAGTGAAGTTTATTGTAAATAAATAATGATAACAGTAAAATGGAAAGCTAAGTAGTTTAAAATTCCGGTTGATGAAATGTAGAGGCTAAAGTAACGTAAAATAAGTGTGGGCTGAAATAAATCCATTATGTGGTCATCAGCAGGTAGGGTGGGAAATTTGACCATAGGGACGATTACATCTTGTTCCTTGAGAAGGTTTTAGCAACTTAATTTCTATAGCATATCTTACTTTCATTTCTTTCTATATAACTTCTACTTTGCACACAATATAAAATTTTAATTGGATGTAACGTTTCCACCCCATTTGGTATCACAGCCTACGACCATTTCCCTGAGCTAGGACCGTAGCATAGCTAGGTGTGCAAACAGTGATAACCTGGAGTGGCTAATTGTCCGTTACAAATAGCTGCAAACTTTTTCAAATAAATAAATAAAAAAAATCAAATAAATTATTTAATAGTTTAAGGTTGTTTATGTCTTAACTTTAATAAATGTAAGAATTATAACTAAAAATTTTATCTATCAAGAGGAAACACTTTCACTAATAATCGTGATAAAAATCGTAAAGTTTTCCTTAGGCGTTAATTTTAAACGATTTTTAAAAGTTTAAACCATTTGAACAATAATTTTTTTTTTACAACTTCAATAAACGCCCAATAGAAATCACCAAAATTCTTTCATCTGTGTAGAGCAAATATGATCCATTGTGATACCATGAAATTCCACTTCACAGAACTCTAACCGCAGAACCAATACGAGCTTCTAACAAAGTTCAAACTGCACTCCAGTCCCATGACATCTTACAATCAACCAATCGCCTTCTCACCAATGCAGGATAGATGTGGAAACGATTTACATGAGCATAAATGTCAATATGGGCTTATCTGATGGGGGATCTTAACCACCATCAAAAAAAAAAAAAATGAGTTTGCTTACCGCCCCCGGAGTGTAAGAGCAACCTGCTAGATTATACTACACTCACCTCTTTTTTGGAAACTGAAGCTGTCTAAACTCCGTTGCTTTTGGAAATATGCTAGCAACATCTGTTGTGTAGCAACTGCCCCTTAGGACGATCCTTCCTTAGGCCTAACTATCCCACAAGTGGTAAAAATGTACCTTTGGGTGGGATTTTTAAGATTTCCCTGTCAGCCGAAAAGCGAAAATCCCGCAAAAAAATCTTCCCAGAAGACAAAAAGCATTTCCTGAAAGAAGCATACTTTCGTAGGCCTCAACCAATAGCCAGTGTGGTGTCGCGCCACTGACTGAGGACTACTGACTCCCGTGGTCGCAGATAAAAACTTTGAATAGCCGCAGATAGATCGTAGGTTTAGTTACGTAGCTACAACATGACATAACAACATTTTTAAATTTTAGCAAAATTTGTTTGATTTGTTTGTTTGTGTTATTAATAATTTGTTCAAGTTTCTTTAAAGCTTTTACTTTTGGCGTTTTTTTTTTTATTAATTTTTTCTTTATGAAACAAATTTTTAAAACAATTCTTTGACAAACAATTAATAGACTTTCAATAATATTGTCAGTAAATCTTTGAGGTCTCGTTTCAGTGCTTAATTTTGGCGATTTTTTTAAAATTAATTACTTGTTTTATTAAAGAAAAAAAAAACAAGGAAAGAAATTATTTTTTACATACAATTTTACCAAAATGCTATTTATTACGAATAAGGAAAACTCTATATTTTCTTTTTGGCGATTTTTTTAACTCTATTAGGTTTAAAAATTTTGAAATTTCGTTTAATTATTTATAAAAAAAACTTTCTATATTCTAATTACCAAATTTGATCATGTTTAATTTAGGCGTTTATTTTTAGTGATTTTTTTTTAAATTGTTAATACATAATGTATTACACATCAAAAAAAGACAGCTTTTCGGATTAACTACTTTTGATTTGAGTATTTTTGATAAGTTTTTTCTTATTCTATTTCCAACTTTAAATTAAGAAGATTTTAAATTTATTTCAAGCAATTCTAAATCAGTTTCGTTTTAGCTTTTATTTTTTTGGCGATTTTTTTTTTTAGAATTTGCGTTATTTGCGAAAACAATTTTTTTTTGTTTGCAAGATTTTGTTTAGTGTAAATAAAAAAATATTTCGGCAATATTTTCCACAAATTTCATAGATTTTGGCGATTTTTAAATTTCTATTTAAAAAAATATTTTTTGTTTTGTTTTATTTCTCATTTCTTAAATTTTAATTTTTTTTTTTTTTTAATTAAAAACAATTCCAGGAGGCTTATTCTGAATTGCGATGCGAAAATCAATGCGATGCGAAAATGCATAAATGCGAACAATTGCTATTCTGTATTGCGATATTCGCATATTTTTTTTAATCGCATTTTAAATGCGAAAAGGTGACAAGTTGGTATTGTACATTGCGAAAACAAATGTCAATTTCGCAAAATTTCTTCGGCAACAAAATAGCATTCGCAAAGTACAAACATGTTAGTGAAAGATAATATTTTATTTGTTTATTCATCATATATTTATTATTTAATTCAGGGAAGCAAGCAATAAGACCACCAAACCGCGTCAATTTGAAATAATGATAGAATTTATGAACAAGCCCCAAAATTCACGTCAGTCGGCAAATACTTTGTGGCAAACGTTAACTGAAGAACTAAATATCAATGGATCACCTAATAGAGAAGCTGCAGGATGGAAAAAGTATGAAATATATAAACCAGATAAAAAATATTTGACTTCAACTTTAATTTTAATAGATTTGGGCCGATTTTAAAGTACACACAAAATATTTTCATTTTCTTCGTCGTCGAACCACAGTTCCACAAAATCCATTTTTATTTTTTTTTTTTTTATTACAGAATGTCCTAAATATATTTTTTAAACAATTTTCACAGCCAAACAAAAACAATTTATTTATTTGTAATTTGACGTTTATTGACACTGAAGTATATTTGAGCAGCGTTGCCACGATTTGAAATAAATTGCGAATGCGATTGCGAAAGTCTAACAGAATACCAATTTTCTTTCGCATCGCATTTCATTTGCGCATCGCAATTCAGAATAAGCCTCCAGTTATGTTTTTACCAATTTCCAATTAAAAACATTGTTTTTTATTTCTAATTTTACAAAACTTTAACATATTTTAAAATTTTTTTTAACATCGATTCCAGTTATATATTCACCAAATTTTATTCAGTTTAATTTTTGCGTTTTCGTTCGACAATTCAATTTTTTTTTCACATAAAAAAAAATAATCGGGCTTTCATATTTTGTTTAAGAGTTAAGGCTCAGTTAGCCGGGAGTTATAGTAAAAGTAACCTTACCGGAAAAAAGTAAGACCAATCTATTTCTTACAGATTGAGACGTAACATCTTACTGCTAACTAACTGTAATCGTCCTAGTTGCTTTACATATTACAAAATGAATCAGCTGATTTTCAACGTTACTGTTACTGCCGGCTAACTGAGTCTTTAATAAAACTTTCAAGTTTTGCATAAACTCACTTAAAAAATTTCTAAAGCAATTTAATTAAACTAAATCATGTTTAATTCAAGCGTTTATTTTGTGTGTTTTTTTTTTTATTTTAAAGTCATATAAGATTATAATAATTTCAGCCTTTACAAAACTGCAGTAAAAGTAGGAAAACTGCCCTTCTTTCACTTTCTTAGTTGTCATTGGCAAAAAAATGCTGCTTTTACTTCTGATTCATTAAACGTAAACAATTGCTGTCAAACCAACTCAAAAAGTGAAAAGTTGTACACAAATTTTCGTTTTCTGCTCGACAGTTTTTGGTTTCGAGTGCAGTTTTATTAAACCCTGTTTAATTTTACTTCTTACTTAATGGAATTTAAAATTTTTTATTTTGAATTTTTTAAAATATAAATAAAAATCCCCTTTTCAAATATTCTTAACAGTTTTAAAAAAAAGTTTCAATTAGGCGTTTAATTTTGGCGATTTTTTAAACGATTTTTTAAACTTTATTAGGTTTAAATTTCGTTTAATTATTTATAAAAAAATCTTTCTTTATTCTAATTACCAAATTTGATCACGTTTAATTTAGGCGTTTATTTTTAGTGATTTTTTTTTTAAATTAACAATTACACATCAAATAAAGACAGCTTTTCGGATTAACAAATTTTGATTTGAGTATTTTTGATAAGTTTTGCGGAGTTAGAGAAAAATTAACTTAAATTTTTTTTTTAAATATTTTTCTATATATAAAATTGTTAGTTAAAAAAATAAGATTATACATCCTGTATTAATATACAGACTGTCTGTAAATGTCATTGGCATGATTTCGTTTTGTTTTTGCTTTACAACTCCTTTTTATTGTTTATTTATGTATAAGTGGTCCTGGAAATTTTATATTATATGACTGACTGACTGACATTTAAAAAGTTAAACATTAACCAGACTTTATAGAGCCACTACTGCCAACACCACTACTATTCCTTTAACTCTTACAATTTAACTTCCGTTATTGAATAGAAAGAGAGTTTTTCTTCTATTTTTTTCCGAAGTCAAAAAAAATAACTCCCTTCCAAGGAAAAAGCGAACGAACTGTGGTAGTAGTTTAAGTGTTTTCGTTGTTTATTTTTATACAAATTTTGAAAAAATAAAAAGAAATTTTCTTGGTTAAATATAATTTAAACTTTTTTTTAAAATATATTTTGGTACACAGCAGTAACAACAACGCATAGTGGCAATTTTTGTATATACAGAGAGAGAGAAAAAAGAATTTTGCATTCAAAGTGCTTATAGTCGTACTTGCATCTCCATTACACCACTTAAGCTTTAGGAAGAAAGAAAGAAAGACAAAAAAAAAAAACTGCCATAAACTGCAGCAGTTTGTTTTTATATTTTTTTTTTTTTTTTGTAAACCATACAAACGGCTACAATTTATTTAAACTTGCAACCATTTTCAAATACTAGCAAAAATGGTGGTATAGTGTAGAGGCAACTGCTTCAGCATAATTTTTTGCAACAACTGTTGTTGATGGTTTATACAGCGACAATATTTTTTCAGATTTTTTTTCTCCTTTCACAACATTCTACATATTTACACTTACGAGTTTAAAACTCAGAATCTCTCACTTGCTTATTTGTTTATATCAACAAGAATTCAGTTAAGTTTTTCTTAAACATCCATTTCATCCCCCATCACCAAACCAACCTAAAACTTTTCTTTATTTTCATTTAATATTTGTATACTGTATGAGCAAATAAAAAAATGTAGGTGAATGTACTTAAAAATATACATTGAATGCAGTTTATTATAAAACTACAATTTAAATAAGACAACAAAAACACGTAAAATGCAACCCCCCTTAACACCGTAAAAATGCCACAGTAAAATCCCCAAAACTTATAAAAAAAAAGAAAATTGCTTTTGTTAAACACAGCCTCGATATATTTACATTTCAGGCACATACAATTTTTTTGCCGACCAGCAGGGATTGTATTTATATATTTTTAAATGAGCTTAAATGAAAAAAAAAAGAAAACTTTAACAAGCTTTTAAGCTCTGGCAAATATTTTTATAGCAAAGAATAAAATGACAAAATGAATTAAAGAAAAGTTAGCAGATTTTAGTAGGAAAGAAGTTAGAGTGCTATATTCGGCCATGCCGAATCTTTACCTAGTGCGATAAGTACATTAAGTTATATAATAACCGTTATTTAGACTTAAATCAATCTATTTTGTGCCACACCTACTTGAAATTCCGCCCACATTTTGTCGGATATTGTGTATTGATAACCAAGATCCTTATACTTAGTTTAGGGACTTTGGCTCTTGCCGTTCTTCAAATATACATAATTCATTTGCGTTTTTGTACGGTAGGTACCATGCCCACTTCTCTAATCCCGCCCATTTCTTAGACAGTTTTTGTATTGATAACCCAGCTATGTTTACCAAATCTGGAACATTTTTCTTTTACCGTTCTTTAGACATAAATACATCTATTATGTGCCACTCCCACTTTTCCTAATACGCCCACATTTTGTCGGCTGTTGTCTTATGCTAACGAAAATTCAGATATATAGAAATCTTTAATGACTTGGTGTCAAATTGCTTGTAGTTATTCTAAGCAGTTTAGGATCGAAATTCAGCAAAATCGCTTTAGTGGGATCAGAGCTATGAATCAAAATGTGGACTACCACCAAAAAAAAATTGATAATTTTGTTACGAAAACTAAAATAAAAGGTGGAATAATGCACAGAATGATATAAGATTTTGCAAAAATTCGTTTCGACTGGAAATCACGCTGTAAAATTTCGTGAAGATCCGTCCATAATTAATATAGGCTCCATATAAACTTTACTACCGGAAAACAGTTTAATATGCCCAAAACCGTAATCATAATAGAAATTCGAATGCCACAGTGTTATAGGACTAGAAATGACACTGTGAAATTTTGTAAATATCGGTCCATAATTTACCCTAAGCCCCGTATAAAGCCCACTCTGGTAAAATAATTAAATACGCCGTAAACCGTAGCAGATATAGATATTGCGGCAAACTTTCTTCCAGCTTAGCTTCATATGGCCAGAAAAAATGTTATGCAATTTGGTCCATAATTTACCTTAGATCCCATTTTAGCAGCCTTCTGAAATTCACTGCAAACGCTCAAACTAATTGCACCGCTGCACAGAGGGGTGAAATCGCAAAAAATTAATTAAACTACTGTCCCAATTTTTAAAATTCTTTCACTATTAGAATGCTACGTTATCACTGAGTGACAGAGGCTACACATATTTTGGAAAAGTGGGCGGTGCCACTCGCACCTATTAAAAATCGCTCTAGCGGCCATAGTAATAGACCGATTGTCATAAAACGTTCCTAAGGTTGTACTGTTGACCTGCTAATAGTGCTTGGATATACTTGGTTATAATTGGATATAGAGGCGTGGCACCGCCCATATAACCTGAAGCTTACAACGGATATATCTCATGAACTATCAGAGGTATGAAGATGAGATTTGGTATATATGTTGATCGTACAGTATGAATTACATTCAAGGTGGAATAGGGCAGAGTCACGCCCCCTTTTAAAAAATGGCTCTGGCTCAGTCGGATTTTTTTTTTTTTGGAAAAAAAGTAATAAAATGTTTACATAGTAATCAATTTATATAATATAATTATGTAGACGAAAGGGGGACTATTCTATCATATATGTAACTAAATTCGGGACTCAAAGCAGATATTTAAATTGTTCGATCGTGTACGGATGTGTCTTGTTCAAAAATATAAAAAGCTTGTATATATTTATTATTAGGCCGAGGCCACGCAATGAGCGGCGAAGCGTCAAGCGGATGAGCGATGAGCGTCAAAAAATTAAAACATATGTAATATTACTGAATTGGCCACGAAATGAGCGGCATGTGAGCGAAGTTTTTGAGCGGCTAAGCGGCGTCGTTCAGGAATAAAACTTGTTCTAATTTTTAGTTGTTTTCTGAGCGTCAAAAAATAAACTTGCCAAAAGTAAATATGGAGCTTATAATTTAATCCGTTTACCAAATGGATTGGTGTTCATCCTATAAATCAAGCAAGGGGAATTAAACCATTTATATACAAATCTACCCAATACAATATATTTATACCCACACCACAATAGTGGAGAGGGTATTATGCATTTGTGTTGATGTGTGTAACGCCTTAAAATATTGGTCCCAGACCACTATTTAGTATACCGATCGACTAAGAATCACTTTCTGAATCGAACTAACGATGTCCGTCCGGCTGGCTGTCCATGTAACCTTGTGCGCAAAGTACAGGTCGCAATTTTGAAAAAAATTTGAACAACATAGGTTCTTATTGACACAAGGAACTAGCTTACTGAAAATGGGCCGAATAGTAGGACCACGAGGGAAGATAGGGGGGGGGGATTTCTGCCTCTCAGAAAATATCAAACCGATTTTAATGAAATTTAAATCATACATAGAAATATATTTATATGGACACATAAGCTATGTAGTTTTTGAAAAATAGGACCACAAGGGGTGGTAGGGGGCAATTTTTGCCTTTCACAAACTTTCAACCCGATTTTAATGAAGTTTGTAAACATAGATAAATTCCTATTTTTCTATGGACACATAAGCATGATGTGGTTTTAAATACTGTGGTGCTGGGCTTGACCGACTATACTTTCTTACTTGTTTATAATTTGTTTTTGTTTTAAATGTAAGTTAAGCGAACGAAGTCTTATCTCGAAATCTTTAAAAACGCATTAAATTTTTATGAATACGATATTCGCGTAATAACATTAAACAAGCCACTCTTTACAATGGCATTTTAACAACTAACCGCTCAGAAGTGACGCTCAGTAATAAGCCACTTGCCGCTCAAACTTGACGCTTTGACGCTCATCGCTCAGCCGCTTGATGCTTAGACGCTCATTGCGTGGCCTCGGCCTAAGACAGGTGTTTCTGACCTGCTATTTTAAAAAATATGCCCGTCGTCATCTGTATCATGATTTGTGCCTTCAGGTACCACGTTCGTCAAAACTAAAGGCGAAACTAGTAGATCTACTACTGATTTTGGAAGTTGGTGGAATTTTTTTTGGGCAATTTTGTTTCACCAGATAGGATTGTATCTTAACTTAGTAGGAACCTATTTAATATGTCTCTATTGCAATCCTCCCGACTACATTTGCGAGAAAAATGTTCTCTGTAGTTTTTAAAATCTTTGTTTCGGGCTTCCTCAGACAGTTCACCGATCGGTAATAGCGCGTGCGAAATGATTTCTGGGCCATGTATTAAAAACTTATGCAAGGTTGGTGGCATGTTATGACTATGAGTGACTCATTTCACAATTAATTTAATAAAAAAATTTCGCGCAAAAACGCGCAACATGGATTACTGAATATGAAAGTCTAGGAATTGTAGTTTCTTAACAAATTAATATTCTAACTCCAACTAACACCATTCATATTTAAATATCCACGAATATTTTGAAAATAGCCAAAATTGAGACATATTTAAAAAAAAATTTACAAATACTTCTACACAACTTTTGTTAACACAATTATTTTTAGAACAACGCTAAAATACCTGAGGTTGAAGATTCCATAGTAAAAGTATTACTTTTGACTTGCGATAAACTATATCGAGCCCTAATAGCAAAAATGATGTAAGCGACATCATTTTCAATTTTAGTTTTTTTTTATAAATGACTTTATTGGCAACACTTGCATCATCTCCTAAAATGTCGTGGTCACATAAGGCACCGTTACGATTTTATAGCAAGAACAATTTTGAGGTAACCGACAAATTTCATACAAAATTTATATGAAATAAAATAAAAAACACTCTCCTGTAAAATTTTATTTTTGTTGGTTACATCATTTTTGCTATTAGGGCTCGATATATTAAGCGTCGAAATATTCCGAATTTCAATTAACACTATTGTGTGCGAATAGCTCAAAAATTACTTAACTTTAATACAATGCAGCTTGACAAGTAAACAACATATGACATTGAAATTTTCAGTATTGATGTATAGTTTTATATACTGTAATCGGTTACGAAATATTTTTCAAAAAAACAAATTTTCATTTTTCAATTAATATCCATTTTTTGAGATATCACCCCTTTGTGCGCTGTATTGAAATTTATGTTTTTTAATACCAGAAATCACTATGCAGAATTTTGGGATGATTGGTTCATAGCTTACCAGTGCTCCAATATAAATTGCCCTCCTGAAAATCATTTAAGTTCGGCTTAAACTGTTACGAATCATGATATTTTACTCAAGCTATTTAAAATTGCTAAAAAAAAGCATTAAACTTTCTAATTGTCTGTCAATAATTTATTATAGGTCTAAACTGCAACCAATTTTAATGCAGATATCTGTTTTTATAAAGATAATCTGGTGGCATGTCATAACGTCCATGGACTCTATGATGGTATAACAAATACGGGCTTCGCTAACTAAAGCTTCTCTGCACAGCCGGCCTTCGGCCGGGCGCAAGGATTTCCTCCTCTATAGTATAACAAACACCGGCTTCGCTAAGTAAAGCTTCTAAAATCTGCCTTGTTTCCGAACGAAAGCCGACTATGCAGAGAAGCTTTAGTTAGCGAAGCCGGTGTTTGTTATACCATAGAGGAGAAAATCCTTGCGCCCAGCCGAAGGCCGGCTGTGCAGAGAAGCTTTAGTTAGCGAAGCCGGTGTTTGTTATACCATAGAGGAGAAAAACCTTGCGGCAGGCCAAAGGCCGGCTGTGCAGAGAAGCTTTAGTTAGCGAAGCCGGAATTTGTTATACCATAGAGAAGAAAATCCTTGTGCCCGGCCAAAGGCCGGCTGTGCAGAGAAGCTTTAGTTAGCGAAGCCAGTGTTTGTTATACCATAGAGGAGAAAATCCTTGCGCCCGGCCAAAGGCCGGCTGTGCAGAGAAGCTTTAGTTAGCGAAGCCGGTATTTGTTATACCATAGAGAAGAAAATCCTTGCGCCCAAAAGTGTTTTCGTTATATATTTAATATATACACCCAGAGAAAAAGCAGCAAAACCATTTTTAAAATTTTTTTAACCATACTATGTTTCATTTAACCAAATCATTGTCACCGACAACCATATTATGGTTAAATTAGTTTCTTTAAAAATAGTTTTGTTGGTTAGGACCATAATGAAACATGTTTTTCTCTGCGTGTATGGAGATCATTTTTTTTGTATTTAACTTCTTTAGTAATTATGGACCTAATGACACTATTGAAAGTGTCATAACGTCCATTTGCAAAGTGTCATAGTGTCCATGGACGTTATGACACTTTTGAAAGTGTCATAATGTCCATGGACACTATGACACTTTTTGGAGTGTCATAACGTCCATGGACACTATGACACTGGACGTTATGACATGCCACCGATAATCTATATATAAATCGGCTAAGGCAAAATAGTTAATAACACTTTCCTCCTCTGCATGTCAACCGATTTTAACAAAATATACACCATTTAAGAGGTATTTACTCAAAGAAGTGCACAATGTATATTTTATTAAAATCTGTTCAATAATTTCAGAGTTATAAGCGTTCAAAATTGTTACTTACACAAATGCAAAATAAAATACATAAAAATTTATTTTCAATTACCAAATAATAAAAAGTTCGATTATTCGACATTTTTCAGAAACCGTTTTTCGAATATTTCGACTATATAAATCAGACCAGGCAAAATAGGTAAGAACGCTTTCTTCCTTTGTTTGTCAACCGAACCTCTATGGGGAGAAAAAAAGGGCAAATATGAGAAACTAAATTTCTTTTTTTTTACTTTTCTGTGCTTCAGGTGATAATTTTTAAATTTTCTATAATATAGAACTTGGAAACATAATATTATAGGTGTAGGATCCTGAGTGAGTGATAACCTATAAGATAAAAATGCTGGTATTTTTTGTTTTTCATCTGGAACTTTCTGAATTTTCGTTAATATTAGACATAGAAACATAAAATTAAACGTGCAACGTCCTGAGTGGATGACAATATATAAAGGAGACTTTTTGATACTTTTTTGTTTTTCAATTGGTATTTTTTATACTGAACTTACTTAAATTAACTCACGTAGAAGATAAAATATGAACCGGAAGTTGGTCCCTCGCCAAATCGATCCACTTTGAAGGAAAAAATAAATGCTCGAAGCAAATAAATTCATATATACTTAGATGAATTATGTTTTCTTCATATTTACAAAAAAAAAAAAAAAAAAATTTGGTCGAATTTTGACCATAAGGCGAACACTAGTAATAATAAATAGACATCATATATTCACCCCTATCGCAAACAACTACTCCCATGAAAATATTCCCATATTTGTTTATTTCGTATTGTGAATGATTCCCATAACAAATTTTTTGGGAATGAATTCCCAAACATAAAAAATTTGGCTTCGCCAATGTTTACTCCCGCGAATTTTTTTAATAAATAAATTCCCAAAAAGTGTTGATGTGAACGAGAAGGGAACATGTAAATTTTAATTTGTATTCTAAAGTAGGACTAAATTAAATTACTTTTACCTTTTATTGAAAGAGTGTACATAAAGAAAATGAAGCTAAACACTATTCATTATTTATTTTAATATATTTTTATTAGTATTTTATTTTGTATATTTTTCTTTCACAATACAAGCACTGACAAGTAACTCGCAATAGAGACTTTTGTTTACAAAGCACTGACAAATAATTCACAATATACATTTTTACTCCCAAAATATTTGCGATACCAATTTGTTGGGGATGGGAATTTATGTTTGATCCCATATATCATATTCCCATAACATTCGCGATAGGGGTGATTATTCCTAAAACATTCGAACTGTCGGTGGTTAGCACTCTAACTTGTTTGTTTAAAAAATCGTCAAAAATAAATGCCTTAACGAAATTTAGAAGATTTTATTTTCTTTTAATGTTAATAGTGTTTTCTTTTAAAAGCCATAAATAGTCTCTTATATTTAGATATTTATAGAAGCTAAAAAGTAAAAAATTTACTTCTTATTAGTAAATTTTTGAAAAATCACCAAAAATAATCGCTCGAATGATTAAAGCTTAAATTAAACATCGTCAATATAAAAGCCATTCCAATAGCTTATGTATTTAAAGATAAAGAATTTTTGGAAAAAAGTATAAAGAAGATTTTGCCAACAAATTAAAATTTTTGGTTGGATTTTTAATTTTCCAAAAATCGGTAACAAATTTAAATTTAAACTCTAATAAAACTACCCAATTTACAACTGAAAGTGTTTGTTTAATATGTTGGTAATTTTTTTTGAAAATATAAAAATTTGCTAATGTTAGGAAATAAAAACCACCAAAAACTATATAAATGTTTATCCTTTTCTTAACTTTTACTTATGAAAATAAATATTTGCATAAAAATAGCTTTTTCTTTGGTTATTTTTTTTTTTTATTAAACTGAAAAAATATCTTCTTAAGTTTTCCTTAGTAAAAGAAAAAATATCGAAAAAACCCCATAAAAAATCAACTTCTGCTGACACTGGACCACCTTGCAACCAACAACACCTGTATTTATGTTTATATTAACTGTGTTCAGTTTCTTTTTTTGCTGCTGCCACTGTTGCTGTTGTTGTTGTCGTAAAAAAGTAAAGTTTATTCTTTTTTATACTGTGCGACATAAAGGGTGGTCCCTTCGAAGGGCTGCCATATTTGTATAAAACTTAAAACAGTTTTTAACGTGGTTAATTTAACAAAATTTTTGCAGTAGGTGCAGTTTTTCTAGCCATAGATGGCTCTTTGGTTCGTCGGGCGGTTTGCTTTGGTTTGACTGGATGGATGGTTGACTTTTCTTCCTAGGTTTCCAACAATATCAACAACAAGCCGGCAGGGTTCGTTTTGTTGTTTTTAGTAAACATTTTTGTTTATGTATTTCTTATATTTTTTTTTTCGTTTTTCGCTTAAAATAGGATTTCCGCCTTAAAATGCGTGACAAAATGATTTAATGTAAAAAAAGGAAAGAAAAACGCTAAAACAAACTCCAGCCCACAGTGGCTGGTAGTTAATGACGGTAACTCTTTTGTTTTTATAAAAATAACTTTATAATGTTGAAAACTAATAATGCAACAATAAACTAGGAAAATTACTACTTAAGTGTTGTTAAGTTGGTGCTTTCAAATGTAAATTATCCAAAGATTAATATTTAACTTATAAAGTACTTAAAAACAAGATGACGCTTAAAAGCAAAAAATAAAAAAATACAAAAAAAGTTCTTAGATGTTATAAAATTTAAAAAATAAGGTAAATAAATTTAAACAAAAGTTTATAAGGGTAAGGGCCATTATTATAACTTGTCGTTAGCTGTTATCCGACAGTTAACAGACGCTTTTTGACAGATAACACATTATTATCTGTCAATTTAATCTTAACTTTAGCTAACTTCAAGTTGTAATAAAGGCCCTAAATGATATTTTTCTATATGAAAAAAGGTATAATTTTAGGGTTACCATTACTAAATTAACTCCATAAAATTTTTGTTCTTGAATGTTAAATATCCTAAACCAAAAAGTTAAAAAAAATTTCGAAATTTTTTAAGTTTTGAAAAAATCGTCAAAAATATACGCTTTAATACAAATTGTTAAATTATATCGGATCTTATAATGGGTGATTTTTTAAGAGCTATAGGAAAGTTTAAAAAAAAAACACATAAAATTCAGAAAAATTGCATGAAATCTTTATTTGAATCGATAGTAAATACGGTCCATATAATTTAATGTTTGAGGATTATTTCATGCAAATGTTGACCGTGACTGCGCCTAAAATAATCCATCCGCTTAGTCCAATTTTGGCATACTCTTTCCAACATTTCGGCCGGTATCTCATGAATAAATGCTTCAATGTTGTCTTCCAATGCGTCAATTGAAGCGGACATGTGTGTATAGACATGAGCACCATAGCCCCACAAAAAATAGTCTAAAGGCGTTAAATCGCACGATCTAGGCAGCCAATTGGCCCGTCCCGAACGTGAAATAAAATATTCACCGAACTCTCCTCTCAATAAGTCCACTGTTAAGCGTGCTGTGTGGCATGTGGCACCGTCTTGTTGAAACCACATGTCATGCAAGTCAAGCTCTTGCATTTTGGGCAAAAAAAAGTTGGATATCATCTCACGGTAGCGCTCACCATTCACAGTTACGTTACGATTCGCATCATCTTTGAAGAAGTACGGTCCAATGATGCAACCAGCCCATAAACCGCACCAAACTGTGACTTTTTCTGGATGCATTGGTAGCTCTTGGCTGATCTTCACTCCAAAATCAACAATTCTGCTTATTAACGCACCCATTTAGCCAAAAATGAGCTGACCATAAAATGGAAGAAGCGCGCGATGAACTTTCTTAGCAGAGCACGCATTTTGATAATAAAATTCAATAATTTGCAAGCGTTGTTCGTTTATAAGACGATTCATGGTTAAATTATAGACCAAACTGAAGATGTTTGACAGTGAAACAAAACACGAAACGTGCGTCAGCTGTTTAAACCAGTGTTGCCAAAAAGATAATAGCTAAAAAAATCACACGATACTTAAGCTAAAAAAATCACCCGATACTTAAGGCTCTTTTTCATTTAGATTAAAGTTATTTTAAAATTTTATAATTTACTTAAACCTTTAAATGATAGTCATATTGAAAAAGATAAAAAACCAAATTTAAAAATTTCGCGTTTTTTTAAGTTTAGAAAATCACCATAATTAAACTCTGCAAAGAAAATGATACAATTTTGTTCTAATTTAAGCCAAAGCTGTTTTCTAGATTTTTTGTTTAAAAAAAGTTAGAAAAAAAGCCTTGAAATATTTTAGGGTTAAAAAATCGCCAAAAATTAATGCTTTAAAAAAAATTTATAATATTTTCACTTACTAAAAGCTAAAAGTGACTACTATTGCTGAGAAATTTTTAAAAATTTTTAAATTTACTGAAAATAGAACATATATTATAACAAGGAAAAAAGTATATTATGGTTTTCTAATACATTTCTTTTTTTAGTGTAATTTTCAAAAAGTGATACAACTTAAAGGTTTATTTTAAATCACTCATACGATTCTTGACATGCTTTTTGAAAGACTCGTTAGTTAATCTTAACACACATCTCAAACGATTCCACACTCTTTTTTTTATAATTTTAATAACTCTCATTTCATTTCATTCATTAATTGAGACACATGGGTCTGCAATCACACCTGTTGCCATCTACGATTAATATCTCTCAGAGGATACAGCTTGTGCAACAGTTTCTCCAATTCGAGGAATCTTAAACGATAACAAAAAAAAAAAGCTCGTCGACTGACCAGTCAAAGACACAAAATTGTGTCAGCTCTATTACTTATTCCGAACAGTAGGACTGGAGAATACCTCTTCGGCTGCCAGATTATTGAAGTGTCATTCAGGGCATGATAAGGGCCACCTACATGAAGCCGCGAGTTACATTCAGTACGTTAAGATATCTGGCAGGCTGAAGTGAAATAGTAAAGCAGCCATAATATCCTCGGGAATATGTTTAACTCATCGAAATCTGTCCCGGAACTCCGGATGTCTCTCGAAGAGATATCTATACATTTAATAGTAAGCCTTTAATGGGTTCCTGGAGTTAGGGGTACACATGAAAACTGTATACACGGTGGAGTATGCAGGCTCCACCTTTAATCAAAACGTTTCCACTTTAAAATATTAATAAAGCACATAAATTTCATCTACCCGCTTGGCAAAGATGGTTCGCTGAAACTACCCGACAAATCCGGCTTAATTAAGATGGCTAAAGAACTCAATGAGCATTAAAGCTTTCCAGACTTCACTTCAGAAACCTATTTCGAGGTTCAACTGGCCTTCATACAGGCTCATACTGGCTCCATTGCAATGATCTTTCTGGAAGTGGCAATAACGAAGAAGAATCAGCAGAATATATTTTCGATCGTTGTCTGGCATTCGGGGACTTAAGACTCATATGGTATTTGGTCAAAGAACTCTTAAAGACAAAACCACTACCTCTGATATGGATTTAAGGCCCCTATTACGGTTTACAACTTAACTCAGTTGAGTTGTATTTTCGTAATTTTTGTAATATGGTTTACAACTTTGCTAAATTGCGGTGAACAAAAAACCGTAATAGGGGCCTAAGGTTAATTCATTCCTGCATTGATTAATTGTCCCACCTGAGCTATGCTTAATTGCGGCTGCCAATGGAACCTTTTCTACACCTTAAATTTTGCCTTTAATATTCAATATTAAAAAAAATTTAGGAATACTATAAACGTCTAGAGTTCTAGATTCAAAGCAATTTTTAATTTTAAATTGTTTGGCAGTGCTTAGTCTTAAAGTAGCAGTTGCAACGAAAATTTACAAAATCGTCTAGTTAGAAATGTAAGGAAATTGGAACCATATTTGTACTGCCACTACTGCTACCGTCCCAGTTTCTTAGCCATATTTGTAGGCGTAGCAGAAAATAAAATTATAAATCAAGCAGAGTTGTAACATTTCGCTCGCCACTGATATGTATACGACTAATTTTTTTTTAATTCCCTAAGCTAATCCCACGAAGCTCTACGCTAGCCTGCAGGAAAGAACCCAGAGTCTCTGACGGGAATCGAACCCGCAACCCCGGCGAGCCTACCGGGGCTAAAAACTAATCATAGAATTACGGAAACAGCAGGAGACTATAGCAAAAGATACAGCAATAAAGTAGAATGTGAAGTAGCAATATAAATAGCATATAATGTAGAAATAAAGTTGGATATGATGTAGAACCAAAAACTATTTCCATCATAATCACATTAGAGAACTCTATTATTTTACAAATGTCTAATACGAAAAACACTTTTTATCTAACAACAAAATTTTTTTATGTTGAATCAGCGCTAAGAACGATTTTGTTTTCTTTTAAATTGCTACCTAAACTTCTTCTCCTTTTTTTTGTAGTTAAAAATAAATGTTTTAAAACACCAGCAATAGTCATAATATTTAAGTAGACAAAACTTTTTTTTGCTACTGCTACATAATATTTCTGTAGATGTATAGCAAGGAAATTGGTCATAATTGTAGCATTTCAAGCAATGGATTTTGGGTAGAAACCTTATTTTTAAATTTTTTGCTTAAATTTGAAGATATTTTCACATTTAACTCAGTAGATAAGCATAATTTCTGTATTCTATCTCCTCAATACTTTATATTTTTTATTACTAAATTTCGTAGCAATTTAAAAATTTTTAAAGCTTTTGGGAATTTGTTGATTTAAAATGTTTTTGTGATAAAAAGCTTATTAAATATTTTTTTTTATCTAGTTTTTCTTGTTTTAGTTTTTGTAATTTATCTGTATTTAAACAAAAAAAAAAAAAAAAAGTTTATAACTAAATTTAATTAATTTAGTAAAAAAAGAACTCTTTGCAAAACATTTCTATACTCCAGCAATCAGCCACTTGAAAAAGCATTTCCAAGTAGTTTTTTTCGGTTTTTATTTGTTGAAGTGTATTTTTTTTTAATAGAATAGAAATATTTTCCAGCATAAAAACAAAATATTATTCTGAAAGCAAATAATAAAAATAGCAGCTTATGTGAAAAAAACCTTTAAAGCTTATGAATGCAGAACAACAACACCAATCGTCAAAATGATGTTGGTATACACTCAGAGAAAAAAACTCATAAGAGTGGTTTTTTTATGTAAAAACCCACATTAACGACCTGAGAATAAACCAACAAATGGTTAGCAAGCACTTTTTAAACCATCCACCACAAGTGGTTAAAAAGGGTATATATAAATTTTGTCATTCCGTATGTAATACCAAGGAGAATTTATCTATGACGGCATGTAGAATGTATTCTGGCTCGTTAAGTTAATAAACGTGTAAGCCATACGCATGGCCATTTTTTAATTCAATAAAATATATATTTTTTGGTGCTAAGTTCTTTCTAAATCCCTTAAGCAGATTTGGAGTAAAATTCAGGAAAACCAGTTTTGTAGAATTGGAGTTATAAAACAAAAAGTAAGCCCTTTTCCCAAAAAGATTTATATTTGTTTTTGCTTATTTCCATTCTTTTGACCTAGAAGGGTATCAAACATTCAGCACAGCAGAATAAAACATTTTAACTAGTTAAAATTGGCACTGTTATGCCTTATTCTACGATAGCTAGTAAGGTTAGTAAGGTAGCGTAAGTGCTGATGTGTGTCCCCCGAGGGTATGTAGGAATACATCGATAGAATATTCCCCTGTTTGGTGTTACATCCCCTGAGGAAAAACGTGAAGCCAAACCCGATATCAGGCAGAATCAAAATTTTTAAATATATGATTGGCTGACCAGAGGCCATTATCCGGAACCTTATTTACCTTCGGTCATGGACAGGTTATTGTTGAGGCTCCTTCGTTAATCATGGTACATATGTATAAAATAAAAATCGTGGAGGGAGATCTTAAAAGCTAAGCTTTAAAGACTGATTTTCCACCCACTAGGGGGGAGTTCTCTTGCTTGCTGGCGACTCACCCTAGGAGCTGTTGCTAATAAACAGAAACTGCTTGACTTTTATAAGTGGAACTTCGATAGCTCCAGCTTCTAAGCAAAGGGCAAGTGTATACATATATACATTGCTTTCCACCAGTGCTGATAGCACCGTGAGACTATGCAGAAACTCACGTTAATTCCAAAATATCTGTGCTTATGTGTATAACACATGGACATAGTACCCTACAGATAATATTGGACTACGTGGTTCATTGTGGCTTAAATGGACCACTTACAACATGGTCCAATGTACTGTAGTATGGACCATGTTATAAGAAATAAACACGCAGTGCTGCCAACAACTGCATGATGTATGTATACTTTTTTATAGTTTACAGTATTACACATTGGTAGCCCTGATGGTGTCCATTATTAATTGTTTATTTAACAGTGAAAGTTTGTAAAATTTGTGGAAAAAAGGTAAAAAGAGGGGGGGGGGGGGGGGGGGGTGCTTTTTAACCATGGGAGGTAAGGCCATAATGGCTTTATTGCTCAATTGAATGGGAGATAAAGTCGTAATGGTCTTATTGCCCAATCATTGAGAGGTAAGGTCATATGTAAAGTTTTGCGAATTGAGAGATATAGCCATATCTTTTTTTCCCAAATGAGAGACAAAGCCATATTTTTTTCCAGATTATTGTTACGCATGGTGTAAACATTCTGTAAAAGGGAAAAATCCTAAGTTATCATTGAAAAAATAACAACTAAGAATTTATATTTTAAGTTCCTAATCACATGTGTGTTATCAGTTACTAGTTATCAATCACACAGCCACGCAGAAAAGCTTTAGTATGCGAAGCCAGATCCAATACTTTACATTAGTGTTCCCGGGAAAAGACATTTTTTTATTCTTGTGACGCACGCAGGAAACCTTTATTCAGCCGCCACGCAGAAAAACTTTAGTATGCGAAGCCAGATTTCAATACTTAACTTTAGTAAAAGGGAAAATCATTACCTCTTAATTATAAAAATAAGAAAACTATTAATCAATGTAAAATGGAAAAGTTCTTCAAAACTGAAATGAGAGATAAAGCCATTTCCTAATATTACTAATGTGTCCTAAGGCCATGATGGCTTTGCCTCCCATTCGAATGAAAAAAAAAACAAATACAAGGCTTTATCTCTCTTTTGAATGGGAGATAAAGCCATCATGGTCCTACCTCCCATGGTTAAAAAGCATCCCCAAAAAAAAAATTAAAAATTCCAAGTAAATATATTTAATAATAGCAATAATAGACAACAACACACCATAAAAGGTTTAGTTAAAAATTAAAAAGAAAAATGCTTAAACTACCTCTTAAGTGTACTCCGTACTGTAGTTACAAGGAGAACTTTTAAAACTAACCCACTTTAGTACTCCATGGAGTAGTTTAGGGACTACTTCAGCGGGTTATACGGTCCCCTCCTAGGACAACGTAATGTTAAATAGACCACCTTTTACCCATATATTTGGAGTAGTTTTGGAGTACTCATACTCCTTTATGGACTAATCTTTACACGCATGTATGGACTGGTCTCGTTATCTGCAGGGTATGGCGATCGACTAAGAATTACAGTCTGAACTGATCTACCGTTGTCTGCTGATCCGGCTGGCAGGTAGACGGACCACGTAAACCTTGTGCTCAAATTACAAGTAGAAATTTTGTTTTAAAATTATGAGAATTGGTCCATAATTTTACATAGCCACAGTACAAACTTGTTTTGGGGAAAAGAGTCTCCACGGCCATAGATAACATTTCGCCCAGATTTTTTATTGCAACCAAAATCATCTTAATAAATTTGCTTGGAATCAGTTCATATTCGACCATAGCCTTAATAAAAAAAAACCACTCCCATAAATAGCTTTTAATGCCAACCCTGTTTTATAAATGTTTGGTATTGATATTCAACTTGGCGACGATAGCTTTTATAATAGAGTTTGTTATGTAGGTCCAGATTGGCCATGTAGGTCAGGTTGGCCATAGAGCTTATAAAAAGTTCCTCGCTAAAAACCCTTTGAGACGATTAGATAATCACCCCTATCGTGAATAAAAATTCCTTGGGAGTTTTTTCCCTTTTCCCATTTTTACTATTGAATTAACATAGGAAAATGGAAAAAGGGAAAAAATTCCCAAGAAATTTTTATTCGCGATAGGGGTGAATATTTGGCATAAGGAACTCTTATATAAATCTTTGGTTAGATTAGGCATGGTTGAAAAGAGCGGGATGATTTATCGCTTATACTTATTTGGGGTATACACATACGCCAATACTGCATATTGTGAGCTCTCAAGTATGAGTTTTCAATATCTATAAGCCCAAAATCAGACTTACTAACGATTGTTAGAAAATGAAAACGAAAATTGGTTTTTGTTTTCAATATAATTTCTCACCCACTCTCTTGTTTACGTTTTCTAAAAACAGGCAGTTAATACTAGCTGTAGAACATGTCGAGCCTTTGCAGCAAAAATAGCTTAATCGCCATCATTTTAAATTTTAGTTTTCTTTTTAATAAATGAATTTATTGGCAACACTTGCACCCTCTCCTAAAATGTCATGGTCACATATGGCATCTTTACGATTTTATAACACAAACATTTTTAGCTTAAGCGACAACCTTCATACAACATGTTTATGAAATAAAATAGAAAAAACCTTCTCCGGTAAAATTAGGGTTTTTACGTTATAGTTTGGTTTTAGCGGTAAGTGCTCGATATTTTCAAAGGTTTCCGGTCTATTGCCTTAAGAAATTTAAAATTTACATTTTTATAAATAATGTCCGAGAGTCTCATCATCTTCGCCACATGATCAATATATTGAAAAATCATATCCGAGCTAAACCCTAAGTTTGCAGTTTTGGCTGAGTTTCAAAACATCAAAATACTTTGAAGTCAAAGTAACGATGTATTATAAAGCTTAGCGATGCACAATTTACTTATTGTATACGCATCGATAACGTTTGAGGTGCACTTTAGGACAGACAACACTTTTAAATTATACACGGTTGCATTGTAGAAAGCATTTAAAAAAGGGAGTTTTTTTGCATCCAGAAGGTGACCCATTCCGGTTTTTTGAATTCACATTTGAACTTTTAAAAACTCTAACGTTCTCAAGGTTATCAATGTTTCGGTATATCCCCACTTTGGATAGCTTGTGAGCGTGGTCCTTGCCACTTAAGCCTTCGTGGATTGGAACTCACACCATTCTGTTCAAACAGAACTGCGTTGACACCATACTTTTCTTACAATTTTATATTAAAATTTTACGTGAAAAGCCGTCATAAATAGTTTATTTTATTTTGAGCGTTTTTCCTTATGCTCTCATATATAAACTCCTCATACTCTCAACAATGCTGCCATACTTTTATTAATACGTTTTGTAAAGTAAACAATTAAGAACAAAAGAAAATAAAAAATAAATAAAAAAAATGATAGAGAATTTGAATTTACTGCCGATAATTTAATTATGGCCTTCGAATTTTTGCCTTAAGTTGAAGACTCAGTTGTGGTTCAACACGAAACCTCATCACTGAATTTTGTTTTGACAAGCCCATAACTGCCTATTAAGTGTTCCAAATTGAGAACATTTTTGAAAATTGTTTTATATTAACTGTGATGTAGGGTATTATATGGTTGGGCTTGACCGACTATACTTTCTTACATAATTTGTATATTAAAAAAAAAAACACACACACACACATTGGGAAAAATTTTATAAAATTTGTATGGTTTCAAAACATATGTCGAATGTTTGTTAATTCTATAGAATTTCTATGTATAGAAATCCTGGAAAGTTTTAGAGGTAAAAATACATTTCATGTCATGTCATTACGGCATCACTGCCATTGTTACCCTCTTGTTAGTTTGTTAAGCTTAGGAAAAAGCTTTTTGTCAGCTATTTGCCCACATGTATGGTGGGAAGCAGAGAGGGGAAAAATTAACATACCTAAAAAGAGACAAAAGAAAAAAAGTTTCAAATTAGATTTTTGTGGAAAAACAAATAATGAAAAGTTATTTTATTTTTTTTTTTGATTATTATCAGTAGTTTTTAATAAAAAAAAAGAAAAGAAGTTTTATTAAATTAAGCAAACATTTTTATTTTCGTTTAATTTTTAAAAGATTTTTTGTTTTTAATTTTCTTCTTTTTTCTTTTCAATATTTCTACTTTATCTGAAATTTATAATCAGTTTCTTATATTGACCTTTTGCCATTGAATTTTCCATTAAAAAAAAAACCACTCATCCTTATGAAAATAGCAACAAAGTAAGGAAAGAGTTGCTTTAGAGTTTCCCCTATCAAGCCATCATTATCTAAAATATTGTTGCCTGTTATTTTAGTAGACTGGCATTGTTGTCAGCTCTCTGGCTTCAATTTCATATCAAACTTCATTATTTTAATCATTATCTGTAGTGTCCATAAAGAAAAAATCGATTGTATATGGCCATAAAACCATATAAAAGATTTTTGTTTCCAACAAAAACTTACAAATACTCAGATGTTGTATGATTTTAATAAAAAAAAATTTGAAAAAAGCATGGAAGAGGATTCTTTTGCTTATTTTAAAAAGAGTTTTAAAGTTTTTTTGTTTTTTATTTTAAAATTTATTGTAGGAAGAAAGAGGTAAATGTTTTTAGATAATTTCTAAGCATGACAATTTGTTGGAAGGAGTTCTAAGAGAGCATAATAGAAAGAATACAGTAGAAGGTCTGAAAGGGGATAAAAGAAAAAATTTAAATTTTTCCATTGGGTTTCCTACTTAAAAAAAAATCGATTGAATACAACTCCAAACAAAGTCATTTCAAAATACCAACAAATACGAATCTTTTTTGTAGAAATTTTACATACATTTTCAAAAATCGCCAAAAGAACAATACTTAAGAGAATTGCCTCGTATTAACCATCAAAGGCTTACGTATATTCTATAATTAGAACAATTAATAAACCTGACATTTTATATATTACCAAAAGGGGGCAACAAAAAAGGAAAGAATAGGGGGAAGCATTTTTTTAAATCAATACAAATTTTAAAAAATCGCCAAAAAAAAAACAAAACGTAATAGAAAATTAGCAACAATAAAGGGCTAAAGCATTGTCTTAAATTATGTTAATATGTAATTAACTCCGAATTTTATTATATTCTCATAAGCGGGCGACAAAAAAGGAAAGAATTATGGTGTTTTTCTTTTCTACAAAAAAATGTGACATTTTATTTAAAAAATGCAATTTGGTGTCTGTTTCTTACAAATTTTGCTCCCGAAAAGGGAGGCTTGTTTTTTAAAAAACTCGCCCTTTTCAGGAGCAAAATTTTTAAGAAACAGACACCAAATTGAATTTTTTTTTTTAATAAAATGTCACATTTTTTGTAGAAAAGAAAACACCATTAGAAAAAAGATGTAAAAATTCATTAAAAAAACCCCTAAAAAATAATTAGAAGAGCGTCGTATTAACAACAATAAAATTCGGTTAATTAATAATCCCAATTTTTTTAGAAATTAACACAAACATTAAAAATCGCCAAAACCACAAACATAACACAATCGTCTCGCATTAGCAACAATAAAAAGTTAACATATTCTCTTTAATTTGCATGAGAAATAACTTTGACTTTTTATAAAAAGCAAAGAATAGCGGGAAAAATAACATTTAAGAAAAATTTAACACAAACTTTAAAAAATCCGTTAAATAACAAACTAAAATAGTGTTCGAAAATAAACAGCATATTATTAAGCGTACGGCTTACACACCAAGAAACGTTATATATTTTTTAGTGTTTGTTTTTAAGAACACAAACCTTAATACCGTTCGTCTGTAGACATACAGTATATTTAAACGTTCCGTAGTGTTTCTTTTTATACCCTCCACCACAATTAGTTGTGAAGAGGGTATATTAAGTTTGTCATTCCGTGTGAAACATTTTTATTATTCATCTCAGACGCCATAAAGTATATATATTCTGGGTCCTTGAGTAATTCTAAGTCGATTTAGCCGTGTCCGTCTGTCTGTCCGTCTGTTGAACACGCTCACTTTCGAACAACTCAAAAGAAATAAACAAACTTGGTACCAAATTGCTTGTAGTTATCCTAAGCAGTTTGGGATTGAAATCCAGCAAAATCGGTTCAGTAGGACCAGAGCTATGAATCAAAATGTGGAACCACCACCTAAAAAAATTGATAATTTTGTTACAAAAAATAGCATAAATGCTGGAACAAGGCACGGAATGAGATAAGATTTTGCAAAAATTTGTTTTATTTGACTGGAAATCACGCTGTTAAACTGTTAAAACAGTTTAGTACGCCTAAAATCGTAAAAAATAACGCTAGCGTAACAAAATTAGGTACGTCACAGTTTTATAGGACTACAAATGACACTGTGAAATTTCGTGAAGATCGGTACATAATTTATCCTAGGCCCTATAGAAACCCTACTCCCGGAAAACAGTTTAGTACGCCTAAAACCGTAAAAAATAATGCAATCATAACAAATTTTGGCTCGTCACAGTTTTGTAGGACTACAAATGATACTGGGAAATTTCGTGAAGATCGGCACATAATTTACCCTAGGGCCCATAGAAACCCTACTCCCGGAAAACAGTTTAGTACACCTAACACCATAATTAATAATGCTAGCATAACAGAAATTGGCGCGTCACAGTTTTAAAGGACTAGAAATGACGCTGTGAAATTTCGTGATGATCGGTCCATAATTTACCCTAGGCCCCATATAAACCCTACTACCGGAAAACAGTTTAGTCGCCTAAAACCATAATTAATAACAAATCGTCACAGTTTAAGATAATAATAACATCATACAGATATTACTCCTTAAACATTCGAACTGTCGGTGGAGGGTATCAAAGATTCGGCACAGCCGAATATAGCACTCTAACTTGTTTGCTTTAAGAAAGGAATCCAGACACAAAAATGTGCACAAATAGCTTGTGTGTGCAATGTGTACATGTTTTGTTTGTCTAAAATTTTGTTGCTCGCTTTTTATTTTTTTTTTTTTTTAATATTTTTATTTTTTTTTTACTAGCCAAACTTACTAAAACCTGAAACGAACGAACATTAATGTGCTGAAGCGAATGCAACGAAGATTGTGGTTAAAAAAAACAGAACGCAATTTAATGTTCTCATCTTTTTGTTGAGTTGAATAAGTACAGTACGTTATTTTTTTCATGATTTACTACACATATACCATAAGCTTTGGTGTTTTCCACAAACGTAAACGCAACGCCAAAAAATATATTGAGAGCAAAAAAAAAAAAAATCGAAAATATTTCGTAATTTTGTTGTTGTTTTCTATAGAAATGTATATTGAATTTTTACATTTTAAACGCTGCATATCTTGTGGCGTTGATAATTTTAAAACGCAATATGTATTTCCAGCGATGAAAACTTTTTGAAAGCAAAAAGCACTTTAAAATTTTAAAAAAGCACTAAAAAGCACTATTTTGAACAAAAAATGCGTAAAAAAGCTTACAATTTAATTAAACACCAAACAAGTTGCATTCGGTTGTGCCGGATATTATATACCTCCAAAATTTAAAAAAAGGCGACGGCGTTGATGGGTGACCACTTTCATTTAAAATTAAATAATAAATATATTTTCATTTGGATAGAAACATTTTCAAATTATAATCCAAAATCATTTGGATCATCATCAGTGCGGGCTCGATTTTCGTAGCTTGAAAAAATCTGGCCTGTTGCAATTACCGAAAATTTGCAATGAACGACCATTGTTATTAAAACTTAACGACAGCCCATATATTAATAAAAAAGCTTATATTTTATCGTTAAAATAAATCTAAATTAAAATCCTGCAAAGTTTAATAAAACAATTGGCGTATGCACGCTTCTGAATTAAGAACACACATAAGGTGTAAAATAGATAAAACATGTAGGTATGTTTGTATTGTGATACTTAGTCAAACCTTTTTGCAATAGCACTAGCGGTAGAAGTGCATAACACGCGTTTATTTGGAGACGAGTGTCATGCGTTTGAAAACTAAAGCGCATTAAAATGGCAGGTTACACAACGCTCATTATAAAAGCATTTTCTGTCAGCTGTTTTTAATAGACTTACACTTTGCGTATACCAAGTTACGGCTCTTTTTTTGTTTTTAAAGTTTTAGCGATCTTTTGTACGGTTTCCGACTGCATGATTTTTAACTCTTCAATACGTTTTTTCTTCATGACTCAAAATCGTTGTTTATTATTCCATTCACAATTGCTAATATTTTCTAAGCCATTTTCTATTTTTGAAACAGTGTCTACATCTTTAAAAAAATGTTTACCGAAAACAAATACATCGTTTTTATTACGATTACTATGTTGTCAACACGTGCAACGTTTTCTAAAATTTCCAAATACGAAATAGCTCCTACCTCGTACAGTTTTTAGTAAAACGAATGCAACTTTCCTTTATCACTTTTTTATCATTTGAAATCTTAAAATCTTTACAAGCCTTCTCAAAATTGAACCCCAAATATCAAATCTCATCTAAATCATCCTCTATGTAATCGAAGTTTTAAAACATGGTAGAAAAAAATACAAATTATAAAAAGCACTAAAGGCACTAACGAAAAATTGAAAAAGCACCAAGTTAGTGCGTTTCCTTAGTTTGGCACTATGGATAAAATTATGGCGTTTTGAGGCATCAAAAAGCACCATAAATAGTGCCAAAAGCACTAAGTTGGCATCACTGTGTATTTCTGTAGAAAGCAACAACAAAATTTTGACATATTTTCGACATTGTTTTTGCTTTCAATGTTATTTTTGGCATTGCGTTTGCGTTTTTCAAATTTAGGGCTTTAATGTTTATTTTCGAAGACTGATATAAACGAAAATGAAAAATTTAGCTATTGTCTAAAATTAAAAATTTAGTATGAGTAAAACCGCCCAGCTTTAAGAAAACCCCACAACTTTGGCTATAAATTCGAAAAAAAAAACTCCATATGGGCATTTCCACCAAAATGTCTACTTTTTATTACTTAATGTCAGCAAGCAAATAAGCTTGTATTCAAGGCCAATCATGTTCAAATGTTTCCCATCATTTTACTAACTGTAGAGCTAAGTTTCGCTTTGCACCAAAAACAAAAAGCAAATAATAAATATAAAACTTTTTTGCGTGACAGACAATTCTTATTGCTTGCTGGCTTAACGTTACAAAAAGTAGACCTTTCTGTGGAAATGCCCATATTTTATACTCTTTTTCACTGTGCTCAGTCTACATAAGTCCAACGGTCTAATGTCTGTATATTGTTGGGCTCCGCTATCAACATCATTTGCGCATTAGTTAACAAATGTTTGGCGAAAAAAAACCACCCAAAAAAGCGTGACCACAAAATTTGTCAACCAACAAATTTTTAGTAAATTTTATTAAAAAAAAATAAATAAATAAAATGTTAGTAAAAATTGTAGTAATGGTAAAAAAGACGTTGCATGAAATCCAACAAATGTTAGATAAAACTAGTGGTTACGTGTAGGACTTCGAATATTTGTCATGTGTGACTATAGCTACAGTCTTTAGAAATTCGTTTGCTTACCTATTTAGTCACTAGACTTTTATAGTTTTATCTGATTTTATATTTTTATAGAATTTTTCTCTTCCATTTTAATTTTTTTTTCTATCTCTTATTCTTTCTTTCTTTTTTCTTTTTTTAATGTAAAGTGATTGTCGTTTGATGCATTTTTTCCTTACATCTAAATGGATTTTCTTTTTTAGAAAACATAGAAAAAAGTCTTGTTTTTGTTAGATTTTATATGGGTAGTTAGTCTTCTTCCTTTATATTCTCCATTTAAGGTTTGTTGTTGGCTATTGAATGATCTTTATTGTAGTTTAAGTTTAACTTTTGAAATGTTTGAGAAAAAAAAATCATTTATATTTCTTTTTTTATTTATTATTATTTTGTGGTTGTTTAGCTAGAAATTATTAATAAAAATAACGAACAAAATTTGCATTTAATTTGCATAGAAGGAACAGTTTTTTTTTTTGTTAACAAACAAAATATTTATCAAAAAAAATATGTATATATTTGTATATAAGAGAAGATAGGAAGGACTTACAGACGGACAAAAAAAAAAAGGTTGAGAAAATTTTCGAAAACAAAATGTTGTAATTAATTTAAAGGATAAAGAATATAAAATAGTTTAAGAAAAAACACTTTAAATTTTAACAGACTAGGAAGTTGTAAAAAATCGTCAAAAATAAACGCTTCAATGAAAACTTTTAAAATTTCTTTTATTTGAAACTAAAAAGTAATTCTAATACTAATTGTTTTTTCTTTTAACCCACTTACAACTACAATTCGAGTCGGAAAGAACCCAACCAATTGTAGGGGGATGTAAAAAAAGATAAACTCACTGTTTATTGTTGGTGTTTTGTTTAAGCTTTGATATTGTTACAGGTAAGACTTAGAGTGTTTTATAACTCTTATTCGCTTAAGGTTTTATTTGTTTAATATTTTTGGCTTTTCTAAAATCTTTGGAAAAGGTTTCCTGATGAGCTGGTGTAAGCAACCGGCGAAATGCACATAGAGGCTTGCTTTCCCTCAACAATACATTTCAGTGTATTTATCAAATATGAAAAACTGGGAACTTAGCACGTCATACGAAGATCGTATTAATAATAAACTTTGTATTCCCGAAAATAACTTTGATAATATTATTGCATGTGCCCGTGCATAAAACTGAATTGGCAAATTGGTTTAGTTCGTTGTTTTCTTACGAAGACAATAGAATGAAGCGGTTTGTTTTTAATTTTGTTTTTTCTTTTAACCCACTTACAACTACAATTCGAGTCGGAAAGAACCCAACCAATTGTAGGGGGATGTAAGAAAAGATAAACTCACTGTTTATTGTTGGTGTTTTGTTTAAGCTTTGATATTGTTACAGGTAAGACTTAGAGTGTTTTATAACTCTTATTCGCTTAAGGTTTTATTTGTTTAATATTTTTGGCTTTTCTAAAATCTTTGGAAAAGGTTTCCTGATGAGCTGGTGTAAGCAACCGGCGAAATGCACATAGAGGCTTGCTTTCCCTCAACAATACATTTCAGTGTATTTATCAAATATGAAAAACTGGGAATTTAGCACGTCATACGAAGATCGTATTAATAATAAACTTTGTATTCCCGAAAATAACTTTGCTAATACTTTTTATTTATATCGAGTGTTTTTTTTTAGCCGCATAAGAACTCTCGATTTCGATAACTATGGTTTACAAAAATCGCCAAAAATAAATGCTTTACTGAAAAACCCTAAATTCTTATTTGCAACCTCTTTTCAAGGATTTGTAATAAATAATGCGTTGAAAAAAAAAATCGCAAAAAGGGCTATGCCAGCTATGACCATATTTACATTATGCAATTAACGCCGCAACTTTCGCATGCAACTGTTTGTTTGTTAGCAAGAGGTGTAGGGAAGAAAACGGGGTTGAAAAGGTTGAAAAAATGCTTGAAAAAAATGTAAATGTGAAAAGAGTTTCGTAGAAATTGCATAGACTAAATGCGGTCTATCTAAAACTTATTTTATTTCAAACTGTTTCCAATGATTTGCCATTAATGTTGAAATATAAATTCTAAAATTTCAAAAGCAATTTAAAAAATTACTAAATCGGTAAGAAGAAAATGTTAAAAAAATTAATAAAATTTTTATAACAAGTCGCCAAAAATTAAATTTTTTTTTAAAATTTAAAAAGAATGTTTTTTAAGGGATTTTCTCTTTATTTGCCTTAAAAATCAAAAAGGCTGTTTTATTAAGAACGAAAGAACTTTCAATTGTTTAAAATTACACAAACAAATAAATTTTAATCAAAAAATATTTTTTTTATTTGAAAGATGATCAATCAATCAGCCATGTGGGGCTTTAACATTTGAAAATGATTTCGGGCATATGAGCTCCGTCCGCAGCTGTTCTGGACGTTCAATTTAATCGTTTAAGAGAAATTAAATTGTTTCAAACACAAAATATTTTTTGCTTTTATTTGCTTAAAGTTTCTTATAAACCGTTCCGAAATTAAGAAAGTTTAATAGAAAATATTAATTTTAAAAAAGTTTAAATTTTTTATAAAAATAGAATGTGGGAATTTTTCTTCTTTTATACATTATATATTTAATTATTAAAACATTTTTTGAATGTGTTTCTTTGAAGCAAATTTTATGTATAATAATTTTTTTAATAATCCTGTTCCCTTAACATTTCACACACTTTTTGCTATTTGGTTAACGTTGAAGTTTCTGTGTACAAAAATAAAAAGTCTTTGAAAAAATTTAGCAAAACTGTTTTTATTTCATATTTAAAGTGTTTCCCTATGATTTGATTGAAAAACTTTTAAAATTTTCTAAAATGACAAAAGTTAAAAAGAAAATTACAATTCAAAAAATATTTTTAATTTTTTAAAAAAAGTTGTTAATTTTATAAACATACTAGCATACACCCGCTACTTCGTTAGCGTCTCCTTTTACTTCGCGGACATATTTGTATGCCAAAGATTATTTTTCAAGGTTAAAACTTGTTTAAATTCTAGTATTTAACCCGCTACTTTAGTAGAACCAAAAAGTTAAAGAACAATGACAAATTTCCCGTATTTCCTTTTTTGGGTACTATATTTTCCCCCCATTAAAGTATAAAAAATTTCAGTATTGTAGTGGTAGCCCATAATTTAGTACGAATATGTCAATGAATGTAGGAAAATGTTTTTTAAAAAAAAGTACTAAAAATAGTTACGGTTTTCAATCCTTAAATGTTCGAATTGCGAAAAAGTACCAAATTATTTTACTTTTTTTTTTGATAAGTTTCGAATGTGCTATTTATTAACTTTGTTTCTATGTTTATTTGTTCAAAAGATGGCAAAAAAGTACTAAAATTCAGATTTTATCCGTTTACTCCCTAATAGGACCGAATTACAAAAAAATACCAGACACCTGTTCGCTTATTTTTCTAAAGCGCAACGATAAGTATTACCTTTATTTTGCATCTCTTTTAGTTTTGGAGATATAAGGTTACCGAATTTTCCCGTTTTTACCCCCTAAACATTCGAATTCGAAAAATCCCGTCTTAGTGGATCGATTTGGGGAGTGATCAATCGCTAGTCCAAATTTCAAGTTTCTAGAGTCAGCGGTTTGAGCTGGGCGATGATGAATGAGTCAGTCACTCATGAAACTCTTTTATATATCGACCCCTAAACGCGAAAATAACGTAAGCAACAAAAATCATTATTTCATATAAATTTTCATCATTATTTCATATAAATTTCGTATGAAATTTGTCGCTTACAATAAAATTGTTTTTGCTATAAAATCGTAACGGTACCTTTTACGATCATGATATTTTAGGAGATGATGCAAGTGTTGCCAATAAAGTCATTTATTAGAAAAAAAAAAAAACGAAAAATTGAAAATCATGTTGCTTTTCGCGGTTAGGGTTCGATATATCCCTGCAAATAAAATTGGACCACCTGATCCATTTTGATAAAATGGGCTGGTCCGATGTAATGCAAGCATGGACCATGTCATTGTTAAAAAGTGTTTGTAGTGAGACGACATGTCTTCGTTTTTTAACGACATGCTTTCGTTTTTAAAGGACTTCAAAACTAATCCTCTTGAGTATACCATGGAGTAGTTTTAAAGCTACTCCTTAGTGGTCCAAAGGTGGGTAATATGGTCCTCTCCTAGGACATCGTAATGTTAAATAGACCAGGTTTTTTCCATACGTTTGGGTTACTTTTGGACTAGTCCTGGTCCCTTCTAGACTACTCTTTACACGCGTGTTTGGACTGGTTCTATTATTTGCAGGGATAGATCGATTATAAAAATCGCCAAAATTGAAAGTGTTAACTCACTATGATTTGCTATTTGATAAAAAGTTTTAAAATAACAAAAGTAAGATAGAAAAAACAAATTTAATAAAAATTTAGTTTTAAAGAAAATTTCAAAAAATTGTCAAGAGCAACCAGAAGAAGTGTTTAATGGTTTGTGTTTTATTCCTGAAAGAAATACCGAAAGCTTGATGTGATTAATGTTGATTTCTTAAAGAATTTTTCTTTTTTTGTTTGTATTAAATAAAATTGATTTGTTAAAAAAAGAAATAATTATCGAAATCAATTATTGTTTATAAGAATTCCAATATTTTGTATTTTTTTTTTATTTATGATGATGATTGTAAGCAATCAAGTTAACAAATTGTCATGCAGGCCAGAGGAGAAAAAAACCAATCACATATTTCTTATAATTTAAAAAAAAAATATAAATTTTTTTCGTCCATCTGCAACAAAATAAGCGTCATCTTAACAAATTGTTAAATAACAATCAGCTTGCAACAAAGGAAAAAATGTACAAATATAAAATAAATGAACATGAAGTTTATTTTTGGTTTTTTTTTTTTTTTTGCTAGAAAATCAAGAAAAGGGTAGAGACTTTTACAAAACACAAGAAAAATTATACAATTTACAAAAAATTTTTCAACATACTCCGGAGAATACATGCCATTACACATGTACAATTGCCATAGAACATGTGTCATATAAAAGTTGCATTAGTTATATGAGACGATACAACAACAACAACAAGAATTTTAAGGGGTTCTTCGTTCTATGAGTTCGTTTTTGACTAAAGCTGGAAGCTGAATGTTGCTTTACACCACGTTTGCTACGTGTTGCTAGTAAAACTTGAGAAATTTTCTGTTTAAAACAAATCGATTTTGATTTCGTATTGCGATTCTGTGAATCTAAAGTTGTTGCATTGTGTATTGGCGTTTTGTGGCATAAAGGACATAACGATGCAACAACAATAAATAAATAAATTATTGACATAATGTCATTTGGTTGGGTATTAAAGCAGCAGTCAGGCAAGGCAAGTTTCAATATCGTCTAGAGACACCTAAAATGTTTGTTTTTTTCCATTCTTAAGAAAATTGTTCGTGAACAAAACAAAGATACAAAAGAAGAAGAAAAACAAAAAAAAAAAAATAAATAAAACAAAAAAAAAAAAACGTTAAGCTTTAATAATAATTGATTTTTATGACAGTATATTGCCACATATAGAATACCAGCAACTCATCATTTAAGAGCAGTAGCGTTTTTAATAACCTTCACTTCAAGCGGAATATAAATTATATAGTTGTAATTAAGTTTGTCCTTCCGTTTGTAGAATATTGATCTTATACCCTATAAAAAATATATAAAAACCTGTCACAGAAATCCAATCCGATCGAAAATCATTCCTTCATAAAAATTAATTTAATAAAAATTAAATTTGATGAACTTTAGCCTAATTAAAATATCAAAATTTGGATTAAAAACCATAAACAGTTTAACAAAATAACCACAATACTAATTAAAGTATCACAAATTTATTATTTGAAATCAATTTCTGTTTTTTTTCTGTGCAAAATAGCATCAGAATCTAGGGATGATCCGTTCCCACAATTCGAACTTTCACAAATGAAAGCTTTCCAAATCCGTGTCGCACCGCATACACCAACGCTCACTAAATGCCCAACACACCCACCACTATCCACGGTACCATAACCTTTTGTCCGCTTTTAATATCCAGACCCTAGCCGGTCTCAAGACCCAACTATAATATGCATAAGCTAGCTTCAGCAACTGTGCGAATACGTGTTAGCTGTGCGAACACGTGTTAATTATATGTGTCAAACCATATTGAATCATATGAAACTGTTTGTTAAGTTTAATGAAATGTCATTTGCTTTAGCAAAGTGCGAAACTGGTGGAACGCTTCATACGGAATAAACGGAATCAAGTATCGGAGGCTACTGACTCCTGTCTTACGATTTATAATTTCTGGTCAAGCACAACTACCAGAGATCGTATGATTTCAAGAAACCTGCAAATTTTGAATTACTATCGAAATCCAGGTATTGGCTGATTTTGGCACAATAACACGCATTTAGCTCATAAGTTGAGCTAAAGCAGGACCAAATTTGGCGCCGATATTTCTTAAATATAAAGAGTATTTAATATTAACAATAAGCCCAATCGGTTTATTAATTCACCTGCTTCTCATAGCAATTTCGTCTCTAGTTAACGCATTTGCTATGGCAGGGTACATGGAAAACATGCTGCACTCATAGAAAAATTCATCTGCATATTGACGATGCCCTAACATCAAAATTGTGACACTAATGTTATTGCAAATGGCATCAATGAGACTAAAAGTGACAGTCATCATACAATTTTGTCATATGTTATGCGTCACCTATGCTATGACTTCAGTGGCATTAATTCAATGACACATTTTGTGTTTTATTTACATTATTTTCATGTTTAATTCTCACATTCTATTTCCTTAAATTAGTAAGTTAGAAACATCGAACTAGAAAGATTACGAAACCCAGCATACCTGATGCTGCTGGTGTCTTATAATTAAGAGTTCTTCTGTAAACAAACGGTGTTATACAACAAAAGTGAAATAAGCATGTGCAACGGGTAAAGCTCAAATTGGACGTGACATAAACATAATGTCACAGCTGTAACGGCGAATTTAGAAACCAAAATTAATTGGTTTGTATGGTATGTTTATGTCGTTTTGGTAATACAGAGGCTATGGTAATACTGTTTTGGCATGGTTATGTCACGTCTAATTGGGCCTTTAGTAAATAATAATAATATTATCTCACTTAGACTTAATTCAATCCAAATGACTCAAATTAATGACATTTTGTCATTACATTGCGCCTTATAAGTCCTTCCTCCGATGTTATTGAGACATCATACTGATGGCATTTTTTTCTTATTAAACTGAATTCGATTCGTTATTTCTGTGATGACGATGTGTCCTCCCATTAACGATATAATTTCACCAGACGACAATTTGGCCAAGTGATGTTAAGGCTGTCATGATGTCAAAATACCTCAGGGTTTCTCAAATTTAGCTTAAATATTCTCCATATACATATGAGATTTTCTTGGTTTAAACAAATCTGTGAAGCCGATATATTACTTTACATAGCGCCCACACCAAATGAGCCAGGGTACAATGGCCTTTATATTACCAAAGGGTAAAGGGTAAAGGGTATATAAAGTTCAGAACAGCCGACTATTACACATTTACTAGATTTTTTTTGTATATGCAACATGCCTTATAAAAAAGCCAACTTATCATTTGGTTTTCAGGAATAGCAAAAAATACGAAAAACTTAAAAAACATCTTGTCATAGCACTTGTTTACATGAGTAAATGTTAAGCAAAAACTATCTCCTATGACGATTCCAAGAGAACTTGTATAACCAGGCGTAAAGTTACATAGTTTATGTCCATCATTATACCTGGACATGTTAGGAAACCTTTACTGCCTTATTAAAGTCTTTGAACTAGCCAACCAAATGCCTTAAAAAAATAAAAAAAAGGCAAAGAAAAAAAAACAGAAAAAGAAGATTCGTAGATAATTATAATGATTTTAATTGTATTGCTAATGTGGCATATTAAATATACTTGAGGCAGTTTACAACAGACAGCAGAATCAAGATAAACATTTTTTTATAGAAGATTTTTCATTTAAAGGACATTAAAAACTATCATTAAAATCGAAGGTAGTCATATCTATGAAGAAAAATTTAATAAAAAAGACACCTTTTTAACCTTTTTTTTTTTTTTTTTTTTGCAAACGATGTATGTGAATTTCAAAGAGATTTTATCAAAAAAAAAAAAAACGGCAAGCGTTTTTTAGACTTGAAATTATGATCTTGCCCATTCAATTTCAGTAAAAAAATCTGAAATAGAGAACCTTCAAGTCGTATTTCGAAACCCCTAACGTTGTAAGGGGTTTGCTTGGTAGCATTTTTATGCAACTTATAAGTGTTTAAAAACCGCTTGCCGCTCTTAAGGCCCAACCATAAAAGCATAGCAGTGCTTAACCTTCTGTCAAAAATTACCAAAAAGTCTCTCAAATGCATTTAAAAAAAAATAATAATAAAATCAAAAAACATTTGATTCCGTACGGAATGTGCGATCAGTGGCGCACTTTGCTTAAGCAAATGACAGTTTCATAAAACTTAACAAAAAGTTTCCGTAAGTTCAATATTTACATGTATTCGCACATTTGTTTCATCCAACTTAAGCACATTATGGTTAGGCCTTTATTTAGGATGACCTGTAATTCAAGCTTAAAAAATAATATTTTGATTGTATCAAAATCCCGAATTCAGAATTTCGAAATCCCGAACTTTAAATAAATATCCCGATATCAAATCCAGAATTATGAATCTTTCATTAGCGAGGCCGGTGTTTGTTAAATCATATAGAAGAAAATGTTGTTACCGGCCGAAGGCCAGCTTTGCAGAGAGGCTTTAGTTAGCGAAATTCGGGATTTTGAAATTAGGGATTTTAAAATTCTAGATTTTGGAATTCGGTATTTAAAGTTTTGGGCATATGACCCCAACCCATTTTGAAGCTTTTTCTTTAGTCCGATCTAACCAATTTCGTTGCTTTTACACAAATTAAGCTATTCTTAATTTAGCAGCCATCGTAAAAGAAAGCTCACTCAGATCCTTTAGTAATCCCTTTGTTTTATTTTATAGGTGCCACTGTCGGTCTCTTTTTTAATTCGTTTCCTTCACGAAAAGTAGAAGAAATCTAAGTGCTATTCTAGATAGGTTATCCCTATAAAATCCTAAAGTCATGACTCATGTCTCATGAGTTTTAGGATATTGACACAGAAAATGAATAGCCGCAGCCTACTGTACGCCTGATTACGACGTTGGCAGTCTTAATACCATAATCGGATGCTATGTCATAATAATCAGTTCGTCTTAAATCGGAATTATTACAGAAACCATATGGCTCTATGCTCCCTGGGGAGTAAAAGGAACGAAACCCTGCCACTTAACCCTTTCAACTCCGATAGTACACATGCGTAACACTTAAAACTTAAACATATCTCAAATTATTTAAAATTTTTGATATTTAAATTAGGCTCAATTAAAGCTAATTTAATTTTCATTAAATTAGTGAAGGAAGGAACTTAGACCATAAAATTAATTAACATTTTTTTGAAATTTTCCTTCTTGACCGAATTCGTTGTTGAATTCGACCAGAGTTCAAAAACCTTAAATAAACACCGACAGTTCAATGAAAAATCACAATTGTTATACCTTAAATTTTCAAACTAAATGTTGATTGCTTGTGATATGTAACTTATATTCTAAAGGATTTGCTTAATTTATTCTTAAACGTTCTGTTGTTGTTTGTATTTGCGACAGCGCAGCCAAAGAGAAGAGTTCAGTTGTTTTTCGCCAGGATTTAGAGCGGCATTGTACCATAGTGTACCATTCGATTTTGTGTTTAAGTATAATTTTCGGACTTGGGTAGTTAATGGCCGGCATATGGTATATGATGCAGGTGTGGTACATAATTTGAATTCTGTATAACTTTGCTTTTTAATTACTATTGTTGCTTCGTTTTATTTTGAACATTTTTTTAAAAAGACATTGGGAACTTAATACGAACAACTACATGGCCCATATTTATTTAAAAATGACATTGGTTTTTTAATCTCGGTCAACGGTGAGACGATGTTGGAAAATTTTTATAGGCCAGCTGTAAAAAACTACTCAACTTGCGGTTTTAAGATGGAGCCACACTACGTGCTGCAGGTGCCTTAATGGGGGTTTTTTTTTAATTCTGCCCCTCATTGATTTAACTGGTATCCATGCTTACCGGATTTAGCAGCTTCCGACACTTCTCTTTGAGAATTATTGAAAGAAAAAGTGTATTATATTTTTCAATCCAAATTTTCAATATTTTTAATCAGGCTTAAGTTCATCAAATTTAATTTTCATTAAATTATTTTTATGAAGAAAGGAATTTTACAACATGAAAATTAATTAAAATTGTTATTGATAATCATTCATTCTTGACTGACCTGAGATTCGAACCCAGGCGGCTGGTTACCCTGACATGATTCGATCGCTACCACTTGATCACCTCAGAGGGATTTGCCGTCTTACACTCGCAGCCATCGACGACTGCTGACGTCAATAGTTAACCATCAATCCTTAAACCAAATTGTATTTTAACCTTTGGTAGATCGAAATTTCCTTTTTTGAATGATTATCAATTTTTAATTAATTTTACATCTTTTTCCTTTACCTCTGTTTTTTTGTCAAGAATTCTTCTTGATGTCCAAAGTACATTTTTGTTTTTTCATGTTTGTCTTTCTTTTACCACAAACTAATTATTAGAAAAAGTGTATGTTAATAAGCTATTCGAACATTTATACGTGAAATTATACGTGACATAACCATAATGCCACAGCCGTAACGGCGAATTTAGAAACCAAAATTGAATTGATTTGTATGGTATGTTTACGTCGTTTTGGTAATACAGTGGCTATGGTAATACAGTTTTGATATGGTTATGTCACGTCTTATTTGAGCTTTTGTGTTACTAGCGTTCTTCTCTACGATTGTACCACCTAGAGATTAAGCCAAGAACGCCTAAGAAAATTACCAGCTTTTACTAATCGATGTCTGCGCCAAATACTACGAATCTTTTGGATTTATTAGGTCACTAATGAACAGCTGCTAAAAAATAGCAAACCTCAACAAATTTGAAAACGAAAAAAAATGTGAAAATGGAAATGTTTCGTTTACACGCTCAGAAAGCCCATGCATGATATGTTTTTTTTTTTAATTTCCTAAGCTTATCCTGCGAAGCTTTACGCTTGTCTGCAGGAAAGAAACCAGAGTCTCTGGCGGGAATCGAACCCACAACCCCGGCGCTGATAGACCAGCTCACTACCAGCTAGCCTACCGGGGCACACACAGCAATGGAGTGGCATCCCTAAGGCCAACGAAAACCCGTTCCACCACGTCTTACCTGGATCAGAAATGTAAAAAGAGAATACGAGGGTCATGAAATGACAAGCATTAGCTAATAATCGTCGTAGATGGAAAGTTCAAATTGAACGGTTTACCAAATTTTTTTTTTACAAATGTAATGAAAATTTTTTAAATAAATAAAAACCAGCATTGGAAATGAAGTCATTACCACAACACTCGATATTTTAAGAAAAGTTAAGTTAAAATATGCTTAAAAAGAGCACTTATGTGCGAAGCAGAAAATGGTCAACACTGACAGGATATCGCGTTTTAAAGCTAATCTAAAAAAAATTCCCCAATAGTATGATGTATGGTAAAAATAATTGTTAAAAAGTTTGAATAAAAAAAATTGTAAAGAGCTTTAAACATATATTTAGCTCATTATGCAGCATCCTGTACTTCCAATAATATAACTTTTGAATTATTTTCCTTCTAGAAGCTACTTAGTATAAAAAATTTGGGTTTTTTGAAGCACTTAAGAGAAAAAGCGCATAATCGAGTGCTTCAATAAGAGAGCTCTAATACAAAAAGCTGCTGTTTTAGCAAAAAGCAAAACATTAATGAATATGTTACTATAGTTAGCCCTTTAAAAAGCACTTTAGGGGTGCTTTGTTTGCATGTTAAAAGAAGCGTTTATTGTCAGCAGAAAAAAGTCCTCCAAATCGGGAACACCCCATACAAAAATCTGGCATCCTATCAGCAGGTTTGAAGCGATTTGAGGTATGAATTCATACATAAAACCTGCTCCTTTTGGAGCACATTTTTTACTGGGTAGATAACTAGATAAACTTGAGTGTTTGTTAAACAATAATGCTACAAATTTAAAAAATTTTTTAATCAGTTTATTAATTTCGTTAGTCCCAATTTCCACAATGCAAGTCTTATTGATCAGCTTGCTGCTTTGAAGGCGAGAGTGACGAGGGGAAAAGAAACGAGTATTCAGCTTGCTGTACTCGTCATATGCGTTTTCTTTTCTCATTCGTAATTTTCAGCAGGGCTATTTTGACAATTGAAGCACAGCCGCGAATAACGTTGTAAACGCCTCATTTTGCAAAAACTGTTTTTTTGCAGATAACCGTTGACCTTACTCTCTTACACAGTTTAAACATCAAATGAACCAAAACTATGCACCTTAACGCCTTCAAAATGGCATACAAAGTGTCAGCCAGTGGAAGAACATTGCAAGTTACTAACAAAATGATGAAACCGAAATGGTTTTGCAGTGCGGAATAATGTTTTAAAAGCCTTTTGCATAAAAGTTTTTATTATCATTATTTTTAATAATAAAAAAAAAAAAAAAATTCGAGCCCGAGCCACGTCAAGAATGAAAGATTATCAATAACAATTTTAATTAATTTTCATGTTGTAAAATTCCTTTCTTCACAAAAATAATTTAATAAAAATTAAATTTCATGAACTTAAGCCTAATAAAAATATTAAAAATTTGGATTAAAAACCATAAATAGTTCAACAAAATAACCACAATACTAATTATTGTTAAAGCTAAGGCACGAGCTCTATGTGTACATTTGTCCTTCAAGTTGTGCTGAAAAAGGTCAACAGAAAAGAGAAAGACAAAGTGAAAAAACAAAAAATGTACTTGGACTTCAAGAAAAATTCTTGACGAAAGTATGAAAAAACAGAAGTAAAGGAAAAAAAACATGTAAAGTCAATTAAAGTGGATAATCATTCAGGAAAAGCAAATTTCGATTTACCAAATGTTAAAATACAATTTGGTTTAAGGATTGATGTTTGACTAGTGACGTCAGCAGTCGTCGATGGCTGCGAGTGTAAGACGGCAAATCCATCTGAGGAGATCGAGTGGTTGCGATCGAAACATGTCATGGTAACCTGCCGGCCAGGGTTCGAGCCCGAGCCACGTCAAGAATGAAAGATTATCAATAACAATTTTAATTAATTTTCATGTTGTAAAATTCCTTTCTTCACAAAAATAATTTAATAAAAATTAAATTTCATGAACTTAAGCCTAATAAAAATATTAAAAATTTGGATTAAAAAAAAAAATTTAAAACAAATAATGCTGCCTGTCAAAAAACGTTTTTTTCCTCTCCTGAAAAATTATTATTTTGCAACTTAAAACGTTATTCGCGGCTGTGCTTCAATTATCTTTCATATTTATGTCAAAACGCACATATACATTCATACAAATGGAATAACAGATAAATAATAAGACTTGACTCGTAAAAACGCCGAAGCTGATTCAAAGAAGAAAATGTGATAAGTTTATCAATAAGACTTGCATTGTGGAAATCGGGACTTAGTCTGAGTTCATACGGCTCATGTCTTATTGACAAGATTCTTCTGTTTTCTTCTTTGAACATGAATTGGCGTTCAAATGATTCATGTTTGACGACATGTTTTTTATTTTGTATAGTCGTCCATATACATGTGTGCTTTTTTGATATTGAAAACAATAACAAAATTAAACAACGAATCAAAAAGCAAAACGTAAAGAAAGTACATGCATCTGTGTACTCGTTTCTTTTCCCCTCGTCCCTCTCGCCTATAAAGTAGCAATCTTGTCAATAAGACATGAGCCGTATGAACACAGACTTAGTTTCTTTACTGCATACAGTGCGACCTCGATTTTCAAAACCCCCGATAGCAAGATAGCATGACTACATACAGTGCGACTTCGATTTTCACAACCACTTATGGCAAGATGCAAAGTTTTAAAAAAATATTGAAAATATCCAAAATGTTTAAACAAAAAAAGCGAGTGGAGGACGGCATTTAACATAAGAATCGGCTAAAATGGTGTCAAAGTTTGAAACTTTTTTGCTTTGATGGCCAGTGTAATTGCAATTGATTATTTTTTAAGAAAGTTGCCAATGTTTTAACAAGTATTTTATAGTTTTTTATTTTGTTTTATTCTACTTTCATTTTATTTAAGATTTGTTGGACTAAAGTCTGATCATTATTGTGTATGTAAAATATATAAAATATACATATAAATTAAAAAATGTTGTGTCATCAAGTATAATAAACAATGGTCGATCATTGCAACTTTACATTAATGCCAAAAAGATATACATTTTTTAAGGTTGCAAAAATCCAGCTCGCACTGTATATGGCAAAACAAAAAGTTATTTTTTCTTTTCCTTTTTCCCATAGATTATTCAGTATATTTTGCACTTTAAATGTTATTTGAAAATATAAATCATATCATTAAAAAAAATTTGCAACGTAAAATGTCATTATAAATCATTTAAGCAGGAAAAAAATTTTACACTCTAAAAAGTCTTTTTCAAGATAAGTTACGGCTGTTTTTGAAATCATTATTTATTTTATTTTTTTAATTAAAACAATACAAGCAAGAAAATTTAAAAGATTAGCACGCAATATTGTTAAAAAAAAACGCAGTATAAAAAAACTTTAAATACATTTTGCTTAAAAATTTTGCCATTCCCACATGCAACAAAATCTTAACTAAAGACTTGCAACACAATTTTATACATCAGAAGAAGAAAACACCTACGCATAAACAATGATTATACAAAAAAAAAAAAAAAACACACAAAATGCAGGAAAACTTAACTAAATTATTAAGTACGAAAACCTAAAAGGTGGCAAACTTGCATGCAAGTTTAAAAGACTCAAGGCTAGAGAGACTTAAGCAAGATGATGACGATGATGAAAAAGGCAAGATGACTAGAAACAATTTTTTTTTGGATTTAGGATAAAAATTAAGGTGAGGTTTATTTGGCTGTTACTTTATGATGATTTCTTACAAGTGTCTTTTGGTATGTTGCAAGTTGCAACATGAGTAAAACATATGAGTTTTCTTTTTTTTCGTCAAAGAAATATTGCTGCACCCACCCACATACCAAAATTATGGTTTTGGTTTAACTATTTTGGTTAAAATTGAGTAAAATTCTTACAATGAACTTAATTCAGCTTTTCAGTTTTTTTTATCAAATTTTTTTTTGTTATTTAACATTTTTTCTTTGTAAGAAAAACAAATTATACAAGCTGCATTATTCATTTAAAAAAAAAAATCACCACTGTCGACATGTGCGTGCCACAAGAGCACGCAAATAAATACCTTAATTTTTTTTAACACATTAAAAAAACCATAAGCAAACTTTTCAAACATTCCGAAAAACTCCGATTAAATAAATCTTTTCTTTAACAAAGCACTATTAAGCTGTTCAAAACAAAAAAATTCAATTAAAGTCTCTTAAACAAACACTGTGTAAATAAAGAATAAAATCTTTAATTTCTCTGTTTATGAAAATACACTGCAACAACAAGAATACAAATAACAACAACAACATTATGTTTAACTTCCACGCATTCTAAATAAAAACAAACTCACAAACGAATACACGTATCCTTATCCTCATTCACTCTCTGGCTAGCCCAGTGGGAAAAAGAAGGAGCACGGATGCCTTCTAGAAGGCCTCTGAACTCCTTCTTTTGGATGTATACTCATATTTGTCTACACACGTTGTCACTGAGGGGTAGCCGTTCCGTCCTCGCTTCTTTTGCAGTTACACAAGAATGGTAACGGGATCAAAAACAAATAATTCTTTTGCTTGTGCAAAAACAAAATAAAACAAAACAAAAAATGTTACTCCTTCTCTTCTCCCTTCTCATAGAAGGGCATGCGAAATGTGTATCGTTTATACGAAAAAGCCGAGAATGGTAATTGAATCAAAACAATTTTTAAGCAGGCCTTTAATAAGGCCTGAAGTAAGAAGGTCTTCTAAGTTTTCCTGCTGGGAGGCTTCTCAAATCTGCACGCCATTTTTTGTTTTGCTTGTATGAGAGACTTTTTGTTGATGTTGTTTTTATTTCCTTCTAACATGTATTTTGTTGTTGTGTAGTTTTTTTTTTGTTGGCTTGGACAAAAACTCTTTGTCAAGTAATGACACAACAACATTAAAGTGTTTATTTGGTTTTTAAGTTGAATAAGAAAACAAGTAAGCGTGCTATACTCGGCTGGGCCGAATCTTTTACGAAGTTCAGATAACGTTAAACAGCGTCTTAGACCAATCACTCACTAACATACATTATCAAACAGAACAACCGAGCTATTTGTACGAAATTTGGAAAAAAATGTCTCCTATCGTACGCCAGATATCAAGAAATATATTTTGAGCCACGCCCATTTCTCCAAACCCGCCCACTTAGGCAGATGCCAAGCATTTACAACAAAGCTATTTGTACTTAATTTGGACATTTTACTGCTATGATCCTCCAGATATACAGAAATCTATTTTTTATTTGATTTGACCACTCCCACTTCTTCTATTCCACCCATTTTTTTTAAAGAGGTTGTGTATTGATAACTCAGTTATGTGTACTCAATTTGCACATTTTTTCTTGTATCGTTCTTTTAATATACAGAAATCTATTTTATGCACCGCTCACCCACTCTCTAATCCGACATTTTGTCGGATGTTGTGTATTGATAACTAAGATGCTTTTACTTTATATAAAAACTTTGGCTCTTGCCATTCTCCGGATACGCAGAAATCTATTCTGTCTTTGTATGGAAGGTGCCACGCCCACTTTTGTTAGAGACTTCGTGTATTGATAACCGAGTTGTTTATACCTAATTTGAAAACTTTGGCTACTTCTGTTCTTAAGATATTAAAAAAAACAACAAGAGATTTTTGGGTAAAAATTAATGGCAGTCGTAGTTTTCTGCTCATATCTCAGTGATTTCTTGACCAATCTGCCTGAATTTCAATAGCAAACTTTAAAGTCGTATATGCGATATACATATCGAGCCCTAACTGCGAAAATAACGTAAGCGACATGATTTTCAATTTTCGTTTTTTTTTTAATAAATGACTTTATTGGCAACACTTGCATCATATCCTAAAATATCATGGTCACATAAAGTACCGTTACGATTTTATAGGAAGAACAATTTTATTGTAAGCGACAAATTTCATACAAAATGTAATGGATGATTTTTTAAGAGCTATAGGAAAGTTTAAAAATAAAAAACACATAAAATTCAGAAAAATGCTTGAAATCTTTATTTAAATCGATAGTACGGTCCATATAATTTAATGTTTGAAGATTATTTCATGCTAATGTTGACCGTGACTGCGCCTCAAATGGTCCATCCGCTTAGTCCAACTTTGGCATACTCTTTCCAACATTTCGGCCGGTATCTCATGAATAAATGCTTCAATGTAGTCTTACAATGCGTCAATTGAAGCGGGCATAGACATGAGCTTTAACATAGCCCCACAAAAATAGTCTAAAGGCGTTAAATCGCACGATCTAGGCGGCGAATTGACCAGTCCTGATCGTGAAATAAAATGTTCACCGAACTCGCCTCTCAATAAGCCCATTGTTAAGCGTGCTGTGTGGCATGTGGCACCGTCTTGTTGAAACCACATGTCATGCAAGTCAAGCTCTTGCATTTTGGGTAAAACAAAGTTAGATATCATCTCACGGTAGCGCTCACCATTCACAGTTACGTTACGATTCGCATCATCTTTGAAGAAGTACGGTCAGATGATGCCACCAGCCCATAAACCGCACCAAACTGTGAAATTTTCTGGATGCATTGGTAGCTCTTGCAATGCTTCTGGCTGATCTTCACTCCAAAATCGACAATTCTGCTTACTTACGTACCCATTTAGCCAAAAATGAGCTTCGTCGCTGAACACAAGAAGCGCGCGATTAACTTTCTTATCAGAGCACGCATTTTGATAATAAAATTCAATAATTTGCAAGCGTTGTTCGTTTGTAAGACGATTCATAATTAAATTATAGACCAAACTGAAGATGTTTGACAGTGAAACAAAACACAAAACGTGCGTTAGCTGTTTAAACCAGTGTTGCCAAAAAGATAATAGGTAAAAAATCACCCGATATATGAAATAAAATAAAAAAGCTCTCTGCCTTAAAATTTGATTTTTGGCGCTTACGTTATTTTCGCGGTTAGGGGTCGATATATATAACAACCTAGTCCCCATCATTTCTTGTGTCTTCAGAAAACCTATTTTCAACATACACACGGACAGACGGAAATCGTTAAATCAACTTCGCTGTTAATAAGGTCCCAGAATATCTGTACATTATAGGGTCTAACCATTATATTGTAGGAATGACAAACTGAATGACAAACTTAAATATACCCTTTCCAAAGGAGTCCTCGTAGTAGATGATACTTTAGCAAATTCTTGTGGGTTTGTTTTTCTCAAAGACAATTTTGTTGATGTGGTTATTCTTGTTGGTACATGTCGTATTTTGAGTTGGACTTGTTGTTGCTGTTAGTGCAAAAGTCGTGATGTTTTTGTAATTTATTTATTTGGTTTGCTAAGGCTTGTTTGCGTTATATTAATTGCCTCTTTTTTCGCTGGATATTTTTAAACGTTTTGTTTCTTCTTTTTATGTTTTCTCAAAGTGCACGCATCGTTGAATTTTTGTTAATTTTTTAATGGCTTAAGTAAATAATTAATTTAAAGCAATTAACCGGTGTCAAATAAAATCGGTTGCATTATAAAACAGGAAAAGAATAAATAATTTTTATTGTTCTCTTTTAGGGGAATTTTAACTTATTAGTTCTCCTTAGTTTTTTAACTTATAAGAATTATTAAGTTAAAATTTCCCTTAAAAAGAAAAGTTTTATAAACGGAAACAATTATCGAGATTTAATTTTAGTTTACACAAAATAAATTTTCAAAAAGCTGTAAAAAATATTCCAAAAATTTTTATAAAAAAAAATTTTTTTTTAACAGGGAAATTTATGATATCTCTGGCGTTTAATGGATCAAATTTTAAACTACGTTAGACGTTCAGGTGGTTCTAAGGTGGGGTTCTGCTTAGTGGAACTCCATGGTATCGCAACGGATCATTGGGCTTAATTGTGTCAGCTAAATACTGACTGCCATTTCTACCTAAGCTTACCTATTTTAATATTTATATAGCGAACTACGTTTCTAACGGACTGTAATCTCTATCCCTCTTGTGTTCTTTTAGCCATGTTCTTTTGTATAGATTTTAAAATTTAATCTTCGGCAAAATTTATTAAAATTTAAACTGCAACTGATTGTGGTTTTTCCTATTTTCCACTTAGTTCAGAAATTATTTTAGTTATTATACGATTTTTTTGTTTTTTAATCAGTTTTATTTGCCATAACTTGACTATATGGGTTTAGCTAAAAATTTTGCTTAAGGCAAACTTTTTCTTCATCAAAAAAAAAAAAATCTATATCCCACAAAGTATTTAACGTATGTTATAGTCTTAAACGAATGGAGAAACTAAAATTTGGATACCCAGAAGTTCTGAAGTTTGCTTTTAACAGACATATTTTATTAGCCACTTTAGACCAATAGTTGCTACCTAATAGCTACCTATGAATATCACCCTGATTCTAAAAGAATACCAAGCTAAACTTAAAAACAGGGGTACATTTGGCGTTTAAGTTTTTAATGCCAAAGTAGCCTTATTAGTTTGAACTACTTTTAGCTACCAACAAGCTACATACATATTGGAAAGAATAGATTTTTTAACAAGAATCAAATAACTTTTCATTAATTTAAAAAGTAATTTCGAATTAGGAGTTCTAAAGTAGCCAGTATGCTTCTGCTAATAAGCAACTAATATTAATAAATTACAGCTACCACGGGGGATGGGGTCTTTTGCACAGGTGGAAAGCTCTCTGATTGCTATTTACTTGGGAGTAGCCAGAAGTGATTCCTTTACCGAATTCCCAAGCAGCTCACTACTTCCGGCCATTGGTCAAGTATCCCCTGGTAATGTCGGACAGGCTTCCAATCCTGCCGACAGCTAAAGTGAGAAGGCGATTGCTTTGCTGAGTAACCTGAATGGCACGCTAACACCGTTGCGTCTCAGGTAAGTAGGTGTCACTGAAACTCAGCGTTGCACCATTAGCCGCAAGGCGGCTAGCCTGCGGCTAATGGATTGTTGCGGGAAGAAAACAATCCTTGTAAAAACTCTATTTAGACTAAAAAATTATTTGACTATTTACTTCATATTTGATGCAGTTATTAGCTACCAAATAGCTAAGTATGTATTTGCTCAGAGATTGTAATAGAAACCTTTTTGAGAATAAAATATAGAAACTTCTTTTTACCTCTAAAAGATATAATAGATGTTTCTAGCTACTATAGCTAGCTACTCACACTTACATATGAATATAAATAGATATTTTGCCAAAACAATTGTTTTTAAAGAAGGTAACAAAGTAGCTCTCTATAAACTTAAACAAAATCTGTAGTTTAACTACCTAATTGGGCCATTATAAATTTATGAAGCTTCTTTTGCTACAGAATAGCTACAAACTTATGCATTAATGGATATTTTAGTAAAAATCTTTTTTAAAATGGCTACCAAATAGTTAAGTTTTTTATTAAATATTTAATAAATGTATCCAAAAATAAAACTATTTCACAACGCCTTCCTGTAAGACCTATCGTTCTGATTTAGATGTGCTAATATCTATATCTATCTATATAGCTGACTACTTTGTTTAAGTAGCTTAAAAAAAAACGTAAACAAAAATGTTTTTTTGATTTAAAATTCGTATGATTAACAACATCTATTTTAACTTTTTAAATTTGACTTAAGATGTTTTGTCAAAATGCTACACAGATGATTAGCTACCTTAAATGAATTGTTTAATTTAAGGGATTTTATAAGCCATTTTAACAGAAACTTATTAAAGAAGGAAAGTAATTAAATTTCTTAGTCGTTCTGAATTAGAAATAATAAAGAAGTAAATTTTCATCTTTGGTGTTACGCCTTAGTAGCTATATAAGTGATTAGCTACTTCTGTTCTATTCTGATGTGTTTTTTCATGGATTTGATAACTCATTTTAAAAGCAAACTAACTAACTTGTTCGTTTTGAATTGGATTGTCTGATTTGGTTTAGTTGCTAAGTAGCTACATATATGAATAGCTACTTTAAGACAACTGTTTATTGTTATGGATTTGTTAAGTATCTAATCTTAGCACTAACTAATTTTAAAAGGCTTCTTAATAACTTTCTTAGCAGTTATTAATTGGAAATACTAAAGAAGCCAATTATCCGCTTTGGTTTAGTTACTAAGTAGCTAAATATATGATAAGCTACTTTTAGAGAACTGATTACGAACATATTTAAAACGATTCTTATTAACTTTCTAATTCGTTCTGGATTGGAAATATGAACTAAGGAAGTCAATTGCCTATTTTGGCTTGGCTCAATATAAAATATTAGTTTCTTTCGTTAAATTGATTCCAAATAATTAAACTGCCATTGAAAGCAGAAAAATCTACATATATTAGTCATTGTAACTGAAATTAATTAAAAACTCTAGTCTCCAAGCTTAAAAAAACAATTAATCCATGTAATTACTAGATATTCTCTTGGTGTTTCATTGAGCGCTGTTTAACTGGTGCTAACGGGTTTTTAGGCATACAAACACCTTCCATATCAAAAATATGTTTGGTTTGTTTTCTTTAGACAACTGACTGGCTTGGTTATTGGTAATATGTATATAAAATGCATTTGAACAAAAAATTTCTTTTATATCGTTTAAGAAAGCAAGTCACTATAACTATCGGGTATTTAGTTGTTCATATTCCATTTAATATGTAAAAAGAAACCGTGTGTAGGGGGAAATTTGGTGCTTCTTTTTCTCTGCTAAACAATCTAAACATAGTGGAAAAAATGCGATTGCGTGTATGGGATCCTGTATTGTATTTTTTCTAGTTGTTTACAGAGATAAAGCTTAAAGGAGAGTTGGCTTCATACATGGAGTAGGAGTAGAAGACATAAAGAATGTTTTTTTTTTGCAATTTTAAATAAAATTGTATTATTATGGCATTTCTATAGGCATATAAGCAAAGACTACAAACGACCAAACAAAGCTGACATGGAGTTCAAAAAGAGCTGCAAACATTATCAAGGAATTGGGAAAAAATTACAACTCATATGTTGCTGAAACATCTATGCGTACCAAGCACCTTTTTAGCCACATTAAGCCAGAACGAAGGAGGTTTAGTTGAATTTTTAGTTTTGTGTACATGGGTTTCTCCTCTGTTCGCCTACATGCATGTTTTTTTTTTTCGTTTTTCATTCACAACGTACTAGAAAAGCTTGTTGTATGATTATATCAATCTCTAATAAGAACTTTGTTGCATACATTTTTGAACTATGGGTTTCCGTAGGCAAACAAAAAAAATTTATATTGTTTAGCTTGGGAAACTTTGTGAATTCCATTTTTTACCGTTTTTTCTTTTATTTTTTTCTAATAATTTTTTTTTTATTTTTTCCGAAGTCCCATCAAATTTATAGTCAGTCATTGTTGAAATTGAAGAGAAAAAAGAAGTTAACTTTTCTTTTAATATACATTGGAATAACAAAAAAAAAAAAAAAAAAAAAAAATACTAAAGCCTTTTAGTAGAAAAATATATAGTTATAGACTCTGGATATTTTTAGTATATTGAAAAGTCAAAGTAGAAGAAAAAAAAAGAAATCTTTTTGATAGTCAGTTGTTTAAACAGATTTGACATCCATTACTATCCATATAGTTAGTTTTAATATCATTTTTTGTTTATATAAACAAAACATTTAAGATAAAAATAATGAAAATAAGTTATTAATTAATGTGGGTTACAGCTACTTCAGCTCCTTCAGTGGTGCCTTTATGATACCCAGCGCCAATTCCTATCCTTCAAAGCAGTTACTCAATAGGCGTCACTGCAGAGTTCTACAAATTCTTCTTCATAATGAAGCCAAGAAGAAACCTTAGTTCTATTTAAGATAGATCATTCAAACAGAAAAACACCGGTTTTCCCAGGTATCGCTCCCTATTTCCTGAATTCCAGAACACTGACACAGAAAGTTAAGGACAGTTTTCTCTTCCCTCTCAAGATGAGAGCAGCCACTGAATTCTAGACCCATTTTCCTTGCATGAGTAACCAACGGCTAGTGCCCATTTATCACTGAGAACTTTTCGAATGGGGTGCCTTTTGAAACCAAGCAAAGAGTCAGGTCACAATGCCCTGGATAAGGAGCAGGCGGATTCGCGAGTACACCCCAATGTGTAAGTCTACAAAATTCGCGATTGATCAGTAACTTTCAACGGCCCATTGGAAAGCCAACGAGGTGATCAGTGAATCTGTCATCCAGATGATCACCTCAATTGTCAAGCGTATCTGCTGTCTGGTTATCCCGGCAGTTCGCATGCCAAGTTATCCACCTTCAAATGCTTCGTAATCTCATTTAAAGGCACCCGATATTCTGCAGTTAAGCTAGATGTCGTATAGACACCCGCTTGGAAAGCAATTCCAGCTTTGATATCAGTAAATATACATAAATCCTCGATATGCGATAATACCTTAGCCAGATAGGCGACGGCCTTATATAACAGATTTCCGCCTGCAAAAAACCACAGTCATCCGTCAGACGAAAGGAAATGAATGAAGAAACCCTCGCCAACATAACTGCCTTTCCTTGAACCGTCAGTACATACAATTAGAGTCGGTTTAAGAAAAGGCATCCCAAATTCCCATATGCCCTTTTTGCTGCGTACCTCTATGAAGAAACCCCTGCTCTGCTTCTTTTCCTCGAACCGTCAGTACAGACAATTTGTGTCCGTTCAAGAAAAGGCATCTCAATAAATAGCCCATTCCCGTATTTGGATTCCAAATGGGGGTGTATTTGTCTGTAAAAACTCTGGTTGAGGGTCTTAGATGATCGGTCTTGGCCGTCAATACTTGTTGATCATAAAATTGTTTATGGCTTACTTGCATTTAAATTTTTTCTAGCCTTTTGGTGCTCCTAAACGAAAGCTGCATAAAAAAATCCATAAATATTTATAAGCGGTATGCATTTAAGCGATTAATACTGGAAGCTTATTCTGAATTGCGATGCGAAAATCAATGCGATGCGCAAATGAAATGCGATGCGAAAGAAAATTGGTATTCTGTTAGACTTTCGCAATCGCATTCGCAATTTATTTTCAAATCGTGCCAACGCTGCTCAATTTATTTAAGACATTCTGTAATAAAAAAAATAATAAAAATGGATTTTGTGGTACTGTGGTTCGACGGCGAAAAAAATGAAAATGTTTTGTGTGTACTTTAAAATCGGCCCAAACCTATTAAAATTAAAATCAAATATTTTTGAACTGGTTTTATATATTTCATACTTTTTCCATCCTGCAGCTTCTCTAATAGGTGGTCCCTTGATATTTAGTTCTTCAGTTAAAGTTTGCCATAAAGTATCTGCCGACTGACGTGCATTTGGTGTTTTCAAATGACCTCTTGCCAATTGGCTGTGCTTATTCATAAATTCTATCATTATTTCAAATTGACGCGGTTTGGTGGTCTTATTGCTTGCTTCCATGAATTAAATAATAAATATATGATGAATAAACAAATAAAATATTATCTTTCACTAACATGTTTGTACTTTGCGTATGCTTTTTTGTTGCCGAATAAATTTTGCGAATTTGACATTTGTTTTCGCAATGTAGAATACCGACTTGTCACCTTTTCGCATTTGAAATGCGATTAAAAAAAACTTTGCGAATATCGCAATACAGAATAGCAATTGTTCGCATTTATGCATTTTCGCATCGCATTGATTTTCGCATCGCAATTCAGAATAAGCCTCCTGCATTTTAAAATGCAAAAAAAATTTTAAGCAATTGCAATTTTCTTAGTAGTTGCCAAATATTTAACAAAAGTTTCGTTAAATTCTCTTAAAATATATATTTTTGCTTTGAACTATTTACATACATAAGTATTTTTTAAAAAATGCACAAAACTTGTTAATTAAATGAAAACTTTAAGAAAACAATTTAGATAAATTTGTTTTGCAAAGTTACCTTTTCAATTGCTTATTTCCCCTTTAAGTTCACTAATCTTTTCCTTTAATAAATTTTAAAATATTTCTTTGTTATTATCACATTTTATACTCCTCCACTGAATTTCCTGTTGATTTTTCTTTTCAATCTACACATTTCTTTATTTCTTTTGGCATTTATTTTTTCTCTTTTTATTAATATTTATATGGCACAATTTGTTTTTGTCTTTCTTCACGTCTAAAATATTTGTTGTAAATTATTATAATATGAAAACTACTACACACTATAGATGGCGACAGTTTAAGTGGAAAATTGCATTAGCACACCGCCATATTACAACAACAATCGCATTGTGATACTGTGTTGCGAGAGGAGGCAGAGATGACACTTTCATATATTTGGTGTAAATAACAGTGTTGCTTTAAGAGTAGTAAGCGAAAAACAGTGATGCTTACTTAAGTAAATATAAACAAAATATGGCAACTAAGGAATTGGGTATATTTTGGGTTCGAACAGAAGAAATGAGTTAATGTTAAAGAAAACTATTTTAAATCACCCTTATTGTGTTTGGCGTATTTAAAATACGCCTACGACAGTTTTGTAATAGATTAAAGGAAAAAAGTTCACGTGCTCTTTAATCTATTACCAAACAGTCGTAGGCGTACTTTAAATACGCCAAACACAAAAAGGGTGAATATTTGGTAAAAAAATCTTCATTTAATGAAATAAAAGTTAGAAAATATAAAAATTTTGATAAAATTGTTGGCAAATTTTTGAAAAATTGATATTAGAAGTTTAAATCTTCTTAATGTAATCTTAATTATCAATAAATTATAATTAATTTCATGTTGTAAAATTCCTTTCTTCATAAAAATAGTTTAATGAAAATTAAATTTATTAAAAAGTTTTCGTTAAAATGTGCTAAATTCCCATTTCATACTATTGATAAACTGAAATTGTTGATAGGATAAGGTGCATTTCATTGGTTGCTTAGGCCAGATTGTCAGGAAACTTAATTCAAAGATTTAAGAAAAACTAAAGGTATTATACAAATAAAACTGTTAAGCAAATAAGAATTATAAGCACCAATCTTACTTGTAACAATATCAATATCTTTTCTTAATGAAAATTAGCCTAATTAAAATATAAAAATTTGAATTTTTTTATTTATAAACAGTTACAAATACAATTACAAATTCCAACTTAATTAACCGAGCAAAAGTTACTTAAACCTTCAGCCCGTTGTAGTGAAAAAGATCAGAGTCTGTGGCGGGAATCGAACATGTTTGATGAGTTAATTGATATAATCAATTTGTTTGCAGGCGGAAAATCAGTACGGAATTAAATTATTAGCACAAATTTCTAACTAATATATTAATTGAAGTTGGTTTTTAATTTTTTCTGTGCAAGCAACCCTCGTACTGATAGACTAGCTCACTACCAACTAGACTACCGAGGCACCCATAAATGAACATATTATTTATGGAAAATTATAGAAAGTTTTTTGAAAATAAATGAAGTTTATAATAATTTTCTAAGCGTTTATTTTTTTTGGCGATTTTTTTAAATCTAAAATTTTTTTTTAACGTTTTCGAAACTACACTACACTATGAGTTTAAAATAAACAAAAAAACAAAAAAAAAAAAATTATTTAAATTGTTTATTTTTGGCGATTTTTTTTTAATTTAAAACTTTATTTTTTTGAAACGTTTTCAAAACTACACTACTCTTTGATTAAAACTAAACAAAAAAAGAGAAAATTTTATTAAAGCGTTTATTTGTGTCGTTTTTTTATTTGAATATTTTTGATTTGTTTTTTTATTTTATTATTTATTGAAAATTTTAGAAAATAGTTTAAAATAAAAGAATTTAGATAAATTCATTAAAGCGTTAACTTCCAGTGCCTTTTTTATTTATATATATATAAATGTCCTTTATTTATTTAAATACAATATAGATACAGCGATATAACATAAAAATACTTAAATAAATTGTTCACGAAGAACATAGGGCGTCAACGAATTCTCTCCATCTAATTCTGTCTCTGGCAAGTAGTTTAATTTCGTTCCAGGATATTCGAGCTGATTCATGTTCGTGTCTTATGCACCTGATCCATGTATTTCGTGGTCGGCCTGGTTGTCGTTGACCTTGAGGGTTCCACTCAAGTGAAGCTCTAGCAATATCACTTGCAGGTCGCCTTAAAATATGACCGATCCATGTCCATTTACGACTCTGTATATCAAATTCGATGGAACTACAATCTGCCAGATTCCAAAGATCCTTATTGGATATCCAATTCGGCCAGTATACACGTAATATCTGTCTCAGGCACCGATTCACGAACGTTTGAATTTTCTTCAAGGTCAGTTTTGTAAGGCTCCATGTAGTGCAGCCATATAGTAGGACAGATTTAACGCTACAATTGAATATCCGTAACTTCGTTTTCTGTGAAATGTTGTTACCGCGCCAAATTTTGTACAATTTTAGGAACGCACCACGGGCCTTGTTGATTCGGTCACCAATATCGGCTGCAGAGCCACCGTCTTTCGCAATTTTACATCCCAAGTAGTTGAATGATTCAACATCTTCCATAACCGTACCATCAACAATAAGTGGTGACGAAATATTGGTACCAATACGCATCAGCTTTGATTTTTTGAAGTTAATTCTCAATCCTACGTTTTTGGCATTTTCGGAGAGTCTATTTATCTTTGCTTCAATATCTACAAATCGGTGGGCCATAAGACATATGTCGTCGGCTAAGTCTATGTCATTAAGGTACTCCATCATATTCCACCGGATGCCAGTAGGAGCCTCCATGTTGGTTTTTTCCATAACACAGTCTAACAGAAGAATGAATAATGTAGGGGAAAGGATACACCCTTGTCTAACGCCTGTAACGTTTGTGTACGGTTGGCTTTCTCTTCCGTTGAATCGGACCTTGCACTCGGCGTCTTTGTACAGCTCGCGTATTAGGGTGACGATTTTTTCAGGTATTCCTTTACCAATTAACGCAGACCACATAGAACTTCGGGTTACTGTATCAGAAGCACGTTCAAAATCTACGAAAAGCAGGTATAGGGGTGTGTTGTACTCTGCCGATTGTTCAATAATTATGCGTAGAGTATTGACGTGATCGACACATGATCGTCCAGGCCTAAAACCAGCTTGTTCTTTACGCACAATTTGCTCAACAGCTGGTGAAATCCGCTGTTGTATTAAAGTTGCCATCACTTTCCCTATTGAGTTAAGCACAGTAATACCACGCCAGTTTTTACACTGAGTTAGGTCGCCCTTTTTAGGAATTGTGACTACGACACCTTCTTTCCATACTACAGGAATTTGGTTGTTGAGCCAAACAGTTCTAATCAGTGGGGTGAGAACTTCTGCTAATGTATCGGAACCATATTTTATTTTTTTATTTAAATATTTTTTATTATTTGTTATTTATTAGAAATTAAAGAAACAGTTTAAAATAAAAGAAGTTTTGAATAAATTAATTAAAGCGTTTAGTTTTCTAGATTTTTATTTTTAGTTAGAATATTCTTTATATTTTTATGGAAAATCGTAGAAAACAGTTTAAAATAAAAAAAGTTTTATATAATTTCAGTTCAGCGTTTATTTTCGGCGATTTTTTTAACATGAATAGTTTCTTATCATTTATTGAAAATCCTAGAAAACACTATGAAATAAAGTGGTTTGAGATAACTTCATTAAAACGTTTATTTATTCGATTTTTTTCTAAATTGAATAATATTTTTTTCTTTATTTATTGAAAATCAAAGAAAACAGTTTAAAACAAAAGAAATTTTTATATTCTCATTTAAACGTTTTTTTGGCGATTTTTTTTAAAGTAATTTTTAATTACTTTCTATTTAACTTCATTTGATTTTAGAACTTTTAATTTCAAAATGTCATAAAAGCGTTTATTTTTGGTCATATATTAAAAAGTTTATTAAGGGTCTTCATGATATCGCTTAAAATTGCCATTTGTGCAAATGGATAAACTTGCGAGACTCGTTTCAGGAAGATCCTTTTTAATTTTTGTGTAATTTTAAGAATTAATGTCATTTCAAACTGAAACGTTAATAAAAAAATATATTGAAAAAAAAATAATCAAAAATATAATAAAAAAGTTGAAATTTGTGAATAAAAAATGAAATTTGTTTTTAAACAAGCATTAAGAAAGCCAAAAGACTAATATGCTTATATTACTGCAAGAATTTAATGTTTGTGATTTATAAACACTTGAAGTTTTCATTGAAAACTGCGGTAAGCATTAAAAAAATTTGTCTGTATAAATGCACAATTGAACAGAGCAAGTTTACGAGTCAAAATTGTTGGGCAAATTTAAGTAGTTTGTGTAAATGAATTCTCATACAATTTTTGACAGTTCATTTACGAGGGCGTAAAATGCACAGTTTGCACAGATTACGAGAATTATAAACGATATCATGAGGACCCTTATTGTTTTTTTAAAATTTTTTAATTCTCTTATTTCCTATCCAACTTTTAAAGTTTTCACAATTTTTTTTAAGGAATAAGTAAAAGGGTATGCAGTGCAAATTCTATTTAATTAAATTTTTCCTGTTTTGTGCTTTAAAATGTGTAATTTTGGACTGTCATGTGCAATTTCTGAACTATTCATTGGCAACACTGGTTACATGTGCCCCTGTATTTTTTGCTATTGAAATTAAGCCTAGGCCGTATTCAATTGGCTGAGATATGAGTAAAAAACCACGACTACCTCTAATTTTATTAGTAAATCCCTTGTTGTTTTTTTCGTGTGTGTCTGCCGTTCTTCAGACACGAGCCAACGTGGCCATGTTAAATACAAGCAATTTGGTCAACACTACACAACATCCGACATGATATGGGCGCAATTAGAGAAGTAGGCGTGGCACAAAATGGATTTATTTATTTAAATAACTGTGTAGGGTAGATAAGCATCGGCATAGGCAAATTTTGCAGTCTCACTTGTTTTAATTGGAATCTTTTTAAACCTTAAATATTTTTTTTGCAAAACCTCTAAGTTGCTTACACTTTTTAATCATTGATTGCAAAAAAGCCAAAGTGTTACATTCTTTTAATATATTTTATAATATTTTTTCCTAGACTTTTTTTCCATACCAAAGTATCTTTTGTTTTCTGCCTGGTATACCAAATAGTTACCATTATCGTTGCTCACTATTTTTCTCGTTTTTTTTTTTTTGCAAGGAAAAGCCAGGCAAATGGCAGACAATGACTACGGCAATGTTGTGCGAGAAGAGTTATGGATATGGTGATTTGAAAATCTGTTTAAATTTGTTTTGTAGCATATACAGACAAACACATAGAGAAAGAAGGAAGAAATCGCATTTATTAATAGTCAAGCTATTTAAAATGACTATAATTTACTTTGTAATGACATAAAAGGAAAATAAAATGAAATGTATAAGAAAAGAAATAACAAGAATTTAAATGAAAATTCCTACGCATTAATTTAAATAAATTGCAAAAGAAATTTGTATTAAAAAGGAACATATTTAAAGGGGTTTTTTTTAATACAGTAGAATCGCGATAATTCGTAATCGCAAGGGACCGGCCATTTCTTACGAATTATAGGGGTTTTCGATTTACCGGGGTTTAAATAAAATTAATACGAATTAACGGGGTTTTTCAATTTATTTACTAAAACAATAAAAAACACATAAAAGACAATTGTTAAAAATAAAATATACCTATAAAAATTATTTATGTAACAAACTGATCTTAAGAAAATAAACACACGAACAAGCAAAAACCCACGCAAAGAAAACGGTAAACAAAAAATCATTATTTCCATGTTTCTGTTGTTTTTATTACGAATTATAAGTGGTAGTTAGCAAACAATTACGATTTATAAGATGTAAAGACGATTTTCTTCGAAAAAAATACGAATTATCGAGGGGACCAAAATGTATGGAAATTTTACGAATTAACGAGATTTTTTCAAGGGACCGACAGTTTATTACGAATTATCGGGAATTACGATTTATCGGGGTACAAATTATCGGGATTGGACTGTATTTACGAAAATTAAGCGACTATAACAATATAGAAAAGGATGATATCGAATGGGGAAATGCAAAAGGATTTATCTTACATTAAATTGTTATTGTTGTTTAAGTTGGTGTTAGTCTTAAAAAAAGATCGCGATTGGCGCAAATTATTTTGAGTTTTATTGGGATCGACCTGGTTTAATGTAAAATGTATGTGGATAAGAAAAAGGGACCCAATTTGATAAATACCATAAAAGTGAGTATATTTAAGTTTTAGCAGCGCTTTCATGTCACGTGCAAAAATTTTTTACATAAGTGCGAAAAGGTTTCTCGATAGCATAAGTGGCGCACAATTTTGGATATCGTATTAAAAAGTCACCCAAGCAAAAATAATGCCATAGATAAACCAAGACTTACGATATGCAATATGATATGATCGGATTACAAATGGTGACGCAGTGTACTAAAAACTTAAAGAGCGGTATCCAGAGGGGTGTCAAGAAATTTACAAATATTTCTGGAATTGTTTTTAGCTAATATTTAATCCCAGAACAACCCTAATTCTTATACATATATGTTTGTATATAAAAAACCCCGTACACCCTCTAATTTAAAGTATTTTCGCAAGGCGGTTTCGAAAACAATTTTCTTTGCCGAACGCATTAATCGCCTTTTTAAATTATTTGTTGTGTCTTTGGCATTTAAAGTCGGATCTTAAAGTATCAAAGTTTTTGGCCAATCATCTCAAGACAAAAGCTTTGATGTATCGTGCCTTAAGAGCCGACTGTAAATGCTAATGAAAAGAGAAAAAATTTCTTTTTTTATACTAGGGGGTGTATGGCTTCTTTTTTAAATAAAATATCGACATTAATAAGTTTCCCTGAATTAATCCTTAGTTAACGTATGTCTGAACCCACTTTGCGTCAAGCTTTACACTCCTACCAAACTGTATGTAAATTTCCGTTAGGGTTAGGTTGATGTAAATGCTTCTCCTAAAATTTTAAGTTTTAATTGCTTTGTTTATTATTATACCCGTTGACGCCTCTATGTTACTTTTCTGTTGAGACTGTTAGTCAGCATGACCTTCCACCTACTACCCTGACTTTATTCCACGCCCTGTACTTCATAAGCCTCCAGATAAAGTGAAATGAGAAATAGGTAAAACTGGCGTATGTAATTCGTCCCACAGGTAAAACTAAACTTAAGCTAAGTTTTAGTTCATGTCTTGTTTAGTTCTGGTTTAATTTTAGTTCAGTTTGAGTTAATTTAGTTCTAGTTTACCAAAAATATTTTAACTTCATTTCTAGTTCAGTTTTGCTTTAGTTCTAGTATAATTCTAGTAAAGTTAAAATTCAATTTGCTTCTAGTTAAACAAAATTGGGTTGCGGGACAAAAAATAAAATTCAAGATATTTTTTATTGGTTGCATGCGTTTCTTGTCAAAGGTTGAGCAGTTGTTTTAAAACTTTCTAAAAAATTCCTTTTTTTTTTGTTCTTAAAACAATGTGAACATTTTTTTTAGTAGCATTTAAACTTTTTGCTAACTTAACCAACCATTTTAATTTAACTTAAATCTTAAGTTTTATTGGTTAAACTTAGTTAAATCTCAGTAAATTGTATTTAGAGGAAAAAAAAAACTGTCATATTTAATTTTATTAGACTTTTCTTAGATCTTTTTACTCAAAAAAAAAAAAAAAAGCTTTTCTTATACCATATGCATAACGAACAACATTTTTATGGCTGGAGTCGCCGCTTTAACAGCAAAGAAATTGCGTGTCGGGCATTTTAAATTATTTCAACATTTTTATTTTATTTCTATTTTCAACTTTTTTCCTAGATTCAAGACTTTAAGTATGAATTTTTTTATAGCTTCAACTGAAACTGAAGCCTTAACGCCAACTAAATATAGAAAATTAAAAACGCAAAAAAAACTGTTTTCCATTATTAAATAAATTTTCTTTTTTTCCATTTAAACAGTCAACAAATGACAATCATTATGATGGATATGTTTAATGAAGGTTAAAATTAAACACAGCAACAAAAACTATAATGCATAATAAAAAAAATTTTTTTTTTTATTGAAAATTATAAAACGTTTAAAGAATTTGTAATTATTTATTAAACATTGCAAAACAGTTGCAAAAGAAAAAAATTGTTTAATATAATTAAAATTCTTTAAAATATTTCGAAAATATTTTCATTGAAATAATTATCAAATGTATTAAAATAACACCTTCCCTAATTAATAATTTTAAATGTGTTCATTGTTTTATAATGACTTAATGATTTAACACTTATTTTGCTTAAAAGTTAGTTTTAATTATATGTTTTTTTTTTTTTAATTTGTATTTTATATTATTTCAATCTACTCCCTTTTAATTCTTTACTATAATTGCTACATTTGTTTGTTATTTTCACCCTTTTGGTTTGTTAGGGAGAAAGCCAGCTCGTTTTACATATGCTAGTAAATTATATGGAGTATATCTGTAAACAGTAGAACACAAAGCCAGAGAGAAGGAGTATTTCTTGTTTGTTTACAGTTTTCGTTAAAACGAGCATTGTTTTCTTATCAAAACGTCGTTTATTGTTGTAATTTTCAAGGTAATTTGCAATAAAAGGAAAAAAATCTGGTCTTATTTTATGAGAATATAAAGGTAAGTTTAATTAAAACTTCTATTGTTTATTAAACAATTTACAATAATTTTTTTTAAAAAAGAATAAAAATGGGTAAAATTATAAAAGCTGGAAAAGGCTATAAAATGAAAATTAATTAAAAACAGGTTGGGTACGTTAGAAAACGTAAACAATTTTCAGAAAATGAATTCATAACAATTGTGATTTTATTGAATTTAATTTAATTTTCATGAAATAATCTTTATGAAGAAAGGAATTTGCAACATGAAATTAATTTAAAAAAAAAAAAATTTTTTTTTTGATTAGTTTTATTCTTGACTGAACACCGGCTCGATCTCCGGTCGAATTTACATGTTTCAAGAACAAGCGCATTTCCATCATCAGAATTCTTTGCAGTTCTACCGTTTGCGCACAAGTACTAGGAATACATATTATTTTAATGTGCTTATTAGGGTGGTCACAAGAAATCAATGTTGGATTTTCCATCGGCGCAATCCCCTAATATGTGCCAATAGCATAAAAAATGCGATTGATAAAGTTTCAGCTTAATCGAATAACGCTAACATGTGCCTCATTGAGAATAAATTAAGGAAAAACAGCGATTTTTCACTAAAATTCGTATTTCCTTGTCTTTATAACCGAAACCATTCATTCTAGGAACCTAAGTAGAGATAACGCCAATACGTGCCTCATTGAGCATAACTTAGGGAAAAACAGTAATTTTTCACTAGAATTCGTATTTCTTTGTCCTTAATTAATGCTAAATACCACTTTATCTATTGGTATAAGGAACAAAACTATCAATATCAAAATTAATAAGAATAAAATTTCCTATAAAACAAGACTCTACTTAGGTTCCTAGAATAAATGGTTTCGGTTATAAAGGCAAGGAAATACGAATTTTAGTGAAAAATCGCTGTTTTTCCTTAATTTATTCTCAATGAGGCACATGTTAGCGTTACCCGATTAAGCTGAAACTTTGTCAATCGCATTTTTTATGCTATTGGCACATATAAGGGTATTGCGCCGATGGAAAATCCAACATTGATTTCTTGTGACCACCCTAGTGCTTATATAACAATTTTGAACATTGTTAAAATAAATTTTTAAAACTTTTGTTAAATTTGTATTAATTTTTTTCTCTTTTTTTACTTACTCTAACATTTGGCAAATTATATTTTTACATACCTAAAAAGAAAACAAGAAAAATAAATTAGTTTTAAATGTTTCAAATTTCCATATTTATAAATAAAAAATTAAAAGAAGTTATAAAAATTAGTTTAAAAATATTTCACAAAGGCTCAGTTCTTAAAATTATTGCATGTGTCCGATTTATCTTGCAGCCACACGTTCAAGAGTTTCTTGATAGTCTTTTACATACACTGCTTGTCAAAATTTCCATAAATTAAAAGCTGTGACGTAGGCTGCACTCAATTTGTAAGCAATTTACTTTCAAGATGTCAACAAAAACACAATTTATAAAGACAAACATGTTATCAGCTGTTAAATTGAAAGTAAAATTGCCAAACAAATGAAAAGATGAAATTGAAAGCCATCTCGTGGTCAATTTAAAAGGTGTGAGTGTGTTAGTAAAAAAGTATGAGAGTATTGCAAAGTGAAAGGAATGGAAAGGCAAAACTTTATCGTGTGGCTGCCAAGTTCAGTAAATTTTCTTTCATAAGATCCTTCCTTAAAGTAGGGATGTCCCGATAACGCCTTTTGCCGATGCGGTCCTGATACTCAAAAAGAAATATGGGCGATACTGAGACGCATATTGAATTTAAATTCAAAATAAAGTTAACAAAAGTCAGTGGAACTTTTTATATTTCGCAAAATTTCAGTATAAGAAATTATGACCACCTTATTCATAAAAAATAAAACAGGTTAATAAAAGGTTTATTAAACAAATTTTCATAGAAAATTACCCGGATCAGAATTTAGAAATTATTCCACTGGCAAAAGATGAATTTCGTTAAGACCATGTAAAATATATTATTAAAATGGAAAACTATCAAAACCCGTTGAAAGGCACCTTTTCAAAATTCAAACCCGAACAAAGCTTCGAAGTGCGGACCCCGCTAGGACGACGACCGTCTAAAATTTAAGTTTTAAGATTTTTACTACTTATTCCTAAGCCTACAAAAGGCAGATTCAGTCAATAAATATTAGAGTACAGTACTTTTCGTTTATAGTCACTACGCTTATAGTCACATTTGCGATATAATCTATTTTATCTGTTTGTTTTGCCGCTATAAGTTAATTTAATATAAAGTATTAACGTTATAGGAAAAGTTAAACAAATTAATGGAGTTATAGTCTCATTAGCAAAATTTACTAAGTTCTTTTTAGTTTTCGAATCAAAAATCCATCCAAAGAAAGAATGAATTAAATCATTTAATTTTTGTCATCAACTCTATAGTCGTAAAAAATTAGTTTTTGCCGTTGGTATCAGCTATGAAATATCTTGTTATTATTTTAACTATTTTTTTTTTTCAGTATGCAACTTTGTTGTAAAACCATAAGCCTGATGTCGGTGTAATTTATATGAATTTTTTAGTTCCTTTATTCACATAACTTGATTATATTCGAATTCGGTTTTATGCGTCATAGTGGCATACATATATGTAAATTAGCCTTATAGTCACATTTGCGATATAGTCCACGTTATGGTTTCAACTAAGGGATGTGACTATAAGCGAAAAGTACTGTATATAAAAAAGTCTTAGTTTAGTTCTAGTTCTTTTCAATTTTTCTTCCGAATATTTTTTTAAGACTAAAATTAATTCTTCTCATTATTAGTTAAATGCTTTTATAATTACTTCTTTTATTTTTCCAACAAATTTTGAAGACACTAAAGCTGTCAACATGTTGTTGTTTTTATTATTATTATTTTTTTTTTTTTTTTGACACATAACGGCTCATTTAATGTTTAAGATAAAATTACAGACTACCCCCTTCTGCAGTTTACTTCTGTTGACTACTTTATGGAGCTCGCTAATAAATAAGTGATTTTCTAATGGTTGCTCTTTCACTCTATCTCTCCCTCTCTCTATAGACTAACTGGCTTTACCAAAGTAACGGTATCAGTGTTCACTCGTAAAACCATTAACAATTGTCAATCGAAGGCAATAAAAATTTATTATTTAGTTTTTATTACAATTTTGTTTTTCCTTTTTTGCTTGAAATGAAGAAATAACATTTTTAGCAATAATCATAAAAATGAATTTATTTGTCAACGCCATAAATTTCGGAAGGACTTGCAGTTGGGAGAGTGATTTTGAAAGAGAAAATGTAAAGGAGAATATAAAATTACATTAGAAAAAAAGGTAAATTAGCGTTTTAGTTAGAAATCAAATTTTGTATTAGAAAGAATTAAGATGGGATATTTTCTTGCCAAGAAAAAAAGAGATGCAATGACTTTTTGCTAGGGCTGTGACCTGTATTTGTAAATGTTAGTTGTATTTTGGTAAATAAGTAATACTTTCGCTATTAACGCTACACATGTTAAAATATTTAACGTACACAGAAAGAAAAAATGCGTACTAAATTTAAGTATTTTCTACTTACTCTTAATACGACTCGCACTTAAAAATTTGATCACAAAAGTACTTAAAGCAATCCAAAACGGGAAGACTTCCCTGCAGATAGCGAGACTAGTCCAAACATGCATGTAAAGAGTAGTCTATAAAGGAGTACTCCAAAACTACTACAAATAAATGGGTAAAAGGTGGTCCATTTAACATTACGATGTTCTAGAAGGGGACCATATAACCCACCGAAGTAGTCCCTAAACTACTTCATGGAGTACTAAAGTGGGTTAGTCTTAAAAGTACTCCATGTAACTACAGTATGGAGTACATATAAGGGGTAGTTTAAGCATTTTTTTTCATTTTTTACTAGTCGCCTGTTATGGTGTGTACTGTAGTCTATTATTGCTTTTGTTAAATATATTTACTTGGTATTTGTAATTTTTTTTTTCCTTTTTTTTCACAAATTTCACAAACTTTCACTTTTAAATAAACAATTAATAATGGACACCATCAGGGCTACCAATGTGTAATACTGTAAACTACATATAGAAAAGTATACATCATGCAGTTGTTGGCAGCACTGCATGTTAATTTCTTATAACATGGTCCATACTACAGTACATTGGACCATGTTGTAAGTAGTCCATTTAAGCCACAATGGACCACGTAGTACAATATTATCTGTAGGGTTTATTGAAATTTCAGTAAACAATCTGCGTGCATACGCGTGTGTTTTTTGTAGAAACAACAACAACACTATAAAAGAAAATAAACAACGATTTGCTTGTTTTCGGTAGAAACAGCAACAAAACTACTAGAAGAAAAAAATACATAATTTTCATGTTTAAAAAGTAAAACAAAATGCAAAAATTCCCATATTCTATTTGTTAAAATTATTAAGTTCAATACATAAAATTCTCAAAGTAGTAGAATGAGTACGAAAACCATATCCAGCATGCTTCTGGTGTCTTATAATGGAGAGGCGGAATACAACAAAAGTGAGAACAAAATGTGCAACGGCTAAGTAAAAATAATGAATATTCCCTCTATAGCTCTGGGCTTAGTGCATAGTTTAGAATCAATCTCACTTTCTTATTTTTTTTTTTTCAGAATGGATAGAATAATTTTTCTTTTCAGTGTAGTAGCTTAATTGCATTACTACTATGTTGGGTTAGTTCTTGCCAATATGGCGTCAAACTGCATTTAATTGTGATTTTTATGCTAGAATTGTAATTAATTATAACTGCTGTCACAAATTCTATATACGTATGTAGCAACGAAATGCAACAAGGGTGTTGGAATAATAACAACACTAGAATATAATAATGAAAAATGTGGTTTGGTTTTTCAATTTTAGGTGATGTTTGGGGGTGATGTTCTTTTAATAAAATAATAATCTGTTAAATATTTTTATTTTTTTTTTTTTAAATCTATAAACAACTAGTTTTTGTTAATGTCATATCAACACATTTTATTTATAATTAAATACGGCATGTGGTCAAAAAGCCAAAAATTTTAATATTTTTCTTTGTATCTGTATAAAATAAAAACAATTTTTTTTTGTTTAGCAGTATTATCATGTATCAAAAAAAGAGGTACAAAAGAAAAAAGTATGAGTTTTTTCTTTAATGCTGGGATTATGGAAAATATGTGTCATTTATTTCTATAACGTGTACTTGAATGTATATACATTTGCAACCCTGCTTTTCCAACTGTCATTTATGAGGTGTCAAAAATTTTATAGAAACTGTCAGTGTGCGTGTTGAAATGTTTTTAGGGGGATAATTACAAATGATGTTTTTTGAAATTGAAAAGAGGAAAAAAGGGATTTTTCTTTTTGCATTTTGAATTTGTATAGATTTGTATTGCGTTTGTTGTAGTAAAAAAAAAGGATTAGCTTAAAGAAGTGGTTGTTAAATTGACAGCCAGTGCTTCGTTGTTAGAGATTTAAAGGATTAAGACTCATAATGACAGATGCCTTTATATTTGTTTTAAACAATAATAATAATGAAATAGCAGAAAACAAAAACACATGAAAAGATAGATTAAACAAAAAATGTAGTTGCAAATTTGTCAGATAAATCATATTTTTATGTATTTGTGTTTTCAACTAATTGGAAGAAATAATTTTTTTATTTCTAAGCGGTTTATTTGTAAATCCCTTCCACCTTGAGTAAAAAAATGGTTAATATAAATTATTTGCGTTTTTAAAAAAAATATATTTAAAGTTAAGTGTTTAAGTCATAAAGAGGTTTACATCGCATTTGGTTTTAAAATTTGTTGAAAAAAATATTTTTAGTTTGCAAAATTTTTAGAAAGTTATAAAATATTTTTTTTTTTAAATTTTAAAAATTTCGATAGATTCAAAAGCTCAGCACTCTTATATATAATTCCGAAAAAATTTCAATAAAATCAACAAAGAACATCAAAAAAGTTAAGTTATTTATCAAAAAAATTCAAAAATTACAAAAAACAATGTTAATTAAAACCCTTTTTAAGTGTCTCAATATAATTATGACCATTTTCTCAATGTATCGACAAACTGTCTGTTACTTAATGTCAACATAAATTTATTGGACCGATAAACTGTCCGTTAACGATTTTGGGTTTCTCAATATACCGACAAAAAACCAAGTTTTCAGCTGGCATCGCCACTCAAAATACATGTAAAAGATGGGAGTCATCTGATTGAATTTATCTATACGGCAAATAAAAGGAAAATAAATAATTGGCAGAAGAGTGCCGGTTAGCTTTGCGATTAAAACGAAGCAAATGAGACATTGAGAAAACCAAATTTCTTTAATGTGCAGTTTTTCGTTGGGAAAAAAGATAATCGCCTAATGAGAAAATGGCCATTAGTGTTGTGGTTATTTTGTTGAACTATATATGGTTTTTAATCCAAATTTTTTATATTTTTAATTAGGCTAAAGTTCATCAAATTTTATTTTCATTATATTATTTTTATGAAGAAAGGAATTTTACAACATGAAAATTAATTAAAATTGTTATTGATAATCTTTCATTCTTGACCGTGGCCGGGGCTCGAACCCTGGCCGGCAGGTTACCATGACATGTTTTGATCGCAACCACTCGAAAATAGTTGTATTGATTTCGTATTATTTTCTAAACAAATGATGCCAAATTATAATAAATATGTTATTTCATAAAAAAGTTCGGTGTTCGGTAAAGTTCGCCGAACACCGAAATTTGACCGAACATCATTTTTTGTCGAACTCCGTAACCGAACCCGAACGTTCGGTGGGACACTACAAAGCAGTCTAAAAAATCGTAATTTAATCCAATAAATTACAAAGAACACCAAAAAATTAACTAATTAAAAAAAATTAAAATAAAAAAAAAATTGTTTTTAAAAGTGTCACAAAATAATTTTTTGAAAACAATATTAAAAAAAAAAATTAAAAAATTCCAAGGCAAAACACTTTAAAGAATCTTTTAAAAACGAGTTCACTTAAATAACGTGAATGGACATTTAATAAAGTTGAAACTTTTAAAAATAAAATCTAAATTATAAATATTTTTTTGCAAATTTTATAAAATGATACTGTAAAGCGAAATACAGTAGACGCTCGGTTATATGAATAACCCAGTTATATGAACATCCAGAAGAGTGAACAACAAAATTTTTACACACGAGGTTCTAAAGAGTGGATCCACCTATCTCTGTTATGTGAACAACTTGAAACCATTGATTTTTTTTAACTATTTGTTGTAAAGGGTGTTTTTTTTTAGAGTATCACAACTTTGAATGGCATCACTGCTTTATTTGAGCACCCTGATAGTTGCTTTTTATTTAGTTTACTTTTAAATTTCATTATGAATCGACTTATCGAGCTTATTATTTTCCGATGAAGCCCATTTCTGGTTGAAAGGGTACGTAAATAAAATGTGTTCTTGAAAGGGTACGTAAATAAGCAGAATTGTCGCATTTGGAGTGCGTAGAATTCACAAGCTTTTGTCGAAACACCATTACATCCACAAAAATTACTGTTTGGTACGCTTTGTGGGATACATTGGCCCGTATGTCTTCAAAAACGATGATGGTCAGAATGCAAAAAGTTGTTGAAAATTTTCGCCTTCTACACTCCAGCCGTGGCGGTCGCATGCCAGAAATCATATTTAAATTTCATAAAATATTCTTTCCAATAAAGCCCGTTTAATTGATATTAAAAATATATTTCCTTGTTTTATTATGATTTAAACTATAAATGTGTTCTTCCCCGAAATAAGCTAGTAAATGTGTTTCAACGAATGCAAAGGAACATTTATAAGATGGTTGGTGTTTGTAAAGTTATTGCTTGGAGTGAAAATAATATATCTGATAATGATATTTGGCATTGCGAAAATGCAGGGACAATGCATTACAGAAATCCCTTAAAGAAACAAATATAACCGACTACTTTCATGTACATTTTTTAATAACAAACTAATATAAAATAAAAACTTTATATAGATTATGTAGTATGTACACGTATGAAAAATGATTTGAAATACTTATTTTATATTGTCTCGATTATGTGAACTTTTCCATTTAGTGAACAGGCACCTGTCTGAATTAGTTCATATTAGCGAGCGTCTACTGTACTATGAAAAATTTTGCAAGTAAATTTGAATTTCTCTAAAATCAGTTGTGGACGGTGTATTTTTAAGCCCTCTAAAACTTACGATAGGGTTTGCTGTCATACTGCGATGACTTTTTAGCATTTGATATCAGATACTCGGACAAAATTATCAAGAATAGATTGACGCTTAAACAACGCTACCAAATAAAACCAAAAAATAAATTAACTTTGAAAATTAGTTACGGATGTTTTATCCCAAAATTATGTTTAGCGACGAGGCCGATTCATGGTTAAATGATAGACCAAACTGAAGATGTTTGACAGTGAAACAAAACACGAAACGTGCGTCAGCTGTTTACACCAGTGTTGCCAAAAAGATAATAGCTAAAAAAATCACCCGATATGAGACGGTAAACATCTTAACCATCTCTAAACGCATAAACTTAGGCGTTTAAACTAGCAATGCAGACCAAAAGAATTTGACAACATTTATCTTAGTGCTGCCACATTATTATTTTTTAATTACATATAACACTGTACGAGGGTTATCAGATTCTTTTGAGCTCCATCGCAAAACCGGATGTTCAGTTTTTGTAATTTTTTTTTTTATTAAATTTTGCATACAAAAAACGCTAGTATAATATTTCATTCAAAAATCGCAAAAAAAACTGACAAAAATACAAAAAAGTCGCCGAAAGTAAATTTTGTGTTGTTTCTGTAATTTTTTTCTAAATAACATAAAAAGTGAGATCTTTTATGTATTCAGTTAAAACACTTTAATTAAGTACACAAGTCTATAAGATCGTACACTTCAGCCTCACCGATTTCACTACTGGAGTTTTGACCTGCATACATACAACATATTTGAATTTAATAGTGACTCAATATATAAAATTCACTTAATATGACAACAAAACAAAAATCACGTGAAAAAAAGTTGCAAGTTTTTTTTATGTTAGTAATGACAACAAAAAATGGCAATGACAAATGATTACGGTTGGCGTTGGCGTATACGCCACAGTTGTTTTTGTAGTAGATTTAAGAAAAAACAGTTGTGTGTTACTTTAATCCACTACAAAAAACGACTCAGGCGTATACGCCAACGCCAACCGTAATCAGGCTGAATATAAATGGTAAAAAAACCAAATTTATCGCCAGCTTGATCAGAAATCTCCATAAAAGTCGCCAGTCGCCAAATGGAAAATCCCATCGCCAAACACGTTTCAAAATCGCCACGTTTGCCGAGAAATCGCCATATCTGAAAGCCCTACACTGCACGACAAATTTCAACTTTTGGCTTCACCCATGATCAAACTGACCAGATTCTGAAGATATAGTTTAAAAAAATACACGTATCTCTCAGTTTTTCTAGATCAATTCATTACGCGTTTTCACCTGTCTATCACTTGGGGAAGTTTCGATTACACCCACATCCGTTGATTGAGATGCAAGATTTTTTGCTTAAATACTTCGTGTCGAACAGTGTAATATATGAGCCACTGATTTATAGCTGTTGAGTTTAAACTACATAGAAATTCAAGTTTAGTTCAACTTAACCAGCGTTTAAACATTCACTTATTTATAAGTCATTAAAGCTTTAAAATCTTTTTATTTCAAAAATATTTGCCTGCAAATTAGGAAAAATGCCTAAGCTTTCTAGAGTTAAATAAATATTGCAATTAAATTTGATTTTTATAGAAAAATTGCATTCTCAAAAAGTTTTGTTATTTTAAAGAAAAAAATTAATATTTCTTTTTTTAAAACTCTTATATAACAACTTTGTAACATATTTTTTTGTTCATCTCAACTCCCTTAAGGTCTTCTTACAAACAAAACTTTCAAGTTTCTTAAAAAGAAAAAACCAAATTCTTGCTACTGGCTGTACATTAAAAATTAACCTGTAAAAATTTAACTACAAAAGATTCTCAAACATAAAAATAAAACCAAACACTTGTCTTCAAAAGGAGATAAAATGAAAAAGGCCGTATTCCAAACTATCTGCAAAGCACACTTACTGCACTGCCTGGGGCGTTTTGGAAACGTTACAAGAACTGCAACTTAAAAGAAAAACAAAAAAATACATAAAATTTATTTCTTTTTTGTATGTCTGACAATTTAACACAAACAAACTAATGAACACTGGAAACTTCAGATGACCACAGTTTAATATTTTTTTCTGTTTGTAAAATTGCCGCTTTCTTGGACTGTTTTGTGGCATCGAGTGCAGTTGCATTGAAGCTAGAGGCTTGAAAATAAATAAAGTTTTTTTTTTTTTTTGAAGATAATTTTAAATTGTTTTTCTTTTATTTGTTTAAATTTAAGAATTTTTTTTTGTAATTAATAAAAATACTTGAATTGAACTAGAACTGAACTGAACTAGAACTTAACTTTAAGTGACATAGAACTAACCTAGAGCTGAACTAAACTAGATACCAGACATATTACCCACGCCGTTGAAAACGTTGATACATAGTAAAATTAACGTGAAAGATCTAGGCTACATATGCAGCCAATTATTGTGCTAGGTGAAGGAAAGTTCATAAATTTCGGTTGGATCTATAATAAGTTCCGCAGGAGCTTCTGCCTATGAGTTCCTAAGGCGGAACAGTTGCAAAAAAGAACTTCAGATGCCTCAGCATCCATGTCGCAGAATCTGAATTGTTTGGAGACATTTCCTAATATGAGGCTACCAGAGCAGAAGTGGTGTAACACCTGACTACTTATTATGAGAAAATGAGGAGTTAACACTACTCTTGCGCTATAGTGCTTGGTTGTAACGGCCCGTGCAAAAACTGTGTTTCTAGCGCCATCTGTTTTGGATACAAACAATTGGCTTACTCGACTATTGCACTGTAAAGAACAGTGCAAAGAACATATCTTTCACTAGAACCGTAACCAAATTAAATTGTAGGTAACACTACTTCAGCGCTGATAGCCTCATATAAACTGATGGTTTCTAAGACTACAGTACCCAGTGACTAAGCTAGAACTGAAGTGCTAAACTTAAAATAAACTAAGACTAAAATAGAACTTTACTAAAACTAAAACTGAACTAGAACCGAATTAAAACTGAACTAGAAATTACCTAGGACTGAACTAATACTAACCTAAAACTAATGTAGATCTAAACTTGAACTAGACTTGAGCTATAATAAAACAAGATTAATACAAATTGAAACCGAGCTAACGCTGAAAAACAATCAACTTAAATCTAAAGCAGATTCACTGAAAGTTATTTAAAATATATTTTAAGAAAAATTTGTTTCTTTTTAAAAAAAGCTACATCTGTTTTTTGTTAAATAAAACAAACAAATGCCATTAATTTTTTCGTTTTTCAAAAAAAATATGAAATATTTCCACAAACACTCGCAAAAGGAGTTGGAGAGCACAAAAACTTTTCATACCAACATGATGAATTACAATTACATGGCTCAACAAATGCCAACATTCATACACTTTCAATATTGAGTCCATAAAAAAAAACTGATGGCGCGAGGACGAAAAAAATCGCTTCCAAACCAGCGAAAATAAAGCAATGAAAAACATACACAAAAGACGCCAGAACAAAAATAAAAAACACATTGGAAATTCTGAAATGTTTTCTTTTAAGAACAACATGTAATCCATAACAAATGTCAAAACATAAGCTTTTTTTCTCAGTGTCTCTTTTTTTTTTTTGCGTTAAAATTCTTAGAATGGAAGGAGTTGTGAGGGTTTTTAGGGAGGATGAGTTGAGTTATTAAAAACATAAAAACACGCGAATTTTATTAAAATAAGAAGAATTTCCATGTCATCTTTAACATTTATTTAGCAGAAATGTTTGTTGGAGGTCATTTTTCTTGGGGTTTTGTTTTGGCGTTGCCAACATCTACATGTTGACGCCTAATAATTTTCAAAAAAAAAAAAAAAAAAAAAAACAAGCTTTAAAAGGGCAAAAAGTAGGAAAGAAACTTAGAAACAAAAGCACAATATCATTTGTTTATTTTTTTAAAGGGATTTCTGTTGAAATATAACAAACTGCTTTTGAAGTGTAGAGAGTATGAGCGAGTTAGGGGTAGATTTAGTTTTAGTTAATGACATTCAACATAAATCATTTTGTAAATGTTGTTTTTTATGGAAAGTATTGTAGGGTATAGGGGGGGGGGGGGGGGGGGGGGGCATACGAATTCAATAGCTGAAGAAGGTTTGAATTTTTAGCAAGCAGGAAGAAAAGGTTGGAGCAAAGCAGTTGTTAGGGATGAAAATAAATTTGCTTATTAAATTAAAAAAAAAAAAAAAAAAAATTGAAGTAGGAGAATAGAAAAAAAACAGAAATTTTAAAGAATGTACAGTAGAACCAGACAAAGTAGGAAAGAAAATGTACTGTAAATTTAACATTTTACACCATACAACCAAAGAAAGTTTGGGCCCATTGTGACTTCTTTCAAACATAAGACGTAAGGTAAATAATAATTAAAAATTAAAAAGGAAAGAAACACAAAACAAAAACTCATACTCTTAATACAAAACTCATACTCCTACTTAAAAACCCTTGGTGTTTTCAAAATTGCATTAAGCGATTTTTCCTAAGAATGCACCTTTAAGCCATTTCTGCTTGCTGCTTTGTAACAAAGGTCAGTGAGACAAATTGTACTCAACTGTCGCTATCCCCTCAGTATCTACATCACTGCTGTTTTCCCAATCATATAGTGATATAGTGGCCCTGGTATTACATCTATGATGGTCCTTAAACATCCTGGCCACAACGGCCCTGATACTTCGTTCTTAATTTGCATGCATAATTAGTTCTGTGAAGAGTCTATTCTCGTATATTTCCTAAAATGGAAAAGTAATTGAAGTCGTCATATCCCTCATGTACCCAGGGTTACCGTTGGAAATTTTCGAAAAGGGTCACAAAAAGGGGTCATAAAAAGGGTATTTAAATAAAAAAAGGGTAAAGTTTTTTATAAGCAGTATTTCCCATTTTAATGAACATAATAAGATTTACAGCCAGGTCCACGATTTCACACGTTAACGTTCGCATATAAAATTACATTTAAAACAAAAACAAATTTTAGAAATTGTTTTTGTTTTAAATGTAATTTTCTATATGAATGTTAACGTGTGACATCGTGGGCCTGGCTGAAAGTTTTTTTATAAGCAGCCAAAAAAAATAATATTTCAGGTAGGAAGAGCTCAAAAAACTTAATTTTTTTATGGAATGCTCTGTTCTGTTTTAAACACCTGACAAAAAGTTTATTCTTTATCATTATAGCTAATTTTTTCATACTTTTTATGTAATTTTCCGATTTAGCGATGTCAAATAAATTTTAGTGTTTGTTTTAAATTTTGCTATCGTTCGCGAATTGTAACCATTTTCTCGATTAAAGCGATTTTTTCCTGTAAGTGTCAGATTTTTTAAAGCTTTTACGATTTTAAATAAATATAAGACTTTGCTATCATACCGCTTTTACCAAATATTTGGGAATTTCCGCTAATTGAGCAATTCTTACCTCTTGTTTTCATTCCTGTTAGGGCACTCTCAATACTGTCGATCCAAAAGGGGGCGAAAAGTTCAATACCTTTTGCCATTATTAAGGGCGAATTTTTTGAATAAAACATGCTACTGTTTAAGAGAGCAAAACACCAAATTGCATTTTTTTTAATAAAATGACAAATTTTGGTTTTAAAAAGAAACCACCGTAAAAAATAACAAATATTTATATGAGTTTTAGGGAAATTGTACTTTACTATCAAAAATCAAGGAGAAGAAAGCATGGAATTGTAAGTTTATACTTTGAGTCTGTTGTATATCAAGCAATGCTTATTTCGAAAACATTTGTTAAGCACTTCTGTTCCGAAGTGTTGACAAAAAACAAAATGTGGGAGCTATTTCCAAAAAAGGGTCAACAAGTGTCACAAAATAGGTGATAATGATACAAAAGTATAATTTAAAAAAAGGGGTCATAAAAGGTATCAACACCGTCGAAAAAGGGTCAAATTGATACTTTAGTATCACAACGGTAACGCTGCATGCACCGAATCAGGAGAGGATTAGATAATATGTGGCGCTCTCATTTCATCTTAAAGTAGACAACACGGCGGATTTTTAACTCGAATGTTAAGTCAGCCATTCTGACCGGTTGCGAAGCATGGAACGTAGCGTTGACAGAGCTGAAGGCTTTGCAGGTATTCATAAACAGGAGTCTACGAAGAATCATGAGGTTATTCTGGCCCAATGTACTGTATCGATGCAGAAACCAGTAATCCAAACAATAAGAGAGCGTAAATGGAAACGGATAGGCCACACCTTAAGAAAGCTAAGAGACGATATTACCAGACAGGCACTGGAATGAACCCCGCAAGGCACTGGGTCGAAGCTGGAGTGAAATAAAGATATGAAGTAAAACTAAACTAGAACAGAACAGAACTGATCTGAACTATAATTTAACTAGAACGAAAAAGCCGAAATAATGGGTGATTTTTTAAGAGCTAAAGGAGTTAAAAAAAAACATAAAATTCAGAAAAATGCATGAAATCTTTATTTGAATCGATAGTACGGTCCATATAATTTAATGTTTGAAGATTATTTCATGCAAATGTTGACCGTGACTACTCCGCAAATGGTCCATCCGCTTAGTCCAATTTTGGCATACTCTTTCCAACATTTCGGCCGGTATCTCATGAATAAATCCTTCAATGTTGTCTTCCAATGCGTCAATTAAAGCGGGCATGTGGGTATAGACATGAGCTTTAACATAGCCCCACAAAAAATAGTTTAAAGGCGTTAAATCGCACGATATAGGCGGCCAATCGACCGGTCCTGAACGTGAAATAAAATGTTCACCAAACTCGCCTCTCAATAAGACCATTGCTAAGCGTGCTGTGTGGCATGTGGCACCGTCTTGTTGAAACCACATGTCATGCAAGTCAAGCTCTTGCATTTTGGGCAAAAAAAAGTTGGATATCATCTCACGGTTGCGCTCACCATTCACAGTTACGTTACGATTCGCATCATCTTTGAAGAAGTACGGTCCAATGATGCCACCAGCCCATAAACGGCACCAAACTGTGACTTTTTCTGGATGCATTGCTACCTCTTGCAATTCTTCTGGCTGAGCACTGCCAAAAATGAGCTTCGTCGCTGAACACAATTTTTCGATAAAAAAGTGGATGAACTTTCTTAACAGAGAACGTATTTTGATAATAAAATTCAATAATTTGCAAGCGTTGTTCGTTTGTAAGACGATTCATGGTTAAATTATAGACCAAACTGAAGATGTTTGACAGTGAAACAAAACACGAAACATGCGTCAGCTGTTTAAACCAGTGTTGCCAAAAATATAATAGTTATAAAATCATCCGATAGAACCGAACTAGTATTAAAATATAACTGAGGTCAAATTGAACTAGAACCAAACCAGGGGCCAAATTACGGCATTCGATATCGATCGAAATTCCCATTAAAATTATATTGTAATCGATATCAAATGCCGTCATTTGAACCCAAAACTGATTTCAAACTGAACAAAACTGAACTTAACTAATATTGAATTATAACAAATAGAATCTGGGAATTTATTTCTCATGGTGAGTAAAATTTTTTATATATTAAAGAATAAGCCTATTAAAGTGTAAAAGCTTTTGAGGATTGTAATTTAACTAAGAATACACATTCGAATAATATGAAAATTTATTGAATTATAACTTTATCAAAGTTACTACTCAAGCATTATAAATTTTACGATTTAAAAGAGCAAATTTTAATTAAAAACTCTTCCTTGTTCCTAAATTAAACCATTAAAATTATCAATAAAATCATGAAACACATTTGACAGCTGTCAAATTTTGAAACTTATTAATTCATTTCCGTATTCAGATTTATCCATATAAAATTACATTTAAAATTTTGGTATACATTTTAAAATAATCTGTCACTTTACGTTTATTGACATTCAACACATTTAAACTAAAAAAAGCCGATCGAAAATTTCTTACTTAATTAAATACATTTAAAGCTAATAAATTAAAAATCATTCTTATTATCAAGAAAAAGGGGGTAAATAAAAAAAAAAAAATTGTATGCAAAAAGAGAAACCAAAAACACAAAATTTGTCACTGTCAAACGTACTAAAACAAAAAACAGATACCAAATTAAAAAAAATATTCCAAAAATATTCATAAATCTTAAATTCTGACAGTTTACAAATTCTTTTCGTTTATGTGGGGAACCAACTAACTTTGAAAGCAGAAAAAGATCCCCTATTTGAAATACAACAAATGAAAATTTTTGTTTATATTTACGAAAAGAAAAAAAAATTAAAATCTTCTGATGTTTCGCTTTTATAAACACACTTGCTTTAGACTGTCTAAGTATTAAAGAGTCTGTCTGTCTACTTTAATGCCCTTTCATTATCATCTGTAATGATCAATCATTTATGTTTTTATAGTTTTTTTCTTCAGATTCTTCTCATATTTGTAATAATTTTTAAATACTACCAGTAATAATTTTTTGTTGTTTTATTTTCATAATTTTTTTTCTTCTTTCAATAATGATTTTACAAAAGGCGTTATTCCGAAACAATAGATCAACCTACACAAATTTTTAAAAATATTTTTATTTTTTAATTTTATGTTCTTTAAACTCTTTAACAAAATGATGTTTGAGTTAAACATTTGTTTTGTTTTTTTTTTTTTTTTTTTTTTTTTTGTTTTAATGATGAAATGAACAAATCTTCATAGTAACAAAACAATTGAAGATAATTGTTATTTTTGTTGCTTTATTGAACAAAGAAAATTATTAATTAGAAAAGAGTTTGAAATTTGTGAGAATTTTTAAAAAAATATTCAAGTGAATTAATGTTAAAATAATAGAAGAGCTTTTGAAAACTATTTAGATATTTTTTTTTTTTTTTGAGATTTATTAAGTCTGTGTTCATACGGCTCATGTCTTATTGACAAGATTGCTACTTTATAGGCGAGAGGGACGAGCGGAAAGGAAACGAGTACACACACACACAGAAAAAAAATCAAGTTAAAAACGTCGAAAACAAGGTTGATTTAAATTTTTTCGGTGGTGATTTTGCTTCATACGGGTTTCATGTTAATTCAACCTGATTTTACAATAACTGCGAACAACATTTTTTTCTTTTGATATAACTATAATTCATGTTAATTTAACATTGCAGTAAAGTTAGAGCAAAATGTAATTTATATTGAAATAACAATCGGAATCACGTTAAATGAAAGTTATTTCCAGTTGAAACAACGTGAATTTCATGTAGAATCAATTGGGTTTGAGTGTATTTTAACAGTGTGAAGAAGCTTCAGACAACATTTGCATTTATGTAAGAATAATTCAAAACCCTGTAACACATGTTTCACTTATTTTGTATTCTCCTTTGTTAACAGAGGCATCAGCAGAATCGCCCGATATGGTCATCATTCTACTTTGAAAACTTGATGTACTATTTAAATTAACAATTTTAATTAAAAGAATACGGGAATTGTCTTATTTTTATAACATATTTTAAAAGTGAAAATATAAAATGTACATAATTAAGTAGGTATGCATGTTAATTTAACAAGATAAACTTTTGATTTTAATACAAAACAGGTTTTTATGGGTTCAATATTGAATCCAGATTTATTTATATTTTAATATTTTTTATTTTTATTTTTTAACAGTGAATAATATTAAATAAACGTAATTTAAGGTTATTTTGATATTTTTTATTAAAAATTAATATGAAATAATGAAACATTTAAGTAAAGGGCATAATTTTTCTGAAATTTAACATGATTCTCAATCAACATTTTTCCATGTTAATTTTACATGGGTATTTTTTTCTGTGTGCAGATGCATGTACTGTCTTTACGTTTTGCTTTCTTATTCGTTGTTTAACTTTGTTTTTGTTTTCAATATAAAATAAAACAAAATAAAAAACATGTCGTCAACATGACATGAATCATTTGAACGCCAATTCATGTTAGAAAAAGGAAGAATCTTGTCAATAAGACATGAGCCGTGTGAACTCAGACTAAAGGCTCAGTTAGGCGAACGTTGCTGTACCGCATCTGTACTGTATCCATCAGCTGTTCGCTTTTTGTTATATGAAAACCAATACAAAAGCTTACCGAAATGCAATGTACCGTAGTTGCAACGTAACGTATAAAATAGAATTTCATGCCGTTGTTGCGTGACATTTGTTAGACAGTGATGGGCGGCTTGTATGTTACATTGAATGCGGGTAATTTTGCTCTTTTTTTTGGTACTTTTTTTAGTATATCTATGGAATTGCGACAAAACAACTTACAATACAACATATTTCCAAGTATACATATATACATATGTTTAGATGTTTTAAATAAACAAATGCATATACACATACAATGAAAAAGGGAAACATATAAAAGACTTTAAATGGTATCAAAACCTTGTTTGGTGTATGCACATTTACTATGCTAAAAATTTTTATATGCTAAAATACAAATTTATTTATTGTAAATCTATAATATAAATATTAAGAAATCAATTGTTGTAGTACTTTTAAGTAAATTCTCATAACTTTTAAAATATTAATTACTTAAGATTTGTAAATAAATAAATAAATAATAAAAAAAAAAAAAAAATATTAAAATAATATCATTTTTTACATACACAAAATACTGTTTTAATACCATTTAAATCACGTGCACGTGGTACCTTTTCTGCACAACGGTCACCATTTGAACATTTTTGATTCTCATCACTGTGTGTTTTGTTTTATGTGTACTATTGCTTTTTGTTTATGTATGGGAAAACATATGACACGTTTAAAAACGTTCTATAAGTGCACCAACGTGCTTACAGTACGGTGCGGTACATTACGGGCACAGCAACGTTCGCCTAACTGAGCCTTAAGTAAAAAAGGAAGAATGAAAATTTATAAATTGTTTATTTATTTTTTTTTATGAAAATTTCAAAAATTTAAACACAGAAAAAATTTTCAGTAGTTTTTTAAAAATTAAAAAAATTGTTTAAAAAGTATTTCAATTTAATTAATGTGATAATTGAATCAATTATTTTTTTGTTGAAAGAAAAATTAAGATATTATTGACCCCTTTGCGCGAAATTATCGTATAAGCCAATTTTTTTGAAATTGAGTTTTTGATGCAATCTTGTTCTACATTCAAAGATACGTCACCTGACAAAATATTGTAGGCGAATTCCACTTCGTTGCTCAAAAAATTGAATGTATAATTTAATTCTGATATTGCAAGCGAAAGCAGAGAAAAGTAGAAAAATGGCTGTCCTGTAAAATTTGATTTTTGTAACATACGATAATTTTGCGCAAAGGGGTCGATATAATTTTGATTAGGTTAACATTTTAGTTGTTAAATACATTTTTGAACTGGTAGAATTGTTGTTGGGAACTGCCAACCTATATTTAATTAAATCAAGTAACACATTGTCGGATACGGCAAAGTTTTTTTTATAATTTTTTTTTTATTAAAATTAAAAATATCATTTATTGAAAAAAAAAAAATATATTTACAATTTGAAATTTTTACAATTTTTAGTAATCTATAGATTCATTTTGGAAAAAGGTGCAAAATCAACAAATTGTTTGCTTGATTCTATGAATTTGATATGAATTTGGTGTTTGGAAACAATTTTTATTTTTTTCTGTGTAGATTTCAAATCGGTTTAAATAATAAATGTATACACGAAATGAAAAGCATTTGCTACTAAGGCTGGGTTTTTGAGATCTCAGTTAAACAAGGTTTAGTTAATCTGAAAAAAGATTTGTGCCGTCACACATAGGGGTTTTTTGCCAATCTAGCCGGACATTACTTTTTGTTTTAGCTTATATTGCTTCTTAAAAGTTATTGAGTGCCCCTAGATCGATGAAACTTGGCAGAAATATGTGATATTGTCATAGGCAGGTAAACCTAAAAAATAAATAAAATCGGACCAAGGAGGAAAATGTTCCCCCTAGAAGAACTAATCCAACCTCTGAAAAATGCAATTTTTTTTAAACTTTTCCCATACTTTTGTTTGGCAAATGCAACTTTTAACGTCGGCGAAAGTTAAAAAACCTAAAATAAGACCCATGAGATCGTAAAATTACACTTTTCGCCCCCCGCCCCCTTTTGAGGGCGGTTACATAAAATAATATTTAAAAAAAATGTAAATATTAAAAGAAATAGATTACTAACGCCTTAATACTATAAAAATTAAATTTTTGAACTTTAATGGGTAGGGGGAGATATCCCTCCAAACACCCCCCCCCCCGGAACGACCCTGTAAAATTTTTATTTTTTTGCTAATTTCCAAAACATATTAATTTTTAAGATTTTATGTGACTTTTATATATTTTATAGTATTTAATTTATCTGAAAATAATTAATATATTCGTAATAATAACTTATTTATAATAGTAACAGCAAATTTTATTTAAAATAATAACAACTAATTTATTTAAAATAACTTCTCTTTTGCACTAAGATGATGATGAGTGCCATGGTTCTTCTTCGTCTGCTTCTTCAAAATCCTCTTCTGAATCTGAATTCTCTTCAGAGCCAAGTACAGGTGGAAGCATAAAAGAAATTGCTTCTTTCGTAAAGGGTAGTGACTTTTTTTTTGGAGTTGGTCTTATACTAGTAATCAGTGGGTCAGAACTGAGCAAAAGTCTATTTATAACATCTTTGTTACACTGAACCCTCGAAAACTTTCTAGCAAAATTCTGCCTGTAAAGCCGAAAATGTTTATTTCGTGCCTCAGACGCTTCTTCTGATAATAGCCCGATAGGCAACAATGCCTCACTCATTACAGTTGCGCCATGTACTAAAATCTTGTGCATTGTAGGTGTCATAGGATGCCAGGGATATAGAGTAACGTAAAGTTTTGCAGTGTCTAAGCAATAATTGGCAAACTCGTGCAAATGGATTTTGTGACCACTTGTAATTACTTCAATAATAACTTTGATCCGGTAGATGAAATCCAATGCAATTCCAGTTATTTCTGCAGCTAATTCAGGATTGGAAAAAAATCGTCTGCTGGTGTTACCATCGTTGCTGTTTCCAAATCCAGTCTTCGGTACATCCACTATTAGCCCTAATTCACTTCTAAATTTTTCTTGGATAGTTTTTTTCCTCTCATTAACAATAGTTTTGTCCTCATCCGATCTTAATTGCCACTTTTTTACTGTGAGTTTATACGATAGGTGTAATATGCTCTCAAATAGACGAATTCTGGCGTGCAAAGTAGATAATCCGAAAGAAAGTGCATCTACGTCTATATCCCTTTTGATTTTCAAATTGTTAAATTCTTTTGAAGTAGCCCCACAAATATAGCACTTCATTGTGGAAGTAGTTTGTGTTGCGGCATTACATACTTTTGCATCTATCATTGTAAATACCATTGTATGTTTTATGGAATATAACTTTCCTTCCATTAAAAAATTAGTGTTTTGTAATGTAGTAATGGCATCTTGTACATAATTAATTTCTTCTTGGATTACATCTACAGTTTCTTTAACAAATCTGATGCGAATAGGTCTACAATATCGCGGTGATGAAGGAGTTGGATTTTGCCATAATATTTTCTCCTTTTTTGCACCATATATTAGTCGAAGCGGTACGAAACTACTCTGAAAAATATGAGAATCAGAAGCATCATTTTTCATCTTTTGCTTAAATTGTGCCTGGTGTGATCCATCGCAGCCCCATTTGCTTATTAGTTCGAGGGAGTTGCATTCTTCTATTTGTGAATCACATAAAACATCTTTTAAATATGTAAGTAATCTACTTGCAGTATGTTTAAGCAAATCCTGAAGATTTATTTGAGCACATGTTTCCGTTACTTCAAATGATTCTTTTGGAGGATAGCATTCACTTTTCTCTCTCTGCAGAATTTTGTAGCTAGGATAAACCTTCTTAGCGGCACTTCGGATTATTTCATATTGTTTTCGAGAAAGATCAGCTTCTACAAATATAGAAAGAGCCTTTAGAGGGGTTAGCTGTTTTACTTTATCCTCTTGTGCAGCTTTGTATGCTTTTTTTATTTTTGTAGCTCTTGCCGGAGAAGACACAATTTCTTTAAGCAGACCTGAGGCATCTTTTTTTCCAGACGTTTGTAGTTGTATTTGGGTAGCGTGCATCAATAAATCAGCATCGGTTTGAGTTCGCAAGATTTCAGTTTTTCTTCTCTTACTTCTTTCGGTCAATTCAACAAACGGCTTTTGTAGTCGTTTTGAAGACGAACTCCCAAAAAAAGGTATTGTCACTGTTCCTTCCAGCCATTTGGCATGCATGCTTACAAATCGATCCTTTTTTCTTTGTGCTGAATGCCAAAATATTTTAAAAAAATATTTGAATTTCTTTAAGCATTGATTTACTACTGATATGTCACTATCTCCCTGACATTTTGAAATTTCGCACAATTTTCTAACTAAAAATTGTAATTTCTCTTCAACGAGTTTAGAACTACATTCTTGTATAATTTGGAATAACTCTAAATTCGTATACACTTTTTCCATTTTACTCTCGAAGCTTCAAAATGGTTCTGATAACAATTTTATGCAAAAACCACAATATATATTTAAAAAAACTAAGTACCTAGAGCCCAGATTTGATTTTTTATTATATATTATTTTTGTTGTTAATGATTTTAAAAGTTATGCAAAACAGGTACATTTATTTTGCTCTATTAAATAACGTCCTTTAGCGGCCGCACAGGTGGTTAAAACCCGTTACTTACTGTTTCGCACATCCCTTTTTTTACACAGGTAATATTAGGCTTATATGTAATAATTTAAATAAAAACCATCTACGTACAACCAAAACATTTTATGACTGACGAAAGGGTTTCTATCATATGTACCTATGCAAGATGAGCAAAAACAGAAAAAAGGTAAAAAAATTTGTTTGCTCTATTAAATAACGTCCTTTAGCGGCCGCACATGTGGTTAAAACCCGTTACTTACTGTTTCGCACATCCCTTTTTTTACACAGGTAATATTAGGCTTATATGTAATAATTTAAATAAAAACCAACCAAAACATTTTATGACTGACGAAAGGGTTTCTATCATATGTACCTATGCAAGATGAGCAAAAACAGAAAAAAGGTGAAATTTTCAAAAAATCATAAAAAAAAATGGCGCAACAACGCGCAACGTTTTTTTTTTGAATTTAAAAGTAGAGATTTCAAATTTTATCGTGATGTATAAAATTTTTAAGAACTCAGCGGAACTCACCTTCAAAAACCTTTTAAATTTTTTTTTTTTACAAAAAAGTGAACAAAAAAATCGTTTTTTTTAATTTCGTACTAATTTTTTTATCATAAAAAATTCAAATAAAATTTTTCAAAAAATTTTCATAATTAGCTGTTTATATAGTCTTTCACAGAAAAAAAAATTCAATGTAAAATCTTTATTCGTTTATCTACAAAAAAATATATTGTAAACCTCCCAAAACCGTAAAAAGTCAATGAACACGCATGCAATTTAATCAACTTTCCTGGTTTTAACAGTGTCCCAAAACCACAAATCTCAAGCAAAAGACTTGAAAATTCACTATACGATGCAGAACTTTGTTGTCTGTCGAGCTGCGTACTTAAATTTTTCCATTTCTTAAAAAAAATTTTTTGCTTAATGTCCGGCTAGATTGGCAAAAAACCCCTATGTGCGTCATTACGAAGTTTATATACAACATTTTGACGGAACAGCGTAGTTTTTCCTAAAATGTTGGTCTTCAATAAAATAATAAACAAAAAATCACATTTCGCCGGAAAGTTCCGCGTTTCAGACTACGTTAAACTATGTTTAAACTTAATCCACATCTCAAAAACCCAGCCTAAATCTTTATTAACTTTCAAAGACTTTTTAGACGCAAAGAGCTTTAGGCAGTTTTGTATTAAGGAAAAGTTTTAACGAACAATATGCTTAACTCCAAGGTTGGCAACCGATAGCGTTATTAATACCGATAACGAAATAATAGACTGGTTTTAAAAAACTACAGTCGAAACAAAAAACAATCGAACAAAAAAGAAAATTGTGTATACTTTTTCGCTTTTTAAGTTGGTTTCACAGCGACTGCTTAAATTTAATGAACTAGAAGTAAAAGCAACATTTTTTTTTTGGCCAATGAATGAAAAAAAGGAAGAAATTCCAGTTTTTCTACTTTGACTGCAGTTTTTTAAACGCCGATTAAAAAAAATTTGATACAGTTACTGGTACCGACACCGAAATTCGTTTCGGTTGCCAACCTTGCTTAAACTATTACAATTTTTTTAAGTTTAAATATTTTTTTTGTTTTGTGAGAAGTCTCAAAATCACTTTATTCACCGATTTGAAAGAAATGTTGCCTAAATGTCTATTAACACTTAGGAAATTTCTAGGTTAGAAAAATGTTTGCCATATATAACAGAAAATATGCCAAAACCATTTTAAATATTCACAGCTATAAATACATTAACTCCGATGGCTTGTGTGTTACTTTATGCAAACCATGTGCCGAGCTGAAGGCAACCGGACAGGTCACAGGTTGCGGATAGTGAACGACCTTTAGATATGAAGGTTAGCTGCTAATAAGTGTTTTTTCTCACAAGTAAGCAGTCCCGGACAGGCAGCGAATGTATGCCTTGTTGGCAACATTAACAAGGCAATTGAGTACCACCTATCAATTTGTACTCCGTGAACATCGCAGTGTCTGTTCACTAGAGTTGTCAAAAATTAATTAAAATAATTGTTTTTGTTCGTTCGATCAAACGATTAAATCTAAAAAATTATTCGATTAATCGATGAGAATTGTTATTTTAAAAAATATTATTTTTACAAAAATATTCCGTATTTCAAATATATACATACATCCGTCCCTTCATCTACAACTATTAAATCCGCTTTGACTTCTGCTTTTTTAATGCGTAAAACTTTTCATCTTAACTCCAAATCGTCGTATTGCTTAAACACTTCGTAAAACCCTTAATTCTTATATAATCCGATATTATTTAGGATTTTCGCAAAGCCTTGCAGACCTTCCATTTTCAAACTTCTGCATACAGTTTCTTGTATAGAACAACCACTGTCTCTCTTTATGTATTTTTCCACTGGACCAAGTTCGGCAATTTTTGATGTCTTTGGAAAAAATAAAATACATTTTTGAGTACTTATTACGGGTTTTGCTTACTAAACATGGAGATAAATTATAACCAGGGCTATGGCTTCAATATTTTTTAGCTTTCCTACGTTGTGTAAAACCATAATGCACGATGTTAATTGTGAATCGCAACTTAACGGCAAGTTTTTTGTCCAACTTAATTTGGCATTTCTTTGTTTCAGTGTTTGACAAATTTGACCAGATGTACACAATTGAGCAGCGCGTTAAGATTGTTGAAGTCTTTTGCGAAAATGGGCCTTCAAATTTCGTGACACACACTTTCACCTCAGTATATTCGTTAACATGCAGAATTGCCGCATTTGGGCAAATGAGAATCCACCAGTGATTGTTGAAAAGAGGATGCTTCCACAAAGAGTGACTGTTTGGTGGGGTTTTTGGGCCGGCTGCGTCCTCAGGCCGTACCTTTTCGAAATTGACGTGGGCCAAGTATTTACCGTGAATGGCGTTCGCTATCGCGAGATGATAGCATAGGGCACATTCCGATAAAACAATAATTATAATTTTTTTTTATTGTGTGACTATAATTTTTGTGGAGTATTTGACAATTTGTTAATCCAAATCTACTTCACTGATATAAATATTTATAAAAATTTTCCAAAAACCGATGCAGCGCGGTGATACATTTAGAAATTGAGGATATGGACACGGAAGATATGTGGTTCCAGCCACTTGCCACACATTCAACGAAACAATGCACTTTAGCGCGAGAAATTCAATGGCCGTGTTAAAAGAAAAAGTGTACGTCAATAAGCCAAGAGCAATTCAAGAGCTAAAGGATGAGATAATTCTGCCCATTCACGATATTAAACCTTATTTATTTCTCAGTAATCGAAAATACGACCATCGGAAAGAGGTATGCCACCGAAGCCGTTACGAGCATTTGGCCGATATTTTCTTTCACCCATATTTGTTATAGATCTTTATATAATAATAAAAGATATTGAAAAATTCTCAGAAAACTTTTAGTTTTATTTACAATTAACATCGTGCGTTTTGGTTGGACCACCCTTTATAAACTCACTAAAAACGTATAAGAATAAATCAAATTCTAAGCTTCTATTAAATATATTTTTAAATAAAAAAAAATTTTCGATTAATCGACATTTATTAATCGATTTATTCGTTATTCGAGAATCGCCATTTTAAAATTATTCGAACAAGCGTTTGGTTTTGTTTGATCGATAATCGAATTATTCTTAACCGGTTGACAACTCCAGTGTTCACCTACCTGATGGGTGCGGCTGCAAGCGGATGTATGCACTTTTATATATTTACCGAATTTTAATATGCTTAATTATTAGCTACTAACTGTAAAAATATTTAAATGTGCTAAAACCATGTTATATTTTTAAACCTTAGGAAAGTTATTAACGAAAAGGTGTCGTAATAAATTTCTAAACTTTTTTAAATTTATAAATTTTTTTGCACTTCGGGGTTAACTCTGGAGTACCGGAGGTTCTGAACGAGATTACGAAAGATTCAAAGGGCACACTTGTATGGATCTAAGGATACAGTGGATATGGGAAATTACACTGCGGACGACCAAGCCAAAAAGATGTATTTTGGACAATATGTTCCTACTTAGAATTTCAGTGGATCGCTTAAGGACCCTTATGCAACTTTAATTTTCTTGTAGATGCTAGGTTATGCAGGGGGGGAGGGGGGGGGGGGGGCAAATTAAAACCACATGAAATAAGAGTGGACCTGAAAAACATTGACTACTTCAGACAGTTGTCAGATTAAAAAGGCGAAAACGACAATATATCACTTTCTCTGTCTATGCCAATGCAATTTGAAAGAATAGAATTGCCCTTTTTGGATGCTCTGTTTAAGGTAGGGCTTAGATCAATCTTTCACCCTTATCGTGGTTGGCGAATTTAAAATACGCCTGCGACTGTTTGGTAATAGATTAAAGGAAAAAAATTCACTTACTCTTTAATCTATTACCAAACAGTCGCTGGAGTATTTTAAATTCCCCAACCACGATAAGGGTGTTTATTTCAGCAGGAAATCGAAATGTTAAGAGGCTGCAGTGATGCATTTAGATCGACGCTGAAAAATATATACATTACAAAACTTTAGTAGCATTAGTGAGAATAGAAGACAATGAAATAAGTGTTGCCAAGACTTTTATAATTATATTAATCTATTTAAATAGTATTCAAAAATCTGCTGTATGGAAAATATTCCTTTTTAAACTAAATGTTTTTAAAAAATGTATCACATCTTTACTATTTTAGAGCATTGCTCATAACAGTTTTACAAAATCATTTAAATATACTAAAAAGGAAGTATTGAATCAATCAACAATATATAACGCAACCGTCTTTTGTTAAAGCAAGCGAGAAGGATTGGTATTACTCAAGATATGAGTGCACATGGTGTGAGATCAAAAGTTTTACCGGAGTCCGATTTCGAGTAATCTAGTTCTAACACTGGTCACCCCCTCAAAATACCACAAAGGTATCGTTAAAGGATCCAAGAGAGACGTCCTCGTTTCAGCTGCCCATAAAAACCTAACCTAACTTAAATTTTTGCTTTTATTTTCTTGTGTTTGTTAAAACAAATGATTTATTATTTAAAATTCCTTTTAATTCAATTTAAAATATTGATTTCTTTTCAGTTTCGTTTTCGTTTTTTTGTTGTTGTTATTTTTTTTTTTTTTTAATCATAAAATTGTTTTTAAAAAAGGGAAAATAAATGGAATTTTATTGAAATATTATTGTTAATTTAACAAAAAAAAAAAAAAAAAAGAGAAAACAATCAGAGAGAAATATAAAATTTCAAGGTCTTTAAGATTGGCCAGTTAAACTGAAACTGAAAACACTATTTGTACTCGCATTGTTAAATAAAATAATTTTCATTGAACAGCAAACAATTCATACAATTTATAATAAAATATTTGTTGTGTTTTTTTTTTTTTTATAACTCTTCTTCCACATTAATAACAATACAATCGATCCTTTTGCCCAGTATTGGAAATACATTGAAATTAAGAAAAAAAAAATATATATATTTCAAACCAAAAAACAGCAAAACTGGTTGCGGGCAAATGATGGAGAAGCGAAAAAAAAAATTGAACAATCAACTGATATCCAGGCTGTCCAGTTGCCAATACAGCTCAAACTCATTCACGTTTAAAAAACGTACAAGTATATGGACATTTAACTTCAACCCAATGAATAGTGTGGCTGGCTGGTAGATAGATGGATGGTTGGTCGGTCGGTCGGTCGGTTGGACGTGTTGCTTTTTTTGTGTTGTTTTAATGGTAACAATGTATTATGGCTTTTGTTGTTGTAGTCGTCGTTGTCGCCGTCAATGTCGTTGTTCTTGTAGGCTAGCTGGAGGTTTTTTTTGTTTTTGTGGCACATTCAATCGACCAAACGATCGAAAAGCTTTAAAAATCAAAAGCAATCAAATTGACAAAACGTCAACGTAATAAAGCGTTGATAAACCACAGAAAAGCAATTGCAAACAATATTAAACTCATCGTGGTATACAACGCAAGAGTTATAGATAGTACCAATACAATACTCGAACACATACATACTTGAGCTCCTCATAGTCCCATAATGTTGGCAAGAAAATATACAACAAATTGATTAGCAACAACAAAAACCTAAACATAATGGCCTGGCCTTACAAAACGTCACTACAAGACTTGAAAAAAGAGTTTCTTACTTTTAACGTTTTTTTTTTTTGTTGTTGCCAAGTTAAGAAGAAATACTGAAATGCCATGAAATAAATAAACAGCAGCCCCCAATACTACTATTGATTTTCCTAAGCTGAACACATAAAATATTTTAAAGTTGGCAATAGACTCTGAACAGTGGAAAGAAATAAAAGAAATTTAAAAAATTATAAATTTTTGAAAAAAATTAAAACAAATATTGAAAAAATATCATAAACAGCGTTAAAAAAAAAACTGCAGTCAAAGTAGAAAAACTACCATTCCTCACTTCTTCATTACTTCTGATTCATTAAATGTAAACAGTTACAAATTTTTTGATAAAAATTAAAACAAATATTGAAAAAATATCATAAAGAGCGTTAAAAAAAAACTGCAGTCAAAGTAGAAAAACTACCATTCCTCCACTTCTTCATTACCTCTGATTCATTAAATGTAAACAGTCGTTGTCAAACCAACTCAAAAAGCGAAAAGTTGTACACAACGTTGGTCTCGACTGCAGTTTTTTAAACCCTGATCTTAAACATTCTGTATTCCCAGCAGATGGCATCTCTGCTAGACATGGTTTGTGTCTTTAATAACTTCTATGGGGCTTTGTAGGTTGAACATCTGTTTCAATAAATAGTGTTAACAAAGGTTTTGTGCTTTGAAAATATCGAATCTTGTTCCAGTAAAGCATCATTTTCGGAATGGAAGTTTGGCTTTTTTGAAGCTGAAGAACATCCATCCAATTGCTTAACGAATCGTAAGAAAAATCATAAAAATTTTCAAACCCACTGTGCACCCTCCTAAGCAAAATGAAAACAAATTTCCAAGTTAGATAAAAAGTAAACACAAATTGCTCATACGAACAACACAATGACTGAAACAAGAGCTTCTTTTTACAATAATTGGCAATGCGAACATTTAAATATATATTTATTAGCTATAATAAAATAGACTTATTAGTCCTTAAACTATGAAATCAAAATACAATAGTTGGCAACGCTAAACTTTTATTACAAGCTAGTAAAACTTTTTAATCGTTGGCAATGCGATTTGCTGTAAAGTACAATTATACCTTTTCTGAAATGGTAGTTTTTTCTGGCCTATAAATTTTCAAACTGGTTTGTATGGCCAAAACTGCAGTTAATCAATTTTTTAAAATACTAGTTGGCAAGGCAAAAATGTAAATATTTTTCAAATTCAAATTAGCTAAAATGAAAATATGTAGTTGCTAAAAAAAACCATATAAACAATTCTTCAGCAAGCTAAAAATGTTTTATTTTGCAATAGTTGGCAATGTAAAACACTTGATAAGTTGGCATAGCAATTATTTGTTAAATATCTGTTAGAAACATTCTTAAGTGATTAGTATTTTTACAGTAGTTGATTATGATTAACTTTTATTACTGACAATGTTAAACTTTTTAAAGGTTGGCAAAGCGATTTTCTGTAAATTACTTTATTCAAATCTACTTTTTTTATATGGTAGCTCATTTGATCTAATCGAATCTTCAATTGGATTTCTATTCCCCGTAATGAAAGATATATGTAAAAGCCATTTTTAACAATAGTTGGCAAGGCAACAACTCCAGTGTTTTATTCAAATTGGCTTAAATGAAGAAAGATCTTAAAACTTTATAAGCAATTCTTCAGTAGACTTAAAAGTACACAAACGATGAACTTTCATTTTCAATAGTTGCCATTGTTGAATAGTTGGCAAAGCAATTTTTTGTAAAATATGTGTACTGAAACGATGAAAATTTTTACGATCGTTGGTAATGCTAGACATTTATTGTTGGCAATGTAAAACTTTTCAATAGTTGGCAAAGCGAGTTTTTGTAAAGTTCATTTTAAAAATCTACTCTTTTTAAAAATGGTAATTAGTTCGGTCTACAAGTTCCAAAATTGGTTTGAAGTTCCCGTAATGCCAGAAATAAGAGATATTTTTTAAAATAGTTGGCAAAGCTAAAGTTGAAATATTTTCTTTAAGTTAATTTTTTTTATTGTTATACAATAATTTTCGCAAGACCAACAACGACTAAAACAGTGAATATTTTGGCAATGTGACATATAAAGCTTTGTTTTAAAGATGGCAAAGCAATTTTCTTTTCAAAAATATGTGTAACATTGCGAAGAAGTATTTTGATTTGCCTTTCCTTTATTTGTAGCTAAATTGGTCTATAAATTTTCTTTATATTTTTTCTCTGCTGCAATCTTTTGTACCCATACAATCACATCATACAAATTACTGCACGTACTTGCAGCTTGCAGCATGATGCATTTGGCAATTTATAAGGCCTACACAAACCCACAATTCTGCTATTTTTTTTTTTTTTTTGTATTTTTTTAACTGCCTTTACAAGCAATTTTGTTTGAAATTTTTTTTTTGCTTTCTAGTTTTCTTAACAATTTAACAATAAACGATCTTAAAGCTATTGGAAATGTAATAGAACGAGAAGATTACAAAAAAAAACTAACAAAGTAATTGTAAATATAATTCAAAGATCGATATTGTAGTTTGCAACATTTAGAACCTTTTCTGGGCAATTGTGGCAAGTAGAAAAGAGTACAAAAATGTCCAATTTTTTTTTTTTTTGCAAAGTTATGCCTGTTGGGATATTTTACCCTTTTACAGAATGATTGTCGCTATTTTTTTCCTCCAACTGCCACAATATAAAACAACAATTTATATGGAGTTTTTGGTGCATTTATGTTGTCCACCATATTTGGTTTTGGTTTATAACAAAAAAAAAAAAAAAAAAAAGTACCAAATACCTTTATTGCAAGAAAAAATAATCTTTAGATATAAATTTGTTGTCTAGTTTTGTTTTTAATGTTTGTTATGTTACGAGGGCGGATCAATAAGTCTGTTACTTTATGAATTTCCCACTTCTTAGGAGTTGAATAAACCACACGAACACACACATGAAAAATTATGAAGCATGTTTGTGTAAATATTATAAATTTGTAATATTCAAGCAAACATCTTATTGTTGTTGTCAAACTGCTTGTGCAGTTTATTTGGCCCTTTAATGAAATCGGCAACACTGCTACTGTTAACAGGCATTTATCTGTCAGTTGACTCCTTTCAAAATTTCAATTAGCTGCGTCATTTAGTCTCTATTTGACTGCCTTTAATAGCAGAGAAAGTGAAGAGAAGGGAATTTTGTGGCAAAAATCAATGAATTAGGCTACGAATTGCTCCCTTATCTGCCCTCTTCCCCGGATTCAGCACCGAGTGACTATTTCTTATTTCCAACCCTAAATAAATGGTTTGGCGGAAAGAGATTGAAATCTAACGATGAAATTCAATTAGTTATCAAAATTCCTATTTTGATACCCTTTAAATAAATTCAAGCTTAACGAAATGCATGGGTTTTTAATTCAATTAAAACATCGTTCTTATTGACAACTAACCAGACGCGACGGTGTTACTGACGTTGGAGTAAATTCTCGCATAAACAAAGCAAGAACCGTGTACCACAAGCTTCAAAATGTCTAGAAATCTATTAATCTCTTACCTAAAACTAAATTAAACATATACAACGCCTGCGTTTAAACAGTTCTTCTATACGGATTAGCAACCTGGCTTGTTACTAACAGCATCAAACTCAGATAACCGATGTTCACCAAAAAAAAATCTGGTGGCCCAGTATAATAACCAACGAACAATTACTTGAAATCGCTGGTCATTATAACACAAACAAATACATAAATAAAAAGAAGAAATTTTGCTCGGCCATACTCTTCGGAAGCCATGAAGGCAAATCTGCCAAGAAAGACTTGAATATAACCTACAGGGTTCGAGGAGAAGGGGCAGACCAAAGACAACATGTCTCAATTTTAAATTAGACTGAACAATCCTTTAACCAGCTTCGGCACATTGCAGCCGACAGAGACAACTGGAGATTAAACGTATACAGCTTAGCTTATTTTCCTATTGAAATTGGCTAAATATACGACAACTCTTATTCTGTGGAAGGGTTACACAAATTGGATAAACGTGGGACAAAGCTCTACACAGCTCAAAGAAGACAACATTGAAAAGTAAATGATTTTTTATCCAAAATACTGTGTTTTGTAAAAATAAAGTCACGGACTTATTGACCTGCCCTCGTATATAAAAGCTTAAAAGTTAAATAGATTGTTGTAAATTAAAAAAAAAAAAAACAAAGAAAATTGTTTGCTTTTTAATACCATAAAAAAAAACGAAAATTGCTTAAATATACCCCAATGCGTTAAATAGCGCCTTCAAGTTGTTTGATGTCCAATTTTGGTAAAAAAAATTAAATCGTTTTTGCAAAAATTGATTAGAAAAATGTTACAATATTCGGTTTGTAACAAAACAATTAATTGACTCATTATAAAATGTAACGAAATACCAATAAAAATGGTACTAAAAAATATAAAAAGCTTGAAGTAAACACACTGCTTTGTAGCAAATGTTATGAGATATGTAGTCCAGTTGTTCCTTTAAGGAGCATATTTTCCATCTGTGTTTGTCTGTAGCAGTTAATTTTATTTCATTCCATTATACACCAGCCTCCGCTGGTTCCACCTCCAATAATCTGTGCCAGGTTTTTGATGGGCGTCCTCTTCTTCGGCTTCCTTGAGGTGTCTATTTTATATTTTTCTGGCGATTTTCGTAGGGTGTGTCCCAACCAGGACAATTTCCGCCGCTTTATTTCCTCATAAATCGGTGTCTGACGAGTTCTTACCCACAAATCACTATTTGTGATAGAATTAGGCCAGTTTGAGTTAGTGAACTCCCATTAATTTCTGGAGCCATTTACTTTAGGAACGAAACACTTTTTGATTTAGTCCGTTACTGAATTGGATAGAATTAAACTTTGCGGAGAATTTCGCACGTGTTTTGTAATACATTTATGTATTGTATTTTATGAATGGCTCGTTTCAGCTTTGAGCCCTTCATTTGTACCGAACTTCATAAAATCTTCAAAATGGCACCCTGTACTTTCCGCACAAGGTTTACATGGACTGCCAGCCGAAATTGTTGGCCTATAGCTTTTCTAACTTTGTTAGATTGTACGAGCGATTAAAGGTAACCCCAAAGAAAAAACTCTAAGGCCCGTTTTTATACAAAGTGTTCCATTAATACAACTTTACTTTAACTTACTATGTAGGATACACCTTTGTTTAACTTATTGCGCACTTAAGGTACAAGTAAAGTTGTAATAATGGAACACTCTTTATACGGCCAATAAAATGCTACATTTAGCTATCGGTTTGTGAAAACGGGTTTTAAGGGGCTAAATCGCACAAACGTGGCAGTTTTACTCGGGCACTGTCGCGTGAAATTACTCGTCAAACTTAGTCTTTAAAAGTTTAATTATATCCTATGGTGTCCTTCAGGGGTATATTGCTTCTTTTGTTGTTTAGCCCTCCGGGGTTGTACCTGTAAACCGGCAAAGATTAAAAATGGCAGGCCTCCGATAGTATTCTTCTTGCGGGAAATGCTTCCTGGCGTTCAGGATGATTGGCTTTGCAGGAGCTTTGCTTTTCTGAAGCTTCGTTTCGTAAAAGTTGTTGGCGATAGGAGAGTGCTTTTTTTCAAAGCATGAACTTACTGTTGAAGGAAGCAGAAAGGTACACCTTTGTAAGCGATACCTTCAGGGATGACGTAGTGGTTGTAGTTTAAGCCCAAAGTCGTGTGGAGGAATATTTCTGAAAATCCAACTAAAGGTCTTATTTTTCACCACTTGTGGGAGACTTCGGCCTGAGAAAGGAATATCCCTAGAAGCTGTTGCTATTCAACAGAAGTTGCTGGCATTGAGGCAGAGGAGGTTAGATAGTTCCGGCTCCTAAAATGGGGTCGTTTGTATAACTTTTTCGGGTTTATATAAAATTTCTAACTGGGTTTAATGTGCCTCTCGCATTTGGGGCGGTAAGTAAACGCATGGTTTATCATCCAGTGGTAAAGATTAACCGTGAAATCTTTTCCACATCTGTATCGTATGGTCTATTGCATGTTTCGCCGTGTAAAACACTCCGATCGCAATTGGAAAGTTTATAAAGAAAAAGTTAATTTGTTAAACTATAATAGTTGTGTTACTGGGCATTGAAGAATTTAGTACTTTTATGTTTAAAAAGTACTCTTTGGTTATGGTTAAATTCCAATTGGTTTCTAAAAACTTTGTTATTGTAATATATATATTTTGTTTCCAGTGGCTTTAATTTTTGATAAAGAAATTCTAATAAATTTTATTGAAATCGCTTATAAAAATCTTTAACATTTTCCACTTTTAAACTCTTACCCATCATCATCTTTCAAAGTTCATCAGTTTCTAACAATGACCTCTAACCATAATTCCTAAGCATGTTAGCGAAATGAAGAGAGAATAAAAAAAAATATTTATAAAACCAAAAGACCAAAAGTGCAAACCATAATAGTTTTGAAAATAAAAAAAAATAAAAACTACAACAAGAAAATTATAAATTTCTTTTTAGCCAAAAAGCTTCTAAGGCATCATATAAAACTAAGCTAGCATATGCAATATGCTTGTATATTTCGAGCTTCTTTCAACGTAATAAATGTTTATTTAGAATTAGTCTTCAGAGAGCCTTGTGGTAAATTTGTGAGTGTGTGTGTGTAAGTGTGTTTAACTCTTTAACTAAACAATGCTAGAAAAACCACCAAGGTGTTTTTCTTTTTCCTATTATGAGTTTTTCCAGCAAATTTTTCATCTAACCAAAATTGCAATATGTTTTTGCTGGAAGTCTTTTTTTTTTTCCAAATTTTCCTTTCTACTTCTCCTCCTCCTCTAGTCGTGGTATTAAGATGAAGAACTTCTTAAGACAGTACTGCTGCTGTTTCTATTGGCCTGCCAATGCGAAGTTAAGTAAAGACTTTGGCAATCTATAGTGGCTTGAAATGTTTTTTTTTTTTTTTTTTAGCATATATTATATAATTTAAACATGCTGCATCATGTTTAAGTTTCTTTAAATTTATGTTGAAAAACGGTTTTCTAGGTTATACGTATATAAGAATGGTAACATAAAAATGCGTTTTTAACAACAGATGGCGATGGTCTTTCATATTTTACACAGAAAAACTAAACATTATTTTCTATTAAAAAATTTTGTAATATTAATTAAACAATGAATTAAATTTGCACTAGTAAACAATCAAATAGTATCAATGAAACGTTTAATTCACTTGATTTAACGTTTAATTTACTTGATTAAACGTTTAATTTACTTGATTAAACGTTTAATTTACTTGATTAAACGTTTAATTCACTTAATTAAATTTTAAGTGGTGAAGAATTTTTTCTGTGTATGATATTTTGAACAGAAAAAGCTAATTCTCACGAAAAAGTGTAAACAACTTGCTCGAAAATATCGAACAAAGCTTTGATTCATTTATTTTCATCCGTTTCTTCGTGCAAAAGATAGTTTGCAAAATTTTGACATAAAAGATGATGAAAGATGATATGAAGCGCAACCCTTTTTCCATCGAATCATTACAATTGATAAAAAATGTATCTATTACAACCCAACCAACGCCGAATTAACGCCAAACCCGAATATCCATAGCGTCAAGGTAGTGCTCTCTCTAAAGTTGATGAAAACTTAAGGGTTTCATCTATTAAGAGCTGCTAAAACAAAATCTGATGATTACAAATGCCAAACACAAATGTTTCGTTTTAAAATCGAGTTATGACCAAAAAAAAAAAAAAAAAAAAAATCCCAAAAGATGCCGTAAATACAGTAGTTTTGACTTAACTGCCTTTTGTTTACGTGCACTTTTGACTTAACTGCACAAAATTTATAATTTTTGGAATTATTCTTTCTAATTCCATACAAATTCCTTTTTTAAGTGCACTTTCTATACCTGCACATTTAAGATAAATGCACAAAATTTTTGGCATTTTAAAATTATTTTCATCCAAAAAATCAAAGTTAGCTGCACTTTGACTTAACTGCCGAAAATAAATATTTTCTGGAATTATTCTTCAAAATCCTTTCTTACGTGCATTTTGTATACCTGCACATTTTTCATATTTTTGGGCAGCTTTAAAATATTTTCATACAAAACATCAAAGTTAGCTGCACACATAAAAATATATGTTGGCCACTTTTCCACATAAATGTCTAATTTAAGCTGTTTATAAAAATATGAATCGCAATTATTTTGTTTTTTTTATGTTTTAGGTTCTTTGTGAATTCTCATTGTTTTTGTTAATGTTTCTTTTATATTAAATACACATACATTCATACATCTATAAAATGATCTGTTATTTCCCAGCTAGCATAGGCTGTTTATTAGACGATTATGATTAATATATATTTTTTTGACACGCTCGTCTTTAAATCTTGAAATGAACCTTTTGGGAATCTCTGTAAGAGTCGTATAACAATTACTGAGCTACCTAAATAATACCGTTTTTGAAGTATGAAAATGCTATTTCCAATACGATTTTAATAAAACAAACCGGCCTAAGGATCTGTAAAAAAGAATTTTCCGACAGGATGATGTTGATTTCGCGACCTAAAGGTTTGTTTTATAGAAATTATATGAAAATTAGAAGTTTTGGCATGAAAAATACGCCTGATGCCCTTGTAGCATTGCACGAGTTGTAAAATAATACCTACATGAGTCTCATACGACTCTTGGCAAGCGTTTTGAAGGACTCGTTAGATAATCTCTACATACATCTAAACGATTCCCTTTACGATTAACATAAGTGTTTTTCGCTGCGTTATGGAAGAATCTCTCATACGAATCAGCACGTGTAACAGTTTCTGCCTTGCAAGGAATAGTCTGCAATTGAAAAATGAGCTCGTCGACGATCAAAAAGACTCTTTGTGAGATTCCCAGTAAGCTCCTAGACGATTGAAAATGCTAACTGGATTGAAATAGAGTTTTAATAAAATTTCTTCATAAAAATAATTTAATGAAAAATTAAATTTCATGAGCTTAAGCCTAATTAAAAATATTAAAAATTTGGATTAAAAACCATAAATACTTCAACAAAATAACCACAATACTAATTATAAAATATAATTTTATGTTTTTATTTATTCTACTTTTAAATCAAAAACTTTACTTTAGCTGCACTATTGTTCAGGTAATCACAATTGTGTACCTGCACATTAAGGCAGGTAAATGCATTTTAGATAACTGTATTTTTGATTTACCTGCACAAAAAATCGTGCAAAGGAGATTGTGCAGCTAAGTCAAAACTACTGTATTTTAGATCATGGCAATGCTCGGCCACATGTGGCAAGACTAGATAGAAGCTATTGAGATAATTATTGAGGAGAAGTTTCGCCTTAGCATAGACCTTCACCAGTTAGACACGCTCAGCTGAGCTACCTAAACAAGAGCGGCAAGCGTTTTTTTAAACAATTTTATAGTATTTTTACATTTTCAATAAAACAAACCAACACAGCGACCAGTCAGATAATAATTTCCATCGGGTGGTGTTGAATTCGCGTTCTAAATTTTTGTTTTGTATAAACTGTGTGAAAATGAAAAGTTTTGACAAAAAAAGAAGCCTGCCGCTCTTATTTAAGTAGCTCAGTAAGTGTTCAAACAGAGCTGCGTCGAGACCACATTTTCCATACATGTTGACATGCAAATTTGTCGTAGAAATCAGTCGTGAAATTTAATTTTTTTTATTTTGAGAACTATTTTTCTAACGCTCTCACATATCGACACTTTTCTCTTAATAATACTTTCATAAAACTTCAAACTTTTTGTAAACAAAGAAAAAGAAGAACAAAAGAAAAATGAGAGAGAAAATTAAAGTTACTGCCGACGATTTAAATATGCATATTTTTCCTAATAATAGTTTTTAGCTAATAATTCTCATTCACTTTACAGTTTTAGTTGAATAAATCTTCAGTTTTACCAAAGTCTTTGAAAAAAAGTTTTTCTGATGATCTGGCCTAAGCAACCAGCGAAATGCGAATAGGAACTAGCTTCTTTCCACACAATAAATTTTAGTAAAATAAATAAAGATTCAATAAACATTTTGTTTGATTTATTCAACATTTCCAACAATTTATTTTAACAAATCACGTAAAAATTTTGTTGAAGAAAATTATTTTGGACAACAACTTTTTTTATTGACTCAATAAACTTGGTTGTTGATTAAAAATTCAATAATTATACCTACAAACTTTCTGATCAATACCGCAAAAATCGTCATCGCATAAAATTCTAATATTTTTGTAATCAAATATGCGATTTTCGTATTCAAATATGAAAATTATTTTTTTCTGTGTGGGCTTTGGAATTTTTGCTTGAAGCTGAAGACTCAATTCAGTTTGAACACTTCCACGCTGGTGGCATCGTCGAACATTCTTTTCAATATATGTATATCAATGGAAATCGTTACCACATTGTGTTCGAGCACAGTATCTACATATTTTTAATGAAGAAACAGAACTGGGGCTGAACGATGTTTTTCATACAGTTTGACATAAAATTATGCCAGAGAATGCAGTCGAGACGTTTTTTCTAATGCTCTCACATATAGACACTTATTCTCTTTACAATGCTACCATACTTTCATTCAATTTCATACATTTTGTAAACAAAGAAAAATAAGAATAAAAGAAAAAGGAAGAAATGAGATAGAATTTTAAATTACTGCCGACGTTTTAATTATGGGCTTAAGAATTTTTGCCTGTGTCATCATTTATTTTGAGAGCTTTCTTCTTCTAATGCTCTCACCTCATTCCCTAACCAATGCTACCATACTTCCATTAAATTTCATACATTTTGTAAACAGAAAATTAAGAACAAAAGGAAATAAAAAAAAAGAAAATAATAAAATAAAAGAAAATTTAATGTTACTGCTGACTTAAATTCTCTTGCCTGAATTTTAAAACAGTGTATCCAAAATAGGTTTGGTTCGTTCTTAACCTCAAAAAATGAGCATATCTTCTGGCGCCAGATTTTATATTGCCAGAAAGATGGCAAAAGTAAAATAATTATAAACTTGAAGTCATTAAACATTAAGGAATACATTAAATCTATAATATTAAATGTAATTAAAGTGTTAATAGGCCTTATTTTTAAATTTTTCAAATATCTTCCAGGCATTCCCAAGAAGTGTAATATGACTTATGTATTTTAGCTAAAAAAAAAAAAAAAAACAGCTAAATGTCTTTTTTGAATTCTTATGTTTTTTCTAATTCAATTTCCATCTTGACACCTTTTCCCGCCGGTAAAAAGATAAATTTTTCAACAACATTTTTATTTAATACTACAACAGCATTCGCCTTCATTTAAAAAATAAAGTATTTGGTATTTTGAATATAAAAAAACAATTGCATTATTATCATCACTACATGGTTGTTAAACATTAAAAACATCATGTAGAGAAATTATGTTGGGTTTTTCATTCACATTTTCTTTATATGCATTTTTTTCGTTGCCTTAACAACAACTTCAATAGCGATTTCGTTGCTGCAACAAAAGCTTAATGTGGTGGGTATAATCTTGTTCTTTCAACTATTAAACATAAAATGTTAATGCTGCTGCGGATGATGATGATCATGATGACGATGCTGTAGTTGAGCGTGAGGATGATGATGCATTTGTTAATGTTTTTAGTACAACACGAGTATGAGTTAAGTATGTAGGTTGTTGTTAAAGCTAAAAAACATTAGCAACAAACAACAACCTCAACAACAGCATCAAACAATTGGTGCTGTTGTTAGTTTTTTTTTTGTAATGCTGTATATAAAATGTATGTCGAGTGTGTGTTGTATGCATGTTCTTGATTGACCTTTTTGCAAAACTACAACAGCAGTAAAAAGTCAAACAAAAAGAAAATAATACTATGTTTTGATACTTATCATCCCTCCATTCCCCTTGACAACCCCTCGTGTTTTTCTTCATGTTGTTGCTTTTTAAAGAACGTTTATCTATGTTGTGTTTTGTAATTGTACACATATGAGTAACCAAAAGTCTTTGAAAAAAATTTGTACTAATGGCAACTAAGTTTTGAGGAATAAGAGTAGCCATGTTTAAGAATGTATATGTATAAAGACGTTAAAGGATCTTTTAGGGGTTAAAATTCAACATAACCTTAACAAAAATTAAACGGTGCTTCTCCTTTAAAATTTGTATTGAGAGTAGAAAAACAATCTTAAATATAAAATTTTAGTCAAGCCAATTCGAATCCATTTAAAATTTAAAGTCAAAATTTTAAATATAACCTCAAAAGAAAAAAAAAGAAAGAGCTTTGACACTTTATCGCTTCATAACAAAAAAAATCACCACACACTTTTGTTTGAAATCATTACTTATTCATAACCGATTTAAAATTGTATTATTATTTATTTTATTTTGAATTCTAATATTAATTATCCGAGCTTTTGGCTAAAAATAGAAAAACTAACCTCAAAAAAAAAAAAAAAAAAAAAAGTCTTGCTTTCTTTAGTTTCTAAGTTTTCAACATTTATTTTAAGCCGCCTCTCATCTGATTATAAATGTGTTCTTAGCCTGACATTCAAAGAATATTTGTTAAGAAATCGTTTTTTAAATAAATTTAAATTTAAAAACACTTATAATTTTAGACTGACCACAAATCTTATTAATATTTGCTTTATATCGTATTTTGTAATCAAATTGTCAAGCTATTAAATAAAATTAAAAACTAACCTCAAATAAAAAAAAAAAAAAATTTCTCTTTTTGGCTCGAAATTTTTGATTGAAATTGCTCCAATTTGAAGAGTTATATTTTTGTTTAAAATCATTTCTCATTTTGAACTGACCACTTATCTTATTATAATATTTTTTGTTTGATATGTAACCAAACTGCCGAGTTATTGACTAAAAAATTAACTTTAAAAAATAAATTAAATCGCTCTTTCTATATCAAAATTTTTTTCTGTTTTAAAAAAAATTTATTTTTCAAATTATTACCCATTTTAAACTGACCACAAATCTATTTATTTATTCTGTTATCATATGGACTAACAATTGAATAAAAATAAAAACTAACCTCAAAAGAAAAAACACTTTTTTTTATTATTTTTCAACTTGGCAACTCTTTCAACACAGTTTAACCTCTAGTGGGTATGTGTTTTTGTATTGTACTAAGTGTATCCATGTAGATGTTTTCTTAGTGTGTGTGTGTTTAACGTATTATGGGATATCATGCTTAAAACTGCCAAAAGCCATATAAAAGCATTTAGTTTGTTTCACATTTTTCACTAGTTCTTTGCCCTCCCTGCAAAATCCCACCTTTCTTAAATCGATTTTAACAAACAAATTGATGCTGATGAAACTCTTAAAATGAAGGAAAATTTAAGGATGTCGAGAGTTTAAGTTTCATATTGCTTTGGTGCAGTGTAGAGGAAAACAATTTCGAATATTTTAAAGGTTCAGGTTAAACTAATACAACCTGTTTTTCTTTATTTATGGTTGTTTTTTTTATTATTTTATTTTAAGAAGGAATTTACTAAGCAATTTTGTTTTCTTGGGGAATATAAGAAAATGAAAATATTGGAAAATTTAAAATTTTTATATATTCTTTGTTGCTATAATTTGTTTTAAACATTTGACCTGTTTATATTTACAGGGTGACCCAAATACGACCTACCAATGTTAAACACGCATAACTTTTTTTCATAATATCGAGCTCTTACCGCAAAAAAAGCTTAAGCGACAAAAACACAATTCTAGAGGAGACAAATTTCATAAAAATTGTGTACAAATGTTGGCGCTTAAGCTAAAATTGTTTATTTTTATGAAATCGTAACGGTCTTCATGTGACTTTGACATTGTTGATGACGCAAGTGTTGGGAATAAATTCATTTATTAAAAAAAAACAAAATTGAACATGATGTCGCTTAAGCTATTTTTGCGGTAAGTGCTCGAAAAAATTGTTTCTATTTTATTTTGCAGGTTATAAAGGAATTCTTCGAAATTTATAATAAAAGCATACAATTCACACGACATTTTTGTCGACGGCCTAATCGGCAATTCGATAGTTCGTTGTGCAACAATTATAAAACGTGAGTTAGAAGGGCTCAGGATGAATGGCAGGGTGGGAGAACCTGCTTTAGGGTCTTTCTATGTTGCGGAGAAACCCCAACTCCTATTTGGGCTTGGTAGGCACCAGATTAGGACAGTGATATCGGTCATTACGGGTTACAAGTTAAAAGCACCCACGCAATTAGGATGGGCCTAGGTTACTGCAGAAGTTGTCATGCTGAGAAGGATGAGAACAGGGTTTCATTTTCTTTGCCAATGGCCCGATCTTTGGGGTCATTAAGATGAGGTATTTTGGGAGACCAGAATGGCCATATTTGGATGCTTTATCTTATGCAGGACTTAGGCCGATCTCTTTTTTGCAGGAAATTGAAAAGATATGAGGCAGCAGTGATGTCTGGGAAATAATCTGGTAAGCATTGGGCTAGGGTACCACAAAGGGACTGCTTTAAGGAGCCAAGCGAGCCGTCCTCGTGTTGGCTGCCCATTAAACCAAACCTAACCTTCACATTACACAACAAAGCGTCAAAATTAATTAATTTTGCTATTCTTGGACACGAGCAATTGTTATGACGCAATGAAAGTATCGCCATAATTTTAATTTTAAGATTAACTTCCACAGACTTCATGACTAGAAAGTGGTCGGCTGCTTTTAAGGGGTTCTGAAGTCGACCGTCCTGGAAAAGGAGATAATTAAAATATTCGCACGGAGGGCAACGTGGAAGCTGTGTGGCAGATTTTTTTAAATTATCCCTCTGTCTCAACTCGTCGCCGTTTCGAGTATTTGCAGAGAGACATCCATAAAAAATTAAAATTGAGCAAGCACTGCTACCGCAAGACAACTAGTTACTATATCGGTAGGTCTTATTTTGGCCACCCTGTTTATAGTGTTAATAAATTATATGTGTTATCTGCATATGGAAAAATGTTTTCAATTTATTTGCTAAAGATACAACGCAGCATACTATCAGATACTAGATACATCTATGGATGTAGTATGTATCTATGAATGTAGATATGTATATGCATAAGTCTGTAAGTTCATAATGCTGTTTATAATTAAAATTTATGATGATACTTCTCCCGGCTTTATTGTAAGTTTCCAACATGTTTAATGTGGGAAAATTTGTGTTTTTCTTGTTGTTTTTGTCATATAATTTTTTTGTTGCGCTAAGAGAGGCAGTAATTTAATAATGATTTTTCAGTCAATTCAATAAAACCATGGAAAATGCAAAAGGAGAGGAGTAAAAACAAACTTTAAATTTGAATACGACGGGACATCATTAAATACGTTTGCTGTTGTGTTGTGTTCATTTAATTTGCGGTTTTGGAAATGGAAATTTCTTTTTATTGAAATGTTTAATTGATTAAATAAAAAAAAAAAATATTTATATCATAAATATGAGTCATATGCATAAGGAAATGGTAGCCAGATAAGCTTTTAATTATATTTAAATTATATTTCCGGCTTGTTTTTTTTTTTTTTACTAAAATAGAAACATAAATAAACAAATTTGTTTCTACTTATACCTTCACCCTCCATCATTAAGCTCTCCATTCCGTGTGCAAGGCCCAGAATCATTCCTTAATACCTCATAAAATCCATATAGTCCCTTAGTAGTTCTAAGTTGAGTTAACAATAATCAAAAGAAAAACCGCTTTTAGCACCAATTAGCTTTAAGTTCTCCTAAGCAGTACGCAGAGAGTGAAATCTAGCAGAATCGCTTTAGTAAAACGGAAATCAAATCCACAAATACGGACCAACCCTCCCGAAAAATTTATATTTTAATTCTGTTTGCACAGAAAAAAATCGTGACCATAAATGTGTTAGGCCATCGTAAAAACTCTCAATTTTTATTCCGTTTACAAAGTAAGAAATTAGGGCCACAAATGAGGACCAACCACTTGAAAAAAATCGATTTCTTTTTTATTTACACAATTTAAAACCATCTTTATAGACATTTTTAATAAATTGTAATGATATGATATTTTTTCTCTAAAAAAAAATTTACCCGCCCAATAAAGTGGGCGTTTAATCACAAAAGTGTTGACTTACTAAAACAAAATACCAAAAACAAACATAAAACTTAATGGGGAAATGCACCGATTGTCAATCAGTTTGCCACAAATTGGTTTTGTTTAGCTATAAATAAATTTGAAGAAGATCGTTCCGTAATAAACTATATGCCCCATATATGTATGTGTGTATAAGGCCATAAACACCACGACCCAGAGGATCTTTTGTGCAGCCCATGTATCTCACTATGTCCGGTTCAGGCTACGAGTATCAGTTGGGTACATCATTTGCCCTCCGAAAAATGGAAATGTCATCTAAAACCAGGGCTGCCCGGTACTTTTTTCCTTGTCCCCAAAAAATTAAAAAAATATCCCCAAAGATCCCCAAATTAAGGAAAAAAACCTTAATAAGTAAATATTTTTCTGTTTGTTTTTTTCTGACCAAATTTTAATTTTTTTTTTTTTTTAAAGTAAAAATAGTAAGAAAAATTTTAATTAGAAATCCCCAAAAATCCCCAAATAAAAATTTTTTGTAAAAAAAATTATTTTATTTTGTTTGTACCCTGAAGGAAAAATAACATAAATTTCTAAAGTACCTTTAACACTACCTTTTAACTAAAATGATAATCTTAATAAGGACCTTTTACACCGTAGTTGTTGATAAGAGCAAGATAAAAGTTTTGCTACTTTTTTTTTCATATTTTTAATACGAGACAAAGAAAAATAAGCATAAATAATAAAAGGGAAAATATATTAAAAGAGTGTAAAATCCCCAAAAAAATCCCCGAATTTTTTTTTAGATCCCCAAAAAAATCCCCAATCCCCAAATGACTTTCTTTGTCCTTTTTGCTCGCATAAAATCCCCAACTTTGGGGATAAATCCCCAAGTCTGACAACCCTGTCTAAAACCACAAAGCCCCGTAAAAAGGCCAACAAACAGTCTAAGTTCCTACCTTCTAAAACACAAGTAGTTTATCTCTTGGATTGTCTTAATCCAGCAGTGGATTTCCATGTGTGAAGAAATTCACGTTCGAACCATTTTTGTAACGTCTCCCTAATGTGACCGACCGGGACACCAAAGAATGGCTCAGGGCCTATGAATGGAGGGCGAGCGGCCCTGTTTGCCAAGCAGTTTAATGCAAAGACCTTTCTCGGAAAACACTTTAATACGTCTTAAACAGCAACGAAAAATTATATTGTGGTGAAATTTATTTCAATTTAGTTTTGTAATTCTACAAACTGCATTACCTAAATTTGGTAATCAACGGTTCTATATAATGGCCACTCTCGCGAAACTTTTAAAATATGAAAAATTATGATATTGAGGTGAAATTTGATCCACGTTAGTTTCATTAGCCTAGCACTTAGACCCTTTACCCAGTAAAAACTTCGTCTACTTCTTCAAAATGAATAGCTTCTTAAATTCATTATTTTGTAGCTTTCTTCTATAACTACATCTATAATGATGATGTAGTCTATAACTACTATTTTCCGGATGTATGCATGTAAAAAAAATAATGACTTTCTTTTTAATGCGTTCATTTTGGGACTTCCCTTGTAAAATTCATTGGTTCTTTCAGTAGAATTGTAAGTAGTGCTCCTATGTTTTTCTGATTACTCAACACATTATTTCGTAGGCGAAGTTTTACTGGGATTACGGTCACTTTTGGGAAATATTTATATACGTCGAAAACTCTCAAAAAGCATAATTTTGTGGTGTGTGTGTGTTTAAATTTAGTTCAGTCAGCCTAAAAATTACACAATTGAATTATGTGATGATTGTGATTTATAATCTGGAATTGCTTCTATATTAAGTGCACTCAGGAAACAATGGTGCTTAACTTTAAATCTCTAAAAAACTAATGATGATGTAGTAAAGTCGGTTCAAATTAAGTTCCAAAATCTCGGACTAGAAATAACAGTATCGAATTTCGTGATAATCTTGTCCAGAATTTACCACAGGTGCCATAAAAAGTCACCTCCCGTTAATAACTTCATACTTCTAAATACAAAACCAATAATGATATTTTTGGTGAAATGCGGTCCCTTGAAAAAGTCGAGAAACGATCGACGAAACGTCAGGAACAAAATAATGTAATTTAAAATTGAATTTTATGTACATTGAAGAAATTAAGGTCCTATTAGCTTGACCAAAATAACATCCATAGATCCAATTAAGTTTTAAATGACTTGAAATGAAATTATTTGTTAACACTTTGTAAAGATCGGCCCATAATTTAGGTCCCATATAAAGCGTTATCTCGGAGTACACGACCAAAACCGTTATGTTGTGCTTCATAATTTAAAGCACATCCCATATAAAGCCCACTCCTGGCAAGTTTTAATTCTCGGTTAAGGACATACTGATCTACCTAAGCAAGAGCGGCAAGCGTTTTTTAAATGAGAAATGAGAAGTCTATTTCAAATACAATTTTTATAAAACAAACCGACATATCGTTCTATTAATTAAAATTTTCCATCCGGGTGGTGGGTAATTTGCATTCTAAAGGTTTGTTTCGTATTAACTGTATGCAAATGAGAAGTTTTGACATACAAAAAATGCTTGCCGCTCTTAGTAAGGTGGCTTACATAGAAAGCGACTAGAAAAGCAAGAAAGAGATAGGAAGATACATAGAGAAAAGAAGCCCATACAATTTGTATGAAGCATACCTAAATAGCGCGACGTCAACGCTTTGCAATTGGAAAATTCGATTTTGACACATTTGGCAAGTTACCTACGCAACTCTTGGGTTATAGACGTCGCGGTAAGGTCGAAGTAAGAAAACAAATGTTGTACAGATTTTATTGCACTCGGCAAGTTAGTTGCCCAAGTTACTAATTTGTCCTGCCTGCTATTGTTAATAAATATTGGCAATTTAGCAATTTTTTGTCAATCTAGCGGTTTTATCTCCATCTCTTATCTCCGCTCTTGCTTAGGTATGTGCTTCTGCCTTCTTCTGTTGTTTAGGTACGGCTGTCAGCTGTCAAAAAAAAAAATCTAACTCTTAAATTGTGTTAGTAAGACATGTATTTGCTTTGCTCTTTTAAAAGACATTTATTCACTTCACACTCGTCACTCTATGGTGAAGGCTTCAGAAAACGACTAGAACAACAAGAGAGAAAAAAATTTTACTCAACTGTCAAAACAAGAAATCGAGATTTGTATTTGGATTAGTAAGAAAGATATTTTCGTTGTTGTTCTAACTTATGAAATTTCGAAAGAAAATTTCTGCTTTGTTTTGAGAGAGTTTCTACTCTAGTCACTGTTCTATGGTGAAGGGCATCAAAGATTCGGCACTTTCTAAACTGACTGTGGATTATTGAAATAATTTTCTGCTTATCTGTTTTTTGAAACTTTGAACTAATTGTAACACAAAATCAACACATGCTGAGCAAAAATTTTTATTTTTTTGTATTAAGCTGTTGTGTTTGGCTCTGCCTAACGCTGTGCGTTTATGAGGCATGACGCGAATACTTGAAACAAACTCTTAGACAATTATTATGATGAGTTCAATTGTGAAATTTTTATGAATTTCTATTTTGAGATTTGAGTTTTTTTTTTTGTTTTCGTCAATGACACTATAACAAAAACATATCATTAATTAAAAAAAAAAAAAAAATTAGTTGTATTATTTGAGGTCTTTGTTTAAAGACTATGTTTAAACCCAGCCTTAAAATAATATTCGGTACCACAAAAAGACTTGGAAAATTTAATGAGAACATGAAATTTGAAAAGATTTTATTGTTTTATGTTTGTTAGAAGAAAAAAGTCCAAGCCTTTGTTTAAATTGATTTGAAATAAATTTAAGTTCTAACGCCCGCACGATTTATATGCGAAAAAAAGAAAGATAAAAAAGCATGCGTTTTTTAAACCTAGAAATTAAAGAGTAAATTTAAAGCGGGATTTTCGGGAAGTATAAAAATACAAATAATATTCTAACTTAAGTCATTAAAGTTTTATGAAGTAACGTAGATCTTCAGAACGATGAAGTTAAAGAAGCCAGAGTTTTCGGTAGGAATAGAACCCACAACTCTCTCACTAATAGACAAGATTACTACCATTTAGCCTAGTTAGGAGCTCAATTATACAATGATCTTGGTTTTATTCTTTAAAGCGGTCATTTTCAGGATCCTGGAAAATTAAAAATTATATGCCGCTCTCTCCAGGAACTGAAAAACTTCGCCACAAAAATCTTAGTTGTAATACTTTATATACAAGGTGGCGTAAAAGTCAGCACCCAATCGGAATATGCTTTAATTTTAGCATGAGGCGGTAAATGTGAAATTGATTTTCATCAGCACCTGTCATATGGACTTATCTTATCGTGGATGCTAACCTATAAGCGACAAATAATGCGTTAAGCCACCGCCCCCATGTATGCTCCGCTAACACACACACCTCGTCAGCATCTGTTCGAATAGCAACAGTACCTTAGAATGATTTTTTCCTCGCAGCTAGTGACCTCTATAAGTGGATAGCTCTTCTGAAGATTCATGACAACTCTGCCCGCGATATGGGTTTATCCTTGCCCTTCGTTGAACCTTTTTGTGAGATCATGCCTCGAAAAAGGCAGTCTCCTATCGGAAGGAAAAAAACTTAAGGAGAGCAACCTTCTTTCTGAAGTGCAAAACTTCCGCAAAAACAATCATCCTAAAAGACAGGAAGTATTTCTGGCAAGAAGCATAATAACGGGGGGCCCCAAAAAATAGCCAGACTGGAGCCTTGCTAATCTCGGACTACTGACTCCTCTTCTACGAGAAAAAATAGGATCTCTGGTGAGCTTTCAGTTTCAAGAAATCACGAAGAGGTCTGTTTGAATCATGTCGGGTCACAAGTATGCATACACCTGATTATAACACAGAGGATGACAAACACCAAAATATGAAATTTTATCCTTAACAAGATCCGTACTCCCCGGGGGAGGAGGGAAATTGGCGGTAAATTTCAGTTCAACGTTAATATTTGGGAAGTAAACAGATACAAAATACACGTCAGTAAGAAATGGAACTCTATACTTCTCAAGAACTCGAAATAATTGTTTAAATTGTTTGCATAACAATTTCCTGGTCACCTAATCTCGTGTTTTGATGGTTTGCACTAGCCTGAAGCTCGCCCGATTGAACCGTCCAAGACTTCTTTTTATGGATCTTATAAAAGTCACGATTCTATGTTAAAAAGCCTCAGATTCTTGAAGTCCTCAAAGAGATTATTCGCCAGGAATGCGGGAACCTATCGCTGAAAGTTCTGGCAATAGTTCTGTTAAATGCCATACATATATCGAGCCCATATGACCACTGGCGGCGGCCACTTGGCCGATACATTTTTTCCACTTCAGAAAAAAATAACTTAGACATCAAACAAACTTAATCAAAAAGCAAAGCTAAAGTTCTTTTTATTATTTTAAAAATTAAAGTCGAAGAACATTGGGCGATAACTTTTGTGCCACCTTGTACAATGTTTTTCAAAATTATAAATCTATTTTTTTTTGTTCTCTCATTAATTTTGTGTGGGCTTGGTTGTGCTGTAGACTCTGTGATTCTTACAAATCAATTCGCAAATCTATTTCTTGTGATCTTTTGCCGCTCAAAACCCCAAAGAATTTTTTTCCCAAATTTTAATAAAAATTAAAAAAAAAAAAAAAAGCTGTTAATGTCATATTGTTTGTGCTTTTCAAAAGCATCTGTTTTTTTTATTCCCTCTTTTGTATTATTTTGATTTAATGATTTTGTTTCATTTTGTTTGGAGTTTTGTTTTTTGTTAAAAATTAAAGTTCTTTTCAATGTTGTTGTGTCAAATGATAAATGATGTGAAAATGTGTAAAATATTTTTTCCAAAATACATATTTCAATTTTGTTTATTTTGAAAATGATGTTAATTAATGATGAATAAATTAAAAAATGTCTCGTTAAAGTATAAAAAAATGTATTTATTAATTTACGAAATTTTATAAAAAGAAACTACAAACTAAAAAGATTCACTGCCAATTAAAAATTAAAAGACTTTGAAAAATTTGATAACTTTACAAACATTTTGAAAATTTTACTTATTTACGAATGCTTTACTGGCCGATTTCACCACTTTATTTAAATATCAATTTATCAGGCCTGTCACACAAATCAATTCCGATCGAAAGTGATATCGTCTTATGTGAAGCAAGATAAGAAATCATTTCCACTTTCAGTCGGAATTGATTTCTGTGGCCGTTTAAAATTCGCGTTTCATTAAAAAAAAAAAAAAAATTTAATTATATCAATGAATTACGAATTGATCTTTAAGTAGAATTGGTGAAATTGGCCATAAGTCTCAGCTTTTGCAATAAGGAATTATTTTCCTTTTCCGGTTCCAAAAAAAAAATTCATTTTAGAGACTATAAACCAATTAGGAAATTCACAAAGTGTTCTATTGTGTCATATTGGTTGTATTTGCTTAAAAGTTCTAGCAAATACAACTAATATGACACAATAGAACACTTCGTGAATTCGCCTAAATATTTTTGAAACAAAAAGTAAATAAATATACATTAGCTATACCGAATCTTTATTAATACCCTTAACAATAAGTTTTAATTTAGAAGATACAAACTTGGCTCTACATTGGACCTGTGACTAATTAGGCCCAAGTCTTATGAAGTTTTAAACCTAATTTTCTTTTCTTTATCCAAAAAAAGTTCTTAGATTTGATAATATAAATTTCGAATCATAAAAAAGTTATTTTTATCAAATTTCGTTACCATAACGTAATTTAATACGACTAAGGCTCGTTTTCACAACTTACCGATAGCTTAAAGTAGACTTTAGCCGGCCTTATAAAAAATGTTCCATTATCAAAACTTTACTTTAACCAAAAGTGATCGATAAAGTAGATTATGGTTCATCCTACCTGGTAGGTAAAATCAAAGTTGTAACAATGAAACACTTTTTATATGGCCGATAAAATTCTACCTTTAGCTATCGGTAAGTTGTGAAAACGGGCGTTAATAATACAGGTTTAACACGTGAAATACAAAAGTCGCTTAGATAAGTGCGATTAATATGTCAGCTACAGCCAATTTTTTAAGATTTTATACACTTTGACGTTGTATAAATGTAAGCTACAGGCAATTGCGATCACACACTGGCAATAAAAGTAACGATTAAAGTTATTTAATCTCGCATGCAAACTAATATGGTTCCGGAATAGGGATTTTGGAACGATATCGCCTATAACAACTAGGGACCAATTGGCTTTCCAATACAATGCTGAAGGGTATAAACGATTCGGCACAGTCCAATGTAGCACTTTTACTTGTTAATATTGAAAGTGTTGCTCTTATGATTAATGAGTATTTGACTGTGCTATTTATTGATCATGATCATCTAATTTGTAAGCTTTAATTTTTTTTGTGTTTCTTCTTTGTTTTTTTTTTTAATTATAATGCAAATGTTTAGCTGGAAATTTTTGTAGTTTGTGTTTTTTTAATAGTTGTTTTGATAGTTTTTTGGTTTTTTTTTTTTATTAATACATAAAACCATAAAAAAATAGTTTAAAAAATATCTTAGAAAATGTTATAAATAATTACAAACTGGTTTGTTTTTAAGAAAAAAAATTGGTTGATTAATAACGTAAATTATTTGAAACCCAGAAAACATTTCAATTCGAACAGTTAACTAAAGCAAAGCTTAAGTAAACAAAGATCCATAGAGTCACTTTTTTTAAACAACTCAAAAAAATTTTTAAAATTTATTACTTTTTAAATAACTATTTTGAATGAATCGAAGAAAAATTCTAACTTAAATATGCAATTGCTATAAAGGTCAAAGGTTACATTTACGAAACTTGTTAAAAGGTTTGAATTTCATAAAAAAAAAACATTTTTTTCTTCTAAAAATTCTCAAATTTATGACAACGTTTGCAACAAATACAACAAAGATAAAGTTTTCAAAGACAAATTTTTAAATTTTGTTTTTGTTTTAAATGTAAGTTAAGCGAGTCACTTTTATGCTCGCGTTCTACAAATCGGTCAAGCCCGACCATATGATACCCGACACCACAGTACTTAAAAACACATCATGCCTATGTGTCCACGTAAATATGGATTTATCTTTGTTTATAAGCTTCATTAAAATCGGTTTGAAAGTTTGTAAGAGGCAGAAATTGCCCCCTACGTCCCCTTGTGGTCCTATTTTTGAAATAGATATGGATCTATGTATGTTTTAAATTTCATTAAAATCGTTTTGAGAAGCAGAAATTACCCCTATCTCCCCTCGTGGTCCGTTTATTTTAAAAGTTCATACATTTTTGGTTCATATAGATATGGTTCTATCTATGTTTTAAATTTCATTAAAATCGGTTTGATAGTTTCTGCGAGGAAGAAATTTCCCCCAATCGTCCCTCGTGGTCGTACGATTCGGCCCATTTTCAATAGGCTTGGTCCTTGTGCCAATAAGAACCTATGACCAAAATTTTATTAAATTATCTACAAAATTGCGACCTATACTTTGCGCACAAGGTAACATGGACAGCCAGCCAGCCTGTCAGCCAGCCTGTCAGCCAGCCGGACGGACATCGTTACTTCGACTCAGAAAGTGATTCTGAGTAGATCAGTATACTTTAAGGTGGGTCTAGGACCACTATTTTAATGCGTTACACACATCAGCACAAATGCATAATACCCTCTCCACTATTGTGGTGTGGGTATAATAATATATGAAAACTATATTTAAATATGAATTGATATTTAAACAGAATTGTCGAAAGAGGCAATAAAACTAACAAATTTTTTATTCAGAGTTTAACACGAAGAAAAAATTATTTTTTGAAAAAGATTTTTATAAATTTTTATGCAAAAAAAAAAAAACGATTTATAAACATATTTAGGGACTTGTATATAACAACATTTTAATGATTTTTGTTTCCAAATGTTTGCTGGGTTAATTAAACTATTTCTTACACATTTTATATAATTTATATCTCTTTTTTCTTAGATATTTCAATTAATAGTTCAATAACATTTGAGATTTACTAAACAAAAAAAAAAAAAAAGAAAAAAAAAATAATTAAACCAAACTTGTTAAGATTGATTAGATTTCGGGTTAAAAAATAGTTGTTAACATTTTAATACTTGTTAACAATTTAAAAAATATAAGAAACTTACTTGAAAAGCAAATCAATTTAATTTGTTAAATTTTAACGTACCTGGAAATAGAAAAAAAAATTATGATTAGTAAACCTTAATTATTGAAATTCTAAAGATTAATAAAACTATCTCAATAAAACAGAACCAATTTATTGTAGGGGACTGTAAGAAAAGCTAAACTCATTGTTATCGTTGCAAATAAAAATTGTGTGTTTGAAGTTCTCATTCGCTTTATACTTTTATTTGTAGCTAAAGGTATTGCTTTTCCAAAGTCTTTGTGAAAAGGTTTTTTGATGATTTGGCCTCAGCAACCAGTGAAACGCGCATAGGTAAAATATATTTCAGTAACATTTTTCGTCTTTAATAAAATTTTTGGTAACAAACTTTCATACTATTTAAGTATCATTAGCTAAGATATTTTCGAATAAGAAAAATAGTCGTAAACTGGTTTCAGATAATGCAGAATTAATCTGTAAAATATTATAATATTCGTCCATAATTAACTTACGCATCCAGCAGAAAGCCTTGTCCTAACATTTGAAATACTCCTAATAAAAGGTATTTAAGTTTCGTCATAGTTGAGTAAAAGGCCCTTCTCACAACATTCCATTTAAAAGTTTCATTTTCATTTTTCCCAACTATTTACTTAACAAAATCCTGACTAATTGACTTGTTAGAAAAAAAACAACAAAGAAAACATTTCTTGCATTGCCAACAACTTCCGTTTCGACATGCAAGAGCCCATTAAAAAAAAAAATAACCATTTTTTTTGGTTAAAAAATTTGAAAAGGAAATTTAGCAATTTTTAGTTTCTTCTTTTTTTTTTATTTGTTTTGTAAAAACAGCATAATTCTTGAGGTGAAATTCTTAAGATTTCGTGACAAAGTGACATTAAAGGTTTTTGCCAGACCATTTTTTTTTTTGGTTTTTTAGTAACCTCCAACAAGTTGTGGTAGTCACTTCAATGGTTTTGAAGGGCTAAACATATTTTTACCTAAAACGAACAATAGTTTTTAGTGAAAAATAAAGAATTAGGGCAAGAAAGAAGGAAATGGATATCAAAAGTAAACATTTGTTTAGTAAATTTTTATTGAAATTAAAGAAAAACTACAAGTTTTAGATGGAAATTTTGAAAACAGACTTGAATTTTTTTAAGTGTTTATATTCTGGGTCTCTAAGTAACACTTAGACGATTTAATCATATCCTTTTGTTGAAATCCCGGGGGAAAAAAGGGTGAAGCACACTGATGCCTCGCTTAAGTATATGTTTTCTTAATATGTTCCCTCTATTTCTTTATACGAGAGATGATTTGTGGAACTCAGAACTGCTAAGTTTTATCCGACACGCGAAGACCGCCCAGGTAAGCAAACAAAAAACCTCGAAAATAAAACATTAAATAGTAAGCCAGGAATCAGGCGGGTGGAGGGGTATTCATGACTTCCCCTGGGCTAGTCGATGACTTTTATTTCACAATCATAACTTGGGTTTGGAGGCGGTCCCGACCGGATTTTCAACATGCTAGACCCCTTCCTTAAACTGAGGACTGGGGCGGCCCTTATTAAAGAACCTGCACTCACTATGACCAACACAGAGAGATCTTTCAAAGTATTTTTAAAGGCTACTTTACACTATCACACAAGTTTTCCGTATTTTGAGGAAAAAACAACCCTTTCAAGATAAGTTGTTATTGTTTTTCTAAACATTTAATGACAATATTTGGATCGGAAATGCATTTTCGTCAAAATACTTAAGACTTGTGTGGTAGTGTAAAGTACCCTTAAGCAGTAGGATTTAGTTGAAAGATGATTATGCGTATCCGCAATGCTGCTTAAACGCCCAAAAAACAAGGCGTTTTTGCATCGAATCATCATAATGCTGATGACAATCAAATCACTGAGATAACCGGAAGCATAATAGATCTGTTGTTAAGCCCGGTAAACCAGCTGAACCAACGCCCAGGCCGAATAAACATTGCACCAAAGTAATGCTCTGTGTTTGAAAGGGTCCCATCTATTATGAGTTGCTGAAATCGTACCAGGCGTTCACAGGGAACTTGTACCGGATTGCGCTTGAAGAAATTGTTGGCCTTACTGAACTTGCCTTCGAAACTGAAGATTAAGATAATGCATCAAATATTCCAGCTATTTTCTTTTAGGCAACACTGGTTTAAACAGCTGCGCACGTTTCGTGTTTTGTTTCACTGTCGAACATCTTCAGTTTGGTCTATAATTGCAAATTGTCGATTTTGGAGTGAAGATCAGCCAGAAGCATTGCAAGAACTACCAATGCATCCAGAAAAAGTCACAGTTTGGTGCGGTTTATGGGCTTTATCAAAGATGATGCGAATCGTAACGTAACTGTGAATGGTGAACGCTACCGTGAGATGATATCCAACTTTTTTTTTGCACTAAACGCATGAGCTTGGCTTGCATGCCATGTGGTGCCATGACGGTGCCATATGCACCACAGTACGCTTAACAATGGACTTATTAAGAGGCGAGTTCGGTGAACATTTTACTTCACGTTCGGGACCGGTCAATTGGCCGCCTAGATCGTGCGATTTAACGCCTTTAGACAATTTTTTGTCGGGCTATGTTAAAGCTCGCGTCTATACACACATGCCCGCTTCAATTGACGCATTGGAAGACAACATTGAAGCATTTATTCATGAGATACCGGCCGAAATGTTGGAAAGAGTATGCTAAAATTGGATGGACCATTTGAGGCGCAGTCACGGTCAACATTTGCATGAAAAATTCTTCAAACATTAAATTATATGGACCGTACTATGGATTCAAATAAAGATTTCATGAATTTTTCTGAATGTTATGTGTTTTTTTTTAACTTTCCTATAGCTCTTAAAAAATCACCCATTATAACAATAATACGAGAGAGAGAAATATGTTAAAGAGAAGTGTCGAAATTGTCGACTTCAATGCTAATTACGAGACTTTAACTACAGTGCAAGCTTCTCTAAACTTGCCGCAACTAAACAGAAGTCGCAAGCGACGTGTCGCAGCGGCGTTACCCTGAAAGTAAACAACCTCTAAGCTGCGTTATTAAGTTTGTGGTTGGCTGCAATTAATAGTGGGCTAGCCTGTGATTTAAGAAGAAAATGGAAAAAAATTTCGTGTGCTCATTAAGCACTCCTGAATTATTCTCCGAATTTAGCACCGGATATGGGTTGAATATTTTTTTTCTTCTTTTTTAATCAAGAGGGACTCTAGTATTAAGCCAACTTCTAGATTCTTAAAAAAATTTATTAAAGACTAAGGCACAACTGAATCAAAAAATTTAATTTTCGTTTCAAACTATTTTTCAATTTCATTTTCTTTAAACCTCATAAAACTAAATTAAATAAAAATACTTTTATGTATCCAAAACTTTCGACAAAAAAAAATCTTACAAAACTAAACTTTATTACATGAGAATTGTTCAGAAAAAAAACTTATTACCAACAAAATGGTTTTTTGCTCTAAACTTCATATTCATTTCCCAGCTTATTGATAGAAAATGAAATGAAAACAATCAAATGACAACTGTCAGCAATATTTTTCTTTCTCCCAACAATAACAACAAAATAAACTAAAAAATTTTCTGAAATAAAATACAAAAAAAAAAAAAAAAAAAAATTGGTGGATAAATTGAAAGAAAAGTTCTTGTTTGCGCAAAACTTAACTGGAACTAACAAAAAAAGAATTTCAAAAAACTATGACAAAAAAGTAGTTGTAAGTAAATATTGAATCAGTGGCAACCTAGTTTCTTTTTTTTATAGTATGTTTATATATTAGCAATCTGGTAGTGCAGGGGGAGGTATACAAGTTGCGGCAAAGCAAAAAAAAAGGTTTGAAATAAGTCCAAACTTTATATGATCAAAGTTATGATGAAGTATGTTATGAGCTTTTTTTGTTATAAAGTTAATGTAACAGTGGTTATTTCAAAAATAATTTGACAAAATGTTTACAAAGAAATCCTTAGAAAATTGTAACGCAAATCTTTAAAAGCTTAAAGTTAGCATTGGTGAAATCGTGGGTAAAGGAAACTTTTAAAAAGCTATAAGAATAATAAAACTCTTCGAAATCGTAGATTTTAAAAAACTTACAAAAGCTATAAAACTTTAAAAGCTTATTCGAAGATTTATAGCTTTAATAGATATGTATAACAAAAACTTTGAAGGACATAAATATCATTAGCTGGTTACAATTTTAAAAAATGCTTAAGATGTTTCAAAACATCAATTAAAACATTTAAAATTTTCATAAAACCTTTAAAATTTTTAAACTTTTTTGAAAGTTTTTTATTTTTTATATATTTTTTATTATTTATAATTAATATTTATTATTATATTAAAACTTATGTTTGTAAATAACTTTAGAAAATTTTAAACTAGTTTTGTGAAAGTTTTAAAACAAGCTTAAGAGCTTTAAAAGCTCTTAAAGGATAAAAGGTGACTTCAAAAGTAGTGTTAAATTCATTTAAAATATAAAGATTTAAAACGGTATTTGCAAATTTTTATTGAAATTTTAAAAATATTTTTATAGATAAGGCCTTAAATCTAATTTTTTAAATTATAAATAAAACCATCTCCTGTAACCATTTATTAAAGCTTTTTTACAGAAAGATTTTTATTTTAACTTTTTGATAAAGATTACTGAGAGGTAAAAATTATTTCAAAAAGCCCTTAAATTTTTTTATAAAGTATTTTATCAGATGTGGGATTCTTTCAGCTTTTCTAAGCCTTTAAAATATTTAATGATATTTATTAAAGCTTTTTATTTAACTGTAAAACCATATTTAAATCTTTAAAACTTTCTTTAAAAAATTGTTGTAGAAAAGTAAATAGTTCAATTAGTTGCCTTCAGGTTGAATTAAAGCTTTCAAAATTGAGTTTTCATGTATATGAACAAAACTGCTTTAAAGCTTTTAAAGAAATTTGTAAACGTGTTTATTCTTGGAAATGTTTGTATCTTATGATATTTTTCCAAGCTTTATGTATTGTACTAAAAGCTTTTGTCTAAAATTTTAAAAATATTGAAACTATTTAAAAGGTAACAGAGCTTTATCTATATACATAGTATAATTAGTTGTTTTAAGTAATATCGAATCTTTTAAAGTTTGTTTTGAGAAATTAAAATTATAAGACATTTTACACCTTTATAACAGTTTTAAGTTCTTTTATCATATCTGCATTGTTAAGAAATCTTTTTTTCTAAAATTAAAACTTAAAAATGGTTTTACAATTATAATATGTTTTGGGCATTTTCTACAAATCGAAATGAATTGGATTTAAAGTCGAACAAATTTTGAAAACGAGCCTGTACAGAAAGTTCATTTTTATGTACTTCATACTGTGAGTACCAATTATTTTTACAAGAACAACTCGTAAAAACAGAAAAAACAACAGTCATTTTGTTAAGAATTAAAATTAAAATCTCGTTTGATTTCAATTCCATTTCCATTTACTTAAACCAATCCCGCGAAGCTCTACACTTGTCTGCAGGAGACCAGAGTCTCTGGCGGAAAATGAACTTGCAACCCAGGTACTTTTAGCCTAGCGCACCACCAGCTAATATAAGCTTTAACAAAAGCGTCTTTTAATTCCCTAAAACCTAAAAAGCTTTAGGTCCCTATTACGGTTCACAACTGAGTTGAGTTGTAAACCGTAACAGGGGGCTTAATTACAGTTTCAATGAAATTTTTAAAGGTCAATTCTGTAAAAACTTCTGAACTTTAAAGTTTCTCTGCTTAGCAAAAAACAAAATTGAAACTAACAAAGCCTTATTTACAACTTCCCTTACATATTTAAATGCTTTTCAAGCTCTTACGAAAACTTTAAATGCTTTTGAAGCTTTACTAAAGGCTTTTATAAATAATCTTTTAATTTTTTTTAAAGCTTTTTATTAAAATTCCACATGCTTGTTTGCTTTTATGAAAGCTGATGTGAATTTTTATTACTCTTCATTAATAAAAACTTTAAAGTCTTTGTCCGTTTGTAAGAACTTTTTGCTTTAAAGTTATAAATAAATCTGTAAAAGATGTTTGTTTCACTGTTTCATCTTAAAATATTTTTTTTTTTTGGATTTAGCAAATATTTCCCTCAACTAAATTATTATGATTTTTTATCAAAAAAAAAAAGCTCTTAAAAGAAAAGTTTTTTGTTCTTTTCTGTAAAATCATGAGAAGTATTTTGAAGTATTATAGTTTTCTTATTAGTTTTTATGATTTCTTCAGGGAGTTTTGTTTTTTGTGTCTATTATTCTGCAAATATTGTAGCAAAGAGAACATATTTTTTTGTTTTTGGTCTAGCAATTTGACCATTATGTTGGACGAATCTCTAAAAGAGGTGGTTAAAATAGACAATAAAGTCTTTGGACTCTAAAAAAAGGGATTTTTTTAAAAGAAGACGAGATATTTAAAGAGAAATAGGAAACATTTGTTAAATATTTAAATTTATTTAGAATGGCAATCTTTTAAGGCTTAAAAATCCTTACAATGTTTTTCCATTAAAATACAGCTGACATCTTTAAGTGGCTGTTGAGGGCGAAAGCAAAAATTGCTTTTGAAGGGAAGAAATGGGAACAGAAAACCATTTGAAAGCTGGGTAAACAACAAGAATACTTATTTTCCTTTTAGAGGGTGCATGTTTTCGTTTTCTCTCTGTAGCTATTGAAAAAAACCGTTTGTTTTCAGTTAAAGTTAAATTGTTTGCTTGCCAGGCAATATTACTTTCTTAACAGGATACACCTGCAAAAAATGAATACAAAAAACACTCAATTGCACAATAACACACACACATTTGTTTTAAGGAGGAATAAAACAAACTCATTTAAACAACAATAAAAAAAATTGTTTATTAAAGCTTTTAACAAACGAAAAAAAAATCAGACATAACACGTGGAAGAAGACGACAAAAATATTAGCAAAAAAAAAAAAAAACAAAAAAAAAAACAATTTATTCAATTCCTTTAGTCCTGCTTCTCAAAAAAAAAGGAAGTTACAATAAACACGCGACCTAAACTTTCGCAAACAGCAACATTCGAATCTAACACATACTGAGATACACGAACTCAAAGATACAAACACAACCACAACACATTTACAAATACTAAAACCCTAATAAGAAAAGAAGAAACGTGCGTCATATAAATAAAGAAAAAAATATATATATTTAACACGTAAAATCCATATTGTGTGCTGGAAATGTGTTTTAAAAATGTATGAATAAGAAACAATAACAACAAGAACAAAAAAATCAGAAATGAAAAATCTATCAAAACATGCCATCAAAAAGACCAAAGAAAAAAAAACAAAAAATTTTAATAAAAACTTATACATACATATGTATTTATACACATACAATCTTAAGCAATTTACATATTGATATAGGAAAAGGTCCTAGAAAACCCGTGTTGCCAGGCTACTTTTCGTTTATGGCCTTATTTTTAATTGAAAAAACCCCAAAAATTGCCATCTTTCAAATTAAATTAACAATTTTGCCCTTAATTCAGTCGGGCCTCGATTATCCGTGATGGTCGGGACCAGAAACATTACGGATAATCAATTTTCACGGTTAATCAAAAACCAATTTTGGTTATACAGTTTTTTTTTAATATTTTTATTATTAAACAAGTGAACTTTGGTGTACATACATATTTGCATTAAAAAAATTAATTCAAGAAGTTTATGTACATTTTAAAATTAAATTAGGCCTGTAACCAAATTTTTGGCATAGTACCATGGAGTTGCCAAGATTGTTTTAGTAAAGAAAACACCTGTCTCCCGTCATTTTGAGGAAAGTAACCTCACGCAGGAAGCGAATTTCTAAAACCTTCCTAGAAATTTTGAGCCGCGATTAATTGTAAACCGTAGGAAAATTAAATCTAAAGCAGTGGTAAAATTCCAAAATAGCATTTGAGTGATACGTATAGGAATATATACAAATATCATGTGTGTATTTTTTAAAATTTCCGAGAGATAAAAATGGTTCTTTTCAAACTTCAACCCGATCCCTGCGTGAACTTTTTAAACAATCCGAAAAAATTATCATAGTTTTTATTAATAACTTTTATGGCTTATAAATCGCAGATGGTTTAAACGCTGGTTTAGTTGAACTAAACTTGAATTTATATGTTGTTTAAGCTCAACAACTATAAATCAGTGTCCCATGTATTATATGTTGTTAAAAAAATAACATGTGGCAGCGCTACGATAAATCTTATCAAAATCATATGGTCTGTATTGGTAGTTTAAACGCCCAATTTTATGCGTTTAAAGATGGTTTATATTTTTAGTGATTTAAAGATTTGTTGGTTTAAACACATTTTAAACCAAAAAGAGAGTTTAACTTGCTCTGATTTTTTAGCCCTTAATGTTATACACGACCGTTTTTGATATTTGCAAAAAGTGTGAGAAAGTTATAGCCCTAGTATACATACATTAAACTTTCTACTGAAAACATGACGCAAAAAAGGAGATTTAGCAAAAAAAAAAAAAAAAAAAGAATACAATTTCTTAAAAAGAGTCGTGTAATGTTTTTTGTGTAATCTTTTTCGACTGCCATCACGGATAACAGAGGTAATCACGGTTAAGCGAAACATTGCTAACAAAAAACAATAGACTGATCTTTGGTCATCACGGTTAATCGGGGTAACCGGTCAACCGGATCACGAATAATCGAGGCCCGACTGTATTTTGGAAAAAGATATTCTCTTTTTCCTTTTAAGGAAGTCCTTTAAATGCTCATATTTGAAAAGTAGAACATTATTTCCACATACGTAGAATTTGTATGAAAACGCGAAATGAAAATATGTATTTAGTTAAATATCTCAATTAGTAGGTCGCAAGTGGTCAAGTTTTATATACCATTGGAAGCTGTTTCAAGAACTCTTTTATTTGTGTCGTCTTGGAGCAAAGTACAAACAAATTCTAAAAACTGAAGAAAAGACCTTTTTTAAAAATAGTCCAGCTCACGGATGATCAACGCTAGAACCAAAATATTTTGGGAATCATTATAAAACATATCAAGCTTTATTTTGAGAGGGGTAACAAAATCATTCTTTTCAGTTCCATACAAGTTGAGTCGGTCTAATGTATATATGTACTTTATAGGGTCTACGGTCAGTATTGTAAAAATTACAAATGAAATGACAAACTTATATAAACCTTCTTCCACCTGCACGTAGAAAAAAATTATGATTCGAGGTAACCATATTCTAAGAGCGACATAATATTGTTGGATTTTAACAACGTTTATGTTTGCTGGTTACCATATTATGTCTAAATATGACCATAGTATGGCTAAAATCCACAAAAATTTTCCCGAAATCAACCATATTTTGCCATATTTTGTTCAATATTAACCATAATAATGATCAAAGCTTACCATATTATGTTCATAATTAACCATATTATGTTAAAAATTAACCATAATATGGTCAAAGTTTCCTAGAATTTTGCCAAAAGTGACCATATTATGGCCAAAATTAAAAATAATATGGTCAATGTTAATCATATTATGATTATTTATTTCATTTATTTTTCCAATTTGTTTGTTAAGTGTCAAATTATAATTTAATTTCATTTTTTATTCCTGATAGGTGTTATGTTCGTTCCACTTTATCCTTTAAACGATTTTGAAATAAAAAAAAAAATTAAAAGATATTAAATATAAGTTTAAATAAATATGGGTATAAGGTTTTGTCAACTAAAACAATTGCTTCTCGTTATGGCCAATTGGTAAACGGAATCTACGCACTGTGCGGCGTTTTAAATGGCCATAAGTTTTGAATTTGAAACAAAATGGCTCTTAACTTTGATTATAATAAAAAGGCCTACAAGAAGCCCCTTTGCTTCATCTGATTCCCTCTTAAAAGTACTTATGTATGTGTAGTTTAATAAAAGGATCACGCAAAATGGCTTTTCAAAGAAAGTTAATCAGAAAAAATAAATAAAAAATAGACTTATTGACCCGCCCTCGTACGTACAAATATTCCAAGAAAAGTGAAGGGACGCCATATTGATTTTTAGCATGTTTTACATGCTTATGTTCACAAAAGAATTAAATTTTTCTTCTCTTTCTTGCTTTTTTATTAAAAACAAAAAAAAAAATGCGTAAAAACCACCATTATTGGAGTTTTTTTTGTTATTGTTGTTAAATAAAGTATAAGTAAAAGAACAAAAAAAAAAAATTTTAATAATATTGTACTAAATAAAGTCTTAACGTCAAGCTGGACGCACCATTTAACATATTTGTTATGAATTTTTTTCGTAAAAATTTATTCCTTTAGGTCCTTTGAAATCGCAAGCTGGCTGGGTTGAAAAGCTTTAAGATAAACTTTTTCTTTTCATTTTTGATTTTAATAAAAAACATTTTTTTCATATTACATATTATTATTCCGCATAGGATCTCTTTCTTTTTGTTTAAGTTTGAAATATTCTGCATAATTTTTACTTCAAATTAACTTTGTTGTTGTTGTTGTCATTGTTGTTATAATAACAACACAAATGTCAATATTTACTTACTGACAATTACAACAACTATGCAAGTACACTTGATTTTTTATTTTCAATCTGTTACTTGAGTTTTATGTTTTTAGTCCTTTTCTCTTAATCTTACTTCTCTCTCTCTCTCTCTCTCCCTCTATCTTTCTATTTCATGCAAATGTAAATCAACCTGTTATGTCATGACATTCCTTATGACATTAATGTATATATCTTGCTTGACGTACAAAATTCATCGTATTTTGTTGTGTTTTATGTTAAAAAAAATAACAAAACATTTTAAAGATTTTCCAGATTTTTCACGTAAATCTTTAATAAATTTTTTGAATGTTAATATTTCATAAACTTTTGTGTTTAAGTAGCTGCTGTAGTTGACTAAAAACAATAACAACAAAAACACAAAAAGAATAAAAGAAAATTATAGTGAAGAAGAGAGCGAGAGAGGAAGAAAAATAACATATGCCTTTGGCATCATTGAGCTTAAATGGTTTTTGATGTCGTCGTTTTATGGCTGCAAGTTGATGATTTTGTTAATGTCAATATTTTGACAATTTAATGAATTCTTGACGCAAAAACGAAAATAGAATAAAATCAGAAATATAAAATGCAAACAAAGAAAATAAGAAATAAATATTTGTTTTAATAAACATATTTTAGGAAAAAAACGATTAGAAAGAAAAACGTTTCTTAACTTCAAGCAAAAATTACAAACAGATCAAAAGGTGACATTAAAAATACTTATCTTGAAGAAATAAACATGTTAAAAAAAAATAGTCTGTCAAGCCCGACGATACACAGCATTTAGAAGCAAATTTTGGGACCCAAGAGCAATCATGTACCCGCCAAAACAACATTATGTTGTGAAATCACGTAAAAGGTCTTTGTGCCGAAGGACCGTTGTTCAATTCAGGACCTAAAAACACTAAATTTTGATACCAACATTTTGAAGAAAGTTATGGCATTAAAAGCTTTTTTCGGCAATAGTACTTGTATGAGAGCTATGGTCAAATATGCGTCTATTTCAATAAAATTTGGTAAGATGGTCTAGACTACAATATAATAAAACTGTACGAAATTAAAGCTTAATATAAACATTATAACACGGCTTATGGTTAGAAAGACTTTTCTCCGGCAAGAAGCTTGTATGGGGACTATGTGCAATTATTAATCGATTCTTACCATTTTCAGCAGGCTTCGTTCTTCTGCCAATTAGAATCTATGTACTCAATTTAATCAAATTATCTCTAAAATTGCGACCTGTAAATTGCCCACAAGTTTTACAAGGACAACGAGCCAGACGGCAGGACGCACATCGTTAGATCGATTTAAACAGTGATTCTAAGTCGATCGGTACGCTGAAAGGTGGTTTAAGGACAGGGCTGTGGAGTCGTAAAAAATAGTTCTAACTCCGACTCCAACCGCTGATTTTTTTAAGTCCAACTCCGACTCCTACTCTTATATTGATGCTAAATGTATATGAGACTGGTCCTTATTTGACTTTAAACTCTTTTTTTTTTAGTGCAGTACCTTTAAAATGGTTAAATATAGCAAGACAATTATTATTCTGTAAAAATTTCAAAACGATATTTTAAATAGTGCATTGATAGATGAATTTTTATTTTGAAAACTTTTTGACTTTTTTTTTAATTTTTTATGCCGAAAAATTGTTTGACTCTGGTACAAAAATCTCAATTTGGCCTCTACAACTCCGACTTCGATTCCACAACCCTGGCTAGGGCCAATATTTTAAGTTGTAACAAACATTAGCATTACCCGCTATTGCGGTGTGGGCATTAAAAGAGAATCAGCAAGAATCAGGAGTAGCACTTCTATGATAAATTGTGAACCAATATTCATCAGTTGTCACTTCACAGTATTAAAATTCGTTGTGATTTTTGGCGTATTTCCAGAGTACGCTTTAGACTAAGAGAAAACCCTTCGTAAATGTAACGATTTTTTGCAATTCTGCAATGAATTTTGTCATTACTTTTGAGCCAACGTAATTTACCCGCTACGAAAAACGTTTCATTTAAACAACATTTTTTGGCTCTGTTTTAATTCGTTTTTAGGTATTTTCGAAAGTGGGCTTCATATTGGACCTACGCTAAATTATAGATCCTTATAAAATTTAATAGTGTAATTTATATTCTAATGAAAATAAACTTTACAAATGTAGTTTTCTCTCTTTACTGATTTATTAAAAAATGAGATGTGAAAAATCAAAAATTGGGAACAAAATATTGTAATTAAAAATTGAATTTTATTTACATTGAAGAAATTTAGGCCCTATTAGCTTGACAAAAATAATATTCAAAAATTGTTAATATTTGGCCAGCTCGCCTTAATAATGTCCAGGTGATGCTGAGGCAATTCATTATATCTGTGCCAATATAGGAAAATAGCTTACATATGCCAAATATTGCAGTTTCGAGATATCCTCAGTTTTCTTAAAGTTAAAGTTTTGCTAAAAGTAAGTGTTTAAACAATTTTTTTAGTAAATTTTACTTTTAATAACTTAATTTTGTCATGTATCAACTTAAGCTACTCTTCCTTATCGAGCCCTTACCGCAAAAAAGCTTAAGCGACAAAAACACAATTTTACAGGAAAATGTTTTTTTTATTATATTTCATAACAATTTTGTATGAAGGTTGGCGCTTAAGCTAAAATTGTTTTTGCTATAAAATCGTAACGGTACCTTACGCGAGCATGAAATTTTAGGAGAGTGTTAACAATAAATTAATATATTTAAAAAAATAAAAAAAAAACGAAAATTTACAATGATGTCGCTTAAGCTATTTTTGCGGTAAGGGCTAGATATGATCACAGATATTTTTAATTATTTTTAAAAGATAAAAGATAAACAATACCAAATTTCACTACAATATTATTAATCGTTATGGTTATCCCAAAGTGGTCTTTATATTGGGCCTTCTCTTGTCAAAAGCCGATATTCGTCATAAACGGTTCCGTAAGATTTTTATTGATTGCAACTGATACTTATCTTTCCTTTTTTTTATTAACGGTAAAGATCAGTTATCTTTTCTTTACAGTCTCGATAATGCAAAATTTTTCCAACTTTCTATTGCCTTTTTGTTTCTTTTCCATTTCCTTTAAAAACAAATTGTATACTAAAACAAACAAGTTAATAATTTCTTTAATAACTATTAGTATTATTATTGTCTAAAATGTATTTACATATGTGTGTGTAATTATTATATTATTTGTTAACATTAATAAACATTTTGTACACAGTCTTGTTAACCAAATAATTATTGTTTTTCATATGAATACACATGTCAATATTTGTTGTATGGATGAGTTAGAAGATATTTTTTATTAGACCACCACTAAAAGCGCTACGTTTTTCATTTACAACACAAATTTTCTAACATTAACAAAATCTTTGTATAAAACCAAAACCCAAAAAGGTATGCAACACTTTGTTTGCTCATACAATTCCTAACTAAACGCAACACTTTTATTTAATGGGTTATTGACTTATAAGGTGATATACATGTGTATATCATCGTAAATTAACTTAAATAAACTTGAATAATCACTTATCATATGTTAATAATAAAAAATCACAATTAAATAATAACGAATTCAAACAAATTAATAGAGGGTGTTTTTTGAAGCCGCTAAGAACTTAATAAAGCGTTAAATGTCAAACGAACTGTCATACTGAGCTCACTTTTTGACATTTATGATACGTATATTAATAGCAAATCATCATAAAGAGATTCACGCTTCAACAACTTTACACAACTGTCCAACTTTATTTTGAAAGTCATCGATGTTTCATAATTTTTGCCTTAGCGGGGTTGCTATAGCAAAATATAACATAAAAAGCAACATTGCAGCATATTGGTTGTGACAAATCTACAACAGACACTATGCACCGTGTGGTGCCGTTTACATACATGCTTGTAGCAATATTGCACCTTATTTCTTGTTGAAGAATAGAGCCGGAGCTCGTGTTACGTCCCATGGATATCGTAACCGCACCATGATCAATACTTTGTTGTCAACAATATGGATGACATTGAGTTGAGCGAGATGTGGTTTGGACTGGGGGTCTACACTTTCTTGCGATGCGAAAACAATTTCGATGCGAAAGCTAAATGCCAACTTGGTACTCTCTATCACTTTCGCTAAATTTTCTGAAAATGAAGCGATAGTGGCAATAAAAATTAAAAATGACGCGGATTAACAGTAATGAAATGCCAAACTGTGTAAAAATATTTGAAATTGGAAAATTTAAATAAAATAAAGTGATGATTTACGAAAAGAAAACAAATTAAAAGATGCGAAAGACACATGCGCAAACGTATTGAAGAGTACCAATCGCTAGATTTGCTACAATTTTCTTTCGCATCGCAATAGAGAGTAGCCCCCTGGTTAGCGCTTCGGGGCATACGCAACTATCGACCTACTGAAATCAAAATTCGGCGATAAGTGAATTTCAAGAAATAGTCCTGGCATTTATTCCCCAAGGTTGTGCGATTTGGCATCACTCGATTATTTTCATTGGAGCTACATGAAGTCACTGGCTTATGTTGATTAACCAGCAGCAATTAACGCCGTGTAAGACAAAATTTATTCTTTTTTTTTCATGTTTATTTATTTATTGGATCATCTTATCGCTTAAGCTAAAATTGTTTTTGCAATTAAATCGTAACGGTGCCTGATGTGACCATGACATTTTAACCGTGCACCGCGGTGCCTGATGTGACCATGACATTTTAGAAGATGATGCACGTGTTGCCCATAAATTCATTATTAATTAATGTCGCTAAAGTTTTTTTTTGCGTTAAGGGCTCGATATATAAAATATTAACTAACAATAATTCATCCAAGTAATTCTTACTGTTTACCTGTGAAGGTGTTATATTCGAAAAAGTCCTGCAGTATCTATTCTCTTTGGCTGGAGTTCAAGCCCATTTAAATATTTTATCCAATATTTCGTGGTCACAGTTGTTACTAATGGCACATTGAGATCCTTGCGAACGGTAAAGTTTTTAAAACACCAGGAGGTGGCTGAGATTATTTGAAACAATTTTGATTATTTGTTTTTTTTTACCATAACTATTTACGCGAAGCTCTACGCTTGTTTGCAGGTGGCCAGAGTTTCTGGCGAGAATCGAATCCCCAACACCGGCACTGATAGACTAGCTCACTACCACGGTAGGGTAGCTTACCGTGGCACTCATTTTGTTCAATATTCGAGGCCGAGGCATTGTCCCATAACTAAATACCGTAGCACTAGTTTGACTTATGATAGAGCTGTAAAGAAGACGCTTGCAAACGGGACTTAGAACAGAATTTCTTCCAATAGGACAACTCATTTGAATTGCTTCCAGTTTTATTTGAGTGAATTTTGCTTCTAGGAGGCATTCCCACTTTAAACGCCGATCTAGATGTACACCGAGAAATTTTACATGCGAGTATTGAGATATTCAACCTTATTGTGTTTGGCGTTTTTAAAATACGCCTACGACTGTTTGGTAATAGATTAAAGGAAAATAGTTCACGTTCTCTTTAATCTATTACCAAACAGTCATAGGCGTATTTAAAATACGCCAAACACAATAAGGGTGATTATTTGATTATTGATTTTAACTGGGGACCATGATTCTCGACGCCAAGTAAATGTGCTATTTTCATGAATTTTTGCTCATTGACCACTATCTTTTATTATAAGTAACGAGATGCATTATAACGGTGTTTATGTACGATTAGAAAAGCTGTAATGTTGAAGTTTGGGCGCAGTTTTTTTGTTGCATGTCCGAAGTATATATGTAAAGGTTGTTTTTTTTCGAGTAATACAACTTTGAGTTGACATCACTGCTTTATTTGACCACCCATTTAACAGCTGATAGTTGCTTTTTGTTTAGTTTGCTTTGACATTTCATTATGAATCGACTTACACCAGAGGAACGCGTGCAAATTGTGAAAATTTTTAATCAAAATAATTCAGCGAATGGGCTGCAGCACAAATTGATATTGATTTTAAATTTTATGTTCCCATGAAGCCCATTTCTGGTTGAATGGGTACGTAAAAAACAGAATTGTCGCATTTGGAGTAAGGAGAATTCACAAGCTTTTGTGGATGCTCCGTTCCATCCACAGAAAATTACTGTTTGGTGCTGGCGAAGTCATTGGTCCATATGTCTTCAACAACGATGATGGTCAGAATGCGAAAAGTTTTTTAAAATTGGTGTTCCAAATTGCGCCTTCTACGCGCCAGCCGTGGCGGCCACATGGCCGAAATCATATTTAAACATTAATGTCATACAATTTTCTATCGAATAAAGACCGTCTCATATAAAGAGTCGGAACAAATCTAGTTTACCGACGCAGCTCCAAATAAAAAAAAAGTACCCAGGGTGATAGAAAATTGAAAAATAAGAAGAAAAAATAAAATAAAAAAGTTGGCGGAAACGCTTAGTTTTCAAGTTATGGACGTTTTAAATTTTTATATAAAGGTCCGATTTTCCACTACATTTTTATCGTTATATGGCCAATATTGGTATCATTTCAAAGCTTTTGACCATATCTTTTTAGATATACAAAATTTATTTGAAAATTACTATCTCTTTACCTCACATTACATTCTTTTTGCATTTTACATCAAAATATTACAGAAGTGCACCAAGGATTTTCTCCTCTATGGTATAGCAAAAACCGGCTTCGCTAAGTAAAGCTTCTCTGCATAGCCGGCCTTCGGCCGGGCGCAAAGATTTGCTCCTCTTTGGTATGACAAATACCGGCTTCGCTAACTAAAGTTTCTCTGCATAGCAAGGATTTTCACCTTTATGGTACAGCAAGAGCCGGCTTCGCTAAGTAAAACTACTCTGCATAGCCGGCCTTCGGCCGGGCGCAAGGATTTTATCCTCTATGGTATAGCAAAATCCGGGTTCGCTAAGTAAAGCTTCTCTGCATAGCCGGCCTTCGGCCGTGCGTAAAGATTTGTTCCTCTTTGGTATGACAAACACCGGCTTCGCTAACTAAAGCTACTCTGCATATCCGGCCTTCGGCCGGGCGCAAGGATTTTCTCCTCATTGGTATAGCAAAAACCGGCTTCGCTAAGTAAAGCTTCTCTGCATAGCCGGCCTTCGGCCGGGTGCAAAGATTTGTTCCTTTTTGGTATGACAAATACCGGCTTCGCGAACTAAAGCTTCTCTGCATAGTCGGCCTTCGGCCGGGCGCAAAGATTTGCTCCTCTTTGGTATGACAAATACCGGCTTCGCTAACTAAAGCTTCTCTGCATAGCCGGCCTTCGGCCGGGCGCAAGGATTTTCTCCTCTATGGTATAGCAAGAACCTGCTTCGCTAAGTAAAGTTACCCTGCATAGCCGGCCTTCGGCCGGGCGCAAGGTGTAGTGGAAAATCACACTTTTATACAAAAACTTAAAACGTCCATAACTCGAAAACTAAGCGTTTCCGCCAACTTTTTTATTTTATTTTTTCTTCTTATTTTTTAATTTTCTATGTACCTAGGTACTTTTTTTTTATTTGGAGCTGCGTCGGTAAACTAGATTTAAGCCAAAGAGTCAATTGGCTGAGGACTTGAGAACTTGAAAAATCACCTTCTTTATTTATTAATTTTTCACTGACTAAGTATTTTTCTTCAATTCATGTTATAACACTTCATGCGAAACTTTATCAAAATCTTGCGAAACATGGATGAAGAGTGGAGAGCAATTTTTTTTCTTTTTAAACATTTTTCGGTGTTGTTTTTTTTTAATTTTAAGTTCTATTCGCCTTAAAAAATACCCTTTACTTCTATGATTGTAAAAGTTTAAGACAATTGAAATAAAAAAAGCGAAAAAAGAAATAATTCAAAATATGTTTTGTTATGTTTTACATATATAATTTGAAAAAGAAAAAATTAACTGGTATCAAAAACAGTAAAAACATTTCCTTTATTTGCTGTGGATTCCCAAAATAATAAAAAAAAAAACAACAACAAACTTATTATTATTCTTATAAAGTTAAGTTGACATCTTCTTTAACATTTACAAAAAAAAAAAATTAATAAACAAATGTCTTCAAATCTCTGTAAGGCGTCAACAAATATGGCGTCAAGTTCCTTTCTAAAACCACTTTCATAAAAAGTATTTTATTACTTAAACAAATACATAAGCAAATTTGTGTACCCTACACCAGAACACAAGTGCTGATTGAGGTTGTATAAAGTTTGGCATACCCTGGGTTATATTAATTATTTTCCGAGTAGTAGTAACGCAGACCTTGAACCCATTGTAGTAGTGAAATAGGCGAGAGTTTAAAATTGGTAGCGGTATTTCGGAACATATTCACCCCTATCGTGAATAACAAGTGGAATTTTTGTTCCCATGAAATTTTCATTCCCCTCGAAGGGAAAAAAGCAATCGTGAATCTCGTGTGAAAAATTGTTCAGTTCCAGTGAATGTAAAAAAAAGAAGGAAGATTAAAAAAATTAAAAATCAATGAAATTTTTGTTCAAAAATATACAAGTATATATTTTAAAGAAAAGTTTAAATAGTATTGGAGGCATAGTTTGATTACAACGTTAGTTTTTTGCACTTTTTTAATTTAATGTAGTAAAATATTTTCCAAAATTTTTCCACCAAGTCAATCAAAAGCTTCACAAATCCGCAGGCAATCGTACTGTTGTTTTGCATTTTGTTGAGCAATATATCGGTTTGTGCCTCATTAACTTTATTTACGCTTAATATTCGATTTATAGGAGGAGCTACTTACATACATGTTCTGTTCCCTAGCAAAAATAAAACGAGAAAATCTAAGGGAAATGTGAACAAATTACGAGGGAACAAATTGTTCACGATAAGAGGAATTTTTCCCGTGAACATTTTTTCACGTTATTATTCTTCTTTGAATTACATTTTTTCATGGGAGTTGTTTATGTAAAAAGGGGAAAAATTACTAGGGAAAAATAATTCACGATAGGGGTGATTATATTGACATTTTCTGCACATTAGGATTATATAAATAGAAATGATGCCATAAAGTAATAAATACCACAAAAAAACCCACTCTCCGAAAGCACTTTATTCCAAAAATCTCAATGAATGCACTTTTTTTGTCATAAATCCTATAAAACCAATACCGTATTATATCCAATAACTGGCTATAGCACTCATAAGGTTAATACCTTTTTCGAAAGTCATAAAATTGTTTTAAATAATGAAAATTTAATATTAAAAATCGTCTATGATTAAAAATTTTAATTTCAAAATACTTACAGCCAATTTTACGATGTCACACGTTAATTTTAGAATTTCTAAAATTTGTTTTTGTTTTAAATGTTATTTTCTATGCGAACGTAATCGTGTGACATCGTGGGATTGGCTGTTAAAATCTTCTCAAATAAAGCTATACGCCAAGTTCAGGAAATCCAAATCGGGTGAAATTGCCATCGAACGAGATTTTCAGTTCATTTATTTTAAAATTATTAAAGTTATTTCTGGTTTTAAAAGAAGTTCTGGCAAAGATAATCTAAATATTATGAACTAAATTCGATTTTCGACAGCAGTCGAATTAGCTAATCGAACGAATTTTCATTTGGTATTATGGCGCGGATTCGATAAAAATTTACTATTGTGATTTTGTTAATTCACAGTAGTACATTTTCGATCAGCTGTCACTTAAAATAAAAAATTTTTGTTTACAAATTTAAAAAATAAAATTAAAGTTAAACGTGGTTACGGCGAATTATGGTTGTTTTCAAATAATTTAGCTTCAGTGGGGTTTCATCCCATTTTTTTACATGCTGAACTTTGCTGCAAATCATTTGGTGAAAAAAGAATTTTGTTCCATAAGGACTTGCATAAAATGAACAAAACAGATCAAGAATATTGCATTTGGTATACGAACACCAAAAAATTTACAAATAGTTACATTTTCAACAAGTTTTTTACATTTATTTGAAGAGTCGAAAGCAAATTTGTTTTCGTTGAAAAATTCGATGCACAACGAAACTTTCGACAGTGCTGCCAACTCATAATACCAAATTAAGATTCGAAAGTCGATGTTCGATAGCCAGCGAAAATCGTTTATCGAATGTAACTCATAATAGAGGCCTATATAAAAATGAATCCATTTTTCCCTTGCTCAAGGCATCACGCGTGCATGGCTGGACCGATTTCACTAATTCTTTTTTTGTTGTATTTGTTATTATTAGGAGAAGGTTTTTATGTAAGAACAAATTACGAAATGTGGGTAGGGGCTGGGGAATTGGTACCCCCCATTGGATGCCAATATTAAATATCGCATATCTTAAAAGCCGCTGCACGCATTTTGTTGAACTTTTGGTAGTAGGATCTTCTGAGACCTAAAATTGATACAAAATAGCAGCGGGGGAAGTGATTCCCCAAATAGAACGCCAATGTTTAATATCGCATATCTTAAGAACTGTTATAGTGAGTATGTTCAAACTTTGTAGAAGTCACTCTTACGGTATGCTACACTATCGAAAATAAAAATAAAGCGGGTAAGCGCAGGAGGGGAAATACCTCCCATAGGATGCATATATTAAATATCGCTCAACTGAAGAACTATTAAAGGGAGAGTCTTCAAACGTGGTTAAAGCTACTATTATGGTAAACTATACATTTTAATATAGAAATGGGCGGGGTAGACAGAGGAGCAGCAGTACCCCTCATAGATAGAAATATAAATAAGAGCCACTGCACGCATTTTGTTGAACTTTTCGTAGTAGGATCTTCTGAGCCCCAAAATTTAAATAAATTAGCAGCGGAGGAAGTGGTACCCCCCATAGGACGCCAATGTTTAATATCGCATTACTTAAGAACTGTTATAGTGAGAATGTTCAAACTTTGCAGAAGTCACTCCTATAGTATACTACACTTTTGAAAATAAAAATAAAGCGGGTTTGCGCAGGGCGAAATACCTCCCATAGGATGCATATGGGCATTTCCTGGGGTCACGAACGTACGTTCGTAAGCTTTTGATGTACAAATAATATAGAAAACAAAACTTTTCCTAGCATTTTTTTTCGATTCGATAGCATTTGGGTAGCTCTATGTTAATTGCAAAAGATGGATTTCATCGAGTTTAAGTTTTCATAATAAGAGTTATAAACGTGTGGTCACGAACGTACGCAAAAAAGAAGTCAACTTTGGCTGACAGTAGTGAAATGTAAAAATCTGCGTAATGGAACGGAATATTCAAATGTGATTAGTTTATTTTTAAAGTGTATTAATGTAGGTATCCATCCAGTATTTACAAAATAAAATATCTCTCTTCGCTTTTGTGAAATTGGCGTATTTACCGGTCGCGAACGTACGGACCGCGAACGTTCGATTTTTCAATATGTTTTTCTATTATTATCACAACGCATTTTTCCATAAATGTCTTCAAATTTCCTTAACAAAAAAACTTAATGCTCTTTTTACAACTGATTGTAATGAAGAGATTATAAAGAAAGAGTGTAAACATAACATATTTCTTGCATGTATAATAAGTATATAAAAATGTCTTTTGAAGTAGAGAAGAGAAGAGATTATAAAGAAAGAGTGTAAACATAACATATTTCTTGCATGTATAATAAGTATATAAAAATGTCTTTTGAAGTAGAGAATACAGAAAAATATAAAATCTTCCACTTTCCAGCCCAATTTTCTCAAGTAAAACAGCTGAGATATGCTATGAAACCATTCTTTTATAAGAACAAAGACTTTTTTATAACAATAAACAATAAAAGACGTTGATAATCAACATTTTATTTTTTCATCCTGGTAGACCATTCTGGGGAAATGCCCATATATAAAATATCTCTCAACTGAAGAAGTGGTTAAATCAGTGTAGCGAAGCGCACCGGGTTAAGCTAGTAGGCAATAAAACTGTAAAATAATAAAAAGAAGTTTTTTTTTAAACAGGGAGGGTCCTTTTTCGAAAATTGTTCATTTTAAATTTCAATCAACAGAATATGGCCCATATTTACAAGCAAGTTATAACAATTGCCCATGAGTCCAATCAGTGGTCAAATTTCTATATTTTGAATAAATTATACTCTCATTTTTGATGGAGGGTATAAAAGATTCAGTACAGCCGATTATAGAAAAGCATTCTTACATATTAAAAAATTTTTTTTGTAATACATACATCGCTACATATGTTTGTATGTATGTGTGTTTTTCAGTTAAAAATAAATTTGTTTATGAATATATAATATTTTATTGCTTAAATGCCAAAAAAAATATATGTTAATACAGTGTATTCTCCCTTAACGGACAACATCCTTAACCTCACTTCCCCTTTCGAAGCACACTTTGGTCTCGCTGTAGCGAGAAAAGTTCTTTAAAACGAAAATTTCCCTTGCACGGATACATTTATATAATCCCTTCGCTGCCCGATCATAAGAGATTCCACTGTGCAGACTTTTTCTTTAATTTTCCGTTTTTTTATCGTTCTGTAATATATTTCATTTCATGTTGTTGGCAGTAAGATAAAAATGTATGAAAGCATCATGCATATGAATTAATATGTGTCAACATGGTGTTAAACAAAAGCTCATAGAGAAAAAACAAACTGTCTTCTTCCCCTTTTAAGTTGCCTCCACTACCCCAATTTTTGACTGCAAATTTTAAATACACCCGTTTTTCTACTTATTTGCTTATAACAATTGAAATGTAAATGTTGGTTTTAGTGTTGCCAATTGTTTTTTTTGTTCTAGCTGGAATATGTCAAGTTTAAAACAACAACTACCAAATCGTAAGGATGGTGTTCTATGTTGTTGTTTTTCCTTTCATATTCTTGTTAAAATTTCTATATATAATAAATTTATTACTTTGACTTGACATCTAAGAAAAATGTAAATATAAGAAAAAAAGAAAATGGACAAAGTTTGTATATGTTTGGAGAACATTTTAAAACAGTTTTTTAAAAAGAATAATTAATAACCAGACTAATTGGCTGACAACCCTTATTAAAAGTTCAAAAGCTTTAACGTAAAAATCTAGAATTTTAAAGAAAATTTAGACTAAGCCGAATCTTAAATAGACAATTTTTACTGGTTCTTCGTTCAAGCCTTGATCATTTAAGGTCTTAGCTTTAAATATTTCTTTTACAAAAAGTCATTTGTAAGATATTTAAGCTTTTAAGACCTTTATTTTTTTTTTAATTTATAGTATTTTTAATTAAGATTTACAAAAATTTAACGTATAAGGTTAAATTATGAAAAAAAGTTCTTTGAGCTTTGATAACTTTTATAGTATTTATTGTTGTTAAAAACCTAAAGAAAGCTTTTAACGTTTTTTAATGGTTTTAAACTACTTTGCCGTTATTAACTTTTAATAATTAGAAACAATACTTCGTACTTTTAATTTTGGCGAATTTTTTAAAAGCTTAAAAAAGGTTTTAAATTCATTTTAAAGTTATTATTAATTTTCTATTAAAAATTACTCATTTTTTTTACATTTAAGTTAATATAATTTTAAAAAGCTTTTACACATTTGACATTTTACATATTTTTCTGAAGCTTATGTCCCAAAAAGCTTTTTTATTTGATAAAAGTTTCTTACAATTTTTTTATAAAAATGAGGAAAGTTTTATGTATATAATATATACTATATATATATTAAATTTCCAGCTAATTTTATTAATGGCTTAAAAGATTTTAAATATAGGTTTTAAAAAGCTTTCGTATTAAAAAGCTATTCAATTGTTTTCTATTATTTTACAAAAGTTAATTATTATAAAACTATACTTATTTCTTTAAATTTGAGTAAAAAACTAAAACGCTTTTTATAATATATTTTCTAAAGCTTCAAAAAGCTCTCGAATACATTATTTTTTGCTAAATATAATAATATAAAATATTTATATAATAATTAAGAAAATAAATTTCTTTATTTTCAGGAAAATTAATTTAATGATTTTTTAGGTTTTAAGGGGTTTCCTCTTTAGCTGAAATTCTATAAAAAAGCTTTATTATAAAATCTATCAATTGTATAAGTTTCGTAAAATCTTCTATAAATATCGCAAAGCTTTAAAAATCTAAAACTGTTAGGATTTTTTTTGTTCAACAAAATTAAAGAAAAACTATTTTACATTTTTAACAAAAATGTTAGCAAAAATAATTTTTTTTTTTTTTTTATTGCGAACAATGTGTAGGAGCTTTAAAAAAGTTTTCGCATAAACTATCGTAATTTTACTCACAATTGCAATTAACAATCATTTAACCAAGTATTTATAAACGATTATTAAATTTAACAAACGTTTATTAAATTGAAAATTTGTTTATGAATACAGGCATTAATATTTAACGTTTAAGTTATGCTTTAACATATTTAATTTTTTCAATATTTTCGTTAAAGCTTTGGTAAATTTAAAAAAAGCTTTGGATACAACGTGTTTACTATTATGCTGGGTACACACAGTGCAACCTACATGGAAACTGTTTCAATGCAACCTCAAAATATCAAAGCGTTTTGATGTGTATGCAATCTGAAATGAATGAAAATGAATTTAATTCACTGGATTGCGTAAACGTGTTGCATAGTGTGTACCCAGCATTACAAACTTTGGCAAATACTACAAATTTCATTAAGGCTTTAGCTAAGTTATGGAGAAACACTTTAAAAGCTTTTAAAGCTTATAACTGTTTTATATGACAAAGTTATTAACATGCTAATGTATGTATACTCACAATTGCAATTATCAATCATTTAACCAAGTATTTATAAACGATTATTAAATTTAACAAACGTTTATTAAATTGAAAATTTTTTTTATGAATACAGGCATTAATATTTAACGTTTAAGTTAAGCTTTAACATATTTAATTTTTTCAATATTTTCGTTAAAGCTTTGGTAAATTTAAAAAAGCTTTGCATACAACGTGTTTACTATTACAAACTTTGGCAAATACTACAAATTTCATTAAGGCTTTAGCTAAGTTATGGAGAAACACTTTAAAAGCTTTTAAAGCTTATAACTGTTTTATATGACAAAGTTATTAACATGCTAATAAAATACTATATATAAAATCTTTAATCATTTTTACACAATTGTTTTGAGTTTTTTTAATATTTTTAAACACAAATGTATACATATATGTGTTTATAACTGCCTTTGGAGCTTTTTTTTTAAATATTAATTCATAAAACAAAAATTCCTTTTAAACAATTCTGCTCGGGTTTTCTTTACCTGTAAAATGTTGGTATTTTATTGGCATCTAAAAAAGCTTTAAAAAAATTAAATAAAAGGTTTCTTATAATACTCGTGTGGAGGGTAAAAACAACCTCATCCAAATAGAATCCTTAAGTCTGAAACGTTTTTTCAAATCCAAAATAAGAATGTTGAGGTGAGGAAAATTTAAGCATTGCTTAAATGTTAAGCAGGATGCTAAAACACCTCGAGCTGGTAAAAAATACACATCATAAAATCGTCATAATAAAGATTCCACAATCCTTGCAAACAAAAAAAAAAAAAACAAAAAAAAACTTACAACCCAGCAAACATTTGTTTGAAAATAAAATTAAAGTACTTTTGTTTATAAAAAACGAACAAAAATGACTTTTATATCAAGAATTTATTGAGAATTTTATGCAATATTTTTCTTTAAGCTTAAAGTTACGCTTTTTAGCTTAAGCTAAATATATAATTAATATGTCTTTACAAAACTTGTAGGTGTTTCTTGGTACCAGAGTTTTATTTAACATACTTTTCTATAGATTTTATTTTTTCTATTTCATACTTTCAAATCTTTATTTAATGCTTGAGGGTCTTTTTTTGCTATTTCATGTTAACCTGCTTGTTTTACAGCTCTCCTTAGCACCCGACAGGTAACATACTTCTAGTCTGAGTGTCTGTGTGTTTGGAATTTCATTAATATTTTATTACGCTTTTTTCCAGTTTATAGATTTTTTCCTGTTACTTCCTCTTTATACCTTATGAAAATGAAAATTCTGAATAATATTTTACCCCCTTTAAGCGAAAAGCTTCATACAAATTATGTTAAGGTAGTGTTAAATTCACAACTTTTACTACCCCTACTATTTGAATTTCAACTAAACTACAAGTTTATGTTGGTTGTTTAAATATTAATTTATTCAAAGTGAAAATTCAATTTTGATTCAATGATTTTTTGTGAGAAATAAGCGTGTTAGAAGGAATGGTGATGACGAAATGCTGCTGCATAGATTTTAGTTATTTACTTGGTGTTGCTATACATATTCGGAAAATAAATTCGACAGTAGCAGCAAAGTTTGTAACTACAATACTTTTAATATGTTTTAAAAAGAAAACTTTTAAGAGCTTGCAATACAAGTTTTACTTAAGCATGTTCTTTAAAAAGATTTAAATAACAAATAGATGAGAGTATGAACTTGGCTACAGTGTAGTTTAAATACTTGCCCATAGTGCTGTGCTTGGCTATATTGTTGGCAGGTGTTAATTTGGTGTAGATAAGAGTCTATGTCGGCTAAAGATTTAGCTATTAATTATATTTAACGGCACTAATGGAGTATGTGTATAGCAGATGCTTAAAAGTAAGAGCTTCACTTGAGAGCCTGATGCCAAATATAGCTGAACCAAATCAATCTAGACGAGTACTCATTTCATCAGTAGCTAGTTAAGTTGTCCTGTACGTGGCTCCTATATGGGTAAAGGACCTAAAGCAAAGGTCAGGTGCAAAAAAGTGCAATCATTATATAGGCTATGTGCGCTAGGTGCATGCTGTTTTTTCATTACAAAATCTAAATATATTGCCCTGCCCTACTTATAACAGCAATGATACCAATAGATATATTGGCTGACGAGGCTAAACGCCTGTAGGAAACAAAGAAACGCTGAGGAGAAAAGGATGCAAAGTAACGTAATTAAAAAGGGAAAGATCAATAGAAAATGGCAAACAAGATGGAAAGGGAAGAAAGCCGTTCGCTCGACGCTAGAAATGCGGCTGAAGAGGAAACACTTATAAGTGAACTAACATCTGTTAAAGTTTTAATCAGGACATGGAGGATACAGAAAATACTTAAAGAGATTTTGATTGACCGACTACCTTGATTGCGTGCCCCCACTACCCAAATCACAATAAAGACCTTGAGCACGTTGTGTTTTGTTGCCCAAGCTTAATTCAGGAACACAAATAAGTTAAACAAATAAATGGAAGCCAACTAAGTTCAGAAAACAATATCGATGCTTTGCTAAGAAGGAAGGAACACTGGGGGATGATATGCAGAATGATTAAGAGCATTAACAAAACTGAAAGCACAAAAGGATCTTAGCAGATCTCTCCAACCAGTAGAGAGGACACATTATGGCTTTTCACCCCTTAGATGAAATATCCATAAAAACAGTTCCACACAGTTATTGGAAGACGAGGGAGGTGGATGTAGACGGTAAGAATTCGACATATCTCGTTGTTATTATACGGGTATCTTATGAAAGCATTACACCTGTCCAATGAAAAAATTTATATATACTCGTCTATAGTGTAGACTATGGAATCTGCTATGGTTTGGGCCATATTGATCCAAAGGTCTTCTAATTGTTAAAAAAAATTTAAAAAAGAAACTTAAAGAAGCTTTTAATACATACAAAACTTTTATAACATTTAAACCTTATTATTGAAAAAGTTACAAGAAAATCTAAAAAAAGCTTTTAGTGTAACAAAATTTAAATTTACAATTTTTATCATCGAAGATATGGTAAATATAAAACTTTGTTTGCTTAATTGGTTTAGATGCTATTTTTAAAGCTCTAATTTTTTTTTTTGCAAAATTTTAAATTTTTAAAGAAATTATCTATAAAAAGCTCAAAGCCTTTACAATTTTTTTTATTAAAGCCTTGCAACGGGTTTTAACAAAATTTTTGCCAATAAAAAATTTATTAAAAAAAATTAAAAAGCTTTAAATATACATATAAATAATTTAAAAATTTTTTTTTTATAAATATCGGAAAAAGTTTTTAAAAGTTTAGTAAAAATGCTGCTAAAGCTTTGAAAATTTTCGTGCATTTCAGCTTTATTACAAAATTTACTAAAAATAAAAAGCTTTACACATTTTTACAAAATATTTAAGGTATTTTATTAATTACAACAAAAGGTAATAAAAGCTTTAAGTAGGTACTTTAAAAACTTTGCAGTATTAAAGATGATTTTGTAACGAATAAAAATACAACTGTGTTGGCTTTTAATTAGGGAAACTCTTAACATCTGTTTAAATTGCAAAGAATTGCTTATATGAATTAAATTTTAAGCAAGAACTTTTTATAAAAAAAACTTTTAGCTAGGCAACTAAAAGAACATTTCTGCAATTTCTTGTATTAAAATTTATGTAATTTATGAACAAAGCCTGGGAATAGATGTCAAAATATAGAACTCTAATAACAAACAGTTTAATTTAAAAAGAAAATGTTTATTTATTTGACAAAATTTAAAATACATGGGAACAGTAAGATAATTTCTTTAATATTACATAAAAACAGCTAAAATTTAGGAAAATATTTGTGAAAAATTATTTTTAATTTGTTTTATACTCTTATTAGAGTTATTAAAGCACGTTCAAACTGGGAAGAGTTTTCCAAAAGTGGGAAGAGTTTGATTTATAATTGATAACAACAATTTTTAATTAATACTGTTTCAAAAAACTTCTAAGGAACAGTACATAAGATTTAAGACCTAAAAGTGTTTTGACTTAAGTGGTAACAGTTAAGTTCAATAAACATTTTTTTAAATATATGTTTTTCTTAATTTTTTTAATTTAAGCTTTTAACAATTTGTTTTTTTTTAGTATCTCCAATATAATTTCAGTTCAATCTCCTATTGACCTTATTTTAACCCAACCAACAAGCCACCAATGAACTATTCCCTCCACCTGTTTCTGCCTTTATTCGCTTTATATATTTTGCAACCTTGTAACATCTTTGCTTTACGCTTAACACTTCCTGCTCCATCTCTTGCATCTTTTCCTTAATAATTCCCTCTCTCTCTCTCTACTTATATTTATTTTATATAAATCTGAAAAATTTTTTTTTCTTATTTTGTAACATTTATTACCTTTGCGGTTATAAAAGTAAAGTTTTTCGTTTTTTTACGGTTTGAAATTGAAAGTGTTTATGTTGAATTTTATATGTGGCTTGAAATGCTTTAAGGTTTATTCAAGTGTATACTACTGTATACATATATAACCTTTCTACCCTAGATCCAAAATCAAACATTTAACACATACACACACACACACACACACACACACACAACTAGGAGTTCACAGGCCCTTAAAAGGCTTTAGATGGTTGGGTGTGAAGTGTGAAAATATTTATCTTTTTATGGGTTATAACAACTACAACTACACAAGTTAAAAAAAAAAAAATACTCACCCACAGACAATGAATGAAATTTAATTATAAAAATTGTTTTACACATAAAAAAGAAGTGAGAGCAAAGGAAAAAATTTTGTATTAAAAAACTGAATTAAATAAAATACAAAAGAAAAGGAAATATCGCTGATTTACTGTAACAGTGTCATAAGTCCAAGATCGCCAATTTTTACTTAATATCACTAATTTACAGTAAATCATTCTTATCTTCTAGATATTCTAAACTCAACTCATGGGAGAAAAATGAAATTTTCTTCTTCCACTATGCTGTATGTAAATTTTTAACAATAAGTCGTTTTATGCCAATTTAAAATTTTTGAGCTATGACGATGTTGCAGCAAGGGAGCGAAACATGAAAGAAAATATGGTTATTGGAAAAACTTTTTATTTTTTTATATTGTATTGAAAATGTGCTATTGAAAATTGAAAACAAAAAAAAATAAATGAAAGAAATAAAAAGAAATGATACAAACGTGAATGAATAAAGTGAGGGAATAAATGTATTACAAATTCAGTTATGTTTAATTTTCATATACAATTTACATACATATGAACATTGTATTGCAATTCGTTTTTACCTTTAAGTGCTTTATTCTTTAATGTTTAATAATAAAAAAGGGTAATAAAATAATTTTTTTTGAATGAATTGATTTTATTTAAAAGTAAACTTATCTTAAGTAAATAAAGTCAAAATGTTCTAGTAACTTTCTTCTAGCTGATATGCAAAATTGCAACTGTTCCCAGGGTATTTAACGTAAATAAATAACTGTATATCACATTAAATGGCAAAAATTAGAATTTCCCAATTTATTTAACACATTACGCCAATTATTTTAAACTGTTCCCACTTTTAAAATACTCTTCCCAGTCTTAAAACTACAGAAAAACTTTTAAACTTAGTATAAATATAACAAAAATTTCTATTTTGATATATATTTGAACTACAAATTAGAGTTTGCATGGGTTTTTGCAACTGTTCCTAGGGTGTATAACGTTTTCAGGCAGTTTTATAACACATAACATGATAAAAATTACAATTTTAGGACTTAGTTAACATATGACGTCAAATAATGTAAACTGTTCCCATTAAAAAAAATACTCTTTCCAGTTCAAAAATTATGGACAAATGGTCACAACTAATCTGAAATCTAAATTTTCAAGTAACTTTTAACTAAAATTTAAAGTTTGTGTAATTTTTTTTTAACTTTTGTTATTTTTTATAAAATTGTGCAAATATTTACATTTAACATTAATAACTAATATTTTATCATATTATACACCAATGAATTTAAGCTTAAAAAATACTCTTTCCAGTACAAAACCCGTAAAAAATAGTTGCACTTTAGCTGAAAGGTCCAATTAGTGATGACATAACCTTACAAAACAGCTCTTTGAACCAACTTATTATAACTCCATAACCATAGAAACTGTTCCCAGTCAGATTAATAAGATATAAATATTTGAAGGCATAAAACTTAAACTTTTACAATAATTTTCTCCACTCTAAAAATTTAAATTAGATTTTTTTTGAAAACTAACTGTTTCCAGAAATGCGAATTCACTAAAATGTTCCTTTATACAAATTCGAAATGTATTACTTCGTCTCAGACCGTTAAAAAAAACTAGACTTTCAAGATATAATTCAAGATTTTAATAACTTTTAAAAGTTCTTAGTGTAATTTAAACAATTTTTAGTTTTACAAAAAAAAAAGCTGTTCCCAGATTTTTTAAATGCTAATAACTTTCTGAACGCTTGAAAAGCCAGATTATTTTAATTTCAATTTCCTATACTTAGAAATATTATCAGTTAATTTTTGGAGAAAAATTTTAACAATTTTTAAAGTTTTTGTAATTCAAACTGTTCCCACTCGCTCTGCGTTTATTTTTAACCACTTTTGCGCTATTTTGGAGTAAATTTCCATTTTTTAACTAATTACAAAAAAAATGGACTATCATTTTTTATAAGAGCGAACTATGCATTAAAAATTTTGCTAAAACTGTTCCCAGACTTATAGAACTTAAAAAGGCTATTTTAAAGAAAAATGTGATTAAATGGAATCTTTTTTTACAAACTTACAGCTTTTCATAAAACCAAGGTGTTCCTAGTTTTACAAAAACTGTTCTCAGCCTTAAAATGCTTTTAAAAGTTTCCTAACTGCTATAAAATTATTTTTAATAGCAACAAATTTAAATTCATTACATGTACTTTGAAGTGTTTTCAAACTATTTGGAGCTGTTCTCACTACGTCTTATTAAGACTTGAACACATGTTTTGCTTGTTTTTATTGAGTTCTTCGTTATTTCTATTCCTTCATTCAAATTTCTCCTGGTGCTTTAAACATTTAAACGATCTTTTTGGTTAAAAATCAATAAACTTTTTATTTGGTCATGATAATTTTTCAGTTAAAATAATTATTTTTTTCTGTTTGGAAAACCTTGAAGAAATGATTAACAAAAGTTGTTGTAGTGGGCTTGTGTTTTTTTTTCTAAATTTCGTTTCCAATAGTACGTGTTTTGAGTTGGTTATTAACCACAAAATTTAGCACTTATATGTTGTATTTTTTATTTTTTTTTAATGACTATCCAGGCCTTAAACATTTGTTGGTTAGACTAAAAAACAAAACTTTTTTTAAACTTTTAATAAAGCGTGAAAATATTTATTTGCTTGATATAAAAAAGAAAAAGAAAAAAAAATGAAGAAAATTTTATATGCCAGAAAAACTTTTCAAACATGATTTTTTCTCCCCCTCCCCTTTTTATTAATTTTTCAAAAATGCGTGTGAGCTAATGTTTTTTTTTTCCTGGAAAAGAGGTGGGGAAATGAGTTTGTTCGTTTTCCTTAAGTTCGAGAACAAAATACACATTGTAAACCTTTAACCAGGAACAAAGGAAGTAGAGAAAAAATCGATAATATCAAATAAATATTACAGTTATAGTTTTACGAAATAATAACTTTGTTGGTCTGTATTTCTTTCAAATTTATGATGATGATGATTCGTATGATACCAGCAGTAGTTGTACCTAGTGTTAATGCTCAATAGTGAAACTGGAGGAAAGGGAAGAAGTCATAGTTATGGTTATACATTTAGTTAAGTTTCAACTTTATTACGTGCCAAATATAGAACTTGAACTGTCGTAAAAAGTATTTTTTATTTGTAGTTTTTCCACAAGTTTTTCTTTTTTCCAGGGGATCCGAAGAAAACAAAACACAGAACTTTTTATAAATAATTTTGAGAAACGATAAAATATGTTAAATGTGACTAGAAAATGGTGACATTGCAGACAAGGTTTTAGTAAAGACTATAAACTTGGTTGTGGTTTAGGCTGTAGAGATATAGTACCTGTTTAAAAAAGTATGTATGTATCTACTAAAGACAGTACCCTCTAAAAACTACTTAACAGTTAGATCTCTTTCCTACCAACAGATCGGTGTACGAAAATATTATCTCGGGAGTGTCTTAAGGATCGGTTCTAGTTCCATTATTTTGGCTTAAAGTTGACGAGGGAGTAAAAATCATGGGTTTTTGAAGGATGTCGCAGCAGTTGTTCCAGCTCGTAATCTTGTCGAATGAGCGCTATATGCAAATGATGCCATTATAAGTATAAAAATATGGCTTCAGTTTCAATGGACAGAACATAATACAAAGGTGAAACGGATTATCATTAAGTTTACAAGTGATGTCGATCAATTACAATAGAATCCCGATAATTCGAAGCCGAAGGGAAACTTTTGATGAGTAATAGGATAGGAGGATATAATAGTTTTCCAAACAAAGAGATTTCGATTTAACGAGGTTTAAATTAAAAAAATGATTTATAGGGGTTTTAACTTAATGAACTATAAACAAACAACCTTGTAAAAAAAACATTGCCTTTGTATTTTGCTCAAACATATTCGGGCATGTTCTGACATCGGAAAAAGATTTTTTGCATTTCTATCATCGGACGCTTCTCACATGAAATCTTCAAGAGTCTCTGCTGAAGCTCCACCATTTTGGCATATGGTTTAAGCAAATGGAGTCGCAATTCGTAATGGCTGGTGTTACTTAAGATGCGACCAGAAATCCGTATGAGCAGACATACAAATATTCAACGTCGGCTAGTAAGTCTTTGCAACAAAATGGAATCTTTTGGTAGATCAAGAAGCAAAGGACAACCTCTAATAAGTTTAAACTTGGCTAAAGTGCAAACACTATCTCAGCGCTCAAAGTTAAAAATTTTCAACACAAATGTCAAGTCCACTCTCCTTTACGGTTGCGAAAGATGGAACGCTGCCTCTCGAGACATGCAGAAGATCTAAGTGTTTGTTAATCAGTGTCTTCGGAGAATATTGCGAATATTCTGGCCTAAAGTGGTGACAAACAAAACAGACTTTGGGAACAATCCAACCAACAACACATGACCAAAGAAATAAAAAGACGTTAATGGCGGTGGATTGGCCACACGAAAAGATCACAGAACTACATTACAAGAAATGCCATAGACTGGAACCCGCAAGGAAGTCGAAGAAGAGGACGCCCAGCTCATACGTCAAGAAGGCAAATTGATGTAGAAATTACCGGAATGGGTAAAACCTGGGGCGAAGTGAGAGCATTGGCACAGGACAGAAATTTATTCAACCAATTTATTGAGGCCCTATGCTCCTTATACAATCGATGGGAACATTTATTATAAAGTCCAGAAAATATTGTATACTGTAGTCCATAGGCTAGGCTTGGTAATCGTTAGGTCACTAGTTGATGGCGAGCAGTCACTACTGCAGCTTAAAATCTTCAAAGTAAAACCAGTCATAAGTGTTTCAAAAGTTCTTGGCATTGCGTATAAAATTCTAGAAAATCGTTTTTCATCTTTTTAACCAACCATAAGAACACTGCAGTATTTTTCTTATTTGCAATGTTTGTTTGTCATAAATGTTTTATGCACTCCAGTAATTTTCATTGAATTTGTTTGTGTATTCTAGTTCTTAGACCATTGTATTTTTCTTTTTCAATTTTCTTTTATTTCTTTTTAAACTATATTTTATTTAGTTTTTCACTACAATTCTTTTGTTATTTTTTTTTTTTGTTTTTTGGCAAGTGGGGAAGGGGTGGTAATTTTTCTTTAGATTTTTTTCTTAACATCCTACTTTAACAAACTTAAGATTTTTTTTTTTTTTTTTATTTGCTAAAGTTGAATGATTTGTTTTTTTACATCTTTTTCCCCAAAATAAGATTCCTTAACGACACGTTTTGAAATCTGCTACAAAAGATTTCTGGCTGCCTTAAGATTTAGACTCTCGTACTATTTTTTTTTTCTTTCTTTTTTTTTTCTTCAAAACATTTCTGGCAAATGAACTTAAATGTTGGATGGGTTTGTTGTGTGTTCTAGAGTTTAAAACGTGACAAAACTTTTTGCTCAAACTAGAGAGTTTTGTCTTTTTCCCTTCTGCTCTACAGATAACATTAAAATTACACATTTAACAGAACACCAGGCTACGCATTTATAGTTTATAGTTTGTCATCAGCAGTGGCAGGTTTTTTGCTTTCTATTTTATATGACAAATTGTTGTCAGAACATTCCTTAAATAATAAAATATTTATAGTTAAAAAAAGAGTAATCATCATCATAAAAAAAAGAAGAAGAAATGTGCGTTAAGGTCCTTTTTTTAGGAAAATTGTTGTAAGGAATGGAAATCTTGGTAGTGGAAATTCTTGCAAGACACTTTAAAGAAGCCAAGGAATATTTAAAAATTTAACAAAATAAATTGGCAGTAGGAAAAAAATTTTCCCTGTGCCGGATTTGATAGTCTAAGTTAGAATGTATAATAGACTTTATAAACATCATGAGATAAGATTACATATGTACACAGTGTCGGCTTTGGGACCTTAAGTCTGGGTTCTCACTATGAAAGTTTTCTTTCAGAAAATGTGAGTTTATTGGTGAGAGAGGAGAGAATAGGAGCAAGAAGAAATAGGAGAAAGTTTTCTTTCAGAAAGTGTGAGTTTATTGGTGAGAGAGGAGAGAATAGGAGCGCGTTCTCTTCCCCTCTCATCCATAAGCACAGACTTTCTGAAAGAAATCTTTCCTAGTGAGAACCCAGACTTAAGGTCCCAAAACCCAGACTAACTGAAGATCATCATTGACGACGATGTTGTCTTTAAGCTGAATATACCACAATTTGCTTTACGTACGATATCGCTGTCATGCTGGTTATATTAATAAGAGATAACTTATCGCTAATGAGGCAACTCATACAGGAATACAATAAGCCGAGCATAAATGAAAATTGTCCTTTTGACTAGTTGCCGGATGTATAAGTTAGTTTCTTAAACATAACTTAAGTATCTACATAGAAAAATTCTCCAACATTTTTCACCAATTAAAGCATTAATCAAAAGTAAAATCAGTTGTAATTTAATAGTTTATGAAAATTTTGATCAGAATTAAAAAATTTTATAATTTTCTAGTCATTTAAAAAAAAAATTATTTTTTTTTAAATATTTAATAACATTTTAAAAAATGTTTAATTTTTAATTTCTATAAAATTTTACCATTTTTTATAAAGTTTGATAAAATTTTAAAACTTGATGAAATTTTTAAAAACTTTTTAACAACAATTTTCGTACACAGAAAAAATTCTCCCTAATTTTTTTTCAATTAAAGCATTTATCAAAAATAAAATCCGTTTTAATTAAAAATTTAATCAAGTGAATTAAACGTTCAATCGACTGAATTAAACATATAATCAAGTGAATTAAACTTTTGGTTGATACTATTAATTTGTTTACTGCTGCAAATTTAATTATTTTTTTTTAATTAATATCAAAAAATTTTGAATTGTATTAAACTTTTATTTTATTTATTTAATGAATAATGCCGAACGTAGTAGGACCACGAGAATCAAAGAGGATAAACCTAAACACGGTTGTAAGCTCGCCGATTCTTTACACGCATCTCCAAGTATAGTCGTGTCTATGTATGGAATTTATGCCTTCCGAATTTGCAGCTCATAACGCACAATCTCGGACAAAGCAGCGTATTAAATTTAGGGCATGTTTCCTATTAACAACCTAGCGGATGCAACCAAACGTCTGTTCGAACTTTAACGAAGAGAAGAAGAAAACACAAATGGTAAACGTAAAGTAGAGAGGAAGAAAGTAAGGTTTCATTAAGATCCCAACGGGAAAAGCTAAAAAATTGGAATCGAGATTGTAATACATATCGTGTATAATATTTGTTTCCAGAATTCATTATTCTTAACACAGAACATGTCCCAGGATTGTAATAAATTATACTGCGAATGAATTAAAGAATTCATCCTTTAAAATTTTAAGTTTAAATTAAAAAATAGTAGGCGACATTAAGGCAGCAAAAAATAACGAATTTTTATTAAGAAAAACACGAATAATAGTCACGAACTGAAACAATACATTCCTTGTTATGCAAATGTGGGAATATAAGTGCATAATTATTGTGCCAGTTAAATTACCTTCTCGATTCCAATGAATGCCCTATTATTCTTTCGAAAATAATACATTATAGTTTTAGTTATTTATGTAACCAATTCCTAATTTTCCCACTGGGATTGTGGCAATCTTAATGCGAGAGAAATTTAAAAGTATAATGGACATTCAAGCTTATAAAAAACAAAGATCAACAAAATGTCCTTCATTTTGAACTCCTCCGAAACGGCTTGACCGATTTTTATGAAATTTTGTATGTGTAGTTGTTGGGTATGATAATAGGTTTTATATCGCTAGAGGCTCAAAATACTGCAATAGGGGTAAAAGCTCCCACTCCCCAATCTTCTAAACTAATAAACCGGTTTTCTTAAAATTTGGCATGCAGAAAATGTAACATCTGAAAGAGAATAAGGAATAGGGTGTGAAATAGGGTAAGAGGGCTAGAAACTCCCCCTCCATATATATTTGTAACTAATCAACCGATTTTTTTTGAAATTACGCAGGCAAATAGCGTTACAGTTGGAAAGAACTATATCCTATAATTTTTATTATTTAGGGCGTGAAATAGAGCAGGAGGGGTAAAAGCTCCCCCTGCCTCTATCTTTTTAACTAATCAACTGGTTTTATTAAAATTTGGCATGCTTACAGCAGAGGACAGGGCATTAAATAAGGCAAGAGGGGTAAAAGCTCCGACTGCCTATATCTTCTTAACTTATCAATTAATATTCTTGAAATTGGGCAGGCAAATAGTGTAACATCTGGAAAGAACCATGGCCTATAATTTTTTCTTAAAATTTGACTAGCAGACACTGCTACATCTGAAAGAAATAAGTTATGTGGCAAAACAACGTTTGCCGGCCCAGCTAGTTGTATTATATTGACAAGACGATATTGTACACTACCGCGTAGATTATATTGTACGCAGTGAAAAACAATATAGTGTAGACTAATATATATTTAGTGTAGACTATTGAATACAATGTCGTATAGACAATGGACTATATAATAGGATAAACTGCCACCTAGACAATAGTGTACAGCACGGACTTGATCACATTGTTTTCGTTTGGAGATTTTATAGTGTAGGCTATTAAATACATTTTAGTACCGACTATATTATACTGTAAGTTTACGATTATACTATAATGTACAGTACCGACTAGATACTAATTGTTTATACTGCTGTCTAGAATATAGTATAAACTATCAACTACATTGTAGTATAGATGAGATCATTTATAATAAAATACCGATTAGTCCGAGTATACCGTCTAGATTATATTGTATAATGTTTACTAGAACAAAATGTAGAAAACTTACTACATTATCGTATAGCTTATAGTGTAGACTATTGGCTGGACTATTGTGTTGATAATTGACTCGACTATGGGATAGAGTATTGACTCTTTTTTAGTGTAGACAATAATCCTATTGATAGTTTTCTAGCGTTTTTTGGTGACACTGAAGGTGGTTCTATTCGAAAATTATCTGGCGTATCCGATAATGTGCGGGACATATGATATTTTTAACCTTTTAACATATTAATTTTGTAATTTATTAAAATAACTTTTGTATAGATTAAGAGCACGACTATTAGTTAAGACTGTCGACTCTAATATCGTGTAGACAAAATATGAGATTATAATTAAGACAATGGACTAGCATTATTTAGTAGTGTAGAATATTGTGTAAAGTACTGACTAGAATAAATTATAGGTTGTAAGCTAAACTATACTATAGGGCAAATAATAAGATTATAATGAATACACTATACTTGTGTAGTCTAGTAGTGTAGTCTAGAAGAATAGACTATTGTGTAGAATATAGTTTAAAATACTGACTAGAATATATCGTACTCTTTCGACTAAACTATTATGTAGATTGTTGACTAGACTTGAATGTAGATAAGTGTAGATATACTAGCTTATGACATGAATTAAAGAATGGGCTAAAGTGTAGATAAAATACCACACGATGCAATACTATATATGTGACGCGCAAAATAGAAAGGGACTTAAGGGTTTTGTTCAGGAGAGCCATTTTAAAGATTTAAATACGTGTATCTTTGGTGTACCATCACTGAGCGTGTTGGTATTAGTCTCATTTGAAAGCGACACATCTCATGACGTCAGGGACGTGTTGGTCGACCTTGAAAACGGGCGTAGGTCGTCCCTACCTCTTGTTTTGTGTAGTCGGTTTTTACTGTTCCCTTTACCTTACTGGTCCCTTTCTCTATACGCTGTCACATATACGAGACTCTTAAGTATATTCTTTAATATTCGCTAGACTATTTGTTAGGTAAACTTGAACGTAGGCAATCAATTGAATATATTGTTCTTTACAGGAAATTATAAAATTATTTTTCAAACCATAAAATTCTTGGTTTTCTAAATTTCTTACCAATTTTTAGACATTTATTTTTTTTTATCAATTTGGACATACCTGCAAAAAAAGAAACAAAAAAATTTCATTAGTTTATTTTTTAAATATAAAAATGCTGATATATCTTCTTTAAATATATTGCAGTTTTTCTAGCAATTAATCAAAGTTTAATTTTTAAATACTTCTTTAGTTGAAGCAAAAAAAAAAAAAAAAAATATTTTTTTAAAATTTAAAATAAAAATATGTCGTTATTGTAAATATATTTGTTTATCGCTACAGGAAATACGAACTACAAATCCAAATACACAATTTGTTTTTAAAATCTAAAACGAGAAAAAATAACTAAGAATCATAAAAAATTTAAATAGAATTGAAGCAAATGAAATGGAAATAGAAAACAATTAGAAATACTTTTCAATTTGGTTCAAAGTAAATCTCTAAATTTCAAAAAACTTTCAACATTTTAATACTGCAATTTTAAGTTACTGTTAAAAATTTTGAAATAAAAAAAAAAAAAATCTAAAATAAAATTAGTTAAATCAGTATTTCAAATAAAATTATGAAAATTTGTGGGAGTTTAATATAAAGGCCTGCATAAATGTATTTAGAAATCAAACACACAACTAAAATCAAACCTGTGTACAAGACGTTTGTGTGCAACCACAATGAAAACTGCTGTGCGTTACTGTTCTTCGCACAGTTTAAATAGTGTTGTAAGGGTAAAATAATTCAAATAAATACACTCCTGGAAGTATCAGTTTCTTTAAAAACCTTTCATGACCATAATTTCTACAAAAAGAAAGCTGGGACCTAATTCTGGCAATCGTGATCGAGTACTTCTAATTTCTAATTTTTTTCAGTCGATACTGAACGAAACGAAATTAACTTTTCAGTATTGTGAAACTTAAATTAATGCTTTACAACACTGCAAAAAAATTCCGGTTTGTTTAGTATAAACTGAAATATTTAGATATTAAATTGCTTGCGAATCGAGAAAGCACTCGATCACGACTGCCAGAATCTGGCCCCTGGTCGTGTTCGTACCTTACAGTTATCCTCACATTTTTCAAAGTTTATTTCGCCTAAGTTTATTTGCCTTCAGTTGCCTTTTGTAATATGGCAGCTTTTACGCCATAGGTTTCTATACATAGCTATTTTTCGTTTTGTAGAACTTACGGGCATCAATAAAGTAACGTAGTATTGCTTTTACCCCTAATATTTGAGAATTACTTCGTGCAGTCTGTGAAAACTTGAGACGTTTACTTGCGAGTTGTATTTAGCGGAAGCATACAAATAATTTGGGATGTTTACTTGTGTGCCGTATGTGACTTACGCTTGCAAAGAATTGTAGTTGCAATGTTACCAAAGAAAATAACAAACAATATATCGATGGTTTTCTTCCGCAACCAAGTAACTCGATTTTGTCCGACTTTTTGTTTTGACCGGAAAAGTAATCAGTAAATACCGCCTTACAATTTTGCAATTTTTTTGTTTGGCGGAATATCGGAATTTTTCCTAATTCTTGGACTATAAAAGAATTTATAGCAAAAAGTTTCAAATACTTGGTAAAAAAAAAATATTTTGTATCCCCTGAAAAGTAGTTGTTTTTGAGTTACGAGGTTGCGGAATAAAACCATCGATATGTCGTATATACATATCGTACTCTCATTATTGGTTTTGTGCATATGCAAAAAAGTCGTAGTGAAGAAAAACGACAACGAAGTTTTACATGAAGTTTTCTGAAAATATACCCGATAGAATTGTTTTGTATTTGCACCACTGCTTCAAGCATATGTTTTGAAGAAAAATTTAAAGTTTTGTAAACGTTCATGAAAAAGCTTAGAAGTAAATAGTATTTTGTTGAAAGTAAAAATTATTGTTTTGTGCCGCATATGCGACTTTTCTTTGTTTATTGTGCTGAATACGCATACTTACTGCTGTGTGTATTGAGTTGTTGACATTTTATTTTGCTTTTAGTTTAATTTTTTTTTTTTTTTTCTGACGGCAATAAAGCGCAACAAGTGTATAATTTTTTTTTTGCTTTTTGATTTCCCTTAAACTACCTTTTCTTATGGCAATGAAGCAAAGCAAGAGCGTAATTAATTTTTTACGTTTTTGTATGAGGAATTTGCAACAATCGCCAAACAGTGGCGTGTAGAGCAAACCAATACTTAATAATCTTTTAAATAGTTGATATGGATCAAAATGAACACTTAATATCTCTGGAACGATAAAAAATTTCATGAAACAGGTTTTCGATTCCAATACCTAACTCAAATTTTTTTGAACTGGTCGGTAGGTCAAACCAGTAATGAGCTGGCGATATACCAAACCCACATTAAAAAACTGTGTGTACTTGTTATTCCCACTCTTATTGCTGCGAGTATGTGTCATACCGCTGTTAATTTTTGAAAGTATTTTTTACACCCGCTTCTCGCTAATCTTCTATAAAGAAGCATATATTTTTCTCTTCTACACGTTCAAACTTTCAATGATTTGAATATAAATGTGTTTAAATTGAATTATGCAGGCATCTTGTTAAAGAGGTATCAGTTTCACAGCCACATTGTGTTTGGTAAAACTAGAGTTAAATAGCATTTTTTTTAACATGAACTAGTGAATGTAAAACTTTCCCTTCTTTTCTAATGCTGGTTTTTTTACGAGTTTTTAAACTATTAAAATGGTTATTTGTTGCAGTTATTTCCTCTTTTTTTTGGCAAAATAATACAATAAAAATAAATTTTTTTCATGGTTTTATTTTAAAAACACAATTCCAAAAACCGTTTTTCAATATAGGTCACCAAGTCTTTAACCGAAAAATATAAAAAAAATTTAAAATAAAATGTTGTAAACAATTTTTATTTCTCAAATCTATATTAGAATTTTGTAGTAAAAAGGGTGGTAACGACCACAAGTGTCAGCTTGTTTTGGGCTTGAGTTTCGCAGGGTTATGATTTAACGCCTACATTAGAATACAAATAGAAAAAAATGACTGCAGTAAAATTGAGCTATAAATCATTAATGGCCTGCCAATGCTCAACGAAAAAAGAGTTATTTTGTTTTTATAGGAAAATGCTAAAATATTTTGTAAAAATAATGATAAATTTTATATTTGTTATTTTGTTTACGAAACATAAAAAGAAAGAGGAATAAATTTGAAAAAAAAAATATGTATAAATAAAAACCTTATGAAAATTTAAAAAAATGAAAGAGAAAAGAAAGAGAGAAAGGCTTAAACTACAGCAAAGACTAAACTAAACTAGTGGGCCTAATACGGAAAGCAACTTAAGCTCAGTTGCTTAAAATCAGGCAACGCAAAACATTCAAACAAATTTTATATTTTAACATCAGCGGCGTTGCCTGATTTCGGCTGCTGGCAAGACAACTTCAAAAAAAAAACGTTGACTTTTTGGCCAACTTCTACCAGCAATGCTCAACTCTGGGCACTAACCGGGCAGAACCCGATCGAAACCGAAAAACGAAAGGGGAAATGGAGTTGGATCGGGCATGCTTAGCGCAGCCCACAATTCGACATAACCGATAATGAAATTGACTGAAATCCCAAGCCCGAGCCACACCTAACGCCGACAGTAGTGCTGGGATACTATCGATATTTTCTACTATCGATATTTATCGATAGTTAAGATTTCACTATCGATATATCGATATTACTATCGACTGAATGTTTGTACTTGTGCAGGAAAACTTTAATTATTTTTTTATAAGGCTACAGTCCGTTGTTTTCATCACTTTATTGAATGTATGAGACGTATGTATATACGCACGTTATTTTAGATGGCAGTTTTTTAAAAATTGATAAGTTCCTTTCTGAAGGAATCAAAGTAACAGGGACTATTAGATATTCCATTGCAACTTTACAAAATTTTCTAAATTCTAAACCCAAAAAGGTAATTAATCTAGCGGATTTGGATTTGCATTTTTTTACAACATTACAAAAATATTTGACATTTCAGTCCCAATATAAACATGTACAAATTTCGACTTAAAGCCCTTTAATAAGCAGTAAAAAGCACTGCTAAGTAATCCATACCACTTGCAATTCAAGTTGTTTGTATTCATTGCTGTAATGCAGCGCGAATTAATAATAGCAAATAAAAATTTGCGGCAAAAAACTGTGTGTGTATAGCTGCTGTTAGATGCCTTCACCGCTGTATTTTAAATAATAATAATATCGATACTGATATTTTTTCTATCGATATTTTCGATATTTTAAGACTATCGATAATATCGATAGTCTATCGATAGTTTCCCAGCACTAGCCGACAGCTAAAAATAGAGGCATCATAATAAACAAATCGTGAAACGGAATCTTGTTATTTTTTTTCTTTATCGAGATGATCGCAACTGATCAGAGATCGTATATGGAATTTGGTATCCACGTGGTTGCTTTGGTTTATAGCCTTTATAGCAGGTAGGGTAAGCTTCAAATAATAGGGCTGAATTTCTAGACATAGTGCTAAAGGTCGTCCTGCTGGTGGCTCCTGACGGGAGCTATTGGTTATCAACAGAAGCTGCTCTGCAGTGGAGTTTAAACAGCTCTTAGAAAGAGGAAAGCGAAATTTTTACGATTACCGGGATCGTAAAAATTAAAAATATGTTCTTTCGTTTTTTCCAAGAAGTGAAAAGTCAAGTGGAGAAAAGGCTCCTTGTTATGTTATAGCACAGTTTCTAAATTCCAACAAAAATATTTCTACAATTCGGTTTTAATATTTAATCCTCAATAGAAAATATTCTTAAAAAATTACAAAATTTTATTATTTTTATTTCTTGACTATTCGTTTTTTTAATATTTTCTTATTTTTTTTTTATCTTCTCGAGTAGAGTAGATTTTCATGTTCATTCATTTTATGTTCATTTTTGCTTTTAGAGATTTGATATTTATTTATATTTTTGTTTTTTTTTTTATGTTTTCCCAGTCATTTATTTTATGTTTGCTTTGGTCCTCAAAAAAGAAATAAAAAAAAAAAATTATACAAAAACAACATTTGTGACGAAAAAACAAAATAGAAATTTTATGGATTTTTACTATTTTATTTTCATTTTTATGATGATTCTGTTTTTCTGTGAGTGTCTTCTTTTTTTGTGTATTTCGAAGTGTGTGTGTGTTTTTCTTTTCTTTACTACTCCTTTACTCCCACTTGTTTTAAAGGTTTTCTTTATTTTTCTTCGTTGTTTTCTTTAATTTTTTGTTTATTTTCCTTCTTATATTCCTATTTTCTTTTTTTTCTAGATTTTTGTTATCTAGATTTTTGTTGTTAGTGTTCTTTTTTTTGTTTTTCCTTCTTTCAGTTATTTTTCCTTGTTGGTTGCATAGAAAAATGGATATAATTGTAAAATGATATTATTTGAACTAAATGTGGTTCAAATTGTATATAAAAATAATAATAATAATATTTCTTGTTTTGCTGTTCCATTATACAGAAATTGTATAAAGAGAATTTCCTGTGATAAGAAAATAAAGATTGAAACAAAAAGTTTTGTTTTTTTTATATAAATATACTAGTTATATGAATGTACGTATGTATGTATGTACTTATATTTTTTCGTTCTTAAATAAGAAATTAATCTTCAAATAAGAACAAAAAGAATGAAAAAAATCTTTAAATGGCGCCATTTACTATGAAAAATGTAAACATACTGGGTGCTTAATCGAGTTATAAACGTTAAAAGTTTGTAGTAACCAGGAAGTGTTAAGAAATTTTATCTCTTAATAAAACTTAAGAATTTATGGAAAAGAGTTTTTTGTTTTCATTGTTTTAATTAAATTTTTGTCATATTTATAAATAAAATTCTAAACACTTTTTTTAATTAAAAATATGTTCTTATTGTTTCCTTTATAACTTTTATAACTATTATCCGAATTTGCAACAATCGCCAAACAGTGGCGTGTAGAGCAAAACAATACTTAATAATCTTTAAATAGTTGATATGGATCAAAATGAATACTTAATATCTCTGGAACGATAATAAATTTCATGAAACAGGTTTTCGATTCCAATACCTTACTCAAATTTTTTTTGAACTGGTCGGTTATTCCCACTCTTATTGCTGCGAGTATGTGTCATACCGCTGTTAATTTTTGAAAGTATTTTTTACACCCGCTTCTCGCTAATCTTCTATAAAGAAGCATATATTTTTCTCTTCTACACGTTAATTAAAATTAAATAAGAACAAAAAGAATGAAAAAAATCTTTAAATGGCGCCATTTACTATGAAAAATGTAAATATACTGGGTGCTTAATCGAGTTATAAACGTTAAAAGTTTGTAGTAACCAGGAAGTGTTAAGAAATTTTATCTCTTAATAAAACTAAAGAATTTATGGAAAAGAGTTTTTTGTTTTCATTGTTTTAATTAAATTTTTGTCATATTTATAAATAAAATTCTAAACACTTTTTTTAATTAAAAATATGTTCTTATTGTTTCCTTTATAACTTTTATAACTATTAACCGATTTTCCTTAAATAAACATTTTTATTCAGAAAACACTTTAAAAAATGTTATAATGGCAAAACAAATAAATTTTCTCCCACCAAAATTCCTAAAGTAAACTTAAAACTTTAATAATGTTTTTTGGGATTACCAAACAGGCTTTCAAGGTCTAATTATTTTCTATATGTAAATAAAAGATTTATTTCATATTTTCCTCCGACGTTTCGTAGGCTGTTTTCCTACTTCTTCAGGGATTATTTTTATTGAAATCTGGCAACAACAAATTATAAAAAGCAATAATATTCAGTACATAAACATCAAAAAAATACAATTACATTTAAAGAACAATTTAACTTACATAAAATCTTGAATTTGTATTTACATTATAATTTCTAATTTAAATGTGGTTTTAAACAATACACACAGTACAATTAAACACACAAATAAAACAAAAATATAAATGTATAATTAATAAAAAATATCACAGTTAAACTTTTCCTAATGTCAGTATCACAGTTGAAAATGGACTAAATTATAATATTGCAATCGTGTAATTTGCATTCGTTCGGTCTTTGTCATCTTTTTTGTTTACAGCTGTATTAAGTCTCTCCTGTATTCGTAAGCTTTCCAGCGTAAATCTTCTGTTTACCCTCCGCTCTACGTCTAGTACTTTAACATCGTTTAGATTTGGTGTGTGCTTATTATCAATGCAATGTAGGGCTAAAGCTGTTGAGTATTTTAATTTGTCAATGTCTGCTTTATGTTCGTTTATCCTAGTAGCTAAATTTCTTTTGGTTGTTCCAACATACACTTTACCGCACGTTTCGTCATTATTACCCTCACATTTAATTTCGTACACGACATTGCTACGATCATAGTTTTCAATTTTGGTTTTTGTTTGTGTAAAAAGTGTGCTAATTGTTTTATTGGGTTTATGAGCTAATGATATTGTTTCATCTTCTATTATCTCCTTCATTTGTTTACTCTCTGTCAGTTTTGGTATATATGAGAGACTGTAAAATCGTTTGGTGATGCCAGATGCATTATTTATAGTTTGTTCCCGAGTTTCTTCATTTGTTGCTTTGGTAATTAGGTTATTTATAATATTCATTGGATAATTATTAGATGTCAAAATATTTGTAATTATTTTTAAGTTTTTGTCTTTAAATTTAGTATCACTTAATTGATCAACTTTTTTAATTAAATTTATCGCGGTATTGATTTTTTGTGTCATTGGTTGTGTGGAGTGATAATTAATTAAACGTCCGGATGCGACCGATTTTGTAAACCAATCCGTAATGAGTTTATTATCCTCTCTATAGATTTTCATATCTAAGTAGGATATGGCATTATGTTGTTCCTTTTCAATAGTGAATTTAAGTTTCTTATGGTAGCCGTTAAAGGTATTTAATATTTCTTCTTCGTCGTTTTTCCTAATAATGGCAAATAGGTCATCAACGTATTTAGTTATTAGTTTTATGTTTACATTTTTATCTTTAAGTTCTTGTGTAGCTTTCTCCAGCAAAGTGTCCAGAACTATGTCTGCTATCGTTGGTGACAAAGGATTGCCCATAGGCATACCATACGTCTGGTTATAAAAAGTATCCCCGTATATAAAATAATTGTTATCTTTTAAACAAAATTTGAGTAAATCAAGAAATTGAGACCTAGGTATTTTTGTATGGTTTTGCAGTACATTCCAATGGGTCATGATGTTACTAATGGCTAAATGAATCGGTATGTTAGTGAATAACGATACCACGTCCAAAGAAATTAAAATTTCGTCATCAGCCAGTGTTATTTCCTTTAGCTTAGTTTTTAACTCTGCTGAGTTTTTTATATTATATTTATCTAATATAATATTTTTTAGAATATTACCAATGTATTTGGACAGTTTGTAGCACGGGACTTCAACGGAGGATGAAATTGGGCGTAAGGGTACATTTGGTTTGTGTATTTTTGGTAGGCCGTATAATCTTGGGGCCGTGGCTGCGTTAGATGTCAAATGGAATTTTTCCTGTTTTGTTATGAAGTTCTGTTTAAATAACTCAGTAATCATTTTGTTGTTTTTTCTTTGTAGTTTCAGGGTTGGATCTTCCCTTATTGATTTATAAGTGGTTTTGTCTTCTAGTAATGTGTCCATTTCCTTCATGTAGTCTTTTTTATAAATAACTACAGTTTTATTGCCTTTATCTGACTTCGTTATAACTATTTCGTCTTTGTGTATTTTTAAAAAACGTTTTGTGTCTTCATATATGTAAAATTTAATCCAAATATATCAAAAAAGAAAAACAAACCTCACTTTTGCGAATTTAGGCGTATTAAAAATTCTATGCCAAAATGTCATATAAAACTAAAATTACCCTAATTTAAATAAAATATTATAGTTTATTTCATTTCAAGGCTTATTGAAGTGATTTACAGCAGGGGATTTTATACTGGACTTTTGGAAAATTATGAATCGATCATCGACAAATTCGGAAGGATTAAAAGACATTGAACTGAATCTTATTTCAATACAGTAATAACGGGTAATCGGTTGTTCGGTTTACGAAGTAAAATGTAATTTAAATGACCGCCTCTAGATTGGTTGTAGCAATTGATCCTTTAGAACACTTTTTCGCACATTTCGGGCGGTATCTAGGCGATAAGGAATGTTGGTGCTCAAATGCTCCAGCGTAAGGAGATTATCTGCGTAGACACGGTCTTTGACGTAGCCCTGCGAAAAAAATCTAACGGCGTCATATCGCATAATCTTGGTGGCTTATTGACGTCGCAAATTCGTAAAATTACGGTTTCTTAAAACTTTCCATGCAATAAACCCAAAACCGGTCATGTTGTGTGGCAGGTGGTAAATTTTTGTTAAAAACGCATATCTTCCAGGTCATAATCTTTAGTTGCAGGCCAAAATAAATCGGCTATCATACTGCCATAGCGCTCTTAACTGGCGGTAATGATACTTCCGGATCGATATGTGCTCGAACTGTGGCCACGCTAAAAACCAGCAGCTCTGTAGCAAATTTTAACTGTTTTCAAGCATTCTTCGGCTGAAAAACGATCCACTTGGCAAACCTTTACCTAAATAAAAAAGGACAAGTAGGGCTGACAAACCAGAGCAAGTTCAACTCTCTTTTTGGTTTAAAATGTGCTTAAACCAACAAATTTATAAATCAGTTAACATATAAACCATCTTAAAACGATTACAATTGGGCGTTTGAACTACCAATATAGGTCATATGAATTTGACAAGATTTATCGTAGTGCTGCCACATGTTATTTCTTTAACTGCATATAATACATGGGACACTGATTTATAGTTGTTGAGCTTAAACTACATATAAATTTAAGTTTAGTTCAACTGAACCAGCGTTTAAGCATTCACTAATTTATTAGCCATTAAGATGACAGACATTTAACAGCTGAACAATTGAAGTTTAAAGTTCCTTTTCAAGAGGGATTTATAAGGGATCTGTGGTATATTATGGATCGACTATCGCAAAATTTCATGGTTTAATAAATATAAATAAACCACACTAAGGGCTATTCGAACATGTCCAAAATTTTATGTTTGTAGAATTTTTTTGTTGTTAATTAAAGTGTTTGCTGTTTGGACAAACATTTGAAGCATGATTTTAGAAATATTAAAAATATTATAATATTTGGCACACATGTTGGATATTTGTCAAGCTTTTTGTGGTGCCCAGTTATTATTTCAGTGAAAACTTTACAGAGTGTAAAGTGGAAGAAAATGCATTAAAATATTCTTGAGTCGTAAATTCAAATTCTGTAAGCTTCATGGTTGCCATAAAACGGCTCGTTGCTTTAGTCACACTTTACTTCAAACATTGCCGCAGCACTGTCGTCGTCTTCATTCATTAAAAGAAAAAATTAAATTGAAAACGAATGTTTGCATGAGTTACGTTTGTGTTGTTTATTTGCAAACGGTTAGTACCGGTTCACACATGTCAAGTTTGACTCGTCAAGTCTTGAGTTTGTAGGAGAGAGAGGAGAAGAAATATATATTTAATTACTTATAACTCTTGGAATACTTATTCGATTATTAAACACTTAACTTTTTTCTTAAGAAAACACTTCAAGAAATCTTTTAATGGAAAAAGGGATAAATTTACTTTTTCCAAGCTCTCGCAGGAGCGTTTTAAACGATAAAGTTTTATAAGAAAAGCATAAAAATCACAAAAATATGTGTGATTTTATTGATTTGTTTCTAACTTTTAAAACTTTTTCACGATTTTCATAAAACAAATTGTCACATTATGAAAACCCTTAAAAAAATTTTTATAATAGAAAAAGATTAAAATTTTCTTGCACTAAATTCTAATAGAAGAGGTTCAAACTTCAGATTGTTGTTAAGAAATAACTAAACAAACAAAAAATATGGATTTCATAAAAACGATGTAACAATAAGAATAATTGCTTAATTTTTACAAAATGAACAGTTTTAATTAAAAACACTTTAAAGAAGGTTATAAAAGGAAAACTGATAAATTTAAAATCACTTACTTTTCATTAACCGGCAACAAACGCTGAAACATTTTATACTAAAAATACTGAAGAAAATCTTATAAACCCTTAAAAGGTCTTAAAAATTAAGCCCTGTTATATTTTTTTTGTTTGTTTTTACTTTCCCTAAAGTCAACCGAAAAAGAAAATAAACTTCTATATCTTTAGCCATTTTTATAAAATTTTAAAACACCAAAAGGCAAAATTAAATTAGCCGAGAAATAAAAAAATGTGTTTAGCTCACCACTCTTTGCACTTTTATTTTACTTTTTATACATAACTAAATTTTTTTTTGTCTGTCAAGAAAAACTACCCTTTTCTCTGGTTAACTAAATAGCAAAAAAAGAAAAGTAGGCAGAAAGAAAAGGTTTCATATCCAAAGTCAAAAAGATTGTCGAGAGTTTTAAGTTGAATGAAAATCTTTTTAAACAAATTTATTAAGATTAAAATACAGACACACAGACACAAAAATTTAAATATATAACAATCAATAATTTAACTTGTTTTTGGCCTTTTGTTAAGGTATTAAGGTTTTACCTTCCATTTTTTTGTTTGTTGCCAGTTTTCATTGTTATAATTTCATGAAATATCTCTATTTTGAAGCTTTAAAAAGGACAAATGTAGCATTAACAAGTAAAAGGTTTAATATCAGAATTTGTAGCAAATCCTTGAAAAAATCTCTTAAGAGACTTAAGTATAAAACAGGATAAAAATATTTTTTATAAAATTAAAGGGGAAAAGGTACATTTTGTCATAAAGATACTTTCAAGCTTTAAAGTTTGTACAAAAAGAAAGTAACTTTATGGTTTTTTTAGTCAAAATTGTTTCATTTTACAAAATGTTTTAAAACTCTTAAAATTTTTTTTAAGGTTTAAAATATGTTTCTCAAGGAAAAAGGTACTATTTAGTAAAAAAAAGTACTTTTTTAAAATAACCTTACTTTGATATATGCCAACATTTTTAGTTTAAAGTTGCTTTTGTCACTTAAGATTTAATTGTTTTACATAAATTTTATTTTTAGCAAAAACATATAAAAGTTGTTTTTTTAGAGCCCGATTAAACTTACAAAGGGTTTGCTGTTGAAAGACGATTTTGAATGCCTTAAATGCTACTAGAAGGCTAAAAAAGCAAGTAATTTTAACAGATAATCATTACTAACAATAAGTAATGGAATCATAGCAACAACTCGAAGTCAACGACGGGAAAACAGCCGAATTTCCATAGCTTAAAGCCAATGCACTGTATTTATTAGGGCCAGAAGGTTCCCAGCTTCAATGAGTTGCTGAAATCAGGCCAGACGATCAAAGGGGTTTTGTACCAATATTATAAATTGCAATCTAAGCCAAAATAATTCATTGTGACAAAAAAATAATGCTTAAAAATTGTATTAGTGGCCATATTTTGAAATTGTTGTTTTGCAATTTTTATATAATGCCGCCTTTTCTCTACTTCGCTTTATATTTTATATAAAATAAAATAAAACCAAATTGCAGAGCACATGAAATTGTATACCCATCCCCGATCTTCTTACCTCTCTCTCCAATAAACTCAAGAATTGCTGCAACAAAAATTTAAGTCTGAACAGGGAAACTCATTATATAGAAAAACTTTTTACACCCACACCACAATAGTAGAGAGGGTATTATGCATTTGTGCTGATGTGTGCAACACCTTAAAATATGGATCCCGGACCCACCTTAAAGTATACTGCTCGACTCAGAATCACTTTCTGAGACCACAAGGGGAGATAGGGGCAATTTCTACCTCTCTGAAACTATCAAACCGATTTTAATGAATTTAAATCATAGATATTTCCATATATACATATAGGGACACATAAGCATGATTCTCCATGGGTCCCGAATAGGGTGCACTCTCGTAAATGTGTTTTAAAATACTGTGGTGTAGGGTATTAAATAGTCAAGGTTGATCGACTGTACTTTCTTACTTGTTTTAAAATAGGGGTTGGCATATTTTGTCTGACCGGGCTTATAGTTCAGAATCCGTCCCGTTCGACTACTGTTTGTTATAAACAATGCGGAACGGATTTAATGGAATAGGGTATTCCAAATTGACTTGGCTTTAAGATTTTAATGAATTTAAATCATAGATAGATCTATATACATATATATATGGACACATAAGCATGATTCTCCATGGGTCCCGAATAGAGTTTTGTTTTAAAATAGGGGTTGGCATGTTTTGTCTGACCGGGCTTATAGTTCAGAATCTGTCCCGTTCGACTACTGTTTGTTATAAACAATGCAGAACGGATTTAATGGAATAGGGTATTTTAAATTGACTTGGCTTTAACAAATAAGAAGTTTTTTGTTCTATTGCAACCAGGCGTGTATGTTAGGGGTCGTACGGGTCATGCACTTCCCTGGGCTAGTCGGATACTGATAGTCGAAAATCATAAATTGTGTCACGACACTGTCCAGACTACATTTCCAGCTATGATAACTCCCCTCCAATCTTGATAGAAACCTACAAAAGAGTTAACAGTACATGCTCGTCTTAATAACATTATAATAATAAAAATAATATATCAGTCCTTAATAAGAAGCATAAGAGTTTTGGTTACTTTTTCTTTCCTTTAATTTTTCACAGACTTAGGCTTCGTTTGAAAGCCAAACAAAATCTGCTGTTTAATTTTTCAAATAAGTAACGCACGTACGAATCTTTTTCTAAATTAAATAAATAAACAAAAGTGTTGTTGTTTTTGTTTAAAATTGTAAAATGAATGGACACACACAAATGAAAAAAGGTGCTGTGATTTTAAAAGGCAGGCGGGCAGAAAGAAGAAATAAGAGAAATGGGAATATGGGATGCTGTAATAATGACTTAAAACATTGGCTTTATAACAAAAAAAGAAAAACATCAATAAAACTGGAACCCATTTCAAAACTAAAAGATTTTCTTGAAAACAATGTAAACTACTCGACTAAAACAAAAACGTTTTTAAGAGAAAAAAAACGCAATAAGGACAATTTAATCAGCCATATAAGCCGCTAAAGATTTAGACATTAATCTTATAATCTTTTTGGAAATGGAACACTAAAACTTTTCTAAATTTCATAGAAATGCAACTAGTCTTTGAAATTTCTCATTATTTTATTACTTTTGATAATTTTTTGTTACAAAAAAAACCTCTAAATTAGCTTTACTTTTTTTAACATTAAAATTCTACTACCTGCTTTCTTTCTTACTTGTTACCTTAAATTAACCTCAACATCTATCATTATACGTTTCTTTTAAAATGTCGAAACATGTTAGAACTATAACGAAACGAAAGCATTGCCTTGATGATAGTTAAGGTTAAACCCTATTAAAATTACTTTGGAAATATTCAACCCAACGAAATAATTAAGAACTTAAAAAAACGTAAAAGTTTTTTAATAAAAGCAGATATTTAAGAGCAAATCTTATTAGCAAATAAAGTTAAAAATGTTTTTGTTTGGGTAAAAGGGTTTCCCTTAAAAAAAAAATATTCCAGAAGATACGGAAAAATAATCTTTAAATATAAACAAAATTTATGACACATAATTTAAAAATTTTCTATTTTGGAAAAGTCTACAATTTACCCACTGACATCTGTTTAAATAACTCGAATTCATATGAGAAACTTTTCGAAATTTTCAAATCTATTTTTTACATCACAACTTCAACGATTATTGACCGATTTTAATATTTCAATCTTTTTAAGTTAGTAAACACACTCAAAAATGCTATAACGGAAAAAGAGATAATGTTATGGCTCTTAGCTTTTATATGAAGACTAGGGTGTTCAATTAATCGGGGTTTATTTTTGTTCGATTAATCGATTAATCGATATTTGGCATTTTTAACTTATTCGATTAAACGAATAAAATTTTAAAATTAATCGATTAATCAAATAATTCTAAATCCAGAAATTTTATAAATTACGAGACTTTTTCGATAATTTTAGAAAAAATTAGAAGAAAGTGTTGCTTCAACTTCGGGCGCTTAATTTTCAAAAGAATCAATATGTGTATAACTTCGGATTTTTTGAAACTGTTCACGGACATTCCAACCTCTGCAATGCTTCGGCAAATAATTTTCTCTAGATAATCGATCGAAGTATCTTGTTTAAAATATTTATTTATAGGACCACTTGCAACCCCTTTGGTTTTCTTGGTAGAGCATCTTCTTCAAATACTATTTTATATTCACTGTGTAAGTAGTAAATTAGTGAAGTTGTAAAAAAACATTTACGTTAATACATATTTGGACACCCGAAACATTTAGCTTTATTATTTTTTATTTTTAGTTAGGCTTGAGGTCATCAAATTTAATTTTCAAAATAAGGTACTGAAAAAAGGAGTTTTTACAACATGAAATTTTTATTAAAATTATTGATTGCTGAGCTGGGGCTTGAACCTGGGTTGAATTTAAATGTTTCAAGAATCACCACATTCTTTCATAAGAATTCTTTGAATTCTAACCTCTGCACCACTGCGGTGCCTGCCAGCCAAAAGTCAAACAACAATCTTTAACCAGTGGTACTGATTATTATTAGATTTATCCTTCGTACAATATTTTTAAACCAAACTCATTCTAAAGAGAAAAATGCATGAACCATTTTGTTAAAAAATCCGGGCGAGTTCTAGAAATCTAAATGAAGTGAATTTAAAATCGAACAAAAACGAACCTGTAATGAAAGTTTTTTCTTTTGTGAAATGAATTTTAAATTGGGTTGAAAGAATTTAACAAAAATATAAGCATGACATATGGTTTGTTTATTCGACTTGAAACTTTAAAAAATTGTACATTTAACAGAAATACCATATATTATTATCTTTCGATTATTCTGTATAAATTCTTCGATTAATCCTTTAATCGAAATACGTAATTTTAAATTATTCGAACAATTAATCGGATAAAATTGTTCGAATAATCGAACAAGATTTAATCGACTGAACAAGGGTTTCCCTTGCTAACAAAATTATTTCTTATGTGTAGTTTATAGAACACGAGCGCCTTACTCGTCCGTTCAACTTACATTTAAAACAAAAACAAATTTAGAAATTTTGTTTTTGTAGATGTTTTTTGATTTTTTTTTAAATTTTGTTAATCTATTGTAAAGTTTACAAAAAATCGATGATAAATTTAGAAGCTTTCACCAATTCCTATTATATATTAGGGGTTTCCTTAAAAATATAAGGCCCGTTTTCACAACTTACCGATAGCTAAAAGTAGGATTTTATCGGACGTATAAAACCTGTTCCATTATTGCAACTTAACTTTTACCTACCAAGTAGGATGGACCTTAATTTACTTTATCGCTCACTTTTGATTAAAGTAAAGTTTTAATAATGGAACAGTTTTTAAAAGGCCGTTTAAAGTCTACTTTAAGCTATCGGTAAGTTGTGAAAACGGGCCTAAAATAGATTTTATTTACAAATTTTTCTTTTTTTTTACAAAATTATATAAAACAAGTTAGAGTGCTATATTCGGCTGTGCCTAATCTTTGATACCCTCCACCTACACTTCGAATGTTTTAGGAGTAATATCTGTATGAAGTCTATTTATTATTATAATCTTTGTAAAAACAGACATCTGCATTAAAATTTGTTGCGGTTTAGACCTATATAAAATTATTGATCGACAATCAGAATCAATTTTAAAAAGTTTGAGTAGAATATCAGTTTAAGATGAACTTAAATGATTTTCAAGAGAACAAATTATATAAAAGCCATGGTAAGCTATGAACCAATCATCCCAAATTCTGCAGAACGATTTCTGGTATTAAAAACATAAATTTCAATACAGCGGTGCAATTAGTTTAAGCGTTTGCAGTGAATTTCAGAAGGCTGCTAAAATGGAATCTAAGGAAAATTATGGACCGTATATCACAAAATTGCATAACATTTTTTCTGGCCATATGAAGCTAAACTGGAAGAAAGTTTACCGCGTATTTAATTATTTTACCAGAGTGGGCTTTATATGAGGCCTATGGTAAGTTATGCACCGATCTTCACCAAATTTCACAGTGTCATTTCTAGTTCTATAAAACTGTGATGTATCAAATTTTGTTATGATAGCGTTATTTTTTCGTTTTTAGGCGTACTAAGCTGTTTTCCGGGAGTAAGGTTTATATGGGGCCTAGGGTAAATTATGAACTGATCTTCACGAAATTTCACAGTCTTATTTCTAGTCTTGTAAAACTATTATGTTCCAAATTTTATTATGATAGCATTATTTTTTACGGATTTAGGTTTACTAAGCTGATTTCCGGGAGTAAGGTTTATATGGGGCCTATGGTAAATGATGGACCGTTCTTCACAAAATTTTAAAGTCTTATTTCTCGTTCAATAAAACTGTGATGTACCAAATTTTGTTGTGATAGCATTATTTTTTACGGATTTAGGCGTACTAAGCTGTTTTCCGGGAGTAAGGTTTATATGGGGCCTATGGTAAATTATGGACCGATCTTCACGAAATTTCACAGTCTTATTTTTAGTTCCAAAAAATTTTGAGGTACCAAATTTTGTTATGATAGCATTATTTTTTACGGATTTAGGCGTACTAAACTGTTTTCTGGAAGTAGGTTTTATATGGGGCCTATGGTAAATTATGGACCGATCTTCACGAAACTTAACAGTTTCATTTCTAGTCCTATTTAACTGTGACGTGCCAAAATTTGTTATGATAGCATTGTTAGTAAGGGTTTTAGGCTTACTATACTGTTTTCCGGGAGTAGGGCTTATATGGGGCCTAGGGTAAATCATGGACGGATCTTCAAGATATTTTACAGCGTGATTTCCAGTTAAATAAAACGAACTGTTGCGAAATCTTATATCATTCCGTGCCTTGCTCCAGCATTTATGTTATTTTTGTAACAAATTTATCAATTTTTTTAGGTGGTGGTTCCACACTTTGATTCATAGCTCTGGTCCTACTGAACCGATTTTGCTGGATTTCAATACCAAACTGCTTAGGATAACTACAAGCAATTTGACACCAAGTTTGTTTATTTCTTTTGAGTTGTTCGAAAGTGAGCGTGTTTTCAACAGACGGACAGACAGACGGACATGGCTAAATCGACTTAGAATTACTCAAGGACCCAGAATATATATACTTTATAGGGTCTGAGATGAATAATAAAAAAGTTTCACACGGAATGACAAACTTAAAATACCCTCTTCACAACTTATTGTGGTGGAGGGTATAAAAACTTTGGAATTTGCAATTTAAAACTAGTTTTTGTTTAAGGGTTTCCCTTGCAAAAAATTATTTCTCAATGAAAAAAATTTTCTTAATGTGTTTTGATTTTTTTTCCATAAAAGGTATTGATTTCTTGAGCTTTTAATATTTTAGCGGTTTCATTTAAAAAAAAAAATTAAAAAAAATATTAAAATTAAATTTTTGGCAAAATTTTTAATAATTTACAAAAATTTTACGGCCATATTTCAATAAAATTAAACTGGTTTATAAGACGGTTTATGCTATGAAAATTTCTTTAATTACCCTCTTTTTTTCCTATTTTATTTTATGTAAATAAGGAGGCTAATTTTTAAGGACTTTAATTATATGTTTTAGGGTTTCCTTTGCTTATATAAAACATTTCCTTTATTCTCAAAATGTATCTTTTTTTTTTTGTTTTATGTTACAATTTACCAAAAATATGATAAGTTCAGTGATGTAAAGGTTTTTAAACATTTAAGGGTGTCCCTTTTGGTTTTAATATACTTTAAATTTTCGTGATTTTTTCTACAGTTTTACTGAGCTATTTACATATTTTTGCTTAAATGGAAAATTTAACAAAACTTAATTATAATTAGGGTTATTTGAGAATTTCAGATAATTAACAGTAACAATTTTAGTGACTTAAAAAAAATGTTATACGTACATACATATACATATATATTTTTAGGGCTCACCCATGTTTTATGTCAACTCTAAATACCAGTAATTTATAGCATTTTTTGATACTTTTTTTTTAGAAAATTTTTGCTGCTTTTTTTTAATTTTTTTCTGTAATGTTTTGTTTAAAAAAAGAAAAAAAAATCTATAAAAAGGATGTTTTGAGTTCTCTTTTATTAAAACATCAGGGTGGTATTTTTCTTTCTATTTTTTTTTGTTGTTGTTCCTCATGCTTGTGTTGTAACAACAACAACATCAATAACAAAACAAAACAACAAAAACTATTGTATGTTGTGTTCACATATCAGACATTAAAAGTCATACGATATTTTTTAACAAAAATGTCTGGTATTTCGTAAAAATTTTTTTAAGTCCTGTTCGTTTTTTGTTGTATTTGTAGTTGTTGTAAGAAAAACGGTATTGTGTGTCTTGTGTATTTGTATGTGTTTTGGCTGTCATTAAAAGTGTGAGTAGAATGAGTGAGAGCATAAGGAGATTTGCTGCTGGTAAGTGTGAGTATGAGGTGTTAGTAATTTAATGCCCATCAATCAGTACCAGTAGCAGTACTAGTCATACAAGTCCTTTTTTTTTGTTGCCGGTTGTTGGCCCAGCAAAAAAAGGCTGATTTTTTTTGGAGGGAATACGTATTTTTTGCAAGGTTTTTTCCCATTTTTCTGTTGGCCATTGTTTTGAGTCCTTTTGTGTGTAAAATAACAATATGTTGAATTTTGAACAAAGCAGCAGAAAAAAATAGAAATTGTGATATAATATTACTAAAGTTCAGGGCGGGGGATGGTAAAAGGACCAAGGTATAGAATTTAATATTAGCAGCAATTAATTCGCAAATAATTCGATTAATAATGTATACAAATAATCGAATTTGTTTTTTAAAGATTTAAAAAATATTAACAATTTTTGAAATTTATTGAATATTTGTTAACAATATTAATCGAATAATCGGTTATCTGTCTGTAAGTTAAAAGCGGGGATTTAAGCTAATTAGAAGCAGGGAATTCTATTGAGAATTTATATACATGTGTACATATAATTAATCTGTTTTGTTTTAAATAATTTGTGAAACACTTAAAGAAAAAGCTAATTTTTAAATTTTCGTTTAATCGGGTTTTCGGTTGTTCGGCTATACAATGAATCACTAACACAGTTTAAATTTAATTAGTATGTAAATGTTAACATACTTTGTTTTGAGTACCCTGCAGGAAATGTCACTAGTGAATCTGTACTGATTCACTATAGACACAGTCACCAGTACTAATGGCTTATTATGCCCCAGACAATGTTATTTACTATAGACATTTTACATGTGCGTGTCATTGCAAATCTACTACTGACATTGTTACTACTGACTAGGTAGTTCCTTTGGGAACATATGTAGACATTGGAACCAGACAATCACTAGTAGGATTTAATAAATGTAGTCTACACTTTTGGCACGAATACGAAATCATAACAATATTTTTTTATTATTTCTTCAACTTTTATAGGAATTGTACTTCTCAGATGTTACTGATAGAATTTTTTTCGTATTAAAGCCAAATGTAGTGTAGAGTAGACACTATGTCGACAAAACTGGTGACTTGGAGACACTTGAGCCCAGGTTTCCTTCAGGGTATTTATTAAAAAAAAACAAGCAAGAAAGTATAGTCGGTCAAAACCGACCATGTAATACCCTTCAGCGCAAAATTTGGAGACAAATTTTTGAGAGTATACCCTCTCTCGCAAAGAAGCTTGTATAGGAGTATTTGAAATTATGGACCGATTCTCACCCTTTTTAATAGGCTTGTTCGGCCTTTGTGCCGAAATTTATCAGATTATCTCTAAATATTAACAAGGACAACTAGTCACCCGGAAGGACGATCATTGTTCATTGATCTATTCAACAAGTGATTCTTTTGATTGGTATTCTAAAATGTGGGTCTAGGTTTAATAATTTAAGGTGTAGTGTGGGTCTAATTATTCGATTAAATATTAACATTATGTAAATCTCTTAATAAATCAATACAAATTAAATATGTATTCGTATAAACATTTTAGCGAATAATCGGTTAAACGGTTTAAGAAAAATTATTATTAATTATTATTGGTTTTCAATCCAAATATTATTCGATTGAATATTTAATCGAATATTCGGTAAAAATAATCAGTAGTTTAAGGTAAATACACTTTGTTTTGGCCATTTTTTTTTATTTCGCTTATTCGTCTAAAATGTTATTCGATTAAACACAATATTTATTTGCGTAATTGATTACTTGTCAGAAAAAATCTAATTTCTTAATTTTCTTAAATTTATAGAAAACAAAAACTTTACTAAATCACAATTATATATTCTGTTAAAAAATTTAACGAATAATCGGTTAATCGTTTAAGAAAAATGGTTATTAAATTTATTAAAATGAATTTTTGTGGGCAAATAAAGTCCGTATTCAGTATTTAATTTCAAACTTTTATGAATATTTAATCGATTATTCGGTTAATCGAACATATTTGCTGTTGTTTTTATCTTGTTTTAATATAAACTCGAATATTAAATATATGACAATGAGTTTTTCAAGGTAAATAAATTTTTTTTTCGTGCATTTATTTAAAATAAAAAATATTCGATTATTCGCTTAAAATGTTATACAACATTAATTTGTTTAATCGCTTAATTGACTAACATAATTTTTTTTTTCCTAAGTTTCTTAAGTAAATAGAAAAGACCTCTATTTAACCAAAATTTAATATTTGTTAAAAAATTTTTACGAATAATCGTTTAATTAAGAAATATGTTATTTATTGGTAATTTAAGTGATTTTTTAAATATTGTTTAAGGTTTTTTTCTGAAAAATATCACGATTATATATTTAAAATAAAATTTGAATAAATAATTATTCGATTATTCGGTTATTTAAAAAAAATTTTGTTTGACGATTATTTTCATCGTAAACCTTGTTTAATTTTTCGCAGTCTTAAATATTTACTCGTTAAAAATTAGTATTCGCTTAAATTTGTAATCGTTAAATTTATTTTCGTCTAAATTTGTATTCTTTATATTCTTAATCGGTAAAATTATTATCTATTTAAACTTTTATTGGTCTTAATTGTTACTCGTTACAATGAGTACTCGTGTAAATATTTATTTCTTAATACATATATATTAATATTCGTTTAAATAATTATTCGTTCAATTTATTATTCGTTTTAATTATTGGTCGTTAAAAGTGTTATTCTTTTTAATAGCTACTCGTTTCAATTATTACTCATGTAAAAACCGAATACTTCGAAAAAATTGTAATTCGTTTAAATTATTAAACGCTTAAATTATTATTCGTTTAAACTTTTACTCATCTTAACTCTTACTGGTTTAAGTTATTACTCAGGTTAATTATCATTTCCTAAACGTAAAGATTCGTTTAAATTATTATTCGTTTTAATTTTTAATCGATTAAATTGTTATTCGTTTAAATTAATGATTATTTAAATTACCAATCGTTAAATTAACATTCGTTCAAATCATTATTCGTCTTAATTGTTACGCGTTTAAATATTACTCCTTTTTTGTTTCCGTTTATAATCGATTATATTATTTTCTGTTTGTATTATTATTCGTTTTAATCATGGTTCGTTTCAATTTTTATTAAATCAAATTATTTAATTGTTTGTATTATTATTCGTTTGAATGATTAATCGTTTTAATTATAATTCGGTTAAATATTTAATCGATCAAATTATAATTCGTTTATGATTGTTTAAATTATCAATCGTAAAATTCACATTGGTTAAAATTATTATGCGTCATAATTGTTACTAGTTAAATTTTCACTCCTTTTTTGTTTCCATTTATAATTGATTAAATTATTTTTCGTTTGTATTATTAACTGCTTAAATAATTGTTCGCTTAAGTCATTGTTCGCTTCAATTTTTATTCGATCAAATTACTTATTCGTTCAAATTATTAACCGTTTTAATTATAATTCGGTTAAATTTTTAATCGATCAAATTATAATTCGTTTATATAATTATTCGTTTTAATAACATATCGTTTAAATTATTATTGGCATAAAATATTATTCAACCTTATTGTTGCTCGTTAAAGTTATTGCTCGTGTAAAATATTATTTCCTAAAAATTTTTAATCGATTAAATTCTTATTCGTTTATAGTTTTATTCGCTTGAATTTTTATTCGTTTTAATTTTTATTCTATCAAATTATTTATTCGTTTGTATTATTATTCTTTTAAATAGTTAATCTTTATAACAAAAATTCGTTTTAATTATTACTCGTTTCAATATTTAATCGACTAAAATATTATTTTCTTGTTTTATTAATCACTTTAATCATTATTTGTTTTAATAGTTATTTATTTGATCAATCTGTTTCTTGTTCGGAAAATTCTTATTTTTAATGAGTATTCGTTATTTAAACAAATTTCATTACGAAATCATTCAAAAGAGTTTACGATAAATCGATTATTCTTAAAAAAAGCGTCGAACTTGTATAATTAATGAACTTTTTGAACAAAGTTGTATTTAATTAGTTATTTAATCGATTATTCGGATAACTAAGTAATTTACTCGATTAATCGGATTTAAACAATTCTGCGGGGCAGCAGTTTTCATTGTCCAGTTTACAATAAAAAAGAAATTTTCTTATATAAATAATTAATTGAAATCATTTTTTCCAGGCGCCCTATGCTCCAGTGGGAGTTTTTCAATATTTTAATGTTTCCTATTAGTTTTCCCCTATTTTTTTTTCCAATTTTGCTTATTTTTGCAATGTTGTTTTTCTTAGCTCTCCATCTAAGAACTCGTAAAGTAAAATAATAAAATATTTTGTTTATACATAATTAAATTTAAGAGGAATTATCTGAAGCACAAAGTAAGTGCGTTATAATTTTTCTACACCCCTTGTGGTTTTTGTTTAATAGCGAATGAAAAGCCCCGCATTTCATGTGTGTGTCTTTTTTTGTTATTATAAAACTACAAAAAAAAAAAAAAAAAAACAACAATAAATTTGTTTCTACCTCAATGTAAACATTTCTAAAGTTAATGAGACTTGTTCAGCACATCATTTCTGTGAGTGTATACAATAACAATAATTTTTAAAGTGGGGTATTCAAATACTTTCACATTTTACGGGAGGAGGTTAAGTGACCTTGCCACACCGATGAAATCATTAATGATTTGTTTATAACAACAAAATGTGTATAAATTTAAACAATTAATTTAAAAAAAAATTTCGTTGAATGAAATTTTTTAAACAAAAGAATTGGAAATTGGACGATTTTTCTTTAAATTTTTAACGATTTTTGCAAATTTGGTTAAAGATGTTAATTGAGTGTTTTATTTTTTTTTAATAGTTTTAATTTCTCATTTCTTTCATTTAACAATTTCCTCTTTTTCTCTCTGTTTATAAGTAGTGTTCATTGTTTTTCAGTAACAAAAATTTAACGGTAGACGAATATAATCGAATAGAATAATATAATTAGAAATTAATTGCTATAAACTTTAAGAAAAGAAATAGTTTAATGCTTTATTTATAAAGTAAAACACCAACTTAACCAAAAATAAGCATAAAAACCTTACTTTACGCATTACCAAGTAATGTTTAGTACTTCCTTATGCAAGCAATTTAAAAAACGTTTGCACTCTATTAAGAATCATATAAAGATATAAAGTTGAAAAGAAATCGCATTACTTTGAACCTTACAAGGTAAGGACTTTTGATGAAATTTGTAAGTTAAAGGCTCAACAAGAAAAACAACTTGAAAACTGCAAAGTTTTCATAAAAATTTAAAGTTTTCTTAAAAAAACTTTATTCTTAAGGAAACTTTATTTTAAACATCAAATTAAAGATTTTTGAACCCCATGATTATTCCTTAATTCAAATTATTATTTTGGCGATTTTTTTCAAAGTTCAATTTCTTGATTTTTTTTTTTTAAAAATCTCGGCAATCCTTTTTTAAACATTGCTATACTTTATTTTAAGCATTAAATTTAAGATTTTTGAACCCCAAGATTGCTTAATTAAAATTTTTATTTTGGCGTTTTTTTTTTCAAAGTTCAATTTCCCGAAAAGTTTTTTTTGAAAACCTCGTTAAACTTTATTTAAACATCGGTAAACTTTATTTTAAGCATCAAATTTAAGATTTTTTAACCTAAAGATTCCTTAAATAAAATTTTTATATTGGCGATTTTTTTCAAAGTTAAATTTTCCGGAAAACTTTTTTTTTAAAGTCTCGTTTACTTTATTTAAGCATCGGTAAACTTTATTTTAAACATCATTTATATTTAAGCATCCTTAATTAAAATTTTTCTTTTGGCGATTTTTTCAAAGTTCAATATTCGGAAAAAATTTTTTTTATGTAAAAATTTGGTATACTTAATTTTAAACATCAAATTTAAGATTTTTGAGCCTAAAGATTCTTAAATTAAAATTTTTATTTTGGCGATTTTTTCAAAATTCAATTTCCCGAAAAGTTTTTTAAAAAAAAGTTCTGTTAACTATTAGTTTTAAAAAAATTTTTTTTGAAAATAAATTAAATTATTAGCCAGCAAACAAAATTTAAAGTCTTGATTTTAGTAATTTTTTTAAAAATTCGTCGGATTAATATGCTAACTCCGTTTCAACACATTTTACAGGAGAGACAACAAACTTTTTATTTTTCCTATTCGCTGCTTCAGACAAAAACCAAAAATATAGTTGGTTTTACACACTTCAAGACTCAAATTGAAGAAAAACTACATGCTGGTCGACGAGGCATATCTTTCTCTACTACACGGCATCAAAATCTCAATTTACTTAAAAGTGGATTAAGCAGATTTGCATATTAAGCCGACCAATTGAATTAAAATTTTTATTTTTTATTTTCAAAACAAATAAATTATTAAAAAGATCGTTTTTAGCAAAAAAAATTTTAACGTTTTTTAGGCGGTTTGTTTAAAATTAAATTTTCCGGTTTTTTTTAATCTTTTTTATTAATTAAACTGCACATTTTCCCGAAAACCATAATTTTCCCGTAAAGATATGCCCTAGAATGTATCCCTAATGGCAGTAGAGTAAGAAGACGACCGAACAGTGGGAATTTGGCAAAATCAGCATGCAATTCAAAAGAATCAAAATGTCAAGTCAAGAAGACGTAATAGTATTGCAGATCCCCATGTTCCCAAGAGAAATAAAATAAAGGAAAAACAAACTATCTACTTTATAGGCCACCAGGAGACAGTATTTTTTCTTTACTCACAAATTGTATTCTAACCCTGCAGGAAATGCCACTAGTGAATCCATGTAACCTTGTGCGCAAAGTACAGGTCACAATTTTGGAGATAATTTGATAAAATTTAGGTCATAGGTTCTTATTGGCACAGGGACCAAGCCTATTGAAAATGGACCGAATCGTAGGACCACGAGGGAAGATAGGGGGAAATTTCTTCCTCTCAGAAACTGTCAAACCGATTTTAATGAAATTTAAAACATAGATAGAACCATGTCTATATGCACACAGAATGTATAAAGTTTTAAAAAAATCGGACCACGAGGCGAAAGAGGGGCGATTCTGCCTCTCAAACCGATTTTAATGAAATTTAAAACATAGATAGATCCATATCTATAGGGACACATTAGCTATACAGTTTTTAAAAATAGGACCACAAGGGGAGGCAGGGGGCAATTTCTGCCTCTCACAAACTTTCAAATCGATTTTCATGAAGTTTATAAACATAGATAAATCCATATTTACATGGACACATAAGCATGATGTGTTTTTAAATACTGTGGTGTCGGGTATCATATGGTCGGGCTTGACCGACTATACTTTCTTACTTGTTTTTGCTATTAAATAGTAACGGTACATTATGTGACCATGATATTTTAGGAGATGATGCAAGTGTTGCCAATAAAGTCATTTATTAAAAAAACGATAATTTTAAATCATGTCGCTTACGTTATTTTGGCTGTTAGGGCTCGATAAGTAGACATTGGAACCAGAGAATCGCTAGTACATTTTAGTAAAAGTAGTCTACACTTTTTGTAAGAATACGAAATCATAACAATCTTTTTTTTATTATTTCTTCAACTTTTATTGGAATTGTACTTTTCAGTTATTATTAGAGTTTTTTTTTCCCGGAGTTTTTCGATTCCCGGGAAAGCGGGAAAAATTTTTAAATTTCCCGGGATCCCAGGATCCCGCTCCATACAAATAATACAAAGTAAACTTGGTTTTATTAATGAAAAAAACTTTTATAAACAAACGTGAGGGAACTTGTTTACAAAGTAAGTAAAATAAATGCTTAAATACTACAAAAATTAATTTAAGATTGAAAGCGGAACTTGAATTATTATTACCTTTGGCTATTATAAGTAAATTCCGTATTATGATGATCTAGTACAAGATAAAATAAACATAACAATTGAGGTACTCAAGATATGAGATCAAAAAGTAAAATCATAAAATATATAAAATATTTTAATAAATATATTAACATTTTTTAACGGCGTAGGAAATTACTTTCTGACACACTCAAAGCGTTTAGTGAGTCGCCAAAAAGTATATTTCTGATTTTGTTTACTGATTACCATGTTTCCGAAAAATTTCGTTTACTTTTTTTCCGAGGTTGGACAAATAATTAAAAGTGCACCGTTGTTGCATGCTTCTGATGTCAAGGTTGATGCAAAAAATAGCATCATCCGGACTACTTCTTACAAACTATTTCTTTTCATTAGGTCCATCTGTAATCTTTAGGACAATGTGTTTTTCAAATTGTTTGTTTTAGTAACTTACACGAGTTTCATTATTTTTTTATTTCGGTTTCCCCGCACTTCCCGGATATATTACCAAGCTCGATTTTTTTTTGTAGATACGACTATGTTGCAATAACGGAGCGATATGTTTATGTATATCCTATTTTTAAGACTTGTCCATGGTCAATGAGAATTTACTGCCTGCATCTTATTTTGAATTTATGTTCTTTATCAATTCATCACTTCACTAAATTTATTAATTATCAACTGTTGCACTGCCCATTCTGCTTTTAATAGATTTATTGCCGCAGGAGACATTGATTTACGTTTGTACACATTTCTTATAATTGATCTAATCGACAACCCATCCACAGATGCTAATTTTTAGAGAAAAGAAAACTAAATTTCAGAGTAAAAATAGCTGTTTTCTGAAACTATGAAGAACTTTTTATTTCCCGGGATCCCGCAACAAAAATCCCGGGAAAACGGGAAATATAATAAGTGAAATTCCCGGGAATTCCCGGGACGGGAAATCCCGGGAAAAAACCCTAGTTATTATTGAAAAAATCTTTTTCGTATTAAAGCCAAATATAGTGGCAAATATAATGTTGTGTAGACACTTCGTTGAGAATGTCACGGATATAGTCGACAAAACTGGTGACTTGGAGACACATGCACCCAGGTTTCCTTCAGGGAATTTAATCAACCAAGCAATAGTAACTTGGACCTTCAGCCTGCTGTAGTGAAATAGACCAGAGTCGAACCCGCAACCCTCGCACTGATAGACTAGCACACTGCCAACTAGCCGATTGAGGCACTCATAAGACAGTTAATTTACCAATCTTTTCATTTAACGTTTTATCTGCATGTAAATTTTTTGAAATTTTATACTTTAGATTCTATTGTTCACCTAGAATTATTTTAATTAAAGAATTGCGGCATCGCTTTTAATACCTGTATTAAATTTTAGGCGGTTTCGGTACCAATAACGGTATCCGTTGCCAACCGTAGTTAAATTTAACTACCTGTTTACATACCAGTAGATAGTAAAAAGGCTAAAGAGCACACAAATTTGTTTATTTTAAAATATTTTTGGAATAATATTTATTGGTTTTTTACCCTCATTTCTATAAATTCCTTCTCAAAACCTTAATCAACATTTAAAAATGTTCTTTTCTCCGCTTAGTTATTTTCTTTGGCCCTTTTAAAATTATTTAAAAATATCGTCAAAGAGCGTGTGTATGTCCCACACACATTGTGACATTTTTAAACACTGAACGTTGTTTTTATGTATTTTTTTTTTATGAAAAATCCTGTGTTTACATGACAGTAATGATGACATATCAGCTGAAAAGTAAATGAGGCATTTAATCTGTTTGGAAAACGAAGTTGAAAATAATTAAAAAAAAAAAACAATGGAAAATAACCCAACAAAAACAAAACTAAAAAGAATGAAAAATCTCCCTAGAAAATACAAATTTCAAGTGATTAAAAAACACTCATAACGCAAAACAAAAACAATTTTTCTTAGAAACCTTTAAAACTCTCTAACAGTTTGGGAAAAACATTTCTATTTAAGGTTTTTAAATTGGTTCCCTAAAGACAACATCAGGTCAATAGAGTTAACAAGTCACATGGCTCTTAGAGAGCGGAAAAAGAGTTTTAAAGTAGAACTAATTTAGTTTCGGGGGAAAAAACTCATCAAATGAGAATATTCTTGATTTGGAAAATAATTTAAATTCAATTTGGCTTTTAAAGATTTGTTTTTTGTTTTAGAGTTTTATCTTTCATAATTTTTCCTTTTTTTTTTTGACATTTTAGTTTTTTTGCTCTTCTTATGTTTCATATTGACATTTGAATTTCCGTTTTATTTGAGAGTTTTTTTTTTCTTTTTGTTTTCGGTAAAGGAAAAACTGTCAATTTATTTGAGATTTTTTATTTTTTGTGAAAGAATTTCCTTTAAGTATTTTTCATAATTTACATAAACTCTTAGAAAAATATATTTTATTTTTTTTTTTTGGTTTTAAAATGCTTGTGTTTCATTTGTTATTTGCGTGTAGTTTTCGTTTTTTTTTTTTTTTTTGCTTTAATCCAGCGCATATTTTTGCATATTTTCATTTAGTGGTGTTAGCATATTTTTTGACAGCTGTCAGGAAGTAATAAGTATAACAGAAGATGAAAAAGTACAAAAAAAAAAAAATATGTATGAAAAGAACTCATCTTAACTTTGGTAAAAAGCTTTTTTTTATTTCATTTTTTATATCCTGCCTGGAAAAAAGAAAAAAATGGGAAAAATATTTGCTATTGACATTTTATATAAATCATCATAAAAAAAAATTAAATGCAAAAGAAAAGGAAAAAATAAAAACAGATTTCCGTTTAGAAATAACCAAAAAAAAAAAAAAAAAAAAAAATTGGGAAAGAAATTAATAAATAAAAGATTGAAATACGATTTTTTTATAAAATTACAAAACAAGGGAACAAATTAAGGCGGATTCACCCGTTTATTTCGAAAAAATGTTTGTCCGCACAAAAATGTCTTCCTCTCTCTACTGCATTTAAGCGCTTTAAAGTTTTTAAAAAATTTTAAAAAAGGCAAGATTTTTAAGCAAATCTTAGAACAAGTCCACAAAATTTATTTATAAGCTGCACTATCCACCAGGAGGCAGTAAATGGTTTGTATGGTTTTAAGAATAAGACTACTTTGCACAGAGTATACAGAGATGAAAAAAGCCCAAATCGTTTGCGAGGGCAGCTTTCGAAGAAAGAGAAAGAAAACATTTTCTGGCAATGGGTAAAAAAAACAGGCCGCTACTATTAACACAAATTGCGTGATCAAAACAAAAACGCAAAAAGTGCAGCTTTCGCAGAAAAAGACAGCAAAAACACAATATTTTCTGTCTCGTGCCGCCTCTGTGTGCTCTGTGCTACTTTGGTGCCTCCAAGGTCTATCCAATAGGTCTGCTTAAGAAGCCAGATGTTTATTTGGTTTTTTCCTCAACAATATCAAGAGCTGTTTACATTTTCCTTATACGTGTATATTTTTGTTTACTGTTTTGGTTTTTTGTCACACATACATGCACACAAAACACATTTTTCCTTTTGTTTTGCCTATGTAGTAGTAAGATTTTGACAACTGCGAGGAATTTTACACAAACAAAATGCCTGTTGTTTTTTGTATTGTTGTAGTAGTAAGCAGACCTATTGGATAGGCCTTGGGTGCCTCCCTCTCTTAAATTTTTAAAGGATCTTAAAAAAAGGAGATACGCCCAAGCAAAATTTGAAAAAGTTAAACTATCTATCCACTTTACTTTCTACCAGGAAACAGTTAATATTTTCTAGTTTTGATTTAAAGACTACCTTGGAGTCACCCTCTCTTCAGTTTTAAAATGAACTTAAAAAATGAAAAAGCCCAAAGCAAAACTTAAAAAAGTCCACAAACTCTATAAACTAGCTACTTTTATATCGACCAGGAGGTAGTAGTGAGCGTTTTCCAGTATGTTTCATAAGACTACTTTTATGTCCGAGTAAATTTTCTTTTAGTTATTAAAGGTTCTTAAAAAACGGCAAAAGTCCTAAGCAGAACTTTAACAAGATTACAAACTCTATAAACTACAACTATAAGCTACTTTACTTGCTACTAGGAGTCAGTAAATGTTTCCCAGTTTGGTTTTTACAACTACAAAAAGAAAAACTACCAACCTCTTAACAAACGACTTTGTTTATTTTTTTGGAAAGAGTTCAGTGCTTTTAATTAATTTCTAAAACTAACTTACTACTCTACTGATTACTTCTAGACAGCAGAAATCTTTTCACTTTTAACTAATTACTCTTATTAGCTAGTGAAAAACAATGGATGTTTGTTAGTTCTAGTTTTAATTCTTAATTCTTAACTTGAAAGCAAAAAACCGAACTAACTACTTTAGTTTTACAACAAGCTACAATAGAATATTCTTAAATACTCTCACACAGTATTTTATAGAAAGAGCTGGTTCAAACGCCTCAGGCTTTGCTGATCGGGGTTTCTCTTAATCTCTTTTGAACTTGCGTAAACGTAAAAACGCAGTTGTATTATTTTGTCTATTTTATTTTCTTTATCTTTAAACTTACACTTATGTAGAATATTACGAATACTAAAAACAAAAGAAAAGAAGAAAACTGACGAGTACGGCCACCTCTGTATCCCTTTTTATTCTCTTTATATCACTCTCTTTAAAAGACTTGACGACATACATAAACAAGATGCATGTAAATATGCCCTAACAGCCGTACTTAAATAAAAGCGGAAGGCGGAACGTTTTCTTCCGCTAAGCTTTTACGCTGATATGCTATACTTAAGCAAGAGCGTCAACGTTGTTTAAAGAACAGTTGTGTTAACTTTCTTGTTTAAAAAACCCCACACAATTAGAAAAAATGGAGATAAAAGCGATATATTGACAAAAAATAGCTTGATTGCCATTATTTATTAACAATAGCCGCCAACTATTCACTATTGAACGCGCTGTCAAAACGTTAATGCCGCGCTATTAAGGGATGCTTCATACAAATTATATGGGCATGACAATTTTTGACAACTAGAAAACGCGTGCCGCATATGTTTAAGAAATATATTTTGTTCGAGCGATGCTTTTAACTCTGCCTTCAATAGCAAAAAATAACAAGGAAGCTTAAAAACTAGTTAATTCATTGTGTGCTGAGAGACAGAAAACATTTCTAATACTTTTTTCAGTTCTACTAAATAACAAAGAACAAAAATTAAATAACTTCATAATTTTCTACCTTCAAACTGAGATATTTACAATTGTTCCTTGGGGATATAATAAAAAAAAGCTTAAAAGCTAACTACTTTATTGTCTACCAGGGAACAGCAAAGGATTTCTTTGTAAGTTATGAATTTTATTTTGTAGTTATCTACGTATTAAAATCTTTACAAACAGCGATACTTAAAAATGTCTTCTTGATGTAAACTTTATTACCTAATTACATGGATACCTGGAGCATAGGCCATTTCCGTTATGGATCTTATCCACTGGGTGGCAAACAATGCTTTTTCCAACCGCCCCTGAGTGTGAGAGCAATCGGAACACTCAAATGACAATTTGAGCGCATAAGTCGGTAAGACAATGCACTCGCCCCTTGTTTAGGAGTTGGGGCTATCTAACCTCCGCTGCTTTTGAAAATATGATAGCAGCAGCACCTAGGGCTAGTACTCCCTCAAACAGAACTCTCCCACAAGTGGTTAAAAATCAGCTTTTGAATTGAATTTTTAGGACATCCCTTCCCACGACTGTGTTTAAACTACAATCACCACCTTATCCCCGAAAGTATCTGTGTTGTATTCGTTGCAGTCCATTCGTTAAGCCGGACGGCCGTGCAACCTTGGAAGTACTTATTATCAGAACAGTAAAAAGCTTCCGCAAAAAAAATCTTCCTTAAAGACAGAAAGCATTTGCCGCAAGAAGTATACTAACGGAGGCCTCAACCAATAGTCAGGTATGTGACGTTTCAATGGGAGCTACTGACTTCCGTGGTACCAGATATGATCTCTGGTCAGCCGCAATCCCAAAAGTTCGTGAAGATTTCTTGAGATCAGTACATTTTGGATGTTTGCCGCTTCCCAGGTATTGGCTCAACCTGATTTATGCCGTGGATGATGAAACACGAAAAGGTGAAATATCCTTAAGATGACCGCTAAACCCCCGGGGGACCTAGTATAAGTTTCCCTTAAATAATATTGCACAGTAAATTTAAAAACGAATATTAAACATTCCAATCTAGTGGATATATGAGGCTATCACCGCAGAAGTATTGTAACCCACAATTTAATTTGGTTACGGTTCTGGTGTTAGATATGTTCTTTGCACTGTTCTTAGAGTCTTAAATAAAAAGCAAAAAGACAAACTTTTAAATCTAATCAAACAAAATTTTATACAGAAAATTTGTTGGCTGACTTCTTATTTGGTTACCAGTAATCATGCGCCCACGATTTGGCGTAAAAGCAACAAATTATTATTATTATAGTAATCAATAAAAGAGCTAAAGTTTAAAATAGTTAAAGAAAAAAAAACAGCTTTTCTTTAACTTTTTTACGCCATTTTAATTAAGGAAACTAAGTTTTATTTACTGGCCGTTTAACGATATCGAAGGTCATCGTTCGCATAGAAAATTTCATTTAAAACAAAAACAAAATTTCTCTTAACATTTTATTAAATTTAAATATTAACGAAGAAATAAGTTGTTGATTTAATTAATTAAAAGTACTAAGATGCTTTAAATCTACATATTTTTTTAAAATTTTGCCAACAAAGTTATTACAAAGCCTTTAAAGGTACATATTATTACAATATTTCCAATTAATTTCTTTATACTATTTTCCTAATTCATTCAACACATTTGATTAGTTTTTAATGCTTATCTGCTCTTTATAGTTTAGTTAACAAAATATTCAAAATAAAGCTTTTGTAAATAATAATTTGTGAATTTAGAAAAGTTGTTTAATAATAATTTTGGCTCATGAAAACAAAAGGAGCCATTATTGGAAAGAAGAAAATTGAAAGAAAATGTGATAATGTTTAATCAGATTTATATCAAAAACAAATCCTTAAAATTTAAAAATTTTAAAGCCATATTAAATTTTTAAATTGAATTTTTATTAGGAGAAATTTAATACCCCACTCACTATTTTAGTAGCTACCAAGGGACATTTATATACAATTTAGAATATCGTGAGTACCTGCCTTGCGACCCGAATTCCGGTAATTGTAACACCAGGTGAACACGATTCGTCGACCAGTGCTTTCTTAAACTTCCCGTCGTAAAGCCATGACAAGTCGTGCAAGAGTTCCGAGTTCTATTCAAACTAACTACTTTGCTGACCACTTAGGGACAGTAGAAGATTTTCGGTACTCTTATTAGTATTAAATAGTTAATATAAAATAAAATGTTAAGCTACTTACAATTTTTTTTTGGATTTGTATAAGTCACCACTTGATAGTCGAAATAAATCGTAAACCAACTACTTTACTACTAATAGACAGTGGAAGCGCTTAAATCTTCTTTCCATTACTGCATAGTTAATTATTTATAATATTTTTTAACTATTTAAATAATTGTATTTTTAAAAATAATGATATTTGAAATTTTCCACTTAATAGCCAAAAATCTCATAATCACTAACTACTTTTTTTTTGTTCTTAGGGACACATTAAACCTTGCATTATCACACACTTGTCTAACTATAATTATAAATGAAATTGTTAACTTAATATTTGTAGTCCTGCAAACTAGAAAATTTGTTATTCTCTCTTGGATACTAACAAAGTTCTAAAGAAAATTTTCAAGCTGACTACTTTACTGGCCATACATATTAAGGCCTAAATACACTGATCAAAATACTCATCAAGCATTGTGAAAGTATTAGTGAAAATGTGTCACACCGAAGATGATGGATTCGCCCGCTGGACAAGCATTTGACAAGTGTATTTGGCCCTTTACAGCTACTTAAAATGTTATCAACAAAAACATTATAATGTTATAAGCAAACAAATTAGAGCTTGATTATTTCCTAAAGACCTTAGTAAATGTTTTTAAAAATTAAACACGCAACAAAAATTAAATGTTTGTACAAAAAGAGAAAACGCTGCGCCCTAATTTTTCCGATCACAGGTGTAAAACCACAACGACAAATGCTATGCGTTACTCTTCGCCTCACAATTTAAATAACGTTGTGAGGGTACAAGAATTTAAAGAAATACATTCCTAACAGTATTTGTTTCTTTCAAAACATTTCAATACAGTAAAAACTTTTGCATATCGTTGGCTTAAATGCAACAAAAAGGCGTAGCGAACAAAAATATAATTTTACAGGAGAAGCAAAAAACTTTATAAAATGAAAACTATAAACATGTCAGAAAACATGCATTGATAAGTTGTCCATGGAATTCTTCAAACAATTTTAAAAAGAAAGCATTTCATTATATTTTATCAGAAATGGTTATTACGTAATTTTGCATTTATATAATAAACAACCCTGTAGTTAAGTCCGTTTGTTTTTTTTTTTTTTTTGTTAATAAAAGCGTTATTTTTGATCGCAGAAGTTTAAAATTTTGTCAAGACATATAGTTCAATGGCATTCAAAATAACCAATCAAAAACACGATTCTGAATTTTTTGTTAGTTACGCCTTTTTGCATTTTAGCTTACGATATACTCCTACACAGAATAAAATAATAATTAATTTCAATTAAAAAATTTGTAATAATAATTAAAAAATTAACTAAATTTTCAATGGCAAACAAATTAATAGGTTCAATTAAACGTTAAATCACTCGACTAAACGTTTAATTCACTTGATTAAATTGTTAATTATTATATCTAAAGATTACCTCGTGCAGTCTGCAAGAATTTGTGATGTTTACTTAAGTGTCGTATGTGGCGTACAAGAAGAAATAAACAAAACAAACTATTTCGTATTAACATATTCCAAACTCACATTAAAAAAATTGAAAAATGTATACAATTGTTGTTCCCACTCTCTTTGCTGTGTGTATTATTCATTCACTTGTTAATTATTCAGAGTATTTTTTATACCCGCTCTTTTAAAATAGTGTGGAATTTGGTTTTTGCTTCTACACGTTCACACACACTTACGTAAATTCTTCGTTTACACATCTATTCAGTATTTGTGTGTGACAGCGACACTACAGTATAGAGTTTGAAAATGTTTCAATGAGTTGAGTGTTTGTTTTAAACATACGATATAGTGGCGTTGTTTCTAGACAACGGCAAACGACAGCCACTACAGCAGACCAATCATCTACTTAGCTGGAGCAACAACCGATAAACGAAACTGATTTAAGGCAAAATAACAATATTGTAAGGATCGATACTCCAAGAACTAAGAAAGTGAAATCTTATATGGGAAGACGCGAAAAACAACTACAACAATTCGTGTAAAATGGTGATGCTTTGTGGAAGCCATATGCTCCCAAAGGCGAAAATAGGCGAACAAATAATAGCATAACTTTTAAAATAACTACTTTATTGTCCACTAAGGGAGAGTGGTGAATGTTGTACTACACAGAGACTAGAATAAGAAACTGACTTAAGTAAATAGTTTTGAAAAATTTAAATAAACATTTTTTAATGCTCCATCACTAATTGGGTGTTCTTTTCTAAAAAAAATGTGGTGCATAAGTGTTACATGTTAGTTGGCAACATTTTTAAGAAGTGCTTTATATTTTACGTTAACAAAAGAACACAAATTTCGGCATTAAACAACAAAGTACAATAAGCGCAAGTTAAATTCAATTACAGGTGGTGGCAAGACTAAAACAATCCAAAGCCAACAGAAACAACAGATGTTTTTTGTATTGCATTGTTAGTGTTTACGGCTCGAAACTTGCTACCACGTTGTACCGAATTCGCCTTGATCTAGTGCTGCACTCATGCCCCTTTATTTAAAATGTGTGTTGAACATGTAGCATTTTTTTTAATTTTAAAGGGAACATTATCAGAAAAGAACGCTTTACACTTTTAAAATAACACATGTTTTTCAGAAAAGAACATAAAAAAATGTAAAAGGCAGAATAAATGCAGAATTTTACTCAGAAAAGAAAACGCCATAAGTATAAATTTTGTATACCAAATACATACTTAAATCTCTAAAAACATATTTTTTTTAATTACAATAATAACAAGTGTGTATTTTTAAAAAAGTCCCGATTTTTGTTTATACTAAAATAACTCAAAAAATGTTGACATCTTTCTCGGGCAGTAAAAATAGAAGGGGGAGGAAGGGCTAAAATCCTAGTTTAAAGCTTTTATTTAGAACTTTTTAAATAAAGTATAAAAACATTTTTAAATATGTAAATATTTTATAACTTTCTCAACAATTTAGTCCAACAAACGAAAAATTTAATTTATTTTCAAAGTTTAAAAAAATTATCATACATGTTCTGGAAATAAAAATCGAGTGAAATTGAAATCGATGGAAACTTCCAATTAAATTTTTTTGAAAACCAGCATAGTTTTCCTGCTTTAAAGAGTAGTTCTGATGAAAATAAGCTGTTCTCTTGTTATGAAGTATATAAAACGGAATATATTTATGAACTTTAATCACTGGATCGTTTTCAAAGTTTTTGTATGTGTTATCGAAAAGAGCATTAAGCTTTTACACGGTTTTAAAGCGCGTACCTAAAGTTTTTAAAAGTAGCTAAGTTTAATTAACTTATTTAACATACATATATCGCCCTTGATCATAAAGAGTAATAACTCAAAGTTTTTATTTAATTTGAACCTAATAATCATATCGTGCGCTTTTGTCTACTTTTTGATAATGAAACATTTGGTTTTAAGCTTTGTTCACAATCAGAGCAACAATTACGTTTTTTTCTTCTATATTTTTTTCCCCAAAGTATTTCATATATTTTCCTTTCATTTTTAGAACAAAAATTTAACTAAAAGTTTTTTAAAAATGTAACTAAAGTTGGGTCTACTTTAACTTCAGCAAAAATTTGTATGAAATTGTTTCTCGCGTTTAAAATAATTTTATTTGGTTTGAGTCGTTTTTTGTAATAGATTAAAGTAGCGCACAACCTTTGTTCTTTAATTTACTACAAAAAACGACTCAGGCGTATACGCCAACGCCAACCGTAATCAGGCTGATTATGTTGTCAAAAATAATCACCCTTAACGTGTTTGGCGTATTCAAAATACGCTTTCGACTGTTTGGTAATAGATTAAGGGCCATTATTATAACTTGGCGTTAGCTGTTATCCGACAGTTAACGGACGCTTTTTGACAGATAACACATTATTATCTGTCAATTTAATCTAAACTTTAGCTAACTTCAAGTTGTAATAATGGGCCTAAAGGAAATAAGTTCACGTTCTCTTTAATCTATTACCAAACAGTCGTAGGCGTATTTTAAATACGCCAAACACGATAAGGGTGAATAATAAATGCATAATATTGTTGTGGCTTAAATTTGCAAACGGTTTCTTAATGCAAAATGTGTGTGGTTGCAAAAGAAATTGTTGCTCTACTATGACACCAAGTGAAAATGGTTTTTTTGATTGTGAACGAAGCTTTAAAATTCTTTTTCCTATGCCTTCAATATTAAATTAAAAATGGTTTTGCTTTTTTGAGTTAACCCATTAGATCCCAAGCTTCTTTTAAATAAAAAATTCACACGTTTTTCTATTTAATCGAGCTAATAAGAGTTCAGTTAAGGAAAAAAAATAAAAAAAAAAAATTTTGAAGAGTGTTTTTTAACCTGAACTCGTACGAGTACAATGGGACAATGGGGTGTATAAAAAATTAGATCTAAAAGATCACAACATTTTGGACAGCTGTCTAATTTTCGCTATTCTATCACTCAAATCCAATCGAGAGTTATCAGCAAGATGTAAGTAGCGTTTAATTTCCTGGAAACGATTTTATTGGAAATAAATGGTAAGTGCGTATCCACGTCTTACTGCCAATACATGCGCTCTCTTGGTAAGAGAGTGATAACCGCTGTAGAGAAGAATGCCAATAAATACCTTTAGCTCTTCCGGAGTAATGTTACACTTATGCATGTTGTGTTGTGAGGCGTATTTCATAGTTTGGTCACTGATTAGATGCACAACATCATTATCAACAACTGTTTCAAATACTTCTACAGGAGATTTGCATTCAAGTGCAGTGTTCATATTACTCCTTAAAGTTTCAAAAGAGCTCGGCATATCTTTATTCATGGGTCTCTTCCTCCATTTAATTGCTGATGGCCCTAACATCGATTTCCTTAACTCTGAGAATGGAACATCATTATCATCACTGTCGCTATCTCCAAGCAGTTCTAACTCCCCTGGAATGTGGAAAATCATTACGTACTAAATTTCCTTTGTCAATTTCTTCTTCATCTGTTTCGTGATCGGCATTTGGAGAAATTATGGTAAAGCCAAAATTCGTGTGACTATTACTTCAGCATAATCAAATGCAGCAGCAATATTTAAAATTTTTTTACCATAAAACATGTTTACGTACATCGCAAAATAACTACAATTATTATATGAAAATTATAACATGCATTATCCCATTGTACTCATACGAGGACAGCAATAATAATGCTTACCAAAAAACACTTTTAGCCACTTTTTCAACAAATTTTAATAATTATACTTAAATTTAGTTAGATTAGCTTTAACTTTCAAGCGATCTTCTACGCGTCAAGCTCAACACTAGCAAAATATAAAAAAAATAGCAATGGCAAGTGCAAAATACTGAAAAACGGGGAATCACCTTTTTAAGAATATTAGAATATTAGTTCACTCTTACACATGTTTAGTTTCTTTTGATACAGATTTACTCTCAACACTCTAAAGTAATATTTTAAGCGAACAGCTCTTCAAACACGATAATAACGATATTGTTACGAGGGCATAAAATTCGGTAATTTTCTGTACTCAAGCGAGTACAGTGGGATCTAATGGGTTAATACCAATTTTATGATCAAGTGCGATTAACACATTCACCCCTATCGCAAACAACTACTCCCATGAAAATATTCCCATATTTTTTTATTTTGTATTGTGAATGATTCCCATAACAAATTTTTTGGGAATGAATTCCCAAACATAAAAAATTTGGCTTCGCCAATGTTTACTCCCGCGACTTTTTTTAATAAATAAATTCCCAAAAAGTGTTGATGTGAACGAGAAGGGAACATGTAAATTTTAATTTGTATTCTAAAGTAGGACTTAATTAAATTACTTTTTCCCTTTATTGAAAGAGTGTTAATAAAGAAAATGAAGATAAACAGTATTCATTATTAATTTTATTATATTTTTATTAGTATTTTATATTGTATATTTTTCTTTCACAGTACAAGCACTGGCAAGCTATTCACAATAAAGACTTTTGTTTACAAAGCACTAACAATTAATTCACAATATAAATTTTTACTCCCAAAATATATGCGATACCAATTTGTTGGGGATGGGAATTTAGGTTTGCTCCCATATATCATATTCCCATAACATTCGCGATAAGGGTGATTATTTTCAAAACTTTTTAATTTGTTTTTAACATGTGATACAATTTTAAATTATTATAAATGACATAAAGTTTCTTTATAGTTAAATAGCTTTTTCCATGTGCTACTAAAAGTAGCAAAAACTAACCAAATTTGCTTAATATACATATATATTTTTAACTATCCATTAAACTTTGTTAAATATTGAAATTTTGTGTTTAATTTTTTAAATATTTGAAATGTTATAAAATGCTAAACTTCTTAAAACTAGAAATTCTTTTTCTGATATTTAGTAGTTATTCCTGTTTGATTTTAAAAAATCTTCCAATCAAGCAAAATTGTTTGATTTTTTTCTGTTTTGTTTTTAAGTTGGCATAAACTTTGTGATTTTTTTTTTAAATTTTTTTTCACTCAAATTTCGTTTGAAATATTATAAAATTATAACATCCTATAAACGGCATAACTTTTTATGCACAATTTAAGCTATTGCTATAAGCTTTTCATAATTAGTGACACAGACTAAATTCCTTAGTATATTTTTTCTATTAAGATAATTTAACAAAAAGTTTTAAAAAAATTTCATTAAACAATACAGTTTTTGAAATGTTATAAAATTATGCTTTTTCACAAACGGCATTAATTAATTAATTAAGCTATTAAAAGTAGCAAAAACCAAAAAAATTGCTTTGTATCTGTATTTTTTAATGTTGACACAAAGTTTGTATTAATTAAAAGAAAAAAAAATTCTTTTATATAAAATCTTGTTTAAAATGTTATAAAATCAAAATTTCTTATAAATGTCATAACTTTTTTAGGCGGAATTAAAGCTATAGCTATAAGCTTTTTATAACAAGTAAAAAAAACAAAATTGCTTTGTATAAATTTTTTTAGATTAAGATAATTTAAAAAAAAGTTTGAACAAATTTTGAAAAGTTAGTTCAAGAATACATTTTTTTTAAATGTTATAAAATTATGCTTTTTCACAAATTGTATAACTATTTAATGCTTTTTTTTAGCTTTACTTCTTAGCTATTAAAAGTAGTTTAAACAAATAAAATTACTTTTATTTTTATTTCTGAACAATTGCCCCAAAGTTTGCCTTAATTAAAAAAAAAAAAAAAATCTTTTATTTAAAATTTTATAAAACAATAATTCCTTTTAAAGGCAAGCTTTTCATAAAAAGTAAAACAAACAAAATTGCTAAGCATAAATATTTAAAAAATAATATAAATATTTTGCAAAAATTTCATTAAAAAAATACCGTTTTTTAAATGTTATAAAATTATGTTTTCACACAACTGGCATAACTATTCTTTGCTCTTTAAAAACTATACTTTTAAGAAATTTAAGTTAGCTAAAACATACTGAACTGATTAAGATTTATTTTCTAAAAGTTGTCACAAATGTTGTTAAAATCTCATTTTAATTCCACTCGATTTCGACTTATAGAATATGTTCCCATGTTCCAGCGAAAAAAAAACAGATATGGAACCACCAAGAACCGGTTTTGATTTTGAATAGAAATCTTTATTTGCTACTAACAAGATTTACTGAAAATTCTGAATCTAAAGTAAATTTTGAACTTAATAACAAAATTTTTCTTTAGCCTTAAACAAAGTTGATCACATTTTTTTCTTATTTTAATATTTCCGATTCTCCAATTTTAAATTTTAACACTTGTCTTAAACATTTCACAAAAACAAAAAAAAAAAAAAAAAAAAATAAATCAAAAACTTGCCTTGTCTACCATGTGTGCGGGCTGCTGTTGACGTCGATGATGGAGGATTTTGTGTTTCATTGCCACGATGTGGTAAATGTTGATATTCATAATCATAATATGAAGATTGCGAATCGCCTTGCTGTTGTTGCAAATGTTGCTGTTGTTGTAATTGTAAATTTTGTTGATTCTGTTGATGCAGTGTATTTTGTTGCGACACACTATTTGTATTATTTATATGAGGATGTCTGGGTGTCATTGAACCCACTGCCCCCGCAATAACAACACCAGCACCACCACCACCGCCGCCGCCACCACCCACAGCTCTAGTGTCATCACGACAATCGAGTGTTGTTTCATATTCATAGGGATTCATGGTGGACGATTCTAAAGGACATTCGTCGTCGTCGGTATCAGTGCCACCGTCGTAGATATTCTCAGCGTGACGGTATGCCGGATGATGATGATGATTTTGCTTTGAGAACTTAATTTTGATGGATTTTGTTAGCGGATCGTGAAACCCGCCAAAAAGTTGAGACCGGAAAAGTTAAAAGTCGATGTAGAGTAGAGTAGAGTTAAATTAAAAATAAGAAAAGAGCGGGGGGCGGAAATTGAAAAAGGGCGAGGTTGCTAAGAGGTGCTAGCTTTAACAAGTTGCTTTTCGGTGTGATTTGTATCTGTTTTTTTTTTTCTAATTCTTTTTTTGAAAAGGCATACTTTTTCCGAATATTTTTGGTTAAAAAATTTTTTATTAATAAAAAGTAGTTGTATGTTTTAAGAAATTTTTTTTTTCTTTATTTTATTTTACTTTTGTTTGTTGGGTTAACTTAATGCCCTAAAACTATTTAATTTACAAAAACGTATTTATTTGTTTTTTTTTTAATTTTTCCCTTATGGCCGGGATTAATATCCTTTTAGTCGTTTTAATTTGTTTAAGAAGACACTTTAAATTATAAAGTTTTGGCTATGAAGTTGTGTGTTCGTGTGTGTGAGTGCGTATTTAATTTAGCTTTAATTTAATCCAATCCGTTTCGGCCATTTCTCCAAAGGCAGGTCAATAGCCTTTTTCGAAAAATATTTACAAGCTAACACTTTTTTTTCTAAACAATTTATATTGGAAATTTATCTGTAAATTTTAATTTAAAAAAAAAAAATTATAATTTATTTTTATTTTTAGAAAAACATTTTATTTCCTGTAGGTTTTCCTTTTTTTCACTTAAAAATTTTCTTTTTTCTATTTTACTTTTTATTTTAAAATTCTTCAAGATTTCTTTTTTTTGTTTTTATTTTTATCTTCAAACACTTAACGCGCGTATTGTTTTGTAATTTCTAACAAAATTTCTTTATTTTTCCCAAACAATTTTTTTTTTGCTCCTAAAACATAAATTTCTATATGTATAAAAATTTTCTTAATGGTTTTATTCAATCTTATTTTATATGGAGCGTGTAAAATGTATGAAAATTGGTAAAATGGAAACAAAAAAATTATTAAACGACCGCCGGTATTGAATTCCTTGTGTTAGATACGATTTATAAACAGCGAGCGACGTTTTAAGACTGAATAAATGAAAGAATTTTTGTGTATCTTGAAGTTAGTGCGTATAAAATGAGTAAAAAAATATTCTATGGATTCAATTCAAATACACACGCTCTTGCATACAGAAAACAGTGTAATGAGCAAGCAGCAGCTACAAGAAAAGTCTGCACAAAATAAAAAAAGTACTCTGCTGGCCTGCGCTTTGCAAGCAGTAAAAGATACACTAAACGAAAAGGCTAAAAAATTGAGGAAAAACCAGGAATTTAAACCATAAGAACCTCATACTCTAACAAACATACACAAAACTAACAAACAAAACTCACTCCCTCACCAAGAAACATGCAAAAAAAGAGCTCTCTCCCTCTCTGTATCTCTGTTTTTTTTTTTTTTTTTTAACTAACAGATACTTTTAACGAAACATTTTCTTAAAAAAAAAAAAAAAATAATCCAAAACAAAACAATAAACAAACCTCCACAAAACATAAACAGAGAAACAAGCAATAAGAAAAAATTATTACAAAACCAAGAGACACTCTCTCTATCTCGCTCTTTTTCTATAAAACTTTCGTTAAGTTATGCAGACCTGTAAATATATTCCCTAAATAATCTGCAGTGACAATCTCTTTCCGTTTGGCGCATGTTTCGTCAAATGTATCTACAGCATTGCCAGCTACAGAGCGGGAGAAAACTGAGAAAATTATTTCATTATAATTCAATTTGTATCTCTTTTTGTTTGAAAATTGTATCTGCAAATATCAATAAAAATGACAAAAACACTTCAGCTGAAATTTTTCTAATGCTGGAAACTGCACTGCCATCGTTTTGTTTTTTTGCCGCTACTGATAATTTTGAGAGAAAAAAAAAATCTTCTCCATGAGCGTAAAAATGGTCTGAAGTTTGTGTGCAGCTTAGGCTGCATTTGAAGCGTTAATAATGTAGCTTAAAGAGACATTTGAAGGTTAAAAAGTGCGTTAACTTATAAAAAAGCTGCAAAAACCATTGAAGAAAAACGAATAAATATATATGAAACCAAGAAAACACTACAATAGATATCAAAGGATTTTCATTATTTCTATAAGATTCTGCAAATTTGCTTCGAAAAAAAGGAGAAAGGAAAAAAGGCTGCAAATGTTTCTTCCCCTAAAATCGATAGTAAGATAAATATATAATTTTTTGTTTGTTTTAAAAGCAGAAATAAAATGTTATTTACAGTTTTTCAAAAGGAAATAAATGTTAAAACGTCTAAATAGATATAAAATAAAATTACTGTTAGTAACTCTACTAAGGCAGATAAATTTGAAATATTGCTACACACAGAAAAAAATCAAGTTAAAAACGTCGAAAACAAGGTTGATTTAAATTTTTTCGGTGGTGATTTTGCTTCATACGGGATTCATGTTAATTCAACCTGATTTTACAATAACTGCGAACAACATTTTTTTCTTTTGATATAACTATAATTCATGTTAATTTAACATTGCAGTAAAGTTAGAGCAAAATGTAATTTATATTGAAATAACAATCGGAATCACGTTGAATGAAAGTTATTTCCAGTTGAAACAACGTGAATTTCATGTAGAATCAAATGGGTTTGAGTATATTTTAACAGTGTGAAGAAGCTTCAGACAACATTTGCATTTATGTAAGAATAATTCAAAACACATGTTTCACTTATTTTGTATTCTCCTTTGTTAACAGAAGCATCAGCAGAGACGCCCGATATGGTCATCATTCTACTTTGAAAGCTTGATGTACTATTTAAATAAACAATTTTAATTAAAAGAATACGGGAATTGTCTTCTTTTTATAACATATTTTAAAAGTGAAAATAAAAAATGTACATAATTAAGTAGGTATGCATGTTAATTTAACAAGATAAACTTTTGATTTTAATACAAAACAGGTTTTTATGGGTTCAATATTGAATCCAGATTTATTTATATCTTAATATTTTTTTTTTTTTACTATAACAGTGAATAATATTAAATAAACGTAATTTAAGGTTATTTTGATATTTTTTATTAAAAATTAATATGAAATAATGAAACATTTAAGTAAAGGGCATAATTTTTCTGAAATTTAACATGATTCTCAATCAACATTTTTCCATGTTAATTTTACATGGGTATTTTTTTCTGTGTGTAGTTTCAATGAAAAACAAATAAGAGCTATGATGAATCTTATTTACCCTTCGCCATGGTAAATAAAAATTAAAAAAAAAAATAAAAAAAAAACTGGGAATTGATTCCGAATCGCAAAAAAACACATTGCCTAATACAGCACCTTAGACCACTCATCCACTAATTTACATAATTTAAACAAGTAAGAAATTACAGTCGGTCAAGCCCGACCATATGATACCCTACACCACGGTATTTAAAAACACATTATGCTTATGTGTCCATATAAATATAGATTTATCTATGTTTATAAACTTTATTAAAATTGGTTTGACAGTTTGTGAGAGGCAGAAATTGCCCCCTACCTCCCCTTGAGGTTCTATTTTTGAAAAACTGTCCAGCTTATGTGTCCATATAGATATAGTAGATCTATCTATGGTTTAAATTACATTAAAATCGGTTTGAGAAGCAGAAATTGACCCTATCTCCCCTCATGGTCCTATTTTTTAAAAAATGCATACCTTTTGTGTTCTATCTTTCATTAAAATCGGTTTACTCGTTTCTGAGAGGTCCTACGATTCGGCCCATTTTCAATAGCCTTGGTCCTTGTGGCAATAAGAAGCTATGTCCCAAATTTTATCAAATTATCTCCAAAATTGCGACCTGTACTTTGCGCACAAGGTTACATGGACAGCCAGCCAGCCGGACGGACGGATATCGTTAGTTCGACTCTGAAAGTGATTCAAAGTCGATCGGTGTGCTTTAAGGTAGATCTAGGACCAATATTTTAAGGTGTTACACACATTAGCACAAATGCATAAAAAAAAACAAAAGTAGAATACCACTTTTTATACCCATCACGATAATAGTGAAGAGGGTATAAGGTGTTTATGCTAATGTGTGTAACCAACCTTGCCATATATGCAGATTTATCTGTTTTTTGCAGTTTTTTGAAGCGAAAATCACTCTTGCAGATTTTTAGTTCAGAAAACCGTTTTTTTTAATCACTTCAAATTTTTTAAATAATACAAGGAAGCATTTATTTACACTGTGCATGAATTTGACACTTTTTTTATCCAGCTGGGCAGCCTATCAGTAAAGCTAATTTGAGTATGCTAAATTCAGTGATGCTAGTCGTTTTTCGAAGTTAGTGCTCGCATTTGCGATATTCACGATTAAAAATTTTAATACTTGTGTACCATAAAAAATATTTCTTATACTTTCGGCAACATTTTTCAATTTAAATTAGTCCAACTCTCTAGTCCAAATTTGTTACCCGATTTTTTTCAAAGAAATTATTTTTTCTTAATTCTATTGAATACACTGTGTTTGGTGGGAAATTGTAACAAGCTGGGCACCCTTCTGGTAAACCTTATCCAATACGCTGAATTCAAAGTAAACGCTCGTATTCACGGATAACATTTTTAAAGAAACTGTAATTTTTGTTTGTGCTGGCTCACTACGTCAAGTTTGAGTCGTCAAGTCTTAAGTTTTTCGGAGAGCCTAAAGCTGGAGGTCCACACCTCGCGTTACTCGCTTTTTCGCAGCATACGCAGCTGTCAAAAAAGTAGAATCTGTGTAGTTATACGTACGTTATGCACAAAAGCGTAGATACCTTGAGGCGAAAAGTAGGTTTTCTTTCTACTTTTGTAAGCGTCACAAGCAGCGTTCGAACAAATCAGCTGATTTTGACAAATTAAATTTTATTTTTACTTGTGCTGATACTGCATAAAAAGCGTTGCATGTAACTTGAAACGTATAACGCAAGTAAGGTTATAAAAGTATGCGGTGCGTGGAGGCGAAAACGCGTGGTATGGACCTCCAGCTTAAGACTTGACGAGTCAAACTTGACGTATGTGAACCGGTACTTTCATAAAATTTGTTTTGCAAAATTGTTTGTTTTTACTTTTTCAATAAAAAATTTAGCAAAACTACTCTTTCTACAAATAAAAAACTACAATGTTAGATTATTTGGTATATCGTTACCTAAACCCACAAACAGGAGAAGCAAAAAACGATTAAGGCTCGTTTTCACAACTTACCGATAGCTAAAAGTAGACTTTAACCAGCCTTATAAAAAGTGTTCAATTATTCAAACTTTTCTGTAACCTAAAGTGAGCGATAAAGTATATTAAGGTTCATCCTACCTGGTAGGTTAAAGTAAAGTTGTAATAATGGAACACTTTTTGTACGGCCGATAAAATCCTACCTTTAGTTATCGGTAAGTTGTGAAAACGGGCCTAAAAATGTTTATTGAAACATTGCCTTAAACTGTTTATAATTTATTTTTCTTGTAAAAACTACCAGTTGTTTTGACAATTGACGATGTTGTAAGGTCTTTTAGCGCGTATCATATAATCTTATGTAGATAGGGCCCTTTGTTTTTTGTAAATAAAATTGCTAATTTTGATCGAAAGATTCCAAAATTTATTGTGGACATTTGAGTTGATGCAATACATCCAAATCAATGAAAAGGTAAATTTTTAATTTTTGGTTATTTAGGGCCTTTTGCGTTTTATGAACGATTTATTCAATATGGTCTAGAAAAATTTAGCAAAAAAAAAAGAACGAAAAATTGTTTTTAAAAGAGTTGAATGGATTTAAATTGAACAATGATAACAAGAGTAAATATGCGTTTTATGCCGATTAAATATGCAGTTGAAGTTTGAAAATATACTATGAAACCTAAAAATATGGCTTCCTTGAAAACAAAATATTCAACAATTCAAGGTAATATACGATGGAAAAATGGTAGGTTCACAATTGACATTATGTCCTATTCAAACCCCCTCCCTAAAATACTTAACGACCGAACATTTCATAAAGATATTGGTAATCATGTCGGCAAATCATGCATGTATTAACAAAAGCAAAAAAAAAAAAAAAAAAAAAAACAACAGGGGAGTTTATGGACCGATCTGGCTAAATTTCAATATCAAAATTTTGCTAAGCATATAAAACAGCCTTGTCCCTTTTCGAAAAACTCATTTCAACATACAAATGGACAGACCGATAAGCTTATTATCAATCCTATCAAAGCTTTTCGAAAAAATATTCATTTTAAGTATAACTCCTCATCTAAATGAACACGACATCATCCCGGATCACCAGTTCGGATTCAGAGCGAAACATGGTACAATAGAGCAAGTGCATAGAATTGTCACCCTTATTAGATCGGCGTTTGAGAAAAAGCAATACTGCTCAGCCCTGTTTATAGACATTTCCCAAGCATTTGACAAAGTTTGGCATGATGGGCTACTCATCAAAATAACACGAATGCTTCCTCAAAACACTCACAAGCTTCTGGAGAGCTATCTAACAGGCAGAACATTCATAGTAAGGTCGCAAGATAAATACTCCCCCCTCAAGAAAATTACTGCTGGTGTCCCCCAAGGCAGCATATTAGGACCGCTTCTATATATAATATACACAGCGGATATGCCAACAAACCTGAGCACGCATACCTCTACATTTGCAGACGACACAGCATTTATTAGCGTTAACCATGACCCAAAAGTCGCATCGCAAAATCTGCAGTCCCACATCAATGAACTAGAGGCATGGCTAGAAAAATGGAGAATAAAGGTTAACCCGGCTAAATGTGCTCACTTAACTTTCACGCTCAGAAGACAAACGTGCCCAGCAGTAAAAATAAATAACATCACTGTTCCGGTAGAAAACCATGTAAAGTACTTGGGAGTTCATATAGATAGACGTTTGACCTGGTCTCGTCATATCGAAGCGAAAATAACGGCTATGAAACTTAAAGCAGCTCAACTACATTGGCTTCTCGGTAGAAACTCAAACTTGTCTTTAGACAACAAAGTTCTTCTATACAAGTCCATCATAAAACCAATATGGACATATGGCATCCAATTATGGGGTACTGCATGCGCATCTAACATCCAAAAGCTTCAAAGAAGACAGTCTAGAATATTACGACAAATTGTCTGCGCCCCATGGTATATACGTAATGATATTATCCACAGAGATCTCAACGTCCCCACTATCCAGGAGGAAATTAAAAAATATTCAATAAGCTACATCGATAAACTAATGGTTCACCCTAACTACCTCGCTCGGGGTTTGCTTCAGTTCGAAGGTCACCAGAGGCTAAAAAGAACCGATACTTTGAGCCTTACTAGAAGACAGTCTTAAAAATTTGAATACAGCAGTTAGTGGTTACACAGGTAACAACTAATAAACAACAAGTAGAATTAAGATTTGAATACATATTGTAAATTTCGATAAGAAAGATTCAATAATAAAAATAAATTATTATTAAAAAAAAAAAAAAAAAAAAAAAAAATTAAATTAATTTCATTTCTCATAAGGACATACGCTAGGTGTGTACTTAAAAGGGTCCAATATTAATATTGTATAACAAAACGGAATGAGAAACTTATGTACAAATAACCTTTCTGCACCTAGAGAAAAAACATGTTTAAATATGGTCACCTCCAACAATACTATGTTAAAACAAAATTTTAACCATATTATGTTTAATTTGACCATATTATTGTTAACGACAACCATATCATGGTAAAAATAGTCCTTCATCAAGAGGCCACAACCATAATATGGTTGCCTCCGAACACATTATGGTTAATAATAACTAAAATATGTTTAACACTTATAATAGTATGGTTGGTTTTCAACCATAGCATGTTGCTATTGAAAAAGAGGAAAATACTATTGTCAATTTAAAAACAAATTATTGTCATATTTAACCATAACATGTTTAGAGGCAACCATAATATGGTTGTGGCTTTTTGATAGGGGACTAATTTAACCATAACATGGTTGCCGGTGACAAAAATATGGTTTAATTAAACATAATATGGTTAAAATTTTCTTTAAACATAGTATTGTTGGAGGTGACCATATTTAAACATGTTTTTTCTCTGCGTGTGCCTTTAGTGTAGGTTTTAAATTAGAAAGTAATCTTTAAATCTGTGTTATGACCAATTATCGACGAATCTAAAAAACTATAGCATCAGTGTTTTTATCGCGTAAAACTTATCATTAATAAAAACGATTTCAGTCATGAAATACAGAAAAATGTACTTTGGACTTCAAGAAGAATTCTTGAAAAAAGTACGAAAAACAGAAGTAATGAAGAACACGTAAATCAATTGAAATAAGATAATCATTCAAAATACAAATTTCGATCTACCAAAAGTTAAAATACCTTTTGGTTTTTAGATTGATGTTTTACTATTGACTGCCAGCCATCGTCAATGGCGGTGAGTTTTAAACCGCAAACCCCTCTGAAGAGATTGTGTGGTTACAATTGAAACATGTAAGGCCAACCTGTCCGTGAAAAACTGGGTTCGATTCCCAGCTGAGTCAGGAATGAAAAATTATAAATAAATTTTTAAACATTTCATGTTTGAACTTTAGCCTGAATAAAATACCAAAAATTGAATTAACAAGTTAGAGTGCTATATTCGGCTGTTCCGAATCTTTGATACCCTCCACCGACACTTCAAATGTTTTAGGAGTAATATCTGTCTGATGTCTATTTATTATTATAATCTTTGTAAAAACAGACATCTGCATTAAAATTTGTTGCGGTTTAGACCTATATAAAATTATTGATCGACAATCAGAATCAGTTTTAAAAAGCTTGAGTAGAATATCAATTTAAGCTGAACTAAAATGATTTTCAAGGGAACAAATTATATAAAAGCCATGGTAAGCTATGAACCAATCATCCCAAATTCTGCAGAACGATTTCTGGTATTAAAAAACATAAATTTCAATACAGCGGTGCAATTAGTTTAAGCGTTTGCAGTGAATTTCAGAAGGCTGCTAAAATGGAATCTAAGGAAAATTATGGACCGTATATCACAAAATTGCATAACATTTTTTCTGGCCATATGAAGCTAAACTGGAAGAAAGTTTACCGCGTATTTAATTATTTAACCAGAGTGGGCTTTATATGAGGCCTATGGTAAGTTATGCACCGATCTTCACCAAATTTCACTGTGTCATTTCAAGTTCTATAATACTGTGATGTATCAAAATTTGTTATGATAGCGTTATTTTTTACGTTTTTAGGCGTACTAAGCTGTTTTCCGGGAGTAAGGTTTATATGGGGCCTATGGTAAATTATGGACTGATCTTCACGAAATTTAACAGTCTTATTTCTAGTCCTGTAAAACTTTTATGTTCCAAATTTTGTTATGATAGCATTATTTTTTACGGATTAGGGTTTACCAAGCTGTTTTCCGGGAGTAAGGTTTATATGGGGCCTATGGTAAATGATGGACCGTTCTTCACAAAATTTTAAAGTCTTATTTCTAGTCCTGTAAAACTTTTATGTTCCAAATTTTGTTATGATAGCATTATTTTTTACGGATTAGGGTTTACCAAGTTGTTTCCGGGAGTAAGGTTTATATGGGGCCTATGGTAAATGCTGGACCGTTCTTCACAAAATTTTAAAGTCTTATTTCTCGTTCAATAAAACTGTGATGTACCAAATTTTGTTTTGATAGCATTATTTTTTACGGATTTAGGCGTACTAAACTGTTTTCCGGAAGTAGGTTTTATATGGGGCCTATGGTAAATTATGGACCGATCTTCACGAAACTTAACAGTTTCATTTCTAGTCCTATTTAACCGTGACGTGCTAAAATTTGTTATTATTGCATTGTTAGTTAGGGTTTTAGGCTTACTATACTGTTTTCCGGGAGTAGGGCTTATATGGGGCCTAGGGTAAATCATGGACGGATCTTCAAGAAATTTTACAGCGTGATTTCCAGTTACATAAAACGAACTGTTGCGAAATCTTATATCATTCTGTGCATTTTTCCACCATTTATGTTAGTTTTTGTAACAAAATTATCCATTTTTTTTAGGTGGTGGTTCCACATTTTGATTCATAGCTCAGATCCTAATGAACCGATTTTGCTGGATTTCAATCCCAAACTGCTTAGGATAACTACAAGCAATTTGACACCAAGTTTGTTTATTTCTTTTGAGTTTTTCGAAAGTGAGCGTGTTTTCAACAGTCGGACAGACGGACAGACAGACGGACATGGCTAAATCGACTTAAAATTACTCAAGGACCCAGAATATATATACTTTATAGGGTCTGAGATGAATAACAAAAAAGTTTCACACGGAATGACAAACTTAATATACCCTCTTCACAACTAATTGTGGTGGAGGGTATAAAAACCATAAAAAGTTCAATAAATTAACCACAACACAAATTATTAAAATTTAACACTTTTGTTATACTTATCGTAAGAACGTGTAAAGATTGTTTAATTTCATTTTATTTCCGGTCGATCAATTGAAACAACCCAAAGAGAAAATGTTGTCAACATTCATTTGAATACTGCAACAGCTTCCAGTGTAAACGGGATAAGAAACGTCAATGCTCGTTTTGGGAACAAGCATTTTATGGGTACCAAAATAAGAACTGTTGCTCGACCTGTTCTCACTGGAGAGGCTGTGGATGCTGTATGAGAAATGTTCTACACGGATCCAACTGCTATTTAATTTTTTTTTTTTTTTAATTCCCTATGCTAATTAATCCCCGCGAAGCTTGACTCTTGTCTGCAGGAAAGAAACCAGAGTCTCTGGCGGGAATCGAACCCGCAACCCCGGGGTTGATAGACTAGCTCACTACTAGCTAGCCTACCGGGGCACTCTAGAACATTGCTGCAAACCATTCTAAAAGTTGATCTGGGGAGGTTTCAATATAAATTTATTTAAGATTGTCTAGGGATGCATCACAACGGCTACAAAATATCAGTTAGTCAGTCGAAGCTGGCCCTCCCTGTAGCGACGTTATTTTTTGGGATGTTATACACGTTGACGATTTGAGCACGTAAGTGATACATCGAAAGCTAGATTTAGAAAGTTGTCATGAATAATGTTTGTTAATTAATACAGAGGAAAATTACTTTCTACTGTTAACTCTTTTGAAAGTCAGCTTATTTACAACAGACAGGGGAACTTAATTTTCCTTTTATGGAGTTTTAAATAAATATATGGGTATTTCCACAGAAAAGTCTACTGTTTGTCACGTTACAACACCAAGCAATTAGTCTTGAATTTAAGAACCATGTTGTTAAAATTTTCCCTCTCTTTCACTAAATGTAAATCTAGTTGAACTTTACACCAAAATCCAAAAAATTAAATAAAAAAATAATAAAAAAAAAAATGGTTGGTGTCGTAACGTGACAAAAAGTATACTTTTCTGTGGAAATCCCATATGTATTAGTTTTAGGATGTCATATGGATCCAACATTTATATATTAGATATACCGTCAGCTAATTATTGGTTTGGCGCATATCATGCTAATTTCACCATGATATGCCCCAAACCAATAATGAACTGACGATATGTACGTAATTCTTCTAAAAATATACATTTAACTGAAATTATTTCTTTCCAATTCTCTTATATCCCTAGGGGAAAAAGAAATAACATCAAACTTTTCAGTGTCAGTTGTATAGTGAAAAGTATCGGTTGTAGTTCTAGCACTTTTTATGAAGGGGACTTGTCACTTTAACACGGCGATGTTCTAGGGCGGGTGAATTGGTACCTTTTTTGCTACTTTATAACAGGTTACTGAAGTAACTTAAATATACACATTCAATTTCGATTAAATTAATGTCTGTCATTGATATTATCCCGAGTGAACCATGTTAATATGATAGTCACATGACTAGTTTTATATAAATAACCTTACCCTGCGGGAAATTTGTGTCAATTGTTCTTAAAGTACTTATCCCGCGACCAGTTGACAAAATTTTTCAAAAAAATTAAACGAATTGTGATAATTTAAAACTAGACATATCACTTAACTAGTGATCATGTGTTTAAAGTGTACCTCCAGAGGTAAGGTAATTTATATAAAACTAGTCATGTAAGAGGAATTTGTGCGTGTAGTTGCAGCTTCAATCTGGTTCTGTTACTTTATAGGAAGGGGATCTATTATATTAACATGGTTCACTCGGGACAATATCTACGACAGGCATTATATTAACCGAAATTGAATGTGCCTATTTAGGTTATTTCAGTGACCTGTTATAAAGTTTAAAAAAGGTGCCTATTAACCCCCTCCTAGGACATCGTCATGTTTCCTTCATATAAAGTGTTAGAACTAAAACCGATGCTTACCACTTTATAACTGTCTCGTGGCAAGTTTGGTGTTAGTTCCCTTACCCCTAAAGTACAACTGGAGCCAAGTGATATGTCTAGTTTTCACTAATCACAATTCTTTTAATTTTCTTAATATATTTTGTGCACTTGTCACGGGGTAAGTACTTTAAGAACAATTAACACAAAATTTCCCGCAGGGATATAAGAAATAAAAAATTATATGATCGTGCAACGTACACTTTAACTAACACTTGCTTTTGAAAACTATTGACAAACGCGGACCTCATTAACCCGGTAATTCGCGGCATAATTACAGCAGAACTTACCCACAGAAATTATTTAGATAAAAAAATGTTTGTGTTCACATACCTGGAAAGAAAAAAAAAACAAAATTAATTTTTTTTAGAATTAAATAGTTTAACATTTCTGGTAAAATTAAAGGGAACAGGGGACAATTACAACGCTCAATAACGATAGAAATTGTCACCTTAATATGCATATTCCCACCGTTATCGAAAGAAAATTAAAGAAACAAAATGTAAAATTCCTTTTTTCAGTAAAATAATTTAATGAAAATTGAATTGGATGAACTTAATCAAGCCTAACTAAATATTAAAATTTTAAATTAAAAATCGACAGTTTAACTAAAAAATCACAATTGTTTCAAAAAAAAAATAGCTATGGCACAAGCTCTATATGTTTATATTTCTACATCAAGTTGTACAAAAAAGATATCGACGAAAGTGGACAAAAAACCTAATTCAGGTTTTCAAGACAAACTAATGACAGATAATGAAAAAACTGAAGAAAAGAAAGAAATATGTAAATAGAATTAAAAAATGATAATTAATTACAGCAAATTTCGAACCTCCAATGCCATTGGTTAAAGATTGATGTTTGACTGTTGGCTGGCAGGCACCGCAGTGGTGCAGAGGGTAGAACTGCAAATAATTCTGATGATGAGATTGCGGTTATTCTCGAAATGTAAATTCAACCCGAGTTCGATACCCAGCTCAGCGAAGAATAAAAAAATTTTAAATAATTAATTTCATGTTGTAAAATTCCTTCCTTCAGTAAAATAATTTAATGAAAATTAAATTTGATGAACTCCAGCCAAAATATAAAAAAAATTAACCGAATTTAAGGTCTGAACTTTAACAAAACTAAAATTGAACTATAACTGAAGAAGAACTGAACTAGAATTGAAACTGAACAAGACTTGAAATAAAACTGGTTAAGAACTGAACTAGAACTGAAATAAAACTAAACTAGAAAGGATAAGGAGCTGAATTAGAACTGAAATAAAACTTATCTAGAAAAGAACTAAAAAAGTAAAAGAACTAAACTTTACTATTTTATTTAAATTAAATATAATAATTTATGTACTAAAATGTCTTAAGCTCTGCATTTTTCAACATTTTTATTTTCTAAGAATCTAATTTATCTCTATTTTTTACGATTTAATATTTGTTTGTCAAATAAACTAATTTACTTTTCTTTATTTTTAATGCAGCATTATGCTGCAAACTTGTGTGCCATTCCGTAATCCAGGTCAGTCAGTATTAACAAACATTTTCTCGTTTTCAAATTATTGTTTGATTAAACTAAAATTCTATTTTAGAAAACTATTGCCAACTAGATGTCAAATAAAAACACACACAATTCCCACAAAACAAATTTAATTTGTTTGAAAAACAATTCCTTTTTTTTTTTTTATTTTATTTTTCTTTTTTAGTGAAAAATTTATTAAATAAATTTATTTAGGTGTGGCGTCTAATTTTGTTCTGAAATCCTTATCATATACATACAAATGAATTCTCTTTAGAATACACAGACAGACTTTTGCGGTAAATTATCACAAGAACTAGAGTTCAGCTGCTGGAGTATGTCAACATAGAGGCTGCAGTTTTGTATCAAAAAGGTGGCCGTTATTTCTTTTGGAAAATACGGGTTTTCTTTTCTAAAATATTGTTTGTTATCATTTCAATTAACAATTTGTTACAAATTAACCACATAATCACACGTGTGTCCTTTAAACCATTAGAGTTAAACTACAGGTACCTTAAGTTTTTATTTAGGGGATTGAAGCGTTTATCTCTACTTATTAATAGAAGAATATCAATTGGTGTGCTCTTAGACTAAAGTAAATATTTGTATTTAGGGCAAATTAACTTTGAAATAAGTATTTTAGGTAAAAAGGTACTTAAAGGAACAAACAGGTTTAAGCAAGTGTAATATTTACTACATAATTTAGATTTTAATTTTGCTTTGATCTCTATGACTTAATTTGGAAAATTATCAGTGAAATACAATGTGGATTAAGAAAGGGCAATAACTATTTCCTGTTTAAAGAGTAAATTGGGCATTACAAAGGGCGAGCCAAGAATTTGTTAGCAACACACAGTGTCGTCACTTCATATGACGAGTTGACTCAAATAGAAGGTTTTATTGCACAAAAACAAAATTTTGCACTCTTATTTATATTCAGAAGAGATAAAAACACTAAAAGCTTGCAGCATGTCAGAGCAAGGATTCGAGTCCTTCCCATACATCCTGCAACTAAAATATTGTGTAAGGGACACAAACATTGCACCTACTCTCTGATATTTTTTGCATGCATTAACAGAAAAAATATGAAGTTCAAACGCCTTATTTTAAAAGAAATTTTTCTTTTGATCTATTGGAAATATCTTACAGCCAATGCATGCGAGGACTTTTACGATGTCGCTTTTTGTTTGGTGGCGAAAGGTGTAGCGAAGAGAGGAGGGGTAAAGAAAAATACTCAGTTTCTGTTTTTCATGTATTTTTTCTCATATTTCTCTTTAAATTAATTTCTTTACTTCTTGTTGCGTTTTATTCGTTAACTTAATTTAAAGAGTCAGGTTGAAAATACAGGGTGACCTCGATTATTCATAACGGACAGGACCAAGAGCATTCTGGATAATCAATATTTCCGATTAATTGAGTAACAATTCTAAGTAGTTTTTTGTGTGTTTCTTATTAAATTATAAATGAATATTATTGTATCTTGAAACATATTTATAAAATAACAAAATTATTCATAGATTTTATGTGCAGACTTACGAATGTAAAGGGTGTCCAAATTTGGGGTATAATCTGCCAATCGTTGCAGGGAGATGATCTTTGAGGCGAAAAATTTAAGATTTAGACATAGAGAATATGTGGTTTTAACGGAATGGTGCCGCTTGCCACGCAGCAAGAGATACAATGGATCTTTTGAAAGAAAAGTTCGAAAATCACATTAATTTTCGTAGAGGAGAAGTTAATTGGCCACTAATATCGTGCGATTTGACACCTTTTGATCATTTTAAGTGGGGGTTTTTTTCAAATCGCAAGTGTACAGCTTTAATTCCACAAAAGTTCAATTTCTTAAAAACAACATTATCGAGCAGATATCAACCACTGACAATAGTGTATTGAAGAACGTGATTGACAATTTTGGTAAAAGTTCCCAATCTTTTATTTTTTTTTAATTTTTAACTGGAAGCTATTTGTAATAAACTGAAACAAAAATATTATTAGTCTCCCAAAAAAAACTAATTTTTTTTATTAAAATGAAAATTAGACCTAAATTTTTGGACACCCTTTATGTACATGTTCAAATAATATCAGGAAAAAAGTAAATTTGGAAGAACATGCTTCCAGTACGTTGCGAGAGATTTTCCCATGATCATTTATTCACCTTTTTTTGATTGTTCCAAAGTAAAAAAAAAAGGAAATTTATATAAAATTTCGGAAAAAAATTGAATCGATCCAAAAAATTCTATTTTATGCCGGTATATCGAATTACGGCTAATCGAGGTCCTACTGTATCGTATGAATGCAAATGATTTTTAAAGTTGCTTTTAAAGGGAATTAAGCTTTAAGCGACTTTCTAAAAGCGAATTTTCTCCGAATTTTATAGAAATATTACCACGAGTCTGAGCAAATTTCCTTAAGAAGTTTTGTTCACAAAGGCTGATCAAATTTTCCAAACAAAAATTTTGTTTAAAGTTTAAGCATTTCAACACAGAATCTGAACAATTTAACTATTAGTATGAAATCATTTGATCTTGTCCCTGCTAATATAAATACACCAACCCACTTTACATCATCCAATAATACTTTACTTGATATATTTTTTGTCTCAAACGCAGAAAAGATCTTAATATATGATCAGTTGTCTGCATCTTGCTTTTCGAGGCACGATCTGATATTCATGATTTTCGATATTCCACTTCAAAGTTCTACTAACATTATTCAATTTCGTAATTTTAAACGGATTAATTACATCATTTTGGAACAAGAGTATATTAAAATAGACTGGGGTTGTATTTATTACATGCTATCGGTAAATGATCAGCTGGCCTTCTTGGAACAAAATATAAAAAGCTTGTATAACGTAATAGTACCAATTCAAACGAAGGAAATGAGTAACCGCCAGAAACCGTGGTTCACATCTGAAATAAAGCGCCTTATAGTAGATCGTGACAACGCTTTCTCTCGATGGAAACGCTTTAAAACTGATAATCTACACGAAAATTATCGCAATGCTAGAAAAATCGTAACCAAAACCATTAAAAACGCAAAATCTAAATACTACTCTGAAAAATTTATGAATTCTGTTAGCACTAAAAATACTTGGAAAACTATTAGGGAAATTGGAATCGTAGAAAATAAGAATAAGCAGGATAATAGTATATCGGATCCTTATGAATTAAATTCAAACTTTGTTAATATACCCATGCCTCAAGCAGATCATACCCATTATATCAATTTTCATGCAACCAATCTCCCATCTAACCCTTTTAATTTTGAGTATGTTAGCCAGTTGGATGTTCTCAAAAGCTGCCTTTCCATTAAATCAAAAGCTATAGGAATGGATAGTATACACCCAGCTTTCCTTAAAATTATTCTTCCGTCACTACTACCATTTATCACTCATATTTTCAATAAAATAATTATGACAGGCACTTATCCACTTAGATGGAAACAGGCAAAAATTATTCCAATACCAAAATCATCCACTGAATATCGGCCCATAGCTATTTTACCTTATCTCTCAAAGGCTTTCGAGAAACTTTTACATGAACAGATAACCAATTATATAAATGATAGTAAATTATTGACCGATCAACAATCTGGCTTTCGGGCCAAACATAGCTGTATTACTGCTCTAACTGATGTAGCAGAAGATCTTAGAAAGGAAATTGACGATGGGTGCGTTGCATATTTAGTACTGTTGGATCATTCAAAGGCTTTTGATACCGTTGACCACACAATACTTATTCAAAAACTGGAGAAAATGATGAATTTTTCATCAACATCCATTAGATTGATTGATTCATATCTCAAAGATCGTGTCCAGTGTGTTGAAACTAGTCCTTCAACTATCTCAAATTTTCTTCCTGTTGTCAGGGGTGTTCCTCAGGGATCCATTCTAGGTCCTCTCCTCTTCTCCATTTACGCAAACGATCTTCCTGAACAGTTGCTCCATTGCAACATTAGAATGTATGCCGATGACGTACAATTGTACATAAGTAACAAAAAAGGGAACTTAGATGAATGTACTGCAAGACTTAATCAGGACTTACAACGGGTTTCACGTTGGGCTGATGTTAACGGGTTAAGTTTAAATCCTACCAAATCGAAATGCATTGTAATACGTAAAAGAACACAGAAAATTATTGATTATCCCAACATTTTTATTAAAAACCAACGGATTGAAATCGTAGATAAAGTAAAAAATCTTGGTGTAATTTTTAATAACACTTTAACCTGGTCTGATCACGTTATAGCTGCCTGTGGTAAAACATATTCGATGCTAAGAACCCTATGGCCTACTCAATATTGCACCCCATTGAAAATACGCTTATTACTTGCTAAGACATATTTGATACCAATTTTAACCTACGGATGTGAGATTTTTGCAAGTTGTGATGAAACCAGTAAATCTAAATTGACCGTCACATATAACAACATTGCAAGGTACGTTTACGGGATCAGAAATTATAACATAAATGGTACTTACATTAGTATAACACCTTACTCTAAAAAAATATTCGGGGTACTTTTTGAAGATTTACTGAAAATAAGAACTTTAGTATTTCTTCACAAAATTATAACCACCCGTGAGCCAGGTCATCTTTTTAATCGTTTAAAATTTAGTCGACTCAGAAGAAATAGAAATTTAATTCAAATCAGACATCACACATTAATATCTGAATGGCAATTTTTCATATTTGCAATACGTCTTTGGAATAATATTACTAATCCAACAATAAAAGAAACCAGCAATGTGTTACAATTTAAGAAAGAAATATTTAAATATTATTCATAGTCAACAAGTTTGTTTATAGTTCGGTATAATTCTATAGTACAATATTTTTTGATTTTTTATAAATGTATTTATGATATTTTGATATGTAGTTTTTCGTTATTTATTTGTTTGGTTTAGTTACAATAATTTTATTTATATCGATTTTGTAATAACTATACCTAGACTTAAGCTTATTATTTTTCATTTTCCAAAATAACATCATAAGATTTCTACTGTTTAAGACTGATGTTTTGTTGTAGAAGTTACAATTTTTTCTTAAATAAATAAATAAATAAAAATTTTCCTATTAAATCTTATCAAGAGCCTACGTAAATTTTGAACTGATACTTTGTCCTGAGTCCTAGAGAAAGGAAAACTTTCTTTAAACTGACGGTGACACTCAGGGCTGCCACATTTGATTTGACGATTTAGTTCCGAAATTTGCAAAGTGCCGATTTGCCGATTTTTTTCTAAAAAGTGACGATTTTATTCATTCTCCAAAGTCTTTTAAAGTCAATTTAAATAATACATTTAATTTTCTGACAGCGTTAACGTTGTGTCACGAACAGTAGTGATAACTTTCTTGTTAAATAAAACCCACAAATTTTAATTAAAAATAGAGATAAAATCGCTGGATTGACAAAAAAAAAGCTAAATTGTCATTATTAATTAACAATAGCGGCCAACTTCACTATTAAACGCGCCGTTAAAATCGCTTTTTCCAACTGCAAAGCATTAACGCCGCTCTATTTAGGGTTGCTTCATACAAATTGTATGGTCATGACACATTTTGACAACTAGAAAACCGGTGTCGCTTTTGTTTAGGTACGGCTGTAATATGCAAGTCTTAAGAAAGTACAAAAACCACACTTTGTTTGTCTTTCATCAAACTAACATCGAATAAACCTTTTGCGACTCTCTGTATAAATCATATTTTCTTCAATTATAAGGCGAACATTTCACGAGTTGTAAGATAATAAAAGACAACGATTGATGAATTGTCTTTCGCATGCGCTATGGAAGAATCTGACTCGTGCTACAATTTTTCCCGTGTGGGGAATCTTCTACGATTAAAAAATGTGGTGTCCGATTTTTTTTTTTTTTGGCGATTTTTCGAAAAGAGAAAGACGATTTTTTTTAATTTTTCTTAGGAAATTTATGATTTCTTCACAAATTTATCTGGCAGCTCTGGTGACACTTAAGGCAAATTGCGTATAGAAATTTTGTTCAGAGTCTTTAGAATTATCAAAAGACTTCCCATTAACATTTACAAAGTCTTTGTGCAAATTTGCTATAGACATTTTATCGATTTTTAATTTAACTGATTGAAATTTATTGCAGTAATAGTAAAGATCTAATTAAAGGTGTAAAACTCTTTTTTTTTTTTTTTTTTAATGGGTGGTGGGGAGTTTAGATTCTCAACTTGCGGCCTGTTGCTTTTAGCACCAAACATAACAATTCCTTTTCTGTTTTAACTTTTAGTCAGTCATTAGGTTAAGTAGAGGAAATTGTTGAAACTCAAACAAAATTGAAAAAATTAAATGATTGGAAAAAAAATCAACAACCAAAACACAGAAAATTGGGTCAAAAGAACTGAAATTTCATATCCTGTTTTAAATGAAACTTTAAAAGAGAACAAAAAAAAAAAAAAAACTCTCATATACTCATGAACACTTATAAACAAGGTAAAATTGACAAAACAAATTGAACGTTTGACTGGGCAACTCAGTGACGAACTGACGCTGTGAATTGATGAAACTCGAATAAACAACAACAAGGTGAGTGAGTAGTGAGTCAATGAATACCGGTAGCAAACAAAATAATTTGTGTTCAAAAACATTTTTTTCACCATAATTTTACGTTTCAAATTTGCAACATTTTTAAAAAGCAAGTGTGTACGAGAGGGAGTGAGAAGAAATGGGTATCTATAAACCACACATGACTGACCAAGATAAACACTGACCACGACAATAGGAAGAAATAAGAAAACCCGGCAGATCGAAAAAAATTATATTTTAGGAATCTTTTTACTTAGGATTTCTTAGGGAATTTTTCTCAGAGTCAAAAGAATATTTTTCTTAAATTACTTTAAGTTTTGTTTAGAAAGTTTTCTTTGAAAAAAGAAAATTGTTCTCGATATCGCATTAAAATTTTTTAATAAGTTTTCCTAAAGTTAGAATTGGAATAAATGTTCTAAACTGATAGACAAAGCGGCATAACGCTGATGTATTTTGACATCAGTACTATGACAAGTGTTTTCGTTTTTGACCCCATGACACTTTTCATCATGGTGATGTCAACCTTAACATCACTTGGCCAAAGTGTTATCAGGCTCAAAATGAAATTATGTCAACAATGGAATGACACATCGGCATCACAGAAATGGTGAACATGTTCTAAGTGCGATGACTCTGTAACATCGGAGAAAGCACAAATTAGCATCAAATTAATGACAGTTTGTCATAAAGCCAAAGTCATTGGAATTGACTTTAGTCAAAGTGAGAGAATATTATTATCTGCTTACCCGTTACATATGTTTGTTGAATTACGACCTTTGTTTACAGCAGAATTCTCAATAATAAGACACGAGCACTATGCCCCATATGGTTTTCGTAATCATTCTACTTTAAAAATTTGATGTATTTAACTAAATAATTTAAAAAAATAGAATATAGGAATTTTTGCTTCTTATATTACATTGTAATCATGAAAATAATGTTAATAATATACAAAATGTGGCATCAAATTGATGTCACTATAGTCATACAATAGATGCCATGTAAAAAATGACGAAATTGTACGAGGACGTTAGTCATTGTATTGATGTTACTTTTTGCATCATTGATGCCATTTGTAGTAACATTGATGTCACAATTCTGATGTAACGGCATCATCAATATGAAGATGCATTTCTCTATCAGTGTACAAAATATTTTTAATAATCCGAATCCGAATAGAAATATTTTCCGGCATCCAAAAGAAATTTTCTATAGAATATTTTTCTAGAATCGGCAGTTGAATTTCTAATGAAATATTTTGTCTAAAGCGATTCTACTTAAAATATTCTTATAATTGGAGTAAATTTTGCTTACAATCAAAATAAATTTCGGCAAAGTCGGAAGAAATTTTTTTATAATAATATTTTCTAGATTAGAAAGAAATGTTTTATAGAAATATTTTCTACAATTGGAAGAATTTCCTTTAAAAAATTTCCTAAAAATTAGAAGAAATTTTTATTAGAATACTTCTTAGAATCAAAAAGAAATTTTCTATGAAATCATTTTCTAGAATCGGAAGAAGTATTTTATAGAAACATTTTCGGAAGAAATTTTCAATATAAATATTTTTTAAAATCGGAAGAAATTTTCCTAAAATTCAGAAGAAATTTTCTTAGAATAAAAAGAAAATTTCAATAAAAATACTTTCTAAAATCAAACGAAATTTTCTATAGAATTTTTCCTAAAAATCGAAAGAAAATTTCTATAGAAAAAATTTTTAGAGTCGGGAAAAATTGTTTGAAGAAATTTTCCTAAAAATCGGAAGACATTTTCTATAATATTATATATTTTATATAGAAATATTTTTTAGAAGCGCAAAAAATTTTCTATAGAAAAATTTGAAATTTTCTTAGAACTATTTTTGAGAATCGGAAAATATTTTTTATAAAAATTTTCCCAAAAATCGAAAGAAATTTTTTTATAGTTATCTATCTTCTATCTTCTTCTTCTATATATATAAAACAGGATGTGTGTATGTATGTATGTATGTAACGTATGGACTCCAAAACGACTGGGCCGATTTTGATGATCTTCAGAAGTGTGACACTGTGAAGTCTGATTTTTGATTTTCGGTCTGCGGGCGGAGGGGCGTGGCAAAATCCAATTTTCATATTGCGGGCGGGGAAAAATTTTCTTTTGCCCCGCCCGCTTTTACGCCCACTTTTTTCGAATTACCTAAAATCAGAAAACGGCTCCATCGATTTGACAAATTTTTCTTTCAAATATTCGTATTAATCCATTTTAAGTTTTAATCGAAAGAAAAATTTTCCACGCCTACTTTTTCTATTAAGCGCATAACATGAGAACGGCTTCACCGATTTGGACGATTTCTTTCTCTTAAATGATTGCCATGGTCCAACTTAGGTTTTTACGAAAAGAAAATTTTGCCCCGCCCACTTTTTTCGATTTACCTAAAATCAAAAAACGGCTCCATCGATTTGACTAATTTTTCTTTTAAATGTTCGTATAAATCCATTTTACGTTTTCATCGAAAGAAAAATGTACAACTCCTACTTTTACGCCCACTTTTTCTATTAAGCGCATAACTTGAGAACGGCTTGACCGATTTGGACGATTTTTTCTTTAAAATCATCGCCATGGTCCAACTTAGGTTTTTACGGAAAGAAAATTTTGACCCCCCCACTCTTTTCGATTTACCTAATTTGACTAATTTTTCTTTCAAATGTTCGTATCTTTTTAACGGATTTAAAAAATCGAACGCAAATTTTTTTCCTAATTTGGAAAGGACAACGTCTGTCGGGTCAGCTAGTATTTTATAGACTCTGAAGAAATATTAAATATAAATAATTTCTAAAACCGAAAGAAATTTTATATAGAATTTTCCTTAAAATCGGAAGAAATTATCAAAAAAAATATTTTCTACAATCGGAAAAAACTTTCTAAATGAACATTTTCTAGAATTGAAAAAAGATTTTCTGTAGAAATTTTTTTCTAGAATCGCAAGAAACAGTTTTGAGAATCAGGAAAAATTTTTTATAGAAATTTTCCTAAAAATCGGATTAATTTTCTATAAAAATATTTTATTAAATCAGAAGAAATTTTTTTAAAAATCGGAAGAAAGTTTCTATGGAAATATTTTCTACAATCGGAAAAACTTTCAATAGAAACATTTTCTAGAATCGAAAGAAATTTTCTATAGAAATATTTTCTTAAATCAGAATTTTTTTTAAATCGGAAGAAATTTTCAATGGAAATATCTTCTACAATCGAAAAAACTTCCAGTAGAAACATTTTCTAGAATCGAAAGAAATTTTCTATAGAAATTTTTTTCAAAATCGGCAGAAATTTTTAATGGAAATATTTTCCACAATCGGAAAAAACTTTCTACAGAAACATTTTCTAGAATCGCAAGAAATTTTTTTAGAATCAAAAAGAAATTTTCTTGAGAAATATTTCCCAGAATCGAATGAAATATCTTTCCTTTAAATCCGAAGAAATTTTCTAGAATCTTAACTTTTTCCCCAGTTATTGATTGCTATTAAATGTTACAAAAACATAAGTTTTAGTTAAGAACTTTGAGAAATTCCTTTTACTGCTTGTCCTAAAACTTCCGGATAATAAAAAAAATTTTCTTCGGATAGGAACCCTTTGGCATACCCAAACATTAAAAGCAATATTCATATACAATACAACACAAAATTGAACACTGTATGCCGTCTTTATTAAATGAAGTGCCTCACTGTTGCACTTAAAGCTTCTGTGTTTAAGTTTCGTTGTTTGTTTGTTTTACATTTATGCAACCTTTTGGCAAACACCTGTAGTAATATTTAAGTTTAAATGCAACAGCAGGACATCAGGGTAAATGAAGAATATACCCTGATGTTATTTGAGCTGTAAAGACAATTATTTCATCTGTTGTTCGGGTTGTCCGGTAACGGCTTAAATTCTGTTTAAAGCTTTTTGTCTCGTTTTAAACAAATTTCGTATTCATCAAAAGAAAAAGCTGTAGAACAAAAAAATTTAATTTTAAAAATACATAGTTTTTGTGGACAAAAGAAGACAAAATTTGTTTCAACACAAAAACTCTGAAAACAAAATTATTTTTTGTTCTTAATTAAATTTAGTTTCTGAACAAACTTTGTTGACCGTACTTTTGTTCATAAAAAGAAAACAACAAAGAACAAATTATTTTAGGGAAAAAAACCTGCAATTTGGTTAAGGAAATTGGATCAATACCACACGTACGCCATCATTGCATGCAACATTATTTTATCAATAGGGATGGATATAAAGCCTTAAAAGGTGGCTCTTTTTTTCCTTAGATAATTCATCAAAAAAATTTAAATAATAATACATTTTTTTAATAGAAACCATACATCAGCTAATTTTTGGAAATTAAAAGGAAGTACAAGAAAAAATAAATACTTCCTTTTCAAAAAAAAAAAAAAGAAAAATACAAATACAAATTTGACTTAAATTTTTTTGATAGAAAGTTGTTAGACTGATTAAATTGTTTCCGAAATTTTTTTTCCAAATCAAAATTTTCGACACAAATTTTGTCCAGACTCTGGCCAAGTTTTCGATAGAAATTTTCTTCGAAGCTTGTGCAAATTTTGAATAAAAATTTCTTCCAGAATCTAAAAATGATCACCAGAATGTGATCTAAATTAAATTGTCTTTACCAATTTTGTTCGGCCTCTGTGACAATCTACACCCAGAGAAAAAACATGTTTAAATATGGTCATCTCCAATTAAACTATTAAAGAAAATTTTAAACATATTATGTTTATTATAACCATATCATTGTCAGCGGTAACCATATTATGATTAAATCACGCCTTCATCAAGAAACCCCTATCATATTTTTGTTGCCACCAAACATGTTATGATCAATAATAACTAAAATTTGTTAAACACTTACAATAGCATGGTTGGTTCTCAACCATAGTATTGTAAATTTAAAAACAAATTATTGTCATATTTAACCTTAACATTTTTAGAGGCAACCATAATATGGTTGTGGGTTCTTTATGGAGGACTAATTTAACCATAATATGGTTATCATATTAACCATAATATGTTTGAAATTTTCTTTAAAAATCGTTTGGTTGGAGGTGACCATATTTAAACATATTTTTTATTTATGGCACGATTTGGCTAAAATTTACAAAATAAAATGCGGCGCCGGGATCAAACCAATTTTCTATAGAATTTTTTTCCAGACTCTGGCCAAATTTTCAAGAGAAATTTAGTCCAGACTCTGGGCAAATTTTCTTAAGAAATTTCTCTACGTGTATAAATATAAAAACGCTCGTGCCGTGTATGTACTCCTAAAACTCACGAACCGCTGGACCGATTGACACAAAACTTGGACAATAGATTATTTTAGTCGGGAGCCAGATTCCTCTTGAGTTTAATCCCGATAGGCGTATTATTTATTTATGGCACGATTTGGCTAAAATTTACAAAATAAATTACGGCGCCGGGATCAAACAGCAGTATTTTTTTTAAAGAAATTTAGTCCAGACTCTGATTAAATTTTCTAAAGAAATTGAGCCCAGACTGCGAAAATTTTATATTGAAATATTGTGCCGACTCTAAGCAAAGAAAAGAACTTTTTACTTTGGACAAAACTTGTTTTAAACAAATTTTCTCTTAAATCTGATCAAACTATCAACACAATTTTGTCCAGACTCTTTGCCAACATTTATAAAAATTGTCTTTAAAGTTTTTGCAAGTTCTTGTTTAGACTCTGTGCAAATTTCCTTTAGAAATTTTGCCCAGACTCTGTTTACATTTCCTAAAGAAATTTTTTTAGAGAAATTTAATCCAGATACTGTGCAAATTTTTTAAGGAGATTTGGTCCAGACTCTGGGCAAATCTTCTAAAGCGATTTTGTCCAGATTCTGGGCAAACTTTCAAAATTTGGTCCAGATTCTTTGCAAATTTTCTATAGAAATTTTGTCCAGACTCTGTGAAAATTTTCTAAAAAAAATTTAGTCCAGACACTGTGCAAATTTTCTATAGAAATTTTTTCCAGACTCTGGGCAAATTTTCAATAGAAATTTAGTCCAGACTCTGCAAATTTTCTAAATAAATTCAGTCCAGACTCTGCGCAAAATTTTCTAAAGAAATTCAGTCCAGACTCTGCCCAAATTTTCTAAAGAGATTAAGTCCAGACCCTGGGCAAATTTTCCATAGAAATTTAGTCCAGACTGGGCAAATCTTCTAAAGAGAATAAGTTCAGATTCCGGTCAAATTTTCTAAAGAATTTTTTTTAAAATTTTGTCCAGATTCTGGGAAAACTTTCAAAATTTGGTCCAGACTCTGTGCAAATCTAATATAGAAATTTTGTCCAGACTCTGGGCAAATTTTCTAAAGAAATTTAGTCCAGACTCTACGCAAATTTTCTAAAGAAATTCAGTCCAGACTCTGGCCAAATTTTCTAAAGAGATTAAGTCCAGGTTCCGGTCCAATTTTCTTAAATTTTTTCCAGATTCTGGGAAAACTTTCAAAATTTGGCCCAGATTCGTTGCAAATTTTCTATAGAAACTTTGTCCAGACTCTGTGCAAATTTTCTAAAGAAATTTAGTCCAAACTCTGTGCAAAGTTTTTATAGAAATTTTCTCAAGACTGTGCAAATTTTCTAAAGAAATATAGTCCAGACTCTGGGCAAATTTTCGATAGAAATTTTGTTCAGACTCGGGGAAAATTTTCTAAAGAATTGTTGTCCTGATTCTGTGTAAATTTCCTATAGAAACTTTGTACAGACTCTGGGTTAATTAAAAAAAATTTATTATTTTTTTAATAATTTCATTTTAGTTACACTTTTATTATATGACAAGTGGTGTTAGATTTAGTATACTCTTATATAAGTGCACCTCTTTTATCTTTGCTGCAATTGCAGCTGTGTTTGTTAGAAGTTTTTGTAGTTGAAATTAAATACGAAAATATCAAAAACAACAAAAAATATCTGAAAAAAAACTAAATCTGGGTTGTTGTACACGGTTACAAATTACACATGCATGTCTAAAAAATGTGGGGATTGTTTTTAATTAGTATTCAAATGCACATAAAGAACATACAAATACTTAGATATCTGTATACATTAACCCACACACATGCATCTCAGTACCTGGAAATATTTAAAAAATGTTAATTGTTAGCTAATCCCGTTTTCCATTAAATTTAAATAAGACTCTGACTGACAAAGTAGTAACTTAACACGAAAGAGTGGTTCTAAACATTAAGAGGATTTTCTCTACAAAAGCTTTTCTCTGGATTTTGGCTGTAAATAAGAGCAAGTAAGTCTTTTATAGAAAACTTGCTGAAAGTTACAATATGTAAATTTTAAAAAATTTGCTCAAAATAAGAATAAGTCAAGAGTAAGTTATCTATTAAAAAATTTGCTCAATGTGATAATAATATTTCTATAGATTTTCTCGATTTTAAAGCAAATTTCACTATGGAAAATTATTATTATTTGCTTGCAGTAAAATCAAAAAAGAAGTTTTGCTTGGATTGAGAATTTAGTTAAACTTTTCTTTACAACACATTTGATCAAAATTTTTTAGTTAGAGTTAGAAAATATCAGCTCAAGTTTTTAATAGAAATCTTGCTCTCAGTTTAAGCAACTTTTCTATAGAAAATTTGCTTAAGGTGAGAGCAAGTTTTCCTTTGAAAATTTGCTTAAAGTGAGAGCAAGTTTTCTGCAGAAAATTGTCTCAAAGTGAGAGCAAGTTATCTGCAGAAAATTGTCTCAAAGTGATGGCAAGTTTTTTATAGAAAATTTTCTCTAAGTCAAACCAAGCTTTTTATATAAATTTTGCTTTACTAAAAAAAAGTTTTCCATAGAAAATTTGCTCAAAGTATGACCAATAGAAATTTTGCGCAAAATAAAAGAAAGTTTTCTACAGAAAATTTGCTTAAATTAAAAGCAAGTTTTCTATAGAAAGTCTGCTCAAAGTAAGAGAAATTTGTTTCAATTGTAAATTTGCTTTTAGTAAGAGAAAGTTACTTATAGACAATTTTCTTAACCTCTTCAGACCGTGGGTACACATATGCAGGGTTGTCAGATTGATATTGACCTTTTTCGCCAAATTCAATATCAAAAATCGCCAAAATCGCCAAAGCCTTTGTTTACAAGTTTTTGACATATTTTTTAAATTATTAAAAATATTTTTTATAAATCCTAAAAGCTTAACTAGTTCCGTATCACTTAAATACGCCAAAAATTCAAAAAAAGTCGCCATAATATATATTTTGCTTAATTTTGATTTCGAGCGAAATAAAAATAGTTAGTGAACACAAAAATGGTACGATGTTTAAAATAATTTAAAGCAGTCTACTTACAGCAACAAAAAAAGATTTTTTGTGGCTAGTACTAAACAAATATTGGAAATGCACCATATACAATACTTGCAGTTTTATTATATATCTAAAACGCTTCACCGTCAAGACTCGCTATTTGTGTTCTAATTTGTAATACATTGTGAGGGTATAACATTTATTCAACGAAAATACTAAAGAAGTGCAACATGTACTATTCCCATTCATATAACTTATCAGGCATGTTCTGAAAATCAGTTTTTGTGAAAATGATTTGAAATCAAAAAAAAGGTGTTCTGGACAAAAAGCTTTTTTCATAAAATCACAAGTGATTTGAAATCTTGTGATTTTCAGAACATGCCTGTATAACTCCTAATAACGCGTCAAGAAGTTCGTATTGCATTCTAATTCAAAGGCGAGTTTTAGTGGCGTTCATAGTTTCAACACAGGCATTACTAGTTGTAATAACTGCATATGAGGGCAGCCAAAGTAAAGTCCTTAAAGTTTTACGTACCTACCGTATCCTTGTAGCTTTAAAATGTTGGCCTAAACTTATTTAGTTATCTTTCAATTAACCAACGCTTTTTTTTCCATTGTGTTTCATAAACGTCCAAAGGTATGATAGGATTCAACATATTTGATCTGTGATAATAAATTTCCGCATACATATAAGTATAATGTGAAAATGTTTATAGACTTAATGAAATTTCATTAATAAAAATACGAGAATTAAAATAATTTATTTCTAAGTATTGAATTTAACGCATTTCAAAACAAATTCATAGGTCATCAAAAATAGCCAGTTGGCGATTTAAACTATTTTATATATCGCCAAAAATTCGCCATGTCGCCAAATCAAAAATTAGGTCGCCAAACATGTTTGAAAATCGCCACGTTTGGCGAGAAATCGCCACTTCTGACAACCCTGCACATATGTGCACCTTAACTAATTGCAAGTTTTTAGGACTAGCGACATCGTGTGATCAATAGAAACAGTTTTATTACTTGCTTTAAGATACTGCGCTTCAAAACAATACCAAAAGATGGCAGGGTTTAGAAGTTTTAGCCATTATTTTTACATTTGAATTTAACAGTTTGAAAAAACCATACTGTTGGGATATTTTTCCTCAATAACTAATCGCTAAGACCTGAAGTACACATATGTGCACCTCTTTTTCTATCAGTTTAAATAAAAAAATTAAAAAAATAATTAAAACCGAAATTAAAATTACACCTCATAAGATAAAACAAATAGTTAATAAGCCCTTTACTTAATCGGTTCTGTTCAGAACTTAAGAAATTAAGAATTAACGTTGAAATTTTTCATATCTTAAGACCTGAGGTACACATATGTGTACCCTTAATTTCTAAGAATTCAAATAAAATTAAAAAAAAAAAAAAATACACTTGTCTTATTTGCTCCCCAAAAGGTGTAAATAATATATAAGAAATGTAAAAATTCAATGGGTTAATGCTCGGGTCTTAAGAGGTTAAAGCAAAAGTAGGTTTTCCATAGTAAATTTTTAAAAAATGGGAGCTAAAGTTGGATCTGGTTTTTTATACAAAAATTTTCATAAATTTACTCAAAGTAAGATCAAGTTTTTTTTCAAAGAAAACAAAACCTTGCACAGAAAATTTGCTTAATTTGAAAGCAAGTTTTCTATAGAAAATTTGCAAAAGTAAGAAAAAGTTTTCCATAGAAAATTTTGCTAAAACTAAATAAAAGTTTCTATAGTAGGATCAGCTATTTTCCCCTAATTAACTTTATTTTACTTACAAACTTATTTAGCTCTTTACGTAAACATTAAAACTTTCCTTAAAGCTCGTATATCTTTCAAATTTACTGCAACTTTAGAATTTTTACGTTTCAATAATTTTTAAGGTCATTTAACGTGTCGCTTAACACTTTGTCTTAACTAATCACTGTCACTGAGTATTAAAGTCAGTTTCCTTTAAACGGGTTAATTTTTTGTCTCGTTTTCCCATCAGTGACATTGTTTTCTTTGGCTGAGTTTAAAACCCATCTACAATGCAAAGAAAATATTGAAAACTAAATGTAAAACTAGTTGATGGCTGAACGGAACATGCTAATAAATCGTTATTCACCCACAAAACTTTTTAAACTCTATCTCTCTCTCTTTCTTTCTATTGCACTTGCACTCAAATGTTAAAAATGTTGTAAGCACACACTAACAAAACCTTAACACAATTACACTGTTTAATTGGATGTCTTCATATGCCTGTAACTTAGATAACAAAAATATTTCTGCATTAATTTTTGGCACAGGATGTGACAGTTGCAACAACAGCAACAAAATTAAGAGCAGTGACAACAATAATAACTGTTTCGGTTAAAAACGACAATTATAAGAACCATATATGCTGGTTTTAGGTGATTTTATTACTTTTACTTAGAAATCGATAAGTTCGAAAAGTTTGTTTGTTTGTTTTTGTTCATTAGTGCTAAATAAATATTTAATGGATGTTTTTAAAGTTTTGGCTTAGACAAGTTTTTTGTTCAAAACACAATTTTCTGTCTATTTTAATTTTATAAATAAAAAGAAGCTTTTATTTATGTTGCATTTAACTTTATAGAAACTGCTGTTAAGTTCTTAAACGAGCTTGGCTTCTTTCATAAACTAGTAGTACCCGTTCCGCGGCGCTGGAGCCCATTTACAAAAGTTAAGAATGAATTGGTAAAATGCAAAAGTACCAAGAGTTTTTAAAGGAAGAGTGTACTATGGTTACTTCTGTACTTTAAGTTTTTATAAATGTTTAGATAGATGATATGAAATGTTTCCGTGTTTCACCCTTTTAACTTTGCAAATCTCTTTTTGTCTACTAACGAATCTACTCCAAAAATGTTATATCCCCAGCTAAAGACAATCTAAATGCCAATAAATCTGTCGACCAAAAAAAGTTTTGAAAATACTAGAACTTCTAGCTCAGTTCTAGTTCAGTTCTAATTCTAGTTTTTTTTAAAGGAATAAAACTTTTCTTAAAAATAATCAAATTTAATGGAATGACCGGTCAAAACCAAAAACTGTCGAACAAAAAACGAATATTTGTGTACAACTTTTCGGTTTTTGGTTGGTTTGACAGCGACTGTAGTTTTTCTCTGGACAATGACAATTTAAGAAGTAAAAGAAATGGCAGTTTTTCTACTTTGACTGCAGTTTTTAAACGCTGCTGCTCACAATTTTCATGGCGTTAAATGCTTAAGACATATTTCTGACATATGGCGTCCGCCACTGCGCCTTATGAACGACATTCTGCCGGTTTAATTTTGAAGCACTTTTCGAGCATACCATTTCGTCAGTAGTGCGTCGAATGTTGGCCGTTAAATAAGCAATCATTGGTGTTTTGTCAACTAAGACCAGAGAATATGTGTACCCCCACAAAAAGTGGTCTAAAGGTGTGAAATCACAGGAACGATGTGGGTAATATCCAGGTCCATTTCTTGAGATAAATCTTTCGAGAAACGTTTGGCTCAACATACAGCAGTGTCCTGGAAATGGAATTCGAGTGAAATTGAAATCGAACAAATTTTCAAAACTATCCTGTTGAAAAAGTTCACAAAAATATTCCCTTTTATATACGTCATTTATTTATTAAAATTAACTTTAATTAACAGTCATTTTTAAAAAAATTTAACTTAAAATTTCCATTGATTTCGATTTCCAGAACATGGCCGATTGTTATGGTTTTACGCGCTGTATGGCATGTTGCGCCGTTTTGTTGGAACTGTTTCTCCTCCAAATGACTTGCAATTGCAAAAGGAATAAAAAAAAATCACGAATCATTTTGCTGTAGCGTTTGCGATTTACGGTAATGTTGGCACTGTTTTCGAATTTAAAGACAAATGAACTGATGACGTCTTTGGCATCAAAACTGCATCAAACAGTGATTTTTTTTGTTGGATGTAATGTAGTCTGATGAGGATTGTGCTCTCTCCAAAAACTTGTTTAGGTACCAGTTAAGCCAGACATGAGCCTCTTCTTTCAAGATGATTTGACGATAAAAATCCAGTTCCAGTTCATTCTCAGCCCATTCACCGAACACACGACGCAATTGATGGCCAGGTGGCTTTAATTCCAGCAGCAGTTGCATCTTATATGGGTGTAGGCGAAGATCTTTTCCAAGTATTGACGAGAAGAGACTGAGTGGCTGAGAACGGCTTCGGATCGAAAGTCCTTTGTCACAATGCCGTCTACAGTGGCGTTGGCTTCTTTTGTATGGGCGGTACGGGCTCGATTTGCATGAATATTATTAAAAAGAGTTAATGGTGTCATTATTGCAAATGTACTCTATAACAGCAGTACCTTAATAAGAGCAGAAGGCGGAACGTTTTCTTCCGCTAAGCTTTTACACTGATATGCCATAACCAAACAAGAGCGTCAACTTTGTCACGAACAGTTGCTTTACTTTCTTGTTAAATAAAACCTACCTAATAGAAATAAAAAATGGATATAAAACCGCTAGATTGACAAAAAAGAATAGCGAAATTGCCATTATTTATTAACAAAAGCGGCTATTAATCGCCCTGTCAAAATCAGGGGCCAAATTATGGCATTCGATATCGATCGAAATTTCTATTTAAATTGTATAGTAATTGCGATCGATATCGAATGCCGTAATTTGTCCCCAGATTTTCTAATTAGGGATGCTTCATACAAACTGTACGGCAATGAGAATTTTTGACAGCTAGAAAACGCTTTCTACTCTTGTTCAGGTACGGCTGTAAGTTTAGAGAACAAACCGCCAAACGTGGTTCTGCTGATGAGCCATAGTATACTGGAGAGAAAAGTCCAAAGCGAATTTGCTACAGGTGGTGACGAAACGCCTTCCGGTTTTGACAGTTCGATCCTATTTGTTGTGATTTGCTAGTGTGTTGCTAAGAATGTTTGACATTTCGAGCCGTAAACACTAACAATGCAATGCAAAACCTCTTATGTTGTTTCTGTTGTTTTTGGATTGTTGTAGTTCCGACACCACCTGTAGTTGAATTCGCCTTGGAAAAGTCAAACCTATACTTCATTTCTATGACTAGTTTTACATTTATCGCTATCGGAAGTTCTTTCTATACGTCAGCTAAGTTCCGTTCATTTCCATTTCAGTTTTAGTTAGGTTTTAGTTTAGTTTTCGGTAAGTTCTGGTTCAGTTTAAGTTAATTTTTAATTCAGTTTTAGATTAAAGTGCAAATTACAGCATTCGTTACCGATCATAATTACAAAAAAATTTAAACGGAATTTTCGATCAAAAAAGAGTACCCTAATTTGCCTCCAGTTCTGAATTGCGTTATAAATCTTTCTGCAGAACCATTTTTGATTCGCCATTCCGCTCAAGACTTCTCTTCCAATTAATTTCATTTGCTTATATGTATTTTGTGCAATTTGGCAAAGGCCTGCAATAACTAAAAAGTCTTCTTTGTCTTTTTTCTCTTGTGCTGTTATTTCATTTTTATGCCACCAACATGACAGTGATGTCTATCTGAAGGTTTGTTCCCCCATTTAAACGTACATAAATGCATAAATGTAGCCAAATTTGAGTACATATATGCAACTTACATACGTATGCATGTTAGTTCATATGCATTTTGGCATAAAACGCAGTAGATTGTAAAAATTTTAGCGTTTTAAAATGCAATTTCAACCATCTCCTTCATCTTTGGGGTAACGTATTTGGGTTTTTATTATATCTTGTGATAAATGTCTACATGTTCATGCATAAAACTCTTTTTGGATTTTGGTGATGGGAATAAGTGTCAGTGTAATTGTCACTTTAATGTTCGAATGCTGACAACATTGGGTTTATAATTTACATTCGTATAAAGAAACTTGAATACTTTTAAGAGAGAAAAAAGGAGATTGTGCAGGGACGTCAAGAGCATCCTGATTTTAAAATTAAAAAAAAATATTTTAACAGTTTCTTTCTTAGGAAATAAAAGCTTAGGAAAGAAATTCATAAAAGATTTTAAATTAAAAAATGTCACCGTGCCATCCCTCCCCTTCTTAATATCCCCTCTGACGCTTAAGTACCTTTACTAGGCCATATTTATCTTATCCTTCACATATGAAAAGTATCTGCTGCAAATCTAAAAAAATCATTTGATTTTTTTAGGATTTGCTATTGTTGTTGTTGTATAGTTTCTCAACAGTAGGTTCATCCAAACCAGTGACACAATAGTAGCACCAGGAAAACTGAACTAAAAAAAAATAACACAGAAACTGATGATCACGTTTCAATGCTGTCATGCAAATGAAGCGTTAAGCATCGAAAGGTGTTGAAATATAAATTCTAAATATTCCAACATTTGCAACTACAGAAAAAACACTTACACATACATTTCAAATAAATGTTCCTATTACACACTAACACCAACATATACATATAAATGTGCCGTTTTGTAAAAAATAAAACACAAGTTTGCGTTACGATTTTTGCCACTTCTTTGGCATCTGCATAATTTTATTCCTATTTGGGTGGCAAAAAATCAAAAATATACACACACACGCACACTAACACATAAATTTAAATGCAAGTAATGTATGTGATGCTACGTCCCAACAAACCAAAAAGATTTAGAAATAACTTGTATTTAGCAAGTTTACTAGCTTAAGCCTTAAGCTTAGAAAAGTGTTGTGATTACTATTATAAAAGGCTTATAAACAATTATTTAATAATGAAAACTGATCCCTTGCGATAATATTACTTGTACATAATATTATATAAGTTAAGAAGTCTAATATTAGAACAAGCTTACAGAAAAATACTTTTCTAAACTTTAATAAGATTGATTACATACTTTACGAGCATTCTGTTTAAATTTATATGGCATTGTTTTTTACTTATATAAAATTTAATCACTTTTTTACAATTGTGCACTGTTTAAAACAATTTAAAACACTTCACTCTTCGAACCAAACACAAAGACTGAAAACTTTAACTAATAATAAAAAATTAAGGCACTCGTCATATAACGGGACATCATTCTTTAAAACACTTACTAAACTATAGCGAGAATAAGTCATTTGCAATCATATTTGTTGTCATGATGTAGAAAATCTCTTATGATAAGCTTGTTCTACAACTCAATTATATTTTTCTCTGTTTTGGTCTATTGGGGTACGTATGTTTACATATAAGGAGTTTGAAAATTGTATGTATTCTGTCCTGGTTGGCGCTGACAATATCAAACATATTGTCACTTCAATACCTTACCAAAAAATACACACACATCCGAATATCTATTTTAAATCATGTGAGTTGGTTTGTGTTTGCGAAACCTCTAAATATCTATCAATCTATCGTCGAATATACTATTTATATGCCAGGATGCATAACAAAGTACGCATTTTGGCGAAGTATTTAAGTACACTACAGCACATTCAAGCAGTTCGTCTCTATTACAGGTCTTGTTCCATTGCGACAAGTTTAAGCTAAAAACTACTTCTAGTAAAGTTTTTAGTTCTAGTTCAGGCTATTTTTTAGTTTTTAGTTCTGTTTATATTTAAGTTAAAATTCTGTTGAAGCTCAGTTTAAATTAACTTGTTTGTTCCAGTTTAGTTCTAGTTCACTGCTATTTCTGTTCCAGTTCAGTTGTTGTTTAGTTCTAGTTAGGTTCGTTTTCAGTTCTACTGCAGTTCATGAGTTTGCTATTCCGCTTATAATTTCTGCAATATTGATGTAAGACCCTTAAATGAATATGTAGTCTTGGTTCTTTTCAGTATCGAAATAGATTAAATGATGTCCGTCTGTCCGTGTGTGTGTTTAAATGGTTTTTGCGAAAACCCCAGACACGATGCGGACCAGGTTGTTATATATTTATGCCACATTTACGCCGTTTAAGTTTGCTGTTGAAATTCAACCAGATCGGTCCATAAATTACTAAGATATAAGCAAAAAACCACGACTGCTACTAATTTTTACCCATAAATACCTTGTTCTTGTTGTTTTTTTATAAAGGGTGTTTTTTATAGAGTGACACAAGTTTTAATCATAATAAAACAAGGAAATATATTTTTACTGCCTTTTTCTGATGTGCTCAAGAGTTCTTTAGAAAATTTTATTTAATTAATATTTAAATATGTATGTCTTTTGCCATGTGGCCGCTACGGCTGCCGCGTAGAAGGTGGAACACCAATTTTCGCAGCGAATATTGATTTCCATGTGTTTAATTATTTGTGGTTTATTGACGTAGACAAGTGACTTTACATAACCGCAAAGAAAATAATTAAACTGCGTGAAATAAATTTTTCATCAAAAATTCAAAATCCAACATCAATTTGTGCTGCATCCCATTCGCCAAATTGACGGCGCACACGCTGGTCGTTTGACTTTGATTCCTGCACAAGTTGAATCTTGAAAGCTTTTAAGCCAAGATCTTTTCGTAAGGTCTTTCATAAAGTGGAAGGACACAACCCCAGTTGCTGACAACGGCGACGAGTTGATTGTATCTGGAGAACGGCACGATCCAAAGTTTTCAAATTACGTACAGGCGTCGTGGTTACCATCACACAACCTTTCTAAAATGATGGGCGAGATCGGAGAAATGGGCGTGGCACCTCCCAAACAAAGACAATATAGATTTCTGTATACCTGCAGGTCGACAGTTGCTAAAGTTTCAAAATTATATACAAGCATCTTGGTTATTAACACACAACCTCTTTAAAAAAATGGGCGGGATTGGAGAATGTGAGCGTGGCACCTCCAATATAAAGACAATATAGACGTACATCTGCAGAATGGCAATAGTCAGGGTTTCCAAATAAGTTACAAGCACTTTGGCTATCGATACAAAACATCTGACTAAAATGGGGCTGGATTAAAGAAGTTGGCGTGGCGCAAAATAGATTTATTTTTATATAAAGCAAGCTCAGAGAAAATTTTCCCAATTTGGTACACCTAGCTGGTTTATCAACGCACTAAATTTTAGAAAAAAAAAAATGGGCGGCATTGGAGAAGTGGGAGTGGCACCTCCCATACAAATAAAAAATAGATTTCTGTGTCTTTAGAGAATCATAGCAGTAAAAATTTCCAAACGTGGAACAAATAACTTTGATATCCATGCATTCCATCAAGCAAAAAGTAGGCGGGATGGAAAAGGTGGGCGAGGAACCAAATACATTTCTTTATCTCTTGAGAACTATGGGAGAAAAATTTTCCAAATTTGGTACACATATTTTGCTGGTTTTGAATTCTGTTTCAAAATGCGTGTTAGTAGGTGAGTGGTTTAAGGCGTTGCTTTACGTTGGCTGAAGGATATAAAAGATTCGGCAGAGCAGTTTATAGCACTTAAAGTTGTTTTTTTCATATTCACATCTATTGAATTTAAAATTTGTGTATAAAATTTCCTTCTTACTTCTAGTTCAGTATTGAAATAATTAAAAATAACTAGATGACCCGTGCGACTATTTCGCACCGTAATTTTTATCAATGAAAATATTAATTTTTCAATTTCTAATTATTTTTCGTCATTAGTGTTAGAAATAAGCTTTAAAATGAGATATCATTCATTAAATTTGATGCGGTGGTATGGGAGATATTTGCAACCGACAAAAAAAGTGCTTTAGAAATAATATATATGATGGTTGTAGTGGAGTTCTGGCTTATGTTTAAGTTCTTATTATGGGTAAGATTATTACTAAGGCTGTAGTTCAGTTTCTTGTTTAGTTTTAGTTCATATCCAGTTTTAATGCAGACAAAGTTTAGCTCGGGCTCGACTAAAGTTCCAGTTTAGTTCTTGCTTGTTTTTGGTTTCGCTCTAGTTTTAGTCTTTAGTATATTGGTTTTGAATTATATGGAGGGCTTAGAGCTAAACCGAAGCAAGCCATAAAATATAATACAAATATGTATTTCAAAACTGGTGCGAAAATCTCTGGGAATTTTAGCTCTATCCAGTTCTGTAACGAACTTAATCAAAAATTGTTTCGTTCATAAGGTAACTGTAATAAATCCAAGTCAACGGCTGCAGAAAACAATGGGAGTTCACCTATTCAAACTCAAAATATTTTTGAATTTTCTTTTTTGACTTGGTTCGCTTCAGCCCTAAGCCCTCCATATCTAGCTCAGTTCTAAATTAGTTCCAAGTCATTTCAAGATTATAAATCTGATGACCCACTTCCAATTAAAGCAGTATGTCTCTAAGTCTTCTTCGGCTAATTTTGAAAATATGTTACACACATTATTCAACAATTTTATTTTACTACTTCTAACAACATGTGTGTTTAGCATTCGTGGTTGCTTTTGAAACTGTTGGTGTCTTTATGTGCGCTTCTCTCTCTCTCTCACTCGATGTATGTGGTCCCAATGTCTTGTGGTAAACGGTTTTGTTTGAAATTGCACTTCAAAAGCGAAATTTCAAGTAAGTAAAAAAAAAAAAGAAAAACGTACAACATTCGTTTGGAACAACATTATTCGTTATTCGTTTTTTTTCATCGGAGTGTTTGGTAATTGCATTGTTGACAACATCAGTCGTTTATTTCGTTGACAGAAACTTTTCTTAATGGTCTATGGGTTGTTAATATAATAAAATTATTGTAGGAGTTTTGTGACTCATAGAGTTTTACAAGTTATAACTGTTAAAGAAGAAACTAATTAAATGAGTGTCATGTTAAGTGTGTACTCTGTGCGGAGTTTAACGACAAACAATTTAAGTTTTGGTATCAAAAATGGGTGCTAAAAACGTTTAAGAAAATTATTCTTTCGATGAGAAGAAGTGTTAAAAATGCTGAAGTCTATGAAATCTTTAACGAATTTAATAAAAAACTGTTGCTCTGCTCTCGGGCATTAAACCTTTTGCTCTATCTCCTACCACTGCCTTTCACTATTTCCTTAACATCAAACTTTAAAATGGCCAAAGTTATAAATGACTTACCCCAGACATATTTTTCGCACTTTAATTTCTTTTTTTCAAATTAATTCTAAGTTTTCATTTATTTTCTTGCTCATTTCAACTACAATTAAATAATGGGTTATTTAACTATTTTAGAATATTTTTTTAAACTTTTTCCCCATTTCAACTGTCAGATGTCAAGTAACCCAAAAATACCACAACGCCCACAAAATTGTTTGAAACATTTGGTGACACTAACGAGTTTCAATTTGTTTTAACGCACACAGTTGCACACACACACCCGTACACACATAAACATAAAAACTCTTACAAGGACTACACATGGGAACAGGCAACATAAATAGCACATCCACACATGCAGACATACATACATATTTATTAGAAGGAACATACATACTTGCATTCATGTAGCAAAAACCAAAACAAGTATTTTAGTTGGAAAATACTCAAACAAAATTTAAATGAATGCAAACGTATGCATGTTTAATCAAAATAAACATCCATACGTACCAGTATCTAGATAAACACATGTATCTCTCCAAAAATGCTTCATGTAAGATACAATGCATATGCACAAGGTATTATGTATTAGAACTACATGCATTCACTTATACATATTAATATACAAGTATAGTAAAGAGTTTCTAAGGTACTTGTAAAGTATTTGTTGTTAAACATTTTTGTTTAAAAGTATGAATAATTTTTAAAACGCACTCCTCTGTTCTGAGATATATCTTCGAACATATGCTTTCCAAAAAGTCGTGATTTGAGTTCTTGGATGCGTAAAGTAGAAAGCAAAATAAATGCGAGGGTAGTAAAAGGATTTTGAGCCTAGATTTAAAATTGAAGAGAACTTAACTGGAAATCAGCTAGAAATGAACTAGTAGTGAGCTAGATCTGAATTACAAATAAACTAGAACTGCACTAGAACTGAACTAAACTAGAACTAAGCTGGAATCAGAACTAAACTTTAGCTGAACTAAAGTGAACTAAACAGAAACGGCGCTTAAACTGAACTAAAACTTAACTAAAGCTGAACTAAAATGTTTTTTTTTTTAAATAGATCTGAATTGCAACCTAAACTATAACTGACCTACCTAGAATCTGTACCAGTAAGAGTTCTATATACGGCAGTTTTGAATCTGACATACCCTTCACCATAGTATTAATAAAAATCGTACCAAAACCTTAAATTTGGGAGAAAAAGCATTTTAAATATTAAATACTCCTTTAATGTAAGAATCATCTTAGACTAGTTTGAAGCCCTAAGCTACGATGGTATGGGCTCTATTGTGCGTAAAGGTAGAAAAAGCCTATAACTAGATAATTTATTAAGCGATTCTTGAATTTGAACTTTTAGTATTCCACTTAGTTTATTTCAGGCAAAAGTGAAAAATAAAGTTCATAGGTTATAGTAAGACTTCAAAATTAAAAGACATGGGTAAAAATTACAGCTGGTCCTAGATTTTTTTGCCACATCTCAGATATTTATGGACATATTTAGTTGAATTTTAATAGCAAACAATTCCGGACTATATTTGATATAAATATGGAACAACATAGTCCCCTTTAGGTCTGCGGCCTTCGGAAAACCCATTTCAACTTACACACGGACAGACAAACTGACGGGCGCACATAGGAGTGTTTAAGGTAGAAACCCGGAAAAATTATAAGATGTATCTTTTAGTTTTCCTTTCTTTTCTGAATAATTAGAATAAGGTTTAATATTATTCATATTTAGAAAAATTGGTTTTGCGATTGGAGAAAATGTGGCATAAAGTGAAAATATGTAAAAGATTTACTGCCTGTTCATCTATTTGCGAACGAAGACTTCGATCGCTTAACTTAAATTTAAAACAAAAACATATAATAGAACATTGTTTTTGTTTAACATGTAAGTAAAGCGAAAGAAGTCTTCGTTCGAAATCGATGAACATGCCATTAGTCTATTTCGGAAGAGCCTTGAACACGTGGTGCGTGAAATATCGAAACTGTTTTACATAGCGATAGTGTGCATAAAGTGGCCTTCTAAAAATATAAATAAACAAGTAATAAAGCATAGTTAGTCGTGCCCGACCATATTATACCCTACACCATAGTATAAAAGATCAATCATGCACCCGCCACAACAAAATTATGTAATTAAGTTTAAGATGGGGTGTAGGGACGCGATAGATAGACTCTGTGCCAATATATCTACTTGGTTCGCGGTCAACCAGGGCGTAGAAGGAAACGAGGAGGCGGAAAAATTGGCGAAACGGGGCGCATTTACCATACGATAGGATGATGGCCATTCCGGCTCCAATTCAGAATATTAGGAGAGATACGGACTCTGCTATATGGAGGAGATCAGAGGCGTTTTGGGAAAACACCAGAACGTGCAGGGTTTCCAGAGTCGATGAAAATTCTTCTGTCGCTATCGAGAAGGGACTGTAGACTTCTGATAGGTTTTATAACGGGTCATTGTTGGACTGGGCTCCAGACTGCGCTCCAGAGCGAACTGTCTGGGAGATCATTACTTCCAAGATCTCGGGGAAATCTCTGGAATTGGGTTAATGAGACTCCTGTCATACGTCAAGAGAGTGTGGGGTACTCTGGGTACCATCACATCTGAATGACCTTTTTCCTGACTTTATTCTGCGGGTTATCGTACAACGTGGTAACGCTAGGGACCTATTTGGTCTGATCGGGGTCTTTGAGACCGGCCACTCTAACCTAATCTAATATTATTCAGATTTCTTCATCTATATGGAATTTGTTTGCCTTTGAGGGGGTTTATATGAGACCTGAGCTTAATTTTGGTACCACCAGTTATGGTCGAATATGGAGCTATGATCAAATATAGACCGATTCCGATAAATTTTGAAATATGATTTTGATTGCAAAGAAATACGTTTGGACCAATTTAATACCAACCGAAAAATATGATTTATGGACACAAAGACCCTATTCCATAAAAATCTTGGATGGGGTCTTAGTGAAATTATGGACCGATTCGCCACATTTTTAATAGTCCTTGTACCAATTTTCATCAAATTATCTTTAAAATTGTAACCTGTACTTTGCGCACAAGGTTTGCATGGACAGTCAACCACCCATCCGGACGGGCATCGTTCCATCGATTAAGAAAGTGATTCTGAGTCGATCGATATGCTAAATGGCGGGTATAGAACCAACATTTTAAGATGTAGGAAATATCAGCACAAACGCAAAATACGGCGGCATGAAATAACCCCCCAAAATATAACCCCCCAAAAAAATTATGAAATAACCCCCCAAAAGTTTGTACAGAGAACAACAAAAACGATTTTTGGGGGATTATTTCATTTTGTTTGGGGTGTTATTTAATTTTTTTAATTGAGGTATTATTTCATATGAAATTATCCCCCAAAAAATCATTATGAAATAAAGCCCCAATATATTTTTTGGGGGATTATTTCATTTTGAAATTTATAATGAAAACGTTTTTGGGCGCAAGAATTTATCTACTTTGGTATACAGAACACCGGCTTCGATAAATAAAGCTGCTCTGCATAGACGGCCTTCGGCCGGGCGCAATGGTTTTCTTCCATATCGTAAACCAAACACCGGCTTCGCTTACTAAAGCTTCTCTGCGTAGCCGGGTCGATTCGGTATTTTTGTACTATAGAGGAGAAAATCGTGACGCTATGCAGAGAAGCTTTAGTTAGCGAAGCTGGTGTTTGGTATACCATAGAAAAGCCTTAGTTGGCGAAGCTTGTGTTTGGTATATCATACCATGATATCTATTGCGTGATTCTTTAAAGCAAAAGTGTATAATTGATTGTATTAAATATACTGGGCTCTTATTTCATTTCGGAAATTGGGGTTTTATTTCATATGAAATAAGCCCCCAAAAATTAGGGAATTATTTCATTTATGTTTGGGGCGTTATTTCATTTCGTTGGGGGTTAATTTCATTTTCAAAATTGGGGCTTTATTGCATATGAAATAAGGCCCCACGCTTTATGGGGTTATATTTTGGGGGGTTACTTCATGCCGCCGCAAAATAATAAGAATGGAAATATTTTTTTTTAACTAAAAAATGGATCGTTTTCAATTTTTTTTTATGCCCGCGGTTTCCTACATTGAAAACCTATGGCGATCCGCCTGATGTATCTATAGATCCAAAAGCTAAAAATTAAACTCGAACTCACGTCCTTAATTGCCACCTAAAATTTTATTCCATTCCGAATTACCGTTTAAAAAATCATGAATTATTTTATTAACATCCCACTTCCATGTCATGAAGATATTTTGGCATAAAACTATCTTAATACAAACGAGGTTGCCGAGAAGAAATACACGTAGTTAACATAATGAAGAGCAGCTGCCTTTTTACATTTTTCAGGGTTTCAGCCACAAATTCTCCTACAGCAAGTTCAAACAACTTCTCTTAGGGATCGCTAATATAAATTCGTAGTTTAAAGGGTAAGACGCAATATTGTTGAAATTACAAATGAAAGCTTTTATAAAACTCTTTCCACCTGTGCTGAAGGGTATATCTAGAACCTGTAATAGATCCTAAACTTGAACCTTAACTATAACCGAAGTAAGATCCTGAATTGTAGCGGATCTGAAATATAAACTAAAACTTCTTAAGCTATAATTCGAGTATTAATTATCACACCCTCGTTATTGACCATATTTTGTGCCTGCTGCTGAAATGTTTTCATATCTGCACTCCTAAAGGAAAGAACGCTATTTGTGTTGTTGCACCTTTTTTTCTTCCCGATATTTTTTTTTTTTTTGCTGTTTTCTATTTTGAGTTTTTAGGGAATACAAACAATATTTAAGGTGTTGCGCGTTCTCGTTGCTCTGCTGGTTATATTTGCTGCAGTTGCAAGTCGTTGGCATTTTAAGTGACACAAAACAAACAGTTAACAATGCATATGTATATTGGAATGAGTAATTCTGTATGTTTGTCTGACTGCCTGCTTGCGTGCGTATTGTAAAAATGATATTCTATTTAAATAACGTTTCACTTTAGACATCTTTATAACACCGAAATGATGATGATGATGTTAGGAAAGAGAATGAGCATATGAGCCGCTATATGCTGTAGGTGCAGCAGCCGTGACAGCTGGTGGTGGTGGTAGAGCTTTTGCTGACGTTGTTGTTAATTTTATTACCAAACTGTTTTCTTCATATTTTACTCTTTTGTTTTTGCACTCTTCATTTAATTTCATGCAGTGTTGGTTGTTACTCAACATTAAATTGCGCGTAACGTACCCTACAACTCAAGTTAAACCAGAGTAAACCTGAAACTGAACTTGAACTAAATAAGAGCTGGACTAGATCCTGAATTAACAGAGAATTTTAAAGCTGAGCTTGAACTTCCTTGCTTGAACCTTGCCAGGAGCTCGACCAGAAATGAACTAGAACTGAACTAGAACTGAACTAGAACTGAACTAGAACTGAACTAGAACTGAACTAGAACTGAACTAGAACTATACTAGAACTGAACTAGAAATGAACAAGAACTAAACTAGAACTTAACTGGAACCAGAAATGGAACTTAACCCAATACAATTCAGATGTAGTACCACAATGGATCTGAACTAGACTTAATGTAGGGTATGGCGAAGTTTTTTCCTTCTTTCAAATTTTTTAGTTTTTTTATTATCGGTTACTTTATGCTAAATTGTACAATTTGTTAATGCCTCGTTTGAGTTTCAGAGTGTGTCTTGCATGGCAGTTAAACACTGTAGAATTACGTTTCCTTCCTCCTCTTTGTTCTCTACGTTAAAATATATTCTTAAAATTTGAACATGGAAGTATTCGAGCTCTTAAGTTCAAATAAACATACACATATAAGCAGAGCATATGACATATGCTCGTAATTCGATTAACACCTTGTCTCGAGTACACCCACTTTATTACAAATATCGCGACATAGAAACTCACAAAATATAATTGACAAGTTAACGTGTGTGTCTGTCGGGCTAACAGTCGGTGTGTATGAGTGTTTTGGTTTGGCGCTTAATTGGTTATTGTATTTGCTGGGTTTTGTTGTTTTTGGCGTTGTTGTGACTTGTTTTCTTTATTGAAAAGTAAGCGGGTGTAACAGTCATACAAATAACAAAAGCGGCATCATAAATTTTCAGTAGCAAAATGTGTTGCTGTCTTCTTTCGAGGAACACTTATGCTTCTGTGCATGCACACATTCCCATATTTACAGGAGCTTGTCATAGTTACATCCTCAATACCACAAAAAAGCAGGGAAAATAGACGAAAATCGTTTTTATTAAGTGTGGAATTTCTTTATTGATTAATATGTATGCATTGTGTAGGGTACGCTGCTTAAGTTCGGGGCAAAGTACTAAAATACCTTTTCTCGCTGTCTTTGGTGGTCCAAGAGCAAAAAAATGTATTTAGTGCTGCATTTACGTACTTTTTTGATAGTAATTCTGCGGTTGCACTTTTTTTAGAAATGTGTAGAAAACCAAAGTAATGACAGTTTTATGGAGTGTTTACAGAGTTTTATAAAATAAGATAAGATTGTTGGAGGAAATCAATGCTGTTAAGATAAAAAAGGGACACTTTCTATTTCCAAATGCTTTGGACAAAAATTCTCTAATTCAAGAAATTAAATGCATGGGGTTCTTTAGCTCCTTAAAGGACGGTTACACAAAACAGTTTTGCTTTGTTTAAATAAGAAGTGTCTTATAATTTTAGAATATTTAAAAATTTTAAACACTTTCTAAAAGTATTATACTGCTATATAATCATATATATCAAGTATACCTTTGTTTTCTATAGCTTTAAAAAATGGACGGAGTGTGGTACCTTATTATATAATCAATAGAGTTCAATATTCTCTGACATAACAATGAAAATATCTAGTCTTCTTTGCTGTGTACAGATAATTTTTCCAAATCAGAATTTTCGTACGGAACCTACAGATTTATTGCACTTTTTAGAAACTCTAAGATGCTGATGTCTTCAAGTTATCTTGAGTGGGTATCTATATGGACGTCTTTTTCCATTTTTCTCATAATTGTAGATAAAGAACGCCTACCAAGTTTCCTTACTACATAAAAGATACACCTGGGTAGCAGTTTAAGCGCAATAGAGCTTGAATTGGAAGGTGGACCTGTTGAACCTCCATTGCAATAGCAGATCTTAGAATTAGGATCAGAACACGGGGATAACCAACTGTCACAGGTTTGAAAGCAAAAATAAGTTTCTAACCAGATTGTGGTTAAGACCAGACATCCCATGATTTTAGCTCAGATTACGTCATACATGCAATCTACGAAGGGTCCTCACTTATTCCTAGACACGAATACTAAGGTTTAGACAAATCTTTTAATTTTAGGCAGAATGATTAAGATTTAAATTAAAGCAATTTCATCGTCTCCGAAGAATCCTTTACAACTAACCTTACAAGTTTAATGTATTGATTGTATCTTAACCCTGTGAAAGAGCAATGTCAAGCGGAAGATTAACCTTCAAGACATACAGCCACCTAAGCGGAAGTAGATGTATTTAATGGCGATTTCTTTTCTGAGAAATATGTTGCATAAATGTTACATGCTCTACACAAAAGAGATAGAGCATGTAACATTTATGCAACATATTTCTCAGAAAAGAAATCGCCATAAGACTTTATGAAGTGGACAACAATAGCATACAACTACACGTAGAGAAAAAACATGTTTAAATATGGTCACCTCCAACCACAATATTTTAAACGAAAATTTTAAACATATTTTGGTTAATATAACATATAATTGTCAGCGACAACCATATTATGGTGGAATTAGTCCTCCATCAAGAACCCACAACCATATTATGGTTGCCTCTAAAAATGTTATGATTAAATATGATAATAACTTGTTTGGAAATTTACAATAGTATTTTCCCGTTTTCCAAGAGCAACATACTATGGTTGAAAACTAACCATGCTATTGTAAGTGTTTAACAAATTTTAGTTATTATTGATCATAGCATGTTTGGAGGCAACAATAATATGGTTGGGGCTTCTTGATGGAGGCCTTATTTAACCACAATATGGTTATCACTGACAATAATATGGTTATATTAAACAAAATATGTTTAAAATTTTCTTTTAAAATAGTTTGGTTGTAGGTGACCATATTGAAACATGTTTTTTCACTGGGTGTACAGGAGCGGGGGTTATCTTTAGTCTATAAAAAATGGAACTCCAGTTAATTTTCAACATCACATGGAAGAATTTTTAAAAATGCCGAACTTCTCTTTTTGCTGTGGACCCGAATTCGAAGTCTTTTAGATCCTTATACTGAGATCATAATGATCTTCTTTTTTCGCATGGAGTCCCCGAAGAATCTGTACTGTTCAATAGTCCGTAACCTTGGCACCTAATGGCTCCTGTGTGGATGGAATAAGCCTTTGTTGACTATGATAATATAAAAATCTAATAATCCTTAGCCAAACATAATCTTGAGGCACATGCGATTGATTAATAAGTAATTCTTAGGAGATAGCCTAATAGGAGCTTCTTGAAATCAGATCGACGATATGAACTTGGGCGTTTTGTAGATTTTACTGGATGGCTCAACGTGCCAAGCATCTTACGAAGCAATCTAAAAATGGAAGACCAAGTTCGTTCGTTAAACGAGTTATTTCACGCAATGTTGCTCGCGATTGGTCGCCTCTATCGTGCATTTAAACCCCTTTAGACTTTCCTATTTCTTGTGGTAAGATTCAGTCGCCACCAACGTTAGACGTTCGGCAGGCTTCTTACTATTAACGCATAATTGCTTGTATTTCACCAAATTTATGCGCTAAGGTCATAGAAAATTGGGTCCGACTAATCTATTCGTGCCAGTACTTTCTTTAATTAAATCTTCCTTCAAAATATTTGATATAAATTCTAAATCGTGGCAAGTTGCCTGATAATTGAAGAGAAATAATATTTCACTTTTTTTTTTTGCTTAAAAACGACTATCAAAAATAAAAATCTATTCAATAAAGTCATAAATAAATCAACAACTTCAAATTATTTTAAGTTTTTTTTAAACAAACATTTTAATTTTCCATCAAATCTTATCTGTAGCGGTATTTTTAAAGCAAACGTAACTTAACGCCCACTAAAAAAAATTTTACATTAAGTACTTTTAAATAAACACAAAAAGTACTAAATATTTTAACGATTTTTAAATACTTTCTCTTGGTAAAGTAATATTGAATGTAAAAGATCTTGTTTAGCGGTATGTTAAATGTGAGAGTCAGTATAATGAGTGAGTGGGTATGAGATGTGGAAGAATTCCAATGTTTGTCATAGATCTTTCAATTGGTAAAAGTCCTTAAAATAAGTGGCAGCTGTTATTGAAAATCTTTTAATATAATTGTTATTATTTCAATTTTTTCTTTTTTAGTGCAAGTAAAAAAAAACGGCTAGACCAAACATAAAATACGCTACACTTTAAGTGAGTAAAGGCCATTTTGCGGAATTATTATGCCGAATCGAAGTGCAAGTTTTAAGAAGAGTTACTTTTGTAGATTTTGTTTTGACACAGTCACCAGAACTAGTGACTTATTATACATTTAAGTTAATTTAGGCTACACTTTTCGTATTTTTTAAATTAGATGTCGAATTAAAAATTGGATTTTTTAACATTTAATTGTTAAAAAAAATTACAAATTCATAACAAAATTTGTTTCGTATTAAAGGTAGTATAGACACTTCGTTGACAATGTCGTTAAAAAGGTAGCAAAATAAAAGACAAAACTGGTGACTTGGGGACACTTGCAACCAGGTTTCCTTCAAGTGGAAGTGAGTCAGGGTCAAACGGCATAATAAAAAAATTGGTCTCGCAATAAAACTGTATGCATTACAAAATTTAGTACAAACGCCTCTACACTGATAGAAAAATGCATCTTCATATTGATGATGCCCTAACATCAGAATTGTGACATCAATGTTACTACAAATGGCATCAATGATGACTAACGTATTCGTACAATTTTGTCATTTTTGACGTGTCATCTATTTTATGAATATAGTGACATCCATTCGATGCCACATGTTGTGTATTATTAACACTATTTTCATGATTGCAATGTATTATAAGAAGCAAAAATTGCTATATTCTATTTTTTTTAAATTATTTAGTTAAATACATCAAATTTTTAAAGTAGAATGATTACGAAAGGCATATGGTGCATATGGTGCTGGTGTCTTATTATTAAGAGTTCGGCTGTAAAAAAAGGTCATTATTCAACAAACGTGAAACAAACATATGTAACGGGTGAATAAATAATAATATTCTCTCACTTTGACTTAAGTCAATTCCAATGACTTTGACTTAATGACAAACTGTCATTAAATTGATGCTAATGTGTCCTTTCTCCGATGTAACTGCGTCATCGCACTGAAGACATGTTCGTCATTTCTGTGATGCCGATGTGGCATCCCATTGATGACATAATTTTATTTTGACCATGATAATGAAAAGTGTCATGGGGTCAAAAACGAAGAACTTGTCATAGTACTGATGTCAAAATACATCAGCGTTATGACGCCTTTTCTATCCGTGTATAAATAATATAATACAGTGTGTAGGGTATTTAAATTGTTTATTATTATTTTTAATTTCTAATAGACAATTGCTGGAGAACGACTATTTTTAGCTTAACTTCCTCTAATGTCGTTATCACTTCTTTTGAAAGTGTTTTTGGTGGCTTTGAAATTTCAGTTCAGATTTGTCTTTATTTTCAAGTAATTTTTATTGTTTATTTATATGCAGTTTGTCAAAGTAAAGTAATTTAAATTTAAATTTTTATTACCAATATTCATGGGTTTTTTAAGTGTTTTTTTTTTTTTTTTTGTTTCTTTTTTGAAGTTTAAATGGTGAAGTAGAAAAAACAATCCAGTTTCTTTTATAGTTTTCCTATCAATAATGAGTTTTTAAAAGGCGGGTTTTTTATGACTACAATAATGACTGGCTTGTCTATACTTGACAAACTTGTGTTAAAGGTTTATTTCTGAAAAAGATTTTTGATATTTTCTTTTTCTTTCTTATATAAAATTCTAGTTTTATCAGCTAATATTTAAGGCATGGTGTCTCTGGCAATTAAAAAATGTTTTTACCGTTTTTAAAAAATTTTAAAAGAAAAAATGATAAAACAGTTTTTTTTTTATTCTAAAAGTGAGTGAGTCATTTTTGAAAGTTCTAGGAACTTAACACAAGAAAAAAAATATTATAATTTGATTAAAGTTAACCAATGCTTAGTGGTTTTAATGGGTTAATGAAATGCATTATGATGACTTTTAGTTGTGAGGTTTCATATTTTATATCATTGTTAGATTTTCAAATTTCATAGCACAATCATGGGTTTTTATTAATTTATTTATATACGTTTAAATGTTTGGGAAAAAGGTACTCCAAGGGGACCTCACAGAGTTTTTATGGTTTTTTAATTGAAATCATGCTGGCTTTAATAATTTAAATTTAAAGCTGAAATAGAAATATTTTAAAATATTGTTAGTTTTAGTTTAACAATGAAATGTGGCTTAAAGTGACTTAAACTCGAGTTATATTTAAAAGTTCAGTTGTTAATCTTGAACTACAGTCAAGTGCTAGAATATCATTAAACTTGAACTAAAACTTAAAATAAAGAGCTAAACTAGTAAATCACTGTTTTAACTATAAGTAAACTTTAAACTGGTCAAAGAGCTAAATTTGAGTTAAATGAAAAGGTTTTTTTTTAGAACAAACGTAAAGCACGTTTAAAATTACGGCATTAACCATTCAGCTTGACGTTTAATTGCATAACTATACTTGCAATAAAATGTAAATTAACTCGAGTTAAATTACAGAGTTAAAAATTTCAACTTGAATGAGACAAGAGTTAAACTATAATTAAACTTGAAACTAGTTTAAGAGCTAAGTTTGTGTTCAATTAAAATTTTTTAAAATGTTAATCGTGTTAAAAAGTTAAAATCAAAGTTTAACATTAATCCTCTCTTCTAATTGTATGGCAAGAGTTTAACTTTATTCTTTAACTTGGGTTAAATTAAAACCCTAAATATTCAAACTTGAACTGTTAACAAGAGTTTTACTATAATTAAAATTTAAACTCGTTTAAGAGCTGGTTTTGGATTAAATTTAAGCCATTATTAAATGTCTATCACGTTTAAAAATAAAATTCGAAATTTAAAGATAATCTCGACATCTATTAGATTTAAAAGTGCTACATTTTATGCTATAACTTGAGCTTATTAGGAAAGTGAAATGTTTTAACTTGATGTGAAGTTAAGAGTTAAACAATGGTTAAACTTAAAACTCGTTTAAGAGACAAGATTTTAATTTAAACCAGTTTTAAATTTCTATCACTTTTGTGATAGGTGAGGGTTAATTTCAACGGAACTCGGTTATAAGGGTTAAGATTTCTTTAGTGTTGGACATGATTTTAGACAATGCAAAAAAAGTTCACGTTAAAAATTTTAACTTATCGCTTAAGTAGTATAGTTTAAGTTCAAGATAAGCTACATTTAATAGTTAAGTTTAAGAAAAACGTAATCTAAGTTATAAGGTTTTAACTTGCAGTTAATGAGATATTAAATAACATCTTTGCGAGGGAATGAATAGCGATAAACTCTGTTCCAACGGTTTGTATTTGCAGGAGAAAACTTTAACGCTTTAGTATCAACATGTACCGTACATGACTTTAAATTACAAAAAAGGTATATTAAGCTTAGCGATAAAGAAGTAAACTTTATGGTTAATTATCAGGCTGTTCATTGAATTCGATTGTTAACGTTCGCATAGAAAATTACATTTAAAACAAAAACAAATTTTAGAATTTTTTTTTGTTTTTGTTTTTGTTTTAATATAATTTTCTATGCGAACGTTGACGTTCGATATCTCGTTAAACCGGCAGTATATCTATGTATATTTAAAGGCGAAATTCTCTAATACATTATTTAAACTTAAGTTAAAATGTATCTGTAAAACCGAATCTTGATATTTTATAGAATAAATCGAGAATCTAGCAATAATTTTTGGCATTAATCATTAAAATTGAGTATTGTTTCATCTTTTAAAATAAAACCTGTCTTTTATGAGTTCAGCTTACGATAAACTTGTAAGATTAACATCTAAATTCTGAATAACACACTTACGGCTTAAGTTCAAACGTAATAATTAAATGTTAAACTTAACCTGAAAAAGTTAAACTTTAAATGGACGTGTTAATCTAAAGTTTTTAGGGCAAACTTGGGTTAAACATGAAATTTAAAGGCAAAACTTGACTTCCTTAGCTGATAACTAAGGAATAGATTTTTGTACATAAAATACGTTTAATATCTTTTAGTTAAACTTGGATTAAAAATTCTTAACAGGGTGGTTAAAATTTTTGTATTTTGATTTATAACTTTTTTTTCTTTTTGCTGGTTATAACTGAATTATTGGAAATAATGAATGCAAACAGTACACAACAAGACGTTAAAATTATCGAATTTTTTTTTATTTTAGTCAACGATCAATTGTGGTGATGCAGCAAAAATATCGTCAATGTTTAAATTCATGATAAGGAATGTAGTCGGCCGTTTTGAGGAACGTGGTTCCGTGATCGATCTTCCTGAAAGTGGTGCTCATCGAAATATTCGTACTGAAGGCAGCGTGAAAGCTGTGCGACAATGTGTTGAAAATTATCCGTCTGTTTGCACTCGTCACCGTTTCGGCCAATTATACATTTTCAGAACAGCATTGCCGAGAATTTCGAAGTTGGATCTTAAAATGCATACATGCAACTGTTTAAATGTGCAAGCACTGCTACCGCAAAACCACCGACAACGTCTACAGGTAGGTCTTATTTTAGGCGCCCCCGCAATTAGCGCTAAGCTTTACATTTTTAAAACAATTTTTTTCAAATTTTTTCACCAAAAACTAGAAATTTTAAATTTACATGGAATCAAACTACATATAAAAAAACGTTTGTGCCGTGTATGTGCTCCTAAAACTCAAAAGCCGTTGACCGACTGACACCAAAAGGGGACAGTAAATTAGTTTCGCCTGAAGCCAGGTTTCTCTTAAGTTTAATCCCGATAGGTGGCGCTGAAATTCACAAAATATATTTATTAAACAAAAACAAGTTTCCTGATAAAATATTTAACCGATAGGTAGCGCTGGGGTCAAATTATTAATAAAGTTCGCCAGTATTTAATTTTTAATTTTTATTTGGAAAATTCCGTGCAGCGCCGGGACCAAACAGCTAGTTTTTTTTTTAAATGTCAGTTGATTTGAATTTTTGGAATTTAAGATTTTTCTTTGTTTTGTTTTAAATCCAAATTTTCTTTTTGCAGCAGTTCTAAAAGTATTTTATTTAACTTAAAATTCATCTTAAGGAAGTCCTTGTTGCACTTTGCATACCAAGAGCCTGCAGACTGTTAAAAGAGTCAGTCAGGTAGATGCGACATTTACTGCAGCAGTTCTTTACTGCCGGAGTAGTAATATTCTATGTTTAATGTCCTTTTACTTTATTCTTTGTTTTAAATGTGTAACAGAGAACACAAGTAGTTTGCGACAATTGCAAATGTTGACAGTTGGCGGTATAAAGGACCTGCAACAACTACAATGTTGAAAAAAAACATAAATAAAAAAAAAATGTAAATGCTAAATGAAGGAGTAGAATAATATGAAGAAGATGTTGGGTAAAAATGTAAATACTCATATAGGAAATACAAAAAAATAAACTAAAGACAGGAAAAAGGAAATCATCTTAACAAATAATAATGATGATGACAATAATGATTCCTACATTGATGCTAGATGGATGGATGAATGGTTGGATGCATAGATAAATGAAAGGATGGCTGTTGCATTTTCAACTGGTACATTAGATGTTGCACGATAATCATAATAATGCAACACACCAACCAACCAGCAACATTTTTTCTTATGATTATTTCGAAATACTTTGTCAGCGTTAACAGTCAGCCAAAGATTATTACGATGATGATGAGTTTGATGAAAATGTTGATTATTTTGTTGAGTACTTCTACTTCTTCTTTCTTGAGTTGCCGGAGTGTATTTAACTAAATATGTAAATGCAATAGGGAAATACTTGCTAACTTGCCGCATATATTGAGATAAATAAGGATCATAATATAAGTAAAATATAGACACAAAATAAGGAAGTTGGAGGAACTGAAAATATTATAATAATAAAATCCTTTAATGTGGAAAAAAATATTATTCTTATGAAAATATTGTAATGCAAGACAAATGAAAAAGTTGATGATATGTCTTGTTATTTACAACTGGAAGGAAATGATAAATTTAATATGGCTTCATGTACAGGTGGTCTAAAATTTAAGAGAATTTCTTTCATAAACAGTCAAACATTTTCTGTAGTGTTGTTTAGAAATGAGACACGTTTCTTAAGAATAGTGTCTTAAAAGTTATTTTATAAAAAATTATATACTTTTTATTAATAGTAGAAGTTATTCAATAAAAAGTCTCTGGAAAGTAAACACTTATTTTATAAAAAAAAGTCTATAAAGCAATAGTAGAAGTTGAGTCTTCAACTTAAGGCAAAAATCCTAGAGCCCATAACTAAGTCATCGGCAGTTACTTCAAATTTTCTTTATCTTTTGCTCTTATTTTTCTTTGTTTACAAAATGCATGAATTTTAATTAAAGTATGGCAGCATTGTTTAGATAATCACTGTCTATTTGAGAGAGCATAACGAGCCTTTGCTACAATAGAGTAATATCTTAATTTTGAATTTTCTAGCTCCTTAAAATTTAATTCTTCTCTCTGGAGTTGAGAATATAACATATTTGTACGAAATGTTTACTCAATATGAAGAAACGATATGGCGATTTACCCAAATTATTAGCTTGTAGGCGGCCCTTAGTTCCTCTGGGAATTAAAGAATTAAATACATTAGCTCAAATCTTTGGTTTTTTGAGTTAATACTCTATTGCAGCAAAGGCTCGATAAGAAGAAACGTTCTCAAAATAAAATAGAATTAACTTCACGACGGATATCTACGACAAATTTTTATGTCAAATTGTTTGGATAATGTGGTCTCGATCAACTTGTTCTATATTTTTATAGAACAGTGTCTACAAAATATAATATGAAACGTAGTCATGTTCTCTTTTTCAAGAATGGTATTTAGAAAGAAGACACATTCCCTATAGAAAAATGAATAGAAAGTACACTTTTTCACATCAATAAAAATATCTTGCAAGGTACATGTATTATTTCACTTAATTCTTGAATAACACATACTATTCTACATAACATAACACATACTATTATATATCGTTATAATTCCCATTTGGTTTATTTGAAACTTTCGGTAAGTAGTAAAGGTTGGCAATAAATTGATGCGATACCTCCAAAAGAAACATTTGTCTATGTAAGAATGACGCTAATTTCTAATTGCTGTTTTGCCTCAGGACAACAGGTTTTCTGTTTTGGTACAGGGACTTCGGTCTTCTGTTTCGCAACAGGAACAACGGGTCTTCTGTTTTGGAACAGGGACTTCGGTTTTCTGTTTTACCACAGTGACTACGTGTCTTCTAATACAGGGATTTCGATCTTCAATTTTGCCACAGGAATTACGTATCTTCAATTTTACAAAGGGAGTTCGGTCTCCTGTTTTTTTCACAGGGACTATGTGCCTTCTGTTTGGCATATGGACTTTGGTCTTCTGTTTTCGCACAGGGTTTCCTTTGGTCTTCTGTTTAGCTACATTCGGTTTCTTGTTTTGGCACAGGGGCTACGGATCTTCTGTTTTGGCACAGGGTCTTAAGTCTTCTGTTTGCCATACGGACTTCGGTGTTTTGTATTGGCTCAGGGACTGCTGCCTTCTGCGTATGTTTCTGGCTTGTATAGTCTGCGTAGGATTTGTTTTAATTATTGGTCTCAGTCCATATGATGCATTTTTGTTTATTACCAAACCTCCTCAAGCTGAACACAATTTCGCGATTAACCATCGATGACTGATTTTCCCAAGTCAATTTAGATAATTTTGTGGAGTTGTTCAAGCGTTCATGATGATTTACCAGAGTATTGTAATCATAAAAGTCAAATGTGTCTGTTTCGTAAGTTTTATCGAACTAAAAAACCGCCCTTATATTTTGCCACAGGGACAACGATCCTGTTTTTTGGCACTCGATAACGTTTCTCTGTTTTCCAAAATTAGAATTGCATACGTCCGTAGGATTTCCGTTCATTCAGAGATGACAATTCCGAAATATTATCATCACACAACCCGCCGTATTTAGAGATTAAATTCTATCCCTATCTACATTTGAATGTATAAAAATTGAATTCTTAAAGTATACGGTTATAACCATTAATATTTTGATTTCGAGAGAGGCGAAATCACTTTCTCCTTACTTCAGTGAATTTTTAAATGGACCCTTGAAGTAATTAAAATAACCTAGCCGACAACGAAACTACGTTGCATTCTTTTTTTTAATATAATCACTTAATTTTTAGTCAAATGGTCAATTTTTGATTTAATATTTCTCCATAAACTCCGTAAAAAAAAACTTTAATTCCCACTTTCTTGCCTTTCTATTGCCAGACTTAGAGTTCTTGATTGTGGCATTAAATCCTTGTAGCTGAACTGTATTACACCTGACATCAAATATTCCGCAAAAGCACACAATTTGAGTATCAGATACTCATAAATCCGCAAACTTGCAAGAACATGATTATGAGTAGGATACCAAGAAATCTACTCTCCATCAAGTAAGTTGGATACATGGGCGGATTGTTATTGGGTGGTGAAACGGTGTATGAGTGCATTGCAAGGAAATAGGTGCTAGTGGCCGTAAGGAGTTGTTCTATTGTTGGTTTTGTAAGAGTTAAAGGGGAAAAACTAAAAGTTTATTTAGCTGTTGCATCTTCTACTTTTGTGCTTAAAATGACTTTGATGACAAAAATGATTACATTTACAAAAACAAAGATAACGATGACTGTCACTATTGCCCGATTTTGCCTCAATGAAGTTGTAATTCGTATAACAGGGAAATACAAGGTGGCGCAAAAGTCGCAAGCCGATGTACTTTGAGTGTATTTTTTTTTTTCATAAATTAAAAACTTTTGTTTTGCTTTTGGATTTTGTTTATTTGATATCTAGATTTGCATTAAGTAGAAAAAATATATCGACCAAGTGAAAGCCGCCAGTATTGATCACTCTTCACTCATAGAAAAATGTATCATTATATTGATGCTGCCCTAATATCAGAATTGTGACATCTATGTTATTACAAATGACAGAAATGAGGCAAAAAGTGACTTCAACCCAATGAAGATCGTCATCATAAAATTTTGTCATATTTTATGCGTCATCTATGTTATGAATACAGTGACATCGATTCGACGCCACATTTTGTGTCTTGCTATTTACTTTTTTAGAAAGTAAAAATTCCCATATTCTATTTGTTTAAATTATTTAGTTGAATACAACAAATTTGCAAAAAAAAGGATGATTGCGATAACCATATCGCCATGATGCTAGTATCTTACAATTGACAAATCTTCTTTAAACAAAGGGCGGAATCCAACAAAAGTGAAACAAACGGTATTACGGTTGAGTAAATAATAATATTATTCTCTTACTTTGACTTAAGTTAATCCCAATGACGAATAATTTAAATTTTTTTACCCTGATGACTATTTGGCCAAGTGATGTTGAGGCTGACATCACAATGATGAAAAGTGTCATGTGGTCAAAAACGAAGACACTTGTCATAGAACTGATGTCAAAATACATCAGCGTTATGACGCCTTTTCTATCAGTCTTTCCAGAACTTCCGGCGATATGTTTCCACATTCCTGACTAATATTCTTTTTCAGGACTTTAAGAATCTTAGGCTTATTGGAGTGTCGGCCATTGCATATCCCTAAAACGAGAGATTAGGCGACGAAAATGCAGCCATCAGAAAATCGAAACAATATTTCCGCGTTCTTAAAGTGTGTAGCGGGTCCATTTCTTATTGATGTCTATTTCGTATCTGTTCACTTCACAAAAGTTCAAGCAGAACAGAGATTTACTGCCATTTACAAAATTTAAAAAAACTTCCGATGGGTTGATTAATTTTGCGCCACCTTGTAGTTTACTTAAGTTTCTTTTTTTCTTCATTTTCGTTTGTAAAAGAACAAGTTTAACTTTGGCTTAGGGATAAATACCCGGCAAAAGGTAAATTATATTTATTCTACGTGGCTTAAATATGTTTGATTTTGCCCACAACACACCTTCGTACACAATTGAATGGCTGAAACCGAAACAAATTTCCATTTGCAGCTCAAAGTAAAATCTACTTCTGGAAAATGCTTGTTGTTTTAGTTTGTCTAAGAGTAAATGCTTACGACTAAGTATTTTCCAAGGAGCTGGTTGAAGTTTGAATATGCCATTTTCAATTTATTCTACAAATAATTTTTTGTTTATTTTCCCTTCTCTAAACAGTGAGTCAGTGTGTCGCCTGTCTTTTGCTTCGTGGTCTTTGTGCAACTTATATATTTGTCATATAATATTGCAAGATGTAAATACGCGTTGGAAAATAAAGAAGTAACTGGAAAAAATAATATTTTTCTGCTTAAACAACTTGTTCCGAAAAAAACCAAGTTGTTTAAATAGTGAAAAACTTTTGGTTTTCTTAAGTACATAAAGTTCAAAGAAAAAAAGGGGAGATCTTAATATAGGGAAGCATTCAGGTATTACAATAACTTAAAAATACTGGTTCGTTGGCATCATAATGACCGATTTATTAGGCAAAGTAAATCTTGTCGAAGAATGTAATAAGAAAAATACTAAGGAAAAGAAAATAAATCGGCCGGATTAGAAAGCTTTAAAGAAATAAAAATATTGTTCTTAATCCATATTAGTTTAGTTCTATTGGTTCTATTTACAACAGATGTCATATCTTTTATTTGTGTCTTGAATAACTTAAGTACGTATGTAAATGGCTCTTAATTTAATTCTTAGACGAAATAGTGTAAAAATAAAGCTTTGACGTTTTGAAATAGCTAAATTTTGCTCCAACAAAATCATCATTTTATTTAAAAAAAACTAAACAGTTCAATTGCTTACCGAAGGTTTCCTAAATATGTTTCATGCAGAGCACCACACACAATTCATCGGGAGAAGGTGTGAATATTGCCATAAATAGCCACCGAGAAATTATAGCAGGTCATTTCCCATCCGTTGCAAAGGACCAGAGTGGTATTGGCATAACTAAGATATCCACCACCCCTGAACTTAACCCTGCATACGGAATAGGCCCTCATGACGAACAACACCTATTCAACTGCAGTGCAAGCCCAACTTAGCTAGAACCTTAGTCCTTATGGACCCGCCCGCTTGAGATAGCCCAGCTACTGAGCCTTGATCTAGCAGGGTTGGATGAACAGAATAAAGGAAAAGAACGATAAGAAAAAAGATTTAATTTTTTTACATACATACGTATATTTTTCAGGTCAGGATAATACAAAAACCACCCGCGACAACCAAAAACGTTCAAAGATGCTAAATTTCAAGCTTTTCTCCACTAAAATATGAAAATCATTGGGAGTTACTAAGTCAGCTTGAAATGTTTTCAAAAAGTAGGAATCATCCAAAGGCAAAGAATTTCAAGCTGAATCCGAGTAAAGCTAGAAAACGATTTTGCATTAAAAGAATTCAGTTTTGCACTGACAATGAAAAATTAATTTATTATGTTACCACGAAGCGGAAGAGATCGTACGCGAACCCCGGCTAACTAGCCGAATCAACACCTGCATTTGGTGGAGCTGAAAGGTTTGGATAAAAAGGCTGTTTTTTTAAGCCCCATAGAACTTGAAATTGAATATATAACACAAAATATGATATTTAAACCAAAAAAAAAAAAATGTATAAAAATTATTTATATTATATGGGCACAGCCAGTTACAGTTGACGAAGCGCATTCTGGGCGTCCAATTTCGGGACACTTATTGGTGGCATGTCACGAATCACACGATCAATGCTGCAATTGTTGCTGGCTTATCAGCACAAACCAGTAAGTTCACGTTGCCACACAGGAAAATGTCAACATGTGCCAAAACGCACTTCCTTGGAGCTCAATTATCAGGACCATTACTCGAAAATCTCTATTGACAGTAACACCAGCTTCGGCTTAATTTTTAAAGAAATAAGATCCGAAGATGCCACAAGTGCGGAAACCACATTGATCGGTGCATTTTTCTGGATGTTATGTATTCTGTAGGTTCTGTTGGTGGCATGTCATAGCGTCCAGTGTCATAACGTCCATGGACACTATGACACTTTGCAAATGGACATTATGACACTTTCAAAAGTGTCATTAGGTCCATAATTACTAAAGAAGTTAAATACAAAAAAAGATCTGCATACACGCAGAGAAAAACATGTTTCATTATGGTCCCAACCAACAAATCTATTTTTAAAGAAACTAATTTAACTATACTATTGTTGTCGGTGACAATGATTTGGTTAAATGAAACATAATATGGTAAAAAAATGTTTAAAAATGGTTTTGCTGCTTTTTCTCTGGGTGTATATATTAAATATATAACGAAAACACTTTTGGGCGCAAGGATTTTCTCCTCTATGGTATAACAAATACCGGCTTCGCTAACTAAAGCTTCTCTGCACAGCCGGCCTTTGGCCGGGCGCAAGGATTTTCTCCTCTATGGTATAACAAATACCGGCTTCGCTAACTAAAGCTTCTTTGCACAGCCAGCCTTTGGCCGGGCGCAAGGATTTTCTCCTCTATGGTATAACAAACACCGGCTTCGCTAACTAAAGCTTCTCTGCATAGTCGGCTTTCGTATGATCCCAAATTTGTTTACATTCTTGCTTGTAAGAATTTTTGGCATTGTACTTACTTATTTTGATATTTCAAAAAAAATTTTACACATTTTAATATGTTTCATTATAAGTTAAGTTGTGCGCACCGCGGACGCTATGACATTTTTTTGATGGACTCTATGACACTTTTAAAGGGTCATAATGTCCATGGACACTATGACACTTTCAAAAGTGTCATAACGTCCATGGACACTATGACACTGGACGTTATAACATGCCACCGTTCTGTTGTGGATTTGTATCACTCCATGTGCGCCAATTTTGTTTATTTGCCAACACGTTGAGCCAAAACTGAGCTTCATCGCTTAACACAGTTTTGCGACAAAATATCGATGACTGATTTTTACAGTAAATTTGGATAATTTCGATCCCTTTTTACGATTATATTGTAAGCGACAAAAGGCAAAATTTACTGATTTTTACAGTAAATTTGGATAACTTCGAGCCCTTTTTGCGATTATATTGTAAGCGACAAAAGGAAAAATTTACAGGGGAAGGGTTTTATTATTTTTTTCCTAGGCAGTGCAATACTTTATTTGGATTTGTTCGTCATTGTAACAAGTACTTTTAATCTCTTTGCAATAAGTAAACAAAATTTCGATAAATTTTCGCTTACGATATAATCGCAAATAGGGCGCTGTTTTAATGTATTAATAATGATTTTTTAGAGTCTACCGATCAAAAATTTAAAAAATAAGTGTGTTTAACAGTTCGTTTGACATCGTAAGCTCTTTATTATGAACACACCCCCCAAGGTTGTAGGGATCATCTTAAGGATATTTAACCTTTTGCTGTTACATCCTGCAAGGCATCCAATACCTGGATTTCAGCAAAAATCCAAAGAGATCACGGGAGATCTGCTCGATCTCTTGTGATTGCGGCTAAACAGAGATACTATTTGGTACCATGGGAGTCAGTAGTCCCCAGTGGTGCGGTTGCAGCTTCCGTAAGTATACTTCATGCGGGAAATGCTTCGCGTTTTTATGGAAGACTGTTTTTGCGGAAGTTTTGCTTTTCCATTGAAAAGATACTTTCACGGATCACATGGTGGTTGTGACTTACTAACCAAAGTCACAGTAATGTATATTCTCCCACAAAATTCCACATAAGGCCTGACTTTTCACCTCTTGTGGGTGAGTTCGGCCCGAAGGAGGAATATCCCTAGATAAATGTTGCTACTGAGCTTCTCAACAGTATTAGTTTAAATAGCTCCAGCTCCTAAGCAAGGGGTGAGTGTATAATCCTACCAGAATATGCCCTTAAATTGCTATATGGGTGTGCTGTTTGCACACACACAGAATCGGAGAAGGTTGGTAAACTTATTGTTTGTCACTCAGGGTCTAACCTCCACCCCAGGGCAAGTATCCATGTTAATGTTTTTCACAGCTGTACCAAACACAGTTGATTCGTTAAGAGCAAACAAAGCATGTTTAAAGCTTTTTAGAAATGGTAGCTAGGATGTTTTGTACAATAAACGTTGTACAAATAACGTTATTTAAAAAAATCCGTATTTTTAAGCAGTTAGGTTCTAGTCCAGTTTTATTTTTGCTCCAGCAGAGTTCTAGTTCAGTTCTCGTTTAGTTTTTGTCTAGTTCTACTGCAGTTCTAGTGTAGTTCTGGTTCAATTCTAGTTAAGATCGAACTAAGTTAAACCATAGTTCTAGTTTAGTTCTAAATAACTTCAAAGCCAATTTATGTTCAGTTCTATCGGGTGATTTTTTAGCTATTATCTTTTTGGCAACACTGTTTTAAACAGCTGACGCACGTTTCGTGTTTTGTTTCACTGTAAAACATCTTCAGTTTGGTCTATAATTTACCCATGAATCGTCTTATAAACGAACAACGCTTGCAAATTATTGAATTTTATTATCAAAATGCGAGCTCTGTTAAGTAAGCTCATCGCGCGCTTCTTCCATTTTATGGTCAGTTAATCGACCCATTGAAGCGGCTATTCGGTACGTTAATAAGCAGAATTGTCGATTTTGGAGTGAAGATCAGCCAGAAGCATTGCAAGAGCTACCAATGCATACAGAAAAAGTCACAGTTTAAAGCGGTTTATGGACTGGTGGTATCATTGGACCGTACTTCTTCAAAAATGATGCGAATCGTAACGTAATTGTGAATGGTGAGCGCTACCGTGAGATGATATCCAACTTTTTTTGGCCCAAAATGCAAGAGCTTGACTTGGATGACATGTGGTTTCAACAAACAAGACGGTGCCACATGCCACACAGCACGCTTAACAATGGACTGATTGAGAGGCGAGTTCGGTGACCATTTTATTTGACGTTCGGGACCGGTCAATTGGCCGCCTAGATCGTGCGATTTAACACCTTTAGACTATTTTTTGTGGGGCTATGTTAAACCTCATGTCTATACACACATGCCCGCTTCAATTGACGCATTGGAAGACAACATTGAAGCATTTATTCATGAGATACCGGCCGAAATGTTGAAAAGAATATGCCAAAATTGGACTAAGCGGATGGACCATTTGAGGCGCAGTCACGGTCAACATTTGCATGAAATAATCTTCAAACATTAAATTATATCGACCGTACTATCGATTCTAATAAAGATTTCATGAATTTTTCTGAATTTTAGGTGTTTTTCTTTAGCTTTCCTATAGCTCTTAAAAAATCACCCATTAGTTAACTTCTAGTTCAGTTCTAGTAAAGGCCTAGTATAGTTCTTGTTCAATTCTAATTTAGTTCTAGTTAAGTTATAATTCAGTTCTAGTTCACTACTAGTTTCATTCTAGTTCAGTTTAAGCAGTTTTTTATTCAGTTCTCATTTAGTTCCAGTTTAGTTCTAGTTCAATTCCACTTTATTTCTATTTCATTACATGTTTGATTTTAGTTCTAGTTCAGACCTCTTTATGTTTCAGTTCCATCTTAATCCATTTTAATTCACTTCTATTTGAAATTTATTTGCAATATCTTTTGTTTTCATCTAATTAGAAGAAGTAAAACAAAAAAATGTGCTTCTTTGTTTTAGGAATACTATAAAACAAAAAAAAGCCACTCATTCATTCAGTTCTCTTTCCGTCCATTCATTTATTCAATGATATTATTTTAATATGCTCTCGGCTACATTTGGCGCGTCATTTCATTTACACTCTACTTTCGGAATGCCAGGCTCAATTTGTTGCAATTTTTTTTTTTGTTTTTCCTTTTTATTCAATTGCTCTTACACAGGATGCTAGAGAATCTTTTGCGGGGGGGAAAAAGGGTGTTAAAAATGGCTGTAGATACAAATAAAATTAAATTAAAAATTTGCATTTTAAAAATGTTTTTACTGCAACTGTAATGTGTTTTCGAAAAGGGTGGCGGTATTGAGGGAAGTACAGAGACAAAGGATTTTTTTTATATACATTTTTTCTACAAATATATATTTTTACACTTTTTTTGCAAATGTTTTTTTTAGCTGTGTGTTTGATTCGATTTTAATTTATTATGTTTTTTACTTTGCATATTTGTTGCAACTACAACAAATGGCTTATGAAGTAGCGAGTTTGTTGAGTGTTGCATTAATAAAGGATGCCAGATTTAAAGGATTTTTGTTAAGAATTTTTAAAATCATTAAATTTAATAACACTTTTTTTAGATGTTTTCAGGAAACTATTTAATTCATCTAGAAATTTTGAAATAACTTTTTGAATCTGTTTGTTTAAATTAAATCTGGCATGCTTGTTCTTCGTTTTTTGCTAGATTCTTTTTCTTTCAGTTTCATTGTGTTTTGTAACATGCACAAATTTAATTAGTGCTAAAAAAACGTACAAATTTTTTATTGTAAAAAGCTGTAATTCACTTTTACTTGCAAATATGTACGTTTTTTTTTCTATTTGCCTTTTGTTTTAATACCCTGTTTTGTTTCTGGCAAGTTATTTGTCTAATTGGCTTAAAGTTTTTAATACTTTTTATTAAAAATTAAAAATAAAATTACATACTTTTTAGCCTTTTTGCTACTGTTATAAATAAAATAATTAAAAGGCAAATTTGTAATGAATACTTAAATGCTAAATTATTAAAAATAAATTATTATTTTATTTTAATTTTAAATTATGATGGTCAACTTTTTTAGGTTATTTTGCCAGGAGCCTCCTCCCATCTTTATCTTCGCATAGCACGCCGAAAATATCCAGAAATGAGTGAAGTTATTCCAATTCGAACGCATATGGTTAATCGCAAAACGCGTAGCGAGAAACATTGACCGACGCGTAAGCCAGAAAAAACTGCTTCATTGCCCTTTAGAAATATCGACAGTAATGCGAAAGTTAATTTCCCACCTGGAGATATTAACGAATGTGATTGAAAATTTAGCGAAAACCAGCGATTGTGAACCAAATTCAACATTCTTTATATTGAACATGTTGTAGGTGGGGTACACACTATCAAACTTAAGTGGCAGTCCAACAAGTTTAGCACTAAACCGTCAACCACAATAGTCACAGATGCGCATCAGATGCTTCGCAGTGATGCATTTCCGATTAGACCCAATATCTTGAAAAATTCACGAGAACCAGTAGACCCTGACGGCTAATAGCTCCTAGTTTTTTTTAATGATGAGGACCTTCGGGCATAATGTGGAAGTTGTTGTAGGTATTTTAAAATATATTAGTTTGTCAACGTTATCTACGGCGTCCTAATGGTGGATGTCTCTGTCAGCTGTTGCTTTACAACATAAGCTACTTTGCAGTAGAAATTTAAAACCCCAGTTTCTAAGCAAGGAATGTCTGCACTGATAGAAAAATGCATCTTCATATTGATGATGCCATAATATCAGAATTGTGACATCAATGTTACTACAAATGGCAGCAATGATGCAAAAAGTAACATCAATCCAATGACTAACGTCTTCGTACAATTTTGACATTTTTTACGTGTCATCTATTTTGTGACTATAGTGACATCAATTCTATGCCACATTTTGTATATTATTAACATTATTTTTATGATTACAATGTACATATTATAAGAAGCAAAAAATTTTTAAATTATTTAGTTAAATAAAATGATTTCGAAAACCATATGGGGCGTGGTGCTGGTGTCTTATTATTGAAAGTTCTGCTGTAAACAAAGGTCGTAATTCAACAAACGTGAAACAGACATATGTAACGGGTGAGTAAATAATAATATTCTCTCACTTTGACTTAAGTTAATTCCAATGACTTTGACTTAATGACAAACTGTCATTAAATTGATGCTAATATGTCCTTTCTCCAATGTTACTGCGTCATTGCACTAAGGACATGTTCGTCATTCTGTGATGCCAATGAGTTATCCCATTGATGACATAATTTAATTTTGACCCTGATGACACTTTGGCCAAGTGATATTAAGGTTGACATCACCATGATGAAAGTTGTTATGGGGTCAAAAACGAAGACACTTGTCATAGAACTGATGTGAAAATACATCAAAGTTTTGACGCCTTTTCTATCGGTGTGTATGAATCAGACAGTCATGAGCAAAAATTGCCACCTTTAAGTTGATGTTTAGCTTATGTATGTAGATGCAGCATGAGGTTACGCCATCAGACAGATAATCGCAATAACAATCTATCTATCTATCGGAGGATAAATCTTAAGCCAAATACCTCTAGCTTGTCTGGGCCTGAAAATTAATAGATTTTAAATATACAACGGCCAAATAGAATTCATTCTGGTTACAAAAAAGGCTTAAGTTCCGTACACAGAAAAACATAAAAATATATTTCAAATAAAAAATTTTTGATATTTACTAAAAAATTAATTAAATATGCACCACTAAACAAATTAAAAGTATCAATTAAACGTTTAATTCAGTTGATTAAGCGTTTAATTTTCTTGATTAAACGTTTAATTCACCTGATTAAATTTTTAATTAAAACTGATTTTATTTTTGATTAATGCCTTAATTGGTGAAAAATTTTAGAAAATTTTTTTCTGTGTGGTTTAAAAGATTCAGTAGTTCTTATTTTGTCACGAACGAAGGCCCAGGTCAGCCAAAAAAGTTTGAAGACGATGAATTGGAGGCATAACTCCCTTAGGATTATTGTCACGTTCAAGAGTGTTAGAAATCGAAAAAATTGAAAAATTTAAAGCAAATCTAGAAGCATTTTCAAATTGTGTACCACACAAAATGAAGCCAAGAGACGTTGAAACGCCAAAAAAAAGGAGTAATTTTCACATAAAAATTAAGAAACTCCCCAGCCTGAAAATGTAATCAATAGGAAACGAGAATGTAATACATATATCGATTAATATTTGTTTCCAGAACTCATTACTCTTAACGCAGAACATGTCCTAGGATTGTAATAAATTATTTAAATGTATACTGGGAATGACTTAAATAATTCTAAAAAATACGAATAATTGTCACGAACAGAAGAAAAAACACGAACACTTTTTACGAACAAAAACAATACATTCCTTTTTCTTCTCGATTCCCATGAATGCATTACATATTATTCTTTCGAAAATAATACATTATTTTTTTAGTTATTTATGTAATCAATTCCTTATTTTCCCGCTGGGTCAATCTTATTCAAAATGTTTTTTATAAACATCCTGTTTTATAATTTTTTCCAACACCACTTTTCTGGCTAATGGGCCAAAAAATGGCACAAGGAGGGTTCTCCAAGCACTGCAAAATGACTTAAAGGTTCGTATAAGAAGACGGAACTTCTGACGTCTTCTAGCAACTAAAGTATATTCAAGTCATAAATGGTACTCCATTAGTTATCACTTAAAATTACAAGTGGCTCTGCTCTCCTCCAGTATCCAAGTTGAGCTACAAGTAGTAGCCTACCAAGCCAATTTGAGTAATAATTGGGCCTCCACCAGATAAAACTGAAGTTTAAAAACGAAATCGTGTAGCTATTGTCGAGCACCGAAAAACAGTGACACGGCACAGCTAACTTACGCGAGCCAAACGTGCGAGGACAATCAAACAAGGACGGCGGACTGATTGCCCTCTAAACATTATGACAATGACGTGCCAGCTGGTTCTCTTCCTAGAGCAGTTTAACCAATGAATTACAACTTTTTCCTTTATTACTTTTGCGTTTAATTAAGCCATTTTTGGTCATTAAATGCTGACAACACATACATATGTATGCTAAACATAACTACGTTTCTTAAGAAAGACCACAGAAATCGTTAAGACTATTTTAATCTATTAACAATAGTTTTCTCTAAAAACGAAAATCATTACCACTACTTTCGGTTTCCAACAGAAAGTTAAAATAAGTTTTACTATTTATGTTTATAAAAAAAAAAAACTTTTCTTTATAATAAGATTAATTATTTAACATTAATTTTTTAAAATCTATTAACATTTCCCATAAATGTAATCAATCGGTTTCTCAACTCAAAGAAAAATTGTCTGTCGTCTAGTTACTTGTTAACAGGCCACACTTTCACTTAAATATCGTTTCACTCTGCCTCTGGTCACTATCGATTTGTCACCATACCGCAGCAAACACTCACCCATTATCAAAAATAAATTTATGGCCCAACCCAATTTGGTGTCAGCTTTAAAAATAAAAAAATAAACTGTCAACTTTTGTCCATTCATTCATTCCAATGCTCTCGTATTGCTGCTGTAGCAGAAGTTGACAAAAAATATTAACAGAATTTCAAAGTTTTTCTTAAAACAATAGACGAGAGTATGAGTTTCTAACAAAAGTCTTTTTCTATAAAACTGATATTAAAGTTTTTTTTAAGGGGTTTTCCTTTGATTGGCTTTTAATAGACAAATGGCGTGTTAAATTTGGAAAATTAAATAACAAATCAAATCTATAAACAATAAAGCAACAAAATAACTTCCAAAAAGATTTATTTAATTCGGTTTGAAAGAAAAAGGTGGGTTTCTTAGCTTTTGTTGCTGTTTTTCTGAGTTAAAAAATTTATAATGGAATTAAGAAAAAAAAAAATATAAAGAAAAATCTTTTGTCTAACGTGACAATAAACAGCTAAATTTTTTATAAAGAAAAGTAGGAAACTTGAGGATTGTATTACCCAGTTTGATTAATACAATAGACTCTTTATAAAAATGCTCAAGAATTAATTTATAAAGATAAAGAATTGAACTAAAAATTATCTGGAATTGAAAAAATTTAATAAGAAAAATTGCTCTAATTTTAGCTAGAGCCGCACTAGAACTGAGCTTGAACTAAAAACTGAATTATACCTAAACTAAAAGTGAATAAAACTAAAGTGAAGTGGACTAGCATGGAGTTAGAACTATACCAGAAATAAGCTTAAGTGGAACTATTTTGAACAAGAGCTTAACTAAAATTTTAACTAGAACACAGAAGTAATGCTCCAATATTTTTCACCAATTAAAGCATTATTCAAAAATAAAATCAGTCATAATTAAAAATTAATCAAGTGAATTAAATGTTTAATCAAATATATTAAATGTTTAATCAAGTCAATCAAACGTTTAATTGATACTATTAATTTGTTTACTGGTGCAAATTTAAGAGAACTGATATAGACATGAAACTGAAATATAACTATACTAGAAGTGAACTTAAACTAAACTAGAACGGAATTAAAGCTGATTCAGAACTCAACGAGAACTAAGTTAGAAATGAGCTAGAACGGCAGCAGAAATTAACTTAGACTGAAAAAGAAATAAATTTAAACTAATTTAGAGCTAAACTAAAATAAAGCTAAAGTAGAAGTGAACTGAAACTGAGCTTGAACTGTAGTACAGCTGAGTAAGAACTGAACTAGAATTAGAACTTAAGTAGAAACTGAAACTGAAAAGGAACTGAACTAGAACCGAACTAGTACTGAAAGATAAATAATCTAAAAGAAGACTAGTACTTAGAACTTAATTAGAACTAAGTTAGAACTAAATTACAACTGAATTAGCACTGAAATAGAACTGAAGTAGAAATAAAATGAAACTGAAAAGGTCATATGTCCGAAACTCAAAATCCCGAATTTAAAATCCCGAAATCAAAATCTTGAATTAAAAATCCCGAATTCCAAATCCACCAATTTCAACATTCCTAATTTTAAAATCCCGTATTTGAAATTGTAAAATTTTAATATCCCGAATAATTGAACAGTTTTGGTTTTAAAAATAGCGCAATGGTTGAACCTTCGGCCGGGCGCAAGGATTTTCTCCTCTTTGATATAAAAAACACCGGCTTCGATAACTAAAGCTCTTAAAATCAGGATTTTAAAATTAACGATTTTATAATTTGGGTTTATAAAGTTCGGTATTTTGAAATTCTCAATTCCGAAATTCGGAATTTTAAAACTATCCCAACTTGAACTAAACTAAAACAGAAGTTGAACTGAACTATAACAAAATTCAGATGAACTTGTGCAGAACTAAAATATAATGTAGTTTTTCTAAACTTACGATAGTTGATTTTGCCCAGTTTAGAATTGGTTGGATCACAAGGACCCTCTACGACTGCCAAAAGAGTTACAAAATGATTAAATGGATAAATCTGAAAAATTATTGGAAGCAATTTTCAAAGCGGAATTCTATAAATTCGCTGCCACGCGAGTTAAAGCCGCGAAAAGTTTAAAGATAATTTTGCATGTGCGACACGCTGCCAAAACGCTACAAACAGGAGTCTGTTTTGCATCTTACTGGCCAATAAAAAAAGCTTTCAAGAAATTGTATACAACATCAGGATAACCAGCATAATAAACGGTAAAGCCGAATAGTCATGGAGATAAGGTAATGCCATACACAGAAAAAAATATCTCAAGAAAATTTTTAACAACACAGTTTGTTAAAAATATAATTTTTGTTCAACAAACTTTTTGTTTGATTCAATGAAAAAATTTATCAAATATACACTTGGCAAAATAGCACTCAATAAAACATATTTAATAATGAAATATTTAAATATTTCTTGATATTCAATAAAACAAATATTTGAATCAACGTTTAAAGAGTATTTTTACAACTCTTGTCCATTTTATAATAGGTCATAATTCTCATTCGCTTAACACTTTTATTTGGTTAAATATCTTTAGTTTTGCCAAAGTCTTTAGAAAAAGGTTTCCTGATGATCTGGCCTAAGCAACCAGCGAAATGCGCATAGGAACTAGCTTATCCCCCAATAATAAATTTTAGTGTATTTATCAAAAAATAATATTGGGAATTTAGCACATCATTATTAATACACAAATAAATAAAGATTCGATAAACATTTTGTTTGATTTATTCAACATTTCCAACAATTTATTTTAACAAATCACGTAAACATTTTGTTGAAAAAAATTGTTTTGGGCAACAACTTTTTTATTGATTCAATAAACTTGGTTGTTGACTAAAAATTCAATAACTATACCTACAAACTTTTTTATCAATAATGCAAAAATCGTCATCGCAGAAAATTCAAAAATTTTTTTTTATCAAATATGCGAATTTCGTATTCAAATATGAAAATTATTTTTTTCTGTGTATATTTGGGGGGACAATAAAGGTCTTAATAAGGGACTGGCGATCACAGAGGATCATATGTTTCGATTGATGCAGAACGCCCCCATGGAAATAGTCTTTAAAAATTAATATTAGATGAAAAATTAAGATGGCACTAGCGCAGGAACTGCAGGGAAGCAATATGGTACAACCTTGCCTTCCTAGGTCTTTGTGAAACGAGATAGCCGGACTCTGGATAGTTTGCAACATCTGATGACTTTACCATGTTATACCCTGGCAAAACCGCCAATCAACAACGGTCCAGTGGAGTAGGAATATTACTAAACAGAGGAACGCAAAACGCATGGCACCCATACAGCGACGGGATCATTTCGGCAAGACTCCGTACCTGTGTGCGGCACATTACATGTGTGCAATGCTTATACAGTACTTTTCGCTTATAGTTCACTACTATAGTTTCACAACTTTTGTGGACTATAAGCGAATTTGGACTATAGCCGATTTTTTATAAGCCATTTTATGGATAATAAGTGAAACCTAGTATAAGCCACACTTTGGACTAAAAAAAAACTACTTTCTGCAATAAAACCTGGGTTTTTTTTATGAAGTTTGTTTTTTATTATGACAAAATATGGTCAGATGAAGACACCATGTTATGAAATATAAATTGCGAAATTTGGCATTTAAATATTCGCCAGAAAGGTAAACAAAAACATGTTGCCAGTTGAATAAAAAATATAAAAAAAGAGTGGACTATAAGTGAACATTTTTGCATAAAGAATTATAAATCCATGCTAAGAAAATTTGGCTTTTAAACGAAAATGGACTACAAGCGAAATGGACCTTAGAACAAATAATTTGTATGAAACTCAAAAAAATCTGCATGTGAATATGAAAGTTTTGGCTTAAATCCGTTTTTGGCATTTAAGCGGAATGGACTTTAAGCGAAAAGTACTGTAGCCACCTTACCAGCGTTTTTTGAAACCCTATGATCCTTATAAGAACTAAGGGAGCCAATAAATATATATAGCGCAGAGCTAAAATAATTTAGATTTTTTTAACTTACCCATAAATAAAGAATATTTTTAATAAAACAATCCCACATACCTGGAAAAGAGAAAAATTAAATTGATTAAATTTTAGCTGATAATAAAATTCTAGATTTATTTTAGTAAAAAATATTTTATTCTTATTTTTTAGTAGTAGTTAATGTTGAAATCCCACTCCAAATCCGGCTGAAATAAATTAATTTTGTTTTCCAAACTTGTTTCAAAATTTTGTTAATTAAACTTGACCCCTTTTTTTTGTTTAGCACAATGGCAAATAAAAGAGGAATAAATATATTGTCTAAATGAAATAAACTTCATTATTTGAATTGCCCAAAAATGGCAGTATTTTGCATTCAAAATGAGAAATTAAATTAAATATGTGACTAGTTTTATTTCAAAAATTATCTAAACGAGAATAATTTTGTTTTTTTTTTCTCTTCTATCCATACATTTAATCCTTTGATGCCAAAGTAAATTCTATTTGGGTATAATTTATTTTTTTTTAAATTGCCCTCTAATGGACGAGTGTGTCTGTGTGTGTATTTGTTTTAAAATTTATAATGTAAATAAATTTTATATAAAATACATAAATATTAGAAATTCAGTCAGTAAATTTGGCAGTTTTTAGCCAGAGAGCTGTAGAAAAAATTCAGCAAAATGTTGTATGCAAACATAATCATTATGTGAAAAGCATATTAATCAGTAAATGGTTATTGTGGACAGCGAGGGCTGATCATGAAATTCGAGGCAAGAAATAGGACAATATTTTTAACCGTATAAATTTTAATTATCTTTGTTAGTTTTTATATTGCGGGATTTACAACAGCTGACGCAACTTTAATACGTGGTTTATTAAAGTAACTTATACACCTCTTTGAAAGCTACGCTTTAAGCATTTACAGTGAAACCTCCCACAACAAGACAATTATCATCGCGTTGTTGTTATCGGTTATGAAAAATTTTCGCTTAAGAGAGAGGAACATATTTATTGTTTGATAGACTTGTCTATTGTGGTTGAAAATATATATTTAGAGTAGACTTTTACAATAATTAGTATTGTGGTTATTTTGTTGAACTATTTATGGTTTTAAATCCAAATTTTTAATATTTTTAATCTGGCTTAATTAAGTTCATCAAATTTAATTTTCATTAAATTATTTTTATGAAGAAAGGAATTTTACAACATGAAAATTAATTAAAATTGTTATTGATAATCTTGCATTTTTGACCGTGGCCGAGGCTCGAACCCTGGCCGGCAGGTTACCATGACATGTTTCGATCGCTACCACTCGATCTTCTCAGATGGATTTAACGTCTTACACTCGCAGCCATCGACGACTGCTGACATCAATAGTCAAACATCAATCCTTAAACCAAATTGTATTTTAACCTTTGGTAGATCGAAATTTGCTTTCCTGAATAATTATCCATTTTAATTGATTTTACATGTTTTTTCCTCTCTTCCGTTTTCTCGTACTTTTTGCCAAGAATTCTTCTTGAAGTCCAAAAAGTACAGTTTTTGTTTTTTCATTTTTGTCTTTCTTTTTTCTGTTGACCTTTTTCAGCACAACTTGAAGGACAAATGTACACAAAGAGCTCGTGACTTAGCTTTACTTTTTCTTAGATCAGTTCAACAGCTCTAGAGTTTCAAAATTACTTTCAAAGTTTTTGATTTGTAGAAATGCGACAAAGTCGTCTCTGTCAAAATTCTTCAATTGGGAAATTTGTTTTAATGCTTCATCATACAATTTATAGAATCAGGATTTTCTACATGTATTCCGTCTTCAGACTGACTGGCTCACACCGCCGAACTTGAACTTAATAATTCAATACAGTCATTTTCATTTTATTTACTTTTAAAATTCGTCAAAGCCATTTGATTGACCGTTTCGAAGAATTCAAAAATTTCAAGTCCCGGAATTTCGAAAATCCGTTTTACATACATTGCATGATTTTTTGGTCTTAGAAGACCCCTAGTAAAATTTGATGCAGAAAATATTCGTAGAACATTTTAACCCTCTAAAGTGCCGTTTTAGTATATTTTTGTGTGAATGTAAAAAAATGACCCCTCAAAATGAGTAAATTCTACTGAAGGCATCTTAAATAGTCTTTAAGCTCAGAAGTACATATGGGCACTTCCACAGAAAAGCTCTCTTTTTGTCACGTCACGTCACCCAGCAATTATTCTTGTATTTTAGAACCACATTGTTCAAATATTTACCCTCTATCACTAAATGAAACCCTAGTTGCGCTCTACACCCAAATGCAAAAAAGTAAATAATATTTTCATTATTCTTTGAGTAACAATTAAAAATGGTTGGTGACGTTACGTGACAAAAAGTAAACATTTCTGTGGAAATACCAATATAGTATATTTTTTTGACTCGTGCCAAACGCCTTTTCAAGAAATTCAAAAACTTCAATGCCTGAAATTTAAAAAATCCGTTTTAAATACACCACATGAACTTTTAGTCTTAGAAGACTCCCAGTGAAATTTGATGCAGAAAATATTTGTAGAACATTATAACCCTAAAAAGTGCCGTTTTAGTATAAATTTGTATAAGAGTTGGAAAAAAAGTTCAAAAATTACCTTATAAAATGATATTTAGAGGGTTAATAAATTCTAAGAAAAGAATCGCCATATGATTCTACTGAAGATATCTCAAACTATTTTTTTAGCTCAGAAGAACATTGAGTATATTTTTTTTTTTGACTTATACCAAACGCCTTTTCAAAAGATTCAAAAACTTTAAATTGATTTATTCGAAAGTATGTACATAAATATTTTTTTTTGCTTCTGATAACTTAAAAAACAAGTGCAGTATTAAGTATCCCAAGACTTTACACTCTTACAACTATAAGAATCTAAAAAATAGAAAAGTTCAAAAGTTGTTATGGAACCGTACATTAACTCTCTTCACAAGCAAGTTAAATTAATTAATATATATTCATTTTTAGTTTTTGTTGCAGTTTTATTTCAATTTGTTTTATAATTTTTTTGACAATTTGTATGATTTTTGTTTGCGTACTTTTCTTTGTGTACCTTTTGAATGTTTTTTATTTTGTCAAACTAAATAAACTGCAAAAATTTGTCAATAATTATTTAAGAAATGTCACTTCACGCTCTTAATTTTGGTTCTCAGTGTTTTTTTTTTTTTGTGTAAACGGGCGCAGTTTAGTAAAATGCAGTAAAGTTCAGTTAAGAAGTAGTGACAAATGTAGAATACTTTGAACGTACCTATTGTTTATGACTAAACATTAGGGTTGCCCAAAATACAAAAGTATCGAATATTCGCGCTCCATAATGCTGATCCTATTCGAATAATGCTTAAAAATGTTCAGTCCAAATTTGAGCACAACGGGTCAATATTTATAGGTCGCGATAGTTTATTGATTTTTCCGCGTAAGATAGAAATATAACATACTCTGATTTAATATGGTTATATTCGTTGATTATTTAAAAATAAAAATATTTAATAAAGATACATGTATCGGGTGTTTTTTAGCTAATAACTTTTTGGCAACACTGGTTTAAACAGCTGACGCACGTTTCGTGTTTTGTTTCACTGTCAAACATCTTCAGTTTGGTATATAATTTAACCATGAATCGTCTTATAAACGAACAACGCTTGCAAATTATTGAATTTTATTATCAAAATGCGTGCTCTGCTAAGAAAGTTCATCGCGCGCTTCTTCCAGTTTATGGTCAGCTCATTTTTGGCTAAATGGGTACGTTAATAAGCAGAATTGTCGATTTTGGAGTGAAGATCAGCCAAGAGCTACCAATGCATCCAGAAAAAGTCACAGTTTGGTGCGGTGTATGGGCTGGTGGCATCATTGGACCGTACTTCTTCAAAGATGATGCGAATTGTAACGTAACTGTGAATGGTGAGCGCTACCGTGAGATAATATCCAACTTTTTTTGCCCAAAATGCAAGAGCTTGACTTGCATGACATGTGGTTTCAACAAGACGGTGCCACATGCCACACAGCACGCTTAACAATGGACTTTTTGAGAGGCGAGTTCGGTGAACATTTTATTTCACGTTCGGGACCGGTCAATTGGCCGCCTAGATCGTGCTATTTAACGCCTCTAGACTTTTTTTTGTGGGGCTATGTTAAAGCTCATGTCTATACACACATGCCCGCTTCAATTGACATGAAATAATCTTCAAACAATAAATTATATGGACCATTTTTCTGAATTTTATGTGTTTTTTTTTTAAAAACTTTTCTATAGCTCTTAAAAAATCACCCGATATATATATATATATATATATATATATATATATATATATATATATATATATATATATATATATATATATATATATATATATATAGCAATAGATCGCCTTCGTAATCCAACGAGCAAGATGGCACGCGCCTAGTGCATCAAATTTAACTTTCATTGTTCCTGCTTTATTTGTACCAGCAAGAAACTTAAGACAAAGCGTAAGGAGTTCACGATTATCGTCCATTTGCTGTTGAAGTTGAAGCAAGTCACTTGTATGGAATAGAGTATCATCTCAGACTTTGAAGTTTTCTTTTTCAATATTTGGCCATTGATTTTTTAAACTTTTAAACAGTTGCACTTCGGGTCCTCCGCTTGGGCCAAAATATTCTTTAAAGCTATTGGAAAGCATGACCTCACACATATGATGGCGACAAGCAATCCATATTAGGTCTTTATTTATTCGTTTTGCAATTAAAATAACTAACAGTAACTCTATCGACTGTTTTGTTCTCAACAGAAATATCGGGCAAAAATTTGCTGTCCCAGTGTAATACGACTGGATATTGTAAAGAGAATGAGTCCTTATCAGCCTCTGATATATTTTTTCGGATATTGTTTCTTTTTCGTTGTATTGTGGTACGCGATAAGGACATAACGCTTGAACTGCAGCTAAAACAACATACATGGTGTTCCGATCAGAAAGTTTTACACGGTCAATAAAGTCGATTGTAATAACAGATTTAATTTTGTTTTTCTGACTCACTGTCGGAAATTTTAACATAATCCTTCAGCTTAGATAATCCAGTCACTTCTTCAATAGCTCTTTGACTTTCATGTTACGCAATAATTATAAAAAGGGATCAATATAGGTACTTGAACTTTAACGAATGTAAATCTAGTTGAAATCAAAGAAAGTATGAAAAAGTATCTCCCATACATAAACAAGTACAATAATGATAAGCCGTACCATAAGATGTGAAACATATAATTCGCTATTCATCGCAACCTCTAAATATTGTCCCATAGAGCCAATTTTTGGTATACACATATATTTTAGTAAAAAAAAAAAAAACAAAATCAAGCTTGTGGAGAAAGTATTGGACTATTGGGCTTTTACTTTGCCATTCACGCGTGGGCCAGCCTACTAAACATGTAATGCAATCCCCACACCGGCAAGGATATCTGTAAAACTGTTACGTAAGTACCGTTTTTTTATAATGAGTAAATAATTTTTGTGTTTTTTATTATACATAATCGAATTATTGACAGATTAGCTTCAAACTTTTCAGATCTTTTTTTTAGTTAAAAAACAAACTTTTTTTGCCCGATGCTCATTGATATTAAGTGATGTTGCAAAAATGGACACCCTAATGTGTATGTGTGCATTAAACTTAGTTGTCTTTTATAGAAAAATTAAACTCATATTTCTTTTCCCCAAAAAATCCAAGTTTTTAAAAATATCCCCAATGCAAACCCCAAACCCCAAATGTAATTTATTGTCCCCTTAAGCAACAAGAAAACCTCTAATAACACTACGTGACAATTTTTTGACCAAATGAATCTGACAGCTAATCTTTATGTAAAATTGTCCGCTGAATCCGAATATGAAGTCAGAATAGTCAAAAGTAGAACAGTTTTTGAGATATTCCAAAATAACCGTTTTTGTGAATATCTCAAAAACTGTTCTACTTTTGACAATTCTGACTTCATATTCGGATTCAGCGGACAATTTTACATAAAGATTAGCTGTCAGATTCATTTGGTCACGACTTTGTTGAAATTTTGTCACGAAGTGTAATTATTAATGCTACCTCAGTTTTTGTTCAGCTCTACTTTAAATATACATAAATAGTTCATTTATAGTTCCCTTCTACTTTAGTTGTAGTTCAGTTCTAATTAAGTTCTGGAACAGTTTGTACTAGTTCAGTTCTTGTTAAGGTCCATGTTTTGTTGAATTCTAGTTCTGAGTACTATCACTTTTTAAGTTTTAAGCTTTTATTTAGTTCTGGTTCAATTATAGTTAAAAAAAGCTTTTGAGTTATTAAATTGATCGCATTCTTTGCCATATATTTACATACTTATGTAACTGGTCGCATTTATATTAAATCTTAAAGTTTTATCATTTATTCATTATTTTCATCAATATATTCTCCCGCTAGTTCTTATAATATTAAAATTTATTTTATTTAAAAAATTTTGCTGTGTTAATAGTTTTTTTGTTCAAAACCATGTTTAATAATAAAACAACAACAACAATAATTTGCAAATATTTGATGCGTAAAATTCACATAAATTAAATGTAAATTCAATTAATACGAAGTAAACAATTTACACAAATTAATTAATTGAATGAGTTCTAGATTGCCAAATGAAAGAGCATGCTGGGTCTTGCACAGTGAACGATAAAATGTGATAAAATAGTCCATTGAATCCTTTGAACGAAATACAAATTCATTTAAAAAGAAACAACTAAAAGTGCCACATTCGTCTGGGTCGAATCTTAAATACCCTCCACCGAAAGTTCAAATATTTTAGAAGTGGACTTTAAATGGGGTTTATACACGCAGAGAAAAAATATGGTTGGGCATGGTTACGGCAACAACACTATGTTTAATGTAACAATATATTGTTGTCGTACACACAAATTTTTTATTTTTTATTTAATTATTTTTAATTTAAATAAGATAAAAATTGAAAAATATTAAACAATATTAAAAATTAAGAATTATTTAATCGTTTAGGATAACAAAAATTGTTTAACCGCAAACTATATATAGCATTTACATACATAATGTTTTAACTTATATTTATTTGATGTTTGTAATATTATTTTTATTAATTAATTTTTAATATCGTTTAATATTTTTCAATTTTTATCTAATTTAAATTTCTTTTATTCCTTAAAATTAGCATTAAGTGACTTTACTTTATTTTCTTTTTTTATCAACAAAACCATATTGTGCCACTATCTCCCCAGTACTATTAGATACCCAGCAAAAACTTACATTGCAAAGTAATGAGTTAAAAAGCTAATATAACGACTCTTCACTACTTATACATTGGCATTTTAACTCATTATTTTAACACGGTGATGTCATTGGAGGCAAGTACTTATCACCCTCGCTTACAAATAGGGAGTTAAATAAGTCATTACCACATTCGCTTACAAATAGGGACTTAAATAAGTTATTACTCCGATGTCACCAAAATTACAACTAACATGTCATGACTTAAAAAAAGTTTTTTTTTTATTATTTTTTTTTTTATTTTTTCTTATTTTATTTTACTTTACTTTATGTTTTTTTTTCTATTTTTTCTTATTTTATTTTACTTTGTTTTATTTTTTATTTTTTTTTCTGTCTCTGGCGGGATTCGATCGCGCAACCTCGCTGCTGATAGACTAGCTCACTACCAGCTAGTCTACCGGGGCAGTGTAGTTTTTGTATAAAAAAACGATGTTTTTTACTCAATTAAGAGCGTAAATATGAGATTAAATTATTGGAGGCAACTACTTACCACCCTCGCTTACAAATAGGGAGTTAAATAAGTCATTACCACATTCGCTTACAAATAGGGAGTTAAATAAGTCATTACCACATTCGCTTACAAATAGGGACTTAAATAACTTATTACTCCGATGTTACCAAAATTACAATTACATAACATGTAATAACTTAAAAAAAAAATTTTTTTTATTTTTTTTTCTATTTTCTCTTATTTTATTTTACTTTTTTTCTGTTATTTCTTATTTTATTTTACATTGTTTTATTTTTTATTTTTTTCTGTCGCTGGTGGGATTCGATCGCGCAACCTCGGTGCTGATAGACTTGCTCACTACCAGCTAGTCTACTGGGGCAGTGAAGTTTTTGGATAAAAATACTATGTTTTTTACTCAATTAAGAGCGTAAATATGAGATTAAATTGTCAATAATAAAAATAACAACGTCGATTGAAAGTGGATTGAAAGTTTTTGTTTCATTATTATAATGAAATTTTTATTGTCATAATGAAAATTTAAATTTATGAAGGCAATTATTGAAATATGTTGGTTTTATAAAAAAAATTTTTGATTTCATAAATTAAATGGCATACATGTAACATTAGATGTACGAAATTATTAAATCTAACATTTTTTATTTAACAATTAAACATTTTTTTAAGGAAACTATAATTTTGTATTAATTTATGAATATAGTTATGTTTGTATATTGTTTTTTTATGTTCCCAACTAAAATTTTTTGTTTAACTTGGACAAACTTAAGTTTTCATATATCCAATGAAAATTTTTAACGTAATTACGAAATCCAATGAAGCGATTTTTACGAAAATATTTCATTATAACTATGAAATTCCATTTAGGCAATGAAAATTTTCATTTACCCAAGGAAATTTTTTTTATGAAAATGATTCATTAAATATATGAAGCATTTTTCTTTCAGTATGGAACTAAACTAAAACTTTACTAGGAAAAAACTTGAACTGTACCGATGTTCTGTAACTATAGTGAGAACTTCTCGCATCGAAAAGATGTGAAACAAAATATTCCATCGTTTTGGCTATACCAAATAATGTAAAGTGCAACTTTAATGTTTGTTGTTGGGAAATGAACTTTGAAAACAATCGTATGTTTTATAAAAATGTTAAAAGCAAAATAATTAAGCAATGAAAAAATGTGCCAAGAACAAAATATTGTTATTATTATTCTTTGTATTTTGAATTTTGCATTTTTAAATGTTTTTTAGTGTTAAATTTTTTCTCGCCCCAGTTCAAAGCGGGAACTTTTCTCACAAAAATTTTACAAACACACTTTTTCTGTAAATTCGCGAGTAATTTCCTTACGTGACAGCTAGTACTCGCAAAAAAAAAGTTACAGCCACCGTTTAGTGAGAAAAAACAGGTGTTTGTTTCAATATATGGCACTTTCGTTTCATTTCACACATTTCAATCGTAAAATTTCTCGACGCGAGAGTTACAAAACATGAGCACTGACCTCAAACTGAACTAGTAATAGACTAGAATTGTCATAGAATTGAAACAACTCAATAAGAACTGAATCTATAACTGAAATTTAATTGATTAACTCAATCTTATTTTACAAGATTTTGCTTTAAGGAAACATTTATTGTCACGATATTTTTTTATTGCATGGAGCCCATTTTAATTTACATACTTTTTTAAACCTTTAAAATGATTATTAAAAAAAGCATTTAAATCTAATTGTATAATAAGTCTTTTCAAATACCAACATTAAATATGCAGCAATTTCATTGGAAAATCAAATAAACTTAAACATATTTTGACCAATACTTTTGTAAGTTAAACAAATGCCTGCGAACGTTGGTGGGTTTTGTTTAAAACACTTTTATTAAATTGACCACTGCATGAATTCAAAATACCATAACATATTCTAAACTATAATTTTCAATCTTATCGAAGCCGAAAACTAAACCAAAGCGTTGGATTACAAATGTTCGCTGGCGCTTTTTAACTAATAGAGCAGTTCTGCTGTCTGATGGTGGTAACTAGAGGTATGAGTATGAATGTTTGATAATACAATTATTTGAATAACCACCCAAAACCCCTTGTCTTTATTCAATACTTATGCTTAATAAAATTGTTGCAATTGAAGAAAACTATTAGCAAGAATAAAAAACCCAGTGGAAAATTTTGGGTTTTTCGTGGACTATGAACTGGGTTTCTTTAAGGCCTGTGAAAGGATAAGGAGGACGGATGCCTAGGAATTGCTGGATAAATTCTAAAAAATTTGTTTTAAGAAGTTACAAACGAGTAAAAATTGCCAAATATTTTAAAATCCACTTATATTATAAAGGATGGTTAAATTTTAAGGGCCGATGTTGATTTTGAATATAACACTAATTATTTAGGAAATTATTGCCAGTTCTTTTTATTATGATAATATTGGTATGATTCAATTATGTATGGGACAAAATATCGGCCAAATGGACGCAGCGACCTCGGCGGCACACCTCCATCCAATGGTCCAAATTGTCGATGACGCTGAGGCATAATTGAGGTTCTATGCCATTAATGTGCTGATTTATCTCATCCTTTAGTTCTTGAATTTTTGCTGGCTTATCGACGTACACCTTTTATTCCAAATACCCCAAAGAGAGAAGTCCAATGGTGTCAAATCATATGATCTTTGCGGCCAATTGACATCGCCACCACGTGAGATAACACGGCCATTGAATTTGTCGCGCAAAAGAGGCATTGTTTCGTTAGTTGTGTGGCAAGTGGCACCGTCCTGCTGAAACCACATATCGTCCACATCCATATCTTCCAATTCGGGCCATAAAAAGATCGTTATCATCTTACGATTGCGAACACCCTTCACAGTAACTGCCTGACCGGCCACATTTTGGAAAAAATACGGCCCGATGATGCCGACAGCCCAAAAACCGCAAAAAATAGTCACTCCTTGTGGGTGCATTGGTTTTTCGACAACCACTCTTGGATTATCATTCGCCCAAATGCGGCAATTGTGCTTATTGACGAATCCACTGAGGTCAAAATGTGCCTCATCACCGAAGATGCTTTTCTTCGAAAATTAATCATCAACTGTTGCCATTTCTTGCCACCATTCTGACCATTGACGACTTTGTAATGGTCAAGAAGCGTTAGTTCTCGAGTCAATTGCACTTAGGAATGGTCAAGAAGAGTTAGTTCTTGAGTCAATTGCACCTTGTAAATTCAAGTCTTTAAGCATAATGTTCATCAACGACGAGCGTTAGAGGTGCAATTGTTGGGCGCGAAGACGGCTTGAGGTGGACGGCTCTCCAGCCAAACTATCGCGAACAACAGCAATATTTTCTGCCGTGCGAGCTGTACGAGCATGCACTAGTTTTTTCCCAAATTTTGTACGATTTTTCCGATTGTACGCACATTTGTACGCAATTTGATTTGAACGCCCATTTTCATAATAAGCCTGAATAACTTTAACACGTTGCTCGATTGTGCATATTTCCATGGTTCAAATTGAGTTAGTCTGGAATTGAGAAATGTCAAATGAAATGCAGAAAATAACTTGACGTTTAGGTGTGGTTCACATTCAACATCGGACCTTAAAATTTAACCACCCTTTTCCTGAAGTCTTGGCTGATACTGTAAAAATTTTTTTCAGAAAGTCAGAATTTATTGTTGTGACGAAAAGAGAACATGCTGTTCTTGTCTTACATATCACAGAAGAAAACCCTAACTTTCTGAAAGTTCTCTTTGAACTCAGACTAAGTGGAAAAAAATATCTAGTTGTTAAGAACTCGAATAAGAAAAAATAAATTGTAGGAAAATGATTTCTATTTCCAATGAGGGCAATGTGTGAAAATCTTAACAAAAATTGCTTTCTTTATACTCCAAAGTGTTGTTTTTATAGCGTAGGCATAGCTTAAGTAGAGAAATACATTTTAGTTCGAATCCTTAAAAAAGCCAAAAGAAACATGCATTATTTAGAAAAGGAAAATTTTCTCATTATCTTTGAAGACAATGTGTGCATAATTTCTGAACAACTGGTTATTTTATATATTCTAAATTGCTGACTTGTAAATAAGGAATTTCCAAACTTCATATTCATATTTTAAAATCCATTTTAATTTCTAAATGTTCTCAGTAAGTTGTGCAAGCCTTCTTTCCCAATTTCAATATAGATGTGGACAAAGTGTTCATAATTTTATTAACAACTGCTTACTTTATATATTCCAAAGGGCTGTCTTATAGTTATGGAATTTCTAAAGTATATAAAGGTTCACATTTTAATATCCCTTTTAATTATTAAATTTTCTCATCAAATTCTTGAAGCTTCCTTTACCATCCTTCAATATAAACGAGTACAATGTGTTGATAATTTCATTAACAACTGCTTACTTTATATATTCTAAACTGCTGACTTGTAACTTAGAAATTACTAAAGTGCTTCATCTTGAGTATTTAAATTTATATTTGCTTAGATTTTTGTAAGTCTATTCCATATTGCCATTTTCATAAGTATTAATTTTTATTTCAAGCTATAAATTTTTTTTCTCTAAATTTGTTTATTGTTTGTTTTTTTTTTTTTTTCTTTCAGAGCTTTTTCAAACGCCAACTCACATATTGTAAAGACAACAATCAGTTTGCAACAGAACAAAAAAAAAATACCTTAAGCGCGGCTTAAACATTTAAACTGTTAAAGATCAACAATCAGCAAGCAAAATTCATACCAACAGCAAAAGAAAAAAAATTATAACTGCCTGGCTGGTTGTGAGTAGGAGGTTGTAGCTCAGTTTGTCTTGGCTTGTTGGCCATTTAAAACGAACACAAAACATACTCAGCGTGTGGATTTCTGTTTGAAAGAAAAAAAAAAAACACTCAAGATTATATCGGAAAACGCGTAAAATACTTAAAAATGTTAGCTAGCAGACAAAAATGTTGGCAGACAGACATTTATCGCCGCCGCAAATGTCGAAAAACAAATACTGCTTACCATAAGGTTCTGAAATAAGGCAAACATGATTCAGACCTCTGAAAACAAAGTTGTACTCATGACTGGTTACTGGCTAATAAGGCATTTGTGCAAAAAAAAAAAAAACCCAAAAAAGTTTTTTTGCAAAGCCCAACCCTATAAAATAGTTGCTTAGGCAATTGTGATCATATGGAATAAGAATATTTTAAAGAAGGGAAAATGGGAGGACTAGAAAGCGAAAATGTAAAAAGGTTTTTTTCTTCTGTTTTAAGAAAGACCGAAAATTCTTATTATTATTATTTTTATTATTAAATCCGGGCCATAGCGGGGTACTGCTGATGACTGAGTTATTCTGCGAGTGGACATACTCTTCCTACGTTATCAAAATTTTCGCAGCGGAAGTCTCGCACGCTTCTCGTTTCAACGAATTTTTCCGACTGTATTTTGAATGTGGTAAGGTTAGGTACAACGGACAGCCGACACGAGGACGGCTCACTTGGGTCCTTGTAGAGAACCCTTTGGGGTACCCTGAGACATTGACCAGAGTTAAGCCAGTGCTAACCAGAATATTCCCGATCCCTGCTGCCTCAAACCATTGTGATTTCCTGCAGAAAAGAGAGATATATTTCAGTCTTACAATGAATAGAGAATCTTAACACGGCATGTCTGGTCTCCCAAAATTACAGAGTACACAGAGGTGACACGAGATTATAGATATTCACCCCTATTTATAAGCCGTCGTCGACATTAATTTTAAATTGTTGCCACATCAAGTCGACGACGACTACATCACTTCGACGTTAATTTTGCATTTTATAAGAATGTTGTGTTGACGGCAACTAGTTATCGAAAATTTGACTAAAAAAGATCGCATCTCCAATTATTTTTTTTATTGGTTTTGCTCTTCACTCACCTTTAAACGCTATTTATGCTATTTTCCAACTTTTTTTTTAACCAATTTAACTTTTTAAAACAAAGTGTAGAGTTTTTTTTCCAATATTGAATTTTTCACGAATTTTTGCTATGCAAGTTTTCTGATTCTTTATAGCTTTAACGTTTTTTAATAAATATAAGACTTTTCTATCATTCCACTGTTAGCAAATTTTTGCAAATTTCCGTTGAGCAATTTTCACCGAATTTTTACCATTCCAATTTAAGAAACTTTTAATAAATTTTATGGCTTTTTAGCAAACTTTTCCGAATTTTCGAAATTTTCCCGTTTAATTTACTAATAAAATTTGTGCCCATAACTTTTTTAAATTTGCATTTTTTTTAACGTATTCAATAAATATGTTTACATTTCATTCAATATTTCTTTAACTTTCATTAAAGTTGTCGCAGAATTTCCTGTCGACTTCAACAGGGACAATACTATTCGACGTCGACTTAAAAGCACCTCAGAAAATATCAATTGACTGCTAATAATAATCGATTATTGTCAATAACGACTCAGCAAATACCATTACTGTTCAGATGCTTTCGACTAGTGTCGACGTTGACTTTCACAATAGGGGTGAGTGTGTTTTTGTCTGTCTCTTTCTTCGAAAGCTGCCCTTTTTCATCTTTCTTTGCACCCCCAATAAAAAATGTTATCATTTTGCGAAGAACCAATGGTTCATATATAAAAATAAGCGCACAATTATGCGCTGCGCAATAAACCAGACAGAGATGCAGTGCCCCGGTAGACTAGCTGGTAGAGAGCTTGTCTATCAGCGCCGGGGTTGCGGGTTCGATTCCCGCCAGAGACTCTGGTTTCTTTGCTGCAGACAAGCGAAGAGCTTCGCGGGATTAGCGTAGGGAATTAAAAAAAAAAAAAATAAAAAAAAAGTAAAGTAAGTGAAGGAACTCTTAACAAGTTTTATAAATGAAAAAATAACATTTCAAGTGCTACGACATTCCCTTACTACGAAGCAGGTTTGTAAGGTAGAAAACTAAAAAATAACTGTAAAATACATTCAGTGTGTAAGAATGAACGCTAAGTTCACCAGTTTTTGTATGCGTTGAAAAAAGCGCTTTTTGTGGCAAAAATGTACTGCTTCAAAGTGGGAACTCCCCATATACAATTCATGCCTTCCGTAAGCGGGATTGTAAGCAAAACTCTTACATTTCTTCCTTACAAACCTGCTTCGTTTGAAGCTCAATTTTTTATTAAGCCATTTTTTGACACAATACAAAAAGCAGAAATTTTTTTAATTGAGATTGCTTTGTAAAACTTTTCTGAAAACTAACTTTCAAGTTTAAGTGCAAATTAATAGATGAAAAACTCGTTGGCATGACCTTGAATATCGAGTATGAACATCTCCACTGCAGTGTTTTATAACTAAGACACTTGCTGGACCCTATAAAGCTCTTATTAGAATTTTCTACGTCGCTCTTATTTCTCCATATTTTCCCCATTTGCTGTATTAAGTGTATTCATGTAATAATGCTCTGGGGGTCAAACTGCATAATTTTTGTGTTGAAGTTTGTTCCATAAGTGTATGTGTGTACATATGTATTCATTTTTATAAATTTTTTTGTTCCTAAAGCTTATTTTTCGTTTCCTTTTACTGTTCAAAGCATTTTTAACCATTTTTGGCTATTTTAAACGTATTTACCAGTTTGCTTTTTTTTTTGTTTACTTCTAGATGATTTTGTAAAGATTGTTCTTTAAGCAAAAGACAAAAACGTTTATTTATAATTGCCAACCGTCTATTTATAGTGTGTTTTTATTATTTTCTTGAATTACTATTTTTGACTTAACGTTTTCAATTACTTGATACCTCGAATGAAAATAAAGTTAAAACTGAATGGAAAACGCTAAACAAGACAAGATTTGAAACCAAAAACGTTTCATTCCCTAAGCTCTAGAGCAGTTTTGATTTTCATTGAAAATCGAAAAAAAATTATTGAATTTGTAAAAAAAGAACCATAAACTATTCTTATATTTTTAGTTTAAGATTAAACGCTTTTTATGTTTTTTTTTTTGCTTTATGTTGCTTTATGTTTTTTTTTTTTTTGCAATCGAACAGTGGTAACAAAACGATTTTTTAAGCTTTTCACCCAAAATTTCCTATTTTTTAGGACTTTATGTGCAAATGGAGACTTGTCTTAGAAAAACAGACTTACAGCCAGGCCCACGATATCACACGTTAACGTTCGCATAGAAAATTACATTTCAAACCAAAACAAATTTTAGAAATTGTTTTTGTTTTAAATGTAATTTTCTATGCGAAGGTTAACGTGTGACATCGTGGGCCTGGCTGTTAATAAATCAAGTAAAATTGCAGACCCGAAACGTATGTATATACCAAGTCGTTTGCTCTCTAGTTAATATGGTACGAGCGTTATCGTGTAAAAATCCTTCTTCCAGGAGTATATTTGTATGGGTGCTAGATTTAATAATCGGTCGATTTGGCTAATTTTTTAATATAGAGAATATTTTAGCCGAATTTTATCAACCTAGTTTGTTTTATATCCCAAGAGGATATAGGGATCACCTTTTGGTGTTGCATCCTCCGTGGCATGTCCAGACAAAGATTCAAAATAATAGGGCTCTTCAAGTCTTCTTAATTTTTTTAAACCGAAGGCTGACCAGAAATCCTATATATATATATCTGTTGGCACGGGAGTCAGTAGCGCCCGGTGAGCAAATTAGCTGACTGACTGTTTGCTGAGGCCCCAGGCGGCATACTTTCTTAGGGACTTAATTTTATGAGATGCACATTTTATGAGATGGGGTATATGCGTTGGTATGACGAAGTAGAGAGTCAGGTCGAGGGACTAGTTATATACCAATGAAGAATCTGATATAGAATTATTTTTTTTTTTTTTTTTTGCAAAAGATTTTGCTATTCGTGCTTAATTCCCAGTTTTTATTCTTGACAAAAACACTTGAAATTTATTGTTAAGCTATTCCTATGCATTTCACTGGTTGCTTAGGCCAGATCATCAGGAAACTTCATCCATAAAGATTTTAGACAAACTAAAGATATTAAACCAAATAAAACTGTTAAACGTATAAGAATTATAGCAACAGTTCTACTTGTAACAATATCAAAGCTTGAACAAAACACATCAACAATAAACAACAGTGGGTTTATCTCATCTTACATTCCCCACTACAATTAGTTGAAATTCTCTCAACATTAATTGTAGTTGTAAGTAGGTTAAGAAAAACAAAATAAAAACAGCAACAACTTACAAAAGATGTTGTCAATTAAGTGTTTTTTAGGCCGTGCACTTGCCTGTTTATTATCAAAAAGTAATTTCAATTTTTGGGAATACAAAATTTTAATTTCAAAAGATTTTGCTATTCGTGCTTAATTCCCAGTTTTTATTCTTGACAAAAACACTTGAAATTTATTGTTGATGGGATAAGCTATTCCTATGCATTTCACTGGTTGCTTTGGCCAGATCATCAGGAAACCTCATCCATAAAGATTTTAGACAAACTAAAGATATTTAACCAAATAAAACTGTTAAACGTATAAGAATTATAGCAACAGTTCTACTTGTAACAATATCAAAGCTTGAACAAAACACATCAACAATAAACAACAGTGGGTTTATCTCATGGGAATGGGAATTAAGCACGAATAGCAAAATCTTTTGAAATTAAAATTTTGTACTCCCAAAAATTTAAATTACTTTTTGTTTATTTCTAAATTTCTCACCCGAAATTGAAAAATTCCCTTTCTTCAAAATTTTTTAACGTTTGACTTAAAAACAAAACAGCTGATACAATTGAGAAGATGAGATACAAAACTCGTTCGTTGCAAAATTAGCAAGTTAGAGTGCTATATTCGGCTGTGCCGAATCTTTGATACCCTCCACCGACAGTTCGAATGTTTAAGGAGTAATATCTGTATGATGTTATTATTATCTTAAACTGTGACGATTTGTTATTAATTATGGTTTTAGGCGACTAAACTGTTTTCTGGTAGTAGGGTTTATATGGGGCCTAGGGTAAATTATGGACCGATCATCACGAAATTTCACAGCGTCATTTCGAGAGCTTTAAAACTCTGACGTACCAATTTCTGTTATGCTAGCATTATTAATTATGGTTTTAGGTGTACTAAACTGTTTTCCGGGAGTAGGGTTCCTATGGGCCCTAGGGTAAATTATGTACCGATCTTCACGAACTTTCCCAGTATCATTTGTAGTCGTACAAAACTGTGACGAGCCAAAATTTGTTATGATTGCATTATTTTTTACGGGTTTAGGCGTACTAATTTGTTTTCCGGGAGTAGGGTTTCTATGGGCCCTAGGGTAAATTATGTACCGATCTTCACGAAATTTCCCAGTATCATTTGTAGTCCTACAAAACTGTGACGAGCCAAAATTTGTTATGATTGCATTATTTTTTACGGTTTTAGGCGTACTAAACTGTTTTCCGGGAGTATTGTTTATATGGGGCTTAGGGTAAATTATGGCGGGATCATCACGAAATTTAACAGCGTGATTTCCAGTCAACTAAAACAAATTTTTGAAAAATCTTATCTCATTCCGTGCCTTGTTCCAGCATTTATGTTATTTTTTGTAACAAAATTATCAATTTTTTTAGGTGGTGGTTCCACATTTTGATTCATAGCTCTGGTCCTACTGAACCGATTTTGCTGGATTTCAATCCCAAACTGCTTAGGATAACTACAAGCAATTTGGCACCAAGTTTGTTTATTTCTTTTGAGTTGTTCGAAAGTGAGCGTGTTTTCAACAGACGGACAGACAGACGGACATGGCTAAATCGACTTAGAATTACTCAAGGACCCAGAATATATATACTTTATGGCGTCTGAGATGAATAATAAAAAAGTTTCACACGGAATGACAAACTTAATATACCCTCTTCACAACTAATTGTGGTGGAGGGTATAAAAATACGAGATGGCAAATGATACTTAAAGTTCTTTTGGCGCTTTATTAGACGATATATTCTGATTGCATGCCCATGCTAAAAACATGGAAGAGGACATGCATTGATACAATTAGTATATAATTTTATTTCGTATTTTAAATTATGTAACGAACGAGTTTTGTTAAATAAAAAAATAAAATACATTTTTGATATACAATGATTACTCAACACGGGTTTTGCTTACTAAAAATTGAGATTAATTACAACCAGGGCTATGGCAACAATATTTTTTAACTTTTCTACATTTTGTATAAAATCACTTAAAACTTATGAGAATAAATCAAATTCTAAGCTTTTATTTAATTAATTTTTTAATTAAAAAATGTTGTTCGCTTAATCGACATTCATTGATCGATTTATTCGTTATTCGAAAATCGTCGTTTTGAAGTTATTCGAACAAGAGTTTGGTTTTGTTTGATCGATTAATCGAATTATTCTTAATCGGTTGACAACTCTAACATGAACTAAAAAAGAACTGAAAGTGAACAAGAATCGAACTACAACTAAACTAGAACTTGGATGGAACTAGACCAAAACTATAACTAAACTCGAACTAAGTTAAAACGGAAACAGAATTGAACTGAAACTGAAATTGAACTAGAACCGTACTAGAGCGGAATAAAAACATAACTGGGACTGGAACTAGTTAAACATGAACTTTACATGAACTTAACTAGAAATAGAATTGAACCAGAACTGAACTAAGATTAAACAAAATATGCACTAAAGCTAAATTAGAACTGAACCAGAACTTTACTAGAACTGATCTTGAAATATATTTAAACTAGAATTTTAAAAAACCTTAAGCCAAATTTGAACTTTTCTTAATCATAAAATTAAAATTCACATTTTTTTCTTGAAAACTCACTGTTTTGTATAAATTTTCCCTTCCTTTTGTCAATGGCTGAATTTGTGGTATTTTCTTGTTCAAAACATTTTCTGTTGGAAGAAAATCGCTAAAGCAATTATCTAATGTTGCCCCTATCGCGCTTCTAAAATTTTACCACCATTAAAAAAGCATTTAAAAGCTGCGTCATTTAAGCATTTATAAAGTTTCATATTTAATGTGACCGCAAAAGATTCAATCGTTTAGATTGCGCCTCATAATGAGCCATTTAAAGTGCAATTTATTCATGTTATTTTGCCGTTGCTTGTTTATGCTGGAATTGTCGTTTTTTGTTTTCCAAGTGTTGGTTTTATTGTTGTTCTATTGTCGTTGGTTGATGTTGTTGTTGTTGCCGTTTGTTTTCATGGGTTTTAATTTATTTTTGGCATTTTACCAAAATTTATGGTTTTATAGGTGAGGTTTGCTTTTTGAACGTGAAACGAATTTTTTTTATTCTCTCAATAAAACTTTTATATGTATTTGCAGTTAAATGCGTTTGGCAGATATAAAACAAATAAAAATATTGTAGACTTTTTGGTTTGTTTGGCATTGCCAGCCATGGCTGGACTTTTAATTTTTTCTTAATCAAATGTCGAAGCAAAACTTCCATCCCTATTGATCTCTTTTTCTTTATTAAAATTAAAGAATTCTAAATACCCTGAATTGACTGCCAATTAAAGGTCATCATGAATCAACTAAATTTTGATTATTGCTCCAGCAAATTTATTTACTCTGAAGAAAATGTATCAAATTTCTGGGAATAAAAAACAAAAAATTCTAAACAACGTCAAACTGTATATTTAGTAAAGAGCAGAGTACCAAAAACCAACTGCCAGACTACATCAATCATACTCAATAAAATTAATAAATATTAATTCAATCGTACGAACAAAAAATCAAAGAACGGGGCAAAATAAATTTACTTGATTTAGACAACAAGCCGCAAATTGATAGGAAACAAACATTTCAGCAAACTGAAAATTAATATATATGAATATAGAATTAAATCTTTAAACAAATCACCAGCATAAAAACTTAACATCCATGTTAAACAAAAAAAATTTTTCGAAATTAAAACAAATTCTAACAAATCAACGCCCCCACATTAGAGAAAGACAACAGACCATGAACGATAAAACAGATGTTGAAATAGAAAATTCTAATTGTTTAAAGGGGTTAAGAGAGCAGTCGAGGAAAATCATTGATTTCTAAGTGATAATTAAGCAAAAAAGTACACTCAAAATTATAAACAATTAATATTGTGCTTGAATTTTGTGGTTTTCGTTATTATTGTTACAGTAAATGAGTCATACATTTAATGCCAAATTGTTCGTAAGAAATTTTGACCACATTTTAATTGTATTGATGTATTTATTACATTGTAGTCATATATTATTGTTGACAAAATAGAAGAAAGAAAAAAAGCAAAAACGAGGGTCAGTTCTTGTTGAGTTTTACTCTTCTTTTCAGTTTCTAGGTAAGATTTTAGTTCTGTTTTTTTTTTATCCATTTTTCAGTTCAGCTCCAGTTTGGATTTCGTTTGAAACTGCTTCAGTTTTAAGTGCAGTAACTGGCTACTTCATTTTCTAGTTCGGTTTTTAGTTCAGTTCTAGTTCGATTTTAGTTCAAGCCTATTTCTAGTTAAGTTCTTGTAAAGTTCATGTTTAACTAGTTCTAGTCCCAGTTAAGTTTTATTCCGATATAGTACGGTTCTAATTTAATTCTATTTCAGTTTCAGTTTAATTCTGGTTCCAAACAAATTAATCCTTTAATGAAGTTCTATTCCAGCTTTCATTCTATTCTAGTCCAAGTCTAGTTTAAATTTAGCTCAGATTTAGTTGGTTTCATTTTAAGGTCATTATGCCTACACCACAATAGTAGAGACGTTGCAATCAGCTCAAAGATGATGCGTAACACTAAATAAATTGGTTCCAGACCGACCCATCGAATCCGAGTCACTTTCTGAGTTAATCTTAGCATGTCCCTGTGTCCATCCGTCTGGCTGGTTATCTGTCCATGTACAGGTCGCAATTTTAAATATAATTTGGTGAATAGGTTCTTATTTTAAAAATGACTAAGCCTAGACCACTTTCAGACTCGGCAAGTTACTTACCAAGAAAACAAATTGTTTACTAAATTTTTTCCCCTTACACAACCATACCACTTGGTGGTTAAATTTAAAGGGCCGATACTGATTAAGAACAAAACACAAATTATTAAGGAAATTATTGTCATTTCTTTTTATTATGCGAATAGTGGTATGGTTCAATTATGCATGAAACAAAATATCGGACAAATGGCCGCCGCGACCTCGGCAACACACCTCCATCCGATGGTCCAAATTTTCCTTATTTTGGGCCGATGATGCCGCCAGCCCATAAACTGCACCAAACAGTCACTCTTTGTGGATGCATTGGTTTTTCGACAAACACTCTTGGATTATCATTCACCCAAATGTGGCAATTCTGCTTATTTTGACGAATCCACTGAGCTGAAAATGTGCCTCATCACTAAAGATGATGAGTGCACGATATGCATTTTGATTTGAACGCCCTTTTTCACAAATTAAGTTAGTCTGAAATTGAGAAATGTCAAATGAAATGCAGAAAAAAACTTGACCTTTAGGTGTGGTTCATATTCAACATCGGCCTTTAAAATTTAACCACCCTTTACAAACCAAGAGTATCTTTCCGAGTCTGAAAGGGGTCATATTAAAAATGCTAAAAATCGGTCCATATTTTTGCTTGGGCTTCATAAAAACTTTTATCCGGAAAATCTTTGTGCCAGTAGACCATTTTATTATGTTGGTGCTAAGTTTCAATTTGTTACCAAATAAAAAAATTCAACTGAGTTGAGTTGTAAACCGTAATAGGGGCCTATTTTATATTGGCATGAAAATTGGCGAAAATAACTTACGGTGTGTGATGACAAAATGTTGTGATGGTAGTTCCAAATTAAATTATCTACATATATAATTTCCTTATTTGTGTTCATCTTTTTTGTCTACCCAGACCTTTTTGAAGCCCATTGATGTGCTAGAAATCTGAAAATTGGCATGCACCGAGGCCAAATTCTGACGTAGCCGGATTTTTGCTTTTTGTCTGGTGGGCGGAGAATTAAGAGGAAAAAAAGGGCGTGAGGCACTTCAAGTTTATAACATTTCAGCTTAAATTAAAGCCCCTTAATTGCATAGGAAGCTGAAAATTGGCAAGAATATAGTCCTTACAATGGAGCACAGCCCGAAGCAGTCAGATCTAAGATTTTCGGACTACAGGCGGGGAATTAAAAGAAAAGGCAAACAAATCTCTACTCATGTGTTATAAAAATGCACTTTATTCAAAAATTATTATTTTTACAAAGTCACCACTTTTTATATAAAAAGTTCAATTTTATTAAAAATACCAAATTTATTCACAAATATCACTTTTTAGACAACCATCGTAGTTAGCAAAAAAAAAAATCATGATAAAATACTTCGACACTGTCTCGTATTCATTCAATCGCTCGTTTTGTATGCAAAACGCGTTTTTGCAAATATTTTTTTTCGTTTACAGTCAGCGGTTTTTTGCTGTCATTATCGTTATGCTTAAATATGCATCATATATAGGAACACTTCAACAACAACTGCAATAAACAATATTTTGTGGCCAGCAATTGTACAAACTGCTTAGACCACCTTTTTGTATTGACTTAAGATTAGTCACTCAACAGAAAGGCCCACCAACACTGAAGCCAACAGTCACAATTTTGTTAAACTTTGTACTTAACAAATGTTTGTGTGGCAACTTGGAGACATAAATACCCAAATACGTTTTCGAATGTAGCAATGTTGCAAGCAACTTTCATTAAACAAAGACTTTATCAATATTTTTAACTTGCTGCAGTTCTGTAGGAAACTCAAAATGTTGACTTGACCTCTAAATGCTATAAAACTGATAACCTTTTTTTCCTCTTTTTTTTGAGAAGAAGAGACACCAAGGCATGCTGCTTAAAGCGATAAGAGTTAAACCATACCCTGGTACTGGCAAACGGTATCTTTTGCACTGTGTGGCAGAACCATACAAAAAAAGTGTAAAGGCGAGTAACAACAGTTGTGTTCGTCAATAGGAACGCAACATTAAAAAAACCATAATGAAATTAAAAAAATTAAAATTGTACCTAATTCTGAAGCATAACTGAACAACTTTTTAGTTAAAGAATTTTGACTTTAAGTTACTTCATACTGTTGTGCTATTTTTTTCTCACAATCTGTTTATAACGTTTTTGCACTGCCTACCACATGAAAATAAACAAGTTAGAGTGCTATATTCGGCTGTGCCGAATCTTTGATACCCTCCACCGACAGTTCGAATGTTTAAGGAGTAATATCTGTATGATGTTATTATTATCTTAAACTGTGACGATTTGTTATTAATTATGGTTTAAGGCAACCAAACTGTTTTCCGGTAGAAGGGTTTATATGGGGCCTAGGGTAAATTATGGACCGATCATCACGAAATTGCACAGCGTCATTTCTAGTCCTTTAAAACTGTGACGTACCAATTTCTGTTACGATAGCATTATTAATTATGGTTTTAGGTGTACTGAACTGTTTTCCGGGAGTAGGGTTTCTATGGGGCCTAGGGTAAATTATGTACCGATCTTTACGAAATTTCACAGTATCATTTATAGTCCTATAAAACTGTGACGAGCCAAAATTTGTTATGATTGCATTATTTTTTACGGTTTTAGGCGTACTTAACTGTTTTCCGGTAGTAGGGTTTATATGGAGCCCAAGATAAATTATGGACCGATCGTCACGAAATTTCACAGTGTTATTTCTCGTCCTAAAAAACTGTGACATACCAAAATTTGTTACGCTAGCGTTATTTTTTACGGTTTTAGGCGTACTAAACTGTTTTCCGGGAGTAGGGTTTATATGGGGCCCAGGGTAAATTATGGACCGATCTTCACGAAATTACACAGTTTTATTTCTTGTCCTATAAAACTTTGATGTACCAAATTTTGTTATGATAGCATTATTTTTTACGTTTTTAGGCGTACTAAGTGGTTTTCCGGAAGTAGGTTTTATATGGGGCCTATGGTAAATTATGGACCGATCTTCACGAAACTTAACAGTTTAATTTCTAGTCCTATGTAACTGTGACTTGCCAAAATTTGTAATGATAGCATCGTTAGTTAGGGTTTTAGGCTTAATATACTGTTTTCCGGGAGTAGGGCTTATATGGGTCCTAGGGTAAATTATTGACGGATCTTCACGAAAATTCACAGCGTGATTTCCAGTTGAATAAAACGAATTGTTGCGAAATCTTATATCATTCTGTGCATTTTTCCACCATTTATGTTAGTTTTTGTAACAAAATTATCAATTTTTTTTAGGTGGTGGTTCCACATTTTGATTCATAGCTCAGATCTTATTGAACCGATTTTGCTGAATTTCAATCCCAAACTGCTTAGGATAACTACAAGCAATTTGACACCAAGTTTGTTGATTTCTTTTGAGTTTTTCGAAAGTGAGCGTGTTTTCAACAGACGGACAGACGGACATACGGACAGACGGACAGACAGACGGACATGGCTAAATCGACTTAAAATTACTCAAGGACCCAGAATATATATACTTTATAGGGTCTGAGATGAATAGTAAAAAAGTTTCACACGGAATGACAAACTGAATATACCCTCTTCACAACTAATTGTGGTGGAGGGTATAAAAATATTGTTTTTGAATTAAAAACTGCAGTATGCAATAAATAAAAAACGCAATGTTGAATTTCACTGTTGTTTAAAAAAAAAAACTAAGATCGTCACTAAAGTGACACAGTGATAACCTTTCGAAGACAATTGCAAATGTACAAGAAACCAACAAACTAATGATATTGAAAACAATGACAAACCTTTTAAAAGCATAAGACGCGATTTACACTACACAGAAAAAATTGTTGCCGAATTATTTTCAAACAAACGTTTGGTTGAATTTTTTTTTTGATTTCTACAAATTTTTTTACTGATTCAATTAATATTTTTGTTTGATTTTTATTTAACCAACAAAAATGTTGACAACTATTCTTAATCCATAATTTGTCGTTGTTTTGCATTTTTTTATTTGATCGTAAACAACTATTTTTGGACGCTTTAAAAAAGTACAGCAATAAGAAAAATGATAAAATAGTGTGACGAGGTTTGTAGTAAAACAAAAACAATAGCAGGTAAAAAATAGTTTCACTCTTTTTAAACAAGAGAAACAACAACAACATTATAAGAAACAAAATAAATTTTTGGTTGGTTTCAAGTTGGTAAAAAACAAAATCCCGTATTCAATTTTTTCAAACTGTTTACTTAAATACATACAGAAGAAAAATTGTGCACCAGTAAAAGCCTTAATCGAAAATAAAATCAGTTTTAATTAAAAATTTAATCAAGTGAATTAAAAATTTAATTAAGTGAATTAAACTTTAAATCAAGTGTATTAAACGTTTAATTGACAATACTAATTTGCACCAGTAAACAAATTTAATAATATCAATTAATCGTTTAATTCACTTGATTAAACGTTTAATTCACTTGATTACATTTTTAATTAAAACTGATTTTAATTTTGTTAATGCTGTTACTAATACGAAATTTTTTTCTGTGCAAATAAGACTTCGTTCAAAAATTATTCCAACAAAAAAATGTGTCTCAAAGCCAGCCGGGCGCTCTGTTCTGCTTCATCTTCTCCAACAGTGCTTGCTTGTGTGCGCGTCATTGCTTTTGCAAAACTTTTTTGTTTGATTCAGCAAAATTATTTGTTTGAAATTTATATAAATTTCAGTAAACTTTTTGTTTGATTCAGTTAAATTTTTGTTTGAAAAAATTGGTGTTTCTTTTCAATAAACAAAATGCAAATAAATTGTTTTAATATGCGAATTTGTTGATAGGACCGATTTCAGACAAAAAATTGTTTGATTCTACAAATTTTTTGATTGAATTGGAAAAATAATTTTGTCTGTGTAGGCACCAAAAATAAGGCTTACATGAAATGCCGATGCAGTTTTAACTTCTTTATCTTTTCTGTATCTACATGTAGATCTATGTAGTGCAGTTTAAAGCACCTTTTCTATTTAACATTTTATTCTACTTCAGGTTTCAGTTCATCTCCGTATTCTGAAATTCGCTTAGCTAAATCTAAATCTCGATCGGTAAAACGCCTAAGAGAATTGCGACGAATAAAATTGTTATGGCATTGTAAAATTTAGCAATGCACATTCCAGTAATCCATTCGTAGCCAAAAATCGCTAATTCAACTTTATAGATTTTTAGCGATTGAGATTTAGCTTTAGTGGATTACAGAATACGGTTGCAGTGCTAGTCTAGTTCTATTCCAGTTCTTGTTCGTTGTAGTTAAAATTTTCTTCCGTTCTAGTTCAGTTCTTGTAAAAATCGTGTTCAGATTTTTGTTACGTGGTTTACTGTACGGCTTAAGGTTACCTTATAGTGTCCAGGGAACACTTCCGGTTCCACGAACCTAAGTACACATAAAAAAAAAAAAAAATATTCCGGCATGTTCTAGAAATCGAAATGAAGGGAAATTGAAATCGACCGAGATTTTAAGTTTAATAATTTACAAAATGACCGCAGATTTTACTGGTTTTAAGAATTGTTCTTGTAAAACTAATTGGTACTCACTAAATGGAATATTTGTGTGAACTTTCAGTACAGGGTCGTTTTTTAAATTTGCTCGATTTCAAATCCACTTCATTTCAATTTCAAGAACATGCCCGATTGATTTAAATTAAAAAAATTGTTGATATTAATTAAAAAATTAATTAAATTTGCACAAGTAAAAAAAATAGTAGTATCAATTAAACGCTTAATTAAGTCTGAGTTTATACAGCTCATGTCTTATTGACAAGATTCTTCCTTTTTCTTCTTTGAACATACATTGGCGTTCAAATGATTCATGTCATGTTGACGACATGTTTTTTTTTTTGTATAGTCGTGCGTATGCATGTGTGCTTTTTTGATATTGAAAACAATAACAAAATTAAACAACGAATGAAAAAGCAAAACGTAAAGACAGTACCTGCATCTGTGTACTCGTTTCTTTTCCCCTCGTCCCTCTCGCCTACAAAGTAGCAATCATGTCAATAAGACAAGAGCCGTATGAACACAGACTAACCGTTTATTTTACTAATTTACAAATTTAATTCACTTGATAAAATTTTTAATTAAAACTGATTTTATTTTTTATTAATTTTTTCTGTGTACGAAAATTGTTGTAAAAACTTTAAATTTCGCGTTTTAAAATATAATAAAATTTTGTAAAAATGATCATATTTTATAGAAATTTTAAATTTTTAAAATGTTATCAAGTATTGGAAAAATTTTAAATTTGCATAAACTATTAAATTACATTTTAAAACTTGCCAAAAAAAATTATCAAATGATGGTGAAAAAAGTTCTAGTTTAGATCTAGATCAGTCGTTGTTAAGTTCTAGTTTCTCTTTATTTAAGTGTCTGTTCAATTCTCATTCAATTCTAGTTGAAATCTAGATCAGTCGCTGTTCAGTTATGGTTCAGCTCTAGATAATCCCTATTTGTTAGTTTCTGTTTGTTATTAGTTTCTCTGTAAGTTCTGGTTTTGTTTTGGTGTAATTCGAGAAACATAAATTTGAGTAAGAAGTTAAATATATTTCGTTGCTAGTGTTAACAACCTTTGGCTCCAGATTACCATCTTGTCAGCTTTAATGCTAACGAACCATTAAAATATTCATATTGTTGCTGGCAGAAAAGAAGATCTTTTTTTAAATTCTTACGTATTTATAATGATGATTCGATGGCTACAAAGATTTAATTTTGGTTAAAGAATTGGTTTATTTTTTTAACCTTATTATTTGCTGTACTATAAAATAAAATTTTGCTGTGAAATGAATTCATTTTCAATTTAAATAAAGAGAAGGAAGTATTTAAAAAGAAACATTTGGAACTGAAAGCAATGAAACTAAGAATAGTGTCCTTAAATTTTGAATTTTTTGAGTGACTTATTTTATAATTCGTTTAAGGAAACTATCTAGAAAGCAACACCTTATGTTAACAGGCCCATCGATGCCATAATGTATAGATTATAACAACGTACAAATGTCTACCGCGTCTTCGCAGCTTGACGCGCATCCGAAATCTCACTTAAATCTCCAATTTCCCATGACTCTGGCACTTCACCGATGTCCCCACCTTAAGGGCCGCTGTGGTTTGGGACTTTTTCTAAAAGACCTGCGAAATATTGTAACGGGATAAAATCGCATGATCTCGATGGCCAGTTCTGATAAACTCCACGTGAAATTACCATGTTGTTAAGTCGATCGTGCAGAATATTCAATTTCACATGACTGTGTGGCACGGAGCGCCCTCCTATTGAACCCATATGTCGTTGGGGTGCATAATTTTTAATTCAGCGTAAAAAGTATTAAGCATACTCCTATAGTGCTCGCCGTTGATGATGATAGCCCATCTTAAAAATATATAGACCGATAACGCCATGAGTTTAAAATTAACACTAAACAGTGGCTATTTTAGGATTCATTGGACGCTTTTGGATCTCATATGCATGGCTTTAGTCTTAATTTCAATAATTTTGTATATTGGCGTTCCCTTGCATCTATTAATGGGCTGAAGATGACTTTTCGATAGAAACTGTTTAAAATTTTTTAAATGTAAATGTATAAAATGATAATCCTAACTAAAACCAAAAACTATTTTTTAATATCAGTGCCCTGGTAGTTGGTAGGTAGCTAAACTATTAGTGTGGCGATTGCAGATTCTATATCTGCCAGAGACGATTCTGTTTCACTTCAAAGGGCTTAAATCATTTAGTAGTACAATCGGGTTGTTCACGGAAGGCTGACAAATTTTAAGATTAATGCTTGTCAGATAAATGTGAACAAAATTTATATAGGTACCTGCCACGTAGGCCTACTCAGTGGTGGATCTTGTCCACTGGGCGACAAAAAATGATTTTACACACAACACACACAGGTAGCAATTTGATTGCACCATCCGTCAACATTATACACCTACTCCTTGTTCAGGAGCTAGAGCTTTCTAACAGCTACTAGCAGTTGTTGTTGTAGCAACAGCTCGTAGGGGTAGTCCTTCCTCAGACCGAACTATCTTAATTGTGGTGAAAAATCAGCTCTTTTGTTGGGTTTTTATAGTATCCCCCTTCGCGACTTAAGGTCTAAGCCACAACCACCACGTATTCGCCGAAATGATTTCTTCGTCAGAAATGCATCTACATGTTACATCCCAACTTCCGTCTGGCTTGAGGACGGAAGTGCGACCTTGGAAGTTATAATTATCAGAATTCGTGCCTTAGCTTTAACAATAATCAGTATTGTGGTTATTTTGTTGAACTATTTATGGTTTTTAATCCAAATTTTAAGTATTTTTATAATCAGGCTTAAGTTCATCAAATTTAATTTTCATTAAATTATTTTTATGAAGAAAGGAATTTTACAACACGAAAATTAGTTAAAATTGTTATTGATAATTTTTCATTCTTGACGTGGCTGGGGCTCGAACCCCGGCCGGCAGGTTACCCTGACATGTTTCGATCGCAACCACTCGATCTCCTCAGATGGATTTGCCGTCTTACACTCGCAGCCATCGACGACTGCTGACGTCAATAGTCAAACATCAATCCTTAAACCAAATTTTTTTTTAACCTTTGGTAGATCGAAATTTGCTTTTCTGAATAATTATCCATTTTTAATTGATTTTACGTGTTTTTTCCTTACTTCTGCTTTCTCGTACTTTTGTCAAGAATTCTTCTTGAAGTCGAAAGTGCATTTTTTGTTTGTTTTTTCATTTTTGTCGTTCTTTTTTGTTGACCTTTCTTTTTAGCACAACTTGAAGGACAAATGAACACATAGAGCTCGTGCTCGTGAATTCTAGGTATTGACTGCATCTGATTATGTGTCGGAGGATGTAACATTTAAAGGAAGATGAAATATCCTTAAGATAATGCCTACTCCCCAGGGTGTGCTTCTCCAACAGTAAAATAATACTCGGGGGATAAGTAAGGGTGAGGACATATATAGCAGTTGTATGTAGAACTTGGTGTGCCTGCATGTAAGTGCTTTTCCTAACCAAATGGGTTATCTAAGGTTAAAAAATTGCGTTCAAACGCTGACATCCCTTAAAAAAACAATAAGTTATTGGCACCTAAAAAGTAAGAAATGTTCAACGAAATTTCTTGCTGCAATAAATGTACCTTGCTAAATTGGTTATTGCTGGGATAAAGCAAAATAATATCCGTTTGATACATCAATTATCCATCATTGTATCCCTTAAACCTGTCCTCTTTTTGACACATGAAATCAGTAAGACTTAATGTAACACATCCTCCTTTTTTTCTCGGTTTACTCTCCCTCGTTTTCCCCTTCTACTCTGACAACAATGTAACATTGTTATTAAAGCTAACAAACTGTTGGCAACATTGTCGTCAGGGTTATCAAGTCATGTGACAGGTAGCCCTAGTGTATGTTTAACCTTTTGCGCTTTCTTTGTCAGTTTTTTTTTTATCCCTTTCACAACAAAAAGCTTGAATGAACATATATGAGTCATACTAACGAAAAAAAGGCTTCAAAAGAAGCACAAAGAAAAAAAGAAGAAACATTTCTACTTGAAATGGTAAGATTTTGTTTGATACTTTGTGTTGTATGTATGTGTTTGGGTTGATATCTTCTATTACTTTCTCAGTAGTATTTTAACTTGTAACGTTTTTTTTTTTTTTTTGTGAAATTTCTTTGTAATTTTTTTCAGCTGCATCATCGTATCTGTTTGTAAAGGTGTTTTTTTAAGACCCGATAGAACCTTAAAAAAAAAAATAATACAAAAAATCAACTAATGGCCAAATTTTTAGGGGTGTGCAGGAAAAAACGTAAAACGCAAGAATTTGGAATTTGTTTTTAATACACTTTTAATCTAATTTTTATTATTTTAGTTGTAAAATTTTATTAAGTACAGAAATATTTGTATAATATTTGCCATAAGATTCTTTTATTACAGAAATCTTGTTAAAAACCTACTTGTAAAATTCTTGCGTTTTGAGTTTTCGATTTCCAGCACACCCCTGTTTGACTGCAATTAGTGGATGGTTGCGGTTGGCGTATGCCACAAAGCGCCATACTGTTAAAACAGCATCTCAAGATTTTAAAACAAAAATCCTTTCGGACTTATGGGCACCGCACCTGCTCTAAACGAAGGGCATTCTGGACGTCTAACTTAAGGAAACTTTTTGATCCTTTCTGCCAAAGGTCACGAATACCACGAACAATGTTGGCCTCCAAAGCATCAACTGTTGCTGGTTTAATCAGCAAAAACCAGTGACTTCACGTAGCCCCACAAGAAATAATCGAAAAGCATCAAATCGCACGACCTTGGAAGCCAATTGATAGGTAAAATTCTCGAAACCAACATATTGTCAAATTTTGATTTTAATAATTCGATGGTTGCAGTCGGCGTATGGCACAGAGCGCCGTACTGTCAAACCCGCATCTCCATATTTTCGGGCTTATGAGCACCGCGCCATACTGTTTAAACCGCATGTCCGCATTTTAAAACAAAAAATCCTTTCGGCCTTATGGGCACCGCGCCTGCTCTCCGAAGGTCATTCTGGACGTCCAATTTTAGACATCTTGTTTGAGCTTTTCTGTCGCAGGTCACGAATAACACGAACAATGTTGGCCTCCAAGGCGTCAATTGAAGCACAGCCGCGAATAACGTTGTAAACGCCACATTTTGCAATAAGTGTTTTTTTGCATATAACCGTTGACCTTACTCTCTTACACAGTTTAAACATCAAATCAACCAAAACTATGCACCTTAACGCCTTCAAAATGGCGTACAAAGTGTCAGTCAGTGGAAGAACATTACAAGTTACTAACAAAATGATGAAACCGAAATGGTTTTGCAGTGCGGAATAATGTTTTAAAATCCTTTTGCATTAAAGTTTTTATTATCATTATTTTTAATAATAAAAAAAAAAAAAAAATGTTTAAAACAAATAATGATGCCTGTCAAAAAACGTTTTTTTGCTCTCCTGAAAAATTATTATTTTGTAACTTAAAACGTTATTCGCGGCTGTGCTTCAATTGTTGCTGGTTTATTAGCACAAGTCAGTGACTTCACGTAACTCCGTACGAAATATTCGAAAAGAGTCAAATGGCACGACGTTGGAGGTCAATTGACAGTTTCATTTTTCCTAATTAACGTATCACCACATTTTGATATCAATAGGTCAATCGTTGCGGTCGCTGGGTGACACAGAGCGCCATTGTGTTAAAACAGCATCTCTATATTTTCAAACAGAAAAATCGTTTGAAAATTCTTTTGGAGCATATCGGCATCGCGGCTGGTCTTAACGAATCGTATTCTGAACGTCTAATTTTGAACCACTTTTGTGAGCATTGCAAAACCATTTGTCATGAATCACACGGACAATGTTGGCCACCTAGCCGTCATTTCTTCCTGGTTTATCAGCATAAATTAGAGACTTCACGAAGCCCCACAAGAAACAATCGAAAATCGTAAAATTGCACAAAGTTGGAGGTCTAGTGACAAGTCCATTTCTCATAATCAACTTTTCGCCAAAATTTGATTTCAATAAGTCGACGGTTGCAGTCGTGGTATAAGACGTAACGCCATCCTATTGAAACCACATCTAACCCGGTTCAATGTCATCAATATAAACAAAGAAAAGAATTGATCATGTTGCTGTAACGATCTCCTGTAACTGTAATGCGAGCTCCGGTTTCATTTTTTAAGAAATAAGATCCGATAATGCCACCAGGGTGTTAACCTTCTGGAAAGATGCATTTTTCTAAATACAACGGAGACTATAGGGTCTCTTGAGGATTGGTCTAACTGCATATTCGGCAATGTTGATTATTAACAAACCCTTTAAGCTAAAAACATAAGTTGCGCGATCGATGACTGACATATAAGTTAAATTGGGATAATTTAGAAGCGCTGTTCAAGCATTTGCAGAATACCCAGAAAAAAATTAAAATTGATTTTAATTAAAAAGTTTGTGATATTATTTAGAAAATTAATTGAATTTGCAAAAATAAACAAATTAAAAGTTTCAGTTTAACGTTTAATTTACTTGATTATATGTTTAATTGACTTGATTAAACGTTTGATTCCCTTGATTAAAGTTTTAATTAAAACTGATTTTATTTTTGATTAATGCAGTAATTGAAAAAGAAAATTAGCGACAATTTTTAGTGTGTACTGTCAAAAAGTAAGCGCAGTTTGAAAGCCTCCCCTCTCGTAAGTGCTATCGGGCTTAAAAAAATACTCTTTTTATCTTTTTTTTTTTTTGTTTTGGTAACAATGGAAATGATACTTTAATTTTTTTATTTTCTATTTTTGATAACACTGTGTGTATTTTACTGGTTATAAATTTGAAGTTTTTGAAAATAATAGAATTTCTTTGGGGAATATACAGTATGTCATCGTAAGCTTTGTTACGTTGGCTGACAATAAGTAAACATATGGGATCAGGGTTTTGGACGTTTTGTATGTTTAGTATGGCATGTGAATTCATGTGAATAAATATTGACTTTAAAAAGGAAGTTATAGAAAGAAAAGTGAAGTATTTATAAGTTATAAGGAGGAATATAATTATTTAAATTTTATTTTTAAGTTTCTGTTAAGTGCTTAAATTTAATTATTTAAAACAACTCTAAAAATAAGAATTTTTTAAACCAGTTATAAAAGTTACAAAATAAAAGCTACAGGGTAGCGTATGAGTAACGTTATGGTTTAATTAGTAAAAGAAATGTTTGGTTTACGTACATTTTTATTTTTGTTTTTTAATATTCTTCGCCACAGGTGGAAATTTTTTGTATAATCTTTAAAATTCCTTAATTTTACTTATTTAACTATTTATCGTTTTTTGTTTACTAGGCACTCCCTCTGTGGCAAAACGTCAGAGCTGTTATTGCTTTAACATCATTATCGCTAAAAATTTTCCACTTTAACTTTTTGACCTTTTTTGTTTTTTGTTTTTTTTTTGCTTACTCTCTTCCTTTTGTTGTTGTCAGGTGTCTTCATGCTCTTCTTCCAGTCGAAATACAAGTATAAAACTATAATAAAAATTACAAGTTATGTTATGATTTTTGTTTTCTACTCTCCTTTTATTTTTGGTCCTTCATGACTTTCTTGGCGACTTTTTATAACAATCTAGTTTTAGTATAAAGACACCAACCAACCAACATTATTACTGTATAAATAGAGATGTGTTAGTTAGATTGTGTAAGTGTGTAGTCGTGTGAAAGCCTACTTCAATTACAAGTATGTGTAAATATATAACACACACATACTCTAAAAGAAATATTTATGCAATTTTCACAGGTTTTGCCTTTTTATTATAAAAAAAACTAAGACATTTGTATGTTATAAAAGAATATAGGAAAATTTTTAACTTGTTGGTAGCTTAATGGTAGGAAGGAAGTAAGAAAGGATATTTCTTTTTTTTTATTTTATACACATATATTGTCTTGTTGGTGTCCTTAACAAGAGTTGTAAAATAAGAGGTAAATCTGTAGATATGCATAAATGTATGTGTGTCTGTAGGGTAGTTAGATATGTCATGTTATGAAAAAGACGTCTAAGGATTTTCTAGGATATTTTCTCTAGTAAGTTTTTCTATGAATTTTGGACAGAAAAACAAGACATAAGTCTGGAATAGGGATAGTCACTGTAAATTCTTTTTAAGCTTTTATTGCAAAATTGTCCATTATAAACTTCAATTGCAGGTCTGTAGCTTAACAGCCTGGCCCATAATCTCGATCGACAGCTTCTCTTAAACGGTCTACTAACCATCGACTTGTCGGTTTCTAACATAAACCATTTATTTTTTGTCAAATTGCCCGTATTGTCACATTAACAACTCCATAAATAAAACGCTCGTTTCAAAATACAAATCCGCAAAAAATATACAGACCTGTTCTGGAAATCGAAATCAGAGAAATTGAAATCGAAAAAAATTTTGAAAACTGTCCCGTGTTCAAAGTTCATAAAAATATTTCCTTTTATATACCGCATACTTTGAGGACCACTTTCGTCTTTTGAAACCTGGAAAAGATATGTTTATTTTTATAAAATAAACAATACAATTCCGTACGGAAACAAAGCAGAATAAAAAAACAAAGCAGTAAACAAAAAATAGAGATTACAATTTTCTGAAAAATATTTTATAAAACTACATATACAATTTTATTAAAGGTGATGTTTTAAAAAAAAAATGTAATAAGAAAAATATTTAGCCTAATTAAAGCTTTGGTCATAGGTCTAAATAAATCGCTCAGGTTCCTCTAAAGGGAATCAACTCAAAATTGTTCAATACAAATTTTTCGGAAGAAATCGATGTACAGCGGTTATATCTACCCACTGTTAAAATCTAACATAATTTTTTCTTCTGTTCCGCCAAAATATGCCGTTGTATACCTCTTCAGGATATTAAAGTAGATCTCAAGAGACAACTAAAGAGAAATATTTGTAGTTATCCCCCTATGAAAGCTGAACCTTATATCAATTTTGTTTCAGCTTAAGAGAAATATTTAAAGTTGTGCTAGTGTTTTTGTCAAAACCGTTTACTTTGATGATGTTCTATTTTGTGTTGTCTCTTTTTGGTTGTTAAAAATAAGTTTAGTGTGCTCTTATATTTCGTTTTGTTTCTATATTTATGAAATGACACCGCTATATAGATGAATAAATTTCACATAAAGGGGAACAACTCAAAAAACGTTTCGATAATCCCTGAAAAAATTACAAAAACAACTACCCTTGTATACTTCTTACTCGTATTTGTTTACAGTGCCATTATTGTTTTCAACTTTCATTGTAAACGTTAAAAAAAAACAGTTTTTTGTCTTCTGAAAATTTGTTCATTTTGAGTTGACTCTCTTTAGAGGAACCAGTGCGATATGTAGTACAAATAGTGCTACAATAATCCAATTACGGTTTAGTTTTTCGATTATTCACTAATCCATTTGCAGGTGCAAACAAGGACATCTTGTAGAAAAGAAAACACCATTAAGTTTACGGCCAAATTAGAGTTTCTTTAAATATTTAATCGTTTCTCCAAATATTGAACTTAAATCATAGGTTTTTATATAGTCTAAATATAACTTTAATCAGAGGATCAAAAGGAATCAATGTTCAGCTTTTTTTCTTTGTCTAATGATGAGTCTTTATAGCTTCAGTCATTGGTGTATAAAGACATAAAACCCTTAATCGCACTTTTAAATAAAATCCTGTGATCCTCCCTAATCTTAACTCCTTCATAATTGTGTTGTTGCTTATTTCCCTCTCATCCTTAACGATACGTACTAGAAAATCTTCTTTTACTTACGAGTTACATTTAGTTTATGAGAAATAGTCTTAAGTTTTCCTTTAGGTTTTCCTCATGTTCGTATGCAAGAATATGACTACAACTACGGTTTAGTATTCTTTGACATAAATAGGTTACATACATATATGGAAAATTGTATGGGATTTAGTATTAGATGAGAATATGCGAGACTCTCTATAGTTGACATTTTCATTATTACTTGGGGGGTTATTATTAAAAAATAGTTTGGTATAACAGTAACAAAATAAAAATGGATAAAATATAGTTAAACTTATATGGTTATTAGGGGCTTATATATATATATTTTTTTTTTTTGTTGGTGTAAAGGTGAAATATTAGCAATTTCTTATTATAATTTATGAATAAAATATGGAGAGTTTTTTAAGGACATTAGAAAGTTTAAGGTTCAAAAAAAGCAAATGGTTAATTTTAAACTCTGATCTAAGAAGCTTTAAATTTATGAATAAGAACAAACTACCTTAATAGAAAAGTTAAATTAATAACAGCAGCTTAATTATCATTGCTTAATTAAAAAAAGATCTCTGCAAATTTTGTTTTCTTATAGAAAATAGTTCAGAGCAACTTTTCCTATAGAAAAGTTGTCTGGATCAAAGTAACTTTTCCTAAAGAAAAGTTATCTGCATCAGTTACTTTTCCTATAGAAAAGTTGTCTGCATCAGAGTTACTTTTCCTATAGAAAAGTTGTCTGGATCAGAGTAACTTTTCCTATACAAAAGTTGTCTGGATCAGAGCAACTTTTCCTATAGAAAAGTTGTCTGGATCAGAGCAACTTTTCCTATAGAAAAACTGTCTTGTTCAGAGCAACTTTTCCTAAAGAAAAATTGTCTGGCTCAGACCTTATACAAAAGATCGGAGCAACTTTTTCTATAGAAAAGCTGTCTTGTTCAGAGAAACTTTTCCTAAAGAAAAATTGTCTGGCTCAGACCTTATAGAAAAGATCGGAGCAACTTTTTCTGCTTTTGCTATAGGAAAAATTGTTTCGAACAAACCAACTTTCCTATAGAAAAGAAATCTAAATCGAAGCAAATTTTCTTTAAGACAAAACATCTATAAATATATCGGCAAAGGCAAAAGAGTTAAAAACACTTTACTCCTCTATTTGTCAGCCGATTTGAATAAACAATACACCATTTAAAATGTATTTACTGACAGAGGTGCATGATATATGGGCATTTCCATTTTGACGTATCGTGATATTTGTACCACAAAATGTAAACAAAATTAAATAAAGATGTCAAATTTATAAAAAGGGTTTTTATATAGACAAAGTAATGAAGTAGCACTAACTATAATTACAGCAATCGACGCTAAGGATTTGCAGATATAAGCAAAAATATGCGCTGGCGTGACGTTAAAAAAAACGGAAGTGGATTTTGACTTGCATTACAAAACTGAATAAGACTGCGAATTGAGCACGACGTTTTGTATCAAACATTTTTTTAGTAAACTTTGGACTTATATAGATTTATTTTTCAAGCTATCAAATTTAAAAATCTTTGCTCGTTTTAAGGTAAATATGGGCATTTTCAGCGAACAGTTTTTGAATGTAACGCCAGATTGCAAATAAGGTTGTATTTTAGGACCATGATGTTCAACCGTTATCCTTTTTGTTACTCAGTGTAGATATAAAAAAAGTAAACTATACATATACAATTTTTTGAGAAACAATTTAAAGTATTTCTGGCGTTACGTTACAAAAAGTAGACTTTTCGCTGGAGCTGCCCATATATCTTATTCATATCTGAGGGGGTAAAAACTGGTGAAAACGGGTAAATTTGGTTACCTTAAAAATTTAAAACTAAAGAGATACAAAAAAAAAATTCAATTCTTATCATTGTTCATTACAAAGGACGGGGCCAGCTGTCTGGTACTTTTTTAGAAATTCAGCCCTTTTGGGTTGTAAACTGTATTTTGAAATTTCTTTGCTAATAAAGCTTATTCCTTTTTCGTTGATTGTCTAGAAAAAAAAACAAAAAATATAAATTTCGTTCATAATTTTGAAATTCGAACGTTTAAGGGTGAAAATCGTACCCGTTTTTGGTACTTTTTTCAAAAACCTTTTTTTCAAAAACCTTTTTTTCATTCGTTGGCATACATATTTTTGTTACTTCATAGGGGAGAAAATAGGTGTCAAACAGGGAAATACGGGAAATTAAATTTGGCTGTAGGAAATATCGCCCAAAGAAAAATGGCCCAAAAAAAAAAAAATGAAAAATCGCCCAAATGAAGAATCGCCCAAAAGAACATGAAAAATGCCCCAAAAAGTTATATATGAAATTTTGCCCAAAAGAAACGAAAAAGAGCCCAAAATAAAAATGAAAAATTACCCAAAAAGAAAAACCGAATTTTTTTAAAAAAAAAATTAAAAATTAAAAATTACCCAATTTGCAAAACAGTGTTTATTATTCATATAAATTTAGTAACTTACAAATTTAAGAGAACAACATGTTTTATTATGGTCACAACCAACAAAACTATTTTTAAAGAAACTTATTTTACCATAATATGGTTGTCGGTGACAATGATTTGGTTAAATTAAACATAATATGGTCAACATTTTTTTAAAAATGGTTTTGTTGTTTTTTCTCTGGGTGCATATATTAAACATATAACGAAAACACAAATACCGGCAGCGGTTACTAAAGCATCACGCCATAGCCGGCCTTCGGCCGGGCGCAAGGATTTTCTACTCTATGGTATAACAAAAACCGGCTTCGCTAACTAAAGCTTCTCTACATAGCAGGCCTTCGGCCGAACGCAAGCATTTTCTCCCTTATGATATAACAAAGACCTGCTTCGATAACTAAAGCTTCTCTTCGCAGACGGCCTTTGGGCGGGCGCAAGGATTTTTTCCTTTATGGTATAACAAGCACCGGTTTCGCTAAGTAAAGCTTCTTAAATCTGCCTTGTTTCCGAACGAAGGCCGACTTCGCAGATCAGCTTTAGTTATCGAAGCCAGTATTTGTTATACCATAGAGGAGAAAATCCTTGCGCCTGGCCGAAGGCCGGCTGGGCAGAGAAGCTTTAGTTATCGAAGCCGGTTTTTGTTATACCATAGAGGAGAAAATCCTTGCCCCGGCCTACGGCCGGCTGTGCAGAGAAGCTTTAGTTAGCGAAGCCGCTACTTGTTTTTATCAAAGAGGGGAAAATCCTTGCGCCCGGCCATAGCCCGTCTATGCTTTCGACTTTGTAAGCTACGCTTTCGAGTTTGTCCACGGACTCTATGACACTGGACGTTATGACATGCCACCTTTTTGCAATATGTCCCGTTATTTTTATAAATAACATTTAGGAATTCGTCGTATAGTAATAATGAATGATTTAGACAAATATATGCCCGAAAAAATAGGCTATTTTTCGGCTGTAGGAAATATCGCCCAAAGAAAAATGGCAAAAAAAAAAAAAAATAAAAAATCACCCAAAAAAATTCCATGTAAAATTGGGCCTTAATTCATATGAAAAGTGACCCCAAATTTTTGGGCTTTTTTTCGTTATTATTGGGTGATTTTTCGTTTTTTTAAATTATGAAAAATTATATGAAAAATAGCCCATTTTTTCGGGCCATCTTTATTTAATATAATTGTATTTTATTTTAAAATAAGTTTGTGGTTTTTTCTCTGGGTGTTTATATTAAATATATAACGAAAACACTTTTGGGCTCAAGGATTTTCTCCTCAAGGATATAATATATACCGGCTGCGCTAACTAAAGCTTCTCTGTATAGCCGGCCTTCGGCCGGGCGCAAGGTTTTTCTCCTCTATGGTATAACAAACACCGGCTTCGCTAACTGTATCTGTAAGAGGGATCTTTTTGGTACTTCTGTTGTTCTTTAATTAGTAGTTTTTGAATTTTCAATAACATTGGACCTATAAATATTAAATTTAACTTTTAACGTAAGTGACTGAGAATCTGTAAGAGGGATTTTTTTGGTACTTTTTTGTACCTTAATTGGTACTTTTTGAATTTCCATTAGTATTGGACCTTGAAAGATTAAATTAAACAATCGTGGTCCTAAGGGAAACAGAATCGGTAAGAGGAAGCTTTTTGGTACTTTTTCGTTCAACAACTGGTACTTTTTTTAATATTTATTATTATTAAACCTAAAAACAACATAAAATTAAAAATGCAATGTCCTGAGTGGATGAGAATCTATAATAGGGATTTTTTGGTACATTTTTGTTCTACAACTGGTAGTTTCGTTTATATTGGACCTAAAAATATTAAATTAAATGCGATGTCGTGAATGGATGAGAAGGTATTATAGGGAACTTTTTGGTAATTTTTTTTTGTTCTTCAATTTGTACTTTTTTAACTTCTGTTAGCATTGGACCTATTAACACTAAATTAAACAATTAAGGCCCTAAGTGAATGAGAATCTGTAAGATGGATTTTTTTTTTATCTTAAACTGGTACTTTTCAAATCTTATATATAAATACGGGAACAATTTTTTTGTGGTTGATTTTTAGTATCTTATCGTCCACCGATTCTAATAAAACATACATCGTTTTAAAGGAATTTGTGTGTAGATATGCACCATCTATTTTTATTCTAAATTTTTTTAATTAAAGTGTTTGAAAAGCGTTTTAATTTATCTTACAGACATTCGTACAAAGTTGGGTGAACAGGGCATTTTTGCCGTTCTCTTAAAATGTGTACGTTTTTGTTGTATAAGGCACAGGTTTTCTCGAAAGTAAATGTCGAGTGGTCGAATTTGGGCCACCGGGCGATCCTAGTGTTTATTAATACGTAACCAAGAAACAAAAAATTCATCATGCATAGGGATGAAACGATACCTCTAAGGTATCGATACTTTTACTCGATGTGGTATCGCTTGTAAAGTATCGATACCTACTTAGTATCGAAAAAAAAGTATCGATACTTACTTGTATCGGTTTGTAGCATTAATTAATAGAAAGCAGCATTAAAAACGTTCTTATTAGTGTTTTAGTGCTATACAATACAATACGAACTACGACTTGGGTTGCCAGATATCAAAAGTCAAATAACTGGACAATAGAAGAAATTCACCTGGATTTTAAAAAAATAACAGGACAATTTGAAAAAGTACTTAACTATAAGAAAATATAAAACTTTACTTCAGATTTTATTATTTATTATAGATATTTATTATTTTACATAAACAGCCATGTTACGAATCGAATGAAATTGAAATCAATAGAGATTTCCAGTTAAATTTATTTTGATCGTTTTTTTACTGGATCGTTTTTAAAGTTTGTTCGATTTTGATTTCACTCGAATTCTATTTTTTTTGTATTGTTATTTAAAGAATTTAATAACTCTATTACTTTAGTTATAAGCAAAAAATGTTTGAAACATTTTGCAACTTTCATCAAAATTTTGTATTATTAAAATTGGATTCTTGTGAACAATTAATACGTCAAGTGAATGCACAAAAAGTATTGCTAGATGGCATGCCTAATTTTGTACGTTATTTTTACCGCATTTTTTGAAAAACTGGACCTCTCTCTCTATCTCATTAATTTAAATGTTTGTCGACAAAATAGAAATTGTTTCTTTACATTTTTTTCTTAGTAGGTATATAATTTTGTTCTAAACAATAATAAAAATAAATAAAAAGTTATTTTTCAAAATTAAATAAAGTTTTTTAACTGGACAAATGGTCAATCCAGGCCATCTGGCAACCCTAACTACGACCCATTATAATTTTTGTGCAAAAGACCAAGTGTAAAGTTTAAGACCCCTTTAATTTACCACCAAGTATCAGTTTCCTTTCGAAAAATCTTGTTTATCTTAGGAAACAAAATTTTATAGAACGTTCAGGATAACAACCTTCATTCACCTTTTATTCCAGAAATCAACAATGTCACTATGAATTTATTTTCAATGTAAATATGTATTTTATTTTTAAATTGATAAATATCTAATAAAGGGTGGTTAAACCATAATCCACGATAATTGTGAGTCAAGTTTTTGCGCAACTTAAATTGACCATTCTTTGTTTCAGTATTTAAGAACTTCTATCATTGAGAGGTACACAATTGAGCAGCTCGTTACGATTGTTAAAGCCTTTTTCGAAAATGGGCGTTCAATCAAAATGCATTTCGTGCACATCGTGATTTTTTTGGTCAGCATAATCAACCAAATGTTTCCACAATCAGGAGAATTGTGCGCAAATTTCAGCAAACCGGGTCTGTAGGTAATGGGAAAACATATGTGCATGCTCGCCCACTGAGTTCTGCGGCTGGCAGTGTTATCGGGCCGTACTTCTTCGAACATGAGGTCGGCCAAGCAATTACCGTGAATTGTGTTCGCTATCGCGACATGATAACGGACTTCCTATAGCCAGAAATTGAGGAAATGGACCTAGACGACACGTGGTTTATAGGTGTTTACTGGTCAAACGGTTTCTTGATACCGTTACTGGTGCTCCAGCTTTGGAAAATAATCAAAAATTTAAGATTAATGTCAATACCAAAGTGAAACGATTACTTTTGACCGATACCGAGTATTTTTTTACCGATACTACTTGGTAGTCGGTTGCTAAGTATCGATTACAAAAACACTTGGTACTTATATAAAAGTATCGAATATGTACTTGTATTTACTCGTATCGTTTCATCCCTAATCATGCAGACTACTTTTTTACAGGTACTTTTTGCATTTACAATTGCTTTTTCGGATTTTTTTTTTTTTGGTTATCGATGTTGAAAAATTATATTAACCATTCACGGACTAGGCTGGTACAAAAAATGGACCGGAGATTGTTCCCTCGTCAAACTGATGCACTATGAATGAAAAAAAACAAATTCTCGAAACCTGCAATTTATAAGCATTGCTGATTCCTTAGATTTTTTAATACTCACTCACTTTTATACTTTCTTCGTCTTTAAGTGCCAGTGTAATTTAATCTATTCTTTAACATGATTTCATTTTTGCATTATTGATGCTAAAGAAGAAGTAAGTACATACCTAAAATAAAAAAGAAAAGAAAGATAGAATGAAAGAAATAACTAAATAATATATAGAAAATAAAGATGAAATGTTAACATTAGTATTAATATACATTCAATCAACTAGAAAAAGTGGTAACAATGGCAGTTAAATTGTTCTATTGATATGCTCATTTCAGAAACAACCAACCAACCATTCAATGCGTCTGCTTCAGCAAAACTAGACATTTGAAATACATCACATACTGAAAATTTAGTTATTTTATTTTTTATACTATCTATTATCGGGAATAGAGCATGCTATTTGGATTGGTGAATAGAATAGTTAAAGATGCAAAAAAGTAAAAAAATGTTGAAAAATAAAATGGAGGGAGAAAGAAACTATATAAACATCAAATCACTTAAGCGAGGGTAGTATGAGTTTTCTAAAAACTCAATCATTTGAATTTGGGCTTCTTAGATTTTACTCTAAGTAAATAAGAAAAAAGTTTCGCATGCTTCTAATAGAAATGCAAAACATTTCCCAGCTCCTCATACTTTATTTTTTGATAAAAATTTCTCTATTTTCACCCTCGAAAACTTCTCACTCCACCCTTGAATCTAGTTTAGTAATACATTACTTGCAAATCAATACACATACACTAACATTCTGAAATACAATGTTCTCAAACAAATAAACTTGAATGATAAATATCCAACTAAATTGATGTGAAGTGTCAGTATAAAACGCCATTATAGCATCCATTTAACTTACAACACTTTGCACTTTGGTGTGTCCAAAAGACAAAAAATAAAAGGAAAATTTACAAAAAAAAAAAAAAATCTATATATTTCAAACCTAAAGAACTCGAAAAAAAGTATTGGAAAACTAACACTTAAAAAAGATGAAAGCAAAAAAAAAAACCAAGAGATATTTCAAGAATCCAACAAAATACAAAAAAAAACTTAAAAAAGAACTAACGATTAGAAAAAAAATGTAATAGAATCGAATGAAAATGAAACTGATTGAACACAATTTGCACACACAAACATACAAACGTATAGAAGCGAGAGTGTGTTAGAAAATCTAAAGTCATAATAGTAACTGTAATGATACTTGAAAATATAAAAAAAGAAAAAAAAATTGTAAGAAAACTAAATCAATTGTTTAAATAAAATTATGCATAAAAGTAATAGTATTTTTATTTAACATTTTAAAGAAATTTAAAAATAAAAAACTAAAACTATAATAAAAAAATGTTGTCTTATGCTAAGTTCACACTTGGGTTTTTAAACGCGTTTAAGCAAAATGTTGATTTGGCTAATCAAAGCCGCTCACATTACATTTGAGATGATTAAGATGACAGATGATTAAGAAAAAAAACACACAACAAACACCCAAAAAAAATCAAACAAATTTATATTTCTTTAAAGTATTAAAAATGGATAAAAACACTTTTATAAAGTTATCAGAAGATTATTTTAATCATTTTAATGATGAAATTGTGAAAATTTATGAATTATTTAAGGAAAAAAATAAAAACATGAAGCAGAAATCTTGGCCGGTTGTACACGACATGTTGGCGATTCTACATTATTAGGTATGTTCAGTGGATTCTATGTGGTTTATGAAGTGGTTTAGTTGTATACATGTCGATTTGAAGTGATTAACAAATCACTTTAATGTATGGGTAATAGGGTGGTTACAAGGAATCAATGTTAGATTTTCCATCGGCCCAACCCCCTAATATGTGCCAATAAATAAGGACAAAGAAATACGATTTTCCACTAAAATTTGTATTTCTGTGTCCTTAATTAATGCTAAATATCTCTTTATCTATTGGTATAAGGAACAAAACTATTAAAATCAAAATTAATAAGAATACAATTTTCTATAAAACTAGACTCAACTCAGGTTCCTAGAATGAATGGTTTCGGTTATAAAGATAAAAAAATACGAATTTTAGTGAAAAATCGCTGTTTTTCTTAATTAATGCTCAATGAGACACATGTTAGCGTTATCCGATTGGGCTGAAGCTTCATCAATCGCATTTTCTATCCTATTGGCACATAGTAGGGGTGTGCCCCGACGGAAAATACAGCATTGATTTCTGGTAACCACCCTATTAGGGTCATTACAAGATATGGTCAATTTTTTTTGGGGCCTATCTTTTGGTGCTCCCCTCTTAAATGTGCCAAAAGCCTAGAAAATCGAATTGACAAAGTTTAAGCTTAATCGGATAACGCCAACACGTGCCTCATTGAGCATAACTTAGGGAAAAACAGTGATTTTTCACTAAAATTCGTATTTCTTTGTCCTTAATTAATGCTAAATATCACTTTATCTATTGGTATAAGGAACAAAACTATCTATATCAAAATTAATAAGAATAAAATTTCCTATAAAACAAGACTCTACTTAGGTTCCTAGAATGAATGGTTTCGGTTATAAAGGCAAGGAAATACGAATTTTAGTGAAAAATCGCTGTTTTTCCTTAATTTATTCTCAATGAGGCACATGTTAGCGTTATCCGATTAAGCTGAAACTTTGTCAATCGCATTTTTTATGCTATTGGCACATATTAGGGGGTTGCGCCGATGCTTGTAACCACCCTAATGGGTAATTACCTCGATTTTGAAGTGATTAGAGCTTAATCACGTTCGAGCTGCTTAAACGCGTTTAAGAACTCAAGTGTGAACATAGTATTAGTGAGGCCAACTCTTTCTGCAGAAAAGTTGTATTGCTAAAAACAACTTTTTTTAAGCAAAATTGTCTATAACTCTTAGTTTTATAACGACGTATGATTTTCAACTGCTTATCATGACTTTTAAAGTATTGACTACTATCTTTTGCTACATGAGTGCTATAAAATTAAGAGATCATCTGAAAGATAGTTCACTTTTTGGTCTTAAATCCTCGGGCCTACTAACGGTGACCAACAAGCTGCAGTTTATGTATCACAGAGAAGCCGCAGAGAGATATCGGAAGATAAATCTTTTCGGTTTACTGTTTGACAGTTTACTGTTTGTGTAGATCAGTGTTGCCAATTTAGCCATTTAGTGGCTATATTTAGCCATTTTTCACCCTGTTAAAATTAAAAATGAGTTAAGCCATTAGCCATTTTTTTTTAGCCATTTTCAACTTGTTTAGCCATAAAATTTTTTTGTCGTTTTTCTTTTAAAAGAATAATTTTTATTTTATTATAAAAATTTATAAAAGTAAAATAAACATTTTGAACAATTGAAACGCCTTTAATTTAAATCACAACTTTTACAAATGTTGAAAATCGTTATAAACTATGACGCTGAAACATCTTTCAAAATAAAGGAACAGTATTTTACTATTAAATTTATAAAATGGATCAACACAAACATCGCTGTTTCTTTCTGGTTGCAAGTATTTCAATAAAGGGATGCAGGCGGTAACAAAATTGTTTTAGAAATTCCAGAATTGCCTATAAAGTTGCTCTCACTTCCATGGTCTAATGCTGAAGTAGAGAGGGTGTTTAGCCAAGTAAACATCGTTAAAAGTAATTTGAGAAATAGGTTACATTAAGCAACCGTTAATTCGGTTTTATCAATTAGGTAAATATAACATAACAATACAATATTTATACCACCACAATAGTAGAGAGGGTACTATGCGTTTGTGCTGATGTCTGTAACACCTTAAAATATTGGTCCTTAGCCCACCTTAACGTATGTATACCGATTGACTCAGAATCACTTTCTGAGCCGAATTAACGATCTTTGCCCGGCTGGCTGGCTGTTTATGTAAACCTTGTGCGCAAATTACAGGTCTCAATTTAGAGATTATTTGATAAAATTTGGTACAAAGGTTCTAATGTGGTGCAGGGTATCATAAAGTCATGTTTAACCGACTATTCATTCTTATTTGTTTTTTATTTTAGATCTGGATTCAAAAGGTTGGGTAAATGTTGTCGTGATTATGATTTCCCTTCAAATTATTTAACAAATTGATCTTATCTCACAATTTTAACGTAAACAACTTTAAATTAATTATTTCTGTTTTGTTATTGAATTTTAATGTTTTTATTTAAAAAAGCTTTTAGCCATGTTTTAGCCCATTTTTCGCCATTTTTTAGCCATTTTTTCCGTAAATTTAGCCATTTTTAGTCACCAAGTTTTGGCAACACTGGTGTTGGTATTCTTTCGCGGACTTTGAAAGTCAATGAAGGTATAAGGTGTATTTATAGCTAGGATGCACCAAAAATCAGAAATGACAAGGCTCTTTGACTAATGGTGCCTCGGGAGTCCCCCCCTGGCCTAGCAAACCGGTCTGGCTATTGGTGAGGTCTCCCTTAATATGTTTTCTAAGAAAACTTTCCGATTTCCGAGGACTCTGAAGATGGTCTTGTTCTTTCTTGAAAGAATACTTTCCGAGAGCTCGAGATGGCAGTAGTTATACCCACACCGCGGGTTAATAAGGGTGGTCATTATTCGTAGGGGAGCCCATGTGGAGTAGGCAACTGCTGCGATATTTTAATCATGCTTCGGTTCTGTTGCAGCAGTGGAGGTTAGAAAGAACCAGCTCCGGAACAAAGGCGAGGGTGTGTTTTAGCCTTGTGAATTGCCTAATTGTTTATTATGCCAATTTATACATTTTATGCTGCAATGTAAGACTTTAAGTCCTGTGCACAAAATAACCAATAAATAAATAACTCTAACGTGTCTTAATCAAGTTGACAATTTCTGTAGAAAAGTTTTCTCAGTCAGAGCAAAGATTTGGCTCTATCAATGCAAATTTATCTACGGAAAAGTTGTTTTAGGCAAATAAACTGTTTCTATAGAAATGTTGTCTCGGTCAAAGCAATTTTTTTTAAGAATAATTGTATCAACCAATTACATTTTTTTTAAGCATATTCTTCTCAATCAATGTCGGCTTTTAATGAAAAATTTGCCTTTAGCAGAGCCACTTTTTCTATAGGATATCAATTTTATTTTTGTTCTCTCTTATTCTCTCTTTTAGTTTAAACTTATTTTTGTCGGCAGTCTTATACCGTGTTCAGATATGCACCTTAATTGAGTTTTACGCAATAAATGCCATTATTGAGGTCAATTATCCATACAAAATTGCAATTTAGTTATTGCTCAATTAATACGAAATTGTTATAAATATTGAGTAAAATTAAAATGCAACACTGCAGTGCTCTATCACAAGTGTGTTTAGTGAGTAAAAGTCAACTCAAAAACCAACAAACCAAGGTCCATCCACTAGGTCTGCGCAAAAGACAGATGTTTATTTTGTTTTTTTCTTTAAAGAAGTCAAATGTTGTTTACATTTTGCTAAGTTAATTGCCAACTGCTAATTAAGTAAGCTAAATTGTGTATGTGTGAACAGAAAGATAATTAAGTCAATAAACCGAATATTGACTCAATAAAAAAGGTATATTTTCGAACACGGTATTACCATTTAAGAACTTTAAAAATTGAAAAAAATTCTAGTTGAGCACTTTTTTTATACATTTGAAGCATATTATGCGTTTTTTTAATATTTATTATTAGCAATTTGTGTAGCCAAATTCAGATTTGGATACCAGTACTTTGGATCTTTGGATACAACTGAGTTCCGGATCCAAGTCCATGCATGTTGAACTTCAGAAATTCAATTATCGTAAATCATTTTTAGGAATTGTCAGAGTTTTACTTCTTACATGCTGAAGTAGAGCGTTTGATTAACAAAACTAAATACAAATCTTTGGAATTTACTATGCTGATATAGGTTAGGGTATTTAGAAAAACCGCTGCGAAGTCACCTTCACTCGCCTCAACCTTAAACCAATCCGGTCCATTGTGACGCCCGAGTTAGTGATACACTCATAAAATTATTACAGTAGCTGATTGCTGGTTATGAAAATAGTTTTCCGTACTGTTAAATTTTAATAAAAATATAGTTATTTTACGAATAACTTTACTTTTTAACATTTATGTTTGTTATTCATAAAACAAACTACCAAAAAATAAGGTTTTTCCGTATTTATTTTTTTATGTGCATAGTTTGATTTTTGTCGGTTAAAATATATTTTTTTAAAGAAACAACTTTTAAACTTTACGGAAAATGCTGTTTAATAAATAAAAAAATTAATGTCAAATTCATTTACTTTAAATGAAATGTAAATGATCCAGTTTTTAAATGAATTTTAAGTTGTTTAAAATTAATTTTCGTTTGAATTTAACTACATAATATTTTGAGTGTACTAATTTTCTTGAGCAAAGTTTCCATTTTCCATCCCTGATTTTCTTCTTAAGCTTCTAAAAAAAAATACAACTCTGGTTAAATGAAAAATATCTTAGTCATCGTCCAGACTTGCATTTTTGTTTATGCGATATTTTTAAATTCTGCTGTTGTTTAAAATGAATTTTCGTTTGAATTAAACTACATAATATTTTGAGTGTAGGATACTGACTAGAAAAGAATAGGAGAAATAAAGAGGTAAAGCCCAAGAATATAAAAAGTTGTAGAAGATAGAAAATTTAATCAAATGAGATAGAACAACCATATTAAACAGAAAGCTTCCCTACATGTACCCAGTCTCCCGTTGCGCAGCCAGGTTATTACCGTTACGAATCCCGTAAGATTCTCGAGCCTACAACCCGAGACAACTCCCAATTCGCCTAAGAATCTACTACCTTGCCACCTCAGCCTGCTGGTCTGCAGCCTGGGACAGAGACACAGAATGTGCTCAACTCTCTCTATCTCCTCCGGGTTCTCACACAACCCGCTAATATTCGACAAGTCAGATCCCAACCTCACCGCCATCCTGCCTATCATACATTAGCCCTATCATGGTACTAACGCAGACCCTACTCCTGCCCAGCAGCGTATCCGAATCGGACTTCCTAAGCACCGGCCACAGAGCGTGCAATACCTGGCAGTCCGTTCGCCTCCCCTAGACCCGATTAGTCACGCTCAGAAACCAATCCCTGATCATGCCAAAATAGAAGCCTATTGGAGGCCTAACCGCCTCCAACCAGTCGGGATACTACCATGCTGATATGCTATAAATTAAATATTCTTAAATAGTTTCTATAAACATTAAAATATTTCCGTTTAAATATAAGTTTTGTAAAGAAAAACTTTAAAAATCAAAAATTAACACGTTAATTTGGATTTTAACATTTAATTAAAAGGTTAACTAGCTTTACTAAATTATTTTTTAATAAAAAATTTTTTTTAAATAAATTTTATAAAATAAATTAAGCACTTTTTTTTGGCGATTTAGCACTTTTCATCTTATGGCAACACTGCTTGTCGTTCTTTGTCGCATAATCAGCAGAAACTATAAAAAATGTCTTCTACCAATAACCTATTATTAATTTTCGGATCCAAAAAAAATTATTCAAATTTATTTCTATTTATACTCGTTAAACAATTATATTTCCGCACGATTTCATTATATCTTTTTATTTTGTAGCGAGACATTTCTAAAGCGGAACAAAAAGAGCAAACAAAACGGAACGAGCTGAAGGAAGTAAAACGTATTCTCATAACGTACAGTAAATAAAACAAAGAGACCTCTAAAAACCCCTACGAAATCAAATCGAACCCCTGCTCCTTTAAACACATGATGGTAGTATTGTCTACAAAAGTTTTGGCACAATCAACATTCATGAATGTGCAATTTCTGGCAATGCGGCATTTTTTCGATTGAATTATGCGACGTTAGCGCATTTACAATCAACTAAAAAATTCTTTTATTTTTTGGAAATGTTCTTTTTATTATAATTTTTTATTTTTTTTTTTAAGAAGAGATACTTTTCCCATCCAGCTTGCCATGTAGGAGGTTTTCAGTATAACCCACTTTATGTTATAACAGCCTTATAAGTTAGATGACATAGACATTGATATAAAACTTTTTTACTCTCCCGTAGAAAGTCTAACACACTCATAAGAAAGGACGACTTTTTACCTAAAACTGCAACAAAAAAAAAAAAAAAAAAAAAAAGAGGCTGTGGACATGCAGAAAAGCAAACAAGTCATGAAAAGTTTACTAAAGAGTAAGGCAATGTGTAAGCAGAAGTTTGCAGTTGTAGGCTGTAGGTAAAGACATCAGACATTGTGTTTATCTACCAGTAAACGGATGCTGCAGGCGCCTTTTTTTCGTAGGCAAGCAGCACCAACAAACAACATATTGCATGTTTAACTTGTCATTGTTTGCTGCTTTGTTTCCATTCATTTCCCCTTAATGTCTAGTATTGTTGGTAATTTTCATGTTCGACTTGCAACAGTGGTACAAAAAGAAAAGACGATAGGTAGCAAATAAATTTACAGGGCCTTTTAGATAACTTTTCTTTAATAAAACTTGCAGATAATACAGATAATTTTCTATAAAAAAAAAGTTGCTGTGACTTAAACCAGTTTTCTTCTGGTTTGATCCACATAACTGTTTTACAATATGTTTTTATTTAGACAACTTTTCTACAAGAAAAATAGCTTTAATCCAAAATTTCTATAATAAAAAATTTCTCTGATCTATAAAATTTTTCTATAAGATGCACTTTTTAATTGAAAAAGTTGCTCTGATCCAAATGACTTGCCTATAAGAAAAGTTTCTTTGAACAAGATAATTCTTACACATGGATTAAAACAACTTCTGTGTAATAACCCTTTTTCTGATCAAGATAACTTTTCCATAAAGAAAAGATGTTCTGATTTTAAATAACTTTAATTCAAAAAACATTTCTATAATAATAATTTTTTCTATATAAAAAGTTGCTCTCATTTAAACATTTATTCTAAAAGGTACCATAATGCACGCTGTTAATTAATTGTAAGTCACACCTTAACGTCAAGTTTTTTGGTAACCTTAATTTGACATTTCTTTGTTTCAGTGTTTGACATATTCACCCATGGAGAGGTACACAATTGAGCAGCGCATTAAGATTGCTCCTTTACGAAAATGGGCGTTAAAATCAAAATGCATTTTGGATTTTTCGTGATTTTTTTTGGTCAGCCTAATCGTTTTAATGTGTCCACAATCGGGAGAATTGTGCGCTAATTTCAGTAAACGCGGTCTGTGGAAAATGGAATCCGCAAAGAGTGACTGTTTGGTGCGATTTATGGGCTGGCGGCGTCATCGGGCAGTACTTCTTCGAAAATGAGGTCGGACAAGCGGTTACCGTGAATGGTGTTCGCTTTCGCGGGATGATAACGGACTTCCTGTTGCTAACAATTGAGGATATGGACCTGAACGACATGTGGTTCAATGGCTCTTTTGCGCCAGCAATTCAATGGCCACACTGAACCAAAAATCTAATGAAAATGTACGTTAAGCAAACGAATTACGTTTATGAACCAAAAATCCAATGAAAATGTACGTTAAGCAAACGAATTACGTTAATTAAAATATTTTCATTGGCTCAACGAATTATTCGTTAATATAATAAACAATTTATTTTTATTAGGTATGATTTTCATTATATTAACAAATAATTTGTTGAGCCAAAGAAAATATTTTAATAAACTTAATTCGTTTGCTTAACGAACATTTTCATTGGATTGGTTCAGTGCATGTTATCTCATGTCATGGCGATGTTAATTGGTCGCCACGATCTTGTGATTTGACACCGTTTGACTTCTTTCTTTGGGTTATTTGAAAGATAAAGTGTACGTCAATAAGCCAAGAACAATTCAAGGGCTTAAGGATGAGATACTTCGGCACATTAACGACATTGTACCTTAATTATGTCTCAGATTCATTGAAAATATGCACCATCGGATAGAGGTATGCCACCGAAGGCGTGGCGAGCATTTGACCGATATTTTGGTTCATACATAATTGTTATAAGTCCTTCTATAATAATAAAAACTATTAAGATAATTCTCTGAAAACTTTTTGTTTTATTTACAACGTCGTTGGTTAGAACACCCTTTACATGAAAGTTTGAAAATTTGGTCTGATTGTTACATCTTTTCTGCGGTTAGAATTGCTCGTAATCGGGTAACTTTTTTTTAGAAAAAGGTGCTTTTATTCGAAAAATCTTTTCTGTAGAAAAATTTGCTTCGATTTAGACATTATTTTAGCAGAAAATTACACTTTTTCTATTTAGGGCGACTTTTCTATGAACGTTGCTGTACTCAGGGTTTAAGAAACTGCAGTCGAATTCGAAAACTGTCGTACAAAAACCGAAAATTTGGGTACAACTTTTCGCTTTGGAGTTGGAATGACAGCGACTGTTAGTTAAATGAATTATAAGAAAAAGCAACCGTTTTCTTTTGGCCAATGGCAAATGAAGAATGGAAGAAATTACAGTTTTTCCACTTTGACTGTACCTTTATCTCATAGCAGACACAAGATTCGGTGTGGTCGTCCAATTTTTTTTTTGCGTTAGTCAAGTGTTCATTTGTTTGTTGCTGCAACGGCTTCAACAGCTGCTGTTTCCGTTTTTCACCAGTTCCTTTTTCTAGGGACAAAATGGTACATTGTCCCATTCATTAATCTTGGAGCAGGCATACAAACGTATAACTGATGCCTTAACCAGAGTGAGAGGGAGAGAGCCTCGGTTGTCCACCCTCTGGAATTATTCAAACGCAAAACACATTTTTTTCTTTATCCTCTTTAGTTTTGTTTTTGATATTCTTGTTTGTTTTGGTGATGTGATGTGACTGACATCTTTCTTCGTCGGCAATTTTTGCCGGTTCATTTTGACGTAGAATCTACTGCCATGCCAGAAGTGTTTGCCTAAATGGTTGCCTGGCTGGCAGTTTATATTGTGGCAGTGTTTTGTGTAATGCTTGTATGTTGTGTATGTGTAAGTTTGTTTGTTTGTTCCTTGGCTCGCTCACATGCTACGTCAACTTTATTTCCACTTCATTGCAATTTCAACTATTCCCAATTGTCTGGTTTTATGATTGTTCTCCTCTGGAAGGATGTGTATGCGAAGCATGCTCTTGTGCGAATTTGTGTTTGTATGTGTGTGTTTTGTTTTAGTGATTGTGTAGCTTTAAGTTGTATTTTGTTTGTTCATTTGTACTGTTTGATTGTATGTGTTAATAAAGATTTTTTTCTGTTTGTTTCTTTGTGTTTGTACAAGGCTGATTTTTTCTGTTGGAAAATAATTTCGCTTTCATTTGTATTTTTTTTTTTTTTTTTTTGCTTAAAAGAAAATTAAGAAAGTTTTTTTTTCTTTTTGTTAAAGTAAATGTTTATAAAAAGCGTAGGAGAGCATGTGTATTTTAAGTATTTCCTCGATGCGACGGCAATACAGAAATTATGTTTTGATATAAAATTGAAAAAACATAAAACGTTTTTTACTATTTTCAATAAAAAAAATTTGTCTGGTTAAAGCAGTTTTTTCGAGATAAAAGTTGTCTAAATTTGGCAAATTTTTTTTTTGTAAAGTAAAGTTGTTCATATTAAAGTAAATTTTTCTATAAAAAATTTTTAAATCCATGAAATTTTTGCGTAAAAAAGTTGCCTAAATTTCTTCAGAAAAGTTGTTTTGATTGGAGCAATTTTTTTTATATAGTTTTTTTCTAGCGTTACTTTAAGAAAGGAAATTTGTTGAATAGGAAAATTACATGAAACATAAAGGGTATTTTTTAAGCCTACTTGAAGAAAAAATTTAATTTTAATGTGCAACTGTTCTTTACGAAGCGCATTCTGGACGTCTCATTTTGGCCCTCTGGCGTAGGTCACGAATTACAGAAAAAAGATTGCCCCCCAAGGAGTCCATTGTTGCTGATTTATCAGCAGAAACCAGTTACTTTACGTATGTAGCCTCACAGAAAATAATCGAGGACTTATGAAACCATTTGACAGTTCCATATCTCAATATCAAATTATCGCCAAATTTTGATTTCAATAAGTCGATGGTTAAGGTCACCAATTGACTGTTGAATCCATATCTCTTCTGGCTAAATGTAATTCATATCCTCTAACAGAAAAATCATTGATCATGATGCGGTAACGACCTGGGCCTAAATCACCGCATTCGAAAGCGAGTACTTCTTCATCGAAATGAAGTTTACGTGGATCACGGCATTCGTTATCGAAACATATTAACTCGAAGTTGTACACGATTGATAATCTATTATTGAAAACAAACATACAAATTCTACCTTTTTGGTGCAAAACAAAGAAACCAAAACGAATAAGTAATAGAATAAATTAATAAAAACGTTGTTCATATCTGATAAATACACAGAAATTTATTGTTGAGGGAAAGCTAGCGTCTATGCGCATTTCACTGGTTGCTAAGGCCAGCTCATCAGGAAACCTTTTCCAAAGATTTTAGAAAAACCAAAAATATTAAACAAATAAAACCGTAAAGCGAATAAGAATTATAAACACTCTAAGTCTTACTTGAAAGAAAACAACAAAAAAACCAATTTGCCAATTCAGTTTTATGCACGGGCACATGCAATTATATTATGAAAGTTATTTTCGGGAATACAAAGTTTATTATTAAGTAAGTATTTTTCTATTATTTTCTCAAAATTAGTTTAAAAAATATAATTTTAATTGTTTTTAGGGAATGTAAGCATCAAGACGAAGAAATCCCAGGATTTTGAACTTGTCCATGATATATTCCATTCACTTCCCATATTGATTTGGTACAAACTTTATCATTTTGTGACACAATTTGTTTTGTATTTCGTTTGTTACGTTTTTCACAATTTTGCACATTGTACTTTATGCTAATCCAAGTAAAAAATAATTCCCGGCATTATGCTGAAAGCTGCCACTGGCCAAAAGGGTCAAAGGAGCGGCAAGCTGCAATATTGTTGGGACGGACGTCGACATATGGCCAGAAATTCTTATTTCGGATACAACATATCTAAAACCTTCTTTAGACAGCCGAAAACGTCTTTTAAATCTATGAATATTGAAACATTTGGTTAAACTCATTCACTTCAAAAGGCGCAACTCACTCAACTGCAGGCAATGAAAAAGGATTGCTATAATGTGCTAAATTCCCATTTCATACTATTGACAAACTGAAGTTTATTGTTGATGGGATAAGCTATTCCTATGCCCATTTCACCGGTTGCTTAGGCCGGATCGTCAGGAAACTTCATCCAAAGATTTTTGAAAAACTAAAGATATTATACAAATAAAACTGTTAAGCGAATAAGAATTATAAGCCCCAGTTTGACCTGTAACAATATCAAAGCTTAAACAAAAACAACAACAATAAACAGTGAGTTTATCTTTTCTTACAAACCCGACCACAATTGGTTGATTTTTTGTCAGCTCTAAATGCGCATAGGAATAGCTTATCCCATCAACAATAAACTTTAGTTTGTCAATAGTATGAAATGGGAATTTAGCACATTATAACGAAACCTTGATAATTAATTTTTGAATCCCAAGAAAAACTTTGAAAAAGGATTGCTTTTGTCACGAATATTTCTTCTCATAATGACTCGTCCTCCGATTCTGATGACGAGGAATACAAAAAATTCGATCCATTTTTAATAAAAGTTTTCTGAATTATTTTTCACAATTTATCACAAATTTATTTATTTTGTAAAAAAGCAATGTGAAAAAGTAGTAGTAGGAAATATAAATTTCGATGGCATACGGTGATCCAAAGAACTGCGGCCATCGAAATTTTTCTCTACACGAACATGAACTCGATTTCGAATGCGGTGATTTGGCCCCTTATTGACCGTAACACGAGGTCCGGCTTTATTTTTAAAGAAATCAGCTCCGTGTAAACCGCACTATTTGTGTATTTTTTTGGATGGAATGGAGTCTGCAGGGTCTGTTGTAAATTAGTCTCACTCCATATATGTTGCAATGGCTCATCGCTAAGTGTATTCATGTGGGATCAGAAATGTGAGAGGTGGAACTTATCTTTTTATAAGTTGCGCAAATGTATGACTGATTTTCAAAGTAAATTTTGATATGTTTAATGATTTGCCAGCGTATACTGTTCATAAATGTGAAATGAACTCTTGCCATATGTTGGATTATTTCAAGGGAATGGTCAAGTTATAGATTTCTTTTATGCCGCTAAAAGCCTTATCCGTATGCCCATTTATCCATTTATAAACTGTTGACTTATAATTTTTTTTTTTTTTTTTCATTTAAGTTTTTAAACGTCAATTTTTCTATAATGAAATACTTGTGATTTGTGGCGTAAACTTGATATTATTTTCTTATAATGAAAAGTTTTTCTAGACTTCTTTTCTAAATATTTAGTTTAGTGAAGTTATTTAAAATTTCTTAACAGAAATGTGCAATAAGGAGACTTTAAATCTTTAATTAAGAAATTGGCTGATTCAAAATTAAGTTTTAGAAAAAAAAAAAATATTAAATATAAAAACTTGGAATTTATGAAAGTCAGCTTTTATGGCAGCAATCAATGAAAGTAATCTGTACCCAAAAGCCTGCTCCCAATCTACTCTCTGGATAAATTGTCATAAATTCTTGTAAATAAGTACCCCTCACACCAGCCCTTCGTAAAAAAAACACACACAAAACATAAAATACATAATTAAATTAAAAAAGAAAAACTTTAATAAGAAATAAAATAAAGCATTTCCTTTTTAACATACATGAAAAAAAACTAACATAACGCACAAATTAAAGTAAAAAATAAAATGCAAATTGAAAAATATAATAATAAAGGAAAAATAAGACATAAAAAAATATATTTAATATTTTTTATGATTTTCCATACTCCTTCTTATTACTTGGCAACAGATAAAAATCTGAAATGACATTAAGGAAAGGGTTTGGCAGAGGAGTTAATAAGGGGAACGGGGTTTTTTTTTTGTTTTGTATGAATAAAACAGAGAAAATTGTTATAAAGGAAAACGTGTGAAATGCGGCAAAATGCTTACACTTGCACATCACTTGATGATGATGGTGATGGTGTTAAAGCGGCAAAACAAAATATGAAAATATTTGCAACATTCCAGTACACAATAACACTAACAAAGGACAATAACAACAAGGATAAAATATAATATCTACAATTTTTTTTAATGAAATAATAAAAGAAATAACAATGTCCGCATAAATATAAACGACCTAATAGAAAATTCGTTGCCCTTAATTCTAGGTCAGTTTTAGTTCGCTTTATTAATTAGTTCCTGTTATAAATCAGTTTCTAGTTAATTTTCGCCTTCATTTTCCAATTCAGTTTCCAGTTCAGATCCTGAGTTAGTTTTAAGTTCAAATTCTACTTAACTTCTTGGTTCCTTTTAAATCACGAAGGGCCAATAAGCCTGTGACTTTTTGACATTCTCTAAAAGGGCAACACTGCTCTTGTTAACTGGCATCTGCTGGTTGACTCCTGTAAAAAATTTAAAACTGCGTTTAACAGACATTGATAGCAGACTACCTTGTGACAATAATGAAAAAAAGATAATTCCGTGTGAATCAGGCTCCAAATTTCTCTCTCATCTGACCAATGTTTTTTTCAATTCGACATCTCCAGATTTATCCCCGAATGGCTACTTCTTGGTTCCAAATCTCAAGAATTGCCCCGACGGAAAGTCACAGATTTATTCACACAACCTCGCAACTTAGCTCTGCTCTAGCTAATTTTTATTTTAGGAAAATCTATTCTAGTGCAGTTCAGTTAGTTCAGTCCCATTTCAAGTTAAGATTTAGTTCAGTTCCATTCTAGTAAGTATTAGTTCATGGATGGTTCACATATAGTTTAGTATAAGTAAAATGTAATTTATTTCAAAATGTAAATAAATAAATGAATTTAGAAACATTGGTTCAAGCATAGGTTTAGCTTAGTTCAGTTCTTATTCGGTTCTAGTTCAGTTCTAGTTCAGTTCTAGTTCAGTTCTAGTTCAGTTCCAGTGCAGTTCTAGATCAGTTCTAGTTCATTTCAAGTTCAGTTGTAGTACAGTTCTAGTTTAGTTCTAGTTCATTGCTAGTTCAGTTCCAGTTCAGTGCAAGTGCAGTTCTAGTTCAGTTCTAGTTCAGTTCTAGTTCAGTTCTAGTTCAGTTCTAGTTCAGTTCTAGTTCAGTTCTAGTTCAGTTCTAGTTCAGTTCTAGTTCAGTTATAGTTCAGTTAAAGTTCAGTTCTAGTTCAGTTCTAAAACAGTTCTAGTTCAGCTCTAGTTCAGTTCTAGCTATGTTCTAGTTCAGTTCTTATTCAGTTCTTGTTCAGTTCTTGTTCAACAACAGGCTAAGATCAAATTTATCCTCGACTGCTTTTTTAGTAAAATTTTCCAACTGGGTGCCATTTAAAAACAGTGGAAGAGGAACCATATTCAAGAAAAAGTCATCCAGTTTGTGTCTTATAAAAAAAAGAAAAATTAAAGGGATAGTAAAATAGCATGAATTGTTAACGTTGCTAGCTTAAGCGAAAAAGGCATTAACATCCACTTCAACACATTTACCCCCTTTTAACGGGGGTCCTGACGCCACATGAAAAATAACAATTACATCGTAATTCCAAAAAGCTAGTGAAAACGAATTGGGAACTTTATATTAGAGAGGCAGGCAGGCCATAACTGGGTTATTTTTGTGTTTATTATAGTTTTTATGTGTTTGTTGTTTATTTTATGTGTTGTTATGTTGTTGTAAATGTAGCCTTTAACGTAATTGTTGCTATTGCTCCACTGCTATTATTTTCTCTATTTACAAAAGATTTTGTTTTTCTTCAACCAGAGGGGCTATTTCGGGTAACCACTTTTCAATTTAGCTTTCAGTTTTTTATTCAATTTTTTTTTTTCTGTTTACAAACTTAAAATAAAAAATAAAAGTATGTATATACATATTTATTATTATTTTTCCGCATAAAATGTAAAAAAAAAAATAATTTCATTAATGCTATAAAAATGTGGTTTAAAGGAAAAAGTAATTCTGTTTGAGAACAAAGAAATAAAACTGCTTGAAAGCATTTAACCCTAAATGGTGCAATAACTTTTTCATAAATGGTGTTGCTTTTTGGGTAAAAGGGGCAAAAATAAAAAACCGCTTTTTATAAGATTTAATTCTCTCTACTCCCTCCAGACAAGCTTTAAATGAATTGTTTTACATATTAAGGTAATAGTATAGTTTTAGATCAGTTATTTTTAAGTGTTAATTCAGTTCCCGTTTAGTTCTAGTTCAATTCTAGTTTAGTTTTAATATAGTTCGAGTTCAGTTGTGGCTCAGTTATGGTTCAGTTTTGGTTCAGTTCTAGTTTAGATCTATTATAATTCTAGTTCAGTTCTAATTCTGGTTTAGTTCTAGTTCAGTTCTAGTTTAGATCTATTTCTATTCTTGTTCAGTTCTTGTTAAGTTCTAGTTCAGTTCAGTTCTAGTTCAGTTCTAGTTCAGTTCTAGTTCAGTTCTAGTTCAGTTCTAGTTCAGTTCTAGTTCAGTTCTAGTTCATTTCTAGTTCAGTTCTAGTTCAGTTCTAGTTCAGTTCTAGTTCAGTTCTAGTTCAGTTCTAGTTCAGTTCTAGTTCAGTTCTAGTTCAGTTCTAGTTCAGTTCTAGTTCAGTTCTAGTTCAGTTCTAGTTCAGTTCTAGTTCAGTTCTAGTTCAGTTCTAGCTCAGTTCTAGTTCAGTTCTAGTTCAGTTCTAGTTCAGTTCTAGTTCAGTTCTAGTTCAGTTCTAGTTCAGTTCTAGTTCAGTTCTAGTTCAGTTATAGTTCAGTTCTAGTTCAGTTCTAGTTCAGTTCTAGTTCAGTTCTAGTTCAGTTCTAGTTCAGTTCTAGTTCAGTTCTAGTTCAGTTCTAGTTCAGTTCTAGTTCAGTTCTAGTTCAGTTCTAGTTCAGTTCTAGTTCAGTTCTAGTTCAGTTCTAGTTCAGTTCTAGTTTAGTTCTAGTTCAGTTCTATTACAGTTCTAGTTGAGTTCTAGTTCAGTTTTAGTTCAGTTCAAGTTCAATTGCAGTTCAGTTATAGTTCTGTTCTTATTCAGTTCTAGGTTAGTTAAAGTTAAGCTCTACTCTAGTTCAATTTTATTTCAATTCCAGTACACGGGTGGAGGTAGGTTTAGTGTATTTTCAGTTCTTGCTTAAAATTTCGGACATTCTCCATTATGTCTTCACTTAATTTGTCCTAAGTTTCCATGGCATCTTATGAAAATTTGTTGCACAAATAGAGTACGAGTTTACACAACAATGGCAATAAAATTGAAACAATACAACAATAAAAAAGTCATTCATTTAATTCACAAATAAACAAACAAATAAAAGTAAAATCTTTGCAATTAAGAGTGTATACTAAATATTTATAACATTTTAGTTCCGTTTTTGTTTTTTGAAGAGTCTTTTTTGTTTGTGATTTTATTGCCTCAAGTGTGTCTTTGGTTTACAATTAACAAATTTAATTTGGTTTTTTCCCCCCATTTTTCTCTTTTACTATTTATTTTGAATGAAACACAAAGTAATTGTGTAGATTAAGCCAAGCATGGCAAGGATTTTAACCCAATTTTTGTTCCTTTAGTACTTTATTGCCCCAAAAAAAAGGTAGTTTAAAGAACAAAAGTAACAAAAAGTTTCGGCAGAGGAAGAACAAGATGGCTTTTCGGGTCATAGAGAATATTTGAAGTAATTTAAAAGAAGCATTCAGTCAAATCAGACTTCTAGCTTAAACAACCAAATTGCTCTAATAAAAAAATTTAATTGTTAAAACACTTCAAATTTTGTTTCAAAGAACCATAAAGAGTGTCATACATATGAACATAATTTTACCTTAATTAATTGAAAATTAAATTCAAATTTTATTTGAACAAATAATTTGCCATCTTTGAGTTGCAGCAACAAAATTGTACATAAAACGCATAATTGTATTTGGTTGTATGCAAAGATTTTGGTTAACACAAATAAGAATTTTATTGCCAGAAACAAAACAAACTGAAGAATTGAACTTATGTGTACATATATTTTTACTCCTTTTTCAAATCTGTTTTTTGGTCCTTGGGACTATCTAGAGCAAACATTTCCAGCCCTTTTTTATTGTCAAGAGCACAATTTTCCAAACAACATTTAAATTACTAGAAAAATGTTCAAAAACAACATTTTTACTGTTGGCAAATATAAAAATAACAAAACAAAACTTCAACTATATTTAAAGCAATTTTAACAGCAAAATAAACGTCAACAGCAACAATTGCATTTTATTTTTGTTTGTAATTTCTCTATGTTTTGTTTTTGTAGTTTGTAAATTAAAGAAATAGTTTGAAAGCTCGTATGTTGCACTAGAATAGTTTTGTTGCTTTTTGTTAGTTCCCTCGAAAAATCCTCCATCCTTTTGTTATTTTTTTTTGTCGTGGTTTGTTTGTTTTTATTTTTTTTTTTTACTTTTCTTCTCTTTTTACAATTTACAAGATGGCGATTCCATCATTCAGGCCATCTAAATGCAATTCGTATGTACATAACAATTGTTTGTAGGATGAAGGAAAAAATAAATATATTTAATAATAGAAAGTAAAATGAAATTACAAGTGCTAGAGCAAAGTTTCTTAAAAGCGAAAAGAAATGAAATTCTTTTGAGGGAGAACTTTTTCAAAGGGTTCGATAATTAAAATAGTCCAAATATGTAAAAGGGGGGGTGTTTTTTTTTAATTTGGTAAAAAAAATTTTAAAATTAAAATATTATGAAATACGATCAAATGGAAAGACATATTTCAAATGAATTCTAGTTAAGGTAGTAGTTCGGGTTTTAAATCACGTTTGGGTTTTAGTTCACGTCCTACTTTCAGGCTTTACATCTCAACTTCTAGCTTAAGCTCTACATTAAGAGCTTCTATTTCAGTGTGTGGATCAGGCTTTAAAGTAGTTCCTAGTTAAAATCCGAGCTAATATTTTATTTCAGACCGTAGGTCAAGTCTTATTTATTAAATGAAAATATATCGCGACGTTAGGATAACAAGGTTCTATTTGCGCCTTAACTACATGTAGGATGGAGCCTTGTTGTCCTAAGGTCGCGATATATTTCAGTTCAATTTCTAGTTCAGGGGCAAATAAATTTCAAAGCAATTTTAAATGAAAATTTCGATGGATATCGAATGCTGTAATTTGCCTCCAAATTTTAAATCTGGTTCGAGCTAAGGTTCAGCTTCTAATTTCGCTTTAAGTTTGAGTTTTTAATTCAGGATCTACTTCAGGTTATAATTCAGCTTTGGGCTCAAGATTTTACCTCAGGCTCCATTTAAGATTCTAGTTCAAGTCTTAAATCATTTCCTAGCTTACATTCTAGTTCAGTTTTTATTAAAGTTTATAGCTCAAGTCTACACTGAAAGAAAAATGCTTCATATCTTTAATGAATCACTTTCATAAAAAAAATTTAATTGGTTAAATGAAAATTTTCATTGTCTAAATGGAATTTCATAGTTATAATAAAGTATTTTCGTTAAAATTGCTTCATTGGATTTCGTAATTACGTTAAAAATTTTCATTGGATATATTAAAACTTAAGTTTGTCCAAGTTAAACAATGAATTTTAATTGGGAACATAAAAAACAATATACAAACATAACTATATTTATAAATTAATACAAAATTCTAGTTTCCTTAAAAAAATTGTTAATTAAAAAATGTAAGAATTAATTATTTCATACGTCTAATGTAATATGCCATTAAATTTATGAAATCAAGATTTTTTTTATAAAAGCAACATATTTCAATAATTACCTTCATGAATTTAAATTTTCATTATGACAATGAAAAATTTCATTATAGTAATGAAATAAAAACTTTCAATCCACTTTCAGTCAACGTTGTTATTGTTGTTATGGACAATTTAATCTCATATTTACGCTCTTAATTGAGTAAAAACATAGTTGTTTTATTCAAAAACTACACTGCCCCGGTAGGTTAGCTGGTAGTGTGTTAGTCTATCAGCACCGAAGTTGCGCGATCGATTCCCGCCGGAGACAGAAAAAAATAAAATAAAATAAAAATTAAATAAAAAAAAAATTTTACTTTATTGAAAGTGAAAAATATTCATAGATCTAATGTAATGTTTCATTAAATACATTTTAATGAAACAGGTTTCTTTATAATGCAATTTTTCATGGGATAAATTTCAAAATTCATTGGTATTGCGAAGAAAATTCTTTCAGTGTAGTTTAGTTCTACATAAGTTCTAGTTCAATTTTAGCTCAGATTTAGTTAATAAGTGACAACATTTTTTATATTCCTTTTTTGAGAATTAACTTGGGAAATTTACGCAAGGAAAGTCTTAGGACAGAACAAACTAATCGATTTGATTTTGAAAATCTGCATTCGATTATTCAGATACAAAGAACTTATCTAATGATGAGCGACAAAGCCCATTTTTACCTCAATGTTCACCTCAATAAAAATATCCGAAATCGTAGAATAATAGTTGAATTTCAAATGCACCCTCTTTCTTATAGGTTCATGTGGAAAGTATAGTTTGGAATAACTTCAAAAAAGATCATTGGACTATATTTGTTTAATAGGGAATTAGGGAACAATCCAGAATGATGGTTTCAATAAGATGGAGCCACAGCTCAGACTGCTCGTTCAACTATGGCTCTTTTTTTGGCGATCATTTATGTGTTACCCTTTAGATCAATACAAAATCAATTCTACCGAAGTTCTAGTTTTATTCTAGTTCAGCTCTATTTCAGTCCTAGTTTAGTACTAGTTCTGTTTTAGTTTAATTTTAGATCTGTTCTAGTTAAGTTCTAGTTTTTTTCTAGTTCTGCTCTATTTCCGTTCTTTTACCTAAGTTCTTGTTCATTTCTAGTTTGGTTTAATTTTAGTTCTAGTTCAGTTCTGTCTCATTTCTAGTTCAGCACAAATGTCATTTGTACTTCCTTCCTTTTGTCACTGACTGTTTACAATTGAATGATTGACTGAGCAATATGACTTAAAAAAAAAATACTGCTGCTTGCTGATGAGGATGAATATGATTATGTTGTTGTTGCTTTAGTAGTTGTTGTTATTGTTTTACCCTTTTTGCTATTCTTAGGAAAAGGGTTGAAGTGTGTGCAGCATAAAAAATAAATATCTATTGTTAAGCCAAGGATTTTTTTACTTTCTCTTTTTCAAAAAAAAAAAAAAAAAAAAAAAACTTAAAAATAAAATAGAACAAAAACTGCAAAAAAACTAAATTGTTTTTTTAATACATTTGTTGTTGTTTTAAAAGTTTAATATTTCTCCGCACACTTAACAAAGAGAAAGAAAGGCAACAAACAAAATTTGATTAACTTTAGAGTTAAAACAGAAAACAAGGGCAGGGATTAATAATAATACGAAAATAAAGGAAAGAAAAACAATGGCAACAAAACAAATACATGTAAAACAATAGTTGGTAATTCGAAGTGACCAGCGATAGAGATATATGTATGTTAGGGCGGGCCAATTTGTATGGAGCCGAAACATTCGATTAGAGCCGCCCCCTAGGATGATTCTATGGACAATTCTAAGCAACTTTGGTGAAGGAACCATAGGTTTATCTCGATTTTCGAGTCTCCCACTTTTCAAAAAATGATTTTTTCAAGTCAATTAAAAACGTTTTTTTTTTTCGTTTTTCGTTTCAAATCAAAATTTGATATTTGAATATAAATAAAATTCTCAATTTGTAGGTGAAAGAGATATATTCGAACCAAATGTTTTAAAATAGTTATTTTTTAATTCTTTTAGTAAACGTATACAATGGATCCAAATGCATTGCCATTAAATGGTAAAATTGCATTTAATTCATCTAATTGCTGGCTAGCGTTTTTAAAAGTGTTTTAGAAAAAAGTCGACACAGTGTTATGGCAGTTATGTCAGAAAGCCGTGCAAAATACCCCAGACTTGAAAGCAAGAAAGACTTTCAAAAATAACTTATTTCGCTTTTCTTCCACTAAATTCATTTTTTTTAACCATGTTCTTATTTTTAGGTTGAATTTCTGTTGAAAAAAATAAAATAAAGATCAATTTTACGAAAAATAGTTAAAATATGCATTAAACGCCCTCTGGTGGTGGTCATAGGTAAAAATAAAGATCAAAAATTAATTTCTCGACCCCAAAAACCCCGCATATACACATAAAAGAGATAATATAACGATGAATAAAAAATCGAATTTTGAATCGAAACGATGTTATAGGGAAAAATCATTTTTTGAAAGGTGGGAGACTTGACAATCGAGGTAGACCTATGGTTCCTTCACCAAAGTTGCTTAGAATTGTCCATAGAATCATCCTAGGGGGCGGCTCTAATCGACAAAAAATTTGGCCCGCCCTAATGTATGTACATTAGGGTGTCCCAAAAAATTTTTTTTTTGTGATTTTCATAGGTGCTCAACTAAAATTTAAAAGCTTATAGGGTGAAGTATTTTTGATTTTTTTTAGAATTTTCGGAATAGGTTTAGAGGTCGCGCAAATGGAGTTTTCATAAAAAAACCTCAATAAATGATTTTTCACAGAGCTGGCAAACAGCTTATAATAACATATACTGGGTATAAAGATAAAAACGGGTATAACTCAGGAATGGTAGGAACAAATTTAAAAATTGTTTATTCGTTATAATTAGAATTAATTTGTCTTTCAAAATGCATCATTAGTTTCAATACCTTTCATATAAATTTGAAAAGTAATAAACCGTTATTTACAGAATTTGTTAAAAAATTACGAAAAATTGTAATTAAGGGTATCTAAATGAGTACACTCATCACCAAAACTTATAATTTTTTCACACAGGAATAAAGCTTGGATACTTTTCTTTAAAACTGTTTCCTCAAAAGTGAAGAAACTCGTGGTATTAACCAAGTTATGAGTAAAGTTAAATAAATGGCCGAAAACTCCGTTTTTTTATGAAAACTCCATTTGCGGGACCTCTAAACCTATTCCGAAAATTCTAAAAAAATCAGAAATACTTTACCCTATAAGCTTTCAAATTATGATTGAGCCTCTTACAAAAAAAATTTTGGGACACCCTAATGTACATGTTAAGAGTACTTTAAAAAACTTTCGTTTAGAATATTAAAATAAGCTTGAACTAGAGGAAATTGAGGAACTAGCATTGATTAAATCTGCTTTTTTTGTAATTTATTAAGAAAATGTTAATAAAAAGAATGTTTTTTCTAGTTTTCCTTAGCATGGTCACCTTTTTCTTATGTGCCTTAACTTGTAAGTGTATGTGTGTTTTAATAGACTGCTCTTTTGTTAGGGATTTTTAAGGGGGGTTTTTTCTTAACTTTACCCAACACTAGTTGACCTTTTTGTGACTCCATCATCTATGGACTTTAAGCATTTACTTTTAAATTTACCAAATTATTTGAATTTAAGAGTCATTCTGTAAAACTTTTTCCCCCCTTTTTTAAGGATTAAAGACTATTTTATTTTATTTGAGTCTTAGGCTGAAAAAAACAACAGCATTTTATTAAAGAGTATACATTGATTTGAAGTAAGCGGAAGTAAAGCGTTTTTTGTTTAATGTAAAATTTGTATTGGAATGGGCAGTTAAAATCAGATAGTATTTTAAATCTGTTTTGGTTTTTTTTTTTCTTTTCTTTGTTTTATTCTTGAAGATTTGCTTTATTTTTAGTTGATTCTATTTCATTATTTATCAAAAAAAAAAAAAAAAAAAAAAAAAAAAAAAAACTGCTTTATTATTCCGGATAAACCTTTTGTTTTTGTGCTTGTTAGAAATTGTCAGATTTGTTTGGAAAACTAGGACGGGGATGATAGGAAGGGTTTTTAAAAAAATCTTTTCTACTATTTTCGGTGCTTGTTGAGTTGTGGACTTAGATAGCCTTAATTTAAAGCATCTGGTATTATATGAAATAAAGGGGGTGTCCGCTTTAGGAATGTGTATATTTAGGGAGATTATACTGAGGGGCGATTCTATTCTAGACAACTTTTAACATCAATTTTCAAATCACACTATTTGTAAGCTTAAATATAAATTTGTTGTGCACTTCGAATCATTAAGATTCATAGATTTGGCGCGAAAAGAAAATGCATTGCATGTTGCACCCGTCATGGCTTTAAGAGCAAATTTCTTATTATTGGCTTATATTTCTCTACGATGTTTGATTTGATAATCATCGTCTGAAATCTCATCTTTCACAATAAAAAAGAATAATATGATAAAAGTTTAAAAATTAACAGAGTTTTGTGTTTTTGTGGTATGATCGTATAAAAGTGGGCTTTAAAGCTCTCTCTTGTATTCTTGTATATACATAACAATAGTATATAAAAAATGTAACCCCTTCTACAAATAACTTAATTGCAAATGTGTTTATTTCTATTAGTAAAAGACGTTTAAAGCGTCTAAATGTTGCACCCGTCAAAATAGAATCGCCCTGAGTACATTTCTGTGAACGTATGGAAAAACTATGTAACTCCATTTTTTGAAAACACTAGAAAAACACACTAAGTTTTAAACATATTTTACTAATTATTTACTTTGAATTTATGTTATTATGCATAAGCATTAAACAAAACTAAATTTTGAATTACGTTAAAGATTTCTGGTTCCATTGAACTAATTTTTGGACATTTAAACGGAAAATCAACGTCAGTTAAACCGGCTATACACTATCCTATTCAGTCGTACGATCGTGTGTGCTCATAAAGTAGGATAGTGTGGCTTAAAAATGAATTGAGCGACAGATTTTTTTGACAAGTCTGTCCGACTTGCAAATGTTTATGAAAATTTTCATAAAATGATAGTTTCTATGCGTTCAGAGTTGCATTTTCTTGTAAAGTAACTGAGTCATTTGAGATGGCATCATTTTTGTGGGATAGTGTGGCATTGACAAAAGGTTTTGAAGAAATTTTGTTTTTGTTTCGGATAGAATTCGAACAGATTTATGTCTGAATGAATCGTACGATTATGTAGGATAGTGAATCCCGGCCTTTACCTTGTTTTTTCGAAAAATGAAGTTGATTTACTTATGTATGTGTGTATTTTGGAATGGATTTTCCAAAGATCCCAGATATGATGGGATCTCCGTTGTTATAAATTTATATCACATATAGTCCGGAATAGGTTACTATTAAAGTTTAGCCTGATCGGTCAGCAAAAGGCGTAGAAATGAGCAAAATAATGGATTTCGTGCAGTAGAGTCCATAAAAAATGAACTAGTGAACAATTGGCTTTTTATGTCTATAAGGTGAAGGGTATCTAAAATTCGGCACAGCCTAATATAGAACTTGCATTTGTTTAAAATAAGGTTCATTATAACCCAGAAGTCTTAACACTTCTTGCTTAACACCACAATCATCAGCAGGGTGATTATTTTTTTCCTTATCGTTTGAAAATCCCAATTTAAAATCCTTTTTTTTTTAATTCTAACAACTTTTTTGAATTTGTTTTGTTGATTGACCTCTTTATAAAAAAAAAACAAAGCCAATACTCAATTGTTGTTTGAACCAATTTTTGAATTTTTGTTTTATTGGTTTTGGTGGGGTTACAACCCCTCCCCATCATTTAAAACCTTTTTTCCTTTTTAAAATTTATTTTTAAACAAAAAAAAAAAAAAAAAAAAAAAAAATTTCATTTATTTATTGGTTTTTATTTCTTCATTCTACAAATAATATAAAATTTATGCTTCTATGATTTTTAAATTTCTCAAACCAACAACAAATTCTAATTTGTTCTTGTATTTTCTATTTCTTTCAATTTAAAATTTCATTATAATTTCTACCCTTTTCCTTCCCATCCCAAATGAATACCAGCCAAAGGGTGTTAATAAAATATTGAAAATTAGGAATTTTTAATGAAATTTATGCTTTTATTTGTTATATTTTTCTATTTAAAATCAAATTTATATTTGGGGTTTTTTTTATAAAAAGAAAGAACTTTACAAAGATTGATTTGAAATAAACAAATTTTTCTTTTCTTTTGTTTAAATTAGAAAAATAATTGAGGTCATATAAAAAATTGTAAAGAAACGTGGCTTTGATAAAAACAAATCCTATTAGAGAAATGTTATCCCTTTTTTTCAATTATTAATTACAATAACTGTTAATAATTAAAAAAAATCCATCAAATCCATTTTAATTTGTTTAAAAAAACTTAATTATTAAAACACAAAGAACCCCTTTTTATTTTAAGGAAGAATAACTTTAGATATTTAACAAAGAAACTTTTAATAATTTCAATTGTTTCTCAATTTATAGTTGAACGTAGTTTATCATAAACTCAAGTTAAGCTGTTAAACTTGGTTTAATTTAAAGACATTGGCTTATATTTATAGTCAAAAATAAAGTCGACTTTAAGTTAAAACCGGCTTTAAATGGATGCCAACAACATTGTTTTAAAGTATACTTTAGAAAAAGTCAACTTAATTTTTGACTATGAATATGGGTCATTTTTTTATCATCTAAACTTAAGCTAGAAACAGGATTTTCTTATTTGCACAATAGAGTTAAGAAAACAAATTTCCTCAAAAAAATAAATCCAATAAAAAATTTTTTCGCGAAAATAAATATAACGAAAACTTTTATTTACCAGAGTTGTATTGATTTAAATAAATAATTTAGTTTAATGGTAGTTAAGTTTTGAAATTTATAATCGCGAATAAGAGCGATTACTTTTAAATATGACTAGCATCATTTAATTATTTATTATTATAGTTATGACATGGTCGTTATTAACAATTCATGAAAAATCGAACTGAAGATTAGTTTAATGTAATTTTTAAAGTTATTTTTGTAATCTACGATCAATAACGCAAATTTGTAAAGGTTTTGAGTTACGAAAAACAAGTTCGTCGATAGCGAATGATGACTTCGTTCGCTTAACTTACATGTAAAACAAAAACAATATTTTAAAATTTGTAAAATGTAATTTAAGCGAACGAAGTCTTCATTTGCTATCGGCGAACAGGCCTTTAGTCTAATGACAAAGGAGTGCCACAAGGCTCCGTTTTTTCTCCTATTCTATTTCTGATTTTTCTTAATGACTTCCTATGTCAAACTTCCAGCTCTACTACTATTTTGAAGATGACAGCAACCTTTTCCATTCATTTTCAAGCGTATCCGATGTTGCTGCTATGAGGCAGAACATAAACGATACGCTTGGCCAAGACCTTGTCATAATCCAAGAATAGGGTCGATTTTAATGCCCCAAAGACCAAATGTAGCTTGCGACGCATAAATGGGCGACGGATCAAGGTGTTTAATCAGTATATATGGATGGTACAATTATTGAGGAATCAGATGCTCTTAATGTTCTGCGCATGAAAATTCAATGTGATGCACGATAGAAAAAATATTTTTTTAGGGTGTCGCTCAAGTGCCTCGATTTTTTAAAACGATTTAACCCTTTCCGGCCCTGGCTACACAAACGTGTAGGTAAATTTTACGTTTTTTGAAGAGAGAAGTTTATGTATAAATATCTAACTTTTATTACTTCTTTTAGTCTCTACATGTAATGTGTTATCTCTTAATCGTTGTCTTATAATTTTTTGCGAGGTTTATTTTGGTATTTGTGTGTACGCGTGCAAAAAGATGATCATGTTTCGCAGTGCGGAAGACAAGATATGTTACTAACATTATTTTGTTTAAATTACAAAAGCATCATACATTTAAAAAATATACAAATATTTTTAAATACACAATGAATTTTTTGTGTTTTCTGCGAGCCAAAGTGTACCTACACATATGTGTAATATGGGTTTCTAATACCTCAATTTTGCGTAAGAAAACTTTGATTAGGTGCAAGCGTTTGGTGAGGTCTTTTCCGAATAATTCCTTTGTATTCTTTGTTCGGTATTTTACCAGCTTACTACTTTTGAGGCGATTGGCGGAAATGAATGCATATGGAACTGGCACAATACAAACAAATCGTTTGCGCCTAAACTAACAAGTCATTTTGGCAAACAAATAGAAAGAAAATTTTTTGAAAAAATAGTCCAAAAAACAACACAAAAAAATAAACAAAATTAAATCAAAATATTTACAATTGTGAGCAAATTACCTTTAATTTAAGTACGCTAATATAGATATAACTGGAGGGGGCACTTTTTTTTGCCCCAGAGGGCTCCAAAAGTCCCGCCCACTCTAAATGCTTTTTTCTTGTAAAATTTCCTTTAATTCAAGTACCTACAAATAACACTAAGTGGGCGGGACGTTTTTTTGTATTAAGGGGGCCCACGGGCCTCAGCCCCCTTAAATTTTAATTTTGTTTTGTTTTTTTTTTATTTCCAGAGGTGTTCCAATTTTATTTCGTGTGCCCTGTAAACTACACTTTTGCCGAAAAATGCTCATATTTTGTCCAAGTGAAATCCCAAGGTACACATACATATGTGTATGTCCTGTTTCTAAGGACATGGGCTTTGTATGTACTTTTAAAGTTAATTTTTACGTTATCTTAGGGCGAATTATCATATACTTAAAATTTCATTGAAATCTGCCAACTTTGAAATTGCTTGGGTCGTAAAGGGTTAAGAGATACTTTACTCCTTCTGATCTCCTTACCATTTATACCACCTATATTCAACCGCGAATGGAATGCAACTCACATATGGCCGGTGCTTCAAAGTTTATTTTAGAGCTTTTCGACCGCGTACAGCACAGGGCGAAGGTTCTCATTGGTGACTGTAGGGTATTCAATTCTATTGACTCCGTTGAGCACAGTTGCAATGTGGGTTGTATTCGCCTATTTTATTGTTACTACAATCGGATGTGTTCTGATGAAATTAGAAATCTGGTTTCCAAAATCCGTTAAAAAGATACGAACATTTGAAAGAAAAATGAATCAAATTGATGAAGCCGTTTTTTGATTTTAGGTAAATCGAAAAAAGTGGGCGGGGCAAAATTTTCTTTCCGTAAAAACCTAACTTGGACCATGGCGATGATTTTAAAGAAAAAATCGTCCAAATGGGCCAAGCCGTTCTCAAGTTATGCGCTTAATAGACTAAGTGGGCTTAAAATTAGGCGTGGTACATTTTTTTTTTTGATGAAAACGTAAAATGGAATAATACGAACATTAACAAGAAAAATTAGTCAAATCGATGGAGCCGTTTTTTGATTTTAAGTAAATCAAAAAAAGTGGGCGGGGCAAAAAGAAAATTCCTATATTCGGCTGTGGTATATCTTTGATACCGTAATACACGGTTTTCATCAAGAGCCCATTCTTTTATGTTCGATTGGCCGGTTCATCGTACAACGCATTATAGGGAAATTCGATTTTTGACCGGAAACAACCTTCCTGACAAAATCTTTCGTCTCACTTTCAACATTAGTAAGTTCAAGTCGAATTATTACAAGTACTTTCCCTCTATCCTCCTTCCCATAAACCATTTTGCTAGTTTGAGCACAATGCAATGCATTAGTAGGGGTCATCCCTAACAAAAAAAATATTTCTTACAAAATTCTTCCACTGTGTTCTACTCCTAGCTATGCATCAAAGCTAGTTAAATGTTTTTCTGGTCTCGGTGACAACTGTTATTCTTCAAGATTCCGTTTTAGAGTATCAAAGGCCTTTTTATAGTCTACGACAGTAAGGAACATGGTTAAGTTAAATTCGGCTGCTTGTTTAATATTCGTACTGTGCTAATTTGGTCAATGCACGATCTGCCCGGGCGAAATCCAGCCTGAGTGTTGAGTATATTATCGTTAAGTGTTTCTGCTGTTCTACCTACTTTTACTTTACAACTACTTCTTTAACCTTAATATGGCTGCCGGTGAAAACAATTTGGGTAAGATAACCATTACATGTTAAATAATTTTCGTTGAAAATAGTTTTGTTAGACATGGCCATATTGGAAAATGTTTTTTCTCTGGATGCTGATTGGGCTTAGCTTTTTAATTAGGCTTTCAATTCAAGGCTTTACCTATACATAATTTAAATTTACAATATTGACTTAATTTACTCGGAATTTGGACTTAGTTACGAGCATTAATAGACACTTTAAGTTAACTCTGGAACGAAACTGTTTAAAAGCCCCTTTTTGGATTCTCAAACGAGGAATTGCATAGAGTTAAACTTGAATGCAAGGCTTTAGATAATATAAATATTTATTTTTTCATTTATTAAGAGCTTAAGTAACTAAGACCTTTAGCCCATTGAAGTCGACAGAATAAAGTCGCTGGCTGGAATCGAACCCATTACCCTCTTACTACCAACTAGGCTACCAGGGCACGCCTTAAATGACTTAGAGTTTTACTTCTATTGACTTTTACTAAACTTATGGTGTTTTCTTTTCTACAAAATGTCACATTTTTTTGTAGAGAAGAAAACACCATTAGTTTAACCCTAGCACCTGACAAAATAAGCAAAGCTTTAGTTTCTAAATGTAACTCTTTGTAAACTTAAGTTCAACTCATTACTAAGGTTTTTAACATAACCTTAAGTTAAACGTGATTTACCTTAATGTTGCATAACAAACATAAAAATTAAATCATTTTAACATTAAAATTGTTTCCTTTTATTCATAATATTCATGCTATTAGAAAATAATTGTTGTCCTAATTGTTACAACAATATTTAACTGAAGTTTTTCATTGTATTGTTGTTTGTTGGCTTGTAAAATGTCTCCCAGGTGACACAGAAGCAACAAAACATGCATGAAGTAAATCGTCATCAGCATCATGTTTCCCACATGCATAATTTCACGCATTATAAACGTTTTAGAATAATAAATAAAAAAAATAATAAGAATACTAACGCACACATATAAACAGTTTAATCAGAGATGGTAAACTGAGTTTTGAAATTGAACATATTTGGTTTTTTTTTTATTGTACTTTTTAGAAGTTAAATTGTACCAAAATATATTTGTTGTGTAGTGTTAACAGAAATGTCACTCGATTGCAGCTACTTTGTCACTTTGACCAAATCTTTGACTGGAAACTCTAGTGCTTTAATCTGGACGCTGCTTTAATTGAAGATACTTTAAATGAGTTCTCTAAATTGTATATCTGGACCTCAAGGGCAAATTACCGAGAATTTTCTCTATTTCATATCTTAAATACCCAAAATAGTTTGTAGAATCTTTTCAAATCCTTTTTATCCGTAGATATGATGCTAAGGCCACTGCTGAGGTATATTAGAGTACCTTATCGTTCAACCTTCTGGAATGCCGCACCAATGAATTGATCAATGTAGATCCCGGCAGGTTAGTTAAACTGGTAACTACTTTTTATTTCTGTTAACTGTATATGTAAAAACATCAAATATCGTGATAGAACATACCCTTTCGACAAACAGGAGTTTCCTGGTGTTATAATTTAAGGTACTCCCTTGCATTTGCATAAGAACCTTTAAAAAAATGGGGAAAATTTGAGAGTACAATTGTTTTTTTGAAAGATATGAAAAAGTACTAAAACAAATACCAATTTTACAAAAGGTGAGCTAAACTCTCATATTTGCTCTGGTATAAATAGAAAAAAAGAGTTTTTTTTTTTTGCCATAAAGTCAAGCTAAAAAGTTGGTCCTTCGAGCTAACAAGCGTGTTAAGGTTGAAAAAATCGTAAATACACATGTAAATATTTATCGCGAACAGTGGGACTAAAATCAAAATTGTTGACTTAAGAAATAAGTCAACCAAATAAAGCGATTGAGAATTAATGGTTTTTCGTTTTTTTTTCATTCCTATTTCTGGTACAATATTTTTTTTTTTAGAACGTTTTTTAACCACTGTTCATTCATTACAATTACAATGTGAAACTTTTCTAAACAAATTCATTTGATAAAGCGAAAACAGGTTCTCTACACAAAATCAAATCATTTTGGACGCATGTCAGTGTATTTGAAAAAAACGCAATAATTGTTGGAAAGTGTAAAGGGGAGTGAGGTAGCAAGCAAATCATCAACTAAAACCTTAAAAACATATTTTAATTAAAACTCCTGTGTGACAAATCATTAAACAAGAAGTTACAACAGAAAATTTATTTATTTTTTTCTTTTGGAATTTTTTGGTTAATGTTAGTTAAATTATGATGAAAAATTTAAAAAAGCGAAGAATTTTGTGGAAAGGGGTATAGGAAACAGAAAACTAGAAATTGCTCCCAAACACTTAAACATTCGAATATTTACATAAAAAAGCTAAACACGGTCAATTAACTTAAAAAAAGAATAAACTTTTTAATCTGTATTTCATTATCAAGCTTATACGGCCTAAAATCTTTAATGTAATTAAAACACAATTTATAATACATTTTTCCCGACGTTTCGTCGATTTTTTGTCAACTTCTTCTGGGGATACGTATTTTTTATATTATTACATCAAAATGGCAATTTTCACATTTAACATATCGATGGTTTTCTTCCGCAACCACGTAACTCGATTTTTTCCGATTTTTTGTTTTAACCGGAAAAGTAATCAGTAAATACCGCCTTACAATTTTGCACTTTTTTGTTGGGCGGAATATCGGAATTTTTCCTAATTCTTCGATTATAAAAGAATATATAGCAAAAAGTTTCAAATATTTGGTAAAAAAAAAATTATTTTGTCTCTCTTGAAAAGTAGTTGTTTTTGAGTTACGAGGTTGCGGAAGAAAACCATCGATATATTACGTAACAACATAAAATATTAACCCACTTGGCGCAACCGTCCTTTTAAAAGTACATAAAAAATGAGATATAAGTTCCGCTATGCATGCCTATTTCTGTGCATTCTTTTTATATTTTTTTTTGTTTATTCTTTGTTATGAAGCTTCTGAACTTGAAGAAATCAGTTGATGAAAAAAGTTGATCTTGCTTTAATAGCATAGCGAGTGTTTTGTAAAAGGTGTTTTTGCTTTTAATATTGCGCAATGGAAAGAAACGTGTAAGTTAATCATTTACGTCTAGTTATCTGTAATTTTGTTTTTAAATTATTTTGAGAAACATCGTAGTTGAACAACAAATAAATGTTAAGCGTGCGTAATGCTGTATTGCAGCGCTATGGTCGTTTTTGCCACTGCGTACTTTTAAAAGGACAGTGGCAATATATACTACCTATTTTATAATTTTCATTACATATTACTTACGTGTTTTTTATACAGTAAATCATACCGAAAGGCATTGAAGCCAAACGACATTTTGGAAGAAATTGACCAATGGAGTGATTGTGAGGTTTTATTGTACATCGCTCCCCCCGCCAACGCTTATGCTGATGTAACAGACGAAGACAGTGGCGATGAAGATAATGTGTTCCACAATAATTTGCCAGGTGGGCAGCTACGTGCCGAGGCAGAAATGTTGCATAAAGATGTACCTGAATACGGATATGGTTCCTAGCCTACCAACATGTGAGGCATTTTCCGAATGCCAGCAAAGTCCAGATTCCATGGAAATATTTCTTAAACTTTTTGATGAAGTTATATTTAACTTGCTTGTTCAATACACATTAGAGGAAACAAGTGGTATTTTGCGCTTATTTGTCATTGTATCGACATGGCGGAGCAAAATAGCTGGTTATTATATCGTTCGTATGGCGGAAATATGGATAATTTAGCTTTTAGAAGAGTGATTGCAAACGGATTACTAGCATATTTTAAAAGAACCTCAAAGAGGGGTTCAAGCAAGTCCAGCGCTAACCTTCATATGTACTCGCGATTTGATGGACAGGGCACCTAGTACAACAGAAGGAAAAGAAAACTCGTTGCACATATTGCCATAAGAAGGCCAACTTTTTTGCAACAAGTATAATGTCGCTTTACATCCAAAGGATTGCTTCTTGACGTATCATACTCCAACTTAAAACATAATCGTTTTTCCTTCTATTATTGAGAAAAAACAGCAATTTCGTTATTTTCAAATAAAAACAAAGTACAAATTAAAAATTAAAAATAATTTAAGTAGGGTATTAAGCTACCGTCCTTTTAAAAGGACGCCCGATATCGGCTAAACTATAGATTTTAAGAAAAATAGTTATTTAATAAAAAATGTTTAAACAGCTATGAAGATTTAAAATTCGAAATAAAAGTTGAAAATTTCAAACAAAAATATTTCCGGCGCTATCTGGGTTAAGTTATTTTTAAAAAACATATTACCACAACACAACTTATTTTATGGCGACTCGATAACTTGCACAAATGTTGTTTTTAATTTATCCTAAAACTGCGTTCAATTGAGCCTTCAATAAAGTTCTTAAATGTGCTTAAAATTCAGCTTAAATTTAGAACTTGAAAATAGTATTAGGCTTAGAAATATTATGGTTTAGTTTAAGCAAACAGAACAACATAAAGTAGGTCATTACGTTTTTTAGAGCTAAGAAACGTAAATAATAACTGCCGATAAAATCGCTAGATTGACCTAAAAGAAGCAAAATTGCCATTACATTTAAATAATAGCAGTTAACTTCACTACTTAACGCGCATTTTAGTATGAAGATACAAATTTTCGAAAAATAGAAAACGCTTGACGCGCTGATTAGGGTTGGTCTGTAGGGTTTTGATAGGGTTGTCAAGCGTGGTTTGATATTATCTTATGTTTTTATATTACATTTGTCTTTAAACGTTATTTCACTTAAACCGAAGTTTACCTTTAAAAAGTTGTTTATTGACTTAAATAATAAAAAGTAATATTTTTAAACGTTGTTTAACTTTAACTAAAGATAATGCCAAAAAAAGTAGTTTTGTATAAACTCTTAATTAAGTTTTTCAACGTGTTGTGTCTACAAAAACTGAAGGTAAGTTTTTTGAGGTTTTAAACTTACTGACTTACATCTTACTTTCCTTAATGTGGTTTAAAATAAGCTTTAGTTTAGAACTTAATGAAAACATTAAATTTAGGAGTCTAACGTTGTTAAGTTGAACATTAGGTTAAGTTGTTAAATATGGTTTTATGTTGAACAAGCATTAATTCCGCTTCTTCGTAAATTCTTTCTTTTTTTCGTGGACATATATATTTATATGCCAAAGTTTATGTTTCTAGATTAAAAACGACCAGTACCAAAATCCCTCTTACAGATTCTCATTCACTAAGAATCTTCCACGTTGCATTCACTTAGGACATTGCACATTTAATTTTATGTTTCTAGGTCCAATACTAACGGAAGTACAAAAAAGTACCAAAAAATTTACTCACTGGTTCTTATCCACTCAGGACATTGCATGTTCAAAGTTAACGTTTATAGGTAAAATATTAACTATACACAGAAAAAATTATTGCCGAATTATTTTCAAACAAACGCTTGTTTGAAAATTTTTTTGATTTCTACAAATTGTTTTACTGGTTCAATTAATATTTTTGTTTGATTTTTATTTAACCAACAAATTGGTTTCAAGTTTTCATAATTTTGTATGAAATATTTAACGCTCCTTAATCTTGTCGTTTTTTTGCATTTTCTTATTTGATCGTAAGCAGCACTTCTTTATGTGAAATATAAAAACTATTTTTGGACGCTTTAAAAAAGTACAACAATAAGAAAGATGATAAAATAGCGTGACGAGGTTTGTAGTAAAAAAGCAACAAAACAATAGCAGGTAATAAAACGTTTCACTCTTTTTAAACAACAGAAACAACAACAACATTATAAGAAACAAATAAAATTTTGGTTGGTTTCAAAGTTGGTAAAAAAAAAAACGAAATCCCGTATTAAATTTTTTCAAACTGTTTACTTAAATACATCAAATACAAAAATAGAATGATGATGAAAAACATATCGAGTCGGTCTGCCGTCGTTTTTGGTTACATTTTCTCTTCATTACAAGGGGTCTTCACCTAAGATAATCACCCCTATCGTGAATAACAAGTGGAATTTTTGTTCCCGTGAAATTTTCATTCCCCTCGAAGGAAAAAAAGCAATCGTGAATCTCATGTGAAAAATTTTCCACGCTATCAGTTCCAGTGAATGTAAAAAAGAAGAAAGATTAAAAAAAATTAAAAATCAATGAAATTTTTGTTCAAAAATACACATGTATATATTTTTAAGAAAAGTTAAAATAATAAAGCACAATATTTAGTATTGGAGGGATAGTTTGATTACAACGTTAGTTTTTTGCAGTTTTATAAATTTTATGTAGTAAAATATTTTCCAAAATTCTGCCACACGTCTGTCGAAAGCTTCACAAATCAGCAGCCAATCGACCTTTTGTATTGCATTTTGTTGACTAATATGTCGGTTTGTGCCTTATTAACGGATCCAGCCCTTAATATTTGATTTATAGGAGGAACTTCCTACATACATGTTATGTTCCCTTGCAAAAATAAAGTGAGCAAATCTAAGGGAAACGTGAACAAATTACGGGGGAAAAAACTTTTCACGATAAGGGGAATTTTCCCCAGTGAACATTATTTCATGTTATTATTCTCCTCACAATTGCATTTTTTCATGGGAGTTTTTCATGATCGCAAATATGTGAGATCCCCTTTTCAAGATAGTTGTTATAAGATTTTTTATAACAACTGTCTCATAACATTTATTATAATATTAATACTGACACTATTTGAGAGTCCACACGTAAGATAATACTCTCTGCGATGGAATTTGACGTTTGCTGATATAAAAATCTTATATCTTATCTCAGGTGGAGACCCTGTGTTAGCATAGGAAATGAAGCAGCAACAGTGAGTGATGAAGAAAAAAAAATTTTGTGTATAAAAATAAGGCTTCGTTTTATTATTATTCCAACAAAAAATTTGTGTCTCAAAGCCAGCTGGCCGCTCTGCTCTGCTTCATCTTCTCCAACAGTGCTTGCTTGTGTGTGCGTCATTGCTTGTGCAAAAACTTTTTTGTTTGATTCAGCAAAATTATTTGTTTGAAATTTATATGAATTTCAGTAAACTTTTTGTTTGATTCAGTCAAATTATTTGTTTGAAAAAGTACCAGTTGTTAAACAAAAAGCTTAAGAAAGGATTTTGATTTCCCGAATTTCCTCCTTTTCGGTTCTTTTTTTCTCACCATTAAAGTATAAAACATTTCAGTATTGTAGTGGGAGCCCATTATGTCAATGAATGGAGAAAAATGTTTTGTAAAAAAGTACCAAAAATAGTTAAGACTTTCGTCCCTTAAACGTTCAAATTTCGAAAAAGTACCGAACTCGTCTTTAACTAACTTTATTTCTATGTTTATTGGTTTAAAAGATAGATGGGGTGACAAAATACTGGTTTCATCCGTTTACTCGCTAAAAGGGCCGAATTTCAAAAAAGTACCAGACACCTGTCAACTTATTTTTCTAAAGAACAACGGTAAGCATTATATTTTTCCGTAGCTCTTTTAGTTCTGGAGATATAAGGTTACCAAATTAACCCGCTTTTACCCTTTTTAACCCCTAAACATTCGAAAAATTAGATTTGGGAAGGGATAAGCCTCCTGTTTAAAATTTTAAGCTTCAGACGTTTAGGCTGTCACGTAACAATTTCATATTTATAGATCATCAGGGGTGAGCTGGAAAACGAAAACGGAAGAATTTTAAAAGTCTTTTTTAATAAGATTTCTGTAATAAAACAATTTCATTACAAATATTATACAAATATTTCTGTTTTAAACAGAATTGTATAACAGAAATTATGAAAATTAGATTAAGTGTATTTAAAACAACTTTCAAATTCTTGCGTTTAACGCAAACAAAGTTTTACAGTATTGTAGGTTTACTCAGCTTAAATTTTATCTGTTAAATTGGTTTTTTTGTAACATTAAGTTAAACTTAATTTTATATTTTCTTGAATTTGGAGTCAAACGTAGTTTAATATATTTGACAAAGTTTTATACAAGATTGATTGTTAAAGAAGTTCTTAAAAATTTAAAAGGTTTAATTATGCTTAAATTTATTTGTTAGCGAACTTTAGGTTTACCTCTAAATCTCACTAAAGGCCGGGATTCACTATCCTACACAATCGTACGATTCATTCACACGAAAATCTGACGGAATTCTATCCGAAACAAAAAAAAAAAATGTTTTCAAAATCTGTTGTCAATGTCACACTATCCCACAAAAATGATGCCATCTCAAATGACTCAGCTAATTTTCTATCTATCATTTTATGAAAATGTTCAAAACATTTGCAAGTCGGACAGACTTGCCAAAAAAATCTGTCACTTAATTAATTTTTAAGCAACACACACCATCCTACTTTATGAGCACACACGATTTTTTGACGAATCGTACGACTGAACAGGATAGTGTATCGCCGGATTAAAGCTTTTATTTGGTTGATAAGCGAAGTTCTTTGTAACGGACTCAAATTTGGATACTCAACAAAGTTTGAAAAAAAGCTAAAACGACGTCTAATAGTGGTTAAAATTTATTTTCTATTTAATTTTATTTGCAAAATAAAGCTGAAATTTGGTTAAACGTGGTTAAACCTGATCAAATGGAGTTTTTTTTTTTTAGTAAGTTTTTCGCTTAAACTTCGTGTTATATAAAATTTTGTTAATGGTTAATCAGGTTAATGCTTAAAAGGGAGTTAGTATTAAAGTTTAATTCTGAAACGTAGATTAAACTATAGTTAAACACCAAATTCTGTGTTGTAAGATTAAACCTTAATATTTTTTTGTTTCACAAATTAACGCTTGAACGTGGGTGTATTTTAAGGTTTAATTCTAAATCGTGGTAGTATAACTTTATAACGCGATTTTTACTTTAAAGCTTGCTAATATTTTTAAACGTGGTTTAATTGTTACCTTTTTCATTTTTAAAAATTAATTTTTAAATTTTTTGGGCGTTAATTTCTAAGATTTCCTAATCAATGTGTATGATTTAACCTGCGCAGAAATAAATTAATAGAATACAATTTTTCATTAGGTTTAACTGCCCGGCAACCGTCAAAGTTAATTTTGAATTTGAAAAGAAATCCGTTTCTTACTTTATAGGAAACATATTTACGTAACAATCCTGTATAACCATTTTATCAATTAAATTCATATTGCTGGACGTAAGTTTTGATTCACACGCTTCAGTTTTTAGTCGCCAGTCTCGAGTTTTGAGAAGAGAATTTTATTTTATATTTTCCATTTTATACTAAAAACTTAAGGCTTAATGACTAAAAACTGAACCGTGTGAATCAGCCCTTAGAAAAATTAAAAATTTAAGCCGTTTCCAGTAAAGAAATTTCATTTATTCGCACACATGTTTATGAATTGATTGAAAATGTTGTAACATGTTAGAAATATTCTATTCACCAAATTTTCGTCGTCAAATTGTAAAAGACGAATGAATATGTATGTACCTTCCTCACTCTCTTACGTATAAGAAATTTCATGGTATTTAATACTTTAAAATCCTTTTAAATTCCACTTTTTAATGTCTGTTGTCTTCAACAAAACGTTATTCCCACATACTCGTAAATGATTTCAAGTTTTCTGTGTATCTATGGAGGTATTTAGGAGTGAGTGTGTTCCTTAAGAATCCCGCATATTGGTTTAGATTTACATCGTTAAAATTCATAAAAAGAAAAATTATTCAAAGTGAATTGAGGCAAAAAATAAAAAATTATAAAAAAATCAATTGTCTTATGGGGAGGATTATGAATGTTTAAATAAAATTCTGTTTTTTTTTTTTGTTAATATGAAATTCTAGACTTTTGAGTCTAGAATTTCCACAAACGCACATGCCGCAACATGTAAATGCTTGAATGAAGATGATGGAATTTTTAACATAAAAATATTTTATATTTTATTTGTTTTTTTTTCAAACTTTTTTTTTTTTGTTTTATTTCAATAGAACGAAAATAATATTTTGACATGATATTGTCGAAATAATGGTGATGACAATGATGACGATGACTTTTTTGGATAGTCAAGGTGAGGAAGGTAGGTACGCCTTTATTTTCGATGAAAATCTGGGTATTTTGTCACCATTTTCACGAAAGTTTCGCTAAAGAGTTGAATTAATTTTCTAGAAAAAGTTGGGTCTAAACTGGGCTATACATTTAGGTTAGGTTAGGTTAGGTTAGGTACACTCATAAAATTATTACAGTAACTGATTGTAGGTTATTAAATTCGTTTTCGGTACTGTTAAAATTGAATAAAAATATAGTTATTTTACGAACAATTTTATTTTTCAACATTTGTGTTTGTTATTCAAAAAACAAACTACCAAAAAATAATGTTTTTCCGTATTTTTTTTGTTAATTTGTTTGATTTTTGTCGGTTGAAATATATTTTTTAAAAGCAAAAACTATTCAATTTTAACGAATATGCTGTTCAATAAATAAAAAATTCAAAAATGAATGTAAAAATCATTTGTTTCAAATGAAATGTAAATGATCCGTTTTTTAAATGAATTTTAATTTGTTTAAAATGAATTTTCGTTTGAATTTAACTACATAATATTTTGAGTGTAGAATAGCAGTAGGTATCTACATATCTTAAACACTTAGACACAATCATCCATTGTGATAACATGGTGTTCGAACGAAGTTTAAAATGCACTCCAGTTCAACGTAAGAGATATTCACCCTTATTGTGTTTGGCGTATTTAAAATACGCCTACGACTGTTTGGTAATAGATTAAAGAGAACCTGAACTTTTTTCCTTTAATCTATTACCAAACAGTCGTAGGCATATTTTGAATACGCCAAACACAATAAGGGTGATTGTAAAATTTGTCAAAGGTGGTGAATCCCATTTTGGCTAGACGCTTTCTCTCTATCACAGCTGCGGCAGTTATCAAAGTGTCCGGCTCCCAGACTCTGTGCATGCCCACATACATAGTGGGGAACCTTGCTAGGCTTTGATTCCTACTTTTTCCTATGGGGTGGCGGCATCCTGAAGTTTTTGCCATTATGTTATCCTATTTTCTAGGGTGAGGTGTGGTCAGGGGGTTTCTTGGATAAATTGTCTGGAGGGAGGTAAAAGCCCCTTTATCTTAAAACTCGAAGACCATTGTGAAAAATTTATTTTGTCCTCTGCTTCTGTTTTAACTTCGACCGGGTATAATAGTTGTGTCCATCCGAAACTTACGTGGACAGGCTTCTACGACTGTCGAGATGGATACTCTACGAACAATAACACGATACACAATGTTTGACAGTTAATCTAGTGAAGAGATCTTAACTAGATCTGAACTAGTAGTGATAGATAGATAAACTCGAACTAAGCTAAAAATCCTTATGTACTTACAATATTAATTGTTCTTAAACTTCCTCTTGAAACTCACCTGTAAATAAAGAAACGAAAATCAATCAATTAATTTATAATACCTGGTTGCAATTGTTCTTATTTTTAAATCTCTGACTGTGTTTGAACTGATAAAGTAAAAAATTTGCATTAAATCCAAAGTAACATCTATTTAATTTTGTTTAAACTAAAGGACACAAATCTAACTCAAGCAGTACAGCAGTATTAAAGTCATATTAAGCCGTATGGGAGTAGTGATCAAAAATTGAGGTTCAAGTGCACCAGAGTCGATGAAATTCCACAGAGATAAAAGAAACAAACATTTTTAAAAGAAGAAATTGTTGTAACATCTTTAAGTAGTGACTCTCACTGACTGCTAGACAATAAGAATAGAATAAGAATGAAAAAAAAAAACAAAAGGAAGAACAGGATACAAGTGCACACATGAACATACATATATGCAAAAGTGTACTTGAGACTTGCCACATACAACCAATGCATATACAAAATTAATGTGAGCAAGTGTAAGGATGTGTGCAATTGTACTTGTTATTTTTAAGTGTGTGTGTGTGTTTGCCTGTGCAATTTAAGTAGTAACATGCTGCCAGTGTATTTTATGTTTAAGAATTTTATTTTATTCTTTCCTGTTTTTAATATAAATTGTAGTTGCATTAAGCCCGGGTACAAATTCCGTTTCATATGATACACATATGAACATTTAAGGACTTAAATTTATAAAAAAATTTCTTTCTTTTCTAAAAAGAAGGCTCAAGTGTTTGTTATATTAATAGTGCAGACTTGGCTTCCCTTCCTTGCCAAGACGTCTTAAGTCAATGTTGAAATATTTTTGCTATGTTGGTGGTCTATGTCAATGTTAGACTTTTCCTTATTTCGCTGCCTAGAATTTAATTTCTTAGATATAATTTTCTGTAGAAAATCATCTCAGAGAGTGGTAAGTAAACTCAAAATTCTTATAGAAAATTTTCCCAAAGTCTTTTAGCTTTTCTATAGGAAATGTTCCTAAAGTCTGGTAAGCTATGGGTTCTGGTAAGCTTCTCCATGGAAATATTCTCAAAATCTGGCAATCTTTTCTATAAAAGATTGCTTAGAGTGTAGAGAAGTTTTCTATAGGAAATTTGCTTGGAGTCTAGTTAACTTATTTAAAGAAAACTAACCCAAGTCTAGTTATACTTTTTACAAATAGTTTTCTCAAAGTCTGGTAAACTTTACTTAAAGAAAAGTTCTAATTGAATAGGAGGGTACATATCTACTGAGTTCGCGGTCACCGGGGCATAGAAGGCAACGAGGAGGCTGACGAATTGGCGAAACGGAGGGCCCATTTACCTTACGATAGGATGGGGGCCATTCTGGCTCCAATTCAGAATATTAGGAGAGATACGGACTCTGCTATGCGGAGGGGATCAGAGGCGTTTTGGGAAAACACCAGAACGTGCAGGGTTTCCAAGGACATGTGGGGATCCTATGATCCTGAGTCGACGAAAATTCGCTATCGAGAAGAGACTGTAGACCTCTAATATGTTTTATAACGGGTCATTGTTGGACTGCGGTATACGCCCGGAGGGCGGGGCGGCTAAATAATGGCAATTGTAGCTTCTGTGGGGTACCAGGGTAGAGCACTTGCTTTGCTACTGTCCGAAACTCGTGCGCTCCAGGGCGAACTGTCTGGGAGATCATTACTTCCAAGATCTCGGGAAAATCTTTGGAATTAGGTTAATGAGACTCCTGGCATTCGTCAAGAGAGTGTGGGGTACTCTGGGTACCATCACGTGCGAATGCCCGTTTTAATGACTTTCTTCTGCGGGTTAACGTACAACGTGGTAACGCTAGGGACCTATTTGGTCTATGCGGGGTCTTTGTGACCGGCCACTCTAACCTAACCTGTGGCCGTATTCTGTAATTCGCTAAAGCTAAATCTCTATCGCTAAAAATCTATAAAGTTGATTTAACGATTTTTGGCTACGAATACAATACAGTAACGTGCATTGCTAGATTTAACAATGCCATACAAATTTAATTCGCAGCAATTTTGGCTTTTAATGTCATCGCTAAAAATTTTAATTTTTGCATTCTCTAAGACATTTTAGCGATCGAGATTAAGCTTTAGCTAAGCATGTTACAGAATAAGGCTGCTGGTTGGTTTTTCTATGCTAAATTTACTTAGAGTATGGAAATTTTTCTTTAGAAAGTTTGCTCAGAGTCCAGTGGACTTTTCTGTAGAGAAATTTGCCAAGACACAGGTGAAGTCTATGGAAATTTACTTACCAAAATTTTCTCGGCCTCTGGTAAGCTTTTCTATGGAAATTTACTCGATGTTTGGTAATTTTTTCTAGAAAATATTTGCTTATAGTCTAGAAAACTTTTCTATAAACAAGTAAGTCATCGTTCAGACTTGCAATTTTCAAAAAAGGCTGATTATTGCATTAGTTGCCAAAACATTAAAATCTAGTTTTGCAATTTTTCCTTTATATATGTACATAAATACAAAACGAGAATTACAAAACAAAAAAAAATTGCATAGTACATGAAACCGAGTACCCCTGAACAATCTTCTCACCCCTCTCATCAATAAACTCTATCTTCTATTGCAAATTTTCTCAAAGTCTGGTAAACTTTTCTATAAGCTTATCATACCTTAGCAAGATAATTCTGCATTTTTTATTTTAATTCCAGCCAAATATTGACCCAAAATATTCTACTCATTTTATCGTAATACAGCTTTTTTTCCCAAAAATTATATGCATTCTCTTTTATCTTTTCAACGATAGTATTAAAATTTTCCTCTAGAACGCTTTAAAAATGTCTTTGTTCGTAAACTGACTATTAGAGACAATAAAAAAAATCATTTGAAATTAGTTTTTTTTCTATAGTCATAAAAATAAAAAGTTTTATTGCCTTATCTTCAGGGGAAAGTGATTTATTGCCAAAAACTGCAGTTATTTTTTTCAACTTTTTCGAAAATAATAAAGTTTTTATGTCTCTCTCTCTAAAGATAAAATATAGATAAATTAAAGAAATGCAGCAAAATCACGAAATTTCTTTGTTTTATTGCAATTGTCAAATTTAATTGTTTGAATGTTCTGAAATAAATATTTATTGGCTGTCAGATTAACGAAAGAATAAAATAGTTTTCTAATAAAATTCTTCATAAAAGTTGTGGGACTCGTTAAATAACTTCTGTATTAAAACTTGCTGAGAGCATAGCTGTCTTTTTTTTATAGAAATGTTGACAAAAATTTTTTTTTAAAAGTTACACAGAATCTTGCTGACTTTCCATAGAAAATTGGCCTGGAGTCTGACTTACTTTTCTAAAGTAAAGGTGCCCAAAACATGTCTGACTTTTCTTTTGAAAAGTTACCCAGAGTCTAGCTTAATTTTTGTAACAAAACCTGCTCATATTCTTGCTGAATTATTAATCTAAAAGCTACCCAGAGACTGGCTATAGGAAAGTCGCGCAGAGTTTGGCTGATTTTTTTAAAGTCTGACTGACTTCTATAGAAAAATAACCTAAAGCTTAGCTGACTTTTGTAAACAAAAGATGCCCAGAGTCCGAATGACATTCTATAGAAAAGTTGCTCAGAGAAAAGTTTCTATAGAAAAGTTGCTCAGGGTCTAGAAAAGTTGATCAGGGTCTGGAAAACTTTTCTATAGAAAAGTTGCTCAGAGTCTGACTGACTTTTCCATAGAAAAGTTGCTCAGAGTCTGGCTGACTTTTGTATAAAAAACTTGCTCAGAGTATGGCTGACTTTTGTGTACAAAAGATATCCAGAGTCCGAATGGCTTTCTATAGAAAAGTTGCTCAGAGAAAAGTTGCTTTGTGTCTGGAAAACTTTTCCAAAAGAAAGTTGCTCAGAGCCTGGCTGACTTTTCTATAAAAAAGTTGCTCAGAGTATGGACTTTTGTATACAAAAGATGCCCAGAGTCCGAATGACTTTCTATAGAAAAGTTGCTCAGAGAAAAGTTGCTTTGAGTCTGGAAAACTTTTCTATAGAAAAGTTGCTCAGGGTCTGGCTGACTTTTCCATAGAAAAGTTGCTCAGAGTCTGGCTGACTTTTCCAAAAAAAAGTTGCTAAGAGCCTGGCTGACTTTTCTATAAAAAAGTCGCTTAGAGTATGGACTTTTGTATACAAAAGATGCCCAGAGTCCGAATGACTTTCTACAGAAAAGTTGCTCAGAGAAAAGTTGCTTTGAGTCTGGAAAACTTTTCTATAGAAAAGTTGCTCAGGGTCTGGCTGACTTTTTTATAAAAAAGTTGCTCAGAGCATGCCTGACTTTTGTATACAAAAGATGCCCAGAGTCCGAATGACTTTCTATAGAAAAGTTTCTCTGAGAAAAGTTTCTATAGAAAAGTTGCTCAGAGTCTGGAAAACTTTTCCATAGAAAAGTTGCTCAGAGTGTGGATGACTTTTCTATAGAAAAGTTGCTCAGAGTCTGGCTGACTTTTCTATAGAAAAGATGTTAAGTTTGGCTGCCTTTTCTATAAAAAATATGTTCAAAGTCTGGCTGACTTTTCTATAGAAAAGTTGCCCAGAGTCTGGCTGACTGGCTGAGTTTTGCCCATGGTCTGGTGGAGTTCTATAGAAAAGTTCTGCCCAGGGTCTGGCTGACATACTTGCTCAGATGCTGGCTGAACTTTTATAAAAATGTAACCCAGAGTCCGTTGCCCCAAATCTGGGTGAGTTTCCTTTTTTTCAATAACCATGTTTGTTAATTATATTCAAATATTTTGTGTCTTTTATTTCAACTGCTTCGATTTTTATATACAGTTATCTCCAAAATAAAAGGCAGCAGGATTTTTTCTTGTCATTTTAAAATCTATCAATTGCAGTAGATACTACATTTTTAGTTTCTTTGAGTACTTTTTAATAGGCTCAAGTATGATTAACGATATTTTTGCTTGTTGTCATGGTTTTGTCTTAAGCCAAAATCCAGTAAATAACGAAAAAAAAGTATTTTGTCTTTTCAGTTCATTATCAGACAACTGCAGCAAAAATTCATCTCAAGTAGGGGAATATTACTTGAGGGTTTGTTTACATTTCATATTGTTGATTGATTTCTTTGGGTGACACATCAGTATAGTTGTTCCAAAAAAAAAGAATGCATGTGGTATTTACTGTACATAGCATTTTACAAAAACTTAAAACTACCATTATGGTGAGGGATCATTTGCATTGTTTGAATGACTAGTTAGAGACAAACTATATGTATAACTGACTGTCTGAGTTACTGTTTAGAGTGTGATTACAGTCCCATTTCCAAAATAAAGAAAGAAAAAAATCATTAAAAAACTAAACTTTTTTTTTTGTTGTAAAGCGACAAACCACAAAAAATATATTTCTATCATCAACATGCAACATATGCAGTCATATGTATGTGTCTGTCTGCATTATTTTCCATTAGCATTATATCAATTTGTTCTTAAAATTTTGTGGCATTTTATTATGATTTTTTCCCTTTTAAAGTTATTTTTTTGTGATATACTATTAGTTTTACTTTGTCTGCTGTTTGTCTGGAAAATGTATTAAATTTCATTGTTTGTTATATTTCATTCATTCATTTCAATTCATTTTATTTTATTTCATTCATATGCTAATATGTTTGTGTTTGATGTCAAACAGATTATGATAAAGTACAAACTGAACTTGAAAAATGTTGAATGGAAAAGTTGCAAAAACAAAGATTTACTTTTGAAAAATCAAAAGAAAAGAATTTTCAATAAGTAAAAGTTGTGCCCAAAGTTTATGCAGGAATTCGTTAAATTAATGTAAAATTTATAAAGTTGTTCTTTGTAACTGATTAAAAACAAAATTTAGCAAACTCTCCAAAAAGTCAGCCAGAATATGAGTGACTTTTTTAAGAAACTTCAGCTAAACTCTTCAGTGTTAAATCTGGTCTACTTTTATATAGAAAAGTCAGCCAGAATCTAGTCAGCTTTTCTATAGAAAAGTCAGCCAGAATCTAGTCAGCTTTTCTATAGAAAAGTCAGCCAGAATCTAGTCAACCAGACTGTAGACAACTTTTCTATAGAAAAGTCAGCCCGAGTATAGTCAGCTTTTCTACAGAAAAGTCAGCCAGAATCTAGTCAGCTTTTTTATAGAAAAGTCAGCCAGAAACTAGTCAGCTTTTGTATAGAAAAGTCAGCCAGAATCTAGTCAACCAGACTCTGCTCATCTTTTCTAAAGAAAAGTCGTCCAGAATTTAGTCAACTTTTCTGTAGAAAAGTCAGCCAGAATCTAGTCAGCTTTTCTATAGAAAAGTCAGCTAAAATCAAGATAACTTTTAAAAGAAAAGTCAGCCAGAATCTAGTCAACTTTTCTGAAGAAAAGTCAGCCAGAATCTAGTCAGCTTTTCTATAGAAAAGTCAGCCAGAATCTAGTCAGCTTTTCTATAGAAAAGTCAGCCAGAATCTAGTCAACCAGACTGTAGACAACTTTTCTATAGAAAAGTCAGCCCGAGTATAGTCAGCTTTTCTACAGAAAAGTCAGCCAGAATCTAGTCAGCTTTTTTATAGAAAAGTCAGCCAGAAACTAGTCAGCTTTTGTATAGAAAAGTCAGCCAGAATCTAGTCAACCAGACTCTGCTCATCTTTTCTAAAGAAAAGTCGTCCAGAATTTAGTCAACTTTTCTGTAGAAAAGTCAGCCAGAATCTAGTCAGCTTTTCTATAGAAAAGTCAGCTAAAATCAAGATAACTTTTAAAAGAAAAGTCAGCCAGAATCTAGTCAACTTTTCTGAAGAAAAGTCAGCCAGAATCTAGTCAGCTTTTCTATAGAAAAGTCAGCCAGAATCTAGTCAGCTTTTCTATAGAAAAGTCAGCCAGAATCTAGTCAGCTTTTGTATAGAAAAGTCAGCCAGAATCTAGTCAACCAGACTGTAGACAACTTTTCTATAGAAAAGTCAGCCCGAGTATAGTCAGCTTTTCTACAGAAAAGTCAGCCAGAATCTAGTCAGCTTTTTTATAGAAAAGTCAGCCAGAAACTAGTCAGCTTTTGTATAGAAAAGTCAGCCAGAATCTAGTCAACCAGACTCTGCTCATCTTTTCTAAAGAAAAGTCGTCCAGAATTTAGTCAACTTTTCTGTAGAAAAGTCAGCCAGAATCTAGTCAGCTTTTCTATAGAAAAGTCAGCTAAAATCAAGATAACTTTTAAAAGAAAAGTCAGCCAGAATCTAGTCAACTTTTCTGAAGAAAAGTCAGCCAGAATCTAGTCAGCTTTTCTATAGAAAAGTCAGCTAAAATCAAGATAACTTTTAAAAGAAAAGTCAGCCAGAATCTAGTCAACTTTTCTGAAGAAAAGTCAGCCAGAATCTAGTCAGCTTTTCTATAGAAAAGTCAGCCAGAATATAGTCAGCTTTTCTATAGAAAAGTCAGCCAGAATCTAGTCAACCAGACTGTAGACAACTTTTCTATAGAAAAGTCAGCCCGAGTATAGTCAGCTTTTCTACAGAAAAGTCAGCCAGAATCTAGTCAGCTTTTTTATAGAAAAGTCAGCCAGAAACTAGTCAGCTTTTGTATAGAAAAGTCAGCCAGAATCTAGTCAACCAGACTCTGCTCATCTTTTCTAAAGAAAAGTCGTCCAGAATTTAGTCAACTTTTCTGTAGAAAAGTCAGCCAGAATCTAGTCAGCTTTTCTATAGAAAAGTCAGCTAAAATCAAGATAACTTTTAAAAGAAAAGTCAGCCAGAATCTAGTCAACTTTTCTGAAGAAAAGTCAGCCAGAATCTAGTCAGCTTTTCTATAGAAAAGTCAGCCAGAATCTAGTCAGCTTTTCTATAGAAAAGTCAGCCAGAATCTAGTCAGCTTTTCTATAGAAAAGTCAGCCAGAATCTAGTCAGCTTTTGTATAGAAAAGTCAGCCAGAATCTAGTCAACCAGACTGTAGACAACTTTTCTATAGAAAAGTCAGCCCGAGTATAGTCAGCTTTTCTATAGAAAAGTCAGCCAGAATCTAGTCAGCTTTTCTATAGAAAAGTCAGCCAGAATCTAGTCAGCTTTTCTATAGAAAAGTCAGCCAGAATCTAGTCAGCTTTTCTATAAAAAAGTCAACCAGACTCTAGTCAGCTTTTGTATAGAAAAGTCAGCCAGAATCTAGTCAGCTTTTCTATAGAAAAGTCAGCCAGAATCTAGGCAACCAGACTCTAGTCAACTTTTCTATAGAAAAGTCAGCCAGAGTATAGTCAACTTTTCTATAGAAAAGTTAGCCAGAATTAAGTCAAGTTTTTATAGAAAAGTCAGCCAGAATCTAGTCAACTTTTCTATAGAAAAGTCAGCCAGAATCTTGTCAACCAGACTCTGGTCAACTTTTCTGTAGAAAAGTCAGCCAGAATCTAGTCAGCTTTTCTATAGAAAAGTCAGCTAAAATCAAGTCAACTTTTATAGAAAAGTCAGCCAGCATCTAGTCAACTTTTCTGTAGAAAAGTCAGCCAGAATCAAAACAACTTTTCTGTGGAAAAGTCAGCCAGAATCTAAGCAACTTTTTGATAGAAAAGTCAGCCAGAACCTAGTCAACCTTTCTATAGAAGTGTCAGCCAGAATCTAAACAACTTTTCTGTAGAAAAGTCACCCTGAATCTAGTCAACTTTTCTATAGAAAAGTCAGCCATAATCTAGTCAACTTTTCTGTAGAAAAGTCAGCCAGAATCTAGTCAACTTTTCTATCGAAAGGACAGCCAGACTCTGGTCAACTTTTCTGTGGAAAAGACAGCCAGAATCTGGTCAACTTTCCAGAGTCTTTTTAAGAGTCACCAATACTACTGGCAACTTTTCTATGGAAAAGTCAACCAGAAGCTGTGCAGCTTCTCTGTATAGAAGTCAGCCACAATCTGGTCAACTTTTTTTGCAGAACGAATCTAAGGGGATTTTTAATAAACACAATAAGTTCACAAATATGTACATCATTTTTTTATGTTGATTTTATTTCGATATATTATTTTTGGATTTATATTTTGTTATCGTTAGATCGAATAATATAAAAAAGATTTATTCGAAACATTTTCAGTTAAGTGTCTTTTATTTTGAGTTTTAATGTCTAAGTGCGTTGTGATTTTTTTAGTATTTTCTTTTACATTTTCTCTATTTGCGTCCATAAATAATTTGGATTGTGTGCCTTGTCGCTTGTCAATCGTGTGTCAATTTTCTATTTAACATGCAACATAAATACACAAAACATGTTCATACATGCAACAACATGTATGTACATGAATTCTTGATGAATATTACTTCAACTTTTTTTGAATTTTTTAGTTACTTAGTACGTTAGCAAAAGACTTTTTTTTAGGTAGTAATGAGTTTAATGTACTTCGTGTCAATATTTTAGTATTTAGTGGTATCCAAAGATTTTTTAAGTATGTAATTGAATTTTTTTATGCTATAAAACACTGTGCTTGTTCAGCTTTTTCATCAATATTCAATATGAAACTTTGCTTAACAAAATGTTTTGATGGACTATCTTCAAAAAAGTACATGTAAAATTTTTTAATATTTTGTTTTTGTTTTTAAATAGATAAAGTAGTGGCGTCTATTAGTTGCTTATAAATTATAAATAATTTTTTTTGTAGTTTTTCTCTTAGAACATTTCAATATTTCCATATTTCATAGTCTTAATAGTTTTCCTTAATGTACTTTAAGTGTTAAATGAAACATGTTTGAAATGCATTCAAAAATCCATTAAAAATGCAACAATCATAAATGAAAAAACAAAATTTATTTTAAATAAATTTTAGAAATTATGAAATTATCATTGAAAAGTATTGGAAAAGGGGTGTCTAAAAAGCTGAAATTTGATTTGCATCGTTTATTCTCCATTCCATCCAGAAAAATGCAAAGTTTGGTGCTGTTTACACGCTGCTGGCTGGTGAAGCAGGAACTCGCGTCAATGGAGATCTTTACCGCACCATAATCAATGATTTTTTGTGTGAGAGTATGAGTATGACTGCCATTAGGCAACCGCAAAAGTCGACTAATTGAAATAAAAATTAAGCGATAAGTTACTTTCGAGAAATAGATCAATTATTTCCTAAAGAGCGATGTGAAGTCACTAGTTTGTGCTGATAAACTATCAACAATGTTTAACAAAATTATACGTCCGGAATGCGATTCGTTATTTACCGATATACCCGAAATGAGTTTTAAAAGTTCAACCCGCGATATTCAATCGAACATGAAACGATTTCTTAGTCACCAGATTAAAAATACAATGTATATACATGTCAAAATTTTGCGCTGTTAGGTCCAGAATCGGCCGTTGGTCATATATAAACCCCTTTATTCCCTTCTTTAATGAACTTGGAATCGTAAAAGTCTTATAATACATTTTTTATAAAATAGACATAGTCTCGAGCTCTAGTCTATTAAGAATAGAAACAGTTTCGTATTTTATAGAATCGAAAAAATCTCGTACTCTGTTGTATAAAGTGCTAGTCTCGTATCCTATCTTCTCTATTTATATATGTATATAAAAATGTTTGTCTGTTTGTTTGTATGTTGGCTTATAGACTCCTAAACTACTAAACCGATTTTCCTGCAATTTTTACAGTAACATAGGGGCAGGGGAATTGGTACCCCCATAGGATGCCAATATTAACACGTTGGCTGCCACTTCGCACGTTTTCATGCGACACCCAGATGTTACCCAGACGCCACGTCGCACATTTTCGTGCGACACCCAGATGTTACCCTGAGGCCACGTCGCACTCTTTCGTGCGACACCTAAATGTTACCCTTAGGCCACGTCGCACATTTTCGTACATTTTAATATGGAATTTTACATGGAATTTGGATTCTCTGGCCTGTGGTGAACATTTTGGTATATTTCCCATGGCCGCTGTGTATTTTTAATAGTATTTTTTTGGGTAATAAAAAAGTTGGAAATTTTAATTTGTATTTTTATTAATTCTTTTAAAAATCAATTCATTTATGAGCAAAAAAATGTATAACAATATACATATATGTATGTAAATTCAAATGGAAATCTGCAGAAAAACAATACACTTAAAATTAGAAATTCAATTTGGAGATCAGTAGAAAAACCATAAACTTAAAATTAAAAAATCAATTTGTTAATGGAGTGCAAAAATAGTGATATTAAAATGTAAATTTATCAAAACTAATGCTTCTTCTTCTTCTTAGTGCCTAAAAATAAGTTTTGACTACTCGCGTTTTTTTTTTTGGTCCCTAATTTGCAGCTATAACGGTTTTTTGTGTCGCACATTTTCGTGCGACATGGCCCCACAACATGTTTTATGTTCTCCCAGGCCATGTCGCACGAAAATGTGCGACACAAAAAACCGTTATAACTGCAAAATTAGAGACCAAAATAAATTCGCGAGAGGTCCAAACTTATTTTTAGGCACAAAGAAACAAAAAAGAACAAAAATAAGTTGTTGGCCTCAGGTGACCAAAATGGTTAAATGACATTGCTACTGAACGATCAAAATTCTAAAAAGGCTTTGGCAGCCAACGTGTTAAATATCGCATATCTTAAGAGCCGCTGTACGCGTTTTGATGAACTTTTAGTAGTAGGATCTTCTGAGCCCAAAAATTTAAAAAAAATAGCAGCGGGGGAAGTGTTACCCCCCATAGGACGCCAATGTTTAATATCGCTTATCTTTAGAACTGGTATAGTGAGAATGTTCAAACTTTGTAGAAGTCACTCTTATGGTATACTACAGTTTTGAAAATAAAATAAAGCGGGTAGGCGCAGAGGGGAAATACCTCCCATAAGATGCATATATTAAATATCTCTCAACTGAAAAACTTTTAAAGGGAGAGTCTTCACACGTATTTAAAGCAGTGTAGCGAAGCGCACTGGGTTAAGCTAGGTCTATATAAAATGGAGACAGTCTCGAACTTTTTGCTCTATAACATCAAGAGAGTTACGTATTCTATACGTATTGGAATAGCTTATCCCCTCAAAAATAAATTTCAGTTTATCAATAGTATGAAATGAAACGAAAGCTTGTTAATAATTTATTTTTATTTTTTATTGGTGGCAAAAATATTATCTCTGTCTGCAGCGGGATCATTTACAAATATTCTTATGTCTTAAAGTAAATCCAGCACGTTATCAGAAGGCTGTCCTGAGCAGAATACGGAAGAAAATCGGTACTTTGACAACATATACACACTTAAGATAAGCTTACAAGAACAAGTATAGTCGAAGAGGCGCTAAAATTATATTGTTGGACAACAACCTGTAATATAAAAAACAAACAACCTTATGGTTAGAGGGAATATTCTTCTCACCATGAAAAATCGTCGAAGGAAAAACTGTGTGCAAGATAAACAGAAAATAAGTCTCATTTCTAAGATATTAAATATAAGTATAAGAAATGTAGAAGAACTTTAATTTAATCAATACGTAAATTCAAATTTCGCTTGCAGTTGCAAAAACCTCTGTTTGCATGTTACACAACACCAGTTTCGAAGAAATCACTAATAATCTGTCATTGCGAATGTTAAAAAAATACTTTATTCCTTTCAATTATTGTTTCCAAGTCGAAAAAATAGTTGTGATTGATAAGTTACCTTTACAATGAAGAAAAAGTTGGCGGGGAAATAATTCCCTTTAACTTTAACCAAACCTTTAAAACGTTTTTTTACAAAATCTTTTAGTTTGTTATACAGGGAGCCAGAGAGAGAGAGAGTGAAAGAGAAGGAGTTCAAGTTATTGAGATATTAACATAAACCTTTATTTTAAGTCCTTGCGAAGAAGTTTCTTAAACCTAAGTACACCCTAATTAACCTCAATTGCTTGATACCCAACGAAATGACTCGACTCCCCTAAATTTTCATTCAAATTCAAATTAACATTTTTTTATTTACGAAAGAATGTTTCCAAAAACACCAAATTCCCTTTTTTTTAATACTCGTATATTTCTTTGTTTCAAAAAAAAAAAACTCAATATCATCTCAATTTTCTCGATTCAAAATTAATCTATAACTAATGATCTGTGTAATTTAAAAAACAAAAAAAAATCAAAAGAAAAATTTTTGTAAATTTCATTTTATAGAAAAATACGCGCCACAAGAAATCGTAGTAAGTGACACATATTTCTACTTTACGCTTTCCTTTAATTTTTGTCTCTTTTATAAAAAAAAAAAAGAAAAAAAAAAACCATTTCAATTTGTTTTCTTTTGATAGAATTCCAATGATAAGAAGAATTTTTTCTACTTTTTCTTTTTTCTCCCTCCTTTAAAAACTAAATGACATTGTTTGAAAAATGTTAATTTAAAATACAATTTCAAGAAGAAAAAAACCGAATCTAAAACTCATCAAACTCTAAAACAAACATCCCACATTTTATTTATTACAATTTTATTATTTTTTTTTCAAGTGTTAGAGAGAGATTTGTCTTGTTCCTTTTAAAATTTTCTTTATTTTGGTTTTTGAAGATTTCTTATATTTTTTTCCATTAAGTCATTGTGGACAAATGTATTGACAGCTAATATTATTTTGAGTGGTTTCCGTTTAATTAAAAATGCAGTTTTGTTTTGAGGAGGGGAGTTTTTAGATGATTGATTGAAATTATGTAATTATGTGTAAAATAATTAATTTTAGGGGAGTTTAGCGAAAGGTAAGATATTTAGCTAGCTGAATTGAAGTTAAAATATATTCAGCAAGCTGATTTAATATAATCCGTTTTAAAATTAAGTTTTTCTTAACATTTTACGTTTATTTGAGTAATTAAGTTAATTTAATTTAGGTTCTAAAAACATTTTTATGTACTAGGTGTAAGATACTTAAATTGAAAAAAAATATATTATAATTCAGCTAGCTGAATTTAGTAAATTTAGCTTGAATTTTAAAAACAATTTTGTTCTAAACATTAATTTACAGTTTTAAACCGATATTCAGCTAGCAGAATATATTTATTACGTTTTAAAACATTTCTTTATTATTATTTCTTCCTTTTTAATGATAATTAAGCTAGCTGAAAATATTTTTTAAATTATAAATAGCATTTCAAAATCTTAAATAAACTTAAAAAAAAAAATTAAAATAAGAAGCTATAAATATTTCTACGTTCAATGTTAATTTAAATAATTTAGCGAGCAGAATAAAGGTATTAAAATAGACTTTTTTAACCCTTTTGGTGTAAGATACTTAATTAAGGGATATACTAATTATTCGGCTTGCTGAATTGATGTACAAAAGATTCACGTAAGAATTAACAGTTACTAAACGATATTCAGCTAGCTGCATTGTGATAGTCCATATTGAAAGCTTTTAAAATAGTAATTTTTTCTTAATTTTATGTTTATTTTATTAATTCAGCTAGTTAAATTAAAGTTCTACTTTAAATATAACATTTGTTTAATTATATAATATTAAGACAACAGAAGGTGGGTTTCTTATACAATTTAATTCAGCTAGCTGAATTTATAAAGTTAAGCTGTAAAAAATTTTATGTAAGTGAGAGTATGTGGTTTAAAACTTATATTGTACAAATTGAAATAGCCCAGCTGAAATTGAGTAGTATTTGGAAATAAGAGTTGTGGTATAAATGTTTTAAAAACATCAAATTCAGCTAGCTGAATTTAGTTATTAAGCTAATTTTTACAATGTTTATTCTTTTATATACATACATATAATTCAGCCAGAACTAAACTATAAAATATTAGCAGATAAAAAAATTTTAAAAATAAACTTCAGTGCTAATAAACATTCGTTATAAGTAGAATATATCGTTTCCTTATACCGTGTTCAGATATGCACCTTAATTGAGTTTTACGCAATAAATGCCATTATTGAGCTCAATTTTCCATAAAAATTGCAATTTAGTTATTGCTCAATTAATACGAAATTGTTATAAATATTGAGTAAAATTAAAATGCGACACTGTAACAAGTGTGTTTATTAAGCAAAACACAACTTACTAAACAGTGTTTTGACATTTGGCAATTGAAATTACAACAAAAAAAGGCCCATCCATTTGGTCTGCGCAAAAACCAGATGTTTATTCCTTAAAGATGTCAAAAGTTGTTAACATTTTCTTATACATGTACATTTTTGTTTACGTTGAATGTTGTATGTAGTAGTAATATAAATTGAGTTAGCTAAATTGTGTATATGTGAATAGAAAGATAATTATGTCAATTAACCGAATATTGACTCAATAAAAAAGGTATATCTGAACACGGTATTAAATGCGAACGGATGTAACTATACAAATTTCGAAATCGAGTTTTTGATAAATTGTGATGTGCTTTATTAAACTACATGTTCACGCAAAGTTTATCAAAAATATTGACTTTGTAAGAGAAATTCAAACCTCAAAAATACTTTATTAATATTGACTTTATGAAGTTATTTTCTTCTCTTATAAAAAATATAAAAGAAGTTACGTTTGCCTGCATTAATTTTGACGATATAATCAATTTTTTCTATAAAATTAAAATGTTTTTATAAATACGAAAAATGTTTGCTAACAGCTAGCTGAATTAAAATTACACTTGAAAATCGTAACTGTTAAAAACTGCAATACGTTGGAAAGACTATAAGTGTCATCAAATATGTTTTTTAAGCAAATTCAGCTAGCTGAATTTAAATATATTCTTATTAAATTTTCGTTTAATATTGAAATTACAATAAATATACACATTTTTGTTAATTCAGCTAGCTGAATTGAGATAAAGCTTATGAAATGCTTTTTATGATTTAAAATGTTTCATAGTCCAGAATAAGGGTTTCATTCATAGCGGCCACTCGATATGTAAGTTTGAAAACTGGTCTAATAATAAATTTTGTTGTAAAATATATCACTGTCCCATGTATCACTCTCCAGCGAAAAACGTGGTTAAATTATGGCATTCGATACCAATCGCAAATGCATACAATTAAATTACAATAGAAATAGCGATCATTATCGAATGCCATAATTTGTCCCCAGGATTTTTCCGTAACAGGTCTTTTGACTTTTTTTTATTATTCTTTCTTTTTTTTTTGTTATAAACTTAATTTATAATTCCTGGTTTTTTTTAAATATTTTCTGTTTCAAACTAACATTCTGACATACATAAAAAGTTAATAGTATAACATTCATATAATTTCTGTCCTGTATTTAGTTAATTATTTATATAATAAACAACAAACCATGTCTTTCTGATAGAATTTTACTTACATTTATACATTCATATGCCCATATACTTACTTAGGCTTAAATATTTAACTAAATAATAAAAATCCGAAATTCTTTCTACAATTTACAAGACACGTAAGTGTCAACATGACATGAGAAAAGAGACAATAAAGAATACAATTTACTAGTAAACCAAAAATATGTAAGTATGAATGTATGTATATGTAAACTGACTATCACACCAACTGACATTTAACACTTAAATAGACTTACAAAGCTCATAAGAGTATGCACACGTATTTGGTTTTTTTTTTTTTGTTCATCTTCTGGCCACCTCTACTCTTAATGGTCTTAGTAGCTACGTGTATTCAAATTTCTACTTTTTTTAGCCAAAAAAACTCATTTTTTGTTTTATTTTTTGGAAAAAAAAAATGAAATTAAGCTTATCTTTAGGCAGCAATGCTTTATTCTGCTATGCCGAATATTTGATACCCTCCAGCAAGAATTAAAGTTTTTCGGGAATGTACCTTTTATGGTATCCATGATAAATTATAAACTAATCTTAATTAAATCACAATTTCTAGTCATACACAACTAATGCTTGTTACCACATTTATCGTTAAGATTAAAGGCGAATAGATTAAAGTGTATCGTCCATTAATATCCAAAAAGCTATAGGCAACAAAAAACTTTAAAAACTTTTAATAATTATCAATCAAAAAGTCGATTTTGTATTTTTTGTCGCTAACGTCCTTTTGGGTGGCGGTATGTGGGCTTTATGTGAGCCACACTGCACCCTATATCATATAAAATATTTTACCTCATTCGAATTGTTCGCCCTTGACCTTTAAGCACGCATTAACACCTCGTTCTTTGGAAAATTTGCAACCGCACGATCTAACGTAGTCTTAATAGAATTAGTAATGGGGTATCTTTAGTATCAAACCATGTCCTTTAAAACGGTCTTCAATTTCTAATCAAGACGGCTAAGACCACGGCCGCCAAAGGGAAATTATTCAGAGCAATTTAAAGCTTCTATATTGTTTCTAAGCCGCGATTGCGTTGTTCATGCCTTATGAGTAGGAACAATATCCTGCTGGAACGTTCACGGCTTGAAAAAGGAAAGGGCTTGAAAAAGGCAACTGATTAAGTTGCTTTACAACGGCTTGCAAAATATTTTCTTGGTAAGCTTTTGCAGATGTTTTAAGTTCTTGTTTACAGAAATGCAAGTCAGTGACCCTATTAAAAGAGACAAGCCACCAAAAAAAGACTGAATCTGGATAATGACTCTTTTTTTAACCGTAGAATAAGATCAGATGATTCCTTAGATGACCGTGCTTGCACACTACAATTTGTTTGTCAAAGTTTTTCTGCATAGTAACAATTTTTTCCTCCGTAAAGAAAATTTTTCTGTGCAAGGTATCAGCATACTTCACCAAACAACGTTTGGACTTTAAAATCCTATTTTTTTTTTAGCTGCCGCCAACAAAAGTGCAATACGACGGTCGAAAGCACCAGCGCCAATTTTAACTCTAGTAGACAAACATGCGACTTATCCCGAACGGACGGAGCTTTTTAAAACTACCAGCTTCTTTTATTTCAAACTTGAAAATCGCCATAACAGCGGAATGATTCTTTGTTTTTTAGATCAATTGGTTCAGATATGGATTAATTTTTTTCTCTACTAAACCGGTTGGGGGGTTAACTTACCCTCTCAGGGGGTGAAATAAGCCATCTTGATGATTTGAACCTCTTGAAGTATCATCCACTGGCAAAAGCAGGTATGGACAATGCTTGGAATCCAAAAGGATTCAAAATTAACCTAGTGCCTGGTAACATGACGGTTCTATGGAGAAGTAGTCGAAAGGTATCGGAAGATGAATCTTTTCCACTGTATAGTCGTGCTACAATGGAGTTCTTTTATGAGAGCTTTAGTAAATGGACTAGAGAAGCATAACAGAGTCTGTTGTGTACTTACTTCCTTCCCAGGACATCAACAATTTGTGGGCGTATCAGGTGTGTGCATTCCAGGAATCCAGGAAGATCCAAAATTACAGGGCTTTTCGTGATTTCTTGAGAATGGGGTACTCACCAAAGAACCTTGTCATTTGCTGCCACGGGAGTCAGTAGCCCCCACAAGTATGCTAATTGCGAGAAAAGCTTCCTGTCTTTCAGAATAATTGCCATTGCGGGAGCCTTGCTTATCTGATGGAAAACAGCCTTACATAGACGTTGTTTATGCGGCACAATTGGGTGTACTAATGGGGGCAACAGAAATGTATTTTTTTTGACGAAGAAAGACTATCGGGAATCCCATGGTAGCTTTGGTGTATACCCAACACCACGGGAAGGATGAATCCCACATGGAGGTCTAATTTTTTAGCTTCGTGGGAAATTTTGGCCTGTGGCGATTCTTTCGACCTGCTGTTGCTATTCAACAGAAGCTACTGGATTTTTAAGTAACTATGGATGTTAGACAGCTCCGGCTTCTAAACAAGCAGCGAGTGAATAATATTTGTCGGATATTACACTCTAAATTGTTATCTCTATGTGAAGTATCCGTAAACTCAAGGGGACGGTTGGTAAACACATTGTTTGTCACCAAGTGGTTAAGATCCATGCATGAGATTAGATTATATGGCAGGTGCTAATGGAAATCTATGTCCAAATTTGTACTGGATAATAATCCCAAATTGCTAAGTATACCTTAAATAAATTTGATGAGTCTTTTGGTAGTAATTAGGGATTCAATGGACATGATCTTATCTCCTAAGAATTCCTCAAAGACCCAGAACAAACTTCATATACATATTTATACAACTTGAGTCTTCAGTGACTATTTTTTGGTGTTACATACGGTTTAACCATCTTAATATAACCTCCTTTACCACTCGTGGTGGTGGAGGATATAATAAGCTTTTTAATAATTAATGTCATTGTATTTTAACTAAATACATTTTTGTTAAGACTACTTGTATAAAAGTGCTTGTACAAAGTACTAAAAAACGTTTTCTTGATAAAAATTTGATAAAACTTTTATAAATTCATTAAATTTTTGTTTTTTTTTTGCTACACAATGTTGCTGTTATTGTTGCTGGTGATTTACATATCTCTATAACTACTGTCTCCTTAAAATAAAAGATAAACAATTTTCAAGCTAAAACAAAAAAGTTTAATATTTAATCTTATTTACTGCCATAAAATGCAAAAAATGTTTATGTTAAAATACATATTTAGGGGGTTCACTTATAAAAGTAAAAGTTTCTTAAGGATTTTAAGAAACCCAAAGGGAAATTCTTGATTTTTTTTGTGGCATTAACATCCGAATATTATTTCCAGCATGTGACCGCAGTGGTAAGTGCAAACCACAGAATACTAACAGAACTGTCACGAGATTGAAGATTTTGCGTTTTTTTTTGTCTCTTTCTAAGAAAGCTGCCCTTTTTCATTTCTCTTTTCATCAACTTCGATGCTGCCCCATTGTGGTCTACAGCTGCACAGTGTCATATTAAAAAATTACAGATAGCCCAAAATAAACTTTTAAAAATAATACATAACTTGCCTTGGCATTATTCTACTCAACGGCTGCACAATCTTGCTAACGTCGAACTAGTCAACACTCGTATTCACAGGCTTACTATGAATTTTACTAACAGATGTCGTGACTCTGAGTTTAACCATATCAATGAGCTGGGCTCAACGTAATTTTATTTTCTAACATTAAGTCTCTTTTTTTATAAAAACCAAAAAAAATAATTCAGAAAGTTTTTTGTTGTTAATTTTTCCTTCTCTAAACAATGTTAAACTCAAATGCAAATAAATTACATAATATTGTTATTAAATAATCTAGTAGAAAAGGAAAAAAGTCCTAAACTCTTAAAACATTGTTAAATTAGTTTATACTTAAATGCTAAATAAAGATTACCATTGATTGATTGATTGATTGATTGTTACGATTTATTTGCAAAACTGTTGTAAAAATTAACTTTTAAGTTCACCACAACACGAGTTAATAACATTTAAGTAAGTAAATAACATTATAAAACAAAACAATATTACTAAATACATTTTACAAACAACGTTTGTTGAACTAATGTTTTTGTTTAACGTTGTTTGTGTTTTGTTATTTTTGTTTTGATCACGCCTTTTGTGTTGATTGTTGGGGCCTGTTTTTACACCTTGCCACTTCACTAACAAAAAAAGCTTTCTGTCTCTTTCTTCGAAAGCTGCCCTCGCAACTGATTTGGGCCTTTTTCACACGTCACTTTTTACAGTTCTGTTAGCATTCTGTGGTGCAAACAACGCGTAGCCTTTTATTTTCCCGGGGTTGCGGGTTCGATTTCCGCCAGAGACTCTGGTTTCTTTCCTGCAGACAAGCGAAAGGCTTCGCGGGATTACCTTAGAATATTAAATAAAGCTGGATTTCAACAGAATCGTGTCTAATATTCGTTTCCAAATACTCGATTGTTTTTAGTTAACCCGGACTTTACAATATCCCCGTAGAATACACATAATACAATGGCGCTACATTAAATGAACAAGGTAGCTAGTTAACTAAACCATTTTGAGAAATTTGTCGTTCACCAACTATTTCTCTCCGTAAATTGATCGTATCACGCACTGCGTGACATGTGTCATCATCTTGGTTAAACCGCATAAGGGAAATAATAGTGCCTTTCAATTGAGGAAAGCATGTCTCTTTATCAATCAACTTTCACACTTACCTTCTGACCATCGTTGTTTGGATAGACAAATGGACCAATGACTCTACCGGCCCATTAAGAGCACATTAAGAAATTATCTTTGCTTGAAATGCGACAATCTTGTTAATCGATATAAATTTTGAACCAAAAGTTTTCTTCTACAAATTAGTGAATCCCCTTGGAGTTTTTGCTAACTTTAAAAAATATCTTTAAAGTGCAACTTAATAAGGGAATAAAAAGTTTGAACATATTTAAAGGCAAAGATTTTTATTATTTTATTTGTTTATCGTACGTTTGATATGAAATGACAAATTTTATTTCAACTTAAATTTTGGAGCAATAGAAACGTAGACCTTAAGTTTGCCGTAGTGAAACGTACTAGAGAATCTAGCGGGAATTGAACCCCCAACCCTCACATTGATTGAGTAGCTAAGCGGGGTACCCAAGTGCCTTAATTCAAAATACACTTTATTACTAATGTTTAAATATTTTGCTGACTTCAAAGAAAAAAAAATTATTTTTTTGCTTACTTCATTGAATGTCCCTAATGCTTTACTATTACTTCAGTCTAAAAAAATTAACTTTTCTTACTTTATTGAACACCCTTAATGCCTTACTTTATTAAGGACTTAAAAAAAAATTCAAACAAATTTATGCGTCAACTTTTCCATATTCGAGCAGACACTTTATTTTAAAATTCTTATTTGTGTATAGAGTATGGGGAAAGCCCCACTCCCCAAATAAAGCCCTGTAAAAAAAATAAGTTCCTTTTGGTCGTTGGTGGCATCGTTATAAAACTGTCTGCACCTTTTACATTTTTATTCCGCTTTCAGTTTTCCTTCATTCGGCAGTTACAGCCATGTTGCATTGAATGCATAAAATGTAGCAGCAGAAATTCATTGTTTTTGTTGGTGTTTCCTCGATGGTGTTGTAAGTTTGTCACATCAAAACTTCTTTGGTGGTTCTTGTAAAGTACGTTCGTTTATTCGTTCCTTCTATGATTAAATTTAAAATAAATCTAATAATAAATAATAAAAAAAAAAAAAAAATGAAAAATATGTTGCAACAAGCAGACAACAAACATAAAATCAATTGACACCTTTTTGGTTGTTGTTGTAGTTGGAGTTTTATGCTGCATTATTAGTCAGTCTGACTGACTCCGAGAGATGGTGTCTATTTTATGAATCTTTTCAAATCAAATAAAAATCGTAATGAATGGTTGGTAAGAGGGATGTTTCAATGTTCAGGTAGAGATGTGTGTGTGTGTCTCGGTTTGGTTTTGGAAAATTTCATGTCATGTCATGTCATTCAAAGTTCATTGAAGTTGCTCTAAGCCTTACTTACCACAATAGAGAAAATGAGTCTTTTTTGAGATCGACATAGAGATTAAACCAAACACCGGTATTATTCTTTACAAGCGTAACAGATGATATAACAATAAATGAAAACAATAAAGAGATCATTAAATAGTCATAATGTTTTGGGAAATTAAAAATAAAAGATTGAAAAATCTCAAATAACACTGTGCAACATTGTTGAAGTTATCGAGTGCGGAATTTCTCAAAGTATTTATCGGAACTAACAAAAAACACTTTTTGGGTTTCGCTAGTTTAGTTCGAATTTATAGTTTAATAAATATTTTGGCTAAATCTTGACTTCTCAGAAGAACATGCAATTTTTCTCACGTCTTTATGTCTGAAACCAATTGAATAATTTTAACTTCACAGAAAAAATTATTGCCGAATTATTTTCAAACAAACGCTTGTTTGAAAATTTTTTTAATTTCTATAAATTTTTTTACTGATTCAAACAATATTTTTGTTTGATTTTTATTTAACCAACAAAAATGTGGACAACTCTTCAAAAATATAATAAACGCGTTATTGGTGTCAAGTTTTCATAATTTTGTATGAAATATTTAACGCTCTTTAATGTTGTCGTCTTTTTGCATTTTTTATTTGATCGTAAGCAACACTTCTTTATGTGAAATACCTATAAGAACAACAGCAAAAAAACACACAGTCTATTTTTGGACGCTTTAAAAAGTGCAACTATAAGAAAAACAATAGCAGAAACAACTTTACAAGAAACAAAATCCCGTATTCAATTTTTTAAAACTGTTTGGTTAAATACATCAAATACAAAAATAGAATGATGCCGAAAAACATATCGAGTCGGTCTGCTGCCGTTTTTGGTTAAATTTCTTCTTTAGCAAAGGAAAGGATACAGCAACAGAGAGTGATAAAGAAAAACATTGTGTTGTGTGTATAAATAAGACTTCGTTCAAAAAATATTCCAACAAAAAAAATGTGTCTCAAAGCCAGCCGGCGGCTCTGTTCTGCCGTCATCTTCTCATGCAGTGCTTACTTGTGTGCGCGTCATTGCTTGTGCAAAAACTTTTTTTTTTTATTTTGAAATTTAGTATATGAATTTCAGTAAACTTTTTGTTTGATTCAGTTAAATTATTTGTTTGAAAAAATCAGTGTTTTTTTTTCAATAAACAGAATGCAAATAAATTGTTTGAATATGCAAATTTGTTTATAGGACCGATTTCAGACAAAAAATTTTTTGATTCTACAAATTTTTTGTTTGAATTGGAAAAATAATTTTTTCTGTGTTCTTACAGCTTTTTTTGCCATTTTGGAAGCTATGGCCCAATAATGGGGAAAAAAGTTACAAGAGCATTGAGGCATTAAATGCTGTTTGTTCGAGATAGTTTGTTACAAATTTTTTTCTCCTAGTCTATAGCTGCAAATGTGCTAAAGACAGGAAAAAAATTTCAATTGATTTCCGAGAAAAATTGCACGTTCTTCAAAAATTCAAACAAAACCTGTTAGTTCTCATAAGTACTTTAAGAAGTTCCACACGACAAGGAATTTGCATTTAATGTGTTGCATAGTGTAATTGTCTTTTAAAGAATAATCTGAAAAAATAAAAAAATGTATAGAAAATATTTGTGCTTAGTTTTGAGCATTTTTTGTTGGCCTTCTCTAAGCAGCTTTTTCCTGTCAACGATATCACTTTATCATCGAAGAATTTTACATACGTTAATCAGGCTTGAGGTCGCTGCACTTTTCTTGACTATAAAATCTCTTGTAGAAGTTTTGCGACCACTTTTTCAGACTTTTTAATTTTGAGCCTCATCTTAGCAGCGGCCTTACAACATTATCTTATCTTCTTGTTGTCCAAAGTTGGTTACGTGTTTGTTAAAAGTTTGTTATGAAACGCTTAATAACTCAAACCGAAAGCTAGAGCTGTAGACATTCAATGGCACTATCGAAGGTATCCATGTGTTAATTTTAAGTTTTTAAAATTTTAAAAATTTATGAGTCCATATATGGAACTTCGTTTGTATTTCAAACCCTACGATGATAAAGAGTACAAAATATGCCCCTTCACCTAGAAATATTTTTCAAAATGAACACAACTAACAAAACTATTTTTTTTACGAAATATTTCCAAACATATTATGGCTATATGGTTAAACTTTCATTCATCACATTCATCTTATGGCGCCAAGGTTATGTTCTTTATTAATGGGAAGGGGGTACCATGAGCTGCTGAAATCGGGCTAGACGATTACATGGGACCTTTACAAAACCTCCGGAATATGTGACCAGACATAAAGCCGTAATGTCAAATCCTGACAATTTTGCCTCAACCACCTGAACGCCAACAAGAGTGATCTGCATCACTTTATAACAGGGTATTCGAAATAAGTTTTATTTACACTGGCCCTAACCAAGAGCAGAGGCCAAATTACGCCATTCGATATCGCTTATAATATTATATAGGTGCCTATTATGAACTGTCGATTTTCGACAGCAGTCGAATTAGCTGATCGAACGAATTTTCATTTGGTATTATGGCGCGCATTCGACACAAATTTACTATTGTGGTTTTGTTAATTTACAGTAGTACATTTTCGATCAGCAGTCACTTAGGTTAGGTTAGAGTGGCCGGTCACAAAGACCCCACATAGACCAAATAGGTCGTTAGCGTTACCACGTTTTACGACAGTCCACAGAAGAATATTAGAAAGAAGTCATTCCGATGTAATGGTACTTAGAGTACCCCAGCTGTCATTTAAAATAAAAAATGTTTGTTTACAAATTTAAAAAATAAAATTAAAGTTAAACGTGATTACGGCGAAATTATGGTTGTTTTCAAATAATTAAGCTTCAGTGAGGTTTCATCCCATTTTTTTACATGCTGAACTTTGCTGCAAATCAGTTGGTCAAAAGAAACCTTTTCTTCCATAAGGAATATGAACGTTTCCAGTTACTGTTTACGACGTTGGACTTGCATAAAATGAACAAAACTGATAAAGAATATGGTATTTGGTATACGAACACAAAATAATTTACAAATAGTGACATTTTCAGCAAGTTTTTTACATTTATTTGCACCGTCGAAGGGAAATTTGTTTTCATTGAAAAATTCGATACATAACGATATTTTCGACAGTGCTGCCAACTCATAATACCAAATTAACATTCGATAGTCGATGATCGATAGCCAGCGAAAATCGTTTATCGAATGTAACTCATAATAGGGACCATAATTAAGAAAATTGCAATTGGCAGTGAATTGGCCTCACTCTGAGACGATCATGGAACGACACTACAAGAAAGACCATAAACTGGAATCCTCAGAGCAGCGGCAAAATAGGACTCCCAGCTCATACGTAGAAAAGCAAATCGATGTGTTGAATAGCTTAAATGGGTAATATCTGGAGCAAAGTAAGAGCGTTAGCACAAGACAGGAAACAAGTACAATTTAATACAAGGTGGCCCTATCGCTGAAACAATACAACACGCAATTCGCCTGGTACAACATTACCAATTTGTCAAAAATTTTAGTACACCTTTCAAACACTTATATATCGGACATGTTAATATTCTGAACGAAATTAATTGGCACATGGATGTTGATTATGTCACACCCGAGCCAATCTTTATCCTGGCTTCACGATAAGCATTTTGGATAACGTGGTCCACTATGATGACCTAAAAATTGCCGCGAATCACATTCAAATTTTCACGGACGGGTCTACAACACTGTATGGTGTCGGTTCTGGCATATACTCCGAGCAGCTAAACTGGAGCATTCCTATAAGGCTGCCGGACCACTGCAGTGTCATCTAGGCTGAGATAATGGCCATCCACACAGCCGCGAGACGCATCCGATACGGTGAAATATCTGGTAGGGATATTCACATTATTACCGATAGCAAGGCGGCCATAAGATCCCTGGAGAATGTGTTCATCACATCGAGAATTGTCCGAGAATGCCGGATGTCTCTGGAGGAGATAGCGAGACATTCACTGGTCACCCTTAATTGGGACCCCGGATACAGGGATATACTGGGGAACTGCATGGTGGATTCGTTGGCGTATGTATGCAGGCACCACCTTGAATCGAGACGGTTCAACATATAATGTAGGTGCTTCACTCCCAAGGAGTAAGCAACTCATGGCGCACAAGTTTCATATTATCGCCAGTCAGAGGTGGCACGATGAAACTACCTGTGGGGAAAGCAGGACAATCTGGCCCATCATAGATGAAAAAAGGACACGGCGGGCATTACAGCTGTCCAGACATCATCTTAGAAACCTGATCGCGGTTATAACTGGAAACTGGCCCATTGGGAGGCACGCCCAGAGGCTAGGGCTCCCTTACAATGACTTATATAGAAGTTGCGGCGAGGAGGAGGTGGAAGAGTCAACGGAACATCTTCTCTGTAATTGCCCGGAATTCGGAGATCTAAGACTCAAAATGTTTGGTCGAAGAGCCCTTGGGGGCAAAACTTGTCTCTCTGATGTTGATATTAAACAGGATCCACTCCTTTACTGAATCGACCGGATGTTTGCGTGGGAACTCTAGCAGCCAGATAACAAAGGACCCATGGGAGACGGTGTGACTTGGTAACACAACGGGAACTAATTAATGGACCCACGTGAGCTGTGCTTGATCACGGCTGCCAATGGAACCTAAGTCATGAGCCACATTCAAACACTTTCAGAGACGCACAATACAATTAATGAAAGCCATCATGAAAACATAAACAATTTTTGACACTTCATGTTTAAATAGCCAATTTACCGTTGCTAGGCTGATGATGGCGTAATAAAACCCTCTAATATACAATTTGGGTAGACATAAATATGTTCAACTAATTTAACTAAATTAAGGCGCATGATCCTGATAGGAACGACGGGAACATAATTTTTGAAATGAAATCTTTGGATATATAAATATTTTATTTCCGATTTTTTATTTTTTGCTTAGTGACCTAATAAGCTATCCTACTTTTACCTTCCATTAAATATTAACAATTCGTATTATCCATACCAAAAAAAAAAAAACTTTGCAAATGCATGCAAACGTCATGTGCATAATAATTGACACGTTCGTGAAAAGATGTGTTTGCAAATTAAATTTTCTGCTTAATAATTCCATGTAGGAAGGTGCAAGTATCAAATCACATATACACAAAGAAATGTCAAACTTTCTTCAAAAAATTTTTTTCAAGAGGTTCAATTTAATTTGAGTTTTTTTTTAAAACAAAAGTCTAAAGGCAGTGTTAGAGATCATTTAAAAATTTGAAGAGACTGCTGTTGCCACAGCCAGGTGCATTATGATCAGCTTCAAGCGTCGACACCGAACTTGACACAATCAGCATAAAATTGGCTTGAAAAGGTTGAGCAAAAGTTGAAAGAAAGAAGAAACCCATAACTTAGTTACAGCCAGTAAAAAGCAAAAACTTGGGTACATGAACTCCGGAAAATGACGATGACTAAAGGAAAACGTTTTCAATGAAGAAAATGATAATGAGTTGTTGTGGCAACTATAAACGTCTTAATAACAAAAAAAAAAAAAAAAAACACACAAACAAATTTTAAAAGAAAATAAAAAATAAAGAAAAAACACCACTATGGAGGTCATAAAATATTAAAAGAAACGAATACGAGAAGCAAAAAATAACAATAGAGAAATTCAAAAGAAGAAGATTATTTGAAAAAGAAAATATTTTTCTTTTTCTAAAAATTGTTATTGCAGTTGCTGAAGTGGCTGTTGCTGTAGCGGCTGCAGTTATTATTGTTGTCGTCTACCTCATCGATATGCACGTTTATGAAGTGGGAAAACACGACTGTGCATATTTAATTGTTGATTATTCACCATTAGCCTCAATCAAGCGCCAAACCGTGATTTTAGTGATCAAAATGCTACGTGATCATGCTATAAAACAAAAATATGTATGTACAAAACACACACACTACTCAAACATAGATACATAAAAATACAAATAGGCGTACAAATAAACATATACACGCAAAAGAAATGCCCGGCAGTTATTAAAAGTCCCCGCTATAGTGTAGTTCAAAGTCCTAATTATAGTAAAGTCGGTAGCTTCGAATAAATTGTAGTCCACGATTTCGACTATTGTTTGGTTTATAGTTTGAAATAAGGTCTTGTCTAAGGTTTCGATATAGCTCTAGTCTATAGTCTTAATTCGACTATTTTATAGCCTTAAGTCTAGAAGATGGTCTAGTCGAGACTTGACCACCAGCAAGGTTATTCGCAGGAAAAGATAATGGGAGGAATAGAGACCGTACCAAAGCAGGTTCAGGAGATCTGCGAAAGCCTGTACTTAGGCAACCACTCAGAAGAATACCCAGAGGGAGGCGTATAATGCCGATTGACGACTCTGTGGTTGTTTCTAGTATTAATTTTTTTCATGTTTATTTATTATAAAAACACCGCTCACTTTGGTTCTTCAGTGGCCCCTTTTTGATACCCAGCGCCAACGCCCATTCTACAAAGCGGTCACTCAATAGGGGACACTGTTAAATTCAACCAATTCGCCTTCCTAATCAATTGAAGAAGCACCTTAGTTATATCTAAGATAAATAAGCCAAACAGTCAAACACCGGTTTTTCTGGGTGTATCTCCGAATTCCAGACATTGACACAGAAATGCTCTTATGCTCTTCGACATAACAACTTTTTTTATTTTTATACCCTTCACCGCAGGTGTAAAAGGGTATATATAAGTTTGTCATAACGTTTGTAATTTCCACAATATTGATTTTAGACCCCATAAAGTATATATATTCTGGGTCCATATGAGAAGAGAAGTTGATTTAACGATGTCCGTCTGTCCGTCTTACGTTTGATATGTGTTTTCCGGATAATCCAGACATGATAGCGGCTAGGTTGTTTTACATTTATGTTACATACAGTCCACCATTTCTTGCTATTGAAATTCAGCCAGATCGGTCCAAAAATGACGTAGATATGAGCAAAAAACCACGACTACCTCTAAATTTTTCCAAAAATCCCTTGTTGTATTTTTTTAATTTCTGTATATCTTGAGAACGGCAAGAGCCAAAGTTTCCAAATTAGGTACACATATTTAGGTTGCCAATACACACCATCCTACAAAATGTGGGCGGGATTGGAGAAGTGGGCGTGGTACCTCCCGTACAAAAAAAATTAAAAATTTTATAAAAACCTAAATTTTAGGGCTGCTATACGTCCTATGGATATGACTTATGTAGCAAAATATCTGAAATTTCTTGTAGAACATATTTTATAAAAAAACTCGGAAAAATCGGTTCAGATACAAAAAAGTTATGACCAAAATTAAATTTTTTTTTTAAATACCCACTTTCGGGAACCATATTTCTCCCCGAGTCCAAGCTTTATAACTAAAGTAAATGGTAAATTTCTTCTTCAACACGTTGGTATATAAATCTGCCAAATCGGTTAAAAAATGGCAGAGTTATAACCGAAATACTGAATCCACAAAAATTACTCTTTTTTATAATTAACTTTGTTAAAATATATATTTACAAGTTTATATAAATGTTTATATATAAATATAACTTAAGTAAATGGTAAAATTCTTCCTTAACACGTATATAAAACTATCTAATCGGTAAGACAATGGGTAATTTATGAGCAAAATACTCAAAAAATGGGCTAAAAAACATCAACATTTTTATAAAAACCTAAATTTTAGGGCTGCTATACGTCCTATGGATATGACTTATATATCAAAATGTCGGAAATTTATATGAGTTATAACAGAAATACTGGGGTCTAATCACCGCATACGATATCGACCAAAATTCATCGAAATTATTTATTTTGGTATCTTGAAACTCGATTTAGAATGAAATGTATTGAATTTGAAATAATAGCATTCGACATCGAGTAACTCGACATTACATTTATCGAGTTTTCATTCGATAGTATCGAATGCAGTGATTAGAACCCTGAATTCCCGAAAATTACTCTTTTTATACCTTTCACCGAAGGTAAAAAGGTATATACAATATTGATCCTACACCCTATAAAGTACATATATTCTGGGCCCTTATGAAAAGCCAAGTTCAAAACCGGTTGTCTCTTATTTAAAAAAAAAATATTTACCAGTTTTATTTAGTTTTTGTCTAGTTGCTCTGTATTCTGCTCGCACAATGGTGAAGGGTATATAAGATTCGGCACAGCCGAATATAGCACTCTTACTTGTTTTATATAAATTCATTTATTTTCCAAAAAAAAAAATTCATTACAATGTAAATGCCTCAGCGCCTTGAAGGCATTTTAGAGGCGAGTTGGCAATAATATATTACTTATGAAATAATTTATATTAACAAATAGAAAAAAAAAAAATATATATTTAAATCAAAAGTAGCAAAAAAAAAATAATATTTTAACATTCAATATAAATTAGAATTACATTAAAAGTTCCTCTATATTTTGAAGCAAAAAATTTTTAAACTAGTTTTGAATAAAGAAATGCTATTTATATTTTTCAAATTTGACGGTAAACCATTGTATTCACGACTACCCATGTACTCAATACGTCGCGTCGTAGTTTCTAGCCTACATGCTATTGCCAAGTTCATATTATTCCTTGTACTTAGTGAGTGCTGATACCTCAAAAAATATATGGTATGATGTCCAACTCTGTTTAAACACTTAAAAACATACATTAGTAATTGCATTTTGTAAGTGCCATAAATAGGTAATACAGTTTTAAAAACGTCTGTGATAAAGTTGAATGTGTGATGGGAAGATTATCTACCACTTTTAAAGCTTTATTTTGCATACGTTGCAACATTTTTAATTCAGAACTTTTCTTATGTCCATATAAAATGGCTTTGAACTAGTGCATTATAAATTAATAATTTCGTTTTTTTTTTATCAAATTTGTTATTAAATTTGTATAAAAAAACCAATTGCCTAGGCTGTTATAATCTTAAGATTTTGGATATGTTGACTCCAAGCAAGATTGCTCTGCAGTTGTATACCTAAAGAACTGACTTCCATGATTTCTTTTTCATCTACAAAAACACTAAAGTTGTTACGATCCAATATGGCTTAAATCTCATCAATCGAGTTTTATTAGCATTTAAAAAAAGTTTATTTATTCTCATAAACTCCGATATTAATGCCGCATATCGCTCTATATGTACTTTGGCTACCGTTTCATGCTTGTAAGGGTAAAATAAACTAATGTCGTTTGCCAGTAAGTTCCAGATTTTTCAAGTCATTTATATATGTAAATAATAAACAATAAAGGTCAAAGTACGCTGCCTTGCGGAACTCCAAATTCGACTTCACGAAACGAACTTTTGCGAGCACCAATCTGGGCAAACTGCTTACGATTTCTTAAATAACTTTCCAAAAGAGATAGTTATTTTCCACATAAACCATAACACTTAAGTTTTTGTGACAAGATGTTATGATCAATTAAATCAAATGCCTTTGTAAGATCATAAAATAAACCTGCCATGCCACAATATCCATCATCTAGACCTTTGCAAACAAAATTAATAACATTAACGGCAGCTTCATCTGTACCACATGCTTCCCGGAATCCATATTGAAAATAATTTAGTAAATTATTTGTTCTCAAAAAAGTGGAAATTCGATTGTGCAAAATTCTTTCAAACATATTATCAATGCTCGATAAAATAGCGATTGGTCTATACATATCAGACGTACAACTATTGATTCCTTTTGGAATCGGTATTAACTTATGAATTTTTAAAATATCAGGATAAATGCTCATATTTACCATATTTTTAAAAATATTTACAAAAATAGAAGTAAACTCATTCTTATTACTCAATATAACTTTGGGCAGAATATTATCATGTCCGGCGCTTTTATTTGGCTTTATTTTTAATATAACATTTATTTTAATATAACTTCTGCAGTAGTCATTGAATTCTAGACCCGTTCTTCTCCCATGAGTACCTATCAGCCAGTGCCCAGTTATCACCGAGTCAACTATTCAAATCTGATCCATATTGAACGTAACTATAGAGCTAGTTGCAGATCATCATCGCCACGCCACAATGCCCTGAATACGGAGCATGGGGATCTGTGAGAACACCTCATTTGTGCAAGTCTATAAAACTCGCTCATGATAAGCGACTTACAGTGAGCCATTGGAAATCCAACAATTTGACCAATGAAGGAGTCATCCACCTCGTTTGGCAAGCTCATTTGCTGTCTGATTACCCCGGAAGTTCGAGTGTCATGAAACACGCATCAGCTCTATCATCGAATGTTTCGCATTCTCATTTAAAAAAATCCGATATTTTGCAGTTTACCCAAATGATGTATTGACACACTGGTGCGATGCAATGGTAGCCTTGCCACTTGCTAGTGGCTTACCTTAGCCAGTTAGCCACTAGCCTTATAGCAGATATTTCCGCCTTGAGGACTCTACAGTCGTCCGGCATTTGAAAGGGAATTTTTATATCCAGTTCCTCCATGAATAAACTCTTATTCCTTTCCTCGAACGGTCAGTAAGACCCTCTACGGGTGGGTCCACGAAAGTCATTTCAACAGATAACCCATTTCCGTTCGACTTATATAAGGAGTAACTTGCAACGAAGAAACGTTCCGAGTTTCAGTAGTTCAACCTGCCAGAGACAGTCGAATTGAATCTTACTTTTGTAATTTAAAGTCACCAACATTTTTGCGTTTGCGATTTACAGAACAGCTATTATGCGATTTAAAGTCAGAATCGCAAGTATTAAGCGTTTTCCGACTATCAGAAAGTGCCCGTGAACCTGATAGATATAGATGACACGTATGGTCATGTTTCGAAAATTTTAATCGAGTGAAATTGAAATCGATAGAGATTTTAAATACAATTTTTTTAGAAATCGCCCTTGGTTTTTCTGATTTTAAGAGTAGTTCTGGTAAAAAAGTACTTTAATTATAAAGTATATAAAATAGATTATGTGTATGCACTTTTAAACCCGGACCCGAAAGATTCGAGGAAGAGAGGAGAAGATAAGATCCGTTGCTACTGTGGCGTTTTTCACCAAAGATTGTTTTAGAAACAATGATGACATCGGAAAAAGACTTAAATCTGGTAAAATGATTCGTGACATATAAAAACGAAACTTTACGAGGGGAGAAACAGACTGAAAAATAAGTGATAGCGGCACAATAACGAAGTGAATATGAGAAATGTAAGAGTGGGGCAATAAACCTTCCACCTCGCGAAGTTGTGCCACTTGACAGTACTGCAGTGCAAATGATGACGGTCGAGGTGGTTTTAGTCGGTTGGAATCCGACATACCCACTCGGGACCTATCGAATATTACTGCATTTAGTACAAAAAAGAATTCTTCTAACATTTTTATCGCATGTTTTAACCGTATAGTTTAGTTAATTTTAACGTCGGTCTATAGACTCGAATTTAAAGTCTGGTTTTGTGTATTGTCTTCAGTCTATCAGCCATGTCACAGAGAACAATACCGTTCGGAAACGGAATTCATTCCGTATTTTGGTGCTTAAAAAAATGACGAAAAAAAATTTCGGAATGAAACCGTTTTTGTTTTCATGAACGGAATGGAAGTTTTCTGTATCTGAAAGACCAAAACACTATCAAAATACACTTTCTATCAATAAAGAAATATGATTTCTTCGATTCCGAATGGAATTGTACTCTGTGACATGGCGGTATAGTCTAGTTTATTGCTTAGTTTTCATTGTGACAATGTTTTACGAACTGCATGGTATTAAAAAAGCAGTGAAGATAAAAACTCCAAAGATTCTTTTGATGGTACCAAAAATACTTCCCTTTACAGAGTTTTTAGTTTTGTGTAAAATCGTTGTGCACTTTCTTGAATGTTTAGACAGTTGTTATTACAGAAAACATTTACTTTTTTGTGGGCCACTACCATCACATCTATTAAGAATGGACACATAATGTTATTTTCCTATTTCAATACACAAAAGATGATCATCATCATCATCAACAGAAATGATAAATTAATGTTAAGTATTCAATAAGCAGTGGCAAGTTAGAGGGGACTTAATACAAATCCTGCGACTACTGCAACAATACAACTGCAGCATGCTGTAAATGTCTGGTGGTACGTATTGTGGTAGTAAGTAGTTTTCATCAAATTTCATGACATGATTTGCATTACAACCGTAAACAAATACATATGTGTTTAAATGCGTTTTATTTTTCATTTTTATGTTACCAGAAAGGGCTACTCTACGTGATTGTTTAGAGTAACTGTTGTTGATTGATTTAAATATGCTGCTAAATTATCACGTTTTTGTTAGACTTTTTTTTTGCAGATTCTAAAAAGTCGCGACCTTTTCAGCTTAATTTTTTTTTTGTGGTTTCATCTGCCAATGTCAGGCAACCTAGTGACACTGTAAATGAAGATTGCTAACAAAAAAATATTAACCGCAGATTTGATTGGAAACTGTAAAAAAAAATATTGGGCAAATAAAAATATGTTATACAGGTCAAAGATAAAATTCATAAATTGAACAAGTTCCTAAGAGAAATTAAAAAATATTTAAATAAATATATTTTTGCTTTTAATTATTGCTTAGTTTGGGCTAACACAATAGTATTGACCTTGGATCTACACGAAATTCTGGCAAACAGAAAACACTAAGCTATAATGAAATCTAAAATCTTAACTATAGTTTAGCCTAAAACATAGACTATGTTAACCTTTATAACTCTGTGCAACAAAATTCGGGCCATCGCCGCAAGCCTCAACACTCGCAATGCGAAATTAAAGTAGACTTCTAGTAGAGCAAATCTGCGAAAGGGTTTTGAATAGTAAGCTCAGGTTCCCGACATATGGGCCCCTAAAGTTTTTGAATTTTTTGAAAAGGCGTTTGGTATAGGTCAAAAAAATATACTAAAAGTACATTTGAGCTAAAAAATAATTTCAGATCTCTTCACTAGAATCGTACGGTGATTCTCTTCTTAGAATATTTTTTGTACTTTTTTAACTTTCCCACAAAAGTATACTAAAACGGCACTTTAGAGGGTTAAAATGTTCCACGGATATTTTTCGCATCAAATTTTACTAGGGGTCTTCTAGTTTATACACACTGCACGATTTTTTGGTCTTAGAAGACCCCTAGTGAAATTTGATGCAGAAAATATTCGTGGAACATTTTAACACTCTAACGTGCCGTTTTAGTGTAGAAGTTAAAAAAGGACAAAAATTACCCATTAAATGAGTGTTAGAAGGTGAATTTATTCTTTGAAAAGAATCGCCATACAATTCTACTGAAGACATCTGAAATAGTCTTTTAGGTCAGAAGTACATTTAGTAAATTTTTTTGACTTGTACCAAACGCATTTTCAAAAAATTCAAAAATGTCAATGCCCGAAATTTTGAGAATTCGTTTTAAATACATTACACGAACTTTTGAAGATCCCTGGTGAAATTTTAAGCAAAAAATATTCATAGAACATTTTAACCCTTAAAAGTGCCGTTTTAGTATACTTTTGTGTAAAAGTTGGGAAAAAGGACAAAAATGACCCTTTAAAATTTGTGTTATAGGGTAAATATATTCTATGAAAAGAATCGCCATATGATTCTATCTGAAATTATTTTTTAGCTCAGCAGTACATCTAGTATATTTTGTTTGAGTTATACCAAATGCCTTTTCAAAAAATTCAAAAACTTTAGGGGCCCATATTTCGGGAGCCCGAGCTAACTTTTCAAACCCCTTTGGCAGATTTCCTTTACTAGTAGACTACATTCACTTCGCGTTGCAAGTGTTGAGGATGGTTTTTTTGTTGCACAGTGTAATCATTACCAAGTTATTGTTATGGCCGTTTTCGCATTAAGTGATTATCTTTTTCCCTAACAAAAAACTGCAGATTAATTGGGTTTTTGTCAATGTCTCACTTGCTTCTGTTCTGTCGCAAAGCTTACTCGCCCTTATCGTCAAATTATTTATTTGCCATACATATAAATTCAATAAGCTGACTGACGTCCAACTTTTAGATGTACATATCGCTCGATTGCTGCAAGACCGGCATAACTCAAAAAAATTCATTTCGAGATAAACGCATTTAAAGTTTTTGATTTGTTCTAACTACTTCAAACTGGGAAAGTATAAAAGATATAAAGATGAATTTAATAAACAATATAAAGAACAATTCTGCATCATTAACTTCAAAATTTCATTTTTTGAGTTATGCCGGCCTTGCACCAAATGAGCGATATGTATTTTAAGAGGTGTTGCCAACTGAAAATAATCTTTTTGTGGGTATATTGAGAAAACCAAAATCGGTGACGGACAGTTTATCATTCTAAAAAATTTTATAGAGATTTAGTAACATACAGTTTGTCGATTCATTGAAAAAAAGCCCATAACCCAAATTTATTACCTGGAGTATAGTCTGTTTTATAATCTACTTTAGATTATAGTCCGTACTCTAGTCTAGGCCATCATACCCTTCGCTGTAGTTTAGTCAATATTTTACTCTTAAGTCTTCACTAAATCCTATAGCCTACACTACATTCTAGTTTTTACTATTTATTTTATTTTATTACACTGCAGTACAGTCTACTCTTTAAATTAACCTTAATTCTACGAGCATAATATATTCTTGCATATAGACAAGAATTTAATTTAAAGTCTGCAGTACTATCAAATGTGTACACTTTTAAAAAGTAGTCAATTCTTTACATGATCGTTTAGCCTGCAGTCTACACTATCGTCTAGTCTTTTATCTTTACAACCGTCTATTGTATACAAACTAGATTGTAGTAAACACGATAGTGTAGTAAACACGACAGTGTAGTAGATACGATAGTGTAGTAAACACTATCGTCTAGTCTACATAATCTTCAAATCTTTCTTAATTGTAAATGGCGTGCAAAATCTTAAATAGATATGAATATCCCCTTTTCAATTCATATTGTCAGATTTGACTGGATGTTGTGCGCCGTCTACTTACTGACCCGCCTTCTTGTTGCCAACCACCTCTGCCATCATGCATCTTGGACAATCGGGTGAAACGTTTGTCCAGATTTGAAAAGACACCTTCCATAAACCACGCGCCTCGTAAGAAACTAGCTAAGATGGTACTTAAATAACTTCTTCATGTTTGCGTTCTGTCCATTTTCTCTTTACAGCAATTAGCCTGAACGTCCATCGACCTTTTGGGAAGATTTTCCGTCCCCTTTGACATTAAAGCATGCCTTAATTCCACTATCTTCTGGTCTATAGTCTGCACTGTTGTCTAACCTATAGCCTCCACTAAAGTATATTTTATAGTTTTACACATAGTCTGGTGCAAAGTAACATATCGTTACCTAAATCGCAAAAGGCCCTAACTAAGCGAAAATTCAAAATCGATTTTTCATTGATTCTGATGTACTGCATCAACACAAAGGTCCACACAAAGTTTTGGAATCCCTCAAAAAAAAATTAGCCATTTTATTAATAAAAAACCAACGGCCCTTTTATATGATAAACGCTAAAAGGTTTGCATGATATGCAACATTGTCAATTGTCAAAGCAACTGGTAGGCTTACAAGAAAAATAAATTATAAAAAGTTTAAGCCTTTTTAGCAATTTATCATTTTAAATAGGTTTTGCTTCGCCAGTATAATTTTATATAAAATGTTAGATAGGGCCTTTTGCATTAAGGGTAACGATACTTATTCTTCTTCCATAAATTTAAATTTTAAAGTAATTCTAATATACCAATATAGCATTTCAATTAATTTTAATATGTCTCGAAATAATTTGTTAATGTGAAATAATTACATACATTTAAAATTTAATGTTAAATTGCTACAAAAAAACACAGCACACATACAAACATAAATTTTAAATAAGTGTACTTGGAAAATTTGTTAGAATTTATTATATTTCGAAATAATTTGTTAAGGTGCGTATTATTAAATCTTTAGCACCGTAACCACAAAATCCTATTTTCCTGTGATACTTCAAAGTCACAATAAAATAAAATTAATTAACCTTACACACTGACAAGCACAGAAGCAATACACTTACATATTATCCACATCCTTATACTTATTCATTTACTCGCAGACATTCGAAGTCCTTGTCACTAACATTAAATCAATTAGTCTCACGTACTTCTGAGTCGATGTATGTTTCTGTGCGTTCAGCTCGTCATGATTTCACTTTTTTTTTAGGGGAGGGGAGTTTTTTGATTTTATTTTACTCCTGACTGCTTTTTCATTTGCTTTCGGCTTAAGGAATGCCACCCGTAAAATAGATTTGATATGGTTTAAAACGTTTCGTTTGCTTTGTTTTTGCTCCTGTTCTTTTAGTTTGTAATTTTTCAAAATATCTGAAGAAAAATTTCCATTTATCTCTTAGCGACAAATCTTTAAGAGATTGATATACTTTAGAAAATATGTACTAAATAGTACTAATTGTTTCTAGCAGACTTTAAAGTGAACTATAGTATAGTCTACTGACTTCAGGGAAGCCTATGCCACGATTAGGTCACCACCGGCTTTAACTCGATTGTTAAATATTTTTCCGTTTTTCTCACGGTAGCTCTTTGTTCTTATTCTCTTAGGATTTAAGGTTTTTCGCTCCGTTTAAGAAGCTTGTTCTACTTAAAGTGGCGTACAATTTCTTGATTCGCGTAGTTCATGTACGGTTTTTGTTTTGGGTTACTTGGATTGTCCGAACCTGGTACTTTATAAAGGGTTATGACTTCTAAAACTTCAGATAGGGCTTACTGTAAAACTAGCTGTCATACTAATAATGTGTGCTTGAATTTTTTCTTCAGTAACACTGTTTCAGAACAATGTTTATAAATCGTGAAAAATTATTTCCGAAATTCGCGGTCTGTTTGCCACATTTAAGTTTACGTTGCGCAAAATCGTCAATCTGAGCATCTAACAAGCAACACTATGGATCGATTCATGATCTCATATACTCTTTAAGCCCGTACCGTGCGTATAGAAGAAGCCATCGCCGCTGTAGATGTGAGTGTAATAGAGGACTCGAATTTATCGATCCGGCGACATTCTCAGCAATCCAGTTTCTACCCGTCCATGGCTTCGAAAATTTTGAGGAAAGATATTGGCTTACATCCATATAAGACCCAACTGGTGCAAGAATTAACACCACCGGTCCATCAATTGCGTCGTGTGTTCGGTGAATGAGCTTAGAATTAACTGGAAGTTATATCAGATTTTTGTCGTCAAATCATCTGCAGAAATGAGGCCTAATTCTGGTTTTTAGTGTTTGTAAACAAGCAGAATCATCATTTTTGGAGAGAGGACAATTCTCATGAGACTCCATTACATGCCCAAAAAATTACCGTGAATAGCGAACGCTCGAGACAAATGATTAGTGTTTTTTTTTCCCCAAATGTCATTAAAAATAATTTGGAGGTGAAATGGTTCCAACAAGGCAGCCCAACACGCCATACCGCGCGTGACACCATCACTTTGTTAAGCAAAACGTTTGGTGACCGATCTTAAAGTGATCTTAAAAAATGTAACTGTGAATTAGCCACTTCGGCCGTGTGATTGGACCCCTGTGGACAACATTGGGTAAGGGTACATAAAATCTCCCGTCAATGCTGTAAGACCAGCAACGATTGATTATATAAAAGCTAACATTCGATGCACTATTGACAAAATAGGACCGGGTGTGATCGGGAAAGTGGTACAAACTTGGACAGACAGGATGGCGTTCATAACGCACATGTTTTATTTAAAAAAAAATACATGCCTCTAAAAAAACACCTCTTAGCTATATATATGTTTCTGTTTTAACAAAGTTCATTAGAAATGTTTCCAGTAGTTTGATGGGAGCAGTCGAGGAATACAACATTATCTTCGGGACAATATCATGGCCTAGGATTATTTCCATTGGTGCTGTTATTGTTATAGTTCTAAGATTATTGCTCATTCTTTGTGCTCCTAACTTAAAGCCTCTTTCTCCAATTCTTATCAAGTTAGGTCAAAAATCCATGTCTGTCGTTTCAAGCGTTAGGGTAATGCGAGGGTGGACATCAGGCCTTTTTAGACCTTATATTAGAGCCAATCCTATGCCAATCGAGAAATAGCGTCCGAAACTTTACCACTTACTTAATGCTGACAACTTTCAAACGTATTTTGGGACGTGTCTGAAAGCAGTTTCCAAAGAATTTCATTTCTGCGTGCTAAAGTTTCAGTATACCACAATTGTCAGACCGATAGTGCATGAATCCATCTGCGATTCCAACGTCAAAGTCTAGGAAAACCATGGACACCTTCCACTCCCTACTACAATTTTCTTGAGAGTATTCCTGGGATTAGATACCTTATAAAGGGAGGTTCCCGCTATCCTTTTCACATCATTTTTCCGTCGTTTTACATCCATCCATACAGCTAGGACTATAGTGTAGTCAATAGTGAGGACTATATTTTAGACTATAGTTTAGCCCACAGACTATAGGGTAGACTATAGTTTTGACTTAAGCTTAAAATATAGTTTACACTACAAGATAGAATATAGGAAAATTTTGCTTTAGACTTTAGCCCATACCATTGTGCTTGCAATATAGCTGAAAATTATAGTAGAGACTATAGTGTTTATCGACTGTTTCAGTACATATTCTAGTCGTTTTAAAGCATTTTTCCATCTTTTGTTTAATTTTTTTCTCTAATTTAACACACATACTGAAAGTATTTCACGGATATCATTAGTTTTATTAACGTTTTTTGCACCCAAGACACACAAACACATACTCACCAAAATCACAAAACCAAAAAAGAAGAGTGTACACAAAATTTGTATGAATGTCAAAGCAAAAAAAAAACAAAATGAAACAAACGAAAAAGAAAAAATCTTGTCTCCAAGGCACGTATGTGCATTTATCAAAATCATTTACTACTCATTGTTTAGCCATAAGAAATTACACATTAATGGTTGGTTGGGTGTGTAGGTTTAAATAGGGTTCTCGGTAATTTAGTTAAAAGCAATGATGAGAGCTGTTATGCTGGCGTGCAAGTCTATAAGTCTTTGTAGAGCAGATCCCAGTGTATTTGATTCTTAAATACTCGTACATTTTTTATTAGTAACAATGTTTTAAATGTACGTGCATGTGGTACATTAACAATAACACAATGGGTATGTAGCAACAATTACAAGATTAATTTTTTATTTTTTTTTTGTTTGTTTCGTTTGTTTTGTTTTTTTTTTCAACTAAGCAAAACAGAAACATTTACAATAACAAAATTTTTAAATTGGCAACAAATTGTTCAAATTAGTGATAATTATAAAACCTTAAACAGAAGAATGATAAAATGTTTTAAGAATTAAGAGTAGAATAGGAAAGGATATAAAAGATAGTGTCATGCAAAGGATTTAGTATAAACGAGAAACATTAAAAGTCAATGTTAAGTTAGAAATTTAAGATTTAAAGAATATTTTTTCACATTATTGTTGTCTGAACATGTTGTCTTAGGGAAACTGCTTGTTCGAGACTCATCTGTTCTTTAAATTAGGATTTTTATCTAGATTAATCCAAATAAGGGTTTTCTCCGTCACGGACAGTACTAAATGGGTACAGACGATGCCTCTGACAAAATCTTGTAAACATTTATTTCTTATGAAACCAACAAAGAGCCAAGGAGCCACAAAAGTGAAGGAGGTACAGAAGACAGGGATATTTAACAATTTGACAGGAATTTTTACAATCGACTTATGCTGAGGGTTCAGTTATCTTAAGCGATCGACAGTTAAAAATTTTAAAAATTTGAAGAGGAAAGTTTGCTCCTAGTGACCTGAAGGCAAACGCGACTAGAACCGAGCGACAGGTCAAGGTTATCAGCTGGGAGATTCTCAAAGACCCCTTTGAATTTAAAAAAGTGTCTTATCTGGGCCCAAGAGTAAATGAAACTGTATTTAATTTAAGTGCGAGCTACACTCAGTAGTCTTTACATTTATCCATCACAGTGACCAATTTGTTCAAACATAGATTGTTTTTATACCAACTTTATTCAAGTAGTACCCTGCAGTTTTAGCTAAGGCATATCTACCAGCTATAGACGCATGAAGATATGCTTAAAACTACTGTCTTCAAGGTGGTGGGTGTGTTAATGCAACTTAAGGTCCACCTAGCTCTTGGTATTGAACTTGCGCTAAACAAGGACATCAAATTGCCACATCTTTGAGATTGCAGTTGACCAAAGTCCTATCTGATGACTTGGGAACCAGAAGACCTTTGGAGGAATTAAAGCTCTAGATTGGTCATTCTAAAACCGTTTGATTACTCTTCTTATTTTAGTAACTATCCCCCAACAAAAATGGAAAAAAGAATATATTTATGTGAGACAATTAGAAATATTCGTCTTAGACGCCATTAAAAAATAATACTTAGAAATTATTTTCTAACTCTCCTGAAGTCCCAATTCTCGGTCGTAGAATAAATGTCAGTTTGACAGTCTGTCTGTCTGTTTATCTCTCATAAACACCTTCACTTTTGAGGGACTTAACAGAAAAGAAAGGTTTTGATTATCAAATAGTTTTGTGTTCTAAATTATAGTTTCAGATTGAAATCGACAAACGGCAGGGTAGGAAAAGAGTTATGAAACCAAACGTGGAACAGCCTCCCTGATAAAATGATTTTTCCATTCTATTTACAAACCCTAGTTATATTTTCAATGTGGTGTATTTGGATGTTTATTAGTTTGTGATCAATTAAGCGAAACCCGCTTAATGGATTTGGAAGAAATTTAGTAGACTGATAGCTTATGGCCTGGATTAAAATATAGTGTAGTTTTGAAAGATAAATCGGGAAATAAGTTGGTACTTTTTCTGCTTTTGATAACTTTGGTATGCAGATTGCATATGGTCCAGATTATATTATAGGGTACTTTTTAAGGGATAAAATTGGAACTTTTTTAAGAGTTAAAAAGAGATAAAATTGGTACATTTTCTCTTTTCGATAAATTTTATATAGACTTACATACTATAGCATGCAGTAACATACGTGTACTTCCTAGGGGCCTTAAATGAGGAAAAGCTGGTAATCTTGGTACATTTTTACCTTTGGCACTTTTTCTTTTTTCGGAAAATTTGGTTTATAGATAGCACATGGCTTAGATTAAAATATATGGTACATTTTAAAATAGGTAATTTTGGTACTTTTTCTCATTTCGATAAATTTGGTACATACGTAATCTTATGGCCCAAAGGCCGGAATATACACGTTTGGAAACCTCATGCTTTTCATATGTTTGTTCCTGAAATTTTCACAGTATAGGCTATAAATATTCGTTAAATTTCAAGTAGGCGTGCCAGCTCTCATACAAAGACAGCAAGAGACATCACATAAACACATGATAACAACACGCCACTACTCAAAAGCAGACGGCAGCACCAAAAACAGATAGGAGATTCAACGCTCCACTACTCATTAGTCAATGGCAGCATCAAAAACAGCACGTAAAATTTAATACCACCATATAGATGGCAGCAAGGTAAAACAGTAAAAGCTTTCAAATTTGAAGCAAATATTTTCGTTATTAAAACAAAATATCAATAAAAAAATTAACTAAACTGCAAAAGTGAGCGTGTAACTTTCCATAGAAGGACAATATAATTATCTAAATATCCGGAGAAGGATAATAGTAGAAGTTTACAATTTGGTACAAAGTGCTTCGTTCTCCATATTTAATTTAATTAAGATTTAAAAGACCGGTCCATAAAAAGCTTATACTTATACGTGTATAATAATCAGAGCCTTGTTGCCACTTAAATCATTAATATCGAAAGCTTTAGCACTTAATTGAACCCTTAATGTTAAAAACAACTTACAACTCAATGGCGCCACATGCCAAACGATTTAAAAAGAACACATTTCAATACGCATAATTTCTCGATATGAATTAGCCAATAAGATCGAAAGATCTTTTTCCCAATATGGATCTATTAGTAGCCATTAGAATTCAACGCAATTATTGCGAAAGAACGAATAACTTTGGAGGACTTTCCAGGTTACTTTATGCGCCCCTGTTGCGAAATACTTGACTTTTATACTATTTTGTACCCGAGACATTCACAATAACCATGTACCCGAAATTTATTTAAGTAAATTTGAAACCAAGACAATTCTTTAATGAAATCTATTAATTCTTAACATACTAAAAGTTAAAAGGTTCTGCGCAATAAAACATAAGTTAATTAAAACTCTATCTAAATAAACCTCTTACAAATCTTTCCATAATTTTCTTAATTTATTCAGTAAATTATGCAAGATCATCTTTGTAAAAAAAAATAACTTTTAGTTTCATTTTCTTAAAATCTTAAGTTCCTAAATCAATATTATCGTTAATATTTTAACGAAAAAAACCAACTCATATGTAAATTAGATACTTGAGATGTCATATAAATGATAAAGTAGATGAGTAGAAAAAAGAGCAAAAAGAAACCATAAATATATTTAAATATTTATTCTAGATAAAAAATTCAAAAAGCATTTTATAATCAACCTTAAGAACGAGCTACAGAAGGCTTTATTGTTAATGCCTCTTTCGTTTAGTTTATTTAACTGCATATTTATAGATTGGGATCATTACTACCGTTTTTGGTTTACTCCAAAAAAAAAATCTCCTTCATCTAAAATTCCATTTTACAAAAAAAAAAAAAAAAAATATTAAGAAACGAAAAGTATAAAACAAATTTTTCTAAAAAAGTGATTTAGGCGACTAGAGATCTGGGTACGAACGAACATTTGATACCCTACACTTATGACTACTTTCTATTTATGAACTGTTGGTGCTTAATTATTGGCCTAATTGAACAAAATTTAATAATGCGTGAATCTACAGAATTAATAACCTAATTGAAATAAAACCCCAAACAACTAACCTGACAATATGCATTAGAATAAACGACTATCGTGAAGATCAATACTATAGTCGTTTATTCAACTTTAGGTCTTTTTTGAAAAGCATTGTAAAACATCATCTAGCATCACTGCAAATGGAAGATATTCGAATAAACATAATAAAATCAGAAAATCTTAAGCACTCATCACGTAAATGGATGGCTGATGCATATTATGTTCAACAATATGACAAAACTGCGCCGCAAGCATGTATCGGCATCAGCTAATTTGCATAAGCGTCGCAAACTTAGCACATATGCAGCGATGCATTTCCCAACGGCGCCGTGCAATAACGCCATAGGAAATAAAGCCATATGAAAATCCTTGCTCCCGGCCAAAGGCCGGCTATGCAGAGAATCTTTAGTTAGCGAAGCCGGTCTCTGTTATACCATAGAGGAGAAAATCCTTGCGTCCAAAAGTGTCCTCCTTATATTTTTTATATAAACACCCAGAGAAAAACCAACAAAACAATTTTTAAATAAATTGCAATTACATGAAAAGAAAAAAATGTAAATGGGAAATATGGCCATGTATGGCTTTATTTCCTATGGCTTTATTGCACGGCGTCTTTCCCAACAGGCCGTCTTTTGTACGGTATTCCGCCCTTGTATCTTTTCCAAGACAAAGCCTTAGAAAAGAGTTCAATGATTAGTCTATGACTTTTTTAATGAAATACACACAGAAAAAATTCTCGCCAATTTCTTTTTTCAATTAAACCTTTAATCAAAAATAAAATCAGTTTTAATTAAAAATTTTTTCAAGTGCATTATAACTGCAGAAAATGTTGGTGATATCATGCAATAATTTACTGATCAAATTAATTTTTTAAATTGATAACAAAAATTTTGTAATGGATGTAAATTTTTAGTTTTTTCCGTGCAGGTTTTTGGATAACAAATCATTTATTTTTCAATGTAATCTCCTTTGAGCTTTGCACACCTTTTCGAACGTTTCTCCAATTCTTTTATACCTTCTAGGTATTTATTTCTGAGATGATTTCATCATTGGAGTCAAATATTTTTCCGATCAGCACTTTGTTCAGGTTTGAAATCAAAAAATTATACCTTGTCGCAAAACTCGGAGATAAGGGACCAATTCGTAGCCTTATAATGGATTTTTGGCAGGGAATGCTTAATCCACAAATGAAATGCATATTTTTCCATTCTCTACTCAAATCACAACTAAATGGTAAATATTATTAACATTTTGACAGGCGTTAACTGACAGATGCCTGTTATGTTAACAGGAGCAGTGTTTCCTTTTCTGTAAGGAGGTGTGTAATTTAACGAGTCACGGACTTATTGACTTGCACCTGCAATCAAAGATGCCACAGACTGGCTCAGATCGACTGCTTTAAATATTTACACCGATAGCCAAACTGCCGTTATAGCCTTGAACTTCTTCTACCTAAAAACGAAAGCAGCCCTCGACTGTCGCTTATCACTAGATTGTGTCCCAGGGCAAGGAAACATTAGGGTGAATCAGTTTGCTCGAATCTGCACCACCTTATGGGGGTTTTTTTTTTACTTGTAAAGCGGACAGGTACTTTTACGCTAATCTAAACTCAAACTTTGGCGTAGGAATATCAATTCCGCAAATATTTGTTGTACGATTGTGATGGTCAGAAATAATGTATCTCTACTAGTATCTTTGATTATCGGACACCTTTTATAGGTATATATCGCTAACGTCTGGAAGGTAGATGCCACGATTATTGCCGCAATTGCGAAGATAAAGCTTGGAAAGGGAACGCGGAACTCCTGTTTTGTCCTTGACCTGCACCTGCGAGAAAGAGACAACCAAAAGCGTGATCTGCGAGGATTTTTCTAATGTTTTTGGCATTGAGTTCAAGTGTATTTTAAATTTCACAAATATTTTGGGTTGGTTTTGTGGATGCATATTTTAAACACAATTCCATGGTGCTTTATTATACGTCACGAGTACTATAACACGGAATACGATGCATTTATAACTAAAGACTATACGACTAATCTGGGTATAATACGTACGAATATGGAGACACAAAAAAGGGCCAATGAAGGTCCACGGGTACTCTATAGAAAACCTTATCACTAACAAACGGGAGCACCATAGAGAACTTAGCCTTATCATTGACAATTCAAAGGACGTGCAATTCCATGATATGATTCCAGTCAAAGATTCTGGCGGCCAGAAAAGTTACAGAGTAGTTAAGATTTAGAGACGTTTGTAAAAACGTAGTACTACGTTTAGAACTAAATTTGTACAATTTACAAATTACCTTCACTTATGGAGCCATAACCCGGGAGCAAATCGCCAGAACAACAATAAAATGTATGACCTTGGGAATAGAAAAGAAAAAACTTTCGATCAGTAGCGTGCCAGCTTTCTTGCCTCTCCTGCAGTAATGTATCTTCGCAAGACCAGAGTAGAAAGGAATGATTTTGGTATTTAAAATATAACCTAATTTTTGTTATAAGAATCGCTTTGAATCTGGCAATTTTTTCTAAATGAGACGCTAACATCTAGTGTCTTTCTGTTTGCTTGACTTCAATAAGAACTCAGTTAACTTTTTCGAAATTTTTTAAATTCAAGGTCCCCATTACCTCCGTCCGTAGGGTACTTTAAAATAAACAATTCAACAATAGCAACAAAAAAAAAAAAAAAAATAAAACAAAGACAAAGCCAACAATTGGAGTGCAACCGTTTAATGTCAAACTGAAGACAAACAAAACAGAAAAGATGGACAATCGTATGGAGGATTTGTGGACAAAACTGAAATATTTTCAACCATAAATTTATTCAAATAGTTTACTTAAATAATGAAAAATATGAAGAAATTGTTAAAGCAAGACAATTTGAAATTTTGTTTTGTTTTTAACTTAAAATAAAAGCTATGAACAAAACATACACTGAAAGAAAAGGATTGTAATTAAATGGTGATTTATGAGTTTATAAGAGTTTTTTAACGAGTCCTTAAACCGATTTAACAAAAATTATAAGGTTTATATTTTTTTATTCATAGGTACCAATTTTTAACGCTTTCGGTAAAAACTACAATTTAATTTTATAGGTAGGTGTATATTTCGACTGATTTTGTATGGGTATCAAGTTTTGTTAATCCATGGGAACACCTTCAAAAGGGTCTTCCAATAGAAACTTTCAAACTTTGACAGTTCATAGAAGACATATTGTTGAAGCTTTATCTGTCAAAGTGGTTGCTATTTATTCAGTCTGTTTTAGTAAATCACCACTAAAGGCCGTTATACACTATCCCACAAAGTCTTTAGTAATTTCCGTAAATACAACCCTATCATGATAAGTTGTTTATGTTTTCTGAAAATGTTCAAAGAATAATTAGATCAGGGCATTTTTAGAAAATACTAAAGACTTTGTGGTATAGTGTGTAACGGCCTTAAGGGATATCCGCAAGCGGCGAGCTTTATAGGTCGCTGAATACCAACAATTTTTGGTCTCAATTGGTCGATATAGACACCAAAGACATGTGATTTCAACTAGACGACGCTACGAGCCACATAGGACGTACTTCCCAAGCGATAAGAAGGCCAGGTCTTTTCACAAGGAGGTTATGTGAATTGCATTTTGAATTCGTTCAAAGCCAGAAATCATAGGGTTCCGCACAGCCAAATTAGCCCATGCCATCGCAGCCGCGGCGGACATCAGCACGATTATACCTCACACAAGTTTTTTTTTTTTTTTATATATATAAAATTAGGACTCGCCTAATGGAAGCCCCTTAATTAATATCCAATTAAAATATAGGATCAACGCACTATGCGTCGTCGTAGTCTTAAAAGAACGTATTGTTTTAAAAGTTGGTACGTTACCAAAAAGGGCATTTTCCATCCCCATGAATTCGTAATTACAAAAAAGCATCAAATTTTCTTCCAGTGCTTCTCATTTCTGCCAAAATCCAGCAATGACAGTAGTTAAACTACTTAAACAATACCGTTATTTATGGTCTGGTTTTCCTTTTGAACGTCATTTTCGTTTTACGGTTTTCTTCGTCTTTATAATCAAATCGTGACTTTATGAGATGCAACGCATAATTTTTTTTTTTTTTTTCTCCTTTTAAGTCACTTATCTTCCGTATTTTAAAGGAGTTTTCTTTTGCTACCTTCATGTTATTTTTTTAATATTGGTTTGGTTTTTTGTTAGACGCTATAACATCCAACTAATGCAGCTACTACTGGTACTTATAACATCATCATCAATGTGTGTGGCTTGATGTAAATAGTACTAACCAAATTAGATTACAAGAAAATCCTCGTTATGTATCTAAGCTTTTTTTTATTTTAATTAAGTAATTTTTGTGGGCAAAAAGAAAAGTTCAAACAAAATTTTTAGTATTCAAATAAGAAAATGAAGGAAAGGTGATTAAAAAAAAAAAACACGAATAATTTGTGATGACTAGAAACTTAGCTGTGGCAGAAAATTGGTTTAAGGTATAAATAATTTGGAAATGTTGGAGAAAGTTAAATATGTAAGTTGTTATAAATGAAGGATAATTTGATAAGTTTAAGAGGTTTATAAGCAGAAGCTTAACAATTTATGATTTGTTTAATTAATAAGAAGCATAAAATTAAACTAAAATTTCTTTTTGAAAATTTAAAAGTTCATTGTTAATCTTCGGTACAATATAAAGTATTGGTCACCGTTAGATAAGACTGCCATCTTTCTGGTAATATATTCCTTTGCCAAAATTCCAGTAATACATCAGTAGTTAAGGTATAAGTTTAAGATTGAATAGTATTAAATACGTTATTATGAAAATGCAGTCTATGTTAAGACGAAAAATACGGCATCCTAAGTATAAGAACATAGACTGTGGCACGTTTTCACAACTTACCATATAAAAAGTGTTCCATTACTAAAACATTACTTTAACCTTAAGTGAGCGATAAAGTAAATTAAGGTTCATCCTACCTGGTACATAGCTTTAAGTAAAGTTGTAATAATGGAAAACTTTTTATACGGCCGATAAAATCCTAACTTTAGCTATCGGTAAGTTGTGAAAACGGACCTGAGTATTAGACGGTGTAAGTATAAGATAGTGTAAGTATATGACAGTGAAAGTATAAGACAGTGTAAGCCGTGATGTTATGGTTTAATTTTAAGGGCCGACGATGAATGTGAAACACACCTAAACGGTTAGTTTTTTTCTGTATTTCATTTGACATTTCTAAATTTCAACTCAATTTGAACCAAGTAAAGATACACAATTGAAAAACGCGTTAAAGTTATTCAGGCTTATAATGCAAATTGGCGTTCAAATCAAAATGCATATCGTGCACTTCGTGATTTTTTCGGTCAATTTAATCGTCCAAACGTGCGTACAATCGGAAAAATCTTGCAAAAATTTGAGCAAACTGGGTGTAAAGGTGATGTTAAAACAGCAGTGCATGCTCGTACAGCTCGTAGTGCAGAAAATATTGCTGCTGTTCGCCATAGTGTGGCTGAAGAGTCGTCCACCTCAACTCGACGTCTTGCCCAACAATTGCACCTCTCACGCTCGTCGTTGATGAACATTATGCATAAAGACTTGCATTTACACGCTTACAAGGTGCAATTGACTCAAGAACTAAAGCCTCTTGACCATTCAAACCTCGTCATTGGTCAGAATGGTGGCAAGAAATGGCAACAGTGGATTTTCGAAGAAAATCATCTTCAGTGATGATGCACATTTTTACCTCAGTGGATTTGTCAATAATAAGAATTGCCGCATTTGGGAGAATGATAATCCAAGAGTGATTGTCGAAAAACCAATGCACCCACAAAGAATGACTGTTTGGTGCGGTTTATGGGCTGGCGGCATCATCGGGCTGTATTTTCTCCAAAATGAGGCCGGTAAGGCAGTTACTGTGAATAGTGTTAGCTATCGTGAGATGATAACGAACTTTTTATGGCCCGAATTGGAAGATATGGATGTGGACGATACATGGTTTCAACAGGACGCTGAAGATATGAAAGATAAGGTGTATGTCGATAAGCCAGCAACAATTCAAGAGCGAATTCGGCACATTAACGGCGTAGAACCTCAGTTATGCGCCAGCGTCATCGAAAATTGGGACCATCGGATGGAGGTGTGCCGCCGATGTCGCGGCTTCCATTTGCATTTCACAATTAAAAGAAATGACAATAATTTCCTAAATATGTAATTTGTTTTATACAAAATCAACATCGGCCCTTAAAATTTAACCATATTAAAAGACGTGTAGTGTGAGAAAAAGTCATTTAAAGGTACTTGTACTTTACAGTACTTTAAATACAAGAACAAATTTTAGAGCATTTATTGTAAGTCATTACTACAAAATAAATCGTTTTGGTTGCAACATATAGATTTCACTCGAATCGAATCAAATGAAAGTTGAAAAGGGCAAGGTCAGGCCTATAAGGTGGGTAAGGGAGACTTTTTAAACACTATTTATACCAACACCACAATATAAGAGTATATCGAGCCCTAACCGCGAAAATAACGTAAGCGACATGATTGTAAATTTTCGTTTTTTTTTTAATAAATGACTTTATTGGCAACACCTGCATCATTTCCTAAAATGTCATGGTCACATAAGGTACCGTTACGATTTTATAGCAAGAACAATTGTAAGCAACATATTTTATACAAAATTTATATTAAATAAAATAAAAAAGCTCTCTCCTGTAAAATTTGATTTTTGTCGCTTACGTTATTTTCGCGGTTAGGGGTCGATATTATGCGTTTATGCTATTGTTTGTTACAGCAAAAACTAATGGCCCTAGGCCAGACACCATCAAAACAACTTCACAGTACCCTTTTCTGTCAAGGACACCAAGAGCTCTGCAGACCTCCATATGAGAACCGTTGATTCAACGATTTTATTTAATTTTTGAAGAGTTTTCTTTCAAATAAGTATTAGAATCAGCGTTGCCACTTGTGGGTAATTACCCGAATTCGGTGTTATTTTTATTGTCGTGGGTAGAGCGTAAGTAATTTCTTGTAGGTGAAGATCAGGTGTAACTTGAAGTTCTTTCTTTTAAAAACAAATAATGAAAAGATTTGATTTCACAAAAAAAAAAAATTCCCAAAAAATGCGTCTTTTCCACCAAAACCACGGTTTCTTTTTAAGAAAAGACTTTCTTCGTTTAATATAGACTATAATGAATGTCGGCAGATGGACTCTTAGATTTCGTCTTGGTGACTTAGAGCACGAAGTTGTTTGGAAATAGACTAAAAAAGTAAGCTAGGGAAAATTGTTTTCAATATTCAGAAAAGTAAAAATTTGTGTTTTGCTATTATCAAATGTTTTAAGTTAGGAACATATTTCTCGCCCCTAAACTGTTATAAACTAGATAAAATAAATACTGTTGTCTGAAACCATTACAGGAATTTTATTTACCTTATACATATAAGGTATATTGGGTGGCCTAAGTAATAAAAAATAATTATTTGGAAAATCAATACATGGCATTAGCATTCGGAACTGATTTCGGGCATATAGGCACCCTGACTGTCCTTGACGAAACGCATTCTTAGCGTGTAATTTCGGCTAAACTATTTAAACTTTTAGGTCCGATGATGCTACCAGAGATTAAAAGGTGAATTTTCCTGGATATAATGCAGACTGTTGTAGATTGGTCCATATGCGGCAATTTTGTTTAATTAACAAACACGTTCAGATGGACGGTTGTGAGCCCCATAAAAATCATTAAGTCGCCTATAAGTTTCGCAAATCGATGACTAAGTTGTTTTGGATTTGGTCTTCAATCATAAATCTATTCATTTTGGGACATGGGACATAGGTGCACGTAGTGCAGAAAGTTTTCTGACTGTCATTCACTTGGGAGTGACCAGTAACGATTCCTCTGTTTGACTGTCCAAGCAACTCACTACTTCCGGTCCTGGACCAAGTATTTCCCGGGCAATGGCTTTTCAGATTCCTCTGAAAGCCAGCTAAAGTGAGAAGGCGCCCAGTCATCTAGCCTGAACGGTTAAAGTACATCTTAACGTCTCAGGCAAGTAGGCAAATAACATGAATATTTGCTGGATCATGACTGCATCGTGGGTTTGGACACGAAGATAGCAGCCCTGTCACCAATCTAAGAAAGGAGTGCCAGCAACCCACTTTTCCGAAACATAATTTGCTAACGAATCGCCTTAAATAAATGAAAGAAAACTTTCATAGTGTGAGCCTAGTCTTAAAGAAGGAAATTTAAAGAGGACAATGGCACAAACGAAATTTTCGTGATCTCTATAGATTCGATTTGTGAAGAGGCTTATGATAAAGAAACGATATTGATAAATTGTGAGTTTTCCTGTTAATGGTTTAGTGTCCATCTGTGGCGAAACCTGCATTCTTAAGTTTGCATCCAGTTTTTTGTTAGGGCCAGCACTCAGAGTCTTGCATTGTGTTGGAACTACGAAAAAAGGTTCTGGAAGGAGGATAGAGGGAGTAGTGCTTGTGAACCTTCGACTTGAACTTTTTCATGTTTAGACTTAGAGCAAAGATAGGAAGGTAATTCCAAAATACGAACAGTCTGGCCTAAAAACGAATTTTCCATGTAAGGCGTACGATGCACCGTCCAATTGACTACAAAATAATGGGCCCTTAACGAAGAACCTATATTACGAATAAACATACGAGTTTCGGCAATCAGATCCCTAATTTCATCAGAACACATCCCAATGTAGTAAAGATACAACCCACATTAAGTCGGTGTTCAAGGGAGTCAGTAGAATTTCCTGCATGCGGTCTAGAAGCTCAAAATAGACTTTAAAGCACCGGCCCACACATGAGAGTTGTATTCCAGTCGTGCGGATGTAGGTGGTATAAATAGTAAGAGATCAGATGAAGTGAAGTATCTTGTACACCGTTTTGAAAAACCCAGGCAATTGAATGCATGTTTCAAAACCTTGAATTTATTTTTTGTCCATCTGAAACCACATTGTGCCTATTATATTCTAGTTTTAAGACGAGTTTAAAGCCTAGTCTACTCAAGTCTAAAGTCTTATTCTTCGCTCTAAATTTTGTCTACTTATTGCCTATTTCACTAAATGCGAAAGAATTCTTTTTTTCAAATTGTTTTGTGCGAAAAAAAGCGTTCTTTAGACATCGTGAAATTTTCAATCAGTCTAGTGTATATTCTATGTCAAGTCTTAGACTAGTACATAACTTCGTGCTTATTGTTCATACTATTTTAAAACCAAACATAAATTTATTGAACATTCTTTTTTAATATTTGATGTTTTAATTGCCAAAATTAATCTCCAAAAATTTGTTAACATTTCTTCATTATCTTCTTCATTTAGAAACTCATAAATATTTATATGCTTTCAGGAAACTCATTATGAAAAAGCAAATCAATGAAAAGAAACCCCCCTAAAACTGCACTACAGTAAATTGAAAAACAACTCTAGTAGATTTCTAATAATGAAAACTACTAATGCAAAAGCATAACCAAAAAAATATTAAAAATCAATCAGCAAAATAAATGCATATTTAACAAACTATTCAAACAAAAATAACTCGTATTTATGGCAAATTGTACAATAGAAGAAATTAAAACAGCAATCCAAGCCAAACAATAAGACGCCTTGGAGTTATGCTACAGATTTTGTGAAGAAAATTTTGAAAAATGTTCCGTTATTAGAAAAAAAACTACTTAAGTCTACTTAAAAATATATTTTTAATTTTTTGATCATAAAACCTCATCATTTTTTTGATTAACCTTAAGAAATTTATATGACCTCTACAAAGGAAGGATGCTTACTCCCTGTCTTATAAGTTCGTAAGAGTAAACATGAAGTGATAATAAAAATATCACACGTTTAGGCAATAAATGTTCTTGAAACTATAAAAACATTTGTTATTACAATTTCAATCATCTATGTGATTGGTTTCTTATATAAACACTAATGTATAGGGGCTCTATATTGAAACAAGAGAGAATATGAGGAAGAAAGCCGAAACGAGGAAATGCATAAATTCTCTATTGAATACGGGTGATGAGAAATCTCTTTAATCGTACAAAGGGGTAAATTGTTTGTTACACATGCTAAAAATGCATTTAAATGCTGAACGTAAAGAGCTGAAGGAGGGTGTGAGATTAATGTTGTACTAGGTAAGTGATAGAAATCATTACCTTAAGAGCATCAATATAATAAAGTGGGTGCGAAAAGTTAACTTACGGATAGCTTTTTTTTTCTTAAACAATTAATGCGAAAATCTTGTTTCGTCCTGGTTTAGTTGCAGATTAGTTTTATTCTACCTGAATGTGAATTCAGTTCAAATAAAGCTATAATTTTTGTACAAGCTCAGTTTTAGTTTAGTGGCAGGTCTGTTAAAGTTCGGTTCTAAAGGGGGTTTTTTTTTTTGGACAACAAATTCAAGGGAATGACCAAAATTTAAGCTTTATAAGCTCACAAATTTCATGGCATTAAATGTTTAAAAATAATTTCTGTCAAACGGCATCTGTGACTACACCTTATTAACTTCATACTGTCAATCCAATATTGCACCACTTTTTAGAATATTCCTGGCATTATTTCGTCACTAGTTCATTAAATATTGGCTTCTAAATAATGGATGCTGGTTTAGACTAGAAATTTGACTTATACCCACAGAAAAAGTAGCCCAAAGCGTTTAAATCACACGAATGAGGTGGTCAAAATATATTTCTTAACATAATTTCTTTGCCAAGAGTTTAGTTCAACAAAGTGCGTGAAACTAGCGCTGTATGGCTTGTTGTAACGTATTTTTGAAGCCAATGCTCCTCTAAGCAATGACATGAGGAATAAAGCAAATCATGAAGCAATTGTCTGTAGCGTTCGAGATTCACGGTAATGTGAACCTCGATGACGCCTTCGGCATGTAAATCGCAACAAACGGGGACTTTTTTTTTAGAATGTAATGAAGTCTCATGGGGATTGTGCTCTCTCCAGAAACGACAGTTTTTGCTCTTTTTTGATATCCGTTAATCCAGAAATGAGCTTTATTGCTGAAAATCATTTGACGATAAAAATATAGCTGAACTTCCAGTTAATTCTTAGCTCATTCACCGAACACACTACACTCTTGATGGTCCGCTGGCTTTAATTCTTGCACCAGTAGGATCTTACATGGATGTAGGTTAAGTAGTGGACGGGCAGGGACTGAGTTGCTCAAAACGAAGTCAGATCTATAAATTCGAGATCTCTGAAACACTCACGTCTACAGCGGCGACCGCATCTTCTATACGCACTGCACGGGCTTGTTGTAGATGATTAGAAGAAAAAGTAAATGGGGTAATGAATCGATTCATAGTTTTGCGTATAAGCTGCTCAGTTGGAGGGTAAGGGTGCGTACAGAGTGGCCGCTTGTTGCGAGAACCAATGCGAGAAAACTGGTACTATACAAGTTAGTACAAATAAGCGCGAACAGGTAATAGTGGGCGCCGAGCGGGTCAGAGCGTATTTCAGCGCCGAAAAATTTGTTTATGTTATGTTGTTATGATTTCAACTTATTTGGAAAACATTTTAAAAACATTAAGAATAAAAATTTTAGAAAAAGTAAATAAAACAAAAATTTAAAAAAATAATAAAAATAAAAAATTCAAATAAATAATAAAAATTAAATAAAATTATTATAGCAATTATAAAAATTATTATAACAATTATAAAAAAATTAAAAAATGCATTTAAACATACATAAAACACAAATAATAGATAAAATATCAGCGCTGATTCTCGCATCCACTATACACACTCAAACTTGTTTCTCGCATGAACAAGTTCTCGCAATAAGCGTCTGTCGGCTCGACAACAAGCGGCCGGCCACTTTGTAGGCACCCTTAAGCACACCGTAAACATGATGACCTGCTCTAAAAGGTTGGCGAACAGAGCGCGAATTTCGGAAATAAATTTCCACAATTTGTAAACTTTGTTTTGGTGTAAGTCTTGGCAAGATGATTTGCTAAAGCAAGTAAGTAGTAAGAAAGTAGAAACAAAAACAAAACTTCAAGAAGAAAAACATACTTATTGTATTTTCGTGCTTTAAATAATTTGTAAAAAGAAGAAAAATTCCCGAATTCTTTTTGTTAAAATTAACTAAACATCAAATTTCTAAAGTAGAATGATGACGAACACCATATCGGGCCATTTTGCTGGTGTCTTTTAATTGTGAAACATGTGTAACAGGAAAATCAATAATAATACTCTATCTCTTTCTGGTTTTTAAATAAATACTTATGTTGTCTCTGAAGCTTCTTCTGACTGTTACTTCACACTCAAATCAAAATGATTCTACATGAATTCACGTTGTTTGAACTCGAAATTACTTTCATTCAACTTGATTCGTAGTGTTTATTCAATGTTATTTTGCTCTTACTTCACAGGAATATTAAAGTAACATTAACTATAGTTATCTTAAAATAAAAATATTGTTCGCAAGCCAGTGTAAAATCACGTTAAATCAACATGAAGTAACTATGAAGCAAAATAACTACCGAAAAATATAAAATCAACCTTACTTTTAGCGATCTTACATTGAATTTTTTTCTGTGTGCCATTCAGTTACTTTTTTCCCAAAAGTACCATCTACTTTTAAACAACACTGTACATCATGGGATTTTTGTTTTATTTCGTACATGTTCGATCTCCTGTATTTAGTATCTTTAACATATTTAATGATATTTTCTTAAGTGTTGGATTTTTATGGTCTTCTTTATAGGATTTGTGGTGGTATTTACTTGGTTCTTCTATAAATTTCAATAATTTTTCAATTACTCATGCAGTTTCAATTGAAAAACGTTTTAATGTGTATTTAATTTTTTTGTTTTCTTCATGTTTGAAAACTTTCTGCACAATCTTCAAAATGAAAATGTTTTGGACATAAAAAATTAATACTTAATTTAATGGTAAACGGAAGTTTGGCAGAATCTTGAATGCAAATCAAAGAGTTTAACAGTATAATTTGAAAAACTTAATATTTTAAGTCTGTTTAAACAAAGCAAATTAATTATTTATATAAAATCATTTTTATTATTTTTTTTTTACTCCTCTAGGGTCTTTTTTTTTACTTAAGAGTCTGTGTTCAAGGTAATTTAATTCCTACGAAATTTCATATGACATACTTTGTGTTTTCGGTTTAGTAACGTTGGCAAGTAAATTTATGGTCCTTTAGAAAATATAAAAACATATTTAACAAATTCCAATATGCAGACACAATTTCATGGAAAACAAAATAACACATACTGATTGTTGTATTTGTCGCACCTATTGCCTTTAGTTTTTATTTTAATATAATAAACTTTTATTTAACATTCTTTTCAAAAATCCAAAAAAAAATATACAGAAATCCCTTGTAAAGAACAACATCTATAAAAAAAATTCCCTAATATGTTAAAAGCGTCGGCGCACAGTGATGACAGCAATAAAATTTATGATCAAATTTTTTTTTTTTTTACAAAATCAAAGTTTTTCGCAAAACTTCTATTGTCTCACGAAGTTTAATTTAAGGCGGACATTTCATTATATTGCCGTAAAACCATTACCATTCCCCAAGGAATGCACATTTAGTTATAGGAATGTGTCATCAAACCCAGTCTATTCTACGGTGCAGTTCGAACGCCTTTCGGACGCTAGTAACATACAGGGAAAAATCTTATTTACCGATACAATAATTATTTACTGAAACACTTTAACAAACAAATCGCAATATGAACCACGGCCATCTAAGAAATCATCCCAGCTCATTATACGGGTCGAAAAAGGGTCTTTGTCAAGATGCAGTCGTTGTATGGTGGGGTATCTCTTAGGATAAGGTCACTAAGGACTTGCATTTCTGTAAACAAGGGGTCAAAACGTCTGCCAAAGCTAACCAATAAACCGTTTTGGAAGCCATTGTAAAGCCACTTGATCAATTCCTTTTTCAAACCAAGCTATTAACGTTCCAGCATATAGGAAAAATCATACAACTTCCAACAAATCATGTTATTATTCAGCAAGATCTAAATACCTACAGTTGTGTGCGAATAAGAAGTTGGAGTTTTATAATAATAACCTTAAACAACATGATAAAGTAAAATGCAGCAAAGAATGGTGGAAATTATCAAATTCTTTAAAAACACGTACTCGTGCGTCAAAAGGAAATTTAGACGCTGATGATTTCCTTTTGCACTTCGGCTTTGTTTTTCAGAACCGAGAGGAATCCCAAACTATAAACTGGTGTATGCCTTATTTTGTGGACGCTTTTTTAGATTCTCCCTTTGAATTCTGTGAACTATATGCAGTTGTAAATAAACTGAAGCTTAACAAATCTCCAGGACAGGATGGTATTCCGTATGAATTTTATAAATATGCTCCACATGGCTTTCTAAAAAACATATTGCTGGTATTTAATAATATCTTTCTTTGGGAGAAAATTCCATCTTCTTTTAAGCAATCTATCTTGATACCATTATTTAAAAAGGGCGACCAAAACGTAGCAACAAATTATAGAGGGCTATCGTTAATAGATACAATCGGCAAAATTTTTAATAACATTTTACTAAATCGCATATCGGATTGGCTTACAAAAAATAGTATTTTAAACGAGTTTCAAGCTGGGTTCAGAAAAGATTACTCTACGGTTGACAATATATTTAACCTTGTTAACATTGTTGGTTTAAACAAATTAAAAAGTAAATATACATATGGATTTTTTGTAGACTTCTCGTGTGCTTTCGACATGATCCCTAGAAATAGTCTGTTTTATAAATTATCATGCATTGGCATATCATCCAAAATTATAAGAATACTTCAATCTTTATATGATAATACTGAGAGCAGAGTTTGGGATGGATCTACTTTTTCTGAATATTTTGAAGTGGAATCTGGTGTAAAGCAAGGTTGCATTCTAAGTCCAGTATTGTTTTCATTATACATTAATGATCTTCCTGATGTTCTACCTGGTGGTTTAAATGTGGCGAGCGTAAATGTTAAAGTTTTACTATATGCAGACGATATTGTCATCCTATCAGATACACCTAGTGGTCTACAAGAAATGATTGATGCTCTTCATAGATATTGCTTAATGTGGAGCTTAAAAGTTAATTTATCTAAGTCAAAAATTGTTGTATTTCGTAACAGCCCAAGAATTTCTGCTGACCTATTGTGGCAATATGGAAATAATAATATAGAAATCGTCAACAGCTATACCTACCTAGAGGTTGATATAACATATAATCTTTCTTTTAAAAAGCATCTACAAAACAAACTATCTGCTTCTAAAATTGCCATAGCATCTACCTGGTCTAAGTATATCAATCATCCAAATATATCAAAAAAGAACAAGTTAAAAATATTTGAGGCTGGTTCTAAATCCATTATGTTTTATGCTGCTCAAGTTTGGGGCTATGAGAAATACGATGATGTCGAAAAGCTTTTCCGATTTTTTATTAAACAAATGTTGTACCTTCCTGCCACTACTCCTAACTACATGTTGTACTTAGAAACCGATTTTAACTCCTTATTTATTTCAACCATAAAAATGCATTTTTGTTATATAAAGAAAGTACTTTCTTTAAGTTCGGAAAGATTACCACGAATATTGGCCGAGAAAGTTATAGAACTGAACCTGCTCTGGGCAAAAGAGTGGTCTAATCTGCGTAACGTGCTGCAATACTCATCTCCAAACAACAGTAATCCCTTATGCTTTTATTGGAAAGATATAATTTGCCTATTGAAATTAAAAGACAAAAATGACTTTATCTACGCTGCTTCAAATTCACAATTTCACGATCTGTATTCACAACTTAAGTATGACATAACTCCTGTACTTACTGCAGGATTTTCTTCAAGAGCTACAAGTTTAACTATAAGGGCTAGAGGCGGTCTTTTAGATCTTAATGCTAGATGCTTCAAAAATAATACTGATGGTATATGTACAGTTTGTAACATGCATGAATCAGAAAATACGTTCCATTTTATAGGCATTTGTCCAGTATACAGAGAATTTAGAAATATATATTTTAGTCAAAACTCTCTAAGTTATAATGAAGTATTAAATATATTAAATGGCACCAATTTTAACTCACTCTATAAATATCTTGAAACATGTATTAAATATAGATATCTTATATTAAATGAATTTGATGTTTAATCTTCTTTTTATAATAAATAAACATTATGAACTTTTTCTTTGCCAATCTGGCTTACAGCAATATTGCTACGCCAAATATAGATTGTAATTTATAAATATTTGTAAAAAACATTTTATATTTAAATTATACAAATCTATTAATAAATAATAATAATAATAATAAATTAACGTTCCAGCATAAACAACGCACTAGCTTTCATTTGCTCTGACGAACTGCCTTTCGGCAGCCGTGATCTAAACCCTTTTGAATTGAAATTTTGGTTGGTAGAAGAATCAGCAAACAAAGTTTGATCATATAATGAGAACGATGGCAATAACGGTTAGAGGAACCATTAGGGCCACCTCTTTTAAGGCATTGTTTACGATCTTGAACTGATTACCACCGGATATTTTGGCAAAAAAGGTTAGCTACAAACACAGCGGTATGACTAACCCCATTAGAGCATGAATAGATTACAACATCGGACATGCTTGTATCATGTATGAGATAAATCGGCACATGGACGATGATTAGTTATTTACACCTGAACTAATCTTTGATCCAGGCTTCACCGAAAGCATTTTGAATAACATAATTCACTATGATGACCTTCGAATTTCCGAATATGCCATACAGATGCACTTAATTATACACTGACGGGTCTTAAACACATTATAGTGTCGGTTCTGGCAACTTCTCCGAGCAGTTGGATTTTATCATTCCCCTAAGGCTGCCGGGTTATTGCAATGTCATTCAGGCTGAGATAGCGGCCTCAACAGCCGCGAGCCACATTCTGTATGGTGAGATATCTGGCAGGGAGAATCACACTAGTACCTCTATTAAAGCGGTCAAAAGATCCCTGGCATTGCATGGTTTCCCTGAAAGGGGTCATACATAACAAAACTGTATTGATGACTTAAAACCATTCAACACATGATAACGATGTTTCGCCCTCGAGGAGCAAGCAAACAACATTTTGCACAGAAATTTCATCTTATTGCTAGTTAGAGATTGTTCGATGAAATAACCTGTGTAGAAACCGGAAAAATCTGGTACATTATAGATGAAAAAAAGACATATGGCTTTTGAGCTGCACATACATCGCCTTAGTAACTTACTTGCGGTCATAACTTGACGGGAGCCTAGGACTCCCGTTCAATGACCTGTTTACAAGCTGTGACGATAAGAAAGCAGACGAGTCAACTGAACATCTCAAACTAAAATATCAAAATGGAGGCAGCACGCCTAATTCTGTTCGTGCTACCATTTTAGCTAACAACTGGACATCTAATCTGTCATTGCCCGGCATTCGAAGATCTAAGACCCAAACCATTTGGTCGAATAACCCTTAAGGACAAACCTTATCTCTTTAATATTGATTTGAATAAGATCCACTCCTTCATTAAATTAACAGGGTGGCTAAGTGCAATTGTCAGCAGCCAGGTAACATAGAACGTCTGGAAGACAGTGCAACTTGATAGCACAACGGAAACCAGTTGCAGGACCCCCATGAGCTGTGCTTGATTACTCCTCCAAATAATAGGACCAGTCCAAACACGCGTGTAAAGTGTAGTCCACAAGGGACCAGGACTAGTCCAAAAGTAACCCAAACGTATGGAAAAAACCTGGTCTATTTAACATTACGATGTCCTAGGAGAGGACCATATAACCCACCTTTGGACCACTAAGGAGTAGTTTTAAAACTACTCCATGGTATACTCAAGAGGATTAGTTTTGAAAACGAAAGCATGTCGTTAAAAAACGAAGACATGTCGTCTCACTACAAACGCTTTTTAACAATGACATGGTACATGCCTGCATTACATCGGACCAGTCCATGGAGTAGTCCATTTTGTCAAAATGGATCAGGTGGTCCAATTTTATTTGCAGGGGGCTGTAGAAGCAGCCGTGGCACAAACTAGATTTATTTATATCTCAAGAACGTTATAAATATAACTTTCTGTTCTTATCGCACCATTGTGAATGGTACATAAGATTTGGCTTAGCCGAATATAGCACTTTTACTTGCTCATAAAGGTATCGTTACATTTTTAATAAAGTCTCATTAAAACCACTGTTTAGCGCTAAAGCTCTTTGAACTACTATTCGTTGATTAAACAAAAAATTGCCGAAAACCTCTTATACTCAACCTGAAAACAATAATTCCCCAAAACAAACGAATAAACAACAATAAAAATACAATTGTAGTTTTCAATACATTAATGTGACACGCATGCTTCCATTGTTGTTGTTCGAATTGCTGTTGTTGTTGGCAGCCCCGGCTTCTGTTGTGACACAATACTTAAACACAACTTACAACACCTTTTTACCGTGAAAATTTTCGTGCCACAGTGGTTAACATACAGCGGCACGAACTTTTAGTTGTTGGAGTAGAATTTTAAACTTTCAAAAGTTGGGATATTTGAATTATAAATTGGGGACCTAAAAGGCTGGTCTTAGAAGAAGACAAGGCAAAACACCACTATTTCCTCTGCCTGACTTTGAATTGAATTTACTTTCAATTTTACTTCTTATAAGTAGTCTAAGACTTATGCCAACTTTGGCCCTCTAACTTTTTTCCAGTTAGCACCTCAAGTTTATTGTTTTCCTTTTGCAAACCAACCGCCTTTATTTTGCCTGCATAAATCTCCTTAGAGGTCTCCAATAATGTTGTACAATAATTGTTTAAAACCATTTTTTTCTGCTTTCGTTTTGCTGATTTTTTGCTCATCATACGTAAAAAATAAGACTTTTTGCGGCACGCATAAATTCTACAATTGAACGGTTAGACAAAATACTCTATTCGTAACGTGAAAAAATGTATAAAGAAAATGCCATAGACTCCAGAGCAATAATTTATGTAAAGAAATACAAATCACAAAACACCAAAGTGCAGACACATTTCGCAAAAGTGTTCAACGTTTTGAGACCAAACTGAATGCGTGAGGAAATAAGAAACATGTACAAAAAAAAAAAGAAATGGGAAATTTTACAGCTGGCATGTAAAAAGGATAAAAAATTTTACTTCTTTCCAAAAAAAAAAAAAACAGCAGCGAAAGAGTAGCGGAGAAGTTTTGTAAAGAATATACGTAACTAATGGATTAGAAATGTTAAGAAATACTTTGTAATAGAAAAAAAAGTTTCTTTGTGTCTAACAAATAAAGAGGTCTAAGTTACAAAAAAGTATTTAACAAGTTTTCGAAGAAAATAATATTCAAAAAACTAATACAAGTTTATTGAATTTAAAGGAGTTTAAATTTTTTGTTAAAGAATTTATTGAATAAAATTTTTGAAAAAAAAAAAACTAAAAAAGTGAAACTTTTTGTTAAATTTTGTATGAAAGAGTGTAAAATCTTGTAAAAATGTAATCTTTTTAAGACTTGCTTGAAAACAAGACTTCTTGGTAAAAAAAAGAACAACTATAATTTTTTGGGATGCAATTTTTGGCAAAAAATGTTCCATTTTTTTATTTTTTTTTTTGCTAATATAAATATGCCAACATTTTGTAAACAGTGCAATTTTTTTAGAAAAAAGTGAAACTTATTAAAAAAAAAATTTTTTGGGGGCCATATTCGGTTGTGCAGAATCTTTGATACCCACTACCGACAGTTAGGATTTTTCAGGCTTTAAATTCATGAAATTTCAAAATGTGCTTTATAATCTTATAATATTATAACTTAATAAATTTTATTATAATAGCATTATTCGTTACGGTTTTAAACGTTGTAAGTCTTTTTTCACACTATGAAAGTTTTGTTTCAGAAAGTCTAAGCAGATTAGTGAAAGGGGAGAGAAAATAGCACGTTCTCTTCCCCATATCACCAATCAACTAATGATTTCTGAAAGAAAACTTTGATAGTGTAAACACGCTCAAGGGGTTTTTCGAGAGTGGGCCTTAATTTTTCTAAAAAAAAGTGCAACTTTGTATAAAAAGTGCATTTTTGTATAAAAAGTGCAACTTTGTAGAAAAAGTGCAACTTTGTATAAAAAAAGTACAACTTTTTATAAAACAAGTTAGAGTGCTATATTCGGCTGTGCCGAATCTTTGATACCCTCCACCGACAGTTCGAATGTTTAAGGAGTAATATCTGTATGATGTTATTATTATCTAAAACTGTGACGATTTGTTATTAATTATGGTTTTAGGCGACTAAACTGTTTTCCGGTAGTAGGGTTTATATGGGGCCTAGGATAAATTATGGACCGATCATCACGAAATTTCACAGCGCCATTTCTAGTCCTTTATAACTGTGACGTACTAATTTCTGTTATAATAGCATTATTAATTATGGTTTTAGGTGTACTAAACTGTTTTCCGGGAGTAGGGTTTCTATGGGGCCTAGGGTAAATTATGTACCGATCTTCACGAAATTTCACAGTATTTGTATTTGTGGTTTTTTTAAAAAATGTTCAAAACAGTGTTCGAAAATAAACAGTACATTATTTAGCGTTCGGCTCACACACCGAAGAACGATGTCTATTTTTTTAGTGTTTGTGTAAACATACACAAACCTTAATACCGTTCGTAGCTATTTTCAAGAAAGAACCGAACATTATATAATGTTCGGTTCTTCGTTAAAAAACAGAACAATTGTAGTGATACTGTAGAAAAACATTATATTTTAATGTTCTATAATGTTTTTTCGTGTGTGTATTTTGTTTTTGTAAAAAATGTTTGGTTTTTTTTTTATCAGCAAAAAGCGACGAACATTAACGAGCTGAACCGAACACATTGAAGTTCGTGGATTTTCAAAAAAAACCGAACGGAATTTAATGTTCTCATCATTTGTTGAGTATGATGAAAACAGCATTATTTTTGTGTTCGAAAGATGACAAACAGGGAAACGTTATTTTTTTTAATGAATTTCTACACAAACACTATTAGCGTTTGTGTTTTCCACAAATCTATCGAACCGAACATTAAAGAACGATATTTAGTGTTTATTTTCGAACACTGGTTCAAAAATTGAACTTTGAAATATTTTTGGTGTTTACTATGGGATTTTGGCCATATTTGGGCAGATCCTTCGTTGTCACTCATCCGGACCATATAGAAAATGAGGACTAGGGATCACACTATCCTTCTATGGTACCCACATGTCTGAATTGTATTTGTGATTTGTGTATTGTGGGTACCATAGAAGGGTAGTGTGGTCCCTAGTCCTCATTTTCCATATGTTCCGGATTTGTGACACAGAAGGATGTGACAACTCCAATTTATTTTTGTTTGATTTTTTTAATTTGTCCATAAACATTATTAGGAAATAATGAATAAATTAATTGGATATTTTTTCTGCATTGTTTAAAGTATTTTTTTATTATATTTAATCCCAGTTTAAAAGTTCTGATACTAATGACCATTGTCTCAATGTATCGACAAACTGTCTGTTACTTAATGCCAACATAAATTTATTAGACCGATAAACTGGCCGTTAACGATTTTGGGTTTCTCAATATACCGACAAAAAACGTTCTTTTCAGTTGGCAACACCACTCACTCACATATAAAAGTTTGGAGTCAGCTGATTGAATTTATCTGTACGGCAAATAAAAGGAAAATAAATCATTGGCAGATGAGTGCTGGTTAGTTTTGCGACCGAATAGAAGCAAATGAGACATTGAGAAACCAACATGTCCTTAATGTGCAGTTTTTCGTTGGGTAAAAAGATAATCGCCTAATGAGAAAACGGCCATATGACATTTAAATATGCGATAGTTAAATATGGCATATTTAAATGTGATAGTTAAATATGTCATATTTAATTATATCGTTACTTCATTTCATCCAGAGTTAAAAATGTAGTGCATTAGCCGTTACGTCGAAACATATTTAACTCGGCATATTTGTCTTCACACACATAAAACTTTTAGTAAACTCATGCAACTCTTTGAAAGAAAAGTGCAATTTTTGTAGAATAATGCAACATTTTGTGAAGGAGGTCAACCTTTTCCTTTTCTGAACAAAAGTTTCCACATCTTTGTAAAATATTTAAGTCTAGTTTTACTTTTTTAAAAAAAGGCTTCCTTTAGTGTAATAAAAAAAGCTTGCATTTTCTGAAGTTATATACACGTTTTATGAAACAATTTAAACTTTTGCTAATATTTTCTTATTTAAAACAACTCATTGAGTGCTTCAATATTTAAATTTGATTTGACAAATTGTCACTCAGTTTGTTGTTGTTAGTGGACATACATAAAGGCATTTGCTTTAAAAGATAAACAGCTAAACATCGTTTTCCTAGAGCCATAAATTTAAAAAAAAGGAAGAAAAACATTAAACAATTAATAAACGAACTGCAGAAGGCAGTTGGTAAGGCATTTTATGCCTAATTTTTCTGCACAAAATGCAACTGCTGGAAAGTGCAGCAGATTTAACCAGATAAAAATCAATAAAGTTTAGAAGTTATTTTAAATCAAGGTCGACTTTGAAGTGGCCTAAAGATTGACTAACAATTGGCTGAAATACTTTATTAAAGCGTTGTACTGCTTAAGCAAAATCTTTGAAATGTTTCTAATTTATTTTAAATTTAATATACTTTCCCTTTAATTCCCCTTAATAAACCTAGCCCTTCTGAAGCGGACGCCCCCTATAGACAAACCCTGTTGTATGGCCCCGTCAGCAGTCCAATAGGAAGCATTGAGTTGTTTTAAGGGAACATTCCGCTCGTACGGATACATTTAAATTGTCCTCTCGTTGTCTGGCCATTAAAGATTTAACTGTATTTTCAATTTTTAAACTTACCTTAGACTTTTATTATTCTAAATTGCATATGCAATACTTGTTTAATATGCCACAAAATGTTGCACAAAATATTTGTTTATACATTTTATTTTATTTTTCCTACAAAAACTGCCTTTTAAAGTTCTAGAGTAGAGAGGAAAGAAAACATTGAGTAAACTGACCGTAACAATCTATAAATCAGTCAAAAATGTCAAATATAAATTATTTACCAGAAAGACAGTCACACAAACACAAATACGTACTAGTACAACACCCAAAATATTTAATACACTTTAACAAACACACAGAATAAATATTTCTAAAACATATTTTACGACAAAACACATCCACTCGTTTGTAGTACATTTAAGTACTTTATAAATTTTGTTGCACATCGTACATAAATAGTTACCAAAACAAAAAAAAGGGACATTTTGGTTTATGGTCTACAAAATTTTAGCAAGAAAACAAACAATAGCTGCAAATATTTTTGCATAGAAAATAATTTTGAGGCAAATACAGAAAACCATATAAAATTTAACTAGAGTAAGGAAGTGGTCAGTTATTTAGTGATAGATTTTAATTTGATATTAAATTTAAATTTATAGTCAGAGAAATAATTTTTTTTTTTAACGAATAACTTACCCTTAACAAAAGTTTTAAATAATGAAAATTTACATACCTGCAAAGAAACAAAAAAATATTAAATATTTTTATTAGTGTGGAAATAAATAAATTAAAGTAATTTTATCAGTTTTAATAGCAAAGCGGAATTAACAAAATCAAAATGGAAAAATTTTAAAAAAATATTTGGAAATAAACATCCCAACTCTGCTTCCGATTTTTACTCAATTACCAACATTGTTCGTGATATACGGCCAGTAATGCTCAAAAATTACCCAATATTGGACATCCAAAATCCGCTTTGTCAAGAACAGTTGAGGTGGCTTTATAACGGAAATTATTTGCAAATGAATATGCCATGTAAAGGGGAATCTCTCCTGGCCGGGCACCAAAGGAACCATTAAAATGTGTCCGTACGAGGACAATGTCATCTCAAAAGAACTCAATGTTTTCCTAAGGCTAAGAGGACCAGGCAACAGTTCACGTTTTAAGGGAATGTCTACTTAAGGCCGTTACACACTATCCCGCAAAGTCTTACGTATTTAATGAAAATGCTTCCCTGATGTAATTATTGTTTATAAATTTTCAAGAAACAATAATAACTTATCATGACAGGGTTGCATTTTTATAAAATACGGAAGACTTTGTGGGATAGTGTAACGGCTTTTAATGATTTATTATTTTTTTATATTTTTATTATATTTTTTTTTCTTTTTACAATTTTATGTTTTAACCAGTGTTCGAAAATAAACACTAAATATCGCTCCTTAAGGCCAGTTTACACGGTATTACAACGTATTACGACATTGCAAAAAATGACGTAGAATGAGAAAAATCTCATCATCTAAAAGCAAAATGTATTGAGTAAGAGAGAATACGAATACAAAATGTGATAAGCGGTCGGTAAATGCTTTTTTCTAAACCATTTTAGAAACTTATGTATTCTTATCACACCAGAGGTGTATTTTAAAAGAATATCTTGAAGGTGGTAACATTTGTATACAATTACAAAAACAACTAAAATCAACTTAGGAAATTTTCATTTATTTTGTAAAAATTTAAAACTGCAACCATCTGCTTTTTTGTTATTATGTTTGATTTAATTTATACCTTCCATGTAAACATGAATTACACTTACAACAGATTTATCTTTTTTTTTTCTTTTAAACACGGAGAGAATTTCATAATACAATTTTGATTCTACAAAGTCGTAATACATTGTATTACCGTGTAAACTGGCCTTTAGTGTTCGGTTCGGTAGATTTGTGGCAAACACAAACGCTTATAGTGTTTGAGTAGTAAATCAATAAAAAAAATAACGTTTGCCTGTTTGTCATCTTTCGAACTCAAAAATAATACTGTTTTTATCCAACTTAACAAAAGATGAAAACATTTCCAAACAAACAAACAAACTTCATTGTTCGGTTCAGCTCATTAATGTTCGGCCGTTTCTGTTGTGTCTAGCGCCCTTTTAGCTGGTAAAAAAACCAAATATTTTTTACAAAAACAAAATACACATACGAAAAAAAAACAAAAAGCCTGCAAAATAATTTTCACGCACAAGCTGTTCGTGATAAAATTATTTCTTTATTCATTTCTTTGGCAATGTAAAAAGAGAAAAATTATAGAACATTAAAATATCGGGTGATTTTTTAGCTATTATCTTTTTGGCAACACTGGTTTAAACAGCTGACGCACGTTTCGTGTTTTGTTTCACTGTCAAACATCTTCAGTTTGGTCTATAATTAAGCCATGAATCGTCTTACAAATGAACAACGCTTGCAAATTATTGAATTTTATTATCAAAATGCGTGCTCTGTTAAGAAAGTTCATCGCGCGCTTCTTCCATTTTAGACGAAGCTAATTTTTGGCTCATTGGGTACGTTAATAAGCAGAATTGTCGATTTTGGAGTGAAGATCAGCCAGAAGCATTGCAAGAGCTAACAATGCATCAAGAAAAAGTCACAGTTTGGTGCGGTTTATGGGCTGGTGGCATCATTGGACCGTACTTCTTCAAAGATGATGCGAATCGTAACGTAACTGTGAATGGTGAGCGCTACCGTGAGATGATTTCCAACTTTTTTTTTGCCCAAAATGCAAGAGCTTGACTTGCATGACACGTGGTTTCAACAAAACGGTGCCACATGCCACACAGCACGCTTAACAATGGACTTATTGAGAGGCGAGTTCGGGGAATATTTTATTTCACGTTCGGGACCGGTTAATTGGCCGCCTAGATCGTGCGATTTAACGCCTTTAGACTATTTTTTGTGGGGCTATGTTAAAGCTCATGTCTATACACACATGCCAGCTTCAATTGACGCATTGGAAGACAACATTGAAGCATCCTGAGATACCGGCCGAAATGTTGGAAAGAGTACGCCACAATTGGACTAAGCGGATGGACCATTTGAGGCGCAGTCACGGTCAACATTTGCATGAAATAATCTTCAAACATTAAATTATATGGACCGTACTATCGATTAAAATAAAGATTTCATGCATTTTTCTGAATTTTATGTGTTTTTTATTAAACTTTCCTATAGCTCTTAAAAAATCACCCATATAATGTTTGTCTATAGTATCACCACAATTGTTCTGTTTTTTAAAGAAGAACAGAACGCTATATAATGTTCGGCTCTTTCGTCTGGAAAATAGTTACGAATGGTATTCAGGGTTGTGTTCGTCTACACAAACACTTAAAAAAAATACATATCGTTTCAGGGTGTATGAGCCAAACGCTTAAAAATGTTCTGCTTATTTTCGAACACTGGTTTTAACTGGCTTGAAAATATTATTTGCAATTCTAGTCCATTTTAATTTTAGTTCTAGTTTAAGTTAAGTTTGGTTCTGTTTTAGTTCCAGTTTAGGTAAAGTTTGGCTCTTATTCAGTTCTAATGCAGCTCTACTACATCTTTGAAGTCCCTATAGGTTACTTTTAAATTCGACTTCCAAATTTGTTAGTCACTGTCAAATTTTTGGTCCAAATAAATAATTTAATAATGACCTTAGAATTTATAGCTTTATTAAGGAAATATAAACGATCAAAAAATAAATAAAAATACCTTTAGAGAGGTAAATGGTATAAGTCGTTTTTAGTTCAAATAATATTTATTAACATGCTTATAAAACGGAGAGAGCAAGATCTAGAAATTTATTGGGGGATTCACAAGGTTGTCATAAAGCTGAAAAGTCATATGTCGGAAAATAATTACAAGAAATATATATGACTGCTGTGGGCAACCGCTTATAATTTAGCTTTCCACTGTATAGTTATGACGAATAAATGAACACAGCATTAAAATTTTTATTTTGTTTGAAACACAACAATATTTTTCTAAACAGTTGTAAAATATTATTTAGGACATTTTGACGATATGACTTGATAGGACACCTTGTGAATCCCTTATAAGGCTGCTTAATACCGTGTTCAGATATACCTTTTTTATTGAGTCAATATTCGGTTTATTGACATAATTATCTTTCTGTTCACACATACACAATTAAGCTTACTCAATTAGCAATTGGCAATTAACTTAGCAAAATGTAAACAACATTTGACATCTTTAAAGAAAAAACAAAATACATAGACATCTTTCTTTTGCGCAGACCTAATGGATGGACCTTTGTTTTTGTTGCGTTGTTGTTGGCAAAAATGTCAGAACACTTTGTTTAGTGAGTTGGATTTTACTCACTAAACACACTTGTGACAGTGCATTGCAGTGTTGCATTTTAATTTTACTCAATATTTATAACAATTTCGTATTAATTGAGCAATAACTAAATTGCAATTTTGTATGGATAATTGAGCTCAATAATGGCATTTATTGCGTAAAACTCAATTAAGGTGCATATCTGAACATGGTATAACACTGCCGACAAAAATAAGTTTAAACTTAAAGAAAGAATAAGAGAGAACAAAAATAAAATGATATCCTATAAACTAGCAAATTTTCTAGAAAAAGTTGCTCTGCTAAACAGGGCTGTCAGACTTGGGGATTTTTCCCCAAAGTTGGGGATTTTATGTGAGCAAAAAGGACAAAGAAAGTCAGCTAAGGATTTTTTTTGAGGATTTAAAAAAAACATTCGGGGATTTTACACTCAGCTCAGTATTAAAACTGCTTTATTTTATAAAAAAAAAATTTTTATTTGAATGAATTTAGACTTATTCCCTTTTCCCTCTTAACAATTTTTAAGCCAAAGAAATATTAAATATTTTATTATAACCCATACAAAAGTCGTAAACCAAAATAAAACTGTATGATTCAATAACAAGATTAAATCGAAATAAAATTTATAAGGCATTATAAATTTAATGTACCCCCTTCTTCTGATAACAAACAATAAAACACAAATTTATTTATATTCTGGTTTTTAAGTGTCCCGCTCGTTAAAAATAATACAAAAAAAACTTGCCCAATTTTTTTTTTTTTTTTTTTTGCCAAAGAATGTGCTACAAACGCATGAGATGTGATTGGAAGAGTCATAAAAATCCTGGCAAACTCTTAAGCAATAAAATTAATGAGATTTTTAGTGTTTCCAGCTTAAAAAAGAAAGAGCTAATAGATAAAGGGGTGGACGAGTTCGGTAAAATAATTCAATGATTTTTAAAATGCAATCTAAAGATTTAAAACAAAAATATCATTTAAGGAAGCTGTGATAGAGCACTTCAATTAAGGTCTTACGAGTTCAATATAAAGGATCTGGCAAACAACCACCTTTATAACTTCGTGCTTTCTAAATGAAGCGAGACACCTTAAAGCTTTACGACGCCACAAGTAAGCAGTTTGATTAAGGCTTTCAAAAGTAAAAATGATGACCTTGATTAACTAAAGTTCTCTGATTCTTGATTTAAAATAGAAATTTATTAATTTATTATTTACGAAGACTTGTAGACCAAAGTTTTCAACGTTACATTAAGCGCATCGCTCCAAATGCGGAAATTCTCTTTATTAACTTATTCGTTCCGAGAGTCCGGGTTTTTACATGAATACCTGTCTCAGACGTAATTTCATGGGAGTGCTTAGCTCTTGGGTGTGTTATTTTAAGCACTTACCAAATGCCCCCATATGTGTTTGGTTACTAATGTACATATAGGTCTCAATTTGTATATATGATTGTTGGATCATATATACCTCTTTGTTTTAGAGTCCGAGCTATCTAAACCTCAGCAGCTTGACGCATGCGTAAACTTTAGGCACAACCTACAACCACCTCGTGTATCTCTTTACTAGCTCCCAATGAGAGAAGCATTCTAAATAACACAGTACAACAGCCAATCTGGGGGGTGAGAAATTCCAAGTCAGGGTGATGGTACTAGGTCAGTATAGTAAAACCCTCAAAGGGTTTGGCGTTCGTATGTGTCAGTTTTTTTTATGACATTTTAAATTTTTTCCTTATCTTGATGTTTTTTTGTTTAACATAACTCGAGAACCACTTGTCCGATTTTGCTAAAACAAACTCAAAAAAATTTAGAATTACAATTTCTTTAATCCGTTCATATAACGTTTTTCTTTATAATCAACAGTTTTGTCGGTAAAAATAAATTTGTGGAGAATTATAATTGATAAGTGCAAAAAAATGTTCAAGCCTGGAGGTATGCAGCAGATTTTATCACAAACCTGCACTGCAATTTATGTGACTTTTTTTAAGCGATCGGTGAAAATCGTCGGACTTTTGTTTGTTATTTGAAAGAATACACCCACATTCAGTGATGCCAACATTAGGGGATTTTTTTTTTTCGGAAAATTTCAACCGTAGGGAAAAGAGGACACAATTTTTTATTTTAGGGCATATTTATTTATTTATTTATTTAATCAATGGATATTATCCTTACTGTCTAATAACAATATTGACTTAAAATTAATGAATAACAATATGCATTTTAAAATATACTACAAATTTACAGAATATATGTAGTACATAAAAATTTACGAATAAAGAAAAACAATAAGAAAAATCAACGAATTGTGACATAGAATTAATTGAGTTTGTTTTAGCAAAATCGGACAAGTGGTTCTCGAGTTATGTTAAACAAAAAAACATCAAGATAAGGAAAAAATTTAAAATGTCATTAAAAAAAACGTACACATACGAACGCCAAACCCTTTGAGGGTTTTACTATACTGACCTAGTACCATCACCCTGACTTGGAATTTCTCACTCCCCAGACAATAATCCCAAAAATGTTCCATAGTGTAATTAGCCTTCCTTCCATTCTCAAAACAGGCAATCTTTAATGAATTACAAAAGTACAAAGTACCTAAATCTACACCTAATCCACGGGAACAGGTTATACGGCCGTGACGCATCAATATTAGAACGTTCCACCAACCATCCGTTCGCATCAGAGCTGCCCCTTGACTAACAGATGTAACTACTAGACATGGAAGAGTACTAGTTCTATATTAATCGTCACGTAATAACGTTCATCATCTTACCTACATTACAACAGACCGCTACCGCACCCTAGCTGTCTTCGGGGGAGTACTAACTAAGGGCTACTTAGGCCTCACTACTACACCAATGCAACACGGAACACCAAGTTCACAAAATTAGATATAACAGAAATAACAATCACAAACAGACGAACTGGCATATTGTCATTGATGATCCAACGTTTTCTCTCTCGCACCCTGCTCACCCATGACCTTCAGCCTCTAACGCAATAGAGTACCCAGCTCACTCCAGCCAAAAGGCTCCAACGCATTTGAGCACCCAACTCAACCTACTACAATGACAATCACGACAAGGGACGAAACTAATTCCATAAGTTGCATGTATTAAGAATGAAATTCACAATCAATTATCTGGATACCTTGAATCATTGAGAGTCTCCACCGGAAGTAAAAAGAACCTGCAACCATTCAATCAGTCGTTGCCGTGTCACCGGGGCTTTCTGATTGCCCGAGAAACCAGATAACCGTAGGTACTCTGGTGAGTACCTCACACTATTAAAGTCCGAGAACTTTAAGACCATTAAGCTTTCAGACCGCAGCAGGTCTTAGGATAGCCTCTCCTACAGCCTTAAGTTTTTGCCATCCGCAAAACAGTTGCCTAGCGGTCGCCTCGAAGAGGCAAATTAAGGCACATGTTGTCATATTGAAGGCATTCCCGAAGGCTTCCTTCTGAATATGCAACTTGACCCCTGACTTATTCGTTCAATCAAACGTGTGCTTTTTTACTACGCAAAAATTTCGAAGGAAGTGGTGGGTCCATAGCGATTTGTCCTTTGACTCGTTTGCAAATGCTGCTCTAGCTTCATTAAAGTTTGAATTGTCAAACCATATTAACAAACAACAAAGAACTGTCAAATCAAAGATTCGGCGCAGCGGAATATGAAATTCTTACAAGTTGTGTATGAAAATTATAAAATTATGTTTAAATAGCCAAAATAATTGTTTTTAGAACTTAATACTATTTCTTTTAAAACAAAGACTTTAAAAGTCAAATAAAATTCTTTCTTATTCCATCATTCCATTTCTCTATCAAACCCTAAAATTTTTGATAATTTGATTTAGGAAAACTTTAAGTAACGAATTTTACAATTCGTCTAAACGAAAAAGTAAAATATCAAAGAAAAAAAAAACTTTTTTTTCAGCTGCACATAAAATGCCAAAACAAACTCATACCAAAACCAAAAGAAAATCCCCGAAAATAGTTACGTGCTGTGCAGCAGTAAGAAATTTCTACAAGATGATTTTCCTAAACACAGTTTTCTTGTTGGCTGGCTGGAATTGACAGTTAAACAAGATATTCTCTTTTATAGTTATTTGTTCTTTATTTTTTTTTTTGCTTTTTTCGGTAGACGACATAGTTAAATTTGATTTAAATTGAGTTTCGGGTGAGAAAATCACAATGTTGATTTGTTACAGACGACAAATAAACATAAAACAACTGAAACCAACTCTGATAAAATAGCGAAACAATAAAAAACCAACAAAAATTGTTCAGAAATTTGTTGCAAGTAACGAGAGAATATATAAAAAGAAAAAAATTTAATATTGTATTTTTATTTGTTTCTTTTATTGGTAAACAATTGGGGGAATTCGACTCTTGGAAAAATAAGAAAACAATTTTTTTTAAGGCAGGAACAGGGGTAAGCAAATGCAGGGAACTAACTTGGATTTCAATGGAATGGCATGGAATCATCTTAATGGTTTTTTTAAGGCAATTTTAATCTATACGCACCGGGTCCAATGCAAACCGGGTATCACTTTTAATTGAAACTGGCGCGAGTTTTTTTATTTATATGTTTTCCTCAAATAACTGGGTGATTGATTGTATTAACAATCAAAACATGTTGCTGCTAACATATTGGGTTTATTACTTTAAAAAGCCACAAATGGCGTATATTTAATACATGGTTTGTGTCTTTAATAACTTATATTACATTTCAGACAGCAAACAACCATCTATTAAAAGCAGGTATAAAAAATACTCTCGAAAATTAACAAGGGAATCAAAGATACTCGCACCAATGAGTGTGTGAATAAAAAATACACACACGTTATTTGTTTATTTCCTAGGACAACCCAAAGTGCAAAAAATCTTATATGAAGCCTGGTCAACCAGACGGATACTAGTAAAGCAAATCTACCAAAGGGTTTTGAAAAGTTAGCTAGGCCTCCCGAAATATGGGCCCCTAAAGTTTTTGAATTTTTTGAAAAGGCGTTTGCTTCTGAGCTAAAAAATACTTTCAGATCTCTTTAGTAGAATCGTAAGGCGATTCTTTTCTTCGAATTTATTAACCCTCTAACTCTAATATAAGGGGTAATTTTTGTCCCTTTTCCCAACTCTTACACACAAGTAAACTTTAACGGCACTTTTAAGGGTTAAAATGTTCTACGAATATTTTTTGCATCAAATTTCACTAGGGGTCTTCAAAGACCAAAAGTTCGCTCAATGTATCTAAAGCGAATTCTCGAAATTTCGGGCATTGCAATTTTTGAATTTCTTGAAAATCCGTTTGGTCCAAGTCAAAAAATGTACCTAATGTACTTCTGACCTAAAAGACTATTTCAGATGTCTTCAGTAGAATTATATGGCGATTCTTTTCATAGAATAAATTAACCCTCTAACACTCATTTTAAGGGGTAATTTTTGTCCATTATTAACTTATATACTAAAACGGCACGTTAGAGGGTTAAAATGTTCGACGAATATTTTCTGCATTAAATTTCACTAGGGGTCTTCTAAGGAGATGAATTTTGTTGCACATTGTAATCTGTCGCAAATTGCCTGGAAGATGCGACCGGAAATAAAACCAGGTGCCAAATTACGGCATTCCATATCGATCGAAATTACAATACAATTTATATAGAATTTTCGATCATTATCGAATGCCGTAATTTGCCACCGGGCTTTTCATCATGGAACGCTCTTTGTTATTGAGAAGTTTACTTCATCATAGTCAAGATCTTCTCCCGGAATATTCCATCATGATTACACTCGGTTTGATTAAGAAGTTTTATTTAATCAAATTCTAGATCTTGCTGTGAATGCTCTCGCTAGAATTCGGTTTACTACGAAAACTTGGGATACCCTTTTTGCCCAAATTCGTTATTTGCCTTAAAAAAGGAGAAATTCTTTTGGCGTAGATTCCATATGTTGCCAGAAAGATGGAAAAAGTTGAAAGCTTATGATGGCTGATACATCAAGTAAATTTATATTGAATCAATGTTAAGCCTAGAGTTAAAAGAAAAGTTATAATGAATTACCCAAATTTGTATTATTCTCTTTGTCAATAGATATTTCAACAGGAGCTTTCTTTTATTTGAGGGCCATTTGCTTAGAAAGGCCATTCTTTCGAGTACTGTCCACATAGATCGGATATTGTTTCTTGTGTTTTCTTTAAATTAGATGTGATTTTTTTTTTGTGGAAAAAAGACTTCGAGTCTTAGCAAGCGCCCCTCCCCCTCCATTGGAATAAAATATTTATATCCACCAGTGGTGGTCGGGTTCTTTACACCAATTGTAAAAGAAGTATAAAATAAACCCTCAAACACACTTTATGTTTTGACTTTTTTCTGGCTTTAAGTTATATTTCAAGCTTTGGTGTATCCAGGGACTTGTAATTAAAATTTGTAACGAATATTGGCGTAACACATTTAAATCCATTTTAACTTTATTCAAAGATACTTTTTGACCCCTTTGAAGAAATGGACAAAAAAGACCCATACGTTGTAGAGTTAAAAAGAGTATCACTTTCCTAAAAAGGTTTCCAAAATAGTTTTTTTCAAAAACGATTCTGTTTTCGCTATTAATCATATTTTGCAAACAATTTCATTTCAGTACAATTCTTTTTGCCATTTCCAGCATTTGGGGAATTTAATTTATTTGGCTGGTGTTCGTGCACAGGAGTGGCACTATAAAGAAAAGCCTTTTTTCCCCAAACAGGAGAATTTCTTAACAATATCCTCTTCTTTTTTTTTGCTAACAAATTCGGAAAAAAATTTAAAAAGCACTAAAATTGAAAAACAAACTTTTAAGCGGATTTCAATTTCGATTTAAAAAGTTTTCAATACATAAAATCGAAAAAAAGAAACAACAAAAAAAACTCTTTTTTAGTTGTTGTTTATTTCTTTTGTTTTAACTCCTTAGAGGATTTAATTTTATGTTTATTTGGTTTTGTACAATTTTCGTTAAAATCATCAGCAGATTTAACAACAAAAGAAAAAAAAAACGGTCGCAAATAAAGAAATCAAATCAAAGAAAGAAGAAAAAAGTCCAAAAATGTTAAAATAAAGTTTTATTTTTAAAGCTGAAACAAAAACATTTTATCTGGAGATTTTTAACTAAAATGTGAATATAGTGCAAGCTTAAATGTTTTATTGCCATTTAGACCTTTTTTGTCTTCAGTTTTTTTTAACAACATTAATCCCTTTGAAAAATTGTCACCTCGAAGTTGTTTTTGTTTCTTCAGTGATAAAAAGCCGTACAAAATATAAAATCAGCTTTGAATATTTTTTGTTTTTTCGGTCATAAAAAATTCGAACGCAGTAAAACTCTTTAGTCTTATTTTAGACTTAATGATAGATTTTTTCTGTATAAAGCAGATAAAAAATAATCGAATAAGAGTTAAGAAAATAAATTTGTGTTTTAAGTATTCAAAATAAAATATTTATATTTAAAGCTAAGATTTTTAGTTTGGAAATTTTCCTAAAAAATCAGATAAAAATAACCGATTAATCGTTTAAATATTGTATAACACTCAAAAAGGTGTTAACTAAAAAATCGATAGCAATACAAATTTTTTAAACAAAACTTGTTAGTTTTATAATTTTTAAAGAAATAATACGAATAATCATGACATAATTAAAGCGAATAATCCGTGAATCAATTTAAAATAAAAATTTAAATTTAAAATTAAAATTTTCAAGTTTAACATTTCCATGAAAAAATCATATAACCGAATAACCGATTAATCGTAAAAATATTGTACAACACTCAAAAAAAAGTGTTAACTAAAAAATCGATAGCAATACAATTTTTTTTAAGCAAAACTTTTTATTTTTATAATTTTTCAAGAGATTATTCGTTTTACCATGAAATATTAAAGGTGATAAATCGATTAATCGATTTTAAATAAATTTGTTTTTAAGGTATTTAAAATAAATTATTTATATTTAAAGCTTAAATTCATTTCCGTTAAATATTCCAACAAACGAATAACCGATTAATCGTTAAAATTTTGAATAATACTTAAAGACAGTATTAATTAAAAATCAATATCAATAGAAATTTACTAAACAATGCTTGTTATTTTTAAAATTTTTATTAAGAATTAATACGAATAATCATAACATATTTAAAGCGAATAACTAGTTAATCGATTTTAATTAATCAACTTTTATATTTATAATAGTTTACCTTTAAAAAGGTTAACTACAAAAATGCAAAATAAAAAACATTCTTAGGCTAGAAGTCTTAATATAAAATTTTCGTAATTAATCGATTAAACAAAAACCGATTAATCGTTACAAATTTTTAAAATATTACAAAAAAAAAAAAAAATTAAATAAAAGCCAATAGCAATAAAAAATAAAAATAGTTCAATGACATGCAATAAATTAAAAGCTTAGAAACTTAAATTAATCTTAATTTCTTAAATCGGTTCAAAACCGGATTAATCGTTTAAAATTATTGAAAGTATGTTACCTTAAATCCAATAGCATTTAAGCATATTATAAGAAAAATTCGATAATTAAATATTTTTTTTTTTAATTTTACGAATAACATTTAATAAGTTAAAGCGAATAACCGGTTATTCGATTACGAAATTCAATAATCAATTTAAATATTATCTATTTACTATTTTAAAGATAAAGCAAACTCATTAAATGCTAAAAAAAGTTGAATTAAAATTGTTTTTTATTTACGAATAACCGATTAATCGTTTAAATAAACTTTGGAAATATATGAAGAAAAAAATCAAGAATCCAACCCAAAGCAGTTCTATGGTATTATAAGACAAATTCGGTCTTCAATATTTTTCAAGAAATTTTGCAAATAATTGTCAGTGTTTTAAAGCGAATAATCGCTTATTCCATTTAAAACTTAAAATATTAATTCTTATATTAAGTGGTTACTTTTGCAAAAATTAGTAAAAAAAATAGTTATAAATAAAAATACTTATTTAAAGCTAAATAATTAAATAATAAGTCAAAGCGAATAATCGGTTAAAAAATAAAAAAGTCTTAACAAATGGATCTAAATGATTTAATTGTTTTTATTCAATTCAAAATATAAATATACTCTTTACCTAAATAGTCAATTGATTAAAACGAATAATCGGTTAACCTATTAATCGATTAAAAACCTTGTAAGTTATTTTTTTCTTCAAAACTGCTATAAATTCTTAAATTACCCTTAAAATATTTATAAATTTTGTTAGTTAAACGAGCAACGGATTAAGGCTCAGTTAGGCGAACGTTGCTGTACCCGTGCACTTATAGAACGTTTAAAAACGTGTCATATGTTTTCCCATACATAAACAAAAAGCAATAGTATACATAAAACAAAACAAACTGTGATGAGAATCAAAAATGTTCAAATGGTGACCGTTGTGCAGAAAAGGTACCACGTGATATAAATGGTATTAAAACAGTATTTTGTGTATTTTTAAAAAATGTTAGTAATTTAATATTTATATTTGGGGGATTCACAAGGTGTCATAAAGTCATATGTCTTAAAATAATAACATGAAAAAATACGACTGTTGTGAACAACCCCTCATAATTTAGTATGATATTTTGAATTTAAATCAGCTGATTTAAAACAAATATTAAAAATAAATAATTAACTATCATCATAATATTTGTTAATTCTTTTCCATGAATTAATAAATTAAATTGGATCTTACCTGACTATTTTCCATTTTGCAGACGCAAATAAGAAATAAATTTTATTTTGTTTGTTTACCAAACAGCAGAGTCATAAGCCGATCTTATTTGACGCCGCAAGTGATTCCTTGCAAAAATTGCTAACCGCAAGTCAAATTTTGATGTTAACCGGATAAAATTATTCCATCAACGACGACGGCTACAAGAACTAACGCGATACGGCTCAGCCGCTCAGCTCTGGTCTCTTCTGATTAATTACGACAGCACAATAAACATAGCAAGCAACGTTCTATTAATTTAAGACACTTTTTGTTTACAAAGCAACAACAATATTTTTAAACCATTGTAAAATGTTAGAACATTATGACAATATAACATGATAGCACACCTTGTGAATACCCCAATTATAGATTTACAATAAATACATTTGTATTTTAGCATATATAAATTTTTAGCATACATATATTGTAAATGTGCATACACCAAACAAGGTTTTGATACCATTTAAAGTCTTTTATATGTTTCACATTTCCATTGTATGTGTATATGCATTTGTTTATTTTAAACATCTAAACATGTGTATATTTGGAAATATGTTGTATTGTCAGTTGTTTTGTCGCAATTCTATAGATATACTAAAAAAAGTACCAAAAAAAAAAGAGCAAACATACAAGCCGCCCACCACTGTCTTACAAATGTCACGTAACAACGGCATGAAATTCTATTTTATACAGATTGGTACGTTGCAACTACGGTACATTGCATTTCGGTAAGCTTTTGTATTGGTTTTCATATAACAAAAAGCGAACAGCTGATTGATACAGTACAGATACGGTACAGCAACGTTCGCCTAACTGAGCCTTTAGACATAATAAGCGAATAATCGGGTTTTCTTCTCAATTTGGCTACAAATTTGTTTTTATGTTAATTTTGTTGAATAAACGACTAGTTATTAAAAAAATAATGTATTCCCTGTGATTCTGACACTATTAACCTTTATTATTCGAATAATCGTTTTAACATTTAATCGTTAATAGATTTATTTTTGGACTAACAAAACTATTAAAAGTTATTTTAGCATAAAATAGTTGAACACAGAAGAACAGAATTAAAAAGTCTGATACTAATCAGCGAATTATTATGGATAACTTTTTATAACAGTAGAAAAGACGAGGTATAAAAAAACTGCCACTATTATTCGGTTAAAATTTAGTCGACTGATCTTAAAAATTAAGCGATTTGGAAAAAAGCAAGTTATGCAAATGCTTTTTGGAAAATCGATTTTTATCGAACACTAGTCAATAAATTGATTAATCGAATTATAAACTAACAAAGCTATTAGTTAAAAACATTCTTAAATAATTATTCGAATAGCTTTAAGTCGAATTATTAATTATTTACAAAACAAATATAATAAAAATTAAAAAATTGCAAAAATAGGCTGAAAATATTTTTAAAAAACTATTCGTCTTATAACTAATACGTATAGCCGATTATTCGATTATATCAATCAAAACTAATTAAAATACTAAGAAGTTATAAAAAGCCTGACACTTATTTATGATTGATCGAATAATCTATTAACTAGTTCTAAAAAATCTAACCGAATAATAAAATAACCTTTAAAACCAACTATCGATTAACTTGTGCACATAATAAAACTTAATTCGAATAACCGATTGTAAGATTAATTGAAATTGAAAGTTTTAATAAAATTCCGGCACCAAAAATCTGATAATTATATGTTGCATACTTAGAAATTACGAAAAAATAATAAGTTCTAAAGAAGTCCGACACTAATTATCGAATAACTTTTAGGCCCGTTTTCACAACTTACAGATAGCAATAGTGAGGATTTTATCGGCCGTATAAAAAGTGTTCCTTTATTACAACTTTACTTTAACCTACCACTTTAGGTCGAAGTAAAGTTTTTATAATGGAGCACTTTTTGTAAGGCCGGCTAAAGTCTACTTTTAGCTATCGTAAGTTGTGAAAACGGCCCTTAGACGTATAACGGCTAGACATAATAGAAAAGGCTTTCATAGATATGGTTGACTACATAAACGCAGTATTGCAATGCAACACTAAATGGAATAGCTTCAGAAAGTCCACAACTTTTCTGTAGACAATGCTTTGAGTTCATTATAGCATGGTAACTGTATTCACTGCACAACGGTAGCGAAATTTGTGCATTGTTTTTATTTGTAATGCCTTTTTAACGCATTTATTTTTTGTGATGCTTTGCAATACTGCTTTTATAAAATCAGCCTATAATTCAATGCACTGTAAGTCGAATAATCGATTAATTAAAGTACCAGATATTTGAAAATAAAATGTTTTTAAATAGTCTTCTAATATTAATCGAATAACTGTTTGTAAAATAACAGATTATTCGAATAATTGATTAATCGGACACTAGATAGTTAGAGAAATCGATTAATCGAATACTGAATTCTTCAAACAGTCGATTAATCGGATACACAATTCTTCGAATAATCGGATAAAGAAATTAAAAACTTCCAAGCTATAAGAAAAACTTTAAGCTTACATTTTTTTCTTTTCTGAGATTTTAACTCCAATTATTCGCTTTAAAATTAATCACATAGTTTTCTAACTTTAATCATTTAAATTACCTAAAAATTGTATACTTCTACATATTTAGAATACAAATATGAATCGCGTATTATCAGACACGAGTACATTCTTTAAAAATTTATTTCAATACTTTTGTATCCCTTTCTTTAAATTCTTCATCATTATTGTGAAAATATTTTTTTTATCTTCTTTGAGAAAATAAAAACTTATTTCTCAAAACTTTAAAATCTAATCCCTCAAACCCCTACAAAAAAGGCGTTATTTTTATGACTTTCGTTACAATTATTACAATATCTTCGACAGTTATTTAAACAAATTTTATTTCTTTTGGATTTGAAATTTATTTCTCGTTGTTGCTTTCGCTGTCGCTGCTTCCTCCGCCTTAAATAATCCCATTATAATGGTTGTGTTTTTTTTTTCTCTTTCGACCCAATAAAATCGGCTTCCATACCTCAACGAACAAATTTATAAATGACACATTAAGCCGTTAAACATTAAACATCGTTTTGTTGACAGTTTATAAATTAATTATAATTGTTTGTTGTTGTTATTGTAGACTCTATATATAAAATTATTATTAATGACCAAATTTCGCTTTAGCTGAGTGTTTTCGGTAGCTTTTATTAGAATTATGACGAAATTTTGTTTGAGCTGATGGTCGAGAGGGGGCTTTACAAACTTAAACAGGTTTTTTGTATAAAGAGATAAAAATCACTTATAGATTTAAGACCATTCTATTCATAACTAAGTTTACCGTTATTTGTCTGTAATTAAAAAAAAAGTTCTGAGTATAACAGATGACAATTTTAAAAGAGGCTTTAAAAAATTCATTAAAATTAATAAAGCTTTAAGACTCCTTGAGAGGAGAAAAAAACCGACTCCAGCCCTCGAATTAGACAAGATTGTGACTGTAGATGTCTATATAACTAAAGATTTTTAGAATAACTACAGATGTCTATAAGATATTCACCCGATTAATCGCTTAGTAAAATAAGAGGCCCTATTAGCTTGACAAAAATAATATTCATAAATTCATCACTCTGGCCAAAGAAACAACTACAACAAGATTTGGCTAAGTTTTATTTTAATTTAATTTGAAAACTAAAAAAAATATGTAATTGCAGAAATTTGTATTCGATTAAATTTTTAATCGAATATTCGTTTTATTGAGAATGAATCAAGCTATAATTTGAGATCTCCCAAGAAAGAAATAAATTAAATATTTTTATAAAACATGAAAACGAAATTTATTTAACGACTTTTATTAAAAAAAATAAAATTTGTGACGACCAATTAGCCGTTTTATAATCGGTTATAATATTAAAAACAATATGACATAAAGAATAATCCAAATTTTTAATCAAATTTAATTTTCATTAAATTTTTTTTATGAAGGAAGGAATTTTACAACACGAAAATTAATTAAAATTGTTATTGGTAATTTATCATTCTTGACTGTGGCTGGGGCTCGAACCCTGGCCGGCAGGTTACCCTGACATGTTTCGATCGCAACCACCCGATCTCCTTAGAGGGATTTGCGTCTTACACTCGCAGCTATCGACGACTGCTGACGTCTATAGTCAAACATCAATCCTTAATCCAAATTGTATTTTAGCCTTTGGTAGATCGAAATTTGCTTTTTGAATAATTAATTTAAAATTAATCGATTAATCGTTAAATTAAAAACAAGTAAAATTCTTAATCACTGAAAATAATAAATATATTGAATATTTATTTGAAACATGTAAACAAGTAATTTGTTTATACTGATTAAATGGTGAATTCAGATTAAACGGAAAAAAATCGATTATTATTTTAAGGATTATACGAATATCCAAATATAGAAATGTATTCAGAACTAATTACATACGTGATAAACTAAAAAAAATTGATAAACCGATCCATCGATTTGTCAAATAAAAAAAAATAACCGCTTCAACAGTTGACAAGTTATGAAAAATTCTGTTATAAGCGATGTCAAATAATTAAAAACCCGATTATTTCATTCAACACTAGAAAAATTTATTTGTTCTAAACAACTTTGCCAATATTAATGTACTATACATAAGCCAAGTTAACGAATAATCGATTAATACAATTTGATAAGTTTAAATCAAATATGTTAGTAATTAATCTAATTATCAAATGACTGATTCAAGATTTATCCAAATTATATTGTCAATTGACCGATGCAAGAGTTAACCACATTTTATTTAAAAAAAAAAGTTTATATAAGTCGATTAACATATTAATAGAAGTATTAAATAAGTGAATAAACAGTAATAAAAATTATGTTCAAATTCTAACACTAACAATCGAATAAAGTTGTTGAATAATTTTTTATTTAAAAATCGAATAATAGATTTAACGATTCACTAACCAGTTAACAAAATAACATGTTATTTCTAATGTAGTTAATCGATTAACTTTAAGTCAAATGGCAGATGGATCAAAACGATAAGCAAAATTAGATTATTCGATTAACTTTTAGTCGAAAAATCGATTAACAATATGAATAATAAACATAAAATGTAAATATTGCACTCATTATTATATTTCCAATAATCAGTATTTACATTAACTTGTCTTGTATAAACAATTTATTCGTTATAATAAAGACGATTATTCGGTTGTTTGACTATATTGAAGTATTAAGTCGTTAAAATTATGACGATTATTTGGTTTTTTGACCAAGTCTTCAAATTCATGCTTGTATTAAAGAAATAGATTATCTGTTTATTCGTATCAGAACAAACCAGTGGCTCTGTCGGAAATTAAACCAGCAACCCACATAGTTATGGACTACCAGCTACCCAATTTACGAGGGTAAGTCAATAAGTTTGAAATTCCTGAAAATGAGCAGGAGAACACTGCTCCTGTCAACATTTGAATAAGCTGCGTCATTTAGTTTGGTCGCGTTCGTAAATGCATAACTGCGCTGCATCAGTGATTTCAAATGGTTACATATTTATCAGAGAAGTAATTGTGGATAAAAAAATTGTGAAATACTCCACAGAAATAATAGTCACACAATAAAAAAAATTATAATTATTCTTGTATCGCCATTAAAAAAAGTTTGCTTTTCTGATGCAGCCCTTTGTCTTTGACAGTAATTGAAAGCTAAGAGCCGCGTGAGAGTCTTAACACAATGATTGTGGTGCGGTGCGATTTCTCGTTGCGGGAGAGAAAAATAAATATAATACAACGGAAGCCGGCGACGGCAATAGTTGTTATTGCTTGTTTACATTTTTTTAAATGTATTTGTGCATACATATTTATCATGTTTTTTGTTTACAATAATGTTGTGAACATCGCCAATAATTCAAAAACTATGGCAACATCAGAAAGAGAACGAGTATCAAAAATTGAGAGAGGAAGAAAGTCCGAAAAGAAAATAAAATAGACTTTAATTTTATGCCGTTCCGCACTGCGTTTTTTTACTTCAAAATCGTATGAAAGGCCGCACCGCAATAAACTATCGTTACATTGTGTTCAGACTCTGATTCGAGGAAAAAAAATCTAAATTTCCTGTGCTCAATAAACAGTATGAATTCTGCATTAAAAAAGTTAAAAAAGTGGTAACCGGAATATTGTTGTGGCCGTTGATGCACGTATGTTTAGAGGATGTTTAGAGAGATATGGTGTTGGCCGATCGGATATTGAAAGTGCGAGGGATTGTGGACGCCAAAAGCATCTCACATGGCTGAGTGGTTTTAATTTTAAATGATTTGTTGTGTATTAGACAGCTTTCTGTAAGACATGTGCCGCCGAGAAAACGATGGGTTTCTCTTGATGAATTGACGCCAAAGAAGGCCAAACTGGCGTTGTCAGTTAAATAAATTATGTGATCGATTTTTGGAATGCTTACTGTATAATCCACATTTATTAACTTTAAAACATTAAAAAACTCAATGGCAAAATTTTTAATTAATACGATTTTGTTTGTCGTGCTTAATTCCCAATTGTTATTCTTGATGAAAACACTCAAATTTCTTGTCAGAGGATAAGCTAGTTTCTATGTGCATTTCACTGGTTGCTTAGGCCAAATCATCAGGAAACCTTTTTTCAAAGACTTTGGAAAGGCTTAAGATATTATACAAATGACACTATAAAGCGAATGAGAACTGCAAACACTGAAAAATCCTTTGCAAAGATATCAAAGCATAAACAAAATACCAATAAAAAATAGTGAGTTTATATTTTTTTACATACCCAACTACAATTGGTTGAAATTCTCCTAACATTAATTGTAGCTGTAAGTTAAGTCAAGGTAAACTTGTTGCGTCAATTTCATTTGGATTTAAGAAAACTGACACATTTGGCAAAGAAAAAAGTTTTGTTGCACCAGGACAATGCATGGATGCTCACATGTGCAGTTTCTATGCCAAGAATCCATGAATTATGCTTCGAATTGCTCCTTAATCCACTATATTCTACGAATACAGCGCTTAGCGGAAAGAGATTTGATTGCAGCGATAAAATCATCACACAAACAAAATCTAATTTTTTGGCAGGGATACAAAATTGGGGAAACATTGGACAGTGTGTATAGGGATCTAAGGAGACCGTGCTGAAAAAAGATTGATTTTTTTTTTGTACAAGAACCCGTTTTTCATTTAAAATGTCACAGATTTATTGGCCAGCCCTCGTATTAATAAAAAAAAGCATTTTTTTATTTAACGTTTATTTGAAAAATTGATAAAAATTGTATTCAAACAATCACTTATTTGATAGGAACTAAATTTTTTAATTAATAGCGTATTCTGACTTATTTAGAAGAGGGTACGGTCTAAGTCATTTTTAATGGTCTTTCTCTGATTTTGAAATCCGTGAGACTGGACTTCTAATTGTCAGGAAAGGAGTCATTCCCGTTTTCAAAAACAAAATTAATTTATTTTGGATGAATCTCGATTAGAGTATTATTCATATTCACTTTATAGACATTTAACTATGGAAACTAGAATCTTTCCCCTGGGGAGCAAATAACTTAAATAATCATAAAATATCATTCATTAATCATTTTCTCATTAACATTTAAAAAGAAAAACTATTCATACATTTAAAAAGGACCTTGTGTGCTAATTTCAGACAGTCTGTCATATGTTAAAGACTAATCTTTATCCCTACTTTAAGTGCCAGTAATACAAATTATCATAAAACAATGTGAAAATTCTTAGTAATTTAATAGAAAGCAAATGAACATGATGACTTTTCCTTCAATTTAACAACCATATGGATCATTAATATAGAGCGTGTTTTGTTCAATCATGTGTATAATAATTCGTTGGAAGTTTCAGCAAAGCATTAGCTTGGCTCCTCTTTATGATCAGAAGAGGGAGTGAGAAGTAGATAGTGGTAGAGAGTTATTGACTTAAATGTTAAACTTATGTCACTCCAATTGTTTTAATTGGAATTTGGAAGATGCCAAATCGCAAGATTCAATTCAACTGGTACCTTTTCCTAATCATTTCGAATTCAATTCAAAGTTTTCCATAAAATTTTAGGGAATGAAAAGTTCCCTTATGTTTTAAAGATCAAATCAATAAAAACTAACTTCTTTGATAACTAAATGTCTAAGAAATTTATGGACGGCAAAACAGCATAAGTTTTATAACCTTGAACCGATCTCGGAAACCTTCTCATACGATTTCTAGCTAAGCAAAAAGAAAGTAAGGGTAACTCAAATGATTATTACGAGAACAAAAAATAGTCCAAATTGACAAAATTCGAATCAAGTGGGTTTCCTTTTAACAGCTTATAAAAGCTTTTGATTTGATTTGTCAAAGAGATAAATGTTGTATGTATTATAATTTTTTCTAATTATCAGATCAATCAAACTTCATTTGTTTAGAGTTTAAGTGTATAATAATGATAAATATAAAATAATAAGGAGGGATGACCTACCATGGCCGGATACCTAACACCTTTTATTACAGCGCTGGCAGCAAGCAACAGTGTCCGTCAAAAGGGGGTGTACACTTATGGAAGGTGTTCTTTAAGGGATCTTACACAGTAATGATTTAATTTTTAAGTGATAAAAAGAAATAAAGATTTACTGAATAATCTTTTTTTTTATAGTTATTACAAAAACAATAACAATTCGACTTGAACCTATTTAAAATGGATCCCTTCTTAATTATCTCGAAAGCCTTGTATTTCAGGGGTCTTTTTTATTTTGAAAATGGTAAGATCCTATGTAAAGAAGTACCAAGTCGATACCCTAATTCATTGCTTATTCAAAAAACAAAAAGTATTCCAAATCGACAAGGGTCAAATAAGAGGGTACCCCCTACTTATCCCGAAAGTCTTCTGATTTGGCTTTAAGGTACTCACTTTTACTCATTGCTAAAGTCTTTTGAATAATCTTTTCCAATAATTGCAATTAATTTCACGACTTGCAAGAAAGATGTGTCAGTAATCCTTAAGGTACAGGGAAGATGCAGAAATGCCTTTTTTTTAGCAAGGGATTGTTTTAGATCAAAATACAGCGAAAATTGCAAAAAAAAAAAAAAAAAAAAAAAACATTAGATCCTAGACGAGATAAATTAAATATGAGGTTAAACTAACCTAAGCCTAACAGTGAAAAAGATTTTAAATCGATAATATTAAGAAGAACCCCTTCTTACTGATATCGAAAGCCTTATGGTTTGGTTTCGAAGGGGTCCCTCTTATTGATATCCAAAAATCTTTTAACTGAGTTTCTATATAAAGGAGCACCAAGTAAATAAATATCTTATCCCAATAGTTATTTAGAGAACAAGAACTGTTCGAAATCGACAAAGATCAAATTAAAAGTGAACGCCCTTATTTATCCAAAAAGTCTTCTGATTTGGATTTCAGGGACTCCCTTTTATTAATATTGAAAATTATGATACAATGATACCTTATCTAAAGGAGCACCAAGTTAATACCATATCTAAATAATTTTTAAGAGAACAAGAGGTATTCCAAATCGACAAATATCAAATCAAAAAGAGTGAGTGTCTTATTAGTCCCTAACGTCTTCTGATTTGGATTTCAGGGACTCCCTCTTACTGATATTGAAAGCTATATTATACCTTATCCCAAACATATTCCCAATCAACATAAGTCAATTCAAGAAGCATTCACTTTAATTTATTTCGAATGTTTTAGGAATTTAGTTTCAGGCATCACCTCCTACTGATCTTGAAATTCCAACGATAGCACTTGTCATATAAAGAGGAGGACTTTGAGTGCCAAGCAAATCTAACTTCCTGCCAAGCTTGTGCAAATGTTCACTTATAAATCTAAAAAAGTTACAAATACTATAGAAATGCCTCTTTTTTAAATGGACTCTCGATCTTAAAAACTTAAATATTCCAAAAAAAAACATTAACCGCATTAAATATTTCATTGCTAGTCAGTCACTCGGTCAGTCAGTCAGTCTGTCTTTCATTTAATCATTGAAGCAGCCAGCCAGAGTCTGTCTCTAACTCTTCGTCGCCTTGTGTTGTTTTCTGCAAAATATTAATGATCCTTTAACATTCATGCATGTTAAGGCGTCATAATTCATTTTGATCGTTAAACTACATCAATGTTTTGTAGATTGTGTTTGCTTGTTGTTAAAACATAATTGTTGTTCAAATTAAATTTCCTGTAGTGTTTTTTAGCTCAGCACATGTTAGTCATTGTCTTGATTTTAAAGCAGGGAAAGGCAAAATGAGGCAAAGGTATAAATTACTTCAAGTTATTTTTTATTAAAGGCAAAACTAAACTGTTACTAAGTAAACTGTTTCTGTCGGCTACTAGTCTAAGGATTTTCAAACATTTCTTTTGTGCCCATGAACATTCGGCTGCTGTATGTCATGACTGCCTCTCTCTGCTTCAATCACCAACAAGATCCTGTTGTATTCGAACAGCCAGAAATAAAATCATTTCAAAAATGTTCATTTAACTCATTTTTGACACTTTGGCTGAATGCTCTTGTCCAGGTTTTTAATGGGCGGTTCCTTTTTGAAACAAAAATATAATTTTTTATTTAAAAAAAAAAAATCTATTAATTTATTTTTATGAAATGGGTTTACAAAAATATATTCCTTAAAACCTTTTTAAACCTGTCATGTTCAGCTTTGGCTTTAGCTTTCAGTTTCTGGAGATTCTAAGAAGTTTTTTTCTTTGTGAATTTTGTTGGTGTTGTTTTACATTTTGAATATTTAAAAATAAATTTAATTTAAAAACGAATTTCAATTTCTATATGCCATAAATCCTGCACATAAATTAAATCCAGACTTTGGCATTTGTTTATATTTTGTTAAGACTTTTTTGCGAAGGCAGACTTTTAAGGACGTGACTCATTATACTAACGCATTTAAGATAAAAAGAAATATGAATATAGATTATTTTTAAGAATTGGCCTCTTGTTAAATCTGCCTTGTTCCCAACTTTTTGGCTACGTATGGATATCACGTCAGCCCCATATTTTGAAGCCAAGAGAGAATCAAGACAATTTCGGATACCCTGTTCTTGAAGTCAAGCATTTTTTGAAAATTATTGTTAGTCGGGGCAAGGTCTGGACTCTAAGGCGCGTGAGACAAAACTTCATAACCCCTATTTTACAAACAGTTTTTAGTTAGTCTTGAACTTGCCAACACTGTAGCTTAAATTAGATTCTTCTGGATTCACCAAATTTAAAGAATTTTCTTGGCGTTTGCGTTGGACAGCCCAACGAAGGGTATAGTTAAGCTTTAGCGTTGAATATTTCTTTTAAACGTTGGACGGACGAAGGTTGTGGAAAGCCTTATGCAGGGTTTTCAAGACACTTAGCCTATTTAAGGTCATGCCTCACACAAAAATTCATATTGGAAATTAAGTTCTACAAAAAACTTTCTAAACTTCTCCTGTCATTTTTATTTATTTACTTTTGTTATTTTCAAAAAAATTTACGTTTTCAATATAAAAAAAAAAAAAAACATCCATTCAAACAGCTATAACAACATTTAAAGCAAAGTCTTAAATCATTATTACTAAAGAAATAATTCTTCTCTTAAAATGTCATAAATTTAAACCAAAAAAAAGATTAACAGAATAATAAAAATGTCAAAAAGAACAACAAGAAAGCAACAAAAATAATTTGTCTTCTTTTCAGGTTAAGAAAGATTTTGGCAAAAAATATGTATGCAAAAAATTTGCATTTAAAAATTAAGCAGTACCTAAAAAAGACTAACGAGTTAAAAATACAAACTGCAGTTAGAACTTAAGTAAAAGTTACACTGTAACATTAAGTCATTCCTTAATAATTTTGAAAAAGTGAACGAGAAATTAACAAGGACTGAACTAGAACTGAACTAGAACTGTACTAGATCTGATCTAGAACTGAACTAGAACTGAACAAGAACTGAACTAGAACAAAACTATAACTGAACTAGAACTAAGCTAAAAATTAACTTAAACTGAACTAGAACTGAGCTAGAATTGAGCTAGAACTGAACTAGAACTAAAGTAGAACTGAACTAGAACTGAACTAAAACTGAACCAGAACTGAACTAGAACTGAGCTAGAACTGAACTAGAACTGTGCTAGAACTCACCTAAAACTGAATAAGAACTAAACAAGAAATTAACTAAAACTGAACCAGAACTGAAATAGGACTGAACTAGAACTGATCTAGAACTGAACTAGAACTGAACAAGAATTGAACTAGAACAAAACTATAGCTGAACTAGAACTAAGCTAAAAATTAACTTAAACTGAACTAGAACTGAGCTAGAACTGAACTAGAACTGAACTAAAACTGAATCAGAATTGAACTAGAACTGAGCTAGAACTGAACTAGAACTGAACTAGATCTGAACTAGAACTAAACTATAACTGACCTAAAACTGAACGGAACTATAACTGAACGGAGCTAGAACTGGACGGTATTTAAACTGAACAAGAACGTTACTAGAAGCTAAGTAGAAATGCACGTAACTAGAAATTAATAAGAACTATGGTAAAACTGAACTTGATCTGAGCTAAAAGTGAACTAGAAACTGAACTTAACTTAACTTCAACTGAACGGGATGACAGAGAAAATCATTTTGAATCTATTATCGGCTTTTCCGATTAATTTTTCGAAATATTGTTTGGTTTTTTCTGTTTTCAATAAATTTGAGAATTGTTTATAGTTCCTAAACGAAAAGCTTCTTTGCAAACTTTAACTATTTTATTTCTTAATACTTAAATTCTCAAATATTTTTTGTTCCCTTTAAAAATCCTTTTAGTTTAATTAAGTCATTTTCACCAAAAAGAAAATAAAAGCGAAAAAATCCAAAAGTATATTATTGAAACGTTACAACAACAAAAAAAAAATAAATAAAAAAATCATGATGAATTAATTTTTTAATGCAACTGAAACTGAAACTATATGACGCCAACATATCAAGCCAACCGGACCAATTCAATGCAACACATGCTGCAAAAACAAACAAACAACTCGCTTAATATGTCAACCTCGAACAACATGTTGTTGCACATTCCAAGGAATAAGACAAAGACCAGAAGAAAACAAACAACGAAAGAAATTTAAAAACTAAGAAAAAAACGCGAATGAATGAAATTAACAAACAAACATACAAACAAGATCGAAATTTCAAGGGTTTTAATGGTTTTTGTTTCAAGAAAAACTCAGTCAAAAGTACTTAAATTCCTTTGGTGGCAAATAACGAGACTTTTCACTGTGGGGACCAAAAAAAAAAAAAAAAAAAAATGACGAGAAGTAAAAGAAATGAAGTTGTTGGCGCATGTAAGAAAATTAAAAACAGAACACAGCTGAAGCAATACAACATTGCAGACATTGCAAAAATGAGCTCAAGTGTAAAGCCTGCCACCAGCAACAAGAACAACAGCAACAGCACCAACCAACTTGAGACATTGCATAAGATAACAACAGCAGAACACACACACACCACGTCAACAACAGAAAAAGTGTAACAATCGGCAACAGTAGCTGTCAGGAGGAGCAGTAGCAATAGCTGAATTTGATATAAGAGTCTGGGGTAAGGAATCATAAGAAACATGAAACATATGATGTCTTGTAAATAAAATTTCTTACACATTTGCAACATGACACAGTATTTAAATCATCAACAGCATCAGTTGCAGTTGCTTTGTAATTAAACAAACATGCTTTTGGTTTGTAAAGAGGGTTTTTTTTGGTGGACTTTAAGATTTATATGGGATTTAAATTAAACCGCGAAGAGCTAAGAGGGATAGAGAGGTGATATACTCTCTTCCTTTTTGGCTTTTTGCAGCTAGTGCTTAAGTTATGAAGGAGTTTGAGTGGTTTACAATTCCTGTATTTTAAAGTCTATTAAGATTTTTCTGTTACACTTTATTATTTAGAAGGAATTCAGTTAATTGAGACGTCTTTGCAAATTCCATGATTTTTTTTTATATATAAGGAGCAATCAAATTTCCTTTCTGATATTATTTTCAATTCTGTGTGCTTAAAATACACAGAAAGAAAAAAAAGTTAAAATCCCTGCCCTTTTATATAATATGGTTCACCAAAAATGTCACGATGCTGGATCACTGTGGCTACGCCATGTTAAGAAGGACCTAACTTTTGGCATAACACTCTCGAAAAAACGTCCGACTTATACCTTGCCGATGACGGGTTAAAAAACTGCCAGATCTCACTAAGATCACGACTGATCAGGGATCTTATCCGATACTACAGTAACAAATAGTCCCTGGAACGTAGGTATTGGTAAAGAAAGAAATTACTTTAAAAGTCGGCATAAAGGGCTGAGTTGTATATTTTATTGGGAAGTTCGGCCTGATGGCGGATCCATCTAGGTATTGTTGCTGACCAACAGAAGCTACTTTGAAGTGGTGGTTAGACAGCTCCAGTTCTAAGCATGGAGCGCGTGTACTGATTATGTCGGATTATACACTTAAATTGCCACATGTGTGAGCTGTAAAAGTAACGCTCATACATGGGAGAGTTGGTAGACGCATTGAGCTGACCAGTACTAAGACCACCTTGACATTTGGCCGTTAAGACAGGTACTCATGATAATCAAACAACAGATCTTTATCTGATGTGGCTCCATTTTTTGAAAGCTTTTCGAATACTTCACCACGAATGACCTCAGCAAATACTGGGTGTCGTCGGGAAAAAGAAGTGAATGAGATTTAAGCTCAGTTATAAACAGTGGCGTAGATTAGGCCTGCCATACGTCCTGGTTTTCCAGGATTGTCCTGGTTTTAGACTACTTGTCCTGGTGTCCTGGTCCATTATTAAATTGTCCTGGTTTTTTTGGACAGGTCAAGACAAACAAATTTGTTTTTTGCTTTAGTTGTTAACAAATGTTAAGATTTCTGTTATAACACTGCTAACATTAGGTAATTGTATAAAGAATTTTAATTAAATTCAACTGTTATCTGGTGTAAAGCTGGTAAAAGCTTTCAATAATATTAGATGATAGTCAATCCTGTATCAAATTTTGTTCCAACTAGTAACTGTAAAAAGTAATACCGTGTAAACAGCTTTGATAAGTTTTATAATAATAAGTTTTATAATAAACCGATAACAAATTGCTTTCTCTAAGGCAGCCCATACACGTTTAATTCAATTGTCAACTGAGTCGGTCGTTGTCCAAATCAAAGCGTGTATGCCTTTTTCAATTGATTAGTTTGACAGTTGTCCAGTTGGTTGAAGAAAAATCAAAAGAGTTTTATTTTTTCAAGTTGAGTACTTAGTCTGCTCAGTGGACAAAGGAAAGAAACTTGTTAAAGACTGAAACACTGGAGAGTATTATTCAATGTAAGTTTGATTTTAATATGACATGCTACCTGTTTTATAACTACAGTAGTTTTGACTTAGCTGCACAATCTCCTTTGCACCATTTTTTTGTACAGGTAAATCTAAAATGCAGTTATCTTAAATGCATTTACCTGCCTTAATGTGCAGGTACACAATTGTGGTTATCTGCACAAAAGTGAAGTTAAAGTAAAGTGTTTGATTTAAAAGTACATAGAATAAAAAATTATTTTATTATTTCAACCCAGCTAGCATTTTCAATCGTCTAGGAGTCTACTGGGAATTCAACAAAGAGTGTTTTTTTAATTGTAGACAGTTCCTCGCACGGGATAAGCTGTTACACGTGCTGATTCCTATGAGAGATTCTTCCATAACGCAGCGAAAAACGCTTATATTAATCGTAAAGGGAATCGTTTATGATGTATGTAGAGATTATCTAACGAGTCTTTCAAAAAGCATGCCAAGAGTCGTATGAGACTCATGTACATAGGTATTTTTTTACAACTCGTGAAGTGCTCAGCAGTATGACTGAGCTACCTAAATAAAGGGCATCAAGCGTATTTTTCATGCCAAAACTTCTAATTTTCATACAACTTTTATAAAACAAACTTTAAGGTCGCGAAATCAACAACATCCTGTCGGAAAATCCTTTTTAACAGATCCTTAGGTCGGTTGGTTTTATTAAAATTGTATTGGCAATAGCATTTTCATACTTCAGAAACGGTCTTATTAAGGTAGCCCAGTAATTGTTATACGACTCTTACAGAGAATCTCAAAAGGTTCATTCCAAGATTTAAAGATGATCATGTCAAAAAATAAATAAAAAAATAATAAATTAAAAAGAGATTTAGATGTTTTTGTTACTCATCAGATAATCATCAAAAGATTCTTTTAGGAGTTGTATATTAAACATAATCGTTTAACAATCAGCCTATGCTAGCTGGGAAATAACAGATCATTTTATACATGTATGTATGTTTATTTAATATAAAAGAAATATTAACAAAAACAATGAGAATTAACAAAGAACATAAAAATTTATGGAAAAAAAAACAAAATAATTGCGATTTATATTTTTATAAACAGCTTAAATTGGATATTTATGTGAAAAAGTGGCCACCATATATTTTTATGTGTGCAGCTAACTTTGATGTTTTGTTTGAAAATATGAAAAATGTGCAGGTATACAAAATGCACGTAAACAAAGATTTTGAAGAATAATTCCAGAAAATATGTATTTTGGGCAGTTTTTGTATGAAAATAATTTTAAAATGCCAAAAATTTTGTGCATTTATCTTAAATGTGCAGGTATAGAAAGTGCACTTAAAATAGGAATTTGTGTAGAATTATAAAGAATAATTCCAAAAATTATCAATTTTGTGCAGTTAAGTCAAAAGTGCACGTAAACAAAAGGCAGTTAAGTCAAAACTACTGTATATCAAAGACCGAAATGTAGTTCTAGAAAAAGTGCAATCTTCTGAAAATTATTTTAGTTTAGAACATTTTAAGCTCAAATTTTTATTATTTTTCATCGTTTTTATGTACATGAAGTACACGTTAATTTTTTTTTTCTATATATTGTTGGATTTATGTAAAAATTATTTTTAAAAAAATTAGTTCCCTTATGAAAAAAGTCCAATTCAAAGAAAGTTTTGCTATGCCTTTTGAGAATTAATTTATAAAAAAAGTCGTTTTTTTAAATTTTGAGTTGTGAACCTTTAGTATTTAGGGTGCGATATTAAAGTCTTATACTGAATTAAAAAAACTCTTCTGTTGGTGTAATTTTTTATCCATTTTTTTCTGTGTCCTGGTTGATAGGTTCAAACTTCTGGCAGCCCTAGCGTAGATAGAAGTATTTGATGCCGTTGGATGCCCCAAAAACTCAATTGCTTATTTTATTATTTATTAGGCATAATCTAATTAAGAATTGTTTAAGAAATGTTCCTGAACCGAAAATGGCGGCTTTTACTTCTGAGACCTATCAAAACTTAATTTCTACTTTCTTTAGGACGTAAGAGAGGTGTAGTTCTTATAGAAGATAACAACTGCGATTTGCGGGACAAGGAAATCTAAAAGGCAGTAGGTCGTCTGAGTGGTTAGCTTTCGCGAAAGTATGTTGCCATCAACCTATGCACTTTTAGCATATTTAACTTTTTAAGGTGTGGCCTATAGATCGGCGAGATTTGTCTTCTCAGAGAGGCTCAATTAGGTTCCATTGGCAGGCACAATCAAGACAGCCCACGTGGGTCCAGCAATTCCAGGGCTACTAACTGTATCCCGTAGCCAAATAGTACATTTAATGAAGGAGTTAATGCCAACTAAGTCAGTATTGAGAGACTGCGTTGTCTCTAAATCTTAAGGCTCTGAATGGCGGACAATGCCAGAGTAAATGTTTTTTTGACTCCTCTTCTACTTCTGCATTGAAGCTTCTACCAAGATCATTGGCAGGAAGCCCCATGCTCTGGAAGTTTGTCCCAATTAGCCAAAAGCTAGTTATAAACGCAATTAGACTATATAGGCTCAGTCTAAACAGCTTCAACCCCCGCTGAATTTTTTTACCAACTATAATTGACCAGATTATTCTAAATTCCCTAAAGGTAGTTAATTGAACCATCTTTGACTAAGGATGAAATGAAATTTATAAGAGATAAGTTGCTTGGTATTCGAAAGTGGAACACCTGTGCCACATACTGGAACGTCATGATTTAATGTTGTGTCTGAATGGGCCAATGAATCAGCTATACAGTTCCATATATACCCATATGTCCAGGGACCTATTTAATGGTGACCATTGATAGTCTATATATGGCCTATAATATTGTTATGTTGTGGACTTGGTAGAACTAAACGATGATTTATTATGTTTATAAATTAAATAATGCGAAAATCAATATTGTAAAACGCAATTGTTTCACAGATAAAGTAATATTAAATTTATTTTCAAAGCGATATACCACTTACCTTTAATAAATTCAGAGTAAAGTTTGAATATATTAAAAAAAAAAAAAAATTAAAAAACATGACACATTTTATTTCCAATACCTGACCCATTTTCTTTGAACTAAACCCTACTTATCATACTTTAACTTAAAGGCTAGCTTCAAGCTTTTATAAAAGACTTCTAACTATTTGTAAAAATCAATTAACCATCGTTATCATTACTTTATGCAACAAAATATATTGTCATTACTTTATGCAACATAAGAAACGTTGACATGTGCGTAACAAGAAAGTCAAGTACAAGTCACTGGTGACTCAAAGGCAAAATTTACCCGGTCTAAAGACGACAACTTAGACACGATTGGCTTTTGGTTAAAATTGTTTTGTTGGTTATACTCTTGTTGCTTTATTGCTCTTGTTGTTATTATTATTCCTGTACATGATGACTAACTAACTACAAAAATAAAACAACCAGAATATACAGCAAAAGCCAAATTATAAACATTAAACATACAACACACAAAACACTTTGGAATACAACTGCAACACACTGACTAACCGCTGCTTTTAATAGGGAGAATTTTGCATAAAATGAAACATCAAAGGTGCCCCCGGGTTGTATGTCTGTATGTTGCATGAGTGTACCTGTGTTAAATAGAGAAACAGAAATCAAATAAATTCGGAAAGAGGGTTTGTTGCAAGGAGTTAAAGTTTATATGTAGCTGGTGCAACATTCAACATTCAAAAAAAAGGGCTACAACTCTATAAAGTTTATGGTTGTAGTATTTAACCAGCAACTAACCAGTTACTGTGGGGAACAGCTGGGGGTATTTTCATTGACACCATATTTAAATGTTTGTGTGCGATGCTTCCAAAACAACAAGCTAAAAAGTAAATAATCAAGGTACCCATAGACAATAAATGTCATTTTGGGGTGCAAATACAAAACAACATGGACGGGGAAAAACCATCTCTTCTCCATATTTTAAATTCCCTGTTACGTTTTCTTCAGTGTAATATTTTGCGAGACATTTGCTTATGTATGAGTTTGTTCTTCCCTGTTGCAAGTAGATGATGCTGAGGGCTTTGTGCTATTGCATTAAGTAAGAATTTAATAAACTGTGGCTGTGGTAAGCTGTGTGAGAGTAAATACCAATATGCACAGTAGGAAATCTTGGTTGCTTAAAACCCTTTTACCACTTCCTTTGTGAAATACACTTTTGCATTTGCAAATATTCAGTGTTATTTATGGTATTATATAAATGTTTTTTGCTACATAATTCAATACCCTACATATGGAGAATCTAAATCCAAGTCATGTCTCATTTGGCTTCTTGTTCAGTTTTCAATTTCCAGTTGAGTTGACAATTAAGAATGTAGTCCAGTTTCCTGTAACGTTCCTATTTTCTTCTGTTCTAGTTTAGTTCTAGTTCAGTTCCACTTCAGTTTACGATTCAAGTTCAGTTTATGTACAGCTCTTGATCAGTTCTGGTTCAGCTTAAGTTGAGTTTCAGTTCGGTTCTAGTGTAATTCTGGTTCAGTTCCAATTTGATTTCAGTTCAATATAAGTTAAAGATCAGTTAGGGATCAGCTCTAGTTAAGATAAAATTTAGGTATAGCTTCGCTCTAGCTCAGTTCTAGCATAGTTCAGCGATAGTTAAATTCTAGTTCAGTTCTAGTTAAATTATAGTTTTAGCGTCTAATAAGCTTAGGCCTCCTAGGGGTCTCCCGTATATAAATCTTCTTAAATAATTATTTTTTATTTAAAAAAGCTTTTCGCTCATCAACTCTTTGTTGTATGCTTTTAGCTTTTTGTGTACATTTAATTTAAAGCCAAACCGACTCCCTTTTTTCAAAAGTTTGCCGTTAAGTATAAAATCTTGTTTGTGAGTTTTCTGAGCCCTTTTTTTATATGCAGCAATGCAATTAATCAGTAGCACAGCACCAAATATATAAAATATTTTTTAAACAGGAAACACAAACTTTCCGTTATTTTATTTTAAAACAAACATATTAGAGTATGTACACATACAAGACCTTGGGGCTATTGCTGATGTTTGACTGCTTAAAACCATTTCGCAGGCAGTATTAAACGCTTGAAGACAATGGTGGGCATATTAGAAAAATCAAGGAAGGGGTTGCTTTGCATCCCTCTCTATCTCTCTTTCTTTTCTCATTTTCTCTCGCTTAAGTTACAAAAATATTCAATTGTTCTCTTTCTACTGTTGTTTTTTCTACAAAGAAAATTTTTTGTTATTCTTTTACCCACACAAGTGTAAAATTCTTAAGATTTGTTTTGCCCACTACTGGCTTAAATGTACAAAAAGTGTTGTCTAGTTTTGAGCGTCAAGTAAATGTAAATAAATTATTTACTAACAACCAGAAGTATAAGTATATTTATAGAAGTTGCATTTTACTACCTTCAGAAATAATGTTTTTACAGTAGCTGGAAAAATAGCTTAAGCGACATATTTTTTTTAACTTTCGTTTTTTTTTTAATTAATGAATTAATTGGCAACACTTGCATCCTAAAAAGCACTGTTCATTACGTTTTAAGAGTAACAAAAGAGTTTATCTAAAGTGGCCTTTCTTTGGGAGCTGTGGTAAGTTATGGACTAATCTTCACGAATTTTGGCAGTGTCATTTCTTGTTTTATAAAACTATGACAGGACAAATTTTACAACGTTAGCATTGTTTGTTACGTTTTTTAGGCGAACTTAAGTGTTTTCCATGTGAGGGCTTTGTATGGCGCCTAAATTAATTACAGATCAATCTTTACGATATTTGACAGAGTGATTTCTTAGCATTTGAAAATATGACAAACCAAATTTTACAAGTGTAAGAGCATTTTATCTCAACCCTCACAATCTTTTTCAGTTGCTCATCATACTGACGGTGAAAAAAGCTTAAGTGCCAAAAGTACCCTTTATCTAGATACAATGCAAAAAAGATGGTTCCATATCATGCCCTGGAACCGAACTTTCATACAAATTTTGGCGGTATTAACGAGATTTAAATAAGATCTAATAAAAATAAAAAACTTCTCCTGTAAAATGTTGTTTTTGTCGCTTAGGCTATTATTGTGTTTAAGGCTCGATATACAAGTAAAACTGGTATTAAAATAACTTTCATGTTCTTTTAACCCCGATTATTTAGATTTCCCCTTTCCTTATTTTCTTAAGAATTTTATTGCACTTTTGTTGTATTTTGGCTTTTGTGCTGTTGTCCCTGCAATGCGTTAATTTATTTAACATTTGCCAGTTATAAATAAAAACATTTCATTTGAGTGTTGCATATCTTTGGGGGTATTTAGAAAATGCATTTTGCTAGCACATACCAAGGGGCTGGTTTTTTTTTGTTGCTTTTTTACTTAATTTATATTTAAAGGTTTATTAGGGGTTTGTTTATTAATGAGACAAGATATAACATGTTTTGAAATTAAATTTAGCCAGGAAATTGCATAATTAAAGGGATTGAATAAAAGCGAGAAGAATGGTTAAGGATAAAAGGAAATGAGAAGCATCGAATTGTAATAAAGTGGCTGGAAATAAGTGTTTGAAAAAATTAATGTTAATAAGATGGCGTTAAAAAACAGCTAATTAGACATAATAAAAGAAATTGAAACAATTTCAAAGCCTTTTTACTTTATTGCATTTAAAAGCAATATTTTTGATTTTTTCTATAATACTGAATTATATTTTTTAGGTTTTATTTTAATTTACCATAAAATTGTTTACCATTTGACAAGCAATTAAATAAATCTTTATTATTTACCTCTAAACAGAAACTTTTAAATACTAACTGCACTTTTCTTAATTAAAAAAAAAAAAAAAACTTTGTAAATATTTCTTTAAAATTTACATGCCATTTAACTTCCTTGTCTAACGAAAAATAATAAAAAAAATCCACTTAAATAGCATAAGAATCATCTTGTTAACAACTTAACAACTAAAAATGGAAATATTGTTAAACTATCCGCTTTCAATTATACAAACTTTTAACATTTGCCATAAATTTCAAATCCCAAAACGATAAGCAAAAGACAAAATTGAAAATAAAGAAAAAGAAATCAATAGCCGGCAATAAAATTTATTTACTACCAATTTCAAAACATTCGATACTATACAAGATACGGTGCATTTACTTCTCAAAAAAAAATCCCAAAAAAGAAAAAAAATCCAAATCCAATAATCACAAACTTACAGCAGAGGACAAGATGAGGCAAGAAAATACAGTTCCCATAACTGTGGACGAAACCTCTTTTATGGCATTGAAGAAGATCTTTTTGGTCAAAGCGATCACGAACTTTCAACAGCAAACAAAAAAAAAAAAAAAAAACCAACAACAAACAGAGCAACAATTTCTACCTCAATGTTGCAGTAATAACTTACGAATGCAGCTTAAAATGTTTGCTATTCTTGTTGTTGTTGCCGTGTATTGTTGTTCAATGAATTTGCTGCAATAAAATTCGTACAACTGTAAGAAATCATCATAAAGTTAGGGAGCTAACTAATAAAAACACTATATTCGGCTGTGTCGAATCTCTGATACCCTCCGCTCGGAATTAAAAAGTGGTAAGGACTTGTATGGGATAGTTGATAAGTGGATGTGCAAGAAGCTAAACGGCCTTACTCCACAAAATAAAAGGTAGAATGAAATGGTGATGTTCGCTTCCGAAAAAATTCAAAAAAGATTCAAACACTACATACTGATTTTTTTTTATAGTTCTTAATGGAAAATATTTAAATAATAGAAGAACAAAATAATTTTCAAAGAGTTTACAACTACACTGGTGGAAAAATGCATCTTCATATTGATGATTCCCTAATATCACAATGGTGACATCAATGTTACTACAAATGGCATCAATGATGCAAAAAGTAAAATTAATCCAATGAATAACGTCTTCGTACAATTTTGTAATTTTTTACGTGTCATCTATTTTATGACTATAGTGACATCAATTTGATGCCACATTTTGTATATAATTAATATTATTTTCATAATTACAATGTATTACACAGAAAAAATTTTGCACAAGTAAACGCATTAATCAAAAATAAAATCAGTTTTAATTAAAAATTTAATCAAGTGAATTAAACGTTTAATTCATTTGATTAAACGTTTAATTGATGTAATTAATTTGTTTACTGGTGCAAATTAATATTGTCAATTATAATTTTAATACACTTGATTAAACGTTTAATTCACTTGATTAAACGTTTAATTCACTTGAGTAAATTTTTAATTAAAACTGATTTTATTTTTGATTAATGCGTTTACTGGTGCAACATTTTTTTCTGTGTATAAGAAGCAAAAATTCCTATATTCTATTTTTTTAAATTATATAGTTAAATACATCTAATATTTTTGAAGTATAATGATTACGAAAACTATATGGGGCAAGGTGCTGTTGTCTTATTATTGAGAGTTCTGCTGTAAACAAATGTCGTAATTCAACAAACGTGAAACAAACATATGTAACGGGTAAGCAGTAAGCAAATAATAATATGCTCACTTTGACTTAAGTCAATTCCAATGACTTTGACTTAATGAAAAACTGTCATTAAATTGATGGTAATGTGTCCTTTCTCCGATGTTACTGCGTCATCGCACTGAGAACATGTTCGTCATTTCTGTGATGCCGATGTGTCATCCCATTGATGACATAATTTCATTTTTACCCTGATGAAACTTTGGCCTAGTTGAAATCACCATGATAAAAAGTGTCATGCGGTCAAAAACGAAACGGTCATAGTACTGATGTCAAAATACATCAGCGTTATGACGCCTTTTCTATCAGTGTATGTAATTAGTTATAAATATAAAAAAAATTTCTAAAGTTAGTTAGTCCTTTTAGCTTCCAATACATCCAACTTATGAACCAACCCATCCTTATAAAATCTAACTTTACAATTTCACGTCATATTAAATAACTGTATACCAAATTTCATGTGTTCTCAGAGAGCGGGCTTTTTATGGTAAAAATGGTAAAATATTGATCGATTTTTACAAAATTTGTTACTTGTGATTTCTAATATATTTTTTTATTGATTACTAGCCTAACCCAGTACGCTTCGCTACCCTCATTAAAATAAAATAAGTATTTTTTTTATTAATACAGATCTCGTGCATTATTTACGAATTTTGAGTTTTGAATTTTGATTTCTCTTACTATTGACCAATTACAGAAAAATCAATATGGTATTTGTATTGAAGTTGCCCCGCCTATTTCTACAATTAAGCGCACTTTTATACGGATATTGTGCATTCATCACGAAGCTATTTGTGACAAATTTGTAAATTGAAGCATTGCCGTTCTCTAAATATACAGAATTCTAGATTGCGCCACGCCCACTTCTCTAATTCCGCTCATTTTTGACAGATAATGTTTATTAACAGCCATTCTATTTATACCAAGTTCTAAGCCAACAATTGGCATTATTCCCATTTATTCTCCAAATTTTTATATGAATATCAAAATTGCCTTGCAAAATTTGGTGACTCTTGTCCAGATATACGAATTTGAGTATTTAATTCATATGGAAGTACCACCATCATATATCGCCAAATTTGTAGACTGTAGAATTTTATTATTTTATTCATATAGGAGGTACCAGGCCCACAATAAGTGATCCACCCAATTTTTCTTTAAATGTTCATATCGATATTAGGCCCCTATAGGGCCTAGTGGTGGCTCTAGTTCATAGATTTACTTCATATAGGAAGTGCAACGCCCACTATTATTAGACCACGCGTTTTTGTCCAAAATATTAATGTTGCTACTCAAGTTACTCCTAAAAAAAATTCGGCATTCTAGCTGTTATACTTTTCCAAATATACAAATTGTGGTATTTCATTCATAAGGGAAGTGCCACGCCCACTTTTGTTAGCACACCCATTTCTTCCCTAAATGTTTATATCGATAACAAAGTTGCCAACTTTGATGACTTAAGCTATTGTTGTTTCGAGTATACACGAATATACATGCCACGCCCACTATTAAAAAATTCGCTACAGTTTATGTATATTTGGTGAAATCTATTTTGACTTTAAATGTTCTAGCTTCGCATTTATACGAATTTTAGTATTTAATTCATACGGAAGGTGCCACGCCCACTATTATTGAACAAAAATTCGCTACAATTCAGGTATTTGGTGGAAATAATTTTTGAAAAAAAAACGATTGCAAACCTAAACTATCTTCCGTATCTTTAAAATAGATTTCGAATATGTATATATTTCACTTATTTTCCGTCTTTATTCTTTTAAATTTTAATTTATATGTTACTTAAACTGTAAAAAATTGGTCGAAATTTATCACACCTTTTAAAAACAATAATTTCTTAATCGATTGATTTTTATCACATACCTAAATATCTTTATTCGTAACGATTTAAGGCAAAAGCAAGTGTTTAATTTTTCAACAAATTACTTTTACTTTAAAGAAACAGCAAATTAATTCAATCTTTTGCTTTTTTGTTGTCAGTTTTTTAAAGACTGTGAACTGTTTTCGCTGATTTCGCTTTGCAATAGTACACTGTACAATCAATATAGCGGACAAATGAAAAAAATTAAAAGCCTTTAAGGCATTGCCTGATATGGCAACTTAATCAAAACATTTCGTAAATTTTTAGTACATATACCAAAAATTTCGTGGTTTTGTATACGGTTTCGTTAATTTTACAACAGTTTTCGTATGCAAGACCAATGGATTTTTTGTTATTGTACACTTTATGGTCTTAGATAATTATAACTTGGTGTTACAAACAGTGTGACGAACTTAATATAATCGTATTCACCACTTGCAGTAGTGTAGGGCATAAAAAGGAAAATGATTTAGGAAAAGAAAAGTTGAAGTTAGTATAAAAAGCTAAAGTTTAGATTAAGTAAAGCCACAAGTTAAGCTTTAAGAGTGAAAATGTAAATACTTATATAATTACTTAAGAGCTAAACTTAATGCCCGAATATAGCTGCAGGTTGGACAAAATAGAAATTAAAATACTGCTTTATAAGAGCCCTAGTTGAAGCTAAATTATAGCCGTAAATGAAATATAATATTGCTATAAAATTTAAGACGAGAGCTTTTGAATATTACAATGTCAAGTCTTAATAAAGCTATACAAAAGACATGGTTCAAATATGCCTTTTTATCCAAGACTCGAGCTTAAATATAATTGTTCAAATGCCAAAATAAAGGTTTGACTTTAACTTTGTATATAGGAAAAAAGATTAAGCCTTAAGGCTCAGTTAGCCGGGTGTAACAGTAACGTTGCAAATCAGCTGATTCATTTTGTTGTATGTAAAGCCATTAGAACGATTATAGTTAGCAGTTAGATGTTACGTCTCAATCTGTAAGAAATATATTGGTCTTACTTTTTTACGGTAAGGTTAAATAACTGTTACTCCCGGCTAAATGAGCCTTGAGACTTTGTAAGACCGAACTTGAGATTCCCAAGAATCGCTTTCTAATCCAAGTTTACAAAAGAGCGAACAAAGAAAGGCCAACCAGTCTATAAACGTAACACAATCAGGGCCCAAATTTTAATTAATATATGTATAAGAATTAAGACTGAAGCTTACAATAGCACTTTATAAGAGGCATTGCCCAAAAAATATGAAACAAAAAAAATTTAAGAAAAAACCCCACACTACCTTAAGCACCACCCTTTACTTGACTTGCAACATGTTTATTGACTGTTCAGCACAAGAGAATGAAATCGAAGAAAACCAAATTTATTGATCATGTTGAAAAGTTAACAATTCAAATAAACAACAACAAAACAGAAAACATACTGTGGAACATTTGCCCGTAAAATGTGAATTATGGCGAAGGAGGACGAGGAGGTTTTCATTTAAAATTAAATTCTTGCCTTTTAAAGGCACTATTAAAACGAAATGACATTCAAACCAAAAAATTTGCTAACTTTAATTTGACAAAGATTAAATATTTTTTGGTAAGAACTTAAACTTAAAACAAACAGAGTAAACGGAAGTAGAAATGTAGATGAACTGAAAATGGCAACTAAACTAGAAACTTAAATTGAAACTGAGGTGGATCTAGCTAAAGAGTAGAAACTGAACTAAACTAGAACTGAACTACAACTTTTTTAAAAACTAAACTATGATATCAGATTAACTAAGCTAGAACTGAACTAGAACTAAGCTAGTACTGAATTAGAACTGAAAAAGCATTGAACTTTTTTTTTTTTTTTTTTTTTTTTTTTTTAAATTCATTTATTTATTGACATTTTGAAATAATTTACATTTTACTAATAGTATTTTCCCGCGAAGCCATGTGGCTTATCTGCAGGATAAGTTCTCTTCTAGTGTTAAATGTAATATAAATGAAAAAAAGATAATAATAATAATTCAGGATTCAGTGGCCGTGGCTATATGTTAATATATTCTAATAGTTCAATATTTCATTGCGAATTTAAAATATACGATTGTATTAATTTTTTTCTTTTGTTTGTGTTTGGTAGGTTAATTAAATTAGTGGGTAATTTGTTGACCAGGGCTGGAAGTACAACACTAAGACATTTTTTTCCATAATTGTTGTGAAATCGTTCTACTTTATATCTTCCTTCTGCTTTTCGTCTTGTGTTGTAATTATGGTCTATAGGTTTAAGGTATTTTGAGTCGTTCCAGAATTCATTTATTAGTGAACTAGAATTGAACTAGAACTGAACTAGTACTGAATTAGAACTGACAAAGCATTGAACTAGAACTGAACTAGAACTGAACTAAAACTGAACTGAAACTGAACTAGAACTAAGCTAGAACTGAACTGAAACTAACTAGAACTGAAGTAGAACTGAGCTAGAACTGAACTAGTACTGAACTAGAACTGAACTAGAACTGAACTAGAACTGAACTAGAAATGAACTAGAACTGAACTAGAACTGAACTAGAAACGAACTAGAACTGAACTAGAACTGAACTAGAACTGAACTAGAGCTGAACTAGAACTGAACTAGAACTGAACTAGAACTAAACTATAACTGAACTAGAACTGAACTAGAACTAAACTAGAACTGAACTAGAACTGAACTAGAGCTGAACTATAACTGAGCTAGAACTGAACTAGAACTGCACAAGAACTAATAACATAACTGACCTAGAACTAAACTAGAACTGAACTAGAACTGAATTAGATCTGAACTACAACTGAACTCGAACTGATCTAGAAATGAATAAGAAGTTACCTCGAACTGAACTAGCACTGAACTAGAACTGAGCCAGAAGTGTACAAGTACTAAACTACAACTGAACTAGAAAATAGGTAGAACTGAACTAGAACTTAACCAGAATTGACATAGAAACAAACTCAAACTGAACCAGAACAAAGTAAGAATTAATCCCGAACTTTAACAAAATTTAACGAGAACTAGTTCTTAGCACAACTTAACTATTACAACAATAACCATTTTAAATAAAAATAGTTTTCCTCAATTTCATTTACCTGTTGCATTTTTAACATTTAATATTTAATATTCTATGCCAAGTATTCGCTCTTTCCTATCATCAATTGCTACAATGAATCACAATTACATTATTGGCTTTTGCCCTTCTTTCATCATCATCATCATCCTTTTTTCCCTGTCAGTTTTTAGCAGAATACTTGTGAGTATTAAAAAAAAATTGCATTTATTTATTGATTTTTTATTGAATTCTTCTCAACTTTTACACATTTTTATTTTTACAAGATACAAACGCATAAAATTTGTTACGACTGGTGCGCTTTATCTAGACATCTTTGCCAGAACATTGTATCAAATAGTGTTACCAATGTAGCGATTTTTGATATTGATATGGTAAATGAATTTAGCCGTTTTCATAAAGTTTTAAGAAAATTTGACAAAATATTAAATCAATGCAGCAATGATTTAGAAGTAACGCAGATCTTTCTCCTAAGCCAACTTGTCAAACGCCTTGTATGATAAAGAAATCAATTCTGTCGAAGATTTTGTATTTAAAAGAATTCACAAGTTTTTTTCTGAAAATATTTTCTTTAATTTTAATTCCTAACATAGCGGCCTATTATAGAAATCAATTCCGATTGAAAGTGGAAGTGATTCAGTATTTTGCTTCGCCAAAAAAACGAAAATTTCATTTAATGAATCTTAAGAAAATTCGATGGGAATTGCAACTACGGAATTAAATCCATTTTGATCGAAATGTCCGACAAACATGATAAAATAATAATAGCAGTGTGCTAGTTGCAAAATTAGACAAGCCGGGCACTTGGCGCTTTAGCATAATTCGGGTACGATGAATCTAACACTCAATTTACATGATGAATTTTATGACGTCCAATTTTGGACGTCATTTTTATGTTTGGTAGCAAGCGGTGTAGAGAAGAAAGAGGGGTAGAAAAATAGACATGATTTCTGTTTTCTCTTCCTCTTTTTTCTCTACACCGCTTGCTACCAAACAAAAAATGACGTCTAAAATTGGACGTCATAAAATTTAGGTTTGCTCTTGTTTTCGAGATATACCGTTATTTTGAAAATGAAGGAGGTTGCACAACATATATTCGCGTAACTCAAAAACGGTTTAGTTTATTGAAAAAACTAAGAAAACCGAACTTGCACAATAAAATTTCCTTTAAAACATAGAAAAGCTTTTTGTTTATAGAGCAGTCGTTTTATAAATATAATTTTTTTTTTTTTTTAAAAAAAATAATTTTTTTATGAAAATGTCGAAATTTTAGTTCTTTTTAAATTCACAAAAAATTGGAAAATGCAGCTAGGCTTCTAATTTTTGCAGACAAACGAAGCAACTAACAACAACTTTTTATCTTATTCACAAAAGTCGAAAATTTTTTATTAATTTAAGAATTTCATAAAACGCAATATTTGAATGGGAGCCCCCCTAAAAAGTGGAGATAAGGGGCAAATATGTATCGAGAAAATGTGAAGGACAAAAAACTAATTGAGGTCGGTCATATATTTTATCCCACTAGCGGCAACTCCTGGGCATTTATGGGACTTTTTCTTCAATATATCTCTAGTCTGCATTGAATATTTTGTATGGGAGCCTCCTTAAGGAATGGAGATAGCGCGTAGGTATGTTAGAAATAAATGATTGAGATAAAAAATAAAGGCATACATTTTACCTAACTTGGGGCATCCTAGGCGCTGCAGCAGCCAAATTTAAGAATTTCAGCCAAAGTCTGGGATCACACTATGAAAGTTTTTTATCAGAAAGTCTGAGTTTATGGATGAGAAGGGAAAAAGAACAGCATGTTATCTTCCCCTCTCACCAATAAACTCAGACTTTCTGAAAGAAAACTTTCATAGTGTAAACCAAGACAAACATATATGGCGGTTTAATAAAATTCTTAAATTTGGCATAATTCCAAATTTATTCCACTTTGCCGATAAATTTTTTTGTTTTTGTAATAAACTTTTAATGCACTCGTTATATGTGTACAAGAGCACTTTTTAAAGCAAATTTCTCATTTTTAACGATTAATTACAAACAATTTTATAGTCTCTTACTTCAAATTTACATTTAACGTCGACATAAGTAAATGATTTTTGTGTTTCATAATTCATAAAGACATTTGTTGCATGAGAGTATAAAAAAAACTTTTGCAAATAAATTTTGTATTTTTGGGTCGCGAAGAGTTGGCAACATTGATTGTATGTGGCTAAAAGTCATTCATTCGTTCATTCATTCTTCCAACTCGTATGTATTATTTTATTTTGTATAGATTTGGTAGCAAAAGTCATTCGTAGATTATACTAGTTTTATGTTTAAATCATTTACTCTGTTCTTCCATTGGTTTTTATTTTTTGCTCTGTTTGTGTCTTTGTTTACGCTAGAGTAAAACTTATAATTCTATAAAATCAATTGATATCGGAAATCCATAAATGTATATAATTTTTGTTGCAATTTACTTTGAGTTTTTCTTCCTCGTCTTCTGATGCTGCTGATTTGATTTTAAATGCAATTGCAATATGCAACATTTTGTTGCGAACTTTTTGTTTAAGATTAAACAATATTTCAAAGAATTTTTAAATATTTTGATATTTATCAATGTGTAAGCATATGTTGGTAGAAATAAGATTCTTATACTTATGTAATTAAGATATTCGCACTTTAACACTTCGTTATTGTGGCCAGAAATAATCTGGATGTGTTATTAAAATTTTACATTTACAAATTTAAATTGATAGACATTCATATTGTTTTAACTGAAGGGGGAAAAAACAAAATGCAGCCACAACAAACACTTTATGAATTGAACTAGAACTAGAACTATACTAGATCTTTTTATACCGCAACCACCATTGTGCTGATGTTTATAAAAACTTAAGCTATTGGTCCTAGACCCACCTTTTAATATACCAATCGACTAAGTATCTCTTTTTAAATCGATCCAACGATGTCCGTCCGTCCAGCTGGCTATTCGAAATATCTAATATAATTTGATTAAATTTTGTCCAACTTCTTTAATTATTGCATTCGGTCCATATTCCACCCAAATACTATACTACTACTTCCGTAAATAGCTTCCTTTTAAATGTTGGTATTGACATACAAAGAAGCTAACATAACTTTTACTATGGATAATATGTCATGTTGTGCTTCTTGGTCCAAAACTGACCACTGTCCCATATAAACCCCATCCTAAAATCATTTAAAGGCAAACAAATCGCTTATAGATAAGGATATCTAAATAATATACGGCATAAAAAACCTCTTAAAGTACTTTTGTTCTGGCTAGCGTACACTCTCAAAAGGTTGGGATTAACCAACTTTCTTACTTGTTTTTTTTTTCATTAAACTTATTTTTAGTGGTTTTATTTAATAATTAAAATATGTAGATTTAAGTAAGAAATTAAATAAAATTAAACTAGAACACAACTAGAACTAAACTAAACTAAACTAGAGCTGAATTAGAACTGATCTAGACCAAACTTTGACTACAAGAAAACTGTTTTAAAACTATAAGTGAACTTTAACTAAAGTAGAACTAATACTGAACTAGAACTAAATTAAAACTCAACTGAACTTTAACTAAACGACAACTTAAATAGAAATGAATTTGAAATAAACAAAGCTTTAATTGAGTGCCCCGGTAGGCTAGCTAGTAGTGAGCTAGTCTTTCAACCCCGGGGTTGCGGGTTCGATTTCCGCCAGAGACTTTGGTTTCTTTCCTGCAGACAAGCGTAAAGCTTCGCGGGGATTAGCATAGGGAATTTAAAAAAAAAAAAAAAAAAATGTGGGCACAGAAAAAAAATATCTCAAAAAAATTTTTGACAACACAGATTGTTAAAAATAAAATTTTAGGCCAACAAACTGTTTGTTTGATTCAATGAACAAATTTACAAAAGATATTTAATGATGAAATATTTCTTAATATTCAATAAAAAAATCCTTGAATCAAATCAAGACCCCTATTACGGTTCACAACTCAACTCAGTTGAGTTGTAATTTCTTAATTTTTGCATTATGGTTTACAACTTAACTTTATTGCGGTGAACAAAAACAACAATTACAACTGATCACAACAAGTTGTTTTAATTACAACTCAACTGAGTTTAGTTGTGCACCGTAATAGGGCCTTAAAACAGTCTTGACCATTTTTAAATATCATATAATTCTCATTCGCTTTACAGTTTTATTTGAATAATATATTTAGTTTTGCCAAAGTCTTTGGAAAAATATTGCCTAATGACCTGGCCTAAGCAACCAGCGAATTGCGCATAGGAACTAGCTTTTAATAATTTTTAGTGTATTTATCAAAAAAATAAAAATTGGGAATTTAGCACATCATCATTAATAAATAAATACATAAAGATTCGATAAGCATTTTTTTTGATTTATTCAACATTTCCAACAATTTATTTCAACAAATCACGTAAACATTTTGTTGAAAAAAATTATGTTGGGCAGCAACTCTTTTTATTGACTTAATAAATAAACTTGGTTGTTAACTAAAAATTCAATAGCTATACCTACAAACTTTTTTATCAATACCGCAAAACTCGTCATCGCAGAATATTCAAAAAATGTTATTTTTATCAAATATGCTGTTTTCTTATTCAAATATGAAAATCGATTCGATCGATATCGAATACCGTAATTTGGCCTCTGAACTTGGATATCGATATTTCCTGAGTTATTTTTTTTTGCTCCAATTTAAATTTAAATCAAAAACTTTTTTCAAAGAAGTACCAATAAAATAATTGTTCAAATCGATTAAAAGTTTTAAAAAACCAACAACCTCTACGCGGTTTACAATAAAATCAGCAGCCAATAAAACAACAACAAATACTATTGTTGTAATAGTTGTTTTTGTAATAATAAAATATTTTATATGTGTGCGTGAACGTAAATTTAACCAAATATGTATGTAAAGACAACCACTCAATCAATTTTGTTTTCCACATACACACACATACACTTGTATATGTTTATATTTATTTACAAAAATATAAAATACATACATAAATTTTACATAAATATAGGTAAACATGTGTGTGCCGCCCAGCAGTCTTAGTAATAAGATTGCGTTAACGAATTCATTAGTTACTTTAAAACCCCTTTTTCTCACTAGACCAGTGATAACCAAGCAACAAACAAAGTTGTTGTATACATATGAATTGCCGACCGTGTCTGTTTAAAAAATACGATTATTGACTGACTCGCGAGACCATGGAGTAGACCGAACAAAGTTGTTGTATACATGTGAATTGCCGACCGTGTCTGTGTGAAAAATACAATTACTGACTGCTCGCGAGTATATGGAGTAGTTATGACTGCACTAGACAAAGCTTTGACTAACAAAATTTATAAAGGAATTTAAGGCAAATGTCATTCAACGGAACAATGAACGACACGAACTACTGGGTATTTTTATTTGCCCAAGAAGTTGAAGAACGTATCAATTCAGTGGTTTATGTTTATTAAAATATCGGTCAATGTGTCAAACATATCAATACAATTGTCAATTTAAATTAAACATTCATATTCGTAATTATAGTGCATATGAGCAAAATGTGCTTGGGGCCACCCTGAGTATGAAAGATCGAGAGAAAAGAAAGTGACATATTAGACTAAAAGCCATTTTTGTAGCTCCCATTTTTGTATTATTTACATAACTTTCTTATATAAGTTTTAAAAATTCACTGTTCTTGCCAAAGCCCATTCTGGGCGTCCAATTTTTAGCCAAACTTCCGAGCATTGCTGGCGGTATATCAATACGAACAACGTTGTCCTTCAAGGAGTCATTTGTTGCTGGTTTTATCAGCATTAAGAAGTGACCTTAGAATTTCGCACAGGAGATAATCGAGAGGTGTCAAATCACACGAACTTGGAGGTCAATTGTCCTGTCCATTTTTTTAATCACTTCATCGACAAATTTTGATTGCAATTAGATTCCGTGAAAAGTTAATTAACAATTAGTTAAAGTAGTGTTAGGGCTATGACAACATTTAGTGTAACGAGTTCATCCATTATTATTCATCCAGAGTATTAGTGTGAGTTTTGAGAGGGCATTTAAATAGGTATGTATATGGTGAATATTTGACCGATCTTCATAATAGCAGGCCGTATAGTTTCTAGCCATATGGAAATAATTTTTTTTCTAACTTTGATAGTAATGCCCACATTCGTTATACCCTTTGTACACTTGCATACATTTCGGAGGAATGCATGGAAGATGTTGAAAATGTGAAATACGCGTTCACACTTGAAACATCTAACATTAACTTTCAATAAAAAATTACACCATTTCTGAAAAAAAAAACTTTTATTTTTTTAAATACTTTTTTTCTACAAAAGTGACAACATTTTAAAAGATAACACCAAAATGTATTTCTGATTAATTTCTTTTAATAATTTTAGCAAAATTAAGCAAAATAAGGCTTGCAAAAAAGGAATAACTTGAGAAATGGTAACGCTGCTTTCAAAGCAACTTCCATTTTGTCAGTGATGCCACAATAATAACAGAATTTATTGCCACTTTTCTAGTGATGACACTAAAGGAATTGAAAAATGTAAAAGGGAACAAAATGAAATAGTAACATTCTTTAAAGATGTTGAACAATTTTGATTTTTAGCTCTATGAATTTCTTATGGGAAAATTCCAACATCTTCGCAAATTGATGTTAAATGTTGACAAGTGTGAAAAAGCTATTACCAATTTTACGCAAATTTTTAATATTTTGTCGCCAAAAATTATTGAAATAAAGATTACGCCATTTAACGGAAGATAGTGCGAATGGCGTAATCTTTATTTCAATAATTTTTGGCGACAAAATATCAAAAATTTGCGCAGTTTGTCCCTGGCAAAGGTTGCGAATTCTTAAAGTCTTTAAAATGCTTGAAATAAGTAGCGAAAAGGAATGCAGTTCGTTTGTTACATGCACATGCGCAAAAGGTGTTAGCTTTGTTTAAGGGATATAGTGATTTTTATTTCTTATTATTGTTTTGTCGCGTAAAAACTGGAAATCTAGATTTTTGTTAAGTAATCTATCTTAATTTTTGTTCTTAACCGTTATATAGCCTTTTTACACTGATCAACATATAACATTTACCATCAATTTGCCACCATGTTCGAAGATGTTAACATCTTTCCATAAGAAATACATAGGGATAAAAACCAACATCTTTAAAAGATGTTCCTATCTCATTTTATTCCATTCTAAATCTTTCGACTATTTTATTGTCATCACTAGAAAAGTGGCAATAAGTTCTATTATTATTGTGGCATCACTGACAAAAAGAAGTTTGTTTTGAAAGCAGCGTTACCATTTTTCAAGTTTTATCTTTTATTGCAATGTTTTTTTGTTAAGTATTTTTTATATTTTTAAACAAATTGAAATTGAAATACATTTTTAAGTTTTCTTTTTTAATTTTGGCACTTTTGTGAGAAAAAAAAAACATTTTTAGTATAAAAAATTTTTTTTTTCAAAAATGTTGACATTTTTGTAAACGAATGTTTCACATTTTCTACATCTTTGATGGTAGATGTTAGATGTTGATCAGTGTAAAAAGCCTATAAGTCGAATAAAAATATTAATTGTTAGGGGGGTTGGTTTATACTTCGGCTCATTCTATAATTAAACTGGACTTAAATCCTATACTGGTTGAGCAAACTAAATACAGATAGTCATTTAAATAAGCCCCTTCTGTTGAACTGTTTTGAAGTATGTATGTTTTCAACATTCGAACTGACAAACGAGAATGACTTAATCGTATTAACCCAGAATATATAAACTTTATGAGGCCTCAAATAAATATTTGGTGGCGTTACACAAGGAGTGATAAACTTGTTTTATCCCTATTTACAACTCGTGCTGATTTCCAATTTAGGTACAGACATCTCGGTAATCGATATACAGCATCCTACAAAATTGGGCGGTATTGGAAAAGTAGGCGTGCCACAAAATTGTTTTTTTTCATATCTCAAGTACGACATTAGAAAAATACTTTTACACAAATGTAGCTGTGTTATAGATAGACAACCTCTCTTAATATGGGCGGAATCGGAAAAGTGGGTATGGCACCTCCCGTACAAAGACATTACAGATTTCTGTATATCTAGAAAAAGGCAAGAGCCAAAGTTTACAAATAAAGTACCAGCATCGTGGTTACCAATTCACAACATCCGACAAAATGTATGCTGGATTGGAGAATTGGGCGTGGCACAAAATATATTTATTAATATCTTAGGAACGATATTAATACAACTTTCTGTTCTTATCGGATCATTATGAAGGGAACATAGATTCGGCATAGCCGAATATAGCGATCTGACTTGCTTATATTTATTTTTTAATTAAATTATTTATTTCCTTGAATTTTTTCTTGATTTCCTTTTTTTATTTAAGATAGTTTTTTACTGATTTAAATTTGCATTTTTTTTTTATAAGAAAAATTTAATTACATGATCTTTTTTACTTTGTATAAAAAGATTACTCCAGTTGTAACGTTTTTGCTGTTAATTTTGCTTTGGATCAAAAATATTTTACATTTACTATAATTAAATATAATTTTTACTTTAATAAAGAATTTACTTTGCTTAAAAAAAAGAAAGGAAGATAAACGAAATTGCAGGGAGGTAACAGAAAAAGGGGGTCGAAATTAACAGGTAATAGAAGGGTACGCCCTTAAAAAATAGCAAGAAGGAAACCTTTTTAACGATTTCAAATGAAAATTTTTCTTAGTAATAGGGTAAAGGGGGAACTTCTAGCGGGACTTTCAAATATATATAAATATATTTTCGATTTAAGTCCAACAAAGTTTAATTAAAACAAAATAACTTTCGATTCTAATGCAATACAAACCCTCTTTGTGATTCCTTAAACCACATCCCTGGAAATCATGTTACTCCGGAAAGAATTTTTTCTTCTTTTTGTTGGCTTTATTTGTGCAGCTCATAACACATGAAAACCAATAAACAAAACCAAAGTAATGTTAAGAAAATACAGTTTTCCTTTAACACTCTCGCATATTCTTTTACACTATCTCACTCTCTTTTCTCTTTCCAGAACGCATACATTAACAATTATATGCAAACTGCATACACACACTGCATATATGGTAATTTTCCCCTTTCTTTATGTTTGTGTTACTTTTCAGAGAATTAAAAAATTTTTTTTCTTTTAGTCTTTACTCCTTTTCATTATTAACTTTGCTGTTGTTTCCTCTGTATTTTTGTTTTGTTTTCATACTTAAAGTTACGCATCAAAGTACAAAATTCTTTACAATCTTTGCTGAGGGTTATGGGTTGGATGTAAAATCAAAAGGACCAAGATATGCATATTACCAGGAACATCTTTACATATAAGGGTAAGAATGGAGCAGCAACATATACGTAGTAATGTTAGTAGTGTGCATCTACTGACCAAATCATTTTTCGGAGAGTGTTGGCAAAGAAAACCAAAGACCACATCAAAAATTTTACACTGTTAATTACAATGACCCCATTTTTGGAACAACACAGGCAGATTGTATTGGTAAAGGACAAAATGTTGAAGGAAGTTAAAGAACCTGGAGTGCAAAGCATTTTAAGGAGTTGTTGTGCTTCTCTTTTTTGCCAAATAAAAATAAGGTTAAGGTAAATAAGGAGTTAAAGGTTATGGAAATTTAGGGGCACCATTTCGACAAAAGCCGATTCCTACAGCTACTTAATTTGTTTTAAGAATACCCCGTAATTGGAAATTATGTTTAAGTTTAATTTATTTTTTAATCACCAGAAGTTATACTTGATCGTTTATATTCTTAAACAAGGTCGTCCTTTCTAAACGGATCTTTAATTATTGTTTTACTCAACAAGTTCAGTGAAACAAATTGGCCTTGTGAATTGGTATTAACTTGGCTATGACCTATAGAAAAATCTGTATATTCCTGGTAAAAATCAAGGAGATATCCTGTTAAAGATGTCCTTAAGGCATTGTGCTCCCCATTTTGTAGAGAGGGAATATTAGCTTAAAGGTAATATAAATTTTAAAGGGTATTTTATTAAAACAAGATACATATACTAAAGTCAAAAAGCAATCAGTTTTAAATCCGTTAGTGAGCTACTAACGACGTCAGTAAAAAACATTTTTCAGAAGAACCGGAGACACCAAAAAATTTTCCATTTGCAAACTGCTTTAGTAAATATTAACTTCGCTACAATCTTGTTTAAACGTTGAACGTTAGAAACATACATAATCCATTAAGCTTAAGAAAAACGTCCTATTTGCAATCGAAATTCGGCAAAAATAGCATAAAAGAAAAGTGTTCTTAATCTTCAATTAAATTTTAAAAAGGCCTTAGCAATTGATAACATTTTTTCCTTGCAAAGGAATTAGAAAAGGGCCCAGCTTTATCTGAAATCAGAAGCGTAATCCATGGTGAAAAATTGACGATAAGAGAACTGGCCAACCAGTTTAATAACTAAAGGAGAACAATCTTATATAACTTAATGGCATTTTTGACTAAACTACATAGCTGTTGAAGGGTGATAGAGATTTTGCCAGGATTTAAAAAACTGCAGTCGAAATCAAAAACTGCCGACCAAAAAAACGAAAATTTATGTACAATTTTTCGCTTTTTGAGTTGGTTTGACATCGACCGTTTACATTTAATGAATCAGAAATGAACGCAACTGTATTTTTTTGGCCAATGACATAGGAAGAAATGGCAGTTTTTCTATTTTGACTGCAGTTTTTTAAACGCTGGATTTTGCCATTTAAAATAAAAGATCGCGACCAGCAACGAGATCTTAAATTAAAATATAGCGTTTAAGTCGCCCATTCAAATTCGAAATGACTTGCTTCACATAAAAGAGGTAAGGAACATCCAAAGCTACTAGTTCCGGGAAGTCCGGATTTCGGTAACATTAACAATTTTTGTTAAAGGAAGATAGATTTTTGGCATTTAAAAAACTACTGTGCCCAGCGACACAATCTTATATATAAATTTAGCGTCTAAGTCGCCAAAAAAATTATCGAAATGACTTGGTTTAAATATGTAGAAGCCTTTAGGATTACCCAAGGCCACCAGTTCCGGATTTCGGTTTCATTACCAATTTTGTTATATATTAATAAAAATCTTAGTTTTTGATTTGACAACGCATTTTATTCTTTAATAATTGGTTTGTTGATTTGACAACATATCGTTATTGATTTGAGAATGTATAGTTTCATTTTTAACTTCTTCATTTTCAACTTGACCACGTTTTGTTATAAGTTTGTCAATAAATATTTTCGAAATTTTCACAACGTTTCGTTATTGTTTTGACACTTTAAGTCAACGATCATCACGCTATGCTCCCAGGGGCCGAGCACTTTTCGTGAATTTCACACACACAACACGAAGGTTAACGAAACAATTGTAAAAAGCCAAAATTGCCTCTTTTCCAGAATTGGTGTTTCATTGCACACAATACCCTGCAAATAATGGGACCAGTTCAAATACGCGTGCAAAGAGTAGTCCACAAGGGACCAGGACTAGTCCAAAAGTAGCCCAAACGTATGGAAAAAACCTGGTCTATTTAACATTACGATGTCCTAGGAGAGGACCATATAACCCACCTTTGGACCACTAAGGAGTAGTTTTAAAACTACTCCATGGTATACTCAAGAGGATTAGTTTTGAAGTCGTTTAAAAACGAAAGCATGTCGTTAAAAAACGAAGACATGTCGTCTCACTACAAACACTTTTTAACAATGACATGGTCCATGCTTGCATTACATCGGACCAGTCCATGGAGTAGTCCATTTTATCAAAATGGATCAGGTGGTCCAATTTTATTTGTAGGGTATGCACTCACCACTACATACACATTTTCAACTGTCTCTCTCTTTGTGGTGACCGCTGCTATAAGTTGACAATTTTAAAACAACTTTTTAAATGAAATTAATCTTTTATAGAGACAACTTCAAAATGCTTAGCTTTAATCTAACGATTGTATCAGCAAAAAATCCAAACTTGGAAGCAAAAATGAAAAGATTTTTGAAGAAGCCAAGACTTTGCTGTTTGAGTTATGAAAATACTGAAAGTACGTGCTAATTTTAACATTATTTAATTAACTTTAGCAACGAAAATAAAAAGTAGTCACTTTAAACGGCACGTTAACAAAACGACCTGTTAAGCTACAAACGCTAATCGTAACGGTATTTGAAAAAAAAAATCGAAATGAGTTTTTCTTGGAAGCCGGGGTCTAATCTCCGTATTCGATATGGAGTAAACTATCGTATTTTTCTGCATATGATAGACACACATAAAAAAATATCTTAAGAAAATTTTTAACATCCCAGCTTGTTAAAAATAAAATTTTAGGTCAACAAACTTGTTATTTGATTCTGCTGCATTATATTATCATTATCAAAACATCATTTGTGAATCCTGCATTTTAAATTCGGACAATGTCTTGCAATATGTGGATTTATTTAAAGAACGAACTCTTTGAAACTAAAGTGATTTAAAACTTTCTCCGAAATCGGTTCCCTTATTGAAGAAATGGGAATATTCACTAGAATATAATAATGCTTTCAAAAAAATTGGTAGTGTGCAAATATGAACCAAGGAATGAAATTACCAACAAGAAAGTTTGTATAAAAATGTACAACCAGCTGGTGAAATGGTTGCAACTCGAAAACCCAAAAGTCAACAGTGGCAAGAAATAATAAAGGAAAAATGTCTCAACTGGCAATAAGCGACTTATTTTGTCTTTCAAACTACAATAAGACAATTTGTAAAAACACACCTACGAATCAAGGGATACTCATCTTCCATCTATATAAATATACAATGCACATGTGTTTTAATGTATGCACATAAGTGTATTACAAAGTCAGTCCACAGGACACAAACACACAGCAACAACAAACAATAAAAACGCTCATCGTCAACAAAAGAAGGAAAATTCTTCATCGTCATCAGCAATAACGTCATCATCACCAACTACGTCATCCTACTTAACATTGCAAATGACCACTATTCGTATACAGCATGGTGTTGAGTTCTTTGGGGAATGTGTGTGTGTGTGTATAAAAGGATGAACGCCAGGAATATAAACTTTCCTTTTATTTGTTTCTTTTAATTTTTTTTTTTTTTTGTTTTGTTATTTTTTTACAGGGATTGTGAAACATTTTTGACGTGCGTCCACAGTAAACAACAGGCTTCGGGCTAAAAGTATCACTTGTCAGATTAATTTACGTGTTTATGCTGCTGCCACAAAGTAACACAACAATACAAATAACATGCAACACACATGTAAAAACACATACAAACGACTACAAACAACATGAACAACTATAACAACTACAACATAGCCAGTTATGAGTACAATAATAACAAAAACAAAGTTGACAAAGAAATCAAGCAGGATAAAGAGCAACAATAATAAAACTGCAACAACTTTTCGTAAGTATGTATGTGTGTGTGTGCCATGCAGAGCCAGCAAGCACATCTTTAAATGGTAATGAAAACTGCTTCAAAAGGTGTAAGGGAAAAACTAAATTCCAAAATATAAAACGAGCTAAATTAGATCCAAGCAGAGCTGAATTAATATCGGACTAGAATTGAACTAAGAGTAAACTGGAATTGAGCTATAACTGAACAGTACTAGAACTGAATAAGAAATCATCTAGAACTGAACAATAACACAATAACACCTAATTAAATAACAACACTCACGTGAGCAAAAACACATGTTCAAACAATAGCACACGTACACAACAACACATACTCAAACATTAAGAGCCACATGAGAAACAGCATGCACATAACCAGAAGAACTGTTCTATTACTGAATTAGATTTTAACTTCTACTGAATTAGTTCTAGAAATGAACTATAAATAACATACAGCTGAACTAAACAACAACACAGACGTGAACAATAACACCGATTCAAACAATAGACCTCGTACACAGCAACACAAACTTAAACGTTAACAGCCACGTTAGCAACAAAAACACACACTTGAACAAAAGTTCTAAACTAAAACTCGACTAGAAATAAACGAGCACTGAACTAAAACAAGGTAGCCGGTGACCTGGTGCTCTCACTAAGACCACGAGGAGAACCATTGATGATGAGCTGAATTCAGTAAATTATAATTTGTGATATCGTTCATAAAGCTAGTAACAACGTTAGATACAGAAAAATTGTAAAGGTTCCACGTTCTAGTAAGAGGAAAGGATTGCAGAAAAAGAAGAAAAACTAAAACTGTGCGAAAACTTACCTACACTGATAGAAAAGGCGTCATAATGCTGATGTATTTTGACATCAGTACTTTGACAAGTGTCTTCGTTTTTTACCCCATGACACTTTGCATCACGGTGATGTCAACCTTAACATCACTTGGCCAAAGTGTCATCCGGGTCAAAACGAAATTATGTCATCAATGGGATGACCCATCGGCATCACAGAAATGACGAACATGTCCTCTGTGCGATGACGCAGTAACATCGGAGAAAGGACACATTAGCATCAATTTAATGAGTTTGCCATTAAGTCAAAGTCATTGGAAGTGACTTAAGTCAAAGTGAGAGAATATTATTATTTACTTACCCGTGACATACGTTTGTTTCTCGTTTGTTGAATTACCACCTTTGTTTACAGCACAACTCTCAATAATAAGACACCAGCACCATGCTCCATTTGATTTCGTAATCATTCTACTTTAAAAATTTGATGTATTTAACTAAATAATTTAAAAAAATAGAATATAGGAATTTTTGCTTCTTATAATACATTGTAATCATGAAAATAATGTTACTTATATACAAAATGAGGCATCGAATTGACGTCACTATAGTCATAAAATAGATGACACGTAAAAAATGGATAAATTGTACGAAGACGTTAGTCATTCGATTGATGTTACTTTTTGTATCATTGATGCCATTTGTATTAACATTGATGTCACAATTCTGATGTTAGGTCATCAATATGAAGATGCATTTTTCCATCAGTGTAGAATTCAGACTGAACTAGAACTAAACAAAATCTTCCCTTAACCAATCCAATTTTACTTAGAAACTGTGCTCGAATCCTTCTTTGAATATGAACTAAGGAGTGGTCCAACCATAACGCACGTTGTTAACTGTGAGTCACACATTAATGTCAAGTTTTTTGCCCATCTTAGAACCGGTAGAACCGGGTCTGTAGGAAATGCGAAAACACCTGTGTATGCAAGTTTGGTGCGGTTTATGGTCTGGCGGCGTCATCGGGCCGTACTTGATTGAAAATGAGATCGGCCAAGCAGTTACTGTGAATGGTGTTGGCTATCTTAACCAAATTTTGATATTTTTTATTAAGCTAAAGTTAATCAAATTTAATTTTCATTAAATTATTTCCATTAAGAAAGGAATTTTACAACATTAAATTATTTAAAATTTATTTATAACACTACAACAAAAAAACCAGCCTCAACACTTGCAAGGCGAAATGAAAGTTGACTACCAGTAGAGCAAATCTGGCAAAGTTAGCTCGGGCTCCCGAAATACGGACCCCTAAAGTGTTTGAATTTTTTGAAAAGCCGTTTGGTATAAGACAACAAAAAATATATTATTGTTATAATTTCAGATGTCTTCAGTAGAATCGAAGGCAATTCTTTTCTTAGAATTAATTAACCCTCTAACTCTCATTTTAAGGGGTAATTTTTGTCCTTTTTACCAACTCTTACACAAAAGTATATTACAACGGCACTTTTAAAGATTAAAATGTTCTACGAATATTTTTTGCATCAAATTTCACTAGGAGTCTTCTAAGACTTAAAGTTCGTTAAATAGAACTAAAACGAGTTCTCGAAATTTCGGGCATTGAAATTTTTGAATTTCTTGAAAAGGCGTTTGGTACAGTCAAAAAAATATACTTAATGTACTTCTGACCTAAAAGACTATTTAAGATGTCTGCAGTAGAATTGTTTTCGAAATATTAAAAAAATTCAAGGCCCGAAATTTCGAAATCCCGTTTTACATACGTTGCACGATTTTTTGGTCTTTGCGTTATTGCGTTTTACGTTTTCGATTTCCAGCACACCCCCGATAGACCTAACTTTAATTAAAATTGATAGGAAGATAACTGTTGCCTCTACCCAATATTAATATTGCATATTCATTTAGGTGTTCGCCTTTTAAGTGAGTGTGTTGTATTTTGTCTTTATGGTCTCTAGGAGCTTTATAATTTATATAAATATATTTTTGCCAGAAAATACTATTTCTATGTGTATGAATATGCAATTTTCATATGTATGTAGTTGTGTGTTAACACCCACCCTGCAAATAATAGTACCAGTCCAAACACGCGTGTAAAGAGTAGTCCACAAGGGACCAGGACTAGTCCACAAGTAACCCAAACGTATGGAAAAAACCTGGTCTATTTAACATTACGATGTCCTATTAGAGGACCATAAAACCCACCTTTGGACCACTAAGGAGTAGTTTTAAAACTACTCCATGGTATATAACCCACCTTTGGACCAGTAAGGAGTAGTTTTAAAACTACTCCATGGTATACTCAAGAGGATTAGTTTTGAAGTCGTTTAAACACGAAAGCATGTCGTTAAAAAACGAAGACATGTCGTCTCACTACAAACACTTTTTAACAATGGCATGGTCCATGCTTGCATTACATCGGACTAGTCCATGGAGTAGTCCATTTTATCAAAATGGGTCAGGTGGTCCAATTTTATTTGCAGGGCATACACAAACACATACACGCACACATTTATGCTCATACATATAAACGTTTAATGTGTTTTCCATATCCTTTTTAGTTTTATTTTTAGCACACTTGTCTTTCTTAATGAAATTTCATTTTGTAACAAGAAAAACAGAGAAAATTTTGTTTATTTTATGCATAAATTTTTTAACAATTTTGTTTTTCGTCTATGGCAAAAAAAAATATAAATAAAATTCTTTAATATTTGAATTAAAAATATGCTAAAATGTTTTAAATGGACTTAACTGAACTAAAAAGCTCTTGCAAATAGTTTTATGTTTCAACAAAAACTAAAAATATTACGACTACTGTTTTGTAATTTAAAGGACTTTTTTTTAAGTTGTAAAATAAATATTTTTATAATACTTGTATCCTTTTTAAAGGACATAGTTTGGCATAAATAATTTTCTGTAACTCCATCACTCCAAGAAGAGGGTTCCATAGGATAGAATTTTTCAATTTATTTAAATGGTCAAAGAGATTTTAATTTGTGTGCCACCCTTAAATTTCTCTCAGGAAAATGACGTTTGTTCTTTCCTTATAGCCCAGTCTTTTTTTGAAGTTTGAGGCACTTGTTTCAGTACAAGAGGGAATACTTTATTTTTTTTTTATGAAAAAATTAACTTTTAATTTATGCAAATAAATTTTGTAGTTGTTTTTAGATAGACAATTTGTTATTGTTATTCTGATGAAGTTGATTTTAAGCTTTTTTTCTTTCTTGGTAAAATGTTCTATTGGTTGTGGAGTGAAATATTATTTCCTATTTATGGCATTTTTTTTTTTTGAGGGGGCGGGGGTAACTTTTTTTAGGAAGTAAAATCACAGGGTTCATTGCATTTTATTTTAATTTAATATAATAAATTTTTAATGCAGAATTTTAATTAAATTATTATGAATTTACATTGAAAGCGGAAAAATATGTCTGCGGTCAAGTGTAGGAATAATTAAGAGTAAAATTAAAATAAAAAAGGAATGAAGGGAGTTATAAGCAGGTTTAACTTTTTTTTATTTTGGACAAAAAGATGAATGAAAACTATAAGAGTTTTTAAGGAAGAATAAAATAAACACAATTTTATACTAAGAATATCTCTTCCACAAAAAAGATCGAATAGACAAATCAAACAAAAGTCAAACTTTTGTGAGTAGTTTAAAGTCTCCGGATCTCTTAAGGTGCATATCAGCAGTTTAAATTTACACCAAAAAGCTTAAAATATCTTATATGTATATAATAAGGCAAAGGCAACACAGTTGAGAAACCTTCCCCTTTCTGTTTGTCAACCGATTCGAACAAAAACTACTCCATTTTAAAAATATTTACTCACAGAAGTCCACAATTTATGTTTTACTAAAATCCAAGGGGATAAAAAGGGTTAAAACGGGTAAATTTTGTAACATCCTATCTCCTAAACTAATAAAATACCAAAAAAAAATTTAAAACTTATCTTTGCTCATTAAAAAAAATTAACGGACAGCTTTCTGGTACTTTTTTGAAATTCAGCCCTTAAAGGGAGTAAACGGGTATGACCTGTATTTTGGAACTTCTTTGTCGCCCCATCTATCTTTTAGACCAATAAACATAAAAATTAAGATTAAAAACCATATTCGTAACTGTTTAAAATAGTAAAAACATATATTTGGTACTTTTTGGATATTCGAAAGTTTAAGGGGTGAAAATCGTACCTATTTTTGGTTGTTTTTTACAATTTTCTTCATTCATTGAATATATGTACATATTTAATTATTGGCTACCACTACAATTTTGAAATTGTTGATACTTGAATGGGAGATAAAAAGTATTAAAAAGGCGAAATTTTATTTCTTTCTTTTACTTTGCCGTGCTGCATGTGGTAATTTTTGATTTTTCTATAATTTTGAACTTAGAAACATAAAATTATAAGTGCAGGGTCCTAAGTGATTGAAAACCTATAAGAGGAAAAAGTTGGTACTTTTTTGTCCTTCAACTGGTACTTTTTGAATTTTCGTTATGTTGGCGCTTAAAACATTAAATTAAACATGCATGGTCTTGAGTGATTAAGAATCAGTAAGAGGGAGTTTTTTTGGTAATTTTTCATTCTACAACTGGTACTTTTTGGCCTTTCGTTAAATTGGACCTAGAAATATAAAATTCAGCATGCAATGTCCTGTGTGAATGAGAATCTATTAGAGCGAACTTGTTGGTACAATAGTATTCCTGTTTAACGAACCTTCGATTCTGCGAACATCGCATTTAACGAACACACACGTTTGCTCCATTGAGTACCTTATATAGGGAAGAAAAAATATTCTTTGTGCTCAATTAAGCGAACAAATAGGTTTCATAATTTTAGTTTAAAAAAGCATAATGTGCAGTAATTTCTAACTTAAAACAAAGTGAGTAGCAGAAAGTACCGCTATTTTCGGTTTTGTTAATGTACATAACATTTCTGTTTGATTATGCCTGCAATGATCAGTAAAATGAGTACAAGAAAAAGACTTTTGTTTAAAAGAAAAACTAAAAATTTTGGATGATTAGCGAAATGAATTGCGAGTTGTGGATTTGTGCAAGAAGTACCAAGAAGTGCAAACTTTGGATTTAAAAATAGGAAACCCATGAAACAAGGTGAATTTCCAAGAATGAAGAAACAATTTTTTTCTTGGTTTTTACGACAACGACATTCATGCATGCATTGTTCAAAAAATAAAAAACATTACTCGACAAATTTTTTATGTAAAATTTTCAAGGAAATTGAGAATGAATTTGAACTTATTTTTCATTAAAATTATTAAAGGTTTTACGCTACCAGAGTAATGAATTGTACCTTTTTAAATTTTATTTAATATATTATACAGATTTTAAAAGATATTTCAAAATAAACCTCAAATAAAATAGTTCTAGTTATTTGTTTATTCATAACATGGGTACTAGACATAAGTATGGCATATAGTGAACTCTTCAGTTTAACGAACAGTCCTGACGAAGTACTGGTTCGTTAAACCGAAAAACTACTGTACTTATTTGTTCTTGAACTGGTACTTTTTGAGTTTTTATTAATACTGAACCTAGAAACATAAAATTCAACATGCAGAGTCCAGAGAAATTGAGAAACTATAAGAAGAGACTTTTTGGTACTTTTTGTTTTTCAATTGGTACTTTCTGATTTTTTTTTAACTTTCAAGTTGAAGATAACATATGGACCAGTACTGAAATTGCGTAACTTTTTAACGACAAAAAATTGTCGTTAAGTAGTCAAAATTCGTTAGCTAACGAAAGCTGTCGTTAAGAGCTATTCTGTAATGAAATTTTGACAATTTTTATCGGCAAAAAATGTCGGTAGCTAACGACACAAAAAAAGTTCTTGTTAAATAATAACGACAATAAATGTTCTGTTAACAGATTAAAAATATAGAGAAAGTAGCCAATTTTTAACACAAAAAAAGTAAGAAAGTATAGTCGATCAAGTCCGACTCTACATTGCAGTATTTGGGCGATCATGTTTCCGCCAAAAGGAGTATGTTGTGAGGTTAATATTCACATAAGACATTTGTGTGCCAAATATTATCTAAGTATCTACTACCATTATTAGTGTATTTGTATGGGAGCTGTGGTCAAATCTGGACCGATTCTAAAAAAATTTGCTCTGGTGATTTATGTAGGTTGCGACAAAATATTTTTGGGTCTTATTCAACTCAAATGTCTATAAAACAAGATGGCTATTAATAGGCACAAAACCCTATTCCGGAAAGAAGTTTTCATGTGGGCTATAAAATTAAATAAATGCTTCTCACCATTATAAAAAGGCTTCGACCTTGTGACAATAAACGCAAATGTGCCAAATTTTATAAAATTATTTTTAAAATTGCTTCCTGTAATTTGCGCACAAGATTATCTTGTACAGACAACCAGCCATCCCGATAGAAGGTCGGGCTTAGTTAAATGGATTCTGACATTGATTCTGAGTTAATCGGTATACTAAAAGGCAGGCCCAGAACCTTTATTTAAATGTGTTACACACATTCGTACAAACACATAATATCCCAGCGGTAACTAGAATGAGTAAAGATGCCTAATATAAGGCCTTATTTAGCAGTCACAAGCAGTCAGAAGCCCTTCTCGCCGCATTCCATACTTATTTATTTTTTAGACAGGTTGTTGTCATTGGGCGCAAGGCTTTCCACACTTCCTTTAAAAACAAGTTCGATCCCTTCCCAAAGAAGGGAGTAAGGAAGGTCACCAAAAATAAAAAGTAAATAAAACTGAACATCTTTCTTTCTCCCTTCTCAAAGAAGGGAGTAGCGAATGTGTACTGAATATTTCAGAAGGCCCTTTAAAAAGTTTATGCCTTCTAGAAGGCATACTTCTGAAGGCAGGAAATCTTGCGAAGCGAATCTTTTAGAAAGGAGTAAAGAGGCCTTCAAAAAGGCCTGCCACTTGCGGTCCTTTCAATATTTACCGCTGGGATCCTCTTCACATACAGTAGTGTAGGTATAAAAAGTAAGAGCAGATGTTGTGCTAGAGTGGCTCAGTCACCTGGAAATTTTTCCCTACGTATAAAAAGATTTAACACCAACATATTTGTTTAGAAATATAATCAATATTTGCACGTTTTCATTCATGTTTTGTTAAAATAAATGCAATAAAGCAAATTTATTTTGTATTTTTTATTAATTTTAAAATATTTTTACTTTGACGTTCTTATATTTTTACCGATATTTGTCGTCAATATTTCTAAACAAAAATATTTGTTTATTTAAAATACAGAATAACAAATTCGTTAAAGTAACCGAGATTTCTCGTTAATTAACGATATCGGTAGCTAAATTCAAAAAGTTACAGAATTGAGGTACTGAGGTTGGTCTCTCAACGAACACAAAATAAATCCTCGAAACATGTAAATTCATTAATACTTCAATGTATGTTTTCTTCATATTTGCATAAATAATTATGGTCGAATTTCGATTACTGTTCAAGAACTAGTACAGTAGTTTTGACTTAACTGCCTTTTGTTTACGTGCACTTTTGACTTAACGGCACAAAATTTATAATTTTTGGAATTATTCTTTCTAATTCCATACAAATTCCTTTTTTAAGTGCACTTTCTATACCTGCACATTTAAGATAAATGCACAAAATTTTTGGCATTTTAAAATTATTTTCATCCAAAAAATCAAAGTTAGCTGCACTTTGACTTAACTGCCGAAAATAAATATTTTCTGGAATTATTCTTCAAAATCCTTTCTTACGTGCATTTTGTATACCTGCACATTTTTCATATTTTTGGGCAGCTTTAAAATATTTTCATACAAAACATCAAAGTAAGCTGCACACATAAAAATATATGGTGACCACTTTTTTCAAATAAATATCCAATTTAAGCTGTTTATAAAAATATAAATCGCAATTATTTTGTTTTTTTTCATTAATTTTTATGTTCTTTGTTAATTCTCATAATTTTATATTAAATAAACATACATATGTACATTAGGGTATAACCAATTTTTTGGCATAGTACCATGAGGTCAACCATGTCCTAGTAACCATGGAAATCATAATCTTTTGTAATTTTTGTCAAAAAAGTTCACGCACCAATTGGTTTTTTTAATTCAATGCAATATTGAATATTCATCATTTTATACGGTGTTTTTTATTCTTTTTTAATTTTTTTTTTGTTAAAAAAGATACGTTTTAGTTTGCGGAAAAATCTCTTACCATCTCCAAATATAAATGAAATTTCATACTTTAGCTATTTTTTGTTTTAAATAAACATATTATTAATTTTTCTTTATCAAAAAGGAAATTAAAAATTTTCAAAACTTCATCGCGATTGGTGCGTGAACTTTTTTGAAATAAATATACGTTCCCTTATAGTTGTTTATGCTCTATCGGACTGTGCTATGCCAATTTTGATATTTTAAAAAATTGTAAAAAAGTTATATCCCTAATGTACATGTATAAAATGATCTGTTATTTCCCAACTAGCATAGGCTGTTTGTTAGACGATTATGTTTAATATACAACTCCTAAAAGAATCTCTGATCATTATCTGACGAGTAACAAACACAAAAACATCTAAATCTTTTTTTAATTTATTATTTTTTTATTTATTTTTTGACACGCTCGTCTTTAAATCTTGAAATGAACCTTTTGGGACTCTCTGTAAGAGTCGTATAACAATTACTGAGCTACCTACATAATACCGTTTTTTTGGGTGTGAAAATGCCGTTGCCAATACAATTTTAATAAAATAAACCGGCCTAAGGATCTGTAAAAAAGGATTTTCCGACAGGATGTTGTTGATTTCGCGACTTTAAGGTTTGTTTTATAGAAATTGTATGAAAATTAGAAGTTTTGGCATGAAAAATACGCCTGATACCCTTATTTAGGCAGCTCAGTCATACGGCTGAGCATTTCACGAGTTGTAAAATAATACCTACATGAGTCTCATACGACTCTTGGCATGCATTTTGAAAGACTCGTTAGATAATCTCTACATAAGTACATCATAAACGATTCCCTTTACGATTAATATAAGCGTTTTTCGCTGCGTTATGGAAGAATCTCTCATAGGAATGAGCACGTGTAACAGTTTCTCCCGTGCGAGGAGTTGCCTACAATTAAAAAATGAGCTCGTCGACGATCAAAAGCACTCTTTGTGAGATTCCCAGTAGACTCCTAGACGATTGAAAATGCTACACAGAAAAAATTATTGCCGAATTATTTTCAAAAAAACGCTTGTTTGAAAATTTTTTTAATTTCTAAAAATTTTTTTACTGATTCAATTAAAATTTTTGTTTGATTTTTATTTAACCAACAACAATGTTGACAACCATTCAAAAATATAATACACGCGTTATTGGTTTCAAGTTTTCGCAATTTTGTATGAAATATTTAACAGCTATAGCTGTGTGGAAATAAAATAACAATTTTTTTATTCTACTTTTAAATCTAACACTTTACTTTAGCTGCACTTTTGTGCAAGTAACCACAATTGTGTACCTGCACATTAAGGCAGGTAAATGCATTTAAGATAACTGCATTTTTAATTTACCTGCACAAAAAATCGTGCAAAGGAGATTGTGCAGCTAAGTCAAAACTACTGTAATCATAATTATATTTGAAACTTCTAGATGTATTTTGTTCGCAAAACTGACATTTTAAACAAAACTTATCCGTGAAACGGCAAATTAAGGTTTTAAAGCGAAAGAACCCCTTAAAATACTAAATAGTCTCCTTAAAATGTCCCATCCAGTGATGTTAACCGTACGGCAATTACCCTTTTTTAGGGTAATATTGAGCCGCAAAAGGTAGCAAGGTAATTTTATTTAAAATACGGTAATTTAAAGATATTTTAATTTTTTGTATAAATAAAACATTTGTAGGTTTTATAATTTAAGATGTTATATCAAAAAATTTAGAACATTATGTTTATTAATTTTAAATTAAACTTTTTGTTTGTTTATTGTTTAAAAGTCAACTATTTTAAAACATATAAAATAGTCGCAATGTTATAAATTTAACTATAGTTTTCGGATTCTTTAAGGACGGATCAGGGATTAAATGTGACTAAAGTTAAGTGTTTGGCACTTGAATACCTTTTTTTAATTAAGCTTGATTTAAGAAAATCCGAACTTACCGTACTATTGACACCGCTTTGCATTGGTTTAAGTACGGATAAATTGTTTAAATTAGTATTAAATTATTTTTATTTAATTCATAAAAATTTATTTTAAGACAAAAATGTCCATTCAAATTTTACTTTAAACACATTTAAAATTAAAATAAATTGCTAATAAATAGTGCTCTTATGTGCTATTTCTAAACGATAGACTGATGGCTTTTCATATAAATTAATGTTTTGATTAAAAATCTTTGCGTACGGTAATTTTTTCTCAAAAACGGTAATTTTTAGAGGGCCGTACGGTAATTTAAAAATAAAAGCTAACATCACTGGTCCCATCGTAGAAAACGCAAATTGTATTCCTCAGTTTTCGAAAAAAAACTTTACACCAAAATACATTTTAGTTATAGCTTGAGCACGCGAAAAAAAGGAAAAATTATAAGAAAAAACAAATTAACAATTTAAAACATCAAACTCCTCCTTTAAGGTTAGACTTTATAGTGACTTAGTAATCTTTTCAAAAGTCTAGGCAATGTAGCATAAAATTGTTCTCTTTGCAAAAAAAGTTCCGTGACTCATAAAATTTACGTTTAGAAAGTAATGAGGCCCGTTGGAGTTTCTAAAAGTTTTTAGAGGTCCCTTGAAACGACCTGTAAAAGTTTTAAATTGTTTTAATATTTTAATTTAGAATAATAGGAAAAATGGTCATGTCAAGCCATCTTAAATGTAAATACTATTTGCACGGCTTCTAAACGGAGGTTCAAAGGCAGCTACAGATTCGCAGTAGAGAAAAACAACTGTAATAGCTTCCGCGGACCGTCAATAGGACGCTTAAAGGTTAAAGGCCTTCTTCCAACCCTTAACAGCATTTGTTGGAGTCCCCGCAATATAAGTTTCTTCCTTAACTGTCAAACTAACTTTAAAGGTTTAGGAGACCCCTTGTTGCCTAAAAGAGGATTTTTTGAATTGCTTGCAATGATATTAAAAAAATTATTTTGAAAATTTCTAAACTTGTCTCGTAAATGCTCACAGATACGTTTGAGGCGATCAGTTGAGACCCTTAACAGTATTTCTAGAAGTTCTCCCATTAAAACATTAAAATTATCCTTTTAAAATCAGTAACTTTGCTTTTGGATTCTTAGATGTACGCTTAAAGAGATAGACATATAACTTAAATACTTTTTTCGGGGAGGTTCAAAAGTACTTTAAAAGGTCAACGGATCACATGAGATCTTTAACAGTATTTCTTGGAGTTCCCATATTTAAATACAAAAGTGTTGATGTTTAAATTTCTTTTGTGCTATCAAGTCATATCGTCAAAATGTGCTTAATAATATTTTACAATTGTTTAAAAAAATATTCTTGTGTTTCAAACATAATAAAAAATTCAATGCTGTGTTTATTGATCGTCATAACTGTTCAGTATAAATCTAAATGATAAGCGGTTGCCTACAGCAGTCACATATATTTCTTGTAGTTATTTTTAGACATATGACTTTACAACTTTATGACTACATTGTGAATCCCCCATATATATATTTATTTTCTGGAATGTCAGAATAAAGTTTGAAAAAGAAGACATTCACCTTTAAAAGCTTTTGCATAGACGTTCCAGCCTACCTATGAGTGTAAGGAGAAGCAATGAATAATATTTTCATAGATCTAATGTAATGTTTCATTAAATCCTTTTAATGAAACAGGTTTCATTGATCCAACGAAGCGCTTCATAGGTTCCTTTTTAATGCAATTTTTCATGGGATTAATGTCAAAATTCATTGGTATTGCGAAGAAAATTCTTTCAATGTGGGAGACAATAAAAAAAAAAATATAATTAAGTATTTTTTTAAATTTCTTAACTTGTTTCCTAAATACATTTTCATACATTCGTTGAAAGAAACACTCCAGTTATACCTCGTTTACAAGGTTACTGGTAATTTTTTAAGCAAAATTTCCGTTGTAACGAAAGGAAACATGTGCTAACCTGCTAAAAATTACTTGTAACAGCAGCAAATAAAAAATTTTGCGAAAAAAAAATTCAAGTTTTATTTGATGAACCGTAAATAACTGTTATAAAATAAAAAAAACTGTAAAATTTTTATGTTTTTAATTTTATTGCTGCCCTAAAACGCATACTCTTGGATTCAAGCGTTGATTTCAGGGAAAAAGAAAAGATTAATTTCTTTTTTTGTTTTTCACCACAAAAAAAATTTATGATTCATATCCACAATTTCGCACACACGTTTTGGTTGTTTCCTTTTCTTCATTTTATTAATAAATTAAAAAAAAATCTTTGACATTTTGTTGAATTTCGTATGCAAATAGTTTAGCAATTATTTCAATTTATAATTCCTAGAATGAATAATTAATCAAAGGAAAGTAAAAAAACACCATATAGAAATAAAATTTATTGAGAATAATAAAAAATAAGGCAAACTTAGAGTAATAAACGAAATAAAGAGTCGAGTTTAGAAAATTCTATAATAATGACTTTAATAGATTCTATAAAAGAAAAGACTTTATACAAACTCATAGAGGATATTAAAAACGAAGTTATTTACCAGGCTGCAGGGAAGACTAGAGATAGACTCGACAACAGATAGAATCGTCTGTAGAATGACTTGACTAAAGCTAGACCCAACTATAGGTAAATTCACTAAAGATAGACTCGACCATTAACAGACTTTACACACACTTCATATAGACTTTACTACAGATAGACTCGAGTTAAGAATATACTTTGACTCGACTATTTACAGACCCGAACATAAATTCGAATAGACGTAAGAAAGATTTGCATATAAATATACTCGACTTTACATAGAGTAGACTCGACTTTGGATAGACTATTCTAAACACTAACTCCAATATGAATAGATTTTACTAAAAATAGACCTTACCAATGATAAACTCCACTATTTATAGACTGGGTAAGGGAAAGACTCGGCTACAGATCGACTCGGCTGATTTTAAGATTTCACTATAGATAGACTCGACAATAAACAGACTTTACACACCCTTCAGATCGACTTTACCATAGATATCGACTATAGACAGACTGTATATTGACTCGACTATTGATAGATTCGAACAATGGTTTATTCAACTAAAAATAGAGATTTTTTTAGAAATAGATTTGACTTAAAATATACTCGAATAAAGCTAGAGTTGACTAAAGATAGTGTAAGCTAAAGATAAACTCGACTTTTATAGAGAAGACTATAGATAAAATCCACAATGTAAAATTTTTTTTTAAAGAAAGACTTTACTATAGATAGACTTATGAAAGACTCGCATATAAATAGACTAGGCTTTAGATAGAGTGGACTATATATAGACCGACTCGACAATGGATAAATTCGACTATGGATATATTTTATTTAAATTAGACCTTATTATAGATAAACTCGACTATTTATAAACTTGATTAGAGAAAGACTCAACTACAGATCATCTCGACTTAAGAGGGACTCGACTATATTAATTTTCCACATAGACTCGACTTTAAACAGAATTCACACACCATTCAGAAAGACTTTACTACAGACTGACTATAGACAGACTGTATATTGGCTCGACTATTGATAGATTCGAACAATGGTTTATTTAAGTAAAAATAGAGATATTTAGAAATAGATTGACTAAAAATATACTCGAATAAAGCTAGAGTTAACTGAAAGAACTGTTAACTAAAGATAGACTCGACTATAGATATACTATTTTAACGACTGACTTGACTTTAGATAAAATTCAATATGGCTATATTTTACTCAAGATAGACTTAACAATACATACCTCAACTATGCATAGACTCGACTATATATAGACTCGAATAGATAGGCTCGATTAATGATAGACTCCACTATGCAAAGACTCTACTATAAATAGATATCGACTACAGATGGGTTGTACTAAAGATTGACTCAACTTTAAATAGATATCGACTACAGATCGCTTGTACAAAACGCGACTTTTGATAGATTCAAGTATATTCAGATTTGACTCTAAATAAAATTCGGTTATAAACAGACTCGCCTTAAGATTGTAATAGAGTTTTTTCTAAGGCGGCATTAGCTATCATTCCTGCTTACATTTAAATTTCTTACATACATATTTACTTATTTTGATAAACTATTAGTCAAATTCTTGTCACAAATTTAGCGACTGACTGGTCACGTTCCTTAAAATCTTTTATACCCATGTGGGTATAAAGAGCAAAACATTTTTAACACTCCACTTCACTTCGGCCAAGTCCATTAGTATTCTGTTTACATCTGGTCAAACTGACAATTAGTTAATTTAAATGTAACGCATGACCAATGAAGTAAAGTTTTTATATTGTATTTTATTGGATATTTGTTGTTGTTTTCATAGAAATCCTGCAACATCTTTTCAGTTGTCAGTGTGTTTTTTTGTTTGTTTTTTTAATCGTATACAAAATATAAACGAGCAGATAGAAGACTTACACAGTCAGTCATAAAAATAGTACGTATTATTGTCGCATTATTGTCATTATTATTGTCATGTCATAATTTAATTTATTTTTGTTTTATGGCCAAATGAATTCACATTGAAGAATTTTAATTTTATTAATTTTAACTGCAAAGTTGTTTTTTGTTTTTGTTTTCTGCTATTGTTTAATGATGACTTCAATAAATGATTATGCCGTTGATGAAATTGTGGTCATTTAAGACAAATAATGAACAAAAATATATATACATATATTTTTTTAACGAAAATTCATATATTTTTTGTTCGCAATTAAACACAAAAGAAATTGATTAAAATATCACGTACTCATCACATACAGAATTACATTTATGTCATACACACAAACAATCAAATGCAAATTGTTGTGTTAATATTGATGGGTTTTCCATGCGTCTCTCTGTCTCTCTTTGCCTGTTTGCAATTTTTATTATTCTGGGAATTTGTTGTGTCATATCTTGGCGCCCAATATGGAGTGAGTTCATTTATTAAAACTATAAAAAATAAGTTTATGCTTGAAATAAATTTGAATTTGGTATTTAGTTTTTTTTTTTTTTACATTGTATTAAATGTATTTTGTAGTCCATCTGTAGTCAAGTCTATCTGAAGTCGAATCTATGTATGCAAGTATGTCAAATGTATTTATAGTTAAGTATATCTTTAGTAGAGACTATCTTATGTAGAGTCTGCCTAGTCTTTTAAGTCCTTCTCCCTGAAGAGTTTATCTACAGATAAGTCGTCGTATAGTCAAATCTATCTGTAGTCGAATATATCTAGAGTCAAGTCTATCTTAAGTCGAATCTATCTATAGGCGAGGTTATGAATAATATAAACGAATCTATCAATAGTTTTGTCTATCTATAGTCGATACAGTCTATTTATAGTCTAGTCTATGTACTAGAGGTCTGCAAGAATAAATAAAAACCAATTTCAACACACTCATTTGTTTTTCAACTACAATGTGTCGAACCCCCAATAATAAAGAAACAAATGAAAGAATAACCAAAGACAAAACGAATAAAAACTCATTCAATTCAGACAATTCAAGTCAAATGAGTGAAATATTCATATATAATTTGAATGTAAATTTTCTGTACCTACACATTACGTATGTATGTGTAAGCTTAACTCTTACAAATAAAAGAAGCCACAAGCTTACACACGTATTACGTCTATGTATTCAAATAAATGTATGGACATTCAATAATTCAAAAATTATTCGAATATCTTTTGTAAACTTGCTCTCTCTAACGGGTCATTCCACTGTTTTGTTATTTATGAATGACTCTCAAATTCATTTACAGTAAACAAGTATTTTATTCAATTCATTCTCTCTTATTTTTGTATATGGTTTACTCTTTTCTTACATTTTTGAATGTTTAATATTTGAGTAAATGTTGTGCACTTTGAATAAAGGCAAACAAGTCAATTATTCAAAGCAGACCTCTACTATGTACTAATGAGTTTATCTACTGACAAGTATTTCTATAATCATATCTACCTAAAGTCAAGTCTATCTAAAGTCTACTAGTCTACATAAAGTAGATTCTATTTGTAGTCGACACTGTCTATTATCGATTCTATAAAAAGTCAACCGAGCTATAGTTGACTCTTTTTGCTTTAGAGTTTATCTATAAACGAATTTTTCTATAGTCAAATGTATCTGTATTCGAATCTCTCTATAGTCAACTCTATCTAAAGTCGAGTCTATTTACAGTCGTGTCTATCTTTAGTTCATTGTATGTACTGCTATAGTCGCTTCTATAAATAGGGTTGAACTATTGTTAAGGATTTCCAAAGCCGCATATTTTTATGTTCAAATCTATGTTTAGTTCAATCTATCTACAGCCTAGACTATTTAAAGTTTATGTGTAATCGAGTCTATCTATAGTCGATTCTTTTTATAGTCGATTGTATATTTAATGATCTATCTTTCTATAGAGTAGTCTCTTTAAAGTCGAATTGATCTTTAGTCCAATTCATGTGTAGTCGAGTCAGTCTATAGTCGATTATTTCTTTAGTAAAGTCTCCTAAAAATTCTTTAATCGATTCTTTCTTTAGTGAAGTCTCCTATAGTGAGTCCACTGAGTCTATAGTCGAGGCTATATTTTGTAAGGTCAAGCTATAGTGAGCCAATCTATAGTAAAGTCTATTTAATGAATAAACAAACATCTCGAACGAGGCTAAAAGAAATCCAGAGCGGTCAAGAAAAGCTATGAGATGCGAGCTATGAACGGTAGAGAGAGGGAAAGAAATTGAACCAAAATAAAAAAGCAAAGAATTAAAGAATATGGGAGAATTAAACCAAAGAATGATGGACCGTTAGATCAATTTTCTACACTTATATATAGAGGAACCGACTCCACGGGGATGTAAACTATAATATGACACAATTTCTTACTGGACTAATTGCTAACTGGACGGAGCTAATTATACCGTCTCAGACGACATAATTTAGCAAGTAGCCCACAATACATCAGGGAAAAGGAGACAGCAGAGCACGTAACCTTTACATGTCAGAGATTTGTAGTTTATCGTTTATGGCTTAAAACGACTTTTAAAACCGAATTAAATTATGGAGGGCATGTAAAAATTTAAGAAGAACTGGTCCGCAATAAATTTATTAAAAGCAATCGTAATGCAAGCACTACATAAAGCGGAGAGCATCCTTAGAAAGGCTGTATAGCTATAATTATTTAAAAAGTAGCACAAGCTGACCTCCTCTGCGAAGTCATAGCAAATGGTTGTCTTGCGGGGAGTAGAATAGGTGGTGTGGTCTAGAACTCCAACGCAAAAGCAAACCGTATCGCATATGTTTACGGACTTAAAACATCTTTTGAAGATTGCACACCTCCAGCGCAATAAAATAATTATATTCTTTTTTATTAGCAGTTCCGTCTACTTGTAATCGTCCTGTCTGTAGCCGATTCTGAGCACTGTTAATTCTCTTAATAGTTATGTCTGACTATAATCCACATTATCAATAATCGAGTCATTAAATAGTCTAGTCTATAGTATACTAATTTTATGCACTGCATATTTTTTGTTTAGTTACTGTTTTATAGATCTTTTTTATATTCAAATTTAGCTATTTTTATTATTGTTATGTTTAAAGCTGGTTATTTATCGTTATTGCAAATTAAATTCATTCCTTAGTAAATTATGACTTCAAAAAGGGTTATTTTTGGGAGAAATAAATTAAAATAAAAACCATTCACAATAACACAATTTTGCTGGCAACTTTAATTTTTTAAACCCATAAAGAATAAACAAAACTCATAACGACCTTATTTAAATATTTTGTGGTCCGTAATAAAAAAAAAAAACACCAACAAACAAATGTTTTTAGTGGTTTAAAACTTTTGAATGGTTTACACTGGCAGTGAAACGCTTGAGGGACACAATTGTTTAAAAAATATTCCGCCAATATGTAGAAATAAAAGTCAAGCAATCATGTATTTTAAAACTAGAATTTAACAGTTTTCATTGTTTAACTGTATTAACTAATAAGATATTTTCAAAAGCTAGTGTAAACGCCTTTTAAGTTTGTTATATTTTTAAATCCTTTTATTAGGAATTCCGTATGTTTGACATCATTTATGTGAACACATGAATCTTTTAATAATTTGTTCGTTTGAGATTTACAATACAAACAATAAATAACTAATTCTGGAATAAAAATAACAAGAAATTCAACCTTAAGACTTTTGCACAGTGGGTTTTATTAAAAAAAAAAATCATGTAAAGTTACCTAGTTTCCAATAAATTTGTTGAAAGTTTGATTACTACTAAGAATATCCTAGTTTCTACTAAAATTGCGATAAATTTTTTATAAAATCAAATTTTTACAAAATTTTTTATAAATTTTTTTTAATAATAAAATTTTTTATCGATAAAATTTTGATAAATTTGTTCTCTTCAAATTTTTTGATAAAACTTTGATAAAATTAGCTTTTAGTTTTTTTAAATTAATAACTTTCGAAACATGTCATGGTAACCTGCCGGCCGGGGTTCGAGCCCCAGCCACGTCAAGAATGAAAGATTATCAATAACAATTTTAATTAATTTTCATCTTGTAAAATTCCTTTCTTCATAAAAATAATTTAATGAAAAATTAAATTTCATGAACTTAAGCCTAATTAAAAATATTAAAAATTTGGATTAAAAACCATAAATAGTTCAACAAAATAACCACAATACTAATTATTGTTAAAGCTAAGGCACGAGCTCCATGTGTACATTTGTCCTTCAAGTTGTGCTGAAAAAGGTCAACAGAAAAGAGAAAGACAAAATGAAAAAACAAAAAATGTACTTGGACTGCAAGAAAAATTCTTGACATAAGTACGAAAAAACAGAAGTAAGGAAAAAACATGTAAAATCAATTAAAACGGACAATCCTTCAGGAAAGCAAATTTCGATCTACCAAATGTTAGAATACAATTTGGTTTAAGGATTGATGTTTGACTATTGACGTCAGCAGTCTTCGATGGCTGCGAGTGTAAGACGGCAAATCCATCTGAGGAGATCGAGTGGTTGCGATCGAAACATGTCATGGTAACCTGCCGGCCGGGGTTCGACCCCCAGCCACGTCAAGAATGAAAGATGATCAATAACAATTTTAATTAATTTTCATGTTTTAAAATTCCTTTCTTCATAAAAATAATTTAATGAAAAATTAAATTTCTTGAACTTAAGCCGAATTAAAAATATTAAAAATTTGGATTAAAAACCATAAATAGTTCAACAAAATAACCACAATTCTAATTATTAATAACTTTTGTTAAAATTTTGATGTTTTTTTTTTAAAAAAATTTTCATTCAAATTCAATAAAATCTATTTTTAATTTTTTTTATCAAATTTTTGATACATAGAAATATGTTTACCGAAATTCTTATTTAATTTGTTTTAGAAGAAAACTTTTCAAAGATTTTTTTTTCAAAAAAAAAAATTTTATTTGAAATTTTGATATATTTTTTTTATAGAATCATCTTTTCAAATGTCAAATTAAATTTCGACAAAATTTGCTTTTAGTTTAATTTTACTTTTAGTAAAAGTTTGATGAAATTTTTTTCCAAATTTAAATAATTTCTTTTTTTTTAATAAAAAAGTTTCATTAAAATTTTTAGGGCATCCTTTAAAAAAATATTTTTATCGAAATTTAATAAATTATTTTTTTAACACTACACAAATTTTAATAAAAATGAATACATTTTTTTGATAAAAAATTATTTTTTGAAATTTGAATTAAAAGAAAAATTTTTCCTGAATTTTTTGTGAAACTATAGGTCTGTCTGCGAACACATATTTTGCGCAAAATGTTGCAAAATCTTGCAAAATGTAGTCTGCGTACTCCAAATCTCTTGCAGCGAGAGAGCCAAAAAGAGAATTTTTTGACAGTTGGAAGTTAGAGAACTTGCAAAATGTTACTGGAGAAATTTTCGCTTGCAAGATTTTGCAAATAGTTTGAACAGCTGTTTGAATGAAATAGTTTTTGTGAAATGAAAATAAATATTTAAATTTAACAATGACAGAGGTAGAATTGTGTTGATTTTTAACGTTTATAATAAATTATAACAAACAAAACATTTTACTTCATGCTAGAAACGTCCAAATATACAGTGCGACCGTGGCGTTAGTGGAGTGGAGATGGCAGAACCGATAGAACCAGCAGAACTTTGTGGGACAAACTTTGCAATTGAAGAGGCGAGTATTTGGAATTGTGTTCCTGGCGAGAACTTCACATCCAAATTATTTTTCTCCGTTGTCAAGCTGTTGGAGGGCACCGTATTGGGCATTTCATTCTTTTTTCCCATTGTAAGCCGGCACTATGTTGGGCAATGTAAGCAAAAGAAGTTTTATACAAAACCCGACAAATAAAACTAAAAAAACTAAGAAGAAATTGAATTTACCAAATTAATAACAGTGTAATAAACAATTTTTTTAATTTACAACACTTTTTAAGCTTCACTTTAATTAATAATTTTTTAATTTACCTCGAGAAATATATGCTAAATTTATTTTGCTTTTTTATTTCAATTGTTTACACACCGATCAGCTGTTTTCTTGCAAAATTTCACTGGATACTGTCTGCGTACTTTTTGAGATTTTTTCAGCCGATAGAGTAATATTGGTCTTACTCTCCCAAAAAAATTTACTGAGTATTTGCTACTGGAAAAGTACCCAGACAGACCTTATTTCAAAAGAAAAATTTTAAATTAAAATTTTTAAAAATTTTTTTTATAGAAAAACCTCATTAAATTTTTTCAATTACGTAAAAATTATTATGCAACTTATTTTAATAGAAACATTTTTGATGAATTTTGTTTTAATTTTTTAAAAATTTGCATTCAAATTTAGTTAAATCTATTTTATCAAATTTTTTTTTATTAAAATTTGATGAATTACTCTTTAATAGAAACAATTTTACCGAAAAATTTTCACAGAATTTTTGTGAATTTTTTTTAAAAGAAAAATTTTGTATTGAAATTTTGATATATTTTTTTTATAGAAACATCTCTTTAAATGGCAGATAAAATTTCAATGAAATTAGCTTTTAGTTTAATTTTACTTTTTATAAAAGTTTGATGTAATTTTTTTCCAAGAAAGAAGAAAAAATATAAAATAAAGAAAAAATATTTTTATCGAGATTTAATGAATTATTTTTTAATAGACAACTTTTATTAAAAACTATCATTTAACCCACTACTTCGTTAGCGTCTCCTTTTTCTTCGTGGACATATCTGTATGCCAAAGTTTATTTTTCTAGATTTTAAATTGCTTAAATTCCGGAAATTCAAAAAGTACCAGTTACGGTGTTATGATACTTGCTATTTTTTGTATTTAATTTTTTTAGGATTGACTGAATGAAACAACAAATGCAAGAAAGAACAAGAAAGACAATATGTAAACAAACCCTTTTTTCTGATTGACATTTCTCATGTATATTTTTTTCTTTGACTAAAACAAAAAAATAGAGCAAAAGCTTGGGCAGATGAAACTATTTTGTTTTTGATAAACGAAATGAAGCAGGTGCCCTTCATATGGGATTTCAAATCATATATTTTCAATTAAAGAATAACCCACGATGTATTTCGTAATATTTTTCATTATTTGCATTAAATTTTATTGTATTTAAAAAAAAATTGTTTGTGATTCTAAAATAAAATGTAAACAAAACAAACAATATATGTTTTTTCCCACAAAAACCCGTCAAAAAAGTTAAAAACCGCTACTTTTGATCAAAAACTAAAAAAATTGGCAACAGTGCTAACATTTAATCTGGAAATGTCAATTTTAAGTTAAAAATTTTATATTTTTTTTTTTGACAGTCTTAGATTATTTATCGATAACACATGTATATTTGTTTGACATTTCGAGATTTTTTATGATATAATCATACTCTTTACACTTAGTCAGTTTTCCTATGCAAATATATTTGCACTGTTCTCCAATATAGAACAAATACAAAAAATAGCAAGTATCATAACACCTTAAATACACAAAAAAAGTACCAAAAAGTTTCCTCATAGATTCGTATCCACTCAGGACCTTTTATGTTTTAAGGTCCAATATTAACGATAATCAAAAAAATACCAGTTGTAGAACCAAAAAGCTGAAGAAAGATATGAAGTTTCCCGAATTTCTCATTTCGGTACAATTTCCCTTTCCCCCGCCCTCATTAAAGTATCAAAAATTACAGTATTGTAGTGGGGGCCTATAATTTAGTACGAATATGTCAATGAATGGAGAAAAATGTTTTTAAAAAAAGTACCAAAAAAGTTACGATTTTCACCCCTTAAACGTTCGAATTTCGAAAAAGTACCAAATTCATATTCGTATTTTTTTGATAAGTTTCGAAAGTGGTATAAACTTTATTTATAGGTTTATTGGTTCAAAATTCAGTTTTTACCCGTTTTCTCCCTAAAAGAGCCGAATTTAAAAAAGTACCAGACACCTGTGCGCTTATTTTTCTAAAGAACAACGAAAAGTTTTACAGTTTTTTTGTATCTCTTTTGGTTTTGGAGATATAGGGTTATCGTATTTGCATGTTTTTACCCTTTCTTACCCCCAAACATTAGAATTTCCAAAATCCCGTCTTAGTGGACCGATTTGGGGAGAGACCCACCTTTGGTCCGAATTTTTAGCTTCAGGCGTTAAGGCTGTGCGATAATGAATCAGTCAGTAACGTTACAATATTATATATATATATAAATGAACCAATTTTTTTTAATAAACATTTTTTTTTTTTTTGTAAAATTTACTTTTAACGAAAAACTTGCACTAAATTTTGTGTGAATTTTTTTCAATGGAAATTTTATTTGAAATTTGTTTGAATAAAAACATTTTTTTCGAAATTTTGATGAATTTTTGATTATTTAAAAAAAAAATTGTAGATATTTTCTTTATCGAAATTCGATAATTTTACTAGAAAGATTTGAATCAAAATTCTGGTAAATTTTTTTAATAAAAAACTACCTGAGCTTAATAAAAAAAACCAGGAATTTCAAAAAAAAATCTTTATAACAAAAAATTTCATTGACTTTCTTGCACAAATATGTATCACAAAATTTTTAATAAATTTTTTTTTTTAAAAGAAAAAAACTTTATATCGAAATTTTGATATAATTTTTTGTTACTAGAATTTTTTTTTAAATTCAATTAATTTTTGTTTAGTTTTGATGCAATTGTTTTAAAAAAAATTTTTCCTATTCATTTTTATATTTTATCCCATAGTGCTTTGTTTGTTTGTTTATTTGCAATAGCCCAATAACAAATATCGGTTACCCTGTTTTATTTCAGCTTCTTTCTGCTTTTGACATTTGATTAATCGTTAAAGGTTATTTCGTATTTACTTCTCTCTTTCTTGCAGCCCAGATACTTTTCTACCGCAATCATATGAGTAAAAATACGAAAATATTTATAGAAATATTGTGTTTTTGTTTAAATTTATGTGTTTTAAAGCATTAAAGGTTACTGTTTGTTCAAATGATGTTTATGATTGTTTTTTTTTTTTTATTAAGACTTTAATAAATTAAACTACCCAATACAAAACTGTGAATGTGGGTCAAACGATAAAATTTTGTTTAAAAATATAGAAACAATAAACCACTAAACAAATTTTGAAATAGTTATAAATCTTTAAGAGCAATGTTTTTTTTAAATTTCTCTAAAATTGTTTGCTGGACTTTATCAAAAAAGAAAAAATGCTTTGTTGTTTTTATACCTTTTTTTGCCTTTCAAACACTACAAAAAACACAATTTATTACTTAAATATTTTGTTGTATTTGTTTAAATAACGACTAAGCTTTTCATTTAAATTCGTTTTTTTTCAACTATCAAAGCAAAAACCCAAACCCAAGTTTTGTTTCTTCGCCTTTTTCTAAACCACAAATTAAATTAAATTTATTAGCTGCCTTAAAGTAGGCAATGGATTTTTTAAACACAAAAAATTTAACTACGGTTTTTATAGTAAATTATCATGTGTGTCGAACAGTGTCTCTCTGTATGCAATTTTACTGCAAGTACTGGTGCTTCCATAAAATTTCAGTGCTTCAGTATCAAATCATCGCTCCCTCTTAAGCCTTGATTATAAATGAAGCAAGTGCTACCAGAAAATAAAGTAGAAAATCCAGTGTGATGTCTCGACATGTCAACGTTTTGTCAACATTGTAATATGCATATTTTCTTAACATGTTTGCTTTAGAAACAGTGGGTTTGAAGAGGGGGAAAATATTGTTTTTTTTATATCTTATTTTATATTTGATAAAATATTGTTTTAGAGATAAGTTTTTATTGATATTTAAATGTTTTAAATAAACTTTTGTAACGATTTGTACGATGTAATCGGCCATTTCTGACAATCTAACGATTTGAAACCTTAGAAAGCCAGATTTATTTTATGGTGCTCAGAAGCTTGTGCATTTAGCTTGCGATCTGCAATAGTTTCTTACAAATATTCTAGTTCCCTTAAGCACACTTTTGCTATTTGAAGTCACCAAACTTCTTGCTATTGCGATTTACAGAACACCTTTTATTCGATTTCAAGTTAGAATCGCCAATGTTAAGCGTTTTGCGATTATCAGAACATGGCCGAATGTATTTTTCTATAGAAAAATGTTCATCAATTTAACCAATTAACTGTCGATTTCACTATGTCGAAAGAACGCTTTCTTTTTTTCTTTCACAAAAATACATTTGAAACGAAAACAAAATTTTAAGAATTTGATTTTATATTAAATGTAGCTGTGCAAAAGAAAAAGTTAAATAGGTATTTAATCTATTGTTCTTTAGGAAAGCTTTTGTTAATATAAAAATAAAACGTTTTTGTATTAAAAAAATTTTGCTTTAATTATTCAATAGAGTGCTTTCTATTAACAAAATTTCGTCGCTTTTCTCTAGAATTCTTTTTCTTATGCTAGGCCCACAACTGGTACTAACGACGAATTTTTGGCCGCGAATATTCGTCGCCAAAAATAAAATATATTTGTGTATAAGAAAATATACACAATAATGTCGTCGGCCGAAATTCGTCATACGCGGCAACTTTGCAATAGATTTATTTCTATTTCATACGCCGGTGGACGACGAAGAAATCAGTACCAGGTGACCATGTTTGATTTAAGTTTTCAAGTGTTTTAGCATATAAAGTTACTCTTTTACTTTTATAATTGTTTTTTATTATTTTGTCGCATTTAAAATAAATATACAAAGTAAATAACGTTAAGACTAGTTTTTTATTCTGTTTTTTTTAAATGTTTATTAAGTAAATTTTTTTTTATATGGTCACACTATTTATCTCCCTCTTTGCAAAAAACAGCAAACAACTTTCTTAATTACTAAAACTTCGTCGTGTAGGGTGAAATTCGCCACTCGTCCCAGTTGTGTTCCTAGCGTTATAAAAAAAAATTCTAAATTTTCAAAGATTTTTTTTTTTTGGAAAAACGCCTTATTTTTACTTTCAGAGTACAGAGTATCCAACAGAACTACGCCGACACCACATTTTTCATACAATTTGAGATAAAAATTTGCCGTAGAAACCGTCATGTAAGAGAACCCATTTGATTTTGAGGACGTTTTTACTTATGTTCCACTTATAGACACTTAATCTCTCAACAATGCTACCAAACTTTTTTAAAATTTCATAGAATTTGTAAACAACGAAATATATAAGAACCAAAAAAAACGGAAAAATATGAAAGAGAGTTTAATGTTACAGCCGACGTTTTTGTAATGGGCTTTAGGATTTTTGAATTCACTGCTCTAGAATGTTTTCTTTGGCTTTATAAAAGAAGATGTTTCATTCAACTTAAATAATGGAGCAACAGTGACATAGACCCTCACTCCGTTACACTAATGAAACAATTAACTAATGTTCGACGCGTAAAGTAGTAGGCCTTCAAACAAGATATTATTTAATTTAATTAAACTAGACTTTGACTCTGAATCAGGGCTATCAGATGTGGCTACTTTTCGCCAAATGTAGAGATTTATAAACCTATTTTGCAATTTTTTTGGGAAATTAAAAAGGTGGCGATTTCTAAAACGCATTTTATTTTCTTTTTTCTTAATTACATAAAAAATTTAAGAGTACGTGTAGAGTATTTAACAAATTTTAAAATCACAATATTAATGCGATTGTTTTAGATGACACATTCATTATATTGCAAGGTAATTACTTTGAAAACAATAAAAAAGTGTTGCTAAAGAAATTTGGAATAAAGCTCAAGCTTTATAAGATTTTCAAAGATGTTCCTTATCAGAAGTTATCAATCATCGGATCTCCACCGAAAATCTATTTCCTATTTATTTTGGAAAATAAATTCTTTAAGCTAATCGTTTTTGATTGCATATGAAATTGTGTACTGGGTAGTACGCAAAAAAAGTTAAATTAATAGCGAATGCAAATCACTTTTTTAAAAAATTTAATATACAAACATCCAATTTGAAAACAAGTTAAGACATTTATTTTTTGCTCCATTTTTTGTTAATGTAACATTTTCTTTTATGTATATAAACATTTGTGCCGTGTATGTGCTCCTAAAACTCAAGAACCGCTGGACCGCTTAACACCAAACTTGAACGATAAATTATTTTAGTCGGGAGCCAGGTTTCTCTTTAGTTTAATCCCGATAGGCGGCGCTGTTGTCGTGATATTTAAACCGTTTTTTATTTATGGTACGATTTTGCTGAAATTCACAAAAAAATATTTTTTAAACAAAAATAAGCTCCCTGATAAAATGTTGACCCGGTATATAGCGCTTGGGATAAATAAAATCTTGTTAATAGATTTTGCAGTATTTAATTTTTTATTTTTATTTAGAAAATTCCAAGCAGCGCCGGGACCAAACTGCTAGTATGTAAAAAAAAAGTCAATACAAAATTTAGCCATATTCTGACATATTTTCTCATAAAAAATCACGCTTATAAAAAATGTTTTTTTTTTTTTTTTTGTTGCATCAAACTCTACTCATTTTGCATGCTTGAGAAAATTAATATTTTTGCACAAGTTCTAGGTTTTAAGAAATTAAGCCTCGTTATGACAATCGCACGATTTAAAAACACGAAACGCCAGATTTATTTTACGGTGTTCTAAAACTTGTGCGTTTGGCTTTGCGTAGTTTCTTGCAAATATTTTAGTGCCCTTCAGCATAATTTTGCAATTCGAAGTCGCAAAAATTCTTGCGATTGCGATTGATTGACTTCAAGTCAGAATCACAATTGTTAAGCGTTTTGCGATTGTCAGACTATGCCCGATTTTTTAAAACACTTCAAGAATAACACTAAATATTGAAAATTTAAATAAAGGTAAAATATAAAAATAAATTTTTGGCGATTTTCGATAAAACAGCGAAAAACACAAACGCACCGTTACCTGATAATTATGACGGGATAAGAGAAAACTGAGCTCATATTCGCCTTTAGCATGCCAGAAACACAAGTATCAGGTGAAATAATTAAAAAACTCTTTTTTGCTCTTTAACCATGATGAAAAAAACAGAAGGCATTATTACGCCAGATGACGATTTTTTGCTCTTGCATTGTTTGTCTTATCTTATATCAAAGTTTTGTTATTTTTTACAAAAAGTCCATAAGATATTGTTTATAATTCAATAAAAATTGTTTAAAAATTTATTTATTTCTTCACGTTCAGTGGCACGCTTGGATTTTTGTTTAAAATAATTTTTGACATAAGCTCAGCCAAGTTTCCATTTATTTGTTGCCGTATTAATTCACCACAGCTTGTACCGCTTCTAAGACACTGTTCAAGAAATCCGCATACTCAAGCCAAATTTCAATGTGGTGACATGTTGGTTATACACCATTTTTTTTTTAAATATTAAAAATAAATCTAACTAACCATGGCATATAGTAGGGCTGATTTAGAAAATAAGAAAAATTAGAAAAAAAATAAGCTGAATTAGAAAAAAAACCTTTTGACAAGTGATAGAAGCCAGTTGTTTGTTGTAGCTTCATAAGCAACAACCAACATGTTTGAATGTGTATTTCGAACACACAACCAGTTTTAAGTACCTTCCACACATGCCAACACCAGCTCCTCTGTACGACAGTAAAACCAAGAGTTTTATTTATTTTTTTTTTTTTTTTAAATAAATCTAAACAATTTTTTCATTCAATATTATTTACTTTGCTTAAGACATTTTACATCAATATTAAGGCAAAATATAGAATTTGACATGTTTAGAATGAGATGGGCTGCGGTTGCCTACAGATCAGCAGGAGAACAAGAAATGGAGTAGAAGAATTTGAAAGGTGTCAAGTACGAATACGAGTCTTTTGGGTAAAGGAGAGAAAGAGAAAAGACATTTCTTTGACGCCATATACATTTTAATTTTGTTATTGCTTTTTTTCTTTTTGCTTACATAACATTGGCTTGACATATCCGTTTCCTGTTGGTGTTGAGGTTTTGGTTGATAGTCCTGATAGTGCTGGCGCAATATTTTTAAGTCAATCCTTTTTTTTATTTAATATACATAAAGCTTCCCCTGGTCTTCGCATAAACGTTTCTTTCTTATTACGGTTTGTTATTGAAATTTGAGAAAAAAAATATTGCATTTCTAATGTAAAATGTATACAACTATAGGAAGTGTTTTGTTTGGTTGAAAAGAAATGAATTGGGGAAAAATAGTTTCTTGAAGATTTTTTTGTGCAACAAGCAAAATGTACTTGATGTCTAAAGCTTTGCATTACTGATAAGCCGTATATTGTGAAAGATAACCCCAGCAAACATAAGCATGATTTCATATCAGAAAAATTTGGAATAGTTGTTTATGATCTCAGCAACGTTTCTCTTAAGAAATTGATCTTGGTCCCAGCAACAGTTGCAGCAGAACAGTTGCTCATGATTTGAACAACAATTATCTAGAAAAATTTGTCTAGATCCTGAGCAAGTTTTCCTTAAAATATTTGCTTATGAGCTTAGCAATTTTTTCTCAGAATAGTTGCTCATGATCTGAGCCTCTTTTCTTTAGATTAATTATTCAGGATATAGGCAGCATTTCTCTAGTACAGTAACCTATGATGTGATCTTTGTTTCTGCAACATGTTAACATCATCGGAGAATTTTTTCTCTCGAGTAGTTGCTTGTGATTTGAATAAATTGTTCTAATTAGTTGCTTATGAGTTAAGCAACTCTTCTCTAGATTTAAGCAACTTTTCTTTGGAATAGTTATGATGATTATTATTTCCCTTATGAAATATACGATAAACTCACTCGTCTTTTCTACACTTACATTTGACTTGCCCTGATTGTTGAGTAAGCACCGTGGTACGTGAGCAGACAAGGTAGACTTTGTTGTTACAAGGGTAACATTTTGCCATTTTTCTTTTTTAAAATTTAAAAAAAAAAAAACTAAATTTACCAGGAAAAACTGCTTCTAAAACGCGACATGCACATGATTGGTTGCTAAACATAAAAGTAGTCCCTCAAGAAAAAGCCCTGTAATCCACCAAAACTCTGATTTTAACTATAAAAAAAAAAAAAAAAAAAAAAAAAAATTAAACCAAAGAAATATTTGTATCTTTTTAGAGACCCAAGAAAAAGACAATCGATTTCGTTTTTAGAAACTAAAAGTTGTTTTATGCTAAAAATATTGCAAAGTAGCCCATAACTTCACCTTAAGACTATTTTTGTAACAAGTAAAAACAATTGCCAAGTACTTTTTTGTCTTGCTTATTAATACTTTTATGTAATACCGAAAAAACATTCCTTTTACAGTAATTTTTTAAGATTAAAATATTGCTGACACACTAAGATACAATATTTTTTTCAGAACTGCAGGGCTCATTAAGTTTTTAGCTTATTCCTTCTTGTGCTTTCAGAGTCAATTCTTTCTTTAAGGATGTTTTTGCTGTTATGTTTCTTTTTAAAATAAATAAATTGTAGAAAAAGTATGGATAAAATCTAAGTATTTGTTGATTTCTAGATACTCGTATTTTATCGGATGTTTTGCAGTCATTGATTTGCAACTTTAATGAAGTGTAAAATTTTAAGAATAGTCAACTATAAATACTTACATTATTAAAGAATTGGAAAATAAATAGAGGATATAAAGGATGATCGGTACATACCTAAAAGAGAGAAGAAAAATAAAAATACAGAATATGTTAAAATAATATAATTATAATTTAATGATTTATTCTATAAAGATACTTATTATATTTTAATTAGTTCTAAGTTCTATATGAAATAGAGGCGCCGTTTTTACATGCTTAAATTTTCTAGTTATAAGATTTTGTTTGTTGTGCTTAATTCCTATTTTTCATCCTTAAAAAATACAATGAAATTTATTGTTGGGGGATAAGCTAGGATAAGCTAGTTCCTATGCGCATTTCACTGGTTGGTTAGGCCAGATCATCAGGACATTCTTTTCCCAAAAACTAAAGAAAAGCTAAATATATTGATTGATTGATTGATTGATTGATTCTTTATTAGATAAGACAGTACAACAAGAACGGTGTCTTATATTACAGTACTGTAGAATTAAAGTTATACATATGTGGCACAATAAAATAAAATAAAATGAAAATTAAACACATAAATAAATAATAATTAATACAAATAAGTAAACAAATATAAAAAAAATTAGTATGAATATTAAATTAAATATTTATGCCTGTATTCACAAAATTATTTAAAATTTGACATATCAAATTTTAAATTCTTAACAATCGTTTATGAATACAAGGTTAAAAATTTAATTTAAAAAGTAAAAAGAAATTACAAAAAAAAAAATAATAAAAGAAAAAAAAAATAAAATAAAATAAATAAAATAAAAAAAATGTGAACAAAAATGTTTAAAAATGGCAGATTTGAAACTGTTTGCATTGCTTATGAATTGAATATGGTGAGGTAGTCGGTTCCACAGACGAATTGTAGAAACGTAAAAATGTCTAACTGATATAAGGCTACGGTAGCAAATAGAGTTTATATTCTTTCCTCTGTTAGATCTTGAAAGAGTTAATCTTCTGTATAAATATTGAGGTTGTTTAGTAAAAATCAGCTTTTGTAGAAACAACAATGAACGAACTTTCAACAGGTTTTCGAGTGTTAAATTGTAGATTCTTTTTGAGTAATCAGAGATACTATCAAGACGTCTGCGGGCAAAAACATATCTAGCAATATTGTTGAATGTCACATTAAGCCTAGATATGCATACTGAGTCACAGTTTGCAAAGAGTTCGCAGGCATATAAAAGTTTTGGCAGGAGGCACGTTTTAGCGATTAGCATTCTAACTTTGAGAGGGGTGAAAAATTGTGTGAGTGACACCACATATATAATTGATATGATTAGACCAATCGAGCTCAGAGTTAAAGATTACACCAAGACTTTTTGCTGCCTTGACTATTTCAAGTTTTTCATTGTTTATTTGGATCGGTGGGATAAATGAGGGGATATAAAGTGATTTACCAATGATCAAGGCTCTTGATTTTTTTGCATTTAAACACAGACCGTTAGTAGAGGCCCAATTGTAAACATTATTCAGATCATGGTTTAATTTGTTGACACAATCAATTATATTACTTGGCTCGCAACTTATGTAAAGCTGCACATCGTCAGCGAACATTTGCATTTCGCAAAACTTTAACTGGGATGGTAGGTCATTCGAATATATCGTGTAAAGAAGAGGGCCAAGACTTGATCCCTGTGGTACGCCCCTCCTTATTATGCAGGTGGTTGATACATCTGAGCCGTGGTAAGTCGCTTGGGATCTACCACTAACATAGAATGACATCAATTTAACTGCATTTTCTGAAAACTTACATAAATACTTTAGTTTAAGACACAAGATAGAGTGATCGACTGAGTCGAAAGCTTTGGAGTGATCAAGTTACACGAGAAGAGAAATCATTTTGGCATCTATATGTTTTCTTAGTTCTTCAGAGACATCAATCAACGCAGTGACGCAGCCATGCCCTGGTCTAAAGCCAGACTGCCTTTCAGTCAGAATTGAACTGCTGTACAAATATTTAGTCATCTGATTATGAATAAGACGTTCAAAAACCTTTGAAAGGTATGGAAGAATTGCTATCGGTCGGTATGTCTTATCCATTTTCGGTATGCAAAAAAAAAAAAAAAAAATTTGAGTGAATGAGAATTACAAACACTCAAGTTTTATTTGTAACGATATCAAAGCTTAAGCAAAATACCAACAATAAACAGTGAGTTCATCTTTTCTTACATTCCCCACGACAATTTGAATTTTGCGCAAAGAGTTCTATTTGAATTGAATTCATATGTTAGGTATTATTCGTGAAAAAGACATACCAAAAAAACATTTGACATAACTATAGTTATATGTAGTAGATATGAAAGCATGTGCCAAATATTTCTTTATGATGTTTACTTTTCGAGTTATGGGGTGATGTGGTTTTTGGAAAATATTTTTTTAAATTATCATTTCGAACTAGAAATAAAATGAAATGAAAAAATTAAGATAAGTGATTTTAATAAAGGGTGTTTTTTAAGGGCCGATGTCGAATGTGAATCACACCTAAGCGTCAAGTTTTTTTCTGCATTTCATTTGACATTTCTCAATTTCAGACTAATTCAATTTTAGCATTCCAAGACTTCTTCCATTTATAACATTTGATTTCAATAAGATTTTCACAACTAGCTGCTATCCCAAAATATGGAAACTTGCTAAGATTATTCCTATACCGAAAACTAATGCTGATTATAGGCCGGTAGCAATCTTACCATTTTTATCTAAGGCTTTTGAAAGATTGATTCATAACCAAGTCTCACAGTATGTTGAAACCAACAATATGCTCACTGATCGGCAATCTGGTTTTCGTAAAAATCACAGTTGTATCACGGCCCTGATAGATGTTTCTGAGGACATAAGACAACAGTTAGACTGCAATAATGTTACATTTTTAGTTCTCTTGGATCATTCCAGAGCGTTCGATATGGTTGACCATAATATATTGTGTCTTAAACTTAACCATATGTTTAGATTTGCATTAACTGCCACAACTCTTATATATTCATATCTAACAGATATCAATATGTTGAAACAACTACATCAGTTTCGGGCTCTTTGCCATTAAATCGTGGTGTTCCGCAAGGTTCAATTTTAGGCCCATTACTTTTTTCGTTATACGTGAATGATCTTCAGGATAAGCTTGAGCATGGTAGAGTTAGATTGTATGCAGATGATGTTCAGCTCTATATTAGTTGCAGCAACACTGTGATTGATGAATGTGTGAGGACCTTAAACCAGGAGTTAGATCGTGTTTACGGGTGGGCCCCGGCTAATGGTCTAGCAATTAATCCTATCAAGTCCAAGTGTTTGATTTATTAAAATAAGGTCGTTAAAACGGCAATCCTACTCTAACTTTAAATAACCAGTCCATTAAAATTGTTAACTCTGCCAAAAATCTTGGTATATACTTTAACAACAACCTCACTTGGTCTAACCACGTTCATTTTGCATGTGGTCGAACGTTTTCATTGTTAAGGAATCTGTGGCAAACCCAGTATTGTACTCCTATTAAAATAAGAGTACTCATTGCTAAATCATACTTGATACCCATCTTATTGTATGGCTGTGAATTATTTGCCAGCTGTGACAGCGGTAGTAAAAGGAAACTTAATGTGGCGTTTAATAACATTGTTCGGTACGTCTATGGTTTAAGGAGATATGACCATATATCCTCCTACGTTACCTTGCTTTACGGAATCACTTTTGATGATTACTTAAGAGTGCGTATTTTACTGTTTCTGCACAAAATTATATACACACATCAGCCTGAGCATCTCTACACACGTTTAAACCTTTCAACACTTGGTCATCGAACACTGATTTCTAAAAAACATTTCTTTATTCACGCAATCAGTTTATGGAACGGATTCCCCTATATATCACAAAAAATAAGTAACGCACGTCAAATCAGGAACTATAGTTTTTGTCATTTTCCTTTTTATACCCTTCACCGAAGGTAAGAGGGTATATATAACTTTGTCATTCCGTTTGTATGTTCCACAATATTGATCCTACACCCTATAAAGTATATATATTCCTTTGGAAAGAAATGAGGTATACTGTATGTACAGAAAAATTTACAATTATTAGACACCAGCAGAATGTAATGCATTCTCTGGCCCGCTACGGCCTTCGTCAGCATTCTTTGAGTCTCACTGGATAGTGTTATTTTATAAATTGAATGTATTTAACTCAACTATTTTAACAAATAGAAAGTGGGAATTATTTCCCAATAAGGGTATTCACGTCACAAGTTGCACCCTTGCAAAAAAGCAAAAGTGCAAAAATATAACAACCACACAGACAGTCTGTTGTGCGTACATTATTGTCTTTGTGGTTGTTGTTATGTTTTTGCACTTTTGCTTTTTTGCAAAGGTGCAACTTGTGACGTGAATACCCAGTTTATATTTGTTAAAATAGTTGAGTTAAATACATTCAATTTATAAAGTAACACTATCCAGTGAGACACAAAGAATGCTGACGAAGGCCGTAGCGGGCCAGAAAATGCATTACATTCTGCTGGTGTCTAATAATTGTAAATTTGTCTGTACATAAAATATACCTCATTGCTTTCCAAAGGAAGGCTAAGGTAAAATGTAAAAAGAAAATACATATAATAATCTGGTAGTGTATAAAGTCATTTTTGAAAAATTGAAGGAATAGAACTATTACAAAAAAGCTTTATAAAATACATAACTGAAATTTAGCTCATAGAATAAATTCGAAAAATGAAAAATGTTGAATATAATATAAAAGTAACCTTCGGAAGGAAATAATTCCCAGTTGTTATTTACTTACTTTAATATTATTTGCTCGTGTTGTGGTGAGCTTAAAAGTTAATTTTTACAACAGTTTTGCAAATAAATCGTAACTAAATAAATTTGTGTTCATTGTATTGCGGCATAGAAGATGATGAAAAGCGAAATGCAAAAGGGCAGCTTACTTTGAAAGAGACAAAAAAAAAACGCAAAATCTGCCGTCTCGTGACAGTTCTGTAGTATTCTGTGATTTTAACCATGGAAAGATACACAATCGAGCAACGCGTTAAAGTTATTCAATCTATGAAAATGGGCGTTCAAATCAAAATACATATCGGGCACTTCATCTTCAGTGATGAAACACATTTTCACCTCAGTGGATTCGTCAATAAGCAGAATTGCCGCATTTGGGAGAGTGATAATCTAAAAGTGATTGCCGAAAAACCAATGCACCCACAGAGTGACTGTTTGCTGCGGTTTATGGGCTGAAAAAATTAAGATAAGTGATTTTAATAAAGGGTGTTTTTTAAGGGCCGATGTCGAATGTGAATCACACCTAAGCGTCAAGTTTTTTTCTGCATTTCATTTGACATTTCTCAATTTCAGACTAATTCAATTTTAGCATTCCAAGACTTCTTCCATTTATAACATTTGATTTCAATAAGATTTTCACAACTAGCTGCTATCCCAAAATATGGAAACTTGCTAAGATTATTCCTATACCGAAAACTAATGCTGATTATAGGCCGGTAGCAATCTTACCATTTTTATCTAAGGCTTTTGAAAGATTGATTCATAACCAAGTCTCACAGTATGTTGAAACCAACAATATGCTCACTGATCGGCAATCTGGTTTTCGTAAAAATCACAGTTGTATCACGGCCCTGATAGATGTTTCTGAGGACATAAGACAACAGTTAGACTGCAATAATGTTACATTTTTAGTTCTCTTGGATCATTCCAGAGCGTTCGATATGGTTGACCATAATATATTGTGTCTTAAACTTAACCATATGTTTAGATTTGCATTAACTGCCACAACTCTTATATATTCATATCTAACAGATATCAATATGTTGAAACAACTACATCAGTTTCGGGCTCTTTGCCATTAAATCGTGGTGTTCCGCAAGGTTCAATTTTAGGCCCATTACTTTTTTCGTTATACGTGAATGATCTTCAGGATAAGCTTGAGCATGGTAGAGTTAGATTGTATGCAGATGATGTTCAGCTCTATATTAGTTGCAGCAACACTGTGATTGATGAATGTGTGAGGACCTTAAACCAGGAGTTAGATCGTGTTTACGGGTGGGCCCCGGCTAATGGTCTAGCAATTAATCCTATCAAGTCCAAGTGTTTGATTTATTAAAAAAAGGTCGTTAAAACGGCAATCCTACTCTAACTTTAAATAACCAGTCCATTAAAATTGTTAACTCTGCCAAAAATCTTGGTATATACTTTAACAACAACCTCACTTGGTCTAACCACGTTCATTTTGCATGTGGTCGAACGTTTTCATTGTTAAGGAATCTGTGGCAAACCCAGTATTGTACTCCTATTAAAATAAGAGTACTCATTGCTAAATCATACTTGATACCCATCTTATTGTATGGCTGTGAATTATTTGCCAGCTGTGACAGCGGTAGTAAAAGGAAACTTAATGTGGCGTTTAATAACATTGTTCGGTACGTCTATGGTTTAAGGAGATATGACCATATATCCTCCTACGTTACCTTGCTTTACGGAATCACTTTTGATGATTACTTAAGAGTGCGTATTTTACTGTTTCTGCACAAAATTATATACACACATCAGCCTGAGCATCTCTACACACGTTTAAACCTTTCAACACTTGGTCATCGAACACTGATTTCTAAAAAACATTTCTTTATTCACGCAATCAGTTTATGGAACGGAATCCCCTATATATCACAAAAAATAAGTAACGCACGTCAAATCAGGAACTATAGTTTTTGTCATTTTCCTTTTTATACCCTTCACCGAAGGTAAGAGGGTATATATAACTTTGTCATTCCGTTTGTATGTTCCACAATATTGATCCTACACCCTATAAAGTATATATATTCCTTTGGAAAGAAATGAGGTATACTGTATGTACAGAAAAATTTACAATTATTAGACACCAGCAGAATGTAATGCATTCTCTGGCCCGCTACGGCCTTCGTCAGCATTCTTTGAGTCTCACTGGATAGTGTTATTTTATAAATTGAATGTATTTAACTCAACTATTTTAACAAATAGAAAGTGGGAATTATTTCCCAATAAGGGTATTCACGTCACAAGTTGCACCCTTGCAAAAAAGCAAAAGTGCAAAAATATAACAACCACACAGACAGTCTGTTGTGCGTACATTATTGTCTTTGTGGTTGTTGTTATGTTTTTGCACTTTTGCTTTTTTGCAAAGGTGCAACTTGTGACGTGAATACCCAGTTTATATTTGTTAAAATAGTTGAGTTAAATACATTCAATTTATAAAGTAACACTATCCAGTGAGACACAAAGAATGCTGACGAAGGCCGTAGCGGGCCAGAAAATGCATTACATTCTGCTGGTGTCTAATAATTGTAAATTTGTCTGTACATAAAATATACCTCATTGCTTTCCAAAGGAAGGCTAAGGTAAAATGTAAAAAGAAAATACATATAATAATCTGGTAGTGTATAAAGTCATTTTTGAAAAATTGAAGGAATAGAACTATTACAAAAAAGCTTTATAAAATACATAACTGAAATTTAGCTCATAGAATAAATTCGAAAAATGAAAAATGTTGAATATAATATAAAAGTAACCTTCGGAAGGAAATAATTCCCAGTTGTTATTTACTTACTTTAATATTATTTGCTCGTGTTGTGGTGAGCTTAAAAGTTAATTTTTACAACAGTTTTGCAAATAAATCGTAACTAAAGAAATTTGTGTTCATTGTATTGCGGCATAGAAGATGATGAAAAGCGAAATGCAAAAGGGCAGCTTACTTTGAAAGAGACAAAAAAAAACGCAAAATCTGCCGTCTCGTGACAGTTCTGTAGTATTCTGTGATTTTAACCATGGAAAGATACACAATCGAGCAACGCGTTAAAGTTATTCAATCTATGAAAATGGGCGTTCAAATCAAAATACATATCGGGCACTTCATCTTCAGTGATGAAACACATTTTCACCTCAGTGGATTCGTCAATAAGCAGAATTGCCGCATTTGGGAGAGTGATAATCTAAAAGTGATTGCCGAAAAACCAATGCACCCACAGAGTGACTGTTTGCTGCGGTTTATGGGCTGACGGCCTCAGCGGGCAATATTTTTTCCAAAATGAGGACGGTTAGGCAGTTACTGTGAATGGTGTTCACTATCGTGAGATTATAAAGAACTTTTTATGACCCGAATTCGAAGATATGGATGTGGATGATATGTGGCTTCAACAGGACGGTGCCACTTGCCCCATAGGTAACGAAACAATGGCTCTTTTGTGCGACAAATTCAATGGCCGTGTTATCTCACGTGGTGGCAATGTCAATTGGTCGCCAAGATCATGTGATTTGACACCTATGGACTTCTTTCTTAAGGGTTATATGAAAGAAAAGGTGTACGTCGATAAGCCAGCAACAATTCAAGATCTAACGGATGAGATAGTTCTGCACATGAACGGCATAGAACCTTAATTATGACTTAGCGTCATCGGAAATTTGGACCATCGGATGGAGGTGTGCCACCGAGGTCGCGGCGGCCATTTGACCGATGTTTTTTCTATACATAATTGAACCATACCACTATTATCATAATAAAAACAAATGGCAATAAAAGATTTTGTGTTTTATTCAAAATCAATATCGGCCCTTAAAATTTAACCACCATTTATGTAGTAGATCTGAATGTGTGTGCCAAATATTTCTACAGTTTGTCAATAGTATGCAATGGGAATTAAGCACATTATAACGTAACCTTTTTAATTAATTTTTGAATCCCAAGAAAAACTTTGATAACAAATATGCATGAGCAAAAAAAAAAAAATAAAGAAATTTGTTTTATTTTTCTTTTTTCTTTACCCACTTACAACTACATTTATAGTTGACAAAAAATCAACCAATTGTGGTCGGGATTGTAAGAAAAGATAAACTGACTGTTTATTGTTGTTGTTTTTGTTTAAGTTGTTATAATGTTACAAGTAAAACTGCGGCTTATAATTCTTATTCGCTTAATAGTTTTATTATTATAATATCTTTAGTTTTTCTAAAATCTTTGGATGAAGTTTCCTGACGATCTGGCCTAAGCAACCAGTGAAATGCGCATAGGAATAGCTTATCCCATCAACAATAAACTTCAGTTTGCCAATAGTATGAAGTGGGAATTTAGCACTTTATAACGTAACCTTGTTAATTAATTTTTGAATCCCAAGAAAAACTTTGATTTCTTTATGATGTTTATTTGTCGAGTTATGGGGTGTTGTCGTTTTTGGAAAATATTTTTTTAAATTATCGTTTCAAACTAGAAGTAAAATGAAATGAAAAAATTAAGATACGTGATTCTAATAGAAAATCGTTTGATCTTTTCAAGCAAAAAAAAAAAAAAAAAAAAAAAAAATTCACTTGCAAAACCGGAAATAACCAATTTAAATAAAACTTTTTCGAACTTGGATACCTTTTCTTTTTTTTAATGTTTTTTAAACAAAAATTTTGAGAATGGGATGTCCATAAGCTTAAGAGTTATGCGAATTTCTTTACAGATGCAAAGCACTTCTAAGCCGGAGGTGATAATTTTGAATTCCAATTTTCCTTATTTAGACCAATATTTTTTAACCCGAAATTAGCCTATAACACACTTATAATGCTGTTAACGTTTTGAAGTGCAAAATGCGTAAGCTTAAAAGATATGTAAATAACCATCCATAGCTGTTGCACTGCGAAACCGGAATATACCAATTTAAATTAAAATTTTCCTAACTTGGATACCTTTTCTTTCCCCCAAAATTAGCCTACGGTTTTGAAATAATTATATTGTACAAATTTTGAAATGATATCTCCATAAATTGAAAAGTTATGTAAATTTAGGGATTTCCATAATCCTCATATTTGTATGGGTGATCCCAAAGGGATGAAAAAAGGGGCAAATATGTTTTGAGAAAATGTTTAGTACGTAAAACTAATGGAGGCGTCGGTCAATGATTTGGCCCCCCTAGACGGTACACGTATACAGTTATGGGACATTTTCTTCAATATATTCTTCGTACATAATGTGTTTATCTGTTAATTTTACACATTAACTATCGAAACTAGAGTGATCTGTATTTAATAAATATTTTGTAACAGGGCAAACGCGAGCTTAAAGGTGACTCATTTAATTAACTTTTGAAACAACAACGAAATTTCAAAATTTGTTTTTATTTTAAATGTTAGTTAAACGAGTCAATTTTCAGCTCGCGTTCTAAAAACAGGCAGAAAGTTTAGTACAAGAATTATGATAAAATGAGATTAAGCAAAATAAGTAAATACAAATTAAAGACCGTTTGGAATATATAAACGGTTCTGGGCAACTTTTATAAGGAATAGTTGTTTATGTTAAGGGCCACTTTCTTATAGAGAAGTTTCCCATGTTCTACGCAACTCTTCTTGAAAATAGTTGTTCATGGTTTTTTCTACTAAATACATATTTGCCTTTTTTCTGGGCAACATTTCTTTAAAATAGTTGCTTGTATTCTCGGCTACTATTCAATAGAATAGTAAGTCGTTTATATTCTAGGCAACATATTAAAATAATTGTTATCCTTTGCAATCTTGGCAAGGTTTTTGTTTGCTGTTTAAATGTCGATGAAATAGATCCCCATGATCTAAGCAACGTTCCCATGTTTCCAGCATCTTTATCTAAACATTTTTGGGACTTTTAACTTCATAAACGACACCCTACAAAATTATGAGCTGCTTTGAATAATTTTAACAAGTCAAATGTAAAGAAAAAACTTAAACGAAACTAAGTTAAACGAAAGAAACATTGAACAAACAAAATTTAACCGCACAACTAAAATAAATAAAAAACTTTTCCAGATTGTCCAATTGACCCTTATTTTTTCTTCTCTTCTTCATATGGCATTAAATGCATTGAAGCATTTACTACAATCTAGAGAAAAAGCTCTAACACGTACAAAGTTTTTATTTAGATTTTCAGTTTTTTTTTTGCACATGCATCCAATTATGATTTTCTTACGCACTACTTAACTTTATAAAAGGACTTTTTAAATTTAATACTTATATTTCACAATCTTTTTTTTATTATTTCATTAATACACTCATCAACATTTTTGTGGTCAATTGACAACAAAATACAATCTGGAGACTTGAAAAGAATGGAAACGACTCTACGAATTGAGAAAAATAAAAACATGATGGGTGGTTCTGTAGCACAATAACAACAACAAGCAATAGAAACAAATTATTATAAATTTTATATAATTTTTTTTATTTATTTTTTTTTTCAAAATGTTGTGGCGAATCCCACCAAACCTTTTCGCCTTATGCTTCTTCATCTGCTGTTAGATGATGTGTTAGAATTACTTATAAAAGAAAATCAACTAGAAAATCCTAAATAAAAAAGGTTGCAAAATATAACGAAGACAATTCAGTGACGATAAAGAAAATGACAAGTAGAATGCAAATGACTTTGAGACTTAAGAATTGAAGTTTGAATATGAGTAGAAAGGAAAACAGTGGGCCATGACAAAAACAAATTTGTGGGAAAACATATACATTAGACTGGTCGCAATTTTTTTTTTTTAAATTTAATTGTTTGCGCTGCTTAAAATATGAGGTGTGGTGTAAGAAATCATGATCTAATTTTTCAGGTCAATCCGACGGCCTAGCTGTGCCGGGTGGGGCCCAAAGTTCCCCATATTATAAAAAAAACATATTTTCTATCAGATCTTTATAGTTATACTAGTTGAAAAGCCGAAAATCAAAAATATGGCTTCGTTACGATCTTCCGCAGAGAAAGTACTTAAAGTGTGCCAAATTTCAGCTTCCTATGTCATCAGATGGCTTCAGGAAGTTGCGTAAAGAATAGGACATACATGCAAACGAAAGATTTTTTACCTAATTCGGGGTCGCTAGGTTAGCTTTGGTTTTCGAGATATACCGCTATAAATGATTAAAATCTGTTAACAACTTTTGATTCTATGTATTCACAAAAGGCGAAAAATGTATATGGCGGTTTAATAAAATTCTTAAATTAATTAAAATTTTTCGTCTTTTGACTGTATAAAAATAGAAGCATAGCTGCATTTTTCAATTTTTTATGAATTTTTAAAAACAAAAATTCCGAAATTTTAATAAAAAAATTATTTTTTTTCCAAAAAAAAAATTATGTTTCTAAAACGACTGCGCATATAAGAAAAACGTTTTACCTTTCTTAAAGTAAATTTTATTGCGGAATTTTTTTTAGTTTTTCAATAAACTAAAGCGTTTTTGAGTTACGCGAACATATGTTGTGCAACCTCCTTAATTTTCGAAATAACGGTATATCTCGAAAACCAAGGCCAACATAAAGAAAAAAGTTTCAACTTTCTTGAAGTAAATTTTATTGCGGAATTTCGGTTTTTTTAGTTTTTCAATAAGCTAACATATGTTGTGCAACCTCCTTAATTTTCGAAATAACGGTATATCTCGAAAACCAAAGCTAACATAGAGAAAAAAGTTTCAACTTTCTTAAAGTAAATTTTATTGCGGAATTTCGGTTTTTTTTTAGTTTTTCAATAAACTAAAGCGTTTTTGAGTTACGCGAACATATGTTGTGCAACCTCCTTACTTTTCGAAATAACGGTATATCTCGAAAACCAAAGCCAACATAGAGAAAAAAGTTTCAACTTTCTTAAAGTAAATTTTATTGCGGAATTTCGGTTTTTTTAGTTTTTCAATAAGCTAAAGAGTGAATCCATGTCAAACCGTTAAGTCGTTCGGCATCATCACCTCCGATTTGAATGAAATTCAACACAAATGTTGAATGTTATTGCACTTTAACAAAACATAAATTTTCAGACCCCAGATTCTTTCGGCTTCCGAAATATGACGTCATAAAAGATGAGAAAAATGTGAAAAAAACTCAAAAGTCTCCTTACAAAAGGGGATAGAACTCTTGAACTACGCAAGATAATTTAGTTTTATTGGTATCGTTTTAAAGGTGAAAGTGCACCCTTTAAAATGATATGCATATTGTGTTTTTCTAAGAAAAGGTCAAAGCTCAATTATTGGGGTCTTGAGTTCAAAGCTCCATATCTAGAAAAGTATATTTTTTAAAATTCTTAAAAAAATATATGTTAAGTATTATACCCTCTTCAACATTTGCAGAAAATTGAAAGGTGGAGACTCGATTGGTGTCAGAGTTATATACCAGAAGGTGATTCTAAGTATGTTTTGTGTTCAAAAATCCCTTGTTGTTGTATTTTAATTATTTTTTTCAGTATATCTGGAGAACGGCAAGAGCCAAAGTTTCCAAATTTAGTACACAAATTTTAGGTATCAATACCCGCCATCCCACAAAATGTGGTCGGGATTGGAGAAGTGGGCGTGGTACCTCCCGTACAAGAAATATCAAAAATTGTATAAAAACCTGAATCTTTGGACTGTCATATGATCTATGGTTACGCCGTATATATCAGAAGATCGGAAATCTTTAGTAGGAAATATTCTCTGAAAAACTCGAAAAAATCGGTTCAGATACAAACAATTTTTGATCTTTTTTGTACGGGAGGTACCACGCCCACTTCTCCAGTCCCGCCCACATTTTGTGGGATGGTGTGTATTGATAACTAAAATTTGTGTACTAAATTTGGAAACTTTGGCTCTTGCCGTTCTCCAGATATACTGAAAAAAATAATTAAAATACAACAACAACAAGGGATTTTTGAACACAAAACATGCTTAGAATCACGTTCTGGTATATAACTCTGACACCAATCGAGTCTCCACCTATAAATTTTCTGCAAATATTGAAGAGGGTATAATACTTAACATATATTTTTTTAAGAATTTTAAAAAATATACTTTTCTAGATATGGACCTTTGAACTCAAGACCCCAAAAATTTACCTTTGACCTTTTCTTAGAAAAACACAATATGCATATCATTTTAAAGGGTGCACTTTCACCTTTAAAACGATACCAAAAAAACTAAATTATCTTGTGTAGTTCAAGAGTCCTATCCCCTTTTGTAAGGAGACTTTTGTGTTTTTTTAAACATTTTTCACATCTTTTATGACGTCATATTTCGGATGCCGAAAGAATGTGGGGTCTGAAATTTATGTTTTGTTAAAGTCCAATTACATATAACATTTGTGTCGAATTTCATTCAAATCGGAGGTGCTGATGCCGAAAATGCCATTTTTTCGTGATGGTTTGACGTGTTTTAACTCTAAAGCGTTTTTGAGTTGCGCAAACATATGTTGTGCAACATCCTTAATTTTCGAAATAACGGTATATCTCGAAAACCAAAGCTAAGCTAAAAAAACGGCTAGCACCCAGTGATGCCAACTTAGTGCTTTTGGCACTATTTATGGTGCTTTTTGAAGCCTCAAAACGCCAAAATTTTATCCATAGTGCCAAACTAAGAAAAAACACTAAGTTGGTGCTTTTTCAATTTTTCGTTAGTGCCTTTAGTGCTTTTTACAATTTTTATTTATTTTCAATCATTTTTTAAAACTACGATTATATAGAGGATGATTTACATGAGCTTGCTTTTTGAGAAGGCTTGTAAAGATTTTAAGATTTCAAATGATTAAAAAAGTAATAAAAGAAAGTTACATTCGTTTCACCAAAAACTTTATTTATGAGGTTATAGCCGGTTCACACACGTCAAGTTTGTCTCGTCAAGTCTTGAGCTTATAGGAGAGAAGGAAAAAGAGAATGCCATTTATTTTCCCCTCTCTCCTTAAAACTCAAGACTTAACGAGTCAAACTTGACGTGTGTGAACCGGCACTTAGAGCTAGGGTTCCTAGCAATTTGGAAATTTTACGAACGTTGCAATTTTTAGCGATGCCAACATATTTAGTAATCGTAATAAAAAAGATGTACTTCGGTTAACTTTTTTTTAAAGATGTTAGCATTTTTTTTTTTAAATTCCCTATGCTAATCCCCGCGAAGCTTGACGCTTGTCTGCAGGAAGGACACTGTTTCAAAAATAGAATATGGCTTGGAAAATATTAGGAATTGTTAAAAAAACATGCAGTCGGAGAACGTACAAACAAAAAGGAGCCGTAGCTTGGTACAAGCAAAGTGTTAAATAAATTAAAAACAGCTGACAGAATATAATTATATAACGAGCGTTGTGTAACCTGCAATTTTTCTTGCGCTTTAGTTTTCCACGTGTTGTATGTTCTTATGGAGGTTCTTTACTCAGCAGCGTACATATGTTAAAATAATTGGATAATATCAATTGTTTTATTAAACTTTGCACGATTTTAATTTAGATTTATTTAAACGATAAAATATAAGGATTTTTATTAAACTATAGGCTGTCATTAAGTTTTATAAACAATGGTACGTCATTGCAAATTTTCGGTAATTGCAACAGGTTAGATAAGTTGCGAAAATCGAGCTCGCACTGTATTACTTTAAAACGGTTTTATGGCCAATTTAAACTCAGCTGATGATGATCCAAATGATTTGGATGGTATTATTTTTATTGAAGGTAATAATAACACATTTACAAATGTTTATTAGAGCGACTCAAGTTGTATGGAAGCAAAATTCGTGCTCGATGTACCCTCCTAAAAATGAACCTTGGACTTTTTTAAGATGACGTTTTAAATATTTCGGCTCCAGCTTTGACCTCTCGTGAGCTGGACCAGTTTGAAAAAGGGTCTATTTTTGTATGTTTTGTTTATTTCTGAATCTGTTCCCTTACCAACATATACAAATTGGGTATCGTAAGAAAGGTTTTTTTTTCTTTAGTCCTATTTTCATCCATACATGATCTAGAAACTAAATTCGCTGTCATATTAGAGTTACTACAAAATTGCATTTATATATACATATTCCAGAGCACGTTGTAAAATGCATCTAATTTGCAAAAACCTAAATTATTTATATACAAAGATGATGTACTTGGCAAAAGAAAAAAATTTTATACCCATATTGCCCTATATAAAACGAAGGGTTACCACCCCATTGCATTTTTGTCAAAACGCGAACTAGCACGAATTTCAAAAAAGCTGAGACACGTATTTAATTAAATCGACTAAAGAATAAAATATGTTAATTTGGCACTTTTATTACAAACAACCCCGAACAAAAAAATCAAAAACCGTTATTTTTACAGAAAATCCTTAAAAAAAAAGGACATGGATGATCGTCCTTGGACAAATTGTATATACAGTTGGGCGCCCCTTAAAAAAACCTTTCTTACGATACCCAATTTGTATATGTTGGTAAGATAACAGATTCAGAAATTAACAAAACATACAAAAATATACCCTTTTTCAAACTGGTCCAGCTCACGAGAGGTCAAAGCTGGAGCCGAAATATTTAAAATGTCATCTTAAAAAAGTCCAAGGTTTATTTTTAGGAGGGTACATCGAGCACTTTTTTTGGTGAGTCGCTCTAATGTTTATATACAAATGTAAATATATTTATTATTTAATCTTAAATGAAAATGGTCCCCATCAACGCCATCGCCTTTTTTTAATTTTGGAGGTATATAATATTACGCACAGCCGAATGCAACTTGTTTTGTGTTTAATTAAATTGTAAAAATAGCTTAGTGCTTTTTTACGCTTTTTTTTGCTCGAAATAGTGCTTTTTAGTGCTTTTTTAAATTTTAAAGTGCTTTTTGCTCTCAAAAAGTTGGCATCACTGCTAGCACCTCTGGATTCAGCGACCCCGAATAGGTTAAAAATCTTTCGTCCGTATCATACTAAAATATTAAACAGCAAATACTTTAATCTTTCTATACAATATATAATTTCTTAGTATGTCAGGATGTTTGCATGTATGTCCTATTCTTTCCGCAACTTTCTGAAGCCATCTGATGACATAGGAAGCTGAAATTTGGCACACATGACGTACTTTCTCTGCGGAAGATCGTAACGAAGCCATATTTTTGATTTTCGGCTTTTCAACTAGTATAATTATAAAGATCTGATAGAAAAGATGTTTTTTTTATAATATGGGGAACTTTGGTCCCCACCCAGCACGGCTAGGCACCGTCGGATTGACCTGCAAAATTAGATCATGATTTCTTACACCAAACCTCATATTTTAAGCAACGCAAACAATTAAATTTAAAAAAAAAAATCCCATACAAGATGCGACCAGTCTAATATACATATTGTTTATTGGAAAATATCCTTTTTTTGAAATAAAGAAATGTGCTTTAAATTGCAAGCAATTTCTTGAGAACAACTTTGGAGTTAAAAAGTTTCTCTTTTTTATAGCAACTTTTAAGTTAAATAGTTGCTCTTGCTTAGAACAACTTTCCTATGAAATATTAACTGTTGTTGAGTGTTAAATTTTTTACCAATTAAAGCATAAATCAAAAATAGAATCAGTTTTAATTAAAAATTTAATCAAGTGAATTAAACATTTTATCAAGTGAGTTTAATTGATAATATTAATTTGTTTACTGGTGCAAATTTAATCAATTTCTTAATTAATATCACAAATTTTTTAATTGAAATCAATTCTTATTTTTTCTGTGTTGAAATCAATTTTTTAAACTTGTTCTGGTTGAGAGCATAATTGTTGTAGAATTAAGTGAAAAAAAAGTAAAAAAGTATTTGAGAGCAAGTTTTCAGTAAAAAAGTTGAGGCCGTCAGCTCAAAAGTGGTGGAAGCCACATTACATTCATTTCATATTTGTGTGGCTTATGGCTGCTTTTGTATTATAAGTAGAGCAAAAATATATAAATGCTTTTGCAACGCTTTCTGTAAGTGATTGGTAAAACAAGAGATAAACTAGTTTCTTGTTTTATTTTCGCAGTTTTAATCAATTTGGTGTAGATAAGTCAAGGTATGAAAAATTGAGGCTTACACCACTTTTGCGCTGACGGCCTCAGTTGTTCTAACTTGGAGCATATTTTTTATTAAAGTTGCTTATGTTGAGAGAGCCACTTTTCATTTGAAAAAAAGTTTTTTACAGAAACTTTAAGAAAGAAATTCTCATATTGAGAGCAGGTTTTTATAAAATTGTTGGCCATATTGAAAACAAATTCACCATAGAAAAGATGAGAGTTCATTGTTCCAAATAATGAGCCATATTGAAAGCAAATTTTTCAAAGAGCGGTTGCTTATCTTCGAAGCAGATTTAAAATTTTTATTTTGATTTTTCTTCCATTTTGCTCCACAGTTTCTTGACAGCTGGTCTTACATGTGTATTTATTTTTTGCAACAAATAAATTATAATACTGTCTGATGATGATGACGATGTCTATAGACCTACCTACATTGTCAACCACATAAATGGTCAGTGTGGCGGACACACACACACATATGAAATAGACTTTTTACGACCCAGTATGTGTGTTAAATTTGCAAAAAAAAAAAACTGCTGGAAATTTTCCCAACAGTTTCTAATTTCCAACTTCACAAAAAAAAAAAAAATATGTCTGATCTATTTTATGTTTTTGTTTGAAAGAAGATACATTTTTTTGGCATAATTCTTTTAAATTTTTGCTTTATGGTCAGAGAAAACTAGGAAAAAAAAAGAAACAAATTAAAATAAATTTTGTAGCTTAAAGCTAAATGGAAATATTTTTATAGTTTAATGAATTGAGGCATTAAAGCTGCATTACAAATAAGTTTAATTTATTCTTCTTTGAAACTTAAATTTTATCAATGATCCATTTAATCAAGCTTGAATATTTTCTTTTTTTTTTGAGGGGGAGGGGGGGGGGGGGGGGGTCCGTGTGTAAATAAATGAAAACCCTTTTAAAAAGTTCAAGCATTTGGAAAAAAAAACTAAAGCAGCATGTGAGTTAATTCTCATAGGACAGTTAACTGATTCGCAGGATTTAAATAATAATAATACGTTTTCATATTGTTGAAATTCCATTCCAGTGATTGTTTACATGCTGCTTTCAGTCCGTAATTACACTTTAAAGTCAATGTCTTTAATTATGTTCTACAATAAATATGGATCATGGTTGAAACGATAGATTTATTTTTGTAAATACGAGGAGTGCAAAACAATATTTTAAAGTTTTGCTTATTTATTGCAAGTTTGTTACAAATTATATATCTTTTTTATTGAGCAATTGCACCGTAGATCAGTATCCTGTTTAAGAGCTTGAGCAATCAAACCTGTGACACTGTTATACTCGCCGGGGTACCCAAGTATCTTTTCTTCGCAATGCACTATGGTCGGTAACATCACTTTTCTTGGCCAAAACTATTAAAACTTAAAATAACGGAATTTTAAACTGGAATTTGAATTTGCAGTATATTTTATGTGTTAAGTATAAAATAATAAATTTTTTTTTAATATAAACATTAAGAATTAAAATTTAAAAAAAAAAAATTTACATAAATTTTTTTTTTCTTTTCTTTCTGAGTTTTTAATTTTTATACCCTTCACCACAGTTGGAAAAGGGTATATATAAGTTTGTCATTCCGTTTGTAATTTCTACAATATTAATCTTAGACCCTATAAAGTATATATATTCTGGGTCCTTATGAGGAGAGAACTTGATTTAACCATATCCGTCCGTCCGTCCGTCTGTCCGTCTTACGTTTGATATGTGTTTACCGGAGGCTCCAGACATGATAGCGGCTACGTTGTTTTACATTTATGTCACATATAGTCCACTATTTCTTGCTATTGAAATTCAGCCAGATCGGTCCAACAATGGCTGAGATATGACCAAAAAACCACGACTGCCTCTAATTTTTCCAAAAAATCCCTTGTGGTTGTTGTATTTTTATTACTTCTTTCTGTATATCTGGAGAACGGCAAGAGCCAAAGCTTTAAAATTAAGTACAAACATTAAGGTTATAAATATACACCATCCTACAAAATGTAGGCGGGATTGGAGAAGTAGGCGTGGTACCTCTCATACAAAAAGTATTAAAAATTTTATAAAAACCTGAATTTTTTGACTGTAATATGACCTATGGTTACGCCTTATATATCAGAAGATCGGAAATTTTTAATAGAAAATATTTTCTGAAAAACTCGGGAAAATCGGTTCAGATACGAAAAAGTTATGACCAAAATATTAATTTTTGAAAAATACCCATTTTCAGGAACCATAGATCTTCCCGAGTATTTAAATCTGTCAAAATTTTCGTTATCACCCGTCTTTATTATTTCATCTATTTAACGAAAATATTTTTACAAATAGAAACTAGGAATTTTTGTGTTTTTTTTTGCTACTTAAAAACTCGCCAAAAAAGATAAAAGAAAACAAACAAACACACATACATGGCATAAACTATTTTGGTGAATATATTTCCTAACTTTGCCATTGTGGTGAACAAAAACATCAGAAGTAATTACAACTGTTGAATTTTGTGAACAGTAAACGTGCCATATTTCATGTTAATGATATTCGATTAACGTTCCTTCATGGATCAGTTGTCTAGAGGGTGTGTTAGAATCTGAGAGTTTCCTGGTTCGAATCTTGGTTTTTTTAAAAGAAAAATTTTTTTTTTAATATTTTTATTTTTTTTATGTTCTAAAAACGATTTAAAAAAAATATTTTCCAGTTTTCGCTTTTTAAATTGTATTTATAATGAAGTTTTAAGTATTGTAAATATGTATGTATAGGTAAGTAAAATTTATTTAGTTTTTGTCTAGTTGCTCTGTATTCTGCTCGCACAATGGTGAAGGGTATATAAGATTCGGCACAGCCGAATATAGCACTCTTACTTGTTTTTAGTTATAAATGAGAAAATATACGATACTTACGAGTAAATATGTTGTTTCTGGAAATTGAAAATATGATTTACACACGTATTTACGAAAATATTAAAATTTTATTAAACTCTTTAATTTAAATACAATTCATTATCCAAAAATGTTGTTTCGTCTTCAAGTTCTTCTGGATAATCGTCCTCGTCGTCATCCATATTTTTTTAATTCTCAGTCGCACATGTTTCACCGATATCCTCACAATACAATAATTCCTTTACTTCTGGTGGCAGTGTTAAACGCTTCCTTTGGTGCACACGTGTATTTAAGCGAATAGATGAAATTAATGGATCCAATGTGTCAAGAGCTCTATGAAATAAATCGAAAAGATTATCAATGCGGCTAGTCTTACGTGTTAAGCATGCGTGCTTTTTTTTAAATATTTATAGCATTCATCTGAAATTTTATCGGCTCCACATTTTTGTATAAAATAATTCATTAGCGCGTCCTTATTTGTTCCTTTCTTCTGCTGGGTCAACCAAATATCAAAAACTGCTATATTCTGCAAGCAAATGACGACTGAAAACAAAAAATCAAAAACCGCAAAAACCCGCAAATCGAGATAAACATTTTCAAAAACTAAACACTTCAAAGCAATTTCGTTTTTAATCTTATGCTTAACACTCCTAAACAAAATTTGTTAAGCTTACTCAAACTTAAAAAATAAAATAAATTCCAAAATGTTAAAGACTTTTGGAAAAAGTTATTTTATTTTTTAGAGTATCCAATTTTTGAGTATTATATTTTACAAAATTAATAAATTTACCATCACCTTCGTTACCCATTTAAACTTTTATTTAACACGCTTTGTTTTCAGCTTTAACAAACAATTGAAGTAAGCACTATAAAACACCGAACGCAATTCTGTTTACAAATGAAGCAAACAAATTCAACTTCGATGACTCACCGAATAACGGTGAATTGCATATTACAACAACAAAATTAATTTTTAGTTGATTTGGAGTGTTGACTACTAGATTTCAAAACAAAAACATATTTCGTGAGTGTAAACATTTTGACTTTTGGCCAACGAAATGAAATTTCCGACCTCAGTGCAATGTTCAGAGTTTTTCGCGGGTATGTAATGAAACATTATACGAAAGTTTCACCTTGAACTCGGAAGAATTCAAAATTATTAGATTTCTGGACAGATCGCGGCCGACCAGAGATCCTATCTGATACAACGGGAGTTTGTAGACCCTGAAACCTCGGTTCAAGAATGACTATTGTTGAGGCTCCTTTAGGGATTATGTATTGGGTAAAGTTAGAACCCAAAGTCATCGGAACGGAGTTTTAAAGTCAATTTTAAAGGCTGATTTTCCACTAATTGTGGGAAAGTTTGGCCTGCTGACAGATCTTACAGATGCTGTTTGATTAACAGCAGCAGATGTTAGATAGCTGTTGTTTCGTAGCAAGGGGCGAGTAGATAATTATGCGGGATTATACACTCAAATTTCCATGTTTGTGTTGGTAATGCTCACATGTGGGGACGTTGGCAGATGAACTATTCTCGACCGTTGTGAATAGCACCGTGGGGTTAGGAACATATGACATATGGCTAGTTTTGAGTGGTTATTGTTAAACAATGCTACATTATTAATTTATTCAATATATTGGCCAGCGTTAATTGTGTCCATTTTGCATCTTTTTAGCAGCATATCCGAGCCAAAAGAACTATCCAGGCCTAAACGAATTAATTTAATTTCGGATAACCTGTACTGAAGCATATTCCAGCGTGAGCATTCTGCATCGATCGAAAGAAACGGTAGTTAGACAGGGCTAGGTCTAGCCCAGGCTTGACAATTGTCCTTTTAAAGTTTGAGCCTTTTGTTTTTATTTTTTTCATTCCAAACAACCCTCGTATTTGCTTTAATAACGTTCGCATGTAAACATTGCAAATTTTCTTCTTGTAAATACAATTTGTAAGTCAATTCAATTTGCTTTTTACTCAGTTCTTTTTTATTCAACTTTATTAAATCCCTTTTATTTTCCACCAACCTCTTAACTCTATTACTGCAAAGTTTTTAAACGGTTTTTATTCTGCATTCTTTTTCTTCTGCATAAAGGAAATTTTTGTGTAATTGCCATATACATATGTAAATACGTTTTATTTTATATCGATTTAATTATTAAGTTTAATTAAAATTCCTCATGAGCAGCGGGTATTTTTTGTTCATTTAAACAGCCCAAAAATAATGAGCTGACAAAAAAAAAACAAATGGTAGCGAAATATTTATTCCAGCTGGCAGAAGATAAAATGAGCTTTTAAAGTTAAGATAAAAAATTTGATTAAGTGTTAATTTTAAAATACATTAAAAAATAAATATTTCATTTAATACAGAGATAAAGTTACAGTTGAAATTTTAACTGAAATTCGTATTGTTTAATTTTGAACAAACATTTTCTAAATGAGTCAAAGTAATTTTAAAGCTTCGGAGCTACTTTTAAAAGTTTTTAGCTTCCTTAGAAGATTTAAAAAGCGAAAAAGCTTTTTATAAACCGAAAACTTTTTCTAAAAGCTTGATAGCTTCTTAGTAAAGCATAAAAGTTCTTTTTTAAAGCTAAACAGATTTTTATAAAAGCTTAACATATTTTTATAAAAGGTGAAAGCTTTTGCTTTAAACTACGCTTTTGGGTTCCAAAGCTTACCCTTTTTTGCAAAGATATCGACCCCTTTGCGCGAAATTATCGTATGTTACAAAAACCAAATTTTACAGGACAGCTATTTTTCTACTTTTCTCTGCATTCGCTTGCAATATCAAAATGAGAATATACATGCAATTTTTGGAGCAACGAAGTGGAATTCGACTACAATATTTTGTCAGGTGACGTCTCTTTGAATGTAGAACAAGATTTCGCGCAAAGGGGTTGATATGTAGAAGTTTTTTTTTTTTTTTCTAATAATTTGTTAAAAAAATTTTGAGGGAAAAGCTCTAAGCTTTTTGGAAAAAGCTTTTAGTTTCGGGGTAAAAGCTTTTTTAGTTTCGGCGTTAAAGCTTTTAATTTTTCAGGAAAAGCCTTTAGGTTTTCGATAATTTTTATTAATCTTTTAGGTTTTTGTAGAAAAATCTTAAGGCTTTACAAAATCTTTTTTTAGGTAGCATGAAGAAAAAAATTAGAGCTTTTTTAAAAAAAAAAAAAAAAACTTTATTTTTTCTGCTTATTTTGTTTTTGCTATCAAAATATTTAGCTTTTTAAAAGAGATCTCAATGGTTTATTTTTTGCTTAGATACTTGAAATGTTTTTCCTTAAAGCTTTATAACTTTCAAGCTTAAAACCTGATTAAAGAGCAAACATTTTTTTTATGTCTCATGCCTACAACAAAAACTAAAAATTTAATTATCCTTCGTCTGAGAAAACATTTTCTACAACATCATTCATGCTTGTATTTTTTTTAAGCTCTAAAGCCAATTAAGCATATTTGTTTTAAGTTAAAATATTTTTTACAAAAGCTTTATATTTAATTTTCAATATTTTCTTTTCTTAAAAAAAAAAAATTAAATGAAATATATTATTTTTTTTATATTTTTATAAAATCTTTTCTTTCAACAATAATAATGTAAATTGCTTTTCTGCGAAGAATAAAAAAAAAATAAAAGGTAAAAAATGAGATAAAGATTTTCTTTAAGAATTTTACACACAAAAATGTTGGGAAAAAAAATAAGTTATATTGAAAATTGTATAAATGAATTAAAATAAATTTTTCATACTCTCTTTTATTAAACATCTCTTCTTACATCGGATTGGGGTCGTTGTTGTTGTTCTGCCTGATATTATTGTTGTAGTTGTATTGCACAATATAATCCTTTAAACACTTAACAATTCAATATTATTTTCAATTTACTTGAATGACATGCGATCGTTTCACATAAATCGTCTATATAAAAAATATATTTATGTATGAATGCATGTGTAAGTTCCTTTTTTAATTTGCAATGTACATATAAGTGTTTGTGTATGAGTAATATCCATGTAATCATTTATAGAATAAATGTGTGTGTAAGTTTTATGATTTAAAAGGTAAATTGTAAACACTTAAAGAAATTTGAGCATGGAAAAATCTAAAGCAAAATGTTAGTGTCCTTAAAGGATAAAAACAAACTACTGAATAAAGCCAACACTTTTCTTCCGAATTTTTTGCCACAAATTAAATATGTATGCACTTTCTTCCAATTTTTCTTTTAGTGTACTACAATTTGTTTAAATATTTTTCTCGTTAACTCTGTGTGTGTTTAAAAGTTTTCTTGTAAGTCTTGTATGTCTGCAGATTTTTGTACGTGTTAGTGCTGAGTAAACTTTATTTTGATTTAAATGCCTGTAAAATAAAAAAAAAATTACTTTGTGTATGAAAAAAACTTACACAATAATACAATGAATAACTTTTCAATCATATGAGTAGAGCATAAAAAACCTATACAAAAATGTTTTATGTATATGAAAAAAAACCCAGCAAACAAATAAATAGTAACAAAATTAATAACAGTTTAAAAACTATTTAATTAAAACTTTGATTTAAAAAATTTTTTTTTTACTAAAAAAAAATTGACCCCAGAAAATATGGCCCCAAAAGTAAAATGAAAAACGGCCCCAAAACTTTACATGAGACACAACAACACGCAATTTTGGCGCAATTTTTTTGTTTTTTTTGGGGTTATTTTTCATTTTTTCGTTAGGGTGTTTTTGCATTTTAAGTGGAATGAAAAATTACCCCAATATCAAGGAATGAAAAATGGCCCCAAATAAAATCACAATTTTTACTTTGGGGCTATTTTTCGTCTACTAATAAAAAATGCAAATTGTAAGAAATGAAAAATCACCCCAAACATTTTTACACAAATTTTATAAAATCCTATGTAAAAGTTCTAGGGATAGTATAAAAAACCCGGATTCTTATACCAAAGTAAAGAAAATCCTTGCCGGTTATGTTTGTTATACCATAGAGGAAAAAATCATTGAGCCCGGCCGAAGGCCGGCTATTAAGAGAAGCTTTACTGAGCGAAGTCAGAGTTCGTTATACCATAGAAAAGAAAATCCTTGCGCCCGGCCGAAGGCCGGCTATGTACTGAAGCTTTAGTGAGCGAAGCCAGTGTTCGTTATAACAAAGAGAAGAAAATCCTTTCACCCGGCCTAAGGCCGGCTATATAGAGAAGCTTTAGTTAGCGAAGCCAGTATTCGTTATACCATAGAAGAGAAAATCCTTGCGCCAGGCCGCAGGCCGTCTATAACGTGAAGCTTTAGTAAGCAAAACCAGTTTTCGTTATACCATAGAGAAAAAAAAAAACGTTGCGCATGGCCGAAAGCCCAACCATGCTATCAATAGTACGATTTTTAAGACCAAAACTGTATAATTATCCGGATTTTGAAATCGGGATTCTAAATTTACGATTTTTAGTTTCGGGCATATGAACTCCACCGAAAATGTTTAATGTAACTTTCTTTGTGTTCTTTTTTGGGGTTCAAATTCATCATAAATTTTGAGGTGATTTTTCATAATGAAGAATAACCCCAAATTTAGGGTAATATTTCATTTTATTTTTAGGGTTATTTTTTATTTTTTTGGGGTAATTTTTCATTAAAAAAATGGGGCCATACTGCATTATGAAAAATAGCCCCAAATTTTAGGTCAATTTTCATTTATTTTTTTGGGGCCATATTTCGCAGCGCCAAAAAATTTCTTTTTGCTTGCAGTCGGAGAAAATATTCTAAAGAAAATTTTTATTTTTTTATTTTCATATTTATTAAAATTAAACTAACAAAAAACCTTAAAGCTACAAAGAAAACAATAAAAATTGATTTCAATTAAAATCTTTGTTATATTAAGTAAAAAATTAATTAATTTTGCACCAGTAAACAAATTAATAGTATCAATTTAATATTTTTTTATATTAACAAAATTTTCTGCTGTAATCAGGGCTGCCAGATAAATTTGTGAGGAATTTTTCGGTCTCCAAATTTTTTAACACGTTCGTTTTTTTAATCTTGGAATATTTAACAGCCGTACCTTAACAATAGCGGAAGGCGGAACGTTTTCTTTCGCTTAGCTTTTACGCTGATATGCCATACCAAAGCAAGGGCGTCAACGTTGTGTCACGAACAGTAGCGATAGCTTTCTTGTTAAATAAAACCCACAAATTATAAATAAAAATTGAGTTAAAAACGCTAGATTGACCAAAAAAAAGATAAATTGCCATTATTCATTATCAATAGAGGCAAACTTTCTCTATTAAACGAGCTGTCAAAATCGGGTTTTCTAATTGCAAAGCGTCGAGGCCGCTCTATTCAAAAACTAGAAAACGCGTGCCGCTTTTGTTTACGTACGGCTGCAATATGCAAGTCTTAAGAAAATCTCTTAATGATTATTTTCAGAGTACAAAAACAACAATGTTACACCATCATCGAATGAACCTTTTACCTTTTTTTCTGTATAAATCATATTTTCAACAATTATACGGCGCACATTTCACAGGTAGTAGGATAATATCTATATGAGTCTCATACGATTCTTGTAATGAAATACACGTGAGATTATTCTTATATGGAAGAATCTCAGTCGTATTACAGTTTTTCTCGTGTGAGGAATTTTCTACGATTAAAAAATGCGGTCATCGACGATCAAAGAGGCTGTTCATGAGACTCCCAGTATCTCTTACACGATTGAAAATGCTAGCTTGGTAAAAAGTCATAATGTTTTTTTTACAAAAATCGAACAATAATTGTTTAAAAAAAACTAAATTTTAAGTTGTCTGATTTTTTTTACGATTTTTCGAAACGTAAAAGCCGATTTTCTTATTTTTTCTTCAGGAACAAAAAAGCGTCAAAATTACGATAAATCGTCCAATCTGGCAGCCCTGGCTGTAATGTTGTTAACATAAGTAAACGTTAAATTTACTTGATGAAATTTGTAATTAAAATTGATCGCCTGGGCCAGCTCGTGGCAAATTGCTCAAATTAAAAAAAAAAGTTATAGATCTAGTTAGAGAACAAGTCTTCGCAAAGAAATTGTTTAAACTTTTGAGGAAAACTTTATACATGAAAAATGTTCACTTGGTTTTCTACGTCTCTAGAAAAAAGCACATGATTGTTTGTCCTCCTGCTTTTTTTAAAAACACACACAATTTCTTGCAGAATGAAAAAAAAATTATAGAAAGAGAATTCAATATATTCAATATAAAATGCACCTGAACAGAATTATACAAACCCATCAACATATGGATGGATTTGTATGTTAAGTTACAACAAATAATCATAGATTTCCGTAGAATCACAACACAGACTTATAAAGACAAACAAACACACACACACATACATAAAAAGCCATATCCTTATACATAATATTTACTAGAGAAGATAAACAATAAAAGTTGAAATAAAAAAAAAGTATCTAAGCCAAACACACACACGCACACAAGAGATAAAACCAGGCTAACAATTTGTTCAATAAATTGTAGCATTTTGTTGGTATGAGTAAATTGAAGCTCATCATCAGTTGGCAAAAGAAACCAACATTGCTGTGTAACCAATACAAAGACAAGATAAAGTAAAAGCAGACAAGTAAAATTACAATTGTTTCCTTAAACAAAACGAGGGCACTTTAAAAGTACATATTTGCAAAATCTGGAGAAGTTCAAATTTTCGCTCAGTTGTTTGGTCTATGCCCGGTTTTTAAAAGAGATTAAAAGATAAATAAGATTTTATTCTAAGGAAATTTTCATACTCCCTTCTTTAATATTCCTTTAAGTCTCAGATGATTATAGTTACCTGCAAAATTTAATGTAATTGTTATATTTTCTGTTTAGGCGTGCGTAAGTTCTGAATGGAAAAAATTTGTTATTTTCGACTTTTTGTTGTCAACGTGTATCCTCTATTGTAAAAGTTTAACTTAGTTTTCCTTTTATATCATTTCATTACATTGGTTACGTTGTACACTGAATAGTTGGCAATGAAATTATTATTACTCGTGTCAAATTTAGTTTAGATGTGTTTTATTGTATGCCCTGCAAATAAAATTGGACCACCTGGTCCATTTTGATAAAATGGAGTACTCCATGGACTGGTCCGATGTAATGCAAGCATGGACCATGTCATTGTTAAAAAGTGTTTGTAGTGAGACGACATGTCTTCGTTTTTAACGACATGCTTTCGTTTTTAAACGACTTCAAAACTAATCCTTCTGAGTGTAACATGGAAAAGTTTTAAGACTATGTACTCCTTAGTGGTCCAAAGGTGGGTTATATGGTCCTCTCCTAAGGCATCGTAATGTTAAATAGACCAGGTTTTTTCCATACGTTTGGGTTAGTTTTGGACTAGTCCTGGTCCCTTGTGGACTACTCTTTACACGCGTGTTTGGACTGCTCCTATTATTTGCAGGGTGTGTACAGACACACACAGGGAATTATCTGCACTCACACATATGCAATTAAATACTATATTTACTTACACACATTGATTAAAATACCTTTATGTTAAACTTTTAGTTAAAAAGTTTCTGTTGTATTTTATTCCGTCTTTTCATTTTTGTTACACTGTTTCCAAAACTTTGGTATTCTAAAGAAAAGTTGCTTAGTTTCTCTAACAGCATTTACACATGAAAAAAAACTTCTTGCAAATCGCAATACACTCTCACCTTTTCAGTTACATAAAATGTTTGCCTGTTTCTTTGATTTTTCGTTGCTTATACGAATATTCGACTTGAGAGAAAGTTTTTTCATGTGTAACCCCAGTTAAGCAAAATTTCTATAGAAAACTTGTTTTGACAGTAAGCTAATTTTCTATAGAAAAATAGCTTTGACAGTAAGCAAATTTTCTATAGAAAAATTGCTTTGACAGTAAGCTAATTTTCTATAGAAAAATAGCTTTGACAGTAAGGAAATTTTCTATAGAAAAATTGCTTTGACAGTAAGGAAATTTTCTATAGAAAAATTGCTTTGACAGTAAGGAAATTTTCTATAGAAAAATTGCTTTGACAGTAAGGAAATTTTCTATAGAAAAATAGCTTTGACAGTAAGTAAATTTTCTATAGAAAAATAGCTTTGACAGTAAGCTAATTTTCTATAGAAAAATAGCTTTGACAGTAAGGAAATTTTCTATAGAAAAATAGCTTTGACAGTAAGCTAATTTTCTATAGAAAAATAGCTTTGACAGTAAGCAAATTTTCTATAGAAAAATTGCTTTGACAGTAAGCTAATTTTCTATAGAAAAATAGCTTTGACAGTAAGGAAATTTTCTATAGAAAAATTGCTTTGACAGTAAGGAAATTTTCTATAGAAAAATTGCTTTGACAGTAAGGAAATTTTCTATAGAAAAATTGCTTTGACAGTAAGGAAATTTTCTATAGAAAAATAGCTTTGACAGTAAGTAAATTTTCTATAGAAAAATAGCTTTGACAGTAAGCAAATTTTCTATAGAAAAATTGCTTTGGCAGTAAGCAAATTTTCTATAGAAAAATTGCTTTGACAGTAAGGAAATTTTCTGTAGAAAAATTGCTTTGACAGTAAGGAAATTTTCTATAGAAAAATTGCTTTGACAGTAAGGAAATTTTCTATAGAAAAATTGCTTTGACAGTAAGGAAATTTTCTATAGAAAAATTGCTTAGACAGAAAGGAAATTTTCTATAGAAAATTTGCTTTGACAGTAAGAAAATTTTCTGTAGAAAAATTGTTTCGACAGTAAGGAAATTTTCTATAGAAAAATTGCTTTGACAGTAAGGAAATTTTCTATAGAAAAATTGCTTAGACAGAAAGGAAATTTTCTATAGAAAATTTGCTTTGACAGTAAGGAAATTTTCTGTAGAAAAATTGTTTCGACAGTAAGGAAATTTTCTATAGAAAAATTGCTTTGACAGTAAGGAAATTTGCTATAGAAAAATTGCTTTGACAGTAAGGAAATTTTCTATAGAAAAATTGCTTTGACAGTAAGGAAATTTACTATAGAAAAATTGCTTTGACAGTAGGGAAATTTTCTATAGAAAAATTGCTTTGACATTAGGCAAATTTTCTATAGAAATATTGCTTTGACAGTGAGCAAACTTTCTATAGACAAATTGCTTTGACAGCAAGCGAATTTTTTATAGAAAAATTGCTTTGACATTAAGCGAATTTTCTATAGAAAAATTGCTTTGACATTAAGCGAATTTTCTATAGAAAAATTGCTTTGACATTAAGCGAATTTTCTATAGAAAAATTGCTTTGACATTAAGCGAATTTTCTATAGAAAAATTGCTTTGACATTAAGCAAATTTTCTATAGAAAAATTGCTTTGACAGTGTTCTCTTTAGAAAACTTGTTCGGACAGTGTGCAAATTTTCTATAGAAAAATTGCTCGGACTGTGAGCTAAGTTTCTATAGAAAAATTGATCTGACAAACTATTCACAGGAATTTTAAAATCTTTTGGGAAATGGTGTTTTATATTGCCATCTTATGATTAAGCTCTTTGTTGAACTTGCTTTTGGAAGCCCATCTAAGAAACTGCTAAAGCAAAAAAAGAGCTTCAATGTCTAACCTAAAGATAGATGAAAAAAAAAAAATTGAAGAAATATAGAAAATGGATGATGATAATGAAGTAAAAATGAAAAGAAAAAAAAAAACAAAATAAACACATGCTTAGATGTGAATTTAACGAATCATGAAATACGATAATTGAACCATGCAGTGCTTCCATTGTCGAGAGGAATAATAAAATTCTGGTATTATATTTTGTTTCTACTCCAACTCTTATTTTTATATTTTCAGCAAATTCAACCAGTCGAAAACAGTTTTAGATTTCAATAATAGAAGAAAAAAAAGAAACGAACTACTAACAAAAGTTGTCATTGAAGGCATACAAGTTTTCCAAAAGTTTAATATGAAAAAAAAAAAAAAAAAAATCTCAACACGTTTGTATTTTAGCCCACTTACCAAACTTATGCCCATTGTGCAAACAAAGCAAAGGCACGATGATTTCTTTGCAGCTTTTGAAATACTGTGTGTAAGATAAAGTTAAGGGCATTGTTATATTCTGCTAAAAATTATTTTCAAATCTTCTAGGTGCTGCCCTAATTTTTATATCTCTATATGTAAATTTCATTGGTTTGTATGTTTTGCATTTGTTTGTTTATTTGTCTAAATCACTTTTTGAAATGAAATTGAAAACAAAATTATTTTATACACATTCGTCTTATATTCGTTTTAAACTTTTACTGATAGAGTAATTGAATATTTTATATATTTATGAAGAACAAAAAGTCATATTTTATTTATGTAAAAACTATGTACCTGAAAAGTATTTCAATTGAATGTCGACAATGAATTTAATAGTAACAAATTTTTAAAGAGATTGTTGAAAAATTTGTAAATGGTAGTAAAACGATTGACTTGTTAAGAAGCGTAACAGAATTTTTTAGTTTAAATAGAATTATTTAAACTCAAAGCATTTTAAAACATGAAAGTTTTGTCGGGCAAACCCGACTATATTAGAGCCTACACCACTGTATTTAGAGTCAAGCAATTTGGGAACCATGGCCAGTAATTAAAAGGCCAGAACAATGTTATGCCATAAGGTTATTATTACTTTTATTTTTTGATAAAAAGACCATGTTGAATCACACTAAATTTGTTCAAAAGTAGTGGTTACGCTGGTTACTTTTTATCTGCTGCCTTTTCTCCAATCGCACTGCGTAATTAAAACACGGCTCAACTAAGAAATGTTTCCATTTATTGTTTTTATTTCAATATTTTTATTTGGCAAATAAGAAACTACATTCTGTATGGTGAGTGGTTAGTAGTAAGTAGTTGACACAAAAAACAAATAAATAAATAAAGGAAATTTATTTTTAATTTAACTATAGAGACAAGTTACAACGAAACAAATTAAAACTAAATACAATTGTAAATTTATTAAATAATTTATTTACTTACTAGACTTTAACAAGTTTATTAAACTAATGAAATGCAAAGTGAAAGAAAATTTACTTAAACTAAAACAATTGAATGTGAGAAAGTGTACAAATCTTTAAATAAATAAAATCTTATAAGTTATTAAGTTAAACTTAAGAAGAAAAAAACGGCAAGTTAAAAGTTTAGCTTTAAAATTTATCAACTTATAAGTAAAATTAAACTAAATAAAGGACTTGGTCCTTAAAAATTAAAGCAATATCAAAGAGAACTTAAATACTTTTAAATAAATCATATAATTTTTCAAAGCAGACAACTGTCAAAAGGAATGTTTTTTAGTGTTATCGCAATCATATATTTCATTTAAATTGTATCAATAAAAATTTCAAAGGTCAAATTCTATTTCAAAATACAGGATGTCCGTTACTTTTTATTTCTAGAAATCAGGAAAAAAAATTTTAATGGGTTACAATCACAATTCTTTGTCCACAAATGTCTCTTTATAAATCTAACACACACACACACTAAAAGCATCATTTTTTACATTGTTTCTTATTGAAATTTATATCTTTATATAGAATAAATAACAAATAAATATAAACAAAAAAAAAAAAGACTACAAATTATCATAAAAAATTATATGCATCATAAATTGGCACAAGTAAAATAAAAAAAAAAATACAATAGCTTATATACTATTACACATAGGTACATATTCCAAACGGTACAGTAGAGTTTGGAAACATAGCAGCAACATAAGCCAACAAATACTCTCAAGTTAAGAGCAAAAGTTTATCAGTTCATGAGGAAACTTTTCTTTAAAGAAGTTCATCGGATTTGAATAAAACTTTTCTTAAGCAAAATTCATCCATTTTTAAGAAACTCTTCTTATGAAAATTTCCTTAAATTGAGAGAAACTTCCCTAAAGAAAAGTTCATCAAATTAAAAGAAACTTCTCTTAAGAAAAGTTCATCGAATTTGAAGAAACATTTCTATAGATAATGGTATCATATTTGAAGATACTTTTTTATAGAAAATTTCATAAAATTTGAAGAAACTTTTCAATAGAAAATTTCATTAAATTTGAAGAAACTTTTCTATAGAAAATTGTATCAAATTTGAAGAAACTTTTCTATAGAAAATTTCATAAAATTTGAAGAAACTTTTCATAAAATTTGAAGAAACTTTTCTATAGAAAATTGTATCAAATTTGAAGAAACTTTTCTATAGAAAATTTCATAAAATTTGAAGAAACTTTTCTATAGAAAATTTCATTTAATTTGAAGAAACTTTTCTATAGAAAATTTCATAAAATTTGAAAAAACTTTTCTATAGAAAATTTCATAAAATTTTAAGAAACTTTTCTATAGAAAATTGTATCAAATTTGAAGAAACTTTTCTATAGAAAATTGTATCAAATTTGAAGAAACTTTTCTATAGAAAATTGTATCAAATTTGAAGAAACTTTTCTATAGAAAATTTCATAAAATTTGAAGAAACTTTTCTATAGAAAATTTCATTTAATTTGAAGAAACTTTTCTATAGAAAATTTCATAAAATTTTAAAAATCTTTTCTATAGAAAATTTCATAAAATTTTAAGAAACTTTTCTATAGAAAATTGTATCAAATTTGAAGAAACTTTTCTATAGAAAATTTCATTTAATTTGAAGAAACTTTTCTATAGAAAATTTCAAAAAATTTGAAAAAACTTTTCTATAGAAAATTTCATAAAATTTGAAGAAACTTTTCTTAAGAAAATTTCATCAAATTTGAAGAAACTTTTCTATAGAAAATTTCGTCAAATTTGAAGAAACTTTTCTATAGAAAATTTCATCAAATTTGAAGAAACTTTTCTATAGAAAATTTCGTCAAATTTGAAAAAACTTTTCTAAGTTCATTAAATTCCTTAAATTTGACGAACTTAGAAAAATTTTTTCAATTTTGAGGAAACTTTTTATTAAATGAACTTCATTAAATTTGAGGAAACTCTTCTTCAGAAAAGTTCATAAAATTTAAGGACACTCTTCTTCTAAAAGGTACATCAAATTGGAGGAAATTTTTCTTCTAAAAGTTACATCAAATTTGAGGAAACTCTTTTCCTGAAGGTACATCAAATATTGGGAAACTTTTCTTGAGAAAAGTTCATAAAATTTGGAAAAAAAATTCTACAGATTTATTCATCAAATTTGATGAAACTTTTCTATAGAAAATTTCATGAAATTTTAAATTTCTATAGAAAATTTCTTTTATATAGAAAATTTCTTTTCTATAGAAAATTTCATCAAATTTGTGGAAACTTCTCTATGTTCATTAAATTTGAGGAAACTTTTCTCAAATTTGATGAACTTAGAAAAGGTTTTTGAAATTTGAGGAAACTTTTCATAAAAATAAACTTCATCAAATTTAAGGAAGCTCTTCTTCAGAAAAGTTCATAAAATTTGGAAAAAAAAAATTCTACAGATTTATTCATCAAATTTGATGAAACTTTTCTATAGAAAATTTCATGAAATTTTAAATTTCTATAGAAAATTTTAAATTTCTATAGAAAAAAATTCTACAGATTTATTCATCAAATTTGTGGAAACTTCTCTATGTTCATTAAATTTGAGGAAACTTTTCTCAAATTTGATGAAACTTTTCATAAAAATAAACTTCATCAAATTTAAGGAAACTCTTCTTCAGAAAAGTTCATCAAATTTCAGGAAACTCATTTTCTGAAATGTACAACAAACTTAAGGAAACCCTTCTTCAGAAAAGTTCATAAAATTTAGACAAAATTGTCTACTGATTCGTTCATAAAATTTGATTAAACGTTTCTATAGAAAATTTCATAAAATTTAAAGAAACTTTTCTAAAGTAAAGTTCATCAAATTTGAAGAAACTTTCTTTAATAAAGTTCATTAAATTTTAAGAATTTTTTCTAAAGTAAAGTTCGTAGAATTTTAAGAAACGTTTCTAAAAAAAATTTCATAAAATTTTAAGAAACTTTTCTAAGCAAAAGTTCATTAATTTTGAAGAAAATATTTTTAAGAAACGTTTATTAAATTTGAAGCAACGATTCTTAAGACATTTGAAGTAAGATTTTATTATTTTTAAGCAATTTTAGCATAGAAAATTTTATCAAAGATCTTCCACCTTTCCATAAAGAAGTTTATCCAATTCGGAGAAAGTTTTCGAAGGAAACGTTTATCAAATTTGAAGAAATTTTCATTCAGAAATCTCATCAAATTTGGAGAATAAAGAATTCTTAAATTTAGTTTATCAAATTTAAAGAAACTTTTTTAAAGAAAAGTTCATAAAATTTTAAGAAACTTTTTTAAAGAAAAGTTCATCAAATTTGAAAACACGATATAAAGAAAAGTTCCATTAAATTGTAAGAAATTTTTGCATAGAAAATTTCTTCAAAGTTCCCTTACTTTTCCATAAAGAAGTTCATCAATTTTTAAAAAGCTTTTCTATAGTTAGAAAAGTATATCAAATTTATGGAAACTTTTCTATAGAAAACGAAAACTTTTCCATAGAAAAGTTTTTAAAATTTCAGGAAACTTCTTTAAAGGAGTTCATCAAATTTGAAGGAACTTTTTCATAGAAATTTTTAGTTTAGACCATGGAGGAATAAGCAGGTGGCATCGTTACGGCAACAAAAACAACATTACAACAAAAATGGAAATTATATCACCGTTTACGTCAAAAAATACTTTAAACAAAAATCAAGAGTGCCGCTGAAATTGATCAACTAAATAAATTTTTAGCCAATTTCATCTGGCGTAGTTCTGCCACCTGTTTATTTCACCATGGTTTAGACTGAATTTAAATTTTCTATAAAAAATGATAAAATCGAGGGCAACTTCTCTTTAAAAAAGTTACTCTTTATGTCTTTCAATGGTTCTTTATGGCTTTTAATTCGTGCTATATTTTCCTTTTCTACTGTCTGCGAAAACAGATACTTTTAAATATACATTTATAAAGATAGAAAATACAAAATAAAAAAGGTTATCACATTTCAATACACATCATAATAATTTCTCAATTACAATAATTGTTGGCAACAAAAAAAAAGAACTTTATGGAAAAAAATAAAGAACTAAATCCACAAGAATTTTCATTCCTACAACAGCAACAGCAGCACTAGAAGTAACAACAACAATAAATAAATAATGGACTTAAAAAGTACTAAACAAAATACAAAAAAAGGAAGAGTTGAATGCGAAAACAGACAAAGTAACTCTATGCATTTCATTATTCTTCTATTTTTTTCTTTGCTGACTTCACTTTATGTTCCCGATTGCCATACACATTCATTAGATGATATAAGATGCTCTTTGGCGGCTGCTACCGATGCCTGTAATGATGTCGACGATAAGGCTGTAGTCGAGGTTTGATCTTCACGCTGCAACTGCAATTGTTGCAGAGTCTGACTGAAACTAACGCTCGAGGGTACATGTTGCAATGATGACTTTTTTAGATTTGATTTTAAGTTGTTGGACGGAATTTCCCCCACCCCACCGCCTGAACAGTGTTGCATGTTAAAGTTGCAGTTGGCGTGAGGCAAAGAGCTGTTAATTTTGCTTGTGTGAGAATTTATTTGCAAAAATCTACCCACATACAAGGCGGTTAGTGTAGCATAAATGATACCCATTACCGCACCGGCCATTACGTCTGACCAGTGATGCCAATAGTCGGCCACACGACTAAGCGAAATAAACCAGGCCATCGAAACGAATAGAAACTGCAACAGATGACGCAATACTCTCTGTATACCTCGCCCACCACGCCATATGGCATGCAAATAAAATGCCAAGAACATCATGGCATAAAACGAGAGTGAAGAATGGGCACTAGGAAATGAGACATACAATTCCCTTAACTGAAAAGCTGAAAGACTAGGATTCGAACAGAAGTATTGCTCTACAAATGTATTACGATTTCTAACATCTTCACAGGTGGAGCCATCATTAAGTTGGGGCTGGCAGGCTGTATAGAAATGAGGCCTTAAGCGTCGCACGACATTTTTGGCCAACTCGGTGGACAGGTAAGTGGCAATAAAGCCAAAACTAAAACAGCCCAAACTAAAGCTTACATTCCTTAGATACTGACGCATGCGAAAGTTGTGGCACAGGCGCATGATCTCCACCACACTCAGGAACAACATGGGCAGCAACAGCATGCAGACCAAAAGCATGGGCACAGTTATTGTACACTCATGATATGGATAGCGTATGGTCAGGTCGGCACAAAAGAAACCGCGTTGATATGAACGCATATTTGTTGAGTGGTTGTCGCTGACGTCGTTGATCGGTTACAATCTTTCAACAGTGGCAGCAACAACTACAACTAAAATTATTACCACTCACGTTTAGATTTAAACGCTTATGGTTACACATTTACGATCACTATTTAATATTGTATTTGTTTTCGTTAACAGTTTGTTTTTGTTGCTAGTTTTTGGTTATACTTTGGAATGTTTTTAATTTTTTTTTTCTTTTTGTTAAATTTTGAGTGTTTAATTTATGCGGAATTTTGACACTTTTTTCCTATCAAATACGCTTATTAGTGGTCTTTGTTGTTGTCTTTACAATTAATAGTTTGTTAAGCAGTTTTTCCTTTATTTATTTTTAAAACTTTATGGTTTAAATGTTTTTTTATTTTCGATTGTGCAATATTTTGTATTTAATTTGAAATGTTTAAGAAATTTTTCTGCAGCAAATACATTTTGAACACAATTTAATGATTTTAAATTCCACAAGTATTTCAGCTATTTAATAAAATAATTAAAATAAATTTAAATATATTATATACTCTTTTACTCCAGACAAGTTTTGAAACTATTGGGAAAACTGTAAAACGACAAGTGAAATATAAAAATCGTACAAAGGTCGTCATTGTTGAATTAAATTCTTTTTTTAAAAAGATCGGTCTCAGATCAACCATTCACTGAAAACATGTTCGGTGTTTCAACCAGATGTCCATAAAATACTGCACGCTTTTAAAGTAATATTTATGAACTATTTGTTAAAGTTTCTTATTTAAAACTACTTGCATTCAAAGCAGCATTAATTAAAGAAAAATTTTGCTCCCACTCAGAGCAACATTTTGATATAAAAATTTGCTCGCTCTCAAGCCTGGTAGTCTGTTCTGCATGTCGTGCGAAATTCAAACTCAAAATAATAATATTTCTGTGAAATCTATACGATACAAATAACAGTGCTATATTCGGCCGAATCATATACACCTTTCACCATGGTGCGATAAGAACAGAATGTTATATAAATGACGTTTTTTGGATATACATAAATCTATTTGGTGCCACGCCTACTTTTTCAGTCCTGCCCACATTTTGTCGGATGTTGTCTATTGATAACCAAGATGCTTGTTCATAATTAAAAAAATTTGGCTCCTGCCGTTCTCTAGATGAACCGAAATCTGTAATGTCTCTGTAGAGGTGGTGCAACTCCTACTTCTTCAATCCCATCCATATTTTTAGAAAAATTGTGTATTGATAACACAGCTATGAGTTCCAAATTAAGACAATTTTTCTCTTACCGTTCTTTAGATATCAATTAATCTACTTTGTGCCACGCCTACTTTTCCAAACCCGCCCAAATTATAACCAAGATACTTGTACCTAATTTGAAAACATAGGCTCTTGCCATTCTCGAGTTATGCAGATATGCTGTAATGTATTTTTAAGAGAAGTGCCACCCACTTCTGCAATCTCACCCACGTTTTGTAGGATGCTGTGAATTTCTAACCAAGATGTTTGTACCTTATTTGGAAACTTTTGCCAACGCCGTTCTCTAGATATACAGACATCTGTAACGTCTTTGTACGGCTGGTGCCACGCCCACTCTCCAATCCCACCTAAATTTTTAGAGAGGTTGCGTGTGAATAACCCAGCCATGTCTACCAAATTTAGACAATTGAAGCACAGCCGCGAATAACGTTGTAAAAGCCACTTATTACTCTCGTACACTGTTTAAACCTCAACTCACCCAAAATTATGCACCTTAAAGCCTTTAAAAGGGACATACAAAGAGTCAGCTAGTGGAAGAACTTTGCAAGTTACTTAAAAATGATACAAAGTAAATGGTTTTAAACGTGGATTAACGTTTTAAAAGCCACCAGTCATGATGCTTTGCTTAGTGGAAGAACGTTTTAAATGACATCGTGATTGTGGATATGTGACGTTTTTTCCACTAAAAAAAAAAGTTATAAACTGTTTATTTGCATGTAATTTAAGTTTTAAATTTGTTGATATTTGAATTTAGACAATTGAAGCACAGCCGCGAATAACGTTGTAAAAGCCACTTATTACTCTCGTACACTGTTTAAACCTCAACTCACCCAAAATTATGCACCTTAAAGCCTTTAAAAGGGACATACAAAGAGTCAGCTAGTGGAAGAACTTTGCAAGTTACTTAAAAATGATACAAAGTAAATGGTTTTAAACGTGGATTAACGTTTTAAAAGCCACCAGTCATGATGCTTTGCTTAGTGGAAGAACGTTTTAAATGACATCGTGATTGTGGATATGTGACGTTTTTTCCACTAAAAAAAAAAGTTATAAACTGTTTATTTGCATGTAATTTAAGTTTTAAATTTGTTGATATTTTGTATAAAAATTTTTATTATCATTATTTTTAATAATCTAAAAAAAAAATGAAAAACTAATAATCTTGCCTGTTAAAAACGTTTTTTTGCTCTCCTGAAAAAAAATTATTTTGTCACTTAAAACGTTATTCGCGGCTGTGCTTCAGTTAATCTCTTACAGTTCTTGGAAAAAATATCTTGTGCCACGCCCACTTCTCGAATGCCGCCATATTCTGTGAGATGTTGTGTATTAATAGCCGAGATGTTTGTATCTAATTTGGAAACTTTAGCTCTTTTCTTTCCCAAGATATACAGAATTTATAATCACCCCTATCGTGAATAATTTTTCCCTCGTAATTTTTCCCCTTTTCACATATTTGCGATCATGAACAACTCCCATGAAAAATTGTAATTCAAAGGAGAATAATAACGTGAAAAATTGTTTACGGAAAAAAATTCTCCTTATCGTGAAAAACTTTTTCCCTCGCAATTTGTTCACATTTCCCTTAGATTTTCTCACTTTAATTTTGCTAGGGAACAGATCATGTATGTAAGTAGCTCCTCCTATAAATCGAATATTAAGGGTTAATAAGTTAATAAGGCACAAACCGATATATTGCTCAACAAAATGCAAAACAACAGGTCGATTGCCTACGGATTTGTGAAGCTTTCAATTGACTTGGTGGCAGAATTTTGGAAAATATTTTACTACATAAAATTTAAAATGTGCAAAAAACTAACGTTGTAATCAAACTATCCCTCCAATACTAAATATTTTGCTTTTTTATTTTAATTTTTCTTTAAAATAATCAGTATTGTGGTTATTTTGTTGAACTATTTATGGTTTTTAATCCAAATTTTTTTTATAATTAGGCTTAATTTCATCAAATTTAATTCTCATTAAATTATTTTTATGAAGAAAGGAGTTTTATAAACATGAAAATTAATTAAAATTGTTATTGATAATCTTTCATGTTTGACGTGGCTGGGGCTCGAACCGTGGTTGCGATCGAAACATGTTATGGTAACCTGCCGGCCGGGGTTCGAGCCCCAGCCACGTCAAGAATGAAAGATTATCAATAACAATTTTAATTAATTTTCATGTTTGTAAAATTCCTTTCTTCATAAAAATAATTTAATGAGAATTAAATTTAATGAACTTTTCTTTAAAATATATTCTTGTATATTTTTGAACAAAAATTCCATGGATTTTTAATATTTTTTAATCTTTCTTCTTTTTTTACATTCACTGAAGTTCTCTATTTATAACCAAGATGCTTGTACCTTTGGAAGCTTCAACTCTTGCCGTTCTTCAGATATACAGTAAAAAGAAATAAAAAAAAACAACAACAATAAGGAGACTGTTTTGCAAAATTATTTCTGAGATAGCGAGCAATTTTTATTCAAACTTTTGAAAAAGACGTTTCAAGAAAGCAAGAGTGCTAAATTCAGCTGTTCCGACTCTTTCAATCACTAACCTAACGTAATGCAAAGTCTAAGACCATTCACCTACTAACACACATTATCAAACAGAAAAAAAAAAAAAAAAAATTGAGTTAATTTTTTCGTTTAAATCACATTTCTCTAATTAAACGGCAAATCATATATACTTTTGTTTTGTGTACAAACAAAGCAGCAAAAAAGTCCACACATTAAAATAAAAATAAAAACAACAATAACAGAGGACTTTATGCCAAAAAGTAATGACAATCGTGTTTGTTCCCAAATCTCAGTCATTTATGGACTGAACAGGCTGAATTTCAATAGCACAAGTTATTAAAGCATATGTGAGATAAATATGCTTAGAGGGAAGCGAACTGATACCAAAGTAGTCCCGTGATAGGTCTTTGGTGGTAGAGACCGGTTCTAGTTCAACACTTTTTATGAAAGAGACCTATTACTTTTACATGGGGTTGTCATTTTAGGGGGACAATTGACACCATTTGACCAACCACATCTATTCTTAATAAAACGATTTTAGTGGAAGTTACAACAACGAAGTATTTATTCAATACAATGTAATATAATTTCAATAAAACAAGTCCTAGAACTAAATTTAAGCACCAAATTTTAAAAAGTCTCAAATAATTGTTCATTACTTTTTCTACATTTTTGTTCTTCGTATACCAGTTAAATAATTTGTTCTCCTTTTGCTGGTCATGAGATCTTTCTTTTTGAACTTGTTCTATGTTCACAAGTTCCAGGATCAGTCGACAAACTGGAAACCCATTTCAACAGACAGACAGACAGATATCGCCAAATCAACTTCGCTAATCATAAGGTCCCAGAATATATACACTTTATAGGTTCTATCATCAATATTGTAGGATTTACAAACGGAATGACAAACAAACTTCTCTAATCATTTAGAATTTCCTAAACTATCTCTATTTTGAATGGCCACTAGTTTTAGCCTTTAGCCAGTATCTTTAACTAGCTCCAGAGTCGGTTAATTAAATATGATCACACTATACATAAGATGGTTTACAGTTCCGTTACTCTTTCATTTTTAAATAATTTACAACAATATTTAATAGAAAATTTTGATAACAAATTTTAATTGGAGCTCGAAAATAAAAATTCTATCAATTGATAGCTTTGATAAAGAGCATTTTTCTGTTGTACAAACACAACTATTAACTTTAACTTCCAGTTAACAATTGGTTCTGACAGCTATAACTGATAGTTAATTACAACTGAACTTGGTGAAATTGGGGGTAAATCTATACAGTAGAATCCCGATAATTCGTAATCGCAAGGGAGCGGCCATTTCTTACGAATTATAGGGGGTTTCGATTTAACGGGGCTAAAATAAAATAAATACGAATTAACGGGGTTTTTCAATTTATCTACCAAAACGATAAAAAAACAATTGTTAAAAAATATATAAAAATTATTCATGTGACAACCCAGTGGTATAAAAAGTAGCAATCGCCACCAATGACAGGCGAAATAGCACTTTCACTAAATTTGTACCAGGGTCTACTGATGTGGCATTCAGATCATACCTAAATCTTTCTCTAGACACCAATATCTAGTGTTAACATCTGAAAATAGGTACCCACTTTTCGCTAGCTAATTCTATAGCTCCAAGTAATGCAGAAAATTTTTTTTTTCAACGACAACACAAAAAAATGTGTATCCGAAATAGATCCCGTTATTAGAACAACAACAAAACCCCTTGCTTTTTGCTAGCACGCTTTGAAGATATAAGTAGCTAACCCTTATGGTAGGTAGAGATTATGCAGAGAGGGATCCATCGCCACCTCGTAGGACATCCCCGTGTTAAATTCGCCACTCAAAAGCATGTGAGGTAGATTGTAGTGGAACTAGGGGTAGTTCTTAATGAGCTAGCGAATATACACGTTCAGAGCTAGTACGCCACACCACTGGGAAACTAATCTTAAGAAAGTAAACACACACACAAGCAAAAGCAAAACCCCACGCAAAAAAATAGCGGTTTTCAAAAAATCATCCTTTCCATGTTTCTGTTGTTATACCCACACCACAATAGTGGAGAGGGTATTATGCATTTGTGCTGATGTATGTAACGCCTTAAAATATTGGACCTAGACCCACCTTAAAGTATACCGATCGTCTTAGAATCACTTTCTGAGTCGAACTAACGATGTCCGTCCGGCTGGCTGGCTGGCAGGCTGGCTGGCTGGCTGTCCATGTAACCTTGTGCGCGAAGTACAGGTCGCAATTTTGGAGATAATTTGATGAAATTTGGGTCATAGGTTCTAATTGGCACAGGGACCAAGCCTATTGAAAATGGACCGAATCGTAGGACCACGAGGGAAGATAGGGGGAAATTTCTTCCTCTCAGAAACTATCAAACCCATTTCAACGAAATTTAAAACATAGATAGAACCATATCTATATGGACACAGAATGTATGCATTATTTTAAAAATAGGACTACGAAGGGAGATAGGGGCAATTTCAGCCTCTCAAACCGATTTTAATGAAATTTAAAACATAGATAGATCCATATCTATAGGGACACATTAGCTGTACAGTTTTTCAAAAATAGGACCACAAGGGGAGGTAGGGGGCAATTTCTGCCTCTCACAAACTTTCAAACCAATTTTCATGAAGTTTATAAACGTAGATAAATCCATATTTACATGGACACATAAGCATGATGTGTTTTTAAATACTGTGGTGTAGGGTATCATATGGTCGGGCTTGACCGACTGTACTTTCTTACTTGTTTTTATTACAAATTATAAGTGGTAGCTAGCAAACAATTAAGTTTTAAAAGAGGTAAAGACGATTTTATTTAAAAAAAAGTACGAATTAGAGGACCAAAATATATGGAAATTTTACGAATTAACGGGATATTTTCAAGGGACCGACAGTTTATTACGAATTATCGGGAATGACGATTTATCGGGGTACGAATTATCAGGATTCGACTGATTTTATTTATCATAATTTTTTATTTTATTATGTTAAAATTAATAAAAAAAAAGTGAAAATAAAAAAAATTTCTTGAAAATCAAAATGAGATGCAGTCTAAAGCAGACATAAATGCAACGTAAAAAACTGATCATTACCAAACGTTAAATATTATGTATTTAAATTAATAAAATATATTATTTATTTTTTATTTTCAAATGATCAAAACAACTATAAAAATTTGGGAATTTTTAAAAGCAAACAACTTTATTAAACTAAAATTAAAAAAAAAGATAAAAGTTTCCTTTTTCCAAAAGAAAAGAAATCTTAAAATGATCTTTAACTTTAAGAGCTAATCAATTTGTGACAAAAACTTTTGGAAAACCATAATTTATGGCCATCATACAACAACAACAACAACAAAAATGATGTATTGGATTCGTTTTTTACAAAACATTTTAGTTATTTTTGTTGTAAAAAAAGTATATAAATTATCTTTGAACTTTTAACAAAAACATTAAAAAATAAAATACTAGTAAAATCTCGAAATGAAAGACAAAATTTTCAACCAATAATAAATCACATTAAATATTTTATAATGCAATTTTTTGCAATAAAATTTAACAATAAATTTGCAGTTAAATTTCAATTTGCTGTTAAATTTATAACGAGCAATTAACCGATGACAGTAATAAAAAACTAAATGTCAAAGCATACTTTTGGGGAGAATTTTCGATGACATAACTTAGTAGGCTTATGGTATAGTGCAAGTGATTCCATTCGTTTAAAAATTAATTTAAAAATGTCTAAACTATTCATAGGAAAGCAGCTTAAATAAGATAAATTTTTATTACAAAATAAACTTAACCTCCTTCTGATTATCGTGGTACCAAGAGGGGACCGATTCTTCTGCGATCTATTGGAGAACTGTTAATTTAAAGCAGTGTTCGAAAATAAACAGTACATTATTCAGCGTTCGGCTCACACGCCCAGGAACGATATCTATTATTTTAGTGATTGTGTAGACCTACACAACCCTTAATACCGTTCGTAACTATTTTCAAGAAAGAACCGAACATTATATAATGTTCGGTTCTGCGTTAAAAAACAGAACAATTGTAGTGATACTGTAGACAAACATTATATTTTTATGTTCTATAATGTTTTTTTCGTGTGTGTATTTTGTTTTTGGAAAAAATTTTTGTTTTTTTTTTACCAGCCAAAAGGGACGAACATTAACGAGCCGAACACATTGAAGTTTGTGGATTTTCAAAAAAAACCGAACGGAATTAAATGTTCACATTTTTTGTTGAGTTTAATAAAAACAGTAATATTTTTGTGTTCGAAAGATGACTAACAGGGAAACATTATTTTTAATGATTTTCTACACAAACACTATTAGCGTTTGTGTTTTCCACAAATCTACCGAACCGAACATTAAGATATTTAGTGTTTATTTCCGAACACTGATTTAAAGTATATAAAAAAATAGGAACTCTAAGGAGATAGAAACACATACTTTGTATGCTCTCCATATTTTTAGAGGGTCATTAAGAAAAGAAGTATAAAGTGTATGTTTTTATAAATAGGCCTCTAATCGTTCGCGTCCTATCGAGGCAGCCGAGTTATAAGATAGGAACGAAATCGTCAAACGCCTTTTCGCATCCCCGGGAAGCGTGAGCGACATGAGGTGAAGAGACTAACCTGAGTACCTGCTGTGTTAGACTTACCTAAGTGTGGTTCTTAACCACTGAGTGACAAAAAATGCACTTATCAACTGCCCCTGTGCGTGAAAACAACCAAAACACAAAGGTAGTAATTTTGAGTGTAAAATCTGGCGGAATTATACTCTTACCCCTTATTTAACAGCTGGAGCTATCTAACCTCCGCTGCATTGAATTAGTCGAAAGTATCTGTTGAATAGCTACAGTTCCTAGGGAGATCTTCCCTCAAGCCACTTTGGCTCCTTAACACGCTTACAGCCACCCCCGGAGAAGCAATATAAAACAACACGTATTGTAAAAGAATCAAATCGCTATGCAACGAGTATTTCTATAAATTTTGACAGATAACATTCGATTCATTACTACAATATAAATTTTTTATATACGAGTTATTTGCCGCTAAAAATGGGTGAAGTGATCTGAGGAGCATGTAGCTCCTAGAGGACGCATTCCCAGGAGGCGGATAGGATAATGTCTTCTAGATATGGTTGGAAGGGGGAAAATGAAATACTTCCACTAAGTTGGTGGAACCGTTGGTATTCGCAGCGGGCGGCTACATACAGCGTGCAAATTAGGAAGTGCTTATAAATGATAAATACAAAAACTCTATACCGGAACGAACTTTTTATGAGCGCCATGCGAAATTATGGGCCGATTCTCACCATTTTCAATAGGCTTGGTCCTTGTGACAATGAGAACCTATTCGCTCAATTTCATCAACTTGTATTCGAAACTGCGACCTGCGCTCTGTTTCTCAAAAATACACGTTAGAAATATACAAGTAAATTTTATATGAAACAAAAACTGTAAAATTGTTGCTTTTTAATTTATTTTTCTTGTTGATTTGTAACTTTTGAGAAACATGGCCCTGTACTTTCTACATAAGGTTTACATGGACAGCCAGCCAGGCGAAAGGACATCAATAGCAAGACTCAAAAAAAAATTTTGAGGCAATCGGTATACCAAATAGTGGGTAAAGGTGTTACACATATCAGCGCAAAGGCATTATACACCCTTAACTATGGTTGTGTGGGTATAAATGCACCGTTTGGTGCGGTTTACACGCTGATTGCATCATCGGACCTTATTTCTTTAAAAATTAAATCGGAGCTCGCGTTACGGTCACTTAAGATCGTTAATACCGTGTTCAGATATACCTTTTTTATTGAGTCAATACTCAGTTTATTGACATAATAGCTAACTCAATTAGCGTTTGACAGTTTAAAAAAAAACATTGTTTATGTTACTACTACATATAACATCCAACGTGAACAAAAATGTACATTTTTTAGCAAAATGTAAACAACTTTTGACATCTTTAAGGAATAAACATCTGGCTTTTGCGCAGAGCTAATAAATGGGCCTTTGTTTTGTTGTGATTTCAGTTGCCAAATATCAAAACACTTTGTTTAGTAAGTTGTGTTTTGCTCACTAAACACGCTTGTGACAGGGTTGCATTTTAATTTTACTCAATATTTATAACAATTTCGTATTAATTGAGCAATAACTAAATTGGAATTTTATATGAATAATTGAGCTCAATAATGTCATTTATTGCCTAAAACTCAATTAGTGATTTTTTTGTTTGAAAATATTGATGGCATTGATTCGGGAAAGATGGGCTTTTAACAGAATGACTGTACATTCCGTACGGCGACCGTAACCATCGAATTGATAAAATTAAAATTTGGTGTTAAGTTTACTAAAGCTTGAGGTTCACGCCATGCTTTCTATGCATTTGTTACTTTCTAGACCTTTTTTCAAGACACAAGGTATCCTACGTAATGCCTTCGATGCGTATATGGGCATTTCCATTTTGACGTGTCGTGATATTTGTAACACAAAATGTAAAAAAATTAAATGAAGAAGTCAAATTTGTAAAAAGAGTTTTTATATATACAAAGTAATGAAGTAGCACTAACTATAGTTACAGCAATGGACGCTAAGGATTTGCAGATGTAAGGAAAAATCTGGGCTGGCGTGACGTTTAAAAAACGGAAGTGGATTTTGACTTGCATTACAAAACTGAATAAGACTGCGAATTGAGCAAGATGTTTTGTATAAAACCTTTTTTAGTAAACTTTGGACTACTAGATTTATTTTTCAAGCTATAAAATTTAAAATCTTTGCTTGTTTTAAGGTAAATATGGGCATTTTCAGCGAAAAGTCTCCTTTTTCTAATGTAACGCCAGATTACAAATAAGGTTGTATTTTCGGATTATGTTGTTCAATCGTTATCCAATTTGTTAATTAATGTAGAGCTATACATATAAATTTTTGAGAAACAATTTAAAATACTTCTGGCGTTACGTTACAAAAAGTAGACTTTTCGCTGTAAATGCCCATATGTATTTCACGGGGGTGCAGTAAAAGTTTTAATGATTCTACTTTTTTAATGAAAGTATAATGTCATCAACGCATTTTTCGCGTGGTCTACTAAGACTAAAATTCGATACAACTTTGTCTTAAGTAGCTATTAACGGCTATTAACGGATCCGATCTAAGGTCTTTTATCTGTGGCTTGGTGTCAAAAAGGGCCAATGTCAATATTTTGCTGTTTTGCCTTAATCGTTTTATTATGTGTCTTTTCTTACTCTCGTTTTTGCTGCAACAGCCAATGTCAGAACAGCTTCCTAAGGGTTTTGCTAGCCAATTCCACTAAAAACTCTTCTCTAAAAAAACTTTAATTTAAATTTTCTTAAAAGTAAACATTTTGACATAGGCCCTTTGAGTTCCAAGCCCCAGATGCTTGTATTAGGTTCAGTTTTAGACAGAAAAAAACTTGTCTGGAGTAATTTGAAAGTTTTTGGTGATTTAAAGTAAATTTTTTTTCGTTTAGAAACTCTTTGTGGATGGCGATGTTTTATTCTTTCAAAACTTTAGGAGTTTTTAACAAGTTTTATTTAGTTCACTAAAAACAATCGGTTTGAGTATTTTAATTTTGTCAAATTGTTTTTTTTTTAAATTTGGCATTTGATTTTGTTAATTTTTTTTCTTTGCTTACAAATCGGTTTATTTCTTTTTAAATTTTCCATTTTATATTAAAATTTTTTTTGAGTTGATTTTTTTTTTTTTTATAAAAATCACCTAAATTGTTTTTAGAATTATTTGATTTGTCTCATTATTTGTTCTATAATCTTGTTGTTGTAGCTTTTTTTGTTCTGAAAATTTATTATTTAAAATTGTCGACTTTTTTTTGTTTTTAATTATTTTTTTCAGGTGGTTTTTTTTCTTGTATTTATTTCTTTATTTGCTTTTATACAATTTCATTCATAGATAATTTACAACTTCCCACTTTTTTTGTTTTTTTTTTTTTTTAATTTTAAAGTATTTGTAGTTCTAATTTAATAAATTTTTTATGATTGAGTAATTTGTTTAAAGTACTTATTTTATTTCAATTTTTTTTATTGTTTTAGAGATAAGACTTTTATTATTTTTTTAGATTTTGAAATTATTCTTTCTGTTTTAGCTTTGTTTACACTTTTTTTTTTAAAGAATTTTTGTTGTTAATTCTTTTAAATAATTGTCTTTTAAATAATTTGCAGGATGTGATTTAGCGTTTTTTTTTTTCAAACATATTTAATTATTCTCAAATTCTTTATTTCAGTTTTTTTTTTACTAGTTTTTAAATTAAGATTTTCTAATCGAGATTTGTCTTATTTACCAATTAACTACTTGTTGTAGTTGTAAAACAAACAAAAAAAAAACCAAAAAACATAACTGCCACTTTTTTTAAAAAAATTTTCAAAATTGCGCGTGTTATTTGTTTGTCTGTCCGTTATGAACTAGAGTTCTGTATTCAAACAAATTTGTAATTTTTAGCGTTTTTTTATTTCGTTTTTCTTTTACAACCGTCTGATTTTTTGGGGTTTCTGCTGGTCTCTGTGAGTTGTTGTTGTGGAATAACTACAAAAACCGTATGGAGATCTGTTGGGGAATCGTTCGCTTGTCGTACGTAGTAGTAGTTTGTCTATTTGAGTTTGAGTTAAGCGATTGCAGCAGCTCCTTTTTTTTGTACTTATATAATTATTTAAACAGCGACGTTGGCGTCAACGACATTTACTAGTAAAATAATCGTGTATGAACGAACGTTTATTACTTCTTGTAGTGAGTAGTTGGTCGTATGTTTGATTTGGTCTTAAAAAAAACAACAACAACAGAAATACAACCCCGTCTACGTACTACAAACACACATATACAGTTAATTTATATGAAAACACAATAAACGACGACGTTTACGACCACGAGTATTAAAACTTTGCGTCGTTTGTTTTGTTTACTCTTTTAAAAAGAGTGATCGTTTTTCATTTGACTAGAACACAGAACAACAAATACAAAAGAACAAAACAAACCAAAAACAAATTGAACTGTGTTTGATTTGTTGCCTTTTTATTTAACAATAAAAACAACAAAAACACATACATACTCAATTACAAATAATATTGATACAATCGTAAACTTAAATTGCTCTATAACAGGGATGGAAAATAGATTTTCTTATTATCTACTAACTTTTAAAGCAAAATGTATTTTTCAAGACCTGGCGGTAGGTATAACTTTTGAATTGATTTTTTGTTTTGTTTTAAATGTAAGTTGAACGGACGAGTTTTGCGCTCGTATTCTATAAACCACACATAAGTCTTGATTTTAAGGATCTAGAAATGGCTCAGTTTGCCCGAGTATGAAATAGAAATATTTCTCGGCACTTCTTTTGAAGAATCTAAAAATGAAAGTCATTCGTCAAGGAAACTTTTAACAAGGTTCTATAAGGAAATATTTGGCGCTCATTATTTAAAAAGCTTTCGGAAGCCCTTTAAAAAGTACAAACTGTTCCTTCATCGCTGATGAAACATTTTTAAATGAAAACAAAACGGCTACAGCTGGCAAAAAATTTTAATCTATAAAAACGATTTTTGAACTTGGTCATGTTAAAAATAATGTCCTGCGAAAAATAATATTTTTTTGGAATCAGTAGCTCATTTATGTTTGTCTCGCATTTAACTAGTAAATTGTAACAATACACAATGTAAGATGAAAAAAGTGGTTTTTAACACATTCTGCATCTTTGCTTTGCGAGAACTATCTAAGTAATTATAGAAAACATGTGACAAAAAGTGTTTCTTCAACAATATTTTACGAAAAGTTTCTCAAAAGAAGTGTCAAAATAAGTTACACTTCAAATTGTAACTATTTTAAGTTTAAATTGCAATTAATTATATAAAATAATTAATAATAATTTACAAGATTTTGTTTGTCGTGCTTAATTCCCAATAATTAATAATAAAATAAATATGAAGCTCAAATCAGCCTAAAAAATAATTATATATGTACATACATAAGTATACACATGTATGTACTCAAGCATGTGTTTGCAAATATTTTTTTTTTTCATTTAAATAGAAAATATAAAAAATTTACATGAATAATTAAAAAATTAATGGAAATGATGAAAATAAATTAAGTAAAATTGTTATATTATTTTGTCATTTTAAATTTATTTTATCCCTTTATTGTTTTGGTTTTATTATAAATTATTTTTTTCGTTGACGTTTCGCTTGTATTTTACACTTAATTACTTTTTTTTTGTTACTTAGGTTAACGTAATGATATTGTTACATATAAAGGGCCAAATAAACGACATAAGGCAGTTTGTCAACAACAATATGCTTGTGTAAATTTAAAAAATGTATAATATTCAGACAAACATGCTCCTACATATTTTGTATATGTTTGTGTAACCGCTTGTGTGTTTTATTTAGCATTAAATACATGCATTTAATGCCATGTTAGAAATTGTTGAAGTAGCAATAATTGGCCAGACTTCCACATCGTGAGTTGTGTAAATTTCGGAAGAAAGACCGCTATTTATTTCATGTGTAATTTTCCTTCTTTAGATTTTTTAACAGATATAGAAGAAAATAAATCCAGCGAATTCGAATTTTTATTTATAATGCAATACCATTAAGTGTATCGAAGCTACACGGACAGAATTATTAACTAAATATGGCTTGAACCAAGAAAATTTTGCATGATCCCATCCAAGCCAAAAATTACTTATTCTTTATTTTATTTGTTTCTTGTTAAGAAAATTTTAATTAAAAACGAACAAAATAAGTTAAAATCAAGAAATTACTTTTAGATTTTGGATTTTCTTGTTTAAAGAAACGAAATTCATTACTTTAGAAAATAAACTTCTTTCCGTGTACCGTTTTTAATGTCTGGAAATTCTAATTATGTAGTACTTAGATTTTTATTTGGTCAGCCTCTACTATACCAAATAGGTACATATACATATTGAATGTAATGTACACATAAAATTTTCATGCACTATGGTTTTAAGAATTACTTTTCATGCTGATTTATTTACTTTTCGTCTGGATAGTTGATTTTATAATTTAAGTCCACTTCTAATTAAAAAATATCATAAAATTAAGCTAACAACTTTTTAGCATTTTATTTAGATTTTTTACGAAATGTTTAATTAAATTAAATAAGTAGCGTTTGTAAAAGGTAAGAATTAAAAAAAAATCAATGGTACCATGATTTCCATCCTTGCTTTATAACGACAACAACAATATTATCTCTCTTTTTACTCCATGAAATCAAAATAATGCTCATATTTAAGAAATTTTCATATGATTTTTTTCATTGTTGGTGTTGTCGTAGGGTTTCAGCGTTACCGTTGTGACGCTAAAATATTAATCTGATCTATTTTTAAGACTCTTGCCAGTTTTTGTGCCTCTTTTTTAAATGTATTCTTTTGAATTATTTGATATCGAATCGTGCTGCTTTGTACTTGATACGAGACTTAAAGTTTGAAAATTTAAAATCCGATGTTTATAAAATTCAAAGATAAAAATTCAAAATTCATCTGGCAAAAAGTGAACGGAATTGGAGTAGCGGCACAAAAAATATATTCTGGAGAACGGTGGGAGAAAAATTATCTAAATGTTGCACATAGGTACACATAGCTGGGTAATCACAACAAAAGCTTCCTATAAAATGGGTTGGAGTGGAGAAGTTGGCGGGTCGCACCCGTACAACATTATAGATTTGTATATCTGGAAAATGGCAAGATCCAAAGTTTCCACTCTAAGTATAAGCATCTTGGTTATCAATAAACAACGTCCGACAAAATGTAGGCAGGATTAGGGAAGTGGGAGTGGCACCTGCCATACAAAATAAACATAGGTTTCCGTATATCTAGAGCACGGTAACAAATTTTTACCAAATTTTTAAACTGCAGCAAACGTAGCAAAGCGCACTGGGTTAAGCTGGTACATACATATGGAGGGCTCAAAACTGACCGAACCAAGTCAAGAATATAATATATATACATATATAAGCTAATGCGAAATTCTCCGTAAAGCTTAACTCTATTCAGTTCTGTAACGGACTAAATCAAAAAGTGTTTCATTCCTAAGGTAAAGATAATAAACCAAAGTCAATGGCTCCAGTAATTAATGCCAATTCACTTACTCAACCTCAAAATATTTTCGAATTGTCTTTTTTAACTGGGTTCGCTTTAGTTCTAAGCCCTCCATATAAAAAATTCAAAATGCGTTGGTTCTTTTATTCATTATAGACTACTTTACTGCTGAACCAATTCTTCTGAATTTTTCATAGTAATTTTATGATTCCTGTGTGGCACCTCCCACACAAGAAAATATACATACATATTTAAGTAACAGTATAGTATAGTAAAATAGTATAGTAAAAGTTTTTAAATTTGAACAAATACATGCTGAACTGACAATGTGAGCATGGAACCTGCAATAGAAGGACAATGTAATTGTTTGAATAGCTGGAGAAGGATAATAATAGAAGTTGGAAATTTAGTACAAATTTCTTTGTTATTAACACAAAAAAAAAATTACTTATTTTAATTTAATGTGGGTAGGGAAGCGCACCTGATTAAGCTAGTTTAAAAAAATTATTATAAATTAGTAGTTTTAAAGTCACTCGGTTGCTGTTTGAAATAGCCATTTTGCGACCTCTTTTTAGGAAAATACCCTTTGGTGCCCCACTTTTTCAAAATTTTCAACGGCAACGCTGTAGGGTTCGTTTTACTTTAAAAAACCAACAACTTCACTCATTTTAACAAGTGTACGAGTGAGTATGTATGGAAATTGCTAAAGTGCTGAAGAAAAAACAAAGTTTAATTCCTATTTTGTTTTGTTTTTACCATAAAATTTTTTTGTTATAATTAAAAGTTTTTATTCTGTTTGTTTATTTGTTTTTCTTGCTTTTGGACTTTAAAGTTTATTTTTATACACATATTAGTATTTCTTAGGTTTTGTTCTTTTTCCTAGCCAATTACTATTGATGTTGTTGTAATGGATGTGCGTTATCATTGTGGCGCTACTTTGTCGCCGTTTTTTGTCTACTAACTCACAGTGTGATCGTACAGTGGGATATAAGAAACAAAAATACAAGTAAAATTCCATACCTATTCGGCTTTTTCGACTTTCTGATAATTTGATAATGATTTTTCGTAATTTATTACTATTCAACACGAGAATGATTAAAAAACTAGATACCGGAAATAAGCACATCGCGTACATATAAGAAAAAAAACCGCTTATTAGTAAGTAGACAATACCCCAATGTAATTTTCCGTACTTTTCATTAAAAAAAATGTTCTATAAAAGAAAATCCCATATAAAAAAAAAACCTGATCGGTATAAGAAACTTTTTTTAAAACCGAAGTTGATAAACGATATGAAAAAGATTTTATACACAAATATTTTTTTTGGCGGCAATACTGAATGAATATAGGTACCTACAAAAAAAATATACAATTATGCGTTTCTTGAACCATAGCTTTAAGTGCTGCTGCTTAAGTTTTTGAGGAGAGAGAGGAAAAGAAATGGCATTATATTTTCCCTTCTCTCCATAAAGCTCAAAACTTCATGGCTAAAACTTGAAGAGTGTATAGATAAATTTTTATAAGGAATAACTTTCTTATTAACAATAATTGCTCATACGAAAAATTCGAATATAAAGCTTCGTACAGACGGTGGTCAGATCTTGCAATGTTTTTATTTTTCTGACAATGGTGCCAGATGCATTAATTTTACACATCTGCCAAATGAAACTGAGCTTACAATGTACACACAGTTGCAAGACATTTTTAGGCAATTTTAATGACAACATTGTAAGATCTGACCACCGTCTGTACGAAGCTTAAGGAACAATTTTATGTCAATTTTCTTATATCGGGCTTAATATTGAATTTATGATGTACATATTTAAATTTATTTGACCTTACGGAACTATAAATCGTTGTGAATTAAGGCGTATTAAAGAAATTTCCAAAAATAATTTTTATATAAAACCTATGCCTTATTATGGGCCGAACATCTCTAAGTTTTATCAATTAATTTCTCGTCATAAAAAAACTTAATTTATTCTAATTTTAATAAAATTCATTTCAGGATTAACTTCAGTTTTATGGGTAATAAAGGGACTTTAGAAAGGGGGAGGGGGTCATAAAATCCAGAAGATTGATTTCTAAATTTACCGAAATTTCAATAAAATAGTAATTTTTTAGCGTTTAAGGTGTATTTAAGCTTTTCGGAAGGCGACCTTACATGAGACATGTGGTAAATTCTCAAATTCTCGATCAAAGTCTTTTGGTGGGATAACTAGTCCAACGAAACTAAATTGTACAAAATTTCACCAAATCTTAAAAATTGACCACAGTTTGAGACGTTTTTAAGTGTTGTCCGAGAGTTGGCTTTATATGGGGTCTATGGTAAATTATGAACCGAATATTACGAAATTTCGTGGGGTGGTTTTTAGTCATATGAAACGATTTTGCTTAACATTTTATTTTGCCACTAATTTATGCTCTTTTTGGAATAGAAATAGAAATTTTCTGGAAAAGAAATAGAAAAGGCTAGTCTACATTTCTGGCCTTAACACTTTTCCTACTAGGCCGATTTCGCTGAATTTCAAACGAAAATCGCTTAAAAGAAGTAAAAACATATTGACACCAACAGACGGAAAAGACTAAATCGGCTATACTCAAGGACCCAGTATTATATTTATGGGGTTTCAGATATATATCAAAATATATTCTTTGGAATGACAAACTTAGTATATTCTGATTTAGAGTTCGTTGAGGAGTTTATAAAAATATCGTAATTTTAGCAGAATATGCTATTGGTATGCCTGTATTTGTTGTTTCGTTACCCGGTTTTCTTTTTCAAGTTTTTTAAAGCGTTAATTATATGCAGATCTAAGATTGACTCAAATTATCTCTAACACTGATTTGGATTGATAAGCGATTATTAGTGTAAATTGACTGTACTTTCGATCTTTTTTCATTTTAATGTCCTGGCACAATATCCACAAGGTAAATTTCTTATAATACCTTACATTTGCACTTTTATCGAGAAAGTTATAATCCCTTTGTACACAGTGCGTGTGACTATGTGTATGTGTGTTCTAAAAAGATAACGTTTAGAACACTGTATATTTTTGCTCGTCTTAATTTACAAATGTGTGAAAACAATGTACGTTGGTTGTTTAAACAGTAACTGTCTGTCTATCTTTAATACGTGATATAGTCGTGTGGCGTTTGTTGTGGCAAGTAAATGGTGTTATAAAAAGATATGTTAATGATTAATCAACTACCAAACAAAAAAAAAATGATTTTAAATCAGAGACCGGCAAACACATGCCTGGGAATGTTTTAGTAGTTTAATTGATCAATAGATCAATGTAATGCTAAGTTCACACTTGGGTTTTTAAACGCGCTTAAGCAAAATGTTGATTTAGCTAATCAAAGCCGTTCACATTACATTTGAGATGATTAAGATGACAGATGATTAAGAAAAAAACACACAACAAACACACAAAAAAACAACAAACAAATTTATATTTCTTTAAAGTATTAAAAATGGATAAAAACACTTTTATAAATTTATCAGAAGATTATTTTATTCATTTTAATGATGAAATTGTGAACATTTATGAATTATTTAAGGAAAAAAAATAAAAACATTAAGCAGAAATCTTGGCCGTTTGTACACGATCATGTTGGCGATTCTACATTTGAGGTATGTTCAGTGGATTCTACGTGATTTATGAAGTGATTTAGTTGTAATCATGTCAATTTGAAGTGATTCACAAATCACTTCATGGTATGGGAAATCATCTCGATTTTGAAGTGATTAGAGCTTAATCACGTTCGAGCTGCTTAAACGCGTTTAAGAACCCAAGTGTGAACATAGTATAAGCAACCCAATAAAAAATTGTATCATTCAGCGAAGCACTAATGGTACATTTAAAAAAATAAGCGTACAATTATGCGCTATGCAAAAAGACATACAGAAATGCAGTAAAGTAAGTGAAAAAACTCTCAACAACTTTTATAAAAAAAACAAGTAAGAAAGTATAGTCGGTCAAGCCCACCATATGATACCCTACATCATAGTATTTTAAAACACATCATGCTTATGTGTCCATGTAAATATGAATTTATCTATGTTTATAAACTTCATAAAAATTTGTTTGAAAGTTTGTGAGAGGCAGAAATTGCCCCCTACCTCCACTTGTGGTCCTATTTTTGAAAAACTGTATAGCTTTTGTGTCCATATAGATATGGTCCTATCTTCCCTCGTGGTCCTACTATTCGGCCCATTTTCAATAGGCTTGGGCCTTGTGCCAATAAGAACCTATGACCCAAATAATCAAATTATCTCCAAAAAATTGCCAGCCAGCCAGCCAGCCTGCCAGCCGGGCGGACATCGTTAGTTCGACTCAGAAAGTGATTCTGAGTCGATCGGTATACTTTAAGGTGGTTCTAGGACCAATATTTTAAGGCGTTACACACATCAGCACAAATGCATAATACCCTCTCCACTATTGTGGTGTGGGTATGACAACATTTCAAGTGCTGATCGTTACATCCAACAATCTTTTTTATGCGCTGAATAATGCGCTTTATGTGTCACAAATGTATTGCTTCAAAGTGGGAATTCGGCATATAAAATGTATGTCTTCCGTTTGCGCAATGGTAAGCGAAACTTTTATGTTTCTCCCTTACAAACCTGCTTCGTTCCATTTTTAATAGGGAGTGTTAACAAAAGACTTTTATTGTAATATTCACCCTTATTGTGTTTGGCGTTTTTACGCCTACGACTGTTTGGTAATAGATTAAAGGAAAATAGTTCACGTTCTCTTTAATCTATTACCAAACAGTCGTAGGCGTATTTTAAATACGCCAAACACAATAAGGGTGATTATATTGGCGGAAAAATCTTCTAAAAATCGGTTAAAAAGAAAATAAAATCGTTTAGTCAGAGTTTCCCAAATGGGGTTCTGCAGACCTCTTTGTATCCGTATTTCGTTTCGAATGTATTTCGTCTTTTTATAAAATAATTTATAAGCACATTACGAAAAAGCAACTTTAAAGAAAGCACGGTGTAGTAGTTTTGCTGAACTCTGTTTTAAAATGATGTGTAATATTGCATCTATTGTCTTACAATCAGACTACCTTATTTCCGGTCTTGTGCTTAGACCACTATCTATCTTAAATTAGGACTTATTCGTGTCCTTTACTCGTCCAAATGTCTTATTTCGACACGGTTTTACCATTTGTAACCAGACTATTGAATTATGCTCAGACTACAGTTTTATACTCAGACTACCACAATCTTATACTTATGGCTAATAAATTAGTGAATGTTTAAACGCTGGTTTAGTTGAACTAAACTTAAATTTATATATAGTTTAAACTCAACAACTATAAATCAGTGCCCATGTATTATATGTATTTAAAAAATAACATGCGGCAGCACTACGATAAATTTTGTCGAATTCATATGGTCTGCATTGGTAGTTTAAACGCCCAATTTTTACGTTAACAGATAGTTTATATGTTTACTGATTTATAGATATATTGGTTTAAACACATTTAACCCAAAAAGAGAGTTTAACTTGCTCTTATTTATTAGCCCTCAGACTGTCAACTTAAAGCTAAACAGCAGTATTATAATCGGTCATTCAATTTATACCAAGGATACCAACTGCAACTTCCTACAAGCGCCTTTTATTTAGTCGACGGACTAATGTTGGATACATTTTTTAAAAAAGCGGCAAATTTTGGTTAATTTGAAATATTGTGAAATATCTCGCTGACAACATTTGGACTTAGCACCGAAAGAAATGCGAATTTTTGCAAGGTCCAAAAAAATTCAGCATCTATCGGATATCTTGTGGGAGCGTCCGGCAATGATCCTAACCCCACGTCTTCATTCGCTTTCGATTTGAACATGACATGACCATAAAGCCGGCAGAGCAACGATATTAATTTGTTCACGCTCTTGTATGTGGCGAATACGTGTTGATGTTCATTGACCACAATTTTTGTTTTTGTGGTGTTTGGTTGTATACAGAAAAAACATGCCAACATCATGGCGCACATGGATGCTAAGACAAATGTTAAGGCAACGATGGCAGCAAATGGACGAAACATGAACGGTCTACACGAGTAGAATTCATGTGCGACATGCTGTTCTTACCAAGTTGATAGATAGTGGAGACGGTTAGTAACAATTGATAGTCATAGGAGGTTAAGTCTGGAATAGGTAATAGATAAGGCGGAGAAGACAAAACGTTCTAATCAAAATTTTCTGAATAGTTTTTAACTAGTCTTGCAACATGTACATTTTCGTTTTTTTCATAAATGACTTTATTGGCAACACTTCTCCTAAAATGTCATGGTCATACAGGGTATCTTTACGATTTTATAGCAATAACAATATTGTCGTAAGCGACAAATTTCATACAAAATTTATATGAAATAAAATATAAAAAAAACTCTCTAATGTAAAATGTTATTTTTGGCGCTTACGTTATTTTCGCGGTTAGGGTTCGATGTGGTCGGATATTGTCATGATGAAATATTACCGCTTTAGGTCTGGTCGCTTATTCCGGGCTATTTACCTCAAATAATCGTTTCAAACAAATCCATTATATTATATGCAGGCCTTTTGTCATCGTCCGATTTTTTTGGTCTTAGTCAGACCACAGTCTATCCATTTCATAATCATGATATTGCCTTATACCCCAAGTACTATCTAACATGAATTTGGTAGAGTCTGTGGATTTTCTATGAAAATAACACTTCCTATTGATATTCATTGTGTATAAATTTACAAAGACAAATAAATCAAACAAAAAAAAATTGGTCAAGCAAATCCGTATAAATCTGTTGGAAATAAAACTTTAATTGTAGGCTTGTTTAATGCGGTTGGCATTCGGCTACTCAAGAAATAGAATTTTTGCACTAGTGGCTTATTTAAATTCATGGAAATGAATAATTGACTACATTGAAATTCACAAGAAGTAGAGAAAAATTGTGACAAATAAAAGTTGATGAATTATAAGAGTTGTGCATACTAGAGAAGAGGCCTTAACACAGCAGCGCTTGATATCAATCGTACTTTGTTCAAAAGTTTATAGAAAACTTTCTGAAGAACTTTTGAAAGTGGCTAAACTTTGTAGCGGTATCGATTGCATTCGCAAAATTTTGGAAATATTTTCTTTAAATTTATGTAAATTTTAATTTTTAATATGAACCTTTTTAATGAAATCTAAAACTTGCCTATTATTTTTTCTAATAAAAACGTTATTTTGAATTAAATTGTTTGTTTAACTTTTTTTTAACATTCCTTTACAAGTTTTACAAGATCTCTTTAGCCACATTAATTCATGTTAAAGACATCATTACAAGCACGAAAACTCACACAAAACTTGACGCCTTTTCCAGCAAGCCAGCATTTGTATGAAATGACTGACTGTCATTTCGAATGTCTGTCTATTTGCAAGTTTTATTTGTTAGCGATCTCGTCTAAAATGGCTAGAAACAATTACTCAAACATGGCAAACAACGTGCAACTGCATAAATTATTTAAACCAACCAAAGAAGTAGACAAATCTTAAAATAAACTCAGAAAAAAAAGAAATCGCAAAATCTGATGTGGACGAGAGAAACTGCTTAAACAACTGATTCACACCTTAGATAGCAGGCAGCAACAGAATAAATATTTAATATTACTTAAGAATACAAGAACCAACAACAAGACATTCAAAAAGTATCTTGACTTTTTGGCCCAAAAACCAAAGCGAAATAAAAGCCCTTGAACATTGAAAAACCTGGGAGTGGTTAAACATAAACTTACAAGTTTTCTTCAATAGTTTAAGTTGCAAGAAAAATAATTTCCTTTTAAAAATAATATTTTTTTTTGTACAAATTCAATCTCTACTTAAAAATTCATTTCAGCGTCTTAATCTGATAAATTGCTTTTTTCTAAAAGCCGGTAAAGCTAAACAATGACAAAATGTTTTATTACTGTATTGTGTTTTTTTTTTTAATCTTAATTTATATTTGAAAGGCTTTTGCAAAAAAAAATCCAACGATTAAAATCACAATAAAAAGAAAAACTATTTGAAGTATGTAACTATCGGTTAACTACAACTGCACTGCGATCGCGCTTAAAAAGTCGCTTGCAATGTGTCAAATGGAATGAAAACGTGCCACAAAAGTCTTGCTACGAGTACTTCAACAACATTAACACAAGTAGTCGATTTTGTAAAAATTTATTTGTAAATCCAAACTCAAAAATAAAATAAAAAGTGTCATATACATGCAATCAGTTTTGTTTGTTAGTGATCGGAAAAGTCACTCTTTTTTTATATTAAATATTCACACCTTTTACAATGATTTCGATTTGCCACAGAGACAAATTTAATTTGAAAGATAATCGTTTAATACCAACGTAGATCTGTAAATAAAGTTGTGAAAGAAAATAATAATAAGTACAAATACCTGATAGAAATCGAAGAAAAATAAATAATACGATGGTCATTTTTAAAAATCCCCAGGGAGGTAGTTTGATTGTTTTTAAAAAGCCGTCTATTAGGCAATCGATAGTAGAGATCATGTAGGATGCTTTTTTAAAATCAAGCAAACAAAATATAGTCAAACGCAGCCGCTCTACACGTTGCGACCAGTTGTACAATTTGATCAAGTTGTACAACCAATTGTTGCGTTAGAATTGTAGTTGGTCTTCGATTGAAAAAAAATCAAAAGATTATTGATTTTTATTCAACTAGTATATGGGCATTTCCGTCAAAAGGTTATTAAAAGCTGATTATTTTACGATATTGTTATAAAGAAATATTTAGATTTTACTTATTTTATAAATTTACCCATAAATTTGTTCTCTAAGATGAACAATCAGACTGCAAAGTTGTGCAAACGTAATTTCTTATTTGTGAGAATGTTTTATTGTATGTTTTCTTTAATATTTATCTTTCTTAAAAGAGGTGATATTTGATACAAATTATTCCAAAAACAATTTCTAACATGGTCTGTAATCTAATGCTGGGTACACACTATGCAACGCGTTTAAGCAATCTAGTGAATTAAATTCATTTTCATTCATTCCAGATTGCATCAACATCAAAACGCTTTGATATTTTGAGGTTGCATTGAAACAGACTGCATGCAGGTTGCACTGTGTGTACCCAGCATAACGAAGAGTTCAAAGAGGAATATGTTATTCGGATAAACGGTAAATTTTAAGGTAGGCTAGCAAGTAGTGAGCTAGTCTATCAACCTCGGGGTTGCGGGTTCGATTCCCGTCAGAGACTCTAGTTTCTTTCCTGCAGACAAGCGTCAAGCTTCGCGGGGATAAGCATAGGGAATAAAAAAAAAATCAGTTGAATTATTACGGAAAAAAATTCACGTTCGAAATGTCACGTATGGACCCAGATTTTGGCTTAAAAAAAAGAAAATAGAGACGATTTTGGAATCAAACCCAAAGACATTTTAATGTTACATTGCTACGTAAAATTCTGAAAGTAGTTTGACTAAGAAATTGTGCCAGGTTTCGTTGAATTACGCCTTTTTATACATGGCCACAAAAACTACTTCTGTTTTTTTCACGTTCGAACCGCTACTTCTTTTGTCATTATCTTTGTCCTAGAATTGCACCCTCCATAAACTTTAGCATAGATAACAGTGCTTTAATTTGAGGGTTAAGAAAACATAAAAATATTTTTTGTTTAAAATGTTATTGCATTTTTGAGACGTACGACTGTCACGTTCAACACTTTGGAATTACCCATATTCAACCCGATTGTACGGCCAGATGCAAAGTGAAGGGGGCGGCATTGTTATATTTTTTTTTTTTTAAGTAAATCGTTCTTAAGTAAAAGTGTTATACTTAGTATCCAGTCTTATTCTTTGCCATCGTCCAGACTTTCAACTTTTATTGCCATAAAATAGTATATACCATAAAATAAATCTGGCGTTTTGCGATTTCATTGGCAGAACATGACCCATAGTTTAAGACTCTTACTAGTCCGAGTATAAGACTCCGACCGTCTTATACATACTCATTCCCGCTTTTACTTATAATCAGAGTTGCCAGAAGTAGGGAAAATCCCTACAAGTAGGTATTTTTTAAACTAAAATTGAAGCGTAGGGAAAATTGGACATAATTTCCAATTTTCATAATCTCCAATATGTAGGGATTTTTCTTCATATCGCATTATTTATGAAATAAATGCAGAAAAAACGTATTTTTAGTAAAACATATTTTCTAGTCCAAAACGGTTGAAAATTTTTCTTTTCCCTAAAATCGCTTAAAAATATATTTCCAGAGTTGTTTGTAGTTTAAAAAGTTAGCGACACTTAAATGTATATATTTGTTTTTTCTAAGATATCTTAAAAAACAAAGTGGTGGGGTTCTTAACAACTGTTTGCTGAAATCGACATCAGTGACTTAGTGACAAACAAAGAATTTGTCGTACAAAAAATATTTTTCCTGCATTACTTAGGGTTAGCGAAGATGCTAACGAATAGTGGGTATCAATTGTTACAGCTTAAGGTGTCTCAAGAAAGAGATATGTCTATATGTACACTGAGGTATACATACAATATCACTAGCGCCATTGGTGTATAGAGTGAAAATGCCAACCATTTCACTTATCCCTAATGGCAATGGTTCGTTCTAATACCAAGGGATATTTTTCAATGTTGAAAGATTTAGTTAAATTTATTAAAAGTACACACATGTGTATTATTTTTGGTCAAAGCTTTTAAGCCTTATTATTGTATATGATATTCGCCATATTATTTCCATTGTGTCCTATATTATGCAATAAGTCGCACAATAGTTTCATTCATCCAATAGAAATAACATAAACAACATTGTACAATGTTGACTACACATTTCACTTTCCATTTGTTGGAACAATAAAAATCAAAAGTCTTTTGATTGCTGTTAATATATTGTGTCACCTTCGAATATCACATACACATCGACGATATAATTGTACAATACGTAAAATTTAATAATTTTATGCAAGTGTATGAGCCGCTTTATATACATTTTCGAATAAAATTTATTTTTTATTACTATTGTTTTTTCTTCTGTTTGAATGACAATAATGCGTAGGGACTTTTGTAGGGGAAATTTTATCAACGGAAATTTTTTTAAATCGGATTTTTTTTTTTTGCATGTGTAGGTATTTTTTCGAAATATCCACTGGCAACACTGCTTATAATACCGTCTTATATTTCTAACCAGTATTTTATATGGACTAGTCTTTTATATGGAATACTAAGTCTGACTCCTTTTAACACTCAAACTTCTGTCTCACAGAAGACAAAAATCTACTCTTTAAAGCCGAACAACCATTTCACGAAATCGCCCACCCACTGTAACAAAAAAAAAAATATATCAAAGTAAATAGAAAAACTAATTACAAAGCACAAGTCTCATACGTAATAATTTTTTCGTTTTTGTTTGTTGTCTAAATTACTTATAAGGCTTCTGGTTTTTTTTTTAATTCAAAAAGAGACTGAAATAGAAACCCAAAAAAATATGAATTCAATAAAAACCTCCAGTCAAATTATGATTATTGAAATTGAGAACAAATTGGAAATGATATATTTAGCAACAAAAAAAAAATCGACCAAAAATAAAAAAAACAAAAGCACATCTCAATTATCAAAGAAAATTATTTATTAGATGCTTTTAATTATGAGTATCAGAATGAATATTATAAAACAAAACCGCAAATCTAAAAACAAAAAAAAAAAACTTTTTTAGTCTTCACGAAAAAAAAACTCAAAAATACAGAAATGTCAATAAAACAGCAAAAAAACGCAGTTAAATGATAATCGTTAAAGCTTTACTGGCCGATAATGAGAATGGACTTAATGGGGACTATTAATAATGTTTTATTATTTACTTTTAAGCAAAACCATGATGCGAAAAAAATATCAAATTTTAAAAATTGGACAACAAATTCTAGGCGTTTTTTGGCGAAAAAAATGTTTAATTTGCAAATTGTGTGTGATAAAATCGTTACTTTAATAGCGGTTAACGTACCCTATAGTAGGTAAGATACTCTGACTGATTTGTCAAGATGATTAACCATACATTGAAGAGATTTGATAATCACTTAAAATTGACATCATTACTAAAATATCTCATTAAACACTTAGAATACTCTGAGAATACCTTAAACTGAGTATTATGTAGAATCGGTCACCATGAACGTACCCCTCACGTGTACAACCGACCACGATTTCTTCTTAATGTTTTATTTTTTCCTTAAACAATTCATACATTTTCACAATTTTATCATTAATATGTTTTAAATAATCTTCTGAGAACTTTATAAAATTATTTTTTTAAACATTTTTAATACTTTAAAGAAACACATTTTTGTTTCCTAATCAACTGTCATCTTAGGCCCCTATTGCGGTTTAGAACTCAACTGAGTTTAATTTCTTAATTTTTGTATTATGGTTTACAACTTTGCTAAATTGTGGTGAACAAAAACATAACAAAAATTACAACTGATCACAGCCAGTAAACCGTAATAGGGGCCTTAATCATCTCAAATGTAATGTGAACGGCTTTGATTAACTTAATCAACATTTCGCTTAATCGCGTTTAAAAAGCCAAGTGTGAACATAGCAAAAGTATACAACTTTGACTAGACTGAATATAAGAATCTGAATAGCCGGTTATAAGGCTTTGACTAGTCTGAGTAACATAACTTAGCCTGTCTTAATATTATAACATGTATAAGACTCTCACTTGTCTTAGTACAAGAGTCTGTGTATAAGGTCCAGGATACTACGGATATAAGCCTCTCAAAAGTGTGAATATTTGTCAATCCTGAGAAACGTGTTTTTAATGGTCGGAGTATAAGAAACTGACTAGTCTAAGTAAAAGACTCGGACTAGTTTGGATATAAAGATCCACTTAGACGTGACATAACCATAATGCCATAGCCATGGTTAAGACTATGGCTAGAAACCTAAATTAAATTGGTTTGTATGGTTATTGCGTTATGGTAAGTCACCTTTGTGAAGTCTTGTCCATAAGGTTGGTTCCAAAAACTGTTTTGTATGGTTTTGATTATGTCAAGTCTTATTGGACCTGCGCCTTTCAGTGTAGAATTCTCCATAATTGAGAAGCAATTGATATTATAACCAATGTTCGGCAGGGATGTATACTTTCCCCTCTCACTCACTCTTCGATGTTTGCCAGCACATCGATACATTGAAACAAAAGTCTCGTTCGACACCCTATAAAGATGTAACAACTGAGTGACATAATGAATACTAACGACATCGCATTGATCATCTTCAAGCAGAGTCATGTGAAAAGCAATACAAACAGCTTAAAAACAAATACTGAAAGTAACAATTGCGGATTACCTTCGTAATCCATGAAAGTAAATGCACCATGTTCCTTGATATCAACTTTATTGAAGAAGTTAACAATACTACGTTCCTTGGTAGCCAAAAACATCTGATGTCGGCACGAAGAACGTAAGTGCAGATTTCCTTAAATGAAGTCCAGAATGCTTGATTCGAGCACGGTTTACTCAAATAATCCGATATGGTTTTCGAAATCATTCAACTTTGAAAATTTGATATATTTAACTTAAACAAATAGAATATGGGAATTTTTGTTTTACCTTTTAAACATGAAAATATTGTATATTTTTCTTTTTGTACAAACAAACTTTTATTGATTTAAATTGAATATTATACTATTTTGGATTGATTTAAGTACTTTTGTACTAACATTTTTAAGTACGACTCGTACTAAAAGTAAGTAGAAAAAACTTGGCGGCCCCAAAACTGTATCGCTAAATCCGAACTACAAAGGAGCTGGCTGGCAAAAAATGTAAATCGTTTGGGCACACGCTGCCTAAAACATCAAATAATATCGACAGACAAGCTCTAAACTGGAACCCACAAGTAGCGCGGTATAAAGAAAGACCCGGAGGTTCATGGCGTAAAAGTTTGACGTATCAAACAAAGTCTGTGAAAGAGGGTCTCTGTGATGGTACCTGGAGATGTAATAAATTTAAAGAATTTTATGCGGCACTTTGCGCCCCTTAACCGGAGCTACAGCAATAAATAATAATAATTGGGCTTTGAGACTCTGACATTTAACTTTTCAGACTTCTTTTATTCAACATTTTCAAATAATATAAAGTATTTCATATATCGCTTCTTGCCTGCTAATTTTGTTCCACCTTAAAATATTTTTAATGTTCTCACATATTTTATTATACTACACAATACTATAAAATTGTTTCGTCTATTTCTTATCTCTTAATATCTCTCATTCTTTGCAGAACGTTTAACTCAAGGGAGTTCCACAGACAATGTTTAATAACAAATATTTTTTTAAAGATAATTATTATTTATTTTTAAATAAAACCCCCCCAAAAAAGAACGTTATTTTGTCAAATATTTTATGCTAGTAATTATATTTGTAAAATAAATAAATTTTGCAGAATGTCTCTAGGGCAAATAGCACATTTATTAAAATGTATAATTGTAGATAGTAATTTCTTGATGTCTTTTTTTAGAATTGAAAATTTTATGTGTAATTTATAAATGACAATGTTATGAGACGGACAAAGTGATTAGTTAACGATCGTAAACACTTGTCATACAAATTATTGAGTATTTTGCGTGATAACTGGGCGCTTAATATAGAACAGCAACAACACTGAGAACTAATTGGGGTTCTGTTCTTAATATTTTTTTGATAAGATTTGTTTGTTTTTAGTGAATTAGAGTAGTGGATTGCCAAGGTAAATTAAATTGTTAAATTCAAAGGGTCGTTTACGCGAGCAAGAACAAATCTAAGTATAACACTCAAACGAGTCTGTATAAAAGGATCGAACTGGTCTGAGTACAAGATTCTGGCTTGCCTCAGTATAAGAGTCTTTCACCAGTCTAAGTACAAAATTCTGACCAGGCTTGGAATAAGCGAATTTAATTAGTCTGAGTATAAGACTCTATTTAGAATTAGTTTACTACCCTGAATAGCCCAAAAAAATAGACTCTGACTAGTCTTAGTATTCTGAGTAGACGACTCTAACTAGTTCGAGTACAAGATTCGGTCTTTTCTTAATCTAGTCGAACTTGTCTAAGTACAAGATTCTGACTAGGCTTTTGGTGTAAGAGACTTTAATAAGTCTGAGTATACAACTCTATTAAGACTTAGAATACGACTCGGACAAACCTAAACATTAGACTCTAAATAGTCCTAGTATCCTAAGTATAAGACCTCAACTAGTATAGGTACTGAATATTCTGAGTACAGGCTTCTGACTAGGCGGAGTAAGTGAGCTTTACTAGTCTGTCTAAAAGATTTTTACCAGTCTTAGCCTGAGACTCCGAAGTTTCTGAATATAAAACTTTGACTAGACTGAGTATAAGACCTATGTATTCCCAGTATAAGATTCGTTTAATACTAAAACTCCGAGTATAAGAATCCGACTAGCCTGAGTATATAAGACTCTGACTGGTCTGAGTAAATACCATATGTAATGTCATACACCCATTCTGATTTGTAATCCCTTTTTTTGTCTTATATTCAATTAAATTGTTTTTTCAATTCCCCTTAACTTGGCAACCCTTTTTCCGATAAACTCTTTTTAAGCAGCTTAGTTGTCTACGATACATGCTGCCAACATCTATTAAAGAATAAAAAAAACAACAACTACAAATAAATGTGTTAAAATCGTACAACTACAAACAAACAGGTGCCAATAAAAGGTGTGTAAATTGTTTTAACATTAAACAGCAAAATATTTTTATTAGTAAATGAAGGAAATTAATAAGCAAAGAATTTCAACTATTTCAAATCGATAAGAATTTTTGATAAAATTACCAGCAAAAGCTAAAACAAAAGGGGAAACATTTAATAATTGCACAAAATTAACTAATTAAACAATAAATAGTAAAACGTCACTTAGACAAAGTCCCCCTCTATTCCATAAATATTAAAACACTTATGAATTTCATAATTTAAATTGAAATTTTGTACCTCCTCTCTGCCCTCCTCTTTATCTGACACCTCTTTAATAGTTGGCGTAGCGTGGCTTGGTCTGGTGGTCTACCTCTGTACAAGTTTCATTTATCACATAAAACAATTTTAATTATAACTTTCAAAATCGAATTGCAATTTGATTTCTATATCTAAAATGTGTGCAAGACAGACCCATAAGTATGTAGGAAAAATTAACAGAAATCTGTTCCGCTTTTTAAAAAACTTTATTGAAGTAAATTGAAAAAAAAAATAGCCAAATGATAGTGCAAAGTATGTAAACAAAACAAAAACTGCATCATAATTTACTCTTACTTAAGTTTAAAATTTTAAACCTAAGAATATCGAAGGGGTCATATTTATATTGTGGTATTATAGAGATTTAAAAGTCTTGACAGGTTAAGAATACTGTAACTCTTATAAGTCTGATTTTATCTTTAACAAGTCTGTGTAATACTTTCGGACAAGTTTTAATATAAGACTCTAACTAATATAAGTATTAGACTCTGAATGGTGGGAGTAGTGGACTGTGTAGTCTAATTTGTGGTTTATAGAACACGAGCGCAAAACTCGTTGAATGGGTGAGTTTTTCGCTCGCGTTTTATAAACCACACATAAGCAAATGATTTTGACGATTATAAGAGAAGTCAGGGTCTTGTACTTAGACCACTTGTCGATAACTTTTGCTCAGACTAGTCAGAGCCTCTGGCTAGCCTGAGTATAAGACTGTATAGTCTGAGCAAAAATTAACGACAAGTGGTCTTAGTATAAGATTCTGCCTTTTCGAAGTATTATGCCCTGACTAGCTTGAATTTAAGATTTTAACTAGTATGTGTATAAGACTGTTTCTAGTCTGCGTAAATGTCTAGCATAAATTTAAATCTAGGTAGAAGGTTTTTATTAGTCTGAGTATAAGACTCGGACAAGTCTGTGTAACACTAATGGCTAGTTTTATTGTAAATAAGACTATGTAGTATGAATAAAAGGTTTTGACTAGTCTAAGGACAAGACTATGAGTAGTCTAAGTACAAGGCTCTGATTATTCTGAGTATGAAACTCTGACTTGCCTGATTATAAGATTCTGACTTGTATGTGTATAAGACACTACCTACTCTGAGTACAAGATTTGAACAAGTGCGAGGACTCTGACTAGATAGAGTATAAGACTCTTATTAGTCTGGTTAGAAGGCTGTCACTAGTCCGAGTGTGTGTATAATACACTACCTATTCTGAGTACAAGATTTGAACAAGTGCCGAGGACTCTGACTAGATAGAGTATAAGACTCTTATTAGTCTGGTTAGAAGGCTCCAACTCGTCCGAGTGTGTGTATAAACACTACCTACTCTGAGTACAAGATTTGAGCAAGTGCGAGGACTCTGACTAGATAGAGTATAACCCTCTTATTAGTCTGGTTAGAATTCTCTTACTCGCCCGAATGTGTGTATAAGACACTATCTACTCTAAGTATAAGATTTGAACAAGTGCGAGGACTCTGACTATATAGAGTATAAGACCCTTATTAGTCTGCTTAGAAGACTCTAATTCGTGCGAGTATGAGACCAGAGTGTAAGATTTTAACTAGTCTGAGTTAAAAGATTTTTGCTAGTCTGAGTAAATGCCTCTGGTTAGTCTGATTATATATAAGAATTTGCGTAGTCTGAGTGTTAGACTTTGGCTACTACGACTGTAAGGCTCTGGCTAATCTGAGAATATGAGGCTGAGTTCCAAAGCATCATAACACTTTCCACTTTAACGATGCACAATTTTCTTATTGTGTATGCATCAATTACTTTTTCGGTGCACTTTGAGAAGGATACTATTGTAAAATTCTTTACGGTAACGTTTAAAAATGCGAGGTTTTTGTAAAGTTGCTTGGCAACTGACGTTTTCGAAGTCACCCTGACCTTGACTATTCTGAGTATATGATTTCGACTAGTTTAATAATAAGACAATGAAAAGTGAATGATTAAGAACATTTTAAGTATCAAAGTAATGCTAGTCGAAATCAGACTAGTCGTACTGAGGCTTGTTGGATTCATACAAGTCGGATACTGACTAGTCAGTGCATTGAACTCGGACTAGTCAAAAAGTCCCACTCACACTAGTAACACTTGTAAGTTCCTGATTAAATTGAAAGTAACTTTTAACCAGTTTTTGTAAAAGAAAATGTAAGAAAGCATAAAATTTTAAAATGGTAAATTACCAATAATTCACTGCAACTCGCTCTGTTAAGGCTTCTGATAATGAAAAACGATGGTAGAACTCTTTGTTCACAAATCCTATTAATTTTTTCCGTTAAGTTCTGTTAAGTTGTTGTTGCAAGCACAACAAAATGCGTCTAGGGTTATAAATTAACCTTCACGCACATTGTCACCTTTTATTTGGTGGGCGATCTTTGAAAATTAAATATATTTAAAATTTGTTCTGCGGGCGACCCCTTAAATTTCAAGCTTACCGTTTAAAGTTTAATACAAATTAAAAGCTAACACCAAAGTCGAAACAAAATACGCAGACACACTTTAAATATACCGCATTGAGGCATTCATTGCAAGCATTTTAAGACTTTGTTAACTCGAAAATTTATTGAGAAAAAGTAATAAACTTCAACACGAGTAAAACCAATCAAATTAAACGAAAAGCGCAACTTAAACCGGTAGACATGCAACATTTTGAAGAGTAAAGCTTCACTGAGTTCGTGAGTGCCACAAGATACTCAGAAGACAAAAGACCCAGATAGACAGGTAGAAACGAGAAGACTTCAACAGGTAAACCCAAAAATTATGTAAATTTTTGGTTAAGGAATTATATTGTGTGAACATGAATTTAAAATTAATGAACAAACATTATAATAATGATCATTATAGCTCATTTACATTAATGATCAGGCGGTAAAACATCATCATCCCATGAAAATGAAGAATAATTTATGGAAAATTTAATAGATGCAAAAGATAAAGAAGAAGTGGAAATAAGAAGTGTTTTAGTTTTAGGTTGGCTGGCTGGCTGTGATTTTACAAAACACAACTTACTGACTCATTTAGTTCTCATGAGTTTTAAAAGCTTTTTTCTGGTTTAAGTTTAAAAACATCAACGAAAAGCTGCAATAATGACTGTAAAGAAAAATGTTTAAAAAATTTAAACGTATTGGATTGATATTATTATTTACGTGTGTGAAGATAAATATGAAAAGTTAAATTCGTTTTTAAAAAATATCGCATGCGATAAAAAATATTTAAAAAAAATATCGCATGCGTATTATAAAGAAAATACGACCATTTATACGAAATTTTACAGTTTTTATGAAAAATTAATAATTTTTATTTAATATTTAAAACTAATTAGTTATTTAGTTAGTCTTTTTATGTTAAAATTTGATTTTTGAAAAAAATACGACTTAGAGTGAAATTCTCATGAAAATGCTATGTGAGGGATATGGCCACTGTGTCCAAACCCTTCGATCTCAGGGAATCAAACCTAATGGAAAATGAAGACTATGGACAGGGCTACAATAACCTATAAGCACTTTATCCAAATTGTATTTGTGAAAATTTTTATACATTTTTGAAAATTTGACATAGAGTGAAATTCTCATGAGAGTGCTGTGTGAGGGATATGACCACTGTGTCTAAACCCTTCGATCTCAGGGAATCAAACCTAATGAAAAATTAAGACTATAGACAGGGCTACAATAACCTATAAGCACTTTTTCCAAATTGTATTTGTGAAAATTTTTATACATTTTTGAAAATTTGACTTAGAGTGAAATTCTCATGAAAGTGCTGTGTGAGGGATATGGCCACTGTGTCCAAAAATTTATAAAAATTTTCACAAATACAATTTGGAAAAAGTGCTTATAGGTTATTGTAGCCCTGTCCATAGTCTTAATTTTTCATTAGGTTTGATTCCCTGAGATCGAAGGGTTTGGACACAGTGGCCATATCCCTCACACAGCACTTTCATGAGAATTTCACTCTAATTCGTATTTTTTCAAAAATCATAAATTTTAATATAAAAAGACTAACTAAATATCTAATTAGTTTTAAATATTTAAGAAAAATTATTAATTTTTCATAAAAACTGTAAAATTTCGTATAAATAGTCGTATTTTCATTATAAACGCATGCGATATTTTTTTAAAATATTTTTTTATCGCATGCGATATTTTTTAAAAACGAATTTAACTTTTCAAATTTATCTTCACACACGTTTATTATTTTTATTATTTTATATTTGTTACGAATTTCTGGTATTTGTATTATTTTTTAAATGTGCTGTTTTAAAGGGGATTTTTATACAAATTTTGGGCCGCTTTTAAAGTGAAAGTATTGTTTGACGTTTTTATTAATATCTACTACTTTGTTTCTTTAATTAAATTGTTGTTAATAAAATAAAGTTTATACAAAATGCAAATGTTAAAAAAAGCTTTGTTTGGGTAGATAAAATTTGAATGTTAATTTGATTCAAAATAGAAATTTTTCGACTACTTTAATAAAAAGAAACTATTTAGTTACACCCTACACTATCTGTTTTAGGAATATAAAATTCAAAATTGTTTGCTTAATAATACTAAAACTAACAAAAGTTTTAATTTAAAATAAAAAAAAATAGTTCGATTTTTTCGGGAGAAGTCTTTATATGATATCACTAGGCTAGTCAAATTTTCATTTTTATTGTTATTCCCAGGATAGATTTAAAGTTGGTAAGACCCAAACGGCAATAAGGGCGTCATTAGCTGACAAGGCGATTGTCCTTTTTACCAACGAATAACTGCAGATTAAAGAAATTTGGTTTTCTCAATGTCTCATTTGCTTCCATTCTGTCTGAAAGTTAGCCCGCCCTCGTCTGGCAATATTTTGTTTGCCGAACAGATAAATTTCACACTGGCAAACAATTGATTTGTCACTTGACGACAGGGCTTCCGACATTCACATCTATTTTGTGTGGTTTTGCCAACTGAAAATAATGTTTTTTTTTTCGTTTTATTGAAAAAAAGAAAAAAAAAAACAAAATCGTCAGCGGACTGAACTGTTTATCAGTCTAATAAATTTATATCGAGATTAGTAACTTTATAAGACTTCAGGGTGGTTACATCGTAAAACGATTCGAAAAACATCACTAACGAGTTCGCGTTCAATTTGTACTATATATAACTTTCGTACTCGTTCGAAACGATAGCAGTGTTGTATTTATAAACAAATGAAAAATTTTATGAAAAGTTATTGTTCGTTTTAGAGAGTGAAAACGGTAAAAAAAGTTTGTGTACCGTACAAATTGTTCGAACTCGTAAATTATTTCTTTTGAATCGAAATAAGCAGTAACCCCCAGGAAAGTCATAACCAGTTTTCCCTTCCAGTGGTTTACTCTACATCATATGGGTATCAGACAACTCGTGGTTTATTGGTAACGAAAGAACTAAAAAACTTGCTGTTAAAGGCCGGCTAGTTGAGGAAGTAAACCTAACAAATGCAAAATCATTCAAGCCAACAAGAGCAAATTTATAATCGTGACCAAGAAAATCCCACTCCACCACATTAAACAGTGGGTAGGGCTTCTAAAATCGTATGCGGTAACCCAAAAGAATGGAAAACGAGATATTTCCTCAGTGCAAGTAAGTTCGAGGTAAAATAATGGAAGATATGCAATTCGGACGGACTGAATCTGACGAATGCAGAGCATGTAGTAAATACAGTGAAATATTGGAATACACTTTCTCTGAATACACTGCAAAGCCTTATCGAAATCAGATATAAACACATTGGAAGCGATGTAATACCGGTAAAGTTTTTAAGCAATAACGTTCTCAATCATCAGAACATAATTGCTTTTTAAAGGTGCTCACTCACAAAACTACCGTACCTTACCTAAAAATTTTGCAAACAAAATAAATATTTTAAATTTTTTAGGAAGGTTTGTCTACAAAATCATTCTTTCCAGTTAGTGTGAAATTCAGTGTGTTCTCAGCAGATAGAGGCACACGATTAAACATTAATATTTATTGATGTTAAACACACAATGACGAATAGTCGGTACACTTAATTACCAATCGTAGTGCGAAGGGTATAAAAATAACTGCTGCGAGAGCTTTAGACATTTGTCCAAAGGAAAGACTCATTTATGTCTTAAGAAGAGTCTCCCTTTGCATTTAGTTTCGGTGCTCAATTATACACACAACATTTCAGTATAAAGATCGAATTAGAATCACTTTTTGAATCATTCTAACAATGTCCGTCCGTCCTTCCGGCTGATAGTCCATGTTAACCTTATGAGCAAAGTTTAAGTGGCAATTTTGGTACACAGGTTGTAGTTGTCATAAGCACCAAGCGTATTGAAAGTGGTGCAAACCGGTTCATATTTTCAAATAGCGTCCTTTTCTATTTGGATTAAATTTGTTCCAAACTTAATTCATTGCAATCTTAACCATTCTATCAAATTTTATTGGATCGGTCTATATTTAACTAACGCTCCTACTTCCTTATAAATGTAGGCATTGACATACATAACTTCGTGCGATATGTATTATGTCGTGTTAAAATTGTGTTGAATAGTACGTCCAGAATTAAACACTGAATGAACATAGATCGTTAATAACCCCATTCCTAAAATCACTTTATGGCAAAAAAATCTTATACAGATAAAGATATCTAATTAATATTCGGCATAAAGAACTTTAACATGAATCTTAACCTTATAACATAATTTTTTTCTGCCGGGTTCATGTTTGTACGTGAACTCCAGAAAATTTGATTTTATATATTAAGATGCAGGGTATCTTATGGACGGGCTTCAAAAACTTATTTACTTGTCTTTTTAGGCTTAAGGCGATTTTCGGGAATGATTTTTGTATTATCTGTAACCAAGAATGGATCATGTGAACGAGTAAATTGAATTTTTTTAAATCGCTATTCAAAAATTTACAAATGTATAAATTTATGATTTATGAATTTCAGACGATTTTCTGGAATCGGATCCCCATTCTCTCTCTCAAAGTTTTTTATGTCTAAAAAGTTAGTTTTTATAATTTATGTCTCGTTACTAAACTATTTTTTAGAAATAAAGGTGGAGCGGTTTTCGCATATGGATTTTTTATGATATCAAATCATAACCCCAAAAAAAGCTTAAGCGACAAAAACAAAATTTTACAGGAGAAGGTTTTTTATATTATTTCGTATACATTTTGTATGAAGGTTGTCGCTTACGATAAAGTTGTTTTGCTAACGGTGCCATTTGTGACCATGACATTTAAGGAGATGATGCAAGTGTTGTCAATAAAGTCATTTATCATCCTTTGAATAAGGTTTGGCGAAATTATAGACCGAGTTCCACAAAGCTAAATAGACTCAATCTTATAAGTTGAAATAAATTGCCAAATTTTTGGAAATTATATTTAGAATTGCACCCTGTGCCTTGATCACAAATTTATTACATCTATTTCGGAAGACTGCTTTTATGGATGCTAGGTGAAACAATGAACCGATTTTAACCAATTTTAATAGGCTTAAAACATGCGTATTTGTATTAAGAGTAGCTAAAATTATAAACCGATTTCCACTTATTTGAAAAGGATCTGTTCTTGAGTTCATAAAAGTTTTTACTATTTTAAAACTTAAAATTGTATCTTGATAACGCGCTTGTTAGTATCCAAAATCATATTCATAATTCGCAAATTATTATAAGATTATAGTTCGCATAAAACTAGGTGCCCCTTGCATGGGATCTTTTTGTCCTTTTCAGGAGAGCATAGAACTATGGACAACTACAAAAATGTTCAAAAGCAAAGTTTTAGTTTTATTTTCCAATTTAGTTTTTATATTTCATCATAGACGGGTGCCTTATATTCGTTGCTGCCTAATAAAGTATTTAAATATACTTTTGCATAAGTCTTACCTTAAATATTTTATATGAACAATGTCTTTTGTTTACATACCTGAAAAGAAGAAACAAATAAAAATTGTGTTAGTAAAAGTAAAAATTAATAAATTTTAAATAATTTTGTTATAAAAACTGACTAAAAAAAGCTACTTAAATGTGGGTTAATTTTAGGTTGGTGAGCAAATAGTCTGTCAAATGACGAATGCCACAATTGAGCTGTCATCCTTTGGCGTTTATTTAGTGAAAACTTAGGATATTTGAACCATAAAGCGCTTCCCTTTAGAACAACGACTTTAAAGTGTAAAAATTTATCGCCAAAATGGTGAAAATGAGTTTAGTATTCAAACTACTATTTTTAAAGCCAAAAGAGTAGTTTGATTACTACAGATACTGTGAACATAGTTCAACTGCGACTTTTTTCATGGTGGCATTAAAGGTCAATATTTTATATATGGGAAGCTTTTTTATTGGTTATCTGACTGATATCCACCAAAATCAACTAGGAAGTTGCAATATGTCCCAAAGTAGACGCCAAAGTACTTTGGTCAACTGCTGCCTTTTAGCTGGTGACTTTAAAGCTTAATATTTGAAATATAGGAAAAGATTTTGGAAAGTTGTTTCCAAAACCAATCAGGAAGACACTGCGCTTCTCTATGTAGGTTAGAGGTCAGAAGTCAACTGCGACTTTTTTGTTTACTAACTTTAAAGACCAATATTCGATGAATAAAAAAAACATTTGAAAAAGTAATACTTAAACTCTAAACAATCTTTACAAGAAACAATCAAGGGAGCCTCTATGTCATCCATCTCACAATATTCATAAGTCTTATAGTCGAAGGTCAACTTTGATTTAAAAGACCATGATCTTTTACGAAATTCATACTGCAATTGATTACTTTTTTTTTAAATACATAAGTATATCTTTAAGAATCTTCTTTGTTGTAGCCAAATAAGATTCTTTTGATAAATCATGCTCCTTTAGTTTTCCCAAAAACTTCACACAAAAATTGTATTATTGTCTGTTCGCCGTAAATTAAATTATTTTCCAACCATTGTATTTCTTCTATACAACTCTTTAACCTTGACCGAATTCATTACCTTAAGAAGAATCAAAGCAAACACCTTTAAAAACCCAGTTAAAGCCAAAATAAACAATAAATGCACCATATCGAACTAACATTTTTCCGCAGGGGTTTTCAAAAGCAAATCTTTTATGCTGCTCTCCCATAAATCTGGTCTTGAAGAAGTCACTTACACAGTTTCACATGATTGATTTTAAAACTGCACTCAAAAAACAGGTACTTTTTATTTAAACCGGTTACTTGCGATTTTGTGAGAGAGATTTTTTAAACCCGTTAAAAACAAATGAGATGCTTAAGAAAACATTGAACCATTTTTAAAAAGATTTCTTAAGACCTGCAACAACGAAAAATCCAAATGAAAAGAAAAAGATAAAGAAGATGAAATGCACAAAAAAAAAGACAAACGGCAGTCAGTGCTAAAAGACATCGAAAGAAAATAAACACGTACATTTTTGGCTACAGGTTAAGTGCGTGTAACTGCTCAACAGCTGTTTCGTTGATGAGAAAAATTGAAATACAATAATAATAACAAACAAGAGCTCAAAAATAACAGCTACATACAGCCATCATTTCAATAGCTTAAATGGCAACAACAACAACTACATATTATGCATGTAAGTTCTGCACATACTCGTGCATACAAACGAGTAACTGTTAGTGGCAACGGGGTAACCAAAGTAACTGATGGTGAGTAACGTTGCATTTTTCAATGATTAAAAAAAAAATATAAATAAACAACTACAAATAAATAAAAGTGGGTTTTTTGTTTAATAACTAGAGGTAGTTTTTATGGGCAGAGTGGAAAGGACTTAATTCATTGCATATAAATAATTGGATAACAAAGTATGGACATAAGTATGTACTTTCTTAGAGAAAGAAGTAACCTTAATTGAAATTGCAGTTTATATAGTCACAGCATTTAAAGGGGCTGTTCCACCCAAATGAAAAAACAGACAAGCGTAAAGCTTCGCGGGATTAACTTAGGAACAAGAATTATTTTTATCGAAGTCGATTTCTTATATGTTTAGTATTTTTTTTTTTTGACTTCAATTAGGGCCTATAAAACTCCTTCCAAAATATAGCAAACTTTCTAATCAGATCAAATAAAAACTATGTTTTATTGCACCCTTAATCATGTTTCAAAATTTTATAGGAATGTATCCATATTTGATCACTTTCCAAAATCGATTTTATTGCCATACTTTTCTTGTAAATGTTGGCAAAAACTACTTTTATAATAGCCAGTACCTCGTGGTTTAATTCAGTTTAATGAAGAATTAGCCCTTTATCACTTGGATGTCGGACTTCAAAAAATCCCTTTGAAACGAAAAAATGTATCTAGATAAAATTCGACACATAAGTCCAATATAAAACTTTAGCTCAGAGTAAAATTTTATAATGATAGGAGGGTGCCTCGGGTTCGAATCCCGCCCGAGACTCTGGCCTGTTTCGTCAAAATGGGCTAAAGGTCGGGAAATTAAGTTTTAATATAATTTGTAATTGTAACTTTTAGGGCCATTATTGTAACTTGGCGTTAGCTGTTAACGGGCAGATAACAGACCATTTTTGACCGATAACACATTACGACCTGTAAATTTAATATTAACTTTAGCTAACTTCCAGTGGTAATAGTAGCCCTTTGGAATATTTTCACAACTTACCGATAGCTAAAGGTGGGATTTTATTGGCCGTATAAAGAGTTTCATGGTTAAACTTTACTATAAATTCTACTTGTACCCATGTTCTGTAACTTTAGTGAGAACTTCTTGCATCGTGAAACAAAATATTCCATCGTTTCTCGAATTGTGAGAAAAATGTGTGTCTGTAACTCATGTCGAAAACTATCAAAAGAGATAACGTCGTTACGTTATAAATGTCATAATATTGCACTCGAAGCTGATGTGACATTGCAGACGTTCAGAACGCCAGTAACACATATCGTTGACGGCGACCAAAATTTGCTAAAATTGAAAATTGTTCAACGACGGCGGCGAAAATACAACCGTCGGCTATACCAAATTGTGTAAAGAGCCACTTTTCATGTTTGTAGTTTGCAAACGAGCTTTAAAGACATTCGTATATTTTATAAAAATGTTAAAAGCAAAATAATAAAACAATGAAAAATGTGCCAAGAACAAAATATTATCATTATTATTGTTTGCATTTTGCACTTTTAATTTATTTTTAGTGTTAAAATTTTTTCTCGCCCCATTTTTATTATTCGTGAGTTTATTTGACAGTTCAAAGCGGGAACTTTCCTCACCAAAATATTACAGACACACTTTTTCTGTAAATTGGCGAGTAATTTCCTTACGGGACAGCTTGTACTCGCCAAAAAAAAGTTACAGACACAGTTAAGTGAGAAAAACAGCTGTTTGTTTCAATTTATGGCAGTTTTGTTTCATTTCACACATTTCAATCGAAAACTTTCTCAACGCGAGAGTTGCAGGACATGGGCACTGGTACATATACTTTATGATGTAATATTGAAACACTTTAAACTACCAATAAAATCCTAAATTAAGCTATCGGTAAGTTGTGCATAGGTCGCGAATAGAACCCACCTTCGAAAATCTTTTTGCTAAAACCTCTAAAACTACCATCTAATCTTGCTGACCCATTTAAGTATATTTAATTTTATTAAATTCCTTTATAATGTATTTCTAGCTTCTGGTGTTTTAGATGCTTTAATTATTTTATATTAATCGATGGAGATTTCCAGTTCGATTTGAAAATTAGCGTAGTTTTCTGATTTTTAAAGTAGTTCTGATGGAGATAAGCCGTACTCAAAGTATGACGAAATGTTTTAATGAACTTTAAGACTGGATCGTGTTGAAAGTTTGTTCTCGAATTTGAATTTTAAAACAGACTGTGTATCCTTTCATTTGCTGCCTTTTACTAGGTCTTAAGAATAAATGTGGATGAGGAATATTTCCTTACCATTTCTTAGATAGAGATGGTAATTAAGTTAGTTGGTATCTATGCCAATTCCTAACGGAGTGCTCTATAACCGGAGTCTCAAGAATGATTTAAGTATTGAAAGGCTTTTTTATGAATAACCGTACTAGCAATAGAAGATAATTCATATTCCGAAGGCTATATTTCTTTTGAAAAGAAACAAAAGAGCCTCGAACGATTAAAATCTGGGTATCTCTTCTTTTCGGCACCGTAACATTAGACGTAATCCCTGTAGTCGGCATTAAAGAACCTTTAAAACTAAAAATAGAAGGTGTTAAGTCAACTTAACGCGTTCTATCCGATTGTCAGGTTCTACGTTACGTATACCGATATACACAGCAAAAATATTTTTATCAGCATCTGAGGAAAAATTACACTTATCAATATCTATCAAAATTATAATACAATTTGAATGGGAATTTCGATTGCTGTTGAATGCCGTAATTAGGCTGCTGGTTTGTCCAAAAACTGCGCAACTGCTTGTCTCTTATTCTTTCTAAAAAAGTTTATACGAAAATTTCGGTACTCCACAAGGAATTTGTGCAGTGTTTCAATCCACAAGGGCTGTGTTGGCTTAATTTTTTCGTTAGTCGATCGTTAATCTATCTTCAAGGCGTACCTTATAATACGTTGTTTTATAATAAAGAAGCTTTATTTATAAAAAAAAACCGGTGAATCAAATCTCTCTCTATTTGGGGCAATATATTAAAACAAGACTTAATTTGAGAGATTGAAAATGTTATCGAAAGTTTGATATGAAGATCAATATCTAAAAATTAAAGTCTGAACTGCTTAAAAGTAAAGACATAGTTCACCGATTTTTATTTAACGTATCGAAATAAAACTCCGAAGTAATATTTGGTAACTTAATTGAAAGTCTAAGGTTAAATTCAGGAACTTGTAACTTTAATAAGACGAACAATTTGACGGAAAAGTCGAAAACTCGCTTGTCGACATTTTGAAAGGAAATCTACTACAGCATTTTTTTTTTTTTTAATTTGTTGCAGCGATGCCTCAAAGTCGAAAAATTTGACTTAATAGCCGAAAACCTGTTTATATTTTATCTATAAATGAAATCTGCTCTAGAATGTTGGTTTTATTGTGATTTTTCTTGTAGTATTTTCTACAAAAGCCACTTACTTAAGATGTTTTGAACATTATATGGATTCGATTTTAGCTCGATGTATAATTGCAATTTAATACTCCATCGCGGTTAGGATAATTTTTTTTTTTTTTTTTTGTCATTTTCTGGGGCAATACAAGCTCTGGTCGCTAATGGTTCTCTCCACAACTCGATTGTTTTTTTCAGTTTTGAACAAAAAAATCCCAGTGGTAAATAATGAAAGGACCGCAAGTGGCACGCCTTTTTGAAGGCCTCTATACTCCTTTCTAAAAGATTCGCTTCGCATGATATCCTGCCTTCAGAAGCATGCCATCTAGAAGGTATAAGGTACACATTCGCTACTCCCTTCTTTGAGAAGGGAGAAAGGAAGGTTTTCAGTTTTATTTACTTTTTATTTTTAGTGACCTTCCTTACTGCCTTCTTTGGGAAGGGATCGATGTTGTTTTTAAAGGAAGTGTGGAAGGCCTTGCGCCCAATGACAACATGTGTAAAAAATAAATAAGTATGGAATGCGGCGAGAAGGGCTTCTGACTGCTTGTGACTGCTAAATAATGCCTTCTATTAGGCCTATTTACTCATTCTAGTAACCGCTGGGATATCAAGATACTGGTACTATGTTCAGGACCTTGTAACAGACAATATAAATTAATCAGGTCATAAAGAATAAAAATAAGCAACCGTGATGTAGTTTAGACCTTTACAGTGGCATGTTCTTCAATAAAGTTGCGTGTAAACCTTGATTTTGGAGATATTAACTTTAATTATGTTTGTAATTGTCTTAATCGATCGAAAAATTCAATGATTTATTTACTTTTTTAATTTATTATTATTAAGTTATTATATTACAGAGGAAAATGAAGAATAAATAAATGAATAAATAAGCTATCATGAAGGGGCCATGTCTTTTAAATTATTTTAATAAAACACTTTTCTTTACTCTTTAATTAAATTAAGGAAAAGCCAAGATATAACAAGAATCGGCAATTTTACTGAATGTATTTAAAAGCAACTTTAAGATCACAAAGACAGGTTACACTTCTTTGAAGAAATTGCTCAAGCCAGCAGACAGCTTCAAGAAATAAAATACAACATTTTATTCTTTAGTTTTTCGTAAAATTCAAAGTTCAGTTAGAGAAAGAAACAAATATTCATAAATATATAGCTGCATGATTTAATACCTTTACTGATCTTAAGATATTAATAGAAATTTTTCTTTCTGCAGAGAGTATTTCTGTTTCCAAATAAACAAAAGCTATAAACAGGCTCTCTTTTATATCTGGTCTTACTGGTAACCGAGTTTTTTTTACATTCAACAACAAGTGAGCGAGAATATTTTGGCAAGCCAGACCAAACACCAAAGAAATTAAGACACCTCGAACATGCTTAGCAAACGCTGGCTTAATTTAGTCATTACTTAAATCTACGACAGGTATGTTCAGCTTAACAAACGTAACGCGTAAAACATTTTTGCTTTAAACTTCAACAAAACGTTTTTAACAGAAAAAGAAACACAAGAAAAAAATTTACCAAGCAGGTGTAAGAGTAAATGGAATGCGCGCGCGTCTTTGAGATTGAGTTTTGAACGCGAATAAACAAAAAAATTCGGGGAATTTTTTTAATAATAACTTAAAAGACGTTCGAGTGTGTGTGTGCGTGTTTGTTAAATATGAAACGTCTTAAAAGTGTAGCTCGTATTAGTTTCGATTTACTAATATTCGCTGGCTTATGCTTTTCGGAAGTGGCTTTGCGTAAATGGTTTAAACCCTACAAACGGGGTTTCTTTTGCAAAGATGAATCACTCCAGTATCCCTATCGAGAAAGTACCATTGGCACGGTTTTCTTAGTAACCGTTGTCCTAGCTCTACCCTCTTCTGTAATGGTGGTTGTGGAATTATTTAAACAACTTTCGCCTGCAATGTCTGAAAAAAGGAAATCCAATAATCAGACCAACTCGAAGATGGGCTGTCGTATAGGGGAACGTTTAATGCACTGTTACATGCAAATTGGCTATTATTTATTCGGTTTGGCCTTGTGTTTGATTTCGACTCACATCACCAAGTATACAGTGGGCCGTTTAAGGCCGCATTTCTTTGCGGTGTGCCAGCCTCAATTGCCGGATGGTTCTACTTGCAAGGATACGTTTAATTTTGGCCGTTACATCGAGCAATACGAATGTGTGGGACAAAATCATACAGCCGCGACATTGGCCCAACTGGGTCAATCGTTTCCCAGTGGTCATGCCAGCATATTCTTTTACAGCATGGTTTATTTGGCCATTTATCTGCAGGCTGCCCTAAGTACCCAAGCTTCAAAACTGCTTAAGCATCTGCTGCAATTCATTTTCATCATGTTCGCCTGGTATGTGGCCTTGACTAGAATTTCTGAATACTGGCATCATTGGTCTGATGTTGTGGCCGGCACCATTTTGGGCTCATTAATAGCCTTTGTAGTGGCGGTATTTGTAGGAAGGATCTTTGTAAGAAAACCTCAAAGAAATAACTCCAATATAGCACCCAAGCCTCCAGCGAAACCTGCTGCTTCTCCAACAAATTCATCTAGCAAATCGAATAACACACCGCCAATCTTGCCAGCCTATACCTTTGGGACCCTGCCCTACTTGACTCATCCTCACGCAGCCACAGCGGCCGCTGTAGCAGCAGCTGCAGCTGCCCAACAACAGGCCCAATATGCCCAGTCTTATCACAACTATGGCTACGTGCCTTAAACATGCAACAGCAAACATGCTGGTTAATAAAGGCGCTACAAACGATGACGAAGATCGTGCTGACGTTTATGATAATAATGATGTTGTTGTTTGTGAAAGTAGTCAAACGACTGTGTGTATGTGTACGATAGCCTTTTGGAAAATGTTGCATGCATGCACCAAAAACATGTTGAAAAATTAAAAATTTTTTGCGTGCCTATTTTTGGTTGTTTATTTTATTATTTTTAATTTTTACTTTTTATAAATTTTTTTTTCATAGTTTTTAAGTTTTAACTTAATCTTTATCACAAAAAGTTGTCTTCAGTTAGTGTCTAGTTAACGTAGTTTTAGTTAGTTAAGTATGCAACCAAATATAGTTAAACAGCCACAAAATGCTGTACATATTTGTTAAAATTAAAAGTGTTTTTTTTTTGAATTTGCTTGTCGTCATTTCATTTCAAAACTGTTTTGGTGCTGCTTGTCCACCTTCAATATCAGTTTTTTTCCAGAGTCTTTTGGTTAGGTAGTCTGTATATAGATTTATCAGTTTTAACTTGTTTGTATCGCTTAATAGGGTTAAGAAATACAGTGGAACCTCTTAAAAAAGTTGGAGAACAATTAGGATGACAGGATGACAATTGGACAGGCTCTAACCAAGTTATAGTTAATAAAAATATTAATAAGTTTTCAAAATATATTTTTGCTTAATAGCGAAAATTGGCCAGGGGCCAAATTACTGCATTCGATATCGATCGAAATTACAATTCAATTAAAATGGCAATTTCGATCTAAATCGAATACTGTAATTTCCCTAAGCACCCAGAAAACAGCATTTTTCAATATAATATTATTATGTTTAATTTACCATATTTTTGTCATCGGCTACTATTTGATTTGATTGGTCATCCATCAAGAAGTCACAACCGTATTATGACTGCCCCCAAACAAAAAAAATTTAACACTTCTAATATTATGGTTGTTTTTCAACCATAGCATGTTGCTACTAGAGACTATTGGTAATTTAAAGCCGTTTGGCTTTAAACAAACAAATTTTTGTTGTTCTTAACTATAACATGTTTGGAGTCGGCACTAATAGGGTTGTGGCTTCTTGATGAAGGACTACTTTAGCCATTATATGGTTGCCGTTGAAAATAATAAGGTCATATTAACCAGAATATGTGTAAAGATTTTCGTTAATAATTGTTTGTTAAATGTAAGCATACCGAAAAATGTTTTTCTCTGCGTAAAGCTTCTTAAGATTTGGATTATCTTTGCAAGAAAATGCTTCAGCTGAAATTTTTCATTAATTTGAGACCCATACATTTTCCCAATAGCTCATAGCGTTGCGAGCAGTTACAACCCAGTAGATATCTTCTCGAAAAGCACATCGATTGTTTTTAAAAGGTTTATTTTGCACCAAATCAAGTCCGCTTTAATTTATTTTAAAGTTTCTAAAAATGTTCGTGTACGATTCATTGTGCCAAGTAATTTCTTTTCTAGATGGTGTTACTGATTTATCTTTAGACCATTAAATTTTCAAAGAAGTCTTGGGTTTACGATCAGTTCGTTCAAGTTAGTTTCTTCTCGAAAAGCAGATCGTTTACGTTTTAAAGATTGTTTTAATACTAAATGAGGGGACAATTTACGGCATTCGCTCTTGATAGAAATTAGAAAAAAATTCAAATGAATATCATGATCGATATCGAATTCTGTAACTTGGGCCCAGTGTAGAAATTTTTTGGCTTAAAAGTTCTTAGGATTTCTCTGGCAAGAAAATTCTTCAGCTGGATGGAGTATTCAATTGATTTGAGACTCGTATATTTTCGTAGTTGCTCTTAGCGTTGCGATCAGTTAAAGCCCAGTTGGCATCTTCTTGAGAAGCACAACGTTTGTGTTTATAAGGTTTATTTTGTAGCGAAAGTTCCTTATTCTAAAGCAGTTCCGTTTTTTTTTTTTGGAATATCTTTTTAAGATCGTTGTCTTGATTTATCTTTAGACTATTAATTTGCCAAAGCATGTCTTGGAAATACGATCAGTTCTATTGAATTAGTTTTTTCTCGAAAAGTACATCGTTTACGTTTTAAAGACTGTTTTAATACTTAATCAAGGGACAAATTACGTCATTCGATATCGTTCAAAATTACAATACAATTTAAATGGAAACTTTTATTGTCATCGAATGCTGAATTTTATCCCCAGATGTGATTTTCATTAGTTTAGAAGTTCTTGAAATTCCTTTAAATATTTTGCATAAAAAGTTCGTCAGACTCTTTAAAGTTTTTTATTAGCATCGAAAGGGTTTGAAAGATTTTTAATAAAACATAATGGGGTTTTGATATATTATTTATAACTTTTAAGTATTTCTATTGAAATTTATGCAACTAGATTATTTATAAAGAATTGTTAAAATTAATTCAGACTTGCTTAGAATAGTCTTTAATACAGCTAAAAAATTTAGGCTTCAATAAGTTTTCATCTTATTTTAAGAGCTTCCACTGTATATAAATTTATAAAAAAAAGTCTGTTGCAATATCTTTTTACACCATATACACTTTTTTCTTTTTATTTAAATTTTTTTAGTAAAAATTCTTAAGCAAAAGTTGCTAAAAACATGTGAACTCGTTCGTATTGGTAGAAAAAATTTACATAAATAAATTAAATATTAAAAATATTATTTTTTTAATAATCTTAAGCTTGGATTTATAAATTAAAAAAAAAAAAAAAAAATCTGTAAGCAAATTAAAAATATGTGTGTGTTTTAGTTCTGGGGGATTTTTTTTTCTGTTGACTTCTTAAAAAGCGGTAAAACAAGAACCTGCTGAAATAGTTTGTCTGGTCCGTATTCGATGGTATGTGGTAAGTGACGCCCGTCTTGAAACGCTGCAACATGTCCAAACATGTTAAGAATGTTAAAGTTATGGAAAAGCAACTTAAACCTGCCATACAGATTAAATATTGCAGAATAAATTACGAGTTTGTCGGCTTTATCGTAATTAATTATCGCGCATTGGGGTTTGGCTTAGTTTGGTTTGCATTGCAAATGTAGTGTTGGTTTTTTTCTGTTTTTAATTCATGGAAAAGAAAAAAAGAATTACAAATGTTTGTCTTAATGTAAAAGGGTATTTGATGTGGGTGTGTAACGTATAAATGAGCGATTTTTGTAAATTTTAAGCGGTTATTGTAAAACATTGATACAATAAACATTTATATTATTATTGGGCATCGTTATTTCTTTACATCGGGCTGCTAATTCCGGCCAAAGTTCGTTTTAAGTAAATCAATTGAATTCGGTACGGGTCTCCTGTGATCGATTAGACCCATTTCAGCAGAACGTAATAGGTGCATAGAAACATTCTGGGGCCTAATTCTGGCAGTCGTGATCGAGTAATTTTTCGATTCGAAAGCAATTTTATTTCAGTCGATACTGAACGAATCGAAATCATTTTTTCAGTATTGAGAAAAACAAACTAATGCTTTATAACACTAAAAAAAATCCGATTCGTTCAGTATTGACTGAAATAATTAGATATTAAATTGCTTTCGAATCGAGAAAGTACTCGATCACGACTGCCAGAACCAGGCCCCTGATCTCATCAAATAAAGGGCATTGCCCTGGTGTTGTTTCCGCTGGTTGGCCAAACTTCAATTACGAGTTGTGTTGTTCGAGTTGCCATAATGGATCCATTTTTTTTATAGCCAATAAGATTTCGATTCAAAAATAACATCTTGTCTATTATGATGAACCAGCATTTCGGCAGCAAAATAAACGTCTTTCGGCTTATAATCGTATGGTATCCTATTCACATTTTTCGGGATGAATCGTGCTGTACAAACGTTTTGAAATTGCTGCTTGGGTGAATTTCAACGATTCCCCACATTCCTGTAGAGTTCTTAACAACAATCTTCATGAAGAAATGCATTCAATTTATAATCTTTTAACTTTTACTGGGCTTACGTAAGCGGTCTTTGTTATCCGTTGGAAAGTCATCAGTTCTTATCTGCACAAAACATCTCTCGTAAATTAAGAATGTTTTAAGAAATTCAGAATAGGCGTAAGTGAGCAATCAGTGTGCTTCTATGCGGCATTTTTTTAAGATTTAAAACTGATTTAAAACTGTAAAATAGCTTGTGTGATTATTAGGTTCTGTTTTTTTCGTATTTGTGTTTTGAAGCGAACGCAATACACAATTCAATGTTCTCATCTTTTTGTTGAGTTGCTATTAGCGTTTGTCTTTTCCACATATCTAACGTACCTAACACTTAAGAGCAATATATATTTTGTTGCTTCGAAGTTGTTATTAGCGTCTACTTGATGCTGAAATTGAGCACAGAATGGAATGCTGAGAAGAAAATAAAGTATCAAAGAACACTTTATTCCAATTCTGAAGATTATGTTATTGAAAAGCATGAAAACCTGTACAGGGGTACATTTTCACCCAAAGACCCTTAACCGTTATTATTGTAAGGTCCTTGTATAGGAACCGGAGATATCTAACCTCCACTGCTAGTTAAAACTCAGCAGTTTTTTTTTCAATAGCAACAGCACCTAGAGAGATACTCCACAGACCGAACTTTCACGTCTAAGGCTCTGTTTCGCCTACAGCCACTACGTTATCCACGAAAGTAGTCATTCATAAGAAGAAAAAGCTTTCGCCAAGACAATCATCCTGAAAGAAAGGAAGCATTTATCGCAAGAAGCATACTAATGGTGGCCTCAACCAATAGTCAGACCGATGCCTGCTCACCGGGGCCTACTGACTCCCGTAGCACCAGATAACAACGTACTCTGGTAGGTACCCTGGACTCAAGAAATCAAAAGAGCTCAAGTGCCCTACCATTGTTGATGCTTGCCGCATCCTAGGTATTCATTCACCTGATAAGCGCGGGAGAATGTAACGCCAAAAGGTGAAAACCCCCGGGGGTTTTGTTCAATAGCTGTCTAAGTGCAAACAAATGACCAATGTTTACCATCCAAAATGCCCTAACTGTTATTAAAAACATAAAACCCAGCATAAAAATACGCTATGTGTTGCAAACAGTGTTGCCAATTTAGCATTTTTCATGCTAGATCTAGCATTTTTTAAAGTCATTTGGCATGAAAAAAACTGATTTAGCATCTAGCATATTTTCTAGCAAAATATTTTGACATTGCATTGGATCTTAAAAAAATGCAACAATTTATATACTCATTAATGTTGATATAAATAAACTGAAATGAAAACCAAAGGAAAAAAATTTCTAAAATTAGTAAAACCTTTTCAAAAGAGTTTCACAAGGATTGGCTAAAGCAGCTAAACTAAAAAGAATGGGTTAATGCATTAGATGAAAAACCCTTGTTTAAATTACTGCAAATGCGATATTGTTTCTAAATTAAGTGGACTGGAGCAACATGCTGAAACAATGAAGCACAAAAATGCACAGTTTAATTGACCCTGTCCATCATCTGACAAACCTTTGTTAAAGGCAATTTGGCTTAATGTACCATATTATAAAAAATGTGCTTGACCCTTACTTTAATGAAGATTTTTCTATATTTTTCATACAAATTTTGTTAGCATTTATTCTAGCATATATCTAGGTTGTTTTTAGCATTTTTTTTAAACAAAATTAAGCCTTTTTTTAAAAATTTTTTGGCAACACTGTTTGCCAATAACTCGTCTGTAAGTTTCGCGCGTAATAAATGCAACGATTTTGTAATCTTTAAATTGTATATATTGCAAATAATACCTTATAATAGCTGCGTTAGTTTACCCCAAAATTTGTACTGGATTTTACTGAAATCCGTTCGCGTACACATAAATTTGTACAATTTTCATATTACTCACCTACTGGATTTAACTGGGATTTTACTGAAAAAGTAAACCAACGCACATAATATTATGTAATAAGGCGCAAGAAGAAGCATGGATAACTTATAGTGTAGATAAGAACCTGTTCCCTGTATCTCCTAAAGCAAATTTAACTTGTTTATTGAACAGCTGCTTATTCTTTTTTGTTTTTTTTTTTTTTTTTGTTCTTCTTCGTTCTTTTCAATATTATTTTATATCCGCCAACAACAAGTTCATGAATTCCTCAAATTATGCATCACAGCTTATTTCGTAATAAAATTTCTTTAATCGTTTTCGCATACATATTTGATTAAGTTATTAGGGAAACAGCTGATTTATAAGATTTCTATTTAATATAAAAAACTTACTTTGCATTTAGTGGAAGTATCACGTTTTGTTTTCTAATATTCTTTAAACAAATATCTCACTTTGATAATTAGTTACGTCAATAACTTGAAATTTTGTTATATACTATTTGTATGAAGAAAAAAAATTCAAGTTAGTATTTGAGTAAACGAATATAAATAGCTGTGAAATAAGGTTATCACAGTTTACTGAATAAGCGCATATTGAAAAAATTGGGAGTATAAATAACTTAATTATTATATACATATATCATTGATCAGTTATATATGCATGAGGATCAAATAAGAATCTCATAATTGTACACACATCATGCTCTATATTTCGAGCAGCCAAAACGGTCTAATCTATTATGAACAGCTTAATGCTTCTACGTTCCTGTTACCTTTTCCCATTTATGATCTTCGTGGGTCAATTTTTACCCAACTATTATTATGAAATTATCCAATTATGTACATCGTACTTGATCATATCGCACTTGATCATAAAGAGAATATTAACTCAAAATTTTAAAAGTTTTCAGTAGAAGCAAAACCATTTTTGATAACCCCTTAAAAGCATATAAAAAAACCCGTTTCATTATCCAAAAATAGACGAAATGGCACGATATTTTTATAAAGCGTAGACATGAATATTACCAAAAAGTGAAAAAATAAAAAATTTGAGTTAATGCCCTCTTAATGATCAAGTGCGATATATGAAATTTTACATCACTTAACTTACATTCCTCCTTTAGGCCATTTTATAAAATATACTTTATCATCAACATAAAAAAGAGTGAGTTGATATGTAAAATTGGCTGATATTGAACCAAGAGCTCCAGAAGGGTTAAATCCGAACATAAGATCACGGGTGTTTTGGTAGGGTAGAAATGGCACTTACTGCTCATCTGACACACTTAGACTCAATGATCAATTGTGAGATCATGGGATTCTACTAAACAGAACCCCCACAGTAGAGCCAACCCGAGCTTCTAAAGAGGTTTTAAGTGCAATCCTGTTTAATGCCAGAGATACCATTCAATGCAATTACGGAGAACCTATACCGAACACAATTTATGCCTTTAAAGCGAGCATTGGCCGAAAGACGATCTGAATATGCAACCAGACATGAAGCTGCTATATTCCATCTTAACAACATTCGTTCACATATTGCAAGACCAGTTAAAAACGATTTAGAAAATAGTGGTTGGGGTTTGTTGCCTCAAATGCCTATAGACCATAAGTCTAGATCTTGCACAGTTCAACTATAATTCGTCTGGATCGATACAGATAGCTCTGACTTAAATACGAAATTGGATTGATTCTTTTTTCCTTAGAAAAATAGGTGGAAATTCGAAAAAGTACATATGTAGTTGACAATGTTTAACAATAAACGTTTAAAATTGTCAAAAAAAGCACGTTAATAATTGCTTAATAATAATAGTAATAGTTTCTTTTTGTTAGTGTTTGGTGTGCACAGTTATGCCTTTTTTATTTTGTATTATTTTATTTTTTTTTTTTTTTTGTTTATTTCTTTCTTTTTTTTAAGGTGCACATAATTTATTTTTATTTTTTCAAATACAAATTCATATAATAATATTCTAACTTAATTAAGCGAGCAAGAGTAACGTTGGCATTAAGCCTGTCGTAGTAAAACCGGCTAAAGTCTCTGGAGGAAACCAAACACTTAACTTTCGCACCAATAGACTAGATCACTACCATCTAGCCTACTGGTGTACCCTAATGTACATATAAACACTTGCTCTGTTATTATGTAAAAAGTTTTTCGTTATTATTAAATCCATTAGACTAGAAACTATAAATACACTTAATATTCTAAAGTCTATATTGTTGTTAAAAATATCTCGGTCTAGGCATCACTGTATAGTAACCATAAATATTTGAGGGCTCCTCACGAATGCGGCGTACCTTAACAGGTACCTTTCTAAAGAACTGCGCAACTAAATGGGTGACAAAAAGAGCCATTGCATAACCAATCAACAAGCCCGCCAAAACATCAGTCCAATGATGGCGATAAACCATTAAGCGTTCAAATGACACCACCAAAGATACTAAAATACCTGAAATTTGCAAAAGAGTACGCCATAGTTTCAACCAACCAGTCTGCAAACGAGCCTGCAAATAAATGGCCACAAATAACATGGCATAGGCAGATGTAGACGAATGTGCACTCGGAAACGATTGTCGCATAATTGTCAGCAGATGTGTAGAGGAGGTAAGAGACGCACAGGTATAATTTTCTATAAAACGACCAAAATGTTCGTTGGAGGAACAAGCTGTTTCATTGGTTGCTAGTAGAGGTTGGCACACTTCGAAAAAATAGGGTGTTAAACGGCCAGTAAGTCCCTTGGCTAAGGTGGTAATAATTAAAACTAAAGCCAAACCAAACAGGTAGATACCCATGGTGTTGTAACATTCACTGGCAAAGGTGGGTATGGTGACACCCACAAAAACGAACGGTTGAGGTGATTTTGGCACAAGACTTTTGCCGGTAGAGGTGGTTTTATGGGCCGGAAATGCAACACGTAACATTTCTATGCACAAGATTAAGGCAGCAGGTACAGCGATTACAAGAATCGTAATATGAAGACGTTTTAGCGGAGTCTCATGTTTGTAAGGATACAAAAGCGATTCATCACCACAAAAGAAACCGCGTTGATGGGTTTTCATTGCCAGAGGTAAAACTACCAAGGCCACACAATAAACGCTGGTCAATAGTAAAATGTCTATGATGAGTCTCATCAGGAGACGGGTATTGGGATTTGAACACATTTTTAAGTTGTATTTTTTTTTTTTTTTCTTTTTAATAAAATTTCTTTCGTTAACTTTTTACTGAATCGTTTTATTTTTTTTTTAAATCCCGTGTTTGTCGTTTAAATGTTTGTTTAAAACTAGTTGGTTAAAAAATTTCTTTAGCATGTTAAACTACCCAAATTGAAAAAAAGACAACATCTTTTAACAAAGCCCTAATAATATATTCAATTTATTTAATCATTTAAAGATTTCTGTTCATCAATATTTAAATAGTCACACTCTTTTGCTCGCAAGACATGATTATTTCTTTATTGTCATGTAAATCTTTTTCAGATTTAATTTCAATACTGAATTCAAATTAATTTCTTACACACCAACAATTTGTGGCGGCTTTAAAAAATTAAAGCCTTTTTGTATCGTGTTTTTGGCAATACATATTGTAAAAATAAAATTGGTTAACGGGTTTTGCTGGCCATAAAATAACTAATAAAATAAAAGAAATAGTTGTCAATTTTTTACAGTTTCAAAAACTTAATAAAATTCTCTTGCAAAAGAATTTTGTTAAGATGAAATATTTGTTTTAATTAAAATCTGGTCTTAGAATTAGAATTATTTGATACAAAACTTCAAATCTATCAAGAAACACAGGGTGGCGCAAAAGGAACGTATAAATTTAAATTATCTACAATAAGTTATTTTTGGGAATACAAAATTTTGATATTGTTACAAGTAAAACTGTTGCTTATAATTCTTGTTCGCTTAACAGTTTTCTTTGTTTAATATCTTTAGTTTTTCTAAAATCTTTGGATGAAGTTTCTTGATAAACTGACCTAAGCAACCAGTGAAATGCGCATAGGAATAGCTTATCCCATCAACAATAAATTTTAGTGTTTTTATCAAGAATAAAGCTACGTTCACAATCAAAAAAACAATTTCGTTTTTTCTTTTTTCTTCCCAAAGTATTTCATATATTTTCCTTTCATTTTTAGAACAAAAATGTAACTAAAATTTTTTTAAAAATGTAACTAAAGTTGAGTCAACTAGAACTTCAGCAACAATTTGTATGAAATTGTTTCTGACGTTCAAAATAATTTTATTTAGTTTTGAATAAAAATGTTAACAAAATGTTTACAAAAATAAAAATAAATGCATAATATTGTTGTGGCTAAAATTTGCAAACGGTTTTTTGATGCAAAATGCTTAAAAATTGGAAATTGGCACGACAAACAAAATCTTGTTTTTTAATTTATAATTCTTTTATTAAATTTTAGTTTTCATTCTTTAATTAATACGACATAAGGTAAATTTATCAAAGAAAATAACTTTGCATGTTCGGCATCCATTCATGAATTTTCCAGATTTATAGCGCCGTGCTTGATTTTCTTTTTGTTATAATGTTTAACTTGGGATTTGCTTTGTGGCTTATTCACCTAAACATGGTCTTTGAAAGACTTTTTAAGAAAATAAAAAAATTTCGAGCAAGCAGATTCGATGAATGAGGCTTCTAACTAAACTATCTGCCTTTTAAAGTTAAATGTTCACCGAAAATATCCCGTAACAGCTCCACTAGGGCGTACCATCTTACAAGGAAAAAAAATTCGCCATACATGACCTAATACAAAGTTTTTTTTCAGGGCGGTTTCGTAATAAATTTTTTTTTTTGCTGTCTACACGTTTAGAAAACAAAGTTCCAAGCAAAACAAGGAATAAATAATAAAAATATGTCTACAACTTTTGATTTTATTCACAAAAGATGAAAAATGTTAATTTAAGAATTTCATTAAGCAGCAACATTTGTAAGGGAGTCCCCTTTCGTGGTGGAGACAACGGGCAAGTATTTTTGAGAAAATGTTTAGGACAAAAAACTAATGGAGGCCGGTTATACCTGTTATCCCCCTAGGAGTGACTCCTAGGAAGTATTGGGACTTTTTCTTTAATATATTTCTAGCCTAAATTGAAAAAACTTTAAAAATGGAAAAAGCTATAAAAAATATTTTATTTATTTATTTATTTATTAGAAAAATTATACTTATAACTAAATTATTAGTATAATAAAAGGAAGAGCTCTGACATCGATGGCCTTAAGCTCAAAGGGCAGTAACATTATATTTTAAATAGAATTATAAAGGTTACATTGTTTTAAAAATTTCATTAAGAGATTGATGTTGTTGTCTGTCATTGTAGAGTCGATCAATTGGAAAAAGTCTCTATTGCTGAGTATGGTATTTTTGAATTTGTTTACATGGGGACAATTTGAAAATAAATGATCAATGGTTATCGGATTGAATCCGCAAAAGGGACACGAGTTTGATATATTTCTGTTCATAATGTGTGCGTGGGAGACTCGGGTGTGACCCAGTCTCAAACGTATTATCTTGATTTGGTCTTTTCTTGGGAGAACGTTATCGTTAATATTTTTAAAGATACTGTTGGCATTTATTTTTGATGGATTATTATTTCGGTACCATATTGTGGTCTGGAGCCAGTTGTTTATAGATTTGACTCGTCTAGGGACATCGTAGGCGCTGCAGGTGCCAAATTAAAGAATTTCGTCAAACCGCAATATTTGTAAGGGAGCAACGTTAAGGGGTGGAGAAAAAGGGCAAGTATGTTTTAAGAATATGATAAGGACAAAAAACTAATGGAGGCCGGTTATACATCTTATCCCCCTGGGGCCTAGGGGTGATTTCTAGGCAGTTATGGAAGTTTTTCTTTAATACATATTAAGAATATAATTTATTGCGGAATTTCGGGTTTTTTTCATTTGACCATCACACGTCTTGGGCCATTCAATGGTCATCGATTACGAATTCTTAAGTTTACATGTTCACTTAACAATTTTAAAACGTTTGCAAGTAGCAGCACCCATTTAAAACCAAGGAAATGCGTATAAAGCAAAATTTAATTTGAAATTATGCTTGAACGCGATCAAAAGAAACAATTAGTGCATCTAATTATTAAAGATGATGAAAAATTGATCCATTGCGCTAACCCTTTTTTTTTTTTTTTAATTCATATTTATTTGCAATCTATTTCACAGAGAATAAAATAATAAGCAAAATACATAATTACTAAAAAATTACATATATTGAGTTCCAATGAACCCAAAAAAGAAAATACAAATTGTAGTTCTAATAATACTGTTTTTTTTTCCTTACAAATATTTTCCTATTTTCTAAAGGGTAGGTCAAGTGTATGAAACCTTTTTAACCTTTGAATTTCGTTACTATCATCTAACAAGTTGATTGCTAATACATTTGAGTGATTGCTAAGTCTAGTAAGGTATCTTTCACTAAAATTATTGATTTCTTCTTTGACCTTTTTAATTTTAAGATCTCTGTGGATGTTGTTATTGCTGACAAACCAAGGTGCATTTGTTAATAATCTAAGGGTTTTAGATTGATATCTTTGTAGAATTTCTACGTTCGAATTGCTTGTTGTGCCCCAAAGCTGAATACCATATGTCCATACCGGTTTGAGAATTGCTTTATATAGTAAAACTTTGTTTTCCAAGCTTAAGCTAGATCTAGGGCCTAATAGCCAATACATTTTTCTTGTTTTTATATTTAAGTGTTCACGTTTCTTTATTATATGTGTTTTCCATGTTAATCGGCGGTCAAGATGGAGGCCTAAATATTTCACAGTGTTTTTTTTTGGTATAATAGTTCCATTTAAATACACTGGGGAACATTCATTTTGTCTTAATGTAAACGTTACGTGAACCGATTTTGCAGTATTTACTTTTATGTTCCATTTTTGTAGCCATTCTTCAATAAGATCTATTTGGTTTTGTATCAATTCAGAAGCTAAGATTGGTGACTCATGAGAAGCTAATACAGCAGTATCATCTGCATAAGTAGCTGTGGTTACATTGCTCATTACTGGCATATCCGATGTGTAAATGGTGTATAATACTGGACCTAATACGCTACCTTGTGGAATTCCTGCGTTAATGTTACCAAAATCTGAATATGTTTCCTTAACACTTACAAAGAAGCGCCTATTATGAAGGCCAGAAATGTTATGTGAATTTCGGACAACAATCTCGAACAAAGCCAAAGCTGAATTTCACTGCGCCAAGCCAATGATCTGTTATTGGTGGCACCAAAAAGGTCTCGCCTATTATGAGATAAACAAAAATATTGAGTCGATTCTATACCGAAGAGAACTGCAGCCGTATTCTGTAATTCGCTTAAGCTAAATCTCTATCGCTAAATATCTAAAAAATTGATTTAGCGGTTTTTGGCTACGAATGCAATTCTGTAACGTGCATTGGCAATGCCATACAAATTGAATTCGCCGCAATTTTAGTTTTAAATGTCATCGCTTCTTCAATTTTCTATTCTCTAAGGCTTTTTAGCGATCGAGATTTAGCTTTAGCTAAGCGAATTACACAATACTGCTGCAGATATGTTTTAAGGAAGCATTGGCAGAAAAAAAAGCTCAAAATATATACGGCCAAAAATTTTAACTCTCGGCCACATGTTGTAAGACCAAGGCCCAAATGACGGCATTCGATATCGATCGAAATTCCCATTTAATTTGTATTGTAATCTCGTTTGATATCGAATGTCATGATTGTGCCCCAGTTAAAAACTATTTAGTAAATAAATAGTTGTGTGGAAGTTTTACCTAACCTGCCTTATAGTCTAGATCTTGTCCCGTTTAACTACCGTTTCATCAAATCGCTAAAGAGTGCTGGAAAACGCTTCACTTTAGAACAGGATATTCAAACGGTTTTTTTTTTTAGGAATCCATATGTTGCCAGATAATAAGAAAAAAGGTCACAGCTAACAATGGCCAGTACATTGAGTAAAATTATTTTGTTGCAATGCTTATAATTTTCAAAGTTATACAGCCAATTGCTTTAAAAACAGAAACTAATAACTAAAAATACTTACTGTTATAAAATTGTCCTATACCCATTTTACATGATTGCCATTAACTACACACGTTACAGAAATATGAGATCGCAACAAAAAAACAAACTATAAATTAAAAAAAAACTTTATAAAACAAATAAAAATAAAGTTTTAATATGTAATAAACTACGACACATTGCAACTAATAATTCTTTACAAATTTTAGTCACGTTTCAAAATATTTGGTTTATATTTTGGGAGTTTTTTTTTACGTAATAACTTGTTAGTTAATTTTAATTTTTTTTTCTCTCATCTTTAAATTTGTTCACAAAAACAGTAAATTTAAAAAAAAAGTAATAAAATAAAACTTGTATTACACATTTTAATCATGACAAAAATGTTCAATAATACGACGATGATATGGATAAAAAAAGAAGCAGGGTTTAGTGCTATAAATAATAAGAAAAAATTATTAATAAACATTTTTTTTTTTTGGTTTAACAAAACTCAAATGACCACAAGAATTAATATGAAGTCATTTTAAGTGTCAAACTATCATTGATAAAACTTTGTTTTTAATTTATTTTTTTAAGCATCCCAACAACAATGTAATGAAAAAAAAAAACTTTTACAACAAAATGTATTACTACAAAAAAGATTATTAAATAATAATTCAATTTTATGGTTTAAATTCTGCTGCAGTCAAATATTTTATATCAACACGCGTATCTGTTGCAAGAGATTATGTTCTATATTTGTTTAGGCAGTTGTATAAAGGAATGCAATCTTGAGGTCAGGTTTTCGAGAAATTTCAAAGAAGTAATAAAAATACTAAATGAAATTTTTAGTAAACAGAAATTATTCTTAAGGCTTTGCTCTTTATGCTTGTTTACATAAGAGAACTTCTTTTAAAGTCAATTAAACTAAGGGAATCTGCATTAATCTATCGATTAGTTCTTTAATTCGAATTGTTATTATAACTTCGGCACTAAGAACAAAGTGCCGAAAGCCAAAATGAACATATTCCTTAATCTTTTATAGAGAGAATACAACGACTTATAGAGAGTTTTTGACCAATTTTTATGTTTAAGTTTGTGATGAGGGATTTTTTCACAATGAAATTAGTCCCGAAATTTTATTTAAAGTTTAAGGTGAAAAAACACATTCTAGGTTTCCTTCTGTGAAGAAGGATCCAATGAAACCATTTTGGTCCACACAAAGTTTACATTTATTTTCAACTCTGCTTTTAAATCCACATCGTGCAAGTTGTTTCTTTGACAATTTTAATGTCTCTCTGTCCGTCTCTTATATAAATTATTTCTTTTTCTCATCTTTTGTTGCCTATTCAGGGTCATCAGATGTTAAGTGGGTCTTCCTAAGACATCAATTACCAACAACAACAATAACAACAACAACAACAATGAAGAACGCAGCAAAAGAGTTACATGACATTAAAAAAACAGACACACACATGCAATTGCCCACATTTCCTATACTCGTTTTTGAATTGTCTGTGGAATTAATAATTTCACAGCTCATTTTAAATAATTAACAAACAAACAAAAAACAATTAACTTAAGAATGATTTTTTTGTTGTTCTTGTCAAGTTTTTTTTTTTTGCATTTTATAAAGAGCTTTCCTATAATCTTCCATAAAAAGCTTGTTTTATTTTTGACTCTCGGAAATTGAGCAGCAATAATTAAAAAGCTTTTTTTTAATAAAGTGATCTTTAGACTCTAAAGTGTGAATTCTGAATGTGCAATGAAAAAAAGCTTAGAATACACAAGAACATAATAACACTGTTGGGATTTGACGATTCTTAAATTGTACTGACTCAATTGCAAAATTGTACCAAATTGACATAAGTTGTACCAAATTTTGGTTAAAATAAAAAAGCATATATAGTAAAAATTTATGACACCTTTTTATTCAATAAAACAATTAAGAAAGTATAGCCGGTCAAGCTCGGTCATTTGATAACCTACACCACAGTATATAAAGACATTTTTTTAAGTGTACTCTTGGGTCCCAACATGGGTAATCATGGACCCGCCAAAGCAAAATTCTGTTAGGAGGTAAAGATTCCTGTAAAAGTTCTCTATGCGAAATATTATTTAGATATCTTAATCAATATGAAATTTTTTGTTCTTGAGTGATTTTAGAGAGAGGGCTTATATTTTATCATGGCAAATTAGCTATCGGAGAAGTTATTTGTATGTCAGTACCAACATATGGATAAGGAAGTTTGGGCATTAAAAGCTATATTCGGCAGTAGTATTTGGAACAATTCCAATAAAATTTGGTAAGGTGATTTAGATTGCAATAAAATAAGTTTGGTCCAAAGTTTTTATGCACACACACTATTCCGGAAAGAAGTTCGTATGGGGGACTGATTCTCACCATTCTCAGTAGGCTTCGTGCTTTTGAATTGAAACCTATTTACAAAATTTCAACAAATTACTTTCAAAATTGCGACCTGGCCTCTGTTTAAAAAAAAAAAACAAGTTACAAAACTACAAGTAAAATATATTTAAAACAAAAATTATAAAATTTTTGCTTTTTTAATGTATTTTACTTGTAGATTTGAAGCTTGTAGTTTTGAGGGCCCTGTACTTTGCGCACAAGATTACATTAGGGCTGCCAGATGTTTGAACCTATCTACCAGGACACATGGAAAAAATGGATAAAAAATTATACCAACGGAAAAGTTTTTTGATGTAGTATATCGCACCCTAAATACTAAAGGGTCACAACTCAAAATTTTTCAAAAATAACCCTTTTTCATAAATTTATTCTCATTTCACATCTCTAGCTACTTACAAAATTGAAAAAGGCATAGCAAAACTTTCTTCAAATTTGACTTTTTTAATAAGGGAACTAATTTTTTTTTTTTTTTTAATATTATCACCATTTTTACATAAACAGTTTTTTGGCTCTCCTGAAAATTTAAGAATTTTGAGTTGTTACCCTTTAATATTTAGGGTGCGATATGTAAAAACCATCCAGTTTTTTTTTAACTCCAACAATATATAGAAAAAAAAATTAACGTGTACTTGATATACATAAAAACGATGAAAAATAATAAAAAGTCGAGCTTAAAATTTGCTAAACTAAAATAATTTTCAGTAGATTGCACTTTTTCTAGAACTTCATTTCGGTGTTTGATATAGTTATAAAACAGGTAGCATGTCATATTAAAATCAAACTTACATTGAATAATACTCTCCAGTGTTTCAGTCTTTAACGAGTTTCTTTCTTTTGTCCATTGAGCAGACTAAGAACTCAACTTGAAAAAAATCAAACTCTTTTGATTTTTCTTCAACCAACTGGACAACTGTCAAACTAATCAATTGATTAGGACAACGACCTACTCAGTTGACAATTGAATTGAAACGTGTATGGGCTGCCTTAAGCTGTTATGATACTTGCTATTTTTTGTATTTTTTTCTATATTGGAGAACAGTGCAAATATATTTGCATAGGAAAACTGACTAAGTGTAAAGAGTATGATTATATCATAAAAAACCTTGAAATGTCAAACAAATATACATGTGTTATCGATAAATAATCTAAGACTGTCAAAAAAAAATACAAAAATTTTGAACTTAAAATTGACATTTCCAGATTAATTTTTAGCACTGTTGCCAATTTTTTTAGTTTTTGATCGAAAGTAGCGGTTTTTAACTTTTTTTTTTTTGCGATTTTAGCTTTTTTGACGGGGCTTTGTGGGAAAAAAACGTGGGCAGTATTGTTTGTTTTGTTTACATTTTATTTTGGAATCACAGCAATTTTTTATAAAAAATAAAATTGAATGCAAATAATGTAAAATATTACGAATTACATCGGGGTATATTCTTTAATTGTAAAATTTATGATTTGAAATCCCATATGAAGGGCACCTGCTTCATTTCACTTATCAAAAACAAAATTGTTTCATCTGTACAAGCTTTTACAATTTTTTTGGTTTTAGTCAAAGAAAAAAATAAACATGAGAAATGTCAATCAGAAAAAAGGGTTTGTTTATCAAATTGTATTTCTTGTTCTTTCTCGCATTTGTTGTTTCATTCAGTCAATCCTAAAAAAATCCAATTCAAAAAATAGCAAGCAATGCCCATTGAAAAGGTCTGCGCAAGAAGCCTGATGATCATTGTTTTCGTTCTTTTGAGCTTTCAAATGTTGTTTACATACACGCTTTTTCCTTTTGCTTTGTATATGTGGTAGTAAGTTTTTGACAGCTTAAAAGAAAAAGCTTTTTGTTTTTGTACAAGTAAGCAGACATGATAGATGGGCCTTGATAGCAAGTATCATAACACCTTTAGAGAAAGCAATTTGTTATCGGTTTTCAATTACTTATAAAAGTTGTTTACACGGTATAACTTTTTACAGCCACTAGTTAAAACAAAATTGGAAAGTGGATTGATTATCATCTAATATTATTGAAAGCTTTTACCAGCTTTCCACCAGATAACGGTTTAATTTAATTAAAGTTCTTAATACAGTTACCTCATGTTAGCAGTGTTGTAACAGAAATCTTAACCTTTGTTAACAACTAAAGCAAAAAACAAATTTGTTTGTATTGACCTGTACAAAAAACCAGGACAATTTAATAGTGGACCAGGACACCAAGACAAGTAGTCTAAAACCAGGAAGTGATATTGAGTCGGTCGGTATACTAAAAGTTGGGTCTATGAACTGTTACACACATAAGCACACACGCGTAATACCCTCGCCACCATTTGGTGTCACCAAAACAATCGGCAAAAGTGGCGATTTGGAGACACTTAATCACAGGCTTCGCACAGGGTAACGAGTACATATCGTCACCTAAAAGACGAAATAACCTATCTGCAGTTTTCAAAAGTTTACAGGAGTGGGAAAAACGTTATAAAATTGGAACTATTAACGATATTGAAACGAAAATTACACATTTTGATTAAAATGAAACCAGTAATATATATCGGCTGAGAAAATTTTGTTTTTCTTATCACAGCTTATGTTATGACACTTAGGTTTTTTGGAATTGTAAAAATCTGAAACCAAATAACCTATCTGCAGTACTAATTAGTATGAATAAATAAAAATTTCTTTACACATGAATATTATATATGTACATTAAATAATTACAGTAGTAGTTTCTTTTACTGGTTAACTTTTATCGTGATTTTTGATGATTTATTTTTTTCTCTTTTTGTGCGTAACGGTCCTCTAGGTACAAAAACTTTGTCAATTTTAATATTATATGTTCAAAATTTTGCACACATATGCGTTATGATATAGGGAACAAAAATCCATAAAAAACTCAATTTTGAAATTTTTGCAGATAGGTTATTAGGTCTTTAAGATGACGATATACTTATCTATAATATGTTAGTATAACATTTTGAGTAGGGCAAGTTTTTTATGGCATATACCATTTTTGCAATTTCTTCAATTACTTCGTTAAAAAGTCATTTTTGGTCCAGCTTGCCAAAAAATGCCTTTTTTTTGCAACCTAAAAGAAATTTTTAATTCAGCTTTGCGAATATAAGGCAGAATCTATTCCAAATTAAATATAATAATTAAAATAAGAAATAAAATATGTAAGTAGTCACCTTGTAAACACCGCTAAGTTAAAAAAATACAAATGCGGTAAAAGCCGCCATTCTATTGGTTTTGTAAAATTCCTTCCTATTCCTTCAATCTCGTACAAAATTCCGTAAGTTACGTGAAATTTCTGGTTAATTATTCAATACTCCTGCAAAACTCTCTATATGGCTTGGCATTTCAATTTAAAAAACAGTTTTAATCGGTTTTCGCAGAATTTTGTTCTCCATTCTCCATCTGAACTATTAGCATTCAAATATGATCCAGGTTCATCTTGCGATGTGGAAAGAGTGCTTTCCGTTTATTGAACTATTTTTTGCGAAAAAACGATATTATTTATTTTATAAAGTACTATTCAATCAAAGCTCAATAAAATAAATGCTTCCTAAATAAAAATTAGTGCCATTTTTTATACTTTTTCGTGCCATTTTGCCAGCCATTTTAACAATTTTTCGCATAAAGGAACAATTGTGCAATTTCTGGTAGTTCTGGTCAAACCGGAGATATGAAACTAGAAATTTTATTATTGAAAAGAAAAAATGTGAGTAAATCCACTTCAAAGAAATTATAAACTTCGTGGGTATTTGTTTTTTTTTTGTATTGTTCCAAAAAAGGATGAATTGTACCAGTGTACCAATAAAGTTTCGATGGTACCAAATTTGGTACAATTGTACCACAAATCCCAACAGTGGAACATAACTGTGGTTTAGCAGGCAGTAAATGAAGAATACTGAACGCTTCACAACGTTTACTAGAGAAAAAAAGTTTAGTAAAGCGACGAATAGATTGGTACAAAATTTTAAATTTAATTTTCAAAACAAATAAAAGTCTTGAAAATATCTCAAAATGCTAACAAATATTTAATTTGAATTATTTTTGTTGAAAAATTGAAAATTTGGCAAAAAAAAAATTATTAAAAAAAAAATTTTTTTTAGTTAAAGATTAGAAAATGTTGTAAAAATATACTTACGTTTAACAAAAAAATACTTGTTAAACTGATAAAAAATTATGCCTTTTTTTAAACAAAACATTTTACCCACCTGAATATAATCGTGTGATCACTACGAGGGTCAGAAAGTCTGAGTTTATTGGTAAGAGGGCAGAGAATAGTAGCATATTCTCTTCCCCTCTCATCAATAAACTCAGACTTTCTGCAATAAAACTTTTATAGTGTGAACCTAGACTTTAAATTTTGATGCTTTTAGATGACCTTATAGGTACATACATATATTTAAGTAGAAATTATGTATCTAAAAAACTATTTAGTATTTTGTCCATATCAATCAGTCAAAAAAAAAAAATTAATAAAACAATGTTGCCAAACGAAGAATAATTTGTTAATTGCTTTTAATATTATGACGACGATGTCAGACTAGATCGCTGTTCGTTATTTTGAAGATTTATTGGTAAAGAAAAGGGAAAGGTTCCAAAATAGTCTCAAAATACTATGGGCTTAAAAAGTCGCAGACCCACAACAATTAGTCAAAATGCGACTTAATTCGAGAAGCGTTAACCCAGTTTGTGATCAAATGACAAAGGGGTTTAAAATATGCTATTGGTAAAATAAGCCCAAGTTTGCATGATTGCTTTGTGTCATGAGTTTGTACTCTTAAGAGTCAGTATTGCCGACACTCAATATATAAAGAGCAACCTTCCTCTAAATAACGCTTGTTCATTTTTGTTATTTTATTTTTATTATTTAATTTCAACCCAACATTGATTTTCATGATATAATTTTATTCAAGATGACAGCAAGAGGGCAAAAGTTACTCTCAGCTTAACACAATGTGTATTATCAGAGATGGAAAATTACTAACATTTTTTAATTCCCTAAGTTAATCCCGCGAAGCTCTACTCTTCTCTGCAGGAACGAAACCATAGTCTCTGGCGGGAATCGGACCCGCAACTTAACTACTATTAAAATTCTAGATTAATTCTTGTTCAGTGCTTGTTGCCTTTTACTTAAGTTCTTAGTACGTTTCTAGTAAAGTTATATGTTAAGTCTATTTGAGTACCAGATTAGTTATAGTTTAATTCTAATTAAGTTTTACTTAAGTTCTGTTCTATTTAAGTTCAAGTTTTGTTCTAATTAAGATCAATTGTACTTTATTTCTAGTTCAATTCTAGCTCAGTTCCAATTAAGGTTTAGTTAAGCTCAGTTGTATTTCTAGTTCACATTAAGTTTAACTGTAGGTCAGTTCTACTTCAGTTCAGGGGACAAATTACGACATACGATATCGATCGATATGGGCATTTCCGTCAAAAGGTCCACCGTGACCGAAAATTTAAAAGTTATTAAAAGCTGATTACTTTACGATATTGTTATAGAGAAATATTTAGATTTTAATAATTTTATAAATTTACCCATAAATTTGTTCACTTAGATGAACAATCAGACTGCAAAGTTGTGCAAACGTAATTTCTTATACCTGAGAATGTTTTATTGTGTGTTTTCTTTAATATTTATCTTTCTTAAAAGAGGTGATATGTGATAAAAATTATTCCAAAAAAATTTTCTTACATGGTCTGTAATCTAAGGAAGATTTCAAAGAGAAATATGTTATGCGGATTAACGATAAATTTTTATTTTATTTTAATCATTATTCAGTTAAATTATTATGGAAAAAATTTCACGTTCGAAATGTCACGTACCGTCCCAGATTTTGACTTAAAAACAAGAAAATACAGAAGATTTTGGAATCAAACCAAGACATTTTAATGTTACATTGCTACGTAAAATTCTGAAAGTAGTTTGACTAAAAAATTGTGTCAGGTTTCGGCAACAAAAACTACTTCCGTTTTTTCACGTTCGAATCGCTACTTCTTTTGCCATTATCTTTGACCTAGACTCGCGCTCTCCATAAACTTTAGCATAGATAACAGTGCTTTCTTAGTGCTATAAGAATTCGCCCTGATTTCCCGATAATAATATACTGACAATTATTTCCATTTAATGTAGTAAAGTAATTCACGAAATTTCACATCTTAAAAATTCCAAAAATTTTTTTAAATATATTTCTCGAAATTTCTGGAGAATTTTTTTTTTTATGAAAACCTCTAGTTTTGGTTCAGTTCCACATATTGTTTAGTTCTGGTCCCAGTTTGAAACTATTTGAGTTCATTAATTTGTGTAGATTGAGTTACTAAAAAAGTGTCTGCACCTTCCCATCCCTGACATTAAATACTTATACAAATGAAAGTGCGAATTATTAAAAGAGTGTATAAATGAGAAACTCATTCAAGAGAATTTTTTCGAATGTTAAACTATTATGGGTTTTATTTTTTCAATTAACGGCGCTAAAGAGGGGTCTCTAATGACAATTGACCACAAAACGTCATCAATGAGAGTAAAGTACATACTTAGCAGTAAACAACAACAACTTTAGCAATAATACATTATCAACAAGATCACAGCAGTAGTAAAACGTAGTAGCAAGTGTTGTAAGTATATAGTTTTATAAACGCATTCGTTAAGTAAGTGAGGCGTTAAAGTGCGCTTATTTTTCTCAAAGCATTAATCAACAATTTTAGGCGGCAGGTGCCTGAAGACTGATAGAAAAAAGTGTTTTGCAGAATACAATAAAGTAAATTGCTCGTTTTAAAAATGCCACAAATCACACTTTGATTTAAAACTGGAGTAAAAGAAATTTTATAAAATTCAGCTTGGAGTTATAGCGATTTGCTTAGTGGGTTGTTACAATTAAAAATAAAAATTATCTTTTTCAACCATTTCAATGATTTTAATTTGAAAGAAATACGGTTGATTTAAAAAACGAATACAGTTACTACAACAATGAAAACAAAACAAAATAACAAATAATCGAAACTACGCTGTTAATTAACGAAGTGTAACCAACTGATCTTGAATTTGAAAAAAAACTAGTTATTAAATTAAATGAAAAATAATTAAATAAATTTCTAAAAGTCTAGCTTTAAATGAAAATGAATTGATAAGCAAGAAAATCGAATAAATCCAAAGCAAATTGCGAAGAAAAAAGTGAAATTTAAACATGAGTTTGCTATAAAAGTCCATAAAATAAAAAGTTAAAACAACATTTGAAACCCCTGCATCCAACTGCATTTTTTGCTGCAATGCTAAAAAAAAGATGCAGAAAACTGAATTAATTCGAATTAATCAAAAAAGATTTGGTGTGCTAAAGGAATACAGTAACAATTTTACCAGTAAAGGTTAAATAAGACGTGACATAACCATAATGCCACAGCCGTAACGGCGAATTTAGGTTTGTATGGTGTGCTTATGTAGTTTTGGTAATACAGTGGCTATGGTAATACAGTTTTGTTATGGTTATGTCACGTCTAACTGGACCTTAATGAAGCAGAACTGCATTAAAACTAAGTTAAAATTTAATTACATTAGAAATAGGACTGAACTAGAATTGAACTTAAACTGAAATAGGATGAACTAGAACAGAACTAGAAAGAAGCGGAATTAGAACTGAACAAAAACTGAACCAAAAATTAACTTGAACTCAACTAGAAGTGAACTTCATTTATTTACATTTCGAAATTGAGGATATTTTATTTTGAGCCTATTCTAGAACTGAATTAGATCCGAACTAGAAATAAACTAGAACAGAAATTGAGCTAAACTAGAATAAGCCTAGAAAAGTATAATAGAGCTGGGCTAGAACTAAACTTGAACTGAGGTAGAATTTAACTTAAGCTGATATAAAGGCTGTCTCAATAAGAATGCACTTTTTTATTTTAAAACAAAAAGGGGGTTTTTTTAAGATAGTTGTGATTTTTTTAAACGGATTGCAAGGAAGACAAGATCCGATATGGTCCCCATAGCTATGAAAACAGGCCATTAATCTTTTCATTAAATTTTAATGACTTTCTCAAAGAAATGTGACTGTATCTCACCGATGACGAGTTGGATCTTGGATTTAAATTGTTTTTGGTTTATTCGCTAAAAAACGTAGATTTCACAAAACTCTAAAGAACGACGCACGACGTTAAATCGCATGATCTTGGTGGTCAGTTGAGATCATTTATTCTGGAAATCGTTGCGGCAATAAATCGATTATTTCATGCGCAGTGTGACAGGTGGCGCCGTCTTGCTGATACCACATGTCGTCCAGATACATGCCGTCTAGTTGAGGCTACAAGAACCCTGTTAGCAGTCACTGTAATTTCGGCCTCATCTTCAAAAAAGTACCAGACAGTTGCTCGTTTTGGGTTCTGAGCCCCAAATTCGACAATTTTGTTCATTAACGAAGCCATTCATATAGAAATGCGCTTAATCGAAGAATATGACTTTTTTCGAATAGTTTTAGAATATCTTTCCAAATTTTGGCAATAAGTTTACAATTATAACGGATTGTTCTTTCGTAAAGCGCTTAATTTTTAATAATCGAATAAGCATATCGTCGGCTTAATATGCAAACCTGAAAACTCCCTTTCAGCACATTTTACAGCAGAGACAAAAAACTATTTATACCTACACCACAATAGTGGAGAGGGTATTATGCATTTGTGCTGATGTGTGTAACGCCTTAAAATATTGGTCCTAGACCCACCTTAAATTATACCGATCGACTTAGAATCACTTGCTTAGTCGAACTAACGATGTCCGTCCGACTGGCTGGCTGCCTGTCCATGTTACCTTGTGCGCAAAGTACAGGTCGCAATTTTGCAGATAATTTGGGTCATAGGTTCTAATTGGCACAAGGAGCAAGCCTGTTGAAAATTGGCCGAATCGAAGGACCACGAGGAAAGATATGGGGAAATTTCTTCGTCTTAGAAACTATCAAATCGATTTTAGTGACATTTAAATCATAGAAAGAAATATATTTATATGGATACATAAGCTATGTAGTGTTTCAAAAATAGGGAGGTAGGGGGCAATTTCCGCCTCTCATAAGCTTTCAAACCGATTTTAATGAAGTTTATAAACATAGATACATCCATATTAATATGAACACATAAGCATGATGTGCTTTTAAATACGTGGTGTAGGGTATCATATGGTCGGGCTTGACCGACCATACTTTCTTACTTGTTATATTTCATATTTGCAATTTGAGAGGAAACCAAAAATATAGTTGGTTTTACACACCTCCAGACTTAAATTGAAGAAAAACTGCATGCTGGTCGACGACGCGTATCTTTCTATACCACACGTTATCAAAATCTCCATTTACTTAAAAAGTGGATTGAACAGGTTTGCTTATTGAGTCGACGATATGTGACAGCTGCGAAATTTCAGAGTAGCCATTTGGACAAACAAAATTGTACAAAATTTAAAAAGTGCACTCTTACTGAGACACCCTTTATATACCCAATAAAAAATGGAGCTTCCAACGAAGCAGGTTTGTACGGGAGAAACATAAAAGTTTCGCTTACCATTGCGCTTACGGAAGACATGGTTCCCACTTTGAAGCAATACATTTTTGACATATAAAGCGCATTATTCAGCGCATAAAAAAATTGTTGGATGTAACGAGAGCTTTACACACGGAATGTTTTGATACAGTTATTTTTTAGTATTCTCCTTTACAAACCTGCTTCGTAGTTAGGGAATGCCGTGGCATTTGATATGTATTTTGTTTTTTATAAAAGTTGTTGAGAGTTCTTTCACTTAGTGCCAATTCACACGTTGCAAGTCTTATTGATCAGCTTGCTACCTTATAGGCTAGAGAGAGTGAGAGAGAAACGTTTATTTTCCTCTCTTCACTCTCGTTATAAAGTAGCAAGCTCATCAATAAGACTTGCAACGTGTGAATTGGGACTTACATACTTTACTGCATTTCTGTATGTCTTATTGCGTAGCGCATAATTGTGCTTTTATTTTTTTAAATGTACCATTAGTGCTTCGCAAAATGATAAAATTTTTTATTGGGTACAAACTAGACAAAAACTAGAACATAAAGCTCAAGAAGAATTCAATCAGAACTAAACTAAAAACAAATAATTTGGGCCCCACCAAGCACGGCTAGGCACCGTCGGATTGACCTGAAAATTTAGATCATGATTTCTTACACCAAATCTCATATTTTAAGCAACGCAAACAATTAAATTTAAAAAAAAAATTGCTACCAGTCTAATATAAACCCTTTTTAACCTTTGGTTAAGGATTTAGTAAGCTGTATTTTAAATAAAATACTTAAAAGCTGGATTGTCACAAAATTAGAAAAGAGCACCACAAGTTGCTGCCCCCCCAAATCTTTTTTCCCAAAGCCGCATTAATTCACATGCATATCAATTATTATTGTGATTTCTATTTATTAATTTTTCTTTTTATTTCATTTGAGTTTATATTCTTTAAATTTAAACTAATGAATATTAATCATAAAATAAATTTATTCAAAAAATATAATTTTTAGTATTTGAAAAAAAAAGGTCAACTTTAATCTAATTGACAGTTAATCAACGACGATCATCCCCCTCATTTTGATAAATAAAATGAACAAACAAGTGAAGCCAAGAACAAAAACATGGTCAGTTAAATTAATAGTCACCCCCGTTTATACACATAGATACACGTTGGGTCAGGCAGTCACTCTCATTTGGACAATCAGTCACATTGTCTGACTGTATGAGTAAAAGATGATGAAAGTTTAGTTTAATGTTTATATTAAAAAGGCATGCAACAGTAGAAGAGGGTCGCATCTTTTTAAGCTGTATTATTATGAATCGGTAGATTCTGTTATAAAACTAGAAATGATGGTGGTGGGCAAATTATAGGAACTGAGAATTAAGGCTTTGGTTTCTATAAAACATTTTTAAATCTTATAAGCCAAACAAACACTGCTAGGTTTGTTTGTCTTGTCTTAATTTTTCTTCGTTTTAACAGCAAATCAGACTCAAGCTGTTTGGTAAAAGATCATCAGGAACAAAATCTGTTTCTCCTACATTGATTTGAACAGGATTCATTCCTGCATTGAATCAACCGGATGGCTGAATGGTGAGAATGTCAACAGCCAGGTAACGTTGGAACATTGAAAGACGGTGTAACATGGTAACACAAAGAAAACTAATTACTGGACCCATGTGAGCTGTGCTTAATTGGGGCTGCCAGTGGAACCTGGCCTAAACTTCACAGTAAATCAGGCGTAAACGAGTTTGGATCTACTATTTTCTTATAAAGTTCTTTTAGACCCCAATTACGTTTTTTTTTACAAATTCCAAATTTTATTTCTTCTTATAATTTTTCGCTTCACTATTTACCCATGAACATACATCTTGTTCTTTCAACTTTGTGTTCACGTTAAATTTTTCCTTTCCTTTCTTTTTTTCATTTTTTTTGTTTTGTTAATTTTCAATTGATCTACATGCATCGTCATTATTATCATTATGGGCATCATGGACACATCATTGCCAACATCATCACCCATAACACTTAATGTCAAAAGGCTAAACTAGCTTTATTTTGTATCTTTATGAATATGGGAGTTTAGAGTAAATTTCAAACTTATTAGAGTTTGGTTTTTTTTTTCTTTTTGTGTCATCATTTTTGCTTTAACAGTTTTTTAATTGACAGTAAACATTAATCTTAATAGAATAAAGCAGACAAAATACATAAAAATTTAAGCCTGATAGTTTTTTTAAATGAATATATTTCGGATTAATTTTGGGAGGGTGATATACATACATATATATATATATTTAAAAAATTGACAATATTCTCAAGAAGGCATTAATTTAAGCATTAAATTTCTGTAGCAGGAAAAGCGGAAGTGCATTTAGTTAATTAAATAAAGTTACGCAATTAATACGAATTAAACGTCTTTTGTTTTTAATATGGTATAAAACTTCATAAAATATTTTATAAAATTTGGATATGAAAATTCTTGCTCAATTCAACTTCAGTTTAAGTATATTTCTTGTTCAGTTTCAAGTTCATCTCTAAGTTAGTTCTTATTCAGTTCTAGTTCTGCACTAGTTCAGTATTAGCTAGTTTAGTTATAGTTCAGTTTATTTAAGCTCAGCTCTAATTCAGTGTAAACTAGCCTTAATATGCATTAGGTCGCTAAGGTCAACTTTTAGGCTAGTTTACCCTATCACACAAGTCTTACGTATTCCATAATACTTTGTGAGATAGAAAACTAATGAGTTGGGCCTGTAAAAAATTCTAATTTAACATTACAGTCTGTTTTCTCAGTATCACACAAGAGCATGCTTTTGTTAAAATGCAACCCTGATCAAAAGAGAAGTATTATTGTTTGTCATTTTCACAACGCATTGCATTCACACTTTTACATATTGCCTTTTCACACTTTTACATATTACCTGAGTTTTTGACATGTATCTATTAATACAAAGTAAAATTGTGTAAACTAGCCTTGAGCATCTGTGCAAATACATATTCACACTATCACACTATTACATTAAACTGGAGTTTTTGACATGTATTAAAACAAAGTACATATAATAGAACTAGCCTTAAGCAACTGTAAAAATACATATACAAAATATGTGGCCAACTATACTTAATGAAACTTTTTGTCAAGAAATCTGGACTCATCTCCAGAGAATTGTTAAATGTAAATTGTCAATAAGTCGCTCTAACTCACTGTGTTACGACTTCTGATGCTGGCAAACGATGAAGCAACTTATTGTTCACAAATCCTATTCAAGTTTGTTCGCCCAGGTCGAGTCTTTTTCGAGAAATCCGGAATCATCCCTTATAAAAGCGTTAATAAAAGTTTTGTTAAATGTTTAATATTTTTAATTAGGCTTAAGTTCATGAAATTTAGGGGGTAATTTTGTTGTTCACTTCACCTTGCGTTGAGAAAATTTTTCAAAAAATTTTCAAAATTTCAAAAAATTTTATATGAAAATTTTCTCAACGCAAGGTGAAGTGAACAACAAAATTACCCCCTTAATTTTTCATTAAATTATTTTATGAAGAAAGGAATTTTACAACATGAAAATTAATTAAAATTGTTATTGATAATCTTTCATAAAAATAATTTAATGAAAAATTTAATTTCATGAACATAAGCCTAATTAAAAATATAAAAAATTTGGATTAAAACCCATAAATAGTTCAACAAAATAACCACAATACTAATTATTGTTAAAGCTAAGGCACGAGCTCTATGTGTACATTTGTCCTTCAAGTTGTGCTGAAAAAGGTCAACAGAAAAGAGCAAGACAAAATGAAAAAAACAAAATATGTACTTGGACTTCAAAAAAAATTCTTGACAAAAGTACGAAAAAACAGAAGTAAGGAAAAAACATGTAAAATCAATTAAATAATGGATAAAATCAGGAAAGCAAATTTCGATCTACCAAATGTTAGAATACAATTTGGTTTAAGGATTGATGTTTGACTATTGACGTCAGCAGTCGTCGAAGGCTGCGAGTGTAAGACGGCAAATCCATCTGAGGAGATCGAATGGTTGCGATCGAAACATGTCATGGTAACCTGCCGGCCGGTGTTCGAGCCCCAGCCACGTCAAGAATGAAAGATTATCAATAACAATTTTAATTAATTTTCATTTTGTAAAATTCCTTTCTACATAAAAATAATTTAATGAAAAATTAAATTTCATTAACTTAAGCCTAATTAAAAATATTAAAAATTTGGATTAAAAACCATAAATAGTTCAACAAAATAACCACAATACTAATTATTGTTAAATGGTTAAAATTATTCTGTTAGCATAACAGAATGTGTCTCGGAATAAACATTTTAAAATTTAACTTCACACACATTAATTTCACGCATACATGATTTTACAAATAAGTGAACTTTAAAGTCAAAATTTTAAATCTATTAAATTCAGTCCGTGTTCAACAAATTCTTTAAACGAAACCGATTCACACCTAGGAAATGTTTGGCGACAAAAAAACGTGGCGAACATGGAAACTGAAAATTTGTATATGGGCAAATCCTGCGTGACGAACGCTACATTCGCACGCGTTTTCTGATTGAAATATAAACATTTTTTGGTCTTTCAAAAAAGATAGCTTCAACTTATATATAGTATTTACTGACGTTAATATGTACTTACAAATGGCATATATCATAACTTCTTAGCAAGTCTTTGTTGCGAAATAATATATCACAAAGTTTTGTGACGCACGCTACAAAAAGTGGAAGTAACTTCAAAGGTTGAAGTGCGTTTTTCTAATTTTTAGCGAATTTGGCATGATAAGGTATACAAAATCTTATTCCTAAAAGAAAGATGACTATAAGACTATTCCAAACGCACGTATTCGGAGCCAAAAAATGTTGTTATTTTTTGACAAAAGCCATGAACCCTTTGTGACGCACGCTACATAACGCACGCTACAGTTTTTCCAGTAGTATTTTATAATTATATTTTATTTATTTTAATAAAACAAATTATATTTTTATGAATTGCATTTCTTAAACTAATTTTTTAACTAATGAATATCAACTTTTTTTTAACGAAATTTATATTTTGATAAGTCTGCTGTAAGTACTATTTTAAGCACAAAAATCACCTAAAATAATGCTAAATTCACGTATTACATTAAGAAATCAGCAGTGGGGTATAATTTGATAAAAAGTATTGCATTAATGATCATTGAAATACATATTTTTTAATATAAAAATGAAATTAAACATCTAGTCTTACATTCCATTAAAAAAAAATTCATTTGAAAAATTTTTGGTTGGTGGACTGTTTCTGGGATTTGCCCATATATTTAATTCCAAAATTTTTTGGAATATGGTGGTTCATCCATAACAACAAACAAAAAATTTTGCACCAGTAAAAGCATTAATCAAAAATAAAATCAGTTTTAATTAAAAATTTAATCAAGTGAATTAAACGTTTAATCAAGTGAATTAAACTTTTAATCAAGTGTATTAAACGTTTAATTGACAATATTAATTTGCACTAGTAAACAAATTAAAAATACCAATTAAACGTTTAATTCACTTGATTAAACCCTTAATTCACTTGATTAAACGTTTAGTTCACTTAATTAAATTTTTAAATAGAACTGATTTTATTTTTGATTAATGGTTTTACTGGTGCAACATTTTTTTCTGTGAATATAACAAGTTTTTTGCTATATCTTGCACCATAATTAATTTAATTTTTTTTTTGTTTGGCGATAAAAAGACCATGCTTAATCACACTAATTGTGAGCAAAAGTAGTTTGTGGATTTATTCAAATATTTACGAAGTGTGACCAAAGCTTAAGTAAGAAACTAACGGAAGTAACTTTTGCGAAAATATTGAATTTCATTTCTTCTGGAAAGATCCATAGAAGAAACAATACATGTAGTTTCACTGTCTTTTCTCTGGTCACACTTATCAAATATTTGATCAAATAGGCGTTACCACTAATTTTGTGAATAGTTATGGCTTATAAATTAGTAAATGTTCAAACGCTGGTTTAGTAGAACTAATCTTTAATTTAGATGTAGTTTTAACTCGACAACTATAAATCAGTGTCTCATGTATTTTATGTAGTTAAAAAATAACATGTGGCAGCACTACGATAAATCTTGTCAAATTCATATGGTCTGTATTACTAGTCCAATTTTATGCGTTTAAAGATACTAGTTTATATGTTAACTGATTTATAGATTTGCTGGTTTAAACACATTTTAAGCCTAAAAGAGAGTTTAACTTGCTCTGATTTATTAGCCCCTAGTGTGATTTAACATGGTCTTAATATCACAAATTAAAACGAATTATACTAGACATGGCAAAATACTATTTTAATATTTTTTTTTGTAGGATATGCTATCATAATCAAAACAAATATTGGAATTATGTTGTAGTTTACGTGTTGGTCATGTGTTTTCGTCAAATATTTGCCAAGTCTGACCGTAGATTGAGTCTTTTTAGCTCGCAAATATCTTCAATGTAAAATCCAGTCATTATTAAACATAATTATCTTTAATCTGGTATTTAAGGTAGAGCATCAAACGATCGAGCTAAATCATTGTAGTCTTAATTGCTTCAAATATAAACCTTTTTAGACTCACCCGAAAAAATTAATAAATAGTTTTTATACATAAGTTAACATACCTGCAAAGAAAAAAAAAATAATATAATTATTAGTTTGTTTTATGAAATACTTTCGTTGTTATTAATAATATGGACTATTTTTAAATCACACACATTTTTTCAATCCTGACTCATAATCAAAGACAGGCAGACAGAGGCTTTAGTTGTTTGGAATTTTCAAAGAAAAGAGTTGCTACCTAACATGGATACACAATTAAAAAAAGCAAAAAATAGACATTGTGATTTAAATTGAATTAATAGCGAAATAATAATTACGAACATGACGATTACGAGCATCATTATAATGCTGATAAACATTTTTACAATGATGATTGACATCATTATAACAATCATGTTGATTATCATAATGATGTTAATGATGCGTAATGAATGTATAAGATCAATAAACTCTCTGTCTCTCTAACAACAGCAATAACAAGATTTATAATTTAATAATAAAAAAAAAAAAACGGGAGAAAATAAACAACAAATGGCAACATTAAAAAGCATGAATAATCATGACACAGAAACCAGACTTTTTTTAATTAACAATATTGTCGCCAAAAAAATCTGTAAGGGAAATCATTTGCTTAAAACCTAGAATTTTTCTGCCATAAAATGTTAGAGGTGATTGCCACTTATTTTTTTTAAATAAAATAAAAAAGTCTACAATATTTTATTGCAATATTTACTTTAATTATTTTTTTTATTTACAAACAATCATGATGAATCACCACCCATCACTCAGGCAGCACACCTTGTTGACGACACACATGCATATAATCAAACTCAACGGCAACACTTAACTTTTTTTTTTAAATATAACATATTTTCACAATTCTTATTATATTTATTTAGTTAATATATATTTACATACTTTTCACGTATTTAAACAAACAATTAATTTTATTTCCTTTTAATTATTTAAAAAATCTAAACATAACACAAATTCCTAAAAATCATTCAAAAAGTTAATTAAGTTTTATTATAAAATTAAACAGTTATTCGAATATAAATTGAAAATTTGCATAAAAGAGTGCTAATTACGGAGAGATTGCAAACAAGTTTTTAATAGAAAATAGAGTGCAAGTTAAGGTCAGTATATTCAGACCTAACAAATATTTGACAAACAAATCCAATGAATAACTAAACTTTATTTGTAAGTTTAAATTCAGTTTTAATTGTCCTTTTTCAACAAGTCTGTGTTCATACGGCTCATGTCTTATTGACATGATTGCTACTTTATAGGCAAGAGGGACAAGGGGAAAAGAAACGAATACACAGATGCATGTACTGTCTTTACGTTTTGCTTTCTTATTCGTTATTTAATTTTGTTTTTGTTTTCAATATCAAATAAAACAAAATAAACAACATGTCCTCAACTTGACATGAATCATTTGAACGCCAATTCATGTTCAAAGAAGAAAAAGGAAGAATCATGTCAATAAGACATGAGCCGCATGAACTCAGACTAATATTTGATTGTTTTTAATTTGTAAGAAGATAATTGCATAATGTAATTTAGAAACTTTTTAATGATGTTTGATCTAGCAAACGTATTGCAAAAGAAAACAAATTTTTCAAAAAACTAGTGGTTACGTGTAGTGTATTTGGCAGGTGTAAGCACAGCTTAAGACTCCTTTTACTTTGAAAAAGTCTTTTTTATTAACTTTGTATTAATGTGTTGTTTATAGAACACGAGCGCCTACTCGTCCGTTCAACTTACATTTAAACCAAAAACAAATTTCGAAATTTTGTTTTTGTTTTAAATGTAAGTTAAACGGACGAGTAAGGCGCTCGTGTTCTATAAACACCACATAAGCTTTGGCTATTATCCTAAACGTCAAAGCAGTGTTTAAATCATGCATTTATAACGCATTATCATTTTAAAATTGGGTGCACACTATCGAACTTGAGCGACAGCCAACAATTTTAAAAGTCAACTGCCAACCACAAAATAATTTGTTGTTGACTTAGGAAAATGAACGACTCCACTATCGAGAAGGAAACAATTTTTGCAAAACTGCCACTCAAAATCGATATTTTATAATAGAATTGTTAATTTAAATAATGACCACAGCTGCGAAACAGATGACTTTCAAAATGCAATACTTTGTCCAAGTTTTTACGGTTCTGTTTTGTGGAAAACTTTACGATTGGCATGTTTGTAAATGCTCCATTGTGCTGCAAATTAATATTTAAATGCTCAAAAATACTTTGCTAAAGCAGAAGACGCACAAATAAGTGTCTACTATAGAAAATTTCATAATTCGTCACACAAAATTTTAAGAGTGAATTATTTAATTTTGAATTACTATGTCAACTTCAAGCAAAGCATTGTCATCACTACTTTAAATCGAAGGCTATCAAAAAAAAAGTAAGATTGGCTTTGCCGAATCTTATATACCCTTTACCATGGCGCTATAAGAAAAGAACGATATATAAATACCGTTCATTAGATATAAATAAATTTGCCATACCCGCTTCTCCAATCCCGCCCACACTTTGTCGGTTGTTGTGTATTGATAACCAAGATGTTTATACCTAATTTCAAGCGTTCTATGTCTTTTTACGGGAGGTGCCACGCCCACTCCTCCAATTCCGCCCACTTTTTGTCGGTATTTGTGTGTTGATAACCGAGATGTTTGTACCTATTTTGAAAACTTTGCCTCTTTACGTTCATCGGATATACAGAAATGTATGTCTTTGTATGGGAAGTTCCACGCCCACTTCTCCAACACCGCCCATTTTTCAGAGGGATTGTGTGTTGCTACCCAAGATGCTTCTTCCTAATAAGGAATTTTTGGCTTTTGTCGTTTTCCATACACATATAAAGAAAAAAAATAAAAAACTACAAAAAATTAGAGGCAGTCGTGGTTTTTGCTCATATCTGAGTCTGGCTGACTTTAAATACTAAACTAAAACGGAGTATATGTGACATCAACGTAAAAATCTAGTCCCTGTCATTTCTGGGGTATTCGGAACAAACATTTCAACATACACACGGACAGACAAACAGCCGGACATCGTTCAATCAACTTCGCTATTTAAAGAACCCAGAATGCACTTTAAAGGGTCTAGGATCAATATTGTAGAAATTACAAAAGGAATGACTAACCTATATATGCCTTTTTAACTTTGATGAAGGGTATACAAATAAGAAACAACAGGTAAACAAAAACAATGCATTCCATTCCAGTTTGTAAATACGTTATCAATAACAATGATTTGACAATTTTTTGTCACCGTTGTTGTTACATTAAGCAAAATAAAAGCAAACACAAATATAACTATAAATATAACTGTGGTATTGTTGGTTTATGTGACTTTTCTTTATGCAAAATAAAAAAACGGGAATTTTTGTAAATGCAGCACTGCTTTAATTTGATCTTATGATTTTTATTTGCGTGTGCTTGAAGTGCTGTATTTTTGACCTCCTTACAGGCGTGTCAAACGAAACGATTTCTAGCTTTAATTTTAAGGCTAAAATTACATACTTTTTTGTAAAAAAATTTTACTACATTAAACAAATAAACTTTTTGAGAGTAAATAAACTTTATGGAAAAATAATAAACTTTTCTTTAAACTCAAAAAGTTTTAGTTCTTTTTCTTGCTTTTTCTATTTTGCCTTTTTTTGGTCCAATTTTAGAGGTTTAAGTATTTCGTTTTCTTTCGTAAGAAACACATTAGACTTTTCCGTTTTAAACAAAACTGGCAGCACTGATATCCATTCTGGTACATACAATTTTTTTTTTCTAATTTATTTTTATTACTGAATCTTTCATATCGAAATTTACAATATGTATTCAAATCTTAATTCTACTTGTTGTTTATTAGTTGTTACCAATGTAACCACTTACTTCTGTATTAAAATTTTAAAAATGTCTTCTAGTTAGGCTCAAAGTATTGGTTCTTTTTAGCTTCTGGTGACCTTCGAACTGGAGCAGACCCCCAGCGAGATAGTTAGGGTGGGCCATTGATTTATCGATGTAGCTAATTGAATATTTTTTAAATTCCTCCTGGCTAGTGGGGACGTTGAGAACTCTGTGGATAATATCATTACGTATGTATATATGGGGTGCAGACAATTTTTCATAATATTTTAGACTGTCTTCTTTGAAGCTTTTGGATGTTTGATGCGCATGCAGTACCCCATAACCGGATGCCATATGTTCATATTGGTTTTATGATGGACTTGTTTAAGAGAATTTTGTTGTCTAAAGACAAGTTTGAGAGTCGACCTAGGAGCCAATGTTGTTGAGCAGCTTTAAGTTTCATAGCCGTTATTTTCGCTTTAATGTGACGTGACCACGTCAATCGTCTATCTATATAAATTCCCAAGTATTTTTATTTATTTTGACTGCTGGGCACGTTTGTCTTCTGAGAGTGAAAGTTAAGTGAGCTCGTTTAGCCGGATTAACCTTTACTTTCCATTTGTCCAACCAGGCCTCTAGTTCGTTGATGTGAGACTGTATATTTTGCGATGCGACTTTTGGGTCATGGTTAACGCTAATAAATGCTGTGTCATCTGCAAATGTAGAGGTATGCGTGATCAGGTGTGTTGGCATATCCGCTGTGTATATTATACTAGCTTAACCCTGTGCTCTTCGCTACACTGCTTTAACCACGTTTGAAGACTCTCCCTTTTATAGTTCTTCAGTTGAGAGATATTTAATATATGCATGCTATGGGAGGTATTTCCCCCCGGCGTCTACACGCTTTATTTTTATTTTCAAAAGTGTAGTATACCATAAGAGTGTCTTTTACTAAGTTTGAACATTCTTACTATAACAGTTCTTAAGATATGCGATATTAAACATAGGCGTTTTATGGGGGGGGGGGGGGTAAAACTTCCCCCGCTGCTTTATTATTTCAGTTTTGGGGCTCACAAGATCCTACTACCAAAAGTTCAACAAAATGCGTGCAGCGGCTCTTATTAATATTCGTATCTATGAGGGGTACTGCTCCGCCTCTGTCTACCCCGCCCATTTTTATATTGAAATCTTTCCCTTTAATAGTTCTACAGTTGAGTGATATTTAATATATGCATTATATGGGAGGTATTTCCTTCCCCCCTGCGCCTAGCCGCTTTATTTTTATTTTCAAAAGTGTAGTATTCCATAAGAGTGACTTCTGAAATGTTTGAACATTTTCACTATAACAGCTCTTAAGATATGCGATATTAAACATTGTCGTCCTATGGGGGTACCACTTCCACCGCTGCTATTTTATTTCAATTTTAGGGCTCAGAAGATCATCCTACCAAAAATTCGGCAAAATGCGTGCAGCGGCTCTTAAGATATGCGATATTGAATATTGGCATCCAATGGGGGTACCAATTCCCCTGCCCCTATCGAAAAAATTAGTAGCCTTATTTATTTTTAGGGCTCACGTGATGTTACTGTAAAAATTTTAGGAAAATCGGTTTAGTAGTTTAGGAGTCTATAAGCCAACAAACAAACATACAAACATTTTTCATTTTTATATATATAGATATAGTAGCGGTCCTAATATGCTGCCTTGGGGAACACCGTCAGTAATTTTCTTGAGAGGGGAGTATTTATCTTGCGACCTTACTATGAATATTTAAAAATTTGACTTTAATGTGTAAATAAGAACATCTAAAAAAAATTTTTTTAAGAAACGCTTTTCTTAAAAAAGAACATTTAAAAAAAAATTCCTGGCTACGCCCATTTATTCGTGTATTGTCATCGGGAATACGTATGCCTGCAAAGTTTCATCCATTTGCATTGAGTATAAGGAGGTTAAATTAACGTTACAAGATTTAGTTTTCCGGAGTGAAGCTAAAGAAAAGGTTTTAAATAATAATGAAAACAAACTTTTCGTACAAAAAAAAAATCTAAAGAAACTTTTCTGAATAGGGACTTTTGTAAAAGTGGGAACCTTTGAGAAAGTGAAAGGGCATATTTTGAAAATATCGTAACCCTTTTGTAAAACCACATAACAAAATGCACAGAGCTTCCGTTAAATTTAATTTAAGTGCAACGGTATTTTGCATTTGCTCTTTTGCAAGGCTAATGTTATAAAGTGATGCATTTACGAACTGCATTATCGAACTCCGCTAATACTTTAAAAAACTTCGTAACTATTGCCTATAGTGTTGAATATTTGATATTTTAATGAGAGAGATTGGAATAAAAGAAATAACTAAGATCAGAAATTAAATTACTAATTAAGGTGGGTAGTCCTTGATCGCTATAATGTTCTTTGAATACCTAAAAATTATTGTTTTTAAATTTTTTTTATAGTGCATTTTTAAACCGTTATATACCTTTCTCTCTCATTTTTATAACTCATTCATTACAAATTGATCGAAATTCTCTCTTTAACTTTTAAGTTCTTTAAATTCATTTGCACTAGTTTCTGTTTGTATGACTTAACATTTTTGTTGACATTATTGACACTTGTTATTGTTTACATTTTCTGTTTACTCTCTTTTATTTCTGTTTCTTTTTTATTTTGCGTAAATAAAAGCACGTTGATTTACATTTTTTTTTGTTGTTATTTAAAACTTTACTTCATTTATTTTTATTGCTATTTTTTTTTTTTTTTTTTTTTGTAAAATATCATTATTGTGTGTTCTTTTTTAAGTATAAGATTGCAATTTTTGTTGTGGTGTGCCTAAATTGAAAAAACTACTTAAAATTTTTTTATTTTTATTGCTTTTAATGATATCAAAATGATTGTGCTAAAAAAAACGACGCATTAAATTAAAAATGTTTATTCTTGATTTTGTAGTTGTTGTTTGTTGAATTGTTACTGTCGTGAGTTGTCTCTCAATTATCTTATCTAGGTGATCTTGAAGTCAAATAACGTCGAAAACTAAAAAAATGCAGTTGGTTTTTTGTTTTTTTTTTTTTTTAGAAAAAACTTAAGCACCTAGAGAAATTTCCGGGGAAAATGAAAGTTTAAAAAAAAGAATTTTTAGGATAAAAGTGATTTTTTTAACTTCAAAAAGTGGTTTTTTAAAAAAAAAAAAATTTTTTTTTGTTAAAAAATAATTTTTTTTTTTTTTTTGTAAAACTGAATTTTTTAGGAAACAGTGTAATAAGTGACTTTTTGTAAAAAGTTACTTTTTCTATTAAAAGTGAAAATTTGTGTAAAAATTACTTTTTGTATAAAAAGTGAAAATTTGTGTAAAAATTACTTTTTGTGTAAAAATTTAAATTTTGCGTAAAAACTAACATTTATATGTGCAACTGACTTTTTGTGTAAAAAAATACTTTTTGTATAAGAAGTGACAATTTGTGTAAAAAGTCAAATATTGTGTAAAAGCGGAAATTTTGTGTTAAAAGTTAAAATTCTGCTAAAAAAAAAGTGTATTTTTGTGCAAAAAGTAAATTTATTGCATTCAAGAGATTTTTAAAATTTATAATTTTTAACATCGTTGAAAATTTAAAATAGAAAACCAAAATTGTTGACAAGTTTTGTTTGTATTTATTGTAAAAGTTTTAATATGATCACTTTAATTTCTCTTAAACATTTACATTGATAATACCGTGTAAAAATGCATTTTAAATCGAAGTTAAAGAAAATATATTTCTAAGTAAAATTAAAATTTTTCAATTGTTTACATGATGTAAAATATAACATTTACTTAATGTAAACTATAGATTTAAATTTTTTCTAGGAATTTTCTATTTTAAGCCAACTTACTCATTGTTTTTTTTTTAATTAAAATTCCTTAATTTAATAATTTCTTTTCTCTCCCTCTTTTATTACAGTGTATAACGCCTCTTTGCATTGCAGTTTTTTTGTGTTTAAAATTTTAACTTTAAATCAAAAATTGTAGCAAAAAATTCAAAGCAAAATTAAAAATTATCATCATCATCATGATGATGATGGGTAAAATAACGAATATGAACTACTGCTGCTGCCACCACTAAACGGCTACCAGCAGAATAAAGTCATAAACCAACCGCTATTGGGACTCAATGGTTATAAAAACTCAAAGAAAACAGTCAGCCGCTTTAAAATTATTCTAAATCTATAAAAAAACAACATGAATTTAATGAACAAAACTTCAGTCTGAAAACAGCAAACGACCCTGCGACAACAACGATGCGCATCGATGACTACAAGCGTTTAATATTTAATTGTGTTAAAAGTATTTTATAATTACGAACGAACTGAAACAACAAAAGTAGTTAGAAATTCCAACAAAAGTGATCGTGACCGTAAGCAGTGGATAAATAAAAAAAATTTCTAATAAAATATAACGAATTTATAGCGAAATTGGGGAATTTTGTTAAAATAAAATTAAATATTTTTAAAAAAGTTAAGTTTAAAATTTTATAAGAAATACAAACGCTCAAAAGGAGTCCCTGTTAAGTTCCGCTTCATAATGCCAGTAACTGAATTCTAAAATAAATTTTATAAGTTTAAAATTAAAAAACTTGCATACAATTTTCAATACATTTCAAGACTTCAATTATAAAATCTGAAAAACTATAAATTTCAAACACGAAATTCCGCTAGAGTCAAAAGTGAATTTTTTTAATAAGTAGTACCGCTTTAACCGGATTTATAATAATTTCAAATAACAACAAGTTTTAAAATACAAATTTCAACGTTCGAGTGACAAAAAAAATTTCCGATATTTGGTAGGGGTCAAAAGTACCCCTTCTTGAACTTTATCTTTTAAACGAATAATTTTAAACCATAAAAGTCGCAGTATAAAAGCTATTCACAGTAAATTTCCACAGAAAAAAGTGCAAAAAATTCCATTTAACGTTTAAAATTCGTACAGTACACCTCCTAAGTTTTTTCTAATAAACGAAATTTTAAGCAATAAAAGTGACTTTGCAAACATTTAAAACAATAAATTAAAAGATTCGAAGCAAAAATGGTTTACCGAAGTTAATTAAACGGTCAAAAGGTACTCCTTTAAAACTTGAACACGCAAAGAGAAATTCAAAAAGTTGAAGTGTATTAAACTGAAGCCAATTAAATCATAATCAGTAAATCTTAATGGGTATTACAATTAAAATAAAGCAAATAAATTCTTAAAAACCGGAAAAATTTTGCAGGTGTCAAAAACACCCTTTAAAACTCTGCCGCGAAAAAGAATTCTAAACAGCACAAACTACAAAATAGAAGAAAAAGTAAATTTAACTATAAAAGGGTGTTTAAGGCCTAATGAGCAAACATATCTCAACATTTTTAACGAAAAAGTACCACAAAATTAATTTTTTCAATCAAAATTCAACTGGAGTCCCCGTACCCCCTTTTGACTTTAAATAGAAACTTATTTCTGGATAAAAAATTTCAACATTCCCATCAAAAATTGCAAAAAAAATTACTAAATTTGGAGTGAAGTCCCGTAGAATAACTTTAAAAACTTTTTACGCTTAAAACGGATTTAAACTAATTGAGCATACATACATACATTTAAATAAAAATTCTGAAAAATAAAAATATAACTTTTTCTAAACCCAAGCAAGAAATCGAAAACAAAGTCCAAGAATTTAAAGGGTTTAGAACGGCCACTAAATCTTGTTTTAGCAAAAACAATAATAAATATAAAACTTTAAATGAGAAAAGTGTTAATACTGAAACTCTGAATAAATAATAAAACATTAAAAGTCCTGAAAAATATAATAACTGTGAACTGAATTTCAAATCGGCCAAAGATACCCCTAAAATATTTTAACACAATTTAACAGTTTTCAAATCCATCTCTCAAAATGCAAACAACTTCATCAATTAACTGTGGCCCTAAGCAATCCTTAAAAGATCGCCATTTGCTGCAGCGCTTGCTGCTAGACTTACTGATATTTGTGGTTTTAGTCATCCCCATTATAGTCTGTGAATTTGCCATAGAGCCTTTTCGTCGGGGTTTCTTTTGTGATGATGAAACTATACGTTATCCCTTTAAAAGCAATACAATAACTCCGATAGCGCTGGGTCTAATAGTGGGCCTGCCTTCAATTATAGTCCTGGCCATAGGAGAATATGCCCGGCAATATAACAAGGGCCAAATCAGTAACACCCGGCAAATCTTTGGCCGTAACATACCCACATGGACCACGAATTGTTTTAAACAATTTGTATACTTCTGTTTTGGTCTACTGCTGACTTTTGATGCAACGGAGGTAGGAAAATACACCATAGGCCGCTTAAGGCCCCACTTTATTGCAGTATGCCAACCTCAATTATCAGATGGTACCACTTGCAGTGATTCCGTGAATCAGCATAGATATGTGGAGAACTATTTTTGCCTGGGTACCGGTTACACCGTACAAGATGTCAGACAATCACGACTCTCATTTCCAAGTGGTCACTCCAGTTTGGCTTTCTATGCGTTGGTGTATATTTCCTTGTATCTGCAAAAACGCATGCACTGGCGTCGATCGGATTTAACGCGACATTTTATACAATTCTCATTTCTCATGTTAGCCTGGTTTACAGCTTTGAGTCGTGTCATGGATAATTGGCATCATTGGTCGGATGTTTTGTCGGGTTCTTTAATTGGTGTAGCAGGGGCTTTGATAACGGCTAATTACATTAGTAAATTCTATAAAATCAATTATACGGATTTTGGTTCATTAAAGCTGGCAGGTTTGCCAAGGCAAGATACTTCTGCTACACTAAATGAGGTTTTGGCAGTCACGCCCCCTCCCTATACGATAAATCAAGAGCCGGTAAATGCTTTTGCTAATGAATCTTACTGTACGAAGGTGTAGGAATAAAACGAAGTAGTTTTAAGGGCTTTTAAATTAAAGAAACTGTAAATAGTTTAAGGTGTAGATTAAGAAGGGAGTAAAAGTGAGGGGATAAAGATGAGATAAAAGGGGTGTTACAAATTAAGGAACGGGAAAATAGAATTTCTCTATATAAAAAAAAAAAAATATAAATATTTGTTTAAAATGTAGGAAATAACTAATTGCTTTTTATTCTATTTTACAAAATATAAAGTCATAGTATGCAAATATTTGATAAAAGAAGTTTCAACATTCAAATTCTTTATATCAGAGGTGTTATGGAAATCGAAAACGCAAAACGCAAGAATTTTACTAAGATGTCTGTAATAAAAGAAGTTTATGACAAATATTATACAGATATTTCGCTATTAAACAGAATTTTATTACAAAAATTATAAAAATTAAATTTAAGGTGTATTAAAAACAACTTTAAAATTCTTACGTTTTGCGTTTTCGATATCCAGAACACCCCTGTATATAAAATAAATTCTCTTTTTTTTTGAAATGTGAGAACTGAAACAAAAATACCATAAATTTTATCTATTTGTATTTATGTAATTGTGTATAAAATATAATAACAAACTCAACTTCCTTATGTTCTTATTTAATAAAAAAATAATTTCATATTAGAGAAATATTTGATAAATTAACTGTAAACTTTAGAATATATCAAATTAAAACTTATAGTTTTTTGTATTTTTGCTCATATAAAATTAAAAAAAAAAAATCAAGTTAACCTGCCCAACTTTCCCAGTTAATTTTAATTTAAGGTCACATTGATCAAATATTTAATTAAATAAGTATGAACTTTAAATTATATTAAGTCAAACATTTTGATTAACATTTTTGTTTAAATTTATAGAAATATTTCAAATAATAAAAAATAAAATTTCTTTGTTTCCCTTATTTGCCATTTTAATAAAAATAAAAGTCTTATTAAGCGAATATTTCATGAAATATTTATAATCTTTAAAATGCTAAAATTAAAACTTAATATTTGTGTTAATTTTTTTTTTTTTTTTTTTTTTGTTTAAGTTTTTTAAATATAAATAATTCAGAGCCAAACCTAATTTCGACTACCCTAATGATTTAAAAACAAAGTCATATGAAGAAAATATTTAAACAAATATGTTTGAACTTTAAAATAAAACGATTTTCAAGGCTTAATGGGCTTAAATAGATATAAAAATTATAAAAAAATCGTTTTTGCCCACTTGCTGATTGTTCATTTGGTTAAAAGTTAGGTCACATTGGTCAAATATTTAATAAAATAAGTGTGAAATTCAAAATTTTATGGAAATATTTGTTTTTGTTTAAGTGATTATAAATTGCATAAGTTAATCCAGATAAGGTTTCAGATCTTCCCAATAATACGTTTTAACTAAAAATAATGTCATATTAAGAAAATATTTAATAAAACATATCCGATCTTCAAGTAAAAAAACAATTTTTTTAGTACTTGTTCGAAAAAATATCAATTATTAAAATCTCAACTTATAATTTTTTACCAAATTCTAATGTTATTCCAAAACTAATGTCACATTGTGCAAATATTTGATAAAACAATGTAAATGCTTAAACAATTTAAAGTTAAAATTAATATTTTTGCTAATTTTTTTAAAAATTGTATAAGTTATTTTTAAATTTGCTTTAATTATTAAATTTTATTAAGGAGGAAGTCTTATTTGGCAAATATTTAATAAGCTTATGGCCATTTTCTCATTAGGCAATTATCTTTTTTCCCAACGAAAAACTGCACATTAAAGAAATTTGGTTTTCACAATGTCTCATTTGCTTCGATTTTATCGCAAAGCTAACCGGCACTCATCTGCCAATTATTTATTTTCCTTTTATTTGCCGTACAGATAAATTCAATCAGCTGACTCCCAACTTTTACATGTATTTTGAGTGGCGTTGCCAGCTGAAAACAATGTTTTTTGTCGGTATATTGAGAAACCAACATCTTTAACGGACAGTTTATCGTTCCAATAAATTTATGTTGACATTAAGTAACAGACAGTTTGTCGATACATTGAGAAAATGGCCATTAGTGTAAGTTTCCGTTTTGTTAACGCTAATGAAATGTTTGTTAAATTAGGTTTCATTTAGAAAAGTTTTTAAAGATCAGTTTGTATTTTTTTCTATTCTCGCAAATATTTCCTTAGTATGACTTTTAGCTTAACTTATTTTCAATATTGTTATTATTATTATTTAATTAAAATAAACAATTGTATACAAATTACCAAAAAAAAAAAAACAATCAACTTTAGTTGTCTTAAAGTATTATTAGTTTTTAAGTTATTGTTAAATAATTTAAATAAAATTAATTCTTATTGTTTTTTTTCTTTCATTTCTGAAATGTTTAAATTTGGTTTTAGTTGACTAAAAAAAGTTTTTCAATGTAATAAATATAAAAATTATAAAAGAAACGCTTTTTTTAATTTATTAAAGGGTTTCTTTAAAGGTGAGTCATTTTAGTACTAAAATAATAAAATGTTTTAAATTCTTTTAATCAAAATGACTAAGGAAAAAAATACATAAAGTTCATAGTCTGTTATCTTTTATACAGTATCTAAGACAGAATAAAAAGCTAGGGTTCCAAGTGATAAGATCAATACTAGAATAAAAGAAATTTTAACGAGCTAAATAATTTATTAAACCAGCAAACAAAAGTTTTTTGTTAATACACTTTCAGTAAAAAAAAACAACATGCAGATAAAATGCTGTTTAAGTAAACGAGGTGCTAATTTCACACTTGAGTTTTTAAACGCGTTTAAGCAAAATGTTGATTTAGCTAATCGAAGCCGTTCACATTACATTTGAGATGATTAAGATGACAGATGATTAAGAAAAAAACACACAACAAACACACAAAAAAAAAATCAAACAAATTTATATTTCTTTAAAGTATTAAAAATGGATAAAAACACTTTTATAAAGTTATCAGAAGATTATTTTAATCATTTTAATGATGAAATTGTGAAAATTTATGAATTATTTAAGGAAAAAAATAAAAACATTAAGCAGAAATCTTGGCCGGTTGTACACGACATGTTGGCGATTCTACATTATTAGGTATGTTCAGTGGATTCTATGTGGTTTATGAAGTGATTTAATTGTGATCATGTCGATTTGAAGTGATTAACAAATCACTTCAATGTATGGGTAATCATCTCGATTTTGAAGTGATTAGAGCTTAATCACGTTCGAGCTGCTTAAACGCGTTTTAGAACTCAAGTGTGAACATAGTGTTAGAGAGTATTGATAAAATAAGAAAAATGGTTAAGATCTTTCCAGTATTTCTTAATATTTGTAATACAGCAGATTTCCGGTTTAACGAACCAGTACTTTGTCAGGCCTGTTCGTTAAACTGAAAAGTTCGTTATATGCCATACTTATGTCTTGTACCAATATTATGAATAAATACATAACTAGAACTGTTTAATTTGTGGTTTATTTTGAAATATGTTTTGAGATCTGTATAAAATATTAAAAAGAATTAAAAAAGGTACAATTCATTACTCTGGTAGCGTAAAACCTAAAAATTTTTTAATGAAAAATAAATTCAAATTCATTTTCTATTTCCTTGAAAATTTATTATAAAAAATTTTTCGAGTAATGTTTGTTTTTTTAGAACAATGCATGTATGAATGTCGTTGTCGTAAAAGCCAAGAAAAAAGTTGTTTCTTCATTCTTGGAAACTCACCTTGTTGCATGGCTTTCCTATTTTAAATTCCAAAGTTTGTACATCTTGTTACTTTTTGCACAAATCCACAACTCGCAATCCATTTTGGTAATCATCCACAATTTTTAGTTTTTCTTTTAAAAAAAAGTCTCTTTCTTGTACTCATTTTACTGATCATTGCAGCATAATCACACAAAAATGCTACAAAAACAAAACCTAAAATAGCGGTACTTTTTTGCTACTCACTTTGTTTTTACCCTGCAAATAAAATTGGACCACCTGACCCATTTTGATAAAATGGACTACTCCATGGACTAGTCCGATGTAATGCAAGCATGGACCATGCCATTGTTAAAAAGTGTTTGTAGTGAGACGACATGTCTTCGTTTTTTAACGACATGCTTTCGTGTTTAAACGACTTCAAAACTAATCCTCTTGAGTATACCATGGAGTAGTTTTAAAACTACTCCTTACTGGTCCAAAGGTGGGTTATATACCATGGAGTAGTTTTAAAACTACTCCTTAGTGGTCCAAAGGTGGGTTATATGGTCCTCTCCTAGGACATCGTAATGTTAAATAGACCAGGTTTTTTCCATACGTTTGGGTTACTTGTGGACTAGTCCTGGTCCCTTGTGGACTACTCTTTACACGCGTGTTTGGACTGGTCCTATTATTTGCAGGGTAGTTAGAAATTACTTCACATTGGGTGTGTGTGTGAAACGGTAGCAAAGTTCTATGGTGAAATTAAATTTGTTTGTGGTAGAAAATTTTCATATTTGTGCTGTGTGAAATTGTAAAATTTTTGACAACGTAAAATTTTGACATAAAGAAAAAAACAATTACTAATAGTTTTGTGAAAGTAAATAAACTAAACAAACGTTTACCAATAATCATTTTCATTTTGTTGGAAATGAGATCGTCCCAACTATTTGATGAATTCGTTCTGATATATTAAAAATTTTTACAAAACCTGTGGCCAAAAAAGCTTATACATATTTAAATACTTATATATATTATATATATGTTCCTTTAACTCCCACTGGAGCATAGGGCGCCATAATGCTTGTATAATCCTTTTTAATTTTTTTTTGCCGCTGGTCCTGCTTCCATATTATTTTTTATTTTGTTTAAACAAATTTGATGAAAAAAATAATTTTGTGGTTGTCAAAAATTTCTACACTAATGTAATTTATACTAGCCCCTAAGACTAGTGAAATTTTATTCACCTCAATAGTGTCAACATTTTACTTACATGAGTACTTTGCTACCGTTTCACACACACCCATTATGTCAAATTTTATGAATCCTATTCGTTCGCTAGATTGAGCACAAATAAATATTTTTTGTTCGCTATACCCATAAGGTACTCAATGGAGCAAACTTCTGTGTTCGTTAAATGCGATGTTCGCAGAATCGAAGGTTCGTTAAATAGGAATACTACTGTAATTCAACATGAAAAGAATTTTCAACATAATTGACACGTTTTATAGCAAAATCAAAACAAAAATGTTAAATATACATATACCTACATTAGAACGACTCAAGTTGTATGGAAGCAAAATTCGTGCTCGATGTACCCTCCTAAAAATGAACCTTGGACTTTTTTAAGATGACATTTTAAATATTTCGGCTCCAGCTTTGACCTCTCGTGAGCTGGACCAGTTTAAAAAAGGGTCTATTTTTGTATGTTTTGTTAATTTGTGAATCTGTTCCCTTACCAACATATACAAATTGGGTATCGTAAGAAAGGTTTTTTAAGGCGCGCCCAACTGTATATACAATTTGTCCAAGGACGATCATCCATGTCCTTTTTTTTAAGGATTTTCTGTAAAAATAACGGTTTTTGAATTTTTTGTTCGGGGTTGTTTGTAATAAAAGTGCCAAATTAACATATTTTATTCTTTAGTCGATTTAATTAAATACGTGTCTCAGCTTTTTTTGAAATTCGTGCTAGTTCTCGTTTTGACAAAAATGCAATGGGGTGGTAACCCTTCGTTTTATATAGGGCAATATCAAATTTTTTCTTTTGCCAAGTACATCATCTTTATATGTAAATAATTAAGGTTTTTTTTTAGGAATGCATTTTATGAAACTGTTTCATAATAATAAAATGCTTCATTAGCTGGCGATTTATTGTTTGTGTAAAGAGTTTCATTAATTCTATGAAGCTTTTCATAAACATTGACTGTAACGAAACCTGTTTCATAGATTTTATTAGGAGTATCATTGGCTGAACTCCAAATAATATTTTCATAAAACTTGTGTGAAATTCGATATGGAAGACCGAAAAAAATAAAAATCTTTTGTAATGGTTATGGAAGCCCAAAAAAACAAACTATAACGGTTATCAAAGACCAAAAAAATATTGGTTTTTTGTAATAATTATTTAGAGAGCAAGTTTTAAAAATTCGTTATAACTTATTATTTCAGGATTTTTTCAAATATTGGTTATATCTGTTATGTCCCTGGCTAAAAACGTTTTGACTAGGAGACGTTATTTTCTAGTCCATGTTATCGGTGCTCCAAAATTAGTCGACCTTACAAAGAAAACACAAAAATTTGGGAAAAAATGTCCTTATTCCTAAACATAATCTCCTTTTAGTTCGATGCCCTGCTTCTAAAAACAATTAATCTTTGGTTTTCTGAATTTATTTTACTTCCTTGTTCAATACTCTATGCTTTCGTCGTCAACTTCTCAAGTTGCCTTAAGAACAAGTTAAAAAATATATAAAATTATACTAAAATTATGAAATTTTTAAACATTGAGGCTGATTTGCTTCTTTTGTCCCACCCTGTATAACGACAATATTAAGAGAACATGTTTATATCCACTTATAATTCAAAATACTAAATTTCTTTAAATTTTATTTATTTCAAATCTAATTAAATCTCTCAAAATAATTTTAATAAATAACTCAATAAAACCTCGTAAATAACTTGTATTCAAATAAGTTTTAACTGCCTCCTAAAAGTATGCTACATAAATCTCTCAACCAAACAGGTGTAAGAAACCATTTAGCTAATAATGGTTAACACCAGGGATGATAAATGAGAAAACCAATATCGTACCAACGAACTTTTAAAATCGTACTTTTTCGGCCCCAATAGTACTAAATCGTTTTTTATAATTTTTAAAAACAAAAATTTAATACAACAAAAACAAAAGGTACCTACTTTAAATTCATTTGTACATTAATTATACATATAATAGGTAAGTTAATTTTCCAAAATATTCAAGAATAGAGGCAAACAAATTGAATTTGGTCTAGCCAGAGCTGTATCATGCGGTTTTTAGGGTCGAGAAATACATTTATTTTTGTTTTTGATTGCCGCCAGAGAGTATTTTCATTAATATTGATCGTCTTTTTTGCGGAAAATTTACGAATATTTCTCAAAATGAAATCTCAAATTTTAAACGAAAATAAAATTTTTAAGCGTTCTAAAAATATGTGCATACGAGCATCTTCGGATTGCATTTCCAAATTTGTTGTGCTTAAAATGTTCAATATGTACTGCAGAAACAGGAAAGGAGTATAAAGTGGGTTCCCACTGTTCCAAAATTCTGTTGATTACTTCTTGACCATCTTGTTGACGAATATTTGAAAATATTATGAATTCGTTTCAAAATAATCTTGAATTGAGAGAAAAAGTCGTCTTTTCTTCTATGTAGAACTTTTGCAGAAGTGGTTTCTTATATCTTTTAAAAACTTGTCAATATCATCAGAAAATGCACCCTTTTATGCTGCCGCTGATACTAAATTTAGAATGTGGCATAAGCAATCGTTCAATGAACAAGTGCAAAGATCTATTCACAATAGCGGAGTTCAGTGTTTGGGCAAATGGTCTTGCAAAAGAGCAACTGCTTAATTTCATAACTCTTTTGTTAAATCCAACAACAAAAAATAGAGTTTACCTTAGATTTCATAAAAAAGCTACGACATTTGGCATTTTCGCAAGACTTTTTGCATTAAACACAAAACTGCGCTTATATTCATTGGACAGTAAATACGAGTTGCAATTTTATATCAATTATTAATATGTTGGTTTGAAAAATTTAGAAATAGTACCAAATGAGTCAAGGGGGTACCAGCGTACTTTTTAGTTTTGAATTGTACCAAAAAAAGTACAATTGTACCAACTTTATCAACCCTGGTTAACACTATCGCACGTCAGGCACACGCAGAGAAAAAAAATATGGTTGGGCATGGTTACGGTAACAACACTATGTTTAATGTAACAATTTATTGTTGTCGTACACATATAATTGTTATTTTTATTTAATATTAACAATATTATAGTTACTGTAAACATATCAATGTTTATCGCAGTTATAAATTTGCGTATTGTTGACCGAAAAATAATTATTTTTCTAAGAACTTAATTATGATAACTTTCTAAACATATTATATTACTCACAACCATATCATGATATGTAATAGCCATAACATGATAACTTTCTATACATTTATAATATTATGCTAAAGATGCAATCAAACTATTTTTACTCTAATAATATTATGCTAGCGCCATTTGTAAAATAATTTTGAATCAGTTGTGTCGTTTGTTTTAAATGTGAGCGGTTAAACAAGATAAATTACCGTAAAAAATAATAAATTTAAAGAAATTAAAATATTAGCGGAGCTGTAATATGTGTAACAGTGCAAAATATCGTAGTAAAATCCAACACCAAAACACACAGATTTCGTTTTATTTTTAAAATATCGGAGTAAAATCGAACAACAAAACACGCAGAGATTTCGAAACAAGAAAAATTGTAAAAATTCACAAAATAAAAAATCGATACATAAAAATTTTAATTTATTTTGTATTGTTATGACAGTTATAAAAGGACCTGTATCATAATATGATTGCTTCTAAATTTATTATGATTAACATTATGATAATATGATTGCTTCTTAGCTTATTATGATTAACATGACAATAATATGATGCCATCTTAACATATTATGATTAACAGAATAATAATATGATTAAGGGAAAAATATTATGATGTACGAATATATTTGGCCATAATATGATTCAATAATAACCTTAATATGGTGACTACAATCATGAATCTTATCATAATATGTTGCTCTTAGAATATGTTTACCACAACCATGTTTTTTCTTTGCGTGAAGACGCCCAGAAGCGGCAGTCTACCTATCTATGATTTAGATTACATATATAATATTATCGAGATAACTAAAAAGTCCATTTGGGGCTTTTCTGAAAAATGGCTTGTTAATGTTGCGAACATTTTTTAGATTAGTAGGGCGATAACTTAAATAATAATGGTGTTTTCTTTTCTAAAAAAAAAGTGTTGCATAAGTGTAACATGTAACTTGGCAACATTTTTAAATTCTCCCCTAATTTTTAAGAAGTGCTTCATTTATTACGTTTACAAAAGAACACAAATTTCGGCATTAAACAATAAAGTACAATTAGCGCAAGGTAAATTCATTTACAGGTGGTGGCAAGACTACAACAATCCAAAGCCAACAGAAACAACAGATGTTTTTTGTATTGCATTGTTAGTGTTTAGGGCTCGAATCTTGCCACCACCTTGTACAGAATTCGCCTTTATCTAATGCTGCACTCATGCCCCTTTATTTAAAATGAGTGTTGAACATGTAGCATTTTTTTTAATATTAAAGGGAACATCATCAGTAAAGAACGCTTTACACTTTCAAAATAATACATGTTTTTTTAGAAAAGAACATAAAAAAATGTAAAAGGCAGAATAAATGCAGAATTTTACTCAGAAAAGAAAACGCCATAAGTTTTTCATCGATAATAGTACAGTCCCAAAACATTAATTCGGCTTGTTTAAGTTAAATAGTTTTATTCTCAAAAAATGTACTCTTTTGATGGAGATTTGTACAAATTTTTAAATCTAAATTTGCCATCCTTGGCGTATAGTGTATTTTATATTTTCCAAGAAATGAAAACACAATAAAAAAACAATAGATTTTTATTGTCTAAGTAGTTACAATTCCTAATCATTGTCTAAATTGTTTACACGTTTTTCTTTCAAAACTCTTTATTGTATTCCTCGCAACCCAAATCGCCTGCCTACACATGTAGGCAAATTCTTAATATGTAATGCATTCTTTACACATTTAAGCAAAGACATAAAATTGTAATTAACTTAATGACAATTATAAAATTTAATTGCTTTAACTACACTTAATGAAAACAAGAGACAAGTCGTAAACATTTTTTTTTTTAAATATAAAATGCCATACAATTCCACACTCTTGTATTTACGCTCACGCATGCAAACGCTCATAAAAAATGGTTACAAAGTAACCGAATCAAATCTTTTTATTGCAACAAGATAATAAAAAAATAAATGGATGATAGATGTTGAAACAGCAAAAGACGCGGAAGGGAACAACTGATTGGATTAATGAACTTTGGGTTTTTGGGAAAATTTTCTAATTTAATTGAATTTTTATAGCAGATATTAAAAGTTGATAAGATAAAAAATTTTTAAAGAGTTTAGAAAAAATTTTACATAAAGAGTTAAAGCAATGTAAACTTACGGTTTCTAAGGAAATAAGTATTATAACTATTTAATTAAGTGGAAAAACTTTGCAGCATTTAGTTTCTAAGGCGATTTGACCGATCGTGACTGTTTCAGGGTGTGCTTGGTTTGGTAATTTATTTTGGAAACCATCAGCGTGACCAGATTTTAAAATAATATAAAGCTGAATCATGTTATAAATAGTGATAAAAAGTGTTAAAGAAGAAAATTTTGAGCCAAAAAGTAACTTTTAAATATTTTGATATTTTTTATAGATTAAATAGTGTTTATGTAGGTACATACACAGAAAATTTTCTTCACCAATTAAAGCATTAATCAAGAAAAATAAATCAGTCTTAATTAAAAATTTAATCAAGTGAATTAAATGTTTAATCAAGTAAATTAAACGTTTAATCAAATGTATTAAACGTTTAATAAATACATAATATTAATTTGGACTAGTAAAGAAATTAATTATATCAATTAAACGTTTAATTCACTTGCATAAACTTTTAATTCACTTGATTAAACGTTTAATTCACTTGATTAAATTTTTAATTAAAACTGATTTTTTTTTTGATTAATGCTTTAATTGGTGCAAAATGTTTTCTGTGTATTAGAGTAGGTCGAAAAAAAGTTATGCCAGTCAGCCCCTAAAATGAAAGATATGTCAATGAAGTTTCTAAAACCGGAAAAAATTTTTATATCATTGCTCATGGCTTGACAGTGGCTTCGTTTTTGCCTTTGGTGAATTTTTAATCCGACCTCAAATTCTGGGCGCCACTTATGCCATCTCGGGTACTTCCCCCAAATGTCCAATTGTTTTATGTGCTAAGAAAGTACCTCTTAAACTTAGTATTTATAGCTTTTAATATGCTCACTTTATGACACGCCTCCAAATTAAGCCCTTTTTTCACATACATATAATATTACATTAAACCAGGAAGAACCCAACACAAACCAAAAAAACTTTCATCAGTCACGCTCTAGAATAAACGATTTAGTCTGAAGAACTTTAAAAAAATTGTTTTTGCCACGCCATAAAATACAACTCTTTTTATTTTATATAGAAATTTGCTATCAACAATCGTATCGTGGATATTAATATTTTTAAGTAGACTGTGAAACTCTTCTACTGTTTTTCAGTATTTTAAATAATACAAATATACCGTTTACCTTTGTCTCAAAAGGAACGAGTCGCCTTAAGACTTAAATGCCCGATTGTAGTTTAAAAGGTTTTTCACATAACTAACAATATCATGGCATAAGGCTCTAAGTGGAGTACCCGAATGCGATTGGCTTAGTGATCGTGCAATAAGAAGCACTAAAAACTTATCTTTTAACATTTTTAAAAAATAATATGCTTATAGTCCCATTTTACACTTAAATTATCCTTGACCAGTGCAAAGCTATGAAAAATATTTGAAAAAGTGGCATATGAATTTGCTACAAAATTATTTATGAAAACCTTAAAATAAATCACTTTACTCATAATAATTAACAACTTTTTTATTAAACTTATTTATTTAAACTAAAAATGTTTATGTACATAAAAAACCATAAGTTTTTCAAGCGTGACTTTAAATTAACAAGCGATTAAAGCTCCAATTGAATTGCACAAGTCTGTTCTTTTTGATAAGTATTTTCATTAGGACAGCCACGCGTAACCTCGTTCTCACCGACCTGTAGCTTATCGCCTACCACACCTCCTAACCATTCTTCTATGTGCTCTTGTTGCATTCTTAAATAGCAGTTTAGGATTACAGCTGGAAAAGAGCCACAAATAAACCCGGAAAACACATCAGACCAATGATGTCTAAAATCCAAAACACGGCTAATGGCCACAAATAACATTATGAAAAAGCAAAAAGCTTGCATGAATAGTAATACCAGTGTCAAAGGAGAAGTTCTTGAATTCTTCACTTTCAAAAACAGTAAATTAAAGTAACATATTAGAAATAACATGGAATAGGAAGCTAAACTGGTATGGCCACTAGGAAAGGAGGAATATGCTGTACTAATCGCCCACGAAGGATATGCGTGTATACTTAAACTGCACTCATAATTGTCCATTATAGTGGTGTCATCTAACCCTTGACATCTATAGCCATTTGGATCACTTGGTTCACAAACTGTTATGAAATTCGGTCTAAGTCGGGCCATTTTTATTTTCGCCACATTTTTGAATACGCGCTCTACAGCCAGACCTAAAAGAAATAAAGTCAATACCACACCACACTTTAGCGCATATTTTCGAAACCAGAAAGAGCTTCGTAGGGACTTTCTGGCCGCCAAACTGGAGATTAATTCACATCCGGCTATTACTGCTATGGGCACATATATACCTAATATGTGCAGCTGCTGTGGTGTTACTGTATCGTCTACAAATGGTTTCCATAAGCTTTCTTCACTGCACTGAAATGGTCGCTTTCTTGCGGGAGCCAGGAACTTTTTGGTATTATAACAGAAAACTGCTGCCAAAGCCAACAATGAGTAGAGTATAAGGATTTGAAAAAATTGTTGTTTTGTTAAATTTAACATGGTTTTTGTTTAGTTAATTTATTGCTTTGAATTTTTCTTTTATTTCTTTTCTATTAAATTTAATGCTTCCACATATTAAGTTCGCACTCAACTGAATTAAGCTTTTGTTGGTTTTTATAAAATTGTGCATTAATGTTAGAAGGTCTACTTTAAGGTGGGAGGCATGCATGATTTATAAATGTATTAGGTAACCCAAGAGTGTTCTGTAAATTGCAATTAGTTCTAAAAACAAAAGTTAATACGAATTCTCTATTCGTAAGTGCAGAATTTATGAAACTCTCCAACAAGAAATATAATTTTTCAGATCTTAACTTTGTACACGATCTGCGATAAATTATATACCAATCTTCGTTTATTCTGGCGTGTTAAAGAAAATATGGTCACTTATTTGGACGCAATATATTTACGATATTTTTTTGGATAGCAATTAAGCGTATTAAATTGATTTTCAGGAGAGGGCTTGGAGATCTATAAGGAAGAGACCATCGTTAAAGTTAAAAGTTAAGATGTGTAAAAAGTATTAACATGTATACCTGCCGGTTAGGCCTAACCCCTTAATCGTCTTAACCACTGGGTGACTAACAATTTATTTTGCCACCGCCCATGTGTGTCAGCGCAACCAGCACAGACAGGTAGCAATTTGCATGTATTACTCGGTAGAATTATCCCTGTTGGCCAAACTGCCGTCGACGACATTGTCGTCAACAATTTATGCACGACATGTCTTCTACCACTTAGGATTTCTGGAAGACAATTTTGAGGAAAATGTCGTGGACGACAAAATACTCGACATTGTCTTTCAAGTTGTCTTTTGTTAAAGCTTATCCACGACAACATGACAGACATTATCTTGTAAGGTATCCTCTATCAACAACTATACACGACAGTATGAGCGACAGTGTCTTGTAAGCTGTGCTGTATTAAAGTGTATGCACGACAACATGACCGACAGTGTCTTGTAAGGTGTCCTTTATCAACTTCTAAGCACGACAATATGAGCGACATTGTCTTGTAAGCTGTCTTCTTAACAAACAAAAATAAGTTGTTCCCAATAACGATAATAATAAAAAAACAACCAAAGCAAAGTGAAGAAAATCAGTCAGTTAAAAACATATATGTGCTGTTCTATATTTTTATTTATTTATTTAGGTTTATAGGCGACATTGTCGTGTAAGCTGTAACTCCTGTAACTTCATCGACATTGTCTTTTACGCAGTCGTTGACGCCAAAGTAGAATCCATTGTCGTCTATATAGTCATCAAAGCCTTTCATGTGGTCATTAACGACTATATGGTCGACAATGTCGTGCATGTGGTCATCAACGACAGGCTGCGCGACATTGTCTCTCTTCGTGTCGTGCACGATTCACGCGACACTTGTTTGAAAATGTCATCGACGATTTGCATTAGTTGTCCCTTACGTGTCGTGCAGGAATTAACATTGTCGTGCACGATTCATCAATGATTCCTGCACGACATAGCCAACTGGTATACTCTCGCCCCTTGTTAAGGAGCTGAGGCTAACAAACTTCCCCACAATTGGTTAACAATCAGCCTTGGAAGCTGGCTTCTAAAGATCTTACCTTTCGCAAAATGTGGTGGTAAGAAAATTTTCGTGCTTAAAAATCTTCTGAAGTTCGGGTTTGGGTTTTGAAAAAAATAATTTAAATTAGTTAACCAATACATTAAGCCCAGCAAAAGTGTAATATAGAATTAATTTATGTCCAATTTGATGGCAATTTCTACATTTCGCCGCCGATTTCATCTACATTTTTGGTATTTTGTCGCAAAAGTATATGAAGACAAGATTTTTATGATGTGTCAGCCAAGTAAGTGGGCGGGGCGGGTCTTGTTGTTTAACTGCGATGACAGTATATCATTATGATACCTGAATAAAACAAGTACAAATTCAATATTCGGCTGTGTCGAATCTTTGATACCCTCTACCGACACTAAAAATGTTTCAGTTTTTATAATAACTGACCTCACAGTATTGATGATCGATCGTTGCAGTTTTTAAGGCGAATTAAAGTCTATTCCACAAGTACAATTTATATCATCATTTCACAAATAATTTTGGTTAGTTTTTCTAACGAACATTTCAATGTGTTAGGGGGGATGTTCCACATTTGGGTACGTTACTCTTTTCCTGCTTAACGGATTATGCTTGATTTCAATTCCAAATTGCTTAGGAGAACTAGAAACAATTCGAAATAAAAAAAAGTAAATCAATTCGACAATGACTATAATCAGTTTGGCCTTTATAGGGCTGAAATATTATAAGATAAATAAATTGAAATTGTTGTTCTCTGTTGAGTCGTTCGGAAGTAATTCCGAACGAATGGCAGACAGACACACACACACATGGCTAAATCGACTTATAATCCTTCAAGGACTTTATGGGGTCTTAGATGTATAGTTTATAAAAAAAGTTTCATACGGAATGATGAATTTAGTATAAGTGACTGTGTTTTTAACAGATGCAGTTTGCAATGACCATTAAAAAAAGCTCTTAAAAATTCATTAATAAGATATTATTTTAACCTGCTTAATTCCTAATTCGTGCTCTTAATAAAACCATGGAATTTATTGTTGGGGGATAAGTTTATTCCTATGCGCATTTCACTGGTTGCTTACGCCAGATCATCTGGAAACCTTTCCACACATATTCAATATGTGTGTTGTTCGACTTTTTTTTTGTTGTAATTATTTACATTAAAATTTTCCACACATTTTAGAAAAGCTTAAGATATTATGCAAATTAAACTTTAAAGTGAGTACAACTACTCAAGTCTTACTTGCAACGATACCAAAGATTAAACAAAACCACAACAATAAACAGAATTTAGCTTTTTCTTAATTCCCGACTACTACTGGTTGGCTTCTTTCAACTCGAAATCTAGTTGTAGGTGGGCAAAGAAAAACAAATTAAAGACAAATTGTTTTTTATTTTGTTGCTTTTGCAAAAAATCGAAAAAAGCAATTTGCCAGTTCAGCTTTTTTGCACTGCCACTTGCATATTTATTATTAAAAAAGTTTTTGGGATTAACAATTCATTAATAGGATATTATTTAAACGTGCTAAATTCCCAATTCACACCCTTGATATATTGACTCTTAACCATATTGACTTAGAAGTACTTTAGATTCTAAAATATAAATACTTTAGAGAGTTTTAGACAAATATTTAACGGTGTTTCAAATGCTTTGATAAACGAAATATAAAACTCGAGGTAGTGTAGGGTATAACAATATTTGTTTTTTATAAGGTTAATTCTCACATCAGTCAGCAAGAATTTTTCAAATCATTTTTTTCCCAATTCGGTTTTTATATTTCCTTCAATAAACCTACTGTGTCTGGCAGATAAGAAAGCCTTTTATTGCACTTCGCAACGGTTTTTTCGCAATTTAAAGGGGATTTTCACGAAATTATTTTGTTAGTAAACTAATAATTTAGCAAACATTTTTTGAGACAATCATCATGAACTAAGAGAGATAAGAGAATTTCAATTTATAATAATTTATATTCGGGGTTAATAACTTAGCGATCGAGTGTCTGGATTTAAAATAGATCATCAGTTGCCTTTAAAATAAGAGCGTTAAACTTTTTGACAGTTTTAGACAAGAAGAAGATTTATATTTAAAATCTCTATGAAATGAATTGTTTCACAATTCAAAACAAGATTATTAATGGTTGCAACTGAAAAAATTTCTTAGGAAAACGAGACAAAGAAGATCAAAATGGGTCAGAAAGGTAAAAAAAAAGAACAAAAATTTTTGAAATTTTTAGATTTTTTTGCGTTATATTGGCCAAAGAAATTTACAGTGGTAAAACAATTTAAAATGTTCAGGGGCTAAATTATGGCATTTGATATCGTTCGAAATTCCTATTTCATTTTTTTTTTGTAATTGCGGTCGATATCTAATCCAGTTATTTGCCCACAGATTTGCGAAAAAGAAAGTGATTTTGAACAGAGTTTTTAATTTTCAGTAGAATTTTTCATTTTTCAGACGTTTTTAATTCCGGGAACGGCAAAAAAATTTTAATTTTGTAGAATGATTTTAATAAGAAAAATGTGAGTGGTTTGTATTGCTGACGATCTATTTAGATATAAGCGTTTCGAAGAAGGCGCTAATGTTTCGTTTTGTTTTAATATTTCCAAATATGTGAAATCTTAATGAATTAGTGGGTGCATATGTGAACGATTATAAAACTCAAGGCAATGGTCACTCACACAACTAACACCAGTTGACCTGGAAATCAGAAGGCGAAAATGGAATTGGATTGGTCACACCTTAAGAGGTACTTGGAGCACATACCACAATCGAGTGGAACCCCCAAAGTACCCGTGAAAAAAGACGTCCAGCACATACCTCAAGGAAAGTTACGGTGAAATCAGGAACCTGGCCGCTAATAAATAATAATGGCGAAAATTTGTTAAGGCCCTACCTATGCTTCTTTTAGGAACAACTGGACCTAACATATGTCAACAATTCAAAGCACATACACTAACTAAAAAGTTATATTCGAGAAGATAGCTTAGAGCTATATTAGGCAGTCTTAAAAATCTCATGGAAAACGTGTTATAAAAGTGCTTCTTTCCGAAGCTAAGGTTAACGCAGCGTTATTTTTCATCACAAGTCCAAGTCCGTTTGTTTTTTTGCAAATTTATTTTTTCCAAGAAATTTCGGTCAATTTCTAAAGCAAGAGATATTCATTATGACCAGGGAAACCGTAAATATCGACCCCTAACCGCGAAAATAATGTAAGCGACAAAAATCAAATTTTACAGGAGAGAGCTTTTTTATTTTATTTCATATTAATTTTGTATGAAATTTGTCACTTACAATAAAATTGTTTTTGCTATAAAATCGTAACGGTACCTTTTGTGACCATGACATTTTAGGAGATGATGCCAGTGTTGCCAATAAAGTCATTTATTAAAAAAAACGAAAATTGAAAATCATGTGGCTTACGTTATTTTCGCGGTTAGGGCTCGATATGCAATTGCATGTTTTTCCTTGTGCGAAGAATGGATGTAGAAACAATATATTTATATGCTTTAGAGCTTTTAGTGAATTTTGGCATCGATTTATTAGCGCATATTTGTTCATATTTTGTTCTTTTCAGAATATTTTTATCAAAATAGCATATTAAAATCATATTTTTACTTTTAAAGAGCATATTTCACATTTTTGGAGCATATTTCACACTTTTGGAGATTTTTTTGCTCATAATAGCGGAACAAAAAAAATGGATTGTATTTTGCAGCATATTATTAAGTTTATAAAGCTTATTTCACCGCTTTGAAGCAGCATATTTTGATACCTGCTGATGGCTTTTAGTGCCATAGCTTCCTTATATTTGCTAATATTGATATTTTTGACTGCAATAACATTTACAATAGCTCCTATGTTATGGCAAAATTTCGCAATGGTAGGTCCAGAATTGACACACATAAACCCCGTCTCCCTAAAATCACTTTAAGATGAAGAAAGATGTTTATATCAGGATTATATTCTGCACAAATAACTCTTGAATGAATGTTAAACATATAATTTTGTGATATTGTGTCCTAAATAGGAAACACTTCGATATTTGTCTTTTTTGTTATATGCAAATATTATTAATATGTTGAATATTTTGTTTTCAAATAAGCCAATTTTGGTTTTTTGTGGCATATTTTTTAAAATTTTTAAGGCATATTTTCATGTTTTTACTGCATATTTAATGCGCATAAAACACTTTTTTAGAGCATATTTCTGCTTTCCCTAATTATGACTTTTGTCGCTCGCGAGAACAGGCATGACTTAAAATTTTTGCAGACAAATTTTTAAAAGTATAATTTTTTTCTGTTGTTTTGAAAATAAGTAATTTGGTTATTTTTGAAATGGTTGGTTATTAAATTAATGGTGTTTTGTTTTCTACAAAAAAATGTGACATCTTATTTAAAAAAATTCAATTTGGTGTATGTTTCTTAAAAATTTTGCTCCCGGGTGAGTTTTTTTTTTTTTTTGAATAAAACAAGCCAACTTTTTCGGGAGCAAATTTTTTAAGAAACAGACACCAAATTGCATTTTTTTAAAATAAAATGTCACATTTTTTTGCAGACAAGAAAACACCATAATAAATATTTTAATTGCCTTTTCTATTTTCATAGCAAAAAAAAATTGTATTTCCAATTCCGTTTAGTCACTTTAAAATAAAAACTTGAAAACCGCAAAATTATTCTTTAAGCAATTAATTCTTTACACTTTATTAATACATCTGCCAATATTTATAGCAAAAATCCCTATCAATACAAAATGAAATGAACACTGACTAATACTCATTAGCAAGCTTCAGCCTGGGCATGCACATCATCGCTGTCATCAACCTCATTTACAAAATCATCCTTATTGTTATGCTACTAAAATAGTACTTGGCGTAGTTGCGGTAAATGTCGTGGTGGATGTTGTATCTAAATTTGATGATGATTTAACACCCTCCGGCCAATTGTTCACACTCTTTAACTGTTGACACACATACATGGTAACCGCAATGGCAACTGATGTGCCCAGCACGATGCCAACCAAAACATCTGACCAGTGGTGTTTATAATCCATCACACGACTCACGGCTACAAACCAGGCCAATAGAGCGCACAATATTTGTACAACCATCATGAAAAGACCAACATTTATCCTGTACTGCCTCAGAGTCTTGGAGAAACGCTGCAAATAGAGGATGGTGAAAATCATGCCATAAAATATATAACTTGAGTGGCCACTGGGAAACGATTGATGCAAACTGTTGAGCATTCGCGGAGTAATGGATGGAATATTTATGCCATTGCAGACATAGTCTTGTATATAGATGCCATGATTTTTCGCATTGTCACAAGTGCTGCCATCTATTTGGCGATAAGGCTGACAAACATCAAAGAAATGTGGTCTTAAGCGGCCCAATGTAATTTTAGCCAAATGTATAAAGCATGCATGAAGAGCAAATCCACACAGAAACGGGGTAATGTTGTGGTAAAGATTCCAAAGAGCTTTACTTAGTCCCTGATCCTCAGCAGTAGTGGTACGCCTGCGTAGGATTAAGAATAAAACACTTTCGCCTATGGACATTATTGTAATGGGTACATATAAAGTAAAGGCCATTAACATGGCACCATTCACAGTATCCGGATGATAGGGATATTTTAATGACTCATCGTCACAAAAGAAACCACGTTTAACGGAATACCCAAAGATTTTGTAAAAGTTAAAGGCCAAGACTAGTAATGCCACAGTTAAAAGGCCATCAAAAGTTACCCGTAGTAGAGTGGATTTACTTATTTGCTGCATTGTTTTTAGGATTTTTGCACACGAGTTGTATTCGCGTCTGCTTTTAATACTGATGTTTGGGGTTGCGCTCTGAAACTTATACTGGGGTATTCTGATATATTTTTCTTTGTTTATTTGCAGCAATTGTTGTTTTTGTTTGTAATTAAAACCGCATAAGAAAATAAATTTTATTTATTGAGATTTTTTTATTTTTAACTATAAATGGAATTCTTAAAAAAGGTGATAATTGTTGGAAAAAGTACATTATTTTTTTTAAACTGTTTGTTATGAATGTTTTTGACGGCCTAAAACTTTTTACTGGTTGGGGGAAGCCCTTACAGAGTATTCGAACTCATTTTAATTAGTACATGAAATTTATGATTTGTAAGAATTTTAAAATTTTATTTTCGATGTAGATTGTTTTGCACATGGGCTTTTTCTGGAAATCCAATCTTCAACCAACTCTTTAAACATTTGGTGTTAAGTACGCACAATATTATGAAAAAGTCGTTCAAAATTGCTGGTATATTCGCACAAATCAACGACTAGAAAAACTAACCCCACAGGAAACCAAGCAGTTTCTTTAAATTCTATGATCTTGGTGAACAAAAATGTTCACTTTAAAAAATCGTTATTTATAAAGTTGATTGTTTAACGTTCTAACGGCAGAAAAAATCTTTTAAGACTTTCCATATTACAAAAATTCTCTAAAAAATTCAAAACAATGCAGATTAAACTAACTGAGTTTTTTTCAATTGACATTGTTAATGCAATTCAAAGAAATTAAAGGCAATCCGGCATATTAAATAATTCAGCAGGTTAAAAAAAAAACTAAAAAAGTAAGCTTGAAACATTTATTTTCAATATTTAAGCTTAAAATTAAATTTAATTTATATAAAGCAAGCTAGATTTTAAAAAAAAAATTATTATTTATCAATAGAATTAATTTAGCTCTAAAAAGCATTATTCAGCTAACTTTAAAGTAAATTCAGCAAGCTGAATTAAAAAACCAAATAAGTTTTTTTAAATTTGAAATAATAATAGATGGGTGTTTCCAAAGTAACGGTCGTTACCGATTTTCGAAGATTTTTTAAATAAAATTCCAGCCTACCAAAATATGCCACGAGAATTGCTCTATTTTGGACTTATGAAAGTATGAAAGCAACGGTAGTAACCGAAAGAATTCATAAAAAATGTAATTTCAATACTTTTTTTGACCATTAAAAAAATAACGGTCGTTGCGTTATAAATGTACTGTTTTCAAACAAACATCATGTATTGTAAAATTTTGCACAGGATATGTCAAGTAAGATATCTGATTAATTTCTTTGAAATGTTTTGTTTAAGGAATGTATTTATTTTCAAACCAAAGAAATGAGTTACCAAAAAAAACAATTTTTTTTAAAGTAACGGTCGTAACATTATAAAAAGTTAAAAGTTTTTTGTGTTTGGATCAGTGTTCGAAAATAAACAAACAAAAAGGTCAACAGAAAAGAAAAAGACAAAATGAAAAAACAAAAAAAAAAAAATGTACTTGGACTTCAAGAAAAATTCTTGACAAAAGTACGAAAAAACAGAAGTAAGGAAAAAACAAGGCGAATTGACTAGAAGGTGAGGTCAACTCTACAACAACACTGCTTCTGTGGTCGGGTTGTCAAAAATTTTGCTAGTAAAAAAAATAGGTTCACTCAAAATATTATGTAGTTAAATTCAAACGAAAATTCATTTGAAACAAATTAAAATTCATTTAAAAAACGGATCATTTACATTTCATTTAAAACAAATGATTTTTTCAGTAATTTCTAAGTTTTTTATTTATTGAACATCATATTCGTTAAAATTGAATAGTTTTTACTTTTAAAAAATATATTTTAACCGATAAAAATCAAACAAATTAACAAAAAAAAATACGGAAAACATTATTTTTTGGTAGTTTGTTTTTTTAATAACAAACATAAATGTTGAAAAATAAATTTATTCGTAAAATAACTATATTTTTATTCAATTTTAACAGTACCGAAAACGAATTTAATAACCTACAATCAGTTACTGTAATAATTTTATAAGTGTTTGTTTACATAAAAAACTAGTTTGTATACAAACTTTGACAAGTCGACCACCGAAAAAAAACACCATATGTTGACTTGACCCCACCTTCTAGTCAATTCGCCTTGGGAAAAAACATGTAAAATCAATTAAAATGGATAATCATTCAGGAAAGCAAATTTCGATCTACCAAATGTTAGAATACAATTTGGTTTAAGGATTGATGTTTGACTAGTGACGTCAGCAGTCGTCGATGGCTGCGGGTGTAAGACGGCAAATCCATCTGAGGAGATTGAGTGGTTGCAATCGAAACATGTCATGGTAACCTGCTGGCCGGGGTTCGAGCCCCAGCCACGTCAAGAATGAAGGATTATCAATAACAATTTTAATTAATTTTCATGTTGTAAAATTCCTTTCTTCATAAAAATAATTTAATGAAAAATTAAATTTCATGAACTTAAGCCTGATTAAAAATATTAAAAATTTGGATTAAAAACCATAAATAGTTCAACAAAATAACCACAATACTAATCAAACAAACGATATCTGTTTTTTTGGTGATTGTGTAGACATACAAAACCCTTAATACCGTTCGTAAATATTTTCAAGAAAGAACCGAACATTTTTAATGTTCGGTTCGTTAAAAAACAGAACAATTGTAGTGATACTGTAGACAAACATTATATTTTAATGTTCTATAATGTTTTTTTCGTGTGTGTATTTTGTTTTTGTAAAAAATGTTTGGTTTTTTTACCAGCCAAAAGGGACGAACATTAATGAGCCGAACCGAACACATTGAAGTTTGTGGATTATCAAAAAGAAATCGAACGGAATTAAATGTTCACATCTTTGAGTTTGATAAAACAGTAATATTTTTGTTTTCGAAAGATGACGTACAGGGAAACGGTTTTTTTTAATGATTTTCTACACAAACACTATTAGCGTTTGTGTTTTCCACAAATCTACCGAACCGAACATTAAGAAACTATATTTAGTGTTTATTTTCGAACACTGGTTCAAATACAAATTTATTTACAACAACAGTAATATTATTTGATTCAAAAAATAAATATTTTGTGGCAACAAAAATTGTTATTTCCTCCAAATGCAAATCATTTACGTAAACAGCAATTTTCAATGTGCTGTTATTTCAGAGGAAAACCTTTAACAACAAAAGTTATTTTATTTGCAACAAATAATTTTGCTGTTAAAAAACTTCAAATACTTTCATGTTGTTGCGGTAAAAAAAATATTGTTTGAAACTTTCTTGCGACAAAAGGTTTTCATTTACGCCAACAAGTTTTTGTTTACCCCAACAGCAATCGTCAAATGCTCAAATTATTTGGCACCACAATATTTTTTTTTTTTTTTGTGTGTGGCAAGTATGTTTTAAGAAAATGCTAAGAACAAAAAGCTAATGCAGGTCGGTCATAAATTGTATCCCCCTAGGGGCGACTCCTGGCCATTTATGGGACTTTTTCTTCAATATATTTCTAGTCCGTAAGGAATGGAGCTAGTGGGTGGGTATGTTAGAAATAAATGATTGAGACGAAAAATAAAGTGGAGTTGGTTATACATTTTACCCATTTAGGGGCATCATTGGCACTGCAGGAGCCAAATTTAAGAATTTCAACAATAAAAATATTAACTTAGTTACATTCTTGTTTAAAAAATTAAAGGTGAATAGGTAGGTACACCAATACCCCGGTTTGCGTCGCTAATTGGGACCGGAAAAACTCGACGCAAACCGAAACGACGCAAACTGAAGTACGATTTTCCATAAATTTGTATTGATTTTCATTCAATTGGTTCCGAGATTCATAATTTTAGATGAAAAACTTAATTTTGATTTGATAGACTCTACAACGGATAATTTTATTTTAGATCTTAAAATAAAGTTAAAGCTTTCTTTTGGGTAATCTTTTGTTTTAAGGGCATTTATAGCTGATTTTGGTCTTCAATCCAAATAGTAAGAAGTGGCTCCATATTTTTTCTAATTTTTGCAACCTGTTTATGTTGTAACGATGTTCTTGTTTCAACAAATTTCTAAATTTTATCAGCGTCACTGGAACAACCAATGGATTTAATGTAGAAGGGGCTAGTTCAAGGTTTCTTTCAATATCAACAGCCTTTTTCCCTAATTTAGAACGCGTCAAAATGTACATTTTTTGTTCTAAGCTTATTTGCTTTTTTGACTCGTGGTTGCAAAATATAATTAATTTTAACTTTACTTCAGCAAATTTAATTTGAAACCAGTTGCAATCAGCAGACAACCTTCACATACATACATATTTGCATTAGACTTAAATGGGAAATCCCCTTTTTCTTTTTAAGCTTTATACAAACATTTTTATATTAGCGACGCAAATCGAACACTAGCGACGCAACTTCGAAGCCATGCGAAGCAAAGTGAAACAAAATCGACGCAACTTCGAAATCACAGAAATTTTAAAAAGACGCAACTTCGAAAACGATGCAAACCGAAGCGACGCAAACCGGGGTATTGGTGTATATGAAATACCTAATTTTGAAAGAAAAAAATATTTTGCAGAATGAAAGATTACCAATAACAATTTTAATTAATTTTCATGTTGTAAAATTCCTTTCTTCATAAAAATAATTTAATGAAAATTAAATTTCATGAACTTAAGCCTAATTAAAAATATTAAAAATTTGGATAAAAAACCATAAATAGTTCAACTAAATAACCACAATACTAATTTTTGCAGATTTTTAACAACTCACCTTATAAAAATCATCTATTTTCTCCATTAGCTTCTTCAAATTTCTTTAAACTTTTGTCAAAATTTAATTTTTTTATATAAATATTTTTAAATGCATTTTAGCTTTTATATACCTACCTAATTTTATTTAATTTTTACACATTTTTATTAAAAACAGGCCATATTTTGTGGTATTTTACCATCTTTATAATTTACTTTTATTTTTATTTTTTCCTCAAAAACAAAGTAATATTCATAGTTACTCTTTAAATTTATTGAATCTCTTAATAAAGAAACAAAATAGAATGGAAATAAGACCTTTTCTCTTTCAACCATATTCAATCCTTTTAGCTTAGACACTTTTCTTTTGGTTATCGACTTAGCTTTTTTTTCTTTAACAAACCCACTCACACTGAAAAGAAACACGACAAAACTCACTCTCTGCTTCCCACAACTGCGGCGATTGTAAGCGATGTAAATTTCATAAACCAGCAGAGTCTGCGCTGCCTTTAGTTCTGCTATGTATGAAAATATTTTCTTATTCGGTTTTTACTAAGAAATATTTCACTTTTTGCTTAGATTTTTTAATTTTCTAATAGATTATTGTTTTAATGTTATTTATTATCAAAAATTACTAATTTTTTCGAACTTTTTACTGTGATTTTAATTAATTTAAAGGAGCATTTCTTAAACACGTTCCCGCAGTTAGAAAATTTCTAGAAACTAAAAAGAAAAGGAATTTCAGCAAAAGGGAGGTAACAAAATCTGTTGGTTAAACTTGAGTGTGAGAGTGAAAGAGATAAATAGACTTAGCAATGGGCGAAAAAGAGCATATATAGGGAAATTTTTTAAGTTTTATTTTAGGTTTATTGAAAAAGAGTAAAAAAGTTCAATTTATTTTTTGTAATTTTTTTTTTTTTGACATCAGGGATGGGTAAGTGCTAATAAATTTAAAAGTTTTTCTTAAAATTCGTAGTTTTTAACTAAAATTAAATATTTTCAGTATTTGGAAAAGGAATAAAACAAATTGTAATTATTATCACCAGTGGGGTAATTCTGTAACTTTTTAACGACAAAAATTTGTCGTTAAGTAGAAAATTTTAACTTAAAAATAGCCCCCTTTCACACTCGGCAAGTAACTTGCGCAAGTTACTTGCCGACAACAACAAAGTCTGTAAGGAAAAAACAAATTTAAAAAAAATTTGTACAGACTTTGTTGTTGTCGGCAAGTAACTTGCGCAAGTAACTTGCCGAGTGTGAAAGGGGGCATACTTAAAATTTACTACTTAACGACAAATTTTTGTGGTTAAAAAGTTACAGAATTACCCCACAGGAATGGGAAAATGTAATTGAAATGAAATTTTGTTAAAAGAGATGGGTTTTATGTGCAAAATTAAAAAAAATTTTTTTTTGAAAAATTATGTTGTTTATTTAGGACAAATTTCATAATAAATTTTTAAAACGGCCTTAAAAAAAATAAAAATTTAATAAAGGTTTAAAGAACAAATTTACTATAAAATTTGTTCTTTAAACCTTTATTAAATTTGTATTTTTGTATGCACGTTTTAAAAATTTAAAATGTTGAGTACCTACACATTTGGTAAATAATGGTATTAGGGTTCAGTCGAACTTCCCTATAATGAATCTAGATGGGACCAGAAAATCACTTCATTATAAAGAAACTTTATTATAGGGAAAAATAAAAAATTGTTTTCAAGTTCGGCGCACATTGGTTAAAGTTCATAAAACGAGCGGCAAAAAATAGAAGAAGTTGTCGCGGAAAAGTGTAACTTGTCCCATAGGCATTTTTTGTTTGAATCAAGAACAAAAATGGAAACATTAAAATGATCCGCCCACTTTTACGCCCACCTCCCATACAAAGTGAAAATTAAATTTTGACCTACGGCATTGTTTTTTGGCACATAGCATTTCTAAACACTCATAATCATTTGTGTGAAATTAGCAAAAATATCCGCCCACTTCCCATACAACTTGTATTAAAAAAGTAGCATAACTGCCTTGATTTTTAATGCAACAACTCAATTTTTACAAAAAATAAATATTACAATTGTAGAATGGGCTACTTAAAATATGTACCTGATCCGCCCACCCCTATAGAAAAAACATGAATACGTATTTTAGGCATAGTCTTTTAATATTTTTTTAACATCATTATCGTACTCCAATATTTTTATTTGCAGCTTTGAGCAAAATCTATTTATAAATGGGTTTGAAGACAAAAAAAGATTATGGATTACGTCTTCATTAGTGATGATGTATGTATATAGTTTGTACTGTTTTTTTTTTTTTTTTGGAAAGGAGCAGGTAGAAGCAGCTGAATTTTTTTTTTTTTTAACTTTTAGCTGAGACTTCAAGCTGTAATTTGACATCTTTCGTTAAACAGCGCTCCACAGCGCTAAAAAGATGCAGTCCACAGAAGTTTATGAACATTGAAATTTTGATGTTTTTTATATTTTGTTCTACGAAATTTTTTAAATGGCACTTTTCCCAACTTTTTTTAATGCAAATCTCATCAATGGCAACTGTTATTTACACAAATATACAAAAAAGTCAAATGATAAGTTTACTGTGATTGTACCAAAAGATTAAATATAGTACAGTAAATTTGCAAGCCATTTTAAACAAGCGAACATATATGAACTTTGAGCGTGTCTGTCCAAACAAATATTAAATATATCAGTCTTACATTACGGAATCATAATATTCAGATATCTGACAACAAAATACCAAAAAATTATCCAAATCGGCGAACATGAAAAAAATTTATTAATACCGCTCTTGAACCAATGAAAATTATCAAAAAACTCTAAACATTTTTTCGTTTATTTCAATAGCTACATTAAGTATGCATATTTAAAAAATCGTTCTTTTGTGGAATTAAAGGTGGAATTTTTGGAACTATTTAATCACATTTACTTATAGCCCATTTACATTAGGCCGAAATCTTGTAGATTTTATTTGAAATATTTTTCGAAATCTAATGCGTGTAATTTAAAATTTTTTTTGGCATAAGCTAGATTTTGTTTTCATAACCAAAACAGCTGGTAAAAACTTTTTTTTGTAATACATACATGCATATACAAAAACAGGCATTTAAAAACTTGCGTTACTTTTTATTTATAATTGACTTAATTTTTTTTTATCAATTTTATTATCATTTCGTTAAAATTTTTGAATTATTTTAACAGTTTAAATAAGCCGCCATATTTGTTTCTTGTTAAAATGTAACTTTTACTTGTACAGGGAAATATTTTTTAGTACTTTATGGAGAAAACCATACTTGCATTACTAAAGCTTCGTACAGACGGTGGTCAGATCTTACAATGTTGTCATAAAAATAGCCTACAAATGTCTTGCAACTGTGTGAACATTGTAAGCTCATTTTTATTTGGAAGATGTGTAAAATAAATGCATCTGACAATGACACCATTGTGAGAAAAATGACAACATTGTAAGATCTGACCATCTTCGTACGAAGCTTAAGTAGAACAAGATTTTGAGTAGATTTCGTCAAAATCTAGTCACGAAGTAGATTTTGTTTTGTGTGGCAAATCTAGTCATAAAGAACTAGATTTGGCTCGAAATCTCGTAAGTGTGTACTAGATTTTGTTGTAGTGTAAACGGCCTATTACATATAAAATTAATATTAATGTGGGGTAAAAATTTATACTTTTGGAACTTTTTTCAAGATAATTTCGCGCAATCTTAAAACTTATGTTATTCAAGCGTTCAGTAAGCGAATTATGGGACAACATGTGAAAAATAAGAATTTTATTATCTTTTGTAATAAACATTTTGAAAAGTTAAAATTTCTTAAACGAAGTTGTTTATGTGCTGAAAATATCACTTAAAAAAATACTTTCCAAATGGAAAGGAACGAAAAGAACGACAAAATTTGTTGTATTGATACATTTTCCGAAAACATTCTTTTTTTAAATGATTTTTTTAGAAAATTTCTTAAGAATTTAGCTGTAAAAAGAATTATAATTTATAGCTTAATTGAGCAGACTCAATTTAAAATATTCAATCTACAGTTTTGTTTACATATTTTTGGGTTTTCTGATGATCTGGTCTAATCAACTAGAGAAATGCGCACAGAAACAAGGTTATCCTCCAATAATAAATTTCAGTGCATTTATCAGGAATGAAAATTGGGAATAAAGCACGAAAAATACACTCTTATTAATTATAGACATACATACATACATATTTAAAATTACAGACTACATTTATTAGCATTGTGAAATTTCATTAACTTCTCGTTTGATTTTATTTTTTGAAATAAAATTTCAACAACAATTTTCTAAAACATATTTTAAAAATTGTAATGGGACAAAAACTCTGTTACCTTCCAACATTAAAACAAATTATCAACGTAATTTTTGGGAATACAATATTTACAAGATTTTGTTAGTCGTGCTTAATTCCCAAGTTTTATTATTGATAAAAACACTGCAATTTATTGTTGAAGGGATAAGCTATTCCTATGCATTTCACTGGTTGCTTAGGCCAGACCGATTTAAACAAATTTTGTGAATAAATTTTAACATTAATTTTTAAATTTCTGTAGATTTTTAACAACTCACCTTATAAAAATTGTATATTTTCTCCATTATCTTCTTCAAATTTCTTTAAACTTTTGTCGAAATTATTTTTATTTTAATATTTTTAATTTCAGCTTAGCTTTTTTAATTTTTACACATTTTTATTAAAAACAGGCCATATTTTATGGTTATTTACCCCCATTAATAATTTACTATTATTTTTTTTTTTACTCAAAAACAAAGCAATTTTCATATTTACTCTTTAATATTCAAGAATCATGATCTCTTAATTTAGCAACAAAACAAAAAAACGAAACGGGCCCTTTTCTCTTTTAACCACATTCTATGCTTTCAGCCAGGGCTGTCAGATATGGCGATTTCTCGCCAAACGTGGGGATTTTGAAACGTGTTTGGCGGTGGGATTTCCCATTTGGCGACTGGCGACTTTTATGGCGATTTCTGATATAACTGGCGATTAACTTGGCTATTTTTACCATTTATATTATTTCGGCAATTTTGTTTAACAACTTGTCATTTTTTTGTTATCATTACTATTATAAAAAACATATTAAGTGAATTTTATATTCAGTCACTATTTAATTCTAATAGTATGTATGTAATTCTAATAGTATGAAGGTCAAAACTCCAGTAATGAAATCGGTGAGGCTGAAGTGTACGATCTTATAGACTTGTGTACTTAATTTAAGTTTTTAACTGAATACATATATGATCTCCATTTTATGTTATTTAAAGAAAATTACAGAAACAAAACAAAATTTACTTCGGCGATGTTTTGTATTATACTAGCGTTTTTTGTATGCAAAATTTAATTAAAAAAAAGAAAATTTTACAAAAACGGAACAAAATCGACGTTTGGCGATTTTTGGCGATTTCTGGCATCCGGTTTGGCGGTGGAGCTCAAAAAAATCTGACAACCCTGCTTTCAGCTAAGACATTTTTCTTGCTTATCGACTTTCACTCAATTTACATGATGAATTTTATGACGTCCAATTTTAGACGTCATTTTTTGTTTGTGTAGAGAAGAAAGAGGAAGAGAAAACAGAAATCATGTCTATTTTTCTACCCTTCTTTCTTCTCTACACCCAGCGTTGCCAGAAGATTTGGAAGGAAAATCTTCTTTTGGCGAAAAAAAAATCTTATTTTGAAGAGAAAAATCTTGAAATTTTTTATAACAAAATAATGAAACAGAACTGAGTCTTCAACTTCAGGCAACAACTTTAAGGCCCATAATTAAAACCAGTGATGCCAACTTTTTGAAAGCAAAAAGCACTTTAAAATTTAAAAAAAAGCACTATTTCGAGCAAAAAAAGCGATAAAAAGCCCTAAGCCTTTTTGACAATTTAATTAAACACAAAACAAGTTGCCTTCGGCTGTGCCGAATATTGTATACCTCCAAAATTTAAAAAAAGGTGACGGCGTTGATGGGAACCATTTTCATTTAAGATTAAATAATAAACATATCGTGGCAGGAATTAAAGAATGCAGTAACTGACAATATATAAAATGTTCACCAGAGCCAAAAAAAAAACTGTATGAAAGAAAGTGGAAAAAAGTTCATATCGCAAAAACTATACAACTTAGGAACATGATTTTAAAAATGTATTTTTATTTTATCTCGCTTTATATATTTCCTCTCAAGTCTATTATTCCCGGTGATTCTGCGGCTTACAGCAAACGATTTTTTTTTTGCGTAAGTGAATTCTTTTTCATAATACAAGTATGGGACCGGGACCAATCGACGCAGTATTTTTTTCTGATAAAAATTATGCAAAAAAAAAAAACGTTTTTTCGTTTTTTTTGTCAGTTACAGCGTTCTTTAATTCCTATTATTATATTATTATTATCTTCAATAAAAATAATATCATCCAAATCATTTGGAGTTTAAATTGGTCATAAAACAGTTTTAAAGTAATACAGTGGGAGCGATTTTCGTAACTCGAAAAAATCTTGCCTGTTGCAATTACCGAAAATTTTCAATGTCCGACCATTGTTTATAAAAGTTAATGACAGCATATATTTAAATAAACATCCTTATATTTTATCGTTTAAATAAATCAAAATTAAAATCGTGCAAAGCTTAATTAAACAATTGGCTTTTGATATTATCCAATTGTTTAAACATATGTACGCCTCTGAATAAAGAACAAGCATAAGGTGTAAAATAGAAAAAACATGTATGTTTGCATTCTGATACTTAGTCAAACCTTTTTTCAATAGCACTAGAGGTAAATAGTCGAAAACTAAAGCGCGTGAAAAATGGCAGGTTACACAACGCTCGTTATGAAAGTATTTTCTGTCAGCTGTTTTAATTTATTTAACACTTTGCATATACCAAGCTGCGGCTCTTTTTTTGTTTTTAAAGTCTTGGCGTTTTTTTTTTTGCATGTTTTTAACAATTCCTAATATTTTCCAATCCATATTCTATTTTTGAAACAGTGACTATATCGTAAAAAAATTTTGACCGAAATACATTGTTTTTATAACGATTACTTAATATGTTGTCAACGCTTAAAATTTCCAAATTAAGTCTTAGATAAAACGAATGTAACTTTCTTGTATCACTTTTTTTTATCATTTGAAATCTTTAAATCTTTACAAGCCTTCACAAAATTGTACCCCAAATAGCAAAGTTAAACTAAAGCATCCTCTATATAATCGTAGTTTTAAAAAATGGTAGAGAAAAAAAATAAAAATTGTAAAAAGCACTAAAGGCACTAAAGGCACTAACGAAAAATTGAATGAGCACCAAGATAGTGCTTTTTTTTAGTTTGGCACTATGGATAAAATTTTGGCGTTTTGAGGCATCAAAAAGCACCATAAATAGTGCCAAAAGCACTAAGTTGGCATCACTACAATACATTTTAAATGCACTTAATTTCTAATAAATAAGAACGTATTAAAGTCCATCTATATAAAGAAGTTTCGTCGAAAGTAATTAAATTCTTATATTAGAGATGTATAAATTTTGGGTAAAAAAATTTTGGCTTGGGAGCTCATACATCATATGAAATCTTGAGGGTTCTCAATTAAATATTATATTTTTTGATACTGTTGTTATATCGAAGGCATTTTGAGAAAATTGCATTTAAAAAAAGCTCACTGAAAACTATGGATTTTCCTAAATATATTCCTAATGAATTTTTATTGAAACAGATACTCTTAAGCACTTATGTATGTAAATATAAATACTTTGTTTACAAATTATCATAAACATGGAATATGGTATTTTCAAACCAAAAGCTTCATAAGCCTTAACTGTAACTTTTACCACTCATCTTGGTCTAGGAACCACAATTAGAACAGCTAAAAAACCCAATTAAATAAAAAGTTAATAAATATATTTTTTTTTTAGTGAATGTATGTTATTTGTTAGGTTATACGAATTTATTATATATTTTTATTATTTTATTTTACATGCAAGTCATCGAGTATGTAGTCCTTTATTTTGCACATTTGATTCAAACTTGATTCATTCAATTCAGAACATATCATTTATAGAATTCACGTTTCTGTTTTTTTGATATTTTTTCCTGTTTGAAAAATATTGCAAGAAAACAAGAATTCGGTCTGGCCAAAAGGGTAATTTTATAGACTTTTATATAAAAATAAAATTTCACCCCACTAGTTTGCTTCAATCGAATCCAAATTAGTTTCATTCGATTCAGCACGTATCATTATAAAACACACGCCCCTGTTTTTTTGTTATATTCGAAAAATATTGCAAGGAAAACACAAATTTGGTCTGGCCCGACCAAGACGGTAATCCTAGGGTTTAGTTCCATTAGTTTTACCTTTTAGTAGGGTGAAAGCCCCTAAGTTCGGCATGCACCAATAGTCGGCACTTTTGAATTAAATCTTAAATAAATAAGAATTACGGAAATTTTATATATATTTCGAATTCAGCTTTAACTCAAAATACACTCATTTCTCATTATGTAATATTTGCATTTGGCTAGGATGAGAACTTAAGTCTATGTTGGTCGTTATTTAGTGTCAAGCTTTCTACACGCTCCATAGTGGCTGTTTTTTAAATAATTTGTTAGTGCCAAGGCAAACTAGAACAAGTGGTAATCGTACTAATATAAATAATATTTTTACCAAAACAGTTTTTATAGGTGAAAATATGTTCAAATATTGCCTTTAATCTATAAATCTGCAAAAAAAATATTATTTTAACTTATTTTTATGGATGCCGGCATTAGGAACAAATTTTTTTGCAAATTTCAGTAGTCGGCATAGTGATGCCGACTACTGGAAAATCATAATTTTTTCATATTAAGCTCAAATTCTCAAAAATGTTTCTTTACTCATCTCCCTTGACAACAGTACAAAAATAAATGAGTTTTAAATGAATTTACCTAATAGTCGGCACAGTTTATATTGAGTGCCCAAATATATGCCGAACTTAGGATATAAATGATCCTATAGTCGGCAGCTGCTTTTATTATATAAAAATCGTTTATAAATGGCTAAGAAATAAGTAAAAGGTGCAAAAACATCAAAATTTCGATACAAATTTTATTTTTAAGACTTTACTATAACCTATTGGTAAGTTTAATGTACAAAAATTTTGTAAATTTTCAACAAAAATTTTACTTTGGCGCCTTTGCAACCGATAACTAAATGTCATTGGACCAGATTGGGTTTAAGATAGAGTTGTAAGGAGGGAGTTTACAATCTAGACTAAGGAAAGAATTCCGCTTAAGGAGCCAGGTTATTTGAATTGATTTTCATTTCAGTTAATTTTGCCTCTATCAGGCCTGCCACACATTCCGATCAAAATACTACGGATCGAATTTGTTTTAGCTTCTTTAAATTTAATTTTCTTTTTTGGAGAAACCAGAATTACTTCCACTTCCGATCGGAACTGATCTCTTTGGCAGGTCTGTATATAGCATTTCCATGTTAAACATCGATCAAAATGTATTTTTTGTTTAATGAATGATTCACAACGCAAAGCGGATTTTCTATATATATTAATAGATCTTGATCTTCAATTGTTTTAACAATATTCTAATTGAAATATGTATATGGTTCTGTAATTATCGAGATGCTTTATAGGTAGAAGTTTGCTTAAAAAAGCTGTATCAGTTGATGTTTGGATTGTCTGAAGTAAATATTTAATAAAATAGAGGTCATAAATTGCCTCCTTGCGACTCCTGTGGTTATCGATTAAGAAGAACTTAAAAAATTTCCTACTTCAATAACAAATTTTAGACCAATCAAATAGTTTTTCAAAAGCTTCTAAGTACTTATGGGTAAGTTTATCTTATCAAAATATTAATTTTTAAGCCCAAATTGAAGATTTTAACAACATTATTTTCTCAAATGGCTTAAAAATGTTGGATGATATACTAAAAGACCTTTATGACTCAACTCTAGTATGGTCTTTTCCTGGCTTCGGTGCAATGGGTACCAATGAAAACTTCCATTCTAGAAAGTAGCATTAAAGACGTCAGATAGCTTTAAATTTAAATAAAAAATACCGTGGAATCTTTCATGATTGTACACTGAAAGGGACGTTAATTGTGTCCGTACAAGGGAAATGGCCTCTCAAAAGAACTTATTGCCTTCCTTTACAACATTGTTAGGATCAGGGAACGGAGTCCGTTTTAAGGGAGTTTCCGTTTGAGGGAGATTACACTTACAGAACACTAAATTATATAAAAACTAGCTGTTAAGCCTGTCCCTGCCAAGTAGGAAGAGAAACTACTTTAAGGTAAGCTCCAACGTCAGTACCAAATGCTTGGCAATTCTTAGCTTTTTTTGGTCTTTAGGGGGCTTAAAAATTTGCTGATATGAAAAATAGCATAATTTTGCAATACACCTTTTTCTTTCAATTCTCTGCCCACAGTCCAAAAATTTTAGATCCAACTACTTCAGACTATGCTCCTTTGTAAGGACTATATGCTTGGCCATTTTCAGCTTCCTATGCTTTTAAGGGGCTTTAATAAAAACTAAAATGTTAAAAAATCGAATTTTACCACACCGTTTCCTCCTAATTCTCTGCCCACAGGCCAAAATATGGCGACGTTAAGATTTTGCCTAGGTATTTTACTATATGCATGCGGATTTTCAGCTTTCTAGCCCATCAGTGGGCTTCAAAATGCTCTGAATATACAAAAAAGAACAACAAACAAATAGCGAATTTATAATTAATAATTATAATTATAATATATATACATATATAAAAAAGAAAGCAACAACATTAACTTGGTGATGGGTATTTAGGATTCGGCATAGCTTTTTTAATAAATATTATGGAAAATTGCTAAATAATTGGTATTAAATACAATATATCTTAAATTTTTTAACGATTTTGTAATTTTCTTCATAATAAATTCAATGCCGACAATAGGGTCATAAAGTGCCGCATTTAGGGAAAGGTGTGCCGACTACAGGCGCAAATCGTGTATTTTAGAAAAAATGTAAATTACTCAAATTTAATACAAATATGCTTAGACTCAGTAAATTGAGTCTAAAACTATACTAACTACTGAACAATAATAATTCGTTGGCATCCCAATATCATGTTCACACTCATGAGAGTACCAGTTTAAATATCAGAAAAAAGTTAAAGTGCCGACTATTGGTGCATTCACCCTACTAAGCCATAGTAAATAAATACATGAACTTTTTTGTTCTTTAATAAATTAATCTTTAAATACCTACATAGGTACTATACATTTTTTCTTTCTACAAATAATTTTTTTATCAATATTCCCAAAATGAACAACCGTGAATCTATGAATCTATAATGATGCATGTTAGTACAAAAGTACAAAAGTGTGCAAAACCAATAGACAATAAGCTGATATAAAACATCATTGTTTTAAAAATTTACTGTTTAAAAAACTGTAAAAGAAAATTATGTACCTATGTTGTATAAAAAATCTTAACTGAAGAAAAAAAATCTTTAAATCTTATTTTGTTAAAAAAATCTTGAAAAATCCCAACAAAAAAATGACGTCCAGAATTGGACGTCATAAAATTCATCATGTAAAATAAGTGTTTGCTTTTTATTTCTTTAACAATAAACAAACCCACACACATTTAAAAGAAACACGATAAAACTCACTCTCTGCTTCCCACAACCGCGGCGAATACAATCAACTTAAAACCAACTGAGACTGCGCTGCGCTGTCTTTAGTTCTGCTATGTATGAAAATATTTACTATTAAGGAATTACTTAAATATATTTAACTTTTTGCTCAGGTTTTTTCATTTTCTAAAAGATTATTATTTTTATTTTATTTATTTATACAAATTATTAATTTTCTGACACTTTTTAATGTGATTTTAATTAATTTAAACGAGTATTTCTTTAAGACGTTCACGCACTAAGAAAATTTCTAGAAACTAAAAAGAAGAGGAAAAGGAAACTAGCAAAAGGGAGGTTGGAAAACCTTCGGGTTAAACTTGAGTATGAGAGTGAGAGATACAAATAGACTTAAAAAACCAAAAAGAGCTTTTATAACAATAACAAATACTGGTAAGGGGAATTTATTTGGTTAATTGAAGGGGAGTAAAAAACTTTTAATTTAGTTTTGCTTTTTGATAGCAGGGATGGGTAAGTGCTAATGTTATTGATATTTTTCTTTAAAACTTGTAGGGTAAGTGTTCCTAAAGTCGGCATGTCCCAGTAGTCGGCATATTTTGCATTTAAACGTTAATAAATAAGAAATGCGGTTTTTACATTCATAAATAGCATCAAGTTTGTCAAGAAAATTTACTCATCTTTCCATTAATAATAATTAAATTGGAGCAAGATGAGTATTTTTGCCAAATTTTGAAGTCTTGAGTGACAAGCTCTTGAACTTGTGCGGTGACCCTTGTTTTTCAAAAAAAAAATTAGTGTTAGAGCTAACTTTAAAAGGCAAATAGACATATTATTTATGAGAAGTTTATTACTTATAAAGTTTAAAAAGGTAAAAAGTCTATTCAATTTTGTCGTAAAAGTAAAAAAATTTACAAAAACTAAATATTTTATTAATTTTCTTGCGTGCCGACATTAGGAACAAAAATTTTTAAAATTTCCTTTGGTCGGCATTGGGTGCCGACTACTGGCAAATCAGTATTTTTCTCTGATTACACTCAAATTTGAGTAAATTGTTCATCAATCGTGCCTCTTGCCTCTGAGATAACAGAAAATGAGTTTAAATTTTAAAATTTTAAACTTTAAAACGAGTTTACCCAGTAGTCGGCATGATTTCTTTTGAGTATCTCATGAACTGCCGACTATAGGATAAGTGTTGTCCTAAAGTCGCCAGCAATTTTATTTCTAGTTTAACTGTATATGGGGTCCAAAACAGTATATTTTTTAAAATTTGTAAGGACTATAAGATACTTGCATTTCATTTACATACTTATTTCAGTTAAGTTAAATATGAAAAGTAAGAAAAAAATGTTAATGTTTAAATTTACTGAAGTGGCACTACGAATAAAAGGTTTGATATCTATACTAGGTGCCAGCCAGAAATGAAGCTTTCCAAGCTCCACTTTACAGGACAGAATACAAGTTTAGTCAAATGCTAAACAGGATAAGTTAGTAAAATAGTGGCTCGTCCTCTCCAAATGCAAACTTCCGGTAAAAATTGATTACATTCTGAACACAGTTTAAGCGATTATAAAGGAAGATGGACGCACCATACTATTTAAAAATGATCGTCCTTGAATCTGCATTTAAGCTTAGCTGTTAAGAAAGCAGAGGCAATTTGTAAAGGACGAGCTAAAGTCCCTGAAGAAAAACCATCTCATCGAACAAATTGTTGTTGATATTTTGGATGATCCCTCCAAAATATGTAATGGCGATAAGATATGTCCCAATGGTTGAATTTCCATATGTAAGATTTTAATTTGAAATCAAACAATCAATTTTCCGATGTTGAAAGTAAAAATTTTTTTTATTCAATTTATATTTTAATTGATTCCAATAAAATATTACATTCAAATTCACTTATTGCAATAAAAATGAAATCAGAATCAAAATCAAAATCTTCGTTTCCTTCAAATGACTCTCCTTACAAATTTATAATCATTTCGAAATCAAAAAATTAAATCAGTTTGGTTGACATCATTTTGATTTCAGATTTTTATAGCTCTGCCTCCAACAAAACTAATTTAAAAGAAAAATCTTAATCATATGGTTAATTTAACAATAATTTTGTCACCGGTGATTTTGGTTAAAATAGTCCTTCATCAAGAAGAAACAACCACATTATTGTTGCCTTCAAACATGTTTTGGGTAATAACAAAAATGTACATATTTAACACTTATAAAAGCATGGTTACCCTAGCATGTTGCTCTTGGAAAAGAGGAAAATACTATTGTTAAATAGAACTAATAGTGGTAAACAAATTATTGTCATATTTAGACATAACATCAAAATATGGTTGTGACTACAACAATATGGTTAAACTAACTATAATATTTATTAAATTTCTCACTAAAAATAGTTTTGTTGGAGGTGAAACTTTTTTTCTACGTGTGTACACCCAGATAAAAACATGTTTAAAAATGGTCACGTCCAACAAAACTATTTTTAAAGAAAATTTTGAACTTATGTTTAATTTAACCATATTGTTGTCTCCGACAATCATATTATGGTTAAATAAGTCGTCTATCAAGAAGCCACAACCATATTATGGTTGCCTCCGAACATGTTATGGTTAATAATAACTAAAATATGTTTAACACTTTTATTAGCATGGTTGTTTTTCAACCTTAGCATGTTGCTCTTGCGAAAGAGGAAATACTATTGTTAATTTGAAAACAAATTATTGTCAAATTTAACCACAACATGTTTTGAGGCAACCATAATATGGGTATTGCGTCTTGATGGAGGACTAATTTAACCATAATATGGTTGTCGGAGACAGTAATATGGGTAAACTTAACATAAAATGTTCAAAATTATCTTTAAAAATGGTTTTCTTGGAGGTGACCATATAAAAACATGTTTTGTCTTTGCGTGTAATGCCTACTTAAACGTACAAATGTACATTTTAAGCATTTTAGAAAGTAAAAAGCTTAAATTTTCAATAAATTATCAATTGAATTCGTGAACAAATTGGTTTTTTTCTTAAAAAAATGACCATGCCGACAATAGGATCATTACATGCCGAGGATTGGAAGATCGTATGCCGACTACTGGCAAATGCCGTGTATTTTAGGAAAAAGTTAAATTACTCAAATTTAACATAGAATGTGTCTAAAAACTCTTATATGAATCGAAAATATACATATTACTGAACTGTAGTGGCTAGTTGCCATCCCAGTATCACGTTTGTGTACGTTATGGCACCAGTTTAAAAAAGAAAAAAAGTTAAAGTGCCGACTACTGGTACACTTACCCTATTTCTTAACAGAAATAAGTATTTGAAATGTTTTTAAAAAGGAATTAAACAAATTGTGATTATTATTACCAGGAATAGGAAAATGTAATTGATAGGAAATTTTAAAAAGAACCGGGTTTTTTTGTGAAAATATAAAAATGTTTTTTTTTTTTTTTTAAATGATAGGTACCTATAAAGTTTATTTAAATTCTGTTTTAATTGGCTGCAGGTTTATTATTATGAACATTTTTATCTAAAAATGTTACTTTTTAATGAAAATTTAAAACATTAAGTACACATTTGATAAAGAATGGGAAAAGTATATTATACAGTCGAACTTCTTTATAAAATGAATCTACAGAAAATCACTTCATTATATAGAAAAATAACATATTTTGTCCAAGTGCGGCGGCGGTTATCGTTTTGAACAGTGCTGTATCAATACCTGAAGTCGTTTGCGTTGAGTGTTATAAGTAAAGTCGAGGAAGGTTCTTAAAACAAAATTAAACTAAACGGGTTATCAAATATAAACATCAAGGAAGTTTTTTTTTAATTTTGAGACAATCATTTTTAGAAAAACTGTCTTCTTTTCTTAACATTTGATAACTGGGATATAAACTGGTTAGCTATATTTTATGAAACCTTCTTGGACGTTGTTTTAGCAAATTTAAAAAAAGGTACCTACCCAGTAAAAAATGGTGCTTACTGGTAAGCAGGTTTGTAAGGGAGAGAAGCACAATTCCCCCTTACAAACCTGCTTACAAGAGGCATGATTTTTATATGGCGAATTCCCACTTGGAAGCACTACTTTTTTGTAAAATCACTGCGTTTTTCATGGCTTACATTATTCCGTAAAGGAAGAGCTTCCAAAAACCGCAGCTTTCATACCTTTGATTAATTGCTTCTATACTGTATACAACAGTATAGAAGCAAAAACTTATGCAAAAGAACAAAAAGCAAAACAAACACACAACACAGTTAATATGTAATTTTTAAAATAGAACGAAACTGTACGCAAATTAAAAAGAAAACAACAACAAATCTTGTAATTGACCACATAAAAATTTGCTTGCGTCCTCTATGCTCAAAAACAATTTGCCCACTGATTGCGTAATAAAAAAGAAGTAATTTTAAGCATCTGTTGTTTTTGATTACATGTCGGGAATAATCGTAAACACATTTTGAAATCATTGCAATACAACGTGCTTCCATGTAAGGGATTACAGAAGCACTTTGAACTTTGGTCGAAATTTTTTTCTTTTAAATAATCATTTCAACTACTCCCTTACAACCTGCTTACTAATTAGGGATTATGCGAAGCTATTAAATAATTTTCATTTACTTATTTTAAAAATTTACTTCCATGGTTTTCGCTTCCCTGTTGCTTCTAAGTAGTATGTAATAGCCAGCGCATATATCAGCGCTCTTGTACTTTTCTTGCTTCCGAAAACCTTAAAATTTTTTACTGGGTATATATAATTGGAATACAATCGAAATTTAAGGCGTGTTGTGTTTAAAGTGCATTATAAAGCAAATAGGAATAAAACTAGAACAAGAACAGGCAGGAATTTAAATTTTTATTGAAATTAACAATTTTTTCTGTTGTTTTATACTTTTATTAAGTGTTTAAACAGAACTGCGTCGAGGCCACATTTTCCATACAATATGGGTATTTCTTTCTTAAGATCCACCGTGACCGAAAATTTAAAAGTTATCAAAAGCATAATTTTTATGATTTTGTTATAGAGAAGTATTTAGATTACTATTATTTAGATTATTCCAAAATAATTTTCTTACATGGTCTATAATCCAAGGAACAGTTCGAAGAGAAATATGTTATTCAGATTAACGGTAAATTTTTATTTTGTTTTAATCATTCTTCAGTTAAATTATTATGAAACAAATTTCACGTTCGAAATGTCACGTATCGACACAGACTTTGACTTAAAAAAAATACAGAAGATTTTTGAATCAATCCAAAGACATTTAAATATTACACTGCTATGTAAACTTCTGAAAGTACCGTGTTTGACTAAAAAATTGTGCCAGGTTTCGCTGAATTACGCCTTTCTATACATTGCCACAAAAACTACTTCTATTTTTTCACGTTCGAACCGCTACTTTTTTCGCCATTAACTTTGGCCTAGAATCGCGTCCTACATAAACTTTAGCATAGATAACAGTGCATTCTTAGTGCTATGATTTAAAGGTTAAAAGAGCGTAAAAATATTTCTTGTTTAAAATGTTATTGCATTTTTGATGCGTACGACTGTCACGTTCAACACTTTGGAATAACCCATATGACATACAAATTTGTCGTAGAAAGCCGTCGTAAAATAAAATCTATTTTATTTTGAAAACATTTTTTCCAATACTCTGTCATAAAGACAATTTTTCTATAAACAATGCTATCATACTTTCATAATAAACCCGCGAGTTTTCTAAAAAAACAACAATAAAATTAGTAAAATGTCGATTATTATCAAAATTTCCTACATTTTGTAAACAGAAAATTAAAAATAAAAGCAAATAAAAAACTAAAACAATAAAATCAGAAAGAATTTTTGCCTGAAGTTGAAACCCTGTTTCTACACTTACTTTGATATAAATATAAATTCGAAAGGTTTTGACTGGGAGGGACAAAAAGGAAAAAATTTTGTTCTTTTGATAAATATAACATTTTTTTAAAATTATTTTGCGGAAATTTAAATATGTGCATGCAAGTAAAAGATATTATTTGTGTAGTTTATAAAAGTGTTACTTACGTTACGAAAAATAAAAACTAAAAAAGTTAAAATAGATTATTTATAGTAGAAAACAATCCAGGGAATTGATAAATAAAAAATGAATAACCTTTTAAAAGAAATTCCAAGAACATATAATTTAAAATAAATAAGTTGTTTCGCGTTTCAGATAATTAAAAAAAGCTATGTCTAGCCTGAAAAGGGCTAAGTTGACATCATTAAAAAAAAAAAACAAAACAAACAACCGTTTTCTCCTTCAATTACATACTTTGATTGTAGCACTTTTCTTTTGCCAAGGCGAATTCATCTACTGTACTAAACTCAACTACTGCACTCAATTCGCCTTGTCTTTTGCCTATTAACATTGCTTATACATATTTCCTTTAATACTTTACATACAATACAAAGTTTGTATTACAAACAGTCCCATCCCACACTTAAAAACGAAAATCAACAAAACTCTCTGCTGCACACAACAGCGGCGACTGTTAAAAACTTAAAACCAACGGAGACTGCGCTGTTTTTAGTTCTGCTATGTAAGAAAATTTTTTCTATTACGATATTTCCTAAGAAATAGGTACCTACCTATATTAGTTTTTGCTTAGATTTTTCTAATAGATTATTGCTTTAATGATATTTATTAGTAAAAATTACTAATTTTTTAGAACTTTTTACTGTGATATTAATTCATTTAAACGAGTATTTCTTTAAGACATTCACGCACTTTGAAAATTTCTAGAAACTAAAAAGAAGTGGAAAAGGAAATTAAGAACAAATAAGGTGAAAAATGAGGTGAAAAACCCTGTTGGTTAAACTTGAGTGTAAGAGTGAAAGAGACAGCTAGTGTTAACAAGGGAAGAAAAAGAGCTTTTATACCAATAACTAATGCTGGGTACACACAGTGCAATCCAAAATGTATTAACAAAGTGACCTCAGTACTACAACAATGAAACAATAAAAAAAAAACAACAGGCATTTTGTTGCTAGAATTAAGACGGCAAGTGTCAAAATGCCTTATAAAAAAAAGTAAATAAACAAAAAAAATGATGACAAACTTCACACACGAAGAAAATCACTGCAAACAGCTGTGCTTGTGAGGTCACTTTATTAGTACATTCTGGTGCAATCTACATACAATCTGTTTCAATGCAACCTCAAAATATCAAAGCGTTTTGATGTTGATGCAATCTGGAATGAATGAAAATAAATTTAATTCACTAGATTGCGTAAATGTGTTGCATAGTGTGTACCCAGCATAAGAAGGTTTTGGTACTTCTTTGGATTTTAATTAGTGGTAAGAAGGAGAGTAGAAGAAGTTTAGTTAGGTTTTTTTTTATTGGCAGCAGGGATGGGTAAGTGCTAATATTATTTTAATTTTTGTATGAACATTAATGAAGATACAATATTCACCAAAGGTTTGCTAGAGCAAAAACTATGTGACCTGACCTATTTAGGCAATAGGAGCAGTTTTAGAAAAAAGCTTTATAAATTGTTATTTGACTGAAATGAGAACATTTAAAATAAATGCTTAAAATAATAAAATTTATTACCTACAATATATAAAGTATTTCAAAAAGGAATAATATAAGAATATTAATATAAATTGTTATTGCCAGGGATAGGTAAATGTAACTGACATAAACATTTTAATTTATTTTTTGGTAAAAACATGTTTTTAACTTTTAAGCTATCAAATGCTTTTCTTTAAAGTACATAGTAAAAAGTTCATTTTAAATCTGTTAATTTGGCTGCAGAAATGGGTATTTTTTGAAGTACATGGTAGACAGTTTATTTTGAATTTGGTTATTTGGTTGCAGAGATGGAATTTTTATGATAAGTTTTATTTGTAAAGTTAAAATTAATGAAAATTAAATATTTTAAGTATTTAATAAGAAGTGGAATTATAAGTAAATTGTAATAATTTGTTGACCAGAGACGGGTTAATTTAATTGATCGAATTTTTTTAAATTGTTTAATTTTTAAAGTAAGTACTTACTATGTTTTTTAAAAAGTTTTAAAATATGTACTCCTATTATCCTATTAATTAATATATCAGTTTTCTTAAAGGTTTATTAACCAATTTTGATAAAGATTTAGTTTTATTTTTATAAACCTGTAGTATTTTCTATGAATAAGAACTCTATATTTTTGTTAAAATAAAAGTAAGAAGGATGCTTATCTACGTTTTTTTATTTTTACAATTGAGAAATCGGTAGAAAGAGTAAAATGTATACAAAAAAACATTAAATTTCTTTTTGGATCTTTTTAAATGTAATTAAAAATGCATGTTCTGGAAATCGAATTCGAGTGAAATTTAGAAACAATTCCGTTTAAGGACTTTAGAAATAAAATCCATTTGATATATTTGACACATTGAATTGCACTTACCTTTACCAGAACTGAGCTAAAAATCAGGAAAAACCACAGTAATTTTAAAAAATTATGAGCTATACTGTTATAAATAATATAAATAGTTTTAATTTCTAGATTTTGGTCGATAGCCTTGGTGGATCTGTGTGGAATTAAATTTTTGCAAAATTGTGGATCTTTTTGTCGTATTTGTCTTACACAGGAAACAGGTTAAAATAAGCAAGCTTATTAAAAAATTCTGAGTCAACAGGATCGGTGAATTAAAATCGTTCCCGTTCGTAGTCGTAGAAAAATAAATTTAAAAATTTATTAGTAATCAGCGCGTCTAACGTAACGTTTTTTAGCGCTAAGCCACACAATCAGTTGCACAAACATATGAAAAACAAGTAAGAAAGTATAGTCGGTCAAGTCCGACCATATGATACCCTACACAACAGTATTTAATAAATACACATCATGCTTATGTGTCCATATAGATAAATATGGATTTATACTTCAAGAAAATCGGTTTGAAAGCTTGTGAGAGGCAGAAATTGCCCCCTACCTCCCCTTGTGGTCCTATTTTTGAAAAACTGTATAGCTTATGTGTCCATATAGATATGGATCTATCTACACGCAGAGAAAAAATATGGTTGGGCATGGTTACGGCAACAACACTATGTTTAATGTAACAATATATTGTTGTCGTACACAAATAATTGATATTTTTTATTAAATATCAACAATATTATAGTTACTGTAAACATATATATGTTGATCGCAATTATAAATTTGAGTATTGTTGATCGAAAATAATTATTTTTCTAACAACTAAATTATGATAACTTTCAAAACGTATTGTATTACTCACAATCATATCATGATATCTAATAGCCATAACATGATAACTTTTTATACATTTATCGTATTATGTTTAAGATGCAATCAAACTATTTTTACTCTAATAATGTTATGTTAGCGCCATTTTGAAATAATTTGGAATCAGTTGTGTCGTTTATTTTATATGTAAGCGGTTTATTAATTTAAAGATAAATTCCTATAAAAAAATAAGTTGCAAAAAACTAAAAAAATTAAAATATTAGCGGAGTTCATTCAGTATTAGTGATTTAATAGTGCAAATGCAAAATGTCGTCGTTATTTGTAAAGTTCAACAACAAAATACACAGAGATTTCGTTATATTTTATAGAAATGATACGATATTTCTGTGGTTTTCATGGGCAACCGCGTGTCTTAAAAAAAATTTTTCAGGAGAGCCGAAAAACTATTCTAGATCAAACTATGGGCTAGGTATTGCGCTTTTTAAACTTTGTCACTACGTTAAAAAATCGGAATTGATCCATAATATCTCAAAATCGGAAAGGACATACGCGGTGGCCCATGAAAACCACAGATTTTGCATTTGTTCTTTTGCAAGCCTTATATTGAACTCCGCTATCTAATTTACATAAAGAAAAATTATAAAAATCCACAAAATAAAAAATCGATCAAAAAATTTTTTATTTATTTTATATTTTTTTGACAGTTTGATTGCTTCTTAATTTATTATGATTAACCTAATGATAATATGATTACTTCTTAGCTTATTATGATTAACATGATAATAATATGATTAATTTCTTAGCTTATTATGATTAACATGATAATAATATGATTGCTTCTTAACTTATTATGTTTAACATGACAATAATTTGATTACTTCTTAACTTAGTATGATTAACAGAATAATAATATGATTAAGGGAAAAATATTATGATGTCATATTACGAGTATATTTTGTCATAATATGATTCAATAATTATCTTAATATGGTGACTACAATCATGAATCTTATCATAATATGTTGCTCTTAGAATATGTTTACCACAACCATGTTTTTTCTTTGCGTGTATGTTTTGAATTTCATTAAAATCGGTTCGAGAGGCAGAAATTGCCCCTCGTGGTCCTATTTTTTGCATACCTTTTGTGTCCATATAGATATGGTTCTATTTATGTTTTAAATTTCATTAAAATCGGTTTGATAGTTTCTGAGAGGAAGAAATTTCCCCCTATCTTCCCTCGTAGTCTTACGATTCAATAGGCTTGGTCCTAGTGCAAATAAGAACCTATGTCCCAAATTTTATCAAATTATCTCCAAAATTGCGACCTGTACTTTGCGCACAAGGTTACATGGACAGCCAGCCAGCCAGCCGGACGGACATCGCAAGAAAGTGATTCTGAGTCGATCGATATACTTTAAGGTGGGTCTAGGACCAATATTTTGAGGCGTTACATACATCAGCACAAATGCACAATACCCTCTCCACTATTGTGGTGTGGGTATACAAATTATGGAACATGTTTGGGTGAAAATGAAATATTATTTTAATATTCCCACAAATATCTAGTTGTTGTTAAACTGTTCGTATTGGTTATTTCGCAAGAGTTGTGCTATGAACAGTAACATTAACTAATCTTGTTGAAAAACCAAACACTTATATTCTAAATAGAAAATTGGAAATAAAACCACTTGATGCAGTTTAAAATAGCTTAGTTGCAACCATTTTTTAGCAAAAGTAGCATACTTTGCTACCAAACTCTCTGTCTAATTGCAAAGCGTTAACATCGCGCTATTTAAGTTTGCTTTAAACATTTTTTATAAGCACTTTGATTTAGTCGGTTAGGGAAAATTTTTAATTTGAATCAACCAAAGTTTCCCTAATAAGACATTGGAAAATACCCGCCAATTTATTTAGAAATCCTTACCTTTCTTTATTTTTGAGAAAGCATTTTTTCTTCAGTAATATCGTTCGGACATATTGCTTTGAAATTTCACCTAGAAAAGCGCCAACTGTCAACGAATTTCAAATCGTGGCTTAGCGACCTTTGGATATGAATAATTCCATTTTGTGCCACGCCCACTTCTCTAATGCGTGTTTCTAATTTGAAAACTTTGTATCTTGTCGTTCGCGAGTTACACTTATCAAATCCCGCCCATTATGTATTGACAGTCAAGATGCTTGCAGCTAGTTTAGAAACTTTGCCTCTTATAGTTTTCTAGATATACATAACACAAGAAAGAAAAAACAACAATGTTTTATGGGTAAAATAGAGGCGTGGTTTTTTGCTCATATCTCAGGCATTTGTGGACCGCTCAGGCTTAGTTTAAAAAGCAAACAATTGCGGACTATATGTGATATAAATATATAAAAAATAGTCCCCATCATAGTTGGTGTCTTCTCAAAACCCATTTTAACAGATAGAAAGACAGACAAACATACTTTAATCAACTTCACAACTCATAAGGAGCCAGAATATATACTTTTTTTATATAATCTAGAATCAAAATTGTAGAAATTACGAACGGAATGACAAACTTTAATACCCTCTTACCTTCGGTGAATCAGAAAATTTTGTGAATATAAAATAAAATTTTAAGTAAAAATTTCGTAAAATTCGAAGTTAAGTTGTCACACCGTCTAGTTAGTCTCTAAACAAGTGTCTTATATTTTCATTTATTGAGATCAAATTTTTTTTTATTAATTTCAATCAAACTCAGTGCTTTAATTAATTAATAATTCTGTTACACATTTGTTCAAAGTTCGATAATCATTTAACTAAATGAACGAACAGTTGTTGGTCTATATGTAAAGTGTATGTCAGTAAATTAGAACAAATTAGAGGAGAAAAAGAAATTTATTTCATAAATTGTGTTCAACTGTGGCAACAAATAAAAACTCATTTGCAGTCGAGTTTCTGGCAAATTTATTTTGTTTTCATAGAATCATATTAAAATAATTACAAATCAGTTGGTGGTAGATCAAATATAAAACGTAATTATGCAAGGTGATTATACTTTTTTGTAGAGAAACAAATTTAAATTTCAAAAATGTTGTTAAAACTTTAAGCCATAAATTATTTTAAAAAGAATTACGTTTTATGCAAATTAAAAAAAAATTATCAACACCTGGTTTGATTTTGAAATAACAGGAATTTTAAATAAAAAAAAAAAAAAAAACAATTATGATTATTATTATTATAAAATAATAAAATTAATTTTTTCTTTCGTTTACTTAATGAAATTTTAATCTTTTAGGCTCAAGTTCACAGTCACTAGTTAATTAATAGTAAACTAAATGATAACTATTGCTAAACTCCAGTGTCATATTTACAATAATTGGTTAAGTAAAATTTTTAATCAGCCCAAAAAATGGTGACTCTGTTAAAATAATAAATAATAAACAATAAAAGTAGGTAGCCAATAACATTTGAGGGTTTAACTGATGGTTAAGAAAAAGCTGGAAATGTTATTTTATTTGTTAAACTGTCGTTATTCGCTAACTTATGACTGTAAATTTGGGCCTTAATTTTTTCTTACCGCTTTTGCGTTTGGGATAGAGTTGGATAACTGAAACACTTACCTAAAAAGATATAAAAAACCAAAAAAATATTACGTTAATTAACATGACTTAAGAGAAATTTTAAGATTAAATTTAAGAATATTTAGAAATTTATTTTGAATAAAACACAAATTATTTTGGAAATATTTGTCATTTCTTTTTATTATGATAATATTGGTACGGTTCAATTGAGTATGGTATAAAATATCGGCCAAATCGGCGGCACACCTCCATCCGATGGTCCAAATTTTCGATGACGCTGAGGCATTATTGAGGTTCTATGCTGTTAATGTGCCGAACTAACACATCCTTTAGCTCTTGAATGGCTGCTGGCTTACCGACGTACACCTTTTTTTCAAATAACCCCAAAGTAAGAAGTCCAACAGTGTCAAATCACATGATCTTGGCGGCTAATTGACATCGCCACCACGTGAGATAACACGGCCATTCAATTTATCGCCCAAAAGAGCCATTGTTTTGTTAGCTGTGCGGCAAGTGGCACCGTCCTGTTGAAACCATATATCGTCCACATCCATATCTTCCAATTCGCGTCATAAAAAGTTCGTTATCATCTCACGATAGCGAATACCATTCACAGTAACTGCCTGACTCATCTTGAAAAAATACAGCCCGATGATGCCGCCAGGCTATAAACCCACCAAACAGTCTTCCTTTTGTGGGTGCATTGGTTTTTCGATAATCACTCTTGGATTATCATTCGCCCAATTATTGATGAACTAATTTTTTTTTTTAAATAACTAGTTCAAAAATTCTTAATTTGATTTTAAATTTTTCCTAAATAAGTCTTGAAAATGTTGCTCCATTAAAATTATCTTTTCGGAAATCCTCTAAATCACATTTTTAATAGTTATAACCATTTAAACCTTCTCGCAGTTCAATTAAAGCCTGCTGTTACCTTTAAGCAACTCGTAGCCACCCACAAAATAAATCAATTTAAAAAAAAGAAACAAAAAACAGTCATTTTTATATCACTCAGAATGAGATTTGTGCAAAAAAAAGGTAAAAAATGAAACGGAATTAAATTTTATTTGTAAATCTTTCAACTGCATACATGGCCAACTACAACAACAGAAACATTAGCATCAGCATCAGCATCAGCAGCAACATCAGCAATAACAATAAACATTCAACAGTCAACAACTTATGGCGGCCATAAAAAATGCAACAATAAGTGTTACAACAACAGCTACTCGACAGGATACTTTTGCCATAAACTGAAGTGACAAATGATGCTGTTAAATGAGAGTTGATTGCTTTTTTTTATTCCTGAACGAACCAAACAACCAACCGAACTACCAAACATTCAGTCAACCAACCAACCAACCAACCGATCAACTTTCTTCGTTTTATAAACTACCATTTTAACTTGTATTCCTTGAGCACAAACAATTCCTGGAGAAACGAGCCCATAAAGTCAAGTCACCTAAAAGGCGCGGCATTGTGCAACACAAACAATGTTGCCTTGCAACCAGAGGTGTTTATTAAATGTAACGCAAAATGTTGTCAAATGAATACGAAAAAAAGTACAAAATCGAAAAAGAAAATTCAAAAGAATAAAAAACATGATGAAGTGTAAAGAAAGGCATGTTAACTTGTAGGAGTATGATTCCTGTTTTTTTTTTCTCATCCACCGTGAGTTGGGTGCCCCATACACAAGCAATAAGAAAAAAATTGGAAAAAGCATCTAGAAAAAAAAGAATTAAGTACGTGCGTCAGGTATTTTTTCTTAATTTCTTTTTTTTTCGCAGTTCCAGGTACACAATGGTCGTAAATGATGAGAATGATGATGTTGCTGGTTCTGAAATTGTTGTTGTTGCATAGTCGTAACTTTGGTTTGCTACTGTTGGTGACCATTCAAGTTTAAAATTCAGACACTGGTTTACTTGTCAGTCACATGACATTTTATACACAGGCACCTAAATAAGTACAAAATGAGAGAAATTGCAAGGAATGGCAACAAAAAAAAAAAAAAAAAAATAAAGAATGACAACAATCATGATTCAAAAGATGCAAAAAAATAAAGAAAAACTTGGTTGTTGAAAGAAGTTTTTCTTCGAATGAAAGTTATTTTAGGCATGACGTAGAGTTTGTAATTCGGCGTGTAACAGAAATGATAATAGAAAAGTCGGGAAAGAACATACAAACATACACCCAGAGAAAAAACATGTTTAAATATGGTCACCTCCAACAATACTATGTTAAAAGAAAATTTTAACCATATTATGTTTAATTCAACCATATTATTGTTTACGACAACCATATTATGGTAAAAATAGTCCTTCATCAAGAAGCCACAACCATAATATGGTTGCCTCCGAACACATTCTGGTTAGTAATAACTAAAATATGTTTAACACTTATAATATTATGGTTGGTTTTCAACCATAGCATGTTGCTCTTGAAAAAGAGGAAAATACTATTGTCAATTTAAAAACAAATTATTGTCATATTTAACCATAACATGTTTAGAGGCAACCATAATATGGTTGTGGCTTCTTAATAGGGGACTAATTTAACCATAACATGGTTGTCGGTGACAAAAATATGGTTAAATTAAACATAATATGGTTAAAATTTTCTTTAAACATAGTATTGTTGGAGGTGACCATATTTGAACATGTTTTTTTTCTGCGTGTACATGTATTAAATATCAGAAGCCATTTCAAACATCTGGATATAAGGAATGAAAATATATTGAATCTAATTCTGTTCAGGTGATTCAAAGTCTATCTTGAAGCTTCTGGATTAGGTGCAAAGGAGTGCGTTGAAGCTCATCAATGACAGTAGGGTATCCAGCTCTATTGACTCTTTTGGGCATCGTCGGAATGTGGGTTGTGCGGCATTGTTCTATCGATATTAGATCGGAAATTGTTCAGCTGAGATGGGAGAACTCATCCCTGAGACGCGGGTGTACGCCCGTACGCCTTTCCAGCAGATCACATACGTTTGTTGCCCGCTGTCAAATGTATTGCACAACGCATTACAGAGAAAATTCGTTTCTTGGTCGAACTAGCCGTATGGGGAATAGACTCCCGGGAAAAGTCTTCCCAGTCGGCTACAATTTGGAAAATTCAATTTAAATGTCCACAAACACTACTCCCTCTTTGCTTCACCCCATAACCTATTTGCCTTATTCCAACACAATGCATTACATTAGTAGGGGGCATCCCCTGAGTGTTGGCTCAAAGTAAAAAAAAAAGATCGCTATTTTCTCTTTAGAACTCTCAGGTAGTTGGCCGTATGGATTTTGAGGTTCGACATTGATAGAACCCCTAAAGGGAGCAGCTGACTAGAATAATATTTTGTATCCCGAATCAGCCCCAGGAAGTAAGATTGAAAAAGTTACCTGAAGAACCAATTTGATGGATTCTGGCTTTGATTTGAGCCAGAGGTTAGCTGGGCCTTTATGGATGAAACACTTGAAAAATTCTCTGAATCGTATGGAATTAATAATATAGTTTTAAAATTGTATGCCAAAAAATACAAGGCTACTCTTTCCTGATTCTTCTTCCACATCACTGACAAGTTTTGCATGATAATACAATAATGTTTTTAGATTTAGCCAAAACTCCACGAGGTTATTTAAAATTTTCAATCCATTTACATAGTTAAATTTAAGTTTCTTGTAAAGAACTTAAAGGCCGAGCAAAGTCGTAGTTTCGAGGCTTTTTTTAACGAAGACTTTAGGTCTTCGAATTAATGATGACGGACTTTTAAATATTGTCCGGGAAACTCACTAAAATTATTAGAATTTTTAAACGCGAAACAAAGACACAAAAACTCGTTCTGAAGGTTGCAAAACAAAGGAACTCTTCACAATAACGCCAAAGTCATTTGCACAATTGCAAGATGCGTTGCCTTTTTTAAAAACAAAATTCACTCTCGTCGCTTTACAATTTTTGAAATTTTTAATTGGCAGGACTGATTAAGCGATTCTTATGTATTTTAAGATATTTTTACTTACTTAGAAAAAAGGTCGTATTGCGTTTAACTCAGAGTCCCCCCAAGCCAGCTACACTTATCAAAATTGTCGGCAGGATCACTCTCTTTAATTTAAATTTAGAAAAAAGGAAGTCAGACGTTTAGTAATCAAAGACGTTGATCTTTACCAGAATAATACAAAGTTTTCCAAAGGAGGAAATAATAACCCATAACGCTGAAATCCTCTGAAAATGGTGGAATGTATATTCTTTCTTTGAAACGAAAAGTCCTAAGGAGCATGAATATATATATTTATACCCACACCACAATAGTGGAGAGGGTATTATGCATTTGTGCTTATGTGTGTAACGCCTTAAAATATTGGTCCTAGACCCACCTTAAAGTATACCGATCGTCTTAGAATCACTTTCTGAGTCGAACTAACAATGTCCGTCCGTCTGGCTGGCAGGCTGGGTGGCTGGCTGTCCATGTAGCCTTGTGCGCAAAGTACAGGTCGCAATTTTGGAGATAATTTGATGAAATTTGGGTCATAGGTTCTTATTGGCACAAGGACCAATTTCTTCCTCTCAGAAACTATCAAACCGATTTCAATGAAATTTAAAACATAGATAGAACCATATCTATATGGACACAAAATGTATGCATTTTTTAAAAAATAGGACCACGAGGGGAGATAGGTGCAATTTCTGCCTCTCAAACCGATTTTAATGAAATTTAAAACATAGATAGATCCATATCTATATGGGCACATTAGCTATACAGTTTTTCAAAAATAGGACCACAAGGGGAGGTAGGGGTCAATTTCTGCCTCTCACAAACTTTCAAACCGATTTTCATGAAGTTTATAAGCATAGATAAATCTATATTTATATGGACGGCGGCATGAAATAGCCCCCACGAAATAAGTCCCCAACAAAATTATGAAATAATTCCCCAATTTTTGGGGTCTTATTTCATATGAAATAAATCCCCAATTTTAAAATGAAAAGAAACCCTAACGAAATAAAATAACTCCGCAAATCAAAATGAAATACATCCCCAAAAATTGGGAAGTTATTTCATTGGAAATAAGTCCCCATTTCCTGAAATGAAATAAATTCCCAAAATGTATTCAAAACATCCAATCAATTCAAAATATACATTTATTTGGATGCAGTGTTATAAAGCCATATGCAATAAAGCCATATGGACTTATTTTTCAATGGAATGAGAAATGAAATCTTATGGCTTTTTTGCCATCACCATAATCGTTTAGTAACCAATGTTGAAATAACGCAAAGGTTTAAATTAAGTTGGTTCGGTAAAACATACAAGTTCTGAGTTTGAGACGGATAAAAAAAAACTGGCAGTCAGATCGGAGTAATTCTTTTTGATTTGATTGTACCATTTAGTCTAAAATTTCAACATATCACTGCATATTGCATGAAGAGTATGTTGTTGACAATTTGACTGGCAAAATTTTTTAAAACCTTTTCCTTAGCTTCACTTCGGAAAATCAAATCTTGTAACGTTAATTACACCGCCTTATACTCAATGCAAATGGATGAAATTTTGCAGGCATACATATTCCCGATGAAAATACACGAATACATGGGCGTAGCCAGGATAAAATCTAGGGAGGGCGGCAAAATTTTTTTTAAATGTTCTTTTTTAAGAAAAGCGTTCCTTAAAAAATTTTTTTAAATGTTCTTATTTATTTTATAATAACATGACATTATCAATTCAATGTTACAAGCAAACATCATCAAAAAATTAAATCAAATAATAAAATGGAAGAGGACCAAATAAACGAATATGAATTAATACCTGGATTCATTGCATCCAACAAAAATAAAAATAAAATGAGCAACAACACCATTTTGGCTTCATTTTGTTCCTTACCGCAAAGTTATTTCTCAAACTTACTACCTAGTAAGTATTATTTTGAATGAATGAGTGGTCTTGACCATTCATTAAAACCAGTTTTCTTTACATATTATAAAGGGACATAATCTGTATTTTTGACGATTTTGGAATAAATTTGAAAATGAATAAAGGCCCCAAAATATTTTTAGGGACTTATTTCATTTCAGATTTTTATGAAAATGAAATAAGTCCCCAAAAAAATGAAATAAATCCCCAAAAAACGTTGTTGTTGCCTCTCATATATTTTTTTCGGGAGTTATTTCATTTCCGTTTTGGGGACTTATTTCGTGGGGGGCTATTTCATGCCGTCTATATGGACACATAAGCATGATGTGTTTTTAAATACTGTGGTGTAGGGTATCATATAGTCGGGGTTGACCGACTATACTTTCTTACTTGTTTTATCAATACTGTTGTGCGAAACAAACTTACAAAGCTAAGGTCCTTTAATCTCACATAAAATATCTTCTTTTCCTAGTAATAAAGATTGTGTTGCCTTTAGTTTAGAACCCTACAAAACGGGACTCACTAATCCAAATTTTAGGTCAGGTTCTATAGTTTTAACTTAAATGTATAATCCTTTCTCGAATTCAGTAAAAAGGACATTCAACTAAGAAAGCTTTAGTATTTTGATTTATATTAAAATAACACAAAATTTGCAAAAGGAAGGAACCCTGACGCTAAAATCCTCTTATCTTTAGTTAATAGTGTTTGCCTTTTCTTGGAATTAGTATTGTTTGTTTGTACAATGAAAGACAAACTTTAACAGTTGAAGGCCCTTGAACTAATACAAATTCGTTTTTCTTTCTTAAGAAGTACCTTAAAACGCGGCGCACATCTATACAACATGTCAAAGAGTAAAATGTATGTTCTTAAATTTCTTCTCTCGGATTACAATACGATGGACGATAAAGGAAAGAGAAAGGAAGATAGCGCTGGTTCACACGCTTCAAGTTTTAGCTATCAAGACTTGAGCTTTTAGGAGAGAGGGGAAAAAAGGATGAAATTTCTTTTCCTTACTCTCCTAAAAACTGAAGACTTTAACTTGAAGAAGGTAAACGATTATAATAACGGTTTTATTTCGGAGCCAGATAATTTTTACTAGAGTTATTCTCAAGTTCAAAAAGTTTTCTTAGTATTCCAAAATTGTCCTTTTAGTAGCATTTGCTGCATTCGTCTACTAACTAACCGTAACTAATTCCCATCTATTTAACTCCTTCTAAAACATTTGTAAATCTATCATTAACTTTTCTTTATGCATTTCAACATAAACAATAATGATGAAGTTAAATGAGGAACAAAAATATAAAAATAAAGTCACGCAATGGTTGTTGCAGCAGTTTTGTGAAAGGCAAAAAAAAAAAACTTGAAAATCACAGAGATATAAATAATAAACACTATCAACATGATGCATTTCCATAACATTCATTTTAAATTTCGTAGTGATAATAAACTGCACCGAAAGACTTCACTAGTCTTAGACACACAGACTCAGACGTTGACAGAGATACGTGTTGCATTTTTTTTCTTCTTTCAGTCAACACTCTGAGACGACTAGTGGCCTGTATAATCTTGTCCTGTCCTATTTGAAATTCTGACAACCGAAAAGGAAGGAAGAAAAAAACAAGCGAAATCCTATAAAATTTTGCTGAGACAACATAAATAATTGTTTATGTGTTAGTTAAAATACTGAAATACTACAAAATGCAAAAATCGTATACAAAAGAAGAAAAAAAATAAATGCATGAAAAATAACATGACATGGCATGAATGAATACAGAACTAAACTTCAAAGTAGAGACATTTAGTGTTGCCTGATTATGGGAGGGAGGGCAAATATGTATCTTAAGAATCCTGCAGCCTTTGCGAGCAATTTTGTTTTTGTCAACTTAATGCTTTTTTAGCATTTATTCTTTCATTTTGCATTTCGATTCAAAATTATAATCATCAGCTCAGCAGGCATTTAAGTTGATCTGTCACCGGGACATTGTTGTTTACAATTTGAAATAAAAAAGAGAAACAAAATTACAAAATGAAGAGAAACAAAATGATTATTTAAATGACATTTGTTGTCATTAGTCAAAAAGCTGGCAACATGTATTGTTTGTTAAATGTCAAAAAGTGATTTTAATTTCTATTTGATTTTATTTGCTTAAGCCTGACACCATAGATAAAGACTAGAGTACGAACTCTCTAAAATGAAACAAGAACCTAAATGGAATCATACACGATGCATGTGCAATCAAGTGATTGTGCCAGCCAAAGGACCGTTTATTTGCTGATGGTACCAGTTTCTGGTGTTGAGTATGGTGTAATTTTCTCAGTTGAGAAACGTTGTCAAAGAGTAAACATCAGGGCACAATATTTCTTTTATAATCTAAATCATGTTCCTCAATTTTAGAGGTTGAAGATTGAAAAAATTCCGAAAAATCCCAGGGAATTTAAAAACAATTCCTAAATAAACAACCGATCAATGAGGTTTGTTTTTTCACTTTGAAATTTGGTTGGCAAAAGGAACTGCTGGCTTGAAGGAACTGCCAGATGTTCTAACATTTTATTTAAGGGCTTTTTTTTAACATCGTAGATGGTAAATCTTTTAGAACTTTTGGAAGAATCCACTTTTACAAGAGTCCACGACTAATATTATTCCATTAAGACTCTTGAGCGGGGTTTTCCGGCTATAAACTTCTGTTGGTTTTTATTGTGTTGCAAATAAAAAAAAACAAGAATGAAAAAGTCAAAGATTTGGGAGATTGAAAAGCTTTAAAAGAGTTTTTTCCTTGATGAATCAAGATACATAAATTATTTCAAACAGCAAACAAACAAACAATGTCGGATTCACACGTGCATTGCGCTCGTGAAGACTGCTTGTTGTAGTGGTTTTGTTTTTGTTCAAACAGTATTTGTTCGCACAACGATCTCTAAAATCTCTACAGTACTTTCATATAAATAAACGCCATCGTGATTGTTATATTTGCTTTTTATGGCTTTCAGATATACATATCTATTTTATCATAATCTAACACGGCTTTCTTTCTTACAATAATTTTTGGTTTTCAGAAAATAAAAAATGACAACATACTGATTTTGGTTTTGTTTCGATTCTGTCTTTAAATTTTAAATTAAAGCAAATGATTTTTTTTGCTTCAAGAAACAAAATTACGTGTGTAATATGAGCTTCACCAGTATTATCCTGCATTCGTAAAAGTCTAATGCAAATTTTATTTAAACGCATTTATTGGGTGTTTTCATATCTTTTTGTAATCCTTAAAATCTTAGTTAACCTTAATGTGATTATGAACATTTTAGAAAGCATGTGATAGCCAGCCAGCCAGTTCAGTTTGCTTGTTTTTTGTGGAATTAAGTTATGAAAATATTTTTGTTAATACTTTAGGTGTGATAATGACCACATATGAAAATGTGTAAGGATATGTAGACGATATGAAAATTGGTTAACCAGCAAACAAATCAGATACATAGATTTCGGACTGTTGAATATTTGCCGAAGTAACAAAGAAATATACTATAAGTGCATTAAAACTTAAGCAACACTATACCAAAACTGAATTAGAACTCAACAAGAACTCAACTTGCAATGATGGAGAACTGAACTAGAACTTAACTATAACCTAGATTGAACCGAGCTAGAACTGAACCAGAACTGAACTAGCACTCAAATTGAAATGAACTACAACCAGGGGGCAAATCGCGACATTCGATATCGATCGAAATTGCAATACAATTCACATGGGAATTTCGATCGATATCGAATGTCGCGATTTGCCCACAGATCTGAATCAGAACTGAACTTGACCTTAGCTAGAGCTGAACGAGAACTGAAGTAGAACAGAACTTGAACTGAAGTAGACACTGACTAAAAATAAAATAGAGCTGTACCCATGTTCTGTAACTCCCGCGTCGAGAAACTTTTCGATTGAAATGTAAGAAATGAAACAAAAATGCTATAAAATGAAACAAACAACTGTTTTTGTCACTTAACTGCGTCTGTAACATTTTTGGCGAGTACTAGCTGTCACGTAAGGAAATTACTCGCCAATTTACAGAAAAAGTGTGCCTGTGACAGTTTTGTGAGAAAAGTTCCCGCTTTGAACTGTCCAACAAACTCACGAATAAAAATAGGATAAGAAGAAATTTTAATACAAAAAAATATTAAAAATACAATATGCAACGAACAATAACACGGAAGAGGTGAGTATTTTGTTCTTAGTTGATTTTTACATTATTTGAATTTTTTGCTTTTAGCATTTTTATAAATCAAACGAATGTTTTCAAAGCTCTTTTGCAAATAACACACATTAAAGTCGCACTCGGCTTTATTTGGTATAGCCGACGGTTGTATTTTCGCCACCGTTGTTGAAAATTTTAGTAAATTTTGGTCGCCGTCAATGATATGTGTGACGGGCGTTCTCAACGTCTACAATTTCACATCGGCTTCGAGTGGAATATTATGAAATTTTTAACGTAACTACGTAATCTGTTTTGATAGTTTTCGACATGGAATACAGACACACTTTTTTCTCACTTTTCGAGAAACGATGGAATATTTGGTTTCACATCTTTTCGATGCGAGAAGTTCTTACCAAAGTAACAGAATATGGGTACTGATTCCGAAAAAATTTGTTATACAGAGTGTTTTTTAACTGCTCGAGAACTTAAAATAATAATGCAAGACAGGCAAATCGTTGGAAGGAAATTTTATTATAATCTGGTAGATAATTTAATAGAATTTATTTTTTAAATATGATTTTCGACACATGTCCGCCGCCACTACGAGTGACATGGTCCATTCGATCAGTCCAATTTTTATTGATCTTCCCACAAAAATCTGGAGGTATGGCGTCAATGGTGCTTGGAATATTGGCTTCTAATATTTCACGTTTTGCTGGTTTGTCGACATAAACCAATGACTTAACATAGCCCCATAAAAAGTTATCCAAAGGCGCTTAATCACAAGAACGAGGGGGCCAGTGTCACCAAACTGATTTTGTATTAAATCAATTGTAAAGCAAGATGTATAGTAACTTTTGCGGTCTTGTTTGCAACAGATGTCGTTGATGTTAAGCTTATTATTTTTGGAACAAATATGCTGTCAGCATGGATCCGTAGCACTCGCCATTCACTTTAACGTCAGCTCCTTTCGGTAGAGCCGAAAAAACCGCCCAAACAGTTTATTTTAATGGATGTAATGGTGATTCGTTACCGGCTCGAGGATTTTGAACCAAAAATGAGATCCGTAAAATGGACGAAGACTCCATGAACTTTGCAAACAGATTTATATATTTTTTTAACGTAAATTTCTTGCGTTAAACGATTCATGATGGCTTGACAAATCTTACTAAACGGAAATGTCAACACAGTTTGAAGTGCTTAGCTGTCAAACCATAGTTATCGGTATCGAAAGTTCCCATTAATAAATAAATAAGCCGTACTGCGTAATGCTATTCTACAAATTTTTTTAGATAAAGCATTTTCCAACTGTAACACTTTGCACTTGTTTACTGTGTTTTATTCTCCACATGTGTATTATTTGAATGGTCCTTTCGTCTACAAACTCTCAAAAGCGGCAATAACCTGTAAAACTTATAACTGCTGCAATTTCTGAGAATCTCTTTTTTTTTATTTCACATAAACATAACGTCCAAAAGATTCCACACTAACCAGCGAGGTCTGCCCCACCCTCTTACTAACGAAAAACTCAACTACACATACCATCACATATCCAAAGTATTTGCATAAGTATTAGAGCAGTATCATGCCACAAATGGTTGAATGTTAAACATTTATAGATAAAAATTCATAAATACTTATAAAAGAAAGTATGAGAGAGAAAAATTCTCGTAAAAACGCGTTTATGTTCGTGTGAAAAAATAGCTTGCGGCAATTTTTTTAAATTTTCTATGGTTTATGAAACAGAAAAAAAAAATGAAATTTCATATTGTGGTGGTCTCTGGTCGGTTTTTACGTCGTTACTGTTGAATGCCATCAACACCGCCATCATCATCATCATTGATGGCTGTCTATAAGCAAGGAAGGGTGTTGACTATGGATATAACGTTTGTGTGTTATAGTGGCGAAAGGTTGCCTGGCATTGCCATCTCTAAAAAGCAGGTGTAAATTGAGACGATTAATCTGATTGTTGGTTATTAAAAATCATAAGCTTTAATAATGGAAATTAATATTGGGAATTAGTTTAATTTTTTTTTAAACAGGAAGTAAACAGGATCAAAAAGAATGGACAATTTAAAAAAATGATCGATTGGAAGAAATTTTTTAAAAATTTTTTTTTTTTTTTAATTTGGGTTTCTTTCAGAATTTTAGTTAATAAAACTAAAATGTGTTTTGCGATAGAACCCTACTTTAGATGTATTTTTATTAAATTTAACATTTTATTAATCCTTTTGGAAGTTTGAAGTTTTTTTTTATTTTCCTTGAGCTTTATAAATTTGTTTGATTTTTTCTATATCCATATCGTAATTTCATATTGAAATACTTATTTCCATAATAAATAAATCCTGGGAAATAAAAATCCTTTAACTTTTGCCACCAGACAGTGAATGTGTGTAATTTTTAAGGGCCAAAAGTCAGTACAGCACCTCTTGCACAGGCACTCTTATAACAAAATAACAAAAAAAAAAAAAAAAAAAAAAAAAAGATTGCTCGTAAGTTATTCTATGTCTGACCATAAGATAATCAATGTGTCTGCTTGGGCCGGCTCCATTTGGAGGTTTCAGCATATTCTCTCTTCTCTCTCTATCTGAAACACACACATATAAATTATTAAATCTCCCGTCTATTTGTAAAATTGTTACTGTACCGCACATAAATTGTAAAATTATAGCAGTTTTATACATTTTGTTGCGAAAAAAAGAACATCCGTTTATATGTTTACGATTTTTTGTAAGCTCTTACTTTTGCAACACTTGTGTGCCTGGCAGCAAACACACCAGAGAAAACTGGCATCAAAAATAGGAGTTGCAAAAAAAAAAAAAAAAACTAAAAACAACACTGAAAGCTTAAACCTTAAAATTGGGTGCTGCTGACCAGACTGCCTAGAAAATTGGGTCTATGACTGGGCTGTTACGTATGTATGAAGTGGTTGCGAATGCCAAGATGAGAAAGTATGATGATGTAGCAGGTCATTAATAATGCAACCAATAGTAGTATTAGGGACGCAAAGGGGTCATAACCAGACCTAACCACATCGTATTAGATTAAAAGAACTTTATTTGGAGGTGCATTTTAAAAAACGAAATTTTTATGAGACATCAAAATGGATAGAAATGAACTATATTCTAAATATCTAAATATCTTGTGCTGAAATCTGGCATATAACCTTAGCAAGGGCCAAAACTAAAACTTTAAATAAAACTCGATTTAGAATCTAAATTAGAGCGTGAAATAAAACCTGTTCTAAAACCAGAAACATAACCAGAAACTAAACTAGAACCTAAACTAAAACAAAACTAACTGATCTAGATCTGATCAGGAATCAAAGAAGAACTAAACAGAAAGAGCTTTTACAAAGTTGACCTCATAATACACCACCCAATATATTTTTTTCTTTGTAAGAGTTGTTATGTTAAAATTTTTATATTCCACATGTTCTATGAAGTCCGTTTAAATTTGTCGGCTTTTTTTTACACCAATACCCCGGTTTGCGTCACTTCGGTTTACGTCGTTTTCGAAGTTGCGTCTTTTTAAAATTTCTGTGATTTCGAAGTTGCGTCGTTTTTGTTTCACTTTGCGTCGCATGGCTTCGGAGTTGCGTCACTAGTGCTTCGATTTGCGTCGTTAATATATAAATGTTTATACAAAGCTTAAACAGAAAAAGAGGATTTTCCGTTGAAGTATAATACAAATATGTATGTAGTATAGAAGATTGTCTCCTGATTGCAACAGGTTTATAATTACATTTGCTGAAGTAAAGCTAAATTTAAATATTTTGCAGCAAGTCAAAAAAAGCCAATAAACTTAGATCAAAAACTGAACATTTTGACGCGTTCTAAATCAGGAAAAAGGCTGTTGATATTGAAAGAAATCTTGAACTAGCTCTTCTACAATAAAATCCATTTGCTGTTACAGTAAAGCTGATAAAATTAAGAAAATTGTTTAAACAAAAACATCTTTACAAGATAATCAGTTTACAAAAATGAGAAACCAGTTCTTACTATATGGATTCAAGATCAATATCAGCGATGAATGCCCTTAAAACAGAAGGCTATTCAAAAGAAAGCTTTAACTTTATTTAAAGATCTAAAATAAATTTTTTTTATTAGGCTTAAGTTCATGAAATTTAATTTTCATTAAATTACTCGATCTCCTCAGATGGATTTGCCGTCTTACACTCGCAGACATCGACGACTGCTGACGTCAATAGTCAAACATCAATCCTTAAACCAAATTGTATCTTAACATTTGGTAGATCGAAATTTGCTTTCCTGAATGATTATCCATTTTAATTGATTTTTACATGTTTTTTCCCTTACTTCTGTTTTTTCGTACTTTTGTCAAGAATTTTTCTTGAAGTCCAAGTACATTTTTTGTTTTTTCATTTCGTCTTTCTCTTTTCTGTTGACCTTTTTCAGCACAACTTGAAGGACAAATGTACACATAGAGCTCGTGCCTTAGCTTTAACAATAATTAGTATTGTGGTTATTTTGTTGAACTATTTATGGTTTTTAATCCAAATTTTTTAATATTTTTTATTAGGCTTAAGTTCATGAAATTTAATTTTCATTAAATTATTTTTATGAAGAAAGGAATTTTTACAACATGAAAATCAATTAAAATTGTTATTGATAATCTTTCATTCTTGACGTGGCTCGGGCTCGAACCCTGGCCGGCAGGTTACCATGACATGTTTCGATCGCAACCACTCGATCTCCTCAGATGGATTTGCCGTCTTACACTCGCAGCCATCGACGACTGCTGACGTCAATAGTCAAACATCAATCCTTAAACCAAATTGTATCTTAACATTTGGTAGATCGAAATTTGCTTTCCTGAATGATTATCCATTTTAATTGATTTTTACATGTTTTTTCCCTTACTTCTGTTTTTTCGTACTTTTGTCAAGAATTTTTCTTATTATATATATAGATTATTAATAACAATTTTAATTGATTTTCATGTTGTAAAAATTCCTTTCTTCATAAAAATAATTTAATGAAAATTAAATTTCATGAACTTAAGCCTAATAAAAAATATTAAAAAATTTGGATTAAAAACCATAAATAGTTCAACAAAATAACCACAATACTAATTATTGATCTATATGTATATTGTTTATCGAATCAAATTTATTTCTTCAGCTAAAATTATGAATCTCGGAACTAATTATATGAAAATCAGTACAAATGTATACATATATGGAAAATCGTGTTTCGGTTTGCGTCGAGTGTTTCCAGTCCCAATTAGCGACGCAAACCGGGGTATTGGTGTACATACAAACACTTTTTTTTTTGACTTGCCACATTGGGTTTTATTTGCAGTTGCAGTTTATGTTGCCTCTGCTATCGTTATGCATATAAGCAACACTTTAAACCACTTTTAGTCCATTTCCCTTGTGAGAAATTAGGAAATTGCATTTTGGCAATAGTAACGGAATTCAGCTAGTTTCAAAAAAAAAAAAAAAATACACCAACTCTGAACAACAAGTTTTGTAGCAGCAATCGTATCAGAAATTGTTGCCCAATTTGGCTACTAATAGAAAATAGTTTTTATTGACTATTTTCCACAGCAATTTATAATGAAGATGATAATAATGATCATTAACAGGGCAATGACCGTTTGCATTTTGCCAAAAACAAAGTGTTTTTATTTTCTACCGTAAGATAATATACAAGAACAACAATGAAATTTGTACATCAATGAAAAGCTTCATGCCAATTTTTTCAAAGTATATATGAAGTTGGAAGGTGGAAAAAATAATTGACGTAGGGTAGAACGCTTTAAATGATAAAACAAGCAAACATTAATATTAAAAATTATATGTATATTGTTTTATTTAAAAAATGACAATTAATTTGATTTTAACTAGTCTTCAGTGTTGCCAATTTAGCCATTTAGTGGCTAGACTTAGCCATTTTTCACCCTGTTTAGCCATTAAAAAATGAGTTTAGCCATTTGTTTAGCCATTTTCAACTTGTTTAGCCATAAAATTTTTTTTGCCGTTTTTCTTTTAAAAGAATAATTTTTAATTTGTTATACAAATTTATAAAAGTAAAATAAACATTTTGAACAATTAAAAAAATAAAAAAAAAAAAAAAAAAAAACAAACATCGCAGTGTCTTTCTGGTTGCAAGTATTTCAATAAAGGGTAGCAAATTTTTTTTTAGAAATTTCAGAGTTGACTATTAAGTTGCTCTCACTTCCATGGTCTAATACCGTGTTCAGATATGCACCTTAATTGAGTTTTACCCAATAAATGCCATTATTGAGCTCAATTATCCATACAAAATTGCAATTTAGTTATTGCTGAATTAATACGAAATTGTTATAAATATTGAGTAAAATTAAAATGCGACACTGTAACAAGTGTGTTTATTAAGCAAAACACAACTTACTAAAAAGTGTTTTGACATTTGGCAATTGAAATTACAACAAAAAAAACCAGATGTTTATTCCTTAAAGATGTCAAAAGTTGTTTACATTTTCTTATACATGTACAACCACTAAGGCCCAACTACAATTATGCCTGACCACACTTCGCAACAAATTGAGACAGAACCACGAGTCCGCAATAGAAGGCTATCTAAACAGCCTAGACGCCACAAAAAACTCCAATTATAGCTTATGGAAGGCTGTACGGCATATGAAATGCCCTATAACCCAAGAATCTCCATTAAGACTGGAAAACCGCACTTGGGCCAAAAACACACATGAAAAATTAAACGCTTTCGCGGGCCACCTTGAGAAAGTTTTCACGCCACATGATGCACATACTTGTTCCTGTCGTCCAATCATTCCTGATAAGGTAAACCATCCATTAAAATTTAACATAACTCAAGTAAAATCTGCAATAGAAAAAGTGAATATTAGAAAATCTCCCGGACCTGACCGCATCACAGGGTCAATGATAAGAAACCTACCATCGTCTGCTTCCAGAATCTTGCTGCTCATTTTTAACGCTATATTAAGAGTCGGATACTTCCCATCCTCATGGAAGAGGTCTATAATTGTTATGATTCCCAAGCCAGGAAAAGATGCTAGCCAGGTTGCGTCGTACAGACCGATAAGCTTATTGTCAATCCTATCGAAGCTTTTCGAACAAATATTCGTTTTAAGTATAACTCCTCATCTAAATGAACACGACATCATCCCGGACCACCAGTTCGGATTCAGAGCGAAACATGGTACAATAGAACAACTGCATAGAATTGTCACCCTTATTAGATCGGCGTTTGAGAAAAAGCAATACTGCTCAGCACTGTTTATAGACATTTCCCAAGCTTTTGACAAAGTTTGGCATGATGGGCTACTCATCAAAATAAAACGAATGCTTCCTCAAAACACTCACAAGCTTCTGGAGAGCTATCTAACAGGCAGAACATTCATAGTAAGGTCGCAAGATAAATACTCCCCCCTCAAGAAAATTTCTGCTGGTGTTCTCCAAGGCAGCATATTAGGACCGCTTCTATATATAATATACACAGCGGATATGCCAACAAACCTGAGCACGCATACCTCTACATTTGCAGACGACACAGCATTTATTAGCGTTAACCATAACCATTAAAAGTCGCATCGCAAAATCTGCAGTCCCACATCAATGAACTAGAGGCCTGGCTAGAAAAATGGAGAATAAAGGTTAACCCGGCTAAATGTGCTCACTTTACTTTCACGCTCAGAAGACAAACGTGCCCAGCTGTAAAAATAAATAACATCACTGTTCCGGTAGAAAACCATGTTAAGTACTTGGGAATTCACATAGATAGACGCTTGACCTGGTCGCGTCATATTGAAGCGAAAATAACGGCTATGAAACTTAAAGCAGCTCAACTACATTGGCTTCTCGGTCGAAACTCAAAATTGTCCTTAGACAACAAAATTCTCTTATACAAGTCCATCATAAAACCAATATGGACATATGGCATCCAATTATGGGGTACTGCATGCGCATCTAACATCCAAAAGCTTCAAAGAAGACAGTCTAGAATATTACGACAAATTGTCTGCGCCCCATGGTATATACGTAATGAAATTATCCACAGAGATCTCAACGTCCCCACTATCCAGGAGGAAATTAAAAAATATTCAATAAGCTACATCGATAAACTAATGGTCCACCCTAACTACCTCGCTCGGGGTTTGCTTCAGTTCGAAGGTCACCAGAGGCTAAAAAGAACCGATTCTTTGAGCCTAACTAGAAGACAGTCTTAAAATTTGAATACAGCAGTTAGTGGTTACACTGGTAACAACTAATAACCAACAAGTAGAATTAAGAATTGAATACATATTGTAAATTTCGATAAGAAAGATTCAATAATAAAAATAAATTTAAAAAAAAAAAAAAAAAAAAAAGAAATTTACATTTTTGTTTACGTTGAATGTTGTATGTAGTAGTAATATAATTTGAGTTAGACTAATTGTGTATATGTGAACAGAAACATAATTATGTCAATTAACCGAATATTGACTCAATAAAGAAGGTATATCTGAACACGGTATAATGCTGAAGTAGAAAGGGTGTTTAGCCAAGTAAACATCGTTAAAAGTAATTTGAGAAATAGGTTACATTAAGCAACCGTTAATTCGATTTTATCAATTGAAGCACAGCCGCGAAAAACGTTGTAAACGCCACATTTTGCAAAAACTGTTTTTTTGCAGATAAACGTTGACTTTACTCACTGTGTAAGAGACACTGTGTAAGAGACAAACATCAAATCAACCAAAACTATGCACCTTAACGCCTTCAAAATGGCGTACAAAGTGTCAGCCAGTGGAAGAACATTGCAAGTTACTAACATAATGATGAAACCGAAATGGTTTTGCAGTGCGGAATAATGTTTTAAAAGCCTTTTGCATTAAAGTTTTTATTATCACTATTTTAAATAATAGAAAAAAAAAAAATTTTTAAAACAAATAATGCTGCTTGTCAAAAAACGTTTTTTTGCTCTCCTGAAAAATTATTATTTTGTAACTTAAAACGTTATTCGCGGCTGTGCTTCAATTAGGTAAATATTGTTACCATAACAATACAATCAGCCATGTCACAGAGTACGATTCCGTTCGGAAATGGAATTCATTCCGTATTTTGGTGCTTCAGAAAATGACGAAAAAATGTTTCGGAATAAAACCATTTTTGTTTTCATAACCGGTATAGGAGTTGTCTGTATCTGAAAGGCCATAAAACTATCAAAATACACTTTCCATCAACAAACAAATATGTTTTCTTCAATTCCGAACGGAATTGTACTCTGTGACATGGCCCAATATTTATACCACCACCACAATAGTGTAGAGGGCTCTGCGTTTGTGCTGATGTCTGTAACACCTTAAAATATTGGTCCTTAGCCCACATTTACGTATACCGATTGACTCAGAATCACTTTCTGAGTCGAATTAACGATGTTTGTCCGGCTGGCTGGCTGTCCATGTACGCAAAGTACAGGTCGCAATTTCGAGATTATTTGATAAAATTTGGTACAAAGGTTCTAATGTGTTGTAGGGTATCTTAAAGTCGGGTTTAACCGAATATTCTTTCTTACTTGTTTTTTATTGTAGATCTGGACTCAAAAGGTTGGGTAAATGTTGTCGGGATGATGATTTACCATCAAATTATTTAAAACTTATGATTATTTGAAACTAGTGATTGATTCCTATGAAATAAACAATAACGACATCGAATTTTTCGATGATTTAATTTTTTTAAATTAATTTATTTTAATATTAATTTACGTTTATTCTTATTTAACAAATTGATCTTAACTCACAATTTCATCGTAAAGAACTTTAAATTAATTATTTCTGTTTTGTTATTGAATTTAATGTTTTCATTTAAAAAAGCTTTTAGCCATTTCACCATGGCAACACTGCTAGTCTTAGATCTTTTTAAAATTTAGCTTTAATCATGGGATTATAAGGAGTCCTTATTTACCCTTAATTGTCGGTTTAACTTATCATATTATTTCATAGTTCATTTTCAATCCGTCGAGGATCTCAGGGCCATAATAAATTCTTTTCTTTGACATCTATCAGTTACTAATGACTTCAGTTTACTCCAAGACATCCTGTGTGCTGCAGCTTCCTTGTCTAGTTTTCTTCTATAAGCTGATCTTTCACCTAGTCTAAATATAAGTATAATCGTAATTCTTTATATAAAGCAAATCTTAATTTATTTAAGGTCAAGATTTATTTGCAGTAGTGGTTCTTAAAAATTGTTTGATTTATATCTTTATCAAGGCCGATCCAGGTTTCAATCCAGGGGTGGTCACCTGGTGGAAATTCAGGCGGGACAGCTTCCAAGCCCAATTAATGATTTAAGAATAACAGTGTTCGATTAGCCCGGGGGCCATGACCCCCACATCCCTCTTAGATCCGAGCCATAACTTAATTTTAAATCTATTTAAATCTAAATTCAGCAGTATGAGTTAAAGTAAATAGTTAATAGGTACTGATAAAGTTTAATTTGGGTCTCAATCGTAAATCTTCATATCGTCCAACTAATACCTTAATTTTAGGTCTTAAAATGCCCAATTTCGTCCTTAAGCAAGTGTCCTTAGGCATTCGGATATGGTTTAAAAAAGTAAGTTATTATATAGTCTCCCAATAAAAAATGGAGCTTCCAACGAAGCAGGTTTGTGAGGGAGAAACATAAACGTTTCGCTTACCATTGCGCTTACGGAAGTCATGAATTTTATATGACGAGTTCCCACTTTGATGCAATACATTTTTGACACACATAGCGCATCATTCAGCGCATATAAACTCAATTTCAGCTTAAGTCTTCATGTTCAGTCCTTATTAGTCCCATCTTGACCAAAATTTTGATCATAATATAGTCCAAGTTTAAACTCAATGTTAAGACCTTTTAAAGTACATTTTTGGCCTCAGGTTTGGGGTGTAGTAACGGGCTATACATTATTTGGTTTTAAAATTAATGTTAATTAAAACACACATAAAACTTTGATATCGATGAAACTTTTATTTTATTATAATGATTGGACCTTGCCATTACGTACGCAATACAATGTCATTTAAATTACCGCGGCTATTTTGGTGGCAGTAGTCGATCTTTTTGAGGTAGTTTTCGACCACTTTTTCGCATATTTAGAATGGTATCTCGGCCTTACTTGACAAATGTTGGTTTTCAAATGCTCCAACGTTAGGGGATAATTCGCGTAGAAACTGTCTTTGACGTAGCCCCACAAAAAAAGTCGAACAGCATTAAGTCGTATGGTCTTGGTGGCGATGACATCGCAAAAACGCGAAATTACGCGCTCTGGAAACTTTCCAAGTAATAAAACCAAATCGGTCGTATTATAAGGCTCGTGGAACCGTCTTATTGAAACCACATATCTTCAATTTCATAATCTTTAATTGCAATGCAACATAGGCAGTTAGCTAAGCCCAGTTGCTGAAAACGCCGCACACTGGTTCATATTTTGAGAAGGCGGCCAAAATTATTTTTTTTATGTTCTCCGATTTTAAATTTTTTTTATTCATGTGAAAGTAAATACTAGTGAACCTCGGGAGCCAAAAAATTTCAACCCTATTTCAATTATTTCATTGAGAACAGGGTGGTCCGAAATGGACTTTCTCAATATTTGGTTATAGTTTTGAATTTCTGAGTCAATTTTTGAAGTTGAAATGCTCATAACTTTTTTGTTTTTTGAGATTTTTTGACAGAATAAGTTTTGTGAGTTAGTTTATTTTATTAGCTACACGTGGTTTAAAGCATTAAACTCTGCGGCCTCTAGAACTATTTAAATTTTTTTTTTTGTTTAATGTCAAAATTTCCCAGAAATTTCCTACTTTATAGAGCATAAGTCCTGCCCGTCAAAACGCGTAAAAAAATCTATACTCTCTTGTAGTCCAGAATCTAACCTACATTTCTATACCCCATTGTATACACGTCTGGATACGACCTTGCGAACTACAGCAATTTCTGTGACCGAAGGTAAGATATTCGGTTCAAAAAATAAGTCCTGCAAGGAAACATTACTGAAATTAAAGAAGGTGAATCTTAAAGAATTTTCGACAAATAAAGCAGTTCAGGCCACATAAATTATCTAGCACAACAGGTTATCAACTAATTTGGAGAAGGTAAAGGTATTGCCATTGTTATGAATTTATTGTGTGTAAACGGATGCTGCAAAACGAATAGGCGACATAAATAGACTAACACGTTAGATTTCTGAGTAAGTTAAAAGGTTAAACATTAGTAAATAGCCGCAACATAAACTACATAGTTTAATTACCTGAAAACTGCAACTTAATTTAAAAAAATGGAGGAACAGGTAAATGGTAAAAAAAACTAGCACGCAGTTATATTTTACGTGAAAATTACCTACATGTTACCTGTTAATTTATTGCCGGTATGTTATATTTTTAAAAAGTGTGAAAACAGGGGTTTTTTATGTTGCAAAGAAATGCTAATAAAATATTAAATTTGTATTTAAAAAAGGGTTTTTATGTTTCAAAGAAGTGGTAACAAAAGATCAGTTAAAAAAACTTCTATCAAGAGTATAAAAATGCATGCATTCATAATTTTACCTTCATTATTGTTTAAACAATGGCTAAGTTCAGTTATAAAGTTCTCGCAGATATATATTTTCAACAGAAAGATGAAAAAGATTTTGTGTTACACATAATGAATAATCCATCCTTTAAATTATGCAACGAACAAGAAATCAAAATACATAAGATAAAAATTAAAAATTTTTCATGTACGTTAAGAAAACGGTACCTTTAATGTTCTAGAAACAAGAAAACGTTTTATGATTTGGAATTTGGCCAGTTAGGCGAAACAGTGAGAAAAAACAAAGAAATGTGGAAAAAAGGAAGCAAACAAAAAAACAAATTGAATAAAAATACCTTCACCTAGGCCTTATAATTGATCAGCCAAAACAAGGAGAAGGAAATTCAAATGTTGGAAACACTGCAAGGAGATTTTTTCCGATCCAGAAACTGCAGCATCTATCACAGGAGTACATTTTGAATTAATAAGACGATTCCAGATCATTTTACAGGTTATATCATGTAGCAGAAAGATAAATGCAAAAAAAAGTGGCCAGTATGCAAATGAAACAGCAATTCTTTATAACAAAAAATACTCTTGGAGACATATGCCAACCACAGTTCATAAAATTTTATACCATGGGGAACAAATAGTTCAACACAATATGCTACCAATTGGAGATCTATCTGAAGAAGCGCAAGAAAAAAGGAACAAAGACTACAGATTCTTCAGCGAGCATAACACAAGAAAAATGTCCAGATGTTGTAATAATGAACATCTTTTTACTATTTTGGTGTGCACATCAGATTCATATATGTCCAGTATTCGACAAAAATGGAAATCAACCTCAATCGAATTGGAGGAAGAAGCTAAACAACTTCTGGATAATGAAACCCAAAGCTATTTAGAAGAAATTTTTACCAATATTGTTTAATTTAAAATTGTTTATAGATTATAAAGATTAATACACATATGTACATTAGGGTAATAACTTTTTTTTGAGTGCAAAATACCACTCCAGCACCATGTGGGGAATTTTGTTCTGATAATAAAAAACAGTTTTTTAAGCTGATTCGGTGAAAAAAGTTTTCGCACCGTAAGCGATTTCTAAAACTCCATATTATGTGTGAATTTTATTTTTGGATATTGAAACCCATTTCATGTTGCATTAGACTTATGAAAAATGGTTGAATGTTGATGATTATATATGAATTTAAACAAAAACGGACTTATTTAAGACAAAAGTAACTGATTTAATGATGAAAATAAATAAATAAAAACAAAACTTTAACGCTTTCGGTGCGGAAACTTTTTTTACGAAAGAGAAAAAGTGACACCATATTTTTTTATATTTGTTTATGCCCCACACGGCTATGAGGTGGTATTTTTGATATTTGCAAAAATTGCAGAAAGTTTTAGCCCTAATGTACATCTCAAACCAAAAATAAAAGTTGAATTACCTAAAATCGATAGCCAAGAATGCTATTTGGGCATTTTTCAAAATATTCCTTTTCAGTTTTATCCTTATAACAACTCGTCTCGTCCCAAAAAAGCCAACCTTTGGCCCCTGTGAATATTGGGACTAAAAAATTTACAGGGGCCAAATATTGGCATTTTCTGACAGGATCTAAGTTCGACAATAAAAATTAAGTATCAGTTGTAAAATACAAGAGAAATAATGATAAATTATAAAAAAATCATATTTGAAATATTCAACTTTTACACCGAAACTCAACAAAAAAATTAAAATGCATTTTGAACTCCCTATAACTTTTGCTCCTATCAGTAGAATTTTACGTTTTATAGCGCAAATTAAAGCCTAACATCGCACCTATCGAGCAAAAAAAATCGCATAAAAAAATACCGATCCAGTCAAAAGTTATGGAATTTTCACCGCCTTCTCGTAAAATTTCCCACTGTGCGCCGTGGAATCTCATACTTTCATTAACAGAAGCAATATCTTTGGCAGTGTGCACATTGCAATGATGCATTGGCCTAACCACATCTGTAACTCTTCAAAATCTCTTAAAATTTCTTTAAAATATTGCCAATTCCTTGCAAATAAATGGTAGAGTTAATTTTTGACCCAAATGTTATGTCGGTTTACAGTACAATATGGTTTTTAATCTAAGGTCTTTATATAGCCCAATCATACATATTTTCAGTTGAAGATCGTTACCCCAACTCCATTTGAATAATAATAAAACTCGTTTTTATTTTGCCTCATTTACACAACGCCCAATTAATACTTCAATGGAAGACTTAACGCCAATTTTTCTCTCCATATACATACATTCGAAAGGTGGCAAAATAATTTTTATATTGCTAAAGGCTTATAATAGCAAACAAGTACATAAACACATACAAAAAAATTCTCTCTAAGTTATTTGCACCACATGAAGTGTGTTGCATTATACATATATCTATGTATGTATATATGTATGTATGTGTATATTGGTGCCTTTGTTCATGCATGTGTGGTGATCTATTAGCCTCCATTATGGCAAACGGAAGTCACAATGGTGCATGCAATATACATTTGCCTCTCATACAAATTCACAAACATTTACACATAAATAAATTCACACATCCATGCATTTATTCATATACATGCGTTCAATTTGTTTGTTTATATGTATACGTAATGACAGTAGTGATTAAAAAAATAGCAAAATACATACATACATACTAGAAGGTAGAACATTATTTTAAGTTAGTTCTATTTTTTTGCTTTGAACTTTAAGAATGCCTCACTAAAACCCCTCAGGTCGTTTGGCTCACTCTAAAAACTTTATGCAACAGTAGTTGTTGCAATTGGTATAAAAACAAACTCCATATAAATTTAACAATCTCAGCAGCAGAACCGGTAACGGCCTCAGTTGCCGCTCAAATTGAATAAGCAGTAAAGGAAGGTTGGGAGGAAGGCAGACTCAAACAGAAATGCTTATTTCTGTGAAGTAGTAAACTTAACAAACAACTGGAAATTGCCAAAATGTAAATTTTCATAGCTGAAAATTTATTGCAAATATTGTTGGAAATATGTTTTTTAGCAAACACTTTCAGACACACATACAAACATTTCTAACACAAATTACTGCAACTGTATGCAACTAAAAGCACACGCACACATAAGTGCAGTTGTTTAAATTTTAAACTTAAACACCCAAACAACACACTCCTACGCAAATGCTTGCAAGTGTGAGTGAATATTTGGGTAATGAAAAGCAAAGAAAAAAAAACATAAATGATAAAATTCATAATCATATGCAGCGATTGCATTTTTTAGTTTTTGTGACGAATACAAAAATTATTGGACCGTGATTATTTGAAACTGAAAATACACACACTCAGAAATTTTTGTGCTTATACACACACTCCAGCAAACATTCAAATATGTTTTAGCATTAATGTAGAAATATTTGTATGCGAGGGATTAGCAAAAAGTGTTTGACCTTAATATTGGGTGTACAACTTAAACAAAATGCATGGTTTTTGGCAATATTTTAGCACTTGTTATACAGCATTGATACAACATAAATTTAATTATAGAACTAGCCATCATTAGCTACGACTTATTCCCAAAAGAACTTCTCATCTTTGGGGGAAAAACTGGAGTGGTATCAAAAGTAAAATCTTACTTCATCGATCGCTACATAATATTTTTATTAAATAATCTAGTTTAGGTTTTATTAATGGAATTAAAATAGTCCAATTTTAGTCATTAACGTGGGTCTATATACAGTGGACTCCCGATGTAATCGCAAGGGACCGGCCATTTCTTACGAATTATAGGGGTTTTCGATTTAGCGGGGTTTTGATTTAACGGGGTTAAAGTTAATACGAATTAACAGGGTTTTTTAATTTATTTACTAAAACGATAAAAAACAAGTTAGAGTGCTATATTCGGCTGTGCCGAATCTTTGATACCCTCCACCGACAGTTCGAATGTTTAAGGAGTAATGTATGATGTTATTATTATCTTAAACTGTTTTCCGGTAGTAGGGTTTATATGGGGCCTAGGGTAAATTATGGACCGATCATTTCGAAATTTCACAGCGTCATTTCTAGTCCTTTAAAACTGTGACGTACCAATTTCTGTTATGATAGCATTATTAATTATGGTTTTAGGTGTACTAAACTGTTTTCCGGGAGTAGGGTTTCTATGGGGTCTAGGGTAAATTATGAACTGATCTTCACGAAATTTCACAGTATCATTTATAGTCCTATAAAACTGTGACGAGCCAAAATTTGTTATGATTGCATTATTTTTTACGGTTGTAGGCGTACTAAACTGTTTTCCGGTAGTAGGGTTTATATGGGGCCTAAGGTAAATTATGGACCGATCGTCACGAAATTTCACAGTGTAATTTCTAGTCCTAAAAAACTATGATGTACCAAATTTTGTTACGCTAGCGTTATTTTTTACGGTTTTAGGCGTACTAAACTGTTTGGAGTTGTGTTTATATGGTGCTTAGGGTAAATTATGGACGGATCTTCACGAAATTTAACAGCGCGATTTCCAGTCAAATAAAACAAATTTTTGCAAAATCTTATCTCATTCCGTGCCTTGTTCCAGCATTTATGTTATTTTTTGTAACAAAATTATCAATTTTTTTTTGGTGGTGGTTCCACATTTTGATTCATAGCTCTGGTCCTACTGAACCGATTTTGCTGGATTTCAATCCCAAACTGCTTAGGATAACTACAAGCAATTTGGCACCAAGTTTGTTCATTTCTTTTGAGTTGTTCGAAAGTGAGCGTGTTTTCAACAGACGGACAGACAGACGGACATGGCTAAATCGACTTAGAATTACTCAGGGACCCAGAATATATATACTTTATGGGGTCTGAGATGAATAATAAAAAAGTATCACACGGAATGACAAACTTAATATACCCTCTACACAACTAATTGTGGTGGAGGGTATAAAAACATAAAAACAATTGTTAAAAATAATATACAAATTTATTTTTTTCTCTCCATTGCCAATGGCTTCAAAAATTTTTTGTTTTTGTAACACCGACAGAGTTTTATGCTTGCACTTTGAAATTTTTCTTCATTTTTCATATAACAAATTGATCTAAAGGCCCAAATACACCACTCATCAAGCATTGTGGTAGTATTAGTGAACATGTGTTGGTATGTGTCACACCGACGATGCTGGAGGAAAAATCAAATAATTTAGACATGACGGCGAATATTACGTTAAGCACACGTAAAAGATGAATTCGCCGGCTAGACAAACATTTGACAAGTGTATTTGGCTCTTATGAAAGTAAACACACACACAAGCAAAAGCAAAACCCCACGCAAAAAAATAGCGGTTTTCAAAAAATCATTCTTTCCATGTTTCTGTTGTTTTTATTACAAATTATAAGTGGTAGTTAGTAAACAATTACGATTTATAAGAGGTAAAGAAGATTTTTTTTAAAAAAAAAAATTTCGAATTAGCGAGGGGACCACAATGTATGGAACATAGCTGGAGAATTTGGATTAGAATTAGAAATCATTACGATTAGAGAAATAAAATAATCTAATCATTAGAATTGAATTTTGATAAAAAATTTCAGATTACTAATTGATTTAATTAGAAATAATCAAAAATCTAATCACAATTAGTGACGATTAGCATTTCTAATCAAATCTAATCAAAACTAATCCAAAAAATAGTTGATTAGATTTCTTGATTATTTTTGATTAGATTTGATTAGAAATGTAATCGTCACTAATTGTGATTAGATAAATAAAAGAAAAAAAATCCGTGCACTTTTACTTACCAATAATTTTGAACACTTTAATTTGAATAAAACAAAAATTACAATCTTACAAAACAAAGATTTTGCTTTCAATGTTAAGTAAACAAAAAAATTATACTTGTACTTCCACAAAACACGTTGAAAATTAACATTAATAATAACACAACAACAAAGTGAACCAGCTGTGTCAAGTGTTTAGTTTAAGAACAGGGTGCTCCGTATGCAATTTTATGCAATATTCAAAAACTGTTACATTATGTAAATATAGCAACAAATGTGATAAATAAATATTTTCTTTTCACAAAAATAGTTAAAAATAGTTGATCTAATCAAATCTAATCAAAAATAATCAAGAAATCTAATCAATTATTTTTTGGATTAGTTTTGATTAGAAATGCTAATCGTCACTAATTGTGATTAGATTTTTGATTATTTATAATCTAATCAATTAGTAATCGTCTAAAATGGCTGACTAATAATAATTAATCAATTTTTCAGCACAATTAAAATTTCTAATCCAATTGCTAATAATTAGGATTTCTAATCATTATTCCCAAGCTATGGTATGGAAATTTTAAGAAATAACGAGAGCCACTGTTTATTACAAATTATCGGGAATTACGATTTATCGGGGTACGAATTATCGGGATTTGACTTTAGTTTAATTTTAGCCGCAACTGTAGGTCCTTTTATAAAACAGTCAAAGATTTTTATTTTGTCCAAATATATCCTCATAATTAATTAAAATTAAAAGTTCAAGAAAATATTAAATTCTGGTCCTTGATAAACTCCAAATTGAGCTTAAATCATAATTTCAAATATAGTCTTAATCGTAAGTCGAACTTGGACTATCCCTGCGGGAAATTTGGGCCAATAAACGTGCGAACCGGTCCTGGGATTTGTGAAAATAGAATATGTACAAAGAGGAAGAACTCATGACCAGCGAAAAGAGAACCAATAATTTAACTGGTTTTTTAAGAACTAAAAAGTAGAAAATGTATTGAATTAATTTAAACGCATTTTTAATTTAAAAGGACTGTTTTTGTAACCGGTTTAGTATTCACCGGTGGTGTGACATATTTTTTTAAAAATTGGATCTTATATTTAAATCTATGGCTGTTTTGCTGAAATAATACCTAGGACTAGCATTGAAGTAACTAACACTAAACACGTTCATTGTGGCTGTTAGGTGTCAATTGACCCCGTCCAATGACAAGCCCATGTAAAAGTGATAGGTCCCATTCATATAAAGTGTTTAAACTAGAACCGGTCCCTACCACCAAAGACCTATCGCGGGACTTATTTGGTGTCAGTTCGCTTCCCTCTAGGGATATAATTTAGGTTTAACATTAGTCTTTGAACTAATTGTATACTTAGTTAACCATTATTCCTATGTACATTCCAAATTTAACCCAACCGTTAGGCTATTTTATTTACTTTAAGTTTCAATTGTATACTTCTCATCCAGTCCTTCAAAATGAACACTCTATTTTCATACTCTTACACACACTTAAACTTAAATTTACTCTCCCGCTTATTTGTTTTCTATCATCACTGTGATATTTTGTTATCCCAACAAACACAAAGTAAAACCTTTGATATGAAATAAATTTATATTTTGATATCAAACACAACTCTCAAACCTTTTACAATTGTTTGATTTTAACATTTAAATTAAAATTAATAATGGTTTGAATATAAACATTTGACATAAAATGTTTTATCAATTTGATGTCAAATTATTTTCAAATGTTATTCTCAAATCAAAAAATAACCTTGTAGCATTGAAGCGAAATAAATTTTTAACACTAAAAATGGCGATTACAGTTTTAAGCCTAGTACTCTGTTCGAACTTGCAAAAATGTTGAGCAACATTGATTATTCCACACGAAAATTTTGTCATGTATCAATATCATCTATCTCGTGGTTGTTAAAAACTTAACGTTTTTATTAGTTACAAGTATGTATACAACATTATTTTTGAAGGTTAACAAAAACCATAGTTGGGGGTAGTGCACTAAATTTAAATCAACATTGCACTCTCACTAAATAAAACTGCAAAAAAATTTGTTTTTACAATTTTTTACCAGCTTTAGTGATGATTGGTATTTTTTTTACTTGCACTAAAAAAATTATTTGGTATTGCAAATTTTTTCATTATCGCTAACTTGGCAATCAAAAGCTGTACGAAAACATAATATCACTAAAATTTAATGTTGTACGTGCATGGTTTTTGATTTTTCCGACGATAGGCAGAAGCAAAGGAAATTAAACTCAATGAAATTCTGTCAATAACGGAATAATTGTTGTATTTAATCATGAAAACACAAGTTTTGTATTTTAAATTGTGTGCAAATTTTTTAGTCAAATAAGTGAAGCGCAAAATGTTTTAACATTACAATCACTTATGTATGTGTAGTGAGCTTGCTAATTTTCAATTCATCACTCAACATCAACAAAATTATTGCAATCATTTTGAACTAGTGCACTACCCCCCTCTATGACAAAAACCATGTGATTTGATAATTGTCATTAAAAAAAAGTAAAACAATTTTATTTTTATAATTTTCTATATTAAAAAACAAAAAAATCTAATTTTATTATTTATTTTTGCATTTTTCTACATTTTCCTTTTTTAAACGCTTGTTACAAACCTCACTTCTCAAATACAAAATAAAAAATTACAAAAATGGGTAGCTGTTGCTTAAAATTCTGTGCGAAATAATATGAGCTGCACTTGTTTCGCACGGAAAATAAAAAAGTTGCTAGAAACATTTCGCATGTTATTCGTAATATAAACAGAGTACAACTCAATCAACATTTTTTCGTTTGTATTTCACAGAAATTTTTTTTATATTGAGTTTGAAAACATTTCGCACGAAATAATGAGCAGAGTACCGGGCTTAATGTGTTAAAAAATTAAAGAAAAGTTACATATAACGTGCAGTGAATTCGCCTTTAAAAACCCTGATATCTTGTTAAAAAATATAAATTATTTGTCATAAAAAAAATTAATTACAAAGTAAAAGAGTGTGAATAAAACGGGAAAGTGAAGAAAATATAAGTTTGTTGTACAATCGCTGTGCAACGGCATGACAATCCTCAAAACAAAAAGAAGCCAAGTATTTTCCAAGAAAAAGAGGGCGGAAAGCACACTATTTCTTCTTTAAGCTATGGTGCCGAATGTTTATCTCAAAGTTTATTTAAATAAATAATGAATTTAAATTAAAAAAAAAAAATGTTTTCTGCATGTTTCACATTGTATTAAAATCAACATTTGAAAAACATTTAAGAATAACGTTTAAAGGCAAGTTGAAAATAGATGCATTTTTCAATTTGAAAATAATTTCCCCTTTTTATTGAGAATATTATGATTTTCAAATGACTTTTAAATCATTATGAAACGTTTCTCGTTTGAGAAAGGGTTTGATTTCAAATCACTTTCAATTTGAAATCAAACCTCCGTGTTTGTTGGGATACTGAGTGCTGTGCTGGCGTGTGTGTATATTTAAAATTCAGTGTTGCCATATAAGGGGATTTGCCCCCTTAATTTGAGAATTTCAACATTTACTTTTGAGGAAAGCGATCTTTAGGTTTTGCAGAATGCGGTGATCTTATATTTGATTTATTTTTATAAGCAGTTTTTGTTCAAAAATAAAACTTTGCGCTGTCTTTAATTTCCAAAAAAAAAATTAAGCATTTTTAAATAAAGAAGACATTTAATGCCCAATTTTCAGGATAGTATTTAAATCAAATAAGTTAATTTTCATAACAAACTTAAATCGTATTTAAAACAGATTGGTTTTTTGAGTTTTATTTGAAAAGTCTTATTTAATTAAGATAAAAGTATGGTAGCACTACTAAATACAAAAAAAAAAAAAAAAACAATATAAAAAAGTGTATTTATTTACAAGGTGGTCTGAAAAAACAGCTGGCTGTTAATGCTTTGCCTGTTGTTGTTGTATTGTCGTGATATTGAGGCCACCTTGCTAAAATATTACAATGGAAACTTAAGTTGAAATTAAGTGTACCACATAGGTGACTTAAGTTTCACTTTAGTTTTTAGTAAAGAAGAGAATTTTGTATTTAAAACGATTTTAAAAATAAAAAATTAGTTTTTATATCAATCCTGAAAATTGGCCATAAGAGTCTAATTTGAACTCTAATAAATTTGTAAACCCTTCACCAAAGATTGAAGGGTATATCGTTGGTCTCATGTAGAAAGTCCCTAACTCACACAAATGCAACTTTACAGGAGAAAACAAAAACATAATAGAAACTGTATGTATCATAATGTAAAATGGCTTCTTCAGTTGCTTGTTAAACTGATATTTTTGATGCTATTGTATTAAATTTTTGTGACGAGGTGTATTTGTGGGAAATGTATTGGAATCACTTAAAAACTCAATTTCGAAAAAAATCGAGTTAGGGCCTTTCTACATGAGACCGACGATATATAAGTTTGTCATTCCATTTGTAATTTCTAATATATTTATTTTGGACTATGTACTCTATGTACATATTTCTTAGCCTTTATAAGGAGCGAAATTGACTTGACAATGTCCGCCTGTCCGTGTGTCCGTTGAAATGGGCTCTCCGAGAACCTTAGATATAATGGGGACTAGGTTGTAACATTATTATATCACATATAGTGATATGATATAGTGGTGTAAAAATTCAGCCTAATGGGTCCAGAAATGGCTAAGAAATGAGCAAGAAACCACGACTGCCTTTTATTTTTCCCATAAATTCCTTGTTGTTTTGGTTTTTTGGTGTATATCTGGCGATCGGCAAGAGCCTTAGTTTCCAAATTAGGTACAAGCGTCTTGGTTATAAATACACAACATCCGACAAAATGTTGTCAGGTTTAAAAGTGGTTATGGAACTCCGTACAAGGACTATACAGATTTCTGTATATGTAATACATATTATGTATACACAGAAAAAAAATTTGGGCCAGTAAAAGCATTAATCAAAAATTAAATCAGTTAAAAATTTAATCAAGTGAATTAAACGTTTAATCAAGTGAATTAAACGTTTAATTGATATAATTAATTTGTTTACTGGTACTAATTAATATTGTCAATAAAAACGTGTAATACACTTGATTAAAAGTTTAATTCACTTGATTAAACTTTTAATTAACTTGATTAAATTTTAAATTAAAACTGTGTTTATTTTTGATTAATGCTTTTACTGGCGCAAAATTTTTTTCTGTGAATGGAAAATGGCAAATGGAAAATGGTTTGTTATAGCCGAATATAGCACTCTTACTTGTTTAAACTAAAAATGACTTTATAAATGTTCAAAATGGCCGTTAAAATATATATTGAAGGAATAAGCCTAATCAAATATATAAAAATATTTTTGAGGATTGTAATTTGACTTAGAATACACATTCGAACAATATCAAAAATTTATATATTTTTTATATTTAGAATTTTTTTCAGGGCCTTTCAACATCATTTCATTCACAAGCCTTCGTTCAATTTGCTGCTCTTGGGTCAAAAAATGTATAAAAATTTAATTTTTAAACTAAAAGCTTGAAAATTTTAAAATATTGTTTGTATTTAATATTTTATTAATATTTAATATTTCGGTACAAAATTAAAGATTGAATACATAAAATGGCCATTTTTTGGGACTTAAAACTTTATATTAAAAACATTCTGGTAACTCTGTAAAACAACTCACATTAATGTGTATATGTTAGTGGATATGACTTTACGGGCGTTTCGTACTTTATTTGATAATTGAAGTGTTTGTTTTATTGATGAAGGTACTTTTATCATGATTGTCATAAACTATCAAGTTTATTTTTTTTTTAATGGCTGTTACTCCATCTCCATACTGGGTTTCGTGTATTTCGATAGATAAAAAATTAAAAACATAAAAAAATTGTTTTTTGAAGCTAAAGGGAAACGCTTAATCAAATAAAATGTTTGTAAAGGTTTAATAGATGCTTAAAAATTCATATTTAAAATAGAAAATGATACGCTTTTTGCTGATGTTAATGGATTTTTTTTTAAATGACATAATTGAGTTTGTAATTTAGATTTAAAATATTTTTACAAAAATATTAAAAATTATGAGAGAAAAATTAAAAAATATGAAATTTAAAATACATGAAATATGGGAATAGCTTGACAGGTCTCATAGGTATGACTACATTACAGGCGTATCAATTGTCCCGGTAGGAGCAGGGTAAAGGCACCACCATACATGTAAATACTAAATTTCGTTTAAGCGTTATATTTAAATGAACTATAACAGCTAAAGTAATAAATTTTGCGGAGGATTAATTCTTTTCATTATTTATTTATTGAATCTTTATATATTAAATATGAACTAACAAAATATAATCAAATCGTATCCGAATTTTTTATTTTATGCCCTACCAGTGCCAGACAAAAATTTTCTTCATCACGGAGTCTGTTCACATTTATATACGGGTTTATCGCTCATCTTTATGGGTAAGTACTGTAGTGTCTCTTCTCCTTAAACGAGTGTGGCCGCTATCATTTAAAATATTTCGAGCTAGTGGATTTGGGTGCAACTCTAGCCTTTTTTAATACTTCGTAATAATATTCCTTGCCAGCGGCACATTGAGATCCTTGTTGATATTTGAGTTTTTAACATACCACACAGAAAAAATTATTGCCGAATTATTTTCAAACAAACGCTTGTTTGAAATTTTTTTTTTATTTCTACAAATTTTTTTACTGATTCAATCAATATTTTTGTTTGATTTTTATTTAACCAACAAAAATGTGGACAACTCTTCAAAAATTTAATAAGCGCGCTATTGGTTTGAAGTTTTCATAATTTTGTATGAAATATTTAACTCTCTTTAATGTTGTCGTCTTTTTGCATTTTTTTATTGATTGTAAGCAACACTTCTTTATGTGAAATATAAGAACTACAACAAAAAACACATGCAGTCTACTTTTGGACGCTTTAAAAAAGTACAGCAATAAGAAAAATGATAAAATAGCGTGACGAGGTTTGTAGTAAAAAAAAACAACAAAAACAATAGCAGGTAAAAAAAACGTTTAATTTTTTTTAAACAACAGAAAAAACACATTATAAGAAACAAAATAAATTTTTGGTTGGTTTCAAAGTTGGTAAAAAAAAAACAAAATCCCGTATTCAATTTTTTCAAATAGTTTGTTTAAATATATCAAATACAAAAATAGAATGATGGCGGAAAACATATCGAGTCGGTCTGCCTCCGTTTTTGGTTACATTTCTTCTTCATTAGCAAAGGAAAGGATAAAGCAACAGTGAATGATGAAGAAAAACACTGTGAGTATAAATATGACTTCGTTCAAAAATTATTCCAACAAAAAAAATGTGTCTCAAAGCCAGCCGGCCGCTCTGCTCGGCTTCATCTTCGCCAACAGTGCTTGCTTGTGTGCGCGTCATTGCTTGTGCCAAAACTTTTTTGTTTGATTCAGCAAAATTATTTGTTTAAAATTTATATGAATTTCAGTAAACTTTTTGTTTGATTCTGTAAAATTATTTGTTTGAAAAAATCGGCGTTTTTTCAATAAACAAAATGCAAACAAATTGTTTGAATATGCGAATTTGTTTGTAGGACCGATTTTAGACAAAAAATTGTTTGATTCTACAAATTTTTTGTTTGAATTGGAAAAATAATTTTTTCTGTGCAAGGGGCAGCTGTGATTATACGAAGAAGTTTATTTTGGCGTCTTTGAATTGTTTTGCTATTTGAGGCCGAGGCAGTGCCCCATAGTTGAAAACCGTAGCACCATATTGGCTTTAAAATAGCGTTGTACAGTACTAGTTTGCAATCGAGACTAAGAACAGAATTTCTTCCAATTAGCCAGTTAATTTGAATTGCTTTTAGATTAATTTGGGCTAATTTTGCTTCTATATGGCATTTCCATGTTAAACGCCGATCTAGATGAATACCGAGATATTTGACACGCGATTGTTGAGGCACTAGTTGATTATTGATTTTAAAAGGGGAGCATGTTTCCCGACGCGAGGTGAATGTTATATGTACGCATTTTTGCTCATTGACCTTTATTCTCCATTGTTTTAACCACAGTTCTAGAAATATATGATCCTGCAGGTATCGAGATGCTTCACGACAGTTCTCGTGTACGCTTAGAAAAGCTGTATTATCAGCAAAAGTTGAGGTTAGGGTGTAATTGTTTGTTGGCATGTCCGAGGTATATATATGGTAAAAAAGTGGGCCCAGGATGCTTCCCTGAGGGACTCCAGCTTCAATTGGCTAAGGAGAACTTAAAAAATCACATTCTTTAATAATAAATTTTCGACCGACCAAGTAGCTTTCTAACAGCTTGTGTGTGTGTTAACCGGTAGGTTTAGCTTCAATTTATGTAACAAGCCTTCATGCCAGACTTTATCAAAAGCTTGAGAAACATCGAGGAAGAGAGCGGAGCAATATTTTCTTTCTTCAAAGGCTTTTCTTATGGCGTTTACTATCCGATGGGTTTGTTCAATTGTGATATGTTCTCTTCTGAAACCGAATTGATGGTTAGGTATACACTCATTGTCATTAAAAATTGGGGTTAATTTTGACTAAGAGCTTCTCAAACAGCTTTGATATATTAGATAATAAGTTGATAGGCCTACATGACTTAACTTTTGTGTGATCTTTTCCTGGCTTTGGTATCATTGTAACTAAGGAGACCTTCCATTCTTGAGGGTAGTATTTAAGGCATAAAAAAGCATTCAAACTTAAATGAATAATTTTCTTTGCTATGCTGGGTAGCTCCAGAAGCATTTTGTTGCTGATCTTATCAAAAAAAAAAAAAAAAAAATTTGGAAAATTCTTAAAAGTTACAAATTTTTTAAAAATTTCCCATAAATAACAAATTTTTTAAAAATTTTCCATAAATAACAAATTTTTGAAAATTTTCATATATGTAGTTAAAATATTTTTGCAAAATTTCCTATAAATAACAAATTTTTAAAAAATGTCCTATAAATAAAAAATTTTTTAAAAATGTCCTATAAATAACAAATTTTTTAAAAATTTCCTATAAATAACAAATTTTTTAAAAATTTCCTATAAATAACAAATTTGTTGAAAAATTTTTATTAATAACAAATTTTTGCAAAATTTTCTATAATTTAAAAATTTTCTATAAATAAAAAATTTTTGAAAATGTTCATATAAATAGCAAATTTTTGGAAAATTTTCTATAAATAGCACATTTATAGGAAGATTCCTATATTATATAGGTTATGTATCAAATTTTTGGATAATATCCCATGAAGGGATTGCTCTGTATTTAGTGGGACAAAACGGGTGCTATCAATTAAAAGCTTCTAAAATCGGGCCAAACACTCTCAGGGTGCCTGTCCCATATCACATTAATTTGTTTGAAGCAAGAACTGGTCGATAAATGCCCGAAATTTGCGATCAGCCATAATAAATTTATATTAAATACATACATTTTAAAAACGTTCGGCCAAATTTCCAAAATTCGTAAAACAAATATGACATATACATACATACATACATATACATATTTCTTCAAAATTGTTTTGTCAAATTGGTCTTTTAGTCAAGATTTTCGTGAGTTGTTTATATTGTAGGACTTTAATATTGACCCAAATTAGTTCGAATTTACGTGTCGTTAACACTATATTTTTGTTTTTTACTCAAACCATTAATTTAAGTTTATTTTTCACCACTCAATGGCTACAAAATATATCATTTTAAATGTTGCCCCATTAATTTGCAACATTTACTTTATTTTTTATTTTCTTTTCTATTGTATTTTACAGCCTAAATTATGGTAAATTATAGAGAAAAAAAAGTATAAGAAATTTTTGGGGGAGAAACAGTCAAGGAAAATAGCAAGAGTAGACCAGATGGACTATAAGTTATGGTTAATTTCGCTGTCTGTTTCCCGGGCACTTGGCAAGTATTTGTTGTATATTGTATTGTAAAGTATAAGTAAATTTTTGCACACCTGATGCTGTCACGTTTACAGGTATTTTTACAAAATATTGTGTTGAGAGGTAACAAATTCGAAATATACGAAATAAATTTACTATTTAAGCTTTATTTAAGGGAGACAGGAAGGAGGGCATGGAAACGAGGTTGTTTAGGGCTTGGATTTGGGTTTTACTTGAAACATCTGGTGTTTGCTGTGTAGATGGAGGAATCTCTGTTAACTGTGGTTAAGTGTATGGGTATCTACCCAGAATTGTTTCATTAATTGGTGCTTTTAAGTTCTATTTTTTTTTCTTCTGTTTTAAAACATTTATTTTTTGTGGTTTTCATTGTATCGTTTGGCTCAATGTTATGGTTTGACCTAAATTTTGTACCTTTTTTCTGTTTTGTTGTTTTTTGCCTGTCGTCAAGTTGATTATGATTAATTTACTTTTTTACACTTTTTGTATTGCATCCAGCCTAAATTAATTTGAACCATTTTCACTTTCTTGACATTGATTGGTGCGAATATAGGGGGGAGGTCATGGGGGGTTATAACCCACCAGGGCTAGTCAAACACTAAAGTTATAAATTCAAAAATTTGGGGGCTGTCTGATTGAATTTCTACAGTATAAACCCCCTCTGAACTAAAAGCTAGATCCGCCCTTGCTGGGCTAAAGGATTAAAAAATAAAACTGGTCAGATTGTTATTAAGCTCAAAATGTCTCCAAGGATTCTATACAGAAATTAATTTACTGATTTTAACTTGTTTGATAAATTAAGCCAACCAACTCTTGAAATATTTCAAACTTTTGCTTTAACTTAAATTTTGCTCGCACAAAAAATGAATTTAAAAATTAAACAACACTTTGTTTAAAATTAATGTATTCCGTAAAGGGTTTGGCTCAACTCATAAAATACCACTTTAATACTGATTGACTCATGAGTTCGTTCGCATTTTATATTCCTTAAAAAAATCTTCAGGGTTAACATATGGCATAAAGGATTTCGTAGTTTTTCTCTCTCTTGTCCTGCACTTACCACAACTGAGCTATTTCGGTACATTTTTCGGTTGATTCGTGCTTTTGTTTTTTATTCCCTGACAGACCATTCAATACATGTTTTTGCTGAGCATCATGGTCAAGTAATAAAATGTTAAATTTAATATGATTTACCACCATAATGGCTGGAAATTGCAATACACTAAAAGTAAGAATTTACTTTTTTCATAAGAAGTATAAAACAAAAAAAAACATAATTTTAACGTTCAAAAAGAAGCTCCTTTTAAATTTATTGTAGTTTAAAATCTTATCAAACATTCTCAGAATACCAAATTATTTTCAGAATTACTGAGAAGGTTTAAAAATAGAAAAGAAATTTGCAATATTAAAGGATATTTCTTAAAATTTGTTTTATAGCAAACTTAAAAATAATTACTTAATGAGAATAAAATATAGATAATATTCAAATTTTTTGAATTTTTTTTTTTTTTAAATTGCTAAAATATCAAAAAATTAAAAATTAACAGTTCAACTAAAACTCACAATTTTTCTTAAAAAAGCTATGGCACAAGCTCTAATGTTTACATTTGAACTTCAAGTTGTACAAATAAAATGTCGACGAAAGTGGACAAAAAAACATAAGAAACAAATGTATTCAGGTTTTCAAGACAAAGTCTTGACAGAAAGGAGGCAGCATGTAATTTGAAATTTAAAATGATAATAACAGCAAATTTCGAACCACCAGTACTACTGGTTAAAGGATTGATGTTTGACTGTTGGCTGGCAGTGGTGCAGTGGGTAGAACTCAAAGATCTTCTGAGGATGGAATGTGGTAATTCTTGAAACATGTTAAAATCAACCCGGGTTCAAATCTCGGCTCAGCCAAAGAAAAATTATCAATAAAATTTTAATAAATTCTAAGTTGTAGAATTCCTTCCTCAGTGAAAATAATTTAATGAAAATTAAATTTGATGAACTCAAGCCTAACTAAAAATATCAAAATATTTTAAAATTGCTTACTATAAAAACTTTTATCTTTTTTTTTAATTTCCTATTGTAAAGAAATGTTTTTAAAAATTAAAAGATAATTTTGTTCAAAAATATCGAGCCTTTGCTTTAATATTGTAAAAAATTAGAGTGAAATTCTTATGAAAGTGCTGTGTGAGGGATGTGGCCACTGTGCTCATAGGCTTTTGAAGCCCTGTCCATAGTCTTCATTTTCCATTAGGTTTGATTCCCTGAGATCAAAGGGTTTTGACACAGTGACCATATCCCTCACACAGCACTTTCATGAGAATTTCACTCTAAGTCGTATTTTTTCAAAAATCAAAAATTTTAATATAAAAACAAGTTACAGTGCTATATTCGGTTGTGCAGAATCTTTGATACCCTCATGAAATTTCAAAATGTGCTTTATAATCTTATAATATTATAACTTAATAAATTTTATTCACCCTTATTCTATTTGGCGTCGGCAATAACAACGGCAATTTTAAGGCAACAGCAATTCTTATCAAAGACAACATCAATTCTATGTTAAATTGGTATTTTGTAAGAGTATTATGACGCCGTTGACTATTTATCGATAATGTTAATAAAATACAGCACACATCTCTAATATTAAAATCAGCTCATTCATTTTGTTTACTGTTTTTTTATACGAAAGGAATTCTGTGCTGTTTGTGCAAAATTTTAAGTTATATAAAAATTTTTTTGTAAAAAAATAATGTTTAAATGAAAATTTTTCTTATTATATAAAATTTTCCCAAGTGCCTAATGGATTTTTTTTAAACCTTTTTAAGATTTTAAAGTTGTTTTCGGCTATATAAACTTTCTTTTAAACATGTGTTGGAAATATGTACATAATAGAGCCTCATTTAAAAAAGGGAACGTTTGTTCCAAACACAATATATTTGCAGCAACATTGCGTTTTTTTGGCCCAGGGATCGTACCAGCTCAGCGTTGGAAATTATTTCAACTTTTGACTGTCCCAGCCACTAGTTTAAAAATTTGGTCTGAGACTAGGGTTGCCATTTTTGAAATTAGAAAAATCAGTACATCGTAAGAAAAATACCAGTACATTCGAAAAAAAACCAGTACACAAATTTTGACCCAAAGTTTTATTGAATTCATTAGTTTTAGAAAATTGCACATTAAAAATTGTTCATTTTTCTATTTTTTAAGGCAAGAACTTAACAAAATACATATAATAAAAATAAAAAATAATAAAAACATCACGTTAAATTATTAAAAATAGATAGAAGTAATGTCATTGATCGGCACATTTGTTGTAAATGCACAAAAAATTCTAAATTCATACAAATTATTGTCAATATAATGAGGGTATTCACGAGGTCTCCTATCTAGCCATATTGTTATAGGTTCTAATTTTAAATCCACTTAAAATTTTTTGTTTTTGAATTTTGAAAAGAACTAATGACACTTCTATTTATTTGAATACAAAGTAAGTGTGGTAACTTAAGAGTAAACAAAAATAAAACGTAAGACTGAATTTTAACTGGGTGATTCATAACAAATCAAAATTAATAAGGGAAGTAAATCAGTTTTAAACAAGTAAAATTATTTGGAGGCAAAATTTAAAAAAACCAGTACATTTGCGTACTGATTTGGGTGTTATGCATAAACCAGTACATTGAATAAACACCAGTACGTGTACTGGTAAAATCAGTACGAATGGCAACCCTATCTGAGACTCTGGAAGTCATGAAGAGAGAACTTTGTCCACAATGGATAAATTGAAGTTGCATTTCTTTGAAAAGCAACATTTCCAGGTGTAATTGGCTGTGTGGACGGAACCCACATCAAAATTTTAGCTCCAAAACAAAAACAAAAACAGACCACCATTTCTACTTTAATCGCAAGGGATATTTAATTTATTAGGAAAAGAGAACCTGCATAATCCTCTGGCTATAGATTTTTAACAAGCTCTTCCACTAGCTTCTCGAAGTGGCACTTAGTTGTTATTTAAATTTTTTCAATTATTTTCACAAAAAATATATCAACACACAACACAAATGAAGACAAATATCAAAACCGCCATAGAAATCAAAATTGCAGACAACCATAACATAAAATGTGTAAAACACGACACAAAGCAGCACAAGACAACACTAAAAATGCCGACGACAAAATCAAGGGCAATTTAAGGCAACAGCAACGCCAATTTTTCTTAAAAAAAAATACCAAACATATGTTAACAGTCATCGAAATATGGCAATATTGCCAACGGGAATACGAAATTGAAACAAAACATAAAAAACGGCGTTGTTTACTGTTGACGACGCCAAATAGAATAAGGGTGATTATAATAGCATTATTCGTTACGGTTTTACACGTTCTAAGTCTTTTTTCACACTATGAAAGTTTTGTTTCAGAAAGTCTAAGCAGATTAGTGAAAGGGGAGAGAAAATAGCACGTTCTTTTCCCCATATCACCAATCAACTAATGCTTTCTGAAAGAAAACTTTGATAGTGTAAACACGCTCAAGTGTTTTTTTCGAGGGTGGGCCTTAATTTTTCTAAAAAAAAGTGCAACTTTGTATAAAAAGTGCATTTTTGTATAAAAAGTGCAACTTTGTAGAAAAAGTGCAACTTTGTATAAAAAAGTACAACTTTTTATAAAACAAGTTAGAGTGCTATATTCAGCTGTGCCGAATCTTGGATACCCTCCACCGACAGTTTAAGGAGTAATATCTGTATGATGTTATTATTATCTTAAACTGTGACGATTTGTTATTAATTATGGTTTTAGGCGACTAAACTGTTTTCCGGTAGTAGGGTTTCTATGGGGCCTAAGGTAAATTATGGACCGATCGTCACGAAATTTCACAGTATCATTTATAGTCCTATAAAACTGTGACGAGCCAAAATTTGTTATGATTGCATTATTTTTTACGGTTTTAGGCGTACTAAACTGTTTTCCGGGAGTAGTGTTTATATGGGGCTTAGGGTAAATTATGGACGGATCTTCACGAAATTTAACAGCGTGATTTCTAGTCAAATAAAACAAATTTTTCCAAAATCTTATCTCATTCCGTGCCTTGTTCCAGCATTTATGTTATTTTTTGTAACAAATTTATCAATTTTTTTAGGTGGTGGTTCCACATTTTGATTCATAGCTCTGGTCCTACTGAACAGATTTTGCTGGATAACTACAAGCAATTTGGCACCAAGTTTGTTCATTTCTTTTGAGTTGTGCGAAAATGAGCGTGTTTTCAACAGACGAACAGACGGACAGACAGACGGACATGGCTAAATCGACTTAGAATTACTCAAGGTCCCAGAATATATATACTTTATGGGGTCTGAGATGAATAATAATAAAGTTTCACACAGAATGACAAACTTAATATACCCTCTTCACAACTAATTGTGGTGGAGGGCATAATTATTAATTTTTCATAAAAACTGTAAAATTTCGTATAAATAGTCGTATTTTCTTTATAATACGCATGCGATATTTTTTTAAAATATTTTTTATCCCATGCGATATTTTTTAAAAACGAATTTAACTTTTCATATTTATCTTCACACACGTCAAATATTTTATATACTCAACCCTAGAGAGAAGAATTAAATTTTAAGGTGCTAGAAAATTCAAAATTAAGATATTTCTCTATTGCAGCAAAGGCTCGATATGTTCAAATTTGATTGCTTAATGAATTTCCTATTATTTTTATTGGTTTTTTACAATTTAAATAAAAAAAACACAATATTTAAGAAAACTAATTCTAAATATTTGCTGATTATTGCAAACCAATTTTACTATTTAATAGAAAACATTTCAATAATGCTTAGTTTTGTTTTTTTAAATATTTTTAAAAGAAACTGTTATTTTATAGGAAATTTGAAAAGAAAAGTTTTAGAAAATTTATGAAAAATTGTTTTTGCTATTTTATAAAAATTTTTCTGTATAATTTGATAGCTTTTAGGAAAAATTGTGTAAATTATTAATTTTTCAAAAATTTTTTATTTAAATTTTTATTATTATAACACCGATTTTTTTAAAAATTAACTTATTCATAATAAATATTTTAAAATTCCTGACCCCAGGAAATGCACATATACATATTTAAAATTTTTTTATTTTTAAGGAAATTTTCAAAAAATTATATTGTCCAAAAATTTATCATTTTATTAAAAATTTTCAAAAATGTTTCTTTATAAGATAAAATTTTTGTTACTTTACTAGCTGGCCCGGCAAACGTTGTTTTGACACATAACTTATTTCTTTCGGATGTAACAGTGTCTGCTAGCCAAATTTTAACAAAAAATTATAGGCTATAGTTCTTTTCAAATGTTACACCATTTGCCTATCCAATTTCAAGAAAATTAATTGATTAGTTAAGAAGATATAGGGAGGTGGAGCTTTTACCCCTCTTGCCCTATTTAATGTCCTGTCCTCTTTCCGATGTTACAGTGTATGCATGCCAAATTTTAAGAAAACCGGTTGATTAGTTAAGAAGATAGAGGGAGGGGGAGCTTTTATCCCTATTGCTCTATTTCACGCCCTAAATAATAAAAAAATAGGCTATAGTTCTTTCCAACTGTAACACTATTTGCCTGCGAAATTCCAAAAAAATAGGTTGATTAGCTACGAAGATATAGGGAGGGGGAGCTTTTAGCTCTCTTACCCTATTTCACACCCTATTCCCTATTCTCTTTCAGATGTTACATTGTCTGCATGCCAAACTTTAAGAAAACCGGTTGGTTAGTTTAGAAGATTGGGGAGTGGGAGCTTTTACCCCTATAGCAATATTTTGCGCCCTCTAGCGATATCAAATATGCTCTACGACCTATTCTCATATCTAACAAATACACATACAAAATTTCATAAAAATCGGTCAAGCCGTTTCGTATGAGTTCAAAATGGCGGGCATTTTGTGATATTTGTATGGGAATATAAATACATGTTTCGGAATGAATGCAGTGTTCACTAAAATGGCTATAACTCATGAACCAATATACATTTGAAGACCGTTGATACATAAAAACCTTGGTATTGACGAGAGATTTGAGAGAACATCAATTACTAACACAATGCAACTTATTTTTATATATATAGATAGGAAATTAAATTTTTTTTATATGAATTCTTTTAAAAAATTTTTGTTTTATAGCACACTCTTTAAAAATTTGTCATTTTATAGGAAATTCTTTTTATTTTATAGCAAACTTTTAAAAAACTGATTATTTTGTAGGAAATTTTTAAAAAATTGTTATTTTTTAGGAAATTCAAATTTTTTTTTTTTTAAATATGTTACTTTTTAAGAAATTTTTCAAAAATGTTATTTTTACAAAATTAAAATTTATTTTATAGCAAATTTAAAAATAATTTTTTTATAGAAATTTTTAAAAAGTTGTTATATTAAGGAAATTTCAAAACATTTTTATTTTATAGGAATTATTTTTAAAAAATTTGTAATTCTATAGGAAATTCTGAAAACCTTTTTTTATACGAATTTTTTGTTTTATAGCAAACTTTTAAAAAATTGGTTATTTTATACGAAATTTGTAAAAAAATCGTTATTTTATAGGATATTCAAAAATTTTTTTTAAAATGTGTTACTTTTTAAGAAATTTTTTAAAAATGTTATTTTTCCAAAGTAAAATTTATTTTATAGCAAATTTAAACAATTTTTTTATTGAAATTTTTAAAAATTAAGGAAATTTTAAAAAAATTTTTATTTTATAGGAATTTTTTTTTTTTAAAAATTTTAATTTTATACGAATTTCGGAAAACATTTTTATTTTACAGTAAATTTAAAAAAAAAAAATTATTATATAGAAAATTTTTCATAAATTAGTTATTTTGGAGGAAATTTTTATATTTTATAAGAAATTTTTGGAAAATTTTTTAATTTTATAGAAAATATTTAAAAAATTTGTTATTCTTAGCTTAAGAAAATGTTCTTTTTAGCAAATTTTTAAAAAAAATTTTTTTTTAGGAAATTTAAAATTTTTAAAAAATTATAGCTGTATAGGAAATTAAAAAAAAAATTTAATTTTATAGAAAATTTTGCAAATTTTTTTATTTTATAGAAGAAATATTTTTTTTTCTTTTATTCTTCTAAGTTATAGAACAATTTTTTTAATGTACTTTTTCTAAGACAATTTTTACAGTTTCTTACCAGTTTCCATTTTGCCCCCTTTAAAAACATATAAGTCCAGTAGAGCCTACCAAAAAAAGGAGAACCTTTACACCATCCACAGCCAACATTAAAAGACAAATCACAAAGATTATTAAATTTTTTCAGGCAATGCCCAAAAAAATTCTTGTGAGCAATTAAAGTGGACATAAATTACAAGAAGTAAGAGTGATATACACATATATTTTTATTTTTTGCCTATAAATTTTATATTAAAATAAAATAATGGCTGAACAATGCAAAGCATTGAGAACAAAAAACACTCAGTGTATAAATAAATGACAGAGGCTGGTTCGCTGACTAACTGACATTGAAGTCAAACCATGAACGAGTGCGTAAATGAATGAATGAATGAATAAAAATACATGAGTACAACTTTAAAGCAGTCCCTACTTAAAAAAAAAAAAAAAATTGTATGAATGAGTATTCACCACGATCCTTTATTGCTGCCTGACAATGGTCTGTCTATTTGGTTCATGTGGTCGAGGACGATGATGTTGATGATTATGATGATGACTACCAAGAGGTCGTTGTTTGGAATTCCCATTGGCATACCATAACCAGCATAACTTTTGACATCACATATTGCAGTCAACAGCATTGCTGTAATGCAGCAGCAGAAATATTTATTTACAACAACTTTCACAATAACTCTGATAGACTGTGCAAAACTTGTCTTTTCATTCAGAAAATACTACCACTACATTGACATTAAATCAAAAACACTAACACGCACACAAAATTCTCATTCTCACTGCCTCATTTTGAGCAACAGTATTTTGGTATTGTTATACGTTGCAAATTGAAAATCAATAAACCAAAACGAAAATGTCGAATTAGTGGGTAAATTGGGTTTGACAACAACAAAAAATTTAAAACAAAAAACCTACAAGTCAGGACCATTGCTAGATAGTTTTTAGCTACTATATATTGTATAGAATAATACTAGTAAAATAGAGTACCTAAGTAAATAAATATTATTTAAACTTTACACCCCTTATGTGTGATATGAGAATAATATAGTAAAATTCTAGTACCTCTAGGTCTAGTTCACTTCTAGTCTATTTCTAGTTCACAAATATGCAAGTGGCAGTGCAAAAAAACTGAGCTGGCAAATCGCTTTAATTTTGATTTCAATTTGTTTTGTTTAAGCTTTGATATCGTTGCAAGTAAAACTTGTGTGTTTGTAATTCTGATTCGCTATAAAGTTTTGTTTGTATAATATCTAAAGCTTTTCTCAAGTCTTTGAAAAAAGGTTGCCTGATAATCTGGCCTAAGCAACCAGTAAAATGCCCATAAATTTCAGTGTGTTTATCAAGAGTACGAATTGAGCATTTGGCACATTATAACGAAAACTTATTAATGCATTTCTGAGTCCCAAGAAACACTTTGAGTTCAGTTATTACTCCGTTTATTGTACAGTTCTTCTGCTATAGTTTAGTTTCCAGTTCAGTTTATAATTCAAGTTCTTGTTCATGCTGTTGCTTTATAGCAAATCTTTTGCAGCTTATAACTTTCAATCGAAAATACTGTAGTGTAGTATATATGTGTATTGCCCACCACTGGTTTGGACCTTTACACATATAACCATCTTTTTTTATCTTAATGACAGCATATTATAATACCAAAATGAATTGTCCGAAAAATGTGAAATGTCATTTGGGAGTTTCATACGAGTGGCTACCCTTTTTTGCTGTTTGAAGTGAAGCAGATAAAAAAGGTTTACTGAATTCTACTATTGATGTTCTATACATGTATAAATGATGCTCTTTCTTTAATACTCTAGAGATTTTAATTGTGAATGAAATGAATAAGAAAATTTTATTAAATATCATACAAATATTATGAACTTTCATAAGGGAAAGAGGTAGAATATAATTTGAAAGCGGTTTAAGGGAAATACCATTTTTAGTTGTTTTCTTTGTTTCTTTAAAGACAACACGGTTTCGTTCGTTTAGAAGTCTCTTGATATAAAACGCTTAATATTTTTAAAAAGTTTTAATTTATTTAACAATTTACTTACGCAAAGAGTTCGTTATCGTTTATATTAACATACCTGCAAAGAAAAAAGAGAAGGAAACTATTTAGAAAATATTTTTTTTTTTTAAATATATTAAAATTCATTTCATTGTGATACAAATAATTAAATATTGATTTTTATTTCTAGTTCTTTGTTGATTAAGTAGCCTTTTTCTTTTGTTTTCTGTTCAAATTAAGAGCTACAGTTCGGTCCATTTCATTACAATTTTAGTTTCGGTTCATTTAATAGTTAAGTTTAAGTTCAGTCTCTCGTTTAGTTCGAAGTTCAGTTTCTAGAACAGTTTTTCTTTAAGTTTCTAGTTTAGATCTAGTTTAGTTGTAGTACAATTCCATTCTAGTTCAGTTCTTGTTCTAATTCAGTTCTAGTTTAGTTATTATTCAGTTCTAGTTCAGTTCTAGTTTAGTTCTAGTGCAACTCTAGTTCATTTCAGTATCAGTTCTAGTCCAGTTCAATTCTAATTCCGTTCGAGTTGAGTCCTAGTTCAAGACTAATTCAGATCTTGTTCAGTTTTAGCTTAGTGGAACCTCAGTTCTAGTTTAGTTCAGTTCGAGTTTTATTCTACTTCAGTTCACTTCTATTCCAGTCCAGTTTAGTTCAGTTCAATTCTATTTCAAATCAAGATCAGTTCTAGTTCCTTTCTTTCTTAGTCATTTCGTTTACCTGTTGAATAATATGACTTTTGTAAACACATTTGAACCTGCTTTACACTCTTCCTTTTTCTTTATTTTTATCACTTTTAAACTTCACAAAAAAGTGCAATCAATATATATTTTAACAACAAAATGCATTTTTGTAATTACATTTAATTTATTTCATTTTCAACCACACATAAGTGTGCATAGTCTCTCATGTACACACACGCACTTTGTTGCTACAAACAACAGCCACCAACCTGTACAACATTTTACACTAACAAATTTTATTACATTAAATAAAACTCCAAAAGAAACGTCTTTTAAAATTGCAACCATACATTTTATGGTCAAATATTTTAAATGGATGTGTGAAAGTAAATGAATGTGTTTTTGTGTGTACTCCTTCAAAGGTAGTGTAGATTTGAGGATGTATGTGTATTTTGTGTACATTTTTGAAAAATTTCCAATTAAAACGCACATCCGCATTTTTTTTTATTACATAACAACTCAGCAATATACCATTATAAACCTTTTACACATATATTTTGCAAAAAAAAAAAAAAAAATTATATTAAAATGTGGATATACACACTTTAACAGTTATATATCAACAAAATTTTGAAGTTACACTGAAAGATATTGAGGAATTATACGAACATGAAGGGATATTTTTCTTTCATTTAAGCACCTATAAAAAGTATGATGTGACAAATATAGTCTTCTGCTCACATCACAGATTTTCAGAGAGAAGGTATTTAGTAACTGTATATAAAATGCAGACTTTCGAATGCCACTTCTTTAGCTGACATTTTCGATAAAATTTCGGTGTAATTGTGGATCTATTGCCTTCATTTAACATCAAATGTTTTCTTTAATGGATTCAATTATTTTGGCTTATACAGACTATATTCAATTGCAACGCTGCTCTTAAAGGCAGTTTTACACTTTCAAACAAGCCTTAAGTAATTATCTAATCTAATCGTATCTGATCTGATTATTATTTAAAAATTTTCAAAAAACTATAATAACTTATCACGATGGTTTGTATTTTTTCCAAAATATGTAAGACTAGTGTGACAGTGTAACGTACCCTTAAGACAAAGTAAAAACTATGAGTTTCCAGCATCCCCAATGAAACTAACTAACGCACTAACTCTTTTCTGAGGAGCCGGAGTTCTCTAATGTTCATTGGAAAAATAAATTTGTTAGAGAAAAACATATAGAAAGAAGTAGGCAAAACATTTACAAATTATTAAAATTGAAACCACTGCCTCCAGTAAAGATGGTCACCCCTATCTTGAATAAAAATTCCTTGGGAGTTTTTTCCTTTTCCCCATTTTTCCTATGTCAATTCAATTGTAAAAATGGGAATAAGCAAATAACTGCCAAGGAATTTTTATTCACGATAGGGGTGAGTATGTAATTCCCCCATATGTTCTTAGAGCGACCGGTTACCGCGTTACTAAATTACGGTCTGATCGATTGAGGTTACACTTTCAAAATAAAACATATTTTTTTAGAAAAGAACGTTAAGAAATGTAAAAGGCAGAATAAATGCATAATATTACTCAGATAAGAAAACGCCTATAGTCTCAGACTTTGGGGCAATAGCTTTATCTAAATCCCTTGAGAGTATACAGATGCGAAATTATTGCAAGAATAAATAAATCTAACCGCTCTATTGACAAAGAACGGCACTGTATAAAGAACACTCCACAACAGTGCTTGCACCGATCAGATAAGATCATGGATTGGAACAAGGAACAAACAAAATGGAGAAAGTCTGCAAGACAATAAAATAAAAGTATTATCAGGTCTCTCCAAAAACCAGGCTAAAAATGATGAAGCATAATTTTGTATCGTTCTGTATGATAACCAGGGGAAATTATTTACTTTATGCGATGAAGATCTTCAGGGAGTGGTTTTAATATTAGAGTGGACTTTTAGGCTGTAGGATTTTCTCTTGCATGCTTAAGCTACCCCCGGTGGTATGTAGCGGAGAATAGCTTTTTGCAATTGAAAAAAAATCGCATTTAATTAACGACAACAAATACACACGCTTACGGTCATACAGTCAAACTCGCGCAACCGCAAATATTCGCTGCTGGTTTGCAGTCATTCAAATAACGCACATCGTGCTTTGTTATTTATACAATCGTTGCCTTCGTTTTTTTTTATAAAGATTCTAAGTGTTCTGAGCGCAAATGATTGTTTGGTAAAGAAACAAAAAATACAAACGAAAGAGCCAGAAATCAAACAATCATTACTCATGTATTTATTCAGCATTAACTATGTAGTACAAGAAAAAAAAAATTTAAATGAAACTAAACACACATACTTATGTAGGTACATACCCCTACTAGCATTTGGAAGATTGCTTTATCAAAAATCACCTAACTAAGTCTTCCTCGAGTACTTTTGACGATTAAAAACTGATTAATAACTTGCGCGCTTGAAAAAAGATTCGAAAATTATTCGTTCTTATGCTTAAAAAGTAATTTATTGAAAAGGCAATAACAAAACATACAGCAATCGAAAATGAATCATACAGGTGTTTGAAATATGACTGTTTTGACTTTAAAACTTATATAAATTTACTGAAATATTATTCATAAATCTGACAAATGGAAAATAATTGTTTTCTTGAAACTTAATTTTTTTTTCTAATTGTATCGCATCTACGCCATCTACGTATTTAATAAATATATATTTACTTTTTTACTAAAATTTCTTTAACTTTCATTTGACTCGTTGCAATACTTTCTGTTAACTAAAAGAGAGTCAATTCTAATCAACGCCACACAGAGGGGTTTTTTACCAATCTGGCCGGACAATCCTGTTTTTTAGTTTATATTGCTTCTTAAAAATTATAGATCGAGGGGCAGGTCTATGAAATTTGGCAGAAATATGGTCATAGGCTAGTAGAGCTCGCAAATCATTCGCAAACGATTAGAATTAGGACTGAAAAATGAGTCGAAAAAGACTCTTAGACGATCAGAAATACGACTAAAAAATGAGTCGAAAAAGACTCGAAAACAATCAGAAATACGACTCGAAAAAGACTCGCAAATCATTAAAAATATGAGTCATTAGTGATTCGAAATTGATCAGAAAAGCGGGTAATAAAAGACTCCTCAAGAAGAGTCCCGGGTAGGGTACCATTTTCTCCCGAGAAAACAATCATTTCTGATCAGAAAATGAGCTCATATATGCCTATTTTAATCGCGTAGAGGAGTTATAAATGACTCGAATATGATCAATTTTTTCATAAAATGCTTGCAGGGACAATTTCCATAGAAACAAAAAGTACAGTAGTAGTAGTAGTAGGTACAATGTATTTTTGTTATTGTTGTTTTTATTGTTGTTAATTTTGAAAAAGCGTCTCATCGTTGTTTATTGTTGTTGTTGTTAATGTAAACAAAAGTATAGAGAATGTGCTCTTTTGAATTTACTCAGTTGTGTTATATTGCGTGAGCAACAAAAATGCAAATAAAGCACTTTCAATAAAAAACGAATAAATGAAAATATCAAATGTGTACGAAAGGAAAAAAAAATTACCAACGTTGAACTTTGTTTTGCATGTATAGAGTTATTGTAAATTTTAGCGTATGAATAAATGCACAAAAATAGTGAGTTTTGAGGTTCTCTGGTATGTAGCGAGGCATCTAAAGGATATTTCAGCTTCTGGTGCAACAACCTCCGGAGACACCAGGTCCAGTCAATACCTTGATATTCGTCAGTCAAAGTTAACAGATATCTTGAGGCCGATGCTGACCAGAGATCCTGTCTGGTAAAACGGAAATCTGGAGCTCTTTAAACCTCGGTTCCGGCCTGACTGTAGGTGAAGGCTCTTTCGAAAATCGCGCGATGACTGTGCTTTAAGCCCAAAGTCGAGTAATGGAGATTCTAAAAAAGGCGTCTTCACATGCAAATTTTCCGCCTTGAGGTGAAGTTTGGGTGTTGGCGGATCTCCCGGGGTGCTCTTCTCTATTTTAAAAGATCCTGCTTGCTTCAAACACACAGCAGAAGTTAGACAGTTCCAGCTAAAAAACAATTCTGCGGAGATATACACTCAATTCGCTAACTGTGTGTGTTGTTTGCTCTCACACATGGGGAAGTTGTTAAAACCATTTTTTTGCACCTGGTGCTTAGACTACCGTGAGCTAGTCTTTATTGGCAGGAACTCACCTTCATTTTTCGCATCTTTGCAGATTTAAGCAATTAATTAAACTCAACTGCAAATATTACCAAAATTTATTATATAGTGTTACCAGATCTATCTATATATATAAAAGAGTTGAGTGAGTGACTGACTCATTCATCATCGCCCAGCCCAAACCGCTTACCCTAGAAACTTGAAATTTGGTCACTCCCCAAATCGATCCACTAAGACGGTATTTTCCGAAATTCGAATGTTTAGGGGGTAAAAAAAGGTAAAAACGGGAAAATTCGGTAACCTTATATCTCCAAAACTAAAAGAGATACAAAATAAATGTAATACTTATCGCTGTTCTTTAGAAAAACAAGCGGACAGGTGTCTGGTATTTTTTTGAAATCCTGCCCTATAAGGGAGTTAACGGGTAAGATCTGAATTTTAGTACTTTTTTGTCACCCCATCTATCTTTTAAACCAATAAACATAGAACCAAAGTTAATACCACATTCGAAACTTATCAAAAATATACGAATATGAATTTGGTAATTTTTCGAAATTCGAGCATTTAAGGGGTGAATATCACCAAAATTTTTTCAATTAATTCAATAATGCTATTTCAAACAATTTTTTTAATTGTTCCAATTAATTTCCGTTAATTGAAAATAAAAAATTATAATGTTTGTGTGTATATTTGCAAATATGAAAACATACACACAAACTTTAAAATATTTTAAATTTTTAAACAATTTTTTAATTGTTTCAATTAACTGTGTTGATTGAAAAAAATATTTTAATTTGTGTTTAAGTTTTATTTAGCCTCTTTTGCTGGTGGTCACATTTCAATTAAACCTATTGATTGAAACTGAACAGCAAGAAAAGCTCAAACTTACAAACGTGTTAATTGATATGATCAATTTGTTTGTTGGCGGAAAATCAGTACAGAATTTAATTAATAGTACAAATTTCTAACAAATACGTTAATTAAAGTTGGTTTTTCATTTTTTCTTTGTACAATACTAAAATTTTTGATACTTTAATAGGAAAAATATAGTACCCAAAAAAGGAAATACGGGAAATTTAACATTTTTCTTTCTGGTTTTACTATAGTAGCGGATTAAATGCTAGTAGAATTAAGCAAGTTTAAACCTAGAAAAATAAACTTTGGAATAAAAATATGTCCATGAAGAAAAAGGAGACGCGGGTATGTGCTAGTATGTTATATAATATAACGCTTACCAATTGATTTCAAATCTAATTTTTGACGGCTTTACAAAGAAGTTCTCATATTAAAGACCCATCCCAACGTTATAATTGGGACTAATTTTTTACGGCTTTTGGAAGAAGTTCTCATATTCTTGTGTTGGTTCAATGAAGTTCCAATATTAATTTTCCTTGAATATTTTTTAAACTAGTTCGCTTTTAAAATAAATTCGGTAATTAACAGAGTTAACAAATTAAAAGGAATATTCAAAGTTGTTCTCTAAGTGTATTTAACCGTTTTTTTTTTTTTGTTTAAATATTTAAAATTTTTATTTATCTCCGTATATGTTGAAATGTAATTGTACATCACTGTATGTGCATATGCAGTTTTTGTCCTAGGCATCGAAATGACTTCAACCAGACCGCACTTAACTTCACTTTGAAGTATACTTTTCGGTTGCATTCGCTTTAACTAGTTGTGTAAATGCATGTGTGCTCTTGTAAATTTCGTGTATGCTTGAACAGGGTCTTTTAAGTTTGAGTTTCTTTTTCAAAAGTTTTTGAGTTCTTTTGAAAATACAGAAATTTTAACACTCAATCGACAAAAATTGTTGCTAATTTGGCAACATATTGCTTTGTTTATATTCGCTGTCAATTTAAAAAGATTTTGTTCTTGATTTTAGGACGTATGGTAGTTTTTTTTTTTATTTTTGTTTTCTAGACCACTTTTTTTTTTAAATTAACCAATGAATTTTGTTGAAAGTTTGACAAGGCTTCAGTGTCCATTTTGATATCTAGTATCAGTAAAAAAAAGAAATTTTTAATCAGAGTCATCAAAGTTGTTTTTGGGAGTACAAATATTTTTTATTTATTTATTACGATGTTCTAAAATCCCAATATTTATTGAGTTTAGGCTAGTTCCTATATGGATTTCATTGGTTGCTTAGGCCAAATCATCAGGAAACCCTTTTCCAAATATTTTGGAAAAGCTAAATTTATTATACAAATAAAATTGTAAAGAGAATGAGAATTACAAACACTCAAGTTTTATTTGCAACGATATCAAAGCTTAGACAAAACACCAACAATAAACAGTGAGTTTTTCTTCTTATATTCCCCTACAATTGTTTGTATTTTCCCGACTCGAATTCTAGTTGTAAATGGATAAAAATAGTCATTTGCGAATTAAATTTATTTAATGGTGCAAAATGACGTTACGTAAGTAGCACCTGTTCTTAGTTTCGAAATGTCAAATCCTATCTACAACGTTTTTTATGACTTTTCAAAATGCTGCCACGGACCGCAATGTATTCGAAAGCCCCCATTTGGGAACCGTTCAAAATATGTTAATGTTCAATATGATTTTGAAAAAGAAACTCAAACTTTTAATCCCCCAGAGCTTTTTAATTTTTTTTAAAGCATACTTAAGTGAGTTATTGCTGGTGTATGGGCAGCTTCATTTGATTGTGTTTGTATGTGAATTTCGTTTTTTTAAGTGTCTACTTTTAGTGAAAAATATATTTTAATTCTCACACAGATGGACTCATAGGTCATTATAAAATAACCAAAGCAAGTGTGTGTGTATTTTATTTTGGAAGGACATTAATTTTTTGGTGTCCTGACAGTGCAGGCCTTTTTTTTTTAATTTTATGAGTTTTCTTTTGAAAATTATGTGTGAGTTTAAACCTCTAATGAAAAATTACTTAAAAAATAAAAAAATAATTAAACAGCCATTAAGTTTAAAAAATTAAATAAAAGATAAATAAAAATTAATTGATACTGGAGATTCAAAATGTTTTCTTTTTTGAATTTAAAAAAATTACATAAATTCTATGCAAATCCTTTGTTTTTGTTTTGAAAAAATTTAAATTTTTAAATTCCTTTACATGAATTTTCATTTATCTTGCAGAGAGAAATACCATCATTCGATGTTGTATGTAGATTTTTTTGCAATGTTTATCAGCAAATAATATTTTTGCTGATGTTTATTCTTTGTAGTATCAACATGTTTTGTTGATTTTGCAAAAAATATAAAAGAAGAATGACAGAAAGAAAAAATTGTGAAATGTGTATTGAAGATAACAGCAAATCTCAACAGTTAGAATCAATATGCATTGAAGTTTTTTCACTTCCTCTGTTCCATATGATGATGTTGCTACTTGCAACATAAAGTGTTTCTGTCCATCTGCTGTGTATGTTTTTTATGTGACGTTTCTTTATTACCGGATAAACTGCACAATTCATAACTTGTAGCACGAACGAAAATTGCAAAAAAAATAGATTTAATGATACATACGCATGTGAATGAATGAAAGACTCATTCATGTAAATCCAAGTGCAGTAATGTAAAGGAAATTGAACGTTTAGCATGGAAAATTTAAGGATTCTTAATCTATTATAAAAAATCACTTGTGCAAAAATTGTTGCATATTATGGATTAAATGTGAACTCTAAACAATCATTCGCATTAAAATCTGTTCTTGTATTTTCGATTCAATTCCATTTCATTCCTTTTTTTCAAATTCTTATTCCTTTTTCATTAAATTTTTACTGGGTTCTTAAACCTATCGACTATTTATTCATTCCTTAGTTATTATTTTTGTTACTCTCTATCAATTTCATTTCAGTCTGGTTACTAGACTTTTTTAAGTCTGATAGAACTTACGAAAGGGTTAGCTGTCATGGTTGCAAAAAGCTACCATATTTTTTAAACATATTTTGAAAATCAGTTTGATAGCAAAATTATGTTCAGCAGGTTTGTTAATAAACAACATTTACGAATATGGAGTAAGACAACAGACTTTTTGACATTCACGATGTGTACGCTTTACACGCTCATGGCATCAGTGGACCTTATTTCCTTAAAAATAAAGCCGGAGCTCAAGTAAAGCTCAATGAATTTTTTACCGCACCATGATCAGTAAAATATTTGTTTGAAAATATGAATGCCAGACATTGATCCAAGCAAAATGCGGTTTAAACAGAATTGCGCTACGTGCAATACGTTAACCGCAGCCTTCGTCTTCTTGAAATCAATATTTGGCGATAAGTTTATTTCCAGGAATGCATCTGACAATTGGTATCCAAGGTCGTACGATTTGACATCTTTCGTTATACTAATAAGCCAGAAACAACGGACTTGGCGGCCTTGGAGGCCAACATTGGTCGTGGTGTTCGTGATATACGGTCAGCAATGCTCAGAAAGCGCTTCGTCAAGAACAGCTGCGGTGAGCATATGCCCGAAATCATTTTCAAAAATTTTAAAAAGTTAATGCCATATATTGATCTTTCTTATAAACATTTTTTACTCTGGCTAAGATTTTATTTTTTTATGTTATTTTTTAAAATTTTAAGTTCTATCGGACATAAAAATTACCCTTTAAATTGTTTGAAATCTTTTAGCGTTTATTTATTACTTTACTTCCAGTTTTTTTTTTCTTAAACACTTGTTCCACGTCATATTTCATTTCTTTTCAATACTTTTCCTACCAGTGATGCCAACTTTTTGAGAGCAAAAAGCACTTTAAAATTTAAAAAAAGCACTAAAAAGCACTATTTTTATAATATAATTAAACACAAAATAAGTTGCATACGGCTATGCCGAATATTATATATGGAGGTATATATACCTCCAACATTGAAAAAAAGGCGACGGCGTTGATGTGGGACCATTTTCATTTAAAATTAAATAATAAATATATTAACATTTGTATATAAACATTTTTTATATATACATTGAAGACACTTATAAAAATATGTATCTTGAAAAAAATAATATCATCCAAATCATCATTAGCTGAGTTTGAATTGGGCCATAAAACAGTTTTAAAGTAATATTTAATTTGATTTTTTCTATGTTTCATTGGAAGAAAGATCTCTACAGACATTAGATTGATTGTAATCATTAACGTAAAGAATTGAATTAACAGAGTTTAAGCATAATCGGTTTACGATTTTTGATCAACTGTAGTTCATCGAACTAAGTGTGCTTTCAACGCCAGCGTTAGAGTATGGAAAACTTAAAATTCTAGATACAAAATTGGACAATTAAAATCGTTGACTTCTATCTAAAAAAGATATGTTCGTTGTTTATTTTTCCATTCACAATTCCTAATATTTTCCAAGCCATTTTCTATTTTTGAAACAGTGTCAAAATCTTTACCTAAACAAATACATCGTTTTTACTACGATTACTTAATATATTGTCAACTCTTAATAGTTTGTAAAATTTCCTAGTTCTAACTTCGTAAATAAGATTATTGGTAAAACGAATGCATCTTTCTTTTATCACTTTTTTTATCATTTGAAATCTTATAATCATAACAGGCCTACTCAAAATTGTACCCCAAATAGCAAAGCTCATCTAAATCATCCGCTATATAATCGAAGTTTTAAAAAATGGTAGAAAAACAATAAAAATTGTAAAAAGCACCAAAGGCACTAACAAAAAATTGAAAAAGCACCAAGTTAGTGCTTTTTCTTAGTTTGGCACTAAGGATAAAATTTTGGCGTTTTGAGGCATCAAAAAGCACCATAAATAGTGCCAAAAGCACTAAGTTGGCATCGCTGTTTCCTACCTATTTCCTCTCTCTCTCTCTCTTAATCTCTTTTCATTTCTTCTCTTTTTTGTTTCCATTTCTTTTCCAAGGGTTTAAGTGTCATTCCTATTGATTATTATTATACCAACATCCACTCAAAAGATTTAAGCTATTTTCCAATTAGTTTCTGATGATACACAATATTTAACTTTTTAATTTTAACCCTCAAATCACCCTCAAAAAAACTAACCTTAATTAACCTCGTGTGTAGTTTTCCACACATATGCAAGTCTGTCTACTTTACTGTAGCGCCATAGTTCGTTTGTAATTAAAGTCATGATTTACATAACAATAATGATGCATTTATCCCGTGATCAAAAACAAACCAAACAAAGCTTGTATGTATTTTATAAGCACTCACTTCATAAAACGTATCGCAACACTATCAAAATTATTCACACTTGCCGACAGAAAATTTTGGCTCTAGTGCAAATTACATAGAATCAACATATGTATGGAAAACCACACACAAGGGTAGCTTACGTTAGTTGTGAAACATTTCGTTACTAAAAAAATATTTTTTAACCAAAAAATGTGTTTTCAGTACTTAATTGATGTTGCTAATAAAGTCAAGAAGTTTCTTTAGTGTACCTCAACAATTTTTTGTTTGTCTTGTAAAAATGATTCATTTTGTATGGTTTTTCACACAAGAATGACTTTAAAGTGCAATTTCGCAAAACAATTATTTTGTAGCACATGAAGTTTTAATTTCAATTCTTTTTGTTTTCTTTGGTTTTAGAATCCTTTTCCTAGATTTTTGTCTGTTAGTTCCTGTTTACATTCAGATATAATTTTCGTTTCGTCTTTAAAATCGCATTTACATAAACACTGGGCAATTTCTGTAGCAGTTACTTTTTATGCATGTTTGTACTTGAATAACAGATTCGTATACGAATAAAATAGTTGAATTTTTTGGCAAATAGGAGAAAAATGAGGAAAAGATTAAAAGAACAAAACGAATAGTAAGAGTACATGAACTGTTGTGCCTAGTTTATTAAAACTAACGGTCACTTATTCCTTAAGTGGGGAACAGAATAGTCGCTGTAGTACAACGTTACGAATAGCGCTGCAAGCTGTCGAAAGTTAAAAAGGGCAGTTTTAAAATGGTGCCAACAGAATACGAAGTTTTAGTAATCGTTGAAGTTGAAGCGCAAAATTCACAATTTTTCACTTTGTTGCGCTACAGAGCATTTCTAAGCTTCCGCTACTACTACAACTTCTTAATTCTGTTCCAGACCTTAAGGTGGAAGTGCATAACACGCGTTAGTTCGTCGACGAGTATCGTGCGTTAAAAAACTTTAGCGCGTAAAAAATTGCAAGTCACACAACACGCGTTACAAAAGCCATTCCTGTCAGCTGTTTTTTATTTGTTTACTTATTTGTGCATTAAAAACGGGTTCGAAAGTATATCAAGATTTTGTTATTTTATTGAATTTATTCTTTTTATATAAATATTGTAGCTTTTTAAGCTTTTCAATAAGTTTTTCTTTCATGATTCACAAATTTGTTTAATTATTCTTTTTATTGTCCGCTGATTACTTGTCAAAAATACACAACGCGTTAAAAAGTTCAAAGTTAACCAACTTTCTGGCGCAAACGCGTCAAAATATTTTGCATGTAGCTTGTTCTATGAAAATACACTAGTTTACCTTTTTTTGACAGAAGACGACAGAGCGCGCGCGCACTAACGCGTGAAATGTACTTCGTCCTTTAGATATTGTTCAATATGTTTCAATTCCATTTCTGTTCTTTTGTTATCTAATTTTTTTGTCTGTTCCATTAAATTTGCATTCACTTTCATTTCTTTTATTAATTTCTTAAAAGCATTTTACTACTTTTCAATTCCACTTTAAAACTCTTTACAAGTTTGATTTCCATCATCTATACTCTTCCAATGCTTTATTATTTGCTTAGGCATTTTTTGTTCTCTTCCTTCGTTTATTTCCCATTTGTTTCCCTTCCATTTGTATAATGTTGCCATTCGTATCTCATTCCCAGAACTGGTAATAAGCTTGTTTTAAAAGTAGGTATGCGATGTTTTTCAATAATAACACTAATCTTTCTTTATTTTTTCTTTGATAATCCCATTCTTTTAAATCTCTTAAAAACTTTCGAATGCCTGGATACATGGATCAATTCAAACATACAAGCAAACAAATCTCCCAACAATTTTCATACATTATCAATACAATCATTGTTTTACATTAGAGATGGACGACTCTATTGAGAACTGTAATAAATGATGACGCGCTAAAAAACAATGATGGCAATGACAACAGTTTAGATGGCGGCAAATGATGATAATAGTTAATGATGATGATGACGAGAAAACGTTGATTTTCATGATGCTTTATACACATTTCTAAAGACAATAATAGTGCTGCTGTTTTCCATTTGATTATGACGATGATGGTGCTTCTGATGATTAAAACAAATATCAGTTGTTGGTGTATTATTGGCTTAGTGTACTCTAAGCTTCATTGAATCTATTAATTGCTGTCAATGCTTAAAGTTTAGGATAAACAAAAGAATAAGCAAAGGGTTTAAAAAGACTTTCTAAATAAAAAACTATAATTTATTAACAAAGTTTTATTAGTGACTATGATACTTAAGTAATAAGAAGTCATTATTTAAGCATTTACGAAAAAGCTTTTTTGCAAAAAAAATGTAAAACCACTAAAATTTACCCAAAAATTCCTTAACGTTTTTATAATATAAATTTTTAGCAACCCTTTTATTCCTTTTTTTTTTTTGCCATTTTTTGCCTATAAATATTTATTATAATGAAATGTCTATTCAAACACATACTAGTTAAACCTCTATTCATATTTTTCTAGTCTGCCTGTCATTGGGGTTTCTCATACGTCTACATTTATCCTAAAAACATGGATGACATTGAAAGCCGCTTTACTAACATTTTCCTAAAGTCTGAACAAAGAAAAAAAAGTAATCTAAAATTATGTATTAAATATTTAACATGAACATTTTCGCCGCATCATATTTTTTGTCCAATGCTAAAAAATGTTTGAACTCAAACATGTCTGGGACATTGTTAGTAGACATTTAATATCAAACGCAGCAATTATCACAGAGGGGAAATAATAGAAAGGAAAAGTTTGATTTTTGTGAAATGAGGCAATGTTTGAGTTTTATAAAGGGAAAGGTGATGTTAAAAGTTACAAATGTTAGATAAAAAAATTACCTAACATTGGTTTTTTAAAAGCGAAACGGAAATAGATCAGAACTAGAATTAAACTAGAACTACAAGTGGACTAGAACTGAATTAGAAATAAGCTAGCAATAAAATATACCTGTACTAGAACTGAATTTAGTTCTAATTCAGTCAAATAGAACTGAACAAGAACTAGAATAAAACGAGATCTGCACTAGACCAAAACAAGAAATGGATTAAAAGAGAACTACAACTAAATTAGAATTTAACTAAAACTGTACTGGAACTGAACCAGAAGTGGAATACTAGAGACTACTAGAACTGAACTAGAATCTAAATTAGGCCTAAAATAGCACTGGGGTCTAATTACGAAACATTTCATTTGATATCGAAAGTCATGATACCAAAATAAAAATTTCGATCAATTTTGCTCGATATCGTATGCTGTGATTATATTCCTGACCTGACGAAGAACTCTACTATAACTGGACTAGAACTAACATAAAATTACCAAGAATTGCACTAGGGGTAGAGCTAAACTATAACTACTGATTAAGAACTAAACTAGAACTTAACCAGAATAAACTGAACCAAAATGAACAACCGAACTAGAGCGGCATTATAACTAAACTAAAAGTAAACTAGAATCTAAAGTAAAACATAAAGGGAAGTCTACAAGAATTGATCTAGAGTTAGGCTAAATACGGAGAAGGTTACGTTGGGTTCCTAAAGCAGCCATCCAGAGGACAGTTTACTTGGGTCCTTTGTGATAACGGCTCCAATATTAATTCTACAGAACAGCTCCTCAATAGGTGTTACTGCGGAATTCGACCTAATGAAAAAAGAAGCAAGCTAAGTTTTATCCTATATAGATTCGCAGATTAACACTGATTAGCCCAGGTATCTCCCGTATAAGTCTCGTATAAGTACCTATCGGCCAGTGCCCAGTTATAGGTTAGGTTAAGGGCACATCTCAGCTCGGAGACCAGTGCGGTTCTTTGTCAATGTCAAGTTATAACTGCGATCTCTGTCATAATTAGTTCCATATTGTTCCTCAGTAGAAGCAGGAGCAGGTGGATTCAGGAGTCCCCCCAACGTTCTATAAGACTCGCACTGAATAAAGGTCTTACAGTAAGCCAGTGGAAAGCCAACGAATTGATCAACTAATTTGTCATCCAGATGCCCACTTCGTTTGGCAAGCTTATCTATTTGGTAACCCGGCAGTCCGTATGCCCCGGCGCTGCTATCGAATGCTTTGCAATATTTTTTAAAGCTTTTGAAACTCAGCTAAAGTTTAACAGATTTTAAATTTCTTTCTTAACAAAATCACATACTTATATCTGTGTGTGAATCTGCATTAAATTTAAATCGCTCGCTCCTTCTCGTTTTTACGTAGATGCTCGTAGTTTTTGAGAGCCTCATAAAAAACTTATTTGGCCATATATATTGATTCAGATTGTGAATAAATTTTTTCGTGTTGCTGGGTTTTTTTTTTTTTTGCCTTTTTTTAATTTTTTATAGAGTTTCTGTTTTTTTCTTATACATTTGCTGCATACGTTGGAATTTTTCATACAACTCTCTATATTTCAAACTACGAATTATTGGCCATAAATGTTAACGTTGATGTCAATAAGTGCAGCACATACATATATCGGAAATGGTAAGTTATGGCTCAACAGTTTCGATAAGTGGAAATTATGGCAGAATGAATAAAGGAAAAAAATGGAAATAGACTGAGAAAAAAAAAATATTTATAAAAATTTATAGGATAAATGAAGATGTATTAAAAGGTGTTTCAAGCTGCTTCCAATTTTAAGTAAAAAAAAAATATGTAATTTGTTTAAAATCGTTAAAAAATTTACTTTAAAAATTTTAAAATTTCCCACCCTTTTTCTCTAAACTTTCCGCTATAAACTTATGAATCCCCATTATTATCATTTAAAATATTGTTAAATTGTAATTAACTTGTCATAAATCTCACACGTACTTTAGCACTTATTAATGCTCCGTCTAACTGCCTGCCTGAGTGTCTGCTTTGCTGTCTAACTGTCGGTTTTTTCTACAAATTATTATGTGTCTAAATTATGCTGACTGTTACATTTGCAACATAACAAAAAAAAAAAAACCAAACAACGCACACAATTATGCTGCATATTTATTTTGCTTTTTTGTCCGTAAAAAATTTCTGTGTTAAAAAGCTAAAATTGCAACTTTGACCGTTGGTCAATGTCAATTGTTGTCTGGTCTCTTTTATCCAAGCATTTGTGTGTGTGTGAGTGTGTGTACATATTTAAATATATTTGTTTTTATATGTTAAATCTATGTGGTTGCAATTTGAAATTTATACACTTCACACTACATAGAAAAGCATTACAACTGGCCAGTTTGTGAATTTATGAGAGTTGTAGGGACTAGTTTGAAAAGCTAAAAAGCATAAAGTATTGTTTAGCATAGTTTTTGTGCAGACACACGAAGAAAAATGCATGGTTGGAGGCTAACATATTATGTATAAGAGCCAACATTCTATGGTTAGATTTTAACAATGCTTATGTTAGTAGATAAAAAAACTAGCACAAGTGTAATTATGCCAATTTAACATTAGGTCAGTTTCAGTTCGAAGCTAGTTTAGTTCTAGCGAGTTCTACTTCACATCTAGTTACGTTCCATTTCAGTTCTTGTTAAAGTATTGTTCTACTTCAGACGTAGTTTAGTTTGTATTTCAGCCCTAGTTCCAGTTATATTGCTTAATTCTGTTCTATTGTAACTATAGTTCAGTTCGTATTAAGATCTAGTTTAGGTCTAACGCAGTTCTAGTTCAGGGGGCAAATTACGGCATTCGATATCGATCAAAATTTCCATTTAAACTGTATTGATCGGGGGGGGGGGGTGAGAGGGTTGCTTGAATACCATGATGGCTTTATCTCTCATTCAATAGGGAGGTAAAGCCTTTTTTGTTTTTATTTTTAATTTGAATGGGAGATATGGCCTTAGCTTACATTAGCAATATTAGAAAATGGCTTTATCTCTCATTTCAGTTCCGGAGACACTCAAGTTAAGTATTAAAATCTGGCTTCGCATACTAGAGTTTTTTTGCGTGGCGGCCGTGCTTAGGGGTGTTTTCCTCCAGTAGGACGCGGCAGGTGGCTTCGCTGAATAAAGTTTTCCTGCGTGCGTCATAAGAATAAAAAAATATTTTTCAATGATAACTAAGGATTTTCCCTTTTACAGAATATTTACACCATGCATAACAATTTTCTGAAAAAATGTGGAGAGATAACATTTGCGAAAAAAAAATATGCCTAAATCTGTCATTTCGCAAAATTTTAAAGATGACCTTACCTCTTAACGATTGGGCAATAAGGCCATTATGGCTTTATCTCTCAATCAATTGAGCAATAATGCCGTCATGGCCTTATCTACCATGGTTTTAAAGCACCCCCCCGATCGATATCGAATGGCGTAATTTAACCCCTGTTCTATTGCACACTTAAATAAGAGCTCTGGTTCAGTTCTGGTTTATTTTTGTTCTGGCTGTTTAAGTTTTCCGGATGATTTTTTTTTCTCTGTGTATATGAGAGAAAAACTATCTAATATCTATATGCGTAAAAGTTTAATGTTGTTCAAAATAGATAAAAATACAAATATATAATCACAAAAACATTTTGACTTACTTATTGGGTGATTAGGAGGCCCTCAAATTCCGAAATTTTTTTAATAATTTAAGTAAAACCTAAAATTCAATTTTTAAAATATCTCAAGGGTTTTAGTTTTCTTTAAAAAAAAGAAGTTTGTTAAGTCCTTAATGGGATCTCCGATGTGCATTTTTTAAATAAATTATAAGCTTTATTTAGTAGATATTAGATATTTCTAATTATCAAAACATAATTTATAGCAAAGTTTTTAATATAAATTTTTGCGTTTTTTTATACTTCCCCCTAATATTTCCATGTAGCTTAACTCTTCTAAAGTTCATCATGATCATTTATTTGCTATAGCTTTTTAACTAACTTAATTTATTTCCCTCTCTCTCTAAATGCACTGGCATAGAAGTATTAAATTAAAAAAAACTTAAACTCCTAAAAACAATATGATGCCCAGCTAAATTATAGGAAGTAAATAGTAGACACAATTCATTACAATTTACAAAATTTTTACGGCATATAGTTAAAATAATAATGGGTTCGTTTATGCTGGTGCTCTATAGACACGAGGTTTTATATAGAGAGCAATATAAATAGTTGTGGTTAGGGATAATGTGTTTGGATTGAATTGGAGTTTTGGGGCCAGAGTATAATATAGACAAACCAGAGAAAAAAAAACTTTTTGACTTGACTATAAAATATGAAAAACATTATGTTGGTCGACATAAGGACATACATTTATGTACATTGTGCATATGTGTGTGTTTGTTAAAAAAAAAACTTTGGCGGCCATCACCGCACATTGTTAATGAGATGTCGCGTACATTTATGCCTGACTGGTTGGTGACATAGTATGTGTATAGCATGAAATGTAATCGTAATCGCAGTGAATGTAGAGGACACTTTATTTTTGTTGTTGTTGGTTTTCGTTATTTTTTTTACTATTACGTTGGCAACCCTTGTTGTGAAAACATCTAAAATTGAAGCTCGGCTAAGTGTCTTTTTAAAGTATTAAAAAAAAAATATTTTACCTATTATTTTATACACAAATTTATAAGCATTGTATAAAATAAACAGTGGAGATTCTAAATATTTTGGAGAATGTCTACAAAAGGTCGTCGTAGCATTAAAGTTGCAACAATTTGTGGTCAATGTGGAATAGAAGTGAAAGAAGAGAACGAAGAAAACATTCAATGTGACAAGTGCGCCAAAATATTTCATTCCATATGCACAAAACTAAATAAACGTCAATATGAATATTTACTGGCAAATGAGGATGAAGAGTATGTTTGTCATCTGTGTGTTAATAAAAGTAGTGGATCAGTGAGAGATGAAATTAAAGAAATGAAAACAGAAATAAACAAAAAGCTTGATACAATAACAACTGCAATTGAATTCATGTCAAAACAATATGATATTTTGTTTAAAAACATAGCAGAAAATAACAAAAAGCTAGAAATGGTCCAAAAAGAGAATCGTGTTTTGAAAAATGAAATAACAACATTGAAAACATCTATGAAGATTTTAAATGACCATCGAGTCAGAAATGATTGTATAGTAAGAGGTGTGGAAGTCGATCAAAAATTGTCAGCTGTTGATACTATTTTGGATATTTCTAAAAAAATTGGATTAAATCTAAAGGAAGAAAACATAGATGATGCATATTTCTTCAAGAAGAGAGGTGACAGGAAAAATGAAAAACAAACAATGGTGGTTAAATTTAGTAATAAAAACAATAAAGAAAAATTCATGATGTCGAAACCTAAGCTTAAAGAAAATGATGAAACCAAAACAATCTACGTAAATGACTATCTTAGCAGAGAAACTATGAGTCTTTTCAACTACGCCAAAACCTTGAAAACCATTGGCTATGCTTTTGTTTATACGAATGGTGCTAGAGTTTATGCGAAAAAGAGTGAAATAACAAAACCGAAGCTAATTAGAACTGAGGAAGATGTCGATGAAATCATGACAGGTGCTGCAACTACAAGAACCAAACGTAGATCAATGAATCAATCTGCTGTCGCTGTTGATGAATCTGATGGTGAAGATAATGCTGCTGCGTTTTTGTCTCCTGCTTAAGATTTCAAGTATTGTAATTTTTTAAGTATTTTAATAAACCTATTTTTCTTAATGCTTAATAATCAATATTTTTCTCAAATTGAAGATTATATGAGTTATGTAAAAAATTTTAAATTTTCTCATTTTAATATTATATCTGTGAACGTTAGAAGCATTTCTTCGATAAATAAATTTAATAAATTTAAAACAATAATCAATAGTTTTCCACAACTTCCTAACGTAATTGCGATTCAAGAGACATGGTTCAGTTCTGATTTAGTTCAAATTTATGGAATTCCTGGATATAATTGTATACATTGCTGTAGAGGAGATAGCTATGGAGGTACCTCAGTTTATATCCGAGAAAATTTCCAGTTTACTGTAAATGTTTGCGAAAGTAAGATGTTTTGTGAAATGATTGTCTTAACTTTAGAAAACTACAAAATTTATGGCAAACCAGTAAAGATCATTTCATTCTATAGGTCTCAGAAATGTGACATAAATACATTTTATAATTTCATTGAAAATTTGTTGAACTTATATGGTAGAGAATCGTGTATAATAGTTGGTGACTCTAATGTGGATTTTTTGGATAACACACAATCTGATGAATTTTCTAATTTACTTTCTAATTTTGATTTTAAGAACTGTCATAACCTTGTAACAAGACCTGCCTCTGGGACGTGTATTGATAATGTCTACAGCAATATCTCAAATTCCTTCTTTATTAGCTCTACTGAATGTGACATATCTGATCATAATATGGTAACATGCTTAATAAGAAGTGATGTTAACAACCCCAAAAATTTTGAAATAATTCAGAAGCGTTGTGATTATGCTAAGTTTAGAGTAGTTTTCCAAAATAACGTATCTATCAATAACACTGGTGACCCATCAGCTGATACTACCAAATTAATTGAATGTCTCTCGTCAGCTTGTAAAAGTTCTACGGTGGAGGTTAAAAGGAAGAAGGCATTAAAAAGTGAGATTGCACCATGGGTTAATGATAACTTACAAAGCCTAATATTATTTAAACAGAAATTGTTGAAGCAAAGAAGAAAAAATCGTAATAATTTGGATATACAAAACAAATTAAATAGAATAAGTAAGGTGATTAAAAAGGCTTGTCAAGATTCAATGAATAACTATTATAAAGACAATATTAGTAAAATTCAACATGATCCAAAAAAGTGTTGGAGGTTTTTGAATGAGAGTTTGGGTCGAAATAAAAAACAGCAAGTGAGATTAGTGAACTCTGATGGACGTTTAATTATGGATGATACCACCAAATGTAATTTATTAAATCAGTATTTTATTCAAGCACCCAAATCTCTTAAGCAACAAATTAATAGCTCTCCGTTAGATTCGTGTAATAGTCTTCGTACTCTCAATCGGCATAATGGTACTTTTCATTTCCAATACTCAACAATTGAAGAAATTTTATTGATAATGTCTGAACTTTCGATTAATAAAAGCCCTGGTCATGATAATCTATCTCCAAGATTATTTAAATTATGTAGACAAGAAATTTCACCACATTTACTGCGTATATTTAACAACATTATTAGTACTTCCGAATATCCTACTATTTTAAAAATCTCGAAAATTGTACCAATACCAAAGGAAATTAATGCTAATGTAGAGGACAAATATAGACCTATAGCCTTATTATCTGTCATTGATAAAATTTTTGAAAAACTGATACATCAGCAACTCGATACATATCTGGAAAACAATAAACTTCTCTATGATTGCCAATTCGGATTTAGGAAGGGAAGTGGAACGGAAAATGCTGTTGTGAATGTTATAAGTAATATATGTAATGGATTAGATCAAGGACTCAATGGAGTAGCGGGCATATTTTATGACTTTTCGAAGGCTTTTGATCTCGTGGATCATGAAATATTGATTTGCAAACTGCAGTACTATGGTATAATGGGTGGAGCAATAAACCTCATCAAAAGTTATTTATACAACAGGAAACAATATGTAGAGTTAAATGATTGCAAAAGTTTTCTTGGTGTGGTAGAAAATGGAGTACCCCAAGGTAGTGTTCTGGGTCCACTTTTATTCGTAATATATATTAATGACATTATGAATCTTCAACTTTATGGAAAGCTGTATATGTATGCTGATGACATCTCACTTTTTTACCCATATAAACATGAAGCGGCTTTAAAACCGTATATGGAGAGAGATGCTTCCTTAATTTTTGAATATTCCAGACTGAATAAATTGGTTATTAACACAAAAAAGACCAAACTTGTAAGATTTAAACCTCGCTTAACTAATGATGCTGGTAGTTTTAGTATATTTGTAAATGGCCAAGAAATATTTGAAAGTCAGTCAGTTAAGTATTTGGGATTGCACTTACAAAGTAATTTATCATGGAATCTTCATATTCAGGAGTTAAGATCAAAAATATCACCAGCTGTGGGATTGTTATACAAGTTTAAAAATAAATTTGATCAACAAACAAAATTACTTCTCTATCAAGCATTAATGCAGAGTCACATAAATTATTTATTGATAATATATGGCAGTAAAAATAGCACTGATCTGAAATCTTTGCAGAGTGTACAAAATAGAGCTTTAAAAGTTATTTACAATTTGCCACTGTTATACTCAACACTATCATTATATAAAGATGTTACTAAAACAATTTTGCCTATTATCGGGCTTTATAAAATGAGAGTTTTAATGTTTGTTTTCAAATCCTTACAAAGTATTGGTCGTAATGCAATACATTTTACGAGGAATCAAAATAATATCAATACCAGAAACTGTTCAAATCTTCGAGTTGCAAGATGCAGACTAGAAACCACGAAACAGGGAATTCAGTACATAGGTCCTCTAGAATTTAATAATTTACCACCAAATTTGAAAAACACGCAAAGAATTTCAATTTTCAAAGAAAATTTAAAAAAATATTTATTGCAAAATCTGGAAATGCTTATAATGTAGAAAATTAGAAATTTTTGTAACCTATTTTAAGTTTTTTAATACTGTAATTGATTGATTTATTAAAAATTTATATCATATGCCAACTCGCCTCAATAATGTCTTCGGACGCTGAGGCAACTTGTAATGTTTGATGAAAATACAGTTAATAAACTATTAAATTTAAAAAAAAAAAAAAAAAAATTATTATTTGGTTGGTATAATAATGAGCCTGTAAAGGATTACATTGTTGCTGTATGAGTGAATGCATTAAAGCATTTATAACATATGACACAAACACTCTATATTATGTTCATTATATTTGAACATATACAGGGTGGCCCAAAAGAAACGAAGTGTCTTGTCATTAGTCTTTAATTTCTCTACTTAAAAAGGATATTAAATTTTACACCCTCCACCACAATTAGTTGTGAAGAGGGTATATTATGTTTGTCATTCCGTGTGAAACTTTTTTATTATTCATCTCAGACCGCATAAAGTATATATATTCTGGGTCCTTGAGTAATTCTAAGTCGATTTAGCCATGTCCGTCTGTCTATCCGTCTGTCCGTCTGTTGAAAACACGCTCACTTTCGAACAACTCAAAAGAAATGAACAACCTTGGTGCCAAATTGCTTGTAGTTATCCTAAGCAGTTTGGGATTGAAATCCAGCAAAATCGGTTCAGTAGGACCAGAGCTATGAATCAAAATATGGAACCACCACCTAAAAAAATTGATCATTTTGCTACAGAAAGTAACATAAATGCTGGAACAAGGCACCGAATGAGATCAGATTTAGCAAAAATTTGTTATATTGGACTGGAAATCACGCTGTTAAATTTCGTGAAGATCCATCCAACAGTACTCCCGGAAAACAGTTTAGCAGGCCTTAAACCGTAAAAAATAACGCTACCGTAACAAAATTTGGTACATCACAGTTTTTTAGGACTAGAAATAACACCGTGAAATTTCGTGACGATCGGTCCATATTTTACCTTAGACCCCATATAAACCCTACTACCGGAAAACAGTTTAGTACGCCTAAAACCGTAAAAAATAATGCAATCATAACAAATTTTGGCTCGTCACAGTTTTATAGGACTAGAAATGATACTGTGAAGTTTCGTGAAGATCGGTCCATAATTTACCCTAGGCCCCATATAAACCCTACTCCCGGAAAACAGTTTAGTACACCTAAAACCATATTTAATAATGCTATCATAACAGAAATTGGTACGTCACAGTTTTAAAGGACTAGAAATGACGCTGTCAAATTTCCCTTTTACAGAATATTTACACCATGCATAACAATTTTCTGAAAAAATATGGAGAGATAACATTTGCGAAAAAAAATATGCCTAAATCTGTCATTTCGCAAAATTTTAAAGATGACCTTACCTCTTAATGATTGGGCAATAAGGCCATTATGGCTTTATCTCTCAATCAATTGAGCAATAATGCCGTCATGACCTTATCTACCATGGTTTTAAAGCACCCCCCCGAGGCCCCATATAAACCCTACTCACGGAAAACAGTTTAGTACACCTAAAACCATATTTAATAATGCTATCATAACAGAAATTGGTACGTCACAGTTTTAAAGGACTAGAAATGACGCTGTCAAATTTCGTGATGATCGGTTCTTGATTTACCTTAGGCCCCATATAAACCCTACTACCGGAAAACAGTTTAGTCGCCTAAAACCATAATTAATAACAAACGTCACAGTTTAAGATAATAATAACATCATACAGATATTACTCCTTAAACATTCGAACTGTCGGTGGAGGGTATCAAAGATTCGGCACAGCCGAATATAGCACTCTAACTTGTTTTTATTTAACTTCATAAATGTATACGGATTTTAGTTAATTTAGACGAGAATAATAACGTGACTAAAGAATAACAATTTATTTCAATTAAAAAATTTGTATTATTAATTAACAAATTTTTTAAATTTGCACCAGCAAACAAATAAAAAGTATCAATTAAACTTTTAATTCACTTGATTAAACATTTAATTCACTTGATTAAACGTTTAATTAAAACTGATTTTATTTTTGATAAATGCTTTGATTGGTGAAAAATTTTGGTGAATTTTTTCCCTGTGTACGCATGTGTAAGATGAAGCATTTGGCGAAAATTTCCTGTAGTACCTCCACTGTTTGCATTAATTTATGGTCTGATACATTTATGGCCGTTTTCTCATTAGGCGATTATCATTTTTCCAACGAAAAACTGCACTTAAGAGGAATTTGGTTTTCTTAATGTCTAATTTGCTTCTATTCTGTCGCAAAGCTAACCGGCACTATCTGCCAATTATTTATTTGCCGTAAGCATAAATTTAATAAGCTGTTTCCCATTTTTTGAAAGCATTTTGAGAGGTGTTGCCAACTGAAAACATTTTTTTTGTCAGTATATTGAGAAACCCGAAATCGTTTATTTTTTAACAAACTTATGTCGACATTAAGTAACAGGCAGTTTGTCGATAAATTGAGAAAATGGCCATTAACCTTTTGCGCAGGTGACAAAGGTGCAGTCAATTCCCTTTTTCGGCTGACACAATATTGATAGGTTTTTCTTGTGCTGAAAGAGTTAATTATAACTTATCCATGATTCTTATCTGACATAAAGGGAACCCTGAACCCCTCGGACTACAGTCTAGCTATTTTTGAGGCTTCCTTGGGAATCCTTGGGAATCCTTCGGGTACTAGTAGTTTACAACCAAAATCGCAATGCCCTTATTTTACAGTTTTGTTAATTAACGAAGCCATTGAATTGAAACTTAACTTTGTCTTTACATAACAGACAGTTTTTAAAATGATTTTAACTCTTTTTTTTTATATTGTACCTTCCTTTTCTTCAAGACAATCTAAAACATAAAATTAACAACAATCCTATAAAAATAAAGAAGCTTTTTTGGGCTACCATGTTCGATGAGTATATATTAAACATATAAAAAAAATACTTGTGGTCCTTTTTCACAACAATTTGTTACAATATTTATAATTTTACTCACAATAGCGGCTATAAATTTCAAATAAGGGAGACATATTTTGGGTTTTCAAACTAAAAATGGTTGAAAAGTTTTTTTTAAAGAGTTTAAAGAAGGACTTCTTGAGAACAAAATTTACTTTAAGATTTAAGGGTTAACAATAAATAAAAAAAATTAAAAAAACATTATTTTCTAAGTCCAAGCGTACTTAAATATTTCAAAAATATAAAAATACAAAAACTGTTTTTTCTTTTAAATCACATGGCATATATATATATGGTTTAACCCTCCCTCCACTACCACAAGTGGTAAGTAGGGTTATATTTTTGAAGCATCAAGAAATTCTCATCTAAGACCATGAAGACCATAAATTTTGTTTGTGTCCTTGAATATTTCTAAGTCAATTTAAACATGTTCTTTTGTTTTTCCGATTTCCTTAAAAATAAACCACTTGCTAAACAGACTTGGGCTGCACCACCTACTTTTCAATTACCAACTACATAACATGTAATGGGCAATTGAAAATCATCAAACATCAATTATAAGTGATTTTAATTGAATTTTGTCAATTACAAATACAATCACATTTTGTTACTGGCATTTAGGATATACCAATAATGATAACAAGTAATTGGTGATTGGCAATAACTAATTTCATGTCATTGGTAATTAGAGATCAACGATTACAAACCACATGTAATTGGAAATCAGCAGTCGCCGATAACTAGATAAATGTGATTGGTAACATAAATTTACCAATAAAAAATTATATATTCACAGAAAAAAATTACGACAAATCAATTGTCATATTGATTACCATATTCCTCAATACAATTAATTTTTTAATTGAAAAGGCACCAACAACCAAAATTGTAAATATAAAAAAAAAATTTTTGTTAATTCAAATTGTTGATATTTAACAAATATTTTCAATAACGAAGTTGTTTTATTTCATTTTTATTGAAATATGTAGAAAACTGCATCGCAAAAACTATAAATATTTATTTCAGCATGCAAACTTAAATACTGGATGCACAATAATGTTTTAACATCTGCCTAAAGGCGAATATTGACATCATACACCAGAATTAAAAACTAAAATAAACGAAAGACCCATTAAATTCTCTTTACTTTTCAAACAACAACTGAACCACATTTAGTTGCGTCCGAAGGGGTTTTTATGTTCCCCAATTAGATTTAATCGTAGGTTCGTGTTTAAGTTCAAATTTAGGTCGTTATAAAATCCTTAATTAACTTTAGCCGTGATTATTTATATAGTCATCATTGAAATTCTATTTTCTATTCTATTTCGCCGCGAACTTCAGTTGTGTCGCCATCCGTAATCGACTTATTAGTATTTAAAATAAAAAATTTGTACTGGTGAAACGTGTTAACAACAGCTCATTTGTGTGATTTATTTCACTACAGCGTAGTAAGTAATAATGGGTGTTTTTTTAAGAGCTATAGGAAAGTTAAAAAAAAAAAACACATAAAATCCAGAAAAATGTATAAAAACTTTATTTGAATCGATAGTACGGTCCATATAATTTAATGTTTGAAGATTATTTCATGCAAATGTTGACCGTGACTGCGCCTCAAATGGTCCATCCGCTAAGTCCAATTTTGGCATACTCTTTCCAACATTTCGGCCGGTATCTCATGAATAAATGCTTCAATGTTTTCTTCCAATGCGTCAATTGAAGCGGGCATGTGTGTATAGACATGAGCTTTAACATAGCCCCACAAAAAATAGTCTAAAGTCGTTAAATCGCTCGATCTAGGCGGCCAAGTGACCGGTCCCGAACGTGAAATAAAATGTTCACCGAACTCGCCTCTCAATAAGTCCATTGTTAAGCGTGCTGTGTAGTATGTGGCACCGTCTTGTTGAAACCACATGTCATGCAAGTCAAGCTCTTGCATTTCTTGCATCATCTCATGTTGTTAAGTAATATAGGCCCAATTGCTGCGAACGGCGACGAATCGAGAATTGATGGTCATCATTAACACTGGCCGATACAGCTGCGATATTTTCTTCGCTGATGGTTTAATTTCCAACAATGTAAATTTGGTGCGAAATTTAGTTTAGCCAGTAGTAAGCTAGTCTACAACCCCGGGGTTGCGGGTTCGATTCCCGCCAGAGACTCTGGTTTATTTCCTTCAGACAAGCGTCAAGCTTCGCGGGGATTAGCATAGGGAATTTAAAAAAAAAAATAAAATAGCCGCTTCAGTGTGTCGATTAAAATGACCATAAAATGGAAGAAGCGCGCGATGAATTTTCTTAACAGAGCACGCATTTTGATAATAAAATTCAATAATTTGCAAGCGTTGTTCGTTTGTAAGACGATCCATGATTAAATTATAGACCAAACTGAAGATGTTTGACAGTGAAACAAAACACGAAACGTGCGTCAGCTGTTTAAACCAGTGTTGACAAAAAGATAATAGCTAAAAAATCACCCGATAGTTTAACACATTTTGTTATTCCGGTTTTGGAAATATAAGTACTTTAACTATATTATTCTATTTCACGAAATTTTATTGCGAATTGTATGGAAAATCTGGTGCTGACGCAATTCAGTTTGAACACTTATAAGGGCGGAATTATCAGACGGCAAGGTTAAAGGAGGTCCTTAAATTTAGGTTGTAGAATATTGAGACTTATTTTGAGAATAGAATTTCCTTAATATTTGATAAGAATTAATATTTTTGTTGTTGTTGTTGTTGTTGTTTTGACAAATATCAGCAGGTATAAAATTAAGTCGAATCGGTACAACATTTTCCCTGTGTCTGTCCAGCATTACAGGAACACAGATTAAGATATCTGCTGTAAGCGTTTCTTAGAAGATTTGGATCTTATAACCGTCTTCCAAAGTACCGTATGACTTCTACAGGAATCACTACGGTAGTAGTAACAATAAGTTGTAAGGACTTTTTACCCTTTTTTAGTAAATTGGCCACCATTTTTCGGCCAATTGGTAACCGACTGAACACACACTCGAATATTCAAACACTCGCCCATAATCTTAAATTTTCAGGAATAAATTTTCTTATAAAGCAAAATGCTTTGCTTATTATTTTCTTTGTTTCCTCAAAAAAAAATATTTTTTTCATTGCCAAGAAAAAAAAAAATTTTTTGTCTTAATACAAGCAAATGTTCTTAACAGGTGTTAAATTTCTTTATTTTTAGCATAAAATTATTCCAAATATTCACAGATTCCTTTGAATTTTCTCTTAGTATTATTTTCTTTGTTTTTTTATTTTATACAAAATAATAAAATATTTAACAAATAAACTGTTGCCAAAATGTAGAAATCTGCTGTTGTTTAGAGTTTCAATTTTGTTGTTAAATTTCTAAAAAAAAACCTAAAACCTAAAGAAAACGGTGGCAAAACCAAGTCTATAAGAAAATATTTGTAAAATGTTTTGAAAATTATTTTCTCTAGTTTTTTTTTTCTCTTACATTTTTATAAAATAATCTACAAATGCTTTTGGCGCAGGATTTTTATGATGTGTCAGTATTAAACTCTTAGAGAAAAAATTTGGAGGCAGAAAGAAAAATTTAAATGTTTTATGAAAATTAAACAAAAACTAAATAAAACAAAAATTCGAGTGTTTAACAAAATGTTTAAGACAGTTAAATATTTCCTTAATAAGGTACAATTGTTCTTCAAGGTATGGTTTTGTCTTGGCTTTAAGCATACGGCTTTATGTAGTACACATTTACATAAAATTCAATATCACATTTGACTTGGATGCTAGGGCCTTTCTGCCCACATTTAGCTTTAATCGTAGGTCCCAATTTAGATGTCATAGTAGGTGCTTATAAAGTGTACATTTAGGTTAAATTGCAGTTCCACATGAAGCTTTTTTATAGGGGCTCGTTTAGCTTAATTTTTAGCTTTTATCGTAAAACCGCATTTTTCTTCAATTATAGGACGTTCTAAAGTCTACATTATCCTTAAGCCCTCCTTTATCTTCGTCCGAAGGGTTTTAGAGAGTCCAGATTTAGCTTCAATCGTCGAACCATATCCCAGTAAAAAATTTGCTCTAAAAGGAGCAGATTTTGTGTATGAATTCATACCTCAAATCGCTTCAAACCTGCTAATGGGATGCCTGATTTTTGTATTGGGTGTTCCAGGTTTGGAGGACTATTTTCTGCTGACGATAAGCGCTTTTTTTAACATGCAAACAAAGCACTCCTAAAGTGCTTTTTAGGGGCTAACTATATTAACATATTCATTAATGTTTTGCTTTTACTTGTTTAAATGCCTTTTTCCAATCATTATACCCACACCACAATAGTGGAGAGGGTATTATGCATTTGTGCTGATTTGTGTAACGCCTTAAAATAGTGGTCCTAGACTCACCTTAAGGTATACCGATCTACTCAGAATCACTTTCTGAGTCGAACTAATGATGTCCGTCCGGCAGGCTGGCTGGCTGGCTGGCTGGCTGGCTGGCAGGCTGGCAGGCTGGCTGGCTGTCCATGTAACCTTGTGCGCAAAGTACAATTTTGGAGATCATTTGATAAAATTTGGGTCATAGGTTCTTATTGGTACAAGGACCAAGCCTATTGAAAATGGGCCGAATCGTAGGACCACGAGGAAAAATAGGGGGAAATTTCTTCCTCTCAGAAACTATCAAACCGATTTTAATGAAATTTAAAACATAGATAGAACCATATCTATGTATATGGACACAAAATGTATAAATTTTTAAAAAAATCGGACCACGAGGGGCAATTTCTGCCTCTCAAACCGATTTTAATGAAATTTAAAACATAGATAGATCCATATCTATAGGGACACATAAGCTATACAGTTTTTAAAAAATAGGACCATAAGGGGAGGCAGGGCGCAATTTCTGCCTCTCACAAACTTTCAAACCGATTTTCATGAAGTTTACAAACATAGATAAATCCATATTTACATGGACACATAAGTATGATGTGTTTTTAAATACTGTGGTGTAGGGTATCATATGGTCGGGCTTGACCGACTATACTTTCTTGCTTGTTTTCGTATATTTTTATTTTTTTCGGTTTGCAACCTTCTTCGTTGTCAGCACTAAAATAGCAGCTTTTTTGTATATTTTATTCTATATCATTTACTGCTTTATAAAAGCTCTTTTATTGAAGCGCTCGATTATGCGCTTTTTCTCTTAAGTGCTTCAAAAAATCCCAATTTTTTTAATGGGGTTTAACTTGTATTACAGGTCGTTAAAAATCTACATTAAGCTTTAATCGTAAGTTCTCTTTTATCCCAGTTCAAGGGGGTAAAAATAGTCAGTATTCAATTTGAATCGTATGTTCGCATTTAACTTTAATCATAGGTCGTTGTAAAGTCTAAATTTATCTTAAATTGTGAGTTCACATTTGACCCCTTCGGTAGAAATATTTGCCTTCAATTATAGATCGTTTAAATATCCTTAAATACCTTTAAGCTTAGGTTTTTTATTTAACCCTTATGTGAGTGACAAAGAAACACATTTAACAGAGTGACAGGGTACCGGGGTACCACATACAATGCATACGAAAGTTTTATACTATATTACAATATATATTTTGCGAAATGTAAAATATAAGTTTTTGCAAAGTCTAACTAACATAAACACGAATTCATCTACTTGTTACTGCTTTCATACTTAAATAAGTCCGGTAAGCGCGAGAAGAAGGTACATTGGTTTATTGTCACAAAAAAAAGCACACTTATATTTCACCGATACAATTGAGGTATTAAACGAATGTGAACACATTCTGCGATATTACATCAGAAACATCCTATGCAGAATGTATGGGATATAGAGAGGCTAATGAGGATTCATATGATTCTGACGAGAGTCAAGAAACAACTGAAATCCATGCAACGTGGAAGATATGCTCATGGCTTAAATATAGAACACCTTAGGATATATTCAAAACTTTATTATCCAAGGGGAGATGTGCGATATAGTTTCGCGTGAAAGTAATAGTAATATGTATTAGAGTTTTCCGCAGTTGCTCTATTTTCCAAACTATATAAAAAACTAGAAAAAATCGGAATGCGTCCTCTGTGTGAATCCTGTTTCCAAGGAACTCAGTGCACTATTTTTTTTGGTTTTTTTTTTTTGTTTGTTTTTCTAATCTGTTCAATAGGAAGTGTATATAAATTCTATTTTTTGTGTTTTCTTCACATTATGTAGTGTTCTGTTTTTCGTTATAGACATACAGAATATTTGAATTTTTTTAGAGTTTTTGTTTAGATTTATAAAGGAATGAGCAAACAAAAATTTTTACCAGCGCTTATCACTAGTATTGTTATTGTTGCTTGGCAATTTGCACGACCACAGCACGAATAGCCTGTGTGCGTATTGTGCAGATCCATGTATTGTTTTTGTAAAATTTATTAATTGGCTTTTTTATATATTTTTTTTCGCTAAAAACACATTTTTTTTTGCTATTGTAAAAAGTTTTTGCTGTCTTTACCAGTCAAAAGGGCGCTAAGCATAACTGAAACGAACAAACATTAATGTGCTTACCCGAACGGACGAAGTTTGTGGTTTTTACGAAAAACAGAACGCTATGAAATGCTCTCATATTTATGTTTAGTTAATTTAGTACAGTAAAAAAGGTATTTATTGTATACGAAGATCACAAACAGAGAACTGTTTTCATGGTATTTACTACACAAAAACAATGCGCATTTGTGTTTTTCATATTAATACTGTACATAACACTAAAGAACAACAGTATAATGTAATGGTTGATTTTCGAACACTGGTCATAACCCGGTCAGATCAGCATTTTACAAAATTAATGATTAAATATAATATTTTTGGTTATTTGCTTACTTTTCTGCATGATTTAAATAGCTGTTAATGAGCTCACTCACATTTCGGATCTTTAATCAAACGCACAGGGTAATTATTAAGTTAAAAGAAAACAAAAGTATAAAAAAAAACGTATTTCATTATTAAAATAAGACTCTCTTCCAAGCACTAGTAGGTTGTGTTTGAGCATCAGTATAAGATTTTGTCATTACCCTGTAGATTTTTCGTGTCAATTTACCCCAAAACTGGCAGTACTATACACTGTAGACTGGTTATAAAACTATCCACATTGATACTATACTCGGAAGACTGGTTCTTAAACTGTGAAAAATTTTACTGTCACTTTGTGCTGGCACTTAGCTGTCTTTTTGTGTCGCAGATGGTGGATAGTAAAAAATGTATGTCTTTGAGCATTTTGTTTATTTTACGAGATAGAGAGAGAGAGAGAAACGGAACGTATGAAAACACAATCAGAAAAGCAGATTTATGGTTGGTATAAGGAGACCGCTAAGGGTAAGCCAAGAAGAACTGGCTTATAAACTGTCTTTGTGGCCTCTTAGTGACAATTTCTGTGGTTTTCATTGGCAACCGCGTATGTCTTAAAATAAAATTTTTCAGGAGAGCCGAAAAAACCCTTCTAGAGCAAACTATGGTTAGATATTGCACCTTTTGAACTTTGTAATTGAGTTAAAACATCGGAATGGGTCTATCTATTTTCAAAAATTTTAAAAAAAATATAAAGAGCGATTTAAATTATGCAATATGGCATCAACAATTCAAAATCGAAAATATAGACATACGCGGTTGCCCATGAAAATCACAGATTTATCCCCTCGTTAAAGTGGCCAGTCATGTGGCTAGAATTCGGACTGGTTGTGGCATTAATGATCTAGTATAATTACCAGCTCGGAGACAGCCACATGAACTACAGGGCAAGCTCAGCTTTTTTTAACTCTGTCTTGACGTCAATTGTATATGTTTATGGGGAACTGTATGCTTTAAAATACATAAACATTTCTTCCTTTCGCTACAAAATCCTTAAAAATTTTCCCTTAAAAAAATTAACACTTTAAAAATTATATCCTTCCCTTTTTAATTCTTAGATTCTTTTTAAAATTACTTTCTTTTTTTATTAAAAAAATTACTTTGCATAACGAATGCATGCTTGAAAAACTGTTATAACTAAGATCCTTTATTTTAAGGATAATAATGAAAATATAACTGAAAGTTTAGCTTTAGCCTTAATATGTGAGTGTGTATAAAAAGTAAACGACCCTCATAATTTTTTAACCAACTCATGTGTGAAAACGTTTATGACAAACACTTTTTTTCTTCCATAATACTTTTGTTTTTTTTTTTTTTTTTGGTGTGTTACAGTGTTACTGCTGCTACTGCTGCTGTTCGACAACGTTAATACTAGAAAACAAAAGGACATGCATGCTTTAACACAACAACGGCAACAGCAGTCGCATTTGAAAGATGAAGGGAAGGATTTCGCATATCTTTACTCTTTATTTTTGCTACTTTTGTTTTTATTTCGCAAATGAGTGGAGCGAAAAAAATCTCTAAACTGCAAAAATGTCTTTTTTGTAAAGATACAAAAAACACATCCTTACATATTTAAAATGATACATGATATTACATGGTGACTAATATGACATTGAACGGCTGTTTTTTTTTTTTTTTTGTTTTTTTTTTGCAAAATAATCATAAAAAGGGAAAACGAACACAGAAAACTTACGTTTAATGTTTAGGATTTCCATAAGATCCATAAAAGAATGTTACACCGAGATCTGTGTGAGTTGGCTTTGGCGGAGTGGGATGCTGAAGTATCAAATATCAAGTCTTGTAAAATTTATGTTAAGCAAAAAAAAAAACACTCCCAATTAGATAAAAATGGCATTGGGGTTGCGGGGAATCTTTTGGTCATGAACATCAAATTACTACTAGTAGCCGTCAGAAAGTACTACAGAAGCGGTAATGGTTTATGTGTGTGAAGTTAAATTTTAAAATTTATAACCCTAGACACATTCTGTTATGTTAACAGAACAATGTTAACTACTTAACAGACCTAATGTTAATGCTGTAATCATGGATAAGTCCAGATTTCTGGAAAAGGAGTCAACGTGGGCGAAAAAAAATGATTAGGATTTGTGGACAATACTATTCTCCATCGTTTTCCATCCCTAGAATTTTTAACAGAGCGAGTTGGACCGACTTATGGCCAATTTACTCTTTTGAATTCTCTAGGGGATGAACCCAGATTTCTGGAAAAGGAGTCAACGTGGGCGAAAAAAAATGATTAGGATTTGTGGACAATACTATTCTCCATCGTTTTCCATCCCTAGAATTTTTAACAGAGCGAGTTGGACCGACTTATGGCCAATTTACTCTTTTGAATTCTCTAGGGGATGAACCCAGATTTCTGGAAAAGGAGTCAACGTGGGCGAAAAAAAATTATAAGGATTTGTGGACAATACTATTCTCCATCGTTCTCCATCCCCAGAATTTTTAACAGAGCGAGTTGGACCGACTTATGGCCAATTTACTCTTTTGAATTCTCTAGGGGATGAACCCAGATTTCTGGAAAAGGAGTCAACGTGGGCGAAAAAAAATTATGAGGATTTGTGGACAATACTATTCTCCATCGTTCTCCATCCCCAGAATTTTTAACAGAGCGAGTTGGACCGACTTATGGCCAATTTACTCTTTTGAATTCTCTAGGGGATGAACCCAGATTTCTGGAAAAGGAGTCAACGTGGGCGAAAAAAAATTATGAGGATTTGTGGACAATACTATTCTCCATCGTTCTCCATCCCCAGAATTTTTAACAGAGCGAGTTGGACCGACTTATGGCCAATTTACTCTTTTGAATTCTCTAGGGGATGAACCCAGATTTCTGGAAAAGGAGTCAACGTGGGCGAAAAAAAATTATGAGGATTTGTGGACAATACTATTCTCCATCGTTCTCCATCCCCAGAATTTTTAACAGAGCGAGTTGGACCGACTTATGGCCAATTTACTCTTTTGAATTCTCTAGGGGATGAACCCAGATTTCTGGAAAAGGAGTCAACGTGGGCGAAAAAAAATTATAAGGATTTGTGGACAATACTATTCTCCATCGTTCTCCATCCCCAGAATTTTTAACAGAGCGAGTTGGACCGACTTATGGCCAATTTACTCTTTTGAATTCTCTAGGGGATGAACCCTGATTTCTGGAAAAGGAGTCAACGTGGGCGAAAAAAAATTATAAGGATTTGTGGACAATACTATTCTCCATCGTTCTCCAGCCCCAGAATTTTTAACAGAGCGAGTTGGACCGACTTATGGCCAATTTACTCTTTTGAATTCTCTAGGGGATGAACCCAGATTTCTGGAAAAGGAGTCAACGTGGGCGAAAAAAAATTATGAGGATTTGTGGACAATACTATTCTCCATCGTTCTCCATCCCCAGAATTTTTAACAGAGCGAGTTGGACCGACTTATGGCCAATTTACTCTTTTGAATTCTCTAGGGGATGAACCCAGATTTCTGGAAAAGGAGTCAACGTGGGCTAAAAAAATTATAAGGATTTGTGGACAATACTATTCTCCATCGTTCTCCATCCCCAGAATTTTTAACAGAGCGAGTTGGACCGACTTATGGCCAATTTACTCTTTTGAATTCTCTAGGGGATGAACCCAGATTTCTGGAAAAGGAGTCAACGTGGGCGAAAAAAAATTATGAGGATTTGTGGACAATACTATTCTCCATCGTTCTCCATCCCCAGAATTTTTAACAGAGCGAGTTGGACCGACTTATGGCCAATTTACTCTTTTGAATTCTCTAAGGGATGAACCCAGATTTCTGGAAAAGGAGTCAACGTGGGCGAAAAAAAATTATGAGGATTTGTGGCCAATACTATTCTCCATCGTTCTCCATCCTCAGAATTTTTAACAGAGCGAGTTGGACCGACTTATGGCCAATTTACTCTTTTGAATTCTCTAGGGGATGAACCCAGATTTCTGGAAAAGGAGTCAACGTGGGCGAAAAAAAATTATAAGGATTTGTGGACAATACTATTCTCCATCGTTCTCCATCCCCAGAATTTTTAACAGAGCGAGTTGGACCGACTTATGGCCAATTTACTCTTTTGAATTCTCTAGGGGATGAACCCAGATTTCTGGAAAAGGAGTCAACGTGGGCGAAAAAAAATTATGAGGATTTGTGGACAATACTATTCTCCATCGTTCTCCATCCCCAGAATTTTTAACAGAGCGAGTTGGACCGACTTATGGCCAATTTACTCTTTTGAATTCTCTAGGGGATGAACCCAGATTTCTGGAAAAGGAGTCAACGTGGGCGAAAAAAAATTATGAGGATTTGTGGCCAATACTATTCTCCATCGTTCTCCATCCTCAGAATTTTTAACAGAGCGAGTTGGACCGACTTATGGCCAATTTACTCTTTTGAATTCTCTAGGGGATGAACCCAGATTTCTGGAAAAGGAGTCAACGTGGGCGAAAAAAAATTATAAGGATTTGTGGACAATACTATTCTCCATCGTTCTCCATCCCCAGAATTTTTAACAGAGCGAGGTGGACCGACTTATGGCCAATTTACTCTTTTGAATTCTCTAGGGGACGAACCCAGATTTCTGGAAAAGGAGTCAACGTGGGCGAAAAAAAATTATAAGGATTTGTGGACAATACTATTCTCCATCGTTCTCCATCCCCAGAATTTTTAACAGAGCGAGTTGGACCGACTTATGGCCAATTTACTCTTTTGAATTCTCTAGGGGATGAACCCAGATTTCTGGAAAAGGAGTCAACGTGGGCGAAAAAAAATTATGAGGATTTGTGGACAATACTATTCTCCATCGTTCTCCATCCCCAGAATTTTTAACAGAGCGAGTTGGACCGACTTATGGCCAATTTACTTTTTTGAATTCTCTAGGGGATGAACTCAGATTTCTGGAAAAGGAGTCAACGTGGGCGAAAAAAAATTATGAGGATTTGTGGACAATACTATTCTCCAATATTATTCTCCACAAATCCTCATAATTTTTTTTCGCCCACGTTGACTCCTTTTCCAGAAATCAGGGTTCATCCCCTAGAGAATTCAAAAGAGTAAATTGGCCATAAGTCGGTCCAACTCGCTCTGTTAAAAATTCTGGGGATGGAGAACGATGGAGAATAGTATTGTCCACAAATCCTTATAATTTTTTTAGCCCACGTTGACTCCTTTTCCAGAAATCTGGGTTCATCCCCTAGAGAATTCAAAAGAGTAAATTGGCCATAAGTCGGTCCACCTCGCTCTGTTAAAAATTCTGGGGATGGAGAACGATGGAGAATAGTATTGTCCACAAATCCTTATAATTTTTTTTCGCCCACGTTGACTCCTTTTCCAGAAATCTGGGTTCGTCCCCTAGAGAATTCAAAAGAGTAAATTGGCCATAAGTCGGTCCACCTCGCTCTGTTAAAAATTCTGGGGATGGAGAACGATGGAGAATAGTATTGTCCACAAATCCTTATAATTTTTTTTCGCCCACGTTGACTCCTTTTCCAGAAATCTGGGTTCATCCCCTAGAGAATTCAAAAGAGTAAATTGGCCATAAGTCGGTCCAACTCGCTCTGTTAAAAATTCTGGGGATGGAGAACGATGGAGAATAGTATTGTCCACAAATCCTCATAATTTTTTTTCGCCCACGTTGACTCCTTTTCCAGAAATCTGGGTTCATCCCCTAGAGAATTCAAAAGAGTAAATTGGCCATAAGTCGGTCCAACTCGCTCTGTTAAAAATTCTGGGGATGGAGAACGATGGAGAATAGTATTGTCCACAAATCCTCATAATTTTTTTTCGCCCACGTTGACTCCTTTTCCAGAAATCTGGGTTCATCCCCTAGAGAATTCAAAAGAGTAAATTGGCCATAAGTCGGTCCAACTCGCTCTGTTAAAAATTCTGGGGATGGAGAACGATGGAGAATAGTATTGTCCACAAATCCTTATAATTTTTTTTCGCCCACGTTGACTCCTTTTCCAGAAATCTGGGTTCATCCCCTAGAGAATTCAAAAGAGTAAATTGGCCATAAGTCGGTCCAACTCGCTCTGTTAAAAATTCTGGGGATGGAGAACGATGGAGAATAGTATTGTCCACAAATCCTCATAATTTTTTTTCGCCCACGTTGACTCCTTTTCCAGAAATCTGGGTTCATCCCCTAGAGAATTCAAAAGAGTAAATTGGCCATAAGTCGGTCCAACTCGCTCTGTTAAAAATTCTGGGGCTGGAGAACGATGGAGAATAGTATTGTCCACAAATCCTTATAATTTTTTTTCGCCCACGTTGACTCCTTTTCCAGAAATCAGGGTTCATCCCCTAGAGAATTCAAAAGAGTAAATTGGCCATAAGTCGGTCCAACTCGCTCTGTTAAAAATTCTGGGGATGGAGAACGATGGAGAATAGTATTGTCCACAAATCCTTATAATTTTTTTTCGCCCACGTTGACTCCTTTTCCAGAAATCTGGGTTCATCCCCTAGAGAATTCAAAAGAGTAAATTGGCCATAAGTCGGTCCAACTCGCTCTGTTAAAAATTCTGGGGATGGAGAACGATGGAGAATAGTATTGTCCACAAATCCTTATAATTTTTTTAGCCCACGTTGACTCCTTTTCCAGAAATCTGGGTTCATCCCCTAGAGAATTCAAAAGAGTAAATTGGCCATAAGTCGGTCCAACTCGCTCTGTTAAAAATTCTGGGGATGGAGAACGATGGAGAATAGTATTGTCCACAAATCCTCATAATTTTTTTTCGCCCACGTTGACTCCTTTTCCAGAAATCTGGGTTCATCCCCTAGAGAATTCAAAAGAGTAAATTGGCCATAAGTCGGTCCAACTCGCTCTGTTAAAAATTCTGGGGATGGAGAACGATGGAGAATAGTATTGTCCACAAATCCTTATAATTTTTTTTCGCCCACGTTGACTCCTTTTCCAGAAATCTGGGTTCGTCCCCTAGAGAATTCAAAAGAGTAAATTGGCCATAAGTCGGTCCACCTCGCTCTGTTAACAATTCTGGGGATGGAGAACGATGGAGAATAGTATTGTCCACAAATCCTTATAATTTTTTTTCGCCCACGTTGACTCCTTTTCCAGAAATCTGGGTTCATCCCCTAGAGAATTCAAAAGAGTAAATTGGCCATAAGTCGGTCCAACTCGCTCTGTTAAAAATTCTGGGGATGGAGAACGATGGAGAATAGTATTGTCCACAAATCCTCATAATTTTTTTTCGCCCACGTTGACTCCTTTTCCAGAAATCTGGGTTCATCCCCTAGAGAATTCAAAAGAGTAAATTGGCCATAAGTCGGTCCAACTCGCTCTGTTAAAAATTCTGGGGATGGAGAACGATGGAGAATAGTATTGTCCACAAATCCTCATAATTTTTTTTCGCCCACGTTGACTCCTTTCCAGAAATCTGGGTTCATCCCCTAGAGAATTCAAAAGAGTAAATTGGCCATAAGTCGGTCCAACTCGCTCTGTTAAAAATTCTGGGGATGGAGAACGATGGAGAATAGTATTGTCCACAAATCCTTATAATTTTTTTTCGCCCACGTTGACTCCTTTTCCAGAAATCTGGGTTCATCCCCTAGAGAATTCAAAAGAGTAAATTGGCCATAAGTCGGTCCAACTCGCTCTGTTAAAAATTCTGGGGATGGAGAACGATGGAGAATAGTATTGTCCACAAATCCTCATAATTTTTTTTCGCCCACGTTGACTCCTTTTCCAGAAATCTGGGTTCATCCCCTAGAGAATTCAAAAGAGTAAATTGGCCATAAGTCGGTCCAACTCGCTCTGTTAAAAATTCTGGGGCTGGAGAACGATGGAGAATAGTATTGTCCACAAATCCTTATAATTTTTTTTCGCCCACGTTGACTCCTTTTCCAGAAATCAGGGTTCATCCCCTAGAGAATTCAAAAGAGTAAATTGGCCATAAGTCGGTCCAACTCGCTCTGTTAAAAATTCTGGGGATGGAGAACGATGGAGAATAGTATTGTCCACAAATCCTTATAATTTTTTTTCGCCCACGTTGACTCCTTTTCCAGAAATCTGGGTTCATCCCCTAGAGAATTCAAAAGAGTAAATTGGCCATAAGTCGGTCCAACTCGCTCTGTTAAAAATTCTGGGGATGGAGAACGATGGAGAATAGTATTGTCCACAAATCCTCATAATTTTTTTTCGCCCACGTTGACTCCTTTTCCAGAAATCTGGGTTCATCCCCTAGAGAATTCAAAAGAGTAAATTGGCCATAAGTCGGTCCAACTCGCTCTGTTAAAAATTCTGGGGATGGAGAACGATGGAGAATAGTATTGTCCACAAATCCTCATAATTTTTTTTCGCCCACGTTGACTCCTTTTCCAGAAATCTGGGTTCATCCCCTAGAGAATTCAAAAGAGTAAATTGGCCATAAGTCGGTCCAACTCGCTCTGTTAAAAATTCTGGGGATGGAGAACGATGGAGAATAGTATTGTCCACAAATCCTCATAATTTTTTTTCGCCCACGTTGACTCCTTTTCCAGAAATCTGGGTTCATCCCCTAGAGAATTCAAAAGAGTAAATTGGCCATAAGTCGGTCCAACTCGCTCTGTTAAAAATTCTGGGGATGGAGAACGATGGAGAATAGTATTGTCCACAAATCCTTATAATTTTTTTTCGCCCACGTTGACTCCTTTTCCAGAAATCTGGGTTCATCCCCTAGAGAATTCAAAAGAGTAAATTGGCCATAAGTCGGTCCAACTCGCTCTGTTAAAAATTCTGGGGATGGAGAACGATGGAGAATAGTATTGTCCACAAATCCTCATAATTTTTTTTCGCCCACGTTGACTCCTTTTCCAGAAATCTGGGTTCATCCCCTAGAGAATTCAAAAGAGTAAATTGGCCATAAGTCGGTCCAACTCGCTCTGTTAAAAATTCTGGGGATGGAGAACGATGGAGAATAGTATTGTCCACAAATCCTCATAATTTTTTTTCGCCCACGTTGACTCCTTTCCAGAAATCTGGGTTCATCCCCTAGAGAATTCAAAAGAGTAAATTGGCCATAAGTCGGTCCAACTCGCTCTGTTAAAAATTCTGGGGATGGAGAACGATGGAGAATAGTATTGTCCACAAATCCTTATAATTTTTTTTCGCCCACGTTGACTCCTTTTCCAGAAATCTGGGTTCATCCCCTAGAGAATTCAAAAGAGTAAATTGGCCATAAGTCGGTCCAACTCGCTCTGTTAAAAATTCTGGGGATGGAGAACGATGGAGAATAGTATTGTCCACAAATCCTCATAATTTTTTTTCGCCCACGTTGACTCCTTTTCCAGAAATCTGGGTTCATCCCCTAGAGAATTCAAAAGAGTAAATTGGCCATAAGTCGGTCCAACTCGCTCTGTTAAAAATTCTGGGGCTGGAGAACGATGGAGAATAGTATTGTCCACAAATCCTTATAATTTTTTTTCGCCCACGTTGACTCCTTTTCCAGAAATCAGGGTTCATCCCCTAGAGAATTCAAAAGAGTAAATTGGCCATAAGTCGGTCCAACTCGCTCTGTTAAAAATTCTGGGGATGGAGAACGATGGAGAATAGTATTGTCCACAAATCCTCATAATTTTTTTTCGCCCACGTTGACTCCTTTTCCAGAAATCTGGGTTCATCCCCTAGAGAATTCAAAAGAGTAAATTGGCCATAAGTCGGTCCAACTCGCTCTGTTAAAAATTCTGGGGATGGAGAACGATGGAGAATAGTATTGTCCACAAATCCTCATAATTTTTTTTCGCCCACGTTGACTCCTTTTCCAGAAATCTGGGTTCATCCCCTAGAGAATTCAAAAGAGTAAATTGGCCATAAGTCGGTCCAACTCGCTCTGTTAAAAATTCTGGGGATGGAGAACGATGGAGAATAGTATTGTCCACAAATCCTCATAATTTTTTTTCGCCCACGTTGACTCCTTTTCCAGAAATCTGGGTTCATCCCCTAGAGAATTCAAAAGAGTAAATTGGCCATAAGTCGGTCCAACTCGCTCTGTTAAAAATTCTGGGGATGGAGAACGATGGAGAATAGTATTGTCCACAAATCCTCATAATTTTTTTTCGCCCACGTTGACTCCTTTTCCAGAAATCTGGGTTCATCCCCTAGAGAATTCAAAAGAGTAAATTGGCCATAAGTCGGTCCAACTCGCTCTGTTAAAAATTCTGGGGATGGAGAACGATGGAGAATAGTATTGTCCACAAATCCTCATAATTTTTTTTCGCCCACGTTGACTCCTTTTCCAGAAATCTGGGTTCATCCCCTAGAGAATTCAAAAGAGTAAATTGGCCATAAGTCGGTCCAACTCGCTCTGTTAAAAATTCTGGGGATGGAGAACGATGGAGAATAGTATTGTCCACAAATCCTCATAATTTTTTTTCGCCCACGTTGACTCCTTTTCCAGAAATCTGGGTTCATCCCCTAGAGAATTCAAAAGAGTAAATTGGCCATAAGTCGGTCCAACTCGCTCTGTTAAAAATTCTGGGGATGGAGAACGATGGAGAATAGTATTGTCCACAAATCCTTATAATTTTTTTTCGCCCACGTTGACTCCTTTTTCAGAAATCTGGGTTCATCCCCTAGAGAATTCAAAAGAGTAAATTGGCCATAAGTCGGTCCAACTCGCTCTGTTAAAAATTCTAGGGATGGAAAACGATGGAGAATAGTATTGTCCACAAATCCTAATCATTTTTTTTCGCCCACGTTGACTCCTTTTCCAGAAATCTGGGTTCATCCCCTAGAGAATTCAAAAGAGTAAATTGGCCATAAGTCGGTCCAACTCGCTCTGTTAAAAATTCTAGGGATGGAAAACGATGGAGAATAGTATTGTCCACAAATCCTAATCATTTTTTTTCGCCCATGTTGACTCCTTTTCCAGAAATCTGGACTTATCCATGATTACAGCATTAACATTAGGTCTGTTAAGTAGTTAACATTGTTCTGTTAACATAACAGAATGTGTCTAGGGTTATAAATTTTAAAATTTAACTTCACACACATTAATGGTTTTTGATAGGAAGGGTTCCACATTATGGGAGCAGTTTACACACAAGCCGCAGGAGGAGAAACAGTCCTTTAAAACTGAGAACTTAGGGTCCTATTTTTTTCCCGGCCCTTTTCAACTTGTCTGTCCAAGGGTTTATATGTATATATATGACTCACGAGGGCATATTCAAATAAGTCCATGAGTGACAGTTGACTGATTTCTCTGTACAACTTAAAGTATATTTTACGCTTTAAATGTGACGTTTTTTGAATAATACGTGGAGAAGGAAAAATATACAAAAACCAGTGGTTTAACTTTATTTTCTAAAATCATTTTTATAAATCATATGTTATTTTGAATGTATTACGAAAGGAAGCAAATTTTTGTTTTTATTCCCTTTATTTTCTTATTCAATCGTTGTGCAGTGTTCTAGCGTAAAAATCATGAATTTTTAGTATGATTTAATATAAATAAAATGCCTAAACATTCATATACTTTCTCTATAAAACTTTTACATACACTGTATTGGAATTCACATTACATGACTAAATAATACCCAGTAAACAATTTCTGCCGACACACAGTAGCGCCCGTAGAGCAAACGAGGTTGCAAAAATCAAAATTTTCATGAGCACCGACGAAGTTTTGAATAAACTCATGTTATAGGAAACTTTTCAACGATTTCAAATCTGCCACTCTTAATAATATCACATTTTTAGTTTAGAAGATATAGCCGTTCAAAGTTGACCGACTTTCGGTTTTCAAAAAAACACACAATTTTTAGTAAATTTGTTGCGATTTCAGGTGTAATATCACGAAAAATAGGTAACGAATCGCCTTATTTTTTGTTTGTATTGATTGATGCATTTATTAAATGTGTAATGATAAAAAAAAAATGAACTGTTTGCTTTGTGTTTCTCCTGGTAAATCACTATTTAAAAACTATCCGTTTTTTCACTATTTTTCAACTTTGACGGAAAATAACAAAAATCTATATTTTTCTATATTTGCCATATTTGCAAAATCTGTTCTTTGATTATTTCTTTACATAATTCAAAAATTTTATCTGCCCGTACGTGCCCGTTTGGCTTCTAGAGGTAAAAAAGGTTAAAAAGACATGGTTGCAGAAATTGTATGACAGTAGTTTGATCTAAAATCTAAAAAAACTACTCATTGAAATTAGCAGGTACGTACCTCACTTAAACAATACTTTGGCGTACAAATGGTCAAGAACAATATTGACTACAGGTAGGCACAAATCTTATTTGGACACGTGCATAATATCAAAATTGCATTATTCAGCCTAATTCCATTTGTATGCAGGGAACAGGTAAATTTTTCGGCATGGTAGCATAAGCCTATATATTGCAAATGGTCAAGAACAATATTGACTACAGGTAGGCACAAATCTTATTTGGACACGTGCATAATATAAAAATGCATTATTCAGCCTAAATCCATATGTATGTAGGGAACAGGTACATTTTTCGGCATGGTAGCATAAGCCTATATATTGCAAAATAAGCATAATGCCTGGATTAGTCTACGACTGAAAGTTGGCGCAACAATTATTGAAACCATTAAACAATTTAAGTACTGAAAACATGGCGTTGAACAATTTTAAATTATTTGAACTGTTTAGAAAGTCAACCACACCAAATTTTTTCACGGAAGCTGCTTTAGAAGAACTTGATAGCTTATACGGAAATATTGAGAGAAGCGAAATTATAAAAAATAATTTTTATCTGATATATGCAAATATTAAGGCAAAATGGGTGAAATCTAATCGAACCATTCAGAACTTCAACTCCAAATACGAGGACTGGCTTAATGAAGATACCATCCTGGATATATTGGCAGTAGATAAACCCACCACATCAACCAGAGGAGCAAAAGGAAGGCCAAAAAAAAGTATTGAGGAGTGTTCAATTTTCACAAGAAAGAGGAAACTTGCCGATGCCACCAATGACTTGACCACGAAGCAATTATCGGAAGCGCTGTCTATTAAATTTACAAAGGATAGTGAAAGAGTTAGGTCGCACATAACCAAATCTGTTGCTGATGCAAGCCCACTGCGACTAAAAAGGATTAAGGAAAGCATTCCCACGCCCACAAACGCACACATTAAAAAGTATGGTTCCGAAGAAGCCTTGGCCTTGTTTATGGACTTAGAACTTTCCAAAGAGAAATATGAGAAACTACGGGCATCTTTAACGCGACACGGCGCTGACGTTTTACCCGGATACAAGCATATTACGCAAGCCAAAATAAATTCACGACCACTGCATACGGAATTTACGGAAGTCTCTGCGAAAGCCAATCTGCAGGATCTCATGGGCCATACAGCAAAACGGTTGTTGGAGAGTCTTCCTGAAAATGAGGTGAAAATTCTTCCTGAGAAGTTGACATTGATCAGCAAATGGGGCTGCGATGGATCATCCGGACAAAGCGTTTATAAGCAAAGGATATCTTCCGATGACGCTACAATATCGGACGGAAATATGTTTATGGCATCTGTTGTTCCTTTGCGGCTTAAATCGGATGTTTCCCTTCACTGGAAAAATCCACGTCCGTCATCAGTGCATTATTGCCGACCAATAATGTTTCAGTTTGCAAGGGAATCGGCAGAACTCATAAGGACCACGGTGAAGGACATTGAAGAACAAATAAGCAAGATTAAGCCTACAAAGCTGCAAATTGGAGAAGGAAAATATATTGAATGCAATTACGAGTTCCATCTGACCATGGTTGACGGAAAAGTCGTAAACGAACTGACAGGAACAACCTCAACAATGTCATGCCCGATTTGCAAAAAGAGTCAGAAGAACTTTGGTAATTTAAACGATTCTACAAATGAGGAGAATTACGAATATGGAATGTCACCATTGCACGCAAGGATAAGGTGTATGGAATTCTTGCTAAAACTGGCGTATACCCTACCACAAGAGGAGGAAAACTTCGATGAAAATACATCAATAAAGGATAAGGAAAAGATCAGAAAGAAGCAAATACAGGATGCTTTTTTTAAACAAGTTGGACTAAAAGTAGACTGTCCCAAGCACGGATACGGTAACTCAAACGATGGAAACACTTCTAGGAGATTTTTTGAAAATGATGAGGCAGTAACTAGAATCACTGGAATTGACAATCAAATCGTGAAAAGATTGGGAACGATCTTGGATGTTTTAAACTGCAAAGAAAATGTCAATTCTACAAAATATGGAGAATATGCGTCGAAAACTGCATCTCTTTTAGCAGAAATGTATCCACAGAAGAAGTTGACCCCGACCGTCCATAAAATATTGGCGCATGGCAAAGATATAATTGAGTACCAGTCTTTGCCAATTGGAGAGCTTTCTGAAGAAGCACAGGAGTCTCTTAACAAATTTTATAAAAAATATAGATTGCAGAACACATTCAAAGCATCAAGGGTAAGGCAAAATGAGGACCTCTTCAACATGTTGGCAGCATCTTCCGATCCACTTATATCTTCCCTGCGGCATGTGAAGTCACGAATAGAGTTAGAAAATAATTATAGTTTAGAAATGGTTAGTCTTTTAGATATACCTTCTCTTACGAACTGTGATGAATATTTTACAGAAAATTGAAAAAATAAATTTAAAAAAAAATAATTTTTTTTTTAATTTGTTGGGTAATAATTTAAAACATAAAAACCTAAAGAAAAAAAATAAAAACAATCTAAAAATGTAAAAATAATTTTTTTTAGTTACCATAAAATTGATTTTTCTACTAATTTTAACTTTGATAACCCATAATTAGGCCCCTACAGAGCGTAGCACCCTTTCCAAACGCTCATTTCATAGGCTGAACAGTTATCTATCATATGCTGTTTAAACTGTTCAATTATCTTATTCGGTTCAAAAGATATGATTTTTGCAACGAAAAAACTCAAATGGCGCCACTGTGCGACATGTCTAATGTCAGAAAAAATATGAAACAAACTTATGGAAAAAACAACCAAAATATCTAAACTTACGCGAAATAAAAATTAATTTTGTTGGAAACATGCGGTCCTTCTGCTATATAAAAATTTTTAATTTTCCCAGAAGTAGTCACATAAATGTGACAAAATATTGTTAAAAAAAAAAAAATTAAGAAAATTTTGACCCACTTACAACTACAATTCGAGTCGGAAAGAACCCAACCAATTGTAGGGGGATGTAAGAAAAGATAAACTCACTGTTTATTGTTGGTGTTTTGTTTAAGCTTTGATATTGTTACAAGTAAAACTTTGAGTGTTTAAAATTCTTATTCGCTTTAGGGTTTTATTTGTATAATATTTTTAGCTTTTCTAAAATCTTTGGAATAGGTTTCCTGATGAGCTGGTCTTAGCAACAATAAATTCCCGTGTATTTATCAAATATGAAAAAACATGGGAATTTAGCACGTTTTACAGAAATCTTCTTAATAATACATTTTGTATTGCCAAAAATGACTTTGATAAGACAAAATGAATATTAATTTCAATAATATAGGCCCAACCAGAATGTGCATAAACAAGCTTTTGCTACTCTCAAAAATTAACGAAAAGCCTATCAAATGCATTTAAAAAAGAAACAACTATTTAAAAACATGTTTCCATACGGAATGTGCGATCAGTATTGTAATTTGCTTATACAAAATTACAATCTCACAAACTTAAAAAACGTTTCCATGTATTCGCACAGTTGTTTAAGCCAGGTTATGCACATTCTAGTTAGGCTTTAAGGGTCGAAGAAGAGCCAATCTTACGTTAAATATTTAACGAAATGTCGTTACATTTTATTGTTAGCAGTTTCTACGCCTTTTCTTATGTTTTTAGAGTCTTATTTAAGGCTTTTCAACACATGTTCGAAAAGAAATTATCATTATACCCTTTACGGAAGATGGACATTGTTTATCTAAGACCCCATTAAAAATATATATTCTGGCTCCTTTTCAAAGGAGGAGTGTATTAACCGATATTGGTCTGAAGTTTGCGAAGCCCCTATGGCAAAGAAATGAGCAACAATATAGATTTTAATACAAATAAACTTTTCGAAGCTCACTAGCATATATTCTTTGTCGTCAGACCGTAAATTACTGGAAGCAAAGCGGATCATAAATGGAAAAAATTTGAAATAGGGGTCGGTATATTTTGCCCAAATTTCGAAATGGTAAACAACCATCGATATTCCAGGCGGAAATTTACGCTTGAGAAGAAACTGAAGAGGTATAAGGTTATTTGTAAGATTTAAGATACACATTAGAGTTGTGTCGTTCCCCATTCCGGAATTGCAATACGTTGGATGAGCACATGTATTTTTGTAGGTTAATTTTTTGTGTATTGATCAGTGCTGCCGACTTTCGTGACACATAAAAAATTTCGAATTAAATCAATTACTAATGTGATCCAAAGCCATATATTTTAGCAATATACCACTCGTTCACCACCAGTAACGGCATTAGGGTACGCGCAGATTAAAACAGGTATACATTTACCTAAAAAATTATATAATTATTATTTATGTAGTTGTTACGCCACAACATGAAAACAAACAATAACAAATTTTTGTTTGTTGACGTTTTTAAAAACGACAAAGAAGTTTTCTCGTTCATTCATTGTTCAAAGTAAAAAACAGGAACGATGAACGAAAGGAACGACCAATTCCTTTGATCTTTCGGATCGGTCGGAACGATTCCACAAAAGGAACGATTTTGCCCCACTCTAATACACAGAAAAAAATAATTTGAATATTTGAATACGTAATGAGCATATTTGATAAAAAAAATATTGGAATTTTCTGCGATGACCATTTTTGCGGTATTGATAAAAAAAGTTTGTAAGTATAGTTATGGAATTTTTGGTCAAGACCCAAGTTTATTGAGTCAATAGAAAAAGTTGTTGCCCAAGGTAATTTTTTTCAACAATCTGTTAACGTGATTTGTTTAAATAAATTGTTGGAAATTTTGAATATATCAAACAAAATGTTTATCGCATATTTATTTATTTACTCGTTAACTATGATGTTCTAAATTCCCAATTTTTATTCTTTGAAAAAATACACTAAAATTTATTGTTGGGAATGTAAATCAGAAACTCATTGGGAATTTGCCTTGGAACTTTTTAACCAGAACTCAAATAGAATTCTGTCCGACAAATCTATTAAGTTTTCCGAACTTCTCTGAACAAAGAGTTCCAAATGCTTGTCCATCCCCTTTATATTTCTCAGTAATTTTTAAATCATAAATTTTGCACGAAATCGGTCGCTAAAAAAGTGTGACAAATGTCGATAAAAAATGTCTGCTGGGTTAATACATTAAAATGTGTCTGCGTACATGAGCCCTAAACAATGTAATGCAATCATTATGAAACAGCGTCATCTGCAAATGATTTATGTCTAATATTGTATGAGTGTGTATTTATGATTGTCTGTTCAATTATTGTTGGTATTAGAATTTAAGACCCTTTTTAAAAGACATATTTGGCAGCAGTATTCTAGGTCTTTTTTAAATATATAACTTATTACAAGTATTTGAATAAATATTAAAAACATAAAAATGTTGGCAAGAGATTATAGAAAAGGAAAATAACTTAGCAATGTCCTATTTAAAAAAACTTTGCAGCCACTCTTAAGATTATATAGTTCCTTTTACAGCCACTTATATTATCTCCCCGCTGAACTCCCCGGCACCACTAGAAATCTCTTCACAACCTTTCATCTAATTAAGTTCTAAGTTTTTTCATGCCTCAGCTCATTTTTGAGTTTAAAAGTGAAAGCCAGGTATGGTCAGGTATGCTCATAAAAGTTCACTTTATACCTGCACATGTTTATAACAACATGTGCGAATATTTTTTCAAGTACACTTTATATAAATTCAACGTATGTTCGTTCATACGAGCACTTTAAAATGTCGAGTGGAATGTTACTTTTTCCCACAATTTTGCATTGAAAAATTAACACTACACATTGTATACATGTTGTTATGTTACATAAATGCAGTATACCTTTTTATGTTCTTGTTGTTGCTGGTTTTGTTGAGCATCATGCAACATTGCTGCATCTAGGTTAAGTGTAAAGTAATATTGTACTCATAGAGCAGCAGGGGAAAAAGGGTTTTAAAAGGATGGTTTTTATTTAACTACTTAAAGAACTGTATAAAATTAAACTTAAACAGATGTTGCAACACTACAAAGAACTACCAAAAAAATGCTCCATATAAATAAATTGAAGCATTAAAATCGCTAACAAGATTAAGACAAGAACATATTTTAAAGAGAACGTTTTTCATTTAAACAAAAATCTTCTCTTGCACGTAGAGAAAACACATTTTTTGATATGGTCACCACATGTAAAACTATTTTTAATAAAACATTTTTTAACTTATCATGGTATCACCGGCAATCATACTCTTAGTCTAGTATGGTTGGCTTAGAAAATGTCATGGTTAATAGTATCATTAATATGATCGCCAAAACGATAATTGGGAGCCCCGGTAGGCTAGTTGGTAGTGAGCTAGTCTACCTGCGCGAGGGTTGCGGGTTCGACTCCCTCCAGAGACTCTGGTCTTTTTCACTACAACGGCCTGAAGTTTGTTGTTACTATTGCTCGGTTAATTAAGTAGATATCCATATAATAGATTTTTTATTGTATTTGTAACTCTTATTGCAAATACAAATAAAAAAAAATGTTCGCCTAATAGAAAATTAGTAAATTATTCATAAAATTCGCTTATTAAAAATTTTCTATAAAAGAAACATTTTCGATTTTTTAATCATTTTCTAAAGTGTTTTTTAAGACCAAATTTTCTTTAGAGAAATATGTTCCGTTAATTCAAATATTTTCTACAAAGAACAAGGTAAGCACAACCTAAAATTGTTCTATAGCAAACAAATTTTGGTTTATTTCCAAATAGAGAAAGTTATTTGCTTAATGAAAAATTTTCTGTAAAGAGAAAGTTGTTTTTTTATTCGAAAACTTTTTCGGAAACAGAAAATTGTTCGTTAAGTCGAAAATTTTTATAAAAACAATATTTCAATAAAAAATCTACATTTTTTGAAAAAATAGTGAATTGTCTTAAGAGAGAAAAAAGTTTCCATTCAAAAAAATTTAATTTTTTGCGCGTATTTGTTTTCTTAAACGCCTATAAAGTGAGTACAACGTAAAAAATCTATTTGAAGGATTTGCCAACCTTTTTTTTATCTTTAGCTGTTATATTTTTTTTTTTTTGCTGTAATTTAATTCCTTTTCTATGAAAAAAAAAACTAGCCTTATGCAAATACATAAATAGAACATAATAGTTGTAATGACAAAAAAAATAAATTTATTTTTTAGACTACAATATGAAATTTATTTTATAATGAAGGACATGAATGAAATGAATAGCCGAAAAAATCTGCCATCACAGAATATGCAAATTTTCTTTGCCACGTTAAGTTTTTTGTTCTTTACTAAAATTTTTTTTTTTTTTTTTTTTTGTTTTCTTTCGTGCTAAAAATTCTTGCAGAGAATTTGTGCGACATGACATCAAAAGCGGAAGTAACAACTGAAATTAATTAAATTTCTCTACCGTTCGAAACAAGAAAAGTTTTTGGCGAGCTAAACTTAATACTAAGGCAAAAACTAAATACGGGAAATCAGAAAACTTAAAAACGACGTCTTCTGCCAATGATTATAAATGGTCAGAAAAAACTCAAGAAAAAAATAGGAAATGAAAAGGATTTTTGCACAAGACAGGAATCAAAGAAATTATAGAAAAAATAGGGTATACTATGGTTTTAATGTTCGTATGTTGTGGAATGTAAAGGCTGATTATGGCTTCTAGAATTCTGTTAACTGGTTGGAGCCTTTAATGAGCTTTTGAAAAAATTAATATTACACAATTTAACTCTTTAATGCAATTGTTGTATGTGTAAAACATGACTTTCGAAGCAAATTTCTCATTTCTTAAAATAATTTTTTGCAAAACAAAATATTATAAAAAAAATTTTAAGTCTCTTGCTTCAAATTTACTTTCAAATTGGGCATAAGTAACTGATTTTTGTGTTGCATACATATTTGATTTTTGAAAAAATAAAGCTGCCCCAAAAACATTTGTTGCATTAAGGATTAAAGGAAATTTTAAATTTCGGTTAAGATTATATCTTAAAATATACTAAAAACAAGTAATAAAAATTTTTTAAATCATTTTTTTTTAATTTTAAGGAGTTAAAGCCCTAAAAAACAAATTTGAAAATTCGACCTTAATTTCGAATTTTATTGAAAAATTATATTTACTATAAACTTATGATTTAAAATTAATTTTAATGCCTTTTTCAAGTTTTTTTTTTTAATTCGAAATTTCGAACATAATTTATATGTAGGTTGGTGTTTTTGACATACATTAATAATTCTAGAGACACTTCTTTAGCAAAGTTTTAGTTTTTTTACATTAAAATTCAAACAAAATCTATATAATAAAAATGAAATGTTGTCTGTTGCTGATCGCATAACTTGAGAACGGCTTGACCGATTTAAAATAATCACCGTGGTCCAACTTAGGTTCTTACGGAAAGCAAATTTTGCCCCGCCCACTTTTACGCCCCCTTTTTTTTATTAACCTAAAATCAGAAATGTTCGTATTAATCTGTTTACAGTTTTCATCGAAAGAAAAATTTACCACGCCTACTTTAACGCCCACTTTTGGTTTTTATTTCACCGATTTGGACGATTTTTTCTTTTAAACGATAGCTATGGTCTTAGGTTTTTACGGAAAGCAAATATTGCCCCGCCCACTTTTTTCGATTTACCTAAAATAAGAAAACGGCTCCATTGATCAGTAGTAATCAGCTACCGAGCGAAGCCGGGGCGGCCAGCTAGTTTAAAGTAATTTTTTTTTACGTTGAAAAAATTGTAATTAAAAAAATGCGGTTTTAATTGCAAAGAAATTTTAGACCTTATTAGCTTAAAAACAACAACATCTATGAAAAAAAGTCTTCATTACTTTTCACTTTCGTAGTTCAAATTAATTTTACAACTTTATTTTGTGACTAAAAATAAACGATAATAATTTAAACATAAAATAATGACTTGTGTTTATAGATCGTTGTTTTCGAACCAGAAGTTAAGAATTTTTAAGAAAAAGTTTAGGACTCTGAGAACTTTCCATTGCAAAAACTTGGTTTTATTTTAAAAATTCAAAATTGTTTCAAAACTTTATTGTTAAGCAAATAAAAAATTTAAAATTTTTTTAATTTTGTGATTTAAATATGTATTTTTTGATTTGATTTTGATTTTAATTCAAAAATCGTCAAGTATATTAATTTAACCTTATATTTGCAGTTCTAGAATTCTTTTTAATATTTCTTTTTATTATTTAAAAGATCGAAAATTCTAAGTTAATTTCGAAATTTGAATAAAAGCCTAAAATATGTTAATTTTAAACTAAATTACCCGTTCTAAAATACCGTACTTTTTTTTTTTTTTTTTTTGATAAATAAGTTTAAAATTCGAAATTTACTTATTTACATAAATATGAAAATAAAAATGTTTAAAAACTTATATATTATTTTTGTAAAAAAAGTTTAATAACTGAAATATGTATCATTTTTTAAAACAATTTCAACTTTTGAATACTTTAGTTAATTGATTAAGGATAAAAAAAAAAGATTTTCGAAAATTTTAATTTTTTTTCGAAACTTTTTTTTAACCCTAAAAATTCAAAAAAATTTAACTTGCACTTAAAATTTTAAGTTTTTTAATAATTTTAAAAATTTTAACAACATTTTGTAAAATTTTAAAATTTCGAACTTAATTTCGAAACTGGATTTTGATTGGTTAAAATTAGAAATTTATTAATTTTGCATTAACTTTTTAAGTTTTTTAAGAATTTCTATAAATTTTTTAGAAAATTTTGTTGAGGTTTGTAATTTCGAACCTTATTTCGAAACTGGATTTAAATTTGTTAAAACTAGAAAACATTAATTGTTCTCAAACAATTAAGGCTTTATATTGTCTGTTTTTATTAAAGCTTTTGTTAAAAAAAAAAAAAAACACTTTCGAAATATTTTAAATATTGTTTACTTAACAAATTTTAGTAAATGTAAGGACTAATGAAGGACTTTAAAATAATGTTTCGGAATGTTTATAATTTAAAGTTAAAGATGTTATCTCTTTTTGCCGACTGTAGCATGCATTTTACAAATCAAACACATTTTCTGCAAAAAATTTTTACCAAGAAATTCTTTAATACTTTTTTTGTTTTTTGTTCTTTATTTAAGAAAACTCTAGAAGTGACGGATGTACGAAATAAATGAATGTTGGAAAAAAATCAATTTGAATATCCTTTGGAATTAGTGGCATCTATTTTCTTTACAATTTTAAAATTTTCATGTTTTTTTTTTTGTTTTCTGCTCCGATTTCCAAATGAACCAACATTTACTTTATTGTTGTTTGTAACTGGGCGCTTTTCACGTTTCTCTCAAAATGAAATTAAATCTAAATGAATAATAAAAAAAAGGATTCAATGAATGAGGTAAAATTAACATTCTTTTTTAAACAACGAGACAATAATTACAACAAAAAAGTCTTTTAAAACAGATGGTTATTTACCAAGAATTCAACCAAAACAAATTTAAAAGCTTTAACAAAAATTGCGGAAAGGGGTTTCGTTAAATGACAAATATCCTTTTATTTACTTTTTATAATAAACCCTTCAAATTTCATTTACTTCATTTCATACTTCATAAAATGTGTATATATCAATCATTCACTTTGCTGCAATCATTTTAAATTGGATTTTCTTTGAAATACCAAACAGGGTAATGATATATGGCTTATTGTTTTGAAAACTAATTGAAAAAAGGGGAATTTTAAAATTCGATTAAACACACAAACTTATAAGAACGAAAGTGCTAATATACTAGAAAAAATTTAAATTAAAGAACTTGTTTATGTACTTCTTTTTCACTTCAGTTACTTAAAAAAAAGTTATGCAACATATTTAGCACTGGGACAGACTTCTTAAACAGCTGACGCTTCTCTAAAGAACATATTTAAAACAGGGGTAAGCAAACTACATGTCTTTAATAAAGGGGACTTTTTAACATGCGGCCAAACTCAAATTGGACTTAAAGAAATAGTCTTAAAAAAAGTTCTAAATTTGGAAAAAAGCTCAAGAGAATCGATAGGATCATGTCAATAAACAAAATTGGAAAATATTGTCAATGGCAATTTCATTCTCTTTATTGAACAGTTTGGTATGGAAAATCATTCACAAAAATAATTGGTAAATTTTTCATTGAGGTTAAGTCGGTAAGGCAGTTGCTATCGACGCTACTCAATATAACAGAGTATGGCAAAATTTCTTGGGACCAGATGCGGAGAACTACCTGGAAATGTTGTTTCAGCAAGATAAAGCCACAGCCCATCCCGCAAGCTGTTATGTGCATCTGAAAGCAATTAATTGCTCAAGCTTATCCAATTTTTATTAATTTTACCAGCCGAAAGATGGCTTGTACGATCCAAAAGTTGTGTTTTTTTTTTGCCGCAGACAAATATTGAATAACTTATATACAATACAATATTCAATATAAAGAAGCCGATGCCATAATTGACTACATTGCATAATCATTTTTATATAGTGACTCTCGAGTATACTCTGCAAGTTTAAGGGAACCTGTTAGGATTTTATCAAAGGACATTTCTTTAATGTCAAATCAAGTCCTTTAATTTCCTAAGAACGTCAAAACAGTGTGTTCTTATTCAAATTTTAACTTTAAAAAAATGTTAAATATTTGTATTAAACAGCACCTGAAAATTATTTTTTATTAAAGGTGTTTAAAAAGAATTTATAAATAGTTCATGCAATTTAAGGTACTTTTTCCTCAACAATTCAGATATGTATTTTTGCTGGATACCTTTTGAAATACAATATAATATTGATTGTATTCTTACTCTATTCGAAAAAGTTCAAAAACATAAAGTCACAACGAGTTTAAAAAGGATTTTTAAATAATTCAAGCAGATTATGGTACTTTTTGTCATAAATTAAAATAGGTACTTTTGTTTGATACCTTTTAAAATGCAATATAATATTCAGTTTTATTAGAAGAAGTGGAAACATTCTGTTACCTCGGAGCTGTAATTAATCGAACTGGTGGATCGAGTGAAGACATTGTAGGCCGAATAAAAAAGGCCACACTATCCTTCGGCCAGCTCAGTAAAGTATGGAAATCGTCCTCATAATCACGCCGCGTTAAAATCAACATTTTCAACACTAATGTTAAGTCAACTCTTTTATATGGATGCGAAACTTGGAACGCTGCCTCCCGAGACATTAACACATTGCGAGTTTTCGTAAATAAATGTCTCCGAAGAGTTTTACGAATCTTCTGGCCAAGAACCATCTCCAACAACAATCTGTGGGCTGAAACACGTCAAATACCGTTGTGTGTAGAAATTCAGAGGAGAAAGTGGAACTGGATTGGACATACACTCCGTAAGCCACAGTCCGATCTTGCCAGGAATGCTATCGAATGGAACCCGCAGGGAAGTCGCAGAAGAGGCCGACCAGCACATACATGGCGTAGGCAAATTGATAGCGAGGCTAAAAAAATGCACAAAAGCTGGAGTGAAGTAAAAACTATTGCGATGAACAGATCTGAATGGAAGAAGTTTGTTGAGGCCCTATGCTCCTTATAGGATCGAGGGGAATATATATATATATATATATATATATATATATATATATATATATATATATATATATAAATAATATTCAGTTTATTCTTTTTCTATTAACAAAAAGTTATAAAACGAAGAGATAAAGTAAATTTAAAAAGGATTAATAAATAATTTTAAGCAATTTTAGGTACTTTTTGTCATTAATTAAAATAGGTGCTTTTGCTTGGTACCTGTTAAAATGCAATATAATATTTACTATATTATATTGCATTAAAAAAAGTTTTAACACCAAAAGTTAAAAAATTTGTTGGTAAATTTTAGAGTTTAACTTAAATTTAATAAAAAGGACAACCTTTGTCACTGTTTTTAATTGAAAGAAATTTAAGAAACGAGTACCTATTTACGACCCACTTATTACAAAACTGTATTTTTCTATTTTAATAGAAGCGTTAAAAAATGGAAAAATACCTTTAAGAGTACCTTTTAAACATTAAATATGGCCCCTTACCATTTTTGAAACGATTAAAACAATTCCATACAATAAATCATTTAAGACTGGTAGTAGTGGCAGCCAGTACTAAAAATTAAACAAATTAAAAATTTTTAAACTAAAATTTTTCGTTCCAAACTCGACCAAATTTAACCAAATATTTTGGCACGCGGCAAACATGCGAGTACAAAACTTTTCAACGCAAAAATATGCGATTGGCGCAGAACAAAAAAGGCAGCTACTAAAGTACTAATGCTAAATTTGCAAAAACAAAGAAAAAAATAGCAATTTTACATTTAATCACGCACTACAACAACTCTACTGTCAAATATGTTAACATATAAACGATGTTGCACAAACATTAGGGGATTATTGCTACTAAAAGCTTTAAAATATCCTTGAAAGCAACTAAAACTTCAAAATAAGGGCAGAAAATGTTTTAAGGAGATCAACGCAAATATTTGAAAAAGGTAAGGAAAAAGGTTTAAGGGAAGAAGGTGTGTGATGGGTAGACGAAATTTAAATAAGTAGTGTTAGCGTCATTGCAACATGTTTTACAAATTCATGCAAAAAATGTGTATGACGTTGAACTATGTTTAATGTATGAATGAAGGGGAAAACAAAATAAAGGTCTAGTTAGCAAATATTTAGCAAGAAGATAAGAGTGATAATAAAAAATATTAGGGTCATGCCAGTTGATAGCGATTGCTATCAATTATGAACGATTGCACTCCCGTCATAAAGGAGAGAATAACATCTGCAACAAAAACGTTTTATGTACACAGAAAAAATTATTGGCAGTTTTTTTTTCATTTTACTTGATTTTAAGCTTAATTTTAATTATAAGTTTAATTGAATCAATCAACTCGGTTGATTCTGAATTGTTCTTATTTGTAAGTAAGAATATGTTTTATTGTATTTAAAATAGGTATATTTAAATTGCCAATTTTTTTATATTAAAGTGCCGATAATGCCGATTTTTTTTTAAATATGCCGATTTTTTTAATAAAATTATTTGGCACCCCTGGCTATGACATAAAAAACAATGACAATGTTTGCATTAGTACTGACTGGACAGCAGTGAAGATGTTTCGGTCAGTACTGACCGATCAGCAATGAAGATGTTTCGGTCAGCACTGGCCAGTCAGCAATGAAGATGTTTCGGTCAGTACTGACCGGTCAGCAATGAAGATGTTAAGGCCAGTACTGGCCGGCCAGCAATAAAGATGTTTCGGTCAGTACTTATTTAATTTATTTTATTGTTTATTTTTCCATTTATCCATTTCATTTTAACTTAATAAAAAAGGCATTCGTTTTATGACTAATCATCCCCTTAAACACAAACAAAATCCTGTAATTTTGTTTACTCATTTAAACATTGGAAAGTTATTGTTGTTATTAAGCATACTTATATACATACTTAATTGCAAATTCGTCTATGTACCGAAGACTCAATTTGTACTAGGGATGCCAATCCCGATTCCGAAAATGCTCGGATTTAAATTTTGTAATCCAGAGATTTTCGCGATTTAGTGAATCCCGAAATTATTAACATTTTTTTGTTTTACCCTTTTTATAAAAAAGTTCATCATGACATTCCCCCTTGAGGGGATGGGGAACAAAATATTGATCTTTAATATTATTTTGTTAACTCTGTTAATACTCTGATTGAAAACGAAACAACAAAGGTAAAACTTTGTTTGTTTTAAGCGTGTCCAACAATTATAAAGAAATTTAAGCCAGAAGTAAAGAAAATAATTTAAGAAGAAATTTAATAAAAGAAAAAAATGTATTTTGAAATACACAACACATTCCACTGGCGCACCAAATACGACATTGCAACTTAACTCTTCGCAGGGTTAGCATTATTATTATCTAACAATGTGTTTATTGATTCAATTAAAAAATAATTACCATGTCATGATGATGTTTTTTTTTTTCTTAAAAGTAAACAAAAAAATTTTGTTAATAATTTCGTGATTAACTAAATCGCGAAAATCCCGGGATTACAAAATTTAAAACCGGGGATTATCGGAATTGGGATTTCGGGATTGGCATCCCTAATTATAGTTTGCTGCATACGTCTGAGTTCATACGGCTCATGTCTTATTGACAATATTGATTCATGTCATGTTGACGACATGCGCTTTTTTGATATTGAAACCAATAACAAAATTAAACAACGAATGAAAAAGCAAAACGTAAAGACAGTACATGCATCTGTGTACTCGTTTCTTTTCCCCTCGTCCCTCTCGCCTATAAAGTAGCAATCCTTTCAATAAGACATGAGCCGTATGAACTCAGACTAAGCGCGGGATCGGAAAGTAATCAAATGCTTTACACAATATAATTACTGCTTTTATAGTACTGCACAAATTATTATGCATAAAAGCGATAAATGTTTTTTTCCGGTGTGTATAAAAGCGACAAGTCCTGAATCTATGTTGAATAATTTCAGAAAACATATTTCTATCTCTTTTTGCTGTACACAGTTCGCCTACATACACAGAACAAATTTTTTTTTGATTAAAACATGAAGCAAAAATATAATCAGCAGGGAAACCCGATATATGCTCTAAAAACGCGTTTTATGCGCATTAAATTTGCAGTAAAAACTTAAAAATATGCCGTGAAAACTGTTAAAAATATGCCCCAAAAAATTTAAAATTGCTAATTTTAAAACACAATATTCAAAAATTTATTAACAGTTACATTTAATAACAAGTAAGAAAGTATAGTCGGTCAAGCCCGACTATATGATACCCTACACCACAGTATTAAAAACACATCATGCTTATGTGTTCATATAAATATGGATTTTTCTGTGTTCATAAACTTCATTAAAATCGTATTGAAAGTTTGTGAGAGGCAGAAATTGACCCCTACCTCCCCTAGTGGTCCTATTTTTGAAAAACTGTATAGCTTATGTGTCCATATAGATATGGATCTATCTATGGTTTAAATTTCATTAAAATCGGTTTGAGAAGCAGAAATTGCCCCTATCTACCCTGGTAGTCCTACTTTTTAAAAAATGCATCCCTTTTGTGTCCAAAAAGATATGGTTTTATCTATGTTTGAAATTTCATTAAAATCGGTTTGATAGTTTCTGAGAGGAAGAAATTTCCCCTTATCTTCCCTCGAAGTCCTACGATTTGGCCCATTTTCAATAGGCTTGTTCCTTGTGCTAATAAGAACCTATGTCCCAAATTTTATCAAATTATCTCGAAAATTGCGACCTGTACTTTGCGCACAAGGTTACATGGACAGCCAGCCAGCCAGCCGGACGGACATCGTTAGTTCGACTCAGAAAGTCATTCTGAGTCGATCGGTATACTTTAAGGTGGGTCTACGACCAATATTTTAAGGCGTTACACACATCAGCACAAATGCATAATACCCTCTCCACTATTGTGGTGTGGGTATTAAAACAATCCTAAAATTATAAACGGTAAAGCCCAAACACCATAGTATTTACAGACGAATTTTTGAGATTTTTGAGGCGAATTCAATCTTAATACATACCAACATAATAAAATGGTTAACGGACACAAAGAATCTTATTTGAAAAGAAGTTTTTATAGGAAATATGTGCAATTATATACCGATTCTCACTATTTACATAGACTTTGTCCTACAAGATTGCAATTTGTACTTTGCGCACAAGGTTAACATAGACAGATAACCAGCCAGACGGACGGATGGACATCGTTAGAACACTTCAAAAAGTGTTGGAGAAATTGAAGCAACACGTTGTGTTACAGAGAGATATTTAAAACAGAATTTCGCAAAAAAAAAAAAAAATATTTATTGCGAAAGCTTTTGTAGGTACCAAAAAAAAATCGAAAATGTATCAAAATATGCCTTAAAAAAGCAAAATATGCGCTATAAACTTAAAAAAATGCTGCAAAACAGCTCTTTCAACTAAATTATGCAAAAAAAAATGCTGCAAACGGTAAAATATGCAAAAATATGCACTAACAAATCGATGCCAAAATTCATAAAAAGCTCCAAAACGGATAAATATATTGTTTCTGCCATCAATGGTTGGACAAGGAAAAACATGCAATTGCATATTTATGGTTTCCCTGATAATCAGTTTTGATTAAAAATGTTAGCAACTGAATTAAACATTTACTTATAACTACAAAAAAAATTTAATTGATACTATTAATTTGTTAACTGGATCAAATTTTAGCACGACTAACAAAATCTTGTAAATTAAAGATTTTGTATTCCCTAAATTACTTTGATAATTAAATTTTTAATTGAAATCGATTTTTTTTCTGTGTACATTATTTATGCTCGTTCATTGACGTATGTACTTAGTATATGTATTTTAGCTTTTGCCTATACCACTTTCTTCATGGATTTTTCAGTGCATTATAAGTTGAAGTATACGAATAATATTTTCGTTTTCGCATAATGTGACCTCAATATGATGTTTGCCTGTGTTTAGCCTTTAATAAAAGTTTCCAATTCTTATGAGTACCACCCTATTGCCCTTTATTTTCCCAACAGCCAAATCATATACGCCTTTCACGCACTCGCTAACGTGTAGTCAGTTTTTTTTTATATCAAGTTAAAGTGAAGAGCTGATGGTATTTTATTTTATTTCATTGTTTTTTTTTTTTTGCTTTGCAAATAATAAAATTATAAATTTGTTTTTTATTGCCAAACATCTCTTCGTGAAACGTAATTTATGAGTCTAATAAAGAAAAACATGAACATTTACGCAGACACCAAAGCATTTTTTTCTTCATTCTAAATTTAGAAAAAAAAAATTAATTTGCTTGACATTTAGTTCAAACAAAAAATAGTATAATAAATATTTTTTAATAACAATTTTTTTATAATATTTATGTGCATATAAATTTGACATTTGTGAACTTTTTTGTTGAAAGAAAAGCCCTTCTTTATAATGGGAAAGGATAGGGGATTCGTAAGGCATAGTTTTGTGTTGAATATAAAGGAAGAGGGGTTAAAAAAAGGTTCGTATTTGTATTTAAAATATTAAAATTAATTTTTTTTTAATATTTTGTGTAGGGAATAATATAGAGAGTATGTGAAAATATTTACTTACCCACCTTTTTAAAAAAAAAACATAAGTGACATAAACTCATGTATTCGACTTACGCTGTTTTGTTGATTAGAAATTAAATTTACAGCAGAATGTTTACAAATAACTAATGGGCGTTATGTTTCATCTATATATATAAAAATCCTATTCTGGTTTAAAATATACTCGAAACTTAAAGGAGATAAATTTAAAACTTTCCTAACGAATATTTTTAAGTTGATTTACCCATATACATCTACATCTGTTTGTCGGTCAGTCCTTCTGTTAAACATAATCTCACTTCGGAACGACTTAACGGGGAAAAAAGATTTTGGTGTCAATTTTGTACTCAATCTACCGATGTTAAAGAGCAGCAAATTTTTCTTATCAAACAATCCAAAATACTACACTCTAAATTTTCGTGGAAACTAAATATCCAACATAGAGTTAAGAAGTTTACGGTGGCCTACTACACCTGTCGAAAGTTGTTCGGCATAAAAAGGGGACAAACATATGGATCTCTTGTAAGATGAAATGTAACAAGGAAAAATATAATAAGTTTTGTAGTCAGCATGTATTGGTACTACAGGCTTATTAAGTATAGTCCAATAGGACACCTTCATATACTATCTGTCCATCATTACATGCAGCGCAACGAGGATCAATTTATCTGGATGGTGGATATTAAAAACATGTAGACATGCCAGCAACTTAAGACTACTGCTCCCAATCTTATACCAACAATCTGACTATATTGATCCTCATTCGCATTTGGATAAAAAAATTAAATTCAATTCATAACCTAAGGGCTATATGCATATGTAACACCAGGATATACAACGATGGCTCAAAAGAAAAACACGCTTTTGGATCTGGGTGCAAATTACGGCGTTAGATATCGATCGAAATTACAATACAATTTAAGTGGAAATTTCGATCGATATCGAATGCCTTAATTTATACCAATCTTAAGGATTTTCTTCAAAAGAGAATTCAGACACCATTAAAATGGGCAAGTTTGTTTTATTAGAAATGCACTATGGAACATATAACCCGCAATAGAAAGAATATATCAAGGCTGCTGACAGTAATAAAGGTATATTGGTAGGTAGGCAAGCATGCCAGACGACTCCCATTTTGCACTAACTACCACTGAGACAGTTGCAATGACAGGGAAAAAGAAGATGCTGTTGTCCATCTGTCCTTAGCTGTGAAGAGAAACATATTCCTAGACAACTACACACTATCCAGCCTTGGTTAGATACCTACGTCCAGACTTAGTGGTATACTAGAATTTATCACGGCTACAGGTTGCATCTTTTACTTCATTAGTAATGTCAATACGGCGTAAATGTTAATGCATCAAGTGGAGGGTTCTTGTCAAAACGGAGTCTTTTCGGAGTCCACTTTTGGAATACACTTTTCTACGCTGGAAATAAATTACGGCATAATATATACAAGTAATCAGTATCGGTTTAATATAGGAAATACTGTGTAAGCAGATTAGAAAAATTCGAAAAAATAAAACTTTTTAAAATTTATGTACATTTTGATTTAAAACTTTTTCCTGCTGAACTATATTGCTGGTTTTCATTCCATTCTTGCTCAATAAAACTAGTCAAAATTTGATACCTTTCGCACGACAATCGCTTCTACGCACCTAAGCGACTCGGAGTTCAACGAACAACGACCAAGGATTGCCACCTCAGCAAATTCTATACAATTTTATATAAAAAATGGCTCATTTGTCGTTTGGGTGTGAGCGTGCTTTTAACAGACGGACTTTGCAAATCGTTAATAGTACATTTAAGATATATTTTTCTTTGTGTTTTTTTTTTAAATGACAAAAGGTATAAAACTATTGACGCACACCAAGTTATCTTGTTTAAGTACTGAGTTCATAGAAGTGAAACCCATTTCTTACGTTAAAAGTGGACTTTGACAAAATCTTTTTAAATTTCTTTTAAGCTTTCTTTCACCTCTGCACACGCAAAGTTTACTTTGACAAATTTTGTGTTCATTTGTTGTCGTTTGTCAAATTTAACTAACAATTAAATACATTATGTATATATGACGAACGAAGAAAAAGCAACTACAAACGCAAGACTTTGCAAAACCAACTTTGCATGTACGAAAGGGGTTAACGGAAAGTATTCGAATGCAACACCTAAACTTATAATGTTACTGCGTACGAATTTGATAATACCTATGAAATGTTTGTTCAGTGTTTACTCTGCACATCCCACTTGATCAATTAAAAATTCCGTCATTATCATATTTAACATTCAAACAATTCTCATTCTCTACAATAGTAAATAATATTTTAGCTATGATTATTTGACTTATTGTTTGTTACATGAATGTATGTATGTGAGCAGAATGAGTAAAATATTACATACATTTTAAACTATTGTTTACATAAATTATGTAAATTTTAAATTAAACATTTTACATTAATTTCTATATTTTTATACCCTTCACCAAATGTGGAAAGTTAATTTTTTATATAAGTTTGGCACACAATTTGTAATTTTTACAATATTGATATTATGCACCATAAGTATCAGCGTGGCCATTTTGGCATTTTTGCAGCTAGATTTGGCATTTTTTTTTGTCTGATTTAGCTGCATTTTTTTTAGCATTTTTCAACTACATATTTAGCATTATTTAATTTAAGAGTATTTAAGTAATCTTTTTTGGTAAATCTACCACACTTTTTTGTTGAATGCATTTACAAATCCCAACACTTTGGTATAGAAACTGTACAATATTTTAAAAGATCTCTGATATCAAATAGTTAAAAAATTTGAACAGCTTGATCCATTAAATTCATGTTAAGCTGATTTTTCTCCTAAATTAAGATTTTGAAAAATTTTTGGAATTTAAAAGAGATACCTTAACTTTTGAAATAGAAAAAGAAATACGAATTACATGCCGGGATTTTATAGCTCAATTAATATGTCAACTTACACAACTAACTTTTTTGTGCAAATACTAGTAAAAGCGAGGTCTGGGTTCACACTATGAAAGTTTTCTTTCAGAAAGTCTGAGATTATGCGTGAGAGAAGAGAGGAGAAAAGCATGTTATTTTCCCCTCTCACCAATAAACTCAAACTTTCTGAAAGAAAACTTGTGATCCCAGACTAAGCTAACATTTTAAAGAAGAAATGATTGATTTCACTGTAGAAATTACAACTTTGAAACATCAGCAGCAGAAACTAAATTCATATGAATTGTTAAATAAGAACTCAACAGTTGATTTCTGGATAAATGTATATGGATACACTGAAAGAAAAATGCTTCATATATTTAATGAATCATTTTCATAAAAAAATTTCCTTGGGTAAATGAAAATTTTCATTGTCTACATGGAATTTCATAGTTATAATGAAATATTTTCGTAAAAATCGCTTCATTGGATTTCGTAATTACGTTAAAAATTTTCATTGGATATATGAAAACTTAAGTTTGTCCAAGTTAAACAAAAAATTTTAGTTGGGAACATAAAAAAACAATATACAAACATAACTATATGCCATTTAATTTATGAAATCAAAAAATTTTTTTATAAAAGCAACATATTTCAATAATTGCCTTCATAAATTTAGATTTTAATTATGACAACAACAATTTCATTATAATAATGAAACCAAAACTTTTAATCCACTTTCAATCAACGTTGTTATTTTTATTATTGACAATTTAATCTCATATTTACGCTCTTAATTGAGTAAAAAACATAGTTTTTTAATCCAAAAACTACACTGCCCCAGTAGACTAGCTGGTAATGAGCTAGTCTATCAGCACCGAGGTTGCGCGATCGAATCCCGCCAGAGACAGAAAAAAAAATTAAAAATAAAATAAAGTAAAATAAGAAAAAAAAAAATAATAAGAAAAAAAATAAAAAAATTTTTTACTTTATTGAAAGTATTCATCCAATAAATAATATTCATAGATCTAATGTCATGTTTCATTAAATCCTTTTAATGAAACAGGTTTCATTGATCCAACGAAGCGCTGCATAGGTTTCTTTTTATTGCAATTTTTCATGGGATTAATGTCAAAATTCATTGGTATTGCGAAGAAAATTCTTTCAGTGTATAAAAATGCATTAACCCATTAAGGACGGATGGGTATTTAAATACCCAAAAACAGAGCCTTCGTAGAAAAATTCTGGCTAATTTCAGGTAAGAGGTATCGGAAATTGGTTTTTACAGATAGATAAAGAAGGGATAAGACTACTTAAACAAATTTTTGAAAATAAATGTTGCCCCTTTAAATTGGGTAAGTTAGCGGCTTACAAGTTATCAATTTTTAATATTTGGAAAAAGTGAACGACAACGGCTCTGGAAAATTGGGAGAGTGGAAAATCGGAAAACCATCTTGGTGACTTATAGCCTTAGGTGTGATCTGCTTTAGAAAAAAATATTAGCTTAATTGGTCCAATAACGTTGACCACAGGTTTGATGCAATGACATGGGTATTTAAATACCCTCTTCGCTGTCAGATGGTTCAAAACACATAGTTTTTTTTTAATTTTTGGCAAGTAAAAATGCGATGTTTTATGTAAATTGAACTATTTATTAGTAAAAAATAAAGAAATAAATATCACAACTGTGGTCGATTATTAAGATAATTTTATATTTTTAATGTTTTTTGGGACACCAGCATGAAAATGTGCAAAACAAGCCTTTGGGTGTAACTAAAATTTGCATTTTGTACATCCAAACTCAGTTTTGCTTCACATTGTCCGAAACGGCCAAGCTGAATAATATGGCTTATCATATGGTCAAAGCTCTCCATGCGCTTTGCCATTTCTTGTGCATTGGTGACAACTTTTTCTCTTACACCAATGCTTCAACAACGCTCACATGAAATAAAATTGACTCATGATTGGAGATCCTTCAGGTTTTCTTAGCATGCAGTGTAAATTCCTGGCATACACCATAGCAGCATCCAAAGCATTAGTAAGAAGGCCTCGGCTCTTTCGTATAAAATATAAAACATTCCACATTCCCTTCTATGACAACAGAGAAGAGATGAGTTACATTTTTTGTTATGTTTTTTCGCACAAGCAAAAGCAAAAGAATTTTGTTTTTGCTCCCGTTACCATTCTTATGTAACTGCAAAAGAAGCGAGAGCAATGGCAACGTGTGTAAAAAGATATGAGAGTGGAATAAAGCGAGCAAACCTTGTAAAGGGCCAATGTTGAATGTGAACCTCACCTTATTATGGATTATTATTAATATGGGCGTTCAAATCAAAATGCACTTCGTGATTCAGTGATGAGGCACATCAGTGGATTCGGCAATAAGCAGAGTCGCCGCATTTGGGCGAATGATAATCCAAGAGTGATTGTCGAAAAACCAATGCGCTCACAAGAGTGACTGTTTGGTGTGGCTTATGGGCTGGCGGCATCATCGGGCCGTATTTTTTCCAAAATGAGGCCGGTCCGGCAGTTACGATGATACGAACTTTTTATGGCCCGAATTGGAAGATATGGATGTGGACGATATGTGCTTTCAACAGGACGGTGCCACAAAGCTAACGAAACAATCGCTCTTTTGCGCAACGAATTCAATGGCCGTGTTATCTCACGTGGTGGCGATGTCAATTGGCCGCCAAGATCATTTGATTTGACACCGTTGGTCTTCTTTCTTTTGGGGATATTTGACAGAAAAGGTGTACGTCGATAAGCAAGCAACAATTCAAGAGCTATAGGATGAGATAATTCGGCCCATTAACGGCTTAGAACCTCAATTATGCCTCAGCCATTTGCCCGATATTTTGTTCCATACATGATTGAACCATACCAATATTTTCATAATAAAAATAAATGACAATAACTTCCTAAATAATTGGTGTTTTATTCAAAACAATCATCGGTCCTTAAAATTTAACCATCCTTTTCATCCAAAAGAAGGAATACAAAGGCCCTCTAGAAGGCATCCGTACTTCTTCCTTTTCCCGCTGGGACAGATTCAACGTACATAGTGAAATAAGCACACAACACACACATCAAAGCATGCAATAAATGAATTTATTAATTTTTGGTGTTCAAAAAATCTTGTGTTTTAGAACTATTTAAGAGCGAAGTGGGTAGAAAAATACCCATGGTCTAGGGGCCAAGGTTTGACAGGTAAAAATAAAAACAAAACGCAATGTCAATATAAATGCCCATAATATCAAATGTGTGAAATTTCATCAAAATCGTACCACGAAATCGGGGTTCAGTCTTTAATGGGTTAAATGAAAATCCATTCAGTGAATTAGCTTCTATTGCAACGAAGTTCTTGGTTTTGCCATTTTGCAACGCGTAAGTTAAAATAGGTTTTAAGTGGTATAATTCTATTAAAAACGACGTTAAAATGACGTTAAATAGCTGAAGAAGAATATTCAATTGATGACGTATTTAATTTATAAAATTAAATTTTTTATTAAACCTGTTATATAAATTTTATTGAAATACTAAATAATAGCCATTTATGCGTCAAGTTCCTTTGATTTTTTGTTTTGGTATGGTATCTTTTGTTTGAAAACATTTTTTTTTACATACGTATATAAGGACTGAAATATATTCGATTTATAATTTTAAGACTTTTTATGTTTAATAAATATTTTATTTTTATTTTTTAATATGTTTGTTCTATTAATATGATTATAGGGAAAATTATGTAAAATAAATCATATATAAAGGCATATTAACTAAAATAACAAAACAATAATACAATTCAAATTTTAGCATTATTTTTTGGCAGTTTATGATTTTTTTGGCATTTTTTAGCATTATTTGACAGCCAATTTAGCTGTAAAATATTTTTGGATATGGCCACACTGATAAGTATTCATATATGTATATTATGGGCGCTTATGAGTAGCTGAGTGGATTTAGCGATGTACGTCGGTCGGTTTGTCTTTCCGTGTAATATTGAAATTGGGTTTCCGAAGACCCCAGATATGATGGGGAATATTTTGTTACATACATATTTATATCGCGTATAGTCCGGAATAGTTTTCTATTTAAACTAAGATACATCGTATACATGGTACAGTAACACCCATAAAATATATGATAGGAGAACCAAATTTGGCTCAGGTATTTTCTATATTTAAATATCCAAATCCAAATCTGACTACTGGTTCTAGAAAAAAAGTAGCTTTTCAATATTATTGTGAATGGTATAAAATATTCGACATAGCCGAATATAGCACTTCTACATGTTTTTTTTTTTTTTTTTTTTTGCTTAAAATGTTATTGTTATTACTAAAATGCTCCAACAAAATGCAATCATTGATTTGCATTTATCATATATTTGCAGACATTTTTGGGAAAATGTTATAATGTAAATACACTCCTGAATGTTACACAAAATACTCGTACTTCTGAAAAGCTGTCCATGTGTGAGAGTTTAAAGTTCAAAATTACTACAATAATATCGGTAAAGTAACAAAATAGAACCCAGAGTGTTGAATACCAAATGGAGAAAATAATAGCAATAGGAATGATATAAATAAAATATGCAAAATATAAAAGAGGCCAACTGAAAAGTAACTTTGAAAATAAAATAGAAATTGTTTTCTTTAAAGAATTTATGTAATTACTTTAATTAGAAATAAAGACAAAAAAAATTGAGTTTTGTATTTTCCTTTAAAATAAAGCCTTTTCAGTCCATCCACGTAAATTAAATCCATACACATTTTGCATAAAATTTACATTTCCACACATACCTATTTACTTTTCACATAATACTTGTAAAATACACATAATTGAACATTTTGGTCAAAATTATGTTTCACATTGTATACGAAATTAAACTGTGCTATGTACATATAGTAAATATGTATGAATGTGCTGCAAGTATATGTGAATACATTTGTCAATGTTTGTTTACATTTAGTACATAAATATGCATGTGTGTGTAAAAGTAAATCTGAATATTGGTTCATTTAATATGCAATACAATGAATTTTGTTTTTGATATTCATGTCCATTGTAAATTTCAGCACACAAGAACAAATATACAAACACATAATACGTACATATAAACATATACCTTAAACGAATGTATTTATCCGTGCATAACTGCATATTTTATGTGAAAAATTTTAAGTGACCAATTAAACGAAAAGGAAAATCATATAAGCCGAACTAGGATTAAACTTAAACTGAGCTATAATTATACAAACACCTTTTTAAATTCAAAAAAAGTTCATTATGCGTTTGTTTTAATGTGTGCAGCACAATATTAGTTCTAGGCCCACTTTTCAGTATACAGACCGACTTGCTAGATCGATATAAAGATATCCTTCCGTCCATCCAGCTGGCTGATTGATTGTTTGTTCGCAAAGTATAGGTCGCAATTTTAGAGATACTTCTTTGAAACTCGGAATATACGTTTTAATTGTCATAAGGACGAAAATTGAAAATGGTGAGAACCTGTTCATAATTTTTCGTAGTCACAATACAAATTTCTTTTTGAAATAGAGTCTTTGCGCTCATAAACCATCTTTATCCCTAAATGTGCTTTACACAAATTAAATATTATAAATACTTAAGCTGATAATGATTCGTTCACCAACAAATGTTAATTAATACTTTAAAGTCGATGTTGCAAATGAGGGTATACGAAGTTTGTTACTCCGTGTGAAACTTTTTTAATATTCATCTACGACCCATTAAAATACATGTATTCTGGGTCCTTGAGTTCCTCGAAGTCGATTAAGCCATGTTCGTCTGTTGAAATCACGCTCACTTGTGAAGGACTCAATAGAGAAGAACAGTTTAGTGTTAAATAGTCATTAGTTGCCCTTAAAAGGTTGGGATTAAAATCAAGCGCAATCGTATTAATAAGAAAAGTATCATAACTCAAATTTAGAACAATAACCCTAAAAAATTTAAATTTCTGTTACAAAAACCAAAAAAAATGGATGAGGATTTTCAGTGACTGTTATTAAATTTTGACCAGAAATCGCAATGTAAAATTTCGTGACATTGCTATTATTCCATAATTTACGAAATTTTTCTAAACGAACATTTTTATTTTAGTTTGACCAACAGGCCTTAAGGTCGGTTTGCAATAAGCCCATTCTCGGAACACAATTTAACACCTAAAACCGTTTATCCCAACAAACACGAAGTCAAGCCTTTGATATGAAATGACTTTATCATTTGACATCAAACACAATTTTGAAACGTTTTTCAATTGTTTGATTTAACATTTATGTATATTCAAATTGATAATGATTTCAAAATAAACAATTGATATCAAATGTTTTATCAATTTGATGTCAAATGTTTTTTAAATGTTAAATTCAAATCAAAAATAAACTTGGCAACACTAGAGCGAAAAAAGCATTAAAAATGACGATTAAAGTTAAATTTTTTACTTTGTGGTTACATGTGTTTTACTATTAAAAATAAATTTTAATATTAAGTGAACAGTTTATTTCTTGTAAAAATTAAAAATTATTTGTGAGTAATTCCAATGATTAAGAATACATTAAAAAGGAAAATAAAACGGGAAAGTGAAGAAAGTTTGTTGAACGATCGCGGTGCTACAATCCTCAAATTAAAAGGGACCAAATGAATCTGACAGCTATGTAAAATGTTCCGCTGAATCCGAATATAAAGTCAGAATTGTTAAAAGTAGAACAGTTTTTGAGATATTCCAAAATAACCGTTATTTGTGTTTTTATAAAAGAGATGATGTGACTTGAATGCAAATATATTAAAAAATTTTAAACGGATTATGTATTTCTTGCTCTTTAGTGAAAGGCTATAAAATTTCTAAAATAACCATGGATTGCTAGTGAAGATTGGTCTAGAAATGACAGAGTAAGAGGGGACAAAAGTTCAAGCTTCATTGAAAATGTTATGATTTTGTTAAATTTTGCTCTTTTCAAGTTATTTTTTTTTAAATTAATGATTTCAAAATCCTAATGTTTTTTTGCATGCGACATTAGATTATTTTAATATGAACATTTTGCGCCCAACAAGAGATAGATTGGTACAAAAATGATAAAGCTACAGAAAATTTTGTAAATAAACCCACATAGAAATTCAATAGTTTTAAGCTATTTAAAATATTTATTTTTACTAAAAATTAAACTTTGTATATTTATTTGTTGAGTTTTTCTTTGATTTGATACAAACCGAAAAGTGGGTTACTTGAATTAATCTTCTGTAACTTTGTCATTTTTGCACCGATCTAGATACTATTTGGCACAAAATGTTCGTATTGAAATAGGCTAATGTCGTAAGTGATAAAACTTAAAAAAAAATTAATTTTTTGGTTTAAAAAAATAACTTGAAAAGAGCCAAATTGCAAAAAATCATAAAATTTATAATGAAGTTTGAAATTTTGTCCACTATAACTCTGCCATTTATTGACTAATCTTAACAAACGGCCCATGGTTATTTTAGAAATTGTATAACCTTTCACTGAAAAGAAATAAATGCATAATCCGTTTAAAATTTTTGAAGATATTTGCATTTAAGTCACATAATCTTTTTTTAAACACAAATAACGGTTATTTTGGAATATCTCAAGAACTGTTCTACTTTTGACAATTCTGACTTCGGATATTCGGATTCAGCGGAAAATTTTACATAAAGATTAGGTGTCCATTTCATTTGTTCAAAAAACTGTCACGTAGTGCAATCAGATCTGGGAAGCATTTTTGTAAAATACTTAAGACTTTGTCGGATAGTGTATAACGGCCTTAAACATCGCACTGATGCATTTTGCAAAATTTTTGTTCAATATTAGTCCAATTCGTAAGCACTGTCTTATCGTTTAAAAATTTTAGAAAATCCAAAATTTTTTTTTACGAAATAGGTAGGTAATGAAAATATATGAAAAGTGAAACTAAAATATGACATTAATAAATTTTAGTACTAATTTTTTACTTCCCACTTGGTATTATTTATTTTTTCTTTAATATTTGCCATTCCCATTATTCGCTTACATGAAATTAAGCCAGGTATGGCAGTTTTTTGGGTTGAAATGGTTTTAAGCAGGGCAACCAGAAATATGCTCTAAAAACAGGTTTTATGCGCATTAAATATTCAGTAAAAACTTAAAAATATGCCCTAAAAATTGTTAAAAATATGCCCTTAAAATTGTTAAAAAATATTCCCCAAAAAATCAAAAATTGCTAATTTGAAAACAAAATATTTAAAAATTTAATAACAGTTACATTTAATACAAACAATCCTAAAATTATAATCGGCAAAGCCCAAACACCATAGTATTAACAGACGAATTTTCGGGATTTAACCCTATTTGGAAATGATGGGAAGTCATGGGCTCACAAAAACAAAGTTATGTTTTGAGGTTAAAATTCATATAAGAGTTATTTGTACCGAGTATTATCCAAATATCAACATCCATATGAGATTTTTTGTCTTAAAGGGATTTCAAGGACGGTTGCTTAATTGTTTATTAATGGTAACATTTCAAAAGAAGGTAAAGCTTTTTAAAGATGTAAGCGTCGGGCAAATGTGAACTGATTCGAAAATTATATAATTTGCAGTTAAATATTTTTGGGGCGAATTTAATCTAAATACCAACAGAACAAGATGGTTTACGCACAAAGAGTCTAATTTGGAAAGAAGTTTTTATGAAGAGTATTTAAAATTATAAAAGGATTCTCATCATTTACATAGAATTCGTCCTTAGTACAATTAAAATGTATTTTCTAAATTTGATCGAATTATCTACAAGATTGCAAGATTGATTTTAAAGGGACATTGTAAGATCCCTTTAAAATGTGATTCTAAATCGAATGGCATACTAAAAGATTTCTATGTACTACACATATCGCCAAAAACGTATATATGTTATTGATTTTTGCTTAATTTTCGCTCACATATAAAATTTTAAAGTTTATTGACGATCTGCTTTGTCTTACAATTTTCGAGTAGGTAAAAACTAAATGTAGATGCCAAAATTTAAGCAACACACGTTGGGTTACGGATAGATATTTAAAAAAAAAAAAAAATTTTCGCAAAAAAAAATTTTATTTGCTGCGAAAGCTCTTGTAGTCATCTAAAAAAATGAATATTTACTAAAATATGCCTCAAAAGGGCAAAATATGCGCTTAAAACTTGAAAAAAAAAATTATGCAAAAAGGCTCTTTTTTTTAAATTATGCAAAAAAATTTGCAAACAATAAAATATGCAAAAATATGCACTAACAAATCGATGCCAAAATTAATTAAAAGCTCTAAAGCGGATACATATATTGTTTCTGCCTTCATTGGTCGCACGGGGAAAAACATGCAATTGCATATTAATGGTTTCCCTGGTCATAAATATTAATTGATAAGAAAATTTAATTCAAAAAGTTAAAAAATATCATTTGAAATGAATTAAACATATACCTATTTAACATTAAAGAGTACATAGGTATTCAGTTGTTGGTGTAAGATATCACATTCTAAAAAGATTTTTACAAATTCACCGAACAAATCGAAAATTGCCTGGCCTGGTACAAATACAACAATTTCAAAACATACCTACCTTTAAAAATCAATCGTACCTACTTATAATTAGTAAATTAACAACAACAAAAATACAAAATATCTAGTAGGTATAATTTAACGACTAGACAATGAATACGACAAGTTTGTGAATTCGACAATTATCTTTCAACTATAAAAAATTTTTTTACAAAATTTAAATTTTACACTAATTTTAGTTCCTTTAGATTTTGAACAACTCACCTTATAAAAATCATTTATTTTCTCTAGTAACTGCATCAAATTTCTTTAAACTACCATTTACTCTTCTCTTTTATAGGTAGGTACCTATAGGTATTTTTTTTAATTTAATTTATTTAATTTTTACACATTTTTAATTAAAATAGGCCATATTTTGTGGTAATTTACCATCTTTAATAATCTTTTTTACTGTAATAAAAAATTTTCAATATTCACTCCTAAAACTCATGGTCTCTTAATTTATTAACAAAAAACCTAAACAATAATTTTCTCTTTTAAATACTTTGCTTTTCACTTAAGTACTTTACTTTTGCTTTTACATACATACATATCTCCTTAAATAATAAACAAACCCACTCACACTTGAAATAAACACAATACAATTCACTCTCTGCTTTCCACAACCGCGACGATTGATAACAACTTAAAGCCAACAGAGACTGCGCTGTCTTTAGTTCTGTTATTAATGAACAAATTTTCTATTACTGTTTTTAATAAGAAGTATTTAACTTTTTGCTTAGATTTTTTCATTTTCTAATAAAATATTGTTTTAATTTTATTTATTTAAAAAAATTATTAATTTTCTAACACTTTTTACTGTGATAATAATTAATTTAAAGGAGTATTTGTTAAACACGCTCACGCACTTAAAAAATTTCTTGAAACTAAAAAGAAAACGAAATTTAGCAAAAGGGAGGTAAAAAAACCTGTTGTTTTAATTCGAGTGTGAGAGTAAAAGAGGCAGAAAGAGTTATTAAAGGAAGAAAAGAGCTTTTTTACCAATAACAAAAGATGATTAGGGAAATTATTCAGGTATGTTTTAATTGATTCAAGGCAGTGTTACCGTCGGATATTTTAAAAAAGTACCAAAAAAAAAGGGGATATCTGCAAAAAAAGTGGCACCAAAAAGAGGATTTAAAAAAATGGGTACATCTTTTAAAATTAAAATAAGTAGCTACACCACATTTTACGTTTTTTTTCTATTTATAATAATTTTAAATGGTATTAAAACATAACAACACATATTGTATAGTAATTATATACAGTATTTATCGGATATAAGAAACTTAAAAAATTCAGGAAAAAAGTTTCTTATAAGCGTTTCTTTCTTATATACAACTATTTTATATAAGAAACTTATTTCTTATATAAGTAGCTATGGCTATAAGCCTTTCATATTTTGGTTTTATGTCTCTTTTTTTGTTCCATAGCGTCATCACCTGACAATTTTTTGTTATAATAAACGTCAAACTTCATATAAAAAAAAAACGCTGACAAAAATTTTAAAGTTTTTTTATATGGACTTTGACGTTTGGTATGACAAAAAATTGCCAGGTGAAGACCCCATGTTAACGTTTCTAACTTTTAAATAATTATTGTACCTATATGTCTTTTGAGTTTTTCACTATTTTAGATAACGTTGAAAGTCCAATATTATATTTTTTTGCAATTTCGCTTCTTTTTATACCGTTTTGTATTTCTTTTAAAATTTTAACTTTTGTTTTTATTGACAAAAAACACAAAGCTTCTCATGAGTACCAGCTAGCTCATCTAGAACTAAAGCTGGAGGTCCATAACACGCGTTTTCGCCTCCACGCAGCGCATGCTTTTATAACCTTACTTGCGTTCTACGTTTCAAGTAACATGTAGCAGTAGCACAAGTAAAAATAAAATTTAATTTGTCAAAATCAGCTGATTTGTTCGAACGCTGCTTGTGACGCTTACAAAAGTAGAAAGTAAACCTACTTTTCGCCTCAAGGCATCTACGCTTTTGTGCATGTAACTTACTACGTTTAACTACACAGATTCTACTTTTTTACAGCTGCGTATACTGCGAAAAAGCGAGTAACGCGTGGTGTGGACCTCCAGTTTAAAAGTAAAAAAAAAAAAACTTTGTTCTTGTTGTAAAACTGTCAGAAAACAGAGATGTCCATGCAAACTACATAAATTCTGTGTTGCCGTTTGAAGTTTCTTATATAAATTCTTTTTCTATACATATTGTGATTTTGGTGTTTAAGAAAAATGTTTTTTTATCAGTTTTTTTTTCTTATAAGCGTTTTTCTAATATGAAACCTTTTTGTTAGAAAAATCGCAAAAAAGACATTGTGTTTTTGATAATGTTTCTTATAAGCGTTTTGTTCTTATATGAGATGTTCTTATATCCGAATAATACTGTACACTAAAAAACAATTGATCGTATTACAATATACATACAAACTTACATACAAATGGCTCATTTGTTGTAAAACTAAAATAAATATTTTGGAAATATTTGTCTCGACAAGTAATTTTTATAAAATATTGACTTTAATGTTTTGGTAATTCAATAACGTTAAACTTGTTTTCTGCCACTGACACTGTTGCAGCAAATAGAAGATATTTATGTAGCGTGTTTTATATATACATTTATTAATATATTTCTTGTACTTTTCCTTCTGAATACATTTTCTTTGATTTATTAAAGGCATTGTATTGCACAGGTAGATATTTAAAAACTTTTTAGAAATTTATTTGCCCATTGCCCCAGATTCTCCCATCACGTCTAATTAGGGTAGCCAGATTTTGAATTCGGAAAAACAGTACATTGGTTATGAAAAAACAGTACATTCAAGAAAAAAACAGTACATTTTTTTACGAAACCATAACTAAATATTTACAACTCTTGAACACCAATAATATAAAGAAATAGACTTCAAACATCAACATCAAAGGAAAGATTTACATTTAATGGTATTTCATATACAAAATTACACAATTTGCGTTCATAAAGCATACACCACAAACGAAGCATTTGGCCATTGTATCATTTTCCAATGTATAATGTTTAAATATCTTAGTTTATATTTAACTTAAAAAACTTATTCATATTCTTAAAACATATTGGTATTTCAAGCAATTTTCACCACACACATATTGTCGAACTATCGCATAAATTTCAGAAAATATTTGTTTATTTCTTTAATTTAAACGGTAGTCATATGTCTTAAAATAAAAACACGAAAATATATGAAGGATGTGAGCAACTCCTTATTTAATCTGTGTATTTTTGACAAAACAATAGACGCAGTACAAAAATTCTAATTATTTTACAACTTTTTTGTTTGCAAAACAACAATTTCTTTAAACTAAATATTGTAAAATAGAGTGTGCAACAAAATTAGGGTCATCGCCACCAGCCTCAACACTTGCACCGCGAAATGAAAGTAGACTAGAAGTAGAGCAAATCTGGCAAAAGGTTTTGAAAAATTAGTTCGGGCTCCCGAAATATGGGCCCCTAAAGTTTTTAAATTTTTTGAAAAGGCGTTTGGTATAAGTCAAAATAAATATAATAAATGTACATCTGAGCTAAAAAATAATTGTAGATGTCTTCAGTAGAATCGATTCTTTATTTAGAATGCGATTCTTTATTTAGAATTTATTAACCCTCTAACTCTCATTTTAAGGGGTAATTTTTGCCCTTTTTCCCAACTCTTAAAAAAAAGGATACTAAAACGGCACTTATAAGAGTTAAAATGCTCTACCAATATTTTCTGCATCAAATTTCACTAGGGGTCTTCTAAGACCAAAAATTATCAAATGCAAGTAAAACGGGTTTTCGAAATTCCGGGCCTTGATTTTTTTTAATTTTTCGAAAACCCGTTTTACACACATTGCACGCTTTTTTGGTCTTGGAAGACCGCTAGTGAAATTTGATGCAGAAAATATTTATAGAATATTTTACTCCTTAAAATGAGTGTTAGAGGGTTAATATATTCTATGAAAAGAACTGCCATACAATTCTACTGAAGACATCTGAAATAGTCTTTTAGGTCAGAAGTACATTTAGTATATTTTTTTGACTTGTACCAAACGCCCTTTCAAGAAATTCAAAAATTTCAATGCCCAAAATTTCGAGAATTCTTTAAACCCTAATAAGTGCCGTCTTGTATACTTTTGTTTAAGAGTTGGGAAAAACGGCAAAAATTACCCCTCAAAATGAGAGTTGGAGAGTAAATAAATTCTAAGATAAGGATATTATGACAATATGGCTTGATAGCATACCGTTCAAAATTCCCAAATGTTTATTTAAAAACGATTTTTCTTAATGTCTTTGTTTTTTGGACACTAAACTTAAAAATCAGTACAGAAAACAGTACAAAGTGTAAAAAACAGTACATTTGCGTACTGTTTTGAGTGTTGTGCATAAAACAGTACAATTGACAAAAATCAGTACATGTACTGCTAAAAACAGTACGTCTGGCAACCCTACGTCTAATTAATCAGATACACCAATTACTGTAATTTCGGAAGATGATTTGTACCACAATTAATCACAAAATCCATAGTTTTATAATTTTACTTTACAAAAGTTGTAGGCCCAGGCCCACGATGATGACAAGAACATTCGTATACCTATTTGTATTGAAAATAAAAACAAATTTTAGCTATAATCGGATAATAACAAGAAATCCTATAGCAAAAAAACGAAAATATCACTTTTTCAAATACTTTATATTTAATCCGTTCCGCACTTTAATACAAATAAATGCATACATGCTACTGAAAATAAGTGCTAGTGTTTTAATTTCTTTACTAAAGCCCATTTAGTTTTTATCCAATTTCGTCTATTATTGCTTCAAATTTTTGTAATCAGGTTTATAGACCAAAACTATAAAACTGGATTTTGTTATTAATTGTGGTACAAAATATCTTCCGAAATTAAAATAATTGGTGTATCTGATAAATGTGACGTGATGGGAGAAAACTGCGCTCATATTCGTCTTTAGCATTCCAAAAAATATAAGAATCAGTTGGAATGATTAAACAAACTTTTTCAATGTCGTCCTGTGATATTTATAAATGGTCAGTATCATACAAATTTTTTACAATTAATTGTTCTTAAAACGACTTCTATACTTTCGTAAAATGTCTTGACTTAAAACCCCATCTTCAAGGCTTGTATCTAAAAAATTAAAAGATAAAAGCATGGATTCGCAAGGATTTACTTTTAACCTATTTTTTTTACTTTATATTTGATTTAAGCATACTTAGTGAAAACAGGCTCAGCAGAAGCACTTTTGTGTGACAATGTAAAAATATGAGAGATCAATTTGTACAAGTTTGAATATATGTATATACAGCTATAGGGTGCGTTCGTAAATGCATCACTGCGCTGCATCAGTGATTTTAAATGGTTATATATTTATCAGTGAAGTAAATGTAGACCAAAAAATTATTAAATACTTCACAAAATTAATAGTCGCATAATAAAAAAAATTAAAATTATTCTTTTATCGCCATTAAAAAAAGTTGGCTTTTCTGATGCAGCGCAGCGATGCATTTACGAACGCACCCATACTCATCAAATCTATTTTTCAATGTTCCAATTTCACGCCAAAAATCTTCAGCATTCGAAATTTTAAATATATGTTCAAAATTCGTGTCATTTACTTTACACTCTGGAAGTTTAAATTCATGCATATATGCATCTGGGTCAGTTATAATATCTTTAAACTCTGAAACTAATTCCAAATAGTTTATATCTTCATTAGACACTATAAATAATGGGTGTAAATACTTCAATATATTGAGGTTTTTGTTTTTTATATAAATTCTTACTATCAATTCTTTACACAATTTTTGGTAAAAACTTAGATTTTACTTTAAATGTCAATTACACAAATTTTTGAAAAGTTTTCGGTACCCAACAGTTCGGTTTCTGCTTTACGATCAATATATATATGCGAGATATCTTTACCGTCTTATTCGTAATAAATAAAACAGGTTAATAGAAAGTTTATTCAACCGATTTTCAAGCAAGATGACAAGAACAAAAATTTCATACAAACTTGCTTACATATAGGTTCATACATATATTAAAACAGTTTTAGCTTTATTAAAGCTGGGAGTTATAATAAAACAGAAAGAAAAAGAGTATATTTTCCTTACGTAAAAAGTATCAAAAAAGTGGCAAGAATCACAAAAAGTACCACATTTGGGGTCATTTTGTGAAAGTGGCCAAATAGTATCCAAGCAGTCGAAAAAGTGGCAAATTGCCACTTTAGTAGCACCAACGGTAACGCTGATTCAAGGGGCAGTAGGTAGAAATAGTTAAAGTTCATTTTTTTAACAGCAGGGTAGGCGCTATTATTATTAAAAATTTTGTTTAAAATTTCTAGTTTGTAATAAAACTAAATTGCTAATTTCACCAATTCTTTTAAATTATCAATTAATAAAAGGTACCTATAATATAGTTTTTCATATAATTTTAATTTTATTTGACATGAAAAACGAATTTTAAACACAAATTGATATTCAAATAAATTGGTGAAATCAGAAATTAATACTTATTGACAGTTTTTGATTTCCTAATTTTTTATTTAAATTAAAGTTGTACCTATTTAAATACAGTCTTAGTTTTTAAATGCTACGTATTTAATCATATTTTATTAAGATAAGAGTATGGTAGTACTTCTCAAATTTGAATATAACTGCCGTATTCATAAAAAATAAATTAAGTACCTACCTATGAAATGTAACTTTAAGGGCAAAATTTTCATAAAAATTTTTCTTAAAATGCATTACAATCCATTTTCATTTTTTGAATTACGACAGTAAGTAGGTACATAAAACACAAGGCGAATTGACTAGAAGGTGGGGTCAAGTCAAACAAGTTTTTTATGTAAAAAAATCTATTTTTTTACTAGCAATATATTTGACAATCCGACCATAGAAGCAGTGTTGTTGTAGAGTTGACCTCACTTTCTAGTCAATTCACCTTGATAAAGCAGCTTTTCAACTAATTAACTTAACTTGTTAAAATTATGTACTTTCAAGTTGGCCTCAAAGAAACAGCTGATTGTTTTATGATCTTCCTGTTGTTTTTTTTTTAATGTTGTCATTTAAGACAACCTTATGAACTAAGCACACTATCAAAATTTAAATAGATTTTATAAAAGCAATGTTGGTTAGCTACATAAATATTATTGAAGTGTCATTTAAAAAAGTACTAGAAAACTTAATTTCGTAGGTAGGTAATAGAAATTAAAGATAAATAAAGTAAAGTATTTGAAAAAGGAATTTAATAAGAAACGGATTAATGTGAGATTTAAGGCGCAACCGTAATGTGCTTAAGTTGGCTTAATCAAATGTGCGAATGCATTTAAATCATATTTGGCAAGCCATATTGAACTTAAGGAAACTTTTTGATTAGTTTTATGAAACTGTAATTTTCTTAAGCAAAGAGCGAAACTGATCGCACATTCCGTACGTAATCAAATGTTTTTTGATTTTGTTTTTTTAAATACATTTGAGAGACTTTTTGCTCATTTTTGACAGTAGGTTAAGCAAGGCTATGCATATTATGGTTGGGTCTTTAATTGTAAATGCCTATTATTGCCAGGAATGGGTTAATGTAATTAGTGTGAAAACTTTAATTTTTTAAACCCTTAAAATTAAGTTTTGAAGAGGGTATACTAAGTTTTACTGAAGGTTTTTTTATATCTAAGGCCCTGCAAAACAAGTTTGTAGTATATATATTCTGGGTCTTTGTCGATTTAGCCTTGTCAGTCTGTGAGTCGGTGTATTAAAGTATTTTACCATACATTATATTAAGCCCACTCTTTGAAAACTTCTTTGTACTCCCTAAGCCATAAGAAATAATATCCACTCATATAAATATAGTTCTACGCAAGATCTAGTTATATTCCCACACATACATAAGTACATAGCAGTTTATAAGTGAAAATTACATAACAAATCCTTAGTTAATAAAAAATTTTACAAAATGTAAATTTTACATTAATTTTAGTTCCTTTAGATTTTAAACAACTCACCTTGTAATAAATCAAATCAAATCATCAAATTTCTTTAAACTCCCATTAACTCTTCTCTTCTTATACATACTTAGGTACCCATAGGTAGGTAGGTATTTACATATATATTTTTTTAAATTTAATTTATTTAATTTTTACACATTTTTAATTATAACAGGCCATATTTGTGGTAATTTACCATCTTTAATCGTTTTTTTCTGTAAATAAAAAAATTTACCAACAAAAAACCAAAACAATAATTTTTTCTTTTAATTACTTTGCTTTTCACTTAAACACTTTGCTTTTGCTTAAACACATTTCCTTAAATAATAAAGAAACCCACTCACACTTGGAAAAACACAACACAACTCACTTTCTGCTTCCAACTGCTTGAAACCGCGACAATTGATAACAACTTAAAGCTAACAGAGACTGCGCTGTCTTTAGTTCTGCTGTTAATGAACAAATTTTCTATTACTGTTTTTAATAAGAAGTATTTAACTTTTTGCTTAGATTTTTTCATTTTCTAATTAAATATTGTTTTAATTTTATTTATTTAAAAAAATTATTAATTTTTTTAACACTTTTTACTGTGATATTAATTAATTTAAAGGAGTATTTCTTTAACACGTTCACGCACTTTAAAAATTTCTTGAAACTAAAAAGAAAACGAAATTTAGCAAAAGGGAGGTAAAAAAAAACCTGTTGTTTTAATTCGAGTGTTGGAGTAAAAGAGTCAGAAAGAGTTATTAAAGGAAGAAAAAGAGCTTTTAGAAAAATAACAAGAGAAGATTAGGGAAATTAATCAGGTAATTTTTAATTGTTTCAAGGGGCAGTAGAAATAGTTCAAGTTAATTTTTTTTAACAGCAGGGATGGGTAGGCGCTATTATCATTAAAAATTTTGGTTAAAATTTTTAGTTTTTGATAAGTAGGTATTTATGTAAATAAGAAAGAGTTTTTATAACAATAATAAAATATGATTAGGGAAATTTCCTATAAGGAAGGCTGTAGAAATAGATCAAGATAATTTGTTTTTAACAGTAGGGATGGGTAATGTAGTTTTTAATAAAAATTAATGGCCAATTTCATCAATTCTACATAAAGTATTTAAGTATAGTTTTTCATATACCTACATAGTTTTATTTTTATTTGACATGAAAAATGAATTTTAAGCGTAAGTTGATACCTACCTACCTATTTAAATAAATTGGTGAAATCGGCCATAAATATTTATGTACCTATTACCGGTTTTTGAGATGTAATTGTTTATATAAATTGAAGTTATATTTAAATGCAGTTTCAGTTTCTAAGTGCAACTCAATTAATCATATTTTATTAAAATAAGAGTATGGTAGTACTATAGTCATACCATACCACCATAGTACCTATACTAAATATCACAAAACAGCTTTAAAACTAATATAAATTAACTTGTTAAAATTATTTACTTTTATGGTGGCCCCAAAAAACAACCTTGTGAACTAAACACACTATGGAAGCTTAAATAGACTTTATACAATCAATGTTGGCTATTACAATATAATCGAAGTGTCATTTAAAAAAGTACTAGAAAACTTAATTTCGTTTTTAAATAGAAATTAAAGATACCTACATAATAATATTCATATAATTACAAAGTCCTAAACTGGCACCTAAAGTATTTGAAAATGAATTGAATAAGAAACGGATCAATGTGAGATTTAATTGTAAATAAATAGCAATTATTGCCAGGAATGGATGGGTTAATGGGTTAGTGGGTAAACTTTAATTTGTTAAACCCTTAAACTTAGTTTTGAAGGGGGTATAGGTACTAAGCTTAACGTTTTGACTGAAGTTTTTTTAGTATCTAAGGCCATGCAAAGTAAGTTTGTATATATATTCTGGGTCCTTGTCCATTTAGCCATGTCCGTCTGTCTGTCGGTGTATTATAATCAAATTATCTTTCGAACTAGTCAAAAGGAAAGAACAGTTTTGGTATCAAATTCTCTGTATTTTTCCTAAGCCCTTTTAGATCGAATTCCACCGCTGTAAAATAACTACTCTAAAAAAATTATATTTCTGTTGCAAAAACTAACACAAATTGGTGCCACAAATACGTTTTATAATATTGTAATTCATATTACATTTTGATTTCGTGAAAATCGGTCCATATTTTACCATTGACTTCATATTAAGACCACTCTCGGAAAACTTCGTTGTACGCGCTAAGCCATAAGAAATAATATCCACTCATATAAATATAATTCTAAGCAAGATCTAGTTATATTCACACACATACATAAATACAAAGCAGTTTATAAGTGAAAATTACATAACAAATCCTTTGCTCAGACATCATCAATGTTAGGTTAATATTGTTAGTATCGTCTAGTTTTACAAATGTAACTCAATGGTTTTGACGAATTTGGTGTTTTTGTGCGCATGTTTGTAACATACTCATGCATACATACCAGTGTTGCCAGTGAAATTTCGCGAAAGATACATTTTAGTTGCCAAAAATATACACTTTTTCCCAAAAAGATACATGATGAAAAAAATTTGAAAATCTATTTCTAAAGTTTAACATCCTCTTTGATTTCATATTTAATGAATATTGTAAAGAAAATCATCTGGTATGTTTTAGGTTTCGACTCGAATTGAAAATGAAAAATTTTTTTGAATCCGCATAATTCATAAATTGGTGTTTTCAAATCCACATGTTTTTGTGTATTCGAAGTTTTCGTTCAAAAAACTTTAGTTGAATTAAAGATCTCTGATTTGCTAACCGCAGCATGATAGCAAAGTCTTATACATACTTATTAAAAAATCGTGAAAGCTGTTAAGAATCACAGGAAAAAACGCTTCTATCGCGAATATGGCTAAAATTCGCGAAAAATTGCGAACTTTTAAACAAATACTAAAATAAATTTGAAATCGCTAAATGGGTTAAAAAAAAAAAACAAAATGTCGGGAAGTAACAAAAAAAAATCCAAACAAGCGAAATTTCCCCAAAATTTTTAATATTTCGCCATAAAATTCATTTTAAGTCCCTAAAACAATAAAGAATAGCAAAGATTCGTTAAAAATTACTAAATTAGCGGAAATTAGCAAAGTATGCTTTTTATTATTAGTCGTTTTAGCTGTAAAGAATTCGAAAACTAACAGGAACAAATTGCGTTTATCGAGAACATGGCTAAAATTCGCGAAACATTGCACAACTTAAAACAAACTCAAAAACTAGTTTAAGATCGCTTAATCGATTGAAAAAACAACTTGTCGGAAAATAACATAAAAAGTGTTAAAAAAATTTGCTATAATTACATCAAAATCAATAAAAAAAGTCGATTTTAAATTTTAGGTTAGTTAGGGCCTTTTGCGATTTAGGTAACGAAAATACCCGGATACCATATAAATTCATTTTTATTATTATTTAGTCATAAATATTAGGTATGTTTTTACTAAGGCGATTATATCAAAAAGTTCATATAAATTTCCTGAAAATAAAAAAGATGTTCATATTTCTTAGTACTACTAGTAATCATCGATTAAGGTGGATCATATGTTTAAACATCCTTTATGCTTTCTTTCTTCATTATTAAAGCTGCTATTGTATTAGTATTGAGTCGGCAACGATGATCAGTCTTCTAATATTTTATTTCTGTACATTTTGCGTACAGATTCAAAAGATACGAAAAATTTCAGGATTATACATGGTACTTGAAGTCATCAAAAGATACGAAAAATGTATCTTTCGTATCCTAATGGCAACACTGATACATACATGTATGTAAATGTAGTTTCATGAGGAAATGTGTTGGCATAAACGCAAGTATTTATGCTCATGTAAAAACAGTCAATAAGTTTATTCTCTAATACATCAAAGTTTTCTATCAATTCATGAATGAATGCATTTCATTTAATGCAGGAGTTGTGGTTTAGTCGTTTTCCTCCATAATTAGCACCCAATGAGAACATTATGGAGGGTGCGGTGCAATGACAAAGTCTGTTACAAAAAATGGTCAGCAGTGCCGGAATTCCTTTAAACTATTAAGTGAAATATGTAAGTAAAACCAAATAATTAAGTATCGCTGAAATCATAATTCAAAACGCTAGATTTTCCTTTTGATTTCTTTCAGCAATTACGAACACTTCCGTTTGGGACCTTTGATTTTTTTTATTTTATTAAAATTTTTAAAACAATTTAAATAAGAGCCTCATACAACTCTATGGTCTTTTGTCGTTTGCATACATGTCTCAGTTACATCTGGAAATAACGACATAAAATATACATTGATTTTTAAATTCAAATTTGTTTTTATACCAAAACTATTTTCAGTTTTAAGATGTTTTGTGACTTGATGATTGTGATTTAAAAAAATTGCGTAACATAATTTGGCCAATTTTGAGCTGACGATTTCATGGTGTTTTAAATTTTGTTATCTAAGAAAAATCAATATTTATTAAAAACTAACCCCCGCATTCATAAACGATTATTAAATTTAAAAAACGTTTATTGAGGGAAATTTTCATAGAAAATTTGTTTTATTAAATGTAAAATATTTTTATGAATACGGCCATAAAAATTGATATATAAAATTAGAAAATTGTTTTATTCTCAGTTCAGTGGTGAAGGTAGCTAAATTCCCTACATTCCCTTTACCACATAAAATAATTTCCTGTACAAGAAAAAAAAAAAAAATAACAATTTAACTGCTAAATAAAGTTAAAAATTTTATTTAAACAGTTATAGAAGTGAACAGATTAATAATGTTGATAAAATAAATAAAATTTATTATAAATATGTACATATGTATGTAAATAAGTCCCAACTTTAAAATTTTACAGGAGAGACCTTTTTGTATTTAGCGAGATAAAAGCTTTTTTTTGGAAGTAGAGCTTTTTCTTGTGATAAATTGGACTAAGCGCCTTTGCTCATCACTACAAAGCAACAACAAAAATCGAGATAACTATAATTTTTTTCTTTGTAATCAAGGCGACTTAATTAATGGCAATATAGGTACTATAACAAGTACAACTCGTACAAAATCCACAAGCAATATGTTTTTGTAAATTCATAATACCTAGGTACAATATCAAAAACAGAAAGAAAACAAAACAGAAACAAAGATAATAAACAATATTTTGACATCCAACAATGATAAAGCAAAAAAAAAGTTATCAGCAAGTATTCAAGACCACTCTCATGAATTCGCCTTGTTTGTAATCAACGTCTTAAAATCTATATTTCTAAAATAAGTGGACTTAGAGCCTTTGCATGTTGAGCCTGCGAATGGATGTATTAGGGTATTCATATAATCGGGATTTTTTGCTTTAATCGGTTAATCGCTCGATTAATTAACCGTGGTTTTGGTTTAATCGGTTAATTTTGTTTTAGATTTCAATAAATAAATTGCATAAATTATTTATTATTTGGAGTTTGTAAGTCTGAGTTTATACAGCTCATGTCTTATTGACAAGATTCTTCCTTTTTCTTCTTTGAACATGAATTGGAGTCCACATGATTCATGTCATGTTGACGACATGTTTTTTATTTTGTATAGTGGTGCGCATGCATGTGTGCTTTTTTGATATTGAAAACAATAACAAACTTATACAACGAATGGAAAATCAAAACGTAAAGACGGTACATGCACCTGTGTACTCGTTTCTTTTCCCCTCGTCCATCTCGCCTATAAAGTAACAATCATGTCAATAAGACATGAGCCGCATGAACACAGACTTAGTAAAAAAAAAAACGATAACATCTATTTTGTTTGGGTAAAATTTCTTTTAAGCTGTCAAAAACTTACTACCACATCAGTGTTGCCACTTTGTGGGTAATTACCCGAATTTGGTATAATTTTTACGGTCGTGAGTAGAGCGTGGGTAATTTCTCTTAGGTGTAATTTGCAATTCTAACTTCAGATACCTAAATAAAATTAATATTAGATTTCAGTGATGACATTTATTTCTTTTTCAATATTGTTGCTAAGAAATGCACAGCCTTCTAAACCAAAGTCTCGGTTTCTTTTTAAGAAACGACTTCAATTATTAAACATACATATATTTTCAAATGTTTGGTAATGAATGTCGCAAGATGGACCCTTAGAAAAAAAAAAAAAAAAAAAAAAAAAAGATATGTTTCCAATATTGCAACATATAATTAATTTTATTAATTTAAAGGTATTTTTTAAGACCATGAAACTTAAAATAGTAGACAACACAAAAAAAAAAAAAATTAATTTTAACCGCAGATTGATACACGGCATTACCATTTGAAACTGATTTAAAACAAATAGACACCGCGCCTGTCCTTGACGAAACTCATTGCAGACGTCCAATTTTGTTTCTCTTTTTCGAATAATATGAACAATGTTGACCTCCAAGACACCGATTGTTGCTGGTTTATCAGCATTAACCACTGACTTCACAACCCTACGGAAAACAATCAATAAGTGTCACATCGCACGGCCTTGAAGTCTTATTGACAGTTTATTTTCTTTAAATCAACACATCGCCTTCATTTGTGAAAAAAAGTTGCGTCATTTACGTCACCTTTAAGTTGCGAAAATCGATGGCTGATTTTCAAAGTATATTTGGATAATTTGTTGGCTTTGTTCAAGCCTGAATCTATTCATGATGATATGCCTGATCAAAAAGTGAAAACCGTATGGCAGTTCGTTTGATAGCTAACCTTTCGTAAGCTCTATGGGGCTAAAAAACATCCATGATAAAGCAATGACAAGGAACATTTTAAACCTTCCCAAGATATATCAACCAAATGTGGAAGTAAAACTCATTATTTTAGCAGTTTTATTGGTGGGGTGTCACAAAGCCATAGGACATAAAGCCATTTGGCGTCAAGTCCCATTCCATTGAGACATAAGGGCATATGCCATTAAGTCTCAATATATTGGGACTGAACGCCATAAATTTTTTCCGTAAAATGAGACATAAAGCCATATTTTTGATAATGATTGTATTTCCCCCTATTTCATGTTTTTTCATGGCGCCCTGTTTTATGTCAAAAATGGCGGTATGAACTAAGTCCCCAATGAATTAACTCCCCAAACCCAAAATGAACTAAGCCCCTAAATTTGGGGACGTCGTTCATTTATGGAAAAAAAACCCGAAAAAGCTACGCTAACTAGAGCTTCTCTGCATAGCCGGCCTTCGGCCGGACGCAATGATTTTCTCCTCTATGGTATAACAAAGACGCTAACTAAAGCTTCTCTGCATAGACGGCCTTCGGCCGGGCGCAAGGATTTTCTCCTCTAAGGTATAACAAACACCGGCTTCGCTAACTAAAGCTTCTCTGCGTAAACGGCCTTCGTTGGGAAACAAGACAGATTTTAGAAGCTTTACTTAGTGAAATCGGTACTTGTTATACCATAAAGGAGAAAATTCTTGCGTCCGCCAAAAGGCCGGCTATACAGAGAAGCTTTAGTAAGCGAAGCCGGTGTTTGTTATACTATGGAGGAGAAAATCCTTGCGCCCGGCCGAAGGCCGGCTATACAGCGAAGCTTTAGTTAGCGAAGCAGGTATTTGTTATACCATATAAGCATTTGTAACGCAACACATCAAATGGGACATAACACCATAATGGCTTTATGTCCCATTCCACTAAAATTGATATGAGACTTAAGGCCATATCAAAATTATGGCTTTATGTCCGTTTGGATTGAGACATAAAGCCATTATAGTCATCGGCAAAATCAGGGCGCCGCGTTTTCTCTTTTCTCTTTTATTCTCTTGTATGCTCTTTTATTACGTACATGTGCACACATATTGCAGAGAATTCAACAACATATGTAAAATTCATACAACGCATATAATCGCAAAATGTAATAGTATAGGTTGCCGATGGCAGCAGTTAGCAGTAATGCTGGGTACACACTATGCAACACGTTTACGCAATCCAGTGAATAAAATTCATTTTCATTCATTTCAGATTGCATACACATCAAAACGCTTTGATATTTTGAGGTTGCATTGAAACAGTTTCCATGTAGGTTGCACTGTGTGTACCCAGCATAAGATGTTACGTCTCAATCTGTAAGAAATAGATTGTTCTTACTTTTTTACGGTAATGTTACTGTTACTATTACTCCCGGCTAACTGAGCCTTAAAGCGTTGTTAAAACATTTGCATTAACAACCGTGTTTTAACATGAGAAAACCTTTAACATGATGAGTCTATACTTAACACTAACATCATTTTAGTGTTAATGTTAAGCATTTCATGTCAGTTGTAGACTGTATAAAACGTACTTATGTGTGGGAAAAAATAATAAATATACAAAAATGTAAACAACTTCTTCTGACAGCTCAAAAGAATATAAACAATGATCATCAGGCTTCTTGCGCAGACCTTTTCAATGGGCCTTAATACCAATACACAATAATACACAAAGTATTTTTAAATTAATACAAAATATCGACCCCTTACCGCAAAAAAGCTTAAGTGACATAATTTTAGATTTTCGTATTTTATAATAAATGACTTTATTCATGGTCACATAAGATACCGTACGATTTTATAGCATAAATAATTTTATCTCATGCGACAACCTCCATATACAGCCCAATTATGAATAAAAATTCCCCGGGAGTTTTCTCCCTTCTCCCATTTTTCCTATGTAAATTGAATTGAAAAAATGGGAAAAGGGAAAAAACTCCCGGGGAATTTGTATTCATAATTGGGCTGATAAACTTTTTATGAAATTAAATTAAAAAAACCTTCTCCTTAGACTCCTGTTTTAATTTTTAAAATTTTTAACACTACTTATTCTTTCGGATAATTCTGTTACAGGATTGCCTGTGTTACTATCGAGAGTTTCTTCTGTTGTCACGTCATCATCTGACTCATCCTGGCGAAGCTCAGTACCGAGCATTTTGTGTTTAATTTTTGTACTGTATTTTAAGAATGTATTGCTAGAAGAAAATATATTGTATAAAAAATATTTTCTAACCACATTACTTTTGTATATGAGACGAAACAAATCGAGCCCTAACCGCGAAAATTTCGTAAGCGACATCATTTTCAATTATGGTTTTTTTTAATAAATGGCTTTAGTAGCAACACCTGCATCATCTCCTTAAATATCATGTCCTGTAAAATTTGATTTTTGGCGCTTACGTTATTTTCGCGGTTAGGGTTCGTAATAATTAAAAACACAAAAAAAATGTTTTAATACTACAAAAAATTAAAAATTTTGTTAATCGGTTAATCGACTGAAATTAACCGGTTTAATCGTTAATCGAAAATAGCCAATTTTAAATGAACCGATCAGTTAATCGGGTAGTAATTTATCGGTTAACCGAATGAATACCCTTGTATGTATGTATGTATTACGTTCAGTCTGCTGTCTTGGCTATGAAAACAAACAAAATGCGATTTCAACGCACTATATTTAGAAGAAGATTTCAAATGAAATCTACCAATGGTATGAAAGTTGACTAAGCCGATTTTTTTTTAATTGTCATACGACTTCACGTCCTTGGGGTGCTTAGAGTTGGCATCATTGGTGAAGAGTATATAAGGCACTATTACTTTAGTTTAGTTTTGGTTCTGTAGCAGCATAATTTCAGTTTAGTTCTAGCTTTGTCCATTTTTAATTCTGTGATGGTTTTATTCTGTGACTACTACTACTAGTTTAGTTTCTTCTAGTTTATTTTAAATTCACTTTTAGCTCAATTCTAGTTAAATTTTTTTTCAGTTCTATTTCAGTTTTGGTCAATTTCTGGTTCAGCTCTTGTTTAGTTCTAGTTGAGATTTAGTTCAGTTCTAGTTCATTTCTAGTTCCGTTCTAGTTCAGTTCTAGTTTAGTTCTAGTTCAGTTCTAGTTCAGTTCTAGTTCAGTTCTCGTACAGTTCTAGTTCAGTTCTAGTTCAGTTCTCGTACAGTTCTTGTTCAATTCTAGTTCAGTTTTAGTTAAGTTTTAGTACAGTTATGTTATGTTCTAAATTTGTTAATACAACCATATTTTACGCCCTCCATGTAGTCTATTTATTTAATTCGCTGTGACTTAATATTAAAGGCCTCTTTCACCACAATTATTAATCCTTTTATTAATTGTGTTTTTAAATAAACATTTTAGCTTTTTGGTAATAAAATTACAATTTTTTGTTTGTTAAATTTGTAATTGCCCTGACTAATTATATTTTCCAGTTTTCATTGGGGGGTTTAATTTTTTGTTTTTAAACTCAAATTGCAATTGCCATGATTTTCTTGTTTCCATTATTTTATTGCTGTTATTGTTATAATTTCCTTTTACGCTTAAAAATAAATTAAGTGCTATAAATAAAACAGCAGCAACTACAACAAAAATAAACATAAATATCTCACTACAAATATTATGTTTCAAAGAGTAAAATATATACAATAAGCAAAAAAAAAAAATTAACACAGTTGTAAATGCACGCAATTTGTAAGGAAAGAACCCATTGCAGGACTCTGTGATGCCAACCCTAAACTCCTTTTTTTAAACAAAACAAAACACTAACAATTGTACTTCCTTTTGAAACAACAACAACCATAACAAAAGAAAAAAAAAACGAAAACCTTAATTTCCATTTTATATTTTTGTTGTTGTTGTTAAAATGATAAACTTAAAACAATTGCAAGCCCTTTATTTCATTTTTTTTTACAAGAATTTAAAATTTGAATTTTCTACACCTCTGGATGTGTGTTAGTGTGTGGTGTTTGTCTGTATTTGACTTAAACAAAAGTCAAATTTATTAATTTTATTTTTTCTGAATTCATGTTCTTTTGTTTTGGTTGTTGGTGTTGCGTCGAAGGCAGTTGAACTTGTTTATGATGCGTGCAGGAATGAATTTATATTATTATTGCCGCGTATAAAATTTAAATTAAAATTTACGTTTACGTTTACCAAAAGGAAACTAAAATACTAAGAGCAATAACTCGTACCCAGAGCTAAAATACAGACACACTTTTGTGTGTCCCATACTCTGGCTTTTCAACAAATCTAAATTCAACTATCAGCAAGTGTAAATTTTTTTTTTTTCAAAACTGGAAACACAATGGGTTGTAGGACGTTTTTTGTAAGGAATTCTTGAGCGCACATTCACATGATACCAGTGTCAGGGATGGAGTTTTGGGATAAACAAATCATATTTAATAAATTTTTATATTATAAGTCTAAATTAATAGAGAAAAATTCAAAATGATTCGATGACATTTTTCCTTTTGAGTTTTGTTTAATTCCGTTCCGATCCTTTTTAATTCTTTTCGAGATGTTTTCGTTACTTTATCTATTGAGTAGACACACATTAAACTTTTTTAGTGGAAAGAGAAATTTATTTGAAAAGGATTTCGGGCATTTGGACGTCCATTTTTAGGCCGCTTTTTTCAACCTCGCTGGACGTTTGTTACGAATAACAAGAACAATGTAGGTCTCCAAGACCCCAATTTCGCTTGTTTATAGTTTTGTCAAATAATCGAGAGGTATCAAATCTCACGATCTTGATGGTCAATTGTTAGATCCGTTTCTCGAAATCAACTTAACAGAATACTTTGATTTTAATAATTAAATGGTTGCGGTCCCTGCATGGCAAATAGCGCCATCAGTTGAAACCACATTTCGCCTATATCAAAGTCATCCATACTTTCAAGCCAAAAATAATTGATCATGGTGCGGCAACAAATCTCTAGCCATAACCCGAGCTCCGGCTTCATTTTTGAAGAGAAAAAGGTCCGGTAATGCCGCCGTCGTGTAAACCACGCCAAACTGTTAATTTTTCTGAATGTAATAGGTCTCACTACATATGCGGCAATTTTGCTTATTAACAAGCGCGTTAAGCCAAAATATTACCTTACCGCTAACGAATTTGCAGTAAAACATCGGGTATCTTTCCAATTGCTCTAGAGCCTAATCGGCTAATGATTAACGCATATGAAGGTATCGTGGCTTTAACTCCTGCATCAGCTGGATCTTATACAGGTAAAGCCAAAAATCTTTGCGCAAAATTTCCACATAGTGGACGGAAATAGCACCAATTCCTGCGAACAGCGATAGGTCGTTAAATTTAAATAGTCTGCAACAAATTCGTTTACATATTCTCTTCGGTACGCACATTCCTTCGACGAATTTGTTTTGTTGCATCATGTAGAGAGTTTATGGTATGAAATCTATTTACAGTGTAAGCGACGGCCATCTTAGATGGACTATTATGTGCACTGCAAAAGTCATAAACCCATTATTTACCGCACCAGATAAGCTGACAATATAATAACGAAATAAGATTAGAAGTAATTGACAAAAAAAAAAAGACTTTTCAACAAAACCAAAAGATTAAGACCCCTTTCACACTCGGCAATTTACTTGCGCAAGTCTCTTGGGTAACTCTTGGTTTGTAGACGTTATCGGAAGATCGATTAAGGAAAAAAAATTTGTGTACAGACTTTGTTGTTCTCGGCAAGTTACTTGCGCAACAAACTTGCCGAGTCTGTAAGGGGTCTAAGGGTTAGGTCGGCTATAAGAGGCGCGAATAGGTGACTGATTTTCAAAGAAAATTTGGATTATTTGCCAACGTTCTTCAAGCGTGAATCTCTTGTAGATGATTCGCCACAATGTGCCGATCATAAATGTAAAAAAGGGAACGCAATATGTCAGAAGTTTTGACAGCTTACGCTTTCGTAAGTGGTTTTGGGCATAAAAAACACCCTTTAGTACTTAATTATAGTTGGTGTACCTTTGTACTTTTGATGTCAAAACTACTAGGGTTGACTACTTTTATTGCTCTAGTTCTGTTTTACTTACATATCGCTTATTTCAATCCATACTCCCATGATTCAAAAAACCCATTTCGAGATAAACGCGTTTAAAGTTTTGGATTTGCTTCAACCACTTAAAAAAATAACGATATATATTAAGATATATAGACAATATAAAGAAAAGCATAGCGAACTATTCTGCATCACCAACTGCAAAATTTCATTTTTATACCCTTCACCACAGGTGATCTTACCCCTATAAAGTATATATATTCTGGGTCCTTATGAGGAGAGAAGTTGATTTAACGATATCCATCCGTCCGTCCGTCCGTCCATCCGTCCGTCAGTCCATCCGTCCGACCGTCTGTCTGTCTGTCCGTCTTACGTTTGATATGTGTTTTCCGGAGACTCCAGACATGATAGCGACTACGTTATTTTACATTTATGTCACATATAGTCCACCATTTCTTGCTATTGAAATTCAGCCAGATCGGTCCAACAATGGCTGAGATATGACCAAAAAACCACGACTGCCTCTAATTTTTCCAAAAAATCCCTTGTGGTTGTTGTATTTTTATTACTTTTTTCTGTATATCTGGAGAACGGCAAGAGTTAAAGCTTTAAAATTAGGTACAAACAGTAAGGTTATAAATATACACCATCCTAAAAAATGTGGGCGGGATTGGAGAAGTAGGCGTGGTACCTCTCATACAAAAAGTATTAAAAATTTTATAAAAACCTGAATTTTTTGACTGTAATATGACCTATAGTTACGCCTTATATATCAGAAAATTTTTAATAGAAAATATTTTCTGAAAAACTCGGGAAAATCGGTTCAGATACGAAAAAGTTATGACCAAAATATTAATTTTTTTTTTTTTTTGAAAAATACCCATTTTCAGGAACCATTGATCTTCCGGAGTCCAAGTTTTATAGCCAAAATAACTGACAAATTTCTTCTTTAACACGTCGGTATATAAATCTGTCAAATCGGTTAAGAAATAGCAGAGTTATGACCAAAATACTGAAATCCCAAAAATTACTCTTTTTAATAATTAAGTTTGTTTTTTCTACCCATCACCGAAGGTCCTACGCCCTATAAAGTATATATATGCTGGGTCCTTATGCAAAGCGAAGTTCAAATCCGGTTGTCGTCTCTTCTTTCAATCCCCTCACCCCCCCTTCGTATTTGTTTACATATACATACCAGCATAATGCCCAATATGATTTTCGTTATCACCCTTCTTTATTATTTCATATATTTAACGAAATAATTTTAACAAATAGAAACTAAAAACGATTTAAAAAAAATATTTACCAGTTTTCGCTTTTTAAATTTCATTTATAATGAAGTTTTAAGTATTGTAAATATGTATGTATATGTATATGTAAAAATTATTTAGTTGCTCTGTATTCTACTCGCACAATGGTGAAGGGTATATAAGATTCGGCACAGCGGAATATAGCACTCTTACTTGTTTGAGTTGTGTTACTTTTGAAGTAAATAAGCGATATGCTCTAGTTCTGTTCAGTACAGTTTTAATTTTTTCTTCAATTTCTGTCCATGTTACAGTTCAGTTTTATATATTTTACAGCTCAGTTCTGATTTTAGTGTTGGTCTTTTTTTTGTTTTCTTATTCTGCTTTGAGTTTTCCATCTCTGCGTTATTTTTGTTTTGCAAAAAAGGACAAAACACCATTTAAATGTAGAACAATTGTACTCGAGTATTTCTCTTTCCTTTTTATTTTTTCTATGTTCGTTCAAAACAAATTTTTAAGTTTGTAAGAAAATTAAATGCTATAAATTATCAAATGTTCATTTGTTTCGTTGTTGTGTTTTTTTTTTCGCGCGTTAAAGTCTAAAAAAACGCGTGTTCTTTAGCTTAAACATTTCTACTCTACTAAATTTCCGTGTTCTGTCAGGCATCTCTTTCACTTTCTCTCCCCCTCTATCTTCAGGAAGATCTTTTTGGGTTCTGGCAGGTAAATTTAAATGCGATTTGTTACGGTTTGTGTCAAAACAACTAACAAAATTTCAAATTCAATTCATAGAAAAGAAAAAAAAAACAGAGGTAAATAATAAAAGACATTTAGATCAGGAGGAAGAGGAGGAGAAGGGAGAGATATAAATACAAAATAAGGATAAACTTATGGCTATAGAATGGAAAAATGGTGGGCTGACAGGCATATGGGGTGTTGAGTATGGCACTATGGTGTAGCAGATTTAAAATATATTTCCATATATTTAAAGATTTTAATTTATTGCAGCTTTTTTGTTAAACAAGAAAAATTTAAAAAAAAAAACGATATAAAATATACCAAATTAGTTTTCCTATGACACCATTTTTGTTTGAAATATTCCTATTTTGCAGTTATAATTGCTTGTAGGGCAATTGACTTTATTTAAATTTTAAATATAATTTTTTTTTTTCATTTGAGTTTTTTTTTTTTTTTTTTGCTAAAGCTTTGTTAAAGCATAAAATTTTTATAGGATTTTTATATACAAAAATGTTTTTAAAGCAACTTTATATAAATTCTATTGCTGTTGGTTTTATATTGTCACTTTTATAAGCCGAACTAATGAAAACTTTTTTCTCTTCCACATATGCATGTCTGTGCAGTGAATGATATGTTAGTCTCCGGGGTTAATTCTTTAAAATTTATAGCATTTTTGAAAAATTTAATGATGCTAAAATAAACACTTTTTTAACTACCACAAAAATGTTGGGAGGAGGGGGGAGGGGGAGTGTAAAAGGTTTTCGATGAACAAAAATCAAGTAGAAGCTTTTGAAAGGGGAAGAATGCGAAGAATGTTTGAAAACGAATTGCTTATAAATAAATATGTAGGTTGTTAGCAAATAATAAAGTCAAGTCCGACCATTTGATACCCTACACCACAGTATTTAAAGACCACTTTCCCTATTTTGGACCCAAGGCCAGACTTCCTGTCATACTTAAATTATGTTATGAGGTTAATACTCATAAACGAGTTCTTTGTGCTGAATCTAATCTAAATATCAACATCTATATCGAGCCCTTGCCGCAAAAATAGCTTAAGCGACATCATTATAAATTTTTGCTTTTTTTAATAAATGAATTTATTGGCGAAACTTGCATCATCATTTAAAATGTCATGATCACATAAGGTACGGCACCGTTTGTGACCGATTTTATGGCAAAAACAATTTTAGCTTAAGCGCCAACCTTCATACAAAATTTTTATGAAATACTATAAAAAAATATGTATCTTCTCCTGAAGAATGTGTTTTTGTTGCTTAAGTTTTTTTTGCGGGAAGAGCTCGATAAGCGAGTTGTTTGTCCTACAGCGGTTTTGGAGAGGGAATTAAAATGGGACATATGGACTCATTTGGAAATGTCGGACATTAAGATTGATTATTGATGATTTAATTAATAAAGAGAACGTTTTTCTTCTTTATTAATTTTTGAGCTTGAGGTCACTTCTATTTTAAATATTTGGTATATTTTAATTATCGATATTTCGATTTCCTTTGGAAATCTTCTTCAGGATATATTTAAAAAAAAGGTCGAAGAAATTAGAATAAAATTATTAATAAAGAGAATTAATTTAAAATTTAAATCTAATAAAAAAAAAAAAATATGGTCTCAAACTATGCATGTACTCAAATAATGCTCTTGATATCCGATTAGTTTGAGATATGTCCTCAAAGAATGCTCAAAAAATGACTTGCATCGTAAATGTGTACTCAAAATATGAATTTTGCAAGGATTTTCTCCTCTATGGTATACCGGCTACACTAACTAAAACGTCTCTGCATAGCCGGCCTTTGCTCGGGCCCAAGGATGTTCTCCTCTATGGTATAACAAGTACCGGCTTTGCTATGTTAAGCTTCCAAAAGCGGCCTTGTCCCCCAACGAAGGGCTACTACACAGATAAGCTTTAGTTAGCGAAGCCGGTATTTGTTATACCAAAGAGAATTAAATCCTTGCAGAGACGTTTTAGTTAGCGAAGCCGTGTAATACCAAAGAGGAGAAAATATGACACTCTGCAAAGTGTCATAGCGTCCGCGGATATTACGACATGGACACTATGACACTTTTTAGTATAATCCCGGGATTTCGGTATTCGGGATTGGCATCCCTTATATGGGCCGATACTAATAAAATTTGGTAAGCTGATTTAGGTTGCAATAATATAATTTTGATTGAAATTTAATCGAAATACGAACATACTTTGGTATTTAAAAATAAGAAAGTTATCAATAAAAAAGGGTTTTTGGGATATTGCGGATTTAACAGTAACTTGATTATTTTTGCTCCACTGTGTTGAATAGAGGAGCCGTCAGGCTTTATATACTGATAAGAAACATCCATCAAAATTCATCTGTTCTTAAATCAGGCCGGTCAAGCGGTGTCAACAGTACGAGAAATCAAGTAATGCTTGATTCAAGTACGGATTATTTAAATCATCATCATCATCATATATATTAATAGGCAAGTTGATTTGTTTTGCTTCCTTTTACGACTAAACTACTCATTGGATTTTAACAAATGATACATCATTCGAAAGATATTTTTTGGTAGAAGAGCACAACCTATAAAACACAACCTATATAAAATCGGTTCAGTATTTTAGGAGTTATAGGCGTTAGAAAGTGTTACTAATACATAGAAAATACTCACGTAAGTGTGAGCAAAAAAAAAAGTAAACAAATATCAGAAACACAGTTGCATACAGGGGTGTCAGATAATTTTGATACAAAATCGGCATATTAAAAAAAAAAATCGGCATAATCGGCACTTTAATATAAAAAAATTGGCAAAAAATCGGCAAATTAAAAAAAACCTATTTTAAATACAATAAAACCTATTCTTACTTACAAATAAGAACAATTCAGAATTATCTAATGTTTATAACTTATGAAATCTCAAAAGAATCAATCAAAATAAACGTTTTACAAAGAAATTGTAGTTAAATATAAAGTTTTTTTTTTAATTTCTTATAATTAAATATTCCATATACAAATATTTGAGAATATTAATATCAAAACGGTTTAAATTATTAATTTTAAAATAATCTTTAAAAAACGAATAACTTGCAAAGATAAATTTTCCAGTGAACATCAAAACTCTGTTACATTAAAAAATTCTTTCCACATTTAATTTTCCTTACATAAGAATTGGCTATTTAATTTATGTACTAACATCGTCCTCAATTGCGTTATAATCTTAAAAAAAAAAAATTATTTAATTATCAAAGTAATTATAAAAATCAATATACATATAACTGTTATTTTTGTTCAAAAAATAAATATTAAAAAATAACTGTTAAGTTTGATCGAAAATATAAAAATCAAAAAATAACTGTTATTTTTGATCGAAAAAATAAAAATCAAAAAATAACAGTTATTTTTAGGCGTTTTTACGGACAGGTTACCCTGACATGTTTCGATTGCAACCACTCAATCTCCTCAGAGGGCTTGCCGTTTAACACTCGCAGCCATTGACGACTGCTGACGTCATTAGTCAAACATCAATCCTTAAACCAAATTGTATTTAACCTTTGGTAGATCGAAATTTGCTTTGAATGATGATTATCTATTTTAATTTATTTTACATGTTCTTTCCTTTACTTCTGTTTTTTCGTACTTTTTGACTAATGACGTCAGCAGTAGTCAATGGCTGCGAGTGTTAAACGGCAAGCCCTCTGAGGAGATTGAGTGGTTGCAATCGAAACATGTCAGGGTAACCTGTCCGTAAAAACGCCTGGGTTCGAGCCCAGATTGAGTCAAGAATGAAAAATTATCAGTAAATTTTAATTAATTTTCATGTTGAAAAATTATTTTCTTCATAAAAATAATTTAATGAAAATTAAATTTGATGAACTTAACCCTAATTAAAAATATTAAAAATTTGGATTAAAAACCATAAATAGTTCAACAAAATAACCACAATACTAATTAATAACTGTTAAGTTTGATCGAAAATATAAAAATCAAAATTTTAAAAATCAATATATTTTATCATTGACAAGTGCATAAGGAACAATATGGTAGGTATACTTGAACAATTTTTCGACATTTAGTTCTCTATTTTTTTTGTTGTTTTAAAATTCCAATATAACTGTTATTTTCAGTCCCTGTACAAAAGTTATCGTTGCCAAATTTTTTATTATTACCAACATTTCTAAGGAAGTTATATCATGTGTGGTATTTTTATGGTATAAGATAAGATATAAGATTTGATAAAATTATTAAGGTTACAATAAAATATTTTTTGGTCAAATTAAATGTCAATACCAATATAATATGATTATTAATTGGCACAAACTAATATTCCAAAAAGATCTTTGTATGAAGGGCATGTGTAATTTTGGACCAATTTATAATAAGCAGCATTTTTGTTCAGCATAAACGAATAATAAACATTGGGTAAAAAAACAAATTTAAAATTATTTCAATCATTGTGTTTTAAGACCCACAGATAGAGAGGATATTATGCGATTGTAATGAAGTATGTATCAGATTAAAATATTAGTTCTGGACCCCCCTTCAGTGTACCAATCAATCAAGTCCGTTTGGCGGGCTGGTATACACTAAACAAAGTCTGTATTTCTAGATTGCAGTCGATGGTGTCGACTGCTGGCCCATACTAGTCCGTACTTAAAACTTAAGCAAAAGTGAGATAAAAGTAAATCAAAATTTGCAAACAGTTATTAGATTTGAGATTCTTTTTTGTCAAAACTCGGTGTGATCGTGTAAACTATCCCTTATAGAATTTCAAGCACAATAGCTAAAGAAAACATAAACTGTTTAATACAATTGCGTTTAAATATTTTCTAAAATTAGGAAACCCCTGAAATTATTATTTACTCGGAATTTTCTTAATTCTACAAATTCAAAGATAATTTTGCTATCAACTCTGGTCAACTACTGGCCAAAGGGGAAAAAAGTACTAACACGATGGAGATTTTCGTGCAATTTTACAATTACAATTTTCATGCTATTAACGGACTAATTGCACTTAAAAAGTTGAAATATTGCTGAAAAAATTAAAAAAAAATAAGCAAACTTTACCCACTACAAACAGAGACATCAAAGAGTAAAATCTTTAAGAAATTTGTTCTTGATTATATCGGGTGATTTTTTAGGATTATCTTTTTGGCAACACTGGTTTAAACAGCTGACGCGCGTTTCGTGTTTTGTTTCACTGTCAAACATCTTAAGTTTGGTCTATAATTTAACCATGAATCGTCTTACAAACGAACAACGCTTGCAAATTATTTAATTTTATTATCAAAATGCGTGTTCTGTTAAGAAAGTTCATCGCGCGCTTCTTCCATTTTATGGTCAGTTTAATCGACCCACTGAAGCGGCTATTCAGTAAGTTAATAAGCAGAATTGTCGATTTTGGAGTGAAGATCAGCCAGAAGCATTGCAAGAGCTACTAATGCATCCAGAAAAAGTCACAGTTTGTGAATGGTGAGCGCTACCGTGAGATGACATCCAACTTTTTTTTGCCCAAAATGCAAGAGCATGACTTGCATGACATGCGGTTTCAACAAGACGGTGCCACATGCCACACTGCACGCTTACCAATGGACTTATTGAGAGGCGAGTTCGGTGAACATTTTATTTCACGTTCGGGACCGGTCAATTGGCCGCCTAGATCGTGTAATTTAACGCCTTTAGACTATTTTTTGTTGGGCTATGTTAAAGCTCATGTCTTTGCCCGCTTCAATTGACGCATTCACTGAACAAAATTTCTTCACAGATCCAATGAAATTTACATTAAAATTCAACCTATGTAATCTTTTATTGGATTAATTAAATATTTCATAAGATCAATGAAAATTTTGCATTAGTTTAATGACAAACGTTTATTTTATCCATTTTTTCAATGACGATTCATAAAATCAATGAAAATTTTGTCATTGATTTTATGAATCCTTCATTAATCCAATGAAAGGTTACATAGGGTGAATTTTAACGTAAATTTCATTGGATCTGTGAAGAAAATTTTTTCAGTGTTGGAAGACAACATTGAACCATTTATTGATGAGATACCGGCCGAAATGTTGGAAAGAGTATGCCAAAATTGGACTAAGCGGATGGACCGGTCAACATTTGCATGAAATAATCTTCAAACATTAATTTATATGGACCGTACTATGGATTCAAATAAAGATTTCATTAATTTTCCTGAATTTTATGTTTTTTTTTAACTTTCCTATTACTCTTAAAAAACCACCCATTATAAACAAAAACAAACTTAATAAACTATAAATACCTTTTCTTATCTGAAATTTTCCCTTTATCTATAAATTTTATCTGGAGAAAAACAAAAAATTGTTTCCCCAATTTATGCTGCATCTACCCGAGCAAGTTGAACACTTTTGTTACGCGTACGCAGAAAACGAAAAAAAATAACAATAATAAAATAAAAGAATAAAAATTTAATCGAGAGTTGGTTAAGGGGCCATAACTTTTTCATTTTGTTATTTTATTTTGTACGTTTCGTTCTTTTCTTCTCTTTTGGCTAAAATTACATTAAAATGCATTCAGCTGGTTTGTTTAAAAGTTTTTTAAGTTTTCCTTATTTTTTTCTCTCGCAAAAATGTGTAAAAAGTGGCGAGAACATGAACTTATTTAAATGGAGAAACACAGAAATGAACCAAACGCATAATTGAAGAGTTAAAGGCGAACACAATTTAGATTATTTTATTTTGTTAGTTTTTTGTTTTTTAATTACACAAATAGTTAATTGAATAAAAGTTTAAGTTTTTAGGAAAAAAATTAGTGAAAAAATTTTTCGTTGACACCAGAATAAAAATAACTTTAAAATCTCACACAATCGTAGGTTTTTCGAAGTTTTCTTGAAGAGTCACATTTTTCCCAAAATTAAATTTTTTACCCAAAAAATTGCGTATTGGTCTGTTTCAAGTAAAGTTGGGGCCATATTTCCTGGGGTCATATTGTGCACCACCGTGTAGGGTATACAACTTGTTTTAGATAAAAATTAATTTTTCCAAAAATTGCTTCTAAAAATTAATTCCTAAAAATCGATTATTCCAAAAAAATAGGATCATAATTTACCATAAAAACCCCACACTCGGAAACACGAAAATTTGCTGTAAAAGCTAAATTTGGTCTGTTACAGTTTCATGTAGAAATCACACAATTAAATTGTGTACAAAATCGACCAAAGGATCCATAAAATGCCCACTCCTTAGAAATTCTAACACTTGGTTGAGGATATCAAGGATTCGATACAGCCGAACACAGCACTCTTACTTGTCTGAATTAAAATAGATCTTTCTTTTACTTGACTAAAGAAAAATTAGTATTTAAGTAAAATATGTTCACCAAACTTTTCCTTTAAAAATTGTTTGAAAAAAAATACCCAACTGAAAGCAATTTTTTTTTTCAAATGTAGTGTTGACAAAAAAAAAAGCTCAAACATTTCATCTATGAGTATAAAAATATATTTTTTTCTGCATAAACCTCAAATTGTACATACAATTTGTATTAAATTTTACAACCAAATACAGACACATTTATATTTATTTTAACAAAACAAAAAAAAAAAAAAAAAATTAACAAAAAATGAAAAAAAACCATAATTTTGTTGGACATTTTAATTTAAAATTGTCAATTGGTTTTGTGCAAAATTACATCTACATACATACATAGAAGTATACAAGGGTTTGTAAATGTGTGTGTGCTTTTGAAAGTTCGATGTATCTAAATTTTCGTCTATATTGTTGCATATCTAGATACATTTTATTTAATATACACAATATTTTATAGATATGTGTTCAATATTTAGTAGGGAGGCACCAGTTAATGGTTTTTAAGTTTAATTACGCAAAATAAACGAAAATAGTTAAATACGTAAAGTTTGATAAAACAATGTAACACTAAAAAAAAATCTACTTTACCGATATGTTGCTTTTGTTAAAAAAGTTCCTCCCTAATCTGTTTGATTATCTAACATTTATAGGAAAAACATTTTCGACTTTACGCTGCACAAACTAAAGAAAAATACTTTAACATACAATAGCGGTATTCAGCGTTTGGTGCAAATGCAAAATATCTTACAAAAAACCCATACTAATTTTAAGTTTTTCCCCTTAATTTGCACGGAAAGAATTATTTAGTAAAGGTTTAACCCTTCTGCATCCCTTGGATATGTGCCCTTACAATGATCCTTTGGGTCAATATGACCCAACAATAAAATGTAAACAACATTTCATATTTAAGTATAAAAAAAAAACAAGTAAGAGTGCTATATTTGACTATGCCGAATCTTATATACCCTTCACCATGATAAGATAAGAACAAAAAGTTATATCCATAAATTACGTTCTTTATGTAGGTATAAATAAATATTAATTGAGCCACGCCAACTTTTCATTTCGTCATGCCAAAGAATATAAAAATACAAAAAATTTATATATGTACCTAAGCCCGTTTCCTCTTTTGCCAAAGTTGATGTTTGAAATTCGTTTTATAATCTTAAAATCGTTTTTTAGAACATAAAAAAATTAAATCAAAGAAATGAAAAAAAATTCTTTTTGGGATTCGAACTGGCAATATCATTAGTTTAAGAAGAGAAATTAACAACTCGGCTACGAATGCTTTTACTAAAGAAGCGTTAAATTAAAATATATTGAGTCTATGAGTTTGTTTCTTTATTTAAGCGGCATGTCATATACATGCATTAATGTGTATGTGTATGCGTACAATTAAACTCATTACAAATAAAATCCACCACTTGTAGTGAAGGGTATAAAAAACAACAAAAAAAAACCACATTACCAACACTGTATTACCATATCCACTGTATGACCGTAGAAACCAAAATTGAATTGGTTTGTATGGTATGTTTATGTCGTTTTGGTAATTCAGTGTTGGTATGGTAATGTCACGTCTAATTGGACCTTTAAAGGAACAAATTTGAGGCAGTCGAGGTTTTTTACTCATATCTCAGCCATTTGTGGACCGATCTTGCTGAATTTCAATAGCAAACAATTCCGGACCATGTGTGACATAAATGTTTAATAACCGGGCCCCCATCATAGATGGGGTCGTCGGAAAACCCGTTTCAACGGACAGACGGACATCGTTAAATCAACTTCGCTTCTCATAAGGACCTAGAATATATATACTTATAGACCCTATACATCAATATTATAGAAATTACAAACGGAATGACAAACTTATATATACCCTATTCACCACCTGGGGTGAAGGGTATAATAAAAGCGATTCTATTGTTTATTTGACTGAAAAAATTATTGAGCGATGATTCTGAATGAAGATGAACTCAATTCAATAATATTCAATAGGAAAAAACTGTAAAGTGGAATTAAATTTGCAATATCGCTTGTTGGATCATATTGACCCAAAGGATCTTAAATGTGTGTAAATCGTGTTTTTAAATGTTTAGGGGGGAGGAAAAATTTAAATTTTATTATTTTATTTTCATTTAAATTTATAATTGTCGTGCCTGTAATGGATACATTAAAGTTTCACGTCCATATCTTATATTTAAAGGGACAAATTTTGCGTTTGATAACCAAAATTGGGTCAAATTGACCCAAGGAATGCAGAAGGGTTAAGCAAAATATTTGTTTACTTAAGAAGATTTTACGCAATACGAACAAAATAAGTTAAAACTAAGAAATTATTTTTAGATTCTGGATTTTTTTGTTTTTAGAAATAAAATTGATTAATTTAGAAAATAAACTTCTTTCCGAGCAAGTGCTAGACGTACTTAAAAATATGGCATTGCATTCTATATGCGTGTGTATACTTGTGCTTGTAAAAGTTTGTTGCACAAACAACAACAACACTACAAAAAAAAAGGTAAATTCCAGGGTTTAAAAAACTGTAGTCGAAATCAAAAACTGTCAACCAGAAAACGAAAATTTGTGTACAATTTTTCGCTTTTTGAGTGGGTTTGAAAGCACCTGTTTACATTTAATGAATCAGAAATAAAAGCAACTGTTATTTTTTGGGCAATGACAAATAAAAAAGTGGAAGAAATGGCAGTTTTTCTACTTTGACTGCAGTTTTTAAACGCCGGTAAAAACGATGTGCTTGTTTTGTGTATAAACAACAACAACACTACAAGAAGAAAAACATTCATTATTTTCATGCTCAAAAAGTAAAATAAAAAGTAAAAATTCCCAAATTCTATTTGCTAAAATTATTTTCTTCAATCGAGCCCTATTTTCGATTATATCGTAAGCGACAATTTATTGAAATTTTGTTTTTTTCTTGCAAATAGATTATAAGTACCCGTTGCGAACAAAAAGCCAATCTAAATCCTTAAGTTTGTACTGCTTAAGAAAAAAATAAAAATAACCTTTTCCTGAAAAATTTGTCTTTTGTCGCTTACGATTTAATCGCAAATAGGGCTCAAAATACATCAAATTTTCAAAGTAGAATGATAACGAAATCCATATTGGGCTGGTTGAATACAACAAAAATGAAAGCAAAATGTGTAACGGGTTAGTAAATAATAATATTCTCCTTACTTTCTCTCTATGGTTCCCTTTGATTTAGACTCAAATTCTATTTCGGATTCTTTCAAGTACGAATTCCGGATTAAGCCAACTTGGAAATTCTTGAATTTTCACCTCACTTTTACTTTCGTCAAGCCCATCTTTGGATTATTTTAAGTACGATGAACTTGAATAATTTGTACTTAAATCAAGCATTCTGTAATTGATATAAGGAAATCCGTACTATTGACACTCCGTCCTTCGCGTGGATTTATATACGAATGGAAAGATTTTATATATAAATATAACATGTACTTTGCATATTTTGCTGTTGGAGTTAACAAAAGCAATAAGATATTTTATTTTTGATATTTCACAAGGTCATTTGCACCAAGCACTGAACTCCACTAATGTGTAATTGTGTTGCAATAAAATGTATGTATGAACGCAAATGTTTGCTGTCATTCTAAAGAATAGAAAAACAGGTATTAGCATATGATATGGACAAGCTTTAGAAATTAAAGGACCACAAACCAATTTTATATCCAAATATCTAGGGATTATATGCAAACAAAAGTCACAATAAGGATAGAGAATTTTTGGAGAAGAGCAAACAAACTGTAAGGCGCTCTAAATGTTCCATCTTTGAATTCGAAACGAAAAAAAAATCTGTCTGTAAAACGTTTTACAATTAAATGCTACTGATAAGCATCACCAGGGATAAATTTGTCAATTATTTAAAAGAAAGTCTGTCCTCCTTAAGGTACAGTTTAAAAGAGACTATTAACGATTTTTGAAAATTTGAATAAAAGCAGCACTTAAATAGAAAATTTAAGATATTTTCTTATTGAATTTGCGTATGTAATAAAGAAAATTGTTAAAATTATGGAAAAAGTTTATATTTTTTTTGCCAAAAAATGCACAAAATTTAATAAAAAGTCAACTTTTCAAGAGTCACTTAAAAAAGTGATTGTTTATTTTTTTTTTGCAAAAGTGGCTAAATAAGACTTTTTGAAATTAAAACTTTCAAAGTATTTTTTGTCGACTTCGCTTTCGTAAAATATTGAGACTTTTAGTAAACAACTTTAAATTTTTTTAAAACAAGTGACTTGTTTGTGGGAAAAGAGACTTTTTGTGGAAAAGATGACTTTTTGTGGAGAAGATGACATTTTGTGGAAAAAGTGACTTTTTGTGAAAAAGGTGACTTTTTGTGGAAAAGATGACTTTTTGTGGAGAAGATGACATTTTGTGGAAAAGTGACTTTTTGTGGAAAAGGTGACTTTTTGTGGAAAAGGTGACTTTTTGTTGAAAAGAAGACTTTTTGTGGAAAAGATGACTTTTTGTGGAAAAAGAGACGTTTTGTGGCAAAACTGACTTTTTGTGGAAAAGGTGACTTTTTGTGGAAAAGATGACTTTTTGTGGAAAAGATGACTTTTTGTGGAGAAGATGACATTTTGTGGAAAAATTACTTTTTGTGGAAAAGGTGACTTTTTGTGGAATAAGTGACTTTTTGTAAAATAAGTGACTTTTTGTGGAAAAGTGACTTTTTGTGGAAAAGTGACTTTTTGTTGAAAAGAAGACTTTTTGTGGAAAAGATGACTTTTTGTGGAAAAAGAGACGTTTTGTGGCAAAACTGACTTTTTGTGGAAAAGGTGACTTTTTGTGGAAAAGATGACTTTTTGTGGAAAAGATGACTTTTTGTGGAGAAGATGACATTTTGTGGAAAAATGACTTTTTGTGGAAAAGGTGACTTTTTGTGGAATAAGTGACTTTTTGTAATATAAGTGACTTTTTGTGGAAAAGTGACTTTTTGTTGAAAATAAGACTTTTTGTGGAAAAGATGACTTTTTGTGGAAACGGTGACTTTTTGTGGAAAATATGACTTTTTGTGGAAAAGGTGACTTTTTGTGGAAAAGATGACTTTTTGTGGAAAAGATGACTTTTTGTGGAGAAGATGACATTTTGTGGAAAAATGACTTTTTGTGGAAAAGGTGACTTTTTGTGGAATAAGTGACTTTTTGCAAAATAAGTGACTTTTTGTGGAAAAGTGACTTTTTGTGGAAAAGATGACTTTTTGTGGAAAAAAAAACGTTTTGTGGCAAAACTGACTTTTTGTGGAAAAGGTGACTTTTTGTGGAAAAGATGACTTTTTGTGGAAAAGATGACTTTTTGTGGAGAAGATGACATTTTGTGGAAAAATTACTTTTTGTGGAAAAGGTGACTTTTTGTGGAATAAGTGACTTTTTGCAAAATAAGTGACTTTTTGTGGAAATGTGACTTTTTGTTGAAAAGAAGACTTTTTGTGGAAAAGATGACTTTTTGTGGAAAAAGAGACGTTTTGTGGCAAAACTGACTTTTTGTGGAAAAGGAGACTTTTTGTGGAAAAGATGACTTTTTGTGGAAAAGATGACTTTTTGTGGAGAAGATGACATTTTGTGGAAAAATTACTTTTTGTGGAATAACTGACTTTTTGTAAAATAAGCGACTTTTTGCAAAATAAGTGACTTTTTGTGGAAAACTGACTTTTTGTGGAAAAGGTGACTTTTTGTGGAAAAGATGACTTTTTGTGGAAATGATGACTTTTTGTGGAGAAGATGACATTTTGTGGAAAAATTACTTTTTGTGGAAAAGGTGACTTTTTTTTTGTGGAAAAGATGACTTTTTGTGGAAAAGATGACTTTTTGTGGAGAAGATGACATTTTGTGGAAAAATGACTTTTTGTGGAAAAGGTGACTTTTTGTGGAATAAGTGACTTTTTGTAAAATAAGTGACTTTTTGTGGAAAAGTGACTTTTTGTTGAAAAGAAGACTTTTTGTGGAAAAGATGACTTTTTGTGGGAAAAGAGACGTTTTGTGGCAAAACTGACTTTTTGTGGAAAAGGTGACTTTTTGTGGAAAGGGTGACTTTTTGTGGAAAAGGTGACTTTTTGTGGAAAAAGTGACTTTTTGTGGAAAAGGTGACTTTTTGTGGAAAATGTGACATTTTGTGGAAAAGGTGACTTTTTGTGGAAAAGGTGACTTTTTGTGGAAAAGGTGACTTTTTGTGGAAAAAATGACTTTTTGTGAAAAAGGTGACTTTTTGTGGAAAAGATGACTTTTTGTGGAAAAGATGACTTTTTGCGGAGAAGATGACATTTTGTGGAAAAAGTGACTTTTTGTGGAAAAGGTGACTTTTGTGGAAAAGGTGACTTTTTGTGAAAAAGGTGACTTTTTATGGAAAAGGTGACTTTTTGTGGAAAAGGTGACTTTTTGTGGAAAAGATGACATTTTGTGGAAAAGATGACTTTTTGTGGAAAAGATAACATTTTTTGAAAAAGGTGACTTTTTGTGGAAAAGGTGACTTTTGTGGAAAAGATGACATTTTGTGGAAAAAGTGATTTTTTGTGGAAAAGGTGACTTTTTGTGGAAAAGGTGCCTTTTTTTTTGGAATAAGTGACTTTTTGTGGTATAAGTGACTTTTTGTGGAAAAGTGACTTTTTGTTGAAAAGAAGACATTTTGTGGAAAAGATGACTTTTTGTATAAAAAAGAGTGACTTTTTGGGGCAAAACTGATTTTTTGTGGAAAAGGTGACTTTTTGTGGAAAAGGTGACTTTTTGTGGAAAATGGGACATTTTGTGGAAAAGGTGACTTTTTGTGGAAAAGGTGACTTTTTGTAGAAAAAGTAGCTTTTCCATGAAAAAGTAGAAGTTTTACTTTATTCTTAATAAAAATAAAATTTAAATAATTTCTCTCTTTATTTATTCCAGGTTATTGAAACTTTTGTGATTTATTTAAATTTTCTTTTAAAAATCTTTTATTCAACATAATTTTATTATATTGTAAATTTTATTGAGCAACAGTTGTCCAAATACTAAAAGTATTGCTGCAAATACCAACAAAAAAATTGCATTTATTTGAAATAAATTGTTTGAAAAAGTGTCTCATGTGTCATTTAGTTTTAAATGAAAATGCACAAAATTACATTTTACTCTAGAAAATAAAGATTTTTTCTCTATTTAAAAGAGTAAATTAGTAAAAGGAAAAGGCAGTGGGGAATGAGGTTTATAAAACATTATTGGGAACTAGTACAAAATTGGGAGACCAAAAGTGAAATAAAAGAAAACTAGAAGTGAACTATACTGAAGCTAGAACTAAACTAGAACCTGAGTTTGATTCGAAACTAGAACTGTACTCAAACTCAAGTTTAACTTGACTTTTTCTATTTTCTCAAAGAAATTTGCATTTAATTTGATGCGTGTTTTTAAATTTATTTATTTCTTTTGTATTCTTAACTAACTTGAAAACTAACGTAAAATAACTTTGCAATTTCTTTTTTAATTTTCTTAAATATTTTTCTTACTTTGTTTGCTACGTGCAACACTTTAGGTGCAATAGCAGCAGAGACAACATCCGCCGCCAAAAGCAAAAATGTACCTTAATTTGCTTCAGAAGCTTTTTGTGCCAAACTTTATTTTTTTCTAAAGAAACAAAAAAAAAAAAAAAAAGAATTCGTTCTGAAACTAACTCCTTTTATTGTAAAAGCATTTACCAACAAATAGGATTTTCCAGAAAAAGGATCTTACCTTCACATATACATACATACACATAAGAATTTCTACAAATGGCGTCAAAAGTTTACAGCGCGTGAAACGCAATGTGTTTTTACCACCACCATCAACCGGCTAAAAGTAATAAATTTTCTTACGAAAAAACTCTCATTATTTTTTATTTTTTCTGAAAGTGTAAAAATAACAAAATTCTTTTTTATTTTAAACAAAAATAACGAAAACAAAAAATAAACCAAGTGTAACATGCCTGAAGCGCATCTGTTTGTTCTTTTTCGAAGCCAAAAAAAAAAAAATAAAACAGGAATCATTTTGTGTTCACTTCTTCTACGTTTTTTCTCCAGTTGGTTCTTTATTTTACAGCTGAAGTGATTAAGAGAACCTTTGAGGAAATAAAATATATTTTTATTTAAATGCAAGAAAATACAAAATAACATTTAGCAAACATAAATTTATTTTATCGATTGAAATTTCAGTCTTAGTTCAGTTTAAGTTCTGTTCAAGAGCTGGGGGATAGCTTTGGCAGGCGTGATCGAATACTTATTCGATTCTAAAGCAATTTATTCTTAATTTTTTCAGTCGATACTGAACGAAACGAAATTATTTTTTCAGTGTTGTAAAACTTCAATAAAGGCTTTACAAGACGGAAAAAATATGTAATTTGTATTCGTTTAGTATCGACTGAAAGAATTATAAATAAAATTGCCTTCGAATCGAAATAGTATTCGATCACGACTGCCAGAATTAGCCCCCTGTTTTATTTATAATTCTTCTATAGCTTTGTATTATTCTTCTCTTGTTTTATTCTAAGATAGCTTGGATCCGTTCTTAAGGCAGACATTCAAAAAATAGCGCACTTGTATCCTTCAGTGGTCGTTTTGTTATAACCAGTGCCAGTGCCCATCCTCCTTAATAGGTATCACTACAGATCTAAGCCAATTTGTTTTTCTAATGAAAAGAAGAAGCAACTTTAGTTCTATCCTAGATATATAATCTAAATAGCTGAACATTGGTTTCCGCAGGTATCTCCCCCTAATGCCATGGATTCCTGGGAGATACCACAGAAAATGAAACACAGTTTCCTCTTGCTCGTCGTCTTAACAACTTCTACATTAGTAATCGAATTCCGGACCCATTCCATCCGAATGATTCCTTACCGACCTGCGCCCAGTTATTACTGGGATCACAGTGCTGATTTGTTTCTTCTTGAAGTTGTGTAAGTAACATGTCTTCCGTTCATCTTAGCTAGACCATAAAGTCCTGACTACAAATGAGAAGTTGGATCTACGAGTCTACCACAAGTCTTTAAAAAGACTCCCACTTAAGAATTAATGTGCAGTAAGCCAGTGGAAAGCCAACAAAGTGAACCTAAAGTCTGCGATTCAGAAGACCACGTTGTTTAGCAAGCTTATCTGCTATTAAGTTAAAACGGAAGTATGCCCGTATGCCCTGGTATCAACACAAGCGTTACTCTCAAATATTTCAAAATTTCAGTTAAAGATATCCGATACTCTGCTGTTATTCTGGATGTCGTTTGAACACTTTCTGGTTATGCAATGGCAGCAGTTGTGTCGTAATAAGATTTTAATTCCGCTCTAATTGTATTTAAGTTGTGTACTAGTTCTATTCTAGTTCTATACTAGTTCCTTTCTAGTTTTAGTCTTGCTCAGTGGCAGCACTTTTCGAATTATGGTGAGTTTATATCCACACCACAATAGAGTAGAGAGAATTAGAAGTTTGTACTGGTGTTTGTAAAACCTGCAAATATTGGTCCTAGACGCGCCTTTTAGTATACCAATCGACCTAAAACCACTTTTGGAACCGATCTAACGATGGCCGTCCATCCGTACGGTCGGCTGGCTGTCCATGTTAACCTTATGCGCAAAGTGCAGCTCGCAATTTTCAACATAATTTAATGAAATTTGGTACATATGAAGACTTTATCTTTAGATTAACGGTATTTAATATATACATCCCTTGGGGGTATAGCTATCCCTGCAAATATCCCCTTTATTTTTATTTTCAAATGTGTAGTTTTCCATAAGAGTGACTCCTACTAAGTTTGAAAATTCTCACTTACACTATTCTTAAGATATGCTATATTTAGCATTGGCGTCCTATGGGGGCCACCACTATCTTTATGCAACTTCGGGGCTCAGAAGATTCCACTGCAAAAAGTTCAAGAACATTGGTGTAACGGATCTTAAGATATGCGATACTTTACATTGGCATCCTATGGAGGGTGCCACTTCCCCTGCCGGGAATATAGGTTCAGTAGATCTTTTTATTCTAGTTTAGTTCTATTCTAGTTCTATGCAATTTTCGAACAATTCTAGTTCTTTTCTAGTTTAGTTCTAAGAAGTTCAGTTATACACAGAGAAAACAGATTCGTGACCACAACCGAATTTGGCGGCAATCGAATTTCGTCGGTTGCATGTACTATCACACAATTCGGTTCAATTTACTGAAATTTTCGTTGCTTAGCATAATAGTTTTGATAGCAACATTTGAATTTTAGTACACTATCAGTCATAACAGCAGATATTGTTAGTTGTTAGTATGATTATTAGAAACCAAATTGTGCTTATACCCGAATAAATGATAGCTGCAACTGAATTAACACATAATTGGTGTTCATAACGAGAGATTCGATTGCGTTATCAACATATTTTTTTTAACCGGTCAAATGTAGCCCATAAGGGGCAAGGACTTGTCCAATGAATGGAAAAAATGGCTTTTTTACAGTACGATGTCCTAGGGCAGGACCATATAACCCAGCTTGCATTACAAAGGAGAAGTCTTATAACTACTCCATAGTATACACTAGTGGATTAGCTTTGAAATCGTTTCAAAACGAAAACATGTCGTTAAAAAACGAAGACATGTCGTTTCACTGTAAACTCTTTTTAATAATGACATGGTCCATACTTGCACTACATTGGACCAGTCCAGGATAAAAATGGAACAAGAAATCCAATATAATTTGCAGGGTATAAAAAAATAATACATACATTCATACATATGTACGTGTATATGTTCATACCAATAAGAATACGTAAATTACTTACCCCTATTTCTTAAGTTTTTCACATTTTCCATTTTTGACCGCAAAGATATTTTTTAAATAAAATATTAAAAATTAATTTAATCTATCAAATGTTTTGACAGAAAATTTAGTAAGCAATTGGGGCTTTTAACTATTTTTTGGTTGTGAATTCCGAATAATTATATTTTCATTTGTTGTACTTGAATTGAATCTATTCCAACAATCAATAATTAGCTGCAATAAATGAATAAACATTTATATTACAAAATTTATTGACGAAAGCAAATTATAGATTGCAATGACCAATATTCAGTATTGCCCTATATTAAATTCGGTTGTGATTCTAACCATTTGTACTAATTTTTAGAACTTAATTAAATTAGTTATCATAACTAATAAAAGAATTGAAGGAATCATATTTCAGTTGGAACATCATTTTTATAATCAAGAGAATTAAAAATCAGCTAGAACTATACATTTTTAATAGTTGCAATTAAAAATCATGTTAGACCATATTTACATTATGCAATTAACGCCGCAACTTTCGCATGCAACTTTTTGTTTGTTAGCAAGAGGTGTAGGGAAGAAAACGGGGTTGAAAAAGTTGAAAAAATGCTTGAAAAAAATGTAAATGTAAACGAGAAAAGAGTTTCGTAGGAACTACTTTAAAAGAAAATAGAAAAAAAACTCGGCGTTAATTGCATAGATGTAAATGGGGTCTTACTTGATCAATATTTTATTACTGCAACCGTTTCCCAACCAATTTGTTTTCTGTGTGTAGTCAAGTTCCAGTTGAGTTTTCGTTCAGATCTATTTCAGTTCTATTTAAGTTCTAGTTTAGTTCTAGTATCTTCTTTTAGTGTAAAGCAAGTATAAGAGACATCAATTAAAAATATTTACAATTTTTTTTATATCTATGTTTGTTTATGTGCAACACTTGAAACAAAGCAGTGATTTTTCTCCTAATTTTGAGCTTTTTATCTGGTTTGCCTGTTCTTGTCGTTGCTGCTGTTTTTAATGTTTTACAACCTCCACTAAACCGTCCTTGTACTGTATATAATTTTATTTTTCCTTTTTTTTTTTTTTGTAGCGTAAACAAAACACTTAATTTTATTTTCTAAAAAAAAAACATAACAAACATGTTTATAAAAAATGAAGCTTAATTAATTTACATGAAGACGAAGAAAATAAAAGCACATTTTTACAAATTTCTTTTCGCTGATGATTACAAATTTTTCTTTTTTTTCTGTTCACTCTCTGAAATTGTGATTTTTGTTGTTGTTGTTTTGGGCTTTGAAAAAGCGAAGTCACTTAGCGAAAAGAATATGCAATAAAAAAGTCTGTGAATTTAAGTTTGAAAAAAGCCCGTTTAATGTTAATAGTGAAAAGAAAATGATTTTCTAAGGATATTTGGCTTTCGTTCTAATTTCGGCCCACTCGTTAATAGCAGAAAATAATAACAATAATAACAGGCGACAAATCAGTTACACAAGAAACTTTTACAAAACAACAAATCCTGGCAGGACACTGACGAAACAGTGCTGCTTTAATTGTATTTCTGGGACAATTTTCTTGTGGTTGTTTGAGTTAAAGCTAAATACTCTCTTTAGTACGCAAATAATCGGTTTAAACCAGGGGGGGTGCAAAGGCATAAAAATATTATTTGGATCACATTTTCTTTTCTGCTGAGACTTAACGAAAAATTAAATCCATTCATTCAGTTTCATCTTTAATTTCGTTGGGCCTTCTCACTGGTAGACTTTTATATTTATTACTGCAATTTAGAAATATTTTTTCCAGTCGTTGTCATTTTTATTCTCTGTCATAATTTGCGTTTAAAGTTACAATTGCAAATTGCAATTGAATTTTTCTTTTCTTTCATTTCATTTATTTATTAAAATTTTGCTTATGAGGGTGCTTTTTTATTATAACTTTTCGTTCAGCTAGAAAAATTAAATTATACTTACCGCACAATGACTTTGTAATGAAATGAAATTTAGCGTTAAGGGCCAAGAAGGAGGAGGGCACAAAAAAAATTATGCCAGCAAATTACTTTTAGTCGTAAACACTTACCTAAAATGGAAAAAAATGAAAAGAGAAAATGGAAAATTATCAAACATTTGCTTTAAATGAAATTTAAATTCAAAAATTAGATTATGTAAATTTTTAAAGAGATAGAAAGAATTTCCAGCCGTGAACCGAAATAGCTTAAGAACTTAATTAGAAAAAAAGAACACTAAATCTCGTTCTTGACTCTCGAAGGAAGAGATAACCTCATATTATGATTACGTGGTTTGGAGATAATCTGGGTTCCAAGGCACCAAGGCTGTAGTAGACATACCCAAACACTGTCAACCAGGAGAATGCTAACTAAGCCTTTTAAAAAGTTCAAATATGAACTCAAAAAATTTGGTTAAACTTTTCTGTCGGCAGGATAACAAAGGGTCCGTAGGAAAAGGTCAGTCCTAGGCTAATAAAATTGATTTTAAGGCTGATAGGTCCACAACACTTAGAAGACTTGTTAATGTATTAATGGATCTCATAGAGCTACGAAGTCGTTTAGCTCGCATGGGATTATCCCATGAAACAGTATAGACTTAACACTGGAACATTACTAAAGCAAATGTCCTGCGTTTGCTCGCATTAAAAGCGTAATTTGTTAAAGGGACAATATACCAAATCTATAGGTCTTTAGGGAAATGCACCGGAAACCCTTGAAGAACTACTTATGTAGAGGTAAATATGCCGTTAAGCTAGTATTGGAACAAGTTTGGACCTTTAAATAGTTGGAACTCTGCCTTAAAAGCGCACAACATGCCAAATTTGCGTAAGTGTATACCGAAATTGGTATGGACAATGTTTTGTTACCCTCTTTTCAACATAACCTAGAAAGGAATTTGAAAAGAACAAGAACAGATTTCGTAAAATTTTAGATCAGAACTAGAACAAAGCAAAAGCACAACTAGGATAGAACTTAAACAGAATTAGAACAGTACCAACAGAGCAAAAGAATAAAACTAAACCAAAACTTAAGCAGAACTTGATCTAAGCTAAAACTGAATAAGAACTAAACTAGCATTAAACTACAACTTAGCTTCAAATGAAGTTTTATTTTGATGCTTTATCTTTAAAGAGATTTATATATCACCTAATGATTTCAAAAAAGCTCTTACGTCTCTGGGAGCTTGTTTTCTCTGAAAACAAAAAGGCGTAAGTCAAACTACATTGAAGTTTAACTGTAGAACAATTTAGCACATTTTTTTTTGTCGATTTAGCACTTTTAATTTTTAAACTTTTGGCAAGCCTGGACGCAAATCATAAAAAAAACATGCTTCCACAAACACAAAAAGTTCATATTTTCAGGGGAAATTCTAAAAGCTTTTATTTTAATTATGTATTTTAAATGTGACCTTGCACAAATTTGGTGTGAATGAGATATTAAAAGAAAACAAAAGGCAATTTTAGTTTGTTTTGATTTCAAAATCAAATATTTCGTTAACTTAAAGCAAGTGCTTTTCGCAAAAAAGTTTCTGCGTGGTCAAGGCGAATTTAATTTCCAGGTGGCGTCAGCGTTGCCAAAAGGAAGATTCCATCTTATTTTGAAAATTTTTTAGACCAAAATATGATTTACAGATTTTTTTCTCAATTGTAGATTTTTTTTAGAAATAAAGATTTTTAACTTTAAAGCTTTGTTCTCAATCAGAGCAACAATTTCGTTTTCTTCTATCTTATTTCTTTCCAAAGTAGGTACCTATTTCATATATTTTCCTTTCATTTAATAAACAAAAATGTAACTAAAGTTTTTTTTTAATGTTGAGTCAACTAGAACTTCAGCAACAATTTGTACGAAATTGTTTCTGACGTTTAAAATAATTTTATTTAGTTTTGAATGAAAATTTTAACAAAATGTTCCAGCAAATAATAACAAATACCTACAATTTGTATTGTTTTGGACAAAATTTGCAAACGGTTTCTTTATTTAAAACGTGTGTGGTCGCGAAAAAAATGTTGCTCTATTATGAACACTAGTCAAAATGTTGCTGCCTATTGTGAACAAGGCTTAAGTTTGTAGAACATAAATAATTCTTGTACTGTTCAATTTTTAAAACAATGAGCTTTTATATCAGCTTGTTGTCTATTGGTTTTGCACACTTTTGTACCCATTGTCTAGCATACACAAAAATGCATCAGTATTTATATTAAAAAATCATCTTAAAGCGCTTATGATACATTTTTCATTAATTGGAATGAAATAGAATTGATAGAAACAAACAGTAAATGTTAGTAAAGCAAAATATAAAAAATTTAAGCTAATTTTTTTTCTAAAAGCTTTTATTTTTATTATTTTAAATGTGACCTTGCACAAATTTGGTGCGAATGAAATATTATGCTGGGTACACACTATGCAACGCATTTACGCAATCTAGTGAATTAAATTCATTTTCATTCATTCCAGGTTGCATCAACATCAAAACGCTTTGATATTTTGAGGTTGCATTGAAACAGATTGCATGTAGATTGCACTGTGTGTACCCAGCATAATATCCAGGTGGCGTCAGCGTTGCCAGAATGATGATTCTATCGTATGTTGACCAATTATTTGAAGATTTTTTTCTCAATTGTAGATATTTTTATTTTTAGCAATAAAAATATTTAAATTTAAGTTTGTAGAGCATGCATAATTTTTTTAAAGTTCAAATTTTAAAACAATGAGGTGGTTTATTAGCTTGTTGTCTTTTGATTTTGCACACTTTTGTACCCATTGTTTAGGCATACACAAAAATGCATCATTATTTACATATACATACATATGTATTAAAAAAGCATCTTAAAGCCCTAATGACACTCAATTTTTTATTCATTGGATTGAAATAGAATTGATAGAAAGAAACCAGGGATCGAAAATAACAGTTATATTTCAATTTTAAAACAAAAAAAGCATATAAATAGAAGTAAATGTCGAAAAACTGATTCAAATATACCATATTGATCCTTATGAACTTGTCTATGATAAAATATATTGATTTTATAAATTTTGTTTTTATTTTTCGATCAAAATTAACAGTTATTTTTTGATTTTTTTTTTTCAAGCAAAAATAAAAGTTATTCACTAAAGAATTGTACGAAATGTAATAATAATTTAGTTGACTTTAAATGTTTGTTTAATTGGGATTTCTTATGCACATTAAAATAAACAATTAAAGACAACCAAAATTTTTAAGCACGTACATTTCTTTATAGAAAAATTTTAATTTTTGTTCAAAAAATCACAATCAAAAAATAACTGTTATCATCTGGCTTTTATGAAAAAGGGAATAACTGTTACGGTTCCTGAAAGAAACAGTAAATGTTGGAAAGAGCAAACTATAAAAAAAGTAAAAAAAAATTTTTTCAGTTGTTTTTATGTTGTCAAAATTTTGTTTATGAGAAACATAAAAACAAAACAAACAAAAAGCGGTTAATCGCTAAATTTGCCTCTAAACCGCTGATTCAGCAGCACTTTTAATATTTCAAGCATGAAATGTCAATTTTAAGTTGAACAATTTTACATTATCTTTTGCTATTTACCTTAACACAGTTGAACTCTTTGCACTTGGTAAATTTTTCTATTCCATTTTTTTTGCACTATTCAACAAAACTTGAACAATGTATTAAAAATGTAGTATCCTAAGGTCTTAAGCGGTTGTTCATTTTGGGAATATTGATGAAAAAAATTATTTGTGAAAAGAAGAAACGTATTCTGATGAAGTTGTATATATTAAAGAACATAAAAGCTCATATGTATATTATTACCAAAAGGTAAAACTAATGGAACTTAAAAATTCCACATTCCATGTTTATGATAATTTTTAAACAAAGTATTCATACATAAGTGCTTAAGAATATCTTTTAAAAGGTGTACCCACATTATTTTAATAACTATTCCATTAGGAATATATTTAGGAAAATTTTATCAAAATGCCTTCTATACAACAACTGTATCAAAAAATATAATATTCACTTGTGTACCCTTAAGATTCTATATAATGTGTGAGCTTCAAAGCTCCCGAACAAAAATCTTCTTGCCCAAAATATATACATATATCTCTAATTTTAGAATCTAATTACTTTCAATGAAACTTCTTTATTTAGTGGACTTTTTTACGTTCTTAAGCCTAGTACTCTGTTCAAATATGTGAAAAATGTTGAGTTACATTTATTATTTCACACGAAAATTTTGACATGTATCAATGTTACCTATCTTGCGAGTTTGTACAATCTGACGTTTTTATTCCTGTAAAGTATGTGACATTGTTTTGCATCATGTAAACAAACCCCACATGTATATTACTAAAATTTATTTTTTTTTAAAAAAAAATTTAATAAAAAAGAAAGTAAATATGGATTAAAAACTGTTACCGGTTGTGTTATATTAATTTTTTATTTCTTTTTAAATTCCACGTGAAATAAATGCAGCTTACATTTTTTCGCAGTTGTAAAAAAATGTTGCCAGAAACATTTCGGAACTTTTTCACAAAATGAACAGAGTACAACTCTATCAACATTATATCATAGATATTCTGCACAAGTTTTTTTCATATGCGTTTTGACAGCATTTCACGTGAAATGTTGAACAGAGTACCAGGCTTTATTAAAAAAAATTTAAATGGAATGCAAATAAATTTTTAGAAATTTTATGGAAAACCTATCTAATTTTGTATAAATACAGCAATTATACATGTATTTCAATTTAAATAGTTTCCATAATTAGAAAATATGCTTTTATAAAAAAAATAATAATTGTTACTCTATGATTTCTTTTTCGCCAAATGAAGAATTTCCTTCCAAATCTTCTGGCAACGCTGCCACCGTTTACATGAATTCGCTTTGTTCATGGATCTAAAAATTATAAAAGAGAATAACAAAAAATAACAGAGTTGGCAGTTCTGTACTTTTGCAAAAATTTAAAACATAGTGACAAGGCGAATTTAAATTCGCCTTGCATAGTGACTATCCTACAAGCAGGGTTACCGTTGGAAATTTTCGAAAAGGGTCACAAAAAGGGGATTTTCCAGAAAAAGGGGTCAGAAAAAGGGTATTTCAATAAAAAAAGGGTCAAGTTTTTTTATAAGCAGTATTTCCCATTTTAATGAACATAATAAGACCAAGTTTTTTATAAGCAAACAAAAAATAATTCAGGTAGGAAGAGCTCAAAAAACTACATTTTTTTATGGAATGCTCTGTCCTGTTTTTAACACCTGACAAAAAGTTTATTCTTTATCAGCTATAGCTAATTTTTTAATACTATTTGTAATTTTCCGATTTAGCGATCTCAAATAAATTTTAGTGTTTGTTTTAAATTTTGCAATCGTTCGCGAATTGTAACCATTTTCTCGATTAAAGCGATTTTTTCCTGTAAGTGTCAGATTTTTTTTAAGCTTTTACGATTTTTAATAAATATGAGACTTTGCTATCATACCGCTTTTACCAAATATTTGGGAATTTCCGCTTATTGAACAATTGTTACCTCTTGTTTTCATTTCTGTTAGGGCACTCTCAACACTGTCGATTTAATAGGGGGCGAAAAATTCAATACCTTTTGCCATTTTTAAGGGCGAATTTTTTGAATAAAACATGCTACTGTTTAAGAGAGCAAAACACCAAATTGCATTTTTTTAATAAAATGTCAAATTTTTGTTTTAAAAAGAAACCACCGTAAAAAATAACAAATATTTATATGGGTTATATTTGCTTTTAGGGAAATTGTACTTTACTATCAAAAATCAAGGAGAAGAAAGCATGGAATTGTTAGTTTATACTTTGAGTCTGTTCCATATCAAGCAATGCTTATTTCGAAAACATTTGTTTAGCACTTCTGTTCCGCAGTGTTGACAAAAAACAAAATGTGAGAGCTTTTTCCAAAAAAGGGTCAAAAAGTGTCACAAAATAGGTGATAATGATACAAAAGTATAATTAAAAAAAAGGGTCATAAAAGGTATCAACACCGTCGAAAAAGGGTCAAATTGATACTTTAGTATCACAACGGTAACGCTGCCTACAAGAAATTAATGAGCGAGTAGTCACATTTTTCATTTTGATGCTAAGAAAAATGTGACTACTCGCTTATTCATTTCTTGTAGGGTAGTGATATACAGCGCGTCATCAGGTTAGCTCCTGCCCTACGAGCTTATTGTATTTGATATCGTTGTTGTTGCTATTAATATATTAATACTGTTTGGTGTTGCATTCTACTCGTCACTGTATGCACTGAATCTAGTAAAGAAAGTATGTGCTGGAAATTTACCGTAGCATTATTTTTCACTTTGATTTAATTTTCGATGAAAAAGCTAACGTTGTTTTTGCGCCATTCGATTAGCGCCTGCAATTTCTTTTTAGTTTTTCCTAAAGATTAGAAAACGTATCGACACCAAATTTTTTTTTGCTCATAAAGTGGTCTATTTTTATCAATATGGCTAAAGAAAAACCACTTTCCGTAAAAAATAAGACCGAAAACGGCAAAATCGATATAAAAAAAAAGTAATAATAGGGCTTTTTGCACACTAGTACAAGTGCAATTCTGAGAGAAGCATTGAACGCTAATGACTCAGCCGCAGAAATTAGGGCAAATGTCGGCGTTGAAGCATAAAACCCCCCATCACCATCCGGCACGCCAGGAAATGTGCCTACTTGCGGTTTATTTTAAGAACCTTTCAAAAGTAACTTATAACATTCAAATCTATTAAGCATGTTTCGCGTGACAACGCCACAAGCATACAATCTTTCACATTTATAATATGTATTAAGAAGGTTAGAGGAAGAGAAGAGACTTAAACCTATTCGGCCTACACAGCTACTTTTAGGCTTTCCTTGCAGTGGTGTTTTTGTCTTTGTAATGAGGCCTTTCATCTCCCGAATCTACTTAGGGCAAGTTAAGAAACCCCCATATACCATTGTTTGTCAAAAGGCGTGACAGGGGGCGAAAAAACCAAAATACCTTAAGTTTTCTTAATGGTAATGGCTAAAATCTCTGTGTAAAATTTGGTTTACTTCGTAGCACGTTTCCTATTTTTGTCCAATAATACAAACAAGTGGTTTGTTACATAGTGCAGTGCATCATAATCAATCAAACAGTCGATTTTGAATTTGTTGTATCTTAGGGCTTTTTGGAAATCATTTGACGATATGAAAGTTTATAATTGTCTGTAGGGAATTTTTAATTGTTTCTATTTTATTTCTTTGCTAAACAATGTTAAATTAGAGGACCTCAAACTGATAACATTTCAATATAAAATTTCCGTATGATAGAGGAAAACAAGAAATTGCTTTGTTTTTATTTGGTATTTTTTTTTTTATAAAAATGGCGAAAGTTAAGTTAGATATAAGTCTAGGTACTTTTTCTGATGAAGAATAATAGAGAATAAATGTCTTTTTACGCAAAAGTTAGAATATTATTTAAAAAAAAAACAAATAAATGAAAGCAACAAAATCGACATTTTTAATTGAGTTTTTTTTTTGACAACTTTCCAAAATATTTGTGGAAGTTTACTGAACAAATCAACATCAAAACTCTGGGAAACTTTTTTTGTTGAGCACAACCCCATATTGGCGCTCCCAGGACGTCTAGTCAGTACAACAACAAAAACACACAAATAAACCTGTTTTTATTTAATTTGCCCGCATTCAAACGTAACAACTTCATTTAATCATGTCCACTTTGTTATTGTTGTTGTTTTTCAAATGCATGTTGAGTTTTTCATACATCTGTCTCTATCTCTCTGTCTTCGCGTATCCTTTTAAATACATAAAAGCAAAATAAAATTGGGTGTGTGTAGAAGTTATCGCTTGTATGTACATAGGTACATACCTATCTGCTTTTTTATCGTGTTGTGTTGTACTCATTAACTAAAGTTGCTGTCTTGTTTTTCTTTTTATTAAAGTATTCTATAAATTTTTGGCTACTTTGTGCGACACAATAGTATTCAGTTAAAATTTGTGTGATTTTTTATGTATAGTTTGTTGATGTGGTACAACAGGAGTGTGATCCGAGACTTGTCGTTGTGTCTATGCTTCAGCTTAAGTCCTTGACCTTAACAAATGAATTCTCATTAGAGGGTAATTACTTGTAAACGAAATAAAACGTTTAAGACTTTTTATTTAATGACGAGTCTTAATTAGGCGTTTAAAAAAAGTGGTAAACAAAAGTTTTAAATTCACAATTTAATGAAATAAAAATACAAATTTGAATAATTTAACAGAGAGGTATCATGCAAGTGATAATTTTATATGTTAAACTTAACACGTGTGGTTATTTTACAGACATTAATTTTAAATAGAAAAGCTACCACGGATTTTATTTTCTAAAGATATTTTAAAACAAATACATACATACATAGGCTATAATTTTCTATATAAACTATATAATGATATTTTTCTATATAAAATCTATTTCAGATGATAATTTGTTATAGAAATTCTATCCAGATTAAAATGTTTATTGAAAATCTATTACAGATGATGATTTTCTATAGAGATACTACCTTTCCACTTAAGCGGCCCACATATACTTGCAATATTATTGTATATGATATTCGCCATATTATTTCCATGGTGTCCTATATTACGCAATTAGTCGCACAATGGTTTCATTCATTCAATAAAAAGGTGAACATAACCAATAGGAATAACATAAACAGCACTGTATAAGATTCCAACACACTTCACTTTCTTTACGTTGTGCAATAAAAATCAAAAGTCTTTTGATTGTTGCCAATATATTGTGGCACCTTCGAATATCACATACACTTTTGCGATATAACTGTACAATACGTAAAATTGAATAATTTTATTTCAAGTGAATGAGCCACTTTAGATATTTTTTCCAAAGCTTCTACTATATGATGGACACTTATTGCAAAGTGTAAAATTGAGTCGTGATGGTCCACCCATCATGTCTCGCATAATGTAGAGAGTTTGGCTCCCAAAAACTTTGCTGAAACTGCGTTTCGCTTGGGATGAATATTTTTTAAAAATTTTATCGTTTCTTTAAAAAATTGTACAACTTTTTGTGTTAATGGCTCTTTATTGCTTTTTGAAATTGAATTCTTTGATTTCCAGAATTTTTAAACAGCTCCATTTTCTGCTGACATCAGAGGACACCAATCTGTTCCGACTCCTACACAATTTTTTAGGTCAAGACCAAAATTTGTCAAAGCTTTAAGAGCTATTGATAATAGTGCCTTCGCATCAATTGAGACATCAACGGCATCAATATCCTTTGAAGCCTCTTCAAATGCGTTTACAACAAAGCCAATAAATTCTTCCCTAACAACATTTTGTTGTATGTTGAAATATCTTAAAGATAAGGAAATCTGGCTTTTTCCCGACAAATCCTTGCTTTCGTCAAAAATTACCGAATAGAATTTTGATTCATATTACACATATTATACATAAATATTGCATATACTAATACCGTGTTCAGATAGGTATACCTTTTTTATTGAGTCAATATTCAGTTAATTGACATAATTATCTTTCTGTTCACATATTCACAATTTAGCTAACTCAATTTATATTACTACTACATACAACATTCAACGTAAACAAAAATGTACATGTATAAGAAAATGTAAACAACTTTTGACATCTTTAAGGAATAAACATCTGGTTTTTGCGCAGACCAAATGGATGGGTCTTTTTTTCGTTGTAATTTCAATTGCCAAATGTCAAAACACTGTTTAGTAAGTTGTGTTTTGCTTAATAAACACACTTGCTATAGTGTCGCATATTAATTTTACGCATCATATGAAATTTTAAGGGTTCTTAATTAATTATTATAGGTATTTTTTTGATATCGATGTAATATAGAAGATATTTTAAGAAAATTCTATTTAAAAAAACTCATTGTAAAAACTTCATTGTTTTAAAAATTGACTGTTTTAATAAAATTGTGTAATTTGTACAAACTTAAAGTTATAAATAAATAAAAAATCATCATTACAGCAAAAAAACTTTAAATGGGTTCTTACCCATCCCTGATGTTTACTCCCCTTTCAATTCTCATTAGTCCGAGTTCATACGGCTCATGTCTTATTGACAAGATTCTTCCTTTTTCTTCTTTGAACATGAATTGTCGTTAAAATGATTCATGTCAGGTTGATGACATGTTTTTTATTTTGTATAGTCGTGCGTATGCATGTGTGCTTTTTGATATTAAAAACAAAAACAAAATTAAACAACGAATGGAAAAGCAAAGCGTACTGACAGTACATGCATCTGTGTACTCGTTTCTTTTCCCCTCGTGCCACTCGCCAATAAAGTAGCAATCATGTCAATAAGACATGAGCCGTATGACTTGAACTAAACAAAATAATTTCCTAAAGTTTAGGAAATTATTTGGCTTAGGACCAGGGCTGCCAGACTTGGGGATTTATCCCCAAAGTTGGGGATTTCATGCGAGCAAAAAGGACAAAAAAAGTCATTTTGGGATTGGGGATTTTTTTTGGGGATTTAAAAATAAAATTCGGGGATTTTTTGGGGATTTTACACATGTTTAATATATATTTTTCCTTCTTTTATAATTTAAATAAGTACCAAAACTTTTATCTTACTCTTATCAACAACTGATACGGTGTGAATGGTCCTAATTAAGATAACCATTATTGTTAAGTATGTAAAAGATACTTAATAAACTTAGTCTGTGTTCAAATGGCTCAAGTTTAAATGACATGATTGCTACTTTAATGGCTCAAGTTTAAATGACATGATTGCTACTTTAATGGCTCAAGTTTAAATGACATGATTGCTAATTTAATGGCGCGAGGGGAGAAGAAACGAGTACACAGATGCATGTACTGTCAGTACGCTTTGCTTTCTTATTCGTTGCTTCAATTTTCTTTTGTTTTTAATATCAAAAATGCACACTTGCATACGCACGACTATACAAAATTAAAACCATTTCGTCAACATGACATGAATAATTTGAACGCCAATTCATGTTCAAAGAAGAAAAGGGAAGAATCATGTCAAATATACATGAGCCGTTTGAGTGAGTGTTTTAAAATGGAAGAATTAAAAAAAAGAATCTTAAACCGCTGACAACACATACAATTTTTGATTTTTTAAAGACAATTTTCAAGCTAATAAGTAAATATGAAAGACAATATAATAAAGCTTGGTAAAAAGATTGCTGGGCTATTGGTAAGTACTTATGATGCATTGAAGTTTTAAAGAAATAACGGATATACATATGTACTTATTTTTATTGTTGATTCCAAGGATGGCTAAAACCGATTGAACAAGCTCCAAATTCATATTAATTGGCTCATTCGTCTTCAAAAACAGCATATTGTTCTTCTTATAATTTGCTCAGTGAAATCGCATAAAAGGGATTTTAAAAAACATGCCCAAACAAGTCGCTACAAACAAAATAAAATAATTTTTATACTAAAAATTTTAATTTGGGGAATTTTGGGGATTTCTTATTAAAATTTTTCTTACTTTTTTTAAAAAAATTTAAAATTTACTCAGAAAAATTTTAAAATTTGGTCAGGAAAAAAAAATTTTTACTTTTTAAGGTTTTGTTCTTTAATTTGGGAATTTTTGGGGATTTGTTTTAATTTATTGGGGACAAGGAAAAAAGTATCTGGCAGCCCTGCTTAGAACCTAAACTATATTTTGTTATTGTTATAAAAGCTTTTTTCTTCCGTAGCTGGCACTATCTGACTCATTCACTCTCATGCCAAATACTTTACTCCCTTTTGCTAAATTTCCTTTTCTTTTTAGTTTCTAGTAATTTTAACAGTGCGTAAACGAATTAAAGAAATATTCCCCTCAATTAACTAAACACACAATTGGGTGGTTCACGTAAGGCTGGTATCAGGTTTTATGGTTATTTAGGTAGTATATTCATAACTACATGCATTTATTTAAATTATTTATAAATATACTATTTTGTTCCTGTTAATACAACTACGCAACCATATAATCTGATAATCAGCCTTTCGTGAACACCCCAAATAAAAAGTGTTAAATAATTAGTATTTTTTTTTTTTATAAATAAAATTGAACAATATTCTATTAGAAAATAAAGAACGATGTGAATTCTTTACAAGTACCTACTTACATACTTATGTATGTACATATGTATGTATGTAGTAAAAACATTAGAAGAAAATTGTTTCATTCAACGCAGAGCTAGAGACAGCGCAGTCTCTGTGGGTTTTAAGTTTTGTCAACAATCGCTGCGGTTGTGGATAGCAGTGAATGAGTTGTGTATTTTAATAAAACGGATTGGAGTGCGTTTGTTTATTATTTAAGGTAAAAAAGCAGAGTTAATAACAAGGCGAATTCAGGAAAAATTACTTCGCCTTGGTTTATGAGCAAAATCTAAGTGTTTAAGAGAAAGGGGTTTACTGTGGATTTTTTTCTTGGTAAATTAAGAGAACTTGATTTTCAAAGGGTTATTATCAGGCCTGCCATATTTTCCGATTTATCGGCATTTTGCCGATTTTTTTCCTCTAAATTATCAAAGTGCCATTTTGCCGATTTTTGCACAAAAAAATTCTGATTTTTGTGATAAAAATCTAAAACACGGTAACTTTTTGTTGAATTTAGAACATTTACGGCCATTTTCACCAAGTTCGGTTAAAACTAACTTTTAATTAAAGCTCCGGTTACCAATATGTTCTGACAGCTGTAACCGATAGTTAATTATAACCGAACTTGGTGAAAATGGCCGTTAGTAAATAATTTTAGGTAACATTGAAATAATTGTTTCATGAAAAAGAGAGAACTGTTATTAATTCAGCGCTTCTACTTAAGAAAAAAAGGGTTAAGGCCCAACCATAATATATATAAGCTGGCTTAAGGGACTGTCAAATATTAACAAAAAGCCTCTCAAAAGCATTTAAAAAATAAAAATAAAATCAAAAAAATATTGAATTTCGTACGGAAAGTGCGATCTGTTTCGCACCTTGCTTAAGCAAATGCCAGTTTCATAAAGTTAACCAAAAAGTTTTCTTAAGTTCAAAATGGTTTGACACATATGAGTAATTCCAAAGTATTGAACGTGACAGGCGTACGCATCAAAAATGCAATAACATTTAAAAAAAAATTTTTTACGTTTTCTTAACATTTAAATTATATCACTAAGAAATCATTGTTATCTATGCTAAAGTTTATGTAGGGCGCGATTCTAGGTCAAAGATAATGACAAAAGAAGTAGCGGTTCGAACGTGAAAAAAACAGAAATAGTTTTTGCGGCCATGTACAAAAAGGCGTAATTCAGCATAACCTGGCAACATTTTTTAGTCAAACTAGGTACTTTCAGAATTTTACGTAGCAATGTAACATTAAAATGTCTTGGTTTGATTCCAAAATCTTCTGTATTTTCTTTTTTTAAGCCAAAATCTTGGTCGATACGTGACATTTCGAAGGTGAAATTTTTTCCGTAATAATTCAACTGAATAATGATTAAAATAAAATACAAATTTACCGTTTATCCGAATTACATATTTCTCTTTGAACTCTTTCTTAGATTACAGACCATGTAAGAAAATTTTTTTGGAATAATTTATATCAAATATCACCTCTTTTAAGAAAGATAAATATTAAAGAAAACATACAATAAAACATTCTCACAAATAAGAAATTACGTTGGCACAACTTGCAGTCTGGTTGTTCTTCTAAGTGAACAAAATTATGAGTAAATTTATAAAATAAATAAAATTTAAATATTTCTCTATAACAATATCGTAAAATAATCAGCTCTTAATAACTTTTAAATTTTCGGTCACGGTGGACCTTTTGACGGAAATGCCCATATGAATCACATGTATTCGCACAATTGCTTGAACCAACTTAAGCACATTTTGGTAGTTGGGCCTTTAGATTTGTTTGTTATGTATGTCTAACCCAACGCACACATTTTATTTGAAAATGTTTCAATTGTAAAGAATAAAAAGCCAAAGAAAAAAATCAAAAATTTTTTTGACAAAAGAAAAAGAAGAAAAACGTTATATTTGAGTTTGGAAAAAGATTGATACTTACAAAAAAGTTGTGGCAAGCTAAATTCATATTCACTTTTAATTTAAAAATTTAAATCAAAAAAGCGCAATTGAGGATGATGCAAGTACATCAGTTTGCCAATCTTTTGTAAGAATGTCAAGTAAATTTACACACTTTAACAAAAAAAAAAAAAAAAATTCAGATTTAAGAGTGAGAATTCTCCTGGTGCAGTTCTAACAAATTATGGTGCTTTCACATTCTTTCGCCAATGTAAACAAAAATTTTTAGCCAAGTCAACTAAATAAAACAAAATGTTGATAAATCCCGCAAATTTAATCTTTGAAAGGAATTCTGCATTCTAAAGATTATTTAAAATATAAAATTTTAAACTATTTTGATGCTGATATTAAAATAGGGGGTCTATGGTACTCTTCAGGATTATTAATAACAGTTTGACTGCAAAAATTAGTATTTTCTTTTGTTGAGTCGAACATGGCTAATAACTTTTTATATTAAGCTTAACTCACAGCTTAAAATTTTCTTAATGAAATGTATCACAAATTTTTTTGCAGATGACAGTTTTCTATGAAAAATATTTACAAATGATTATATTTTTTGTTTTTAAATTTATGTTTCGAAATTTCTCTCTCTTTAGAAAAATTTTCGCTTTATGTTTTGTTGTTGTTCGTTCTTACTTTCTTCTCATAAAATTGTCATTTCACTAAATTAAAGCATGCAAAATGCAAATAAATCTTCAACATGAACAAGAACTTAATAATTTTCTCACAAAATGCATAGCAAAGACAAAATCTAAGCAAAAAATAAAAAACAAATTAACTTGTTAAGGAAAAAACCGCTTCATTTGTCTTGGTTTCTGCAAAACAAACCTAGACAAGGACACAAGTACTAGGACTCTACATACACATATGCAAGCAACACTTGGTAAAGCAAAACGCAAAAAAATAAATAAAAATGACAATAAAGCAGGAAATAACCTTTTTTCGTTAGCCATTGCTACTTACACCAACTAACAATAACACACACACACACATAAACACACGTGAACGGAGAACTAAACAACAAGGAATTTTTTGCTATACGAGTGAGTTGATTCATAAACAATAATGAATGTATGGAAATGTGTGTATGCAAACGACCGGAAATAGGAAACTTCAATCGTAAAATAATGAATAGAGGACACAATATAAAATAACAAACGTACATATGCACAAAACGAGACTGGGAAACAGAGCCACTCGTAAGCATTTAGTTTACATATGTATGCAGACATTACACTTATTAAACCAGCCAGGAGAAGGACAATTGTAAAATTGTCGTCAATGGGAAGAAAACCAACCACAAGAGTGTGAGAGATAGAAACGTCTATAAACCATAAAGTTAACTTGATTTTATTTCTAAACAAACGAACATTCCATACACAGACAAATTTACACAAACACACACATAAACACACATACAGATGTATATGTGTATATCGAGAAATATACACACAATTGCACTGGTTTTTATTCAACATGATTTAAGTGACAAAAATAAATTGAAAATTCCCTAAAGGATATGAACAACAACAACAACAACAACAACAACAACTTATACAACAATTGCGACACATACATACAGAATACATGTGTTTCATTATGTTTGTGTGTGTCTGTCTGTTTGTCTGTCCATCTGTCTGTCTGTCGGTTTTTATTTAGTCGCATTTGTTTTTGAAATAACAATAGAATAAAATTGTACTAAATATTTAACATAAATAACTAAACACAAACAATAGATTTAAATAGAAAATTAAGTCTTAACGTTTGGGTTTTTTCGAAATTGTCCTTTTTTTTAGCTAGAGGAATAAAACTAAAAAACGAGTTACAAAATTTAATAAATACTAAAACAAAATATTCAAAGAATTTAAAATATGTATAATGTTTTAAAAAACAAATTACAGCAGATGTGTGTAACAGTTTTTTATAAAAAAGAAAATTTTTCTACATAAATCAATGATACATTTTTCTTTAGACAATTATTATTAACATTGGCGTAGGTAATGGAGGATATGGGTGGACAAAACACCCCAGACTAGCTTTTGCTAACCTGAGAATTGTTCTCTCTTTTTTTAATTGCTGTTTTCGCTTTTTGTAAAAGTATTGATATTTTTAAAAATTTGTATAGGACTTCAAACAAATATGTTCTTTATGAATGTTATTTTTGTCTTTGTTGTTTGCTCAAAAATTTAAAACTGATAAAAATTTATTATTAAGGAAAATGCTACTAGATTTTTATCTACAATTTTCTATAGCTGAATTAATATTCCTTAAAACGTTTCTTTAACATAAGATCAAATCCAAAATCGACAAGAATATCAAACCTAAACTTTACAAACTTTTACAAGTGTCAATAAGCCTTCCTATTAGTTCTGCTAGTTGCGAAAGAAGTTTCTCTGCTATGCGTAGAATAAGGCCGAGGCCACGCAATGAGCGGCTAAGCGTCAAGCGGCTGAGCGATGAGCGTCAAAAAATTAAAACATATGAAATACTATTGAAGTGGCCACGAAATGAGCGGCATGCGAGCGAAATTTTTGAGCGGCTAAGCGGCGTCGCTCAGGAATAAAACTTGTTCCAATTTTTAGTTGTTTTCTGAGCGTCAAAAAATAAACATGGCAAAAGTTAATATGGAGCTTATGATTTCATCCGTACAAAGCCGACCGAATTATGGCAAGACAGATTATCAAATTTTAAAAATAAAAATATAACCGAGAAATTATTTTTTTGTTTTGTAAATTTGGTGTTAACAGCAACAGCAAATCAAAGCATTCCACAGACATACGACATTACTGTATTGGGTAGATTTATATATAAATGGCTTAATTCCCCTTGCTTGATAAATATGGACACATTAGCATGATGTGTATATTAATACTGTGTTGTAGGGTGTCATATGGTCGGGCTTGACCGACTATACTTTCTTACTTGTTCATAATTTGTTTTAAATGTAAATTAAGCGAACGAAGTCTTTGATCGAAATCGAAGAACAGTCTGCAATTTTTTTTTCTTAAAAAACGCATAACATTTTTATGAATACGATTTTCGCGTAATAACATTGAACAAGCCACTCTTTACAATGGCATTTTAACAACTAACCACTCAGAAGTGACGCTCAGTAATAAGCCACTTACCGCTCAAACTTGACGCTTTGACGCTCAGCCGCTTGACGCTTAGCCGCTCATTGCGTGGCCTCGGCCTAAGGCTGCCAGCAAAATCGCTCAAACGAAAAATCGCCTAACGTAAACGAAAAATGGCCCAAAATATAAAAATGGAAATTATATCGAAGAAACATACAAATATTAATCAAACACAGACTCTTCGGTTTATGTGTCTTGTTATAGTAAAAGATAGAAGATTGACGTAGAAAAATTGGGAATTGTCCCTCCTGCAAACTTTGCTTTAAAATCTTTTTTTTTCAAACGAAAGCGTAATAAAAAAAATAGTTCAGAATATGAATAAAAAATTTTACGGCATCAACTGTGATTTAATTAATTTTTACGCACAACCTCAAACATCAAAAAAAAATACACTCAGTTCTAAACTCAATGACTCGGTATTGATAGTGTGTCACACATATACACAGGATATTTTTACTTACCCAACAAACACGCAGTCAAACCTTTGATATGAAGTGACTTTGCCATTTGAAATCAAACACAATTCTCAAACGTTTCTAAATTGTTTGATTTAACATTTAAATTAAAATTGATAATGATTTGAAAATAAACATTTGATATTAATTGTTTTATCAATTTGATGTCAAATGTTTATCAAATGTTTAATTCAAATCAAAAAAAAAACTTGGCAACACTTAAGCGAAAAATAAATTTAATCATTTAAAATGGCGATTAAAGTTACATGTTTTACATTGTGGTTACATGTGTTTTACTATTAAAAATAAATTTTAATATAAAATCAACAGTTTATTTCTTGTGAAAAATAAAAATTATTTGTGAGTAATTCCAATGATTAAGAATTCAAAAAAAAAAGGGAAATAAAACGGGAAAGTGAAGAAAGTTTGTTGAACGATCGCGATGCTACAATCCTTAAAATATTTCGTCTTCACAAGAATTACACTTATAAAATTATTACAGTAACTGATTGTGGGTTATTAAATTCGTTTTCCGTACTGTTAAATTTGAATAAAAATATAGTTATTTTACGAATTATTTAATTTTTTAACTTTTATGTTTGTTATTCAAAAAACAAACTACCAAAAAATAATGTTTTTTCGTTTTTATTTTGTTATGTAGTTGAATTTTTGTCGGTTGAAATGTATTCTTTTAAAGTAAAAACTATTAAATTTTAATGAATATGCTGTTTAATAAATAAAAAATTTTAAAATGAATGTAAAAATCATTTGTTTTAAATGAAATGTAAATGATCCGTTTTTTAAATGAATTTTAATTTGTTTAAAATGAATTTTCGTTTGAATTTAACTACATAATATTTTGAGTGTAGAGGATGGAAAGAACCTCATTTAAATTTTTCGCTATGTTGCCGAATGTTTATCTCACAGTTTATTTAAATAAATAATTGATTTAAATTAAAAAATAAAATATTTGTATTTATGTTCCACATTGTATTATTATCCACATTTGAAAAACATTTGAGAATTACGTTTGAAAGCAAATTGAAAATAAAGTAATTTTTCAACTTGATAATAATTTCCCCTTTTTGTTGAGAATGCTAAGATTTTCAAGAGATTTTCAAATCATTATCAAACGTTTGTCGTTTGAGAAAACGTTTGATTTCAAATCATTTTTAATTTGAAATCAAAGCTCCTTGTTTGTTGGGTAGTCTAAAAAAGGTCTGTATAGTAGAGTAAGTGGGGCGTATGTATGTGTGGGTTTGGTTGCACGAGTGGGTGATTGAAAGTTTTATATGTATATTTTTTGTGTTGGTGTTGGATTTTAACCGAAAAAACCAAACTAAAGCATTCAACCTTGTTAAAAAACAACTGGACTGGAAAATTAAATCGAGTATAATTTCTTATTTCACTACTAACTAACTAACTACATGCCACTGTTGGGATCTGACAATTCTTAAATTGTACCGTCTCAATGGCAAAATTGTACTAAATTGACATAAATTGTACCAAAACTTTGCTGTTAAATAAAAAAGCATACAAAGTAATTCATAACACTTTTTATTCAATAAAATTAAAAACAAAACAAGTTAAAACCCATAATCGGTCAAGCTCGACCATTTGATGCCCCACAGCACAGTATTTAAAGATTATATTTCGGACCCATTGGCAATCATGGACCAGCTAAAATAAAATTATGTTAGGAGTTTAAGATTCATGTGAAGGTTCTTTGTTTGAAAGTTATTTAGATATCTTCATCTATGTGAGATTTGTTTGTCTTTAAGTATTTTAGGAAGGGCGCTTAGATGGGACCTATGGTTAATATTAAACCTACTAGCTTAACATATTTTAAGACATAGTAGCTATCTTAAAAGTTATTATGGCCAATGTTTATGTCAATACCAACATTTATAATGAAGTAACGGCATTAAAAGCTTTCCGAGAGTAGTATCGTCAAATATGGACCGATTTCAATCAAATTTTGTAAGATGATTAAGATTGCATTAAAATAAGTTTTGTCCTAATTAAATCTAAGTACCAACATAATAATAAAGGCTATGTGAAATTACGAACCGATTCTCACCATTTTCAGTAGGCTTCGTACTTATAAATTGAAAGCAATGTGCGAAATTTCATCAAATTACCATCAAAATTGCGGCCTTTACTTTGCGCACAAGATTAAATAAACAAAAAACCAGTCAGCCTGCAGCCAGACTGAGGGACATCGTTAAATCGACTCAGACAGTGATATTGAGTCGATCGGTTTACTAAAAGGTAGGTCTAGAACCAATATTTTTTAGTGTTCACCCATCAGTACAAACGCTAAATACCCTCTCCAGTATTGTGTGGAGACAGTGTCACAAAAACAAAAGTGGAACTTGGAGACACTTGATCCCAGGCTTCCTACAGGGATATACTTATGGATGTATGTTTGTATGTGCTTAGTATGTTAGTATAACATGTTAATATAACAATAATGCAGTTTTTGGCAGTTCTGGTCAGGGCTGGATGTATGTTAATAAAAAAATTTTTTTTTGCATAGATAAGTGAGTTAAATCCACCCAAAAGAAATGATAAAACTAAGTGGGTATTGTTTTATTTGTACCAAAAAAAAGGTGAATTGTGCCAGTGTACCAATTAAGTTTCGATTGCACCAAATTTGGTACAATTATACCACAAATCCCATCAGTGCTACATGCAACTACTACTACTATTAATACTACTACTACTACTACTAGTACTATTACCGTTACTAATTTAACTAGTACTAGTACGTTTTTTATTTGCCTCTCATACTAGAGTCTGGTGTATGCTTATTTGAAAACGTTTTTAAAATTTTTATTTTTATACCTTTTGCCACCACGAATGGTGATTTAGGTTTGTCATTTCATGTGTAACACTAAAAAATATTCATCATAAAGTATATGTATTCCTAAGTCGATCTAGTAGGGAGATCGATCGAATAGTATTCGATAGAAAACTAAAGTTATTACGGGGTGTCCTAAAAAAGGGTCGCAAAAATATAGACAATTTTAGTGAATCACAAAACAAAATGTAAACAAATATAACGGGACTTTTCCAGAACAAAAACTTGATCTCGGAGCAAGTTAACATAACCACCGTTAAAACACAAAACAAGCCACCGAAAATAGTTTGCAAATATCGGAGAGAATTCCAATTGTACAAAGTACAAAAGGAACCCCCTTTTCATGTGGCGGGGAGTGTATAATGTTAAAGCTAAACAAAACATGGTTGCATTCAACCATAGTATGGTTGTGGCTTCATTATGGAGGACTTATTTAACTATAATATGGTTGTCTGCTAAAGTATTCATGTATGTCTATATATTTTAGTTATTTTAAATATTACCATGTTAGGAGGCAACCATAATATGGTTGTGCCGTTTTGATGGAGGATTAATTTAAACATAATACGGTTGTCCGTGACATTAATATGGTTATATTTAACATAATCGCCTGTATTTATAGAAAAATTTTAAATTTAATAAAGGTTTACAAAACAAAGTTTGTATGAAAATTCCCCTTAATAAACGTTTGTTAAATTTAATAATCGTTTATAAATACTTGGGAATATGTTCAACATTATCTTTAAAAATACTTTTGTTGGAGGTGACCATATTTAAACAGGTTTTTTCTGGGTGTAGATGTTGATATTAAGATATAACATAATTTTGTTTTGTCAGGTCCATGATTGGCCATGGGTACAAAAGGGGTACACCCTCTAAAAAATTGTCTTGATATACTGTGGTGTAGGGTATCAAATCGTCGAGCTTGACCGACTATACTTTCTTACTTGTAAACGTTCAGTTTGTTTTTGACAAATCTAGAGCATTTTCGAAAATAGAAAAATTTTAACTAAAGCCCAAGTGGCAAATAAAGAAGATAATTGGTCACAAACAAAAAAAAAAAAAAAAAAAAACCCTTTGGCAGGAGTTTTTCAATGCTTCACTGCCTTTGGTTAAAATTTCTTTCCTTATTTTTTAGCTTTTGATTTAACAATTAATTGGCATGCATTCCGATTGCCTCAAAGAGAAATTTAAATTTCTTAAACATTTTCCATAATTAAGCTTAAGCAGCCTTAAAATATGCTTTTAATTATTTTCACTAAATAAAAGTCAACAAAAAAAAAAAAATTAATATTTTTAAACTTGTAATTTAAAATTTAAATCTGTTATACCCTTAAATTGTTTCTCTGTATTTATTTAGTAAATATTTATCCTTCTCCTCTAATTTTATTTGCTTTTTATAATTTGCCAAAGCCGCCTTAAAATATATTATATAATTTTGTTTTCCCAAAAAATATACGCAAAAAAAAAAACAAACAAATGTTATCACATTTAATTCACAGCTGCTGGCAAGTACATTTTAAAATTTATAAATATTTTGCTTTGTTCCACAAAAAAAATAAAAAAAAAAAAAATGAAATGAAAACACATCACAAAAAAAAAAAAAAAAAAAAATTTAAACCGAAAACTAAGATCTGTGAGAATAAATTTATTTTAAACATTAAACTCTTATTTTAAATGGCATCAATTAAAAATGTACATAATGACAAGTGACCAACATTTTGTAAAACATGTGACAATTTCTATAGAATGACAGATGTGGTTAAAGAACATTTAATGAGTTGGTAAGGGAAGAATGAAAAATATTTTAATTAAAATCAATTTAAATGAAATTTTAAAGCATACTAAAAGGGTTAGCTAAACTTAAATTTATACAGCATATTCAAAGGCTTAAAATCACACATTTTAATGATTTTGATAAATTTAACTAGAAAAAAAAATTACTAACGGCCAATTTCACCAAGTTCAGTTATAATAAGTAATAGTTAGTTTAACTGAACTTGGTGAAAATGGCCGTAAGTATGACAAAATAACTGTTAGGCCTATTTTTAAGAACTAGCTTGACCTAGAAATAGTTTCTTTTGAAAACCTTTAAGCCAGGCAGTCACAATTTTAGGATTTAAGGGAAGATTGCTTAAGTTTTCCTTTAGTTTAAGGTAAAGAACGACGAAAGCAGTGATAATAGTAATTTCGATAATTAAGATGAACATTTGTTTTCTTCATTTATACAATTCTATTGAAATAAAATATTTTAGTGATTAAAATAAAAATCATGTTTCTATTTAGTTTTTTTTATTTCTTCTGTTAAACTCATGCACACAAATGTATGAATTCAACATGATTTTTTTTAGAGCTGTATTTGTTTGTTTCTTTTAAAAAAAAATTTGCATTTAAATAAGAGGAACAACCACTTGCACAGTCGACCCAAACATACATAAAAGTTGGAACAAACATTCTGACGCCGATACACACACTTACAAATAAGCATCAACATACAAACACAATATTTATAAACATATAGGAAAAGGTATAAAGTATATTTTATTTGTAACTTGATGAATGTTTTAAAACAAACAGTTACAGAGAGAGAAACTGTTATGCATGTTTCAGATACAGGGCTGCCAGATAAATTTTTGAGTAAATCATCAATTTCCTGAGAAAAAATAAAAAAATCGTCTTTCACGTTTCGAAAAATCGGAAAACTTAAAATTTTGTGTTTTCTAACAATGTTTTGTAACACGACTCAGATTCTTCCAAAGCACAGTGAAACACGCTACTTCAATCGTTGTGGGAATCGTTGAAAGGCCTAACCATAATGTGCTAAAGTTGGATTAAGCAAATGTGCGTATACATGTTAATCATATGAAGCAAACCATATTGAACTTTCGGAAAGTTTTTGTTAAGTTTTATGAAACTGTCATTTGCTTAAGCAAAGTGCGAAACTAATCGCACATTCCGTACGGAATCAAATGTTTTTTTAATGTTGTTTTAGCTTTTTGGTAATTTTTGACAGTAGGTTAAGCACGGCTATGAATATTGTGGTTGCGCCTTAAGACGTGGGTAAAGATTATCTATCAAGCCTTTCATGTCAAGATCGCATGAGACTCATGAAGCTACAACTCGTGAAATGTTCGCCGTATAATTGTTGAAAAATGATTAATACAGAGAGTCGTAAAAGATTCATTCGATGATGGTTTGACGAAACATAAACAAAGTGTTACATTGTTGTTTTTGTACACTGAAAATAGTCATTTCAAGATTTTCTTAAAACTTGCATATTGCAGCCGTTCCTAAACAAAAGCAGCACGCGTTTTCTAGTTTTTGAATAGAGCGGCCTATTTAATAGTTTAATAGTGAAGTTTTCCCCTAATTAATCGTTAAATAATAATGACAATTTAGCTATTTTTTGGTCAATCTAACGTTTTCATCTCTATTTTTATTTGCAATTTGATGGTTTTATTAAACCAGAAAGCTATCACTTCTGTTCGTGACACAACGTTGACGCTCTTGCTTAAGTATGGCATATCAGCGTAAAGGCTAAGCGAAATAAAACGTTCCACCTTTCGCTATTGTAAAGTTACGGCTGTTAAACATTCCAATATTAAAAAACCAACGTGTCAGAAAATTTAATGCTTTCTTCAGACTTCGGAGACTAATAAAAATCGTCACTTTTTAGAAAAAATCAGCACATCGTCACTTTGCTAACTTCGGAAAAAAATCGTCAAAATGACGATCAAAAATGGCAGCCCTGTTCAGATATATGATTTTTTCTCTCTCAATGATATAGTTATATGTTGTTGATTGGGGTCATATGCCCAAAACATAAAATCCTGAATTAAAAACCCCAAATTGCTAACCAAAGCTTCTTTGCATAGCCGGCCTCTGACCGGGCGCATAGATTTTCTACTGCGTGGTACAACAAACCAAATTTGGGATTTGATAGCGGAATTGTGAAATTTAGGATTTTGAAAATAGGAATAAAAAAGTTCGGAATTTATGAGATTTAGAATTCTATAATTCGGTATTAAAAAAGGTTAAATACCATTTTTTTTAAAGATTGATGTTTGCCTATTGACTGCCAGCCGTCGTCAATGGCAGTGTGTGTTAAACGGCAAACACCTCTGAAGAGATTGTGTGATTACAATCGAAACGTAAGGGCAACCTGTCCGTGAAAATCTGGGTTCGGTTCCCAGTGCTGTTACCTATTTCAATGAATAAACCGCATTTCATTTGAAATAATGTTAAGCTAAATGTTTTTAGACCAAAACTCGCGTTTTTATTTTTTTTATGCATTTTTAAAGAGCAACAAATTCGATCTTTTTAAAAATTTTCCTATTTTTTCTTCAAAAATTCAACGATATCTCTGAAACTAGAGGGAAAATTTAAAAACACGGCTTAAAGATAATATTGTTGCCGAGTTTCGGATTTTTTTTCAACAGAATATGGCCAACCGTTTACTAGTTATTCCAATATATGTAATAAAAGTGCCTTAAAAAGGCCTGATATAGTGATGTTCATCCGTTTGTCTTTATACCTAATGTCGTTGCAACAACATTTGCAGGAGAAATAGTTCCAACAAGATGGCGCGATATGCCATACAGCGCGTTAAAGCATAATTTTGTTGAGTCAGCCTCATTTTATTTGGTGACCGAATCATCTGAAGAAATGGACCAGGCAATTGGCCACCTCGTTTTTGGTGGGGGTACGTCAAATCTCTGGTCCATGCTGTTAAACCAGCAACTATTGACCATTTCGAAGTAAATATTCAAAGCATTATTGATGAACAAAACCGAGAGTACACTCTAAAAAAAGGTGCAAAATTGGACAGACATAATGGTGTTCATATGACGCAGTCGCGAAGTCCACATACCAGAAATAATTTTTATATTTTTTAAGCTAATAACGCCAAAATGCTGATCATTCCATTGAATTTGCAGTGTTTTATTTTTAAAAACAAGTTCTATGCCTCTAAAAAAACAACCCTATTGCCTGGACTTTAGCCTTGTCTGGTGTCTAGCCTATAATTTTATCTGTTTCGAAACTGCATTCTTGTCTATTGTATAGATTGTAGTGTGTCCCTGCTGGAAGCTTTTGTCAATTGGTTTTAAAGCACTTATCCCGTGACAAGTGAACCCAGTTTAATAATAAAAAGAACGAATTGTGACAGGTGAAAACAAAACATTTCAATAAACTGGTGATCATGTGTTTAAAGTGTAGTTACTCAAGATCTAAATTGTCAAACAAGTAGTCATGTAACTAAATTTTGTGTGAGAAGTGGCTGATTCTACATAGTTCTATTACTTTAAATGAAGGGGATCTATCATATTAACAGGGTTCACTCGGGACAATATCGGCGACAGGCATTATTCTATGAATTTTAATCCAACATTTATTGTGTCCATTTCGGTTATTTCAGTGACCCGTTGCAAGGTGTCAAGTGACAAGTCCCCATCATAAAAAATGTTTGAACTAGAACCGGTCACAACTATTTTAGAACAGTCACGTGAGAAATTTGGTGTAAGTTCCCTTTCCCAAAGGGGTACTGTAGTTTGTTGAATAGACTATAGACTGGATTATGGTATGCAGTCTGTGGTGCAAGCTATAATTAGGATTATAGTGTGGTGTATGAATGTTGGCAGGATCGCCATTTGGTGTATGAAAGTTGGCTGTATGTGTATATTTGTGTTTTATCTTGTTTGCCCTATAGCCCAATTTACTTTTATGCAGCTGTAGGGTACCAGCTCGATTATCAGGCGTTCTTGCGTACTGCCAAATTAAGAGACTAAAAATAATCGACAAGGCAACAAGTGCCGCTTTATGTTTTCAAATCTAAAGTCTGCTTTATTTGAGGGCTACTGCCCTTTTATACTAATTTCTACATTATTGCTTATTTATTATAACTTATTGCACTATTTCTTAAACTCTATTTCTCCTTGTCAGTGCCATGCAATTATCAAGATTTTCATATTCATATTGCTCTGGCCAATCAGAATGTATGAGCGAGGAATGTACTCATTCACATTTGTCACTCCAAATTTATGTCACTCACATTCTGATTGACCTGCTTTAACATTGCACTATTGTACTTACTCATGTTTAAACAAATTGAGTAAATGCTGTTACTTGATATTATTTAGTTAAAGGAATTCATCCTACTATTATTGGGGTGGTATGTATAAGAGTTTGCTAAAAACCGTAAAAATGTGAAACCGCGGTTTCGGTTTTAAAATGTTAAAATCGGTCGGTTTCGGTTCGGTTTTCAGTTTTGAAAATATCAAAGTTAAATTCATACATAAAAATATATATTTTTTTTTGCATGTAATACAATTTTTTTATTTGTTTCAATTCAGGTACTTTTATTCGCCCTTAAGTTTATACCTGGGCCTGGCCAGTCATTTTTTTGACTTTTTTCCAGTTTTTTTTTATATAATTATTAAGTATATAGAACGAAACTTTAAGTACCTGGGCCTGGTCAGGCCCTTCCCTATAATATATGTACTGCAGTAAATAAAATCAACGTTTCAAAAAGCATACACAACACATACGAATTCTTTCTTTTCTGTTTTTTCGAAAAATTATTTTATTTCCCAACAAAATGTTCCTGCTATAGCCATAAAACTCCATACATATAAAGTAGTCCCAGCCTTGCCCAGGTGCTCGTTAGTGTGAGTTTTTTCTATAGCCACAAGAAACTCCATACAAAATTCAAGTGGCCTAGGTGGCAGTTTATGCCTCACTAATAAGGTGTGTACTTAAGAGTTATAAAGATAACATTTGTTCTTCTTAGGGCCATTATTACAACTTGAAGTTAGCTAAAGTTAAGATTAAATTGACAGACAATAATGTGTTATCTGTCAAAAAGCGTCTGTTAACTGTCGGATAACAGCTAACGCCAAGTTATAATAATGGCCCTTAGTACTTATTTTGAATCTTAAGAATTTTGAAATACCTTGTCATTGTTGAAGGCTGTTATGTATAAAGCTTTTGAACATGAAGTACGAGTATTATCTAAAATTTGCAATTTCTTTAAGCAGTGGACACTTGTATGGTACACTACAATAGTCAAGACCTAAGTCTAGGCTAAAATCTTAAGTGTTTTCCAGGCTATAGTCTTGCTGATTGTCTAGACAACAATCCAGTCTATTGTCTTTACTAAAGACTTGCCTGTTTTTTATTGCATGTTCTTAATCTAAGCTTTATTCTCAAATGCAGTCTGGTCTATTGAATATTCAAAAATTTAGACTGCATTAGTCTGTGATCCGGACTATTTTTTTAGTCTTTTGAGTAGACTTAAGTTCAGCCTGTTGTCTAAACTAAAGTTTTACCTGTTTTCTATGGTCCAAATTGTATGCTAGCTTGCATTCAATATTAGTTTGTAATACAGACTTTATTTAAGATTCGAAAAAAGGTTTGGTTTACACTTGGAAAAGAAATGAATTTATTCTTCAGTGTTGCTTCCTGATGGACTTTGGCACTTTGTTGGTTAGGCTGTAGTTCGCCGAGAATAGGGGGTTCGTGTCCATCATTGGTATTCACATGAACTTCGATCGTGCCAATTGGAAACGGTGGAATTAACAGAAAGCATTAGGACATTTAACATTGTACAAAAACCAAATCGATATGTAGGCATACCTAAAACAAGCGGACAGACGATTGACGATGAAAAACTATTAACCGCGGAGATTCCTTAACATGACCACTGCATGAGTCTTCAGGACCAGATGGTACGTTCTGGACAGGCGGCCCACCCCATATGACATTTTACTGCCATCCGTGGCACTACTCATTGCCTGTAAAAAAATAATTGGGAGTAATGCCCCAATTATGTATTTTAGATTGTAACTTGTTTTTACAGTGTACATACAAACAACAACTACATATTTTGAAAATTCAAAAAAAAAAAAAAAACTCTTCTACTGTGTATAAAAATGCATAAAAAGCTTTAAAAAAATGAACAAGCTTTTAACTACACATAAAACTACTATAAAATATATACAAATGCAAGCATATACATACATAAATACTTCTATACATTTATTCATGTTAAACACATGTATACAAACACACACGCAGAAAAAAACACATACACACTCACACACAGAACAACTTGAACACTTAAAAGGATTTAAACAAATTTGCACGTAACATGTACTGAATTGTTAAATACAGAAACAGAAAAAAACCTGAATGAAATAAAAGTTTCTTTTTTTAATTTTTTATTAAAAATAGAACAGCGTTGGAAGGGGTAGAAACGTAGATAGAAATTAAAGAAAAAAAAAAAAAAATAAATGTAGAATGAAACTTTTTATGTTTTAAATAAAACTTCAACATAAATGTTTAAATGTAAATGTGTCTTTTATGTGCACAAAAACATGTTTGTAGGTGTGTGTGTGTGTGTGTGCATTATAAAATAGACAAAATGCATTTGTAAATAAATTAAAATAGATGTATGTATGTTGTGTAAATAATATTGCGTACTTTTACATTCGTCCTAATTGTTATACAGTAACTGTGGCAGTTAGTGCAATTTGCGGTTAAGTGGGAACGGGAGTAGGATAACATTATTCGACATAAAAAAGGCCACTTATTTTAAGGAATTTAAGACTATTTAATTTAAAATTTCTCTTTTAACAAGTTGGAGTGCTGTCTATATTCGACTGTGCCGGATCTTTGATAGCCTCCAGCAATAATTAGAATATAACAGGAGTAGGTTATATATGGGATCTTGAAATTAATAACCAATCTTTATAAAAACTGACTTCAAGATTATAAGTGGTTGCGGTTAAGACATATGTACATATATATGTTAATTATGGGCCGATTATCAAATAGTTTTATGATTTAATTTTTTTGCAAAAAAGAAGGCTTTAATTTTGTTCCAGATTTATTTAGCTTTTATCCAGTTTTAAATCCTTTATTTGCTAAAAACAAATCTAAAATCTTTTGATTACTTCAACATTTTTTTCTTCTCCTTTCATCTATCTATCCATCCATCTAAGTTTGATGCTTTTTTTCAATTTTCTCTTTAATGGTATTGGTTTAAAGTCCTTTTTTGCCTTTTTGTTATTGTTGTTTTACCGTCTTCAACGTTTGTTTACTTTAATGTCATTTTCAACTCCTTATAAGCTGTTGATTTTTTGCTGTTGTTGTTGTTGTGCTTTACTTTATATTGTTCGTTTCTCTAGTCTTTTTCTTAAGTACTTTGCTTTTGTCTTTCATTTTGTCAGTGCGTCCGTATTTTAGTTTGCTTTTGTATAAACACATTTTTTTTTGTCATTTTCATCTCTTTCTTCTGATTCAACAGCGAGTTTTTTGCTTGCAAGTTAGGTTTTGTTTGTTTATGAGTTGTTTGGTGGTACAGTGTATGGAGAAAATTAGACAAGGCGTCGCCTGGGTAAAACCAAAAACTGTATTTTATAAGCAAGGAAAGCCTATCTAAAGAATCGTTGCTTTTTCGAAACTTTCGAAAGTTTTCGAAACTTTTAGATTTAAAAGAAAGAAGTTTGGGTAAATGAATCTCCGACTCTGAATAAAATTTCTCGAAAATTTTCTGTTCTTTAGAGAATTTTTTCAAAGTTTTCCATTCTTTAGAACATATCTCATTTTTTTTATTTCATCTCTCTGAGATTCCTTAGAAAAGACAGAAATGTAGCCCTTACGGAGCCATGAACACCGGTATACAAAATGTTATGATCGGACTAAAAATGGCGACACAGTGAACAAAAAATTAAAAGGGCGGTATTTCTAGGCGTGGCCAAAAAATAAAAAAATTATTTTTGGAATTGTTTTTACATTATCTTTAATCCTAGGGGGGGGGGGGGGTTACTGACAAACATTTTTTTTTTGGAACCACTCTACAGCCCAATTATGAATACAAATTCCCGGAAGTTTTTTCCCATTTTTACATTTAAATTTGAAAAGCAAAAATGGGGAACAAAATCCCGCGGAATTTATATTCATAATTGGGCTGAATATGTTTATTTTATGGAAAATTTCTCGAGAATTTTCTGATTTTTATAAAAAATTTCTCAAGAATATTTAAAGTCTATAAGTTCTGTAAAAAATTTATAAATAAATACAGAGAATTTTTTGATTCTTTATTGTATAAAAAAATGTTTTACGAACCTTCAGCTTCCATCTAAGATTTCTAAATAATTTTTATTTTTAAAGCAAGACAATCAAAATTTTTAATTCTGTAGAACAATTTTGAATACTATAAAAAATTTCTTAAGAATTTTTTTGATTCTATAAAAAATTTCTAATAAATTCTAAAAAAATTTTTCGAAAATAAAAAATCTATCAGGAATTTTATGATTTTCCATTGAAAATTTATCAAAATTTTCGATCTACCAAAGGTTAAGATACAATTTGGTGTAAGGATTGATGTTTGACTATTGACATCATCAGCAGTCGTCGATGGCTGCGAGTGTAAGACGGCAAATCCATCTGAGGAGATCGAGTGGTTGCGATCGAAACATGTCATGGTAACCTGCCGGCCAGGGTTAAAGCCCCGGCCACGGTCAAGAATGAAAGATTATCAATAACAATTTTAATTATTATACCCACACCACAATAGTGAAGAGGGTATTATGCATTTGTGCTGATGTGTGTAACGCCTTAAAATATTGGTCCTAGACCCACCTTAAAGTATACCGATCGACGCAGAATCACTTTCTGAGTCGAACTAACGATGTCCGTCTGGCTGGCTGTCCATGTAACCTTGTGCGCAAATTTGGGACAAAGGTTTTTATTGGAACAAGGACCAAGCCTATTGAAAATAGACAAAATCGTAGAACCATAAGGGAAGATAGGGGGCAATTTTTTCCTCTCAGAAACTATCAAACCGATTTTAATGAAATTTAAAACATAGATAGAACCATATCTTTATGGACCCAAAAATGATGCATTTTTAAAAAAATAGGACCACGTGGGGAGATAGGGGCAATTTTTGCTTCTTAAACCGATTTAAATGAAATTAAAAAAATAGATAGATCCATCCCTATATGGACACATAAGCTATACAGTTTTTCAAAAATAGGACCACAAGAGGAGGTAGGGGGCAATTTCTGCCTCTCACAAACTTTCAAACCGATTTTAATGAAGTTTATAAACTAAGCCCATTTTTATATGGACATATAGGCATGATGTGTTTTTTAATACTGTGGTGTAGGGTATCATATGGTCGGGCTTGACCGACTATACTTTCTTACTTGTTTTCATGTTGTAAAAATTCCTTTCTTTATTTAAGAAAATTAAATTTGATGAACTTAAGCCTAATTAAAAATATTAAAAAAAAAATTTGGATTAAAAACCATAAATAGTTCAACAAAATAACCACAATACTAATTTTTTTCGATTCTCAATTTCTCAAATATTTTATTATTGAAAAACAGCTCAAAAAAGTGATTTTCAGATTTTTGTGTTTGAAATGTTTTGTGTAATTTTTATAAAAATTTGTATTTTTATATAGAACACCTGAATGAAGATGGTTAACAAAGTTGACCGAAATATTGCGAAATTAAATAAATTTTTTATTTAAAAATTTGTTTAAACCCATGACCAAATGCCGAACAAAATTAACCAACAATTTTTCGATAGTTTAGCAAATTTCTCGAGAATTTCAAGATTCAATAGTTAATATCTCGAGAACTTTAAAATTTAACAGAAAATTTTTGATTTTATAGTAAATTATGAAGGAAACTTTTGATACTGAGTAAAAATTGAGATTTTTTGAGCATTTTTAGATTTTAAAGAAAATTTCTCTATTTAAATTTGCTTTCGAATTTATTTTGATTTTTCAGAAAATTAGAAAATTATCGATAAGTTCTCATTCGATTAAAACTTTCTCGACAATTGTAAGATTCTGCAAAAACTTCTAAATAATTTTTGTTTTAATAAATAATCAAATTAAAAAAAAATTCTTAAGAAAAATCTAAAATTTTTAAAAAATTTTTATATTTATTAGAAAGATGTAAATAAAATTTAAAAAAAATTATAATTAACTACAGAAAATTTGGAACCACCAATACAATTGGTTAAAGATTCAAGTTTGACTGTTGGCTGGCAGGCACCGCATTGGTGCAGAGGGTAGAACGCAAAGAATTCTGATGATGAGAATGTGGTTATTCTCGAAACGTAAATTCAACCCCAGTTCAATTTCCAGCTCAACCAAGAATAAAAATAATAAAAAAGTTTTTATTAATTTCATGTTGTAAAATTCCTTTCTTCAGTAAAAACAATTTAATGAAAATTAAATTTGATGAACTCGAGCCAAACTGAATCTTAAAATTTCAAATTAAAATCGACAGTTCAACTAAAAAACCACAATTGTTTTATTAAAAACATTTTAGGACTTTTTCGATTTTTACGAAAACTTTTTGAATCTTTAGAAATTTTCTTAAAATTTTTCCGATACTTTAGAAAATATCTCGAGAACTTCTCGATTCGATAAAAAATTTCTCGAGAATTCTAAGATCCTACAGAAAATTTTTTATTTTTTAGAAAATTTTTCAACTCTTTAGAAAATTCTTGATAACTCCTCGAAAACTTTCAGAGTTTACAGAAAATTTTTAATAAAATTAAGAAAAAATCTGAATACTGAATAAAAATTCTCGAGAAGTTGCGATTTTATATACAATATCTCGAACATTTTTTTTTAATCCATCAAATTTGTCTATCCTGCAGAAAATTTTCAAAAATTTTTACAGTCTGAAAACCTTTTCGAAAAATATTTCTGCAGAAGTTGCGATTTTTTAGAAAATTGTTTGAGAATTTTTTAGGTACTTATAAATTTAAAGTAATTTTCGGGAATGCAAAAATTTATTAATTAATTTTGTGTGCCAAATTCCCGTTATTCATTGATAAATGCACTGGATTTTATTGCTATGGGATGATAAAGTAGTTCCTATGCGCATTTCACTTTTTGCTTAGGTCAGATCATCAGAAAACCTTTTCCCAAAGACTTACAACTACACTTCGAGTCGGCAAAAAAAACCAGTCAATTGTAGGGGAATGTAAGAAAAGATAAACTCACTGTTAATTGTTGCTGTTTTGTCTAACCGTTGATATCGTTGCATATAAAACTTGAGTGTTTGTTATTCTCATTCGCTTTACTTATAAATTCTCGTTAAATTTTTATTGAAAAGTAAATTTAACAAACATTTTTAAATTCTATCCAAAGTTTCGCGAAAATCTTTGAATTTATTAGATAATTTTTTGAAATTTTTTTGACTCTTCAGAAAATTTCTCAAACATCATCTCAGAAATCATCGAGTTTATTGAAAATTTCTTGCAAACTTTCCGATTCTTCTGAAGAATTAAGAATTTTTAGATTCTAAAAAAAATTTTTTGTGCAACTTTCTCTTTTAAAGAAAATTTATCAAGAATAAATCAATTCTATTAAAAACAATTTTATTTGATTCTTTATGAAGTTTTCCAAAAATATTTGGATTATTTTTGACAAATTTATTAGGAATTTTGTTTTAACCTAGAGGAAACGTGTCAAGAAATTTTCCATTTGTAGAAAATTGAGGTCCTTTAGATCCGTTCTTGTAATATTTACATATAAGATTAAGCTATAGCCGTTCACTTACTTTTGTGTCTCACTGTCTGTATGCTCTATACGAGTATTTAGTGTAAAGTGTTTGCTTGTGTTAAAAGTGTAGTGGCACTCATCCGCACTCACTCACTCGCTGTTTAAGCCCTACTGAATTCTATTTTATCCTTAAAATAAATATTTTAGTCCTTATTGTTTTACTAATAGTTCTTGTTGTTGCTAGTTCTTCTTTTGCCTGTTGTGGTACAACTACAATCAGTAATATCTTTTCAAGGTTCCTTGATTGTTTTCCCTGTTTTTCTTCTTTTTTTTTCTCCTTATTATTTTACTCGTAAATGTTTGCCATCTTTTATTTTGCCCAAACGTTGACAGCGTCATTGTCTTCGTTTTTGCACTTCACTCCCTTTCCCTGTTCAAAGCCCGGCACATTTTTTATTCATCTTAAATAAACACTAAAATATTTTTAATAGAGTTCTAAAGCGACACTTTCGATTGTCTTTGTGCAACTTATGTGAAAATTAAACTTTAAGTATGTTGGCGTTATGTTTTTTCTCTTTTGCCTTTGCTTTATCCTTATTTTTCGTTTTCCTTACTTCTTATCTAGGATATTAAGGAGCTGAAGAGGCAGCAGCAGCAGCAACAAATGTAGTGACAAGTTGTGAATAGATATAAATAAAAAAATAGATAAATAAAAGTACTCTAAATACACTTTGTTTTAATGAAATGCTTACAAAAAAATAAATAACAGAAGAAAAAGGAACATTTTAAATTAAATGAATTTAGTCATTTTGGTGTTTAAGGGTTTTAAGGAAACATATTGAACAAATAGTTATATTTTTTAATGGAATTTATAATTTGGACCGTCTGTAATAAGAAATTCCCAAAATTATTGTAACTTATTTGTTGCTTTAAGAAATACAACTTTTATTAGACGTTCACTAAACTGCGCAGCAGTGTAAGACAGTTTTTCCCAAAATCGTTCCTGCTACAGACAAAAATTTAAATAAAAAATAATTTATAAGTTACAAATTTTCGATTCTATAAAAAATTTCTAGAGCATTTTCAATTTGAAAGAAAATTTTTAGAGATTCTACAAGAAATTGCTTAAAAAATTTTTGTCAAATATTTTCGATTCTTTAGAAATGACCTAAAAATTTTCGGGTGCTAACGGGTGGCGCATGAGTAACTTAGTTTAATAAGTGAATAAATTTGAAAAAATGAAATTTATAATGGAAAGACTCAGCACAGAACAAAGAAACAAAATTGTTAAATTTTTTTTTGGGAGTCAAAATTCGTCAGTCAGAATTCAGACACTAAGATCATATCGAATGATCAGCGATGATGCCCATTTTCACCTCAATGGTCACGTGAATAAGCAAAATTCTAGGATATGTGGCAACCCATTTCACAAATTCTACTTCGTTCACGGGAAATTTTGAGCGAGATTGAAAGAAAATTAAATTAAAAACACATTAATGTTTTGAGCACTCGATGCTCTTGAGCAACCGACATACAGCTAATAATGTTAAAAGCAAGGGGGTGTCCGCTGGACCATATGCAACATTAACCAAAAATAGAAAAAGTACCAAGAGTAACAATTTTTACCCTGTTCTTACATCTAAAAAGGTAAAATTGTTCGATCTAAAGGAAAATTTCTTGATAATAAAACTTATTATAATAAACTGTTTTGATTTTTTTCTAAAGAATTTTTAATAAATTTCACGATTCTGTAGAAAACTTCTTTATAATTTTTCGATTCAAAAGAAAATTTCTTGATCATTTTTCTATTCTTTAGAAAATCTTTTGATTTTTTTTTAAATAAAATTTTTCAAAAATTTCTCGATTCTGTACAAAATTTCTTCATAATTTTTCGATTTAAAGAAACATTTCTTGACAACTTTCCTTTCTAAAGAAAATCTTTTGATTCTCTTTAAGTAAGATTTTTTGAGATTTGTTTAAAAATTTCTCGACTCTGTAGAAAATTTCTTTATAATTTGTCAATTCAAAAGAAAATTTCGTGATCATTTTTCTATTCTATAGAAAATCTTTTGATTTTTTTTTTAAATAAAACTTCTCAAAAATTTCTCGATTCTGTCGAAAACTTCTTTATAATTTTTCGATTCAAAAGAATATTTCGTGATCATCTTTCTATTCCATAGAAAATCTTTTGATTTTTTTTAAATAAAACTTCTCAAAAATTTCTCGATTCTGCAAGAAATTTCTTTATAATTTCTATTTTATAAATCTTATTTGATATTTAAAGAAAATTTCTTATATTAAGTTCATCAAATTTTACGAATTTTACAACTTGGAATTTTTTTTTGATTTTTTTCTAATATCTCGAGATTTTTTTGAAAATTTCTCGACTCTGTAGAAAACTTCTTTATAATTTTTCGATTCAAAAGAAAATTTTTTGATAATTTTTCTATTCTATAGAAAATCTTTTGATTTTTTTTAAATATAACTTCTCAAAAATTTCTCGATTCTGTCGAAAACTACTTTATAATTTTTCGATTCAAAAGAAAATTTCGTGATAATTTTTCTATTCTATAGAAAATCTTTGGATTTTTTTTAAAAAAAACTTCTCAAAAATTTCTCGATTCTGTCGAAAACTTCTTTATAATTTGTCAATTCAAAAGAAAATTTCGTGATCATTTTTCTATTCTATAGAAAATCTTTTGATTTTTTTTTGAAATAAAACTTCTCAAAAATTTCTCGATTCTGTCGAAAACTTCTTTATAATTTTTCGATTCAAAAGAATATTTCGTGATCATCTTTCTATTCCATAGAAAATCTTTTGATTTTTTTTAAATAAAACTTCTCAAAAATTTCTCGATTCTGCAAGAAATTTCTTTATAATTTCCATTTTATAAATCTTATTTGATATTTAAAGAAAATTTCTTATATTAAGTTCATCAAATTTTACGAATTTTACAACTTGGAATTTTTTTTTTGATTTTTTTCTAATATCTCGAGATTTTTTTGAAAATTTCTCGACTCTGTCGAAAACTACTTTATAATTTTTCGATTCAAAAGAAAATTTCGTGATCATTTTTCTATTCTATAGAAAATCTTTGGATTTTTTTTAAAAAAAACTTCTCAAAAATTTCTCGATTCTGTCGAAAACTTCTTTATAATTTTTCGATTCAAAAGAAAATTTCGTGATTTGATTTTTTTTAAATAAAACTTCTCAAAAATTTCTCGATTCTGCAAGAAATTTCTTTATAATTTCTATTTTATAAATCTTATTTGATTTTTAAAGAAAATTTCTTATATTAAGTTCATCAAATTTTACGAATTTTACAACTTGGAATTTTTATTAAAATTTTTTTTTGGATTTTTTTCTAATATTTCGAGATTTTTTTGAAAATTTCTCGACTCTGTAGAAAACTTCTTTATAATTTTTCGATTCAAAAGAAAATTTCTTGATCATTTTTCTATTCTATAGAAAATCTTTTGATTTTTTTTAAATAAAATTTCTCAAAAATTTCTCCATTCTGTAGAAAATTTCTTTATAATTTTTCGATTCAAAAGAAAATTGCTTGATCATTTTTCTATTCTATAGAAAATCTTTTGATTTTTTTTAAATAAAATTTCTCAAAATTTTCTCGATTCTGTAGAAAATTTCTTTAAAATTTCTATTTATAAAACTTATTTGACTTTATTTATTTATTCCTATGGTTCCAAGTTGGAACAAAGGGCCGTAACGAAATCCTTCCATCCGGATCTATCCTGTGTCATTAGTCTGATTTCAGACCAGGCTTTTCCTGTTTTGCAAATCTCGGATTCTAGTAGCCTTCTGCAGGTGTTAGCGGGTCTACCACTTCTCTCGCTGCCTTGGGGATTCCAGTCAATTGACATCTTTGATATATCATTATTAGAAGACCTCTTCTTAGGATATGGCCAATGCAGCTCCATCTCCTTTTTGCAATTTCTATACGGATTGTTGCTTCGCCTGTTCTATGCCACAGGTCGCTATTGGCAACTACGGTCGTCCAAAAAATTCTCAATATTTTCCGCAAGCAACGGTTAATGAATACCTGTAGATGTTTTATGTCGTTTGCCGTAGTGTTCCAGGATTCACATCCATATAGCAGGGTAGAGCGAACATTTGAGGAGAAAAGCCGCAGCTTAGTACCTGTATGTATTTGTGGTGATTTCTATATTCTTTGTAATGCTCCCATTGACTGCTTTGCCTTTTTTATGCGATATGCAATATCTCCACGGGAGCCGCCCGTTGAGGAAATGTTGCTTCTTAAGTAGCAAAACGATTGCACATCCTCGAGCCCTATGTTGTTGACCCTGAGCATATAGAGATTAGTTGTGTTGATGCGTATAGCCTTTGTTTTGTCGATGTTAATATGAAGACCAACATTCGATGCTAGCTGGTGTATCTGTTCCAATTTGGCTGATATGTCGGTAAAGTTATGAGCGAGTACGCAGATATCATCAGCATAGTCAAGATCCTCTAATCGACTATTCATACCCCATGTGATGCCTCTTCTAGTGCGAGTGGATTGCTGCATTATTGAGTCCAATACAATATTGAATAGCAGCGGGGAAAGGATACATCCCTGTCCTACACCAGTACTTAAACCAATTGGGTTGCCTCAGAAAATTTCTTGAAATTCAAAAATTTTTCGATTAAGTGGAAATTTTTTTATAATTTTTCGATTCAGAACAAAACTTCTTGATGAACTTAATTTTGAAATTTTTGTGATAATTTTTTTATGCCTTGATTTCTCGACATTTGTCCATTAAAATTTCTTTAGATTTTTCGACTATATAGAAAACTTTTCAAAAGAATAAAAAACAAGTTAGAGTGCTATATTCGTCTGTGCCGAATCTTTGATACCCTCCACCGACAGTTCGAATGTTTAAGGAGTAATATCTGTATGATGTCTATTTATTTTTATTATCTTAAACTGTGACGATTTGTTATTTATTATGGTTTTAGGCGACTAAAGTGTTTTCCGGTAGTAGGGCTTATATGGGGCCTAAGGTAAATAATGGACCTATCGTCACGAAATTTCACAGTGTTATTTCTTGTCCTAAAAAACTTTGACGTAGCAAATTTTGTTACGATAGCGTTATTTTTTACGGTTTTAGGCGTACTAAACTGTTTTCCGGGAGTAGTGTTTATATGGGGCTTAGGGTAAAATATTAAACATGTTATTCCGTGTCTTGTTCCAGCATTTATGTAATTTTTTGTAACAAAATTATCAATTTTTTTAGGTGGTGGTTCCACATTTTGATTCATAGCTCTGGTGCTACTGAACCGATTTTGCTGGATTTCAATCCCAAACTGCTTAGGATAACTACAAGCAATTTGGCACCAAGTTTGTTCATTTCTTTTAAGTTGTTCGAAAGTGAGCGTGTTTTCAACAGACGGACAGACAGTGGCTGAATCGACTTAGAATTACTCAAGGACCCAGAATATATATGCTTTTGGGGTCTGAGATGAATAATAAAAAAGTTTTACACGGAATGACAAACTTAATATACCCTCTTCACAACTAATTGTGGTGGAGGGTATAAAAATACTTAGGAAAAATTACTTGAATTTTTGCAGAAAATTTTCTGTAATATTTCCTTTTAATAAAAAAGTTTAAATATTTTCCTTTAAACTTCAAATTTTGCCAATTCTTTAAAAAAAATTTCAAAAATTTTTGGTTCTATATAAAATTTCTCGAAAATTTTCGATTCTATGAAAACTTTGACTTTGAATCTATAAAAAAAGTTTGTAGATTTTTAGGAGAGTTAAGACTTTATAGAAAACTTTTGGAATCTGTCGATTTCATAAAAACGCCTAAGATATTTAAAAGTTTTCGGAATATCTCCAGAAATTTAAGATCTTATGAAGAATTTCTCAAATAATTTTGTATTTTATTAAAAAGGTTTTGGAAAATTATCAAAAAGTAATTTCAATTTTTGGGAATACAAAATTTTAATTTCAAAAGATTTTGCTATTCGTGCTTAATTCCCAGTTTTTATTCTTGACAAAAACACTTGACATTTATTGTTGATGGGATAAGCTATTCCTATGCATTTCACTGGTTGCTTAGGCCAGATCATCAGGAAACTTTATCCATAAAGATTTTAGACAAACTAAAGATATTAAACCAAATAAAACTGTTAAACGTATAAGAATTATAGCAACAGTTCTACTTGTAACAATATCAAAGCTTGAACAAAACACATCAACAATAAACAACAGTGGGTTTATCTCATCTTACATTCCCCACTACAAAATTGTTAGATGAAAACAAATTTCAATAGTTTCTAAATTCTATAGCAAATGCTTGGACAATTTTAGATTTTAGACAATAATTTTTAAACTTAATTTTTAATAAAAATTGTTAGAATTTTAAAAATTCTAACCTGTCGGAAGAGTTTATAGAAAAAATATAGAGCACCTTCGAGAATTTGTAGATTCTATAGAGAATTTCTCGAGATTTTTTTAGTTCCAAGCAAAATTTCTAGATTCTTAAAAAAATTTTTCGAAAAAATTAAAAAGTTCCTAAAAATTTTAGTTTTAATAAATTTATCGAGAAATTTTAGATTCTGTAAAAAATTTCTCGATAAATTTCAATAGTAAAAAAAATTTATTAAGGATTTTTAGAACAAAAATAACATTTTTGAGAATGTTTTTGTTTGGTAAAAAATTTTCGATAATTTTCTTAATATCATAAATTTTTTAGCTTTTAGTTTCTGTAAAAAGTTTTGTGCAAAAATGTTAAATGTTTTTAAGAGAAATTTTACTTTTAATGGAAACTTGGTCCGAAAAATTTTATTAATTTTTTTATTTGAATCGAAACTCTTTATTAGCTGTTTGTTTTCGTTTCCAGATTACAAAAAAATCCTAAAGCTTTTTACTTTTTTCTTCTTTTACCGGAAACTATTAATGACAAAAAGGTTAATTGAAATTTTATCTTTCGACTCCATCAAAGGCAAACAACAACACATGACACATGTACAACACATTCACTTAAATTCATATTCAAACAAGCAGGATTTTTTCTTCTCTGTCTATGTGTCAATGCTTGTGTGTCCTTTTACTCCCACTCTTCATTTCAGAAACCACTTTCAAATGAATACCTTAATTTTTTTGATAAACTTTTTTCCTTTTGCCGGTTTCATTACAAAAAAAATGTGTTTTAAACATGCTCTTCTGTACTTTAATCTAAATAATTGCTGCAAATATAAAAAAAAAACAAAATAAACTAAACGTATGAAAATCTTAATTCAAAGTCCATTCGGGCAAAATTTAAAAATGAATGCAAAATTTAATTGAAACGGTTGGTGCTGGTCCAAAAAGGCAGGGTGAATTTTATGCACCCAATACAAAACCCTTTCGGAAAAAAATGAAAGACATTATCAATGTGCATATATTTATTCATAAGCGTACTGGCCTGGCCGTATACTGGCTGTTTTAAATATAAAATTTTATATTTATACTCTTACGAAGAGAATAAGTGGAGTTTATTTTAAAGCCATTTGCATAAAATGTCTAAAAATATTTGATTTTTTCATTTTCCATTTGCGTTATTTTTTTATTTTTTTTTGCTCTACAATGCAAATTTATGCAAAACGTGTCAATGTGCTAACAACAAGCCTAATTTTCAAATGGGTGGCTAAAAAGGCGTAAAAGAGTAGCGCCTGTGAATGTGTGACCGGATCACAGTGTTAGTGTGTGTTAAAGAGATTGGAAACTAAAATATATAACACTAACACGAATTTCAAATGTTACATTCGGAAAAATATGGTGGATATAAAAGGATGAGTGATTGCAAAAAGGGGAAAATTTTGCGAAACCAAAGTGTGGAACAAGAGTAAACAACGAATTTTATTAAAAATATTTGAACTTCTTCGAAAAAAGGATTATTTCTTTTTAAAAATTGTGGTGCTTTTTGTAAAAACTGACTTTTTGTAAGAAATTGTGTCTTTTTATATAAAAGATTGTGGTTTTGTATAAAATTAAATATTTTTTTTTTTTTTTTTAAGGGAGACTTTGTACTAAAAAGTTTGACTTTTATTAAATAATGTGAGCTTTTTTACAAAAAAAGTATGACTTTTTATCAAAGATTGCGGTTTTGTATAAAATAATGCGACTTTTTTTTTAAAGTCTGACTTTGTATTACAAAGTGCTACTTTTTACACAGTGTGATTTTTTATAAAAAAGTGTAAGTTTTCTTTAAGCACTGTGACTTTTTTTTTAATAGTAAACCTCGTTACAAAGAAATGCGGTGTGCAGTGTGACGTATTTTAAATAGGGTGACATTTTATAAAAACAGTGCAACATTTTATAAAAAAAAAGTGGAACATTTTATAAAAAAGTGCAACATTTTATAAAAAAAATGTAGCTTTTTGTAAAAAAAATGTTACTTTAAAGTATGGCTCTTTAAAAAAGTGTAACTTTTTATAAAATAAGTGTAGTTTTTTTTAAAAAAGTGTAACTTTTTAAAAAAAAAAGTGCAACTTTTTATAAAAAAAGTGTAACTTTAAAGTATGGCTCTTTAAAAAAGTGTAACTTTTTATAAAAAAAAAGTGTAACTTTAAAGTATGGCTCTTTAAAAACGTGTAACTTTTTATAAAAAAAAGTGTAGTTTTTTATAAAAAAGTGTAACATTTTATAAAAAAAATGTAGCTTTTTGAAAAAAAAATGTTACTTTAAAGTATGGCTCTTTAAAAAAGTGTAACTTTTTATAAAAAAAGTGTAGTTTTTTTTAAAAAAGTGTAACTTTTTAAAAAAAAAAAGTGCAACTTTTTATAAAAAAAGTGTAACTTTAAAGTATGGCTCTTTAAAAAAGTGTAACTTTTTATAAAAAAAAAGTGTAACTTTAAAGTATGGCTCTTTAAAAAAGTGTAACTTTTTATAAAAAAAAGTGTAGTTTTTTATAAAAAAGTGTAACATTTTATAAAAAAAATGTAGCTTTTTGAAAAAAAAATGTTACTTTAAAGTATGGCTCTTTAAAAAAGTGTAACTTTTTATAAAATAAGTGTAGTTTTTTTTAAAAAAGTGTAACTTTTTAAAAAAAAAAGTGCAACTTTTTATAAAAAAAGTGTAACTTTAAAGTATGGCTCTTTAAAAAAGTGTAACTTTTTATAAAAAAAAAGTGTAACTTTAAAGTATGGCTCTTTAAAAAAGTGTAACTTTTTATAAAAAAAAGTGTAGTTTTTTATAAAAAAGTGTAACATTTTATAAAAAAAATGTAGCTTTTTGAAAAAAAAATGTTACTTTAAAGTATGGCTCTTTAAAAAAGTGTAACTTTTTATAAAAAAAGTGTAGTTTTTTATTAAAAAGTGTAACTTTTTATAAAAAAAAGTGCAACTTTTTATAAAAAAAGTGTAACTTTAAAGTATGGCTCTTTAAAAAAGTGTAACTTTAAAGTATGGCTCCTTAAAAAAGTGTAACATTTTATAAAAAAAATTTAATTTTTTATAAAAAAAAGGGTAATTTTTTATAAAAAAAAGTGTAACTTTTTATAAAAAAAATTTAATTTTTTATAAAAAAAAGGGTAATTTTTTATAAAAAAAGTGTAATTTTTTATAAAAAAAGTGTAATTTTTTATAAAAAAAGTGTAACTTTTTATAAAATAAGTTTAACTTTTTATAAAATAAAGTATGACTCTTTATAAAAAAGTGTGGCTTTTTAAAAAGCTTTTATTTTTTTTTTAAACAATTTAAAAAACTGTTTTTGATTTAAAGCGTGTTATTTTTTGTAAAAAGTGCCACCATGTGTTGAAAAATTTACAAGAATTTTTATGTAAAATTTTCAAGATTTTTCTCTAATCGTACACAAAAACGAAAAAAACTTGTACTAAATTTAAGTTTCTTCTTCTTACTTTTAGTACGAGATATAAACACTGAAAAGTACTAAAAATATCCAAAATTCGAATACCAATATGTGTGCATGCGGGTATGTTTGAAAAATTTTGTTGTAGGAACAACAACGCAACAAGAAGAAAAGAATTCATTTGTTTCCGACTGAAAAAGGAAATAATAAGCAAAAATTCCCATATTCTATTTCTTTGTATTATTTTATTAAATACATTAAATTTTCAAAGTGGAATTGTTAAAAACCATTTTCGGCAGGCTGATGATGTCTTATAATGGCGGAATACAACAAAAATTAAACACACATGTGTAACGGGCAAGCAAATAAAATAATAATTTACTTGTCTCTATATTTGGTTCTTTGCGGTAAACGTTTAGGTGAGAATTAATCTAATCTTACTTTCAGATTATATTTTTATTTCGGAATTGAACAAACTTAGAAATTCTTGAATAAATCACAGTTTGAATTTAACTTTTATTTCACTTTTATTTCACTTTTACTTAAGTCAATCCTGTTTTCATATTACAAAGTACGGGGTTCTTGAATAATCCGTACTTAAATCATGTACTTGATTTAAGCAAATCCTAACTTACCGTATTATTGACAACGCTTTTGCTAGATTTAAGTAAGGATAGATTGAGTTTTGTTTGCAGTGTAAATTTTTTTAAAATTTTTGTTTAAGTGGGAACTTTTTGCTGAGTTTTTCCAGGAACATTTTTCAATCATAGTATAATAAGTACCAGGTACGTTCATTAGGGAGAGTTTCCATTATTTACCCATATAATGTCAAATTAATTTATTTAATTTTTAACGCTTGTTTTAATTTTTTCCATATTTTCTTTGTTTGACGTTTTGATATTGAGAACGAAATTCATTATGACTATACCTTGTACTTATTCTACCATGTTTTCAGTAATTTTTGTTTTATAAAAAAAATTTAAGAATTTTCTTTTTTGTTAGAAGTTTTTGGGGATCTTTTTTTCGAATATTTTTGTTTTATGTTATATTTTTTTTAATGTTGCCAATACTTCAGCAAACTTAAAATATTATTTATCTGCAAAAACTGTCTCAACAAATTTATATAATAAGCGCACCCTGAATATGTACAAACCATTAAGTTCTTTTTTTTTTTTTTTTTTTGCTATAACTTTAACTATATAAAAACATTCTTACAATGCCAAACCTCGTAATCAAACTGGCAACATTGCAATGTTGCATTGCCTAACAAATAACGAAATAGAAAGAAAGCGAAAAAAAACACACACAAATAACCACCACCCCACAAAAATTCACTTTACTCATTCATTCATACATTCATGAATACATGCATGACGTTGTCAGTTAGACTTTTAGTCAAAATGTCAGTCAATCTTTTAAGTAGAACACGCCAAATTCAATAGAGTAATGTCAGTAGTATCTTTTGCTTTAGACAGGCAAACAACTGACTTGGCACACTGCAAAAACGCTATTGCTGGCGCTGTTATTATAGTTTGACGAGGAGGCAGTTTTTCAAACAGCAACTAAATACAAGTACATTGCAGAAGCCTTCTACTTACTTTTCTTTAGAATATTTGGCAGATTATTTTTGCGGCTGAGGTCTTTTTAGATTTCTGCTACGTAACATAATGAAGGTTACTGGGTGTTTATTACAATGGCAGCTCAACTAATCTGTTAATAGAAACATTAACGAGTTTCAACGTAATGATTTCACAACATGCAACGTTCTTATGTTGCACTAGTTGCAAAACGAATCAAAGTACCAAAAGAAATACACGCTAAAAGTCAAAAGATTTAATTTGCTTACAACATGCTATAGTTTTTTATTTTTTGGGGGGTTTCTTTTAATAGATTTTTTTTTTTCTGGAGATTCTCAAAGAAAAATATTTTTGTCAATTCGAAAATTCTAAAAATAGAAGGCTTGTAAAAAACTGCTTAAATTTGCTCAAAGTATCTATCCTCAATTGTAAAAGCTGATGTTTAATTTAATATTTTAAACAAGAACGTTTAACCAAATTAATAACTAGAAAAAATGTATCAAACTTTTTAATGGCTTCAACTTATATTTTCTCCAGTCTCTAAACCACTACAATTTGCAGCACATGTTGCTAGAAAACCATCGTAGTAAAGGAAACCTCAACAAATCCTTGGCAAGAGCAACAAATGTTGCATTTGTAGTGAAAGACACAAGAAAATAAAAAGAATAATTTGTTAAATGTTTTGCATTTACCAATTTAACCCTTAATCAAAACGAGCAAAATAGAATTGAAGTAGAACTAAACTACAACTGAAATAGAGCTGAAATAGAACTGAAGAAGAACTGAACTGAACTAGAACTATACTAGAATTGAACTAGAACTTAACTAGAACTGAACTAAAACTGAACTGGAACTGAACTAGAACTGAACTTCAACGAAACTAGAACTGAACAAGAACAAAACTTCAACGAAACTAGAAATAACTTGAACTGAACTAGAATTGAACTAGAAATGAACTAGAACTTAATAAGAAGTAAACTAGAACTGATCTAGAACTGAGCTAGAACTGAACTTGTACTGAACTAGAACTGAAATAGAACTGAACTAAAACTGCACTAGAGCTGAACTATAACTAAACTAGAACTGATCTAGAACTGAGCTAAAACTGAAATAGAACTGAATTTCAACGAAACTAGAACTATACAAGAACAAAACTTCAACTAAACTAGAACTAACTAGAATTAAACTAGAACTGAACTAGAACTGCACAAGAGCTGAACTAGAACTGAACTAGACCTGATCTAGAATTGAAATAGAACTGAACTAGAACTGATCTAGAACTGACCTAGAACTGAACTAGAACTGAACTGGAATTGAAATAGAACTGATCGAGAGCTGAAATAGTACTGAACTGGATCTAAACTACAACTAGTCTTAACTATGCAACTGAATTTGGCAGTTTAATCGTCAATTCATATGACCAATAATCCTGGCATAAATAAATTTATCTTTATTTATTTCAAATTAACTTTTCAGTTCACTAACCTCTTGTTGGCAAACAAGAATTGCCCTCAACCTTTTGAATGCAACTAGTATGTATGCCTGTAATCAACTCTAAGTCAGTGGGAATAAATACTTCAGCTGAGAAATAAAATTCTGTGGCAAAAAGGAAAAAGTGCTTAAGTCGACTTAAGTAAAATTTGAGTTTATGGCACCTTTGTCAGCTTCAAGATTTAAAGTACCCATGGACAAAGTTTCAGTTATTTCGTACGAATTTTTAAGAAGTTAAAGCAAATTTACGTTTCGTTTATTTTTTTATGTGCAATAAAATTTGGAATAACAACTGAAGTTAACCTTCGATCAGTCACGATACGATTATTTAGGAATAAATACTTTCAAACACTATAACCGAAGAGAAGTGATGATTTTATAAGAATAAGAATATTTTTTAAAAAATAACCTTAAAATTTAAATTTTCTACAAAACTAAAAAAATTGACTTAAGCACTTTTGTCTTATTGCCACAGAATTATTGCCAATATTGAATGAACACAGAAACTAAATAGGAGCTAAAGGTAAAAAAGGTACTTACACGGTCATACCAGTCAATAACTATTAAAAACAACAAAAAAAAAAAACAAAAAACAAAAAACTAAAGCACTTTTAAAACTTTAACTGCAAGGGAGATTGAAATCCACCAATTTTATACTCATGCGATTATAAAGCAAAAATCACAGTACAACATAAATCGTCGGAATGAAAATAGTTTACTTTTCACCATTTTATTACTATTTTACTCATCTATAGTACTAAATAACCATTTTTATTTTGTATGACATTTAGTATAGAAAAAGAGGAAAGAGTTTATCGTACATACTTATTAATCCTTTTTCATCGTCACCTATGCAGGAGGACATCATCAATGCCACCTCATCATCACCATCATCATCAACGTCCTCATCAACGCTGCCAATATCAGTGTTAAATCTATGTTGCCTTTTCTGATTCTCTTTCTATAAGCTTTTAGAAAAAAAGGACGTGTGGCATTTAACCAAGCAACAACCAGCCAGCCAGGCAGTCAACCTGTTTGTCTCTGAGCTGGTTTGACTGGTTAAATTAGTTGGTTGCCTGTAGCTCGTTATAATTGCATTTTAATGTGAAAATAGTTGTGTTGTTCTCCACGTTTTAAACACCCTAATATGGTTCAAACACACATACTCTAACATTATTTTCGCTTACTTTTTAAGAAAAAGGGGGAGAGAGAAATGGAGGAAACAAATTAAAAGATAAAAAAGATTGGTCTACTAATTTCCAATCTCACTTGACGTTGAAGTCATTTATTTCTCATACAACTCACTAGTATTTGTGTGTGAGCATAAATACGAGTGTAGCAGGACCACTGTTGCTTCTTATGCTTTTTATACGAGTTGGAAGTCCTTGTTGCATTAGTTCCTGGCATCAACTTCAAGAAAATTCAGGGAATAACCTGTAACGAGTGTTTACGTTTGGAGTGTTGGAATGTGTTTTAAGGGCAAAGTTTTTATCGGTTACACTTTGGTACTTATTTATGTGTCTGCTGCAATTATAATGTGTTTCGTGTGTAAACTGCAACAGAGGAGTTTAGTCGGCTTTTTTTTGGTTTGCTGTTATTAGACAAAAGGGAATAGCTTAATAACGAGGGTGGTCTCACGATAAGTCTGGCAATAATTTCAAAACTTTTTAAAATTTATTGAATGTCTTGTTGCGTACCAGAAACAACTTTAAATATTACAAGATCAAGAAGATTTTTAGACCTGATAAAATTTAATCCAAGAGAATTATCCAAAATTCTTCACCAATTAAAGAATTAATCAAAAAACAAATCAGTTTTAATTAAAAATTTAATATAGTGAATTAAAAGTTTAATCAAGTGAATTTGTGTATTTGTTTACTGGAGAAAATTTCATTAATTTTTTTTAAAATATCACAAATTTTTTAATTGAAATCAATTTCTGTGTGGGTTTTATAGAGGTCTTCTAGAAATTTATGAGCAGATCACCACAAAATCTCATGGTGTTCTTTCTAGTTACCTTTTTCTTAAATTACCTATTTGTCATACGAATGTTGGCGACCAATACAATTCCTAGTAATAAAAAATCAAATTCAACAAAATTCCACTGAAAAATCGCTATTCGCCTGTGTTTTTCGTGTATAAAAGAATTTTGACAGTTGATAGCGGTTATTGTTCAAACAACATCCGTCAAATTGGTTGCAATTTGCTTAGTTTGTCTGGTCGAAATACCATAAATAGATATAGCGTTAAGCCAACATGTGCTTATGACAATATTTAAAACTGACCCAATATTTTTTTTTAGCTAAATTAGACCCATTTCCGGGTGAATGGGTACGCCAACAAATAAAATTATCGAATTTAAGATCAGACTGTTGACACAACATTTGTTGAATTGGCTGTTTTTTATTTATTTTCCCAAATCACCATTAAATAAACATCTTGTCGAATTAAGGACACGTTACGTGTCTACATGAGATCCATAAGCGTGCAATACATGCCGGAAATGCCACTGTTTTTTGTTGTTTATTTTGAGCTGGCGGCGTCATCGATGCATATATTTTTAGAACAGCGTTGGCTAGGCCATCAAAATCAATGGCGAGCGATATTGGTCGATGATTAGCAACTTTTATCAGCCTGAATTGGATGATATGGATATCAAAGCCATGTAGTTTCAAATCACGGCGCTACATGCCATACAGCTAGTGACACATTGGACATTTTGCACGAGCACTTTAAGGGCATGGTCATCTTACTTCAAGGTAATGTGAACTGGCTACCAAAAACGTGTGAAATGATTCGTTAAATTGTTTAATGTGGGCATTTTCTTAACTCGAAGATCTATGCGAATAAGCTACAAGCCACAGCGGCCCTCAAAGCCAGTATAACCCACCACATCGCTTAAATTCAGCTTAAATTATGCGCCATAATCGTGAAAATTAGACAGGAGGTTGCTCCACATTTGAGTCCACAACTCTGTTCCTACTGAACCGATTATGCTGCATTTTAAAAAGAAATTTGATCAGGGAAACTACAAACAAATTAATTCAATGGCGCACACAACTAAATCGAATTATTAAGGAAACCAATACATATATCGTTACCTAAATCGCAAAAGGCCCAAACTAACCAAATATTATAAATTGACTTGCTATGTTCTGATATAAAAAATTTTAAATCTTTCGACCGAAAAAAGTGAAACGGCCCTATCTAGAAAAGAGTACTCCAACTACCCGGTTTGCGCCGCTTCGAAGTTACGTCGTTAGTGTTTCAATTTGCGTCATTAATATACAAATGTTTGTAAAAAGCTAAAAAAAAGTGAATGTTGCATGCTGGTTTCAAGTTGAAGAGAAGTTAAATTTAAATATTGTGCAATAACGAGTCGAAAAAGAAAGCAAATAAGCTTTAAAAAAAACTGGACATTTTGAAAAGTTCTGAATCAAGTGAAAAGGCTGTTGATATTGAAAGAAACCTTGGACTGGCCCTTCTAAGATAAAATCCATTTGTTGTTCCAGAGCCGCCGTTGAAATTAAAAAAAATTGTTGAAACAACATGTTTATGTTACATATATGAGTCTCGGAACCAATTGAATGAAAATCAATACAATCTATGGAAAATCCTGCTTCGGTTTGCGTCGTTTCGGTTCCAATTAGCGAGGGTATTGGTATATATGATAAGCTAAAAGACCTAACTAGCAATTTGTATAATAAGCAAAATTCTTAATTGTCAAAACAACTGGTAGGTTTAACATGAAAAATAGTTTAAGGCAATATATGAGTTTGTCATTTTAAATAGATTTTTGCTACTCCTGTAAAATTTTCAAAATGTAAGGAAGGGGCTTTTGGGTTCTTAGTAACAATATATATATGTTCAGTGATGGAAAATTGAAAAATCGAGATGGTATTGAACACCAAGCAAAGGAGTACTTTTGTCAATATTTTGGTACTTTTTTCAAACATATTTTTATTGAAAAATAAACAAGAACACATAAAAAAGGTAATTAATTTTAATAAAAAATAATATAAAATATTTTGGTTAAGAAACTAAAAATAATTTAATTTTTGAAATAAACATTTATGTCAATGCATATCGTCAGCTCATTACTGGTTTGACCTACCGACCATTTTTTAAAAAAATGAGTTAGGTATGAGGAATATATTTTTTTAATACCCTCTCTCTAAATCAAAAACCTGTTTCGCGAAAATTTTTATGGTTTCTGAGGTATAAAGCATTAATTTTGCTGTATATCAACTGTTTCAAAATTTTTTAAGTACTGTTTTGCTCTACAAGCTATTGTTTGGCGATTGCAGCAAATTCTTCATACAAAAACGTACAGAATAAATTTTACTGTTGCTTTGCTGCATTGCCGTAAGAAAAAAAGGAGTTAAAGCAAAAGCAAAGTAAAATGACAACAAGAAAATAAATTTGTGAAAAATAGTTTTATAATGGACCCAACCAAGTGTAGGGTTTGCTATTATTTGTGTTTTTAGCCTACCTAAGGGAAATGCTTCAAAATTTTACTACAAACGAAAATTAAATATGTTAAATCTTACAGCAACCATTATTATGTCATATATATGTATATACCAACTTTTACTTATTGTGCCTTTTTGACGGGAGCTCATAGTTGTCGGAGTGGTAACAATATTGCTAGTGCTTAAATTAAAATGTTAAATGAATTAATAAAAGGTTATCCACTTATTAAAACTTTGACATTATCGAGCGATTCTTGCGTACCTCAAAATAAAAATCAAATTACCGCAACCGCAATCAAAATGTTCTTTAAACAAAATAATATTGATGCCGTAATACAAAACTCTTCAGAACCAGAACATTCTTTAATTCAAGAAGTGGACTGTGTCCATGATGTTATTGTCCGGTACTTAAAGAATATTGAAATTCATAGTCCTCTTCATTTACTAAATTTGCTTAAAACAATGCCAAATAATAAAACAAAACTTAAAGTAATGGAAATGCTTCTGGAAAATTAAAGTACTTCTATACAGTTAAAATAATGATTTATGTATATATTATAAAATTTCTACCAGAGAGGAAAAATATAAAAATGCAATTTTGGTTAAGTCTGCATCAAAAAATTGTTTGAAAACTCCTGAGAATTTGTTGACGAATGTTTTGAAAATATCGAAACCATCATTTATTTCCAGCGATATAAATAGAGACATAAAAGACTTGCTTATATTTCTTTCACGTGTTGATAAAGCTTATTATAAAAATTTACTCAATATTTAGTTTTAAATTTTCTTTTTACTTTTGCATTATTAAAGTTGTTTAATTTGTGGCTTTTTATGTAACTTTTCATAACAGTAGAACTGTTTTTTCTGTTTTTGTAAAGTAAAATCAAATAAAAAAAACTATAAAAAAAAATTCATCTCAACAACAAGTTACTCAATACACAGCAATAAGTATACGTATGCAGCACAAAAAGCCACTTTTTTAATTTTTTTTTAGAAAAGTGGCGTATGCGGCACAAAACAATATTTTTCATTTTAAAAAAAATACTATTAAATTCTAACTTTATTCATGATTTTATTTATTTATTGCATTTTTCTTCAAAACATATACCGGAAGCAGTGGTAAAAATATAAAAAAATTCTATCGGGTACAATTTGAGAAATCTTCATGTAAATCTTCTTTGTCGTTTTTCTCCACTCCGACTTTTTGGCATATGCGCCAAACCAATTCTGAGCTGACGATATGTATGTGTTTTTATTCATTTTTTGACACGCTCGTCCTTTTATCTTGGAATGAACCTTTTGCGACTCTCTGTAATAGTCGTATTACAATTACTGAGCTGCCTAAATAAGAGGGTTTTGAAATATGAAAATTCTATTGCCAATACAAGTTCAATAAAACAAACCGGCCTAAGGATCTGTGAAAACGATTTTCCGACAGGATGGTGTTGGTTTCGGGACCTTAAGGTTTGTTTTATATAAATTGTATAAAAATTAGAAGTTTTGGCATGTAAAATACGCTTGATGTCCTTATTTAGGTAGCTCAGTTATACGGCTAAGCATTTCACGAGTTCTAAAATAATCCCTACATGAGTCTTATACGACTCTTGGCATGTTTTTTGAAAGACTCGTTTTATAATCTCTACATACATCATAAACAATTCCCTTTATGATTCATTTGATCGTCTTTCGGAGTCGTCTACAATTAAAAAATGAGCTCGTCGATGATCAAAAACACTCTTTATGAGATTCCCAGTAGACTCCTAGACGATTAAAAATGTTAGCTGGGAAGGTACACGCATTTCGATGACTAAGACTATTAGGCATTTTGTTTAATTTACTTAATGATATCATTAGTAATATTATAATTTTAACAACAACAGCTGATTTTATTAAATCTTTAGTTTTAATTAAATTGGAAAGAGTTTGACTTGCAAACGATTTCTTTCTTTCGTTTTTGTATCATTTTGAATTAAAAACGTGCGCTTGACTGCTGCTGATGAATAGGATATTGACAATATTTTGATAGCAATACGTGAAATATCATAAAACTTCAGTTCGTCCATTTCGTTCTTAATTTGGCTTACATTTTTCCGTTTAAAATTTAAGTTCCAATAAATTTAAGGCGTTCATTTTTGTGTCCGCTTTCAGAGTTATGTAAATTAATAAAATACGTTAGCGCTTCCCATTGCTCCAAAAATCTCTCAACCACAGCCTGTCTCGAAAGCCATCTAGTTTGGGCGTGCCTTAAAATAACGTGAACTTCTGTTCCAAAATAGTCTTGAGCATTTTGAAATTCTTCTTTTCGGCTTGAGCTATTACAAAAGTAAAAAGTTATTTCCTTCATAAATTTATCAATTTTTTTAGGTAGAAATAAATAAGCTGCAGACGAAGCTAAGTTTAAATTATGGCATGCACAGCCATTTAAGAGCAAACAATTCTTTCTTTAAATCTGGCCTGAGCACTACCACTAAATTGCCCCATCATTACATTGGAATTATGAGCCGTAAGCCCAATCATTTTTTTCCAGAGGAATATTGTTTTTCCTTAAAATGTCTACAATTTTGTCTGTAATTCCATAACATAACAAGGAAAGATAACTAAAACTGACGTGAGGTTACCGTGGTAGATTTGAAATGAAAAAGTACTGAAAAAAGTACCAAAGTACTGAATTTTCCATCACTGATCTTAATGTAACCACTCGCAGTGTTGGAGGGTAAGAAAATATCTAGCAAATTTAATTTTGTAATATCAACCATTGATTTGCTAAACCTGACATAAAAAAGCTATAAATGGATTCATCTTAATAAGTTAATTTTAAGCACTTTTTTAATCCAACCAAAGTTTTTGTGAAGAACTTCCAAATAACCCAAATATAATTTATATATACACTTTTAAGTCGACTTCAGTCTGCTTGCAAATATTAAGGAAATTTTCACTAATTACTGCACATTTTCAATAAATTTAGATTTTAATCAGTTCTGTATCTCTTTTCCGTAAAAATTTGACCGAAAATTTAAACGTTATTAAAAGCGGATTATTTTACGATATTGGTTTAGATAAATATTTAGATTTTACTAATTTTATAAATCTACTCATAAATTTGTTCACTTAGATGGACAATCAGACTGCAGAATTGTGCAAACGTAATGAGAATGTTTTATTGTATGTTTTCTTTAATATTTATCTTTCTTAAAAGAGGTGATATTTGATACAAATTATTCTAAAAAAATTTTCTTACATGGTCTGTAATCTAAGGAAGAGTTCAAAGAGAAATATGTTATGCGGATTAACGGTAAATTTTAATTTTATTTTAAACATTATTCAGTTAAATTATTATGGAAAAAATTTCACGTTCGAAATGTCACGTATCGACCCAGATTTTGGCTTAAAAAAAGAAAATACAGAAGATTTTGGAATCAAACCAAAGACATTTTAATGTTACATTGCCACGTAAAACTCTGAAGGTAGTTTGGCTAAAAAATTGTACCAGGTTTCGCTGAATTACACCTTTTTATACACGACCACAAAAACTACTTCTGTTTTTTTCACGTTCGAACCGCTACTTCTTTTGCCATTCTCTTTGACCTAGAATCGCGCCCTCCATAAACTTTAGCATAACAGTGATAACAGTGCTTTCTTAATGCTATAATTTAAGTGTTAAGAGAACGCAAAAATATTTGTTGTTTAAAATGTTATTGCATTTTTGATGCGTACGACTGTCACGTTCAACACTTTGGAATTACCCATATACGAGTATTGATATTTTTTAAATGTCCTTTACAAAATTAGTTTACGTGTTTTAAAACACACAACATACGGCACTTTGTCCCTTGCAGCATTTTAATAAACGTAAATGAAATATGAATGTATTAATTTTTAGTGGAAAGCGAGTGAACGTAATATTGACTAAAGTAGCTGGAGGATATTTATAAATTATTTAACCACACATGATGTTTCATTTTAAAATTAGACGTTGAATGTTAAACATTTTAAAGGGAATGGCCGTAAATTACGAAATTGCACAAATTCAAAGGAAAAACTGCTTTTAAAAAGTTTTGAAATCGATCTAAAAAAAGTTTTGTTTGAAAGTTAAAGAATATAATATTGTCGATTGACTCACCAAAGCAGAGTTGCTCATTTATTTGTACAACTTGAAGTACAAATATGTAATATATAGAGCTTGTGCCATAGCTATTTTTAGAACAATTGTGATTTTTTAGTTGAACTATTGATTTTTAATTTGAAATTTTGATATTTTTAGTTGGGCTTGATTTGATCAAATTTTATTTTTTTATTTTACTGAAAGAAGAAATTTTACAATATGAAATTAATTAAAATTTAATAATTTTTATTCTTGGATGAGCTTGGGATCGATCTCGGGTTGAATTTACGTTTCGAAAAAAGCCACATTCTCATCATCAGAATTCTTTGCAGTTTTTTTTTTCATAAAAACATTACAATATTTAATTTTTATAGTTTACTAGCTTAACCCGGTGCGCTTCGCTACACTGCTTTAACCACTTTATCGGCTGAGAGATATTTAATATATGCATCCTATGGAAGGTATTTCCCCCCTGCGCATACCCGCTTTATTTTTATTTTCAAAAGTGAAGTATACCATAAGAGTGACTTCTACAAATTTTGAACTTTCTCACTATAACAGTTTTTAAGATATCCGATATTAAACATTGGCGTCCTATAGGGGGTAAAACTTCCCCTGCTGCTATTTTCTTTCAATTTTTTGCCTCAGACGATCCTACTACCAAAAGTTCAACAAATTGCTTGCAGCGGCTCTTATTCATATTTCTATCTATGAGGGGTACTGCTCCTCCTCTGGCTACCCCGCCCATTTCTATATTGAAATTTATAGTTTACCATAATAGTAGCCTTAACCACGTTTGAAGACTATCCCTTTAATTGTTCTTCAGTTGAGCGATATTTAGTATATGGATCCTATGGGAGGTATTTCCCCTCCTACGCCTACTCGCTTTATTTCTATTTTCAAATTTTGAACATTCTCACTATAACAGTTCCTAAGATATGCGATATTAAACATTGGCGTCCTGTTGGGGGTAACACGTCCCCCGCTGCTATTTTATTTAAATTTTGGGGCTCAGAGGATCCTACTACTAAAAGTTCAACAAAATACGTGCAGCGGCTCCTTTTAATATTTCTATCTATGAGGGGAACTGCTTCTCTTCTGTCTACCCCGCCCATTACTATACTGAAATTTAAAGTTTTCCATAACAGTAGCTTTAGCCACGTTTGATGACTCTCCCTTTTATAGTTCTTCAGTTGAGCGATATTTAATATATGCTTCCTATGAGAGTTATTTCCCCCCCAGTGCCTACCCACTTTATTTTTATTCTCAATAGTGTAGTATACCATAAGAGTGACTTCTACAAAGTTTGAACATTCTCACGCAACAGTTCTTAAGATATGCGATATAAAACATTGGCGTCCTATGGGTGAAACCACTTCCCCTGCTACTACTTTATTTCAATTTTGGGGCTCCTACTACCAAAAGTTCAACAAAATGCGTGAAGCAACTCTTAATATGTACGATATTTAATATTAGCATCCAACGGAGGGTACCAATTCCCCTGCTCCTATCGAAAAAATAGGTAGCCTATTTTATTTTTAGGGCTAACGTGATGCTACTGTAAAAATTTCAGGAAAATCGGTTCAGTAGTTTAGGAGTCTATAAGCCAACATACAAACAAACAAACAAACAAACAAACAAACATACAAACATTTTTCATTTTTATACATAAAGATATATAAACTTCGTTCCTGTCATTCGTATAAGTGGCACAGTGTCTCAGAAACTTTACCAAATAGAAAAAAACAGGACAAAATTTTAAACCCATTTCAACATATTAACTGTTTTCGTTTTTAATTAGAGACCTCTTTTATTTTCTTATATTAATTCATTTCTAATAAATTTAAAATTTAACTAAATTAAACTTAAATTTTCTCTTAAATTCTCTTCCACTCTAGTTATTCAAATTCAACAGTTTAATTACACAGCTTCTGTATATGGTTTCCAGCCCGTCCGTCTGGCTGTTGCTTTGTCTAATACACTTGCAAGGAAACCTACAAAATCTCGATTATAAACACAACTACAAAACGACAAAACAAAAAAACAGTTGGGGTACGGAAGGAAAACTGCCACTAGCTATTACACACTTGCCTCGTTTGGCACCCATTTTACCCACTGGTAGTGCAATGTGTGGCAACATAGAGTTTGTTTTTTTTTTTTTTTTGTTGCTTATTCTTTTGTATTCTTAACCCTAATCCTTTTCATAGCTCGCAAATAAAAACGAAACGGGACGCAAAACCCAAAAAAAAAAAAAAAAAAAATGCAACACCATGATGGTGTTTTAATAAAAACATGAAAAAAAATCGTCTATAAAATAATGCCACTTAGAAATACTAGAGAGTATCAAGAAAAAATGCGGCTGGTTTTACACAGTAATTCATACTTGTCTAGGAGAAGGGTTATATGATCTACTTTTGTTCGTATATATAGAAAAAATACATAATTCCTTAAACTGAATATGCGAAAAATAGAGATGAAATAATAGAGGAATAAATATAAGAAGATTTGCAATGAAGTTTGCACGCTATAGGGTAAATAATAGTCAGTAAAAATCTTAAAGATCTTAAGCACGACAAACAAAATCTTGTTAATTGTAAATTTTGTATTCCCAAAAATTACTTTGATAATAAACTGCCAAGTGCACGGCTTAAAAAAACTAAACTGGCAACATGCTTTATTTGTTGCAAGAAGAATAAAGCAAGTTGTTTTTCTTTTTGTTTTTTCTTAACCTACTTATAGCTACAATTATGTGTGGTTTATAGAACACGAGCGCAAAACTCGTCCGTTCAAATTACATTTAAAACAAAAACAAAATTTCCAAATTTGTCGTGGCCTATAAACCACACATTAATGTTGAAAGAATTCCACTCAATTGTAGTCGGGAGTATAAGAAAGATAAACTTACTGTTTATTGTTGTTGTTTTTGTTTAAGCTTTGATATTGCTACAAGTAAAACCGTTGCTTATAATGCTTATTCGCTTAACAGTTTTATTTTGTTTAATATCTTTAGTTTTTCTTTAATCTTTGGATGAAGTTTCCTGACGATCAGGCCTAAGCAACCATTGAAATGCGCTTAGGACTAGCTTATCACATCAACAAAAAAATGTCAGTGTTTTTATCAAGAATAAAAATTGGGAATTAACCACGACAAACAAAATCTTGTTAATTATTAATCTTAAATACCGCTGACGTATTTAAGCGACATCGTCAATCCCACATTTTCATCGATGATGAATCTAAGTCAGAATATCAGTATTAAATTGTAATTTGCACAAAATTATCGTGTATGCCAATTTCATGGATGAATTCACTTGACGACACAAACAAAGATAGTTATGCAAGAAAACGTCATTGTACTCTCACCGTTCTTAAGAAGAAAGTTAAAACTTTGCGACATTGTCTGTCTTGAGTCCATTAAAAGCTGAGCACTGCAGGATTTTGTCAACTTTACGTCACCGTCAACATAACATAACATAAACATACGGTAATGAATCTCAATGATTTTGTCTGTTAGGACTCACTAATACTCGAAGGCTTGACAGAAAAAATCAGCTTAAACGTTTGGACATTGACTTTAAAAATTTCATAAATGACACCTAAGAAATGTAAGAATCTGTCATCGATGATTTAACATTGTTAGCGTATGTCATGCTATTTTCAGGTCGCGCAAATCGCATCTTTTGCGTCTATTTGTCGTGCTATTGGTTGCATTTGATACATTTGTTACTTTAAGAACTTTATACACAGAACACATGAAAAATTTATTTCAATTAACAATTTTGTTAGAAATTTGTACTTCTAATTAAATTTCGTGCTGATTTCAGCCTGCAAAGTTGTAATCTCTATTTAGAGTTGTAATCTCTATTTAGATTAGTGTTAGTTAAGTTTACTTTAGGTCTTAGTTCAGTTTTCATTCTGGTCTAGTTCCGTTCAAAATAAGTTCTAGTTCAGGTCCTAGTTTAGAGTCGTTTTCATGTCCTAGTCTATATTTCTGTTAAGGTTCAAGCTTTAGTTCTACTGCAGGTTCTAAGAATCAGCTTAACGAGCAATATAACCGCATATGAGGTAAATTTTCGATCATAAATGATACTTTCGCTGTGAGAAAATGGATACCAATGAATACCCTAAAAGAATCATTTGTGATTTTATTTTCTGATTCCTGTTTGATAAAATGTGAATCCTTATTCAATCGCTCTCTTGTTACATCAGTTTTAGATTCAAACCATGTAGAAACCATTATTTAAACATATAAATTAATTATAAATGCATTATTTTTCAATGGTTCAAATCATTAATCCGCTGTTAGGCGTCAAAAGTGATTTTAGAAGACTCATTTAGGTGACTTTTCCCAAAAATAATCACCAAAATGCTTGCTGGGGTGAAAATATTACCCTACCGATGAATCACCTCAAATAATCATTTACCATACAATTTTCTGATTCCTGATTGCACATAAGTATGAATCATATCATCCCTTTTTAATAACTCAAGTGATAAATCAGTTTTTAATCATCAAAAGTGATCTGACAAGACTTATTTAGTTCATTTTTTTTTCAAAAAATGCTGGTATGTTCTAGGTTTCGAATCGACTTGAAACTAAAAATTTTTGAATCCGCATAATTCATTAATTGGTGTTTTCAAATCCGCATGTTTTTGTATGTTCGAAGTTGTGGTTCGAAAAAACTTCAGTTTAACTAAATACCGCCAATTTGCTAACTGCTGCATGATAGCAAAATCTAATATTTAGTAAAAATCGTGACATCTGTAAAGAATCAAAGGAAATAATCGCTTCTATCGCGAACATGGCTAAAATACGCAGAAAATTGCAAACTTGTAAACAAACCCTTAAATTTATTTGAAATCGCTTAATGGGTTAAAAAACCAAAATGTCGCAAAATACCAAAAAAAAAATAACAAACAAAAAAAAAAAAAAAAAAAAATACTTGGATCATTCGCTAAAATTTTTAATATTTCAAACAATCCACAAAGTTGATTTAAAGTCCCTTAAACTATAAGGAATGGAAAAAATTCGGTAAAAATTGCTAAATTAGCGGAAATTCGCTTTTATGGCGAACATGGCTAAAATTTGCGAAAAATTGTAAAATTTGGCTCCGTGCAATAACTCCCAGGTGCAATAAGTCCCAAGAAAAAAATGAAATTAGTCACAACAATTTTTATACAAATGTGGGAGTAGTTTTATTATGAAATAGCTCCCAGCCCTCTCGGTTTTATTTCATTTTTTTTGGAAGTTATTTCATTTTTGGTCTGGGATTTATTTCATAATGAAATAAAATCCAAATGAAATAATTCCCCGAAAAAATAAACGTGGGAGTTATTTCATTTTATTTTGGTTTTCGGTGTTATTTCATTTTTTGTGGGAGTTTTTTAATTTTCAATTATTTGCAATTTCTTAAAATGGTTTAACATTTTAAACGGTATTTATAACGGGATATACCTTTGAAATATTTTGGAAAGGTAAAGAGAAAAATACTAAAAAACTTTTTTTACATTTTTATAGGTTGCTCTTTCTAGCATTTACTGTTTCTTTGTATCAATTCTTTATCAATTAATGAATAAAAAATGTAGTGTCATAAGGGCTTAAGCTGCAGGCAGATGTCATTACAAGAGGTCAGGATACAATAAAATTCCCTTATTTTATTTTGCCAAAATATCGAGCTCTCAATATTAGTTTTGTGGTAACCTGATGTGTAAATATTCAAGAAAAACGAATAATAAACGAAAAATATAATAAAAAAAAGCTGGTGTTTTGTTTAAGCTTTGATATTGTTACAAGTAAGACTTAAGAGTGTTTTTAATTCTTATTCGCTTTAGGGTTTTATTTGTTTAATATTTTTGGCTTTTCTAAAATCTTTGGAAAAGGTTTCCTGATGAGCTGGCATTAGCAACCAGTGAAATGCGCATAGAAGGTAGCCCTGCCTCAACAATAAATTTCAGTGTATTTATCAAATATGAAAAATTGGGAATTTAGCACGTCATACGGATATCGTATAATAATAATAATAATAATTTTTCTTTGGGAGTTCTTTAATTTTTTTTTCCTTATTTCATTTCTTTTCGATGGACTGTTTTTGGAAGTTATTTCATTAATATGTCTTAAGAAGTTATTTCATATTAAAACAACTCCCAAAATTGGGGGTTTGTTTCATTTTAGTCTTGGAAATTATTTATTTTTTTTTGGGATTTATTTCTTTTTTCCAGTTTGGGACTTATTTCATTTATTTTGGGATTTATTTCATTGGGAGTTATTGCACTGGGACTTATTGCACCTGGGACTTATTTCACAGAGCCCAATATTTTAAACAAACCTTGAGATCGCTAAATCGATTAAAAAAACCAATTGTCGGAAAATAACATAAAAAGCGTCAAGAAATTACCTATAATTACATCAAAATCAATGAAATTTTGCGTTTTACTTAACGATATATTTTTGATTAAATTTGATAAAGAACATTTTAAACTAAAAACAAAATTTTTTTTTGTGTAAATGTTATAACAAAATAGAATAAAAGTCGATTCGTTTTACTTTCACCAACCACTAACTACTCTAATTGAAAACGAATAAAAACATGAGGATGTGAAATGCAAAACACCAAAAATGCTAAAGGATTCTAGAACACACCCGATAATCATCCATATACTAGCTGGGTAGGTTGGGTTCTAGTTAAGGCTATATTTCTGGTTTTAGTTCAGTTTAAGTCCAAGTTCCTCTTTCGATTCTGATTCCGGATCCAGTTTAGTCCAATTTGTTGTTCTAGTCAAGGTTCTTGTTCGGGGTTTAATTTTAAGTTCTAGTTCAGGCTTAAAGTCAGATTTAGGTTTTACTTTTGAGATTTGTTAAGAATCTGGTTCACTGCAACTTTTTAACGACAAATTTTTGTCGTTAAAAAGTAAATTTTATGTATTTTTAAATACAAATTTTCTACTTAACGACAAATTTTTGTCGTTATAAAGTTACAGAATTACTCCACAGATGCTAAGTTTGTAGTAACGGACTTTATTTTAATTGAGTTTCCCGTTTTATTGCACTAAAAATCATGGAACGAAATCTTTCAGTATAACTGTCTATGTAAAAATTCCCGTTAAGTTGAGTTCCGGTTAATTGCATCACCCGATTAATTATTTCGCAAAATAAGACCGCATTGCGAAAAACAAGAGCAAATGTTTCTGTTAATTGTTTTCGTATACTTAACTCCACAAACTTAAAAAAAGTTATTTTGCAACAAGAATGTCATGTTTCATGTTTCTGTTAGCCCACTTTCACACTCGGCAAGTTACTTGCCGACTTTGTTGTTGTCGGCAAGTAACTTGCGCAAGTAACTTGCCGAGTGTGAAAGGGGGCTTACATAATAAGTCTTGCTCAATTAAGCGATTTTCGTCATAATTGAGTCGGCGATTCAATTAACCGAGTACTGCTTAATTGAGTTCCCGTTTAGCTAAGTCAAAAGTCGTGCATTTTTTGACATTCAATTAAGCGGAAATAACTGTAATTATGAATCAGAATCAAGTCAAGGTTAAGATTTCTCTTTAGGTTTCAGCTTAAGCTCTACTTCAGATTTTAGTTCAGGCGTTCTTTCAGGTTCATTTGTCATTGGCTAAAAAAAAAACGGTAACTTTTACTTCAGATTCATTAAATGTAAACAGTCGGTGTCAAACCAACGCAAAAAGCGAAAAGTTTTGCACAAAATATCGGTTTTCGGTCGACAGTTTTTGGTTTAAGTCATAGTTCATGTTCTAGTTCAAATTTTGATACAGGATCTAGCTTTTTTTTTTAATTCCCTCTGGCGGGAATCGCTCACTACTAGCTAGCCTACCGGGGCACTTAAAAGCTAAGGTTTCTATTAGGCTTTAGTTTAGTTTTAGTTCGGTTCTATTTTGGGTTCTTTTTCGGTTCTAATCAAGATTTTTTGTAAAGATTTGATAAATTTTAAGTTTTTGTTCTAGTTCTGGTTCGGCTTTAAGTTTCGTTCTGGTTAAGCCCTCCTGCAGTTATTTTTGGGTTTCAGCTCACGCCTATTTCTGTTCTTAGCCGTAAGTAGCATATTCCTAAGATTCCTTTATTACTGCTTAGTTATAATTTTTGTCTGTATATTTGCTTTTTCATTATTTTCTTTTTTTTAAGTTGGGAAATCCACAAGAAGTAACAACTTGTTTAAGTTTTTTTTTTAGTAAGCGTCTATTATTTTCTCTCTGCAGCAGGATATGAATATTTAAATTAGTGTGAGTTTATACGTAACACACACACACACATTTACAAAATGTTGTTGGTGTCTAAAAAAAGTTAGAGAATTATCTTATAGTGCTACTTAAACTTGGTTATGGCTGCAATTTATACCATTTATGAATAAATCCATATGCAGTTAGTTGGTTTCCTTTTAACGCTTTGTTTTCTTTTTTCCTTGTTATTTGGCGTAATGGAAAGAAAGAGAACAAGTTCGTATTTGTTTTTTTTTTGTTTTTGGTATTTTTTTAACTTTTATTTATGACTCTCTAGTTTGTTGTGGTGATTATTGTAAAATACTTGAACCTAGACTCATATTAGGCAACACATACAGCCACAAAGTCATATTGCAAATCCTTGCTCCATTATTTGCTTTGAGAACACATAAAGAGCTAAACGACTTTGTAGGAGTCTGTGTTTAATTTTTGCTTTTCTTACAAAACGTTCGTGCAATTTAAGGGCCTTTAATTTAAATTAATGGTGTATGTTGCGAGTTGAAAAAGACTCTTTCTTAATTTTAAATTTAATTTTTTTTGTGTTTAAACTTTTATGTCGGATTTTATTTTTAATGTGATTCTTAGATTATTTGCTGCTTTTAATGTTTTTGCTGTTGATTTTGATTTTATAGTCAGTATTTGAGCGGTCGGTACTTAAAGTTGGATATGTATTGGTTATTGCTGTTGTAGTTTTGTTGCATTTGGTAGCAATAAAACGTTTTTATAACTGTAAATTACATTAAGTAAAGTAGCACAAGGTAACAGGAATCATAGTAATAAATCAAAAAGTTTATACGAGTATGTTTGTGTTTGATTTGGTGAAAGAGGTTTGCAGTCTTTAACACTATAACAACCAGGGGAAGATTAAATTTTATAACTTAAAGAATGTTTAAGTTATATAATAGTATGGCTTGTTACCATAATATGTTTCCCGGTGACATCAATATGTTTGAAGTAACCCGTTTATGTTTAAAAATTGTCGTTAAAAGTAGTGATATTTTTCTTTGCGTGTTGGCATTTATATACCGTTCAAATCGTATATATCTATCGCGAGTTGCATCTTAGTTTATTAATTTTATCAACTTTTCCTTAAACGGGACTTTATAGATCACTATTTTTAAATTTAACCCTTTAAAGAGCGCCATTTTTATAGATTTTCATTTACAATATTTGGTATTTATTTAAGCGCATTTAGTTTAAGTTCTCCTTAGAATAAGATCCCTAATTGCAGGTTTATAAATACCCATAATTTTTCTTAGATTCTTAAAGGGCCCAATCATTTACCGTAGGGGTTTGTAGAGTCCTCTTTTATCCCAGGTCCTTATACGATCCTGTTTTGAATAGCTAGTCAGTACAGCGTCCCTAATTTCAATCGTAAAAGTCCCCTTTACGATTTTGTTGATAAACGAGTTCTTAATCTGTGGTCAGTTAAAAGCCCAATCAATAGTTTTACTATCGTATTCATAAGCGATTATTACATTTAACAAACAATTATTTAGTTAAATTTTCAAAGAATACTGTTTTGTAAATCTTTATTAAAAGAAAATTGTACGACAAACGAAATTTTGTTAACTAAATATTTTGTATCCCCAAAAATAACTTTGATAATAAACTGGCAAGTGCGCGGCCCAAAAAAAAAACTGAACTGGGAATATGCTTAAGTTTTTGATTTTCTTGCATAAACAATAAAGCAAGTTGTTTTTGTTTTCTCTTAACCTGCTTACAACTTCAACTAATGTTGAAAGCATTCTAACCAATTGTAGTGGGGAATGTAAGAAAAGATAAACTCACTTTTTATTGTTGTTGTTGGTTTTATTTAAGTTTTGATATTGTTACAATTAAAATTGATGCTTATAATTCTTATTCGCTTTAGAGTTTTATTTATTTAATATCTTTAGTTTTTCTAAAAGTCTTTGGATGAAGTTTCCTGGATATCTGGCCTAAGCAACCAGTGAAATGCGCATAGGAATAGCTTATCATTCCATTAACAATTTCAGTGTTTTTCTTAAGAATAAAAATTGGGAATTAGGCACGACAAACGAAATTTTGTTAATTAAAAATTTTGTATTCCCAAAAATAACTTGGATAAAAAAATATATATTTCAATGATACGGCAGTTTGAGTTTTGTAAGACCCAGCTTTAATCTATAACGTTGTTGGGACTCTGTCTTTAATTGTAGTTCATACATATTCATATAACTCTTCAATCGTGTGTCTACACTGAAAACATTTTGTTCACAGCTACAATGGATTTCTAAATAAATACAATGAAAAATTATGTTAAAGTTCAGTCTATGTAACCCTTCATTAGATTAATGAAGAATGTTTCATCAGCCTTATTCAATGAAGTGTTTTATAAAATCAATGAAAATTTTGCATTAACTAAATGTAACAAATTTTATTAAGACTGTGAGTATTTGTAATTATATTAACGAAACATTTCATTAACATAATGATGAAGAGTCGAACGTTTAAAGAAATGTTTCTAATATTTTAATGAAAATGTTTTTTTGTGTATCAATAAAATGTTTAATTTGTTCAATGACATAAATTCATTGATTAAATTACTTAATTTCATTATTTTTAGGACAGCCTTTTGTTAGTTAAAAGATTATTAGGATCTCTATTTATAGTTATTTATTTCAGCCATTTTTTCAATGTGCGTTTTGAGTTGTTGTGAATTTTATTTCGTTTTTTCTATTCCTGCATCAACTAAAGAAATATTAATTTTATTTCCATTAATTTCATTCAAGTAATATTAATTTAATTTTAATATTCTTGTTATGTTCTACTTTCATAAGCTAACCTAAAGGTAGATTGCTTTTACTTTATTTTACAGCACGAGACGACTTTCATCAGCGTTTTTTTTTTAACTTTACTGGTGTGTAATACTGCGTAAATTTTGTATAGCTTAATAAACAATTAAAGGAAAAAGAATGTGAGAATTCGATGCTCTTCTTTTTTCTTGCTCGTTGTTTGTGTTAGAACCTATCACTAACATTAAGTTAAAATCACTTTTTCGTTATGGTAATGAATTATTTTCATTGATATCATGAACCATTTTTTAAACATTTGACTATTTTTGTTACAAATTTTCATGTCTATTGCCAAAAATTTAATTCAAAATACGTTTTTACAGCAGTTCTAGAAAGAAAATCTGTGGCATTTTGAAAAAATTTTTTTAAATCGTGATAAGATAGCAAAAATATTTTTTTTTGGAAAAACTCGGTGAAAAAATTTTGTTTTATCAAATAATAAAATAAACCAAAATTAGGGAGACATTTCGTTTATAATACAAAATAAAACAAACGTAAACAATAATGTTTATTTAATGAATATTCGTTGAATTAACAAAATTTTTTCAACTTTTTTTTATTCGACTTAAGTTGTTTTGTAAAAATGCCACAGAAATATTTTTTAGTTTTAAGTATTTTGTTTATAGCTGCTTTACACTGTCACACAAGTCTTACGTATTTTGACAAAAAATACAACCCTGTCATTATAAGTTGTTATTGTTTTTTTTTTTATTATTTTTATTTATTGCATTATTGTAAAAATAAGCAAGACTTGTTTGATAGTGTAAAACGGCCTTCACTGACATTTTGCATAATTTAAAAATATTTGAATATTTAAATTAATAGTCCATTTTAATTTTAATAAATCTATTGAAATTATGAATAAAAAATGGTTGGATTTTTTATTTTAAGAAGATATTTAATTTTCATTAATATAATGAATAATTTTAAAGAAATTGCGAAAATCAATTGCTTCTATAGATAGAACTCCATCTTCAAATGCTGTTTTTATAGGATGCCATCTTCAACCTTTGAGCTTTAGGGAGTTGATCTTTATGATGAGTCATCCTCAACCGTTTAAATCTATAGAGTAGATCCTTATGACGAACCATCTTCAGCAAGTGGCTTTTCGTCTACAAAAGCCTTGATCATTAGTGGAATTCTTATTAGAGCATTGTTGGTCTTTCCATCGCAGATCTCTACAATGCAGTAAATTTAATCGATAGTCTTTGTATAGACTTAGTTTAAATAGTTCTTTAAAAAGTCCCGTCTTAAATTGTAGTACAATTTTAAGATCCATCTGACATTTCAATGGCCAAGAGGCATCCAAAATTAAGTGAAATTACAATACAATTTAAATAAGAATATCGATCGATATTATGTGCCGTAATTTGGCCCCAGGGATTTATAAAGTCCCATTATTCCTCATAAGACTCCCTGCAATTGATGGTTTTTGCAACTCAATTGCAAATCTAAAATTTCACTTTCAGCATTTATAGTGTTAATATCTTATACACAAGTAATAAAAAAGGGAAATAAAACTATACAACATTCAACATGGTTGTTAACGATTATGTATACGGGTTGTTGGTTTTTGAATTTCCTCTTGTGAGTATGATTTTTTTCCCTCAAACTTTACACTTATAAAACACCGATCCTACATACACATTCACATGGATGAACTCTGTATTCTGCGTAGTTTTTATTATTTGTTAACCTTTATGCTCTTTAATATCCAACTGTATATTATAAAGATATGTAAGTTTTATCACCAGTACTCGAAAATACCTCCTAAGTTTTGTATTTGGAAATGAATTCTTTCAATTGATTGAGGTAATTTTACTTAAAAACAGTTATCAAAACCGTTGCTACTTAATTGCTTTTGGTAATGCAAAGTGGAAGTTATTGAATTTTTTAGAAAGTATAAAGTAATCCACTGGCTACTTTTAAAGTGAATATTATACAGACTCCTTAAATTTTCCATTGATTGTGTTAAAAAAATAAAAAAGCTTATTTTCACTAGTTGATATTTTCATTGATAACTCTGAACTGACTTATGCTATCAACTGATTACACTGAATCGATTACAATTCTAGTCTTTTAAAAATCAAAGAAAAGTTAGTTGTATTTTTTTAAATCCCCGCCCCTGGGGATGTAGGAAGTATCTTAAATATATTTTACCTTCCGGTGCAATCAGGTGCAGCCAGTACCTGGGAATCGGCAGATTCAAAATTGACAGATATCTTAGAGATCGCGACCAACCAGAGATCCTACCTGGTGCCACGGTGACAAGGCACTGGAATGACTTTTGGTTGGGGCTTCCGGAAATAAAATCTTTGCATAATATGGATTTTGTCTTTTGAAAAGATTGCGTATGCAAAGAGTTTTACTTTTCCTTTCGGAGATCACATGGTGGTTGTGATTTATAGTCAATGTCCGGAAAAGTGAAATCTTTAAGGCCTACTTCGAGGGCTGATTTTTCGCCACTTGTTCGGCCTGTGGCTAAAAATCCTTAGATGATGTTGCTATTCAACAGACGCTGCTAGCTTTTCCTTAAACAGCGGAGCTCCGGCTCATTAACAAGGGGCGAGTGTATAATTCGGCCGAATCTGGCCATAGGGGCTTATGAACAATTGTATTAATAAATAAATAAATTTCAGACTTAAAGTTGCTACCTCTGAGAGGTGGTGGAGCTCACACGCAGGGGCTGTTGGTAAACGCATTGTTTGTCAACCAGTGGTTAGAGCACCATGAGGCTAGGCCTCGAGGCAGGTGCTCATGTAATTCTACCCTTATTCGCCAGTAAGATGACTATTTTTTTAAAGTTATATCAGATTTACAGGGCTTTATACAATTTTTAGCAATGGCAAACTCTTTGTACCCGTATGTATGAATGAATGTTATTTTTTTTGCAATTTGCTTTAATAAAAATCACAAAAACACATACAAATGTACTCACACTTTTATGTATGTATATGCACCAACTTGTGATTTACGATTGTATTGCTTATGCTTTTAATGCCACTGATGTTAAAGCTGCTGCTGCTGCTGCTACTGTTGCTGCCACTGATGTTGCAATTGACTGTTTGAATGATACCCTGGTGTTAAGTGAAATTATTGAAAGGTTATTTTTCTCATTTGTGTTTTTATTTTCTTGCATTTATATTTTTTATTACAATTATTCTTTGAGTGTTTATTTAATTTGGTTTGCGTTAAGCAGATTGAATCAGGTAGTGCAATTTTCATTTAATTTTTAAATTTTATATTAAGAACAAAGTGTTTTATTTTAAGGAGTTAAAAGATTGTATGAAATAGAACGTGGTTTTAATTCTTCAAATAATAATTTTAAATTAAAAAGAAACTAAAAATATGATATTTTAAGGAAACTAGTTTTTAATCGTGGGTATATGGACATTACTATCGCATAAAGCAGGACTTAGTCCCTGCTTTGGAATAGAATTTCGCAGATGTCTAAAAGAGTCCCAGTTTAAACTGTAGGTTCCTGTTCATTATTATTAATTCGTTGGTCATATCCTTAATTGGATTGTTAATCCTTAACATCCTTAAGCCATGAAAACGTCGGATATTTAAAGAGAATGTGCTATATCGGTAGCTCAATTCCAAAACATGCTAAGTAGAAAAAGTGAGTTCTGCAGGGACAACGTGAAATTCATGACCGATGTGACCATTTTCAATAGGTTTAGCCCTTGTGACAACTTTTATTAAATTTTTTAAATTCCCTAAGCTAATCCCGCGAGAAACCAGAGTCTCTGGCGGGAAACGAGTCCGCAACCCCGGCGCTGATAGACTAGCTCACTGCCAGCAAGCCTTCCGGGGCACTGGAATCTATATGCTAAATTTAATCATATTATCTCCAAATGTTCGCACAATGCTGACATCAACACCCAGCTAGCCGAACGGACGGATGGACAACGGTATAAACAACATCAGCACAAACATATAGTACCCCCCCCCCCCTACTATGATGGTATAACAACAAAAATAACCCGCATTTTCATACTAAATGCCAAAAAAAATCAAAAGTTCAACGTTGACCTTTAATTTCTTAAGAACTTCTAAGCCAATTTTAATGAAATTATAACTGGAGAAAAACTCAAGAAATCATCACTCCACAAAAATAAAATTCCACAATATCTCTATCGGTTCAAAAGTTACAGACATTTAGTCGACAAAAAAATGATTATGAGCCACTGTGCGTTGGTGTATTTAAGTGTTTCCCCGATAAAGCAACAGTTACATTGTGCGCCTTAGAAAAACACGAATCTTATTGACAACCAAATAGGAGCACACTACAGGGAGAGTTCCTATTGGCCATTTTTTATTGGTAGTATTTTAACAGAGCCAATCCTTGACAATCATACATAAGTCTTTATGGAATCCGATGCTTTATCAGAGGCACTGATAGAGTTCTATCAATAGTCTAAGAACTTTATGGCGTCCCCTATTCAATCCCACTTCTGGTTGTAGGACTTTATAGAGTCTTATCTTCAATCTTTGGACTTAATGACATCTGGTATTTGCGGTCTTTGTAGAATTCCATTCCTGGTTGTAGGCCGTTACAGAGTCTTATCATAATTTTCAGAACTTTATGGAATGCCAGTGTTTATCTAAGGTTTTTGCGAAATCCCATCCCTCCCATCGCAGGCCTTAAGAGAGTTCAGCTAGTTTCATAGCTCTTTTTAAATTCCCATTTTACTTAAAGTTATTTTAAGGGTCCAAACTTTAGTCGTAAAAATGCGAACAATTAATTTCGTGTGCTTCTGCCCGCACAGCATTTTGAGTTTAAAATACCTTTTAACGCATTACAAATTGATTTTAATTAATCTTCTTTAAATGTCCAAATAAATTTCCCTCAAACAATATGTGGTCGCAATATTTCGTGATATTTAAAGTTAACGAAATTGAATTAAAATAACTGCACGCACACCTTGCTCTCTTTCGACCAACAAAAAAAATTAAAAAAAAAAAAAAAAAAATAAATATAATTAAAAGTTTTTTATGACATTTTTTAGCCACTTTCTAATAGGCATAAAAATCTTTATACCTTCAAACATTTTATTAGTAAAGCACACTGATTCGAAATGAAAAAAATATACAGAATTAAAAGTCAAAGTTTAAAAAACACACTCCCAAAAAAAGTCCTAATGGTGGCGATAAACTTTAACAAAAACACACACCCAAAAGAAAAACAATAAATTTATTACTCTCAAAAAAAAAAAAAATAAGCTTAAACTTTGAAAAGAAATAAAATAACGTATAAAATAAATTTAAAAATCTTTGTTAGTGTAATAAGGTAAATAAAACACTTGATAAAGCCAAAGGAAGTTAACACGCAGCAGGCAAGAAAGAATTTATTTATTACTACTTCCACCATCCGTCCCCTCCGTTTAGAGACACTAAAATCCATAAGCCGATATCAATTTCAACAATATTGGGAAAAATGTGGATAGCTAGACACAAACAGAAGGACGTATGGATTGTTTAACAGACAGTGTAACAAATTACTTCATTTTAATGTGTTTTATTGACTTTTTTTCTATTTTGGTTGCCTGATAGAAGGCAGTGAAAAATTTTACTTTTACAATCGATTTTCATGTATTTTGCATATTACGATATAAAAGACAATAAAAAAAATGGATAAAATATACTGCCAAACAAAATATAAGATTTAACTTCAAAATGATAATATATGACGAGCTAAAATAAAGTTGATAACTTAAAAAAGCGGAAGTTTTGTCAAATTTCAAGCGCTTATCAATATACATACACACAGAAAAAAATACCAATGTAAAATTAACATGGCGAAATGTTGATTGAGAATTATTTAAATTTATCATTATTTCATATTAATTTTAAATGAAAAATGTTAAAATAACCTTTAATCACGTTTATTTAATATTATTCACTGTTAAAATAACATTGTGCAATATTGAATCCATAAATACCTGTTTTATATTAAAATCAAAAGCTTATCTTGTTAAATTAATATGCATACATACTTAAGTATACATTTTTATACCCTCCACCACAATTAGTTGTGAAGAGGGTATATTCAGTTTGTCATTCCGTGTGAAACTTTTTTACTATTCATCTCAGACCCTATAAAGTATATATATTCTGGGTCCTTGAGTAATTTTAAGTCGATTTAGCCATGTCCGTCTGTCTGTCCGTCTGTCCGTCTGTTGAAAACACGCTCACTTTCGAAAAACTCAAAAGAAATCAACAAACTTGGCGTCAAATTGCTTGTAGTTATCCTAAGCAGTTTGGGATTGAAATTCAGCAAAATCGGTTCAATAGGATCTGACCTATGAATCAAAATGTGAAACCACCACCTAAAAAAAATTGATAATTTTGTTACAAAAACTAACATAAATGTCGGAAAAATGCACAGAATGATATAAGATTTCGCAACAATTCGTTTTATGCAACTGGAAATTGCGCTGTGAAATTTCGTGAAGATCCGTCAATAATTTACCCTAGGCCCCATATAAGCCCTACTCCCGGAAAACAGTATATTAAGCCTAAAACCCTAACTAACAATGCTATCATTACAAATTTTGGCAAGTCACAGTTACATAGGACTAGAAATTAAACTGTTAAGTTTCGTGAAGATCGGTCCATAATTTACCATAGGCCCCATATAAAACCTACTTCCGGAAAACAACTTAGTACGCCTAAAAACGTAAAAAATAATGCTATCATAACAAAATTTGGTATATCAAAGTTTTATAGAACTAAAAATAAATCTTTGAAATTTCGTGAAGATCGGTTCATAATTTACCATAGGCCCCATATAAACTTTACTCCCGGAAAACAACTTAGTACGCCTAAAAACGTAAAAAATAATGCTATCATAACAAAATTTGGTACATCAAAGTTTTATTGGACAAGAAATAAAATTGTGTTATTTCGTGAAGATCGGTCCATAACTTACCCTGGGCCCCAAATAAACCTTACTCCCGGAAAACAGTTTAGTACGCCTAAAACCGTAAAAAATAATGCTATCATAACAAAATTTGGTAAATCAAAGTTTTATAGGACAAGAAATAAAACTGTGTAATTTCGTGAAGATCGGTCCATAATTTACCCTGGGCCCCATATAAACCCTACTCCCGGAAAACAGTTTAGTACGCCTAAAACCGTAAAAAATAACGCTAGCGTAACAAAATTTGGTACGTCACAGTTTTTTAGGACAGGAAATAACACTGTGAAATTTCGTGACGATCGGTCCATAATTTACCTTGGGCTCCATATAAACCCTACTACCGGAAAACAGTTTAGTACGCCTAAAACCGTAAAAAATAATGCAATCATAACAAATTTTGGCTCGTCACAGTTTTATAGGACTATAAATGATACTGTGAAATTTCGTGAAGATCGGTACATAATTTACCCTAGGCCCCATAGAAACCCTACTCCCGGAAAACAGTTCAGTACACCTAAAACCATAATTAATAATGCTATCATAACAGAAATTGGTACGTCACAGTTTTAAAGGACTAGAAATGACGCTGTGAAATTTCGTGATGATCAATCCATAATTTACCCTAGGCCCCATATAAACCCTACTACCGGAAAACAGTTTAGTCGCCTAAAACCATAATTAATAACAAATCGTCACAGTTTAAGGTAATAATAACATCATACAGATATTACTCCTTAAACATTCGAAGTGTCGGTGGAGGGTATCAAAGATTCGGCACAGCCGAATATAGCACTCTAACTTGTTTTACTCTCATGTTTAAAATATGCTATAATTAAAATTTTTAATTAAAATTATTTAGTGAAATAGTAAATCAAGTTTTCAAAGTAGAATGATGACGAAAACCATATAGGGCGATTCTGCTGGCGCTTCTGTTAACAAAGGAGAATACAAAATTAGTGAAACATGTGTTACAGGGGTAATTTTTTTGAATTATTCTTAAATAAATGCATATGTTGTCTCTGAAGCTTCTTCTCTCAGTTATATCACACTAAAATCAATCTGATTCTACATTAAATTCACGTTGTTTCAACTTGAAATAACTTTCATTCAACGTGATTCGGATTGTTATTTCAATATAAATGACGTTTTGCTCTAACTTTACTGCAATGTTAAATTAACATGGATTATAGTTATTTTAAAAGAAAAAAATGTTGTTCGCAAGTTATTTTAAAATCAGGTTGAATTAACATGAAAAACGTATGAAGCAAAATCACCACCGAACAATTTTAAATCAACCTTGTTTTCGACGTTTTTTAACTTGATTTTTTTCTGTGTGTATGTATATATAAAAACATTAATGTGTGTTTGTAAGTCTGTTTAATGCAGGGTTTAAAAAACTGCAGTCGTAACCAAAAACTGTCGAACAAAAAAAGAAAATTTGTGAACCACTTTTCACTATTTGAGTTGGTTTGACAGCGACTGTTGACATTTAATGAATCAGAACTAAAAGCAACAGTGGCCAATGACAAATTAAGAAGTGGAAGAAATTGCAATTTTTTTACTTTGACTACAGTTTTTTAAACGTTGGTTTAATGTATATTAACAGCTAAACCGCCGCACCGATTTTTTCAAATTTTCACAGCGTCTTCCTGTGGGTCTGGCAGGAAACCTTGGCTTTTATTATATTTATTTATATTTTGTTTTGAAATTGCCAGCGGGCTAGGTGTCACGCCCAATAAGAAAATAAGTATTAAAAATTGTTATTTCAGAAACTTTTACAGCTACGGCTACAGCTATTGAGTACGGGTAACTTTGACATCCACACAAATATTTGGGCAAAAAATTGGCGGATCTGCATTTCCCACATGAATTTAATACTAAAATTCGTACATCTGCTGGAAAACGATAGCTGTTAGAGTACACACAATTTGCAAGAGCACCGTTGACATCTCTATGATTATTTGGATAAGAAATGAATGCATTAGTAATAGTGATCGTGACGCCTCCAATATGAATTAAATACTCAAATTCGTATACACGCAGAGAAAAAATATGGTTGGGCATGGTTACGGCCACAACACTATGTTTAATGTAACAATATATTGTTGTCGTACACAAATAATTGTTATTTTTATTTAATATCAACAATATTATAGTTACTATAAACATATCAATGTTTATCGCAATTATAAATATGAGTATTGTTGACCGAAAATATTTATTTTTCTAACAACTAAATTGTGATAACTTTCAAAACATATTATATTTCTCACAACCATATCATGATATTTAATAGCCATAACATGATAACTTTCTATACATTTATCATATTATGTTGAAGATGCAATCAAACTATTTTTACTGTAATAATATTATGCTAGTGCCATTTGTAAAATTATTTTGAATCAGTTGTGTCGTTTGTTTTATATGAGAGCGGTTAAACAAGATAAATTACTATAAAAAATAATAAATTTAAAGAAATTAAAATAATTAATAGTGCAAAATATCGTAGTAAAATCCAACAACAATTATTGAACTCCGCTTTTTGATTTACATCAAGAAAAATTGTAAATAGTCACAAAATAAAAAATCGGTACATAAAAATTTTAATTAATTTTGTAGTGTTATGACAGTTATTAAAGGACCTGTACCATAATATGATTGCTTCTAAATTTATTATGATTAACATGATGATAATATGATTACCTCTTAGCTTATTATGATTAACTTGACAATAATATGATTAATTCCTTAGCTTATTATGATTAACATGATAATAATATGATTGCTTCTTAACTTATTATGATTATCATGACAATAATATGATTCCTTCTTAACTCATTATGATTAACAGAATAATAATATGATTAAGGGAAAAATATTATGATGTAATATTACGAATAATATGATTCAATAATAATCTTAATATGGTGGCTACAATCATGAATCTTATCATAATATGTTCCTCTAAGAATATGTTTACCACAACCATGTTTTTTCTTTGCGTGTATATGCGAAACTATTACTGCTAAAGTCATCAAAGTTCGCAACTTTGATATCCATATAAACATTAGGGGAAGAAATGGGTGCGCTAACAAAAGTGGGCGTGGCACTTCCATTATGAATTAAATACCACAATGTGTATATTTGGAAAACTATCAGCCATATCGCAGAGTACAATTCCGTTCAGAATCGAAGAAAACATATTTGTTTATTGATAGAAAGTGTATTTTGATAGTTTTTTGGCCTTTTTGATACAGAAAACTCCCAATCCATTCATGAAAACAAAAATGGTTTCATTCCGAAAATAGTTTTTTGTCATTTTCTCAGGCACCAAACTACGCAATGAATTCCGCTTCCGAACGGAATTGTACTCTGTGACATGGCTGTATAACAGCTAGAAGGAGGTACTTTGGTACCAATATAAATATTTTGGACAAAAGTGTGCGGACTTACAATAGTGGGAACGGTACTTTCTATATGAAGTAAAACTGTGAACTAGAGCCACCAAATTTTGTACGAGTTTCTGTAATTCGATATTTAAGGAAAACATGGGCAGATCACTAATTTTGGGCGTGGCACATACTCTATGAAGTAAATAATAAAATTCTTATATCTTGAAAACTATAACAGTCTAAAAAAATTTGGAAATAGCTGACGTGGTACCTTCCATATGAATTAAATACTTAAATTAGGATATCTGGACTAGAGCCGTCAAATTTTGCAAGGTTATTTTTGTATTCATATAAATATTTGGAGAATAATGCTAATAGTGGGCCCAGCTACAGTTTTCCACTTTGGTTCAAATAGCTTGCTAATCAATACGCAGCACCAGTCAAAACGTGGGCGTGGTTAGATAAGTAGGGATTCTTTGCGAAAATGGCTTTTTTTTTGGCCAACCTAATTTTCGAAGAAGTACAGCCCGATTACGCCGCCAGCCCATAAACCGCCCGAAACAGTCACTCTTTGTGGATGCATCGGCTATTAAACGATCACTCGTGAATTCTTATTTGCCTTAATGATGCAATTCTGCTTGTAAACGAACCCACTGAGGTGGTTATACTGGCTTAAAAAATCACGAAGTGCACGAAATGCATTTTGATTTGAACGCCTATTTTCGTAAAAGGCTTCAACAATCCTTACGCGCTGCTCAATTATGCACCTCGCGATGTTTGAATTTATCAAACAAAGAAATGTCAAATTAGGTTTGGCAAAAAACTTGACGTTAACGCTTGACTCACAGTTAACATCGTGAATTATGGTTAGACCACTCTTTATAAGCTAATAAAGACACAAGCCATTAGTAAAAGATACGTCGTCTGCTGTGAATCTCGAATGTTGTTAGAAACATTTACGTTTTTTTTTTTTTTTAATTTAGTAAACTTCCACATATTGCCCATTCAGCCCAACCAGCTGAGTTGATTACCAAAGCCGGATATGTGACACCAGAAGAGTCTCATCTATTATGAGCTGCTTAAATCAGACAAGGCGATCAGATGGGAAGCTGGTCTAAATACAATTGACGTTTGCATATTGCCAACTCAGGTTCTTGAAAAAAACTTAATCTTTCATTATACACAGAAAAAATTAAAAATTGATTTCAATTAAAAAATTTGTGATATTAATTAAAAAATTAATTAATTTTGCACCAGTAAACAAATTAATAGCATCAATTAAACGCTTAATTCAGTTGATTAAACGTTTAATTCAGTTGATTAAACGTTTAATTCACGTGATTAAATTTTTAATTAAAACTGATTTTATTTTTGATTAATGCTTTAATTGGTGAACAATTTTGGAGAATTTTTTCCCATAATCGTAGGCTGAATAAGAGGCCTTTCCTTAATTTATGGTGGAAGGAGAGTTTTGCAGAGCTGCTATTCATATTAGAATACCTTCTTTAATTGTTGGTTCTATCTAAATGTCATGATTAGGCGTAGTATTTTTTAAAGACCTATCTTTAGTTATTTCACTAAGTGGAGTCTCATCCTTAAACAAAAGAGGTCGTAGAGTCCCATTTGTACTTCCTAAAACCATACACTTTATGCGAGTCCTCTCCTTAATTTTTAATATAAATAGAGTTTTGTCTTTATTCGTCGGTTTTAATATGGTTCCATCCGTTCCCTTGAGTATGACACTTAGTCCAGTCCCATAAAATTTCTTTTAATCACCGAAAAAATTTAGCTAAAGTTATCAAATGCAATCAAATATTTAAAACTATTGGTTTTGAAGCAAATGTAATCAACAGAAACTGAATTTATAAGCAAATTCTATATGGTTTTTCTTTGAATTTCGTTTCGGTTTACATTTCTTACTCCAATATCCCCAACACTTTATTTTATTACATTTTCATTTATACATTTAATGCTTGAAAATTCGAACATTCGTTTGCTTAAATCCTCTCCAGTCTGTACTAAACAAATAAAAATTGAGGACTATTGTTTTTTTTTGCAAATGTTGAAAAAAATTCTGTACTAAAAGAAATCATTTGTGGAAATTGTTAGATTCATTTGAGCATAAAGACAGTGTAACATTCTGTTATTATGTTTCAGAAATAAAAGTCATAAAATACAGTGGGAGAAAATTGTATCTAAATTCGTTTTTAATGCAATTATCATTTTTAGAATGCCGAAAGCTCTTTATCTAATTACTAATTGAGAGTCTATCGAAATAGTAGTTGAGAGTATAAAAAACAACGAAAAAGCGCTTACTAGCACGGTCGGCAAATCTTATTTCACGTTTATGTATGTAGAAAATAAAAATTGGGAATTAAGCACGATAAGCAAAATTTATTTTGATAATAAACTGGCAAGTGCATGGCTAAAAAAAACCAAACTTGCAAAATGCTTCATTATTTTTTTTTTGCTAAAACAATCAATCAAGTTGTTTTTGTTTTCAATTTGTTTTTTCTTAACCTGCTTACAACTACAATTAATGTTGGAAGAATTCCAACCAATTGTTAGGGGGGAATGAAAGAAAAGATAAACTCACTGTTTATTGTTGATGTGTTTTGTTTAAGCCCTGATATTGTTACAAGTAAAACGGTTGCTTATAATTCTTATACGCTTAACAGTTTTATTTGGTTTGATATCTTAGTTTTTCTAAAATCTTTAGCTGAAGTTTCCTGACGATCTGGCCTAAGCAACAAGTGAAATGCGCATAGGAATAGCTTATCCCTACAACAAAAAATTTCAGTGTTTTTATTAAGAATAAAAATTGAGAATTAAGCACGACGAACTAAATCTTATAATTAAAAAGAAAACTTAAAAAAATTTATATTAAAATAAGAAAGAAAAAAACGAGATAAAATATCTTTTTTTAACAGATCGGCAACTATTTCAAATTTTGTCACATTTTGCTAGAAATCGTCACAACTGACAACCCAGCCCACAACCATATTTGCACCCTAAAGTGAATAAGAATATTTAAGCACGACATTTTTTATTATTTCCTTAAAAGTTTTTAATTAAAAGCTAATTTAAGTAATATTTCTCAAACAATTTTTAAGAGGTTAATTAAAATTTATTCTGAACTGGGATTTTTTTACATGATTAAACTTAAGAAAGCATTACCTGTCAAACGAACTGTCATATATTTTGACATTTATGAACAGTATACTTTGTCAAATCATCAGAAATAGATTCACGATTGAAAAACAACACCAAATAGTACAAATTTACTTTGAAAATCACTCATCAATGTTTTATCGCTAAATTGTGCTCAGCAATGAGGTTCATTAACAGCCTCCATTTAATCAAGAAAAATTTATCATTTGATCCGGTTGACACGCTGGTGGCATTATTGGACTTTATGTTTGCACAAATTAAACCTGAGTTCGCGCTGCGCTCACTGGAGATCGTTACCTCACCATGATCAATGATTTTTTTTTTTGAAAATATAAATGGCGTTGATCCATGTGGGAGGTGTTTTTCATAGGATGGTGCTACGTGTCATACGGCCCACACAGCTGTCGACTTATTCAAATCAAAATTTGACACTAACCCATTAAGGACGGATGGGTATTTAAATAGCCTTCGTAGAAAAATTTTGGCTAACTTCAGGTAAAAGGTATCGGAAATTGGTTTTTACAGATGGATGAAAAATTTTGCCCCCTTTAATTGGGTAAGTTAGCGGCTTACAAGTTTGCAACTTTTAATATTTGGAAAAAGTGAACGACAACGGCTCTGGAAAATTGGGAGATTGGAAAATCGGAAAACGCTCTTGGTAACTTATAGCCTTAGGTGTGCTCTGCTTAAGAAAAAAATATTAGCTAAATTGGGCCAATAACGTTGACCACAGGTTTGATTCAATGACATGGGTATTTAAATACCCACTTCGCTGTCAGAGGGTTCAAAACACAGTTTTTTTTTTAATTTTTGGCAAGTAAAAATGCGATGTTTTATGTAAAATGAACTATTTATTAGTAAAAAATAAAGAAATAAATATCACAACTGTGGTCGATTATTGAGATAATTTTATATTTTTAATGTTTTTTGGGACACCAGCATGAAAATGTGCAAAACAAGCCTTTGGGTGTAACTAAAATTTGCATTTTGTACAACCAAACTCAGTTTTGCTTCACATTGTCCAAAACGGCCAAGCTGAATAATATGGCTTATCATATGGTCAAAGCTCTCCATGCGCTTTGCCATTTCTTGTGCATTTGTGACAACTTTTTCTCTTGCACCAATGCTTCAACAACGCTCACATGAAATAAAATTGACTCATGATTGGAGATCCTTCAAGTTTTCTTAGTATGCAGTGTAAATTCCTGGCATACACCATAGCAGCATCCAAAGCATTAGTATTCAAGAGCTATAGGATGAGATAATTCGGCCCATTAACGGCATAGAACCTCAATTATGCCTCAGCGTCATCGAACATTTAGACCATCGGATGGAGGTGTACCGCCGAGGTCGCGGCGGCCATTTGGCCGATATTTTGTTCCACACATGATTGAACCATACCAATATTTTCATAATAAAAATAAATGACAATAACTTCCTAAATAATTGGTGTTTTATTCAAAATCAACATCGGCCCTTAAAATTTAACCATCCTTTTCATCTAAAAGAAGGAATACAAAGGCCCTCTAGAAGGCTTCCTTTTCCCGCTGGGACAGATTCAACGTACATTGTGAAATAAGCACACAACACACACATCAATGCATGGAATAAATGAATTTTTTAATTTTTGGTTTTCACAAAATCTTGTGCTTTAGAACTCTTTAAGAGCGAAGTGGGTAGAAAAATACCCATGGTCTAGGGGCCAAGGTTTGACATGTAAAAATAAAAAAAAAAAAACGCAATGTCAATATAAATGCCCATAATATCAAATGTGTGAAATTTCATCAAAATCGTACCACGAAATCGGGATTCAGTCTTTAATGGGCTAAGTTGATTTCGAGAAAAGGACTTGCTAATTGGCCTCCAAGATTGTGCGATATGACATCTCTGGATTATTTCTTGTGGGGCTATACGTAAAGTCACTGGCTTATAGTGATAAACCAGCAACAATTGAAGTCTTAAAGGCCAACAGTTTTCGTGTTATTTTAGACATACGGCCAGCAATGCTCAAAAAAGTGGCCCCAAATTAGACGATCAGATTGCCGCGGTTTCGCTTTACCCGCAGTCATTTCTAAATGTTAATGTTTTCAATAGGTCTTTCCAAAAAAAAACTTTTTGATTTAAATTTTTTTTATAATTTTTACAATTTCAAGTGGCATTTATTGGGCTAAAATGACCTTTATTTACTTTAAAACTTTTAAAGGTGGTTTTTATACTAGTTATTTCTTTAAGTGTACAATTTTAAGTTAATATAAAATAATACGTATGTTTTCATCCTATTTTTTTTGTTTAGAAAACGAAACTTGAACTTTATTTTTGTATTACTTTCTTTTCTTGTATATGGGCATTTCCTGGGTTCACGAACGTACGTTCGTACGCTTTTGATGTACAAATAATATAGAAAACAAAACTTTTCCTAGCATTTTTTTTGCGATTCGATAGCATTTGGGTAGCTCTATGTTTAGTACAAAAGATGGATTTCATCGAGTTTAAGTTTTGATAATAAGAGTTATAAACGTGTGGTCACGAACGTACGCAAAATAGAAGTCAACTTCCGCTGACAGTAGTGAAATGTAAAAATCTGCGTAATGAAACGGAATTTTCAAAAGTGATTAATTTATTTTAAAAGTGTATTAATGTAGGTCTCCATCCAGTTTTTACAACATAAAATATCTCTCTTGGTTTTTATTTAATTGGCTTATGTACCGGTCGCGAACGTACGGATCGCGAACGTACGATTTTTCCAAATGTTTTTTTTTATTATTATCACCATGCATTTTACCATAAATGTCTTCAAATTTCCTTAACAAAAAAACTTAATACTCCTTTTACAATAGATTGTAATGGAAAGATTATGAAGAAAGAGTGTAAACATAACATATTTTTTGCATGTAAAATAAGTATATAAAAATGTCTTTGGAAGTATAAAATACAGGAAATTATAAGATTTTCCAGTTTCCAGCCCAATTTTCTCAAGTAAAACAGCTCAGATATGCTAGGAACCCATTCTTTTATAAGAGCATAGACTTTTTTTCTAATAATAAACAATAAAATACGATGATAATCAATATTTTATTTTTTCATCCTGGTAGACCATTCTGGGGAAATGCCCATATTCAGTGTGTAATTGTACATATTCATATTGCTAGTGTGACTATTGTGTTTCCAATACTGTTGAGGGTTACCAAATCATATCGAATATTGATTAGAGATTGTGTCATAAAAATTTTATAATTTGTTATTTTTTGGATATGGTAATAACCCACACCACAGAACTTAAAAGCATTGCTTATTTTATAGAAGAAGATAAGTGGAAAGAAATATTACGGGCAGCTTTACAAAATAAATTAATAAAAGATAACTAAAAAGTCTTATTTTTAATCGATTATTATTAGAAAAATTTATTTCGTTTTAAATTAAGATCCTTAAGGATCTTACTAAATGTTTATTTCTATGCTGTTAGATTTTTAACCAAAGGTTTTAATAGATTCCTAATTTTTATCTGATTTAAGTCACTTTTCTAAACGCTGGTCTTTTAAAGAGTTTTTTTATGAAGCTTGGTACATTATTCAGAGCCTTTTTTAATCGGTTGCCCCTACATAGTACAATTTTGAATGGTTAGGGAAACTTGAACCATTTTTCAATAGTTAAAATCCTAGTTATGTTTGCTAAACTGTTGTTATTAGCTAACTAATGACTGTAAATTTGGGCCTAAATCAATTAATTTGCTACTTCTTCAATTGTAGCTTAATTTTTGATTTAGACGTCGAATAGTGCAGGTAGTACTTTTTGAAGTAGCAATAAAATTAACAGAGGGCGAAATAGTACTGGGAAACCTGTTTAGTTGCTTTTGTTGACATTGTTTTTTTTATTTGTTGATTGTAGTGTTAAATGTGTATAACAGTGTTTTCCGTATCAAAAGTTCGCAATATAATCGCGATTACTAATATAATCCTGAATTACTAATAATATTGTGTTTTTTTGTTTGCAATATGCTTGTTTATTGCCATTTTAATGCTTTTGTATTGCTACTTTAATGCCTCTTCCCTTCTACTTTTTTTGGCTACATAAATTGCTACTTTATTGCTTCATTGCATGCTACTTTATTGCTGCTTCTAATGCTACCTCACTTACTACTTTATTGTTGCTGCTACCTTTTACTGCTACTTCTGTTAGTCAAATGCTATAATTGTTTAACTGTTGCTTAAACTACTGCGTACTATATCTGTAGCAAACGAAATGTAACTCTTAAAATTTTATTTTTTTGCTACAATTTGGTACAATAAGATGCTAATTCAATGTGAATGTTGCAGTACTAGTACTAGAATTATAACTCCAAGTTCTATTTGATTTAATTTCAATCCTAATGCTACTTGCTGTACATAACGATGCAAGGAAGACCCGAGTGCTACTCGGGTTCGGCAGGGTCCAAATTAGAACAAAGGCAACGGTTATAACGGGACCCTGGCGGATAGAATCCCATTTAATGAGAGTGGGCCTTAAAAATAATTACTGCTCTAGAAGCTGCCGGAAGGCATTACTTTACAGTCTTTGCCACTGCCCTGAACTAAGGGATATTTGGATAGGGCATGTAAGAGGCCCTGTGCAGTTGGTCTACCTGAGATAGGACGTCGATCGATCTTTTTTTCAGCAAGGAATCGGAATGATTGGGGGCTGTAGAAATGCGAATGGAATAACTAAACTCTGGATATCCCAAAAAAACCGCTGTGATCACCCAAGTCAAGTCAACTGGCCTCGTGTCGGTTCCCCATTGAACCTAACACTGCTTCTTACAAGTTTTTTAAACAATGTATGCATTTACTTATTTAAAAACTTAAATTGTATTAAGTAATTTGAGACTTACGATTAAAACAACAACTTGCAATATTCATTACATACCTGCAAAGATAAAAATTAAATAGATTAGTTAATAATTAAATAAGCACCAAAATTACTAAATATTTTATGTTCAAATGCAAATTGATACAAATATCATCAATTTCAACACTCTGTTACCTTCTAAACATTTTTGTTTTGTACAGATTGTAAATAAAACATGCAATTTTAAGATTGAAATGTTTAAAATAACATCCCTTAAATAAGAACATGTTTAGAGTAGTTAATTAATAATGTATTTATTTTCCAAGTATTTGTGATTAAATAAACATGTGAAATGTCTCAATAAAATATTGACGCATAAGTGTCTCTTAAAATACTTGTCAATCAATTGTTTGTAAATCGGCTTAAATGTAAAAATAGCAAAAGAAAAAAAAAAGAAAACATATGAACATTAAAAGGACGTAAAAGGACAAACAGACAGATATACAATCAAACCAAATACATAAGACATGTTAAATCTCTAAAAATTTAAATGAAATTCTAGACGAGAGACAGGAGAAAATACTAAAATTAACACTTAGCAAAAAATTACACACACAAAAACACATATTAAATCAAACCTTCTTTTTTAACCTATAAGCAAAAGTATGTCTGGAATAACCCAGCAAACAATTTTTAGGTAAACTTTTTTAATACTGTGGAAAATGTGAATAATTTAAATGTGAATCATGCAAGGCAGCTTCTGAGAAATAATTGGAGGAATATCTCCATGTTTCTAGCAGAAAGGAATTAAAGCGAAAAGTCTGGGTTAACGGTTAAATGCACATTGTCGCACAATCCTTAGAAAGACGAAACCGTGTTTCGTTTTTTCTCTGAATGGAAGTTTCTCGTTTTGCACCTTAAAGGAATGAACACTGATCAATTATCCTCTGAAGTCTCCGAATGTCCGACACTAATGACCAAGTTACAAAGTTTCCTTGGAGATTACATACTGACTAGTCTCTCTGCGATACCGGAAATTAGAATAGTGGATCTACTGAGATATGTTAGGGAAATGATCGCACACTGATATCATATCTGCGTTAAAAACAAGATTAACAGACAGCTCATCCGCAAGAAGTTATTTTAAGTGAATCGGCGCTGGAACCATTATTTTTAGAAGCAAACCCATAATACCAGCCCCCCATCTGTGGTGTTGTATAAACACAAAAGCAATAATCTTAATATTTACACCGAAATCGAAAAATCAAATTTCGATATTATTCGCTGGTTTGAAACTGAAAGAAATCTTCTTTAAACTTTTTCCGAAATATACATTCCCAACATGTATGTGTATGTTTTCATAACCTCACATACAATAACACAACACTGCACAGGCATCTACAAAAGTTAAGCAAACAATAAAAGACAAACTCTGAAGAGAGATTTTCACAAAAAGATTTTCTATGTTTCTTCTGCAGTTACCCGAAACGAGAAGAGGATACTAAGAAATCAACATAAAAATTCGTAAAAATACAGATTTATTCTAGACTATTGAATAGACAGCAGAAGCAGTAGAGAACAGTAAATGTTTGTAATGCAGTTTGTTAAAGCTTTTAGGCACACAAAAAACAAAATAGGCAATATACTTATGTGTACTCACACATACATACACTTATGCACATTAGACTGGTCGCAATTTTTTTTTTTTTTAATTTAATTGTTTGCGCTGCTTAAAATATGAGGTTTGGTGTAAGAAATCATGATCTAATTTTTCAGGTCAATCTGACGGTGCCGAGCCGTACCGGGTGGGGCCCTAAGTTCCCCATATTATAAAAAAAAAACATCTTTTTTATCAGATCTTTATAGTTATATACTTGTTGAAAAGCCGAAAATCAAAAATATGGCTTCGTTACGATCTTCCGCAGAGAAAGTACTTCAAGTGTGCCAAATTTCAGCTTCCTATGTCATCAGATGGCTTCAGAAAGTTGCGAAAAGAATAGGACATACATGCAAACATCCTGACATACTAAGAAATTATATATTGTATAGATAGATTAAAGTATTTGCTGTTTAATATTTTAGTATGATACGAACGAAAGATTTTTAACCAAATTCGGGGTCGCTGAATCCAGTGGTGCTAGCCGTTTTTTAGGTTAGCTTTGGTTTTCGAGATATACCGTTATTTCGAAAATTAAGGAGGTTGCACAACATATGTTCGCGTAACTCAAAAACGCTTTAGTTTACTGAAAAATTAAAAAAAACCGAAATTCCGCAATAAAATTTACTTTAAGAAAGTTAAAACTTTTTTCTTTATGTTGGCTTTGGTTTTCGAGATATACCGTTATTTCGAAAATTAAGGAGGTTGCACAATTCATGTTCGCGTAACTCAAAAACGCTTGAGTTTATTGAAAAACTAAAAAAACCGAAATTCCGCAATAAAATTTACTTTAAGAAAGGTAAAACGTTTTTCTTATATGCGCAGTCGGAATTTTTGTTTTTAAAAATTCATAAAAAATTGAAAATGCAGTTATGCTTCTAATTTTATGCAGACATATAAAAAAAAACAAGCTATAAATGATTAAAATCTGTTAACAACTTTTGATTTTAAGTATTCACAAAAGACGAAAAATTTTAATTAATTTAAGAATTTTATTAAACCGCCACATCTTTTGTGAATACATAAAATCAAAAGTTGTTTACAGATTTTAATCATTTATAGCTTGTTTTGTTTGCAATGTTGTTTTTTATATGTCTGCATAAAATTAGAAGCATAGCTGCATTTTTCAATTTTTTTATGAATTTTTAAAAACAAAAATTCCGAAATTTTAATAAAAAAATTATTTTTTTTTCCAGAAAAAAAAAATTATGTTTCTAAAACGACTGCGCATATAAGAAAATCGTTTTACCTTTCTTAAAGTAAATTTTATTGCGGAATTTCGTTTTTTTTAGTTTTTCAATAAACTAAGGCGTTTTTGAGTTACGCGAACATATCTTGTGCAACCTCCTTAATTTTCGAAATAACGGTATATCTCAAAAACCAAAGCTAACCTAAAAAAACGGCTAGCACCACTGGATTCAGCGACCCCGAATTAGGTTAAAAATCTTTCGTTCGTATCATACTAAAATATTAAACAGCAAATACTTTAATCTTTCTATACAATATATAATTTCTTAGTATGTCAGGATGTTTGCATGTATGTCCTATTCTTTTCGCAACTTTCTGAAGCCATCTGATGACATAGGAAGCTGAAATTTGGCACACTTGAAGTACTTTCTCTGCGGAAGATCGTAACGAAGCCATATTTTTGATTTTCGGCTTTTCAACTAGTATAACTATAAAGATCTGATAGAAAAGATGTTTTTTTTATAATATGGGGAACTTTGGTCCCCATCCGGCACGGCTAGGCACCGTCGGATTGACCTGAAAAATTAGATCATGATTTCTTATACCAAACCTCATATTTTAAGCAGCGCAAACAATTAAATTAAAAAAAAATCCCATACAAGATGCGACCAGTCTAATGCACATACCTATTTCTACACTCTCGTGCTCATTCACATACAAAAATGTATGCATTAGTAACATACAACACTAAGATGATGTCGGCAATGACAACGTGACATGTGACCGTAAACAGATGTTTTAAGTAGACACACATCTAATGCACCCTCTCTCTCACTGTATTCGTTTTAAAGCTGCTTCTTACACCCAGATTCTGATAGTACTTTTGTGATTTGTTTTTTCTCCACAGTTTTTTTTCACATCTTGTAGCAAGTATAGTAGTAGTACATTAAGAAATTATGTGTGTTTATTAAAGGAAGAGAGAGTTTGCATAGATTTTAAAGTCCTACTTAGAAAACAGGAGGAAATTTAAATCAATCTTTATATCACAAAAGTATTTGCACTAAATTAGAAAATGTTAAAAAGACCGAAATTCCTTGGCATTTAGGGGATAATTGGCAAAATAAGGATCAAAATCCCAAAAAGTACTTTAACAAGTAAGACTGATATATTTGGCTATGCCGAATCCTTTATACCCTTCACCATGGTGCGATAATAACAGAAAGTTTTATAAATACACCTTCTTTAGATATAAATAAATCTCTTTTGTGCCACTGAAAAGAAAATAAAATTCAATCCATCCGTACTTGAATCAGTCCGAAGCGGTATAAATAGTACGGTAAGTACGGATTTTTTGGAGTCAAGTAAAGAAAGATTGATTCAAGTACGGATCATTTAAGTGCCAAATACTTAACTTATCCATATTTAATACCGAATTCGCACATGAAATAATCCGAAAATTAGGCTGATTTAAGTAAAACTAAGATTGATTCATTCTCAAAAGGCGCTTGATTCAAGTTATATAAAGTTGATTTAATCCTGAACTCGTACTTGCAATACTCCGAAAATTAAATTAGATTGATTCGAACACTAATTCCAAAGACAGAAAGAGAATATTATTATGATTAATTTTCTAACCCATTTTACACCTTACAGAATTTCAATTATCCGCTTCATGCCTCACATTTTTTTTTCTTTAAATATTTTATGTACATATTTAACTAAAAATATAAACTAAATAGGAATTTTTGCTTTTCATTTCACTTTTTAAACATGAAATTAATAAATGCGAGGCCAGGTTTATAAGGAACCTCCGGTTACTGTGGGCCAAGGAACTTTTCATAAATTTATTAAGTAAAAAACACTTCGTTCAAGTTTGTAGCGATTTTATTCTTCACCCTTTTATTATTTTTTCTTAACTTTAACACTTTCTGAAAATTGTAGCCAAACAGCCCTTCACTGGGAGCTTCTGGTACTTCGTGAATCTTTAGTTGTAGCCAAAGTCAGTGCCCTACCACTACCAGCTCTCTAGCACCTATCTTCCTCTCATTTTGGATGTAATTCCACACTTTGCACAATGACCCTCTGATTTTTGGGTGTAAACCTTAGAAATGTCTGCAGCTTAGCCCTAACTCAGTGCCCTGTACTCCTTTCAGACTAGATGTAAATCTCAGTTAGGATAAGTTGGATGTAAATCCTCCTTGCTTGAGTGATTGAAAAACCAGTGCCCTGTTCTTTACTGGCAAGGGAATGATGTCCACTATTGAATCAATAAAACTGTTTGTTTTCTTTGTTATATTTCTCTATTCATACCAGCTCAGTTACAACTTATCTTACTTATCACCTTCTGCAGTCCGTGTGCACTTTTCGATTGCTCTGATCAACTCTTTTGGTAACGCCTCTCTGTTCACTATTCTGTTGACAGTGTTAGTCAGAATGACCCTCCACCTACTCCTGGCTTTATTATACCTCCTTTACCACATCGACCAAGTTTGTGCCCGCTGTACTTAATGTGTTATTAGCTTCCTGTTTTACTCCTTTAGGGAAACCTCTATGTTCACTCTTCGGTTGAAGGTGTTTGTCAGAATGACCATCCACCTTCTCCTGGCTTTATTCAACCTCCTTTAGGCCATCGACCAAGTTTGTTCCTACTGTACTTCATGGGTTGTTAGCTTCCGTTCTTCTTTTCCACTTTTCGACTGCTCTGTTTTACTCCTTTAGGGACTCCTCTCTGTAAGTGTTAGTCAGAATGACCCTCCACAAATTCCTGACTTTATTCAACCTCCTTTGCCACATCGACCACAGGGTTAACTGGCAGGGCATCACTGTCAGGTAACCCTCCCCTCTGTAAAATATACAACATTTATGTACTTAACTTAATTTTCTAGCACAAGTTCAATTTCTAATTCGAGTTCAGGTACTCTTTTGATTTCAGGGACAATTAATGTTCTAGTTCAGATTTTAGAACAGCTTCTTTTTACATTTCAGTCCAAATTCTAGTTTATGTTTTAATTCAAGTTCTAGTTCCAAATTCCAGTTAATGTTTTACTCCAAGTTCTAATTCCTGTTGGAATATAGTTCTAGTTCTAATTTCTATTTTTTTTAGGATTTTCTTAAAACATTTTATATAAGAACATATACTCCTTTAACTCTCGCTGGAGCATAGGGCGTCACAGTCTACGCAGCGGCCTAAATAGTAGCATGTGTGCAGTTATTTGTGCCAAGTTACATGCACAAAAGCGTAGGATATCTTAAGGAGTTAAATGTAAAATCAGTAAATTTCATTTAATTTTGACAAATGAAATTTTATTTTTACTTTGTGGCGATGCCGAACAAAAAGCTTTGCATGTAACTAGAAACGTAGGACTCAAGCACGGTATGAAAAGCATGCGAAAACGCATTTTTGGACCCCCTTTTTTTAGCCATTATAGTCGCAAAAATTAAGTTTATCAGCATTTTCAATTGATTTTTAAGGATGATATCCCTTATTAGAAGTTTTCTCATTCCTTTTCTTGAACATAACACTTGAAAACTGTCCATTCCTTTTCAACCGGAAATCATGCCCAAAAAAAAAAACTTTTAAAAAATATATTTAAAAGAAAATTGAACTAAGAAACCCCTTTACATTGAAAATCCTTTCGTAATCACAATTCTAATCACAAACTATTTTAAGTCAAATCATTGTCGAAACATACAACGACTTGTTAAATTCGTTGAAAAGTCCTTGATCACATTTTTTTCTTCTTTTTTGCCAACAAACAGCAGAACTTAGTTAAACTTAAGAGATAATCTTTAGAATAAAATACATTTACATACAATTTATTTTTCACATTTTTTCTTTATCTTAATACCATTTTTTATGAAAAATTTTTTAGAATTTAGATCAGAAAAAAAATAAATAAAGAAGAGTCCATTTTAAAGAGCTGAGTGTAAGGAAACGAAAAGAATGAATGCATCCATCCTGTTTGTTTTGTTAATGCAGTCAATTGGAAATTTATTCAAGCTTAAAAATAGACATACACGTACAGTACAACACATGAGAAAGAACATACACAAACGACCAGATAAAGACAGTTGCAAAATGAAAGAAACTTCTTTTGAAATCAATTGAGTTATTTAAACGTATAAAATAAATCGAGAAAAAAGACACTTTTTCTAAGTTAAGATTTTTGAAAAAAAAAGAAAAGTTATGCCGAATCTTATATATCCTTCACCATAGTATTGAAAGGCCTATTGTTCCCTAGCTCATATTAAAATAGTCGCTATTAAAATCCTAATTCCGGGCGCAAGAAGAACTAATCGGTCAATTAGGCAAATTTTACAAATCCCTTATGAATGAAATATTTGAGCTTAACCCGGCCATTCCCGTACCTTCAGTAATGAAAACAAAACTTACTTTTCTTTAAAATAAATTAAGAAGGAAATTAAATTAAAAAAAATTATTGCCAATTCCGATTTTATAGGGGTGTCACTTACAGGTTTCACTGGACATAATTAACTACAAATTTTTTACATTCGGGCAATAAAGTGATCGAATTAAGCTGAATTTTTATCTCCACCTCTCTATCAGTTGCCTCCCCATCCACAAGGGTACAGTATAATGTCGCCAGGGTCATCTCCAGCCTCTAGTATTTCCAGTATCGCTATAGCTAATATTTGTCATTTATAAGGGACACTGGGAGTTTCCGGGCTTTTGCTCAAATGCTTTGTATAGAGACTATCATACCAAGACCTTAAAACCGGAAATACACTTGTATGGGAGCCAGGTCATATAATGGGCTTGGTTAATTTTCAACCCTTTATACATTTCATATTCAAAACAATTTATGGGCTAAATTTGATTCCCCTACCTAATATGCTATGGGTGCTAAAGTGCGAGAGCTTTTATTTTTTAACATCCTCCGATTTCCCTTAGGGGTATATAGGGATACATTTAAGGATGTTCCACCATTTTGTGTTTCTTCCTCTGGGGGCAACAGGTGCAAACAATACCTGGAATTCGATACCCCGGGAGTCAGTAGCCCCTTAATATACTGACTATTGGAGGAGACCAATTCAGGGATTACGTGGTGGTTGTGGTTTTGTCTCAAAGTCGCAGAATGGAGGGTAAATCCTGAAAATTCCACTAAAGGACTGATTTTTCACCAGTTGTGAAAAACTGCAGCCTGATGCTGCCAACTATTCTAATGCAGCAGAGGTAAGATTGGTCTAGCTCCTGATTAGGAGGCGAGTTTTAATTTTTTCCGTATTGAACACTTAAAATTGCTATTGTATCTTCAATTTTCTTCCACACAGGGGCTGCTGATAAAATCATTGTTAGTTACGCAGTGGCTAAGACCGTTCTGAGGTTTAGCCAAACCGACAGGTACTCAGGTTAATCTTTTCTATTTCTCACCTCCTTCTTTCTGTGGAAGATATGAAAAGCAAAATAGGAAATAAATATGTACATGAAATATTTTGCTACGTGTAGATTCGATAAAAATTGTTCAAGTTTTTTTAGTATAAATATTTGAATACTGAGGTAGAACTTTAACTTTACCAGAATTGAGCAAGAAGTGAGCAAGAGTTGGATTAAAATTGAGCTGAAGATGAACTAGAACAAAACAAGAACCAAATGAAAACTAGATCTGCAGAAGAACCAAGTCGTTTTGAGTTTTCATAGCCAAAAATTATGTTGTTATCCTTTCAGCCATATCATATCATAACATTTCTTGGTTATCTACAAATAATTACCAAAAACAAAATTTTCCAAACCGTTTACGTATAAATATGCATGTTTTCCTTAAAAACCCCCTCAAAGAAAAAAAAAACACACACACACATAACGACAATCTTTTAATATCTTTTATTTCTGTTGTTTCCTTTATCTATGCTAAGGGAAAATTTAATTATCCTTATTCTTAATGTTTTGCAACTATAATTGACAAGGAGAAACAATTTAAACCGAATATCGTTTATTAAACCATAAAAACAATGAATGGCTGTCGCCATAATGCCACTTATGAATAAATTATAAGAAAAACAGCAACAACAACAACATTGACAGCAACCAGTGCTGTCAATGCAAAACTATACTTTCACATTACAATACATTTACTCCTTCATACACACGCTTACACACTTGTGTCCCGCACAGTTTTGGGAAACAAATTACAAAGTCTGTTAGATAAATATTAAATAAGAGATGAGTTACAAAAGGACACAGCGCGCAGTTTAAGGATTGATGATGGGTGGTGGTATTGTTTTTTTTTCTTTGTAAGGAAAAGGAAAGGGTTAAATTTTATGGTAAATTGCAGATTTTAAAAAAGGCTGTCTCAATAAGAGTTGTTTAGAGCTTTAGCTATTCGTCTTTGTGCCCTCTTTTGCCGAACCCTGTTCTCTTGCATGCATGTTGCATGAACAATATAAAGAAGTTGTCAAAGAAAGTAAAACAGTAAAGCATAAGGAAGGACAAAAAAATAAACGGGAATAAAAGGAGTAAATTGTAGTAGCCCATTGTTACGGTGTGTGTGATTGTTTCATGACCGGCTGGTTTTGTAATTTAAGCACACACTCTGTTAGAAAATACTTTAGGAAAATCCTAACATTTCTCTTACAATCTCTACCTCCACCTCTGGCCAGTTGAGCTCTGCTCTGTTGGTGTTTAGATTATTATATTCTTCTTCGTTTTATATATTTTATAAATATGACACTTAAGCAAAGGAGGCAGAGTCAGCTTGATTATATCGCTTGGCTGGTTTGTTTGGTTGACTGGTGCAAGTTGTGTACTTGTCCCTGACACAGCCATTGACGCATGAAATAATAATATTTTCTTAAAAAAAAAACCAAAACTAATACACCAATACTTATAAACTTATAGCAGCCACAAAAGCAAAAACCGGATAAGAAATCCAGTTACAAGAACAAGGATACACAGGATATCACATCATGCAATATAATCAAAATACAGGGGATAATGTATGTAATCATGATGAATTTTATTATGTATCTTGATAACACTTATAGATGGTTTAAAGTTTATACTTGTTTAAAGTTGTTGTAAAAATAAGACGAGGGTTGCAAGCAAGCATTTGATAAACTTGAGCCTGATTTAAAATAAATCAAATTTGGATAAAAAAAAAACCATAAACAGTTCGATTAACCAAAGAGAAACTAATTGAATCGCTAAGTGCAGAAAGGGAAATACTTTAAAACATTAATTTTGAGATAATAATAAATGCAAGCTTTGTTTTTTTTTCAACTTTTAATTTGTTTATTGGATCTTTCTTAGTAGAAAATAACAATAAGTAATAACATCTTAAAAACTAGTTTTAATTTATGATTCTATTGCCAGTGCAATAGCAGACCATATTGAGAACATTTAAACATATTTTAGCTTTGTGCTATGGCCAAGGTGTCTACCCTCTTTAGCCGTGAGTGGCCTCTAAACGAGAGCAGGTTCTGTGCTAGGAGATTAGGGTGAGATGCTAGTTTGGATATATATTTAGAACAATATTTTTCTATTTCATTGCGAACTGACCGGATATTAAGGGTTTATGTATATTGTCATTACAAATGAACCTGGGGTCGCCTGTTATGTATCTTAATATTTTTGACTGTCTTCTTTGTAACTTTGCAATATTGGAAGTGGATGCTGGTCGCCAAAGTTGGATTCCGTAGGTCCATATTGGCTTGAGAATGGTTTTGTAGAGTAGAGATTTGCATTCTAAACTAAGCGAAGATGAGGAGTTTAGAAGCCATCCGAGTTGGGCAGTTTTGAGTTTTAATTGCGTTGTTTTCGAGTCAATATGTTTGGACCATGTGAGACGGCGATCAAGGTGAATTCCTAGCTATTTAATGTGGAGTTTTTCAGGAATTCTGCTGTTATTTATTGTAACTGTGGGGCAGTTTTCTCTTCGCAGTGTAAAAGCTTTGTGTTCTTAGCTCGTAGAGGGGAGGGCAGGCTTTAATTTGAAGTTGTCTAAGGTGACACTTTTTGCATTGGTTTCTTAGCAATACTCAAATAAGGTTCTTGAAGTAAATGCCAGTAGTTCCATTTTTGCACTTAATAGTTCAATTCAATTTAAGTTCAATATATTTATGGAATTAGCAATTCTTTCGGACCACATTTCCATTTAGGCTTTACTTTTTGCGAAGCAGAACTTGAAAAACCTAAAACAGAATTTATAAGTGTTTTTTCAACCAAATTACTTATGATCACCCTCGTCGTTTAGTCCCTTTCTTAGCAGTGTTAGTGTTTACACTTGTATTAGTATTATTGTTAGTTTATTTACAGTTATGTATAACGACAACAAAATGTACGAACCAGTAATTTTTCCCATTTTGCTTAGAAAAACTGTATGCAAAAAACAAAAAAAGAGTTAAGTTTAGCTATTGAAAAGATCCTTTGTTTTTTTCAATGCACTACTTTATCCTTTAGAATTCTAAAGGGTTGTAAGGAACGTGCGTTTATGGGACACCAGCCATTGATTGGTTATACGAGATAAAAACAACAGCAAATGATTATGATAACAAGAAATTATAATATTATCATTAAAGCGTAAAATTTTAAATCGTTATGGGAATATCTAATTATTAAAATTGAAATCATAAGTTTTGTTATATAAAAAACAAAAATGGTAGTACAAGAAACATTGCGAATCCAAAAAAGTTGTAGTTTAGTTTATTGTAGAGCAGTCCTGGCTTAGTACTAGTTTAGTTCCAGTTCAGTCCTGGATGGTTATTATGTAACACGATTTGAATCTGAAAAATACGATTTCGAAAATGTTGAACTACAAACTACGATTTTGGGCAAATTTTTTCCGAACGCTCAAAAACAATTTCATTTGTGGGATTTGTTAACATTCTTTCGAAACACAACACAATCCAGTGCCCATGTCCTGTAACTCTCGCTTCGAGAGACTTTTCAATTGAATTGTGTGAAATGAAAGAAAAATGTCATATATTGAAACAAACAGCTGTTTTCCCCACTAAACTGTGCCTGTACAAGCTGTACTAGCTGTCACGAAAGGAAATTACTCGGCAATTTACAGAAAAAGTGTGTCTGTTACATTTTGGTGAGAAAAGTTCCCGCTTTGAACTGTCAAAGAAACTCACGCATAAAAATGGGGCGAGAAAAAATTTTAACACTAAAGAACAATTAAAAATGCAAAATGCTTTAAAAGCATGTGAGATATGGCCATGCTGGCTTTATTGCTCAATTGAATGGGAGATAAAGCCATAACGGCCTTATTGCCCAATCATTGAGAGGTAAGGTCATATTTAAAATTTTGCGAAATGAGAGATACAGCCATATTTCTTTTTCGCAAATGAGAGATAAAGCCATATTTTTCCAGAATATTGTTATGCATGGTGTAAATAAACATTCTGTAAAAGGGAAAATCCTTAGTTACCATTGAAACCCATCTTTTTATTCTTGTGACGCACGCAGGAAAACTTAATTCAGCGAAGCCACCTGCCGCGTCCTACTGGAGGAGAAAACCCGTAAGCACGGCCACAGGCCGCCACGCAGAATAACTTTAGTATGCGAAGCCATTTTCTAATATTGCTAATGTGAGCTAAGACAAAGATGGCTTTATCTCCCATTCAAATTAAAAAAAAAAATAAAGGGCTTTACCTCCCTATTGAATGAGAGATAAAGCCATCATGGTTTTATCTCACATGGTATTAAAGCAGCCCCCAATAATAATATCATTTTGTTCTTGGCACATATTTTTCATTGTTTAATTATTTTTATTTTAACATTTTCATAAAATATACCGAGCCCTAATAGCAAATTTGATGTAAGTGACATCATTTTCAATTTTAGTTTTTTTTAATAAACGACTTTATTGGCAACACTTGCATCATCTCCTAAAATGTCGTGGTCACATAAGGCACCGTTACGATTTTATAGCAAGAACAATTTTGAGGTAACCGACAAATTTCATAAAAAATTTATATGATATAAAATAAAAAAAACACTCTCCTGTAAAATTTTATTTTTGTTGGTTACATAATTTTTGCTATTAGGGCTCGATACGAATGTTTTCAAAGCGCGTTGGCAAACAACAAACATTTAAGTCGCGCTTTACATTATTTGGTAAAGCCGACGGTTGTATTTTCGCCGCCGTCATTTTTAGTAAATTTTGGTCGCCTTCAACGATCTCGACTCTGCAATGTCCCATCGGCTTCGAGTGCAATGTTGTTACATTTATAACGTAACAACTTAATCTCTTTTGATAGCTTTCGACATGAGTTACAGTTTTTTCACTTTTCGAGAAACGATGGAATACATTGTTCCACATATTTTCGATGCGAGAAGTTACCAGTGAAGTTACAGAGCATGGGTACAGGTCGTAAATTGAAGTACGTACAACGAAAGCAAACGTCAAACCCGTTAAGGCCATTTACTTTAAGGAAATTATGTATATTAAAAACAAATTTTTTACAATATATTAATTTTACAAATTTCAAAGTGCAAGTATAAACAATATCCAGCACTTTCCGCAAAAAAAGCTTAAGCGACATCATTTTAAATTAAAATTTTTTTTAAATATGTGAATTTATTGGCAAGATTTTCATTATCTCCTAAAATGTCATGGGCATATAAGCAAAAGAAATTTTATCTTAAGCGACAACTTTCATATAAAATTTTTAAGAAATTAAATAAAAAAAACCTTCTCCTGTGAAATTGCGTTTTTGTCGCTTAAGCTTTTTTTTGCGTTAAAGGCTGTATACAAAGATAAGCTTATTACATTTATAAATTTTTTTAAAAGAGAAAAAAAAAAATATTTACACAAAACCAAGACTGTATCAAATAATGGTCGATTTTGCATTCAGATTTGGCAAAATAACTTCAAATGCCAAAACTAAATCAAAAGAACTGTGGCAGAGATTATCGTGAGATTTAAATGCTGTAGGTCCTCCTTCATGTGTTGTAGAAAGGTGGAATATGTTTGATGTATGTTTTAGGTGTGGTAATTTAAAGGTGTGGGCGGACTAAAAACAGCACTAGGTAAAGTTTTGGTTAAACAAAAATAGCATTTCTGGAACTGGGGGAGGGCCAAGTAAATTTTGTTTTCTGACGCTATTTGAGGAAATAATTGCTGACTTAATGGCTGTAAATGACTACACGGGAATAATACGTCTAGATATGGAGCTTCACTACTTTCCCACAACAAAACGGAATTAACTTTTTTTTTAAATAACTTTTAGTTATTTTTAATTTTTACCGACCTTCACAAGAAGTTTCTGTCTTAAATGAAGTTGTATTTTATTTTTGAATAACGTTCTGTCAAGTTTTTACGTATTCAAACTCGGCATTACAAAAAATTTTCCAAATTTTCAAATGCAGCTATGCACCCCTTTCGAACGCAATACATAATACGATTGGTTTTCCGAACTGTAAATTTTTATCGAATGTCTTATCGATTCGAATCGAATTTCATAAAAACCCTCCTGGTTAAGAACAGATCTACTTCGGTTCTTGCTCAGTTTAGTTCAGTTTAAGTTGAGTTGTAGATCAATTCTAGTTTATTTATTGTTCAGCTCTAGCTCAGTTCTAGTTCAGTTCCAGTTGAGCCCTAACACATTTCGAGTCTTTGTGCCCATAAACTAACTTATTCGGGCATGTTCTAGAAATTAAAATGAAGTGGATTTGAAATCGAGCAAATTTTAAAAACAACCCTGTACTTAAAGTTCATACAAATATTCCATTTTAACAATTTTATTTTGTGAGTAACAATTAGGTTTACAAGAACAACTCTTAAAACCGGAAAACTGCGGTCATTTTGTAAATAATTGAATTTAAAATCTCGCTCGATATCAATTTCACTTCATTTCGATTTCTAGAACATGCCCGATTATGTTTGTACATATTTAAATTAAATTATTAAACTTATTTTAGTGCAGTCTAGATTATTTTACCAAATCTTATTGGAATCGGTCTATAAACGCACATACTACCATACAAATACTACACAGAAAGAAAAACACTGGGGACAAATTAAGTTTTTTGTACTTACTTTAAGTACGAATAACACTCAAACGTATTTAAAACAATCCTAAATGGAATTGCTTAAGAAAACCAATCCCGGAATTTCTTAAAATAAGTCTAAAAATCCTTAACCAAATAAAAAAAGATTAAACTTTTCGTTGGTAGTGCCACTCCAAGAGTAAAATTACAAAATGAGCATTTTAATCTCATTAAATATATCAAAGTTTGTTGCAGACACTACAACAACATCACACAAGTAGTTGAAAAGATTTGCTTGGCGTGTGTAGAAACAACAAAAGCAACAGCACAAGACGAAAACACATTATTTTCATGTTTAAGAAGTACAATTGAGAACTCTTGCTTCTCATTTAGTTTATATTTTCAGTTATAATGGGTAATTTTTTAGCTATTATCTTTTTGGCAACACTGGTTTAAGTAGCTGACGCACGTTTCGTGTTTTGTTTCACTGTCAAACATCTTCAGTTTGGGCTATAATTTAACTATGAATCGTCTTACAAACGAACAACGCTTGCAAATTATTGAATTTTATTATCAAAATGCGTGCTCTGTTAAGAAAGTTCATCGCGCGCTTCTTCCATTTTATGGTCAGTTTAATCGACCCACTGAAGCGGCTATTCGGTACGTTAATAAGCAGAATTGTCGATTTTGGAGTGAAGATCAGCCAGAAGCATTGCAAGAGCTACTAATGCATCCAGAAAAAGTCACAGTTTGGTGCGGTTTATGGGCTGGTGGCATCATTGGCCCGTACTTCTTCAAAGATGATGCGAATCGTAACGTAACTGTGAATGGTGAGCGCTACCGTGAGATGACATCCAACTTTTTTTTGCCCAAAATGCAAGAGCATGACTTGCATGACATGTGGTTTCATCAAGACGGTGCCACATGCCACACAGCACGCTTACCAATGGACTTATTGAGAGGCGAGTTCGGTGAACTTTTTATTTCACGTTCGGGACCGGTCAAGTGGCCGCCTAGATCGTGCGATTTAACGCCTTTAGACTATTTTTTGTGGTTCTATGTTAAAGCTCATGTCTATACACACATGCCCGCTTCAATTGACGCATTGAAAGACAACATTATAGCATTTATTCATGAGATACCGGCCGAAATGTTGGAAGGAGTATGCCAAAATTGGACTAAGCGTATGGACCATTTGAGGCGCAGTCACGGTCAACATTTGCATGAAATAATCTGCAAACATTAAATTATATGGACCGTACTATCGACTCAAATAAAGATTTCATGAATTTTTCTGAATTTTATGTGTTCTTTTTTTAAAACTTTCCTATAGCATTTAAAAAATCACCCGTTATATATCATTATGTCTTAAAAGTATTTGCGCGTGGTGAATGTTTTATCTGTCTACACAGAAAAAATTTTGCCCCAGTAAACGCATTAATCAAAAATAAAATCAGTTTTAATTTAAAATTTAATCAAGTGAATTAAACGTTTAATTAAGTGAATTAAACGTTTAATCAAGTGAATTAAAAGTTTAATTGATATTATTAATTTGTATACTGGTGCAAATTAATGTTGTCAATTTAACGTTTAATACACTTGATTAAACGTTTAATTCTCTTAATTAAACGTTTAATTCACTTGATTAAATTTTTAATTAAAACTGATTTTATTTTTGATTAATGCGTTTACTGGGGCAAAATTTTTGTCTGTGTATGATGAGACTGACAAAAAGACAATCAATTCCACCGATGTGAATTGGCTTTCATTTGTGGAAGTTTAAAAGTCCCTATTGGATGACCCGCCCACTACTTCGAAATTCTGCTGTAATATTAAAAAACAATACTAATTATTTCTTGTTTGAAGTTTTAATTAAAAAAAACATTTTGTTTTTTATTAAAATAATTAAAAATTTTATTGTACTGAACAGTAGTTTTTAATTTACGTTAACATTTATTGCAATCTACATTTTTCTACTATTTTCGTTTTTATAAAATTCATAAAAAATTTTGTATTTTCACTTATAAAACAATTTGAATTTCTCTTAAAAATTTATATTTTTATTTTTTCATACATATGAACACATGAATAGCGATATGTACACTGAAACACATACGTACACATTGACTTACGCTACCACTGCCGAGAGTAACACTACAAATATGAAAAAAAAAACAAAACCATTGAAAAAATAATTGCCAACTGTTGTTTTACTTGATGGCGTTATAAAATTGCAATCATTTCAATATTTATATGCGCAACGGGTGCAACTTCCGGTAAACAGAACAAAATATAACAAATGGCAACAACAGCAACGTGGCAGTAGCAAAAACATCAACGGGTTCTTTTATTTAAACAAAAGCAAAAAGTTAACCAGGAGTACTAGGAAATAGAAGAGAAAAAAATTATTTCGAAATAGGTAAAATTCAGTCATATCGTTGAGAGAAATATTCTTTTACACGTTCGAATGTACGTATTTGAACACAGTCCCAAAACTTACATACAAAAAATCACACACAGACAAACATATTATAAACTTACATGAAAATGCATGGACGTGTGCACTGCCATTATATTGTTCTTTATACAATTATGTACATATGTATATGTATTTGTTGTATTGCATAAGTGTTTGTTATAAAATGCACAATTACAACATGTTGTTACCAAACAATATAACACGACACTTGTATTGTTATTTGTGCCCTGAAGACAAAGTAATTAGTCTTTAGCTAGAACTATACTAGTTGGTTTTTACTTTCAACTAGTTGTACTTTTGATTTTTTCATATATAAAACAATCGCATTTATTGTTGGTGTTTTTTAAGCTATGATATCGTTGCAAATAAAACTTGCGTGTTTGTAATTCTCATTCACTCTACAGTTTTATTTGCATAATATCCTTAACTTTTCTAAAGTTTTTAGGGAAAGGTTTCCTGATGATCTGGCCTAAGCAACTAATAAACAATAACAATGAATTTCAATGTATTTATCAGTGTTGCTAATTTAGCATTTTTCATGCTAGAAATAGCATTTGTTAAAGTCATTTGGCATGAAAAAAACTGATTTAGCATGTAGTATGTTTTCTAGCGTTATTTAAAAACTCCTAGATTTTTTAGTTCTTGTGATATTTTTAATATTTTCCATTTTTATAATGTTTAATACAAATATAAAAGAAAACAACGGAAGATTCTAACATTGAAATAGATCTAAAAAACGCAACAATGTTTCACTGAAATAAAAATCAAAAAATTAAAAAATTTTAAAAAAATTAGTAAAAACCTATTCAAAAGTTTCGCAAAGATTGGTACTAGCATCTAAAGTAAAAAGAATGGCTGAAGAAACAGATGACTTAGAAAAACCCTTTTGCAATTACTGCAAATGCGATATTGTCTAAAATTAGTGGCCTGGAGCGAAACGCAGAAATAAGAAAGCGCAAAAGTTTATGGGCATAACGTTAAACAATCCTTACCCTTTCTAAATAATTTGTTACAATGTTCGGCAGAGGCGACATTAATGCTATGTTCACATTTGGGTTCTTAAACGCGTTTAAGCAGCTCGAACGTGATTAAGCTCTAATCACTTCAAAATCGAGATGATTACCCATACATTGAAGTGATTTGTTAATCACTTCAAATTGACATGATTTCAACTAAATCACTTCATAAATCACATAGAATCGCCAACATGATCGTGTATAACCGGCCACGATTTCTGCTTAATGTTTTTATTTTTTTCCTTAAATAATTCATAAATTTTCACAATTTCATCATTAAAATGATTAAAATAATCTTCTTATAACTTTATAAAAGCATTTTTAATACTTTAAATAAATATTAATTTGTTTGTTGTATTTTTTTTTTCTTAATCATCTGTCATCTTAATCATCTCAAATGTTATGTGAACTGCTTTGGTTAACTTAATCAACATTTTGCTTAAACGCGTTTAAAAACCCAAATGTGAACATAGCATAAGTTTATGTGTTGTGCATAGTTCGATGGCAACTGTCGAGTATCTGACAAGCAATTTGACAGCTCGTCGTTGAACCTAAAGGACAATATGCAGCATATTTTAAAAAATTTATTGGCTCTTCCTTTGATGAAAATCTTTCCATAGTTTTCTTATAAATTTTTTTAGCATTTATTCTAGCATGTATTTAGTATTATATTAAGTTTTGGCAACACTGCTCTTTGTCAATAATAAAAATTGGGAATTTAGAACAATAAGCAAAATCTTATTAATGAAAAGGTATGTATTTCCATAATGAATTCCTCTCAATATTTTTTTACTTAATTACTGCGTTGTAGTATGTGTTTATTTTAGAACAATTCTAAGCACTTGCCACGCCTGGAATTTAAGAATTTTTGAATTAATTTTTGTTTGCTCAAGGAACTCTAAACTATGAAAAAACCAGCAGAATGTCCCAATATAGTTTTCGTCATTATTCTACATTTTACTACTAAGCAATTTTAGCAAAAAGTATTCGGGAATTTCCCTTCTTTTTATTTATTTTTTAAACATGACTATAAAACTAGCCAAAAATAAACGTTTTTTTTTTCTTGTAGCGCTGTTGTTGTTTCTACAACAAACAAGTTAGTTTTTTTACCCTCCACCACAATTAGTTGTGAAGAGGGTATATTAAGTTTGTCATTCCGTGTGAAACTTTTTTATTATTCATCTCAGACCCCATAAAGTATATATATTCTGGGTCCTTAAGCAATTCTAAGTCGATTTAGCCATGTCCGTCTGTCTGTCTGTCCGTCTGTTGAAAACACGCTCACTTTCGAACAACTCAAAAGAAATGAATGCCAAATTGCTTGTAGTTATCCTAAGCAGTTTGGGATTGAAATCCAACAAAATCGGTTTAGTAGGACCAGAGCTATGAATCAAAATGTGGAACCATCACCTAAAAAAATTGATAATTTTGTTACAAAAAATAACATAAATGCTGGAACAAGGCACGGAATGAGATAAGATTTTGCAAAAATTTGTTTTATTTGACTGGAAATCACGCTGTTAAATTTCGTGAAGATCCGTCCATAATTTACCCTAAGCCCCATATAAACACTACTCCCGGAAAACAGTTTAGTACGCCTAAAACCGTAAAAAATAAAGCTAGCGTAACAAAGGACTAGAAATAACACTGTGAAATTTCGTGACGATCGGTCCATAATTTACCTTAGGCCCCATATAAACCCTACTACCGGAAAACAGTTTAGTACGCCTAAAACCGTAAATAATAATGCAATCATAACAAATTTTGGCTCGTCACTGTTTTATAGAACTATAAATGATACTGTGAAATTTCGTGAAGATCGGTACATAATTTACCCTAGGCCCCATAGAAACCCTACTCCCAGTTTAGTACACCTAAAACCATAATTTATAATGCTATCATAACAGAAATTGGTACGTCACAGTTTTAAAGGACTAGAAATGACGCTGTGAAATTTCGTGATGATCGGTCCATAATTTACCCTAGGCCCCATATAAACCCTACTACCGGAAAACAGTTTAGTCGCCTAAAACCATAATTAATAACAAATCGTCACAGTTTAAGGTAATAATAACATCATACAGATATTACTCCTTAAACATTCGAACTGTCGGTGGAGGGTATCAAAGATTCGGCACAGCCGAATATAGCACTCTAACTTGTTTTTTCTTCTTTTGTAGTGTTGTTGCTGTTTTTCCTACAACGAACGAATAATTAATTATTTTTACCAACGGTGTGACGTTTAAAGCTATCGTGTTGAAATTTTGTCATCTTTCTTATTTTTCGACGCCTAACAACTAGTAATAAACTAGTCCAAAACCTTACTAGTAAAGATTTTAGCTGCAGGGTTGTTGCACCAACTATGTGGGTATGTATGTGTGTGCGTAGTAGTAGTTTTTATATATACGAGTTTCAGTTTTTTAATAGTTTTGCTTTTTACATCTTTGTTGATAAAATACCCTACAAGTAGCGTTTGTAATCAGAAAACATCAAGTTAATATTTTATTAGTTTTACACATTTATATTTCAAAGTAGAAAACTATTTCAAAAATCTATATCTTTTGATATTTAGAATATTATTATAATGCTTTGCGCGCTCAGTTTTACTTTAAAAGTTTACAAACTTCTCGGGTTTTACTCCAACTAGAAAAAGTTTTCAACTTTACAAGAAATTTGAAACATAATCCAAATCAGCTAAAATTTCATCAAAAATATGCCTGAGTTTTAATCGAATTCGAAATTTTTCATTAGTTCTAATGAGCTGAATTTTGGATTAAAAGGTTAATAAACTTTTCGTAAAAACTTGTTTGATTTTTTTATTTATTCGAATAGATTTGTTGTATCAGTATTTATGATTTTATTTTTACATATGACTATTTAAAGATTTTTTTTTTTATATTCCATCGTTCTCACATTCTATAAAATGAACTTTTCAAACATGATTTCCTTCATATATGCAAAAAGAACTATTCTTAACCTTCCTGACCTTTAACGTTGTCTGTAAGACCAAAGAACCAGTTGAAACAAAATCTTGTGAAGAAATATAAACTGATGCTGTGAGTTAGAAGAGTTTGGTGTTGTTTTTTTTTTAATACAAATTTTTACTTTTTTTAGAATTTTACAATCCTCAACCAACCAAAAGTTGAATCTACCGAGCAGCTCAATAAGTGTCACTGGAGGTTTAAACAAATTCATTTTGCTAATGGAAAGAAGAAGCAACCTTAGTTCTATCTTAAATAGATCATCCGCGTTCACAAGTTGCCCAATATGTGGCCCATAAAAAACCAATGGCTTGTCCTGTGCCCATGTTCTGTAACTCTCGCGTCGAGAAAGTTTTTGATTGAAATGTGTGAAATGATCCAAAAATGCCATAAAGTGAAACAAACAGCTGTTTTTCTCACTTAACTGTGTCTGTAACTTTTTTTGGCGAGTACAAGCTGTCACGTATGGAAATTACTCGCCAATTTACAGAACAAGTGTGTCTGTAACATTTTGGTGAGAAAAGTTCCCGCTTTGAACTGTCAAATAAACTCACGAATAAAAATGGGGCGAGAAAAAATTTTAACACTAAAAAACAATTAAAAATGCAAAATGCAAAGAATAATAATAATAATATTTTATTCTTGGCACATTTTTCATTGTTTTATTATTTTGCTTTTAACATTTTTATAAAATATACGAATGTCTTCAAAGCTCGTTTGCAAACAACAAACATTAAAGTCGCTCTTTACACAATTAGGCATAGTCAACGGTTGTGTTTTCGTCGCCGTCGTTGAAAAATTTTCAATTTAAGTAAATTTTGGTCGCCGTCAACGATATGTGTTACTGGCGTTCTGAACGTCTGCAATGTCACATCGGCTTCGAGTGCAATATTATGACATTTATAACGTAACGACGTAATCTCTTTTGATAGTTTTCGACATGAGTTACAGACACACATTTTTCTCACTTTTCGAGAAACGATGGGATATTTTGTTTCACATCTTTTCGATGCAAGAAGTTCTCACTAAAGTTACAGAACATGGGTACTGATTACGCAATTTTTTTTTAAAGTATTGAAATGCATTTTTGCAAAGTCCGCTATTTTCCTTATTTTTCTGTGTCATAAAAAATATATCGAACCTTTATTACCTTCAAATTCATAGGAACCTAAACGACTTTATTAAAAACCAAGCCTTGACAAATTGACAATAACTTATATCTATTTAAGATCAGTTTCTATTCAAACTTTATTTGAAACAATTTAAAACTCTACTTAAGTTTGAACAAAGGTAAGTTCACTAATCAAACTTCGCTCAGACTTAACTTTCAAATTAAAATGGGTTTTAGTGTAGTGTTCACAATAACTCTTCTATGCTTTGCCTTAACAAAGTCGTTCTAGTTTTGACTTCACGCTTTGCTGGATTCTTTCCTGGATTTAACTGCAATCAACCATTTTAGTTCAGAGAGTTTTCATTAATAAAATGTAGCTGTGACATGTTTGTAACTATTGAGAAAACATTTGTTAAATAAAGAACAAAAAAAAAAAAAAAAAAAAAACAACTCGCACAGATTTTTTAGCAAAAAAATCAACTGTTAAAAATCATAAAATCTATGACGACTGACTGTTGTTTTAAAAGGAGGTTGAAAAATTTAAATAAAATAGATTAAAAAAGGCCGAAGCAATTGAGTTTAATACAATACAGTGGCATCTTTTACGACCGGATACCGAAAACAAGATTAAAATGTGTCCGTGCAAGGGAAATGTCTTCTGAAATGAATATAATGTTTTCTTTTAAAACGTTGCTTTATCCCAGGGAAAAGTGTTCAGGGAATAGTAAAGCGCCCGCTTTAAGATGGTGTCTGTTTGGAAAGATTAAACTGTCACCCCTATTGTGTATTAAATTTCCCTCGAAATTCCTTCCCTTTGCCCTCAAAAATGTATGAGGAAAAGCTAAATTTCAATTAAAAAAACTTCTCAATTTTTACTGACGATAGGTGTGGATATTTTAAGAGGAATTTAGTTTTCAGAAGTTCTCGTATTTGTAAAAAATACTATTTTTGAGTTCTTAATTAAATTATGTTAAGTTTAAAGTTTTCGTCGCCATTCTGCTGAGTAGATTTCCAAAAAAAAAAAGGAAAAACAAAGAAATTATTTCCTGACAAAAACCAACTTTAAATACTTTTTGAAATATATTCATTTGTGGCAATAAAATACCCATAATCAACTACAGGTATCATTTATTTTCGCTATTCTTCTAGGAGGTTGTTGCTGTCTTTATTGTACTTCACCGACGACTACTTAAGCCTTAAAATATGCAACAATTTTTTGTCTTGTGCAATTTTGTTTTATTTATGTATTTGTTCTTGCTTTTCGTTTTGTTTTTGTCTCTTTAAGTATGTGTAGTAACATTATCTTTTGTTCTTTTAAGACTAAATAAGTGTTTATGTGTGATTATGTATGTGTGTGTGTGTTTGTGTGCGAGTAATTGTAATGATGAAGTTATTCATTTAAAAAATAAATTGTTGCATACTTTGCGGCTGTTAAGCATTTGTTTTTCATTTATTTTTTTTTTGCTTTTTGCGGGTAGAAATATATTTTGTTTCTTCATGTATGACTCTAAATCTTATTTGAATTATTATCGCAGTATACATGACAGTTTGTTGTTTTATTGTTGTTGCTGTTGTTTGTTGTTTTACTACATACCTAAAGTCTCAAAGCAGTACTTGTTTCATGGTTGGCGGTATATACATATGTATATATATTTTTTTATTTTGTTGTAGTTGTTGTTGTCATTTTTATTGTTGTTCAGGACTAGATATAAGGGTATAAAGTTCTACTTTACACTTGTTAAAGTGCATTTTTTTGTTTGTTTATTTTGCTTCGAATGAGAAGGTTGCTAATCTACATAAAGAAAGTTATACACATACATACGTACATCCACTTGTATGTGTAATTGCTGTTTTTTTTCTCTTTTTTTAATCCTTAAGACAGGTGAATATATAGAGTCTTCTATGAATAAACAAGAGTTTCTAAGTTGTTTACTAAATTATAAATATGTATGTGCATTTTTTAAGTTTTTTGTTTTATTTATTTACTTTTTGTTGCAACATTATGTCTGCATTTAATTTGCTACCATTATGATTTTTTTAATGGTTGTTTTGCAATTGTATTTGTTTTTGGCAAGCCATGGATATGCAACAAAAGGCTAAAATAAGGTAGAACTTTTAAAAGGAGCCTGAAATTTTACAAGGATTAAAAAAAATTTATACTTTTTTCTACTGCTCTAAGTTAATGTTCATATGTATACTAAAACACATGAATTTTCCAAAAATTTACCCAGAAGCAAAACTTAACTACGACTGAACCAGAACTGAGTCAAAACTGATCTAGAACTGGGGCCTAATTCTGGCAGTCGCTATGGTTTCTCGTTTCAGTCGATACTGAACGAATCCAAATTATTTTTCATTGTTGTGAAACTCAAATTAATGCTCTACAACACTGAAAAAATAAAAGTAATTCCGATTCGTTCAGTATTGACTGAAGTAATAAGATATTAAATTGCTTTCGAATCGAGAAAGTTCTCGATCACGACTGCCAGAATCAGGCCCTGATCTATAACTGAACTGGAAGAAAACTAGGATTGACATAGAACTGAACCGGAACTAAAGTAGAACTACAATTGAACGAGAACAGAACCAAAACTTAACAAAAACTAAACTAGATCTAAAGTTAAATTAAACTAGAGCTGACTTTGAAATATACTTAAACTAAGTCTGAACTGAACTAAAACTAAAAGTTTTTCTAGTTATTTTTCTACCCTTCACCTCAGGTGAAAAAGGGTATATATAAGTTTGTCATTCCGTTTGTAATTTCTACAATATTGATCTAAGACCCTATAAAGTATATATATTCTGGGTCCTTATAAGGAGAGAACTTGATTTAACCATGTCCGTCTGTCCGTCTGTCCGTCTATCCGTCTGACCGTCTGATGAGGTTCAGGTTATTATACATTTATGTCACATATGGTCCGAAATTGTTTGCTAATGAAATTCAGAAAGATCGGTCCACAAATGGCTGAGATATGAGCAAAAAACCACGACTACCTCTAATTTTTTCCAAAAATCCCTTGTTGTTGTGGTATTTTTATTACTTTTTTCTGTATATCTTGAGAACAGCAAGAGCCAAAGCTTTCAAATTATGTACACACATTAAGGTTATCAATACACAGCATCCCACGAAATGTGGACGGGATCAGAAAAGTGGGCGTGGTATCTACCGTACAAAAAATTTTAACGAAATAATTTTAACAAATATAAACTAGGAATTTTTGTGTTTTTTGCTACTTAAAAACTCGCCAAAAAAGATAAAAGAAAACAAACAGACAAACACACATACATGGCACAAACTATTTTGGTGAATATATTTCCCTATTCGGTTCACAACTTAAATAAGTTGATTTGTAATTTTTTTATTATGGTTTACAACTTTGCTATTGCGGTGAACAAAAACATCCAAAGTAATTACAACTCAACTGTGTTGAATTTTGTGAACAGTAAACGTGCCATATTTCATTTTAATGATATTCAATTAACGTGTTTTCATGGTTCAGTTGTCTAGGGGGTGTGTTAAGTTAGAAACTGAGAGTTCCCTGGTTCTAATCTCAGTTTTTTAAAAAGATTTTTTTTTTTTATATTTTTATTTTTTTTATGTTCTAAAAAAGATTTTAAAAAATATTTACCAGTTTTCGCTTTTTAAATTTTATTTATAATGAAGTTTTAAGTATTGTAAATTTGTATGTATAGTTATGTAAAAATTATTAAGTTTTTGTCTAGTTGCTCTGTATTCTGCTCGCACAATGGTGAAGGGTATATAAGATTCGGCACAGCCGAATATAGCACTCTTACTTGTATTATTTCTATTTAAATTTTCATGTACATGAACTTTCGTGAACTGTACCGAAACTAGAATTTACCTTGTACTGAATTTTATAACTGACCTAAAACTGAACTGAAACTAAACTAGAACTAGATTAATACGTTACACATATGTGACATGAGTTTTGCAAAATATTTTCTTAACAGAAACTTTTTGTCACATATTTGTGACATACTTTAGAGTCACTGTTAAGTGACAAGAGTTTTAAGTGAAATCGATGTCCATATATAAGTCACTTATAAGTGACTTGATCTTTTAAAAAAATTGTTTTTTCTAGTTATTTTGTTTATTTCTATTTAAATTTTCATATACTAGAATTTTCCTGAAACTAAAGTAGAATTAAAGTAGAATTGAACTAGTACAGAACTTGAAATGAATTAAAACTGAACTAGAACTGTAATGAAACAAAACTCGAACTAAATTACGAAAAATTGTTCGTTACTGTATTCATTTAATTCGTTAATGATTACACATCATTCATTTTTTTTAAACTTTATTGCCCTTTGGCAAAAACCGTGTTTCATTTAGTTTAACGCGTATCTAAACGCATGATTTTAATTTAATTATGAAGCAAATGAAATGTACTTGCGTTTGACGTAATTTTTTTTTTATAAATTTTATGAGTTAGAAAATTTGCTTAGTTTTCCACAGCATCAATTTGCAGAAGCAGTGTAAGTATTGTTTTTTTTTTGTGATTTATTTTAAACTAAAACGAACATCAAAAGTTTAAAGATTTATGTTCAAAAAATTCATGTTCATTTAGATTAGAAATATTTTTATTTCAATAAGCATATTACGTTCAAAGTGCAGAAATTATCCGATTATTGCTCAAGTTTAGAAGGATTAAATAAGTGTGTGTGGGAAAAAAGAGGAGTGTTAACTTAAATTGTTATTAGATAATGTTATTAAAGTCTTAAATTTTTCAATTAATTTACTACATTTTATTTTTAAGTCATAAAACAACTATACATTATTAAAGACTGATTGAGAATTCCACTTTAAATATTATTTTTCTCGTTGGTTTTCAAATAAAGTAAAATCTTTTTGCTTTTTAATCATGTAAGTTTTGAACGTGTTTTTAAATTGCAACAGTTATCCGTTATTTTTATTTATTCTTCATTACAAAACTCTTTCCTTTATCTATTTCCATATACATCTTTTCATCTCATTTATGGCGGTTGTTGTAAGGAAAACTCTCTAACACATAAATTCTACAAGAAAAAAGAAGAAATCATTTTATCGTATTTTAATATTCAGCCATGATTACCTGCCTAAAGAAGAAAGTTTCCACTTAAGTTAGTTTTGATGAGTATGTTTGTATAGAACTGTGGGCCAGGAAAAAGAGAATTAAGAAGAAATGTCGACAATTTCTTAAGAACTAGAACTGAACTAAAACTGAACTAGAACTGAATTATAACGGAACTAGTACTAAACAAGAACTGAACTAGAACTGAACTAGAAAACTAGAACTGAACTAGAACTGTACTTCAACTTAACTAGAACTCAATTAGAACTGAACTAGAACTGAACTGGAACTGAACTTGAACTGAACACGAACTGAACTAGAACTGAACTTGAACTGAACTAGAACTGAACTAGAACTGTCAAGTTCTTGGTGAGCTCCAGTAAAAGTGCAAGAAAAATAGTGAAAAAGTGCAACAAAATATACAAAACACGTATCTTTGTAACAAGCAATAAATTCTCTATACATTGTGTAAAACATTAGAAAGAAAAATTAAAAAACGAACGTGTTATTTGTGAAATTAATATAATAAATCAAATTCCAATTACAAAATACTTTTAGTAAAAAAAAAAAAACCAAACAGAAAAAGAAAAAACAAAAAATGGATATCTGTGGACAATGCAATAACAATTTGCCATCAAAGTATGTAAGTTGTTTCTCATGTAATGCTAAATACCATTTCTCTTCATGCTGTCCACTGTCTGAGAAAACATACGCGACAATGAACAGCGAGCGGAGAGCTGACTGGAAATGTCAGATATGTAAACCGCGTAAGGGATCTGCAAGTAGCAACAATGCTTATCATGTCGTGGTAGATGATTGCTCTGAAATTGGTAACCAGAAACAACAAAGGGAAGAGGAGAGTCAAGAGAATGGCAACGGTAAGCGCTTTAAAGACTCATCATCTCTTAATGGCACCAACAGTAGCTTGCTCATGATGAAAACAGACGTCAACGAATTAAAAATTGACGTTTCTGCCATGAAAACTGACATAGGAGACATTAAATCTACAATGCAGGAATTAGCAGTCACAATAAATCAGAACAATACCCAAATAAACACCAATTTACAAACAGTTCTCTCCACAATAACAACATCACTTACTACTCTTACTGCGCAAGTAAGTGAACTTTGTGAAAGTAATAAAGAGAAAGATAAACAAATATATGAAATGGATAGGAGAATTAACAACTTAGAACAACAATTGCTATGCAAAAATATAGAAATAAAAAACATAACAAACAAAAACATAAACCCGTCCGATGTGGTTAAAACAATTGCAAAATCCTTAAATATTGAAATAACTGATAATGACATTACCAACTCTTATAACATAATAAAATCGCAAAAAGTCATAATAGAATTTGCTTCTCAAAATAAAAAAAGAGAACTGCTTAGCAAACTAAATCGTCACAGAGTAGACTCAAGCCTTATTAATATTGAGGACACTAACAACAAGTACATTTACATAAATGAACATCTTACCCCACACAAACGGCGATTACTCTGGTTAGCAAAAATTAGAGCTAAAGAATCAAGCTGGCGATTTATATGGGTACGGAATGGTAATATTTACGCCAAGCAGAATGAAACTTCAAGTCCCATTATAATATCAAATACTGCAGATGTTGAACTTATTACATCAAGAATTTAAAAAAAAAAAAAAAAAAATACAATAATAATAAAAACAACCCCAATTATCTTTTTAAAATTTTTTTCCTCTTTTTTTAATGTAAAAAATGACCCCTAATCCAACCTCAATGTTAGATAAGTTTAACCAAATTAATAAAAAAAATTTAAGTTATCCCTTAACAATCGTATACATGAACATCCGCTCACTAAGATTAAATTTTATATCACTGCTAGCTACCTTGCACAATATAATAAACAGCATTAATTTCATAATTCTAGTGGAAACCAATATTAAAAATGATGAACAGCATGCATTCAATATAAATGGATTTAATTCGTATTTTCTCAATAGAGATGGTAGAGGTGGAGGTGTAGCTGTTTATATTCGTGAAAACATTATGCATACAAACGTTCAAATAAACACAGTCTCCTTTGAAATGATCCAGATCGATGTAACAAATAAAAACAAAACACTCTCTTTGCTTACAATTTATCGACCGCCAAAAAACAATGTAAATGATTTTATAATAGAACTTGATAAAACAATAAACACACTAAACAAAAAACAAGACCTTATAATCATTGGCGATATTAACATCAACATTCTCAACCAAAATATTACAACAACAAAATACGCCGAAATGATCTCTTCGAACGGATTAGAGTGTATAATCAAAGAGATAACTAGAGAAGATGTAACAAAGAGAACTTACTCGTGCATAGATCACTTACACACAAGAAACAAGAAATCAAACACACAAACATATGCTGCTGTTGTAAAAACAAACATTTCGGACCATTATGCACTTTTTTGTTGTATACAAGAAGCAAAAGATCAAGAGATTGAAAATCAGGGTGCGGAAAAACCACGCAGGCATGGAACATTTTTAAATAGCTACAAAGTAAATAAAAATATTAAAGAAGTAAACTGGAATGCAATAATCAATCAATATACAAATACCAATTACTTTTTTGATAAAATATATAACACTTTTAAAAATATTTACGAACTATCAAAATCACCATCTAGAAACAATAAAAAACAAAGAAAAGTGAACCCGTGGATTAACGATGAATTAGTCAAATATTGCGAAGTTCGGGATAAACTTTATATTAAGTGGTTAAACAATAAAAATAATAAAAAATACGAATTAGAATATAAAAAATTTCGAAACTGTTTAAATAAAAAATTAATTTATGCAAAAAACAATTATTTTAAAAGAAAATTTTTAGAAAATAGAAATAACATAAGGGCCACTTGGCAGTTAATTAACGAAATTACGGGCAAAAAATCAACCAACATAGACACTTTACTATTAAATACATTTAAAAATGAAAACATATTAAATATAGCAAATAAATTTGCAATAAATTTTAATCAAAACGTACAAAAAATTTTACATAAATGTAATATTAAAACGTGTTTACACCAACCGCAAACAATACAAAACTCAATGTATATGTCTCCAACAAATGAGGAAGAGGTATGTAGTATACTATCAAACTTGAAAACTTATAAAGGTGCAGGTGCTGATAAAATCAGACCCAAGGATTTAAAACATAACTGCCTATACTTAACATCTGTTATTACAAACTTTATTAATTTAAGCATAACTAATGCTACTATACCAAACATTTTGAAGACTTCCCTTATACGTCCAATATACAAAAGCGGTCAAAAAACAGACTTCAACAACTACAGACCCATTGCGATTTTACCAGCGATCGAAAAAGTTTTAGAGGAGATAGTGGCACGAAGACTCAACTGTTTTCTTACAAAATTTAAAATCATTAATCCCAACCAATATGGATTCCAAAAAGGAAAAAATATTAATAAACTGTTAGGAGATTTTTCAAACCACATTAACACATGCCTGAGCAAAAACTTACACTGCCTTACACTTTTTATAGATTTTAGTAAAGCATTTGACACTCTTTCACATAACAATCTACTTAATATGTTAGAAAGGAACGGCATTAGAGGCAAATGCTTGGAATGGTTTGAAAACTATTTGAATTTTAGAACGTACAGGGTCAAAATTTGTGAAACATTAAGTGACAATACCAACTCAGATAATGGCGTACCCCAAGGGTCCAAACTTGGGCCAATATTATACCTTATATACGCAAATGATATGTTAAGTGTACTTAAGAACTGTAAAACCTTTGCATACGCTGATGATACAGCTATTATAGTCGCAGATAAAAACATCGAAACTGCATGCAAAACCATACAAATCCAATTAAAAGAAATAACTAAGTGGTGTCATGATAATGGACTGGTTATTAACGCATCAAAAACAAAAATCTTACATATCAAACCACGTCACCTCAACAGCACAAACACCAAAATAATATTCCATGAGTATAAGTGTTTACACAACATAACCAACGCTGCAAATGCCGATACATGCACTACAGTGATCGAATTCGTAAAATCGTATAAATATTTAGGGGTTTATGTAGACGAAAATTTTAAATGGCTGACACACATTCAGTACATATCAAAGAAACTTAGAAAAGCAGCTTATAGTCTATACCATCTAGGCAACTGTTCTAACTTTGATGTACTAAAACAGGCGTATTTTTCATTGGCTGAATCCTATATTAGGCATGGAATCACAGCTTGGGGAAACTCGACATACTGTAGATCATTACAACAAAGCCAAAATCAAATACTAAAAATATTATTAAAAAGCAAACTACATAAACAGCAACAGTTACAAATAGCACTTGTGTATACTAACAATATGCAAAACAACAGTAATGCTGATAACACATCAAATATGAATAATACCAGTAACAATTATATATATTTCAACAACACCAACATCACAGATGATAATGTTCATTTCGCCAACAACACGTCTATTATCCACACAGTCGATTCTTACACACGTAATGTCATAAACAACACCAGCGAGAATATAATAAATAACATACACAACGCATTTAACTACACAAACAATGCTTATCCTTACAATAACTCGTACAATATCAACACAAACAACAACACGCACAATATTAATACAAATAACACAATCAACAACGTACAACACATTCACATACACATCACAAACAATAGCACACACAATATTAGTGCAAACAACATACACAATATATATAAAAATGGCTCAAACAGCAACACACAAAACATTTATACAAATACCGCCAACACGAACAACAGCAACACCAATACCAACACAAACAACACCAACGTAGACCACACAATATGTAAAATCAACTCCATTATTGCCACAAACGATCAGCCAAACAACAATAACACAGACCACAACGCACACAACATTTATAATAACAACGCCAATGCAATCAACACAGCAGGTAATATCATTGTTACCACAAACGCGGAGCCCAACAACAACGCACACAATATTAACACAAACAACACCAACACAACAAATAATATCAACTCCAATATTATCACAAACGCCCAACCAAACAACTATAGCACAAACAACACTACTACACACAATATCTACACAAATAACACAAGCAATACCGACGCAAGCAACACCAATACAAACAACATATTCGTAAACAACACAACAAACAACAACTCGCACAATATCAACGACAATACAACAGGTAACACCAACTCCGTTATTGCAACAAACGCACAGCCAAACTACAACTTAAGACATCGACACAACCAAGCATATCCAAGTGGCAACATTGCCAGTAACCTACAAATATTGAATATTAAAAGCATTTACCAACTCACACTTATCAGCGAATTCTACAATGATCCTAGATATTTAAACCCTATAAACCACAACCACAACACAAGGCAACGAGCAGAAGGAAGGTTCAAGGTTGAACGACATAAAAACAACTACGGAAAAAATGCTTTGATCACCACACTCCCAAACATATTCAATAAATTACCTATAAACTTACTAAATATTACAAACCCACACAAAAGAAAATCATGTCTCAAAAATTATTTTATTTATAACCAATGAAAACTATAAAATTATACTATATCAAATTTATATTTCATCCTGCAGATAAGCCAAAAGGCTTCGCGGGATTAGACCTAAGATTTTTTCATGTATACCTTGAGAATATTAATAAATATTAATGAATTAAAAAAAAAAAAAAAAAAAAAAAAAAAAAAACGTAAACTTAGCTAGAGCTGAACTAGAACTGAACTAGAACTGAACTGAACTAGAACTAAACTTGAACTGAACTAAATCTCAACTAGAACTGAACTAGAACTGAACTAGAACTGAACTTGAACTGAACTTGAACTGAACTTGAACTGAACTAGAACTGAACTTGAACTGAACTAGAACTCATATTGAACTTAACTTAAACTGAACTAGAACTGAACTTAAGCTTAACTAGAGCTTAACTAGAACAGAACTAGAATTGAACTAGAACTGAACTAGAACTGAACTTGAACTGAACTAGAACTGAACTAGAACTTAACTAAAACTGAACTAGAACTAAACGAGAACTGAACTAGAACTAATATAACGCTGAAAAAGAACTGAACTTCAATATCTTTTTTGAATTAGTACTGAACTAGAACTAGGGGGTCGCCTGGCTTATCTTGACCATGCCGACGACAAACCCTTCTAGCACGTAGTCCCTCCGACATGGTGGAAAGCCATAAAATAGTGGTAAGAGAATCTTCACAAGTTGGTCTCAAAATAAACAAAAATAAGACGAAGTTATTAAGACTAAACGAAACATCAAAAATACCATTTTCTAATGGAGGTATTCAGAAGTGCACAACTTTTGCTTCTTGCATAGAATCATAACATAGACTAGAAGTTCATCTTACGACTTCTCAAACCGCGCTATGAAAGCTTGACAGACCTTTGGCCAACATAACACAGTCCGGAAGTCACCATCAGTGTCTTCACCTACAAAAATTAATATATTTCGTTTGTGAAAGCTGTGCTCCTCTATAGGTGTGAGACTTGGTATATGGCTGCCAAAACGTGAACACAAGTTTTCATTAAAAAATGCCTCAGAAGAATCTATAGAATTATCTGATCCAACGGGATATCGAACGGGATATTCCGAAATATTGAGAAGGAAATGGCGATGGATTGGTCACATGGGACCCTCAGGGAAGCAGCAGGAGACAACATCCTGCCCACACTTATCGAAGGCTGTTAGAAAATGGAGCGCTAGCAGGAAATTAAGTACGTTATAACAAACCGAAACAACTGGAATAGTGTTGTTGAGGCCCCATGCTCCTTAAAGATATGAAAGGAAACAATATAAAAATATACACTAAAAAAAAAGAACTGAACTGAATCTGAAAAATATATTCTAAATTTTTTTAGAATTATAAAGATTTTCCTAATGTTTTACAAATATTTATACTGGAAATATTTAATTTGTTTACAAATATTTGTTTTACCTGTCCCACTGTTTGCTTTTTTAGTATGATTGCTTTTCTTACTTTCTCGAGCTGCTGCTTAATATTTTTTCACACTATTCCACTGACTAAACGAGATTTTATTCATTAACTTTGGCTTATTTCATTTGTCTTGGCCTTAATAAAGATTTATAGAAAACTTTATTTATTTTTGTTTTTTCTTTTCGCTGTTTTGTAAAAAAAAAACAAAAAAATTCTTTAGAAAAGGGCTTTCACAAGAATCATATAAATTTACGCAGTTTATTTGTAAAAATACAGTGGGGCCAAAAGTGGAAACGGATTTTGGATTAAACATCAGATTTTCTAGGATTTTATGGAAATTGAATTAAGGCACTCTTGCTAGGGACAGATTTTATAAAAACTTTTATTTGTAATTAAAAAATATAGATGTATGTATGTTTTTTTTTATAAGACTTTAATGTGCTTCACTTTTGTTGCTTACTGTTGTTTTTCGTTTCAATCAAAAATAAAGTGTAAAAAACTTTCACAAGAAGACAATAATGAAGAAAACTTCATCTAAAGTGAAAATTGTTTGCAACAAATAAACAACGCAACAACAACTGCAAAATACAAAAAAAACTTGAATACTTCAGTTACAACAATAACAAATATAAAAACACATCATATATACAGCCAGCCAGCATCATCATCAGCATCAACAATTTGAATTGGTAATAGAAAATTAAGGTAAAAATACATCTTTACTTTAAGAGTTCTTCTATTTTTTCTTTTGTCTAAAACTTGTGGTTAAATTAGGTTTTTTCACTACTCTAAGCAGATAAATGGGAAAGAATGTAATAAAACAGTGAAGTCTTGACAATAAAGATATTTCTTAAAAGGAAAAAAAGTAATCAATCAATATACAGGATTGTAGAATGTTAATTAAACATCTTGCATAATGTTGTATTTAGAAAATTTTGTATCGACAACTAAAAACATTTAATTTATGCTCAGTGTTGCCATATAACTTTAGACAATGCCACTAATAAGATGCTTAAAATCCCCTGAAATCTCCACCATTTATATATAATTCTACAATATCGTATCAGCTGTCTTCGAAAGACCCATTTCAACCAACACAGAGTTAGGCGCATGAAGGTCTACACCGTGCGTGCTTCTGACGCTTTTAAAAGCAAACCTACTTTTCATTCTACGCCTCAAGGCTTCCTATGCTTTTGTGAGTGTTACTTGCAATATTTTACTATAACTCCTCTTTTTAACGGCTGCCTAGAATGCGGAAAAGCATAGAAGGTGTAGTGTGGACCTTCAGATTTTTTTCTATTTGATCTCTACCTCTCAAAGAAATAATTAAACTGTCTGTTTAAAGAAAGAGTTCTATTCTCCTTTACCTCTTAAAGTTAATATGGGTTAATTTGGCTCATATTTCACTGTAACTATTTGTTCTAGAATTCGTATTCCCCAACAAATAACCGTATATTAGTTTAGGTTTAGAAAAAATCCCCGAGATTTAAGTTTTCCAAAGTTTGTGTCTTTTTTGTTTGTTTTACAAGTGTGTGCGGGTGTGTAAATACAAGAAATACTCATATTAAATACACATACATACATTAGTTTCAGTTGTTAGATATTCTTACGAGTAACATTTTTAAATAGACGAACAAAAAAGACAAAGAAAAAATAGACTTAAAATTACAACAACAAACAAATAACTGAATTCGAATTAAACAGGTGTGTGTCGGTGGACTTGAGAGATATTGCCAAAAAATCGCAAAAGTATTTTGGAGAAAAATCGCTTAAATAAATGGAATCACAAGCAGATAATTTTTTCTTGTTTTGATATGACTTCTGAAGAAATTAATTGATTTTAAGCAAATTTGATTCAAAAGTTTTAAATTTAACAAAAAAAAAAAAAAAAAAAAAAAATAGTTTTGTATTCTCCTTTGTGGACTGCCTGAACATTTTTCATGAACAAAATGACCACCATTTTGAAAACGAGCATTTATTTATTAAGTTATTTCTTTTTTTCGTAAACAAATTCTTAAAAATTTGTATAAAAATAACAGAAATCCGGTTAACGGTAATTTTCACCAAGTCCGGTTAAAACTAACTTTCAATTAAAGTTCCGGTTACCAATATGTTTTGACAGCTATAACCGATAGTTAACTATAACTGAACTTGGTGAAAATGGCCGTAATTTTTATTAGAAAAAAGTTTTTAAGCAAATAATATTTTTTTTGGAAAATTTATGTTGAAATTCAATACCAAAATTTTTTAAAAAAAATCTTGTGTGAAAAACCATACATGTTTTTACATGAAAAAAAATTTTTCTAAAATCACTAAATAAACTTCTAGACTTCGTTAGCAATATCTAATATCAAAGTACTGAAAACACATTTTTGGTTTAAAAAAATTTTTTGGTAACAAAATATATCAAAATTTACGTAAGTTACCCTCGTGTGTGGTTTTCCACACATATGTATTATTGATAAGATCAGTAACAAAATGCTTTTGGAGCTACCTCGCATAGCAAAGAAAATTATTCTTTTTATTTTTAAAGCTATTTTACGCCTTGAATACTATCCTCAAAAATGGAGGATTTCCTTAGTTACCATAATACCAAAGCCAGGTAAAGATCATACAAAAGTTGAGTCATATAGGCCTATTAGCTTATTATTAAATATGTCAAAGCTGCTTGAGAAGTTATTCGTTTCAAAATTAACACCGATTTTAAGTGAAAATAGATGTATTCCAAACCATCAGTTCGGATTTAGAAGAAACAGCACAATCGAACAGACTCATCGAATAGTAAATGTCATAAGAAAAGCATTTGTAGAAAAAAATATTGCTCAACACTTTTCATCGATGTTTCGCAAGCTTTTGATAAAGTCTGGCATATAGGCTTTTTACATAAATTAAAGCAAAATTTACCAGCAAACACACAGAAGCTGCTAGAAAGCTACTTAGTCGGTTGTCAATTTATTATTAAAGAAGGAAATTTCTTAAGTTCACCTCAGCCCATTGGCGCTGGGTCCCACAAGGCAGCATCCTGGGACCTATATTATACTTAATTTATACTTCGGACATGCCAACAAGCAACTATACCCAAACTTCAACATTTGCAGACGATACAGCTTTTCTAAGCGTCCACGAAAACCGTTATGAAGCATCTCGTTACTTACAGCATCATATATTTCAACTAGAAATATGGTTAAGACAATCGAGGATAATGGTCAATGAGCAAAAATGCGTACATATTACATTCACCTTGCGCCGGGAATCTTGCCCCTCTTTTACAATCAATTATCAAATAATTCCTCAACATTCGGATGTAAAATATCTCGGTATACATCTGGATCGGCGATTAACGTGGAAATGCCATATGAAAATAAAAGCCATTCAAATTCATTGGCTTATTGGAAGAAATTCTGTCCTTAGTCTTGATTGCAAGCTTCTACTTTACAACTCCTTCTCAAAGCCAATCTGGTGCTATGGTATTCAGTTATTGGGCACTGTCTCGGCCTCTAATATCGAAAAAATTCAAAGGCGCCTAAATAAACTACTTCGAATAATCACAGCTGCCCCTTGGCATGTTAAAAACTCAAATATTCACAAGGATCTCAATGTTCCATTAGTTAAAACTATGATTTCGAAATTTGCAGTAAAATATTTAAAAAGGCGTGAATAACACCCAAATCCTCTAGCTCGAAATATTTTAAATCATGTCGGCCACACTCGCTTAAGAAGAAGAGACACTACAGCACTTACACTTATATGTGAACAGAACTCGTGATGAAGAAAATTTTTGTCTGGCACTGGCATTAGGATTACGATAAGATTTGATTAATTATTGTTAGTTCATATTAAAAATATGAAGATTCAATAAAAAATAATGAGAAAAAAAATGTAGTTTGCACTAGAAAATACGAATGAAATTCTCTTTTCGACAATGTGGGCCAGGCAGTAAGATAACTTATGTAAACATACACTACGTAAATTAAGATACTTATTAAGAAAAAAAATGCTTTTTATGTAACTAAGATACTTTTAAAGAATAAAAGTACTTTTTATGTAACTAAAATACCTTTTGTTGACAAAAAGTAATTTTTTATTTTAAAGAAAAAAAGTTCTTTTTATATAACTAAGATACTTTTAAAAGAATAAAGTACTTCTTTATAACTTAGAAGATACCTTTGGTTGAAGAAAAGAAATATTTTAAATAAATCCAAATTTAAATTAGGCTAAAGTTCATCAAATTAATATTTTAAATAAATAATTAAAATAAAAATATTTTTTATCAAAGTAATTTTTGGGAATAAAAAATTTTCATTAAAAGATTTTTTTTATAAAAATTTTGAATTAAGCACGAATAAAAAAAAATAATCTTTTAAATAAAAATTTTGTATGCCCAAAAATTACTTTGATAATAAAGAGGCAAGTGCAAGGCTTCAAAAAACTAAAACTGGCAACATGCTTTATTATTTAAAGCAGGTTGTTTTTGTTTTTGTTTTTTTTTCTTAACCTACTAACAACTACAATTAATGTTGGAAGAAGTCCAACCAATTGCAGTGGGGAATGTAAAAAAAGATAAACTCACTGTTTATTGTTGATGTTTTTGATTAAACTTTGATATTGTTACAAGTAGAACTGTTGCATATAATTCTTATACGCTTAACAGTTTTATTTGGTTTAATATCTTTAGTTTTTCTTAAATCTTTTTGGATGAAGTTTCCTGACGATCTGGCCTAAGCAACCAGTGAAATGCGCATAGGAATAGCTTATCCCATCAACAATAAATTTCAGTGTTTTTATCAAGAATAAAAATTGGGAATTAAGCACGAAAAAAAATATTTTTTTAAGAAACTTTTGATTAAATAAAGAGCTTTTTTATAAACACTCTTTATCAATAAAAATAAATTTTAATAATAAGTAGCACGCTTTGATACATTTTTTTTATGTTCAATATAAAAGTACTTTTTGAGAAAACAGAGTACATTTTTTGTAATAAAGCGCCTCTTTATAAAATCATAGGGAGTTTTCTATTATTAAAACTTGATGAAGAGTAAAGAGAACATTTGTCGATGTCTAGAGGATCCAGGCTATGCGTTTAAGGCTTTTATCAATTGCGGTATTCAGGGTTTGGTGCGAATGGTCTTGCAAAATTACGGATAAAAAATAACTAGAAACTGGGAATTATTTTCTTTCGAAGGTTAATTTATATTATATTCAACATTTTTTATGAAATCTTACGAAAACTCTGTGTATTTTGTTGTAGCAATATTGTCTTTTGTATGCAAAAATCTTCTTAGCTGGAACAACGACCGTATAGAAAACAACTGCAACAAATCGTGTAAGATGGAAGACATACGCTCCCAAAGGGGGTAGTGGAAAAATAAAATACATAAATGGACTTTTTTTAAATTAAAGGGACTTTGTAATCGATTTAAATGGTTGATTGGAAAAAAATTCTCTTATTTTTCAAAACGTTCCATTATTTTACAAAAAATTTCCATTTGAATACCTTTGTTCAACAAAGTCCCTTAAATCTTCAAAAAAAAAAAAAAAACTAATCGGGAAAACTCAGAAGAGCTTCTTAGTTCAGATCTTATTAAAGGCCAGATGAAACATGATTTGGATTTAATTACTATTCTTTTCTAACTGCTAACAAATGCCTCACGGAAGGCCTCGGATCTTTCGTATAAGAATGGAGAAGAGAAGGAGTAACATTTTTTATTTTGTGTTTTTTTTTTTTTTTGCAAATGAAAACGTGTGCAAGAAAGATATGAGTATGGAATGGAGCTGGAAAGCCTTGTACATCCAAAAGAAGGAGTACAGAGGCCTTTTAGAGTACAGAGTCGTTCTAGATTGCCTCTGTGCTCCTGCTTATTCCCGCTGGAAATCTGACCTTTATTAAAATTACCTTAAATAATAAAACATTTTTATTTTAAAGAAACGTATGTAATTGAAGAATAAATAAAATACCACCTTATATAACAAAAATTACCTAAAATAGTTTAAAGTAAAAACAACACGACTCTTTATTTCGTAACAAGGCCTTTATGAATTAAACAAAAGAAAGTTACCTTTAACTTAAAAAACCTCCTTCATTTCCAATAGTTGCGTATATTAATAATAAAACCAGGATACGTTGCTGCCCTAATTTTTTCTCAACTTATTTTTTACATACATATACATGCAGGCACATATAAAGAAAAAAAAAAAACCATAGCACTTCAATAAAATTAAATTCATTGGAAAACCTTGGAAGAATTTTTAATTACTTTGATTAATTTGAAACAAGTTTTATTTGATGAACGAATAAAAAAGTGAATTTATATAAAAACTAAAAACGAAAAAAATAAAAGTAAATTTTCACAAAGAGAGTGTTTCTCATCACTTTATTTGTACACGTTCAATTCTGAACTCCAGAGATGGAAAGTTTAATACGATTGTATTTTTTTAAAACATACAGTTAGTTTACACTATCGCACAAGTCTTACGTATTCCATAATACTTTGTGAGATAGAAATCTAATGAGTTTTGTTGCGACTGTCAAAAAATCTAATTTAACATGACAGTTTGTGTTCAAACCATCAAACAAAGTATTTATAAACACTCACACATGAAATAAAATGCAAGTCTGATCTAATGAAAAGTAATATTGTTTAGAAAATTTTTCAAAAAACGATGAAGTCGTATGGGATGACAAACTTTTTTCTTAGTACTTGTAATTTTCGTGACACATTGCATTGCCACTATCACACTTTGTCATAATACTTGAGTTTTTGACAGGTGTTAATACAAACTAGTGTTCGCCTATTGGTCAAAATTCGATCATAAATTAAGAAAACATAGCACATCTAACTATATATGAGTTAACATTTTCGAGCACTTATTTTTTCCGTCTTAGTGGATCAATTTGGCGAGGGAGCAAGCTCCGGTTCATTTTTATCTTTTACGTGAGTTAATTTAATTTTGTAAGTTAAATATTAAAAATATAAATTAAAAACAAAAAGTATCAAAAAGTATTGTCATTCACTCAGAACATTGCATGTTTAATTTTATGTTTCTGTGCCTAATATTACGGAAAATGTATCAAAGTACCAGCTGTTGAACGAAAAAGTACCAAAAAGCTCTTATTCACCCAGTTTAATGTTTAGTTTTATCTTTATAGGTCAAATATTAACAAAAATTCAAAAAGTTCCAGATGAAAAACAAAAAGTACCAACATTTTTCATCTATTAGGTTTTCATTCACTCAGGACCCTGTACCTATAATATTATGTTTCTAATTTCAAAAAAAAAGAAAGAAATTTAATTTACCCTTTTTGATACTTTTTTCTCCCCATAGAGGTTCGGTCGACAAACAAAGGAAGAAAACATTCTTAATTGTTTTGCCTAAAGCCCTTATGACACTAAATTTTTAAAGCATTGATCAAGTTTTGGTGAACAGTGCAAATATAAAGTAATAGAAAAATTTATCAAGTGCGAAGGGTTCAGCTGTATTAAGATAAATGGCAAGCTATCAAACATTTTACTAAAGTTATCGATAAAAAATGAAGTTATGTCAAAAAAAATGTAAAATTGTTCAACTTAAAATTGACATTTCAAGCTTGAAATATTAAAAGTGTTGCTGAATCAGCGGTTTATGGGCAAATAAAACGATTTACCGCTTTTTTGTTTTAGGTTTCTCATAAACAAAAAGTTGGCAACATTTAATAAAATTAACAGAACAGGGATGTCTAAGTTGTTTCAATTGTACTTTTTTGTTGATACTTTTTAATCTAACGGCCATTTTCTCATTAGGCAATTATCTTTTTTCCCAACGAAAAACTGCACATTAAAGAAATTTGGTTTTCTCAATGTCTCATTTGCTTCGATTTTATTGCAAAGCTAACCGGCACTCATCTGCCAATTATTTATTTTCCTTTTATTTGCCGTACAGATAAATTCAATCAGCTGACTCCCAACTTTTACATGTATTTTGAGTGGCGTTGCCAGCTTAAAACAATGTTTTTTGTCGGTATATTGAGAAAACCAAAATCATTGGACAGTTTATCGGTCCAATAAATTTATGTTGACATTAAGTAACAGGCAGTTTGTCGATACATTGAGAAAATGGCCATAAGACTTATAATATCTTTTTGTGGTGTTTTTTTAAAACATAAATTACAATTAGGTACAATTTTTAAAGGTTGTTGGTACAATTTTAAAAATTCTCAACGCCATCCCTGAAACAAAGCCATAACAAGAGAAAAAAAACTAAAAAACTTTGCTTACATTTTTATAGTTTGCTCTTTCTACCACTTACTGTTTCTTTCTATCAATTAATGAATAAAAAATGTAGTGTCATAAGGGCTTTAGCCGATTTATACAAAAGATTTATATAGTCGAAATATTTGAAAACCGGTTTCTGAAAAATGTCGAATAATCGACCACCCTATTTTTTCATTATTTGATAATTGAAAGAAAAACTAATTTTTTATTTATGTATGTATGTGTTCTGCATATGTGTGAGTAGCAAATTTAAACGCTTATAACTCTAATAAAATATATATTTTGTACTTCTGTGAGTAAATACCTTTCAAATGCTGTATATTTTGTTCAAATTGGTTAACATATAGAGGAGGAAAGCGTTCTTAACCGGCTTGCCTTAGCCGATTTATATATATAGATTATAATAGTGTAAACTAGCCTTTAGATATATGTGTATATTAGAAAGTCTAAAAATACTTTACATATTGATTGAGCACTGTTGAGACATTTAACCAGGCCGAAACCAAAAACTGTGTAACGAAAAACGCAAATGTGTACAACTTTGAAAGCGCTTGTTTACATTTAATCAATCAGAAGTAAAGGCAATAGTTTTTTAAAGCCAGAAATTTTAACAATGAAAAAATTTACTATTTTAAATTTTTATTGATGACAAAAAAAAAAATAAAAAAAATTCCAGTTTTCCATCTCTGTTTTTTTTTTTTGCAATAAAAATTCACTTAAAACACTACGTTTGAAAGAAATAAAAAGAGAGAGAAAAAGCGGTCTAGGGTTAAAAAAATTTTTACTAAACTTTATCTTTCAGTTGAGGGGGTGCTCAAGGTTTTAATTTTAGTTTTGTTACCAAAAAGTTTTGCTCTTTCCAAAAACGTGTGTTCTTTTTGTTTTTGTTTTAATAAGTTTTATTTGAAAAAAAGTTTCTTCTTTTCAATTTGAGTATAAAAATCTAATAGGATTTTCTATTGTATACGTTTAATAGAGCTCAATTCATGGTTACCGCAAATTAATTTTATAACAATGTTCAGTGACCGTAGATGTTCGACATTAGAGGAATATGAAACATTTGATATAGAATTCAAATGCTTTTAAAAGACGAAAGGACATTCGTTTAAATTAATTTAATTAAACCAATAATATTATTTTATTTGCGACATACATAAAAAATTTATTTACTCAGATTAAATTTCTTTTCTTTGACATGATGTATGGGTGACCTCATTAGCGTGACAATCACAAACACTTTTGGACAGCTGAAAACCATTTTCAAATAAATCTTCGAAAATCCTAATTCAATCAATTGTTGGAAAACAACCAAGAAATAAAAAATCAAAATCGTTCAGAAATAATTAAAAAAAATAACTTGAATAGAGCAAAATTGAGCAAAATCATAAAATTTTCAATGAAGTTTGAACTTTTGTCCCCTGTAACTCTGTAATTTCTTGACCAATCTTCACAAGCAATCCATGGTTATTTTATAAATTTTATAAAATTTCACTCGAAAGAAAGAATTACAACCCCGTTTAAAGTTGTTGAAGATATTTGCATTTCAGTCACATCATCTTTTTTAAAAAACACAAATAACGGTTATTTTGGAATATCTCAAAAACTGTTCTACTTCATATTCGGATTCAGTGGGAAATTTTACATAATGATTGGCTGTCAGATTCATTTGGTCACGACTTTGTTGAAATTTTGTCACGTAGTGTAAATAGATTATTGTCAAATAGTATATTTTCGAAATTTTTGAGAAACTTAGAGATTCCAAAACAAAAGCCATGATTTGACTTTTTAGGGAGTACCTCTATTTCCCAGCTTATTTGCCTAATAACGTGTATTAAGCTGCATAAAAATCGACCTCATTATCTTAAAAGCACTTACATTTTTTTCGTTTAAAATATAAACAAATTGTCTTTAAAATTTTAATTATAATACAATTTAGTAAGAAAATTTAATGTTTGGGATATTTAACTTAAGTGTTTTTTCCTCTTGACCTCATGCTACAATCTGGGTACTTTTAATATGGGGGTTTTGTATTAATTCTAGTTGGAAATGTGTGTGTGTGTGTGTGTGTAAATTAGTTTAGCTGACACAAGCACTGAATAGTTTGTGTTTGCTGCAGCCGGAAACGGAAATGCATTGCAAATGTTACTTTTAAGACATTTAATTTTTCTTCCTTTATGTATTTAGGTCATTTTCTTTTTCATTCTGTGGTTAAAGTTTATTATTTTTTTTCTGCAACTTTTCTTTAAAAACCAACTTTGTTTTCTTAGTTAATATCCGTAATTTTCCCTTTTAAAATGTTTTCTTCTTAGGCACGTTTTCGCAACTTACCGATAGTTAAAACTAGACTTAACCCAGCCTTTTAAAAATAGTGTTCCATTATTAAAACTTTACTTTAGCCCAAAGTGAACGATAAAGAAAATTAAGGTGCATCCTATCTGGTAGGTTAAAGTAAAGTTGTAATAATGGAACAATTTTTATACGGCCGATAAAATCCTACCTTTAGCTATCGGTATGTTGTGAAAACGGACCTTATTAGACTTTTTAATTTTCTTCTGTACAGCTGTGTTTAAGTTGGCTTTATATTTCGCTTAAGGTGTGTTTTAAATGCTAAACTTTGTTTTTTTTTTGTACTTCTTTTTAAATTTACCATGAAACATGAAGACAAAATACGTGTTAAAGTATTTTAAGTATGCCATAAATTGTGACACATCCGATAAATTGTTTATGGCCGTTCAACACGCAACTTGTGCTGTTTCTGTTACTTTTAGTATATTAATGACCTGATTTTTCACTTCTGCTTTTATTTTACAATCGTTGCGTTTTACAAAAATTAGAAGATGTTTTTAAAATTGTTTGATTTTATACGCCTGACGTTGTGACAGGGGGGACGGGAAAGATGAATTAAATGCTGTGTTGACTGCTTAAATGACAAGGAAGGGAAAACAATGTTGGTTTTGTTTATAGTTAGAGGGGAAAAAAATATAAACAGGATAATGAAAATAGCATACAAGATTTAACAAATTTCGCAAGTATTTAAAAGAAAGAATAATTATTTTTGTCGCAACGAATATTCTGAAGAAATTTTCTAAGAAAACGTAAATTTTTAAAAAAATTTCCAAAAGCAAAAAATTCTTTAAAATACTTTTTTGGAAAAGAAAATTTTGGAAAAAACTTTTAAAAGTAAAAAAAAAAAATTATTGATATTTCAAAAGATTTTGCTATTCGTGCTTAATTCCCAGTTTTTATTCTTGACAAAAAACACTTGAAATTTATTGTTGATGGGAATAATTGACAACATCTTTTGTAAGTTGTTGTTGTTTTTTTTTTTGTTTTTCTTAACCTACTTACAACTACAATTAATGTTGAGAGAATTTCAACTGATTGTAGTGGGGAATGTGAGATGAGATAAACCCACTGTTGTTTATTGTTGATGTGTTTTGTTCAAGCTGTGATATTATTACAAGTAGAACTGTTGCTATAATTCTTATACGTTTAACAGTTTTATTTGGTTTAATATCTTTAGTTTGTCTAAAATCTTTATGGATGAAGTTTCCTGATGATCTGGCCTAAGCAACCAGTGAAATGCATAGGAATAGCTTATCCCATCAACAATAAATTTCAAGTGTTTTTTGTCAAGAATAAAAACTGGGAATTAAGCACGAATAACAAAATCTTTTGAAATTAAAATTTTGTATTCCCAAAAATTGAAATTACTTTTTGATAATTATTGATATTTTTTATCAACAATTGTGATTTTTAGTTGAACTGATAAATTTTAAATTTAACCCGAGTTCGATCCCCAGCTCAGCCAAGAAAATTATCAATAAATTTCATGTTGTAAAATTCCTTCCTTCAGTAAAAATAATTTAATGAAAATTAAATTTGATGAACTCAAGCTTAACTAAAAATATCAAAAATTGATAATTTGTATTCTTAGGCTGAGCTGGGTATCGAACTCAGGTTGAATTTACGTTTCGAGAGTAGCCACATTCTCATCATCAGAATTTTTTGTAGTTCTACCCTCTGCACCACTGCAGTGCCTGCCAGCCAACAGTCAAACATCAATATTTAACCACATCGGCAGTTGATGTGGCTTCCAAACAAATTTCCTTAAAAAATATACATTTTCGAAAAATTTTATTAAATAAATTATTAAGAAATTTTTAATAGAAAAGTTAATTCCGGAGAAAATATTCCATCGGTTGTTAGAGTCACAAAGGGACCGCTATAAGAACTTAAGTGAGCCGTCCTCGTGTCAGCTGCCCATTGAATCTAAGAGTTCTTTAGAAATTTTATTTGGAAATGGAAATTTTAGAAATTATTGGAGGCTTCTCTTATAAAAACCTAATGTAAAGAGCATTTTCGACAAAATTTCTATAAGAAACAAAAATTCTCTAAAGTTATTTTCGGGAATACAAAATTTATTATTATGATTTCGGTATGACGTGCTAAATTACCAATTTTTCATACATGTTTGATAAATACACTTTAACTTATTGTTGAGGGAAAGCTAGCTTCTATGCGCATTTCACTGGTTGCTTAGGCCAGATCATCAGGAAACCTTTTCCAAAGATTTTAGAAAAGCTAAAAATATTATACAAATAAAACCCTAAAGCGAATGAGAATTTTAAATACTCAAAGTCTTACTTGTAACATTATCAAAGCTTAAACAAACCACCAACAATAAACAGTGAGTTTATATATTCTTACATTCCCCTACAAATGGTTGGGTTCTTGCCGACTCGAATTGTAGTTGCAAGTGGGTAAAAACAAAAAACTAAATTAAAAAACAAATTGTTTCATCCCATTGTGTTCTTAAGAAAACAAAAAAAAAAAAACAAAAAAAAAAAAAATTGCCAATTCAGTTTTCTGCACGGGCACATGCCAGCAAGAAATCTCCATAGAAACAAAAGTTCTGTAGAAACCTACCTAAATCTTACCGTATCAAAACTCTTAACTCAGAAGAAAACTTGTGTGGGGATAATGGACCAGCTTGGCAGAGACGGTCCAACAAATCAACTTTGCAGAAGGATTCAGAATATTTATACTTAATAGGGTCTTTAATCAATTTTGTCTAAATTACGAAAGCAATAGCATCTTTCCATCTGTGTTGGAAATTATAAAAAAGAATTTGTTTAATTTTCGTTTTTTCTTTTTTTTTATTAAAATCCACAAATCAAACAATATTTGGCAACATATGTTTGTTAGCAAATAATTATCCTGGCAGTCATAGAATCAACAAATCGTCAACATCATCTGTGTGTTACTTTGAAAATAAACTACATTTGACACATGTCAAACATGTAGTGACATGTGACAGAGCAAAAAAAAAAAAAAAAAAAAATTATGTTAACAAAATACAAAATATAACGTAAATTATTAAAAATATTCCAAAAATACAATTTTATTGTATAAAATATGATAAGCGAGTTTAAAACGCCCTTTATATAAGTGAATTAGGCAACAAAAATCCTCAAAGTATATTGTTATTCATACGAGAAAAAAAATCATAAAAATCGCTCCTATATGTATGCAACATTATATTAAATAACATATTCACAATAACCAGCCGTTGTGCTGTCTTAAGGATGTCTGTCAGTCACACATTCTAATCAATTACGTATTCATACTATTGAAGACATGAGTTCGAATACAATCTTATGAAGGAAGAATAAAAAAATTGATTTTACACATGTGTTTCTTAGTGATTGTCAACTTAATTGTAGCGTCAAAATGAGTAAATGGGATTATTGCGTCTGCATGTTCAAATAATGCTGTCAATGTATGATTGTGACATTATTAATTTAATTAAAGAACAGATACAAAAAAAAAAAAAAAACAAACATACTTATGAAAAAATAAAATAAAATAAATTTTTTTAAGCACCAACGGTTTTTTTCGTTTTTAAAATCATCTTGGTAATATTCTTAAAGCAATAAAAATTGTGTTTTTTTGAGCATATTAGAACATAAAATTGTCTACAGCGATGCACTGAAAAAATTTTCTTCACAGATCCAATGAAATTTACATTAAAATTCAACCTATGTAAACTTTCATTGGATTAATGAAGGATTAATAAAATCAATGACAAAATTTTCATTGATTTTATGAATCCTCATTGAAAAAATGGATAAAATAAACGTTTGCCATTAAACTAATGCAAAATTTTCATTGATTTTATGAAACATTTCATTAATCCAATGAAAGGTTGAATAGGTTGAATTTTAATGTAAATTTCATTGGATCTGTGAAGAAAATTTTTTCAGTGCATCGCTGTAGACAATTTTATGTTCTAATATGCTCAAAAAAACACAATTTTTATTGCTTTAAGAATATTACCAAGATGATTTTAAAAATGAAAAAAACCGTTGGTGCTTAAAAAAATTAGTTTCATTTTATTTTTTCATAAGTATGTTTGTTTTTTTTTTTTTTTTTTTGTATCTGTTCTTTAATTAAATTAATAATGCCACAATCATACATTGACAGCATTATTTGAACATGCAGACGCAATAATCCCATTTACTCATTTTGACGCTACAATGAAGGATATTAATGAAGGATTAATAAAATCAATGACAAAATTTTCATTGATTTTATGAATCCTCATTGAAAAAATGGATAAAATAAACGTTTGTCATTAAACTAATGCAAAATTTTCATTGATTTTATGAAACATTTCATTAATCCAATGAAAGGTTACATAGGTTAAATTTTAATGTAAATTTCATTGGATCTGTGAAGAAAATTTTTTCAGTGTGGGGCTCAGTTTTGACTTAATAGATTACTTAGTAAACGAAATTGCCGCATGCGAAGTTAGACAAATCCACACTTGACTCTACAGAACCCAACACTACATCCAGAAAAATACACATGGGATTTTATTTTTTCAAAACTTTTATTCAATCGCATTTGTTTGCTAATATCTCAGCCATTTATCGACAGTTCTTGAACAAATTCTATAGAACATTTTCTAAAATCCAAATGCAAAGTCCGCTATTTTAATTGAACGACATGTTTAGAAAATCGCTTGAAACTTCTAGCCCTAAAATTAACTAATAAAAATTGATATTCCTTCATATTATTATGTCTATATATATAAAAATAAGTTGCATTGTGTAAGTAATTGATGTTCTCTGTAATGCGTGAACCGATTTTGTTTCTGCAAGGTTTTTATGTATCAACGGTCTTCAAATGTGTATTGGTACATGATTTATAGCCATTTTAGTGAACACTGAATTCATTGCAAAACATGTATTTTTTTTGCATGGAAATTTTTCGAATTTGACTTAATATTTTGAAAAACTGAAATTCAATTAGTTTTTAAATTCCTTACAACTCGATTTAAGTCAAACCTTTAAAAAAATTTTTTGCTATTCGTGCTTAAGTCCCAGTTTTTATTCTTGACAAAAACACTTGAAATTTATTGTTGATGGGATAAGCTATTCCTATGCATTTCACTGGTTGCTTAGGCCAGATCATCAGGAAACTTCATCCATAAAGATTTTAGACAAACTAAAGATATTAAACCAAATAAAACTGTTAAACGTATAAGAATAATAGCAACAGTTCTACTTGTAACAATATCAAAGCTTGAACAAAACACATCAACAATAAACAACAGTGGGTTTATATATTGTAGTGGGGAATGTATGATGAGATAAACCCACTGTTGTTTATAGTTGATGTGTTTTGTTCAAGCTTTGATATTGTTACAAGTAGAACTGTTGCTATAATTCTTATACGTTTAACAGTTTTATTTGGTTTAATATCTTTAGTTTGTCTAAAATCTTTATGGATGAAGTTTCCTGATGATCTGGCCTAAGCAACCAGTGAAATGCATAGGAATAGCTTATCCCATCAACAATAAATTTCAAGTGTTTTTGTCAAGAATAAAAACTGGGAATTAAGCACGAATAGCAAAATCTTTTAAAAGTCCAACCTTTACTTTAGTTTAGCTACTTAGGTATTGTAAATCACATCTTCGAAACATGTATTTTTTCGTGCATGAAAATTTTGCAAATTTAAGTTAATATTTTGAGAAACTGAAAGGTGTCCATCTGGCATTGCAGCCACTTTGTTAGATGGTGGTCGCACAGCACATTCTGCTTCGAAATTGCCATTGAATTACCAAGTTAATGAAACTCCCACATGTAACATTTCAAAAACATCTGGAACGGCAAAATTATTGAAACGTTGCGTTAACATTATTTGGGATGAATGCATTATGGCGAATAAGAAATCCGTTGAAGCATTGGAAAAAACAATGAAAGAGCTTCGAGCTAATCCAGAGTTGTTTGATGGTGCCTTGATTTTATAGATCAACAGCTGCGGATAATATTAACGCTTGTTTAAAGTCTTCATGCTTATGGAGATTTGTAAAAACATTGAAACTCACTACTAACGTTCGTGTTCAGTTCCAGAATGATCCATCTGCTGATAAGTTTTCTTAGCAATTGCTGACAATTGGGAATGGTACAATGCCTGTTAATGACACTGGATTGATAACATTGCCAGATGATTTTTGCCATTTCGTACAGTTAAAAGAGGAATTGATTGAACGTGTGTTCCCTAACATAGCACAGAGTGACAGAGCAATTTTAGCGGCAAAGAACAAAGATGTTAGTGAATTTAATATGGCTATACAATCAAAGATTCCTGTCGTATTGGTTTCGTACATGCCTGTGGATACTGATACCAATGTAGAAGATATTGTGAATTATCCAACAGAATTATTGAATTCGTTGAATTTGCTAGGATTGCGTCCGCATAATCTCCAATTGAAAGTTGGAGTCACTATTATTATGCTTCGCAATATCAATCAACCCCGTTTGTGCACTAAAAAAATTTTCTTCACAGATCCAATGAAATTTACATTAAAATTCAACCTATGTAACCCTTCATTGGATTAATGAAGGATTAATAAAATCAATGACACAATTTTCATTGATTTTATGAATCCTCATTGAAAAAATGGATAAAATAAACGTTTGTCATTAAACTAATGCAAAACTTTCATTGATTTTATGAAACATTTCATTAATTCAATGAAAGGTTACATAGGTTGAATTTTAATGTAAATTTCATTGGATCTGTGAAGAAAATTTTTTCAGTGTGTATAGGTAGGGATGAAACGATACCTCTAAGGTATCGATACTTTTACTCGATGTGGTATCGCTCGTAAAGTATCGATACCTACTTAGTATCGAAAAAAAGTATCGATACTTACTTGTATCGGTACTTGTATCGGTTTGTATCATAAAATAATAGAAAGCAGCATTTAAAAACATTCTTATTAGTGTTTTAGTGCTATACAATACAATAAGATGTACGACTTGGGTTGCCAGATATCAAAAGTCAAATAACTGGACAATAGAAAAAATTCACCTGGATTTTAAAAAAATAACTGGACAATTTGAAAAAGTACTTAACGATAAGAAAATATAAAATTTTACTTCAGATTTTATTTTGCAATAAAAAAAAAAAAAGTTTAAAAAGCAAAGAAACGTAACACTTTAAATGCAGTCTTATATCATATTACAAAATTATAATCAGGGCGAATTTACTACAAGTGGCAGCGAAAAGTCTGCTGACTTTGACAGTTCGAACCAATTTGTTTTGGTTTCATAATACATATATTATTTATAAATAGTTGACATTTCGAGACGTTAACATCAGCTGTTTCTATGGTTTTTGTTTTGATTTAGTATTGCTGCCACCGTTTATATAAATTCAACTTGGTATAAATTAGATTAAATCAAATAAAAAAGTACATAAACAGCCATGTTACGAATCGAGTGAAATTCAAATCAATAGAGATTTCCTGTTAAATTTTTGTTTAAATTACCGTCGTTTTTTTTATTTTGAGGTAAGTTCTAATACAGATAAGATGTACTCATAGTATGAAGTATATAAAAAAAATTATTATATGAACTTTAAACACTGGATCGTTTTGAAAGTATGTTCGATTTTGATTTCACTCGAATTCGAATTTGTTTGTATTGTTATTTGAAGAATTTAATAACTCTATTACTTTAGTTGTAAGCATAAAAGTTTGAAACATTTTGCAACGTTCATCAACATTTTGTATTATTAAAATTGTAGCCTTTATTCGGTCATATGAATGGATTCTTGTGAATAAAGATTATCAGAAATACCTCAAGTGCATGCACAGAAAGTACTGCCAGATGGCATGACTAACAAACGAGATCAATTTTAATAAGTTTTGTACGTTGTATTTTTGAAAAACTGGATCTCTATCTCATTAATTGGAATGCTTGTCGACAAAATAGAAATTGTTTCCTTACGATTTTTTCTTAGTACAGTAGAAGCTCAGAGATTCGAACTCTCACAAATTAGAATTTCCAGAAATTCGAATCAGTATTTTCATTACATTTGGCGCTCTAAAATTAGAATCCGAAATTCGAATTTTCGAGTGGTTTTTTTCTTTTTATTGTAAACACTAACATTTTGACAATTAAGTTGACCCAAATACAAAGTTTAAAGGGGAATCCCATTTTAAAAAATGATTTACAGGTTGTTAAACCATAATCCACGGTAATAGTGAGTCACCATAACGTCAAGTTTTTTGCGCAACTTAAATAGACTTTTCTTTGTTTCAGTATTTAAGAACTTCTGTCATTGAGAGGTACACAATTGAGCAGCTCGTTAAGATTGTTAAAGCCTTTTTCGAAAATGGGCGTTCAATAAAAATGCATTTCGTGCACATCGTGTTTTTTTTGGTCAGCATAATCGAACAAATGTTTCCACAATCAGGAGAATTGTGCGCAAATTTCAGCAAACCGGGTCTGTAGGTAATGGGAAAACATATGTGCATGCTCGCCCACTTAGTTCTGCGGCTGGCAGTGTTATCGGGCCGTACTTCTTCGAAAATGATGTCGGCCAAGCAATTACCATGAATGGTGTTCGCTATCGCGACATGATAACGGACTTCCTATAGCCAGAAATTGAGGAAATGGACCTAGACGATATGTATGTGGTTTATAGGTGTTTACTGGTCAAACGGTTTCTAGATAACGTTACTGGTGCTCCAGCTTTGGAAAATAATCAAAAATTTAAGATTAATGTCAATACCAAAGTGAAACGATTACTTTTGACCGATACCGAGTATTTTTTACCGATACTACTTGGTAGTCAGTTGCTAAGTATCGATTACAAAAATACTTGGTACTTATATAAAAGTATCGAATATGTACTTGTATTTACTCGTATCGTTTCATTCCTATGTATAGGGACAAGACTTGCTATTAAAAGGTTGATGGCTTATGTAATTTAAGCTGCTATTTTAACTGGAAAATTCAAAGGCGAATATTTATTCATTCCATTTGAATTCAAACGGCTTCAGTTTTTTGTTCGGCTTGGGTTTGCGGTTACCATTAATAAGGCGCAAGGCCAATCGTTAGGAATTTGTGGAGTGAATTTAGAGTATCCAGCTTTCTCACATGGGCAGTTGTATGAAGCCTGTTCGCGGGTTGGCAAACCATCGTTTTTGTATATTTAAACCGAAAATGAAAAAACAATAAATGTTGTGTACCACAAAGCATTACAATAAAAACAATTTATCACTGATTTAAATGAATTCGAATTGGTTTCTTATTTTCTTTTTTGCACTACGAAGTGTAATAACTTTATTTTAGAAATAGGAGTTTTGGTGGAGTTTATTAAAATATTGTTTTATTAACATAGCGGATTTTGGAAGTGAACTACTCAATTGTAAGAACTATTTGTAATTGAAAACTATATTAGTCGAGTGTCCTATTGTCCTCCTTTTGGTTTCACCCCAATCCGATTTTGTTTGTTGCACTTTGTAATCAATCGAAATTGTAACAGGTTGTGCAACTTGAATCAAACAAAATGAAAAACCTAATGGTGTTTTCTTTTGTTCAAAAAAGTGTGACACTTTTTTTAAACAAATGCAATTTGGTGTCTGTTTTATAAAGATTTTGCTTCCAAAAAAGCGTGAGTTTTTTTGAATTAAACAAACAAGCCACCCTTTTCGGGAGCAAAATGTTTAAGAAACAGACTCTAAATTGCATTTTTTTTAAAATAAAATGTCACATTTTTTGTAGAAAAGAAAACACCATAACTAAGCCTCAGCTCTTTAAGAAGAAATAGAATTGTTTAATAAAAGGTCAAAGCAACTTGAATAAAATGATCAAAGATATATTCTTTAGAAGAGTCTCAGAGTAAGGACGACGAACATGCCAATTGCAAGAGGTCCCTTGCCCTGCTAATGAACTAGAATTAAGGTGGTACCTATTTTTATTTATTTACATTTAATTTGGTTGTACAACTTCATTCAAGCTTAATGTAACAGAACAAGAACTAAAACTTAACTCAAACTAAGCTAGAATCTGAGTTATAATCAAAGCAACAACCTCTACTAAAATCTGAACTAGAACCACGATTCGAGTTCAAGTGGAACTGCGAAAAATCTACATTTTTACATAAATGTCCTTATGGCGTAACGTGTCAATATCAAAAGTATATATTTTTGCTGAGCCGAATATTTCATAAACCTCCCCCCCCCCCCCTCCCCACCCTCTACAGAGAGTAAGAATATTATAGAAGCGAGCTTTGAGTGGGATCTCTAAATTGTGAATAAATCTTTATGCCGCCCCTATATGTTGCCACTTGTTGTACAATTGGATCATGTTCTACGTTAGAGATGTGTTTGGTCTTACCCAACAAACACGGAGGTTTGATTTCAAATTGAAAATGATTTGAAATCAAACGTTTTCTCAAACGACAAACGTTTGATAATGATTTGAAAATCATAGCGTTCTCAACAAAAAGGGGAAATTATTTTCAAATTGAAAAATGCCTAAATTTTCAAATTGCTTTCAAACGTAATTCTCAAATGCTTTTCAAATGTGGATAATAATACAATGTGGAATATAAATAAAAATATTTTATTTTTTTTAATTTGAATATATTATTTATTTAAATAAACTGTGAGATAAACATTCGGCAGCATAGCTAAAAGATGAAATAATGCTCTTTCCGTCCTCTAATTCTTGGAAAGACAAACTACTTGGCTCCTTCTTATTTTGAGGGTTGTTGCACCGCGATCGTTCAACAAACTTTCTTCACTTTCCCGTTTTATTTTCCTTTTTTTCCGTTTTTTTTAATCATTGTAATTACTCACACATAATTTTTATTTTTCACAAGAAATAAGCTGTTCACTTTATATTAAAATTTATTTTTAATAGTAAAACACATGTAACCACAAAGTAAAAAATTTAACTTTAATCGCCATTTTTAATGATCACATTTATTTTTTGCTTCAGTATTGCCACGTTTATTTTTGAATTGAATTTAACATTTGACAAACATCAAATCAGTGATGCCAACTTAGTGCTTTTGGCACTATTTATGGTGCTTTTTGATACCTCAAAACGCCAAAATTTTATCCATAGTGCCAAACTAAAAAAAAGCACTAACTTGGTGCTTTTTAAATTTTTCGTTAGTGCCTTTAGTGCTTTTTACAATTTTTTTTTTCTACCATTTTTAAAAAATACGATTATATAGAGGATGATTTAGTTGAACTTTGCTATTTGCGGTACAATTTTCAGAAGGTTTGTAAAGATTTTAAGATTTCAAATGATAAAAAAGTGATAAATGAAAGTTACATTCGTTTTACCAAAAACTTTATTTACGAGGTTAGAGCTAGGCTTCCTAGCAATTTGGATATTTTACGAAACGTTGCACATTTTAGCGTTGACAACATATTTAGTAATCGAAATAAAAAAGATTTATTTCGGTAAACATTTTGTTAAAGATGTAGACACTGTTTCAAAAAGAGAATATGAATTGAAAAATATTAAGAATTGTTAAAAAAAAATGCAGTCGGAAACCGTACAAAAAACGCAAAGACTTCAACAACAAAAATAGAGCCGTAGCTTGGTATATGCAAAGTGTTACCTAAATTAAAAACAGCGCTTTAGTTTTCCAAGTGTTGTGCACCTCTAGTGCTATTGAAAAAAGGTTTGACTAAGTATCAGATTGCAAACATACATGTTTTTTCTATTTTACACCTTATGTGTGTTCTTTATTCAGAAGCGTACATATGTTAAAATAATTGTTTAATATCATATGCCAATTGTCTTATTAAACTTTGCACGATTTTAATTTAGATTTATTTAAACGATAAATTATAAGTTTTTTTTTATCAAATATGGGCTGCCATTAAGTTTAATGCAACAGGCCATATTTTTCGAGTTACCAAAGTCGAGCTCGCACTGTATTACTTTAAAACTGTTTTATGGCCAATTTAAACTCTAAATGATTTGGATGATATTATTTTTATTGAAGATAATAATAATACATGTAAAAATATTTATATACAAATGTAAATATATTTATTTTATTATTTAATCTTAAATGAAAATGGTCCCCATCAACGCCGACGCCTTTTTTTAATTTTTGGAGGTATATAATATTCGGCACAGCCGAATGCAACTTGTTTTGTGTTTAATTAAATTGTAAAAATGGCTTAGTGCTTTTTAACGCTTTTTTTTGTTCCAAATAGTGCTTTTTAGTGCTTTTTTTAAATTTGAAAGTGCTTTTTGCTCTCAAAAAGTTGGCATCACTGCATCAAATTGATAAAACATTTGATATCAAATGTTTATTTTCAAATCATTATCAATTTGAATTAAAATGTTAAATCAAACAATTGAAAAACGTTTGAGAATTGTGTTTGATGTCAAATGATAAATTCATTTCATATCAAAGGTTTGACTTCGTGTTTGTTGGGTAGGTTGAATTATATATCAACATTAATTTAACTGGTTTATTCAACTCAATTGTACGACCAGTTGCAACGTGTACTTGCTTTTAGTACGAGGTGTACTTAAAAATTAAAGTATGCAAAACACCAAGAAGTAAGTGCTTAAAACCATCCAAAATTATATAAGTTTCGCAAACCAATATGCGGGCATGGGCGTGTGTTTTTAAAAGTTTAGTGTAGAAGCAACAACAACACTACAAAAAAAGGTAAAAATCGATTTGTTTGTTTTGTGTAAAAACAAGACAAGACTACAAAAAGAAAAACTTAATTTTTCTATTTACAAAGTAGGATTAAAAGCTAAAATTCCTATATTCTATTTGCTTAAATTATTTGGTGAAATACATAAAATTTCCAAAGTAGAATGATAACGGCCACCATATCGGGTATGCTACTTTTGTATTATACTTGGGAGTTGTTTTGTTCTCTAGGGTAAGTGATAAGGATATAGAATAAATATATATTGTGATGAACAGGGAAACCAGAAATATGCAATTGCATGTTTTTCCTTGTACGTCTAATGAAGGCAGAACAATATATTTATCCGTTTTAGAGCTTTTTATGAATTTTGGCATCGATTTGTTAGTGCATATTTTACAGTTTGCAGCATTTTTTGCATATTTTAGTTAAAAGAGCCTTTTTGCAGCATTTTTTTGGTTTATAGCGCATATTTTGCCATTTTAAAGCATATTTATAATATAAGAATTCAATATTTCTTTTAGATGCCTACAATAGCTTTCGCAGCATATAAATTTTTTTTTTAAAAAATCTGTTACTTCAATTTCCACATCTACATTGTTGTCATTAAGGATAAATGTTATGCGATTTGTATCTATCTTCTTTTAGTATTCCGGTCAACTCAGAATCACTTTTTAAAGTGATTTAACGATGTCCATCCATCCGACTGGCTGGTTGTCTGTCCATGTTGGCCTTTTGCGCAAAATACAAGTTCCAATTTTGTAGATAATTTGATCACATATGGACGAAGTTTCACATCCAAATTAGACTCTTTGTGTTTGCAAGCTTTCTAATTACGATGGTATTTAAATTAAATTCGTGCCAAAACTATTTTACTTCAAATTAAATTATTTTCGAATCGGTTCACATTTGCTCAAAGTTCCCATCCTTAACTAGCTTTAAATTCCTTGTAAATGTTAACATTTGTTAACAATTTAGCGACCGTACCTAAAATCCCTTTAAGACAAAAACCCATACGGATGTTAATATCTAGATTATATTCGGCGCAAACATCTCTTATACGAGTTTCAACCTTTTTTAAATTTTTTCTGGATTTTGTTATTAAATTGTTGAATATTGTGTCTTCAAATGAGCAACTTTTAATATTTTTAAAATTTTTCAGGGCATATTTTCGAGTTTTTACTGCATATTTAATGCGCATGAAACGTATTTTTTTAGATCATATTTCTGGTTTCCCTGGTGATGAATATTACAAAAGTTTCACTTTGAGTACCCACTTCACCACGAGTGATGGAGGGCATTAAAAATAATAAGACCACTTAAATTCTAATGACATGGTCACGAGTTCTTAGTTTTTTTTTAGAAATTTTTTTTTAATGCTTTTGGAAAATACCTGTAATGAATTAAAGTTGTAGGCAAATTATAATTTAATGTTTATATTGGTTTCTTTTACAAGTTACATTTTGACTGTCTTTATTACTTATTTATTTGTTTTATTTATAAATATAACATATATAATTTTTGCTTTTATTTACCTTTATATTGCTGTCATTGCCTTTTACTCTTTTTCTTGTTTATATAGCGTCATTAAACTGTCATATTGTCTAGATGGCAATTTTTGTTTTTTGCTTATTCGTTTATTTTGCAATTTTATGACAACCCATACGCAATATGATGTTGAGTAATGTAACAATATATTTTTATTGTTCTCATATGATTGTTAATAAAAAAAAAACAGAAAAAACTTTTATTTACTTAAATGTGTGTTTTTATTAATTTTTTATTTTACATCACTGATTTTTCAAATCAAACACAAAATTGTGTGAATGAAATGATATATCGAGAGGAGTTAAAAAAATTTGTAATAAAAATAATATCAAATAAAAAAGCAAATTGTTTTTTTATGACGTATGAGCAATATTAATTTATATAGACCACTTTGCGTATGACTAATATTAATTAATGAACATTTCATAGGAGTTTTTTATAGTTTAAAATAAAGTTTCAGTTTTTTAGACCTAGAAACTGAAATTAAACAGAACCAGAGTTAAACAAGAACTGAACTATAAACTGGAATTGAACTGAAACAAAACTAAAGCTGAAAAAAGAACTGAACTTGAACTAACTAACAGACTTATATCTTAGCAAGAAGTGAACTAGAACTAAGCAATAACTCAGCTAAAACTGAATCGAAATAGACCTGAATTACAATTTAACTTAAACTTGGCTAAAACTGAACTTAATATGAAGTAAAAGTGAACTGGCCATTCAATTTCTTTACGACTTAAAAATTATATTAATGTTAATTTCAAATTGATCAATGAAAGAATTTTAATATTGCAGTCAGTATCACTCAATTATTATTTAATACTTATATAATTAATACTTATATCAAAGAAAAAGCACGCAGAGAAAAACGTTCGTACACAGCAATAATACTGTAAATTATAGATACATTATCAACTCTACATAATTTAACTGGGATATTAAAACCTCTTTTCACTCTCAGTCCGGGTTTGTGTGTGTGTTTCTCTGTCTGTCAATATGGCCTCATCTTTGTCATTCATAACAGCCCAAATAGATCAATGTAATCAGTATTAAGAACAATGACAATAGCAATACAGTACAACCGTCAATTATAGACAGGCATCGTCAACAACAGCAGCGACAACAACAAATTCAACTACTACATCATGACCAACAACATAATCGACGTAGTCGACATTTGGTAAAACAGGAAGAGCGTAAAAAACAATCATAATACTTAAACCAAAGCGGATTAAAATGAGCAAACACAAGAATATTGAGCACAAATGTCAATATGGTTAAAGCAACAACAACAAAAGTAATATAAAACAACGGAAAAAACAATAATAATTACAACAGGACTACAAGGCTTCAGAAGCAAAAAAAAAAAAAACAACAGCAAATAGATTGAGATATATAAAATATAAAAAAGGGCACTAAAATAAACATCCAAAAGTTCCTTTAAATACATGAAAACAGTTTTAAAAGAAAACAAAAATTCATAGAGTATAATAAAAAAATAATATTTTAATGAAAGAGAAATTCTCGATGCAATTTCTAATTTAAGTCTCGATAAACTTGTAAGAGAAAAGAAAATTTTTTAATAATTTACTATCGAATAAATTTTCGATACATTTTCTTTGGAATAGAAAATTCTCAATACATTTTTTGTGAAATAGGAAATTCGCCATACATTTTCAAATAAATAGGATTGAAATTCTCTATAACATTTTCTAAATAAAAGAAAACTCTCGACACATTTCTTATAGAATAGAACAGTATATAAAATTCTCAATACATTTTTGTATAAAATATAAAGTTCTTAATACATATTCTATTGAAAAATCTCTAGCCATTTTCTAAAGAATAGAAATTCTCGATACATGTTTTATAGAATAGCAAATTTTCGAAACATTTTCTATAGAAAAGAAAAGTTTTGATACATTTTTTATAGAATAAAAAATTCTTGATACATTTTCTATAGAAGAGATAATTCTCGATACATTTTCTATAGAATAGAAAATTCCTGATACATTATCTATGGAAAAGAAAATTCTCGATATATTTGCTGTAGAATAGAAAATTCTCGATACATTTTCTATGGAATAGAAAATTCTCTATACATTTTCTATAGAATAGAAAATTCTCGATACATTTGCTATAGAATAGAAAATTCTCGATACATTTTTTATGGAATAGAAAATTTTCGATACATTTTCTGTGCAATAGAATATTCTCGATACATTTTCTGTGCAATAGCATTTTCTCGATACATTTTCTGTAGGATAGAAAATTCTTGATACATTTTCTATGGAATAGAAAATTTTGATACATTTTCTGTGCAATAGCATATTCTCGATACATTTTCTATAGAATAGAAAATTCTTGATACATTTTCTATGGAATAGAAAATTCTCGATACATTTGCTATAGAATAGAAAATTCTCGATAAATTTTCTATAGAATAGAAAATTCTCGATACATTTGCTATAGAATAGAAAATTCTCGATACATTTGTTATGGAATAGAAATTTCTCGATACATTTTCTGTGCAATAGAATATTCTCGATACATTTTCTGTGCAATAGCATATTCTAGATACATTTTCTGTAGGATAGAAAATTCTTGATACATTTTCTATGGAATAGAAAATTTTAATACATTTTCTGTGCAATAGCATATTCTCGATACATTTTCTATAGAATAGAAAATTCTTGATACATTATCCATGGAAAAGAAAATTCTCGATACATTTGCTATAGAATAGAAAATTCTCGATAAATTTTCTATAGAATAGAAAATTCTCTATACATTTTCTATAGAATAGAAAATTCTCGATACATTTGCTATAGAATAGAAAATTCTCGATACATTTTTTATGGAATAGAAAATTCTCTATACATTTTCTGTGCAATAGAATAGTCTCCACACATTTTCTGTGCAATAGAATATTCTCGATACATTTTCAATAGGATAGAAAATTCTTGATACATTTTCTATGGAATAGAACATTTTGATACATTTTCTATAGAATAGAAAATTATCGATACATTTTCTATAGAATAGAAAATTCTCGACAATTCTCAATATATTTTCTAAGGAATAGAACATTTTTGAAACATTTTTTATAGAAAGTTCACGATATATTATCTATAGAATAAAAAAATCTTGATGCATTTTACGTGCGAAATTCTCGGTATTTTGTATAAAGAATAAAATTCTCTACACGGTTTCTAATACAATAAAAAATTCGGAATACTTTTTCCCGTGAATCGAAAAATTTTGATACATTTTCTATAGAATATCAAATAATTTATACATTTTATAAACAAGATTATTTGAAGAACATTTTCTTAAGAAAAGAAAATTCGCGATATATTTAAAAAAAAAACCAAGATTCTGTATACATTTTCTAGAGTTTAAAAAATTCGCATACCTCTTGTATAGAATTGGAACTTCGCGATACATTTTCTAATCGGATCAGAAATTTTTGATATTGATAATTCTGATATAGAAAGGACAATTCACGACATATTTTCACTATAAAGGAAATTTCGCTATTCTATAGAAAAGAAAAAAGTTAACTTAACTGACAGGAGAGAAGAAATTCTCGACACATTTTCTAACAAAATAGAAAATTCTCGATGAAATTTGTATAGAGATGAACATTCTCGATAAATTTGCAAAAGAAAGAAAAATTCCATAGAAATTTTAAAAGAAAACAAAATGCAAAAGAAAAGAAAACATGTAAGAAATGTTCTACGGGAAAAAAAGAAAATTTTCCTATAAAATGTAAATTCCCGATAAACATTCTAAAGAAAAGAAAATTTTCAAGAAGTTATTATAAAACAATAAGTTATCAGAAATTCTTAAAACATTTTTTTAACTGAAAATTCGTAATAAGTTCTCTGAAAACACAATAATTCTCGAAAACATTTTTAACGAAACAAATATTCCCGAGAAAATATCTAACTAAGGAACAAAAAAGTTTTGGAGAAATTTTCTATAGAAGAGAAAATTCTTGATATTTTTTCTATGGAATAAAAAATTCTTAGCATATTTTCTAAAGATAAGAAATTTTCAGTACATTTTCTTGGGAAATTTTCTATACCAATAAAAGACTTTTACGAAATATAAAATAAAAAAGATTATTCTTGAAAATTTTCCTATACAAACGAACATTTTTGAGAAGTTTTCTCTAGAAATAAAAATTCTCGATAAATTTCGAAAAACTTAATTTTCTAAAAATCGCATATTCCAGGCAATTTTTTTGTATTCTTTCTTTAAAATCACAAATAATATCAATAAATAAATCTTTGCTTTTAAGAACAAAAAGGACAAAAAGTCATTACTATCCCAAATGACTTTTTGTCCTGCCTTCTGTATTCTACTAAAAAATTTATTTCATTCTGACTTTTTCTTGTCATAATTTCAACTCGTATCATTTACAAAACAAGTAATACACGATAAGAAAAAACAACAACGACAACATAAAACGATTATTATTTGTTATTGTTGTTGTTGTTTTAATTTTTGTTCATAATTATGATGATACTGTACAAAAACAACACCAACAACAACCAGCTAACGAACAACAAAATATAAATAAATAATTATAATAAAAAAAAAAATTTAACTTGGCATTTTATATCCTGTGACCATGTACAATATTTATTTGTGCACAATTGGAAAAAGGATACGAGCTCTGCTTCTCATAAAGACACACACACATAAGAACACACTTATACAGCAACATCAGCTTTATTTGCAATTTCACATTTTATTTCTTCTTTATTTTCATTCAGCTTTTTATAATTTATATGACAATTTCATTTAGCCCGTAACTCAATTATTATTTACAGAAATAATATTTAAAATGTTAATGAACATGAAGAGGATTTACAAACGACTCACAGCGATACAAGAAAATTTCTGTAAAAACCGCAAAGGGAAAAAATCTTAAAGGGTTTAAAAATGTGGGAATATACTTAAATGCTTTAAGTACTTTAAAGTTTTTTTTTTTAAAAAAACATTTATTTTCCTTTTTAAAATCGATTAAAATGAATTAAATTAAACGCAAAAGGAAAAAGGATTCGTAAACTTGAAATAGGTTTAATTTATATGCAAAACGGTCCTAAAATTATTGATTTTTAAAAAAAGTTGTCGATTATTTGTGATTTAAGACAAAGTTATCGGTTTTCTTTGCAAAATAAAAGAATGTTATTTGCTTTCGATTTCGAAGAATATTTTTGATAGGTTTCGATTTAAAAGTAAAATTGCCAAAAACTTCAAAAAATTTGCGATTTAAGAGGAAAGTCCACCAAAAACTATAGATAATTTGCGTTTTTTATAATGAAAATTATAGTGAATATGAGATTTTGTAAAATTTATCGATAATTTGCCTTTTTAATGGAAATTATCGATAATTTAAGATTTTAGAGAATATATTTCTAAAATCCAATTTTGAAGAAATGTATCGATAACTGGCGTTTTTAAGAAATTTAAAAATAATGCATCTATAATTTTTCATTTGAAAAATTATCGATTATTTGCCATGTTAAAGAAATTATCAATACTCTCAGATTTAAGAAAAAATAAGTTGGTTTTTCTTAAGAACAATATAAATTACAGAAAATTATCGATAGTTTGCCAATTTTAATAAAATTTATGGATATTTTGCGTTTTTAAGAAAACAAAAAAAAGCATGTAAAATTAAATTATCGATAACTTGCCATTTGAAAAAAATATCAATACTTTAGGACAGTGTTCGAAAATAAACACTAAATATCGTTTCTTAATGTTCGGTTCGGTAGATTTGTGGAAAACACAAACGCTAATAGTGTTTGTGGAAAAAATCATTCAAAAAATAACGTTTCCCTGTTAGTCATCTTTCGAACACAAAAATATTATGGTTTTTATGAAACTCGACAAAAGATGTGAATATTTTTTTTTGAAAATCCACAAACTTCAATGTGTTCGTGTCGGCTCGTTAATGTTCGTCCCTTTTGTCTGGTAAAAACACCAAACATTTCTTACAAAAACAAAATAAACACACGAAAAAAACATTATAGAACAATTGTTCTGTTTTTTAACTAAAATGTTCGACAAAACGCCAGCAAAAACAATTAATTGTGAATAAACTCGTTTAAATTAAAAGGAAATTGTCGTGCTATTAACTGAACAATGTTTAAGTTAAACTAAAAACCTTAATTTCTTATTTATGTATATGATTGTGTCGTTAGAACACTAACTTTTACTGTCGCTGTCTTGTAATCTTTTACTATTTCTCTCAATTTTAGTTTACTTTAATTAAATGGTTTTTATTCTGAATTATATTTTGTTTTTTGGGTGACATTCCCTACGGCAATCTTGTCAATTACATTGAAATCAATTAAGATGTTGGCAAATAAAAAAATAACAAAATACATAAATGAACGAAAATAAAGAAAAAAATTGAATAAAATAAGTTAGAGCTAAATTTTGAACAAAAGACACGTAGAACATGTAGAACAACATGGATTTTGGCGAATACGCACACAAACACACACAAATACACTTGTATGCAATCACAGATAGGCACACACACACTCACACTCCACAAAAAACAACAATCACATTTAAACTCTGAAACGAACATACGAATACAAATGCACACACTCGATAGACTGAGTGACTACACATTGATTAAATACAGCACGTGTACAACCGTGGGACAAAAAAAAAAACATGAATAAGAAAGTTTTCTTTTCTAATTCTGGGTTCTTTTCTTTCATGCTAGTATTCTCTTTCCCCTCCTCAATAAAATCAGACTTTCTGAAAAAAAAAACTTTTAAAAGTGTGAAACCAGATTAAAGATATTTTTTGTATTCTATCTATAGAAAAGTTCTCGAGATTTAACGATTCTTTAGCAAGTATAAAAATTCTTAAATCTAACAAAATTTATTCCAAATTGTCTTCTCTTAATGGAAAATTGCTCGAGAATTTTTATATTTAAAATTTTCAATTTTCCTTCCCTCAGTGAAAATAATAATTTAATGAAAATTAAATTTGATGATTTCAAGCATAATTAAAGAATATCGAAAATTAAAAATTAACAGTTCAACTTCACTTTAATTTTCATTGATAGAATAGAAAATTTCTATAGAATTTTCTTTTGTATGGAAAATTTTTCATACATTTTTATTCAACATTTTTTTCTATAATTTTTTTTTTTTTTGTTTCGATAGAAAATTTTTTGTTATCTTAAAAAAACTATTTTATGGAAAATTTCTAAATAATTTTCGTTTTTACAAAATATTTCTCGAATAATTTAACATTTTTTTTCTCTATAGAAATTTATTTTTTTGAATTTTTTATTTATAAAATTGCTAAAAAAAAAGTTATTCTCAATGGACAATTTTTTGATAGTTTAAGTTATAAATTTTTTTTTCGAGAATTTTGTTAAAGTTTTTTAAGAATTTTTGGTTCTTTAAAAATTTTCAAAAATGATTATTATATTTTCATTTCTCAAACTGTCCCAAAAATGTTGTTGTTTTTCTTTTTTTTTAGAACATTTGCATTAAAAAAAGTTTTAAAAAGATTCTACAAAAAAATATTTTTTTGTTTACTTTATTCCCTTGTCTATGCCACTGTTTTCTACATTAAGCAAGCAACCATTTAATAATAAACACGGTCAAAGTAAATCTTAAAAAGAATAATTCCATTAGTTAAATAAATAAACAAAAGTAATTGACTAACGACGACATCAGCTGATGGAGCGGTACAAATACAAACACACATAAACCTTAACTAATTTCAAATACATACAAATACTTATGCAGACACACACATACTTTTTATATAAATATTGTAAATATTGAGGTTTTAGGTACTAAATGGAGAGAATTTTAATGGCAGTCAACCAGTAAAATCTAAAGAAATTTAATACACAAAGGAAAGATGACACAAACTAACTTACACATATATATATACAATAAACAAACACACAGATACACACAAATACATGTACAATCCTAAACAACTAAAAACATAAAACGTCAAGGTAAAAAAAAAGCGTCAGGCACAGATTTTGTCATACAACACAAATACTCATAGTCACACTTACTGAAACACACACACTTACATACATATATTCATCCACGTACATGCACACGTATTTGTGCAAATTTAAGTAGATGTTTTAGTGGCATATTTAAGCTAAAACGAGGGATTTTAAGAAGGACTTTCAGTATTTGATTAGTAAATGCAGGATATCCAGAGTCAGGGGGAGGAGATAAGACTCTACCAGATTGTCAGTGTAGGAGCAATAGTTGGGTTTTAGCATGCATGACACTTACACGTGACACACCTTAAGCAACTTTCTCTGTTTTTTTTTTCGTTTTTCTTGTTTATTTTTACCCAAAAAACAAGCAGAAAAGCTAAATTTCGTGACCCGTTAAGACACAGTATGGACATATTTCATATTGTACAAACTTTCTTTAATATGGTGGCTGGCAAATCATGTGTGTGTATGTGTGTATATTTATTGGTTTAGTAACACACTTCTGTAATTTTATTGTATACACATACACTAAAACATACATGTGTATTTGTTTTAAAAGACTACAACACCTAGCGGGAAAACTTTGAAGAACTTCTCACTTCAGGCCTTTTTAAAGGCCTGCTTTAACATTTTTTTGGTTCAGTTGCAATTCTTATCCAACAGCTAAAGAATGCCTTATAGCAGGCCTCAGCTTATGGTATAAAAGATAAGATACACCTTCCACACTCGCTTCTATGAGAAGGGAGTAGAGAAGGAGTAACATCCCTGCAAATAAAATTGGACCACCTGATCCATTTTGATAAACTGGACTACTCCATGGACTGGTCCGATGTAATGCAAGCATGGACCATCTCATTGTTAAAAAGTGTTTGTAGTGAGACGACACACAGTGCTTTGTCCCCATATAACGAAGGGACATAAATAGAAGGAGTTGTCAGAAATTTTTGAAATTTGGTACACAAGCATAGAATAGCTTAGTTAAGAAAAATGTGAATTTTTGGACAAATCGGTCCAAGGACACGCCTACCTCCCATGTGTCCTGAAATGGAAAAATGTAATTTTAGCTTCAATAATGCCCACAAAACTACAAAAAATTGTCATACTAATACACACACAACTAGCAACGTATGTGCAAATTTTCACTTAAATCTGAACAAGGATTCAAGGTCCTGCCATATATCCTTTTTCTTAAAAATGTTATAACACTTCCAAAAATTATCCGATCGTAATAAAATTTGGTATGAAAATTCATATTTGTTAGATATATATGTGTGCCAAATTTTGGTAGAATCGGATTATAAATGTGAAAAATACAAAAACATCATTTAATAAAAAATGAGTGAAAAACGCTTAAAATGCTCGTGCAAAAATAACAAGTAAGAAAGTATAATCGGTCAAGCCCGACCATGTGATATCCTATAGCATAGTATTTAAAAACAAAGTTCCTAGGTTGTAATCTATTTGGGACCCATGGGCAATCATGGACCCACCAGAACAAAATTATGTTATGAGGTTAAGATTCGTTTCAAAGTTCTTTCTGCCGAAACTTATTTAGATATCTTCATCTTCATATATGGGTTTTTTGGATGAGGGTTTATATGTAACCTATGGTTTATATTGGTATGTTACTACATATATTTTTAAGGAAGCTGGCATTAAAAGCTATTTTCGGGAGAATGATTTGTATGGGAGCTATGTTTAAAAATAGAAAGATTCCAATAAAATTTGATAAGCTGATTTTGATTGCAATAAAATTGATTAGAGATGTGCACGTTCATTTTTTGAACCACGCGCCCTCACTTTTACTCGTTTGTAAAAGTAAGTATTTATTAAATATATAAATTGATTTAACATTTTAATAGAAAATTTTTATTTTCTTTTAAATTTAAAACCCTGTATGCAATATTTTCGAACACTCCACAATAGAATTGCTCTTACTACAAACAAAGGCTGTTACCAAAAAAAAACTTCTGTCACGTAACCATCTTCAATTTAAATAAAAAATAACGGCACTAAGTCACATTTTGAAAATATTCTTTATACGATGAAAAACCAACGTCATCTGGGAATTTAGCGCCATCTTGTGTCGACAAAAAGAAACAGACACAACTGTTATACTAATTTTTTTTAATTTATCTTGTCAATTTTTCTAATTCAATAGTATATATATTTGGATTTTTTTCTTATTATGTTCCTAGTTTATTTTTTTTTAACTAATTCAATCTATGAAAGTTTGAGCAAAAATCACGAAAAAAGCATTTTTTTTAAATAAATTTTTTTTAAGTTGTGGTAAAATTTTTTCAATTTTTTTTTTTGTAGTTATTAGAAAACGGTCTAAATATTCGAAATCAGAAAAAAACCCATAGACCATATTTTTCTTTTTTTTTTAATATTCCATCAAAGTTAAGAAATTTTTAGAGCTTAACTAAATAATAAGCATTTTTCAAACCATTAAAAAATATGTATAGGAGCATAATTCCAGTAAAAATTTTTTATAGATGGTTTAGAATATAGTTAGCTGTTACAGAAAAAAATTTGAATCTCGTAATTCAAAAAATTAATTTTTAACAATTATTTTCTTGAAACAATAAAAAACCAAGGGCATTTGTGATTTCAGCGCCCTCTTATGCCGTAAAATGCAGACAAACACAAACAATTTTTTATACATATTTTGATTTTTGTTGTTTTTTATTGAATGGTATAAGTTTGAATTAATATTTCACAGTATTTGTAGTTAATTGTCTTTTAAACTCCTGAAAACTATCAAAATTTGATCAAAAATCATGAAAATAGCCATTTAAAAAAAGTTTTTTTTTTTCAAGTTGTGGTAAAATTTTTTCAATTTTTTTTTTTGTAGTTATTAGAAAACAGTCTAAATATTCGAAATCAGAAAAAAATCCATAGACCATATTTTTCTTTTTTTTTTAATATTCCATCAAAGTTAGAAAATTTTTAGAGCTTAAGTAAATAATAAGCATTTTTCAAACCAATAAAAAAACACTTATGAGAAAATAAATCAATAAAAATTTTTTACAGTTAGTTCTAAATATAGTAAGCTACTACAGAAAAAAATTTCAATCTCGTGCTTTAAAAAACAACAGTTTTACAACAGTTTTCCTAAAGCATGTAAAACTCAAGTAGTTGTTTGGCCATTTTTACTATAAATTCTCAAAATTTGGCGCCCTCTAGCGCCGCCAAAAAGAGTTAAATCTTAAAAATTCTTCAAAATTCATTTTAATTATTTTGTTATCTATCGATCTGGACATTTTTAAGCACAATATAAGACTTGTTTTTTTTTTGATTTATGTCTATGGGCCAAAGCACTGTGCGACATGTCTTCGTTTTTTAACGACATGCTTTCGTTTTTAAACGACTTCAAAACTTATCCTCTTGATTATACCATGGAGTAGTTTGAAAACTACTCCTTAGTGGTCCAAAGGTGGGTTATATGGTCCTCTCCTAGGACATCGTAATGTTAAATAGACCAGGTTTTTTCCATACGTTTGGGCTAGTTTTGGACTAGTCCTGGTCCCTTGTGGACTACTCTTTACACGCGTGTTTGGACTGGTCCTATTATTTGCAGGGATTTTTTGTATTGTTTTTTTGCACAAGCAAAAGCAAAATAATAATTTTTTTTGATCCCGTTACCATTATTATGTACCTGCTAAAGAAGCGAGAGCGAAAGACCTACTCCGCAATGACAACGTGTGTAAAAAAGATATGAGTATGGAATGGAGTGAGCAGGCCTTAATTATTCAAAAGAAGGAGTACAGAGGCCTTCTATAAGGAATCCGTACTCCTTGCTTTTCCCGCTGGGCATGTTTTGCTTATTTTGTGTCCAAGATGTTGTTCATTGTACAGGTTTGAGTAATGTCACCTTTAGATTTTAACATGATTAAATATTACATGAGATAACAAAACAGATTTCTTAAGTTGATTTTAGGGAAAATGTTAGATTATTTAAACACAAAAAATACTGAAAGTAAAATTATACCAATTAAATAATGAAAACCTTTTGAAAAACGTAGAAAATTATCCAAATCTTTTTTTAAAAAATGGACAACAATAATATTCCTTGATGGCGGACTATTCAAAATTGTACGCCCAATTTAAAATGTTGCGTCCAAAGTGGGCTTTTAATGGGTGTGTCATTTTATTTAACAACAACAAATCTTACAAAAATATCAAACAACATAGAAAATTTATAAAAATTCTAAAAAAAAGCATAGAATACATACAAAAATTCCTGGAAACATAGAAAATTTGCAAAAATTCCTAAAAACACAGAAGATTTTAAATATTTCTCAAAACAAACAAAATTGGCGAAAACTTACAACATCACAAAATTTATCGAAAAGGCAAAAAAACATAGAAAATGTATATGAAATTTCCAAATGCTTTCAAAAATATTAAAAACCCATGAAAATCAACCACATTTGCGAAAATTTTTGCATATAAAAATAAGTTTACAAAAATATGCAAAAACATCGAAAATTTTGCAAAAATAAGAACATAGCAAAGATAAAAAATTTCTGAAACCCACAAAAAATCACGAAAAAATATCGATGACATCACAAAAAATATGTGTAAGCATAGAAAAATTACGAAAAAAAATTATAGAAAATTTGCAAATGCTTTAAAAACTACGATAAATGAAAATAATAAAAAACATAGAAAATTTGCAAAAATATATTGAAAAAAACAGAAAATAGACAAAAAAAAAAAATGCGAAAATTCCTAAAAACAAAGAAAATTTCTACAAACATAGAAATTTTTGAATATCTATAAAAACATAAAAAAACATAGAAAATTTATGAAACCATAGAAAATGCATGGAAATTTCGGAAAACTTGGAAAAATTATCAAAAAATCTTAGAATATTGTTTGTAAACATAGAAAAACAAAAAAAATAATTAACATAGAATTTTTGCGAAAATTTTCAATTATATATATAATTTATGAAAATATGAAATAACATCAAATATTTGCTAAAACATAGAAAATTAGCAAAATTTCCTGAAAACATAAAAAACTTAAGAAAAACTAAAGGAACTCGACAAAATAAAACATTTGCGAAAACTTTTAAAAGTATAGAAAGTTCACGATTTTCCAAACCCATAGAAAATAGAAAATTTGTAAAAATATAAAAACGTTTAGAACTTCAAAATTTAAAAAAAATAAAAGTTTGCAAAAAATTTTTCATATCTCATACTTGCAAAATGTGCTACAAACCTAGTAACATTTTCTACAATATAAAATAATCACAAAAGCTATCGAAAATATTGAAAAATTGAGACAAATTAAAGATGGCTTGGAAAGTAAGGTATTTAAGATCTGATAACCTTACCAGTATTTATCGCTTATTTTCACACCGGTTATAAGCATTTTACGCGTTTATGCAGCCAAACTTATTTAAAACAAGTAAGAGTGCTATATTCGGCTATGCCGAATCTTATATACCCTTCACCATGGTTTGGAAAGAACAGAAGTTTATATATATATTTAAATACATGTATATATACATGTATATTTATAAAATATATATCGTTTAGTTTTATTTAATTATTTGCACATGATTGCGTGCTATTAAATATATTAAAAGTTTAATTAATATATAGCACGTTAAGTTTTGATCGAATTTCAGTATTTGGTCATGCCGACATCTTAAAGTATAAAATTACCATTTACTTTGGTGATAAAACTTGTAGTCGGGAAGTTCTATGGTTCACGAAAATAGGTATTAAAAAAAAACTATATTTTTGACATTAATTTTTTTTTTACCGATATTCCGAGTTTTTCTAAAGATTTCCGATATTTTGATATCTAAAACGTATGAATAGGTCATAATACAGCTCTAAAATTTTAGTTTTTATAAAAATGTTAATGTTTTTAGTCCTTTTTTGGAGTATTTTGCACATAACTTAACCATTTTTAACCGATTTGGCAGATTTATATACCAACGTGCTAAAAAATAATATTTCCATTAAATTGGCTTATAGGCATATATATATATACCTACATATATGTACATATATTTAAGCAAACTTAATTATAAAAAAAACAAACTTAATTATAACAAGTAAGAGTGCTATATTCGGCTATGCCGAATCTTATATACCCTTCACCATGGTTTGGAAAGAACAGAAGTTTATATATATATTTAAATACATGTATATATACATGTATATTTATAAAATATATATCGTTTAGTTTTATTTAATTATTTGCACATGATTGCGTGCTATTAAATATATTAAAAGTTTAATTAATATATAGCACGTTAAGTTTTGATCGAATTTCAGTATTTGGTCATACATACCGACATCTTAAAGTATAAAATTACCATTTACTTTGGTGATAAAACTTGTAGTCGGGAAGTTCTATGGTTCACGAAAATAGGTATTAAAAAAAAACTATATTTTTGACATTACTTTTTTTTTTTTACCGATATTCCGAGTTTTTCTAAAGATTTCCGATATTTTGATATCTAAAACGTATGAATAGGTCATAATACAGCTCTAAAATTTTAGTTTTTATAAAAATGTTAATGTTTTTAGTCCTTTTTTGGAGTATTTTGCACATAACTTAACCATTTTTAACCGATTTGGCAGATTTATATACCAACGTGATAAAAAATAATATTTCCATTAAATTGGCTTATAGGCATATATATATATACCTACATATATGTACATATATTTAAGCAAACTTAATTATAAAAAAAACAAACTTAATTATAACAAGTAAGAGTGCTATATTCGGCTATGCCGAATCTTATATACCCTTCACCATGGTTTGGAAAGAACAGAAGTTTATATATATATTTAAATACATGTATATATACATGTATATTTATAAAATATATATCGTTTAGTTTTATTTAATTATTTGCACATGATTGCGTGCTATTAAATATATTAAAAGTTTAATTAATATATAGCACGTTAAGTTTTGATCGAATTTCAGTATTTGGTCATACATACCGACATCTTAAAGTATAAAATTACCATTTACTTTGGTGATAAAACTTGTAGTCGGGAAGTTCTATGGTTCACGAAAATAGGTATTAAAAAAAAACTATATTTTTGACATTACTTTTTTTTTTTTACCGATATTCCGAGTTTTTCTAAAGATTTCCGATATTTTGATATCTAAAACGTATGAATAGGTCATAATACAGCTCTAAAATTTTAGTTTTTATAAAAATGTTAATGTTTTTAGTCCTTTTTTGGAGTATTTTGCACATAACTTAACCATTTTTAACCGATTTGGCAGATTTATATACCAACGTGCTAAAAAATAATATTTCCATTAAATTGGCTTATAGGCATATATATATATACCTACATATATGTACATATATTTAAGCAAACTTAATTATAAAAAAAACAAACTTAATTATAACAAGTAAGAGTGCTATATTCGGCTATGCCGAATCTTATATACCCTTCACCATGGTTTGGAAAGAACAGAAGTTTATATATATATTTAAATACATGTATATATACATGTATATTTATAAAATATATATCGTTTAGTTTTATTTAATTATTTGCACATGATTGCGTGCTATTAAATATATTAAAAGTTTAATTAATATATAGCACGTTAAGTTTTGATCGAATTTCAGTATTTGGTCATACATACCGACATCTTAAAGTATAAAATTACCATTTACTTTGGTGATAAAACTTGTAGTCGGGAAGTTCTATGGTTCACGAAAATAGGTATTAAAAAAAAACTATATTTTTGACATTACTTTTTTTTTTTTACCGATATTCCGAGTTTTTCTAAAGATTTCCGATATTTTGATATCTAAAACGTATGAATAGGTCATAATACAGCTCTAAAATTTTAGTTTTTATAAAAATGTTAATGTTTTTAGTCCTTTTTTGGAGTATTTTGCACATAACTTAACCATTTTTAACCGATTTGGCAGATTTATATACCAACGTGCTAAAAAATAATATTTCCATTAAATTGGCTTATAGGCATATATATATATACCTACATATATGTACATATATTTAAGCAAACTTAATTATAAAAAAAACAAACTTAATTATAACAAGTAAGAGTGCTATATTCGGCTATGCCGAATCTTATATACCCTTCACCATGGTTTGGAAAGAACAGAAGTTTATATATATATTTAAATACATGTATATATACATGTATATTTATAAAATATATATCGTTTAGTTTTATTTAATTATTTGCACATGATTGCGTGCTATTAAATATATTAAAAGTTTAATTAATATATAGCACGTTAAGTTTTGATCGAATTTCAGTATTTGGTCATACATACCGACATCTTAAAGTATAAAATTACCATTTACTTTGGTGATAAAACTTGTAGTCGGGAAGTTCTATGGTTCACGAAAATAGGTATTAAAAAAAAACTATATTTTTGACATTACTTTTTTTTTTTTACCGATATTCCGAGTTTTTCTAAAGATTTCCGATATTTTGATATCTAAAACGTATGAATAGGTCATAATACAGCTCTAAAATTTTAGTTTTTATAAAAATGTTAATGTTTTTAGTCCTTTTTTGGAGTATTTTGCACATAACTTAACCATTTTTAACCGATTTGGCAGATTTATATACCAACGTGCTAAAAAATAATATTTCCATTAAATTGGCTTATAGGCATATATATATATATACCTACATATATGTACATATATTTAAGCAAACTTAATTATAAAAAAAACAAACTTAATTATAACAAGTAAGAGTGCTATATTCGGCTATGCCGAATCTTATATACCCTTCACCATGGTTTGGAAAGAACAGAAGTTTATATATATATTTAAATACATGTATATATACATGTATATTTATAAAATATATATCGTTTAGTTTTATTTAATTATTTGCACATGATTGCGTGCTATTAAATATATTAAAAGTTTAATTAATATATAGCACGTTAAGTTTTGATCGAATTTCAGTATTTGGTCATGCCGACATCTTAAAGTATAAAATTACCATTTACTTTGGTGATAAAACTTGTAGTCGGGAAGTTCTATGGTTCACGAAAATAGGTATTAAAAAAAAACTATATTTTTGACATTACTTTTTTTTTTACCGATATTCCGAGTTTTTCTAAAGATTTCCGATATTTTGATATCTAAAACGTATGAATAGGTCATAATACAGCTCTAAAATTTTAGTTTTTATAAAAATGTTAATGTTTTTAGTCCTTTTTTGGAGTATTTTGCACATAACTTAACCATTTTTAACCGATTTGGCAGATTTATATACCAACGTGCTTAAAAATAACATTTCCATTAAATTGGCTTTTAGGCATATATATATATATATATATATATATATATATATATATATATATATATATATATATACCTACATATGTGTACATATATTTAAGCAAACTTAATTATAAAAAAAACAAACTTAATTATAAAAAAGAGTAACTTTTGGGATTTCAGTATTTTGATTATAACTCAGCCATTTTTTAACCGATTTGACAGATTTATATACCGACGTGTTGAGCAAGAAATTTACCATTTATTTGTGTTATAAAACTTGGACTCGGGAAGATCCATGGTTACCGAAAATTGGTATTTAAAAAAAAAAAAATAATTTTGGTCATAACTTTTTTGTATCTGAACCGATTTTCCCGAGTTCTTTATAAAATATGTTCTACTAAAAATTTCCGATATTTTGGTATATAAGTCATATCCATAGGACATATGACAGCCCTAAAATTAAGGTTTTTATACAATTTTTACTTTTTTTTGTACGGGAGGTACCACGCCCACTTCTCCCATCCCGCCCACATTTTGTAGGGTGGTGTGTATTGACAACCAAAATGTGTGTACCCAATTTGGAAACTTTGGCTCTTACCGTTCTCCAGATATACAGAAAAAAGCAATAAAAATACAACAACAAGGGATTTTTGGAAAAAATTAGAGGCAGTCGTGGTTTTTTGATCATATCTCAGCAATTTGTGGACCGATCTTGCTGAATTTCAATAGCAAGAAATGGTGGACTATATGTGACATAAATGTAAAACAACCTAGCCGCTATCATGTCTGGATTATCCGGAAAACACATATCAAACGTAAGACGGACAGACGGACAGACGGACAGACGGACAGACGGACATCGTTAAATCAACTTCTCTTCTCATATGGACCCAGAATATATATACTTTATGGGGTCTAAAATCAATATTGTGGAAATTACAAACGTTATGACAAACTTATATATACCCTTTTACACCTGTGGTGAAGGGTATAATAACCGAAATTTTTTCGTGAATAAGCGTTTACTTAAATGCATATGCCACATTTATGCATTATAATATAACCTTGAGCCAAATTCAATTAAAAGCGGACAAAATTTATTTCACTCAAACTAATTAAATAAATTTTAATCAAACTTTGAATTTATTCATGTACTTTCGATGCAAGTTAAAAAAATGTTGTTCATGATGCTGAAATGCTTATAAGCAGGGTTTAAAATGCTATCGCCATATTAGCAAAAGCAGCCAAATTTTGCCTTTTTCCTATTTAAAAAAAAATCAAAAATAAAAAGCCGACAAGTGCCACTGCTAAAAAAGCCCACACTTTTCAAAAGCAGCAGCAAAATAAACACACTGTTTTTGAAAAGTAACCTTTTAATGGACACTGCTTTTTCCAACTATTGCTTTTTTAACAATAGCAAAAATTTTTTATTTGATGGAACTCAAAAAGCAACGGCAATAACTTTTCTGTTGTAGGAGAAAATATGTAGGAAAGATAATGAAGCAAAAAGATTCTGTCAAACAGCCGCCAAATCAAAAACCACTGCATGCTAATAGCCGCAAAATAGGAGATAAAAGCAGCGCAATGGTAGCTGAAAGGCACATGATCGACGAAGACAAGTGATATTTTTCATGCAAAACAAATACAATAAGAATTTGTTTTTGTTTCTATACAATAAAAAATCCAACAGACACTTTGGCTGGTTGCCTTTATTAAAAATATTAAAAAAAAACCACACACATTTCGTGCTATAGTCATGCAAACTGTCGAGCAACAACAACATTACTACAACATTACTGAAGAAAGGCAAAAATTTATTTTTCCTCACCACCATGAAAAAAAACCATGTTGCTTGTACACTGATCAGTATTTTTTCGTTGTAATCTGCCTTTTTGCAGAGCTAATAGCTCTGCTCAGACTGCTTTTAGCACACACTTCAGCGGCTTTTTGTTATTACCAGCCAGAGAAGAATTTTTGTTCTTTGAATTTTAGATTTTTTGTTTGGTTTGTCTTTTTTAACTAGCTCTTCTTTCAGAAAAAAGTAAAAAAGCAAAAGTCGAAATAATTTTTTTTAGCTTTTGCTTTTTATGTGGTTGTCCATTTTTGTCGCTGGCTGGTAAAAAAGCAGTTGTCAGAAAATAAAAATATTCAAAATAGGAGATTTGCTTTTTTGCACAAGCGAAAAACAAAACTTTAGCTATTGGAAAAAAATTAAAAATTTCAAAAGCAGTGGCAAAAGCAAAAATAAAAAGCAGCCAGCTGATGGATGCTTTTAAACCCTGCTTATAAGTGCTACATACTGTATATGTATAAAATAAAAAAAGAAAGTATTATAACGACTAAAAAATATAGAACATATGGAAATATTCACGAAAAACCAACAAAACATTAAAAGAAATTTATCTAAAACATTTAAAACTTTCGAAAACCTAAAACTGTTCCAAAACAATTTAAAAATAATCAAAAATTTAAACGAAATAAAATCACGGAAATTAGCTTTAGTTTTTAAGATTAAAGAAAATTTGAAAAAAAAGTTGCCAAACATAATTCACGAGATATACAAATAAGACGAAATTTTAGAAAACTACAAATGCGCAATTAAAAAAAAATCTAAAAATATTAAAAAAAAAACCTAGAAAATTTACGAAAATTCACAAAAACATGAAAGTAGAAAATTTATGTTAAACATATACAGCCGTATTCATAATGAAAATTTGGCATGAAGTTAGCACAAAGTTTATTCATAATACACTTGCTAAGCTCTGGCTAACGATTTGCTAAACTCTTGTTAACGAGCTGCCAAACGCAAGAGCAAAAATCAAAATTTTCATGAGCGCCGACGAAGTTTTGAATAAACCCATGTTATAGGAAACTTTTCAACGATTTCAAATATGCCACTCTTAACAATATCACATTTTTAGTTTAGAAGATATAACCGTCCAAAGTTGACCGACTTTCGGTTTTCAAAAAAACACACAATTTTTAGTCAATTTGTTGCGATTTCAGGTGTAATATCACGAAAAGTAGGTAACGAATCGCCTTATTTTTTGTTTGTATTGATTGATGTATTTATTAAATGTATAATGATAAAAAAAAATTAACTGTTTGCTTTGTGTTTCTCCTGGTAAATCACTATTTAAAAACTACGTTTTTTCACTATTTTTCAACTTTGACGGAAAATAAAAAAAAATCTATATTTTTCTATATTTGCCATATTTGCAAAACCTGTTCTATGATTATTTCTTTACATAATTCAAAAGGTTTTATCTGCCCGTACGTGCCCGTTTGACTTCTAGAGGTTAAAAAGTTTAAAAAGACATGGTTGCAGAAATTGTATGGCGTCCATCCCTTATAAGTTTTGACTGACATTAGTTTGATCTAATAGTTTGAAAAAACTACTCATTGAAATATGCAGGTACGTACCTCACTTAAACAATACTTTGGCGTACAAATGGTGAAGAGCAATATTGACTTATGGTCCCTACAGGCAGGCACAAATCTTATTTGGGCACGTGCATAATATCAAAATTGCATTATTCAGCCTCAATCCATATGTATGCAGGGAACAGGTAAATTTTTAGGGCATGGTAGCATAAGCCTATATATTGCAAAATAAGCATAATGCTTGGACTACTCTACGACTGAAAGTTGGCGCAACAATTACTGAAACCATTAAACAATTTAAGTACTGCTTAGAAAGTCAACCACACCAAAGTTTTTCACGGAAGCTGCTTTAGAAGAACTTGATAGCTTATACGGAAATATTCAGAGAAGCGAAATTATAAAAAATGGGTGAAATCTAATCGAACCATTCAGAACTTCAACTCCAAATACGAGGACTGGCTTAATAAAGACAACATCCTGGATATATTGGCAGTAGATAAACCCACCACATCAACCAGAGGAGCAAAAGGAAGGCCAAAAAAAAGTATTGGGGAGGGTTCAATTTTCACAAAGATCTCATGGGCCATACAGCAAAACGGTTGTTGGAGAGTCTTCCTGAAAATGAGGTGAAAATTCTTCCTGAGAAGTTGACATTGATCAGCAAATGGGGCTGCGATGGATCATCTGTTGTTCCTTTGCGGCTAAAATCTGATGTTTCCCTACACTAGGCAGTAACTAGAATCACTGGAATTGACAATCAAATCGTGAAAAGATTGGGAACGAGCTTGGATATGTTAAACTGCAAAGAAAATGTCAATTCTACAAAATATGGAGAATATGCGTCGAAAACTGCATCTCTTTTAGCAGAAATGTATCCACAGAAGAAGTTGACCCCGACCGTCCATAAAATATTGGCGCATAGCAAAGATATAATTGAGTACTAATATTTGCCAATTGGAGAGCTTTCTGAAGAAGCACAGGAGTCTCTTAACAAATTTTATAAAAAATATAGATTGCAGAACACATTCAAAGCATCAAGGGTAAGGCAAAATGAGGACCTCTTCAACATGTTGACAGCATCTTCCGATCCACTTATTTCTTCCCTGCGGCATGTGAAGTCACGAAGAGAGTTAGAAAATAATTATAGTTTAGAAATGGTTAGTCTTTTAGATATACCTTCTCTCACGAATTGTGATGAAGCACCCTTTCCAAACGCTCATTTCATAGGCCGAATAGTTATCTATCATATGCTGGTCAATTATCTTATTCGGTTCAAAAGATATGATTTTTGCAACGAAAAAACTCAAATGGCGCCACTGTGCGTCTGCCAACTTTTGAGAAACAGCCGTTTAACTTTAAACAATTTTGTTTATTTTAAATTCAAAATCTTTTATTATTTATTTTAAAAACTTCTAAAAAATTTTATATGTGAAGGGAAAAACGAAAAAAATGACAAATCCAGCGATGATAAATGCAAAACTTGCTGCATTTTTGAGCAATATAATGTGGCATCATTAAAAATCAGAGTTGATTTGTTAAAAGTTAGCAGATGGAGAAAAGTTTGTTATAAATTAACTCTATGCCAATAAGCTGCTAAGCTTATTCTGGCAGCTCGTTGTACGTTGTGTACAAACTGTGGCTAACTTTTCGTTATGAATACAGCTGATAATCTTTGCAATGAAATTTCCCAATAATTTTAAAATACAATTAGCGTAAAATTTAAATAAAAAACATAGAAAAGTTGAAAACATAAAAAATTTACGGAAATTTAAGAAAATACGAAACTTATTATACTTGTATAAAGTTTGCGACAGTTCAAAAGAAAATAGAATAGTTTTAAAATTTATTTCAAATTTTCAAAAGAAAAACTACGAAAAAGATCTTACACACAAAAAATTCTCCAAAATTTTTCACCAATTAAAGCATTAATCAAAAATAAAATCAGTTTTAATTAAAAATTTAATCAAGTGAATTAAACGTTTAATCAAGTAAATTAAACGTTTAATTAATACTATTAACTGGTTTAATTGATACTATTACCTTGTTTACTGGTGCAAATTTAATTAATTTTTTAATTAATATCACAAATTTTTTAATTGAAATCAATTTTTATTTTTTTCTGTGTAAGTATTTTTAAAAACAATAAAAATTTTTATTTCAGAAAAATTTAAACAACATTTAACATCTAGGGCCTTATTCCTTAAAACACAACGCAACGCCAAAAATTTCATTGAAAGCAAAAACAATTTCAAAAATATATTTAAATTTTGTTGTTGATTCCTACAGAAATTCATATTGAAAATATGAACTTCTATAGAAAGCAATAATAAAATTATAAATATTTTTATACCCACACCACAATAGTGGATGTTATGTCCCACACGGCTATGAGGTGGTACTTTTGATATTTGCAAAAATTGCAAAAAGTTATATCCCTACTGTCCATGTAACCTGTACGGTCGCAATTATTTGATAAAATTTGGGACATAGATTCTTATTGGCACAAGGACCAAGCCTATTGAAAATGGGCGGGCGGAAACGTAGGACCACGAGGGAATTTAGGGGGAAATTTCTTCCTCTCAGAAACTATCAAACTGATTTTAATGAAATTTAAATTAGATAGAACCACATCTATCATTTTTTAAAAGTAGGACCACGAGGGGAGACTGGGGCAATGTTTGCCTCTCAAACCGATTTTAATGAAATTTAAATTATATAGAACCACATCTAAAGGGTGGTTAAATTGTAAGGGCCGATGTTGAATGTGAACCACACCTTAACGCCAAGTTTTTTTCCGAATTTTATTTGACATTTCTCTATTTCAGACTTACTCAATTTGAACCATGGAGAGATACACAATCCAACAACGTGTTAAAGTTATCCAGACTTATTATGAAAATGGGCGTTCAAATCAAAATGCATATCGTGCACTTCGTGATTTTTTTGGTCAATTTGATCGTCCAAATGTGCGTACAATCGCAAAAATCGTGGACAAATTCGAGCAAACCGGGTCTGTAGAAGATGTGAGAACACCAGTGCATGCTCGTACAGCTCGAACTGCAGAAAATATTGCTGCTGTTCGCGATAGTGTGGCTGAAGAGCCGTCCACCTCAACTCGTCGCCGTGCCCAACAATTGCACCTCTCACGCTCGTCGTTGATGAACATTATGCATAAAGACTTGCATTTACAGGCTTACAAGGTGCAATTGGCTCAAGAACTAAAGCCTCTGGACCATTCCAAACGTCGTGAATGGGCAGAATGGTGGCAAGAAATGGCAACAGTGGATGATCAATTTTCGAAGAAAATCATCTTCAGTGATGAGGCACATTTTCACCTCAGTGGATTCGTCAATAAACAGAATTGCCGCATTTGGGCGAATGAGAATCCAAGAGTGATTGTCGAAAAACCAATGCACCCACAAAGAGTGACTGTTTGGTGCGGTTTATGGGCTGGCGGCATCATCGGGCCGTATTTTTTCCAAAATGAGGCCGGTCAGGCAGTTACTGTGAATGGTGTTCGCTATAGTGAGATGATAACGAACTTTTTATGGTCCGAATTGGAAGATATGGATGTGGACGATATGTGGTTTCAGCAGGACGGTGCCACTTGCCACACAGCTAACGAAACAATGGCTCTTTTGCGCAACAAATTCAATGGCCGTGTTATCTCACGTAATGGCGATGTCAATTGGCCGCCAAGATCATGTGATTTGACACCGTTGGACTTTTTTCTTTGGGGTTATTTGAAAGAAAAGGTGTTTGTCGACAAGCCAGCAACAATTCAAGAGCTAAAGGATGAGATAATTCGGCACATTAACGGCATAGAACCTCCATTATGCCTCAGGGTCATCGAAAATTTGGACCATCGGATGGAGGTGTGCCGCCGTGGTCGCGGCGCCCATTTGGCCGATATTTTGTTCCATACATAATTGAGTAATACCAATATATCATAATAAAATAAAATTACAATAATTTCCTAAATAGTTTGTGTTTTATTCAAAATCAACATCAGCCCTTGAAATTTAACCACCCTTTATATGGACACAAAAGGTATGCATTTTTTAAAAGTAGGACCACGAGGGGAGATAGGGGCAATTTGTGCCTCTCAAACTGATTTTAATTAAATTTAAAACATAGATAGATCCATATCTATATGGACACATAAGCATGATGTGTTTTTAAATACTGTGGTGAGGGTATCATATGGTCGGGCCTGACCGACTATACTTTCTTACTTGTTGAATTTGTTTTTGCTTTCAATAAAATTTGTGTGCGTTGCGTTTCACGGAATAAGGCGCTTAAAAACAGAAAATTTCCTATAATTTCAAACAGAATCTTTATTTTCGATAAAAAGAAAAACTACGAAAAAGTTTTTAAAGTATTTTTAAAAGCATAGAAAACTTTAAAGCACAGAAAATTTTCCAAAACATTAAACATATAGAAAATCATAGAAAATTGCTTTTTATAATTCTGAAAATTATTTAAAACAGAAAATCTGTAACAACTTAAAAAAAAGAAAATTTTCAGAAAAATATTGAAATAAAAACATAGAAAACTTTAAAAACTTAAAATCTTAGAAAATGAATATATAGAAAATTTCCAATAAAATCTATGAAAATAAAATTAAAACATAGAAAACTTGTAAAAAACTTTAAAAAAAAATTTCAGATATCTTCCACACTAAACAATCAAAATCTTTTGCCAGTTGTTTATTGTCGGAAAGTTTCCCTACAAAAGAGTCACACATTCTATCTACAGTATGGAAGATTTGCTGTTTTTTGTTAATATTCTTTTCGTTTTTCTTAAAAAGTCTTGTCGTTGCTGTTCGATGTAATACCGTGTTCAGATATGCACCTTAATTCTCAATTATCCATATAAAATTCAATTTAGTTATTGTTCATTAAAAAAAAAAAATGGTTATAATATTGAGTAAAATTAAAATGCTATACTGTCTCAAGTACAACTCACTAAGCAAAGTGTTTTGACATTTGGCAACTGAACTGAAAACAAAACAAAGGTCCATCCGTTAGGTCTGCGCAAAGGCCAGATGTTTATTTGGCTTACTCTTTAGTTGTTTACAATTTGCTCAAGCCATCTGACATCAGCTGTTTTGAAAGTCATTTGTTTGTGGCGGCGAATATACATTTAAATCTATTTATTTACACATATTCTTAAAAAAATATAACACAATATATAATTAGCTGTTGTGAATGATTTGAGGTTATGTCAGCTAAAATTATTAACCTTCTGCATTTGTAAATTTTGACAGACATGCGCAATTACATAGGGATTTTACATCTGACAAAACCACTGCAAAATACATGTCGTGTTAAAGTGCCTTAATGAAACTTTTAATCAAATCAAATCTCATTAAAGTTTCATGTTTAGAGAAAATACATACATCTTCTAAATTAAACGTAAATGTCAGCATCAACCTGTGCAAGTAATTGTGCTCTTAATGGTATTTCTGATTTGAAATCGTGCGTAGTTTAAGTTTGGAAAAAATAAATAAAATTTTTTATCAACTTAATTGAATTTGAATTGAGGGGAGGCAGTGAAATTGAGACATTAATTGAAATTCTTTCTCTGGATTTTTTCCAAAAATGTACTTAAATTAAATCTATATTTTCGTTCTGCCACTGTTTCAATTTTCCCTTCTAACCGACCTTTAGCTGTTAATAAATTTGTCTGTTGACTGTTACCGAAAGATAAACTAAATGAAGTTCACCACAAAATTTATTAGCACTCACACAATTCTACCGACAGCCCCGAGCTATTGACAAATTAATATTGGTATTTGTGTTACGTATTAAATATGGCAATAAATATTTTGTTTTTTTTTCTCTCTTTTTACGGCAAAAATACACAAGTCTTCAAAAAATCAAGTACTAGTGATAATTACGTATTGATTTTTGGCATGAAATTAAATTCCTAAAAATATGTTTTTTAATACTTTTTTCAATTGTCTACCAGTGTGGTTTTCTATTAAAAAAAAAAGGATAAATCGTTCAATATGACGTTATCAACAGATGTCGTTTTAATCCCTGATAATAAATAAAAACAAATAGCAAACGATAACGTTTTATTAGGATTTGTTTTTTTTTTCAAACAAGAGGAAAAAAATAAAAGGAGAAAATGACAAAATGAAAGCTCTTTAGAAGAAAAGAACAAAAATGTAGATACAAGATTTTTGAAAAATAAATTATAAAAGCTTTCGATGCTAAAGAAAATTTTAAATCACTCTGAACTCTATTTAAAAATGGGAGGGAAGGAAACCCGCTAGAAATTGAAATTAAAAAATAAATAACACAAAAACTTAAATTTTAATCAATAAATTTTTTTACTCGGAAAGATCAGGACAGTGTTATATTCCCTTACGGACGCCTTGCTTCAGCGGACACTGCCTTTAGACAGACACTGTTGCCTTGTCCTGGCATTGTTTCATTAGGAAAGCATGGAGTTATTTTAAGCAGATGTTCCCCTTGAAGGAACTCATTTCAATAGTTCCTTCGGTGTCCGGTCTTAATTGTCAATTCCACTGTACTTGGCATTAACGGGCATATTCACAAAGCTTATTCTGGACGTCCAATTTTGGGATAATTTTTCGAGCATTGCTGGCCGGCCGTACGTTAAAAAAACACGAACATTTTTGGCCTCCAAGCCGTAAATTTTTGTCGGTTTATTAGCATAAAACAGTGACTTCTTGCAAATTCACAGGAAAAAATCATGAGGTGTCAAATCACACGACCTTAGAGGCCAATTGACAGGTCGATTCAAGTAGTATGTTTAGGGGGATCCGGCCCCACTTTTTCCATATTGGGCGGTAAACTTCTTCATTGACCGTAACGTGTATTAGGGTAAGTACTTTTTGCAATTTTTGCGAATATCAAATTGTGCATCGCATAGCCGTATAGAATTGAAAAATATTTAGAAATGATGTACTACTTTTTCGCGATCGTGAAGAAAGTTTGCGCACCAAACGGGATAAAGTTTTGAATTTCAATTTTTCTCCTTACTATACAAAATTAACATTTAATTACAAAATTTTAAGTATTTTCTTATAATTTCATGAATATAACAAGATCTTACCATTTGTACGGAAGAAGGGCGCAAAAACAATCGCGACTCTATTTCGCGGTTTTTTTAATAAACTAAATTTTAATGGCAAAAGATAGATGTTGTGATAGATGAGTTGTTTGGCGGATATGTGAAACGGTGATATTTTCAGCAGCGTAGTAATATATGCGCGGAACGAGCTATTAAAGTTGCACAAGACATTTTTCCATTATGTATCTCAACTCGCATTTTAAAATTCAAAATTTATTTCATTAAACCCAAAAAAATAGCTTTACATTTTCGTTATACATGTGCTTGTTTAATGTATTTATGCCTGTATTCATAAAAATATTTTAAATTTAATAAAGGCTTGAAAACCAGATTTTCTATGAAAATTTTCCTTAATAAACGTTTATTAAATTTTATAATCATTTATGAATATGGGGACTAAAATATATAGCATGTATAAACAATAAATGTACCATATATAATGTGTATGGAAATTAAAAATAAATAAATTTTTTTGAAGAGCTTTAGAAATTGCATTTGGTGCGAAAACTTTTTTGGCCAAAATGGCCTAAAAAAATTATTTTCATTATCAATACTAAATTGCCCATCGCGTGGTGGGATGAAGAAATTTTGTCTAAAAAAAGTCATTACCCTAATTAAAAACACTCAACAAAAAGGTTAAATAAAATATAAGATCAGTTCAATATACTTTTATGTTTTTAAATAAACAATTTATGATTTTCTTGTGAGGCAAATTTAGACAGTACAGTCTATCTTCTGTCATTGTTGATCCGAGCCATGTTTTTTTCCGACGAAGGGTAGGAAATGACCTCCCGCTCGTAGCTTTACTGACGAGCATTAAAACGAAAATTTGAAATATTTTTCTTAGATTTGGGTAGATATCTTCATCACAGTTTGCTAAAACATCTACAACGTTATCTGATAGATCAGGCTCAAGTTTAGACGTTAGTAGGTATTTATCAAACATAATCAGCTCATCAGCTAGTTGTGGTTTTAACAGTTTTGTATCTGTATATGACTTGATTACACTTTGAGGTAGAAGTTTAGGTATGTTCAATACATTTGGGATATCTATTGGGAAAGTTGTTATGAGATCTTCTAAAATAAATTCAATAAGAGGAATGTAACCTATAACTCGGTAGTCATCTTCAACATTTTGGATGTGATTATTTCGTTCAAATATTGTCTTTTCGATAGGAACCTCGATTTGAACGCAAATAATTTTAACTTTTTCAAAAATCGCTTTAAATTGTTCTTCGGCTTTATTTTTTTTTTCTTCAAGGCACATGATTAAAATTTTGATAAGGCTTGATACTTTTTGAAGATCTATATCTTGCTTTTGTAAAATGATACTAAGCGGCTGTGTTACACTACGTAGCACACTTAATATGTACATTCCGCAAATAATTTTAAAAGAACTTAGTGAGTTCCTTTATATAAAGGTAGAGATTCTACCTTTCCACTCAGATATTTTTTCCAAAGCTTCTACTAAATGATGTACACTTGTTGCAAAGACACATAATGAAGAGCGTTTGGCTCCCAAATAGTTTGCTAAAACTGTTTTTCGCTCGGGATGATTATATTTACAAAATTTTGTCGTTTCTTTAACAAATGATACAACTTTTTGTAATGGCACTTTATTGCTTTTAGAAATTGAGTTGTTCGATTTATGGGAATAGCAAGGCATTTGTTTCGCATTTGTCGCTTTTCCAGAAATTTTGAACAGCTCCATTTTCTGCTGACACCCATCTGTTCCATCTCCTACACAATTTTTAAGGTCAAGACCAAAATTTGTCAAAGCTTTAAGAACTATTGATGATAGTGCCTTCGCATCAATTGACACATCAACATCATCAATATCTTTTGAAGCCTCTTCAAATGCGTTTACAACAAAGACAATAAATTCTTCCCTAAAAACTTTTTGTTGTATGTTGAAATATGAAATATAAGATAAGAAAATCTGTCTTTTCCCCAACAAATCCGTGCTTTCGTCAAAAGTTATCGAACAGAATTTTGATTCATATAACACATACATAAATAAATATTGCATTTACTAAGGCTTATTAATAATTCAACCGCACACATTATCAAGTCAAACGTTTATTCTTTGGCACCTGCTGGGATTGAATGTAGAATAATAAGTAATTGGAAACGGTAAACTAGATGTTTCTTTGAAAATATCTAATAAACAACTATTAGGATTAAGATATGAATACTTATTGAAAATCGTTAGAGATTCAATAAAAAAAAAAAAAATAAAAAAATACTTATTGAAAATTTCGTTAGAGATTCCATAAAAAAACAAAAAAAAACCTTGCTGGGATTTCCAAAAATTTTTTACATTAAAAAAATATTATTATTGGATTTCTTGTATTATCGAAATTAACAAAACATATTTTTATAATTTACGGGGGGGAAATTTCCTTATTCCCCCCCACCCCCTGAATCCGCGCCTGCCGCACATAAAGGTTTTTTCGGGAGTAGTATTTGGGAGCTATAGTCAAATTTGGACCGATTTAAGGTTTACATGAATAGCCAGCCGGATAAACGGGCATCGTTAGATTGTTTGAAGTGACGATATACGATTCAAAAACGGTATACTAAAAAATTGGTCTAGAACCAACATAAGTGTCACACACATCATCACAAAGGCATAATACCACTATTGTGTTGTGGCTATAAAATCCAGAAATAATTCAAAGATCTTTTTATTAGTATTAAAAAAGTTAAAAAAGATAATCTACAATAACATTCGTTAAATTTTGTTTATTTTCTTACTAAATGGAAAATATTTTCTAGAAAAATATTGCCATTTTTATATTTCTTAACTTTCCTAATAATTCTTTAGAAATTATTTTTCTCATCACTGTATTTTTGCCACTATTTTCATTTAACTAATAATCGAAACATATGACAGCTTTAAAACTGCACACATTCAAACACACAATAGCAGATACAAACAAATCCTTGGGGATTTTTTTTTTCATATTTCTATGCATCATAGCAAATATTTTTATTTTTGCTACTCGTAAAGTAGTTTTATTTTTTTCCATAGAAATAAATTTTGCAATACAACGAATTAATCCAAATCCTACAATAAGTGACTAATACACGCATACAAATAAGTGGACAGCATGTATGTTGAAAACATACATGATATTGTTCTAACACCCTTGCCAAACTCTTGGCAAAACATGCAGAGCAACTAATACCAGCAATATTTATATGATTGTCAGTCTTGAATACAATATTTATCAGCAATATTTTTATAGGAGTGAAAGAATTTTGCAAAGAAGGTGGTGGTACAAATACGCTGTGCATTTCAAAATGAACGGGGAGACAAAAATTTTAGTTTAGAAGGTATAACATGATTATTGGTATTCATATAGGGTATTGTATGAATACCTATAATCATTTTTGATTGGACGTATTCCAGAAGAAATGGGTTTCCCTCAAACCAATTGCTGTAGGAGTTGTTTGGACGAAGAAGAAGATTTGTGAATGTCAGCTTGACGGTATCGTAGACAGAGACAGCTCAGTATTTAAATCTTTTATAACTTTGACTGTCTAAGAAATGTGCCTCTGCCAGATCTATCTAGGTGTGTCAAGAGGGCGGATTGGTTTCCATCTCACCAGCAGGATTTGCAAATTTGTCCAGTTTAGGGAGGATGTTTTTATTTTCATTTATGTGTACAATTAAATTTTGAATACTTTTTGTTTGGTAGCGAAGCAATTTCTTTAAAATTTTAATCTTCTACTAAATATTATCCTTCTTTAGACCTTTATACAATTATATTGTTTCCGTTCACTTTTTCAGTGCAGCTCGCTTTTAAATAGATGTTTTGTAATGATAACCAAACCATTCGTTAAATTTTTGGAAAATTTTACTTTAACCTTTCCAAACATTTTTTTACAAATACAAAATACACATACGAAAAAAAAAAACAAAAAGACAGTAAAATAATTTTACACAAACAAAACATACACACACACAAGCTGTTCGTGCTGCGGTCGTTGCTCAAATGTTTTGAAAAGAAACAGTATAGAACATTAAATATAAGGTTTGTGTACAGTATCACTACAATTGTTCTCTTTTTTTTATCGAAGAACAGAACACTATATAATGTTTGACTCTTTCTTGAAAATAGTTACGAACGGTATTAAGGGTTGTGTTCGTCTACACAAACACTAAAGAAATAGATATTGGTTATGGGAGTGTGGGCCGACCGCCAAATAATGTTCTGTTTATTTTCAAACACTGATTTCAGCAAAAGCATCTTCTTGTTATATTATCATATATATTATTTCTAAAGCACTTTTTTTGTCGGTTGCAAATATCTCCCATACCACCGCATCAAATTTAATGAATAATATCTCATTTTAAAGCTTATTTCTAACACTAATGACGAAAAATAATTAGAAATTGAAAAATTAATATTTTCATTGATAAAAATTACGGTGCGAAATAGTCGCACGGGTCATCTAGTATTTTTTTAAAGTGAATTTAGTGGATGAAGCACCCGCCTGGCTATCAAAGAAGAGTTCCGATATTGCTACGAATATTACTTTACAGACTATCATAAAATCGTATAGATAAAAAAAATTTTCATTATTTCGATTCATTTTTATTGTAACCACCACATTGAAAACGAACTTTTGACTGAAATTGTATAGAACTTGATATCGACAAAGTGTTGCGAAAACATTATTCATTTTCCTTTTTAACAATATGCTGGGATATATGTTATTAATCCCTATATCATTTGAACAATATGTATTTTCTTAATTTTCATTATTTTTCTCATTATGATTAAGAATCATAATGATATTTAGAGCTACATACTACTGAAAGTAAATTCTATGTTTTGAAAGTCTGATGAGAGTCAAGGTTCTATTTATTTTCTTTTAATCGCGTCATACTGCATTTGATGAACGAGTGTGTCAGATGCTTTTATATAAATCAAGCGTATATGTATTAAACGCTATATATACACATTAATGTACTACGTATGTTTTTACGTGTGTATGTAGATATTTTTTGAATTTCTATATGTGTCTCTTGGGTATGTTTATCATGGTTTTATTGTTCTGGTGTCAATAGCATAATTGTTCTTATGACATTCATCCATTCATTCGTTTTGTTCATAAATTCATTCATTGTTATGGTTACACTCTCTTGATGAAATAATAATAATAATAATTTTCTTCATTCTTCTATCTTTCATTTTCACTTGTTACTGGCACCACTTTCACACACATACACACACACACAAACTCTCTCACCTCGTGAAGTCTTTAGAGTTTTGTGTTCCATTTTCCATTATTTTTTCTTCTTCTCATTCATTTAAAATTTATTTATCCTTTGTCTATTAGTTTGTGTGATTACGTGTTTTTAATACTTTGGGGTATTATCGATAAATTTGTATTGTAAATCTAGTAGTAACATTGGGTCAAAAAAGTATTTATAAAAACACAGGATTTTTTTCATTAATTTTTTTTATTTTTTGGATTAAGAGATTAAAACTTTTTTAAATTTTTTTTATTGTTATATGAGGCTATCAGCGCAGAAATGGTGTAACTCCAGACTACTTATTATGAGATAATGAGTTGACACTACTCTTGCACTATAGTACTTGGTTGTAACGGAACGTGTAAAAACTATGTTTCTAGCACCATCTGTTTTGGATACAAACAGTTGGCTTACTCGACAGTTCAAAGAACATATCTTACACCAGAACCGTAACCAAATTAAATTGTGGGCTACACCACTTCTGTGCTGATAGCCTCATATATGCTGGGATATACTGGTGAACATAAAGGTAGATGCCCTTACCAGACTTGGCACTTCCTTATGGTTTTGGGAAGCGTTAAGGTACCTCTTCACTCCTGCGAATATGAACTTCGGCGATTGACGATCGTTATTGTAAACGAGGGCGGCGAATACTGATTGTATACTGCCAAAAAATGATCGCTCCGCATGACCATGTGTCTTGTAAAGGTGAATAAAAAGGGCCTATAACTTTTGGTATTTGTTATAACGTGACATTATCTTATAGGTAAGAATGAACAGCGTTTGGCGGACCATACACTATGATATGTCCCTCAGATACACCCTCGGAGGTCTTTAGGGATCATCTTAAAGATATTAAACATTTTGGTGTTACATCCAATGGGGAAATCAGTTGCTGCCAATGCCTGGGATTCCTCAAAAAACTAAAAATTGACAGATCTCAAGCGATCTCATCGATATCTTGTGAATGCGGCTGACCAGAGATCCTATCTGGTACCACGGGAATACGGGCTAGTCGCAAGGCACCAGGCTAATTTCACTGTACAACAAAAAAAAAAACCAGCCTCAATACTTGCAACGCGAAATGAAACTAGACTAATGGTAAAGCAAATCTGTCAAATGGTTTTGAAAAGTTAGCTCGGGTTTCCGAAATATCGGACGTTTGGTGTAAGTCAAAAAAAAAAAAAATGTACTTCTGAGCTAAAAAAATTATTTTAGACGTCTTCAGTAGAATTGTATGGCGATTCTTTGCTTAGAATATATTAACCTTCTAAGAATAATTTTAAGAGGTAATTTTTGTCCTTTTTTAACTTCCCCACAAAAGTATACTACAATGGCACTTCAAAGAGTTAAAATGTTCTACGAATATTTTTTGCATCAAGTTTTAGAAAAAAATCTTGCAATGTATTTCAAACGGATTTTCGAAATTTCGGGCATTGAAATTTTTGAATTTCTTGAATTTAATTTTGCGTTGCAAGTATTGAGGCTGGCGGCGATGACCCTTATTTTGTTGTACTGTGTTATTCGTTAAAGTCTCCGCAAGTATGTTTCTTGCGGGAATTGCTTTCGCTCTTTAATGAAGATTGTCTTTGCGGGAGTTTATTTTTCCGTTGAAAAGATACTTTCGGGGAGCAAGTGCTGGTTGTCGCCTACTATTCAAAATCGCGGAAAGAGAAATCATACAAATCCCACTTAGTGCTGATTTTTCACCACTTGTGGGATAGTTTATCCAGAGGGAGAGTCATCCCTGGGTGCTGCTTGCAAAATTTTCAAAAGCAGGGGAGATCAGATAGCTTAAGCTCCTAAACAAGGTGCGAGTGTGAATCTTGCCAGACTGTTTACCTCAATTGCTACCTGTGTGTGCTGGTTGTTCTCACACTCGGTGGCGGTTGGTAAACGCATTTTTTATCACCCAGTGGTTAAGATCCAACATAGAGTATGCCTTAGGGCAGGTACCCATGTAAATCATATCCATATCTGAGTGCCCCGGTAGGGAGCTTGTCTATCAGCGCCGATGTTGCGGGGTCGATTCCCGCCAGAGATTCTGGTTTCATTCCTGTAGACAAGCGAAGAGCTTCGAAGGATTAGCTTAGGAAATTAAAAAAAAGATACGATGGCGAAAATAAGGAGAATAAAGTGATATTACTCCTCTGTTAATGTCCTGCAGTGGCGAGAAGGCGACTGGCCTAAATAGTATCCTCTGCCTTCCACGCATTTTAGGATATCTCTGGCGTTGAATTGCTGCGTTGGAAGTTGATATCATAATGAATCATTGAGTGTCTCGAATTAGTACTGACTGCTTTAGCCAAACAACCCCCATTGCTTTATTTACAGTTAAATTAAATTGTATTTCATTAATAAACATTTTTTGTTAATAAACTTTTTTGCAATACTGTATTTTATGTAATTGATTAAATTTCTCTTAATATGAATGATTGTTTGGGTGTTTTGTTTAACATTTCTTAAGGGTCTTGTTAGGAATCTGTCAAATATTTAATAAAAGTAAAAAAAAATTAAGGTTAATTTCAAAAAATTCTCGTAAAATTTTACTTAAGCCGAAATATTATCTTCAAGTCTTTTTTTTATCGTTTAACATCTACTATCGTAAATTTCACTAAACTGAAAATAAAAAAGTTTTTGTCACAAAAAAAAACTTTTAATTTTAATCGCTTTAAAATTGCTTATCATTTTTTAACCTCCCAACTGCGTGTGCCAGTGTGCATTCTCCAGCCCTGCACATACCACTTTAAACCCTAAGCCGATTTTTGTTGCTGTATTTGTAGCTTAAAGCCATATTAATGTATTTAAAAAAAAGAGATACGTGTTCATATCGGTTGGGTTGATATAACGCCCCCCCCCCCCCCTCCCCCCTTCCAAACGACAAGTTTAATACTTCATTTTAATCGCCTTAAAATCTCTGAATTTAATTAAAGTATTTTAACAAATCTTTTTATTGTTGTTGTCTGCATTTTTTTTCTAAAAAAAACTTTTATCCTATATACACGATTGCAGTAAAATTTATAAGTCTAAAAATTATAATAAAAAAAATTAGAAAAAACGAAAAAATATAGCAATAACTTGTGTCTGGAAATGATTTTTATACTAAATACAAAAAGCAACATAGAAAAACGTTAAAAAAAGAACTTTAAAAGATAAAAAAAGGTGTAAGATATGGCCTTAGGGCGATAACACTTACAGAAACAACCGTAATAAATATTTAAAGAAAGAAAATATCAGAAAAAAGGAAAAAATATGAATAAAATTATCTAAGCGAGTTTTTGTAAAGAAAAAGTTGTCTAAACTAGACTCACTTTAAGTTGTCTAGACTTGATAGAATACGTTGGCAATACTCGATTGAACTATTACGTAAAAAATCGGTGTCTTATCTAGTCATAGTAGAAAAACTGCAATTTCTACCACTTTTTTTTTTCTGATTCTGATACATTAAATGTAAACAGTCGCTGTCAAACCAACTCAAAAAGCGAACATTTGTACACAAATTTTCGTTTTTCGTTCAACAATTTTTGGTTTAGACTACAGTTTTTTAAACCCAGGTCTACACTTTAAAAGTTGTCTAGACTAAAAACGTGGTCTAGAGTAGACTGAATTTTCTTCTAAAGAACGAAAAGTTGTTTTATTTTATAGAAAAGTTGCCTAGACTTAGTTAAGTTTTTCGAATAAAAAACTTTGTCTAGATCAAGCTTTTTCGTGGAAAAAACTTTGTCTACACTAGAAATGTTCTCTTGACTAAAAAAGGTGTCTAGACTAGACTTTTTTTTAATAGAGGCGTTGTTTAGACTAAACTGACATTTTCTATTATTTTAACTAGACGCACCTTAAGTTGTCTAAACTTAATACAAGGCGTTGTCTAGGCTGCCATTTTTCATTAAAATAACGTCGTCTAGACTAGAGAACAATGTCTAAACTAGACTACATTTTTTGTTAAAAAACACTGTCTGGATCGATCTTTTTCGCATAAAAAACGTTATTTAGATTAGGAATGTTCTCTGGACTAAAAAAGGTATCTATACCTGACTGAATTTTTCTTTAAAGAGACGTTGTTTAGACTAAACTGAAAACGATATATAAACTAGATTAACCTAAAGTTGTCTAGACCATATAGAATAAGGTATTCTCACTGCAATTTTTCATATAGAAAACGTTGTCTAGACTAAAAAGTTGTATTGACTAAAATGATTGTCTAGACTAGGAGAAGTTTTTTTTTTTATAGAAAAAGACTAAACTGAAAACGACGTGTAAACTAGACGGAAATTTGCTGTCCATATCTTTAATAAATCGTATAGAAAACGTTGTCTAGACTAGAAAAGTTGTCTTGCCTAAAAAAGGTGTCTAGACTAGTCAGATTTTTTTTATGGAAAAAGTTATTTAGACTAATCTGATATTTGTTCTAGCAGAAAACGTAATATAAACTAGACCCACCACAAGTTGTTTAAACTACTATAGATAGTATTCATTGTCCAGACTATTGATCGCTAAAATACCTTAGAAAACACAACATTTAAAAACTCTAGCGATGACATTAAAAGCTAAAATTGCGGCAAATAAAACTTTTATGGCATTGCCAAATTTAGCAATGCACGTTACAGAATTGCATTCGTAGTCAAAAATCGCTAAATCAACTTTATAGATTTTTAGCGATAGAGATTTAACTTTAGCGAATTACGGAATACGGCTGCTGGAAATTTTTTTTTTTTTGGACTAAACTAATATATTTCTTTTGGAAAACTTTTTCCTATTAGAAAAATGGTTTAGACTTGACTGCGTAGACTAGATTTTAAAATATGTATAACGCATTTTCTAGACAAGGCTTGATGAGATTAAATCTTTCTGAAAAGAGATGTTCTCTGGATTAGAAAAAACTTTTGCTTAAAAAATCTTGTCTGCACTTTATTTAGTTTTTTCGTTTTGAAAAGTTGTCTATTCTTAACTGAACTTTGCTTATAAAAAGCTGTAGACTAGACTTGATTGTCTCTTAAGGAAAAGTTGTCGAGACCCATCAAAATATTTTTCTGTTAGAAAATTGTCTAATCTAGACTTAACTCTAATTAAAAAAAGTAATCTAGACTTAACTTAACTTTTCTTATACACAAGTTGTCTAGACAAGACTAAAATTTTCCTAAAGAAAGATTGTCTAGACCAGATTAAACTTCTGCTATCGAAATGTTGTCTAGTCAAGATTCAGCTTTTCCTTTAGAAAAGTTGTCTAGACAAGACGATTTTTTTTAAGAGAAGTGGTATTTACTTCATTTTTTGTTACAAATGATGGTACCTGGCGTGACCTATCCTCTAAAACAGATATATAATAGATTTTTTTCCGTTTTTTAGGCTAGAAATTTGTTTTTTTCTTCTTTTTATTTTGGTTATCCAATCATGTTTGTCTATTCTTTAAATAAATTTCCATTAGGCAAAAGTTACTAGCCCTGGCCAATGACAAAAAGTCACTACACTCTTCTATATTCTTAATAATGTATTGATAACAATTCAATTTATTAGATTATTAATTTGATTGAAAGGTCATAAATGGAATTTTTATGAATCATAATTTCAGTATTCAGAGTAAAGAATTACATTAAACCTAGACAGCGCCATTGGCGAGGGATGAGTACAGTACACAAGTAAAACTTTTAGCTTAAACAAATCTTCAAACAGTTTAATATTGATAAATTGATGAAGAGTTTTTTTTTTGTACACACTGAAAATTAATATTTTGTAAGCGAAAAGTAGCAAGACAATTTTATTAAAGCTAAAGAAGCTGTAAAACTTAAAAAAGAATTTTCATTTTTGACAAATTATTGTAAAGGATGTACAATAAAAAGTGTTAAAAAAAAAATAAAATTTCTTAAGGAAACAACAAGAAGTACAAAAAAAAAAAGAAAATCAAAGTAACACAAGACAACTGCAGCAAATAGCTTGTCTACTAAGAGTATGTAATAGTAGTTGTAAATAACAGTAAAGTAAACATTTACACAACAGGATGTTGCTGTCCATGTTTAACTCATACTTGTTTTTGAAAATACAATCACCCAGCGGGAAAACTCAGAAGACCTTCTTACTTCAGGCCTTTTTAAAGGCCTGATTAAAAAATGTTTTGATTTAATTACTATTCTTACGTAACTGCTAAAGAATGCCTAATAGAAGGCCTCGGCTCTTTGGTATTAAAGAAGCGAGAAAAGAAGGAGTAACATTTTTTGTTTTGTTTTTTTGCACAGGCAAAAGCAAAAGAGTTCAGATCCCTTTACAAAAACAAAGTAACATATGTTGTTAATCATTTTAGTTGAAGTTGAAAAGAGAAAGAGTAAAATTTTTTGTTTGGTTTTTTTCGCCAAAGCGAAACAATTCAGATCCCGTTATAAAAACAAAGTAACAAAGTAGGTACATATTAAAATACAAAATAAAAACAATAATGTAAATCATTTAAGTTGAGTTTTGTTCATTAAGGAAGATAGGTACTTGTGCTTAAAAGCTTTTTTTTACAATCTATTTTACAATATTTAGCAAATTTGATTATTTCAATAAAAAAATAGGTATCACATGTGTTATTAAACTACAATAAGTTTAATAAAATATACAAACAAACGTTTGTAAAATAGGTATACATGTACATATAAAAAGTAAAGTGTACATTTTCTATATTGGAGATCTGATATGTACATAAAACCTATTCAGTCTTCTAACTTCATTTGTAAGGAAATATTCCTTAATGTTTTAGACTGATAGCCCTTCAATATGACCATTAATGCATTTGTAGAAGGATGGTCTGAAATGCCTTTTAAGAGCCATTAATTGAAAGGCCTTTTACCATACCTTTCTTAAAAACCCTTCAAGATAACCTTTTAGCTTAGGCCTTTTTACAGTCATTCTCTGGAAAGCCTTCTAAGAGCCATTTATTTGAAGGCAGAAAGGAAAGCGGAAGGCCTTCTCCGCAATGACAACGCGTGTAAAAAAGATATGAGTATGGAATGGAGCGAGAAGGCCTTGTTTATCCAAAAGAAGGGGTACAGAGGCCTTCTGGAAGGCCTCCGTACTACTTCTTTTTCCCGCTGGGCACATGCACTGACATCTACAAGTGAAAGCAGCTCTTAGAATTTGTGTGAGTTTGAGTTAGAGAATTTGGTAAATGAAGTCAAAAAGTTATACATTTTTTCCCATCAAATTAAAAAAAAAAATACTAAGGAAATGTATAAACTATGATATAAAACTAAAAATAAACCGCAGTTAAAAAAGACTGCAGTCAATGTGGCTGTTACTCACACTCACTTTTATTTTTTTTTTAATTTTAGTTTAAATACAGTATAAATGACAAGGAAAAAGTATATTTTGTAATTTTCTTTACTCTTTTTTTTTGGGAAAATGTTTTCCTTTTTGGTGCAGGATATAAAAGATGACTTCAGCACCCACAAATATCTGCGGGTCTATTTGGGTTTCATTTATGTGGAGTCTATTCGTTTATTGTAAGTTATAAAAATATATAATTTTGAAGAAAAGAATTTCAATTATTAATATTTTCTATAGAAAACGTAATTTAGACTACAATGAATTTTTTCTGAGAAAACATAGTCTAGATTATACCGAAATTTTTGTTAGCAGTAACGTAGAATTCTGAACCATTCCCTGAACTCTTAACTACACTGAAGTTAAGCCATAAAAAAGGTTGTATAAACTTGATAAATGTGCACTTTTTCCATAGAAAAGGTAGTCTTGCATAGACTACTCTAGAAGCTTTTTAGACTAGAACTATATTTTCTTTAGAAAAGTTGTCTAAACTAGATCAACTTTCTCTATAGAAAAATTGTCTTAAGTAGATCAACTTTTTCTATAGTTGTCTTTTCTATAGACTAGACCAAATTTATCTATAGAAAAGTAAAAGAACTTTTTTATAGAAAAATTAGCTAGACTAGATAAGTTTTTTCTATAGAAAAATTGTCTAGACTAGTTCAACTTTTTCAATAGAAAAGTTATCTAGACTAGATCAACTTTTTCTATAGAAAGATTGTCTAGACTAGTTCAATTTCTTTTTATAGAAAAATTGTCTAGGCTAGTCTAGACAACTTCTCTATACAGAAAGTTGATCTAGTCTAGACAAATTTTCTATAGAAAAAGGTTGATCTAGTCTACAGTAATTTTCTATACATCTAGTCCAGACTAGATCAACTTTTTGTATAGAAAAGTTGTCTGAATATGTGACAGCTGGCAGATTTCAGAGTTGCCACTTGCGGAAAAAAATTATACTAAATTTAAAAAGTGCACTCTTACTGACACACCATATGTATACCAGATCGAGACTTGAGCTTTGGAACGTTTCAAGATATTTCTATAAGAGTTTTTCTCTTTGTACATTGTTTTTCTATAATTGTCTTTTTTATAGAATAGACCAAATTTTTTATAGAAAAGTAAAATAACTTTTTCTATAGAAAAATTGTCTGGACTAGTTCAACTTTTTTTATAGAAAAATTTTCTGGGCTAGTTCAACTTTTTATAGACAACTTTTCTATACAAAAAGTTGATCAAGTCTAGACAACTTTTCTATACAAAGTTGATCTAGTCTAGACAACTTTTCTATACAAAAAGTTGATCTAGTCTAGACAACTTTTCTATACAAAAAGTTGATCCAGTCTAGACAACTTTTCTATACCAAAAATTGGACCAGGCCAAACAACTTTTCTATACAAAAAGGTGGTCTAGTCTAGACAACTTTTCTATAGAAAAAAATTGATCTATTCTAGACAAGTTTTCTATAGAGAAAGTTGATCTAGTCTAGACAAGTTTTCTATACAAAAAGTTGATTTAGTCTAGAAAACTTCTCTATAGAAAAAGTTGATCTAGTCTAGACAACTTTTCTATAGAGAAAGTTGATCTAGTCTAGATAACTTTTCTATTGAAAAAGTTAATCTAGGCTAGACAAGTTGATCTAGTCTAGATAACTTTTCTATTGAAAAAGTTGATCTAGTCTAGACAACTTTTCTATAGAAAAAGTTGATCTAGTCTAGACTTTTCTATAGAGAAAGTTGATATAGTCTAGACTTTTCTATAGAGAAAGCTGATATAGTCTAGACACCTTCTCTATAGAGAAAGTTTATCTAGTCTAGACAACTTCTCTATACAGAAAGTTGATCTAGTCTAGACAACTTTTCTATAGAAAAAGTTGATCTAGTCTAGACAAATTTTCTATAGAAAAAGGTTGATCTAGTCTAGACAAATTTTCTATACATCTAGTCCAGACTAGATCAATTTTTTGTATAGAAAAGTTGTCTGAATATGTGACAGCTGGCAGATTTCAGAGTTGCCACTTGCGGAAAAAAATTATACTAAATTTAAAAAGTGCACTCTAACTGACACACCATATGTATACCAGATCGAGACTTGAGCTTTGGAACGTTTCAAGATATTTCTATAAGAGTTTTTCTCTTTGTACATTGTTTATCTTTTTATACATTTACACGTCTCTAGACTAGACGTCGTCAATTGCTGCGTCATTATTTTTAGTTTTTTTTGGTGCTTTCGTTTTTTTCTTGTTGTGCAACAAAATCTAAGATTTTGTTTATGCAATAGAGCTCGGGAAAACAACAGACAATCTATTTTGTATTTATTCTCAATTGCAGCTCAATAAGCTGAGGTCTTTTTTTTATAATTTTTTGCTGGTTAAATACAACAAATTTATCATTTACAATTTCAAATGTCCGTCTTGCTTTGTCCTGTATTTCAAAAATATTTAAAGGAACCATCACAGTCTATTATTTTTTGAAGGGGCACAAAAATTTTAAAGCATATAAAAGAAAAACTAAAGATTACAGATAAGAAACCCAAGCTACGTGAGTTTTAAAAAGATTGGAAAACTTCCAAGTCCTCATAAAACATTTGATTAAAAGCAAAGACTTTTGAATAGATTAATTGAATACCACAATAAATTTGTAGTCTTGTAGCTGATATTTAGCCTTCTAAAGTTTCATCAGTCTACAGTTTTTTTTCCAAATTTTTTCCTATTTTCAATATTAATAATGAGCAGTAACTTAGTCCTTGTTGTTATTGAAGGAAAATAAAAAGCACAAGAAAATTATAATAATAATAAGAAATAAATGTTTCTTATTGTTGTTTATAAATGACTTGATAATAATATACAATTTAAAAAGTTTTATTCATTTTTTTAATATAAAAGAAATTGTATTACTTTTCTTTTTATTCATTATTCCATGTTGTACAACTTATGAGACGCTTTTCAATTATAATTTACTTTTCGTTTACCTTTTAACATTCAACTTGAATTAAACAGGTGTATGGCTTAATCTGATAATAGTATTAAAGTTTAGTGGAATAATAATAATAATAACAAAAAGTAATTGTTAGTAAATATAAAAAACTTTATTATAAAAATTTGAAGCAGAAATAAAAATTTAAGCCAAGTAGGAAATGCAAGAAAACATTGCAACCACTTTCTTAAAAATGTCAGTTTAGTCTAGACAACTTTTTTTTTTAAAAAAGCTCAGTTTAGTCTAGACTTTTTTAAAAAAGTTCACACCAGTCTAGACAACTTTTTAAAAAAAGGTCTAGAAAGTTTTCTTAAGAAAAAATTGATTTAGTCTAGACAACTTTCCAATAAAAGAAGTTGATTTATGCCCATAATTTCTACAAATAGATATCTTGCTGTGCAAAAATATTTATGGTGTAACGAATTTTACATAATTTTAACACGTTCACTGAACGGAAAATCAATCATCCGACCGAAAATCAAGACGAAGCGTTGTCCATAGTACGATAAGGACGGATTAAATTATATCACGTACAGAACGCTTGATTCAAGTACGGATTATTCAAGTGGCCTGTACTTAAAATCAGATCTGTGGAGTCGTCAAAATTTAGTTTTAACTCCGACTCCAACCGCTGAAATTTTTTAAGTCCGATTTTGACTCCAACTTTAATTCCAAGTCCAAGTCCAAATCCTACTCTGACTCCTACTCTTAAAATAAAAAACATTGAATCGCCAATTTTGAAGATTTTTATTTTGGAAAATACAAGAACAATTTTGAAGTCGTAGTCGCGTGTTTTTTGTGGATACTTCGACTCCGGTGCAAAAACCTCAACTCTGAATCTACAATCCTGCTTAAAATAATCCGAAAACGGCATTAACTTTAGTAAACGTGAGATAAAATTTTATCTCAAACTGAACTCGATTCAGGAATCTCTTAGTTGATTTAAAGCCCAAATTCATAAGAAAGTGAGACTTTGGCTTGCTAACAGAAGAACTCGCAATTATAAGACACCAGAAGCATGCTTGATTTCATTTTCGTAATCATTCTACTTTGAAAATTTTATAATTTTTACTAAATAATTTAAACAAATAGAAATCGCAAATTTTTGCTTTTTATTTTACTTCTTCAATATGAACTTTATGAATGTTTTTATTCTTGTCGGGTTTTACAAATATACACACAATGCAATATTTTTCGATAGTAGTCCCAATTTAAATTATTTTAAGTACTTTTTGGTGTAATTCGTACTTATGTATGTAAGTGTTTAAGTACGACTCGTCCTAAGGTAGGTAAAAAACTTAAATTCAGTACGAGTTCTTTTCTTTCTGTGTACATCTTACCTACCGGTTTAAGTCTTGTGTATTTTACACCATCGATTTTCAGCAGTGAATTCAATAGGTAAATAAAATTACAAATGTTGACATATTTTAACCCATTAAAGACTGAACCCCGATTTCGTGGTACGATTTTTATGAAATTTCACACATTTGATATTATGGGCATTTATATTGACATTGCGTTTTTTTTATTTTTACCTGTCAAACCTTGGCCCCTAGACCATGGGTATTTTTCTACCCACTTCGCTCTTAAAGAGTTCTAAAACACAAGATTTTTTGAAAACCAAAAATTTAAAAATTCATTTATTGCATGCATTGATGTGTGTGTTGTGTGCTTATTTCACTATGTACGTTGAATCTGTCCCAGCGGGAAAAGGAAGAAGCACGGATGCCTTCTAGAGGGCCTTTGTATTCCTTCTTTTGGATGAAAAGGATGGTGAAATTTTAAGGGCCGATGTTGGTTTTGAATAAAACACCAATTATTTAGGAAGTTATTGTCATTTATTTTTATTATGAAAATATTGGTATGGAACAAAATATCGGCCAAATAACTGAGGCATAATTGAGGTTCTAAGCCGTTAATGGGCCGAATTATCTCATCCTATAGCTCTTGAATTGTTGCTTGCTTATCGACGTACACCTTTTCTGTCAAATAACCCCAAAGAAAGAAGACCAACGGTGTCAAATCAAATGATCTTGGCGGCCAATTGACATCGCCACCACGTGAGATAACACGGCCATTGAATTCGTTGCGCAAAAGAGCGATTGTTTCGTTAGCTGTGTGGCACCGTCCTGTTGAAAGCACATATCGTCCACATCCATATCTTCCAATTCGGGCCATAAAAAGTTCGTTATCATCTCACGATAGCGAACACCATTCACAGTAACTGCCGGACCGGCCTCATTTTGGAAAAAATACGGCCCGATGTTGCCGCCAGCCCATAAGCCACACCAAACAGTCACTCTTGTGAGCGCATTGGTTTTTCGACAATCACTCTTGGATGCCCAAATGCGGCAACTCTGCTTATTGCCGAATCCACTGAGGTGAAAATGTGCCTCATCACTGAATAACGAAGTGCATTTTGATTTGAACGCCCATATTAATAATAAGCCATAATAAGGTGAGGTTCACATTCAACATTGGCCCTTTACAAGGTTTGCTCGCTTTATTCCACTCTCATATCTTTTTACACACGTTGTCATTGCTCTCGCTTCTTTTGCAGTTACATAAGAATGGTAACGGGATCAAAAAAAAAAAAAATTCTTTTGCTTTTGCTTGTGCGAAAAAACACAACAAAAAATGTTACTCCTTGTCTTCTCTGTTGTCATAGAAGGGAATGTGGAATGTTTTATATTTTATACGAAAGAGCCGAGGCCTTCTTACTAATGCTTTGGATGCTGCTATGGTGTATGCCAGGAATTTACACTGCATGCTAAGAAAACCTTAAGGATCTCCAATCATGAGTCAATTTAATTTCATGTGAGCGTTGTTGAAGCATTGGTGTAAGAGAAAAAGTTGTCACAAATGCACAAGAAATGGCAAAGCGCATGGAGAGCTTTGACCATATGATAAGCCATATTATTCAGCTTTGCTGTTTCGGACAATGTGAAGCAAAACTGAGTTTGGTTGTACAAAATGCAAATTTTAGTTACACCCAAAGGCTTGTTTTGCACATTTTCATGCTGGTGTCCCAAAAAACATAAAAAATTTAAAATTATCTCAATAATCGACCACAGTTGTGGTATTTATTTCTTTAGTTTTTACTAATAAATAGTTCATTTTACATAAAACATCGAATTTTTTCTTGCCAAAAATTAAAAAAAAACTTTGTATTTTGAACCCTCTGACAGCGAAGTGGGTATTTAAATACCCATGACATTGAATCAAACCTGTGGTCAACGTTATTGACCCAATTTAGCTAATATTTTTTTCTTAAGCAGAGCACACCTAAGGCTATAAGTCACCAATTCCAGAGCCGTTGTCGTTCACTTTTTCCAAATATTAAAAGTTGCTAACTTGTAAGCCGCTAACTTACCCAATTAAAGGGGGCAAAATTAAATTTCAAAAATTTGTTTAAGTAGACTTATACTTTCTTTATCTATCTGTAAAAACCAATTTCCGATACCTCTTACCTGAAGTTAGCCAGCATTTTTCTACGAAGGCTCTGTTTTTGGGTATTTAAATACTTAATGGGTTAAAAGAAAACTTAAAGAAAAAATCAAGTATACAAATTTAACGTTGAAATTACCAAGCCAGTTTAACCGAATAGATAAAGATAACTGTTAGTTAGGTACCAATACAACCAAATATCTGCTCAAAGAATTTACGGGTATCAATCTAGTTTAGACAACTTTTCTAAAAGTAGATCTAGTCTTAATAACTTTTCCAAATAAAAAGTTAATCTACACATCAAGACAACTTTTCTTAACAAAAAGGTTATCTTGTCTAGATAACGTTTTTTTTTTTTTTTGGAAAATAACAGTCAGTCTAGTCAAGTTTACAAAACGTTTTCTATAGCTCAGTGCAGTCCAGACAACTTTTGTATGAAAGAAAGTTGAGTATAACTAGAAATATTATCGAAAAAAATTTCAGTCTAGTGCAGACAAACTTAAAAATTAAAAATAAATAAATGTAGTCTAGTTAGTCTTGACAACGATTTCTATAAGAAACTTTTTATTGTGTCCAGATATTTGATTTTTTTCAAAATCAAATATTCCTGATTTAAATTTGTTGATTGTTTGGATCTTATTTTTTTTTAAACATTTGAAATTAAAGCTTTAAAATTTCATACTATTTTAATTTTTTCATCTCTAGAACAAACATTAATTTTCCTGAAAAAATTCTTTCCTTTTCTATAAAAAAAAACAAAATCCTTTATTTCATTTACAAATTTCAAACGATTTCTGTTTCTTTTTAACCGTCTGATTAACCTTTAACCTCTAGCTGTTTAACAATTTATCCTTTCCTTTTTCTTTGCCTGTACACTTAATCGTACATCTGTCGGTTTGCCTAGAAAATTGTGTTAAATAAATAACGTTACATGTGAGTGAAATAAATCTTAAAGAAAATTTAATTTTATTACAATTAAAACGAAACTTTTTTCCCTTAACTATCTTCGCTTATGAAAGAGTTTTTTTTTTTAACCCTTTGGTTTTGCACGCACACATGCACGCACGCACACAAACAAATTAAAATAATTTGAAAATTTATTTAAACATATTTATATAGTATACTTTGAGGTTTTTGGTTGAAAATTTATTATAACAACAAAAAACAGAAAATACAGAACATGGTCGGTCATAAGTGGGTTTCTTGTTATTTTAATATTTTCGGCTACAGTTTGTTGTGGTAATAAAGGGAAAATTTCAAAATTGGGGTGGTCATAAGAACCATAGCAATCCTTACAATTCTGATTCCAAAATCAAGATTTCACTAATTTGATTTTATTTTTCAAAAATTTGTTGCGCCTTAATGTAGACCATTCTTGCATGTGTTTGCTTAAAGTTATTTTTTCCCTGAAAAAAGTTTCTTGAACTTGTTCGCTTTCAAAATGAAGAAAAGCAAATAAAACATGGGTCTCCTATTGGCATCTTATTTCAGTGGCGTATAAGCATGTGAGAACATGTTGTTTCAAACATTCTTTGCTAATCACTTTTTCCTCCTTTTAGTATTTCTTCTCACACCATCTTCTTTCAACTCAAGCAGACAAACAACCCTTCAACTCGTTTTCTTTCTTACTAATGGCAATATTTTAAATTTGAAGTTTTTAGAGCAGTTTTAAAGGAAACTATAAAATATGGAAATGGCAAAGAACCACAAATATCTTAAAACAATAGTTCCAACAACAACAAAAAAAAGAGTATTGGAGTAATAACTTTTTATAAAGAGATAACGATCAAATAGTATAAGAAAATATCACTGTACAGAGTTCAAAATAACAGGACTTAGAAAAAGAGTTAAAGCCGTTAAGAGCCATTTTTTCTATTGAAAGGTTGTTAGCTCGAATGTTGAAATGTCTGGCAGGTGTATTTACATTATTACCGATAACAAAGCTCCTTGGAGAATGTGTTAACAAACTCTAGGATTTTTCAAGGATCCCAGATTTCTCTGGATAAGATAGCTGAACGTTCAATGGTTACCCTTAATTGGGTCCCTGGACACAGAGGCATACCTTGAACCCATATAACTGACTCGTTGCCGCATTCAGGCACCACCTTGAATCGAAACTTTTTAATACGTTATAGAGATGTTTCGCTCTCGATCAGCAAGCATCTTATCGCAACAAATTTCATCTTTTTGGTAGTCAGAGATGGTTCGATTAACATCTGGCCCACTGCAGATGGAAAAATGACTCAGTGGAGTTTAAAATTGTCTAGACTTCAAATCAGAAACCAACACAGAAAAAAAGTTTAATAAATTTAAGTTTTTTTTTGCTTTCTTTTAGTACGAGTTTGTATTAAACTACTAAAAAGTACTTGAAACAATGGGATAACTTTCGCAAACCAATATGTTAGCGTACCCGTGTGTTTGTAAAAAAAACAACAACACTGCAAAAAAAAAACGTCAAAAACGATTTGCCTGTTTTGTGTAGAAACAACAACAACACTATAAGAAGTATAACATACATTATTTTCATGTTTTAAAAGTAAAAATTCCCAAATTCTAATTGTTTAAACTACTTCAAAATATAATGATTACGAAAACCATATCGGACCAGGTGTCTTAAAACTAAGAGTTTTTCTGTTCAACAAAAGTGAAACAAACATGATTAACGAGTAAGTAAATATTAATATTTTCTGTATCTCTGATTCTGAGGCTGGTGTGCTTCCAAAGAGGGTTGCCTATGGGCAACAGCCTATGGGCTTTCAGGCGGAGATCTAAGGTATTTTCATATGTGCCAGGGAATTTCTGAGTAGGGGACAGCAGGCATGAAATTATTAATATGGTTGGATAGCCAGGCCACTCCTAGAGCACTATCTTCTTTAGAGGAAAGTTCTAGGTTAATTATGAACTGCTCTACATCTCTGAATAACCAAGGGAAACATAATGATCTGAATTTGTGGTGGGTATCCGGCCATAAGGGCAAAGTGGCAACGAAAAGGCTGACTGCATGGCAAATAGGGGTGCTCGCCTTCCATATATATGGACCCTGAGCCTTTCTTCGGCGTATATATCGGTCACATTACGGGGACGATATAATACTCCTTTACTATTCATTAAATTAACCGCTTGGCTGAGTAAAAATATCGGCTGCCAGATAATAAAGGACTCCTTGGAGACAGTGAAACATTGTAACATAACGGAAACTAATTGCTGGACCGATGTGAGCTGTACTTTAATGGGCATCCCAATGGAAGCTAACCTAACCTAATTTCGCTCGTGAAAAATAAGAAAAAATGTGGTTTGGACTTCAAGAAGAATTCTTGAAAAAAAGTAAGTAAGTAATCAAAACAAATTTCAATCTACCAAAAGTTAAAATACCAGTTGGTTTAAAGGTTGATGTTTGACTATTGACTGCCAACCGTCGTCAATGGCGGTGAGTTTTAAACGGCAAAACCCTCTGAAGAGATTGTGTGGTAATAATCGAAACATGTCTGGGCAACCTGTCCGTAAAAACCTGGGTTCGATTCCCAGTTCAGTCAAAAATGAAAAATTATCAATAAATTTCGTGTTGTAAAATTCCTTTCTTTATAAAAATAATTTAATGAAAATTAAATACAATGAATTTTATCCTGATTCAAAATATTAAAATTTGGATTAAGCAACTTTCTCTTAAGAAAAGCCAGATCGTTTAGGGCAACTTTTCAATTGAAAGGTAGCTCATTCAGAGCAACTGTTTTTATAGAAAAGTTATCTCGCTTAGAGCAACTTTTTCTATACAAAAGTTGGCTCGCTTAGAGCAACTTTTACTATAGAAAAGTTGGCTCGTTTAGAAAAGTCTGATTGAGAAAGGCTTCTGTTATAAAAAACTTATCTCGTCTAGAAAAAAATTTTTTAAAGTAAATCTAGTTAGTTTAGTATAGAAAAGTTAGCTTAATTAGAAAATTTGTTAAGGTTTTAGAGCGACTTTTCCTTTTAAATAAGATAACTCGTGTTAAAGCCACTTTTCGGTATAGAAAAGCGTGATATTTCTGGGCATTTGTTCATACCAACTTTTTTATAGAGTTGCTCTCGTTTTAGAACAACTTCAAGAGCATGTTTATTTATTTAATTATTGGTTTTTAAGGCATTTTTTAAAATTCCAGCCTTATATTACAAATAAGCTTTTGAATTTTTTTGTTTTTTTTTCTCTTTCGTTTTTTTGTTTTGTCAGTGCTTTGTAGTTTTTTTTGTGTGTCTACTTTTAGGCTGCGTGTCTGAAAATTGCTGTTGTCGACACTGACATAGAACACAGCTTGACGTCTGAACTTCAACTACAAAATACTGGCAAAGTAGTACACTTTGTATTCTAAGTACTACAAAATTTGTACAATCTTAAAAACAAAATACTTGAACAAAAACAAGAATAATAATAATAATAATTTTTACTTATTTTTCTTGTTTTTAACCCTGTTCAACTAGTGAATTTTGTTTAAGTTTTTCTTTTGGTTTACCAAACAATTTATTCAAATGTGGGTATGAGTTCAAATTCAATGTCTGTGAAGTTTTATTGTAAGAGATTGGGTATATTTTTACATGTTGTTTTTATAATTTCCAGCGAACTTAAAAAAAAAATTAACGTTTATAATGAGTGATTTTTTAAGAGCTATAGGAAAGTTTAAAAAAAACACATAAAATTCAGAAAAATGCAAGAAATCTTTATTTGAATCGATAGTACGGTACATATAATTTAATGTTTGAAGATTATTTCATGCAAATGATGACCGTGACTGCGCCTCAAATCGTCCATCCGCTTAGTCCAATTTTGGCATACTCTTTCCAACATTTCGGCCGGTATCTCATGAATAAATGCTTCAATGTTGTCTTCCAATGCGTCAATTGAAGCGGGCATGTGTGTATAGACATGAGCTTTAACATAACCCCACAAAAAATAGACTAAAGGCGTTAAATCGCACGATCTAGGCGGCCAATTGACCGGTCCCGAACGTGAAATAAAATGTTCACCGAACTCGCCTCTCAATAAGTTCATTGTTAAGCGTGTTGTGTGGCATGTGGCACTGCTTGTTGAAACCACATGTCATGCAAGTCAAGCTCTTGCATTTTGGGCAAAAAAAGTTGGATATCAACTCACGGTAGCGCTCACCATTCACAGTTACGTTACGATTCGCATCATCTTTGAAGAAGTACGGGCCAATGATGCCACCAGCCCATAAACCGCACCAAACTGTGACTTTTTCTGGATGCATTGGTAGCTTTGGCAACGCTTCTGGCTGATATTCACTCCTAAATCGACACTTCTGCTTATTAACGTACCCATTGAGCCAAAAATGAGCTACGTCGCTGAACACAATTTTTCGATAAAAAAGTGGATCTTCGGCCAACTTTCCAAGAGCCCATTCACCAAAAATTCTACGTTGCGGTAGGTCGTTCGGCTTCAATTCTTGCACCAGCTGTATTTTGAAAGGCTTCACACCTAAATCCTTCCGCAAAATTTGCCTTGTTGTTGAGTTACAGAGGCCCAATTGCTGCGAACGGCGCACACTGGGGATTTTTGCATGGAGGTGAGGAAAAAAATATATTTGTCAAAAAATATAATGATTTCATCACAAATTTAGTTTTATTTATATAGTAATACACAAAAGTAATCAAAATAAAGAAAGTTAGAGAAATGTATATCGTAACCTACAATGTAAAAAGCCCTAACTAACAAAAAATTTAAATGAACTTTTTAATTTTTAATTTATTATTTATTTTAAATCTACTTTTTAATTTATTATTCTAAAAGAGCCTTAACTTCGTTGCTTATATCACTATGCTTTTTCTGGCTAAATGAAGGAGTCAAGTGTGAGATCATGGGATCTGATGTTACCATCATTCGGTGCATAATATCTTCGTTCGTGGCAATTCGACTGCAGTGTCTAAGGCGATATTTTTTATAGTCTTTGTTACGACTTTCCTGAGCCTCTTCGGATAATAAGCCTACAGGAAAAATACACTTTTCAACTATATATTTTCCATGAATCAGAATTTTGTGGAGTGTTGGTGGCATATTGTACCACTCGTACAGTGCAACAAACTTTTTTGCCGTCTCCAGACAAAAATCACCAAATTTTTTCGGATCTAGTGCCTCGTTAATGGTTATAGCTTCGAGAATTGTTGAAAACCTCGTGATTATGTCTTCATATAGACCCGTGATTTCGGAAATCAAAGCAGAATCAGCAAAGAATCTTCATGACGTATTTCCTGAATTTGTCGTACCAGAGCCTTGTTTAACAGTATCAACCTGTATTCCAATTTTCTCTTTAATTTCACGCTTTATCAAACATTTTCGGGCTTCTCTTATCGGACGAGTATTTGAGTCGACTCTTCCACTTTTAAATTCAATATTGTAAGCTACATGCAAAAGACACTCCATCAGCTTAATACGCGCATGAAGTGGTGACATACCAAATTGCAGTGCTTGTTCATTTACGGGCATAGCTTGAACTTCTTCCATTTTATTCATCTTGGATGTTGTTGCTCCACAAATAAAACAAGAAGATGCTGCTGGTGTCTCTGTTACTGATTGTGCTGTCTTGCCGTCAATCATTGTAAAATATAATTCATGTTTTACTTTAAAGTTACGATTATTTACTGTTAACTCAAATTCTTTTAGTTGAGATATCTCCTCATCGACTCTTCTCTTTTCTTCTCGTATAACTTGAGGTGTCTCTTTAACGTATGCAAACTGTAGTGTTCTACAATACTGTGTGGAAGAAGGTTTATTGTTGTTCCATACTAATTTATTTATGTCATCACTCAATGATAATTTTAGTGGTACAACTGATGTCATATATAAATGAGAGTCAGAAATTTGATCATCTGAAAACCTCTGTTGGTATTCGCTTTGACCAGATGCCCCATCACATCCCCATTTATAGTACATTGTTAGATTTCCCCTTTCAATTTTATTTATTTCCTTAACTGAGTTGGTCTCTAGAACTCTTTTAGCAGTATGATCCAGCAGATTTTGCAGAGGTACACTGCCTGAACTTTCGTGAGTTGTTTGTATGGTACGAGTATGTTATATCCTTCATTTTGTAACCAATGCATTAGATACTCGTATTTTTCTTTTGTAAGTTCAAGCTTTGTAAACATCCCCAAAGTTTTTAACGTACAAATTTTGTGGTTGGTTTTTGAAATACAAGAAGAAAAATCAATTACTTCTTGAGGAAACACAGAACGTACTTCATCCCTTTTGTATCGTTTGGCGCGATCACAGCACTCGATTTGCGTGGCCGACCAAGTGTAGAACTGGTAGAACATTCAGCCTCAGTAAACTTAATTGTAAATGTGCCTTCAAGCCAATTTGCATTCTTTTTTTCAAATCGCCACTTCGTACGGTTAGAATCCTGCCATCTTTGTTTGAAGTTATAGTAAAAGTTTTTATATATTGTATCCTAAATTTCACATGCTCTAGTATCGTTTAAGCCAACGTGCAATTGTTGCAAAAACTGTTTTAAATATAAAACCCCATGAGAAATAGAAAAACTTTCCATTGCCGTAAAACTCTTGGGCCTTAGTTTCAGTTATAATTAAAAAAACGGAGAAAAATTGGTTGTACTTTTCGCGTTCGTCCGCACTTGTTGAATGACAAAAATCGATAAATGAACACCTATAAATACTACGTGTTTTTCAATATTTTACTGACAGGTACGTTCCAAAACATGAGCACTAATAGATGTGGGTGGAATTTCTGTAAAAAAATCATACAGGTAGCCAACGGAAAACCCCAAATAATTAAAAAAGTGCACTTTCCTTTTTTTCCTTTCAATTGTCCACGCACATTTATTACCGCTTATTACTTTGCTACCGCAATCATAAAAATCAAATAACCTTTTGTTTATTACTTTTTGTTTTTTTTAATTCTAAGAATCATAAAAATAGTCATAAATGTTTTTGCAAAGAATTTTGTGCATATCTCGAGCAAATTTTTGAAATGCCTACCTTCACTTAATTGTAAATAAAAGCGGAACGCTTCATCGATTTTCATGATTTATGTCTCATTTATTTCATTGGTCATGCGACTTTACGTGAAATTAATAGGACTTGAAACTTTTTTTTACTGTTTTGGATTTTTTATGAATTAAAAATAAAAAAATTAAATTTTTTGGGCAAAAAAATATTTGTTTTCTTTATACATTTATTTATAACTGCGAAACTGTTGCTTATGTAGCAAAATGTTAAATAAACAGATGAAAGTAATTGTAATTCTTGATTTTTCTAAATTTTTTTCAGCAAAATCCGACTAGTGGTTCTCGAGTTATGTTAAACAAAAAACCCTTATCAGAATTGAGTCCCGAATCAATCAGCTGAAAAATGTTGTACTGTGTAATGCAACAAATTGAGAGGTGGCACCTGGTGGCACTTGAAATTGATTAATAATGTTAAAACAGATATAAGACAATGTTTTAGTAGTGATTTCAAACTGAGGAAAAGTAAAGATAAAATTGCAGGTCCAAATGTTTTGAGAAAAATGGGATTTTTGTTATATGTTCATAAAAATACACAAAAAAAAAAAAAAACTTAAGTCTCTGCAGATTTTTTTTTTCAATTTTAGTATACTGAAATATACTACTTTAAATAGAAAAAAAAGATAAACGTTAGCTCACATAGTAAAATAATATTCGTATTTAAATTCTTAGGTTTAAATTAAGTTGGTTCGGTAAAACACACAAGTTCTGAGTTTGAGACGGATATAAAAAAAAAAACTGGCAGTCAGTTCGGCTTAATTCTTTTTGATTTGATTGTACCATTTAGTCTAAAATTGCAACATATCACTGCATATTGCATGAAGACTATGTTGACAATTTGACTTTTTTCCGCGAAATCCCCAGTGTGCGGCGACGAATCGATAATTGATTGTCATCATTAGCACTGGCCGATACAGCTGCGATAGTTTCTTTACTTCGCACTCTACGTAAGCGTGTTGGTGGTTTAATGTCCAACAATGTAAATTTGGTGCGAAATTTAGTCACAATAGCCCGAATAGCCGCTTCAGTGGGTCGATTAAACTGACCATACAATGGAAGAAGCGCGCGATGAACTTTGTTAACAGAGCACGCATTTTGATAATAAAATTCAATAATTTGCAAGCGTTGTTCGTTTGTTAGACGATTCATGGTTAAATAATAGACCAAACTGAAGATGTTTGACAGTGAAACAAAACACGAAACGTGCGTCAGCTGTTTAAACCAGTGTTACCAAAAAGGTAATAGCTAAAAAATCACCCATTATTATTAAATAATGTTTTTTTTACAAGTTTTCAATGGATGTAAGAAAAACTCCAAATGGCTAGGAGGTAGTTAAGACAGAAGTTTTTTGACATAAAGTCTTCTATATTGGGTCTTAAAAGTCGAATAAATTTTAATTTTGAGATAACGTTCTGTTGCTAGATGCATTGTCATTTATATCGTAAGGTATACTAATTAAGTATCAGAACCATCCTGTAGCCTTGAGATATCTCAGTAGGTCATTTATTCTTAACCAATATGTGTTGGATAGTATAAATTAGCTAAGAAATCTGTTCATCCTGACAGCTTGGAGCGGGCATTTAAAGAGACGTTGGAGGACGTTTTCTTCTTTTTCCCTTTCATTGTAACTGCGAAAGTGCACAGAAAAAAAAAATAAAAATTGATTTCAATTAATGTTGTAAAACTTGTTTGAAATATTACTCTACGGCTTAAAGACTTTTAATAAAGAGAAAGAGAAGAAAGCCATTCCTAATTTAAACAATTTCAAAGTTATTTTTTATACTTTCCTTAAAAGTCATAAAAAGCAAAAATTTAACAAGCAACAAACATTTTCACAACTTATCAAAAAATATGCTAGTTCTTTTTAGCAGTGTAAGCCAATTTCAGATTCCTAGAACTTTTCATCTATGTATTAAATAAAGATTTCCTGTTAAGCGCCCCATACATTAACAATAATATTGTGTATCTTATTCGCCATTTTATTTCTATATTGCCCTATATTATTCAATAAGTGACAAAATAAATTAAAATGGGGCTCAACTCTTATTAAAAACAAATTATAACCTTAAAAAAAAATAGCAACGTAGATTGCTGCCAATTCATTTCACAGTATACTGTAGTTCTCTTCGTTGTGCAATAAAAATTCAAAGGATTTTGATTATTGCCAATATATTGTGCCACCTTCGAATGTCCCATACACATTGGCGATATAATTGTACACTACGAAAAATTTAACAATTTTATTGCAAGTATATTCACTCTATTTCATTTGGCGTCGTCAACAGTAAGTTTTTTTTTAATTTCGTATTCTCGTTGGCAATATCGCCGTATTTCAATGACTGTTAACATATGGTATTTTCTAAGAAAAATTGGCGTGGCTATTGCCTTTAATTACCTTTTTTTAGTGTTGTCTTGTGCTGATTTGTGTTGTGTTGCAATTTTGATTTCTACGGCGGTTTTGATACTTTTCTTAATTTGTGTTGTGTTTTGATATATTTTTGTGTAATTAAGTGAACAAATTAAAACAACTAAGTGCCAGTTCGAGAAGCTAGTGGAAGAGCTTGTAAGAAATCCATCACTAGCCAGAGGATTTTGCAGGGTATATTTTCCTAATAAATGAAATATCCTTGCTGGTCTTTTTTTCTTTTGGAGCAAAAATTTTGAAGTGGGTTCCTTCCACGCAGCCAATTACACATATGCTGTTTTCCAAACAAATGCAACTTTAGTTTATCCATTGTGGACAATGACTTCCAGAGTCTCGGACAAAATTTTTGAAACTAGTGGCTGGGACAGTCCAAAGTTGAAATAATTTCCAACGCTGAGCTGGTACGATCCCTGGGCCAAAAAACGCAATGTTGCTGCAAATTATGTTGTCTTTGCAACAAGCGTTCCCTTTTTTTAAATGAGGCTCTATTATTTCCAAAACATGTTTAGAAGAAGGTTTATTCAGCCGAAAATAACTTTCAAATCTTAAAAAGGTTAAAAAAAATCCATTAGTCACTTACTTTTCATTAGGCTAATTAAAAAAGGAAAATTTCTGTCCAAGCAGTCTTCTTTTCACTAATAAATTTTATTAAATTCCTTCGGCACTGGACGAGTCCGAATCAGAAATAAAAAAATTTTTTTTAAACATTATTTTTTTTACAAACAAATTTTTTTTTAACAGAATTTTTATTTTTTTTCTTATAAAAAACAGTAGTCAAAATTAATCAGCTGATTCTTATATTATAGATGTGTGCTGTATTTAATTAACATTATCGATTAACAGTCAACGGCGTCATAATACTCTTACAAAATACCAATGTAACATAGAATTGATGTTGTCTTAAAATTGCCATTGTTATAGCCGACGCCAAATAGAATAAGGGTGATTTTTTGTTGATAAAAACGAAAGTTGTCTTAACTAAATTGAAATTTTTGTATAGAACAAGACTGAACTTTGTTGTACAGAAATTTCTAAGGCTGGACTGAGCTTTTTTTTATAGAACAAGTTATCTAGACTACACTGTGCTTTTTGTATAAAAGAAGTTGTCTAGATAAAATTGGGATTTTTGCTATAAAATAATAAAAAAAAAAGAACTGATCTTTTTTGTAGGCAAACAATCGTTAAAGCTAGACTGAGCTTTTTTGTATAAAAAAATATTTATTGTAAATATTAGATAATGCTGAGATTTCTTGAAAAAAAAGTTTTTAGACGAGAAAAAGAGTTTTTTTTTTTTTGTATAGAAAAAATAGCCTAGACTAGACTGAGTTTTTTGTATAGAAAATATAGTCTAGACTAGATTGAGCTTTTTTGTATAGATTGTATAGAAAATGTAGTCTTGACTAGACTGAATTTTTTTTGTATAAAAATTTGTCTGGACAAAACTGAACTTTGCGTTAAGTAACGTTTTCAAGACTAGACTAAAATCTTCGAATAAAAACTTGTCTAGACTAGGCGAACCTTTAAAATTATCAGTTTCTGTATCGAATAAAATAAATTAATTTTGGTAAACTTTTTTTTTAGTTTAGACAAACTTTAAAAACACAACTTTTTTTGGGTAAAGTTGTCTTCGCAACTACACCTTATTCTATAGATTATTTTTCTTGACTACAAAAACGAAACGTAATATACAATTTTTTGTAACATATTAAACTTAAACCTTTTTAAATTCGTTTTAAATCCCTTGTCCTTTGAACAGATCCAATAACCTTAAATATTCCCTGTAAATTCTTATGAAGGCTTGTAATGTGCATAAACGATGATTGTAAATCTAATAAGAATTTACCTTTTGCCAGTTAAAAGTACAAGATACAATAGCAACTAAAACAAGACTTTCATATATGAAATAATCTTATTTTCATTTTGACTCATATAATATTCGATAAATCCTATACGAATGACATCCTGTGGCGGCATTTAACCCGGTCGGCAGGCATTGCACAAGCACGTCTACATACATACAGTCTTTATGTGGATGTGTAAAGGAGAAGAGTAAAACATTTTGCGTTAAAAGTTTTCCAAAGAGCAAGAGTAGAAATACCGAAAGACGTTTAATAACAAGATACATAGAAGATAATATCCGGTGTGTGATACTTATATGTACTACATTTCACACACGCATTCATACATGTGTGTATATGAAGTTCAATAAATTGAAATGTTTGTGTCAGCAGCCATAACGGGAGTACTTAGTGTAAGTGTGTAAGGATATTTGCGTGTTTTTCTAAGCTTTTAAGTGTATATGTATGAATGTTTGTGTGGAAGTGTGTAAGTGCGTGAGTTTTGTATGCCGGCGTGCGTTTCTAAGTACATCTACCATAAATGGATGCCACATATTCCATTTATATTGGTAGTTAAGCGTAAAACCAATCTAAAGTAAAGTTAAATTTATCCTTTCTGTTCATATGGTTGCTGTTGTTGTTGTTATAGCTTCCAGCCTTATGCTCAACACAAATAAGGACAATCATCGCCTATTTAAAAGCATAGCTTTAAAAAAACCAACTGAAAGTTTACGCAGCACGCACAGACAATTTTGCAAATCGATGGCAAAGAAAAAAGATACTTTTACAGCGTTTTTTTCCTTATTAGAAAATTTATATACTGTATGCCTCTCGGAAAATCCTAGCATGTATCATGTTTAATATTTCCAATAAATAGACATTACTGTACAGAATACTTTTTATGTTTTTTTTTAACAGGGCGTGGGACCTCCCAAACAATATCATTAATCATTAAGACATTTTATAAAAGGACATTATATCATTTTTAAAAATGTCATAAGGTCCATTATTACTTAAGAAGTTAAATACAATAAAAGATATACAAACACGCAGAGAAAAACATGTTTAATTATGGTCACAACCAACAAAATTATTTTTAAAGAAATTTATTTAACCATAATGATTTGGTTAAATTAAACAAATATGGTTAAAATTTTTTTAATAATGGTTTTGCTGTTTTTTCTGTGGCTGCATTTATTAAATATATAACTTTCTCCCCTATGGTGTAACAAATACCGGCTGCGTTTACTAAAGCGTCTCGGCATAGCCGGCCTTCGGCCGGGCGCAAGGATTTTCTACTCTATTGTTAAACAAATACCGGCCTCGCTACCTAAAGCTTCTCTTCATAGCCGGACTTTGGCCGGGCGCAAGGATATTCTCCTCTATGGTATAACAAAAACCGGCTACGCTAACTAAGGCTTCTCTGCATAGCCGGCCTTTGGCCGGGCGCAAGGATTTTCTCATCTATGGTATAAAAAAGACCGGCTTCGCTAACTAAAACTTCTCTGCACAGACGGCTTTTGGGCGGGCGCAAGGATTTTTTCCTTGATGGTATAACAAGTACCGGTTTCGCTAAGTCAAGCTTCTAAAATCTGCCTTGTTTGCGAACGAAGGCTGACTTCACAGAGAAGCTTTAGTTAGGCCAGCTATGCTTTCGAGTTTGTAAGCATGTTGTGGACATTATGACACTCTACAAAGTGTCATAACGTCCACGGACTTTATGATACTGCTCTGATGGACATTATGACATACCATACGTGTAAACTTACTGAAAGAAAAGCTGACATTGCAGCTCTATCAGATGTCTTTGCGCATTCTGGGTTGACTGCAGAATTTCGTATAACTCTAAATGAGATTGCGTAACACTTGTGGGTAACGCAAATGTGTTAAAAGGGTTTACGAACTGTTAGGGTAGCCAAATAGCAGATGAGCTTACCCAACAAGATATCCTACTGTCACATGGCTGTGTTGATCGGAGGATATGTTCTCTACTGGGGTTCATTAAGGAAAAAATTTGGTCAGTGACTTTAGTTGTTACTAGGTTTTGAACGGTATAGACTTACGCGAGTAGAATATGTCTGGGTCTGAGGCAGTCATGACTAGGAGGAAAATGTAACTTTGCATCCTTTTTGTTTTTATCAATGTTTCTTAATCCATTACATTAGGGGGAAATACCTGAGGAAATCAGTTCTTCTCTGTTTAGATCCCTTCAGGATAGAACAATAATTGCTTCTTCTTTTCATTAGGAAAGCGAATATGCAGTGATACCTATGGACTTGCTGCTCCTCATGATGGCCATTGGCTATGGTAAACACAAAGGGACCAATAAAAGTCCCAAGTGAACTGTCTCTTTGGATGGCTATCCACTTAAACAAACCTAATCATAGCTCTTATGCAATTTCGACTACCGAAAATTAAAATCAATTAAAGACTTAGAAACCTCATATAAATGTTGTTATGTATTTGGATAAAATTAGTCAGTCACAAATTACTGAAATAAGTGTTCAAACAGAACTGCGTTGAAACCACATTTTCCACACAAATTGGCATAAAAAAGCAGTTTAGAAATAGAACCAATTTTTTGGGAAATCGTTTTTTCTTATGCTCTCACATATCGACACTTATTCTCTACATTTTGTAAGCAGAGAACAATAAAAACAAAAGAAAAAGGAAGAAATGAGAACGAATTCGAAGTAACTGCCGATGGTTTAATTAGGGGCTTTAGAATTTTTGTCTGAAGTTGAAGCCTCAATTATGTTTGAACACTTAGGCTGGGTTTTTGACATCTCAGTTTAATTAGGTTTAGTTTATCTGGAAACAGATTACTAAGTTTGTATGCAAAACTTTGACGGAACAGCTTATTTTGGCTTAAAATGTTGGTCTTCAATGAAATAATAAAAAAAAATCAAATTTTGCCGGAAAAATACGAGTTTCAGACTTAATCTAAAACTTAATCCACCTCTCAAAAACCCAAACTTAATGATAATTCTAACATTATAATAACATTTTGTGCCAGTAGCTCCATAATTATCATAGGCTAGAATAGGAGCTTGTATGTAAATCAAAGGCCGTCAAACCTTCTGCCTGCGCTTTTATTTATCTTTTAATCCCACATCTTAACCAGTTTTCCATCTGCTCACACAGAATGTACAAAGCAAACCCAAAATAGCACTTCGTCAAACTTTGCGTTTAGAAATTCCGATTTTGACAGCTCGTTAAGTAGTGAAGTTGGCTGCTATTGTTAAAAAATAAGGAAATTTTAACTATCTTTAGGTCAATTTCCCCATTTTCTTAAAAAAGATAAGCAAAAAAAACTAATAGCGACTCTACGTTGACGCTTTTCTTTAAGTATGCCATTGCAGCGATAAAGCTAGACGTTAGAAAACGCAACGTTTAACGCACTGTTTTGATTAGTGTATAGCATGGATATTAGGGTGGTTACAAGAAATCAATGTTGGATTTTCCATCGGCGCAACCCCCTAATATGTGCCAATAGCAAAAAATGCGATTGACAAAGTTTCACCTCAATCGGATAACGTTAACATGTGCCTCATTGAGAATAAATTAAGGAAAAACAGCGATTTTTCACTAAAATTCGTATTTCCTTGCCTTTAAAACCGAAACCATTCATTCTAGGAACCTAAGTCGAATCTTGTTTTATAGGAAATTTTATTCTTATTAATTTTGATATTGATAGTTTTGTTCCTTATACCAATAGATAAAGTGATATTAAGCATTAATTAAGGACAAAGAAATACGAATTTTAGTGAAAAATCACTGTTTTTTCCTAAGTTATGCTCAATGAGGCACGTGTTGGTGTTATCCGATTAAGCTTAAACTTTGTCAATCAGATTTTCTAGGCCTTTGGCATATTTTAGAAGGCAGCAAAAGATAGCCCCCAAAAAAAATTTACCATATCTTGTAACCACCCTTTTAGGGTGGTTACCAGAAATCAATGCTGGATTTTCCGTCAGGGCACACCCCTAATATGTGCCAATAGGATAGAAAATGCGATTGATGCAGTTTCAGCCCAATCGGATAACGCTAACATGTGTCTCATTGAGCATTAATTAAGAAAAACAGCGATTTTTCACTAAAATTCGTATTTCTTTGTCGTTAATTAATGCTAAATATCACTTTATCTATTGGTATTAGGAACAAAACTATCAATATCAAAATTAATAAGAATAAAATTTCCTATAAAACATGATTCGACTAAGGTTCCTAGAATGAATGGTTTCGGTTTCTTTATCTTTATAACCGAAACCATTCATTCTAGGAACCAGAGTCGAGTCTTGTTTTATAGGAAATTTTATTCTAATTAATTTTGATTTTAATAGTTTTGTCAATCGCATTTTCTATGCTATTGGTACATATTAGGGAGTTGCGCCGATAGGAAATCGAACATTGATTTCTTGTAACACCCTAATGTATATGTTATCGCTTATTATGATAATTTTTATAAAAATAATATGATATGTTAAAAAAGAATAGATTTTAAAATAATATTTCTATAATTTAATAAAATCATTGAGGTTATTTGGCAACACTGTTTTTATTTTCCGGGCACTGCCCTCACCCTGCAAATAATATTGGACCACCTGATCCATTTTGATAAAATGGACTACTCCATAAACTGGTCTGATGTAATGCAAGCATGGACCATGTCATTGTTAAAAAGTGTTTGTAGTGAGACAACATGTCTTCGTTTTTTAACGACGTGCTTTCGTTTTTAAACGACTTCAAAACTAATCCTCTTGAGTATACCATGGAGTAGTTTTAAAACTTCTCCTTTGTAGTTAAATGCTGGGTTATATGGTCCTCCTCTAGGACATCGTAATGTTAAATAGACCCTGTTTTTTCCATACGTTTGGGTTACTTTTGGACTAGTCCTGGTCCCTTGTGGGCTACTCTTTACACGTGTGTTTGGACTTGTCCTATTATTTGCAGGGAAATAATGGGGTTATACAAACAACATTATGACGCTGTCTAAAGCAAATGATGTTAACGATAAATCCTTACAAGTTTTGTCGTCCTGCTGATATTATTGTCTTTTCTTAAATTAAATTCTACTTATAATTTTAGCTTTATCACTTAAAAAGGGTTTTAACTTTCTATGAACCCTCGAAATTAAGTTAAATATTATTTTTGCTAAATCTTTCAAGAAAAGGGCCTGTTTGTATTTAATGTTTGGCTTGTTTTTAGCGTTTATAACATTAGAAAGGGGTTTTTTTCTGTATAAATCCTTAAGGGAATACGACCTCTTCCTTACACACTCTAGAACAAGTACTGTAGAAGACGACGAACAACAGAAAAAGTGCAGAATCCATAGATTTTCGCTCGCTCTTAGAGACACAAATACTAAAAGAGATGTGAAAGTTTTCTTAAATAGACCCCATTTTTTGTTCAAGCTATCCATGTGTATGTTTTTGTGTGTGTGTGTGTGTGTGGGTGTGCATGCGTTCGATTTTCCTTGTGGGCCATAATGAATATGTAATAAACCTTTATATCATTATCCTTAACAAAAGGGGGAAGGTAATTTTCGTTTTTTTTTTGTATTTATCGTTTGTTCGATAATAATAGAGGTTGATGATGAAATATTTCAATTTCGTTTTCATTTTTGTCAAGGTTTGTCTTCATTTTTGTCTTGAAGTATTTCGGTCTGTCTGTATGTGATTTTTCCAAAAATGCATAATAAATGAGGAACTTAAGTGGAAAATGTAATCAGCTTTTGATTTCTTTTTATTATTATATTTTGTTTTGTGTATGTGTGTGTGTTTGTATTCCTTGTTATTGTGGTTTTTGCAAAAGGCTTTTTTATATTCATTTTTAAGCTATAATTCAATTTCATCAGAAATATTCAATTTATATTATTCTGATATCTCCGACAATGAAATATTTCAAAAGAAACAATAGTTTTTCGTTGCTTGTTGTCAATAGGACAACATTAAATGAGAAAATTGCTTTCCATATTAGATGGAATTAATGAAATGTTGTTAGTAATTCTCGACAATTTAATAATAAAACTAAATCTCCTTAGATATTTTCCACAAATCTAAAACTATTGGCAATTTTCTTTGGGAATCTAAGGGCAGCAGTGCTACACGTTCAATAAATATCGTGATATTTCTAGTATCACGATATTTATTGAACGTGTTGCATGCAATATTGATGGATCGCGAATGGCCTAAAATATGAAATCCAGAAATCCAGCTCGCGTATCGTGGATCGCGTGATAAATATTGAACGTGTAGCATTTTCATGATATTAAATAACCATGATACGTCAGTAAAAAGTGTCAAAATAAAAGAAATAAAATACGCAGTGGAAAAAATTAAACAAATAAAAAGTTAAGCAATTGACAAAATTTGTGTAAAGTTTATTAAAATAAAGGGTAATGGCAGAAGACAGTGAAATCGAGTGGGTTCTGCCGGTGGAATCGGCATTAAGCAGTGAAAAATCTTAAATTACATATTCAAAATTTTCTTAAACATCAAAAATTATTGCAAATTTTCCTCAAATTAAAAAAAAAAAAAACAAATATTGTTTACGTCTAAACTGAGGGCAGCAGCTTTCCCATCCCTGATGTCTATTGACAACTTGACAAAGCGAATCGAACTCATACCAATTTACATTGGTCGTTGTGTCATCGAGTGGACAATGACTACTTCCCAGCAAATAATAGGACCAGTCCAAGCACGCGTGTAAAGAGTAGCCCACAAGGGACTAGGACTAGTCCAAAAGTAACCCAAACGTATGGAAAAATCATGGTCTATTTAACATTACGATGTCCTAGGTGAGAACCATACAACCCAGCTTTGGATTACAAAGGAGTAGTATTAAAACTACTCCATGGTATACTCAAGATGATTAGTTTTGAAGTCGTTTGCAGGGTAAACACAAAAACAAATTGGACAATACAACTAGTTTATTTGAACTTATGCCTACAACAATCATACCAACAAAGCGACTCGTACTTATACCAATTTATCGGGTGATTGTTTAGCTATTATCTTTTTTGCAACACTGGTTTAAACAGCTGACGCACGTTTCGTGTCTTGTTTTACTGACAAACATCTTCAGTTTGGTCTATAATTTAACCATGAATCGTCTAACAAACGAACAACGCTTGCAAATTATTGAATTTTATTATCAAAATGCGTGCTCTGTTAACAAAGTTCATCGCGCGCTTCTTCCATTGTATGGTCAGTTTAATCGACCCACTGAAGCGGCTATTCGGGCTATTGTGACTAAATTTCGCACCAAATTTACATTGTTGGACATTAAACCACCAACACGCTTACGTATAGTGCGATGTAAAGAAACTATCGCAGCTGTATCGGCCAGTGCTAATGATGACCATCAATTATCGATTCGTCGCCGTTCGCAGCAATTGGGCCTCTGTAACTCAACAACAAGGCAAATTTTGCGGAAGGATTTAGTTGAGAAGCCTTTCAAAATACAGCTGGTGCAAGAATTGAAGCCGAACGACCTACCGCAACGTAGAATTTTTGGTGAATGGGCTCTTGGAAAGTTGGCCGAAGATCAACTTTTTTATCGAAAAATTGTGTTCAGCGACGTAGCTCATTTTTGGCTCAATGGGTACGTTAATAAGCAGAAGTGTCGATTTTGGATTGAAGATCAGCCAGAAGCGTTGCCAAAGCTACCAATGCATCCAGAAAAAGTCACAGTTTGGTGCGGATTATGGGCTGGTGGCATCATTGGATCGTACTTCTTCAAAGATGATGCGAATCGTAACGTAACTGTGAATGGTGAGCGCTACCGTGAGATGATATCCAACTTTTTTTTGCCCAAAATGCAAAAGCTTGACCTGTATGACATGTGGTTTCAACAAGACGGTGCCACATGCCACACAGCACGCTTAACAATGGACTTATTGAGAGGCGAGTTCGGTGAACATTTCATGTCACGTTCGGGACCGGTCAATTGGCCGCCTAGATCGTGCGATTTAACGCCTTTAGACTATTTTTTGTGGGGCTATGTTAAAGCTCATGTCCATACACACATGCCCGCTTCAATTGACGCATTGGAAGACAACATTGAAGCATTTATTCATGAGATACCGGCCGAAATGTTGGAAAAGGTATGCCAAAATTGGACTAAGCGGATGGAGCATTTGAGGCGCAGTCACGGTCAACATTTGCAGGAAATAATCTTAAAACATTAAATTAAATGGACCGTACTATCGATTCAAATAAAGATTTCATGCATTTTTCTGAATTTTATGTGCTTTTCTTTAAACTTTCCTAATGCCGTTTTACTTTAAGAAATTGGGTTATTGCGTGCGCAACAATAAATGAAAACCAAGCACTTTCAATAAAAAACTCACACATGCACAAATCAAATGTGTACAAAACGATGTCAAAATTACCAACGTTGAACTTTGTTTTGCAGGCATAGAGTTAATGTAAATTATAGCGTATGAATAAATCAACAAAAATAGTGGATTTTGCAGTTCTCTGATAACTTAAAATTATAACATGAAAAAATACGACTGTTGTGAACATCCCTTCATAACTAAGTGTGCTATTTTGAATTTAAATCTGATTTATATATAAAAACAAATATTTATCTAAAATTAAAATATTTTTTAATTCCATTTGTCAGACGCAAACCACAAATAAATTTTATTTTGTTTGTTTACCAAACATCAGAGTCCTAAGCCGCAAAAATTGATAGCGGCAGGTTAATTTCGGTTGCCATCAACGGCGACGGCTACAAAATCATAGCCCGCTCGACTCAACCGCTCAGCGCAGGTCTCTTCTGATTAATTACGACATCACAATAAGCATAGCAATCAAAGTTTTATTAACCCATATCGTCCCAATGTTCGATTTTTCGAACAGTAAATTTTACGCGTTTTTGTAATTTTTTTACTCTTTTTAGGTAAGACAAAGAACTAATTTTTTTAAACAATTATATATTGTAAGTGGTTAGCTACAAATGTAAAAATAAAAGTTCTTACCCACTTCACTCCTCCCTTGTATAACAAGGGGGGAAGAAAAACCCTTAATTTTAGCATCATTTTAAAAACTGAAAACTTTGTATAAAATATAAAAAAATTAAAAAAGTGAAAATGTAGTTCCATTAAAAAACGATTGAACTTTCAACAACAGCAAAACAATTTCCGCGTTTTTCAATTGTGTTTTTGTTATTTGACTTGAAAAAGCAAAAATGCTAACTGAATCATCGCATATTACCATAATATAAATTTTTCACGCATTTGAATAAACGGAAATATATTTATTTTGTTTTTGCTGATCAATAAAAAGTTAATGCACAATCAGCGCTCTGTGAGAAATGTTTTTCGTGAGATTCGAGGAACTTACGGTGCGCATAATCGGCCTACTGAAACCACAATTGCAAACATCATTCGCAGTATTGAGTCTAAGTTTACATTGGTGGATGATATTCGACCGGTTAGACCACATCCAGTACGTAGTGAAGTCAATATAACAGATGTAGCTGCGAGTGTAATTTTTCAAAATGGAGGCAAATCAGAGCACTCAGGGGATTACCCCTACTATTGCATTGCAGCGGGTTGGAACTAGGAAAATATGTTATGGGAAGGAGAAAAGAGGTAGTAGTACCTGTGAACAGTCCACTTGAATTTATTCATGTTGACAGTGAGAGGGAAGACTTCAGCAGGAAGGTTATTCCACATACGAACAGTCCTGCCAAGAAATGAATTTTCTCTGTAACGAGTTGTACAATTTACCGGTCAATCGACCACAAAAGTATGGGCTTTTGAGGAAAAACGTGTATTACGAACAAACGTACGGGTTTCGGTCTCGGCCAAGTGTATCATTCATGTTGTGACTCATACCACCAACATCGGACACGCTTGGTCTATAATCAAATGGTTACGAATGGCACGGGTTGCTGTCATTAGGAAAAGAGTAGATAGGGTTGGAAGTTTGACATAGGAGGTCCAATTTTTAACTCGTTTGACGAAACTCCATCTATAACAACTCGTATAGTGCGATCTCTGAGAAAACTCAATATTAATCGAGAGAAATTATCACCGTCACCAAATGCAACAAGTTTTGACAAGAGTGCAACATGTCAGACTCTGTCAGACTTGGAAATATCTTTAGCAATTCCCTTACTTTCGCCAAAATGATAACAGGGACAGTAGGTATCCAGTAGAGCAATCTGAAAATCAAACGAATGATCTTGGTGAGATCTTGTTTCAACAGGACGGCACTTTGAGCCATACATTTTAATTTAATTTCATGATTTGCTTTGGTAAATTAGCCACCTAGATCGTGCGATATCACACCTTAGACTACTTTCTCTGTGAATATGTAATGTCTGGGGTCTTCCGGAATAAGTCAGCTACGATTGACGTTTTGGAAGCTAACATTACTCGTGTTATTCGCGAAATACTAGCCGCTATGCTCGAATGAATCGCCCAAAATTGGACGATCCGAATGGACCACCTCAGACAAAGTCATGTCCAACATTTCCATGATATCATTTACATACAGTTAATGCCATAAATTTTTATTTTTACTGATAATAAATATATCAAGTTCACGATGAATCACCCGATATATCTATAAACCAGTTTTTTTTTTATCAATGCTCAGCCCGGTCCTGTGCGAGTCGGATAATCGAGGTTCAACTGCATATTTTTAATTTAACTAAATTCCTTGTTCTAGTTTTCTTTGATTTAATAAAATTAATTAGTTTCAGTTTATATAAAACTTTGTTTTCTTTTTTTACATTATATGGGAACAATAAAAAAAAAATGTTGAATAGTGCCCAATGTTCGATTAATCGAACACCATTTTTCTCAAAAACAAAAAATTTTAAAAAAATTTTGACTTCAGATTCGTGTTTTCTAGTCCCAAATTACTTATAAACCACCAAGTTTTATAAAGTTACTCAAAAAAAAAAAAATCGCTGGGACGATATGGGTTAATTTCAGACACTTTTTGTTAACAAAGCAACAACAATATTTTTAAACCATTGTAAAATGTTAGAACATTATGACAATACAACATGATAGCACACCTTGTGAATACCCTTAATATAAAAGCAATTTTTTTTTTTAATTTTGCTAATAAATTTGTCTATTGGCATTCGTTTTCTATAGTTTTTCTATAAAAAACGATCGAATGCAAATTCTTGGTGGAGGGTATTTTAAAATCGGCATGTAGATAAAAACGTAGCATTTTATTTATTTATTTTTTGTTTATTTTACAATTGGTGTATTCAAATGGGTCTTGTTAAGAGAACTGTCGAGCATTATTCTTCATCCTACACAACCCTTTTCATCTAATTTCCATGTAAAACAACTTAAAATCATCTGCTTAGTTTCCTTCCATTTTTGATTTAAATAAAAAAGTAAAAAAAAAAAATTAATTTAATATTCTCTAAAGGTTTTTTTTTACGTTTTTCGAAAACAAATAAAAATTGAAAAAAGTAACAAGTAAAAATATGAGATTGTTAATAACTCAATTTACCTCAGATGCCATTGTGTACTAAGCCAGACAAAAAAAGGAGGCATACAATGAATTTAAAGCACAAAAAAAAAATAATACATTTAACCATAATTTATATGTATAAAAATTATATAAAAAATAAATTATTGTTTAACAAAAAAAAAAAAAAAAAAGCCCACTTACACTGGTTCAACGTCGTTAACATTTACAGGACTATAAAAACAGTTTTATAGGCAGAGGAAAATTTTAAACCATTGGAGTTGAAAGTTATAATATTAACATATGTTTTATTATTCTTCCGTTGGGTTACTACAACCCCTTCCCAATTTAATACAAATACGGATATAACTGCACACACACACACACAAACAGCATACCGTATTCACACATATCCTCACACACATACATATTCAAACACATACAAATATGCAGGTGTCATTCATTCACTTGAAATTTACGTTATAAAATATAAACTTATACACGTATGAGTATGTGAGTGTATGTATGTGAACTCGAAAGGAGCTGGGTGGAAAAGAGTTTGTGAACGCAAGAGCAAGAGTTTAAACAAAATAAAAAAAAAAATATTATCCTTAATACATTTTTACAATGTTCCTATTAAATAGGATTTATGTATTTCCCCATATAAGCTTTTATAAATAAGTTAATATTAAAATTTTTACATATCGTCCGCTCATTATTAGTTTGGCGTATATGCCCAAAAGTCTTATATACAAGATTTACATTAAGTATTCTGAAAATAAATCCGATAGAATTTTTTCGTATCTTCACATCAGCTTCTGGCATATGTTTTAGAGAAAAAATTAGGTTTATGTGAACGCTCATTAACGAACTAGGAATTTAATAATATTCTATTGACAGTAAAAATTATTGATTTATGCCGCATACGCCACTTTTCTAAATTTATTTCTAAAAAGTTGCTCTTTGTGCTACATAAGTATTTGCCATTTTATATTGCTTTTGCTACTTTTTATCTTACGGCAATCAAGCGAAGAAAGAGTAATATTTATTTTCTTGCTGCTATTTTATTTTGATTTCGATTTAACTACATATTAATTTTTCTTAAGAGTAAAATTGATTTTGTACGTTTTTGTGAAAGGAATTTGCAGCATTCGCCAAATAGTGGCATGTAGAGCAAAACGATACAAAAAAAAAACTTAAAAATAGTTGATACGGAGTAAAAATTATTGCTTAATATCTCAGAAACGATAACAAATTTCTTGAGACAGGTTTTGGATTTAGAGAGGCGGTATTCAAAATATATTTACCCCATACTTCACTCAATTTTTTTTAATGGTCTGTAGATCAAACCAATAATGAGCTGTAGTTATCGTGACCAGAAATTACTAAGGCCGTAACTAACCAAAAATTAAAACTCAACTTTTGCATTGGTTCTGATTTTTTGGAATAGTTCGAGCAAAATCAGCGATTTTATTAACAAAATCAAACGGCCGTAGACTGGGCTTATACAGCGACTATATTCGCTTAAAGATCTAACTTACCGTTTGCAATATACATATATGCAACGTTGTCAAAACAACTGGAATTTAACTGTCAAACAATTTGTTTATTGAAAAAAATAAATTCTAACTGACGTATTCATAAAAAATAAGACAAGTTTGAAATGTGTTTTTTTTTTTTTTGGTCAAAACGACCAAGAGTGGGACACCACCCCTTCCGATTTTAATGAAATTTGGGGAGAATTCCTTTTACCTTGTAAGGAACATATATGAACGAAAAAAAATTAAAAATTTTTTTTTCAAAATGTCATAATTTCACCGAATTAGCCGAATGTGTTGAGATTATTTCTTCAATATCTCGAAAACTAATTGACATACGAAGATGATTTTAATGTAATTTTAAAAAGAATACTTGGGGCTACAAACCATATTTTTTTAATTTTTTTCGTTCATATATGTTTTTTATAGGATAAAAGGAACCTTCTCATCAAATTTCATTAAAATCGAAAGGGGCCGTGTCCCACTGTTGGTGGTTTTGACATGGAATTACCCATGTATCTATTTTGTGAATTTTCTTATAAACATAAATCGTATTTAACTACAATTTGATGTTTAAAGTCTTATTTTATCAATATAAAAGTATGGTAGCACTACTAAATACAGAACATATCATAAAAAAAGTGGAGCTATTGAGAGGTGGTCTCAAAAAAACAGCTGACTGTTATTGCTGTGCATCTTGTTGTGATATTGAGGGCAACTTGTGATATAAAATCAAACAAAAAAATTGGCTATAAAAAAATGTGTTATATTACCATTTTAAATGTAAAATTTTCAAAATGTTAGATAAGACAGTTTGCGTTTTATATAACGTTGTGCAGCAATGTGTATATACAGAACTTGTATTGGCACACAAACAGGGACATAAAGCAACAAATATTTAGAGAGTTAACGGAGAGAGACTTTCTTACAAACTTCTTTAGCATGGTTTAAAGCTTTGCTAACCCAATTGTCATACAAAAATATTTAACCAACACCACTACAAAGTAATAAGAAATCATTACGTTACACCATAAAGTATACAGAGATGAAAAAAGTGACGTATGAAAAATGCCTAAATCATTTGCGAGGGCAGCTTTCGAAGAAAGAGAAAGAAAACGTTTTTTGTTAGTGAAGTGGCAATGTGTAAAAACAGGCCGCCACTATCAACACGAATTGCGTAATCAAAACAAAAAATGCAAAAAGGGCAGCTTTCGAAGAAAAAGACAGAAAAAAACACAATATTTTCTGTCTCGTGACGCCTCTGTATGCTCTGTGCGTTACACATTAGCGTAGTTCAATATTAGCAAATTCAATATATCGTAGCACATTAATGAAATCTAACGGAAACTCTTAAACGATATTTTGCATTTGCACTTTTGCAAGACTTATACGAGTCAGTGTTGTAAAATTCAGTACTTTGGTACATTGTTCACTACTATTAAAAATACCGCAGTTCCCCCGCGTTGTTTCTAGTACTTTTTTATCCTTTGAGCTTTTTAACTGTGATGTGATCATTTCAAGAGCAGGCCATCATGTGTTTGTTGCAAAATTTATATTGTTGTTTTTTTTTAAACAATTAACGACTTTAATATTAAAATGCAAAGCGTGGACTCCAGGATTCATATTTTGCTTTCTAGAGTGGGCTATTTCTTCTTACAAGTGGCAAGAAAATTTATAAAAATGGATGCATTGGATAATATGTTAGTGAAAAATTTAAATTTAAATTAAAACCATATTTATAGAAACATGCAATGTTAAGAAAATGGTTTTTAAAGTAAAAGAAACTGCGAAATCATATTATTCGACAATTGGCATTAAGAACTTAATATTGTTTTGAAAATGAAGCTTTCAAAGGGATAATCAGCTTCACTCCAGAAAATATTCAGCCCAATTATGAATAAAAATTCCCCGGCAGCTTTTCCCTTTTCCCATTTTTACAATTAAATTAACATAGAAAAAAATGGGAGAAGGGAGAAAACTCCCGAGGAATTTTTATTCCTAATTGGGCTGATTGTTTCCGGAGAAACCAATAGCACAATACTGTTGTTTTTATTGTTATGTTATATTCAACGCCAGGCTCATGTTTGTATTAGTTGCTAATCTTTTCCTTTGAAATCCTTCCGTTAACTCCTTGTGTAAAGATAACATAAAATTAAGTCGGGATTCTGGCTTTTGCCCACGGCTACACATGTTGTGCGCGTAAACGATGTATGCGTTTATTGCAGCTATGTTCATCATATTTTGGAAAAATGCTAGAGGCCACCTTCTGGTTTTCCTGCCATGGTTAATGTTTTGACACATCTGATCAAAACTGTCAACTCCTCCTTTTGTTGAGTTGTACACATGCACTATTTCTGGTTTTCCAGTGGTCTCATGAATACTACCCGTACTGTGCATACTAGACGCCAATAATACAAGTTTTTTATTATTGGGTTTGTATGATACAACTGTCAAATCCTCATGAAATATAAACAATGAAGTCGATGCGGCTCGATTTTGAAACTTTATATCTGTAGCTTCAATAGGCAATTGTGGTTTATTTTTTTTTTATTGTGCCAACAGTTGTTATTTTGTATTCATGACGGAGACGTTGAATGAGTGGTACACTCGTAAACCAATTGTCTATCGTGACATTTCGATTGGTGCCCTTTACATTTTTCCTTTTCCAAGGTAAACAATGGCATCCAACATATACTTTGTTCCGCTATCACAAGACATGACAATTTTGATCCCATACTTGTTGGGTTTAGAGGGAATATACATCCTAAATGGACATTTGCCTCTAAATCCAACTAGTTGCTCGTCAATGGTTATATAGCTTCCAGGTTTATAGTTCACTCTGCAATTGTTTAGAAGTTTGTCCCAGATAGAAGAAACTGGAGCTAGTTTTGTCATTTCTCTTCTAGCAGTTCTTGTTTCTTTGTCATCGAATCTTCGACAATTTAGGATAAATTTGAAACTTCTCTCAGGCATGGTTGCCTTGTACCTTTCCCACAGTATGTAGTGTCAAACATCATATGTGTTGCCAAGTGATTATCTTTGAGAGCAGCGGACAAGACTAACAAACCAAGAAATGCTTCCAGTTCGTCCATTTCCAAATTTGACAAAACCGCGTGAGATTTATCGTTATAGTTCTCCCTTTGAATGTTTATTTCTTTATTTGTATGAACCAAAATCTCTTCCAATATGTGGTGGGAAAAATACTCTTTTAGTTAATGTTCAGTACCATTTCAAAATTTCAATTTTGCAACATTGGTACGAGTCGTACTCAATGATTTATGTACGGATAACACTTAAGCCTAGATTACACTATCTCACTAGTCTTACGTATTCCCTAATACTTTGTGAGATAGAAATCTAACAAGTTTTGTTGCGACTGTCAAAAAATTTAATGTACCATGACAGTTTGTGTTCACACCATCACACAAAGTATAAACACTTACACATGAAATAAAATGCAACCCTGAGTCGTATGGTATGTCAAACTTTTTTCTTAAAACTTGTCATTTTTGTGACACATTGCATTCACACTATCACACTTTGTCATATTACTTGAGTTTTTTACATGTATTAATAAAAAGTATAACAGTGTAATCTAGCCTTTAACAGTACCTAAAACAATCAAAAAATAGGATAACTTTCGAAAACTAATGTTTGTGCATACGTGTGTTTATAAAAGTTTGTTTTAGACACAACAACAACGCTACAAGAGGAAAACTATAGATAATTTTTATGTTTAAAAAGTAAAATAAGAAGCAATAATTCCCATATTCTATTTTTTTTAACTAATTTATGTGTAACGAGTAAGTAAAATAAGAATATTTTCTCTGGTTTACACTTACCCCCACAAGTGCTTGGGTTAGAATCAATCTAATCTCACTTTTCGGTTATTTAAAGTAAGAATCGAGATTAAACCAACTTAGAAATTCTAGAATAAAGCAAAGTTTGAGATTAATTTTATCTCACTTTAAACTAAGTCAGCCCAGTTTGCGGATTATTTTTAGAATTCAGGATTAAATAGGAATAAGTTAAGTATTTCGCACTTTAATAATCCGTACTTTAATCAAATCCGTACTTACCGCACTTTTGGCACCGCTTCGGCTTGATTTAAGTACGGATGGATTGATTTGGTTTTTTGGTGCTAGAATAATTCTTAAATTTTTTTTGGTATTAAAGTAATCCTTTAGGTTTTGCCAAATCCAATAAAGAATAATAAATTTTTTTGAAACACACCTATTGTTGGGTTCTAATTCAAACTCACATAAAATTCTTTCAATGGTTTTTTACTAATGGCCTTTTTAAGCCAATTTATTTAACAATACCTTTTATTTTATTGTTGTTACCATATTTGCACTCACACTCTTTAACCCTGGCCCATGTGTGTGTGTATGCAATTTTACCTACACATACTTATGAGATATTTATGTGGTAGTAAGTGAAGGTGTTAAACAAACAAAAAAAAAGGGTACATCTTGCTTTTAATGCTCTTCTTTTCAGTTTTTTTTTGTATTTGTGAGCAAAAATAAATTTGTTTAAATTTATGTTTTCTTGTTAACAGCTTTATTATGGTAATTTGCTTTGTAAGTTATTGTTGAACATTTAAATTTTTTGTAAAACAAATAATTATTTGTTATTTATCTGCAGAATAGAGTTTATGAAAGAGTGTCTATTTAAAAGAAGCAGTAAAATAAATAAAGGGTTTTCTAATAGGCACTTCCGAACTTTGCCAGTTAATAGCGGCAATATTCTTGGCACATTAAAGAGTCGCCATAACCTTTTCACCGAGAAGACTATTAATAGTATGTTGAGACGACAATGCATCCTGAAAAAGTCACTGTTAGGTGTTTGCAATTCTTTGAGAATGACGTTGGCCAAGCCATTACACTTAAAAACAAGCGCTTTAGGGCAATAATTATGTTGGACATGTGGTTTAAAAAGGACGACGTTACGTGTTATACAGCGAATGCTTCTTTGGATATTCTACATGAGGGTTTTAAGGGCATGGTACACGGAAAGAAGTTTGTTGTGTAAAGTAATCAATTTCATTTCTTAAAACAAGAAAATCCATAATAATTCCTTGATTTTAACTTATTTCGTTCGTATTTAGTAAATTTTTTTTTAAATAAAGGTACATTTTGCTTTAACCAAGCCAAACATATATTTAGAATAAGAAATTTTTGGCTTGGACGAGATCATGCAAAATGTTCTTGGCTCAAGCCATATTCTCAGGTGATCTAGTGATGTGAACTTACCACCAAGAACGTGCGATTTGACACCGTTAAAGCCAAAAACAAATGACACCTGTTTTTGGGAGCCCACCGGTTTTCAGAATTTTTGGAGGTCCACAACAAAAATTGATCACCAAAAACGGCAAACTGAGTATAGGATTTCACTACGGGTTAGTAATACAATCGTATCTACACTGTGCAGTTGGTGTATTTTTCCGAAATTCTTTATTTGTCCCATAGTATATTTTATGCACTTGTTAAATATTGAATTATTGCAATATTGGCATAACTAAAAAGTGCTCAAGACCCGCTACACAAAAAAATAACTTTATAAAGCAAATCCTTACACTCAACAGAAGAATACATCTATTCGTACTGAAATCAGGCCAAAGCGGTATCAATAGTACGGAAAGTATGGACTTTCTTGAATCAAGTACAGAAAGATTGATTCAGATACTTATCCATATTCAATCCCGATTTTGTACTTGAAAATAACCAAAAATGAGATTGATTTTACTAAAACTTAGATTGAATAAATCTCAAAATTAGCTTGATTCAAGTATTATAAAGTTAATTTAAATCCGAATTCGTAGTTGAAATAATCCGAATGTGAAATTTGATTAATTCTGACCTAAAACACTTACTCCAGAGAACTAGAGACATAAGGATAATATTATTATGATTTCCTTACCCGTTTAACACCTATTTGTTAAATTTTTGTTGTATTGCCTCCATTGTTAACAGAATTTCAATTAGAAAACACCAGCATCATGCCCGACTAGATGTATCTAACTAAATAGAAACTAAATGGGAACTTTTGCTTTTTGTTTTACTTTTTAAACATGTAAAAAATTTGTAATATCATAATTTATAAAAATTTTTATACTCTTCTTTTTGTAGTTTCTACACAAACCAAGCAAAGCGTTTTTGACCTACTTGCGTGCTGTTGTTGTAGTTTCTACAACAAATCTAAAATGCATTTCTAAATATTTTCCAATAATACCCATATTGTTAAGATTCAAATTATACCTAAATAAATCAGCCCAATTATAAATAAAAATTCTACGGGAGTTTTATACCTTCTCCCATTTTTTCTATGTTAGTTGTAAAATAGGAAAAGGCGGGAAACTCCCTAGGAATTTTTATTCATAATTGGGATGTATCTGATAAAGTGTTTTGAAACGTTAACGATCCGAAACTCCTCAACCAGGAGCGTGGAAGAAAACAATATCTTCTTATGGAACTTCGTTTAAGGATACTTAAACGTGTTATAATAATTATCGAATTATTGTTGAATATACTATTCAATATAAAGATTTAGAGCCGGCTATTTACTCTTTAACAAAAAAAAAAAAAAATTTCACAAAAATAGAAATTAGTTCATTTCGACTAAAACGAAAAAAGTAGCACAGACAACAACCTGCAGTCAGTCGTGTACCCTTGTAGTCGTCAAAATAACCATTCTCATTTAAACGTGTGTATTTTATTGTTGACATATTGAAGTCGGTACGAACCCTACAGATAATATTGGACTATACGTGGTCCATTGTGGCTTAAATGGACAACTTACAACATGGTCCAATGTACTGTAGTATGGACCAGGTTATATAAAATTAACATGCAGTGCTGCCAACAACTGCATGATGTATACTTTTCTATAGTTTACAGTATTACACATTGGTAGCCCTGATGGTGTCCATTATTAATTGTTTATTTAAAAGTGAAAGTTTGTGAAATTTGTTGAAAAGAGGTAAAAAAATTAAAAATACCAAGTAAATTTATTTAATGGCTTTTTCTTTCCTAAAAAAAAGTGTTGCATAAGTGTTACATGCAGTGTTCGAAAATAAACAGTACATTATTTAGCGTTCGGCTCACACACCGAAGAACGATATCTATTTTTTTAGTGTTTGTGTAAACATACACAAACCTTAATACCGTTCGTAACTATTTTCAAGAAAAAACCGAACATTATATAATGTTCGGTTCTTCGTTAAAAAAACAGAACAATTGTAGTGATACTGTAGAAAAACATTATATTTTAATGTTCTATAATGTTTTTTTCGTGTGTGTATTTTGTTTTTGTAAAAAATGTTTGGTTTTTTTTTTATCAGCAAAAAGCAACGAACATTAACGAGCCGAACCGAACACATTGAAGTTCGTGGATTTTCAAAAAAACCGAACGGAATTTAATGTTCTCATCATTTGTTGAGTATGATGAAAACAGCATTATTTTTGTGTTCGAAAGATGACAAACAGGGAAACGTTATTTTTTTTAATGAATTTCTACACAAACACTATTAGCGTTTGTGTTTTCCACAAATCTACCGAACCGAACATTAAAGAACGATATTTAGTGTTTATTTTCGAACACTGGTTACATGTGACTTGGCAACATTTTTAAATGCTCCCTTAATTCTTCATATTTTACGTTTACAAAAGAACACAAATTTCGGCATTAAACAATAACTCCACGTCTACAACTGACATGATTTGCTGCTATAACATGATGTTATAAAAGCGTTGTTAAAACATTTGCATTAACAACCGTGTTATAACATGAGAAAACTTCTAACATGATGAGTCTATACTTAACACTAACATCATATTAGTGTTAATGTTAAGCATTTTATGTTAGTTGTAGACTGCGTGTAAAATACAATTAGCGAAAGGTTAATTCAATTGCAGGTAGTGGCAAGAATACAACAATTCAAAACCAACAGAAACAACAAGCGGCAATTGGGTATACGTACCGGACTGACTCGGAGCATCAATTGCACCGACCAAAGATTGCCAACTCAGCAAGACCAACACCAATACAAGTCGAGCTGTTACAGCAACAAGTGTTTTTTGTATTGCATTGTTAGTGTTTACAGCTCAAAACTTGCCACCACCTTGTACTGAATTCGCCTTGATCTAGTGCTGCACTCATGCCCCTTTAATTAAAATGAGTGTTGAACATGTAGCATTTTTTTTAATTTTAAAGAGAACATCATCAAATAGGAACGCTTTACCCTTTTAAATTAACACATGTTTTTCAGAAAAGAACATAAAAAAATGTAAAAGGCAGAATAAATGCAGAATTTTACTCAGAAAAGAAAACGCCATAATAATAGCAATAATAGACTACAGTACACACCATAAAAGGCGATAAGTAAAAAATGAAAAAGAAAAATTTTTTAACTACCCCTTAAGTGTACTCCATACTGTAGTAACATGGAGTACTTTTAAAACTTACCCACTTTAGTACTCCATGGAGTAGTTTAGAGACTACTTCGGTTAGTTATATGGTCCCCTCCTTGGACATCGAAATGTTAAATGGACCATATATTTGGAGAAGTTTTGGAGTACTCCTTCTCCTTTATGGACTACTCTTTACATGCATGTATGGACTAGTCTTGTTATCTGCAGGGAAGCGTGCTGTTGTAAATGTGTTTATTGCATTATTCTGATTTTTCTTTGAAATACAAATAACAGAAATTTCGACATCTCAAATTTCATATTTAAATTTTTATTTCTCAATTTTTTATTAAATTCAGTTTTAGCTACCCACAATTTTGTTTTCTTAAAAAAAAAATAACTTTAATCTTAATTATGGCACGTAGTATTTTGGGAATTAACAGCAACAACAATTAAATAATAGAATTTACACAATAAAAAAAAGTTATTGTACACACAAAAGAGTTGATAATTTATTAATTATAAAAATATAATATTACTAAATAAATACATGAAATAATAAAATGATATTTAAAAAGAGTAGTTGAAAGATGACAAAAAAATAAATAAATTAATTAATTATTTATAGATTTATTTTAATACAAAGCAATAAACATAAATTTATTAAATATAAGAATTTTTATTAAAAACACGCTACTCAAAACAAATTCTATTGTTAAGTTAAAAGGACTGAATGACACAACCAAATGACATAATGGATAAAACAAGGTTCACTTTTGAAAAATTAAAGAAACATTTCATTTATAATACAAAATGCAAAAATGATTAAAAACATTTTTTCAACTTTTTAAATTCGACTTAAGATGTTTGGTCTTAATGAAGAAGTATAAAATTCATGAACTTTTTATACATTTTTAGTAAATCATTTATCGTTTTTGCAAAAACGATAAATCAGGGGTAATCAGAATAAAATTTTTTAAATATTGTAAAAATATATTTCAAATTAAAAGTCGACAGTTCAACTAAAAAATCACAATTGTTCTAAAAATAGCTGTGGCACAAGCTCTTTATGTTTACATATGTACTTCATGTTGTACAAAAAAAATTCGACGAAATTGGAAAAAACATAATAAACAAATGTACTCATGCAGGTATTCCAGAGAAAGTCTTGACAGAAAGAGTACGAAAAAACAGAAGAAAGAGGAAGAAAGATGTAAATAAAATTAAAAATGATAATAAATTACAGCAAATTTCGAACCACCAATACGATTGGATAAGGATTGATGTTTGACTGTCGGCTGGCGTGCACCGCAGTGGTGCAGAGGGTAGAACGCAAAGAATTCTGATGATGAGAATGTGGTTATTTGCGAAACGTTAATTAAACCCGAGTTCGAGTCTCGGCTCAGCCTAGAACGAAAATTAAGTTCATGTTGTAAAATTTCTTCCTTCAGTAAAAATAATTTAATGAAAATTTAATTTGATGAACTCAAGCCCAACTAAAAATATCAAAATTTCAAATTAAAAATCGATAGTTCAACAAAAAAACATCACAATTGTTCTTAAAATATTAAATTTAATATTGTTAGCTTCTCACTTTAATTTTTTTTTTTTTAATATCTGCTAAAATCACTTCAAATTTTAAAGCGCTTCTAAAACAAAACTTAAAAAGTTTTTTTTTTATTCTGAACATCTGTTTCTCTTCTACAGCGATTAAGTTTTTAATTTAAAGTGTGATAGTTTTGACGGAAAATGTAATTAGAACGGTTCTCCATTTGACATTTTGACAATCAGACCAAAACTTTTGAAATGTTTTAATGCAAAAATCTTAAGACTTGTACACACAGAAAAAATCTATGTAAAACAAGGTTGATTTTACCGTTTTCGGTAGTGATTTTGCTTCATAAATAGTTAATTCATGTTAATTTAACATGATTTAACAATAACCTGCGAGCAACATTTTTTTTTTTAAATAACTATAATTCATGTTAGTTTAACATTGCGGTAAAGTTAGAGCAAAATGTTATTTATATTGAAATAACAAACCGAATCACGTTGAATGAAACTTATTTCAATTTGAAACAACGTGAATTTCATGTAGAATCAAATTGGTTTGAGGGTGATATAACTGAGAGAAGCAGCTTCAGAGACAACATATGCATTTATTTAAGAATAAATCAAAACACTTACTCTTGTAACACATGTTTCACTTATTTTGTATTCCCCTTTGTTAACAGAAGCATCAGCAGAATGACCCGATATGGTTTTCGTCATCATTCTACTTTGAAAACTTGATGTACTATTTCACTAAATAATTTAAACAAAAAGAATACGGGAATTTTCATCTTTTTATAACATATTTTAAACATGAAAATAAAAAAAAATTTATGTTTTTCTTGTAATGGTTTTGTTTTTTTTTCTATGCACAACAAGTAAAACAGGTTTTAATGGTTTTGATATTGAACAATGTTATTTTAACATTTTTCATTTAAAATGAACATTTTAAATAGAGTCCATACTTTGGCAGAAATTAACTATGATTTTTAATCAACATTGCGCCACATTAATTTAACATTGACATACATACATATGTACCTACCCAGCGGGAAAACTCAGAAGACCTTTTTACTTCAGGCCTTTTTCTGCTAAAACAATTTTTTGATTCAATTACGAATGCCTCATAGAAGGCCTCGGCTCTTTGGTATAAAAGATAAGATACACCTTCAACACTCGCTTCTTTGAGAAGGGAGACGAGAAGGAGTCACAAAAGCAAAATAATTCTTATGTACCTGCTAAAGAAGCGAGAGCGGAAGGCCTACTCCGCAATGACAACGTGTGTAAAAGAGATATGAGTATGGAATGGAGCGAGCAGGCCTTGTTTAACCAAAAGAAGGAGTACAGAGGCCTTCTAGAAGGCATCCGTCCTCCTTCTTTTTCCCGCTGGGTACATACATACTTAAGTATGTATGCTTGTTAATTTAACAAGATAAACTTTTGATTTTAATATTTTTTTATGGATTTAATATTGAACAATGTTATTTTAACAGTGAATAATATTAAATAAACGTGATTTAAGGTTATTTTAATATTTTTAATTTAAAATTAATATGAAATCATGATAAATTTAAATAAAGTGCATTCTTTTGCAGATATTTACTATGATTCTCAATCAACATTTCGCCATGTTAATTAAGCATTGGTATTTTTTTCGGTGTGTAGAATAGTGTAAAAGGGGCTTTGATGTATAATTAAAATATAGGGTATTAAGAATTTGAACTTTATGTACTATTATAACACTTGCTTTTTATATAAAGTGGAGTTCGGCTACAATGAACATAGGTTATAACGAATTATCGGTGACAGCGAATTTTCGGTTATAACGCACTGTTTTTTAAGTGGTAAAAATAAAACTGTATGGAATTTTATAGGCCTAAAATTACAAAAAAAAAAACGCTAGTATTTGGCTGGTGTTTTTAAAACATTGAATGAAAGATACGTATATCAACGAGGGGAAGAAATATTTGTAAAGATGTAACGAAATGCTTGCAAACTCTTGGTTAATTTGTCGAATCCAAAAACAGTCCAATAAGTGTGTATAATACTTTTTTCATCTTTTTCATTTTCATTTTGCTCTCCATCACAATTAGTTGGGATGAGGATATACTAAGTTTGTCATTTCGTATGAAACTTTTTTAATATTCATTTAAGACCCTATAAAGTCCTTGAATAATTCTAAGGCCCGATTTCACAACTTACCGATAGCTAAAAGTAGACTTTAACCGGCCTTATAAAAAGTGTTCCGTTATTAAAACTTTTCTTTAACCTAAAGTGAGCGATAAATTAAGTTAAGGTGCATTCTACCTGGTAGGTTAAAGTAAAGTTGTAATAATGTAATACTTCTTATACAGCCGATAAAATCCTACCTTTAGCTATCAGTAAGTTGTGAAAACGAGCCTAAGTCGATTAAGACATGTCCGTCCGTCTGTCTCTCCTTCTTAAGAAATCACGCTGACTTTCGAATGACTCAAAAGAAGAAGGCAGATCGCTATAACCGAACTCCACTGTAGTAATAAAATTCAAATAACAAAGTTCGTGTGTATATATATATATATGGAACTATTTATAACATCCTGCTTATAGTTTATGACATTTAGCAATTATAAATGCGGGACATTTGTGTGAATTAATTAATTATTTTTTTTATAAATATTTAAAATTGTTTTTTTTTTTTAACCAAATAAATTATCTAAACACAAATAAAAGCAGAAACGAAATTTGTTAAATTAAATATATATTTATGTTTAAAACTAAATACTATTTATATATTGCAGCATTCTAAAGCATCATGTTAGGCCTCAGTTTTGGACGGTTTCAATAGGTTTATAATTAATACACCAAAACCCGCCCAAAGCTAAGGACCACTATGAGCAATTAAAGTTTCGATTTAATAAAATTTACCTTTTCTATAGCAAAAATGTTTGTGCAAAAATTAGAACTGCAATTACCTGCAATTGAAAAGAAAAAAAAAATAGAAAATATTATTAAAATGAATTTAATTGTTTAAGAACATATTTCATAAAATTTTCAATATTCCATTTAATTTTTTACAGAGTTTTCTATTTGTTTTACTTAATACTAATCCCCTTCTGGTTAAACAATTGCCTTCATCTTCTTCTTTAATCGCCTTTAACAAATCAATGTAATCGTTTTATCGTTCATACAAAATTTCTTTTTAAATTGTCTAGAAAATTTTGTTTATTTGCTTGTAAGTTGGAGGGAAAGAGCCTTCAAAAACTTTCAATATTATTTAAGAATAAACAACAATTAGTTAAGCTATTCAGCAAACAATAGCAACGTCCAGTCATCCACCCACCCATTAGCCCGTATGCAGACATATATATTACCCAACCACCCACTCATTCAGATAAACAATTGTTGTTTTTGCCACCCTACCAAATAAAAATGAAAGTTGTGATTACGTTTTGTAAGTAATTTTCTCCTTCTAATGCAATCAAAAAACCTTCAAATGCCCTTAACTGACCATTTACAATAAGAGCTGCAGCCAGATTTAAGAGAGAGAGAGAGAGAGAGAGAGAGTGAAATCACAGCAAAACCATTAAAGTGCAGCCAAGTATAAGATTTGGATTACATAGCAGTCCTATATAAAATACAAAGCTAAAGAAATTCTAAAATATATAATTATCGACTAGATTTTAAACAAGACTAGGGGCTAGATTTCTTTTTAAAATTTTGACGAGAATATTTACTAGTCAACACAGTTAGGTTAAAACTACTATAGCAAGTGGATACACGCCTAAACGTAACTTCTTAATGGCTAAACGCCCTGGTAATAATGTCCATGGACATTATGTCCGTTTTTGGTGCGACACAATGCACTATGGTATAACAAAACCCGGCTTCGCTAACTTAAGCTTTTCTGCATAGCCGGCCTTCGGCCCGGCGCATGGATTTTCTCCTCTATGGTATAACAAAGACCCACTTTGCTAAGTAAAGCTTCTAAAATCTGCCTAGTTTCCGTAGGCCGCCTATGCAGAGAAGCTTTAGTTTGCGAAGCCGGTTTTTGTTATACCATAGAGGACAAAATCCATGGGCCCGACCTTAGGCCGGCTATGCAGAGAAGCTTTAGTTAGCGAAGCCGGTTTTTGTTGTACCATAGAGGAGAAAACCCATGCGCCCGGCCGAAGGCCGGCTATGCAGAGAAGCTTTAGTTAGCGAAGCCGGGTTTTGTTATACCATAGAGGAGAAAATCCTTGCGCCCAAAAGTATTTTCGTTATATATTTAAAAGAGAAAAAGCAGCAAAACCATTTTTAAAAAGACAATGTCCATATTAAAAACGACTAAATTTCCTCGGACATTATGACGTTTTCCAAAACGACATAATGTCCATGGGCTTTATGTCGCATCGAAGGGCGTAATAATGTCCATGGACATTATGTCCGTGGACACTATGATATGCCACCGGGGACTACATGATGTTCAAGAGTTGAGCTGAGCAAGTGGGTACATTTACTCAGCAACACTCTCCCTTCTCTCTCATAGCCGTTTAGATTATAAAGTCGAATATGAGCCAGATATTAGTATCAAATTTAGGTCCATTTTCACAACTTACGGATAGCTGAAGGAAGGATCTTATCGGCCGTATAAAAAGTGTGCCAACTTTACTTAAGCCTAAACTGAGCGATATGTTTAAGCAGCGTACATCCTACCGAAAAGGTTAAAGTAAAGTTGTAATAATGTAACACTTTTTATACGGCCGATAAAATCCTACCTTTAGCTATCGATAAGTCGTGAAAAAAGGTCTTTTTAAACTAGAACATAACTAGACTATAGAGCAAAAAACAGTTTTGACTATGATTATATTTTACAATGGACTAAAAGAAGACTATGCACTTAATTCTCACTAGGGGATCGGATCGGTTCTAGTTCTATCACTTAATATCAAGGGGAATTGTCACTTTAACTTTGTGATGTCCTAGGAGGGGGTTTATTGGCACATTTTTGATACTTTGTTACAGGGCACTGAAATTACCTAAATGGACATATTAAAATTTGATTAAAGTGAACCATGTCATATGAGGCTATCAGCGCAGAAGTAGTGTAACCCACAGTTAAATTCGGTTACGGTTCTGGTGTAAGATATGTTATTTGCACTGTTCTTTACAGTGCAAAAGTCGAGTAAGCCAACTGTTTGTATCCAAAACTGATGGCGCTAGAAACATAGTTTTTGCACGGGCGTTACAAGCAAGTACTTAAGTGCAAGAGAAGTGTTAACTCCTCATTATCTCATAATAAGTAGTCTGGGGTTACATCACTTTTGCGCTGATAGCCTCATATAGAGCAATAGAACTAGATACAATGTGGCACTACCAGCACAAAATGCAATCCCATGACTAGTTGTGTGTCAAATTTTTTTTCCTCTGGAGTAAATGCACTTTAAACACATAATCACCAGTTAAGTGTTTATCATGTTTTCACCTTTCATAATTTGTTTCTTTTCATAGTTATATTGTCCTATAAGTCATTTAAGAACAATTGGCACAAGTTTCCCGCAGGGATAAGGCTGGTTTGTACAAGGCGACGCAAAAATTATTATACGAAAATATTAGGTTCCGCTTTTGGATTTGATGTCAAAATGTTTTATTTATGTCGGCCAAGTGACGGAAGCCGGAATTGATGACCATACGGGCACTATCAATCTTGCCAGAAAGGTTCCCGCATTCCTGACGACTCTTCTCTTTGAGTACTTCAAGAGGTTAAGGCTTGTTGACATAGAAAACCCCAAAAAGGGGTCAAGAGTGGATAAATTGTGCGATATCGCCGGCCAACGAAAATCACTAAATGAAAGATTATGATACTCGGAAATGCTGCCCCCAGAATTTCAGTTGTAGGTCGTGCAATATGCGCCGCTGCTCCATTCTCTTGGAACCATCCAAACGAGAGATGAGGTGACCCAGAAATACAGCCCTTAGAATTACGGTTGTAGGTCGTGCTGTATTCACCGCTGCTCCATTCTGGTGGAACCACATATTCTTCAGCTCCAAATAGTTGAGTTAAAATAACAGAAAGTCACTAAGTAAAGCTCTGTAGCGCTCGCTGTTCACTGAAGTTGTTTGGCCAATGGAGTTTTCGAAAAAAGTCCCAAACTTACTTTGAGCAGGATGTTATATACAGATTTTCGGTTCCCCAGAAGCGATAATTATGATTATCTACGTATCCACAGAGATGAATATGGACCTCGTAGCTCAAGATGAGTTTCGCTGAAAACAATTTTACTGCGTTCTTGAGCAGAATAGCGCTCTATTTCTCATGGACGTGTATTTTGTATCAGTTTATTTCACAAATGTTAAAGCAGAACTAACACTTAACACTATTTATCAAAGTATATTTATACCAAGTACATGCAAGTCTACAACAAATCAACAATAAAAAACAAAATTCATTTTGTTAGTGTAAAAACTCTTGATACTGTCAAACAGCAAAACATAAACAAAACAAAAAAACATGGCGCACTAAAAATGTAAGCAAATTTTGTCACTATCGAGATGAACAGCTGATCGCTTGCATGTACTTGGTACAAATATACTTTGCTATTTGTAAAAATTAATGCATTTTAGATGGAGTGATGACTTTTGCGCCAAATTGTATAACAGGCTAGGTTAAATACTCTTGAACTCTGTGTATATTATCTATCTTTTCCATATTACTAAGTCTATCGTCGGTACTCCTGCGGATACGGTACGATGAATTGATATATTGCGGAGAGCACATATTATCTTCGGTTTGTGCAACGCTTTAACGTTGTATTGCACAAAAGAAAGCGAAAGTTAGGGCCACTTATGGAAACTGGGAATTATCTATACCTTTAATTAATATCCTTTAATGATTCTTTGGGCCTCCAGAGTTTGAGATTATCTATTAACTATGCTATAGACTATACTACTTTCTTTGCCCCCGCATTCATCAATGATTATTCAATCAAACGTTTATTAAGGAACATTTTAATAGAAAATTTGCTAAGTGAGCCTTGGTTAAATTTAAAATATTTTTATGAAAACGAGCGTTAGACTTTATTCTAAGGGCTACACTGTTAACTATGTATGCTTAACTGAATAGACTAGACTCATCCAAATTTTTTAAACCTAATATCTAATTTGGACCATCTCTGGTTCATTCTTATACCATCTTAAACCCTCTAATTATAAACACCAATAGAGCTGCCACTACTGCACTTAATAACCACAACGAATCAATCAATTTTAAGTTGAAAAAAGACGGAATGACTTAATAATGAAAATAAAATCCACTTCAAGAATTTCATCCCTCAAAATGAGTTGCAGTGTACAAAATGTTTGCTTTGAAAATACAAAATACCATCAAGAAAAATATTGCCAAAAATACTATAACGGATGGCAAAATCATGTGGCAGCAACAAAATGATTAAAATTAAACAAAATCAATCAAGCAAAAATTGTATAGAAAATAAATTTGCAAAAAAAAACTATCAAAACAGGGTAAAATTAAAATAGTTGTGCAGTGATTCACAATAATGCTATAATTTCCGTTTACTCTCGAAAAACAATGGCCAAGAATGTTGATCTCAATGCCTTTTCAAATGTTTTGAATGGCGTTTTGGTTTTGTAAATGATAAAAACTGCGGTCATTACAAATTTTCAAGCATATTGAATAAAAAAGTAAAAATGATTTTCACAACAAGTCTTTTAAGTTTGGCGATAAAGTGACAAGAGAGTGCGACTAATTGAAAACAAGAACAGAGAGAAATCAAGTACAGAATAAACTAGGAGCAGACACTGTAATCCAGAGTCTGGGTAGAGTATAATCTAGACTTAAATCTATAGACTATACAAAAGACTGGCTATCCCATAGATAGATTACAATACAAGAACGCAAAATTTAGAAACACTAACCATCAAATATGGAATAACAGTGGATACGTCATTTGAAGTCATAAAATATTTGGGAATAAATGCCGCTAGAAGGTTTAATTTCGAAAGGCACCATGAAAATGCACACAAGAATGCTGCCGCTGTAGCAAACGCTTTGGCAAGAATTATGGTAAATATGGGTGAACCACGTCAAAGTCGCCGTTTATTAATTTCTATAACCCTTAACGCCGTTTTATTTTATGGGGCACCAATATGGGAAATGGCACTGAGTTAAACTGCCAAAATAGCATAGCGCCAAAAAATATGTCATCTTGACATCAAAAAAAACTGGGAGAAAGTGAAAAGCTTCTTAATATGCATTAATTTATTATTAATACAAGAAGAGCAGAAGCGGAAGCTTAGAATTGTGGAATCACAAAGCTTCTAAAGAAGTAATACCTAAAGCAGTTCCGCAGATTGAGGTGTTGACGATGGAGGCGTAGTCGGTAGGATCTCGACATACCCGATAATGAGAGGGACCTATTTAAAGCTTCCACCTCTACAGACTAAAAACTGAAGAGGCTTAAGACGAAGTTCACTAATTAAGTTCTTAATTAACTCGACTTTAGGCTGTGTTCATTTTATACTGACTTTACTCTTATTGGATAAATTATAGACAGCTGAATTAAGGCATAGATTGACGAACCTCTAGACTGACTAGATAATAATATACCCCTTCTTTTGAAGAAAACTGTCCGCGTGCTTAATTTTTTTTTAAATTTAGCCCTTCATTATCAACGTATCTATCTTGACCATTAAGGCTTAAGGTCAGTCATGGTTGTAACGAAAAAATAATGCCAAAAATATTGATATAAGACAGAAAAAGGCGTATTTGTAAATTACGGTAATATTGTTTCGTCCTTTTTACCCCTCTAACTATTCTAACAGCTACAAGTTTTAAAGTTAGCATTGTTTTCTTTTCATTCAATAATAAAATTGCATTCAATTAAGCTTTTCTAATAATGCAACATATCTCCCCTCCCCCCTAATACCACTAACGCCATCCCTTTTTCCTTGCCAGCCATCATAAAACAAGCAAAAGTCCTGATGCGGTATGACATTTGCTATTTTCTTCTTACTGTGTTTTATATTTTATTGTGTAAGTTTTCGGTTACAGTATTCTTGAAGTAGACATTTGGGCACGTTTTACAGATAAACTCAAACACGTGCTAGATTTTCAGTATTTTGTCATTCAAACACTTTGGGGATGTCAGTTGTCAGTCGCTGTTTGCTTGCCGTGTCCATGTCTCTGTCTCTACACATTTTGTGTATGTATGTATGTCGCAATCGTCATGTCAAATTATCAAAACTAAATAATAGAGCAAAATAAATTAGAGAATAGTATAAAAGTTTAGTTTAATGAATACCAGCAGCAAAATTGCTTAAAGACTCTATATTGTCTGACGTTACGCATGCCTGCACATGTGTCAGAAAAAATGATACATTATTATTATTATTGAAACAGGTATTAAGGTTTTATTTTCACAATGTGGTAGAAAATAATAAAATTGCCACTACAAGTCAATGTTAATTGAGTGGGACAAAAAATTTGTTAGATGATACGTTTTTGAGACTTCAGCGATTGAATGAGGAAAAAACTTAGGGAATAAATAAAATTTTGTTGACACGAATAGAAGGAAACTAAACTCGAACTAATGTGATACCAAAACTGAATTTAAACTGAGCTAAAACGAAGTGAGAACAGAACCAGAACTTAAATTGAACTAAATTAAGCAAAAACTCGTTTTAAGTTTAAGTTTTTTATATTTTCAAGTAGGAATAACACTAAAAAGTACTTAAAGCAACCAAAATGGGATAACATTCGAAAACAAGCATTTGTTTTTCTTATGCTAATCCCGCGTAACTCTACTCTACTCCAAAATGGGATAACATTCGAAAACCAAAATTTGTTTTTCTTATGCTAATCCCGCGTAACTATTCGCTTCTCTGCAGGAGACCAGAGACTCTGGCAGGCTTCGAACCCGAATTCTCACTCTGATAAACTAGCTCCCTGCCAGCTAGCCTAACTGGGCAGCCGGTGCGTGCATACGCATGTGTTTGTACGAGTTTGTTTATGAAACAATTCATAAACAAAATAAGGCAACAACGATTTGCTTGTTTTATGTAGAATAAACACCAACACTACAAGAAGAAAATTATAGATTACCAGCTGACCTGGCAAAGGTTGTTCTGTCATATAACGTATTTCTATGTAGTGAATATTTTGGTTTTTAATTAAAAAATCACGAATAAGAAAACCGGGTGATTAGTTAAGAAGATATAGGAAGGGGAGCTTTTACCGCTTATGCCCTATTACACGTCCTAAATAATAAAAATTGTAGACAATAGTTTCTTTCAGACGCTTTTATTTAGACGCTTTGCTTATTTTACGCCCTCTAGTTTCTCAAAAATATATATCCTTAAGTTCTTTTCAGATTTAACAGTGTCTTCATGCCAAATTTCAAGAAAATCGGTTGATTAAACAAGTAGATGTAGGGAGGGGGAGCTTTTACCCTCTTGCCCTATTTCACAACCTAAATAATCAAAATTAAAAAATATAGTTCTTTCCAGATTTAACATTATTTGACGGCCAATTTTCAAGAAAATCAGTTGATTGGATAAGAAGATATAGGGAGGGGGGCTTTTACACATTTTACCCTATTTTACGCTTTCTATACTTAACGGCCTATTCTTATACCTAAGAAATACACATACAAAATTGCATAAAAATTTAAAAAAAGAAGCAATAATTTCCATATTCTATTTGTTAAAATTATTTAGTTAAGTACATTAAATTTTTACGAAACCATCGGTGTCATAATGAAAGCAAAGGGTGGAATACAACAAACGTAAAATAAACTTGTCTTACTTTTAAGTTAACAAAAATATGCTCTCCATCTATGGTTCTCTGGGATAAGTGCTTAGGTTTAGAATTAATCTAATCAAATCACATTTTCAAATTATTTCAAGTACAAATTGGGATTAAAAATTGTTAGAAATTCTTGAATCAAGCACAGTTTGAGATAAATTTTATCTCACTTTTAATTAAGTCAATCCCGTTTTCGGATTATTTTTAGTACGGGGCACTTGAACAATCCGTACTTGAATTAAGCATTAAGTACTTTACTTAAGGAAATACGTACTTATCGTACTATTGACAACACTTTGGCTAGATTTATGTACGGACGGAATGATTTGTTTTTCAGTGTAAGCAAAACATGAACTAAGACCTTAACTAGAACCTGATCTTAACTGGAACTAGAACTTGAAATGAAATAAAACTGAACCAGATCCAAATTAGAACTGAACTAAATAAACAGTACTAGAATCTAAATAGCTGTTAAAATATAACTGAACTAGTGCTTAGCTAGAACTGAGCTAGACTTAAACCACAACTATACTAGAACGAAAACTAAAACTTTACTAGAACGGAAACAACAATTAAATCTAGTTTTTGATAATCAAATTTAATTAAGGCTTTTGTTAATTTTAATTGATGATGTGACGTTAGGTTGCGGGCTCGATTCCTGCCAAAGACTCTGGTCTCTTTCACTTCAACGGGAAGAAGGTCTAAGTTACTATTGCTCGATTAGATAAAAAAATAAAACTTCCATCGATTCAATTTATGTATTTTATAAACTCCTGGCAATTATTATGCTTGTGCTGTACTTCTTTAACAAGGGAGAAGTGGTTTTCAAAGGAAATTTTCCACTTGTTATTTATTTCTTTAAAAAGTAAATAGTCATACTAAAAGATGGAACAAACTGCAGGCAATTGTTGTTTAGTAATTATAATAATTCCACACTCTAGAAAATTTAAATGAAAGCAAAGAACAAAAACCGCTTTTCAAAAAAAGAAAAACTTTATATAACTTTATTTAAAAACCAAACACTGTACATCCTGTCAGTATTTATTTCACAAAGTTGTCCTTGTCGTTATTTACTTCTAATTGCAAGAAAGGACAGAAAAAACAACGACAACAACTGAAAACCTAGAAAAAATAATTAAAGCAAGACTCAAATATAAAAAAGACCTGCAGAAAATGTCTATAGTTTAGTTGCTATTAAATTGTTTCACTTGAAGTTTTTAATAAGTTTTTTTTATTTTTTTTTTTTTTGTAGTCATCAAGGAAATTAAAAATTATTAATAAGGTAAACTAGACTTGAAAAAAAGCAAACAAATAGTATAACAAGAACTGCAATTTTCTACTTATAATTTAACTTTTGCGTACAAAAACTTTTAAACTTTCATTTTGTCCTTTACAAATTTTCATATGAATGTTTATTTTCAAGAAATTATTTTTAATTTTAATTTTTTTTTTTTTTTTTTGTAGGAAAAACTTTATTTCCTTGAAATGTTTATGCTGTTTTTTTAATATTTTTATTAGAACTTTTCATTTGCTTAGTTGCTTTAATTAAGAATTGCAAACAATTTAGAAAATACGAAATAAATTACACAGGAAACGAAATTATTTATAGTTTAATCAAAATTGGTATTAAAAAACTGGATTTTTGTTATGATTTTTCTGCATGGCATGACTGCGTACAATGGTTTTCGTTATATTTACATCTGTTCAGAATTTCACAGATTTTATTTTGCTTCCAAATTTATATATGTAATCTTTTAATTGCCTGTTGAACATAGGGCCGCAACAAATGTTTTCCATTGTATTCTATCTCATTCCAGGACACGCCATGCTCATGCAACTCGTTCTTAATTTGGCATCTCCAAGTATTCGCAGGACTACCAGGTCTCCTGGATCCTTGGGGGTTATATTCCACAGACTGTCGAGTTAAATCGCCTCCTTGCTCTCTCATTGTGTGTCTTTTAAGGAATTTGATGGGTTTAATTCCACAAATCCAGATTTGACATCGTGGCAGCGGTTTACAAAAGCTTGCATGCAACTCATTTCACGGCTCGAAATATTCCAGGTTTCACAGCCATATAGAAGCACAAATTTGACATTGTCCATGGACACTGTGACACTTCATAATGCAAATACAAAAAAAATATCTGCAAACACGCAGAGAAAAACATGTTTTATTATGGTCAGAACCAACAAAACTAATTTTAAAGAAACTAATTTAACCATAATATGGTTGTTGGTGACAATGATTTGGTTAAATTAAACAAAATATGGTTGAAATTTGTTTAGAATTGGTTTTGCTGCTTTTTCTCTGGGTGTATGTATATATTAAATATATAACGAAAACACTTTTGGGCGCAAGGACTTTCTCCTCTATGGTATAACAAACACCGGCTTCGCTAACTAAAGCTTCTCTGTATAGCCGGCCTTCTGCCGGGAGCATTGATTTTCTCCTCTATAGTATAACAAAAACCGTCTTCGCTATCTAAAGCTTCTCTGCATAGCCGGCCTTCGGCCGATCGCAAGGATTTTCTCCTCTATGGTATAACAAAAATCGGCTTCGCTAACTAAAGCTTCTCTGAACAACCTTCGGCCGTATAAAAGCATTTTCTCCTTTATGGTATAACAAGTACCGGTTTCGCTAGGTAAAGCTTCTAAAATCTGCCTTATTTGCGAACGAAGGCCGACTACGCAGAGAAGCTTTAGTTAGCGAAGTAGTGGAGACAAAACACAGCCTTGACGAACACCTACGTTTACTTTGTTTGGATCGCTTGCTGAACCCTCATGAAGTATGGAACAAAATGAGTTGCTCTTTAGCTCCTTAACGAGAATAACTATCTTCTCGGGAACTCCTTTGCATCTTAGAGCTTCCCATATTCTTCTTAATTTGATCAGACTTAAAAGTTTCTCACTAATTTCAGTTTTCAATTTTTCGAAGTCGTTTCATAACTGCCAGTAACTTTTATATAACCATAAAATCGCTCTTTAAATATTTCTCGATTTTAGAAATTGCGGTAAACAGATAATCGATTTTCTTTGGATTCTCTTTATGCCTCAAAGTTGTGTAGGATGTTATGTGGTCGGTCTGGACCTACTATATTTACTGTCTTCTTGTTATTTTGAAGCAATTAATTTATTTATAGATTTTACACATGACATTTAACTGTGTAAACTATAAATTCTACATTTTAAAATTTCATGCAATATATTATAATTATAGATTTCATTAGTATAAGCTGATATACATACATACATATGCGAAGAAAAAATGAAAAGAACAAAAATCAAAAACCTTCCTTTTTCAATTAACAATGTTGCCAAAGCGCTGCATTTTTTTTTTTTTTTTTTTTTTTTGTTTGTTGAACGTTAGAGAAAGTAACAATAAATAATTATAGCTAGTTAAATGTTTAAACTGTTCACTATTTCAATGGTCTATATTTATAAATGCACATATTTAAACCTAAGGGCTTATGCCTGATTTCTCTAGGGATGAGTATGACAACAATAATAATTAAAGGCCTAATTATAATTCAAAACGTAATGACAGCTATCAACAATCAAAAACAATTGGTTGTTTTCTGGTAGGTTTTGTAAGAAATCATGTCTATAAAGAGATTGGCAGCAATAAAAGGCAAAAAAAGGCTCTCAAGCCACAAGGAAACGAGAGAAATTGTTATATTCAGTAGCAAAACTCTGGGCTGAGAAGTGCTTAAAAGAGTACTCGGCAGCATGTCAACTTTCAAAAGAGAAAATATAATTCATATTATTATCTTAATGACTGGTTTTGCTGTTAAACATAGAAAGTCTCTTCCACCAATTGCCGAGTCTCTTAGCCAGCACCACGTATTTCGCGTCAACGTATCACATGCTTTTCATACCTTACTTGCGTTCTATGCTTAAAGTTACAACGCTTTTAACGTGCCACCGCAGCAAGTAAAAATAAAATTTCATTTGGGAAAACCAGCTGAGGGGCAAATTGCCGCTTTCGATATCGATCGAAATTGCAATGCAATTTAAATAAAACTTTTGACCGATATCGAGGGAATAAATTTGCCCCCTGATTTGTTCGAACGCCGTTTGTGATCCTTATAAAAGTAGAAAATAGACCTACTTTCCATATTCTACGCGCCACGTCATGCTACGATGTTGTGCATGTAACTTAATATTAAAAATATTTTGACCTAACATCATCTGCAACACACAACTATGGTAGCAGACATACCAACGACTAATCCACATTGTGATAATTAATCGTAAGTGGCGCTGGATTGGTCACACGCTCCGTAGACCAGTAGGCGACACTACAAAAAGATGCTTTAGATGGGAATCCCCAGGGCAATACAAGTAGAGTCGCACACCTAGACACGCCAACTAGAATTCAAAGTCTCTCAAAGTGGCCTAAACTGGAGAGAAATTAAACGTCTTTCAACAAATAAGACCGAGTTGAAAGAGTTCGTTGTGGACTTTTGCTCCTTTTAGGAACCGCTGGTCATGACATATGCATGCACATTAAAAATGGTATAAAAAAACAGTAGTTTTATAAATGGAGGGCTCAGAGCTGAAGCGAACCAAGTCAAAAAAGAAAATTCGAAAGTATATTGAGTTTGAGTAAGTAAATTGCCATTAATTACTGGAGCCACTGACTTGGGTTTATTACCGTTACGTTAGGAACGAAACTGTTTTTGATTCACCCCATTACAGAACTGGATTGAGTTAAATTTTGCGGAGATTTTCGCACCAGATTTGAAATACATATACGTGATATATTTTATGACTTGGTTCGGTTCAGCTCTGAGCCCTCCAAATATTATAGATATAAGTAGTTAGAAGGTATGTATTTTCATACATTTACTCTACCGGACCTCGCTGTAGAAGCATTTGTGTTTTTAGATGGCATCTTCCTCTGCGTGTGCTTTTTCAAGTTTACTTCAGTTCTTATTTAATAGTGGAGAGCCTGGCCAGACTCTAGTGGTACAAATATGAATACAATGTTTTAACACGACCACCGATACAAAAAATTTAGTTTCTTTAATTTTTTCCACTCAGAACACCTTCAATGAGGAATACATAAAAAAGGTAGGGTCTGTCGATGCTGTCTAGCTAAAATATAAAGAGACATTTCAAAACTTTCAATGATAAGAAACCTACCATCGTCTGCTTCCAGAATCCTGCTGCTCATTTTTAACGCTATATTAAGAGTCGAATACTTCCCATCCTCATGGAAGAGGTCTATAATTGTGATGATTCCCAAGCCAGGAAAAGATGCTAGCCAGGTTGCGTCGTACAGACCGATAAGCTTATTGTCAATCCTATCGAAGCTTTTCGAAAAAATATTCGTTTTAAGTATAACTCCTCATCTAAATGAACACGACATCATCCCGGATCACCAGTTCGGATTCAGAGCGAAACATGGTGCAATAGAACAAGTGCATAGAATTGTCACCCTTATTAGATCGGCGTTTGAGAAAAAGCAATACTGCTCAGCACTGTTTATAGACATTTCCCAAGCTTTTGACAAAGTTTGGCAAGATGGGCTACTCATCAAAATAACACGAATGCTTCCTCAAAACACTCACAAGCTTCTGGAGAGCTATCTAACAGGCAGAACATTCATAGTAAGGTCGCAAGATTAATACTCCCCCTCAAGAAAATTACTGCTGGTGTTCCCCAAGGCAGCATATTAGGACCGCTTCTATATATAATATACACAGCGGATATGCCAACAAACCTTAGCACGCATACCTCTACATTTGCAGACGACACAGCATTTATAAGCGTTAACCATGACCCAAAAGTCGCATCGCATCGCAAAATCTGCAGGCCTCTAGCCTGTGGGCTGTGGGCTAGAGGCCTGGCTAGAAAAATGGAGAATAAAGGTTAACCCGGCTAAATGTGCTCACTTAACTTTCACGCTCAGAAGACAAACGTGCCCAGCTGTAAAAATAAATAACATCACTGTTCTTGTAGAAAACCATGTTAAGTACTTGGGAATTCATATAGATAGACGCTTGACCTGGTCGCGTCATATTGAAGCGAAAATAACGGCTATGAAACTTAAAGCAGCTCAACTATATTGGCTTCTCGGTCGAAACTCAAACTTGTCCTTAGACAACAAAATTCTCTTATACAAGTCCATCATAAAACCAATATGGACATATGGCATCCAATTATGGGGTACTGCATGCGCATCTAACATCCAAAAGCTTCAAAGAAGACAGTCTAGAATATTACGACAAATTGTCTGCGCCCCATGGTATATATGTAATGATATTATCCACAGAGATCTCAACGTCCCCACTATCCAGGAGGAAATTAAAAAATATTCAATAAGTTACATCGATAAACTAATGGCCCACTCTAACTACCTCGCTCGGGGTCTGCTTCAGTTCGAAGGTCACCAGAGGCTAAAAAGAACCGATACTTTGAGCCTAACTAGAAGACATTCTTAAAATTTGAGTACAGCAGTTAGTGGTTACACTGGTAACAACTAATAAACAACAAGTAGAATTAAGATTTGAATACATATTGTAAATTTCGATAAGAAAGATTCAATAAAAAATAAATAAAAAAAAAAAAAAAAAAAAAAAAAATTAAAAACTGCCTGGCCAAGTCCAAGCTTCTATTCAAGTTTTAAACATGAAAATACAACTGTGTTTTATTAAGAAAGATATCCAGGAGGGATACTACTGCATTGTTTTTAACAAAAATGTAGACCTTAAGTCAGTAATTTTAAGTGCTTTAAAAGTGATTGAATCTTAATTCTATTAACTCTCTCTTTGATGGCATTCGTGTTGAGGCAATCGTGCTGTAAAAGCAAAAAGCAAAAAGCCCTTAATCTTTGTTCTCCAGTATTTCTAAGAGCATATCTATGTCTGCAGAGTGAATGATTGAAAATTGGTAACAATTTCTGTCCTTCCGACTTGGGAAACAAATGAAATCGAGAATTTGCAGTAGAATAAAAGAGCTGGAAGAAGAAAAGTTTGGAAGTTAAAGTTAAGAAGAAAAGTCTTTTTACTTTAATGCCAATAAAGCAAAAGGTCTCCCCGTGGTCTTTTCTTTTTTGAACATTTATTATTAATAAACTTTTTTCAACAACTTGATTTCAAATTGAAATCATTTCTTTAATTGCCAAGCATTTTATTAATTAATTTTTATATTACATTTAGTATGAATTTTAAGCATGTTTTTGTGCCTAATGTGGCATAATTAAAATTAATTTTATTTCATTATTTCAAACAATTTCTATGTATTTTCCAAAGTTTTTAAATAATAGAAATAAAAGCGAATATAACCATATCTGTATTTCTAATTATAGCTTGTTTTCGCAATTATCCATCCAATCGTTAAATTTCCCATATTTAAATATTTATGCACATTAAACTTCAAACACAATTTTAAACAAGAGTTAGACATGGAAAACAGCAACAACTAAAATGAAAGGTCGATTGAAAAAATGTTTAGAAGTGTTTTTTTTTTTTTTTTTTGATTATTTCATTCAAACTGCTAAAATTTGTTAAATGTTGGACATAAAAGCACAATTTTGAAAAAGGGGAGGGAGGAATCCCATCAAAAAAAAAAAAACTAAAAGTTTTAAAAGAAAAATTAACATACTCAGGCCTACCACGCCTACTAGCTTACTTGTTTTTTTTTTCTCCCCTAGATTCATAAACTCAACTAAAAATTGCATTATCTCTCCCTAATATTATTTTCGATTTCATACAAAAACCTTACAAAATCTATAAACTGCTGCATAAGTAAAGGCACAAAACCATTTTGTTAAGGTAAATTCTTTTTAACGTTACATAAAATTTTAGTTTCTAACCTTGTACCTCTTTCAAAAGCGAAAAATAGTCATGCCATTGTGTACCCAGCCAGAGTATCTATCGGCTCCCGCACACTCTTCCAACCATCTATAGAATTCAACAACAACAATTGTTTTGCAATTTTGATTGTTTAACTGTTTTGCCAAGCGGTTCTTGTTATTCACAAATCTATTTATGTATGTATGCGTGTGTTATTCTAGTTTAACCGGAAATGCTGTACTGCAACAAGCCCTTAAGCCATATGACGGCTTAAATGGCCTTCAGCTATGTGGCCACACTACAGCACTACAGTTTTTCAAACTATTTTTTTTATAACATACCATATTCTACTTACATTTAGGTCTAGAACATAGAAAACATTTGCATATAAACCATAAATGGTTTAACGTCATTTTTAGTTGAGAATTATTGTTTATAAAAGCCAAGGTAAATAAGGTTTAACAAAAAAAAAAAAAAAAATATCAAATATTAAACGTTCACCTTAAACAACTACTTATATATGAATCTTTTTGCCTTTTGTTTGAAATTTTGTAGTTTAACCAAAAAACACGTAAAAACTAAACAGTCGCCGGAAATCAGTATTGTCTGTATTTAGACGCCATATTGTTGTATACTTTAGTTTTCCTTTTGCTATACTAAACTTTTTGTTAGTTAAAAAACAAAAATTCGAAACAACGCATTTGATTTTTACATCAGCTTAAATTAAAACCTTTAAAATCGTATAAAACTGCAACTCAAATATGATTTAAAGAATTGAGTTAAAAGTCATACAAAAACTCAAGTTGAAGTCTTAGAACCAAAAAACAAAAAAAAAAAAAAAAATTAACTTTAACTATTAAGAGTTCTGTGCTGAATCTTTAATACCCTTCACCTAACGTAATGCAGCGCCTTAGACCACTCACCTACTAAAACATATTGTTAAATAAAAAAGAAAATGTTTCTATTTAAGCGGTTAGAAATCAAAACATACATAAGCCTACAGATTAAAATAATGAAAAAACCAAGAAAGAGTGGTTTATTCGGCTATGCCGTATATTCAATTTTGTGCGATTAGAAGAGAAAGTTATATAAATACCGCTTTTTTAATATAATTAGGTCTATGTTGCTTCACGCCCACTACTCCGCCCCCGCTTACAATTTGTCTATTGATAACCAATGTGCTGGCAAATAATTTGGAAAGTACGGATCTTGCCGTTCTCCAGATAGGCTGAAATCTATAATGTCTTAGTGGGCGTAACACCGCCCACTTCTAAAATATAGTCTATTTGTTAGAGATTTTGTGTATTGGTTACCCAGTTGTGTGCACCAAATTTGGACAATTTTTCTCTTAGCGTTATTTAGATATAAAAAATTAGTCTGTTTTGCACTAACCCACTTCTTTACTCCCGCCTACATTTTTTCAGAATTTGTTTAATGATAACCCAAATCCTTGTGTCTAATTTAGAAACATTGCCGCTCTTCAGATATATAGAAATCGATAAAGTACTTGTATGAAAGGGGCCACGCCAACTTATCTCCTCCAGCCCACATTTTTTCGGATGTTGCGTATTGATAATAATGATGACTGTATCTAATTTAGAAACTTTTGTTCTTGACTTTTTCTGGATAAACGCAAAAAAATTAAAAAAAAAACAAAAACAATAAGAGATTTATAATTAACGTTAGAGGCAGTGGTGGTTTTGTGTTCAAATCTCAGCTCTTTGTAGATCTATCAGACTGAATTGCAATAGCAATCAATTCCAAACTATACGTGACATAAATATATAATTTCCGAGTCCCCATCATATCTGGGGTCTTCGAAAACCCCATTTCAACGGACTCGCGAACAGAAGGACGGACGTCGTGATTTGAACTTCTCTACTCATTAGGATGCAAAATATATATACTTTAAATGGTCTAGGATTAATATTGTACAAACGGAATGGCTTTCTCAGGCTTCATTTTAACAGAATGATGGACAGACAGCCGCACATCATTTAATAAACTTTGCTACTTAACAGGACTTAAAATTAATGTACTTTAAAGGGTGTAACATCAATTTTGTAGAAATTACAAACTTATAACTACCCTCTCGACCTGTGTGGTGAAGGGTATAACTAGAACTAAACTAAAACTGATTTAAAGCTTGAAATACAACCAGAAGTAGAAACTATCCCAGCCAGCAAAATAATCCGACGTCGTTCAGATATCTTAGGGAAACGTCTGCAAAAAAGTCGGAATCGTATACGAATTCTGTCAGATTTCTGACCCAAAAACGTATGGAGTGGTTGACACGAATTCTGACAGACATTTCGTGGGAAATTTTAGTTTTTTGTCGGCATTTCTGATAGATATCTAACAGAAATCTAATGAAAAAGGCATGGGATGTTCTGATGTGTTAGCCGAGATTTTTTTGCTTTCGAACTGATAGCTGAAAGAAATAATTTTATTGCAAAATATGTACATAATTATAAGTTTTACACGTACGTACCTTTTTTATGCTTTTTATATTGAAAAAATAAAATAAAATTAAAAAATTATTTCCAACTGAATGACAATTTTCATTATTTAAAAAAATAATAAGTCTCTTTAGACAAACCTGAATGAATTCCGTCGGAATTCTATTGGACATATCTGTACATAAATTCCCCCCGATTTATCCATGCGAAATCGATCAGAAATCGGCCAGACAGTAAGAATATTCAATGTCTGACAGCAATCTGAACGAAATCTCTAGGAATGAAGTCAGACATTTGCACGAAATGTCTGATTCCGACAATGTTGAAGTATTTTGCTGGCTGGGTAAATAAAAACTTAACTACAACTTAATTAGAAATGAACCAGCAATGAGCTAGAACTCAACACGAACTAAGACCCCTTTCACACTCGTCAAGTTACTTGCGCAAGTCTCTTGCGCAACTCTTGTCTTGTAGACGTCAGCGGTAAGGTCGGCGTAAGGAAAATATTTTGTACAGACTTTGTTATTGTCGGCAAGTAACTTGTCAAGTGTGAAAGGGGTCTAAGCAAGAACTGAACTTAAACTTAATTAGAACTGAATCTAGAACTTAACTAGAACCAGAATTTCCATCGAGTTCGAGCTTGAAATGAAATACAATCTTAACGAGAACCTCAGCTAGAACTGAACTTGAACTAAATTTGGAACAAAAATTAGAACTTAACTAGAGAATAATTGGAACTTAACTAGAAACTATATTAGAATTACTAGAAATTAACTAGAACTGAACTAAAGCTTCACTAGAACTTATGGAAGTGATCGAGACGTTTTGTTTTTTCCAGAATTTTGTTGTTAGGGTTTGGTCTTGCAAAAAAAAAAAAAAAAAAATTACCCAAATCAATTTAACACAGGAGTTTCTTATTAATGCCTTCTTAAATATGGCAATTATAAAACAGTTCATACTTTTACCTCAAACTACTTCCAACTTACTACCAATATAAAATCCTTTAAAAAAAATGTTTAACAAAAGGTCCCTGTTTAATCAAATCAAATCTAAAATTCATTTTGTCCTTATGTTTAAACCTCAGAATTTCAATTTCACTTGCAATCACTTTTAATTGAATATGGTTTTAAAATTAAACCATAAATACACACACGCACGTAAGTACATACGCACTTGTGTTAATATTTAAATAAGTGCAAGGATATTCGACTTTTCAGTAATAACGCTACCCATAACGTATACCCAGACACACTCTTATATATGTATATGAACAAATATACAAATATAAATTCCACTTAATATTAAGTGTTTCAAAGTCTCTTAATTAAATTTCATTTTGCAAAGTTTAACCACAAAATTTACTTAAAACAAACTTAAGCACAAGTACTTCTCTACCAAAGTACTTCAAAAATAAGTTGACCGTATTTTAATGACTTGTTGTTTTTTGTCTAGAAAAAAAATAAGTGAAAAAGAAAAGAAAAACAGAATAACAACAAAAAAAAAAAAAAAAAAATAAACCAGGACAAATAAGAAGGAGAGATGAAGGTGTTTTAAACAACACTGTACCGATGTTAAAGGCATTTACTGTTAAATGCAACCCTGTAAATTTAAAACAGAAAATAAACCTTTTAAATCAAGATAAAATCAAAAAATCAGCTAAAATACAATTTTTGCATTTATATTTTAAGAAAAAAAATGGGGTAGCGCATAAGTAACGTTGTTATTTAATAAGTGAATTAAATTTTTTTTACGTTTTTTTTCAGAATTAACTTTGAAAAACTTGGAAAATTTATGATGGAAGGACTCAGCACAGAAAAAAGAACTAAATTTTTTCAGTTTTATTTTGAAAGTCTGCGCTCGATACATCCTTCATAAAGATCATATTGAATAATGGGCGATAAAGAAAATTGCAAGAATATCCAAGAATAATTACACTGTGCTAGTTGAAAACATAGACAAGCCGGGCAAATGGCGTTTTAACATAGTTCGGGGACGCTGAATGCAAAAAAAAGTCGGGTTGGTCATACATTTGACCCATCTAGGGGCATCCTGCGCGCGGCAGGGGTCAAATTTAAGAATTTGTTAAAACCGCCATTTTTGTATGGTTGAAGTTCTTAAATTTAGCCGGTACAGGGCGCAGGATGCACCTAGATAGGTCAAATGTTTGACCAACCCCACTTTTTCATCTCAATCATTTATTTCTAACATACCCACCCGCCAGCTCCATTCCCTAAGGGGGATCCTATACAAAATGTTGAATGCAGACTATTAATATATTTAAGAAAAAGTGCCATAAATGCCCAGGAGTCGCCCCTACTGGGATAATATGTATGACCGACTTCAATTAGTTTTTTGTCGTTAACATTTTCTTAAAACATACTTGCTCTTTATCTCCACTCCTTAAGGGGACTCCCATACAAATATTGCGTTTTATGAAGTTTTTAAATTAATTAAAATTAAAAAAGTCGAAAAGACTTTTGTGAATAAAATCAAAAGGTTCTAACAAGATTTTAATCATTTATGGCTTGTTTGGTTTGCAAAAAAATTAGAAGCCTAGCAGCATTTTTTATCTATATATATAAATATAAGTTGCATTGTGTTAGTAATTGATGTTCTCTGAAATGCGTGAACCGATTTTGTTTCTGTAAAGTTCACATGGAAGGTGACGTCAATACCAAAGTTTTTATGTATTGGTTCATGAGTTATAGCCATTTCAGTGAACACTGCATTCATTCCGAAACATTCATTTATATTCCCATACAAATGTCAACAAAATGCCCTCCATTTTGAACTCCTCCGGAACGGCTTGACCGATTGTTATGAAATTTTGTATGTATATTTGTTGGGCATGAGAATAGGTCGTAGGCGCAAAATATTGCAATAGGGGTAAAAGCTCCCACTTCCCAATCTTCTAAACTAATCAACCGGTTTTCTTAAAATTTATCATGCAGACAATGTAACATCTGAAAGAGAATAGGGAATAGGATGTGAAATAAGCAAAGAGGGCTAAAAGCTTCCACCCCCTATATCTTCGTAACTAACCAACCGATTTTTTTTTTAAATTTCGCAGGCAAATAGTGTTACAGTTGGAAAGAACTATTGTCTATAGTTTTTATTATTTGGGGCGTGAAATAGAGCAAGAGGGGTAAAAGCTCACCCTCCCTCTATCTTCTTAACTAATCAACCGGTTTTCTTAAAATTTGGCATGCATACACTGTAACATCGGAAAGAGGACAGGGCATTAAATAGGGCAAGAGGGGTAACACCTCCACCTACCTATATCTTCTTAACTGATCAATTAATTTTCTTGAAATTGGGCAGGCAAATAGTGTAACATCTGGAAAGATCTATAGCCTATAATTTTTTCTTAAAATTTGGCTAGCAGACACTGTTACATCTGAAAGAAATAAGTTATGTGGCAAAACAACGTTTGCCGGGCCAGCTAGTTTTTTATAAATTTTTATTTCGAAATTTTGATAAAAAAATTATTTTTTATTTCGAAAAAAAACTTTGTTTTTAAAACGGCAGCGCATATTAGAAAAAAGTTTTACCTTTCTTAAATTTTATTGCGGAATTTTAGATTTTTAGCTTTTTAATAAGCTAAAGCGTTTTTTAGTTACGCGAACATATGTTGTGCAGCCTCCTCCATTTTCGAAATAACGGTATATCTCGAAAATCAGAGCTAACCTAAAAAAAAAAACGGATAGCACCACTAGATTCAGCGTGTCCGTATTAGGTTAATACGACAAGTGCCCAGCTTTTCTATAAAAAAAGTGTAAATTTCTATCAGTGTTATCAAGCCACTTTGATGCACATATATATTTCTTTTATCTATTTTCTTCGAAAACGGCGAACATGATGCTGTTTATGGGAATGACCTTCAATACCGGTGAACCTTTTTTAAAGCCCGAGATAGAGACCAATCAAGAACTGTGGTTCCAACAAGTTAAAGTCACAGCTCGCCCAACTATGGCTCTCCTGTGCGAACTTTTTGGCGATCATATAATATCGCGTTTTTCTGGTTCAAACGGGCCACCTTGCGTTCGCCCGCTTTTTTCTTGTTAAAGATCTTATTAAGTGCTGGTTCACACAGGTCAAGTTTGACTCTTCAAGTCTTGAGCTTTTAGGAGAGAGGGGTAAAGAGAATGGAAAGGGGTACAGTCAGTTTTTATTTTTCTTTTCTTTTTTCATCCGTAATATAATAAAAAGCTACAAAGTTGAAGGAAAAGAAAACAAAAATTAATTTTGTGCATGAACGTGAACGCAAGTTCAAAAGAAAATTTAAATAAAACTGTTCAAGTAAACTTGACCTGTGTGAACCAGCACTAAGTTTCAGGTTCATTTCAAGTTTCGTGCCTTGTTTTTAGTTAAAATCAGGTCTAGTTCGGTGTTAATTAAATTTTTAGTTAATTCTAGTTCTAGTTTACTTCTAATTCGCTTCTTAGCCAGTTTTTAATTAATTCTATGTAAGTTTAATTTTACATTAGTTACCAGAGCCATTTCATTAGAATGGTTTGCGTTTAATACTTCCTTGCTTTTGCGCCAATTATCTTCATTTGTGTCAATAGTTTTGCAAATTTTTACAGCGAAAGCCACAGTATTTCATTGAATTCAAACAATGTTGTTTAAAGATGTGTGTTGCAAGCATATTGCAAATATGTTGTACGTATTTAATTAATGGGAAAATTGAAATTTATAAATGTTCCACATACATATTAAATAACTGTTCGCAAGAACGGATGTGTTAGCAGGCTTTTGGCTTTAAGTGTGTGTGTGTGTGTAAAACTAACGTTTGTATTGAAAGTCTATGTATGTATGTATGTGTAGTCGTAAGTTTGTACGGTTGTAAGTTTACTCATAGAATATTCACATGACGTATACAGAAAGCCTCTAGCATAGTGGCTAATTAACAACGTTAGTCAAATTGAAATTCAATGCGGTACAATGTAAAACAACACAATTTTTATTATAGTAACGAGTACAAACCAGAAATGAATTAATTATGCATTTATGTACTGTAGCTTTTGGCCAGCACCTTTTTTTTTGGGGAGGAGTTGAAGTGTTGAGCTTTTTTTGCAATTGTAAAAAATATTGTAAGTCAATAAATTTTAAGACGTGGAAATGCTCCATTATGTTCGTTGGCTTTAGTTAAATTTAAAAATCGCTTAATTGCTTAACTTTATTTTAAATTTCCTGCAGCTTTAAACGGTTAAAGCCATTTGATACTTGTTTATCTCTATTTGATTGTATTTAATTCAAGTTGTCGTTGTTTCTGCATTAAAGCAGCATATGCCATCTAAAATTAAACCCTAAACAAACGCCAAAAGTCGACCACAAAACAGTTAAGATGTAAACTTAATACTTGGGGATTACATTTGCGGGAAAGGTTTAGTGCAAAAGCGTCAGCTGATTCCGCAAAAAGAGAAGAGGCAGCGGAGCACTTAACGCTATAAATATATATAAGTTGAAATTAAATTGCAATATTACAAGTGTCAACGAAAATTAAGGACCATTAAAAAGATTTTAAATTTAAAAATTATGTGAATTTTTTTTAAAAAATAATGAAAGAAAATGATCTCGGGATTCATAAAAGATGAAGTAATTTAAACATAAAATTTGCGTCGTTAAAAACTAACACAGTGGAATCTTGAATGACCGGACAGAGAAAGGAGCACTGAAATGTATTAGTAAAAGTGGGATGTCCTTTCAAAAGATCTCAGTGTTTTCTTAGAGAATGCTGATGGGACCAGACTTTATTTAAATTTATAGAGCTACGAAATAATATGGGTTCCCTTATTCCGTGCGAAATTGTATGCAACAGCTGTAGTTAAAATTTGCTTTGTGATACAAATTCATTATTAGATGAGAAAGAAACCAATTATATTTAACTTTTTGTGTAAATCCAGCGATAAGCAATTAAACTGAGGCAATTTATTATCAGCTCACTAGCGTTTCTCCTTAAACTTGACTTCAGAACTTCAACTAGAATCGAACTCGAACTGAACTAGATTTGAATTTGTACTTACCTTGAACTAAAATCGGCCTGTATTAGAACTGAACTAAAACTAAATTAAGACTAACTAGAACTTAACTGGAACTGGTGAAATAAAACTTAACTGAAAGTGAACTATGGCTAAATTAGTATTGAACTAGGAATGAACTGCTTAAGATCTGAAGTAAAGCCGAATAAACACTAACTAGAACTTAACTAGAACCTTATTAGAAGGGAACTAGAAATGAATTAGAACTAAACTAGAACTTAACAAGAACTAAACTAGAAATGAGCTATAAATGAACCAAAGGCACAATAAAACTGAACTGGAAATGAACTATATCTGAACTAGAACAGAAGTACAACTGAACTAGAACTGTATTAGAACTAAAGTAGAGCTAAACTTGAGCTGAAATAAAACTGAACGGCAAATGAGCTATAGCTGAACTGGAACTCAGCTAATTGAACTTGAACTAAAACTGAACCAAAACTAAAGCCGAAAAAGAATAGATCTGAGCTAAAGCTGCCCAGTGAAAAATGGAGCAGGGTTGTAAGGAAAGAAGCACAATACCCACTTACAAACCTGCTTACAAGAGGCTTGATTTTTATATGGCGAATTCCCACTTGGCAGCACTACAATTTCTATCTGCTAAAAAACAATTTGGTGACAGATTGCATTAAAAAAATGTAATTTCTGTAAAAAAAATGTAAAATTCATAAACACATTTTAAAATCATTGCGACAAAAACTGCTTCCATGTAAGGGTGCGTAAAGAGTGGCCGCTTGTTGACGAGCCAAAACGACTGACGCTTATTACGCGAACCAATGCGAGAAAACTGGTTCTATACAAGTTAGTATAAATAAGCGCGAACAGGACATAGTGGGCGCCGAGCGGGTCAGAGCGCAAAGCTGACTGAATGCGAGAAAACAGTTCCAAAGCGGGTTTCAGCTCCGTTATGTTATGTTGTTATGATTTCAAATTAAAAAAATAATAAAAATTAAAAAGAAAATACAAATTGAACAAAAAAAAAACAAGTAAGAAAGTAAAGTCGGTCAAGCCCGACCATATGATACCCTACACCACAATATTAAAAACACATATTTTCATATAAATATGGATTTATCTATGTTTATAAACTTCATTAAAATCGGTTTGAAAGTTTGTGAGAGAAATTGCCCCCTACCTCCCCTTGTGCTTCTTTTTTTGAAAAACTGTATAGCTTATGTGTCCATATAGACATGGATCTATCTATGTTTTAAATTTCATTAAAATCGGTTTGAGAGGCAGAAATTGAACCTTTCTCCCCTCGTGGTCCTATTTTTTAAAACATGCATCCCTTTTGTGTCCATAAAGATATGGTTCTATCTATGTTTTAAACTTCATTAAAATCGGTTTGATAGTTTCTGAGAGAAATAAATTTCCCCCTATCTTCCCTCGTGGTCCTACGATTTGGCCCATTTGATCAATAAGCTTGGTCCCTGTGCCAATAAGAACCCATGTCCCAAATTTGATCCAATTATCTCCAAAATTGCGACCTGTACTTTGCGCACAAGGTTACATGGACAGCCACCCAGCCAGCCGGACGGACATCGTTAAGTCGTCTCAGAAAGTGATTTTGAGTCGATCGATATACTTTAAGCACAAATGCATGATACCCTCTCCACTATTGTGGTGTGGGTATATAATAAAAATTCTAATAAGGGGCTTAAAGCACAAGGGGTTCAAGTGACTTATGCTAAATAATGAGACAAAAGCGGTTGTTTGGCTTCTGCTCGAAGCGAAGCAGGTATTTTAATGTCAAGTGCTTGAATTGTCCACCATATATAGCGTCCAGATGAGAGTTCTACATTCACCTATTGTGCTCTGAACACTTCTCTGAACTTCACCTATATTTCCATGTGTAAACTCAATTTTAGAAAAAGGCACTTAAACCCCTTGTGCTTTAAGCTACGTTCACAATCAAAAAAACATTTTCACTTGGTGTTCATAATAGAGCAACAATTTCTTTTTTAACTACACACATTTTGCATCAAAAAACCGTTTGCAAATTTTAGCCACAACAATATTGTGCATTTATTTTTATTTTTATAAATTAATTGTCAAAAAATTAACTACATATTCCGTAAATACAAATAAATATGCAGTTATTTCATAAAATTTTACTGTCAAAAATTCAACACCATATTCAATAAAAACAATTAAATATTCAGTTATTTTATATAATTGTACTACCAAAAATTAATTTTTACTTATTTATAAAAAATGAATTGCTTGTTTTGTGTAAACAATACCCATTTTCTATTTGTTAATATAATTTAGTTAAATACATCAAATTTTAAAAGTAAAATAATTGCGAAGCCATATCGGTCATGCTGCTGGTGTCTTATAATTGAGAGTTCTTCTGTAAACAACGTGGTCAGTACAACAAAAGTCAAACAAACTTGTGTATCAGGGTAAGTAAATAATAATATTCTCCCTCTTTCGCTTATAAGAAAAACAAGCGGACAGGTGTCTGTCTGGTATTTTTTAGAAATTCGGCTCTTTTGTGGAGTAAACGAAAATTTAATGAAATAACTGAATATTTTATTGTTTTTACTGAATATGGGGTCAATTTTTTGACAGTAAAATTTTATAAAATAACTGAATATTTAATTGTTTTTACTGAATATGGTGTTGAATTTTTGACAGTAAAATTTTACAAAACAACTGAATATTTATTTGATATTACGGAATATGGTGTTGAATTTTTGACAGTAAAAATTAAATGAACTTTTTGTTAAAAATAAATGAAAAATAAGTAGACCGGTTTTTAATTGAAGTTTCATTTATTTTATATTACAATTTCAGTTAATTTTACGTACAGAATATTGTGAGTGTAGAACCTGCCGAGCCGCACAGACAATCAAGTATTGAGCACGAAGAAGTCGAGATAGAAACATCTTTTAATAAGACAATTTAATGCATTTTTATTTATTTATGATTTATGAGAATAAAACGTGTTTTTATTATAAAATATATGTTTTTCTTATTTATTTTTTAAAATAAATAGATAGTTTCTTAAAATACAGTCTTTCGAAGCCATTAACGTCCAAAAATATTTTTGGCCGCCTAAATACAGGGCTGTCAGATATGGCGATTTCTCGCCAAACGTGGCGATTTTGAAACGTGTTTGGCGGTGGGATTTCCCATTTGGCGACTGGCGACTTTTATGGCGATTTCTGATATAACTGGCGATTAACTTGGCTATTTTTACCATTTATATTATTTCGGCAATTTTGTTTAACAACTTGTAATTTTTTTGTTATCATTACTATTTTAAAAAACATATTAAGTGAATTTTATATTCAGTCACTATTTAATTCTAATAGTATGTATGTAATTCGAATAGTATGAAGGTTAAAACTCCAGTAATTAAATCGGTGAGGCTGAAGTGTACGATCTTATAGACTTGTGTACTTAATTAAAGTTTTTAACTGAATACCTATATGATCTCCATTTTATGTTATTTAAAAAAAATTACAGAAACAAAACAAAATTTACTTCGGCGATTTTTTTGTATTTTTTCTAAGTTTTTGGCGATTTTTGACTGAAAAATTATACTAGCGTTTTTTGTATGCAAAATTTAATTTAAAAAAAATGAAAATTTCACAAAAACTGAACAAAATCGACGTTTGGCGATTTCTGGCATCCGGTTTGGCGATGGAGCTCAAAAAAATCTGACAACCCTGCCTAAATACTTCAAATCGATCACTGTGCGACGGCGGCGAAAATACAACCGTCGCCAACACCAAATAATGTAAGGTGCGACTTTAATGTTTGTTGTTTGCAAACGAGCTTTGAAAACATTCGTATATTTTATGAAAATGTTTAAAGCAAAAGAATAAAAAAATGTGCCAAGAATAAAATATTATTATTATTTTTCTTTGTATTTTGCATTTTTAATAGTTTTTTAGTGCTAAAATTTGTTCTCGGCCCATTTTTATTCGTGAGTATATTTGACTCTTCAAAGCGGGAACTTTACTCACAAAAATATTTAAGACATATTTTTTCTGTGAATTGGCGAGTAATTTCCTTAAGTGACAGCTAGTACTCGCAAAAAAAAATACAGACACAGTTTAAGGCGACCGTACACGACATGTATTTGTCATCTGACATGTCAAATTTTCAAGTCACATGTAATTGTTCATGTCTGTCAAAATTGCTATTTTACATAAGGTTTATAATATTCGGTCACAAACGTACATGTAATTTGCTTCTGACATTGTCTCTGTTTTTTTCGCATTGTTATTGCAGAAACCAAAGTAGTTCTCGGTTTCAAAATAGCTTGCTGCCGCCACGAAAATATTTATTTGCGCCGTAAAATAAGATGGCTAAATATCTTAACATTTTTTTCTTTTATGTTAAAGATACCAATTTAGAATTTTAAAATGAAACGGTGTTTATGTATATATTTACATAACTTATATTCAATGGTGAGATGAGCATACATATCTTCGTATTGTAAAATATTAACTTCAGCCGGCTAATGATTCCGTCAATAGTTGACGCCGCTGCCAGTTTCTTCCCGGCATAGATTTCTGATGTCAGATGGTTTGTCAGAAGAAAATAGAGCACGCTCTAATTGAAATTTTGTCAGATGACTTTGCGTCTGACTTTTACAGAAGCAAAGTTAAAAAGGTAACACACGACATGTATGTGTTTTGCAGTGGGAAATTTGACATGTCTGATGACAAAAACATGTCGTCTATATGCTCCTATAGGGACTGAAATGGCAAATATTTTTGTAATGTTGTAAAAAATGCAAATCCAAATACAATTTCAAGCACAGGACAAAACAATGAACGACCATTAGAGGATAAGTCCGCTAGATTGATTACCTATTTGGGTTTAGAATTTAGAAAATGTTCAAAGTTGCAATGGAATATCTTATAGTCCCTGTTACTTCGGTTCATTCAGAAAGGTACTTATCAATTTTTAAAAAACTGCCATCTTAAATAACGTGCGTATATACATAAGTCTCATTCATTCAATAAAGTGATGAAAACAACGGACTCTAGCCTTATTAAAAAAATAATTAAAGTTTTCCTGCACAAGTACAAACATTCAGTCGATAGTAATATCGATATATCGATAGTGAAATCTGAACTATCGATAAATATCGAAAGTAGAAAATATCGATAGTATCCCAGCACTAGTACGCACCCTGAGAGAATGACAAAACACTTAGAACATTTTCGTGAATATTCACAAGGTGTGCTATCATGTTATATTGTCATAATGTTCTAACATTTTACAATGGTTTAAATAAATAAAATAAGTCATTAATAAATAGAACTTTGCTTGCTATGTTAATTGTGCTGTCGTAATTAATCCGAAAAGACCTGCGCTGAACGGCTGAGCCGAGCAGCATTAGTTTTTGTAAACCATCGCCGTGGTTGGTAACATTTTTTCCGGCTAACATCTGAATTTAACCTGCTTAGGACTCTGCTGTTTGGTAAACAAACACAATAAAATTTATTTCTGATTTTCGTCTGAAAAATGGAAAATAGTCAGGTAAGATCTTATTTAATTTATTAATTCATGGATTAGAATTAAATAATATTTTTATTTTTGGTAAGTATTTATTTTTTATATTTGTTTTAAATCAGCTGATTTAAATTCAAAATAGCACACTGAATTATAAGGGGTTGTTCACAACAGTCGTATTTTTTCATGTCATATTTTAAGACATATGCCTTTATGACACCTTGTGAATCCCCCCAAAGATAATAATTTTTCACATACAGCCTGCTTGCTTATAAGAGATAATGCGAACTTCTTCAATCATTATTATTAGCTTAACTTAAAAATTTACTTCAATGGTATTCGCTTCTTTTCTGCTTCTTATGGCCAATTTTCAGGATTGATATTAAAACACATTTATTATTTTTAAAATCGTTTTAAATACAAAATTCTCTTCTTCACTAAAAACTCAAGTGAAACTTAAGTCACCGATGTGGTACACTTAATTTCAACTTAAGTTTCCATTGTAATATTTTAGCAAGGTGGCCTCAATATCAGACCACCTTGTAAATAAATACAGTATTTTATATATTTTTTTTTTGTATTTAGTAGTGCTACCATACTTTTATCTTAATTAAATAAGACTTTTCAAATAAAACTCAAAAAATCAATCTGTTATAAATACGATTTAAGTTTGCTATGAAAATTAACTTAATATTGATTTAAATACTATCATGAAAATTGGGCATTAGTGTTATGTAATAACCAGCGCATATATCAACGCTCATTCATGTACTTCTCTTGTTTCCAAAACCCTACAAATTTTTTACTTGGTGAATAATTATTAAATTGAATTTATAAAAAATTCTTCTAATTTCAATTGAATAAACATCATTTTCGAGCTCCTAGATAATCAAGATTTAAATTACTCATCAGCTTCTAATAAAAATAGCATAGACGGGACAGACAAGGCATAAGGTGTTTACTCTACTCCACAAACAAGTATTTTACTTTAGTTTCTTCGGCAACAACTACATAGTTAATGGTGTTAAACAATATGTTGTAGTTGTTTCAAGTTTAAATTTCTTGCATATTTGTATTGAGAGTGTTTGTATGATGTTGTATCTTGTTGTTTTGATGTTGTTTTTGATGTCATCTTGTTAAATGTCTATCCATGTATTGTAAATGATGATTAATAGCTTTAAATATGGCCAATTGTTATTATAAACACCAACAACAGCAACATTTGCAAGCAAACACCAATACCATTTTCAGAAGTACACTAAAGCGACTGATTCTCATTATTATTTGCATCTGCATCTTCATTTGCATTGTTTCTTTTAGACTCTTAAGGGAGATTGTGTTAATAATGACAACATGCATCATCATCATCATCATCTTGTTTTGTAAAATTTTCATTTTATAGCGAAAAAAAAAAACAAAATGCCCTCTCTTTACCACCCGTTTGGTAACATCAGACATTTCGTATGACATGTCTTATAAATTATTGCAGAAAAAGTTGCTGGCAATATTTTACTGGAATAAAAACATTTTGTAGATAAATTTTTTAGTGTTAATGTATGAAAAATTATTTATATTTGTGTTTCATTTAAACGGCATTTGTCTTGCTTTCGGTGCATCAGAAATTATAATTAAGAGACCAGCTTTTCGGCTAGAAAACTGTAAAGTTTTTCTAGTTTCAGTTCATAAATTAAGCAGACATTTAACATGTTCTGTTTAATGTCTTACGTGTTTTTTTATTGTCATAATTTTTTTAATAAATGAATTTGACAGGTTTTATTTAAAGGGAAATCCAACGGCAAGTTGGAATATTAAAAGAAATTAACCCGTTAATATTTTCTATAAAATAAGAACATTTTTTTGTTAAGACATTCGACAGTTTGCAATAAAATTTTAATTTTCTACAGACTTCAAAAGTTTTCAACGGTTTTACCAAAATCTTCAAAGACTTAAAACAATTTTTCAAAAACACGTAGACAAAATTGATCGAAATTGTTTATTTTCTAATCATGAAACTTGAAATCGAATGAAACGTATTGAATTTGAGTCGAGTACCTCGACATTACATTTATCGCGTTTTCATTCGGTAAGCAAAAAATTCGATAGTTAATTCGATAAGATAATATCGAATGCGGTGATTAGACTTGATTAGATTAGAATTTATCAAAAAAGCTTGTATAGAAACTAAACGCTCTCGGAACATATTCTTAATGGTATAAACACAACTGGGACATACGACGACTTCGCATAGTACGACGAATTCATCGGCAAGAATTCGTTGCGTGAACCTAAATTTTTTTTTTAATTTATAAAAAACTATTAATCGGGTGTGTTCTAGAATCCGAATCCACTCCAAAGTGGATAACTTCAGCATTTTTGGTGTTCTGGATTTCGATTTAGCGATTTCAAATTATTTTTTGGGTTTGTTTCGTTCGCAATTTTTTCCTGTAAGTTTTCTGATTCTTAACAGCTTTCACGATTTATGATAAAAAGTAAACTTTGCTTTCATGCCGCTGTTAGCAAATTTTTGTAAATATCCGCTCATTTAGCAATTTTACCGAATTTTTCCCATTCCTTATAGGTTTAGGGAATAATAAAATTTTTTGCGAATGTTTGCCATTTTTGCAATTTTTTTTTTTTTGTTATTTTCCGAAATTTTGTTTTTTTTTACTCATTAAGCGATTTCTAACATATTTTAGTGTTTGTTTAAAAGTTTGCAAGTTCGCAATGGAAGCGATTTGTCCCTGAAATTCTTTAAAGATTTCACGATTTTCAATAAATATTGGACTTTGCTATCATGCTGCGCTGTCCCTTTCCCAATTTTTTCGTCGTTCGTCTGCGTAAGAAATATAAATAAACCTATCACAGAGTTCGTTACGCACGACGAGTTTCGGTCTACGCAATGATCGTGTGTACTTTTAAATAGACCAATGTGTTCTATTTCTGGTGACGAATATTTGTTGCGAATAACTCGTCGTTCGTCCCAGCTTTGTTTTTAGCATAAATCTAAAGTTCTGGAGAAATGGTCGTTCTCTTTTTTATATATTGTATATTTATTAACTAGATCTTACGCTTTTAGGACAGTTATTTATTTAATCTTAAATAAAAAAAAAGTTACTCTCTAACAAAATCCTGCAACTGTCTAACGAGAGCTTGTTACTTTATAACGAGAGCTTTTTACTCTCTAACGTGAGACTGTTGCTCTCTAACGAGATCCTGATATACTAGGGCAGTGGTGTCAATTATGATTGTGTTGCTGAGATTACTCTTATCTCTTACATTCCCAGCGGGAGAAATGTGCGGTTGCTAAAGAAAATAGAAATAAAACAAAACAGAAACAACAACAATGATAAAGCTAAAAAAGAGTTATCAGCAGGGCTTTTAAGACCACTTGTAATAAATTCGCCTTGCACAAAATATAGTAGCTCACAGGTTATTTCATGCAGCAAAAAAATATATTTAATTTTAAAATATTTCACCATTTTTTTAGAACCAACCAACATTTGGTAAGATTAAAACAAAAGAAAAAATTTTTGCAAAAAGTCTACTTATTAATTCACTTAAATGCTGCTTTAAGAAATTTTCGAAAAGATGAACCAGGCTCCAGCTTATTTTAAGCAGCCTCTTTATATTTATTGTATATTTATTTATATAAATATTTTATATCTGTTTAGAGGCCTCAAAACAGGCCTTGCGATAGTTGCGATATTTCCCGCTGAATGAGAGTGTTTTTCAGTAAATTACATTTTACGCTCTCAAAATAAAAGAGCGTAAGCGTACATGTGAGTTTTGTTTCCACAATTGTGTATGACGCTGACATCCCTGTACTAGGGTATTCATTTAATCGGGCTTTTTCTTTAATCGGTTAATCGCTTGATTAATTAACCGAGGTTTTGGTTTAATCGGTTTCTAATCGGTTAATTTTGTAATTGATCGGTTAACCGATTAATAAAGTTGTGTTATAAATTAAGCAATATCAATATATAAAAATGCAAAAATGATTTATAATTTGGTTTTTATTAGTAAAAAAAACAATGGCATAACAAAAAAACAATTCTTGAACAAAATTTGTATGTAAAAAGTAGATAACTCCATGCATTTTTGGCAAAACTAGGTAACTCCATAGTGGCTTAAAAAACAGAAGCATTAGAAGTTTAAAACGGCATTGTTTCGAAAACTAAGACAGAAAGAGCGAAATAGAAAAAAATCCAGTCTCAAGCTCTTTGGGTCAAAATGTTAAACCTAAACATTGCAACTCCCGAGAATTCAGGGAATATTATATGCGTTCTTTTCATGAAAGTTTGTTCGAATGTTAAGGGGGTAAAAAGGGTAAAAACGGATAAATTCGGTTTATTATATATCCATAACTAAAAGAGATACAAAAAAATGTAATACCTATCGTTGCTCTTTAGGAAAATAAGCCGTCAGGTTTCTGGTACTTTTTAGAATTTGGGCCTTTTTAGGGAGTAAACGGGTGAAACCTGTAATTTGGGAAATTTTTTGTCACCCCATCTATCTTTTAAAACAATAAACATATAAATAAAGTTAATATCACATTCGAAACTAATCTAAAAAATTGGACCTAAGGTCGTCAGACATGCAAGGTCCTCAGTGAATGAAAGTCTGTATGAGGTGTCGTTTTGGTACTTTTTGTTCGTTAACTGGTAATTTTTTTAATTGTCATTAATATTGCACCTATAAAAATAATTTAACATGGAATTTCATGAACGGATGATAATAACTTTTTGGTACTTTTTTGTTTTTCAACTGGTTAATTTTTTTATCTAGAAACATAAACTTTGGCATAGAAGTACATATGTTCACGAATGAAAGGGAGATCTCGAAAGCAATTCTTAATGCAGCTTATCTTATTTCTCAATTCTTTTCCAGTATTTCTCTAAACATTTAATATCCTCCATTATGACATAATTAGATATAAGTTTAATTTTTAAAATTTTAAACACTTCTAATTGCTTCGGTTAATTAATTAACCAAATTCTGTTAAAATATTGTTTGTATTACAATCGAGAGTTTATCTTATTGTCAGTTCATCATCCTAGCAAAGCTCAGCAACGAACATATTCTTATCTCGTACTGTATTTCAAAAATGTATTGCAAGAAGGAAAAAATATTTTACTATACAAATACATTTTTGTCAAACACATAAATATATGTTAAAATACTACAAAAAATTTTAAAATTTTGTTACTTCGGTTAATCGACTGAAATTAACCGGTTTAATCGTTAATCGAAAAAGCCAATTTTAAATTAACCGATCAGTTAATCGGGTAGTAATTAATCGGTTAACCGATTAACGGTTAACCGAATGAATACCCTATGATATACTCTATCCAGCAGCGATGCCAACTTAGTGCTTTTTGCACTATTTATGGTGCTTTTTGATGCCTCAAAACGCCAAAATTTTATCCTTAGTGCCAAACTAAGAAAAAGCACTAACTTGGTGCCTTTTCAATTTTTTGTTAGTGCCTTTAGTGCTTTTTACAATTTTTATCGTTTTTCTACAATTTTTTACAATTATATAGAGAATGATTTAGATGAGCTTTGCTTTTTGGGGTACACTTTTGAGAAGGCCTGTAAAGATTATAAGATGATAAAAAAAAGTGATAAAAGAAAGTTGTATTCGTCTTACCAATAATTTTATTTACGTAGTTCGAGCTAGGAAATTTTACAAAACGTTGCACTATTAAGGGGAAATAGTGATTTTTAGTGCTTTTTTAAATTTTAAAGTGCTTTTTGCTCTCAAAAAGTTGGCATCACTGCTATCCAGGGCCTGTAACTCTCTTACAACAGCTTCCCAGGGGCGAATTTGTCGATTACAGAAGCGATGATGTGATAGACACAAGTAAGACAGTAATGCACACCATCTGAATTACAACCTAGTACACTTTTTCGAATGCATTGCCGCGTAGGGTAGGAGTGAACGCCTACCACTTGCACACAAAGTAAGCGAGATAGTGAAGTGTTCATTCAATAAATATAAACTCAGTACTGCTTCGCACACATTGTAAGCAGGCAGTAGACAGTTTATACACAATCTTGCTTACTTCGTGGGCAAGTGGAAGGCGTCTTGCACACAACTTCGCACACATTGTAAGCAGGCAGTAGACGGTCTATACACAATCTCGATTACTTCGTAGGCAAGTAGAAGTAAAAGATGAACGAAATTCATTTTTGTAAATTCCATACACTTTCGTCATACACTTTGTAAGCTAGAATTCATTGAACACAAAGTGATACACACTTCATTGAAGAGATGCGATGTGGTATGCAAAGTTCGCCGCTGGGTTGTTACCTTAAAACAAGAGCTTCTTACCCTCGAACAAGAGCTTGTTACTCTCTAACGAAATCTTTTTACTCTCTAACGAGAGCTTCTTACTCCCTAACGTAATCCTGTTACTCTCTAACGAGAGCTTGATATGCTCTAACAAAAGCTGTTGCTCTTTTACGAGAGCTTGTTACTCTCTGACGAGAGCTTGTTACTCTCTGACGAGAGCTTGTTCCCCTCTTATTAGATCTTCCTACTTTCCATATTCTAAAGGGAAAATCTTTGAAAAATTTTGTATAAAAACAAATATAAAGGTGACATTTTCTATAGAATCTATAAATTCTTAAAATTTGTTAAAAGACCTTAAGAAATTCAAAAGAATATTTTTACAGAAATCAAATATGAAAAATTGATAACATAGAAACTTTTTATGGAATTTTAAAATTTTTCTTGATCAATTTTTTTTAGAGAAAAAAACATAAAAAAAATTTTTTCTTAAGATGAAAATTCTCGTTAATTTTTCATGAAAGAGAAATAAATAAAATAAAAATATTAAAATGAAAATTCTCAATGAATTTTTTATAAAAACTATAGAAAATTAAAAAATCGAGCAATTTTTTTATGAAAATAAAATTCTCAAGGAAAATATCACAGAGGCGAAAAATCAAGAAATCATAAAGGAAAATTTTCTATTAAAATTAAAATTTCCCTAAAGTTTTTTATATAAATGAAAATTATCGAGAAATTTTCTATAGAAACGAAAATTCTTTACAATATTTCAAAAAAAAAAAAATTTGGAGAAATAAAAATTCTCGAGAATCGAAAATTCTTGAAACATGTTTATATCGAAATCAAAAACTTCTCGAGTAGTTTTCTAGAGTATTGCAATTCTTCAGAAATTTTTAATGGAATCGAAAATTCTCGAAAATTTTCGAAAAAATTGTATAGATAAAATACCAATAAATTGTCTAAGGATTTGATAAAATATAGAAAAATTTCTTTAATATCGAAAATTCTCGAGAAATTTTCTTAAAAACCTACATTTTTCAGGAATTTTTTATAAAAGAGAAACTTCTTGAGAAGTTTTCTAAAAAATTTATAACAAGAGTTTTAAATTTTTTTCTCATACCTTAATTTTCAATAGCAACATAAATGTAGTTAAATCTCTGATAATGAGTCTTGTATTCAATAAATACAGCCCTTCCATTACACCATTTTCCCATTCTCTAGTTAATGGGTTAATGTGCTTGCTTAGACATCGCTCTGAGTATGTATAATACTCCATTTCACCAGAAAAACACATGAAAAGACGCACATTAATGGCAGCGAGCAGAGACGAAGAAAAGAACGAACATCAAAACATTAATAAATTTCATTTATGACTTAAATGGTTTATTGCAATACATTTCAGTGCGTTCTTAATAGGAAGCACGTGTGAAACCTACAAATTTTGTTTTTGTTATTCCTCTCTTTCTCCTTTACACTTGATCTACGTTTATAATGACCCTCCTTCATATTTGAGGCATTTTACACTAGTTTAATAAGAATTAAAAACACAGACGTAACGAACGCTTGAATGAGAATTTTTGGCGCAACATAAATTGAGGCGACAGTTAGCAAAAGACAGCAAGTGTATTACAAGTATATTCATTTGGAACAGACAGACAGACTAAAGGGAGCACGACTTCATCTAGAAGTATGAATTTATAGTTCGAACAAAAAAAAAATATACCCTGCCACTTAAATGTTCTATGTTTTGCCAAGAAATGCACACAATACACTCATTAATAAGGCGTTTTGTTGGGCAATTTATAAGAAAATGGAGAGAAAAGGCAAATGTTTTTAAAAAGGTTGAGGAAAATTTGCGGCCATTAGAATTGTCCATGGAACTTAGAATAGAAAATAGAGGACCTTCTATAAAACCAAGAAAATTTTTGAAAACTTTATAAAGAACATCTTTAGAACATAGAAAAAAAATAAAAAAAAATTTTGTGAAAAATATTGTAAAAAAAATTGTTAAACTTTTTTTCATAGAACATAGAAAGTTAAGTATTTTGAAAAACTTTTTTCAAAATATTCTCAAGATCATAAGATGAGAAATGTATATAAAACATTAAAAAAATCGAATTTCCTTAGAATCTATCAGTTATCTCTATTTTTTTTTATATGTTTTCTACTGAAAATCTATTAAAATTATCCAAAACATAGAAAATGTTAGAAACTAATAAAAATATGTAAAACCTTCAATAACAAATAATAAAAATGTAAACAAAGAAAATCATAAGCAAAAACATAGAAAATATTTAGAGACATCAAAGGTTTTTTAAAACATAGAACATCATAGAAACATTTCCGAGACATCAACTTCCAAAATTTGTTATGGAATATGAAATCATTGAAATTTTAAATTAACTTAGAAAATCTTTTAAACCTAGAAAATCTACTGCAAAACGAAAGTTTCACTGTATTGACACGAATGCAGGTACGAAAGAGAATCGAGAAGAAAGTTTCTGCAGAAAATGTTTAATAATATGGGCAAGGACTTAAAACCATTAGATAATCTCTAAAACATAGAAACTCATATATATAGAAACTCAATTTAGGTTTTTTTACTAAAGCAAATCATTGAAATATAAAAATAGAATGTGATTGCAATGTTTCATCATCGAATTTTTTATATATTTGTTTTTTAAACATAAAAAAAACATCGAAATGTTTTCTAAATAATAAAAAGTCATAAATTTTTTCCAAAAACATAGAAAAATCATCAATTTTTTCTTAAACTTTGAAAAACCATAAAAATGTTTCTTAAGCATTTAAAAACATTGAAATTTTTCGGAAACATTGAAAATCATCGAAATTTCTTTTGAGTTACAGAAAATCGTCGAAATGTTTTTAAAACAAAGATTGTCATCAACATTTTCGAAAACATAGAAATACATAATCGAAATTGTATAATGAATATAGAAAATCATCTAAATTTTCCTAGAAAATAGAAAATCATTGAAATCTAAGTGTTTCTAAAACATAATTAATCATCAAAATATTTATAAAACATAGAAAACCATTGAAATTTTTCGGAAATAGAGAAACATCATCGAAACTTTTACTGAATTACAAAAAATCGTCCAAATGTTTCTTAAACGTAGAATGTCATCAACATTTTCTAAAACATAGAAATAATCAAAAATTTCATAAATATAGAAAATCGTCTGAGGCCCGTTTTCACAACTTACCGATAGCTAAAGGTAGCTTTTTAACGGCCTTATAAAAAGTGTTCCATTATTAGAACTTTACTTTAACCTACTAGGTAGGTCTACTTTTACCAGGTAAGTCTACTTTTAGCTATCGGTAAGTTGTGAAAGCGGGCCTAGGTATTACTTACTGCCTGTTTAACGATATCTAACGTCATCGTTCGCATAGAAAATTACATTAAAAACAAAAACAAACTTCGAAGAATGTTCGAATTTTGTTTTTGTTTTAAATGTAATTTTCTATGCGAACGATGACGTTCGAAATCCATGAGCAGGCTGTTAAACATAGAAAATAATAAAAATAGCTCTAAAATAAAGAAAATCATCGAATTTTTTTAAACATAAACAAATCAGTTAAATGTTTCTAAAACATAGAAATTAATCGAAATGGTTTAAAAACATAGAAATTATTGAAACTTCTACATAACATAGAAAGCCATCAAAATTTTCTATGAATTACGGAAAATCGTAGAAATGATTCTATAACATAGAAATAATCGCTATTTTTCAAGTAAATAGAAAAGCACCAAAATGTTTTTAAAACATAAAAAAATCATCGAAACGTTTTTAAAAGAAAGAAAATCATCGAATTTTTTCAAAACATAAAACAAATCATCGAAATGTTTCCAAGACATGGAAAATCATCCAAATGATTTTAAAACATAGAAGATCGTTAAACTTTTTCTGAGGCATAGAATATCGTTGACACTTTTCGGAATTAAAGAAATCTATCGAAATATTTCTAAAACTTAGAAAGTAATCAACATTTTGTAGAACATAGCAAATCTTGAACATTTTTTCTAAAACATAGAAAGCAAAACAAATCGACGAAATTTTTTTGTCACACAAAAAAGTAATCAGAAATTTTATCAACTACAGAAAATCGGTTATGTACATAATTTATTCCATGTGCACCTCCCTATTGCATTCACATAAAATAACGACAAGGAAATTATAAAAACTAAATGGATTTAAATTCAAATAGACCCCATGTTCTTGTTAATTTTTCCTGCAAAATTCTAAAAAAAATTGTCTTAAATTTTTCTTTTTATTTATCCATAAAGAAGTTTTATGGCACCATAAAATTATTTACTAAAATGCCTCTTTCTTCTTAGAAACAAAAAATTTTTAATTATTTTTTTTCTCTGAAAGACTTTTAAAAAATATGTTAAACATGTCATTTTCTACGATCACTACAATTCCCAGAGTCTGTTTGATTTTGCTTCACATGCTGTAAATGGCTTTGAGGGGTGCCAATCTGTATTACAAATAATTGTACTAATGAGGTATAATTTTTTCTCGGATTTTTTGCTATAAATGACATTTTTATGCATGTTTTTGTGTTAAATTTATAAAAGAAATAAAATCTTAACAATTTATTAGCATTTAAGTGTCAAATTTTGCGACCGAATGCATATTTTATCTGCCAGTTTAATTAAAACGGATGCTTGGGGGAATAAGTTAAAGATTTATGGGGAGACTCAAATGAGAAATAGAAATAAATAAATGAATTTGAAGTTGAAAAAGTCGAAAATTTATAAAGACAAAAAAAAACCAGAAATTTAAAATTATTTTTGACCTTAATTGATTTGCTAAGCAAAGATCTTATTTAAAGGATTCTTTGCCTGTGATTCTTTTTTCAAGAAAAAGAAAAAAATTCTCTAATTCACTCTGTACAGCAATTTCTACATTTAATGTTTCTCTTCTAAATTAACTCCTTCACCCTGTTATTTTCCTCCATCCCGCCCTTTTGTCAATAATCAACAAAATCCTGGGGGCGTATGAGTTGTATGGCAACATGTCTGTATTTATAACCAACAAATGGAACAACAAACACACGATTGCACATACAAACAACATATGTTATCTAAGAACAATAGACAACGGAATGCAGTTTTGCGAACATGTTTTCGTTGTAACATAGAAACCAAATAGACAACAACAACAACAATGAACAAAAACCCAGAATAAATCTAAATTTAAAGGACAACTACAACTAGCAAACAGATATAGAGAAAGACTTTTGGCAGAAGTAAAAACAGCGTATGTGACATCGTTAAAGTTAAAATCATTGCATGGTCACGTGTCAATCTTTAACGTATATTTTTTATTTTTTTTTGTTGCAACGACGTTTATATTGAAACATGATACACAACTATATGTTTTGTCTTTTTGTGTATGACAGTGGCATTTTATTTTAAATGTGTATTTTTAACGAAATATCCACATACATAAATATTTTTGTGTATTAGCGACAATAAAAAAAAAAAAAACAAATATAAATTTATGTGTTTATAATTTGTCAGCACATGATTATGGTAAATTTCCTGAAACAGGTTTTTTTCTAGGCAATGTTTAATAAAATTAATTGGTTCTGTTATATTTTTATGTTTAGCCAATTTTCTATAATAATACTTTTTTTTTAGATGTTTTTTTTTAAAAAAACATTTTCAAAACTTGCTGCGTTTTAAAAAATTTTCTATGTTTTAGTAAAATTTTCAATGTTTTTGAAAATTTGCCAAAAGTGTCAGAGTTTAAGGAAATTTTTATAAAGTGTTCAAAAGTTTCTATAGCTGTCTTGAAAATTTTTTGTGTTTTAGAAGCTTTTCTATGCTTTAATATATTATTCTATATTTTCTATGTTTTTTTAAATACATTTTCCATAAATTTTGTCGAAGAAAAAATTTACTAAATAATTTTTTAAAATCTTTTCCTTTTAGACAAAATTGATAAACAGTTTAAGTAAACAAAATTTTTCGTTAAAGAGAAAATTGATTTAAAATTTACATCAAAGAAAAAATTTACCAAAAATTTTTGTTTAAAGCCTGGTACTCGGTTCAACATTTCACGTGAAATGCTGTCAGAACGCATATGAAAAAAACTTTTGCGGAATATCTATGAAATAATGTTGATAGAGTTGTACTCTGTTTATTTTGTGAAAAAGTTCCGAAATGTTTCTGGCAACATTTTTTTACAACTGCGAAATAATGTAAACTTCACTTATTTCACGTGGAATCTTAAGAAAAAGCCAAAAAGTATGAACTGATTAATAAAAAAGAAATAAAAAATTAAAATAACACAACCGGCAACAGCTTTTATCAATATTTATTTTCTTTTTTATTAAAAAAAAAAAATAATTTTTAGAAAAATACATGTGGCGTTTGTTTACATACGCAAAACAATGTCGATTACTTTGCAGAAATAAAAACGACAAATTGTTCAAACTCGCATGATAGGTAACATTGATACATGTCAAAATTTTCGTGTGAAATATTTAATATTTTTTCACAAATTTGAACAGAGTACTAGGCTTAAGGAAAAATGATTTAAAATTTTTGTAAAAGGAAAAAATGGTTTAAAATTTTTTTAAAATAGAAAATTTGCTAAAATCTATTGTCAGAAACCAAAATCTTTGTTATAGAGAAATAAAATCGATATAGAAAATTTTTTGTCTTAAAAAAATATCCAATTTATCAAATTCCAGGATGTCTGCGAAAATGTTCAATATTACTAAAAATTTGCCAAAAGTTTAAATGTTTTAGGAAATTCTTAGAAATTTTCTATATGTTGAAACTGTTTTGAAAACTTTCTATATTTTAAGAAAATTTTCAATGTTTAAGTTTCCCAGCAAAAACTTTACTTACCTGGAAAGTTAGCAAATACTGTTGGAGAAAATAAACACTACTTATTTTTGGACTGAATAACTACTTATGTTTGTTCGAGGTGTCCAAAGAATTCAGTACTTACAAAATACACTTACTAGAAGTCAAAAAATACCTAGTTATTATTTAACTACTAGTAAGTTGAATTGTATGTACTTACAATAAACTTACCAGAAGCCAAAAAATCACTAGTTAATAGACCTAATAAGTAGTTATTGAGTACGTTACCAGTAAGCAAATATTCCGTAGTGAAAATAACAGAAGTAATAAGTAGTTGCTGAGGTCATTACTAGTAAGTACTTATTGAAGTTTTCAGAATAATGACAATTGTAATAGCAACTACTAACCAGGTAATGTATGAAATAACTACCACCTATTACTAAAAATCAAAAAGTTTTTCCTGGGGTTATTATCCAATATTTTATATGTTTTAGAAAATTTCGAACATTTTTATTGTTTGAGGACAGAAAGTTTTCTAGAATTGAAGCGAATGTTCAATGCTAATGAAAATTTTTAAAAAATGTTTCTCAAACATAGACCATCCTCAAAATTTTTCTTAAACATAGAAAATCATTGAAATTTTTCCTAAACACAGAAAATCATAAATTTTTTTCCACAGAACTAAAATATTTCAAAAAAATAGAAATTAATTGAAACTTTTCGAAAACATAGAAAATCATCGAAAAATTTCTATGTTTAAAAAAGTTTTTCAAAATATGTTGTTTTATTATTTTGGCTTGAGGTCTTATATAAATAAAATTCAAAAACTTTTAATTTTTATTTATTTATGTTTATATTTTTTCAAAATATTTGTTATTTTAGAAAATTTTGCAAAAATTTTACTTAAACATAGAATATCCTAGGAATTTTTCTAAAACATAGAAAATCATTGAACTTTCTTAAACAAAGAAAATCGTCAAAATTTTTCAAAATCATTGAAATGTTTTTAACAAATAGAAAGTAATCGAAATTTTTCTAAAACAGAAAATAATCGAAAATTTTCTTTGTTTTAAAAAAATTTTACAAAGTTTTCCAAAATTCTGTGCTTACAAAAATTTTCTATGTTTAAGAAATTTTTCAAAATTCCATAGTTTTACATAATCTTTAGAATTTTCTATATTTTAAAAAATTTTCCAAAATATTCTGCTATAAACATTCTTTGCTTTAGGTTATTTTAAAATATTAATTTCCCTTATTAAGGAAATTTTACTAATTCTTCTATGTTTTAATGCATTTCCGACCTTTATTTGTTATTAATTTTTATACCCTTCACCACAGGTGGAAAAGGGTATATATAAGTTTGTCATTCCGTTTGTAATTTCTACAATATTGAGTGAATATATTCTGGGTCCTTATGAGGAGAGAAGTTGATTTAACGATATCCGTCCGTCCATCCGTCCGTCCGTCCATCCGTCTGTCCGTTTTACGTTTGATATGTGTTTTCCGGAGACTCCAGACATGATAGCGGCTACGTTGTTTTACATTTATGTCACATATAAGCCTGAGATATGACCAAAAAACCACGACTGCCTCTAAATTTTCCAAAAAATCCCTTGTGGTTGTTGTATTTGTATTACTTTTTTCTGTATATCTGGAGAACGGCAAGAGCCAAAGCTTTAAAATTAGGTACAAACATTTCGGTTATAAATATACATCATCCTACAAAATCTGGGCGGGATTGGAGAAGTAGGTGTGGTACCTCTCATACAAAAAGTATTAAAAATTGTATAAAAACCTGGATTTTTTGACTGTAATATGACCTATGGTTACGCCTTATATATCAGAAGATCAGAAATTTTTAATAGAAAATATTTCCTGAAAAACTCGGGAAAATCGGTTCAGATACGAAAAAGTTATGACCAAAATACTAATTTTTTTTTGAAAAATACCCATTTTCAGGAACCACAGATTTTCCCGAGTCTACTTTTATAGCCAAAATAACTGGCAAACGTCGGTATATAAATCTGTTAAATCGGTTAAGAAATAGCAGAGTTATGACCAAAATACTGAAATCCCAAAAATTACTCTTTTTTTTTTTAATTAAGATTGTTTTTTATACCCTTCACCGAAGGTCCTAAACCCTATAAAGTAGATATATTCTGGGTTCTTATGCAAAGCGAAGTTCAAATCCGGTTGTCGTCTCTTCTTCCTATCCCCTCACCCCCCTTCGTATTTGTTTACATATACTAGCATAATGCCCAATATGATTTTCGCTATCACCCTTCTTTATTATTTCTAATAAAAAATATTTACCAGTTATTGCTTTTTAAATTTCATTTATAATGAAGTTGTAAGTATTGTAAATATGTATGTATATGTATATGTAAAAATTATTTAGTTGCTCTCTATTCTACTCGCACAATGGTGAAGGGTATATAAGATTCGGCACAGCGGAATATAGCACTCTTACTTGTTTTTACTTATTGTTAAAATTTCCTATATTCTATGTTTTGGAGAATATTGTTTTATATGTCTAATAAAATTACAAAAATAATTTGTTCCTTGTGGGTAATCGAACTGTTTTTGCTTTTTAATCAGTAAAAATCTGTAAATTAGGCTAAAACGCATCAAATTAAATTTTTAATTACTATTTTAATGAAGGAATTTTTAAAATGAATTAAAATGTACTGATCATTTTTCTTGGCTGAACCAGGGCTTGAACTCGAGACGAATTAACATGTTTCGAGAACAACCACGTTCTCATCATTAGAATTCTTTGCAGTTTTACACTTTCTGTCACTGCAACGGCTGGCAGTCTATACCCTGTAGTTTTTTCGTGACAATTTACCCCAAAAGTGGCAGACCTATACACTGTAGACTGGTTATAAAACTATCCACATTGATACTGGCACTTAGTGCTGTCTTTTCGTGTCGCAGATGGTAGATAGTAAAAAATGTATGTGAACATTTTGTTCATTTTATGAGAGAGAGAGAGAGAGAGAGAGAGAGAGAAACAGAACGTATGAAAACACAATCAGAAAGGCAGGGGTCTAATCACGGCATTCGATGCTATCGTATCGAATAAACTATCGATTTTTTTTGCATACGCTATACACTGACGTATCGAATGAAAACTCGATAAATGTAATGTCGAGTTACTCGATTTCAAATGCTATTATTTCAAATTCAATACATTTCATTCGATATCGAGTTCCATGATACCAAAATAAATAATTTCGATCAATTTTGCTCGATATCGTATGCGGTGATTAGACCCCAGATTTATGGTTGGTATTAGAGTTGTCAAATATTCGTATATTCCAAAAAACCGGAATATACGGGTATTCGGTTTTGATTCGATTTCTCAACAAAGTATTTATAGAGGACAATACTGCAAAACACGTTCACTAAATGTTGAGATTGGTTTAATTGTCAGTAATGCCATGTAAAGCAGACCTAGTTTGAAAGATCTTTTAGAACATGTATCTCTGTAGTCAAAATACTCTTTTATGGCACTATTATTATCTTTTTTTAAGACCTTTTATCTTGGGTTTGAATTTTTTAAGTTATTATAAAGCGGTTCTACTTCTATTACGGTTTACAACTCAACTCTGGTTCACTTGAAATGTTGCAGTTTTGTATTATGGGTTTCAACTCTTTTTTTAATGCGATTTACAAAAGCCCCGAGGATAAAGGGGATCTCGCTGGAATTGTCTGACAGCACCAAGTATCTTGGGCTAATATTGGACAGCAAACTGAACTGGAGGATGAACGCCATTTCCAGGACTAATAAGGCGGCAACTGCATTATATTGCTGCAAAACGGCCATTGGCCTAAACTGGGGAATTAACCCGAGAAATGTATATTGGCTATACGAATGTGTCATTAAACCCATTCTATTCTACGGGGCAGCTGTTTGGTGGCCGGCGTTCGAGGTGAAGAGTCATCAAATTAGGTTTGAACGTACAATGAGAATAGTGGCGATAGCGGTAACAGGTGCCATTAGAACAGCCCCCTCTAAGGCACTGTTTACGATTTTAAACTGGTTACCACCACACATTTTGGCGAAAAGTTTAGCTGCGAACGCGGCGGTAAGACTAAGGGCCACCGGAGCATGGAGGGATTAAAATAACGGACATGCTAATATTCTGGACAAAATTAATTAATACATGGATGTTGATTATGTCACACCCGAGCCAATCTTTGATCCTGGCTTAACGGTAAGCATTTTGGATAATGTGGTTCACTACGATGACCTACAAATTCCCGCGAACGCGATTCAAATTTTCACGGACGGGTCTAAAACACTGTGTGGTGTCGGTGCTGGCATATACTCCGAGCAGCTAAACTGGAGCATTCCTATAAGGCTGCCGGACCACTGCAGTGTCATCCAGGCCGAGATAATGGCCATCCACACAGCCGTGAGACGCATCCGGTACGGTGATATATCTGGAAGGGATATTCACATTATTACCGATAGCAAGGCGGCCATAAGATCCCTGGAGAATGTGTTCATCACATCGAGAATTGTCCGAGAATGCCGGATGTCTCTGGAGGAGATAGCGAGACATTCACTGGTCACCCTTAATTGCGTCCCCGGACACAGGGAAATACCGGGGAACTGCATGGCGGATTCGTTGGCGTATGCAGGCACCACCTTGAATCGAGACGGTTCGACATATAATGTAGGTGTTCCACTCCCAATGAGTAAGCAACTCATTGCGCACAAGTTACATATCATCGCCAGTCAGAGGTGGCTCGTTGATACTACCTGTGGGGAAACCAGGAAAATCTGGCCCATCATAGATGAAAAAAGGACACGGCGGGCATAACAGCTGTCCAGACATCATCTTAGAAACCTGATTGCGGTTATAACCGGCCATTGGCCCATTGGGAGGCACGCCCAGAGGCTGGGGCTCCCTTACAATGACTTATGTAGAAGTTGCGACGAGGAGGAGGAGAAAGAGTCAACAGAACATCTTCTCTGTAATTGCCCGGCATTCGGAGATCTAAGACTCAAAATGATTGGTCGCAGAGCCCTTGGGGACAAAACTTGTCTCTCTGATGTTGATGTAAACAGGATCCACTCCTTTACTGAATCGACCAAATGGCTGCGTGGGAACACTATCAGCCAGACAACATAGGACCCATGGGAGACGGTGTGACATGGTAACACAACGGGAACTAATTAATGGACCCACGTGAGCTGTGCTTGATCACGGCTGCCAATGGAACCTAACCTAACCTACAAAAGCATCAAAAATTTACAGCTTATCACTAGCAGTTGTTTTAATTTCAACTCCACTGAGTTGGGTTGTACATCAGAAACCAAAGCCAAAGTTAGAACTGTCGCTTAACTCGTACTGCTGGCAATTACAAAAAAAGTTAGTGTAGTAGAATTCTTGAAGGAAAGTGGTTACTAGAAAATGCCATCGAATGCAAGATAATTCAATTATTAAATATAAGAAAAAGCCGATTATTCGAGACCCAAAAACCGAATTCTCGAATAGTTCGAAAACCGGACCTTTTAAACAACCGGTTTTAAAAAAACCGGAAAAATAGAAAAAAGTCGATTTTTCGAATACTTGTTAAAGTGGTCATATCGCAATTTTTTGTCTAAAAAATGTATCGTCAATTTGTTGTCAACATTCTCTATTACGAAATTTATCGTTAATTTTCTTATTAATCAAATTTAGCATACATTTTTCTTAAACAAAAATCCTTTTGTTGATTTGTTTTCAATTTTCTCTAAACCAAAAGAAGGTTTTTTATAGCAAACATTTTTAAAAAACTAAAAAGATATCAGCAATTTTATGAATATACTAAAATCTTTTCTTATAACGAAATTATGTTTCTATCGCAAATTTATTTATGCTTATACTTTGAATCGAACATTTATTGTATATTTTTTTTTCGGCGAAAATTTACTGTTACTTTGTAGAAGGAAACGAATTGGAAATTTCATAAAGATTAGAAATATTTATTGTATCGCAAAATAATTTGCCAAATTTCAAAAATACCTTAAATTCAGGTTACATTCCCTTTAAAGTTTCTTTGCATAAAGCAGGAACTAAACAGAAAAAAAGTCTTCATCATCTTGAAGTCAATTCACCTTTAAAAAATCTATTATTTTTATATTCTTTGTATGGAACTGGAGAGGCAGGTGGAAAATAAGAATATTTTTTTTGTTTTGATTTTCTTTTTTAAGAAAAAACTTTTTTTTTTTAATTTTCCTGTTCAGCTCAAAAGTGGAAGGGGCAGGGGCAGCAAAACAACTACATGTTAAGGTTAAACATTGAAAATTGTATGAAGAAGAATAAGTACAAACATTGACATTAAACTTTCTCATCAGCTGTGGAGCGAACACAAAAATCCACTCAAGTGTAAAATTAAAACTGAGCAATGAAAAATCGTCATCAAAATCTGTGATGTTGGTGCAAAAAATTAAAAAAAAGCAGAAGAAAATGCGAACAAAAAATCCAAATAATAAAGGAAACTGTAACAATTTTTATAAGGTTTTTGGAAAGAGTAGTTGCTGTAATCCAGCCCAGCTATGATAGGAAATCGTTTCGCGCGAAACTTTGCTTTTGGGTTTAGACACACACAAACACTCAGACCTCATTTTGGCAAAAAAAAAAAAGCAGAGATACAACGAACAAAAAATATTGGCAACAGCAAAAATTAGAAACTATAGCACAAATCTGGGGATGTTTGCTTGAAATGTCGATACAATGACAATAGCGAACGAAAATAGAAACTTACTCAGGCATGGGATTTTAACTACCAACTATAGCTAGAGGATTGAGGGATGAATGGCTGAAGGGGGGAAATAAATTAAAGTCTAGCTATGGGTGCATGTTTTGTTTGTTTAGAGCCACAGTAGGAAGCTAGCACTTACTCATGAAAACCCCACCCACCCCCACTCTACACACAACAAAAAAAAGCAGTAAATGACGAGACTAGAAATTAGTGAAGACGTCTGTCAATCACACAAGACAAATTCAAATGGGTCAGACTGAAGTAGAAGATTTGAAAAAATTCAAAAATCCAAGTAGAAAAAAGGAAAACATCGCCAACAACATTTAAATTTAAGAAAGCAAATACGATAGATATTCTTTCAAAAGAATACCAAACAAAAACAAAAAGATCGTTTAATAGAAAATTTACACTAAATTTTCTTTAGAGAGAAATTTTAGGAAACAGTTAAGTTAAGGAGAACATTTATGACAGATTTAAGAAAATTTGTAATTGATTTTCGTTAACAAGAATATTTGCAATTAGTTCAACAATAAATTTGTGCTTCAGGAAATGTTTAAGATAAATTTTCGTCAGAGAAAAAATTTGGTAAAAATTTACGTTAAAGAAAAGAACTTTGAATAAAGTTTACCCCACAATCTAAATTTAAGATAAAGATATGGAGAAATTTAACGACAAATTTACGTCATAGAGAAAATTTACTATAAATATTTGTTAAGTTAAATAAAGGATAAGTTTAAATTCATAGTGTTAATTTGAGATTCTATTTTTTTCGAAAAATTTTAGTTAAGCTTAAAATTTACAATTAATTTTTGTCAAAAAAAAAAAAAAAATTATAAAAAAATTTACAAAATTTTTGTAAAATTTTCATTATTTAGGGTTAATTTTTTGTTATTAAAAAGATCTAGAATACATTTAACTCAACAATCTCAATTTAAGATAGTATTTCGTTATAGATACATTTTTCGATAAATTTTCGTCATAGGGAAAATACTTCAAATATTTGTAATGATGAATTTACAACAATATTACTATAGTATGTTAATTTGAATGGGGTTTTCGTTAAAGAGAAATTGAACGAAGAAATTGGTTAAGAAAAAATTTAATATAGATTTTCGTTAGAAAGAAAATTAACAATTAGTTGTCGTCAAACCGAAAAATTTACAAAAACATTTTATATAAATTTCACTCGTAGAAACATTTTCGTGAAATTTTCGTTATAGAAAAAATATTGTTTAAATTTTACTCCGTAATATAAATTTAATTAAACGTTTTATTATAAAGATATTTTACGATAAATTTTTAAATTAGTTATAGACCAAAATAACGATAAGTTTTCGTTAAAGAGAAAATTTACTATAAATATTTGTTGTAGACAATTTTTTTTTTAAGTTTCGTTATAAAGTTAATTGCTGATTTTCGTCGAAGAGAAAGTTGATTTTAAATTTTCGTAAAAGAGAAAAGTTGATTTTAAAGTTAATGATGAAACAGAACTGAGTCTTCAACTTCAGGCAAAAATTTGAAAGCCCATAATTAAAACGTCGGCAGTAACTTCAAATTCTCTCTCATTTCTTTTGTTCTTATTTTTCTTTGTTTACATAATGTATGAAACTGAATGAAAGTATGGTAGCATTGTTAAGGGAATAACTGTCTATATGTGAGAGCATTAGAAAAAACGTCCTCAAAATAAAATTGATTTTATTTCTCGACCGCATTCTCTGGCATAATTTTATGTCAAACTGCATGTAAAAAAACGTTCAGCCCGAGTTCTGTTTCATCTTTTAAGTTAAAGAAATTTTACTCAATTCATGATAAATTATTGTTTAAGAGCAAACTGAACCATACATTTTCGTAAAAGAGAAAATTAACTATAAGTTTTCGTCGAAGAAAAAATTGATTTTAAGTTAAGAGAAAATTTTCTACAAGTTTATGATGAAACAGAACTGAGTCTTCACCTTCAGGCAAAAATTTTAAAGCACATAATTAAAACGTCGGCAGTAACTTCAAATTCTCTCTCATTTCTTTCGTTTTCTTTTGTTCTTATTTTTCTTTGTTTACATACTGTATGAAACTGAATGAAAGTATGGTAGCATTGTTAAGAGAATAACTGTCTATATGTGAGAGCATTAGAAAAAACGTCCTCAAAATAAAATTGATTTTATTTCTCGACCGCATTCTCTGCATAATTTTATGTCAAACTGCATGTAAAAAAACGTTCAGCCCCAGTTCTGTTTCATCATTTTTTGTTAATAAATGGGCGGTGCGCAAAATGACCCCAGAAAATATGGCCCCAAAATTTTACATGAGACACAACAACACGCAATTTTGGCGCAATTTTTTGGTTTTTTTTTGGGTTATTTTTAATTTTTTCGTAAGGGTGTTTTTGCATTTTAAGTGGAATGAAAAATGACCCCAAATAAAATCCCAATTTTTACTTTGGGGCTATTTTTCGTCTACTAATAAAAAAAATGCAAATTTTAAGAAATGAAAAATCACCCCTAACATTTTTACACAAATTTTATAAAATTCTATGTAAAAGTTTCTAGGGATAGTAGAAAAAACCCGAATTCTTATACCATAGTACAGAAATCCTTGCCGGTTATGCAGAGATGCTTTAGTTAGCGAAGCCAGTGTTTGTTATTCCATAGAGGAAAAAATCATTGAGCCCTGCCGAAGGCCGGCTATTAAGAGAAACTTTACTGAGCGAATCCAGAGTTCGTTATACCATAGAAAAGAAAATCCTTGCGCCACGCCGAAGGCCGGCCATGTAGTAAAGCTTTAGTGAGCGAAGACAGTGTTCATTATACCAAAGAGAAGAAAATCCTTTCACCCGGCCCAAGGCCGGCTATATAGAGAAGCTTAAGTTAGCGAAGCCAGTATTCGTTATACCATAGAAAAGAAAATCCTTGCGCCAGGCCGCAGGCCGTCTATAACGTGAAGCTTTAGTTAGCAAAGCCAGTTTTCATTATACCATAGAGAAAAAATCCTTGCGCATGGCCGAAAGCCCAACCATGCTATCAATCGTACGATTTTTAAAACCAAGACTGTATAATTATCCGGATTTTGATCTCAGGATTCTAAATTTGTGATTTTTAGTTTCGGGCATATGAACTCCAGCGAAAATGTTTAATGTAACTTTCTTTGTGTTCTAATTTGGGGATCAAATTCATTATAAATTTTGTGGTGATTTTTCATAATGAAGAATAATCCCTAACTAAGGGTCATATCTCATTTTATTTTTATGGTTATTTTTAATTTTTTTGGGGTAATTTTTCATTAAAAAAATGGGGCCATACTGCATTATGAAAAATAGCCCCAAATTAGGGGTCAATTTTCATTTATTTTTTTGGGGCCATATTTCCTGGGGCCATATTTCGCAGTGCCAAATAAATGTTCAATAAATTTTCGCTATGGAGACTGAACGATTGATGATCAATTGTTGAAAAAAGAAAAAATATTTAATATATTTTTTTAAAGATAAAAATTCCAAAAAGTTTATTTAAAATAAATTTATTATAACGTTTCCTTCTAAAAAGAATTGATAAACAATTTTATTAAAAAACAAGTAAGAAAGTATAGTCGGTCAAACCCGACCATATGATACCCTACACCACAGTATTTTAAAACACATCATGCTTATGTGTTCATATAGATATGGAACTATCTTTGTTTTAAATTGCATTAAGATCGGTTTGATAGTTTCTGAGAGGAAGAAATTTCCCCCTATCTTCCCTCCTGGTTCTACAATTTGGTCAATTTTCAATAGGCTTGGTCCTTGTGCAAATCGGACTAAAAATGGAGACACAGTGAACAAAAAACTAAAAGGGCGGTATTTCTAGGCGTGGCAAAAAAAATAAATAAAAATTATTTTTGGAATTGTTTTAACATTATCTTTAATCCTAGGGGGGGACTGACAAAAAATTTTTTTTCGAACCAATCTAATGGACAGCCAGTCAGCCGGACGGCCATCGTTAGTTCGACTCAGAAAGTGATTCTGAGTCGATCGGTATACTTTAAAGTGGGTCTAGGACCAATATTTTAAGGCGTTACACACATCAGCACAAATGCATAATACACCACTATTGTGGGGTGGGTATAATATGATCCAAACAATCAAAGAAATTTAAATCAGGAATATTTGATTTTGAAAAAAATTATAAATAAACCGATTAAATATCTTGTATCTTGAAAGCTTGTGAGAGGCAGAAATCGCCCCCTACCTCCCTTTGTGGTCCTATTTTTGAAAAACTGTATAGCTTTTGTGTCCATATAGATATGGTCCTATCTTCCCTCGTGGTCCTACGATTCGGCCCATTGTCAATAGGCTTGGGCCTTGTGCCAATAAGAACCTATGACCCAAATAATCAAATTATCTTCAAAATCGCGACTTTGCGCACAAGATTACATGGACAGCCAGCCAGCCATCCAGCCGGGCGGACATCGTTAGTTCGACTCAGAAAGTGATTCTGAGTCGATCGGTATACTTTAAGGTGGGTCTAGGACAGGGATGTCAGCGTCATACACAATTGTGGAAATTAATTTACACACATTCTTCACACGCATTCTTATGCTCTTTCATTTAGTGCACGAGAGTACACAATTCAGTCGTCGATTATCAAGCGATGAGTGCACATGCGGCGGATGCTTACGGATTTTGTTGTTTTTATTAAGAGTACTTGTCTCTTTATTCACTAACACTAATATAAATCAATACAACCACAATTGACATCACTGGTCTAGAACCAATATTTTAAGGCGTTACACACATCAGCGCAAATGCATTATACCATCTCCACTATTGTGGTGTGGGTATAAAAATAACAATAAATTTTCGCTAAAGAGAAAATTTAGCCTAAGTTTTCGTGGAAGAGAAAATTGATTTTTAATTTTTGTAAAGAGAATATGTATTTAAGTATTTGAAAACAAAGTAACAATAAATATTCGTTATAGACATGATCCATTTTTGTTAAAGAGAAGATTTTTCATAAAATTTTGTTGAAGAGAAAATTTATTAAAAAATGTTTGTAAAAAAATTTAAAAAATTTTTCTTTTTAAAAAAAATTGTTAAGCAATTTTTAAAATTATCCATAATTTTCCGTATAAGAGAAATAAATTTTCATTAAAGAAAAAAATTTATTTAAAATTCTCTTAATAGAGAAATTCGATTTTCAATTTCCTTTAAAGAGAAATTGATTTAAAATTTTCTTTAAAGAAAAATTTGATTTTTAATTTTCGTAAAAGAGAAAATTTTCTATAATTTTTGTTGAAAAATTTTTTTTAAATAATTTGTATATACAAAAAAAAAATTGTAATGTTTTTTTCAATATTGTTCTATTATAAAAATAATTTTGTGCCCCATGAGTTTTTTCCCTTTGGGGGTTTTAATTTCAGTAGTTAATGTTTCAAAAAAAAAAAAAAAAAAAATGCCAAGATTGGAAATAAAACTGGCAGCTAAATTGTCTTAGATGTGAGAAATGATGTCAACAATGGTGCTACGACAACATCAGTAAACTTTTAAAAAGATGAAACGTTAATGGTGATACGGTGATACTGTCTAAGCTGATGCTGCTGCCTTCCACTATTAATGATGTCGTATTGAATGAACTGCTTTTTTTTATTTCGTCTGCTGATGGAGCTGACATTGAGACCGGAAAATGCTGCGGGTAGTCTTCATTAAGTCGTATAAATTTTTCTTTCCTCCATCGAATTTTCGCAATAACATTTCATTGATAATTTTTCAAATGACAGTAGCAATTCAAACGCACAATCTATAACTAATTGATGATAAATATAATATTTCTTGGAGGAAACAAATTTCTTTGTAGAACTTTTTTTCTTTTTTTTTTTTGTGCCATCGTCTTCTTTGAAACAATTTGTTACACATGTGGGTGGTTTGGTTTATCAATAACAAAAAATGGTTGCATAAAGTGTTATTTGTCTTCTTTTTTGGGTTTGTTTTCAGAGGGAGGTGGCATATTAGTTTCATTTTTCCTGTATGAATAAAAACCCATCAAGTTCAAAGGCTCAACATTTTTATTTGCTTTTAATTAATGGTGTCCTTTTAAATTTCTACACAACAACCCATTTTCTCTTGACACGCGACTTTATTTTAGTTGGATATCCCCAAAACAATTTAAGTTAATATTAGAAATACTTTGGCCTTATATTACATACATTGCTAACCTTTAAAACGCACCACAATAGTTTGTGTTGATAGTGGAGTTAGAGATGATAAAAACTAGATAATTTCAACAAGATCAATTGTTGCTTTATCAAGAACACATCAAGAACCCAGCATCAAATAGTAATAACTGGGGAAAATTCGTTTAGCTCCTATGCTTCTTATAGGATCAACAGGGACCAATATATATCGTAAACTTTCGATGAATAGAAGTCATCAAAAACACTCTTTAAAACGAAACTTTGTTTATATTAATTTAAAATCAATTTTTTTTTTATTAAAAACATTGTCTAAATTAATCGAAAATCTTCTAAAAACTGAAACTGTATCACAAATATTCTTTAAAGTAACCATCGAAAATTTTTTACTAAATCAAAATTTTATTAAAATCAATAATTTTTTAAAAAATTTTTCCAAATCAAAATTATTTTTCAAACAAAAAATTCATCAAATATGTTTCGATTATCAAAAAATTACCGAAAATGTTTAACGAAAATAATTCACGAAAATTTTGTTCAAATCCAAAAAGACGATTTTTCGATAATTTTAACTAAAGTTTTAAGTTAATTATCTCTGTGACAAAAGTTTATGGAAATAAAACATAATTTTTTATAAACAAAAACTTTCTATAAATGCCTCTATAAAGTATCATAAACTTTCTATAAATCCCTCTATAAAGTATCGTAAACTTTCTTTGTTGCGAAAATGTATCATAGATATTTTATGTTAAGAATATTTATCGCTAATTTTCTATGTCTTAACGATTTTCGAAATCATATTCTCTAAAGAAAGTTTTTCGAAAATGTTTCTCTTTAGAAAATTTTACATAAATTATCTCTGTTCATAAAATTATTAGCCGTTTTCTTTATAACGAAATTTCTTTTTAGGAAATTTTTTTCTGTAACGAAATTTTTTTAACGAAAAATTTATCAAAAATCTGAAAAGAACATTTTTCGTGAATTTTCTGAGTAAAGGCGTTTCGCTGTGAAATGAAAGGTGTCATAAATATTTACTTTAAAGAAAATTTATCTTTAATTTTCTCTGTAAAACGTTTTTTTTTCGAAAATTTTCTCTGTAACTTTAATTCGTCTTAAATTGTCTTTATAATTAAAATATTCAGTTTATTCTCTAAATTCGTTTCTTTTGGTTCTAATAAATCAAACAGCTGCTTAATGACAAGAGGTGTTCCACAGGGCTCGATACTTGGCCCACTATTATATTCAATATACTCCAACTATTTGCCGTCCAGACTCAACTACTGTGGTATGCAGATGTATGCAGATGACGTTCAGCTTTACATCAGCTGTTCCCGATCAGGTATTTTTGATTGTATCAGCAAATTAAATCACGATCTCGATAACGTATTAAGATGGACGTCAGTGAATGGCCTTTGCCTCAATGCGAAGAAATCGAGGGCAATGCTTTTAGGCAAAACAAAGTATTTACCGTCTATCTTGCCGCCAATCCAAATTGGACATTCTACTTGTGAAATCGTAAAAAGTTCCAAAAACCTTGGCGTTATTTTAACAACGATCTCGCCTGGTCAAATCATGTAAGTGCTATATGTGGAAAAACTTACGCTATGTTAAGAAATCTTTGGATGACACAGTATTTTACGCCAATTAATATCCGCCTGCTACTCGCTAAGACATATCTGTTACCCACTTTAATGTATGGATGTGAATTATTTTCCAGTTGTGATTCTATAAGCAAGAATAAGCTCGAAGTGACCTACAACAACATTGCCAGATATAGATATATATGGAAGTACAAGATCTAGTAGTATAACTCAGTTTTCAAACCAAATCCATAATGTATCTTTTTAAAATCTATTAAAATGCCGAACACTCATATTTTTACATAAACTTATATTTAATAGGCAACCTACTTATCTCTACAAAATAATTACATTTTCAAGATCGAATCGGGGCAATAGAATAAACTTCATAAGATTCCGTAAGCAAATATCTGAAAGACACTTTCCCGTTAATGCCATCCGTCTCTGGAATGAACTTCCTCCTAATATCCAGATAATAAGCAATTCAAGGCACTTTAGATGCGAAATAAATAACCCCTTGGGTTAACGAAAAATCACATACATAACTAAAATTTTATTATTCTCTTGCATAAAAATCTGTTACTCATAACCAGGGAAACCAGAAATATGTAATTGCATGTTTTTCCTTGTGCGACTAATGAAGGCAGGAACAATATATTTATCCGTTTTAGAGCTTTTTATGAATTTTAGCATATTTTACCGTTTGCAGCATTTTTGGCATATTTTAGTTAAAAGAGCCTTTTTGCAGCATTTTTTAGTTTTATAGCGCATATTTTACCTTTTAAATGCATATTTTGATACATATTAAATTTTTTTAGATGCCTACAATAGCTTTCGCAGCATATACAATTTTTATTTTTTCGAAAATTTGTTACTTCAATTTCCACATCTACATTTAATTTTTACTCTAAAATTGTAAGACGAAGCCGGTTGTCATTAAGGATAAATGTTATGCGATTCGTATCTAGACCAATCTTTTAGTATTCCGATCGACTCAGAATCACTTTTTAAAGTGATTTAACGATGTCCATCCATCCGCCTGGCTGGTTGTCTGTCCATGTTGGCCTTTTGCGCAGAGTACAAGTTCCAATTTTTTAGATAATTTGATCAAATATGGACAAAGTCAATGCAAATGGTGAGAATCGGTCTATAATTTCATATCTAAATTAGACTCTTTGTTTCCGCAAGCTATCTAATTACGATGGTATTTAAATTAAATTCGTGCCAAAACTATTTTACTTCAAATTAAATTATTTTCGAATCGGTTCACATTTGCTCAAAGTTCCCATCCTTAACTAGCTTTAAATTCCTTTTAAATGGTTACATTTGTTAACAATTTAGCGACCGTTCTTAAAATCCCTTTAAGACAAAAACCCATATGGATGTTAATATCTAAACAATATACGGCTCAAACATCTCTTATATGAATTTTAACCTCTTTAAGGTTTTTTTAGATTTTGTTATTAAATTGTTTAATATTGTGTCTTCAAATGAGAAATTTTTAATTCTTAGGGCATATTTTTAAAATTTTTCAGGGCATATTATCCTGATTTTACTGAATATTTAATGCGCATAAAACGTGTTTTTAAGAGCATATTTCTGGTTTACCTGCTCATAACAAATTAATTTGTTTTTAAATTGTTCTTAGTTTTAAGATAAACCTTTGTAAATGTTATAATCTAATGTGCCTTTATCTTCCCAGTACTATTAAAAAAGATTAAGATTAAGTCTTTTTATAGTGGGGTGTCCCAAAGCCATAGGACATAAAGCCATAATGGCCTTATGTTTCAATCCAAACGGACATAAAGCCATAATTTTGATATGGCCTTAAGTCTCATATCAATTTTTGGGACATAAAGCTACAAATGCTTATATGGTATAACAAACGCCGGCTTCGTTGTTTATTTTTCAAATAAATAAATAAAATAAAATAAAATAAAAACCAGTTAGAGTGCTATATTCGGCTGTGCCAAATCTTTGATACCCTCCACCGACAGTTCGAATGTTTAAGGAGTAATATCTGTATGATGTTATTATTATCTTAAACTGTGACGATTTGTTATTAATTATGGTTTTAGGCGACTAAACTGTTTTCCGGTAGTAGGGTTTATATGGGGCCTAGGGTAAATTATGGACCGATCATCACGAAATTTCACAGCGTCATTTCTAGTCCTTTAAAACTGTGACGTACCAATTTCTGTTATGATAGCATTATAAATTATGGTTTTAGTTGTACTAAACTGTTTTCCGGGAATAGGGTTTCTATAGGGCCTAGGGTAAATTATGTACCGATCTTCACGAAATTTCACAGTATCATTTATAGTCCTATAAAACTGTGACGAGCCAAAATTTGTTACGCTAGCGTTATTTTTTACGGTTTAAGGCGTACTAAACTGTTTTCCGGGAGTAGTGTTTATATGGGGCTTAGGGTAAATTATGGACGGATCTTCCCGAAATTTAACAGCGTGATTTCCAGTCAAATAAAACAAATTTTTGCAAAATCTTATCTGATTCCGTGCCTTGTTCCAGCATTTATGTTATTTTTTGTAACAAAATTATAAATTTTTTTAGGTGGTGGTTCCACATTTTGATTCATAGCTCTGGTCCTACTAAGCCGCTTTTGCTGGATTTCAATCCCAAACTGCTTTGGATAACTACAAGCAATTTGGCACCAAGTTTGTTCATTTCTTTTGAGTTGTTCGAAAGTGAGCGTGTTTTCAACAGGCGGACAGACGGACAGCCAGACGGACATGGCTAAATCGACTTAGAATTACCCAAGGACCTAGAATATATATACTTAATGGGGTCTGAGATGAATAATAAAAAAGTTTCACACGGAATGACAAACTTAATAATATAAGTATAAAAATAAAGAAAATTTATCTTAAATTTTCGCTGTAAAGAAGATTTTTCGTAAATTTTCTCTTTATAGAAAATTTTTCGTACATTTTCTGTTTAAAGAAAATTTATCTTCAATTTTTCCTGAAAACAAACTCTTTAGAAAATTTTCTCTGTAACAAATATTTGCTGGATTTTTTCTTTAACAAAATTTTTCATCAAAACAATCAGTAAAGAAAATTGTTCGCAAGTTTTATTGGTCAAGACAAACTTGTAAGTTTTTTTCAGTAGAGAAAATATATCATAAATATTTTACGTATAGCAAATGTATCGTTAATATTCTCCGTAAAACCAATTTATCGTAAGAGTTTTCTGTTACAAAAATTTATAGTTATAAATTATAATTTTTTTCTTTAACGAAAATTCATCAAAACTGTATTCCAAATCAATCCTTAAAAAAATTTTATCGTACATTTTCTTCTGCAACGACGATTTTTCGTTAATTTTCTTTGTAAAGAAAATGTATAGTAAATATCTTGCGTATAGTAAATTAATCGGAAATTTTTTCTGCAACTAAAATTTATTGGTCATAATTTTTTCCTTTAACGAAAATTTATGGGCACAAATTTTCTTTGGGGGCGAAAATTTTTAAAAAAATGTTTATGAAATTAATGTTTGTTGAAAATTTATCGTACATTTTCCGTGTAACTGGAATTTTGATTTAATTTTCTCCGAAACGAAAATCATTGTGAAATTTTCTGTGTTAAGAAAATGTATGGTACATTTTCTCTTTAACGAAATGTGTAAGATTAATTGATTAAGAAATTTTCTCCAAATCAATCTATAAAGAAAATTTTGCATAAATGTTTTCTGTAGCAGAAATTCTGAGATAAATTTCTCTATAACTAAAATTAAAAGTTAAATTTCTCTTTAAAGAAAATTTATCGTAAATTTTCTCTGTAGCTAATAGAACTTTTCGCTCCAAAATTTATAGTAAATTTTCTTAATAACGAAAATTTATCGAAACTAACATAAATTTATAAAAAATGTTCTTCAAATCAATATTTTATCTTAAATTTCGTTAAATCGGAATAAATCGAAAATGTTCTCTTACTTAAAAATGGATCAAAAATGTTCTTTAAACCAAAACTTTATTGTAAATTTTGGGGGGGGGGGGGGGGGAGGGGGTGCTTTAATACCATGTGAGATAAGGCCATGATGGCTTTATCTCTAATTCAATAGGGAGATAGGGCCGTTTTATTTTTTTTTTCATTTGAATGGGAGATAAAGCCATCATGGCGTTAATTTACATTAGCAATATTAGAAAATGGCTTTATCTCTCATTTCAGTTCCGGAGACAATAAAGTTAAGTACTGAAATTTAAAATATGGCGTCGCATACTAAAGTTTTTCCGCGTGGCGGCCTGTGGCCGTGCTTAGGGGTTTTTTCCTCCAGTAGGACGCGGCAGGTGGCTTCGCTGAATAAAGTATTCCTGCGTGCGTCACAAGAATACAAAAATGTTTTTCACTGATAACTAAGGATTTTCCCTTTTACAGAATGTTAACACCATGCATAACAATATTCTGACAAAATATAGCTTTATCTCTCATTTGTGAAAAAAATATGGCTATATCTCTCATTTCGCAAAATTTTAAATATGAACTTAAATTTTAATATGGGCTTATCTCCCATTCAATTGAGCAATAAAGCCATCATGACCTGATTTCACATGGTTTTAAAGCTTCCCCGCTAAATTTCGTCTATTTATTTATTTACTAAAAAATAGAAATACAACAACTAATTATATTCTAGCTTAATTAACCGAGCAATAGTAACTTAGACCTTCAGCCCGTTGTGCTAAAACAGACCTGTGTCTCTGGCGGGAATCGTACCAGCAAACCTTGCACTGGTAGACTAGCTCACCACCAACTATCGGGCCACTTAGTTTCACTTTGTAGGTTTTGTTATTGGCTGGTAATTATACCCATCTTACGAAAATATTTCATATCTTAAATGTCTTTATTTCTTTATTTAATCTTAATTTTGTCCCCAATTTGTCTTTCCTCTTTCAATTGACCGTTCAATAGCAATCCCGCAATCATTCTTGTTGAAACCCATTAAAGATAATATTAAAAAGAACAGAAATTGTGAATCGCTTCCAAAAGCGAATGAATTGACTTCTTGTGTTTACCAGTCAGTAGTTATCGATAACATGAAAACAAACATCCGCAACATTAAATGTACATACATACATATATAAATCTAAGACATATCATGCCGTAAATGAATGGGCCCATTAAAGAAAACTAGTAGAATGTTTGTTGCTGTCCTTGCTGCTGTCGTTGTTGCTGGTGTTGCTCTTGCTGTTGTTTTAATGTCTTTTAATGACAACAAATATGTCAATGACAGCAGCACAACACAAAAATATCATTTATGTTATAAATTGCATCATATTTTTAGAAAGTAGACAGACAAACCATTCATATGGCTACATGACTCAGGAATAGGCAGACAGACATATGAGCATGTGGAGAAGTTGATTTGTTTAAGGCGTGGGAGAGGGTGAAAGTTAAATGGGGGATACAGGGGGTGACAGCAATTTGAATCATTTTGGTAGACTGAAAATTCGAAATTGTCATTTTACTAAAATTTGTAGAGTGACACATCACTTTTTGAATGAAGGTTTGTCTTTAAAGAAAAGTTGAGTAAAAATATTGCGTCGAATTAAATTTTAAGGGGGGGGGGGGGGGGGGGGTTTGGGTGTCTTTAAAAACTAAATTGCAAAGAACTTAAATTTCTTGCTACAAAAGAAAATATATGAAACTAAAAACGTTTTGAAGGTCTTGCTTTCGATTAGCGGATTTTTAACGTATGTATGTTCCGTTCCCTTTATCTCCAAAACCAAACTACCAAAATTTTCGCATAATTTCCTACCATAAATTGAACAATTGGCCTTAGGTTAGATAAACTACTTTTATGTAGATATTTTACAAACAATTCAAAATTAACAGCTGAAACTCTGTGTGCGAAAATTTTCTTTAGAAGCTTTTGTTTAGTAATTTTGTTGATTTTCAAAATTTTCTCATTTGTAAAACTTTAAATCGTTTCTAAAACAAAACTAAATAAAAGCAAAGTAATTGACATTGTCATCATTAACAACAACGAACCATAAATACGTATTTACATGCAATTTATAATTGAAATACAAGACAAATTTGTTGACAAGTTTTAATAAACTAAAAACAGCAAAATTATAAAAGAAGACGACAGTTAAATAGAAAACATTTTAGTTTGGTTAGTACCAGAAGCGGGTAACTAAAATAGCAAAGTACAATGCAACCAATTGGGCCAACAGAAAAATTATTTAAAACATAAATCAACTAGAGCTTATTTAAAACTTAACCAGAAGTGATATACGTATGTAAAAATAATTTAAAATTGTTCTAAGCCTGAACTAGAAATTAACTAGAATTGAACTAGAACGGAGCTAAAACTAACAAAGAACTGAACTAGAACTGAGTGAAACCTTTTGTGACCGAATAGAAATGAACCTGTGAATTGACCACCTCGGTCGTGTGATTTGACGCCTTTGGACTACTTTTTATGTGGATACATCAAATATCTGTTCTATGCTAATAAACCAGCAACGATTGATCATTAAGAAGCCAACATTCGACTCACTTTGGATGAAATAAAACCGGGTATGCTCGAAAAAGTAGTACGAAATTAGGCCGAGAGAATGGCGGTGGACCCCATTTGCTTGAATTTATTTTAAAACATTAAATGCTATGAAATTTGAGAGCTAATAAAGGACAATTTTGATAATTTTATTGAACTTGTTGTGTTTTGTTTAAAAAAAAAAAAATGTTTAGGCCTGTAAAAACTACTCTTACTTGTCAGGGTCAGTTTTTTACTTCATTTACTATAATATAACTTATCTTTAAGTCCTATTTAAATTTAATTAAATGGTACTGCAGAACATTTTAACTGATACTTAAATAGCAAACGTTGCTTATTTTAAGTCTATTTAAGTTTCTATGCTAGGTTTTCTCGAGTCGAGAAACTTCGATTGAAATGTGTGAAATGAAACAAAAATGCCATATATGTATTAAAACAAACAGCTGTTTTTCACACTTAACTCTGTCTGTAATTTTTTTATGCGAGTACTAGCTGTCACTTAAGAAAATTAATCGCCAATTCACAGAAAAAGTGTGTCTGTAATATTTTTGTGAGTAAAGTGCCCGCTTTAAAGAGCACTAAAAAACCATTAAAAATGCAAAATACAAAGAATAATAATAATAATATTTTATTCTTGGCACATTTTTTTATTGTTTTATTATTTTGCTTTAAACATTTTTATAAAATATACGAATGTTTTCAAAGCTCGTTTGCAAATGGGGTTTTTTCCCGGGATTTCCCGTCCAATTTCAATAATTATATTTCCCGAAATAAAAACTTCCTCATAGTTTAAGAAAACAGCTATTTATACTTTGAAATTTAGTTTTCTTTTCTCTTAAAATAAGCATCTGTGGATGGGTTGTCGATTAGATCAATTACAAGAAGTGAGTACATACGTAAATCAAAGTCTCCTGATGCAATAAATCTACTTAAAGCAGAATAGGCAGTGCAACAGTTGATAATTAATAAATTTAGTAAATTGAAATGTTAATAAAGAACATTAATTCAAAATAAGATAAGCAGGTAGTAAAGCTTAATTGTCCATGGACAAGTCTTTATTGTAACATAGTCATATCTACAAAAACAAATGAACTTGGCAAAATGCGATTAACGTTTTCAAAATGTACCGATTTAGAGATATATTTTGCTATAACTTCGGTTCAGTTTGAGATAAAATACGAGAAGGCATGAAGGAACACTTTGCTTAAATGACTTAAAATTTTTGATTTTTTGAGATATGACTATGTTGCAATGGTGATTAATATGTTTATTAGGTGATAAACACAAATTTTTTCAATTTGTGTTGGTTTATATACCCTTGAAGTGCGGGGAAACCGAAATAAAAAAAACACATTGTCCTAAAGATTACAGATGGACCTAATGAAATGAAAACGTTTGTAAGAGGTTGATGCTATTTTTTGCATGAACCTTGACATACATTAGACTGATATAGATGTTGTTTATAAAAAAAATGCTTCTTATTGTGAATCAAAAGCCTTCTACAACGGTGCACTTTTAACTATTTATCCAACCTCGGTAAAAAAAATTAACGAAATTTTTCGGAAACATGGTAATTAGTAAATAAAATAATCAATATACTTTTTGACGACTTACTAAGCGCTTTGAGTGTGTCAGAAAGTTATTTCCTAAGCCGTTAAAAAATGTTCATATATTTATTTAAAATATTTTATCTATTTTATGAATTAAGTTTTTATCTCATATCTTGAGTACCTCAATTTGTGTGTTTTTATTATTGTTTTATGAATTAAATTGTTATGTTTATCTTAATTTTTTATCTTGTATCTAGAGCATAATAATAATACGGAATTTATATATAAAACCGTAAGGTAATAATAATTCAAGTTCCTCTTTTAATCTTCATTAATTTTGTAGTATTTAAGGATTTCTTTTATTTAATTTACTATGTATTATTTATATGGAGCGGGATCCCGGGATCCCGGGAAATTCAAAAAAATTTCCCGCTTTCCCGGGAATCGAAAAACTCCGGGAAAAAAACTCTATTTGCAAACAACAAACATTAAAGTCGCACCTTACATTATTTGGTGTTGGCGACGGTTGTATTTTCGCCGCCGTCGTTGAAAAATTTTAAATTTTAGTAAATTTTGTTTGCCGTCAACGATATGTGTGACTGGCGTTCTCAACGACAACAATGTCACATCGGCTTCGAGTAGAATATTATATTAGACACACTTTTTTCTCACTTTTCGAGAAACGATGGAATATTTTGTTTCACATCTTTTCAATGCGAGAATCTCTCACTAAAGTTACAGAACATGGGTACTGATGGCCTTAATATCACAACAAAACATTCAGTTGTTTCTTTATTTTGGTTAAACAGCTGTGTTATGGTATTTTTCTTTCCTTTTTTTCCAGTGCTACCGTACTTTAACCTTAATTAAATTATATTAACCAAGTGGCATTTAAAAACAGAAACTGAATTTAAATACAACTTAAATATAAATAAAAATTAATTAAATATTTTTTTTAATAGGAAGTCAAAAATTTACCGATTGTCTTACAAAACTTAATTTATGGTAAATTATGAATTGATTATCAAAAAATTGGAGGGGTTTTTAGGAAAATTAATATATTGGATTTAATTTTACCACAACATTATCAATTATTGCGAATTAAGGCGTACTAAGTGTTTTATGAAATGGGGCTTTACATGATAACTACTGTAAATTACTGACCGATCTTCATTAAATATCGCGTTGTGATTTCTAGTCATATAAGTTGGGCCAAAGCAGACTAAAATATCGATACGGTTAGTCGAAGCGGTTTTAAGGCCGAGTAATTTGTTTTCCGAAAGTGAACATTAATTATATGGGGTCAATGGTAAATTTTATAATAGACCCATGTTCACGAAAAATGCTGGTAAGACTTGTAGTTTTATGATTCTTTCTTTGACTTAAGTTTACTACAAAAGCTGCATTGGGAACGGGCTTAAACTTACTTCAGAGTTTTCCGGGAAAGGACTTTTTATCGGCTCTAGAGTTAATTATAAGCCAATTCTTACTAAATTTGGCATTCCAATTTTTGATCTTATGGAACCATAACATGCTAAGGCATACTTTAAATTTTTACCAGAGTAGGCATTATATGGGCCTGTGGTAAATTATAAAACGATCTTCATAAAATTTGATGATGTGATCGATAGTCTTATGAAACTTTGACAGACCAAATATTACTCCAAAAGCATTTTGCGTTACGTTCTAAGACGCTTTATATGTGTTCCGAAAATGGGCTTTATATGGGGCATATGGTAAATTATGAACCCATCTTGCTGAAAATTGGTATTGTGATTTCTAGTCATATAAAACATACTTGTACCAGTTAATCAATATCGCTTCATTCCGCTAATTATATGTTTCTAATGGATTTCCTTTCATATTTGGGTTCATAACTCTCTTCCTTCTTAAACGATTTTGCCTGACTTCAATTTCAATATGACATTAACATTTGATTTGTTCTGTTGAGTCATTTGAAAGTGAGCGCATTTAAACCAGCCAAGTATGGCTATCGGGCCTGTTCTGAAAATCACGTGATTTCAAATCACGTGTTTTTAAAATCACACGCATGATTTTGTGGTGTTCTGAAAGCTATGCCGTTGTTTTGTTTCTCGGAGTGCTTTCGGCAATTAAAGATCACACGAAAACACACAAAAACGGGCCACTATAATATCACACGTATGATTTTAGTAGGCACAGTGATTTGAAGTCACGTGATTTGAGTAAAAGTGATTTACAGGACAGGCCTGTATATCGTCTAAGAATTACCCAATGCCCCTAAATACATGTACTTTATGGGGTTTTAGGTGAATATTTTACGGAATCAAACGGAATACTAAACTAAATTTACCCTTATTTACCAGTATTGGTGGAGAGTATAAAAATGCCTAAATACACAAATCAATATTTTCTTCTTTGTAATTTAAAATAGTTTATTTCCATTATCCTTGAATAAATTATTTACAAGAAAATATTAAATAATTGAGCTAGCAAATACAGGTGGCGGCCAACTTTATTTTTTGCATTCTGGTTTAAGTAGGATAGATTTTGAAAAAGATTTTTTTTTTTTTTTTTTTTGTTTTAGTTCGAAAATTAAAAAATTGGGTATTTTGACCGCCTCTCGAATTTCGTGAAGAATTGGATCTTAATTAGTGTTTTGCCTTCTCTGAGAACTTGGCCACTCTACGAACTCTCAGAATTTATTTAAAACCAATGCAAAATGACAACTTACTTGCCACAACACGCCACAAGCAGACTTGTTCTTAAACATTCATAAATAATTGCAGGAAAAATTGAAATAGGAATGGCGTAAAAACAGCAAAACTTATTGAAAATAAATGAATTGAATATATTGAATAGAGTATTGAAAACTCAAACAAGTTTTTACACAAACCCATTTACCAGCAACATGTAGATACTTAAGCACATTGCAAGCAGAGAGACGTGCAAGCAAACTCTTGTAAAAAAAGTGTAGTATACATTAAGGCAAAAGAAAATATTAGCATTTTAGTTGTCTGTCTATTACTTTTATTTGTTTATTTGGTTGTTTCTTAACAATTGTTTATGGAAATTATTAATGAATTTGTTTTATTTTCGTTGTTGTTGCTATTGCAAATAAAAGTTTTAAGTTGTATTTGCTGTTGTTATGAATAAATATTTTAGTTGTTAGAACTTCAACACAGACAAAGATTGGAAAAACTGAAGAAGAAAAACATAAAAGATGTCGTAGCATTTTGCATTTTAAGTTTTTAATTAAGTGTTGCAGATAAATAATTATTTATTTTGTATTTATTTTTTGTGTTTTTCTTTCCTTCTACTTTTTTGTTTTTGTTGCATAAAATATATAACAATATAAAGAAGACAAGAAGAAAAACAAAAGTGTAGATAAGTTTATTTTTCCTGGAAATTTATTATTAAAAGTTATGTTTAAATAATGATAACATTTAATTTGTTAAGAAATGACTGAATGAATAAATGAAAGAAAAACATAGAAAAAATTGTTTCTTTTTTCCTATTAAAATCAAATTAATTTGCAAAAGTAGTTTGAAGTTTTTGTAGGTTTATAAAGAATTGATTAGAAAAATATTAATTTTTTTCGAGCTTTGATTACACAGAAAAAAAATATAAATTGATTTCAGAAAAAAAAAAAAATTGTGATAAAATTAAAACATTTATTAAATTTGCATCAGTTAACTAGATATATATATATATTTGTTCTTTTTACTCCTCTGGGGAGCATAGGCCCGCAACAATTTGATTCCAATGATCTCGATCATCAGCGCGATGTTTGACTTCGTTCCACTGTAGTCGTAGCTTGGAGAGTTCGGTTATGATTTGACGTTTCCAGGTGTGTGATGGTCGTCCAATGCGCCTGCTTCCCTGGGGGTTCCAGTATATGGCCTTCTTAGTGACATCGTCTAATGGCTTGCGGAGAGTGTGTCCAAGCCAAACCCATTTGCGTTTTCTTATTTCCATCTCAATTGGTTGCTGGTTGGTATCTGACCAGAGTTGGGCATTTGATATTTAGGCTGGTCAGTAAACACGCAAGACTCTACGCAGGCATTTGTAAACAAACACCTGAAGGGACTGGGTATCGCGCGGTGCCATATTCCACGTTTCGCAACCGTACAGTAATGCGGATTTAACGCTGGAATTGAAACTTTTAATTTTGGTGCGTCTCGAGATGTTAGGCGATTTCCAAACAGGGTTGAGTTGGGCAAATGCATTGCGTGCCTTATTTATGCTACAGGCCACATCGGCTGATGAGCCACCGGATTGGTCGATTATACTGCCTAGATAGGAGAAGGACTCCACATCACCAATTTCCTTGCCGAATATTAGGAATTTTTGGGTTGCGTTAGCATTTATCCTAAGTGTTTTTGTTTTGGGGATGTTTATCTTCAATCTAGCTAGCTTTGCTGTTTCGGTTACTAGATTTAGCTTTGATTGCATATCGGAAAAAGTGTGACTTAATAAGCATATATCGTCTGCATAGTCCAGGTCTTCTAATCTGTCTTGCAATTAAAAGTATCAACTAAATATTTATTGATATCAACATTATTTTCTGCCAGTAATGTTATTAATATAAATAATGGTTTAATTGCCTTGATTAAATCTTTAATCAAAACGGTTTAATTTTTGATTAATGGCCTAATTTGAATAAAATAGGCGAGAATCTGTGTAATTTTGATTAGAGTTTAAATATGATTTCAATTATATTACAAAAAGGCTTTTTTGTCTTATTAAAATATAATACTGAATATAAATTAATAAATTTGATCCAAAGCTGAAAAATATGTACCAGTAGTGAAGGCGAAAAATGCGTCGTCCCTTAGTCAAAATTCGTTAGTTAACGATAATCTATACATATATATAAAAAAAAGTTGCATTGTGTTAGTAATTGATGTTCACTGTAATGCGTAAACCGATTTTGTTTCTCATGTGGAAGGTGACGTCAAAACCAAGGTTTTTATGTATCAATGGTCTTCAAATGTGTATTGGTTCATGATTTATAGCCATTTTAGTGAACACTGCATTAATTCCGAAACTTTTTTTTTTTTTGCATGGAAATTTTTCGAATTTAAGTTAATATTTTGAGAAACTGAAAGGCGTCTTCTGGCATTCCAGCCACTTTGTTAGATGGTGGTCGCACAGCACATTCTGCTTTGAAATTTCCATTGAATTACCAAGTTAATGAAACATCTGGAACGGAAAAATTATTGAAACGTTGCGTTATCATTATTTGGGATGAATGCATTATGGCGAATAAGAAATCTGTTGAAGCTTTGGAAAGAACAATTAAAGACTTTCGAGGTGATTCAGAGTTGTTTGGTGGTGCCTTGATTTTATTGTCAGGTGATTTTAGGCAAACATTGTCCGTCATTCATAGATCGACAGTTGCCGTTGAAATTAACGCTTGCTTAAAGTCTTCATGCTTATGGAGATTTGCAAAAACATTGAAACTCACTACTAACGTTCGTGTTCAGTTGCAGAATGATAAGTTCTCTACGCAATTGCTGAAAATTGGGAATGGTGCAATGCATGGTAATGACACTGGATTGATAGCATTGCCACATGATTTTTGCCATTTCGTACAGACAAAAGAGGAATTGATTGAACGTGGGTTCCCTAACATAGCACAAATATATACAAGCCATACATGGTTGAGTGACAGAGCAATTTTAGCGGCAAAGAACAAAGATGTTCCTGGCGAATTGGTTTCGTACAAGTCAGTAGAAACTGTTACCAATGTCGAAGATATTTTGAATTATCCAATAGAATTATTTGAATTCGTTGGATTTACCGGGATTGCCTCCGCATAATCTCCAATTGAAAGTTGGAGTCACTATTATAATGCTTCACAATATCAATCAACTACGTTTGTGTAATGGCACAAGACTTGCTATTAAAAGGTGGATGGCTTATGTAATTGAAGCTACTTTTAACTGGAAAATGTAAAGGCGAATATTTATTCATTCTACGCATCCCAATGTTTCCGTCTGATATGCGATTTGAATTCAAACGACTTCACTTTCCTGTTCGGCTTGGGTTTGCGGTTACTATTTATAAGGCGCAAGGCCAATCAGTAGGAATTTGTGGAGTGAATTTAGAGTATCCAACTTTCTCACATGGAAAGTAGTATGTAGCCTGTTCGCGCGTTAGCAAACCATCGGTTTTGTATATTTACACCGAAAATGGAAAAACAAGAAATATTGTGTGCCACAGAGGATTGCAATAAAAACCATTTATCAGTGATTCAAATGAATTCGAATTGCTTTCTTGTTTTCTTTTTTGCACTACGAAGTGTGCAGGGGTTCGCTAGTTGTCTTTAAAAACTATTCTGAAGCAATCATTTTCGTCAATCAAATTTCGAGCAAAAGCTCTCGTTAAAGCATAACGTTAATTGTTGCGGTACTACAAGATAACTAGGGGATAAAGGCCCAACCCTTACATGCACAGCCTTGCTTAACCTACTGTCAAAAATTAACAAAAGGTCTCCCAAATGTACTTAAAAAAGAAAAACAAAAACAAATTCAAAAAACCTTTGATTGCTTAAGCAAATGACAGTTTCATAAAACTTAACAAAAAGTTTCCTTAAGTTCAATATAATTTGCCTCATATGATTTGCACATTTGCTTAAGCCAACTTAAGCCCATTATGGTTGTCTATCGGGTATATTTTTAGCAACAAAATTTGGCACACATATTTATTTGGTACAAGAAGGGCTCTTTACCAAAAATAGGCTTATTTGGTTTAATATTTTATCGCGGCTCCACAAAAATATTAAATTTTTTTTTTTTATTATTTAAAATTTCTGTTATTAAGTACAAAACAGACTTGTTATAATTTTACGTCGTTTTATTAAAACTGATTTTGGTGGATATTATATATTCAGCACGGCTCAATATAATAAAGGATTTCAAAATTTTTTTCTTTTCTTTTTTCTTAATTTCCGCCTGTTCATTCATCTGTTCTTTAGCCCTTAACTATTTTTCTATTCGTAATTTATTCTTGTCCGAAAATTAATAAAAATTATGTGCTGTTTCTTTCGAAAATTTATGCCTGACAGCTTTCTTTTTGTCTAAAGCAGGGGTTCTCAACGTTTTATACTGCACTGACTTCTTAATCTTTTACTTAGCAGTTTTTACAAATCTTCAACTCAAAAAATTAAAGTTTCACTAAAAATTAAGGAAATATTTAATCATTTCATTTTGGAAAAGCTATTAAGAATTGATTTTTTGCCTAATGGAACAGACATGACTTAAAGGTGAAAGCCATAGAAATGCTTATCTCTCCCACATGCCTTTCTTATTTTAACCTTAAGCAAAACAATACTAATAAAAATCTTGTCTTAGCACTCCAAGGGGTCCCTGGAACTCCATTTGGGAATTGTTTTTTCTAAAGTGCCAAAATAAATATTTATCAAAAGTGTATGTTGTAAAACATTATTTTCATTTGAAAATGAATTAAAAACATTGCGCCATCTGCAAAATGCATGAAGCATTTCTTCTAATTGTCATTTGGAACTTTGAGAAAATGTAGAATCGTTCTATCTTTTTCTTACTGGTTGTTGGCCCATTAAAAACACTAAATTTGTTATTTTTTCTATTCGCTTTTTGTTTTATTTGGCTAAAAGCTGTGAAGAAAACCAAATTTTACCCAGTGAGTAACTAACAAATGTCCCTTGAAATATAAAATATGAAGTTCTTCGTTTTTCTTTCAAACTCAATACTTTATAAAAAAAAAAATTGTTGCTGTTGCCTGATGTTGTTGCAGCTAATGTTCGGTCTTGTTGCTGGATTTAACGATGAGTCCAAAAACAACACAAATTTTAAGCTGTAGTCGTCGCATAATAATGGCAGATTACGTGCTGAAATTACTTAAAATCCAAGAAAAATAAAAGAAACTGGTGAAAAAACAATTCAATTGTAGCCAGCAACAAGGCAAAATGGCTGCAATTGGAAGCAGAAAGCCAAAAACAACGAAAAAAAATATATAAGGTTGGCAGCACACACACACAAAGCAAATGCAGGACATGGTTGCATAAGCCAAAATAAAAACAGTCATTGTTTTAATAAACTACCGAAAATAAAAGCACGATGGTGGTAAATTCTACACTAGATGCAACAAAATAAAGTTTTATAGAATTTCATAAACATAGAAATCAACGTTAATATAAATGCTGAAAGTTCATAATAAAAAAACTCAAAATTCCCTAAAAATCACTTTAGAAAAATTAGAAAAACCAATTGTCTACAAAATATTAAAATTATGCCTGGTCTTCCAGAATGGGCCTGGAATATAATGACTACTGAAGGTGCTATCAGATTGAAAGGCAGGAAGAGACAATATTTCACTTTCTCTATAATTGCTTTGTTCTGAGGGATATTAAGATTGGGCATTTTGGGAGACCAGTATTGCCCTGTTTGAATGTTTTATCTTTTTTTTTTCAAATAGTAGACGAAGTGGTTGGAGGCTGCAGTGGTGCATATAGAGTAATTTAGCTCTGGCACTGCTCACTGGCTCAGAGTATCACAAAGGGACCGCTACAGGACCCAAGTAAGCCGTCTTCGTGTTGGTTGCCTATTGAACCTAACCGAATCCAACCTGTTCCCCCTTGCAAAAAGATAACCATTAAAATCCTGTCTAAGCACATTTTCCCAAAATAATCTTTAAATTCCCATAATTTCTGAAAATTTCCAAAAAAAAAAAAAAAAAAATTACAAAAGTCAAAAAAGATAATAACAGGGATCAGAGAAGGAACGTTAGAGGGCTTATGTGACCCGTCCCCGTGTTCGTTGCACATTGAACCAAACCGAACCTAACCTCTTTCTCACGGAGCGCAGGGATATCTTAAAGATACTTCGCCTTTTGGTGTTACATCCTCCGTGGCATAATCGGGTTCAGTAAATACCTGTGATTCGTCAAAAATCCAAAATTGGCAGATTTCAAAAAAATATACACGATTTCTTGCAATCGCGATGGTCCAGAGATCCAATCTGGTACCAAAGCATTGAACAGCCCTCGGTGACACGGCACCGGTCTGGTTGATGCCTCCTTTCATATGCTTCGTGCGGGAAATGCTTCCTGTTTCTCAGGGAGATTGTCTTTGCGGAGGTTTCGCCTGACCTCTGACAGGTTTCTTTCGGGGATCACATGGCCTTGCGTGGTGGTTGTGGTTAACTACACAAATTCGTGGGTAGGGGGTCCTGAAAATCTTACTAGAGGGCCGATTTTTCACCACTTGTAAAGTAAGGCTTGAGATGCTGCTAACATTATTCTAAAAGCAATGGCGGTAAAAAAGCTCGAGCATCTAAGCAAGGGGTAAGTAAATAATCTTGGCGGATCATGCACTGAAATTGCTAAATGCGGACTTATTAATTTTTGATTAATTTATTTTAATTCGAAATTCTCCCACTGTGCAGCAGCGTACCAGCTTCATTAACCTACCAACTGCATTTAAGAATGGACAATAAAGAATTTTTTTCCTTATTTTCAGCTGTTGCAAACATGTGAAAATGGATTAAAGATTGGATTCTTATTTATAAGCTTGCAACAAAAACTATAATTTCTAAAAAAAAAAAATATAAAAAAAATTTAAGAAAAACAACTCAAATAATGAACTATTCATTTTACCAAAATTTTTTCTTTTCTTTTACGTTTCTTACCCGCAGCCGCTGGAGTGTTTGTTTTTCACTTAAAACTTTTTGTCTTAACAAAAACAATAAATTTATTGCTGCGACAATGGTTTTTCATTTAGTTCAATGAAATATACTCACCAAAAAAAAAAAAAAATTAAAACTAAAACAAAAACAAAAGAAAAAATTGCAATAAAATATTTCTTCGAGTGCATAGAGCAATAATGGCCAACTTCTACAACTTCAAAATAGAAAACGTGTCTGAAATTTAATCGACAGCAGCAAAGACATACGTTCTCATGGCAAAAGAAATGGTGACCTGAATTTAATTTTTAGATTTCTTCAAGGATTTTGAACAAACAACAATATGAAAAGGAAATAAATGTTTTTAATTTAATTTTTATTATTACTTTTTTCTTTTTTTTTAAATTGAAATTGCCATTCATTTGTTTGGAGTGTTTAGCGGAAATGAATTGCAATAAAACGGCCCCTAACAGCTTGAAAGGGATAATTTATAAAGGAAAATAATATATTAAGAAAAATTAAGCCGCAAACGAGTATAGAGGGACATTTTTAAAGTACCAGGAAGTTCTTGTTTTTTGAAGGAATAAAGAAAACCAAATTGCAATAAAAAGAACATTTTTATAAAGTACATGCTAAGCAAATTTAACTTAAAAAAGGTGGAAAGTACATACAAAGGAAATTTGTTTGTAGAGTTGAGCATTAATGTTTTTCAATAAAGCAGTCCAAAAGCAGTCCTGAGGATAAACTGGTTTCTATCCGCATTTCACTGGTTGCTTAGGCCAGATTATTAAAGGAAGCCTTTTTCCAAAAGACTTGAGAAAAGCTGAAGATTTGATGCAAATAAAACTGTAGAGTAAATAAGAATTACAAACACTTAAATTTTATTTGTTACGATATTAAAGCTTAAAAATTGCTTTATTTTGATTTTCTTGCGAAAACAATAAAGCAATTTGTTTTTAATTTTGTTTTTTCTTATCCCACTTACAACTACAATTAATGTTCAGAATATCCAACCAATTGTAGTGGGGAATGTAAGAAAATATAAACATACTGTTTATTGTTAATTTTTTGTTTAAGTTTTAACATCGTTGCAAATAATACTTGAGTGTTTGTAATTCTCATTCACTCTGTAGTTTTATTTGTATAATAATATTTTTAGCTTTTCTAAAGTCTTTTGGGAAAAGGTTTTGCTGATGATCGGGCTTAAGCAACCACTGAAATGCGCAAAGGAACTAGCTTATCCTCCAACAATAAATTTTAGTGTTTTTATGAACGAAAATTGTCAATTTAGCACAACAGACAAAATTTTATTAATAAAAAATTATGTATTTTCGAAAATAACTTTGATAAGGAAAAAAAATAAAAATATATTAAGAAAATCAAGCCTTAAACGAAAATAAGAGGGCATTTAAAAAACAAAGGACAGTAGTGTAAGGGTTAATCAGAAACGATTTGCAACAATACGGCAACTAGCAGCTTTATTGGGGAAATTTAAAAAGGAAAGCTGAAAATTTTTAAAATTAACCTTTAAACGAGTATGAGGGGGAATTCAAAGACAAAAACGGGGAACTCATCTACTACTCGCAACACCTAATAATTTAAGCCGAACTCAAATCCATAAGTGAAACGCTAAAGATTTGTAGTCAAAAATAATCGGCCCGCTCCAGATCAACATGGCTCTTACACACATATTGTAATAAAAAATTTTTGGGCCTTATCTCCAAGCAAATCTAAGTTTGGTATACGGTTGAATGCACAAATCCCTTGCTTAGGAGCTAGAACTATTTACAATCTAGTGCCATGTAGGTTTTGCCCGTCAGCAGGCTAAAGTTTTAAGGTTACGGGTATAGATAAGTCACTAGCTCGGTATTTTTAAGACTTTTCTTCCCGCAAAACATTATCAGAAGATTCCAATAGATGCCTTTCCTAGGCCCATTGCTAGTTCTTTTTTGCTCCCTAGTATATATAACAGTTTTTACAATTTAACACAGTGTTCGAAAATACACCCAGAAACGATATTTTTTTAGTGTTTGTGTGTACGAACACAACCCTTAATGCCATTCGTAACTATTTTCAAGAAAGTAACGAACATTATTGACTGTTCTCTTCTTTGCTATAAAACAGAACAATTGTAGTGGTTCTGTAGACAAACATTATATTTTAACGAGCAAACAAAAAATTTTAGCAAAGACCACAGCACGAATAGCTTGTCTGTGTATTGTATGGCTGTAGGAAAAATCGCCCAAAGAAAAATGACACAAAAAAAATAAATGAAAAATCGCCCAAAAAATTCCAGTTAAAATTGGGCCTGAATTCATATGAAAAGTGACCCAAAATTGTTTGCCTATTTTTCGTTATTATTGGGTGATTTTTCGTTTTTTAAAAAAATATTATATGAAAAATATCCCATTTTTCGGGCCATTTTTTCATTTTTAAAATTTCGTCAAAATCTTACATACTATTTGTCTAAAACATTCATTATTACCATACGTCGAATTTCTAAATGTTATTTATAAAAATAACGGGACATATTGCAAAAAGGTGGCATGTCATATCGTCCAGTGTCATCGTGTCCGTGGACCAGGCGCGTATTTCCGCCCCGTAAATTATAAAAATATGTTTTGTTAATTTCGATAATACAAGAATTCCCAATAATAATATTTTTTTTAGTGTACATACAAAATTTTTGGAAATCGCAGCAAGGTTTTTTTTTATTCTTTTTTATGAAATCTCTAACGAAATTTTCAAAAACATCTAGTTTAACGTATTCAAATACTTTTACTTGTATTCTACATTCAATCGCAGCAGGTGTCATCTATATCCAAAGACTAAACGTTTTACTTGATAATGCGTGCGGTTAAATTATTCAAAAGCCTTAGTATTTGCAATATTTATCTATAATATATTTATGTATAAAAGCCAGATATCCTTATTTTTAAGATATTTCAACATACAACAAAAAGTTTTTAGGGAAGAATTTATTGGCTTTGTTGTAAACGCATTTGAAGAGGCTTCAAAAGATATTGATGACGTTGATGTATCAATTGATGCGAAGGCACTATCATCAATAGTTCTTAAAGCTTTGACAAATTTTGTGTAAGAGATGGAACAGATGGGTGACCTCTGATGTCAACAGATAATGGAGCTGTTGAAAATTTCTGGAAAAGCGACAAATGCGAAACAAACGCCTTGATATTCCCATAAATCGAACAACTCAATTTCTAAGGCCCGTTTTCACAACTTACCGATAGTTAAAGGTAGGATTTTATCGGTCATATAAAAAGTGTTCCATTATTACAATTTTACTTTTACCTTCCAGGTAGGATGAACCTTAATTTACTTTATTGCTCACTTGAGGTTAAAGTTTAGTTTTAATAATGCAACACTTTTTATAAGGGCGTTTAAAGTCTACTTTAAGCTATCGGTTAGTTTTGAAAACGGGCCTAAAAGCAATAAAGTGCCATTAATACAAAAAATTGTATCATTTGTTAAAGAAACGACAAAATTAGTATCATTTTACAAAAGCAAGATATATTTCTTCAAAAAGGATCAAGCCTTATCAAAATTGTAATCATGTGCCTTGAAGAAAAAAGAAATAAAGCCGGAGAACAATTTAAAGCGATTTTGAAAAAGTTTAAGTTATTTGCGTTCAAATCGAGGTTCCTATCGAAAAGACAAGATTTGAACGAAATAATCACATCCAAAATGTTGGAGATTACAACCGAGTTGTAGGTTACATTCCTCTTATTGAATTCATTTTAGAAGATCTCATAACAACTTTCCCAATAGATATCCTAAATGTATTGAACATACCTAAATTTCTACCTTAAAGTGTAATCAAGTCATATACAGATTCAAAACTGTTAAAACCACAACTAGCTGATGAGCTGATTATATTTGATAAAAGAGATAAACACCTACTAAGATCTAAACTTGAGCCTGATCTATCAGATAACGTTGTAGATGCTTTAATAAACTTTGATGAAGATATCTACCCAAATCTAAGAAAAGTATTTCAAATTTTCGTTTCAATGCTCGTCAGTAATGCTATGAACGAGAGGTCATTTCCTACCCTTCGTCGAATAAAAGCATGGCTCAGATCAACAATGACAGATAGGCTGTACTGTCTTAATTCGCCTCACAAGGAAATCATAAATTGCTTATTTAAAAAGATTAATGTATATTGAACTGATCTTATATTTTATTTAACCTTTTTGTTGAGTGGTTTTAAAATATTTTTATGAATACAGGCATAAATACATAAAATAAGCACATGTATAACGAAAATGTAAAGCTATTTTTTGGGTTAAATGAAATAAATTTTAAGTTTAAAGTGCGAGTTGATTTACATAATGGAAAAATATCTTGTGCAACTTTTATAGCTCGTTCAGCGCATATATTACTACGCTACTCAAAACTATCACTGTTTCATATATCCGCCAAACAACTCATCTATCGCAACATCTATCATTTGCCATTAAAATTAGTTTATTAAAAAAACCGCGAAATAGTTTTGGCGCCCTTCTTCCGTACAAATGGTAAGATCTTGTTATATTCATGAAATTTTTAGAAAATACCTAAAATTTTGTAATTAAAAGTTAATTTTGTATAGTAAGGAGAAAAACTGAAATTCAAAACTTTATCGCGTTTGGTGCGGAAACTTTCTTCACGATCGCGAAAAAGTAATACATTATTTCTTAATATTTTTTCACGGTCTATACGGTTATGCGATGATAAATTTGATATTCGCAAAAATTGCAAAAAGTACTTACCCTAATACACATATTGTTTTTAATAAACTTTTCAAAACAAATTTTTTACTTGTTTGTATAATACAACATTTCACCCCCCCCCCCCCCCCCCCCCATCTAAGGCTCAAGCTGGATCCGCGCCTGCCGTGGACAAACTCGAAAGCATAGCTTACAAACTCGAAAGCATAGCCGGCCTTTGGCCGGGCGCAAGGATTTTATCCTCTTTGATAAAACAAGTACCGGCTTCGCTAACTAAAGCTTCTCTGCACAGCCGGGCGCAAGGTTTTTCTCTTCTATGGTATAACAAAAACTGGCTTCGCTAACTAAAGCTTCTCTGCATAACCGGCAAGGATTTTATTCAATTTTGTCGAAGAATTCGGGTTTTTTCTACTATCCCTATAATCTTTTACATAGAATTTTATAAAATTTGTGTTAAAATGTTTGGCGAGATTTTTCATTTCTTAAAATTTACATTTTTATTAGTAGACGAAAAATAGCCCCAAAGTAAAAATTGTGATTTTATTTGGGGCCATTTGGGGGCATAAACACCGTAACAAAATAAATGAAAAATAAACCAAAAAAAAAAAACCAAAAAAATTGCGCCAAAATTGCGTGTTGTTATGTCTCATGTAAAATTTTGGGGCCGTTTTTCATTTTCCTTTTGGGGCCATATTTCCTTAGGTCATTTTGCGCACCGCCTTCTTTTCCAGCCAACAGATTGCTTAGCACAACTGACACGAACGAACATTAATGTACTAAATGAACACAACGAAGTTGGTGATTTGTTTACAAGAAAACAGAACTCAATGAAATGTTCTCATCTTTTTGTTAAGTTTTTGTTTTCGAAGATCACAAGCAGAGAAATGTTATTTTTTATTGATTTACTAAACAATCACTATAAACGTTTGTGTTTGCCATTAATCTGCCAGAACGGAACACTAAGGAACGATATTTAATGTTTATTGTCAAACACTGATTTTAAACCACCGACAAGTTTGAGGTATTGGCTGGCTGCTTCTATATCTGCCAAGATCGTAGCGTAAATTTTGCATGTAAGACTTAAGTGCCATTTTTGCTTATAGCATTAAACCTGCAATTGATAAATAAATTCTGATTACATATTTGGATTAAGGGTACCTAATGTATCAATTCCCCTTATACATTGTTTTGCTCATATTTTAACGGTGACCAATGTAATTGACACCATAGAAAAAGGTGTATCTAAGACGCCTAGATCCATCGTATGTTTTTTTTAAGAATCTTTTTTGGTTAGGTTTATTAAATTGTAAAATCGATGTACCTTAACCCGTTTAAACATTTCTGTACTGGTATACTGATTAAAATATCGATACGAAATAAACTATATTTTAAAACCAATAACGAAAACGAAATTAGTTTCGGTTGCCAACCTTGCAATAAAAACAATTTCTTCCCCTCTACCGCATTCATAGTTTTTTTCATTGCTGTGGAACATTTATTATAACCATCATTATGATTAACTCTAAAAATAAGCAAAATTAAAAATATAAAATCCTCAAAATGAAATCATAATCATAAACTTCATATCGCCACACTAGTTAGTGATCTGTAGAGCCAGCCGTATTTTTCCCCATTTTCTTATTTGGCATTAAGAAACAAAAAAAAAACTTTTCATCTATTCATATTAAAAGCACTTGTGCTTAAAATGCAAACAAAAATTTACATCATTTTCTAACAACGAAAGTAAAAAAGTACTGAAAATAATGAAATGAAATGAGTAAGAAAAAATTGTTTACGTTGACTTTTAATACCTTTTTTATGCAACTTATGCAACTGCAGCAGAAACCACTAACACAACTACAACAAGTTTTTAAAATATTAAACTTTCTGTTGCGCTGTTTGCTAAATTGTGGTATATGTAACAGTGTTAAGCTTAGACCGGCTTAAATACATCATCAACAACATCTATCTATAACTATATCTGTAACGTGCCCGCTGACTTGCCACAAATGAATTCTTGCTTGTAATGAAATACCAAGAATTCAAGGGTGTAAGGCAAAAACTTTATAAAATAATTTCAAAAAAAAAAAAAAAAAAAGAGAAGCTCATCAAAATGCAACATTATTATTAGTTTCTATCTCTCTCTCTCTGTTTCTCTTTATATTTTGCCTGAATGTGCAACGTTGTTGAATTCTATTTTCGAGCAAATATTGAGGGCTGATGTCGTTGAATGGCGAGCGGACTGGCAGGAAGTTAAGCACGTTTTCTATGCCTGACTGTCTGGCTGTGTAAAGATTTATTTCAACTCCTTTGAGTACACTTTGCAAGTAGCCCTATTTAATTTAAATATATGCATTTATTCATAAGCTAATAAATTTTTGCTTCTGTATTTTAAAAACTTACAAAAATACAAGAAACAATTTTATTTTATTTTTCTTAGAATCCTTGCAAGATTATTGAGAATTTTGTCATGTCGGTTTAGTCTAAAGTTTTTCATTATTGTCTATTTTTGTCTGCATATATTAGAAAAAAGTTCTTTTTTATAAAGATTATATTAAGTTTTTTGCTATCTAGGAGCTTGTATTCTTATATTTCTTAATAATTATTTAAAAATTAAATCTGGTTAATTTAATACAGGCGCGGATCCAGCTTGAGCCTTAGGGGGGGAAACTTTGAATGATACAAACAAGTAAAAAATTTGTTTTTAAAACTTTATTAAAAACAATATGTGTATAAGGGTAAGTACTTTTTGCAACTTTTGCAAACATCAAATTCTTCTTCTCATAGCCGTATAGACCGTGAAAAAATATTAAGAAATTATCTACTACTTTTTTGCGATCTTAAAGAAAGTTTCCGCACCAAACGCGATAAAGTTTTGAATTTAAATTTTTTTCCTTAGTATACAAAATTTATATTTAATTACAAAATGTTTAGTATTTTCTAATAAATTCATAAATATAACAAGATCTTACCATTTGTACCTGTGATAACAAGAAGGGCACAAAACAAATCGCGGCTCTATTTCGCGGTGTTTTTAATAAACTAAATGTTAATGGCAAATGATAGATGTTGTGATAGATGAGTTGTTTGGCGGATATATGAATCAGCGATAATTTTCAGCTACAACTGATCTACACTGATAGAAAAGGCGGTGCGCAAAATGACCCCAGGAAATATGGCCCCAAAAGGAAAATGAAAAACGGCCCCAAAATTTTACATGAGACACAACAACACGCAATTTTGGCGCAATTTTTTTGTTTTTTTTTTTTGGGGTTATTTTTCATTTTTTCGTTAGGGTGTTTTTGCATTTAAAGTGGAATGAAAAATGACCCCAATATCAAGGAATGAAAAAGTAAAAATTGTGATTTTATTTGGGGCTATTTTTCATCTACTAATAAAAAATACAAGTTTAAACAATGAAAAATCACCCCAAACATTTTTACACAAATTTTATAAAATTCTATGTAAAAGTTTCTAGCGATAGTAGAAAAAACCCGAATTCTTATACCAAAGTAGAGAAAATCCTTGCCGGTTATGCAGAGATGCTTTAGTTAGCGAAGCCGGTGTTTGTTATACCATAGAGGAAAAAATCCTTGAGCCCGGCCGAAGTCCGGCTATTACGAGAAGAGTTCGTTATACCATAGAAAAGAAAATCCTTGCGCCCGGCCGAAGGCCGGCTATGTAGTGAAGCTTTAGTGAGCGAAGCCAGTGTTCGTTATACCAAAGATAAGAAAATCCTTTCTCACGGCCGAAGGCTGGCTATACAGAGAAGCTTAAGTTAGCGAAGCCAGTGTTCGTTATACCATAGAGAAAAAAAAACCTTGCGCCCGGCCGAAGGCCGGCTATAACGTAGAGCTTTAGTAAGCAAGGCCAGTGTTCGTTATGCCATAGAGAAAAAAATCCTTGTGCATGGCCGAAAGCCCAACCGTGCTATCAATCGTACGATTTTTAAAACCAAAACTGTATAATTATCCGGATTTTGAAATCGGGATTCTTAATTTGGTATTTTTAGTTTTGGGCATATGAACTCCACCGAAAATGTTTAATGTCACTTTCTTTGTGTTCTTTTTTGGGGTTAAAATTCATTACAAATTTTGAGGTGATTTTTCATAATGAAGAATAGCCCCAAATTTAGGTTCATATTTCATTTTATTTTTAGGGTTATTTTTCATTTTTTTGGGGTAATTTTTTATTAAAAAAATGGGGCCATATTGCATTATGAAAAATAGCCCCAAATTTGGGGTCAATTTTCATTTATTTTTTGGGGCCATATTTCCTGGGGCCATATTTCGCAGCGCCGATAGAAAAGGCGTCATGACGCTGATGTATTTTGACATCAGTACTATGACAAGTGTGTTCGTTTTTGACCCCATGACACTTTTCTTAATGGTGATGTCAACCTTAACATCACTTGGCCAAAGTGTCATCAGGGTCTAAATGAAATTATGTCATCAATGGGATGACACATCGGCATCACAGAAATAACGAACATGTCCTCAGTGCGATAACGCAGTAACATCGGAGAAAGGACACATTAGCATCAATTTAATGACAGGTTATCATTAAGTCAAAGTCATTGTAATTGACTTAAGTCAAAGTGAGAGAATATTCAGGGGTGTGCTGTAAATCGGAAACGCAAAACGCAAGAATTTTAAACGTCGGTTTTTAAAAGATTTCTGTAATAAAAGAATTTTATGACGATTATTACACAAATATTTCTCTATTAAAAAGAATTGTATAACAAAAATAATAAAAATTAGATTAAAAGTGTATAAAAAACAACTTCCAAATTCTTGCGTATTACGATTGCGATTTCCAGCACACCCCTGATTATTATTTACATACCCGTTACATATTTATGCTTGTTTCACGTTTGTTGAATTACGACCTTTGTTACAGCAGAACTCTCAATAATAAGGCACCAGCACCATGCCACATATGGTTTTCGTAATCATTCTACTTAAAAATGTTGATGTATTTAACTCAATAATTAAAAAAAATAGAATATAGGAATTTTTTCTTCTTATAATACATTGTTATCATAAAAATAATGTTAAAAATATACAAAATGTGGCATCGAATTGATATAACTATAGTGATCAAATAGATGACACGTAAAAAATGACAAAACTGTACGAAGACGATAGTCATTGGATTGGTGTTACTTTTTGCATCATTGATGCCATTTGTAGTAACATTGATGTCACAATTCTGATGTAAGGGCATCATCAATATGAAGATGCATTTTTCTATCAGTGTAGAACTAAACTGCGACTGAAGTAGAACCGTGCGGGAACTAAACTACGACCTCAACCAAAACCTACACGGAAAGAAGTTAATTTTCTAAAGTATGTATTCAGTTTCGTTTCTTAAAACAAGAAAATCCAAAATTTAAAAATATTTTCTTGATCTTAACTTATTTTGTTCGTATTTGTTAAGATTTTCTTAAATAAAGAAATATTTTCTCCTCATCGAAAATTCACATTTTTGATTTATGATCAAAAATTTCTTAAAACAAGAAATTCAAAAGTTACTATTTTTTGTTAATAACAATATGCAACAAGCAAAAATTCACTGAAAAACATTAATTAAAATTTGAGATTTTTTGCAGTCCGGCGAAACTTACGCCAGATTTAAGCATTCCAAATATAATTTTTTGATTTAGCCATTCGTTTTGGAGTTATTGAGGCACAAGTGAAAATAAAATTTATTTGTTTTTTTTTTACTTATAAAATTTTTGAAATCAAAAAATTCATAAGAAATTGAAATCAAAAAATACTTCCCGGTTTAGTACCTAATCGTAAAGCTGCATCTTTTATAAAAAAGATAAATTTTATTTCAGGACAATCCATGGACGAATTCCTGTTTTATTCCCGATAAACTGAAAGCACCTAGAGCAGGGTTGCCAGGTACTTTTTTCCTTGTCAAAATTTAAAATTTAAAATTTTTTTTTTAAAAAAGGTAAAAATAGTAAGAAAAATTAAGTCCCCAAAAATCCCCAAATTAAAAATTTTTTTGGGAAAAAAATTATTTTATTTTGTTCAGGGTATAGAAGGGAAAATAACATAAATTTATATTATTTTAATAAAAATTCATTAGGAATATATTTAGGAAAATCCATAGTTTTCAGTGAGTTTTTTTTAAATGCAATTTTCTCAAAATGCCTTCGATATAACAACGGTATCAAAAAATATTATATTAAATTGCGAACCCTCAAGATTTCATATGATGAAATGCCCGAAATTTATACATCTCTAATATAAGAATTTAATTACTTTCGATGAAACTTCTTTATATAGATGGACTTTTTTACGTTCTTATTTATTAGAAATGAAGTGCATTTAAAATGTATTTTTTTGGAAAATATAGCTAAAACACAATTTTAAACCAACAATTTAATTTTGTATAAATACCGCCATTACGTATTTTAATTTAAATATGTAGTTTCCATAATAAAAAGGAGTTTCTTTTAAAAAATTAATAATTTTTACTTTTTTGCCTTTGTTATAAAAAATTTCAAGATTTTTCTCTTCAAAATAAGATTTTTTTTCGCCAAAATAAGATTTTCCTTCCAAATCTTCTGGCAACGCTGCTTCCACCCAATAACCAGCAGGTTTTTTTTCCTTTTACTTAATTTCCCTTTCTTTTAGTTTCTAGAAATTTTCAAAGTGCGTGAACGGCTAAAACAAATGTTCCGTTAATTTAACTAAAATCACAGTAAAAAGTGTAAGAAAATTAGTAATTTTTAAAGATAAATAAAATTTAAACAATATTATATAAGAAAATGAAAAATTCTTAGCAAAAATGTGAATTCTTTATAGTAAAAACCATAAAAGAAAATGTGTTCAAACAAAGCAGAGCTAACGACAGCGCAGTCTCTGTTGGTTTTAAGCTGTTAAATATCGTTGCCGTTGTGGAACGCAGTTGAGTATTTTTATAAGTGGAAGTGTGTTTGTTTATTATTTAACGCTGGATCTCCACGTAGCAATTTTTATTGCTAAATACAAGCAATAACGTCGGCAGAACAATGACACAACAATGGAGCAATGATTGCTGATTATATTGCTGGAGAACACTTGTTATTGCTTTGCCATAAATTTGCAATTTTCAACTCGAGTAGTTGTATAAAGTTTTGTGGCTGTATTTATAACAAATGTTTTATGTTGTGTTTTGAAGTGATTGTTAAATTTTCTTTTTTAAATTTATTAATTAAATTAATAAAATAATTAATTGTAATTGTCGTAGCTGTGTTTTGAAAAAAACATAAAACTTGTATTGTTCTATTGAAAAAATAAAAATATATAAAAAAACAAATTCGTCGTTTGCTTTTGTTGATATTGACGTTTATTTAAAAATATAATATATAAAAACTTTTTCTGTATTTTGTTGAAGTATTTTTTCACTTGCTTTTTTAATAAATAAACACACTAATAAATAACCAACCGTACAGAGAAATGAAATGTCAGATAAATTAAAACTGATTTGACAGCAGATTGCTAAGCAATAATTGCTCAAGCAATAAGAAGAGCAATCATTGCGCAATGGATTGCCACTCGTGGCAATATGCGGTCTATACGTCGCAAATTTTATGGAGCAATCAAATTTGACGTTTGCCGCAATAAATATTGCTACGTGGAGACCCGGGGTAAAGAAATAAAAGCAAAGTTAGTAATAAGCAAAAGCAGGGCTGCCAGGTACTTTTTATCCTTGTCCCCAAAAAATTAAAAAAATATCCCCAAAAATCCCCAAATTGAGAAAAAAACCTTAATAAGTAAATATTTTTCTGTTTGTTTTTTTTCTGACCAAATTTAAAAATTTTTTTTTTAAAAAAGTAAAAATAGTAAGAAAAATTTTAATTAGAAATCCCCAAAAATCTCCAAATAAAAGTTTTTTTGTAAAAAAAATTATTTTATTTTGTTTGTACCCTGAAGGAAAAATAACATAAATTTATAAAGTACCTTTAACACTACCTTTTAACTAAAATGGTAATCTTAATAAGGACCTTTTACACCGTATAAGTTGTTGATAAGAGTAAGATAAAAGTTTTGCTACTTTTTTTTCATATTTTTAATACGAGACAAAGAAAAATAAGCATAAATAATAAAAAGGAAAATATATTAAAAGAGTGTAAAATCCCCAAAAAATCTCCGATTTTTTTTAAATCCCCAAAAAAATCCCCAATCCCCAAATAACTTTCTTTGTCCTTTTTGCTCGCATAAAATCCCCAACTTTGGGTATAAATCCCCAAGTCTGACAGCCCTGACCCAGAGCTAAAAATCGCAAAGTTTTATTTTTTTATTACACAATATTTTTTTTAATCCTTCACTTTAATTATTTTTTCATAAAGCTGCATATAATAGAAATAAAATTTATTTTGTTTCATGAAAATCCATGGATAACATAAAATAAACATGTTGCTCTACACAAATTTGCGATAAGAAATGTCAAAACTAGGTACGTTCACTTTAAACTTTAAAGTTTAAAGGCTCAGTTAGGCGAACGTTTCTGTACCGTATCTGTACTGTATCCATCAGCTGTTCGTTTTTTGTTATATGAAAACCAATACAAAAGCTTACCGAAATGCAATGTACCGTAGTTGCAACGTACCAATCTGTATAAAATAGAATTGCATGCCGTTGTTACGTGACATTTGTAAGACAGTGATGGGCGGCTTGTATGTTACATTGAATGAAGGTAATTTTGCTCTTTTTTTTTGGTACTTTTTTCAGTATATCTATGGAATTGCGACAAAACAACTTACAATTCAACATATTTCCAAGTATACAAATATACATATGTATGTTTAGATGTTTAAAATAAACAAATGCATATACACATACAATGGAAATGTGAAACATATAAAAGACTTTATATGGTATCAAAACCTTGTTTGGTGTATGCACATTTACAATAAATGTATGCTAAAAATTGATATATGCTAAAATAAAAATTTCTTTATTGTAAATCTATAATATAAATATTAAAATACATATTAGCATGTTTTACATACACAAAATACTGTTTTAATACCAATTAAATCATGTGGTACCTTTTCTGCACAACGGTCACCATTTGAACTTTTTTGATTCCCATCACTGTGTGCTTTGTTTTATGTATACTATTGCTATTTGTTTATGTGTGGGAAAACATATGATACGTTTTTAAACGTTCCATAAGTGCACCAACGTGCTTACAGTACGGTGCGGTACATTACGGGTACAGCAACGTTCGCCTAACTGAGCCTTAAAGCCTAGTACTTTGTTCGAACTTGCGAAAAATGTTGAGCAACATTGATTGTTTCACACGAAAATTTTGTCATGTATTAATATTGTCTATCTTGCGGTTTTTTAAAACAACGTTTTTTTAGCTTCAAGTATACAACATTAATTTGCGAAGGTAAACAAAAACCACAGTCGGGGGTAGTGCACTAAATATTGATTTAAATCAACATTGCATTCTCACTAAATAAAGCTGTAAAAAATTAGTTTTTACTATTTTTTACCAGCTTTAGTGATGATTTGTATTTTTTTCAATAGCACTAAAAAATTAATTAGTATTGCAAATTTGTGATTGTATGCATAAAATCTGCACTCAATCCAAATTTGTAGTTCAAAATTTGAACTTGCAATCAAAAAGCTTTACGAAAACATATCACTAAAATTTAAAAAAAAATTAATGTTGTAAGTGCATGGTTTTCCGTTGATAGGCATAAGCAAAGAAAATTAAACGAAATGAAATTCTTGTGTGCAAAATTTTTAGTCAAATAAGTGAATCTAAAAAAATTGCAATAAACTGATGTTTAAAATCAAACTATTTGTTTAGCGCACAATGTGAGATTCCTAATTTTCAATTCATCAATCAACATTAACAAAATTATTGCAATCATTTTGAACTAGTGCACCACCTCCATCTATGACAAAAACCATGTGTTTTGATAATTGTCATTAAAAAAAGTAAAACAATTTTATTTAAATAATTTTCTATAGTAAAAACAAAAAAATTTAATTTTATTATTAATTTTTGCACTTTTCTACATTTTTCTTTTTGAAATTTCACACATTCACAAATACAAAATCAAAAATTACAAAAAATTATTAACTGTTGCTTAAAATTCCGTGCGAAATAAGTAATATGAGTTGCATTTGTTTCGCACACAGAAAAAATTATTTTTCCAATTCAAACAAAAAATTTGTAGAATCAAACAATTTTTTGTCTGAAATCGGTCCTGTAAACAAATTCGCATATTCAAACAATTTATTTGCATTTTGTTTATTGAAAAAAAACACTGATTTTTTCAAACAAATAATTTAACTGAATCAAACAAAAAGTTTACTGAATTTCATATACTAAATTTCAAAATCAAAAAAAAAAGGTTTTTGCACAACCCTGCAAATAATAGGACCAGCCCAAACACGCGTGTAAAGAGTAGTCCACAAGGGACCAGGACAAGTCCAAAACTAACCCAAACGTATGGAAAAAACCTGGTCTATTTAACATTACGATGTCCTAGGAGAGGACCATATAACCCACCTTTGGACCACTAAGGAGTAGTTTTAAAACTACTCCATGGTACACTCAAAAGGATTAGTTTTGAAGTCGTTTAAAAACGAAAGCATGTCGTTAAAACACGAAGACATGTCGTCTCACTACAAACAGTTTTTAACAATGACATGGTCCATGCTTGCATTACATCGGACCAGTCCATGGAGTAGTCCATTTTATCAAAATGGACCAGGTGGTCCAATTTTATTTGCAGGGAAGCAATGATGCGCACACAAGCAGGCACTGTATTAGAAGACGATGGCAGAGAGAGCAGAGCGGCCGCTGGCTTTGAGACTCATTTTTTTGTTGGAATAATTTTTGAACGAAGTCTTTATTTATACACACCATGTTTTTCGTCATCACTCACTGTTGCTGTATCCTTTCCTTTGCTAATGAAGAAGAAATGTAACCCAAAAACGGCGACGGACCGACTCGATATGTTTTTCGTTATCATTATATTTTTGTATTTGATGTATTTAAGCAAACCGTTTGAAAAAATTGAATACGGGATTTTGGTTTTTTTTTAACCAACTTTGAAACCAACCAAAAATTTATTTTGTTTCTTATAATGTTGTTGTTGTTGTTTCTGTTGTTTAAAAAGAGTGAAACGTTTTTTTACCTGCTATTTTTTTTTTTTTTTTTTACTTCAAACCTCTTCATCTTTCTTACTGTTGTACTTTTTTAAAGTGTCCAAACATAGACTGTATGTGTTTTTTGTTGTAGTTCTTATATTTCACATTAGGAAGTGTTGCTTACGATCAAATAAAAAAATGCAAAAAGACGACAACATTAAAAAGCGTTAAATATTTTATACAAAATTATGAAAACATGAAACCAATAACGCCTGTATTATATTTTTGAATGGTTGTCAACATTTTTGTTGGTGCAATAAAAATCAAACAAAAATTTTAATTGAATCAGTAAAAAAATTTGTAGAAATTAAAAAAATTTTCAAACAAGCGTTTGTTTGAAAATAATTCGGCAATAATTTTTTCTGTGCACGGAAAATAAAAATGTTGATAGAAACATTTCGTATGTTTTTCGTAATATAAACAGAGTACAACTCCATCAACTAGTGCTGAGAAACTATCGATAGTACTATCGATATTATCGAGTCTTAAAATATCGAAAATATCGATAGGAAAAATATCAATATCGATATTATTATTATTTAAAATACAGCTATGAAGACATCTAACAGCAGCTATACACACACAGTTTTTTGCCGCAAATTTGTACTTGCTATTATTAATTCGCGCTGAATTACAGCAATGAATACAAACAACAAGAATGGGAAGTGGTATGGATTGATTAGCAGTGCTTTTTACTGCTAATTAAAGGCCCTTAAGTCAAAATTTGTACATGTTTATATAGGGACTGAAATGTCAAATATTTTTGTAATGTTGTAAAACACAAATGCAAATCCAAATGCAATTGCGAGCATAGGACAAAACAATGAACGACCATCAGAGGATAAGTCCGCCAGATTGATTACCTTTTTGGGCTGAGAATCAAAATCAATTTAGAAAATTATTTAAAGTTGCAATAGAATATCTTATAGTCCCTGCTACTTTGGTTCCTTCAGAAAGGTACTTTTCAATTTTTAAAAAACTGTCATCTTAATAACGTGCGTATAAACAGACGTCTCATACGTTCATTAAAGTGTTAAAAACAACGAACGGCAGCCTGATAAAACACTAGTTAAAGTTTTCCTGCACAAGTACAAACATTCAGTCGATAGTTATATCGATAAATCGATAGTGAAATCTGAACTATCGATAAATATTGATAGTAGAAAATATCAATAGTATCCCAGCACTACTATCAACATTATTTCGTTTTTTATTGAGTTTGAAAACATTTCGGACGAAATACTGAACAGAGTACCAGGCTTAACGGGGGAAAACACGAAATTATCAATCGATTTTCATGAAATAAAATTTATTTAATTTCTAAAAGATGCAGCTTTACGATAAATTACTAAAACTGGAAAGTATTTCTTGATATTAATTTTTTATGAATTTTTTGATATCAAAAACTTTACAATTAAACAAAAAAATTAAAATTTGTTTTCACTTGGGCCTGAATAACTCCAAAACTAATGGCTAACAAAATCAAGTTCGTCGTTCCAAAGTTACGACAAGATCTATGAAGTCAGCCACTTTAAAAAACTCAAATTTTGGAAAAAAAACATTTTTTAACAAAAACCCTATAGATTTTAAAATAATGATGATTTTTGACGTAAGGTGACTATAGCGGATCAATAAATATAGTGGTTATTTAAGAAAAAAAAAAAAAAAAAATTTTCCCATTTGCTGCATAGTGTAATTAGAAATATGTTTCTGAAATTAAGCCGCAAAAAAAATCAAATTTCTTACATCAAGAAACAAATACCAAGGATTTCTTTAAATTTTTCAGAAAATGCTTAAAGAAAACTTGGCTTATTTTAAGTAAATCAATAAAAAGTTACATACTTATTTTTATTTAAAATTTTTTTTAAGCCCGTTTTGATTTATTACCGATAGCAAAAGTAGAGTTTAACCGAGCTTATAAAAAGTATTCCATGATAAAAACTTTACTTTAACCTAAAGTGAGCCATGAAGTATATTAAGGTTCATCCTGGTAGGTTAAAGTAAAGTTGTAATAATGTTACACTTTTTATAAAATCCTGCCTTTAGCTATCGGTAAGTTGTGAAAACGGGCCTTAAACTAATAAATGCTACACGTTTTTATGTAAAAAATTCCAGCTTTACTTCGTATTTTGTAAAATATAAATGGCCGATTTCATCAATTTATTTAAAAATCAATTAATGTTTAAAATTTCATTTAAAAATTATATGAAAAACTATATTTAAATATGGATTGACATTTAAATAGAATTGGTGAAATTAACCACAATCAATGAAAACTTGATTTAAGTAAATTATATAAAAAAAGAAATTAAAATAAATTTTTTGAGCTGTATTTAAGTAAGGCTCCGTGCAATAACTCCCAGGTGCAATAAGTCCCAGTGCAATAACTTCCAATGAATTAAATCCCAAAATAAATGAAATAAGTCCCAAACTGGAAAAAAGAAATAAATCCCAAAAAAAATGAAATAATTTCCAAGTCTTAAATGAAACAAACCCCAACTTTTGGGAGTTATTTCATAATGAAATAACTCCTAAAGACATTAATGAAACAACTTCCAAAAACAGTCCATCGAAAAGAAATGAAATAAGACCCAAACAAAATGAAACAACTTCTAAAGAAATTTATTATATATGTATTCGTTTTACTTGAATATTTACATATTAGGTTACCAAAAAAACTAATATTGAGTCCTCGACATTTTGACAACAAATGGGGCATTTTATTATATCCTGACCTCCTGCAATGGCAACTGCCTGCAGTTTAAGCACGCCGGGTACAAGGATTACCTCCTCTATGGTATAACAAACACCGGCTTCGCTAACTAAAGCTTCTCTGCATAGCCGGCCTTCGACCGGGCGCAAGGATTTTATACTCTATGGTATAACAAACACCGGCTTCGCTAACTAAAGCTTTTCTGCATAGCCGGCCTTTGGCCGGGCGCAAGGATTTTATACTCTATGGTATAACAAACACCGGCTTCGCTAACTAAAGCTTCTCTGCATAGCCGGCCTTCGGCCGGGCGCAAGGAATTTCTCCTCTATGGTATAACAAACACCGGCTTCGCTAACTAAAGCTTCACTGCATAGCCGGTAACCATAAGACACTGCAATTGCAATTAGCAAAATTTTCTTCTTTGATAAACTTAAGTCATTGTATTCAAAAAGTTTGAAATATCCCGTTATAAATACAGTTTAAAATTTTAAACAATTTTAAGAAATTGCAAATAATTGAAAATTAAAAAACTCCCACAAAAAATGAAATAACTCCCACAGCAAATGAAATAACACCGAAAACCAAAATAAAATGAAATAACTTCCACGTTAATTTTCTCGGGGACTTATTTCATTGGGATTTTATTTCATTACGAAATAGCTCCCAGGCAAAAAATGAAATAACTTGCAAAAAAATTAAATAAAACCGAGAGGGCTGGGAGCTATTTCATAATGAAATTACTCCCACATTTGTATGAAAAATTTTTGGGTCAAATTTAATTTTTTTCTTGGGACTTATTGCACCTGGGAGTTATTGCACGGAGCCTTTAAGTAAGCTTTAAGGTACAAGCACATAACACGCGTTAGTGCGCGCGCGCTCTGTTGACTTCAGTCAAAAAAAGTTTAACTAGTGTAATTTCATAGAACAAGCTACATGCAAAATATTTTGACGTGTTTGCGCCAGAAAGTTGAACTTTTTAACGCGTTGTGTGACAAGTAATCAGCTGACAATAAAAAGAATAATTTAACACATTTGTGAATCATGAAAGAAAAACTTATTGAAGAGCTTAAAAAACATACAATATTTATATAAAAAGTATAAATTCAATAAAATATTAAAATAAGCGTATTCTGTAAGTCGCTTAGCTAGCCCCCCGTTGCCACACGCAAGTGCAAGTTCGAAAAACTAAATCCACTTACACTTTTTCACTAACATTCACACAATTATTGTACCAAGACAATCGGCTGTTTCCTCAATTTTCCGTTGATAATACGTAATGTAATGTTTACTACTTGCATGTGAAAACGTAGGGTAAAGCTAAAGGTCCAATTAGACGTGAACTGTTTAAAGATTTTTTATTTTAAAAAGCTTTTTGCTTAAACTGTTTTTCGAAACTTTGCGAAAAATTTCTTAAATACATTGTATACATGACAAGATTGCCAAAAAGTAATAAAATTGTTTCCAAAGGAACAATAATCTGTGAACTGCTTTTCAATTTTGACGATTTTTTTTTAATAAAAATATGAGAAACTTTACAAAAAAATGGTAAAAATTAGTCTCACAAAAAGTCGAATGCTGCTTAAAAAGGGTCAAATTGTGACTTTAGTCGGGCTGGTGGCGAAATACGCCGATTGTCATTAAATTTTGCACAAATTTGTTTTCAATAACTTGAAATAAATCTACTAAGCGTCGTTAATATCGCTCCATACTCTGAAGGGTCATAAATTTTTTATAATTTTAGCTTTCAACATAAAATTTTTATTTTGCAATATTCTATTTTTACACTAAATTTAATTCTTTTAGATTTCGTAAAACTTACCTTAAAACATTATTTTTTTCTCTAATCAATAACTGCTTAAAATTTCTTGCAACTTTCTTTAAATCTTATTTTACTGTTTTTTTTACATATTTTCTAATTTCAATTTAACTTTCTTTTAATTTTATTAAATTTTTCACTATTTCTTAAAAAGGCCATATTTTGTGGTAATTTACCATCTTTAATAATTTATTACTCTTTTTATTCTCAAAAACAAAAGATAGTTTCATATTCACTCTTAAAATCTCATGGTCTCTTAATTAACCAACAAAAAACATCAAATCAAACCGTATTCTCTTTCAATTATCTTGCTTTTAGTCAAGACACTTTCCTTTCGCTTCTTGACTTTAATTTTTCCCCTCAAATACATTCTAAACAAACCAACTCACATTAATAAAAAAAAACACAACAAAAAACACATCATTCTCTGCTTCCCACAACCGCGACGATTGTTAAAAACTTAAAACCAACAGAGACTGCGCTGTCGTTAGCTCAGCTTTGTATGAACAAATTTTCTATTACTGTTTTTACAAAGAAGTATTAAACTTTTCGCTTAGATTTTCTAATTTTCTAATAGAATATTGTTTTAATTTTATTTTTCTATAAAAATAACTAATTTGTTTATCACTTTTGACTGGGTTTTTAATGAATTTAAGGGAGTATTTCTTTAAGACGTTCACGCACTTTGAAAATTTCTAGAAACTAAAAAGAATAGGAAATGGAAATTAAGCAAAGGTAGTTGAAAAAAACTGGCTGGTAAGACTTTTGTGTGAGTGTAAAAGAGACAGATAGTGTGAAAAAATGTAGAAAAAAGCTTTTATTGCAGTAAGAAAAGATGATTAGGGAAATTATTAGGTTTTATTTTAGAGTAATTCTTAAGGTAAATTATAAAAAGTTCAATTTAGATTTTCTATTGACAACAGGGATGGGTAAGTGCTAATAATAATTATATTTTTGTTTTAAATGAGTACTTTTGAGTAACGATTATCTATACACAATTATAGGTAAAAGAAATTGAATAAGAAATGGATAACTATTAATATTTAATTATTATTGCCAGGGATGGGTAAATGTAACTAATAGAAAAAAAAAATATTTTTAAAATAAAATGTAGAAAAAGTAATGAAAAGTAGGAGCGATTTCGATGAAAATTTAAAATTTTAATGAAAATTGTATATTTTATATATTTTTAAATTAGAAGTAAATTGTAATTATTTGTTTGTACCAGAGGCGGGTAGTGCTTGGAATTTTTACACAAAGGAATAAAATTATTATTTTTTCTTTTTTTTTTAAAGAAAATTTAACGTTAGGGCGAAAAAATGTTTCCCCCAAACATAATAAAGACATATTAAACAAATAGAGTTGTCAACCGATTAAGAATAATTCGATTACTTGATCAAACAAAACCAAACTCTTGTTCGAATTGATTAATTAATGTCGATTTGATAACTCTATAAACAAACTAAGCAAGTTTTTGGGCAAAGAACTGGCTTTTTTAAGAAACTATCGCATGAATCGAAAACAATTTTTGTTAAAGTTAACACAAGTAATTTTATTTGAAGTTGACCTTAAAACGAATTTTAAACATAAATTGATATTTAAATATTTTGTCAAAATCGACCATTAATATTTTACAAAATACGAAGTAAAGCGTTAAATTTTTTACATAAAAAATGTAGCATTTATTAGTTTAAGAAAACTGAATATAAAAATAAGAAACTCTTTTTTGATTTGCTTAACACGTCGGTTCAAATAAAAATAAGATGAATATAATTAACCAAGTCTTCTTGAGCATTTTCTGCAATATTTAAAGACATTCCTTGCCTTTGTTTCTTGATGCAAGAAATGGGATTCTACTTAAAACTCAAGAAAACTAGACAAATATTAAATAAATGCAGCCCGGATTTCAGATATATTCAGATATATTTCTTATTATTAATTAAAACAAAGAAATTTTTTCATTTCGTATTTTAAGAAATTTTTTAACATAAACCAAAAACGTGAATTTTTTGATCGTTAAGAAAATTTTACTACATACGAACAAAATAAGTTAAAATCATGAAACTATTTTTGGATTTTCTTGTTTTTAGAAACAATATTGATTACTTTGGAAAATAAACTTCTTTCCGTGTATACAATTAAAATAAATTTTTTTTTAGCTGTATTTAAGTTAACTTTAGCTCGCATTAAGTCATTAGTTTTTGCTTAAACCAAGCCACACATATGCTTAGAATAAGACATTTTTGGCTTGGACGAGAATGGTGCAAAATTTTCGTTGTTGAAGCCATATTTTTCGGTGATTTAGTAAATAAATCTTTTCGCGCAAACATAACTTGATTAAAGATTAGTACCACACGCAGAGAAAAAACATGTTTAAATATGGTCACCTTCAACAAAACTATTTTTTATAGAAAATGTTGAATATATTATGTTTAATTTAGCCATATTTTTAACACCAGTTACCGTATTATACTTAAGCACACAATGCTTAGAATAAGACATTTTTGGCTTAGACGAGAATGGTGCAAAATTTTCGTTGTTGAAGCCATATTTTCCGGTGATTAAGTAAATAAATCTTTCCGTGCAAACATAACTTGATTAAAGATTAGTACCACACGCAGAGAAAAAACATGTTTAAATATGGTCACCTTCAACAAAACTATTTTTTATAGAAAATGTTGAATATATTATGTTTAATTTAGCCATATTTTTAACACCAGTTACCGTATTATATTTAAGCATAATTTAACTATATTATTGCAACTGATAACCATATTATGGTTAAATAAGCTCTCCATCAAGAAGCCACAACCATATCATGGTTGCCTCTAAGCATGTTATGCTAAAATTTGACAATAGTTTGTTTTTAAATTAAAAATAGCATTTTCCTCTTTTCCAAGAACAACATGCTATTGTTGAAACCAACCATGCTATCATAAGTGTTAAGCATATTTTTGTTGTAATTAACCATAAGATGTTCGGAGACAAACATAATATGGTTGTGGCTTCTTGATGGAGAGCTTGGTTATTGGTTGCAATAATATAGTTAAATTAAACATTAACATTTTCTTTAAAAATAGGTTTGTTGGAGTTAACCGTATTTAAACATGTTTTCTCAACAGCTACAAAACAACACTTTTCATAAATTTTAGCTCTTGTTGTTTGAGCGTTTTTTATTAAAATAAGATAAGAATGAAAAGTTCGCTTTGTCAATAAAAACAAGCAATCAAATGTTTCTTTAACAGCCAATATGTAAAAACAGGGAAAAATTCGAATTTTATCGGGTTATTCCGCCACATACCGTCACGTTTACGTAAGAGTTACTTTTTATACCCTCCACCACAATTAGTTGTGAAGAGGGTATATTCAGTTTGTCATTCCGTGTGAAACTTTTTTACTATTCATCTCAGACCCTATAAAGTATATATATTCTGGGTCCTTGAGTAATTTTAAGTCGATTTAGCCATGTCCGTCTGTCTGTCCGTCTGTTGAAAACACGCTCACTTTCGAAAAACTCAAAAGAAATCAACAAACTTGGTGTCAAATTGCTTGTAGTTATCCTAAGCAGTTTGGGATTGAAATTCAGCAAAATCGGTTCAATAGGATCTGAGCTATGAATCAAAATGTGGAACCACCACTTAAAAAAAATTGATAATTTTGTTACAAAAACTAACATAAATGGTGGAAAAATGCACTGAATGATATAAGATTTCGCAACAATTCGTTTTATTCAACTGGAAATCACGCTGTAAAATTTCGTGAAGATCCGTCAATAATTTACCCTAGGCCTCATATAAACCCTACTCCCGGAAAACAGTTTAGTACGCCTAAAACCGTAAAAAATAATGCAATCATAACAAATTTTGGTCCGTCACAGTTTTATAGGACTATAAATGATACTGTGAAATTTCGTGAAGATCGGTACATAATTTACCCTAGGCCCCATAGAAACCCTACTCCCGGAAAACAGTTCAGTACACCTAAAACCATAATTAATAATGCTATCATAACAGAAATTGGTACGTCACAGTTTTAAAGGACTAGAAATTACGCTGTGAAATTTCGTGATGATCGGTCCATAATTTACCCTAGGACCCATATAAACCCTTCTACCGGAAAACAGTTTGGTTGCCTTAAACCATAATTAATAACAAATCGTCACAGTTTAAGATTATAATAACATCATACAGATATTACTCCTTAAACATTCGAACTGTCGGTGGAGGGTATCAAAGATTCGGCACAGCCGAATATAGCACTCTAACTTGTTTATTAATAATTTGGTGAGGCTGATCCGCAACTAATACGTTTGCTTAAGAGTAACTTTAGGAATGTAGTTCATCGGTTTAAAACGAAGAGTTTGTTCGTTTTATTTACATTTAAAACAAGTAAGAAAGTATAGTCGGTCAAGGGCGACCATGTGATACCCTACACCACAGTATTTAAAAACACATCATACTTATGTGTCCATATAAATATGGATTTATCTATGTTTATAAACTTCATTAAAATCGGTTTGAAGTTTGTGAGAGGCAGAAATTGCTCCCTACCTCCCCTTGTGGTTCTATTTGTGAAAAACTGTATTTCTTATGTGTCCATATAGATATGGATCTATCTATGTTTTAAATTTCATTAAAATCGGTTTGAGAGGCATAAATTGCCCCTATCTCCCCTCGTGGCCCTATTTTTAAAAAATGCATACCCTTTGTGTCCATATAGATATGGATCTATATATGTTTAAAATTTTATTAAAACCGGTTTGATAGTTTCTGTGAGGAAGAAATTTCCCCCTATCTTTCCTCGTGGTCCTACGATTCCGCCTATAGGTTTTGTTCTTGTGCCAATAAGAACTTATGTCCCAAATTTTATCAAATTATCTCCAAAATTCCGACCTGTACTTTGCGCGCAAGGTTACATGGACATTGTTAGTTCGACTCAGAAAGTGATTCTGAGTCGATCGGTATACTTTAAGGTGGGTCTAGGACCAATATTTTAAGGCGTTACACACATCAGCACAAATGCATAATACCCTCTCCACTATTGTGCTGTGGGTATAATAACATGTCATCTGACTTTTATGAAAAAGGAATAATTTTTACGGTCCCTGAAATCAAGCGATGAAATCTTCGTTCGAAATCGATGAACAGGCCGTGAAACTTAAGCTGAGACATGAAATAAACCCTTAACCAGCACTTGTCCTTTATACTTAAAAAAAAACATTCACTAGAACTTCAGTAAGAACCTTAAAATTATTCTGAATTAAACCTGCACACAGAAAAAAATACCAATGTAAAATTAGCATGGCGAAATGTTGATTGAGAATTATTTAAATTTATCATTATTTCTTATTAATTTTAAATGATAAATATTAAAATAACCTTTAATCACGTTTATTTAATATTATTCACTGTTAAAATAACATTGTTCAATATTGAATCCATATAAACCTGTTTTTTATATTAAAATCAAAAGTTTATCTTGTTAAATTAACACGCATACGTACTTAAGTATGTAAATTTTTTTATTTTCATGTGTAAAATATGTTATAAAAGAAGACAATTCCCGTATTCTTTTAGTTAAATAGTACATCAAGTTTTCAAAGTAGAATGATGACGAAAACCATATCGGGCGATTCTGCTGATGCTTCTGTTAACAAAGGAGAATACAAAATAAGTAAAACATGTGTTAAAGGGGTAATTGTTTGGATTATTCTTAAATAATTGCGTGTCTCTGAAGCTTCTACACACTGTTAAATCATACTCCAACCAATTTGATTCAACATGAAACGCACGTTGTTTCAACTTGAAATAACTTTCATTCAACGTGATTCGGACTGTTATTTCAATATGAATGACATTTTGCCCTAACTTTACTGCAATGTTTAATTAACATGAATTATAGTTATTTTAATAAAAAAAATGTTGTTCGCAAGTTATTGTAAAATTAGGTTGAATTAACATGAAAAACGTATGAAACAAAATCCGAGAAATTTTAAATCAGCCTTGTTTTCGACGTTAACTTGATTTTTTTCTGTGTGTGAAAAGAAATTAAGCAATTGCAGAACGGAACAAAAGCTGATCGATCCATTTTTAAACTAGCAGAAGAATATGTAAAAATTGTCTTAAAAATTTCTCTATTAAATTCTTAAATATATCTTCATCCTTGAAATTTTTTTTTTCATCTTCTTCTTTTGATGTAAATTTTTTATGCATTTGTTGAGTCTCTTTTTAATTTGTTTTGTATTTAAACATGTCATGTCTTTAGTTTTTCATTAAAAATTTAATTACAAAAATTAAAATTTCATTATTTAATATTAAATTATTTATAACTTTACATTTCTGCTTTTTTTTCTTCTATGAATTTGTCGCACAAGCTGCAACATCTTAGCAAAAGAAACGACAACAAGGGTAAGTGGCAACAAGAAGAGATTTAAAATGAAAGTAAAACAGACGATGAGGCATAAGAACGTTACGAAAAAGAAAAAAAAAATTAAAATTAATATTTAATGCATTCATTTGCCGCCTTGATAATTACGCTTAACTATTTCATTGTCAGCTTAGATGTGAATTAAATACACTCAAACCTTTAGCCAGGCAACCAACCAACCAACCAACTGCCAAGTTGCTGTTGATGGCGGTAACAAGGACATTTAGAAAAAAAAAGAAGAAGAAATAAATGGAAAATATATAAAAAGGTCCTTAGTACGTCTAACGCCTAGAAAATTGCAGCTAATGACTATTTTCTATTTCTTTTCTTTTTATTTTCATTTAACAAAACTCATTTACTCTCTTACTCATGTATATGATTCAAGTTTGAGCAAAACGTTAAAGACAAGTAAATTGTCCTGGCTTAAGTGTACAAATGGCGAGAAAAATAGAAGTTATCGTATGAAATGAAATGAAATGAAGAAGACCTGTAAATGACAAAGAAAATTGTCTTTTCATAGCACAGTCCTTAATGTATGCTATAGATTTTCTTAGCTAAAAGTAAGCGTATGTAATTATCAAGAGATCTTTGCTTTTTGAGAAAGTGTGTGTATGTGTGTGTGTGTGCACTCGCACCCACCTGTTTAACAATTAATGCCCTTAACACACACACAGATATTAACACGGTTTATATTCGCATTTGTCTTTTTTCGAAGACTTTTTTTCTATCCTCTTTCTTCATTTCAATGTGTTTAAGAGCGTTTTGTTCGTTTTATCTTCTTCTTCCCTTTTGTAATTTGTCTCCCAAGTAATTAGTAAGATTTAAATTGGTTTATATTCTTCTTCATTTTTTATCCTTAACTTCCGTTTTAGACATTTTACTTAAACGACAGAAAGACAGACAATATGACAGAGTGGAAGAAGGTTTCTTTTCATTTATTTTATTTCGTTTTTTTTTGCGTCAGTTAAAATGCGTTTATTTCATCATCATCATTTACATGAGTTTAGTCTATTTATATACTTAAATTACATGCTTTATATTCATATACTTAAGTTGTAAATGTAGTAGTGATATTTGAGTGTGTGTAAGTTTCTGTGTGTTGCCATATTTGGTGTTCTTTAAAACACCTTTTCATTAGATTGCAAACATTTAAATGGGCTAAATATTAAATTTATCTCTAAGTTACTTGTGGTCTAAATATTTTAGTTAATCTAACATTTTTTTCTTTCAATTATTGAAAGAAATTAGACTTAAAGTAAATCACTTACCCATAAAAACAAACAAGTAGTCAAAATTTTGTGAATGGACTTACCTAGAACGAAAAAAAACGAAAGAAATCATTGAAAAAAATTTCAATATAATAAATTTATTTCGTACAATATTTTGCTCAAAAAAAACGAGTTTGCATGTTTCTAAATTGAAATCGAAAATATTTTCATACGAATGGAAAAACAATGATAACTTAGTCAGTACAGTGCTGCAGGATACCATTAAAATAAAATTTCGTTAAAATATTGTAACTGGCTACAACTAAGTGTATAACTAAATACGGGATGGACAACAAGATTCTTTAACGCATAATTTGTGTCTTTAGTTACTTTTGCGGGTAATCAGCTGTCTTTTATTTTCGGGCATTGAGCGAATAAGTGTTAACAACAGCCCGGTGTGCGATCGCGAATGGGTAGTCATTTTACCGCGATGCGAGGGATAAAGTACAAGGACGTTTAGAGTCAAGCGGGCGGTAGTGATGTTAGCCAAGAACGGCAGGGCCTCGTATGCCAGAAGGGTCTTAACCGAGTACGAACCAAGAACTACCCCCTGTCTATTTGTGTGTGATTTTCATAGTTGAAGCGGTTAATTTAAAACCTTTCTCTGCACCCCTTTTTACAAGGTGGTTTGATGAAACTACTTGTAGTGGTAACCAGGAAAATCTGGCCCATCATAGATGAAAATAAAACACTGCTCTCCTTAAGGCTGTCCAGCCTTCACTTCAGAAACCTAATTACGGTTATAACTGGTGCATTACATACTTTATATTGAGTAGAAGGAGGAGGAGGAGTCAAATGAACATCTTCTCTGTGCCTGGCATTCGGAGACTTAAGACTCAAATTGTTTAGTCGAAGAATCCTAAGTGACAAGCCCTGTCTCTCTGATATTGATTTGAACAGGATACATTCCTTCATTGAATTAACCGGATGGCTGGGTGAGAATGTCAATAGTCAGGTAACATAAGACGCTTAGGAGACGGTGTGATATGCTAAGCCAGCGTAAACTAATTACTTTTTTCACGTCAGATGTGCTTAATTGCTGCTAACTTAGCCCTGTGTGTTTCACTATCCCCCATTAAAATAAAATAAACGACTTTTATTTTGAATCGGTGCACTGCAGTGTTCAAAAAAAAATAAACAGAATATTATTTATCGTTCGGCTCACACTCCCAGGAACGATATATATCTTTTTTAGTGTTTGTGTAGACAAACACAACCCTTAATACCGCTCGTAACTATTTTCAAGAAAAAGCCGAGCATTAAATAGTGTTCTGTTCTTCGTTAAAAAAACAGAACAATTGTAGTGGTACTGTTTCTTTTTTTACATTGATAAAGAAATGGACAAACAAAAAATTTTAGCAACGACTGCAGCAAGAACAATTTGTTTGTGTAAAATTATTTTGTTGGATTTTTTTTCGTATGCGTATTTTGTAAAAAATGTTTTTTTTTAACTAATCAAAAGGGCGCTACGCACAACAGAAACGAACGAACATTAATTAGCTTAACCGTACACAAAAAAACTGAATTTAATGTTCTCATCTTTTGTTGAGTTGGATAAGAACAGTATTAATTTTGTGTTCGAATGATGACAAACTGGGAAACGTTATTTTTTTTTTTTTTACTGATTTACTACGCAAACACTTTTTATATCTGTTATGTTTTCCACAAATCTACAGAACCGAACACTAAGGAGCGATATTTAGTGTTTAGTTTTGATCACTGTTTTAAAAAAATATCGTGTTTTCATAACGCAGCAATTCATACCAAATTTCAAACTTCTGCTATTATCCTTCTCCAGACATTTAAACAATTGTACTCCAACATTGGGGGCTTATCGACGTACACACGGTCTTTGATGTAGCAACACAAAAAAAAGTCTAACGGCATCAAATCGCATGATATTAGTGGCCAAATGACGTCGATAAAACATAAAACTGCGCGTTCTGGAAACTTTCCATCCAACAAAGCCAAAATATGTCGTTATGTGTGACCCGTGGCACCGGCTTGTTGAAACCAAATCTCGTTCAGTTCATAATTAATTAAAGCTTTTTTGGAAGAGAAGGGCTTTAAAATCAAAAACGTAACAAATATCAAAAATAGGGATAAAAATCCCCAACCACTATTTCGAGTGGAGCTTGAACCCGGCGACGTTAAGCTCAAAAAAAATGAAACGCATCCAATTTATAATTTGAAATATATTCTGTACAGAAGGGTAACTATTGAGGAGCCGCACAAAAGAAATGGTCCTGTTCAATGTCTAAACTGCCAGGAATTTGGCCATACTAAGGCATACTGCTACTTACCCCCTGTTTGCGTAGTATGTGGTGAATTACATGGAACAGTTCTTTGCGACAAGTCTAAAACCGACCCCAACGTAAAAAAATGTAGCAACTGTGGCGGTAATCACACTGCCAATTATAGAGGATGCCCTGTATATACTATCGTCAAGCAGTCGGTCGGACCGAAAACTAATCCCCCTCAAATGCAGGTAACAAATCAGGTTAACACAAATGCAATTCACGCCCCCCAGCCTAGTAATAACAGAACCTCTTACGCTAACGTCCTAAAATCAAACCATGAGCCAATGCAAGGTGCCTCGCCAAGTAATGATGAAACTCAATTTTCTAATTTAAGTCGTTTAGAAAAAACCATGGAAACATTAGTGCAAACAGTAAATAATTTTACGAACACAATGGGTAATATGATGCAGGAAATGCTTAGAATGCAATCGATGTTATTGCAAGCTGTAATTAACAAACCATGAACTGTTTAAAAATTTGTTTTTGGAACGCAAACGGCATCCGCCAACATAAAAATGAATTAGAATACTTTCTTAAAAATAAACAAATTGATGTCATGATGATTTCTGAAACTCATTTGACCTCAAGAAGTACGTTTAAAATAAATGGTTATATACTATATGATACCAAGGACCCTCGAGATAGAGCTTGTGGAGGTTCTGCCATTTTAATAAAGGCCCGAGTCAAACACAACCTAATGTGTGATCATCGTGAAGATTATCTCCAGGCAACGAACATTTGCGTTGAGGAATTAAATAGAAACCTAATAATTTCATCGTTATACTCCCCGCCTAGATTTTCAATATCGGAGGACCAATATTGTAAATATTTTAAATCATTAGGACCGTGTTTCCTAGCCGCTGGCGATTATAACGCTAAACATACCCTCTGGGGGTCGCGACTTATAACACCAAAAGGTCGTGTTTTATTTAACATAATTTCTAAAATGGATTTAAATGTGGTAGCGAGCGGACAACCAACATATTGGCCCACTGATCTTCAAAAAATTCCAGATGTCATAGATTTCGGCGTGGTTAAAAACATTCCCATAGAAACGATTCAAGTTGAAGCCTCCCTAGATTTATCTTCCGACCACACACCTACAATCGTTACTATAATGAACCCCAATAGAATTGTTCCTCCGACGACAGCTACGCAAATTAATTGGTTGAAATATAAAAAATATCTCAGTACCCATTGCACAGAAAATATTCCGCTCAGTACACCGGATTATGTAGATCGCTCTATTGACAATTTTGACAGTTTTCTGAAACTAGCTGTTCAACATTCCAATATTGCCCCCAAAAAAACAAAAACTATTAAAATATATTCCACAGATGTCGAGCATCTTTTGTCTGAAAAAAGGAGGGCTCGAAGAGAGTGGCAATTGCACAGATCCCCTCAACTTAAGAACTTACTTAAAGAGTGTACAAAAAGACTAAGAAAGTTACTGCAGACTAAGAAAACGGCTTCTCTGGAAAAATATCTTAAGGAACTTGATGCAACCCCACAATCAGACTACTCATTATGGCGTGCAGCTAGAAATCTCAAAAGGCCAGTTGTCTCTAAACCACCATTAAGAAACTTGAATGGAAGTTGGGCAAGAAATGATGTTGAAAAAGGAAATCTGTTTGTCAATCATTTAAAAAACGTATTTACCCCAAATATATCTCACGATATTGCGGTCGAGTTACCACCTGTTGCTGCTAGAGCAGCTGTTCCGCTAAGATTTGAGATAAGAGAAATCGAAAAGGCTATTTGTGATTTAAACCCCAAGAAGGCTCCTGGGTTTGACAAGATCAGCAACAAAATGCTTTTGGAGCTACCCAGCATAGCAAAGAAAATTATTCTTTTAATTTTTAATGCTATTTTACGCCTTGAATACTATCCTCAAAAGTGGAAGGTCTCCTTAGTCACCATGATACCTAAACCTGGAAAGGATCACACAAAAGTTGAGTCATATAGGCCTATCAGCTTACTTTCTAATATATCAAAGCTGTTTGAGAAGCTGTTAGCGTCAAAATTAACCCCAATTTTAAATGAAAATAGATGTATTCCTAACCACCAATTCGGCTTTAGAAGAGAACACAGCACAATTGAGCAAACCCATCGTATAGTAAACGCAATAAGAAAAGCCTTTGAAGAAAAAAAATATTGTTCCGCTCTCTTCATCGATGTTTCTCAAGCTTTCGATAAAGTCTGGCATGAAGGCTTATTACATAAATTGAAGCTAAACTTACCAGTAAACATACACAAGCTGTTAGAAAGCTACTTAGTCGGTCGAAAGTTTATTATTAAAGAAGGTGATTATTTAAGCTCTCCTCAGCAAATTGACGCTGGAGTCCCTCAGGGAAGCATCCTGGGCCCACTTTTATACTTAATATATACCTCGGATATGCCAACAAACAACTACACACAAACTTCAACATTTGCTGATGATACAGCTTTTTTGAGCGTGCACGAAAACAGTCAAGAAGCATCTCGATACCTACAGGATCATATATTTCAACTCGAACTATGGTTAAAGCAATGGAGGATAGAGGTCAATGAGCAAAAATGCGTACATATAACATTCACCTTGCGTCGGGAATCATGCCCCCCTATTAAAATCAATAATCAAATAATACCTCAAAATTCGCATGTAAAATACCTCGGTATTCATCTAGATCGCCGTTTAACGTGGAAAAGCCATATAGAGGCAAAATTAACTCAAATGAAACTAAAAGCCATCCAAATTCATTGGCTTATTGGAAGAAACTCTGTCCTTAGTCTCGACTGCAAACTTCTTCTTTACAACTCCATCTTAAAGCCAATCTGGTGCTATGGCATTCAGTTATGGGGCACTGCCTCGGCCTCTAATATCGAAAAAATTCAAAGGCGCCAAAATAAACTACTTCGAATAATCACAGCTGCCCCTTGGTATGTTAAAAACTCAAATATTCACAAGGATCTCAATGTTCCATTAGTTAAAACTATGATTACGAAATATGCAGTAAAATACTTAAAAAGGCTCGAATTGCACCCGAACCCACTAGCACGAAATATTTTAAATGATAGCGGCCACACTCGCTTAAGAAGAAGAGACACTGCGGCACTTGTCCAATTAGATGAGCGATAAACACCTATAAAAGTGAACAGAACCCGCGATGAACAAAATTTTTGTCTGGCACTGGCAGGACAAAAAATAATATTAGGTTAAGATTTGATTAATTATTGTTAGTTCATATTTAATATATGAAGATTCAATAAATAAATAATGAAGAAAAAAAAAAAAAAAAAAAAGTTCATAATTAATAGAGTCAATTAAACGTTTAATTCACTGGATTAAACGTTTAATTTATATGATTAAACGTTTAATTCACTTAATTAAATTTTTAATTAAAACTGATTTAATTTTTAATTAATGATTTAATTGGTGAAAAATGTAAGAGAATTTTTATCTGTGCAGGCTTTACCATATTTGTAAAGCTCCCAGTCCTGCCAATTCCTTGGGGACTAGGTCGATTGTGACGAACATAATTACCCCGTAATGCTAACACGTTTGAACCAGCACTTTTTTGGAGTAAGATTAACTATTTTTAAGCGTCCTTCGGTTGTTAAACGATCAATATTCGTAAATGAAAAAACCTTTAACTAAATAAATGGCACTTCAGATAAGAGATATTTTACAAATGGCAGCCTTCCCAAAACACCGGTGTTAACAACTAAACTGCTTTTATATGGGACTTTCCGACGCTCACATTTTCATTTCAGCTCGCTTTTTGACAGATGTTTTTTACTGATAAACATACTATTTCTTCCAAATTTTTTAACTTTAGCTGTAACCGTTCTCCTTTATTGTCTTTGTATGGGATATGCCTTGCAAGATAATTATGCAATGCAAGCAGCTGTTTAAAAACGTTTGCAAGTACCGCGATTTATCCAATACATAATAAAAAATTGGATACCGCACAAGTTTTAGACGAGAAATGTCGAAAGGCAATTTTGCATGTCCAAAATGCTGCACGAATGCTACAAAAAGCTGGCTTTTTGCATCGAATAGTTACTGATGTTGTTGAACCAAAATTGCAAAATTTGTTTTGTTTTCAATATGATTAGAGTTTTTTTTTCCCGGAGTTTTTCGATTCCCGGGAAAGCGGGAAAAATTTTTAAATTTCCCGGGATCCCGCTCCATACAAATAATACAAAGTAAACTTGGTTTTATTAATGAAAAAAACTTTTATAAACAAACGTGAGGGAACTTGTCTACAAAGTAAGTAAAATAAATGCTTAAATACTACAAAAATAATTGAAGATTGAAAGCGGAACTTGAATTATTATTACCTTTGGCTATTATAAGTAAATTCCGTATTATGATGATCTAGTACAAGATAAAATAAACATAACAATAGAGGTACTCAAGATATGAGATCAAAAAGTAAATTCATAAAATATATAAAATATTTTAATAAATATATTAACATTTTTTAACGGCGTAGGAAATTACTTTCTGACACGCTCAAAGCGTTTAGTGAGTCGCCAAAGAGTATATTTCTGATTTTGTTTACTGATTACCATGTTTCCGAAAAATTTCGTTTACTTTTTTACCGAGGTTGGACAAATAATTAAAAGTGCACCGTTGTTACATGCTTCTGATGTCAAGGTTGATGCAAAAAATAGCATCATCCGGACTACTTCTTACAAACTATTTCTTTTCATTAGGTCCATCTGTAATCTTTAGGACAATGAATTTTTCAATTTGATGTTTAAGTAACTTACACGAGTTTCATTATTTTTTTATTTCGGTTTCCCCGCACTTCCCGGATATATTACCCAGCTCGATTTTTTTTTTTTTTTTGTAGATACGACTATGTTGCAATAACGGAGCGATATGTTTATGTATATCCTATTTTTAAGACTTGTCCATGGACAATGCGAATTTACTGCCTGCATCTTATTTTGAATTTATGTTCTTTATCAATTCATCACTTCACTTAATTTATTAATTATCAACTGTTGCACTGCCCATTCTGCTTTTAATAGATTTATTGCCGCAGGAGACATTAATTTACGTTTGTACACATTTCTTATAATTGATCTAATCGACAACCCATCCACAGATGCTAATTTTTAGAGAAAAGAAAACTAAATTTCAGAGTAAAAATAGCTGTTTTCTGAAACTATGAAGAACTTTTTATTTCCCGGGATCCCGCAACAAAAATCCCGGGAAAACGGGAAATATAATAAGTGAAATTGGAAAAAACCCTAAATATGATTTCTCACATGAAATGTTGCCTCCAGTTGCTAAAAACAGGCAATACATTTATGTATTTTAAGTTATACACTTAAATTTTAGAACGACCTGGAGTATATATTTTATCAATATCTAGGATTTTGGTTTTTGCACACGAAATAAAAGGCTTTACAAACCACTGTTCATCTCTCGTGTTAGAGCTGCACACGAAATAAAAGGCTTTACAAACCACTGTTTATCTCTCGTGTTAGAGCTGTTAATTAAAAGCACTAGTAGCTGCCTTTTCCGGTAAATTTAATAAAATAAAAGAAATTCTTTATTACGTTGGACTAGGCGTCAATCCACTCCCTGGTAGATGCGAATAACAAGACATATTGTTACATTCTACCAAATAGCAAAAAAAAAACTCTGAATTAGTCTAGACTTTAGCCTTCTTCTGCAAGGGTATATACATAATTATTAAAATTTTTGGTTTATTTGCTAATTACGTACATAAAAAACATCATTTGCACTAATATTTTTCATAACATTTTCTAATGACATTAACAATCAAAATTTCCTTTAACCCAAATAATTTGTTATTTCAAAATTTCCTCTTTTACACCTGTTATTTATGGTTAATCACTTTAAGATTTTTATCATATTCAAACAATCATAAAAAAATATGAAAGCATGTTACGGAAAAAAGGTAAAATAAAATTAAACTGAACAAATGCTTGGGAAAATTATAGCACCTTGTAACAAATGCACAATTAAAAACAACTTAATGAAATAACAACAGTATTATATTGTTGTCAGTATTGTTGCTGTTGTTATCGTCAGTGCTGTTGGTGTCGTTGTTTTGTAATAACAAGAGTGTAACATGTCTAAATCACTTTGTAATTATCTTTAATAATTAAATATCACTGGTATTTATACGTGTGACTGTATTTACTTAAACATGAATTCATGATACACACACATATACATACATATGTATATGCGTTCAATGAAACAAAATGGTGTTTACCCAGTTGGCCATGATGCAAAGACATCCCAAAGGATAAGTGCATGACAATATCGAATATGAGAAAAAAAATGTTAGTACCCCGGTAAGCTAACTGGTAGTGAGCTAGTCTACCAGCGCTGGGGTTGCAGGTTCGATTCCCGCCAGATACTCTGGTTTATTTCCTGCAGACAAGCAGAGAGCTTCGCGGGATTAGCTTTGGGAATTAAAAACAAACAAAAAAAGAAACAAGAACTGAAACATTGTGATGAACCAATTATAAAAGCGACAAATGCCGCTTAGCTTGTAGCCATTAAAAAAGGTAAAATTAAGGTTAAGGTATCTCAGAAAAGAAATAAGACACTACAAAGGTTAAATGTTAATTTTGTGGCAATTGGTACACAAAAAAAAATTTTTTTTGAACCGGTAAAAGCATTAATCAAAAATAAAATCAGTTTTAATTAAAAATTTAATCAAGTGAATTAAACGTTTATTTGATTTTATTAATTTGTTTACTAGTGCAAATTAAGATTGTCAATTAAAGGTTTAATATACTTGATTAAAAGTTTAATTCACTTGATGAAACGTTTAATTCAATTGATTAAATTTTTAATTAAAATGGATTTTATTTTTGATTAATACTTTTACAGGTGCAAAATTTTTTCTGGATAGGTCTTTTAGACGACATATCAGGTCAAATTCGCGTTGCATTAGCGTCTCATCATATAGTTATTCGAATTTGACGAAAACCTGGTAATCGGCTTCAGCGCAACTCAAACATTTAGAAAAGTATACTCTAACTCCGAGATTTCAACTTTTTAAAAATTTTGCAGGCCTATGCAAATGATTAGTTTTTTGTTCGAGTGCTACAATTATTTTATTTCGATAAGACCAAAAATAATTTGAATAAAAACAAAAAATATGGAAGAAAATATACTTTTTTCAGCAAAAACTAACACAATATGAGATGCCTATAAGCGATAAATACTTATATTACAAGTTAATTGTCGCTAAAAGTGTCAGCGAAGAAAACGATAAAACGTCAGCTCAGAAATAGTTTGACCTACCGACCAATTTTTAAAAACTTGAGTTAGGTATGGGGTATAGATATTTTGAATCCCCCTTTTTGAATCCAAAATCTGTTTCGCGAAATTTGTTGTGTTTTCTGAGATATAAAGCATTCATTCAGGACATTGCATGTTGAATTTTATGTTTTGAGGTCAAATATTAACGATAATTAAAAAATACCAGTTGTAGAACCAACAAGCTGAAGAAATATATTAAATTTCCCGTATTTCCCATTTTGGTACTATTTTTCCCCCCATTATAGTATCAAAAATTGCACAATGCAAAATGTTTTGTAAAAAAGTACCAAAAATAGTTACGATTTTCACCCATTAAACGTTCGAATTTCGAAAAAGTACCAAACTCGTATTCATATTTTTTGATAAGTTTCGAATGTGGTATAAACTTTATTTCTAGGTTTATTGGATCAAAAGATAGATGGGCTGACAAAAACTTACCAAAATTCAGGTTTTACCCGTTTTCACCCTAAAAGAGCCGAATTTTAAAAAAGTACCACACACCTGTCCACTTATTTTTCAAAAGAACAACGATATGTTTTACAGTTCTTCTGTATCTCTTTTAGTTTTAGAGATAAAAGGTTTCCGATTTTACCCTTTTTTACCCCCTAAACATTCGAATTTTTAAAAATCCCGTCTTAGTGGATCGACTTGGGGAGAGATCCACCTCCGGTCCAAATTTCAAGTCTTTAGCTTCAGGCGTTAAGGCTGTACGATTATGAATGAGTCAGTCAGTATACGTATGCAGCACAAGCCACACGGCAAAAAACAATATTTTTCATTTAAAAAAAATACTATTAAATTCTAACTTTATTCATGAAAGTGCGCAAAAATTTACATTTTTCTTCAAAACATATACCGGAAGCAGTGGTAAAAATATATAAAAATTCTATCGGGTACATTTTGAGAAATCTTTATTGTCGTTTTTCTCCACTCCGACTTTTTGGCATATGCGCCAAACCAATTCTGAGCTGACGAAAAGTTAACCCCTACAAATGTATCGCTTTTGATATTCTGCCTTAAAATAAATTCCAACACAAACTTAGAAATTTTTCGCTTGTTCTTAACCTGACGTAAAAATTGTTGCGCATTATTTTTTTTGACAATAAAGCAATAGAAATCTTTGACTTAAGCTATTTTTAGTATTTCCAACATTTCTTATCGTCGTCGAAGCTTTGGCCAACTGGGCATATAAAGATAATCGTTGTATATTTGTATGAAATTTGTAATTTCTATGAAAAAAAAAATAACTCTTTATGACACGCTAATTTTAGATAATCTACAAGTTTTGTTTTATTATCACTTTTATTTTTTGTTATTGAAATTTTTGTGCTCACCTTGATTATTCAGGGAGTACAAATTCTATGAATATAATCAAAAATGTATTAAAATGAAATAAGTGTTGGAAGTCTTTTACAAAAAGTTTTTTTTTTAAATAATAATGAATTTGTTTTAACTTGGAAACATCATAATAACAGAAGAAATGGAATTAGCAGAAGAAATCCGAACTTAAATCTTTGTTATCTTTTAAGTAAAACTTTTGTCTTATGGCCATTTTCTCAATGTATCGACAAACTGTCTGTTACTTAATATCAACATAAATTTATTGGAACGATAAACTGTCCGTTAACGATTTTGGGTTTCTCAATATACCGACAAAAAACATTGTTTTCAGCTGGCAACGCCACTCAAAATACATGTAAAAGTTGGGAGTCAGCTGATTGAATTTATCTGTACGGCAAATAAAAGGAAAATAAATAATCGGCAAATGAGTGCCGGTTAGCTTTGCGATAAAATCGCAGCAAATGAGACATTGAGAAAACCAAATTTCTGTAATGTGCAGTTTTTCGTTAGGAAAAAAGATAATTGCCTAATGAGAAAATGGCCATTAGTCATCGAAATGTGTGTACCTTCCCAGCTAACATTAGTATATCTACATCAGGGATGTCAGCGCCATACAAAATTGTGGAAATTAATTCACATGTACGCTTACGCTCTTTTATTTTGCGAGCGTAAAATATAATTGTTTACTAAGAAACACTCTCATTCAGCGGGAAATATCGCAAATATCGCAAGGCCTGTTTTGAGGCCTCTAAACATAAATAATATATTAATAGTTGTGCAAGGCGAATTTATTACAGGTGGTCTTAAAAGCCCTGCTGATAACTTTTTTTGTTAGCTTTATCGTTGTTGGATGTCAAAATTTTGTTTATTATCTTGTTTCTGTTTTGTTTTATTTCTGTTTTCTTTAGAAAAGATCAGTAATTAGGCCTCACAATAGGCCTCGCAACCGCACATTTTACCCGCTGGGAATGTAAGAGATAAAAGTAATCTCACCAACACAATCATAATTGACACCACTGAGCTATATTTGTGTTTTAAATGGAGTTCTAGAAAAGAAGCTTTAATATTTCTTATTATTGATTTTGCAGCTACAAACGTTTTAAATCTCTAGTGTACCCGGGTACGCCTTCTATGGTTAAAACGAAAATAAATTGTAGTTTGTTTGAAACAGGTGTGATTGCAGACCTATGTGTCTCAGTTTAAAGAAATAGAGTTGTTAAAATTATAAAAATTATAGATTCCGATTGGACAAATTTTGAATAAAAGTCGATGTTTAGAAAAATTTTGTATTCTAAAATTTATATTTCTTCTAAATCCAAAAAGGTACCAAGAAATTCAAATATGGCCAACAACACATATGTATGACATTTGTTAAAGAAAAAAAATAGTAAAAAAAAGAAAACTTTATGATATTCCTTGAAATCATAATGTTGGTAGCAACAAATTGTCAACACGTACGAATGCACTTACTCAAATGTAAACGGGGTAATAACCATTTCAACATTTTAGTTTTATTTTTCAAGATTTTTTTTCGTTTTCTTTTACAAACCTTTATGTGTATTATAAGCCATAGTGATGATGTTTCTTTTGTTCTACACTGGCAAAAATTGATGCCTTCAATAGACGAAAGCTGTTCTTTAATGTGTGAAACTAAGAAACTTTTGCGTACAATTAAAAACTAGTTTCGAAAATTTACAAAATGTAATAAAAATAGAAATCTTATAAAAATTTTGCATAATTATTTTCCTCCCTTTCACAGCTAGTTGTGTGGAGGGTATACTTTCATTGCCATCGTGTGAAACTTTTATACCCTTCACCCCAGGTGGAAAAGGGTATATATAAGTTTGTCATTCCGTTTGTAATTTCTACAATATTGATCTTAGAGCCTATAAAGTATATATCCTGGGTCCTTAAGAGGAGCGAATTTGATCTAACGATGTCCGTCCGTTTTTCCGTCCGTCTTACGTTTGATATGTGTTTTCCGGAGACTCCAGACATGATAGCAGCTAGCTTGTTTTACATTTATATCACATATAGTCCACCATTTCTTGCTATTGAAATTCAACAAGATCGGTCCACAAATAGCTGAGATATGAGCAAAAAACCACGACTGCCTCTAATTTTTCCCAAAAATTTCTTGTTGTTGTTGTTGTGGGCGGCATTGAAGAAGTGGGCGTGGTACCTCTCGTACAGAAAACATGAAAAATTTTATAAATACTTAAAGTTTTAGGCTGTCATATGACCTATGGATACGCTGTGAGTCCCCTGGTTCGATTCTTGGTTTTTCACAAACAAAATATTTTTTTTTTTATTTTTATGTTCAAAAACGATTTTCAAAAATATTTACCAGTTTTCGATTTTTAAATTTAATTTATAATACAACATTTTCAACATTTTTCATTTTTCGAATTTATTCTATGAGCTAAATTTCTGAAAAATTGTAGGAATAGAACTATTACAAAAAAGCTTTATAAAATACATAACTGAAATTTAGCTCATAGAATAAATTCGAAAAATGAAAAATGTTGAATATAATATAAAGTTACCTTCGGAAGGAAATAATTCCCAGTTTCTATTTGTTAAAATAGTTGAGTTAAATACATTCAATTTATAAAGTAACACTATCCAGTGAGACACAAAGAATGCTGACGACGGCCGTAGCGGGCCAGAAAATGCATTACATTCTGCTGGTGTCTAATAATTGTAAATTTTTCTGTACATTCAATATACCTCATTGCTTTCCAACGGAAGGCTAAGGTAAAATGTAAAAAGAAAATACAATATAATAGTCTGGTAGTGTATAAAGTCATTTCTGAAAAATTGTAGGAATAGAACTATTACAAAAAAGCTTTATAAAATACATAACTGAAATTTAGCTCATAGAATAAATTCGAAAAATGAAAAATGTTGAATATAATATAAAGTTACCTTCGGAAGGAAATAATTCCCAGTTTCTATTTGATAAAAAAAAATAATTAAAAAAAAAAATTAAAAAAAAAATTTTTTACTTTATTGACTTTGTGTAACTATATATTTTTATAAAAATTTTAAGTATAAAAAAAACATACTATTTTTTAGATTATAATAGGCTAAATTATAAAGGATTACATTTGGGACATCTCGAACAAAAATAAGTACTTTTTCTAGTAGAAAAGTAAGTAGACGGCTCGTCAAATTCTCATTATTTTTATGCTTATTTTGTAAGCAAAGTTTTTGCTGGGTACTTTTATCTTGATTAAATAAGACTTTTCAAATAAAACTCAAAAAACCAATCTGTTTTAAATGCGATTTAAGTTTGTTATGAAAATTAACTTAATATTGATTTAAATACTATCCTGGAAATTGGGTATTAGTCTTCTTCTATTTCCCACTTTGTATGAAATTAGGTGTGTTTATTTAATTTGCTAGCAGAAACAAAATTTTTCTCCCATTTATTCAAATAAAAATTTGTTATAATGTGTTTTTACTCTCTCCTTGCAAGATTTACAGTACGTGAACACTTACTGGTACCAAATAAACGAAAACAATAATTATCTGTTATTGAACAGACCTATTGTAAATGACGTTTATAATAATTTTTATTAAGTTTTGCCTGGAATATTTTTTCAGTGTGATAACATTTTTAGTAGCGTGTCATTACAAATCTAGGTTATATTACAATTTCTTTTCTCTAGTTCTTTTATTTTCATATTTTTGCTTAGTTTTTCTAGTTTTTCTTTATTGTACATTTTACACTGTTGAAATATGTACATATGAATGTCTTTGCTACGTTTTCTTGCCGTTTTAAGTAGACAAACTTTTGTTGGATTTGTTTGTTTAACAAGGACATTTCGGTGTGTGTTTTATTCCTTTTTACTGCCTGACTGACTGACTGCCTGCTTGCCTGCTGCTACTCTGCTCTGCTCTGTCTTAAAGTTATTGTGCGTTAAAATATTAAGAATTGTAATAAACATTTCATAAAAAGGTTTGTTTTCATTGCAGTTTATGAAAGGACTTAAATTGTAGGAAATTTATGTTAAAAAGTTTTTTTTTTTTGTTTTGAACAAAAGAAAGCAAAAAAACTAATTTTGAAAGAATAAGACATAAAAAATAATTTTTGTTAATTATGAAAAAAAAGTTAAAAACAAAATATTTTTGTTTGTTTTCCAAAAAAGTGTTTTATAGAAGAAAAAAAATTTTAAGCTTTTTTAAAAATTGTTATCCAAACTAAAACTACAGAAAATCTTGATGATGGATTTACAAAAAAGGAGATCGAGTGGTTGCGATCGAAAAATGTCATGGTAACCTGCCGGCCGGGGTTCGAGCCCCAGCCACGTCAAGAATGAAAGATTATCAATAACAATTTTAATTAATTTTCATGTTTGTAAAATTCCTTTCTTCATAAAAATAATTAAATGAAAATTAAATTTGATGAACTTAAGCCTAATTATAAAAATTTGGATTAAAAACCATAGATAGTTCAACAAAATAATACAAAAAAAAAAAAAATTATTTCAATGTTAATGAAATATATTAACGAGGAAACCACGTCTGAAAATAAATACTCCTAGATAATAACAATTTGGTTCATCTTAGAAACTAGAACTTAGACCAAAAGCAGATATTAAAGTAATCAACGTATATAACCTCCGCTGTGGTTTTAAACGGAGATCTGCTAGCAGCCGAACATTCCCTACAAAAGTAGAAAATCGACCTTTAAAGCCTACTTTTCAAATCAAAACTACCAGTTGATTCCCTGAAGAGCTTTACTGGTAGTCAGGCTGTAACCGAACCTACAGGGTATCATGACTCCCGTGGTACTGTTGTGGGATTATGTTATTAATCCTTTATGGCAACTCTTTTACATAAATAGTTATAAGTATTTAGTAATCGATTTAAAGTTACTTCTAAAGTTACTTTGTATTGGTAACTAACTAAGTATAGACATTAAATAAATGTGCTTTAATAAAACAAGACGTCTTTTATATTTTTCCTAAATACAATAGGTACCAGATGGGATGTCTGGTCATTCGTGATCTCAAGACATCTGTGAATTTTAAACTCTGCCGAATTCCAGGTATTGACTTCACTTGATTTCCCAATGGATAAAGTACCAAAACTTGAAATACAGATGTGAAAATGATTCACCTGGATACTAGCCGTAAGGCCTACTCCTTGGTGGATATAAACCAATGGCTGACAAATACTGCGTTTACCAAGCGGCCTTGTGTGCGAGAGCCACCAGAACACACAGGTAGTAACTCGAATGTATAATCCGGCAGAATAAAAGACACGCCCCTTGGAGCTGAAGCAATCTTATCTCCGCTGCTTTAGGAAAAGCCAATAGCATCTTTTATATAGCAATATCACCTGGGCTGATCCGTTCTTAAAAATCTTGCAGTTCAGGTACTCCACGCGATTTAAAATGGGGTTAAAACCACAGCCAAGACGTGAATAGAGCATCACGTGTTGGAACTTCTCCATGAGAAAAGCACTTTCTGTGCCACAGCGTCCTCCTGCGAAAACCACATATGATGAGAGTAGTCAGCCTCCCCCTACATCATCGGCTTTAGACTCTTCATTTTCCAAATTCAAATCTCACCCTTCATACAGCCCAACCCCGCTCTTCAATCCAACACGCTCCACTCTTTTTCCACAACCCAACTCCACCCTTCTGCATCCTTAATTCCTCGACTCATTCAGAAAATGCAGGTCTCCACCGGTCTTAAAGCGGTCAACCGATCCTCCAATCGCCCAAAAAATACTAAGACTTCACCCTTCAACCAACGCAGTCCACTTCTGTTCTACAACAGTACGCAATCTTTATCTAGCATTCTTCTACAAAGAGTATGTCTTTTGGGGCCTCCACCAACAGACGGCCTGTTACAGAATAATCACGGGCTCCTTTAACTTGTGGTACCAGAAAAAAACTCTGTTTAACCAGGACCCCTAAAGATCTGTCAATATTAAATTACTGCAGAATTTTAATTATTGGCTACAACTGATTTTCTTAGAGGATGAAATATCCTTAAGACAATCCCTACCAGTCCCGGGGGAGTAAAAGACACAGTTGGGCTAGACAAAAAAAAAAAACTTAATTAAACATAATAGACCCATAAAAGCATACAACTATGTTCCGAGCCGCCTATGGTACAATCAGGTCATGCCCATTACGAATCCTATCAGATCCTCGAGACATCATTTATCTGTTCAGCTATCCTGCAAATTAAAACAATGACACAGAATGGGCTCTACTTTCTCTATCTCCTCGGTGCCCTCACACATTCTACACAAATCCTGCCTATCATGCGATAGCCTGTGGTAAAATCTATCATGGTGCTTACAAAGACTTTATTTCGGCTTAGAAGTGAGTTGAAATCGGTCTTCTTTAGCACCGACCATTGCGTTCTTTATTTATTTTGTTTTGCTCCCCCAGGAACGATTACACCTGTTCAGAATCCATACCGTAATCTTCCCTAAATAAAAGCCCAGTTACTGCTGCTTCTAAGCACTCAGAGACATCCAGTTCAGTTGAAGATGTCTAGAACATGGCAGCGTGACGTAGTTGCGGTAGCACAAAGTGTGAAACAGCTAGAATTTTCTGCACCCATACTAATTGAAGTTTCTGTTACCATATCGAAGCATATTTTTTGTGTTGTTACTCCCTTGTTGAATAGCTATTTTCTTAATTTTTGGAAGAACTATTCTCTTAAAACTATCTTAGAATGGAGTGAGGTTCTTGAGATTTCTGTATTAGCAAAGAAGACCTTCGGGACCATCAAACCTCATTCTAAGGCAGCAAAATTGGGGTTTAAAGTAAGCAAACTTAAAAAAAAAATAGCACCCCGAGATTCCCAATCCTGGACTATACCCATAAGACCTTAAATTTATGTGAAACCAGATTAAACTTTAATCACATGCGACTTACTAAAGACCATCCAAATAGGCCTCAGTTTTTGGCTGGACTTTTATCCTTCGAGGATGCAACACCAAGAGCTAAATAATTTTTCAAGACCTTTTTTAAATATATACTTTTTTGTAAAAGCTATAAAAAAACGGTTTAATGCTTTTTTCTCTTAATAAAACTCATTAAAAATTTCATTAAATATTCATTTAAATCAATTTCATGGCCAAACATTCCTTTTCATTTTCATGAGCAATAATTTTTGCATACATTTTATCATTTCAATTACCTTAAAACCCCCATTGAAATAAATAAGAATTTAATTAAAAAAAAAAAAAAAAACAGAAAATACAAAAGTTAAGAAAAAAATTGCAGCCAAAAGCTAAAAAAAAAAATGTTTATTTATATTAAATTCAGCTATTAACTGCTATTAACAAGGCCATCTCTTGACAACAAAGGCCACATTATTGCAGTCGATAATGAATAAGGCAATATAGAAGAAAAAAAAAACTTCTGCAACCCTTCTACACACATGACTCACTCATACAACTAACATTTACTGACACATACAACATTTTTTCACATATATACCCCGAAGGAAACCTGGGTGCAAGTATCTCTAAGTCGCGTGTTTTGTCGACTTTTTTGGTGACTTTTTGGCGATATTGTCAACGAACTTTAATGCGATAAAAAACTTTGTTATGAATTCGTATTTTTATTTCTTTTTTTTTATTAAATAATTAAATTTGACTTATACTTTAAAAAAGTACCAAAAGTGCAGACTTTTGCTGTTAGTAATTCTCTGGTTCCTATGTCTGCATATGTTTCCCAAAGAACTAACAGGTAGTACCAAAGTAAGTAGTAGATTTCCAATGACACGCACATGTTAAATTTTTATAGTAAATAACATTGCCTGGGGTATAAGAAATCACTACTGTGTCTTAAATGAATCACTACAGATTCACTACTGACTTTTCCTACAGGGTATTTAAAGTAAATAAAATACACAATCAAGTAAATTTTCTATGAGTATAAATTAATTTGTTGAACAAATAAAAATATTGATATAATAATTTTTCAATTAAAATTACTATAACGCATATAAATTTATACTCAAAGAGAGGAGGAAAGAAAAAAGAAGTTTGAGTTCAAAATCCGTCTGTGGTGAATTTTTCATACCCTCCTTTAAAAACTAGAAAAATATTTTATGTGAACACTAGCTTAACCCAGTTTGTTTCGCTACTCTCAAAATAAGTAATTTTTTTTTTTTTTAACGAGGAACTAAGACCAAATTTTCCAGAGTGTTCTCTATTTTGGACCCATGGGTAATCAAAGACCCGCCTGAACAAAATTGTGTTATTGGGTTAAGATTCATGTAAATATTCTTTGAGAAGAAAATTATTTAGATATGGGCAGTTCCTCAGAAGTGTCACGTTACGCCAGCAAGCAATTAATATAGTATTTTAGACCCATTTTTTTAATGGCGCTTTTCACTAAAATACAAAAAAAATTAATGTAACGACACGTTTGCGTTGACCGGCCAGGGTCGTAGGGGAGCGAAATAATAACACGCTTATCTTACCACGTTATAATACGTATCGTTTTATTTTAATTACTTTATACGGTTGCTCAGTAGCGCCACCTGGTGCAGTGGAAGCAGAACCAAAGGCCAGCACGAGGTTCACTACTAGGGTGTTGACCAAAGCCTCTGCTACCACGCTGGGGAGGCTGAGGAAGCACACTGGGACGGCACAAGGTTGGCAACTCTAGTATTGTCCCGGGATACTTCTCTTCAGCGCAGGCGTTGTGGGTATTTGCCCGGAATAGCCAACAGGTAATATTCACACTACCATATATGCCACTGAGTGAGATCTAATAATTTAAAAACTACTTCGACTGTAAATTCGCCACTGGCCCAAGTAGTTCATACATTATGTCGATCCCGTCACCGACTTTTTTAATTTTTAATTTTTTTAATCTATATAAGATTAAAAGTTGGCGGTTCATATGGGACCTTTTGTTAATCTTGGACCTACAAGCACAACATTTTATCATGACATAGTAGCTTTCGTAAAAGTCATTGTTGACAATTTTTTATATCAACACCAACATTTATAAGGAAGTTATGGCATTAAAAGCTATTTTTGGGAGTAGTATTTGTATGGGACTTATGGTCAAATATGCACTGATTCCAAACAATTTCAAAAGATCTTTTTATAATTGCAATAAAAGAAGTTTAGAACCAATTTTGTCTAAATATCAACATAAAAAGAGATGGTTTAATGACACAAAGAACGAAGTTTGTATAAGGGAATTAATGTCAAATTATGAAAGTGGTTCTGAATCCATCAGTATAATTTAAGGTGGGTCTAGGACTGGTTTTTTGGTTTTACAAACTTCAGCACAATTGCATAATACCCTTTAATATCAATTAAAAAGATTTAAATTTAAAAGTTATTATTTACACTTTGTGCAATTTTTCTAACATGCATAAGCAAAAATATTCTTTATTAATTTTTATAATGACAGCTACACTCGATCAAGGACTTGGTATCAGAGGCCATAAATTAAAATTTTGTTTATTTTTGTACGATATCAAATGCCTTGATCCCAAAATAAAATTTATCGTTTAGAATGACTCGATATAGACAGCGGCGATTAGACCCCAGATCTTGTTTATTGATAACGAAGCTTTTTAAACTAAATATAAATACTTTTCCTTTTATCCTTCTTCAGATATATAAAAATGTTTTTTATTCTTTACAACACCCAGTTCACTAGTTCAGCTCGTTTTTTGATAATTATTGCTATGCGTTCCAAATTACTTTACTGCTACCATTCTACAGGTAAACACAATTTGATTTGTGATTGTATGTCAGCTGCCAGGACCTCTTCTCCAATCCAACACACTTTTTTACAGATGCTGGGTATTGATAACCAGGTTATTTGTTTTAAGCTTGTTTATAGCCGTTCTTATGATACACAGAAATTTCTTTTGTCCTTATAAGGCGGCTGTCACGCCCACTTCTTCGGTCTAGCTCGCCCTTTGACAAGGTTGAAGATCTTCTCTGTAACCGTTCTCTTGATATACAGAAATTTATATTTCCTTGTATGGCATGTGCCACGTGCACTCCTTCAATATAGTCTACTTTTTGACAAATATGTTGTGTACTTATAACCAAGCTATTGGCACCAAATTCGGAAACTTTTAATGTAACCGTTCTCCACAGAAATTTGTTTTCTTTTGGTATAGGAATCGCCTCGCCCAGTTTTCCAAGTGAGCTTAACAAAAGTGAGCTTAACAAAAAAGTGCAGTTGAAGACCATCACTTGCTTACCGAAGTTTGAAAGAAGCCATCCGTGTTTTCAAGCACAGGAAATCGCATTTAATCCGCGGCCAATCAGCCGAATCAATGCCAATTGACAAATATTAATGACGCCAAGTTATTGCTCTATATTTGTTGGGACCAGAAAGGTCGCAGAAGTATTACATATAAGCTACTTAAATCGGGATATCAAATAATCGGTTTGTGTTGAGTTTTTCAGAAATAAGTTTTTTTTATACCCTCCACCACAATTAGTTGTGAAGAGGGTATATTAAGTTTGTCATTCCGTGGGAAACTTTTTTATTATTCATCTCAGACCCCATAAAGTATATATAAACAAACTGGGTGTCAAATTGCTTGAATTTATCCTAAGCAGTTTGGGATTGAAACTCAGCAAAATCCGTTTAGTAGGATCAGAGCTATGAATCAAAATGTGGAAACACCACCTAAAAAAAATTGATAATTTTGTTACAAAAACTAACGTTAATTATGAAATAATGCACAGCATGACATAAGATTTTGCAAGAATTCGTCTTATTCAACTGGAAATCACGCTGTAAAATTTCGTGAACATCGGTCCATAATTTTCCTTAGGCCCCATATAAACCCTACTCCCGGAAAACAGTTTAGTACGCCTAAGACCATAATTAATAATGTTATCATAACAAAATTTGGCTCGTCACAGTTCTATAGGACTAGAAATGATACTGTGAAGTTTCGTGAAGATCGGTCCATAATTTACCCTAGGCCCCCTATAAACCCTACTTCCGGAAAACAGTTTAGTGCGCCTAAATCCGTAAAAAATAATGCTATCATAACAAAATTTGGTACATCACAGTTTTATAGAACTAGAAATGACACTAGAAATTTGGTGAAGATCGGTGCATAACTTACCATAGGCCTCATATAAAGCCCACTCTGGTAAAATAATTAAATACGGGGTAAACTTTCTTCCAGTTTAGCTTCATATGGCCAGAAAAAATGTTATTCAATTTTGTGATATACGGTCCATAATTTACCTTAGATTCCATTTTAGCAGCCTTCTGAAATGCACTGCAAACGCTTAAACTAATTGCACTGCAGTATTGAAATTTATATTTTTTAGTACCAGAAATCGTTCTGCAGAATTTGGGATGATTGGTTCATAGCTTACAATGACTTTTATATAATTTGTTCTCCTGAAAATCATTTAAGTTTAGCTTAAACTGATATTCTACTCAAACTTTTTTAAAATTGATTCTGATTGTCGGTCAATAATTTTATATAGGTCTAAACCGCAACAAATTTTAATGCAGATGTCTGTTTTTACAAAGATTATAATAATAAATAGACATCATACAGATAGTACTCCTAAAACATTCGAAGTGTCGGTGGAGGGTATCAAAGATTAGGCACAGCCGAATATAGCACTCTAACTTGTTTTATTAACGAACGTATGTTATTCGCTTTTCGTACATTCCAATTGTTTGCTTAGCAATAAATTAGTAACCTTATAACTTGCAGCAAATGAAAGAGGAATTAAGCAAGCAATAATTTGTATATTGCCACCAGATCTTTTACAAAACTGTGTAATAGAACAATTTTTCCGTAATGCCCACGGAAACATTGCTATTTTATACAGGCAAAATCGATCCAAAGAAAAGTATTTAAGATTCCAAAAAGCCTTAAAAAACAATTTTCCCTAATTTTACCTAAAACCATTATTTTTTTATTTCTATTTATTAACAAACAATGAAGGTCATATTGAACAATAACCAAAATATAGAAAACAAACAGGAAAAAAATAAACATTCACAGTAGAAATATAAAATTATTGAAAAAAAAGTTCGATATACAAACATAAGACCGCACTGGTGGAGGAGGTAAATGGTGTACACTTGCAGTTATTGGCACGTCATAAAAATTATTTACATAGTCAATAGCGTATTGTATGCCAGGACTTCCTGGCATACTGCACATAACCAACATTCTACCACCGACTGCCAACAAACCACCGCCAATATACGAGTACGATACCACTATTATCATTATCAACAACATTGTATAAATCGTTAAATGAATAAATGATTGTATAAACAAATAATGATTTAGTTAAGGTGTTAGTAGATGACGACTTTAAGGAGCACTTTAAAAAAAAAGATAGATAGACAAACTAACTCAGCAAAAACATATAATTTCAGTGATTCATTAATTAAAAATGTTCTATATATAAATATATAGAACATATATAGAAACAATTTTATAAAAATTTCCTATAAATAGAAAATTTTATAAAAAAAAACTTTAAAATATAAATATAAATAGCAAATTTTATGCAAATTCAAATTTCATAAAAAAATTGCTATTTTTTGAAAATTTTTATATAAATAGCAAATTTTATTAAAATGTCTTGAAAATAGAAAATTTTTGAAAATTTCCTATAAAAAGAAAATTTTATATAAAATATACATTTCTAAAAATTTTCTATAAAAAATATATTTTAAAAATTTTTTTTTTATAAAAAGTATATTTTTTAAAATTTCCTATAAAAGGCAAATTTTTTAAAAATATTTATTTATTGAAAATTTCCTATTCATAGCAATTTAATGAAAAAATTCCTATAAATAGCACATTATATAAAAAGTTTCCTTTATATGTAAAATTTTATAAAAATAGCTTATATAAACCCAATTTTATGAAGATTTCCTATAAATAGCAAATTTTATAATAATTTCCTATAAATAGCAAATTTTATAAAAAATTTCCTATAAAAAGAAAACTTTTTAAAATTTTCTACAGAATATAAATTTTTAAAAATTGTCTATAAAAAGTCAATTTTTGAAAATTTCCTATAAAAAGTAATATTCTTTAAAAAGTAAATTTCTAAAAATTTCCTATAAAAAGAAAATTTTTGAAAATTTCCTTTAAATGGGATTTTTTTTTTAGTTTTGCCTATAAAAATGATATTTTATGAAAATATCCTGTTATTAGCAAATTTTATAAAAATATCCTATAAATAGCACATTTTATAAAAATATCCTATAAATAGCAAATTTTAGAAAAATTTCCTATAAATAGCAAATTTTATAAAAAATTTCCTATATATAGCAAATATTATAAAAATTTCCTATATATACGGTATTTTATAAAAACTTCCTATGTATACGATATTTTACAAAAATTTCCTATAAGTACGATATTTTATGAAAATTTTCTATAACTACCAAATTTTATAAAACTTTCCTATAAATAGTAAATATTATAAAAATTTCCAATAAATACGAAATTTTATGAAAATTTCCTATGAACACCAAATTTTATAAAAATATCTTATAGGAAATTTTTATAAAATTTGCTATTTATAGTAAATTTTTATAAAATTTAAAGCAAATTTTTTAAAAATTTACTATAAATAGCAAATTTTATAAAAATTTCCTATAAATAGTAAATATTGTAAAAATTTCCAATAAATACGAAATTTTATGAAAATTTCCTATAAATACCAAATTTAATAAAAATATCTTACAGATAGCAAATTTTATAAAAATTTCCTATAAATTGCAAATTTTACACGAACTTCCTTTAAATAGCAAATTTTATAAAAATTTTCTATAAAAAGCTAATTTTATAAAAATTTCCTATAAATAGCAAATTTTATAAAAATATCCTATAAATAGCAAATGTTATAAAAATTTCCTATAAATAGCAAATTTTATAAAAATTTCCTATAGATAGCACATTTTAAAAAAATTTCATATAAATAGCGTATTTTATAAAAATTTCCTATAAATAGCAAATTTTATAAAAATTTCCTATAGAGCAAACTTTACAAAAATTTCCTATAAATAGCTAATTTTATAAAAATATCCTATAAATAGCAAATGTTATAAAAATTTCCTATAAATAGCAAATTTTATAAAAATTTCCGATAAATTGCAAATTTTACACGAACTTCCTTTAAATAGCTAATTTTACAAAAACTTCCTTAATTAGCAAATTTTATAAAAATTGCCTATAAAAAGCAAATTTTATAAAAATTTCCTATATATAGCTAATTTTATAAAAATTTCCAATAAATAGCAAATTTTATAAAAATATCCTATAAATAGCAAATGTTATAAAAATTTCCTATAAATAGCAAATTTTATAAAAATTTCCTATAGATAGCAAATTTTAAAAAAATTTCATATAAATAGCGTATTTTATAAAAATTTCCTATAAATAGCAAATTTTATAAAAATTTCCTATAGAGCAAACTTTACAAAAATTTCCTATAAATAGCTAATTTTATAAAAATATCCTATAAATAGCAAATGTTATAAAAATTTTCTATAAATAGCAAATTTTATAAACATTTCCGATAAATTGCAAATTTTACACGAACTTCCTTTAAATAGCTAATTTTACAAAAACTTCCTTAATTAGCAAATTTTATAAAAATTGCCTATAAAAAGCAAATTTTATAAAAATTTCCTATATATAGCAAATTTTATAAAAATTTCCAATAAATAGCAAATTTTATAAAAATATCCTATAAATAGCAAATGTTATAAAAATTTCCTATAAATAGCAAATGTTATAAAAATTTCCTATAAATAGCTAATTTTATAAAGATTTCCTATAAATAGCAAATTTTTTAAAAATTTCCTATAAATACCAAATTTCACAAAAATTTCCTATAAATAGCAAATTTTATAGAAATATCCTATAAATAGCAAATGTTATAAAAATTTCCAATAGATAGCCAATTTTATAAAAATTTCCTATAAATAGCCAATTTTATAAAAATTTCCTATAGATAGCAAATTTTATAAAAATTTCCTATAAATAGCTAATTTTATATAGATTTCCTATAAATAGCAAATTTTATAAAAATTTCCTATAAATAGCAAATTTTATAAAAATTTGCTATAAATACCAAATTTTATAAAAATTTCCTATAAATAGCTAATTTTATAAAAATTTCCTATAAATAGCTAATTTTATAAAGATTTCTTATAAATACCCAATTTTATAAAAATTTCCTATAAATACCAAATTTTATAAAAATTTCCTATAAATAGCAAATATTATAAAAATATCCTATAAATAGCAAATTTTATAAAAATTTCCTATAAATAGCCAATTTTATAAAAATTTCCTATAGATAGCAAATTTTATAAAAATTTCGTATAAATAGCTAATTTTATAAAGATTTCCTATAAATAGCAAATTTTATAAAAATATCCTTAAATAGCAAATTTTATAAAGATTTCCTATAAATAGCAAATTTTATAAAAATTTCCTATAAATAGCAAATTTTATAAAAATTTCCTTTAAATTTTATAAAGATTTCCTATAAATAGCAAATTTTATAAAAATTTCCTATAAATAGCGAATTTTATAAAAATTTCCTATAAAAAGCCATTTTTATAAAAATTTCCTATAAAAATCAAATTTAAAATAATATGCCTTAATGCCATAGAAAAAAACTAATATTTGCATAGGAAAATTATTGCCGATAAAAACTGATTCATTCTTCAACCCTAAAACGCCAGAGCCGAATATCTTATGCGCAAATATCATGCTCTGTACTGAATGGGACTAGAAAGCTGTAACCTACTATAAATTCTTACAGTCGGGGTTTGAAGTCACAGGGAACCTTTGCCGAACACAATTCATTCGTTTGAACACGCATTGACCAAAAGGCTTGGAAACCATTGGAAAAATCTAGTGGTCAGGAAGTTTTGAATTACCCGATAGTCCTTGGCCCTTTTGACAGCCGTTTCTTACGATCGATGCTCTCACAAGAATACGTCTCACTTTAAAACAGGATATCCAAAAGTGACTTCAATCGTTCGTGGCGTTTTAAGGTAGTTATTTTGACGCAGAATTCATATGTTGCAGAAAAGATGAAATTTTTATTTTACTGCTTAAAATTTCCCAAAAAATCTCGCATTTTTAAGTACTAGACACAATATACTCGTAAATAGAAATTGCTTTACAAATTATGCTATAAATATGATATTTTATTTTTTATGGCAAACACAAATCTTTACCTATTTTTCTGTATAGGGTGACTTAACTTTTCCCGTAAATATTTTCCAAAGGACATTAAGAGCCAAATCATCCACACAATCAGGCTGCATAGAAAAATGTATGGAAAAGTTACAATCAAAACATATTCTACGTCATTATATCAACCAAAAAACGTTGTCGCAAGTCAACCAAAATAACAGTTATCGTTTACTTATGTAAGACTTTTTAAATGCTTTTGACTTATAATTTTGTGTTTTTGTAGCAAAAAAAAGAGTGTTGGTTCGTGTGTTTGAAGCCATTCAGCATTTTTTTTTTTTTTTTTTTTGAAAAGGGTCCCAACTTAATATTTCAGTTGGTTATAATAAATAAGTTTACTGATAATATTCTTAATAAAAGGTGATTACTTGTAAACGTTGTATAATGGAAAAACAGTAAAGCTAGAAATAAATATGGCTACAAAAATATAACTTCATATTGCATGGCAATATAACTGTGTAATTATTACATATTTTATTTGCTTGTTAATAAATATTGTATTTATTTTAATAGACAATTTTTTACTTTACAAGCATATATTAATAATGCTATTGTTGTTTATATTTCAGGAAAAAAAAAGAAAACAAAAATATCGTAAAAGAAGTAAATTGATTGTCATAAATATTAAACAGAAACTACTGATGGTAAAATAATAAAGTATGTGCTTCGATTGTAAACCCTCAATTAATTTAAAGAGAAACTATTAAGGCGTATAATTGTCTGAAGTTGATACTACTGAGTGATCATTTTTATATTCTTACAAAAATTTTCTATTTATAGCAAAATATACTAAAAACAGAACGTGTTCTAGAAATTTTTGGGCTGTAGGAAAAATCGCCCAAAGAAAAATGGCCCAAAAAAAAAATAATGAAAAATCGCCCAAAAAAATTCCATGTAAAATTGGGCTGAATTCATATGAAAAGTGACCCAAAATTTGTGGGCTATTTTTTGTTATTATTGGGTGATTTTTCGTTTTTTAAATTTGGTGATTTTTCATTATGAAAAATCACCCAAAAATATTGTATGAAAAATAGTCCATTTTTTCGGGCCATCTTTAATTTTTAAAATTTCTTCCAAATCTTACATACTATTTGTCTAAATCATTCATTATCATTATACGTCAAATTCCTACATGTTATTTGTAAAAAGAACTATGACACTCCAAAAAGTGTCGCATGACACTTTTAAGTGTCATAATGCCCATCAGAGCAGTGTCATAAAGTCCGTGGACGTTATGTCACTTTGTAGAGTGTCATAATGTCCACAACATGCTTACAAACTCGAAAGCATAGCCGGCCTTTGGCCGGGCGCAAGGATTTTCTCCTCTTTGATAAAACAAGTACCGGCTTCGCTAACTAAAGCTTCTGTGCACAGCCGGCCTTCGGCCGGGAGCAAGGATTTTCTCCTCTATGGTATAATAAAGACCGGCTTCGCTAACTAAAGCTACCCTGCGAAGTCGGCCTTCGTTCGGAAACAGATCAGATTTTAGAAGCTTTACTTAGAGAAACCGGTACTTGGTATACCATAAAGGAAAAAATTCTTGCGCCCGCCCAAGGCCGTCTGCGCAGAGAAGCTTAAGTTAGCGAAGCCGGTTTTTGTTATATCATAGAGTAGAAAATCCTTGGGCCCGGCCGAAGGCCGGCTATGCAGAGAAGCTTTAGTGAACGAAGCCGGTTTTTGTTTTGGTAAAATAAGTTTCTTTAAAAATAGTTTTGTTGGTTTTTTGCATATTGGGTAATTTTTTTTTTTTTTTTTTTTTGGAAAAAAATTCGTTTTTGCTTTTTGGGTCATTTTTCATTTTTTTTTGGGCCCTTCTTCGTTTTGTTTGGGCAAAATTTCATATTTTACTGTTTGGGTAATTTTTCATGTTCTTTTGGGCGATTCTTCATTTGGGCGATTTTTAATTTTTTTTTTGCCATTTTTCTTTGGGCTATATTTCCTACAGCCAAATTTTTCAGTAAATAAAAAAATTTCTAAGAAATTTTTCATTATATTCAAATTTTTTTCGGTAAAAGAATGTGCTTTAACGTCCTTTATATTCATATTAAAATAACATAAATTTGGAGAAAAAGCAACAGAGTCTGTTATATATCCTTTTTAACAGAAATGCTTAAAAAGATAATTAAAAGGTTTGATAATTTGGTAAACCAATAAAATGTTTGTATAAGCATACTTTTTGACACCACCGACTTAAAATCCATAATTTTTGGAAAATAAATTTTTTTCTATATCGATATCTTTAGAAAAAAATTGTGGAATTTATAAAAATTGTGCTAAATAAATGTAATACGGTGTCCTTTATATTCATACCGAAATTCATTAAATTTTAAAGAACAACAACAAAGTCGACCATATATCCTTTTTTATAAACATGATTAAACAGATGTTCAGAAAGTTATTCGTATCTTAGGGAAAATCAGTCGTACTTTAAAAATATTTGGTAAATAAATGCAATACAGTATTCTTTTTATTTATAGCGGATTTCAATTAATTTGCTAAAAAAGCAAAGTAGTCGGCCATATATCCTCTTTTATAGAAATGTTTAAAAAAAAAAACTAAAAGATTTTATAAGACCAACTACAAATTCAGCTTTTGAAAAGGTAACCTTTTGTTATATCGTCGGTTTATTATTTAATTGTCGTATGTAATTTGTATCCACATACGACAATTAAATAATCAACCGACGATATGTATGTATATATATCTTTAGGAAAGTTATGAATTTTTTTGAAATTTTGGTAAATGAATGCAATACAGTGTCCTTTTTGTAAATACCAAAACTCATTAAATTTTGTAGAAAAACAACAAAGTCGGCCATATATCCTTTTTTATAGAAACGTTCAAAAATATAAAATAAACGATTGAATATTTATAAAACCAGTTAAATATTTGAAGTTTTTGACAGCAACATCTAAAAATCCAGTATTTAGAAAGGAAAATGTTTGGTTTTTGTTGTATATATTTTGGAAAAAGTTATGAAATTTACAAAAATTTTTGGTAAACGAATGCAATACAGTGTCCTTTATATATATGCCAAAACTCATTCAATATGATAGAAAACCAACAGAGTGTACCATATATCCTTTTTTTAGAAATGTTCAAACAGACTTAAAACAAAAACGTTTGAATATTTATAAAACCAGTAAAATGTTCGAAGATCAGTTTTGGACACCAACAACTAAAAATCCTTTTGGAAAAGAAACCTTTTGTTATATGTATACATATATTTTTTGGAAAAGTTATGAAATTTGTAAAAATTTTGATAAATGAATGCATAACAGAGTTCTCTATATATATGCCAAAACTCATTTAATTTGATGGTAAAACAACGAAGTCGGCCATATATCCTTTTTTATAGAAATGTTTAAAAAGATAAATAAAAGATTTGATTAATTACAAAACCAATAGAATGTTTGAAGATAACTTTTTTACACCAATGCCAACTAAAAATCCAGATTTTGGAAAGAAACATTGTTGTTATATGAAGAACATATGTATGTATATCTTTCGAAAAAATTATGGAATTTGTAAAAAATTTGGTGAATGGATGCAATACAGTGTTGTTTATATTCATGCTGAAACTCATTCAATTTGGTAGAAAACCAACAAAGTTGGTTTTATATCCTTTTTTTATTGAAATGTTTAAAAAGATTAATAAACGAATTGAAAATTTACAAAAAAATAGAATATTTGAAGATTACTTTTTGACACCAATGCCAACTAAAAATCCAGATTTTGGAAAGAAACTTTGTTGTTATATTAAGAATATATGTGTATCTTTCGAAAAAGTTATGGAATTTGTAAAAAATTTGGTGAATGGATGCAAAACAGTGTTGTTTATATTCATGCCGAAACTCATTCAATTTAGTAGAAAACCAACAAAGTCGGTTATATATCCTTTTTTTAGACATGATTTAAAATATATTTAGTAAGTTTTTCATGGCTTAGCGAAAATCTGTCGGACCTTAAAAAAATTTGGAAAATTAATGTAACCGAGTCATTTACATTTTCAGTTAATGTCTTTGTATACATTTTGACACACTGTCCTTAAATTTAATTTTTTAATGGACAATACATTTTTAAATCTTTATATTTTGGAGAAATCACGTCGGATTTTCTAAAAATTCGTTAAATAAATGTAATACCGTGTCTTTTATGTTCATTCAGAAAATCATTCAATTTGGTTGAAAAACAACAAAGTCGTTCATATATCCTTTTTCTCAGAAACTTCAGTTCAAAGTTTTTAAAGTATTTCAGGCGGTAAAAACAAAAAATTTTTCTTTGATATTAGTCAAAGCGAAGAACATATGTTTATTTTCTTAAAGAAATAACAAAGAATTATGTCTTAAAAAATTTCTAACAGAAAAACTTTTCTTACCATTATATAAAAAAAGTACGACTGTATCGGCTTTATTTTTCAATTAATTTTTATATTAAACAAAAGCATTTTATTTTATTTACAATTTGTATACCCTCTCCTAAACTCTAATTCAAGTATTTAATTTTTCCCTTTTTTTTTATCGAAAGTGCCTGAAGCTTATTGTTTTATTAATGAGCCATTTAAATGCAATTTGTTTATTGCAAACGAAATAAACATATAAATAAGAAATAAAATATTAAATAAATAAATCATAGACAAACAAATAAATAAATAAAAAGAAAAAAAGCAATAATAAACACACGTTCTCTATTTTATTTAACCAAGGATCTAAAGAAACATGTTTGCAAGCATGTGCGTGAGTGTGTGTGTATACACAAAACAATGTGATTCTTTGTATGTGTGTATAAGTAAATACAAATATAAACACTTGTCTTTAAGCGTGTCTATGTTATTATTTTGCATGTGCTAACAGCCGCATGTCAAGAGCTTTTCTTCTGCTCTGCTTTATCCTTTTTTGTTGTTTTTTATTTTAAAGCGTCATCATCTTTACCGCTAAATTTCTACTATCAACAGAGAATTTCACCTCAGCTCAAGACATACACATTAAGAAAAAAAAAAAGGATAATAATACTCAACCCATAACAAACATAAAGAAAGCAGCAAGCAAAATCCTTATGAAATTTATATTCATACTTTTGTAGTTGTGTTTTCATGTTGCTGCTTGCAATGTTTACATAATTCTCAAGCGGCAGTAAAATTCTTTCTTTACGTTTAACATGTTGTATTGAAATTTTTTTTTCTTAATACTGATACTTTTGCTTCATACAGCTGCTGCTATTTTTTTCTTCTTTTTTATAATGACATCAGCTGTATTTAAAGAAGGGTTATGTAGTTGGAAGAATTCAAGGAAAGATATTGGGGAAGAGAACAAACAAACTCTCTTTTAGAAGAGTTTGTCTAGAATCAAGGTCGTTTCTCGTGTATATGTATTTTTTGTTGATTGAAAAAGAAGTGACTATTTAGACACTTTTTAGTTAAAATTTTCATTTTTATTTTCAGACACTTTTTAATCGACAAGGACTTATTTTTTAAAATGCGATTTTCCTTTTTATTGAAAAAAAAGCGTTAACAATTAATTTAACAAACTGTTTTTTTTTTAAAGATGTGACTTTTTTGTTTAAAGTGTGACTTTTTTGGGTATAAATGTGTGCCATTTTTTATGGGTAAAAGGATTGTGACTTATTTTTGGATAAAAAACTGTTATTTTCTTGGGGAAAAATTGTGATTTTTGGATTTTTAGATGTGACTTTTTGAGTGAAAAAGTGTGACTGTATTTTGGGGAAAATAGTGTGATCTTTTTTAGGTATAAAAATGTGTTAGTTTTTTTGTGAGTAAAATGAATATGACTTATTTTCCGTAAAAACACTGTAATTCTTGGGTGAAAAAAATGTTTTATTTCCTTGGATTTTTGGATGTGACTGGTTGGTTGGATAAGTTTAATTTTTGGGGGAGAAGGTGTAAAATTTTATAAACTTAGACTTATTAGGAGCTAAAGATTCAATAAAACAAATATTACGGTTCTAAAACTTTTAATCGTTATATTTTTTTGAAATATTGCTTTGCTAACCAGAAATCGGTTAAATCAATGTGTGCCAGTTTCCTTTATATTCGAGATAAATTAAACATAATTTGTTTTGAAAAATTTTTAATTTAAAACTTAATCTAGTTAAAAAGAAAGCGTAGAAGGGAAACCAACAAGGCTTTCCTAAGAAAAAACCAATGAGGCTGTATAGAGTCTTGATTTTATTTTTTCACTACTCTAAGAAATTTTCCATATTAACATTGTTTATTTATGTGAGACTTATTGTTAGACTTGTTGTTGTTCTTCTTAACCACATAAAAATGCTTGTCACTAAAGGACCTTTAGAATTTTTTTTCTTTTAATACCTCCTTTTTTTTTAGTAATTTTTCCTACCACACAACAACAAATGACGTTTAAAAAAAAAAAAAAAAAAATCTAAATTTTTATTTTTCCAAAAAATGTCAGTGAAGGGTTAGTTGGCGTATGTGAAATGCTTATACTTATGTTATGTAGGGTTGTTAATTTTACACGTAAACCATATAAGGTTTAGCAGAATTGTGTAAGTATTTTTTTGTATGCATTCTCTTCAAATGTATTGTAGTCCTATTGTGCCAAGGTATGTGTGTGTTTGCGTTTATTTACGCTTGATTATATTTGTTTGATCTGTATCAACCGTTAATACACGTGCACAAAAATTCAAATATAAATACAATTTAACTTTTCTCTATCACTATATTTAATATCATAAGAAAATATTATTTTTTTTTATTTATTATATATAGGAGTGAATCAGTTGTAATCTTGGTTGTTTTTCTAGTTTTACAAAAGGATATATATGATGAATTTGGCTTGAGGATTATAAAGAGATTGATAGAAATCCAGTGCGAAAAATCTCAACAGGAAGTCCAATTAATTGGTTGAAAACAGGGAGAGATTTTGGGTCAATATTAAGACGAAAAAAGAAGCTATATGAAGGTATATCTAAAACAGTATTATTAAAAAAAACCGTACAATAAAAAATATTAACCTTATTCTTGATTAAGAAGAAAAAAGAAACTTGTTAAAAATATAATTGATAATTTTGCGGCATGTTAAACTCAATAACTACTTTTATAACATTAATAACTCAAATAATCCTAACATTCCAAAATCATTTGTAAGCCATTTATCATTTTTCTCGAGTTATTTATTTAAACTCTGCCGTGAATTTCGCATACTTTACCTCTAAATGAACTCAAAATCAATTACAAAACACAACCACCTAATTTAAACACGTTGAAACCGAAGTTAACACTAACTCTCCTTAAATTCTACTCTAATTTTAACATAATACAATTCCCACTTGACTAAAATTTAACTTTAACTCTGCTATAGCACTATAGTCCCTAAAATATTTATCTTTTATAACTCTACCTCAACACAATTCTTTTCAAACTCCACGGCAACTATACTGTAGGTCTAAAATTAGCCCAACTCTGCACAAGTCTGACAATAGTCTTAACCTTAACTAAATATATTTTAACCCTACTCTTACTCTAGTTTAACTCTACGCCGACAGCTACTCTACTCTAACTAGTTCTACTCTAACTCTAATCCAACTCTACTCTAACTCTACTCTAACTCTACTTTAACTCTATTATAACTCTACTCTAACTCTTCTCTAGCTGTACTCTAACTCTACTCTAACTCTACTCTAACTCCACTCTAACTCTATTCTAACTCTACTTTAACTCTACTCTAGTTCTACTCCAACTCTACTCTACTCCAGCTCAACTCTAACTCTACTCTAACTCTACTCTAGCTCAACTCTAACTCTACTCTAACTTAAGTCTAACTCTACTCTTACTCTACTTTAACTCAACTCTAACTATACTCTAACTCTACTTTTACTCTACTCTTACTCTAATCTAACTCAACTCTAACTCTTCTCTAACTCTAATCTAACTCTACTCTAACTCTACTCCAACACTATTATAGCTCTATTATAGCTTTACTCTAACTCTATTCTAGCTCTACTCTTACTCTACTCTAACTCTACTTTAACTCAACTCTAACTCTAATCTAACTTTATTCTAACTCTACGCTAACTCTACTCTAACTTTACTCTAACTCCACTCTAACTCTACTTTAACTCTACTCTAACTCTACTCTAACTCTACTCTTACTCTACTCTAACTCTACTCTAACTCTACTCTAACTCTACTCTAACTCTACTCTAACTCTACTCTAACTCTACTCTAACTCTACTCTAACTCTGCTCTAACTCTACTCTTACTCTAACTCTACTCTACTCTAACTCTAGTCTAACTCTACTCTAATTCCACTCTAACTCTACCCTAACTGTACCCTAACTCTACTCTAACTCTACTCTAACTGTACCTTAACTCTACTCTAACTCTACTCTAAATCTATTCCAACTCTACTCTAGCTCTACTCTAACTCGACTCTTACTCTACTCTTACTCTACTCTAACTCTACTCTAATTCTACTCTCACTCTACTCTATCTCTACTCTAACTCAACTCCATCTCTACTATAACTCTACTTTAACCCTACTTTTACTCTACTCTAAATCTACTCTAACTACTCTAACTCTATTCTAGCTCTACTCTAACTTTACTCTAACTCTACTCTAACTCTGCTCTAACTCTACTCTAACTCTAGTCTTACTCTACTCTTACTCTACTTTAACTCAACTCGAACTCTACTTTTACTCTACTCTAACTCTAATCTGACTCTACTCTAACTCTTCTCTAACTCTAATCTAACTCTACTCTAACTCTACTCTAACTCTTCTCTAGCTCTACTCTAACTCTACTCTAACTCTTCCCTAGCTCTACTCTAACTCTGCTTTAACTCTACTCTAACCTACTCTAACTCTACTCTAAGTCTACTCTAAGTCTACTCTAACTCTACTCTAACTCTACTCTAACTCTACTCTAACTCTACTCTAACTCTACTCTAACTCTACTCTAACTCTACTCTAACTCTACTCTAACTCTACTCTAACTCTACTCTAACTCTACTCTAACTCTACTCTAACTCTACTCTAACTCTACTCTAACTCTACTCTAACTCTACTCTAACTCTACTCTAACTCTACTCTAACTCTACTCTAACTCTACTCTAACTCTACTCTAACTCTACTCTAACTCTACTCTAACTCTACTCTAACTCTACTCTAACTCTACTCTAACTCTACTCTAACTCTACTCTAACTCTACTATAACTCTACTCCAACTCTAACTCTACTCTAACTCTACTCTAACTCTACTCTAACTCTACTCTAACTCTACTCTAACTCTACTCTAACTCTACTCTAACTCTACTCTAACTCTACTCTAACTCTACTCTAACTCTACTCTAACTCTACTCTAACTCTACTCTAACTCTACTCTAACTCTACTCTAACTCTACTCTAACTCTAACTCTACTCTAACTCTACTCTAACTCTACTCTAACTCTGCTCTAACTCTATCTACTCTAACTCTACTCTAACTCTACTCCAACTCTGCCCTAACTTTACTTTAACTCTACTCCAACTCTGCCCTAACTCTACTTTAACTCTACTCCAACTCTACTGTAGCTCTAGCTCTACTCCAACTCTACTCTAACTCTACTCTAACTCTACTCTGACTCTGCTCTAACTCTATATACTCTAACTCTGCTCTTACTCTACTTTAACTCTACTCCAACTCTACTGTAGCTCTAGCTCTACTCCAACTCTACTCTAACTCTACTCTAACTCTACTCTGACTCTAGTCTAATTCTATTTTAACTCTAATCTAACTTCACTTTGAACGTAACTCTAATATTTCTTGGGTGCAACAGTTTATAGAGAGTGATTGTAACCAATTCACAAGAGTAAATGTTTCCTATTTGTTATTTATGTACATGCAAATAAGAAATATTTTTTTTCACGATATTATTAACAGCCAGGCATTATTAGAAAATTTCCTTTAAAGTCAAAAGGAGCTCTTACAGACTGGTCAGTTTCGAAATATATATTTGTTTAAAATTCTAAATTATGATCTCAAAAACCACTCTTGTAAACCTAACAATAAAAAAATTAATATTCCTTAACATTTTAAATACAATCACTTCTATCTTTTCTCTTAAAATATTTACTTTACTTAAACAAATATCAATTTTAATTTTATACTACATGCAAATATGGCAAAATTTTCAAATTAAAATTATTTATAGTCTATAAATGTAGGAGTATAAACAGTATTTAACTAAATATTGTTTATTTAAGGTTTTATTTTTGTAAACAACAACAGCATAAGAAAATTGAACAACATTCAAAATCAAGAACAATTTAACAAGGTATTTAAAAACATGGTCAGAACTATAAGGAAGAAAAAAGCAATTAATTTATTAACAGATTGTTAAGCAGAGTTGGAACGATAATAACGAAAACAGAAGTAATTGTTAGGAAACTACAATCAACTTAAGCAGTGAACAAAATATGGTTCCCCAGTGGCCATTCAAAAGCCAAAGATTCCAATAAACAACTTGATGGGAATATATGTGAGTTTAAATAGAAGTTTTTTGAAAGTGTTTATATAATGAACAAAGTACTAGTTTTGTGGTATGTTTTTTGATCTGTGTTAAAGTACCATACAGGATGGGTTTTAAAAACAAAATATGTTTGATTGAAATGCTACTCAGTTTTTTAGCAACTTAACTTTAACTCTACAATAACTCACAGAGACTTTTACTTTACTTTTAGGCCCGTTTTCACAACTTACCGATAGCTAAAAGTAGACTTCAACCGGCCTTATAAAAAGTGTTCCATTATTAAAACTTTACTAAAACCTAAAGTGAGCAATAAAGTAAATTAAGTTTCATCCTACCTGGTAGGTTAAAGGGTATAAACATTTCTGAATTGATTTTGGTAAAAAGCTGTTTGCTTTTTTGATGAAAAAGTCACATCCCAGTAAAAACTTCGCCTACAAAATAATGTGTTGAGTAATCAGAAAAACATGAAGGCACTACTTACAATTCTACTGAAAGAACCAATGAATTTTACAAGGGATGACCCAAAATGAACGCATTTTAAAGTTAGTCATTATTTTTTTCTTAAATACATCCTGAAAAAGTAGTTATAGAAGTTGTTATAGCTGTAGTTATAGAAGAAATCTACTAAATAATGAGTTAAAGAAGCTATTCGTTTTGAAAAAGTAAGCGAAGTTTTTACTGGGATTGTCACATTTGGTAAAATTGCTTCTTTTTCTATGAACAAAGTTTGTCTTTCTTGGAAAAAATTTTTAATTTTTTTAAATTGTACAAAAAAAAAACACTTATTATTTTAAAACTTTGCTTTAAAAAAACAAGTACATTAAAAGTTCACTACGCAGACACTAAAAAACATAACACGTAAGCTTAAAATTCACAACGCGTTAACTAAGACTATATAAAACGGTTACCCTAACAACAGTAAACATACGCTAAAACACAGTCGGTAAGGTTTCCTAGTGTTTGTGCTCGTCAGCTCACAATCGTAGTGTACCATATTTTGTTTGTGTAAAATAGTTTCTTTTTTTGTTGTATTCTAGTATAGAATGTGCATGTGCACTGCTTGTGGAAAAATACGGTACGGTACTCTAAGCCGCTAAGGATAACTAGAAACGATTTGACAATATAATTGTTCTTTTTTTCTGGAGTCTTTCGAATGTGAGTGTATTATTAACTGACAAAAGAGCATGGCTATATCGGCTTAAGATCAACCAAGAACCCAGAACATCCATATATGCTTTAAAGGGTATTAGATACGAATTAAAAAGTTTACACGCAATAACAAACTATTGGTAGAGGGTATTAAAATAGTGATTTTTTTTTTGGCAGAATAAAATTAATTCTTTATCTCATGAAATTTTGTATGTATAAAATAATTTCTAATTACGCTTAATTTATGGGAGGATATGTATGAATGATTCCAATATTTATGAATTGTTCTAGCAATATAATGAGATAAACACAAACACAATGATAGCAAGAACTGCAGCAGCAGCAGTAAACGCAACAAAAAAAAAAAACTAATTAAGATCATGATAAACTACACATACTCATCTGCTTAGACAATAAATAGAAAATTATTGTGAAAATCAAAAATAATGAATAAACAACATTTATAAATCAAATAAATAATTATGCAAACACATAGGAACATAAACGCTTCACATTGTAGAGGGGGGTCATGAAAAAATTCCTATTCATGAGAATTGGACAGGCGTATGTATATACAGATAATGTGTGTACATACTTCTGTACATATGTATGTGATACATAAATTTAAGCATACAAAACATATTTAACTTGTTTGTTAATTGAATCTACAGGCGCATAGAAAATGAAAGAAGCACATACATACATACATACATACATACATACATACATACATACATACATACATACATACATACATACATACATACATACATACATACATATAAACATGTTAATGAATAACAATAGGCTAAAATGTATTATCATTTAAGTTTTAGGTGAGTGTGAGGTGTATCCGGCATACCTTACACTCTCAGTAGTATGCTTTAGCTCTTAGCAACATTGCTTGGCTATATTTGTATTCAAAATTTGTAAAAAATGTCTTACACAACATTGTTTAAAAACATTTGAGTCTTAATGAAATCTACTAAGATCTGTAAGCAGCTTAAGATTTTAAGCTAAGAAACTATAATGATGACTTAAATGCAGTAATTATGCTAAAGAAACATTTTTAAGCAACATTAAAAACCTTAGCAAGTTTTAAGCTCAACATAATTAAGATTTATTATCAAGGTTTCGTTATAATGTGCTAAATTCCCATTTCATACTATTGACAAACTGAAGTTTATTTATGCGCATTTCACTGGTTGCTTAGGCCAGATCGTCAGGAAACTTCATCCAAAGATTTTAGAAAAACTAAAGATATTATACAAATAAAACTGTTAAGCGAATAAGAATTATAAGCCACAGTTTTATTTGTAACAATATCAAAGCTTAAACAAAAACAACAACAATAAACAGTGAGTTTATCTTTTCTTACAATCCAGACCACAATTGGTAGATTTTTTGTCAACTCTAAATGTAGTTGTATGTGGGTAAAGAAAAAACAAAAATAAAACAAATTTCTTTATTTTATTTTGCCAGTTCAGTTTTATTTACACTGCCACATGCATTTTAGTTATCAAAGTTTTTCTTGGGATTCAAAAATTAATTATCAAGGTTTCGTTATAATGTGCTAAATTTATGATTTATGATTTATTTAAAATTATAATGCTTAATGTGTAGCAATATTTGCTAACATAACAACCCTCCGATGATGTTTTCATAGGTGCATAATTTAAGCATGGCTTGGGAGATTTGTTAAGATTCCATGACTTTTATTCTTGAAGTATTATGAAGTATTTTAAAAAGGCGTCACATAATTTTGACATATTTTCTCACTTTTTTCCCAAGGATTAAAAACATTAACTTGTAAAGCGCAGATATACTCTTTAATAACCTTTTGTTAAAATAAAACTAATTTAAAATTCGTAGGTTGTGCTTTTTCGCGTGCGTGTTTTTGGGCAGACGTTTAAGTTTTTTCGATATATTTGCAGGCATATTTTAAAAATTTTTGTGCATATTTAAACTTTTCCTGGTAATAATATACAAATTTGCCAATTCCCAAGGGACCTTGCCGGCTATTGAGCGTTGAAAAAATTGGACGATTAAGCTTCGTTCACAATCAGAGTAACAATTTCGTTTTTTCTTCTATTTTTTTTTTTTTTCTTTCCAAAGTATTTCATATATTTTCCTTTCATTTTTCGACCAAAAATGTAACTAAAATTTTTTTAAAAATTTAACTAAAGTTGAGTATACTTCAGCAACAATTTGTATGAAATTGTTTCTGACGTTTAATATAATTTTATTTAGTTTTGAATGAAAATTTTAACATAATGTTGTAAAAAATAATAATAAATGCATAATATTGTTGTGGCTAAAATTTGCAAACGGTTTCTTAATGCAAAATGTGTGTGGTTGCAAAAGAAATTGTTGCTCTATTATGAACACCAAGTGAAAATGTTTTTTTGATTGTGAACGAAGTTTTAAACATAAAAACTAATGTAAAAATAATAAGAATTCGAATTATTTTGATGTCAAAACAATATTATGATTCTTATATAGCAACATGACTCATTTACATTTGAGTCTGAGCTTAACTTTGCTTAGCAAAATTTTATCTAAATATGTGTTTTCAAGCAAACATAATTACACCTACACCACAACAGTGGAGAGGGTATTATGCATTTGTGCTGATATGTGTAACACTTTAAAATATTGGTCCTAGACCCACCTTAAAGTATACCGATCGACTCAGAATCACTTGCCGAGTTGATCTCACAATGTCCGACCGGCTGGCTGGCTGGCTGGCTGGCTGTCCATGTGCGCAAAGTACAGGTCGCAATTTTGCAGATAATTTAATAAAATTTGGCACATAGGTTTATATTGGTACAAGGACCAAGCCTATTGAAAGTCGAATCGTAGGACCACGAGGGGAGATAGGGGGAAATTTCTGCCTCTCAGAAACTATCAAACCGATTTTAATGAAATTTTAAACGTAGATAGATCCATATTTGTACGGACACATAAGCTACTAAAAATATATAAAAAAAAACATATTTGAAAAATTTACAAAATGTATAATTTTTTTTTAAGAAAACGGCGAACACTTTTTATTTTAAGAAAATATGTCTTCTTCCATCTATTCTTTACACAAATTCTATTCAGCAACATAAAGACAATTGTCTTTAAGTACTTGGCTTTGTGCGTGTATAACTCAACCCCAATAAACTTTTGTTTTGTTGTTTTACAACATCACTTTACTAATACTCATGTAGTATAATATAAAAGATGTATACTCCTTTACAAATGCAGATTCGAACTTATGTTTATTGTATTTTGTTGCTAAACAAGTGTGAGTGCGTGTATTTAATTATATACAATATTGCCCAGCGGTAACTAGAATGAGTAAAGAGGCCTAATAGAAGGCCTTATTTAGCAGTCACAAGCAGTCAGAAGCCCTTCTCGCCGCATTCCATACTTATTTATTTTTTACACAGGTTGTCATTGGGCGCAAGGCCTTCCACACTTCCTTTAAAAACAACTTCGATCCCTTCCCAAAGAAGGGAGTAAGGAAGGTCACTAAAAATAAAATGTAAATAAAACTGAACACCTTCCTTTCTCCCTTCTTAAAGAAGGGACCCAGTAAAAAACGTGCTCCAAAAGGAGCAGGTTTTTTTTATGAATTCATACCTCAAATCGCTTCAAACCTGCTGATAGGATGCCTGATTTTTGTATGGGGTGTTCCCGGTTTGGAGGACTATTTTCTGCTGACAATAAGCGCTTCTTTTAACATGCGAACAAAGCGCTCCTAGAGTGCTTTTTTAAGGGCTTACTATATAAACATATTCATTAATGTTTTGCCTTAACTTGTTTAAATGCCTTTTTTCAATCATTTTCGTAAACCATAATATATTTTTTTTTTCGCTTACAAACCCTCTTTGCTGTCAGCACTAAAAAAGCAGCTTTTTTGTATGTTTTATTCGTTATCATTTACTGCTTTATAAGAGCTCTCTAATTGAAGCGCTCGAGTATGCGCTTTTTCTCTGTAGTGCTTCAAAATACCAAACAATTTTTTACTGGGGAGTAGCGAATGTGTACTGAATATTTCAGAAGGTCTTTTAAAAAGAAGTTTATACCTTCTAGAAGGCATACTTCTGAAGGCAGGATATCATGCGAAGCGAATATTTTAGAAAGGAGTATAGAGGCCTTCAAAAAGGCCTGCCACTTGAGGTCCTTTCAATATTTACCGCTGGGTGTTTGCTTATGTACATACATACAACTACAAGTCGATGTGTATTGTTGTATGTGTAGCAGTTTAAGTGGTCAAGTTGTACGTTGACAATTTATATTAACAACGCTGTAAATTAAACGTTGTTAACTCGGCTTAACATCTAGAAACATGTTATGCTTGTAGGTTTGTATTCATTCTATTAGGAATGCTCAAATCATAGAGAGTTGGTTAATGTGGAAGGAACATTTTATTTTACATTTATTAAAAATATAAATAAAGCAATAGTAACGTCCCTACTGCCTGTCTTATTATTTTGTGTTGTTGCATTGAGGTGAAATTGTGTGCAGTGATATCAAAAGTTATGCTTCATGTATTTTATTGTTATTTACTCATTCGTACCCCGATTTATGTGATTGTGCATTATAATGTGTATTTGCTGGAGAACAATCTTTAAACATGTATGTGTATTTAACAGACCAAATATTAAGTAGGAAAATTTATTAATGCAACAAAATAAATTTAGTTTTTAATGGATAAAAGATAAAGATACAAAAAAAAAAAAAAATCGCGTGTCACAACAAATTTATCGAACATTAGGGTAAATTTAAAAACAAAGTACTTAAATTTTTAATTAAAAAAGAACATTAATCGTTTTAATTTTACTAACATGTTTTTGGGTAAATATTTTTAAAGCTGCAAGTACTTAACATAGATATTTAAAAAGTGACTTACAACATGTTGACACGAACTTTAGACAGGACAATGTATATAAAGAAATTGCTAATGGGTAGGCAGTCACCTTAAGCCTAGTACTCTGTTCAAATTTGTGAAAAATGTTGAGCAACATTTATTATTTCACACGAAAATTTTGACATGTATCGATGTTACCAATCTTGCGAGTTTGTACAATTTGACGTTTTTATTCCTTCAAAGTATGCTACATTGTTTTGCGTATGTAAACAAACCCCACATGTATTTTACTAAAAATAATTTTTTTTAATAAAAAATTTAATCAAAAAGAAAGTAAATATGGATAAAAAACTGTTACCGGTTGTGTTATATTAATTTTTTATTTCTTTTTAAATAATCAGTTCATCCTTTTTTTGATTTTGCTTAAAATTCCACGTGAAATAAGTGCAGCTTACTTTATTTCGCAGTTGTAAAAAAATGTTGACAGAAACATTTCGGAACTTTTTCACAAAATGAACAGAGTAAAACTCTATCAACATTATTTCATAGATATTCCGCACAAGTTTTTTTCATATGCGTTTTGACAGCATTTCACTTGAAATGTTGAACAGAGTACCAGGCTTTACCCATGATGAAGAAAAGCCGTCTTATCAACATGTTGCTGATTAAAATTTGGATTATTTTTTGATTTGGATTTGTTTTTTTTTTTTAATTTGGTTTAAATTTTAACATCAAACGTATTAATTAATTCTTATCGAGGAAATCTTAAAATGTTGCCAGTAGAAAGTTGTCAAAATTATTGTAATTTTTATAATGTGTTGTTAGCAAAGAAAGCTTTAAATCAGGGACCGCAAATAACAGTTATATTGGAATTTTAAAACAAAAAAAGCACATAGAAGTAAATGTCGAAAAACTTATTCAAGTGTACCATATTGTTCCTTATGCACTTGTCAATGATAAAATATATTGATTTTTATAATTTTGATTTTTATATAAAAATCAAAAAATAACAGTTATTTTTTGATTTTTATTTTTTTGAACAAAAATAACGGTTATTTTTTGATTTTTATTTTTTCGATCAAAAATAACAGTTATTTTTTGATTTTTATTTTTTTGAGCAAAAATAACAGTTATTTTTTGATTTTTATTTTTTCGAGCAAAAATAAAAGTCAATCTCTAAATAAATGTACGTGATTTAATAATTTAGTTGACTTGAAATTTTTATTTTAGTGTTTAATTATCATTGGAATTCCTTATGCACATTAAAATAATTATAAAAGTCATCTAAATTATTAAAACACGTAAATTTATTAAAAGAATAACTTTTATTTTTGCTCGAAAAAATAAAAATCTAAAAATAACTGTTAAATTTGTTCAAAAAAATAAAAATCAAAAAATAACTGTTAGTTTTGATCGAAAAAATAAAAATCAAAAAATAACTGTTATTTTTGTTCAAAAAAATAAAAATCAAAAAATAACTGTTATTTTTGCTCAAAAAAAATAAAAATCAAAAAATAACTGTTTTCATCTGACTTTTATAAAAAAAGGCATAACTGTTACGGTCCCTGCTTTAAATATTGACTGCCGTATTTATAAAAAATAAAATAAGTTTGAAATGTGTTTTAAGCCAAAATTTTCATAAAAATTTTTCTTAAAATGCATTTCAAATCCATTTTAAATTTTTAGATTTTAAAAGAGAATAACATAATATTGACCAAAACCTTAAACATAACCCAGACAATTTTTATACAATTATGCTTAACTGCAGCCGTATTCTGTAATTCGCTTATTTTTTTGTGAATATGGCAGAAAGTCTTTAGGAGAATATTTAAAAATATTGCTGGCAAAATAAGCAAATCTTTTAGAATTTTACACACTTAATTTAAAAGGATTTTCTTCTCCAATTTTAAGGAAAAAAAAAGAAAAATTTTACTATTTTTTTTTTTTTTTTTGGAAAATGTTGTTACGTGGACACATTCCTGATTTCTATTTTGTTTTAAAAGCGATATAAAACAAATTACAAATAGCATTATGTATGTAGCGTCAGCATCATGTTCCTTAAGATAACGTTTGTTAATTTGAGTTGTGAATGTGATATGTGGTGCCCTTTGTTCATCGTGAACTTTTCATTTAAGTATCATGTAAATTTTTTTTTTTTTTTAATTTTACTACGTATATTTCAGTAAATAAAGAACATATACATATATATGTGATATACCAAAGTGGCTTTTTTCTTAAAATACATATTAAAAAACAAACAAAAATGTCTCCAAGCAACATGTTGCATTTTGGCGAACAAATCAAAAAATTGTATTACTTCCGAATATCGAATATCTAAGACTTTCTAGGGAAGTTTGACAGAAATTTATCAAAACAAAATTAATTATTTAAAGCCTGGTAGCCTGATCCACATTTCACGTGAAATGCTGTCAAAACTCATATGAAAAAAACTTGTGCGGAATATCTATTAAATAATGTTGATTTTGTGAAAAATTTCTGGCAACATTTTTTTTACAACTGCGAAATAATTAGGTTCCCCTTTATTTCGCGTAGAATTTTTAGCAAATCGAAAATGAAAAAAAGTATAAACCTTACACTGATAGAAAGACGTCATAACGCTGACATATTTTGACATCAGTACTATGACAAGTGTCCTCGTTTTTGACCCCATGACACTTTTCATCATGGTGATGTCAACCTTAACATCACATGGCCAAAGTGTCATCAGGGTAAAAATGAAATTATGTCTTCAATGGGTTGGCAAATCGGCATCACAGAAATGACGAACATGTCCTCAGTGCGATGACGCAGTAACATCGGAGAAAGAACACATTAGCATCAATTTAATGACAGTTTGCCATTAAGTCAAAGTGAGAGAATATTATTATTTACCTACCCGTTACATATGTTTATTTCACGTTTAATGAATTACGACCATTGTTTACAGCAGAACTTACAATAATAAGACACCAGCACCATGCCCCATATATATATTCTACTTTAAGAATTTCATGTATTTAACTAAATAATTTAAAAAAATCGAATATAGGAATTTTTGCTTCTGATTATACAGTGTAATCATGAAAATAGTGTTAATAATATACAAAATGTGGTATCGAATTGATGTCATTATAGTCATAAAATAGATGACACGTAAAAAATTACAAAATTTTACGAAGACGTTAGTCATTGGATTGATGTTACTTTTTGCATCATTGATGCCATTTGTAGTAACACTGATGTCACAATTCAGATGTTAGGGCATCATCAATATGAAGATGCATTTTTCTATCAGTGTTACAAATAGGAAAGGAACAACTTAAAAAAAGCACAAACAGCAACAGTTTTTCATCCATATTAACTTTCTTTTTTATTTAATTATTACTACAAAAAATACTTTTTAGTAAAATACATGTGGATTTTTTTTACATACGCAAAACAATGTCGCACACGGAGTACTAGGGTCAGTGTTGCCAGTGGAATTTCGAAAAAGATACATTTTAGTTTCCAAAAAGATACACTTTTTCCCAAAAAGATACATTAAAAAAAAAAATTTAAATCCAATTTCAACGTTTCACATTTATTAAAATTACATTTTTATGTCATACTCCAGGGCTGCCAGATTTGACGATTTTTGTTCCCAAATTAGCAAATTGCCGACTTGTTGATTTTGTTCTAAAAAGTGACGATTTTTTTTCGTCTCCAAAGTCTGAATAAAACATTACGTTTTCTAACAAATTCGTTATTTAATCATGGAATATTTAACAGCCATACATTTACAAAAGCGGAAGGCGGAACGTTTTCTTTCGCTTAGCTTTTACGCTGATATGCCATACCAAAGCAAGAGCGCCAACGTTGTGTCACGAACAGTGGTGATATCTTTTTTGTTTAATAAAACCCACAAATTATCAATAAAAAATAGCGATAAAAACGTTAGATTGACCATAAACTAGCTAAATTGCCATTATTAATTAAGAATAGCGGCAGGCTTTACTATTAAATGAACTGTCAAAATCGGTTTTTACAATTGCAAAGCGTGCCGCTTTGGTTAAAGTACGGCTGTAATATGCCAGTACAAAAACAACCGTGTTACACTTTGTTTATCTTTCGTCAAACCATCATCGAATGAATCTTTAACGACTCTCTGTATAAATCATATTTTCAACAAATTTACGGCGAGTATTTCACGATTTGTAAGAGAATATCGTCTGAGTCTCAAACGATTCTTGACATAAAAGTCTCGTTAGATTATCTATACCCACGTCTTAAACGATTCCCACAACGATTAAAAAAGCGTCTTTTGCTGTGCCATTTAAAAAATTGTTTAATTGTAAAAAAAACTAAATTTTAAATATTCCGATTTTTCGAAGCGATAAAGACAATTTTTTTATTTTTTCTCAGGAAACTGAAGATTTCCTCACAAATTTATCTGGCAGCCCTGATGATATCATATAAATTAATTTTTATATTTATTTAAGTCATAAATATTAGGAATGTAATTTAAAAAAAAAAATAAAAAAATAAGCAAACATTAAAATTAATTATATGTAACTTTCTTTGGACAAATTCAACAAATTCATTTTTGTAAAAACTAATACATGAATTAAGTTGTTAATACTAAGATTATATCAAAAAGTTCATATTAATTTCCTGAAAATAAAAGAAGTTCATATTTCCTACGAACATCTTCGCACGATTATGTCAATCGTATGTTGAAACATCCTTAATGATTTCTTTCACCATTATGAAAGCTGCTATTGTATAAGTATTGATTCGGTTACGATGATTAGTCTTAGTAAATGTTAGTACATTTTGCATACAGATTCAAAAGATAAGAAAAAGCCAGGATTATACATGGTACGTGAAGCCATCAAAAGATACGAAAAATGTATCTTTCGTATCCTAACGGCAACACTGACTAGGGATAACTTTGAATTTTTATAAGCTAGCAACATCCTGCAATTTTTTGTTAAATTTATTTAAACGACAAAACATCATAATAATTTATATTATTATTATTGTTATATAAAAAAATAAAAATTTTACTGAGGCTTTTCCAGCAATATTAATGCCGATAGATATAACCCATCTGAAAAGATTCTTTCATGTAAATTTCTTTTTGTTTGTATTTTTGAAATTAATATTTTTTAATTTTAAGCCACTTATTTTTTCTTAAAACATCTCTCATGAACTATGGTCAAATGTTGCTATGTTCTTCTAATTAGTTTGATTACCAAATATGAGGTTTATGTTGCTAACGCTTCTAATATGACAAAAATCCACACAAGTTTAAATACATATGTTTTCTGTTGCTGAAAGACAATAAAAGGTTTACTTAACAAAAAAGGGGCATTCTTTAAAATACATTCTTTTAACAGCATTGATTAAGCAACTTTAAATATTTTAAATTTAAAAACAGGGGGAAAATTATGGCATTCGATATCGATCGAAATTACAATACCATTTCAATGGAAGTTTTTTGTTAACTAAGGGCTTATTTTAACAAGATTTTTATACCCACACCACAATAGTGGAGAGGGTATTATGCATTTGTGCTGATGTGTGTAACGCCTTAAAATAGTGGTCCTAGACCCACCTTAAAGTATACCGATCTACTCAGAATCACTTTCAGAGTCGAACTAACGATGTCCGTCCGGCTGGCTGGCTGTCCATGTAACCTTGTGCGCAAAGTACAGGTCGCAATTTTGGAAATAATTTGATAAAATTTGGGTCATAGATTCTTATTGGCACAGGGACCAAGCCTGTTGAAAATGGGGCGAAACGTAGGACCACGAGGGAAGATAGGGGGAAATTTCCTCCTCTCAGAAACTATCGAACCGATTTTAATAAAATTTAAAACTTAATAGAACCATATCTATATGGACACAAGAGGTATGCATTTTTAAAAAAATAGGACCACGAGGGGAGATATGGGCAATTTCTGCCTCTCGAACCGATTTTAATGAAAATTAAAACATAGATAGATCCATATCTATATGGACACAAAAGCTATTTAGTTTTTCAAAAAAAAGGACCACAAGGGAGGAAGGGGGCAATTTCTGCCTCTCACAAACTTTCAAACCAATTTTATAAAGTGTATAAACATAGATAAATCCATATTTATATGGACACATAAGCATAATGTGGTTTTTAATACTGTGGTGTAGGGTATCACATGGTCGGGCTTGACCGACTATACTTTCTTACTGGTTTATAATTCTAGATTGGTGAATATAAATTTAATTTCAACAATTTATTATAACAGATTAGCCATCAATATGTTGCTAGACTGGAAATGTTTTGAAAGAGTCTACAAAGAATTATATCTTATTATCCTTTTTCTATAAAAACTTTAAATTTCATTAGCAACATTTATTAAAAAAAGTCTTAGAAATGTTTCCAAACATTAAACTGATGTTGCTAGGATTCTCTAAAGCCTAGTACTGTTCAAATTTGTGGAAAAAAATGTGCAGCATTTATTATTTCATTTAAAAATGTGTCATATACCAAATGTTTTCTATCTCACGATTTGTAATTTACCCCAAATGTGTTTAAATATTTTATTATTAAAACCTAAGTAGTTGTTTCTTAGTTTCACTAAATTCAATTTTTGTTTCTTATATTAAATTTTTCCAGAGTAAAGACTAGTAATCTGTTCAAATTTGTGAAAAATGTTAAGAAACATTGATTATTCCACACGAAAATTTTGGCATTTATCAATGTTACCAATCTTGCGACCTTGTACAATTTGACGTTTTTATTCCTTCAAAGTATGCTACATTGTTTCGTGTATGTAAACAAACGCCACATGTATTTTACTAAAATTCTGTTTTTAATAAAAAATTTAATAAAAAAAAAGTAAATATGGATAAAAAACTGTTACCGGTTGTGTTATTTTAATTTTTTATTTCTTTTTTAATATTAAGTTCATACTTTTTTGCTTTTGCTTAAAATTCCACGTGAAATAAAGGCAGCTTACATTATTTCGCAGTTGTAAAAAAATGTTGCCAGAAACATTTCGGAACTTTTTCACAAAATAAACAGAGTACAACTTCATCAACATTATTTCATAGATATTCCGCACAAGTTTTTTTCATATGCATTTTGACAGCATTTCACGTGAAATGTTGAACAGAGTACCAGGCTTTACTTGAAATTTAAAAAGAGTCTCAGTTTGAAATTTATATGATCCTCTTAAGCAGCATTATTTACAAACAGTTTTAAAAAATGTTTCTTTACAATATCTAGCAATAAATAAAAGCTAAAATTCTTTAACATTTCTAACAATTATACCCTAACAGAGTAGTAGTATTTAAAAATCCCATTAATTCCATAAAATTTATAGCGATTTCATAAATTAATTTTTTTTTGCAACATGCTGCTTTTAAAAATGTTATTAAAATAGATATCATTATATAACATTTGTTTAAAAAAAGATTTCATAAGGCAACATTCATTAGAACAATTAAAAAAAAAGTATCACAACAATATCCCACAGCAACTTATAGCAAATGTTGCTAAGACCTATTAATGTTTGTAATACCACCGTCTTTTTTTTTTTTGCAATATTTGCATAAAAAAACTTTGAAATAACAAAACATAATAAATAATAATTTTCGACTTCAATGATTGCTTGAAATGTATAAGCAAATTCCGAAAAACTAGCGGCCTTGTTGATTAAAACCTTTTTAGCAACATGCTGTTAGAAGCGAAATCTTTTAAAAAACTTTAATCTATATATATAAAATATCTATATATAAAACAGGATGTGTGTATGTATGTATGTAACGTATGGACTCCAAAACGGCTAGGCCGATTTTGATGAATTTTCAGGGAGTCTTCAGAATATTCAGGCGGGTGACACTGTGAAGTCTGATTTTTAATTTTCGGTCTGCGGGCTGAGGGGCGTGGCAAAATCCAATTTTCATATTGGACCACCAATGACATCTATAATCCAACTTTGATTTATACGAAAAGAAAATTTTTCCCTGCCCACTTTTAAGCCCACTTTTTTCGAATTACCTATAATCAGAAAACGGCTACATCGATTTGACAAATTTTTCTTTCAAATGTTCGTATTAATTCATTTTAAGTTTTCATCGAAAGAAAAATTTACCACGCCTACTTTTACGCCCACTTTTTCTATTAAGCGCATAACTTGAGAACGGCTTGACCGATTTGGACGATTTTTTTCTTTAAAATCATCGCCATGGTCTAACTTAGGTTTCTACGGAAAGAAATTTTTGCCCCGCCCACTTTAACGCCCTCTTTTTCGATTTACCTAAAATCAGAAAACGGCTCCATCGATTTGACTAACTTTTCTTTCAAATGTTTGTATCTTTTTAACGAATTTTAAAAATCGAACGCAAACATTTTTCCTAATTTGGACAGGACAACGTCTGTCGGGTCAGCTAGTTATAGATAACATTTTATAAGACTTTCTATCACAACATTTATGTGTACAAAATTGAAATTTAGCGTTAGTGTTGCTTAGATTTCCCTGAAAACTTCTGATACTTTTTGTATTTAAAAAAAAAATTAGGCAACAAATTGTTGGATTGAAATTATTAAAAACAAACTTTTACCACAATTTAATTTTTCTTTGCATAGCAACATAAGAACAAATATTTCTAATGCTATCACTGTCCTTAACTTTATAGCTTTATTTACCCAAAAATCACTTAAAATACCTAAAAAAAAAATCACTTTAATCCCCTTAAATTTTCTTTAGCGACTAAGAAATCCAACAATTTTTTTACAGCTTTTTAAATGTTCTCTCCTGTAACAATAATTGCATGATGGCGTTACGGGGCAGACATGTGAGCTGATGATGACAATGATGTGGAGGATTATTTTATGGCCTCCAGAGATGAAATTAATGTCAAATTATGCTATACGCGTGTAAATTTCACGCGTAAGTATATAAATTTAAAATTTTTTTTAAAAAAAGTAACATGAAACATATAAAACGGAAAATATGATGATGGTTTTGAAAATAAAACAAAGAAAGAAAAAGCTGAATAAAAAATATGCTCTAATATTAAATATCCACATACTTTTTTAAATCTACAGGGGATGTTGTAATAAAAACTGAAAACAACATAGAATGCGTATTACTTAAACCAGCAACTTGGCAACTTAATAATATTTGAACAAGAGTTTGTGTGTGTCAGTCTAACAAAGCCAGCCAGAGGGCATAATTGTAGATAAAAAAAAACTTAATTTAAAAAAAAAATGGAAAAGTATGAGGCAAAAGTAACGTCATCTTGATTATCAAGAGAAAAAGAAGTAGTAGCAGCATCTCCAGCATACATCTTTGCAATTTGTTTCGTTTAACATATTTGTTTTTTTTTTTAAATTTGAGTAGCTAAAAATATTGCAACATCATTTATATACAATGTAGCTAAAAGCTGATATACAATAATGGAGAATTTTTCTTTCTGTTGCTTATTCACGTTCTTTACCAAATTGTTACAAGGTTTAAGGAAAAGATCTGGGGGCTCAATGGGGGCATAATCATGTAACTCCCATACATTTTAACACAACCTCAAAATATTAAGAACAATAACAAATACAACAACAGTACTGTTAGAGAAAATCCTACTTATGAGTTGAATATCTTATCACTGCGTGATACGAAGTGTTTTCCAGTATCTTGGCAATAATCATCATCGTCAACTTTACGCAAAGTGTTCTATCTATCCCATATTCTGCATCATACAAAAAATGTCTTGAAGCCTCTTAATCATTTAATATGTTGTGGGAGTTTTTGTACTCAAAGATTTGTTGCATACAGCCATAAAAATTGTCTGAAACATAATTTTACAAAGTGTTAATGTTTCTTGATACAAAGTATTTTAATTTTTTTTTTTCTTAATGGTAAAAAAAGGACTGTGTTTTTTAAAAATCTTTTACTTCCTTTTGTATTATTTTACATATATTTTTTTAATTTTATGCGTCAATGATTTTGATTATTACTCTAGAGGCTAAACTGCTTTATTTGTTGATTACAGCTTAAAGAACTTAATAGAAATTTTTCATAAAAAAAGCAATAAAAATAATAGGATTTTATTGAATTTTTAGATTTCCTTAAAGTTTGGGTTTTTCTTTATATATGGATTTTTTTTTCATTAAGCAACATGTTGCCTTGCACGAGAAAAAACGCTTTTAAGTGTCTTAACTGGGCGTATAAAAATGATAAGTTTTCTTTAGAAAATATATATCTGTGATCAATATTTCATAGGAAATTAATCACTGTGATAAGTTGTCTATAGGAAATTTATCACTGTGATAAGTTTCCTTTAGAAAATTTTTCACTGTGATAAGTTTTCTTCAGAAAATTTTTTACTGTGATAAGTTTTCTTTAGAAAATGTTTTACTGTGATAAGTTTTCTTTAGAAAATTTTTCACTGTGATAAGTTTTCTTTAGAAAATTTTTCACTGTGATAAACGGGGCAAGGGACTTCATGCAAATGCATGTTTGTTGTCGTTACTCTGAGACCCACCTAAAGTTAATAGCTTTGCGAATGACAATGTTTCCAGTAAAATGGCATCAATTTGTTAGTGCATATTTTTGCATATTTTGCTTTAAATGCATGTTTTTGCATATTTTGTTATAAATTCAAATTTTTCATCATATTTTGTAATATTTACAAAAAAAAAATTGCTCTCTTCTTAGTTTTTTGTTTAGAAATATCTTTTTGTTCAAGGCGAATTCTTTATAAGGTGTAGTCAGTGGATTAGCTAGTTATAGTTGTTTCAGCCCTGAAGCTGTCAAACAGTCAAAAAAGTATGGGAAAATCTGCTAACTCTGACATTTTCAAGGAGCAAAAGCAAGAACATGTTGGTGTTTGGTACTGAATTACCTACATTTTATTATAATTTCACTTTGTTTCTTTTACTTTTAAAAAGTAGCACCTTTTGTAGCCATGTTTAACAAATTTTAAAAATTATACAATTTGTATAATTGTGTACATAATTGTAGAAGTAACAATAAAAATTGTTTGACATTTAATTTTGTTTACGGTTTTTTTTACTTGGAAAAGCCTCAAACAAAAATAACGTTAGGCGATGAAAAAAAAAGAATTAAACAGAATATTTTGGATTTACGCTGTAAGTATGACCTAAACTCCAAAAAGTATTGATAAAACAAATTGTTTTTGAGGAAAAAAAAATGCCAAAAGAAAAAATATCAAAAAATAATATTTTAAATACGTGTGTTTTTGAGACTTCAAAATAGATGGAAAAGTACTTTTTTGCAAAGTTTACAATTTCATTTTAAAATTTGTAGTAAATCAGCACCTTCAAAGCCAGAAACACACAGATTTATGATTTATGAAAAGGTTTCGCAAACTTCAATTTCAAGAAAATCAACTTCTGAGGATAAAACTAGTAAAATTAGTTTGGAATTGTGTGATGCTCTGGTGTCTGCAGATATACCTTTATATAAGCTAATCAACCAAAATTTTAGAATTTCTTTAAACAAATATACCAACGAAACCAATCCTACGGAAACAACCCTTAGAAAAACTTATCTCGTCAAGTTGTACACTATACAACTCTGTGACATTGTTGAAAGGATTAAGCCACATAAATTGTGGCTGTCTATTGACGAAACAATGGACACTGAAGGACGTTGCGTGGTCTACGTAATTGTTGGGATCTTGAATGCCGAAGAAGAACAGAGTAAACACAAATTTTTGTTTAATATTGTAAAGTTGGAAAAGGTGAATCATGCTTCATTAGCTCGAACTTTCAAAGACTCAATTTCTCTTTTAGAAGACTTTAATAAAAATAAAATGTTGCTCTACTTGACATTTTTTAAAGGTATCTTACCCAGAAATGTAACATGTCACATGCTAAGCTCATGCCATACATGCAAGTTTTAAAAGTCACCTTCGCGTTTCAAGCATGTATAACAAGATGTGGACCTGGTTGCAGGCAGTTGAGTATTATGTCAAAAATTTTAAAGAATTTAAGGATCCCCACATCAACATTATAACGAAAATAATGCAGTCGCTATAAAAAGTAAACAATATTTTAAACGTACCTAATATAAAGGCTCAATTAGAATTTATTCACTTAAACAAGGGGTTTCTAGTCGAGACAATAACCGAACTTCAGGGGTTTAAATCATTGAACACCTCGGTTGAACACGGTGATGACGCTGTCATTAAAATAAGAAAAGTAGAAGGTCAAATCGGCGAAAAATATAAGCCAAGCTTTATGCAGTTTTAAAAAATTAAAAAAAATTGGTAATATTTTTAATTTAGCTTCCAGTAAAGAAAATATTGCAGAAAATGAATACATATTCTACAAAGGAGTTGACCACTTTAAATTTGCACCTATTATATCCGTTGATGTCGAACGAACATTTTTAATGTTTAAAACTATTTTAAGACCAAATAGAATGAGTTTTACATTTGATAACATAAAAAAAAATTATTTATTTATATAAACAAAACTTTATCTTTATAAATATGGTTAAATAAATATATTTTTAATGCATATTTTTTAATTTTATTTTTGCATATTTTGCGATTTTTAGTGCATGTTTAATGCGCATATTTTGCGATTTTAAGTGCATGAACTTCCTTGCCCTGGTGATAAATTTTCTTTAGAAAATTTTTCACTGTGATAAGTTTTCATTTCACTGTGATAAGTTTTCTTAAGAAAATTGTTCACTGTGATAAGTTTTCTTTAGAATATTTTTTACTGTGATAAGTTTTCTTTAGAAAATTTTTCTCTGTGATAAGTTTTCTTATAAAATTTTTCACTGTGATAAGTTTTATTTAGAAAATATATCACTGTGATCAGTTTTTAATATGAAATTAATCACTGTGATAATTTGTCTAGTTGTCTATAGAAAATTTATCTCTGTGATAATATTAGTTTGGAAAAATGTATCACTGTGATAACTTTTCGCTAAGTTTTAAGACTGTGATCAGTTTTGTTTAGACTTTTTAACACTGTTATAAATTTTCTTTTGATGATTAATCACTGTGATGAGTTTTCTTTAGATAATAAATCACTGTGATAAGTTTTCGTTACTGTGATAAGTTTTCTTTAGAACATTTTTTACTGTGATAAGTTTTCTTTAGAAAATGTTTTAAAAAATGCACTGGAATAAGTTTTCTTTCGAAAATTATTCACTGTGATAAGTTTTCTTTAGAAAATTTTTCACTGTGATAAGTTTTCTTTAGAAAATGTTTCACTGTAATAAGTTTCCTTTATAAAAAAATTTCACTGTGATAAGTTTCGTTTAGAAAATTTTTCACTGTGATAAGTTTTCTTTAGACAATTTTTCACTGTGATAAGTTTTCTTGAGAAAATTTTTCACTGTGATAAGTTTTCTTTAGATAATTTTTCACTGTGATAAGTTTGCTTTAGAAAATTTTTCACTGTGATAAGTTTTCTTTAGAAAATTTTTCACTGTGATAAGTTTTCTTCAGAAAATGTTTCACTGTGATAAGTTTTCTTTAGAAAATTTTTCACTGTGATAAGTTTTCTTTCGAAAATTTTTCAATGTGATAAGTTTTCTTTAGAAAATTTTTCAATGTGATAAGTTTTCCTTAGAAAATTTATCACTGTGATAATCTTTATTTTTAATATCTTTAGAACAATTTGTTGTTGTTGTGAATTTTCTTTAGGAACTTCATAATTCTGCTGAATTTGCTTTAATTTTTGAAAATTTATACATCTACATATATTATTTTCCGTTTGGTTTCACTCCTTAATTTTTAGTCTCTGCTTAAAAGTAAGCAGCTTTTGTGGCATCAAATTTCAGCTGATGTTACGGGTTGCATTCTTATTTTGATTTTTTGACACAAACAGCAAATTCAACATTTCCCTCCAAAAAACAAAACTACAAAATGCCAGATCAAACAACACAACACCTAACAACTGTAACTAAAATAAGCAAATCGAAAAAATATAAATCTTGCTGCGAAGAAGAAAAAAAATGTTTGGAAAAAGGAAAAACTAAATGTGAAAAAACAACACAAAATAAAGAAAATTATGGTGGTAATAATGTGGCTGGGAAAATCGCATAGGGAGATGTAGAATGATGAAAATGACGATGGTGATGTTCAAGTATCTATATATTCTTTTACTCAACAAACGACACTCAATGCAACACCACTTCCGCATCCGGTTTCAAACCGGAACCTTAACAAACGCGCTTTAGTTTCGTGTTGTTAAATTCTTTTTCTCTTGATTTAGTTTTTGGTTTTTTTTTAATATTCTTTGTATTTTGAGCAACATTTTCGTTGATTCTCTTTTTTGCTAGCAATCATATTATTTTTTTTTTACTATAAAAATGCGGGTTTAGGTATGTTTGTGTAAGTAAATGCGTTGCCGCATTCTGTGGTGTCTGTTGCATGTTGTTTGATGCTGTTGCCTGTGCAAATGGGTGTCTTTTGGTTTGGGTATTAGAAATTTTTGTCAATGAAGGTAATTTGCGGAAGATTTTGTCTAGAATTTCAATTAGATTGGCATTTTTCTTTTTATATTCCAGCTTAAATCTTTTCTATAGTGTGTGTATTGAGAGTATTAGTATAAATTCAATATTCCCATAACTGTTGCTGCCACCGGAGCTTTGTATAAGCAACGTTGTCTGTCATTAATGCAGATGAAAAATATTTTCTTTTACCTTGAGTTTTTTTTTTAGCTTTAATATCTTCATGTCAGATTAAACCTTGTTTTTGTCATTTTCTTTCAATGCCTTGATAGTTTATCTAATGAATTTCTGTGAGCTGATTGAAAAATTAAAGGTTCTTTATAATCAATTTAGTTATTGAGGTTGTCGGTTGTATTATAACTATCGAAAGCAGTAATAAATTAAAGATATAGAATTGGGAAAAGCAAAAAAAATTGATAATAGAAAAAGTATTTAAAGAAAAGATAGAACAGTGATAAGTCTAGAAAGGAAATTTGAAAACAGTGACATGTCTTATTAGTAAAAGTTTAAAAAGCGAAAAGATATTCGAACACAAGAGAAAACATTCATAAGAAGAATCACCGAAATGAAAAGTTTGAAAAAGAAAACTAAATACGAGAAACATTTTCTTAAAAAACCTAAACTTTATGATCACTTTGTAATAAATTTTCGAACAAAAACGCAACACAGTGATATATTTTACAAAAAAGCGATAAATGTATTAAGGAAAGCACAATTTAATGATAAATTTTCTCAAGAAATCGAATCGTTGTGCATTAGAAAAATAAATGGACAGGTGTCTGGTACTTTTTTGAAAGTTCGGCCCTTTCTATCTTTTAAACCAATCAACACAGAAATAAAGATTATACCAAATTCGTGACAAATATAAGTTTGGTATTTTTTCAAAATTCGAACTTTTAAGAATTGAAACCCGAACCTTTTTTTGGTACTTTTTTCAAAACAATTAACTCCATTTATTGACAAACACATACGTATTAAATTATGGGTTCCAACTACAGTATTTAAATTTTTGATATTTCAATGGGGAGAAGAAAAAAAAATATCAAAAAGTCGGATATGAAAACTTTTGGTACTTTTTTTCAACTGGTACTTTTTTTATTTTTGTTAATATTGTTAATTATTGGGACTAGAAACCTTAAATTAATTGTTTTAAGTGAATAAGAATATTTAAGGGGGATTTTGGTACCTTTTCGTTTTAAAACTGGTACTTTTTTTTAATTTTCGTTAATATTGGATTTAGAAAGACAAAATTCAACATAATATTGGGAATAGAAACATAAAATTAACTTGTTTTAAGTGAATTTTTTTTTAGTTACTAAGATTCTTTTAGGGGGGATTTTGATACTTTTTCGTTTTTAAACTGGTACTTTTTTTAATTTTCGTTAATATCGGATTAAGACACACAACATTAGACATACAATGGCCTGAGTGGGTGAGAATCAATAGAAGTAAACTTGTTGGTACTTTTTTGTTATTCAACTGGTTAGTATTCGGCCTAGATATATAAAATTAAACATGCAAGGTCCTGAGAAAATGAGAATCTGTAAGTAAGTTCCTTTTGGTACTTTTTCGTTCTTTAACTGGTACTTTAGGAATTTTTATTTAAACTGAACTTAGAAAGATAAAATTGAACATGCAGAGTCCACAGAGACTATAAGAGGAAAATTTTTGATACTGTTTTCAATTGGTACTTTTTGATGTTTTATATAATTGAAGATACAAAATTAAATTAAGCATTAATGGACTTGTGTCAGAGGTTATATATGGGCCGGTGCTTGGTTCCACGACAAATCAATTCACTTAGGCGAAAAAACACAAATTCTCGACCACTAGCCAACACTAATTTTATTAAATAATTTTAAAGAAAATTCAACACAGTAATGAATTTGTTTAAGCAAAACACTTTTTTTTTTGCTTTAATTGGTGTTGACGTCTGGCTGGTGTAAACGATTATTTTGTTTGCCCATGTGGGCAACGACTGTCGTTCCTTCGTGTTGAACGGGATTTAATGGTGCCATCTGGCAACCCATCATTAAGTCTGTGGCTCAGCTGTGCTTTAGCGCCACCTGCAAAATGAATTCTTGATCACTGCTTTTTATAAAACCAAACCAGCCAGACGCCGGCTTTTGTGTCTTTTGTTAAATAAAAGTAAAAATTAAATTAAATTAAAAAAATTAAAAGAAAGTGAAATATAAGAAATTAAACTAAAAATAAAGAGAAAAGAAAAATCATAAATAAGTGTTTTTTACTTATCAAAAGGATAAAGTAGCCACGAATTAAAGTGCCAATAAGCCAGCTAAATAATAAGGGTGGTTTTTGTGTTGCGGTCTTGACATGCCGTAACAAGTGTCTCTGCGACCTACCTCAACCAGCCCCGCTTTGAGTTTTCCGGACAATGCCTACCTTCACATAGAGCCAGTTCAACATACAGGTAATCCATCTATTGCCATTTCTACCCCAACAATTGGAATTAAAGTTTTTGGCTCACTATTTGTAGTTTTATTGTCAGGGTAGCACCCAAAATTGGGAATGATCCAAAATATAGGAAAACGAAACCTTTCAGAGTATTTTAATCTCGACCACTAATGCATTTTAGTGGTAAATGGTACTCCAGCAGTAAATCGTCAGAGTTTTAAATTGCCTTCGACAAGTCACATCGAGCTTTTTAGGGACTATAATTGCAGTTATATTGCCGAGTATTACAAATATTCTGAACCTCATCCAAAGTAGTCCATCACAGTCTTAAAAAGTACTCCAACAGTACTTCCTCTGAGTTATCTAGGGTTCTCCAACAGTTGCTTAGGGTTATCCACCAGATAAACACTTTAAAAAATAAGATTTAAAACAATTGCTTATGTTTAATGCTGAAAACCGCAAAAACTGCAACTCGGTACAGTTAACGAGTAATACATATTATCACACAAATTTTCCTTTTTTGTGGGAAAATACAACCCTGTTATTGTTATTGTGAGTTTTTCTTGTTTTTTTGAAAATTTTCAAACAATAGTTAGATCAGGGAAGCATTTTCGTACAATACTTAAGATATTGTGGGATAGTTTATAACGGCCTTAAGCGACACGACATTAGCCGAAATAAAAAGCAAAACAAACAAAAAGCAGACAAACAAAGACGGCCGAATTATCCTTAAAAAAAATATGACAACGATACCCAGTCTGCTCCTCCGCTAAGAACATTTTACGAATGAAAGACAAGACGACTAAGTAATAATATCTTTAAAGAAAATATTAAATTTAATAAGCGGAAGTGATAAATTTTGTAACGAAAGAAATTTATCACAATAATTACATTTCTAAGGAAAACTTACAGCAGTAATAAATTTCCTAAAGAAATTTTTATGCAGTAACTTTTTAATATTTAATATTAAACATTTTCTATAAAGTTTAAAATTGTTTTTTTTTTTTGAGCTTTAAAATTTTTTTTTTTTTTGTCCATGTGAAAGCAATATTTTAAATTTAGTTTTTTTGCTTTGTTCTTTTATCTTTTTCTGATAAAAATATTTCATTTGAAAAATGCATTTCTGTTGTATCTCTATCTAAATATTAAAAAAAAAATTTTTTTTTTTTTTAATTTTGGTTTCATGTTGGTGTCTGTTTCTATGTGTATTTTTATTAGGAATCCTATTGTGTGGTTTTATTTTCTATTAATCTAAAAGCATGCAACGCGAGCATGCTTAAGCTTGCTTACAACTTACTAAACTAAATGTGGCTGTTGCAACAATAAGATAAAAACAAGTAAATCCTGTATTGAAACCCATTTTTAGAGAAAAAGATTATTTTAGTTTGAATTTTCATGTTCGTTGTTGTGGCAAGCTGGTAAGTTAGTTTGTAGTTGCTCGTCTGCATCTTGTGTAAAAGTTGCAAAAAGATATAATACATACAAATATACGTAGTAGTGATGTTACGAATATTTGTATACGTTTCACTGAACTTTCGCCTATTTCATGACATTCGCATTCGCCAAATTTAAGCGAATATTTCACGATTATTTTGTAGAGTAAAAATCAAACAAAATATATTTAAAAACTAGCATTAGAAGGGTAAAGTCTAAAGCCTTGTTCACAACGGCAGCAACATTTTCACTTGGTTTTTACAATAAATGAAGCTATAATTGTTCATATCATGCTTAATTACTAACACCTGTTTACAAATTTCGATAAGCTTTTTCGTTTGCTCGAATTTCTACAATTATTTGGAACGCTAAACGCGAATCTGCATTCCGTTTTTGTTTTTGTCGAATTTCTGATTTTTTTTTACTGAAAAGGGAAAACCCTTCTCAAGTTATGCTAATATAGGGTTTTGCAAAAGGTACTTGACAACATTGAATTTAATTTATAAATTAATTTCACTGGTCATCTGACTGTAACATTCATTTTTTTTTAGTAAACGAAACATTCTCATTATACTAAAATACACGAACGAACAACGTATGCTCTTTGGGCTCTCGGGAAGATGCGCCAAGGGGATGAATGGCATTGCAAAATCGTCTTCAGTGACGAATATCGTTTTTGGCTCAATGGGTTCGTCAAAAGGCAAAATATGAGTGATTGGTTTGATGAAAATCCACATGTGCGGCGTAATTGGTCCATATTTTTTCTTCGACAATAACGATCGTCACGTTACTTTGAATGGCGATCGTTATCGCGCCAAGATTGCCGATTATTTTTGTCCCGAATTTGAAAATATGGATTTGGACGACATGTGGTTTCAACAGGAAACCTCTTTTATGTCCTGCATATGCCTTTTTTTTAAGTAGCGCAAATACTGGAGCTGATAATAATTCTAATTTTACATTGAAAATCTGTATATCATAAACATTAGCGCGTTGGTGGTGTCACCAGCTATTGCTTGGCTATAGGAAAGAGAATCTCGTATTTTGCTTTATTTACTTTCCACCATGTTACTTATTGTGAGTAACACCTAAACGTCAAGTTTTTTGCGCAACTTAATTTGTCATTTCTTTGTTTCAGTGTTTGACAATTTTCACCGTGGAGAGGTACACAATTGAGCAGCGCGTTAAGATTGTTGAAGCCTTTTACGAAAATTGGCGTTCAAATCAAAATGCAATTTTATCCCAGTGTTTGAAAATAAACACTAAATATCGTTTCTTTATGTTCGGTTCGGTAGATTTGTGGAAAGCAAAAACGCTAATAGTGTTAGAAAATCATTAAAAAAATAACGTTTCCCGTTCGTTTTTTTTTTTTTAAATCCACAAACTTCAATGTGTTCGGTTCGGCTCATTAGTGTTCGTTCCTTTTGGCTGGTAAAAAAACCAAACATTTTTTACAAAAACAAATACACACACGAAAAAAAAAATTATAGAACATTAAAATATAATGTTTGTCTACAGTATCACTACAATTGTTCTGTTTTTTAACGGTTCTTTCTTGAAAATAGTTACGAACGGTATTAACGGTTGTTTATGTCTACACAATCACTAAAAAAATAGATATCGTTCCTGGGTGTGGGAGCCGAACGTTAAATAATGTACTGTTTATTTTCGAACACTGTTTTGTCCAAATCGTGATTTGGTCAGCATAATCGGCCACACGTGTCTACAATCGGGAGAATTTCCGCATTTAGGCAAATGAGAATTCAGGAGTGATGGTTGAAAAGCCGATGCATTCACAAAGAGTGACTTTTTGTTGGGGTTTATGGGTTGGCGGCTTCATCGGATCAGACTTCTTCGAAAAAGAGGTCGGCCAAGCAGCTACCGTGAATGGTGTTCGCTAACGCGAGATGATAACGCACTTCTTGTGACCAGAAATTAAGAAATTGATATGTGGTTCCAACAGGATGATGTCACTTGCCACACAGCCAAAGAAACAATTGTTTTTTTCTTGCCGTGTTATCTTGCGGCATGGTGATGTTAGTTGGCCGCTAACATCGTGTGGTTTGTCACCGTTGGACTTCTTTCTTTGGGATACATAGTTAAAAGAAAAAGTATACGTCAATAAGCCAACAACAATTCAAAAGCAAAAGGATGAGATAATTCGGTACATTAGCGACATATTATGTCTCAGTGTCATTGAAAATATGGACCATCGGATAGAAGTGTGCTACCGAAGATGTGGCGAGCAGTTGGCCGATATTTTGTTTCACACATAATTGTCATATAGATACTTCTATAAATATAAAAAATATTAAGGTAAGTCAACATCGTGCGTTTTGGTCGGACCTCATTTTCTAAAAATTTTAAAAAGCTCCATTGAGCAATCAGGGTCGAAGTTGACAATTTGGAATTCAGCCATCGGAATGCAATTTAAATGTTGAATACATTTAGTAATGTGACAGTTTTTTTATTTAAATTTATTGCTATCGATGTAAATGCAAGATTTTCTTTCAATTAAATTTAAAATATCGAATGAGGCTGAATTTCAGATAAGATATTGTGGCATTCGTATTCGGCGAATATTAGCGTAGTTTTTCGAATTCGCGAATATTGAAAATTAATATTCGTAACATCACTAATATGTAGCATGTCGCGTGTGTCACCTACATTTTTCCTTGAACATACTTTTCTTGATTTTTCCTTAAAAAAAATGTATGTGTCTTTGTCTTTATGTTTGTCTACCTTGAGGATTTCTCTAGTTTCCTGCATTTCTTTGGGGTTTTTTTTTTTGCTCTAATTTAATCAACTGAAAGCGCATTTTCAGGTCTTTCCCGCCACCATTTGCCAGAATTTTTGGTAGCCAAGCAATTCAATCTCTCTTGTGTGTTTTTCTTTATCAATTTTTTCTTATTTTTGCTGTACAGATCTCTACTTATTGCCACATGACAAAAGTTACTGTTTCTTTTATTTAAGAAACTGTAAGATTTTGTTATTTTTACTTTAAGTATGTGAATTTGGTTTTATTGTTCGAATACAAAAAGTCAATTGTTAAAAATATTATTGTCAAATGCTTTTTTTCAGTGAAACATATTTCTTACTTTAGTTTAAAAAAAATGTAATTGCATTTTGTATCGATTTCCAATTTCTTTTTTTTTAAATAAAAATTTTTGTAAAAGAAATAAAATTATTTTAAAATACTAAGCAAACAAAAAATTTTAAATTAGAACGGAAGGTTTTATTTGTTTAATATTTTTGGCTTTTCTAAAATCTTTGGAAAAGGTTTCCTGATGAGCTGGTGTAAGCAACCGGCGAAATGCGCATTTCCCTCAACAATAAATTTCAGTGTATTTATCAAATATGAAAAACTGGGAATTTAGCACGTCATACGAAGATCGTATTAATAATAGAACGGAAACTTTTAAGCAAAAGCAAATTTTTCTGAAAATATTGAAAGCAACGAATTTGTGAAAACACATTTTTCTATATGGTCATGTACCAACAAAACCGCTTTTAACGAACAATTTCTAAACATATTATAGTTACTTTAACCATATTATTGTCATGCGCAACCTTATAATTGTAAAATTATTTCTCCATTCAGAAGCCACAACCATATATTACGGTTGCCGTATAAGTGTTAAGGCTATACCGACCATGGACGGTCATCAGAGCCTCGTTACCCTTGAAGGACAGTTTGACTTTTGGAACGGATTGGCAGTGTGAAAAAGAACGTGGCTTGTGAACGCTTCACTTTTTCATTCGTCCACTTATCGTCGATTAGCCTGTTTTCCTTTATATCAACTAAATCTTGTTGCATTCATTCAAAGAATTAGCAATATAAAATCTCTTAAACAAATTTGACTTACAGATTTCAAAAAAAGTTATTGCAAAAAAATAAAAGTAAATAAAATAAGAAATAAATATCTTAAGCGGCGCTTAACTTGATTAACTGTGTGTGTATTTATATATTTTTTTAATGCTACATATATACGACTGCTTGTATCCCATGTCTTGACAAAGAAAAACTTGTCATTATTTTATATTTTCCTTTAAAAGTTTACAAAATATTGATAATCTTAAGCGCTTGAATGGTTGTTAAGTCATCCTGAAAGGTAGTTCACTAAGAAAAAGATTTAAAGAAACTTATGCATATGAATGTTTTAATACACATGAACACACTTTTTCTAAGGAACGTCTATACAACAATGTAGAAATGTTAAGTGATACAGTCAGTTCTAAAAATTAGGTCACTATGGCCAGTGGTTTGATTTTTTTATTTTAGTGAACTAAACCTGAAGTAGGACTTAACTAGAAGTAAGCCAGAACTGAACTAGAACTGAACTAGAACTGAGCTAGAACTGAACTAGAACCGAACTAGAACCGAATTAGAACTGAACTAGAACTGAACTAGAGCTGAACTAGAACTGAACTAGAACTGAACTAGAACTGAGCTAGAACCGAACTAGAAGTGAACTAGAACTGAACTAAATCTGAACTAGAACTGAACGAGAACTGAACTAGAACTGAATAAGAACTAAACAAGAACTGAACTTGAACTAGAACTGAAAGATCTAGAACTGAAGTAGAACTGAACGATCTAGAACTAAACTAGAACTGAACTAGAACTGAACTAGAACTGAACTAGAACTGAACTGGAACTGAACTAGAGCTGAACTAGAACTGAACTAGAACTGAACTAGAACTGAGCTAGAACCGAACTAGAAGTGAACTAGAACTGAACTAGATCTGAACTAGAACTGAACGAGAACTGAACTAGAACTGAATAAGAACTAAACAAGAACTGAACTTGAACTAGAACTGAAAGATCTAGAACTGAAGTAGAACTGAACGATCTAGAACTAAACTAGAACTGAACTAGAACTGAACTAGAACTGAACTGGAACTGAACTAGAACTGAACTAGAACTGAGCTAAAACTGAACTAGAACTGACCTAGAACTGAAGTTTTTTTAGAACTTTACTGCAACTGAACCAGAAAATTAAAATTAAAACAAAAATTAAAAAAAGAACTAAAAACCAATATATTCTGATCCTTTCCTTGCAACTAGTTGTATACACTTTATGTATCATAGTAGTGGCTGGCACAACTCATACTTGCATTCTTATTAAATACATACATGTTTTATATTTTCGTTTTAGGACTTTATTTTTTCGTTTTCAAATGTTAAGATTTTAGTAATAAAAAGGGTTGATTTGGCTTTAAGATTATTACCATCGATATGAAAATGCTGAAACAAGAAGTTAAGGCAAAAGGTTTAAGAACTTTTTTAATCTAAATTGTTAAGGCAACCACATTTTAAAAGAAAAGGAAAATATATTAAAAGTATTTATTGTGAAAATTCAAAGGGTCTACTAAAAAAATAAGATTTATAAGATAATAAATTTTTTTAAGGAAATAAATTGGGTTAAAAGAAACATGCAAAAGAAAAGTTTAGGAACAAATTAAAAAAAATCAAGGCTAACTCGTTACTATCCTTTAACAACAAAATAAAATAATCTTAATTCGTTCAATTATTTTAAAGATTAATGTGTTTCAATTCATAGCAAAATTATATTAAAAAAAATTTATTTTTTTTTCTATCTGTTCACAAATTTTATTTATTTTTTTTTCTTATCTTGCAATTCTTCAAATCCTTTGTAACCACCATTATTTACAAAAAGTATTTTGACTTAAATTTTATATTTTTTTGACCTTGTTAATATTTATTGTTTTGTACGTAAAAGGAAATAAAGAATTACGAAAAGAAAACTACCAACTAAAAGCAACAATTAAGATTAAATTGCATAAATGCAGTTTTATGCTCTTGTTTTCTTTAATAAAAAAGAATTTCAGAGAGAGAAAAAAAACTGGCAAAAAATGAATTATATAGAGCCTTATAAATAAAATTGCAACAAAGCAACAGTTTCATTCAAAACTATAATTTTATATACACAGATGTAATTAAAATATAGTTTGAAGGAATGATATTATTTAAATGCAACCAAGTAAACAAATGAGGTTATAAAAACTGTTTTTTCTTAGAAAATGTTTGGCTACCATTTATCCTGCTTTGAAACTAACCGTCTACTTAAATGTCTCAAAAAAAAAAAAAAAAAAATGCCAAAATTTGTTATAGTAAATAAATTGCTACCAAAAATGTTTAATTGAAAATAAATGGCTATTAAAAATTTTTAATGGAAAATTATTTGCTACCGAAAATTTTCTCAATAAAACCATTCTTTGTTAAAATAATAGTAGAAAATATCTGAAATTTATCTTTTTCTACAGAAATTATTCTGCTACAAATTATATTTTATAAAAAAAATTATCTGGTACGGAAAATTTCCAATAAAAGCTTCCTAAAATAAATAATTATTATGTAATGAAAATGTATGTCTATCGACAATTTTCTAGAAAATTATGTTAAAATAAGGATAATCTGTTCTAAAGATATCTGCATATGAATTTACTATTCCAAAAATTGTTCAGCTACTCCGAATTTTCTATACAAAAGGATTAATTATCAGCATATTTTTATACAGAATAATCAGCTTTTAAACCTGTGGAATTCAATAAAAAAAAATTTTTTATATTTATCTACAGAAATTATTCGGCTACTGATTATATTCTATTAACCCTTAAATGCGCCTTGTATCTTTAAAGATACAACCAATAAAACTGCTGCTATTTGCACAATTATTAAAAAAACTAAACAAATTTTGCTGATTACCACTAACAACACTTTTTTCTTTTATGCTGGATTAAATTTTTTATCAAAAATGGATCGTTTCTGAAAAATACAGAGCCGTAGATTCAAAATTTCAAAATTCGTACTTTTATAAATGAAGCGAATTTTTACCCAATTTTATTTGCATTATTTTGTTCACGAATTTACTCCAGAAAAATATATGTTGATTGAAATAGTGTTCTTAAACCATACAGAAATTTTCAAAAGACACATTGCGCATTCCACACAAATTAGGAATGTTGGCTGTTATTGTTTTATGTAGACTGTTAGTATTGTGTGTTTTTCTTGTTTAGTTATTTGACATAAGTTCTTTTCGCTCGCTACTTAAATTTTTTTATTCTAATTATAATTACAAATATCGTCACCTTAAATGCAAAAGGCCCTATCTAACATTTTGAAAATTTTACAGGATAAGTATTGCCTGAAACTATTAATAATTTATTTGTCTTCTATTTTTCTTGTAAAACCTACCAGTGCTTCAACAATTGACAATGATGCACATTATGGAAACTCTTTGTTAGGCCTTTTAGTGTTTACCACATAATCTTTTGTAATTAGGGCCTTTTGTTTTTTGCTAATACAATTGCAAATTTTGGGCGAAAGATACTAAAATGTTTTGTAGACATTTGTGTTGATGCAAAACATCAAAATCAATGATAAAGTCGATCTTTAATTTATGGTTAGTTAGGGCCTTTTGCGTTTTAGGTAACGATATGAATATGAATGCGTTCAGACGTATTGGTAGATCCAAAATGACAAATAATAAAATATGTAAAATTTCTTGAAACACCGCAGAATTTCCTTATGACTGCACTGATAAAAATAGTGACGATGAAATTTATATTCCAAAAATAGTTTCCTCTAAAAATTAATATGTTGTCCTGATTGATAATGACTTTGATCCGGAGAAAGGATCGGAAAATATTGTTAGAGTCAGTTCATGAATCGTTTATTGCATTTATGAACGATGATAATCTGTTCTCAAGCCCAATACATTTTCCCGTAGCTGCAGTACCTGCTAAGGCTAGTACCCTTCTGTATCCTGTCCACGTACAATTTTTTACCTCAAATACCCTAGTACAAAATTTGAGAACGGATACCTTCGTCCTATCCCGCGTTTCTAGAAATAGTTTATTATCAAGTCCTACTGCATCCAGTTCCTCAACTGCGAGCTTACAAGAGTCGGCAGCTAATCAGCGCTCAATTCACTCACAGGACTTACCATCAAGTACAACGTCATTTGATTTACTTTCCTTAAAATTTCAAAATGTTTTACTCGATCCAAAAGCTTCTGCAAATGAAAAAAATATCTAAAAAGACGGGGTAATATGCAATTCGCAATTCGTCAGGAAGTAGAGTTAAAGGGCGATAGCTCTCTGCCTGATGTTATCAAATCATTAGTTACTCCGTATCAGGCTTGTCATTACTAATTACCTGAGAGATTGAAAAATTATATAATTGAGGAAACTTTGCGATTTGCTATGAAAGATGTTCCTTCAATGTTTTAGAATTGCGAAAGATAATTGGTATTTTACATAATATGAGATATTTCAACCTACATAACTCGAGAGACTATTGGTCAAATATTAATGATAGGTCAGTGGCATTATTATAATCTTTAAGATATAAGATGTATTTAGAACTAGCGGATACCTGGTGTCTGCCACTACGTTCCCCCTTCTTGTAGTCCTATTTTGTAAAACATTCATAGCTTATGTGCCTATCTAAATAGGGATCTATTTGATTTAAATTGCATTAGAATCTGTTAGATAGTTTTGGAGAGGCAGATATTTCCCCCTACCTCCCTCGTGATCCTATTTCTTACAAAATGTGTACCTAATGTATACATATAAGTAGGGATCTATCTATGTTTTAAATTTGAGTTAATTCTGTTGGATAGTTTCGGAGAGGCAGAAATTGCCCCCTAACTCCCATCGTGGTCCTAGTTTTGTTAATTTAAATTTAACTAAATGAATTTGAATTATATTAAATACAATCACAGTAATTTTTTATTTTATTCATATTAAAAATAAACTGCACTTAAAAAATCCTTTCATTGTTTATGCGTTTCTCTTTGTGTGTGGAGTGCGCAGTGTATCTCATAAGATACAACCAGTTTTTCCTTAATAAAACTACAACCAAACAAAAAATTTTAAAAATAAAAACGCAGTTTTAATTTTTTTTCTTATTTACGTTCAATATATTTTTTTCATTAAGATACAAGACGTTGCGCATTTAAGGGTTAAAACAAAATCGGCTACGGAAAATTTTCACTAGAAAATGCTTAACTACCGGTAATAATTATTAATTTTATAAAAAAAAAAAGTACGGCTACCGAAAATATTCTAAAAAAATAATATTCAAGTGAGGATAATTTGTTTTTAAAAAAGAGCTACCGAGAATATTTTTATAGATTAATCTGCTACTGATAATCGTCTGTACCAGAAATTTTCTGATAAATTTATAAAATGTTTAAAACCTGCCGAATTCAATAAAAATAATTTGTTAAAGCTAATTTTATTAAGAAATAGTTTTGTTCTATAGAAAATTATTGGCTACCTATTATTTACTAAAGGAACTCATTGTTTATCGATAACCATTTGCAGAAAAAAATTGACTACCAATAGTTATCTATAGGAAATGATTTACTTCCAATAATAATCTATAAAAGCATAACTGTTTTAAATATACTTACAAAATATCCTGCAACTTAAATTTCTTTAAAAAAAAATACTGGGCTACCAAAATTTTTTTTAAGAAAATATATGGCTACCGATAATTTTCTAAATAAAATGCTTGGCTGCAATAGCAATTTTATAGGAAGTATTCTTTGTTAAAATTTAAGTATAAAATATCTGACTTTTATATTTTTCTACAGTTATTATTCGGCTACTGATTAAATACTCTTAAGCCAAATTCGGCTACTGTAAATATTTCTCAAAAAATGGAATGCTACCGGTAATAATTTTTAATGTTATAATAAAAAAGTATGGTTACCGACAATTTTCTAAAAAATAATGTTTAAGTGAGAATAATTTGCTATAAAAAAAGAGCTACCGAGTATATTTTTATAGAATTATCTGCTACGTATTATTTTAAGGACCGGCGATTTTCTGATATAAATTTAAAATGTTTAAGCCTGTGGGATTCAATAAAACTATTTTGTTAAAGGTAATTTCAGGCAGAAATAAAGTTGTTATAAGGGAAATGCTTGGCCACCGATAATTTACTAAAGAATCTGATTGTTTATGGATAATTATTTGCAGAAAACTAATGGCTACCAATAGTTATATGTCGCAAATGATTTTCTATCAATAATAATCCATAAAATCCTATTTTACGTTTACGAAAGAAACTATTCTGCTATCTATAATTTCCTATAAAACATAACCAACCAGTAAAAAAAAATCTATAGAAAAATGTTAGCTGGGTTTCCTTCTGACATTGAAATGAACTTATCCATACTGTCTCATGTACAAGTTTACAGAAAACGTATGAGCATTTTAACAATTATATTATTAAGTTTAATTTTTATTCTTTTCGTTTTGTATCTTTATGAAGCAAAAGTTTAATGCACGTAAAAATACTTCTACAGATAAGGAACTATAGAACATTTCCCACTATTTTTATCTACTACACATGTCGTAGATTTATTTTTTGTGTTAAAAATTATCGGAGCATTTTGAAAACCAATGTTCCTTCAAAGTAACCGATGGCGGTGGAAATTAGAGCCTTAAACAATGACAGCATAAAGGAAATGAAAGGGTAGCCGAATTGATTTCTTTTTGTACTACTTTAAATAAAATTTAGGTTTTAATATTTATAATTATATATCATATTGTTTTATTACTTTAATATTTCATAACTATAGATTTGTCGTATTTTACATGAGCACCTGCTTTACAGCCCAATTTCCTAGTGGTCTTAGCTCCGCTTGATCCCCTTGCCACAAAGCCTTGACTGAAAGGTCAAAGGTACTTATCAGAGTAATGTATGTGGATCCCATCCAACATTTCCATTGAGAAACTTGTTTCATCCTTTCCTTTCCGAATGTTGGGACCATAGGGGCATCCTTCCCCGTAAAGATATGCTTTAAAAAATTTCTGAAGCACAATAGTAAGATGTGATTAACGTAAGTGCCTGTGGTACAGACCTCACCCCACGATGCTCTTTGCACTGGGTAAAAATAGTGCGTCCACGACCGCCCCCTGTGTGAAAGCAATCAACACACACAGTTAGCAAAAGCTATGATACGGCAGAATAATACGCCCGCGCCTTGTTTAAGAGCTGGAGCTATTTGACCTCAGCAGTGGTTTTGAAGCAAATACAGGGTGGGCCAAAAGAAATTAAGGGGTGTAAAAGTTTAATAACTTTTTCTTTCAGATTATATAGACAACACTTGGAGAATTTATAATGGAGAGGTTCACAACTGAACAGAGAACCAGAACAATAGAATTTTATTATTTAATCAACTTTATTAAAAATTTGATTATGAGTGACGAAGCTCATTTTCATTTGAATGGCTTTGTTAATAAGCAGAACTGTAGGTTCTGGGGTTCTCAAAATCCAAGAGCCATTCATCAACGCCAATTGCACCCCATCAGGTGTACTGTATGGTGTGGGATCACATCTGAAAATGGCATTGGGCCTTACTTCTTCGAGAATGAAGATGGAAGTGCTGTAACCGTAAATGGAGAGCGTTATCGGTTTATGATAGAGAATTGTTTACGCCCTGCTCTTGAAAACAGATCTGGTATGTGATTTCAGCAGGACGGAGCCACTGCCCATACTGCCCGAGACACAATGGCACTTTTAAGTCAAATTTTTGGAGGGCGAATAATTTCCAGAAATTCGGAAATTATTTGGCCAGCGCGATCGCCAGATTTAACAGCACCCGACTATTTTCTTTGGGATTATTTGAAGGAGCGAGTGTATGTGAACAAGCCAGAGACAAACCTTGAACTCAAGGCAAACATTGTTGCAGAAATTCGAACGCTACAGCCACAAGTTTGGAAAGATGTTATGGAAAATGCTCTAAAAAGAGCCCATCAGTGCGAAGCTGAAAACGGTGGTCATTTAAGAGACATCATTTTTCATACTAAGTGTAAAAAATTTCCCTTTTGTATATTATATAATCTGAAAGAAAAATAACAAAAAATTAAAAAACGAAAAAGTTATTAAACTTTTACACCCCTTGGTTTCTTTTGGCCCACCCTGTAGCAACAGCAACCAGGGCCTGTGAAGACGACTTTTAAAGATTTCTCTTTCAACGACTTTCGGCTTGAGCGAAAACCATCGCGTTTTCCTTCAAGGTGCCTTAACCAATAGTCAGACGGGAACTGAAGTTCCAAGGGCTTTTGACTTTCGAAGAACCAGATATGATCTCTGGTTAGCTGCGATCTTAAGAGATATGTCAATTTTTAACTTTGTCGGATTTGGTAATAGATTAAAGAGAACGTGAACTTTTTTCCTTTAATCTATTACAAAATAGTCGTAGCCGTATTTTAAATACGCCAAACACAATAAGGGTGATTGACTCCACCTAATTTCTAGAAAAGATGCAACACCAAAAGTTAAAATATCTTTTGGATGTCTTCCTACATACCCTCGTGGTCATTCGTAACCACAATAAAAAAAATCACATATTAAAAACGCACCTTTATTCATATTTTACTTAAAAATTAAGAAATTTGAAATTCAATTTTAAACTGCGATATAAAGACGTTTAAGAAAAATTGCAATTAATGCTTAAGTTTTAAGGTATATTTTTAATATGTTTGTATATGTGTGTATGAGAATTTCGTTTTCAGATTGTGTATGAAGGTTGCATATAATTCGAAAGCTTATCTTAAGATAATATCATATATATTAAGAACACGTTTTGTAATGTTTTTATTAAATTTCAACATCATGTAACAGTTTTCATACTGCTTTTATTTGGTATGTTCATGTGTGAGTGTAAATTTACTTATACATACATATGTATGAACATATTCTACAAGTTACAGTAAAAGGTAAAATAATAAGATATTTAGAAACAATTTTAGCTACTGGTAATTTTTTCTAAAAAAAAGAGTTGGCTAAAAATTTTTCCAGATAACCTGCTTAGCTTTTTAGTATTTTTCTATAAAAAAAAATGTTGGGCTACCGATAATGCTCTACAAAAAGTTAATTCTTGGAAAGAATATTAGCCTTCCACAAATTGTTTAAGTAAAATGTTTAAGTATCATTTATTTCTTAAACAAATTTACTCGCTATCAAAAATTTCCTAATGAAATTTTTTGGCTATCAAAAATTTTCAACAGAAAATGTTGGGTTATTAATAATTTTTAAAGAAAATGTTTAGTTATCGTAAATTTTTTATGGAAAATATTCGGCTATCTAAAATTTCCTAAAGAAATGATTGTGCTACCAAACTTTTCCTTATGAAAATGTTTGGCTACTGAGAATTGCCTTATTTAGATATTACGCTATTGAAATGTTTCTTAAGATTTGTTAATTTAATTTATTCTTCACTGTTATTCTGCCAACAGGACTTCGTTTACATATGTATGTATTTTTTTTTTTTAATTTTATTCTTAATTGAGTGTAGTAAGATTTTTCTTTTTTCCTTTCATCTTAATATTTGTTCTTGTTTCCTTTTTACCTTAAAATTAACACATGCAACATGAAGTTTTTCTTTGATTTTTTTGCAATTTTTTTAATCTCTTCTCATATACATATTTACACATGCATTTATGTTAAAATAAGCCACCTATTCATATTTGCATGTACATATATGCACATATGAAGGTGTTGTTGTGTGTTTCAGTATGTGTGGGTGTTTATTTGGTATATTATCGTTTGCATGTTGCTTAATCTGTTGCAGTTGTGTGACACTTTTTGAATTTAATGCTTCAGTAATTAATTTGAAAATATCTTGTTTTACACTCATACTTTCTATCATTCGCATATTTCTGTTGCTTTTAGTTCATTTTTCTTACTATTTTCTTATAGATATGAATTTTCAGTAAAAATTTCTTGTTAGAAGTTAAAGAAGAACGAGAAAGTTTTATACATCTGGTTGAAGTTTTTATTAATAAATTAAAAGTAAATAAATTTATACTTTTATCAGTAACATTTTTTAAATGTATTTTGCTACCAACCATTTTTACGGAAATTTTTTGGTATGTATATACCAATTTTATTTTTACAAAACATATAAAAAAGTATATATTAGCAATACATTTCAATTTGAAATACTAAGCAAACAAACTCTTCAGGGGAGAATGGTGGGCTACCGATATTTTTCTTAAGAAAAGGATAGGCTACCAATTTATTATTCTATAGATATCTATATTGTCTACCAATAATTTTATATCAAAATATTTCAATTATTTTACAGAAAATAATTTGCTATTAATAATTTTCTATGTAAAACTGTAGGCTGTAAATATTTTTTTAAAGGAAAATATTTTTTAAACAAGTTAGAGTGCTATATTCGGCTGTGCCGAATCTTGATACCCTCCACCGACAGATCGAATGTTTAAGGAGTAATATCTGTATGATGTATATTTATTAATATTATCTTAAACTGTGACAATTTGTTATTAATTATGGTTGTAGGCGTACTAAACTGTTTTCCTGTATAAAGGTGGAAGTACATAACACGCGTTAGTTCGTCGACAAGTGTCGTGCGTTTAAAAACTTTAGCGCGTCAAAAATTGCAAGTTACACAACACGCGTTACAAAAGCCATTCCTGTCAGCTGTTTTTTATTTGTTTACTTATTTGTGCATTAAAAAAGGGTTCGAAAGTATATCAAGATTTTGTTATTTTATTGAATTTATTCTTTTTATATAAATATTGTATGTTTTTTTAACCTCTTCAATAAGTTTTTCTTTCATGATTCACAAATTTGTTAAATTATTCTTTTTATTGTCAGCTGATTACTTGTCAAAAATACACAACGCGTTAAAAAGTTCAAAGTTAACCAACTTTCTGGCGCAAACGCGTCAAAATATTTTGCATGTAGCTTGTTCTATGAAAACACACTAGTTTAACTTTTTTTGACAGAAGACGACAGAGCGCGCGCGCACTAACGCGTGTTATGTACTTCTACCTTAAGGGTTTCTATGGGGCCTAGGGTAAATTATGTACCGATCTTCACGAAATTTCACAGTCTTTTTCCCAGTTCTATAAAACTTTGATGTACCAAATTTTGTTATGATAGCATTATTTTTTACGGATTTAGGCGTACTAAACTGTTTTCCGGGAGTAGGGTTTATATGGGGCCCTGGGTAAACTATGGACCGATCTTCACGAAATTACACAATCTTATTTCTTGTCCAATAAAACTTTGATGTACCAAATTTTGTTATGATAGCATTATTTTTTACGTTTTTAGGCGTACTAAGTTGTTTTACGGGAGTAAAGTTTATATGGGGCCTATGGTAAATTATGAACCGATCTTCACGAAATTTCAAAGATTTATTTTTAGTTCTATAAAACTTTGATGTACCTAATTTTGTTATGATAGCATTATTTTTTACGTTTTTAGGCGTACTAAGTTGTTTTCCGGAAGTAGGTTTTATATGGGGCCTATGGTAAATTATGGACCGATCTTCACGAAATTTCACAGCGTGATTTCCAGTTAAATAAAACGAATTGTTGCGAAATCTTATATCATTCTGTGAATTTTTCCACCATTTATGCTAGTTTTTGTAACAAAATTATCAATTTTTTTTAGGTGGTGGTTCCACATTTTGATTCATAGCTCAGATCCTATTGAACCGATTTTGCTGAATTTCAATCCCAAACTGCTTAGGATAACTACAAGCAATTTGACACCAAGTTTGTTGATTTCTTTTGAGTTTTTCGAAAGTGAGCGTGTTTTCAACAGACGGACAGACGGACAGACAGACGGACATGGCTAAATCGACTTAAAATTACTCAAGGACCCAGAATATATATATACTTTATAGGGTCTGAGATGAATAGTAAAAAAGTTTCACACGGAATGACAAACTGAATATACCCTCTTCACAACTAATTGTGGTGGAGGGTATAAAAAAAAAGAAATGAGACTACTAGTATATAAAAAAGGTTAGCTACCAATATTTTTTTATACAAAAAGTTTGGCTACCAGTAGTTTTTCATAGAAAATTATTGTCTCAACAAATTTCTATTTACAATTTTAGGCTGTTAAAAATTTTTTAAATGAGATATTTTCTAGAAAAAAATGATAGACTACCACTTTTTAACACCAATTGTTGCCTATAGATATTTTAATACAGAAAATGATTAAAGGCTCTTATTAATCTTTTAATAGGGAATATTTTCTAAAAAGTTATGATAGGCTACTAGTATCTGAAAAAAAAAAAATTGATAAGCTACCAATATTTTTTTATATAAAATGTTTTATAACAAATATTTTTGGCTGCCAATAATTTTTTATAGAAAATTATTGTCTATTGCTATATAAAATTTTAGGCTGTTAATAATATCTTATAAAAAAATATTTTCTGAAAAAAAATGGTAGACTATCAATGTCAAAAAAAATATATTAGCTACCAATATTTTTCAATAGAAAATGTATGGCTACCAATAATTTTACAAGAAACGTAATTGGCGTTAAACATATTTTATAGACTATGATTGGCTACCAGCAACTTCCTTTATAAAATCATAGGCTCTTAAAAGCATTTTATAGGAAAATATTTTCTTCAACAAAATGATAGGCTACCAGTATTTATTTAAATAAAAAAATATTCCCTCCCAATATGTTTCTATAGAAAATACTCGGCTACCAATAATTTTATAAGACATTTTATTAACTGTTGAAAATTTTTAAAAGCAAATAATTGGCTATCAAAAATTTTCTATATAAAATCATAGGTTGGCAATAATTTTTTATTAGATATAAATTCCTTAAAAAAATGATTGGCTACCAATATGTAGTAAAAAAATAGGCCACCAAAATGTTCTCAATGAATAATTTATAGAAAATAATTAACTACGAGCAATTTTATTTATTGGCACAAAATAATTTTTTTATTAAAAATTATTGGAATTAATTATTATCCAAAGAAAATATTAGGCTACTATAAATTTTTTTTAGAAAATCTTTAGATAGTTATAAGTTTCTTTTAAAAATGTTTGTCTAATAATTATTATCAGTAGAAAGTAATTGGCTACAGTTTCTATAGAAAATTATTGACTATCTAAAACTATCTATTAAAAATGATTCAACTTACCAATTTTTGTAAGAAAATGTTAGTTTATATATGGTAATTTCCACAGAAAAGTCGACTTTTTGTCGAGTTACGCCACCAAGCATTCTAAATTGATTCTCAAAGAATAATTTATATAATAATAACTCTTTTGTATTTTGGAGTAGAGCAGAACATAGTTCATATTTAGCCATATAATGGAAAAACTTGAGCATAAAAAATTTAGAATAGAAGCTTAATGGCTTGGTATCGTAAAGTAACAAACCAAACTTTTTTGTGGAAGTGCCCATATATCCATATGAAAAGTTTTCTATAGAAAAAAATTAGCTACAAAAAATGTTTCTATAGAGAACAAATATTTTTAGCAGTTATTTTCTGTAAAAAACATTTGGCTTCCAATAAGTTTCTATACGAAGTGGATAGCTACCAATTAATAAACATAGCTACCAATATGTTTATAAACATATTTAGCTACCAATAGTTTTCTAAAGAAAAAATATTAATAGAAATTATTTTCTAAAAAAAAACATTTGGCTACCAATTAGTTTCTATACAAAGTGGATAACTACCAAATAATAAATATTTAAAAAAAATATTATGCTACCTATATTTAAACATAATATTTAGCTGCCAAAAATTTTCTATATTAAACGTTTGGCTACCAATAAGTTTCTATACAAAGCTACCAAATAATTATTATTTAAAAAATATTTCAAGCTACCTATATTTTTAAAAAAATATTAAGCTACACATAATATTCTATAGAAAAAATATTATTAGAAATTATTTTCTATAGAAAACATTTGACTACCAATAAGTTTCTATACAAAGTGAAGAGCTACCAAATAATAATTATTTAAAAAATTTATTAAGCTACATAAAAAAAAAAATTAAGCTACCAATAATATTCTATAGAAATAATATAATTGGAAATTATTTTCTATAGAAAACATTTGGCTACCAATAAATTTCTATACAAAGTGAGTAGCTACCAAATAATAATTATTTAAAAAAATATATTAAGCTACCAATATTTATTAAAGAATGTTTAGCTACCAATAATTTTCTATAGAAAAAATTTTGGTATCAATGAAATTTATATACAAAGTGAATAGCAACCGATAATTTTTTTTAATAAAAGAAAGGCTTCCAAAAAGTTTCGTGATAAAGTACTTAAATATTAATAATTTTGTATCAAAAATTTATTTGTTTCAAAAATGTTTTATAGAAAATGAGTAGCTATTAATAAGTTTTCTTAATTTAATTTACCTCTTTCACTAACCAGCATTTAAACTCCAACACCATTGAAAAATTTAAACTCATTCTGATCTGTTTTCTTTATTATTCATTATAATTCACTTGCAATTATTTAACCATTAATTATTTCTCCGAATAATTTGATAAGCTGTATAATCTTTCTTTTTTCTGGATTTTCTTCTTGTTGTAAATGCTTAAAACTAGATTAAAAGTAATTTACACACACTACTTTTGGCACAGATATTATTTAACGTAATTAAAATGCAAATGAGTTTTATTAGTTCGAAAAATTATAACAAAAGTAAAGTTGAAAATAAAAGGAAGTTTATAAGAAATATTAACAAAGTTGTAAAAAGAGTTTCTAGATTAAAGATTTTAATAAAAAGGAAATTAATAATAGGAAAAGTAAAATTAAACATAATATTAGTTACCATCTGCAGAGAAAAAGTCAAGGCAAGCAACATTTGATTGACTTGCGATTAAAATTTTCTAGAGAATCGTTAATAGAAATTATTTGGCTACTAAAATTTTTTGCGGGCTATCGGAAATTATTTCCAGGATATTTCCTGCTACCTAAAATTAGAACTTTTATTATATGGCTAGAGAAAATATATACTAGAATTTATTAGGCTATCAAATTTTTTAAGAGAATTTATGCGACTATTTTAAATTTTTAAGAAATATTTTCCTTTTATCAAAAATATCTTCTAGAATTTTAAAGTCTATTGACAATTTATACAATTGTCAAGGTATAATTTATTTTTCTATAAAACATTTTTTATAAAAAAATTACATTTTTCGATATAAATATAATGTCTACCGAATATGTTCTGTGTGGATTTGTGTAATAGAAATATTAGTTCGATTTATTCTATTAATTGTTCTAAAGTTGCACAGTGGCGCCCGTAGAGCAAACGAGGTTGCAAAAATCAAAATTTTCATGAGCGCCGACGAAGTTTTGAATAAACCCATGTTATATGAAACTTTTCAACGATTTCAAATATGCCACTCTTAATAATATCACATTTTTAGTTTAGAAGATATAACCGTTCAAAGTTGACCGACTTTCGGTTTTCAAAAAAACACACAATTTTTAGTCAATTTGTTGCGATTTCAGGTGTAATATCACGAAAAATAGGTAACGAATCGCCTTATTTTTTGTTTGTATTGATTGATGTATTTATTAAATGTATAATGATAAAAAAAAAATTAACTGTTTGCTTTGTGTTTCTGCTGGTAAATCACTGTTTAAAAACTATCCGTTTTTTCACTATTTTTCAACTTTTACGGAAATAAAAAAAATCTATATTTTTCTATATTTTCCATATTTGCAAAACCTGTTCTTTGATTATTTCTATACATAATTCAAAAGGTTTTATCTGCCCGTACGAGCCCGTTTGGCTTCTAGAGGTAAAAAATTTTAAAAAGACATGGTTGCAGAAATTGTATGGCGTCCATCCCTTATATGTTTTGACTGACAGTAGTTTGATCTAATAGTTTGAAAAAAACTACTCATTGAAATTAGCAGGTACGTACCTCACTTAAACAATACTTTGGGGTACAAATGGTTAAGAACAATATTGACTTATGGTCCCTACAGGTAGGCAAAAATCTTATTTGGACTCGTGCATAATATCAAAATTGCATTATTCAGCCTAAGTCCATATGTATGTAGGGAACAGGTAAATTTTTAGGCATGGTAGCATAAGCCTTTATATTGCAAAATAAGCATAATGACTGGATTAGTCTACGACTGAAAGTTGGCGCAACAATTACTGAAACCATTAAACAATTTAAGTACTGAAAACATGGCGTTGAACAATTTAAAATTATTTGAACTGTTTAGAAAGTCAACCACACCAAAGGTTTTCACGGAAGCTGCTTAAGAAGAACTTGATAGCTTATACGGAAATATTCAGAGAAGCGAAATTATAAAAAATGGGTGAAATCTAATCGAACCATTCAGAACTTCAACTCCAAATACGAAGACTGGCTTAATGAAGACACCATCCTGGATATATTGGCAGTAGATAAACCCACAACATCAACCAGAGCAGCAAAGCAGGAAGGCAAAAAAAAAGTATTGGGGAGGGCTAAATTTTCACAAGAAAGAGGAAACTTGCCGGTGCCGCCAATGACTTGACCACCAAGCATTTATCGGACGCGCTGTCTATTAAATATACAAAGGATAGTGAACGAGTTAGGTCGCAGATAACCAAATCTGTTGCTGATGCAAGCCCACTGCGACTAAAAAGGATTAAGGAAAGCATTCCCACGCCCACAAACGCACACATTCGGAATCATAGAAGAAGCCTTGGCCTTGTTTATGGACTTAGAACTTTCCAAAGAGAAATATGAGAAACTACGGGCATCTTTAACGCGACACGGCGCTGACGTTTTACCCGGATACAAGCATATTACGCAAGCCAAAATAAATTCACGACCACTGCATACGGAGTTTACGGAAGTCTCTGCGAAAGCCAATCTGCAGGATCTCATGGACCATACAGCAAAACGGTAGTTGGAGAGTCTTCTTGAAAATGAGATGAAAATTCTTCCTGAGAAGTTGACATTGATCAGCAAATGGGGCTGCGATGGATCATCCGGACAAAGCGTTTATAAGCAAAGGATATATTCTGATGACGCTACAATATCGGACGGAAATATGTTTATGGCATCTGTTGTTCCTTTGCGGCTAAAATCTGATGTTTCCCTACAATGGAAAAATCCACGTCCGTCATCAGTGCATTATTGCCGACCAATAATGTTTCAGTTTGCAAGGGAATCGGCAGAACTCATAAGGACCACGGTAAAGGACATTGAAGAACAAATAAGCAAGATTAAGCCTACAAAGCTGCAAATTGGAGAAGGAACATATATTGAATGCAATTACGAGTTCAACCTGACCATGGTTGACGGAAAAGTCGTAAACGAACTGACAGGAACAACCTCAACAATGTCATGCCCGATTTGCAAAAAGAGTCAGAAGAACTTTGGTAATTTAAACGATTCTACAAATGAGGAGAATTACGAATATGAAATGTCACCATTGCACGCAAGGATAAGGTGTATGGAATTCTTGCTAAAACTGGCGTATACCCTACCACAAGAGGAGGAAAACTTCGATGAAAATACATCAATAAAAGATAAGGAAAAGATCAGAAAGAAGCAAATACAGGATGCTTTTTTTAAACAAGTTGGACTAAAAGTAGACTGTCCCAAGCACGGATACGGTAACTCAAACGATGGAAACACTTCTAGGAGATTTTTTGAAAATGATGAGGCAGTAACTAGAATCACTGGAATTGACAATCAAATCGTGAAAAGATTGGGAACGATCTTGGATGTTTTAAACTGCAAAGAAAATGCCAACTCTACAAAATATGGAGAATATACGTCGAAAACTGCATCTCTTTAAGCAGAAATGTATCCACAGAAGAAGTTGACCCCGACCGTCCATAATATATTGGCGCATGCCAAAGATATAATTGAGTACCAGTCTTTGCCAATTGGAGAGCTTTCTGAAGAAGCACAGGAGCCTCTTAACAAATTTTATAAAAAATATAGATTGCAGAACAATCTATATTTTTTATTTCTTCCCTGCGGCATGTGAAGTCACGAATAGAAATTTAGAAAAAATTAATTTAAAAAAAAAAATTTTTTTTTTTTAATTTGTTGGGTAATAATTTAAAACATAAAATCCTAAAGAAAAAAAATAAAAACAATCTAAAAATTTAAAAATTATTTTTTTTAGGTACCATAAAATTGATTTTTCTACTAATTTTAACTTTGATAACCCATAAGTAGGCCCTACAAAGCGTAGCACCCTTTCCAAGCGCCCATTTCATAGTCATGAACAATTACCTATCATATGCTGTTTAAACTGTTCAATTATCTTATTCGGTTCAAAAGATATGATTTTTGCAACGAAAAAACTCAAATGGCGCCACTGTGCGTTGGTTGGTTGGATGTCAGGCCATGTTAAAAATAATGAGAATCGACTCTATAATTTCACATACCCCTCATACAAGCCCGGCTTGTCCCCATAAACCAGTATTTAGATTAAATTCATCCCAAAATAATTTTTTTTCAACTTTAATTTTTTAAATTAAGTATAATCAAATATAGACCGATTTGACCACAGCTCCTATACAAATACCACTTCTAAAAATAGCTTTCAGTCACATAAATTTTTTTGCTACCAATTAATTTCTGCAAAAAATTATAGATTAATGAAAATATTCTAAATAAATTGTAAATACTACTTTTCTTTTATTGGCTAATAAAAGATTTCTAATAAAGTTGTTGACTACCGAAAATTTTTTAAATATTTTTGAGACTACCGAAAATGTTAATGAGAAATTGATTGGCTGCTGAAAATTTACCAACAAAAATTTTTGTGCAGTCTATAATTTCCTAGAGAAGTTATTTGGCTACTGAAATTTTTTTGAAGAAAATTTTTGGCTACCGAAAATTTTTTTAAAATTAAGAAATTTATTCTGACCACTTTTTATTGTTTGGCTACTACATTTTTCTTAAGAAATTTATTCTGACTACTATTTTGTATGCATACATTTTGAACGGCTAACAAAAATTGTCTTAAGAAACTGATTGGCTACTTAAATTTTTCTTTAGAAATTTATTCTGACTTCTTTTTTTATTAGGATAAATTATGAACGACTAACAAAAATTGCCTTAAGAAACTATTTGGTTACCTAAATTTCTCTTAAAAAATATATTCTGACTTCCTTTTGTAAGGATAAATTTTGAACGGCTAACAAAAATTGTCTAAAGAAACTGGTTGGCTACCTAAATTTGTCTTAAAAAATTTATTCTGACTTCCTTTTTTTATTAGCATAAATTATGAACGGCTAACAAAAATTGCCTTAAGAAACTATTTGGCTACCTAAATTTTTCTTCAGAAATTAATTCTGACCACTTTTTTGTAAGGATAAAATGAATGGCTACCTACATATTTCTTAAGCAATTTATTCTGACCACGTCTTTGTTGGGAAAAATAATGGCTTTCATAAATGTTTCCCCCATCAACACTTCTCTTTAAAAAATGTATGTATGTCTACCAATATTTTTCTAAAATAAATATTCAGCTACCGATGATTTTTAAAAAATAGCAAACTGCAAGCGATATTAAAAGCAACTATTATTTGTATACCAAAAAATTAGTTAAGAGAAATACAGCTAATGACTGTTCGATTATTAACAAATTTAAAAAAAAAAAAAAAAAAAAAAAATTGTAGGGCTATTAAAATTTACAAAAGAAGCTGTCCGGCTACCTACATTTATCTTAAAATGTTAATTTAGACTACTTTTTGTTAGGATAAATTAAGGGTTATCGAAAACTTTTGTTCCAACAAAATTTATGTATGACTAATTAAAAAAAAAAAAAAAATATTAAGCTACCGAAGATTTTCTACAAAAAAGATTTTTCAGCTAGAACTTTGCGATTTAAAATATTTGCCTCGAAGAAATGTTTGCCCACAAAACAATTTTCAAAAAAAAAAAAATTATTTGGCTAACGAAAATTTTCTTAATAGATTGTCCGAAAATGTTCGGCTATTGAAAATCATTAAAAGAAACTGAATGGCTACCGATAATATTTCGAAAATGTTCGGTTATTGAAAATCATTAAAAGAAACTGTTCGGCTACCAAAATTTTTTTTAGATTTATTAATTATGACCACATTTTTCTAAGATAAATTATGGGTTTCAAAACTTTTTTATACCCTCCACCACAATTAGTTGTGAAGAGGGTATACTAAGTTTGTCATTCCGTGTGAAACTTTTTTATTATTTATCTCAGACCCCATAAGGTATACATATATATTCTGGGTCCTAGAGTAATTCTAAGTCGGTTTAGCCATGTCCGCCTGTCTGTCCGTCAGTTGAAAACACGCCCACTTTCGAAAAACTCAAAAGAAATAAGCAAACTTGGTGTAAAATTGATTGTAGTTAGCCAAAGCAGTTTGGGATTGAAATCCAGCAAAATCGGTTCGGTAGGATCAGAGCTGTGAATCAAAATGTGGATCCACCACCTAAAAAAAATTTATAATTTTGTTACAAAAAGTAACATAAATGGTGGAAAAATGCACGGAATGATATAAGATTTTGCAAAAATTCGTATCATTCGACTGGAAGATCCGTCCATAATTTACCCTAGTCCCCATATAAGCCCTACTCCCGGAAAACAGTATAGTAAGCCTAAAACCCTAATTAATAATGCTATCATTACAAATTTTGGCACGTCACAGTCTTATAGGACTGGAAACAAGACTGTAAACTTTCGTGAAGATCGGTCCATAATTTACCCTAGTCCTCATATAAATCCTACTCCCGGAAAAGAGTTTAGTACGCCTAAAACCATACAAAATAATGCTATCAGAATAAAATTTAATACTTCACAGTTTTATATTACTAAAAATCACACTAATACATTTCGTAATGATCGGTCCATAATTTACTATAGACCTCATATAAAGCCCACTCTGGTAAAAAAAAAAATCAAATACGCCTAAAACCGTAGCAGATATAGATATTGCGGCAAACTTTCTTCCAACTTAGCTTCATATGGCCAGAAAAAATGTTATGCAATTTTGTGATATACGGTCCATAGTAACCCTTAGATCCATTTAAAGCAGCCTGCTGAAATTCACTGCAAACGCTAAAACTAATTGCACCGCAGTATTGAAATTTATGTGTGTTAATACCAGAAATCACTCTGCAGAATTTTGGAATGATTGGTTCATAGCTAACCATGGCTACAATATAAATTCCCTTCCTTAAACTGTTACGAATCATGAAAAATTGCTAAAAAAAAAAGTCATAAAACTTTCTGATTTTTTTTTTAATTTTTTATGGTAATCCCCGCGAAGCTTGACGCTTGTCTGCAGGAAAGAAACCAGAGTCTCTGGCGGGAATCGAACCCGCAACCCCGGGGTTGGTAGACTAGCTCACTACTAGCTAGCCCACCGGGGCACTCAATTATTAAATATATGTTTTAACCGCGACCAATTTTGATGCATATGTCGGTGCTTAAAAAGATGAATAATAATAAATAGACATCATACAGATATTACTCTTTAATCATTTAAACTGTCGCACAGAGGAGTATTTGGCCTGAAAAGCTGGCCAAAAAGGCAAAACTGAATTTTAAGAAATCTTAAGAACTAAGTACGCAGCTCGACAGACAACAATATTTTACATTATATTGTAAATTTTGAAGACTTTAAGTTGCGATTTGTAGCTCTGAGACCCTGCTAAAGTCAGGAAAGTGAAGAAAATTATATGAGATTTAAATGTTTTTTTTTTCGGTTTCTGGATGTGTATATGATATTTTTTTGCGGCTAAACGAATAAAGGTTTAACAAAGATTTTTTTTTCGCTGAAAGGTTTGATCAAAGTTATTTAAAACAGCAAAAAAAATTTAAAATATGTTGAATATTCATGTTGAAACAATTCGTTCAAAAGCTAAAAAAAACAAATTATACACTTTTTTTTCCAAAAAAAAGGAAAAGAAGATGTTTTTAAAGGTGAGTTTAGCATGTCTACGAATTATGTTTGATACCACAATAAAATCTGGAATCTCTACTTTTAGAATCCAAAAAAGAAGTGTGCGCAAGTTTGCGCCATTATTTTTGACGATTTTTTTAAATTTTCAGATTTCTTCTATTTTTGCTCATCGGGCACTTTTTCTTATGCCTTTACATCGTCATAAACTTTTATGTATTTTGAATTATTGATTTCAACTGTTATTCACATCACTTTTAACACTTCACAATATTAATACCTGCCTATATGTAATTATAAATTGCAAAAATTCTAAATTATCCGTAATAGTTTTAAGGGAATGTCCCACACATCCCCATAAAAATTTTTTTTTTGAAAAAATAGCTTTTTCCAAAAAGAAATCGAATTTTTTGAATAAAATTGTTTAGTAAGGTAGTTCTTTTGGACTTTATATTTTTTTACAACTCAAAATTTTTTTTACATTAAAAAAAATTTTCACCCAAGTAAAAAATTTTCAAGTCGAGAGCCGCGGATTAGGATTTTATTTTAGACCCATGGTTTCTTTGGAGAATTTTCTTAGAATTTTATGTTGCTTAAATTGCATTAAAATTGGCTAAAATGTCTTACAACTGTGTGAACATTGCAAGCTCATTTGTATATGCAGATGTGCAAAATTAATGCATCTGACAATGGACCATTGTCAGAAAAGTTTTGCTGTTGGCAACGCCTGCTTACAATATTGTAAGATCTGACCATCGTCTGTACGAAGCTTTAGGAATGTGGCTTTTAGAAAAATCTTAAAAATTTAAACTTTTTGGTTCTTAAATTTTTTTATTGCATGTTGAAAACAAAAAATTTGACGCATTTTGCATGTAATTTTTTTTTTCGCCATTAAATTTTTAATAACTCCAAAATAGTAATAGATATAAAATAAATGTGTATGGTTAGTTTAAGCAGAATTTTCCGGTGCATCTTCGGATCCTCCTGCTTTTAAAATCGGAGAACACGTTTTCAAGTTATGGCAAAATATATAAGGCAACCCAACGACTAAGGGGGTGAAGTATGCCACGCCTTTAAAAGAAATTCCTTACGTACTAGAGAAAAACGTAAAACAGATTTGAATTAAGGGCATCAAAATCCATATACAAATTTTTTTGTTGCGCAGTGTACTTTTGTTGCGCAGTGTAATTTTTTCAAAATCTTCCACTAGACTTTTTATATCATACTACACCTAAAACTATCAAAAAACTAAAACTTTTAATTCCAAAAACACGTTTAATAATTTTGGCCAGCTTTTCAGGCCAAATACTCCTCTGTGTGTCGGTGGAAAGTATCAAAGATTCGGCACAGCCGAATATATCACTCCTACTTGTTTTATTATTAATATGTACGGCTGGCTATTAAACATTTTTGTTATCAAAAGCTTAAAAATAAAGTAATTTTTCATTGAAAATGTTAGGCTACCAAAAATTGTGCACAGAGAACATTTAAAGCCCCTGTTATTCCTTACTGCTCCAGCCTAATATACTACTCCATAGTTTTCTCTCTATGTATTTGTTCATATATGTATAAATGCAATTACTTAAATTATGAAATTTCTTAAAATTTTTTCTTTTTTTTCTTCTTTTGAATTTGTCTTCAAGTACACAAAAAAAAAACTTTATTTACCTCATTAAAAGTTTTGTTTGTTTTTTTTTTCTCCCAAAAAAAGAGAAACTTTCTTTTTGTGGCATATAATGGACACCATTATGTTAATAGTTACTTAAAGTATATTAAGATTTGTTTTTCTTGTTATGAAAAACTCAAAGCCAAAAGAGAAAACTTTTTCAAAAATGAAATATTATATGGTAAAGACAAATATTTAAAATAAAAAAGTGGATAAATATATCTACTAAAGAAAGTGTATAAAATTTTAAACCAAATTTATTTAAATATTTTTTAAATCCAACAAATTTAAAATTCTTAGAATTTTTTTTCAAAGTTCTCATAATTTCTGTTAACATCTTATTTAGCAAAAATCAGTTTTGATTATACGTTAAGCTTCTTTTTAGTAAAATGCACAAATTGTTTTTATGTGTTTTCAAAGGTTTGACGTAAAAGTTTTTTTTTTTTTGTTTTTATTTCAAAATGTTGAAGTTCTTGCGAGAATAAAAATGTACACATTCACAAACAACAGGAACACCCAAATGTACCAATGCAGAAACAAAAACTTAAAACATAAAAAATACTAAAACAGAAATGCAGAAAACATTTCAATTTGAAAAACCAACACCATTTCCAATGGTAATCATATTGGTCTAAAACTTTAAGTTGAAAGATTTATGACTGATAAGAAACTAAAAGGGCTAAACATCATTATTATTTCTTAAGGTATATTTATACTATTGCAATTTCTTAAGTTTTATTTATACTATTCCAATAAGCTCTTCTAAAATTCCAGAAATGTTTTAGTCTATTTGGTAATCTGCGAAACAGTGTATTATACTTTTTAGCCATATTATTTGGAATAGTACAGCATATAGTCTTATCTATTGTGTTGTCTAAAGTTTTGTCTATAGTATTTTCTTTACGCTTGTGTATAGAATTGTCGACTTATAAAGTCTTTACGTAGGGTTTCTCTACAATTTTGTTTAAAGTTTTGTCTAAAGTCCTGCCTTAAGTCTTGCCTTACATCCAATCTATTTTCTTGCCTAAAGCCTAAAAGTAGACTGCACTGAAAACATTTTCTTCACAGATCCAATGAAATGTACATTAAAATTCCACCTATGTAACCCTTAATTGGATTTATGAAATGTTTAATAAAATCAATGAAAATTTGGCATTAGTTTAATGACAAACGTTTATTTTATCCATTTTTTCAATGAGGATTCATAAAATCAATGAAAATTTTGTCATTGATTTTACTAATCCTTCATTAATCCAATGAAGGGTTACATAGGTTGAATTTTAATGTAAATTTCATTGGATCTGTGAAGAAAATTTTTTCAGTGTGACAGAAAAGCACTCGGGATAAATCAAGTTTTTTTATGATTACTTTAAGAACGTGCCGTACTAAAAAATTCAGGTACGAATAACACTAAAACGTACTCAAAACAATCCTTAATTACTTTCGAAAATCAATCCTGGAATTTCTTGAAATAAGTATAAAATTCTTACATCAAGTAAAAAAAGATTAAACTTTTCGTTGTGTTTAACCCTGACCAAACTCATGTGTATCACGAAGGGTAAAAAAGTAAATTTAAACTCCTGCTTCTTTCTCATTTAGTTCATATTTTTGGTTTAATATGAACATTAGATTTCTAAAGTAAAAACCATAACGGGCATGATGTTGGCTTTTTATCATTCTCTAAGGTGTAATACGAGAAAGTAAATCAATCATAATAACTTTTTCTTTCTAATTTGGGATAAAATCAACTTAACAATACTTGAATCAAGCGTATTATGAGATGGATTCAATCTTAATTTTACTTAAATCAATCTCATTTTCGGATTATTTTAAGTACGAATTCGGGATAAAATCAACTTTATAATACTTGAATCAAGCGCATTTTGAGATGGATTCAATCTTAGTTTTACTTAAATCAATCTCATTTTCGGATTATTGCAAAAACGAAATCTGGATTGTATATGGATAATTTAAGTATTTTGCGATTGAAAATCCGTACCTGATACTATTAACCGTACTATTAATGCCGTTTCGGATTGATTTGAGTACGGACCGCTTCGGATTGATTTGAGTACGGATGGATTGATTTTTATTTTGAGTGTACATTCTTGTCTGCAGTCAAGTCTATTGACTTAAGTCTTCTCTACAGCCCTTTGTATTGCGGCCCTATGCTCCTTGCAGGAGTAAAAGGAACGAATATATATACAGCCCTTTGTATAGCCTTGCTTATGGCTTGGATGCAGTTTAGTATAAAGTTCTGCCTAAAGTCTTCTCTAAAGTTCTGTCTATGTTCTTGTCTAAAGTCCTTTCTATAGTTTTATCTACAGACCTGGGGTCTAATTACCGCATACGATATCGAGCAAAATTGATCGACATTTTTTATTTTGGTATTATGACTCTCGATATCGAATGAAATGTATCGTAATTTGAGATGATAGCATTCGATATCGAGTAACCAAAGCCATTACAACTCTCTGGTTTTCATTCGATACGTCAGTGTCTATCGAATGCAGAAAAATACGATAGTTTCCTCGATACGATAGCTTACTCGATATCGAATGCGGTAATTAGGCCCCTGTTCAAAGTCTTGTCTATAATATTCCTCATAATCTTTTTGTAGAGCCTCTTTTGGCAAACTTGTAGTCTACTAGTTTCTTCTATCGTCCCGTATTTACTATTGTCCCCTCTATAATCCTTTCTACTGTTCCATCTTAAGTCTTGTCTATAGTATTATTTTCATTCCCACAACCACTAGAGGTGAATGAGGGTACACTAAGTTTCTCATTCCATGTGAAACGTTTATGCTTTTCAAGTTTATATATTCAGGGTGCTTGAATTATTCAAAGTCGATTCAGTCATGTCCATCTATCTGTATGTGCGGTTGTTGAAAACACGTTAAGTTTCGTACAACTCAAAAGAAAAGAAGAAAAGAATTATATCGATGTCAAATTGCTTCTTGTTATCCTAAGCCAATTGGAATTGAATTCGAGCAAAATGGGTTCCGTAGGACAGGAGTTATTAATCCAAATGTGGAACCACCACTCTAAAACATTTTCAATTTCGTGACAAAAACTCACATAAATGGCGGCAAAACACAAGTTTTGATATAAGAATTTCGTTTTAAATGACTTGAACTCATATTACTGAATTTCGTGAAGATCTGTTCATAATTTACCATACGTCCCATATAAAGCCTCCTCTCGTAAAACAATTTAGTACGTCTATAACCGTTAAGTATAAGTTTAATACGCTTAAAGCCTAAACGAATAATACTGAGAGGTCAGTTTTAATAAAGATTGATTTAAAATTTATAAATCCCTGAAAAATCCGAACTTTCGCTGAAGGGAATTAAAAATTTGGCATAGCCAAATATAGTACTCTTACTTGCTATTTTATGCTCTGATTTTAATCTCTTTTATTGCGTGGTGTGGTTTTGCTTTTAGTCTCTTCAATAGTTACGTGTATAGTCTTTTCTATAGTTTGTCTTAATTCTTGTCTACAGTCCTGCCTAAAGTCGTCTATATAGTCATATCCTTAGCCTCGTTGTAAATCTGGTCCATAGGCCAGTAAATCTTCAAGTCACTTCTTCTCTTTTTTTCTATATTTATGCCTCTATTTTGTTTAACATTTAACCAATTTTCTCTTAGAAATGGTGTAGAAAAGAATTTTTGAATTATAAAACTATAAAACACATACCAAAACTATAGAAGAAGAAGAAAAAAAGTTATAAAACAATTGTACTACAGCAGGTGTTTTCTAGCTAATTTTCTGTAGAGTTATAATAAAATAAAAATAGTTTCTTGTTTTTCTGAAAAGAACACTGAAACAAATGATAAAACAAATCGTGTTTTACGAAGCAAAAATATGAAAAACTAGAACTAAAATTTTGTTTTTGGTTGCCACTTAAAATTGCCATTTGCTGTTGTTCGTTGCTGTTTTTGGACATAACAATAAAATTGTTTTTATGAAATATAACAATAAAAAATAAAAATTTATATTACGTTTGAAGAATTGAAATTAAAATAGAAATCATCAGTATGAATGAATATTGTTGATGTTGGCTTTTTTTTCACTTTTAGTTTTGCATAAAAAAGCATCAGTTAAACTCAAATCCATAGTAAAATCTGAAAGCAGAGATATTCTTTTATAGTTCTGTTGTCATGAAATTGTGGTTTAGACTCGTATCTGTTGAACAGAGATCCTGATAGTAGTGAGTGGGGTGGCTGTTTGCCTGTTAAATCAACACATGTGTATAAATTTGAAAGACAACAAATGGATAAATATGCATTTATGCAGGCAGGTATTTGATTGTATAAGTAAGTAAACAATTTTCGAAAGTAGACCAAGAAAAAGATTTCCTTCTAGCCCAAAATTGAAATGCTGCAGTCTATTTTTTCAATTTTTATGATACAATTTAAAGTGTGCTTTAAGTGTTTGAATTGATATTTTATTGTAATTCACTTGAATAGGAAATAGTCTTCCCTTTATTCTACTACTAGATTACTGCCAGCCCTAAACTTTTCTTTAGTGCACGATATGCAATACATACGGCTTCAATACATACGGCTTATAGTTATGAGTTGTTTATCCAGATGTCTTCCCGGAACCAAACCTTAGGGATTATGCTGACGATTCAAAGTAATCTAGTTGATTTGATGGGGGTTTATATATAGTGGAACTGAACTTAATTGTTCCTTCCCTTTCGGCTACCGAATGATTGTAGTGACCTGCAGGGATATGCATATGTATGTATACTGATAGCAAAGCTTACACGCTCTCTAGGTTAACTGCCAAATGTCGGATATTTTGATAAAGGATTGCGAAAGATTCGAAGGTAGCACTAATGTACACAAAATGGTCAAGATTGTGGTTTCGAGGCAACCAAATAGCAGATGAGCTTGCCAAACAAGAAGACTTTCTGGATGACAGATTTCTAGACTATCTTGTTGGATTTTTTTTTTAATTCCCAAAGCTAGTCCCGCGAAGTTCTACGCTTGTCTGCAGGAACCAGAATCTCTGGCGGGAATCGAACCCGCAAACCCGGCGCTGATAGACAAGCTCACTACCAGCTAGTCTACCAGGCACTCTACTGGCTAGCTTTAAGTCACTTACTAAGCTCGAGTCTTAATTGTAGGCTTTCAAAAGAGATTAAGTTGCTCGTTCAGAAGGACGGCCCTAGTGGTATACCTTCAACTTGCAACAAAAGCCTCCCCGTGGTAATCTCTGGAAACATCTCTGGTAAATGGCTAAAATACAGGACTCTAGTTGAGACGTCGCTAGGAAATGGCAGAGCGAATTCCAAAAGAGTAGCGCCCTTGAATTAATTCAATGGCGTGAAGTATTGACAATAGAACTTAAGGTGATATGGTTCTCCTCGGGGATCAGTGGCCCGCAGGTGGGCATGCACACCTGTGCTGATCAGCCACTTGTAGTGGAGACTCTTGTAATGTTAAGGGATTTGATTCAGAAAGCCAAATTGTTGTCTGTAACACTATTTGTGAAGGAAAGTCCGTCAGTGTTGGAGACGTGTGGTTATTTGAAGTGGTTCGTAAGAGATGTCAGAAGTGGTGTAGTGCACATCTGTGTGTGTTGATTAGTAAGCTTTCCTAGTAAGTTCGCTGCTGGGTATTTGGGGGCACACGATGGGGCTCACCATCAGACCAAATGCCGCTGAAAAGAAAGTCTGAAAGTCTTCATACATAAGATTTGCACTACACGGTTGTTTTTGAAGCCAAATTGGACAAGACATTTTATGTCTGGAAGGAAAGGTTTGTAGCGTTATGATACTAAGATGGGATTAGTAACACCATCCTGATACGGTTGTTTCTGTGTGCCCTTACACAGCGCAAGCCCGAGGGGAAGGCAGGTGAAAACTCTCCGTCGGTACCCGTTGCAATCCTTTCCAAAAATAAGATCTTGGTTGTAGCAGTGTTTCCTTTGCAAAAGATTAGTGTTACTGAACAAAGACTAGGCTTTTTATTCCAAAATGCTTTTCTTACAATGATGTCGATAAACCGATTACACGAGGTGGAACTAGTGGAGTGGTTCGGTTGCAAGGAGGAAACATCTGTGTCCTGTTATTATTTAACAGGAGCTGCATGACAGGTTCGAACAATGCAGCAGAGATTAGATAGCTCGATCTTCATAGCAAGGAGTTTGAATATTTTCAGTACTGCCAACTGCTTACATATTGCAAGATATGCGAGACTTGTCAACTCTGTACATCGACATTTAGTTAATGTAAAAAACTCAGTGGATAAGACCCACACATGCAATTACGTCAGAGTTACAGGTATGCATGTAAAACATGGACATTTGTAGGCTTTCAAAGTTGATGCTTAGTCATGAATACATTTGTTTCTAGGCCAGAATTTTGTGGCCTAGTTAGGATTAACGGAGGGCACATTCGCTACTAAGGTTCAGTGGAACACAAATAAGTCAACTAGTATCAATAACAACTTGGTACTGGCCGTAAGGTACTCATGAATTTAAAATGGGTCTGGAATTCAATGACTTCTGCAGAAATTATCATGACGCAGACGATAAGGAAGCAGTGTTTCAGTTTATGTGTCAATGCCTTAAATCAGTGATAACCTCTCCATAGACTCGCGAGCCAGTCAATAATCCTATTTTTCACACAGACACGGTCGGCAATTCACATGTATATTACAACTTTGTTCGTTTCAAAACATCAGACAATCATCAGTCTCTGCGACCGCACACAAGCACATAATATCTTTGTGTGCGTACGTTCGGGGCTTCCTTAGTTCGGGGCTTGGTTATCACTGCCTTAAATGGTTGTGAGATACCTGGGGAAACCCGAGTTTATCTGTTTGGATGGCATTTCGAGGAAAGCATATTGGGTTGGACCTGCAGTGACTCCTGTGGAGAAGCTGCTCTTCAGAATGAACATGTGCGCTGGGTATTACAAAGGAACAGCTGAAGGTACCAAGCTACCTAGCCGTCCATTTTGATGGCTGCCCAAGGAACTACACCTAACTAAACATATGATTACTGCTCCATTAAACCTACTCATGGGATCAAAACTAAATCGAATGTGGTTTCCTGAAGTAAAATTTATTCCAGTGAGACCACAAATCGAGACAAATGGTAAATTGACGGGACAATGTCTGGACTTTAAGGCAGCTAAAGGCAAATCATCCATACCACTAGTTGTAAGACAGTTTCTGACTTTTCTGGCAATATGCGACCGTAATATTTTACTATGACAACTAAAATATTACAGTTTTTTGTGTGGTCTCATATTCCGGCTATTTTTTGGCTGCTGCTTGCGGAAGGCAAGTTAATTATAGGTATTGGCATAGTTTTTCAGTGATCGTCTAGTCAGCTTTCAGAAGTTGTAAAATTATGGAACCTGCCTGGTACCACAAATACAGTTTTTAACCTTGGCATCATAGATTTTTGGCTTTAGCATTGATGCGGCTGGCTGACCAGGTATTTATTTATTAAAGATCGTTTCAAAATTTTTCATAGGTAAAACTCAAATACATACACACCTTCACCTTTGTGACAAATATATTTGTTTCAAGACATAATGCACACATTTGCCCTGATATCCATAAAAAATTATAAGACTTTTTCTATAAATTGTTACAGTCCTAATGAAAGGCCCTATTTCTATATTCTTAGCAAAATACAATTCTTATTCTCGGCGAAGAGTATTAAATATTAGATAGACGTTTGTTTTAAGCATTTTTTCTTTCTTATCTTTCTGTCATAAAAGTCTAACTTAAATATCCTTTTGCCAACCTGTCGGTATTTAATATCTTTCCACACCTTTTCTCATCTTTGCCATTCTAAAAAGAGAACTTAATGTTTTGTTTCTAACTTTTAATTATAATTTCAAAAAATTTTTTTCCAATTTCTTTGAGTTTTTTCTTCTCTCTTGATTTTGCTTAGTTTGTTTTTTCTTTGCGAGATTAAATTTAAGTTTTCTTATGTTTTTTTATTTTAATAAATTGTTTTTCCTTTAATTTTATTTTGCACTTTATGAAAATGTTGTTTGTTTTCATGAAATCTGTTTTGTTTTATTTTTCTTTTTATTTTAATTAGGTGTAAAGTTAATTAAAATTTTAAGGTCGATATTATAGATATAATAAAATAATAATAAGGGTTGTTTGCTTTAAAGAAAATTTTCTTTATGATTTATGTTTATTTGCTTTAACGTCTAAAAGCTGATGGGGTTTTAATCAAAAGTTTTTATAAAGATAAATGACAACAAAACATTACCTTGAAGATTTGTCGTCTTAAAATATAATTATTTAAGGTAAGAAAATGTCCATGCAAATATGTATAAAAAAATGTTAAAGTTCAAAGAAAAAACAAATCTTTATATACATTGAAAGGAAAAATCAAACAATCCGTACTTAAATCAAGCCAAAACAATGGCAATCGTACGAGAAGTAAACATATCCTTCAATGAAGTACAGAAAGCTTGGTTTAAGCACGGATTATGCAAGTGCACTATACCTAAAATAATCCGAAAACTGAAAAGACTAAAGTATAAGTGGGATAAAAATTCAAGAATTTCTTAGTTGGTTTAATCCCGAATTGGTACTTGAAATAATCCGAAAGTGAGTTTGATTGTAACCTTAACACTAATCCCAGAGAACCAGACGGACATTATAATTATTTATTTCCTTAATTTACTCACACCTGCGTTACCCTTGGTTGTTTTAGCTTTGTTGTATTCCCGACTTTGTTTTTAGAATAATTCTATTATAAGACATAAGCTGCTTGCCCGATATGGGTTTCGTAATCTTTCTTAAGGGCGGTCCAACCATAAGGCACCATATTATTTGTAAGTCACAACTAAACGTCAAGTTTTTTGCCCAACTTAATTTTACATTTCTTTGGTACGGTGTTTGACAAATTCTACCATGGAGAGGTACACAATTGAGCAGCGCGTTAGGATTGATGAAGAATTATAAGAAAATGGGCGATCAATTTAAAATGCATTTCGTGCACCGTGAATTCGTTAACAAGCTGAATTGCCGCATTTGGGAAAATAAGAATCCACGAGTGATTGTTGAAGAGCCGATGTATCCACAAAGAGTGACTGTTTGTTGCGGTTTTTCGGCTGGCGGCGTCATCGTGACGTACTTCTTCGAAAATGAGGTCTGTCAAGCAGAAACCGTGAATGGTGTTCGCTACTGCAATATGATAATGGATATCTTGTGAAGAGAAACTGAGGACATGGACCTGTACGATATCTGGTTCCAACAGGATGGTGCCAGTTGCCAAGCACCCAACGAAACAATGACTTTTTTGTGCGAGAAATTCAATGGTCGTGTTATCGCATGTCGTGGCGATGTTAATTGGCTGCTACGATCATGTGATTTGACACCATTAGACTTCTAATTTTGGGGATCTTTAAAAGAAAAAGTGTACGCCAATAAGCCAAGAGCAATTCAAGAGCTAAAGGATATTAAAGACCTAGGGGGCTACTCTCTATTGCGATGCGAAAGAAAATGGCAGCAAATCTAGCGATTGGTACTCTTTATTGCGTTTGCGCATTTGTCTTTCGCATCTATTAACTTTTTTCTTTTCGCAAATCATCACTATTTTTTTATTTAAATTTTCCCATTTCAAATATTTTCACATGTTTTAGCATTTCATTACTGTCAATTTGCGCCATCTTTCATTTTTGTTGCCAGGATTGCTCCATTTTCAAAACATTTTGCGAAAGTGATAGAGTGTACCATGTTGGCATTTAGCTTTCGCATCGAAATTGTTTTCGCATCGCAATAGAGAGTAGACCCCCTGGCAGCAGCTTTAATGTTAATGAAACATCAATTTTTTTACAGTTTTTACCAACGAAGGAGGGCGTAAATTGTGATATTAGAATAGGATGTGTTTGGACGGTATTTTTGTTAATTGTTTTCGTTTTTCGAAAAATTTTCAGAATAAAATCAAATATTTTAAATATGTAAAATAATCAAAATATTTACGCCCCCCCGAAGAAGCTGAAAAATACTCTACGAAACGTTGGGAAAAACTGTAATAAAGTTGATGTTTCATTTACATTGAAGCTCCAGGCCTAACAAATAGTGCTGGGAAACTATCGATAGGCTATCGATATTATCGATAGTCTTAAAATATCGAAAATATCGATAGGAAAAATATAAATATCGATATTTTTATTATTTAAAATGCAGCTATTAAGACATCTAACAGCAGCTATACACAAACAGTTTTTTGCCGCAAATTTTTAGTTGCTATTGTTAATTCGTGCTGAATTACAGCAATGAATACAAACACAAGAACGGCAAGTAGTATGGATTGCTTAGCAGTGCTTTTTACTGCTAATTAAAGGCCTTTAAGTCGAAATTTTTACATGTTTATATAGGGACTGAAATGTCAAATATTTTTGTAATGTTGTAAAAATGCAATTCCAAATCCAAATGCAATTGCAAGCATAAGACAAAACAATGAACGGCCATTAGGGTATAAGTCCGCTAGTTTGATTTCATTTTTGGGTTTAGAATTTAGAAAATTTTTTAAAGTTGCAATGGAGTATCTTATAGTCCCTGTTACTAAGGTTCCTTCAGAAAGGTGCTTATCAATTTTTAAAAAACTGCCATCTAAAATAACGTGCGTGTATACATACGTCTCATACATTCGATAAAGTGATAAAAACAACGAACTGTAGCCTTATAAAAAAATAATTAAAGTGTTCCTGCACAAGTACAAACATTCAGTGGATAGTAATATCGATTTATCGATAGGGAAATCTGAACTATCGAAAGTAGAAAATATCGATAGTATCCCAACACTACTAACAAGCTTAGCAAAAAGAATGTGATTAAAAATTTTAGAATTGGCAAACTAAAGTTAGCACATATCTTAGAGTCATTAAAAATATTTACCATCGGATAGAGGTATACCACCGAAGCCGTGGCGAGCATTTGGCCGATATTTGGTTTGACACATCCCAGTAAAAAACGTGCTCCAAAAGGAGCAGGTTTTTTGTATGAATTCATACCTCATATCGCTTCAAACCTGCTGATGGGATACCTGATTTTTGTATGTGGTGTTCCCGGTTTGGAGGACTATTTTCTGCTGACAATAAGCGCTTCTTTTGCCATGCAAACAAAGCGCTCCTAGAGTGCTTTTTTAAGGCTAACTATATTAACATATTCATTAATGTTTTGCTTTTACTTGTTTAAATGCATTTTTTCAATCATTTTCGTAAACCATAATATATTTTTTTTCGCTTAAAAACCCTCTTCGTTGTCAGCACTAAAAAAGCAGCTTTTTTTAAGTTTTATTCGTTATCATTTACTGTTTTATAAGAGCTCTCTAATTGAAGCGCTTGAGTATGCGCTTTTTCTCTGTAGTGCTTCAAAAAACCCAAATTATTTTTACTGGGATAATTGTCATAGATCCTTCTATCAAAATAAAAAGTATTAAGACAATTCTCTAAAAACTTTTTGTCTTTTTCACAATTGACATCGTGCGTTTACTTTGAAAATTGTATGTATTTGATTTAAACTTTTTACAAATAGAATTCGGGAATTTTTGCTTTTTATTTGCTTTTTTACTTTAAAACATGTAAATAATGTATGCACTTCTTCTTTTACACGAAACAAGCATTTTTTTACCAATTTTTGTAGTGTTGTGTTGTGTTGTGTTGTGTTGATACTACAACAAACTTTTCCATATGCATGAATATAGAATGCAATGCTGAGAAAAGAGACGTTTCAGAAAAATATGCTCACTTTGTAATTTAATTCTCAGAGTGGGAAACTTCAAGCTTTTTAGTACTGTATTTATGAAGTTTTTCCTTATTAAAATAAATTTCGGGATTGGCTTTCGAAAGTATGTAATATTATTTTAGATTGCTTAAAGAACTTTGAAACTTAAATTTTTAATAACGACTCGTACTAAAAGTAAGTGAAAGAAACCTTAATGAAGTGTGAGGTTTTTTTTTCTGTGTACTATATTGTCATGTTATAAAATGTTGTGCCGGTAGGTCCGCAATTCGCCATAGGTACCTTTAAAATCCGATTCTTAAGGATAAAAAAAATATTATATGGAAGTCAATTTCTAGATAATATTGATTGCACCCAACTATCGGGTGATTTTTTAATAGCTTTAGGAAAGTTAAAAAAAAAACACATAAAATTCATGAAATCTTTATTCGAATCGATAGTACGGTCCATATAATTTAATGTTTCAAGATTATTCTATGCAAATGTTCATCCGCTTAGTCCAATTTTGCATACTCTTTCCAACATTTCGGCCGGTATCTCATGAATAAATGCTTCAATGTTGTCTTCCAATGCGTCAATTGAAGCGGGCATGTGTGTATAGACATGAGCTTTAACATAGCCCCACAAAAAATAGTCTAAAGGCGTTAAATTGTTAAGCGTGCTGTGTGGCATGTGGCACCGTCTTGTTGAAACCACATGTCATGCAAATCAAGCTTTTGCATTTTGGTCAAAAAAAAGTTGGATATGATCTCACGGTAGCGCTCACCATTCACAGTTACGTTACGATTCGCATCATCTTTGAAGAAGTACGGTCCAATGATGCCACCAGCCTATAAACTGCACCAAACTGTGACTTTTTCTGGATGCATTGGTAGCTCTTGCAATACATCTGTCTGATCTTCACTCCAAAATCGACAATTTTACTAATTCACGTACCCATTGCGCCAAAAATGAGCTTCATCGCTGAACAAAAGAAGCGCGCGATGAACTTTCTTAACAGAGCACGCATATTGATATTAAAATTCAATAATTTGCAAGCGTTGTTCGTTTGTAAGACGATTCATGGTTAAATTATAGACCAAACTGAAGATGTTTGTCAGTGAAACAAAACACGAAACGTGCGTCAGCTGTTTAAACCAGTGTCGCCAAAAAGATAATATCTAAAAAAATCACCCATTATTATATACTTAATTTTTTTCTGAACAGTGCATGCTTGCCCAGGGTCTTAAACAGTCTACAGTCTATTCTTTCGAAAATTTTTGATTAATGCTGTAGTGTGACTATGTTTTCTTAATTCTTTTCATAACTTTTATGCAAATTCCTGCTTTTTATCTTTCCATGACCTGTTCAATAAGTTTGCCTTTTTATTCTCTTAACAATTATTTGTCCATTTTGATGTCAATTGAGTTATGAAGTACCTGGTCTTGCAATTTATGGCCACTTGAGATACTGTTTAAGAATTTATTTTTGATAGATGAAAATTTAAAGAAATAAATATTCACAAATTCTTTTTATGATAATTAATACTAACAGAATGAACATTTTGTGCATTTAATTAAAATACAATAAACAAAAACTTGAGTTTATCACAATTTATCAGCTTTTTTCGAATCTTTAGTAATAATTGTCTTTTTCCAAAATTTTCTTTAAAGAACTTAAGGTTTAATTATCTTGAAATTAATAAACTCTAAGAATAATATGAAAGTTATATAAAATAAATTAATATTTTTTAAGAGCAAAATCTTCAAGTTTAGCAAGACAGTCCAAAACGTCAGATTAAGAACATTTGTTTTTCCGTTTGTATAGATTTAATGAATAAAGCAGATGCCTTTGAATCTTAAGAAATATTTTAATTTCAAATTAAGCTATTTTTCTGCTGCACAACAAATGAGATCTTAACTTTTCCAATTATCACGTTTTAGTTTCTTCTCGTATCACCTCACTGTAAACAGATAAATAATTTATTATAAGGACAATAATTTGATTTAATGAATTATTGAAAAGAAAGCACCTTAATTACCAAAACAGGAATAAATTTATTAATTTTATCGTATGAATAATTGTATGAGAGTATAAGCACTTATATAGATTTTAGTGTCTGAATATATACGAGGCTTACAGCAAGAATTTCTAACGAACGATAATAATCAGTACACGCAGAAAAAAATCAATGCAAATTCGTTCAAAACAAGGTTGATTTTACATTTTTCAGTAGTGATTTTGCTTCATTGTTGTTTCATGTTAATTTAACATGATTTTACAATAACTTGCGAACAACATTTTTTTCCTTTTAAAATAACTATAACACTGTGCGACAAATGGTAGGGGTCAGGGATCGGGAAGGGTTCAAACTACCGGGGAAAGTTATATCGGTAAAAAAGAAGTTATACGTGTCCCGGCATTTCGGTGGGTCACGTCTAGGAATTGAGATATATCGATTTGAAAAATGGGCTAAAAAACATTAAAATTTTAAAAAATTGCATAGTTATAACCGAAATACTGAATCCCCAAAAACTACTTTTTTTATACCCTTCACCGAAGGTAAAAAGGGTATATATATAAAATATGTTCTACTAAAAACGTATGGCAGCCCTAAAATTTAGGTTTTTATACAAATTTTGATGTTTTTTAGCCCATTTTTCAAATCGATATATCTCAATTCCTAGACGTGACCCAGCGAAATGCCGGGACACGTATAACTTTTTTTCACCGATATAACATTTCCCGTTGGTTTCATCCCATCCCGATTTTGACTGTCGCATAGTGTATTTCATGTTAATTTAACATTGCAGTAAAGTTAGAGCAAAATGTCATTTATATTGAAATAACAATCCGAATCACGTTGAATGAAAGTTATTTCAAGAGGAAACAACGTGAATTTCATGTAGAATCAAATTGGTTTGAGTGTGATATAACAGTGTGAAGAAGCTTCAGAGGCAACATATGCATTTATTTAAGAATAATCATAACACTTACCCCTGTAACACATGTTTCACTGATTTTGTATTCCCCTTTGTTAACAGAAACATCAGCAGAATCGCCCGATATTGTTCTCGTCATCATTCTACTTTGAAAACTTTATGTACTATTTAACTAAATAGTTCTAATTAAAAGAATACGGGAATTGTCTTTTTTTATAGCATATTTTAAACATGAGAATAAAAAAATGTACATACTTAAGTATGTATGCATGTCAATTTAACAAGATAAACTTTTGATTTTAATATAAAACAGGTTTTTATGGGTTCAATATTGAACAATGTTATTTTAACAGTGAATAATATTAAATAAACGTGATTTAAGGCTATTTTAATATTTTTCATTTAAAATTAATATGAATAATGATAATGTTAAATAAAGGGCATTCTATTGCAAAAATTTACCATGATTCGCAATCAACATTTCGCCATGTTATTTTAACATTGGTATTTTTTTCTGTGTGTAGATTGTAAAATAAAAAGGAAATTTTTTAATTTACGAACATTTAAATACATTATTTAAAATTCTAACCAAAATTCGATCTACCAAAGGTTAAATACAATCTGGTTTAAAGATTGATGTTTGCCTATTGACTGCAAGCCATCGGCAATGGCAGCGAGTGTTAAACGGCAAACCCCTTTGAAGAGATTGTGTGGTTGCAATCGAAACATGTAAGGGTTACCTGTCCGTGAACAACTGGGTTTGATTCCCAGCTCAGTGGAGAATGAAAAATTATCGATTAATTTTAATTAATTTCATGTTGTAAAATTCTTTCTTCATAAAAATAATTTAATAAAAATTTAATTTTATGAACTTTAGCCTAATTAAAATATCAAAATTTGGATTTAAAACCATAAACAGTTCAACAAAATAACCACAACGCTAATTATTTACGAATTATTTTTGTAAGAAATTTTCTCTTCAATTTTTGCCGTTACAGAAAATTTTTGCGAATTACATTTTAACTTCATTTTACAAATTGTTTTTGTTTAGTAAATTTTTATTGTATTTTACAAAAATGCGTTTGAATTCACAAAAAAATCAACACTTTAACAAAATACATTTGATTGCGCAAGAAACCATACTAAAGTATACGACGCTGTTCGTGTAATTTCACTCTATACTTTATGAGAACAGTAAAGAACGCAAGATCTGATTTATCTAAAAATCAAAATAGAATCAGGTTATTTTGGTCAGGGCGAAATTAACAGAAAAAAGGTTTTTTTTTACTAATGTCGATTGTAAAATAAGTCACTTGAATGAAATAAAAAATCAAGTCATATCATAAAAAGTCAAATAAAGTTAAATTTTGTAAAATATTACAACAGAAGTCTTTGAATTATATAGAAACAAACTTAATGTAAAAACAAGTAAGAGTGCTATATTCGGCTGTGCCTAATCTTATAAACCCTTCACCTTCACATTCACCCTTCACATTTAGGTCATTTCAAAAAAAAAAATTATTAAAATCATTTAATTCAAAAAAATTTATTTGATATCAGAAAAAGTTTAAAAAAATTTGACAATTTTAAAAATTAAATTTTATAATTTCGCAAAACGTTCTTTTATTGCGTAAAATTCCACTTGAATTTTTCACAAAAGATCTTGTTTACACAATTAAACAGGAATACATACATAAAAACCTAGTTTTCGAAAAAGACATTTGATTTCGCAAAAAGTCACATAATTATTTCATCAACATTTGGGTTTTGCTTGCAATATTTTTCGAATATAGCAAAAAATAAAAAAACCAGGGACGTGAATTTTATGAATGATATGTGCTGAATCGAATGAAACTAATTTGGGTTCGGATGGAAAAAGTTGGTGGGGTGAAATTACAGTTTTATATAAAAGTCCATTAAATAACCCTCTTGGTCTAGCCAGACCAATTTTGTTTCTTTTTTGCTTGCAATATCTTTCAAGCTGGACAAAATATTAAAACAAGAGAAACGTGAATTCTATGAATGATATGTTCTGAATCGAATGAATCAAGTTTGAAACAAATCAGAAAACTACAGCCCGTTATGCGCTTAGTTTAATTCAACTACAAAAACTAAACGCAAAATTTGTTTCAGCTGTGGTGGATGCGAAGAAGCAATGTGCGAAATTAAAGACTACACGCAGAGAAAACATATGGTTGGGCATGGTTACGGCAACAACACTATGTTTAATGTAACAATATATTGTTGTCGTACACAAATAATTGTTATTTTTATTTAATATCAACAATATAACTGTAAACATATCAATGTTTATCGCAATTATAAATATGAGTATTGTTTACCGAAAAATATTTATTTTTCTAACAACTAAATTGTGATAACTTTCAAAACATATTATATTTACCACAACCATATCATGATATTTAATAGCCATAACATGATAACTTTCTATACATTTATCATATTATGTTTAAGATGCAATCAAACTATTTTACTCTAATAATATAATGCTAGCGCCATTTGTAAAATTATTTTGAATCAGTTGTGTCGTTTGTTTTATATGTGAGCGGTTAAACAAGATAAATTACCACAAAAAATAAAAAATTTAAAGAAATTAAAATAATTAATAACACAGCCCGACAAAATTAAAAAATATTTTTGCTTCTTTGAATTTATCAACTGATTCTAGTTAATTTGGGTGCGCTGAATTCAAAACTGTTATCAGTTTGTCTCTATCAGCTCTAGTTTTCATGATACATATAACTGTGTGTAATTGGAGGTTATAAGTTGAGGGTATATAAAGTTATATCATGAAAACTAGAGCTGATAGAGACAAACTGATTACAGTTTTGAATTCAGCGCACCCAAATTAACTAGAATCAGTTGATAAATTCAAAGAAGCAAATTGAGTGTTGGCCTGTCTAATTAATAGTGCAAAATATCGTAGTAAAATCCAACAACAAATGTTGAACTCCGCTATTTTATTTACATCAAAAAAAATTGTAAAAAGTCACAAAATATAAAATCGGTACATACAAATTTGAATTTATTTTGTATTGTTATGACAGTTATTAAAGGAGCTGTATCATAATATGATTGCCTCTAAATTTATTATGATTATAATAATAATATGAATACTTCTTAGCTTATTATGATTAACATGACAATAATATGATTAATTCCTTAGCTTATTATGATTAACATGATAGTAATATGATTAAGGAAAAAATATTATGATGTAATATTACGAATATATTTAGCCATAATATGATTCAATAATAATTTTAATATGGTGGCTACAATCATGAATCTTATCATAATATATTGCTCTTAGAATATGTTTACCACAGCCATGTTTTTTCTTTGCGTGTCCGTTTTCAATGACTTGCATGTGGCATAAAATAATGAAATAATATAATAAATTTGTATAATCTAAAGTTAAAAGCATAAGTTCAGTAAAAAATATATTTTTTTACTCTTTATTAAATTGTGCTTTTTAGCTGTTCTAATTGTGGTCTGGCAAGACCAAGAGGAGAACTTAGTAAAAAAAAGTTACCAAGAATCTTAGGGTTAAGGCTGGGGAATCCTTTTTGATATCGTGTTTTTTTTTTTGAAAACTTTTAAAACCACCCTCGTTTGTTTTATTATGTTTGTGTCTACATTTTTATTATGAGTTATAAATGAACTTTATCATTTTGGCTTTAAATGATTTTGTCTCAACTTTTTTGTCACTTCTGTCACATCTTGAAACGTTTTGATTTTTATTTGTGTGCGTGTGTGTAAACTTATTTATTAAGATGTGTGCTGTTGTTGTTGTTGTATAAATTAAATCTCATCGCTCAGTTGTAATTAATTGCTTGCATAAGTGTTGCCAATTATTGCCACATTAAATACATACAAATGATTGATTGTTTGTTGTTTATTACTTTTTCTTCCTTGTAAAAGGTTTTTCTAAAATTTTGTCGTCTTCTTTTTCTGTCTCATCTTCTACGATTAATATAAATATCAGTTGGTGTTTATTTGTTATTCATCATCTCTAGCAGAGATGGCCAAGCTTCACTACAGGTGGAGCCGAATTCTAATAATCTCTCTATAAAAGAGACAAGATTAAAATAAAATATCAAAAACATAACTTGTTATGGAGTTTTTTTTCCCTGAGTACGCCCTGCAGGAGTTTACTGCTTGTTAAATTTGGTTTTAAGTCATTTATTTATGCCATTTTTATAATAAAAAAAATGTTAAAATGCAATTATTTTCTATACACAAGAACTACCCTGCGGGAAATTTGTGTCAATTGGTCCCACAGACTGGTCCTGGGAGTTGTGAAAATAGAACAGGTACAAAAAGAAAGAACTCATGACCAGTGAAAGGAGAACCAATCATGTAACTGGTTTATGGAGAACAAAAAGGTAGAAAAGTAAGGAATTACAGAACAGTCTTCACCGGTGGTGTGAGAAATTTTTTTGGGACTTTCTAAAATTTGGCTTTTGAATTTAATTCTAGGACTTGTTTTATTGAAAAATTACTACGTCGTAATGAAATAATACTATATTTTAGTAACTGTCACTAAACACGTCCATTGAGAATAGATTTGTGACTGGTCAAATGGTGTCCATTGACCCCCTCCAATGACAACCCCATGTAAAAGTGATAGGTCTTATTCATAGAAAGTGTTAAAACCAGAACCGGTCTCTACCACCAAAGACCTATCACAGGACTACTTTAGTGTCAGTTCGCATCCCTCTAGGGTAGTTTCAAACTGCTTCTTAAGCACCCAATGTTGTCCAAGTGTTTTAGTACACGTCTAGAACCAATATTACTAGTGATTTTCCAAGGACACTCAATGCTAATTTGAGCATTAAGATGGTACAAAAAAGTTTACAGTTGAAAACTAGTACGGGATTTTTGTATTAGATTAGTACTAGTTTACAAATACACACATACTAATACATATCTATATATATAAAATAGGAAGTATGTATGTATGTGTGTATGTAACGTATGGACTCCAAAACGGCTGGTCCGATTTTGATGAAATTTTCAGGGAATCTTCAGAATATTCAGGCGGGTGACACTGTGAAGTCTGATTTTTGATTTTCGGTCTGCGGGCGGAGGAGCGTGGCAAAATCCAATTTTCATATTGCACCACCAATGACTTCTAAATAATTTGGACGATTTTTTCTTTAAAATGATCGCCATGGTCCAACTTAGATTTATACGAAAAGAAAATTTTTCCCCGCCCACTTTTACGCCCACTTTTTTCGAATTACCTAAAATCAGAAAACGGCTCCATCGAATTTTTCTTTCAAATGTTCGTATTAATCCATTTTAAGTTTTCATCGAAAGAAAAATTTACCACTTTTTCTATTAAGCGCATAAGTTGAGAACGCCTTGACCGATTCAAACGATTTTTTCTTTAAAATGATTGCCATAGTCCAACTTAGGTTTTTACGGAAAGAAAATTTTGCACCGCCCACTTTTTTCGATTTACCTAAAATCAAAATACGGCTCCTTCGATTTGACTAATTTTTCTTTTAATCCATTTTACGTTTTCATCGAAAGAAAAATGTATCACGCCTACTTTTACGCCCACTTTTTTTATTAAGCGCATAACTTGAGAACGGCTTGACCGATTTGGACGATTTTTTCTTTAAAATCATCGCCATGGTCCAACTTAGGTTTTTAGGGAAGGAACATTTTAAAGGCCATAAATTTCGTTTAAAGCTCAATTTAAATCGTCTGGTAATACAACACTAATGTTTGCTTAGGGCCAGCAACGCGGACCGGTTCAGCTAGTATAACATATAATTAAATTTTGTTACATGACACTGGTAGATGACATGTGTGCTTGTAACTTGGACATGAAAATTTCTGAAAACGGTTTCACACTTTGTTAGAGCGGTATAAATTAAATTCGTTAAATGCTCATTTGTGAGTGGTAAACGGTGCTTTGATTTTATAAACTTCATTATTAAAAAGAACTGACTCACAACAACATGTTGTGACAGTAATCTGAAAGCAGCTTTTCTTAAATTTGTGTTCTTTGATTGTGGCGCTAGTTTCCTTAACACATTGTTGTTTTGATTTGTGATGCATTTAAAGGCTAAGATCCTCTTGAAGTTCTATTAATTTCATTTCTCCTGTGTCGCTTTCATTTAAGATATAATGAGAAATCGATAATCCATTGTTAATAATGTCAATATCGAATGGACTTACAAGAAAATTTAGAAAAATTTTTATATTATTCCAATCATTAAATCGCAAGTGAATGTTGTGGGGGGGGGGGGGGGGGCGGTGCTTTAATACCATGGTATATAAGGCTCACATTAGCAATATAAGAAAATGGCTTTATCTCTCATTTCAGTTTCGGAGACCCTAAAGTTAAGTATTGAAATCTGGCTTCGCATACTAAAGTTTTTCTGCGTGACGGCCTGCGGCCGTGCTTAGGGGGTTTTTCCTCCAGTAGGACGCGGCAGGTGGCTTCGCTGAATAAAGTTTTCCTGCCTGTGTCACAAGAATAAAAAAATGTTTTTCAATGATAACTAAGGATTGTCCCTTTTACAGAATGTTTACACCATGCATAACAATATTCTGAAAAAATATGGCTTTATCTCTCATTTGCGAAAAGAAATATGGCTGTATCTCTCATTTCGCAAAATTTTAAATATGACCTTACCTCTCAATGATTGGGCAATAAGGCCATTATGGCTTTATCTCCCCTTCAATTGAGCAATAATCTTCATGGCCTTATTTACCATGGTTTTAAAGCACCCCCCCCCCCCCCCCCCTTGACGTTTATAATTTCTTCTTATTTACTGTCGAATTCACTCAATTTAGATTATTTTCGTTAGACACGGAAATTGATTAAACATTTTAGAAATTCAATAGGCTTAAAAACAAATTTTTGTACAAAAAATATTTCCTATAAGATCAGTAATAACTTTTTATTGATCCTTAAGGGATCAGTTAAAGATAGCCAGTAGTCAACAATCTTTTTATCATCCTTTAATTGTCGATAGAAGAAATTGCTGATAGGTTCTATTAAATCAACAAATCGACCTAGACCATTAAATGAGGATTACAATCGCACAAGGCAGTAAACTATTATATCTTAAAGATGATCGTCAAGGTCGCACTCATCAAGAAAGTTCTTAAATTGGCGATGGGTTTTTAAATTCGTCCGAATAAATTTCACAATTTATAGCACTGTTTTATTTACGTTTTGCCATTTCAGTTTTTTCGAGAGCCGTATTTATTCTTTCAAAGAGCCACGTGCGGCTCGCGCGTCGCAGTTTGGCCATGTGGGATCTATAACATGATTATTACCAGTAGAGAATTATTATCATTAGTTAAAGCAATAACAATATTTATTACGGATTTTTCTTATACGTAATTTTTTATTTCATATTTTTCTTTGAGACAATGAATTTTAAGGTGAAGCTTAGAGGGCCTTTTTAAAGTCCTTACAGTAGTAAACAAGTATTTATACCCACAACACAATGGTGGACAGGGTATTTTATGGGTTTGTGATAATGTTTGTAACACCCTAAAAAATGAGTCAGAGACCCAACTTTTAGTATACCGTGCGACTCAAAGTTATATATGTCTATCTAACGATGTCCGTCCGTCCGGCTAGCTGTTCATGTAAACATTGTGCGCAAAGTGTTACACAAGCAACAGCTGGTCTATATTTTTTTTAAGGATAATCCCTTAAAATCACACTGTTTGAAACATTAACCTTAAACGATGAACCTAGAATTTACCAAAGAAGATTATCAGGTCGCCAGAAAATGGCGTATATCACCAGTGCCTCCGTCATGCACCGATGGCTGCGTACAACAATTCATTTCAAGTACAATTCTCCAACTACACTTGCAATCCTTCGAAGGAGAGCATGGAATACATTCTAAGTCATTGTCCTGCCTTGGCTGTTTTCGAGGATATTATTTAATTTTTCTGGCATTTATGCACTTACACATTTTGAAAACACAGTTCAGATTTTGGTCTGACAGAGGTTAATTGAAACCCACTGCCACCTTTCACTGCCCTAACTTTAAGGCCTTTATTCTTCAAATGCCCTTTAATTTCAATTTTTCTTAGGTAAATATTTACAACAAACTTGTGTGTGTTAAAATTTTGATTACGTAAGTATGTTTTTAACTTAAATTTATGATGTTGTATAAGATCAATTTAAGTGGAAATTATTTACAAAGTATTTTATAATTAATTATACAATTAAATAGCCCAAAAAAATATTTCAAATTATGAGTTTTCTTTTAAAGTCGTTTTAGAACAAAGTTTTTTGGTAAATATTTATAAATTAACAACAAGAATTTACAGACAATTCAAAATCGATTTTGTTTTAATTAAAATAAATTATGCAATATATTTCAAATAATTTTAATTTCTTTTCAAACTAAAAAAAAAATACACATATTTAATCTTGATTAGTTCAAGTGAAAAATTTTTCTTAATATAAAGTGAATTTTTTGTGACATCAAGTTATTGATTAATTTGTGATACATATTAAAAATATTGGTAAAATCAAAAAAAAATTTTTTATGCAATTAAATGATTTCTTTCAAGCAAAGGGTAGCCCTTTTTTTGAAATCGAGTACGATTCTCTGCTCCTAGCAGGGAGAAAAGGTACGAAAAAGAAAATACAAAGTCAAGCAACCTTCTGTATGACCTGTGAATCTAACGAGCGCGGAGAGTAAAAGCTTAAAAAATTTCAATAATTTACCTCTTTGTGAACATTTTTGACAACTTGCACTCATGCGAAAATTTTCCAATCGCTGCATTTTTAATTAAAATTTCCGATAATTTTAACTGGACTGAAAATTTTTCGATATTTTGCATTTTTAGTTAAAAATTTCAATCATTTGCATTTTCTGTAAAAAATTTCAATAATTTTCCTTTTTTAACAAAATTTCTTATAATTTTCTACATCGAGAAAATTTTTTAAGAAAATCTAATTTCAAAAAATTTCAGATAACTTAAGTTAAGTAATTAAGTTGAAATTAAATTTTGTTAGTTTTTATTTTTTGAAAGAAATGTTTGATACACTTTTTTTCTATCAACTTTTTTAAAAGGTTTACCTTCAAAATGCTTTATTTTTCTCCCTTTTATTATTTAATCCATTTATTGAATTTATCCTTTCAGCTTTATACTGAGATAAAGTTATTATTTTATATGAATACAAATACAATCTGTTTGTTCAATACTTTTCTTAAAATAAACTTTTCTTGACTTTGTTAAACATTCATATCTTAATTTCAATAATTGTATCATGGTCATATTGTAACTTGTAAAAGATTCCTTCAGTCACATTCATTCAATAAATGTTATATTTATTACACACAAAGAAAAAACGGTACATATTAAAAAATTGCAACATTTGTAAAATAACTTTTTGAAAAAAGAGGAAATTAGAAAAATGTATTATTGGAGTGAGATGTAAAAGATGGTGTATAAACTTTCTGCTATAGACTCTAAGGAACTAAAAAAGTTTTGTCTATAAAAGTCTATATTAAAACCGCCCCCATCCCACTACTGTTCGGGAAAAATGAGGTGAAATGTCTTTTTTTATTTTTGAGAGTTGAAGAAACAGAGTTTGACAAATGATGTTGAGAACCATAGAAACGATTTTAAAACTGAAATGCTGCCATAAAGCCCATCAAGTTAAATATGTAAATTAAAGCTTTCGAAAAAGTTCTATAATTTGTGGTTTTATTTGAAAGATTATTTGGTTATTTGCGATTCTAAATAAAAATTAACGATAAAATGTGATTTTAGCAAAACATTTGCCATCAATTTTTTTAAATGTATGAAACTTTTTGATACTTATCGATAATTATTGGATGCTGTAAAAAATATCAATAATTTGACGTATTATAAAAAATTATCAAACTATAACGATAATGTGCCATTTTGCGAACAAGTTGCATGTTTAAAGAAAATTATCGGTAACTTGCAATTTCAAAGAAAAATATCCACAATTTGCAATTTTATACAAATTATCGATAACTGGCAATTTTAAAGAGAATTATCGATAGCTTGCAATTTTATACAAAATTATCGATAATATGCGATTTTCTAGAAATGTATTAAAAAAAGGCGATTTAATAGAAATTTTTTAATAATAAGAAATTTTATAGAAAAAATCGATAACATAACATTTAACAGAAAATTATCGGCAGTTTACATTTTTATCGAAACTTATCGACAATTTGGAACTTTGTATAAGAAAATTTTCGATATAATGCAATTTTATAGAACGTTATAGATAATATGCGATTAAAAGAACAATTAACGCTAAATTGCATTTTTAAAGAAAATTATCGATATGTTGCAGGTTATAGAAAGTTATCAACAATTTGCAGTCTTATGAAAATAATTTTCAATTTTTTAGGAAATTAGCGATAATTTACGATTTTAAAGAAAATTACTGATAATTTTCGATTTTATAGAAAATTACTGATAATTTGCAATTTTCAAAATTTCAATTTTAAAGAAAATTATCGGTGTTGCAATATCTTAGAAAATTATAAGCAATCTATAATTTTTTTTTACAAATTTTTGGCAATTTGCAATTTAACATAAACTATTAATATATGGCAATTTGAACATTATCGATAGTTTGCCGTTTTATATAAAATCATCGATAATATGCGATTTTCACCAAAATTATTAAAAAATTGGCGATGTTAATGAAAATTGTCCATAATTTGTTATTTCATAGAAAAGAAAATCAATAATTTCACATTTTATATATCGAAACTTATCGACAATTTGGAACTTTGTACATAGAAAATTGTCGATATAATGCAATTTTATAGAACGTTATAGATAATTTGCGATTAAAAGAACAATTAACGCTAAATTGCATTTTAAAGAAAATTATCCATATGTTGCAGGTTATAGAAAGTTATCAACAATTTGCAGGCTTATGAAAATAATTTTAAATTTTTTAGGAAATTAGCGATAATTTACGATTTTAAAGAAAATTACTGATAATTTTCGATTTTATAGAAAATTACTGATAATTTGCAATTTTCAAAATTTCAATTTTAAAGAAAATTATAGGTGTTGCAATATCTTAGAAAATTATAAGCAATCTATAATTTTTTTTACAAATTTTTGGCAATTTGCAATTTTACATAAACTATTAATATATGGCAATTTGAACATTATCGATAGTTTGCCGTTTTATATAAAATCATCGATAATATGCGATTTTCAACAAAATTAATAAAAATTGGCGATGTTAATGAAAATTGTCCATAATTTGTTATTTCATAGAAAAGAAAATCAATAATTTCACATTTTATAGGAAGCAATAATTTGGAACTTTATAGAAAATTAGCGATAATATGAAATTTTATATAAAATTTTCCATAATCAGCGATTTTTAGAACAATTATCAAAAAGTTACAATTTTATAGAAAATTATTAAAATTTTCCAAAAAATTACCGATATTTTTTGATTTTGATTTGATTTGCGATTTTATAGATTTTATACAATTAGTAGTACATATTTTAGAAAAAAATCGATAATTTGCATTGTAGAGGAAATTTTTAATAATACGCAATTTTATAGAAAATATCTAATAAAATTGCATATTATCGATAGGTTGAAATAAAATAAAAAATTTTGCAATAATTCGCGATCATAAAGAAATTTTCGATTACTTGCGAATTTAGAGAAAATAATCGATAATTATTCCATGTTGTAGAAAATATCATTAATTTGCGATTTTTAGAAGAATTGTAGAAACTTCGCTATTTAATACAAAATTTTCGATTTCAGCCGATATTATCGATATTTTGGGATTTTAGAGAATAATAATGATAATTAGAGATTTCATTCATGATATCGATAGTTTATGATTTAAGTGAGACTTTTCAATAATTTGCGTTTCTAAAAAATATTATCAACAATTTACCATTTTACAGAAAATTATCTATAATTGTAATTTTAAAGAAACCATTGCTGAGCCATTGCGTTTTCAGAGACAATTATCGATAAACAATAACATTTTAAGAAAAATTATAATTAAAGACAGGTTACGATTTTGTTAAAAGTTATCAAAAATTTGCGACTTTTTAGAAAAATAACGATAAGCGATAACTTATAATTTTAAAAATGTTATCGATAATTTGTAATTTGGAAACAAAAATTCAATAAATTGAAGTTTTTGAAAAAAAACTTGCAATAACTTGAAATAAAAAATAACATTTTTGATAATTTGCTACTTCAGAGAAAATATCCATAATTATTTGTAGAAAATATCTACAATTTGTGATTTATTTATTTTAGATAATATAATAATTAATAGAAAATTATTGAAAATTTGCAATTTTTATAAAATTTATCGTCCATTATCGATTTTATTGAAAAGTTTATCAATAATTCGTAAATTTGAAGACCATGTACGATCGCAGACCAAATTATCAATTATTTCAATGTTATAGTCAAAAATTCGATAATTTACTATTTATTGTATACACTAGATTTCTTATCTACGACTTAATAAAAAAATTATCGAAAATTGGTAATTTTATACAAAACTAGCGATAATTTGTGATTAAAAAAATCGATAATTTTAAATTTTTTAAAAAGTTATCGAAAATTTGCCTTTAAATAAATAATATTGATAACTTGCGATTTTATATAAGATAAGCAATAATTTGCAGTTTTTGAAAAAATATATTATTAATTTGCCAGCTTATGGAAAATTTCTATATTTTTTAATTTCAGTGACAAATATTTATAATTTATGATATATTAGGAAATAATCGATAACTTGCGATTTAGAAAACAATTTGAGATTTTAAAGAAAATGTCGTTAGTAAATGATGTTAAAAATGGGACAGCTGATAATTTGTTGGGACAATTTATAGAAAGTAAGCGATTTTTAAAACTAATTCTTTTTTTTTCTTTAGGGCTAAATTAAAGCCTTAAAAATTAGAAGTCTTTAATTTGTGATAAAAGAAATATTAATAATAATAAATAAAATTGCAAAAAATTAAAACTTCAATAAACGATAATTAGTGAATTAAGATAATGATGACGCGACATAAACAAATATTGATAATTAGTGATTGAAACCCTTCTCTTATTTAAGCAGATTGAGAATCCCTGACTCAACATTTTTTTTAATATCAAAAAAAAAAAAGCATAAACAAAACAGCAACGAATAATAAAAATAAACATATTTTTTCCAGTCAAGTCACAAAAATCTTTTTCAACTTTTCTTCATATAAAAATTTTCCTCATTCAACTGACTGACTTCTTGTCTAAAGTATGGCAAAATCCTATAATAGTTACAACAGCGGCCAAAGAGACATGATATTTTTATATTTTGGCTTATTGCAGTCAAACTAAACAAATGACCTAGCAGGAAAAAAATCTACACAAAAAAAATATGAAAAAGTAAAAATAAACAATTTTATGTCAAAACTTTTTCATTTTCATCCAGAAAAAAACTTTCTATGGAGTTTTCTTTTTTCATCTGTTTGAGAGTCTTAATGTTGCACTGGTTTCTTTTTTATACTTTATTGAAAATATTGATATAATATTTTCATATACCAAATATACAATACGAAGATATTTAGTAATTATTTTAGTATAACAATTATTTAGAATTAAAGGATTTAAGTATACAAGTAGTGAACACTTGAAGGATTTAAAGGTGGCACAAAAGTTCACCCTTATACAGAAATCAGTGTTACTTTCATTTAAAATACATGTAAAAATACTAAAACAGAGTTTTGCTTGGAAACTAGTGTATACTTCAAGGATTTCCTTTTAAAAAATTTCTTGCATACTTTTTGGAGTTTTTTTTATACCCTCCACCACAATTAGTTGTGAAGAGGGTATATTAAGTTTGTCATTCTGTGTGAAACTTTTTTATTATTCATCTCAGACCCCATAAAGTATATATATTATGGGTCCTTGAGTAATTCTAAGTAGATTTAGCCATGTCCGTCTGTCTGTCCGTCTGTTGAAAACACGCTCACTTTCGAACAACTCAAAAGAAATTAACAAGCTTGGTGCCAAATTGCTTGTAGTTATCCTAAGCAGTTTGGGACCAGAGCTATGAATCAAAATGTGGAACCACCACCTAAAAAAATTGATAATTTTGTTACAAAAAATAACATAAATGCTGGAACAAGGCACGGAATGAGATAAGATTTTGCAAAAATTTTTTTTATTTGGCTGGAAATCACACTGTTTAATTTCGTGAAGATCCGTCCATAATTTACCTTAAGCTCCATATAAACACTACTCCCGGAAAACAGTTTAGTACGCTTAAAACCGCAAAAAATAATGCTAGCGTAACAAAATTTGGTATCTCACAGTTTTTTAAGACTATAAATGACACTGGCCCCATATAAACCCTACTACCGGAAAACAGTTTAGTACACCTAAAACCGTAAAAAATAATGCAATCATAACAAATTTTGGCTCGCCACAGTTTTATTGGACTATAAATGATACTGTGAAATTTCGTGAAGATCGGTACATAATTTACCCTAGGCCCCATAGAAACCCTACTGCCGGAAAACAGTTTAGTACACCTTAAACCATAATTAATAATGCTATCATAACAGAAATTGGTAATGGACTAGAAATGACGCTGCGAAATTTCGTGATGATCGGTCCATAATTTACCCTAGGCTCCATATAAACCCTACTATCGGAAAACAGTTTAGTCGCCTTAAACCATAATTAATAACAAATCGTCACAGTTAAAGATAATAATAATAAATAGACATCATACAGATATTACTCCTTAAACATTCGAACTGCCGGTGGAGGGTATCAAAGATTCGGCACAGCCGAATATAGCACTCTAACTTGTTTTAAATAAAATTATTGATTTTCATCAATTAATCGAAACGAATCTCTTTTAAAAATATGATTTAGTATTACGTATTTTGTGTTGTTAATATGATTCATAAATTGTCTTACCAATTTCTTTAGTAATATTAAGTAATCTTCAATAGTAATATTAGCAATTTAAGAATAAGCACATACCTGAAAATAGAAAAAAAAAATTTTTAATTAAAATCCTTCTCCCAAGAACGATACTTATAACAGTTTATATATATTTGAAAAATAATTAAGCAGTCCGGTCTAATCTTTTAGTTATAACCCCTGAAATTCTCCATATTAAAGTGATTTAAACATTAAATAACGATTTATGATTAAACACCACAAATAAATGTTTTGTCTCTGATAATTTCCTTATATGTTTAATCTTTGGTTTTAAAGCTAAACAAGGACTCACATAAATATTATATGCATTTCAATTTTGAGGTTTAATTTTTGCATTCAAATAAATAAATTTTTCTAATGAAAAGGATATGAATAGAAAAAAAGAGTACAAAACGAAGCAAAAAAGAGCTGATAGTTACAGTTCTATCATATTAACAAAAACAACATTTTAATATAGACTGTTAGTGTTGCCAATGTATACTTTAAAAAACGCCTCTGGTGAGATGAGAATACATAAGTATCTAAAATGGTTTAGAAAATACCCATTTCCTTATATTAAGAGTTAAATAAAAGAAACAAATCCCATTTTTTTTATTTTCTATTAATCCAAATCATAACTACTCCTAATTATAATTCAATCCCTTTTTGACCCCTTAAAAATAAAAATAAGCGTCGATCATTTTCGGGCTCAGGAAAAATTGTATGATTTTAGAAAACGTTTAATAATTTGCTACACAGAAAAAAAATTTTGCGCCAGTAAAAGAATTAATTAAAAATAAAATCAGTTTTAATTAAATATTTAATCAGGTGAATTAAAATTTTAATCAAGTGTATTAAATGTTTAATTCACAATATTTCAATTAACCGTTTAATTCACTTGATTAAATGTTTAATTTGCGCCAGTAAAAGAATTAATTAAAAATAAAATCAGTTTTAATTAAATATTTAATCAGGTGAATTAAAATTTTAGTCAAGTGTATTAAATGTTTAATTGACAATATTTCAATTAAACGTTTAATTCACTTGATTAAATGTTTAATTAAACTGATAAAATATTTAATAAAAACTGATTTTATTTTTGATTAATTCTATTACTGGCTCAAAAAATTTTTTCTGTGTATGTAAGAGAAAATTATCATGAATGTTTTAGACAAATTAAAATATCGAAAATTTCATAATTCTCTTAAAATAGTCAACAAAATTTTATAGAAAATTAGCGAAAACTTTTTGATTTTATAGAAAATTATCTAAAATTTGAGATTTTTTTAAAAATTATCGATAATTTGCGCTTTTATATAAAATAATCGACAACTGGCGATTATATAGAAGATTATTGATAATTGGCGATTTAAAAAATTTGTGATAAAAAATTATCGAAAACTTGCCTTTTAATAGAAAATGAATAGCAAACTATTCATAATTTGCGATTTTGTACATGGTATTGAAAATTTGCAATTTTATAGAAAATTATCTAAATTTTGAGATTTTTTAAAAAATTATCGATAATATGTGAGTTTATAGAATATTATCGATCATTTGTGGTTTTACCGAAAAATTATCGATAATTTGCGATTGTATAGAAAATAATCAAATATTTGAGGCTTAATAGAAAATTAATCGATTATTTGCTTTTATATAAAATTAAATTAATAAAATTAAAATTATTTGATTTTATATAAAATAATTGACAATTGGCAATTTTATAGAAAATTATTGATAATTGTTGATGTAAAAAAAATCTATAATATGCGATTTTGTAAAAAACTACCAAAAATTTGTGATAAAAAAATATTCGACAGCTTGCCTTTTAATAGAAAATTACCGATAATTTTCGATTCCATAGAAAATTATTCATAATTTGCGATTTTGTGCATATTATTAAGAATTTGCAATTTTATAGAAAATTATCGAAAGTTTGCAGTATTTAAGGATATTTTCAAATATTAAAGATTTTATAGAAAATTATCAACAAATTTACGACTTCATAAAAATAATCGATAATCTGCAATCTCTGAAATCTATGGATAAGATGCGATTTTATCGAAAACGTTTGCATGCATCTTAGCGATTTTAAGAAATTTATCGTTAATGTTCGATCTTATAGAAAATTATCGAACATTTGCGATTTAATAGGAAGTTATCAAAAACTTACGATTTCGTAGAGAAATTATCGATATTTTGTGTTTTTATAGAACATTATTGTCAACATTCTATTTTATAGAAGATTATCGACAACTTTCGATTTAAAAGAAAATTACTGATAATTTTTGATTTGATAAAATAAATTTGCATGTTTTGCGGTTTTGTTCACACCATCGAAAATTTTACATATTATAGCAAATTGTGTAAAATTTATAGAAAATTTTCGATAATTTTTAGTTTTAAGAAAATTTTGAAAATTTCCAATTTTTTTTTTTTGGAAAATTATCGATAATTTACGTGTGATTTTTAATAATGTCTACTTCAGAAAAATTACCAACATTTTTTTAATTTATAGACTATTTTCGAAATTGTTCTCCAAATTAATTTCTATAAACTTGAAAACCTCTATCTAGAACCGGTCATTTGCAAGCAAGTTTTCCTAGAATCGCGAAAAATAAAAAACGGAAATTTAGTTCAAAAGTCGCAAGCTGTCAAAAATTTTTTAATCAATCACTTGTTAGTGAAATATTTCTTTAGCAAATTACCGAAAATTTCTTTTAAATATAATTTTCACTAAAAATAGTGGCACTTATAGAGGATTTTTACTAAAAACTTTTGTTACTAAAATTTTCACTTTAATAGCAAGTCATCTAAAAAAAGTCATCTACATTTTCTTTTTAAACCAAAAACCAAATTGAATTGGAATATTAATAAAAAAAATGTTGTAGCCATTTTTTTATCCCCCACTGTATTCGCTCCTTTTGCGTAAAAACATTTTTTAAGTAAACATAACCTAACTTATCTTCTGTCAATTTGACATTTGAAATAAATGACAGCAAATCGCAAACTATAAATATCCCTACAAACGAATGCACCAAAGTGAAATGTTGCCAGAAATAGTCATACCACGGAAAATGTAATAAAAAATATTGAGTTAAAAAAAACGAGAGGAAAACATTTTACGAAATTCCCATTTGACATATGAAGTTTTAATTTATGAAGTCAAAGTATAAAATCTATATCGAAAAAAGCGAATCATTTCAAACAACTTCTACTTGAGTATGTAATATATGGCGAAGAATTTGAATTTTTTTTACTTTTTTAGTTTTGGCTTTGGGCACATAAACGAGTATGAAATTGTAGCCTACATTTTTTGACATAATCGACTTTGCAGACAAAAGGCACTTGAATATTTTTCTTCGCCCAGAAGAAAGAAAAAACCAATAAAAGAGAAACACATTGGTTTGATAATACCAAAAAGCTTTCACATAAAAAAAATCTTTTTTTTTTGTTTAATACTAACTTCTTAATATTATTTTAGTTCTGTTTAAAATTTGATTTAAAATTTTCTTTTAAGCCTTTTTTTCTATCAAACCACTGTTCAATTTAGTACTGTTAGTGTTTTTTTATTGCATTTTTAAGTTAAGTTTTGTTCACGGTTTTTCAGCTGGCACCTCACACATACACTTTCATGTCTACAATAAAATTTACTAACAGGCCAACTCACATACCAAAACAAAGATAAAAAAACACACTCATGCATTGAAATACAATAAAAAACTTTGATTAATGTTTGCTTCCGATTTGCATAAATCTTGCTTTAGCACATGTACAAAAACAAAAACACAGAGCAGAAATAAAATTTCTCCAACTTTATGCCCGCACATAATATACTACAGTTTAACGGTAAACATTAATAATAGGGAGGTTCAATTAAACCAAACTGTACTCAGATGAACACAAAACCATAATTTTTCGAAAAATTCCCATAAAACTATAGAAAAAAATGAGAAAAATTGGTATATTGAAAAGTTAATTGCGCAATTCAAAAATGCTCACTGCAGAAAATAAGCAGACAAGTTTTCTAAAAGTGTAAATTAGCTACATGTTCACTAAAAGTGTAAATTAGGAAAAATCTTTTCTAAATGTTAGAATTTTCAAAAATGTTCCCTGAAAGTGAAGTTAAGCAAAATTTTTCAATAAAAAAAAATTAGCGAACAATCTTACTAAAAGATAAAATTTGCGACATGTTCACCAAAAGTCAATACTAGCTAAAGTCTTTACTAAAAGTATAAAATTTTCCAAAATGCTCACTAAAAGTGAAAATTAGCAAAAATCTCTGCAAAACCAAAACTTAGTAAAAATCTTCACTAAAAGTAAGAATTAGCGAATATGTTCACTTCGAATTGAAATTAGCGCACAAAGTCACAAAAAAAGAAAATGTTAACTTCAAATAAAAGAAATTGGAAAAATCTTTATTTTAAGTAAAAGTTAGCGACATGTTCAATAAAAGTGAACATTTTCAAGAATGTTCACCAAAAATATATATTTATGTAAATCAGCGAATATGTTCACCAAAAGTGAAAACGCGCAAACAGGTTTATTTAAAGTGAAAATTTTCAAAACTGCTTAATAAAAATGAAAATTTGTAAAAATCTTCACTAAAAGTCAATAATAGCGAAAATGTTCACTAAGTGAAAAATGAAGCAAACAAGTTCGCTTAGTGAAAAGTGAAGCGAACATGTTCGATAAAAGTGAAAATAAGAGAACATGTTCGATAAAAGTGAAAATAAGAGAACAAGTTTTTTCAAAGTGAAAATTTCTAAAACTGTTTACTAAAAAGGAAACTTTGTCAAAATCTTCAAAAAAAAAAAAGGGAAAATTATCGTAAATGTTCTCTAGAAGTTATAATTAGCAAAAATCTTCATCACTAAAAGCGAAAATTGGAGAAACAGGTCACTTAAATAGAAAAATAGAGCACAAGATCACTAAAAGTCAATATTAAGACATCTTTACGAAAAGGGAAAATTAGCGAAAATCTTCACAAAAAGCGAACATTAGAGAACAATTTTACAAAAACTAAAAATTATTTGAAATTTTTTTTAAAATTATAAATGAATTATTCTCTTAAAGTCAGTGACCGAAAAATTTCTTTAAAAAGTGAAAAATTTTTCAAAAAAAATTTAAAAAAAATAAAAACGACAAGATAAAATTTTTCCTTAAAATCAAAAATTATCGACATTTTTTTTTTAAATTACTTGAAAAGTTTTCAATTATCGATTTCTGTAAAATTTTTAATAATCGATTAAAGTTTTCAATTATCGATTTCTGTAAAATTTGTAATAATCGATAATTTTCACTAAAATGTAAAGTATTCTATAATAATATCTAAAATCTTTGTTATCGAAAGTTTAATTAAATGTCGATAATTTTCTGTTAAATTTTTAACAATCGAAAATTGTTTTTTTTTTTTTTTTAAATCATTAATTATTAACAATGTTTTTAAATCACCAATCGATAATTTTCTTTCAAATCATAAAATTAGCGATAAATTTTTTTGGACTCAATAATTTTTTTCTTAAGCCTTTAATTAGCGATATTTTTTTTTAAAGCTATTTAAAATTTCCTGAATAGTTGCTTACTATCAATCATTTCTATAAACTCTCAAATCGATCAAAGTAGCAAGAATTATCTTTGGAATCAATATTTTTTTTCTTAAGCCTTTTAGCGATAAAATTTCTTCAGTATCGACAATTATCGATAGTGTTTTTCGCAAGTTATTACAATTTTCTAAATAGTTGCTTATTCTTTATTTATCATTTCTTTATATTCTTTTATAATCGATAATTTTCTTATTATTCTTTATTTTTTTGTAAAGAGATATAAAATCATTTTTAAGCGAAAACTCACCTAATTTCGCTAATAATGGAAAATATATTTCACCCTAATTTTTGTTTGTTTTTTATTTGTATGCACCACTTTTGAATACCCCTTTTTTCTGCACATAATACCTTTTCATTTAAGTTCCTAGTTTTTACTCCTTCAATATTTTGTGTATTTTTTCCACGTAAAAAAAACTCTTTAGCTACAACTTTTTATGTTTCGCTTTCGTTATAAATTATTGTCGTTCGCTAAACGGCCAAGAAAATAAAAAATAGAAACATAAAATCCAAATCACGAAAAACACACCAGAGAAAATACATTACGATGGAATCTAGTCTAGTATTGCATTTTGTTTAGTGAATGTCCTCTTGGGGTTCCTGGCAAACTTTATCCACCATGACAATGCGAAATTGTTAACCAGCCAAGGAATTCTTAAATACCATAAAGCAGAACAAGAATATCATGTTGCCGCCAACACACAAAGACTTTGAAGAAGCAAAAAAAATATGGCTAAACAACTTTTAATAGGCAAAAAAGGTGTTTTATTTAAGTTCCTTTTTTCTACTCTAGCTTGGAGAATTGATCGAAATGCACATAAACATCTAACGTTGGTTTCTTTTTAACTTCAATATCTTTCTGTCGTGTTGTAGTTCTTTATGTCCTTTGGGCCATAAAGTATTGTTATGGCGATTTCGAAACTGTGTAAAATGACATTACAAATGAGAGGTGAAAATATTGGGGAAAAATCCAACAAATCTTTTTCATTTTTTTTTCTTTTGTGAAAAAGTAAAACAGCAATAGATTTGTAAATCTCTAAATGAGGTCAAAGTTTGTAGAATTGAAAACAGAATTAATGACTTTTATTGATTTAACAATAAAAAGAAACATTTTTTTTCTTTTGCAATGATCTAAATAAAGTTGTTGCAAACAGGGTTGTCAGATGTGGCGATTTCTCGCCAAACGTGGCGATTTTCAAACTTGATTGGCGACCTAATTTTCGATTTGGCGACATGGCGATTTTTTGGCGATATTTTAAAATAGTTGGCGATTTTGTTGGCTATTTTTGGTGAGCCATGCATTTGTTTTAAAACTCGTTAAATTCAATACGAAAAAATATTATTATTTTTATTCTAGTATTTTTATGTATGACATTTTAGGCTTTTATGGTCAGTATGTATTTGAAACTAAATTATGTTATGTTGAAATGGCTGATGAATATATTGAAAATCCAGGAGAAAATTGTTTTTCATATTTAAAAAAGAATTAATAAAGCATGAATATAGCGATTTCAAGTTTACGAACATTTATCCATTACCTATATAAAATGTGGCAAATTATTATCACAACCAAATTCGTTGTTATTAAAGATATTAATGAATCGTAACGTACTTTTGGATGTTTATAAAACACAATGGACAAAATGACCGTTTGTAATTGGATGATACTTCATCTTATTTGAATCAGTTTTGGCCAAAAGCTTATGCTATTAGGACACGTCAGGTATGTACCATTTTAAAGAACTTGCTTTGGTTGTTCATTATATGGTGCTAAATCCAACTAGTAATGACTGCTAAAAATGTATTTTCAATAATGAACTTCACTAAAACTCTCCTTCTAAGTAGAATGCAGTTCTTGACGCGTTGTTACGAGTTATAAATTACAGTAGGCACTCGGCTATATAAATACCCAGTTATATGAACAGCCAGAATAGTGAACAACAAAATTTTTACACATGAGGTTCTAAAGAGTGAACACGACCTATCTCTGCTTTTTGAACAACTTGCAACCGTTGATTTTTTTTAAACTATTTGTTGTAAAGGGTGTTTTTTTTTAAGTAACACAACTTTGAGTTGGCATCACTGCTATATTTGAGCACCCATTTAACAGCTGATAGTTGCTTTTTGTTTAGTTTGCTTTGAAATTTCATTATGAATAAAAACTTAATGTAGGTTATGTATGTACACAGAGGGAAAAATCCGGTATAAAAATACCAAAATTGACACCATCCGTTGTCAAAAGTGAGCCAACTACGTTTGTGTTCAATTTGATAACGGATGGTATCAATGTTTTTTAACCACCTCGTTGTCAGTTTGTCACCATTTGTTCTCAATATGACATCAAATTGGTTATATATTATCACCATAATGGTACCATACCGACAACATGCTGTTGTCATTTTTGACAACACACCGTTAATATATTGACAACATTCGGTTGTCCTTTCGATAACACATTGTTCTGATTGTAGTATGTACTTAATAACCCATTCTGAACCCAAGTAAAAAAATGGAATAATGTAAATTTATTAATTTATTTCACATTAAATAATATACTTATAAAAAAATACATAAAAAATTCACACTTTTACAGCCAGGCCCACGATGTCACACGTTAACGTTCGCATAGAAAATTAAATTGAAAACAAAAACAAATTTTAGAAATTTTTTTTATTTTATTTATTAAATTTTTATTTATTAATTTAATCACAGCACTGAAACTTTTCACTTTTTACTTTCGAATACCAAAGTTGATTGTGGGATAACTTGTATACGCTGTTAATAATGACAACAGGGCGATACCTATTTGACAACAGGGTGTTATCAATTTGACAACAATGGTACGTTTTTTATCTAACGGCCCAATTTGACAACATTTTGTTTAAAATTTAACAACAAATGTTGTCGAAATATTGACAACAGTTTGTTATCAATTTATTACCACTGGTTGACAGTTTTTTAACGTTTTTTTTCGCTCTGTGTACACATATTAAAATTGATTTCAAATACTTATTTTATATTGTCTCGATTATGTGAACTTTTCCATTTAGTGAACAGGCCCTGTCTAAATTAATCATATAAGCGAGCGTATACTGTATATGAATGTTAATACTACATGATGCACTTCTTTTGTACCTTCGTTGAACAAATTTAATTCACTTACAATGTATTTCAAAAAAGAAGATCAAAGAGAGTTTTGGCGCTGAAGTGTAGATATATATAGAACTCCAACTTCATACATACATAAATCCAATATTTGTTTAAAAATGACCACAAAAACTCTTTCTTTGCTGCTTTTAGTTGACTACTATTAATTATTTAATAGTGCAATTTCCTTTTTTGTCTTCACTAATCATTTTTACTTGCTTCTAAATAAAAAATAAACAGAATATATATTATGGCGACTTTTTTTAAATTTTTGGCGGATTTTAGCAACTTGGAATAAAATTTATTTTATAAGATTTATAAAAAATATTTTTAATAATTTAAATTATCTATATTTTATTGTCAAAAAGGTAAAAATAAAGGCTTTGGCGATTTTGGCGATTTTTGACATTGAATTTGGCGAAAAAGGTCAAAATCGATCTGACAACCCTGGTTGCAAACACTTTTAATATTTTTTTTTGAAAACTGTAATATAACTTTCCGTTACTGACTCATTTAAATTAAAACTTTTGTTATTTGTAATATTAACTACTGAAGTGTAACTGTTGGCCGTAAATTTAACTCGAGAAGTGATATGAATATAAAGTAATTAAGATTAATTATTATTCATTTGAAATAACATGCAAATAAATGATTTAAGAGCAGTTTTCACATTAAGGTATGCTTTTTTTTATTAATTAATTTTAAAAAGCCCTGACATAAAAAACACGAAAGTTCTTTTAAAAAGACAAAACAAATTATCGAGAATTTTCTTAAAAAAAACTAGAAAAACATCGATAATACACACTTAAAGCTACATGTGGCAAAAATTATAACTTAAACGGACATTGTCAGCAATATTGATTGAAAAAAACATTTGTCGGTAATCCTCACTTAGAGCAAAACTTATAGATTGTATCCTCTTACAAGAAAGTTATTGATATGATTTTGCAAAAACTGAAAGTTGTCCATAACTTTTTTGAAAAAAGTTGTACTGTCATTAAACAAGGAATATTGTTGATAATACAGGCCGACAAAATTTGGAAAAAGTCGAAACCCTAGGAACTTTCTAAGGGTTAGAGTTGTGCTGTATCTGACATATCAGGTTTTATACATAAAGATGAATTCGCACAGTTACAACGCCTCGAATATGGCGACAAAGGGTGTTTTTGTTTAACTTTAAGCTGAGATATCTCGAAACCCTATTGCAATTCTGAGTACCGATTCAGATTCAGAGTAACGCAAGCCCTTTGGAAAGTAAACTCTGGTCTATAGATTACAAATTTGTTGGCATCTATTGTTAAATAAAATTTTTATAATTTTCTCGAAACACAAACATTTTTGCTTTTTAAAAACGAAAATTATCGATCGTTTTCTAAATATACGAAAACTTCTCTCAAAATACAAAAATCGATTAACTTAAAAAAAAAATTAATTATGATAATTTTTTTTAAAGTTAAATCTATCGAAATATCTCAACAAATTATATTTATCGATAGTCTTGTCGAAAAACGAAAATTATCGAGCTATTTTAATATAAGAAAAATTATCGAGTTATTTTTAATAAAATGAAAATTAACAAATTTTTTTATAAAGAACGAAAATAATCGAACTTTTTTTAAAAGAACGAATTGTCGATAATTTTCTTGAAATACAAAAGCTTTTCTCAAAAAACAAAAATTATCGATCCATTACTCAGAAAACAAAAATTATGGATTATTTATTAACAAATTATCAATAATATTTTCTATAGAATTGACAATTATCAATAACTTCTTGGAAAATCAAAAATTATTGTTTATTTATCGAATATTTTCTAGGAAAACATAAGCCTTCGATTATTCTCCCACTTAACAAAAATTATCCGTTTACCAAATTTGTCGATAATTTTCTTAAATGCAAAAACTTTTCTGAAAAACAAAAATTTTCGAACGTTTACTCAAAAAACAAAAAGTATCGATTAATATTTCAAAAATCAAGAAATTATCGATAAGTGCTTTTAAATTAAAAATATCGATAACTTCGTGAAAAATCTTAAATTATTGTCAATTTTTAAAATAAAACGATTATCAAATGTTTTCTAGGAAAAGATAAATTATCGATTATTTTCCCATTTAAGAAAAATTATCCGTATTTTAAAAAATTCGGGCTATAAAATATATCTTCTAAAAATTTAAACTATTAATAATTTTCTTCAAATTTTAAAAATGATCGATAATTTCCCAAAAAAAAAACTAACCGATAATTGTCTCTTAAAAAGGCAATCAAAATTTTTTTTAAAATGGAAATTAATCCATAATTATCTGTTAAACTAAAATGATTGATCAATTTTTCGAAAATCAAAATTAAAAAATTTAATCAAAAATTTTCCATAAAAATTCTATTATCGAAAAAAATTTCTTAATGATTAAAGAGTATTTTCCTTATTAATTACAACTATCGATAATTTCCCCATAAAATTAATAAAAATAAAAACTATCGGTTATTTTCTTTAAAAATTCAAATACCTGATAATTTTCTTTAAAAATTTAGGTTATCGATAAATTTCTATTAGAACTCAAATAATCGACAATTTGGCATAAAAATAAAATTAATCGGTAAAGGCTAATTTCTACAGAAAGTGTTTAAAATATTGATAATATTTAAAAAAAAAACTATTCATACCTTTATATAAAAATTAACGATATTTTTTATAAGAACAAAAATTTTCGATAATTTTCTAAAATTTTTCGATAACTTTTCATAAAAATTATTATTGATATTTTCTCCAAAAATAAATAAAATTACTTAATTATAGTCTTCGAAAAAAAGTTATCGATAATTTTTAATATACACAAGTTATCGATAATTTGCTCTTCTAATTTAAATAATTGATAATTTTCTCTAACGCCCTGGAGACTCTCAAATAAACATAGTTGTCGGCAATGCTTGATGATAATCAAAAAGTGTTGATTTTTTAATTTGATGCCTGATTATTTGAAAGTATCCTGTTGTGATTGACAAAAAAATTTATATTTAACTTTTTAAATTGAAAAAAATATAAATTATGTTTTTTTAAGTTTCTGATTTGCATAAAAAAAAAATACAAATGCTGATTGAAATGTTTTTTTACGTCTGCGAAAAAGCTTGAAATAACCGACACTTACACATATGGACTGATTGATGGATTTATTTGATAGTCTCCAGGGCCCTTTAAAGTATAATTTTTATTAAAAATTATCGATTCATTTCTTTTGAAAATAATATAAACGATTATTTTAATTAAGTACAAGATAATAAATAACAATTAAATTTCTGTAAAAATTAAAGCGTTTGATAATTTCCATAAAAACTTTTGATTATTTTTCATTAAACTATCTCTAGTTTTTATTTTTATGGCAAATTATCGATAATATTTAAATTTTCTAATAACTAATAAAAAAACTACTAATAATATATTTTTAAATTGAAATTATCGATAAAGTTTTTCTACAACGAATATAATGAAGTTTTTTTTCTTGAAAAACAAGAAATAAGAATACACAAAAATAATATTTAAACAAAATGTTAATGATTTTTCCAAAGATAAAATTTATCCATAATTTTTTCTTAATTGAAATGAAAAGTTATCCATAAAATTAAATGTATTTCCCTTAAAGTCGCAAAAATATCTTAAATGGCCTTAAAATCCCGACTTAAACATTTTTGTTCTAAGAAAATCGTTAAAAAAAGTATTATCCAGCATCGAAAAATTTCTGCAGAAATGTTTTTTTAAAGGACCACTTTCTCCAAATTCAATTTAGTAATATTTTTTTATTTAATTAGTTAATGTTTTAGTAGTTAAAAATTGGTATATTTAATAGCCATCTATATTTTCCCTAACAATTATTTAATCCTTCTTAGAATTATTTCGCTTCCAGTAAGTTCCATAATTACTCTGTCTTGCTTGGCTAGTTCTTTGACAGGTTACATTTACTCAACCCGAAGTGTTAGAATCTCAAAATATCTCTAAATAAAAACCAGCAGAAAAAAAACGAAATAAATCTTTCTCATTGTCCTTGTAATAATACAAAATTAAATTAAGGATTTCTCACTTACTATATTTAACCAATCAAAAGTAAACTAGGCAACAAAATATCAACTAATACACACTATGACTTTGCCATGATTATGATTTCTTACCCAAAATCTTGGCCGGTTAAGCAGAATCCCCAAAATGAAAAAAAATTTACGTCTGTCTAAATAAAGGAAAACAAGGCTTTAAGCCTTAAATGCTTCGGTATATGCTTTTAGTTGGAAAAACTCCTACTTTTGCACACACAAACACACACACACACACACATTCTTTGAACTGCTTGGAAAAGTAAAATAGAGCAAACATACACAGAAGAATCAGAACCGGAACGAAGAGCAAAAGAATCACAAACACAAACTGAAAATGAAAACTACCAACACCCATCAGCTTTAATGGTGAAACATAAATCATTGAAACTGACATTTCAACATTTGTAGAATTGTTAGAAATAACAAAAAATAAAAAACTAAATTTACTTGAATGTGTATCAGTGTGTGTGTGTGTGTGTGTGTGTGTGTGTGTGTGTGTGAGGTAAAGCTTAAATTAAGAACATACAAAAGTATGTCTAACTTTAAGTGTGACTGTGTGTGTGTGTGTGTGTGTATGTATGTATATGTTAATGTTTGAATGTGTGAGAGAGTGACTGACTGAGTGAGTGAGTGTAATGTGAACGAACAATTTGCGTAAGCTTTTTAGACATTTCCAAACAAAACTTACTATGAAAACTACTACAACAACAAATCCGAAACTAAAACAAATAAAACAACATCTATGAGAACACTAAACAAAAATTGAAAACTTAAAAATTTTTTCACAAAAAACACAAATTTAAGTATGACACATACAGGCACACACAAACAGACATTCATTTTTTGGAAGTCTTAGTTGAACGTATTGGATAAGAGGAAAAATGTATTCAAAAATTATAAAGCCATACTGAAAATAAAACATTTGGATTTAACTAGATTTGTACTAGTTAAAAAATAGAGCTGAACTAGAACACAATTAGAACTAATCTAGAAACTAACTAGAACTGAGACCAGAACGTAAACCAGATTTTAACTAGACCTGAAACTAGAACTTAAACATGTTATGGCCATTTTTTCAATGTATCAACAAACTGTCTGTTACTTAATGTCAACATAGATTTATTAGACCGATAAACTGTCCGTTAACGATTTTGGGTGTCTCAATATACCGACAAAAAACATTGTTTTCAGTTGGCAACACCTCTCAAAATACATGTAAAAGTTGGGAGTCAGCTGATCGAATTTATCTTTATGGCAAATAAAAGAAAATTATTAATTGGCAGATGAGCGCTGGTAAGTTTAGCGACAGAATAGTTGAAAATAAGACATTGAGAAAACCAAATATCTTTAATGTGCAGTGTTTCGTTGAAAAAACGGCCATTAGAGTGCTAAATTCGGCTATGCCGGATCTTTTATAGCCTTCATCATGTTGCGATAATAACAGAAAGTTATATAAATACCGTTCTTTAGATATAAATAATCATCTTTATGCCAAGCCCGTCCACATTTTGTCAAATGTTGTGTATTGATAACCAAGAAGCTTGTACCCAATTTGGAATCTTTGGCTCCTGCCGTTATCCAGATATACATAAAAATAAAATAAAAAGCAACAACAACTAGGGATTTTTGGGTAAAACTAGAAGCAGTAGTGTTTTTTTTGCTCATATCTCAGCCAATTATTATTTTAATAGCAAATAATTCCGATCGTAAGTGGAAGTGATTTCGAATCTTGCTTTACATAAAACGAAATCAATTTTGATCGAAATTTATTTCTGTGACAGGAATGTATATGTGACATAAATATAAAACTATCAAGCTCCAATCATATCTGGAGCCTTCGGAACCCCATTTAAACGGACAAATGTACATCGTAAATCACCTTCTCTCTTTATTAAGAACCAGAATATATATACCTAATAGGGTGACAAGCTTATATATACTATTTTACCTTCAGTGAAGGGTTAAACGAGAACTTAATTAAAACAGTACATTAAATGCCAGCCATGTTCTGCAAATCGAATTCGAGTGAAATTGAAATCTTACAAGTATTTTCTTTAATATACTTTATGCTTTGACCACCTTTCATTTTACCGAAACTACTTTTAAAATTAGAAAAAAGTTTAACTAAGAACCTCTATTGATTTCAATTTCACTCGATTTCAATTTCCAGAACATGGCCGTGAAACTACAACTGCAAGAGAATTTAACTAAAAACAAAACCAGAATTGAAAAAAGAACTTAAACCAGTATCCATATTCTGTAACTTTGGTGAGAACTTCTTGCATGGAAAATATTTGAAACAAAATATTCCATCATTTCTCGAAAAGTGAGAAAAAGTGTGTGTGTAAGTCATGTCGAAAACAATGAAAAGAGATTACGTCGTTACGTTATAAATGTCATAGTATTCCATTCGAAGCCGATGTGACATTGTTGACGTTGAGAACTCCAGTCACACATATCGTTGACAGCGACCAATATTTACTAAAATTGAGAAACTTTCAACGACGGCGGCGAAAATTCAACCGTCGGCTATACCAAAAAATGTTAAGCACGATTTAATGTTTGTTACAAAATGGCTTTGAAAACGTTTGCATATTTTAAAAAAATGTTAAAAGCAAAATAATTAAACCATGAAAAAATCAACCAAGAACAAAATACTTATCTCTTCCGTATTATTATTCATTGTATTTTGCATTTTTAATATATTTTTTTGTGTTGAAATTTTTTCTCACCCGATGTTTATCCGTGAGTTTATTTAACAGTTCAAAGCAGGAACTTTCTCACAAAAATTTTACAGACAAACTTTTTCTCTAAGTTGATGAGTAATTTTCTTACGTGACAGCTGGCACTCGCCAAAAAAGGTTAAAGACACAGTTTAGTGAGAAACAACTGTTTGTTTCAATACATGGTATTTTTGTTTCATTTCGCACATTTCAATCGAAAAGTTTCTCGACGCGAGAGTTAAAGAACATGGGCACAGAAAACTTCAACTGAAACTAGAACTTAAACTAGAGCTAAAACTGGACCTAAAACTATTATTGAACTTAAGTTAAATATAGAAGTAAGAATAAAACTAAAACTAGAACTGCAACGAGAAATTAAACTGGAACTAGAGCAGAAACCAGCCGGGCTAATTCTGGCAGTCGTGATCGAATACTTTTTCGAATCGTAAATAATTTTATTTACAATTCTTCCAGTCGATACTGAACAAATCGTAATTATTTTTTCAGTGTTGAAAAGCATTTATTTGAATAATTTCGATTTATTAAATATCGACGGAAAGAATTAGAAATAAAATTGCTTTCGAATGTGAAATGTATTCGATCACGACTGCCCGAAATAGTCCCCAGAATAAAAACTAGAACTGAACCCAGAACTTGTAAAATTATACTTACAAATTTATAGATTTTTGCTTTTTATTCCATACAATATATTGCGGATATTACCCAGCATTGTGTGAGCTGCTTGGATAAGAGCAAATATGCGTTTGTTTGTAAAACTCTATTGTGTTTATGTAAGTTTGCTCTTGTGTTTGTGTTAAAGCCCATAAGACTTGTGGTTTCTGTTGCTGTATGTTCGTGTAAGTGTTATTGTTAGAGAAACAAATACACTGACACCAGTCTGAAACATATACCAGTGATATTAAAATACCCAAGTGACCCGAATAAATCATTTTGCAATTGAATGCCAGTGATGACTGACGAATGACCAGGCAAGTAAGCAGCAGACAACAACAACAACATCAATATGGTTAACAACGAGAAGTTTTTTTTAACGAAAATTCTACTACCGACCAGTATATACAAGAATATTTTTTTTTGACTAGTAAAACAAGTGTTTAGGCTCAGTTAGGCGAACGTTGCTGTACCGTATCTGTACTGTATCAATCAGCTGTTCGCTTTTTGTTATACGAAAACCAATACAAAAGCTTACCGAAATGCAATGTACCGTAGTTGCAACGTACCAATCTGTATAAAATAGAATTTCATGCCGTTGTTACGTGACATTTGTAAGACAGTGATGGGCGGCTTGTATTTTACATTGAATGCGGGTAATTTTGCTCTTTTTTTGGTACTTTTTTTTAGTATATCTATGAAATTGCGACAAAACAACTTACAATACAACATATTTCCAAATATACAAGTATACATATGTTTAGATGTTTAAAATAAACAAATGCATATACACACAATGGAAATGTGAAACATATAAAAGACTTTAAATGGTATAAAAACCTTGTTTGGTGTATGCACATTTACAATATATGTATGCTAAAAATTTATATATGCTAAAATACAAATTTATTTATTGTAAATCTATAAAAAAATATTAAATTATTAAAATTTTTTACATACACAAAATACTGTTTTAATACCATTTAAATCACGTAATACCTTTTCTGCACAACGGTCACCATTTGAACATTTTTGATTCCCATCACTGTGTGTTTTGTTTTATGTATACTCGTGCTTTTTGTTTATGTATGGGAAAACATATGACACGTTTTTAAACGTTCTATAAGTGCACCAACGTGCTTACAGTACGGTGCGTTACATTACGGGTACAGCAACGTTCGCCTAACTGAGCCTTTTCTGTGTGTGTGTCTGCGTTCGTATTTGTAAATGTCTGAGCATAAACTATTTTGTATCTGTTTTGATATATGTGTTACTTGTATCGATGTGCTAGTATTGTTAGCCTTAAGCATTTTGTTCTTTAGAATTGTTTTATTTTTTTTTTATGCCTAAGCATGATAATGCAATTCCACACTCCTCTCTACCCCGTTTTGCTCAGCAATTTTATTCATTCATTCATTTAGGTTTTTTTTTTTTTTTTTGTTCTCATAAATTCCACATTCATTTAGATTTGTTTACTGATCCATAAACAGGATGTTAGTCATTGATTTAGTCACTTTCTCACTTGTACACACATAATCATTATCATCCTCATCATCATCAGCACCATCATGCATGATGGCCTAAAGTTTATAAACTATTATTTGAAATCGTTTATACATGGAGACAGAGAGAAAAGGAGAAAAAAATAGTCATGCCTGGAGTTGAACAAAAGATTAGGAACAAAAAAAAAAAAAAAAAAAAGTCATAATGGCCACAAATGATAATGAAGTTGTATAGTGTGACAATATGGCTGCGAGACTACAAAGAAATCTTTGGAAAGTGACAAAATTTATAAAGCGTGAAGTAAATGTAATATAAGGGCTTTAAAGAGTTAAGTTTTGAATCAAAGCTTTTTAAGTCACAATGAGTTAATTCTGAAAGTATTTTTTTTTTCAATTATTCATTTCCACTTTACGTCCATTAATTAAATTGCTTTAAATTATGGAATTAATGATTTTAATTTAAAATTACGTTTGTTTCAAATTCAAAAACTAACACACTCAATTGTGCTCTTGTATGTACCCTGCAGTTAAAGTCGTAACGTGTAAGGCTTTAGACTAGTTCAGTGCTAGTTACGAGCACAACAATGGGAAAGATGATAAAATTTCGACTGCACAGATTTATGCGTTGCGCCGTTTTAGAGTCATCAACAACAACACAAACGAAGATAAAAATCTATTTACTTATTTGTTGTAAAAACAACAACAACACTACAAAAAGAAAAACAATTGATTTTTTTTTTTTGTTTTCATGTTTAAAAAATAAAACAAGTTTTAAAAAGAAGATAAAATTCCCGATTTCTTTTTGTTAAAACTTTTAAGTTAAAAACAATCAATTTTCAAAGTAGAATGATGACGTAAACCATATCGGGTCATTCTACTGGTGTGTCTTATAACCCGAGGGGAAAGGAAACTAGCTCCAAACTTGTCACGTGACAGTTCTTAACTTTAACATGGCGATGCCCTAGGAGGGGATTAATTGGCACCTTTTTCATACTTTGTAACAGGTCCCTGAAGTAACCTAAATGGAAACATTCAATTTTGGTTAAAACAATGTCTGTCGCAGATATCGTCCTGAGTTAGCCATATTAAAAAATAAACTCAACACATTCGGCTAATTCGTCGAAATTATGACATTTTGAATATGACATAACTTTTGAAAAAAATATATTAAAATTTTTTTTCGTTCATAGCTATGTATATGTTCCTTATAGGATAAAAGGAACGAACCTTCTAACCAAAATTTATTCAAATCGAAAGGGGTCGGGTCCCACTCTTGAACGATTTGACATGGAATTACTCATGGGGAACAGTAAAATATAATTTTGCTTGAAAGACTTATTCTAAAAATAAAGCGTCTAGTTTTAAACTGTTATACAACTGCATAATAACGAACTTGTTGGGTTGCTTTGGCAACCCGTTATTAAATACGATAGTTTGATATATGAAAAAAAGTCATAATTGTAATGCATTTAGTTTAAAGCAGCCACCAACTGGTATGTTTCTAGCTAAATATTAGTTACTACGTCTTAGAGTTGTCAACCGATTAAGAATAATTCGATTAATCGATCAAACAAAAACAAACTCTTGTTCGAATAATTTTAAAATGGCGATTTTCGAATAACGAATAAATCGATTGAATTATGTCGAATAATCGATAAATTTTTTTGTATTAAAAAAAAAATTAATAATAAAAACTTATCTATATATAAACAAGTAAGAGTGCTATATTCGGCTGTGCCGAATCTTATATACCCTTCACCAATGTGCGAGCAGAATACAGAGCAACTAGACAAAAACTAAATAAAACTGGTAAATATTTTTTTTTAAATAATAGACAACCGGTTTTGAACTTCGCTTTTCATAAGGGCCCAGAATATATGTACTTTATAGGGTGTAGGATCAATATTGTATATACCTTTTTACCTTCGGTGAAGGGTATAAAAAGAGTAATTTTCGGGAATTCAGGGTTCTAATCAGTGCATTCGTTACTATCGTATCGAATAAACTATTGAATTTTTTTGCATAGGATAGACACTGGCGTATCGAATGAAAACTCGATAAATGTAATGTCGAGTTACTCGATGTCGAATGCTATTATTTCAAATTCAATACATTTCATTCGATATCGAGTTTCAAGATACCAAAATAAATAATTTCGATGAATTTTGCTCGATATCGTATGCGGTGATTAGACCCCAGTATTTCTGTTATAACTCATACAAATTTCCGACATTTTGATATATAAGTCATATCCATAGGACGTATAGCAGCCCTAAAATTTAGGTTTTTATAAAAATTTTGATGTTTTTTAGCCCATTTTTTGAGTATTTTGCTCATAAATTACCCATTGTCTAACCGATTTGATAGTTTTATATACCGACCTGTTAAGGAAGAATTTAACCATTTACTTAAGTTATATTTATATATAAACATTTATATAAACTTGTAAATATATATTTTAACAAAGTTAATTATAAAAAAGAGTAATTTTTGTGAATTCAGTATTTCGGTTATAACTCTGCCATTTTTTAACCGATTTGGCAGATTTATATACCGACGTGTTGAAGAATTTACCATTTACTTTAGTTATAAAGCTTGGACTATGGTACGCGCTGTACCATACAAATATTGCGGCTTAATAAAATTCTTTAATTTGGCCCCTGCAGCGCGTAGGATGCTCCTAGGTGGGTCAAATGTATGACCAGCCCCACTTTATTATTTATTGCCGAATTTCGGTTTTTTTTAGTTATTTCAACAAACTAAACCGTTTTTGAGTTACGCGAATATATGCTGTGCAACCTCTTACATTTTCGAAATAACGATATATCTTGAAAACAAGAGCTAACCTAAAAAAAACGGTTAGCACCACTGGATTCAGCGTCCCCAATTAGGGTAAAATGCCAGGTGCTCGGCTGGTCTGTTGTTTGCAACTAGCACAGTGTACTTATTGCTCAATATTACAATATTAAAATTCTATTTTAATATTATTTTTTTAAGGGTTGCGAAAGGAAAAAAATCATATCTTAAAAAAGAAAAAAAACACCTCCTTCAAAGTTTCAGTATTTTTAAAGAATAGTTTGAGGTATTATACAAAAAAAAAATCAGCCAAATAAAAAAATAGGTTTTTGACTTGGTCCGTTTTTAAAATTTAACATTTTGCAGATATTACATTTTTTTTTTCAATTTATGGTTTGTAGCGCCAAGTATTCTCTTTAAAATGAATGAAATCATCTTCATATGTCAAGTAGTTTTCGAGATATTGAAGAAATAAGCTCAACACATTCGGCTAATTCTGCGAAATTATGACATTTTGAATATGGCATAACTTTCGAAAAACAAATTTTAAAAATTTTTTTCGTTCATATATCGCACCTGTTCATCAAAAGTAACACAACTCAAAATTTACAAGTTTTCAGTAGAGGCAAAAAACTAATTCCGCCAATATGATGGAATTATTATTATAAACAAATATAATGTTATAAAGGAAACTCACTAATATTTCAATAAAATCACAAAATTTATTTCTCTTCTTCCTTTTTCCGAAATTATTACGGATTTTTGATTTAATACAGTTTTCATGAAATTTTTTGATCTACATGTCAATATTATTTCAAGTTATGCTTATCACAACCCAAAATCAACAGCTATTGATAAACAGATTTTTAACATGAAAACAATCACAACTCGAATTAATACAGTTTCGCTGATTCATTTGAGCACCATAACCCTTGAACACTTCAACGCAACTAAAATTACAACTCTTTAATTGAATCAAAACAAACAATATGAGTACGCAAAGAAAGACATAAAGGCATTTCTCTCATGAAATATTACAAATAGAATACCAAAAATTTTACAGTCGTTAGATATGGTAATCATACACTGTTTCCTTCAAAAAAGTGGAAAATAGAATTTTTTGAGTTGTGTTACTTTTGATGAAAAGGTGCGATATGTTCCTAATAAGATAAAAGGAACCTTCTCACCAAATTTCATTAAACTCGGAAGGGGTCGTGTCCCACTCTTGGTCGTTTTGACATGGAATTACCCATATATTTTCTAAATTATATATAGTTTTGCCATTTGCGTAATGCTATGTTCACACTTGGGGTTTTAACGCATCTAAGCAATTTACAGAAGATTATTTTAAACATATTAATGATGGAATTGTAAAAATTTATGAATTATTTAAGGAAAAATAAAAACATTAAGAAGAAATCGTGGTCGGTCGTACACGTGAGGGGTTTATCATGGTAACCGATTCTATATTATACTCAGTTTGAGGCATGTTCAGAGGATACGATGTGATAAATGAAGTGATTTAGTTGTAATCATGTAAATTTGAAGTGTAATTTTTTTATTCGTTATTCTCATCGATTAATCGAATAACTTTTCATATTTAATCGTTTGATCGAACGAACAAAAACAATTATTTGAACTATTCGAAAAAAGCTAAAAAGCGAATAATTGACAACTCTACTACGTATGCAGGGTACATATCTGCATATGTATGTAGTTATGAATGTGTATCTGGATATAAAGAGGATTGTGGTTTTATTTAAGTAACCACTTTTGTGGTTTGATTTATTTATTTAAAACACTTCTACCTTTATGCATTTAAGTAAAACATTTCATACCCAAGACGCAAACACGAATCAGTTAAAACTGTTGAAATATAAATAAGAATTAATTTGAAAAATAATTTTAAGCATTTTGTAGCAAAAGAGTTAAAATAAGATGCATATAACACTTACTTTAATGAAATATGAATGTTTTTTTTTTTTTTTTATTGACTTGCAGGTTGTAGTTAACATAGCGTTTACATTTGCCAGTACTGGCAAGACAGTAGCAATTCATTCAAACTTTTTCACTAATACATAAACACTTTTACAGCTATTTTGTTTTTGCATTCTTTTGCCAACTAATATGTATATGCTTACTGTCTTGCCAGTACTGGCAAATGTAAACGCTGTGTAAGTTATGGCAAAAATTCGCTTAAAATCACGCTTCCAAATATCTTTAACAATATACCACTTCAACTATTAAATATTTTCAATCCATGTAACGGGTGGCGCATAAGTAATGTTATAATTTAGTTACTATACAGAAGTAGTGGGAGCGATGGGACCTGAAGTTCTAAGAAAGTTATGGAAAAAGCTTCGGAAAAAGCACGTCAGGTCCAAGCAAACGCCAGGCCCCATTTGAAAGATATCATCTTTAAAACTTTTGTTTAAAGGAATATTTTGTATGCACTTAATGAAAATCAAAGTTTTAAATTGTACACCAACTGTATTTTAATCTTTAATTTTCTATAATTTAAATTTTTATTATGCAGTTCCCATGTTCTGTAACTCATGTCGAAAACTACCAAAAGAGATTACGTCCTTACGTTATTAATGTCATAACATTGCACTCGAAGCCGATGTGGCATTGCAGACGTTGAGAACGCCAGTAACACATATCACTTCCGGCGACCAAAATTTACCAAAATCGAACATTTTTCAACGAAGGCGGCGAAAACAGAACCGGCGGCTATATCAAATACTTTACACTATTTGATATAGCCGCCGGTTCGACTTTAATGTTTGTTGTTTACAAACGAGCTTTGAAAATATTCGTATATTTTATAAAAATAATTAAACAATTAAAAAATGTGCCGAGAACAAAATATTATTATTCTTGGTATTTTGCATTATTAAGTGTTTTTTAGTGTTGAAATTTTTTCACGACCCTTTTTTATTCGTGAGTTTATTTGACAGTTTAAAGAAGGTAATTTTCTCACAAAATTGTTACAGACACACTTTTTCTTTAAATTGGCGAGTAAAAACAGCTGTTTTTTTTCAATACGTGGCATTTTTGTTTTATTTCACACATTGCAATCGAAAAGTTTCTCGATGCGAGAGTTACAGAACATGGACACAGGGTTATCCATTAAGAAGTTTCAAGACGGCCGGCTGCCAGCTGTTAAATATCCATCATCTATAGTGTCATTTATTTAATAAAAGGTTTATTGTTTGCGGATATGACTCGTTTAACAGCCGAAGAACGCGTAAAAATAGTAAACATTTACTAAAAAAAGAAGTATTGCTTCAAACATGGGCACTAGTCGAAGATGCTAGGGTGATTAGGGTCGCTATAAACGACCTACTGTGCAGGGAATTGGCAACATTATAAAGAAATTAAAAGAGCCTGAAAGCGTTACTGATGTGGTCAAGCCTGTGCATCATAGCAATGTGCGCATTGCTGAAAATATCGCTACTGTTAGAAAAAGAGTGGCGGATAATCCGAATTTATCGATTCCACGGAGTTCTCAGCAATTGGGCACTATTGCCATATAATAACTGACATTTTTTTGCTTGAATTGAAAATTATGAACTGGACGATATATGGTTTCAACTAGTGATACGAGCCACACAACGCGACTGATATTGGCTTTAGTACACAGTAAGATTTCAGAAGGCGTAATTGCACGATGCTACGAGCCACACAACGCGACTTATTTTGGCTTTAGTACACAGTAAGTTTCCAGAAGGCGTAATTCACGTTCTGGCAACGTGAATTGGCCACCAGAGGACCGCACCAGAGTACTCATTTTGTCACTTCTCATAGTCACTCAGGAAATTTTATATGTGAGTAAGTTGGCATCATTAAAATTAAACTATTCCGATGTGCTTATTCTCACCACAACATTTCTAAGTATTCATATAATACTCATACCATCCCAAATCTGTTTGATTCATAATTTCGTTACTTTCGGGTACAAATCTGGCGGCATTTCTTATATAGAGTTCGATAAGAATCCTACATTGAGTTAAATTGAATCTAAATCAGTGAAGGGCACATTTGCAAATCCTATGTTCGCGTGCATATGAATAAAAATGCTGCTTGTGTGACGTAGACACACGTACACTATAAATTTTTGTGTGGTCTGTGACAATGTACGTTCGGCTGTTGCTTTGTTGTTACCCAGTGGTACAGCGTGCTAGTCCTGTACGTGTATATTCGCTAGCCCTTTAAGAACTACCGCTAGTCCCACTACAATCTACCTCACATGCTTTCGAGTGGCGAATTTAACATGGTGATGTCATTGGAGGTGACAATTGACCCATCTCTGCATAACCTCTACCTACCATAAGGGTTAGCTACTTATATCTACAAAACGTGATAGCAAAAGCAAGCGATTTTGTTGTTGTTCCAGTAACGGGATCTATTTCAGATACACATTTTTTGACTTGTCGTTGAAAAAAAACTGTTTTCTGCATTACTTGGAGCTATAGAATTAGCTAGCGAAACGTGGGTACCTATTTTAACATGTCAACACTAGATATTGGTGACCAGGGAAAGATGTAGGTATGATTTGAATGCCACATCAGTAGTCAGTAGTACAGATTGAGTAAAAGTGCTAACTATTTCGCCTGTCATTAGTGGCGATTGCTTCTTTTTATACCACTGGGTATTTCGTCAACACAAGCATAAATGTGGTAGTATGTATGTGCCCTTCACTGATCTAAATCAACAACGTCATAAATGTTTTTAAGTATGAAGACGATGAGTAACAGCATTGGAGCATTTGAAAACCAACATTCGTCATGCTGTTGCTGATATTTATTCCACTTAAATATATAAGCTCTAGTTAGGTTTTATGTCAGTTTAAATACTAAACAAGTTGAGTTCTAGATCAGTTCTACTTCATTGCAAGTTCAGTTCTAGTGAAGTCGTAGTATAGTTCTACTTCATTTTTAGTTCTCGTTTGGTACTAGTTAAGTTCTAGTATAGTTTAAAGAGCATTGGTTATCAAATTGTTAAATTCGGTAAGGGTGGCAAGAAAATTATGATTTATATTTTTTTCTTAGAGCAATTGTCACAAAAGAACAAATAAAAACTCTACACATACTTTTTGAAAGCTCTTAGATAAATAATAAAAGATTTTATAGATATTTTATGTCTTTTACAAAAGTCATCTCATATCGCATATCCGCCCCCCTCCTCCATCAAAAAGAAAAAAAGCAAATCTATTAAATTTATTGAGCGTAATATGATGCTGAAAATAAAATTGCTAACAGCATATTGTTTTATTCGTGTAATGCATCAGTCAGTAGCATGATTCAGTATTAGCCGAATATTCCCCAAAATTATGCTACACAAATTTTTATATTTACTCTTAAGGAAAATGTAATACGAGCATAACCATCCCACAACCATAACTTTTGTCTACATTTGCTTATATTTTTTAGAAGAAGGAAAAAGTAGTTTATGCTTTTGAGGAGTTCGGAAGAAAAAGACAAAACTTTTCTAAACATATTTGTAACCTTACATAAGTAAGGTTACCTTTTAAAAGAGTACTTAAATCTTAATAGATAGAAACTAAAATGACCAAGCCCGCACATAATTTTGAAGAAACTTCTTTCACTGTGTTGTAGAGCATTGGACTTTGGCTAACGAATAAATTTATGAATGTTTATGAGAAGCGAACGGCAAATGGTCATGCATATTAACTACCTACTTTTGTTACTTCAGCTTATATCTTATGACCAGTCTAAGATTTCACAATAGCTAAAAAGGTACAATTTTCTGGGGCACAAATGTTGAATGAAAAATGTATCATACATGCACACATTTAGTATTATTGGTCTTCTCAAGAAGAAATAAGGGGACCAACTTACATGATATATGTTATCGAAATTTTAAGAAATCGCAAATTACTCGCTACTGCAAAACGGAAAACTAAAGCGCCAAAGTAATAATTGCAAACATGAAACATAATCTGAAGTAGAACATGAACTAGAGTAGAAAGCAGAACTTTAACTTAAACTAAACCCTGAAGTCGATCCGTTGCTGCAACCTGAACAATTATTTGAACTTGAACCTGAATAACAATCTGAAAAAGAATGTAAACTTGAAGCAAACCTAGCAACTTCACCTGCTTTTATATCTTAATAAAAGCCTGAACTCGAACACTAACTAGAACCTGTAGTAGAATGTGAATCAGAACCTTAACTAGAACTTGAACTTAATCCTGAACTAGAAAGCGAATTAAATTCCAAACTGAAATCTTCAGTATACAAGCTTTTTTTAATTTATGACTAGACATAAGTAGCGATGGTTTTACAAAGCCTCGTTTTTGGTTCCTAATTTTGCACTTATCCTCATGCCGAAGTTTGGCCTGTTGGCCATCCATAAGAGCTGCGTAAGTTTGTTAGTGAGTTTAATAGCCTCGTTGTTTAAGCAGACGGTTTTTCGAAAGTCATGTGCTAAAATTTCAAAAATATGAGCGTTAACAATTTGTTATAGTTTTGGCAGTTTATATAGAAGTCGACCATTTATTAATCATCATGGAAAAATTAGTTTTCTGGTCAGTCAATTAAAACTGGTCGGAATATTGAAATAAAACAGTAGGTAAAATTTTAGTCCATTGAATGAACTAAGACGTATATGATACATTTTATAAACTAGTTTTTATTTAAGTTATTAAATTGGATAGACTCTGCTTCAATTGCTGTACACCAAGGGGTACCCACCCAGGAGTATCGGTCCAGGGATATATACATTTAAAGGATGTTCGATCTTTTGGCGTAACATCCTCTCGCGAAATCAGCTGAAGTTAATACCAGGAATTTGGTAGAGTTAAAAATTGACAGTTCTCTTAAGAACGCGGGTGACCAGTGATCATATCTGTTACCACAGGAGTCAGTAGGCCACCATGACATGGCACTGGTCTGACTCTAAGTTGAGGATCCTTGAAGATCACGTGGAAGTTGTGTTTTTGACGAAAAGTCGCGAGAAGGGAGACTTTTAAAATACTACTTTAAAGATAGATTTTTCACCAATTGTGGCAAAGTTCGACCAGCTGGTGGGTCTCCCTAGCTACTGTTGCTATTCAACAGACACTGCTGGCTAATTATACAGCAGCGGAGGGCAGATAGCTCTATCTCTTAAACAAGGGGTGAGTGTATAATTCTACTGAGCTATAGACTTAAATTGCAACATATTTGTGATAGTGGCGATCACACACAAGGGCCGTTTGTAAACGCCAGTCGCAGAGACAACCTTGAGTGCTTATGTAAATCCTTTTAAACCAGAATACTTATTTTCTACTATACACATCTTACAAAAGATCATATGCCCAACACATCAAGCGAACTGCAATCCATAAAAGTTTATGTAAACAAATTCTTAATAAATTTCCTTCGCATAAATTGGCCAAGGACAGTTTCAAATCTACGGCTTTGGCCGGAAACAAACCTAAGGTCAATCACACATGAAATTGGAAAACGTAAGTTAAGCTGGATCGGCCATACTTAAGGTAAACAGCAAAATGATGTTGAAAAACAAGATATAAATCGGAACCCACAAGGCAACCGAAGAAGAGGACGACCATCTCAAACATGAAAACGGCAAACCGAAACTGAACTATCGCAACTACATTTGCACTACGAGGAAGTACGACATCTCACATCCAAAAAAATCTTGTTGCGGCCCAATGCTCCTCACCGGAGTAAAACATAAACGTCTCATGCTCCTCACAGGAGTAAAACATATACTCCACATGCTCCTCACAGCAGTAAAACATATAAATAAAACGTATACATACATATATACCTGACTTAGTTGGTCACGTTAAAGATATTTTAAATTTCCCCCTAAATACATTTTTCATCTTCGTTCCCTTTTAATAAAACTTATGAGTTTATATTACAAAAGTGACCATTAGGCTTAACAACAAATGTTACATTAACACATTTACTTCTAAACTATAAAACAAACTACTTCCTTTACTAATTCAACGAACGATGTCCTTAACCATTTAGCTGCTCATCTCTACAGTCGCTTTGGATAACAATAATGTCTTTTTAGTTTTAACTGCTTTAGTTTAGCATATTGTAAGGATATTTTTGTTTTAACTTTCCAGTCTTCACTATGTTTTTATTTTTATGACATTCCTTTACAGTTGTTTGATATGCTTTCTTTTTTTTTTTTTTTAATCCAGACTATAGAAAATTTTGTATTATTGGTCAAAAGTTTAAACAATCTTATGACTTTTCTGCATTTTTGGTAAGTTTTTATCATCTTAGAATTGTTTTAGGGTTTAATTCTTTTCACTAAGTAGAAGCATATTTTAGAAGCTGTAAAAAGTTTTGAAGATGTTATTAAAAAACGCAATCTTCATTTTTTCGACTGTGACGAATCGTTAATACCCTAAACACAACGTTATGCAGCGTCTTATGCCACTCACCTACTAACAGACATTGTCTAACCGAACAGGTCAACTATGTCAAATTGGGAACATTTGTATCTTACCATTCTATATACTTATGTAAAAAAAATCGTTGTAACACGCCCACTTCAATCCTGCCCATATTTTATCGGATAATGTCAGTTGATAACCAAGATGCTTGTACTTAAATTTTGAAAATTTGGCTCCGGACGTTCTCCTGATATAAAAAAAAACAACAACAAGGAATTTATGGGTAAAATAACAGGCAGTGATCAATATGGCTCAATTTCAAAAGCAAACATATCCGGAATATGTGTGATAAAAACGCAAAAGAACCTAGTCTCCATCATTTCTGGGGTCTTCGGAAAACCTATTTCAACACGCATGTGGATAGATGCACTAGCGAACAGACGGTCATTGTTTAACCAACTTAGCTACTCACTATAACCCAGATCTATATAGTTAATACGGTTTTAGATAAAAATTATAGAAATAACAAATGGTATGACAAACTTTGTGACTTGGGTGTAGGGTATAAGAAGAAATGAAATAAAAATTGCTAAGGAAAACAGGGTTAAAAGTTATTTTTAAAATGTTATGAAATTTAAACTAGAAACTGGGTAAAAGATATTCAAACATTATTTCAATTCATGGATAATTGTTTAACCACCATCTGTTTAAATGTCCATCTATTCCATTTAAATTTTAAAACCAAATTTCCTGCTTAAAAACTTCAAAAAATAATTTATTTTTTTCCATAAAAACCGATTTTTTTTTTTTTTGGAAATTGTCAGTTTTTGTAAAAAAAAAAATCCGCCAACACTGAGCTGAATTGAATTTGAAATACTATTTAGCCGCTTTCTGATCGGAGAAAATTTATGTACCGATATGTCTAATAATAATAATAATAATATTTTTGGCTTTTCTAAAATCTTTGGAAAGAGTTTCCTGATGAGCTTAGCAACCAGTGAAATGCGCATAGAAGCTTACTTTCCCTCAACAAAAAATTTCAGTGTATTTATCAAATATGAAAAATTGAGAATTAAGCACGTCATACGGAAATCGTATTAATAATAATCTTTGTATTTCCGAAAATAACTTTGATGTCTAATAGATATTTGATTGAATATATATAGATGTGTTGTGAAGTTGTTATGTTGGTTTTCTCATTTAATTGAAAATCTTATTATCAAAGGTTAAAATACAATTTGGTTTAAGGATTGAGGTTTGACTATTGACGTCAGCAGTCGTCGATGGCTGCGAGTGTAAGACGGCAAATCCATCTGAAGAGATCGAGTGGTTGCGATCGAAACATGTCATGGTAACCTGCCGGCCAGGGTTCGAACCCCGGCCACGGTCAAGAATGAAAGATTATCAATAACAATTTTAATTAATTTTCATGGTGTAAAATTCCTTTCTTCATAAAAATAATTTAATGAAAATTAAATTTGATGAACTTAAGCCTAATTAAAATATTAAAAATTTGGATTAAAAACCATAAATAGTTCAACAAAATAACCATAACACTAATTATATATACATATATGTAAAAAAATGATTTAAAGAAACTCGAATACCATTCAGCCTTTTTTCGACGTTTATTTCAGATATCTGGAAAATTTCGGACTATTTTGTTGGCTGGGTATTTCCAAAATTGTTCATAACAATTTTGTGTAACAAATACAAATTCATTAAGCAACAAACGATCACAATTAAAGTAATTATAAATCTGTTAACATCCCTGCGGGAAATTTGGTTCAATTGGTCCAACAGACTGATCCTGGGATTTGTGAAAATAGAACAAGTAAAAAAGAAAGAATTCATGACCAGTGAAAGGAGAACCAATCATTTAACTGGTTTATGAAAAAAGTAATGAATTAAAGTACAGTCTTTAACCTTGGTGTAAAACATTTTTTGGGACTTTCCAAAATTTGGTTCTTGAATTTGATTCAAGGACTTCCTCTATTTAAATAATAATACTATATTGTATTGAAATAATACTACATTGTAGTAACTGACACTAAGCAATGAACGGCGAATAGATGTGTGACTGGTCAAATGGTGTCAATTGACCCCATCCAATGACAACACAATGTAAAAGTGATAGGTCTTATTTATATAAAGTATTAGAACTAGAACCGGTCTCTACCACCAAAGACCTATCGCGGGACCACTTTGGTGTCAGTTCGCTTCCCTCTAGAATTTTTACAGAAGATATCGGATAAATGTACACCTCATATAAGAAAAAAAAAAACGATTGATAGAAAATATTTCAAAAGCGCAGTGTCTGTTTTCCTTATCCCAATAAAAAATGGAGCTTCCAACGAAGCAGGTTTGTTAGGGAAGAACGTAAAAGTTTCACTAACCATCTCGCTTACGGAAGACATTCATTTTATACACAGAAAACGCTTTATTCAGCGCATATAAAAACTGGGTATCGTTATTTTTAAAAATGCTCCCTTTCAAAACTGATTCGTAGTAAGGGAATGTCTTGGTTCTTCAAGTGTTGTATTTTTTTTTTTTTTTTTTTTTTAAGAATTTATTCCTAAACCTTACTGCATCTCCGTATGTTTTACAGCGCAGCGCATAAATGTGCGCTTACATTTTAAAATTTACTATTAGTGCTTCGCAAAACAAAAAAATTTTCTGTTGGAATATGCCAATATAAAAAGTATTCACAATAAATTTCTTATAAAAATATAATTTCTTAAAAGAAAAAAAACGCTTGAAAATGTTCATGGTTTTTTTAAATTTCTTATATCCGTTACCTACTGTATGTATTTTGTTCTAAATTTAAAAATTTTGTTTTTTATTATTGTTGTCGGCAAATTAAGTCCTCATCATAATAACACAAAATTTATTTATTTATTTTGCAAAAACTATTATGATCGACAAAAAAAGAAACAACTTTGTCAAAATTTTACAATAGAAATGTCAATGCAAAAAGTTTTAAACATAAAAATATTAAGTGATAAAAACAATTCTATCATCATTTATATATCAAGTGCATACGTACACATCAAATTGCTTTTGTAGGTAGAAAGTCAAACGCATATAGAAGCAGGCATAACTGTATGACTGTAGTCAATATAAATTACTTTTTCGATAGCAGCCAGACAGTTGGGGAACAGTGGAAAAGAACACAGAAAAAAATAAAAGTTGAGTTCAATTAAAAATATTGTTATATTAATTAAAAACTTAATTAAATTTGCAACGTTTAATTCACTTGGTTAAGCGTTAATTTAAAGTGATAAAACGTTTAATTCACTAAATTAAATTTTTAATTAAAACTGATTTTAGTTTTGATTAATGCTTTAATTGAAAAAAAATTATTAAGAATTTTTTCTGTGTTTACAATTTTTGCCAATTTTTGTTTGTTTTTTCAATCACACTTCCAATCAAAAATTAAATCAGTTTTAAATAAAAATTTAATCAAGTGAGTTAAACGGATTACATCAACTGCAGCAACTTTACTGCAGAAAATGTTATTTCTATCAAAAAATATTTAATTAATGGTATTGATTTGTTTACTGCTGCAAATTTCATTAACTTTTTGATTAATATCGCAAATTTGTTAATTGAAATAAATTTTTAAGTTTTTCTGTAAAGCCAGAGTAAGAGAACTAGAACTGTAAGAGAGCTGGCATGAACTGAATTAGAACTGAACTAGAACATGTTTTTTACTATTATCTATTTACATTTACATTAACATTTATTTATATTTATATTTAAATTAAAAATTGGTACTTTACTAGACCTAAACAAAAACAAAATTAAAGCTAAACTAGACCTATAACTGCAACTGCTACTTAAGGTAGGTAATACTAATACCGCAATCGACTACTAGTTCCGAAAAGATTTATTTTATATCTCGATTCGACACTTTTTCCATTATCCCACTGTTGAGGATTCTTACGTATTCGATTAATACACTATAGACCTATTCACGGATGTGTGTACAGACATATGCAGGCTTGCCAGGCTTAAATTTGCAAAATTCTTGACATTCATTAAAAAAAAATCTTGATTTTGAAAAAAAATTTTGAGAGTAAAGAAAATTCTTAAATAAAAAAAATCTATTTAAAATCGTCGAAAACAAGGAGATTTTACATTTCTCGGTACAGATTTTGCTTCATGGTTAATTTTGACAAAATGAATACGGGAATTTTTCTTTTTCTAGAAAGTATACGTGTTATGCTGAATAGTATCCCTCCATAGGGCACAGGGTCACGCATAGATATTCAACCTGAAAGCCAGGAAGCATTTCTCGCAAGAAGCATACAAAGCGGAGACCTCAACCAGCAGTCTGTCCGGTTTGAGTCGGGGACCCCTGACACCCGTAGCACTTGCAATTTAGGGTTCTGAGGTGCAAACTCGAGTTCAATTTGCTCTGGGAACCCAAAAGAACTCTGTTTTTCGATAGTTTTTTGGCGCTAACAAGCAGCATTAACTTATTTCAAGCTGTAAGAGATTCCGAAGAACGTCGGTACACCCATACCCAAGGCTATATACTAATGTTATTTTAACATTTTTCATTTAAAACTAATACAAAACAATGATAAATTTAAAAAAAAAAAAACTTACTTTGATTTTAAATCCCCAATGTGCCATGTTAATTTAATTTCAATTTACATCTCTGTGTACTAATATTATAAATGTGAAAGTTTGTATGCTTGTAAGTTTGTGGCACAGTCACGCCAAAAATCGCTTGAAGGACTTTGGTAGACGCGCGGCATATGGGAAAAATTGGTACTCTCTCTCTCTATGTTTTAAAAAATTTAGTAAGCATACAGATTATAACCTACATTAAAACATATTTCGCCGATCGCTGATTAAAAATACCAGCACTTACTGTTCTTTCAACAGTTCGATCAACAGGAATGCGTCAAAAAATACATTGTACTTTCTGGAGGCCTAAAATGTGGAAAGGCTTTTGGTACTCTTTTCTCTTACTATTTTCTATACATTTCGTAAAGTAATGGCATAATGGTAGACATACAGATATAGATAATCAGCACACAGTGTACTTGATGAGGGCCTAAAATAATGAAAAGCTGGTTGGTTGGTTGGTTAGCGTGGAAACACGCCCAGAACTAGGCGTGCTGCAATTAGAGTCGACTGTGACTCCGTTTTAACACCACACAACTCGTCAAGAATAGAAATTCCCACTCAAGCTTGACCCAGGGCAATACTGAGGTGGTTAGAGCCAGCCTGTTGCGTTGAGATATTTAAGCAAATTGCTGAGTTTCACCCGCGATATCTCAGAGAGTTCTTGTAGAAGGTAATTCCCAAATATTCCCAAGGTTCAGTGCAGCCGCGGCAGCATTCATTAAAAGGGAAGTTGAGAAGTCGCTGAGAGCGTCATATTTCGTATGTGGGCCACGTTACTTTGGTAGCCTTGCAGCCATCCAGTTTCTTCCATTTATCGTTACCCATATTCAGAAAGTGTCTGAAGATTTCGCTCCTGATAGTTCACAGGGTTGTTTCGACTGATACACCCTGCGAAATATCAAGAGCGGCTCCAGTATTGGCCAACCCCTCTGGCTGTTCATAACCGTAAAGGTCGCTGTGCACAGGGATCCAAGTTAAGGCAATGCCAGTTAGGCTGCCCATTTTGGATAGTTCCTCTTTACACTTCCTTGCAGGAAAATCTGGTAATTTTTGTACTCTTTTACCTTTGAACCTTTTTCTCTTTTTGATAAATTTGGTATAGAGATGTCGTATGGTCCTATAAAGTAGTTGTTCCTATTAAGTTGTTTACTGAAATATTTTAACTTTAAACCCAAAGCATACTGAGTTGAAAAATGCCCAAATCATTTGTGAGGGCAGCTTTCGAAGAAAGAGAAAGAAAACTTTTTTTGTAGTGAAGTGGCAATGTATAAGAACAGGCCGTCGCAAACAACACAAATTGCGTGAAAAAGGCTTTTATTGAAAGCAAAAATGAAAAAAGGACAGCTTTCGAAGAAAAAGACTGAAAACCCAAGATTTTCTGTCTCGTGACGCCTTTGTGTGCTCTGTGCTTAAGCACATAAATGTAGAAAACTAAATAAAGTTTCTGTAAACAAACCCTATTGCTTTAATGTGGGTTAAGTCGACTTGGCATGTTTTGGAATTGAGCTGTCGATATTTATTTGCTTTTTATACAGCTCTGTTTAAGCAAGACTGCAAAAGAAATAAAAAATTATTAACGTGATTTTTGGTTGGGCGTTAAAAAATCTTGACAAAACATAATTTTTTTCCTATAATTAACAATCACAGAGAATCAAGAAAAATCAATTTCATCTGGCAAGCCTAATTTGCTGTCATGTCTCTGTAACAGTTTTTGTTTATGTATTTGCATGTGTGTGTGTTTTTTTCTGTTGAATTTTATATTCGGCAAATTGTTTTGAAATTGATACATTTAATCGTATTAAAATCCAAATTGAAATTACGTTTTGTGACAATTTTATTGATGTCACATACAAAAAGTGTTGCAACTACGACGACTACAACTGCTGTTGCTATTGCTGTAATCAACTACTGTTGCTACTCATACACAATGATTTGTTACGTTTGTCTATCAATTTTGTTTTAATTTAAATACATCAATATTTTCATTTACGTAAAAGTGTTTATATGCATTTGTTTAAATAACTGATGGGTTATTATCTGTGGCAAAGTGTTCGTTCGTCTGTTGGGCTAAATGTGTAAAAATGTTATTGTTTAAAATTTTGCAAATTTTTCCTTTATTAACTTAAAATGTTTTCCTTTGTCGGTGGGGGAAATTTAAAAAAAAGTTTAAGTGTTTAATAGTCAGAGTTATTGGATTTTTTATCGACACAAAAGAATTCTTTATTTTCTTACTTAACTTTTTTCTCTATCTCTCTCTCTCTTTCTCTGTTTGGCTATTTAGGCTTTAACAATTGCAAATCTTTTCCTCTCTCTCTATATTTTTCGTTTTTGAAAAATTATTATTGCAAAAACTAAAACTCCTTTTAGAACTCCACACCCCATTAAACAGCAACTGACTTGAAGTTGTCATCTCTTTTTACTTTTTATCGCACAAGAACATTTTAATGCACATTAAATGTCAGTTATTTATTTGATTTTCAGTTGATTTTTTATTATGTTTTTCATTTTGTACCCCTTAAGACAGTTATATTTCCACTGGCATTCTATTAAAAAGTTTCAATTAAGTTTCCATGTCATTTCACTTTAAAATTATATAAACTTGCAATTGCTATAATAAAACGTAGTCCAAAATATCGGCCAAGGAAAAAATATCTTAAATAACACGGAGAAAAATTAAAATAAAATAATCTTTAGGAAAGTTTTGTAATAGTCAGACCTGTTCTGATTTTTTAAATAAATAAAAAAACTGTTTTAAAATTTAAAATTTCTATAGCTGAGTGTATCTAAGTATACGTATATGTTTGCATGGACATACATTCAAATTTTTATTTCCAAAATAAATAGAATTTTAGTTAAAAGCTGAAAAATTTTATAAAAATTTTCAATGTTTAGTATGAAGCTGAATTTATCTAAAACAAGTAAGAATCTTATATACGCTTCACCATGGTAAGATCAGAAATTTATATAAATAAATCTATTTTGTACCACGCCTACTTCTCCAATTCCGGTACCTTTTTGTCGGATGCTGTATTTCAATAACCAAGATGCTTGTTCTTAATTTGAAAACTTTGTCTCTTGTCATTCTCCAGAAATACGAAAATCTATAATGTCTTTGTATAGCAGGTGCCACTCCCACTTACCCAATCCCAACCATATTTTAAGCGAGGCTGTGTATTGATAACTCAGTTAATTGTTGTAATTGTTGTAATTTTGAACAGTTTTCTCTCTTTTCTATTCTATTTCTGGGGCTTAATTCTGCCAGTCGTGATCGAGTAATTTCTTGATTCGAAAGCAATTTTATTTCAGTCGTTACTGAACGAATTGAAATCATTTTTTCAGTATTGAGAAACACAAACTAATGCTTTATAACACTTTATAATTCGATTCGTTCAGTATTGACTGAAATAATAAGATATTAAATTGCTTTTGAATCGAGAAAGTACTCGATCACGACTGCCAGAATCAGGCCCCTGTTCTAGATCTGCTCCAGTTCTGTTTTGGTTCTGTTCTGGTTCTGTTCTGGTTCTGTTCTGTTCTGGTTCTGTTCTGGTTCTGTTCTTGTTCTGTTCTAGTTCTATTCTAGTTCTGTTCTAGTTCTGTTTAAGTTCTGTTCTAGATCTGTTCTAGATCTGTTCTAGTTCTGTTCTAGCTCTGTTCTGTTCTAGTTCTATTCTAGTTCTAGTTCTGTTCTAGTTCTTCTCTAGTTCTGTTCTAGTTCTGTTCTACATCTATTTAAATTATGTTCTAGTTCTTCTTTTTGTGGATCTGTTATAATTCTGTTATAATTCTGTTCTAGTTCTGTTCTAGTTCTGTTCGGGTTCTACTCTAGTTCTGTTCTAGTTCTGTTCTAGTTCTGTTCTAGCTCTGTTCTAGCTCTGTTCTAGCTCTGTTCTAGTTCTGTTCTAGTTCTGTTCTACATCTATTTAAATTATGTCCTAGTTCTTCTTTTTGTAAATCTGTTATAGTTCTAGTTGATCTCTAATTCAGCCCTGGCTCTGTTAAACTTGTTTTGGTTATATTTTGGTTTTGTTAGCTATCTTATAGATTATATTTCTAGTTCTATGTATGTTTTACTAATGACATTTTAAGATATCAGGTTTATTCTAACTTCATTCTAGCTCTCTTTCGCTTCGTTGCCACTGTCACATCTACTTATTTATTTGTCACTTAATATTAAAAAAAAGTTTTACCAAAAACACCTTTTTGTTTCAGTTGAGACAGCCCGAAACAAACTGTCATTCGTACCATGACAATAGTTTACATTTATACGACCAAATCGAAATACCAAAAGTTTTCTGTTTTTACGATTTAATTCGCAGTTTCTTAAACCACTAAAACAGCAATAACAAAAAACTTTTCGTTCGTAATTTTAACTGAATGCCTTTTCAGAAGCTGCAGTTTGTTGAACAAAAAGTTTTATGTATTTATTTTTGTTGTATTCTCAGTTACTTGTACCTCGTTAAGTTGGCCTATCTGGGGCTAAGCTGACTTACAGGCAAACTGTTACATTAATTTATGTTCACATTTTTATTATTATTATTATTATTATTATTATGAAGAAGGTTTAGTTGGCACAAGCTAACAAACATCACAGATATGTATATATGTATATCCTTTAACTTCGACTGCCTTTAATTTTGCAACATAATTTTCATTTGTGCAACAATTTTTTTATTTTTTTTTTTTTTACTTTTTTCTACTACATTGCATAAAGTGTAGTCATAAAATGTCTTTTCTACTTAATTTACACACCATTTCGCGTTATGGGGTGCTTAGGAGAAAACAAGAAACTCGAAGAACAAAAGGAAATATAGAAATATTAACTGTCTTTCTTGCCCTTTCCATGCAGCAGGCAGCCAGTTTTCTATATGAATCATGATATTTATAATAACTATTTGAGAACAAAAAGCATTTAACTTTCTTATGTTGAGTTTTCTCTACCCATAGTGCACGAGTTGTGGGTTAGCTGTAGGAGCAATAACGAATTTTTGTACCTTCTAAAGTTGCAAAGTGCTGTCGTTGACATTTTTTCTACTTTATTTGTGGCAATGAATAATCAGTGTTGCCACTTTGTGGGTAATTACCCGAATTTGGTATAATTTTTACGGTCGTGGGTAGAGCGTGGGTAATTTCTCTTAGGTGTAATTCAGGTGTAAATTGAAATTTTTACTTCAGATGCCCTAATAAAATCAAGATTCGATTTCAGTGATGACATTTATTTCTTTTTAAATATTGTTGCTAAGAAATGCACAGCCTTCTTAATCAAAGTCTCGGTTTCTTTTTAAGAAAAGTCTTCAATCATTAAAAATACATATATTTTCAAATGTTTGGTAATGAATGTCGCAAGATGGACCCTTAGATTTGGATAAATATGCCTATCATAGTGATTTAGAACCTGAAGTTTATTGAAAAAAGTTATTCAAACTAAAAACTTGCCTGGGGGAAGACATGTTTCCAATATTGCAACATATAATAAATTTTATTTCTATCTTGCTACTTTTTAATGTTTTAGTTTAAAGAATATTTAACGCCTTTTACAGTTCTAAAACTGAATTACGAAAAGAACAGTTGTATAAAACTCTGCAGGCATTTTGTTTACTAAATAAGGCATAAAGGGTATTTTTTAACACCATGAAACTTAAAATGGTAGACAACACAAAAAAAAAAAATTAATTTTAATCGCAGATTGATACACGGCATTACGATTTGAAACTGATTTAAAACAAATAGACACCGCGCCTGTCCTTGACAAAACGCATTGCAGACGTCCAGTTTTGTTTCTCTTTTTCGAATAAAATGAACAATAATTAGTATTGTGGTTATTTTGTTGAACTATTTATGGGTTTGAATCCAAATTTTTAATATTTTTAATTAGGCTTAAGTTCATCAAATTTAATTTTCATTAAATTATTCTTATGAAGAAAGGAATTTTACGACATGAAATTAATTAAAATTTACTGATAATTTTTCATTCCTGACTGAAGCTGGGCTCGAACCCAGGCGTTTTTTACGGACAGGTTACCCTTACATGTTTCGATTGCAACCACTCAATCTCTTCAGAGGGCTTGCCGTTTAACACTCGCAGCCATCGACGACTGCTGACGTCAATAGTCAAACATCAATCCTTAAACCAAATTGTATTTAACTCTTTGGTAGATCGAAATTTGCTTTGAATGATTATCTATTTTAATTTATTTTACATGTTTCTCCTTACTTCTGTTTTTTCGTACTTTTGTCAAGAATTCTTCTTGAAGTCCAAAGTACATATTTTGTTTTGTTTTTCCTTTTTTTGTATTTCCTTTTCTTGTTGACCTTTTCCAGCACAACTTGAACAATGTTGACCTCCAAGACAACGATTGTTGCTGGTTTATCAGCTTTAACCACTGACTTCACAGTCCTACGGAAAACAATCAATAACTGTCACATCGTACGGCCTTGAATTCTAATTGACAGTTTATTTTCTCTAAATCAACCCATCGCCTAAATTTTTGAAAAAAGTTGCGTCATTTAAATCATGAAGTCACCTTTAAGTTGCGAAAATCTATGGCTGATTTTCAAAGTATATTTTGATAATTTGGTGGCGTTGTTCAAGCATGAATCTATTCATGATGATGTGCCTGTTCAAAAAGTGAAAATAGTATGACAGTTCGTTTGACAGCTAATCTTTCGTAAGCTCTATGGGGCTAAAAAGAATCCATTATAAAGCAATGACAAGGAACATTTTAAACCTTTTCAAGATATATCAACCAAATGTGGAAGTTAAACTCATTATTATAGCAGTTTGAATTTATGTTTTATTAATTTTTTTTAAGTCTTTAATGTTATTTTTGTTAATTTAAATTAAAGTAACAGCTTGACTAATATTGATCTTCTTTTAATGAGTTTGTTGTGTTTTTGCTTTTTTGTAAATGTCTTTTTATTCAATAAAACTTCAATTTTATATCAGGTGTAATTTCATTTAAATCGGGTAATTTTGCTTCATCTCAAGTGTAATTTTGAAATTTGCTGGTGGTAACACTGTGAATAATAATGAATAATATATTTTTCTTTATTTCTTTTATAAGCGTTTTCTCTCTCTCTCTCTCTCTCTCTCTCTCTCTGCTATGAAAATTATTTAGAAAAGTGTTGCAATTTTTATATAATTTACGTTTTTATACTTTATTTTATTGTTTGCAAGAAGGTTTGTTTTTCTTATGGTTCTTTAGAATAAAATCATAGAGAGTAGATTGGAAAATTGATTAAAATTTATGAATTATTATACGAAACATTATAGAAAATTTATTGAAATTATTTGTAAATTAAAAATGTCTGCAGAAAAAAAAGAGCTAATATAAAAAGAAGTTTAATAAAAACATAAATGAGGTCAAGGAAGGTTCTTCTGCACCCTTAAAGTTTGTATGGGTCTTTTATAAAGGAACAACAACAATTTTAAATTACACCAGATTTAAGTCTTCTAATATCGTTTTTGAATTTAGTCAATAGTTTTGGAGGCACAAGTTGAACAATTTTTTATTCTTTTTTGTTTTTTTAAAAATTTTTGATTATAAAACTTCAAAAAAAAAATTTAAATCAAAAAATATTTACCAGTTTTGGTACTAAATCGTAAGGTTGCATCTTTTAGAAATAAAATAATTTTTATTTCATGAAAATCCACGGACAAATTCCTGTTTTATTCCCGATAAACTGAAAGTACATACCTAGTTTGATATTTTTAGTGTAAATTTGTGTTGGGCAATATGTTGCAAACATAAGATAAGCATGTTTCTCCACACAAATTTGCGATAAAAATATCTTTATTTGATTTTTCTTATATGCTGCTTTATGAAAATATAATTAAAGTAAAGGATTTAGAAAAAATAATGAGTTATAAAAAGGTTAAACTTTGTAATTTTTAGCACTGCACTAATTTGCGATAAAAAAGTTCAAAACTTGGTACTTTCAGTTTATCGGGAATAAAACAGAAATTTGTCCATAGATTTTCATGAAATAAAATTTGTTTTATATCTAAAATTTTTCAAGTATTTGTTGATTAAAATTTTTGATAAATTTTTTGAATTCAAAATTTTTTCAATAAAACCAAAAAAAATTTTTTTTTAAACTTCGACCTCAATAACTCCAAAAATAATGCCTAGATTAAAAGGTGATATTAGAGAAACTTAAATCTGGCGTAATTTAAAATATTTTGACGGATTGCATAACAAAATCGACTACGTAGTTCCTATGGTACCATAAGATGTAAGGAGCAGCCTCATAACATTTACAATATTATTCCACAAAAACGAATTATTTTTTTGTATTTATTCTTATATATCGAATTTTTTTTTTACAAATTTCAAAAAATCAGAAAAATTAGTAGTTATTTAAAACCCAAAACCGAATGGGTCTTAAAATTTGAGAAAAAAAATCAAAGTTTTATAAAAAAAAAAAAAAAATTAAGAAAACCAAACAGATAAAAAAATTTATTAAATATATTAAATCCCGAAAATTGCATCCAAGCCCACTGTGCAAAATTTTTATTTATTTTTTTCTTGGATAGTAGCAAAAAATACAAAAAAATAATTATTCTATCGGGTTATTTTTTACCTATTATCTTTTTGGCAACACTGGTTTAAACAGCTGACGCACGCTTCGTGTTTTGTTTCACTGCCAAATATCTTCAGTTTGGTCTATAATTTAACCATGAATTGTCTTACAGACGAACAACGCTTGCAAATTATTGAATTTTATTATCAAAATGCGTGCTCTGTTAAGAAAGTTCATCGCGCGCTTCTTGTGTTCAGCGACGAAGCTCATTTTTGGGTACGTTAATAAGCAGAATTGTCGATTTTGGAGTGAAGATCAGCCAGAAGGATTGCAAGAGCTACCAATGCATCCAGAAAAAGTCACAGTTTGGTGCGGTTTATGGGCTGGTGGCATCATTGGACCGTACTTCTTCAAAGATGATGCGAATTGTAACGTAACTGTGAATGGTGAGCGCTACCGTGAGCTGATATCCAACTTTTTTTTGTTCAAAATGCAAGAGCTTGACTTGCATGACATGTGGTTTCAACAAGACGGTGCCACATGCCACACAGCACGCTTAACAATGGACTTATTGAGAGGCGAGTTCGGTGAACATTTTATTTCACGTTCGGGACCGGTCAATTGGCCGCCTAGATCGTGCGATTTAACGCCTTTAGACTATTTTTTGTGGGCCTGTGTTAAAGCTCATGCCCATACACACATGCCCACTTCAATTGACGCATTGGAAGACAACATTGAAGCATTTATTCATGAGATACCGGCCGAAATGTTGGAAATGCCAAAATTGGACTAAGCGGATGGACCATTTGAGGCGCAGTCACGCTCAACATTTGCATGAAATAATCATCAAGCATTAAGTTATATGGACCGTACTATCGATTCAAATAAAGATTTCATGCATTTTTCTGAATTTTATGTGTTTTTTTTTAACTTTCCTATAGCTCTTAAAATTCACCCATTATTTGGACTAATATTGAAAAAGCTATGAGTATTTATTTGAACATAGTTTTCTTATAACTCGATTTTTTTTTAATATTCGATACCCAAAAAAATCTGAAATTTTGGTGAAATGTGCTGTTGATAACGAACATCAGCACAGTGAAAACAATTTTTTCTCCAAACTGTCCGATCTCACTTGGATTCCCCATAAGTCAACGTTTAACTCACTTGATTAAATTTTTAATTAAAACTGTTTTTATTTTTGATTAACAGTTTAATTGAACCAAAAAAAAAATTGGCGGGAATTCTTTATGTGTACCGGTAGAAGCAAAAAATGTTGGATTTGCCCACGACATTGCCACAGTAGTTCGAGCTAGACACAGTATTTTGAAAACTTGGTGTTAGAAATCTGGACTGAAGCTCGCATATCATAAAACGAAAGACGTACTTTTAAGCAAAATATTCAGGGGTGTGCTGGAAGTCGTAAACGCAAAACGCAAGAATTTGAAAAGTTTTTTTTAATAAGATTTCTGTAGTAAAAGAATTTTATGACAAATAGTATTTCTCTATTAAACAGAATGATTTAACAAAAATTATGAAAATTAGGTTCAAAGTGTATTAAAAAAACTTCAAAATTCTTGCGTTTTACGTTATTGATTTCCAGCACACCCCTGATTAAAGTTTGAATGATAAAAAGAAGATAAACGTATCTAGAAGTAATGATTGTTGAAGGGCTCTTTCTTAAAGGTTGCATAAGCAAACAAATAGCAGTGACGGTATATAAAACCCTTAGTAGATATAAGCCGAACGATGAAGGACCTAGTCTAGCCTGAAGGATTTTTAAGTCCTTATTAAAAACCTCTTTACTCTTACGTAAACGAATACGTGGCGGTTCAGCTGCTCTAGCCAAACGAACTTACTCATTTTTATAAACGCACAAAGAACAATAGCTTACTTTTATGAGAAGTTTTTTTGAAATCATCATTACAAATTTTGACAAATGTGCTCTTTTCTTGTTAACACATTTCAACACCATGTAAAACGTTTAAGTATTTAAGTAACAAACGTTTACATTTCCGCAAAATTAACGTACGAGTAACAGGCCAACCTAAATAAGGGTCCAAACAAAATGTTTGCGGTGCGGTTTTCTCGTTGCGGGAGAGAAAAATAAACATAATACAACGAAAGACGGCGACGGCAATAGTTGTTATTGTTTGTTTACATTTGTATTCATTTATTTGTGCATAAATTCTTATCATGCTTTTTGTTTACAATAATGTTGTAAACATCGCCAATTATTCAAAAACTATGGCAACATCAGAAAGAGAACGAGTATCAAAAATTGAGAAAGTTCGCAATAAAAAAAAATAGATTTTAATGATGAAACAGAACTGAGTCTTCAACTTCAGGCAAAAAATTTAAAGCCCATAATTAAAACGCCGGCAGTAACTTCAAATTCTCTCTCATTTCTTTCATTTTCTTTTGTTCTTATTTTTCTTTGTTTACAAAATGTATGAAATTGAATGAAAGTATGGTAGCATTATTAAGAGAATAATTGTATTTATGTGAGAGCATTAGAAAAAACGCCCTCAAAATAAAATTGATTTTATTTCTCGACCGCATTCTCTGGCATAATTTTATGTCAAACTGTATGAAAAACATCGTTCAGCCCCAGTTCTGTTTCATCATTTAATTTTATGCCGTTCCGCACTGCGGTTTTTTACTTCAAAATCGTATATAAAACCGCACCGCAATAAATTATCGTTACATTGTGTTCAGACTCCAAGCGCGTAAAGCGTGTCAAAAATGATCATGTCCATACAAAATGTACAAAAAGCGCGACATCAATGCTTTGCAATTGGAAAACCGATTCTGAGAGCGCGTTAAGTAGCAAGGTTGGGTGCTATTGTCGAAAAGTAATGGCAATTAAGCTACTTTTTTGTCAATCTAGCGGTTTTATCTTCATTTTTATTTGTGGGATTAATTAAACAAAATAAGTGCAAAGTTCTTTTTAAGACATAGCGTTGACGCTCATATTTTAGTTTGTCATTGCTGCTTTAAAGCTAGGCGTTAGGAAATCTTACGCCTTAAGCAATGATTTAGGTTGTTCTGTAACGTGGCCCTAACTGTGTCGATCGTACTTTACAATGCTTTTTTTGGAAAAAATGAGAGAGTTAGCTTAGAATATGTAGCGGCTACTATGCTGTAACATTGGGAGACAGCGTAACATGGCAACGCTACGCGACGTAATTGCTGGACTCACGTGAGCTGTACTACATTGTGGTTGCCAGTGGAACCTTCCATGTCATTGTGGCTAGAACTGTGAGAATCATTTGTTATCTCGTATTTCTAATTTTGTAACGAACGAGTTTTGCAACTCATCTACTCATAAAATATATACTGGACTATGTATACTCTAAAGTCTATGGTACTAAGAAAATAAATTATTAAGAGTTCCTTTTTGAAAACGTTAAAAGTTTAAATATTAAAGTTTTTTAAACCCTTCGTGTTACTTACTTCAACTGACATTTAAAACATCCTCATTAACATTGTCTTTAATAATTTTTCTTTAATTTCTGTTCTACTCTCCTTTTAAGTGGCAACATCTGAATATGATTTATAATTATGTTTAACATGCATCAAGACAAAAAACAAAAAATAAAAAAGCTTAAAATAGAAACACCAACAACGGAATGTCTAACTCTCCATAGAGACACAAATACAAAAAATCTGACTTTAGCTCCTCAACTAAACCGTCTGTCAAGTTTGAGTTAGTTGTTGCACAGGAAACAGAAAAAAAGGAGCAGCAACCATTAAAAAAAAAAGATAAAAACAAGCTTTTGGTATGTTCAGTTTGTTTAAATGCTGTTAAAATCAGCAGAGTTGGTCATATATTTTTACTCCTTGTTGCTTAGTTATGCATACAAGGACACTTTAGCACATACAAATACATAAATACATATTTAAATAAGCATATGTGTGTGTGTGTTAATATGCAAATATACATACACAAGCAGTTAATTATGCATAATATGCGACTTGTCTGCATTAATTTGTTGGCTTTACAACCACAACAAAAACAGCAACAACATGAACATATTAGTACAATACAAACAGCAACTCAGCAAACAACAAAAATATAAAATTCAAAATAAAAACAAAAATGCAAACAACACAGCATTAAATGACGAAAACAAAACAAATGACAGTAACCAAACAGCCAACAATCAACGACAACAACAATTATAATGACGTTCATTAAAAAGAGAGTATGGATGTGTTTTTTGAATGCGTATGTGTATGTTTTTGGTTGCATGGTTATCACACTTTTGTTGTCATTATTGTTTTGGCAAAATACAAACAATAGATACAGACAGCAACACATTTAACATGGTGGCCAACTCCCTTATAAAGAGTGTTTTTTTTTAGAGGCATATAACTTTAAAGAAAACCCCCCAACAAATTCAATTGAATGGCAAAAGTTCTGGCTTTATTAGCTCAAAAATTTTATGGCGTTTAATATTTGAAAATTATTTGTGGCATATGTACTCCGCGAGTGCGCCTTATGAACGCCATCGTATCGGTCCAATTTTACACGACTTATTCAAGCAGACCGGTTCTTATTTCGTCAATAGTGCGTTGCTTTGTGAGCATAGGACTAGAAATTTGAGGTACAGTTCTTCTTGTTTAAGTACCCGTTTAGCTAAAAATTAGCCACATTGCTACAGATGATTTGGGGATAAAAAGCTGGTTCAACTTCCAGTTTGAGCATCAACATCATTCACCGAATATACGACGCAGTTGATGGTGCTTTGGCTTTAATTTATGAACTAGTAGTTAAATAGATGTAGGCCAAGATCTTTCTTCAAAATATTTCAAGTAAAGGATGAACAAAAATCAAATTGTAGAGAACGGCGCACATTGGTTCAAGTTCATAGAACGAGCGGCAAAAAATAGAACCAGTTGTCGAAGGATAATAAAACTTGGCACATAATCATTTTTTGTTTGTTGAAAAATTAGAAAAATCAAAATTATCCGCCCAATTTTACGCCCACCTTTCATACAAAGTAAGAATTAAATTTTGACCTACGGCATTGTTTTTTGGCACATAGCATTTTGAAACACTCCTAATCATTTGTAGGAAATTTGAAAAATATCCGCCCACTTCCCATACAACTTGTATTGAAAAAGTGGCATAACTCTCTTGATTTTTAATGCATCAACTCAATTTCCACAAAAAATAAATATTAAAATTGTAGAATGGACTCCTGAAAACATATCCCTGTTCCGCCCACCTCCCATAGAAAAAACAAATAGAAAAAACATGAATACGTAATTTAAGCATAGTCTTTTAATAAATTTTTAACATCGTTATCGTACTCCAATTTTTTGAATTGCAGCTTTGAGCGAAATCTATTTATAAATGGGTCTGACGACAATAAAAGATTATGCATTACGTCTTCATTAGTGGCTACACGTCCAATTCTTCGCGAATGATGTAATCTAAAGGCTCTATAGTCTTTATACCTCGCTTCCTGAGCTTCCTCGGACAGGATAGCTGATACAGATAAATTCAAATTCAATTGAAGCTTATGCTTTTTTCAACAATGAAATATATAACAATTAAAATTTATGTAATCATTTTAAACCAGTGAAGGGCACTTTTGCAAATCCTATGTACGCGTGCATTGGAATAAAAATGCTGGTTGTGTGACGTCGATACATGTACACTATAAACTTCTTCGTGTGGTCTGTGACAATGTACGTTCGGCTGTTGCTTTGTTGTCATTTCTTGTTGATGAGCGTCATTCGTTTTCTGCTGCTTCCCATACAAGCATAAATGTGATAGTATGTGTGTGCCCTTCACTGTTTTAAACCAACGATCATCACGCTATGCCCCCAGGGGCCGAGCACTTTTCGTGAATTTCACACACACAACACGAAGGTTAACGAAACAAAAACAAAACACATAGTTAAAGTAAATTTATTTTCCTCTCTTTTGGTGTTTCATTGCACACAATATGCACTCACCACTACATGCACATTTTTAACTGTCTCTCTTTGTGGTGGCCGCTGTTTTAAACAGTAAAGAATGATGGCAACAAATACAAGCATGAACGAAAATTCATGTTTTGTTACTTTATTATTTTATAGTTTTTACTGTTTTTTTTTTTTTTTTTTGGAAAGGAACAGGTAGGAGCAGCTGAATTTTAACTTTTAGCTGAGACTTCAAGCTGTAATTTGACATCTTTTGTTAAACAGCGCTCCACAGCGTTAAAAAGATGCAGTCCACTAAAGTTGATGAACATTGAAATTTTGATTTTGTTTATATTTTGTTCTACGAAATTATTTATATGGGTAATTCCAAAGTGTTGAACGTGACAGTCGTACGCATCAAAAATGCAATAACATTTTAAACAAAAAATATTTTTACGTTTTCTTCACCCTTAAATTATAGAACTAAGAAAGCACTGTTATCTATGCTAAAGTTTATGGAGGACGCGATTCTAGGTCAAAGATAATGGCAAAAGAAGTTGCGGTTCGAACGTGAAAAAAACAGAAGTAGTTTTTGAAGCCATGTATAAAAACGCGTAATTCAGCGAAACCTGGCACAATTTTTTAGTCAAACTACTTTGAGAAGTTTACGTAGCAATGTAACATTAAAATGTCTTGGTTTGATTCCAAAATCTTCTGTATTTTCTTTTTTTTTAAGCCAAAATCTGGGTCGATACGTGACAATTCGAAAGTGAAATTTTTTCCGTAATAATTTAACCGAATAATGTTTGAAATAAAATAAAAATTTACCTTTAATCCAAACAATATATTTCTCTTTGAACTCTTCCTTAGATTACAGACCATGTAAGAAAATTTTTTTGGAATAATTTTTATCAAATATCACCTCTTTTAAGAAAGATAAATATTAAAGAAAACATATTATAAAACATTCTCACTTATAAGAAATAACGTTTGCACAAATTTGCAGTCGGATTGTTCATCTAAGTGAACAAATTTATGAGTAAATTTATAAAATTAGTAAAATCTAAATGTTTCTCTATAACAATATCGTAAATTAATCAGCTTTTAATAACTTTTAAATTTTCGGTCACGGTGGACCTTTTGACGGAAATGCCCACATCGCACTTTTTCCAACTTTTTTTACTGCAAATCTCATCTTTAACAATTGCTATTTGCGAAAATATACAAAAAAGTCAAATGGTAAGTTTACTGCGATTGTACCAAAAGATTGAACATACAGTAAATTTGCATGCCATTTTAAACAAGCGAACATATATGAACTTTGAGCGTGCCTGTCCAAGCAAATAATAAATATCTCAGGCTTATATTTCGGAATCATAATATTCAGATATCTGACAAAAAAAAAAACCGAAAAATTATCCAAATCGGTGAACATGAAAAAAATTACTTAATGCCGCTCTTGAACCGATGTGCGGCATCGGATTGATAAATTCGAATCGTCTGTCACACTTACGTCTACAGCGTTGATAGTTTCTTCATGGTACGCACTCGATTTGGGAGAATATTATCCAAAACAGTAAATGTGGTCATGAATCGATCGAAAGTATTGCGTATTAGCTGCTCAAACTTATAGAAATGCTCTATAAAGTTGGCGTACAGAGCGCGAATTTAGAAATAAATATTCACGATTTATAAACATTGTGGTGGTGTGAGGGTTTGCAAGGTGAATTGCCAAAGTACAAAGTATAAAATGTCTTAGGCTGAACCCACAACAACAAAAGACTATCTCGTTTTTGTTTTTGACTAATACCACAACATAACATTAGACAGAGTAACCCAGCGGTAACTAGAATGAGTAAAAAAAGGCCTAATAGAAGGCCTTATTTAGCAGTCACAAGCAGTCAGAAGCCCTTCTCGCCGCATTCCATACTTGTTTATTTTTTACACAGGTTGTCATTGGGCGCAAGGCTTTCCACACTTCCTTTAAAAACAACTTCGATCCCTTGCCAAAGAAGGGAGTAAGGAAGGTCACTAAAAATAAAAAGTAAATAAAACTGAACATTTTCCTTTCTCCCTTCTCAAAGAAGGGAGTAGCGAACGTGTACTGAATATTTCAGAAGGTCTTTTAAAAAGAAGTTTATGCCTTCTAGAAGGCATACTTCTGAAGGCAGGATAACATGCGAAGCGAATCTTTTAGAAAGGAGTATAGAGGCCTTCAAAAAGGCCTGCCACTTGCGGTCCTTTCAATATTTACCGCTGGGAAGTACCGGTTCACACACGTTTTGTTTTTTGTTGGTGTGGGTTCAGCCTTACCCACTTTATTAGTATGAAAGCAAGTTTTAAAGTTATCCCTATCGGAAGTTTTAAACGTCTAAATAAAACACCCTTTATACATAGAACAGACACAGGCTCATGCTTCAGATAACTGTTGGCTTGTTGGCAGTTATCAAGAGTAGCAGAAGCAGCAACAGTGACAAGACAACCAAACCAAACCAAACCAAAAACAACAATCATTTTATTTTAACAATATATTACAACAACAACAAACGAATAAAAATTCTAATTAAATTTTTTATTAGTCGTAATTTTTTTACGTACATAAAGCGAATGCTACTGCATTTTATTTATATATACAAAAGACATTTTACAATATAAAACTATACCTATTCTAGACAATAAAATGGACTATATTTTATTCTATAAAATAGAACACATATACCTAAAACCTAGTATTATGAAAAGACTAGAGTTTAGTCTAATATGAATATTGGTCCATAAAAGACACATCCTACACGCAGAGAAAAAACAAGTTTAAATATGGTCACCTCCAACAAAACTATTTTTAAAGAAAATTTTAAACATATTATGGTTAATATAGCCATATTATGGTTGAATTAGTCCTACATCAAGAAGCCACAACCATATTATGGCTGCCTCTAAACATGTTTTGGTTAAATTTGACAATAATTTGTTTAAGAATTAACAATAGCATTTTCCTCTTTTTCAAGAGCAACATGCTATGGTTGAAAACCAACCATGCTATTAAAAGTGTTAAACTTGTTTTTGTTATTTTTGACCATAACATATTCGGAGGCAACCAAAATATGGTTGTGGCTTCTTGATGGAGGACCAATTCAACCATTATATAGTTTTCTTTAAAAATAGTTTTGTTGGAGGTGACCATATTTAAACATGTTTTTCTCTGGGTGTAGTTTATAAGATAAGTCAATATTTCTAGTCAAATGGCACCATTCTGTGGAATCCACAAAAAGCTTCGGATTATCTCCCTGTAGCGATTTCCATTGACCGGTAATACCTTAAATTTGGACACCCTTTATAATAGACTAGTTTCTCATCTATTAAAAATACTACTTTTTAGTCTAAGCGAAGACATTGCTCTAGTCTATAGAATATATTTGATTTTAGTTTTAAGATTTGACTAGGCTTAACCCTAATGACTTAAATTAGTTAAAGATTTTTTATTATTTACAAACTTTATCCAAATTTTTTTTTTTTTTTTTGTTATTTTGTCGTTAGTTTTAATATTTAAGTTCTTAAGCCATTATATAAATTAATTCATACACATACACTTGCATTTACACACACATATAATTACATACAATAACAATTCTTATTCTTTATAATCGTTTGTTAAAGTGCGATATCTTTAAGCACAATAAAGAGAATGCCATCCATCTCTATAGTGTATTGTAATCAGTGTTGCCAGGGTTGTATGAGAGACAAAGTTATATTGGTTTAACTGTATGTGTTGTTTTTAAATTGTGGTTAAGAGTTTCATTTTATTCTGTTTGCCACAAAGTGTTGTCGTTGTAGTTGTTGGCTTGATTCCTTTATTATTTTATACGAATTTTTCCTTTACATTTTTCATTTATTTATAATCTTTTTCATACTATCTTGACTATTGCAGTGGTAGAATTTCCTTTTTTATGTTTCGTTGAATGCAGTTTTAATTTAACTTAAAGTATTTTTATGGCTTTTTCAAAAAAAAAACTCTGTTAGTGGGTTCAACTGCAGTCGCACTAGCAAAAGAAGTCTTACTTTTTTGGAGTTACATCCTTGCTACATTAACAAAAATCCTCTGTTTGCAAATTTTTTTGTGTCTTATTTATTTATTTTTATTAAGCAGAAAAGATTTTAAGTTTTTATAACAAGAGATTTTCTTTGATGTGGCGGTGTTGTGATTTTTTTTTTTTAAATTAAATATTTTGTGTCAAATAAATGGAAAAAAAATCTTGACTCATATGAGTTTAATAATAGTGTTAACAAAAGATATTTAAGTATTAAACAAAAACTTCAGAGGAAACTAGCTGTCTTATGGGATAATATCAAATTTTTAAATATAACTTTTAAGAAAACGTAATTTCTATTCAGAATAAATCCTAAAAATGGCATTGCTCAGAACAGAAACGATCTAGTAAAAATTTCAAAAGCAAATTATTCTAGACCATATGCAATAAAAACATTTATGTATATAACAAGCTGGTCGAATCATATCTGGGGTGTCGGAGAACCCTTTTCAACCTACATACGGACAAACAAATTAACAGACATCGTCGAAACAGCGCCCCTAATAATAAGATTTAAAATATATATTCACAAAAATAGTATTTCTTGCCAGTACCTTTTGTCAACAATAGTATTTTTTGTAATTTTTTCATAAATATTAGTTTTTGTAACAAATAGTATTTTTTTGTCACAAATAGTATTTATTGAAATAGTATTATATGAAATTAATTAAAATTTATTGATAATTTTTCATTCTTGACTGAAGCTGGGCTCGAACCCAGGCGTTTTTACGGACAGGTTACCCATAAATGTTTCGATTGCAACCACTCAATCTCTTCAGAGGGCTTGCCGTTTAACACTCGCAGCCATCGACGACTGCTGACGTCAATAGTCAAACATCAATCCTTAAACCAAATTGTATTTAACCTTTGGTAGATCGAAATTTGCTTTTTTCTGAATGATTATCAATTTTAATTTATTTAACATGTTTTTCCTTACTTCTTTCTGTATTTTCGTAGTTTTGTCAAGAATTCTTCTTGAAGTTCAAAGTACATTTTCTGTTTTTGTTTTTCACTTTTTTGTCTTTCTTTTTCTTGTTGACTTTTTTTAGCACAATTTGAAGGACAAATGCAAACATAGAGCTCGTCCTTAGCTTTAACAATAATCAGTATTGTGGTTATATTGTTGAAATATTTATGGTTTTTAATCCAGATAAATTAAAATGGATAATCATTCAAAGCAAATTTCGATCTACCAAAGGTTAAATACAATTTGGTTTGTTTGACTATTGACGTCAGCAGTCGTCGATGGCTGCGAGTGTTAAACTGCAAGCCCTCTGAAGAGATTGAGTGGTTGTAATCGAAACATGTAAGGGTAACCTATCAATAAAAACGCCTGGGTTCGAGCCCAGCTTCAGTCAAGAATGAAAAATTATCAATAAATTTTAATTAATTTCATGTTGTAAAATTCCTTTCTTCATAAAAATAATTTAATGAAAATTAAATTTGATGAACTTTAGCCTAATTAAAAATGTTAAAAAATTTTGATTAAAAACCATAAATAGTTCAACAAAATAACCACAATATTGATTAATAGTATTTTTTGTCATAAATAGTACCTATTTTTTGTCCAAAATAGGATTTTTTGGTTAAAAAAGTACTTTTTGTAAAAATGTATTTCTTTTCCAAAAAGTACTTTTTTTCCAAAATAGTACTTTTGTCCAAAATAGTATTTTTTATCCAAAATAAAACGTTTGGTCCATAAAATTGCAACATATAATGTTTTGTCCAGAGTAGTACATTTGTACCATTGTCCAGAATGGTATTTTTTGTTCAAAATATTATTTGTTGTTCAAAAATAGTATTTTTGTTTTCTAAAATCGAATTTTGTGTACAATATATAATTTTTTGTACAAAAAAGTAATTTTGTTAGAAATTTTTTGTCCAGAATAGTATTTTAACACAGTCGCCACTCAAGAATTTTTCGCGTTTTCTATATTATAGAAACACAGGCACTAAAAAATATATGTCAAGTGGGTTTTACAAAAATATTTCATAATAGAAACTGTGTGTCACATATTTGTGACACACGTGAAAGTCACTTATAAAAGTTGCATCTGGTAAGAGTAAAATTGGTGTCACATATATGAGACACGAAGACACTTTTTGGGTTAGAGATTAGTAATTAAATTAACTTTAATCTCTGTATTTACTTTTGAGTTGTATTTTTTTAACTTTTTTTTTGTTAGTTTAAGCGGCCAACGGTGGTGGTTTAACAACTAAACTTAAACTGTTAACATACACATGTTTAACGCAAAGAACTTTTGCAAAAATATAAACAAAAAATACATTTTTCAATATGATGTACACCAATACCCCGGTTTGCGTCGCTTCGGTTTGCGTCGTTTTCGAAGTTGCGTCTTTTCAAAATTTCTGTGATTTCGAAGTTGCGTCGATTTTGTTTCACTTTCCGTCGCATGGCTTCGAAGTTGCGTCACTAGTGCTTCGATTTGCGTCGTTAATACAAAAATATATATACAAAGCTTAAACAGAAAAAGGGGATTTCCCGTTCAAGTCTAATGCAGATATGTATGTGAAGGTTGTCTGATTGCAACTGGTTTAAAATTGAATTTGCTGAAGTAAAGTTAAATTTAAATATTTTGCAACAACGAGTCAAAATGAGAACTCTCTTAATGAAACAAATGGAGCCACTTCTTACTATTTGAATTGAAGATTTAACAGAAAGCTTTAACTTTATTTGAAGATCTAAAATAAAATTATTCGTTACAAAGTCTATCAAATCAGCTAAAATTATGAATCTCGGGATCAATTAAATGAAAATCAATACAAATGTATAGAAAATCGTGCTTCGCTTAGCGACGCAAACCGGGGTATTGGTGTATTGCTTACCACTTTTATATAGTTTTTTCATTCTATATTTTTTCTTTAAACACAAAAAATTTCTACCTTGTAAAATTGGCTTCTTCTTCTTTGAAAACATCCATATTGCTTGATAAACATTTGACATTTGCAAAAAATGTTGCCATTTATTTGTGCTCAGTATGGTAGCGCTACATGGTGTAAGCCCCCACCCTAAAATATCTATTTTAACTGACTAACTTAATTCTCAGATTAGCTAGTTTTAGAATTAAATTAACTTTAATCTCATACCCAAAAAGTGGCTCTTAATGATTTAATTGTTATCTAGAAAAATATTGGAAGGTGTTACAACCAACACTTCAAAGGAATAACACCCTCTCCATTATTTTGGTGTGGGTATAAAAATACTCTTTTGACGAAAACCAAAATTCACTTTCGTTTTGATACTGTACAAGGCGAATTTATTTTTCAGGTGGCGTTGAAAGCACAGCTGTGCTACTTTTTTTTTTAAATTAGAGAGAGGAATGTCAAAAGTTACTTGTGTTTTTGACATATCGGCCAACGAAAGCAGCAACAAAATACATTGTTGTGTTTTTTGGTGTTGTTACTTGTTGTAGTATCGACACCACCGTTTACATGAATTCGCCTTGATACTGTATTTCGTTTTTGACAAAAAAAAAAAAAAAAAAAAAACAAAATTTGTATAAAAATTACAATTTTTGTCATAAACAACATTTTTTTTGATAAGGGAATTTGTGTTTAAAAGGAGTACTTCTTAAAAAAAGTATTTTCCAAAGGTGTGTCAGTTTCTAAATAGGTAGTTCTTTATTAAAAATAATTTTTATTTGCTTTACAAAAAATATTAGATTTTTTTTTTTAATTTTCATAGCAACCATTGCATTATTTACTATTCTCTGAAAATTTTTAAGTTTCTTAAATATTTTTTTCTCTCTAAACCAAAAATTTACTTCATTTCTTTTAAAACTTAAATCTCCATTAAATGAAATCCTTAAAGTCTTAACATTTATTAAACTTTTAAACTAACCAGAATTAAATCCCTTTTCAAATCATTTTAAATAGAATAAATACACACAACCTCACTCAAATTGCTCAAATTATAAAAGATCTATGGCAGAAATATTTTCATTATTATACAATTTATATTTTTATTGTCCCTGGTCTATAAAGACTTTTATAAGGTAAAAAAAAAAAAAAATAAAATAACAGAAACAAAATGAATTGCATTGCATATGATTGCCATATAAAATATGTTGGGATTATTGAAATGTCAACGTTTAAATAATGCAAAAATATTAGAAATAAATGTTTGCAATAACGAAACATTCTACGAAAGGCAAGAAAATCCCTAAGAATATTTATTTTTTGCAATTTTATTTTGTACATACCTACATACATACTTTGTTTTTTAATATTAAATAAATACATACTTATGTATATCGCTCGCTGCCACATCGTCATAACTCAAAAATATAACTTTTAGATAAAACGTCTCTAAAGTTTTTAATTTACACACAACATAATGGAAAAATAAATTTTTATTCTTCTACATAATATGATATTATCATGAATTGAGTTTACAATTTATTCATAACAACTATTTACAATAGCGGAATTAACGGTTTGCTTTTTTACATCTTGTAGGTTTGGTAAATCTTCATTAAAAACAAGAAACAGCAAAATGCATACATTTATAATTAACTGCCTGTTTGTAGAACGCGACCGCAAAAGTGACTCGTTCAACTTACATTTAAAACAAAAACAAAATTTCAAAATTTCAAAATTTGTTTTTGTTTTACATGTAATTTACGCGAGTCACTTTTCTGCTCGCGTTCTACAAACAGGCAGTTACTATGTTTAAGCCATCTTCAATACTAAAACTTAAAATATATCGTCGGTTGATTATTTAATTGTCGTATGTGGATACAAATTACATACGACATACGACAATTAAATAATTAACCGACGATATGCATTTTGTTATTGTCGTCAAGATTTAGCAAACCTGCAAGATGTACATGGGGTAAAATAGCAAACAGTGAATGCCGCTACTATAAAATTCTGTGATGATTGGTGCTCAATTTACCATATAGCTCCAATATAAAATCCCTTCCTGTAAAAAAGCCAAAACTTAAGACGAGCTATGCTATTTTCTTTAAATTAGGTCAAATTTATGACTAGAAACAAGATCCTAAAACTTTAAATTTCTGTAGATTTTGAAAAACTCACCTTATAAAAATTATTTACATATTTTCTTTTAGCAACTGCTTCAAATTTTTTTTTAAATTTTTATTTACACTTTCTTGCAATTTCACTTAATTTTTGCACATGTTTAACCATGTTTAATAATTTAATCTTATTTTTCTCAAAAGCAAAGCTTTTCTCAGAATTACCTTTGAAACCAGGGTTGTTAGGCTTTTTTTCAAAAATCGTCAAAAATCTCATTTGCTATTAACTCGAGTTATCTTTAAATGATTAATTTTTAGCGCTATCACTAATGCAAATTGTTTTAACTGTTGAAGGTGATAAACCAAAGGTTCTGTCTAAATCAACAGTCTTTTTACCCGAATTGAAACGATTTATGACGTCCAATTTTAATTCCAAACGAGTGCATTTTCTTCACTTTGCACTGATTTTTCTACACAACTTCTTATTAAGAACGCAAAGCGGATTTAACCAATTTTTAAAAAGCGGACCAAATAGGACCGACGCAAATCGGGGTTCTAGTATATATTTTTTTGCCGTATCGATGGCATTCATTTAATTGTAGAATTCGAATTACTAGTGCTTCTAATAATTTTTTTTATATCGAAAAATGATTTTTACGTTTTGAACTGTTCCCAATATAATTGTTAATATTTCTTGCAAGTGTTTTACTGATGCCAGAAATTCGTCATAACACTATTACTTCTAGTTAAAAAATCTTCAATCGTCATTTTACTGTATTTGCACAAAAAAATCGTCAAAATGACGAAAAATCGTCAGTCTAACAACCCTGTTTGAAACTCATGGTTTCTTAAAACAAAAAATCCATTACAAACCCTTCTCTCTTAAACACAATGCTTTTGCTCAGGGCTGTCAGACTTGGGGATTTATCCCCAAAGTTGGGGATTTTATGCGAGCAAAAAGGACAAAGAAAGTCATTTGGGGATTGGGGATTTTTTTGGGGATTTAAAAAAAAAATTCGGGGATTTTTTGGGGATTTTACACTCTTTTAATATATATTCCCTTTTATTATTTATGCTTATTTTTCTTTGTCTCGTATTAAAAATATGAAAAAAAAGTAGCAAAACTTTTATCTTGCTCTTATCAACAACTTATACGGTGTAAAAGGTCCTTATTAAGATTACCATTTTAGTTAAAAGGTAGTGTTAAAGGTACTTTATAAATTTATGTTATTTTTCCTTCAGGGTACAAACAAAATAAAATAATTTTTTTTACAAAAAAACTTTTATTTGGAGATTTTTGGGGATTTCTAATTAAAATTTTTCTTACTATTTTTACTTTTTTAAAAAAAAAATTTTTAAATTTGGTCAGAAAAAAAACAAACAGAAAAATATTTACTTATTAAGGTTTTTTTCTCAATTTGGGGATTTTTGGGGATATTTTTTTAATTTTTTGGGGACAAGGATAAAAAGTACCTGGCAGCCCTGCTTTTGCTTATTAACCAAGGCGAATTAATGTGTCATTAATTCGCCTTGTTACTAACTTTGCTTTTATTTCTTTACCCCGGGTCTCCACGTAGCAATATTTATTGCGGCAAACGTCAAATTTGATTGCTCCATAAAATTTGCGACGTATAGACCGCATATTGCCACGAGTGGCAATCCATTGCGCAATGATTGCTCTTCTTATTGCTTGAGCAATTATTGCTTAGCAATCTGCTGTCAAATCAGTTTTAATTTATCTGACATTTCATTTCTCTGTACGGTTGGTTATTTATTAGTGTGTTTATTTATTAAAAAAGCAAGTGAAAAAATACTTCAACAAAATACAGAAAAAGTTTTTATATATTATATTTTTAAATAAACGTCAATATCAACAAAAGCAAACGACGAATTTGTTTTTTTATATATTTTTATTTTTTCAATAGAACAATACAAGTTTTATGTTTTTTTCAAAACACAGCTACGACAATTACAATTAATTATTTTATTAATTTAATTAATAAATTTAAAAAAGAAAATTTAACAATCACTTCAAAACACAACATAAAACATTTGTTATAAATACAGCCACAAAACTTTATACAACTACTCGAGTTGAAAATTGCAAATTTATGGCAAAGCAATAACAAGTGTTCTCCAGCAATATAATCAGCAATCATTGCTCCATTGTTGTGTCATTGTTCTGCCGACGTTATTGCTTGTATTTAGCAATAAAAATTGCTACGTGGAGATCCAGCGTTAAATAATAAACAAACACACTTCCACTTATAAAAATACTCAACTGCGTTCCACAACGGCAACGATATTTAACAGCTTAAAACCAACAGAGACTGCGCTGTCGTTAGCTCTGCTTTGTTTGAACACATTTTCTTTTATGGTTTTTACTATAAAGAATTCACATTTTTGCTAAGAATTTTTCATTTTCTTATATAATATTGTTTAAATTTTATTTATCTTTAAAAATTACTAATTTTCTTACACTTTTTACTGTGATTTTAGTTAAATTAACGGAACATTTGTTTTAGCCGTTCACGCACTTTGAAAATTTCTAGAAACTAAAAGAAAGGGAAATTAAGTAAAAGGAAAAAAAACCTGCTGGTTATTGGGTGGAAGCAGCGTTGCCAGAAGATTTGGAAGGAAAATCTTATTTTGGCGAAAAAAAATCTTATTTTGAAGAGAAAAATCTTGAAATTTTTTATAACAAAGGCAAAAAAGTAAAAATTATTAATTTTTTAAAAGAAACTCCTTTTTATTATGGAAACTACATATTTAAATTAAAATACGTAATGGCGGTATTTATACAAAATTAAATTGTTGGTTTAAAATTGTGTTTTAGCTATATTTTCCAAAAAAATACATTTTAAATGCACTTCATTTCTAATAAATAAGAACGTAAAAAAGTCCATCTATATAAAGAAGTTTCATCGAAAGTAATTAAATTCTTATATTAGAGATGTATAAATTTCGGGCATTTCATCATATGAAATCTTGAGGGTTCGCAATTTAATATAATATTTTTTGATACCGTTGTTATATCGAAGGCATTTTGAGAAAATTGCATTTAAAAAAAACTCACTGAAAACTATGGATTTTCCTAAATATATTCCTAATGAATTTTTATTAAAATAATATTGGTACACGTTTAAACAGATATTCTTAAGCACTTAGGTATAAATTATTTACAAATTATCATAAACATGGAATGTGGTATTTTCAAACCAAAAGCTTCATAACCCTTAATTGTAACTTTTAAACACTCCTCTTGGTCTAGGCAGACCACAATTAGAACATCTAAAAAACCCAATTAAAGAAAAAGTTAATAAATATATTTTTTTTATTGAACGTATGTTTTTTGCTAGATTTTACGAATTTATTATCAATTTTTATTATTTTATTTTACACGCAAGTCATCGAATATGTAGTCCTTAATTTTGCACATTGCTTTTTCGCATCTACCACACATTTGATTCAAACTTGATTAATTCAATTCAGAACATATCATTTATAGAATTCACGTTTCTGTTTTTTTGATATTTTTTTCTATTTGAAAACAAGAATTCGGTCTGGCCAAAAGGGTAATTTCATAGACTTTTATATAAAAATAAAATTTCACCCGACTAGTTTGCTTCAATCGAATTCAAATTAGTTTGATTCGATTCAGCACGTATCATTTATAGAACTTCGCCCCTGTTTTTTTGTTATATTCGAAAAATATCGCAAGGAAAACACAAATTTGGTCTGGCCCGACCAAGACGGTAATCCTAGGGTTTAGTTCCATTAGTTTTACCTTTTGGTACTAAGACATAGTAACTAAATACATGAACTTTTTTGTTCTTTGATAAATTAATCTTTAAATATATACTACATTTTTTCTTTTCACAAATAATATTTTTATCAATATTTCCAAAATGAACAACCGCGAATCTTAATGATTTTTTAATGTTTGGTATGCCCAGAAATAAATGCATGTTAGTACAAAAGTGTGCAAAACCAATAGACAACAAGCTGATATAAAACCTTATTATTTTAAAAATTTTCTGTTTAAAAAACTAAAAAAAATTATGTATGTTGTACAAACTTAAAGTTAATAATCTTTATATCTAAAAATAAAAAATCTTAATTTGAGAAAAAAAATCTTTAAATCTTATTTTGTTCAAAAAATCTTGAAAAATAAGATAAAATCTTAATTCTGGCAACGCTGGGTGGAAGTGTAAATGAGTCAGACAGTGCCTGATACAGCAGAAAACGAGCTTTTATAACAATAACAGCAGATACATATTAGGAAATTATTTGGTTTGTTTTACTCTAAAATTAAGAGTCTACATTAAGAGGGGGGTTAACTTCAGGGATGGGTAAGTGCTTACTTTTGTTAAATTTTTCATAAAAATTATTTATTTTAACAATTTAGAAAAGGAATTGAATAAGATATGGGGATTAATATTTAAACAAATGGTAATTATTATTGACAGGGATGGGAAAATGAAATTGATTTGAAGATAATAAAAAAAATAATTTTTAATTTAAGTTTAAAAGAAGTTTTTGAGAAAAATAATAGGTACCTACCTAGAAAGTTTATAAAAATTATATTTGGCTGCAGGGATCGAAAATAGTAAGTGATATGATAATTATTATTTAGAAGTTTTACGTTTTAATAAAATTTAAACATTTTAGCAGTCTAGACCAAGAATGGCTTACTATTCTTTAAAGATATTAAGTCAAAAATTGCGATGGTTGACTTATGACCAGTGTTGCCAGTAGATTTTTCCCTACACATTAACAAAATTTCCCCTTCAAAAATCCCTACGCATTATATTCATTAAAACAGAAGAAAAAACATTACTAAAAAAAATATAGGTATTTTGTTCAAAAATTATAGGTATTTAAGCTTTGACAAAAAATAAGTACAAAACTTAAAAAAAATAATACATACATACATATCGCACTTGTTCAACAATACCATTAACTCAAAATTTTAAAATTTTTAGTAGAAGCAAAACAATTTTTAATTCAATATGAAAGGCATATGAAAAAGTATTTTTAAGCCAACCATTTCTGTACCAAAAGGTAGACAAAATAGCTCGATATTTTAACAGTGGCTTGATATTAATAATACCAGTAGATGTTTTCCAAAAAGTGAAAAACGAGAAATTTTGAGTTAACAGTATTGTTGAATAGGTGCGATATGTATGCATGTACTTTTAAAAATTGAATTAAGGGATATCTTTGAAAAAACATACACATACATATTAGTGTCGCCAATTTTTTTTGAAGCGATTTTAGTTAAAAGAAAATTTGTCAACCGTTTTGGAGAAAAAAATATCACTAAAAAAACGTTTTTTTCTGTATTTATTTTATAAATGAAGCTCAGCCGCGAATAACGTTTTAAGTTACAAAATAAAAATTTTTGACGAGAGTAAAAAAACGTTTTTTGACAGGCAGCATTATTTTTTTCTATTATTAAAAATAATGATATTTAACACTTTAATGCAAAAGGCTTTAAAAACATTTTTCCGCACTGCAAAACCATTTCGGTTTCATCATTTTGTTAGTAATTTGCAATGTTCTTCCACTGGCAATGGGGTACAAAGTGTACCCCATTTTGAAGGCGTTAAGGTGCATAGTTTTGGTCGATTTGATGTTTAAACTGTGTAAGAGAAAAATGTAAAAAGTCATCTGGAAAAAAACAGTTTTTGCAAAATGTGGTGTTTACAACGTTATTCGCGGCTGTGCTTCAATTAATGCGATATGATGAAAAATCCCTACATTTTGGTGATTATAAAAAATCTGTCCGATTTTCCCTACGCTTCTATTTTAGTATCAAAAATACCTACATGTAGAGATTTTCCCCTACTTCTGGCAACACTGCTTATGACGTAGTAGCATATGATCAAAATGTGTTTATTCATACCGTACAATGCCATAGATGGGAAGGGTATTATGATTTGAACTAGACGCACCCTTTATTATACCGATATATTTTTTTATCTCTTAATAAGTCAATTGGAGCATTTCTTTTAGTCACTCCGTCTGTCTGTACGGCTGGCTGTCTGTGAGTCCATGTTGACTTTGTGTATAAAGAACAGGTCGCAATTTTGAAAATTATTTGCTTTTTATTAACCCCAAAACGCTGACACCAAACTGAAACGCGTAAAGAAAACGTGTTTAAGATAGTAGGAGATGAGTGAACTTTTACACAGACAGCTCTAAGTCACGAAAAGGATTTTTCTTCAGAGTACACTCAAGGGAGCTCAACTAAATTAATCGCGAAGACTTCCGGATAACTGTAGCATTTTTCTGGCGTAGATACTTGCGATCAAAGATTTTGAAGGCATTGGGATGACTTTGCTCTCCTTCAGGTGGGCCGCGAACACTGGATGCAGGATTGTCAGGCAATTAAGGCCCTTCATGGATGCGGCAAGCTATGTATGTATCTATCAAATATATTTTATCAAGAGGAAAATGTCACATGGAACACTCGTATGCACAGCATTTGGGAGGCAGGCACTATGATAACTCCCACAGCTGTGATGGCGAAGATAAGGAGGAGAACGTCAAACACCACCTTTGCCACTGGCCTGCGCTAGCGAGAAGGCAACTTGCTGAAATTGTATCCGACAATTTTTATAAATTACATAATATCTCTGGCGTCGAACTGGAGCGCATTTTAAATTTTACGGTGGCCATTTTATTAAGTGTAATTCTATGTAATACAATGAATCATTGGGTTTAAGCGTATCCGATTGTTACAGACTGCCTTATCTACCTAGCCTAACCCCAAAACGAAACCTGTAAAAAATATATAAAAATCGTTCCATTATGTCATCTAACCCCAATACAAAGTCCAAATAGAACATTTGTGTTAAAAAACTTTTTGGTGTTTTAATAAAATTAAGCCCTAAAATTGATTTATTACAATTGTCGTCACATCAAGTTTTAAGGGACTCGGTCCGTATATGGGTATAACACCCATTCAAGTAAAGCTTCCGAAAATTGCTTGCACTGACTTAATTCCTCATAAATTCTTTAAGATAAAAAAACTTTATTTCTTACTTGTATAAGTGCCCGTTTACATTAAGCGATTTTTCTCACTGTAGCTTTTGTCGTTGTTTCTTTAAATTGCTTGGGGCAATGCGTTTACATTTGCAAATTTTTCCATAGCTTCTTTTTATGTATGTATACGTCAAAAGATTTGCTGTAGAGCTTAAATTAATATTTCGTCTTATATTACCACAAGAAAACTAATGAGGGGGAAAAACGAATGGAAAATTACGCGCACATGTGCAGCCCTCTTAATTCCTCTCTCACCGCTCTTCTCACAAAGTAAGAGTAGAGGTGACAAAACTCTCAATGTGAACAGACACTAACATGTTTTGTGATGGTAGACCGACCCAGTACTGATCATAAGTTTGCAAAATGAAATTTTCCGAAAATCAGATTTAAAATGAAAAAAATGTTTTAAAGATTTTGGGAGTTAGATAAAATTCAGAAAATATAACTCTTTGTGTGTTATTGTAAACAGTATAACAAACTGTTGTTTAAGTAGCTCCACAATTGCCCAAAGGCTTTAAACAGGGACCAATCACTGGTTTGGGGTATCATATGGTTGAGTTTGCCCGTCTATACTCTCTTACTTCTTTTTATATAAATTAAATTTTAACAAATACATATATGTAAATATTTATGTAGTTCAAAGAAAATTTTATTTTAAACAAACATATACCTACGCATACATAAACACTTTAATATAAACAGGCACACGTAACAAATTTACACTAACACAAAGTCATCATTAGGGAAGCTTCAGAGTAAAGCAAGAAAATTCTTTTATATTCATATAGTTTGTATTTTAGTTTTTATCGTAATCTAATCTTTATTTTTTTTGATTTGCGGTTCAACATTTTTTAAGGATATACATTTTTAATTTTGCACAAAACATATGTCGTGAGATTCGAGGAGACAGTGTGCTTCTCCTTTTCACTTAACCGTCTTCCAACCGGCAACAACACACCCTGTGAAACTGCCCTTTGCGTCAGCTACTATTTTGCATCTCTTCTTAACGATTTTTAGCGATTGTACATTTATTCCACTTATAAAGTTTAATATTAACTGCCATTTATCTTTTGAAGCCAAGATAATGTCCATATCCTTAGTAGCATTGATGGCACACCAAACATTACTTTCCATTATACGACTACACTCATTAGATCTGGAGTACCTGAAGAAAAATGTTAGGCATCCTCTGGCTTCATGAGTATTTTACAGTTCGTTGCAACATCGTGTCTAAATAAAAAAAAAAGAAACTGAACACGTTTGGTCTAATTTTGTATTACAGGATTTAACAAGTACTTCGTCAACCTTTTGGGGAGTACTCTTAGCTCCTTTGTTATTTAAACTTTTGCTTAAATTGGTACACCATTAAATAATATAAATATTTTTACTTTATAATTGTCAGACAACATACACATACCAAAAACCAACATAAGACAAATTTTGGATGCGTGGGCAAAAATCGGAATGGATGATTAATATGCTCATCCGAAGAAGTTGTTAACGCGCGTGCAGTAGATATCGCAATTTAATTCTAGATGTAGCATAAGAGGTTGCGGGACTAGTTCAAATAGACATTTCAACACGACAATCAGACACATTTAACAATCCAACTCAAACAAAAGTTTATTTTCTAGTCCTTAGTCTAGTCTAAAGTTTAGTTTATCTGAACTTCCCTAATATACTTTTTATTTATACAAAAAAAAAAAAAAGAAATATTAAACATCTTACATCTACATTTAAGCAGGAAAAGAAAATTGTATGCAATCTACACATATTTGCATAGAAACCAAATAAGATGTTAGGTTTCAAATAACAGAAACACACACATTCACATACATTTGCATGCAGAAACATATCCTTATATAAAGGTATACAAATACCAATGTAAATTTGTTTTTCCATATTGAAATAAGAAAAAAAAACCACTTAAAGAAACCAACATAAGATTTTGAACGGAAAGTAATCCAAGAAGTTAAGGGAAATACTAGACTATAGACTAGGCCATACACTCGACTATAAAATAAGCTGTGGATCAAAATATTCTATAGGATACAATGAAGACTAACCTTAATTTTAGTAGACTAGGCTGAGGCGAAGATAGCAGACTAGACAGAGGACTGTACTGTAGGCTTGATACAATACTATATTACAGACTAGCCTGCAGTCTAGAATGCGGACTTATCTTTAGAACGGACTGAAGGCAGGTTTGTAGAATAGATTTAAGATTAGGCTAGAGAATAAAAAGGATCTAAAGTAGATTGTAGACTACACTGAATACTTTGAGTGCAAAATAAGTTGTTAACAAGTCTGAAGTATAGACTTAAGATTACAATTTTGATAAAACCGAAGACTTAAGACTTGACTAAAACTAGACTAAAGCTAAAGGCTAGAGACTATGATAAAGACTAGACTAACGATTAGACTTAAAACTAGACCTAAGCCTAGACCGAAGACTGGACTAAACTAGACTAAAGACTAGACTAAGAACAAAACTCAAATCGAAGACTTAAGACTTAAGACTTGACTAAAGACTAGACTAAAGCTAAAGGCTAGAGACTATGCTAAAGACTAGACTAACGATTAGACTTAAAACTAGACCTTAGCCTAGACCGAAGACTGGACTAAACTAGACTAAAGACTAGACTAAGAACAAAACTCAAATATATACTAGACTAAAGACTACACTTAAGATAAGACTCAAGACTAGACTTAAGGCTTGCCAAAAGACTAGACTAAATCTTAGTTTAAAGACTAGACTAAAGACTAGTCTAAAGATTAGTCTAGAGTAGAGAGTAGAGACTTGAAACTAGACAAGACTAAAGACTAGAGTAAGGGCTTGCCTAAAGACTAGACTAAATATTAGTTTAAAGTCTAGATTAAAGACTAGGTTAAAGATTAAACTAAAGATTAGTCTTGAGTAGAGACTATAGACTAGACTAAATACTAGACTATAGCTTAGACTTAATATTAGTTTAAAGTCCAGACTAAATACTAGTTTAAAGACTAGAATAAAGACGATTAGACATAAAAATAGACTTAAGACTGGACTAAGGACTTGACTAAAGACTTAACTAAAGAATACATTTAGGACTATACTAGACTAGACCGAAGATTGGATTAAAGACTAGACTAAAGACTTGCCTAAAGACTAGACTAAAGACTTGACTTAAGACTGGATTAAAGACTTGACTTATGACTATTGTAGACGAAAGTCTAGAGTTAAGACTAGACTAAATACTAGACTAATGACTAGACTAAATCTTAGTTTAAAGACTAGAACAAAGACTAGTTTGAAAATTAGACTATAGATTAGTCTAGAGTAGAGACTAGAAGCTAGACTAGACTAAATACTAGAGTAACGGCTTGCCTAAAGACTGGACTAAATATTAGTTTAAAGTCTAGACTAAAGACTAGTTTTAAGATTAATCCAAAGATTAGTCTAGAGTAGAGACTATAGATTAGAGAATAGACTAGTATAGTTTATGGACTAGATTAAAAACTAGAATAAAGATTAGTCTAGAGACTAGACTAAGAATAGACTAACGATCAGACTTAAAACTAGACGAAAGACTAGACTAAGGACGTGACTAAAGACTTTACAAAAGAATAGATTAAGGACTATACTAGACTAAAGATTATACTGAAGATTATACTAAAGACTAGACTAAAGGCTTGCCTAAAGACTAGACTAAAGACTTGACTTTAGACTGAATTAAAGACTTGACTTATGGTTAGTGTAGACTAAAGTCTAGAGTTAACACTAGACTCAAGACTAGGCTTAATACTAGACTATAACTTAGACTTTATAATAGACATTAATATTAGTTATTAAAGGTTTTTTTTCAATCCATCTTTACTAAATTTGGCTTTTTACAAAATGCAACTCTTTTTTTTCTAAAACTAGAGAATAGAATGAAAATATGTTTAAAGAGATCTTTATGCAAACCAAATACTTCCCAGAAAAAGCTAAAGGCCCAACCAGAATGTGCATAAACAAACTTAAGCTACTGTCAAAAATAAACAAAAAAACCTCTCAAATACATTAAAAAAAACAAAAACAAAATAAAAAACTTTTGATTCCGTACGGAATGTGCGATTAGTTTCGCACTTTGCTTAAGAAAATTACAGTTTCATTAAATTTAACAAAAAGTTCCCTTAAGTTCAACATGGTTTTACACATATGATTTACATGTATTCGCTCGGTTGCTTAAGCCACGTTATTCACATTCTGGTTAGGCCTTAAGAAATAAACGCATTTTACAACTAAACATAGACCTCAATAATCATGTTTTTGCACATACACAAACAAAGATACAAATAGAGAATTTTTCTCTGTTCTGTGCGACTCGTGTTCTTTGGATTTCTTTTCTTTCTTTACATTTTGGCATACCAGACTAAAGTGAAAAAATGCTTATAAAATTATTGGTGTATGTGTTTGAGTGTTTCTATAATAACACAAGGTATTATATTTCCTCTCTTACACATACACACACACATATTATCATACATATAAGCTCATCTCAATCACAATGTAAATGTATGCAAATGTTATTGGTGATGACGGAACATACATACAACAAATGTATTGTTTCTTTTATTGTTATTTTTTATTTAATTTCTTTTTCTTCCTCAACTACTCAAATTGTGGCAGGAGAAAAGAAATTGCCAGTGTTGGTACCTTTTACCATTCATTTTATTTTTTTTTTTCAGTACAAAGTCTTAAAGTCATTCCTTTTACGCATAAAGAAAATTGAGAAGAAGAAAAAAATATATATGTATATATAAAATAAAGATGCTAAAACCTTTTTGAAAAGTCAGTAAAGGATTTGTGAGAATTTACCTGTTTGTTTTCTCAATTTTTTCTTTATTATTATTTTCGTTTTATTTTTTTGTAGTACCCCTGGGAACTATTGTTCTTATTGTTGCCTGGAATATTATTTTATACTATTATTGTTAAAATGTTTTCCATTTTCTTAAGTATAACTGAGTATTTATGCAACCATTTTTTAGTTACTTTTTAGGAATAGTTTTATTAGGGATACTAAAGATAAAACGAGAAATGCTTTTCCAATGAAAAGTTAATCTTAAGAGGGTTTTGAAATAAAAGAAAAATAAAGCAAAAAATTTAACTTTTGTTAATTTAATGGCGTACTTTCGTAGAAAAATATCTTGTCCCAAAAGTTAAAATAAAACAGCAGGGAGTTCAATCAATTGCGACACATTTTGTTCAGAAAAACTCCTGTCCCGTTAAATTTTCTATAAAAAAAACCCGTTGTTAAAAGAACAATAGTTTAAGATGATTTTACCCAATAATTGCCTAATTAGATTTTTTATGAAAATGTCATTCTTTTCTATAAAAACCAAAAGCTTGATCCCATTCTTTTTTTATGTAAAAATAAGAGTTTATTTTAATGATTTTCTATTCAGAAATATTTGTCAAAATTATTTTGCTTGTTATTATTCTTGTCCCGAATACTTTTCTATAGGAAAAAGACCTTTTTGAGTTTCTACAGAGAAACTCATATCCAAAACGATATTCTAAAAAAATAAGTGTCCTAATTTCTATAATAAACTGTTTTAAAAATTAATTTTCTATAAAAAAAACTATTCTCCTTATTATTTTTTATATAAAAAAATCATTTCCCAATTATTTTTCTATAAAAAAAATACTTATTCTATAGAAAAGTTTTATACCAATTAGTTTGCAATAAAACTAATCTTTATTTTATAGAAAATCATTGGCCCAACCATTGTTTTAATAGAAAATTCGGGCTCTTATTGTTTTTCTACATAAAGCCTATAACAGTTTTTCTATAGAATCTCAATTCGGACAAGAGTTTTTCTATGAAAAAAATCGATTAAGAAAAGAGTTTTTCATAGAAAATAATTGGGACAAGAGTTTTTCTAAAGAAAATTTATTACGTCAAGTGCTTTTATAGAAATCCAATTTGGACAATGGTTTTTCTATAGAAAATTAATTAGGATAATAGCCTTTCCATAGAAACTAAATTGGGACAATGGCTTTTCTGTAGAAAATCAATTGGGACAAGGCTTTTCTATAGAAAATCAATTGGAACAATGGCTTTTCTGTAGAAAATCAATTGGGACAATGGTCTTTCTATAGAAAATTAATTGGTACAATGGCTTTTCTATTGAAATTAATTGGGACAATGGCTTTTCTATAGAAAATCAGTTGAGACAATGGCTTTTCTATAGAAAATCAGTTGAGACAATAGCTGTTCTTTAGAAAATCAATTAAGACAATGGCTTTTCTATAGGAAATCAATTGTGACAATGGCTTTTCTATAGAAAATCAATAAGTACAATGGCTTTTCTAAAGAAAATTAATTGGGACAATGGCTTATCTATAGAAAATCAATTGGCACGATGGCTTTTCCATAGAAAATCAATTGGGGCAATGGCTTTTTTATAGAAAATCAATTGACACAATGCTTTATCTATAGAAAATCAATTGGGACAATGGTTTTTCTATAGAAAATTAATTGGGACAGTGGCTTTTCTATAGAAAATTAATTGAGACAATGTCTTTTCTATAGAAAATCAATTGACATGATGGCTTTTCTATAGAAAATCAATTGGCATGATGGCTTTTCTATAGAAAATCAATTGGGACAATGGCTTTTCAGTAGAAAATTAATTTGGACAATGGCTTTTCTGTAAAAAATCAATTAGAACAATGGCTTTACTATAGAAAATAAATTGGGACAATGGGTTTTTATAGAAATTCAATTGGGACAATGGTTTATCCATAGAAAATCAATTTTGACAATGGATTTCCTTCAGAAAATCAATTGACATTTCTATAGAAAATCAATTAGGACAAGGGTTTTTCCATTGAAAATCAATTGGGACAAGAGTTCTTCTATTGGTAATAGAGGTTTCTTTTTAAAGAAAATCAATTCGGACAAGGGCTTTTTAACAGATGTTCTAAAAAAAATTAATTGGGACTGAAATATGTATTTCTAAAGAAAGTCAATTGGGGCAATAATTAAAAAAAAAACTGGGTCTAGAATTTCCTCGATTTGGATTCGATTTTTTGCATATATTGTTATAAGGAAAACAGTTTTTCTATAGTAAATCAATTAGTACAAAACTTTTGTTTAGAAAAACTAGGGGGAAGAGTTTTTTTTTTCCTGGCTACTTCTCTTTAGGTATTCCTTGTGCTACAGTAAATAAATTTTGAACAAATGCAATGCTTTAACAACCGCTATAACGAGCTATAGCTGTTGTATTAACTATTTACTTCTACTTACAAAATTTATTCTCTTTTGTTTTACGGGTAATAAGTTTTCTTTAAACAAAGAACCAAAATTATGCAATTTACGCACACAATATAAAAAAAGTTTACACATATTTATCATTTATTCAAAAAATTTCTATACAATTCATAAATGTTTTTCGTTTTGCCAGTTTTTTTCTTCAATTATTATCACAGAGCTTTGTAAAATTATTTTTAAAAAACCATTTAAAGTCATAAATTTTTTATATATTTTTAATAAAACGAATTAGAAAAAGTAACAGAGAAACAAAAGAAATAATTTACTTGTCTCAGGAAGAGCATAAAAAAATTGAAACAAGACAATAAATGCAAGTGAAAAGTTGTTTTTCGAAAACTCTATTTAATGTGAATTGTAAAGGGATCGTCTCACTTCGAGAGAGAAACTGAGGACTGTCATATGAAGTGTTTGTGTGAAAAGTTAAAAGTATTTTGAAACCCAGTTAACAAAAGGATTTCGTTATCTCCAAACTGGGGTTTATTGGAAGAAAACTTATTTTTATTTTTCTAAAAATATTCAATAATAATTATGTTTTCCAGCAATTCATTTTAAAATTGAGAAAACTATTTTCTTCAATTGAGACTTTTTTTCTCGACTGTTTCTTAAATTTTGTTCTACAATTTATTCACTATAAATATGTTTTCAATTTATATTTATAACCGAATTAGAAAATACTTTAATTTTGCATTTGAATTTTAACTGAAATTTAGGTCTGTCAGAGACTTGAGAATTACGTTTGATAACAAATCAAGAAGCACCCATATATGCCATATATGGTTTCAGATTGAAGAAGGTTCAAAAACAAAATAATTTTTAAGTATGCAAACATTAAAATTGGTATATAAATTTAAGCTTGTATTAAGGAGTTGCACATATTTGAGAATAATCTTTGACATCAAATTAATTACACAATGAAGATGCTTTGAAAACCAAATTTTTTTTTCAAGTATTAAAACTTTTAATAGTTGTATAAAAACCTTATCAAATCGCATAGTAAATCATTAACAGGCGCAACTTAACATTTATCAAAATGGGTTTTTTTTAGTTCACAAAAATTCACGAAAATTTCGCTCTTCTGTCTTCTTTAAGTTGTCTTCTCTAACATTTGTAAAACTCAATTTGTTTATAAAATTGAACAAAGTTTTTGAAGTCAGTTTTCTGCCTCTCCTAAACATTTTTGAATTGTGCCTGTTTATTATTAAGTGTGCGATGTAGAGTTCTATGTGAAAAGAGAACAATTTACTTAGCTTAAGATAGATATCTATACATACTCAATATTTTCTCAAACGTTATTTTATAAAGTATTTCAAGTTTAGGCAATTATGTTTTCTTTTCTCAGCTTTAGTGTTTACCAACTTTGCTGCCTTATAACATATGACAAAATTTCTTTTTTTAAATTATATAAATTTTAAGTTAAAACTTGCCATTAGGTTAAATGTAGACTTGAGAATAATCTTCTATATCAAGTTTAGACCTTTAGAACTATAAAATATATGAAATTAAAATAAAGCTTACATTGTAAAATAACTTAAGAACTTAAGAGTTTGTGTTATATCAATTTAAGCTGAACTTTTTTTTCTCAAATCACTATCAACTTGAATTCAAATGTGAACCCTTAAAATGGTTTTCAGAATTTGGTCAAAATAAAAAAATGTAATGGTATTTGGTATTAAACTAAACAGCAACACTTATAAAAAAATTGATTCCTAAAATTAATATCATTTATTCTTATGTTTGAAAATAGTTTGAGAATTATTTGAGAATGTAATTTGCTATGTATGAAGTTCATACTATGAACATAAATAAAATATATATCAAGTAAATGCAAAGTGATTTAAGAATCTTTTTGAAATCAAAAATAATATTTTTTTATATAAAAAACTTTTCCTAGGTTTGCTACCGACTTGACAATTACTATAGAGATTGATTAAGCAAACTCTTTTCTGCAAGTTAGATAAGGTTCGATATCAAAAAAGTTGATTGGCTTAAATGTTTACTGGTATACAATTTAAGGAAATTTTGTGTAAGTATTGTAGTTAATAAACTCCAGTGTGTTGGTAAATGTAAGTCTGTATTTGTTGCACTTATACCCTTAAAAGACGTATTAACTTACACTTAAAAAGTTTATCACACTTAACGGTGGATTTTATCTACATTTCTTGCAGCTCGAATGTATTTTAACGTATGTGTATGTTATTAAACATTCAAACATACGTTTGTTTGTGTGTATCTACATGTATTGATAAACGCGCTTTCCAACCCAGCAAAATATTTGAAATGAATTGGGAATTTAGCACATTAAAACTAAGTCTTATTTGGAATGATGTTTGCAACAAAAATTTTTTTAAACAAAGAAAAATATTTACAGCATTAAACATTGATATTATTTTCTATTTCATTTTAATGCCACCCAATTTTGCATTTCCATGCCATCGTACGTGACATTTGTATGCCTTTAGAAAAATTTTATAAAATTGTTATAGCTGGAAAATAACTTAATAATAAGGTTTCATTTCGAAAGTCTAAAATTTAAAACAAAATAGGTGCATATCGTACGTGACATATAACGGAAATCATCTTGCGGTGAATGTAAAAATATGCAAAAATCTAAGATTTTTTTTTTAATTTTTTACTTTAAACCAAAAAATTTTGCATTACAATTCGTAATTTAAAAAAATATAATTCTTTTTTTTTATAATTTTATAATGAACAAAATTTATTATCGTTCGGGACATACCGTACAAGACAGATTTTTCTCTTATATTATTTTTAAGATATAAAAAATTAGTTTTGTAAATATATGTATACAAAAACTTAAAGCAAACAGGTAAGAATATAAAGCCGGTCAAGCCCGACTATATGATACCCTACACCACATTATTAAAAACAAATTCCCGAAGAGCAAAATATCGGTATGTAGTAAAATATCGGTGTTGATATGCTATTGTTATGAAATCCTTGGATATTTCTTAAAATAGTTTAAGCCAATTTAAATTATTACAAAAATTGTCAGTTACAAATAACAGCATTGAATATCGATCAAAGTTGTCCATTCAAATTCTATAGCAATTTTGATTGATATCAAATGCCATAATTTGCTCCCGAATTCTTGGGACTTTCGTAAAGAACACAAATACGAAAAATTAACTTTAAAAATAGTATCGGCTGGAAAGAGTGGTCACTTTTACAACGAATAAAGTAGCTGGCACCAAAAGAGAGCAAAGCAAATTTTGCGAAAAACTGTTTTTAAGACCCAAGAGTTTAGCGCCCTTTTAATCAACTTAGTTTCTTTAGGCGCAAATCAACAATAACTTTAATAAATATATTGAACTAATTTTAGTTTTGCTGGGTTTCTCTAAGAAGCGCACACACTTCTTCATTACCCCTCTTATAAAGGGTGTTCTTTTAAACCACAAAACAACTTACGAGAGGATTTGATATTAAACGAACTGTCATACTGCGCTCATTTTTTGATATTTAAGATCAGTATAGTCTAGTAAATCATCATAAATCGATATAAGGCTGAACAATGTTACCAAATTTCTAAAATTTTCTTAAGGAACAGTTTAATGGCCATTTTCTCATTAGGCAATTATCTTTTTTCCCAATGAAAAACTGCACATTAAAGAAATTTGGTTTTCTTAATGTCTCATTTGCTTCGATTTTATCGCAAAACTAACCGGCACTCATCTGCCAATTATTTATTTGCCGTACAGATAAATTCAATCAGTTGAGTCCCATCTTTTACATGTATTTTGAGTGGTGTTGCCAGCTGAAAACAATGTTTTTTGTCGGTATATTGAGAAACCCAAAATCGTTAACGGAAAGTTTATCGTTCCAATAAATTTATTTTGACATTAAGGCAGTTTGTCGATACATTGAGAAAATGGCCATAAGCATGTTTTAAAACAAAATTGTATTCAGCGATAAAGATAATTTTTGTCAAATCGGCTATTTTTTATAAACCAAATTGCCTCATTTGAAGGGACCCTGCAGACTCCCCAGTAAAAAATTCGCTTCCTTAAAAAAAAAAAAGAATTACTTCTTTCACCTAATATTCATAGCAGCTATTACATAACTACATTTTACAATGTTTAGGGTGGTTACAAGAAATCAATGTTAGATTTTTCCATTGGGGCAACCCCCTAATAGCCTAGAAAATGCAATTGACAAAGTTTAAACCTAATCGGATAACGCCAACACGTATTTCTTTGTCTTTGTAACCGAAACCATTCATTCTAGGAACCTGAGTTGAGTCTTGTTTTAAAGGAAACTTTATTCTTATTAATTTTGATCTTGATAGTTTTGTTCCTTATACCAATAGATAAAGAGATATTTAGCATTAATTAAGGGCAAAGAAATACGAATTTTAGTGAAAAATCGCTATTTTTCCCTAATTTATGCTCAATGAGACACGTGTTGGCTCTACTCGATTGGGCTTAAACTTAATCAATCGGATTTTCTAGGCTATTGTCACGTTTTAGAGGGGTGCCCTAAAAGATAGCCCTTAAAAAAAATTTGCCATATACCTTGTAACCACCCTAATGTTCAAATCAGTCATTATTAAAATGAATAAAATAATCACTTACAATGTCATAATATACTAAAGTTGTTAAACAAAATAACTATTGAACCTTTCGGATGTATGTGGTTAAAAAAATAAAATAGTGACTTATCTACTTTTCATGTACCATTTAGATAATAGCGAATGCCTTCATATTGGGACATTCTTTGTAAAGCTCATTGGTTCTTTTAGTTTTTTTAGTTTTTTTTTTGCTTTTTACTGAGTACTTAACACATAATTTTGTAGGCGAGATTTAACTTGGTCCAGTACATCGAGAAAATTGGACCGTTTGGTGGCATTATTGGACTTTATACCCTGTGGGAAATTCGTGGTAATTGCTTTTAAACCACTTATCGTGTGAGCTGTAAATACAATATTATAATAAAAATGCTGCTTGTGTGACGTCGACACATAAACACTATAAACTTCTTTGTGTGGTATGTGACAATGTACGTCCGGCTGTTGCTTTGTTGTTATTTCGTCAACACAATCATTAATGTGTGTGCCCTCCACTGGTTCTAGAGGAAAAATAATTGATAAAAAGCAGGTGTGCCTGGAATTTGTACAGGTATTGGCCGATTCTCTCTGATTCTATTACTTTATATGAAGGGGTTATATTATTTTAACATGGTTCACTGGGGACAATATCTGCGACAGACATTATTAAAATCAAAATTGAATGTGTCCATTAAGGTTATTTCACTGACCTGTTATAAGCTGGGCTGTGAAATCGGTGTTAAGGTTTTTGTACTGGAGTCGGAGTCGAAGTACCCACAAAAACTCGCGGTTCCGACATTAAAAAATAAAAAAAAAAATGTTCTAATATTTTCCAAAATATAAATTCTTAGAAATTGGCGATGCGGTATTAAAATATCGATTTGAAATTTTTACAGAATAACTTAACTGCATTAAGCAAAAGAGATCAAAGTCAAATAAGTCAGTTGGACTTAAAAAATTTCAGCGGTTGGAGTTGGAGTCGAAGTGCTATGTTTTTAAGATTCTACAGCACTGGCTGTAAGGTGTAAAAGGTGTCAATTAGGCCCCTCCTAGGACATCGCCATATTTAAGTGACAAGTCCCTTGCATAAGAAGTGTTATAACTAGAACCGGTCCCTACTACTTTAGAACTGTCACCTTTCAAATATAAAGCCGGAGCTCTTGTTACTGTCTATGAAGATCGTAACCGCACCCTGATCAGTGCATTTGGGTTCGAAAATATAGATGCCATTGAATCGGGCCTGACGTAGAGGTGAATTTAGCGATGTACCAATTTAAAGAAATGGGCCTGTTAATATTGCTTCAAGGTCGAGCAATTTTTCATCTATCGATTATTTCCTCTAGGGCTATGTGAAGTGAATGGTTTATGCTGATTAACCAGCAACAACTGGCGTCTTTGGAAGCTAACATTATTACCGATATTTGTGACAAGTGGTCTAAAAATTTAGACTTCCAAAATGCTCTTTTTGCCAAGGAGTGCAAATATTATTGAAATCCATTTCAAATGTTGATGACGTAGAGGTGAATTTAGCGATGTACCAATTTAAAGAAATGGACCTGTTAATATTGCTTCAAGGTCGAGCAATTTTTCATCTATCGATTATTTCCTCTAGGGCTATGTGAAGTGAATGGTTTATGCTGATTAACCAGCAACAACTGGCGTCTTTGGAAGCTAACATTATTACCGATATTTGTGACAAGTGGTCTAAAAATTTAGACTTCCAAAATGCTCTTTTTGCCAAGGAGTGCAAATATTATTGAAATCCATTTCAAATGTTGATGACGTAGAGGTGAATTTAGCGATGTACCAATTTAAAGAAATGGACCTGTTAATATTGCTTCAAGGTCGAACAATTTTTCATCTATCGATTATTTCCTCTAGGGCTATGTGAAGTGAATGGTTTATGCTGATTAACCAGCAACAACTGGCGTCTTTGGAAGCCAACATTATTTACGATATTTAAGACAAGTGGTCTAAAAATTTAGACTTCCAAAATGCTCTTTTTGCCAAGGAGTGCAAATATTCTCGAAATCCATTTCAAATGTTGTTGACATGGATCTTTTGAGTAAAGAAAATTGTTTGTTATATATTAATTTTTTTTATTTTTAAGTTCTATCGCTCTTGAAAAAACACCCTTCACATTCTTTGCTTACCCAGTTGGCCAGATTGCCGTTGACGACATTGTCGTCACTGACGTATGTATGCACGACTTCTCCCCTATCTATTAGGTTTTCTAGGTAATTCTCGTGCACGACAGTAAGAGCGACATTGTCTTTAAAGTTGTCCTCTGTTAAACTTTATGTGGGACACTATAAGTGACAACATTGTCTTCTATTTAACTCAATGTGGGGCAGTAAAAACGAAATTTTCTTATAAGTTGCCTTATTAGTTGTCTAATAATTTGGTTCGCTTAAAAATCGTAAATTCTTGTTTTATTGTCGTTTAAAGCACCTTTATAAAATTTACGAATTTGCACAAACCGAAAGCATGCTGATGAAGGTAGTCACGGGCTGCAAAATGGATTACACAGTGCAACAAAATTCGGGTCATCGCCGCCAGCGTCAATAATTGCAACGCGAAATTAAAGTAGACTATTGGTAGAGCAAATCTGCCAAAGGGTTTGGTATAAGTCAAAAAATATATGCTTTTACCCGTTTTACATACATTAAACGATATTTTCGTCTTAGAAGACCCCTAGTAAAATTTGATGCAGAAAATATTTGTGGAACATTTTAACCCTCTTAAGTGCCATTTTAGTATACTTTTGTGGGGAAGTTAAAAAAAAGTACAAAAATGACGCCTTAAAATTAGTGCTAGAGGGTTTATATATTCTGAGAAAAGAATCGACATACAATTCTACTGAAGACATCTGAAATAGTATTTTAGCTCAGCAGTACATTTAGTATTTTTTTTTGATTTATACCAAACGCATTTTCAAAAAATTCAAAATTTTAGTGGCCGATATTTCGGGAACCTGAGCTAACTTTTCAAACCCCTTTGGCTGATTTGCTCTACCAATAGTCTCGTTTCATTTGGCGTTGCAAGCATTGAGGCTGTGTTTTGTTCTTGTACAGTGTTACAGGCAGTGTCATTTAAGGAATTGCTTATAAAAGTCGGATATATTTCATGTAGTAGAAATAAAACAAGCGAAATAAAATGGTAACAATTTTTTGAAATAATAATAAGTTTTTTTTCATGAGCGACAAAATAGACTAGATTATCATGCATGGAATCGTTGACGACAGAGCAGGAGATATTCAGCCTTATTACGGTTGTCGTTTTCGTAAACGACAATGTCGTTTTTAGAAGTATGTTACTTAAATCTATTACAAAAAGCAACACAGTCGTTTACGAAAACTATAAAAAGGCTGATTGTCGTAGACGAAATTATTAAGGACATTGTCGCTCATCTCGTCTTGAGTGACCTGCACGCTATTTGTCTGAAATTTTCGTGGACAATTTGTATTAAGCGGTGCCCAATATGTCTTCTACGCCTAACCATTGTCTTGTATCCCTCGTTAAAGATGTCTTAAAGCCATGGCCAACTGGGAAAGTTCTCTGCTTATCTGTTTATGTGTGTGAGTGTGTATGAGTACTTCCGCATCTGTCTGTATTAACATTAAAAAAATACGCATATAAATATTCAACTCTAAAGGTACACTACATATTCAAATGTTATATTTCTAGCTAAATGGGATAAGTAATACGTGTATATTTCAGTAAATGTAAATTTTCTTGTGTCTATTACGTTTTTAACTGAACAAGAAATAAAATAAAAACAAACAAAAAAAAAAAAGAAATAAGCTGAATACAGGATGTTAATGGACGCCGGAGTTAAAGTTTCGAATTAAATTTAAATTAAAAAAGTTACGTATTGTAACAATTTTTAATTTAAACTTTATACATTTCGTACTTTATTACCAGTTTCATATGCTGCTCATCCTTTGGCAGTCTCTTCTTTTTTTTATTTTCTACCTCTTATTTAAAATGTTCTAGCGTTTATTATGCTTAATTTTTGTTTTTATGATTATTATTTTTGTCTTTATTTTTTTAGTCTATTACTTTGTATTTTTTTAAATTTTTTTTTTTAAATTAAACTTTTGTTTAAGTTTTTTATTTTTCATGTTAAAGAAAAGTTTAATGTCTTTAATATACTACAATGTATTTTAATTTATCTTTGGTTAGTAATAGAGTTGTTAGAAAATGCTTTAAATTTTTATTAGAAATTTGAAATATGGAATCTAGAAAACATTTAAGGATTTAAAGCAGGTGGAATGGTGAACATTTTGTCGGATTGTAAGGGATTAAAAGGATTAAGTTGTGAATTACATATTTTAAAGATTTATTAAAATGTTAGAAAATATAAAATAATAAAGAAAAGTAGATAAAAATTTTAGGAAATATAAAATAATAAATAAAAATTTAGCATTAAGTTAACATTTGAATATTATTTTGATAAAGTCAAATTAGGATAACATAACAATATAAATGGCAATATGTAGAGAGAAAAACTTGCTTGTATTTCATATGAAAAATTTTTAGAAGAACATCTTTTGAGAAGGCCAGTTGAAACGACAAAATGGTTAAGCCTTTTTTAGGTAATTGGTACTTTTTTAGTCCGTTAGACATTGAAATTATCAAAAATAGCACAAAAACTTAAATGTTTGATTTTTTTTATATCAGGCTTAAGTTCATTTACCTCCGACGACAGCTACGCAAATTAATTGGTTAAAATATAAAAAATATCTCAGTACCCATTGCACAGAAAATATTCCACTCAGTACACCGGATTATGTAGATCGCTCTATTGACAATTTTGACAGTTTTCTGAAACTAGCTGTTCAACATTCCAATATTGCCCCCAAAAAAACAAAAACTATTAAAATATATTCCACAGATGTCGAGTATCTTTTGTCTGAAAAAAGGAGGGCTCGAAGAGAGTGGCAATTGCACAGATCCCCTCAACTTAAGAACTTACTTAAAGAGTGTACAAAAAGACTAAGAAAGTTACTGCAGACTAAGAAAACGGCTTCTCTGGAAAAATATCTTAAGGAACTTGATGCAACCCCACAATCAGACTACTCATTATGGCGTGCAGCTAGAAATCTCAAAAGGCAAGTTGTCTCTAAACCACCATTAAGAAACTTGAATGGAAGTTGGGCAAGAAATGATGTTGAAAAAGGAAATCTGTTTGTCAATCATTTAAAAAACGTATTTACCCCAAATATATCTTACGATATTGCGGTTGAGTTACCACCTGTTGCTGCTAGAGCGGCGCTGCGAAATATGGCCCCAGGAAATATGGCCCCAAAAAATAAATGAAAATTGACCCCAAATTTGGGGCTATTTTTCATAATGCAATACGGCCCCATTTTTTTAATGAAAAATTACCCCAAAAAATTAAAAATAACCCTAAAAATAAAATGAAATATGACCCTAAATTTGGGGTTATTCTTCATTATGAAAAATCACCTCAAAATTAATAATGAATTTTAACCCCAAAAAAGATCACAAGGAAAGTGACATTAAACATTTTCGGTGGAGTTCATATGCCCAAAACTCAAAATCCCAAATTTAGAATCCCGATTTAAAAATCCTGATAATTATACAGTTTTGGTTTTAAAAATCGCACGATTGATAGCACGGTTGGGCTTTCGGCCATGCACAAGGATTTTTTTCTCTATGGTATAACGAACACTGGCTTTGCTTACTAAAGCTCTACGTTATAGCCGGCCTTCGGCCGTGCGCAAGGATTTTTTTCTCTATGGTATAACGAACACTGGCTTCGCTAATTAAAGCTTCTCTGTATAGCCGGCCTTCGGCCGGGTGAAATGATTTTCTTCTCTTTGGTATAACGAACACTGGCTTCGCTCACTAAAGCTTCACTACATAGACGGCCTTCGGCCGGGCGCAAGGATTTTCTTTTCTATGGTATAACGAACTCTTCTCGTAATAGCCGGCCTTGGGCCGGGCTCAAGGATTTTTTCCTCTATGTAATAACAAACACCGGCTTCGCTAACTAAAGCATCTCTGCATAACCGGCAAGGATTTTCTCTACTTTGGTATAAGAATTCTGGTTTTTTATGTTATTCCTAGAAACTTTTACATAGAATTTTATAAAATTTGTGTAAAAATGTTTGGGGGTGATTTTTCATTTCTTTAAACTTGCATTTTTTATTAGTAGATGAAAAATAGCCCCAAAGTAAAAATTTTGAGTTTATTTGGGGCCATTTTTCATTCCTTGATATTGGGGTCATTTTTCATTCCACTTAAAATGCAAAACACCCTAACGAAAAAATGAAAAATAACCCCAAAAAAACAAAAAAATTGCGCCAAAATTGCGTGTTGTTGTGTCTCATGTAAAATTTTGGGGCCGTTTTTCATTTTCCTTTTGGGGCCATATTTCCTGGGGTCATTTTGCGCACCGCCGCTAGAGCAGCTGTTCCGCTAAGATTTGAGATAAGAGAAATCGAAAAGGCTATTTGTGATTTAAACCCCAAGAAGGCTCCTGGTTTTGACAAGATCAGCAACAAAATGCTTCTTCAGCTACCCAGCATAGCAAAGAAAATTATTCTTTTAATTTTAAATGCTATTTTACGCCTTGAATACTATCCTCAAAAGTGGAAGTGGTCACCATGATACCTAAACCTGTAAAGGATCACACAAAAGTTGAGTGATATAGGCCTATAAGCTTACTTTCTAATATATCAAAGCTGTTTGAGAAGCTGTTAGCGTCAAAATTAACCCCAATTTTAAATGAAAATAGATGTATGCCTAACCACCAATTCGGCTTTAGAAGAGAACACAGCACAATTAAGTAAACCCATCGTATAGTAAACGCAATAACAAAAGCCTTTAAAGAAAAAAAATCCGCTCTCTTCATCGATGTTTCTCAAGTTTTTGATAAAGTCTGGCATGAAGGCTTATTACATTAATCGAAGCTTAACTTACCAGTAAACACACACAAGCTATTAGAAAGCTACTTAGTCGGTCGAAAGTTTATTATTAAAGAAGGTGATTATTTAAGCTCTCCTCAGCAAATTGACGCTGGAGTCCCTCAGGGAAGCATCCTGGGCCCACTTTTATACTTGCTATATACCTCGGATATGCCAACAACCAACTACACACAAACTTCAACATTTGCTGATGATACAGCTTTTTTGAGCGTGCACGAAAACCGTCAAGAAGCATCTCGATACCTACAGGATCATATATTTCAAATCGAACTATGGTTAAAGCAATGGAGGATAAAGGTCAATGAGCAAAAATGCGTACATATAACATTCATCTTGCGTCGGGAATCATGCCCCCTATTAAAATCAATAATTAAATAATTCCTCAAAATTCGCATGTAAAATACCTCGGTATTCATCTAGATCGCCGTTTAACGTGGAAAAGCCATATAGAGGCAAAATTAACTCAAATGAAACTAAAATCCATCCAAATTCATTGGCTTATTGGAAGAAACTCTGTCCTTAGTCTCGACTGCAAACTTCTTCTTTACAACTCCAACCTTAAGCCAATCTGGTGCTATGGTATTCAGTTATGGGGCGCTGCCTCGGCCTCTAATATCGAAAAAATTCAAAGGCGCCAAAATAAACTACTTCGAATAATCACAGCTGCCCCTTGGTATGTTAAAAACTCAAATATTCACAATTATCTTAATGTTCCATTAGTTAAAACTATGATTACGAAATATGCAGTAAAATACTTAAAAAGGCTCGAATTGCACCCGAACCCACTAGCACGAAATATTTTAAATGATAGCGGCCACACTCGCTTAAGAAGAAAAGACACTGCAGCACTTATCCAATAAGATGAGCGATAAACACCTATAAAATTGAACAGAACCCGCGATGAAGAAAATTTTTGTCTGGCACTGGCAGGACATAAAATAAAGCATTAGGTTAAGATTTGATTAATTATTGTTAGTTCATATTTAATATATGAAGATTCAATAAATAAATAATGAAAAAAAAAAAAAAAATTTTTATTATAATTATACTACAGACTAACGTCGCGTCGCAGTGGCGGAAAGGGCCAAACTGTAAAGAATTCTGATGATAAGGATGTGTTTGTTCTCGAAACATGTAAACTCGACCTTGAGTTCAAGCCCGTGTTCAGTCAAGGATGAAAAATTATAAATAAATTTTAATTCGTTTCATGTTGTGGAATTCCTTCCGTAATTAAAATTATTTAATAAAAGTTAAATTTGATGAACTTAAGCCTGATATTAAAATATCGAAAATTTCAATTAAACCATGAACAGTTTAATAAAAACCCAATTACTCTAAAAACTTTAATTGTTATAAAAAAAAATATTCACCCCTATCGTGAATAACAAGTGGAATTTTTGTTCCCATGAAATTTTCATTCCCCTCGAAGGGAAAAAAGCAATCGTGAATCTCGTGTGAAAAATTTTTCACGCTATCAGTTCCAGTGAATGTAAAAAAAAGAAGAAAGATTAAAAAATATTAAAAATCCATGAAATTTTTGTTCAAAAATATACAAGTATATATTTTAAAGAAAAGTTAAAATAATAAAGCAAAATATTTAGTATTGGAGGGATAGTTTGATTACAACGTTAGTTTTTTGCACATTTTAAACTTTATTTAGTAAAATATTTTCCAAAATTCTGCCACCAAGTAAATCGAAAGCTTCACAAATCCGCAGGCAATCGACCTGTTGTTTTGCATTTTGTTGAGCAATATATCGGTTTGTGCCTTATTAACTTATTAACCCTTAATATTCGATTTATAGGAGGAGCTACTTACATACATGATCTGTTCCCTAGCAAAAATAAAGTGAGAGAATCTAAGGGAAATGTGAACAAATTACGAGGGAAAAAATTTTTCACGATAAGGGGAATTTTTCCCCGTGAACAATTTTTCACGTTATTATTCTCCTTTGAATTACAATTTTTCATGGATGTTGTTCATGATCGCAAATATGTGAAAAGGGGAAAAATTACGAGGGAAAAATTATTCACGATAGGGGTGATTATTTGAAATAAAAATATGTACACAGAAAGAAAAACACTCGGGATAAATCAAGTTTATTATGATTTTTTAAGTACGAGTAGTTCTCAAAAATGCAAGTACGAATACCACTTAAACGTACTCAAAACAATCCTAAATCGGATTACTTTCGAAAACCAATCCCGGAATTTCTTGAAATAAGTATAAAATTCTTATATCAAGTAAAAAAAAAAGATTAAACTGTTCGTTGTGTTTAACCCTCCGGCTTACGTATGTTTTGATTTTCTATACACATTGAAAAAGGCCTGGGCAGACTCATGTGTACCACAAAGGTACATAAGATTTCTAAAGTAAAAACCATATCGGGAATGATGTTGGCGTTTTATCATTCTGTAAGATGTTATACGGGTAAGCAAATCAATCATTATAACTTTTTCTTTCTAATTTCTTTTTGGTTTCTTCCAAGCATCGATTCGGGATAAAATAAACTTATTAATACTTGAATCAAGCGCATTTTGAGATTGGTTCAATGTTAGTTTAACTTATGTTCCTATGTTCCACCTAGGAACTACGGGAAATTAATAATAATAATAATAATTCGTGAATCAAGCGCATTTTGAGATTGATTCAATCTTAGTTTTACTTAAATCAATCTCACTTTCGGATTATTTCAAGTACGAAATCGGGATTGAATATGGATAATTTAAGTATTTCGCGATGGAAAATCCGTACTTGAGTCAATCTTTCTGTACTTGATTCAAGAAAATCCGTACTCACCGTACTTTTAATACAGCTTCAGATTGATTCAAGTACGGATGGATTGATTTTTCTTTTGAGTGTACATGGCATTAAAATTTGCAAATTATTTGAAGCATATGGGTACCGCTGCTCTTGATGAAGCCGATTCTGGACATCCAATTTTTTTAAGTAACAAGATCTGATAATTTCACCAAATAAAAACCGCACCAAACGGTGGATTTTTCTAGATAAAATGGCGTCGTTAGAGTCTGTTGTCACTACATATGCTGCATAGGAACAAACCCGCAATAAACATCAGGAAGTCATCTGTAAGTTGCACAATCCACGTAGATTTGGATAATTTTGTAGCGTTTTTCAAGCGTGAATGCATTAATAATGATTTGCCAAAGTAGACTGAACATAAAGTTCAAAAAGTGACAGCATACCCTTTCTTTAGTTCTATCGGGATTAAAAAAAAAACCCTTAACAAAATAATCGCCTTGTTGAAACCAAATTTGGTAAAAGTTAGTGGCCCCTATCACCACTTAAAGCCAGGCCATTCCCAGGGAATGAGCAAAAGGATCTTAGGGTCCATCTTTCCATTGGCATTAATGTATCCAATTCCTTTAGTGTGACAAAAACTTAAAATTGGAAAATCCCACTCGGCACTGGTGTTAAATCTGGCATCATTTATAGAGATGCCAATTCTGCGGTTCAAGCCAAAATTAAGAAAAATAAATCTAAGAAATGGTTTTAACTTCTAATGGCGATGTAGGAAGGGTTCGTTTCATTAAAGAGTTGCAAGGTGAATAAATATTACTGGATTTAGAAGGCGTGCAGGCACCTTTGTTGTCCTGCAACATTGCGATTGATTACACAAGGGAATAAAATTGAGCTTTTTTTTGTGCGGCCTGGAACTTTAATGCAAATTTTTATTAATTTGCGTTCGCTGATTTCAAATCTTATCTCCATTTGTCTCTATCAGCTCTACTTTTCGAGATATACCGTTATGTTCAAAATTAAGGCAACAAATCCAAAACTCGGCAGCGGGTATAACCTTTAAGCCGTGTTTACATTTTTTTAAGATTTCTCCTGTGGTTTCAGAGATATCGTTGACTTTTTGGAAAAGAAAGGGAAAATTTTGAAAATAATCTAAATTTTTGTTCTTTAAAAATTCAAAAATCTCAGTTTTGGTTTAGGTTTATTTCATTGTAATCGGTGCACAACTTTTAATTTTATTCACAGTTAACTGAGAAAACTTAATATCGATTTCCATATCAGATAGGATCTCTAGTCAGCCGCGATCTCAAAAGATCTGTAAATTTTGAACTCAAACGAATTCCAGGTAATGACTGCTTCTGATTTTCCCAGAAGATATAACACTAGTTGATGGAATATCCTTCTAATATTTCCCTACATAATTCTAGGAAGAACTAAAAGGGATTTTTCATTAATGGTATATGTGTTATCACGAGGTCATTGTCTTATAGACAGGCATAAAAAACGTCTGGAAGCCAGATAATATTGTAACTGCCGCAGCTGCGATGAAGAAAATAAGGTGGAAAACGGGAAACACCACATCTGTCACTGTCCTGCATTAGTGAGAAGGCGAATGGGCGAAATAAAATCTGGAACTTTCGATGGATTGTTCACTATCATTGTTATTGAACTGGAGTTAATTTTGCACTTCATTAGAAGTTCAGATTATTTTTGCGGCGGGAGTTCTGTTTTGTACAATTCTATGTTTCCCAAATGGATCAATGGGGTACTGTCTGCTATTTCTATCATACCTGACTTTAATCAAAAGGGTTATTGAGTATAATTTTTTCTTCAGCCGAAGGGTTTTAACAGTCCAACCTTGACTTTAACAATAGATCTTTTTGAAGGCCTGCTAATTGCTACGGAACTAATACGGAAGGCAACTATTGCTCAGTGCTTTTGCAAAATGGCCATTGATAAAAAGTAGGATCAACTTAAAAAGACCATATATATTTGTAATATGGCCAATCTTGAATAGAATAATCTTGAATGGGAAGACTGAACAAGGTGCAGAGAATGACCTCGCTGCGTATTACTGGGACTCCTTGCCCCACTCCAACCGACGCGTAGGTTATTATCCTTCATTAGGATATGTTGGGGAAATAGATGATGACGAACTTGGATACATACCCAACAGTGGATAAGAGTTGCAGGAGCTGCAGAGTTATGAACACGGCCGTCTCGAATTGGAGGCTAGACCGCACCTCCATAGTTTTCGCTCACGGTTGTTGTACAGAACGCTGAGATTAAGTCGAAAAGTGTGAAGAAACGATGTTTCAGGCTGTAGGAGACTCTACACTGAGTGCTACACGTCACGAGAATGAGTAAGTTTGGCGGTACATTTTAGGGAGCTCAACCTCAATTTATCGCAAAGACTTACGGATAACTTTAGCGTTATGCAGGCGGAGATACATGAGATTAAAGGAACCTGAAGCAGACTCTCTGCTGTGTCGACGCCTGCAGAAAGTTAAACTCGAGCACATTTTAAACTTCCTTAGAAGATTGGGTTATTCTACGGTGGCTGTCCTGTTTATTGGATCCCCATGGTATCCCAAGGTCTAAGTGTGTCAGAAGGATTCTGACTATCATTTCTATCTAACCTGAACTACATTCTTGATTAAGGCTATTCCATAGAGGCTTTTAAAGTCAAACTTAATCCTTTACTGAATCCGTATTAATTCTTAGTTATTATACAGTCTAAAATTAGCTTCTATACCGAGTCTGAAATGTCTATCAAATTTTGTATCTTTGCTTTGTCAAAATCTATCTTCCACTTGTTTTCAGGATCTTTGTATAACTCAAGTTTAGCTTTTATCCAAAATTTAAGTAAACAAATTTCTTTTTCTGATAAATTCTCAAAAATTTAACATAAGCACTTACCTTCTGCGTTATCAATTTCATTGTACATCTAAACAGGATGTATTATCATTTAATTGCCACCATGTAAAACAACAATTTTGTTACACAATGAAGAAATGTTGTTTAATATTAACGAGTTGTCGGTAGTCAGTCCTTAATAATAGAAGAGTTTTTAGGATAGATGTTGCCGTTACGACTTCAGCTAAATGGTGAAATTTCAAGTACAGTTTACGAAAATTGTTGTACAGCAAACAGCAGAATATAAAGGATTATAAAGCAACTGAGAGAATTTTCAGATGCAAGTGAGTTTAGCTGTAGATTGTTTTGAAGTTGTATTAAAATTGTATTGAATCGTTTCGTATTGATGCCTGAATTTTCTGTAACACACACACTTCATTAATATTTCAGCATTTTTTCATTTGAATGTATGTATGTGCAGAAGAACATCAAACACGAAGTATTTTTTCATTAAATACGTTTATGTTTAGTATATTGAGATGTTATTAACTGGCTCAATTACTGAATACAAAACGTTACATTTGAGCAAACTATAATTATGCTGAAGAGTCAATATTGTAAGAATTTTTTTTTTAATGCAAAAATTTCTATGGTAAATGTATTATTACTATTTTATTTTTCAAATCCACGTGTTTTTTTTTAATTTTGCTAAAAATATTAAGAACTTTTTTTGTTGCTATTAATAAAACATTTTTACCGATCTGTTTGGTTTTGTATGTTGAATTTTTTTTCTTTTAAAATTTTGTTAATTTAAGGTTTATTTTAAAACTGTTTCTGTATTTGCACGCACAATCAGTAGCATTTTTGGAATATGTTGAAATTGAAAAAATACACACTCACACACACTCTTTTACATGTATTTGTAAGTCAAATATTTAAATTCGTATTTCAAAACGATACATTTGTATAATTTTTAGGTTTTGTAGTTGGTAAAATAGTTTTTTCTGGATTGTAGAAGAACCTGGTAGGAAATGTTAAGCAAAAAGTAGAAATTTAAATCAAAAAGGCAAATTAGAACGTTTTCAAGAATTCAAAACCTCCCATTGAATTTGAACATTCTGGAAAAATAAATTTTGCTTCCAAAATAGATTGCCAACCATATGAAATGTTGACCCTGGATAATTATTATTATTTTTGAATGCCTAAGAGTTTCGACATGGACATTTTATATTAGCCATGCTATCAAATCAACATTTTGTATTTCAAAGTTATTCAATCCGAATTCAGAGTTTGAAAAAAACCAGAACACAAGATTTTTTTTTTAGTTATAAATTGATATTTTTATTGAATATCCACTAGGGAAGAAAAATTAAATGTAAGACATTTAGATAAGGCCTTGTAAGTTAAATAAGTCCGTTTCTCAATCCTCCTTAACCATATATGCAATAGCCGATGATATGTAAACATTCTGTGTCCTTAAAGGCAGGTTTTAACTATTCTACGCAATCGTACAATTCATTCACACGAAAATCGGACAGTTCCCTATCCGACAAAAGAATGTCTGCAAATCCTATGTCAATGCCACACTATATTTCAACAAACATAAAAAAATTGGGTTTTTGGTTCATACTTAATCAGCGCATACGATCTTTTTTGAGGTGGCATGTCATAACGTCCAGTGTCATAGTGTCCATGGACACTGTGACACAATTGAAAATGGCATAATGTCCGTTGGCATTATGACACTTTGCAAATGGACATTATGCCATTTATAAAATGTCAGAAGGTCCATAATTACTAAAGAAGTTAAATACAATAAAAGATCTACATACACGCAGAGAAAAACATGTTTTATTATGGTCACAACCAACAAAGCTATTTTTAAAGAAACTTATTTAACCATAATATGGTTGACGGTTGCAATGATTTGGTTAAATTAAACATAATATGGTTTAATTTTTTTTTAAAATAGTTTTGTTGTTTTTTCTCTGGGTGTATATATGTAATATTAGGGTGACCGTTAAAATCAAAAGTTGGATTCATTTAGGTCTCACTCGCCAATTTGGTGCGTATTGATAAAAAAACAACTCCAAAAAATTTTTAGGACGATCGGCGAAGGCTAAGCCGTCCCTCAAGCCCGCCAAAGTTTGAGAAAAATCGTAAAGTCCGACTTGTATGACTTATATTTAGGAAAATATTATTTTTACATAAAAATCGTTTTCTAAGAAGTTGTTGTTAGTAAAGTTTCCAACAACTTTTGCCTTAACAAGTTTTCTCTAAAACTCATATTGAACAAAACCTACTTAAAATAAAAAGTAAACAGCAGCATTGATGCGAATTTTTTCTTTAGAAGTGTTTTTTCTTCCACACGTCAATTCAGCTTTAATATTTGTGTTTAAGTGCAAACGCATCGTCCTTAAAATTTTTTTGAGTTGTTTTTTTATCAATACCCACCGAATTGGGGGGTTAGAGCATGGAAAAATAGAAAAAATTTGATCCATACAGTTAACGACCACCCTAATGTAATATATAACGGAAACACTTTTGGGCGCAAGAATTTTCTCCCCTATGGTGTAACAAATACCGGCTGCGCTTACTAAATCGTCTGGGTTCGCTAACTTAATCTTCTCTGCATAGCCGGCCTTCAGCCGGGCTATGGTATAACAAACACCGGCTTCGCTAACAAAAGCTTCTCTGTATAACAGGCCTTCGGCCGGGTGCAAGGATTTTATGCTCTATGGTATAACAAATACCGGCTTCGCTAACTAAAGCATCTCTGCACAGACGGCCTTTGGGCGGGCGCAAGGATATTTTCCTTTATGGTATAACAACAACCGGTTTCGCTAAGTAAAGCTTCTAAAATTTGCCTTGTTTCCGAACGAAGGCCGACTTCGCAGAGAAGCTTTAGTTTGCGAAGCCAGTACTTGTTTTATCATATAGAAGAAAAGCCTTGCGGCCGGCCGAAGGCCTGCTGCGCAGAGAAGCTTTAGTTATCGAAGCCGGTGCTTGTTTTATCATAGAGGAGAAAACCCTTGCGCCCGGCCGAAGGCCCGCTATGCTTTCGAGTTTGTAAGCATGTTGTGGACAATATGGCACTGCTTTGGTGGACATTATGACACATTTAAAAGTGTCATAAAGTCCATGGACACTGTGACACTTTTTGGAACTATGAACGTTATGACATGCCACCTTTTTTGACAAGTCTTATGACTAAATAGGTTGGCGAGTCGCCGGCTCAAATAGTTCTGTTATTGATATCAAACTAAATTTTGAAACACATTACAAATATTAAAAATACCACAAGAACTAAAAAAGGTTAGGAATTTTAAAATAATGCTAGAAAAAATGCTACATGCTAAATCAGTTTTTTTCATGCCAAATGACTTAAAAAATTGCCAAATCTGATCTTCAAGATGTAAAGTGAAAAAAAAAACAGAACAGAAGGGCACATGAAACTGTGTACCACTATCCAATCTTCTAACCTCTCTCTCACACATTTACTCGAGACAAAAATTTGAGTTTGATTTACAAGAAAAATAAAATTTTTTTCAAATAAAAAATTTGTGATACATATTAATGATATTAATAATTGTGATATTAATAAAAAAAATTAATTAAATTTGTACCTGTCAATAAATTAATAGTATCAATTAAACTTTTAATTCATTGATTAAACTTTTAATTTACTTGATTAAACGTTTAATCCACTTGATTAAATTTTTTATTAAAACTGATTTTATTTTTGATTAATTCTTTAATTGGTAAACAATTTGAAAATTTTTTTTATGGAATGTTGTTGATATCAGTAAACGTTAAATAAATTTTTTATTAAAACTGATTTTATTTTTTATTAATAATTTAATTCAAACAAAAAGCGGGGGTAGTAATTTTTGTAAGTTTTTTTATTGAGAGGAAGAAGAAGAGACGTCATAGAAAATACTTTAATGCTGCAAAGAAAAATTACATTGTATCGTGCCCTGTGGTGTCAAAGGGGAATTAAAAAATGCTTCTTCAGAAAATGTTTCATTTGATATTTTACGTACCGAAGACAATTCTTTTGTTTAAAGCGAAAATTTATCCGAAAAAGCCTGAGATGTGAAAACAGAATAAAGACATAATTTTTCATAATGAAAACGATTGACCACATGCTGGAGGAAAACAAAATAAACTAATTGGAAAATTTTGTTTGGAAAGTCATAGTTTAGAACATGCCCTGTTCGACTGCCATTTGTTTTGATCTGTTCAGAAAGCTGTTACTGGAGTACGCTGTACTTCAGAAGAGCGTAAAAAGAAGAGGCTTCAAAAATAATCAGTTCTTCTTAAGCGAAATTCTAATTTTGTCAGAAAGATGGGGAAAGGTCGTAGGTAACGATGTCTTGAATAAACTTTAATTGTACCAAAATGTTACAATAAACAGTAAAATTTTGGCAAAAATAAATATTTAATTAAAGCTATTTTCGGGAATACAAAATTTTTTATTCATTATTCATTCTTTGTGTGCTAAATTCTCAAATGAACTGAAATTTATTGTTGGTTTACTGGTTGGTTAGGTCAGATAATCAGGAAACCTTTTCCCAAAAGACTTTGGAAAAAGTTATAAATATTATACAAATAAAACTGTAAAGCGAATGAGAATTACAAACACTAAAGTCTTTTTTTTATTTATTTTTTTTATTTATTTAATCACGGTCTATGGACTAAAATCCTTACAGACCAATAATATAATATACATTTTATAAGGATACTTAACTAATGGTTTACATTCAAGAACAAAATGATGTTACGTTTTAAATTATTAACGTTAACAGGGTAATCAATAAAATTATAGAAATCATTAAAAGTTTTGCATAATCTCCTTAAAGGGTCAGCGTTTGCATAGTTAGTTTGAAAACACTGTAGATGAAGTGGTGCGAAGTTCCGAGTAGACCTAAGAGGTATATTGAAGTTTATTGTGTTCAGCAAGAACTCTGAGCAAATCGAACCATTTAATAAATTTATTAAAAAGACAACGTTAAGCATGATGCGTCTGCTTTCTAAAGTCGGCAAATTAATTATAGAAAGTCTTGCAGAATATGGAAGAAGATTCACATTTGCATTCCATGTTGTATTTCCCAGACAAAATAAGAGAAATTGTTTTCTTATTTGCAATGATGTCAAAGCTTAGGCAAAACACCAATAGCGAGTTTATCTTGTTTTACTGCAGCTATTAGCGCGAAAGCAATGTTCTAATAACCAGTCTACGGCCTCTTAAAGCCAGGCTACAGGTTCCCTAAGTATTAGACAGGACTACAACTGGCCAGAATCTAAAAAGGATCTGCCAATTTCAACGATAAATAAAGTTTATCATATTTTCATTTTGCTAAGGAGTCATTTTCTTTCTTTTCCTCGCTAATATATCTGACTTATCAAAAGTTAACATTCTATCTTCTTTTTCGCTAACATTTCCTATTGACTTTGTATTGAAATCAAACATGTAACAATCAATTTAAAAAATTGATGTTTGAATTTAGACTTGTTTTCTTTTGCATTTTAGTAGTTTTGTTTAATTTCCAATAGTTTGCATGTGTTTTACTATTTATACAGAGTTTAACTAACGAATAAATTGTTTGCCTTCATCTAACATGAATTTATGCGTTTTCCTTACTTTTTTTTGTTGCTTATATTTTTTTCTTAAAGCAAATCATTGTAAAAATAATATGGAAAAAGCTGATGAAATTTAAATTTATTAGGGTGGAACTAATAGGAAAAGTTATTACATATTTTTTTTTAGAAATATTTATGTATGTACATACATATAAATTTTTTTTAAATTTAATTAAAACAACTTAAGTATTTATCTAATACAACCGATTTCAAAGTCTTGTCCCCGTATTCATAAACGAATATTAAATTTTACAAACGTGTATTAAGGATAATTTCCATAGTAAATTTGTTTTTTAAGCCTTTATTAAATTTTACAGGCCTTAAACTCTATTTAAAATAAGAAGAAAAGTTTAATTGGAATTCGTTTATTAAACATGCAAAAACCTTTAACATTTTGAATTAAAAACGATCTAATTTTCAAGATAAAAAATTAAGACAAAATCTTTATTTTTATAACTTTCATAAAACTAAATTATGCGCCCTGGAAAACGAATAAGATCATTGATGCGTATAACTGATATTATTTGAAGTACCGTTAATATAAAGTAATGTTGCACACATGGCACACAACGTAAGTTTGACCTACTCTACGTATGATTAATATTAACACTTTTTAGGAATTTTAAACAAATTTTGAGTGTTTTTATAATATTTATGCTTAAAATTGTATTCAAATTATTGGACATCGTTGCAATAACTTTTTTCTTTCCTTTTGGATTCCATGGCAAAACAAATGCACACTTTTCCGGCTAAAACGAATCAGGACAATTTCAGATACGCGGGTCTAAAGCTAAGTTAATTCCAGTAAGAGAAATGTATGAATCGATTCGATACGAGGATTTAAAGTGAGGCGCATTACAACAAGAATGAACTCCCTTGTTATTATATATTAACAATATCAGCCAACTTCACTGTTTAACGCGCTGTCAAAATCGGATTTTTCAATTGCAAAGCGTTAACGCTGCGCTGTTAAGGGACAGGGTTGCCAGACTTTTTTTGTGCTGTCTACTTAACTAATATTTAGGACTCGCCAAGCAGTGGCGTGTAGAGCAAAAAAATATTTAATTAACCTTAAACAAATAGTTGATATGGAGCAAAATTAATGCTTAATATCTCAGAAACCATAACAAATTTCGTGAAAGCGAATTTGGATTCTAAAAGGGGGAATTCCAAAAATATATACCAAACTAATTTTTTTTTTCAAACCAATAATGAGCTGTCGATATTTGCGTTAATTGTTTACATTTTTCTTAATGCCGATCTGTCAAAATAGAATCTGACAAAAGTTGCATTGGCTAATAAAAATCTTTGACAAATGGCAAAGCAACTGAAGCTCGGCTGCCATAAATAATCGAAACAATAAGTGATCGATGTTCTTCAGTTGCTTCTTTTCAAACTAAAGCAAAACAATTCATACATTATGCTTTGTTGGCACAAAATTCCGCATTTTCGAGACCAACCACTGTTCACACTAAATTTGTTTATTAACAGTGTGTGAGTTACCCTGTCTTTACACATGCAAGTAGTGGCATGCCACTGTTGTATACATATTATCAAAGAAAATTTGTTCGAAATAGTCGAATCTCATGCCATTAACTTTTGTGATTACACATGCCACTGCGAGTTCATTTGCAAAATGTCGTAGAAGCGTCAACTTGAGCAATTTTGTTTACTTCTCAAATTAAAAAAAAGTACCAGAAAACAAAATAGAGTTACCGAGTTAATCATAATAGCAAATTTTTTTGGAAATTTTTTCATTAACTTATATTAGCATTTTTTTTAACGATATTAATGCTCTATTATTAACAAACTTGCTTTTATTTATGCGCGTTTTAAAAAAATAAATCATAATAATTCTTTATTAAGTTAAAACTTCAATAACAATTTGACAACAATCCAGTAAATGTGAATTAAATTTTTAACAGGGTAACATTGCTTATCGTTTTGACATTTAGTGGCATGCAAGTGCCAAATTTCCACTCGCATGCAATTTTTGCTGCCACTGGAGCTGCCATTGCGAAAAATGTGAGTCTATTAGTAAAAAAGTGTGAGTGTATTGAGTTTTTCGAACTGGCAGTGGCATGTGTATATGCTAGGTTAAGTACAGATAGTTGCCCTCCAAAATACCACATTAATTATCAAAGACACAAACCATGTATAAAAAATGCGCTATATGTCCCACATTTTGAACTAACCAGATTTCATCCAAAATTTATGACATCAATATCGAAAATCGTCAACTTTTATAACAATCTTGGAAATGTTGTTAAACAAGGAAACTGTAAAAGTTTAAATTTAAGAATCCTTGGTAAGAAAAATCTTCTAATTTACAAAAAAATATCAAATTCTTTGCAGTTAGAAGGATTAATTTTGTAAGGCGAAGAGTTTTAGGCAATAAAGACAAAAAAAAAAAAAAAACTAATTTGTAAATAAAATGTCCTTCCTGATTAAATTATGTATAACTTATCAATTGGAATTTCTCAAACATAATGAAAGCCCTAATAAAAACCTACATAGCACAAAATTACTATTTATCTATGTATTAGTGAACAGGTACTCATAGCAAATTGATACTGGATTTTTTTTTCTGTACAGAATTTTCAAAACAAAAGAATACATGAATCATTGAATGACTAAATGATTATGTGACTGTTAAACGTTGGCTCACCGACTTCATGAATTGTTTAATTTTGTATTAGTTTTGCCTGAATTTCGATAGCTGTTTTAATTGTGGTTGTAGAAAGGAAGGCAATATACTGGCTACTAATGGTTTGCATTTATTGTTTAGTCCACTTGCTGCAATTTCTGCAAATGTATAAAAATATTTAGTGAATTGTCGTTGAAAATTAAAAATGTTGTTATTGCTTATTTTGAGAAACTAATGCAACTTATTTGTGGTAACAACGGCAAACATTTTTAATGCAATAATGTTTTTTGCAGAGAAAATCATATTAAAAATTGATCATTCAATTTGAAATTATAAGCGTCACATTTTTGGCAATTTTTAAAACAATGGCGGATCCAGTCTTTAGTTTAGAAGGTGGAGGGGAGGGGGAGAGGGTCACTTAGTAGAAATTCTATAGGAACAGTCTCCAAGCAAAATTTGATTATTATAATAGGTTTCAATGAAAACAAACCGTATGTTTTTTTTTATGTTTCAATTCTTCAGTGCTCTTTTTTATCAAAGAATAAAATCTATTCTTCTTTTCAGTCTTCTCGCGAAACGTGCTTTGACTGCGTCTACTTAAATGGATATGTCCTTAAAAAAGTGATATTAATAAAAAAAATTAATTAAATTTGCACCAGTCAACAGATTAATAGTATCAATTAAACTTTTAATTCACTTGATTAAACTTTTAATTTACTTGATTAAACGTTTCATCCACTTGCTTAAATTTTTAATTAAAATTAATTTTATTTTTGATGTTTTAATGTTTTAATTGGCTAACAATTTTGGAGAATTTTTTCTATGTAATGTTGTTGATATAAGTAAACCTTCAATTCACTTGATAAAATTTTTTATTAATATGATTTTATTTTTTATTAATAATTTAATTTAACAAAAATAGCGGGAATTTTTTTCTGTGTGGTGTACGGAGTAGCAATTTTTTTTAGTTTTTTATTGAGAGGAAGAAGAAGAAAGAGAGACGTCATAGAAAATACTTAAATGCTGCATTATATCGTGCCCTGTGGTGTCAAATGAGAATTAAAAAAATACTTCTGCAGAAAGTCTTCTTTTTGTTTAAAGCGAAAATTTACCCCAAGTTCTCTTTTAATCAAAGAATAAAATATATTCTTCTTTTCTGTTTTATCGCGAAACGAGCTATGACTGCGTCCACTTGAATTTTATTGTCCTTGTTAAAGTAGATAATTGTTATCCAGTTAGGTGATCGTCTGCCGTTAGGCATTTTTAAGCCTCTTGAGAGTGGAAAAGGATCTATATGCAGTGGCTACACTAACTGGTATTGTTGCAAAAATACTTAAACAAAATTTTATTAAGATTAATTTCAACATCACAAATTTTTATTATATTAGAAAATGATTGGATTTTATTTTGATTCCATTTTACCATTCACAGCCGATATGGAATGTAGCTAATGAGCAATTTAAAATAAATTGCGAGCTGGTTAACAGTGTCATTATCTTCATTAGTATTTGTTAGTTATCTTGAGCAGGCATCAAGAAGACAACTCACTTGGGTACTTGAGCACCAATCCCCATCCTACAGAGTAGTTACACAAACGGCGTCACTGCAGAATTCAAACAATTCGTCTTCCATATGAAGAGAAGAGCTAACTTTAGTTCTATCTTAGATAGATCATCAAAACAGATGAATTCTGTATTTGGCAGGTGTCTCGATCTAATGTGTGAATTCCCGGACATTGCCACAGAAAAATTAAACACAGTTTTATTTTTCTCCTATACAGAAAAAAAACAACAGGGGATTTTTGGGTAAGCTTAGAGAATTTTAAGGACCAATCCGAAATAGAATGTTCATTGTTCGTTTTGGTTTGTGTTCATTGAGTCAACAAATTTGTGAAACAAAATTTATCGTCGATTTAACGAAAGGCTTCACTGAATTACCGAATAAGTTCATTGTATTGAGGAATTCATTCATTAAATTATAATTTTAGAGAAAATTATATTGACGAATTTTGTTCGTTAAATTGATGAACTGTTTTGTTATATTAACGAATAGTTCATTAAAAATTGATTAACTGTTTGTTATATTAACGAATAGTTAATTAAATTATTAAAAAAAATGTTTTAAAGAACGGTCATTGATTTTCAACGAACAAATTTAGAAAATTATATTGACGAATTTTATTCGTTAAATTTATGATTTATTTTGTTATATTAACGAACAGTTCATTTAATCATTAAAATAAAATCTTTTAAAGAACGGTCACTGATTATCAACTAACAAATTTATTTTAACACATTTATTGGACAAAAATGAATACATTTTTCATTTGCTCAACGTATATTTTCGTTGTCTCCACGTACCCTTTCGGTTCAGTGTATAAAATATTAATTAATGAGTTTAACAAAAAAAAAAAAAAAAAAAAAAAATCATTAACCGCATGATCCACAACTTCCCTGGATCCGCGCTGGTTTAAAACCCAGCTGAGTAAGTCAGTTATCTAAAAGTCAAAATCCAAAAGATTAAATTAGAACATAAAAAAACTATAAGAATTTTTTTTTAGTCTATAAGACAAATCGTCGTTCCGGAGTTATCTAGTCGTATATCACAAAATCGAAAAAATTGACATAAGACCTTTTCCTTTGGTAAATTTAACAGATCTATCGATCTGCGCAATCCTCACGTCTCTATCTATTATGGTTAATGAGATATTTCGAAACCATTTTGTTGTATATCCACTTTTGCGAAAAATTTAATGCGTTATATTATCGTATGTAGCATAATTGTGGATATACGACAAAAAACGTATGAAAATTTTCAATTAAAAAAATCTTGCGTTATCTTGCTGTATGTGAACAAAGTATATTAGGCATGTTACAAAAAAGAGACTATCTTGTTAATATTACTGTAACCTTTTAACATTTTTTTTATATGTAAAGATATTTTACGGACGAAGTACACAACGGCTATTTATATTGATGAAATATTGCCTAATTCTCTTTATTGTTAAGCAGTTAAAGATTAAATATTCAGGATGGTCCAACCATAGTGCACAATATTAATTGTTAATAAAACAAAAAGTTTTTAGAGAATTATCTGAATTTTTTTTTATAATAGAAGGATCTATGATAACAAGGTGTGAGACAAAATATCGGCCAAATGCTCGTCGCGGCTTCGGTAGCATACCTTTGTCCTATGGTCCATATTTGCAATGCCTCTGAGACCTAATTGATGTTCAATGTCCTTAATGTGTCAAATTATCTCATCCTTTAGCTCTTGAATTGTTCTTGTCTTATTGACGTACACTTTTTGTTTTAAATATCACCAAAGAAAGAAGGCCAACGGTGTCAAATCATATGATCGTGACGGCGAGTTAACATCGCCATTGAATTTCTCGAGCAGAAGAGCCATTGTTTCGTTGGCCGTGTGACACATTCTTTTGGAACTTGATTTATAGGATATACACCAATCCTTTAAATCATGCAAGGGGAATTAAACCAGTTATATACAAATCTTCCCAATACAATATATTTATACACACACCACAATAGTGAAGAGGGTATTATGCATTTGTGCTGATGTGTGTAACGCCTTTAAAAACTGGTCTTAGACCCACCTTAACGTATACTGATCGACTTAGAATCACTTTCTATATCGAACTAACGGTGTCCGTCCAGCTTTCTGGCTGTCCATGTAACCTTGAGCGCAAAGTACAGCTCGAAATTTTGAAGATAATTTGATAGCATTTGGGACATAGGTTCTTATTGGCACAAGGACCAAGCCTTTTGAAAATGGGCCGAATCGTAGGACCATGAAGGAAGATAGGGGGAAATTTCTGCCTCTAACAAATTTTCAAACCAATTTTAATGGAGTTTATAAACATAGATAAATCCATATTTATATGGACACATTAGCATGATGTGTTTTTAAATAATGTGGTGTAGGGTAGGGTATATGGTCGGGATTGACCGACTGTACTTTCTTACTTGTTTATAATTTCTTTGTTTTAAATGTAAGTTAAGCGAACGAAATCTTCGCTCGAAATCGACGAACAAGCTGCAATTTTTTTTCTTCAAAAACGCATTAAATTTTATGAATACGATTTTCGCATATTAACATTAAACAAGCCACTCTTTTCAATGGCATTTTAACAATTAACCGCTCAGTAGTGACGTTCAGTAATAAGCCACTTGCCGCTCAAACTTGACGCTTTGACGCTCATCGCTCAGCCGCTTGACGCTTAGCCGCTCATTGCGTGGCCTCGGCCTTAAGTAGTAATAAACCTTAAAATTATTCATACATAAGGAAATTCGATTATATAAAAACTATAACTATACGTTAATATATTTGTCACTTGCATAAATTTTCGTTTCGAAAATTATTATAACTTAATTTTCAATATTGGTAAAACACGTGAATGTAGGTTTTTAATACCTTATTTTGACTTATATCCCACAAACTAAAAAATATATCGCAAAAAGTGGCGTATACGACAAAATTGAAAAATTTTTTCAAACGTGATAATGGCTATAACTTAAAAATTTTTTTCCATGACCTTGGATATTTTTACGTAAATCGATAAAGAACTTCAAATACTATATCTGACAAAAATATTGGACGACTTTTTTCACGTAAATTTTTGTGAATAATAATTTAAACCTTAAGATTCGATTTCCCAAAAAAAAATTTTTGTGATATACGGCAAGATAACTTCGGCACGACGAAATATCCAAAATGATTTGCCCCAAAATCCCATTCATAATGTTTAAGTTTCTTACAAATTTTCGAGCTAAGTTCGAACATCAATCAAATTTTTGTAACAAAAACTTAAACCACAACTTTATCTGCTGAGATGACAAAAATCTTTGAAACATATTTAAACAAAAAAAAAGTTCACATTTTCATCCTCCCCTCCTTGTTACATATGCCAAACAAAAAAAAAAAAAAAAAAATTATTTCTTTGGTTAAAACTATTACTATAATTAACAATTTCTTTAATATCTCATTTCGTCATTTGAGCAAAACTTAGTAATTTGTCAATGTCTTGTCTGCAGTCCAGTTCATTTCAGTTTACTCTACTCAGTTCAGATTAGTTGAGAAACTATTTACTTATTTATTTAGGTCAAATTATTTTTTCTAACACTTGACAAAAACATAAAATATTAATACATTTGAGTTGAAGGAAGGCTTTTTTATACTTAATAACGTATTCATGAATTTACAAATTAAATTATTAATTTATGTGAGAGAGAAATTAAGAAATTTTATAAAAAAAATTTATGTTTTAAATAAAATGACAAAATGAAAGAGGTAAATGCTTACGAGGAAAATTTATTAAATAAGCTTAAAGTACATGTGAGATTCAGTGCTGTAAAAAGCTGCAATCAATTGGCGTTGAAATCAAAGTGATCTAAACTTAACTGGTTTCATTCTTTGCTTTCAAAATGATTTCAGTTTTCGAAATTTAAACTTGTTAACATTGCAATATTTTATTACTACATTCATTTTGAAATTATCTTATTTTAGAAATAATTTATTACAACAAAAAAATCCAGTGAATTAATACTCACTTGGAATCTGGGATTTAAGAAAACTTTGTAAACAAAAACTGACTTTGTTGGCCATTCAAAATTATTCGAGACAACGTTATTTCTAGAAGAAGAAGTTTTATTTGAAGAGAACAAAGATTTTGATTCTGATTTAATGTTAAGTACAACTAATGAAATAGACTTGAAAAAATTAGAAGCTTAGCTGCATTTTCTAATTGTTAGGCAAAAATTTGAAATTTTGCTAAAAAATATATATTTTTTGCCAAAAAAATTATACATCAAAATTGACTGCGAAGATTAAACTAAATTTAACAAAAGTTAAAAAAAGTCTTACTAATTCTTTAATTGCGAAATTTTGGTTGTTTTAGTTATTTCAATAAACTTAACCGTTTTCAAGTAAAGCGAATATATGTGCAACCTTGTCCATTTTCGGAGTAACAGTATACATATTCCGAAACAAGAGCTAACCTAGAAAAACAGTTAGCACCACTGGATTCAGCTTATAAGACTTAGATTTATCCGCTGGGAGCCCCGCTTGTCGGGTGTTTCAACTAATACAGTGTTATAAATCAAGTTCTTAAGTTTTCGTCCTGTCAATGCCGAACGAAAATTTTCCTAATCACGATTTACGTTCACAAAGAAGCTGTAGCCTGATAAAGTTTTCCTACTCAAGCACAAACATTCAGTCGATAGTAATATCGATAGTTAAATCTGAACTATCGATAAATATCGATAGTAGAAAATTGATTAGTATCCGAGTACTACTGGGAAGGCCCCTAGTGAAATTTGATGCAGAAAATTTTTGTGGAACATTTTAACTCTCTAAAGTGCCGTTTTATTATACTTTTGTGTGAAAGTTGGAAATAAGTTTAAAAATTAGCCCTTAAAATGAGAGTTAGAGGGTTAATATATTCCACGAAAAGAATCGCCATACAATTCTACTAAAGACATCTGACATAAATTTTAAGCTGAGAAATACATTTAATATATTTTTTTTTTGACTTTTTCCAAACGCCTTTTTAAAAAAATCCAAAAACTTCAAAGGCCGAAATTTCGAAACGCCGAGCTTACTTTTCAAAACCCTTTGGCAGAGGCTGTTTTTTTTTTTTTTGTTGCACAGTGTAATTAACGTGAAATCATGTGCTTACAACTATATCGATTGCAATCTTTTACAGTTCTGTTTAGACTTTGAAGTAAACTGGAGCAAATGCAATGTTATAGTCTGTTTTTGACTGTTGAATTTGTTAAAGAGCAAATAACATACAGGATGGCAACAAAGACTTTTGAAATGACTGTATAATTACCTCTAGCATAGAATTAAGAGTGAACTATAGAATAGTTTATAGTAAAAACTGTGAAATAGGCTATAAGATCGGCTTACAATATTTTCAATTTCAATTGAATTGAATAATCAAAAATAAAACAGAACATCAACTACAATGTAGTACATACTATGGAATATAGACTAGTCCAAAAATTAAAAACGGAAACATGGTGATTCGACTATTTGTCATTCACAGCTGCAGAGTCGACATGATTGCTTTAAAGCATGCCTGTATCGCTTTAATCGTGAAACTTGCACATATTGTGCATGTTGTTATAGTGTAAGCGAAGATGCAAATCATTTAGTTTTAAAGTGTCAACGATTTGTCGCTGGAATAAAAGAAGTTAAACTCTTAAGTAGACAACTAATTTGTGTGGCACAAGCTGCCTGGCTGGGACCACTTGTATTTTATATGGAGTTTTTTGGGGCTATAGAAAAACTCACACTAACGAACCCCTGGGCCTGGCTGGGACTACATTTATATGTATGGAGTTTTATGGTTATAGCAGGAAAATTTTTTTGTCAAATAGAACAATTCTTCGAAAAATAGTACAGAAAGAATTCTTATGTGTTGCGTTTGATTTTTTATACGTTTGCTTTTGATTTAATTTTATAGAGTACATAAATAATAGGGCTGGGCCTATTCAGGCCACGGTAGATTCAATATTCACATAATTTTCATTTGGCCAATTGGTTGGTTGGTCAATTGCCACTCCCAAGGTGTACAAGTTACACTTTTTTCTTATTTTTTTTTTCTTTTATAAAGTTTCGTTCTAAAATATGCAACAATTGTATGAAAAAAACTGGGAAAAATCAAAAAATGCCTGGTCAAGCCCAGGTATACACTTAAGGGTTAAGAGAATGCTAGTATTTGTATAAATAAAGGAATTGTGAAACAGATTATGCTAAGTTGACAGGAAAAATATATTTTCCAATATATAACAAAATTAAAATCAGTTCATCAGGAGCTCTAAAGACAGAAAGACATACGGAGAAGAAATAAGTATGAGATATTGATGTCTGGCGTTCTCTATCAATCCCCTCATGCGAAAAAAATACTAACCGGTGGTTGTAGGTGTGTTGTACAGTGTTGTTGACAAGTCATTTCACCTCTTTGAAAAAAAGACTAGACTTGAAAAGAAACTGGACTTAAGAAAAAAAAGACGAGTGTAAATGCCAGATATAAGACAAAAGTTTGCAATTATAAAATTAACTAGACTATAGGATACAAAACAGGACCGTACACTTCTGCTCTCCAAGGTTGTAAATACGATTCATCTTTATGGATCACCCATTTCGGAAGGAATATTAAGCTGTACGTCCGTAGCTGTAGCGGATGTAGCACCATATTCCTTTGAGGCAGCATGTGTGGAAGCGGATGTAATCCAATAATCAAGATGCTTAACTAAACCCTAACCTTGACAACATACTCTATTACAACCTAGAATATGAACAGGCCTATAAACTCGATTATAGAGTTTGTACCATAGAATTTGTTTTATAATAGTGTTAAACGAAGACTAAAGATTAAAGAAGTTTCGGAACCTAAATCCCATTCTGGGATGACTTCGGACTATATCGCACCTATTCAACAATACTGTATTAACTCGAAATTTTTAGTTTTTCACTTTTTGGAAATAATCGAGAGGTATTATTCATATCTACCCACTGTAGAAATATCTAACTATTTTGTCTGCCTTTTGGTAAAGAAATGGTTGGCTTACAAATACTTTTTCATATGCCTTTAATATTAAATTAAAAATAGTTTTGCTTCTACTGAAAATTTTAAAATTTTGAGTTAATGCACTATTGTTGAACAAGTGCGATATGTATGTTTGTAAGGCAGAGCCACGATATTCAAAGTTAGTTCAGATGTCCCATCATCCATCTAGCGGGATCTGCATTGTCCAATGAATAGACCTTAGTTTACTTTGTTTCAAGCAGAAGTAACTTAAGTGATTTTTTACAGGATAGCGTAACAAACATTTTAGTTTGTCGAGGTCCTGGAATTTGTATGTATCCATAGATGAATTACTTTTCGTTTTTAACATGATTATATCGTCTTCCTAATGTAACCAGCAGGCGTACCGAAAAGGGCTCACGACCAATAAATAGACTTTGAGAGCCTTTTGCTTGTCAGCTAATCTCTTCATTGACTGCATGGTGTTCAGGTGTCAGGCACCCAACATAAAAGAAAATTGTTAAGTTAATCTTAACAACAATAAACTACTTTCTATAATTTAGTCTAAAACCGTTAAACAAAAGCTTAATAATTTTTTCTTAATCGGGCATGGGGTGAAAATCGAATGCGAGTAAAATTGAAGCCGAAATATTTAAAAACTACCCTGTTCTTGAAGTTTATAAAACTTTTACCTTTTGGGAACATTATAATTTGTATGCCATTTATTCTAGGTTAGGATTAGGTAGAACGATTGGAGTGACGACAATTTTGACACCGTCACCCGGAGACCGTACGGTCCATTGTGATACCAAAGGTAGCAAAAAAATATTAAGAAGAAAATAAAAACTGAAAACATAGGGAATAGTGGAAGATAATATCGAACCAAAAAAGAACAACAGCCCTTTAAAACACACAAGGCCAAGATAAGCCCAGTCCTTAGCCGCTGTTATACAGACCGGTCATGCCCAACTAATCAGTAATCTTAGCCTGCTGTTCTGCAGCCTAGAATAGTGGCACAGAAAAAGCTCAACTGTCGCTATCTCATATGTGTCCTCTTTCAAACTTCGTAGATCTGACAAGTCAGGTCCTATTTCCACCACCATCCTGTCTATCGTACAGTGGCTCGTACGTAGAGCTTAGTAGAGTCTTATAATCCTAACCAGAATAGCGGTTGAAATCAGAAAAAAAACAAGTAAGAAAGTGCAGTTGGTCAAGCCCGACTATATGATATCCTGCACCACAGCATTTTAAAACACACTTACGAGAGTGCACCCCTTTCGGGACCCATGCAGAATGATGCTTATGTGTCCATATTAATATGGATCTATATATATTTTAAATTTCATTAAAGCGAGAGGCAAAAATTGCCCCTATCTCCCCTCTTGGTCCTACGATTCGGCCCATTATCTATAAGCTTGGTTCTTGTGCCAATAAGAACCAATAAGCCGTTTTATCAAATTATCTCCAAAATTGCGACCTGTACTTTGCGCACAAGGTTACAAGGACAGCAAGCCAGCCGGACGGACATACTTTAAGGTGGGTCCAGGACCCATATTTAAAGGTTTTATGAACATCAGCACAAATGCATAATACCCTCTCCACTTTTGTGGTGTGGGTATAACTACGTTAACAGTTGGAAAATGGTAACTAAAATTCCTCATCAATTTAGATTTTGATTTAATCACGAATAGCAAAATAATTGCTCATCGCTGCTAAAATATTTATTAATTCTAAATAAGGAAAAAAAACAAAAACTACTCTTAGCTCTACTTTTTCTATACAAAATGCTTCAACTAATAAACGGGTAGCCTTATCAGGAGGGTATTTTACTTTCGGTGACTCCTCAGCCAACCCAAGCGAATCAGGAAAGCTTAAAATTATAAAAATCTTTAGAAAATGATTAGCTGAAGGAACTTGTGGAACCTCAACTTTCCATATTTTATTGTTATAGAGATGTTTGACTTTAAAGTTCATTCGGGTACTGGGGTACCCGACAAAATTTGCATCCTTCCTAGTCATCATAAATATCTCAGTTTTTTTAGTTAGTTAGTTAATTGCTTTTTTTTTCAAAAGAACTTGTACAATAAGTATTATAATTTTATGATTAATGGGAAATAGATTTAACTTCTATGACATATTGTTCATTCGAAATCTCAGTTTTATACAGGGTTTACATAAACTTCTTATTAAGAAATCCGTTTAAACCCCTTTTTAAAAATGCAATATTCACGCGGCAATTGCATACATTTCAAAGAAGAAAAAATGAAAGGAACTAAAAATAAAAACATTTTTCATATTTTCGAAGAAAGCGGCACTTAATTGTTTGCTAGAAGATTACAAAATCCAAGATCGTTAAACATTTTTAAACAACAGCATAGAAAAAACTAATGCACTATATATAAATTTATTAAACATGTAGGAAAGAAACATTTGTTCAGAAGTTTCAAAAAAGGACATTTTAGAAGTTGATAATATATTGCATAAAATTTAAAACAGATTTTGTGTTTAGCTTAAGTATAAGAAACTACAACCTTTTGCTTAATTTTAAATTATTTTTAATAACTTAAGATAGTGAAATTTGCTAAAATAATTTAGAGGATTTCCTTTAAGCCGTAATTTTTCGGAAAAATATATTCTTTCTGTAGACTTTTAAAACTGTTTTACATTTTTAACACTGATTTCCAAATTTATACAACGGAATCTTTTAAAATCCATATTAAAGGGCATCTAACGGTGACATGACCTTGGCTAAGATCAATTTTTGTGTTAGCTCCCACAGAAAAAATAAAAAAATCTTTTTTTTTTTGTTTAAATTTAAAGGGATTTTAACAAAAACCTTTATTTTGAACTCAAAATTTCAAACAAATACGCTCTTCATACAAAATCAAAATTTTCTAGAACACAAAATAAAGGACATGTGACCAACCTGCAGAATATTGGTTTAATTCATACCAATTTTCCTATGCACATTTTATGCAACCGCTTACATTCTTTCTTGTTAAATTTGCTTATTTTTTATTTTTGAATAATAAATTAATATTATAATAAATTTACAAATTTTTTTTTCTAATAAAAAATTAATTTGAATAAAAAATAATTATGCTTCACTTAAAAATCAAAAGTTTCAAAAACTAAAAATAAAGGATATCTGACCGACCGGCTGAATATTAGTCTTATCCTCACCAATTTTGCTATGCATATTTCCGGCAAATATTTACATTTTTTCAAGCTAAATTTGCTATTTTTTTATTTTTGACTAATTTTAAATGTATTTTGTATTTTAATTAAAAATTGATTTAAATTCAAATAATAATTATGGTCTACCTACAAAAGCAAAATTTTTAAAACCCAATATTGTTCTTATCCACACAAATTTTGCTATAAGTATTGCAGGCAAATATTTACACTCTTTCTTAATTATTTTGCTTATTTTTTTTTAATTTTCACATATTTCAATAAAAAAAAATATGTTTTGCAAAAAAACTTTGTATGTTTAATTTAAAATTCATTTTAATTCGAAAAATAATTATGCTCCACTCCAAAATCCAAATTAAAAATATTAAAAAATAATTTGAACTTAAAAATCAAAAGTTTCTAAAACCCAAAATAAAGGACATGTGACCAGGTGGCAGAATATTGGTTTAATTTAAACCAATTTCTCTATGAACATTGCAGGCAACTATATTCTTTCTAGTTATTATTTTTTATTTTTTTACTTATCCCTTATTTTATACCCAGAAATGTTTTTGTAAATAGAATTTTGTATTTTTATTTACAAATAAGTTTTAATTCTAAAATAATTAGGCTCCACTTACAAAATCAAAATTTGCAAAAACCCAAAATAAAGGACATGTGACCAGGTGGCAGAATATTGGTTTAATTTAAACCAATTTCTCTATGAACATTGCAGGCAAATATCTATATTCTTTCTAGTTTTTATTTTTTATTTTTTTACTTATCCCTTATTTTATACCCAGAAATGTTTTTGTAAATAGAATTTTGTATTTTTATTTACAAATAAGTTTTAATTCTAAAATAATTAGGCTCCACTTACAAAATCAAAATTTTCAAAAACCCAAAATAAAGGACATGTGACCAGCCAGCAAACTCTTGGTTTAATTCAAACCAATTTTGCTTTAAGTAATGCAGGTAAATATCTATATTCTTTCTAGTTATAATTTTTTATTTTTCCAAATTTTATACCAGAATTTTTTAATTGTTTTTTTTTTTTTTTTTTTTTGTAAAAAGAATTTTGTATTTTTAATTAAAAATTAATTCAAGTTCAAAAAAAAAATTATACTTGCTCCACTTACTAAATCAAAATTTTCAAAAACCCAAGCATAAGGACGTGTGACCAGCCTGCAGAATATTGGTTTAATTCAAATCAATTTTGCTATGAATATTGCAGGCAAATATTTACATTCGTTCTAGATAAATTTTCCCTTTTTTTATATACGTATGTATTTAAAAAAAATTTTTTTTTCTTATAATTATATAAAAGTAATAAAGGATATATAACCAGCTTGCAAGAGGATGGCCTGAGCTAAACATATTTTGAAGTTATCATTGCCGACAGAGATCTACATCCTTTTAACACAAAATTTACTGAATAAGCTTAATAGTTTTTATATTATGTTAAATACAAATTGTCAGTTTTTCTAATATTTTTTACCTTTATGTGGCCATTTCTTAGATTTTTTCACCTGCCAGTTAGATTAAGACAAGCTACTTGGACAAATATTCTCTTTACGCACAAAAAAACAAAAGAAAATTCTTTACAAACACACATACACAGTCACACATGTACGCACTTGCACAAACAGCTGCTTAAACTTGTAGAAAAAAAATTACACAAGCAGAATAACAAATAAAAAAAATCTCATAAGGAAAGAAATTGTAGTTCCCAATTTCCTTTTATACAGAGATTTATAGAAATTCTGTGTGTTTGTGTGGCTGTTTTTTAGCTACCAAATCTTGAAAGCAGCGGCAAAAATCAGGGGGAATGGTGTAGATATGTCGGAATTTTTTTCGGTGGTTTTTGTATATTTTTGCTGTTGATTTTTTCTACCAGCCTGTAATGTTTGTTTTTTGTTGTAGCAATGTGTTGCTACAAGGCCAGCAATTTTCCAACATGTGAGTTTTACATATGGTGGCAAAATTTTTTGAAACAAAAATTTTAGATTTGTTGGGATTTTTTTTAAGAAATTTACTTTTTTCTAATTTTTGAGATTTTTTTTATTATTTTTTTTAAAGAAAATTTTCAGCACTTTTTTGTTTATATTTGATTTTTTGGGGTTTTTAAGGTGGTAAATTTTTTTTCACATTTTTTATAATTGTTGCAAAACTAACACTCGTTTAAATTTTTTTTTTTTAAAAGAATTTTTTTTTTTTTAAATATTTTTAGTTTCTTGCTTAAGCAAACGGACGCACGATAAACTCGTCTCGTCGTAGACTAAAATTTTTACGTTTGCCTGAAAATCCATAAAGGATGCAAAATAAAACACACACACACTTATAGAAAACTCACACATTTTACATAAAAACACACAAGGTTTTGTTAGTGTAAGTATGAGTGTATAGGTTCTGTGTGTGTGTGTGTTTGTCTTTGGCTGAGTGCAAAAGCAACAAGAACAAATAAAAAACTACAGCAGCAGCAAATACGTAGCTAGCAGCAACAACCGAAATGCCAACAATACCAACACCAGAAACAACAACAACAACAAGAGCAGCAATAAAAATGAATATTGGCAGCAACAACCAGAAATGAAAAAAAAAACAACCTAAACTGCCATACAAACCTACAACTAACGACTCCAACACAACGACGGCAACGAATAAACCAAACAGCAGCAACACAAAATACTCTTACAAACACAAACACACACATACACAGAGCCATAGAAATTGTTCCTCAACATTTTTGAACTGAAACCTAAAGTGAAATTCATGCTCATTTTATTGTTAATATTCATGTTGCTGTTGTTGTTACTGCTACAATATAAAATCTCTGTATAAATATTGCTGCGTTTTTATACCCCAAAGTACGATAATGAAAATTAAGCAACACACTCATTTTCAAACTTCCAACAAGAGATTGTTTAACAGGCAGACAGACAGACAGACATACATTCACATCCGTTCAACCTCTAGTTCGTTTACGAATATTGAATATACAGAAAATTGCTCGTTATATTAACCTGCTCTTGACTTATTCTGCAATTTTTATTGTTCACGCAACAAATACACTTGCCAACACACACAGACTCACACACTAACATTTTAATTTAACAACAGACCAACTGTAAAACCTGTTTACCTTTATGCTCTTTTAGAACTTTTTCTACAGAGCGGCAAGATAAAAAGATGACACCAAAAAAAAAAAACACAAAAAAACAATCTCCAGCAGAAGTGGCTATAACAGTAAAAGGCATTTTATTTTTCTTAAAATCAAGCTGCTATTTAAAATATATAAAATATTTCTGTACAAATTTAGCAGCAGTCCTACTCTCTAAAAAGCAGAACTATGTGACATAGATTCGGGAAAAGTCTCTTTTCTCTAATGCGTTTTCTTAAAAGAATTTTTTTTTTCAAATATTTTAAATCTGCAGCCTGTAAATATGCTTCATTAAAACTCACATAACTAGCACCTTAAAGTATGCAATTAATTGCGAGAATGTTGAAAACACTCTCTCACGCTCTTTCTCTCTATATCTCCTAACGTACTAAAGCAGGTGTCAAACAACCATTTTAACAAAAGAAAAACAAAACAAAATGCAATTATCTTTATCTTTCTTTCTCTCACTTTCTGTCCCTTAACTAACTCTCTGTTGTTATTTTTATTGCAGCTTCTGTTATTGCAACTTTAAGCTTGAAGTAGTTTGTTTTTATCTTTGCTTTAAAGCTTGTTTTAAGCTTTTAAGATAATGTTAAACTCGAATTTCATGCAAGCTTAACATTTAGCATAGTTTTAGGTGCTATAAAGTGCCTTAACATTTTTACATATTTCTAGGCGCCATAATTTCCCTTAGCATAGTTTTTCACTCTTATAATAGTTAAAAGTTTTATAACTAGTTTACCCTCTAGGAAAGTTTCCCTAGAAGGGTTAATACAAAAGAAAAGGAAACCAGTTATACAATTTTAAATAAAACACGGAAAAAAGCTTTTATATAAAGCTAAATACAAAATGTAACTATTAAAAGTTTAGTTTTAAGAAAAATGTTTACTTTTTTAGTGAATAATTAATAAAAAGATGTAACAAATTTAAAAAAATACTGTAAGGTATGTGATATAAATAGTTTTAGAAAACGAACAGATTTTTAATCGATTATATTGTTTTCAGTACATTAAAAAATTGATTTCAAAAAGATTTTCTTCTTATTTACTGTCTATACTTTTAAAATTGTATCTTTTAAACGTTAGTCTTTGCTGTACTTTGAACATAAAACAATTCAGAAATGGACTTTAAACGAGTTCGAAGCTCATCATCATCACACCTTTTAAAAACGATTGTTTTGAAATAGATCGATTTTCACCACATAACAATCACAAAAAAAGCAATTGAAAAATCAAGTTAGAGTGCTTTATTCGGCTAAGCCGGATCTTTGATACCTTCCACCCACAGTTAGAATATTTCCGTAGTGGGCTTTATATGGGACATATGGTAAATTACAAGGCGAATGTAAGAAAGTAAACTCAACTCGTCAGCCGTTCATCAGCTGTTTCCACGGCGAATTAACAAAAAATAGGGAAACGTCAAAATATAATTTTGTTTATGTTTTGCGCCAAAATAACCCAAAAAATTTCTTAGAAAAACTGCGAATAATTAAAGTGAATTTAATAATCTCTTTTATAACCCAAATAAAATATTAATATTGTTTTTCAATCAATTTTTGCCTTGTCAGCATTTTTGACAGCCGCCTATTAAATTGCAAAAAATACATGCGGCTTTATGTAGTTGTAGAGTTGCACTTACCTTGCTAAATTCGCCTAGGGAAATTAGGCGCCGATCTTCACGAAAACTAAAAAAGTTGTTTATAGTCATATAAAAATATGGCTTGATCAAATTTTAGTATATATCACTATTTCTTACGGTTTTACGGGTACTAAAGCTGTATTCTGGGCTGATTATTGACCGATCTTCACTAAAGTTCACAGTGCCATTTCTAGTTTTATAAAACTGACGTAACAAATTGTGTTATAATACCATAATTGTTTACGGTTTTAGGCGTACTGAACTCTTTTCCGACAAATAGCTTTATATGGGGCATATGGTTTATTATGGACCCGAAATTAATTAATTTCTAGTCACCTAAATCGAATTTTTGCAAAATCTCGTATCATTCTGCCACTATTTATACTAGTTCTTGTCCAAAATTATAAATTTTTTAGGATGGTTGTTCCACATTTTGATTCATAATTCCTATTTTTCGGAACAGATTTTGCTAGATTTCAATCCCAAACTGCTTATGAGAACTAGAAACAATTTCACTGCAATATTGTTCTTTTCTTTTGAGTCGTTTAAAAGTGAACGTGATTTCAACAGACGGACAAACTGATAGACAGGCAGACAGACCGGCTGAGAAAACTGAATTGATAAAACTCGCGATTTCCGTAAAAAAACAAAATTGAAATTGAATTTAATTATCAATTCAGTAAATTGTGAACAAAATCAAAAGTTGTCCACCGATTGCAATGAAATAAAGCTCATTTCGTTCGAAATATGTTTAACACACATTTTGTTAGACCTAAACTGTGATTTTTGTCGCATTTTTATTGTTTTATTAATTTATAGAGATCGTTTTTTTTTCCAAACTTGAAAGATATTTCTAAAACTACTGGGCAACTTAAGAAACAATGTAAGCAAGGCTTAAAGATACACTCAACCAAAAATCCAATCAAAATGTACGTTAAGGAAACGAATTATGTTTATTAAAATATTTTCTATGGCTCAACGAATTTTTCGTTAATATAATAAAAATAGTATCAAATAATAATAAAATGGACATAATGCGGAGAAAAGAGACAACAGCACTAGCACAACACATCCTACATACTGGTCACACAATTAGGTTCGATGATGTAAAAATTGTAAGTCTTTAATGTTTATGTGGTACATTATTGTATTTATTTTATTGTTTATATCATTTTTAAATAGACAATCCCTTGAAAAAGTCGACAAACAATCGACGAAACGTCGGGAACAAAATATTGTAATTAAAAATTGAATTTTATTTACATTGAAGAAATTTAGGCCCTATTAGCTTGACAAAAATAATATTCATAAATTCATCACTCTGGCCAAAGAAACAACTACAACAACAAAATGTTCATTATATTAACGAATAATTCGTTGAGCTAACGAAAATATTTTAATAAATGTAATTCGTTTGCTTAACGTACATTTTCATTGGATTTTTGGTTCAGTGTAATACTGTTGTCGAGCTTCGTATTTTTTTTAACTGAATATGGTGAATCGTTTTCAAGTTATTCCATTATATGTAGTGAAAGTGTCTTAATTTTAGACATAACGGTATATTTCGAAAAGTCAAGATGATAGAAAAAATGGAGATTTGAAATCAGCGACCACAAATTAGTAAAAATTTGCATTTAAGTTCCAGGCCGCAAAAAAATTCAATTTTGTTCCCTTGTGAAAATTTTTATATTTTGTTTTTAAACAATCTTTTCACAAAATTATGAGCGGTTTGATTTATGAAAAACAAAATAAAACATTGGTTGCACAAACTAAATAGTAAATACCAAAGATTTAACACAGGGCAGTATGACCACCTTGAGTTAAAGTGAGGGTAAAATATGCAACATGTTTAGCATGTTTTTCATTAACATATTCAGAAAAGAACTTGAACATTTTTCCCACAGTTGAATTTTTTGTACAAGCGAATAAAAAAAATATAGAACATTTAACATTAATGCAACATATTTCTTAGAAAAGAACTCGCCATTAGAATAACCTCTTCACAACTAGTTGTGGTAGAGGGTATAACAACTTAGGAACCGCTTTTCTTGTATTAAGCCATCGATATATAGAAAATATTAAATAAACAAAAACCATGAGATACACATTTTTTGGAATCGGTCTTTAAATGATTAAATTGCTCTCAACAAAAACGCTACTAAAACTTAAGTTAAAATTAACACGATATTGTCATGCAATTTGGCAAAAACGAGTTAAATATAAAAAGAAATTGTAAAGTCAAATTTTATTTAGTACAAACGTTACTAGACATTATAGTCCAGCACTTGTCCCGTTCGACAGGCATTTGTTTGAATCGATCTCACTGAAATCAACTTCACTTTGGACTGAAGCCAAAGTCAATATGTTAGCAAAAAGATGGAAGTAGGTTCTATCTAGCGATAGCTGAATGCCCCAGAAGCCTAAACATTGTTGCAACAGTTGAAGCGTCAAAAAAAGTTAATTTGAGAAAATAAACAGTTTGTTTTAATTTTCCAAAAGTTTACTTTCTTGACAAGATGCTTTTCATAAATAACCGATTTAATTATCATTTTAATTATTTAATAATTCTATTGAAGATAAAATTATGTCAAACTGGAATGTTAAAATAAACCTTTACCGAAGTTTTATATGTAAGACCAAGATTTGGGTTTATTAGGTTCAAACTAAAACTTAACTCACCTTTAAGCTTTCTGTCTAAAGAATCTGTATCTCAAACTGTATTTCTTATTTAAGCCGCTAGTATATTTTTACATTCTTAACCTTTTTCTTATATTTATATCACTCTGTTAAACTATCCTTTTGTTAAAACCCACTTTTTATTAACATTTATCTAAAAAAAAAATATGACAAAATTATCTTAAATCTGCAATTATGCTTCATTTGAGCTTTAGTAGAAAAATCTGCACTTTTGCAGAAAAATCTGCACTCTTGCAGATAAATCTGTAAGTTAGGGGTAGAACTACCCCTGAGATAAACTTAACGAAATCTAAAATGTATCTAAAAGAGAGCAATTTAAGTTCTAAACGAGATAACTGTTTTGTCTGTTTAAGGGGGGAAACTATTTCAAACTACCCCTTAAACAGCCAAAACAGGACATTTTTGAATGAAAAAAAACTAAAGTTTTTGTACAGCCTTCTAAAATTATAACAGATGTTTAAGCAAACGGAAAATGTTAAGGAATGTTTGGCTATTTATTTGCAAAATAAGTCAACTATTTTAAGGATTGCTGCGTCATTTTATTTATAATAAATATAAAATTCAAAAACATTTTCAAAAGTTTATTTTAAAGATTTTATAAATTTATTTGTAACATTTTTATAGTGTAATTTAAATAGTCGTTATTATTTTATTATAGTTTCCAGTGCTGGCCGAAGCTTTTCTGTTAAAATATTTATGTTGCAATAAAATTTTAAAGCTTTTTTTTAACTTTTATTGCTTTTAAAGTGTATTTCATGCAATTATGCACTTTTTATAGGGGTCGTTAAATAAAAAAAGAGTTGTTTTCGTAATGGAGTAAAGTTTTGTAGTGATTTTTTTCAAAAACACAAAAGCTTTCCGAATTTCGAGTTCAAAGTTGAAAGATGCACTTAAATTATGGCTTTCAATGCAGTACATATTTGAAATTGCTATTCAAAGGAGAAAAAAGTAAACAAGTGATTTTTAGGACTTTTTTTAAAGAAATTAATTTGACTGTATGAACATATTTCTTTTCCAAGATCTGCGTTTGCTATCATGTCATCTGTAAATAGAAGAAAAGTTATTTTTCGAAACCATAAGAAAAATGCATAGACATCTATATGCACTTACATTTCCTATAACATTTTCAAATAGTATTTTATTGCTTAGCAGGCAGGAACAGCTCAGTGTTATTGTCTCTTTTTAAGAACTTTTTTAAACAAAACATATCGCAGTACTAACACAAAACAGAAAGTACTAATCTGTTACAAGCAAAAGTGCTACATTCGACTGAGCCGAATCTTATATACCCTTTTAATGAATTATTATATATAATAATTCGATTTGACTAATATTTTGGAGTATTAAAGAAAAATTGAACTATGCCTGTTCCACACTCGCTGAAAAAATAAACATTTATTTTTGGTGTTTGGTATGATTTAAGCCAGAGTTCAGAAAAATGCATATATAATCGTTCATATTCACGCAATCATGAATTTCCTCATGAATGAGAAATTAAAAATTTGTAAAAATTTAAAAAAAATTTTTACAGTGATGAATGAATTGGTAATTTTTGCGAATTCTCTCATGAACGTGAGTATTAAAACAATTTTACATTTTCTCACTAATAAGGAATGAAAAAACAAAAATTTAAGCAACGCTATTCATTCCCTGCAAATAAAATTGGACCTCCTGATCCATTTTGATAAAATGGACTACTCCATGGACTGGTCCGATGTAATGCAAGCATGGACCATGTCATTGTTAAAGTGTTTGTAGTGAGACTACATGTCTTCGTTTTTTAACGACATGCTTTCGTTTTTAAACGACTTCAAAACTAATCCTCTTGTGTACACCATGGAGTTGTTTTAAAACTACTCCTTTGTAGTTAAATGCTGGGTTATATGGTCCTCCTCTAGGACATCGTAATGTTAAATAGACCATGTTTTTTCCACACGTTTGGGTTACTTTTGGACTAGTCCTGGTCCCTTGTGGACTACTCTTTACACGCGTGTTTGGACTGGTCCTATTATTTGCAGGGTTAGTATTGTTGTCTTTGCTCGACAACTTGCATTACCACAGCACAAATAGCATATGTATGTGTATAAGGGTGACCGTTAAAATCAAAAGTTGGATTCATTTAGGTCTCACTCGCCAATTTGGTGGGTATTGATAAAAAAACAACTCCAAAAATTTTTTAGGACGATCGGCGAAGGCTACGCCGTCCCTCAAGCCCGCCAAAATTTGAGAAAAATCGTAAAGTCCGACTTGTATGACTTATATTTAGGAAAATATTATTTTTACATAAAAATAGTTTTCTAAGAAGTTGTTGTTAGTAAAGTTTCCAACAACTTTTGCCTTAACAAGTTTTCTCTAAAATTCATATTGAACAAAACCTAATTAAAATAAAAAGTAAACAGCAGCATTGATGCGAATTTTTTCTTTAGAACTGTTTTTTCTTACAGACGTCAATTCAGCTTTAATATTTGTGTTTAAGTGCGTTTGCTTAAAAAAAAAAATAGTCAGACGGATATCATTTGTTTCTAACGTACCACGGTTGATAAAGATAGTGCAATTGTACTTTCTTGATACAATTCAAACCCAAAAAGTACGGTGGTACCCCCGTGACTCATTTGGTACTATTTCCAAATTGTTCAAACCTAAATGTTTATAATTGATATAAAATGGCAACTCGTATTTACTGTCCAATGAATATAACAGATTTCAGTGTTTGGTGCAAATGGTTTTGCCAAAGTGCAAATGCGAAATTACGTAGCGTTTTTATGAAATCTTAAGGAAACTTTGTGTATTGTGTTGTTGGATTTAACAAAACAGCTATGATATTGTGCATTTGCTCTTTGCAAGACCATTGGCTTTAAAAAAATTTAGTAGCAAAATTCGTTAATGAAATGGTTTTTATACCCATCATAGATGGAAAGAAGCCAGACAACGCGCACTTGGACAATTATGGTATATATGGAAAACGCATGCGTAAAATCTACCATGTTTTATGGCAGCGGAACTTGGCTGTCTACAAATGTAGTCCGTTAACGTATACAGGTGTTCATAAATAAATGACTGAGTAACATTTGCGGTATATTATGGCCTAGTTAGAGCCAGTGGGAATTAATAGTACAGCTTTGAACAGGAATCCACAGGGCAGTAGACGGTCAGGTCGCCCTTAGATGATGTGCAGGAGAAGACTACATAGAGATCTAAGTGTACTCCAAAACACAAAAATTTAAATTCAATAAAAAAATCTGTGATATCAGTTAAAAGGTTAATCAAATTTGCACCAATAGATAATCAATTAAATGTGTTTTTTTTTAATAAACGATATTTTAAAGTTTGATAAAAAAAAAAAATTATGAAAAACGATGCTTTAACTAATAACAAAGATCTCAGGTAATTGGAAATAAATGAAACATAATTAATAAAGTAATTGAATCGAGGAAACTAGTAATCAAATTATTTCTTAGACCCAGAACAGACGGTAAAACGCAACTGCAACGAAATCCTTTAGAAATCATTGTTTTGAAACTAGTTTCAATCGTTTTCCACACACCCTGCAACCTTAATTGTACCAAAATGTAATGGAATTATCACAATCATTTCGATTTTCCTTGAGAACAGATGAAACGCAAACACGAGTTTTCTGCACGCCGGTTTAATTGCAACTGATTTCCAATGCATTTCAAACCGGTCTCAAATGGTCGCGTCATGTGTGGTCCCTCAAAGGAGTCTATGGAATAAGCTCAAATAAAATTCGAAAATAACTAGAAGTTGCAGTTTCGTTGCAGTTGCGTTTCACCGGCTGTTCTGTGCCTTAGATTCAATTGAAATTTTTAATTCAACGTATTAAATGTAGAATTAAAATTTGAATCCAAAATCGAATCTAATGGTTTAGATGTCACCAAAAAATCATTACATCCTCTAATTTTTACCCATAAATATCCATTGTAAACTTTTCAGTTTTAAGTCTTCTTATAATCTATGAACTTTATATTTTTATTTTCACCTTGAATAAACTTAGTAAAGCAGTGAAAGTTGACAATATCGAGTAATAAACATTTAACTCCTTTTTTTCTTCCCAAAATAATGATTTTGGCATAAAAGCTTGCATGTCATGAGGGCTAGGAAGACGAGATATTATTTTTATATAAGAAATATTAAATTTTAAAATGAGCCAAATCGCACAATTATTTCACTTGGCATCCCTACAAATATCCTCTTGAGTTTATAATTTTTGTTAGTAAAATTGAGCTCAAATATTCTCTATTGTCCAATTCACAAGCTCGTTGTAACGTCGTATTCGTCGTATAGTCGTAGAGCACGGCTGATAAAGTTGGTACAATTGTATTTATTTTGGTACAACTCAAAACTAAAAAGTACGCTGGTGCCCCGTGACTCATTTGGGACTATTTGCAAATTTTTCAATTGTTAATAGTTTTAATATGGCAACTCGTATTTACAGTCCAATGAATATTTAGTGGAGTTCAATGGTCTTGCGAAAGAGAAAAAGCAGAATTTCATAGCGTTTTTGTGAATTCTGAAGGAAACTGTGTATTTTGTTGTTGGATTTAACAAAACAGCTAATATATTTCGCATTTGCTTTTTTGCAAGACCATTTGCACCAAACACTAAACTCCGCTTATTTGAATAGATTTTTGCACTTGTTCATTGGACAATTGCATATGCCACATTCAAAATTTAGCATCAGCGGCAGCATAGAAGCGTGTATTTTCGGATGATATTGACAAATTTTAAAGTTCTAGTAGAAAAGACGACTTCCTCTCATTTCAAGATTATTTTGAAACGCAAACTCATACTATTTTGAAATTCGTCATGAAGATTCGTCAAGAAGTCATCAACAGAATTTTGGAACAGTGGTAGCTTCTGCAGTATTATTTTACTTTGAATCGTTTTGAAGGAGATTTTACAAGCGCTAAATTGAATTTTCTATTATCCGGACTTTCTACTCACGCTTATAGAATGTCCTTCCTCTTTCTGCAGTACATATTGAAAATTGTAAACACAATAAAATTGAAAATGCAATCCGAAGAAAACTTTTAGAACACCTCAAAATTTAATTTCGTCAAATGGTGTGCAATTTTTTTGAAAAAGGATTTTTTGGACAAATTCGAATTATCAAAGTTAAGACTCGAAGAAAATCATCTGCCACTTAACGATATTTATATATCGTAGATATGTAATTTTTAATATATCTAAGATATAAAATTGGTATCGTTAAAGATTTAAAAAAAAATTTTAAAGAATACAATAAAACATTTTGCAAAGCTTTAAAAAATAAAGTTAACTTCGAAGACGAAGTTTTAAGCTGGCTAGCAAAATTTACTTCAGAACATGTGATTCCAGCGCATTCGATACTATCGTATCAAATTTTTGTGCATACGAGAGACACTGACGTATCGAATGAAAACTCGATAAATGTAATGTCGAGTTACTTGATATCGAATGCTATTATTTCAAATTCAATACATTTCATTCGATATCCAGTTTCATGATACCAAAATAAAAATTTCGATCAATTTTGCTCGATATCGTCTGCGGTGATTGGACCCCAGCTTTTATTAAAAATGTTTCCAAATTAAAGTAAAAATTGTGATACTATGTATTAATAACGAGTTTCGAGACTTGTCGGATATAGATGCTTTATAAAACTTAAAAATCGAAAATATTTCTATTTTTGGGTCGGAGGTGTCCACAATGAAACATGATTTAAGTAGATCAGTTATTTTTGTTCTTTTAAATTTTTGTTTATAAAATTAGAATAAAAAAAAAATTTAAAAAAAAATGATTTAGTACTATTGGGATCAAAAAGTACGATTTTAAAAGTCCGTTGGTACGATATTGGTTTTCTCATTTATTATCCACCATCCCTGATAGTCGTATAGTTATTTATTGTATTTTTTTGTATTTTTGTTGTTGGTAGTTTTCATACAAAAGTGTTGACTCGGCGGTATGAACTAAGTCCCCAATGAACTAACTCCCCAAACCCAAAATGAACTAAGTCCCCAAATTTGGGGACGTCGTTCATTTGTGGAAAAAACCCGAAAAAGCCAATATGAACTAAGCCCCCAAATAGGTGAACCAAGTCCCTAAACAGGAATGAACTAAGACCCAAATTTCACCAAATTTCCACAAGAGTGACTAAAGTCCTCTAATGAAAGTGAACTAAGTCCCCAAATTAAAAAAATATAGAAATTGTTTTGGGCCTCCATGGTATAAAAAAAACCGGCTTCGCTAACTAAAGCTTCCGTGCATAGCCGGCCTTCGGCCGGACGCAAAGATTTTCCCCTCTATGGTGTATAACAAAGACCGGCTTCGCTAACTAAAGCTTCTCTGCATCCTTGCGCCCGGCCGAAGGCCGGCTATACATAGAAGGTTTAGTTAGCGAAGCCGGTCTTTGTTATACCACAGAGGAGGAAATCCTTGCGCCCGGCCGAAGGCCGCCTATACATAGAAGCTTTAGTTAGCGAAGCCGGTCTTTGTTATACCATAGAGGAGAAAATCCTTGCGCCCGGCCGAAGGCCGGCTATACATGGAAGCTTTAGTTAGCGAAGCCGGTCTTTGTTATACCACAGAGGAGGAAATCCTTGCGCCCGGCCGAAGGCCGCCTATACATAGAAGCTTTAGTTAGCGAAGCCGGTCTTTGTTATACAATAGAGGAGAAAATCCTTGCGCCCGGCCGAAGGCCGGCTATACAGGGAAGCTTTAGTTAGCGAAGCCGGTCTTTGTTATACCATAGAGGAGAAAATCCTTGCGCCCGGCCGAAGGCCGGCTATACATGGAAGCTTTAGTTAGCGAAGCCGGTCTTTGTTATACCATAGAGGAGAAAATCCTTGCGCCAGGCCGAAGGCCGGCTATACATAGAAGCTTTAGTTAGCGAAGCCGGTCTTTGTTATACCATAGAGAAGAAAATCCTTGCGTCCGGCCGAAGGCCGGCTATGCACGGAAGCTTTAGTTAGCGAAGCCGGTTTTTTTTATACCATGGAGGCCCAAAACAATTTCTATATTTTTTTAATTTGGGGACTTAGTTCACTTTCATTAGAGGACTTTAGTCACTCTTGTGGAAATTTGGTGAAATTTGGGTCTTAGTTCATTCCTGTTTAGGGACTTGGTTCACCTATTTGGGGGCTTAGTTCATATTGGCTTTTTCGGGTTTTTTCCACAAATGAACGACGTCCCCAAATTTGGGGACTTAGTTCATTTTGGGTTTGGGGAGTTAGTTCATTGGGGACTTAGTTCATACCGCTGAGTCAACACTTTTGTATGAAAACTACCAACAACAAAAATACAATGTTGTATAACTATACGACTATCAGGGATGGTGGATGGTAAATGAGAAAACCAATATCGTACCAACGGACTTTTTAAATCGTACTTTTTGATCCCAATAGTACTAAATCGCCCAGCCGAAGGCCGCCTGTTGAGAGAAGCTTTAGTTAGCGAAGCCGCAAGAGTCCTTGCAATAAAATTATTTCTCTTTGCAAAATTTAAAAACATTTAAGAAATGAACTAAGTATCCAAAAAATAATTTAGGGGTTTAGTTCATTTTATTTTTTGGGGACTTCGTTCACATGTACTAACTCCCCAAAAAATAAAATGAACGATGTCCCCAAAAACGTGAACGAAGTCCCCAAATATCGTTGTTGTTTTTTCACATACAGTCGTTTGGGGACTTAGTTCATTTTGGGTTTGGGGAGTTAGTTCATTGGGGACTTAGTTCATATCGCCTGTTGATTCATTAAACGTTTGATTTTTTAATTGGGCTATTCACAAAGTGTGCTGTCAAGTCATATCGTCATAATGTCCTAAATATTATTTTACAATTGTTTAAAAAAAATATTGTTGTGTTTTAAACAAAATAAAAATTTTAATGCTGTGTTCATTATTTCGTCGTAACTGTACATTAAAAATCTAAATTATAAGCGCCTGCCCACAGCAGTCATATATATATTTCTTGTAATGTTTTTAAGACATATGACTTAACAACTTTATGACTACCTTGTGAATAGCCCAAATGTGTTTTAAATATGTTGTATTTATACCAGGACTGGAAATGTTCGATTGGTTTGGTGAATTCGCAAATAATCTTTTTAGATTGTTATAAAAAAAAATATTATTATTTATTATTATTTATTATTATTTATATTATTTTTTAAAAGGACTTTAATTGAAATTGCTTATCAATTCGTATTCATTACCATTTCACAGCAAATTAAATCGCCCATACCTGGTTTAATTGCACGGTATAGTATATTGTAAATGTCAACTTTTATTATAGAAGAAGAAAACCAAAATCGTATTTTTTAAAACGATAATCCATACTACGACAGAGCTTGTGAATTGGGCATATGTATGAGATGTGTTTGGTTTCAAGAATCTCCCAAATCGACCCATTATTTCACCAAACGCCCATACAAAAATGCTGCCAGAATAGAGCTTTTGACACGATAGTGCCCCTATCATATGAGATAGGGAGCAATTGCCTTTTCACTACTATAGCACTTTTACTTGTGTAATTTTTATTGAAAATTAAGTCCAAATTTTTTCTTAAACTTAATGTTAGCGATTAACTTTAAATAAGCGAAAATATTCCGAACAAATATCAATGATTTAGATTAGATATCCTGAGTAGACAAATATAATACAATTTGCACTTTATTTACGATATTTAAAGGGGATAGAATAAAAGCATTTCATTTTAAACAAATAATTATAGTCCAAAACAGAATTATTTATAAATAAACTAAATCAGAACGGATAAAACAAGAATTAAGCCTAAATTTTGTTTGCTTAGCAATGCAAACAAACGACCCTCGAACTCCCATATGTCCAGTTTTAGGCCCAATGAAGAGTAAAAAGGGATTATTGATTTTGCAAAAATATTTTGCAAAAATTAAAGTCCTTTTCTGTACATATGACTAGTTACAGATAAGGAAATTGTAGAGAAAAACAGCCCCTTTTGAAGGAAAACTAGCAATTGAAAATTGTGGGCAAATGTCTGCAAATACACATTAATATAAATTTTGTAGTTTTTTTTTTCTTTTTGTAATTCTAAAACAAATACTTTTAACAATATTTGCCAAAAAAAAAGGTCTTATCGAAAATGACCCATCTTAATTCGTTTGCATTTCTTTTCTCAGTTATTGGTCTTTGATTTGAGCAAATAAGACAGTTGACTATTCCAAAACTGCCCCCTTTGCACGCATATTTATGATTTTAAATTAATGTTTGTGTATGTTACTCGGAAATGCAAACTGAAATTTAATTTTAAGCCTCTTTTGTCTTACAATTGTTGCTGTTTGTTGTTGGCTGAAGTGTATCGTAATGAACAATATTGAAATGTCACCCCTTTTAGGATCAAAAAAAAAAAAAAAAACGAAAAAGACAATTGACTCGACTCGAAAGTTTATTGATGAACTTAACTTATGTCAAAATATACGATAAGTAATCCTGTATTTCGTAAAATTACACACACACACACACAAATACTTCATATATGTAAATATTTTTACTTTCAAATGGACATCGTTGAATTCTATTCTCCCCTTTTATTTCAATCCCAACCACAACCACTCCCCTCCCTCTCTCACTCATTTAGTTTATTTTATTTTAGTCTAAATAAATATTTTTGTTCTAATGTCCTTGTTTGCCTATTTATTCATACAAGCACACACTCTCGCACACAACTACACATAAACGCATACTCATTTACACTTACATCCTTTTTCTATTAAGTCCATTATTGATGACTGTCTGGTCAAAAGTCCATGTGTTTAAATATTTGTTAATCATTTTGTACATCTTGGCAAATAATTTACAGAATTTTTTTTTTGTTTTTGTTTCAGAAACAAGGCAGACTTCAATTTTCAATACACACTGTATGCTATTGAATTATAAAGTGAGTGCAATAGAATATATTAAGGACTTTTAAAAAGCCTTTAAATTTCAAGTACAAGTCGAATTAACTAATCGAAACTGTTATAAAATATCTCTATAAATTGTCTGACTTTAAATTTGGTTGTTTTAAAATATTTCACAGATTTTTAAATCGGCAATGAACTTATTACTCTCCTTTAGTTGAAAAGTTCTTACACAAGACGATAAAAGGTGCTGTAAGTCCCTTAAAACGTGGAAATATAAACAGAAATCCAACTGGCTTTGAGAAGTGCATTATTAAGGTTTAGTTTGAACAAACAAAGTTTCTATTTTAAGTCGATGACAAACGCCTCTGGTTTGAGGTCGAAAACAATTTGAAAAAAGTAAGAAAGTATATTAAGGGGCCACTGTTTTTACAGACAAGTCTTTGAAAGTGTATCCTTTTTGAGAGCAATGAAGGAGCATGGACTCCCCCAAGCAAAATTATTTTATGGGGCTAAAATTTATCAAAGAGTTCTTTGTGCCGATTATTGCCTAGACATCTACATTTGTATGAGATTTTTTTGTCTTAAAGTGATTTAACCCTTTCGTTCCGACTTTTTATTTGAGAAACAACAATGTAAATAAAAAATCTGTTTACACATATTGAAAAAGCTTAAAAAGTTATTATGTTTTGCATTATTAGTTTTTCCGTAAGTCCTTTCATAATTCTGAGATATTGTCAGGAATATTGTCCCAATCGGATTTTTTTGACTATTGTCCCGACCGGGTTTTTAATACAAATGGGACAATATGTCCCACTATGTACAAATCTTATAAAAATGTGCTCAAAATTGGCAACCGTTACTTCTTTGAATAAATAACACAAAAAGTTCGACTGGGACAATTGCAAACGTGATTTTTTAACTTTAAAGAACAAATCGGATCATTCAAACATTGTCTGGGATGTATTATCCCAGTAGGACCGAAAGGGTTAAGGAATGCGGTTCTTATGGGACCTTTTGTCAATTCTGGATCTACCAGAATTCTGAAATTTCAAAAAAAATAATGACATTTAAGGCTATTTTCATTCCAATAAAATTTTGTATGATGACTAATATCGCCAAATTTAATCTAAAAACAGACATTATTTATTAACATAAAAACTCTAATCCGGAAAGAAGTTTGTATGGGGGCTAAATTATGAACCAGTTGTTACCATTTTCAATAGGCTTAGTCCTTGCGACAATTAGAACATATGTGCCGAATTTCGTAGTAGGGTTTAAAATTGAACATAGGTGACATATAAAGGTCCTACCAAAAGATTTAGCACTCTTACTTATTTTGATTGCATTTTTCTCCTAATCACAGTAATATTTATATATGTTCCTTTGGTCCTATAAGGAGCATAGGGCCTCCATCATATTTATATTGCTTAAGCGAAATTATCGACCAGTTTTCACCTCCTCATATTATTGTGCTGAAGAATATAACTGATTTACGATACCGCTTTATTTAAGTATTAAGCGGCCGTTTAGATATTAAGGCGGCGAAAACGTTGGAGGTGACCATATTAAAAATGTTTTTTTTTTGTAGGTTTGCTTAATATCACTTACTTGAATTTTTTTAATTACATTTCGCTTCTTATCACAATCATATTTATGTGTGTTCCTTTTGATCCTATAAGGAGCATAGGGCCTCCATCATATTTATATGGGTGAAGCGAAATTATTGACCCGTTTTTACCTCCTCAGATATGTTTCTGAAGGACATAACTGAATTACGATACCACTCTATTAAAATATTAAGAGGCCGTTTAGATATTAAGGCGGCTAAAACATTGGAGGTGACCATATTGAAAAATGTTTTTTCTGTAGGTTTACCAACGAAAATTCCGTTCTTCTTTTTAATTAAAAAAAAAAATGAATAGCGACTTTAAGGTGAATTTTTGCGCCGACGTTTTATTGTTCATAAATGCCGGATTTTCTCTGACATCATACATCTTTAAGAACAAACTTTTGTTCAGTTATTATAAGAAGTGACTATTTTCAGAGAGAGTTAGGAAATGTTTCGAAGCCTTTGTATGTAAATATTCTTGTTTTGGAAACTTTCAAAAAACTAACATTTTAAATTGCAAATAAGCTCAGTAAAATGGCACAATTTCTATTTTAATGTTTTGCGGCCAACTGACAAAGATTTTAAGCCAAAAGTATATATATACTTTTTTTATTTATTACATAAACAGCCAGACTGACCTACTTAAGTGCCACATAAAATATGTGCATAAAATTTTAACTTTTAACACCACAAATCCTTTTGGCATATAAATTGTTTATACTATTTTGAGTACCTGCTTTAAGGTTTAACCGACATCATAATGAATTTGTAAATATTTAGAATGCTAATGTTTTTTTCTTTTTCTATTTTATACACATTTTCCAGCTTCACTCAGCCTTTTCTCAGTCAGGAAAAGGAGCAAAAGAACATAAATATATTCTTAAAACTTTTCTAAATACAAATAAATCTTGGTAACAACTACACAGTTAACATAACCATACATACAGAAATATTTTTACATAGACATGCAAGGAAAACAAACTTATGGATGCGAATAACACATACATCACCTTTAATATCTCTATTTCTCTTCTACTTTCTTTTACTTTTAGACCAAATATATGTATTTAGCTGTAGCAGCTACACACTCGATGCTACATCTAGTTATGGAACGAATTCATCAAACGCAGCAATTACACCTACACAAACAGTAAAATATTTACTGTGTATATAATAAAAAAGGACTAAGCACCGTTGCAAGGAATTTTCCAGTACCGGGGGTTGGACTATTAAAATTGCCTTAAAACTATCATCAACGCAAAAATGTTGAGTGTGCAAATAGTCCAATAAAAAAAAAAAAATAAATGAAGGACGTCGTAAAAATATTTTATACGTGCTACTGAAACACAACATATGAGATGAAATACTTAAGAGATATACTTCAAGATAAATACGCTTTATGGATACATATTTATATGAATAAATGAATGAGCTAGTAAATTTATGAACAGTTTTACATGCAATTACCAGTAGCCGTAATAAATGAAGGTGGCTACTAAAAAAAGGGCAATTACAAACCGGCAGCGGAAGGCAAGGGTTCTAATTATTTTTTGCTTTATAGAGAATATTTTAATTTTAAAATTAAGGACTTATTTAACTAGAACCTGAACTAGAAACTTAACTAGAATTAACTGGAATTTATTCGAAAATCTAAAATAGAAAATAGAATTTGAGCTAGAAATTAAACCTGAACCAACTGTAATTTACCATAGAGACCAAACTAGAAACCAGAATATATTTTTATTTCTCTATTATCCCCTTTGGAAGCATTAAGCGGCGGTAAAGGGCCTCCATCTAACACAATTTATTGCAGTTGTTTTCGCGGCTTTCCATCTTAGATTTCACTGTCCTTGTTCTTGGAGTATTGATCCATTTAGTATTGATATTTGCCTTCTCTTAGTTTCGTGTATCGGCTGCTGTTCCAGCTAAGTACATGATTGGTCTGTTGTAGCAGGTTATTGGAAAATTGGGCTGCCATCTGTCGTTGCATAGAAACAACGCACTCCGTGTATTTGGCGATGTGGCAGGAAACCTTGCTAATCTTTGATTCCAACCTTTTATCCCTAGCGGTTGGCGGCTACCTGACCTGTGTCATAAAGCTTTATTCTTTTCAATGAAGTGTGGCGGTCATGGGGCTCCTTGGAGGGGGTTTGAATTTATTCTCTTTTCTATGAAGAGCGGTGGTCATGGGGTTTCTTGGAAGGATTTTTTGGAGGGTGTTTGAAAGTAAATAATTTTTAAAACTAAAAAAACATGATGAAAATGTTTTATTGTCTGCCAGGTATCGAACCTAGAGTGCTTGTAGGCATGTACTTTAACCACGCCGCCAGCCACCACCTAGAACTTTAAAAAGAATCTAAACTAGAACTGAACAAAATATCGTTGGGAACAACGGAGCATTAATAACTGTGATTTAAGGGATAAACTTTTCATAAAATGGCGATACAATCGTTATAAGAGCAAATAAAAGTACGAGATGCCGAATTTTATATACCCTTCACCGTGGTGCGATTAAAGCAGAAAGAAGGAAAAGAAATTATAAAAATATCAAGAAATTTTAAAATAATTCCGGATATCTTGTATTCGTATCGAACCTTGTATTGGGATCGAACCTGTACTAAATTTTGTAATTTTTATTGCTACTGATCTATTTTGTGTTTGTATGGGAAGTGCCGTGTCCTCTAATCCATTAACAGCCACGTTTTCAAGGATTTTGTGTATTGAATTCGGTACACATACCCGGGTTGTATATGCACCAAATTTAAAAAAAATGTTCCACTATCGTTCTCAACACATAAAGAATATATTCGGAAATTTTTCCAGTTATCATGCATTTGCACCGAAGCTATTTGTAATAAATTAGGAAACTTTTACTGCTTAAATTCTCCAGATACACAGAAATCAGTTTTTTATGTATAAGAGGTGCCACTCCCACTTCTTCACACATACTTTTTTAAAGAGATTAGGATGGCACACAGAAATTAATTGGCAAATCATGAAACATCGATTTCGGTCTGGATTGTCCAATGTTTTCCCTCACTTAAAAGTTACGTTTGCTTTTTGACTATGGTAAAGAATCAAGTGCTAATACGCTACGGTAGACGCCAAGGTTACTTTTGATAGCCTGCAATAGTTAAACAGAGGGGATTTAAATCGGGCTTTCCCACTCATAGGAATCCGCCCAAATTTCCGCAGCAAATTTTTGCGTGGAGAAATGGAAAGGTGGGTGTTGTCCTTCAAATCTGACTAATCGATTTTAAAGTAAAATATTTGCTTTCTTTTGTTTTTATTTATTTTAATTTGGAGTTGAATATGATGCAGACTCACTCAAGTCTGAAATAAGAAGATGGGTACAAGACAGCAGTCTTAAAAGTACATGCATCTTCAGCGATATCCCCTGTAGTCGAACTATAATATTCAAATGGCGCAAAAATCTTAATAAATACTTGCTTCAAAATATTTTTAATCTGTTATCAATGGTGTGCATTTTAAATTTCATAGTGCTTTAATATTAAATTAAAACTGAATAACCTTATTTTTAAATTGTTTCATTCTTAATTCAATATTGTTTCAATTCTATTTCTAATTTATACAAAGCGAATTCAACTACAGGTGGTGTCGAAACGCCATCTGATTTTGACAGTTCGAACATATTTGTTTGGATTTCTTAGTGTTTTGCTAAGAATGGTTGACATTTCGAGCCGTAAACACTAACGATGCAACGCAAAATATCCCATGTTGTTTCTGTTGTTGTTAAATTGTTGCAGTTTCGACACCACCTGTAGTTGAACTTGCCTTGGTTTTATATAAAAAAAAAAAATTCAACATTACTAGAGTTTCGTAAATGTTTCTTATTGATTCAATATGGTTTTTATTGATTTTAAGTTGTTTTTTCTTTACCTTCGGTTAAGGATTTAAAAAGTATAAAACAAACTTACGCAAAAAACTGCAAATAGTGCTCCATAATTGCTAAAATGTCGAAAAATTTTAATTTTGATATATTTTTATTAATAAATAAATAAACCGAAATAAATAGAAATAAAAATTGTTTATATTTTTTTCACAATTTTTTTACTGTCAGAAATATAGTAAAGTAATCTTCCGAAAAAATATTCCTTATAATTTAACCTTCATAAGGTCTTCGGTTCAAATCTGACCCATTTTAAATGCCAACAACAACGTTAGGTTTTCAGAAAAAAATATTGGCGAAAAAAATATTTATAACATTTTTTACGCTTAAGGGGTTTGGGTCATCCCTAGAGGGAAGCGAACTGACACCAAAGTAGTCCCGTGATTGGTCTTTGGTGGTAGAGACCGGTTCCAGTTTTAGCACTTTCTATGAATAAGAAATATCACTTTTACATGGGGTTGTCATTGGAGGGGGTCAATTGACACCATTTGACCAGTCACACATCTATTCTCAATGGACGTGTTTAGTGACAGTTACTAAAATTTAGTATTATTTCAATACGATGTGGTGTTATTTCAATAAAACAAGTCCTAGAATTAAATTCAAGACCCAAATTTTAGAAAGTCCAAAAAACATGTATCACACCACCGGTGAAGACTGTACTGTAATTCATTACTTTTTCTACCTCTTTGTTCTTCATAAACCAGTTACATAATTGGTTCTCCTTTCACTGGTCATGAGTTCTTTCTTTTTGTACCTGTTCTATTTTCACAACTCCCAGGACCAGTCTGTTGGACCTATTGACACAAATTTCCCGCAGGTATATTTGACCTGCAGCAAAATTCTTGAATTTTCGTTAAAAATTTCCAGTTGTTATTTGTTTTTTGTTCACCTCCTGTGACATGCGTTATTTTGAAGTTTACTAATAACGCAGGTATGTAAATGTGTATTTGGTATTGATTGGACTGAAGTTGGCGACACCAAAATTTCGCATTTAGCTGAATTGTATAGATCAAATAATGAAAGTACAGACAGTTTGTGGGACGTTGTGGAAGGAAACCCTATTTTTAGAGCAATCTTGCCGTTAAACAGATTCAAACACCATTCAAGGGTACTAAGATTTGACAAGGAGTGAACGCCAAACTTTAGAGAAGTTTGCGACGATACGTGAGCTATGAAATCTATGGGTTGATAAGTTATCCCTGGAATATACAACCGTATACAGGCAAATAAATAGGAACTTTGCCTGACAGTTGGTTTGAAATGTAACAGCATGACTGCAGACAATTGTTTTAAGCCGTACTAGTTGGGAAAAAAATTGCAAGAGAATCAAATAACTTTAGTAGGAACTATATGTAAAAACAAGATCGAATTGCCACGAGAGCTTTTGGCAACTAAAGGCTATCATAAACAAATCGCTAAATATGGCTAGAACGAAAACTGTTTTCGACATTTCTTAGAAAATTTAGGTTTTCGAATTTTGGGATTCCGTGCCCTATATCAAGCAGTCATAAACATTACCCAAGGCCTAATTTTCACGAAAAATTGCAAAAAAGTATATATAGTAGCTGAACAGGAACACCCGTCAGCTTCAACCAAAACATAGGAAAAAATATGCTTACCAATCAAAAATAAGTCGTTGCCAATTATGTATGTCAAAAAACAGATACAACCACTTAATGTTAAATGCACTTTTGCATTCGCAATAAAAAACAATAAATCAATATACTGAATAAATCTTTAAAACATACTTAATTGAAAAAAGTGAGTTTTTATATAAAATTTTCTATTTGGGTCAAATTTGACCCGAAGACCGTTAAAGTCAGCAAATTTGAAACCTTATGAAGGTTAATACATAATTCTTTAGAAAATTAGAATATTGAAAAATACTTTTTTCAAAATTTTCAGCTGTATTTTGTACCGAAAATTCGAAGTTATGAAAAAGGTAACAAAAGGCAAGAAAGACATGATATTGATGAAATCATGTTTTTATGCCTTTTGCTACATTTTTCGTAATAGAAGCAGTTTGCATTTTATGTGTTGTGCTGTATTATTAATGGAGTTTTGATTGTGAAGCATTACCTGGCGACAAGCTTCAAAGCTTTTCGGGTCTAAGTAAGAATATTTATACATTGATTTTAAATTGACGACAGATAAGTCATGTGGAAGAGTAGCCTTAGTCGACACTAGACCAAATTGAGTTATTACAATTAGATTATTATTTGTTGCTTTTACGTCATATCGTGGACGCATAGTTCCATATTACAATTAGATACCCAGTAAAAACTTCGCTTACTTTTTCAAAACGAATAGCTTCTTTAACTCATTATTTAGTAGCTTTCTTCTATAACTACATGTATAACAACTTCTATAACTACTTTTTATACCCACACCACAATAGTGGAGAGGGTATTATGCATTTGTGCTGATGTGTGTAACGCCTTAAAATATTGGTCCTAGACCCACCTTAAAGTATACCGATCGTCTTAGAATCACTTTCTGAGTCGAACTAACGATGTCCGTCCGGCTGGCAGGCTGGCTGGCTGGCTGGCTGGCTGTAAATGTAATTTGCAATGCAAATGCAATTTTGGAGATAATTTGATGAAATTTGGGTCATAGGTTTTTATTGGCACAAGGACCAAGCCTATTGAAAATGGGCCGAATCGTAGGACCACGAGGGAAGATAGGGGGAAATTTCTTCCTCTCAGAAACTATCAAACCGATTTAAATGAAATTAAAAACATAGATAGAACCTTATTTACATAGACACAAAATGTATGCATTTTTTTTAAAATAGGACCACGAGGGGAGATAGGGGCAATTTCTGCCTCTCAAACCGATTTTAATGAAATTTAAAACATAGATAGATCCATATCTATATGGACACATTAGCTTTACAGTTTTTCAAAAATAGGACCACAACAGGAGGTAGGGGGCAATTTCTGCCTCTCACAAACTTTCAAACCGATGTTTATGAAGTTTATAAACATAGATAAACCCATATTTATATGGACACATAAGCATGATGTGTTTTTAAATACTGTGGTGTAGGGTATCATATGGTCGGGCTTGACCGACTATACTTTCTTACTTGTTTCTGGATGTATTTAAGTAAAAAATTATGACTTATTTTTAAATGCGTTCATTTTGGGACATGCCTTGTAAAATTCATTGGTTCGTTCAGTAGAATTGTAAGTAGTGCCTTCATGTTTTTCTGATTACTCAACACATTATTTTGTAGGCGAAATTTTTACTGGGTATGAAAAAATTTTTATTTTAACATTTACCTTTCGGTCTATTGAAGTTGTTTCTTATCAGATTACATACAGACCTCGAACAAAACTTCAAAAAAACAACAGATATCTGATTGGAACCGACATTATTAGACATAAGCTATTTTAACATATTGGCATAGAAATATAAAAAAGAAACTTGAATAATAACTAGTAATTTGCTAGTACTAAACTTGAACTTGAATCAAACTAAACACGAACTAAATTTAAGCTTAATCTTTTTGTTAATAAGATTTCTCTATGGCGTGACAAATTCCCAAATTTTTTTTGTTAAATACACTGAATTTATTGTTGAGGGAAGGCTAGCTCTAGCTGTTTCCAAAGATTAAAGACTATTGCATATATTCATAATAAAATTTTAAATTTAATATAAGTTTAAAGAACAAATTTACTATGGAAATTATCCTTAATAAGCGTTTGCTAAATTTAATAATCATTTATGAATACGGGGGTAAATAAATTATACACATCAAACTGCAAAACGAATGGGAATTACAAACATTTAGGTCTTAATTGCAAACGATATTAAAGCTTGAAGCAAAACGCCAACAATAAACAGTGAAATTATTTTTTGCTTCCATTACATTTGTTGGCAGTTGGTATTTTAAATTGTTAATTTATTTTCCATTTTAACCCCCTTGCGAAGATAAACCTTTAACACTTTGCAATCTCTATTTTGGAGAAAATTGAGACTTTTGCATGAAAACAATCTCCATAACGCAAAGATTTATTAAATTGTTCATAATTTTTAAAAACAAACGAACTCAAATGCTGCACTCAACACCAGCTGTTCATGATTAATATGCGAATGAAAAGCAAAATACGATAAAAAAAAAGGAAAATTGAAAAATGGCTACAAATTTATGCAATTTAAAAGAGACGTTAATCAGGGTATAAAACTTAAGAATACACCTTTACGAAAAAACAAAGTACACCAGTACCTCAATTCTTTAACTTTTTTAATTTAACTACCGATATCGTTAATTAACGAGAAATCTCGGTTACTTTAACGAATTTGTTATTCTGTATTTTAAATAAACAAATATTTTTGTTTAGAAATATTGACGACAAATATCGGTAAAAATATAAGAACGTCAAAGTGAAAATGTTTAAAAATTAATAAAAAAATACAAAATAAATTTACTTTATTGCATTTATTTTAATAAAACATGAATGAAAACGCGTAAATATTGATTTTATTTCTAAACAAATATGTTGGTTTTAAATCTTTCTATACATACGGAAAAATTTCCAGGTGCCTGAGCCACTCTAGCACAACATTTCTGCTCTTACTTTTTATACCTACACTACTGTATGTGAAGAGGATATTATGTGTTTGTACGAATGTGTGTAACACATTTAAATAAAGGTTCTGGGCCTGCCTTTTAGTGTACCGATTGACTCAGAATCAATGTCAGAATCCATTAAACGAAGCCCGCCCTTCTATCAGGATGGCATATTACAGGTCGCAATTTTAAAAATAATTTTATAAAATTTGGCACATATGCGTTTATTGTCACAAGGTTGAAGCCGTTTTGTAATGGTGAGAAGCAGTTATTTAATTTTAATATCCCACATGGAATAGGGTTTTGTGCCTATTAATAGCCATTTTGTTTTATAGACATTTGAGTTGAATAAGATCAAAAAATATTTTGTCCCAACCTACATAAATCACCAGAACAAATTTTTTTTAGAATCGGTCCATATTTGACCCAGCTCCCATACGAATACACTAATAATGGTAGTAGATACTTAGATAATATTGGCACAAAAATGTCTTATGTGAATATTAACCTCACATACTCTTTTTGGCGAAAACATGATCGCCCATATACTGCAATGTAGAGTCGGACTTGATCGACTATACTTTCTTACTTTTTTTGTGTTAAAAATTGGCTACTTTACTCTATATTTTTAATCTGTTAACAGTACATTTGTTGTCGTTATCATTTAACAAGAACTTTTTTTGTGTCGTTAGCTACCGACATTTTTTTGCCGATAAAAATTGTTAAAATTTCATTACAGAATAGGCCTTAACGACAATTTTCGTAAGCTGACGAATTTTGACTACTTAACGACAATTTTTTGTCGTTAAAAAGTTACAGAATTTCAGTACAGACATACATTATTTAATCTAAATAAAAAAAAAAAAAAAACAGCCTCCCGCATATAAATCTCGCTGTAATTGTAAAAATATGAATATTTATAAGACCCAATGAAAAAAGGCTGGAAGGAAAAAAAAACTACTACTACAAACCATTTCAAGAATTTTAATTCAGCAAAATTTTCTTCCTTTAAATTAAAAAATATTGAAAGAACAAAGACTTACCGTTATTATGATTGAGAAAAAGATTTTCCGCTTCTGTTGTATTACTGGCTGAAGAAACACCTGCTACAAGTCCTGCTGCTACGGCAGCCGATGACGCCTGTTGATCTGTTGTTAAATTTGGTGTTGAATAGTCATATTGATTGCTATTGCTGCCAATGCTGCTGCCAGCAATTGATTTATAAACATGTTGTGGCAATTGCTGTTGTTGTTGGTGGAGTTGTTGATGGCGTAGTTGTTGTTGCTGCTGTTGTTGTAGGGATGATGATGTATAAGGATTATTATAAATATTACGTGTATCGTTATTGGCAGCTGAACTAACTGAACTTAAACCATTTACCGGAAAATGACGTGATTTTCCTGAAAATAAGAAAAAATGGCATTGAAAACTTATCAAATAAAAGAAATTAGATACAAAAAATAAAGTATGAGATTAAATTGGATAGATGTTTATTATGTTCAATACAGAAAGGAGAATAGGATTTGAACTCATAAATCGTGCACTGCAAATGTTTGATCGAAAATAATATAAAAACAAGTTAGAGTGCTACATTCGGATGTGCCAAATCCTTACAGTTTGAATATTTCAGGACAGACGGACAGACAAACATGGCTTAAACGACTAAGAATTACTCAAGTAGCCAGAATATATATACTTTATGGGTTCTGAGAAGAATAATAAAAAAGTTTTATACGGACTGGCAAACTTAGTTTACCCTTATGCACCACCAGTAGTGGTGGAGGGTATAAAGAAGGTAAAATGCCAGGAGGTATTTAATTGCCACCTTTTGGTTCTAGTTTAGAGTAATTTCAGTTCTGTTAAATTTCTGGTTCAGTGCTCTAGTTGTTGGATCTAGTTTTCTTCTCGTCCAGTTTTTTTTAACAATTCCTGCTGGGCACTATACTTTATTCAACACTTTTGCTTATTTTGTTTTAGCCGTCCCTCATTATCACCTGCTTATTTTATAAATAAAATTTTTTTTTTACAAAATTTTAAATCCCACAAAAAATAATGGAAAACTTTTGTTGTATCTGTTGGCCTTTTGTTGATTTTCACACATGAATTATGAATATTTTTATTTTCTTTATGACTTAACTCCTTCTTTTGTCTGGCACAAGGCAAAATCGTAAAATTTTCTTTCAGCAAAAAATTTTTATATGTATTAGTGTGATGTAAGGGAACTGTCAGTTCTGCCAGCTTTTGCTTGTACAAATGTTCTTTTCAATTCGGAAATGATGACGCGGAAGCTGCTTTAATGAAGTTGTAAATATGTACATTTAGACCTCCTCGTTATATTTTAAGCCCTCCCCCCATTTTTTGCCGGTAACCCCATCTTTTAATGAACACCACAATAAACAAACCAATTTTTTACTACAAATAAAAAACCTTTGGTTATTTGTTTTATTATGTCTGTCCTAATCAGTGTTGCCAGAAGACGTTTTTACAAAAACCTAAGCAGGCAATCAAAAAATGTTTCCTATACGCCAAAAATACATTTTTTTTTTGAAGTAAGAACAAAAATTTTAGTCAAAAAAAATAAACTTAACGTTTCTCATGTAGAGATTTTTTCTACATATGGCAACACTGGTCATACAACCCCATGTCATTATAATTGTTCAAAAGTCCCAGATTGTAGGTCTGTATTTATATTTTCATACCCTCACCGGAATGGTGATATGTAAACAGATAAAAATATTGGTTCTAAACCGACTTTAGAATTGACCATAGTTCTTATATAATCTTCCATAGTCCATGTGTCTCAAATAGGGTACACTTTTCAATATTTGTCTGTAAATTCTGTGGTGTAGAGTGTCAAATAGCCGGGCTTGACCGACTATACTTTTTTACTTGTTTTTTATTTTCTTTGTGTATAAGTGTGAATTGTATTCTGTGTATCTGTGTGAATATATATGTTTGTATTAATTATTTTTGTCTTTCCTTATTAATTATGCATGTTGTGGTGTGAATCTTCAATACTTGTTAAAGGGATAAATTAAATGTTGATGCCTTTATGGCTGCTGCCGGATTTTCCGCTGCCTTTTGTGTATGTTTTAATGATTTCTTGGAATGAATTTTTTTGTAACAAATATTTTCAAGCATAAAATTGTTTCCAAACTTTATGGCATAAATTTCATAAATTAAAATGTTTGGAAGAATTCAATTATTTCCCGACACCAACATTAGTGTCAATAAATAAAAAAAAATTATTCTAGTGTTATTCTAGTTCTGTTGTAGCTCTGTTTTAGTTCTATTTTGGTTCTGTTCTAGTTCTGTTTTAGTTCTGTTTTAGTTCTGTTCTAGTTCTGTTCTAGTACTTTTCTAATTCTATTCTAGTTTGGTTCTAGTTTGGTTCAGTTCTGTTCTTATTCTGTTCTAGTTCTGTTCTAGTACTGTTTTAGTTCTGTTTTAGTTCTGTTTAAGTTCTGTTCTAGTTCAGTTCTAGTTCTCTTCCAGTTCTGTTTTAGTGTTGTTATAGTTCTATTCTAGTTATTTTCTAGTTCTGTTCTAGTTTGGTCCTAGTTCTGTTCTAGTTCTGTTCTAGTTCTGTTCTAGTTCTGTTATAGTTCTGTTATAGTTCTGTTCTAGTTCTGTTCTAGTTCTGTTCTAGTTCTGTTCTAGTTCTGTTATAGTTCTGTTATAGTTCTGTTCTAGTTCTGTTCACGTTCTGTTCTAGTTCTGTTTTATATCCGTTCTAGTTCTGTTCTAGCTTTGTTCCAGTTCCAGTTGTTGTTCTGTTCTTGTTCTGTTCTAGCTGTGTTCTGATTCTGCTCGAGTTCTTTTCCAGGCATAATTCAGTTATTTTTTAGTTTTGTGCTAGTTTTGTTTCTGTACTAGTTCTCTTTAATTCAGTATTAGTTCTGTTCCATTCCTATTAAAGTTTTTTCTTAATTCTTTTCTATTTCTATTTTAATTTATTTGCTGTTCTAGTTATATTGTAGTTTTCTTCTATTTGTAGGTTTCGTTTCAAAACCTTTAGCAACTTCGTTTATTATTTTCTCTCCTAAATTGTTATGCCCAAAATTGATTGGCCTTTTTTAAAACAACAATTTTTGAACATAAAGATTTTCTCCACATCATTGATTTGTTTACGAGTTAAACAAATCCAGGCAATTTGTTTGCCATTGTGCTGGTTTTTTGGTTGTTATTTTTTTAGTTGTGTTTTTATAAGCTGGGTTATGGTTGTTTAACGCTTTATATTTGCGTCTTTATGGGGGTAGTCAATAGTGAAAATAAAAACTCGAAAAATAATGTCATAAATAGGCATATGACTAGAAAGGAATTTTATTTTTTTTTTGTTTAATAAAAACACATATTGTTATTTTTTGTTATTGGAAATCTAAAACCTTTGTAGTATGACTTTATATTTAGCCTGGCAGACAAAACGGATATGGAGAATCACAACGATTGTTTACTGAAGCAAAAGACATTTAAAGCTTTACAATAGATCTTTTAAGACCAACATAAACACACAGACAAATGTCAAAAATAGGCGTTATTTAAATATAGGACTAGAAATGCAGTCACACAAATCCTGAAAAATACTTGGATTTTAAAATTATATTAGAACAAATAAGAAATAAGAAAGCCTACACTCTACACAGTATATACAGACAAATTTTCTATAGTATACCATATCTGGGAACCATGCAATCATGGACCCCGCAAAACAAAATTATGTTATGAGGTTAAAATTAATTAAGGGGTTCTGGATATCATCATCCTAATGAGATTTGTAAGTCTGGATCTACCTGTACAAAATTTTGTTACGACATAAAGTTATGGTTATGGTTCCCATATTATAACTATATCAGCACCAATTTATAAGAATGTTTGGGTATTTCAAGCTATTTTAAGAAGTGATAGAAGTGGTAAAATATGGACTAATTAAAAAAAATATTTTGTAAAGGCAGAATTAGTCTTTACTTTCTGTTCTGTTACGAATCAGCTGATTTGTTTTTGTTATTACAAAACCTGTGAAATTGATTAGTTTTTCTGTTCTGTTGCGGTTATGATTGTTAAAATCAAAAACTTGTTAAGTAATTGTAAGTGACAGCAAAATAAATAATAAAAAATACATATTTATATTGAAATAAACTGTTTTTTGATTTTAAGAATTCATAAAATTTAATTTCTTCAAATTTATGTGCATTAAAGTTATTGAAATAAACATTGGACGGTGTAAAACTAATAAATTTGTCGTAAATGGCTGATAAGTTACTACAGAAAAAGTAACTATTACAATTTCGGAACAGAACGGCACGGAACGGCACGGAACAGAAAGTAAAGACTAACTGATCCTTAAGACAACTTACATATGTTGCAATAAGATATTTTTGGACGAAATTGAATCTAAATACCATCATTATAAGATAGTTTATGGGCACAAAGACTTTTTCAGAATTAAGTTTGTACGGTGGCCATGTGGAACAGTGGATCGACTTATAAGGTCTGTAATAAGTTTGTCTTTATAACAATAAGAGTGGGCACAAGTTCACATGGACAGACAACCAGCCCGCCAGATGGAGCGACGTAGTAAAATCGACTGAAAGATTGTTTCTGAGTCGATTGGTATACCAAAAAGTGAGTCTACACGCTGCACCAATATCAGCACGAATTCATTATACACTCTCTACTATTGTGGTGTTGGTACGAAACATAACAGAGGGCTAAACAAACCTCATAAAGATAAAGATATCTAAATAGTATTCGGCACATAGAAGTTTTAAATTAATCTTAAGCTCATAACATGATTTTTTCGGCCGTATCCACGATTTCCCATGGGTCCTAAATAGGCTACGCTATCTAAAATATGTTTTTGAATATTATAGTGTAGGATATCATATGGACGGGCTTGACTGACTATACTTTCTTACTTGCTTTTATTTTTCTTTAAATTATAAAAAGAAAATGGCAAAAACATATTTAAATTGCTGGTTATTTAGCATGATGGTTTCCACAACAATAGATGACAGCACATAAAACAGACAATGCAAAATAAGAGTATAAACTTTTAAAAGTTTAACCTTTAAGACATTAAACACATGTGTGACCTCCCTTTCCACGCTAACCTTTCCAAAACAAAAATTATACCAAAAAGGGTTATATCAACAAATAAAAAAGTTATTTTTTGCTAAGAAAAAAAAAAAAAAAACAAATAAATATAAAATTGTTTGCAATAAAATTTACGTAAATAGCTCAATTTAGAATTTTTTTCCACATTTTAGCAGCCTCTATTGGGGGTACTTTTTTTTCGTGCAGAGAAAATTTCTGCTTTTGGGGTTTTTGCTCGTTTTCGTTATTATTGTTGCTGTTTTTGTTTCTGGTTATACGGTGAAAATTTGCCAAATTTGTTTGCAACTGTAATAAATTAAATATAAGGATTTCCTAAATAGTCCTAAGTGTAGAATTTATATTTTGAATGCAGGCCATCTAATAAACAACAAAAATAGGACAAAAACAAAAACGAAAAAGTGTTTAATGGCTTCGTTTTAATAAAACTAATGAATGAGGTGTGCGTAGATTTCAAAAAGGGACTATTAATAAAATAATATGCAGAAAATCCTTATAAAGTGATAAAAATGTATGTTTGTATGAAACTTTTGTTAGTATGTTAGAGAGCTACATCCGGCTATGCCGAATGTTATATGCCCTTCACAATTGTGTGATTATTATAACAGAAAGTTAAATAAATGCCATTCTTAAGATATAAGTTAATCTATTTTGTGCCACGTGCACTTGACAAATCCCGCCCAATTTTTTTCGGATGTTGTCTAATGATAAGCAAGATGCTTGTACCTAATTTGAAAACTTTGACTCTTTCCGTTCTCCAGATATACATAAAAATTCACCTTTTACCTAAAAGGTTATAATAATATTCCCCAATTTTTTTTTCGAAAGGTACTTCTTTAACTTAAATGTGCGCTCACTCCACATCTTTTGCACTTTTTAAGATGATACATTTTTGAGTATCAAATATAAATTTTTTTTAAAAAAGTACTTTTCTAGAAATACAATTTTATTCTAATAGTTACTTGTTCGCATGCATTTTCAAAAAAAGATAATGAAATGTATTTTCTTTTATACAAAAAAGTACGTTTTTAACAAAAAGGTACTTGTTTAAAAAAAATGGTACTTATTTTAACAAAAAGGTACTTTTTTTTAACAAAAAGGTACCTTTTTTTAACAAAATGGTAATTTTTTTGAACAAAAAAAATACAAAAAGATACTTTTTTTTTAACAAAAACGTGAAGGTACTTTTATTTAAGGAAACAACCCATTTTACCAAGAGGTTCTTTTTTTAAAATTCATGTAATGGTGTCATCAATTTATTTTAGTTTTTAAAATAAATACAGTGGACGCTCGGTTATATGAATACCCAGTTATATGAACATCCAGATTAGTAACCAAAAGAATGTTTACACATGGGGTTCTAAAGAGTGAACACAACCTATCTCTATTATGTGAACAACTTATAACCGTTGATTTTTTTGTAACCATTTGTTGTAAAGGGTAATTTTTTAGAGTATTACAACTTTGAGTTGGCATCACTGCTCTATTTGAGCACCCATTTAACAGCTGATAGTTGCTTTTTGTTAAATTTGCTTTCAAATTTCATTATGAATCGACTTACACCAGAGCAACGCCTGCAAATTGTTGAAATCTTTAAACAAAATAATTCGGCGAATGAGCGAAGCACAAATTGGTATTGATTTTGAATTTCCACTCAAAAGTTTATTTTCCGATGAAACCCATTTCTGGTTGAATGGGTACGTAAATAAGCCGAATTGTCGCATTTGGAGTGAGTAAAATCCACAAGCTTTTGTCGAAACACCATTACATGCACAGAAATTACTGTTTGGTGCGCTTTATGGGCTGGCACAGTCATTGGCACACATGTCTTCAAAAACGATGATGGTCAGAATGCGAAAAGTTGTTAAAAATTGTCGTCTTAAACACGCAAGCCGTGGCGGCCACATGGCACAAATCATATTTAAATTTCACAAAATTTTCTTTCCAATAAAGCCCTTTTCATTGATATTAAAAATACATTTCCTTGTTTTATTATGATTTAAACTGGGGTCACTCTGTAAAAACCACCCTTTATTATAAATCTGTTCTTCCCCGAAATAAGCTAGTTAATGTGTATATGCGAATGCAAAGGAAAATTTATAAGATGGTTGGTGTTTGTAAAGTTAGGCTGACTTCCAAAACGTAATGAAACACTATACTTTGTTCTTGTACAAAGCACTTGACGTTTTGGAAGTCAGCCTTATTGCTTGGAGTGAAAATAATAAGTATATCTGATATTAATGATATTTTGGCATTGCAAAAATGCAGGGACAAGGGATTACATAAATTATTACAGTAGTTTTGAATTAACTGCCTTTTGTTTACGTGCACTTTTGACTTAACTGCACAAAATTGATAATTTTTGGAATTATTCTTTATATATTCCTTTTTTAAGTGCACTCTCTATATCTGCACATTTAAGATAAATGCGCAAAATTTTAGGCATTTTAAAATTATTTTCATACAAAAAATCAACGTTAGCTGCACTTTGACTTAACTGCCCAAAAAACATATTTTCTGGAATTATTCTTCAAAATCCTTTTGTACGTGCATTTTATATATGTACCTGCACATTTTTCATATTTTTGGGCACATTTAAAATATTTTCATACAAAACATCAAAGTTAGCTGCACAAATAAAAATATATATATGGTTTCCACTTTTTCACATAAATATCCAATTTAAGCCGGCCTAAGGATCTGAAAAAAGGATTTTCCGACAGGATGGTGTTGATTTAGCGACCTTAAGGTTTGTTTTTTAAAAATTGTATGAAAATTGGTTTTAGCATGAAAAATACGCTTGATGCCCTTATTTTTTTTATTTATTTATTACGGCTGAGTATTTCACGAGTTGTAAAATAATACCTTCATGAGTCTCATACGACTCTTGGCATGCTTTTGAAAGGCTCGTTAGATAATCTCTACATACATCATAAACGATTCCCTTTACGATTTATATAGCAGAATTTCTCATAGGAAGTAGCACGTGTAACAGTTTCTCCCGTGCGAGGAATTGTCTACAATTAAAAAATGAGCTCGTCGACGATCAAAAAAACCCTTTGTGATATTGCCAGTAGACTCCTAGACGATTGAAAATGCTAGCTGGGTTGAAATAAAATAAAAATTTATGTATTAATAAAATACCTTTTTTATTCTACTTTTAAGTCAAACACTTTACTTTAGCTGCACTTTTGTGCAGATAACCACAATTGTTTACCTGCACATTTAGGCAGGTAAATGCATTTAAGATAACTGCATTTTTGATTTACCTGCACAAAAAATCGTGCAAAGGAGATTGTGCAGCTAAGTCAAAACTACTGTATTAACAAACTAATAAAAAAATAAAAACTTAATATAGATTATGTATGTACACTAGACTGGTCGCATCTTGTATGGGATTTTTTTTTTTTTTTAAATTTAAATGTTTGCGCTGCTTTAAATATGAGGTTTGGTGTAAGAAATCAAGTCCTAATTTTTCAGCTCAATCCGACGGTGCCTAGTCGTGCCAAGTGGGGCCCAAAGTTCCCCATATGATAAAAAAAACATCTATTCAATCAGATACTAGATGAAAAATATAATTGAAATTCTTATATTTGGCCCGTGTAGTGCCTAGGATGCCTCAAGAAGGCTCAAATGTATGACTGGAGTTGGTCTTGAGGCATCCTAGGCACTACACGGGCCAAGTATAAGAATTTCAATTATACACATATGGCGGTTTAATAAAATTCTTAAAATAATTAAAATTTTTCGTCTTTTGTGAATACATAAAATCAAAAGTTGTGAACACATTTTAATCATTTATAGCTTGTTTTGTTTGCAATATTGTTTTTTATATGACTCTATAAAATTGGAAGCATAGCTCCATTTTTCAATTTTTTATGAATTTTTAAAAACAAAAATTCCGAAATTTTAATAAAAAAGTTATTTTTTTTTTCCAGAAAAAAAAAAAATTATGTTTCTAAAACGACTGCGCATATAAGAAAAACGTTTTACCTTTCTTAAAGTAAATTTTATTGCGGAATTTCGGTTTTTTTTAGTTTTTCAATAAGCTAAAGCGTTTTTGAGTTACGCGAACATATGTTGTGCAACATCCTTAATTTTCGAAATAACGGTATATCTCGAAAACCAAAGCCAATATGAAGAAAAAAGTTTGAACTTTCTTAAAGTAAATTTTATTGCGGAATTTCGGTATTTTTTTGTTTTTCAATAAACTAAAGCGTTTTTGAGTTACGCGAACATATGTTGTGCAACCTCCCTAATTTTCGAAATAACGGTATATCTCGAAAACCAAAGCCAATATGAAGAAAAAAGTTTTGACTTTCTTAAAGTAAATTTTATTGCCGAATTTCGTTTTTTTTTAGTTTTTCAATAAGCTAAAGCGTTTTTGAGTTGCGCGAACATATGTTGTGCAACATCCTTAATTTTCGAAATAACGGTATATCTCGAAAACTAAAGCTAACCTAAAAAAACGGCTAGCACCACTGGATTCAGCGACCCCGAATTAGTTAAAATTAGTTAAAAATCTTTCGTTCGTATCATACTAAAATATTAAACTGCAAATACTTTAATCTATCTTTACAATATATAATTTCTTAGTATGTCAGGATGTTTACATGTATGTCCTATTCTTTCCGCAACTTTCTGAAGCCATCTGATGACATAGGAATCTGAAATTTGGCATACTTAAAGTATTTTCTCTGCGGAAGATCGTAACGAAGCCAGATTTTCGAGTATCTGATTGAATAGATGTTTTTTTTATCATATGGAGAACTTTGGACCCCACTTGGCACGACTAGGCACCGTCGGATTGAGCTGAAAAATTAGGACTTGATTTCTTACACCAAACATCATATTTTAAGTAGCGCAAACATGTAAATTTAAAAAAAAAAAAAAAAATTCGACCAGTCTAATGTACACATATTAAAAATAATTTGAAATATTTATTTTATATTGTCTCGATTATGTAAACTTTTCCATTTAGTGAACAGGCCCTGTCTACATTAGTTCATATAAGCGAGCGTGTACTGTATGTATATCGAATTTTGAGGAGGTTGTTCCACATTTAGGTATATAACTCTCTATAACCAAGTTCTTTAAAGTCGCAATAAACTTACACTTTATCACTAACACTCACATAATTTTGGCACTTTCTGCCAATCGGATGTTTCTTCGATTTTTCGTCAATAATACGTATACTCTACTTGCAAGAAAGTACTTTCGTGTGTAAAGCCCAGCTAAAACAAAAGGAACTTTGTCAAATTAAGTTAAACATACAAATGGCATTTTTTTTAAAATTAGGACTTTTACTAACAACTATATATTTTTTACAAAAAGAATTTTATTAAAACAAAAAATCCCTTTTAAAATGGAACTTTAACAAAAAGTACTTTTGTTTAAAAATTACCTTTTTACAAAAATTACTTTTGTTAGAAAGGTACTTTAACAAAAAGTACTTTTGTTTAAAAAGATACTTGAACAAAAAGTACTTTTGCTTAAAAAGCTACTTTAAAAAAGTACTTTTGCTTAAAAGATACTTTAACAACAAGTACTATTGCTTAAAACGGTACTTTAGCAAAAAGTACTTTTGTTAAAAAAGGTTATTTTCCGAAAAAAAACTTTTCTTTAATCCATGATACTTTTTCAACAAAAAGTACAAACGAACATACGCCCTGATAGATGGACATGGCTCAATCAACTTATAATTACTCACGGACATAGAATATATGTATATTTTTTATGGGATATTAGATAAAAAATAAAAAAAATCTTCACACGGAATGTCAAACTTAGTATACCCCTCATTCACCACTAGTGGTTGAAAGTATAAAAAGTTAATTTTTCAACAAAAATTACTTTTATTGAAAAATTTAATGCTTAAACAAAGGAACTCTGTAAAATCAAAATAAAACAAATGGTCCTTTCTGAACTATAAGGACTTTTATTAACAATTGTAAATTTTATTCAAAAAGAACTCTTACTTAAACAAAATATCCCATTTTAAAATGGAACTTTAACAAAAAGTACTTTCGTTTAAAAACGTACTTTAACAAAAAGTACATTTGGCTAAAAATGTACTTTAACAAAAAATTCTCTTGCTTAAAAAGGTTCTTTAGCAAAAAGTTCTTTTGTTTAAAAAGGTACTTTGGAAAAAAGTACTTTTGTTTAAAAATGTACTTTAACAAAAAGTAGTTTTGTTTAAATCAATGCTACTTTTTCAACAAAAGTACTTTGATGTTAACAAATAGTATTTTGACTTAAGCAAAAGGTACTTGAGTTAATATAAATGTACTTAAGCAAAAGGTACTATAGTTAAAATAAATGTACTTAAAAAAGTTAATTTTCTTAAAAAAAAAGTTTTGTTAAAAAAAAAAAAATATTCAAAAAAAAATATACCAAGTTTATCCAGGTTTAAATTTGAGCTAAATGGTAGGATCTTTAAACTTCAATTATATGTATGTTTTAATAGATCAGATTTCGTTTAGCTGTAAAGATAATTACAGTCCAAATATAGTTTTAGCTTAATTTATTCCCAATTTGACCCTAAAGGCATTAAATTTGAGTTCGGTCATTAGTCTTTAGAGCCAAACTTTGTCTTCTATCGCTGCTTTTTACTTAACTCACTGCCTCTTTACTTTCTTTTTGCTAAAAGAAAACAGCTTGTTGTTAATTTTCCAATCCCTTTTAAATTTCATTTCTAATTTATTTTTCCTGAACTGTTTAATGTTGAAAATTCTCATTTCTAAATTTGTAATTTCCTATCAATTTGTTCCTAAACGAGAAAAGCGCTGCATTTACTGTTTAACCAAACTTCTCTACTTTGAAATCTAGAAACATTTTTCCATTTGCAAAACATGTACTTGTTTAAGGCTACAAACTCTTGCTTTTAGATTTTTGCCTTAAAACTTTTTTATTAGTACCAACAAAATGTCTGTGTAAAGCAGAAATCAATTTGTTTTCAAAATGTTCACCTAAATATTTATTGGCATAAATACATATTTTACCAAAAATTATTGATAGATGGAAATTTTTTTTTTTTATCTGCCAATTCAAAAAGACAGCAAGAGTGTTAATGAAAATAGAATATGATAGAAATGCTTTAAGCCATTTGTTAGAAAGACATATGAATTTTTGATACTTATTTTGGTTTTGGCTTAAATATGTATGTATATGTTTGAGAACATAAATACACACATAAATATATTTTATGTGTGTGCCTTTAATACAATTTTCCCTTTCGCCTTGATTGGAAATATTAAACATTGGAACATTATTTGAAAGCCTTATTGTGGAAATTGTATTACCGTTCAAAATTGGCAACACTGAAAAGAAAATATGAGTAAAAACGTATGAAGTCTTATTTTGTCTTATATAGGACTTAGTTAATTTAAGATTTAATTGTATACCCCAACATAGACCAATTTCGCTATTAACAGTTGAACTTACTATTATCTAAATTAAGTTGGTACGAGTATTATATCGCTGGCTAAATTTTACAAGGTTGAATGTAATTTTTTTTTGGTTTTCTTTCATTTAGTAATATTTTTGGGTTGCATGGGACAATTTAATACTTTAAGTGTTGGTCCTTGGCCACCTTGCAGAACAGCGTTTCATAGTAGTCACATGTGATTAAAAGTTCAGCAATAAAGTTGTATGTACAAACGCGAATCATAGATGTGTTTTGTCCCTAAGGGTTCTCTGACCAAAGAGTTTGATTTTAAGGTCTCTGAAAGCCGGGCAATAACAATAACAGAGACAATGGTCCGCTGACTGTTCTACTTCTACACAGGGGATTGAAAGGGAACCTTAGCCTGTGAGCGTTTTTCCCAATACGTCTGTGGACAGTTATAGCCATTATTGTATTCCTGAGATTAAGCCCCGAAAGTTTTTAAGTCCGCTAAGTCTTTTTTTCATTTATAATGGGCCAGATTTTTATGGTTTCCCTACAGGTAGTTTCATCGAACCATTTAATGCAATCATATTCACCCCTATCGTGAAAAAAAATTTCTTGGGAGTTTTTTCCCTTTTTCAATTTTTCCCTTGCTAATTCTATTGTAAAAATGGGAAATGGGAAAAAACTCCCAAGGAATTTTTATTCACGATAGTGGTTAATATGTTAACTTTTTCCCCGACAATACATATACACAAACATACATATATTCTTATTAAATATGTATTCAAAAACATGTCAGTGCATGAATAAGTAAATTCTTTTTATTATATACTGCATGTTAATGTCAATCAACACAATATATGGATTTTTGACTTGGTTTTTCCGCATAGAACATAATCATTTATTAAGATGGCGATGATGAGAATAAAACAACTACATTAGAAATTATACTAAAACACATGCAGATATACGAGGGCGGGTCAATAAGTCCATGTCTTTTTGAAAAGAAGTCCGTGACTTTTTCGACAAAAAATAATTTTATAATTCAACGTGGTCTATTTGAGCTCTATAAACGTTGGCCAGCGTTTCTTAAAATTGTTGTACCCCTTCCAAAAAAGTAAGTTTTGTCAAGTCGTCAAAATCCACAACCAGCGGTGGACGGGTTCTTGTTTAATTCTTATCCGATTTAACCATGCCCATCTGTCTGTCCGGCTGTTGAAAAAAGGCTGACTTTCGAACAGCTCAAAAGAAAATAAACAACATTGGTGTCAAGTTGTTTTAAGGTATCCTAAGCAGGAGGATAAAAGTGGTAATCTGCTTTCAATGGCTGTCAAACAGAAAAAAATATACGCAGCTTATTAAACTTGCGACAAGAGTCAACTGATAGATGGCTGTTGACAGACGGATGTGTTGCCCATTCAGTTAAGAGACAAAAAATTCAAAAAGGCACGGCCTTACAAATCCGACCTCGTATATGTGTGTATATATACGATTTTTCTATATATTAGACACATCAAAATATATGTAAATGTAGCATGACTAAACGATTTATGTTGTTTTAATATTGGGTCAGTAATATTAAATAATCTTTTGCTTTAAAATACATATAAAAGTCCTTAGCTCGAACATACACACGTGTGAATACATATATAAATGTGTGTTTTACTTCTTACATCTTTATAAATGTATTTGTAAAGATGTGTGTGTGTGTCTGTGTATAACTACATTTCCTGAAACAAAGTTCAAAAAAAATTTGCTACTAATAAGATAAATAACGGAAGTTGTATAAAAACTAAGGAAGTTATTACACCTGCCAGGTGAATACAATATTATTAATAAATAAAAATTATTAATATTTACTTAAACACCCTGGTTTCATTCACACACACGCACACACACATACCAAAACAAAAATTACATTATCACACAGATACGGCATTAAGGACAAATATATTATTTATAGGTGATACAAGGAATATTTAAGGTAGAGGAAAATATTTTTTCCATGTGTGTACATTTATGAATGTTTTTGGAGAGTTTGAGGTGGGGAATTTTGTAATAGGATGAATAACACTTTTTCTGATTAGTTATGTTTATAAGGGGAAGTTTTTTTGGATGTTAATCTGGTCTGAGATACAAGATATCAAGTGTATACATATAGAAAAGTTGATATGTGAGAAAACATCACCCTACAGAATTTAAGTTAAATTTATCTATTACAAATTATTCTTTAATCGAAGGACTTTTTTAAGGACAGTATTTGTTTTAAGGATTTGAAGTCCAAATTAAATTTGCAATTATTTTCATATTAAAAATTTACTTTCAATTACACGTACAGTGCAACCTCGATTAACGCAACTAATAGAAATTTATGCTCCTGCTCAAACTGAGGATGTTGCGTTAACGGAGTCAAAAATACTTATGCATGTAAGCTCTTAAAATAAATGCATTTATTGCGATTAAAAAAAAAAGAAAAACCAATTAAATACAAAAAATTATAATTAAATAAAATAAAATTAATTTTCTAATTTATGTAAATTTTTAATGATCGTTTTATTCAAGTTAAAGTTTCATGTTTATACGAATAATTGTGAAATTTTCGATCGCGTTTTTTACGTGAAATATATTTTTTAACTGCAGTTTCTCAAAGCTTTTTTCAACACCAAAGATCTGATATTCTCGTCTGCCCATTGGACACAAACGTTAAAGATAACATTGTGACATAAAATGTTTCAAGGTGTGGGACCTAAAACCATATTTTGCTGTACAAAAGCCTGTTGTTTTTGTATTGAGGTAAAATTTAACTTTAACAACACTGTGCTGGTTGAAAAAAAAAACCAGCCGGGCACATGGCGTTTTAGCATAATTCGGGTATGCTGGATCCAATGGTGCTAACCGTTTTTTTAGGTTAGTTGTTTTTTGAGTAACTCAAAAACGGTTAAGTTTATTAAAATCACTAAAAAAACCGACCGAAGATGGAATACAACTCCCATATATGGGCAGGGGCTTCAAAGTCTATTTTGAACCTTCTGGACCGTGTACAAAGGAGGGCGGTGAAGCTCATCAATGACAGTAGGGTATCCAACTCTATTGACTCATTGGGGCATCGTCGGAATGTGGGTTGTGTGACACTTTTCTATCGATATTACCATGGGAGGTGTTCCACTGAGATAAGTGAACTTATTCCACCCGCCCGAGTATTTCTTCGTAATACTCGCTCATCCAGTGGATCACATCCGTTTGTAGTCGATTGTCCTGTGTTTCGCACAACGCATTATAGAGAAAATTCGTTTTTCAGTCGAACTATCCGTATGTGGAATAAACTTCCCGCAGAGGTCTTTCCCGGTACTTATAATTTATTAAGATTCAAGTCAAATGTCCACAAACACTATTCCCTCTTTTCTCCTTCCCAAACCTTATTTTCTTGATCAACACAATGCACTGCATATATAGGGGGCATCCCCTGAGTGTTGGTTTATCGTTAAAAAAATAAAAAAAAAATTCCGCAATTATATTTCCATTAAGCAAGGTAATTATTTTTACTAATATGCGCAGTCGTTTTAAAAACATATTTCTTTTTTTCTTTTTTTTTTTTTTTGGAAAAAAATATTTTTTTTTTTTTATCAAAATTTCGAAATTTTTGTTTTTTTTTTAAACTGCAAACAAAATCTGTTAGCATCTTTTGATTTTATTCACAAAAGTTGAAAAATTTTAATTAATTTAAGAATTTCATAAAACGCAATATTTGTATGGGAGCCCCCCTTAAAAAGTGGTGATAAGGGGAAGGTATGTCTCGAGGAAATGTTAAGGAAAAAAAACTAATTGAGGTCGGTCATACATTTTATCCCACTAGGGACGACTCCTGGGCATTTATGGGACATTTTTTTAAATATATTTCTAGTCTGCATTGAACATTTTGTATGGGAGCCCACTTAAGGAATGGAGATAGCGGGTGGGTATGTTAGAAATTAATGATTGAGATAAAAAATAAAGTGGGGTTGGTCATACATTTGACCCAACTAGGGGCGTCCTAGGCACTGCAGGCACCAAATTTAAGAATTTTAATAAACCGCAATATTTGTATGGGAGCCCCCTTAAGGAGTTGAGATAAAGAACAAGTATGTTTTGAGAAAATGTTTGGGATGTTTGTGGTCGGTCAGACATTTTATTCCCCTAGGGGCGACTCCTGGGCATTTATGGGACGTTTTCTTCAATATATTTATAGACTGCATTGAAGATTTTGTATGGGAGCTCGCTTAAGGAATGGCGATAGCGGGTGGGTATGTTAGAAATTAATGATTGAGATGAAAAATAAAGTGGGGTTGGTGATAAATATGACCCATCTAGGGGCGTCCTAGGCACTGCAGGCACCAAATTTAAGAATTTTAATAAACCGCAATATTTGTATGCGAGTCCCCTTAAGGAGTGGGCATAAAGGGCAAGTATATTTTGAAAAAATGTTAGGGACAAAAGTTAATTGTGGTCGGTCATACATTTTATTACCATAAAGGCAACTCTTGGACATGTATGGGACTTTGTCTTCAGTATATTTCTAGCTTGCATTGAACATTTTGTATCGGAGCCCCCTGAAAGAATGGAGATAGCGGGTGGGTATGTTAGAAATTAATGATTGAGAAAAAGAATAAAGTGGGGTTGGTCATACGTTTGACCCAGTTTCGGTTTTTTTAGTTTGTTTAATAAGCTAACGTGTTTTTAAGTTACGCGAACATATGTTGTGCAACCTCCTCCATTTTCGAAATAACGGATTCAGCGTACCCGAATAAGGTTAAAACGCCAGGAGCCCAGCTTGTCTCAAAAAAAGTGTTAATTTCTTGCACAGTGTAATTAAGTACACCATGAGCACGCATGTTTGTAGTTTTGAGTTCATGCATAACAAAACTAAAGTAAAAACAAACCGAAAGAGAAATAAATCAAAACTTTGTTTGTAAAGTTGCGTTAACCGGTTTTTTTTTTTTTTTGTGAAAAAGAGACATCGATGTTGAGAATTTGAGTGTTGCGATTATAGATAAGTTGCGCTTATCGAGGGTTTCGTTTACCGAGGCTACACTGTATTTTCATAAAGAAAATATTACCATGAACGTTAGTCCTTTTATAGTCCAATTTCAGTATCAATTTTAATTTTAAAATATTATTCAATAATAGATCATTGCAAGGTCCAAATCTTTTTAGTCTTAACAAAGCTTGAATTATGAGTCGTATTGCCACGATAAACAAAAAATTGGATCCAAAATGTAAAAAAGTAACCAAGTACTTCAGTGTTTTATTGCGCCTTATGGACTGTTTAGCAGCTGGATAAACACTATTCCTTATCCCTATTCATAAACATTTCTCAAGCCCGTGACAAATTCTGGCATGATGGGATTTTTTTTACATAAAGTAGGCTCCTTGTTATTCAAAAATACGCACAAGTTACTGCGAAATTATTTATTGAAACGTTAATTTAAAGTAAAGCATTAGGACCTCATCTCAAACTAAAAAAAATCGCAGCAAGAGTTTCCCAAGGCAGTAAACTTGGACTTAGATGGATAAATTACTAATTCGATAAAATAAAATATTGCGACTAATTACTGGTGACCCGTGGTATATTAGTAACGTGAATATTCATAAAGACCTTAAGATATCCTTTGTTCGCGACGCAATAAAAACCTTCTGTTTGATTAAATATTTACGAAAATTTAAATCCTATGGTACAAGATCTACTGAATAATATTGTACAAATGTATTCGTTTTAAGAGGGTCGAAATATTGGCGCTCGCGGAACCCCATGAAAGATGAACACTTTACGCAAAGAAAAATGGGTTTGATGGATGGATAGACCCAGAAATTTCTGGTTAATTTAAGATTTTTAAAGTTTTATTTTCTGAAATATGAAAGATCAAAAAAAAATCAAATACTAAAAAAAAATTTCGTGTTGAAAAACAGTAACCAAAAGGACAAGAAGTACACATTTAAATAAAAAGCAACCAAATTTGGTTAAAAAAATCAAAATGGCAACGCTTTTTATTAATAGCTCCCTAGTCTAAATTAAGTTTCAATCTCAGGTCTTTATATTATAAAAGTAAAGCCTCAATTTAAAGCCTTTTAAAAGTCCAAATTTAGTTTCTATCGTAGTCTAAACTCGCTTATTATACGAAGAGTTAGCCACACTGACTTTAGGTTTGCATTAAGTCCGAATTAGGCTTCACTTAGAGATTTTATCAGCCTTAATCGCAAGGACTAAATAGCTCTGAAGTATACCTTCGAAGTCGCCTTTGCTCTCCCTACACATATACATATACATGCATATTTATTTTCCTTTTTTTGTTCAATATTTATACAATATATGATGTTGTGATAATAATATAAAAATTGAATAAAAAATCAATCTCAATTCTAGTATAATTTGATTTCGAAACGATTTCTTTTTTATATTTATCGACCTTCTTTACACAAACTGACAAAATCATTTACTTATTTATCCTCTCGTTGAAGTCACATAAAATTGAAAATATTGTACGAGTTTGAGAAGCTGCCTGCCTGTCTTTAAAGTAGACTGACTGACTGTTTATATGAAGATTTATTTTATTTCTTTACTTGTTACCATGCACGTTCATTAAAAATATTGATAAAAATTTATAACGATAAAAAGAGGAATAAACATGAATACAAGGATATTTTTTACATAAACATTTTTTTTATTGAAAAAAAATTCATAGATATATAAACAAGTTGTTATTGTTAAAAAAGGAATTAGGAACGAAATAGAAGTTTGGTAAATGTACGCAAAAATTAGGAGTCATAAACTTAAAGAAATGGCATTTGCTTTAGAATTATTTTAAAAAGTGAAATTTGTTTTTAAATTTTAAGGGAAAGTTCGAAAAAAGCACTAAGGCCATAAACAGTAAAAAAGCACAAAAATGTGAATTTGTAAACAAAGAAAATACGGTACACAGCGATTGTGAGCGGACGAACACAAATACTTAGAAAGCTTACAGATCTTGTTTTAGCGTACGTGTACAGTACAAAAAATACAAAAATGTAAAATTAACAATTTATTCGTGTTTGTGAATTTGTAAACAAAGAAAATAAGATACACAACGATTGTGGGCGGACGAACACAAATACTAAGAAAGCTTCCAGATCTTGTTTAAGGGTACGTGTAGTGTACAAAAAATACAAAAATGTTAAATAAAAAAATAGATTGTGAGCTGACATACACAAACACTTAGATAACGTGTTTTAGCTTACGTGTACAGTACAAAAAATACAAAAATGTAAAATAAACAAATTATTTGTGTTTGTAAATTTGTACGCAAAGGAAATACGGTACATAATCATTGTGAGCTGACGAATACAAATGCTAAGATAACGTACAGATCATATTTTAGCGTACGTGTACAGTACAAAAAATTTAAAAATGTTAAATGAAACAAGTAAGAAAGTATAGTCGGTCAAGCCTGACCATATGATACCCTACACCACAGTATTAAAAACATATCATGCTTATATGTCCATATAAATATGGATTTATCTATGTTTATAAACTTCATTAAAATTGGTTTGAAAGTTTGTGAGAGGCAGAAATTGCGCCCTGCCTCCTCTTGTGGTCCTATTTTTTAAAAACTATATAGCTAATGTGTTCCTATGGATATGGATCTATCTATGTTTTAAATTTCATCAAAATCGGTTTAAGAGGCAGAAATTGCCCCTATCTCCCTTCGTGGTCCTATTTTTTTAAAAATGCATACCTTTTGTGTCCATATAGATATGGTTCTATTAAGTTTTAAATTTCATTTAAATCGGTTTGATAGTTTCTGAGTAGGAGAAATTTCCCCCTATCTTCCTTCGTGGTCCTACGATTCGGCCCATTTTCAACTGGCTTGGTCCTTGTGCCAATAAGAACCTACGACCCAAATTTCATCAAATTATCTCGAAAATTGCGACCTGTACTTTGCGCACAAGGTTACATGGACAGACAGCCAGCCAGCCAGCCTGCCTGCCAGCCAGCCAGCCAGCCAGCCGGACGGACATCGTTAGTTCGACTCAGAAAGTGATTCTAAGACGTTCGGTATACTTTAAGGTGGGTCTAGGACCAATATTTTAAGGCGTTACACACATCAGCACAAATGCATAATACCCTCTCCACTATTGTGGTGTGGGTATAAAAATAGATTGTGAGCGGACGAAGAAAAATACTTAGATAACGTACAGATCTTATTTTAGCGTACGTGAACACTACAAAAAATACAGTAAAAAAAAATACAAATGCAACAAATATATGATTAGCACAACACGTACATTAAAAGTTCGGTAGTTCAGTACGCCTAAAAAATCGAAAACGCATATCTACGCCAAAGGAACACTACACGTATCCTAAAACAAGATGGGCACGTTAGCTTAGCATTCACAAGCACAGAAAGAAGTTTTAGAGTTTGTGTTTTCAAAAAAATACACTATGTAAGTGCACAGATTTTTTCGAACTCTGTTTTAAGGCACATAAGAATTCCGATAAATTGTAATGGAAGGAACCGACTTTTTAAACGCCACACATTTATTAAAATCTTGAAACAAACGATTCTTAAGAAAAACAAAAATCCAGAATGAAAACAGACGGCAGCTGTAAACAAAATTTTTTTTTTTTTTCAAAAAATTAATAAAAACATTTAAATTTTATTATTAATTGTCATATAACTTCGAATGTGTATTCTAAGTCAAATTACAATCCATAAAGCCTTCATACTTTCAGCCATTTTTCTATGCACTATCAGAATTTTTTGTTTGTATATTTCTCCTGTCCGCAGGAGACCAGAGTCTCTGGCGGGAATCGAACCCGCAAGGCACTGATAGACTAGCTCACTACCAAGTAAACCGTGGCACTTTGAATATTATTGCCTTTGAATATTCGTCTAAACATTTTGGTTTTAACAACGAATTAAAAGAGGTTGTTTAAGAGTAAGTACGATTTAAAGGGGTATCCTCAGACAGAATTAACAAAAAAAAAAAAAAAAAACGAATTAACAAGGCCACCAAAATGTATTGGGTTGCTTAAAGAGATTTTCTCAGAGGACCAGCCGTTTATTTTGAATTGTTGAGGTTCTCGAATTAACGCGTACGAACTATCGCGGTTGGACTGTATATCAGTTGTTGAAATGGATTTCTCGAAGACCTGATTTATGATTACCTCTACATTATAATATATAATAATATATCAGCTTACATTATAATATATCACTCATAAATCGGTCGATAAACGACTGAAATTTGAACACAAACCAATTTTACTTACTTACTTACTTACTTACTCATAGTTTATAAAAAATAAAGAGACCTGTAAGTTTTACTCCATTTGCTTTAGGATATTTTTGGCGAAAACGGTTCTCTTAAGTTCGCATAAAGTGATTTCCCACAGAATTTTTTTAAAGTTTTTTTTTTGTTTGTAAATCCAAAATGTAGTCACGATTCTACTATCAATTTGCCATAAGCTTCAAAGACAAATTTCTGTCATGTGTTCAAGTGGTGTCTAATTCATTGAGTATTTCAGACACCACAAAACAAATTTCAATTAATTGAATGCGCCAGAATATGTATAGAAGTCTTAAAAGTAACAAAAGCAAAACAAAAAACCCTTTTTAACGCATCAGCGCATTTGCATCCCACTGTGAGTATTCAATATAATTCCGTGGTTTAAGAACTTTTGTTGTGATTTTGTTATCAACCGAACCAAACACACAAATACCCTTATCAATGATAAATTATCAAGATATAAATTTTAAGCATGAAAATACGTTAAAATAAAAACTAAACGTTTTTAATTTGTAGCTTATGGAAAACATGTGCTCATCGAAAAAAAAAAAAATTAAAACACAAATACAACACAGAAGCATGTAGAAAAAACCGCGAAAAGTTTGGAAATAAGAAAGAATAGACAGCAGTCATTGCAACCCCTTGAATGAAGAACTTAGTCAAGGGTACAAAATTCGAAAAAGGGACAACAGATTTTTATTTATAGTATCCCAAGAGATCGATTGTTGCTTTTTTACATCATTTTTTTTTAACAATCAATGATAAATTGGCAAAACAAAAAATGTTGAAAAAGTCTTTACCCGGCTGTGATTTTTTAACACACACATATGGATAAAAAGAAAATTGTACTTTTAAACAGTTTTAAGAATGACATGCCAAATTGTACATATGGGAGGGTCTTTATTAATGGAAATTATTGCAGTGACAAATTGAAATTAACACTTTGTTTAGACATGTGCGTATTGTTTAATAAAAATATTTGTTGTTATTTTAACTAAAAATTATGTATTAAAAATTCTTTTTTAATTTTTGTGAATTTCTTGTTACATAAAATGTATTACAGCTGAACAAAGATTGAGTTACAAACTAAACAAAATCATAACTAGATACCGAATCAGACACAAAGTGCTCAATTTAACAGCGAACTAGACGCTGAACTATGAAACGGTCCACACCATGAAATATCTTTAATTAATGTGCAATAAGCTAGACAATGAACCAGACAATGAATAAGACACTTAATAAGACAATAAGCAATACACTGAATTAGATACTGTACTGTTGTGTACTTTACCAGACACTGTACTGGACACTGTGCCACATGCTGTACTAGACACTGTACTGGTCACTTAACTAAAACCTTGATTAAAAGCTAAACTTCAACCAAACGCTAAAATAAGCACTGTATTACCATTAAACTAGTCGGTTAATTAGAAACAAAAGCACTCAGTGAACTAGACACTGCGCTAGATACAGTTATAGATATTGCACTAGACACGGTTCCAGACTCCAAACTAGGCACTGAACCAAACACTGTACTAGACTGTAAAGTAGATAGTAAGCTAGACTATTTTCTAGCCAATTAAAACTTGAGCTCCAAATGAAGCAGGTTTGTAAGGCAGAAATCATAAGGTTTCGTTTACCACCGCGCTTTCGTTTTTGACATAAAAAGCGCTTTATTCAACGCATAAAAAACTGGCGAGCATAACGATCAGCTTAACACTCTGAGTTTTGGTATTTGAAGTTAAAGGAAAGGCGTGACCAAACAAATGATATTTATCAAATATTTTTGATATTTTCTTTAAATTTGTTAAAAATTAAAAAATGTTCTCGTCTCACTGCATTCTATTCTACATTTTCGGATTATTTAAGTGCCATCTTTAGTAAAGTGGCAATATTTAAATTATATTATTATTGTGGCATCACTGACAAAATGGCATTGGTTTTGAAAGCAGCGTTACCATTTATTAAATTTTTTTGTTTTTTGCAATGTGTTTTTTTATTTTTAAACAAAATTAATTCCAAATATATTTTGCCGTTTTCTTTAAAATTTTGGCATTTTTGTAAAAAAAAAATTTAAAAAAAATGTTAATTCGGAACTGGTGACATTTTTGAATGATAGTATTTGACAAATCGTCAGCTCAGAATTGGTTTGGTGCATTTTATGGTTAAAGTACCACGATATGCGTCAAAGCAATTCTGAGCTGACGATTTGTCAAATACTATCATTCAAAAATGTCACCATTTCCGAATTAACATTTTTTTTAAAATTTTTTTTTTACAAAAATGCCAAAATTTTAAAGAAAACGGCAAAATATATTAGGAATTCATTTTGTTTAAAAATAAAAAAACACATTGCAAAAAACAAACAAAAATATTATATTTATTAGATGTTTGAAGTGTGAATTTTCAACAGCTTCCATACGTTCCTCCGAAATGTATGCAAGTGTACAAAGGGTATTAGCTCACTTACCTAAATGCATCTCTGTGTGTTAAATTGTATAATTGTGTTTGACCAATTGTCTAGGTTGAACGGAATTGAAGATGTGGGCTACGGAAACATACACGGCCAGCAAGAATAGTGGGACTGTGGGTAATCCAGACGAGAGGGTGACAAGCAGCCTCCTCAATGGGAGTAAGTCCAATGTAAGTATGATGGTGCGTATCCTGACTGGTCATGCAGGATAAAGGGAACAACTACACCAACTTTGAATTGCTAAATCTGACGAGTGCAGAGCGTGTGGCAAGGCAAGCGAGACAGTGTCAGGCCTTTGTCGAGTTAAGATCCAAACAGCTCGGGATGGTGGACTTAGGACCCCTGAGAACCTCGACTGGAACCCCTTAAGGAATTAAATCCGGGAAACTGAGTTTCTTAACTCCGGACGGACCAAAAGGTGGTGGTTTTACAATCCACCCAAATCTCCATGTTCTTAGGGAGCGCATAACAAGCCTAGTAGAGGCCTAAGTGTTTTTCACACTGGTATGAGGTTCCATACTTGATGCTTTATCCTGCTTTCGCATAAATGTGCGCTTAATTTTAAAATGTAGCATTAGTGCTTCGCAAAATAAGAAATTTTTTTTTGTATACTGAACTGGATACTGTCATAGATACTGGATTATATACTGAACAAGGCACCTGACTAGATACCGAGTTAGATAATGAACTATACACTGAATTATACACTCTACTTGACATTATAGTAGTTACCGAATTTGACACAGAACACGACATTGTACTATACTGTTCGGGGTCTAGTAGTTCAATTAGCTAGACACTGAAATATATATTAGCCTAGACATTGTCCTAGATACTGCAATAAAGACTGCAGTATTTACTCTACTGTACACTAAACAAAACACTGTACATTGACACCGAGCTATGCACTGTATATAGCACTGAACTATACAGAGAATTAGATAGTAAAGTATAACGTGTACTAGATTCTAACGAAAAACTAGAACTAGAACCCTAACTACGAGAGAACTAGAACTGAACTAAAATTTGATTGTTGTTAACCGTTTTATCTTTTTATATTATTGTTTATCTTTAATATGCTTAGAATTCGTTGTTATCTTAGAAATGTATTCATATTAATACAAAAATCTAAGCTAAGTTCTTTCACTTATAAAACTGGCTGCTCTTCAACAAATTTCAAGGGTGACAAAACTGTCATTGCCACTGTGTTTTAGTTGCATTGTGTTTCCCAATTGTCCGTCCCAATGTCTGTCTAAGTGTTATATAGTGTGCTTACACTATGGTGTCACGTTTAAAATTTCTTTTGATTTAATACGACTTCTACATGGCTCTGCTTTTAGAAATTTGCAAACCTGCCGGTTTAAGAGTAAGAGTTAATATATTATTTCCATTCTATTCGTTTGGTTTGCGAACAAGTAGTACTTGATGTTGCTGCTGTTGTCCGTGTTGTTGTTGGCATAAAGTGAATACTTATTTAGATTTTCGAAAATGCTTTTAGTTTTGTGAATTTCAAATCACACCAACATCTGTTCAAGTATCATGCTAATGCGATTTAGAATAAAATAGATGTATAGAAAATAAACTTAACGAAAAAAAAAATACAAAACAAAAGTTAGAGAAAAAAGATGGTAATGAAAAAGCAGCTCTTGGGGGTTATTATAAAAATTTTGTTACGAAATGTTTAAAGTTATGTTTGCTTAGGATAGGAAATTTAGTAAGAAATTTGGCGACATTGGATGCTTTAGTAGAAGCAAAAAAAAAAGAATATAATAATAAAAAAAATATTTGAGGAATGTAATTAAAATTTTTTCATGGAAAAAGGCGACCAGTACTGCTTAGTACTGATTAACACGCTTCAGGTTTTAGCCCTCAAGTCTTACGTTTTTAGGAGAGAGAAAAAAAAATAAATGGCATTTTCTTCTCCCTTCTCTACTAAAAACTCTTGACTTCATGTCTTAAGCTTGAAGCGTGTGAATCAGCACTAATCATGCTTTAACATCCAATTTAGTTATGCTATGAAACAGAATTATTTTGTATTGCATACTTTGAGGTATAAAAACTTTTACTGATAACCTTCTGTTTTTAAGAATATAAATCACTGTATTTTTTCTTTTCTTCCTTTAGTAAATACAAATATTTATGTACAAAACCAGCAGCTACAAGACACATATTATCATATCACAACAATAAACATATTTTGCTTAAGTAATCATTTAATCCACCAACTTGTAGTCGGGATAAAAATGAAAATAACTAGATAAATGGGGGAAAAAATTATAATATTAAATAACCATAAACTTCTAGGATAAAATACTTCTCCAAACACCCCCTCCCTAACACCATTTCTCAGTAATAATAAATGCCTGAGACCATTGTCTTCTAACTTTCTATATAAATTCCATAAAACGATGTTACATACACATAAATTTCCAGCTATACAGGTATTTGTTTAAAAAGCTAATAGCAAATGGTAATATTAGCACAAAACGTTTTAACATTTTCATTTCCGTTTCCGTTTTAATAATTTTTTTTTTATATTTGAATATATAACTTGTGATATTATCAAATAATGAATATCTACTGAAATGCTGCTTATCATTTATTTGGCAAAAACAAATAAACTCACAGCCACACAGGCAATAGATATACATATACACTTTCATATTTAAATAAAACCAAAATTATTTTGAAAAAAAAGTAAAAGTAAATAAAGGTAAATGAAAAAAGCCAAAATATCATTAGAATGGAGAGGGACTCCCATGTGGGTGGTGTCTTGCTTTTAAATTTCATTTTCATTTGCTTCATATATTCTTTTTTTTTCCTACGCAACGCAAGATAACACGCAAGTTTTGGCCATGTTAAAATTTAAAAAAAACAGTAAAATGATGAAAATTTACTGCCTTTGCCGAAACACCCAAAGACAAAAAGGTAAAACTGAAAAAACTTGCAAAACCAGCCAAATCTAAATAAATTTCAAAGTTATTTTTGGGAATACAAAATTTATAATAATTAAGATTTTTATCTGACGTGCTAAATTCCTAATTTTTAATTTTATTTTAACAATAGTATGAAATGGGAGTTAAGCACATTTAAACAAAACCTTGTTAACTAATTTTTTGAATCCCAAGAAAAACTTTGATAACTAATATGCACGTGGCAGTGTAAATAACACTGAACTGGCAAAATAAAATAAAATAATTTGTTTGTGGTTATTTTGTTGAATTTTTAATGTTTTTAGTTAGGCTTAAGTTCATTAAATTTAATTTTCATTAAATTATTTTTATGAAGAAAGGAATTTTACAACATGAAAATTAATTAAAATTGTTATGGATAATCTTTCATTCTTGACCGTGGCCGGGGCTCAAACCCTGGCTGGCAGGTTACCATGACATGTTTCGATCGCAACCACTTGATCTCTTCAGATGGATTTGCCGTCTTACACTCGCAGCCATCGAGTTTTTGTTTTTTCTTTCCCACTTACAACTACATTCATACAAAAAATCATCCAATCGTAGTCGGGACTGTAAGAAATGATAAACTCACTGTTTATAGTTGTTGTTTTCGTTTAAGAGTTGAAATTGTAACAGGTAAAACGTGGTTTTATAATTCTTATTCGCTTAACAGTTTTATTTGTATAATACCTTCAGTTTTTCTAAAATCTTTGGATGAAGTTTCCTGACGATCTGGCCTACGCAACCAGTGAAATGCGCATAGGAATAGCTTAAGTTCTTCTTCAAATCCAGTTCAGTTCTAGTTAAGTTCTCGTTCTAGTTCCAGTTCAGTTCGAGTTTAGTTTCGGCTTAGCTCAATACTAGTTCAGATCTAGTTCAGTTCTAGTTCAGTTCTAGCTCGGTTATAGTTCAGTTCTAGTTTAGATCTAGTTCAGTTTTAGTTAAGTTCTAGCTCAGTTATAGTTCAGTTCTAGTTCAGTTCTAGTTCAGCTCTAGTTCAGTTCTAGTTCAGTTCTAGTTCTATTCTAGTTCAGTTCTAGTACAGTTTAAGCTCAGTCCTAGTTCAGTTCTAGTTTAGTTCTGGTTCAGTTCTAGTTCAGTTCTAGTTCAATTCTAGTTTAGCTCTTGTTCAGTTCAGTTCAAATTCAGTTCTTGTTCAGTTCTAGTTCAGTTCTAGCTCAGTTCTAGCTCAGTTCTAGTTGAGTTCTAGTTCAGTTCTAGCTCAGTTCTTGTTCAGTTCTAATTCAGTTCTAATTCAGTTCTAGTTCAGTTCTAGTTCAGTTCTAGTTCAGTTCTAGTTCAGTTCTAGTTCAGTTCTAGTTCAGTTCTAGTTCAGTTCTAGTTCAGTTCTAGTTCAGTTCTAGTTCAGTTCTAGTTCAGTTCTAGTTCAGTTCTAGTTCAGTTCTAGTTCAGTTCTAGTTCAGTTCTAGTTCAGTTGTAGTTCAGTTCTAGATAGTTCAGTTCTAGTTCAGTTCTAGTTTAGTTCTACTTCAGTTCTAGTTCAGTTCTAGTTCAGTTCTAGTTCAGTTCTAGTTCAGTTCTAGTTCAGTTCTAGTTCAGTTCTAGTTCAGTTCTAGTTCAGTTCTACTTAAGTTCTAGCTCTGTTCCAGTTCAGTGTTAGTTTAGCTCTATTCCACTTCTTATTCAGTTCGAGTTTAATTCTGGTTCATTTACAGTTAAGTCATAGTTCAGTTTTAAAGCAATTCTAATTCAATTCTAGATTATTTCCGGTAAAATATTTTGTCTTTAATTCTGCAGAATAACTAAGTGCCCTTTGTTGCACCAAATGATCAAAAAAAAAATCTTGGAATTTTTTTAAGGAAAATTATACCGAATCTCTTTAAATAAATAATAAAACATTTAAACAAACATTTAAGCTTATACTCATCAAGCATTTCCTTAAGCTTTTTCCCCCTTCTCACTTTTTATCTGAATCGTTTTTTGTTGTGGTCTTCAGCGATAAGCCAAATTACATACAGATATTTTTATTGAATTTTTATTCAAATCCCAACCAGAAAAATGAAAAACTTTAATTTAAATGTCGAAAACTTTTCTACAATATCATTGGTGTTTGTTCTGCTTTTCAAGCAAAAGTCAGCGACATTATTTTAACACCAGCAGAAGCAATGAAAACAACGCGAGCAGAATGACCACAAAGAGGATCTTTAAAACAAAGTACTAACAGCAGTACTTTATAGACACCATGATGAATTTGGTATTAGGCATCTTTGTTTTATTTGGATGTACAGATTGTGAATGTCTGATGGATTACGAAGAGCCATACGGAAGAGAAACAACAGACTACCAAATTCAAATTATTCAAATTTGAATTTCATTACGTATGCCAACCACCAAAAAAAAAAAAAAACATCCAGCTACTTGGAATGCTAAAAGCAAAAATAGAATATAGAAATGTTTGGGTAAATAGTGTTTAAAATAAAAAAAGCTGCTGTTATACTTGGAGCTATTTTACTCTCCTTCGGGTCCTCTCATAATAATATTCAGCTAATCCTGCTGGCAAACGGAGTTGGAAAAAGAAAATCTTGCTTAAGGTGTTGCAAGGTGTGAATCTACTTTGTTTCGTATTAGAATTCTAAATTTTGAAAATTTAAAAACCAAATTATATTCTTTATTTTCTGTAGCTCGTATTGACTTTCTATTTGTTCTTCGTATTTTCCTGCTTCAGTTCATTCAGTCATCCGTTTATTACAAAATTTTACTTTTCCATTTGACTGACATTCATTTAGGTTTTGGGTTCTCTTTTGAAATTTACTTATTGAAATATTGCTGGATGTTGGCAAATATAATTAGAATTGGTAAAATATTCAAATTAAGTTTTATTGTCTTCGCTATAGAGTTTTTTTTTTTTTTTGGAAATTCCTCTTTAATATTCTGTCATACAAAAATGCTGGAAATTAAAAATATTTTTACAGGAACAGGATTTTAAATGCTGAAGTAATTGATTAAATTTTAACTTACTAAGGGCCAATTTCACCAAGTTTAGTTAAAATTAACTATAACTGTAACTTCCAGTTAACAATAAGTTTTTGACAGTTATAACTGATATTTAATTTTAACTAAACTTGGCGAAATTGGCCGTAAATGTATAAATTTGGAGACGGAAGTAAGACTATTAGTTAGGTACATGTTTAAAAACAGGAGATCCAATTATTTTTTGGAATTTATACAGGTGACCATATCAGAGAGAGAGAGAGAGAGAGAGGTAGTTATGCTAGCTGTCCCTTTTTATTTGTGTGCAGGTACCTGTATAAATTCGTCTTGGTATAATCCAAGGCCAAGGTAAATCTATAAGCTAAAAGCATCATCAGGAAGAGTTATGATGGCTTTAAATTCTTTTTTTTTTTAATTTTTAATATGGTTAAAAAAGAACTCCACACAAAAATGTACAGCCAGCATAATTATCTCAGATGCATAAACCTTATGAAAGTGTCTTGGACCTAGGCACAGGCGTACTTTTCAAACATCAAATCAGTGTTAACATCTAGCAATTATACTTTACAATACCTTCTATCAAATTCGAAAGAAACGTCAATTTAAATAATGCGAAAATTGGGTTTTTTTGCGTATCAGCTGAGAAACAGATAACCTTAGGAATGCTAACTATGCCAAACTTGGCACGGTCGCGATTGGTATTACTTTACATTACGTTATGTTACGTATTCATAAACTATATCGTCAGCTCATTATTGGCTTGGCGCATATGCCAAAAATTCGTAGTGGAGAAAAACGACAATGAAGGTTTGCATGAAGTGTTCTGAAAATATACCACATAGAATTTTTTTGTATTTCCACCACTGCTTCTGCCATATGTTTTGAAGAAAAATGTAAATTATTGTGAACGTTCATGAACGAACTTAGAAGTTAATAGTATTTTCAAAGGTTTTCTTGGGGGTCAAAAAATTTCATTAATTAAGTTTTAATGTGCCAAATTCCCAATTCTTTCTATTGATAAACAAAAATTTATTGTTGGTGGGATAAGCTATTCCTATTTTATTGAAAGTGAAAATTATTGTTTTGTGCCGCATACCAACGTAACTTTTCTAAATTTATTTCTAAAAAGTATCTTGTTTGCTGCATACGTATACCTACTGCTGTGTATTGCGTTGTTGACATTTTTTTTTTTATTTTGCTCTTACTAATTTTTTTCTTACGGCAATAAAGCGAAGCAATAGTAAAATTTATTTTCTTGTTTTCAATTTATTTTACTTTCGTTTTAACTGCTTGTTTTTTTTACGGCAATGAAGCAAAGCAAGAATGATATTGATTTTGTACTTTTTTGTAGGAGGAATTTGCATGAAACATGGTTTGGATTCAGAAAGGGGATATTCAAAAAATGTACAACACATATATAATTCAATTATTTTAAAAATGATCGGTAGGTCAAACCAATAATGAGCTGGAATTTTGACATTAAGAGTTAATTAGATCTTATATAAACAAGTAAAATTAGGTCGAGGTTAAATTATGGACTAATTCTCACCGTTTTCAAATGGCTTCGTCCTTGAAATAATCAAAACGTATGTACCAAATTTTATCAAATTATTTTTTAAATTGCACCACATATATTTTGTGCACAAACTTAACATGAACAGCGCACATTGTTAGATCGACACAAAAGTGATTCTCATCGATCGGTCTACGACCAATATTTTTTGAGATTATATAAATCAAAACAAACGAATAATACCCCTACACAAAGGTTGTGTGGGTATAAAAACGATCAGCTAAGCGAATGCGTATACCTTTCTAGTCTTTTCTAAAGTCGATTTAACTTTCCTTTCTATTGCCTTTTCTGAAGTGCATTAGGTAGCCGATTATGTAGTGTATTCTTAATTATATTTTATGGTTTATTCTACAATGTTTTTCATAGTCTATACCAGGGCTGTGGAGCCGAAGTCGTAGTTAAGGCTTTTGTACCGGGGTCAGAGTCGAAGTACACAAACTCGCGACTTCGACTCCAAAAATTTACATAAATCCCTTCTTGTTGTTGTTGTTGTTGTTTTTTTACGCATATCTAGAGAACGGCAAGATCCAAAGTTTCTAAATTAGGAACAAGCTCTTTATTATCGAAACACAACATCCGAGCCAGAGTTTTCATATTAGGTAGTAGCACTTTGGTTATCAATAGGCGACGTCCGAATAAATGTGGGGCGAGATTGAAAACGTAGACGTGGCATAAAATAGATTTATTTATATTTAAATAACGGTAGGAAGCAAGTTGTCCAAATTTGCTACACATAGCTGGGTAGCCAATACACAACCTCGCTACCAAAAACGACCTGAATTAGAGAAGAAGGCGTGGCACTTCCCATTCAAACGCATTATGGATTTTTGTACATCTGGAGAACGGCAAGAGCCAAACGTTCCACATAAAGTACAAGTGTCATGGTTATGAATACACAAAATCCGACAAAAAGTGGACGGGATCGGATAAGTGGGCGTGGTGCAAAACAGATTTGTTTATATCTAAAGAACGGTATAAATATATAACTTTTTGTTCTTATCGCACCATGGTGAAGGATATAAAAGATTCGTCATAGCCGAATATAGCACTCTTACTTGTTTCTTTTTTATTGCCTGTAAATAACTATATTAAAGGTTAATGCGGAACGTGTTAGGAAAAAATAACGTTTTAAATTTTTGTAGAATCATTTTTTTGCTCTATTTAACCATTTAAAAGCTTCTGCATTAGAAAAAAAGAGTTTAAAGGCAAGCAAGGACCAGTCTCATATACGTTTAGCATTCAGGTTATAGTAGGAGTCTGAGTTGGAGTCGAACTTAAAAAAATTTTTGCGTTAGAGTCAGAGTCGGATATAGAACTATTTTTTGACAACTTACAGAGACTAAACTATTGCTTAATCTCTAAACCAGAGTATAGTTCAGTCTGTAGAATTTCGTATTGTCTAAAGACTACACAGAAAGAAAAACACTCAGGATAAATTTAGTTTTTCATACTTACTTTAAGTACGAGTCGTACTCAAAAATTCAAAACGTACTCAAAACAATACTTAATGAGATTAATTTCGAAAATCAAGCCCGGAATTTCTTAAAATAAGTGCAAAATTCTTAAACCAAGAAAAAAAAAGAATAAACTCTGAGAGTAAAATTACAAAGTGAGCGTTGAGGAGAAAAACATATAATCACTCAAAAACTAAATTTCAAGTACTTAAAACTTAACTGGAAATAATCCTGAGTTCAAAGGTATTTCTTAATGCTATTCAAGTTTCAAAATATTTTACCAATATTCACTTGATCTCAAATTCCCATTTTACTGGAGTATGCTATTTAAATAAAGGGTAACAAAAGTATATTTCAACCCTTGAAACTTGAATACCAATTGTTTTGCACTTGATTTCCAGCGAATTTGCTTATTGGGATATTGTTTTCATGTGTAAAATTTAACTCTTGCATCTAATTTGGTTTATATTTTTAGTTAAATATGGACATAAGATTTTTAAAGCAAAATCCATATCGGCATATCCACTTTACAATATTTGAATAAAGCTCATTTTGTTTTACTAAAATCAATCTCATTTTGGATTATTTCAAGCACGAATTCGGGATTTAATATGGATAAGTTAAGTATTTCGCTAATGAAAATCCCTTCTTGAATCAATATTTCCGTACTTGAGTCAAGAAAATCCGTACTCACCGTATTATTAATACTTTTATTAATACACTTTGGATTGATTTAAGTACGGATGGACTGATTTTTCTTTTCAGTGTAGTCTATTTTCATGAATATGATCAAGTCTATAGGCTCTACAGTAGCCCTGGCAAAAGATTCGTAGATAGGTACGTGTTTAGTCTCGTTAATAGCCTCTCTTAAGTCTCGCAATAGGTTCATGTATGGTAGTCTCGCCTACAATCCCGCTTAAATTCTCTTTCAAAATCAATGAAAGTTTTGATAATCTCTTTTGAAGTCGTCTCTAGTGTCTCTTCTAAAGCCTTGTCTAACGTCGCACAGTGACACCTGTAGAACAAGTGTGGTTGACGGAAAACTCGTTAACGAACTGACGAATACAGCCTCAAAATTGCCAAGCCCAATTTGCAAAAAGACGCAAAAGAACTTCGGGAATATAAACGATTCTACAAACGAAGAGAATTATGAATATGGAAACTCACCATTGCACGCAAGAATAAGGTGCATGGAGTGCTTCCACAAGAGGGGGAACACTGATGAAAATACATCCCACAAAGATGAGGAAAGGAACAGAAAGAATCGAATACAGGATGCGTTTTTCAATCAAGTTGGACTGAAAGTAGACTGCCCCCAATTACGGATACGGGAAACTTAAGCGATAGAAACACTTCGAGGAGATTCTTTGAAAAAGATAAGGCTGTAACTCAAATCACTGGAATAAACAATTAAATCGTTAAGAGATTGGGAACGATATTAAATGTTTTAAACCGCAAGAAAAAAGTAGATTCTGAAAATATGGAAAATATGCTTGGAGAACTGCATCAGTTTTAGCAGAATAATATACACAGAAAAAGTTGATCCCGATAGTTCATAAAATATTGTAGCATGGCAAAGACTTAAGCCACACAGAAAAAAAATTGCACTTGTAAAAGCATTAATCAAAAATAAAATCAGTTTCAATTAAAAATTTAATAAAGTGAATTAAACGTTTAATCAAGTGAATTAAAAGTTTTATTGATATTATTAATTTGTTTACTGGTGCAAATTATTATTGTCAATTAAACTTTTAATACATTTGATTAATAGTTTAATTCACTTGATTAAACATTTAAATAACTTGATGAAATTTTTAATTAAATCTGATTTTATTTTTGATTAATGCTTTTACTGGTGCAAATTTTTTTTTCTGTGCAATTAGAGAGCTTTCTGAAAAAGCACAGGAGCTTATGGATTGCTGAACACTTTTAGATCATCTAGATTGAAACAAAATGAAAATTTCTCCATTTATTTCATCACTTTGGAATAATTTTTAATCATAAAAGCCTTTAAAAAAAAAACATAACAATCAATTATTTTAATAAATATTTTATTTTACTTTGCATAAAATTGATTTTTTCACAAATTTCAACTTTTTGAACCTATAAGTAGGCACCTAGAAGGCGTAGAACCCTTTTCAAAGACTCATTGGTTGATCAGTTATCTATCATATGCCTTTCAAATTTTTTGAATATCCCATTTGGTTCAAAAGTTATGATTTTTGCATCGAAAAAACTCAAACGGCGCCACTATGCGTCGTGTAATAAATTGCATTTATAATCTTGTCTAAAGCCTTCTGTAAATTTTTTCTTAGCGTGTGTTCTAGTTTCTGCTCTGTTCAATAGGATATTTCAATTTCTAATACTAAAGCTAGCATAGTCTCTATTCGAAACTTGTGTCTAACATTAAACTTTAAGAATTTTTTTAAAGCTAATTAATTATTTCAATACAACAGTTGAATAACTAATTACATAAAGTTTTCATTTGTAGTGATAATTAAATTAAATTGAAATGAATAATGCGTTTTCTCATTTAAAAATAATTGTCCCCTCCTGCTGCCACACTCCGCTTCGTATTGTCCGCATTATGCCACATCCATAAATCATTTGAATAACTTCCCAGAAAGTAACATAAAGAGAGAGGTGCTAAAAACCACATCATAAAAAAATACTAATAAAAATAATGATACACTTCCGTAAATACAAAATCATTAAAATGTAAAAAGGACGAAACGACATAAAATCCTGTGGGCAGTGTCAGTAGCAAGCAACGCTCTAGATTTGTTTTTTTCCTTTCATTATTATTTTTTGAAATTTTCAGTGATTTTTCGGATTTTTTTTTTGGCAAAAACAAATCACAGTGACTGCAATTGTTTTTGTTCCTGTTGAAATATGGTAAATCATAAAAATATCCCAAAGGCAACAACTGTCAACACGGTATTAGCTAAACAGCCCATCTAGCAAAAACTAGGGAGTCAGAGAAACGTTTTGCCTTGCCTTATAGCTACAAAAAATTGTAAATCCTAACGCCTGCTGTGAATTCTTTTCGCTTTGAAGTATGAGTGTGTATGCTGCTGCTGATGATGGTCAAACATTGAAGAGGCTCTAACACACAAGCACAAACAAGCTTAACAAACGACTGAACACAACGTACGAGTGATTAAATGTGAAACGTTTGACAACCACAGTTTAGCCAACGACTTTGACAAAAGGCAACATTGTTACAAGGGAAGACAAAACAAAAACGCGACTTCATATTGCCAATGGGGTGTTGACAAAAATTACAGCAATTCAAACGCAATAATTATGACACACCACCAAATGTTTGTATGTATTTATATCCTATACACACACACACATACATTAACAAAGTGGAATCAAATCATAGTTAGGATGACTGAATACCAGGATTTCTAAATGTGATTATCACTGCGAATATGTGTGCAGATTGCAAACTACACACACGTCCGCTTAGCATTTTTATGTTTGCCAACACAATGTCAACTTTTTGATTAGTTTTGTTAGTGAATTTAATAAATGAGAAATTTATGGACGAAGAATTAGTGAGAGGGAAAATTAAAAAATACGTTACCGTTACACACATAATAGTGCACCAGTTTTACTAACAGCAGCAAAATTCAAAATTACACTTGAGTTAAAGCAAAATTAACCAACACAAAAATTAATTTATAGCTGATATCGAATTAACGTTTCATTTCTTAAAAAACTTCATTTAAAATTTCTTGCCATTTTGATTCAGAAAGAAATTTAATCCAATAAAGAAGTTTTGAGCAGCTGGAATACTTTTTGCTTAGATTTTGAATATTTATATTTAGTACTTTCAAGGAAGGTTTTTGCCCTTAAAAAGTGCTTTCTGCACACAGAGCGCTCAGTTTTCACATATTCTTGATTTATTGCTTATACGAGATCATATCTGTTAGTAATTGTACATTTTTTACTCGGTTTTGAAAATGTGGCCATAGATGCTAAATAACATTGATGTGCGGAAGCGGCAGTGGTGTTTCGAGAACATCAGACCAGAGAGCAGATTCAATTCATTATTTTTGCCATAGATGCTAAATAACATTGATGTGCGCTAACTGCAGTGATGTTTCGAGAACATCTATACCAGAGAGCATTCATTTTTGCTACCTACTCATAAATTAATAACTTTTGCATTGCGTTTAAGATCATTTCTTTTTCATATCCTTCACCCCAGATGCAAAGGGCATATTTACAAGTTTGTCATTCCGTTGGTAATTTCTACAATATTGATCTTAAATCCTATAAAGTTTATATATTCTGGGTCCCATGATGGTGCGGCTTAGTTGGTTTAAATATGACCTTCTGTCCGTCTCTCCGTGTGTCCGTTGAAATAAGTTTTCCATAGACCCCAGATGTGATGGCGCATATGTTGTTATACATTTATGTGACATATAGTCCGCACTTGTTTGCTATTGATATTCAGTCTGATAGACCTGCAAATGGCTAAGATATGAGCAATAAACCACAAGGGTCTCTAAGTTTACCCATAAGTCCCTCGTTGTTGTTTTTTACGCATATCTAGAGAACGACAAGATCCAAAGTTTCTAAATCAGGAACAAGCTCTTTATTATCGAAACACAACATCCGACAAAATGTGGGCGGGATTGCAAAAGTGGGTGTGGCACTTCCCAAACAAAGACATTATAGATTTCTAGTATAAATCTAAAGAACGGCAAGAGCCAGAGTTTTCATATTAGGTACTAGCACTTTGGTTGTCAATAGATATCAAAATGTGGGGCGAGATTGAAATAGTAGGCGTGGCATAAAATAGATTTATTTATATTTAAATAACGGTAGGAAGCAAATTGTCCAAATTTGCTTCACATAGCTGGGAAGCCAACACACAACCTCGCTACCAAAAATGGCCTAAATTAGAGAAGTAGGCGTGGCACTTCCCATTCAAACGCATTATGGAATTCTGTACATTTGGAGAACGGCATGAGCCCAACTTTCCACATAAAGTACAAGTGTCTTGGTTATGATTACACAACATCCGACAAAAGTGGACGGGATCGGATAAGCGGGAGTGGCACACAATAGATTAAGTTATATCTAAGGAACGGTATGTATATAACTTTTTGTTCTTATCGCACCATGGTGAAGGGTATATAAAATTCGTCAGAGACGAATATAGCACTCTTACTTGCTTCTTTTTAAGTGCCTTCCCTACATCTGAAAGCAAACGAAAACGGTCACACTATTCGTTAAGAATTAGTTGATATATATGTATTTGTATAGCTGTCTGCCAGTTTTGCTTTAGATTTTATATTTAAACAAGTTAGAGTGCTATATTCGGCTGTGCCGAATCTTTGATACCCTCCACCGACAGTTCGAATGTTTAAGGAGTAATATCTGTATGATGTTATTATTATCTTAAACTGTGACGATTTGTTATTAATTATGGTTTTAGGCGACTAAACTGTTTTCCGGTAGTAGGGTTTATATGGGGCCTAGGGTAAATTATGGACCGATCATCACGAAATTTCACAGCGTCATTTCTAGTCCTTTAAAACTGTGACGTACCAATTTCTATTATGCTACCATTATTAATTATGGTGTTAGGTGTACTAAAATGTTTTCCGGGAGTAGGGTTTCTATGGGCCCTAGGGTAAATTACGTACCGATCTTCACGAAATTTCCCAGTATCATTTGCAGTCGTACAAAACTGTGACGAGCCAAAATTTGTTACGATTGCATTATTTTTTACGGTTTTAGGCGTACTAAACTGTTTTCCGGGAGTAGGGTTTCTATGGGGCCTAGGGTAAATTATGTACCGATCTTCACGAAATTTCACAGTGTCATTTGCAGTCCTATAAAACTGTGACGTACCAAATTTTGTTACGCTAGCGCTATTTTTTACGATTTAAGGCGTACTAAACTGTTTTCCGGGAGTAGTGTTTATATGGGGCTTAGGGTAAATTATGGCGGGATCATCACGAAATTTACCAGCGTGATTTCCAGTCAACTAAAACAAATTTTCGCAAAATCTTATCTCATTCCGTGCCTTGTTCCAGCATTTATGTTATTTTTTGTAACAAAATTATCAATTTTTTTAGGTGGTGGTTCCACATTTTGATTCATAGCTCTGGTCCTACTGAACCGATTTTGCTTGGTTTTAATCCCAAACTGCTTAGGATAACTACAAGCAATTTGGCAGCAAGTTTGTTCATTTCTTTTGAGTTGTTCGAAAGTGAGCGTGTTTTCAACAGACGGACAGACAGACGGACATGGCTAAATCGACTTAGAATTACTCAAGGACCCAGAATATATATACTCTATGGGCTCTGAGATGAATAATAAAAACGTTTCACACGGAATGAAAAACTTAATATACCCTCTTCACAACTAATTGTGGTGGAGGGTATAAAAAGTAATAAAGTGCAAACAAAATTTAGAAAAAAATAAATATTTCAGTAACTGCCATAAGAAAATTAACGAATTTTTAAGTTTCACTTGAGATATTTTCCATATAAACACTAAAAGGAAGTTGATCAATTTTTGTTTAAAACAACTTATAACATTTAATCGGGATTAAGACTTTTCATACCATTCCTTAAGTTTTCGCTCCTTTTGGAAGTGCTAGCTTACATTTTTTTACATTTGTATTAGACAGTCAATGCGTTCATCGTTTTTCGTTACACTCCGTTTTCTGAAAAGTGTCATGCGTTGCTTTACTGAATTGATTTATATTGTCAAAATGAGGCTTTATTTTTAAGATTATATTCCAAAGAACAGAAAGCAATCAGTACGTTCTCTGATGAGCACAGACATACAAGAGCCTTATAGAACAGAAATGTTTCTTTTTCGACACTCTGCATCAAATCTATATTCAACTAATAAAATCTTTTTTTAAAAAGACACAAGGACTTTGTTTAAGAAGACTGTGTGTACTTATTAAGATCAATAATATCCAAAATTGTGTAAACTTAAGTGATTTAAAACGAAAGTAGTTTAAATTAAACCAGATCTACACCTTAAGCAATGCATACACACGCTTTACCCACGACAGTAAAAATTACACTGCATTTGGAATATGATATTATTTTTGATTAATGGTTTAATTGAAAAAAAAAAAAAAAATTGGCGAGAATTTTTTCTGTTCCAGTTTAGTTCTGGTTCAGTTCTTATTTAATTCTAGATTATCTTAAGCTATTTCCGATTAATTCTAGTTCAGTTTCTGATTCGATCAAACCTTCTCTAATTAAATTTAAAAAACAAAAACTTGTTCTGCTTTATAATAAAAAAATTTCATTAGACCTCAAAAATATTTTGGTTACAAAAAAAAAAATTAATTTTGTGCTTAACGCAAATATTGTAAAAGAAATTGTTGTTGTTCTTATGAATCTTCCTAAAGGTAAAAAGTTTCTTGACAAAGGATACATGACGAGGCTGGTTGGCAAGTGCTGATGGCTGATGTTGTCACTGCTGTTACTGCGTTTGGCATTGTATGGCAGTTAATTTTGTTATGACAATTGTTTTGACTTGAGTTGCTGCTTATGAGGATTACCACCTTGATTTTTTTTGTTTCTTCACTTTCACTTTTTTTTGCTCTTTAATTTTTAAGTTAAAGAAAAAGACAAAAAAAAAAACACCAAATGAAGGTAGAAATAAAGATATATAAACAATGCCCCCTAGGGACCAAACTTGTTAGCAAGAGTTTTATAATGTTTACAAGAAAAATTTAAAAAAAAAAATTGCAGGCAGCTAGAGAAACGGACACTTAATTTTTTGGATTAAGGAATGAGTAAAAATCTTATTAAGCATGATGATTACTAGTTTGTTTTTTTTTTCTTTTTTGTTATTTTATAATGCTGGGGAAGAAAGTAGAGGAGAAAAATGTTTTTCCGAATTTCTTATAACAAATTAAGCAACTTGTAATTTGTTAATTTAAATAAATTGCTTAGTGTTGTAGCTTTGCATATATTTGGAAATTCTGAAGATTCTGGAAGACTTCTTTAGAAATATTTAGAAGAGAACCCTTAGGAAATATCGATTATAGTGAAAGATTTTTTTCTTTATTGTCGAAGCTTGCGAGAGATTTTCTTAGAAATTTTAAAGCTTGCGGTACATTTCTTTAGAAATTTTAAAGCTTACGAATGTCTAAGCTTGCGAGAGATTTCTTCCGCAATTTTGAAGCTTTCGAGTATTTTCGTTAGAAATGTTAAAGCCTGCATAAAGTTTCTTTAGAAACATTAAAGCATGCAAGCGATTTCTTTGGAAATGCCAAAGCTTTCAAGAGATTTAAAAATGTTTAAAATTGTGAGAGATTTCTTCACAAATGTCGAAGACTGCGAGAGATTTCTTTTGAAATATTGAACCTTGGGGGAGATTTCTTCAGATGTGTTAAAGCTTGCGAGTGTTTGAAAATATTAAAGCTTGCGAGCGATTTTTCTGGAGATGCTAAAGTTTGCGAGAGATTTATTTTGGAATGTTAAAGCTTGCGAGAGATTTCTTAAGAATTTTTTTTTTAGTAATTTTAAAAACTGCGAGAGATTTCTTTAGAAATATTAAAGTTTGCGAGAGATTTATTTTAAAATGCTAAAGCTTACGAGAGATTTCTTTTAAAAACTTGAAGGTTGCTACAAATTTCTTTAAAAGTTTTGCGGCTTGCTAGGGTTTTTTTTAATATTGAAGCTTGCGAGAGATGTTTTTAGTATTTTTAAAAATTGCGAGAGATTTCTTAAGAAATGTTTAGGTTTGCGAGAGATATCTTTAATAATATTAAAGCTTGCGAGAGATTTCTTTTAACATATTAAAGCTTGCGGGAGATTTCTTTTAAAAATTTGAAATTTGCGAGAGATTTTTTAAGAAGTTTGCGGCTTGCGGAAGCTTTTTTTTTTAAGCTTGAAGCTTGAGAGAGATTTTTTAGAAATGTTTAAGCTTGCGAGAGATTTTTTAAGAAATGTTAAAGCTTTCTAGAGTTTTCTTTAAAAATGATAATACTTGCGAGAGATTACTTTAGAAATGTTAAAGCTTGCGAAAATTTTTTTTAGTAATTTTAAAAACAGCGCGAGATTTCTTAAGAAATATTAAAGTTTACGAGAGATTTCTTTTAAAATGTTAAAGCTTACGAGAGATTTCTTTTAAAAACTTGAAGGTTGCTAGAAATTTCTTTAGTTTTGAAGCTTGCGATAGATTTTTTTAGTATTTTTAAAAATTGCGATAGATTTCTTAAGAAATATTCAAGCTTGCGAGAGATTTCTTTTAAAATATTTAAGCTTGCGAGAGATTTCTTTTAAAATTTTAAAGCTTGCGAAAGATTTCTTTTAAAAACTTGAAGGTTGCGAGAGATTTTTTAAGAAGTTTGTGGCTTGCGGAAGTTTTTTGTTTAATATTGAAGCTTGAGAGAGGGTTTTTTTTTGGAAATGCTGGAGCTTTGCAAAGGATTTTTTTAAAGTCAAAGCTTGTAAGTGATTTTTTTTAGAAATTTTAGAGCTTGCGCGATAAATCTCCAAGACTAAAGATTTTTAATTTATTCCCACTAACAAAGACTATTTATTTATCTGCTGATGAGCAGCACTTCATTCTCTTTTCAATTGCTTCTTGACATGTATCAATAACACAAACCAATTAGTTACATAATCTATCTAGTGCGTACATTAAAAACATTTTAGCAAAAAAAAAAAAAAAAAAAAAAAATAAGCATTTGATTAACCTAAATATATCATTAGAATAGTCATTAATCATAAACAGAGCCAAAAACAAAAATGACAGACAAAAACCAGCTCTTCAACATTTTATAAATGATGTAATATAACAAACACAAAAAAGAATAAATATTTTCATTATTTCTACACTCTCTCTCTCTCTCTCTTTATCATAATGATGCCTGGCAGTTGTCACATTGACAATAAACAGTGCTGAGTAACAATAACAAACAACAAAATTCAGGTCTTAGCTATTGTTCAAAATTTCCCTCTGAAATCTTTCTAAAAAATGACATTTGACATATTCTGCTCATTATTTCGAAAAGGGGGAAAAACGCTACATCTCAAATACAACCTCCTACTGTTATTACTTCAGTTTTTTTTATTTTTTCCTAAATATCTGGCTAATCAAGAAATTGAGAAAATGTTTTATGTTTGGTTCCCTCATTTACAAATGTAAAATTGAATGTGAGAACATAAAAAAATAAATATAAAACTATAATTGTAACAAGATCTTTTATAGCAATTGTGAGATTTAACAAAAAAAAAAAAAAAAAACTTTAGCTCCGCACAAAAAAGCAGGGGTTAAAACTGGAAACAATAGTTAAAATGCCGAGAAATAACTTAAATAAAACATGAAATTATAACACACACAACAAACGATTTTCTAACAAGATGCAACTTTATATACCGGCTTCATTAAAACTAAATTATTTCTAGCTCTTCCAACATCCCCTGAGACCACACGACTACACGGACACACGTTCAACTTTTAGACACACATACCACACTCCTCAAAAAAAACATGCTTATTACAAAAACATATGTATTTGTCACTCACCCCAATTTTCTACAAACAACATAACGATGAAACATCACAAAACAAAACAAAAAAGGTGGTACAGATTGTTTTCTTTTTTAACCTTGTGCCACAATTGCGTTGCAAACATCAAACGCATTTTAAAGTTGCAACATTGAGTGTTTTATTTCATACAACTAAAGAAAACGTAATTCAAAAATCATAAAGAATATTACAAAGGAAGTGGCGGTGATTGAGCAAAATGTCTGTACAGGAACTGAGTTAGAATCTAAAGTGGAATTCAAACCAGAAGTTAAATCAAAACCAGAGCCTTAAATAAAAATGCACTTGAACCTGAACTAGAATCCAAAGTAGCGCTTTCTGCTGCAGTTGCTAAGATTATAGCAGTATCCCGGCTGAAGACCAAAAAAAAAAAGGCAGGAGAAGGCCGATCGATTGCCAGCTGAACTGTTTAAGAACGGTGGTGACATACTGATTGATTGTATAATGGACAGATTATTTGTAGAATCTAGCTAGAACAAAATGCATATATTAAAATTGGAACCTCAGTATATTATTTCCCGTGCACAACAAAGGATTACAGATTACAGAAAGTCTCCTTTTCATCGCATACAAAAAAAAATGTTAAACGTAGCGTGTGAGAGATTGAAAACTAAAGTCGGTGAGATCATTGGGCCATAACAATGCGGCTTTAGACTTGGCAAATCCACCATAGACCAGATATTCACACTACTTCAAATCCTGAAAAAGTCCGAAGAAAAGCAGATCGACACCTTCCATCTATTTGTCGACTACGCCCCATACGTTTAAAGGTGTTTCAGACAAAGCTAATACGGATTTTCAGGATGAACTAAACTGATACGAGACCCTCCCTCAGTTAAAATAGGAACGAACCTCTCCGAGCCATTAAGTACCAAGCGGCGTTTTAGATAAGGAGATATCCAGTAAAAAATGTTAAGGTTTCTGAAAGCACGAAAACTACATAAACGCTGATATATGCGCTGGCTATAACACACTACTAAGCAGCAGCAGAGAAGCGAATACCATTAAACCAAATTTTTAATGTAATGATTGAATAACTTCACAGAAGAAAATAAAAATCGATTTCAATTAAAACATTTGTGATATTAATTAAAAAATTAATTAAATTTGCCCCAGTAAACAATTTAATAGTATCAATGAAGCGTTAAATTCACTTGATTAAACGTTTAATTTATTTGATTAAATGTTAAATTCACTTGATTAAATTTTTTATTAAAACTCATTTCATTTTTGATTAATGCTTTAATTGGTGAACAATTTTGGAGAATTTTATTATCCCTTAGAAGTAAGCAGGTTGAATAAATTAAATCATTAACATATTAAAGAAAAAATTAAGGAACTATGTTCTTTTTTTTTCCACGATAGAGCGGGGAGGTTTCCCCACAGTGACAGGTACCGCGACCAGGTTAGGTCTATTGTACCCACTCCCCTTAGCTGGCCAAAAGACCCTCTGCTTCCCATAGGAACCCAACCAGGGCCTTTGCCGATATATTACCGATTTGGGACGCACACATTATACCATGCCCAAAGTGCCTCCTCCTGGCCCATGCCAGCGCCGGGCAGTCACACAGAACATGCTCCGTCGTCTCGTCCCCGTCTAGACAAAGTCTGCATTCCTGATCCTCAGCCAGGCCCATCCGATAAAGGTGGTATTTGATCGTGTGGTGACCAGTCAAATAGGCCACCAGCAGTCGCAGATCCCGTCTGCCGAGACCATTCGTCCTCATTACTTTCCCGGGAGAGTTAAATCTCCTTGCCTGACGCATTCCCGGAAGCGATACCCAGTATCCCCTATGTTCGCCCAGAGCCCAGTCCTCCATGACGGACTGGACCCCTGCCCAACTTAGTCCACAGAAGGGCTCGGGAGCTATCATCCGCGCGTTAGAACCAGCCCTGGCCAGCTCATCAGCCATTTTATTACCCGGGATCCCTGAGTGCCCCGGCACCCAGCAGCGCGTCAATCTGCCCCTTGTCCCCAGCTCCTGTAGCTTTCCACGGCACTCCGCCACCAGCCTCGAGGACATTCTCCAAGAAGAGAGTGCTTTAATGGCCGCTTGGCTATCGGTGAAAATCACATCACTGCCGCCAACCATTCCCCTATCAAAAATGTTGCTGCAACACACATCAATGGCGAAAATCTCGGCCTGAAAAACACTCGGTGATTCGCCCATTGCCATCGAGAGTCGTGTATTAGGTCCAAAAACCCCTGCACCAACTCCGTGCTCCGATTTTGACTCGTCAGTATACCAGTGCAATCCATGGTTTCCCCGAAATGGATTCCCAACACTCCAGGACCTTTCGTCCGGAAGGATCATTATGTCTGCCCTTGTACAGACAGATAGACCCGGAGCCATGTCCATCAAGCTAGCATGCCCCTGGACCACAGCAAGTCCCGATGTCAGCTTGATCCTAAGGAGACCGGACATAGCAGTCTTCCTTATATGGATGTGTAAGTTCTTAGTGCTTCTTTTATTACCTTACATGGACGCAGGTTATGTTGCAATGATTTTAAAATGCGTTTACGATCATTTCCGAAAAATAACCAAGCATAGAAATTACACTATTTTTATATCACAATCGGTCATCAAATTGTTTTTTAACAGAAGGGGAAAAAGTTGTGCTTTCATATGGGAATTCGCCATATAAAAATCATGCCTCTTGTAAGCAGGTGTGTAAGGGGGTATTGTGCTTCTTTCCCTTACAAAACTGCTTACCAGTAAGCTGCAACTTCTACTGGGTTGTTTCTTGTGGTCCTTTTTAACATCCTAGAAAAGGTTATACGAGAGTTAGATGTGAATATGGCAACACATGATGCTCCCTTATGCCGACGACATCGACATCATAGGTCGAACATAAGTAACTACAACATTTGAAAAAGTCGAAGAGTGGAGCTACTTTGGCTCTGGCAGTAGGTAGAGTTGATTTTATCTACCACCACGACTTCCAGCAGAATCGGACCAACAGTGGAAATTTAAAACCACAACTTTGAGACATAAACGAAATAAACAACGTTAGTTTCGAGATAAACTGAATAAAACAAATTCTGGCTAATTCCGGCGGTAACTTTGTGGCAATTGTTCTTAAAGCACTTATCCCGTGCACACAATGCTATAATTAAAAGAAACTAATTGTGGTAGGTGAAAACAAGACATATCACTTCAATGATGATAATAGGTTTAAAATACGGTTACTCCAGATGAAAAGTAGTTGACACAAAATTAGTCATGTAACAGTATTTTCTGTGGGAAGTGTCTGATTCTTTATGGTTCTCTTTCTTTAATTGAAGGGGATTTATCATATTAACATGATTCACTCAGGACAATATCTACGACAGGCATTATTTTAAACGAAATTGAATGCGTCAATTAAGGTTACGGTTACTTCAGTGACCTGTTACAAACTTTCAGAACAGATGCCAGGTACCTGACTCCTACAACATCAGCGTGTTAACGTGACAAGTCCTCTTCATATAAAGCGTTAGAACTAGAACCGGTTCATATCGCCTTTAAACTGTCACGTAACAAGTTTGGTGTTAGTTCCCTTTCCCCTAGAGAGAGAAGCTACGTCGGACAAAGCAAGCAATTTAAGAGCATAGCCATCTCTCGATGGACAAAATCACCCTCTACCAGACACTGTTGCTAACCATACTGGTATATGGCTCTGAAGCATGGGCTCTTGTGAAAACAGGCGACGCAGTACTTGGGATATTCGAGAAAAAAATTGTTCGTAAAATCAATGGATCAATATCTGCGTTGACGAAGAATATCGGTGACGTATGAAACACGAGCTGTACAAGCTTTATGTCGACATTGACATAGTTAAGCGTATTAAATTACAGCGATTACCTTGGCCTGAACCTGGCGACGGTTCATGCATAAGGGGAAGACCAAAACTCCGGTGGAAAGATCAGGTGGAGGAAGACATCTCGAACCTTAGTGTCACAAATTGGGGAAGAAGCGCAGAAGATCGAAGCGCTTGGAAAGGTATTCTAAGTTCATCTGCAAGAATCAATGTTCTGTAATAGCCGATAAAGTAAGTAACAACGTCATAAGTCAAATATCGCAAGATCTGACTTGATATCACTTATGCATCGCTAATCTTTCCTATGAAGATATTGTGAAGGGTGGTCCAGTCATAATGCACGATGTTAATTGTAGTAAGTCACACCTTAAAATCAAGTTTTTCGCACATCTTAATTTGACATTTTTTTGTTTCAGTGTTCGACAACTTCAACCATGGAGGATGCACAATTGAGCAGCGCCTTAAGATCGTTCAAGGATAAACGAAAATGAGAGTTCAATTCAAAATACATTTCGTGCACTTCGTGATTTGCTTGGGCAGCATAATCGACTAAATGTGTCCACAGTCGGGAGAATTCTGCGCAAAAATTTCAGTAAGCCGGGTCCGCAGGAAATGTTAAAACACCTGTTTGGTGCGGTTTATGGGTTGGTCAAGCGGTTACCGTAAATGGCGTTCGCTATCGTGAGATGATTACGGACTTCTTGTGGCCAGAAATTGATTGAGGATAAGCACCTGGAGGAAATGTTGCTCCAACAGGATGGATTTAAACTATAACTTGAACTAGACCTTAACTAGGACTAAACTTGTTCCTGAAATTAGACCTTAACCAGAATTTAAACTAGTCCTGAGCTAGAAGCTCAACTAGACGCTAAACTAAAAAGTAAAAGCCAGTCTGAATTCGTTTAAATTTTTAAAATTTCCCCAAAGGAATAGAAGCGTTTTAAAATTTCCCCGAAGGGATAGTAAGAAGTGTTCCCAAAATTAACATTTTTATTTTTTAAGGGGAATTGTAACGACTTTTCTACCGAATGAAATTTCCATTTTTTTTCACAAATTACTTATTGTTTTGTGGCTTCTTTTTACTTTGTTCTTTATTTTTGTGCAACGAATCGGAAATTTTGTTGCAAAAACTTCCCTACTATTTGGTAAAAATCTTTTGCCAAACAATATCTCAAGTGACACAGTCTACACTGTGTCATAATGCAACTGAACTAGAACTTGGGAAGAAAAAAAAACAACTAGAAACAGTAGAAAAAGGATTTTTTATTTTGTTATTTCATAAATATATGTGAAGTATTAATTACATTTACAAATTGCATAAAACAAATGAAGCAGAAATTAAAAAGCAAAAAGTAGAATAGAAAAATAATAGACAAACAATAGCCAAAAGGTAGTTTAAAATAGATTTCTATATATGGAGTTACCATCCCCTATTTCCATAATAAAAAATTACTCGAGTAACAATGCAATTTTTGTTTATTTATAAGATTTGCAGTCACCACTTTTGTTTTCCAAAACTCTTTAAAAGACGAAAGTTGACGATGATAATTGTAAAGTAATGATGATTACGATGAGATAGTGACATGATAACACTAACAAGTTAAGGGATGGGTGGTGGCAATGAATTTTTCTCCACTAACAAGATCATGGGAAATATCAACAGCTTAAGAGTTAAAAACACGAAAAAGATAATAAAACAATTTAAATGCTTTTTTCTTTCTTTATAAACAACCGGTATGGGAACCAGTTAAATAAATTCTTTGTTAAAAACATAACAATAAAAATCGCTTTGGCTTTTAAAGGGTTAAAATTGCTTAAAAAACTTTATCAAAAACACATCTATAGATTCGTCGTTTCATAAAAAGTCTTGTCATCCATCCATCAAACAATAACCGTGCAGGCTAAAACAGCCAAAGGATTAAAATTGGTATGATTTGTTTTTTTTTTTTTTGTTCTTCTCTTCTTTCTATAACCAAAAGTCCTTCAAAAACAATCTGGCAATAATAGTTCATCATTGCTAAATATAGAAGAACTCTGTTTGGGGAAACAAAAAATAAAAACTGAAGTGGACAAAAAATATTGCTTGTGTTTGTCATTTTGCAACGCTTGAGTGAAAGAAGAAGAAAAAAAAAACGACAAAACCAAAATAAATTGCATGCATATGGCCACAAAAAATAATAGAAAAGGACTTGCAATAGACAAAAAAGTTGCCAGAGACAACAGAATATATAAGAACAATTTGCCACTGATCCAATAGAAATGATAATGGTGCTCCTTACACACACACACAAACACATTCACCCAAAAGAATGAAAGAGAATGCCCAGCTTATAGTCTAACTAACACTTGACATACATAAATGCCTGGTCAATGTAATCTAAGGATTAATTAAAAATGATGACAGTTTTTCTTTCTGTTTTGGTTTTCCTTTTGTTTAGTCCTTTTAAAGGATATTAGTTTCAAATGGCATGATGTCATCTATTGTGTTTTATTAAGTTTAATATATGAAATAATTTGAAAAGAAAATCAATTAAAAAGGTCTAAAATAACGCTATTGTAAGCAAAAGCTTTAGAAAGCTTTTCTTAGTTTTATAAAAATAAATCAAATAATTTAAACAAAATTTTACATTTAAAAAAAATAAAAATTATAAAGTAAAAGTTAGAATGAGATTAAAGAATATATTTTTTAAACAAAAGCTTTTAAAAGGTTTCGTCTTGTTTTTGACCTTAAAAAATTAAATTTTGTAGGAAACTAAAATCTTTAGCAGATTAAAAAAAAAAATGCTTACAATTTTTAATATTTGCACAGATCTTGAAAAAAAGCTTTTGTTAAGTTTGCAAGAGTTCTTATAAATTTGTTCTCTTATTTTTTTTAAGTTTCGTTTTAAATAAAAATTAATTAATTAAAAATACTATATAAAACCAAAAAAACCAAAGTTTTAGCAAAAGATTTCAAAAGCGTTTAAAAAATATATATAAAAATAAATTTTGAAGTTATAAGCCAGTGTCGTGAAAGCCATATGCACAATTTTCAAGCTTTTACAAAAGAGCTTTGTGCTTCCACACTGACGAGAGCACAATAGCCAAACAGATCTCGGCGACAATAATGTTTGCTGCTTACTTTGCAAAGAAACAACAACAAATTGTAAGAGCTCTTAAAGCTATTTACCGCAAATGCAAATATCAGAGCTTAGAATAATATTTTGCAGTAACAAAAATTTTTAACTAAAAATTAATAAATCATACCACTAAAGCTTTTAGAAATATTTGAACTTTGAAATTTTGTTTCAAATTTAAAAAACTTTCATTCAACGAGAATCATAGTGTTATTTCATTATCAATGTCATTTTGCTCGAACTTTACTGAAATGTTAAATTATCATGAATTACACTGTGTGTAATTTTTTAAGTCATGGAAAATAGCCATAAACGGACAACTCTACGTGATAAAAGACCAAAAAAAAAAAAAAAAAACAAAAGGTTTTGAACGGTTTGCTACCTATGGACCTGAACAGAGGAAAAAAGGTAAAAAAAATCGAACTGTTTAAAGTCGTTTGCGATTTTGATCATGAAGATGAAGTTTTTTGATTTTATATGTTTACAATTTTTGCTCTTTATGACAAGAGCTACAACTTTGTCTCAGAGGATAAATCAAAATTCCGAACGGCTTGCAAGATATGAGCCTGAGAAAATGATGAATTTTTTGCAAAAATGACACCAAGGCCCCAAATCTTTAGGGGCCCGTAAAAAAGTGCATTGGCAAAACTGGGAGACACGGGTCTTTTTGTTGGTCTTTTATCACGTAGTGGTGCCCGTATTTGGTTATAGATAGCGTAGTATCCCAAACTTGACGTAAAGTAAAACAAATGAAATTAAAAAATGTTCCGGAAATTTTTTACTTTAGCGGCTACTTAAACGCTACCTAAACGGTGTTAAGAACCATTCCTACGAAGTTCATATGCTCCAGAAAGTTGTTTATTGAGATCTTAAGTCCATTTTGGTAGCTGACTGTTTCCTTGAGTTTTGAACGGTTTGCTACCTGTGGACCTGAACAGGGGAAAAAAGGTACAAATATCTAATTCTTTAAAAATTTTTGATCTTGAAGATGAAATTTGTTTGAGTTTCTATTTTTCTATAAATTTTTGTTCTGTATGGCAAGAGCTACAACTTTGTTTTTAGAGGTCACTTTTTTGCAAAAATGGCACCAAGGCCCCAAATCTTTGGGCGCCCATAAAAAAGTTATGCAACTTTGGGCAAAATTGGGAGACACGGGTCTTTTTTGTCTTTTATCACATAGAGTTGTCCGTTTGTGGTTATTTTTTTCGTGTTGCCCTGTCTTTTAGTTATTTTTAAGCCCGCAAATGTAAAATCACCTTGATTTCGACGATTTTACATTGTTTTTTTTTTTTCTGCGTATTCCGATTATTGCCGATTATTGGAGCACTTTACAAAGAAAGAACAACGCGTTATAATTGTGAAAAAATACGTGTTTTTATTTTAAAATGAAAAAGTGTATCCTTACCGGGACACCGCTTATAAAAAAATTGGTTAAAATGATTTAATAAAAACATTTCTAATGGCGTTTTCTTTTCAGAGTAAAATTCTGCATTTATTCTGCCTTTTACATTTTTTTATGTTCTTTTCTGAAAAACATGTGTTATTTTAAAAGTGTAAGGCCCGTTTTCACAACTTAACGATAGCTAAAGGTAAGATTTTATCGGCCGTATAAAAAGTGTTCCATTATAACAACTTTACTTTAACATACCAGTAGTGCGATTCTCTATTCAATTTTAACATAATTTAAATTAAAAATATTTAACAGCAAAGTTAACGTAAATTTTATTCAGTAACTTTTTTAACAATAACGTTTACTGCTAAGTTCTATCTTAACGTCAGGTATTTAAGTTATCTTAACGGCAAAATATTTTTCATTGTTTATTTTTAAATTCGTAGTTATTAAAAAAAAAACAAACCATCAAAAAATTTGGCGAATAAAAGCCTCATTAACATTTTTAAAATTCACGTTATTTACATAAATTTTGCAAAAATAATATTAAACAATTTGGTTTTTTGCGAATTTACCAAAAAGCATTAAAAATATTACATTTTAGATGCAGCTTATGGAAATCACTAAAAGTGTTTTCTTTTCTACACAAAAAATAAGTGGTAGACTTTCCAATCATGTTAGCTAATTTTTGCAAATTTCCACTAATTTAGCTATTTTTGCTATTCCTTATAGTTTAAGTGACTTCAAATCAATTTTATGGTTTGGTTGAAGTATTAAAAAATTTCGCGAATTTTCGCTGTTTTTTTTTTTTTTTTTTTTTTTTTTTTGTTATTTTCCGAAATTTTGTTTTTTTAACCGATTTAATGATTTCAAATAAATTTTTTTGCTTCTCTCCAAGTTTGCAATTATTCGCGAATTATAGCCACGTTTGAACGATTTTTAATAAATAGTAGACTTTGCCATCATTTCGCTTTTAACAAATATTTGCGAATTTCCCCTAATTTAGCAATTTTACCGGATTTTTGTCATTCCTTATAGTTTAAGTGAATTTAAATAAATTTTATGGTTTGTTCGAAATATTAAAAAATTTCGCGAATTTTCGCTATTTTTGCAAAAAAATTTTATATATTCCGACAACTTGTTTTTTAAGCGATTTCAAATAAATTTTAAGGTTTTTTTCCAAGTTTGCAATTTTTCGCGAATTTTATCCATGTTCGCGTTATAAGCGATTTTTTCCTGTGGTTCTTTAGAGCTTTAACGATTTTTAATAAATACCCGCTGTTTGCAAATTTTTGCGAATTTCCGCTAGTTTAACAATTTTTACCGAATTTTTGCAATTCCTTATAGTTTTAGCGACTTTTAATCAATTTTATGGCTTTTTTGAAATGTTAAAAATTTTCGCTATTTTTGCAAATTTTCCGATTTTTTGCAATTTTCGCTAGACTATCAAATCCTAAATGGGGTTTTGTTAGTTTCGAAAGTACTTTAAGTCGTTTCACACGAGAAGTAGTTTGCAGTGTTCGTTAAATATACTAATTAATTAACAAAGATGCCACTTGATTGATATTTTTAGCTATGTTGTTTAAATTGAGTTACTGAATTGCTGTATTATTACCGTAAGCAATAAACTGTGCCGGTAAAATTAACGTTAACGTTAGTTGTTAAAAGTTAGAGAATTCCACTACAGGTAGGATTAACCTTAATCTACTTTATCGCACACTTTAGGTTAAAGGAAAGTTTTAATAATGGAACACTTTTTAACGGGCCATTTAAAGTCTACTTTAAGCTATCGGTAAGTTATGAAAACGGGCCTAAAGCGTTCTTTTCTGGTGATGTTCCCTTTAAAATTAAAAAAAATGCTACATGTTCAACCCTCATTTTAATAAAAGGGGCATGAGTGCAGTACTAGATCAAGGCGAATTCAGTACAAGGTGGCGGCAAGTTTCGAGCCGTAAACACTTACAATGCAATACAATAAACATCTGTTGTTTCTGTGGGCTTTGGATTGTTGTAGTCTTGCCACCACCTGTAATTGAATTTACCTTGAGCTAATTGTACTTTATTGTTTAATGCCGAAATTTGTGTTCTTTTGTCAACGTAAAATATGAAACACTTCTTAAAAATTAGGGGAGCATTTAAAAATGTTGCCAAGTCACATGTTACACTTATGCAACACTTTTTTATTAGAAAAGAAAACGCCTAAGATTCGAAAAACAATTTATATTTTATTAATGAGTGCAAGCTTTTCTAAGTGCTTTTTGTAACTAGATTATTTAAAATATGATATATTTATAGAGATGAAAACAATTTTAGAAGAACTTAAAGTAAGAAAAGTATAACAATATACTCTTAAAAATTTTATCTTAATTATCATTATGTTTGTGTTTTTATCTCGCCTACGACAGAAAAATACTTTTATGTTTCTCATATACATTTCTTTCACTTTAAAGTATTTTTTTTATTACAAAACTTTTTCTATAATACCAATTGTTATCAGCCATCAAAAAATTTATAGTTTTTATTATAAAGCTTTTAAAACTTTTAACATTTAAGAAATTTCAATTTCAAATAAACACATTGTTGAGAATTAAATGTTACATATCATTTCGTTTGAAAATGATAGACCATTATAAAATTGACAATTTCATTAAAGTTTTACTACACATTCTTAGAAAGAAAAAAATCAAAAAGAAATCTAAACTTTTTTAAAAATACATAGTAAGAAACACTTAGAGTACACTAAACAAAGTTCTCAATGATATGAAAAAAATTTAAAAAAAGAAAAACGATCCAAAATAACACCTACAAATCCTAGAAAATAAACAAGTATAGCCAGAAATTGTTTAAATTGTAGCCGTATACTCCATATAAAACGAAAAATAATACTTTCCGCCACAATAACTATAAAGAAAGTTATAAATCTTGCCTTACCTTTTCTTTCGCATTGGAGAAAAGCGCTATGGAAAAACTATTTTTGTGGCTGGTAAAAAATAATAGAAATAGATTCTTTTGTTTACCCGACATGCTGAAATTACACCCACAAACTGCTGCATTACAAAGGCCAGGAGATTTTTTTTTTCTTAACGCAAAGAAAAAAAATTTCAAGAATAATACTAAACCAATAAACTGAATCAGCATCAATTGCTAGAGAAGCATACAAAATTGTAGTGAAAGGAATTGCAAAAAAGAAAACTTTTGACAAAGTAAAATTCGTTTTGAAAAACACACAACCAAAAGAATTTCAACTAATAAAAGTCAGCCACTCAAGTGCAAAAAAATCGCGTTTAACATTATCTGTTTGCTAAAAATAAGGAAAAGGGGATAAGAATATAAAAACTAAATCTTTGTTATTATCCTTGTAGATAAACATGCTCAAAATATGTGCTCCCTCCTTCCAATTGTTTGGCAAAAACCAACGAAATAACAATAAGAAACTGTAAAGTTTGTTTAACAAAATTGATACCCTACACTAAAAAAACTCAAATATTTGCAGGTAAAAAAATTATTCAATATGTTCACCTCTAATCATATTTTATTCTCTAAGATCCCTTCGGGAAGATATGGCTTTCACAAAGCATCTACATCTTACACGATTTGCCAGATCTGCTTTCGCGTCTACCCATGAAAGATTTCACTGTCCTACTTTTTGGAGTATTGTTCCATTCAGTTGTGCTTTTTGCCTTGTATCAGTTTTGTTATTTCGGTTGTTGTTCCAGCTTTGTAGATGATTGCTCCACTGTAGCAAATCCTAGCATTATGCGGCTGCCATCTGTCGTTGCAAAGAAACAACGCCCTCCTTGTATTTGGTGCAGTGGTGGAGAACCTTGCTAATCTTTGATTCCTACCTTTTTTCCAGGCCGGACGACTGCTGAACCTTTGCTAAGATATTGCCCTCTTTTAAAGGGGGAGGAGAGGTTAGGGGCTTCTTAGATGGATTGTTCGAAGGGGGTTGGAGCTACTTAATTTTTTTAAATTCACAAACCATGATTAAATTATATTATGGTTAAATAAGTCCTCCATCAACAAAGCACAATCATATTATTTTGGTTGCCTTTAAACATGTAACGGTTCAATATGACAATATGTTATTTGTTTACTACACTGCTAGAAAATTGCATCTTCATATTGATGATGCCCTAACATCAGAATTGTGACATCAATGTTACTACAAATGGCATCAATTCAATGACTAACGTCTTCGTACAATTTTGTCATTTTCAACGTGTCATCTATTTTATGACTATAGTGACATCAATTCGATGCCATATTTTGTATATTATTAACATTATTTCATGATTAAAATGTATTATAAGAAACAAAAATTTCTATATTCTATTTTTTTAAATTATTTTGTTAAATATATTAATTTTTAAAGTAGAATGATTACGAAAACCATATGGGACATGGTTCAGGTGTCTTATTATTAAGAGTTCTGCTGTAAACAAAGGTCGTTATTCAACATACGTGAAACTAGCATATGTAACCGGTAAGTAAATAATAATATTCTCTCACTTCGACTTAAGTCAATTCCAATGACTTTGACTTAATGACAAATTGTCATTAAATTGATGCTAATGTGTCATGGGGTCAAAAACGAAGACACTTGTCATAGTACTGATGTCAAAATACATCAGCGTTCTGACGCCTTTTCTATCAGTGTACGAATAATACCATGCACGAATTTGACACTTTTTTAAAAAAGCTAAGAACCCTACTGGCTAATTCGAGAGCGCTGAATTCAATGGTGATAGCATTTTTTCAAAGTTAGCGCTCAAACTTTTGTTAGTCCGGGTTCACACTATGAAAGTTTTCTTTCAGAGAGTCTGAGTTAATGGGTGAGAGAGGACAGAAGAAAAGCTTGTTCTCTGCCCCTTTCACCAATAAAATCCAAATTTCTGAAAGAAAACTTTCATAGTGTGATTTCAGACTTAAAGTTAAATGTTGGTTGATTCCTAAAAATTCTTAAATAGATAAACTGAACTGCACTAAAACTGAACTGAAGTAAAACTGAACTGAACTAAACTAGAACGAGCAGCCGTATTCTTTAATTCACTATGCAGAGAAGCTTTAGTTTACGAAGCCGGTTTTTGTTATACCATAGAGGAGAAAATCCATGCGCCCGACCGTAGGCCGTCTATGCAGAGAAGCTGTAGTTAGCGATGCCGGTTTTTGTTATACCATAGAGGAGAAAATCCATGCGCCCGGCCGAAGGCCGGCTATGCAGAGAAGCTTTAGTTAGCGAAGCCGGGTTTTGTTATACCATAGAGGACAAAATCCTTGAGCCCAAAAGTGTTTTCGTTATATATTTAATATATACACCCAGAGAAAAAGCATCAAAACCATTTTTAAAAAGACATAATGTCCATATTAAAAACGACTTAATGTCCGCGGGCATTATGACGTTTTCCAAAACGACATAATGTCCATGGGCTTTATGTCGCATCGAAGGGCGACATAATGTCCATGGACATTATGTCCGTCGACACTATGACATGCCACCGCCAGAATCAGCCCCCAGAACTGAAAAAGAACCTGAATAATAACTTAAAGAAACAACCTGAATTAGAACTGAATTAAAGCTTTAATAAAAACCAATTTTGCATAAAATGGAATAGAACTAGAGCTAGAACTAAACTTAAACTCAAATTAAAAAAGAACTGAACTATAACTTAAATGTCTACCATTACCCACCTAAAAACTTTCATTTCATTTCAATTGTTCTCAATATGTTTCGTCTATCTGTCTTTGTGCACTTACTAAGTCTTATTTTTTGCCTTGACTTCACTAAACAAATAGTTTGTATATAAAATGAATTGATATTAAGAATTGAATAAAAAATAAAAAAAAAGAACTTTCTTTAAACACAATATTTTTTTCAATACATTTGGTTAAAAGCTTTTGGTTCGTTTAAACCAAAAAAAAAAAAAGAAATCTGAATGAAAGAAAAACACAAACATTCTATCGGTTGCATGAAGATGCAACTGTTTACCACTTCATATTTTAAAAGATTTTTTTTTTGTGCATCCTGATAGTGCACTAGAAGTATATTTAAGCGTGCTGGTACTTTCTTAAAGGACTTCGATTTTATTACGGTTCAAAAAAAACACAAAATATTAACTACAAAGAAGAGCAATAAAACTGAAGCGAATTGATTGTTAAATTTATTTTAACTGTTTCTCGTGTATGTAAAAATTTATGACTTTTATGGCCGATTTCAACGATTTATTTATATGTAAATAAATTTGTGTTTAAAATTCGTTTTTAATGTCAAATAAAAATAAAATTATATGAAAAACTTTATTTAAATATGAATTGATATTTAAACAGAATTGGTGAAATTGGCCATTAAAGTTATTGAAATATAAAACAATTAAAAAAAAGCTTTTTACTTAAGGCTAGATTACACTATTATACTTTGTATTAACACATGTCAAAAACTCAAGTAATATGACAAAGTGTGATAGTGTGAATGCAATGTGTCACGAAAATGACAAGTATTAAGAAAAAAGTTTGACATCCCATACGACTTCATCGTTTTTTGAAAAATTTCTAAACAATAATACTTTTCATTGGATCAGGGTTGCATTTTTTTCATCCGTGAGTGTTTATACTTTGTGTGATGGTGTGAACGCAAACTGTCAGGTTACATTAGATTTTTTGACAGTCGCAACAAAACTCATTAGATATCTATCTCACAAAGTATTATGGAATACGTAAGACTTGTGAGATAGTGTAATCTAGGCTTTAATATGCAAAAGTGAAAGAAGCCCTTTTGAGTATAGAGGACAAATCATATGGCATGGTCTAAGGTCTTTTCCCACCAATTTATAAGAGAAATATACAGTATTTAATTAAAAATCTCAAGCATACTTAATGGTAATATCTTACTAAATGAAAGTGAAACTTGTTATTTGCTTTTACATTTTAATAAAATTGTAATTTTTCTACACTTCATCTTCATCTAAATTCTATTTTTGTTCGTTTTTTTTTAAGCTACCAACTGTCAAATTAAAATCTTACTTAAGTACCATGAAAACTGAAACAATCAACCAACCAAACCATACCCAAAAGCATCAACGCCAAAGGATTCTATTGCTCTTAACAGCCAAATAACATGACTATAAAATGCAGAAGAGTGTTAAAGCAGGCTAAGGCAGAAAGACACACAAACAAGAGATCACGAGCTGCCACAAGTTTAAGACTATTTTACAACTCTTTGTTGCTGTTGATGTTATTCTTTACATAAAGGTTTCATGAAGAAAATAATGTTTTAATAAATAAAATGTAAATGGTGGAAGTAAAAAATAAATAAGAAAAAAAACTCACTAATGTTAGAATATAAAAATTTTAAAAGGAAAGAAGCAGAAAATTGCTACAACTTGTTGTATGTGGCATGCTCTACTTAAGCAGCTAGTTAAGAAATTAATACGATAACGAAACAAGGTGTTTAAATAAAGACAAGAAACCCAGTGAGTAAAAAAGGAACTTAAAAAACAGCAATAAAAGCGAACTAAAACCAAAAAGGGGGTTATTGGAAAAGTGACACGAATACAAATGAGTTATCATATTGTACACACAGCCAATCCTTTTCAAATGACAACCTCACCCTCTGTCCAGAAAGGACTTGGTGACCCCTGTTTTTGACAAACGAGGCCCTGTCGACCGATCTTAGGCGGTATAACCTTAACAACCGCACAGAGGAAATTCTGTTGCCAACCTGGAGTGTCAGCGTACCATGAATGGCCAAAGTGCGTCTCAGGAAGTAAGAGATCGCGAATACTGGATCCTCTGAAACACTGGCTCCAAACACAGCACGTTTGGGTGCTTAGATAGCAGCCCTATCACCAAACTAGGGAACGAAGGCTAGCAACCTACGTTTCTGAACTTAAATTGCTAACGAATCGCTAAAAATAAAAGGCGACCTTTGCTCCAGTGGGAGTTAAAGGAACATATATATATATACATATATCTATAAAACCAAAAGAAGGAACAGAACCAAAAGCGAATTAGAATAAAACAAGAAAAACTAGAATTAAAAAAAAACAGAACTAAAATTAAATGTAAGAACTAAGAAATAACTGAAAAATAATAAGAGCTAGGTCAAAGCTAGGAAGGAACTAGAACATTACGAAAAAATAACTTAAAACAATTAACATAGATCTAGAACAAAACCGGAACTTAGCTTCAAAGAACTAGAACATAAATAAAGAACTTAAAAAAGCAAATTTACTTAAACCAGAACAGAACTTAAACAGATTTTGGACAGATCGAAACAAAAAAAACAGAACTAGAATAAATTTTAAGCTGTAGTTCTGCTTTTGGATTGAATTTATTCGATGGTAAACTTTTTTCTATTAAATAGGAAAAATTATATCGGCCGGTCACCTGGCCAGAATAATATTTTTCTTAGGACCAGTACTCAGGCGATGAACCTACTAATTGCATTGCACTGGAACAAGAAAAATAGATTATAGAAAGGAGGATAAAGGGATAGGGTGCTTGTGAACATTCGACTTAAACTTACTCATGTGGGAAAGTGAGAGTAAAGACTTCAGCAGAAAAGTTATTCCACATACGTTATTCCGGAACAGACCGGCCAAAAAACGAATTTTCCCTGCAATGCGTTGCACCGACAAGTCGACCCTAAGAGGATGGGTTCTTGAGGAAAAACGTGGTTTTACGAACAAACGTACGGGTTTTGGGAACCAAATCCTTAATTTCATCAGAACACATCCCATTTTTGAAACGATGAAACAGGCAAAAACAATCCACATTGCGACAATGCTAGAAGGAGTCAAAAGAATTGGATCCCCTACTATCACCAATGAGAACCTTGGCCCTTTTCTGCACGCGGTCGAAAAGCTACAAATAGCTACACATGCGAGATGTATCGTTCGTGGTCGCATAAAAGTGGTATGAATAGTAAGGAGATTAGATAAAGTGAAGTATCTCTTACGCAGTTTTAAAAAGCCGAGGCACTTCTTCTTTCGACACCTTTAATATATGTTTTGTCCATCGGACATCACATTGGTTTTTCATGCCCAGCACATCAAGAAATTTTGATTCCTCAATATTTATAACACCCACATATACAGATGAGGCACCTTGACCAGTCGCGCGCTCGCACGACATCATTCCGAGATTATGATAAGGTCTCGACCAAGCGTATCATTTATGTTCTGCCTCATAGCACCAACATTGGATACGCTTGGTCTATAATCAAATGAATAAGAATGACAAAGTTTGCTGTCATTTGATTTCCAATTTCGGGCTGATTCCCAATTTCCATCACTCTTGCCTGAACTTCAGGCGATAGGTTCTCTTATTTATAATGTTAATAGGTGCATGCTGCATACCTGGGCTGCCAGAAATATGCAAAATTAAATGCTCTTTAAGACCTTTGATTGTTCGAAGTTTCAAAGTTTCATCAAAGTACTTAGCTCTGCAACTGCTGGAGTCAGTAGCCCCCAGTGGCGTGTTTGCTTCTTAAGGGAATTGCTTTCTATCTTTCAGTATGACTGACCTTGCGGCAGTCTTGATTTTTTTATGGAAAGCTATCTATTTGGCACCAGAATGGTACTTTCTTGACGAAGTGATACTTTCGGGGATCACTGCAGTCGAAACCAAAAACTTTGGGCTTTTTGAGTTAGAATTACAGCAACTGTTTGTATTTAGTGAATTAGAAGTAGGAATATTTGGAAGAAAAGGCAGTTTTTCTTCTTTGACAGCAGATTTTTAAACGCTGATTGAAAACTGCGGGAAGATAGACTTCCACCTGCAAAGCTTATTAATCACTCTTGTGTCATGTTCTTGAATCTGAGATAGTCGAAATGGGAGTTGCGATAGAATGAATGGTTTGTGATAAAGATTTAGTCGATATTGGTTATGTGTTTCCCTAGAATAAGTTCGTCACCTAGTGGTTAAGATCCGCCATCAGATTAGGCCTAATGTCGGGTAGTCATATAAATCCTTTTCATACTACCGCTATTTGCAAAAATTATAGCATCTTGGGATATTGATTCCTATGGTTCTTGGCTGGAGACAATGGCCACATTTTCATCTGTTGTAGTTCCGGCAATCATGTTAAAATCTGGTGTTTCACAGGTAAGTGTTCTTGGATTTGCTGATGATACAGCTATTCCTTGTTCGCATGTGAACCCACTAATGGATTCTTGCCAACTTAATGACTACCTAAGTCAAGTGGAAACTGGTTTAAAAAATTGGTCAGTTAGAAAAGAAAATTCTTCGCAGTCTGATTTTGATACATTTTATACATATAGAAGGCTGACGTGGCGTTAACACAAAGAAACCAAGAGACTTTGAAATCGACAGCCTCTAAGCTTCACTTGTTTCTTAGTGACAAATCTAAGCTAAGCCTACACTATAAAGTCATCCTGTATAAAATCGTTTTGCAACTGATTTGGACCAATGCATGCTATCCAACGGCTAGCAATTCCAGTACCAAGCTTTTGCGGAGGGCACAATGAAACGTTCTTAGAGCACAGTGGGTATATGTAATCAATGAAAACATCCATATGGACCTAGATATTCCTCTGCTTAAAGTTGAATTCCGCAAAGTTCATGCTAAAAATATTATGGGATAAACTGGAAAACCATCCAAATCCGCTAGCAAGGCACCTTTCTCAACTTAAAATGCGAAAAAAGCTTCGAAATGTTTTACTCGACCCCGCAAGGTGGAGTACCGTCTTAGCGGTAATCTTCTACTAGAGTGGGGCTTATTTTTAATTCTTAGTTTTGAGATGTGTACTGCCTTCTGTTAAGGCAGATTAAGTATATAGTTATTTATGTTTGAAAAAAACTTAGGGAAGATTCGCTAATTAGCCAATTGCGCCCGAGTCTAGTTCAGAGGTACCTGCTTAGGCCTCCAGTGTTAATTTTTCTTATTTTTTCTCACAACATAAAAACATAGCTACGAGTATAACACAACTAAACTAAACTTGAACAGCTTTATATATTTTAATAGTAGGCTTTAAAATCGCAAGGGAGCAGCCTAGAAAACGTATCTGCCCAAGAGTTCTTAACTTTAAACCTCAGACTTAAACAACTTTCCTAACTTCTTGAGCAACTAATTTACGAAGACTGTAATCAAAAGAACAACACAATCATCATGTGGCTCTAATCATTTAAAAACACTTAAAATGTCACTGGGTTACCCGGCAAAGGCAATATACAAACGTAGAACAAGAAGGATTAAAATTGTTTTAAAGGGTTACGTTTATGAAATGTTAAACATTTCATTTACATACACATAAACGCTCCTTTTTTTGTATTTACATCTTGTATATATTTTAACCTTAATAGAACTATTTAATTTAACACGTTACACATATTAATTTAATATAGAAAATTTTTTAAATCATGTTGTTTTTTACTTCAACTTTAAGCACCTCCTAACCCATCTTCAGGCCATAAAGGGATAACTGAATGAAAAAAAAACATGAATTTTGGTTGGTTTAAATATAATCAGACAGACAGATTATAATTTTTCCTTTTACATCTACTTACGCACATATATTTAGGTTTCTGTGTACTTTTTCCCCTTCTGCTTCTTAAAAAGGCAGTCGAAAATGAAATTTAATTAATTTTGTAGCTTGATTGCATTTTAAATGCTTCAATAAATGTTCACAGAGCAAAAAAAAAAAAAGAAAAGTGTGTATGAGAAAAATTGTAAACCGAAATTATGAACACTTGTAGAGGTTGTGTTTAACAAGAGAATGGTCTTAACCAAAGAGTTTTTATTAAAAAAATATATTTGTTGTCTCTTCTCTTTCATCCTCTAGAAGCACTTATGTCAAAAGGAGGAAGAGGGGTTTTCTTATTTTACAGGGTTTTAACAATTTATAGTTTGTTTATTTGGTTTTTGTTTTTAATTTGGTTTTTATACTATTATTTGGTTGTTTTATGAATAAAGAAATATAATATTTGGCAGCTGAGAAGACCAACTACAGTACATAATACATAAAAGAACATCCCCTATAGGCAATAAGCGGTTAAAGGAAATTATATCCTTTACAAAAGGCAAATTTTCTTAAAAGAAATAATTGCATAAAAGAAAACCGCGCAAATAAAAATTTTTTTTGCTAAATTTTATTAATTTCTTATATCAGTTATGTACTGTATAAATTTAATGTAGAGCCTTTATAATTAATAGGATTTTGTTTTAATGTGCTAAATAACCAGTTCTTACTATTGATAACCTGCAATTGTATTTAACTAAAAAGTTTGTAAGGATTATATTCATGGAGAAATAAATAAACCCCCACTATCTCCTCTTTCTTCAACCTGATGATCGGCAATATCATGAAAAACGCAATATCAGAGCGAAGGGGCATCATAAATATTCGGTTTAAAGACCTAGGCTATGTAGATGACATTTACCTATTGACTAACAAGCATTCGGATATACAGCGGAAACTAGAAGATTTGGAGCAATAATAAGTATGGCTTTAGAATAAATAACTCTAAAACTAGCGGTATGTGAGCGGCCAGCAGGGCGAAGACAGTAACAAGGTGGCAGACGAATTAGCGGAACGGGGTTCCCTTACCGTATAACACTCCAATACGCATTCATTATATTGAGAGAGATATCGACTCTACTATACAAAGTAAATCTGAGGAGGTTTGGGGAAACACCGAAACATGCAAGGTATCCAGAGTTATGTGGGGATTGACTTAACTTTTTCATTCGCTACCGATAAAAGGCTTCTTGTAGGTCTTATAACGGGACACTGTTGGACGGCAGTATACGCAAAAAGAGCGTGGGAAATGACAAGTGACAATTGTACATTTTGTGGGGGACCAGGAAAAAAAGAGACGGGGGAGCACAACTCTGCTACTGTCCGGCACTCAAGCGCTCTAGGTAGATCATTAGAAAATCTCTGGAATGGGACTAATGAGACTCCTTGCATTCGCCAAAAGGATGTGGAGTTCTCTAGGCATCATCACATCAAACTAACCTTTTCGTTTACGGGTTATTTTCAACCATTTTAATATAACCTGACCCAGAGGCATGTAAATGATAACCGAACACATCCAACCATTAACCATATGCCAACAATGCATAAACAAGGCTTAATAACTAAAGTGGAGATCCAGTTTCATGTCCTTGCCAGGTAGTCGAAGTAGAGGACGTCCCAGTCATAAGCATAGACGAGAAAGACGAAGCAAACAAATTATGCTACAAGCTGTAGAAGTTAGCAGCAGACAAAACAGTAGGGAACAAATTTGTTGAGGTCCTAGGTTCCTTGCAGGAAACAATGGAATTGAAAGTTCAGTTCTAGAAGTGGCAGTTCTAGTGAACTACAAATGAAATAAAACTAAACTAGAATGACCTTAAAAGCCTGCATGAACATAGGAAACTATATAAGCTATTTAGAGTAATCCAAAAAGGTCGATCAACACGCCACAATAGTGGAGAGGGTATTATGCATTTGTACTGATGTGTGTAACGCCTTAAAATAATAAAAGTATACCGATCGACTCAGACAGAATCACTTTCTGGGTCGAACTAACGATGTCCGTCCGGCTCGCTGGCTTGCTGTCCATGTAACCTTGTGTGCAAAGTACAGGTCGCAATTTTGGAGATAATTTGATAAAATTTGGGACATAGGTTCTTATTTGCACAAGTAGGACCACGAGGGAAGATAGGGGGAAATTTCTTCCTCTCAGAAACTATCAAACCGATATTAATAAAATTTTAAACATAGATAGAACCATATCTTTATGGACACAAAAGGGATGCATTTTTTAAAAATTAGGACCACGAGGGGAGAAAGGGGCAATTTCTGCCTCTCAAACCGATTTTAATGAAATTTAAAACATAGATAGATCCACATCTATATGGACACATAAGCTTTACAGTTTTTCAAAAATAGGACCACAAGGGGAGGTAGGGGGTAATTTCTGCCTCTCACAAACTTTCAAACCAATTTTAATGAAGTTTATAAACATAGATAAATCCATATTTATATGGACATATAAGCATGATATGTTTTTAATACTGTGGTGTAGGGTATTATATGGTCGGGCTTGGCAGACTATACTTTCTTACTTGTTAATTTGTTTCATAAGCTTTTATTTTCAATATAAACTAACAAAGAGAATTTTCCAAAAATTAAATGTGTTTTTAATATTTTTAATTAGGCTTAAGTTCATGAAATTTAATTTTTATTAAATTATTTTTGTGAAGAAAGGAATTTTACAACATGAAAATTAATTAAAATTGTTATTGATAATCTTTCATTCTTGACGCCCAAAGGTGCCTCAAGGTACTCCTTGATGTTTTCCCACCTGAAACGTAAACGACTCATTGTACAAGCTTAAAAATATTTTTTTTTTTTAACTCAGAGGAACAAAAATACCCAAAAAAAAATTATTTTCATAATATATTCCCATTAGAGGGTTAAAAAAGGACTAAAACTAGAACCTGAAGTAAAACTGGATTGCCCATTTCTGCTCAATGTCAGTGTAACAAACATGAGCGTCAAAGCTATTATTTTTTCTCGTATATTATAAGTATGTGGCTTGTATTCTAAATCAGGGGTTCCCAACATTTTTTGCTTCGCGGACCTTCTGAGAAATTAATTTTTCGTGGCCCAGCTTAATTTGTTTACAAAAGGTCAAAATAAACCCATAAAGCCATTTTGAAAGATATAACGTCAAAGAAAGTTCAATTATTTAAAAAATTTTAAAATTCAAATAAAAAAGTTAACTTTCAATACCCCCAAACCCCCATTTTTAAACTGTTTTTCTATTTTTTAACCGCGTGTGTGGTGTTCGTATGTTTTTAATAATTTTTCTACTCTTTAGTGGCTCATATTTGCTTTTCTAATTTTGTTTTTTAACTATTTTACACAATCCTTTTCTCTACTTCTTTCCTTTGCTTGTCTAATTTCCCCTCTTCTAGTGCTTGTCTTGTTATGGCTGTTGTTGCCACAATAACACACAACATCAAAAATCAACAACTTGACTTTTTGTTTGAGAGTTTGTATCCTTTTAATTACATATAAATAAAAATGTTACCAGTGTGTGAGTACGGGTGTTTAGGTGCTTGTGTGTTTTGTGTTAAAAGTGGTTTAAGTGGCTTTTTAATAAATTTACGAGTTTCATATTAAAATTTGATTAAACATTTTAATAAAACTAAATACATTTTTAATTTATTATACCCTTAAATTTGAAATTAAAATATTACAAAAAGGATTTTTGTTTTTAAGTAAAAGATATTTATTTATAGAAAGAAAAAAAGAAAACCATAGAAAATACCTTTATTTGAGTGTCTTTCCAGATTTGGATCTTTAATACCTAAAACGAAAGAAAAACGTGAAAATATTATTGAATGGCGGCTGCTATAAAAAGCTATAAAAAGTTTAATAAACATAAATTCTAAAAATTCTGCTTCCAATACAATTTTTAATTACAAGTTGAAAACACAATTATTATTTTACCGGCTTCAGAAGTTCTTTAAAAAAAAACTTTATTTCTTATCATTTGAATTGCTTTTAATTTCAATAATTTTCCTGAATGTTCCGTGAAATATTTAATATTTAGCACAAAATAACAAAATATAATAAGAGCCCTTTTCTTACTCCTTCCCATGCCAGCATTTGTATCTTTCTGCGGACATTAAATAGTTCTTACACTTTAGCACCCATTTTGAATGGGTAATTATTATTGGGGATAAAGTTTTCTAAATCCCATAAATACCATTTAATGTGTATAGATGTCTTTGTGGTTGTGTATACTGCGAATTCTCTAACCAAACAACAGACAGTGTTAGTATATAAATGTTCCCTAAAAACTTTGCTTCAAGGTGATTTTAATTACATGAAATTAATTTGGATTAATGTATGACATATGAAAATAGCTTTAGCATCAAATAAATTATTATACCACATTTACAGACACTCGCAGAAACACACGAACCCTCAACGAACTTAAGAGCAATTTAGACGTTTAGGCGAAAAAAAAATAATAGAAAACAAAAAAACCTTTAAACATGACAGAGATAAATTGATTTAACTTAAATTAAATACAAGTGAATATGAAAAGAAGAAGAAGATGCAGTAATATTTAATTAAAGTTCTAGCATAATTTGACTTAGAATACACATTCGAATTAATATGAAAATTTATATGATAAATGTTGCTCACCATGAGAAATTAATTCGCAGATTCTATTTGTTCTTTTTGTTTATAACTTTAGTTAAGTTCGGGTAGTTTAGATTCTATTTCGGTTTGATGGTTATTTTGGAGGAGCTGAACTGCAACGAAACCCTTTCGAAATTATTGGTTTGAATAAATTCAATAAATTTTAACATACTCCGCAAGCAAAATTGTAAACCAATGTATTATTATTACAAGCATTTCGGTTTTTTGTGAGAACAGATGAGGCGCAAACACAAGTATCCTGCACTGTGGTGTCAAGGCAAATGATTTCCAAGTCGGTTTTAAAAAGAAAGCGTCATCTGTCGTCTCTCAAAGAAGTCTATGGGATATATCCAAATAAAACTACAAATAGCTAGAAGTTACATTTGCGTTTTGTCGTCTGTTCCGGGCCGTATAGTTAAGGTTCCAATTCAGATCTTAATTCAGACTCTATTTCAATTCTTGTTTGGTTTGATTGCAATCCCAGTAGGCCCAGGTTCTGGTTAAGGTTCTATAGTTCAGATTCTAATTCAGATTCTTGTTCTGTTTGTTTAAATTTTAAGTTTAGGCTTCACTTCACGTTATTGTTCCGGGCCTAGTTCTAGTTCAGTTCTAAAAACAATATCAACTACAACAACTGGCCAGCAAGTAACATATCTATAATTTTCAAAAGCACTTGCAAACGAATTCTACAACAATATCTAACTCTTACAGCCGATAGATTCACACTTATAAAAGTAGGAAGCATGAAGAGTTGAACGGGACAGAAATAACCATGGGAAAAACTACTCGTATACCACTCTTCATGCTATATTCAACAAATTACCTATTTCTAATCCTTATAAAAGACGACATTGCATAAAAAATATCTCATAGAATCGCAATAAAGAAAACCAAAAGTGTAATAATTAAAATTTAAAAATAGCATCCTGCAGACAAGACGAACGTCTTCGCGGGGTAAGATAAAGCTTTAAATTGTACATTAAATGTTATTTAAATAAATGAATAAATAAAAAAAGCTCCAGTTGAGTTCTATTTCAGTTCCAATTTAATTCTAGTTCGCCTTTGGAGAAGGGAACGAACACTAAACTTGTTACATGGCAGTTTTCAATTGATAAGGACCCGTTCTAGTTCTATATGGAGATGACTTGTCACGTGAACATTCCAATGTTCTAGCAGGTGGTAAACTTGCCCCTTTTTGACAGGCGGTTAACTGGCCCCTTTTTCACAGTTTGTAACAGGTCACTGAAATAACCTAAAAGGACATAGTCAATTTCGGTTTATATAATGTCTGTCGCAGATATTGTCCCGAGTGAACCATGTTAATATGATAAATCCTCTTTATATAAAGTAAAAGAGCCCGATAGAATATGCCACTACCATCACAAAATTTAGTCACATTGCTAGCTTTATGTCAACTACCTTTCCTTTGGAGCAAAAAACGTTAAGGTTTACATTACTCAACCAACACATAAAAACCAATTCACTTTTGCTGGGCTTGTTGTGTTGGTTAACTTATGTGAACTTTAACTTTTTTTGCAGAAGGGGGATTATCACCTCTTAAGTGATTTGTCACGTTTTAACTTATCACAATTCGTTCCTTTAATTATAATAATGTGTGCACTGATCACGGAATAAGTGCTTTAAGAAAAATAGAAAAAATTTGCCACAGGGTCAGTTCTAGTATAGTTCTGGCCAAATGGCTTCGCGGGGTTAGATTAAGCTTTAAACTGTTCATCAAATTTAATTTAAATTAAGGAATAAAAAAAGTTCCGTTTTAAATCAGCTCTAGTTCAGTATAAGCTCCGCTCCAGTTCAGTTTTTGTTTAGTGTTCTGTTTCAGTTCGTTTTTTTTTGTGTGTTCTAATCACGTTGTAGTTTTGTTTTAAGACTCTTTGATTTGGATCCTTTAAACATTCTGTTTCCTATAGATATTTCTTTTTTTTAATTTAAGTTTTGTTTTCTATTTGTTATAAAAATTATTTACGAATCCTTTAACGCAATTTGCAGTTACAATAAAGTCCTTCCAACAATGTGTTTATGTTGTTCCTTTTTTCTATTTGCGTTGGTTGTTGTTTTCGTTTTGAAACCAGCTTGTTAAAATGGAAATTTCAAGCGGAAATATGCAGCAGAGTAATACAACTCTTTTTATTTATTTTTTTTTTCAAATAAAAATAAAACAACTATAACAAAGCCTCTTTTCATAGTGGTAAAAAGTGACTGTCTGTCAGTCAGTCAACGAACTAAGAAACAAATCAGTCTGTTACTTGGTTGGCATGCGTTAGAGAAAAAAATAACCGCGAAAGGGAGAAAGAGGAGAAACATTCAGATTGTGGGGGGGCTGAAAAAATTTTTGTTTGTTAAGACTGGGCTGGTGATACGACTGAGATCTCTTTAAGACTTGTTCAACAGTTACTGTTTAATTTCTTTGTTAAAAGAAATCTTAATTAAAAATTAAATTTTCGAAAAATTTTGACATAATTTTTGTGCCATTATGACAAAACATCTTAAGTCGAGATAAGATAGCAAAAAAAGTTTTAAAAAAATTCGGTGAAAAAATTATTTTTATCAAAAATTTAAATAAACCAAAATTAAAAAAAATTTCGTTTATATGTTTTTTAATCTAAATTCGTATGATTATCAACATTTTTAATTTTGACTTAAGATGTTTTGTCAAAATTTCAAAGATTTGTTTAAAAAGGTTTTATATAAAAAGCAATCAGACATGAAGCTTCAATATCTCATTTTGACAACGCTGAGCCAAATGTTACAAGACCGGTTGAAAACTTTTTAGAAAATCGAGTTTGGAAAGTCTTGCCTTAAAAGCCTTTCAATTTGAAAAAGGATGGTGTCAACATTCTTAAGCCTCGTTGTCATCTTGTCACCATATGGTCTCAATTTGACAACATACTACTGCAATATATTATCAGCACAATGATGGCATCCGACAACATGCAGCTTTTATTTTTGACAACACTCCGTTCATATATTGACAACATTCAGTTGTCATTTTAGGCTCGCCCAACATAAACACAAAGTAGCACATTTTCATCAAAGGCACGAAATCTGCATGCTTCTCGTCACTGAAACTCACTTTACTCTAAAAAAATATTGATTTAGCGCAAATGGATACCTAACAAAACATCCGAGCAGAAGGGCATGTGGTGGCACAGCCATAATTGTGCACAAACACGTCAGACACTTTTTAATGCCACAGTTCAAGGAAGATTGTATCCAGGCTATTTCTATAAATATTACAGATTCCAAAATCACGTTATCATCTGAACATTGTCCCCCTAGACACAAAATTCCTCACGATAAATTTCTCAACTTCTTCTCCACATCAGCAGCAGGCGACTACAACGCTATGTATACGTATTTGAGTTCCAGAGTTACTAGTCCAAGCGGTAACCAGCTATATAACACCGTCACTGCAAATAATTTTGATGTTGGATCGAGAGTAAAGCCTACCTATTGGCCCACCGGCTTCAACAAGCTAACAGACCTTATCGACTTTACCGTCATTAAAAATATCAAGCACTATCAGTTACTTACTAGTTGCTCCTATAATCTATTGTCTGATCATTCACCTGGAATCCTCATTCTAAAAAGCAACTTTGTTTCCGCTGATGTAAACGTTATTTCCTATCCAAATAGAAACACAAATTGGATGAAGTATAAAATGTCCCCTAAAAAATGCATCTGTCATCCAAACAGCTGTCGAGGGAAGTCTTGGATTCTGCGGAAAGAAATGTAACCCTAATTAAGCGGACAATTAAGCGTGCTCCATATAACTCATCGGCGGGTAAAGAGAACCTTTTCAGGGAGAAAAGGAAGTTGAGATAGACAATGGGTCGAGTGAATAAAAATGTAGCTTATACTAGCTAGTACTAAGTACTAGCACTAGCTTTTACTTTTCAGTACTAGCTATGCTGAAAAGTTTAAACTACAAAAAGTGTGAATAACTCTTTGCTAGTGCTAGATAGCTATTGCTTAAAAGGGGAAGCAAACGCTGGAAAATGTGACTATTAAATTAAATTAATTACAAAGTGCAAAAATGTCAAAAATTACAATTTTTTTAAACTTATTTTCAAAAATATTAATGTATAAAACAGAATATAAGTACAAACAATTTTTATTTCCTTTTTTATGTCTTGAAGCGTTAACAAGTACTGTGTATTGATAGTTTTTTTTCATTTTTTCCTTTTCAAAAATTGTTTTTATTTTATTTAAAAAAAGCAACACAGACTTTCTATGGCAAAAGTCTGTACCGACCTTTATCAATGATTGTTATTTATTATTGTGTAACTTGTTTTAAAAAAATTTATAAAAATTAAGGCCCTAATTATAAAATTTCTTTCTACAAAAAAATTGAATCTGCAAAAAAATTGAATCTGCAAAAAAGTGAATTTCTGTAGAAAGCAACAACAAAAATAAAATATATTTATGACTTTGTTTTTGCTTTCAAGTAATTCTTTTGATGTGGTAAACTGCAACATCCCTGAAGGAAACCTGGGTGCAGGTGTCTCCAAGTCACCAGTTTTGTCGACTATATTGGTGACATTGTCAACGAAGTGTCTACACTACATTACATTTGCCACTATATTTGGATTTAATACGAAAAAGATTTTATCAATAACAACTGAGAAGTACAATTCCTATAAAAGCTGAAGAAATGATAAAAAAAGATTGTTATGACTTCGTATTCTTACAAAAAGTGTAAACTACTTTTACTAAAATGTACTAGCGATTCTCTGGTTTCAATGTCTACATATGTTCCCAATGGAACTACCTAGTCAGTAGTACCAACGTCAGTAGTAGATTTCCAATGCCACGCACATGTTAAATGTCTATTGTAAATAACATTGCCTGGGGTATAATATGTCACTAGTACTGGTGACTGTGTCAACAGTGAATCAGTAGAAATTCACTAGTGACATTTCCTGCAGGGATATGTACATATTTAAATGTATATGTGACATTTACAGAGATTTTACGATTTTAGATATTTTTCCGAAAAATAAATAATTTTAAATAAACTTCTGGATGAAAATCTGCTCTTAGGAGATATTCTTTTCTTTGGCCAACGTTCACAAAATTAAACAAAAAAAAAAAATCAATTTTTTTTTAAATATTGTTGTAAAATACATACTTCAAGCACCCCAATCATAAGCTTAAAAAAATTAAGCAAAAACTAGTCTTTTTAAGCATTCACTCGTTTTTATTCACACATTTTTTGAGTCAACACTAGGAAAACTAGTTTTTACTAGTCAGTATAAAGTACTAGCTTTAACTCAAATTTTTATTCACCTCAAAGCTAGTTTAAACTTAAAAATTTCAAGTATTAGCTAAAGCTACCTTTTTATTCACGCGGCCCAATGGCATAATAATAATTTCCCAACTATCAAGGCCCAACTGCGCAACAAACTGAGACTGAAACACGACTCTGCAATAGAAGGCTATCTTAACAGTTAAGATGCCACAAAAAACTCCAATTACAGCTTATGGAAGGCTGCAAGACATACATATGCAATGACCTATAACCCACGAATCTCCACTAAGACTGGAAAACCGTACCTGCACTGAAAGAAAAATGCTTCATATATTTAATGAATCATTTTCATAAAAAAGTTTTCCTTGGGTAAATGAAAATTTTCATTGCCTGAATGGAATTTCATAGTTATAATGATATATTTTCGTTAAAATCGCTTCATTAGATTTCGAAATTACGTTAAAAATTTTCATTGGATATATGAAAACTTAAGTTTGTCCAAGTTAAACAAAAAAATTTAATTGGGAACATAAAAAAACATTATACATTTTTTCATGGGATTAATGTCAAAATTCATTGGGCCAAAACACAAATGAAAAAATAAACGCCTTTGAAAGCCACTTGGAGAAAGTTGTCATGCCCCACACTTGTTCCTGTCGTCAAATTATTCCTGATACAGTTAACGATCCAATAAAATTTAAATTAACTCAAGTAAAATCAGCGATAGAAAATGTCAACATTAAAAAATCTCCCGGTCCTGACCGCATCACAGGCTCAATGATAAGAAACGTACCTACGTCTTCTTCAAGAATCTTGCTGCTCATCTTTAATGCGATATTACGAGTTTGCTACTTCCCATCCTCTTGGAAGACCTCTACAATTGTTATGATTTTTAAGTCAGGAAAAATATTCCTTTTAAGTATTACTCCCTATCATAATGAGCACGTAATCATTCAGGATCATCAGTTCGGATTCCGAGCAAGGCATGGTACAATCGAACAAGTGCATAGAATTGTTACCCAAATTAGATCGGCGTTTGAGAAAAGGAGTATTGCTCAGTATTGCTTATAGACATTTCACAAGTATTCGACAAAGTTTGGTATGATGGGCTAATCATTAAAATAACACGAAGGCTTCCTCAAAACACGCACAAGCTCCTTGAGAGCTAATTAACTGGCAGAAAATTCATGGTAAGATAAAAAAAAAAAATAAATACTCCCACCCACTCCCCCACCCAAGAAATTATCTACTGGTGTCAAGGCAATTTATTTAGGCCGCTACTGTATATAATATACACAGCTGATATGCCAACAAGCCCGAGCACACATACTTCGACGCTTGCAGACGACACAGCATCTATTAAGACTCAGTAAGAGTCTAAACACAATGTTTGCGGTGCGGTGCGATTCCTCGTTGCGGGAGAGAAAAATAAACATAATACAACGGAAGACGGCGACGGAAATAGTTGTAATTTTTTGTTTAAATTTTTATTAATTCATTTGTGCACACATTTTTATCATGTTGTTTGTTTTCAATAATGTTGTGAACATAGCCAATTATTCAAAAACTATGGCAACATCAGAAAGAGAACGAGTACCAACAATTGAGAGACAAGGCGAATTAAATTCGCTTTGTTGAGAGAGAAAGAAAGTCCACAATGAAAATAAAATAGATTTAAATTTTATGCCGTTCCGCACGGCGGTTTTTTACTTCAAAATCGTATGAAAAACCGCACCGCAATAAATTATCGTTACATTGTGTTCAGACTCTAAGCCGGGAATAACAGTAACTTAACCTTACCGTAAAAAAGTAAGACGAATCTATTTCTTACAGATTAAAACGTCACATCTTACTGCTAACTATAATCGTTCTAATTGCTTTGCATACAACAATATGAAGCGGCTGATTTGCAACGTTATTGTTACTTCCGGATAACTGAGCCTTTAGTTTTAATCAAATTTTGCATCGCAGCATATACAGTCCCACATCAATGAACTAGCGGCCTGGCTTAAAAAAATGGAAAATAAGAGTTAACCCAGCTAAATGTACGCAGCTGTAAAAATAAATAACACCACTATTCCGGTACAAAATCATGTAAAGTACTTGGGAATTCATATAGATAGACGCTTGACCTGGTCTCTTCATATTGAAATTAAACTAACGGCTATGAAACTTCAACTACATAAGCTCCTCGGTCGTATCTCAAATTTCTGCATAGACAAAAACGTTCACTTATACAGGTCTATCATAAAACCAATATGGACATCTGTCATCCAATTATGGGGAACTGCACGCGCATCAAACATCCAGAAGCTATAAAGAAAACAGTCAAGGATATTAAAACAAATCGTTTGCGCCCCTAGCTAAATGTGGTTGCTACATTTTATTATATTTTTCCAGTATTCATGTTTTATTTTTTTATTTTCCACCAGCTATTCACTTATACAAATTTGCACTTTTTTACTTCGATACTGTTGTCAATATGGCGTTATATCTTTGACAACATGTTGTTGTCAATTTCACGACAATTGTTGTCAATTTGACGACAATTGTATTTTTCATATCTTCGGTTCCAATATGACAACATTTTGTTAAAAATTTGACAACAGATGTTGTCGAAATATTGACATCACTTTGTTATCAATTTAACACCATGGGTTGGCAAATATTTAACGGCTTTTTTTCTCTGTGTACTAGTTGTTCCGATTGATGCAAAAGGCTCTTACTACACTTCACAACATGGTATCCAAAATTGACCGGTATTATTTTTGGTTTTGGCTTAAATTTAGTAAAATTTTCCTAAGTTTTTAATGGCCCCTGTTTGTGCGGAAAGTTTGTTGCTTCCAGTTTTGTATTCAACAAACTACAGCATGCACGACTGACATCCTCTAGACGTACAGATGGCGCTGTCCTCGTGGTCTGAAGAACATTTTGTGCCTTTTGTTTATTTGACTATGTGGCGGGAAGAAATGCGTTTTTATTTTTAAGTTTGTTTTATACATTTTTTTATTTTAAAAGTGAACTCATGTTTATAAAACATTTTTGTTTCTTTTATTGTTTATAGAAAAATAAATTTAAAAAAATGTTGTGTGTGGCTCGTGAGCAATTTCATGGTTTTATGGCTTTTCGACTTTTTGTCGTAAATTGTGTTTCATTTTTACGCTGCTCCTTTTTATTTATTTTTTGTTGTTGTTGCGCTGACGTTTAAAGTTTTTGGTTTTAAGAGTTTTTGCAATGGAGTTTTCTGCTGACTGAGGAAGAAAAAACCAAACGGCAAAATGTTGTGTTTGTTGTTAATTGAATATGAAGGTTTAAGTAAAAAGCTGAATGGTGGGGTTTTGGTAGATTTCAAAAAAAGGACGAAATTATGAAAACTAAGGAAACCGGAAATAAGTGTAACAATTGTTAGATTATGAAAGCTAAACTAAAATCAAAAATGTATTTTAAAACAAAATCAGTCATTTGAAAAAATTTTTTTTAAAGAAACCCTTTAAAAAATTTTTTCATGCTTAACATATGGCCAGGAAGTAAAAATAAATACTTTCTATGGAAACTCTCTAAAAAAAAAAAACAACAAGTTAAAACTCATTTCCGTTAAAAAAAACTTTAACTGCTACCAAAATTCTTTTTCCTTTTTTTTAGAAAAAAGTTTAAAAATCAAATTATAACTTTTTAAAATATAATAAAGTGTTAAAACACGCGATTATGTGTTTAGAGCAGCCATCGGCAAAATCAGGGCGCCGCGTTTTCTCTTTTCTCTTTTATTCTCTTGTATGCTCTTTTATTACGTACATGTGCACACATATTGCAGAGAATTTAACAACATTAACAACAACATATGTAAAATTCATACAACGCATATAATCGCAAAATGTAATAGTGTAGGTTGCCGATGGCAGGTTTAGAGCCAAGAATATTCCCTTTGATTTGATGGCAATCTTGAGCAGAAAGCAACAAGAATTATATAAAAAAAATTAACAAACAAAACAAAAAACTTGTTGACAAATTTATTTAACACGCGATTTAATACAATTTACTGAAATAACAAAATTGTTTATTACACGAGCTTTGTTTAAGGATAGAAACATGTGTGTGTGTAGGAGGACGGACCCCTTAACAAATCAATTACTTTTTGGTATGATAAAAAATATTCAGTCGTGTTAACTCACTTGAGAGTTTATTAAAAATTATTTCAAAGTTCACTTAACAGCAATTTGTTATTTCTATGTTAACAATAACAATTGTAGGTGTTAAAGGGAGTACCTTAATGGTCTGTATTAAATATTGTATGAAGTCATAAATAAACCAGAATGAAACATTTCTCTTGATTTTTCTCCTTAACGGTTGCGCAGAAAGGTTACAAAATAGATTTTTACTAAATTTGATATTGGATCCATAAAAACGCCATTTGCAAAAAATGCAAGAACACGATTGATTTCTTTAAAATTTGGTATTAACTTTCAAAATTAATAAGTTGCTCGCTTAATCTTGAAAACTAGGAAAGGGCAAAAAATATAGCTAAATCGATACAATGGTTGAGGTCACATTAACATCTCCCTGGGGTGTTACATGCTCCTGAGAAATCAGGTACAGTCGATACCTGCAATTTGGCAGAGTTAAAAATTGACAGATCTATTGAGATCAGGGGCCTAATTCTGGCAGTCGTGGTCGAGTACTTTCTCCATTCGAAAGCAATTTTATTTCAGTCGATACTGCACGAATCGAAATTATTTTTTCAGTATTGTGAAACTCAAATTAATGCTTTTAACACTGAGAAAATAATTCCGATTCGTTCAGTATTGACTGAAATAATAAAATATTAATATGCTTTCGAGTCGAGAAAGTTCTCGAACACGGCTGCTAGAATCAGGCCCCAGGGCTGACCAGAGATCCTATCTGGTACCATGAGAGTACCATTTAGGTTTAAAAAAATACCTTTAAGCAAAAAGAATCTTTTGACGACAACATTTCTTTTAAAAACAATTACGTTTTAACAAAAAGATACTTACAAAATATACGTTATGTTGCGTAATTTTAATGCCACTCAGCACTGTACGCCTTTGAAAATAAGGATATTACTACACTTTTATATTCGTCTGAAAATTTTACTGGTCGTAACACAAAGGACATGAGAAAACTTACCGTAACGTACAACAACATCATCCGCTATATATTCTCGTTAAAAAGGTTCGATAATGTATCGCAATATTCCTGTCGTATTTTCAGTATATCTTTTCCAAACTATTTACAATTTAAAAACCTTATTTTTCTTTACAAAATTATTATGACAAAGGAGCCAGATTACCTTTTACAAACGTTTATGGTTTACAAGATCGTGCAGAGGAAAAGGTATACTTCAATTTCGTCACCGGGACCATGCTTCTGAATGTCAATTCCTCATATTAACCATACGTCTCTGGAATCAACTTCCAAATAATTTGCAAACCACTACCAACGCAATAAGGTTTAGAAAATTACTATTAGAATATTTTTCGTAATACTTGTTTGTTTAAATTCTAACGCAAAATTATTTTATTTATGTTACTATTTTTTTTTTTTATTTATAATATTATTTTATTTGATTATTTTGTATCTTTTAATTCTGTAGCTAAAACTTATATGCACTGTTTTTGCAGTTTTATTTTTAACTATTCAACTAAATTTGTTCAACTTAACGTGTCTGATTCTAATACTATAATTTATTAGATATTGTGTCTTGTTGTGTTAGAAAATCTAATTAATAAATACAAAAAAAAAAAAAAAAAAAATATTTTCTAATTTTAAAGAATAATAATTTGACGCAAGAAAAAACTTCTTACACTAAATTTTAAAAATGTTATTTTTATACTTTTCACTGAAGGTAAAAGGGTATATACATATTAGTTTGTCATTCCGTTTGTAATTTCTACAATATTGAGCTTAGACCCAATAGTGTAAATATTCTGGGTCGATATGAGAAACGAAGTTGATTTCACGATGTCCGTTTTACCGTGTGTCCGTTGAAATGGGATTTCCGAAGACCCTAGATATGATGAGGACTTTGTAGTTGTATATTTGTATCACATACAGTCCGGCAGTGTTTGCTATTGAAATTCAGCCTGATCGATCCACAAATAGCTGAGGTATAAGCAAAAAAAATAGGATTTCCTCTAATTTTACCCAAAAAGCCATTGTTTTTTCATTTTATTTTTGTGTTTATCTGGAGAACGGCAGTAGCCGATTGACTGGAATGAGATTGGGCAAGTGGGCATGGCCCTTCCCATACAAAGACAGCAAAGTTCTCTGTATATCTGGAAAACGCCAAAGGCCAAAGTTTCCATATTAGGTAAAAACATCTTGATTATCAAAACACAACATCCGACAAAATGTGGACGGGATTGGTCAAGTGTGCATGGCACAAAGTTGATTTATTTATAACTAAAGAACGAGATTTATTTAACTTTCTATTAATCCCACCAAAGTGAAGGGTATATAAGATTCGGAATGACTAAATATATAGCAAACACTTTTAGGCCCGTTTCACAACTTACCGATAGCTAAAAGTAGACTTCAACCGTCCTTATAAAAAGTGTTCCATTATTAAAACTTTACTTTAACCTAAAGTAAGCGATAAAGTAAATTAAGGTTCAGCCTACGTGTAGGTAAAATTAAAGTTGTAATAATGGAACACTTTTTATACGGCCGATAAAATCCTACCTTTGGCTATCGGTTAGTTGTGAAAACGGGCCTTAGTTGTTTTTAAGAAGCTTTTAATATCTTTATATAAAAAAAAATCTTTTTGAAAACTTTTTTAAAAATACGTTTCTATAAAAATTATTTTTTACAATAAGATACTTTTTTGATTGTTTTTTACATGGAAAGTTTTGCAAAAAGTACCTTTGACAATAACATTTTTTTTTTTTTGGCAAATAAAATAAATGTTTTTTTTTTTTTTTTTTTGCAAGTTAAAAAGCACTTTTTACAAAAAGTATTTCTGTTTACAAAAAAAGAACCTTTTCACAAAATATAAATAAAATTATTTGTACAACAAGGATGCTTTTTATTAAAAAAAAAAAAAAATATTTTTTTAATGAAAAACTATTTCTTTTTCAGTATCTTCCTTCTTTTATTTATAGCTTTAAAAAAAAACTTTTTATAACAATTTTCTAAAAAAAAATTATTACTTATTTACCAAAAAGTGGTTTTTAAGAACTTGACTTTCAATTTCATCATAATCATAAAATAACATAAGCTCAAATAAGTAAAAAAAACCTTAACCACGTACTGCTTAACTATATGAAATTGTCAAAAATTTCAACTACACAGTCAAAAGCAAATAAAATCCTAGATACACAATACCAAACAGAAGACCATCTTCACTCAACACACGCACATATATGCACACAAATCTATAATCAACACAATTAAGCTCTTTTTAACCTCATAAAATAACAAATTGTCATTGTATGTCTTAAGTGGATTTACCACAAGTTTACAGAGCAAAAAAAAAACTAAATATAAATTGCAAAAACACATATAAACACACACTTTCATACATAAATTGATACTTGTATAATATATTTGGAAAATTCATGACACTGCATTACAACTACTGCAATTGCAGCAAAATCAAATAGACAACAAGCAAACAAACACACACACAAATGTTAAAATGTTTAAATGTATGCGAAATAACAAATTTTGAAATGGGGAGCATGTAAGCAAACTCCCATACTCCAACTCTATTATCTCTCTTTCAAATAAATACTTGTAGTACACACATACACAGACTTGTAAATAAACCGTTAGGTTGATATTACACAAATACACACATAAAGTACATACAAGTAAGAGTAAAGCAGAAATATGTAGTTTATTTAAGGATGTGTGTGAGCAAGAGTGCATTATTGCAAAATGTCTCTCATGGTAGGTATGTGCCAAGGTGTACATGTATATGTGGTTAGAATCCATACCACATACATAACGCATCAGAGAATGCAGACACAGAAACAAATAAAGAAATGTTGTTTAAACATATACCTAATGTTTTCTATTTTTATTTTGTGTTAGACAATTTAACAAACATTTAAAATTGAAATTTAAAAATCATGAAAGAGAGTTAGAATAATAAATAAATTTTGTTTCCATTTTGGCACAAGCTTTAATAACTTCAACCGAAAACGGAAACAACAACGACATATTTGTTAAACATTTCCTGTCAAGGTACAACGTTTAACCCTCATTCACTTTTAGTTAAGTTCATGTTCTAGTTTAAAATCTAGTTGAGAGTTCTAGCTGAGTTTCCAATAAAAGCTCTAATTCTGGTTTAAGCTCTGTGTCCGAATTCTCTAGAGAAAGAAACAATTTGTACATATAACTTTTTACACTTAATATTAATCGATACGACTCGTACAAAAATATTTAAGTAAAAATAATACCAAAAAATACATAAAACAATCCAAAACTTCGATTATATTCTTTATCTTTATCGTTGAATAAACAACAATACCACAAAAATAGGTAAGCAACGATTTGATTGTATTGTGCATTAACAATAACAACACTACAAGAAGAAAAACAAACATAATTTTTATATTTAAATAGTAAAATAAGAAGCACAATTTCCCGAACTCTTTTTTAAAACCTTTTCTTCAGCTTCACTTCGGAAAATCAAATCTTGTAACGTTAATTTAACCGCCTTATACTCAATGCAAATGGATGAAACTTTGCAGGCATACATATTCCCGATTACAGTACACGAATACATGGGCGTAGCCAGGATAAAATCTAGGGGGGGGGGGGGGGCGGGCAAAACTTTTTAAAACCTTTTCCTTAGCTTCACTTCGGAAAATCAAATCATGTAACGTTAATTTAACCGCCTTATACCCAATGCAAATGGATGAAACTTTGCAGGCATTCATAATCCCGATGACAATACACGTAAACATGGGCGTAGCCAGGAAATCTAGGGGGGGGGGCAAATTTTTTTAAATGTTCTTTTTTAAGAAAAGCGTTTCTTAAAAAAATTTTTTTTAAATGTTCTTATTTAAGGTAATTTTGTTAAATACGTAAAATTATGAAAGTAGAGAGATTAGGAAACACATGTCGGGCAAGTTGCTGGCGTCTTATAATTGTGAATTCTTCTGTAAACAAAGGGAGGAACGCAATAACAAAGGTGAAAAAAACATAAGTATTAACGAAGTAATGCCAAATCCTTAAAATAACCTGAAAAATTTTGAAAAACATTACGCTTTTACTGCAGATCATGGCATTTTTCTCAAAACTGGCTAAGAAATATTTGTTTATGTATATCACAAAAAATGTAAAAAAAGTTAAGATTCAACTGTAGCTTTAATATCCCTTTATCATTGTTTTATAAAATCTGCAACACTTGTTCATCTTCGTTCCATAAATCACAGTCAATGCTGCGAATTATTATTATTACTTTTTGTATATTTCGTCAAAATTAATATTTAATTAATATGTACATAACTATATTTTGAAGCTTGAGTACCAACTATTATCTTCCTTGAGACTATATTTTCAAATAAATTCATGAAACTAAAAGTTCTCTCAAGTTCAGCGATTTGGTACGGATACGGAGGTCAACAGAAAAGAGAAAGACAAAGTGAAAAAACAAAAAAATGTACTTGGACTTCAAAAAAATTCTTGACGAAAGTACGAAAAAACAGAAGTAAAGGAAAAAACATGTAAAATCAATTAAAGTGGATAATCATTCAGGAAAGCAAATTTCGATCTACCAAATGTTAAAATACAATTTGGTTTAAGGATTGATGTTTGACTAGTGACGTCAGCAGTCGTCGATGGCTGCGAGTGTAAGACGGCAAATCCATCTGAGGAGATCGAGTGGTTGCGATCGAAACATGTCATGGTAACCTGCCGGCGAGGGTTCGAGCCCGAGCCACGTCAAGAATGAAAGATTATCAAGAACAATTTTAATTAATTTTCATGTTGTAAAAATTCCTTTCTTCATAAAAATAATTTAATAAAAATTAAATTTCATGAACTTAAGCCTAATTAAAAATATTAAAAATTTGGATTAAAAACCATAAATAGTTCAACAAAATAACCACAATACTAATTATTGTTAAAGCTAAGGCACGAGCTCTATGTGTACATTTGTCCTTCAAGTTGTGCTGAAAAAGGTCAACAGAAAAGAGAAAGACAAAGTGAAAAAACAAAAAAATGTACTTGGACTTCAAGAAAAATTCTTGACGAAAGTACGAAAAAACAGAAGTAAAGAAAAAACATGTAAAATCAATTAAAGTGGATAATCATTCAGGAAAGCAAATTTCGATCTACCAAATGTTAAAATACAATTTGGTTTAAGGATTGATGTTTGACTAGTGACGTCAGCAGTCGTCGATGGCTGCGAGTGTAAGACGGCAAATCCATCTGAGGAGATCGAGTGGTTGCGATCGAAACATGTCATGGTAACCTGCCGGCGAGGGTTCGAGCCCGAGCCACGTCAAGAATATCAAGAACAATTTTAATTAATTTTCATGTTGTAAAAATTCCTTTCTTCATAAAAATAATTTAATAAAAATTAAATTTCATGAACTTAAGCCTAATTAAAAATATTAAAAATTTGGATTAAAAACCATAAATAGTTCAACAAAATAACCACAATAAAAATTCGAAATTTTTTTTTTCAAGGCAAAACTATAATCATGCCAAACTAAAACAAAAAATGGGCCAAAAGGGAAATGACAAAAAGGGCTATGAATACGGGTAAGTAAATAATAATATGTATTCTCACTTTCTTTCTGGGTTCTCTGGGATTAAGTGTTTAGTTTAGAAACAATCTCACTTTTGGATTATTTCAGGTACGAATTTGGCATTAAAACCAACTTGAAATTTCTTGAATCAAGTACAGTTTGAGTTAACTTTTTATCCCCCTTTACTCAAGCAAATCCCGTTATATTTAATTACGGATGGATTGATTTTTCTTTGCAGTTCTGATTCCAGATTAAATTTAAGTTTGGGTTTATTTAAGTTTAAGTTAAGATATTGTTGAGCTTTTGATTCAGTTAAGATACCAGTTAAGTTTCTAATTCAGGCTCCATTATTGTTTAAAGTTTAGGTTAGAGCTTAAGTTTTCGTTAATGTTGCTGTTCAAGTTTAAAGTGAAATTCTAACTAAGGTTTTGTTTCAGTTCACTTCTAGTTCTTCATCAGGTTCTAGTTCATTATTTATAATTCAAGTAGAGTTCTTTTCCATTTCTTATTCATTTTAGCTTAAGCTAAGTTCTAGTTCAGTTTTAAATCAGTTCTAGTTCAGTTCTAGTTCAGTTCTAGATCAGTTCTAGTTCAGTTCTAGTTCAGTTCTAGTTCAGTTCTAGTTCAATTCTATTAAAGTTCTAGTTCAGTTCCAGTTCACTTCTAGTTCAGCTCTAGTTCAGTTCTAAATCAGTTCTAGCTCAGTTCCATTAAGGTTCTAGTTCAGTTCTAGTTCAGTTCTAGTTCAGTTCTAGTTCAGTACGGGCTTAGCTCTAGTTCAGTTCGAGTTCAGTTCTAGTAAAGTTCTAGTTCAGTTCGGGTTTAGTACTAGTTCAGTTCTAGTTCAGTTCTAGAGCAGCTCTAGTTCAGTTCTAGTTCAATTCTAGTAAAGTTCTAGTTCAGTTCCAGTTCACTTCTAGTTCAGATCTTGTTCAGTTCCATTAAAGTTCTAGTTCAGTTCTAGTTCAGTTCGGGCTTAGCTCTAGTTCAGTTCTAGATCAGTTCTAGTTCAGTTCTAGTTCAGCTCTAGTAAAGTTCTAGTTCAATTCTAGTTCAATTCTAGTTCAACTCTAGTTCAGTTCGAGTTCAGTTCTAGTTCAGTTCTAGATCAGTTCTAGTTCAGTTCTAGTTCAGCTCTAGTAAAGTTCTAGTTCAGTTCTAGTTCAATTCTAGCTCAGTTCTAGTTCAGTTCTAGTTCAGTTCTAGTTCAGTTCTAGTTCTAGTTCAGTTCTAGTTCAGTTCTAGTTCAGTTCTAGTTCAGTTCTAGTTCAGTTCTAGTTCAGTTCTAGTTCAGTTCTAGTTCAGTTCTAGTTTTTTTTTTTTTTTTTTTTTTTTTTCAATTCAATTCATTTATTATTACAATTTGTTTACATTTAAAAATCTTAATCTATTCCCGCGAAGCCATTCGGCTTGTCTGCAGGAATTGTAATAAGGTATTTAAATAATACGTTTGAATAATACAAAAATAGATAATGGGTATAAATATAAAGTATATAGTTTAGTTATTAAATTTTTCCTTGTGTGCTAATAAGATATTCCTTTAAGTAAGTTTTTCTTCTGTATGGATTGGTAATAGTTAATAGTTGTGTTGGTATGCTGTTAAAAATATTAGGAAGCGTTGTTTTGAACGAATTTTTGCCATAGTTGTTTTGATGACGTTCCACATGATACCGTCCTTCTGCTCGTTGCCTAGTGTTATAAGCGTGGCTGATTGGCTTTAGGTATCTACGATCGTTATAGAACTCGTTGATAAGTGTATAGTGGTAAATACTTTTGACATTTAATATGTTAAGGTTGGTTGCAATGTTGTTTGCGTTAGTGTTGTTTCCGTTATTATTATATCGTGAATTGATGTTGGTGTTTGCATTGTTAAATGTATGTATAGTATTGCCAGCGTACCTGTTGCGGTTGACTGTATTGGTGCTTGTGTTGTTTGCGTTCTGTAGTATATATCGAGAGTTGTTGGTGTATGTGTTGGTTGTATTGGTGTTTATAATATTTCGATTGATTTGCGTGCTGTTATTTATATGCGTATTGTTGTTGAAATGTATGTTGTTGCTGGTATGTATGTTGCTATTGGCGTTATTATTTAAGATGTTGTAGGTGCGTGTGTTGTTATTTCTATAGTTGTTTGGATTGATATTCTCAGTTGTGTTATATGTGTTGTTTACGTGGATATTATTGTTATTCATGTTGTTGTTATTATGTGTGTTATTGTTGAAGTGAGTGTTGTTATGTGTACGTGAGTTATTGTTTTGATCGTTGTTCACTTGTGAGTTGTTGTTGTGGTGGTTCAGGCATGTGATGTTGTTTAAATGTGGGTTGTTGTTACCTTGGGTGTTGTTAGCGAGTGTATTGTTGACTACGACTGTGTTGTTGTTTACGTTTTGGTTGTCAGTTATGCTTGTGTATAATATATTTTGAGTGTTGTAGTTAATTGTATGGTTGCCGTTTGTATTATTTAATAGGTTTTGTGTATTAATGTTCACACTATTGTTGTAGGTGTATGTGTTCGTTGTGTTGCTGCTGTTGTCGGTGTATGTGTTATTGCTAGTATTGGTATTTATGTGTTGTGTGCCGGTGTACGTATTGTTGGTATATATGTTTCTGTTGCTGTTACTTGCATTTTCAAGAGGTAAATTGTTGTACGACATATTTTGTGTTTTGCTCGTGTTAGTATAAACTGATTCTAGTAGTTGTTGTTGTTGGTTGTGGTGCTTGTTTTTCACTAGTATTTTAAGTATTTGGTTTTGTGTTTGTTGTAGGGATCTGCAATATGTTGCATTTCCCCATGCAGTAATTCCATGTCTGATATAAGATTCTGCTAGTGAAAAGTATGCCTGTTTGAGAACATCAAACGTTGAGCAATTACTTAGATGATACAAACTGTAGGCTGATTTACGCAGTTTCTTTGAGAGGTATTGAACGTGGAAGAGCCATTTAAAGTTATCATCAACGTATACTCCTAGATATTTATAAGTTTTAACCAGTTCTATTGCGGTAGTGCAAGTATCTGTGTAGCTATTGTTGTTGTTGTTGTTGTGAAGACACTGATAATCATGAAAAATAATATTTTTATCTATTGAATTGAGATGAGGTGGTTTAATGTGCATAACCTTTGTTTTTGCAGCATTTATAACAAGTCCATTATCATCATGGATACTATTATGGCTGTATCGTCAGCGTAAGCAAACGCAGAACATTCTTCGAGGACTTTTAACATATCATTGGCATATATGAGATACAAAATTGGCCCAAGTTTGGAACCTTGGGGAACACCACTATTTGTATTAGTTTCATCACTAAGTGTCTGACAAATTTTAACGCGGAAGGTTCTAAGATTTAAGTAATCTTTAAACCAATCCAGGCATTTTCCTCTAACGCCGTTTCGTTCTAGCATTCTTAATAAATTCGTATGAGAAAGAGTATCGAAAGCTTTACTAAAATCGATGAAAAGGGCCAAGCAGTGTAAATTTTCACCTAAGCAAGTATTAATGTGGTGTGAAAAATCACCTAATAATTTATTAATGTTTCTACCTTTTTGAAAGCCATACTGGTTAGGATCAATAATTTTAAATTTTGTTAGAAATTCATTTAACCTTGTTACTACTATCTCTTCCAGTACTTTCTCAATCACTGGTAATATCGAAATAGGTCTGTAATTATTAATGTCGTTTTTGGTTCCACTTTTATAAATTGGACGTATTAATGATGTTTTTAACATATTTGGTATGTTACTGTTTGTTATACTTGAGTTTATGAAGGTTGTTATTACAGGTGCTAGAATAGAAGCGTTATATTTTAGATCTTTTGGCCTTATTCCATCAGCTCCAGCTCCTTTTTGTGTTTTTAGGTGTATTAAAACGTTAAATACCTCATCTTCAGTTGCGGGAGGTAAGAACATGGAGTTCTGAATAGTCGTTGGCCTTTTCAGACATGTTTTAATATTACACTTATGTAATATTTTGCTCACGTTTTCATTAAAATTTGTTGCGATATTTTTTACGTTATCATTCTTAAACGAGTTAAGTAATGTAGCGTCAATATTTGATATTTTTCTACCGGTTATTTCATTTACCAATTGCCATGTTGCTCTTATATTGTTTGCGTTTTCTTGGAATTTTCTTTTAAAATAAAAGTTTTTTGCATTGAATATTTTTTTATTTAGGCAGTTTAGAAATTTTTTATAATTATTTTCGAAATTTTTGTTATTTTTATTTATAGCCATTTGATATAAAGTTTATCCCGAATTTCACAATATTCTATTAATTCCGCACTCATCCACGGATTCACTTTTCTACGTTTTCTTTTGTCACTATTATTATACTGTTGTTTGGATTTTTCATAAATGTTCTTAAATGTTTCATAAATTTTGTTAAAGATTTCATTGGTGTTCAAATTTCTATTTACTAATTCAATCCAGTTAATTGCTCTTATATTTTTGTTAACTTTAAAACTATTTAAATTGGCGCCCTGTAAAGGTTGGTTTTGCGTTCCCTGCTTTATTTTGTTTTTTACTTTTTCTTCTTGGACACAACAAAAAAGTGTATAGTGATCCGATATGTTTGTTCTGATTACCGCAGCATGTGTTTGTGTGTTTGGTTTGTTGTTTCTTATATGCAAGTGATCAATGCAAGAGCTTGTTTTCTTTGTTATGTCTTCTCTTGTTATCTCTTTAATTGTACACTGCAATCCGTTTGATGAGATCATTTCCATGTATTTTGTTGTTGTAATATTTTTGTTGAGAATATTAATATTTATGTCACCAACAATAACTAAGTTTTTTTTATTCTTTATTGTGTTTATTGTTTTGTCAAGCTCTATTATGAACTCATTTACGTTAGTTTTTGGCGGTCGGTAAATTGTAAACAGAGAAAAATTGTTGTTGTTATTTGTAATGTTTACTTGAATAGCCTCAAAGGAGTTTGTGTTTATGTTTATATTGGTATGCAGTATTTTTTCTCTTATGTAGACGGCTACACCTCCACCTCTACTGTCTCTGTTAAGAAAGTATGAGCTAAATCCATTTATACCATATAAATGCTGCTCTTCGTTTGTAATATTTGTTTCTACAAGAAGTATAAAGTTTATGTTATTTATGATATTATGCAGGTTTGCCAATAATAGAGTGAAATGTAAACGTAGTGAGCGAATGTTCATATATATTATTGTTGTGGGATAACTTAAAAAGTTTTTATTTATTTGATAAAAATTATCTAGTATTGAAACTGTGTTAGTGTTCATTTTTTACAGTAAAAAAGAGGAAAAATTTATTTTAAAAAAGGAATTAGTTTTGTATTCGTAGTTTGTGTAGGTATTTATTTAAATTGACGATATTATTAGATCCGTATCGGCACTATTTGATATAATGATGGTGTTAGACATTTCATTTTTCTTGGCATAGATATTTCCGTTGCGAACCCATACAAATCTCCAGTTTGATTCTTTTGCCTTTGTTTTGGCTAGCCATAGCAGTCGCCGTTTGTGGGGGGTAAGGTGTTCGTTTATGTATATAAATTGATGACCTGTATCAATATTAATAAGGCTGGAGTCTACTCTGTGACGATTGATTTTGCTAAGTAATTCATTTCTCTTATTAAGAGAAGTGAATTCGATTATTATTTTTTGGGATTTTTTTAGAGAGTACGAATTACCGATATCATTTTCATTTAGGCTTACATTTAGGGAATTAGCAATCGTTTTAACAACTTCGTTTGGCTGTATGTTTTCGTTCGTAACGTTTTTTATTTCAATATTTTTTATAAGTAATTGTTGCTCCAAATTATTGATACGTGTATCCATCTCATTTATTTTTTTCTCTTTTTCTCTATTGCTTTCGCAGAGTTCTTTTACTTGGGTGGTGAGAGTAGTTAGTGAGCTAGTTATTGTTGCGAGAGCTATTTGTAGGTTGCTATTTATTTGAACATTGTTTTGATTTATTGAGATCGCAAGTTCTTGCATTGTTGTTTTTATGACGTTAATGTCGGTTTTCAGTTCCTTAACGTCTGTTTTCACCATATGCAAACTGCTGTTAGCGTCACTTAACGAGAGAGAGTCTTTAAAACGTTTAATGTTACTATTCTCTTCGTTTTCTTCTTCCCTTTGTTGTTTTTGGGTTGTTTGTTCAGAGCCATCTATTAAGATGTGATATGCGTTATTGCTGCTGGTGGATCCCTTACGCGGCTTGCATTTGTGACATCTCCAATCGGCTCTCCGTTCGCTGTTCATTGTCGCATACGTTTTCTCCGACAAAGGGCAGCAAGGAGAGAAGTGGTACTGAGAATTACACAAAAAACACTTCACATATTTTGCAGGCAAACTGTTGTTGCATTGTCCACATACACTCATTGTTTTGCTTTTCTTTTTGGTTTTTAATTCTATTAATTTTAATAATGTTTTGTATTTATAGTTTTTGGTTAGATTATTTTCACTAATAACACAATTATTTTTTAATATTTCTTTCTAGTATTTGCACAGTTTAGAGAAAATTTTTTGCTTTTTTTATTAATATTAAATTTCCAAAATTTTGGGCGCTCTAACACGGTAAATGTAGCTATTTTTGTTGCAGCACGATAAAAGTCGACCGTTCGAAGCTGGGGCTAACTAACAACCCCAGCTAGTTCAGTTCTAGTTCAGTTCTAGTTCAGTTCTAGTTCAGTGCTAGTTCAGTTCTAGTTCAGTTCTAGTTCAGTGCTAGTTCAGCTCTAGTTCAGTTCTAGTTCAGTTCTAGTTCAGTACTAGTTCAGCTCTAGTTCAGTGGTATTTCAGTTCTAGTTCAGTTTAAGTTCAGTTCTAGTTATAGTTCAGTTCTAGTTCAGTTCAGTACAGTTCAAGTTATTTTAGTTCTAACTGAACAAATCTAGTTCAGTTTAAGTTCAGTTCGGGCTCAGTTTGAGTTTAGGTCGAGCTAATTTTCCGTTCAGTTCTACTAAAGATCTAGTTTTGGTTAATTTCTTATTCTCTTTTATAATTTAGTTTGACATTTTTTAATAAAGATATTGGCTTTTCTAACATTAACTAATTTAAATTTTTTTTTTTCTTTACTTCGTTTCTTATTTAACCACATTTTTAATTGATTTTAAATGTGACTATTCGTTCACTCTTAATAGTGCTTGTAAATTTTCTTCTAACAACAATTTGTGGTTGACTTTTATTTTTTGCTTACATTTCTTCCTTTTTGTGTTACATTTGGCTCGCGATCTAAATGTTTGTCGAATATTTATTTGAAAGCAATACTTTTTTTTTAATTAATTTTCACTTATCGTTTTACAAAAACCTCAAAAACCATTGTTGTTAACCAGGACAAGTAGTTTTTTTGGAAATTGTTTTTTATATTTTCAAGTCTTTCGGGATGCTGTATTAAAATCAGTAAAATATTTAATATAGAAGACTTTGTTGTATGCAAGTAAAAGAAAATTAAAATTGTAGACATTTTATTTCTATAAATACATGCATACATATAAAATATTTCAAATACCACAGACATTAAATGAGTGGCCGCTTTGAAAAGAGGATGTTTTGTAAGAATCGTAAAAGGATATAAGGATGTGTGTTCAAAGAAAAGTGTAGGGTTGTCTAAGAAACAGTTAAAACGATTCAGATATAGAATGTCTTAAAGAAATGGATTAAATAAGCTTTGAGAATTTTTTTTAAATTATATTTGTAAAAAGTTAAAAAAAAGGATATATGGTGAGCTATCCAAATAGGCAGCTGAATTTGATCAAATTTAGTGCATATGCTAAGCATAATAAGCTACGTTCTTTAATATAATTGTCATCTTATCAACGCGTTATACTAAAAAAATATTTTGAAATTTAAAAAAAAATGGTTAAATTTGCTTTAATAGCAATAAACGATTAATAACACTGTGCTAGTCACAAATTTTAACAGGCTGGGCGCCTAACTATGTCCTCAAAAGTAATAAAAATATAGTTTTATGATACATTAATATTAAAATTACTAATCGCGAATACGAGCGTTAACTTTGAAAAATGACTAGCACCATTGAATTCAGCATACTCAAATTAGCTTTACTGGTTCGGTGCTTAGCTTTTTTTTAAACAGTCAAACTCTTTCACAGTGTCTTTGTTCTTGAGATGCAATTTCCAGAAAACTCTTAAAAAAGGATATAAAAATATGCTGTAAATAGAAAGAAATAAAACATACAATTTTGGTTGTATTTCAAGCGTGTTTCTAAACAAATTTTTAAAATTTCAAAGAAATTTATGTTAAAACCTAAATTTAAGTTTTCCGAAAATTGAAAAAAGGATATATGACAAGCGGCTAAAATAGTGTTTTAAATGTAATTATATTCTTCCTGCTTTTAAAACGTTACCAATTACAACCTTTTTATCATAAATGTTGATAAAAAAAAGTGAAATCTAAGCTTATAATTTTTTATTTAAAATAATCATTGGTATTAATAATTAATTAAAACTAACATTTGGAAGTGCGAACAAGTGCTCAAAATTAAATTAAATTCAGCTTAAATGTAAATCCGTTTCAACAACTTTCTTTAAAGTTATTCGTTTTGTGTCAAAATTTTAAAATTTTCAGGATTAATTTTGTTATTTACATTTTGTTTTCATTCAAAGGATATAAATATTCAAAAAAAGGGAGAATAAACATAGTTTGTGATAGCTATTGATTGCTAAAACTAAAAAAATTTTTTGAGTTAACACAAAAAAAAATATTTTTTTTTGGAAAATTAAGAAAAAAGGATATATGGCAATCTTTAAAAATAGTGAACAAAATTCCACAAAAATTGGTCGACAGGCGAACAACACTTACCTACGTCTTTTTATGAACTTTTTGTTATATATAAATTATAATTTAGCTACAAAAAATGTATACAAAAAAAAAAAAATTTATTTTTTTTTTATTTTAATAAAATACTATTTAATTACTTAAAAAAGGATTTTCTAAAATTACCTAAAACTAAATTTATTTTTTTTAATAAAATTAATATTGAAGCCTTGTTTTAGAAATTTTTCGTTAGAGTTTAAACACAATTATTTGACTTTTCATGTTTACTTGTCTGCAAATTGTTTGTTGACTTTTTTACTCTTCTTTTGCTGTTTTACTTTTCAACCTAAAGCAATGCGGTTTGATGTTATATTTTCAATTGCAAACATTTGTTGACACAGGAACAAACAAGCCAAAAGCCAAAAAAAAAAAAAATTAAGAAAATATATTAAACTAACAACATCTTTAAAATAGAAAAGATCTTTCAAAAATGTTTATCCTTTAAACATTCGAACTTTTTTTTATATACACACAAAAATAGTTCTTCAAAAAAGAACTATCCTATATTTTCTATTAAATCTATTGATCCTTTCCTCCTTTAAACCCCTTTCTTTGATCCCAATTGATATAAACATTTAAAGGACATTAAATTCTAACAATATTACTTAAAAACATTTCCCAACACATGTAAAGGACATACAATACACAACAATTGACATTATTTTATAGAAAACCCAAAAACAAAAATCTATAAAGATTTTAAGACATTTACAAGATTTTCTTTGTTGCAATATTGTTAAGGGTTACTGCTTGTTTGTGCTGCACAAACAAAAACATGTTGCAATTTGTTTAGAGATAAAATATTTAAAAATGCTATGCATGTTACTGGAATGAAAAAAAAACATGTAACTGTAAAAACATGAGAGTCACTTAAATAAATTTGCATTTACGAAAAATAAAACTAATAAAAAAAAATATTTTTACAGAAGACTAAGTCGAAAGTCTACGCTTTAATGTAGACTAAAGTCGATAATGTAGTTAAGTCTATAGTGTTTACTTTATTTAGTGTAGTATCTACAGCCTTCACTATAACGTTCCGCGGGAATTTTGTAATGTGGTGTAGTACAGAGGCGCTCTGGCGAATGTATATGTTTTCTACCATATGTTTAACTTAGGAACAACAAACGACTACGTTGTAGTTTTATCTAAGGTCTACGTTATAGTGTTGTCTGTAGTCTACGCTATAACGGAGTCTTTATTTTATATATAGTCTTTTTTTAATGTTGAAGGAGAAAACCCTCAATAGTTCCTCGTAGATTATGTTAGATTCTTTTCGACTAAAACCGCCTCCATCGTCATCCCCAGACGCCGAACGGTACTGCCAAGTGGTATATCTTCACGGGATGTAACACTTATGTTCACTTTACTGACTTAGTGATTGTTTAGCTAATCGTTCTTTGCGAATCAGCTTCTTCCTTCGTAATACCTCTTTTACATATTAAAAAAATCCCTTTACCAGATACCAGCCTGTTTAGGTTTTTCTCATGGTACGGACTTGCAGATTTTACCTTCTCCTTTTTATACCTTCTTCCGCTAGTGTTCAATACTTCTTTATATTCATCTGAGACTTGGTCCTAGAGCAAGTTTAGGTCGATTTAGCCATGTTCGTCCGTTGATTGAAAACATCCTCACTAAAGCCGTTCGGCCTCGATGAACGTACTTTCTATTATTAGAAAATGGGTGCAAGGCAAAAATGTTAAGGTTAGCTACAATCTTTCTTAGGTCCTTAAGGATCACAGGGGACAAAAAATGTATCTATTTTAAATTTAGACATGAACTGTGGAGCCGGAGAAAGACGAGCATGTTTTTTCAGCTGTTCCAGATTTAATAAAATGGGACGCTTCTCTCCAGTGAGCGTTTTAAAAAAAAGGTCTTCGGAGGAAAAATAGCAGGTAATTTCAAACTTTCCAACGAAAATAAGAGTAACGCTATAAATCGAGGCCCAACTATTGGAACGAGCAAAAAAAGTGAGAAGCTTGCGATGCAAGGACAGTTCTGCAGGAGGCTGGTTCATGATATTAAGTCTGCTTTGTGAGAAAGCACAACCTGCAGTCGAATCTCAATTAATAAATTAGAAAAAAATAATATTTCTCAAAGATTCCGTACCCCATAAAAAATATAGTCTCGCTTAAGTGTTGTCTCTTCTTTTCTTTAAAATATAATCTATTCTTCAGTATACTTCTTACTTTGGTTTATAGTGTACCTTTGCAGGTTTGCTATTGTCTGGCTGTCTGCTATTCTATAGCTCATATTTAAATCAAACGTTCCGTCCTTTATTCCTCGTTTTATTGCTTTAAAATTTATTATCCTTTTTCTTAAAAAACACTTCTTTAAACACTCTCACCATTTGGTTTCTTTATTATCTATGCAAAAATATATAAACACTTTTATTTCAAATCTGATAATTTTCACTCGTTTTGCAGTCTTTGTAAAGAACAAATAAATAAAATAAATGTTAATCCTTTAATTATGTCTCTCTGCTTAACAATATTAAAAAAAAGGAGTTTGAGTTTCAGACCTTCTTTGGGTTTTGAAAATAATTTTATGCAAGAAAAACAGTATAAAAAGTTTATTAGCAGCAATTGTTTGTTTGTGCGAGGAGAAAGGAGCGATGGGAGAAATGGGTTATTTTATATTCTTGGTATTATTTAGAGTGTTTATGAAAGAGGGCGACTATTGGGGGTTAGAGAAAGGTGTAAAGGAAATATATTTTTACGATGCAATAATTTTTAAATAGCTTGTTCTTTAAACAGTGGGGTAAAAGAATAACCAGTGTATTGGGTTAATGCGATTTTGTGTTTTGTTTTCATTTTTCTGACACTTGTCCCACTGTATTGATGGTGTGGAGGATTTTGCAGCATGATTGTTTACTTTGTTTTTATGCATAATAATGAGTTCACAAGTTAAACATAAATTTCAAAAATTAACTGCATTTATAAAATCACTTGATTATAAAGTGATAAATAAGCAAAAAAAAAAAAAATGTTACGGAAATTATATTAAATTTAATGACTGCAGAATTATACAAAAATAGCATTTAATTTGAAAGAGTAGTTTTATTTTATTTAAAACAATTTAGTTTTACACAACTTTCCTTTTAAAAAACCGTTATGTCTATGTATGTGTTATGGCAATTTTATAATGCAATTCTATTGTTTACACTCAAAAGAAAAATCAATCCAAACGTACTCAAATCAATCCGAAGCGGGATTGATACTACGGTGAGTACGGATTTTCTTGAATCAAGTACAGAAAGATTGATTCAAGTACGGATTGAAAAATCCCAAAATACTTAAATTATCCATATTCAATCCCAATTTCGTACTTGAAGTAATCCGAAAATGAGATTTATTTAAGTAAAACTAAGATTCAATCAATCTCAAAATGCGCTTGATTCAAGAATTGTTAAATTGTTTTAATCCGAACTCGTACTTAAAATAATCCGAAAATGAGATTGATTTAAGTAAAACTAAGATTGAATCAATCTCAAAACGCGCTTGATTCAAGTATGTAAAGTTGATTTTATCTCCAATTTGTGCTTGAAAAAAACCAAAAAAGAAATTAGAAAGAAAAAATTATTATGACTGATTTACTTACCCGTTTTACACATTAAAGAATGATAAAACACCAACATCATGCCCTATAATGGTTTTTACTTTAAAAATCTTATGTACATATTTAACTTAAAATATAAACTAAATGAGTTGTACATGAGACTAATAAGTTTAATGAGATTAAAACCCTCATTTTGTTATTTTACTCTCAGAGTGGCGCTATCAACGAAAAGTTTAATATTTTTTGTACTTGATTTAAGCATTTTATACTTATTTCAAGAAATTTCGGAATTGATTTTTTATAGTAATCCCATTTAGGATTGAATTAAGTACGTTTTAGTGTTATTCGTACTTGAAGTTTTAAGTACGATTCGTGATTAAAGTAAGTATAAAAAGATTAATTTATCCCGAGTGTTTTTCTTTCTGTGTACCCTCTATGCTACCAAATAGTCTACTGTATACACTAAAGCAAAGTATGTGATCTGTGCTATAGCCTAGTCCATAGTCTATGGTATTGCATAGTCTTAAGTCTGTGATATAAGTAGTCTAACTATAGTGTCCAAAGCATAAACAATATTGTGGTCTTCAATCTTCGCTATAGTGTACGTAATAGCGTAGTCTTTAGTGTACACTATAGTATAGTTTTTATTTTTGCGCCGATATGTATAATCCAAAGATCTATTCAAACCATGTTGAAAAACATGTACGATTCGCAAGTGCCTACGTACTAAAGGGCTGCAAGAATACATTCATTTGTTTATTACACACAAGCATTCCAATATTCATTCAAATATTTAAATAGTTAAGTACTGGTTTACAGAGTTTAAGAGTTAAAATATAAAAGAGAGTGTAGTCTGTGTTTTACTTTATCACAACAAAGGCACACATTCTATTTACTCTTTTTCTTTGAATATTTATTTACTCAATTTGAAAATGCAAACACACACAAGTATATGGTAACAGTTACCTGTGTGCAAGAAATACTACATAGTAAAATTAGTACTTATGTTTATTCTCATTACAAATATATCTCTATCAAACAGAATTTTGCAACAAAAATTATAAAAATTGGATTAAAAGTATATTAAAAGGGACTTTAAAATTCTTGCGTTTTACGTTTTCGATTTCCATAACAAAAGTTGCTAGTAATAATATTAATGTATTCATGTTATGAGTAAAACATTCAAATAATATTATATTCGAAACTTATACACATTTTATTATGTCTGTTTTATTTGAATGTGGTAGTATTTGTTTCTGTTTAAATACAGTTGTTTTCTTTTCTCTTTTGCCTTGTGTGTTTATTCATTTGTTTTTTTAACATAAAATGTAAAGCACTGCGTACTTAAATCGTTTGTTGTACATAACTTTACCTACTTAAAAAAGAAATGAATGTATTCATATGCCTTTTAAATGTAGTCATGCAGACCTTTACTACGTACTAAGCCATGTCCCCTTTATGTCCCAGATCGCCGTGGCAATGCCAATTTGTATTTCTTCACTGGGTAGCTTTGCCTCTTCTCGGCTAATCCTCCGTTTATACCAATGAATGGCGAGCGCTACAGAGAAATTATTAATGATCTTTTTATTCTTCATGTCATGACGGTGCAACCAGCCATACAGTGCTTGAAACCATCACTTTTTTGGGGAGCCAAACGTCTGGTGACCGAATTATCTCAAGAAATTAACCTGCGAATTAGCCTTGTGATTTGACACCTGTCGACAACTTTACATTAGGCTCAAAGTTCACGAAATAACACCGAGAATGCTCTAAAAAGTGAGACAAAATTGGACTTCAGGGATAGCGTTTATAAGTCGCAGTCGCGATATAGTAGTCCACAATCTGCAAGATTATACATAAGACATAGTCTATTATATTGACTAGTCTGTACACCCAGAGAAAAACATGTTTTAATATGGTCACCTCCAACGAATTTATTTTTAAAGAAAATTTTAAAAATATTTTGTTCAATTTATAAGCGATTTATAATGATTTATTTAAAAGTTTCACAATTAAGGGTTGTGAACAACCTCTCCACCGAAGATGCCTGACCGGTTGCGTCGTACAGACCGATTAGCTTATTATGAATCCTATCGAAGCTTTTCGAAAAAATATTCGTTTTAAGTATAACTCATCATCTAAATGAACACGACATCATCCCGGATCACCAGTTCGGATTCAGAGCGAAACATGGTACAATAGAACAAGTGCATAGACTTGTCACCCTAATTAGATTGGCGTTTGATAACAAAACAATACTGCTCAGCCCTGTTTATAGACATTTCCCAAGCATTTGACAAAGTTTGGCATGATGGGCTACTCATCAAAATAACACGAATGCTTCCTCAAAACACTCACAAGCTTCTGGAGAGCTATCTAACAGGCAGAACATTCGTAAGGACGCAGGATAAATACTCCCCCCTCAAGAAAATTACTGCTGGTGTCCCCCAAGGCAGCATATTAGCACCGCTACTATATATAATATAGACAGCGGATATGCCAACAAACCTGAGCACGCATACGTCTACATTTGCAGATGACACATCATTTATTAGCGTTAACTATGACCCAAAAGTCGCATCGCAAAATCTACAGTCCCACATCAATGAACTAGGGGCCTGGCTAGAAAAATGGAGAATAAAGATTAACCCGGCTAAATGTGCTCACTTAACTTTCACGCTCAGAAGACAAACGTGCCCAGCTGTAAAAATAAATAGCATCACTGTTCCGGTAGAAAACCATGTTAAGTACTTGGGATTTCATATAGATAGACGCTTGACCTGGTCTGGTCATATTGAAGCGAAAATAGCGGCTATGAAACTTAAAGCAGCTCAGCTACATTGGTTAATCGGTCGGAACTCAAACTTGTCTTTAGGCAACAAAATTATCTTTTACAAGTCTATCATAAAACCAATATGGACATATGGCATCCAATTATGGGGTACTGCATGCGCATCAAACATCCAAAAGCTTCAAAGAAGACAGTCTAGAATATTACGACAAATTGTCTGCGCCCCATGGTATATAGATCTCAACGTCGCAACTATCCAGGAGGAAATTATAAAATATTCAATTAGCTACATCGATATACAAATGGCCCACCCTATCTACCTCGCTCGGGGTCTGCTTCAGTTCGAAGGTCACCAGAGGCTAAAAAGAACCGATACTTTGAGCCTAACTAGAAGACATTTTTAAAATTTTAATACAGCAGTTAGTGGTTTCATTGGTAACAACTAATAAACAACAAGTAGAATTAAGATTTTAATACATATTGTTAATTTCGATAAGAAAGATTCAATAATAAAAAATACTTTTCAAAAAAAAAAAATATTTTGTTCAATTTAACCATATTATTATCCCCTACAACCATGTTATGGTTAAATAAGTCCTCCATCAAGAAGCCACAACCATATTATGGTTGCCTCCAAACAAGTTATGGTTAACAATAACAAAAATATGTTTAACACTTATAATAGCATGGTTGGCTTACAACTAAAGCATGTTAAACTATTGTTAATTTAGTAACAAATTATTATCATGTTCAACCATAACATGTTCAAAGACAACCATAATATGGTTGTAGCTTCTGGATGTAGGACTAATTTAACCATAATTTTGTTGTAGGGGACAATAATATGGTTAAATTAAACATACTATGTTTAAAATTTTGTTTGCGTGTAGAATAATGCTTAAAATATAAGATATAGTCATTGCTTTTATAAAGTCAATACTCCATATTTAAGGCATTTGCATCTACATATTTTCATCAAATTTCTATTTAAACAATTTCTATAAATATTTAAAATAACAATTTAAAAATCCAAACAAATTTACAAAACACTTCAATACAAATGTTTCCTGGCACGTTTTTATTTCAAGTTTAAATTTGTATGTAATGATTTTTAGCCCTGGTATTTATTATAAAATTTTGTAAATGTTTTATGGCTTAAATAAATAAATAAAAAAAAAAATCTAAAAAAAAGTAACAGCAAATATAGCAAAAATATATTGTTAACAATTGACACAATGTCTACCACACAATTGTCACAAAATGATTGCATAATGCACTCATACTCCAACTCAAAATCAAATTGTTCTACATAGAATTTACAACAAAAAAATATTTAGCTCCAAAAACAAAAACAAAAACAGAACAGAACAGAAATTTGCTATGAAAATAACGTGGTTGACATGAACATGCTACGACTATTTATATAGCCAGAGTAAAAGTTTAAAGGTTTAAATGTGTACATGGTCCTTCGGTCTCGTTGGGTCGTCTGACTTTATTTGCAATATATTGGCATGTAAGTGTATGTATGGGTGAGTATGAAGTTTGTGTTGCATGTTGTTTAAAAGTTGTTTGATCCGTTTTTTGTCGCTGTTGCCCTCAACGTTGTTTTCATTCCAGTCGGTTGTGTAAAATAAATTGTTGTAAAAAAAAAAATTGAAAGTAAAAAAAAAAAACACCAACTACAAAATGAATTTTGGTGGGTACGAAAATTAATGCAACTGTCATGTTTTGCGCCACTTGAAAATGCATTTTAGCGTTAAATGCAAATACACTTCAAATGAACATGTTCCCTGTTCTTTGCAACATACAAACATTTTAACTATGTTTTAAATTTCAAAATTTATTTTCCCTTCTTCTTGCCGTGATCCACAAATAGTGAAATAAAAAAAAATACCCTTTCGAAATTCCAAAAATATTTAAGAGGAAGAAACAACAACCTCATCAACGCTAATGTAGCTCCAACTCATTATCAACACATTTGATGTTGTAAAATCCAGTAAATACGCGACAAACTAGTTAAAAATGTCGTTAATGTAGCAAACAAATCATACCAAACAAGGAACAGGGAGAAAGATTTCAGATCAATTAAAATTAACAACACTAAAAGCATACATTGGCAGGTCTAGGAAACAGCTTAATTGTTGTTTTGTAGAAATGAAGATTTTTCGAAATAAAGGTAAAATGTTGTGAAAAAGTGAATTTCTAAAGAAAAAGTGTATTTTTATGAAGAAAGTAAATATCAAAAAAATACATTTCCATTGATTTGTTTACCGCATCAAAAAAAATTATTAGTTCTTGTAACGACTTTTTTTTATCATATTTCCACAGGAAAACAAACAAATTTGATTAACGTAAAAAAATCTTAAAATCATTTAAAACACATTTCGATTTGCATGTTTTGTTTTGATAAATCTTCTTATAGAGAGATATTATGCATTGACTTTTTCTCTCTTAGATCTTTCGAAGGGTACAAAAAGTCAAAAAAGAATGCATACGAATCTATGTATTATCTTATATTTCGATGTCATGTGCAGCAACATCTGTTAAAAAAGGAGCAGAAACAACATAAATATGATGATGGCAAAATACACATGCGACAGGTCACATGCCACAGTGATTAAAACCAACTTAAGAAAGAAATATAAATAATCTTTGGGTAAAATCAAAAGTATTTTTAAGAAACATTAATGCATATCATTCTAAAATCAGTCGCATTAAAATATTGCCTCAGCTTTTGCTGAAATCAGAGTTTGAATTGTTGGCTGCTAAAATCTTTCCTGTTTTTGTCACGTGCGAATTCCTTGTTTTTTTGCAACTGTCTTTAAATGGAAAAAATTATTAAATAAACAATAGCACCAATTAAATTTAGAGAAAATAATCCGTTTTATTTTGAATTTGTTCCTTTTAAATGAGTATGACTGTCACGTTCTACATGAATAAAATGCCCATATGAAAAATGCTTTCTTGTGAAAAATTTAATTTTTGTGCAAAATTGCTTTTTTTTAAAGTGCATTTTTTAAAAAAAGTGAATTTTTTGTAAAAAAAAAAGGGAATTTTTGTATAAAAAAAAGTGAATTTTTTTAAAAACAAGTTCGAGTGTTAAATTCGGCTGACCCGAATCTTTGATACTCCTCACCGTCAGTAAGAACGTTTTATGAGTGCGCTTTATATGGGATCGATGACATATTATGCTTTTATGACCGACAAAAACTCATTGCAACAGCATTATTTGTTACGATTTTACGCTTACAAAACTGTTTTTGAGAGTGGGAGAGTGGGCTTTCACGAGTTTTTTTGATATGATTTCTAGTCATATTGAACGAATTTTTCCAAAATCTGATATCAATAAGTGCAATCCGCTATTATTTATGAAAGTCTTTGTAACAAAATTATCAATATGTTAGGGTGATGGTTCCACATTTGAATTCATAACTCTTATCCTACGGATCCTATTTTTCTGGATTTCAATCCCAAACCTCTTTGGAATAACTAAAAACAATTAAGCAGAAATATTGTTATTTTCTTTTGAGTGTTTTTCAAAGTGAGTGTGTATTAAGCGGATTGGCAGAAGGACAGATAGACGGACATGGCTAAATCGACTTAAAATTACTAAAAAACCCGGAATGCATATACGTTATGGGGCCTTAGCTAGACACTAAAAGTGTACCCTCGTCACAATTAGTTGTGAAAAAGTACTTTTTATAACAAGAGCGCATAAATTTGATAATTAATGCATTTTTATAAAAAAGCATCTATAAAAAAAGGAATTTTTTTGTAAAAAAGTTCATATATGTGTAAAAGTGAATCTTTTTGAAAAAAGTCAATTTTTCTGAACAAAGAGAATTTTTATAAGTTATCTTTATTTTTACAAATAGAAAGTGTGTATGTTATAAAATGTAGTTTCTACAAAAACTCCTTAAAAAAAGTGCAATTTTGTACAACAAAATTATTTTTGTGAAAAAATTGCTGTTGGTGAAAGAAGACATTTTTATGAAAATGCTACATTTTTATGTTAAAAGTGAATTTTTTTAGACAACAGTGCATTTCGGTGACAAAAGTGCATTTTTGTGACAAAAGTGCATTTTGGTGACAAAAGTGCATTTTGGTGACAACAGTGCATTTTGGTGACAACAGTGCATTTTGTGCGACAAAAGAGCATTTTGGAGACAAAAGTGCATTTTTGTGGCAAAGGTGAATTTTCGTGACAAAAGTTCATTTTGGTAACAAAAGTTCATTTTGGTGACAAAAGTACATTTTGGTGAAAAATAGCATTTTTGCGACAAAATTGCGTTTTGGTTAAAGAAGGGAAATTTTTTGACAAAAGTGCATTTTGGTGACAAAAGTGCCTTTTTGTGACAAAAGTGCCTTTTTGTGACAAAAGTGCATTTTGGTGACAAAAGTGCATATTGGGGATAAAAGTGCCTTTTGGTGAAAAAAGTGCATTTTTGTGCCAAGGTTTATTTTGGTGGCAAAAGTGCATTTTAATGACAAAAGTGCATTTTGGCGACAAAAGTGCCTTTTGGTGAAAAAAGTGCATTTTTTTGCCAAAGTTCATTTTGGTGACAAAAGTGCCTTTTGGTGAAAAAGTGCATGTTTGTGCCAAGGTTAATTTTGGTGACAAAAGTGCATATTGGGGATAAAAGTGCCTTTTGGTGAAAAAAGTGCACTTTTGTGCCAAGGTTTATTTTGGTGACAAAAGTGCATATTGGGGATAAAAGTGCCTTTTGGTGAAAAAAGTGCATTTTTGTGCCAAGGTTCGTTTTGGTGACAAAAGTTCATTTTGGTGGCAAAAGTTCATTTTGGTGATAAAAGTTCATTTTGGTGAAAAAAGTGCCTTTTGGTGACAAAAGTAAATTTTGGTGACAAAAGTAAATTTTGGTGACAAAAGTGCATTTTTATGACAAAAGTTAATTTAAGTGATAAAAGTGCATTGTGGTGAAAGAAGTGCATTTTGGCGACACAAGTGCATTTTGGTGACAAAATAGCATTTTTGTTACTAAAGTGGATTTTCGTGAAAAGCCTGCATTTTAGGAAAGAACACTTGTTGGGAAACTGTTTTTTACGAAGTGTATTAAAAAAGAGGAATTTGTTTCCTAAAGAGGGTATTAAATCAAAACTTTTATTTTTTTTACTTTTTGAAAAAAATCGACACGTTATATTTATATCTACCAACTGGAAAAATATAGTGCTTTTTGATAATGATTTAAAAATTGATTCAAAAATCCTTTTACATATATATGCTTAAATATTAAATTTAAAATTGTTTTGGTTCTACTGAAAAATTTTAAATATTGAGTTAGTACACTCTTTATGAGTATCAATGCTTTTAAAAAGCATTTCAATGCAATTGTTTTTTGTACATATTTTTCGAGTTCTTTCCAACCTCTGCAATTTTAAACGAAATTCCTTACTGCGTTTGCAAAAACGCACTTCCATCGTTTGGATTTTCACTTGGATGCATTTCTACTTTCGAAGTTACAACAGAAATAAATTGTTTTTTAAAATACTTAACAATTTGAAATTTAAATCGATATCTCAATTTCGCTTGCATGTACTAGCAAGACCACAGCAGCAGGGAATTAAAACATTTTGTCCTTTAACGCAAAGAACGTGATGTAATTGTTTAAATTCATGTCAAATAACACTTAAATCAGCAACAACTACAAAAACAACAACAACAACAGTATCCACAAAATAAAAACATCAATACTCAGTCAATCGCAAAACAAATAATACTGAAGTCACCCAAATACCGACAACAACAAAAATATATGGGGAAACTGCAAAACTCTGTCTGGAATTTGTTGCAGGAGTAAATAAGAATGTAATAGAATACATGAAACAATCAACGACAACATCATCATCATTGTCATCCACGAAATGCATTTTATGTTTTGTTTATTTAGCCAGTTGATTGTTGGGTTTTTTTTTTGCCAGGGCACTGTATTCCAACAGTCACAGTTAATGTGTTCGTCCGTCTATGAGTTTGCTTTTGTGTTACTTTGAAAATCAATTAACATCAATCAAACAAAATTGTGATTTAGTTTATTTTGTTGATTTTTATGTAAATAGTTGATACATTACGACACTCATTTTACGCACATTTCCCTACACATAAAAAAACTCGAAAAACGATTTCTTAAAAGAACTTAAGGGGGCAGTACAAACTCACCGGAATAAAACAAATTAAATGAATCCTCTTGTGGATTTGACCACATTTCATAATCGTAATCTGAAAATAAAAATTAAAAGAAAAAAAAATAATTCTTTAAAAAATTAACTAAAATAAAATTAACTTTAATAAAATAAACTAAAATAAACTTAAATAAAAAAACTGACCTCTGTATATAGAACTAAACAGCATGCAAGCTAAAAGTGAATTAAAACTTAAATTGAACAGATCTAAAACTGAACTAGTAATTAAGAAGAACCGAAATTGAACTGAACATGAATTGAAATAGAACTAAACTTGAACTGAACTAGAACTGAACTAGAACTAAACTAGAACTGAACTAGAACTGAACTAGAACTGAACTAGAACTGAACTAGAACTGAACTAGAACTGAACTAGAACTGAACTAGAACTGAACTAGAACTGAACTAGAACTGAACTAGAACTGAACTAGAACTGAACTAGAACTGAACTAGAACTGAACTAGAACTGAACTAGAACTGAACTCGAACTGAACTAGAACTGAACTAGAACTGAACTAGAACTGAACTAGAACTAGAACTGAACTAGAACTGAACTAAAACTGAACTAGAACTGAATTTGAACTGAACTAGAACTGAACTAGAACTGAACTAGAACTGAACTAGAACTGAACTAGAACTGAACTAGAACTGAACTAGAACTGAACTAGAACTGAACTAGAACTGAACTAGAACTGAACTAGAACTGAACTAGAACTGAACTAGAACTGAACTAGAACTGAACTAGAACTGAACTAGAACTGAACTAGAACTGAACTAGAACTGAACTAGAACTGAACTAGAACTGAACTAGAACTGAACTAGAACTGAACTAGAACTGAACTAGAACTGAACTAGAACTGAACTAGAACTGAACTAGAACTGAACTAGAACTGAACTAGAACTAAACTAGAACTGAATTTGAACTGAACTAGAACTGAACTAGAACTGAACTTGAACTGAACTAGAACTGAAATAGAACTGAACTTGAACTAGAACTGAGATAGAACTGAGCTAGAGCTGAACTAGAACTGAACTATAACTGAGCTAGAACTGAACTAGGACTGAACTTAGACTGAACTAGAACTGAACTAGCTAGTTGCTATCGTTGCGAGCGGTCGTGTTTTATAAGTGCTCTACATAATTGTCAGAAAAATACCTCTAAAAGTGCAAATAAATTTTTTTGGAAATTATCGTTATAAAGACAATTTGTTAATATATCCGGTCGTATTGAAATAATCTTTCATTTAAATCAAATCTAAAAATTAACTTTTAAAGAAAAACAATAAATAGAACTCCTTAAGACAAATCAATTATCGAAATTGTTTAAATTTTAAGTGCAAGTGTACTCAAAATCCAAGTTCTCTTAAACAGAAAAAAAAAAAAAAACATTTTTAAAAATGAGTCAAAAAGTGATATGCAATCAATGTAAAATAGAAATTACAACACCAAATTATTTAAAATGCTTCAACTGCAACTCAAATTACCATTTTTCAACCTGCTCCCCTCTGTCGGAAAGCACCTATATAACCATGTCCAGCGAGAGGAAAAATGCATGGAAGTGTCACATTTGTAAACCGCGCATAAAATCTCCCAACACTCTTTACCAAGTTGTTGTTCTTGATGAAAGCAGCAACAATAAACAGGCGAGAACCGATGATGAGGAAGAAAAAATAGAAAATGAGAACACGAAAAAATTTAAGGAATCAGTGTCATTGACCTCGGTCAAAACAAAATTAAACTCAGTCCAATCTGATGTCTCTGAATTTAAAACCGATTTAAAAGACATAAAGAGAACCGTAGAACAACTTGCTGAATGTCTGGAGTTATCCAATAGGCAAATTAAAGAGGAAATTAAAAATTCTCTCTCGACAATAACAACATCTCTTGTAACGTTAGTAGATCAGGTTAAAGAGCTTAATGAAAAAGACAAACAGCGAGAAACAAAAATGAATAATATGGAGAGCCGTATAAACAAACTGGAACAACAAATAATAAACAAAAATATAGAAATTAAAAACGTCACAAATCAAGAAATCTCTCCTACTGAAGTAATTAAGAGAATTGCTACATATGTTAGTATTGATATCGATGAAAAAGACATAAATAGAGCATATCGCTTAAAAAACCGTAATAAAATTATCGTAGAATTTTCTACAATTTCAAAAAAGTCTGAACTTATGACCAAAATAAACAGGCATAGAATAGAAAGCAACATAATAAACAACAATGAGTCCAACACAAATAATGCATCAAATAGCTTCATATACGTCAATGACGAATTAACGTCTAATAACCGGCACCTCTTGTGGTTAACGAAAACAAAGGCAAAAGAAGCTAACTGGAAGTTCGTATGGGTGCGCAATGGTAATATTTTTGCGCGCAAGATGGAAAATGCCCCCCTGTTTATAATTAACAACACTGCTGATATTGAGAATATGTCCAATACAATTTAAAATAAATTATAAATCACAATTTGTTAATACCTATTTATTTTCTATATATATAAAATTTCAATAAATAATCAAATAAAATATAAATAAATAAAATTATGCTAAAAAATATCCAAAAAGAAACACTAAATAATTTTAATGAAATTAAAACAAAATTCTTAAGATATCCCTTATCATTGATTTATATGAACATCCGATCACTAAGACTCAACTTCGCACCTTTTCTTGCCTCTATAAATAAGATAATAACCCAAATAAAATTCATTGTTTTAGTTGAAACGAATATAAACGATAGTGAAATCAATTTGTATAATATAAGAGGTTTCAATTCAATTTTTCTCAACAGAGGAGGCAGAGGTGGAGGTATTGTTGTTTATATTGCCGAAAATATACAATTCAACCACGTATCAAACAACACAAACTCTTTTGAAATAATACAAATAAATGTTAATTTAAATAGCAAAAAAACTCTTTCTCTGCTCTCAATCTATCGTCCCCCACATTTCAGTGTCCCAATATTTACAAGCGAACTTGAAACAATAATAAATAGTATCGATAAAAAAAAAGAAATTTTGCTTGTGGGAGATGTAAACATTGATATTTCTAAAAATACCACAACAACAACAACATACTTAAACATGATAACGAGTATTGGTATGCAATGTTTGATCACAGAAAATACTCGAGAAGACTTAAAGAGAAATACTGCATCATGCATAGATCATCTCTTATTAAAAACAAATAAAACAACAACAAATGCGTACTCTGCAATAATAACAAGCAGCATATCTGACCACTACTCACTTTTTTGTTCGATTTATGAAGAAGTAAATAATCAGGGGAGGGAAAACATAAATATAAATGCGCAGGGACTACAATTGAGCAATTACAAAATAAACAAACAAATTCAAGAAACAAATTGGAATATCATAATCAACCAAACAACAAATCCTAATAACCTTTACAAACAAATACAAGATAAATTTAACTACATATATAAAAATTCAGCCAAAAAACTTAAATCAAGCAAAAAAAGATCGTTAAATCCGTGGATTAGTGAAGAGATTATTAAATACTGTGATGTTAGGGATAAACTTTTCAAGAAATGGCGAAATAATCGCAATAACATATTATATGAAAATGAATTCAAAACATTTAGAAATTTTGTAAATAAAAAAATCACATTCGAAAAAAATAAATATTTTAGAAATAAATTTATTGAAAACCGATATAACATGCGGGCAACATGGCAAACAATTAACGAAATAATTGGCAAAAAAAGTAATAATATTGACACTTTTATTATGCGAAGTTTTAATGGAAACAATTTAAATAGCGTATTAGATAACTTTGCATTAAGTTTTAGCACTAATGTGAAAAATATTCTCCATACCTGCAATGTAAAAACAATAGAAAACTGCGAAGGTTCATTGCAAAACACTATATACGTTGAAAACACAAATGAGCAAGAAATTTATGGTATATTGAAATCCCTTAACGAAAAAAAAGGCCCAGGCCTAGATAAAATCCGACCGAAAGATTTGAAATTAAACGCTAGCCATTTAACACCGGTTTTAACCAAGCTAGTAAATTCAAGCATTGAACATTCAACAGTTCCAGATCTATTAAAAACCTCAATAGTTAGGCCAATTTACAAAAATGGGACACAATCAGAAATAAGCAATTATAGACCAATTGCCATTCTTTCTGTAATTGATAAGGTTCTTGAAGAAATCATCGTCAGAAGGCTCACAGACTTCCTCCACAAATACAAAATTATCCACAAAAATCAATACGGGTTTCAAAAAGGAAAAAATATCAACCAGCTTTTAGGAAACTTTGCAAACTATATCAACGAGTGTTTAAGTAAGAATATGCACGTAATGGCATTATTTATAGACTTTAGTAAAGCCTTCGATACGCTTTCCCACAACAATATCCTGCATGTTTTAGAAAGAAATGGCATAAGAGGGAGAATTTTGAATTGGTTCAAAAGTTATCTGGAATACAGATCGTATTATGTAAAAATAGGCAACAATCTTAGCAAGGAAGTACAGTACGACTGTGGAGTGCCACAAGGATCTAAGCTGGGACCAATTTTATACATAATTTATGCAAATGATATGCTAAATTATTTAAGAAATTGCGAAACTTTTGCATATGCAGATGACACAGCTGTTATTGTTGCAGATAAAAACATTTTAAATGCAACAGAAATTATGCAAAATCAGTTAAATATCGCAACAAAGTGGTGTCATGACAACGGCCTTATAATCAATGCTAAAAAAACGAAGATTATGCACATTAAACCTCGTCATCTACCAAGCTCACAAATCAACCTTTTATTTCACAGTACAGACTGTCTACATGCCAGAGTACTCAACAACACAAACTTCGTTGAAACATGCTCCACAACTATAGAGAAAGTTGAAACATACAAGTATCTCGGAGTTTACGTTGACAACAGTTTTAAATGGAAAGTACACATAGAAAACTTGCAAAAAAAGCTTAGAACAACATCCTACATGCTCTACCACTTAAGCCACTGTGCAACATACAGCGTACTACGACAAGCATATTTTTCGCTTACGGAGTCCTACATTCGACATGGCATTACAGCTTGGGGGAGCGTAAAATATAGCACAACACTCCAAAAAGCACAAAATCAAATATTAAAAATCTTATTAAAAAAACTACAAACAACATGCCGAACAAACAACATTATTGATAATACAATAACACAACAAAACCATTACGCGCCGACACACCGTTATAATAACATTGAAAGCAACATTAATAACAGCAACCTAAACAATAACAGCATAAACAACAATAACATGCACATCAGCATCAACAATAACAGATACCCCAACAACAACAACTCCCGCAGTAACAGCGGCAACAACAACAGCGTTTACAATACTGCACACAACAATATTTACACCAACAACAACAGCAGAATCGTCAACTACATCTACAGCAACAACATAGCCGTTAACAACAACTTCAATCACAATGCAAATAACAATAACCATATCAACGACAACAATGTTATTATCAATGGCAACAATGTTACCATCAGCAACAACAACAATAATATCGCTAACAACAACTGTAGAAATGTCAACTTTGGAAACAACAACAACATCGTAAATAACAACCATACTACCAACCACAACAGTAATGGCAACCACACAAACTCTCTTGCAAAAACCCTGCACGTTCTCAACGTAAAAAATATCTACTACTCAACTATAGTCAAAGAGTTTTTCCAGGATAACAGATTTTTACAGCCAATTGACCATTCCTACAACACCAGACGACGTGCTCAGGGAAAATTTAAAATAAGCCGTTTTTCTAACGAATTTGGCAGAAGTACTCTTTCTGTAACTTTGCCCAAAATCCTCAATCTACTACCAACCAACATAATTAATACATCAGATGAAAAGAAAAGAACACACCTAATCAAGAAACACTTTATAAGTTTGCAATAAATAAAATTTGTGAAAAAATTATTGAATTTATTAATCTTGAAGTTTAATTAGTAAATAGTATTTAATATTTATTAACATTTACTAATATAGTCTTATTATTATTTTATTTTTATTTTTTTTTATTTATATATTAATTGTAAATAATTTTTCTTTTTTATCTTTTTATATATTTTTCTCATTTTTTTTATTACAACAAATTTGTTTACCACTTATTTTCGATTAAAAGAATATTAGCAACTAGTAATCTCTGCAGACAAGCTTTAAAGCTTTGCGGAACCTACTGTTATATGAATTGTTAAATAAAAAATGTCAAATTCTAAAAAAAAAAAAAAAAAAAAAAAAAAAAAAAAAAAAAAAAAAAAAAAAAAAAAAAAAAAAAAAAAAAAAAAAAAAAAAAAAAAAAAACTAGAACTGAATTAGAACAGAACTAGAACTAGAACTGAAATGAACTAGAACTGATCTAGAACTGATCTAGAACTGAACTAGAGCTGAACTAGAAATAAACTAGACCTGAACTAGTACTGATCTGGAACTGAACTTGAACTAAAAATATTGTAAGCAAAGCGGATTTTTGTTTTTGTCGGAGGTGCTATCCGCTTACCCAAACAATTTTAGTTACCGATGTCACTTCCCGCCGTAGTCGCTCGGAATGGGGAACAAATGATATCCTGTAAATCAAACAGTTTTCTATATTAAAATTTTAACATTAAAACTAAATACTGTTTCGCAATTGTTAGAAATTATTTAATTGGCATTTATTTTAAACTTTTTGGGAGTAACAATTAGTCTTGATAGTATTATTAAACATTAGTTTTTTTTGTATTTTGTCACATAGAAGGTTCTTGATTTTTAAATTTTAAGTTATGTTTAATTTGTTTGAGATTTTTTTCATTAGGAATTCTTTTATTAAGGAGCTATTTCATGGTACCTTTAGTGCATGCCCTATATATTTTAAAAATTACACAATGAATACATAAAAATGTCGATAAATGTTTTTGCGTAGGTGAAACCAATATTGAAACACAATTCTATACTATACAATCTGCAGCCGTATACATGTTGTATAGTTTAAGCAACTAAAATTTTATCGTTCATGTAGTAGTGTCATGTACTATCAAAGCTATTGTTTAAAAACATATGATGCACTCTGACACTTTGAAATTACGCATATCCTCACAGTTCTGGTGAAGAAGAGAAAATTGGCGATCTTATTAACTTATATTACAAACAAACTCATCATCATATGACTGAGTAAAAAAATTGTTCGATAGCGAGAGTTAAGTCGAGTAGCCTTCCTAAAACAATGAACCGATTTGACTTGTTAATGGATTGCAAAGGTGTTAAAACTCCAGTCTAGTAATCGTACCACAACATTTAATTGAACTTATTTTATATGCCCCTGTGCGATACCATCTATAAATTCTTAATTGCATTAAAATAATTTAAAAAAAAATGTTTTTAGATAAAAATTAAAAGTGATGTTTTCAGAACTACCGGGATATTCACAGCCATGTTTATGTATACATATATTCTACATTTGCACCTTTACAAAAGGGAGTTCGTTTTGAACAGGAAAGACAGTTACGAGGCTAAAGGAAACAAACAGAGGGTTTAGTTTGGTATGTGGTTGGCTGTAAACTAGAAACAAACAATAATATTGTAACTGTTGTCTAACGAAGGTTTGAAAATTAATAGTTTTTTAAGAGTATGAGCAAAAGGAATTTCATTTTGTACTTTAGACACTCATCCAGAAGATAAAAAACCTAAAGAACTGAACTTGAACTAAAATTGGATTTGAAAAAGAACCTACTTTCAAATCTGAACTTTAAACTAAACCAAGATGAGAACTCGAGTTAGGGCTACAATATTCGAATATTAACTAGAATACTAAATTATTGGAATCGGAACTAGATTCTTAACTAAAATCTAAATCAGATTTTTAACCTGAATAGGAACTAGAGTGCAAAATTTCAAACGTAAACATTCGCATAGAATTTTATATAAAAAATATTTTTAAACTTGAATTTTTTCAAAAGAAATCCTATGATAACGTTAAGTTCATAATGGCAGCAACATTTTTACTTGGTATTCACAAAAAAGCAAAAATTTTTTGTTTTCGTTTCCACACGGATTTTCAATTAAGAAATCGTTTCCTAATTTTAACTACAACAATATTACATATTAATTTTTAACACATTTTGTTAAAATTTTCATTCAAATCTAAATAAAATTATAATAAACGTCAAATTCAATTTCATACAAATTTTTGCTGAAGTACAAGCAGACTCAACGTTTTAAAAGCAACAGTTAAATTTTTGTTCGGAAAATTAAAGGAAAATATATAAAATACTTTGGGAGGAAATAAGAAATAACGCAGAAAAAATTCACTAAAATTGTTCATCAATTAAAGCATTAATCCAAAATAAACTAAGTTTTAATTAAACATTTAATCAAGCGAATTAAACTTTTAATCAAGCGAATTAAACTTTTAATCAAGCGCATTAAACGTTCAATAAAGCGATTTAGACGTTTGATAGATATTATTAATTTGTTTACTATTACAAATTTAATTAATTTTTTTAATTAATATCTCAAATTGTTTAATTGAAATAAATTTATATTTTTTCTGTGCATGAACGAAGTTTTAACTTTCGAAAATGTTGAACAGCCAGTATTTCTTAACCAAAACTTAAAGCTGAACTGTTATTTGAAAAAAAATCAAAACAAGTTTCTGAACAAGAATTTGAATTTTTAATTTTAACGTAATACTAAATAGATTTTGAACGAGATATAGAATTGCAATCTGAACTAGAGTCTTAGTAAGTCTATAAACTACAACCTTAAAATCCAAACCCGAACTCTATTTTTAGGAACTGAACTGTACTCCGGCCTATAATCTAAAGTTGACTTGGAAAAAGATTCTAAACTTAATATGGACAAGAATCTAAATAAGAATCTTAACTACAGCCTTAAAATTTTAGCTAGATTTAAATATGAAGTTGAATTAATATCTAAACTTTAATCTGAACCACAATTAAAACTAAACTCTTAATAACAATCTGGTATCAAATCGTCGCATTCGTGATCAATATCGAATAGATTGCACGCAAAATTGCCGTATTTGGAGCGCAGACATTAACGAATTTTCATTACATCCATTAAAATTTACTGTTTGGTGCGATTTACACGCTCTTGTGAAATGAGCAAGGACCTGCCGTTACTGCAAGCGCCATCAAGCCATAATGACTTCCAAAAATTAATCAGCTTAACACTAACGAAGTGTTCCTGTTCAATTGCTCACGTTCGTGCGATTTAACGCCTCTGGATGACTTTATATGGGACTATGCTAAGTCATTGGCGTATGCCGACAAACCAGCAACGAAGGAAGCCAATATTCAAGCCACCATTTACGCCACACTGTCAGATTTATTAAAAAAAAAGGATTTAAAAATTTAACTAATCGAATGGACCATGTAACTCATAGCCGCGGCAGACATATCGTGGTTAAATAACCATAATATGCGCCAAACCAATTCTGAGCTGACGATATGCCGGAAATCATATCTAAAAAAATGCCACGACATTATTTACCAAATTATAATAAAAAAAAATGCATTCCAACAATTTTACTGTCTCGATTTATTATTAAGTTTTAATGCAGCTAAAAAAACACCCAATATCAGATCGAAATTTTTTCAAATTAAACTTCTGCAATTCCTAATTACGATTTATTTTATAAAATCGTTTGTAATGCAAAAAGAAGATTCAAGGACAATGACAAGCACTTATGAACAAAAGGCAAGCCAAACAATTTCTTCTGGACTCTAATGTCCTAAATATCACAAGCGACTTAGATTTCACCGCATGAGCGCATTTTAGTGCAAAAATTTACAACTGATTGTCAATTTTCTTTACAAAAATTGTTTCGAGAATTCCTGGGAATAAAAGAAAAATCTTTTGGGCTTCCGGGAATAGAAAATAGTTTCGAGAAATTAGAAACCCTAATATAGACATGTCCAACCAAAGAACTGCATTGTTTTTATTTCAGCAAATAAACGAGCCATTTAATATGAAATTTTATTTAAATGTTTGTTACAAAAGTACATGAACACGGATATGTAAAGATGAAAATTCTCTCTATTTATTAGAACTATTATAATAATAGCCATAATAATAGTTATAGTAACTGTAAAAGTGTGTGCATGTCTAAGCACGAATAGAATTTTGAAAAGGATGCAACACAAAAAGGTGTTAGACGAAATTGTTTATGTTTCTTAAGGTAATCTAACAAATTGCGATCCGAGTTATAAAAAAAACCTGTAATCAATTATAATTGATAACCGGTTCAATAATTATTGAACACTTATATTGGTCGATTTTATAATATCATGACTAATATATTCCACATAAAATACACTACAGTACCCGCAAACAAAATTTTTGCATATAAAATTTTGTATTAAAGATATTTTACTTTTCCAATCCTACAAAAAAGCTTCCCAAGGCATAATGATGAAACTCAGCAAAGCTTTTGTACTCTATCGAAAACTTATACATATGGAGGATTTCATGTCAAGTGGCCCGATTTTTAAATCGATGTCTTCCGATTTGGATGAAATTTGCACCAAGGTTAGTCCTTTTGGATAGTAGTTCAGACGGAAAAGAAATAAGCTTTCTTTAGAGCAAAAAAAAAAAAACATTTCGGATAAAAAAAAAGTTTTAAATAAAAAAAAAATTTTTTATATATAAAAAAAAAACCAAAAAAAATTATTTCAAAAGATTGATCAAATAGCTATCGAAGCTACTTTGGACAAATTTTACTAACACCAATAGATAATAAGTTACATGGATGAGAAAGAACACCTGTTTGGCCAAAATGTCAAACTTTGGCCCCCTCTAACTTAGAAACTTTCTGACCGATCTTGTTGAAAATTTGCGTCTAACCTATCCAATAGGACTAACCTTGGTGTAAATTTCATCCAAATCGGAAGACATCGATTTAAAAATTGAGTCACATGACATGAAATCCCCCATAAATTAAAAAGACTCAAATATTTATGATAATCAAATTATAGTTTTAAGTCAAAACTGCAAAAATTACATCAAATGATTTTGATTCTATATTATTTATATCGGGTGATTTTTTAGCTATTATATTTTTGGCAACACTGGTTTAAACAGCTGACGCACGTTTCGTGCTTTGTTGCACTGTCAAACATCTTCAGTTTAGTCTATAATTTAATCATGAATCGTCTTACAAACGAACAACGCTTGCAAATTATTGAATTTTATTATCAATATGCGTGCTCTGTTAAGAAAGTTTATCGCGCGCTTCTTCCATTTTATGGTCAGTTTAATCGACCCACTGAAGCGGCTATTCGGGCTATTGTGACTAAATATCGCACCAAATTTACATAGTTGGACATTAAACAACCAACACGCTTACGTAGAGTGCGAAGTTAAGAAAATATCGCAGCTGTATCGGCCAGTGTTAATAATGACCATCAATTATCGATTCGTCGCCGTTCGCAGCAATTGGGCCTCTGTTACTCAACAACGTTTGATGATATCCAACTTTTTTTTGACCAAAATGCAAGAGCTTGACTTGCATGACATGTGGTTTCAACAATACGGTGCCACATGCCACACAGCACTCTTAACAATGGACTAATTGAGAGACCGGTCAATTGGCCGCCTAGGTCGTGCGATTTAACGCCTGTAGACAATTTTTTGTGGGGATATGTTAAAGTTTATGTCTATACACACATGCCCGCCTCAATTGGCGCATTGGAAGACAACATTGAAGCATTTATTCATGAGATACCGGCCGAAATGTTGGAAAGAGTATGCCAAAATTGGACTAAGCGGATGGCCCATTTGAGGCGCAGTCACGGTCAACATTTGCATAAAATAATCTTCAAACATTAAATTATATGGATCGTACTATCGACTCAAATAAAGATTTCATGAATTTTTCTGAATTTTATGTGTTATTTTTTTAACATTCCTATAGCTCTTAAAAAATCACCCGATATTAGAACCAAGGACTGTTTGGTTTCTAGTTTGCCAAGCCCCTTAGATAGCTGACATTGCAATTGAACTAACGCTCGTCCTAAAAGAAAATCGTTAACTTTAAAAAATAGGTCTTATGCTCTTGACAGAAAGTCTTGCATTTTTTATAAGATTCAAACAAAAACTTTTTTCTATAACTGCTTGACCTTAAAACAAAAATTCCTTAACTTTACAATTAAAGTCTAATAGTCTTGACAAAAATCTTTTATTCAAGCAAAAACTTGCAGCTATAATGAAATGTCTTATGCTGCAATTAAAAAGTCGTATACTTTCAACAAAGATATATAGACACTAATTTTTCTAATTTTCCTGCTTTCTTTTGTGCTCTAAAAATATGTATAAATATATGGTTCTTTAACTCCTACTGAATTATAGGGCACCACTGAGAACGGAGACTTTCTACAGAATTTAACGTGCTGCGAAAAGTTTCAAGCAGCTCACTGTTCCGGTCATAGACCAAGAAGTTTCAAGGCAATGAACTTACGGCTCTGGCTGATATCTAGCTAGAGTGCAAAGGCGAAGAGTTAGTTACCACAAATGGACAAAGTACACCATGGCGTCTCAGGCAACAAGGTAAACGACTGCATGACTGCAATGCACACACAGAAAATAATTTTCGCCAATTTTTTTTTTTAACTAGACCATTAATCAAAAATAAAATTAGTTTTAATCAAATATTTAATCAAGTGAATTAAACGTTTTACTGCAGAAAATGTTGTTAATATTAAAAAATATTAAACTGATACCTTAGTTATGCACTAAAGGACGCTTAGCAGGTTATCTGGTTATGTAGTTATATTAACAGCAACAAAACATATTTAAAAAAAATTATATAAATATATTTTGTTCTTGTTAATATAATTAAAAAGACATATCACCTGATAACCAGCCTTTTGTAAACAAACCAACTATTTATTTGTTTACTGATGCAAATTTACTGCCAGGCCCACAATGTCGACAAGAGCATTTCTTTCGCAAATTTAGATTGAAAACAATATAAAAAAAACTAGAATTTAATATTATTTTCATTATAAATTTACGAAAGAAATGTTCTTGTCGACATCGTGGGCCAGACAGTTAATTAAAGTTTTAATTTATATCACAAATTTTTTAATTGAAATTAATTTTATATTTTTTTCTATGCAGATAGCCGTATTACCAATCTAGGAAAGAAGAGCTAGCAACCCTCCTTTCTGAAATCAACAATGCTAACGATTCGCCCAAAAATCAGGCTTTAAATGGAATCCCAAGACCTTTGATGACGACCTTTGCATATCGAAGAAGGTCTATGTAAACTAGATCATTAAAACTCTAAGGACGCCGATCACATCAACCTTCTTATGCACTCCAAATATTTATGGGTAGAAAGCGAAGTATTTCGATACATTTTTGCTTTTCTTGGATAGAGTGAAGTTCGCTGGACAAAATCAAGTGCTCTTAATGACATTATGTAAAGTTTTTAAACTGTTTCCTTTTTTCGCCAGTCACAATAGTTCAGCGATTGATAGAGTGCCGGTTCACGATCTGATGTTGCCCTAGTTATCATATAGTTATATCGATGGTTTTCTTCCGCAACCACGTAACACAATTTTTTCAGATTTTTGGTTTTAACTTGAAAAATAATCAGTAAATACCGCCTTACAATTTTGCAATTTTTTTGTTTGGCGGAACATCGGAATTTTTCCTAATTCTTGGATTACACTGCTTTACAAATTTTTAATTTGGAAAATTACCAAGAACGCCACGTGCCTAGATAAGTTAACTTTGACCTCCTGAACACGAAAAACGCTGTAATTTTTTTTTCATTAGTTAAGTTTTTTAGATAACGGTACTTTTGTGTTTTTCGGTGTATGGTCCCACTCAAACCCTTGTGGAGCCCAACCGAAAAGTCCGATCGAGATAAATGGCATATCGTTGGAAAGGCAACTGAATGGCTTTTCCGTCGATATGGCTGAGTTATGGCACCTCAAAGTTCGAAATTTGCCTATTTTTTACGTTTTTTTCAAAATTTTTCATTTTTATTTCGTTTTTTTTTCTACGTTATGTTAAATATCTGGAATGTTTTAAGTTTTAACCAAATAGTATATTTGATTACCAACGTTTTAAGCGCAATTTGAAAAAAATCGGATGAAAAATAAAGTTTTTATTAAGGATTTTGTCGAACGACAATATTTTTCATCTCATATAAAATTCCGTTTTTTTTAAATACGTTAAAACTGATGGTTAAAAAAAAGGCGGAATTTTATATGGAATGAAAATATTGTCTGGGACCATACACCGAAAAACACAAAAGTACCGTTATCTAAAAAACTTAACTAATGAAAAAAAAATTACAGCGTTTTTCGTGTTCAGGAGGTCAAAGTTAACTTATCTAGGCACGTGGCGTTCTTGGTAATTTTTGGCTGTAAACCAGTGTTATAAAAGAATATATAGCAAAAAGTTTCAAATATTTGGTAAAAAAAGGGTATTTTGTCTCTCCTGAAAAGTAGATGTTTTTGAGTTACGAGGTTGCGGAAGAAAACCATCGATATGTTGGTTTTTGTCTTAAAAAGTTAGGAGAAGTATTTCATAGTTTCTCTTCTTTGATCACGTGTTCAAAATAATAAGTTTTTGGACAATTTTAGCTTTAAGTTATAAACGTTTTCTGCACAACTTAAGGACCATTTTGTTGCAAGCTACTTAGAGTTTCTTGTAAAAAAAAATTCCTAAGTAATGATAAAATCAGTGGAACAATCTCTTCAAAACCCCAAAATTTTAGAATAAAATTAAAAATGCACATCCATAGAAATTTAAATTTCGAATGTTTTTGTAGCATGGAGATCATAACACATCAAAAAATACAGCGCTTATTAAAGGAAAATACAGTGCCTATTAAAGGTCATGGCAAAAGTTCAAATATGTTGCTGCATCTAATCTTTTGAAATACCCTTTACTTACTCGTGTACATGAATTTTATGCGGTGATAATGGCCATAATTTGTATTTATATACGCAATGTGCGAAAGACAGGTACAAAATACAAATTTTGTACCTGTTTTTAAAACATCAACAACAACAACTGCACGACAATATTCCATAAAATAAAACGTACGTTTAAATTATCTTAACCTCAAACAGCCGACAATGTTAGTTGGCTGGCTCGTAGTAAATATGGTGAAAGAAGAGAATGGAATAGTGGAAAATGTGTACACAATGAGGGAGGGCTTTTATGTACATCAAAGTAATATAAATATTAGGGAGAAACGGAACGCCATTTTATATTTCTCACTTAAATTAATATAAAGGACTTTCAATAAATACCGTTCGTTAAAGGCTTTAATGGACTTCTGATTCTACAAAAAAGGCATGCTTTCAAACAGAGATGATCATTTAAATGTTATTTTATAAACATTTGATTTTGCATTTTTAAGAAAACTTTTAAAAAAATAACTTTTATATTCTTTTTACAGTCGGGTAAAAAGAATGTGAACTGGAGTAGCTGTCCAATAAAAAATGTTCTTATTATATCGCGAAGCAGGCTTGTAAGGAAGAATATACAAAAAAAGTAAAATAAAACATTTTAATAAACAGTGCATGGAGAGCATAGGGCGTCTTCAAATTTGTTGACGTTTCTGTAATTGATTGGGCTTAGGAAGATCGACTGATTAGGCCAAAGCTTCCTAGAGTTGGGACCTCAATAATACGCTAGGCCGGCTTAATACTGTTATGTTTCAGCGACTGATTGTTTTCGGACTGTCACCTAGTTTCCAGAAACGCATCGGTGTTAGCATGCACTCTGGATACTCGTTCCTGTACGCATTCTGGCTTAAGGTGCCATCAGACAGAGGCCTGAATGCCATTACCAGGAAGCACTTGGTCTAAGACTGAAAGTTATAAGATGCTTGGGAATTTTGTGCAGAGGAACCGCTTCTTGCTACACTCAAGTGTATAGCAGACAGAGAGCTCTCAACCTCTGAAAAACCCCACTCCCTGTATGGAAGAATATGTATTGCTTCAAAGTGGATTCTTGCCATCAAAAATGCATGCATGTTTCCGTAAGCGATATGGTAAGCAAAATTTTTGAATTCCTCCCTTAAAAAACCTTCTTTGTTTTAAGCTTAATATTTTATTGAGTCTGCATTTATACATGCAAGTTGCAACGAAAAATCGAAGAAATACCAGATTGGCTAGAAGAACGAAAAGTCTCTGTGTGTGTGTGTGTTAGCAAATACGTGCCACTGTGTAAAGACATGGTTAAACCAAACTAGAATAGGTATAAGCACATGAATCAGAAACGAAAATAAGTCAGGAATCCAAAATAGAACCAGAACCTAAACAAGTAACTTAAAAAGTATTCAAAGCTGAACTTTATTTTAAACTAGAACCTGCACTTAAACATAAACTGAAACCTAAATTATTATAATTATACTTAAACTGTTGCAACGAAAGAAAAAAAGCCAATTGTAAGTCTTTCTTTTCAATGTTTATATAAATATTTACCAAATAGATTACAAGTACTTTATTATTACAAAGTACAATAGAAAGTTAAAATTTCAAACTTAAGTTTTAAATCATCTTTGTAATACAATATGTCAACATATTCCTCATGCAGAGACTGCAAAAAGTTTTCCTTTGCAACCAGAACTTAAGTTAAGAAATTTGAAAGGTAAAATTTTGTAGCTCATGAAGGTCAACATCAACAGCATGTCCTTTCACAGAAGTACAAACAAAAAAGTTTTGCTCTATACACACTCGAAAATATTTATATAAGATACTATTTGTGATCTGTTTACCAAATGTAACATAACTTTGTATACCTTTGAAAATTTTCCTTCGTCTTATGTTGCTGTTTTTCTTTGCCAGGACTTTTTCGTTAAGTCTTGTAAGTTTTTACGAAGATGACCCAAAATATAAAAAAAAACTCCTGCTTTATATGTATGAGTGCTATTTGAGTAATTGTAGTTATAGCAGGGTTGGTACGTTGATTTCGCTTGTACCAAATGATAATGTTTAAGTTTTACAACTTAAGTCGTCAAAGTTAAACACACTCTGGGGAAATTACAGACTCATATTATTAAAGAGCCAACTACTAAAAGGGAATAATTTTATTTTATATACCCCAAATAATGAAATTGTTACTTCTACAGACAGACACTTTTACTTAGTAACAACTTGTAAAATCATATAAAATCAACAAATTTAACAAACATCACCGAATAATTCTAGAAGAAGTGAAATGGCTAAAAGTGATGATGATGATGACGGGCATTAAACAACCTGCCCAGCAATTTGATGATGTCTATTTTCTTATATTTTAACTTTTATGAGCAAAAATTTTATCGCCAGCAAATAAAGTGCATATTTCATTAAGCAGATATGTTCAAAGGTATTAACCTTTAACTGTCCCAATGGAGTTGACAAGGACTTTTAAATTAGGACTACTGAAAATAAGCAAAACTGTTTAATAAATTTTAAAACTCTAACAACTTTTTTTTACGAAATTTTTACAAAATTGTTGTCTAATTTTTCTAAGATTTAAAAAAAATATTCTTAATATACCAGTTAAGGGTTAAAATTTGAACATTAATTTTCCTTTCAAATATTTTTTTTCGTTTTCTCCTCCAAATAAAAATTCATTTATAGACATTAGTCTCAACATGATCTCAAGTATTGCAGACATTTCGACGCAAAGTTCTGTAGATTTTTACTTCGCTTATAAGTATATCTTTACAATGCTTAAGGGTCAAATTAATGCTCATCTTTACTAGCTAATGGCGACATCATCATACGATACATGCAGGACTTAACTGCGAGCAAAAAAAAAGTAAAAGTTTTATTAACATCCTTTTCACCACCCCTTCTTATTCATTTACTTTCTCAGGAGCTCTTAAAATTGTTTTTGTTTTGTTTTCTTTTTTTGAAAGAGTCCTATTTATGCTCACCATTGGCCATTAGCATAAATATTTGCTGGTGCTATAAGTTGAAGCACAATGATGGCAATAAAGGTGTAAATGTTATTTGTACGACTGGCTGACTGACAGAGTGGCATACTGACTAACTTTACAAGTTTAAGTCAAGAAGATTTTCTTTTATAGACGTTTTTGTCTAAAGAACCAAAAAAAAAAAATACGTGATAAAATTTAATGATAGTTCATAAAATTTGCTCGTGGTTTCTTTGTACACAGTTGGTTCACTTTGTTTGGGATGCCTTAAAGAAAACTAAATAAAAATAGAGGACTTTAAGTTTTTAATTTTTTTGTAAAAAAGTTTATTGACCTGTAGCTTGCTCGAAACTGAGAAAAAAAACCTTAAGAGTTTTTTAGGATCGAAAGTTAAGTTGAGTTATACTGCAGGTTCTAGTTCATATGGTACCTCAACTTTAAGTTTAGGTTGTAGTAAAGACCCTACTTCAACTTCTAGTCCTTGTTGGATTTTAGATAGAAAAATATGATCTAAGCTACGTATGAAGCCAAGTTTTCCACCAGGCTAGAGAGCAAACACTTCGGTTAGACTCACTACGGGATCCCCAATTTTCAGGCAATTGAGCAAGGAAAATGGAACGCATTACTTTTGCTCCAACTTGTCCTTGTCCTAAACTTTGAATGGTGAAGGTTTTTGATCACCTAGGACTTGACCACTCAAGAATCGTTTTAGTTGCCGCTCATCAGATTCAGAAAACTGAAAGACAACTCTTGATTTTAACATCTCATACCTGTTTCCCGATTGGGTATTGTCCAGCAAATCACTGACAAGATGAAGTGTACCTGGATCAATGTTAGCCACTAAAAAACGAAATTTCGTTTCATCTGATGTAATTCGCTGTAAGCTGAATATAGTTTCAACTTGATAAAACCATATTTAAGGATTTTTCTGCCAAAAAGGAGGAAACTTGATTGCTGAAGCAGCATCAACTTGAAGGGGACTAGAATTACATACGTCTTGAATCGGACATAAGTTCTGCCCGCTGTTTTGATTCCTGATGGCATAAATTTGGATTTGTTTGTTCTTGATTAACTGAATCTTCTATTCCATGCGAAAGTGAATGAAATAAAGGTATATGGATTGTTGTTTGAACGGGTCACCAATTTAAAGTTTCTTCGTTTGCTATTTTATTTGTTTAATAAACAATACGAAACAAAAAAACAACTTTTTATAATTATTTAAAAAAATTATATTAAATTTGATTAAAAAAAAGTTAAATTTATTTTAGAAGGAAAAAATTTGAATGAAAAAATGTATGGAAAAATTTGACAATAAAATAACAAGTACGAATCACCACAAGTCTTTAAGAAAGGAGAGCCCAGATGTTCAGATGTCTTATCATCCATTTCGTAAAATATACATTGTTTGACAATAGCATATAGTATATAAACTGATAATAGCTAAGACCACATTGCCTACTAAATGGGCCAGTATGTATCCTTAAGTATGCACATGAAAATAAAAGAAGTGCAGACTGTTTACAAACATTTCCGGAAATTTAAAGGTATAAAGAAGCAAGTGACAATCAATGTACATTTTAACACAAAAGTCAATTGTGTTTCCCACAAAAACATCTTTTCAAAGGTTTTTTCGTATCCATTTTCTCTAAAAAAAAAATCGTTTTAAAAAAAAAAACAATGCGGGTGTGGTAATGTTCCGATCTTTCCATAATTGTCTTTATTTCGTCAATTAGTTTAATTTTGTGCCATAATAACACACATGTTCAAAATACACGCAGTAATTCTTTACACACTCTGTGCAAGTGTCGTCTACAATAATACTTATCCTACTCCAACGTGCGTGTGTCACATGCACATTGGGCATTTGTTAAAAAAAAAGTAACTCACTTGTGCATTTTTTTGTTTTTTTTTTATTAAGTTCTTGGGATGCCAGATGAGAAGATTTATTATAATTGGGGAAAAATTAATAAACAATATTATCTTAAGTTAACAACATTTTCTGCAGGTTTGTTGTTTATATAAGTAAACGTTTAATTAACTTGATTCAATTTTAAATTTAAACAGCTATTATTTTTGATCAACGTTATTAAAAAAAAAATAACGAGAAATTTCGAGAGTTAGCTATCAAATATCTACACAATACAAAAAATGGAGTAAGGGAAAAACATAGAAGTTTCACTTACCATTGCGCTTGCGGAAGACATGAATTTTATATGAAGCAATACATTTTTGACACATAAAGCGCATTATTCAGCGCATATAAAAATTGTTGGATGTAACGATTAGCTTTACACACTGAATGTTTGGATACAGTTACTATTTAGTATTCTTCCTTACAAACCTGCTTCGTAGTAAGGGAATGACGTGGCACTTGAAGTGTTATTTTTTTTTAAAAAATTTGTTGAGAGTTCTTTCTCTTACTTTACTGCATTCTGTTGTGAAGCGCATAATTTTGCGCTTATTTTTTTAAATGTTCCATTAGTGCTTCGCAAAATTATAAAATTTTTTATTGGGTATTTAAACGTAATTAGGATGACTTAAAAATAAAAAGCTTTTGATGTTTTTTACAGCAAAAAATTCTCTCCAATTTTTTTCAATTAAGCTATTCATCAAAACTTAAATCAGTTTTTATTAAAAATTATATCAAGCATTTACTAATTCCAACTACATAACTGCGGAACATACATAGAAAACCATTAATAAACTGGTTTGAACATAAATAAGAATGCAAAATTATAAAAATGCACCAATTAAATATTTAATAGTTAAAATTATTATTTAATTAATAAATGTATAAATATTTAATTGGTGCCATTTATTAGTTTACTGATGAAAATTTAATTAATATCACAAATATTTTCTAGTTGAAATCAATTTTTATTCTGTTTTGTGTGGTTGTTTTTAAAACTTAGTTTTAAAATACTTCAAAATTTGTTATCGCAACTGCTTAGAAGCAGTGTTGGAAAATAAACTTTAAATATCGCTCCTTAGTGTTCGGTTCGCTAGATTTGTGGAAAACACAACTGATAATAGTGTTTGTGCACTAAATCATTAAAAAAATAAGGTTTCTCTGTTTGTGATCTTCGAACATAAAAATAATACTGTTTTTATCCAACTCAACAAAAAAGAGGAGAACATTTAAGAGCGTTCTGTTTTTTTAAATAACTACAAACTTCGTTCTGTTCGGCCCAGCACTTTAATGTTTGTTCGTTTACAAAAACAAAATAAATGTACGAAAAAATAAAAAGCCAGCAAAAAAAATGGCACACAAACAAAACTTATACACAATACACACATAACCTTAACCAGTGTTCGAAAATAAACACTAAATATCGCTTCTTAGTGTTCGGTTCGGTAGCTTTGCAGAAAATCATTAAAAAGAAAACCGTTTCCCTGTTTGTTATCTTTCGAACATAAAAATAATACTGTTTTTATCCAACTCAACAAAAGATGAGAACATTCTGTTCGGTTTTTTTAAAAACCCCAAACTTCATTGTGTTCGGTTCGCTTTTGGCTGGTAAAAAAAACCAAACATTTTTTTCAAAACCAAAATACACATACGAAAAAAAAACAAAAAAGCCAGCAAAATTATTATACACAAACAAAACATATACGCAAAACACACACAAGATGTTCGTGCTGCGGTCGTTGCTAAAATCTTTTGTTTGCTCCTTTCCTTTTCAATTTAAAAAAAAAAAACACTATAGATATTTAACAGGAAATCTATGTCTACAGAACCACTACAATTGTTCTGTTCTATAACGAAGAACAGAACACTATATAATGTTCGTTACTTTCTCGAAAATAGTCACGAACGGTTTTTAGAGTTGTATTTGGAAACACAAACACTAAAAAATAGATATCGTTTCTGGGTGTTTGAGCCGTACGCTAAAAAATTTTCTGTTTATTTTCGAACACTGCTTAAAAGTGTTTCTGATGACGCTTGAAGGGGCTTTTTTTGATGTTTCAAAGGGCTTCTGATGATATTTAAAATTGTTTAGGGCCATATTTTAAAGCTCTTCTTAACTTGTTTGAACTTGAGCATCTGTTCAGAAAGATTTTAAAATATAAAACGACGCACAGCAAGTTAGAAAAAAATTAAGTGATTCGAAAACTATAAAAAAATGTTTAAACATCTTTCTTAAGACTTTTCCATGTTTTTCATACATCTTTTATGTGAAAAGTTTTTGCACAAATAATTAAACTTTAAAATTAATATTTTGCCACAATTTCCAAATTTAACATTTCCTACTACATTTACAATAGATCTGGCATCCCTTGCCTGCAATAGGTTTCTATCTCTGTATGTGATTATTTGCGTCTAAAACTAAATCTGTCTAAAAGCACTCGGATTTTTTTTTTTTGCGAATTTCTTTAATTCCTTCATTATAGTGGTGGAAAATTGCTTCAATTAATTTCGAAAATACAAATTATAAAAAAATTGTTTGTTGTATTGAAAGTTTAGCATTATTGCGTTTTTCTTTTCCCAATTATTTATTTAGTCACAATCAATACAACAATTACGCAGTTTATTTTGGTTATAGCTAAAATTGTCTTTTAAGGGTGGAATTTAAGTTTTTTTTTGGTCTTGAATTTAAAAATGTTTTTTATACAACAATTAAATTAAGAAAATAAATACAAGATGTTGACATGGGGCAACAGCTTGTATGAATTTTTAATGCAATTTTTTGTATGCAGTTGTTAAAATTTTGGGCTGTAAATTCAAATAAATTCTATTTGGGTAACTTTAATGTGTTGAACTTTTTCGTGGTCCTCCTTAAGTTTTTTCCCTATAAACCCTGAAACAAAATGTTCCTTCAATTCGGATAGCCAGTAGAAAATCTCATTTAAGTCTTTTGGAGTAAAAATGCACTCCCGCTGAGTCTCTACCTCTACCTTAAACTTTTTTTTTTTATTATTTATTTTTAGTTTTATTTACTTGATTATTGCAATTTATTATTAAAACAAGTCATATCTCTTAATGTACTCGATTAAATCCTTTAATAATTATGACAATTTAAAAATAATATCATTTTTAGTTTTATATGTACATACTCACGCACAATCATGCACAAACATGTTTTAATACGTATTTACTGTATTAAATAGAAATCATTTTTTACAATTACCATAATCTACATAAATAATGTAACATTATTTATTAAAATCACACTGAAAAAAAATTCCAACTAAATGAGCTAAACGCATTTTCAAGGAAAGTGGTATAAGTCATCAAAGACAAATTTCGAACTATTGCAAAACTAAGAACACAAAAAACAAGAAATTTTTTTTGTTTTCAAAAACAATATTTTCTGCTTTTTACAAAATAAAAATTTAAACTGAGTGAAGCATATTGATTATAAACATTTAAATTTTTGAGTTATATTGTTTTCCTTGCAAAAGAGTGATTTATAAAATTGAGATATTGAAGTATGTTTATGGCATTTTTGTGAAAACTATACCAGCAAAGAGTTTAAGAAAGGATTTACAGGTTAAAAAGATTAAAAAGCTCTGTGAAACAATCATAAAGAAGATACTTCTTCAAAAAAACTGTCTCTTCTTTAACCCTGGAAAGTTACTCTTAATTTTAGTACACGAAGGTAACTCTTCTTCGAATTAAGGAACTCTATTTTAACAGAAATTCTAGCGGAATGATTTTTTTAATAAAAAAAATTAAGGAAAATTTTTGAGTGAAGCCGTTTCAGCCAAATAAAATAAAACATTAGAAATAAAAGTTGTTTTTCTCTCTCAAAATTCGATTCGAACTTAAACTCTTTTTTGCGTTTTCTAGTTTATCAGCTTTTTTTAAGCTTTACTCATCAGCTTTCTTTGTTAAAAAAAAGTGAAACTTGAGTACAGAGAAAAAAGTTATACGATAAAGTGTAAATAAGCTTCGTCGCCTCAACGAACAGTAACCATTCAGGGTTAAGTATATTTTTTTTATAGAAAATCAACTCTTTTTCAAAGACTCATCTTCTTAAGCAATATTACTTTACTTTAAAGAATCTTTTTCTATTGGAAATTTCATATCATTCTATAGAAAAATTTGTTTATTTTGAAGATAGTATCAGCTTAATCCTGTATCGAAAATGTATCCTTAAAATTTTTTCCCAAAATGTTTCGCTGGCTTATTTCGTACTTGAAAGTGTAATAACTTTTTATAACATTCCTGATTGCTATTAAATTGTATTTATATAAAATAGATTTTTAACAATTTAATATCATTAAATTTAATGAATTTTTATTACCTTTAGCAAATAAATGTATTCAACACATATACATAGACACACACTTGATTTACCTATGTACATATAAGCAAATTTTTACATGTGTGTGCATTTACAGTGGCTTGTAAAATTAATATTAATTTTATTGATTTGTTTAATAGTCAAGATAAACACACACTCATTCCGACTGGAAAAATCCTGGTAAAGTAACATTATAGACATAAATACGCAGCAATTGCAACTAATTCCAATTTTCATTTCAGTTTTAATACGTTTAAAGCCAAAAAACCGTTTAATACAGCTTAATAATGAAATCTGCTTCATAAAAAAAAATCGCTTAAATGCCAAAACCGAAAACAAGAATAATTAAAATGTTAATTAGGTGCTAAAACAAATTGTAATTGATATAATCAAAATCAAATATTCACAGGAATTAAATACACAATATTTTTAGCTGTTTATTTAAGAGGATTATTTGCAATAATATGATTTTGAATTAAAGAAAATTAATTGTGTGTTTTCTTATTATTGTACCTAAAAATTTTAGGTTTCTTTTAAAACAAATATAACATTTTATATAAATAAAGAAATAAATGTACGATCTTAGAGCTGTAAAATTATTGTTTATAAAGCACACATTTTCTTAAAATAAACAATTTCTAGGATTTAAACAAAAAAAAGGATATATGGAAACTTTTTACATTTAAACTGTTCAGTTCTTTTAAAAGAGCATTTCACTTATTCGGACACATTTAAATGATCCCTTTGGTACCTCTTGTCATGAGAACTTCCACTGCATCTTTAAAAATAAAAGCAGCTTAATTTTCTAAAAAAAAACATTTACATTTTTAAATGTTTTTGAAAAGAATAAAAAAGGATATATGAACGTCTTGCCAGATCTTAATACAAATTATATATATTTTGGTACACTCTTAAATAACATTATTCTTCTTCCATCTTTTTAATTTCAGGACAATTGCTTGAAAACTAAAAAACTAATGGAGATTTTTAACAAGAAAAAAAATTAAAAATATCCTTTTTTACTTTTTCAATTTCTTCTTTAAGCCAACCATTTTTTTTTTTTTTTTGAGACAAATTTTTAATTTTTATAATCAAATGTAAACTATTTTTTTTTTATTAATTAAGAAAAAAGGATATATGGCCAGCTTTCATGATATCGAACAGAATGAAATAAATTTGTACACTCAAATCAACTATCCTATATCTCATCTTTATTCTTAATTGCAAGTGACTTGCTCGAAAACTGTGAACTTTATGATCATTTTTGTTAAGAAACAAATAAATAAATGTTTTAAAATTTTACTATATAAAATTTTTGATATTGTAATCATTAGTTAAATATATTTATTTTTAAAAGTATTGTAAAAAAAGGATATATGGGCAGCTCGAAAGATATTAAACCAATTTATATGAATTAAGGCAAATACATAAACTACATTTTGACTCATTCGTAGTTTAAATTTGAAAGAATTTGCTTGGCAATTAAAGAACTTTATAAAGATTTCAAAGCCCTTAATTAAGCTTTTTACTTATCTTTGATAAAGCCTTTCTTTCTCACTTAGTTTTCTTGAATTTCTTCTGTACTGATAAAAGAGGATATAGAGCCAGTTCTTTAGTCAACGAACAAAATCTACAAAGTGTGGTTTCATTTCAAATGACACTTATGTTCAACCTTCCACATAATGTTTTGTTAATCAAAAAATACCAATATTTTACCTGAATTTCAGAATTTTGTTTGGCAATGCAAAAAGGATACAAATATTTTTAACTTTGATATAATAAATAGATCTGCGCAAATTGAAATAAGAGGTAAGATTATGAGGAGCCTTTTTTAAAGACTAATAGGGAAGAAGGATACTAGACAAAATTTTAAAGTATTGAGCTAAATTCACTCGTTTCTTTCTGCAAAAACATCTAGAACTTTTAACAGATTCTTAAAGAATACTATTTATTTTTTATTGTATTTAAAAAAAGGATATACCACAATCTCTTAAGTGATAAAGCTTAAGTCATCAGTTTTGTCTACAAACAAGAAGAATTCTTAAATGCTTCCATTTACTTAAATTTCAGACGTATATGTTATATTAAAAAAAAAAGGATATACGACCAGCTCTTTAGTTTTTAAACCAAACACAAAAAAAATTTGGTTTACAAATAAAGGACTCTATTGCACGTTCTTTCTCTTAATTTTAAAGAATTTATTATATTTTTTAAGCCGTACAAAGATTTTTAGAAAAAAAAAATATTTCAAAAAAAAGTTTCTTTATATGAAATTTAAAAATTATTTGATTTAACTTCGTTCTAAAAAAGTTTTTTAAAGATACCAAAGCAATTATATTTTCTGCTGCACGTTTTTCCCATTGAGATACTGAAGAAAAAATGTTACCTTTAAATAAATTTTCCATAGATTTTTCTTGTACAGCCATCTTAGAAAAGAAGTTTAGGCACTCACGCCCTTCATTAAAGTTAAAAATAAAATCATGAAATTTATATTTCAAGAACTTACAAGTCCTGTCTATTATTTCTACATTAAAACGCCTGTTTTTATTTCTTATTACATTTTTAAGAAAGCTACCAAAAAGAAAAAAAGAACTTTTATCATTTGCTTATTTAAGAAAAATAAATATTATTTATTTTATTTTTTTGGTAAAAGCCTTCGGGATATAAAATTTTATAAAAAATCACGTGCTTATCTACTCAAACCCACACAATTAACGCCCATTTTGACAGTAATTTCAGTGTTCTTAGACTTTGAAAATGTTATTAGAAAGAGAATCAGAAAAACATTTTTTTATAAAATTTTTACATTTCAATTGCCAGGCAAACGAGCAGAAAAGATACCCTCCTCCAGCTTTTTATTTTCTTTCTTCTTTTGCTTAAACTTCCTTTACAGCAGCTGAATTAAACAACCTCCACCTTTTATTGCAACAATTTCCAACAATAAAATGAAAAAGAAATGAACTGAACTGAATTGAAAATCATCCCCCTTTTTTCGCTCTACTCAAAAGTAAAAAAAGGCATAAAATAACAAAATAATTCATTTTCGCAATGATACAAGAAAATTACAAAATCGAATTCCCATTTCAACTTGTGAATATCACAGCCAAACAAATTTTAATTGCTGCCAAAGTCATTTGGATTTTTTTTTTTTTCTAACAAAATGCTAAATATCCTTGTTGTATTGATAAGAGAGTCACGTTCAATGAATTGGTAACAAACTTTGACGGCTGACTGTTGGAAAATTGATAATACAGAAATAATGATAAGGCCTACTCACTCTAGTGCTGCAACAACAAAAACAACTGCTTTTAAAGGACTTCTGGTTTAAAAGGGACTTCATAAATAAACGAATGAATGTTTGAATATTTTTATAGCTTTAAGCTAAAACAAACTTATTACAAGTCTTTATTATCAATGACAGTGGAACAATATGATATCAGGAGTCGTACTCCAAGACAATTTACAGTTCCATAATAATAATAAATTTACTTTTTCCAACTCCCCCTTCTATTTTATCACGCCATCTAACAATTGCAATTCATTGATTGTTATTTAATGATACTTAAAATGTTTGTTTTAATGTTTTTAAAAAGTTATAAAAATGTAAACAAATAATTAAAAGATGATTTAAAAGGAGGTTAAGGAAATTAGCTGAAGTCATGAGAAGGAATATTTCAGAATTTTACCTAATTTAAATAAACGGTGGCATGTCATAACGTCCATGGACACTATGACACTTTGCAAATGGACATTATGACACTTTCAAAATTGTTATTAGGTCCATAATTACTAAAGAAGTTAAATACAAAAAATGATCTGCATACACGCAGAGAAAAACATGTTTCATTATGGTCCCAACCAACAAAACTATTTTTAAAGAAAATAATTTAACTATAATATGGTTGTCGGACACAGTGATTTGGTTAAATAAAACATAATATGGAAAAAATTTTTTAAAAATGGTTTTGCTGCTTTTTCTCTGGGTGTATATATTAAAAATATAACGAAAACACTTTTGGGCGCAAGGATTTTCTCTTCTATCTGCTTCTCTGACACTTTCAAAAGTGTCATAACGTCCATGGACACTATGACACTGGACGTTATGACATGCCACCAAATAAACTAAAACCTGAAGTGATTTTCCAGGGCGGTTTATTATAAGACTTATAGCTAATTATGAACCGATCATTTCAAAATTCGGTAGAGTGATTTTAAGTATTAAAAATACTACATTGGACATAAATTTACCGGTGCGGTGTAAGAAAGCCATACAGCCTTACATAACATCATTACGAAATAAGACCATATGGCTTTATTTCCATGTAAGAATTAAAATAAAGCCTATATGTGACGCGTAAAATAGAAAGGGACCTAAGGGTTTTGCCATTTTAAAGATTTAAATACGTGTATCTTTGGTGTACCATCACTGAGCGTGTTGGTATTGGTCTCATTTGAAAGCGACACATCTCAACCTTGTTGGTCAACCTTGAAAACGCGCGTAGGTCGTCCCTACCTCTTGTTTTGTGTAGTTGGTTTTTACTGTTCCCTTTACCTTACTGGTCTCTTTCTCTATGCGCTGTCACACATGGCGTTATTGCTCATTTAAAAATAGTTTATTTTAAAATATTTCTAGGCGCTTCGAAATGTGGCCCCAGAAAATATGGCTCCAATAAGCAAATGAAAATTGACTCCAAATTTAGGGCTATTTTTTTAATGAAATGTTACCTCAAAAAAAAAAACGGATAGTTTTTTTATAAAATCCCCAAATGTAAAACGCCTGTGGCCTAATTCTGGCAGTCGTGATCGAGTACTTTCTCGATCCGAAAGCAATTTTTTTTACAATTGTTTCAGTCGATACTGAACGAATCGAAATTATTTTTTCAGTATTGTGAAACTCATATTGCGATTCCGATTAGTTCAGTATTGACTAAAATAATACGATATTAAATTGCTTTCGAATCGAGAAAGTACTCGATCACGACTACCAGAATCAGGCCCTCGAATTTAAGAACTTTGCACCTCAGTATCCTGGATTTTATAATCTCGAATTTTGAAATCCTAATTTAGAATTTAGAAGTTTAAGCTAGCGAAGCCGGTGTTTGTTATACGACAGAGGAAAGAATTCTTGCGCTCGGCCGAAGAACTGCTATGCAGAACAACTTTAAGGGCCAACAATAATATACATAAGCTTGCTTAAGCATCTGTGAACGCCTCTCAAATGCATTTAAAAAACAAAATCAAAAAACGTTTGTTTCCTTACGGAAAGTTTGATCAGTTTCGCACTTTGCTTAAGCAAATGACGGATTCATAAAACTAAACAAAAAGTTTCCTTAAGTTCAACATAGTTTGACACATATGATTTACATTAGCACGGTTGTTTGCGCCAACTTTAACATATTATTGGCGCTTTAGTTAGTGTAGCCGCTGTTTGGTATATGAGAAAGAATAAAATCCTTGCGCCAGGCCAAAAGCTTGACCATGCTTTCTTTCGTACGATTTTTAAAACCAAAACTGTCATTTTCGAGATTCTAAAATTCGGGAATTAAAAGTTCGGGATCTTGGATTTTTTGGTTTCGCTCACTAAAACATCCCTTCATAATCGGCCTTCGGCCAGGCGCTTGGATTTTCTCCTCTATAGAACAACTAACACCGGCTTCGCTAACTTAAGCTCCTTTGCAAAGCCCTTTTCAAAACCCCAGTAACATATTTCTTCAACACTTGACAATGTTTAACTACAACATTTGCGCTGTTATGGCGGTATTTCCAAGTCAGTTGCTAAACGATTATGACTTTACTGCACTTAGGTGTTGGCAATAAAGCCATATAATTTTATTTCTCACTCCATTGAAAATAAATATTTGTTCGTTTTACTCCTCTGGGGAGCATAGGGCCGCATTGAAAAATAAGGGCATATGTTTTTATTGCCTATAGCTTTATAACACTGCACTAATTTACCACAATATCATGAATAATTCGTTACGGTTTTAGTCATATTAAAGCATATTTCCAGAATTGGCTTTTCATGAATTCTACAATTCTATAATTTCTGGTCTTATTAAACCGTGACAGATCAAATTTAGCAAGAATAGCATTATTTCGAGTCATTACCGCAAAAAAAAAAGCTTAAGCGACATCATTTTCAATTTTCGTTTTGTTTTTAAATAAATTACTTTATGCAAGTGTTGCCATTGCATGATCTCCTTAAATGTTACGATTTTAGAGCAAAAACAATTTTATCGTAAGCGACAATCTTCATACAAAATTTTTATGAAATAAAATAAATGAAACCTTTTCCTGTAAAATTTTGTTTTTGTCGCTTAACCTTTTTTTGCGGTAATGACTCGATTTGTTACTGTAGGGTTTCCGAGAATGGGCTTAATATGTGGCCTCTGGTAAATTATAAAGCGATCGTCAAGAAATTAGTTTGGAATATTTCTACTCTTATGGTACTGAGACAGACCAACGACTTCAAAAGAAGCAATATTCCTTATGCTTTTAAGCTTAGTAAAGTGTTTGGTGTATGTAGGCTTTACAGGGGCGGGGCAAGTGGTAAGTTGTAGATCGATTTTGATGAAATTTGGTGCTCTGAATTATAGTCTTAAAGTACTCGCTTAGGTTTTAGGCGTAGTAAAGTGTTTCTTTAAAGACCGACATTTATATCAGGCCTTTGATAAATTTTGGTCCGATCTTCACGATATTTAGTAGTATGATTCTAGTTTTATAAACCAAGTTGCAAGTGTAAAATTAAGTAACAATCGGAGAATTGTATGCCTTCTGTGTTCATAACTATTGTTCTACCGAAGCGGTCCTGCTGGATTTCAATCGCCAACTGCTAAGGAGAACTAGACGCTGGCGCATCAGTAACGTTATGATTTAATAAGTAAATAAAATTGTTGTTTACGTTTTTCTGTTTTTTATGCATTAACTTTGAAAAAGCTTGGGAAATTTATGTTGGGAAGACTAAGCACAGAAGAAAGTAACAAAGTTGTTCAATTAATTTCGAAAGTCAGCCATGATCACGTGAATAGCCAATATTGCAGACTATGGGCCACCCAAATCTTAGAACAATTGTTGAACATCAAAGAACCCATTTTAATGCACAGTATGATTTGAAATAATTTTAGAATCGATCAATGGACCATATTTTTTGGAAAACGACGTGTCAGTTGCGTTTAACTTGAATAGTTTTCATAACCGGACAATGATTGAAATTGTTTAAAGCCCGAGGTAGAGAACAATCCAGAATTGTGGTTACAACAAGATGAGGCCACAGCTCTCACAGCTTGTCCAACTATGGCTCTACTGTATTTTTCTGATTTCGCCGGATTTAACGGCAAGCGTGTTTTCAACGGTCAAACAGACATACTGACAAGGCTTAATCGACTTAATATTACTCATTCCGGGTGTAAATACTTAATGGGGTCTTAGTTCAATAAGTTTAAGTTCTACACGGAATGACAAACGTAAGAACAAGTTCCACACCATGCGTTCTATGCGTTTGATACTTGCTAGACTTTTTTTCAAGATGCATGCAGAAGAAGAAAGTTAACCTATTCCATGCGTTTGATACGTGTATATGCATTATACAAGTTTGCCGTATAACTTGTCAATACAATTACACTGATTCTACTTTTTGACAAATGCTTTAAACGCACCAACGCACGCGGTCGAGAAGCACAAAAATAGACTTTAAAGTACAAGCCCTCACATAAAAGTTGTATTCCATTCGCGGTCGGATATAGGTGCTATAAAAAGTAAGGATATCAGATGGAGTGAAGTATCTCTCATATCGTCCTAAAAAACCGAGACACTTGAATTCTTCTTCCGACACCTTGAATAAATATTTTCATGCCCACAACAGCAAGAGATTCGGTTTATCAATAACTATACCACACATATAAACAGATGAGGCACCTTGATCCGTCGCACTTTTATGTGTCAGCTTGCAACATTGGGTCTTTCGACCCTTTTCGCACAACCCCATTCCGAGATTATTTTAAAGTCTCGGCCAAGCGTATAATTCATGTGCTGCATATAAGTACTAACATCGTTTACACTTGGTCTATTATCAAATGAATAGGAATGACAAAGGTTGCTGTCAGTTCGGTTTTAGTTCAGTACGTGTGCCAGTAAAGTTCAGTTCTAGTCCAGTTATAGTTTAGTTCATTGGATTCTTCATTCAGTTCTAGCTGAGTTTTTTTCTATAACATTCAGTTTTCTTAGACCCCCAAAAAAGATTTCTAAATTAAACTCCCCCAAAAAAATATTTATTTTGTAATTATTAAGGAAACTTCTCATTAAAATCCAGCCGAGACTGATTTATTGTTGATGTTCGTATGTTGTTAATCATGACGAGTGAGTGTAGTTTTTTTTTGACATTTGTTATTTTTCAATTTTACAGAATATAAAAAAAAAGTTTATTTATTTTATTTTTTGCTTCTCTGCAGCGCCATATGCAAATTTTAACTACAATTATTTTTATAAGGGTTATTTAAGGAAACAAACGCACAGATACAAGTACACACACACACAAAACTATATGGAGAAATTCGCTCAAACCAAAACAAAGTAAAAACTTTTCAAAAGGGTACATAAACGGAAAGCCTTCAAGGGGTTTTCTATTTCGTGGGTTGTTCTAGTTAGCAAAGACAAAAATGCAAGATGAAAAATGTTACAGGCTCTAAACAAGGCCGGAGTAGAAATAATTATGTGCGTTTGAATCATTAAGTTTACGAAAAGCATTAGGGGGAGTTCAAAAATATCATAATTTCTTCAAGTGGAAATAGTTGTTATAGTTTTCTCTTCCTAGACAACAGTTCTAAATCAGCCTAATTTGAGTTTTGGTAGAGTCTCTACTTCAAATTAATTAATTTGAAATTCTTGTTTAAGTTGTAATTAAGTCTTAAATTCGGGTTCTAGTTTAGTTTATAGTTGGGCTCTAGGTCAGTTTTTAGTTTAGATTCAAAGTTCAGATTCTAGTTAAGGTGCTAGTTCTAGTATCGGTTAAGATTCTAATTAAAGTTTTGGTTCGGCTTTTTGTTCAAGTTCTACTATAGGTTCTAGTTGTTCCTTAGATAAAAGCCGAGGCTTAAGTTCAGGTTTCGGTTCAGCTTCTAGTTTAGTTTCTCGTTAAGGTTCTAGTTCAGCTCTAGTTAACATTCAAGCTCAGCTTCTAGTTTATGTTCTAGTTTAGGATAAAGTTGTGGTTCCTGTTTCAATTCAGTATATAATGGGTGATTTTTTAAGAGCTATAGGAAAGTTTAAAAAAAAAACACATACAATTCAGAAAAATGCATGAAATCTTTATTTGAATCGATAGTACGGTCCATATAATTTAATGTTTTAAGATTATTTCATGCAAATGTTGACCGTGACTGCGCCTCAAATGGTCCATCCGCTTAGTCCAATTTTGGCATACTCTTTCCAACATTTCGGCCGGTATCTCATGAATAAACGCTTCAATGTTGTCTTCCAATGCGTCAATTGAAGCGGGCATGTATGTACAGACATGAGCTTTAACATAGCCCCACAAAAAATAGTCTAAAGGTGTTAGATTGCACGATCTAGGCGGCCAATTGACCGGTCCCGAACGTGAAATAAAATGTTCACCGAACTCGGCTCTCAATAAGTCCACTGGTAAGCGTGCTGTGTGGCATATGGCACCGTCTTGTTGAAACCACATGTCATGCAAGTCAAGCTCTTGCATTTTGGGCAAAAAAAAAGTTGGATATCATTTCACGGTAGCGCTCACCATTCACAGTTTCATTACGATTCGCATCATCTCTGAAGAAGTACGGTCCAATGATGCCACCAGCCCATAAACCGCACCAAACTGTTAGTTTTTCTGGATGCATTGGTAGCTCTTGCAATGCTTTTGGCTGATCTTCACTCCAAAATCGACAATTCTGCTTATTAAGGTATCCATTGAGCCAAAAATGAGCTTCGTCGCTGAACACAAGTAGCGCGCGATGAACTTTCTTAACAGAGCACGCATTTTGATAATAAAATTCAATAATTTGCAAGCGTTGTTCGTTTGAAAGACGATGCATGGTTAAATTATAGACCAAACTGAAGATGTTTGACAGTGAAACAAAACACGAAACGTGCGTCAGCTGTTTAAACAGGTGTTGCCGAAAAGATAATAGCTAAAAAATCACCCGATATTATAGTATAGGTTTAAGTTCTGGTTTAGATTTAGATTTAAGTTCAGGTTTTACTTTAGGTTCTAGTTCAGTTTCTCGTTGAGGTTCTAGTTCAACTCTAGCTTAGATTCAGGTTCAGCTTCTAGTTTATGTTCTTGTTTAGGATGTAGTTCTGGTTCTTGTTTCAATTCCAATTCAAGTTAAGGTTCTAGATCAAGTTTTGGTTAAAGTTTTCGGTCAAGCTCTATTATAGGTTACAGTCCTATTTTCGATTTAAGTTAAGATTATAGTTCAAGTTCTAGTTCAGGTTAAAACTCTAGTTGATGTTTCTGTTCTTGTCTTAATAAAGGTTCTCTTTCAGGTTGTAATTCAGTTTTTAGTTTATATTTGGCTGCAGGTTCTAGTTTTAAGTTTTATTTAAGTTAAGTTTTAGTTTGGGTTCAATTTAAGTTTTATTTAAGTTAAGTTTTAGTTTGGGTTCGATTCCAAAATACTGTTTCTATTGGAGTACCATTATTATTTTTTAAGGCATCCAAATGTTTGTGTCTCGTATGTTGGTTTGGGTTTATCATTATAATTGTATTTGTATTTTGGTTTCTCTATTGTTGTAATTATAAAAACAACATAATAAATGTCAACCCAAAAGCTGTGTGACAAAATGTTTAATCAACTGGTATTTTAAAAAATAAATAAGGTCCCAAATAAAACAAGACAATCAAAAGCAGCGGTAATAAGACAAGGATACAACCAAAAGGGTGTCTGTTAAGGGAATATTTTTTGTAGTATGAGTTGTATGAGTTGTTTAAAAGCAATAATTTATAGAAAATTTTCAAATTATTTATGTATAAAATTAATTGCTGTTTTGAAAATTTGCTAAAATGCTTTATGACTTGAATGAAATAAAATGTACAACTTTTTGCAAATTAGGTTTTTTTTAAATATGAACAACTTTCCATTTTTAGTTGACTGTACATTTGCTGTATTCTCGACTGCCCAGTCTTTAATTTTATTATAAATCCAATATTATTTAATATTATTAATAATCATTTTTTGTTTTTTTTTTTTTTTTTTTTTTTTGACACACTTTTAGCATTTGGTCCTAAACACATTTTCATCACATTGTTGTTGAAAATACAAAAAAAAAATATTCATAATTCTTCATGTCATATAAAATACAAGTCAAATCAGTAAAAATAAAAAAAAGGAATTTCTTCAAATTGGGTTGTTTTGCTATTTATTCCATTTGTCGTAATTCCAAGTGTTCTGTATTTTAATTTTTTTTTTTTTTTTTTTGCTTTTTTTCGTTTTGCTACTTGTAACATGTTGACATGACATTGATGCCATTGACTTGAGTTGCAGAGGAAAACGAGTAGAAGTTAAAGTCAGAAAAAGCAAAAAAAAAATTACAACCAATTGACACCCTTTTTTGTTGTGTTCGTCCTTGTTTTCCAAATTCATTTCTTGCCTGGGCTCGAAGGGTAATTTCAATAAATATGTATGCAAAGTATTGTATTTCTTTCTTTATCTTTTTCCAAAATCTGTAAATCCCTTTTTGTTGTATTATTATTATTTATTGTATAATATTTTCATATTTAGAGCAAAACAATATTTTGCATATCTTCAATAAATACATGATGTTGTTGACTTTGCTTAACAGCAAACGTTATTTAATCCCAAAGTATAGCAAATTCTACTATTCCAGTTATTATTTATATTGACAGAAATCAAATTGTTTTTATTGCAAGATTTTTTTTCGATAAATTTCATTAAGTTTATTGGATATTTAATAAAATTGGGAGGAGGACGAGGAAAGGGGCCAAAACTGACGAACTAAAAAATTCCCTCAAAAGAAACTTAATTTATAACTAAAAATAATGCTTAGGAAGAGACTAACCCCCAATATTCATAAAAAATATTTCAGGCTTATAACCGGCTTATGAAACGAATTTTCTATGGAAATTTGCTTAGTAATTTTTTTTATAAATCATAAACCTGAAATATTTTTTATGAATATGGGGTAAATGTTCACAGGATAAACTAAAATTTAAAACATTTAAACTTTATTGACAATTTACCAGAGTACCGAAACGCTCGCTCATTTTTCAGTCATGAGCGAGCGTGAAAAATTTTAAATTGAACTGCTTCTTCACATTCATGAGGGTGAGAAAAAAAAATATTTTTAATTTCCTCATTCATGAAAAATGAGCAAACAAAAAAATTCATATATGAATTTGTCAGATATGAAAAATTTAAAAAAATTCACATTCAAATTCCTCATAATTTGCCTGACCATTAACAGCGGGAAAATGAAGTTGTAAAGAGGCCTTAAAGAAGGCCTTTTTACCAATATTAAGTTTTCCAGTCGCATTCCAACTGTATTAGAACAACAAGGTTCTATCTTACACGTTGTTTAGGTGCATATAGATCCTTGTTATCCTAAGGTCGCAAATTGTTGTTGCTAATAACGCGAAGTTAGTAAATTAATAACTAAACTTGCTACACATTCCAACATTACTGCTAATAAAACTATTTCGACAGGCCTTATCTCAGAAAAGTTAATTTGAATTTGTAAAATATAAAACCCATTTTAAAACCCCTTTTCGAAGAAGGCAGAGCGGAATAAGTAAAAGTTTATTGAAAATCTAGTGGTAAACCTTCTTTAAGGCCTGAAAAGTCAAACCCCTCGCAATTTTTCAAGCTAAGCAGCACGATAGCCTGTTTGTGTCTTGTAAAATTATTTGTTGGCTGGTAAACTAAAATGTGTTTTTTTTTTATTTTGTGATGCCTCTAAAAGGGTCTGTTTTTTTTCGTTTAAAAGACATAAAGGCAAAAAAATATTGAAAAAAAATTACTACCTGCAAGAACTGAAGACATGTATTTGGTCTCGTGAAAAAAATTTTGTTTGTGGTCCAAGCGCAACGGTATTGAAAACACTACATTGAATTTACAATAACTGGCATAATTTGGCGCGAAACAATAAAATTGCATTAATGCACCAATAAAACAAATTTTTTTACTCATCAACCATACCTACTGTCGCTTTGCTTGTGTCGAAACAAGACTTCGATAGTGTTTTCCTTATAACTTTACCTACGTAAGAAAACTGTTTTCAGCAATAAAAACCCATCGTCGCGATTGGAACAGAAACCAAAATATTTTTACAAACACAAAATACCAACAACTTCTTGTGTCTATTTTTTTCTCAATAATTTCTGCATAAACCCTGCAAATAAAATTGGACCACCTGACCCATTTTGATAAAATGGACTACTCCATGGACTAGTCCGATGTAATGCAAGCATGGACCATGCCATTGTTAAAAAGTGTTTGTAGTGAGACGACATGTCTTCGTTTTTTAACGACATGCTTTCGTGTTTAAACGACTTCAAAACTAATCCTCTTGAGTATACCATGGAGTAGTTTTAAAACTACTCCTTACTGGTCCAAAGGTGGGTTATATACCATGGAGTAGTTTTAAAACTACTCCTTAGTGGTCCAAAGGTGGGTTATATGGTCCTCTCCTAGGACATCGTAATGTTAAATAGACCAGGTTTTTTCCATACGTTTGGGTTACTTGTGGACTAGTCCTGGTCCCTTGTGGACTACTCTTTACACGCGTGTTTGGACTGGTCCTATTATTTGCAGGGTAGTGAGACGACATGTCTTCGTTTTTTAACGACATGCTTTCGTTTTTAAACGACTTCAAAACTAATCCTCTTGAGTATACCATGGAGTAGTTTTAAAACTACTCCTTAGTGGTCCAAAGGTGGGTTATATACCATGGAGTAGTTTTAAAACTACTCCTTAGTGGTCCAAAGGTGGGTTATATGGTCCTCTCCTAGGACATCGTAATGTTAAATAGACCAGGTTTTTTCCATACGTTTGGGTTACTTTTGGACTAGTCCTGGTCCCTTGTGGACTACTCTTTACACGCGTGTTTGGACTGGTCCTATTATTTGCAGGGTTGCTGTTAATTTTGAAAAAGCGTCTCATCGTTGTTTATTGTTGTTGTTGTTAATGTAAACAAAAGTATAGAGAATGTGCTCTTTTGAATTTACTCAGTTGTGTTATATTGCGTGAGCAACAAAAATGCAAATAAAGCACTTTCAATAAAAAACGAATAAATGAAAATATCAAATGTGTACGAAAGGAAAAAAAAATTACCAACGTTGAACTTTGTTTTGCAAGCTTAGAATAAATGTAAATTTTAGGGTATGAATAATCAACAGAAATTGTTGATTTTGAGTTTCTCTGAACCAGACTAAACTAGAAATCAGCTATTTAGAATTGATCTAAAGCTAAAGTAAAACTAAAATAGAATTAAATTAGATAAAAACTATATTCAGTTGTCCTATATTTCTAGACATCTACATATATATTCATGTACTCTCCACGACTAGTGGTGAATGAGGCTATTCTTAGCTTATCATTCTGTGTAAAACTTTTTTAATATTCATCTATGACCCCATAAAGTACACAGAAAGAAAAACACTCGAGATAAACCAAGTTTTGTTATGATTACTTTAAGTACGAGTCGTACTCAAAAATTCAAGGGAGTTTTTTTTTTGGCAATAACTATAACAGTAGATAAAAAATGTTGATAAAAAAAAAAAAATTTTGGAAAAAAAAAATTGGGTAATTGGTGTAATTGGAGGTCATAAGTGGAGGGTATATAAAGTTATATCATGAAAACTAGAGCTGATAGAGACAAACTGATTACAGTTTTGAATTCAGCGCACCCAAATTAACTAGAATCAGTTGATAAATTCAAAGAAGCAAATTGAGTGTTGGCCTGTGTTTTTCTTTTTAGTGTATATATTTATGTTTTGTATATTTTGGGGTCTTGTATAATTTCAAGTCGACTTAGCCATATTCGTCTGTCAGCCTATTCGTCTGTTGAAAACTCGCTCACTTGCAAAAGACTTAACAGAAAAGAACAGTTTTGGTGTTAAATTGTTTCTGCTAAGCAGTTTGGGATTGAAATCAAGCACAATCGGCTTAGCAGGAAAATAGTAGCTTAAAACTACCTTAATAAGAGCGACAAGCGGGTTGTTATATTAAAACTTCTTATTTTCATGCTGTTTATATAAAACAAGCCTTTAAAACGCGAATTCAACACCACCCTACTGGAGAATCTTAGTTTTGATAAGATTAAAAAAACACTTGCCGCTCTTGTTTAGGTAATCCAGCTAAGAACCCAATTGTCAAAGAATCTGAGTTAAAAAAAACTGTATACTAACGTAGTGTATTTTTTGAAAACACAAACTCTTAAACTTTATTTTTGCAATTGTATATTTATACACAAACAATATACGCTACACAAAGATTGTGAGCTGAAGAATACAAACATTAAGATAACGTACCAATCTTGTTTTAGCGTATGTTTTGTGTTGTTTTAGCAAACGCTTTCTGTATTTTTTAGTGTACGCGTAGATAACTTCTAATGTACATGTTGTGCAGAATACCGGATATGTTCTGACAAATGCAAAACGCTTAACATTTGCAATTCTGACTTGAAATCGCGTGGTGTTCTGTAAATCGCAATCGGAAAAACTTTAGCGATTTTAAATCATAAATCAAATTGCATGTGAAAGAGAACTCATAACAATACAAAACGTGTAAGCTAAAAGATCCCTACACATTCGCTAAACCAATATCAGTACGCTATCTAAGTACATGTTTAGGCTCGTCAGCTCCCAATCGTTGTGTACCGTTTTTTGTTTGTTTGTGTGCAAATTCACAAAAACAAATTTTATTATTACTTTTTTCCATTTTGGTAAAGAATTAGTATGTGTTCTGTACATGGCAAAATACGGTACGGTACACTATCGGAAATACCTAATTCTTTGTTCTCAAACTTTCGGATGAACCTTCGTAAAAGTATATGTATATGTTTTTATTACAAAAACTAACATAAATATGTGAAAAAGTGCACCGATTTTGTTTTAAATTTGCATAAATTCGTTTTATATGACCGAAAATCATGGAACTAAACTTTGTGAGGATGGTTCCAAACCAAAAAGCACTTAAAGTTGGTTTAAGGCTAGAAATCACTGCACCGAATTTTATGATGAACGATTTCAATAGCTCCAATTTTTTAATATCGCTCATTTGCTGCAAGACCGGCATAACTCAAAAAAATCAATTTCGAGATAAACGCATTAAGTTTTTGATTTGTTCTAACTACTAAGAAAAAAAGAAGACACATTCTCTTCAAACTGGGAAAGTATAAAAGATATAAAGATGAATTTAATACACAATATAAAGAAAAAGCGAAAAATTCTGCATCCCTAACTTAAAAATTTCATTTTTTGAGTTAAGCCGGTCTTGCAGCAAATGAGCGATATATTTTATTTCAATTGGGACGAATTAAGTTTTCTATGACTTTATTAAGCCTTTAACCAATATAGGACTTTTATTATTCCTCTTAAAATGATTTAAGGCAGGGGCTTGTAAGACACAGTCAATTCTGGACGTACAACTGTTAAATTTTATATCCACACTAACATTTTAAAGGAAATAATATAGTCAAATATAGACCGATTCCAATGAAGTATTCTATAATATTTTGTGAAATGGAAATCTAATGAGTTTTGTTGCAACTATCAAAAAATCTAATGTAACATGACAGTTTGTAGTCGCACTATCACATATCAACAAGCTTTTGTTAAAATGCAACCCTGATCAAATAAAAAGTATTATTGTCTGAAAAATTTCAAAAAACTATGAAGTTGGATGGGATGTCAAATTGTTTTTCGTAATACTTGTCATTTTCATGACACATTGCATTCATACTATAACACTTTTTCATATTACTTGAGTTTTTGACATGTATTAATACAAAGTATAATAGTGTTAACTAGCCTTAATGGCTGTCGTGATACCAGGTTGGGGTCTGTTAAGCCGTAATGTATTGAAGATCTTTTAATTTTAACTGCTATACACACCCGAAGATGCAACGCCAAAAGTTAAAGACTCTTCAAAACGGATAAGTCAGCCCTCTTGACTTTTACCTGTAGAAAAAATGTTGGCAATGCTTTGAGGTATTTCCTCGAAGTAATACGGATAACGTTTTTCAAGATATTAAAGTTATATCCTTAGATTCTTTGTAGAGAAATGGGTTAAGTGATACCTTAAGGTCCCAACGACTCTATTCCGGAAAGAAGTTTTTATGGGGCTTTGTGCAATGTGGACTTATTACACCATTTTAGATTGGTTTGGATCTTATAACAACATTAACGTATATGCCAAGGTTAGTTTAGATCAGGTACGCACGTATGTACGAAGTTTAATCAAACAATCTGCGAATTTCAGCTCTACTTTGGGCACAAAGACAGCCAAGCCGAACGGTATCTTTAGAGCGTTTCAGAAAGTGATTCTGGATCGAACGATATACTTAAAGGTGGTGTTCCATGTAAATATTATAAAAAGCAGCACAAAAAGACAATATGAATAGAACCTTAATAAATTCCAAAACAAGAGCCTGAATTAAAATTGAGACCGGAATAAACCCAAATATGGAACCTGAACTCGGGCCTTTACTATTACCGGAAGTAGAATTGCAACGAGGAACTGAACTTTAACTAAAAACCGAAGTTGAACTCGAACCAGAACCTTACTTTGAAAACCCGAACTTCAACTCGAATGAGAACCTTAACTAGAACCTGAATAAGAATCTAAGCTTAAGCCTGAACTATAAAATTTTCTAGAAACCGAGCTTAAACCAAAATAAGAATAAGAAAGCCTTAACTAGAATCAGGGGGTAATTTGCTGTATTCGATATCGATCAAAATTATAAAATAAATAAAAGGGACATTTCGGTCGATAACGGATGCCATAATTTACCCCCGGAATATTATTGAATGTCACATTTTTAAAAAAATGTTATAAGACCTACATACATAAATATTTCATAACCCTTAACCTTTCTTTCTTATCGAAACCCTGAAACATTTAATTTACCGCATATGACACTCTAAATGTCAATCAATAATCAATTACGTATGACGCTTTATCTAATCAAAGATTAGATTTCAAAAAGTTTTCCCTCCTTCTTTTTTCTATATTTACTTATTACAAAAACTCGCACTCTGGCCTACACATTTCAATCAATGTTCATTTAACATCTCAAATGTTGAGATTTTGATTAAATTGTGTAAAAAGATGCGTGGCAGGCCATCATGGCCAAAATATAAAACAATAAGAGCTGGCCTAATAATGAAATGAAATTGTTGGGTTATTCCTTTTGCCTTCACGATATTTTGCAAAACCAAATAACGTGTTTGGAAATACTGACAGGATTTGTGTAACAGGCGGTTGAGGAAAAAATTTAACTTAAAAAAAAAATATTCCCACACAATTGAAAAAAAAAGAAAACAAATACGTATAAAGAATTTAATAAAAAGCACTTCAATTGTTGATGCCAATCAATTGTAAAAAAAACGTCCAATTGTTACGTTAATATATAAAAAAAAGCAGCAACAAATACAACAATAGTTGCATATTCAATATCTTTAAGCCAAAATCAAAAGGCAGCATTAGCAAAAGGGGAACAATCGAATGCTTTTTTCTTTGTTAGATTTTTTTCACCCTCTCTCTCTGCAAATTCTAGAAGAAACCTTTTGTTAGTATTTTGCATTATTTTGAAAATAAATTTTTCTTACGTCTAAATATTTTTCAGTTTTTCTATAGAGCCTGCTTAGTAATCATCACTGACTTATCACTGATTTGATACGGAATTTACGAACGTGTGCTCATACTTTCACTCTTCACTTTTTCAACTGTCAAAGTAACAGCTTAACAATATTAATGCAACTCGTGGTACAACAACCCAATTTTAGAAGTAAAAAAAAAGACACAGGAAGGAAATGTTGTACATGCGTTTTTGAGATTTTAATCATAATTGAAGAGTTTATCTTAAGACTCCTTGTTTTTCCCTGAATTTTCTTTTTTTTATAATTTTCGCATCACATTACATCAGGATAAGCCGATTTTTATGGATTTTCAGCAAACCAGAAAGGAAAAAATTTTAACTCAAGCAAACAGAGAATTCTGTTGCATAAGTGAGCTTGTTATGTGACAGGATAACGGCAAACGGTCACACGTTGCACTGCTAATAAGGGTTAAAAACTAACACGCTTTTCTCAGTTATCAGACACATGTTGAAGTTAAATTAGAGTTATTGAATTGTAATGACTAAATAATGAATCTGGGAAAGAGTGCAAAAACTTTCCCCAGCAATGTTCTAGAAAAATGACACGTCATATCTGAAGCTTTGAAAATGTTAAAGCTTAAAATGAAAACAAAATATTGAAGACATTATTTCCACTTAGATTTTGTAGTTCAAAAGCGTATAATAAGCTCTTCTGTAAAAACAGAAATCCCTCAAGAAGCCCTCAAACTTTTTAAACATAAATAAACTCATTTTAAACACAGACTATTAAAGCCGCCATTTGCTTGTTTATATATGCAAATTAATGATGTTAATGACTTGTATGTTAATGGCAAACAATTTTTTTTTATTTTTATCCTGTTTTTAAATATTTACAACAAAAAAAAACATAGCAGGACCTTAATAGTGGTAAGTTTAATTTTAAACATTCGAAAAACTGACAGAAATAAAAAGGAATGACATTTTTCGTTAAACTTAAAGAAAAAGAGAGGAAAGGTTTTAAGCAGAATTTGCAAAAACTAATAGATACAGAAATATAACTGAAGTAGAACAAAACTAGTAGATACAGAACTAGATCTGAACTAGTGCAACCATAAAACAGAGCTGCAACAGAACTATAACAAAACTTGAAACAACTTAGAAAAGAACAACAACTTAAACTTAAAAAGAATAGAATAGAGAAACTCAACAGAACTCAGCACAACTTAAACAAAACTTAACATAATTAGAAAAGATCTACAACAGAACTAGAACTGAACTGCAACTGACCTTGCATAGAAGTAGAACAGCACTAGACCAGAATTAGAAAATAACTAAACAGAATTAAAATTAAAAAAAAATTACAGAACTCTAACAGAATTAGAATAGAACTGGAAAAGTAACAGAGCAAAAGTACTGGGTGGCGCATAAGTAACGTTATGACTTATTTTATGAATAAATTTTTTCTTATTTAACGTTTGCATTTATTAATAACTATTTAGATGATAATTAGGATATATGTATGTATGTTCAGCCCAATTATGAATACAAAATTTCCCGGGAGTTTTTCTCTCTTTTGCCATTTTTACAATTGAATTAACATAGGAAAAATGGGAGAAAGGAGAAAGCTCCCGGGGTATTTATTTTATTCATAACTGGGCTGATTATGTTTTGAAGACGATATCTTTCAAATGGTGCCCCATGGCTTGCTTCAAGCTGACGTTCTATTTCCAAAGCAATTCCCATAACTTTTCTTGTAGAATTTAGGTCCCAGTGCCCTCACTTCCAAATTTGAGGTATCATCGCAAAATGGAAATCGCTTTTTGTGGCGAAAAATTCATGATTTAGATATAGAAAGTATGTGGTTTGAACAGGATGGTGCCACTTGCCACACAGCAAGAGAAACAATGGATCTTTTAAAAGAAAAGTTCGAAAACCGCATTATTTCTCGTTAAGGAGGAGGGAATTGGGCACAAAGATCGTGGCAATTGACACCTTTAGACTACTTTTTATGGTTTTTTTTTTATATCAAAAGTGTGCAGCCATTATCCCAGAACAGTTCAAGAGCTTAAAAACATCGTTATCGTGCAAATATCAACCATTGACAACACTTTATTGAAAAACGTGATTGAGAATTTTGGTAAAAGCTTGGGAGCCTGCGGATCGACATAGTGATCGACCTGTTTGTAATAATCTGAAATAATAATATTTTAAATATCTCAAAAAAAAATGTTTTTTTTTATTAACCTTTAAGTCACCCTTGTGTGAAAAACCACACAAAATTAATCAATTTTACACGATAAGCAAAAAAATTTTTAAGGTACACCACAGAAACTTCTTGACTTTGATCAGCAATATCAATTAAGTTTTGAATACGGACGTAAGTGACCCTCATGTGTGGTTTTTCACACATATGTAGTTTCTATGTAATTTGCACTAGAAATACAATTCTTTATCGGCAAGTGTGAATTTATTTCGATATTGTAGCGGTCTGCAAGCAATGTATGTTTTATAAAGTGAGTGCTTATATAAAATACACACAAGCTTTGCATGGTTTATAGTTGATCACCAACGGGATAAATACATTATTAAACAAACGAATTATGGCGCTACAGAAAATTAGACAGGCATTGCATATGTGTAACACGAGCGTTACTTATGTAAGTTTCTTTTGAGGTGATTTAAGGGTTAAAATTAAAATGATACCTTAATTTATGGACACCCTTCGAAGATAACTACAACCAAACTAAATCGAAACTAGCACTGTATTAGAATTGAACTACAGCTGAAAGAGAACAGAAATAGCACAAGACTAGACTAGACTAGACTAGTCTAGACTAGACTAGACTAGAAGTAAACTTACACTAGTACTCTAAACAAGAACAACAGAAGAACTAGAACTCCGGCAAGAGCTAAATAAATAGATCTTAACATTTTCAGAGCTCTACCTGTTTAGAATTTTATTTTGAATTTAATTCCTTTAAATTTCGTTTGGATAACAGTAAGCCACCACTAAATTTAAATAATTAAACATATACAATTTTTGTTCGCGAGCCATAAAACACTTTAAAGAATGGTATATTAATCTTAAGACAAAAAGTCACTAGAATAGTAAATAGCTTAACGAAATTCGAGATCACAAAAAGGGGTCAATCATGACACTGAATTAGTTAATTATAAAGCAAATTAAACAACCCCCTTTATTTAGTTGTAAAATCTAAAAAAAAAACATATAACTTTTAAAAGGAAGAACTCAAGTTCCTGAAAACAAAAGCAAAAAGGATTTTCAAATTAATAGAAAATGACAAAATCTTTGATGACTTTGGAGTTAATGACGTTGGAAAAAATTGGTGTGGTGTAAAGAAGTTTTGAAACAAAGAAAACAACGAGCTGTAAAAAGTAACAATTGTATATTTTTTTTCTTATCATTTATTTCTCTTTACTAGTGGTTTGGTTTCCTGGTCTTTTCATTTCTTTTCAAATTAACAATTTTTCTTGTTTTGTTGAGATAACAAAAAACTGATTTAGCTGTTGGTGAGAGACTGAAAGTGAAAGAAGTCAGTGTTTTTGGAAAAGTCACACAAAGAAAAGTTGTTACTTTCCAATTTATTTTTAAATACTCTAGAGTATATTAATCACGACTTTACGGTAATCACTAACCCTTAATCTATTTGTAGCAGACACTAAGACATTTATTTTTTTTGCTTAAGAAAATAAAAGTCCACCCCCAAAATTATGCGTTTCATTAGTTGTTTTTTAAAAGCAAGAATTTTTATGGGTTCGTCTATGTATTTGCAAACTTTTTTTCTGAGATTTACTTTATTTACTTTTAATACTTCTTAATTCAAAGCTAAAATATTCTCTAACCCCTCTTGAGTTTTTTTTTTGACCCCATCCAAAAAACAAAATCCAATTATAATTGTTGTGTTATCTTAACAAGTACAGGTCAATGTAAGGTAAATTCCAAATTCTTGTTAATTTTATCTAAAAAGTTTTTATTTAACTTTTCTCCTGCTGTAGTTAAACTGTAACCAATATGGTTAAATAATCCATATAATCAGTTCCAAAAGTCAACTTAACTCCCTTCCCAGGATATAAAGACTTAAAGGAATTATTTATGGGAAACTGATTAAGATATTATTCTAGTGCAATAAGTTTGTTGAAATGGTCAAAAAGTTTAATTGAACTTTAATTCAAAATTACTTGACAATGTGTTGCAAAGGGGAGATGTATAAATAAAGAATAATAAGATTTTTAAACGAAATTTTCAGTAAAAACCGCCTTTAAAATATCCCCTTTCCCTACTTCACTTATTTATTTTACTGCTTCTTTTTTAAAATTTCAAACTCAAACACATTGACTAAAATTTTAAGCAAAGTTTTTTTTTCAAGTATTATTATTTTTATTTTTATTTTTTCTAAAGATTTTTTTTATAAACATACGCATAATTAAAAAAAAAACGCAGCTCTTCAAAGTCCTTGTAAAGCTCAAAGTAAACTTTTGGGGAAAAGCATCTCAAGCTCAAAGAAAACAGCAGAAAAGTTGTTGATATTTCTCCAAATATAATTCACTTTTAAATCCCTCTCACCATAAAGAGGAAATAAAAATATGTTTATTCATACTAAGACAATGTGTGTACTGACTTAAATTAAGGTGCCAGTGTGAGAGTGTTGAGATTGTTTTTTCCCAAAAATATTAGCATACATTCGGGGATGTTACTACAGGGAAAAAATTTTAAATGATGTGCATATTTGGATTTAAAATTTTTACTTAGGCAGCACTACAAAAAGTTTTGTCTATAAAAGGACATATTAATAATTAATAATTAATTGATATTTATACTTATTTGACCTTTATTTTATAATTACTTTTAATTATTTAAGCTTGAAGTCATTTTTTATAAAAAATTATATTTATTTTCTTCAATATTTCGCTAACCTTTGGTTAGCATCGTCAGGAAAAAAAAAGACCTAAAGCTTAAATAATTAAAAGTAATTAATAATTAATGTATGTATGTATGTATGTATGTATGTATGTATGTATGTATGTATGTATGTATGTATGTATGTATGTATGTATGTATGTATGTATGTATGTATGTATGTATGTATGTATGTATGTATGTATGTATGTATGTATGTATGTATGTATGTATGTATTTTTGTATGTATGTATGTATGTATGTATGTATGTATGTATGTATGTATGTATGTATGTATGTTGTAAGTATGTATTTATGTATGTATGTATGTATGTATGTATGTATGTATGTATGTATGTATGTATGTATGTATGTATGTATGTATGTATGTATGTACCCAGTGGTATGGCGTACTAGCTCTGAACGTGTATATTCGCTAGCTCATTAAAAACTACCGCTAGTCCCACTACAATCTACCTCACATGCTTTTGAGTGGCGAATTTAACACGGGGATGTCCTACGAGGTGGCGATGGATCCCTCTCTGCATAATCTCTACCTACCATAAGGGTTAGCTACTTATATCTTCAAAGCGAGCTAGCAAAAAGCAAGCGATTGTGTTGTTGTTCTAATAACGGGATCTATTTCGGATACACATTTTTTTGTGTTGTCGTTGAAAAAAAATTGTTTTCTGCATTACTTGGAGCTATAGAATTAGCTAGCGAAAAGTGGGTACCTATTTTCAAATGTTAACACTAGATATTGGTGTCTAGAGAAAGATTTAGGAATAATCTGAATGCCACATCAGTACACCCTGGTACAAATTGAGTGAAAGTGCTAACTATTTCGCCTGTCATTGGTGGTGATTGCTACTTTTTATACCACTGGGTATGAATGAATGTATGTATGTAACGTATGGACTCTAAAACGACTGGGCCGATTTTGTTTGTTCGTTTGTTTTTCACTGTGAAGTCTGATTTTCGGTCTGCGGGCGGAGGGGTGTGGCAAAATCCAATTTTCATATTGCACCACCAATCCCATCTATATAATTGTGACGATTTTTTCTTTAAAATGTTCGCAGTGGGCCAACTTAGATTTATACGAAAAGAAAAGTTGGCACCGCCCACTTTTTTCGAATTATCTAAAAACAGAAAACGGCTCCATCGATTTGACTAATTTTTCTTTTAAATGTTCGTATTAATCCGTTTTACGTTTTCATCGAAAGAAAAATGTACCACGCCTACTTTTACGCCCACATTTTCTATTAGGTGCATAACTTGAGAACGGCTTGACCGATTTGGACGATTTTTTCTTTAAAATCTTCGCCATGGTCTTAGGTTTTTACGGAAAGGAAATTTTGCCCCGCCCACTTTCACGCCCACTTTTTTCGATTTACCTAAAATCAGAAAACGGCTCCATCGATTTGACTAATTTTTCTTTCAAATGTTCGTATCTTTTTAAAGGATTTTAAAAATCTAAAGCAAACATTTTTCCTAATTTGGACAGGACAACGTCTGTCGGGTCAGCTAGTTAATATATAAATATTTATATTTATAAAGGTCTAATATAAACATATAATTCATTTTATTGATTTCAAAATTGCATTAAAAAACACCTGCGATTGAACCTGAATTTTAACTATATAAAGATCTTGATTGATCCCAAGCAAGAGCAATGCAGGGACCTACAAATGACTTTTAAATTAAGATAAATAAGGAACTGCAATTAAACCCAAGTTTGAGCTATACAGACTCCTACGATCGACCCAAAAGACAAACTGTTAAGCTATATTAAAACAAATTTGAAAAATATTAAGGCCTACGATTAAAACAAAACTTATTAGTACAATATTGGAACTATCAGCCATGACAGAGAGTACAATTCCGTTCGGATACGGAGTTCATTCCGTATTTTGGTGCTTCAGAAAATGGTGAAATAAATTTTCGAAATAGAACCATTTTTGTTTTCATGAACAGAATGGGAGTTTTCTGTAACTTTCAAAATACACTTTTTATCAATCAACAAATATGTTTTCTTCGATTCCGAAAGGAGTTGTAGTCTGTGACATATAAAATTCTGCGACGGATACTTAAATAACAAATAACTCGATCACAAATTTCCATCATATACATAAAACCAAAAATTGAACCTAAATTATGATCAATGATCTAAGCCAATAATAGCTAATTTACCATAAGAGTTGAGTTTAAACTAAGATGAACGAATAAATCTCTAAAATCTCTCCTTTTTTTGATTCGTTTTTTAAATTAGTACCTTAAAGTGTACACACGACTTATTGATCCTCTTACTAAGCCAAAGTCAACAAAAATCTCCAACAACACTTCAATAATGAAAACAAAATTAAAAAAAATAATAACAAATCTACAAGTAAATCTTAAACAATGATGAAACGAGAAACATCAGGGAAAGGAGTTCATTCTTCCATACCAAAACATAACTTGCTCCAAAGAAATTGCGCTATATTGAAAAAAGAATCAGGACCATCAAAAAAACAACGACAACATGTTTCTTTGTAAAATCACGACATCATGCAGCAAGTGCAGAAACAACAAGGAAACACGCGCTCTCACACCAGAAAGGCAAAGAAAAAGTAAAAAATATAAAACTTCTAAAAAAAAATAAAGCTGCCTTAAAAAAATGTAAATTAAACATCAGTGAACACAAAATTTCTAAAAACTTTATCTGCTTTCCTTAAATAAATTTTAAACCAGTACAGATCATAAAGTAAAATCTCTTCATTAGGCAAGAGCAACATTTTGTATGTGTCCAAAATTAAACGCAAAAAAGTAAATGTGAGTGTTACCAAATTAGAAAATTTTGTTTGGTTAATGTAGTAGTGACATTTTATTTAGCCGGCTTTAGCAGCATCCTGCTTGTCATTTGTTTTCGTATGTAGCATCCGTTTCAGTTTTTTTTTTTTTGTTGTTTTCATTTTTGGTGACGAGCCTGATAAAACAGCTTAAGGCGATTTTAAAATGTGTTTTTGTATTACACACAGCCACTAATAACATTCTGTGACATGGCAGCATTTAGATGACAAATCTAACAAGGATAATAACAGTAGTCGATGCTAAATAAGGATTTAGGGAAGAATTTGTTTTTTATAAAACACTGCAAAAAAAGGAGGTTAGAAAAAAAGAAAAGAATTTAAATTGTGTTTCTTTAAAGCAGATTAGCTTTAATAGATATAGAACTTTTTGACTTCAAGTGTTATAAGGAAAATTAATAGGGGAAAATGTTATAGTTGAGATAGAATAGGACCTAAGATTGCAGTTTCAATGGGACTAAATGAACCCCAACGATGAACTCCTAAAGCAGTTCGTAGGCCCACTGATTAAAGTTAATGTGGAACTACGGCTCCAGCTAAAACGAAGCAATTTTAAGATCTTTGATTTAAGTTAAGATAGGGCACCATAAAGACGGACCATAAAAGCTTAAACGAATGGTCTAAGCCCATGCGATTACAGTTATAACAGGACTACATAAACTTCTACGGCTGCATCTAAACCCAAGATTAGACCATGGTCTTTTTTAAAATATAAAAAGATTATTAGGTACCTTAAAATGTTAATTCAGCTATTAAAAACTTGCTTTAAAATTATCTTTATAGTTTTCACCTTAAAACAATAAATTTTAGCCAAATGAAGTTCCTATTCAGCTAGCTGAAATCATTTAAATAGTAATAATTTACAACCTAACAAAGAATTTTAATATTAATCTATAAATTTTGTAATTTAGCTAGCAAAAAATATAATTCTGTAAACTTAACCTTATAATTGACTCTTATACGACATAAGCTAAGCAGAAGTGTTATTCAGCTTGCTGAATTGATTTAAATATTTATTTTTTATAATTTGGCACAGAATTTAAAAATTTACTTATAAAATATGCAACAAAGCGAATAAAAATATATAATTCAACTAACATTACTTTAATCAGCGTTTAAAAAACTGCAGTCAAAGTTAAAAAAAAACTGCAATTTTTCCACTTCTTCATTTATCATTAGCCAAAAAATACAGTTGCTTTTACTTCTGATACATTAAATGTAAACAGTCGCTGTCAAACCAACTCAAAAAGCGGCAAGTAGTACACAAATTTTTGTTTGACAGTTTTTGGTTTCGACTGCAGTTTTTAAACCCTGATTTTATTATATTTTTGGTTAATTTTCTTACGTTTTTATGTAGATAAACAAGTAAACAGTTCACCTAACTAAAGCATTCTTTAAAAGTAATTTTTTTTATTTGTCTAATTTTTCCCTTGAAACCCATTTTAGGTATTCTTAATTCTTATTCAGCTTAGCTTTATTTGTAGTTTTACTAAATCAGCTAGCTTTAAAAGTAAAACAAAAGCATAGCATATGAAAAATTGCTTGAAAATGTTATTCAGCGAAATGTAGGCTGAATTACAAGTTACAAGTCTTTAAAGCTTCTTTTCCCTTAAAAACCAATAAAAATGCACATTATTATTATTCAGCTTAGCTTTATTTATAAAATTAGTTAAATTTAACCAGCTTTAAAAATAAAACAAATTACATTTAAAAAGCTTAGCTTATCAAAAATTGCTTAAAATGTAATTCAGCTAAATGTAATTGAGGAAAATTAACATTTGTAAATATATATAAATTAATCAGCTAAAACGTTAATTCATCAGCTGAATTATAAGTAAGCAAAAAACTGCACATTCTTAAAATTTTTTTATTTTTTATAATTTTTTCCTTTAAAAACCTATGTTTGCTATTCCTAATTCCTATTCAGCCTAACTCAAATTGTAAAACTAGTAAAAAAAGCGAGCCAAATCAAATTAAATCGAGAAAAAATAAAAATTAGCTAGCTGAATTATAAATTATCCTTGTTTTTAATATATAAAGCATTTAATTATATATAATTCTGTAGCTGAATTTAATTTATCTTTCAGTTTAGCCAGCTAAATACGAGTTCTGCATAACCCCATTGGAAATTTCCAAATATTCAAGCAAAAAGTAATTTTTTATAATCTTAGCTAGCTGAATCATAAATTATCATTTTTTTAATCTATAAAGCATTTAATTTTATATAATTCTGTAGCTGAATTTAAGTTTTTGTTTGCTGAATTGCATTTTTATTGCTGAATTAAAAAATATTCTTATATTATAACAAAAGAATTTTAAATTCGATCAAAATCAGCTAGCTGAATTAAAATTTGTACGCCATTAGACTGCTAAAAATGAATTAAATCAACTGAAAAGCAATGTTTTCAAAAATTCAGCTTGCTGAATTAAAATTTATTTAGTTGATTTGTAAATTTGCTTTTTTTTTTAAATATTTAAATAAATATTTAGTATTGTGGTTATTTTGTTGAACTATTTATGGTTTTTAATCCAAATTTTTAATATTTTTAATTAGGCTTAAGTTCATGAAATTTAATTTTTATTAAATTATTTTTATGAAGAAAGGAATTTTACAACATGAAAATCAATTAAAATTGTTATTGATAATCTTTCATTCTTGACGTGGCTCGAACCCTGGCCGGCAGGTTACCATGACATGTTTCGATCTCAACCACTCGATCTCCTCAGATGGATTTGCCGTCTTACACTCGCAGCCATCGACGACTGCTGACGTCACTAGTCAAACATCAATCCTTAAACCAAATTGTAATCGTCGATGGCTGCGAGTGTAAGACGGCAAATCCATCTGAGGAGATCGAGTGGTTGCGATCGAAACATGTCATGGTAACCTGCCGGCCAGGGTTCGAGCCCGAGCCACGTCAAGAATGAAAGATTACCAATAACAATTTTAATTGATTTTCATGTTGTAAAATTCCTTTCTTCATAAAAATAATTTAATAAAAATTAAATTTCATGAACTTAAGCCTAATTAAAAATATTAAAAATTTGGATTAAAAATTTAAATAAATAGCTAAATTTTAAAAATTAAGCTAGAAGTATTTTCCTGTCTGAATAAAACAATACTTTACGTTTTTCCCACATGTGTTAAAAGTTTATTTTTTATATTACCATCAACCATTTTGCTTTTTATAAATAATTTAAATTTACATTGTTGCACAATTTTAGTAACAACACTTAACTGGATAACCAAGGAAGTCAAAACTCTTTAACGTTGGCAATCAAGGCTCTAACAAATACAGACGTACTTAAATTTAAACACTTACTAACATTTACACACACTCTTTTTATATTCTCACATAACTTTCGAAAAAAAACGAGGTTAAACGAAGCGTTAAAAATATAAGCAAATTAATTTTTGTTTAACAACACATCAGCAACAACAATTAAACCTTATTGTTGTTTTTTTTTTATAATTTTCCATGTAAAATACTCTTGTTTTACAGTAATAAAACACTTAAAACATTAACATTGAAAAAAAAACGCAAAAACAAAATCCTCGAAAGGAGTAAAATGATTTTGATGAGAGAAGAAAAAGTGAGAAAAATAATGTCAGACAGTATTTGAAGCAGAAAAATAGAGTTTCCTCTCAAGAAAAAAATTTTACTTTTTGCTTAACATATTAACAACAAGAGTTTTTAAATAAAAGTTGGCAGACTGAAGTTTTATTTAGCACTTTGTTAATGCAAAAGCAAATTAAAAGGGAACGCCAGTTAATCGATCCATTCTGTTTTTGAGCATAATTTTACTAATTTTTAATGCAAATTAAAAGCTGCTTAAGTTTTTTTTCTGCCTTACCAAGTAGCCCTCGTTTTCCGTTTATTATATGTAGACATTATAATAAAATTTATTTATTGAGTTTAGTTTATCTAAAAAAGTCTACAAATTAATAGCAAAACTTTTCCTGTTAAGTTTCTTAAAACCAATTTAACAATACAGCATAACAAGACATTGACTTTTTTGTTAAGCCCAACTCCCCTTCTTTGAAACAAACCAACGCAAAAATACATACAAGAATGAGATTTAATAATTTTTTATATAGAAAACGTGATCAATATTTAGGCAAATATATTTAGTTGAAAAGTATTTGTCGAATTGTTTCCTTTTACATATAAAACTCCATTAAATTTAACATGTGCATATATAATACGCATAGAAAACACACATACTCTTATTTATAAATAATAGGATGATTCAGTTCTAGTTGTAGTTTAGGTTCCCTTTCATATTATTTGTACCGCCCTACTCCAGCTTTTAAACTTAGAATTCTACTTACGGGTTTAAGTTAAATTTGCTGAATTGCATTTTTATTGCTGAATTTAAAAATATTAAGTTAAGCTTTAGTTAATTTAGTTCTAGTTCAATTCTAGTTCGATTCTAATTCAGCTTTTGATAAGTTCTAGTACTGGTTAGATTCTATTTTAGTTCTAGTACAGATCTCTAATTCAGTTTAAGTTTAGTTTAGTTCAGGCCTAGAACAGTTCCAGTTCAGTTCTAGTTCATTTTTAGTTCGATTCTAATGCAGTTTTGGTTTAGTTCTAGATCAATTGTAAATCAGTTTTAGTTCACTTCTAGGTCAGTTTTAGTTCAGTTGTTGTTCCCTTCTAGTTAATTTAAGCTCCAGCTCTGTTCTAGTTCAGTTCCAGTTCTATTTTAATTCAAGTTCCATTCTAATTTACTTCTAATTAGGTTTTAGTGCAAATCTAGTTCGGTTCTAATTAAATTGTAGTTCAGTTCTATTTTACTTCTAGTGCAGTTCTATTTTAGAGCTACACAGAAAAAAATATCTCAAGAAAATTTATAGTTTAGCTATAGTTTAAATTTATTGCTTTGTTTGAACCTCCCTAATATTTCTTTATGTCAAGAATTATCTACGAGTTTAGGGCCTGAATTTCTTTTACGAATCAATGACAAATATTTAACAAACTTTATTTATATTTTTTTTTTTGTTCCCCCGTTTATTGGTGTTATTGTTGTTGGGTATCGTAAATTGCCCGCACATTACAGTAAATGCCTTTAAATATAATATGCCAAATTTCTATTGTTGTTGCTTTTCGATACAACAAATACCACAGTACTTTGTTGCTGGACTTTCTAAAGGCGAATGTCATAGAGACATTGATTTGATTTTTTTTTTTCTTTAATATTTCTACTTGAATAAATTTTATATCTTGTAAATAAAATCTATAATAAGTAAAGAAAAACTTTTTATCGTATATAAAAAATGAAAATACTTGTAATAAATAGAAATAATAAAAGAATTAAAAGGTTTTAAAAAGCAGGCTTTGTTAAGAAGCCCATACAGAGACAAGAGGGGTTTTTTTAAATTTTATTGAAACAATATATTTCTAAGGAAGAATAAAGGAATTTCGGGAAATAATTTTTTGCATATAAAATCCCTTTAAGACCAAAAAAAAAAACTCAGTTCTTTACAGAAAGCCAATTTTTTGACAAAAAGCCGCCTATTTCACAAAAGCAAGTTAATGCAAAAAAAGTGAGCCAGTCACTTTTAACAAAAAATAATTTCTAACTTTAAAAGATTTAGTTATTCGTGCTTAATTCCCAGTTTTTATTCTTGATAAAAACACTTAAAATTTATTGTTGATGGGATAAGCTATTCCTATGCGCATTTCACTGGCTGCTAAGGCCGGAAAATTTATCCATAAAGATTTTAGAAAAACTAAAGATATTAACCCAAATAAAACTGTTAAACGTATAAGACTTATAAGCAACAGTTCTACTTGTAACAATATCAAATTTTAAACAAAAACATCAACAATAAACAGTGAGTTTATTTTATCTTTTCTTACATTCCCCACTACAATTGATTGGAATTCACCCAACATTAATTGTAAGTAGGTTAAGAAAAACAAAATTAAAACAAAAACAAATTTTAAATTCATGTTGCCTGCGTCAAGAACATTGGGATGCACATGGACCGAAGACTGACATGGAAAACCCATATGGGCAAATCCTGCGTGACGAACGCTACATTCGCACGCGTTTTCTGGTTGAAATATAAACGTTTTTTGGTCTTTCAAAAAAGATAGCTTCAACTTATATATAGTATTTACTGACATTAACATGTACTTACGAATGGCATATATCATAATTTCTTAAGGCTAGATTACACTATTATACTTTGTATTAATACATGTCAAAAACTCAAGTAACATGACAAAGTGTGATAGTGTGAATGCAATGTGTCACGAAAATGACAAGTATTATGAAAAAAGTTTGACATCCCATACGACTTCATCGTTTTTTGAAAAATTTCTAAACAATAATACTTTTCATTGGATCAGGGTTGCATTTTATTTCATGTGTAAGTGTTTAAACTTTGTGTGATGGTGTGAACACAAACTGTCATTTTACATTAGATTTTTTGACAGTCGCATCAAAACTCATTAGATTTCTATCTCACAAAGTATTATGGAATACGTATGACTTGTGAGATAGTGCAATCTAGTCTTTAGCAAGTATTTGTTGCGAAATAATTGATCACAAAGTTTTGTGACGCACGCTACAAAAAGTGGAAGGAACTTCAAAGGTTGAAATGCGTTTTTCTAATTTTTAGCGAATTTGGAATGATAAGCTACACAAAATTTAATTCCTAAAAGAAAAAAATGTTGTGATTTTTTGACAAAAGCCGTGAATCCTTTGTGACGCACGCTACATAACGCACGCTACAGTTTTTCCAGTAGTATTTTATTATTATATTTTATTTATTTTAACAAAACAAATTATATTTTTATGAATTGCATTTCTTAAACTAATTTCTTAACTAATGAATGTCAACTTTTTTTTTAACGAAATTTATATTTTGATAAGTCTGCTGTAAGTGCTACTTTAAGCACAAAAATCACCTAAAATAATGCTAAATTCACGTAAAACATTAAGAAATCAGCAGTGGGGTAGAATTTGGTAAAAATTATTGAATTAATGATCATTGAAAAACATATTTTTTAATATAAAAATGAAATTAAACATCTAGTCTTATATTCCATTAAAAAAAATTCATTTGAAAAATTTTTTGGTTGGTGGACTGTTTCTGGGATTTGCCCATATCAGAATCAAACGTAAGTTCCAGTTAAGTTCTTCTACAATTCAAGTTTAATTTTAGTTTGATTCGAATTCCGTTTAAGTGAGTCTCTAGTTGTTTGTAGCTTGATTAGTGTTTTGTTAAAAAGCGATATTTTAGTCTACTTTTTTGTTTAAAAAAAAGAGATTTTTTTTGAAAAAAAAACCTTTTTGAAAAAGCGACTTTATTATAAAATACACACTTTTTTATATCGGTAAATAATTTGTATATGGCTATTTCCAAAAAAACGCAAACCACAAAAAATGGAAAAAAAAATTTTTCTTTTCAAGCTTTATTTAGAGAATTGCTTATATTTTTTTAATATATGCGTATAAATAAATTGATTTGAAAAAAAAGATAAATGGTAAACGAAGTACTACAACTTTTAGCACATACTTGTGTATATTAGAAAATATGCATTTGGAACAACAATACTCTAATCTAAGGCATGTTTATGATCTGAAAAACATTTTTTATTAAGTTTCTTATATAAAGGATTATAAATAGCAACATAAAAAAATTTTAAATCATGGTGGAAAAATTGTCCCGTTTACAATTTCTTTAACAATTTATTTAAAAAAATGTAATTCATATTTTATTTTAAAATCGAAACCATTTTTAGGGCACATTGGTACGCAACATTTTAAAATTAATCCCAATAAAATATTGTGTCAGGTTTCGCAGAAATCACTGTTTAAACGGTTACACCTTAAAACCCATTTCCGTTTTTTGTCCCGTTTACAATCACTGGTTTTTTGCAATTATCTCGGAAACCACGACAGTTAGCGAAAAATTTCATTTGCGGAAATTAAAGAGCTAATTGAGAGTTAAAAAAATCATTAATTTAAAAAATGAAAATCAGGTTGTTTTTTACAGTTTTGTCAATATAAACGTGTGCGAATGTCCCGCTTACAATCTTGGCAGTGCCCATATAGGCGATTTTTTTGTAAACCGCCAACTTTTTGTAGATTAGCGACTTTTTCGTAAGTAGGCGACTTTTTGGGGAAAAGGCGATATTTTTGTAAAAGGGTCCTTTTTGGTTTTAAATCAAGTGAAAATTATATTTTTGAAACCGAAAGCTTTAACACCATCCTGTGTATGAAATTATATAACGCTTATCAAAAACTTCAATATTTATAAAGTCTGACCGTAAATTGAGGTATCATATTAAATTTTATTATTATTACTAGCTGACCCGACAGACGTTGTCCTGTCCAAATAAGGAAAAATGTTTGCGTTAGATTTTTAAAATCCGTTAAAAAGATACGAACATTTGAAAGAAAAATTAGTCAAATCTGATTTTAGGTAAATCGAAAAAAGTGGTCGTTAAAGTGGGCGGGGCAAAATTTCCTTTCCGTAAAAGCCTAAGTTGGACCATGGCAATCATTTTAAAGAAAATTGGTCAGCCGTTCTCAAGTTATGCGCTTAATAGAAAAAGTGGGCGTAAAAGTAGGCGTGAACTATTTTTCTTTCGATAAAAACTTAAAATGGACTAATACGAACATTTGAAAGAAAAATTTTTCAAATCGATGGAGAAGTTTTCTGATTTTAGGTTATTCGAAAAAAAGTGGGCGTAAAAGTGGGCGGGGCAAAATTTTATTTTCGTATAAATCTAAGTTGGACCATGGCGATCATTTTAAAGAAAAATCGTCCAAATTATATAGATGTCATTGATGGTGCAATATGAAAATTGGATTTTGCCACGCCCCTCCGCCCGCAAACCGAAAATCAAAAATCAGACTTCACAGTGTCACTCGCCTGAATATTCTTAAGATTCCCTGAAAATTTCATCAAAATCGGCCCAGCCGTTTTGGAGTCCATAAATATTTTTATTTTAGCTTAGCTCGCTGGCTCCCTTTATATTAACAAAATTATCCATCACTTTTTCAATAAACTGTTGTCAAATAGAGCTGTCAAATCGCACGATCTTGGTGGCCAATTCACTCCTCCGAACCTCGAACAATACTTTTAAAAAATCTATTGTTTCTCTTGCTGTGTGGCAAGTGGCACCGCTCTTTGGAAACGACATATTCTCTAAGTCTAAATCATCAACTTTCCGCCACAAAAAGCTTCAGATCATTTCCATTTCCATTTACAGGTGATACCTAAAATGTTGGCACCCTTTAGATTGTTTACAAAATATATATTATATTTTCCAATATTCATGAAAACATTTTTAATAACAAAAGGGTGTATTTTTGACAAAAAAATTCTAAAAAAAAAGAAAAATTAACGAAGAAAAAAAACCAATGATGCCACAAAATAAAACCCAATCAACCATTAAAATGTATTCTTAATAATGACAAAAAAAAATATAAAAATGAAAATATTTTTTTTTTTTTGCAACCAGGAAATGTTTTAAAAGAAAAATGTTTTGTAACATTTTAACAACATAATCATCAGCAACAGAAATCTGGCATAACAATAACCAAAAGGACAATCCAAAATAAGAGACAATAATAACAAGCAAAAGTTTATAAATTTGGAAGAAAGAAAAACTAAACTAAGGCAATAATAGATGAAAGGCAAATAAAAACTAAAATCCAGCGATAAATATCACAAAATCCTATAAAGATGACTGAACAAAAATGAAAAATACAAAAATACAAAAAAAATTGTACATTGTATATTCATTATTTTGTCAAAATAAACTACAGGCAAACAAAATACAACAAATGCATTTTACTGTATGGTTGAGTGACTGAGTAAATCGATAGATGGATGGTTGGAAGGATAGATGAATATGTGCATGGTTAGAATTGCCTGGGCTGGTCTTACACGCGCAGCAATTCGTTAAGCTGATGCCCATTTCATAACAGCTCTTCCTCCACATACTTGTAGTATATTCATTCTCAACATTCTCAAAGTTTTTTGGGTAAAACCCACCCAACAAATCATTATGTTTATTACAAACACATTAACAACCAGTAGATATAAAAAACATCAATATACGAGGACTTGGTAAGAAAATATTATGGGTCGTCATGATATCGCTGTGTGAAGTCTCGCAAACTGTGCATTTTTACGCTAAACTTTGAAAATTTGCCCAACGATTTTGACTCGTAAACTTGCGCTCTTCAGGTGTGAATTTATACAAAAAGATTTTTTATCTTCACCGTAATTTTTAACGAAAAATTCAAGTGTTTACATACCAGAAAACGCAAATTCTTGGAATAATTCTTTTAAGCCATTTTAAAAACATATTTCTTAGTTTAGGCTTAAATTTGAACTCATTCTTTTGATTTAATTTTTCTATTGATATGTATTTCTTATAACCTGACATTGATTGTTTAAAATTGCACAAAAGTGGCTTCATAAAACAAGTCACGCAAGTTTGCCCATTTGCACAAATGGCAATTTGCTTAAATTAGCCTAAACTTAACTAAAACCAAACTAGAATTGAACTAGTACTAAACTTGCGCTAAAACTAAGTCTAATCTAGAACTAAACTAGAATTTAAATAGTACTAGCACTAAACCTTAACTAAACTAGAAGTGAACTTTTACTAAACTAGTACGGAAACCGGATCTCAGCTTAAACTAAACTAGAATTTAACCAGTACTAAACTAGAACTTATGTATCTAGAAAATAACTACTACTGAACCAAAACCATACTAGAACAAAGTAGGCACTTTCGAACCTCCATATCTCTTTACGCTTTTCTTATCTGATTATGTACAGGGTGGCGCATAATGAACGTTATGATTTAATAAGTAAATAAGTTTTTGGTTTACGTTTGTTTTTGTTTTTTTCTCTCACAATTAACATTGAAAATCTTGGGAAATTTATGAAGGAAAGTATTTTAATTTTAATTTGAAAGTCAGCATTCATTATTCGGACACAAAACTCATTTCGAATAATGAGCGATGAGGCCCATTTTTAGCTTAAAAATCACCTCAATAAACATATGGGGCATCCAAAATCCAAGAATAACTGATAAAGATCAAATGCAAACACTTCAGAAAAGATCACTCGACCATATTTTTTCACAAACGGCAAACAAGTTGCGGTTAATTTTACTGGCATTCAATACCGGACAACGATTGAAAACGGTTTAAGGATAGAGGTAGAGAAAAATTGAGAATTGTAGTTCCAACACGCTCTTCCAAAAATGGCTCTTTCTTTGGCGATCATAGAGTTACTTATGCGCCACCCTTTATTTATTTTTATTTATATTTATATAACCCAATAAAAAATTTCATCATTTTGCGAAGCACTAATGGTACATTTAAAAAAATAAGCGCACAATTATGCGCTACGCAATAAGACATACAGAAATGCAGTAAAGTAAGTGAAATAACTCTCAACAATTTTTATAAAAAAAAATAAAATTTCAAGTGCTACGGCATTCCCTTACTACGAAGCAGGTCTGTAAGGGAGAATACTTAAAACTAACTGTAAAAAAAACATTCAGTGTGTAAAGCTGTTCGTTACATCAACAATTTTTTTGTGCGCTGAATAATGCGCTTTATGTGTCAAACATGTATTGCTTCAAAGTGGGAACTCGCCATATAAAATTCATGTCTTCCGTAAGCGCAATGGTAAGCGAAACTCTTACATTTCTCCCTTACAAACCTGCTTCGCTCGAAGCACAATTTTTTATTGGGTAAGTAACTATCATATTATGCGTTGTAAGCTGTTCCTAATGAACACATATGAATCAGCAAAAATTTTTCAACAAAATAAAAAAAAATGAAAAATAAACTAAAACCCATAAACCCCCATCTACTACTTCATTCATTATAATCGCATAAAAATTTCCTACTTTTTTTGAGGAATTTGAAGCATATAAAAAACACAAATTAACATCACATACACATACGATTTTCAAAACTCCTCAAATTTATTGTTATCACAGCAAACAACAGCAAAATCAAATAACTAGGGCACGATTTGTTAAATCTCTGTTCGCCAGTGTTCATTTTTATTTGGTGAGAAGCAACTGCAGAGTAGAGTGGAAAAAGGTTGCCTATTCTAGCATATAAAAGACAATGATGGGGCATTATCAACAAAATTGGGGTTACAATGGGATTGTTAGTGTTATCACTGAAACTAATTGGAAATAAATCCATTAGAAGGATAACAATGTTACTAAATAAAATGAACATTAAAAAAAAATTGGAAATGGAAAACAGAGCAATTTAGTAACAACCCAATTTCGTTAAACAAGCAAAAAGAGATATAATAGAAAGGTTTAAGTCTTTAATAATAGATAAATATTTAACTTTAATTTAAATTCGTGCCAAAACCTTAGCCCAGAAGCATATTTGTATGGTCGCTAGGTGAAATAATAGGTCGATTTCGCTGGTTTTTAAAACCAAACACAATTTAGTAAACTGAAAACATTTGAGCTCTATTTAACCAATCTAGATTATTTTGTACGGATAGTGGATCGGTATTTGAGCCAAACTTAATCCTCCAAGCTCATTGCCAAAACCAGTGTTCGAAAATAAACAGTACATTATTTAGCGTTCGGCTCACACACCTAAGAACGATATCTATTTTTTTTGTGTTTGTGTAAACATACACAAACCTTAATACCGTTCGTAACTATTTTCAAGAAAGAACCGAACATTATATAATGTCCGGTTCTTCGTTAAAAAACAGAACAATTGTAGTGATACTGTAGAAAAACATTATATTTTAATGTTCTATAATGTTTTTTTCGTGTGTGTATTTTGTTTTTGTAAAAAATTTTTGGTTTTTTTTTATCAGCAAAAAGCGACGAACATTAACGAGCCGAACCGAACATATTGAAGTTCGTGGATTTTCAAAAAAAAAAAACCGAACGGAATTTAATGTTCTCATCATTTGTTGAGTATAATGAAAACAGCATTATTTTTGTGTTCGAAAGATGACAAACAGGGAAACGTTATTTTTTTTAATGAATTTCTACACAAACACTATTAGCGTTTGTGTTTTCCACAAATCTACCGAACCGAACATTAAAGAACGATATTTAGTGTTTATTTTCGAACACTGTTTTAATATTCTATAATGTTTTTTCGTGTGTGTATTTTGTTTTTGTAAAAAATGTTCGGTTTTTTTTTATCAGCAAAAAGCGACGAGCATTAACGAGCCGAACCGAACACATTAAAGATCGTGGATTTTCAAAAAAAACCGAACGGAATTTAATATTCTCATCATTTGTTAAGAATGATGAAAACAGCATTATTTTTGTGTTCGAAAGATGACAAACAGGGAAACGTTATTTTTTTTAATGAATTTCTACACAAACACTATTAGCGTTTGTGTTTTCCACAAATCTACCGAACCGAACATTAAAGAACGATATTTCGTGCTTATTTTCGAACACTGGCCAAAACCAATATTTTGTGGACCGTTTTTTTTTTATTTTCACTGCCAGTATTCTAATAAGTTAGTTTAAGGTAAAAGTGATAAAATTAAGCTTAACAATTATAATATGTAGTACTTCGAAAAGTTAAGGCTTATGGCTAAAAATGTTTTGTAAGTTTATGGGTAAAAATAAGATGCAGTCATTGTATTTTGCTTATACCTCAGTCATTTATGCACTGATCTTAACGAATTTCAATAGCAAATTAAACGGAGCGTATATGAAATAATAGGCTGCCAGTTATTTTTCAAAATTGGAATTTGTTTCACGCCAAGCTCCAGATTGGTTCGAATTGCTTAACAGAAGTCCCTTGAAGATTTGAACTCAATCGGATGAGGGGATAGGGGGCCAGTGATGCCAAATGTAGGGAATTTTCCCTTTTTGCAGGGATTTTTTCGTAAAATTTTAAGTGTACGGAAAAAAGGACAGATATTTTATTTTAAGGCAAATGTAGGGAATTTTTAAAATTATATCTCATTTTCAATATATTATCTAAAAATAAGTAAATATTCATCTAATTTTCATTTAAAAATGTACAATAGCATTTTAGTACAAATGTAGTATTTTTTAAAAGAAACCATATACCTACTATGAGTCCTAACAGCCTGGCAATCCATATATTAAAACCATGTACCCGAATATTCTTCGAACCCCCTAAAGTATAATTAAGTGGCAACGTATATTCGCGTTCGCATTGCGAACTATTCTCTTATTTTTGCTATTTGCAATCGCACTCCAATTCTCTACAATGTTTGCGAATATCTAATAATTTCTGCATAAAAATTTATTTGTAAAAAAACAATCACACCTTCTAAGCTAAGAGAAATAAAAATATACATTTTCGAATTTTTATTTTTAAATGAAAACCTTTAAGGATATGAAATGATTTACTTTTAAAAGGAATTTTTTTTTTTTTTGTTTAAGTTCAAGGGAACTGAAGAAAATATTTTTTTTTTTTAAATTTTACAGAGCCCCCTTTTATTTGGTGCCAAGTTTGCTAAAAATTATTAGATACTTATGCTAAAAAAAATTATTAAAAAATAAGTATTCTTGAAATCAAATACGAAATTTGACTCTGTTTTGTTCTAGATTAAAGGATTTATAGAGACGTTTCTGTCAAAAAGAAAAAAAAAATAAATTTGTCACACAGTGTTATTTTAGAAATTAATTGTTTTTTTAATAAATAAATTTTATTATAATAAATATGTACATAATGTTAACAAAATAAATATGTATTTGTTTGCTTGTCGCTAAAAACTATAAATTTTTAACGTAGGGAAAAGTGAAGGGAATTTTTTTTGTTGTTGTAGGGAAAAAAGGTATTTTTTTTGACACACGTAGGGATTCTTTGAAATTTTTCCTGGCATCACTGTAGGGGGCCCATGAACCCCAAAAAATTTCATAATACCTGATTTTTGACTTTGATTGTCAATAACTTCGCTGGGGTGTTCGAAAACCATATTTCAACAGACAGCAGGGCAGAAGGGCATCGTTAAATTGACTTCGCTTAACATATAGATGCAGAATATATATAGAAAGTAATACTAAAGAAATTACAAACGGAATGACAATATACCTTTCAACCTGTGGTAAACGGTGTAATTATAAAGAGCATGAGGAACTAGAAAAGAAATAATCATTCCCAAAAAGTCTCAAAATTTGAACTTGGTCAAGGACGTAAGATTGAAAGTTAAATAAATTTAAAAACTGAAAATTGAATTAGAACTGAACCACATTGAAAGAATTATGCATCGTAAATTTAATGAATCAATTTCATTAAATTTTTTACATTAGTCCAATGAAAAATGGCATTACGGGAATGAAATTTTACAAATATAATGAAACAATTTCATAAACACTACGAAATTGAGTTTCTTAATTTCGTTAACATTTTTCATTAAATTAATGACAACTTAAGATCTCTTTCAAAAGAAAAATTCAAATTATTGTTATACATAATTTCAATAGGTTTTTTAAGATTAAAATGAGCTATTAATTAAATTATTTAAATATTAAATAATATTAATAAAAAAAGGAATCTTTTGTAAGTTCATATTTTCCATGCCAAATGTCACTAAAACAATGAAAACAAGATAAGATTCTTTAACTTCAAAATACTTTTAACTAAAAAATGTTCTTCCTATAACTGTTGTAAAAACGTTTTTTTAATTAAATTTTTAGCGGTAGACATGAAAATATATGAAAAAAATTGTTAATTTTAATGTTTCATAATCTTAATGAAAAAAATTCATTATGATAACGAAATACTGATTAAAGCTAAATGTTGGAAATATTTAGGTTTAAAAGCAAACAAATGCGAAAGAAAACACAAGAGCAACAAATTCTCACATTTTTTTTCTTTAATTGTTAATTTAAATACACAAAATTTGCGCAGTAGTACAAGTCAGAAAAATGGAATGATGTAAACGAAATATAAAAACGAAATAAAATTAATAAAACTTGATCATTTTGAAACAGGAATAAAAAAAAAATAAAAATCACAACAACTCAAAACACACATTGAAAAAATAGAAAAAATAAATTAAAAATTTCATTCAAATATAAAAACATTTACATTAAAATAATGAAAAACGTTTGACATTAAAATAATGCAAAATTTTCATTGATTTTATGAAACATTTCATTAACGTAGGGCTAATGTAACATTCTTCATTAATCCAATGAAGGGTTACATAGGTTGATTTTTAATATAATTTTTCATTGGAATTATGTATAAATCCATTGGATCTGTGAAGAACTTTTTTTTATTTAATTTAATTTATTTTCAATCTTATTTACATTTTTTCTTAAATTTATTCGTGCCATGGGCCATGAACTAGAACTGAAATAGAACTGAACTAGAACTGAAATAGAACTAAACTAGAACTGCACTAGAACTGAACTAGAACTGAACTAGAACTGAACTAGAACTGAACTAGAACTGAACTAGAACTAAACTAGAACTGAACTAGAACTGAACTAGAACTGAACTAGAACTGAACTAGAACTGAACTAGAACTGAACTAGAACTGAACTAGAACTGAACTAGAACTGAACTAGAACTGAACTAGAACTGAACTAGAACTGAACTAGAACTGAACTAGAACTGAACTAGAACTGAACTAGAACTGAACTAGAACTGAAGTAGAACTAAACTAGAACTAGAACTGAACTAGAACTAGAACTGAACTAGAACTGAACTAGAACTGAACTAGAACTGAACTAGAACTGAACGAGAACTGAACTGGAGCAGAACTAGAACTGTACTAGAACTGAACTAGAACTTAAATAAAACTAGAACTAACCTTGACTAGAACTGTATTAGAATTTTATTTATTAATTAAAAATTTAATTTTGAGGACATTTTTATTTTGAAAATATTTTTGTGAAAATTTTTCAAGTCTTCTGAAGATTTAAACGATTAAATTTCCAATTTTCTAAAAAAGATTATTTTTTTTTTAAAAATTTTGAATTTGCATGTGCGTGAACTAATGGCGTTTTCTTTTCTACAAAAAATGTGACGTTTTATTTTAAAAAAATGCAGTTTGGAGTCTGTTTCTTCAACATTTTGCTCCCGAAAAGGGTGGCTTGTTTTATTCTAAAAAACTCACCCTTTTTTGGAAGCAAAATTTTTATGAAATAGACACCAAATTGCATTTTTTTAAATAAAATGTCACACTTTTTTGTAGAAAAGAAAACACCATTATTTACAACTGAATTACAACCAAACTAGAATTAAAGTAAAACTCTCCACACTTAGAGAGTACTTAGGAATGTGTGAGAAATAAAAGACAACGTGGAAATGTCAGGGCCCTATTTCTCAAAAACAAAGCAACAATTTTAGTTTTTTTTTTTTCAAATGTATTTTACTTGTAGATTTGTAACTTGTAGTTTTGAAAAACAAGGACCAGGTATTAAAAACTGAACTCAAACCCATTCAACAAACAATTGTAAAGAAGCTTTATGTTTATGTTTATGAGACGGCGACAGTGTATATCATTAAAAATCTTTGCTCTTAATTTTTCGTGCCACTGAACTTTAAAAATACGTCACAAATACAGCTGCAAAACATTTTTGGGCACCGCTGAACTTTAATCTAAGCGAGAGCTTAACTCGGAACCAGAAGTATTAACTGCACAGAAATGTATAAAAGAACCTAGAAATTTAACTAAAACCTCAATTATAAGCAGAGCTTCTATCCAAATGAAAACCAAACGAATAAAATACATCCCTGTACATAATGGAAAATATAAATCAACAGAATCTTTTTTTTAATTTTTCGGAATACAAGAAAATGTTGGATAACTACATAAACTATGCTTTATCTCTTTAACCTTTTAAATCATTTAGACTTTTCCCAAATATTTGCAAAAATATTTTCCAACTTCTCTCATCAAATATTCTACTCAGCTTTACAAAAATTTTCCTTTATATACACACACTTATATAATTTGATTTAATTGAATTATGGTTCTACGTTGTCTTCGCTCATCGTTCTTTCAGTTGAAAGTCTCAAAAAGAAAGAAAAAACTCCAAATAAAATGAACAAAACTTTCTACACATAAAAGAAAATAGGAAATGAAAAAACTGCATTAACAGCATTTATGTCCTTAAATTGTCAGACAGACTGGTATCACAAAAAAAGAAGCCTACCACTACACGCAATCATACATGTTAAAAAAAGAACTATGACTCGTTTACTCCTTTGATTAAATGGAACATTTTCGTTGTCTAACTGCAAAAAAAAGGATAAAAATAAAATTGAACACAGGGTTGTCTTTAGTTACGTAAATTCCGCTGTCATGGCAAAAGCATCAATTGTTTGATGGTTAACGAATTTCTGTCTAAAAAAAAAATCAGTACAATAAAAGAAAATAGAATGAGTACTGAATAGAAAAAAAGTATATTTATTTTGGGCACGTTTCCTATAAAGAGAGTATAATTAATGGGAATGAGAAAAAGACTCTAAATTCATCACAAAAGAAAAAAAAGAAAATTATTTATTTGAATAATTAATAGCAATAGATTTGATGAAAAAATGAATACCCTAAACATATTTTTGTTTCAATTACATATTTTTAATTTAATTAAATTTAGTGTAGCCTACAATTAGGCCTTGAAAAATAGAAACAGCCAATTCCAAGATATGTATGTTTTAATCAAAATTAGATCTAAAACAATTTAAGTTATCCTAATAAAAATAAGAATAGAAAATTATTCAAATAATTATTTAAATATAAAATATTTCATCATTTCACACTGGTAGATATGACAATTTATCACAAACTCCCTAAAGTATACTAAAAATAACGCTTTATTTTTAAATTGAAAGAAAGTCATGGACATGATAAGAGTCATTTCAAAGTTGTTCCACTTACCCTTTTGATAATTCATATTGCTTTTTAATTGTTGATACACTTTGAAGCAAAATATATAAAATATTATGCGTTGAAAGATGGCAATTAATTAAATTATTTTCTATAATTTTGTAAATTTTTTCATCAAGAATACACTAATTAACACTTTAAATTAACACTTAAACCGCAATTTCTACTATAAACGACACTTAAGATATCTCTTAACAACCGGAGACCCTAAACGGTTTGGAACGTAGTTTTAATTTACAGACAATCTGGAAAGAGAAGAAAGAACAATAAATTAGAAATTTAGTAAAGTTTTTAAAAATTATAATTTGTTTTAATCAATACTTGAATACTTTAAATCTTATATATAAAAAGTTTTATTATAAAACTTAATATGACGCTAAATAGTCTTAGTATAAGACTAAATGTTTTAGTATAAGAGTTTCAAGTTTTATTAGGAAACATCATAGTCTTAGTAGCAGACTGGAAAGTCCAAAAAAAGTCATAGATGTCTTAGTAGAAGACCTATCAGCGTTGGTAGTAGACTTAAAAGTCTAAGTAGAAGTCTTGGTAGTCTATATGATAACCAGGGAAACCATAAATATGCAATTGCATGTTTTTCCTTGTGCGACAAATGAAGGCACAAACAATATATTTATCCGTTTTGGAGTCTTTTATGAATTTTGGCATCGATTTGTAAATGCATATTTTACCGTTTGCAGCATTTTTGTGCATAATTTAGTTAAACGAGCATTTTTGCAGCATATTTTAAGTTTATAGTGCATATTTTGGCTTTTAAAGGCATATTTAAATACATGTCCAATTTTGTTAGATGCTATATAATTTATTTTTTTTTTTTTTTTTTTTTTTTTTTTAAATTCTGTTACCCCAATTTCGCCATCTACATTTAATTTTTACTCTCAAATTGTAAGACAAAGCATGTTATTATTAAGGATAAATTATATGCGATGTGTATAATACGTAGAAATAAAGACCAATTTCTTAGTATACCGATCGAATCAAAATCACTAGTTGTCTGCCCATGTTAACCTTGTGCGCAAAGTACAAGTTCTAATATTGTAGATAAATTGATCGGCTGTAAGAAAAATCGCCCAAAGAAAAATGGCAAGAAAAAAATGAAAAATCGCCCAAATGAAGAATCGCCCAAAAGAACATGAAAAATAAAATAACCCAAAAAGTTATGTATGAAATTTTAACCAAAAGAAATGAAAAAGAGCCCAAAATAAAAAATGATCCCAAAATAAAAAAAACGGATTTTTCCCAAAAAAAAAAAAAAAAAAAAAACATTAAAAATTACCCAATTTGCAAAACAGTGTTTATTATTCATATAAATTTAGTAACTTACAAATGTAAGAGAAAAACATGTTTTATTATGGTCACAACCAACAAAACTGTTTTTAAAGAAACTTATTTTACCATAATGTGGTTGTCGACGACAATGATTTGGTTAAATTGAACATAATATGGTCAACATTTTTTTAAAAATGGTTTTGTTGTTTTTTCTCTGGGTGCATATATTAAACATATAACGAAAACACTTTTGAGTGGCAAGGATTTTCTCCCCTATGTTGTAACAAATACCGGCAGCGCTTGCTAAAGCGTATCGGCATAGCCGGCCTTCGGCCGGGCGCAAAGATTTTCTCCTCTTTGATATAACAAAGACCGGCTTCGCTAACTAAAACTTCTCTGCGCAGACGGCCTTTAGGCGGGCGCAAGGATTTTTTTCCTTTATGGTATAACAAGTACCGATTTCGCTAAGTAAAGCTTCTAAAATCTGCCTTGTTTCCAAACAAAGGCCGACTTCGCAGATAAGCTTTATTTATCGTAGCCAGTATTTGTTATACCATAGAGGAGAAAATTCTTGCGCCTGGCCGAAGGCCGGCTGGGCAGAGAAGCCTTAGTTAGCGAAGCCGGTACTTGTTTTTGTAAGCTATGCTTTCAAGTTTGTCCACGGACACTATGACACTGGACGTTATGACATGCCACCTTTTTGCAATATGTCCCGTTATTTTCATAAATAACATTTAGGAATTCGTCGTTTAGTAATAATGAATGATTTAGACAAATAGTATGCACGAAAAAATGGGCTATTTTTCATATAATATTTTTGGGTGATTTTTCATAATGAAAAATCACCAAATTTAAAAATGGAAAAATCACCCAATAGTAACGAAAAATAGCCCAACAATTTTGGGTCACTTTTCATATGAATTCATATGAATTTTTTTTGGGCGATTTTTCATTTATTTTTTTGGGCCATTTTTCTTTGGGCGATTTTTCCTACAGCCACTTTGATCAAATATGGACGAGGTCTGTGTAAATGGTGAGAATCGGTCTATAAAAACTTCTTTCCAAATAAGACTCTTTTTGTCAGTAAGCCATCTAATGACGATGGTATTTAAATTTAATTCGCCCCAAAAATATTTTACTGCTAATTAAACTTTTTTCAAATCGTTTCACATTTGCCCAAAGCTAAATCCTTAAATAGCTTTAACTTCCTTTAAATGTCAACATTTGTTAACAATTTAGCGGCCGTACCTAAAATCCCTTTAAGACAAAAACCCATATGGATGTTAATATCTAGATAATATACGGCACAAATAACTCTGATATGAATTTTAATCTAATATGGGCTTAAGCGATAATATTTTTGGGTTTTTTTTTTTTAATTTAGTTATTAAAATGTTATATTTTGTTTTCAAAATTTGCAATTTTTGATTTTTTAGGGCATATTTTTAACATTTTTCAGGGCATATTTATCAGTTTTTACTGCATATTCAATGCGCATAAAACGTGTTTTTTAGAGCATATTTCTGGTTTCCCTGATGATAACCTTGGAAGTCTTCGTAAAAGACTTGGAAGAATTTCGAAAGTTAAGAGAATAGTTTAATGTCTTAAACAAAGACTTAAGACTAAAAATCCTTAGTATAAGACTAAAAACTTTTAGTATAAGAGTTAAAATATTTTAGTAGACGACTTCGTAGTCTTAGAATAAGTTTTGGAAGTTTTAGTATAATGAAGTCAAAGTAGAAGACTTTTAAGACTAAGTAGAGAGAGACCTTAATAAAAGTCTTGGAAGTCCTTAAAAATGAATTTGAAGATTTAATTAAAGACTTGGAAGTCTTAGACAACGATGTCTTAGTAGAAGTCTTAAAAATATTAATATAAGACTTGGAATTCTTAATTAAGGATTAGAAAATCTCAGCTAAAAATTGTAAATTCTTAGAGATGGACTTAGAAGTCTTAGAAGAAGACTTCGAAAAAATTGTATAAGACTTAAAAAGTTTAATAAAAGATGAACGAAAATTTAGTAAACGATTCTTAGAGAAATATGTGGATGTCTAAGTAGACAACTTCAAAGTCCGAGCATAAAGGCTCAGTTAACCTTTACTTTCTGTTTCTGTTCTGTTCCGTGTCATTCTCTTAGTCTGCTTTCACACGTTTCATCTTTTGATGCTCAACTCTTGTTTTTAGGTGAGAGAAGAAAGAAGATAGGGGGTTAGTACGGAGATGCCTGTACTCGGTCAGTACGCTTTGTGTTTTTATTCGTTGGTATACGCACAACGATGGCTGCATGTAATTTTTTCCTTTTTATTTTCTCTTTGGTTCGCTATTAATAAAATTGTTGTTATTTTGAACCGAAAAAAGTTGAAACCGATTGCTGCGTGTGATTATATTGACATCTTTAAAAGGGAATTGAAAAGAAGTTGAGCATCAAAAGATGAAACGTGTAAATTTAGACTTACGAAATTGTAATACATAGTTACTTTTTCTGTAGTAACTTATCAGCCATTTATGACAAACTTATTAGTTTTGCATTCCATCGTTTATTTCAATAACACTAATGCACATAAATTTGAAAAAATTAAATTTTATCAATTCTTAAAATCAAAAAACAGTTTATTTCAATATAAATATGTATTTTTTATTATTTATTTTTCTGTCACTTACACTTACTTAACAAGTTTTTGATTTTAACAAATTGAACCGCAACAGAACAGAAAAACTTATCAATTTCATAGGTTTTTTAATAACAAAAACAAATCAGCTGATTCGTAACAGAACAGAAAATAGAGACTAATTCTGCCTTAACTGTTAAAAACTTTAGAAGGAGGCGTAGAAGTATTGGAAGATTTAGTAGAAAACCTCGAAGACTTAGTTAACTACTTCAAAATCTTAGTGGAAGAATAAATCGAAGTAAAAAATCTGAAAGACTAAGAAGATGACTTAGAAGTCCAAGTAGAAATCTTTAACGTCTTAGTAAAAGACTTGAAAGTACCAAGTTGAAATTCTAAGTGATAGACTTGGTAGTTTTAGAAGAAGACTTCAAAGACTAAGTATAAGACATATTAATAAAAGATTTTAAAGTCTTAGAGAATTACCTGCACGTCTTAGTAGTGGACTTTAAGCATAAGAGTGAAAAGCTTTAGAAGGAAACGTAAAATTCTTGAAAGATTTAGTAGAAAACTTGGAATTCTAATAAGAAGACTTGAAGGTCTTAGCAGAATATTTGAAAATCGTAGTAAAAGGCTTAAAGGTCTAAGTAGATGACTAATGGCTAAAAAATCAGTGAACGTTAAAACGCTGGTTTAGTTAAACTAAACTTAACTTAAATTTATATGTAGTTTAAACTCAACAGAGTAAATCAGTATCGCATGTATTATATGTAGCTTAAAAAATAACATGTGGCAGCACTACGATTAATGTTGTCAAATTCATAATATGGTCTGTATTGGTAGTTTGAACGCCCAATTTTATGCGATGGTTTATATATATACGGAATTATAGATTTGTTGGTTTAAACAGATTTTAAGCCAAAAAGAGAGTTTAACTTGCTGTGATTTATTAGCCCTAAGAAGTTTAAGTGGAATACTTTCAAGTTGAAGTAAAAGACTTGGAAATTAATGTAAATCACTAAGAAGTCATTGCAGAAGGCTTTCAACTCTTAGCATAAGACATGGAAGTCTGTGTATAAGACTGAGAAGTCTAAGTAAAAGACTTGAAAGATTTATTAGAATATTTTTAAGTTTTAGAATTGAAAGTTCTCGTAGAAGACTGAGGAGTCTTAATTTAAACATTTGATTTTTGAGCATAAGTTTATATAGATATAGTATTAGATCTTAGTATAGAAAGTTTTTTGATTTGTTTGAAGTTCTAGTAGAACACTTTGAAATCTTTTTTGTTTATGTTATAAACGTAAGTTAAACGAACGATTTTTTCGGTCGTGTTCTAAAAACAGGCAGTTAATAAAAGCCCTGGTAGTCTAAAAGAAGGCATAAATCTCTTAATAAAAGATTTAAAAGTCGAAAGCAAAGAAGTCTTAGTAGAACCCTTGCAATTCTTAGTATAAGATTTGCAACTCTTAGTATAAGACTTGTTATTCTTATTATAAGACTTGTAGGGCTTAGTTTAAGTCTTGTAAGTCTTGGTATAAGATTTGTAAGTTTTGGTTTGACGCCCTATGTTCTCCTTGAACATTTTATTTAAATATTTTATTTAACATTTTTAGTGTTCATATTATTTTTAAATAAATAAAGCCCATATATATATAGAAGTCTTAGTATAAGACTTGTAAGTCTTAGTATAAAACTTGCTAGTCTTAGTATAAGACTTGTAAGTCTTATAAGAAAATTTTGAATACTTGAAAATCCTAATAGAAAACTTGAAAGAGCTAGTCTTAGGTTGAGAAGTCTTTGTACAAGCCTTGCTAATTCCAGTATAAGACTGAAGATGCAGTCACATTATTAGACTTTAAAATCATAGTAGATATCTAAAACTATTTGTATATACGTTTAAATAAAATTTAGAATATTCTAGAGTCTCCTTACAAATTTTGTTGGGTTCTCTATTACGTCACTCTTAAACATAGAAAAATTTTTGTCTTTCCATTCATTAAATCCTGTTAAAAGTCAAACAGGACTTTTTTCTATTTTAAAGACAAGACAAACAAAAATAATATAAAGAAAACTTTATGCAGCATAACATTAATTAAGTTTGTAATGACAAAATACTAACATCACTTTCATATATCCAGGTAGAACTTTAAACATGCCAAAGGATCATAAAAAAATTCGTACTTTTTTACCAGGATAAAATTATGTTGTTTGCTAGATGAACATGTTAAATTTGTAAATTAAATTATACAAAAGTAAAAACACCTGAATGTGTGGAGAGATTTGGTGAATAAAGTGTTTTATAGGAACAGAATAGAATTTCATAGAATCAGGTATATGACGGAAAATTATTTTAAAAACAAAATTGTTTAAAATCCATAATGTCCTTTCAGTATCTTTAAAATTTGATTTCTTATAAATTTTAATTTTTTCTCCTGTCTATATTCTTTTACATGTTTTTATACTGTATTTTGAACAAAAAAATAAGTATGAAATTGATTTTAAAATCGGTTGAAATTCATCACACCCGCTAAAAACGATCATTTTGAAATCGTTCGTTTTTCATCACATGGCTGCATACACTTTAGGGACAAGCTTAGGGTAAATGTATTTATTAAAAACAGCCTTTTTAGTAAACTGAAATTTTTTACAAAATATTTTGATACATTCAAAAAGATATATTTTAGAAACATACATATTGGTAGAGAAAAAGTTTTACTGTACTGCGACATATGCCCCCCTTATTATCCCCTCTTTTATAAAGCAAAACGTACAGTTCAACTTATATTTCCCTATAACGATTAATCGCCGTCTTTCTCTTCTCGCAAAACATTTTATTGGGTTATTCTTTAGGTATTCATTTCATTATCTGTAAAATATAAAGCTACTCACTCACACAACGATATAAGAGGTGTAGCATAAACTACGGTTGCAATTCCTGTCATTCTCAGTTGTTGTAAGTTTATTTTTAACGTTTTTAAATGTAAATGTTTGTTGAAGTTGGTGGTGAAGTTTTAGGTTTTTTTGTTTTACTAGCTTCCAGTACCTTAAAGTCATTCTTTTTTGTAAAAAAAAACTACTACCACACATTGTAATGTGCGGCGTTGAGTTGGGAAGAACGTTGAAAGTATTTTGTATAGATATGATGGTTTCATTATTAGATTTGTCATTGTAAATTAACAACAAACAATGTATGTACATGTGGCACTTATAAAAACATGCATACCCAGACTCCACCCATCAATCAAATGCATGTGAAGTGTTGATCTAGTGGTGAGCTGACAAAGGACATAAAAAGATTGAAACCTATTTGAAGGACAAATAAGAAATTAAGAGAAAATTATAAAATTTAAAGAATAAAGAATAAAATTATTAAATCTTTCTTTTTTAATGATTATACAAAAAAGGTGCAACTTAAGTTTTTCTATAGAACCAGTTTTCTTTATTAAAACAACAAAAAAGAACCCTTTATTTAGAAAAATTGCAGAAAATAACTTTTTCTATAGAAAAAGTTGCAGAAAACCAGTATTTATATAGAAAAAGTTTCGAAAGCTTTGTGAAAGCCAAGTTTTCTATAGATAAATTGTGGAAGATTTTATTTTTGAAAAAGAGACGGAAGACAAGTTTTAAAAGTTTTTCTAACAATTTTGTGATAGACAAGTTTTTCTATACAAAATTTTGTGGAAGTCAAGTTTTTCTATAGAAAATTTTGTGCAAGACAAGTTTTCCTATAGAAAATTTTGTGCAAGACAAGTTTTTCTATAGAAAATTTTGTGTTAGGCAAGTTTTGTTGAAGACAAGTTTTGCTATAGAAAATTTTGTGCAATACAAGTTTTGCTATAGAAAAATTTTGTGCAAGACAAGTTTTTCTATAGAAAAATTTTGTGCAAGACAAGTTTTTCTATAGAAAAATTTTGTGCAAGACAAGTTTTTCTATAGAAAATTTTGTGCAAGACAAGTTTTTCTATAGAAAAATTTTGTGCAAGACAAGTTTTTCTATAGAAAAATTTTGTGCAAGACAAGTTTTTCTATAGAAAAATTTTGTGCAAGACAAGTTTTTCTACAGAAAAATTTTGTGCAAGACAAGTTTTTCTATAGAAAAATTTTGTGCAAGACAAGTTTTTCTATAGAAAAATTTTGTGCAAGACAAGTTTTTCTACAGAAAAATTTTGTGCAAGACAAGTTTTTCTATAGAAAAATTTTGTGCAAGACAAGTTTTTCTATAGAAAAATTTTGTGCAAGACAAGTTTTTCTATAGAAAAATTTTGTGCAAGACAAGTTTTTCTACAGAAAAATTTTGTGCAAGACAAGTTTTTCTATAGAAAAATTTTGTGCAAGACAAGTTTTTCTATAGAAAAATTTTGTGCAAGACAAGTTTTTCTATAGAAAAATTTTGTGCAAGATAAGTTTTTCTATAGAAAATTTTGTGCAAGACAAGTTTTGCTACAGAAAAATTTTGTGCAAGACAAGTTTTTCTATAGAAAAATTTGTGCAGGACAAGTTTTGCTATAGAAAATTTTGTGCAAGACAAGTTTTTCTATAGAAAATTTTGTGCAAGACAAGTTTTTCTATAGAAAATTTTGTGCTAGACAAGTTTTTCTATAGAAAATTTTGTGCAAGACAAGTTTTGCTATAGAATATTTTGTTGGAGACAAGTTTTTCTATAGAAAATTTTTCTATAGAAAATTTTGTGCAAGACAAGTTTTTCTATAGAAAATTTTGTGCAAGACAAGTTTTTTTATAGAAAATTTTGTGCAAGACAAGTTTTTCTATAGAAAATTTTATGCAAGACAAGTTTTTCTATAGAAAATTTTGTGAAAGACAAGTTTTTCTATAGAAAATTTTGTGCAAGACAAGTTTTTCTATAGAAAATTTTGTGCAAGACAAGTTTTTCTATAGAAAATTTTGTGCAAGACAAGTTTTCGATATAAAATTTTGTGCAAGACAAGTTTTTCTATAGAAAAATTTTGTGCAAGACAAGTTTTTCTATAGAAAAATTTTGTGCAAGACAAGTTGTTCTATAGAAAAATTTTGTTCAAGACTAGTTTTGCTATAGAAAATTTTATGCAAGACAAGTTTTTTAAGATTTTTCTTTAGAAAAAGTTGTGGAAGAATGAGTTGAGGAAGAGAAGTTTTTCTAGAAAAATTGTTAAGGATGAATTACTCTAAATAAAAGATTCGTGTTTGTTTTTTACATACAAAATTCTTTTGGTTCAACGACACCGCAACAAACAGCTTTTTATTTTATTTTTTTCTCCCCAAATTACAGCAAACTTTTTCCTTTAAGAGCTTTAATTTTTCTGTACAGTCTTTTATTGTAAAAAATTACGTTGTTATTTTACAAAAAAAAAAAAAATTATAAATCGAAAACAAAAATTACTAAAAGTTTCATAAATTTAAATTACTCTTGAAAGCAACAACACAAAATGAATGAATGAATTTTCAACAAAATCAACAGCAGGAGCTTTAGTTAATTGCTCGTAAAATAACAAAAAAAATTGTTCTTTATTCTTTTTGTATTTCAAAAAAAGTTTTTAATATTTTGTCAATTGTTATGTATTATTGTTGTTCGTTTGATTATATTGTAATACAACAGAAAAAGCAGTAAAATATTTTGTTCATTTTTACCTTTTGTACTGGTTGTTAATGGGTCCAAAAATAAATGCCCAAAAAAAGAAATAAAGTGTGCTTCAGTTATGAAATTTCAACTTTATATTTTATTTAATTTTTGTCGGAAATTGAAATAAGTTTTACAAGTGTTGTAACAGTTTGTATTTTGTTTTTATTTTTTTATTTTTTTTTTTTCTTGTGTTTTTGTATATGAATACTACTAGTATTTGACATTTTTAAAAAAATTTGCCAAAATTTTGGAGCAGCTTTTCCCATACTTTTGACATCGTTTTATCAAAAACAAAAGATAAATGGATGGTTAAAAGCGTCCTCGATAATTTTACAAGATTAAAAAATATTTAATTTAAATATAAAACATTTCCTCTTAATTAAAAAAAAGTTATGGAAGACATGTTTTTTTAATAGAGAGACTTGTGGCAAGTTTTTTTATAAAAAGGGTTATGGAATGCAAATTTTTTTCTATGAAAGGAGTTGTGGAAGACAAGTTTTTCTACAAAAAGAGTAGTTTGAGTCATTGTTATAAATGAAAAAGTTGTAGAAGGTAAGTTTTCTATTAAAAAAATGCTGTGGACGGTAACATATTTTTAATAGAAAAATTTGTTGGAGGTTAGGGAAGTAAGCGAAATTTAATCATTTTATATGATTCTTTTTATTGTAAATATGTAAAAAATTTTCTAATTCCGATTTTATTCCTTTAATTTCCTTTTCCTCTTCCCTTTTAAGTCGTTTTGTTTATCACAATATCACTTAATCATCAATTTTTTTTTCTTTAGAAATTAGTTACACTTAATGCTGGATTTATTTATACAACCAGCTCTGCGAGTACTTGTGAAAATCTCAATATTTAAATTAAAAGGGAGCGTGGAAAAAGACACACACCGCCGGAAAAAAGTTTAATTTACGCTTATAGCAAGAATAACGACATCCACAATATTAAACGAATATTTGCTGATATCACAAAAAAAAAATCTGTTTGTGGTTGCTGATTTTCTGTTTATTTAATACAAAATGATTGATGGATTTTTTATGCAATACAAATCAATTTTTTTCATTCTCTGAGGTTGCTTGAAATTAAAGTAAAAGTTTTTTTCAAAATCGAAAACAAAAACCAGAGATGGAAAATATTTATAATAAAGTGTTTTTCTAAAGAAAAACTTTTATGAAACGCTGCGTTTTTTCCAAAAAAAAATCTTGTGGAATGTAAATTAAAGTTTCTTAATAAAAAGATTTTAGATGTCAAGTGTGTCTATAGAAATTGTGGATTGAATGTTTGTGGATTTCATGTTGCTCTATAGAAAAAAAATGTGGCTAGCAAGTTTTTCTGCAGCAAAAGCTGTGGATGTGCAAGTTTCTGTTTTGTATTTTCTCCTTAGAAAATGCTACATATGAAATGTTTTCAACAGTTTCTATTTTGTACCTTTATGCGTTGTCCCTCCGGGGATGTAGATATTATCCCAAGGATATTTCACGTTTTGAAATTAAATTCTCCCAAGTACTTATAGTATATGCATACATGGGATGCGACAAAAATCCAAATGCTAAGGCTTTTGCAGTCTTCGTTATTTCTGCTTCTTTCGGGAAATGTTTGCTGACTTTCATGAAGGTTGTCTTTGCAAAAGCCTGCCTTACTACAAACGGATACTTCTGTGAACTAAGGCTTATAACCAAAGCCGCGGGAAGGGACAGTACTAAATTTTATACCAAAAGGCTTGTTTTACGTCCTTGAAGGAAAGTTCGACCCAAGAAAGTGCTATCCGTTTGTGATGTTGCTATTCAACAGAAGCTGCTGGACTTAAATAGCAGTAGAGGTTAGATAGCTCTGGCCTATAATTGTTATCAGACTATATACCATGAATTAGCCGTTCACACACAGGGGCGGTTGGTTTAAACATTGTTTGTTACCCACATGGATTGTATCCAACATGGGGTAAGGCCGACAGGCAGGTACTCATGCAAAACGTTTTCCCAACTATAGAAAATTTTATAAATGCCAATCTTTTTTCTGAAAACATGTTCCAGAGAGTAAATTTTTGAAAAGCTTTTCAATAAAGTGAATGTTAAATCGTAGAAAATGCTAAGAAGGTCAAGTTTTTACTTTGTGTAAAACATGCTGCGAAGGTGAAGTATTTTAGCAGAACATGTTGCAAAGGGGAAGCTTTTTTTCTGGCAAACACAAATGTTGCAAAGGATCAATTTGTTAAAAGAAAAATATTCAGAGCCAAAGTTTTTTATACCAAATATTTAAGAAAATGTTAAGTGGGCCAAATATTTCCTTAAAAAATTTTGCAGTTGAAATTATTTTTAAAAAAAAAGTTGCAGAGAGTAAAATTGCTAATGAAAAATGTTGCAGAGTTAGAGTTTTTTATAGCAAATATTTCGAAGGGATGGTTTTAGTATAGAATATATTGAAGAGGTCATTTGTTTTTTCTAGAAAATTTGGCAAAGGACAAGTTTTTCTCTAGAAAATGTTGCGGTTGATATCTTTTTTGAAAAAAAATTGCAGAGAGAAAAATTGCTTCTGAGTGCAGAGTTGAAGTTTTTTATAGCAAATATTTCGTAGTGAAATTGTATCAAAGAATATATTGAAAAGGACGTGTTTTTCAAGTACATGTTGCAAAGACAAGTTTTTTTTCTACAAAATGTTGCAGGGGAAATCTTTCTTTGAAAAAAAAAGTTGCAGAGAGTAAAATTGCTTATGAGAAATGTTGCAGAGTTAAGGTTTTTTATAGAAAATATTTCGAGGTGTTGAAGGAAATGTTGAAGAGGCCATCTGTTTTTTCTGCAACATGTTGTAAAAGACAAGTTTTTCATAGGAAATGTTTCAAAGGCCATCTTTCAAGAAAATGTTGCCGTTGAAATCTTCCTAAAAAAAAATGTTAGAGAGAAGTTAATTTGGTACAAGAAAATGTTGCAGTGAATTTTTTTTTTTTTGAAAATGTTTTAAAGTTAAATTTTTTAACAATTATAAAACATTTAATAAAATAAGGTGTTTTCTATAGAACATGTTGCAATGGGCAAGTTTTCCCCTAGAAAATGTTGCAGAGGGTAAGTTTTTTTTTTTTTTTAAATTTTGCTGAAACCAACATATTCTAAAGAAATTGTTATGGAGGTAAAGCTTTCTGTCTTAACATGTTACAAAGGCCATGTTTCGAAAAGAAAGTAAGGCAGAGGCCAACATTTTCAGCAGAAACTATTGTTTACGTTTTTATTAAGGTTTTCTTTGTTATATTATCCCTTCTCTGTTCTGCTATAGACCTTGTGATTTTCTATTTACTTGCCCCTTTTGTATAAGTGCAAAACTCTATTACAAAATACACAATCATTTTTCAATGAACACATACATTAACAGAAACAAATACTCTCATAGGATTAAAACAAATATATATAAATCAAGTATTTTGATAACTCAGTTAAGAACAAGTTTGAATCTGTTTTTATTTAAACGTTATTAAAACACTTTAAGCACTCAATTGTGGATTACAGATTATTTATATTGTTGCAGGCAGGCTAAAAGAAAAAGTTGATAAAAATCAAAAGTTTTCCAATAAAAATGTGAAAAAATAATGTGTATCCCTGATAGCAAAAATCCTATAAATTAAGCATTTAAGAGCCAACAAATGAATTGGTTTTAAGCATTTCACTTCTACTACAATTTTGTTTCTTTGAATTTTTAAACAAATGAAATTGAATATTTCCTGAAAATTTTTAAAAAATCTTTGCCAGAATTTGATCTAAATGTAGACACAAATAAAAACCATTAATGTAATTATAATAATGTACATGCTGTGTTTATATTCTTTAGTATTTTTTTTTAATTCACTTTGGCATCGGTAAAGTGAAAAAACCTGAAATCAAACAAATTTATATTGCCAAAAGTATGAGTATTTAAAGGTTAAACAAAGAGGGTGCATTACTCATAAACGAGATCAAAAAGCTAAACCGAAAAAGGTTTAAACCAACTTGGCAAATCTAAAAAACAAACTAAACCATGCCACTCGCTCGCCACCTCCAACTGCCACCACACATCCACATCATCATTATCAGGGCAAAATCAAATGAAACCAAATCTACACAAACAGCCAACACACAACTGAATGAAATTGAAATGATGATTTTAATATCAGACAGGACATGTTGGTAGTAGTTATAATAATATGTCGGTGTTTTTTTTTTTCAAATACATATCCAACGTTGGCTGTTATATTTGAGTTTGTTGGAAATTTAAATAAAATTTTCATATTGGCAAATCCATTATGAATATTACGCAAAGTAAATGAAAAGTTTAATGGCAACCAAATGAAAAAGACCACCAGTAGAAGAGAATTCTACGACTCTTAAATTAAAAAAAAGCAAAAGCTAAAACGAATTTAAAATTATGCTACAAGTCACAATTCAGCAGGTTTTTATTGAATTATGTTGATAAGTTATGTGGAACGCATAGAAAAACAAATTGATTTCCATTTACTTTTCTACAAACAATTATGTGAAAGCCAAATTTTTTCGATAGAAAAATATGTGGAAGGCAAGTTATTGTATAGAAAATTGTGTAAAAAGCAAGATGTTCTAAAGTCAAAGTTGTGGTAGGTAACAATAAAAAACATGATTAAGAAACATTTTTTGTTAAAAATTTATGTAAAAAGGTATAAAGGAAAAACATATGTAGAATGCAAATTGTTCTTTAGAGTAAAGGTAAGTTTTCCAAAAAAAATGTTGTGGGGAGTAAGTCTGGGATCACACTATGAAAGTTTTCTTTCAGAAAGTCTGATTTTATTGGTGAGAGGGGAAGAGAACATGCTTTTCCTTTCTCCTCTCTCACCTATAAACTCAGACTTTCTGAAAGAAAACTTTCATAGTGTGAACCCAGACTTAGTAGTTTCTAAAGAAAATATTGTGAAAGGTAAGTATTTCTCTAGAAAAAGTGTTGGCAGGTAAATTTTTGTATTAAAAGTAAAACTTGTGGAAGTTAAGTTTTTCTAAAAAGAATTTTTTCTTGGTGGACGATAATTTTTTTATAGAAAAAGTTGTGGAATGTAAGTTTTTCTACAGAAAATGTGGTGAAGGGTAAGTTTGTCTATAGAAAAGGAGTGAAGAGAGTGGTTTTCTGCAGAAAAAATTATGAAAGTTAAGTTTTTCTGTAGTAATCTGGTGGATGGTAAGTTTTTCTATAAGAAAATTAGTCGGAGGTAAGTTTTTCTTTATAAAAATTTGTGAAAGTTAAGTTTTTCTATAGATAAATTAGTGAAAGGTAATTTTTTCTATAGAATATTAGTGAAAGGTAAGTTTTTCTATAGAAAAATTAGTGAAGGGTAAGTTTTCCTATAGAAAAATTAGTGTAGAGTAAGTTTTTCTAAAGAAAAATTAGTGAATGGTAAGTTTTCCTAAAGAAAAATTAGTCAAAGGTAAGTTTTTCTACAGAAAAATTAGTGTAAAGTAAGTTTTTCTATGGAAAATTTAGTGAAAGGTAAGCTTTTCTAGAGAAAAATTTGTGAAAGGTAAGTATTTCTATGGAAAAATTAGTGATAGGTAAGTTTTTCTATGGAAAACTTAGTGAAAGGTAAGTGTTTCTATAGAAAAATTAGAGAAAGGTAAGTTTTTCTATAGAAAAAGCAGTGGAAGGTAAGTTTTTCTATAGAACAAGTAGTGGAGTGTAAGTTTTCCATAGAAAACGTAGTGGCAGGTTAATTTTTTCTATAGAGAAAGTGATAGAAACTAAGTTTTCTTTCTTGGAAGGTAAGTTTTGCTATATGAAGGTATGTTTTTTATAGAAAAAATGTTACAAAAGACAAGTCTGGCATATTTTTCAAAAGAAAGTGTTGATGTAGACAAGTTAAAAAAAACTGTGGAAGCAAGTTTCTCTTGAGCAAAATTTATGGGATCAAGTTTTTTTATAGTAAAATCTAAGGAGGTTAATTTTTTGTAAAAATTAATGCTGTGGAAGCTTAGTTTTCCTTAAAAATAGTTGTTCAATCTAAGTTGGTTTTAAGAAATGTTTTTTAGGCTCAGTATTTTATAGAAAATATGGTAAAGTTAAAGTTTCCTATAAAAATCTTTAAGTAAGTTAAGTTTTTCTGCATAAGCCAAATTTTTCTCTTTAAAACGTCTTAACTGGCAATAGTTTCGTAAAAAATTTATTTTCTTTTTTTTAGAAAATTTGTTGGATGACAAATTGTTGTGAAACTTTTTTGAGATTATCTAGAAGATTATTTAGATTGTTAGTGATTGTGTTATGTTCTTAGGATCCAGTTTTAGATTGTTAAATTTAAGAATTGTAATTTATTTTATTAAAAAAAATGTTGGTTTACAATTTTTGTTTAAAAAAATGGATTAAAAACTTCTGGTTAAAAAAATTTGTGGAAGTTTGGAAATTGTTGAAAATATTGTTAAAACAGGTTCGAGCTTTGCTTTTATTTTTTTTTATATTCTTAAGTATCTGACTTATACAACTAAATCTGCTTAGTATGTACATTTAAAATAAGTAGTACCTTTGCCATCATATGCATATTACTATAATAGACTTATGAATTAATGGCAATATATTTATGAAAGCCTGGTCAAAGTTTAACCAGCAGCTCTTTAACCACTTTACCTTTCATACCCCTTCGAGCCTTTAGCTCATCATGGTCATACATGTTATTGAAATTTTCATGGAATTTTTATTTTTTCCATTTTTTTTTCGTTATAGCCCACATTAGGCTTAAAAGCCAACGAAAAGGATAGGAAAAAATTATAAATAAAAGGCGTTTTGTTAGTAAAGTAAATGTTGACGTAATAAATTTACGTGATTGAAATGTTGCTATCAAAATCACACTCTAACATAAACCGACTACAAAATAAATTGTAATGTATTATGAGCAATTTAAAAAAATAGAAAGCAAAATCCCTTTCAATAATTTGGCAAAAGAAAAAAAAATATGACGCGTTCTCATAATTGAAAATTGTATGAACATGAATATGAATTTGGGTTTAGACAGGAACAAGGACGAAAGGAAGCAGGCTCCACAGATGATGATAATGAGAATGATGCTGATTTTAAAAAAAATATATGAGAAATTTAAAGCACTCATGTGCTCTGAAAGAAAAAAGGATATTGAAGTGTTAGTTGTAATGCAACAGCAGTATTTATTTCATTTATAACTATTTTTCTTTTTTTGTTAAATCAGTAATGAAATATAGTAATACTTTTTCTCCTAAACTTTTTTTAAATTTGCCCAAATTTGCTGGGAAAAATGGTTCCGTATTACTACTTTTTTTTCTGAGGGCACCTCCTCTTTTATATACACAATTTTTGAAGTGTTTAAATAGAAAATTTCCAAAAAAAAAAACCCCTATTTGTTTACCATAAATGGCTTCCATGCTACACAATCTCTGCAGGAAAAATATTCCTCGAAAAAAGGAAAGAAAACCAAAAAACCGCAATTTGGCAAAATGAGTATTATGGACGTTGATGATGAACGATACTCAAAACAAACAATTAACGCTTGAGTGATTTTGATAAATTTTTACTCTAAAGCATTTCATTACGTATTTTTTCACCAGCAAATTTGGCAATATTAAAAAAAAATTTGTAATGTTAAAACGAAAATATATAAATATTTTTTTTTTTATAAAAATTTAATTATGAAAAATTTAAAAACAAGGAATATATCGAGACCTTACCGCAAAAAAAGCTTAAGCGACATAATTTTCCATTTTAATTTTTTTAAATAAGTGATTTTATTGGCAACATTTGCATCATACCGAACGATTTTATAGCTAAAACAGTTTTATCGTAAGCGATAACTTTCATACAAAATTTTTATGAAATAAAATAAGAAAAACCTTTGTTTTTGTCGCTTATGGCTTCTTCTTCCCGTAATTCCCTGGGCTGTCCTCCTCCTTTGGGACTGCGCGACGTATGGCGAATTTATCGCCAATTGCTTGTTGTTGTTGCGTTTGTAGCAGCGAGACCTGAAGAAGGCCTTGGAAAGTTGGCAATGCTTGATCGGTGTTCTTTGAACTCCAAGGCCGGATCTCAAGATATAATCTGTTCTCATAAGCGTGAAAAGGACAATAGAAAGGCTAACAATGCAAGTCAACAATAGTACGATAGTATCTTCTATAGTATCTGAGGTTAATGACAGACGACTGGTTTAATTTCAGAACTCATGCGTGCAAATATCAACTGGAGTTCCGAATGCCTTGGCTATGCAAAAAATTGGGTAGGCTGGGCAAAGCAGAAGAAGACTTATTTCGCAGGTGACTTACTCGATACTCTTGTTTGGAACACCAGTATAGAAGAACTAAGCAGAAAAGTCTAATAAGAAGGACACCATATCCCTCTTTAGAAGAAGCTGCCTTCGAGTCCGCAGTGAAGTTCTCATTGTATCTCTGAAAGCAGCTAGTGTTATTGTTGGAATAAAACCGTTAGATATAACAGCAGTCACCAAATGTAAAATGTAAACTATACGATTAGTAATAACCTAAGCACTTTGGGAAGAACCCTACGTTCAGCAGAAGGGGATAAGTCTAGCTACAAGTGGCAACTATGGTCGAATAACAATAACACCTGGATGGTCAGAAAACAAGGAAAAAATTACAATACAATACAATTTCTATCAGGTAAAAAAGGCAGGTACTAATTAACTAACCCGTTTTGAAATTTGGAAAAAAATATTAAGTATGTATGTCTTAGCGAATACGAGACAACTGTCGACGTTTCATAAGCCAGAGACAGCAATTAGAGTTATTCGTAGGGGAGAACCTTGAAGCTGCGGAAAGATTTGCATGGATAACTGCCTTAAGGCCTACCCCATTGTGGGTCATAACCACTGGGTAACAAACATTGCTTTTACTAATTGCCCCTGATTGTAAGAGAAGCCAGCACACCCCGGTTACAATTATAGTACATAATCCTCTCTCAGGCCAAACTTTCATGCAAGTTGTGAAAAACTGGCCTTTAGTAAGATTTTCAGGATCTCCTACCCCGCGATTTTGAGAAGTAAATCAAAAATCTAATAAATTCCCAAAAGTAGCTTTTTAACGGAAACGCAAAACTCCTGCAAAGACAATCTTCCTGGAAGACAGAAAACATTTCCCGCAAGCAGCATATTAACAAAGGCCTCAATCAATAGTCAGTCTAATGCCGTACCACCAGGGGCTACTTACTTTCGTGGTACGAGATAGGATATCTAATAAACCGCGATCGCAAGAGATCCAGAAGATCTTCTAAAATCTATAAATTTTGGATTTTTGCTGAATCACCGTTTTGATTTCCACGGAAGATGTAACGCTAGAAGGGGAAATATCCTTAAGATGATAATAGCAAACCCCTGGGTGTGGGGGCGGAAGAACCATACAGCAGAATACTTGATCGCATTCATGCTTAGATCGACAAAGAATAGGGATGCAGTTGATAATTTAGTAGAAATCGTGAAATAGTTTAGCGGAAAATATTACTCAAATGGTAAGATGCCGAGGTTGTACCAAATTAAAGTTTCGCGAAGAAAAGGATTTTAGGATTTAAGTATCGTGTATGCCTAAGAGCAGACTGAAAGTACCCTTCAAAAATTTTACAGCTGCAGTGTATTCAAAAAAAAAACTAGCCCAGTTTAAGAAATAGACCAGACTAGAAATAGACTACAAAAAATTCAAGCAGACTTCACAAATGTCTAGTCAGAAGAAAGATACACTGAAGTCAAAACACCACATCACACTCCAGTCAATAGACTTAAACCTACACTATCTTTAAGCATATTGTCTGCACTTATAGTCGTCAATGCGTTTATTCACAATTTCGTTGACTCCTTTAAATTTTTTATTTGGCCCAAAAAATGCTGATGGTCTTTAAAAATTTTTAAGTCAACCTGTGTTCGCTTGATTTTGTAAATAATTATCTGTGTATGCGTGTTTCCAACAATCAACTTTAGATAAAGTTATTGGTCTGGTTATGAAATTAAGTAGATTTTACAGTTTTTTCTTTCAAACCAGAGTAAATCCTAAAACACGCTGATAGCCTTTATGTGTAAAAAAGTTTGTTTTTTGCGACGATTGGGCTGATGGCAAAAATTTACATCTTCGCCTGATAAGGTGTGATAACAAACTCCCTTAGTATTGATTACATTTGTAATTCGTTGCTTCAGACACAGTCTGAGGGTGTTTGGTGAGATGTTGTGGTAATCAATAATATTGAATAATTTTAATAATTTGTGGCTGTTTTAGGTAAAATTTAGATTGAGAAAGTTTTCTTTTTGTTTTCTTATTTGTTTTTTTTCTTGGTTTGAATTGAGCTTCATCGTTTTGCTTAAATTTTCTGTAATATATGCAAGGAAGAGTTCCTTTTCACCTTTTTTGGAGAATTTTTTTATTTGTCTTTATTTCTTTAAGGATATTATTAATGCAAAATTTTTAGATTTAATAAAATTAGGAAAATATTACTGAACTATAACTGAACTGGTGCTGATATGAACTAGAGCTTAACTAGAACTGAAGTAGAACTGAACTAGAACTGAACTGGACCTGAACAAGAACTTAACTAGAACTGAAATAGAACTAAGCTAAAACTGAACTAGAACTGAACTAGAACTAGAACTGAACTAGAACTAGAACTGAACTAGAACTAGAACTGAACTAGAACTAGAACTGAACTTAAACTCAACTAGAAATGAAAGAATGAAATAGAACTTAACTAGAACTGAACTAGAACTTTACTAGAACTGAACTAGAACTAAACTAGAACTGAACTAGATCTGAACTAGAACTGAACTAGAACTGAACTAGAACTGAACTAGAACTGAACAAGAACTGAACTAGAACTGAACTAGAACTGAACTGAACTAGAACTAAATTAGAACTGAACTAGAACTGAACTAGAACTGAACTAGAACTGAACTAGAATTGAACTAGAACTGAACTAGAACTAAACTAGAACTGAACTAGATCTGAACTAGAACTGAACTAAAACTGAACTAGAACTGAACAAGAACTGAACTAGAACTGAACTAGAACTGAACTAGAACTGAACTGAACTATAACTGAACTAGAACTGAACTAGAACTAGAACTGAACTAGAACTGAATTAGAACCGAGCTAAAACTGAACTAGAACTGAAACAGAGCTAAGTTAGGAATGAAATATAAATGAACTAGAACTGAACTAGAAATTTATTTAGATATTTAAATTTAATTTAATGTAAAATTTAAAGCTTAATTTAACTAGAAAAAACCAAGAACTGAACTAAACCTGAAATAAAACTGAACTGGAACTTGTAGCTAGAATTCATGCAAAAGCATCTTTTAAATATTTAATAACTTAACTAACACTTTCGCGTTCTTCTCAACTTTGACCTTTTTACAGTATTTTATTTTTAAAAAGAAGTTTTTCTAATGGATTAATCTTTGTTTTCGTTCGTAAATTTCTAACAAATTAAATAAAATCTAGTATTTTTATTTTCATTACAAATATAAAGACATGCAGGCTCTTGAATTAACACCGCGTCCGACAGTCATTTAGGAAGATAAAAACATTTACAGTCGCACACAAATTTAAGCGTTTGTTTGTTTATTTGTGCCAGCGTTCGTTTATTCATTCTTTCGTTGGTTCGTTCGCTCGCTCGCTCGATTATTTGTTTGTTCACTTGCTGCACTTAATGTAATTAATTTTAATTAAAATCCGACATAATGGTTTGTTGCGTACTTTTACAATGTCGAAATGATGTTGCTGTTCGTTTCTATTTTACTTCATTTTCTTACGCTTTTGTTTAAACTTGCATTGCAAGAGGGAAAATGTATGAAAAATAAAAGGATTTTCAACTAAACAGAAAATATAAAAAGGAAATAAAAACGTGAACCCCATGATAACAACTGTTTGTAACAAATTCAAGTACAAATTTTATTTAATCACAATGTTTTTCTTTTGTAAACAAGGAATAAGTATATATCTATGTAAGTATATATGTATATCTATGTATTTCTTCGCTATGAGCTAGGTTAACTTATACAACTAGACTGTTAGGATCTATTATTTATTGTGGCAAAAGAATTATATAGTTGTTTTAAAAATAATTGCAACGAGAGGTCTAAATAGATAATTTATTTTTTTTTCAAACAAAAATATATCAACAAAGTTTAATGTTAAAAAAAAACTCAGTAAAATTTCTTAAATTTTAATTTTTAAAAATTATCTTTTAATTAGGAGATTTTTGCGCTACATCTTATAAATAGCAAATTTGATTAAAGCTTCCTAAAAAAACGAAAATTGTATCGAAACATCCTATAAAAAGCAAGTGTTATTAAGAATTTCCTACAAAAAGCAAAAATCTCTTTAAATTTAAGAAAATATTGTATGTTCAAATAGCAAATTTGAAAAAATTTTCATACAAAAACCAAGTTTTCTAAAAAAATATTTTTACAAAATTTCCTATAACGAGTTTTTGCAAAATTTTCTCTAAATAACAAATTATTGCAAAATTTTCTATAAGTACCAAACTATTGCCAAATTTCCTATATTGAGCCAATTTTTTGCAAAAGTTCCTATGAAAACAAAATTTTTGCAAAAATCTCCTATTAAAACCAAAAATTTCCTTTAAAAACCAAATTTTTCCAAAAATTTCTTAGAAAAACCAAAATTTTCCAAAAATTTCTTAGAAAACCCAAATTTTTGCTAAACTTTTTATATATGAGGGGCTCAAAGCACAAGTCACTTATGTTAAATAATGAGACAAAAGCGGTTGTTTCGCTTGTGCTCCAAGCAAAGAAGGTATTTTAATGTCAAGTGTTTAAATTGTTGACCATATCTAGCGTCCGGATGAGAATCCTACATTCACCTCTTGTGCTCTGAACAACTTCTCCGAACTATACATATAATTCCATATGTAAGCTCAATTTTGGAAAAAGGCACTTAAACCCCTTGTGCTTTAAGCCCCTCATATCAAAACATTTTCAAAATTTCCTATAAATAGCAAACTTTTGTAACATTTGCTATAAATAGATAATTTTTGCAAAATTTCATATAAATAGAAACCTTTTGTATAATTTCCTATAAAAAGTTAATATTTGCAAAATTTTCTATAAATAAAAAATTCTTGCAAAATTTCCTATAAATAACAATTTTTTGCTAAATTTCCTATTAATAACAAAGTTTTGCAAAATTTGCTATAACAACAAATTTTTGCAAAATGTCCTTTATATAACAAATTTTGCAAAAGTTCCTATAAAGAGCAAACTTTTGCAAAATTTCATATAAATAGCAAACTTTTTAAAAATTTCCTATAAATAGCAACCTTTTGTATAATTTCCTATAAAAAGTTAATTTTTGCAAAATTTCCTATAAATAAAAAATTTTGGCAAAATGTCCTATAAAAAACAAATTTTGGATAAATTCCCTTTAAATAATACATTTTTGCAAAATTTCCATTATATAACAAATTTTTGCAAAATTTCCTATAAATTACAAATTTTTGAAAAATTTCCTATAAATAACAAATTTTTGCAATATTTCCTAAAAATAGCCAACTTTTGCAAAATTTTATAAAATACCCTGAAAATAGCGAACTTTTGCAAAATTTCCTATAAATAACCAACTTTTGCAAAACATCCTCTAAATTTCATATTCATAACGAGTCTGAAAAATTTCCTATAAATAGCAAATTTAACCCTTTCGAACCGACAAAAAATTGCTGGAAATGCAATATTGGCACTAGGTGAACCTTAAAGAATAGAAAAAAGTTAATAACTTTACCACGCCAAAATTTCAGATTTCGTCACCAGAGGCGCTGGGGGCACTGGGATATATAATCCCAGTCGGTGTTTTTAAATTAAAATTTGGGATAAAATGTCCCAGCAGTGCACATATTAAAAAAACTCACTAGAAAAAGTTTATCAATTTTATTGATTTATAAAAAGATTTACATATGATAGGGTGTAAAACAGTTAAAACATAGTGGAACTTCGAGGAAACAATTTCAAAAAAGTTTCCAATTCACTGGAGCCTCGATTTATATCGCAAAGCACAGACGGATTGTATTCGGGAGGTAATTCTTTTCGTGGCTGGGAACTGCCGTCAACCGTCCATATATTCGCAGTAGCAGGTGTTACTGCAATAAGGCAATCTTCTTCCACGTCGTCAGCACCGATATCGTCATCAGAACTGGACTCCATATCGCCTAAACACTGTTCTTCAGTTGTAGATGAATCGTTGTCCTCCGACGCTATATATTCAGATCCGCTATTTTTAAATGGCTCCGACTCACCTGAGGAATCGTAGAGCACATTTTCGATGTCATCGTCAGTAAGTCCAGCTCTCTTGCTGGTCATTATGCATATTGGGTATAGAAATTTAAATTTACCATTATTGAACTGATATGCAGTTAATATACTCCTGGGATATATAGACCCAAGTAAAAATACTACTGGGACATATAATCCCAAGAACACTAAACCTTAGTTATATCACGAATTAGTGAATTTCTAAACTTGAATTGAAAACACATAGCACAAACACTATATAAATACACGGGAAAGAAAAAAATATTTAACACTTACTGCTTTTTTCGTAGTAATTCGTATGCTTTTTTGCAAAATTTTCCAACACGTGTTCACTTCTTCACTAATTACAAGCAACTGCAGCTTCAAAATTTCAAGCAAGCATCGACAAGATGTGTTGAATGTCATAAAAAACGAAAAAAATACATTTGCATTTACATTCTTTATCAAATATTACCAAGAGGTGTTTTTAAATTTTTTTGGGATATATTGTACCGACCGGGTCGAAAGGGTTAAACAAAATTGTCAATAAATAGGAAATTAATGTTCTTTTCATATAAACTTAATATTTCCATATTTATCAAGCATTTACATTAAAAACTATTTGTTTTAATCTTAAAGACCCCATTTTATTTCATGGAAAAGTCCTGCTAAGAATAAAAAAATACGTTTGCCACATTGTATAGCCAATTGCAGTAAGTGAGTATATTTAAGTAAAGAGAGTTATACTCTTGTAACAAGTAGTGCTACTTCATGATAATAAAATAGCCGGAGAAAAATATATTAATAAATAAAAAAAAAAACATATGTTGAATGATGGTACAAAGAGGGGACATACTGAAATTTATACCAACAGTGAGTGATAAGCAAAATAAATGTGGTCGGTCGGTGGTTCGGTTTTCTTTTTAATAAATAGCAAAAAATATTTGTATAAATAACTCATATTTAATTAAAAGTTGACATAAAATAAATGAAAAATAAATTTAATTTTCGCAATAATGGAATAAAATCGAAAATTAAACGAAATTTAGCTGAAAGATATTTTTAATAAGAAATCCTACTAAAGTTTACTATTTATAGGGATTTTTTTTTTTAAATTAAATTTTTATAGAAAATTTTGACAAAACTTTCAATTTATTCGAAATTTCCTTCTTAATATATTCTTAGTTATCAAGTGCATATCTAAACAAGTAAGAAAGTATAGTCGGTCAGACCCGACCACATGATACACCCTACAGCACAGTATTTAAAAACAACATTTGCGAGAGCGTACCCTGTTTGGGATGCATTGGACAAAAAGGACAAAAATTATCCTTTAAAATGAGTGTTAGAGGGTTAATATATTCTAAGAAAAGAATCGCAATACAATTCTACTAAAGACATCTGAAATAGTCTTTTAACTCAGAAGTACATTTAGTATATTTTTTTGACTTGCACCAAACGTCTTTTCAAGAAATACTACTACTTTCATTTCGCACAGTGTTATAAACCCACTAGATAATAAACCTATTCCCTCTATTTTCAATTAGATTGGTCCTTGTGACAATGACAACCAATGCACCACAATTTTTCGAATTATCTCAAAACCTGCGGCCGGCCAAGTTTAACACGAACAGTATCGTTAAATCCACACTTAAAGTAATTCTGAGTCGATCGGTTTACTAAGAGACTGGTCTAGGACCAATATTTTAAGGCAAACATTAGCACAGACGCATCATACCATCCACACTATTGTGATGTAGGTATAAAAATATTTTAGATATTTAGAGAAAATTTTGCTTTATTTTCTATATTATGCTTTCCTAAGAAAATTCTAAATTTTCTTGCTTTTAATAGAAATTTTTGGCTATATTTGGCTTTTTATAAAAAAGTGTTGCTTAAATTGCCTTTTTATAGGAAATTGTGTAAAAATTTGCTTTTTATATTAAATTTCTTTTAATCTTGCTTTTAAAAGGAAATATTGCTAAAATTTGCATGTGATATAAAATTTTGCGAAAATTTTTAATTTATAGAAAATTTTACTCAAGTTTGCTTTTTATAGGAAATTCTACTTAAATTTGCTTTTTATAGGATATGTTAGATACTTAAATTTTACTAGCATTTTGCTAAAATTTGTATTTTTAGGAAATTTTAAATAAATTTTCTTTTTATAGGAAATTTTGCTATAATTTGGTTTTTACAGGAAATGTTGCTATAATTTGCTTTTTATAGGAAATTTTGCTATAATATGCTTTTTATAGAATATAACGCTAAAATTTGCTTATTAGAGGAATTTTTGCATAAATTTGCTTTTTATAGAAAATTTTGCATAAATTTGCTTTTTATAGGAAATGTCGCATAAATCTGTTTTTTAAAGGAAATTTAGCATTAATTTGATTTTTAAGAATTTTTTCATAAATTTGCTTTTTATAGGAAATTTCGCAAAGATTGGCTTTTTATAGGATATTTTTAATATATATTTGCTTTTAATAGAAAATTTTGCCAAAATTTGCTTTTTATAGGAAATTTTGCCAAAATTTGCTTTTTATAGGAAATTTTGCTAAAATTTGCTTTTTATAGGAAATTTTGCTAAAATTTGCTTTTTATAGGAAATTTTGCTAAAATTTACTTTTTATAGTTAATGTTGCATAAATCTGTTTTTTATAGGAAATTGTGCATAAATTTGCTTTTTATAGGAAATTTTGCTAAAATGTGCTTTTTATAGAATATTTTGCATGAATTTGTTTTTTAGAGGAAATTTTGCATGAATATGCTTTTTATAGGAAAGCTTGCATAAATTTGATTTTTATAGGAAATTTTGCATCAATTTGCTTTTTATAGGAAATTTTGCATAGATTGGCTTTTTATAGGATAATTTTAATAGATTTGCTTTGTATGACAATTTTGCATCAATTTGCTTTTTATAGGAAATTTGGCTTAAATTAGCTTTGTATAGGAAATTTGGATTAAATTTGCTTTTTAAATAAAATTTTGCTTATATATGCGTTTAATAGGAAATTTTATTTATAATTGCTTTTTATAGGAAATTTTGCTATTTATACGAAAGTTTGTTAAATTTGAAATTTGCTTAAAAAATATTTTGGTTAAAAATTTTGTCCTTTAAATGAATTTACAGGATTTTTTGGTCTTTCGGATTCTTTAAAATGTTCATAAAAAATTCGCCACAAAACAATGTTAACCTTTTTTGAAAGTTGAGCCGTTTTTTTTTTTACTTTTTTCCCCTATTAACACTTTATGTGTCTTAATAAACTTTTTAAACAATTTGCTCTATTTTCCAGGCAACTTTAACCTTTTTATTATCAAATAATCTAGAAACCAAAATTTTGCATTAAATTTAACAAAAAAAAAAACTCCTACTGTTCAAATTCCGGCTTGGTTCTCCAAAAAAGGTCATTTACATGTGCAAAGAAAATTTAACTTAAAAAAATAAATTTCTTTTAAAACTAAATACTTGTAGGGGGTCAAAGTTTTATAAAACTTAAGGTTTTTTCTTACAAGAAAAAAAATGGAAATTCTATGTGTGTTTTTAACACAATTAAGAGCATTTTGTATAGACTAAAAAAATATATTTCTTTCCAGTATTTTTTACCCAAAGTACTTGAATAAACCCACATGTTTACTTAGGCTGCTCCTAGTATTGGGGTTCTTTTTAAGTCCTTGTAAAAAAACTGCTTGTCTGAGTTGAATTCTTTCTTTCTTTTTTGCTTTCTGGAAAATATTTGTTTATTTTTACATGCATTTGTATGATCGCATAAAGCTTTTGTTGCTCCATTCAAGTTTTTGTTTGTCTGTGTCTATTTGCTATTTGTGTTTTTTTGTTTCACAAAATCACATGAACTTTGCTTTTATTTTCTTTTTGGATTTTTCCTATTTAGTTCCTTTTTATTTATTTATTTTAAATTGCATTTACGCTTTGCTTAACAAATGAAAGTCTTTTTCATTTGAAACGTTTGTTGCAAGGCGCGAGTATGTGCAACATTGTTTTATTTGTTTGTTTGCAAATGTTTTGTTTTTGTGAATCGGTGGAAATTTAAAGTGTTGCAATTTATTTTAAAGTCGATGAATTTAATTCGTGATAAACAGCAAAAAAACAGCGAGGCATCCAAAGAGCGCAACTAGCGAATAAACGAAGAAGCAATTAATCATCTGTCTGTCTGTCTAAATAAATAAAAAATAAAACTTAACAACCGTTTCTCTAAACACGTAAATTATTTTATATGTCCAAATTTTCAACAAAATTTTCTTTTCCTTTATAAAAAAAGCAATTTTTTAGCTAAACATCCAATACATGGAAATTTTTTTATAAACGGCCATTTTATAAAATTTAATAAAAATATTCAATAATGCAGATTTTATAAATATTTTCAGCAAAATGTTACTTTTAAAAATATCCTATACGAAGCAAATTTTAGATAATTTCCTATAAAAAGCAAATTTTAGAAAATTTTCTATAAAAAGCAATTATAAGAAAATTTCCTTTAAAAAGCACATATTAGAAAATTTCCTATAAAAAGCAAATTTTTAAATATTTCCTATAAAAAGTTAACTTTAAGAGTCTCCTATAATAAGCAAACTTTAGAAAAGTTCCTATAAAAAGGCGATTTTAGAAAATTTCTTATGCCTTTAGATAGTATCCTATAAAAAGCATATTTGAGAAAACTTCCTACAAACGCAAATTATAGAAAATATCCTATATAAAGCCGATTTTAGAAAATTTTATATACAAAGCCGATTTTAGAAAATGTCCTATAAAAAGCTAATTTTAGAATATTTCCTTTAAAAAGCAAATTTAAGAAAATTTCTTATAAAAAAGAAATTTTAGAAAATGTCTTATAAAAACAAATTTTCTATAAGAAGCAAATTTTAGAAAATTTTCTATAAAAAGCTAATTTTAGAAAATTTCCTATAAAAAGTTAATTTTAGAATATTTCCTATAAAAAGAAAATTTTAGAAAATTTCTTATAAAAAAGAAATTTTAGAAAATGACTTATAAAAACAAATTTTACAAAATTTTCTATAAGAAGCAAATTTTAAAAAAGGCTTGTTTTTTACAAAAGCAAATATCAGAAAAGTTCCTATAAAAAGGAAATTTTATAAAAATGTTCTATAAAGAGCAAATTTTTATAAAACTTTTAAAAAAGGAAATTTTAAAACATTTCTTATAACAAGTAAGTTTTAGAAAATTTCCTATAAAAATTAAATTTTAGAAATTTCCTATAAAATTTAAATTTCAGAAAATTTCCTATAAAAAGCATAATTCGAAAAAATTTCCTAAAAAAAAAATTAATTCTGGCAAAATTTCATATAACTTGAGAGAATTTCCTATAAAATGCAAATTTTAAATAATTTCCTATAAAAAGCCGATTTTAAAGAATTTCTTATGCCTATAGATAGTATCCTATAAAAAGCATATTTAGGAAAACTTCCTATAAATGCATGTTTAGGAAAACTTCCTATAAATGCATATTTAGGAAAACTTCCCATAAATGCAAATTTTAGAAAATTTCCTATAAAAAGCCGATTTTAGAAAATCTCCCATAAAAAGCCGATTTTAGAAACTGTCCTTTTTAAAGCTAATTTAATAAAATTCCCTGTAACAATCAAATTTTAGAAAATTAGCTATAAAAAGCAGGCTTAAGAAAATTTTCTACAAGGAGTTAATTTTAGAAAATTTCCTATAAAAAGTTAATTTTAGAAAATTACCTATAAAAAGTTAATTTTAGAAAATTTCCTATAAAAAGTTAATTTTAGAAAATTTCATATAAAAAGTTAATTTTAGAAAATTCCCTATAAAAAGCATATTTAAGAAAATTTCTTATAAAAAAAAATTTTAGAAAATGTCTTATAAAAACAAATTTTAGAAAATTTCTTATAAGAAGCAAATTTTGAAAAAAGCTTCTTTTTTGCAAAAGCAAATTTCAGGAAAGTTAATATAAAAAGGAAATTTTATAAAAATGTTCTATAAAAAGCAAGTTTATAATAATAATTAATATTAAAATATTTTTGGCAAAATTTCCTATAAAAAGCATGTTTTGAAAAAATTTCCTAAAAAAAATTTATTGCCAAAATTTTCTATAAGAAACCAACTTTCTTAACAGAGCAAATTTTAAATAATTTCCTATAAAAAGCCGATTTCAAAAAGTTTCCTATGCCTATAGATAGTATCCTATAAAAAGCATATTTAGGAAAACTTCCTATTAATGCAAATTTTATAAAATTTTCTACAAAAAGCCGATTTCAGAAAATGTCATATAAAAAGAAAATTTAATAAATTCCCTACAAAAATCAAATTTTAGAAAATTAATTATATCTATAAAAAGCAGAATTAAGAAAATTTTCTATAAATAGTTAATTTTTGAAAATTTCCTATAAAAAGTTAATTATAGACAATTTCATATAAAAAGTTAATTTTAGAAAATTTCCTATAACAGGTTATTTTTTTAAAGTTTCCTATAAAATCATATTTTAGAAAATTTCTTTTAAAAAAGAAATTTAAGAAAATTTCTTATAAAAAAGGAATTTAAGAAAATTTCTTATAAAAAAGAAATTTAAGAAACTTTCTTATAATAAAGAAATTAAAGAAAATTTCTTATAAAAGCTTATTTTTTACAAAAGTAAATTTCAGAAAAGTTCCTATAAAAAGCTAATTTTTATAAAAAGAAAATTTCCTGTAAAAATTAAATTTTAGAAACTTTCCTATAAAATTTAAATTTTAGAAAATATCCTATAAAATTTACATTGTAGAAAATTTCCTGTAGAATTGAAATTTTATAATTAAAAAAAGTGTCTATAAAAAGCATGTTTTGAAATATTTACTAAAAAAAATAATTTTTTGCTAAAATTTCCTAACAAAGCCGATTTTAGAAAATTTCCCTTAAAAAGCCTATTTTTTCCAAACTTCCTATAAAACGCAAGTTTTATAAAAATTTTCTAAAAAATGCACATTTTATGACAGTTTTCTTCAGAAGGCAAAATATAAAAAAGTCCAATAAAAATCAACTTTTTGCAATGCAAATTTCTTAAAATTTAATTTTACAGCTAATTTTTTTAAAAAGGCAATTATTGTAAAATTTTCTATAAAACGCCTTTGCGCATTTTCCTCAAGGTTGCAAAATTTTCTATAACCCTAATCAACTCTAAAAGAAAGCCCTAATTTTATAGTTTAAGAATAATATTAGTATGTACAACAAAAAATGTCTGAATTTTTTTTGTAATTTTTCTCACTAATTTTCTACTTAAATAGTTAGTATTCTCTCTCTGATTTTAGAATATCATTAAAAAATATTTCATGTTAAAATGAAGCAAAGTATTAATATGTAAAAATGTATTTTCCGGTATGTTTATATGAACTGAAAAGAAAATCTAAAAAAAATGTTTAACATACAAAGGACTATAGATGAATATATGAAAAATATTACAGCAAGAAGAAAAAAAAACAAGAGGAGTTGATTACACAAAGGAAAATTACGGCGAATCATTTCCGTTGTGTTTGCCTTCTGGCATTAAAAGCATAAAATAACATTAATTTAACACAAACACATACATAGATAGTAGAGAAACGCATACACATATACCCAGCGGTAAAACTCAGAAGACCTTCTTACTTAAGGCCTTTTAAAACACCTGCTTAAATATTGTTTTGATTAAATTACTATTCTTATCTAACTGCTAAAGAATGCCTTACAGAAGGCCTCGGCTCTTTGTTGTTAAAGATAAGATACACCTTTCAAACTAGCTTCTATGAGAAGAGAGTAGAGGAGGCCTTGTAGAAGGCATCCGTACTCCTTCTTTTTCCCGCTGGGTAACGGTTTAAATGTACACACATATAAAATATTTTAAATACACCCTGCAAATAATAGGACCAGTCCAAACACGCGTGTAAAGAGTAGTCCACAAGGGACCAGGACTAGTCCACAAGTAACCCAAACGTATGGAAAAAACCTGGTCTATTTAACATTACGATGTCCTAGGAGAGGACCATATAACCCACCTTTGGACCACTAAGGAGTAGTTTTAAAACTACTCCGTGGTATATAACCCACCTTTGGACCAGTAAGGAGTAGTTTTAAAACTACTCCATGGTATACTCAAGAGGATTAGTTTTGAAGTCGTTTAAACACGAAAGCATGTCGTTAAAAAACGAAGACATGTCGTCTCACTACAAACACTTTTTAACAATGGCATGGTCCATGCTTGCATTACATCGGACTAGTCCATGGAGTAGTCCATTTTATCAAAATGGGTCAGGTGGTCCAATTTTATTTGCAGGGCAGTTACTCACACTTATATAGTTTCAATTACAGTGGGGATCATATATGATGTTAATTGTATGAAGTAGTTTTACAAATATTTCATGAAGACCCTCTAATACCTTCTTAAAAGTTCTGCAATGTTTATATCCAAACTTAGTCTTCTGTTTCAGAGTTTCTTAAAGTTCTCTATCAAACTCTGATGAACTTCTTTTTAAGAAATGTTGCACAGACTCGTAGTATATTTCTGCTTAATTGCTTATTTAATTATATGTAACTATTTTAACAGAAATAGTGCTTTTACTTTACACAACATTTCCATAACAATGTTGCCAAGTTTAGTTGTAATTTTTCTTAATTATTTTACCCAATGAAACTGTTTGTTATGAAACCTTCTGCTACTTTATTTAAGCAATGTTGTTCCCTCCAACTTTCTGCAACTCTTCTGTGTTGCTTTTTTTTAGCTGCTCACCTACTGTAAATTCTTGTAAAAATAACAGTTGAAAAAAAGTAGAATTAAAATAAGCTCAAAGCAATTTAAGGACTTACAAATAAAGAGCATATGTAGCAATGAATTTCTTAGCAGTAGTTCCCAGTTGCCCATGTCTTCCAGACAACGTCGACGATGCGTACAAGACCCATAGTAAATCCCTGACGACATGTTGGCGACAGCCCATGCAAATCGTCGACGTCTTTTTCGAACAAAGGGCACTTAAGTCGTCACGACATGTGAGCGTCATTATCATGCACATGTCGTTTATGACCATATGGGTAAAAATGTGGTTAAAGTTGTCATTGGCGACTATATAAACGACATTTTCCTCATATAGTCGTTAATGCCTGATTAGCGACATTACCTTGATAGTGCCGTTAATAACAGTATTGTAGATTCTATCTACAATTTAGTCGCTGATAGGTAAGTGACAATTAGAGGTGTAACGAATACCGATATATCGGCGATACTTCAAATTTTTCGATATAACCAGGATAAGGGGAAAGGGGGGTACCTTGAGGATATAGATACTTCAAGGTCAAATAAGTTTCCTGGCGACTGCAGTATGTTTTTGGCAGAGGCTCTAGGGATTTTTAAGGCCGTAGAATTGGTAAGAGGTAACATTTCTTGGGCTCGACGGTCACTATTTATGTGGACAGTTCTTAGGGCCTTGATGGGCTGTGAATTTACACTAGTAAATGACTGCAGAAGAGCTGTAAGGGAAATATTAGGAGAGTATGTAGTGTGTGTATGGCAATGTAATCATCAGGAACATTCATTTGTGGGGCAGGACATCATCAATGCACGTATGTCCAATTTCAGAATTAAAGAACAGGCCAGAATTACGTTGTATGTTACAAAATAATTGTTCAGGAGAGCAAAAAAGCGTTTTTAGCATTCAGGATTATTTATTATACCCTTCACCTCAGGTGGAAAAGGGTTTATATAAGTTTGTCATTCCGTTTGTAATTTCTACAATAGTGATCTAAGACCCTATAAAGTATATATATTCTGGGTCCTTATGAGGAGAGAACTTGATTTAACGATGTCCGTCCATCTGTCCGTCTGTCCATCTTACGTTTGATATGTGTTTTCCGGAGACTCCAGACTTGATAGCGGCTAGGTTGTTTTACATTTATGTCACATATAGTCCACCATTTCATGCTATTGAAATTCAGCAAGATCGTCCACAAAAATCCCTTGTGGTTGTTGTATTTTTATTACTTTTTGCTGCATATCTTTGGAACGGCAAAAGCCAAAGTTTCAAAATTAGGTACACACATTTAGGTTGCCAATACACACCATCCTACAAAATGTGGCTGGGATTGAAGAAGTGGGCGTGGTACCTCCCATACAAAAAAAATAAAAATTGTATAAAAACCTAAATTTTAGGGCTGCCATATGTTCTCTGGATATGACTTATATACCAAAATATCGGAAATTTTTATGAGTTATAACCGAAATACTGGGGTCTAATCACCGCATACGATATCGAGCAAAATTGATCGAAATTATTTATTTTGGTATCTTGAAACTCGATATCGAATGAAATGTATTGAATTTGAAATAATAGCATTCGACATCGGGTAACTCGACATTACATTTATCGAGTTTTCATTCGATACACCAGTGTCTATCGTATGCAAAAAAAAAATCAATAGTTTATTCGATACGATAGTATCGAATGCGGTGATTAGACCCCTGAATTCCAAAAAATCACCGAAGGTAAAAATATACCTTTTTTACTGTAATTTATACAATATTGATCCTACACCCTATAAAGTATATATATTCTGGGCCCTTATGAAAACCGAAGTTCAAAACCGGTTGTCTCTTATTTTAAAAAATATTTACCAATTTTATTTAGTTTTTGTCTAGTTGCTCTGTATTCTTCGCGCACAATGGTGAGGGTATATAAGATTCGTCACAGCCGAATATAGCACTCTTACTTGTTTTTTAATATTTTTATTATCAAAAAGAATGATAACAAAAGCAACAAATCAAGAAAATTTAAATTAAATACAAAATTAAAGTTTATAATTTGTTTTAGTAGAGGACACTTATGAGATCACTTACGTTGTCCTCAATAAAGTATTATTCAAGAAAAAATTTAAAAAATGTCTCCAAAAAAGAAGTGAAAACGATTTTAAACACGACAAAATACACGTTTTGTTACTTAAGTTGTCGTCATCAATGTTATATAGGCGACAAATTGAAAAATGTCCTAAAGACATCGTTGACTATATTTGCGTCTATGACTAATTTGCCAACTGGGTTAATATGTAAGTGTGTTTAAACAAAAACAACGCATATAAAAAATATACAAACACATGTAAGAACATAAAATTTAACACGCTTAAAGGGTTAACTACAACACCTACATAAGCATTTGCATATAAACACTATATTAACACAAGGATATTAACACCACATACTTACACTTACACACATAAACAAGCAAATATTTCCTTTAAACATTCTTATAAAAAAAAACTCTTCTCTAACAACCAGCAAAGTAATGACAAACCAAAAAAAAATCCTTTTAAGAAGACATTATGTTCTCTATTATAGCAAATATTCTTTGGCAGAAAAGTTGAGAAAATTAAATATCATAAATTAAATTTAATTGAAATTCTTTTTGTGAACTTTTCTAAGAAACTAAAGTTAACAATATTAAATGTCACATGTATGTTTAACAAAAAAAAAGGATTTAAGCAAAAACAGCTAAAACAGTTTGTTTTTTTTTTTCAATAAATTTTAAACATGTGCTTCGCTGCTCCTTTAAGTATGCTTTAAATTTTTATAACATTATTGTTGACTATAAATTATACCTGATCAGCCCATTGCAAACAAACCTTTTTTAACGTATTCGGTTTTTTATTTTAATTTAAAAAAACAACCTTCTTTTAATGTTTCCTGGCCTCATAAATTTGTTAGAAATGTATTTCCGTTTGTTGGAATTCAAATGAAATATTTTTTTGAAATATTGTAGTGTATTAAGCCACTTGGAATGTTATTTTTTAAATGAAACTAAAAATACTATAATTCATGTTAGATCTTTTTAAACTATTTATAATAGTTTTTGGCAAAGGAAATCAAAGTAATTGGGAAAACAAGGCTAATGTTAAAAGTAATAATATCAAATATATTGAATAGTATTTCATCTAAGTAAAATTGCAATGGAAAATTTCAGGACACCTTAGCAACATTGTTGCAGCAACATGGGGCACCCAAAATCTAAGAATAATAGTTGAACTTCAAATGCACCCACTAATAATCTTTGAACGGTATGCAATAACTTCAGAAAAGATCATTGGAACATATTTTTTCCTAAGCGATGAAAAAGTTGCGAAATAATTTCAATGGCATTCAATACTGGGCACTGATTGAAAATTTTTTAGAGCAAGAGATAGAGCACAATTCAGAATTGCGGTTCAAATAAGATCCAGCCACAGCTCAGGCAGCTCGTTCAGCTACGGCTCATTTTTTGGTTATCATTACGTAACTTATGCACCACCCTTTACAAAACGCTTTATACAATAGTTGCTTATATCAGAAACATTATTGTAACTGAATAACTATTTCATAAAGGTTGGTTAAATTTTAAAGCTGAAGTTGTATATGAACCACTAGGGTGGTCGTTAACTGTATGGGTCAAATTTTTGTTTCTATTTTTCCATGCTCTAACCCCCCCAATTCGGTGGGTATTGATAAAAAAACAATTCAAAAAAATGTTTAGGACGATCGGCGAAGGCTAAGCCGTCCCTCAAGCCCGCCAAAGTGTGAGACAAATCGTAAAGTCCGACTTGTTTGACTTATATTTGGGAAAATATTAATTTTACATAAAAAACGTTTTCTAAGAAGTTGTTGTTAGTAAAGTTTCCAACAACTTTTGCCTTAACAAGTTTTCTCTAAAGCTCATATTGAAGAAAACCTAATTAAAATAATAAGTAAACAGCAGCATTGATGCGAATTTTTTCTTTAGAACTGTTTTTTCTTATACACGTCAATTCAGCTTTAATATTTGTGTTTGTGTGCGTTTGCTTAAAAAAAAATAGTCGAACGCATATCATTTGTTTCTAACGTACCACGGTTGATAAAGTAGGTGAAATTGTACTTTTTTGATACAATTCAAAGCCAAAAAGTACGGTGGTACCCTAGGGTGACCGTTACAATCAAAAGTCTGATTTATTTAGGTCTCACTCGCCAATTTGGTGGGTATTGATAAAAAAACAACTCAAAAATTTTTGGGACGATCGGCGAAGGGTACGCCGTCACTCAAGCCCACCAAAGCTTGAGAAAAATTATAATTTTACATGAAATCTGGCTTTTATGTTTAATAACCTAGAAAATATTAATTTTGTAGAAAATTTGCTAATAAGTTTTCCTTTATCTGTTATTAAACAAAATAAACTGAAAATATCGAATAAGCCACTAAAAAATCTAATTTTTAATTCATTAAAACCGACCAGCCGGGCACCTGGCGTTTTACCCTAATTCGGGTACGCTGAATTCAGTGGTGCTAACTGTTTTTTAGGTTAGCTCTTGTTTTCAAAATTTCGAAAACGGAGGAGGTTGCACAGCGTACCTCAAAAACGGTTTAGTTTACAAAATAAACTATAGGTTTTTCTAATATGCGTAGTCGTTTTAGACACCAAATTTTTTTTGGCAATGGGGATAAAACAAATTATGTGAGGTTGGTCATACATTTGAGCCAACTTAGGGCAATCTTGGCGCTGCAGTGGCCAAATTTAAGAATCTATATATAAATCGGCTAAGGCAAAACAGTTAAGAACACTTTCCTGCTCTGTATGCCAACCGATTTGAACAAAATATACACCATTTGAAAGAAATTTACTCACAGAAGTGCACAATATATATTTTATTAAAATCTGTTCAATAATTTCAGAGTTATAAGCGTTTAAAATTGCTACTTACACAAATGCAAAATAAATAAATAAAAATTTATTTTCAATTATCAAATAATAAAAAATTAGGGTGATCGATTATTCGATATTTTTCAGAAACCGGGTTTCGAATATTTCGACTGTATAAATCTTAGGATAAATCAGGCCAGGCAAAACAGTTAAGAACACTTTCTTCCTTTGTTTGTCATCCGAACCTCTATGGGGAGAAAAAAGGGGAAATACGGGAAACTTAATTTCTTTCTTTTACTTTTCTGTGCTTCATGTGATAATTTTTTAATTTTCTATAATATTGAACTCAGAAACCTAAAATTATAGGTGTAGGGTCCTGAGTGAGTGATAACCTATAAGATAAAGAATGCTGGTATTTTTTGTTTTTCATCTGGAACTTTTTTGAATTTTCGTTAATATTCGACCTATAAAGATAAAATTATACATTAAACTGGGTGAATAAGAACATGTAAGGGGAGATTTTTGGTACTTTTTCGTTCAACAGCTGGTACTTTGATTAATTTTCGTTAATATTAGACATAGAAACATAAAATTAAACGTGCAACGTCCTGAGTGGATGACAATATATAAAGGAGACTTTTTGATACTTTTTTGTTTTTCAATTGGCATTTTTTATATTGAACTTACAACATTAAATTAACTCACGTAGAAGATAAAATATGAACCGGAGGTTGGTCCCTCGCCAAATCGATCCACTTTGAAGAAAAAATTAATTCTCGAAACAAATAAATTCATATATGCTTAGATGAATTATGTTTTCTTCATATTTACAAAAAAAATTTATGGTCGAATTTTGACCATTAGGCGAACACTAGTTATATTAAACCGGCATATTTGTATGGGAGCCCCCCTAAAGGGTGGAGATATAAGGCAAGTATGTTTTAAGAAAATGTTAAGCACAAAAAACTAATGAAGGTCCGTCATATATTTAATCCCCCTTGGGGCGATTCCTTGGCAGTTCTGGGGCTTTTTCTTCAATATATTTCTAGTCTGTGTTGACAATTTTATAAGAGAGCCCCCTTAAAGAATAAAGAAAGCGTGCAGGTAGGTTACAGGGACGGTAAATGAGAAAACCAATATCGTACTTACGAACTTCTAAAATCGTACTTTTTCGACCCCAATAGTAAGTAATAATTTTTTTTTATAAAAGAAAAAGACTTTTGTTTCGGTTACACTTGAAACCATTGGTACATACGGTCTATTTCGTTCCTTTGTTTTTATAATATTTTGGCATGAAGGCTTATATGCTGCCGCTGATACTTGATTTAGAATGTGGCATATGCAATCGTCCAATGATCAAGTGCAAAAATCTATTCACAATAGCGAAGTTTAGTGTTTGTTGCAAATGGTCTTGCAAAGAGCAAATGCAAAATATTATAGCTGTTTTGTTAAATCCAACAACAAAATACACAGAGTTTTGTTGCACTTTGGCAAAACCATTTGCACCAAACACTGAAATCCGTTTATATTCATTGGACAGTAAATACGAGTTGCCATTTTATATTAATTATAAATATTTAGGTTTGAAAAATTTGGAAATAGTACCAAATGATTCACGGGGGTACCACCGTACTTTTTGGCTTTGAATTGTTTCAAAAAAGTACAATTGCACCAACTTTATCAACCGTGGTACGTTAGAAACAAATGATATGCATTTGACTATTTTTTTTTTAAAGCAAACGCACACAAACACAAATATTAAAGCTGAATTGACGTGTGTAAGAGAAAAACAGTTCTAAAGAAAAAATTCGCATCGATGCTGCTGTTTACTTTTTATTTTAATTAGGTTTTGTTCAATATGAGTTTTAGAGAAAACTTGTGAAGGCAAAAGTTGTTGGAAACTTTACTAACAACAACTTCTTAGAAAACGATTTTTATCTAAAATTAATATTTTCCTAAATATAAGTCATACAAGTCGGACTTTACGATTTTTCCCAAACTTTGGCTTGCTTGAGGGACGGCTTAGCCTTCGCCGATCGTCCTAAAAATTTTTTTGAGTTGTTTTTTTATCAATACCCACCAAATTGGCGAGTGAGACCTAAAAAAATCCAACTTTTGATTTTAACGGTCACCCTAATGAACCACACCTAAACGTCATGTTTTTTCTGCATTTCATTTGACATTTCTCAATTTCAGACTTACTCAATTTGAACCATGGAAAGATACACAACCGAGCAACGTGTTAAAGTTATTTAGGCTTCTTATGAAAATGGGCGTTCAAATAAAATGCATATCGTGCATATTCGAACAAAAAAATCTTCATTGATGAGGCACATTTTCACCTCAGTGGATTCGTCAATAAGCAGAATTGGAAGATATGGATGTGGACAATATGTGGGTTTAACAGGATGGAGCCACTTGCCACACGGCTAACGAAACAATGGCTCTTTTGCGCGACAAATTCAATGGCCGTGTTATCTCACGTGGTGGCGATGTCAATTGGCCGCCAAGATCATGTGATTTGACACCGTTGTACTTCTTTCATTGGGATTATTTGAAAAAACAGAAAAGGTGTACGTCGATAAGCCAGTAACAATTCAAGAGCTAATGGATGAGATAATTCGGCACATTAACGGCATAGAACCTTAATTATGCTTCAGCGTCATCGAAAATTTGCACCATCGGAAGGAGAGTCTGACCAACTATTTCTTCCTAGAGAAAATGATTCTAAGGAAAAGTTGGTCATTCTATAGAAAATTTGCTAGAATTTTGATAAATGTTCTTTTAAAAAAATTGCTCAGAGTCTCCGAATACATTTTCTGTGAAAAACAAATATTGTATAAAATAGATGTTCAGTGTCTGAACAAATGTTATATGAAAGTTTTCAAAGTATAAACAAATATTCTATAAAAAAGCTTGAAATTTTCTATAAAATATATGTTCAGAGACCGAACAAATATTCATCAAAAAAAATTGTGCTGAGTCCGAGCAAATATTCTATAGAAGTTTTTCAAAGTCTAAACGAATGTTATTAAGAAAATTTGGTTTGTGTCTTAAAAAATATTATAAAGAAAAGTTGTTCGGATTCTAAACAATTATTTTGTAAACAACTATTCTATAAAAAAGTCTCAACAAATATTCTATAGAAAAGTTGTTCAGATTCTAAACAAATATTCTATAGAAAAGCTGCTCAGAGTCTTTACAAATATTCTATTGAAAATTTATTTAAGAATCTCAGCAAATATTCAATAGAAAAGTTGTTCAGAGTCTGAACAAATATTCTATTCAAAAGTTGTTCAGAGTATGAACAAATATTCTATTCAAAAGTTGTTTACAGTTTGAACAAATATTCGATTAAAAAGTTTTTTATATTCTTCAACTTTTTGCACCTAATATTCAATATAAAACTTGTTCAGTGTCTTAACAAATATTCTACAAAAACTTTCTTCAGAGTCTGAAAAAATATACTACAGAAAAATTATTCGGAGTTTGAACAAAAATTGTATAGAAAAGTTGTTCAGAGTTTGAACAATTATTCTATAGAAAAGTTGTTCAGAGTCTCAACAAATATTAAATAGAAGAGTTACTCAGTGTCTGAAGAAATATTCAGTTGAAAAGTTTTTAAGAGTCTGAACAAATATTCTATAGAAAAATTATTCGGAGTTTGAACAAAAATTGTATGGAAAGTTGTTCAGAAATAGAACAATTATTCTATAGAAACGTTGTTCAGAGTATCAACAAATATTATTTATTTATTTTTATAGCTATATAATAATAAAATTATTATACAGTTGATCAACAAATATTCAATGGAAGAGTTGCTCAGAGCCTGAAGAAATATTCAGTAGAAAAGTTTTTAAGAGTCTGAACAAATATTTTATACAAAAATTATTCGGAGTATGAACAAAAATTCTACAGAAAAGTTGTTCAGAGCTTGAACAATTATTCTATAGAAAAATTGTTAAGAGTCTTTACAAATATTAAATAGAAGAGTTGCTCAGAGTCTGAAGAAATATTCAGTAGAAAAGTTTTAAAGAGTCTGAACAAATGTTTTATAGAAAAATTATTCGGAGTGTAAACAAAATTTCTATAGAAATGTTATTAAGAGCTTGAACAATTATTCTATAGAAAAGTTGTTCAGAGTCTCAACCAATTTTAAATAGAAGAGTTGCTCAGAGCCTGAAGAAATATTTGAACAAAAATTCTATAGAAAAGTTGTTCAGAGCTTGAACAATTATTCTATAGAAAAGTTGTTCAGAGTCTCAACAAATATTAAATAGAAGAGTTGCTCAGAATCCGAAGAAATATTCAGTAGAAAAGTTTTTAAGAGTCTGAACAAATATTTTATAGAAAAATTATTCGGAGATTGAACAAAAATTCTATACAAAAGTTGTTCAGAACTTGAACAATAATTATTCTATAGAAAATGTGTATAAATATGCTATAGTAATATTGTTCAGAGTTAGAAAAAAATTCTATAGAAACGTTCAAAATCTGAAAAATATTCTATAGAAAAGTTGCTCAGAATCTAACTAATTATTCTATAAACAAGTTAAGCCTCTAAGAAAAACTTTTCAATACGAACGTTGCTTAGAGTCTTAAAAGTTGTTCAGACTCAATATTCTATTTAGAAAAGGCTCCAGTTATAGCTGCTTTTATCATAAAACAACTGACATGATTTCAAACTTTAAATATATTTTTAAAGTTCCTCAAAAGGCACGTTCTTCTTAAGCAAAGATTTTCTGCACAATTTGTCTTAAAAAAAATCAAATCAATCTTCTTAATCTTCTCTCTCTCTCTCTTTCTGAACTATCAATAACCGGGATATTAATAGAATTACATATTGATGAACATTCAATACAGATATACAGTTTTATATTTTACTGCCGTTGCCATTAAATTTACAACATTCTTACTCCTACAAATCTGTTACTTTCGAAAGACATCAGTTTCTTCTCTAAGACAGTACAACACAAAAAAGAAATCAGCAACTCCTTGCCACTGTTTAGTGATGACAAGTTCATATGTCTTATGACTTCCGACCATGTTGGCATGACACGTTTTATAACGACATCATCAAGTAAGAGAATGCTGCTAAAGTTCTTTTCTAACAACTCATATGTAACAAATGTTTGTACGTTTGATTTTAAATAAAAGAAATTGATATTTGTTGCAGTGTTTAAAACAGTTGAGTAGTGAAAAAACCTTTGTGTCTTTAGACTGTCGGATTTATATCTGTTTAAAAACTCCCCAAATGGGAGTATGTTGTTTCAGGAAAATCACTTTTGTAATTGGCATACAGCCACGTTATTTTAGCTTTTCTTTAAATTTGAGTTCTTCATTTTTTTTTTCTTTTCTGAAAGTAAAGTAAACTAAGAGATTGCCCATTGTCAGTGTTATGCGAATGTTTCTGGATGAATGTTTACGTATAATAAAGTCAATTGAAATTCTTTTAGATCTTATTATTTTTTTGAGAACTTTGTTAGAGTGCGTGGAAAATATTTATTTTTCTTTAAAAACGAAGGAAATTATAAGTCGTGCGTATGAACTTTCTATAGACCAAAAAGATTTTTCATTAAAGATGTCTGAGTGATTTTCTTGACTTGATAATGATGTCTGCTGAAATTAATTGGAAATATTGAAATCAATAATAATGTCCAATAATAACAGCATTTAAAAAAAAAAAAACATTTCTCAGAGGCAATACAACTTTTTGATAGAAAAATTAAACTGAATTATTGCCCCTTTTTCTACAGTTGATTCTAATTTGAGTGACTTTTTATAGAAGAGTGGATCAGACTCGTAGCAACTAAAAGAAATTGTCTACTAAACTCTGAGAAACCTTTTTTGGAGTTGTTGATCGATCAGATTTTTAGCAGATTTTCTATAAAATACACTTGATTATATTTGGAGCAACTTTTCTATTAAAAAGTTGATAAGTACCTGAGCGACCTTTTCTGTAGAATAGTCTACCAGACTCTGAACAATTCTTTAAAACTTTTCAAAGGTAATATCGTTACCTAAAACGTAAAAGGCCCTTACTAACAATAAATTGTATATCACCTATTTCATTAAATTCGATGTAGTTATTGCATCAACACAAATGTCCGCTAAAAGACCTAATTAACAGTTTATATTATATGCAACATTGGTAATTGCCAAAACAACTGGTAGGTGTTACAAGAAGAATAGAAGAAACATTTATTAGAAACAGTTTAATGCCATTTATATATTTATTACAGTGATAACCAAGCCCCGAACTAAACAAGTCCCGAACTAATCAAGACCCAAACGCACGCACGCAAAGATATTATGTGCTTGTGAGCAGTCGCAGAGACTGATGATAGTTTGATTGCCGACCGTGTCTGAGTAGCTATATATTTGCTATCGAAACTCAGCCTGATCGTTTCACAAATGGCTGATATATGAGTAAAAAACCACGCCTGCCTCTAAATTTACACATAAATCCCATGTTGTTATTGTGGTTTTTTATTTTTTTGTATGTATATCTGGAGAATGGCAAGATCCACAATTTCAAAATAAGGTACAAACATCTTGGTTACCAATACATTACATCCAACAATATTTGGGTGCAATAAGATAAGTAGGCGTGGCATACTGTACAAAGACATTAAAGGTAAATTGGAGAACGGCAAGACTCAAAGTTTCGAAATTAGGTACAAACATCTTGTTTGTTAATACACAATATCCGACCAAATGTGGGCGTGATTGGACCAGAGGGCGTGGCACAAAATAGAGCTATTTATATCTAAATAACGATATTTATATAACTTTTGGTTATTATCGCACCATGATAAAGTGTATATAAGATCCGGCATAGCCGAATATGGCACTCTTACTCGTTTTCTATAAAGTAGATGATAGGACTTCTAAATACTTGCCATGAAACACAGATGATGCATTCCTCTTTTCAAAATAATTTTCTACGGCGCATGACGTAAAAATAACGGCACAAAAGGTAAAACTATATGTGGTTTTGCTTTAAAAACAAAGCAAAATATTCTATTTCTTCGTCAGATAAACAACAAGTCGTAACCGTGTTTATTGGATTTTTAAATAGTTGGCCAGATTTTAAGCAACTTTTTTTTTGTAAATGTACTTCTGAGCTAAAAAATAATTTCAGACGTCTTCAGTAGAATTGTATGGCGATTCTTTGCGTAGAATATTTTAACCCTCAAACACTCATTTATAGAGGTCATTTTTGTCCTTCCCCACAAAATTATACAAAAACAGCACTTAAGAGGGTAAATAAGTTCTACGAATATTTTCTGCATCAAATTTTTCTAGGAGTCTTCTAAGACCAAAAATTTTAATGCCCGCAATTTCGAAAATCCGTTACCCTATCCCAAAATCCCTAGTAAAATTTGGTGCAGAAAATATTATTAGAGCATTTTTACCATCTTAAGTGCCGTTTTAGTATACTTTTGTGGGGAAGTTAAACAGAAGCACAAAAATTACCCCTTAAAATGAGTGTGTTAGGGTTAATATATTCTAACCAAATCGCCATAGAATTCTACTGCAGGCATCTGAAGTAGAATTTTAGCTCAGAAGTAAATTTAGTATATTTTTTTTTTTGACTTATACCAAACGCCTTTTCAAAAAATTTTAAAACTTTAGAGGCCGATATTTCCGGAACCCGAGCTAACTTTTCAAACCCCTTTGGCGAATTTGCTCTACCAACAGCCTTGTTTTATTTCGCGTTGCAAGTATTGAGACTGGTTTTTTTTTTTTTTTTGTTGGGCAATGCTTTGAGCAACTTTTCGATAGAATATTTGTTCCGACTAAGCAGCTTTTCTAACAATCAGATTCTGAGAAACTATTTTAAGAGTTGTTTATCCGGCTATGAGAGACTTTTTTTAGAGTTGTTTTTCAGACTGTTAACAACTTTTCTGAGAAACTCTTTTAAAGCATATTTGATCAGTTTCTAAGCCAATTTTCTGTTAAATAGTTGACCGTACTATTTAACTAATCAGGTTCTAAGTAATTTTTTCTATACAATAGTTCGTTAGTCTTTGAGAAACGTGTAAAGAAGTTGACCAGTCTCTTAGTGCCGGTTCACACACGTCAAGTTTGTCTCTTTAAGTCTTGAGCTTTTAGGAGAGAAGGGTAAAGAGAATGCCATTTATTTTCCCCTCTCTCCTAAAAACCCAAGACTTGACGAGTCAAAATTGACGTATATGAACCGGCACTAAGCAACTTTTCTATAATATTGTACATCAGACTAAGAACAACATTTTTGTAGCATAAAGGATTTAACTGTAAGCAATTTTTCTAAAGAAAACATTACTAATTTCTTATTTACATTTTAAGTAAAACAGAAGTACAAAAACATATTAAGAGCTTGTATAGTAAAAAAAAACTTAACTCGTTATAAGAAATTAATTTATTGAAGAAAAGAACAAAGTGCAGTTGTAAGGCAAGTCAACTTGTAATATGTAGTAGCAACTTACAACAGGCCAGCAAAAATAGCAGTAACAACACTCAAAAGTCTTTTTATGATTCAGTTGTTGATTGTTGTTATTTATAGAATTTCTTAAGCAAAAATGGACAAAAAAAAGTACAAGAGTTTTCGTTAAAAGTGTTACAGTGACTACCAAAATTGTGGCATTACCAAAAATTGTAATTTTTTTTTATTCTTTGACATTTTAATTCATTAATCTGAAGCAATGTTATGTTTCAGGAAAATTATAGTCTAGCTTCCAAATATTTTTTAGTTCTATTTAAAGTCTATTGCTAGAAAGTCCCTTTTCTATTTTAACTTACTGTTCTTTAGCTACTACTATAATTTCCTCTCATAAAATTTATACCATACATTTGTGGCTGAGCCTTGCAACAATTTCATATACAAACTTATATGAATTTTAGTAAAGGGTGACTTTTTTTTAGCCCGATAGTAATTTCAATAGGGTTAGATGTCAAACCTCTTTTTGATATTTAAAATCAGTATACTCTGACAAATCCAAGGCGAATGTAACAAGGTAAGTGCAACTCTACAACTACAAAAAGCCCCATGTATTGTTTTGCAATTTAATAGGCGGCTATCAAAAATGCTGACAAGGCAAAAATTTATTGGAAAACAAAATAAAAATTTTGTTTGGGTTATAAAAGAGATTATTAAATTCACTTTAATTTTTCGCAGTTTTTCTAAGAAATTTTTTCGGTTATTTTGGCGCAAAACATAAACAAAATTATATTTTGACGTTTCCCTATTTTTTGTTAATTCGCCGTGGAAACAGCTAATGAACGGCTGACGAGTTGAGTTTACCTTCTTAAATTCGCCTTGGACAAATCATTACTCAAGCTGAAACAACGCCCCCAAAATATACAAAATAACTTTGAAAATCAGTTTTCGCTTCGCGCAACTTATGAAGGACTTCGTGACTTCTATGGCGCACATGATCGTCCATCTGAATGGGTTTGTTAATATAAACAAAATTGCCGCATATGGAGTAAGACAGAAGCTGCAGACTTAACTACATTCAGAAAAATTTAATATTTTGTGCGGAATTACATTATTGTGGCCAGGCTTCTTTTCAAAAGTTAATGTCTTGTATTAATCTTTCTAATAAAACATGTTCTTTTTTCTAAAATTAAATTTTCTGTATTCATTTTAACAATTTCAACTTCTCTCTGGCTTTAAAAAACACCCTATACATACTGCCCTGCCCTCCGCTTGCTCTCATAGTTGTGTAAAAGAATACAACTTGTTTTTTTTTGCATTCCTTTTTCCTTACTTTGATTTAGATTTACACTAATTGTAAATTAAGTTTACCATAGAGAGGGATAAAGTTGTAATTGTTGTTATTTCTTAGTTTTGTTACTACTCTTTTCTGCTGTTGTTGTTGTTGCTCGTTTTTGTAGTTATAAGCACTTTTTAACTTTTCCTATTAAGACTTTTAATAGGTCTATAGAAATATGTTATTTTTTTGTGGCCATTATGATAAAAATAAGAAAAACTAAAAAGCCAAAATATTTACTTAGAACACTAAAATAAAAAAACAAAAAGTTGGTCAAATATTTACTTGGCCTAATAAAAAAAGTTATATTAGGATTACTTAAGTTACTTAAAAAGGAAAACTTAAGTGGTTCAACTGTTAAAAAGAGTTTTGCAGAAAGATGGACCAAATTTTAAAATTTACTTAAAACTAAAATAGACCACACAAGCGTTTTGATTAAGGCTATTGAAAATGTATGAAGCATGTTTGCAGGAAAATCGAAAATTTGTAATATTCACACAAACATTTACCCCCTTCTGCAAAAATAAAGTTAAAGTTCAAATTAGTAAGCCAACATATAAAAACCCATTCAATTTTGCTAGGCTTAATGTGAACTTTAACTTTGTTTTGCATAAGGGGGTTGGTTATTAACAAGCTACTTGTTTAGTTTAATTTGCCTTTTAGAGCTTTTTTTACGAAAAAATTACTCTAAGCTTAAGCTTTACCAGCCAAAAGGCGCAAAGCACAAGCAAAACGAACGCATATTAATGAACTGAACCGAATACAACGAAGTTTGTGGCTTAAAACAAAAACAGAATGCAATAAAATACTCTCATCTTTTTGTTGAGTTAGATAAGTACAGCATTTTTTTGTGTTCGAAGATCACAAACAGAGAAACTTTTTTTAATGATTTACTACACAAACACGTTTGGTGTTTGTGTTTTCCACATGTCTACCGCACCGAAACCTAAAGAACAGTATATCGTTAGCAAAAATGCAAAAAGGCGTAACTAACAAAAATATAATTTTACAGGAGAAGCAAAGAACTCTGTAAAATGAAAACAATTAACATGTCAGCAAAAAATGCATTGACAATTCGTCTATGGAATTCTTCAAGCAACTTTTAATAAAAAAAATGTGTAATTACGCCGTTTTTTATTTATCAAAAAAACAAATTTGTAGTTACATAAGTCCCTTTATTTTTTGTTAATAAAAGCTAAATTTAAAAGTACAATGTAGTTCAATGGCATAACTAGGGATGCGATTTCTAGGCAAATGCATGTTTTTTGTCGACAAATTATCTTTCCGAATCATTAAATTGGCGCTAAAATGGCATCGATTTGTTTTTGCATATTGTTGCATATTTTGGTGAAAATTCATATTTTTGCTTATTTAGGTTTTAAATGCATATTTTTGCATATATTTTTAAAATTTTTGAGAGATATTTTTTTAATGTCCATATAATAAAAACAGTTCTTAAAAAAAATTTTAAATAAACAAAAAAACCTTCCAAAAAAGATATTAAAATCAATAAATAAATTCTTTTGGAGCTTTTTGTCAAATACAAGATTTTCAAGAATTCGACAGAAGATCCTTCTTCGGTCAGTACTGATCGAAACATCTTCATTGCTGACCGGTCAGAACTGATCGAAACAACTTCATTGCTGACCGGTCAGCACCGATCGAAACGTCTTCATTGCTGACAAAAAAGTTGTTTAAAGTTTGTGGAAATTTCCAAGGCAAATTTTATTCAAAATCTGGTCAAATTTCCTATAAAAAAATTGCTTAAAATCTTTCAATTCTACATTCATTTTCTATAAGCATATTGTTTTGAGTCTGCGCAGTTCTTTTTTTATAAACAACTTGATTGAATTTTAAAATCATTCTCATTTAAACTAAACACTTTTCATTTTAGGAAATTTTAAAGGATTTTTAATTCAATATAAATCAACTGTTTGCAAAAAACTGCACATAAAAAAACCCCACAAGAAATTTGCATGGCAGACAGAAAGACAAATATATGAAGTAGAAAAAAAAATATATGTAAATGCCTTGAATAAGAAAATCTTCAAGAAGCTAAAACACTTTAATTAATGTGGCAAATAAATGCAACAAAACAAAAACACAACTACAATTGAATTTCTAATGAAACACCCTCTTGCAACATGTAAATGTTTCGTTTACAAACTGTAAATAATGAACAGGACTTAACTAAACACCACTTTTAATAGAAAAAATTTGTTCGTTTCTATGTTTCTATGCAATGTTTTTTTTTTTTTTTTTTTTTTTTTTTTGTTTTTGTTGTTATTTTTGTATTGTATCATAATTTAAAACTAACGAATGAATGCAAATCGGAAACAACATTTATTCATTCGTTGGTTACTTCCGTTTTGAAAACTAAACGAAAGTAAATGAGTAGAAAAAGTTGTTGTACATTTCGAAGGAACTTAAACAAAAAGAATTTCAATATGAGTATAAGAAAAAAACGAAAAAAAAACAGCCAGAAAAATATATTGTTGCTTTATTTAGCATTCCTAGCAAATCTCCCTTTTCATAAGCAGTTTATGTCCTGTTTTTCTACATTTCTTCTTCTTTTATAGAGTCTTAATAAAAGTCAACTTGTATCCATTGTATTTTAAATATATACAATAACAATATCTTAAAGATTTTTATAAAAGAACTACTACAACGGGTATGTTTTTTTTTTTGTAAGGGACTCTATCTGTTGGTTCTTCCATGTGGCTACGCTTGGACTTAGTTTTTCCTTGGATAAATTTTAATGTCTGCCTGTTGTTGTTTGGTCTTGTTTTATTACACTGTTATTCATAATGTTTCCTCTTTAAAGTTGTTTCTTTTTATTGTAATTTCTGTAAGTGTGTCTTGAAGACATGTTAAATGTTATGAAAACTTTTAGCTTTATCTTTATTTGGAGTCAAAAAGACAAAACTCCACAAAATGTTGAAGCAATTATAGTAAAAACTGGACTAGAAAGTTATGAAAGGTAGTAATAGATTAAATAGATATATAAAAAACTATAAAATAACTGCCAAAGAGTTCAGTCAACTTTTAAATTGTTAAGAAAAAAAAATTCAATTTGATTATGAATAAAAATTTTGGAAAGTTTATAAAAAGGACAACTGTTTTTCCTAAAAAATTTGATTTAAACAGGAGTTCATTTTTCATACAAAAGTTGACCAAAGATAAACAACAGAAAATAGATTAAGGCCCGTTTTCACAACTTACCGATAGCTAAAAGTAGACTTTAATTGGCCTTATAAAAATTATTATTAAAACTTTACTTTAACCTAAAGGGCGAGATAAAGTTAATTAAGGTTCATCCTTACTGGAAGGTTTAAGTAAAGTTGCAATAGGGGAACACTTTTTATACGGCCGATAAAATCCTACCTTTAGCTATCGTTAAGTTGTGAAAAAATTAAGAAAGTCAAAGTGCTCTATTTGCCTTTACCAACTCTTACACACCATTCACCAAAGTATTAAACAACGTACCAAAACTTTTAAGTCGGCAGCATACTTGTAGAATAATTGACCGATTTGGCTCGTTTTCATTATTTAATACTCCTTATTTTCAAGAAATCGGGTGCAGTCAACAGCTGGAATTCGACGGAGTTCAAAATGAACAGATCACTTGAGATCGCGACTGATCAGAGATACTATCTGGTACAATGGAAGAAAGTAGCCACCGGTGATACGGCACCAGTCTGCTTAATGGTTAAGTCCCTTAGGGGATCACAGGAAGGTTGTGGTTTAGACCGAAAGTCGCGAGAATTGTGATCTTTAAAGCCTGACTGACTTTTCATTATTTAAGGGAAAGTTAGCCTGCTGGCGGATCACCCTAAGTGCTGTTACTGTTCAACACATGCTGATATCTACTCCTAAAGCAGCGGCGTTTGGATAGGTCCAGCTTCTAAACCAGTGATAACCAAGCCCCGAACGCACGCACACAAAAATATTATGTACTTGTGTGCGGTCGCAGAGATTGATGATAGTCTGATGCTTTGAAACGAACAAAGTTGTTGTATACATGTGAATTGCCGACCGTGTCTGTGTGAAAATACGATTAGTGACTGACTCGCGAGCCTATGGAGTGGCTATCACTGTTTTAAACTAGTGGCGAGTATATAATTCTACTGAGCTATACACTCAAATTGCTACCTGTGTATATGTGTTGGTTGCTCTCACACACTGCCCATTCTCCTGGAACTTTTTGCTTCCATTTTATTCAATTTAAATATTTACTAAATTACCAAAATTCTCCAGCCCTTTAAAATTATGTCAACTCATTAAATTATTAAAACTACTTGGTCACGTTCAATGTGTTTTAAAACACCTTATCCAAGGTTGCATTTATGGGCAAATACAAACTCATAGATACAAATTAAATCAATTAAATAGGAAAATTAATAGAAAATTGAAATTAGATTCATAAACAAGCAACAAACATTTTACCTTTAATGCAAACAAAATATTAATAATAAAATTTAATTTCATTAAATTTACATTTACATTTGTAAATATGAGAAAATAAAGGCAGGGCTGGATAAAATGTGGCATTTCACCAACAACAGAGCAACTTTTCTATATAGAAAAACTTTTTTTTTTTTGTAGAAAAATTGATTAAAGAAAAGTTGATCATAAACGAAGCAATAACTCCTTTCTTAAGAATAGATGATCAAAACCGGTGCAAGTTTTCTATGGAAAAGTTGATCAAAATCGGTGCAACTTTTCTAAAGAAAAGTTAAAAAAAATCGGTGCAACTTTTCTATCGGAAAGTTGATCGAAATCGGTTCAACTTTTCTAAAGAAAAGTTGATGAAAATCGGTGAAACTATTATATGGAAAAGTTGACCAAAATCGGTGCAACTTTTCTATGGAAAAGTTAATAAAAATCGGTTCAACTTTTCTATGGAAAAGTTGATCAAAATCGGTCAAAATTTTCTATGGAAAAGTTGATCAAAATCGATGCAACTCTACTATGCAAAAATTGATTAAAATCAGTGAAACTTTTTTATAGAAAAGTTAATCAACATCGGTTCAACTTTTCTAAAGAAAAGTTGATCAAAATCGGTGCAACTTTTCTATGGAAATGTGGATAAAAATCGGTGAAAATTTTCAATAGAAAAGTTGCATCGATTTTGATTAAAATCGGTGCAAATTTTCTATGGAAAAGTTGATCAAAATCGGTGCAACTTTTCTAAAGAAAAGTTGATCAAAATCGGTGCAACTTTTCTAAAGAAAAGTTGATCAAAATATGTGCAACTTTTTTGTAGAATAGTTAATCAAATTAAGATTTGCTTCTCAAAAATATATATTTTTTCTTACCAAAAACTATTTCAGATGCAACTCAAAATATCGAAAGGACACTGTTTCAAGTCTTATAGTTTAAGGTCACTGTCAGGGCTTTAAACACTTTGGGAAAATTTCAGGATAGAACTTTTTTTTTTATAAATATATTAAAAATTTATTAAATAATAACCAGAATTATCCTTTATCAAATTTAGAAAAGAAATATATAATGAATTAATGTATAATATTATGAATTAATATTTCTTTGAAAGCCCCCAGTCCTTTTAATAATGCCCTTCCCTGCTTTAATCTACCGTTTGCCATATGTGTTTTTATTATTCATACGAGATAATTTTAAATTGTTAATTAGAAATTTCCTAACAATTAACTAAACATTTAGTTTTGCTTTTTGTCCAAATACTCTGTGGACATTATAAATTTGACACTAACAAAATATTTCTCTATTGCCACTGCAAACCAAACACAACATGCAACCATTTGCAATTACCCAGGCCATGATAATGATGGTGATAATAATAACTATAATGATGAAGTCAATTTATAATTAAGTAATAAACTGTCAAAAATGACCATTGGAATTTGGAGATTGCAATTGCAAAATTCTGCAGTACAATGGTGTGTGCACAAGCACACACAATCCTGAATAACCAGTCTGTAAAAACAACTTTGAATATGAATTAGTTTATTGGTCATGTAGCAGCCACATTCGTATGCAAGCTGGCAACTTCTATATACACCACTGTCAGAAATTAAAATGGGCTTTAATTATCGATTTTAAAAACCTTAAGGGAATAAAATCATTGGAAATTTTCACACATTTGAAATAAATGTGCACAAACAGACACTGCACTCACTCATACTCTTAACACAAGCAAATGTTTGTATATGACAACACAGTATAAAATAAATCCTGTTATCTAGTTATTTTAGTACCTTAGTCTCCACAATATTCATACTTTCAACAGTAGTATTAAGTTTTATTCCAAAAATGCCTAAATTTCATTTTACTCCTTTCTCTCCTTAAACAAGTTTTCTTTTGCAAATTGTACATTTTTGCTTTACATACTAATTTTATAAAACAATCCAAGGAAAATAAAAAAAAAACTATATTGGACATTTATGCAGAACATGACCGACCAAAAGGAACTTTATTTTAAAACCAAGCCAACAGTGTTTGACATTTAAGGAGAAAATAAAATCCTTACATGTTTATTCAGTTATAAAAATATCTATTAATATGCAACAATGCAACATGTTGAAAACATGTCGGGACTTATACATACATTTAAGCAGAAAATTTTCAGTTGTTATCACGTTCAACAAGAGTGGAGTTTTTTTACTAAATAAAATAAAGTTCATAACCTTAAAACAGTGGTTTATTTATGCAGGAATATAATTTTTTAGTCTTTGACAAAGAAAAAATTAATTATTGTTTTTAAAGACCCGTAGACATTTTCAGAATCCATTAAATTATCCCTAATTTTTAAAATGAACGCATAATAGTGTTATTAAGTTACATTTAAAAAATTATGACAGCATGATGAGTATTTGGAAAGCCGTGCGAATATCCTTTTTCTAAGACAATTTTTATTGAACGGGATGAAATGATTATGTCAATTCAGAAATGAACATAAAATTATATCATTATTAATTGGACCGAATTTAGATACTCCAAATGAAGTATTGATCTCTTTAGTCATATATCCTTTATTGATTATTGAAAATTTTAATAAAACTTAAAAAATTTTAATATTTATGAAAATTTCTTAAAATTTAAACAAAAAAATTTACCAGAATACATGTAGTATGTATGTGACAGTTTCAGTTAAAAAATGAGTTTTGGAGAAAAACGATTTTAAAGCTAACAAGTTCATTTTTTTTCTTGTCAAAGGTGTATTTTAAAGCGTACTTATGACAAAAGTAATGAAGTTAGAGAACTGCATTAGAACAACGTATTGTCTATTTTATGAATGACCAAAAAAGTAAAAGTCAATTTTTTCATTCATAGGTCCCTTTAACTGAAACTGTCACACATAAATGTTTTGGCATTTTTACTTAAAATAAATAAAATATAATTAGTATTGTGGTTATTTTGTTGAACTATTTATGGTTTTTAATCCAAATTTTTAATAGAGAAAGACAAAGTGAAAAAACAAAAAATGTACTTGGACTTCAAGAAAAATTCTTGACGAAAGTACGAAAAAAACAGAAGTAAAGGAAAAAACATGTAAAATCAATTAAAATAGATAATCATTCAGGAAAGCAAATTTCGATCTACCAAATGTTAAAATACAATTTGGTTTAAGGATTGATGTTTGACTAGTGACGTCAGCAGTCGTCGATGGCTGCGAGTGTAAGACGGCAAATCCATCTGAGGAGATCGAGTGGTTGCGATCGAAACATGTCATGGTAACCTGCCGGCCAGGGTTCGAGTCCGAGCCACGTCAAGAATGAAAGATTATCAATAACAATTTTAATTAATTTTCATGTTGTAAAATTCCTTTCTTCACAAAAATAATTTAATAAAAATTAAATTTCATGAACTTAAGCCTAATTAAAAATATTAAAAATTTGGATTAAAAACCATAAATAGTTCAACAAAATAACCACAATACTAATTATTGTTAAAGCTAAGGCACGAGCTCTATGTGTACATTTGTCCTTCAAGTTGTGCTGAAAAAGGTCAACAGAAAAGAGAAAGACAAAGTAAAAAAACAAAAAATGTACTTGGACTTCAAGAAAAATTCTTGACGAAAGTACGGAAAAAACAGAAGTAAAGGAAAAAACATGTAAAATCAATTAAAATGGATAATCATTCAGGAAAGCAAATTTCGATCTACCAAATGTTAAAATACAATTTGGTTTAAGGATTGATGTTTGACTAGTGACGTCAGCAGTCGTCGATGGCTGCGAGTGTAAGACGGCAAATCCATCTGAGGAGATCGAGTGGTTGCGATCGAAACATGTCATGGTAACCTGCCGGCCAGGGTTCGAGTCCGAGCCACGTCAAGAATGAAAGATTATCAATAACAATTTTAATTAATTTTCATGTTGTAAAATTTCTTTCTTCACAAAAATAATTTAATAAAAATTAAATTTCATGAACTTAAGCCTAATTAAAAATATTAAAAATTTGGATAAATAAAATATTTTTTTTAATTATCAAAAAGTAATTTCAATTTTTAATTTTTAAGACTAAGCCAGTACCCTAAAATTACAGGAAAGAGTGCATAAGTGTCTTTAAAAAACATACCGTAATTAAAAATTAAATTAAATTAAATTAAAAAGCTATACGAAGATCCTTTTTTAAGACAAGTACATACATTTTAAAAACTATAATGAAACTGGTGTATTTCTATTAAAATTAACATGGAATATTATCTGCAGTATTTGTAGTTAATTTAGCTATTATATATGAAATATTAAAGACTTTGGACAGATCGAGAGGACTTTTTGAAAGTAAGGATGTGTTTTTTTTTTAATTTTTGTTTCTCTCTTTTAAGGACAATATTTGTTAAATTTATTTAAGAATTATTTGAAGTTTATTTAAAGTTGTACGACAAATTACAACGTGTAGTCACAGCATAATAACTTATCTGCTTGGGGATTAAGCAAGACTGTGTCAGCGAAAGGAGGGTATTTGCGGTAGATACATTAGCCTGTGTCAACAAATTTCAAGTCATGTTTGGCTCTCACAACAAAAACGTCATCAATAAATTTTAGCAAAATAATTTTTGGGAATACAAGATTTTTAAATAATAAGATTTATACTTTTTTATACTTTAATTTATTGTTGGAGGTTAAGCTAGTTTCTATGTACATTTCATGGTTGCTTAGACATAAAGAAATATTTTCCTAAAAAAAATTTAGAAAAGCCAAACATGTTAGCAAATAAAACTGCAGACTGAATGAGAATTGCAAACACACAAACGATATCAAAGCTTAAATAATATACCAACAATAAACAGTAAGCTTATCTTTTTTTCCATTCCCCACTACAATTGGTTGGAATTCTGCCAACATTAATTGTAGTTGTAAGTAGATTACGAAAAAACAAAATGAAAACCAAAACAATTTGCAAAAACATGTTGCTAGTTAAGTTTTTTTTAAGCCGTGCACTTGCCACTTTATTATCAGAGTAATTTTTGGGAATACAAAATTTTAATTTAAAAGATTTTGTAAGTCGTGCTTAATTCCCAATTTTTGTTCTTGATAAAAACACTAACATTTTTGGTTAAGGGGATAAGCTATTCCTATGCGCATTTCACTGGTTGCTTAGGCCAGATCGTCAGGAAACTTCATCCAAAAAGATTTAAGAAAAACTAACGATATTTAACAAACAAAACTGTTAAGCGAATAAGAATTATAAGCAACAGCTTTACTTGTAACAATATCAAAGTTTAAACAAAAATATCAACAATAAACAGTGAGTTTATCTTTTCTCCCATTCCCCATAACAATTGGTTGGAATTCTGCCAACATAAATTGTAGTTGTAGTTAAGAAAAAACAAAACAAGAACAACTTGATTTATTGTTTTCGCAAGAAAAACAAAAAATAAAGCAAGTTGCCAGTTAAGTTTTGTTAAGCCGTGCACTTGCTAGTTTATTTTAGCCAAAGGACATTTTAGTGGTATTTCTAAATACACATAAAAAATCACAATGTGTTTTCAATATTTTTATACTCTCCACAACAAGTAGTTGATGGTGGTCTACTAAGTTTATCTATTATTAATTTCAGACCCAATAGAGAATACATCGCTCCTTTGCTAATTTATAATGTATAAAATTCACTACAAAGTGAATTCGGTCCATAACTTACCATAGGCTCCATATAAAGCCCTATCTGTGAAATCATTTAAATAGCCTATAACCGTAGCAAATATAGATATTGTGGTAGAATTTATGTCCAATTTAGCTTAAAATGGCCAGAAATATCACCATGCAATATTGTGATAATCAATCCAAAATTTTTCATATGTCCCCTATAAAGCAGCCTTCTGAAAAACACTTTAAACACTTAGGCCCGTTTTCAAAACTTACCGATGTCTTAAAGTAGACTTTAACCGGCCTTATAAAAAGTGATCCATTATTAAAACTTAAATTTAACCTAAAGTGAGCGATAAAGTATATTAAAGTTTATCCTACCTGATAGGTTAAAGTTAAGTTGTAATAATGGAACACTTTTTATACCGCCGATAAAATCCTACCTTTACCTATCGGTAAGTTGTGAAAACGGGCCTTAAACTTTGGTCCATAATTTTCCATGGGTCTAATATAAATTTCCTTACTGAAAATTATTTTAGTTCTGGCAAAACTGCTACGAATTATAGTACTTTACTAAAATTAATTCCAATTAAGTTTTGTAACTCGAAGTAAAAACCTACAACTTTCTGATTGTTGATCAATAATTTAACATCAGTCTAAGCCACAACCAATTTTAATAATGACGTCCGTGTTTATAAAGATAAATTAATAGCTTGTAGATCCCATACAAAGCGCACTCCTGAAATATTGCAAACGTCGGTGGAGGGTATCAAAGATTCGGCACGGCCGAATATAGCTCTTTAAATTTTCGGTACTGTTTAACTTAATACACATAAATATCACTCAGTTTAGATGAGGGCTTTTACGACGTCGCTTTGTCGACGTCTCTTTTGGTTTGTTGGTGAGCGGTGTAGAAAAGAAAGAGGGGTTAACAAAATGTCTCGTTTTGTTTTTTGCATGTCGTTTTTTACATTTCTCTTTTAACTTTTTCTGTTTACGTTTTATTCTTTTTCTTACTTTGAAGTGTGTGGTTGAAAATACAGTGAGACCTCGATTATCGATAATAGACGGGATCGGCAGAATTCTTGATTATTTATTTTTTTTGGTGTGTTTCTTATTTTATGTAAATATATAACGTTTTATTATGTAAACATGAGGAAAAAAGTAAATTTGGCAGAACATGCTTCCACACCGTTAAGATATTCTCTTTCTTCGTTTATTTAAATTTCTTTTGATTGTTCAAAATTTAACGAAAAAAAGATAATTTGTTTATAATTTCGGATAATAGAGGCAATTTAAATCAGTGCAAAAAATGTTTGTTTTCCATTTTATTGAAACTGCCGGTTAATCGAATGACGGGTAATCAAGGCCATACTGTAAATAAAAAAAAGACATGCAACCAAAAATCATCGTATGAACGCAAAGGGATTTTGGAAGTTGCTTTAAAAGGGAATCAAGATAAAACGACGTCGTAAAAGCCCTCATGTGAATTGAGTGTATCACAATGTGTGTTACATTCTATCGCTTTTTAACCACTGTGTCTTAGCATATGTTGCCTCCAAAAAATTGCATTGCATTTCGATGTCACTTTAACAAAAGTGTTAATAATAATTGCTATTGTTTTTATGGTTTATTATATTATATTAGCATGTTGTTTTTGTTTCTTATTTTATTTCTCAAAATTATTCAGTATTTTCTTTGTATCATGCCAAGGCGAATTAACATTAACAATAACAATATCAAATGACAGCAAAAATAGAGCAGTTTTTAATAGTTCGAGCTGTTTGCTTTGCTGTACAATGTTTTGTTTACATTCCAATCCGTAAACACTAACAATGCAAAGCAAGAAACTCTGTTGCTTTTTGTTGTTGTATTTGTTGTAGTATTTCTATCATCGTTTTACTTTAATTTGCCTTTCTTTTTTATCATTCATTTAATTGTTGGTGATGTTATTACGATAAACCGTTAACAATTTTTGGCGAAGAAATATATCATAAAGAGCACCAACAATACAAACACTGAGTAATTACTCTTTGTGAACAAACTCACGGCATATTAATAAATCAAAAGAGCAATTAATCACATTATTTACTAATCAAGCAATTGAGAAAATATGTTGTACATAAACAACTACACAAACTTGAGTACCTACATATTTCATATGGAAATATTTTTATCAAATGCATTTTTGCAATGAGAGTTACATATTTCTTTTTTTTTTAAGAAGAGTTACTTAATAAGAGTGATATTTTTGTGAGTAGATGTTTTAATGTTAAAGAATTGTAAATTTTTAAACAAAATATTGCAAAATTTTAAAAAATCTTTTAAAATATCTGACTACAACAGTATAACAAAAGGAAATTTGTTTGTTATTTTTGCCGGTTTAATTTGTTAATATCCCTAAAAAAAAATATTTATAACAAAACATGTGATTTGTATTTCAGCAAGCGAAGCCCCATAACCAGTTGATCGACTGAAAAAATCTGATACATGAATTCGCCATTAGCTCAACTTTTTAAGATTTCTTGAAAAAAGTAAGAGAACATCTTTTATATTTACCATAATTGCAAGACACAAAATGAACAATTTTTTTAATTAAAATCCTCTTTTAAAATAACTTTAAAACTTTTCATAATGTTTTTTGGAATTTATCATTAACTTTTTTTTCTTTAACACTTAATTTGTTACGTTTTAACTTTTTAATTTAACAACATCAAGCAACCACTTAAACCTTAATTCGTCCGCTGCCTTTAGCAGCAACCGAAAGACTAATAAAACAGGGCTCTCAAAGCTAAAATTTAAGGAAAGATATGTCATATTAAAGAAAAAGTTGCCGGACTTATTTAAGTTAATGCATTTTAACCTTTAATATTGGAAAAATGTTAAAGCCCTAACAGCCTTTCTGGTTTTAAACGTTTTATAAAGGTACGAAAATTAAAAGCTTCAGAGACAAATTATTTTTCTTTGTCAATTTTTAGAACTTCTGAATCTATTTAGCCTTTAAATTTATTTGATTACGGTTCATGTGTTTTCTAAATCTAATGCTGGGTACACACTATGCAACACGTTTACGCAATCCAGTGAATTAAATTCATTTTCATTCATTTCAGATTGCATACACATCAAAACGCTTTGATATTTTGAGGTTGCATTGAAACAGTTTCCATGTAGGTTGCACTGTGTGTACCCAGCATAACGATTTTGTATGGCCATACATACATATACTTTTAATATCTGTATGTAATTCTTCCTTCGATTTTTCGCTCTTGTTGGTTATCAGCGCCTATAAAGTAGCAATCTTGTCAATAAGACATGAGCCGTATGAAAACAGACTGTGTTAACATTAAAACATTGTTTTTGTAAAAGTCCGACGCAAGGCGTGTTCATTACAGGTGGCGGCAAAAGCCTACTGATTTTGACAGCCTTGGGCAGACGTAAAGTCTTTTACAAAACAATCTTACATAAGCTGTTTTTATTGTAATAAGAATTGTTGTCGGAAATCTGTGCCGAGATGAAACAGACAGCGGCGGCCTACTTTTGACGGAAGCATTAGCCGGCTGAAGTTTATATTATGTAATTCTAATACAGAGCTATTCATTTTCGAATTCAAAAGCAAACCTCAATGAAACACTCATGAAACCATGATATCAATGAAACTGGAAGACAATGTCATTTAAAAGACCGCCTCTACATTGGTTGCAGCAGTCGATTCTTTTGAGATGGTTTTTGACCACTTTTTCGAACATTTTGGGCGGTATCTCGCCAATTATTTAAATGTTGATTTTCAGATGCTCCAACGTAAAGGCCCAGTAAAAAACGTGCTACAAAAGGAGCAGGTTTTTTGTATGAATTCATACCTCAAATCGCTTCAAACCTGCTTATGGGATGCCTGTTTTTTGTATGGGGTGTTCCCGGTTTGGAGGACTATTTTCTGCTGACAATAAGTGCTTCTTTTAACATGCAAACAAAGCGCTCCTAAAGTGCTTTTTTAAGGGCAAACTATATTAACATATTCATTAATGTTTTTCTTTTTCTTATTTTAATGCCTTTTTTTAATCATTTTCGTAAACCATAATATATTTTTTTTTCGCTTAAAACCCCTCTTCGTTGTCAGCACTAAAATATCAGCTTTTTTGTATGTTTTATTCGTTATCATTTACTGCTTTATAAGAGCTCTCTAATTGAAGCGCTTGAGTATGAGCTTTAACTCTGTAGTGCTTCAAAAAACCCAATTTTTTTTTACTGGGAGGGATTATCCGCGCAGACACGACCTTTGGCGTGGCTGTGACAAATCGCATAATCATGTTGGCCAACTAAAGTCGTAAAAACGTGAAATTAAGCGTTCTGAAAATTTCCATACAAAAAAAAGGCGGTCGTGATCTGTGGCTCGCCGCACCGTCTTGTTGAAACCACATACCGTCCAGTTAATAATATTCAATTGCCAGCCAAAAAAAAAAGAAAAGTCAGTTGTTATACGGCCATAGCGGTCTTAGGCGTAGAACCGACAAATTCAGATTATCCGCCACACTTTCACTAACAGAAGCGGTATTTTCGGCAGTTCGCAAAAACTGCAAAATGTTTCAAAAGCAAAAATATAGACTGCATTTTTGCATTTGCGACAGAATATAATAAACCTTCAGTAAAACAACAGTTTTGAACGAAATGTAGAAATAAGTATGTATGTACATACATGTGAGTTGAAACGTTGACAAGCCAGATGTAAAAAAAACATGTCGAGTATGGCAGGCTTAACACAATTTTTTAGTAGGAATACAAGTTCAAACATGAATCAAAAAAACAAGAATGCGCAATCACTCTGCCGTACAAAAAAAAATTTTCTACTGCGCATCTACGTCATCATAGACTGGTGTAAAAAATGTAAGGCACACAAATGCACATACACGAATTCTATTTCTTCGTCACACACAAAAATAACGGACCTGCGCAATGCGCAATCTTATTTCTTTGATTCATGTTTAAACTTGTACTCCTTGGCTTTTGTTTAAGCTCAAATTAGACGTGGCATAACCATAATGCCAATGCCGTAACGATGACCGTAGAAATCAAAATTGAACTGGTTTGTATGGTATGTTTATGTCGTTTTGGTAATACAGAGATGACCCTTAAGGTCAAATTAGACGTGACATGACCATACCAAAACTATATTACCATAGCCACTGTATTACCAAAACGACCACTGTATTACCAAAACGACATAAACATACCATACAAGCCAATTAAATTTTGGTTTCTTAATTCGCCGCTACGGCTGTGGCATTATAGTTTCTTAATTCGCCGCTATGGCTGTGGCATTATAGTCTTAAGGCTCAGTTAGCCGGGAGTAACAGTAACAGTAACCTTAACGTAAAAAAGTAAGACCAATCTATTTCTTACAGATTGAGCCGTAACATCTTACTGCTAACTGTAATCGTTCTAATTGCTTTACATACAACAAAATGAATCAGCTGATTTTCAACGTTACTGTTACTCCCGGCTAACTGAGCCTTTAATATAACTATGTCACGTCTAATTTGAGCTTTAGGCAGTAATTTAGCGTTACCCTCTATGCTTTTACTTTCAGCGATTTTTGCTTTAGTTTTTCCCTTTTGAGTCGATAGAGATAAAACTTCTTAATCAATATTGCTTTTTATAAAGTTTTAGTTCAGTTTAGTTCCGTTGTAGTTGAATTCTATATCAGTTTACATCTAGTTACGTTCTAACTCAGTTCTAGTTAAGTTCTAGTTAATTCTAGTTCAGTTCAGTTCTAGTTTTAGTTCAGCTTAGTTCAAGTTTAGTTTTAATTTTATTTTAGTTAAGTGTCTAGTCCAAGTTGATAAATTTTAGTTTTCTTAAATATAGAAACAATGTTACATATTTTTTCGAATATGACATTTAATAACCATTTTCCTTCTCTTATTTTTTATCTGTTCTGTCTTTTTTCTTGATTTTTAGAAAAAGTAAACACTATCAAGTTTTTATGACCTCCAAAAAAATAATATAAATCCAAAAGGGAAAAAACGAGAGTTATAAAGAGTTAAAATAAATCTAATTTTTATTATTTTCTACTTTATCGTAAAATACATCAATTTATATATCAATACAATTGAACGGGCCATTAAATTTGAATTGAAACAAAAAAACAATCGAGAAAATAATTTATATGAAAATAATAAAGCTGCATTAACAATTTATATGTCTGGTTGTAAAGCAATGCACTGTACTAGGCTTACGAGAAATACACTCGAAGAAATTGTATGGAAATAAAAGAAAAACCAGGGGGAGATTTAAGTTTATTCAAGAAAAACAAGAAAAAAGGCAAAAACGTCTGGGTAAATAAAACAAAGTTCAGGGTAAGAATTGAAAAGTCTTAAGAAGAGAACAAGATATTGATGTTCAAACTAAAACTGTTTAAAAGTTTTTTTTTTTACATTGTCTACTGAAATTAACCGTTATTTAATATATTTAAAATCTTTTTAGGAATTTTCGAAAATTTCGAATATAATTTAAACTGCTTAAAAGTTTTTTTTACATTGTCTAATGAAATTAACCGGTTTTTAATATACAAATTTAAAATGTTTTTAGGAATTTTCGAAAATTTGAATAAAATTTTTCATATTCAGTACTAAAAACAACAGAACAAATTTAGTCAAAGCCTTCATATCTTTCTCACAATAAAAATTGTATTAATTGTGCAGTTTTTTTTTACTAATTTTCGAAAATTCGAAGTTAGTTTCAAAATTATCTAAATTCATTTTTGAATAGCTTTTCATATATTTTATTGAAAATGTTCATGTTTTTTTTCGTACTTTGCTAATTATACATTCGAACATATATATAATATATTTGTTCTTTTAACTCCTACAAGGAGTAAAGGCCGTATCGAAAAAGGTTTCGAAATTGTAAAAATTTACTTTTAATTTTTTTTTAATATATTTTTTAGTTCTTCTATTGAAAGCAATTTTTATAATTTTTTAAGTTTCTCGGGAATTTCAAAACTTTTTTACGTTCGAAATTTTTCTTAATCAGAATATAATTTTTTTTATAAAACTTAAGTTTAAATGTAATGAAAGGTATAGAAAACTATTTTTAATCCGAGAATTTTATATATTAAAGGTCTTTTACAACTAGTCTGATTAAAAGAATTTTCGAAATTCGAACAATAATATGTATGTTTGAATTTAGTTAAATCCTTTTCAATTTTCTATTGGCTTTTTATACATTGTCTAACGAAATTTGCCGTTGTTTTGAATATTTCAAATCACTTAGGAATTTTCGAAAATTTCGAACATAATTTTGAAAGAATTAAGAAGCAGAGAAAAAATTGGTTTAAAGCCTTAATTACTTTCTATTAATAAAAAATTATATAATTTGAGCAGTTTTTAATAATATTAAGCAACTTCGAAAATTCGAAGTTTGTTTAGAAGTATTTTTAATCTATTTTTATTGTTTTTTTATATATTTTATTGAAAAATTTTATATTTTTTATAGTTTTCCTAATTATTATACATTTCGAAATTAATTTCAAAATTTAGAAATGGTTTTTAATGATTTTTTTACTGAAATTCTGTATATTCTCCATCAGAAATAAATATATTTTTTATGAATTTATCATCACTTTTAAAAAATAAAATTTAAAGTTTAAGACTTTCGTTAAATTTTGTGCAATATCAAAATTCGAACTAATGTTCGAAATTGTTAATTCAACAATATACTATTTTTATTTTAGGAAAAACTGTATAAATTTAATTAAACTCTATTCAAATATTCATTATTTTACCTCAAACTTTCTTATCAATCTAATTAATTAAGGGAATAAATTTATGCACCAGCTATTTCAACACAGTTCTATGGAAAAATAATAGTCAATTCCTTGTAAATACGACCATGTTCCACAACTAATGTTTTTTAACTTTTCTTAATTCTCCTCCTGTTTAATCGGAATCTATTTATACTTATTCTTCTAGAGAAGATATAGTTCTCTGCTTATAGACCCTTATTTACTTGCAACAAATAAAACAAAAATTGTACAAATTCATTTTCAGATAAATATTGTGATGTACAACGACTGCATGTTGCCGGCCAAAGTACGAGTATTGTGGAAATATGTATGTGTAATTGTTGGAGAATTAAATGGTTAAATGGTTTTAAGGCTGCTTACCATTTCAACTTAATCATCATAAAGGAGGGGTTCTCAGACAACAGCCATAACACAATTGGACTTTCATTTATTCATAGTCGTACATGTTTATTTGGTTGTTCAGCCTGTCAGGCATTTAAGGATAATGCCACATATAAAGTTTAATGAGCTGCAATTAATCGTACATGACGACACAATAAAAATGTTTCGTTTACAATTCCTTTATTTTTTTTTATTTGTCCTTATGTTTTTCTGGACTTTGTATAACAGGGACTTTGATAAGGTGCTGTACGGAATTGAGTATACAAGTCTTGAGCATGAGAAAGAAATTTATGAAAAATACGAGAAAAAAATAATTGTCTCTATAATTTTTCTTATATTATTAAGAAATTTCCTTAATTTCGTAAATTCTATGAATTTTGTTTACTAAAACCCTGTTAAAATAGTTCTTAATGCTGTTATTTCCTTTGTAATGCTAACATTATGTTGTTTTACTATTCTACTTCATTTTGTTTATAACTTTGAAATTTCGAACATAAGTTCGAAAGTAAAAAAACGTTATTAGAAACAGTGGTTTCATAACTATTTAGTATGTATATGTATCAATTAGGCAAATTCTATAATATTAACATGATTTAAAAAATTCGAAGTTAAATTCGAAATTTTAAAATTGTATAGAAAAAATGTTTTCTATGAGTTTTCTTGTTTCTATCAAACATTATTAAGCAATTTTATAATTAAAATGTAATTCAAAAAATCGAAAATAAGTTCGAAATTTAAAAAAAAAAAATGTTAAGACATTTAATTATACAAAAAGGCATAGTAAACTTGTGTTTAAGGTTAATTTAAAAATTCCTACTTGGATTCTACAACTTTAAAGTCGTAATTAATCTTTTTTTAAATTTTAAACTTAAAATACATTTTTTAAAAATTATTATTTAGGTTAGAAAACTAAAGAAAAGGCATAGCAAATAGCATTTTCCTTTATCTGTTAACGTTTTCTTAGTTAAAAACGTAAATTCTTGAACAATTTTTAAAATTTTTTTTTATTTCGAAAATTCGAACATAATTTCGAAATAATTTTAAATCATAAAAAATAGTTTTCTCTACATTGACTTTATGTTTAAAGTAAAAATTGCATTATCATTATGCCAAATTAAACTTCTGTAAATTCGAAAAGTCGATCTTTAGTACGAAAATTTCAAATTCTATTAAAATTTTCTTCCCGGCTTTCATAAAGTTAAATTATGTAAATTTTTAAAGATTTTTGCAAAATTTCGTAAATTGTATTATATATTTGAATATTTGGATTTCAGTTCGAAATAAATTTTAAATTGCAAAAAATTATATATTTAATGATTTTATTTGATTTGATTTATTACAAGAAAAAAACTTGAAGCTTTAGTTGAAAATTGTAGCAGTTTGTCAAATTTCCAAAATTCTAGTAGATGTGTGTTAAAAGGTTTGATAATACAATTTTACAGTAAAAAACCCCATTGTGTAAAAAAAAATTAATAAAAAATAGCAAAATTGTAAGACATTTCTGCAAATACGAACATTCGAAAATTTTGATAAATGCATTTTAATAAAATTTGTACAACTTCGAAAATAAAAATTCAAAAAGTTACAGTTAAGTACACGCTTCCAAATTTTTCTATAGAAAACTTGAAGACATTTTGTAGCAACTTTTGTAAAAAAACCATCCCCAAATTTTAATGCCTAATTTTTATAAAAAACTTGCATAAATTTCGAAACTACTTTTCAATAAAAATTCGTCATTTCAAAATTTTTGATTGCTTTTCTATCTTAAATTTCAAATATTCTTTAAATTGCTTAATACTTCCGATTTAGGTTTTTACCTCTACTTTGTAAATATTTAAAGTATTTGTTTCATTAGCCTTCATCAAGTTATTTTTTTCCCCAACAATTCCGATAGGATTATTCATAACAAAAATCATCATCATCACCATAATTTTTTATAATGCAAAAATTCCATAACCCTCTAAAACGCTTTAAAGAAGAAAAAATATGTGCAAAAACTGCTGTTATTTTTGTACATCAGACTTTTTTCGTAAATCCGATTAAGTTTAATTATTTCTGGCTACCGGCTGTCAAACTGTATGGATTTAGCAAGTTGAAAAAAATCGGAGCAAACAAAATTTGAAAAAATGAGAAAAAAACGACAGGTATATTAAAACCAAATCTATGGAAATGTGAAAGTGTTTTATACGCTGCTGATAAAACAAGCAACTAACACTTTTACACATAACATGCCCTAACAGCTGTGACATTATTCCCTAAAGTATGCAATACAAAATTATTTTTTGTATGATTTTTATTCAGCCGTTATGATTTTTCTATAGATGATATCAGGCCAACAAAAACTGATAGGAAACAGTTTAAAAATAGAGTTAAAAAAATGTAAATCAGAAAAAATGGTTTTATCAGTTGTTTCCCCCTCGTTTTTTAAAATAAAAATTCCAACCATTTGACTTTTTCACCCCAAGACCTTAAAAAACAAACACACATGCCAAAAGAGAAGTCAGAATAAAAAAAAAAGATTTTACAGTTTAATATAGGCTCTGGCCGCAATTTGTTCACATCACTATAGGCGACAATTACTCTGGCAGGCTGGGTGTTAGGCTGGTTGGCAGACTGTTAAAGCCGTCTTCATTCGGCTGGTATGATGCAACATCTGCTCGGTCAGACATAGTTTAATGTATAGATGTGTGTATGCGCCTTAGTAATTTGCCATTTTACTCTTCAACAAATATATATATATTTGCTGGAGTTACTCTACACTTTGTATAATCAAACTACGGAAATTAAACTTGACCTGAACTAGAACTAAACTAGAACTAAACTAGCTCTAAACTAAAACTTTATTAGAACTGAACTAGCTTGTAACTAGAGTTGAACTAGATGTGAACCAAAATTGACCTAGGACTGAACTATAACTGAAGCTGAACCAGAATTGAACTTGAAGAAACACAGAACATAAACTGAACCTTCGCAAACTTCAACTAAATTAAAACTGAACTGAAACTTAACTTGAACTAGAACTTAATTTAGACTAAACTAGAATTTAGCTAAACCCCAAGTAGAACCGAAAAAACTGAACTAGAAGTTAACAAAAATTTAACCAGAACTGAAGTAGAACTCAACTTTACTTTTGAACTAGAACTAAATTAAAACTAAGCTTGTACTTAGCTAGACCATAAACAGACCTCGAGCCATAACCACAATTTGAACCTAAACAAAAATTGCAACTGAACTGCAACTTAAGCAGTATAAAACTGCAGCCTAAAATTAAATCTCTTAAATAGTTTCTGCAAGTAACTTTTAGTTCTTCTTAATTCTTTATAGATATTTCTTTTTCGACTTACTTTTAGTTTCTCCCCATCTTCATTTATGTCTGTTTGATGTCAAGTGAATAAGACCGACAATTTTTGTAGATGAAAAAGGCAATTTTTTGTTTTGTTTTCTCGTACTCGATATTGTTGTTTTTGCTGTCTTTTTCTTGTGTTGTAAATGTTAAATTGTTCATAATTTTCATTGTATCTTTGCAATCTGTGCTACGAGTATGTATTTTTTTCATATACATATTGTATGTGTATGTATGTCTGTCTGTATATGTCTTTGAACTTGTATGTCTCTATAACTATTTGTCTGTTCTTTCCCGGATTTTGTCTGTAGGCCAGTCAGCTAACCGGCCTGTACATTTGTTGTATTTGCTTAAGCGTTGTCAGTAAATGTTTTGTTCATTTTAACTTTTTTTGTTGTATATTTTGTTCATTTATTGGTCATATTTGAGTTGAGTTCAATCGCAAAAATTTCCAGTAGTTTTACTATTTGTTATTGTCATAAATTGTTACATATTGGAAAAGATTTTTTGTTGTAGTTTTTTTGTTATTTTTTTCCTCCTATAAATTGTGTTGTGCTTAATTTGTTTGTAAATTCACAATATACATTTGCTGTTAAGTTCATGTTAAATATATTTTATTTTATGGTCATTTATTTGCATATGAGATAGAATGTTTTTTTTTTTTTATTTATTTTTAAAGGCTAAAAGTATGCAATTATTTCAAGTTTATTTGAATATACAAAAGTATGCTTTAAAAAATTTAAAATTTTTGTTTTGCATTTCAATACCGATAATATGCTTTGTTATGTTTTGCATTTTTTTAAGTTATTTTAGCTAAATTAAAAAATTCGTTAAATCCTTAAAATATGCTTTGTTGATTTAAAAATTTTCGAAATTTTTTTTTTATTCTATTACTTCTGATTGATTTTAAATTTAAATGCAGATTAAAATCAATACGCTTTTAAATTTAAAATTTTAATTTAATTTCTAATTTTCCTGACATGTTTCTTGCACATGCCCGGTGTAGGTTAATAAAATAGCATTCAAAATTAGGTTTTCAAAATGACTTTCTTGAAGTTATTTAATTTTTCAAAATTGTTTCACAAACATTTTTAACCAAAAAAAAAAAAAAAAATTAGCTGGTACTTAATGTGTTTTGTTAAAAAAGTACTTTTCAAAAATAATTTCTTTTTTAGAACAAGCAGTTTTATAATGATTTACTTTTAAACAGCGTTGCCAGAAGATTTGGAAGGAAAATCTTCTTTTGGCGAAAAAACTTAAAAAAGTCTTTCTATATAAAGAAGTTTCATCGAAAGTTTTTAATTTCTAATATAAGAGATTTGGGCAAAAAAAAATTTAGTTTAGGAGCTATGAAGCTCATACATCATATGAAATCTTAAGGGCTCTCAATTTAATATTATATCGAAGGCATTTTGAGAAAATTGCACTTAAAAAAATCTCATTGAAAAATATGGATTTTCCTATATATATTCCTAATGGAATTTTTATTAATATAATGTTGGTACACTTTTTAAAAGATATTATTAAGCACTTATGTATGAATACTTTGTTTAAAAATTATCATAAACATGGAATGTGGAATTTTTAAGCTTAAAGCTTCTTAACCCTAGGATTCTCGGTAACTTTTTTTCACTAAGTTCTCCTCTTGGTCTAGGCAGACCACAATTAAAACAGCTAAAAACCCCAATTAAATAATAAGTAAATAAATATGTTTTTTATTGAACGTATGCATATTATGCTAGATTATACGAATTTATTATATAATTTTATTATTTTATTTTACATGCAAGTCATCGAATATGTAGTCCTTAATTTTGCACATCTTTTTCGCATCTACCACACATTTGATTCAAACTTGATTCATTCAATTCAGAACACATCATTTATAGAATTCACGTTTCTGTTATTTGATATTTTTTCCTGCAAGAATTTGGTATGGCCGATAGGGTAGTTTCATAGACTTTTACATAAAATAGAATTTCACCCCACTAGTTTGCTTTAATCGAATCCAAATTATATTCATTCGATTCATCACGTATCATTTATGGAACTCACGCCCCTGTTTTTTTTTTCTTATATTCGAAAAATATTGCAAGGAAAACACAATTCGGTCTGGCCTGACCAAGACGGTAATCCCAGGGTTAAGTTTCATTAGTTTTACCTTTTGGTACTAAATACATGAACGTTTTGCTCTATAATAAATAATTCTTTATAAAAATACAAATAGCTGATATAAAACCTCATTGTTTTAAAAATTTAATGTTTAAAAAACTGCAAAAAATAAATTATGAATGTTGAACTTAAAGTTAAAATCTTTATTTCTAAAAATAAAAAATCTTAATTTGAGAAAAAAAATCTTCAAAAATAAGATAAAATGTTAATTCTGGCAACGCTGCTTTTGAATATTCTTTCTAAGAAAAATTTCCTTTTTTAAAACAAAATTTCTAGAAAACATTTTTAAAAAAAAAGATGGCTTTTTGACAAACAGTACACTTTGTAGAGAAAAAAACTGTTTAAAATGTTACTTTGTACCTTTAAAAAATGTACCTTTTTAAAAAAAGTATCAAAAAAATAGTTTTTAAATAACCTTTTAAAGATAAATACCCATTTATAAAAAAGAAGACATTTAAAAGAAAAAGTAACTTAAAAACTAACGATACACTTTAAAGAAAAAAGCTCATATTTAAGAAAAAGTTCTTATTGCACAAAAATACGTAGTTTTAGAAAAGAAAGAGATTTTCAGGAAAAGCATCTTTTTGAAAAGAAAAACGAATCACACAAAGTGCGCCTTTTTAATAAAATATATTTATTTATTTTTTTTTTGGAAAAATATTCCTTTCCAAAAAGTAGGTTTTTAGAAAATTTTAGTTTTCAAAAAGCACGTTTTTAAGAACTAAACCACACCTTCATATACTAGCACCTGAACTAAAAACCTAACCTTGATCGTAAATTATAACTTTAAATAAAATCTGAACTAGAGCCTGAACAAGAAAAACTTAAAACTTGTACAAGAACCTGATTTCGAATTTGAACTAGAACCCAAAAGAAATAAGACTTTAACTTAAACTTCGCTAGAACTAAACTAGAGCCTTAACTAAAATCTGAACTTTAAACTTAACTAGATTCTGAATTAGACGTTCCAGGGCGAAAAAGACTAAGAATAACCTATGCGCACAAAATAAACAGACAAAAACGCCGATTACGTCTTGTAGTGGTCCGGACGAAACTCCAATACGTTTCGTGGAGACTGTATATAAGGGTGGATTTGGGCTACAGCTCCAGAATACCAGCCAAGGATTCAAACACCTTGGTATATTCCCCGAGAGAACACCGATACGTTTCGTGGAGTGCATAGGGTGGCTTCGGGATTCAGCGTTTAGATATCCACCAAGTATCCAAGCAACTTGGTGATATTTAAAAGGCTGGAAAGAGAACTAGAAAAAGGCGCAGATATTTAAAACGAGAGAAAAGCACTTATAACCATATAAAAACACTTTCCTTGTTTTCCGAAACGTTATAAAGTTTTCATTTATTTAATGCAAAAAAACAAAATTTACTATTAAATATAAAATTTCCAAACAATTTAAATAATTAATTTATAGAATTAAATCACAAAAACAATTAAGTTATCTTAGAAACAATTAAAAATTACAGCCGTCCAATATGGCTTTTAAAACAACGATTCGACTTCGAAATTTGTAAGTTACAACAATATAAAATACATAAAAAAAAGAACAATTTAAAATATAATACATGATGATAGTGGCGCCTCACGTTGTCAATTCGTCTTTGGGCTATCATCATTCAAAAACCAGGGATGGGAAATTCGCTACCTTCGGTTTAGACGTGAACACACCTTATCAGGTCTAAGATGGATGCTTCTCGGCTGATAAACTTATTACACATACACCTAAACATCACTTGTAGGGCTGGAGGATAAAAGGAGTAGGCTTGTTATGAAAAAAACTGCTTTAAGCAGAATTTCCGATTTAGGATAAAAAATAATTGTTTATAAAAAAGTACTGTATGTATTTAAGAATTAAAACTTTTTTTTTTACAAGAAGTACGTATTACTAAAAATAGTACCTTTTTAAAAACTTGAAATTTTTTAGAAAAAGTTCCCTTAAGTAAAATACATTTTTAAAGAGGAAAGTACTTTTTAAAGAAATGTTAATTTTTGTAAAAGTATAATTTTAGATGATTTTCTTTCGGCAAGAAAACTTTTTTAAAACAGACCTTACACTTTCCAAATGTTCAACTTAAAGTACAGTAAAACATCCCATATCCAGACACCTCTCATAACCGGCCGCCTCCTATAACCGGACATTCTCATAACCAGCCGCGGATACTGTCTAAATAAATTTTTTTTTTTTTCAAAATACTCTGTAATAAACGGACAAAAGCAATGAAACACATTAACAAGAGTTTTATTTTATTACTAAAGAAAAGTTAACACGATCTCAAAAGTCGTAAGTATTTTTAGCAGTGTTCGAAAATAAACACTTAATATCGCTCCTTAGTGTTCGGTTCGGTAGATTTGTGGAAAACACAAACGCTAATAGTGTTTGTGTAGAAAATCATTAAAAAAATCAAGTTTCCCTATTAGTCAGCTTTCAAACACAAAAATAATACTGTTTTTATCCACCTCAACAAAAGGTTAGAGCATTTAATTCTGTTCAGTTTTTTGTTTTAAAAACCATAAATTTCATTGTGTTCGGTTCGGCTCATTAATGTTCGTCGCATTTGGCTGGTAAAAAAAACTAAAAATTGTTTACAAATTCAAAATACACATACGAAAAAAAAACAAAAAGCCAGCAAAATAATTTTACACAAACAAAACATATACACAAGACATACACAAGCTATTCGTGCTGCGGTCGTTGCAAAAATTTCTTGTTTGTTCATTTCTTTATCACGGTAAAAAAAGAAACATTATAGAACATTAAAATATAATGTTTGTTCAGTTTTTAACGAAGAAAAGAAGAATATATAATGTTCGGCTCTTTCTTGTTACGAATAGTTACGAAGGGTTGTGTTCGTCTACACACTCACTTAAAACATATTTATCGTACTTGGATGTGTTAGCCGAACGCTAAATAATGTACTGTTAATTTTCGAAGACTGATTTTAAGTAAGTTGCTATTGTTCTTTGAGCATTTTTAAACAATAATTAAATCAGAGATGCATTTTCGTCCAAACACGTACGACTTGTGTGATCGTGTAAACTGCCCTTTAGTAGTTGTACTTTTTGCAACTCTGATTCACATTTGTGTTTATGCCAATACAATTCGTAATTCCCCTGTAAGCACAAGGGTAAATTTCTAGTTAAACTTAATTTTCAGAAAGTAATAATGGACATCGAAACTGAACTTCTACTCATGCGTTGAGGATGGCAAAGAATTTGATGTTTATTTGGAGAAATTCTTTTTTAAGCGCGTGTTGTCCGCTTTAGAATCACAAAATGGCTTTCAAAAAGCTGGATTTTCATCAGCTAATTATAATATTCCGTATTTTAATGGCGAAGATGATATCTCACTTGCAAAGTATGCACATGTAAAAAAAACTATTCGGTCAATCAAATGGCTTTGACATGTTTTCTCAAAGTAGGTAAAAGCGTCTTCACTGTATTGAAATATTAAAATCAAACGCAGCGGTGGAGATTAGTCAGGCTGAAGAAGACGTACATTTACAAATATCTGATTTAAAAAATTCTTCTGAAGAAGCATTAAAACAAATTGCCCGTTTGAAGAATTTTGCCAGAGACGACTGACTTTGTTGCATTTCAACACATTGCAAGTCATTTTAAAATCCAGAAAAAGTACTTTTTACAAAAAGTAGTTCTTTCAAAAAGTAGTTTTTACAAAAAGCTCATTTTAGCACAAGGGTAATATTTTCAAAAATAGGTTTTAACAAAAAAAAAAAAAAAAAATACATAAAATTTTTCCAAAAAGTACATTTTTAAAAAAGAAAAAAGTACTTTTCTATAATATATAATTCTATTTTTGCCAAATAGTCTTTTTTCCAAGAAAAGTACTTCTTCAAAAAAACTACTTTATTTAAGAGAGTACTTTTTCAAAAAAAGTACTTTTTCAAAAAAAGTACTTATTCAAAAAAGTACCGTTTTATAATTGTAATTAAGTACTGTTTAACCTAATGTGTTTAATTTTCTTCAAGTTATATTAAAATTTACCAACATTCAACTTGAAGTTTTTTATTCAAACCCAGTTCTATAGATTTCTAAGGGCATTGCTATTGCAAGTACATATGTATTGCTTTTCAACGCAATAAAAATTAAAAATACAGATTCTAAACAAATTGTTTCATACGAATAACTATAAAACAATTGACTGTTAAAATTAAACCTAAAAACATCACAAATAGAAACTCATGTCTCTGGTCCAAACAAAAAAGTACATGCATAACATCCAATTGAAACGAGCAATCAATAGACGATATTTGATTTTTATTTAAAAAGGGACCATTTAGACTCCTACCACTACTACAACTGCGAGAACAACTCTCTATGCTAGAAAAACAGTAGCAAGCATACACAAAAACTTGATTTAAAAAAAAATTTTTTTTTTTTTTTTTGTGATGCATATTGCAGTCATCATACTTTTTTTCTATATTTTTTTTTTACTTATTTAAATTTTATTTTAGTTGACTGAATGATTGCAGCAGTCGTTTTTCCTCTATCCAAAATTTGTAAGTACATTTTTTCTTCCCATTACTGTATTGTTTTACAGTCTGTTTTATTGCAATTTGGTCCTTTAAAATGAAATGTTGTTGTTATTTTTTAAAGAGATCCTTTTCGTCCAGCCTCAATTGCACTCAGTGCATTGATTTTGCCTTAAATGTGAATTGAATTTTCGTTTCAATATGCGGCTACATTGTTATTTTTGTATAATATTTACTACTACAATTTGTATTTATTTATTTATTTATTTGCATGGCATATAAAATAAAAAAAATAAGTTTATATTGTTTCATTTTATAGCTGTTGTTTTTTTTTTACTTTTTTTTTGGAAAAAATTTGTATTTTTCATTGAACTCTTACTGATACTCGTATATCAGTCACAAAAGTTTCGTAAATTGTTAAATGTTTAAATGTATTTTTAAATATCCATACAACGGATTGTTTAATGCAACATATTTTTTCTTTTAGAGAAAATAAAACAAAAAATTTAAGTAGTTAAATTTAAAATAAATATATTTAAAATATCTTTAAAATTAATAAAAAATGTCTATTTAAAAATATGGACTTCCTAATTAGTTTAATATTTTTGTATAATACTGCATTTTACCTTAAAAAGTACTTTAATATATTTTTTTAAAACGGCATTTTACCTTAAAAAGTACTATTTCTTGACAAAAGAACTTTTTCTTGAAAAAAAGTACTTTTTCTTGAAAAAAAAGTACTTTTTCTTGAAAAAAAAGTACTTTTTCTTGGAAAAGTACTTCTTCGTAATAAAGTACTTTTTCTTAGAAGAGTACTTCTTGGTAATAAAGTATTTTTTTCTTAAAAAAGTACTTTTTTGAAAAAAGGTCTCGTTCATAAAAAAGTACTTTTTCTTAAAAAAAAAATACTTTTTTGAAAAAATTATTTTTTTTTTTTTTTTGTTAGTTTCTCTTGTTAACAAATGCACATTCGGTACGGTGCGATGTCTTGCAGGGACTTTCCCATTATAACCGATAGTAAGGCTTATGGCCGCTTTAGTGTTCCTAAAGAATGTATTTAACGCAACGATAAGTATTCAAGAATTCCGAATGTCACTGGAGGAGATAGCGGGACTTTCAATGATAACCGTTAAATGGATCCCTGGACACAGGGGCAAAAATGGAAACAATCTGGTTGACTCGTCAGCGCATGAAGGCATCACCTTCAATCGGAACGATTAAAAGTATGATATACAAAGTGTTTGGCTCTCGAAGATTGAGGAACTTATCGCAAACATATTGCATTTTATTGCTAGTTACAGACCAACTTAAATCAGCGCGTAAAACGTTTTCTATCTGTTCTAAATTCCCATGTTCACAAAAAACTTAATACGTTAATCGAAAAAGCGCGGCGCCAAAGCTTTGCAATTGGAAAATCCGATTATGACAGCGAGTTAAGTTGGCTGCTATTGCTTAAAAATTACGCCAATATAGCTATTTTTTGGTCAATCTAGCAGTTTTATCTTAGTTTGTATTTCTATTTTATGAGTCTCATTGAACAAGATAAGTTAACATTAAATGGGTAACAGAATAGTCACGGTTGTGCAACATTACGAATAGCGCTGCAAGCTGTCATAAGTTAAAAACGGCAGATTTTAAAATAGTGTCAACAGAACATGTAGTTGTAATAGTAGTTGCAGCTTAAGTTGAATTTTCGAATTTTGCACTTTGTTGCGCTATAGAGCATTCGTCAGCTTCAGCTAGTACTCCAACTGCGTTATTCTGATCCAGGCCTTACAGTTCATGACACAGCATTGACGTTCGTGCTTAAGATTGTCATTGCAGCGTTAAAGCTAGGCTCTATAAAATCGTTATAGATGCAAAAAGAACTCAGAGGGCTTTAAAGCTGTCCAGACTTCACCTCAGGAGCAGTTATAATTGACCGTTTGCTTATAGGGAAAAACGCCTCGCACAACCGACATTAATCCTACCAACCGATCCTATTACCACCGCCATTCTGTCTATCATTCGATGTCCTGCCAATCATGGTTCTAACGCAGACCTTCCTTCCTTCTGCCTAATAATGAATTAGAATCGGTTTTCCTAAGCACCGGCCATAACTTTTAGGATACTCTACAACTGCCATCGGCAACCTATACTATTACATTTTGCCATATAATCGCTGTACGTTGTACGAATTTTACATATGTTGTTGTTAATGTTGTTAAATTATCTGCAATGTGTGTGCACATGTACGTAATAAAAGAGCATACAAGAGAATAAAAGAGAAAAGAGAAAACGCGGCGCCCTGATTTTGCCGATGGCAGCTCTACAATCTATTATTTTCATCCAGTACCGGTAATTTAGAATTAGAACTCATTCGCTAATACTCTCTAAATTAAAGCCTTTTGGTGGTCTTACTGTCTTCACACAGTTAGGATCCTTCATTTCCGAGCCCAGTCCCGCCAACTTATCTGTAATTTTTTTATCGGTGATGTTGCAGTGAAGAGCCACCTGGCTGTCCACATATGTGTAAAGTTACCTCACAGCCCAGTGATCCAAAAGGATCACTATATCCTTCTCCTGAAATAAACTTCAGTCGTCAGGAAGGCTATATTACCTTCTAATGTTCTGCTCCTCAAGATACACCTGTGCTGCTCATCATCGAGGCATCAGTAAAAATAACAAATCCCTCATACAGTTTGCCCTGACCTGACCAGCTCTCTCTAGACGGTTATTCCAGCCTTGACAAAGCCCAAATTCGACCCTGGTGCCAACATAATCTGTTGAGCCGGGCCCAGGCAATAACCACCAATGCGAATCTCATTCAAGGTCCGTGAGTGACCTTTAGTGAAATTTTCTAACAGACTCACATTTTTCTACTATTAAATCTAATCTACACTTTTCATAACCAATTTTCTATCAGTCATATTTAGTAAATGCTGTGCCCGTTTTTGTTGCCATTTCTCCGCTTTAAAGAGTATCATGTTAAAATTTTAATTGATTTCCTTTTCATGTAATGATGCATAAAAATATTGCAATATGTTGTTGCATCTTGTAGCTATTGTTGTTGCCATTGTTTTTGTAATTATATTGCTACTATTGCTGACTACTGCTGATGCTACCAGTTAAATAGAATATGCATGTTTGTTCGTTCAAGTACTTAAACACTCTTGCCATGGCTGGCTTAAATCTAATAATGATAGAATACACATAATAAAAATTGCAGTAATTGCATTTTCTAAAGCACTGAAGTTTAAAATTGATAGAGAGAAATTGTGTGTGCCAATACGAGTAACAGGATAGATATTTTTTTTAAAGTTTAAGAGAAATATTTTAAATAGTAAATCAGTCTTTTAAAAATTTAATGAAATATTAAAAAAAAAAATTCTAATACTCTAATTTTTGTTGGTAGAACCACGGAAGAATCAACATTTCTGTACTTTAACGATTTTTTTTTCGTCGAACTGATGAATTTTGTTCAAAACTGGGGTAAATCCTTTCAAAATTAAGTGGTTAGTTCAAATTTAATTTAAAATAGAATTAATAAATTAAATTAATTAATTTAAAATTTATTAATACATTTTGTTAGACAATTATATTTCCAAACGTTTCCTAACCAGTTGTGGATCCAGCATTGCAGCATTGCACAGAAAAAATATTAAAAATTGATTTCAATTAAAAAATTTGCGATATTAATTAAAAAATTAATTAAATTTGCGCCAGTAAACAAAATAACACATAGTATTTATTAAATATTTCTTGATTTTTAGAACATTTTCTGCAGTTAAAACGTTTAATCCACTTGATTATTTTTTAATTGAAACTGAATTTATTTTTGATAAGCGATTTAATTGAAAAAAATTGGCGAGAATTTGGCTGTGTGCGTGCTTATATTTGGATCCACTGCTACAAAATTTTGTTCTCGAAATTTTCTGCACAAAATAATCGGCGCTGTCGTAAACGCCTGGTTCTATTTTGATAATAGATTAAAGTCACACACAGCCTGTATTCTATCACAAAAAACTACTTAGACGTTTACGCCACCGTTAGTTTAAGTTAGTTTTACCTTAAAGCCTTTTTATGTGTTTTTTGTGCTCATTTTATAAATTTTCATCTAATATTGACTTTGATTTCGTAACTCAAGGAAATAATAAATTAGACAAAATTCTATGACGAAGAAATGCTCACGAAATTAATCCTAAGGAATTTTTCTATGTTACAGGGAAAATCCAAACCCTTTGCGCGATGTTGTAAAGCTCCTGGGGGAACCTCTCAAAAAACAGGTGCTTACTCTTTTCCTCTTTTCTTGGCAGATATGCGTCATGTGATATTTTCTTCCCGATGTGTTTACATAAAACAGCTCTAAAAATTATCGATCCATAATTTTTCACAGTTTTCTATAAATCGTACTCTCAAAAAACACTTTAATATTTCTAATATTCTAACGGAAACATTCATTGCCAAGAAATTTGTAACAAATATGACTAGAAATTATTGTATAGGTAAATATAACTTTTATAAGGTGGGTCTATTTTTTGCCATATTCGCTCTCAAGAAATTTATTTAATACGCCCAAAATCGTAACGAATAATGACAGTGATTGCAAGATATATCCAATATACTTTCAGATGACTATAAAGGTTGTGTTTAACAAAGAACATGTTTATAAATGCAGCCACAGAGCATATAGGTCTTAAATCAATTAGACGTAAAGAATGGATATCTGATGAAACATGGCGAATCATAAATGAAAGGAAAAATCTTAAAGCTGCACTTAATTCTGCTATAACGAAAAACGAAAAGTCAACCCTTCAAAACCAACATGCTACCCTTGATCGCGAAGTAAAACGCAGTGCCCGTAGAGACAAACGTGCATGGACGAATTCCATAGCGCAAGAAGCGCAAGTTGCAGCTGAAACAAACCGAACTAGTGACTTATATCGGCTCACGAAGAAGTTAACGAACAACTGTACGTCAGTCTCCACCAAACCTATAAGGGATAACTCCGGCACACTCATCACCTCTAAAGACGAGCAACTTGAACTCTGGGCTACACACTTCTCTGAAATGTTCTCCTCACGTTCTCAGATAAATCCCGCTATATGTGATTGTATTGATCATAATACACTTTTAAATATCAGCATTACTCCTCCAGTAATTTTTGAGATTATACTTGCCATTAAATCGCTTAAGAACAATAAAAGTCCTGGCCGCGACAATATTTCTTCAGAACTACTTAAGGCAAACACTAGAACGACGGCAGAACTGATCATGCCTATTATAGAAGAAATATGGACAACAGAGAGAATTCCAGACGAGCTTAAGGAAGGCATTATTGTTAAAATACCTAAGAAAGGTGACTTAACAAATTGCAACAACTGGCGGGGAATAACTTTACTAAGCATGTTGAATAAAGTCTTATCTCACGTTATAAACAAAAGGTTAACTGACAAGGTAATGCCAAATCTGAGGAAACAACAGGCTGGATTTTGCTCTAAAAAGTCATGCATTGACCATATAAACTCTCTGAGAGTAATCGTAGAGCAGTCAGTTGAATGGAGGTCGCCACTATATATTATATTTATTGATTTTGAGAAGGCATTCGACACCCTGGAACATAATGTTATCTGGAATGCTCTCGAATGTAAAGGGGTACCACGTAAACTCATCCAGCTCATAAAAAGTATGTACACTGGGGCAAGCTGCCGAATTCTACACGATGGCATGCTTAGTCGTAAGATTGAGGTTGGTACTGGCGTTCGTCAAGGGTGTGTGATGTCTCCGCTCCTGTTTAATATAGTGCTGGATAGTGTAATGCACCAGGCAATGATGGGAAATCGCGGTATCGTATGGGGGCTGAACGAAAGGCTGGAAGACCTCGAATACGCAGATGATATATGCCTTCTCTCTCATAGCTATACAGACATGGACGCACAACTAAGACGTCTTACCTACATATCGGAGAAAGCGGGATTGAGAATCAATATTAAAAAGACCAAAGTTATGAGAATAAATTCTGAAAACTCGAATCCCTTTCTAATAAATAATGAATTATTAGAAGAAGTGGAAACATTCTGTTACCTCGGAGCTGTAATTAATCGAACTGGTGGATCGAGTGAAGACATTGTAGGCCGAATAAAAAAGGCCACACAATCCTTCGGCCAGCTCAGTAAAGTATGGAAATCGTCCTCATTATCACGCCGCGTTAAAATCAACATTTTCAACACTAATGTTAAGTCAACTCTTTTATATGGATGCGAAACTTGGAACGCTGCCTCCCGAGACATTAACACATTGCAAGTTTTCGTAAATAAATGTCTCCGAAGAGTTTTACGAATCTTCTGGCCAAGAACCATCTCAAACAACAATCTGTGGGCTGAAACACGTCAAATACCGTTGTGTGTAGAAATTCAGAGGAGAAAGTGGAACTGGATTGGACATACACTCCGTAAGCCACAGTCCGATCTTGCCAGGAATGCTATCGAATGGAACCCGCAGGGAAGTCGCAGAAGAGGCCGACCAGCACATACATGGCGTAGGCAAATTGATAGCGAGGCTAAAAAAATGCACAAAAGCTGGAGTGAAGTAAAAACTATTGCGATGAACAGATCTGAATGGAAGAAGTTTGTTGAGGCCCTATGCTCCTTATAGGATCGAGGGGAATATATATAAAGGTTGTGCCAGAATTAACGCAAGATTTAAATTTGTCTTTGCTATTGAACCATATTTTTTAAAAATAATTTAAAGATTGTCGCCTGCAGACATAATTTTTTAAATATGCTACAATAATGTTCTGACCAAGTTTTTATTGATAGATTGATACAGATTCCTCTCGACTTTGAGGCCCATAATCGGCTATAGCTCCAATACAAATTTCAAACCCGAAAACCAATTAAATCTATTACACATTTACCAGCATAGAATTTGCTATAAATAACTTCAATAAAGATTAAAAGTATAATGTCAAATCTAATAAAATCGTTTTGAATAAATGTATACATCCCAAATATAAAAAATGTGCTGTAAAATGGGAAAAGAAAAAAAATCCGAGGAATATTTATGCATAATGGGGTTGATAGACATTATGTATTCACTTTTTTACTACTTAGGAAGAAAATATAGTCGCTCAAGCCTGAGCATTTGAAATCCTACACAACAGTGTACCCTATTTGGCACTATTGGGCAATGGACCCGGTAAAACGAAATTTATATAAGAGTTATTTTTGTAGAATATTATCAAGATATCTACATCTATATGAGATTTGTATACCCTTCACCGACGGTAAAAGAGTATTTATAAGTTTGTCACTGTGTTTAAATCAGTTTAAATCAGTTTGACCGTCTGTCTGTTGAAATTGGATTTCCGAAGACCCCAAATACAATGGGGACTTGGTTGGTATATATTTACGTTCGATATTCTCATTTAAATTTTGCTATTGAAATTCTGCCAAATATGTCCATAAATGACTGAGATATACCCATAAATCCCCTACGGTTGTTGTTTTTTGTTTCTTTTTTCTGCATATGTGGAGAACGGCAAGAGCCAAAGCATCCAATTAGGTACAAGAATATTGGTTATAAAAACAAAACACTCGACAAAATATGCGTAGGATTTGGAAAAGGTCGTGGAACAAAATGTACTTATTTAAAGCACTCTTACTTGTTTTTTTCTTTCTTAAAGCGATTTAAGAGAGGGAGTTTGCATGGGTCCAATGGTTAATTCTGGGCCTACCACCGTAAAAGTTACACAGAGTTCTTTGTGACGATGATATCAGCATTATTTTATGAGACTTGTTCGTCGTAAAACGATTTTGGATGGGGGTTTCATATAAGAACTATTGTCAATTCAAAGCCTACTAGTACAAAATTTTACAATGACATAAAAGTTATTATAAAAAATATCGTTTGCAAATTTGTATCAGTACCATTATGTATAATAAAGTGATGACATTAACTCATTAGCGGCCAATGATCACATTTTGGAACATGCACAAACAATTTGATAAATAATAATTGAATAAATTGAATAAATAAAATTATATTTTTCGAAAATAGCAAACAATCCTTAAAATAAAAATTGAGCACTAATGGGTTAAGATACTTTCGGAAGTGCGTATTTTATGGGAAGGCCACGTAAAGTGATGGATTGATTCTCAACATTTTCGCTTTTGAAAGAATTAGAGCATATGCCTCAAAGTTCACACAAGCTACATGGTTTACATGGACAGACGAAAAGCTTAACGGATCGGTATACAAAAAGGTGTGCCTATAACCGATATTTTTTATATATAGCACACCTTTTTGTATACCAATCGACTCATAATCACTTTGTCTGTTTAAACTGTGGTATATGGTATCAAGTAGTCGGGATATACTTTATTTTAACGATTTTACATACATTCTTACTTGCTGTACTTTACACCACTGAATGAGGGTATACTAAGTAAGTCATTCCGTGTGAAACTTTTTTTATATTCATCAAAGACTAAGTATATAGTTTGGGTCCTTGAGAATTTCTAAATCGGCTTAGCCAAGTTCGTCTGTTGAAACACTTATTAAAGACATAACCGAAAAGAAAAATTTTTGTGTTAACTTGTTTCTATGTAGTTCTCCTAAGCAGTTTGGTACTAAAAGCCAGCATAATCAGTTGCGTGGAAAAAGAGAAACAAAGCCCATATATCGAACAAACTCCCAAAAAAATTTATATTTTAGTAAAAAAAGATAAAATAAGTTGGTGACAGAATGTACCATACGACAAGAAATCATACCATAAAATTTTGTGAAGGCCGGAAAACACTCTCGGAAAACACTTTGCCTGCGGGAAGTTCATGTCTAATCCTGTGACCAGTGTATAGAATATTATAATAAAATAAACCGAATTGCGGGAGGTAAAAAGAAGACATACCGCTGTACTGGTATAAAGTAAAGTTACTCCAGAGGAAAGGTAATTGACACAAAACTATTCAAGGGACTTTATTTTGTGCGGGCTGATGCTATCTTCAAATATTACTTTATATGAATAAGATCTATCATATTTATATGGTTCGCTCGGGACAATACCTGCGGCAGGCATTTTTTTAACCGAAATTTAATGTTCCGTTTAGGTTACCTCAGTGACCTAAATCAAGTATCGAAAAGGTGCCCCCTTGGACATCGCCATGTTAAAGCCCTTATGACACTACATTTTTAATGCATTGTTCAAGTTTTGGTGAACAGTAAAAATATAAAGTAATAGGAAATTTTACCAAGTGCAAAAGGTTCAGCTGTATTAAGATAAATGGCAAACTGTCAAACATTTTACTAAAGTTATCGATAAAAAATTAAGTTATGTCAAAAAAAAATGTAAAATTGTTCAACTTAAAATTTACATTTCTACCTTGAAATATTAAAAGTGCTGCTGAATCAGCCGTTAAGGGGCAAATTCAGCGATTTACCACTTTTGTTTAGGTTTCTCATAAACAAAAAGTTGGCAGCATTTAGTAAAATTAACAGAACAGGGATGGCTAAGTTGTTTCAATTGTACTTTTTTGTTGATACTTTTTAAACTAAGATTTATAATACCTTTTGTGGTGTTTTTAAGAACATAAATAAAATTAATTTGAACTAAAAAAATCTTTTAGTACAATTAGGGTAAAAAAGTACAATTGTTAAAGGTTGTTGGTACAATTTTAAAAATTCTCAACGCCATCCCTGAAACAAAACCATAACAAGAGAAAACAACAGGGACCGAAAATAACAGTTATATTGGAATTTTAAAACAAAAAAAGCACATAGAAGTAAACGAAGAAGTACATGTTTTAATAATTTAGATGACTTTTAATAATTATTTTAATGTGCATAAGAAATTCCAATGATAATTACACACTAAAATACAGATTTTGATTCAACTAAATTATTAAATCACGTACATTTCTTTAGAGAATAACTTTTATTTTTGCTCGAAAAAATAGAAATCAAAAAATAACTGTTACTTTTGATCGAAAAAATAAAAATCAAAAAATAACAGTTATTTTTGTTCAAAAAAATAAAAATCAAAAAATAACTGGTATTTTTGATCGAAAAAATAAAAATCAAAAAATAACAGTTATTTTTGTTCAAAAAAATAAAAATCAAAAAATAATTGTTTTCATCTGACTTTTATGAAAAAAGGTATAACTGTTACGGTCCCTGGAAAACAAACTAAAAAAATTTGTTAACATTTTTCATAGTTTGCTCTTTCTAGCATTTACTGTTTCTTTCTATCAATTAACGAATAAAAAATGTAGTGTCATAAGGGCTTAAAAGGAAAAGTCGCCTACATATAAATTGCTCAAACTAGGACCGGTCTTTATCACTTTAGAACTGTCACGTGACAGTTTTCCCCTAAAACCGTAACGAATTATGATATTGTAATGAAATTTAGTCTGTTAAAGTTTTATACGATTAGAAATCTTCCTGTCAAATTTTGTGAAGATTGTCTATAATTTACCATATTCGGTATGTAAATCGCACTTTTGAAATAGACTATAAAGCGCCAAAAACTGATCCGATAGAAATCCCACCAATTGAATATTCTTAATGCCGGTAAAGAGTTTCAAAGGTTCGGCCCAGCCGAATATAGCGGTTTTATGTGTTTAAATTTTCTTTTGTCAATATGGATATACTTACCCCATTGTGTCTGATGTGTGCTATAGCTGCAATATATATTTAACTGCTATTTATTTATTGTAATTTCGATATTGATAATGATGAGTTTGCCGTTATTGCTAAAAAATTCAATTAATAGTTTGATAATTGAAATTTATGTTTTTACGATGAAGCTCGAGTAGTTTTTTTTTTTTTTTTGTGTTATTTCTCTATTATTTGATAATATTTGTTTTATTTATTTTAATGATTTAAAATATTTATTTAAGTCTAAACACACACACAAGTCCATATAAATTAAAACACTTAACATATAAAATATATTTGCATAAATATGTTAACACCTTCAGCTGTATACTGGTGAACAGAAGAATGTACATTTACTTTATTTGAAATTTTTGTTTGTTTGTGTAAAATATACGAATTTTTTTTATCAATTAAATTCATAAAGAGTTTTACGTTTTTGTTCAAAAAAATATAGATTTCTTTTTCTGTGTATCAATAGATAAATTTAATTGATAGAAATTTATTTCAAACCCAGAAAGTTTGGTTGGTTTTTTTCTAGCTTTTGTGGCTGGCTGTTAATCAAATTCTGCAAAAATTTGAATATCAAATATAATTTCAAATGCATATTTTTGCTCATAGAAATTTATGGTTGTTTAAGCCAAATAATTGTTAAATTGATGAGAGTTTTTTGAAAAAAGTTTTTGGTTTAATTTGCGGTTTATCGTTTTTTTTTTTTTTTTTTTTGTATATGAATGTAATTTTTTGTAATTTTTTTATTTTTAGCTGATATGATTGTTGTTGTTGGTTTTATAAAAAATATTGTTTTTATTATGATTTTAAGAAAAAAAATATTATTGTTCTGTTAAGCCTGATTCAAGTTACGATTTATTTTTAAGTACTTACGTTACGTAATGTTAATGTTACGTTGAAAAGTTTTTTTTTAATTTTAAATCTTATTCACAACCGTTACTACATTAAGCGAGCTTGGATTTTTAATTTTCTTTATAAATTTTGAAAATTTTTTGATTTTTTTTCTTAATTTCTTCTATTTTTTGTTAATAATTTTTTATAATTTTTTTTTTAGTATCTTTCTTAATGACTTAATTTATTTGAAATAATGACTTGATATGAGACGTTTTTCTAAGTAACCTGCTTCAACTTATATAAATTGCAACCAAAAAATGTAGTATATAACCAGGCGTTATTTATTTTTATGTTTTTTTTTAATCAAAAGTTTTTTAAATAACTCACGAGTCCAGCAATTACTATATTTCAAAAGTGTTCTTTAAACTTAAAGGCTTATAAAGCTTTTTTAACTTTTACCTTAGTTAACATAAAGCCTATCATTAGGCGTTGCTTTAAAATAAGTTCTTAAGTTTTGTATTTCAGACTTGTTCTGATGTTTATAGTTGATATAATCAAATTTGAAAACTTGACATATCAAAGACTTTAAGCAAGAATTTTTCTGGAATCTTCTTAGAAAATTTTATTCAAATGCTTTTATTTAAAAGGCCTGATTTTATTAAGTTTGCCTAATTTAAGGTTTTAGCTTAAATGTTTAGGTTTTTTAAGGGCTTCTGATGATTGTATTTTAACAAAAAAGGTCTTTTATGTAAGTTTTGTTTTGAAACTCTTAGATTGTTTCTAAGTTATTGACAAAACTATAGAAATTTTAAAACAAAATATTGCTTTTCAACTTTTCCAAAAGATTTACCGTGCAAAATCGTCTTAATTATCTTGATCAACTTTGAGTTCAAATAAATGTTTGTTTATTTTTTAGATACCTAAAGTCAACAGCCTTTAAAATCATATTTATGTACGAGTTAACCTTTATGTCAACAGCTACATACCCGGGTATGTTTTGCGTTTTAAAACTGCTATATCATGAAAAGTAATCATCGGATCGACGTGAAATTTCATGATATCCTTAATAAAAGTGTTCTATACCATATTCTTATACCTGGGTGAAATTGGTCAAGTTGGGGCAAAGGGAAGGACAATTTTCAATTTGTACCCCTTACGTCAACAGCTGCATACCTGGGTATGTATAGACAAACTTATACAAATAAAATTAATTTTACATGCTTATTGCAAAAAATTAGTAAGTAAAATTAATTTTCAGTTGTAAATAATTAAACATTTTTAACTTAAACTATTGCATTGCGACATATCAGCAGAATGAATGCAAAGACGGGTCTTTTGCATAAAAATATAACCGTTATTGCTGCCGCTTTTTCGGTTTGCTTATGTTACTCGCGTGTATTCCCGTTACCAAAACGTATGAAGCGTCTTATTGCCTAGATGCGCCGTACACTTATCGCACCGCAATATAGCGAATGTGCGGTTGTTTTCCACAAGTCTTAAGTGTTAACGTTGCCAAAGCGTGTTACGCCACTCAGTTAGAGAAGACTAAAATACGAATCAAACTCGCTTTTTGTTATTGTTTTCCATATACAATGTTGTCGTGTAGGGTTTTTTATATCCTCACGCTCATAGCATTATTTTCCTGTCTCAAGAATAATCAAGTCGAAAATTTCATCGGACATTATCAACCTGAATGTTTCCATAATAGAAACCCCTTGTGTACTTGTTACTGGTTCATAGTTTGCAGACTTTAGTATGTTGTGGGAACCTGACAGTTTTTGGTGTTGCAGCAAACAAAATTATTCCATCTTTGCGTAAAGCTGTGTCCTTTTTGACACCGTATATCAGAAAATTTGTCACTGTCTTCAGTTTCATCATCTATATTGTATTTTGGTAACTGGATTCTTTCCACATCGGAGTAATTTGGAGATACACCAGCGTCGGTTCCATCCACAACTGTTTCGGACACTATTAAATCTTTGACGAATATATTATTGTTGTTTCTCATAATCAAGTGCACTTGTTTGCCTTGGAGTGAGTCTTTCATCATCTGCCATTTTTATGTTGCTCTGAATTACCTGGTGTCATAACATGTTTACCAAAAATTAAGTTTGAAAACAACGACGAAACTTGTGTTGTTAAAACACCCGATTTTCCAATATTTTAACTCACAAAACCACAAAAGTAAAAACCAAACTAACAACCACCTTTTTTTAAAATTTAAACTTAAAATCGCCAACGCAAAACGGCATATAACAAAAAAAATCCCATTTAAAATATATGTGTATACCCGGGTATGCTTACTGTTGACGTAAGTATAATTTTTCTGCTGTTGACATAAAGGTTAATTGAATAAATTATTGATAATTGGTTAAACAATGTAAAAAAGCCTGTAAAAAATTACTGCATACAAATAGGCGTTTTAGGTAGACAACTAATTACGGTAACCTTACGCAGTAGGTTAATTTTATGTTAATTTTATTAATGTATGTTAATTTAATTTTGGAAAATTTGCGATTTTGTTGTTGTTTTCAAGGTATATTTATTAATTGCTTTTGTTTTAAAGTGCAACTGATTGCTTTTGTTAAATGTTTTTTATTTTTATTTTAAAGCATAAATGTAGGCGTAACTGAAATTGTTTTTGATTATTTGTTACAATTTGTTTTTAATATTTTTGTTATTTCCTGAAAAGAAAAATTATATCTTAAATCATTTTTTTTAATAAATATTTTTTTTTTTAATATTTTAATCAGTAAGATTTTTAATTCAATTCAAATTCTTTTTTATACCCTCCACCACAATTAGTTGTGAAGAGGGTACATTAAGTTTGTCATTTCCTGTGCAACTTTTTTATTATTCATCTCAGACCCTATAAAGTATATATATTCTGGGTCCTTGAGTAATTTTAAGTCGATTTAGCAATGTCCGTCTGGCTGTCTGTCTGTCTGTCCGCCTGTTGAAAACACGCTCACTTTCGAAAAACTCAAAAGAAATAAACAAACTTGGTGTCAAATTGCTTGTAGTTATCCTAAACAGTTTGGGATTGAAATCCAGCAAAATCGGTCCAATAGGATCTGAGCTATGAATCAAAATGTGGAACCACCACCTAAAAAAATTGATAATTTTGTTACAAAAACTAACATAAATGGTGGAAAAATGCACAGAATGATATAAGATTTCGCAACAGTTCGTATTTAACTGGAAATCACGCTGTAAAATTTCTTGAAGATCCGTCCATGATTTACCCTAGGTCCCATATAAGCCCTACTCCCGGAAAACAGTATAGTAAGCCTAAAACCCTAACTAACAATGCTATCATAACAAAATTTGGTACATCACAGTTTTATAGAACTAGAAATGACACTGTGAAATTTGGTGTAGATCGGTGCATAACTTACCATAGGCCTCATATAAAGCCCACTCTGGTAAAATAATTAAATACGCGGTAAACTTTCTTCCAGTTTAGCTTCATATGGCCAGAAAAAGTGTTATGCAATTTTGTGATATACGGTCCATAATTTTCCTTAGATTCCATTTTAGCAGCCTTCTGAAATTTACTGCAAACGCTTAAACTAATTGCACCGCTGTATTGAAATTTATGTTTTTTAATACCAGAAATCGTTCTGCAGAATTTGGGATGATTGGTTCATAGGAGGGTATCAAAGATTCGGCACAGCCGAATATAGCACTCTAACTTGTTTTTAACTAATTTTTAAATAAAAATTCGTTTTTGCACGATTTTATATGAGAACAGTTATCAAAATACAATTCACTACAAAACGCTTTTAGGAAGCAATGCACAAAAACCCAAATTTGCACAATATTTGCATCGCTTTTGCAAATATTGTAAAAATCCCTTTGCGCAGTTTTGATTCCGATTTGCATTGTGCTTACTAATGTTGTTAATAACGCCAGAAAATGTTAAGAGCAAATCTATGCTCTAGAAAATCTTTAACAATTCAGCAATTCTTATACAATTTTGCTAACAGATCGGAAGGACCACTTAATCAAATGGATACAAATGTGGTTGATTTAGATTCATCAGATAAATGATGACTCAACTTAATTTTAAATAAGAATTTCTTTTTTTTTCTTTTATATTTATATGGATTTTTTTAATCTTATTCTAATCCTGCGAAGCACTGCGCTTTTCTGCAGGCGACCAGAGTCTCTAGCGGGTATCGAACCCGCAACTCCCGCACTGATAGACTAGCTCTACTGGGGCTATGTTTTTGCTTTCTTATATGGATTTATAAAAAAATAAAAAAAAATATAACGTTGTTATAACAATTTACGACTTTTGTCAAAATAAATATGAAAAAACGTTATTGTTATAGACTTGTTTCTTACTAAATATTTCAAAAATGGACCGAATCATTTGTTTGCTTGTACCTTAAGGGCTCTATACACGATGAAAGAAAGTACGGAGCCTTGCCGCACCCCTGAATGAATCTTGAATTAGTTTGACGAAACCCCATCTATAACAACTCGTACAGTGAGATCTCTGAGAAAGCGCGATATAAATCGAGATAAATTAATGCAGATAGAAGCAGGGGAAAAGTTAATATATTTTATCGTTTATTTAGCAAACTATAAAAACAGGAGATTTTAAGCTTTCTTATAATCAAAACAGGATCAATCTCAATTACCAGCTTCAAACTTATTTCGGTAGGAGCATGGGCGTTGTTTCCACCCCCCGTCCATACAGAGTAAATACTTTTTGCCTTTTCTGAGAAAACTGTAAAATAAAAATCTTTTAAACTTTCTTTCAATTATGTTTCAATCTGCATTTCGTGAGAAGGAGCAAGGGCAAAGTTTCCCCTTATGTAAAATGAATAACTTATAACGTTTTACAATAAAACCTTTAAACTTCATAGGCATTTTTATTGTTCTTTTAGAAACATAATTTTTTTGGTGGAAAAAAATATTATTTTTTTTTCAAAATTTTGAAATTTTTGTTTTTTAAAATATATAAAAAATTGGAAAATTTGATTTATGCCGGTCTGGTAGCGAATGAGCGATATGTTGTGCAACTTTCTCTATTTTCGAAATAACGGTATATCTCGCAAACAAGAGCTAACCTAACAAAAGCGGTGGGCACCACTGGATTCAGCGTACCCGAATTATCCTAAAACGCCATGTGTCCGGCTTGTCGAAAAAAAGTGTCAATTTCGAGCACATTGTAATTTTCGAGATACCAGATGGGTAAAAGATACCTCCCATACAGAGTTAACACTTATTTTATTTTTTTTTGTAATTGAAATTAAATTTAATATATTTTAGTTAAGTTTAGCTAGTATTTTTTAAATCGTAAAAAATTACTAGTAAAGGGTTAAATTGTAAGGGCCGATGTTGAATGTGAACCACACCTAAACGCCAAGTTTTTTTCCCAATTTTATTTGACATTTCTCTATTTCAGACTTATTCAATTTGAACCATGGAGAGATACACAATCCAACAACGTGTTAAAGTTATCCAGACTTATTATGAAAATGGGCGTTCAAATCAAAATGCATATCGTGCACTTCGTGATTTTTTTGGTCAATTTGATCGTCCAAATGAGCGTACAATCGCAAAAATCGTGGAAAAATAAAAATAAAAATATTTTATAAAAATTGCATATTTTAAGGGGCTCGTTATTTAAGAAAATATGTCATCTATATATCGCACCACATCAACAAAAGGGTATTAACGCAAAATTTTACAAATTTCAGTAGAAGCAAAACAATTTTTAATTTTACATTTGAAAAAAATGTTAAGCAAACCGTTTCATTGTCAAAAAATAGACAAAATAGCATGATATTTTTACAGCGGGTAGATATGAATATAACGTGTTTAAGTTAATACCCTCTGGTTGATCAAGTGCGATATATAAAATACAGAAAATGTTTCTACCTATGTCCATTGTAGACATTGAAACCATCCAACCAATGTGGTCCAGATCGGTTTCATTAGATAGGCAATTTTTTGAAGATGGTTCTAGGATATATATTTTTTTTAAACTAGCGACAGGAGAGGAGGTATGGGGAAATGTCTGCCTATTCGAAACCATTTAAATATTCTTATGAAATTTAAAATATGGATAGATCCCTATTTATATGGCCACATTTTTTTCAAATTAGGACTACGAGGGTAGGGGAGAGTAGTAGCTCAAGCTGGGTATCCGCGATAATAAAATATTAATAATACCAAATCCCTTTGTTGAGTTCACCTATAACTTACATTAGGGACATACACCGATTTTAAAAGGCTTAACAATATTAATTTTTTTATTTTTATTTATTCCGATTTTTGGCAAATTCAAAACAATAATATTTTCAATTTATTATTGATTTTTTTACTCCTAGAAAAAACTTTAAAATTTTTTTATATTATTCTTAAAATACCACTCATGAATATATATTATTACATAAAATACTTTTCCAAATTTTTGAATTTAAATTATTATTCGTTAACACAAATATTTTAAAACCGTAACATATTTTCAGGAGTTGTTACAAATGGGTTACTAATCGACGATTCTGGCTCAGAAAAATTAATTTTTCGTTAATACTGTATATTTTTTATACACTTAAATGTAAATTCTACTGTTCATGTTTTTTTGGGGTGTCCCTGTGTGCGTGCTGTCAATGCAAGGTTTGTGGGTTCTCTTCCCGCCACGGATTATAGTCTGTTTAGAAAATAATTTGTATTTTTAATAATTCACTGGCTCAGTATTACAAGGTTGTATATAACATTTTCTTTGAATTTCAGTTAGAATTTTTTTTTGGGTTGTATGGGACAATTTACAACTTTAATGGCCAATTTCACTAATTCTATTTAAAAAACAATACATATTTAAATATAATTTTTCATAAAATTTTATTTTTATTTGACATGAAAAATGAATTTAAAACATAAATTGATATATAAATAATTTAGTGAAATAGAGACGACCACAAGTTGTTGGCCACCTTGTTGAACTAAATTTGATTACATGTCTTTGTTTGGAAATAGTAGAATAAAAACATATTATAATATTTTTGATATTTTACAAAAAACCTGGTAATAGAGAGCCAGCTTTGAAATATATAAATTCAAATGTATATTTTTAGGAATAGAAAATTCCTCAGATATAGAAAATTGTTTTAAGAAAACATTAATATTTTTAAAGAAATAACATTTTTGACTAATATTAATTTTTCAATTGGCTTATGACTTTTTATTTAATTAATATTTTAATAGGTTTACTTAACTATTGAATTCATAAATAATATAAAGTAAAGCATATTTTTAGGTCGAAAGAAAGAAAACTATAAAATCGGAAATGTATTTTTGATTTTTTAATACCTTTTTTTTCAAATTCGCATCTTCTTGGGAATAGGACTGTGAGAAAAAAAGTGGTATATGGGTAATTCCAAAGTGTTGAACGTGACGGTCGTACGCATCAAAAATGCAATAACATTTTAAGCAAAAAATATTTTCACGTTTTCTTAACCCTTAAATTATAGCACTAAGAAAGCACTGGTATCTATGCGCGATTCTAGGTCAAAGATAATGGCAAAAGAAGTAGCGGTTCGAACGTGAAAAAAACAGAAGTAGTTTTTGTGGCCATGCATAAAAAGGCGTAATTCAGGGAAACCTGGCACAATTCAGAATTTTACGTAGCAATGTAACATTAAAATGTCTTGGTTTGTTTCCAAAATCTTCTGCATTGTCTTTTTTTTAAGCCAAAATCTGGGTCGATACGTGACATTTCGAACGTGAAATTTTTTCCGTTATAATTTAACTGAATACTGATCAAAATAAAATAAAAATTTACCTTTAATCTGAATAACATATTTGTATTTTCTTTTATTCGTTACAATGAAATATTAAATTTATTTTGTTTGTAATAAAAAAAAAAATTGGAAAACTTTAATTTTTTAAAAAATTGCCTACATTTAGGAGAAAACTAACTTCAAGTTAGGTATAAATTTAATTTGGGTTGTGTATTAAAAAAGAAATTTTTTTTTCATATTTATGAAATAAAAGTAAAAAATTTCGGCGAGTTTTTCATAAAACAGAATTGTTGATAACGTTGGATTTTTTAACAAAACATCTTAAGTCGAGATAGGAGAGCAAAAAAGTTTTTAAAAAAATCTCGGGGAAAAACTAATTTTTATCAAATAATATAATAAACCAAAATTAAAGAAAAATTTCGTTTATAATACAAAATTTTAAAAACGTAAACAAAAATGCTTTTTTAATGAAAATTTGACTTAAGATGTTTTGTCAAAATGCCACAGAATTGTAACGGAAATTTGCAAAACACTCCAATTTTTAAATTATTTTTATAAAAGTGGGTCCTTTACTTATAGTAATCAACTTAGTTTTAAATATTTTTATGAATTTTTGTCAGATTCTAAACCCTTCGCCTAAAAATTTTTTCGGCCTCTTCTTTTTGTCCAAAAAAGTGAAAATCAAAATATATAATTTTTTAGCAATCCCTAAAAAGCCTTATTTTTTAACTCTCAACCAAAAAAATTTTTATTTTTTATTCAATACAAAGAATAGTTTATGGCTCTCAGAATTCTTACAACGTTTTCAATCTTAATTTTTTTTAACTAACTTAGTTTTACTTTAACAGTCAGTTAATTCAGAAAATATGCTTTGATAACAAAATTAAAAAAAAAAAACTTAAAGTGTATAAAATAAAAAATATTTACAGCCTGTTCATCGATTTCGAACGTTAACTTTCGCATAGAAAATAACATTGCAAACAAAAACAAATTTTAGAATTTTGGTTTTGTTTCCAATATAATTTTCTATGCGAACGTTGACGTTCGAAATCGTTACACAGGCAATTAATTTTCAATATTTCAAGCCTTTTCTAAGGCCGGTTTTCGAGATGGAGTTTAAACTTAGTTTAACGTAGTCTGAGATTTTTGCGGTGAAATGTGATTTTTTTTTGTTATTTCATTAACGAACAACATTTTAAGCATAACTAAGCTGTTACGTCAAAATTGTATATACAAACTTGATAATGGTGTCACCAATCTGTTTCAGATTAACTAAACCTAGTTTAACTGAGATCTAAGAAACCCAGCATTTAATAGAAATAAAATTTTCTTGTGTAAAAACTTTACCTAAAAATCCTAAAACAGAAAAAAATATATAAAAAAATGTTAAATAAAGTAATTAAAGAAAATTACAAAAACAAAAGTATATTTTTAGGAAGTTTTAGAATTAAATGAAATTTTTAAATACGGCTTAAGTTCAAGTAACTTCAGTTTCATTTAATTACTTTTAGTAGCAAAGAACGGCAAAGAATTCTGATGATAGGAATGTGGTCATTCTCGAAACATGTATATTCGTCCCGAGTTTAATCCCGTGTTCAGTCAAGAAAAATACTATCAAAAAAAAATTTATTCATTTCATGTTGTTAATTCATTCCTTCACTTAAAATAATTTAATGAAAATTAAATAGCAAAAACTTCAGTTAAATTTCAACAGTTCAATATAAAAATTCACAATTGTTAAAAATAAAACTTTAACACAGTTTAGCTCAAAACAAGAAACAAATATGAGTGATGTAAGGAACCTTCAGAATTTAGATTTCGACTGAGTAGCGATGAAAAAAAAAATAAAAGCAGCATAAAAAGTCTTATTTTTTTATGACTTTTTTGTATGAAGCACAACACTATTTTTTTTAAACTATTGTAAAATATTAGGATATTATGACGATATGAATTGATAGCACACCTTGTGAATGCCTTAAATATAAATTATTACAAAAATAAACTAACTGCCTATTTCACGATGTCACTCGAACGTTTTCGTTCGCACAAATAACATGTAAAACAAACATGTTATTTGTGCGAACAAAAGCGTTCGAGTGACATCGTGAAATAGGCAGTAAATTTTCAGTGAAATTATATGTAAAACATACTTTTAGGAAACTTTAAAAATGTTTTTCAATACAGTAGATCATATCTGTGGCATTTTGACAAAACATCTTAAGTCGAGATAAGACAGCAAAAAAGTTTTTAAAAAAGCTCGCTAAAACAAAAATTTTTATAAAATTTTGTTTTCTTAAGTTGTATTTTTATTCGACCTTTAAAATTCAATATTAAGTTAAAATGCTTAAGCTCGAGGTTAAGCATTTTAACTTAATATTTTTATAAAATATTAAAATAAACCAAAATTAAAGAAAAATTTCGTTTATAATACAAAATTTTAAAAACGTTTACAAAAATATTTTTGAATAAATGTAGTACTTATCGTTGTTCTGTAGAAACAGGTGTCTGGTACTTTTTTGAAATTCGGCCCTATTAGGGAGTTAACGGGTAAAATCTGAATTTTAGTACTTTTTTGCCACTCCATCTATCTTTTGAACTAATAAACATAGAAACAAAGTTTATACCACATTCGAAACTTATTAAAAAATAACTTACACGAATTTGGTACTTTTTCGAAATTCGAACATTTAAGGGGTGAAAATCGTAACTATGTTGGGCACTTTTCTCTACAAAACATTTTCCTCCATTCATTGACATATTTGTTCTAAATTATGGGCTGCCACTACAATACGGAAATTTTTGATTCTTTAATGGGGGTAAAATATAGTACCCAAAAAAATAAATACGGGAAATTTGATATTTTTCTTTACCTTTTTGGTTCTACTAAAGTAGCGGGTTAAATGCTAGAATTAAAACAAGTTTAATATTTTTGAATAAATGTAGTACTTATCGTTGTTCTTTAGAAACAGGTGTCTGGTACTTTTTTGAAATTCGGCCCTATTAGGGAGCTAACGGGTAAAATCTGAATTTTAGTACTTTTTTGCCACTCAATCTATCTTTTGAACTAATAAACATAGAAACAAAGTTAATACCACATTCGAAACTTATCAAAAAAATACTTACACGAATTTGGTACTTTTTCGAAATTCGAACATTTAAGGGGTGAAAATCGTAACTATGTTGGGCACTTTTCTCTACAAAACATTTTCCTCCATTCATTGACATATTTGTTCTAAATTATGGGCTGCCACTTCAATAAGGAAATTTTTGATACTTTAATTGGGGAAAAATAAAGTACCCAAAAAAGGAAATACGGGAAATTTGATATTATTCTTTAGCTTTTTGGTTAGACTAAAGTAGCGGGTTAAATGCTAGAATTAAAACAGGCTTAAACCTAGAACAATAAACTATGGCATAAAAATATGTCCACGAAGAAAAAGGAGACGCTAACGTAGTAGCGGGTATATGCTAGTATTATATAAAATATGGCATTTATAGAATAAGAAAAAATGGTTTCTATCAGATAAAAATATTTTTAAACAAGATTTTTTAAATCTGACAACTTTAGGCAAAATATATTGACTATTGAAAATGTTTTTAATGTTCTGGAAATTTAAATAAAATACAAGTAAGAGTGCTTTAATCGGCTATGCCGAATCTTATGTACCCTTCTCCATATACTATGCATATTTATTTTGAACTTAGAAACAAAGATACGCTTTGACACGCAGCACCTTAGGCCACCCAGTCACTAACGCATACTGCCAAAAAAGCTTTAAAATTAAATATATTAGGTACGGTTTTCCGTTTAATACACACATTACTCTGCTTTAACTTGCATAAATTAGTTATATTTAGAAAAATTCAAATTTCACACATTTTAAGAAAAAAAAAAAACAATCGATTTTTTAGGTAAAACTTACAGCCAGTTGTGGTTTTTGCTTATAGCTAAGTAATTTGTGGACCGTATCTGGCTGAATTTCAAAAGCAAAATATTCCAGACTAATATGTGATATAATTATATGACAACCTGGTCCTAAACGTAGCTGGAGTCTTTAGAAAACCTATTTTAACATACACATGGACATACGGATATTGTTCAGTCAATTTCGCCTCTCATTTGATCCTAAAACATACATACTTTATTGGGTCTAAGAATAATATATAAGAAATTGCTAATTTATTGACAAACTTATGAATAAACCCTTTATACCTGAGGAGAAGGGCATAATAATTAATATTAACCAATCTACAAACTATTTGCCATAGTTTGTAGGTTGTTTCGAATTTTCTATAAATTTTAATCTACATAAAAGTTAACTTTTGGAAAGACTTTCCTTTGAAAATTTAAATTTTAATGAATTTCTTAAAAAAAATAGATTTTTTTTGGATTGGCGAAAAAGACGAAACTTGAAACTTCTACAATTCCTAGTAAAAAAATTTCAGCCTGTTCATCGATTTCGAACGTTAACGTTCGCATAGAATATGACATTTAAAACAAAAACAAATTTTCGAATTTTGTTTTTGTTTTTAATAAATTTTCCAATGCCAACGATGACGTTCGACATCGTTAAACAGGCAGTTTGTATTCAATTACAAACAAGTAAAAAATAAATAAAAACCCAAAATATATTTCTATATAGATGATTTAATTAAAAAAAAATATAAAGTCTGCTTTAAGGAAAAAAAATCAATGTATGTTTTAAGGGGTTGCTTACGAACAATATTGATTTATAAAATGTAAAGCATACTTTTTGGAAAATAAAAAGAAATATATATTTTTACGAAGAAGTAAAACATACTTTAACAAAAAAAAGGATATTAAAAAAATTACAGAGTACAAAATTTTAAATACAAAAGTTTTTAGTACAAAAGTTTTAGAAGAAATTAACACTTGTAGAAACAAAATACAAACTATGTTTATAAACAAATTATCCAAAATAAAAATAACAAAATATAAAAAAAAAATTTAAGTAAAATCTTTTTAAAATATAGAAAATGTTTTAAATCTTATGCGAGATAAAGATTTTAAGAAATTAAAGAACGCTTTAATTAACAAGAACTTAAGAGAATCTGCTTAGCGAAAAAAATAAATAATTTAAAAAACTAAAGCATACTCTAAGGAACGAAATTTTTTATAAAAATTTAAAAAGCATTTTTATTTTTTATTCAAAAGATAATACAAAAAGTAACCTATAAAAATTACTGTCAGATTGTATTTGTTATAATTTAAAAAACTTAAAAAAAATATTTGCGAAAATAATAATATTTATTTACAGATAAAGTTTTAAAGTAAAGAATGCTTTAAGGAACAGGAACTAATGAAATGCTGAAAAAGTAAAGCATACTCTTAGGAAGAAATTTTTTTTTTAAATAATTCTTAGTTTTTTTTATAAATATTTGCAAAGATTAGACAATTTATAAAAACAAAACTTATTGAAAGAAATAACCTTTTTTGACTTAAAAAATTTTCCAATATTTTTCCTCAAATTTTGATTTTTTGTTCTCAATTTTTTTAATATTTTTTTTAAATAGAAATTCAAAATTTACACTCCCTTCTCCTAAAAATAGGCAACACATTTCACTTATATAACACTGTACTAACCGTTTTCGGCTTGTGCTAGGTCAGTTTTCGTTTTCTTGCACAAATTCCTTTAGTAAATTATGAAATTTTGAGTTGAAATTTTATTTAAAATTGTTTAAATTATTATAAATTGATATGATTTTTTATTTGTGTTTAATTTTTTTCAAATAATATTTCTTTAACGTTTTTAAATTTAATTTTTTTGTTTTAGTTTTTTTATTTAAGAAATTTTCTTTTTTTCTAATTTCAAATGTATTAAGAAAGAAAGAACACACACTTCTTTAAAAAAAAATACGCTTATATCGTTCTATGCATTGGCATCCTTTCGTAACCGTAATTCGCGTTAAACTGATCCTTACAATTCGTTAAAAAGCGCATTGGCCCTTTTTTGCAAAACAACAACAACAACAACAGCAACAATTTTGGTATCTTTTGCAAACCAGAATTTATTAAAAAACAAAAAAAAATAAAGCAAAACAAACAGCCAACTTTTAATACATTGAAACGAAATGCATCCCAGGCCAAAGGATGTAAAAAAGAAAAACACACACGAGCTTGTATTTGTAGGACGAATTTGTGTTTTAAAGCAAACGACGACCATGGAAAAACAACGATGACGACAATGAGTTTTAAGGCAACGAACATGTGGGTCTGTCTGTCCGTCTGCCTTTCTATGTCGTGGTTTGGCTAAAATTAAAAAAAAAAATACAAAAAAAAAAACAAAAATAACAACCATCTAGTCGGTTTAAAAAAACGAATAGTTTTGTAAAATGGTTTGTAGTAAGTCAGACACAAAAGATACAATTAAATATTTTTGTGAAATGTTGTTGTTGTTTTTGTTGCTTTAGTTTCGTTTTCCTAAAACGAAGTGGAATTACTGCTTTCATTAGTATTCTTTTTTGATGGTTTTATTTTAGCCAAGTTAGTTGAAAGGGGTCTCGTTGTAAATTGCAACATGTTAACAGTAAAAAAACGAAATTTAACGAGTTTGATAGAACTTTTTACGAAACTATTGCATACTTGTAGGCTGGTTGCATGTTTATATAACTACAAAAAAACGCCGTTGCAAGCAAAATTCACAAAAAAAAATTTTAAAAATTTACTTTAAATAAAGAGTTTTTAAAATTACATTCAAAACAATTTCTTTATTTACAAAATAAAAAATTGTTCTTTCTAATGCCTTAACATATGCTTTACTTTTTAACAACTAAAGCTAAGCAATAAGAAAACACAGGTTTTATAAGCAACATGTTGCTTTCAATTTGCCGCAAAAGAAATAACAAAACGAACTTATTAAACGAAATTGTTTTAAACATGTTGAAAAAATTAGTAAAACACAATTGTAAGTTGCTGGATTTTATATTTTAAAAATCTCTTCAAATTTCAAAAATTTAAAACAAAAACGAAATTTCTTCAAAAACTTTAACTGTTTCAAAAAATAAGTTGTTTAAAGTATTAAAAAAGCTTTTACTTGTCCTTTAAAAGCTTTCTTTTCAAATTAACGGCGAATTTATTTATTTTGCTCTTATTAACTTACTCTCATTTGTTAAGAGTTTTAGTTAAGAGCGAAACTCTCCACTTTCGTAAAAAGCTTTTTATTTGTTTGTTGATTTGTTTTGGTATTTAAGCACTCCTCCTCATTTATTAAAAGCTAAAAACACTTCCTTTTAGAATTCCGACCCATAGACAAAAATATGCAAAGGTATGTCTAGGTTGGAGGAAGGTGGCTACCAGTTCAGTAACTACTCATGCACCACATGCATACTTACTGGCATGACCATGAAGTAGAGTCATTGAAAATAAATGAAATAAATAAAATTTATTTTGTTTTGTCTTGCACTTTTAATTTCTTTTACTAAATATTTATAATTTCTTTAGAATCGAAAAACATTGGCCGCTATAATTTAAAGGGGCCTTGAGAAAAAAACATGTTTAAGGAAATTTTCTAAAGAATAATTGAAGTTCCAAACAGCCTTAATATCAAATCGTAGCTTTAACGGGTCTTAAAGGAAAGGAACGCCAAATGAAATTTTAAAAGCCTCCATCATTTATTTGAATTATTATTTAAAAAAATCGAAACTGGCCTTACGGCTTTGAGAGAAGTCAAAACTGCAGCATGTGGGGTAAGCTCAAGCCACAAATGACCCTACAGACTTTATTGCCTCCAGTGAAATCATCGCAACTTTTTTCTTCAAAAATAAAGCCAAAGCTCACATTATGATCAGTGCAGATCATAACCTGACCATGGTCAATGATTTTTTTGTTTAAAAATATTTAATTCAACAGGATAGAGGTAGAGTGTCATACACCGACCGCAACCGTCGACTTATTGAAAATCAAAATTTGGCTATAATTTCTCAAACTGTCTCCAAGGTTGTGTGATTTGACACCATACGATTATTTTCTGTAGGGCTACGTAAAGTTACTGATTTAAGCTGAATAACCAGCAGCAATTGACGCCTTGGAGGCCAGCATTGATCGCTTTAAAATTAGACGTCTAGTAAGTACTTCGTCAATATTTCATATCAAAAATGGTTTTTAAAAATAAAATAATTTATTGTAAATTGTTACAATTTTAGATTTAAGTAGTTCTGTAATTTCTTTGTATTATATTATATTTCGATGTCACGTGCGACACTACAAAACAATATTTTCCATCCGTATGCCGAATGTAAATGCAGCAAGCTCATCAAATATCGGTAGCAAACAGAGATTTTTTATAAATTTAAAATAACAAAAAATTTACTGAAAAAGAAGATTTGTGATCTTGGGACTTTTATAATGTAGGTCACGTACGACATCGAAAGTGTGAAAATTTAAAATTGATAAATTGTTTTTTTTTTATATAAATTACACATACATTTGCTTGCAAACAAACCTGTTCACTGCGCACTAGTTCTCTCACAATATATTGTGTTTATATATTGTTCTTGGTTGTGGTCATTTATTTTTTTATACCCACACCACAATATTGGTCCTAGACCCACCTTTAAGTATACCGATCGACACAGAATCACTTTTTTAATCGAACTTGCGATGTCCGTCCGGCTGGTAGGCTGGATGGCTGTCCATGTAACCTTGAGCGCAAAGCACAGGCTGCAATTTTGGATAAAATTTGACAAAGTTTGGTACATAGATTCTTATTGGCACAAGGACCAAGCCTATTGAAAATCGTAGGACCACGAGGGAAGATAAGGGGAAATTTCTTCCTCTCAGAAGCTGTCAAACCGATTTTAATGAAATTTAAACCATAGATAGACCCATATATATATATGGACACATAAGCTATACAGTTTTTCAAAAATATGACCACAAGGGGAGGTAGGGGGCAATTTCTGCCTCTCACAAACTTTCAAACCGATTTTACTGAAGTTTAATTTTGGCATACTCTTTCCAACATTACGGCCGATATCTCATGAATAAATGCTCTCGCCTCTCAATAAGTCCATTATTAAGCGTGCTGTGTGGCATGTGGCACCGTCTTGTTGAAACCACATGTCATGCAAGTCAAGCTCTTGCATTTTGGGCAAAAATACGTTGGATATCATCTCACGGTAGCGCTCACTATTCACAGTTTCGTTACGATTCGCATCATCTTTGAAGAAGTACGGTCCCATGATGCCACCTGCCCATAAACTGCACCAAACTGTGACTTTTTCTGGATGCATTGGTAGCTCTTGCAATGCTTCTGTCTGATCTTCACTCCAAAATCAACAATTCTGCTTATTAACTTACCCATTGAGCCAAGAATGAGCTTCCTCGCTGAACACAAGAAGCGCGCGATGAACAACAACATACATAAATATAATGATGGCGAAAAATGTCACGTGCGAAAGGTTAAAATAAAAACCTTTTATAAAATAAGTCGCTTCAAAAAATTGCCTCAGTTTTCGCTGAAATCGATGTTTTAATCGGGGTTTCAAAAACTGCAGTCAAAACAATAAACGAAAATTTGTGTACAATTGTTCGCCTTTTGAGTTGGAATGCCATCGACTGTTTACATTTAATGAAGCGGATGTAAAAGGAAAATTTTTTTTTGTCCAATGACAAATGAAGACGTGGAAGAAATGGCAGTTTTTCTACTTTGGCTGCAGTTTTTAAACACTTGTTTTAATTATTGGCCGCGAAAACTTCCTTAGTTTTTGTTCACGTGCGAATACCTGGTTTTTTACAATTGAAGCACAGCCGCGAATAACGTTTTAAGTTACAAAATAATAATTTTTCAGGAGAGCAAAAAAACGTTTTTTGACAGGCAGCATTATTTGTTTTAAATTTTTAAACCCACACCACAATAGTGGAGAGGGTATTATGCATTTGTGCTGATGTGTGTAACGCCTTAAAATAGTGGTCCTACACCCACCTTAAAGTATACCGATCTACTCAGAATCACTTTCTGAGTCGAACTAACGATGTCCGTCTGGCTGGCTGGCTGTCCATGTAACTTTGTGCGCAAAGTACAGGTCGCAATTTTGGAGATATTTTGATAAAATTTGTTTCATATGTTCTCATTGGCACAAGGACCAAGCTATTGAAAATGGGCCGAATCGTAGGACCACGAGGGAAGATAGGAGGAAATTTCTTCCTTTCAGAAACTATCAAACCGATTTCAATGAAATTTAAAACATAGATAAAACCATAACTATATGGACACAAAATGTATAAATTTTTAAAAAATTCGGACCACGAGGGGAGATAGGGGTAATTTCTGCCTCTCAAACCGATTTTAATGAAATTTAAAACATAGATAGATCCATATCTATAGGGACACATTAGCTATACAGTTTTTAAAAAATAGGATCACAAGGGGAGGCAGGGGGCAATTTCTGCCTCTAACAAACTTTCAAACCGATTTGCATGAAGTTTATAAACATAGATAAATCCATATTTACATGGACACATAAGCATGATGTGTGTTTAAATACTGTGGTGTAGGGTATCATATGGTTGGGCTTGACCGACTATACCTTCTTACTTGTTTTTTTCTATTATTAAAACTAATGATAATAAAAACTTTTATGCAAAAGGCTTTTAAAACATTATTCCGCACTGCAAAACCATTTCGGCTTCATCATTTTGTTAGTAACTTGCAATCTTCTTCCACTGGCTGACACTTTGTCTGCCATTTTGAAGGCGTTAAGGTGCATAGTTTTGGTTGATTTGATGTTTAAACTGTGTAAGAGAGAAAGGTCAACGTTTATCTGCAAAACATACAGTTTTTTCAAAATGTGGCGTTTACAACGTTATTCGCGGCTGTACTTTAATTATCTTGAAACGAGAAATTTATCAAAATGAACAATAGCACCAATTAAAGGGCTTATTAGGAGCTATGAGTTAAATCTATTGTTAAAATTAAAATCCGTTTTATTTTGAAATTTTTTCACTTTAAATGTGTACGACGATCACTTTCGAAATGGCCATATGCCCATACATATTCATATTTTTTAATTTTTTGGGTTAACAAAACCAAACAAGACTAAATTATGTGTCTAACAGGCACAACCCAAAATGCAAAAATGTTAAGTAGAGACTGACTACTAAAACATGGTTGGATCTTTTTTATTAATTTTATTAAAACAAATGTTAAAGAAGAAAAGTTTAAGAAATCTGTAACGCAAACGAAATTTTCGCGATCGCTATGGACTCGATTTTTTAACGTTTTTATGAAATTGAAATGATTTTGAAAAATTTTCAGTTGTGCCTGTTTCTGATTTATGGGTTAATCACAGATGGCAACTGAACTTAAGTTGTGTTGCCAGCAGCGAAATCAGGCATCGTCGCTCATGTTAAAGTAAATAACTTTTTATAAATTTTAACATGCTGGCAACTCAACATCAGTTCTGTCGCCATCCGTAATCGACCCATTTATGTGCGATATGTACATTAGGGTGGAGCGTCGGTGCATGAAAGAAAAAAGACATCTGGTAGATTCTAAATACATCCAGAATGTAGAATAAACATAAATTATACAAAAACAATTTGGTTATTTTTTTCGACAAAAACTCTTTTATTAATTTTATTTTAATTTTCTTCATTAATATGGAAATATTTTTTACAAAAAGAAATTGGGAATTTATTTTATAATAATCAAATCCATAAAAAATAAGTTTTAAAAAAAAAAAGATAATATCTTTTTTTCAATAAAAATTTATTTTTTCACAAAAATCTTATTTTTCCAAAAACTTTATTTTTACAAAAGTATCCTTAAAAAATAATTTCTTTTAAATTGCACTTTTTTCTAACGAAAACTTGCATTTTCTGTATTTATTTTATCAAATAATATCTTGCACTTATTTTTACAAAAAATTTCCTTAAGAAAAGCATTTTTTTCTAATTGCACTTTTTTCTTACGAAAACTTGCATTTTTTTTTATCTAAGAAGAACTTGCATTTTTCTTGCGAAACCTTGCAATTTTTCTAGAAAAAGATGCACTTTTTCTTATAAATATTACAACCTTTTATATAAAAAATCTGCTCTTCTTCTAGGAAAAACTTTCACATTTAATTTTGCGCTTTTTCTAGTAAAAAGTTGCACTTTTCTAATGAAATGTTGCACTTTTTCTCGTAATACGTTACACTTTTGCAAATAAAAAATTGCACTTTCTCTTTTAACAAGTTGCACTTTCTCTTATAAAAATTATACTTTTTCTAATAAAAAGTTGCGCTTTTTCTAATAAAAAGTTGCACTTTTTCTAAAAAAAAAGTTGCAATTTTTCTAATAAAAAGTTGCAAAAAACTTGCATATTCTAGTGAAAAAATATGCACTTTTTCTTATAAAAGAAGCACCTTTCATATAGAAAACCTGCACTTCTGCTTGGAAAATCTTGCACATTTAATGTTGCACTTTTTCTGATAAATTGTTGCACTTTTTCTAATAAAAAGTTGCACTTTTTTAAATAAAAAGTTGCACTTTTTCTAATAAAAAATCGCATTTTTCACTTTTTCTAATAAAATGTTGCACCCTTTCTAATAAAAAATTTCACTTTTTCTAATAAAATGTTGCACTCTTTTTATTAAAAAAATTTCACTTTTTCTAATAAAAAGTTGAACTTTTTATAAAATGAGTTGCACTTTTTCTACTACAATTGTTCTTTTATTTTGCACTATTTATGCAACAACTTGAACAATTTTTTCTAAAACTCGCACTTTTTTGAGCAAATACTTTTACTTTTAATAGAAAAAAAAATGAAGAAATTTTCTAATAAAAAGTTTTTTTTAAAGTCCATTTGCAATTTGTATTTACATTTTTTCTTAAACGCCCCTGTTATTGCCCTAATGAAACAAATTCATAGTGCATCAATGTCAACAATTCTATACATACATACACCTATTCATAGGGATATTTACTTATGTAAATATGCGTGTGTATAGAAATAAATACTGCTACAGTATTTCTTTACAACCGGCTTTTTCTCTTTTACTCCCATAACTGTTGCCTTTACTGAGCACACCAGCAACAACAAGTTTTGAATTTCAAATTTTCTCCAAAACAAATCAAAAAAAATTCAACAGACTACCATCATCTGCCAACCACCACCTTAAATGTGTAGCATATCGTAAGGCGGTAGCGAGATATTATTGAATTCCCTACAAATCCTTAGGGATCATGAGAAAAATTCAACATTTGCATTGCGCTTTGAGAAGACTATAAAACTCTCCCATTAATATTTAATGGAAAAGCTCATGCGCACAAAAAGCTCCCTTATGAACAGTAACCAATCAGCAAAGTGTTTAAGATTTTTAGCTGCTCTCTCGCTTAGCCAATGAAAGTATTGCATATTTCCAAGCATCAGAAACAAGGGAAATTTATGTGTTAGGGAGTTGTGCTTTAAATGCACTTAGGAGTATAATTTCTGCCAAAATTGAGCAGTTAACTAAGATTTATGACTCAATTGCTGTAGGTTGTTATAGGCAAGAGCTTGGAATGGTCATAAATTGAGTACGTCCATGCAATTAACGAGCGCATTCCAATAGAGTAGTATAGTGTTGCATTACAACACCCTTTCTGTTCAGTTGATGCAAATGCATGTTACGGTATGTTGTGTTGGTGTTGCATTGGATGTATAGCAGGGGTTTATGCAGTTTTTTATTATTTGTATTTTGTATTTTAATTTTTATTTTCAGTCTTGTTGTATTTCTAGGTTTCATTTTTGTTGTGTGATTTTTATATAGAAACAAGTGCGCATAGTATTTACTTTAATGTAGACGCCCTAGTGTATGTTACACTTAATATTGCATATATTTGTATGCAACACATTTACAAACATATTCATTTAAAATACGATATTGTTGTATTAAGTTTACTCATATGAATGCATTCACACTTACCCTTCTGCTAACTCTTCATGTGTATTTGCTCTTCATTTTCGAAATGTAGGCAAGAAAATAAGGTGACAAATTTTGTTGTGTTTTTTTTTATTCCATTTTATTTGAACTGGTAGGCTTTTTTTCATTTTATTTCATTTCATTGCAATGACTTTTGTTGTAGAGCCTTAAAGTAGACTACAGAAAATGGTAGATTTTGTGTTGTGCCTTTAGTGTATGTTAGGCATTTTGCTTTGTTTGTTTGCTTTAACTGTGGTTCGTTGACTCTTTTCTTTTAACTCTTTTTCGTATTTTGATGTTGTGACAAGAGGGACATGTTTTAAATTGGGTAGAGTTTTATTTTCTTGTTAGAAAATAAGCGAAAAATGCATTTAAATTTGAAGAATTTTGATGAACATTTTAAAAAAGCTTTTAAAAAAATCATGTATAATGTTAATTAGGCCTACTTTTTAGAAAAAAACTGGAAAAGAAAAAGCTTGAAGTTTTTCAATTATATCAGCTGATAGCTTAAAGGTTTGAACACAAATAATTTATAAAAAAATATATTCGAACAGTCGTTGTTTACATTTGAATTAATTACATTTGAATAAATGTGCTTGAAGGCAAACTTTGAGAGGTGGACGCCTCCCCTAAAACACAACTTATCGCTATGAAATTTGTTTGTATATTTTTTTTTTACATAAAACTGAACCGATTTGGGGGGGGGGGGGGGGGGGAGAATATAAGAAATCAAAAAAAAAGTTATCCATACAACTAACGGCCACGTTAATGTACATATAAAGTCGAAATTTACTATAATAAATCTGCATGGGTCCAAAAAATCCCCTCATTATACAGAATTTACCAAAAAAATACTGTTGCTTTTACTTTTGATTTATTAACGGCCATTTTTACCAAGTTCGGTTAAAACTAACTTTCAATTAAAGTTCCGGTTACCAATATGTTTTGACAGCTATAACCGATAGTTAATTATAACCGAACTTGGTGAAAATGGCCGTAAATGTAATCAGTCGAACCAAATCAAAAAGTTGTGCACAAATTTTCGTTTTTTTGTTTGACAGTTTTTGGTTTCGACTGCAGTTTTTTAACCCCTGCTTTTTTCTTTTAATCCTATTTTCCTCTTTGGGAATCGCCTAACAGAAATTTTTATAAAGGGTGGTTAAATTGTAAGGGCCGATGTTGAATGTGAACCACGCCTAAACGCCAAGTTTTTTTCCGAATTTTATTTGACACTTCTCTATTTCAGACTTAGTCAATTCGAACCATGGAGAGATACACAATCCAACAACGTGTTAAAGTTATCCAGACTTATTATGAAAATGGGCGTTCAAATCAAAATGCATATCGTGCATTTCGTGATTTTTTCGGTCACCTCAGTGGATTCGTCAATAAGCAGAATTGCCGCATTTGGGCAAAAGATAATCCAAGAGTGATTGTCGAAAAACCAATGCACCCACAAAGAGTGACTGTTTGGTGCGGTTTGTGGGCTGGCGGCATCATCGGGCCGTATTTTTTCCAAAATGAGGCCGGTCAGGCAGTTACTGTGAATGGTGTTCGCTATCGTGAGATGATAACGAACTTTTTATGGCCCGAATTGGAAGATATGGATGTGGACGATATGTGGTTTCAGCAGGACGGTGCCACTTGCCACACAGCTAACGAAACAATGGCTCTTTTGCGCAACAAATTCAATGGCCGTGTTATCTCACGTAATGGCGATGTCAATTGGCCGCCAAGATCATGTGATTTGACACCGTTGGACTTTTTTCTTTGGGGTTATTTGAAAGAAAAGGTGTACGTCGATAAGCCAGCAACAATTCAAGAGCTAAAGGATGGGATAATTCGGCACATTAACGGCATAGAACCTCCATTATGCCTCAGGGTCATCGAAAATTTGGACCATCGGATGGAGGTGTGCCGCCGTGTTCGCGGCGCCCATTTGACCGATATTTTGTTCCATACCAATATATCATAATAAAATAAAATTACAATAATTTCCTAAATAGTTTGTGTTTTATTCAAAATCAACATCGGCCCTTGAAATTTAACCACCCTTTATATGGGGACAAAAATATATATGAGAGTCAAATTTATGCATAAAAAAAATTGCTTCATTCTCAAAAAAGAAAAACTTAACTGTATGGAAATTCATTATAAGGAGATCAAATTATACTAATTTTTTAAATTTGTTCATTATATGGAGAGCTTCATTGTACGGAAGTTCACTATAGAAAAGTTTGAAAATACACATCTTGTTTGCAAGTTAAGGTGTATGAAATGTTGCATATCTGTGGCATTTTGACAAAACATCTTAAGTCGAGATAAGATAGCAACAAAATCTTTTTAAAAAATCTCTGTGAAAAAATCATATTTATCAAATAATAAAATAAACCAAAATTATTAATACAAAATTTTAAAAACGTTAACAAAAATGTTTTTTTAATGAAATTTTGTATGATTAACAACATTTTTTCAACTTTTTAAATTTGACTTAAGATGTTTTGTTAAAATGCCACAGATATAATTTTACCTTCACCACAGCTGGAAATATATACATAAGTTCATTTTTATATCAGTTTTTCATTCCTTTTTTTTATTTCTACAATATTGATCTTAGGTCCTATTAAGTATATATATTATGGATCCTTATGAGGAGGGGGTGGATTAAATCATGTTCTTCTATCCGTCTGTAGGTTTGGGTATCTATGTATGTGTATGTTGAAATTTGTTTTCCAAAGACCGCAGAAATGATTGTTATAAATTTGTATTACATATAGCCTGAAATAGTTTTCTATTAAAATTCAACAAGATCGGTCTAAAAAAACCCACGATTGCATCTAATTTTTACCTACACTGAAAGAAAAATGCTTCATATATTTAATGAATCATTTTCATAAAAAAATTTTCCTTGGGTAAATGAAAGTTTTCATTCTCTAAATGGAATTTCATAGTTATAATGAAGTATTTTCGTTAAAATCGCTTAATTGGATTTCGTAATTACGTTAAAAATTTTCATTGGATATATGAAAACTTAAGTTTGTTAAACAAAAAACTTTAATTGGGAACATAAAAAAAAACAATATACAAACATAACTATATTTATAAATTAATACAAAATTATAGTTTCTTTAAAAAAATGTTAAATTGTTAATCAAAAAATGTGAGATTTAATTATTTCATACATCTAATGTAATATGCCATTATAATTATGAAATCAAAAATTTTTTTGTAAAAGCAACATATTTCAATAATGCTTTCATAAATTTAAATTTTCATTATGACAATGAAAAATGTCATTATAGTAATGAACCAAAAACTTTCAATCAACGTTGTTATTGTTGTTATGAACAATTTAATCTCATATCTACGCTCAAATTGAGTAATAAACATCTTTTTTTATCGAAAATCTACACTGCCCCGGTAGACTAGCTGGTAGTGAGCTAGTCTATTATCACCGAGGTTGCGCGATCGATTCCCGCCAGAGACAGAAAAAAAAATAAAATAAGAAAAAATAAAATAAAAAATAATTGAATACTTTATGGAAAGTATTTATCCTATGAATAATATTCATAGATCTAATGTAATGTTTCATTAAATACATTTTAATGAAACAGGTTTTTAATGCAATTTTTCATGGGATTAATGTCAAAATTCATTAGTATTGCGAAGAAAATTCTTTCAGTGTATAAACCTGAAATCGACGATGATTTTCAATTCCAATTTTGTAAAAAGTAGCTTTTCCTGATTGCAAAAGAAGTTAAGGTAGAGGAAAGTGGTCCTCAAAGTATGAGGTATATAAATGGAAATATTTTTATAAGCTTTGAACACGGGAGTTTTCCAAATTTGTTCGATTTTTATTTCGATTTCCAGAACATACCCAATAAAATTTATTTTTTCACTTTCACCTTAAATAAACTTTGGTGGAATAGTGAAAATTAACAAAATCGGTTACTTACTTTTTTTAATTTAGTAATAGACTTTTAAAAAATAAGGACTTTGGCACAATAGTGCCTTTATCGTGAGAGATAGATTGAACAAATTTAGATAAGATATTTCTTATAAAGAGAAGTAAGTAGTGGTAAACTTTTTATTAATACTATGGTATAGGGTATTTTAGATTCGAAACAGCCAAATAAAGCGATATTTCTGGTTTTTATTTAATCAACAATACAAAAACGCTTACTGAATTCTTGTTAAGAGGACAGGCTTATAAGTAATAGTTTAACGTTTGTTTGACTTTTTTTACCATAAAAAATTACAAAAACCAAACATTAAGGAAAAAGCATCTAAAAGTTTTTATTGAACTGAACGTTTAATTCTAAGGAGGATAATATTAGGAACAGATGAAATTGTTTATGCACTGCAGTGTTATGTTGTTTCCTTATAGAGCTACCTAAACAAGAGCGGCAAGCGTTTTTTTAAACATGCAAATTCTATTGCCAATACATTTTCAATAAAATAAAACTACCAAGCGAACTATCAAATAAGATTTTCCAGCCGGGTGGTGTTAAATTCGCGTTCTAAAGGTTTGTTTCGTATAAACTGTGTGAAAATGATAAGTTTTGACATAAAACAGACGCTTGCCGCTCTTCTTTAGGTAGCTCAGTTAGTTATAATATGTCTATTTTTTTTTTTTTGGAAAATATACCTCTTTATTTATTAATAAAGTGCATAAGCTCAACATGGACTGCCAGGTACCTACTTTCAGTCTATTAAACAATTAATTGTTTTATAATGCTAATTAGGAAAAAAAATCCGTTCATCGTATGCACTACTATCAGCGTTACCGTTTGATATTTTCAAAAAGTACCAAAAAAGAAAAGGGGATATTTACAAAAAAGTTACACCAAAAAAGGGGATTTTAGAAAAAAAGGGGACACTTCTTTAAATATCTGAATAAGTTCCCCAAATAATGTTTTTTCACGTATGTATTTTGTTCAATTTATTTAAAATTTCAAATAACATTTTATTAATGGTAAAAAAAATTCTTGGGCAATATTTCGCCCGAATTAAGGCGGTTATGCTAAAACATTTCATCATAGCTTGAGATCGATTTGACGGATTTTGACAAAACAATTACAGATAATTATTAATAAAATATACTTTGAGTTATCCAAATACACTTTTTTATATTTTCAACTAATTCGAAATCATTCAAAAATTAGTAGCGATTAGTGCTGGGAAACTATCGAAAATATCGATAGGAAAAATATCAATATCGATATTATTATTATTAAAAATACAGCTATGAACACATGTTACACACCAGTGATGCCAACTTTTTGAGAGTAAAAAGCACTTTAAAATTAAAAAAAAGCACTAAAAAGCACTATTTTGACCAAAAAAAAGCGTAAAAAAGCACTAAACCATTTTTTTAAATTTAATTAAACAGAAAACAAGTTGCATTCGGCTGTGCCGAATATTATATACCTCCAAAATTTAAAAAAGGCGATGGCGTTGATGGGTGACCATTTTCATTTAAAATTAAATATACAGGTATGTATGTGATGAAAATCAATCGATTTCAAAACGACCGTTTTTAAAAGGTGTGATGAATTTCGAAAGATTTTAAAATCTATTTTTGAATCTGGCCTGTTGCAATAACCGAAAATTTGCAGTGACCGTCCATTCTTTATAAAACTTAAAGACAGCCCAAATTTTAATAAAAAAAAATATGTTGTCAACGCTAAAAAGTAAACGTTTTGTAAACTTTCCAAATTGCTAGGAAGCCTAGCTCTAACCTCGTAAATAAAGTTTTTGGTAAAACGAATGCAACTTTCTTTTATCACTTCTTTTTATCATTTGAAACCTTAAAATCTTTATATGCCTTCCCAACATTGTACCCCAAATAGCAAATCTCATCTTAATCATCCTGAATATAATCGAGGTTTTAAAAAATGGTACAAAAAAAAATAAATATTGTAAAAGGCACTTAAAAGCACTGTGAGAAATTGTGAAAAGCACTCTTAATACCCGCTTTTCAAAAACGGGTGTTTAACAAAATTTCGGGTATTGCATAAGCAAAAAAGCACCAAAAAATACCTGAAAGGCACCAAAATGGCAACGCTGATACACACACAGTTTTTTGCCGCAAATTTTTACTTGCTATTATTAATTCGCGCTAAATTACAGCAATGAATACAAACAACAATAATGGCAAGTGGTATGGATTGCTTAGCAGTGCTTTTTACTGCTAATTAAAAGCCTTTAAGTCGAAATTTTTACATGTTTATATAGGGACTGAAATGTCAAATATTTTTGTAATGTTGTAAAAAAATGCAAATCCAAATGCAATTGCAAGCATAAGATAAAACAATGAACGACCATTAGAGGATAAGTCCGCTGGATTGATTACCTTTTTGGGTTTAGAATTTAGAACATTTTTTAAAGTTGCAATGGAATATCTTATAGTCCCTGTTACTTTGGTTCCTTCAGAAAGGTACTTATCCATTTTTAAAAAACCGTCATCTAAAATAACATAAGTCTTATACATTCAATAAAGTGATAAAAACAACGAACTATAGCCTTATAAAAAATAATTAAAGTTTTTCTGCACAAGTACAAACATTCAGTCGATAGTAATATCGATATATCGATAGTGAAATCTGAACTATCGATAAATATCGATAGTTTAAAATATCGATAGTATCCCAGCACTAGTAGCGATAATTTTTTTGCAAAATTAGAACTATTTTTGTTTTCAAAAATTCATACAAAAATGATAAGGATAGATATTCAAAATTTTTATCGCGTATGTTTCGAATAAAATAAAATGGTAATTTGATGTAATATTCATTATTATGGACATGACTTATATTTCGAACGAAATAAGTGGAATATTTTATCATGACTTAAGGATATTTGTACGATTGGATGCAATTATCACCGAATAATTTGGATTTAAATTCCTTTTTAGCCATCTCAACATTGGTTTTTTATATTTTAAACAGCTTCGGAAATATTCAGAATAAAGTGGAGATAATTTTTTTTAAAGCAAAATTTTTGTATTAAAAAATTCAAAAAAAAAAAAAAAATTGCACCTAAGAACAAAAATTTAACATCCATATACATACATGTATATAATTTATTGGAAAGCTAGGTATATAACAAATATACATAATAAGTCATTAACGACGAAAATAATTATTCTATTCAGAATTCACTAAAAATTTTTATTTATAATACGTATACAGAAATTTTATGAAAGTAGTGTTACATAAAAAATTAAATTTTGCGATTAACTAACAATTTTTCTTAATTGGACAACGAAAAAAAAAACTAATTTGACAACCCTGATTAATACAGAGATACGTATACGCAAGTGGCACTTTTTAAGTAAACTTCCCTGCAAATATGTACATTAGGGCAATAACCAAATTTTTGGCATGGTACCACGGAGTGGCCAAGAATGTTTTAGTAATAAAAACACCTGTCTCCCGTCGTTCTGCGAAAAATACCTCACGCAGGGAAGCAAATTTGTAAAACCTTCCAAGAAATTTTTAACCGCGATAAATTGTAAACCGTAGGAAAATTTTAAATCTGAAGCAGTGGATAAATTCCAAAATATAATTTAAGTGATACGTATAGGAATATACACTGAAAAAATTTTCTTCACAGATCCAATGAAATTTACATTAAAATTCAACCTATGTAACCTTTCATTGGATTAATGAAGGATTAATAAAACCAATGACAAAATTTTCATTGATTTTATGAATCCTCATTAAAAAAATGGATGAAATAAACGTTTGTCATTAAACTAATGCAAAATTTTTATTGATTTTATGAAACATTTCATTAATCCAATGAAAGGTTACATAGGTTGAATTTTAATGTAAATTTCATTGGATCTGTGAAGAAAATTTTTTCAGTGTATACTAGGGTATTCATTTAATCGGGCTTTTGCTTTAATCGGTTAATCGCTCGATTAATTAACCGAGGTTTTGGTTTAACCGGTTAGTAATCGGTTAATATTGCTATTGATCGGTTAACCGATTAATAAAGTTTTGTTATATATATATTGTTCAATAAATAAAAATGCAAAAATAATTTATTATTTGGAGTTTATTATTGAAAAAAAAAAACAATAACATAACAAACAAAACAATTCTTGGACTAAAATGAGCAAACAAAGAAAATTCAATACTAATTAATACATTTGGGCATTCCCACAGAATGTTCTACCAGGATGAAAGAATAGAATGTTGGTAAGCATCGTCTTTCATTGTTCATTATGTCTGGGATCACACTATGAAAGTTTTCTTTCAGAAAGTTTGAGTTTATTGGAGAGAGGGGAAGAGAACATGCTTTTCATCTCTCCTCTCTCACCCATAAACTCAGACTTTCTGAAAGAAAACTTTCATAGTGTGAACCTAGACTATTATAAAAAAAGTCTATGTTTTTATAAAAGAATGGTTTTTATAGCATATCTCAGCCGTTTTACTTGAGGAAATTGGGCTGGAAACTGGAAAACTTAATATTTTTTAAAGCTACATCTAAAGACATTTTTATATAATTATTTTATAAGCAAAAAAAAAATGTTATGTTTGGACTTTTAAAATCTTCCATTATGCCATTATAGTACTGTTTTGATTTTTTACAATTTTGATCACTTCTAATTGTTTCGGTTACTATCGAGAGTTTCTTCTGTTGTCAGGCCATCATCTGGCATAGCTCAGCACCGCACATTCTGCAAAAAAGTTTATTTCCGAGTCCCTTAGTTTCTGTTTTTGTACTGTATCTTAAGAATGTATTGCTAGAAGAAAATATATTGTATGAAAAAATATTTTCTGAACACATACCTTTTGAATATGAGACGAAACAAATAATAAAAAACACAAGCAAATTTGTTATAATACTACAAAAAATTCAAAATTTTGTTATATCGGTTAATCGGTTAATCGACTGAAATTAACCGGTTTAATCGTTAATCGAAAAAACGCAATTTTAAATTAACCGATCAGTTAATCGGGTAGTAATTAATCGGTTAACGGTTAACCGAATGAATACCCTAATATATACAAATATCAGGTGTAGTGCTGGGATACAATTGAAGCACAGCCGCGAATAACGTTTTAAGTTACAAAATAATAATTTTTCAGGAGAGCAAAAAAACGTTTTTTGACAGACATCATTATTTGTTTTAAAATTTTTTTTATTCTATTAATAAAAATAATGATAATAAAAAATGTTATGCAAAAGGCTTTTAAAACATTATTCCGCACTGCAAAACCATTTTGGTTTCATTATTTTGTTAGTAACTTGCAATGTTCTTTAACTGGCTGACACTTTGTATGCCATTTTGAAGGCGTTAAGGTGCATAGTTTTGGTTGATTTGATGTTTAAACTGTGTAAGAGAGTAAAGTTAAAGGTTATCTGCTAAATACAAGTTTTTGCAAAATGTGGCGTTTACAACGTTATTCGCGGCTGGGCTTCAATTGATATTTTCTACTATCGATGTTCATCGATAGTTCAGATTTCACTATCTATGGGCCATGTCACAGAGTACAATTCCGTTCGAAATGATTCCGTTCGGAATTGAAGAAAGCATATTTGTTTGTTGATGGAAAGTGTATTTTGATAGTTTTATGGCCTTTCAGATACAGACAACTCCCATACCGTTCATGAAAACAAAAATGGTTTCATTCCGAAACATTTTTTTCGTCATTTTCTGAAGCACCAAAATACGGAATGAATTCCGTTTCCGAACGGAATTGTACTCTCTGACATGGCTGTATATATCGATTTTACTATCGACTGAATGTTTGTACTTGTGCAGGAAAACTTTATCTATTTTTTTATAAGGCTACAGTTCGTTGCTTTTTTCACTTTATTGAATGTATGAGACTTATGTATATACGCACGTTATTTTAGATGGCAGTTTTTTAAAAATTGATAAGTACCATTCTGAAGGAACAGACTGTTACGACTATAAGATATTCCATTGCAACTTTAAAAAATTTTCTAAATTCTAAACCCAAAAAGTAATCAATCTAGCGGACTTATCCTTTAATGGTCGTTCATTGTTTTGTCCTATGCTTGCAATTGTATTTGGATTTGCATTTTTTTTACAACATTACAAAAATATTTGACATTTCAGTCCCTGTGTAAACATGTAAAAATTTCGACTTAAAGGCCTTTAATTAGCAGTAATCCATACCACTTGCCATTCTTGTTGTTTGTATTCATTGCTGTAATTCAGCGCGAATTAATAATAGCAAGTAAAAATTTGCGGCAAAAAGCTGTGTGTGTATAGCTGCTGTTAGATGTCTTCATAGCTGTATTTTAAATAATGAAAATATCGATATTTATATTTTTCCTATCGATATTTTCGATATTTTAAGACTATCGATAGTCTATCGATAGTTTCCCAGCACTAATAAGGTGTATATTTTTTAATATTTCCGTGAGATAAAAGTTGTTGTTTCAAACTTCAACCCGATTCCTGCGTGAACTTTTTTAACAATCCGAAAAAATTATTATATTTTTTATTTATAACTTTTAATGTTCTACACGACTATACTATGCCGTTTTTGATATTCGCAAAAAGTGTCAACATGTTATCGCCCTAATGTACATGTTTACAAAATTTATTCGAAATAAATAGATAAGCTAACCTGGCATTACAAGAAAAAAGGTTTCATATAAGCTTGCTACATACATATACATGTAACTTTCATTATTTTTCATTTTCATTTAAAGTGGCAAGAACCTCTCGACTTGAAAATTTATGCCCGACTTTGCAAAAAAAAATTTTTTTTTTTTTAAATAGCATTTTCCAAAAAGGAATCGAATTTTTTGAATAAAATTGTTTAGTAAGGTAGTTCTTTAGTTCTTTTGCACTTTAAATTTTTTACACTCGAAATTTTTTTTACATTAAAAACAATTTCACCCAAGTAAAAAAATTTTCAAGTCGAGAGGCGCGGATTAGGATTTTAGTTTAGACCCATGGTTTCTTCGGAGAATTTTCTTAGAATTTTATGTAGATTACATTTTTGCTATACGATATTTAATTTTTTTTCATCCATACAGATCGACCCACCCTAATGTACATACCTAAACCCAGGCAAAGGCGAATGGCGCTATAAACCGTATATTGTTAAGCGTTAGTTCTGACAACCGTATATAAGTTTTATCCCAGGAAATTAAATATTAATAATATTTACATTTAATTTTCGGTTTTTATAAACATTTATTTACTGCAGATAATACTGGTCTGCAGCAAAAATCGTTTTTAAAGCACTTAATTGAAAACTGTTTTCAGTTTTTTTCATTCCGTCTAGTTTTTTGTTTTTTGCCTGGACATACATATATTTCGCCCGAAATAAGACGGTTATGCTTATACATTTCGTTATTTCTTGAGAACGATGACCAGAAAATGATTTGGAATATCCTATAAGTCATCTTAAACATATTTTTTTTATATTTTGCAAAGTTTCGGAGACATTCAGAAATATTTTTTTAAAGAAACCAAAAAAAAAAAAAAAATTATATGGGCAAACATTTTACAATTTTACATAAAATATTGGAAGGCCAGGTATCTTACAAATAAAATAAGTCATAAGCCATGAAAATCGATCAAATGCTGATTTAAGAAATGTTTTCCTAATCATTTATAAGTATTTTGATTAAATTGAACCAAATAGCTCTAAAGTAATGATGAAATGTATTAGCATAACCAGACGATAAAAAACAACTAGACATGATAGAATCAATATGAAACACTTGAAATTAGCTCGTTAAAGTCAATTAAAATCACATACATATCAAAGTTGTTTTTCCCAGCTTTTTTTATTTTGAACGTTGATTATGCTGATTACACTCAATCAATGTTCAGTTAATAAAAACTACAAAACTAACAAAACCGTGAACATAATTTGACAGAAAAAAAAACCTAATGAGACAATTTATAAAATCTGTTAAAAATATGTTGTAAAATGTTTTCATAGCGGAAAAGAATTAAATTTTAAATTAAAAAGTTATTTTCTTATCACTCCATAGCTTTAATTGAAAAAATAATGTTTGAAATCGCTATTTTGTTAGAAAATTTAAATTTTCAAATACCTACATAGAACCAATATTTTATATAAGTATACAATGCTGCTAAAAACCCCCGCTAGATTTCCCGCTAACCGTCAAAACGGAAGTTTTTCCGCGATAGGCACATAAAAACCGCCAGATTCGCGCTAAACCCGTCAAATTGGCAACAGTGATCATCCCTGATCAAGATATGTATTACATTCTCGATATCTTTTTCCTGTCAGGTTGCTTTGAAATTGATTTTAATATTGGGCCGAAATCCCGGCGGTACTGCAATACCGGGCCAACCCGTGACAGAAGTGGAGCAAGCCCCTAAACATTCCGTCTATTTCCAAAAATCAGTTTAACATTTGTTGTCCTCCGATGGAGGATCTATCAGATGTTAAGCTGATAAGAACAGATACTACACTTTGATCTTAGCCATAAGGCCGAGAAGCGATAACTAAACGATGATCAAATCGAATTATATCAATAAAATTCAACATCAACTGAATGGAAATTATTAAGAAAATTAAAATAGTTTGTAGTCCAGAAAATAAAAAAAAAATTTCAGGTACCTAATTAAGCAGGGATGATAAATGAGAAAACCAATATCGTACCAACGAACTTTTAAAATCGTTCTTTTTCGGTCCCAATAGTACTAAATCTCTTTTTATAATTTTATTTTATTTTTAAAAACAAATTTTTAATACAACAAAAACAAAAGGTACTTAAATAAGGTGGGTAAAATTTGTTCACGTCAAAAGCACATCGCGATTCTTGTTCTATAAGTCATACCAAGAAACTTTGCCATAGTTCAAAAATTAATTTCGAGCTCCGGATTTATCAAAATAGTTAGTTTTTCAAAATATTCAAGAATAGAGGCAAACAAATTGTATTTGATCTAGCCAGACCTGTATCATGCGGTTTTAAGAGTCGAGAAATCCATTAATTTTTATTTTTGATTTCCGCCAGAGAGGGCTTTCATACACTTTTTAGAATTTATCGTCTTTTTTTGTGGAAAATTGAGGAATATTTTTCAAAATGCAATCTATAATTTTAAACGAAAATAAAATTTTTAGCGTTCTAAAAATATGTGCATACGAGCATCTTTGGATTACATTTCCAAATTTATTGTGTTTACAATTTTCAAAATGTACTACAGAAACAGGAAAGGAGTAAAAAGTTCGGATATAATAAAATTTAATTAAGCGCTTGTAAAATCTCCTTCAAAATAATTTGGAGTAAAATAGTAATGGAGTGGGCTCCAACTGTTCCAATATTCTGTTGATTACTTCTTGACAAGACAACCATCTTTTTGAAGAATATTTGAAAATATTATTGAGTGGAATTCGTCTCTTGCACTAAGTAGAACTTTTGCAGAAGTGGTTTCCTGTATCTTTTAAAAACTTGTCAATATCATCAGAAAATGCACGCTTATATGCTACCGCTGATACTAAATTAAGAATGTGCAAAAATCTATTCACAGTAGCGGAGTTCTGTGTTTGGTGCAAATGTTCTTGCAAAAGAGCAAATGCAAAATATCATAGCTGTCTTGTTAAATCTAACAATAAATTCATTGGACTGTAAATACGAGTTGCCATTTTATATCAATTATTATAAATATGTACGTTTGAAAAATTTGGAAATAGTACCAAATGAGTCACGGAGGTACCAGCGTACTTTTTAGTTTTAAATTGTACCAAAAAAAAGTAAAATTGTACAAACTTTATCAACCCTGTAATTAAGTATTTGATGAAAATTTAAACGAATAAACAACCCCGTAATTAGTCATACATTAACAACAATCATAGTTTGCTTGTTAAGTTTTGCCTTTCAGCGTTTTTTGTTGGCAGCAAAGCGAAATCAGTACATTTTTTTGCTTCAGTGTGAGCAAAAAATAAGCAAAAAAGCAAAGAAAGAATTACAAAAACTTGTTGTTAATTCACAAAAAAATTAGTTGTTAAGAATTGGCCAAGACTGCCTTCTTCTTTTTATTTAAGCTTGGTTTAAGCAAAATCTTTCTATATTTAAGAACATTTTACTACAGTATTATTCGGATATAAGAACATCTCATATAGGAACAAAACGCTTATAAGAAACATTTTCAAAAAAACCATGTCTTTTTTGCGATTTTTCTAACAAAAAAGGTTTCATATAAGAAAAACGCTTATAAGAAAAAAACTGATAAAAGAACATTTTTCGTAAACACCAAAATCACAAAATGTATAGAAAAAAAATTTATATAAGAAACTTCCAACGGCAACACAGAATTTATGTAGTTTACATGGACAACTCTGTTTTCTGACAGTTTTACAACAAGAACACCACGCGTTACTCGCTTTTTCGCAGCTGTCAAAGAAGTAGAATCTGTGTAGTTATACGTAGTAAGTTACATGCACAAATGCGAAAAGTAGGTTTACTTTCTACATAAAAAGCGTTGCATGTAACTTGAAACGTAGAACGCAAGTAAAGTTATAAAAGCATGGTCTGCGTGGAGGCGAAAACGCTTGTTATGGACCTCTAGCTTTAGTTTTAGATGAGCGAGCTGGTACTCATGAGAAGCTTTGTGTTTTTTGTCAATAAAAACAAAAGTTAAAATTTTAAAAGAAATACAAAACGGTATAAAAAGAAGCGAAATTGCAAAAAATATAATATTGGACTTTCAACGTTATCTAAAATAGTGAAAAACTCAAAAGACATAGACAATAATTATTTAAAAGCTAGAAACGTTAACATGAGGTCTTCACCTGACAATTTTTTGTCATACCAAACGTCAAAGTCCATATAAAAAAAACTTTAAAATGTTTGTCAGTGTTTTTTTTTTATATGAAGTTTGACGTTTATTATAACAAAAAGTTGTCAGGTGATGACCCTATGTAACAAAAAAAAAGACAGAAAACCAAAATATGAAAGTCTTATGGCCATAGCTACTTATATAAGAAATAAGTTTCTTATATAAAATAGTTGTATATAAGAAAGAAACGCTTATAAGAAACTTTTTTCCTGGATTTTTTAAGTTTCTTATATCCGATAAATACTGTATTTTATTTTTAGATTTTGGATTTTTTTGTTTTAAAAAACGAAATAAGTTATTAGTTTCAAAATTAACACCGATTTTAAGTGTAAATAGATGTATTCCAAACCATCAGTTCGGATTTAGAAGAAAACACAGCACAATCGAACAGACTCATCGAATAGTAAATGTCATAAGTAAAGCATTTGAAGAAAAGAAATATTGCTCAGCACTCTTCATCGATGTTTCGCAAGCTTTTGATAAAGTCTGGCATGAAGGCTTATTACATAAATTAAAGCAAAATTTACCAGCAAACACACACAAGCTGCTAGAAAGCTACTTAGTCGGTCGTCAATTTATTATTAAAGAAGGAAATTTCTTAAGTTCACCTCAGCCCATTGCCGCTGGAGTCCCACAAGGCAGCATCCTGGGCCCCCTATTATACTTAATTTATACTTCGGACATGCCAACAAGCAACTATACACAAACTTCAACATTTGCAGCCGATACAGCTTTTCTAAGCGTCCACGAAAATCGTTATGAAGCATCGCGTTACTAACAGCATCATATATTTCAACCCACTAGCACGAAATATTTTAAATGATAGCGGCCACACTCGCTTAAGAAGAAGAGACACTGCAGCACTTACCCAATTAGATGAGTGATAAACACCTATATAAGTGAACAGAACCCGTGATGAAGGAAATTTTGTCTGGCACTGGCAGGACATAAAATAACGTATTAAATTAAGATTTGATTAATTATTGTTAGTTCATATTTAATATATTGATACCTTCCCATAAGAATGTATTAAGCGACATTTCTAAAATTGTGTAGGAAACGGGAAAAACGTCTCATTTAGTTATTTATTTTTTGTATTTTATTGAAAGACACATATGTATTTGGAAAGCGATTTTCGGAATACAAAACATATTGAAAAATGTGGCTTAGCATAATTTCTTTGGCGGATAATACAAATTACAGGGTGCAACATTATTCCAGTGAGAAAACTTGACGGTTGAAAAAATTTTACCCAGGCCAAAATGTGGCGCTTTACTTCTAGTATAGTTTCACATCAAAAAGACATTTGCGAAAAAAGTGTCGCTTAATACATTCGTATGGGAAGGTATCGATATGAAGATTCAATAAAAAAATAATGACAAAACAAAACAAAAAAACAAAACAAAGAAACGAAATTGATTACTTTAGAAAATAAACTTCTTTCCGTGTATTATTTTATTTATTTATTTGAACTGCTCCATACACAACACTTACGAGTCTTATTTTGCAGTATGGAACTGAGAATGTGTATAACTCTAAATCATTAATTAATTAATAACTTAATTACTAATTACAGTTAAATATATATAATATATATAAAATCAAACAATATTTAAATAATTTAATCAGATGTACTTTAATCTCAAATAATTATGTTTCAAATTGTCATGTTGAAAACAGTTTAAAAATATTTTCCTTAAATTTTCGTGCGTTACTTAAAAGTTGAAAATTATAGAGTATAGAATTCCAGGGAGATATTGAGAATATGTAGAAATGCCACTCCGAAATTAAACGTTTGTATCCAAACGATCTAATTCTTTTTCCCCTGCTTTTATCTGAAATACAAAGTTTGCCGTACAGATGATCAGGTTTGTGGGTATATATTAGGGATTGCTGTTCGGTTTTAACCGAAATCGAAACCGCGGCTTTAAATGCCTAAAAACCGAAACCGAAAACCGAGAAAAAACCTCGGTTTAAGGTTTTTCTTTAACAATATATTTATGCTTAAGGAAATTGCAAATTATACATAATACTGGAACTTCATATAGAAAAACTTTATACATAGCAGTTTGCAACAACGGCAAAATTCTTTAAATTCAAAATAAGTACATACTAAGAAGAACAAATGTTACCTTTTCAACTATTTAGTAGACGCCTAATTTGTGTGGCACAAACTACCACCTGGGCCTAGCTGGGACATTTTGTATGGAGTTTTTGTGGCTATAGAAAAAACTCACACTAACGAACCCCTGGGCAAGGCTGGGACTACTTTTATATGTATGGAGTTTTATGGCTATAGCAGGAAAATGTTGTCGGAAAGTGGAATAATTCTTTGAAAAAACAGTAAGGAAAGAGTTCTTATGTGTTGCGTATGCTTTTTGATACGTTTCATTTTGATTTTATAAACTACAGTACATATAAAATAGGGCACAATATGAACAAAATATTCATTTGGCCAATTGCGACGCCCACGGTGTTTACACTTTTTTCTCATTTTCTTGTAAAAAACACTTTGATTGTGGAAAACAAAATGTTTCGTTTTGATATACTTAATAAAATTTAAAAAAAAAAAACTGGAAGAAAGGCAAAAAAAAAAAACCTGGCCAGCCCCAGGTATACACGGGTTAATAAAAGTACCTGCATTGAAACAAATAAAAAAATATATATATTTTTATGTATGAAGTTTAACTTTGACATTTTCAAAATCGAAACCGAACCGAAACCGACCGGTTTAAATCATTTTAAAACCGAAACCGCGGTTTCACATTTTATCTTATGTAAAAAACTCTCATGTTCAGTAGATTATCTAAAGAAAGGCCATATAGCCGAGATGGAAACAAAGATATTCTAGAACGCCTATTAAGTCCATACACGTAACGGACTATGTTATTAAATGCAACTTTTAATTTTGCTTTACTAATTGTATCACGTTTAGCAAATAACTCACAACCATATAATAAAACGCAGTATTCTTATTTTTAAAGGTGTACAATTCTGGGTCCCCCAAAGAGTTCTAACAGCTAAAGCTTCGTACAGACGATGGTCAGATCTTACAATGTTGTCATATTTCTGACAATGGTGGCATTGTCATGTGCATTAATTTTACACATCAATGGTGGCATTGTCAGATGCATTAATTTTACACATCTTCCAAATGAAAATGACCTTTCAATGTTCACACAGTTGCAAGACATTTTTAGGCAATTTTAACGACAACATTGTTAGATCTGGCCATCGTCTGTACGAAGCTTAAGCCTTTGAATAACAACTGGTATAACGTTGAACGTCATCCGTGTACATTCTTACATAACAATTTGTCATTTAAGTATAGTGAGAATAAAAGTGGTACCCCTCTTGTTACAGGCAGTGCCCTGGACTTCTGGATTCCAGTTTCAACATACTGATATCTGTTACCCAAGTATGTTGACAATAACTGAATAGCGGTCGAAGACAAACTAAAAAAATTACTGAGTTTGTAAAAAAGAATGTTGTGATCCACGGTATCAAACGCTTTTGAATGATCTGAAAGTATTAAAAATTTAGTCTCGCCATCATCAAGTTTCTTTCTAATCACCTCCGTCACATCAACTAAGGCTGTTATGCAGCTGTTGTTCTTTCTGAATCCAGATTGACGATATATTAGCAAGTTATTGTTATCTAAGAAACAGGTTATTTGGTTATGCATAATACGTTCAAATACTTTAGAGAGAAATGGAAGAATGGCTATTAAATGAAAATGAATTTAAGATCGCTAAATCTGTTAAAAAAAAAAACAAATTGTCGGAAAATAACATGAAAAGCGTTAAAAAATTAGCTATGATTTTGTAGAACGAACTTTTTGTGTTTGAAAATCACACCGAACAACGTAAAAACGGTGTGATTTAGAGAACACCACAAAATCACACGTGTGGTTTTAAAAGCACATGTGATTTGAAATCACGTGATTTTTAGAACAGACCTGAATGTAAAGAAGTTTTCACCGATCTAAAATATCTGCAATTTTAAACTAAAAATCTGCATTTTGATCATTTTGGGAATAAAATCTGCAAAATGCAGAGAAATCTGCACTTCTGGCATCGCTGCAGGGAATGCAGTCGAGAAATAAAATCAGTTTTATTTTGAGGACGTTTTTTCCAATGCTCTCACTTTAAAATAGATTTTAATTTTATGCCGTTCCGCACTGCGGTTTTTTACTTTAAAATCGTATGGAAAACTGCACCGCAATAAATTATCGTTACATTGTCTTCAGACTCTTACTGAACAACCTAAACAAAAGCGGCAAGCGTTTTTTTAAAAATTAAAATTTTATTTAAATACAATTTCAATAAAACAAACCGACATAGCGATCTGTCAAATAAGATTTATCAGCCGGGTGGTTTCTAATTCGCATTCTAATGGTTTGTTTCGTATAAATTGTATGCAAATGAGAAGTTTTGACATACAAAAAACGCTTCCGCTCTTATTTAGGTAGCTCAGTTAGGCTCGTTTTCACAACTTACCGATAGCTAAAAGTAGACTTTAAATGGCCTTATAAACAGAGTTCTATTATTAAAGTAAATTATTGTTCATCCTACCTGGTAGGTAAAAGTAAAGTTGTAATAATGGAACACTTTTTTACGGCCGATAAAATGCTACCTTTAACTATAGGTAAGTGGTGAAAAAGGGCCTTAGTAGCAGGGCTGCCAGGTACTTTTTTTCCTTGTCCCCAAAAAATTAAAAAAATATCCCCAAAAATCCCCAAATTAAGAAAAAAAACTTAATAAGTAAATATGTTTCTGTTAGTTTTTTTTTCTGACCAAATTTAAAATTTTTTTTTTAAAAAAGTAAAAATAGTAAGAAAAATTTTAATTAGAAATCCCCAAAAATCCCCAAATAAAAATTTTTTTGTAAAAAAATTATTTTATTTTGTTTGTACCCTGAAGGAAAAATAACATTAATTTATAAAGTACCTTTAACACTACCTTTTAACTAAAATGGTAATCTTAATAAGGACCTTTTACACCGTATAAGTTGTTGATAAGAGTAAGATAAAAGTTTTGCTAATTTTTTTTCACATTTTTAATACGAGACAATGAAAAATAAGCATAAATAATAAAAGGGAAAATATATTAAAAGAGTGTAAAATCCCCAAAAAATCCCCGAATTTTTTTTTTAAATCCCCAAAAAAATCCCCAATCCCCAAATGACTTTCTTTGTCCTTTTTGCTCGCATAAAATCCCCAACTTTGGGGATAAATCCCCAAGTCTGACAGCCCTGCTTAGTAGTTATGCGAAAAACGAAGAAGTTGTTATATTTTGAATATGAAATTGTTTGAAAATATGTATAATAAGTCTGTCTGAAACAAAATTGACTTAAAAATTCTGCTTTCCTAAAAAGTAAAAAATGCTTGGAATGGAAATATGCTAAAAGCAGTTAGCATATCTTTTTTAAAAAAAAGTATGCAATTTATTTATTGTTTTGAATTTGAAATTGATTATTAAATTGGGCCGAAATCCCGGCGGTACTGCAATACCGGGCCAACCCGTGACAGAAGTGGAGCAAGCCCCTAAACATTCCGTCTATTTCCAAAAATCAGTTTAACATTTGTTGTCCTCCGATGGAGGATCTATCAGATGTTAAGCTGATAAGAACAGATACTACACTTTGATCTTAGCCATAAGGCCGAGAAGCGATAACTAAACGATGGTCAAATCGAATTATATCAATAACATTATACTCGAACTGAATGGAAATTATAAAGAAAATTAAAACAGTTTGTAGTAGAATCGAAAAAAATTTCTAGGTAGCTAGCAAATTTAAAAGAAATAACAACCCCATAATTAGTCATACACTTACAACAATCATCGCTTGCTTGTTTAATGCTGCCTTTTCTTTCATATTTAGCAGGGTTGATTAAGTAGGTGCAAATGCACTTTTTTTGGTACAATTCAAAACTAAAAAGTACGCTGGTACCCAAAATGTACTATTTCCAAATTTTTCAAGCCTACATATTTATAATACACTAGCTTAACCCGGTGCGCTTCGCTACACTGCTTTAACCACTTCTTCAGGTGAAAGATATTTAATATATGCATCCTATGGGAGGTATTTCTCCCCTGCGCCTACCCTCTTATTTTTATTTTCAAAAGTGAAGTATACCATTAAAATGATTTCTACAAATTTTGAACATTCTTACTATAACAGTTCTTAAGATATGCGATATTAAACATTGTCGTCCTATGGGGGGAACGACTTCCCCCGCTGCTATTTTATTTAAATTTTGGGGCTCAGAAGATCCTACTTCCAAAAGTTCAACAAAATGCGTGCAGCGGCTCTTAAGATATGCGATATTTAATATTGGCATACAATGAGTGGTACCAATTCGCTTTCCCCTATCGAAAAAATAAGTAGCCTATTGTATTTTTAGGGCTCACGTGATGTTACTGTAGAAATTTCAGGAAAATCGGGTCAGCAGTTTAGGAGTCTATAAGCCAACATACAAACAAACAAACAAACATACAAACATTTTTCATTTTTATATATATAGATATAAAATGGCAACTAGTATTTACTGTCCAATAAATATAAGCGGAGTTTATTGTTTGGTGCAAATAGTCTTGCGAAAACGCAAAATTTCGTAGCTTTTTTATAAAATCTAAGGGAAACTCTATTTTTTGTTGTTGGATTTAACAAAACAGCTATAACATTTTGCAAGAGCATTTGCACTAAACACTGAACTCGGCTATTGTCAATAGATTTTTGCACTTGTTCATTGAACGAATGCTTACGCCACATTCTAAATTTAGTATGATGATATTGACAAGTATTTAAAGGATATAGGAAACCACTTCTGAAAAAGTTCTACCTAGTAGAATGGACGAACTCCTCTCAATTCAAGATTATTTTGGAACGAACTCATAATATTTTCAAATATTCGTCAACAAGATGGTTGTCAATTTTGGAACAGTGGTAACCCACTCCATTATTATTTTACTCCGAATTATTTTGAAGGAGATTTTACAAGTGCTTAATTAAATTTTATTATATTCGGACTTTCTACTCATTTCCTGTTTCTGTAGTTCATATTAAACACAATAAATTTGGAAACGCAATCCGAAGATGTTCGTATGTACATAATTTTAAAACGCTTAAAAATTTTACTTTCGCTTAAAAATCGAGATTACATTTTGAGAAAAAGACATTAAATTCTAAAAAGTGTATGAAAACGCTCTCTGGCGGCAATCAAAATTAAAAATTAATGGATTTCTTGGCCCTAAAAACCGCATGATACAGGTCTGGCCAGATCAAATACAATTTTTTTTCCTCTATTCTTGAATATTTTGAAAAATCCGGGGATAAAATCGGGATGTGCTTTTGACGCAAAAAAATTTTACCCACCCTATTATTATGTATAATTAATGCACAAATGAATTTTAAGTACCTTTTGTTTTTTTTGTATTACATTAATGTTTTTAAAAATAAATTAAAAACATTTTTTAAAAAAGATTTAGTACTATTGGGGCTGAAAAAGTACGATTTTAAAAGTTCATTGGTACGATTTGGTTTTCTTATTTATCATCCCTGATATTTAGCAAACACATTCGATAAGTTATCGTGTGTTTAAAATTTTTATTTTAACTTAAAATACACTAACAACACACTTAGATGATGTTATTTATACGAGCACAAACAACAACAATCATTGTGTGCGATTAACATGCCATGAGTATTAAGTTGAACTCTAGTGCGCAGCTAATGTGTGGTTCAGGGATGGAAAGTTTAGTGTCTCATGATTTTTATTTAGATTTTGGGTTATGTTTACATTTTGTTTACGTTGTCATTTATGCATTACAAAAATAAGTTTAAAAAAATTTTCTTAAGAATAAGTTAAAAATATTTATTTTCTAAATTACTTTATCTGATTTATCTTATTACTGAATAATTTTTCGTTTTGTTTTTTTTTTTTTTTTTGGAAAAATTTAAGGAATATGTACACAGAAAAAATTAAAAATTGTCTTTAATCACCAAACTCATAGAAACAGGCAAGCAATTTGTTGATTTTGCACCTATTACCAAATTGATTATATAGATTGCTAAAAATTGTTAAAATTTAAAATTGGGAATTTTTTTTTTCTATATATTATATTTTTAAATTTAATTAAAAAAACGATCAGAAAGCTTTGCCGTTTCAAACAATGTGTTAATTGATTTAATTAAGTATAGCGCAGGTTTTTAAAATTCCCAACAACAATTATACCAGTTTAAATATTTTATTTTTAACGAAAAAATCGATTAAGATTTTTTGTCTTTAAATTAAAAATTTATTTCAAAACAACTAAAATGTTAATTAAATAAAAATTATATCTTTAATTTTCTTTCAACAAAGAAAAATAATTGATTCAGTTATCACATTTATTTAATTGAAATACTTTTTAAGCAAATTTTTGAATTGATAAAAAACTACTGGGGCCTGATTCTGGCAGTCGTGATCGAGTACTTTCTCGATTCCCAAGCAATTTTATTTCTAATTATTTCAGTCAATAATGAACGAATCTGAATTATTTTTTCAGTGTTGTAAAGCATTAAGTTGAGTTTCAAAATATTGAAAAAATAATTTCGATTCGTTCAGCATCGACTGAAAGAATTAGAAATAAAATTGCTTTTGAATCGAGAAAGTACTGGATCACGACTGCCACAACTAGCCCCCTGATAATTTCTTCTGTGTTATAACTTTGAACAGTAAAAAAATCTTACTTTTTGCCCAATAAATTCTAAATCGTCCCATCCATATAACAATATTATTGTACATGTTATGCGCCATGTTGTTTTTATTTTGCCCTAAAATATGCAAAAGTGGCACAATGATTCCAATTTAAATGTGGCGCAACTTTCATTAGAAAAACATAGCCTATAAGCAAAACAACATTGTACAATGTTGCCAGCACATTGCACAGTATATTCGACTTATTTTCATTGTGCAATAAAAGATCAAGTCTTTTGATTGTTGGTAATATATTGTGCCACCATTGTGAATAAGATTGTTAAAGAGTTCCCCAGTTGTTTTATTTACCACGTTTTGTACTTGTTTGACTACATAAATTCCAAATTAAAAGTACTTTTTTAAGATTTTTATTTAATTTCTATATTTCTTCATTTCGTAAAGAAATTCTCCACAATATCTTGTAAGCCTTCTCAGCAAATGTTGGGAATGAAAAGGTAAGTGAGATCGGTCATACATTTTACCCATCTAGGGGCATTGTAGATGCTCTAGGCCAATTATTTTTTTAATTTCATAAGCTTTGTATGGGAATACCTTAAAGAATGAAGAGAGCAGGTAAGTATGTTCGAAAAAAATGTCGGGAAGAAAAAATACATTAGGAATAACTATGTGGCATTCTGTTGATAAATTTGACCTGAGGTGTCAGCGTTGTGGCAATTTTATTTATTATTTAAAACGGACTATATAGACAGACATGCAATACATATATCAGTGGGTAGGTAAACATATATTTTTATATCTTATATAAGTCTAAGTCCTGCTGTAACAAAATAAGATTTTTTTTTGGAGAAAACGTAAAAAACTGGTTTTCGTTTTTTATATATGTTTTGTTTTTTTTTTTTTTATTTGAAAGTTCATTAAAAAATATCTGTGAAAGCAATCTTAACAATTTTCGAAATTTTGCAAGGCTATTACAATTTACGCGAATTATACATCAAATTGTTTTGGAATAGTAATTATTAGTATAATTTTTATGCAATTGAAAACAAGTCGTATTGAAAATTTGACTATTTTTATTTAAAAAATAATATATGTAATAAATCTTTATGTAGAATTTAAATTTAAACACCAAACAAACCAAAAGTACAAAAATGCACCGTTCTAATATTTTGCTTCAAGAAATTTTTAAAAAAGGCAGTTCCGTTAGACAGTCTCATAGACATTAAAAATAAAGAAAACTTAAAAAATGTTTGATATTAATTAAAAAAAAATAATTAAATTTGCACCAGTTGACAAATTTATAGTATCAATTAAAAGTTTAATTCCCTTGATTAAATTTTTAATTAAAAATGCTTTTCTTTTTGATAAATGTTTTAATTGATGGAAAAATTTTGTAGAATTTTTTCTGTGTAGAATTATTCACTAAAAAAGTTTATAATAATAACCTGATCCCATATTCTGTAACTTTAGTGAGAACTTCTCGCATCAAAAAGATGTGAAACAAAATATTCCAACGTTTCTCGAAAAGTGAGAAGAAAGTGTGTGTGTAACTCATGTCGAAAACTATCAAAACAGATTACGTCGTTACGTTATAAGTGTCATACTATTCCACTCGTAAGCCGATGTGACATTGCAGACGTTGAGAACGCCAGTCACACATACCGTTGACGGCGACCAACCTTTACTAAAATTGAAAAATTTTCAACGACGGAGGCGAAAATACAAATAATGTAAAGTAAGACTTAAATGTTTGTTATTTGAAAACGAGCTTTGAAAGCATTCGTATATTTTATTAAAATGTTAAAAGCAAAATAATTAAGCAATGAAAAAATGTGCCAAGAACGAAATATTGTTATTATGTTAAAATATTTTCTCGTCCCGTTTCTATCCGTGAGTTTATTTGACAGAAATTTTACAGACACACTTTTTCTATAAATTGGCGAGTAATTTCCTTACGTGACAGCTAATGCTCGCCAAAAATATTTCAGATGCAGTTTAGTGAGAAAAACAATTGTTCGTTTCAATTTAGGGCATTTTTGTTTTATTTCTCACATTTCAATAGAAAAGTTTCTCGACGCGAGTGTTTTCTTTATTTGAAAAACATAACAAAAATTGAAAAAAGTCGCTAAAATATCAAAATTTACTTTAATACAAAAATTGGAGCATAGTTTTTTAGAGACTTTTCGCAGTTGAGCGATTTGTTTCTTTACGGCGACTTATTTTACTTCAGGTTTCTATTATAAATTACGAGATTTTTGCAGATTTTAATAATAAAAAATTATTATTTGATTGCTTATTAAAAAAAATGGCAATTTAAAAAAAAAAAATTCTTCATTAACATATTAAACCAATTTAAAGAGGAAAAATAAACAAATCGTTTATTTTACAAATGAATGACTATACAAAATATCTATGTATAGAATTCATCCACGTGTCAATAAATTTAATAAAGTGGAACCATGCCTGTATCTCTTAATAGATAATTCAAAATGAATGCCAAATAAAAAAAAAACAACATGCTTTCTATTTCAAACTAACATTATATTAAACATCCCAACCCTGTACAGTAAACATTTACTAGTTTACTATCTGTGTGTATGCTTGTACTTTTGATATGCCCTACAACGAACATAAGCGGGTATGTTAGTTTGTCATTCCGTTTGTAATGAGCATATGAAGTAAAAGCAAAGTTGATTTAACAATGTCCGTGTGTGGTAGAATCGGGACAAGGTTGCTTGTTAAACATTGGCATCACATATGGTCCCAAAAAGTTTGCTATTGATCGGCCAGATCGGTCAACAAAGACATAAACAAAAAACCACGACTGCCTCTATTTCTTCCCACAAATCCTTTGCTGTAGTTATTTTTTTTCTCGGGAACGGCATTATGCAAAAATATTAGTTAAAAAATAAAATTGTATAGAAAACCGGTTTTAACGAACACTTCAAGTTTAGATATTTTTTTTTTTTTTGTATTAGGCAGCACGTTTCCAAATTAAGTACAGGCATCTGGGTTATCGATAGACAACATCCGAAAGAATGTGGGAGTGATTGGATAAGAAGGCGTAGCACAAAACAAATGTATTTATGTATATCTGAAGAATGGCAAGAGAAAAATTATCAAGATTTGGTATACATATGTAGCTGAGTTATCAATATATAATCTCTTAAAAAAAAAAAATTGGGGGGATTGGAGAAGTAGGCGTGGCACGAAATATAATTATTTATGTCTAAAAACGGTATTTATAGAATTTCCTGTTCTTATCGCACCATGGTGAAGGGTATATAAGATTCGGCCTAGCCGAATATATCACATTTAATTGTTGTTATTTATTTTTTTCGAGTTCTCTTTTGGTATCATTTTCGTTAGACTACTCATATACCTTTTGTTCATGATTCATCCCTTTTTGTTGATATATTTTTAAATGTGTGTGTAGCCTTTGAGAAATTATTTAGAGTGAATTTAGTGTTTCGTTTTACTTAAAAATTCCCATTTGTTTTATAATTGCTTCTGTAGAAGACTTTGAAGTTGTGCGCACAAACTTCACTCTGGCTTCTCTTCAGTTGTCGAATAAATCTTTCGCCTTTTACTAAAGATTTCCGTGGAGAGGAGCACTCTAATGAGTCTAAAATAAATTTTTTGTCAAGGCTTGACCGTTAGGTCGGGCCAATTAATAATAAATTTCAAATAAAATCGAATCGAAAAAACAAGATTGCACACTCAGCCGCACAGGTTACTTAACAGATACATATATGTATGTATGTTAAAAGTGACGTGTGAAAAATACCAAATCAGCTTTTTTTTTGGTAGTGAAGTGGCAATCAGTGTTACCGTTCGCCCGACTAAAGTCCCAATTTGACCCTTTTTCAGCGGTCTGCGACTTTTTGTGAGACTTTTTTTATCACCGACTTTTGCGACTATTTTAATGTTTCTGCTACTTTTTACCCTTTTTGTTAAGATTCTTACAAAACATTCAATTTTCTTATTATTTGTATCAAAAAAAAAAAAATTCGTCAAAATAGCCTCGTCAAAATTTAAAAACAATTCATAAATTATTGTTCATTTGGCAACACTTTTATTACATTTTTGCAACCTTGTCATGTATACAACGTATTTGAGGCGAATTCAGTTCAAGGTGGTGGCAAGTTTTGACAGTTCGGACCAATGTGTTTTAATTTGTCAGTGTTTTGTTAGATATGGTTGACATTTCGAATCGTAAACACCAGCAATGCAATGCATAAAACCTCTATTGTTTCTGTTGGTTTTGGATTGTTGTAGTCTTAGCACCACCTGTAGTTTTCGAATCGTAAACACTAGCAAAGCAATGTAAAAACATGCAATTCAATGCTGTCATCTTTAAATTTAATAGACAAAGATATAGAAGACTGGATTCCCTGTGATGAACTTATTTCTAAATATAGAAATAAAATTTCAAAAAAGTAGTATTTATGTATGTAGGTATGTTAAGAAAAAGAAATATTGCGCCAAGATCAAACGAACGGAATTAAAGTAAAATTTTCAAGGGGCTTTAATTGGACAAGTTTAAATTTTGTCAAAAATATATTAACCTTAACTTTTTTGGCTTGTTTTTAAACTGAAATTCTACTCCTTTGACCTTGGCAGCATACGACAAATTTATTAAACTTAAGTAAATGTTTTCACTATACATGAAAACATGGACAAACATGTACATTGTTATGAAATATGATAAAAATGAATTCTGCAATAAGCTTTTTGTTTCAATTGTTTTGTTATGCTTTTTATTAATAAAAAACGTTAAAAAAAAGATGTGCGACTTTTATTTTCTGAAACGACTTTTTTGTGCGACTTTATTTTTATAAAACAACCTTTTGTGCGACTTTTCAAAAATTCCTAACGGTAACCCTGGTGGCAATCAGGGTTGTCAGAGCGATTTTAACCAGCGTTGCCATTTTGGTGCCTTTCGGGTATTTTTTGGTGCTTTTTTGCTTATGCAATACCCGAAATTTTGTTTAACACCCGTTTTTGAAAAGCGGGTATTTATAGTAATTTTAACAATTTCTCACAGTGCCTTTTACAATATTTATTTTTTTTTTACCATTTTTTAAAACTTCGATTATATTGAGGATGATTAAGATGAGATTTGCTATTTGGGGTACAATTTTGGGAAGGCCTGTGAAGATTTTAAGGTTTCAAATTATAAAAAAAGTGATAAAATAAAGTTGCATTCGTTTTACCTAAAACTTTATTAACGAGGTTAGAGCTAGGCTTCCTACAGGGTTACCGTTGGAAATTTTCGAAAAGGGTCACAAAAAGGGTATTTTCCAGAAAAAGGTGTCAAAAAAAGTGTATTTCAATAAAAAAAGGGTCGAGTTTTTTATTAGCAGTATTTTCCATTTTAATGAACATAATAAGATCAAGTTTTTTTATTAGCAAGCAAACAAATAATATTTCAGGTAGGTAGAGCTCAAAAAACTTAATTATTTTAAGAAATGCTCTGTCCTATTTTAAACACCTGACAAAATGTTTATTCTTTATCATTATACATAGCTAGTTTTTTAATATTTTTTATATAATTTTCCGATTTAGGCCCGTTTTCACAACTTACCGATAGCTTAAAGTAGACTTTAAATGGCCTTATAAAAAGTGTTCTATTATTAAATCTTCACTTTAACCATAAGTGAACGATAAAGTAGATTAAGGTTAATCCTACCTGGTAGGTTAAAGTTAAGTTGTAATAATGTAACACTTTTTATATGGCCGATAAAATCTTACCTTAAGCTATCGGTAAGTTGTGAAAACGGGTCTTAGTGATGTCAAAAAATTTTAGTGTTTGTTTTAAATTTTGCAATCGTTCGCAAATTGTAACTATTTTCTTGTTTTCATTCCTGTTAGGGCACTCTCAACACTGTCGATTCAAAAGAAGGCGAAAAGTTCAATACCTTTTGCCATTCTTAAGGGCGAATTTTTTTGAATGAAACATGCTACTCTTTAAGAGAGCAAAACATCAAATTGCATTTTTTTAATAAAATGTAAAATTTTTGTTTTGAAAAGAAACCACCGTAAAAAATAGCAAATATTTATATGAGTAATGTTTGCTTTTAGGGAAATTGTACTTTACTATCAAAAATCAAGGAGAAGAAAGCATGGAATTGTAAGTTTATACTTTGAGTCCGTTCCATATCAAGCAATGCTTAATTTGAAAACATTTGTTTAGCACTTCTGTTCCGCAGTGTTGACAAAAAAACAAAATATGAGAGCTTTTTCCATAAAAGGATCAAAAAGTGCCACAAAATAGGTTATAATGATACAAAAGTATAATTTAAAAAAAGGGTCATAAAAGGTATCAACACCGTCGAAAAAGGGTCAAATTTATACTTTAGTATCACAACGGTAACGCTGGCTTCCTAGCAATTTGGAAATTTTACAAAACGTTTACTTTTTAGCGTTGACAACATATTTTTTTTATTAAAATTTGGGCTGTCATTAAGTTTTATAAAGAATGGTCGGTCACTGCAAATTTTCGGTAATTGCAACAGGCGAGATTTTTTCTAACTACGAAAATCTAGCTCGCACTTTATTACTGTTATATGACCAATTCAAACTCAGCTGATGATGATCCAAATGATTTGGTTGATATAATTTTTATTGAAGGTAATAATAATAAATTTAAAAATGTTTATATACAAATGTAATTATCTGGTATGTGATGGACATCAATTTTAAAAACGGTACGATTTGAAACCGAAAATATCGTTTTCAGTATCTTTTAAAATGAATTTTAAATGCATATTCCTTTTATTTTCAGTGTTTATTCTCTAAAATTTTATATTATATACGTTAACTGAAGTGTATTGTGAATGAAAATTTAAGACTTTAATTCAGAAATAGATTTTGAAATCGTTCGAAATTCATCACACCTTTGAAAAACGGTCGTTTTGAAATCGATCGATTTTCATCACATACCTGTATATATTTTATTTTAAATGAAAATGGTCACCCATCAACGCCATCGCCTTTTTTTAAATTTTGAAGGTACATAATATTCGGCACAGCCGAATGCAACTTGTTTTGTGTTTAATTAAATTTAAAAAATGGCTTAGTGCTTTTTTACGCTTTTTTTTTTGTTCAAAATAGTTCTTTTTAGTGCTTTTTTTAAATTTTAAAGTGCTTTTTGCTCTCAAAAAGTTGGCATCACTGATTTTAACCATTTTCGCCAAATTCAATATCAAAAATCGCCAAAGCCTTTGTTTACTAAATTAGCTCCGTATCGCTTAAATACGCCAAAAATTAAAAAATATATATTTTGCCATAATATATATTTTGCTTAATTTTTATTTAGAGCGAAATAAAAACTAGTTAGTGAACACAAAAAAGGTACGATGTTAACTATAAAATAATTTAAAGTAGTCTAATTAAAGCAACAAAACAAGATTTTTTGCGGTTAGTACTAAACAAATATTAGGAATGCACTATATACAATAGTTGCAGTTTTATTATATATTTGTCTTCTAATTTGGAATACATTGTGAGCAGGGTTGTGAACTATTTCTAATCAAAAAACACCGTGACCCCAATCAAAAAGCGCTAAAAAGCGCTAAATAAAATTTAAATAAAAAACTTAAATGTTTTATTAATTACAATGGCCGTCAAAAAAGTCGTTTTGAATAAAAATATATATGAAATACAAAGATATTACAGCGCTTAATTTAAATCCGTTTTCATTTTTATTTTATCATTCATATATTAAGAATAAAATAAGACATTAAATCAGTTAACATGTTAACTAGACGTGACTGAATCAAATATTTAGATTCAGCACGTAAACGTCATTTTTTGTTCTCGCCATTTACAATGCCGGCTGCTAAGGTAATTAAATGTGGTATATGTAAAAACCCTGTTGGCAAATCCCAGGGATCTATCCAATGCAAAATGTGCAAATTATGGATTCATCTAACATGTGCCCAAGTCTCGGAGAAACAGTTGCAACTTTTTAATGAAAACCCGAACTCGTTTTCATTCAATTGTGCTAACTGTCCAAATAGGGGAAGAGATGATATTGGGTGTGATGATGTTCGTGCTTTAAGAAATGGTTTTGACAATTTTGTAAAGGAGAGTCGTGAAGAACGTGATGGTTTTAAGAAGGATATGGCGCAGATGCTAAATGATTTGAAAAATGAGATGTCCATTTTCATTACGGGTATTAAAGCTGACGTTGCATCATGTACTAAACTAATAAATAATATTGACCTTGCTACTACCAAGAAATGTGCGGCTCTGGAGTTCGAGAACAATGTTCTACATCGTAGAATTAACCGTAACGATATAATCATTAGTGGCCTACCTTTGGGGTTAAGTGACTTAACTTCTGTGATTATATCTTTGTGTTCTGTATATAAAGTTGATGTGGCTAGCCGTGATCTTAATCTGGTGTGTTATATTAACAATAGAGGCAACATTTTGGCTAAATTTGTGAATGTTGAAGTGCGGGATTGTGTGGCGAGAGAATATTTTAAAACACGTTCACTCAAGGTCAAGGATGTTATAGGAGGGGAAGTAGATACCCGTGTATACATAAATGATCACTACTCTCCGGCTACATCTAACCTGAATAACTTGTGTCGCAAAATGATTCGGCAGAAAATTGTCTCTAAATACAGTATAATCAATGCTGATAAGCCTAAAGCCAAACTTACATTACATAACGGGTCGGTTGTTATATATAATGTTGAGGAGTGTGCTGCTTATATTAATAATAATGTCCATACTTGTGAATAGTTAGGGATACTGGTTACTTTTGATTCTCATGTTCGTTAAAACTTTATTTTTTTCCTGAAATTTGATCTCTGGTTTTCATATGTATGTATGTTATAATAAATCTTAAAATTAAACCTTAAAATTTACACCAACATTTGATAATATTTATAATCTATTTCTATAAACTTATGATAGCTGAAATTTAGATTTTATGAGTTATATATATTTGGTTTCTTCTTTTCTTTTTGAATTTTATATTTTTGAGTTATAAAAGAAAATAAGCTTATTATTTCGTATTTTTATCATATGCTGTAATTATATTTGTTTTTGAAATGCACTTCCTTTTTTCGGTTTGTTACTTTTGGTTCCCTACAAAACTTAAAATTTTTGATGTCTTTTAATAACACAAACACTGATCCCATTGTTAGCAGTGGTTCTTTTTTAAATAATAATTTATCTATGTATTCTAAACAACTTAAGGTGGCACATGTTAATTGCCAGAGCATTAGTCCTTCGCGTGGTTCTGTGAAATTTCATGAGATTGCCAATATTACGTATAACAACTTTGAGTTGATTGGTATTTCCCAAACGTGGCTTAAGCCTTCTATTCCTGATGCAACTATAAATATATCTGGCTATAATCTTGTACGAAATGACCGTATACGTAATAGAGGTGGTGGCATGTGTATTTATATATCAAGAAAACTTAAGTATAGAGTTATACATAGAGTATCTCTGTATAGTTGTGAATCTTTGTTTATTGAAATTTCCTTTAACAATGTAAAAACTCTTTTTGGTGTGGTGTATTTACCTTATGGAGATATTGTTGAATTCGAAAATTCTCATAATGAAATTTTTTTACGTTATTCCAGATCATCGTCGTTGGCGATTTTAATTGCAATATGTTTAATGTTTCTAAAGCCTACTTGTTGCGCTTAATGTGTATGAGATGTAATTTTTCACAATTCAAGGCCAACAAACTTTGACAGGGCTCACGGCACTACATCTTTGCTAGATTATTGGCTAGTTAGTGATGACTCTATGGTTTGTTATTCTGACCAAGTTTCATGTCCTGCTATTTCTCACCATTCTTTGATTTTTGCGGTTTTTTGGTTGGATGTCATAAATACAGATAAGTTGATTGAATATAAAGACTTTAATAATATTGATTGGGAGGGTATATTTTCCGTTATATCAGCATTTGACACTAATACATTTTTTAATTCGATTGATGTTGATCATCAAGCTTCTATTATTAGTTTCTTTTTTAACATCCTTTATACTTACGTGCCTACAGTGAGAAAGAAAGTAAAGATGTATGATAACAGTTGGTTCAGATCGAACAATATTTTATTGGCAACATCGCTTAGAGACTTGGCTTATTTGGCTTATCGTTCAAATAGAAATACTTTTAATTGGAATGTGTACTGCAAATACCGAAATAAGGCTAAAAATATTGTACGTAAACAGAGAAGAGCATATTATTCTAAATTATTTTGTGGCATAGACTCATCTGGTATGTGGAGAATTTTAAGGCAGTCTGGTCTAACTGGGGATAATGGTTGGTGTAATGAATTTGATGCTGATTGTATTAATGATTTTTTTGTTAACTCGTCTGATTCACTAAGTGATGATGTGGATTTTAGCACCTTTATTGATGTGAATGGTTCTTTTTCCTTTAGTGGTGTTAGTGAGGAGGAGTTATTTACTGCGATCTGTAGGGTTAAGTCTAAGTCTGTAGGTATTGATACCATACCCATTCGTTTTGTTAAGATTATTTATCCTTATGTTTCTAAAATTCTAATTCATCACGTCAATTCGATTTTAACTACATCAATATTTCCTAAATCTTGGAAAGTAGCTCGGGTTGTTCCTATTCCAAAGTGTAGAAATGTTCGAACACTTGATGATCTTAGACCCATATTAATTCTCCCTTCTTTGTCCAAAGCTGTTGAACACATATTAAAGGACCAAATGTTAAATTCTGTTCGAGGGCTTATTGTTCCATCTCAATATGCTTTTCGTTGTAATCACAATAATACTTCTCTCTTGCTTGACATGACTGATGATATAAGGAGGAATCTAAATGATGGTGAGTTGTCTTTACTAGTATCTCTTGATTTAGCTAAGGCCTTTAATTCAATAAATTATGCTATTATGATTAGGAAATTGAAAGAACTTTTTAAATTTTCTACCACGGCTTGCAAGCTTATATTGTCTTATCTTACTGACAGATCTCAATTTGTAAATGTCAATTATGAAAGTTCCAATTTACTTGCAATTACTTCCGGTGTGCCTCAGGGTTCAGTCTTGGGACCACTTCTTTTTATCTTATATATCAATGACTTACCAGCCCAATTGGATTCTGAATGCTGCAGATCATTGTTATTTGCTGATGACGTTATGCTCCTGTTTAATAGCAACAGGAATGATGTTGACACTTTTAGCAGTGAAATTAATTATAACCTTGATCGCTTTTCATCATGGTCATCTGCGAATTCTTTGGTTGTTAATACTACTAAAACGAAAGCCCTAGTATTTGGTTATGGTGATTTGTATTTGCAAAATCTATGCATTTCTATATCTGGTTCTTCAGTTGTATTTGTTGATAAACTTAAATGTTTAGGTATATATATTGACAAACGTCTAACTTTTGAGAACCATATTGACCACCTCTGTTGTAAAATTTCTGGAATATTACGCAAACTGTACTCAACAAACACCTACTTGCCTTTTCGTATAAGATGTTGTCTTGCTCATTCTCTGTTAATTTCGAATATACTTTATGGTCTTGAGGTTTTTACGGGTACATTTTCCTATGTGATTTCTGAGTTTAATAGGGTGGTTAATATGATTGTTAGATTTGTTTATAATATTCGAGTACGTGAACATATTTCTGAATACATATGTTAAACTTTTCCTTGGCTGTTTCCTCCACAATTTGATACAACGTCGAAATTTGATATTTTTTTACAGGGTAATTAAAACTGGGTTGCCTACACCTCTCTGCCCTAAATTTAGTTTTTCTCGTTCTACTAGGAACCCGCAAGTTTTGATTCCGAGAATTAATAATGGATTCTATGAACATTCGTTTATTGTAAGAACTGCGCGTTGTTGGAACTGGTTGCCTCTGAAACTTAAAATTTTTTCTCATTCTAACAATGCGTTCCGCCTAAAATTTTATAGAATACTTTGTAATTAACTTTAATGTTAATTACTGACCGTTTTATTAGATGTATATTCCACTTGATTATTTAAATAAAAATCATTTGTTTATATATACATTTGTTGTGTATTAAATATGTATTTATAAATGTATAATAAAACTTGTTTCCTAAATTTTTTTGGTCTTTATTAATACTTCTACCCCAGTTGTTTTCTGTGTTTTTTCTTTTTTATTGGTTGGGGAACCGAAAAAAACTAAACCGGTTTGAGGATTAATTTAATTTAATAATAAAATCATTTTTTTTTTTTCTATTTTATTATATATATTTTTAAAATAATTTTTGTATTATTAATTTATTTATAACTGTATTCAGGCAAACTGCTTTGTAATATATATTTTAATTGGCCTAGAGTGGCTTTTTATATTACATTTAATGAAATAAATAAAATAAAATAAAAATAAAATAAATAAAATCACATAATCAAGTTCTCTACCCCGATATTTTTTTTTTTTTTTTTGTTTTTGCCGAGCTGTGTTAATAAAACATTAACAATTTTAAAAAGCCTTTTCTGATATTTCAGGAAAAGTAACGTTATATAATTTCAAATAAACACGGAAAGAATTATTAACTAAATATCCAGAAAATATTTCTTGAACCAAGAAAATGTTGCGCTATTATAGCTGAAGCCAAAAATTTCATATTGTAAATTTGTGTTGCCTGGTTTAAGCAAAAATTTATGACTCAAAGCGAACTAAAATTTTCTGAAAAACAGCTAAAAAAATTTATTTTAATTCTATTGTTACTTAAATCAAGTTTTCGTTGCTTTTTATTTTACAAAATCAGAAGAAAAGCCTGCATTTTTTTCTTAAAAACGTGTAGCACTAGTTAGTTTAAGAAAACTTAATATAAAAAAAAAAAACTTTTGATTGATTTTGATGTTAACATGTCGATCCAAATAAAAATTAATTGAATCAAACTAAGTTTTCTTGAGCATTTTCTGAAAAATTTTAAGAAATCGCTAGCATTTGTTTCTTGATGCAAGAAATTCGATTCTATTTAAAAAAAAATCAAGAAAATCAGACTAATATTAAATAAATGCTGCTTGATTTCAGAAATATCTTTCTTGTTTTTAATAATAATTAGTTACTTTTGGATTTCTTGTTTAAAGAACTTTTTAATTATAAACCAAAAACGTGAATTTTTTGGTCATGAGAAAATGTTTCTTAATTTAAGAAAGTTTTTTTTTAATACGAACAAAACAAGTTAAAATCACGAAATTATTTTTGGATTTTCTTGTTATAAGAAACGAAATGGATTACCTTAGAAAATAAACTTCTTTTCTTGTATGGTATGCATTTCAGAGTAAAGTATTTAAAAAACAGAAACAAATTTTGGTTTAATATGTCTTGATTTTAATCTATGCAAATAAAAATACAAAAATGTTGGGTATCAATTAAAGCGCTTATTTAGCGCTCTTTTTAAAAAAAGCGCTGAGGAAAAAATATGCGCCTTTTCGACAGTTAAAAAGCGCTAAATTGGCAACTCTGATTGTGAGGGTATAACATTTATTCAACGAAAGTTTAAAACATATTCGTGTTTTAAGGAATTCTATTTATTGATTTTTTCAAGAGCAATTTTATATATAAAAAACACTTTTCTAGAAGATTTTCATTACATAGCGTCTTCACCTGACAATTTTTTGTCATACCAAGCGTCAAACTTCATATTAAAAAAACACTGACAAACATTTTCGAGTTTTTTTTATAAAGACTTTGACGTTTGGTATGACAAAAAATTGTCAGGTGAAGACGCTATGTTAACTGCATCAGCCATTTGAACATACTTTCAAATACCTATCATACATATGATTGCCTGAAATTTCATTCATAAAAATACGAGAATTAAAATAATATTATTTCTAAGTATTGAATTTAACGAATTTCAAAACAAATTCATAGGTCATCAAAAATAGCCAGTTGGCGATGTTAACAATTTTATAAATCGCCAAAAAATCGCCATGTCGCCAAATTAAAAATTAGGTCGCCAAACATGTTTGAAAATCGCCACGTTTGGCTAGAAATCGCCACATCTGACAACCCTGGTGGCAATCAACACAAATGGCGTGATAAAAACAAAAATAACAAAACATAAACCACGTTAAACAAATGCATTAGCTAAACAAACGTTGTTTTGTATAAAAAAAAAAAAAATTTTGTTTACTATTTACTTACTTAAATATAATTAACTAGTGTTTTGGTAAACTTAAAAGCAGTGTTGCCACCTCATGTGTAATTACGCATATAATGTGTAATTTTTTTTTCATGTGTAGCCCCTGTATTATTAAATGTCTAATTTAATAACGTTTGTAGCAGGGATTATAAAGTTAGTACAATTGTACTTTTTACAGTACTATTTGCATTGCAAAAGTACTGCAGTACTCCAATGACATATTAAGTACAATTTAAAAATTTCCAAATATCATAAGAATTGCCAAAAGGCCGCTTTAGCCGACCGTAAATGTAATTAAATGCAATGTAAAGTACCGTAACGTACTGTAAGCTCGTTTGTGCACTTATAGAACATGTAAGAACGTGTCAGCTGTCACAACCAAAAACCAAAAAGCATTAGTATACATAAAACAACACACACAGTGATAAGAATTAAAAATGTTGAAATAGTGACCGCTTTGCAGAAAAAGTAACAAGTGATTTAAATAGTATTAAAACTGTATGACTTGCATGTATAAATAAATAAATAATTTAATATTTGTTTAATATTACAGGTTTACAAAAAACAAATACCTATGTATTATATCATATTCGTACACATGTTCTTACATTAATTTCAAAATGTGCATACACCTAAACAAGGTTTTGATACCACTAAAAACCAGACTTTATTTGTTTGCGGATATATATAAATTTGTTAATTTTATACATCTAAGCATATATTTGTATAAATGAAAATATGTACGGATTGTTACTTATTTTGTCAAAAGTCCAAAGATATTATAACTGAAAAAGTACCAAACAAAAAGAGTGATTTAACCCGCATTGCGTTTAAAATATAAGCAGCCCATCACTATCTACAACTGTCACGTATCCTCGTAATGAAATTCTATTTTCTACAGGTTGGTACTTTACGGCTAAGTGACATTACAGTCAGTTAAGCATTTGCATTGCTTTCCATATAACAGAAACCATTAGCTGTTTACATTACATTTACATTTCTACATTTACGGTCGGCTAATGGGACCTAAAGGCTTACTATCTATACAACATTCGTCGGCGAATATGGAAATGATTTTTTCCTAGCAAAATATGATAAAAACAAAGCGAAGAAACCGCCTTTTTGTGAATATTGCATCGATTTTTTTTCAGATAATAGATTTACTACAGTCTAATGAATCTTGTTGCTATAAATAAACGAAAACTTTTAAGCTTGATTTGTTAATTTTGTTAATTTGTTTGTTCCGACTTTTTGTACAATTCGATCAAGTTGTACAACCATTTGTTACGTTAGAAGTGTTGTTGGTCATCGGTTGAATAAAAAATCAATTTGATTTGAGCTTTCAAACGTGTGATCGCGATTTTTTCTTTCGTTATTCGAAGTGCGATGTAAACAATATTTTAGAAAACTAATACTAAATTCCAATGCACAATTTTAGTACCGGACTATTATTTATTTTCTTTACTTGTTCCTCTTCTTACTCCACTTCATTTGTCGTCACTAGTGCTATTTGCATTTAAAAATGTGCGTTCAATTGATGCTCAGAAATGTGGTATCGAAAAAATACCAAAAGCAATATATGAAATGTTAGCAAACATTAGTTTCGTTCTTAATATTGGCTAACTTTTTCCAAGAAATTGAAATATATTCAGTTCTGAAATGCTTTATTTCTGAATGATCCGCTAGAACACGGAACTGAGAATTGATATTATTATAGTTTTCTTAATCGTTTGTAAATAACGTTAATAACATCAGTATTATGCTTATGTTTTTTCCGAAAACAATATTTTTGGATTGAAGCTAATTATCACTTTTAAGGTTTTATGTTCAAAACCAAATTTAGTTCTTAATGTTTCACACATTGTCGAATAAAACGATATTGCAGTTTCTATTGCTTTATAAGCCATTTCCTTAACATATAGACCATGCATCTATAAATATGGTTTTCATTTCACTTTTTATAAATTTTCTTGCCAGTTGTAAGAACAAATATCCCATACTGGAAAGCAAATATATGAATACTGTAGTCCACGCTTTACATTTCAATATTAACGTCGTAAATTATTTTTAAAATACAACAACATAAATTTTGCAACAAATACATGATTACCTAAGCCTGCTATCGATATAGATAGATCAAAGTACCGAAAACAACACGGGGGCACTGCGGTATTTATACCCACACCACAATAGTGGAGAGGGTATTATGCATTTGTGCTGATGTATGTAACACCTTAAAATATTTGTCCTAGACCCACCTTAAAGTATACCGATCGAGTCGAACTAACGATGTCCGTCCGGCTGGCTGGCTGGATGTCCATGTAAACTTGTGCGCAAAGTACAGGTCGCAATTTTGGAGATACTTTGATAAAATTTGGGACATAGGTTCTTATTGACTCAAGGACCAAGCCTATTGAAAATGGGCCAAATCGTAGGACCACGAGGGAAGATAGGGGGAAATTTCTTCCTCTCAGAAACTATCAAACCGATTTTAATAAAATTTAAAACTAACATAAAACCATATCTTCATGGACACAAAAGGGATGTATTTTTAAAAAAATTGGACCACGAGGGGACATAGGGCCAATTTCTGCCTCTCAAACCGATTTTAATTCAAAACATAGATAGATCCATATCTATATAGACACATAAGCTGTACAGTTTTTCAAAAATAAGACCACAAGGGGAGGTAGGGGGCAATTTCTGCCCCTCACAAACTTTTAACCCGATTTTAATAAGTTTTATAAACATAGATAAATCCATATTTATATGGACATATAAGCATGATGTGTTTTTAATACTGTGGTGTAGGGTATCATATGGTCGGGCTTGACCGACTATACTTTCTTACTTGTTTTAATATGAAAAAGTACTGAAAAAAGTACCAAAGTACTGAAGTTTTCAACACTGATATAAATAACTATAACATTTGGCATTTAGATAGCTTTTGTCACAATTTATTACCTATAACGATGAAACATCCCGGGTACATTATTCTTTTTTTTATTTTAAAAGAGTGAATCATTGACTGCAAAAGAAATGTTTGAGCTTCTCAAAAACACAATTTTAGAGAAAGGGATTCCTTTTGAAATTCTAGTTGGATGTGCACCAGATACACCTAATGTTTGGACAATATAATTCGGATGTTAAGTAGTTAAAAAACGAAAAGCCAGATATTGCTTTGATAAAATGCTCGTGACACCTAATACATTTGGTAGCGTCGAAGGCCTGTCTAACAGCCGTACCTAAACAAGAGCGGAAGGCGGAACGTTTTCTTCCCCTTAGCTTTTACGCTAATATGCCATACCTTAACAAGAGCGTAAACGTTGTGTCACAAATAGTTGTGTTAACTATCTTGGTTAATAAAATCCACATAATAGAAATAAAAAGAAGAGAAAAAACAGTTAGATTAACAAAAAATAGCAAAATTGCCATTATTTATTTACAATAGCGGCCAACTTCACTATTAAACGCGCTGTCAAAATCGGATTTTCCAATTGCAAAGCGTTGACGCCGCGCTATTTCGGTATGCTTCATACATATTGTATGGGCATGAGAATTTTTGACAACTAGAAAACGCTTTCCGCTCTTGTTAAGGTATGGCTGTAAAACTTCCAACATATTTGAAAAATTTACTTTGTAATATTAGATCTTGTTTTATTGGAAGTAATGCTCTGCAAACTTAAGGAGTTTTAAGAATATTTTCGCGACAACATGCACTCTTAGATTTTGAAAAGTTTTAATTTCATAGTAATTTGGAACTAGAATATTATTTGAAAAAGGTTATTAAAATAAAAAATTCCTTTGAAGACAAATTATTTCCTACTTTGCAAATAGTTATTTTTGTTTTAATCTTTTCAACTGCTACTGTGGAAAGAATATTGAGTAATTTAAACAATTGTACCTACGACAGATTTAAAAATGAATACATAGAAATGGTGCACCACACCTTGAACCTGTTCCAATCATAATAAACAAAAAGTGGAAGCTTTAAATATCTGGAAAAATCAAAAAAAAAAAAAAAATTTACTTATCTCAATTTAAATGTGAGGTATGTATCTCCCTTTGCTTATTTTTAAACCCTTCACCGAAGGTAAAAGGGTATACATATATAACTTTGTCATTCCGTTTGTAATTTCTACAATATTGATCCTACACCCTATAAAGTATATATATATATTTTAGGGCTGCCATATGTCCTATGGATATGACTTATATATCAAAATATCGGAAATTTTTAGTAGAACATATTTTATAAAAAATGCGGGAAAATCGGTTCAGATACAAAAAAGTTATGATATAAATTATTCTACTCCCACAATGGTGAAGGGTATATAAGATTCGGCACAGCCGAATATAGCACTCTTACTTGTTTTTGTTAGAAATTACTACAAACAGTATAAATTTTTTGTTTTAAACCGTTATTTTTATGAAATAAAAAACGATGACTAGTTGATTAAAAAAAACGCAATCCTTAATTTTTTTTTTTAGTAAATGAAAAGTTTATACATTATGTACCTATAATGAAATTCAAAATAAAACTCTTGAGTTTGCAAAAACAAAAACGATAGCATGTGTAATTTGTATTTTCATGTGTAATTTTGACATGATCCACGTGTAATTTACCATTTCGTTGGTGGTAAAACTGCTTAAAAGTTAATTTTATAGTTTTGCAAGTAAATCTCAACCAAGGTATGTATATTTAAACAGGTAGCCTAGGCCTGCCATACGTCCTGGTTTTCCAGGATTGTCCTGGTTTTAGACTACTTGTCCTGGTGTCCTGGTCCACTATTAAATTGTCCTGGTTTTTTGTACAGGTCAAGACAAACAAATTGGTTTTTTGCTGGTTTAAATTGTTAACAAAGGTTAAGATTTCTGTTATAACTCTGCTAACATAAGGTAATTGTATAAAGAACTTTAATTAAATTCAACTTTTATCTGGTATAAAGCTGGTAAAAGCTTTCAATAAAATTAGATGATAGTCAATCCTCTTTCAAATTTTGTTTCAACTAGTGGCTGTAAAAAGTTATACCGTGTAAACAACTTTTATAAGTAATCGAAAACCGATAACAAATTGCTTTCTCTAAGGCTGCCCATACACGTTTCAATTCAATTGTCAACTGAGTCGGTCGTTGTCCAAATTAAAGCGTGTATGACTTTTTCAATTGATTAGTTTGACAGTTGTCCAGTTGGTTGAAGAAAAATCAAAAGAGTATGATTTTTTTCAAGTTGAGTTCTTAGTCTGCTCAATGGACTAAAGAAAGAAACTTGTTAAAGACTGAATCACTGGAGAGTATTATTCAATGTAAGTTTGATTTTAATATGACATGCTACCTGTTTTATGACTATGTATATCAAGCACCGAAATGAAGTTCTAGAAAAAGTGCAATCTTCTGAAAATTATTTTAGTTTAGAACATTTTAAGCTCAACTTTTTATTACAAATTCATTGAAAAAGTCGATTTTTAATTTTTTGTTAGTTAGGGCCTTTTGCGTTTTAGGTAACGATATGTATGTATTAAAAAAAAACTTTTCTGTTGGTGTAATTTTTTATCCATTTTTTCCATGTGTCCTGGTTGATAGCTTCAAAAATCTGGCAGCCCTAAGGTAGCCGCGAGATTACAACAATTGTACAATAAAACAAACAACAGGGCTTTTTATTGTTGTTATGTAATACGAATGGTCAAACAGCAAAGGAGTTTTGATTAGAGACAAAAAATATAAAGAAAAAATCTTGTTTACTAAGCAACATTTGACAGTTCATATCACAAAACAAGCAAATAAAAAATAACCAGCTGGCTTCCCGAGACTACCTGCTATAAATATACCTTGATCTCAACTTAATAAATTTTGTGTTTATTGTATTGTAACGTACGAAAAATGTGCAAATCATTTCTAAGGGCAGCTTTCGAGAAAGAGAGCATTTTTTTTTTTGTAGCGAATTGGCAATGTGTAAAAAAGGTCATCGCAATAAGCACAAATTGCGTGATCAAACCAACCAATTGGATCGTTTGTGCAAAACGTTCAGGATACAAAATTGGGACCACTTTTGGTTTTTACGACTTACAAATTTCCTTTTCCGAATTAAAATTTTATAAATTTTGTAATCTTTCAACTAAATGTGAAAATAGTTATTAACGGTATTAAGGGTGGTGTACTAATCCACAAACACGAAAAAAAAGATATCGTCTCTGGATGTGTATGCCGTACGCTAAATAATGTTCGATTTATTCTCAAACACAGCTTTTACACACTATACCTATTAAAAGAAAAATTCCGACATATATATAGTGTGGAGCATAACGACAATAATATCAATCTAGTACATTTTGATCAAGTCATTTATATTGATTTGCAGCATCGAAACAAAATTTAAAAATTCAAGCAAAACAAATTCAACGGTTAATGAAACTGCAACTTTTAAGCATAACAACGCAAAATAGTTATTAATACTTTAGTGAAGGGTATACCTACAAAGTACTCTAATTTAATATCATAAATTCTGTATTGCCCAATATTAAACAAAATCTCACAACAAATTTCTTATGGCATCATTAAAACAACAAAAAAGCTGACAAGACCTAAATTCTTTTTCAACTCAATTTAAAAAAACATTCGCTTTCAATTATGGCAGATTTAATTTCTAGTTCAGAGCGAATTTGTTTTTTCTATGTAATTTAAACACACATGGCATTTTGTTGTGTATATTTTCAAGCATTAAAAATTCTAAAGACAGAAAACAAAAAGCAGACCTTAATTCTTTAAGCAAAAAATTTAACACAAAAAAAGATTAAATAAATGAATCTTGTTGCAAAAATAAATTTAAAAATCTAACCTCATATGTGGAATACAAAACGGAAAACATGGTGACAAAAAAATTTAACAGCAGGGGGACAATGTAGCAGTTGCAGCGGCAACAACAACAAATGTACAATTTCAAACATGCAACCAGAATTAAAACTTGACAAATCTATTCTATTTACTTATCGCAAACGAAACACGTAGCATTAAGTGTAAATATGCGAATATCTACCTGCCTGCAACAACATGCAGAAAAAAAAATCTGCAAAAAGACAGAAACTTCCAAAAAAAAAAAAACACACACACATACATGAAGGAGTTGCCAGACCAATCACCAACTAAAATCAGTTAAATTTTATAGACAACTAGCGGACCCGACAGACGTTGTCCTGTCCAAATTAGAAAAATCTTTGGGTTCGATTTTTAAAATCCGTTAAAAAGATACGAACATTTGAAAGAAAAATTAGTCAAATTGATGGAGCCGTTTTCTGTTTTTAGGTTAATCGAAAAAAGTGGGCGTTAAAGTGGGCGGGTTAAAATTTTCTTTCCGTTAAAACCTTAGTTGGACCATGGCGAGGATTTAAAAGAAAAAATCGTCCAAATCGGTCAAGCCGTTCTCAAGTTGTGCGCTTAATACAAAAAGTGGGCGTAAAAGTAGGCGTGGTAAATTTTTGTTTATCTGAAAACGTAAAATGGATTAATACGAACATTTGAAAGAAAAATTGGTCAAATCGATGGAGCCGTATTCTGATTTTAGGTAATTCGAAAAAAGTGGGCGTAAAAGTGGGCGGGGCAAAATTTTCTTTTCATTTTAAAGAAAAAATCGTCACAATTATATATAGATGTCATTGGTGGTGCAATATGAAAATTGGATTTTGCCACGCCCCTCCGCCCGCAGACCGAAAATCAAAAATCAGACTTCCTGACCCGCCTGAATATTCTGAAAATTTCACCAAAATCGGCCCAGCCGTTTTAGAGTCCATACGTTACATACATACATACACACATCCTATTTTATATATATTGCTTTATTACTGTATGTGGCTGACTATACAAAAATTATCACTGTGATAAACTTCCTACAGAAAAAATATCACTAAGATAGGGTTAACTATAGAACATTTATCACCGTAATCGGGTCTAAAAAACGTTTCGCCGTTTTCTGCAGACAATTTATCACTGTGTTTGGTCTTCTATAAAAAATTGTTTCAGTGTTTGATTTTCTATAAAAAATTTTCACTACGTTTGGTTTCATTAGAAAATTTTTCACTGTGAAAGGTTTTCTTAGTTTAATGTATAGAAAATTTAACACTGCGATGGGGTTTTCAATAGAAAAATTATTGCTGTGATAGTTTTTCCACAGAAACTTTATCACTGTGAACAGTATTTTTATAACAAATTTAATTACTGTGATTATTTTTTTTATTACTGTGATAGTTTTTCCATAGAATTTTTAGCACTGAAGGTCGTTCTATAGAGAAATTATCACTGTGATAGATTTTCCATAGAAAATGTATCACGGTTATAGATTTTCCATAGAAAATGGATGTATGTAAAAAAAATTTTCACTGTAATTGTTTTTCTATGGAAAATATTACATTGTGGTTGGATTTCTAAAGGTTATTCTACAGAAAATTTAACATTGCGATGGGTTTTTCTATAGGAAAATTATCACTGTGATAGTTTTTCTACGGAAATTTTATCACTGCGAATGGTATTTTTTAAAATTTTATTACTGTGATTAAATTTCTTTAGAAAAATTATCACTGTGATAGAAAGTTTAGCACTGTAAATAGTTCTATAGAAAAATTATAACTGTGATAGATTTTCTATAGAAAATGTATATACATATCTATAGAAAACGTATGTATGTATGTGTAAGAAGTATATCACTGTGATATATTTTCCATAGAAAATGTTTTACTTTTCTATATAAAAATTGTCACTCTGATTGGTTTTCTATAGAAAATTTATCATTGTGACAAACTTTCTGTAGAAAATTTTTTAAAAAAAATATAAAAATTATATCACTGTGATTAAAAATTTATCACACTAAGAGATTTTGAATAGAAAATGTATCACTGTATTTGGCTAATTATAGATTTTTTTTCACTATGATAGGTTTTTAATAGAAAATTTATCACAGTGATAGGTTTTCTTGAGAAATTTGTCTAAAAAAATTTATAGCTGTAATAAGTTTTCTTAAAAATTTATGACTGATATGCTTTCTATGGAAAATTTAGAACTGTCAGAGGTTTTAAATAGATATTCTTTAGGTTTTTTATATTTTATAAAGTAAACTTATCACTGTGATGACTTTTGTAAAGAAACCCCTCTATATAAGTATGTTTTATAAAATAAAATCTTTATTGTAATCTGGCACCATTTTGATTGCATGTGAAAAAAACCATAAACTACGTGTATAAGATAAATGCAGAAAAAAATCATAAAAAAAATTAAATAAATTCAAAAGCTAAAAAGTCTATAGACATATAGGGTAAGCAAAAATGAGGTCTGACAACAAAAAAATCCTCTACGTATACATAAATAGAAAATAAAACATTAGAAATAATAAATTTTAGTTAAAACAAACATAAAAGAGTGAAAAACTAAATTTTAGGATCAAGGGTTCAAACGGTATCACACAAGCCGAGCAGCCATTAGAGTGAGTTGGCCGAAGCTCCACATACAAACATACAATTCAATGTTCTTTTCAAAGCCTATGAACAAAACGAGCTGTAGGCTTTGGAGTAACTCTTGTGCATTAAGACATTTGGCAAATTGGTTGTGGCACGTACACAAACGTACCAAAGCACGACATGCATTAAAAACAATTGACATTATAGAAACACTTACATGTTTTTACCAAAAAAAAAAAAAATACTACTGCAAAAAGGTGCCAGAAATAAAATTGTCAACATTTTCAGTAATTTTCAAGCCTACACTGTACGTCACATTTACAAAAGCATACACGAAATACGATTACTCTGTGTATTTCCTAGTTACAAGAAATGCATTCGTTTTAAAAACGATGTTGTTAAACTTCTTGTAGTTGTACGAACAATTTATAATTTGCAGCCAAACGTTAGTTTTCCATATAATTTAAAATTTTCGGCTAAATACCTTTAAACTAGCAAGACTTCCTAACACTATCAAAAATGAGCCTGTTTCTATGTCCTGGTTTTTTTCTCAGCGCATGCATCACTGCTCAATTTTGTGAGTGTGCATGCATTTTCTATGAATTCTGTGTAAAAACAAAAACATGGTAAATGCCCAACACAAAACAGTAGTCCAAAAGCAATACAATTTCTTAAAAAATAATACTAATGTGACAAGTTTTTGTAAGAAAATTGTCAAAGTAATAAGATTCTATAATAGTAATTATATTCTTTAGAACTCCTATTAACGTGAAAAATTTCCTTTAGAAAAATATCACAGCAAGAAGTTTTGTTTGGAAAAAATAAGACAGTGATTAGTTTTTTTACAAAAACAAAAATATCGCAGTGATAAATTTTTTTTGAAAAGAAATGTGTTAGTGATAAGTTTTCTTTATAAAAATATCACAGTAATAAGTTTTCTTTAAAAAACATCACAGTGAAAGAAATCTTTCATAAAAGGTTCATAGAGATGCACTTGCTTTTAAAAAGTCATCCCTCTGTTTTAAATAAATATCATATAGAAAAGTTTTCCTCCGGAGTAACTATCACAGTGATTTGATTTTTTTTTCGAAAAAATATCACAGTATTAAGTTTTTTCGCGATACGTTTCCCTAGAAGAAATATCACAGTGATAAGTATTCTTTTAAAGAAATATCGCAGTGATAAGTTTTCTTTTAAACAAATATCACAGTTATACGTTTTCTTTAGAAAAAATATCATAGAATTAAATTTTTTTTAGAAAAAACTGATATCCTAACAAAATAGCGCAGTGTTAAATTTTATTTAAAAAAATATCACAGCGATAAGTTTTCTTAAAAAAAAATGTCAGAGTATTAAGTTTTTTTTTTATCACAGCTTAGGTTTTCTTGCAAAAAAGTATCATTCTTTTGAAAAAATATCGTTTTGATGAATTTTTGTTTTAAAGAAATATCACATATCTTTTTTTTATAACAGCCATACGTTTTCCTTTAAGACAATAACACAATGATAAGTTTTCTTTTAAATATATGTATATCACTGTGATAATTTTCCTTAGAAAAAATATCAAAGGGATAAACATTCTTTCGAAAAACAACAGTAATAAGTTATCTTTAGAAAAAATATCCCAGTGATAAGTTGTCTTAAAAAAAAAATTTTTTTGGAGTCATAATTTTTGTATCACAGTTATAAGTTTTCTTACGAAAACATATCATAGGGATACATTTTCTTTCGAAAGTTAAAGTTTTAAAGAAATGTCACAGTGATAAGCTTTTTTGCGGAAAAATATCACAGTGATACCTTCGAAAATATATAAAAATATCTCAGTAATAAGTTGTCTGTAGAAAAAATCTCACAGTGATAAGTTTTCTTTGGAGAAATATCACAGTGATACATTTTCTTCAGGAAAATACGATAGTAATAAATTATTTTTATAAAAAATATTGCAGTGGTAAGCTTTTATTTAAAAATGACATGGGGATAAATATTCTTTAAAAAATATCTTAGTGATAAATTTCTGTTTTTACAAAAACATCACAGTTTTCTTTAGAAAAAATATTACAGCTATCAGTTTTCTTTAAAAGGAATGTCAGAGTGATAAGTTTTTTTCACAGTGATAAGTTTTCTTACGAAAAAAAATCACAGGGATACAATTTAAAAAAAAAAAAATATCGCATTGATAAATTTATATTTTAAAGAAATATCACAGTGATAAGTTTTCTTTAGAAAGAATATCTCAGCGATAAGTTTTCCTTAGAACAAATATCACAGCGATAAGTTTGCTTTAAAATAAATGTAACTGTGATATATTTTTTATCACAGTTATAAGTTCTCTTAGAAAAAAATATCATAGGGATACATTTGCTTAAAAAAATATCGGAGTGAAAAAATTTCTGTTCACATATCACAGTGATAAGTTTTCTTAAGAAAAAATATCACAGTGATAAGTTTTATCTCTGCTAGGTTTTTTTAGAAAAGTAATAAAAGTCGTAATATTTTTTAATACATATCATGTGATATTTTTTAAAAATAAAAATTATTGTTAGAAAAATTAATATAAATTCTTCAATTCTGTTAGAAAAAATATTAAAAATTATTAAACTATTATCACTATAAGTTTTTGTGATTGGCAGTGATAAGTTATCTCTAATGTTGTTATATATTTGTATATTTTTTCGGTTTTGACCAACTTTCATTTCACTGTGTCAACGTAAGCAAAAAATTACGTGCTTGTGTTTTGTCGTTAAATGGCAGTAACGTAACGTAAACATAGACACTTCGATTGCATGCAGATGAGACAATTGTAAATAATGCTGCTGATGATGATAATGAAGTTTTAACATCATCATTGTTGCCGTTTTTCTTGAAACATGTTCCGGTTTCCCTTTGTATGTGCTTTGAATGTACATGTATTTGCATTTCCTTGTATGCATTTAACATGTATGCTTGTGTGTAATAATATGTAATCACACGATTTTTCACTTTTAGATTCTACTCAAAAATGTCAATTGTTGATAGTTGTTACTAACTTTTTTAAAAAGTGAAAAATATTTTGAAAATGAATTTGTTTTATTTAAAATAATTTGCATTAAAACTTAAAATGGTATTGCTTATTTTTATCCAGAGAAATTACCTTTAATTGAAGGTTATCCCTCAGTTTTATGTAATAATTTTTTTAAATTATTTCACTAAGTAGAATGTTGAGGTTATTATAATTGCCGATTCGATCTGGCAAGCCTTGTGTGCTTGCCTATTTGACGTTATTAAATTATACAAATATGCATTAAAGTATAACACTCTCCTCCTAATTTTTTTTTTTTTTTTTTTTTTTGATATGTGGATATTGTTTTCGATACAAATACATATTTGCTACAAATGTAGACTTTCGACCATCAACGCTAGTTTACAATCCAGAGCACATAAAGGATATAGCAGCATTAACGGTGCCCTGTTGTAGAGCTTATAAAATCTTTCTTGGTAAGTTCTCGTTCAGTTTTATTTCCTTGTATGAACTTAGATTCTAAATAGTTAATTTCTAGTTTAGTTATACAAAGTTTTCTCTTAATTTATTCCTAGTTCGGTTCTATTATTTATTTATATATCGACCCCTTTACGCGAAATTATTGTACATGCCAATATTTTTGAAATTGAGTTTTTGATGCAATCTGGTTTAACATTCAAAGAGACGTCACCTGACAAAATATTGTAGGCGAATTGCACTTCGTTGCTCTAAAAATTTAATGTATATTTTCATTTTGATATTGCAAGCGAAAGCAGAGAAAAGTAGAAATATGGCTGTCCTGTAAAATTTGGCTTTTGTAACATACGATAATTTAGCGCAAAGGGGTCGATATATATTTACACAAAACAGAAAACAAGAAGTTTGGCTAATAACTGCTTCGAAATTAAGAGATGTAAAATTTTATTTTATTAAGATCAAATCTCTTTCTATGTAACCGTGATTTCTAGTTCCACAGTCACTACAAATTTTTCCACATTACTTTTTAGTTTATTATAGAAACCGTGACCTCTAATACGATAGTCACCAGCAAACAAATAGGAAGGTATCAAATCTGGATCCAATTTCCATCCTTTCAAATAATAGCGACCACTTAACACTGGACAATTTTGCATAAAATTTCCATATTTTGGAAAACTGCTTAGCCATTTCTTATATATTGTATTCCTATCCGACATCACCATATTGCAAAAATCTAAAGTGTAGGAGAAAAGTGTTTGATACACTTTCGAGCCATTCAAGCGTATCTGAAACTCGGTGTGACCTTTAAAACCAGCCACTAACTGCTTAATGGTATTTATGTTCATATCAACGGAATTATTTTGCAAATGTGTGGTGAAGTTTGAAAAATATTCTTGACTCCAACGATAAGCTATATGGCGGAGTGTAACTTCACGTGCCTTAAATTAGAAGTATTTGAAAAAATTACTTTAAATTATAAGGAGAACTTACCGTTACGCAAAAAGTTGTGAAAAATAATAAAATTAAAATACATATTTTCGTAAAATCTCTGCAAAATTGAGACATGTCGTACTTTTAAAATTTTTTTTGGTTCTGTTTAACAAAGTTTTTAGCTAAATCTATTAATGAGTTATAAGCTAAATTCTATGTATATCTAATATTTTCATACAAGGTGGTGCAAAAGTCATCATCTTATCGGAAGACATTATAATTTTTCGAAATGTCAGTATAGTTCGTTCTGCTTTGATATTTGTGAAGAAAACAGATAATATAAAAATTTATTAAAAAAAAAAAAAAATACACCTCAATAAGAACTAAAGCGCTTAAGTTTCGATGTGCAGCCAAATAGTGGCATTGAGGGCGCCCTATATAAACGCCAGAACGCACGATGTTAATTGTTAATGAAACAAAAAGTTTTTAGAGGATTATCTTAATATTTTTTTATTATTATAGGAGGATCTATGACAATTATGTCTGAAATAAAATATTGCCCAAATGCTCGCCACGGCTTCGGTGGCATACCTCTATCCGATGGTTAATATTTTTTTAATGACTCTGAGGCATAATTAAAGTTCAATGCCGTTAATTTGCCGAATTATCTCATCAACAATGTACACTTTTTCTTTTAAATATTCCCAGAGAAAGAAGTCCAATGGTGTCAAATCACATGATCGTGGCGGGCAATTAACATCGCTACGACGTGAGTTAACACGGCCATTGAATTTCTCGCACAAAAGAGCCATTGTTTCGTTGGCTGTGTGTCAAGTAGCACCATTCTGTTGGAACCACATCTTTTCCAGGTCCATATTCTCAATTTCTGGCCACAAAGAGTCTGTTATCATCTCGCAATAGCTAGCACCATTCACAGTAACGGTCCAATAACGCCGCTAGCCTTGGCGAACATGCAAAGGTATTTTCACAATTCCTACAGACCCGGTTTGCTGAAATTTGCGCAAAATTCTCCCGATTGTGGAAACATCTAGTCGATTATGCCCATTTTCGTAAAAGGCTTCAACAATCTTAACTAAGGACGAAATCGATGCGACACTTTCTAAAGCAAAAGGAGTATTTACGAAGCTACGCAAAATATGGCGCTGTCAAATGTAATGCTACAATAAAAACTTTCAATTCCAATGTGGAATCTACTCTTTTATATGGAAGCGAAACATGGCTTTTATCCGCTGGGACCACAAATAAAATCGAAGCCTATATAAACCGCTGTTTACGAAACATTCTAGGTATAGTGGCCTCCAATAAAATCAACAGACAAGCTCTAGACTGGAACCCACAAGGAACTCGGTGTAAAGGAAGGCCCATAGAATCATGGCGCAGCAGATTGACGAGTGAGATAAAGTTTTTGAACTAGGATCCCAGCTGGACATAGATTAATGCCCTTAATTCAACAAAAAGAAATCTGGCTGTGTATAGAAATCTGTGGTGCAAAAGCTGCCTTATTTTGAACGAAAACTGAAGGTTAAAAACTTAGGCCAAATATACTTTAAAATAGGTAAAAATAACTGTAAGGTATGAGAACGACCAGCTTTATTTTGTAGAAATTACGGGCATAAGACAATATCTAGAGATGGTAATAAATTTAAAGAATTTTGTACGGAACTATGCGCCGGTGCTACGCCAATAAACAATAATACCTCTAAGGCACGCGGAATTGTTATATAGATTTTAGGAGGACCGCATTTCCAGGTCGCCGTTTTGGTTTTTTACGCTGGCCGGCAAGATAGCCCGATTCAACCTGTGGTTTTTTGAAGTCACGAATCTAAACAACAAGTATAAGATTCTTGGAGTCCTCTTAGAGAATATCCGTTCGGAATGCGGGAACTTATTGCCGCAAGTTTTGACAAAAGTGATGAAAAATGCCAAGGTCATACATTTTGCCGACGGTCATACATTTGGCCCTTATCATTTTTTCTACTCTACTAATTGAAAAAAAAAAAAACAAAAAATGTACACGTCAAATAAATACAATCCAAATCAAAAACTAAAGTTTTTTATTTATAGAAAATAATAACCGTCAACTTTTGCGCCACCTTGTATATGTAGTTAAGATAATTATAGAACTTATTTATCTAGTTATTTTATTCGTGTTTAAAGATAATTGCATAAGATAAGTCATACGTAGTTTTTCCAAAATAAAACAGGCAGTGGACGAATTTTTGCAGGCGTCTACCGGGAAGAAAGATAACTTAATAAGTTTATATTCTTTTGTTTAGAGTTATTGATAGTTTGTTTTTAAATCGGGCTTAAGTTTAGTTTTAGCTCAAACACATAACAATGCGAGTATCTACTTCATTTCTAGTTTGATTTTAGCTTTAGTTCAGTTCTAATTCGGTCAGTTATTGGTAGAACAGCTTTATTAAGGAATAAACGATTTTGATAAATTTTGAGTTGTGACTGATTATGATTTAGGCTGAAACTACACCAACAAAGGACGAAACGTTTTTGCCAAAGTCAAAGACACTTGCTGAATGCTAAACCACACCAAAAAAAAACGTCTTATCAAGTCAGACAGTAATGAGACGACTTTTTTCTGTACTTTTCGTATTTTTTGCCCTGTCCTAATTGGTGTGGGTTACATTATAATAACGCACGCAATTATGTGCAACGAGGTTCGTTTCATTCTGTTTTGTCTTAGTACTCTGTGTGGGTACCCTGCAAATAATATTGGACCACCTGATCCATTTTGATAAAATAGACTACTCCATGGACTGTTGGGGGGGGGGGGGGGGTGCTTTCATACCAATAGGGAGATAATAAAGCCTTTTTTTATTTTTTTTTTTTTTCATTTGAATGGGAGATAAAGCCATCATGGCCTTAGCTCACATTAGCAATATTAAAAAATGGCTTTATCTCTCATTTCAGTTCCGGAGACACTAAAGTTAAGTATTGAAATCTGGCTTCGCATACTTAAGTTTTTCTGCGTGGTGGCCTGCGGCCGTGCTTAGGGGTTTTTTCCTCCAGTAGGACGCGGCAGGTGGCTTCGCTGAATAAAGTTTTCCTGCTTGCGTCACAAGAATAAAAAATGTTTTTCAATGATAACTAAGGATTTTCCCTTTAACAGAATGTTTACACCATGCATTACAATATTCTGAAAAATATGGCTTTATCTCTCATTTGCGAAAAAAAAATGGCTATATCTCTCATTTCGCAAAATTTTAAATATGACCTTACCTCTCAATGATTGGGCAATAAGGCCATTAGACTTTATCCCCAATTCAATTGAGCAATAAAGCCATCATGGCCTTATCTCGCATGGTTTTAAAGCACCCCCAGTACTGGTCCGATGTAATGGTAGCATGGACCATGCCATTGTTAAAAAATGTTTGTAGTGAGACGACATGTCTTCGTTTTTAAACGACTTCAAAACTAGTCCTCTTGTGTATATCATGGAGTAGTCTTAAACTACTCCTTAGTAGTCCAAAGGTGGGTTATATGGTCCTGCCCTAGGACATCGTAATGTTAAACAGACCATGTTTCTTCCATACGTTTGGGTTACTTTTGGACTAGTCCTAGTCCCTTGTGGGCTACACTTTACACTCGTGTTTGGACTTGTCCTATTATTTGCAGGGAATGTTGTATGCTCAATTGTTGTGATCGAACTGGCCTCATGAGAAAAAAATGCGTTTAAATTTCATAATTCAAAACCTTTTTTAATAAGCTTCTGGGAAAAGTGTCTTGCCTACTGCACTCACAACGCCCATTTTAAGTATAAAAAATGCTTCCAACAAGAAATACAAAGCAGTAAAATATCATGCTTCTAGCTGATTCCAAAGAAGGGCAATGCTTGTTCCAGCTAGATTGGCCTACCGCGACACTAGGCAACAGTTTTGTTTAGTATTGAAAATGGGTCTATTATTTTTAAGCGTACCATTTACAAAAATAAATGTAACTTTGACTGTTTTCTTTGTATTTAATAATATCCCGTCTTTTTATTTGAAGTAATAGTAGTGGGTATTAGTAATTCGTGACGGCGGAATATAGCAAGAAGTTCGTTTCTGTTTTGTTAAACACGCTGTCCAAATTGAATCTATTTCAACTGTTAATGACTTTATAATAACAATTTTGTTCACATTAAGTAGGTAATTATCAGTTTTTTTTTTTTTTCGATTTTTATTAGACAGTTTAAAATATTCGATATCTAGATGTCGTCCACTGCAGAAACTACAATATTACTCATCGTTATTATGACCGCTATAGTGTGTAATAGCGCAAAGGTAAATGTGAGATATACCCAGTAAAAACTTCGCTTACTTTTTCAAAATAAATAGCTTCTCTCACTTAATATTTAGTAGCTTTCCTCTATATCTGCTTCTATAACATCTGAATGTATGTAGTTAAAAAAAATAATGACTTACTTTTGAATGCGTTTATTTTGGGACATCCCTTTTAACATTCATTGGTTCTTTCAGTAGAATTGTAGTAGTGCTTTCAAGTTTTTCTGATTACTTAACACATTATTTTGCAGGCGAAGTTTTTACTGGGTAATAAAAAAAGGAAAAACAAATTCAAGTATTTTTTTATTTCAGAAGAATCGAAGAGCTCTTTACTTCGTTTCAAGCAAAACGGAATTCAAGTCCCAGTACATAAAAGAATTCTATATGAACATTTCAAAAAATCGCCTCACAGCAGATCTTTTTCTCAATATAGCCGAAAATTATGTCTACGAGCCTTGGAATTCTGTTATCATCATACACCAAAATAAAAACACGAAAACAAATCGCACGCTATTCAATTATGATTTCAACAATTGCGACACACTAGGCAGACAAAGCAATCCAGTAAAAAAATTTATTTTTGGTTTGATAAATAAAGGTTGGAAATTGGGCGATCTACCCAGAAGTTGTCCCTTTAGAAAGGTAAAATTCTTAGGAAAAAATAAAAATAAAATATTTTAGAACAAAGTTTAAATAAAAAAAATTTTAGGGAAACTATTCGTGGAAGAATTTAAGAGCTGATAATTTAATTATACCCAATTTTATTTTACCTGGACGATATCAAAATATTTTAAGAAGTTATTTTCGCCACCAATACAACAGAGTTTCAATAGCAAACTTGACTTTGCTAGTGGATTTAAAATAGAAGATAAGCTTGAAATAGATTTTAAACTATTGAATTTGTTACAACTTTCACATATATTTGTTATAACAAATGTATCACAGACACATGTTCGGTAATAAAATGTATTAAATACACATACATATTTTCATGTTTTTGTACCCTGCATCACTAGTGGTGAATGTCATTTCAAGTGAAATTTTTTTAGTTATGTATCTAAAGCGGCTCATACACTTGCAATAAAATTGTTCAATTTTTCGTAATCTACAATTATATCGCCAATGTGTATGTGATATTCGAAGGTGGCACAATATATTAGCAACAATCAAAAGCCTGTTTATTTTTATTGCACAACGAAAATAAAGTGAAATGTGTTGGCAACATTGTACAATGGTGCTTATGTTATTCCTATAAGACCTTAGCCGTTTATACATATGAGGGATTTCATTACAAGTGACCTAATTTTCAAATCGATTTGGATGAAATTTGCACCAAGGTTAGTCCTATTGGATGGTAGCTTAGACACAAATATTCAACCAGATCGGTCAACAAGTTGAAAATAAGGCATTACAGGTGTTCTTGCTCATCCATGTCCACTTCTTACCTTTTGGTATAAGCAAAATTTGTCCCAAGTAGCTTCGATAGCTATTTGATCAATCTTTTGAAATTTTTTTTTTGTTTTTAAAAAATTTTGGATTTTTTTTTTAATTTAAAACTTTTTTTTATTTTTTTTTTAGCAGGAAAGTTTTCTAACTCTAGACGAGGGCTCTTAATCCAAAATCATCGATTTAAAAATTGGGTCACTTGACATGAAATCCCCCATATGTTTATTAATTCTGAGCCCTTAAGTAATTCAAAGTCAATTCAGCCATGTTGGTCTACACACAGAAAAAAATCAATCTAAATTCGTTCAAAACAAGGTTGATTTTAAAGTTTTCAGTAGTGAGTTTGCTTCATTGTTGTTTTATGTTAATTTAACATGATTTTACAATAACTTGCGAACAACATTTCTATCTTTTAAAATAACTATAATTCTTGTTAATTTACCATTGCAGTAAAGTTAGAGCAAAATGTCATGTATATTGAAAGAACAATCCGAATCCCGTTGAATGAAAGTTATTTCAAGTTGAAACAACGTGAATTTCATGCATAATCAAATTGGTTGGAGTGTGATATAACAGTGTGAAGACAACATATGCATTTATTTAAGAATAATTCAAAACACTTACCCTGTAACACATGTTTCACTTATTTTGTATCTCCTTTTCGTATGGTTTTTGTCATCATTCTAAATATTTAACTAAATAATGTTAATTAAAAGAATACGGGAATTGTCTTCTTTTTATAACATATTTTAACATGAAAAAAAAAATGTACATACTTAAGTATGTATGCATGTTAATTTAACAAGATAAACTTTTGATTTTAATATAAAACAGGTTTTTATGGATTCAATATTGAACAATGTTATTTTAACAGTGAATAATATTAAATAAACGAGAATTAAGGTTATGTTAATATTTTTCATTTAAAATGAATATGAAATAATGATAAGTTTAAATAAAGGGCATACTTTTGCAGAAATTTACCATGATTCTCAATCAACATTTCGCCATGTTATTTTAAATTTAGTATTTTTTTCTGTGTGTAGTAATGAATTCAAAAAGGTGAAATTTTTTTGACTACTGAACATAAAAAAACTAGTGTACTTAGAATTTGTCAAAGAGGACTGCCATTGAAGAGCTAGCTAGCAGTCATGCCGAGAGGGTCGGTCCTCTCTTTAAACAAAACAAAGTTTTTTTTTTAATAGACGCCCTACAGAAGCCTAGGCACGCAGAAATAAACACAAATTTACCAAATATACCCATGCTAAGGCACTATCAGATGTTATGAATATGCTAGTCTCAAACCCCTCCCAATCTATATATGTATCTTAATGACTATGATAATGATATTTGTTTATGACTCCATTTAGAACAGCACCCGTCTCCTTATTTTTTTTTTTTTTTTTTATTAATAATTTATTTTTATTATTGAATCTTTCTTATCGAAATTTACAATATGTATTCAAATCTTAATTCTACTTGTTGTTTATTAGTTGTTACCTGTGTAACCACTAACTGCTGTATTCAAATTTTTAAGACTGTCTTCTAGTAAGGCTCAAAGTATCGGTTCTTTTTAGCCTCTGGTGACCTTCAAACTGAAGCAAACCCCGAGCGAGGTAGTTAGGGTGGACCATTAGTTTATCGATGTAGCTTATTGAATATTTTTTAATTTCCTCCTGGATAGTGGGGACGTTGAGATCTCTGTGGATAATATCATTACGTATATACCATGGGGCGCAGACAATTTGTCGTAATATTCTAGACTGTCTTCTTTGAAGCTTTTGGATGTTAGATGCGCATGCAGTACCCCATAATTGGATGCCATATGTCCATATTGGTTTTATGATGGACTTGTATAGAAGAACTTTGTTGTCTAAAGACAAGTTTGAGTTTCTACCGAGAAGCCAATGTAGTTGAGCTGCTTTAAGTTTCATAGCCGTTATTTTCGCTTCGATATGACGAGACCAGGTCAAACGTCTATCTATATGAACTCCCAAGTACTTTACATGGTTTTCTACCGGAACAGTGATGTTATTTATTTTTACTGCTGGGCACGTTTGTCTTCTGAGCGTGAAAGTTAAGTGAGCACATTTAGCCGGGTTAACCTTTATTCTCCATTTTTCTAGCCATGCCTCTAGTTCATTGATGTGGGACTGCAGATTTTGCGATGCGACTTTTGGGTCATGGTTAACGCTAATAAATGCTGTGTCGTCTGCAAATGTAGAGGTATGCGTGCTCAGGTTTGTTGGCATATCCGCTGTGTATATTAAATATAGAAGCGGTCCTAATATGCTGCCTTGGGGAACACCAGCAGTAATTTTCTTGAGGGGGGAGTATTTATCTTGCGACCTTACTATGAATGTTCTGCCTGTTAGATAGCTCTCCAGAAGCTTGTGAGTGTTTTGAGGAAGCATTCGTGTTATTTTGATGAGTAGCCCATCATGCCAAACTTTGTCAAATGCTTGGGAAATGTCTATAAACAGGGCTGAGCAGTATTGCTTTTTCTCAAACGCCGATCTAATAAGGGTGACAATTCTATGCACTTGCTCTATTGTACCATGTTTCGCTCTGAATCCGAACTGGTGATCCGGGATGATGTCGTGTTCATTTAGATGAGGAGTTATACTTAAAATGAATATTTTTTCGAAAAGCTTTGATAGGATTGATAATAAGCTTATCGGTCTGTACGACGCAACCTGGCTAGCATCTTTTCCTGGCTTGGGAATCATAACAATTATAGACTTCTTCCATGAGGATGGGAAGTATCCGACTCTTAATATAGCGTTAAAAATGAACAGCAAGATTCTGGAAGCAGACGAAGGTAAGTTTCTTATCATTGACCCTGTGATACGGTCAAGTCCGGGAGATTTTCTAATATTCACTTTTTCTATTGCAGATTTTACTTGAGTAATGTTAAATTTTAATGGATGGTTTACCTTATCAGGAATGGTTGGACGACAGGAACAAGTATGTGTATCATGTGGCGTGAAAACTTTCTCAAGATGGCCCGCGAAAGCGTTTAATTTTTCATCTGTGTTTTTCGCCCAAGTGCGGTTTTCCAGTCTTAATGGAGATTCTTGGGTTATAGGGCATTTCATATGCCGTACAGCCTTCCATAAGCTATAATTGGAGTTTTTTGTGGCATCTAGGCTGTTTAGATAGCCTTCTATTGCAGACTCGTGGTTCTGTCTCAATTTGTTGCGAAGAGTTGTCAGGCATAATTGTAGTTGGGCCTTAGTGGTTGGGGAACGACTGTTTTGCCATTGTCTTCTTAACTTCCTTTTTTCTCTGATAAGGGTCTCTATATCCGTCGATGTATTGTAAGGAGCACGTTTAATTGTCCGCTTGATTGGGGTTGCATTTCTTGCTGCAGCATCCAAGACTTCTGTAAATCGGTCGACAGCTATTTGGATGTCAGATGAATTTTTTAGGGGAATGCACTGTGATAGGTGAGAGCTCACATACATTTTATACTTTAACCAATTTGTGTTTCTGTTTGGATAGGAAAACCAGTTTGCAGCTGCGGCGTCTTATTGACCTAAGAAAACACTTTTAGTAAATTTATTCAGTTATTTTATCAAATTCAGGAATTGTTTATATAATGATTAGATTAAAACAAGATTAAATATAAACTTTCTAGTAAAAAGAAAAAAAATTATACGTTAACCGATTACCGAGAATGAAAAGCACATCAATTATTTAAAATTTCGTGTATGCATATGAGACCGACTCACTTTACATGGTCAACACAAAAATACTCCAAAAACTTATAAAAAGTATCGTCGTATCGACTTATGATTTTTCTACCCAGTAAAAAAAATTTGGGTTTTTTGAAGGAAAAGCGCATAATCGAGCGCTTCATTAAGAGAGCTCTTATACAGCAGTAAATGATAAACAATAAAATATACAAAAAAACTGATATTTTAGTGCTGACAACGAAGAAGACTTTACAAAAATTTAAATATATTATGGCTTACGAAAATTATTGAAAAAAGGCATTTAAACAAGTTAAAGAAAAGCATAAGTGGATATTTTTATATAGTTAGCCCTTAAAAAAAGCACTTTAGGAGTGCTTTGTTTGCATGTTAAATGAAGCACTTATTGTCCGCAGAAAATAGTCCTCCAAACCGGGAACACTCCATACAAACATCAGGCATCCCATCAGCAGGTTTGAAGCGATTTGGGGTATGAATTCATACATAAAACCTTCTCCTTTTGGAGCACATTTTTTGCTGGGTATATTTATTGGAAAATCGTAAGTATCGCCGCTATATCGTTATTCGTTTCTATATAAAATACAAAAATAAAATTTTTTTATGTGTGTGTTCGCTTCTTTTTAATTTATGTACGTCTTTTGCTTCACTTAAAAGAGGGGTACCTTCACTTAATTGTGAATAAATGCGAAACGCCTTTATCGTTTTTAATGATGAGTTTACGTAAACGTTATAACCCTTTAACTTTTTCCGATTTGAATTTTTTTGTAAGGTTTAAAAATTCGAAATTTATATTTTTTTACGTACGTTTCTTCTCAAGTTACACAACTTTTGAAACCGATGTCTTCAGATCGGGATAAAATTTGCACCAGGGTTAGCCTTGTTAAATAGTAGCTTAGACAAAATCGATCAAGAACTCTCTGAGTAAGAGAGGGTCAAAATTTGAACAGCAAGGCCGAACAGTACCCATGTTCTGTAACTATAGTGAAACAAATGTTCCATCGTTTCTCGCAAAGTGAGAAAAAAGTGTGTCTGTAACTCATGTCGAATACTATCTAAAGAGATTACGTCGTTACGTTATAAATGTCATAGCACTGCACTCTAAGCCGATGTGTCATTGCAGACGTTCAGAACGCCAGTCACTCATTTCGTTGACGGCGACCCAAATTAACTACAATTGAAAGTTTTTCAACGACGGCGGCGAAAATACAACCATCGGCTATACCAAATAATGTAAAGTGCGACTTTAATGTTTGTTGTTTACAAACGAGCTTTGAAAACATTCGTATATTTTATAAAAATGTTAAAAGCAAAATAATTAATCAATAAAAAATGTGCCAGGAACAAAATATTATTATTATTATTCTTTGTAGTTTGCATTTTTAATTGTTTTGAAGTGTTAAAATTTTTTCTCGCCCCATTTTTATTCGTGAGTTTATTTGACTTTTCAAAGCGGGAACTTTTCTCACAAAAATATTACAGACACACTTTTTCTGTTGATTGGCGAGTAATTTCCTTACGTGACAGCTAGTCTGAGAAACTAGACAAATTTCAAATTCATACCAATTCTTGGCAAGCACCCCAGGTTCGATCCCTGACAGAGAACGTAAATTTGTCATCTTGGCTTGCAAGCTTTAAAATCTTAAGTGGCCTCAACCTTCCCTCCCAACAAACCATCTAAGAAGCCCTCTATACACCCACCCCCTGGGAAAGAGGCGTACATCATGACGACAGTCAGGCAGCAGCCTCCCTGGAAAAGCAAGTAGGATAAGACAGGTTCCCCACCACTTAGCCAATTACATGGAGGGCGTTGTTTCTAGACAACTAGAAATAGCTGAAACAACAGGCGATTAACGAAACTTATTCAAAGCAAAATAGCAATACTGAATGAATTGATACAACAAGACCTAGGACAGTGAAATCTTACATTGGAAGACGCGGAAAACAACTACAACAAATCGTGTAAGATGGAGATGCTTTGTGGAAGCCATTTGCTCCCAAATGGGATAATGTAGAAAAACTTGCACTAATTTCTTAGCCCTTAGGATTTTATGTTAATCTTCCGAACACATCGCAAACCTAAACTGTATGGATAACAACATTTTTATACTGATATACCAAAACAGTGGTACTTAAACTACCCCTAAAACGACCACCGATAAAAACTTACAAAATGCCGATACACATATTTGTATCGGCATCACTCGTAAGAGTTTTATCTGGATCCTTGCGAAATTCAAAAAAGATCTTGACATGTCCGTCTGTCTATCCGTTGAAAGTACGATTGGAAGCTTGCATAAATTTATGTCACAATGTTGTTTTAATTAAGCTAATTGCAGTGGATTTCAATGATCCGGCACGGCAGCATAAAGTCTTTCTACTTGTTTTTGAATAATCGAAAATTAGCAATTTTATATTATTCTAACAGTTAATCGCCCAAAATTATTCGATTAATCGAACAACGGTTAATCGCTTGAATACCCTACTAAATAAGAAGGTGTATGGGAACAATACTACCTAACTCTATTCTGCCAAGAAGCTTTGATGGGAGCTATGCGAAATTTTTAACCGATTATCATCATTTCAATGACAATTGAAATGTATGTGCTAAATTTAATCAAATTATCTTTATAATTGCGACCTGTACTTTGCACACATCTACGGCTTAGAATGTTCTGCTAAATCCACTTTTTAAGTAAATTGAGATTTTAATGCCGTATGGTAGAGAAATATATGCCTCGTCGACCAGCATGTAGCTTTTCTTCAATTTGAGTCCTGAAGTGTGTCAAATCAAGAATATGTTTGGCTTTCCTCTAAAGCAGCAAATAGGAATAATAAAAAGTTTTTTGTCTCTTCTGTAAAATTGTTTACACTCCAAGCCGACGACATGGTTTACATGGACATCCATCTAGCCAGCCGGACGGAAGGACAAATGAGTGTATATTTTTAGATTGGTTCAAAAAGTGATCCTGAGTTGATCAATTTACTAAAAGGTGGGAATTCGTATCAAAAACATTTAGTAGAAAATGTATCTCTAGTTTTGTGCAGCCACCACGGTAAAAATAAATTTTTTTAAAATGCTCAAAAATTAACAGCTTTAATATAAAATCTAAAAGTAGTTTATTTTTACTTATAATTTACCACTTTTCTCTCAGAGCTTAAAAATTTAAGTTGCGAATAGTTTTTAGTTGCCAATAAGCATTAATGGCTTTCCTTTCATCACCACAAGCAAAGTCATATTTGTTACTGACACCTTATTGCCATTATGTCGGAAATAGGTCTCTGAAATAATTTTATATCGTCCAGTTGGAACAAAATTGGGTATTTTTATCTTATCGGATCGAATCGCCTTCCACGAATAGTTACCCTAAAATTTGGATTTTTTTTATAAAATTTTGTTCAAGTATTGTTGATCATTTCACCTTTTTAATCGGACAAGTTCGTGGCAAATCGCCCAATTTCCAGAAGGAATTTAGTAAACCAAAAATAAAATTCTTAACAGGATTGCTCTGTTTGCCCATTATGTTGCAAAAATTGAGGTCATAATTAATTTTGTGAAAAATAGTAAAAGCAAACCAGGGATCTTGGAAAATATATTCGGCTATATTCATAAAAAGATCTATGGTAAGATGATTTTTCGAAATTTTAATATAAAACTCTTTTATGTACCGGGGGTTAAACTCAGTTTCGCTTGAAAGGAAATAAAGAACTTTTTGTTTATTCTGAAATATAAATACTTTTAAATTCTGTTTTCTTTAATTTTTCATATCTCAAATTTACCTTGGCGCCAATACACAATGCAAGAGTAATGATGACGATGAGCAATGTGGAAATTTGTTGTCTGCACGACATCTTCATTACGAATGTTTTTAACTGTTTAGGAAATATTGTAAACAATATTGATAATTCTATTTTTAAGTTCTAATTACTAACTGCTAATCAGTTGTTATTAAAAGGTCATTAACAGTTAAAATAGTTTTGTAAAATGTATGTTTACATCGTGCTAAATACATACAATGTAGAAGCAATCAAGGGGGCATGTAAGATAATTGATCGATTTCGACCTTTAACCAAGCCAATTAAAAACTTTTATATAGACGTCAAATTTTGGGGGGAATTTCATTGAACAAGATAAAACAAAAGGACTTTTTAATTTAAAACTCAAAAAGAAATGTTTTATACTATAATAATAACAAGGGAAACCAGAAATATGCAATTGCATGTTTTTCCTTGTGCGACTAATGAAGGCAGAAACAATATATTTATCCGTTTTAGAGCTTTTTATGAATTTTGGCATCGATTTGTTAGTGCATATTTTTTCATATTTTACCATTTGCAGCATATTTTAGTTAAAAGAGCCATTTTGCAGCATTCTTTAGGTTTATAGCGCATATTTTGCGTTTTTAATGCATATTTTGATACATATTCAATTTTTTTAGATACCTACAATAGCTTTCGCAGCAAATAAAAAAAAAATTTTTTTTTCGAAAATCTGTTACTTTAATTTTGACATCTATATTTTATATCTATTTAATATTTTAGTATGATACGAACAATTTAATAACAAAATCTAAAAAAAAACCTAAAAAAGGTTAAAATTCATATAAGAGATGTTTGCGCCGAATATTATCTAGATATTAACATCCATATGGGTTTTTTTCTTAAAGGGATTTTAGGTGCGGTTAACAAATGTTAACATTTGAAAGGAAGTTAAAGCTATTTCAGGATCAGAGCTTTGAGCAAATAATGAACCGATTCGAAAATAATTTAATTTGCAGTAAAATAGTTTTGGGACGAATTTAATTTAAATACTATCATAATTAGATAGCTTGCGGACACAAAGAGTCTAAATTGGATGTGAAATTATAGACCGATTCTAACCGTTTGCATAGACTTCGTCCATATTTGATCAAATTACCTAAAAAATTGGAACTTGTACTCTGCGCACAAGGCTAATATGGACAAACAACCAGCCAGGCGGATGGATGGACATCGTTAGATCACTTTAAAAAGTGATTCTGAGTCAATCGGAATACTAAAAGATTGGTCTAGATACAAATCGCATAACATTTATTCTTAATGACAACCTGCTCTGTCTTACAATTTAAGAGGAAAAATTAAATGTAGATGTCCAAATTAAAGTAACAGATTTTCGAAAAAAAAAATTTTTTATTTGCTGCGAAAGCTATTGTAGGCATCTAAAAAAATTTTATATGTATCAAAATATGCATTAGAAAGGCAAAATATGCGCTTTATAAACCTAAAAAATGCTGCAAAATGGCTCTTTTAACTAAAATATGCTGCAAATAATAAAATATGCAAAAATATGCACTAACAAATCGATGCCAAAATTCATAAAAAGCTCTAAAACGGATAAATATATTGTTTCTGCCTTCATTAGTCGCACAAGGAAAAACATGCAATTGCATATTTCTGGTTTCCCTGGTTATAAGTATTTTTAAGTAAAAGAATCTTTTCTTGTTTTCAATGTTTTAGTGACATTTATCATGGAAAATGTGAACTTACAAAAGATTCCTTTTTTTCATTAACTTAAAAATATTTAAATATTTTAATTAATAGTTTTGAAATTATGTATAACAATAAATTGAATCAATATATATAAATTGAATAAAGCGTATTTGAGTTACGCGAACATATGTTGTGCAACATCCTTAATTTTCGAAAAAACGGTATATCTCGAAAACCAAAGCTAACCTAAAAAGAAACGGCTAGCACCACTGGATTCAGCGACCCCGAATTATGTTAAAAATCTTTCGTTTGTATCATACTAAAATATTAAACAGCAAATACTTTAACCTATCTATACAATATATAATTTCTTAGTATGTCAGGATGTTTGCATGTATGTCCTATTCTTTCCGCAACTTTCTGAAGCCATCTGATGACATAGGAAGCTGAAATTTGGCACACTTGAATTACTTTCTCTGCGGAAGATCGTAACGAAGCCATACTTTTGATTTTCGGCTTTTCAACTAGTATAACTGTAAAGATCTAATAGAAAATATGTTTTTTTTTTATAATATGGGGAACTTTGGGCCCCACCCGGCACGGCTAGGCCAGTCTAATGTACATGTTACGATTTTTATATAAAATTCAGCATATCCGAATATAGAACTTTAACTCTTTTTTTATTCAAACTACTTTCTTTCTATAGAAATTTATTGAGAAAATCTACACCTACAAGAAAACAGTGATAAATTGTCTTTGGAAAATGTATCTCAGAGGAAAAATTTTATTTATAGAATATATATTTTTTGTTTGTTTTTTTAGTTTTCGGCTGTGACAAATTTCCAACAAAACACAAAATAATATTGAATATTTTGTTTTTATATAATAAATCTCTTTTAGCAAAAATATTTAAAAATTATGCCGGATTCCTTTTTCCTTTTTTTTTTTTTATTTTTAATTCCACAAACACAGTCAAATTCGCCATAGAGTCTTTTTGGTCTCCATGTCGAAAATAAGTTTTAACTTTAATTTGATATCGTCCAGTTGAAATGAAATTGGGTATACTTAGTTTTTCGGCTCTAAATTTTTTCCAAGTATAGTTTCCCTAAAAATTATTATTTTTTTTTGTTTTAAAATTATTCCAAAAGTTTTAAGCTCCGTACCTTTTTAACCGGACAACTTCTAGGCAAATCGCCTAATTTCCAAAAGTTATTAATCAAACTAAAAACAAAGTTGTTTGTTTGGCTGCCCTGTTTGCCAATTGCGTTGCAAGCATTGATGTCATAATGAAACACGGTGCGATTTGTATTCATTTTAATATTTTGGTAAACAATGATAAGCGCAGCCCAGGGATCGTTGACAAGATCTCTGGCTATATTAATTATAAGAGATGCCGAAAGGCGATTTTCGGATATTTTTATACTAAATTCTTGTAGGTATTTAGGATTAAAATCAATTTCATTTGCAATAAAGTAAACAACTCTTCGATTGTTCTGAAATTTAGAAAAACTTAATACTTTTTTTTTTATTAATTATCTTAGAATTATGTACCTTGGCGGCATTACACAATAAAACTGTTATGATAACGATGAGCCGTGTTGTAATTTGTCGTCTGGACGACATCTAGAATTTGAATATTTTTAACTGTCTCGTAAATATTGAAAAGAACTGATTTGTTTTTAACTTCAAATTACTAATCGTTACACAATTGTCATTATAAAATCATTAGCAGTAAAAATATCGTAGTTAGTAAATTGGTCTAGTCTTTAATATTTGTAAAAAGAATTATTTACGAAGGTGGTCGTAATGAAATTTACACAACCTGTTTTAAATAAATAGAACGGTGGAGATCAGTTAAATCGATTTGGATTCTACCGAATCTAAACCACATTTTGCACAATTAGTTGTACCTAAGGCCTATTATGAAATAAATTCACAATTCAAACAGTTGTCACAATGATTTGTTTTCTATAGAAAAATTATCACAGTGATATTTTTTTTTTAAATAATTTATCACAGTGATATGTTTTCTATAGAACATTTTACACAATGATATGATTTCTATAGAAAATTTATCACAGTGATATGTTTTCTATAAAAAATTATCAAATGGTATATTTTCTTTAGAAATTTATCACAGTGATATTTTTTCTATAGAAAATTTTTCGAAGTGATATTTTATTTTTTATAGAAAATATATCAAAGTGATATTTTTTTTTAAAGAAAATTTATCCAAGTGATATTTTGTTTTCTATAGAAAAAAGCCGAAGGAGAATTAGGTCAGGCCTATTATGAACTAAATTCACAATTTAAACAGTTTTCACAGTGATATGTTGTCTATAGAAAACTTATCACAGTGATATGTTTTCTTTAAATAATTTATCACCGTGATATACGTTTTCTATAGAAAATTTATCACAGCGATATGTTTTTATGGAAAATTTATCAAAGTGAAATGTTTTCTATAGAAAATTGGCCACAGTGACATGTTTTCTATAAAAAATTATCACAATGGTATGTTTTCTATAAAAAATTATCACAGTGATATGTTTTCTATAAAAAATTATCACATTATGTGGCAGGGTTTCTTTAGAAATTTATCACAGTGATATATTTTCTTTAGAAATTTATCACAGTGATATGTTTTCTATAGAAAATGTATCGTAATGATTTTTTTATAGAAAATTTACCAGTGATATGTCTTCAATGGAAAATTTATCACTGTTATATTTTTTCTATGGATCACAGTGATATGTTTTCTATAGAAAATTTTTCACACTGATGTGTTTTCTATAGAAAAGTTATTACACTGATATTTTTTTTATAAAAAATTTATCACACCGATACAGTGATATGTTTTCTATAAAAAATTTATCACATCGATATGTTTTCTGTAGATGATATAATAGATTATGTAATATGAATTCTATAGAAAATGTATCACACTAATATGATTTCTTGAGCAAACTTATCGAGCTAAAGGTTTTCTTTAAAAAAATATATTGGTGTTTATTTTAATTTGTATTTTATTTGCTTTATAAAGAAAATTGTAACAGTGTTGATTTTTTAAATTGTTGCATATAAAATTCTTTAATTTGGAGACTTTACTTTGGAAGTTTTAAAGCAAAGATGCCTTATTTTTTAAAACTTATCACTGTTACATGTATATAAACGAAAATATGTCTCTGAATTGTTGGGCATTGAATATTTATCACTGTGTTGCAGTTGATTTATTCTTGAAAAATACATAATTCTTAAGCGGTTATGTAAAAGTTAATAACTTTCATTTGTTAATTTAAATGCCAAAAAAAGTCAAATATTTTTGTTTGATATTTTTACACTACATCATTCACAAACACCTTCTCCCCCAACCCTGCCCGCCAAAAAAAAATAAAAAAAATAAAGCGTGTATTTAATTGTAAAAACTTAACGAAGCGTGTTTCGTGGAATAAAAAAGAAGCGTAGCATAACGACATAATCACCCACTATAATTGGCCAATCAATTCGGTCATTGTAAACATTTATAACGTTAACTGTGGCGATTTTTCACTTCAACAAAACACTTGATACGGACAGAGTCAAACAACTAACTAGACCACCCAGCCAGGCATTTAGTTAAAAGTGGCCATGTGCAGACATGCATAAGCAGTAACCCAAAATATTTATGAATGAAGGGGTTCGAATGGGCAAGTTTCAAGACAAGTGAATAAATTTGAAATCTCCAGCGAATTGACTTGCTACAAAGTTTTTGTTAAATCTATTGTTAAATCTTTTTTTTTATATATTTTGCTGGTTTAAATTTTTGGAAAATATTCTTTGATTAACATTTTATATAAATATTTTCCGTTTGTATTCATTTCAAGTTTTTAGTTACATTTGAAAAAATGTAAAACATTTTTTTATTTATTCCTCGATTAATTTTCTTTTTTATTTCACATATAATTTTCAAATCCTTTTTATGTTTTATGCCACACTTTTTTCAACATTTAATTTGTTCAAAAAAGGAAAACAAATTAAAAGAAAAAAAAAAAAAACAAAAAACATATTGTTGCAATAAGACCAACTTTTAGAATAACTTTTCTTGGCTGTCTATTTTGTCATGTCTTTTTCTTTTTAAACCACCAAGCTGTCGCCTTTTGTTTCCACAAAAGAAAATCTACCAAAAAAAAATTACAAGCCTTCAGAAAACTTTTGTCTCTTCACTATTCCAACATCATCATCATCGGAGTCGTCTTTACAACTGCAAGTTGTGGTAACTTTGCATTTTATAGACTTCAACTTGTTCAGAAATAAAAGACACATTTTTACAATTCTTTTATGTTTCCTGGTGTGAATTTTTTGGAAAAATGTTTAGCACAAATTTTCCTTTATTTTTGTAATTTAAACTAACAAGTCATTTGTTTTTTGTTTTGTATTTCTCCTTTAGTTAAAAATTTGGTTATAATGAAAACTTTTAAAAAAATAAACTTGTTTGAATCTTTTCATTTTCAACTTTATCTCGCTGTGTGATGTTACAAGTTTTGCAACTTCCGCATATGATTATTTCAACACACTAAGCATATACGGGGAAAAAGGAAAAGGCTTGCTGCACACAATTATCACTAATCAAATTCTTAAGATAATTCAAGGAAATTTTTATCACAGTGCTAAATTTTCTAAATCAAATTTTATCTTAAGAGATAAGTTTTCTAAAAAAAATATTATCACAGTGATAAATTTTCTAAGAAATTTTTTTTTGTACAATGATTTTTCAAAAAAAAATGTATCACTGCAATAATTTTTCACAATATATTTTATCACTGCAATGATTTTTCTCAAAAAATTGTATCACTGTGATAACTTTTCTTAAGAAATTCAATTGCAATGATAAATTTTTTTCAGGAATTCAATTGCGGCGATAAATTTTCTTAAGCATTTTTATCACTGTGATAAATTATTTTTATCAAATTTTATTGCAGTGAAACATTTTCCAACGAAATATAATTCCAGTGATAGGGCTTCTATTATTAATAATTTATAATAGTTATACATAGTTTTTTATTCAAAATTTATTTTAGTGATAAAATAAATAAATTTTCTTGAGAAATTTTATCACCGTGATAAATTTTCTTGAGAAATTTTATCACCGTGATAATTTTTCTAAAGGTATTTTATCACAGAGATATGTTTTCTAAAAATCCTTTAAAAATTTTATCACAGGGATACATTTTCTAAAGGAATTTGATCACAGTGATGAATTTTCTAAATAAATTTAACCAAATTGATAATATAAAAAAAATTATCACAGGGATAAATTTTCTTTTTTTATTTATAAATTTTCTAAAGAAATGTTATGAGGGTGATAAATTGAATAAAAAAATTTCATCGCAGTGATAACTTTTCTAAAAAAAATTTGAGATTTTCTAAAAAAAAAAAATTATCACAGGGATCCATTTCCTGCAGAAATTTAATAAAATTAATGAATTTTCTAAAGAAATTATAAGACAGTGATAAATTTTCTAAAGAAATTGTATCACAGTGATGAATTTAAAAAAAATTATCACAGTGATATATTTTCTAAAGAAATTTTATTCCAATGATAAACTTTCTGAGGAAATTTATGAACAATGTTCAATGTTTTACAGAAATTTGTTGTTTCAACCTCGTACAAATTGTGAAATTTATATTATACTATTGGGGTATTCACAAGGTGTGGGTTAGCCGTGCCGCGTTAGTTTTTGTAGCCGTCGCGGTTAGTGGTATAGTTTTATGCGGCTAATATCCGAATTTAACCTGCGGCTTGCAATTTTTGCAACAAAACACTTGCGGCGTCAAATTATATCGGCTTGGGACTCTGCTGTTTGGTAAACAAACAAAATACAATCTATTTGTGATTTACGTCTAAAAATAGAAAATAGTCAGGTAACTTTATTTAATTCATGGATAAGAGCTAAAAAAATTATGAGGGGTTGTTCACAACAGTCGTATTTTTTATGTTATTATTTTAAGACATATGACTTTATGACACCTTGTGAATCCCCCATATGTCTCTTTATATTTCTGTTGTTTTCCTAAACTCTCTCATTGTATTTAAAGTGCCTTTATAAATTTCACCTGAAACAAGTAATCATAATTTTAAATGTCTCAGCTATTTATTTGAGTGGCTGACGGACATGATGATGCCGATATTTTGTATCGAGTTAAATGACAATTTTCCAAAAGGTCATCAAATGTTATGGGATGCTTTGCTAATGCTGACACTGGTGCTGCTGCTCCTGCTGCCCGCCAGTCCGATACAAATTATGGTCATGATGTTGATGAAGATGTTGTTGCTGTTTTATAGATGATGATAATGCTTATGATGCTGACGATACACATTCTTGTATGGCAGTGCTCAACCCATCAGTGTATATTGAATGGCTGTCACAGACAATGTAACGGTATATTAATCTTCAATAATGATGAATACTGAATCAGCATTTTAAACGAACCAATGAACAACAATTAATTTGCAACAAAAATTTTGTTCAACTCCCGTTTGGCCCCCCACCACCATCATCGCTTAAAGGATGGGAAATAACAATAATTTCAGCTTGTGAACTGTGTTGCAACATGTGATGGAGTAGTTGGTGTCATACACATTTTATGAATGTACGTTTGATGAGAAAAGATGTTAGAGGGGATAATTTAAATAATGAGCATGGGTTGAAGCTGCTACTGTTGATGTCTCTCGTTATATAAATTGAATGGGTTAAAATGTTCTGGTGTAGAAAAAGAGTGGCAAAAAATCAAAAGTAAATCTTAATTAGTATAATTAAATTGTACAATGTGTGTTTTAAAAATCAAAGCTCATGAACCTCATACTCTCATAGATTCTATTCTATGGAACAAACAAATAAGAATGTTAAGTTCGGTTGCGCCAAATCTTCAGTACCCTCAATAATTCGTCACTGCTTTAGGCGTATTAAAGTCAATGCGGAAAGGCTTTATATGAAACAATTGGCATAATGTGTTTATAGTGTTTTCCTGCTCGGGATGGATTTCAATCGCAAGACACTTAGGAACTTAGAACTTGAAACAATTTGTCACCAAAACTCATTCGTTTCTGATAAGTCTTTCGAAAGTGAATTTTCAATAGAAGATCAGCCAGAGCTGTCTAAATCGGATAAGTATGACTTAAGGACCCATAATATATATACATATTTATATACTTTATGGGGTCTTATATGAATATTTCTAAGTGTTACATACCGACTGACATAATTAGTATACCCTCATTCTCCACTCGTGGTGTAGGGTAAACGTTTATTATTTGCAGTCGTTGATGATTAAAGAAATTTTAGTTAGGGAACGAACAGTGGTCAGAAAAGACTTTTTGGTATCGAAACTATTTCGTTTATATTTCGTGTAGGTTTTTAGTTCAATGAATGAACCTGTTGGTTAAGTTAAAAAAACAATGCCGTGATAATTCGTTCGACTCCCAACACTTTACAAATAAATCTCAATCTTAAGCTCAAAGTAAAAAATTACTTCCAGTCTACTAGAATATAAATGACAAGACGGTCCTCGACTATACGTGATTCCCATATGGAGGAATTTTCAAATTGAAATTTGCTGCCAACGTAATTTTCCCATAAGAAGGAATTTGTATTTTGTTACTTTAAACTTGATTTTTGTTTCATAAAAATGTTTTGCTCACAATGTATTTTTCCATAAGGACGAGCGGGGTTAAAGATCACATATTCTTTGTTTCACACGCTAAATAAACGCACTGAACAAAATTTACTTCAATTAAAACCACCACGGGCTTGACCGATTATTCCTTCTTACTTGTTTAAAGCGACTTTGAGGAGGGGCGTTTTATATTCGTCCTGTGGTAATTTATGAACCGATTATCACAAAATTTGGTAGAGTTGTTTTTAGTATAAGAAAACCTTAATTGGATTAAATTATAAAACAGTATTGTTATTTGCTAGATTTTTAAAGTACTTTTCGCAAGGCCGCTTATGTTAAACTGCCGACAAATTCTCAATAAAAATGGGGCTTCCAACGAAGCAGGTTTGTAAGGGAGAATAATAAGCGTTTCGCTTAACATTGCGCTTACGGAAGGCATGAATTTTATATGGCAATGTAACGATCAGCCTTACTCGCTGAATGTTTTGATAAAGCTATTTTTTAACATTCTCCCTTACAAACCTGCTTCGTAGTAAGGGAATGCCGTGGCACTTGAAATTTTATATTTTTTATAAAAGTTGCTTAAAATTCTTTCACTTACTTTACTGCATTTCTGTATGTCTTATTGCGTAGCGCATTATTGTGCGCTTATTTTTTTAAATGTACTATTAGTGCTACGCAAAATGATAAACATTTTTATTGGGTTATCAGTGTGATTTTAAGTCTAATAAAACTAAATCAATTTTACAGCAAGAGCGTTATTAGTTACAGTTAAGCGTACTAAGGTTTTTTCGAGGTTGGCCTTTTTAATGGGACCCATGGTAATTTATAGGCCGATCTGCACGAAATTTCGTGGTATAATTTTTAGTGTTATTAAATGAAAGTGGACTAAATTTCTCTTCTCAAAAGTGCTTTCGCAGAAAGGGGTTAATATGGGACCTGTGGTAAATTATGAACCGATATCATTTAGCATGGTCTTGACTCTAATGAAACTACATCAAAAAAGTCAAATTTTACCGCATAAGCGTTATTAGCTTCGGTTTTAGGCGTACTTAAGTATTTCCTTTAGTGGTCTCTTTATAGGGCTTTTGGTATATCATTGACCGCGTCTTCACGTAATTCGGTAGTATAATTTTAAGTCATTTAAAAGAATTAATGCAAAATTAAACGGCAACCGGTGTTTAAGCCATCAATTTATAAGGCAGGATTTCAAGCCCAAACTGTTTAGGAGAACTAAAAACTATTTCACACCCAAAATTGTCCTTTTCTGAGCGAGCCAAAGATGTCAGTTTGATGTGCCCTACAAGCCATCAGATTGGCATCAAGTGCCTATGTTTCGCCTCCTCGTGGCGGCTCCCGGTAACAATTGGATATTTCCAGTTGGCTAAGGAACAGGGTTAAATGTTATTATGAAACTATACTATTCTTCTCAGGAAGGAGAGTAAAATACCTAGAGGATTGTATTCTACCTCTTTGTAAAATAGCGAATAATTAGATCAAAAGTCCAAGGACTGGGTTCAAATATTAAGAGAGATTCCCTTTTGGTGAAAATACGGTGCATGGCCTACAATCAGGAAATTGGTCACGCCTGGGTTCCGCAAGGAACCAATATGTGGCCTAACAGAATATCAAAATACACAGTAACGTGCTTGGGGATGAATCCACCCTTGAATAACTGCCAATTGATTAGAGCAAGCGCCAAATTGAAAAATATATATGTATGAATTTTTCCCCTATATAAATTAAATTAATTTGTAAATTATTAAATGAATCTATGCACTGGTGACAGTACGCTTATCATAGAGAAGCCGTTTGGAGGTATCAGAAGAAAAGTATTTCTTTCCTGCAGTAGAATCGTTGCCATGAAGTCTTTCGTGACTAAGAAATGGTAGTGGCTCGAGGGACATGGCTGGACTAGGTCTGTCATGTTGATACCTTCTTTCGGACATTGAAAATCTATGGGAGCCCTGTGGCTGATGCATGCCACAAGGATGCCAAGAACATCTGAAATGACAGGGCTCTTGAAGCTTACGGATTTCCTCAGTCTGGGGTGTGCACCAAAGCACCCTCAATTTGTTATTTTGGCGCCTCGGGAAGTCATACAGCCCACAGAAGTAACAACCTGGCTGTATGGTCAGGATTCTGCTTGCAGGGTACACGTGGTGGTTGTTGGTAGCTTGATCTTAGGATCGTTGTTAACTTTCTTTTTTGAAACTGCTTGGATCACTCTTTGCAGTGGAGATCTAAATAACTCCAACTCCTAAGCAAGGGGAGGTAATAAGATTCTTGTGCATGTACCTGAATTGCAACCTGTGTGTGATTAAATGATCCTACACACACGGGGGCGCTTGGTAAATGTTAATAAATCAACAAGTCGGTTAGATCCACGGTGAGATTGAGCTCTAAGAGGTACTCACGTAAATCTTAACCATATTAGTCCTTTTCTGATTAGTTCAAGAGGGGGTCAGACAGAAATAGATATACTTTATGGGTTCTTTGATACTATTAAAAGAGTTTTACACGGAATGACAAACTGAGTATACACTCTTTTACCACTAGTTCTGCAGGTTATAAAAACAAACAACTTTTTAAGAAGAGAAAAAAACGTGCTTAAAGAAAAAGCACTGCCATAAGAAAAATAAACTTTAAAAGGTTTTTTTAAGAACAAACTCCTTTTTATGAAAAACACCTTAAAAATTACCCTTTGAAGAAAAATAAAACAATTTTTATTTAAAAAAAAAACGCTTTTATTAAAAAAGATGCTCATTTATATGAAAAATCAACTTTTAGGTTTTTAAGAAAAAGCTCCTTTTATAAAAAAGCACATTACAAAAATCACTTTTTTCAAGAAATAAAACTCTTTATAAAAAACGCTTTTATTAAAAACTCCTAGAAAAGCTCCTTTTTAAAAGCACCAAATGTACTTTGCTTTACTAAAGGCGCCTTTAAAATTGTGTCCTATTAAGCAAAGCACCATTAAGAAGCTCGTATACAGTTAAAACACATTTTGATAAAAAGCTACATTTGTCTGGAATAGAGACTTCTTTTTGTCGTACTTGCTCCCACTGTGTTGCTTTTCTCTTTTCTATAAGTTTAGTATTAGTTTATTTTCGATTGATTTTGTTTTATTTTTTCTTTTGATTAGTAGAAACGAAAATGATTGCGTAAGCAAATAAAGTTTTATTGAATTGAAATTAACTGTCAGATTAATGGCACACACAAATCGTATGATTAAATTGAAATCATCACTAAAGTGAATTTAAGATTGTCAAAAACATTTAATATTAAAATCTGTTAAGTAAAAAAGTTAAGTTTTATTTAAGTTTTTTTTTTTTTTTTTTTTTTTTTTTTTTTTTTTGCCAAAATCCCCTTTTAACCAAAATATAAAGTTGAACTAAAACACAGCAGGCGAAATTTAAAACAAAAATATATTAAAAACAAAAAAACTTTGCTTATTTCGCGTAAATAAAAGTTTGTTAAAACGTGCATATAAAATGCATAAAAACGCATACAAAACAGTCGATTTATATGAACGAGAGTTGGAAAAATCCAATATAAATTCACATGATACTTGGTTGGTTGCTAAAAAGAACAACAAAAAATGTAGCCTGCTTTTAGGATTGTTTGTTTATTTGTAGTTGTGTTGTTTATTTATTTATTTCCAAAGAGGGGAGGAGCTGCAGCAACCACTCAAATGTAAATAGTTTTGCAAATATTATCACAACTCGTTTTTTCGTTAAACTTTTTTAATATTTTTTTTTTTTTTAGTTGTTTTCTTGATTTTGAAGTGGAACATGATAAAAGTTTGGATTTTTACAGCAGGCCCATGTTGTTTTCATTTATTTCGTTCTTTATTTAAGCTGTTAAGGAAAAAGATAATACTTTTAACAATACAAACACATAAAGAAATCTTTTGATTTTAAAAGTTTTCGTTCGTTAGTTTTGGATAATTTTTTTTAAGGATTTCGACAGAAGTTGTTTGAAAAAGTTGAGAGCTAAAAGAAATTTTAAAATTTGTTTCCTTTTAAGAGTAGAATTTTAAAATATTGTTAAAATATAAAGTTTATGATTATAAAATACAATTCAAAAACTGAACTATAACTGAACTAGAACTGAACTGAAAACGAACCAGAGCTCAACTTTGTAATAAAGAAGTAAGATCATATTATACCCTTAGCTACATATATACACCCATGCACAGAAAAAATTATTTTTCCAATTCCAAAAAAAAATTTGTAGAATCAAACAATTTTTTGTCTGAAATCGGTCCTATAAACAAATTTGCATATTCAAACAATTAATTTGCATTTTGTTTACTGAAAAAAAACACTGATTTTTTCAAACAAATAATTTAACTGAATCAAACAAAAAGTTTACAGCAATTCATATAAATTTCAAACAAATAATTTTGCTGAATCAAACAAAAAAGTTTTTGCACAAGCAAGCACTGTTGGAGGAGATGAAGCAGAGCAAGCAGAGCGGCCGGCTGACTTTGAGACACATTTTTTTGTTGGAATAATGTTTGAACGAAGTCTTATCTATACACACAATGTGTTTCTTAATTTCTCACTGTTGCTGCATCCTTTCCTTTGCTAATGAAGAAGAAATGTAACCAAAAACGGCGGCAGACCGACTCGATATGTTTTTCGTCATCATTCTATTTTTGTATTTGATGTATTTAAGTAAACAGTTTGAAAAAATTTAATACGAGATTTTGATTTTTTTTACCAACTTTGAAACCAACCAAAAATTTATTTTGTTTCTTATAATGTTGTTGTTGTGAAACGTTTTTTTTACCAGCTATTGCTTTTGTTGTTTTTTTACTACAAACCTCGTCACGCTATTTTATCATTTTTCTTATTGCTGCACTTTTTTAAAGCGTCCAAAAATAGACTGCATGTGTTTTTTGTTGTAGTTCAAGGCGAATTGGCATCTGATTTAGACAGTTCGAGCTTATTTGTTTTGATTTGTTAGTGTTTTGCTAATAATGGTTGACATTTCGAGCTAATGGCACTAACAATGCAATGCAAAAATCCCTTTGTTGTTTTTGGATTGTTGTAGTTTCGACACCACCTGTAGTTGAATTCGCCTTGTTGTAGTTCTTATATTTCACATAAGCGATCAAATAAAAAATGCAAAAAACGACAACATTAAAAAGCGTTAAATATTTCATACAAAATTATGAAAACTTGAAACCAATAACGCGTGTATTATATTTTTGAATAGTTGTCAACATGTTTGTTGGTTAAATAAAAATCAAACAAAAATATTAATTGATTCAGTAAAATAATTTGTAGAAATCAAAACAATTTTCAAACAAGCGTTTGTTTGAAAATAATTCGGCAATAATTTTTTCTGTGTGGGCAATCATTGACTCGCCTGAACAAAATTATTTTATGAAGTTAATATTCATGTAAAATCTCTTTGTGCAAACTCAAAAAGGAAGAATTATGGCACCCCAACATTTATGAAATATTTAAGTATTAAGAGTCAAGCAATAAGTCAGAAATTAGCAATTTATTCGCTGAATTTTTTGCCGCTACTTACTCTAACGCCGAACTCTATCCATTTAATGATCACTCCATTCAAACAATATCATTCCCATTGACTTGACTTGACACCACGTACATAATAAAATGTTTTAAAAAAACTTAACGCTATTCCAAGACTATTCAACAAGCTTTTCAGCTATGACAAACTTTCTACAATTAACTACAGTCATATCCCGATAATTCGTACCCCGATAATTCGTAATAAACTGTCAGTCCCTTGAAAAAATCTCGTTAATTCGTAAAATTTCCATACATTTTGGTCCCCTCGCTAATTCGTAATTTTTTTTTTGTCAAATAAAATCTTCTTTACCTCTTATAAATCGTAATTGTTTGCTAACTACCACTTATAATTCGTAATAAAAACAACAGAAACATGGAAATAATGATTTTTTGTGTACTGATTTGATTTTTTTTTGCATGGGTTTTGCTTGTGTGTGTGTTTATTTTCTTAAGATCAGTTTGTTACATGAATAATTTTTATATATTTTATTTTTAACAAATCGTCAGCTCAGAATTGGTTTGGCGCATTTGATGGTTAAATTACCATGATATGCGCTAAGCCAATTCTGAGCTGAAGAAATGTCGTTTATGTTTTTTTTTTATCGTTTTGGTAAATAAATTGAAAAACCCGTTAATTCGTATTTATTTAATTTTAACCCCGTTAAATCAAAACCCCGCTAAATCGAAAGCCCCTATAATTCGTAAGAAATGACCGGTCCCTTGCGATTACGAATTATCGGGACTCTACTGTACTTTGGTTAATGAAGGATTTACTATTGGTCAACAAACTGATGTCATTTATACTGACTTCAGTAAAGCCTTTGATAAAGTAAATCACACGCTTCTGCTTATAAAATTGGATAAAATGGGATTCGATAATACTTATTTAAGCTGGTTAAAGCCATATCTGTTTTGCAGAACACAGTCCGCTAAATTTAATTCTGCAAACTCGAGAAATATTTTGGTAAAATCCAGTGTTCCGCAGGGAAGTCACCTGGGCCCAATTTTTTTTTTACTTTTCATCAACGATTTGCCTAAAGCAATCAATTATTCTAATATACTGATGTTCACAGACGATGTTAAGATCAAAGTTATATCCAAAAATACTTGGAAGTTTTTATAATTGGTGTAACATTAATTTCATGGAACTTAATCTCAAAAAATTCAAGCACATGACTTTTTCGAGAAGGCGTGACGGTCTTGGTCCCTATTATATCAGTGGTCAAAAACTGGAGTCAGTAAGCGTTTGATTGATCTTAGTGTTTTGTTGGATAGAAAATTAAACTTTGTACAACATATCACGATGGCTGTTTATAAAGCTCGAGGAATCTTGGCTTTCATCAAACGTTGGGCAAAAGAATTGAAGGACCCTTTATCACCAAAAGATTATTCACGTCACTTGTAAGACCGATTTTAGCGTATGGCTCAATTGTATGAGACCCCTACTATAACGTTCACATTAATCTTATCGAATCTGTTCAGAAACAGTTTTTACTTTTTTGTTTAAGAGATGTTTATCGAGGATATCCTGCACTTCCATCATATTCATCACTACTTGCTTTGATTCGACTGTCAACATTAAAAAGCCGAAGAATTATGCTTGTAAATCTTTTAAACGAAAATGTTTTATCAGATTTTCTTTTAAGTAAAATATCATTGAATATTCCTCAACGCACATTACGATTCAATCATCCACTATATGTTTCAAACAAACTTCGAGATGGCAGATCAGTTTAGAAAATTATGTTGTTGTTTTAATGAAATGTTATTTTAAAGATTTTTCTTTAAATGTTGATGTAATTAAACGCAATATTATTTAAAGTTTAAACATGTAACTGCAGTTATATTAAGAAAAAATTGTTAAATTTAATATTTAGTCTGTAAGGATTGTACATATAGACTTAATTAAATAAATAAAAAAAACTATTATTTATATTTATTCATCTATATGGGATTTATTTGCCTTAAAGAGATTTAAGGATGTGCTTATATGTCCCCTATGGTTAATCTTGGACTTTCAGCACAATATTTTGTCTTGACGAAGTAGCTATAGTAAAAGTTGTTGTCGCCAATTTTTATGTTAATACCAACATTTGTGACATAAAAGCTTGTATGTGAAATTATAAACTCATTCTCCCCATTTTTTCTTAATTCTCCAGGCTTGTTCCTCGTGACATTTAAAGCTTATGTAGCCATTTTCACCAAGTAAGCTCCAAAATTGCGTCCTGTACTTTGCGCACAAGCTTTACATGGACAGCCAGCCAGCCGGACGGTTGGACATCGTTAGATCAACGAGAAAGTGATTATAAAATCTTCAATATTGATCTTAGACCCTATAAAGTGCATATGTATGTTTATATATTCTGATTGCTGATGAGTAGCGAAGTTAATTTTAAGATGTCCGTCTGTCTGTCCGTTTTTAAAGTACCCCAAAAAGTAGTTCCCACAGTTTGTTGTTATACAATTCTGTCACACCGTTAAATTTTGATATTGCAATTCAGCCATGATTGCCTCTAAATTTTGTCATAAAATTCCTTGTTGTTGTTTTTTTATTCACATGGTTCACATGGCCATGGCTTTATTTCCATGTAAGGAGTGAAATAAAGCCATGCATGGCCTTATTTCCCATTTAAATTTTTTTCTTTTCATGTAATTGCAATTTATTTAAAAATTGTTTTGTTGGTTTTTCTCTCGGTGTTTATATAAAAAATATAATGAAAACACTTTTGGACGCAAGGATTTTCTCCTCTATGGTATAACAAAGACCGGCTTCGCTAGCTAAAGCTTCTCTGCATAGCCGGCCATCGGACGGGCGCAAGGATTTTCTACTCTATGGTATAACAAAGGCCGGCTTCGCTAACTAAAGCTTCTCTGCATAGCCGGCCTTCGGCCGGGCGCAAGGATTGTCTCCTCTATGGTATAACAGAGACCGGCTTCGCTAACTAAAGCTTCTCTGCATAGCAGGCCTTCGGCCGGGAGCAAGGATTTTCTATTCTATGGTACAACAAAGACCGGCTTCGCTAACTAAAGCTTCTCTGCATAGCCGGCCTTCGGCCGGGCGGAAGGATTTTCTCCTCTATGGTATAACAAAGACCGGCTTTTCTAACTAAAGCTTCTCTGCATAGCCGGCCTTCATTCGAAAACAAGGCAGATTTTAGAAGCGTATGTCCCGGGCCTGCCGTACGCGCCGCATGCGCTCCGATCGCCCGCCGGACGCGCTCCCCCCCTTCCACCTACCGTACCATATTTTTTTCAACACTTGACAATGGCAACTCATTCTTTTGCCAATTTGTAACCATAACAATTACACTGTTATGGCGTTATTTCCACTTTGGTTGCTAAACGATTATGGTGTTATTGCACTTGGGCGGTGGTAATAAAGCCATATGGCTTTATTTCCTGTGGCTTTATTGCACGGCGCCGTTTATGCATTTGTGCTGATGTGTGTAACGCCTTAAAATAGTGGTCCTAGACCCACCTTAAAGTATACCGATCTACTGAGAATCACTTTCAGAGTCGAACTAACGATGTCCGTCCGGCTGGCAGGCAGGCTGGCTGGCTGTCCACGTAACCTTGTGCGCAAAGTAGAGTCGTAATTTTGGAGATATTTTGATCAAATTTGGGTCATAGGTTTTCATTGGCACAAGGACCGAGCCTATTGAAAATGGGCCGAATCGTAGGACCACGAGGGAGGAAAGGGGGAAATTTCTTCCTCTCAGAAACTATCAAACCGATTTTAATGAAATTTAAAACATAGATAGATCCATATCTATATGAACACATAAGCTTTACATTTTTAAAAAAGTCGGACCACGAGGGGAGATAGGGGTAATTTCTGCCTCTCAAACCGATTTTAATGAAGTTTAAAACATAGATAGATTCATATCTATAGGGACACATTAGCTTTACAGTTTTTAAAAAATAGGACCACAAGGAGAGGCAGGGGGCAATTTCTGCCTCTCACAAACTTTCAAGCCGATTTTCATGAAGTTTATAAACATAGATAAATCCATATTTACATGGACACATAAGCATGATGTGTTTTTAAATACTGTGGTGTAGGGTATCATATGGTCGGGCTTGACCGACTATACTTTCTTACTTGTTTTTAATTCTATTTGAAAATGTGCGTTAGTGGGTGAGTGGTCTTAGACGCTGGATTACTGCAGGTGTAGGATGTTAAGGACTTGGTACATCACTCTGACAAGTTTTCACTTCTAACTTTATGGTAAACAAATAAAGTTCATAGATTACAAAGAAAAAGATTAACATGTAAACATAATTGACATTCGTGTTTTCTCCAAAGACGCTGGAGTCTTTTGAGGACCACTCTGTCTGAATTTTGAAAGCAAAGTATTTCAGGCAATGTGTAAAACAATTACATTTCAATCTAGTCCTTATATACAGTCTAGGGCCTACGGTATACCCATTTCAACATACACATTGTCAGAAGAAAATTTGAAAAGTCTGTAACTTTTTAAACTTTCCTTCTCTAAACTAAAAGCGCAAACTGCTCCAGTCAACAGGCATCTGTCTGTCTGGAAATATATTTGCCTCTCACAATAAAATTATTTTACAAGCAACTACATACTTTGATGAACTCGGTAAATCTTATTTTTTGAAAGGATCTTAAAACATTCGAGAGGCGTTGGACAATGTGTAAAGAGCACTGTGGAGGATCTTTGGAACTACGCCGAGTTATGGTCATGCCACGATCACAAGGAATGAAAAAGTTCTATATACCTTTTCCATCGATGGGGAAGGGTACAAAAAACCCCATCATTTAAAAAAGTTCACCAAAGTTTTAAGCTTTTTAATGTTTTCCTTTTATGTATTTTTTAAACTGTCTAAAAATAGTCTCAATAATTACATTTATTTCCTCAACAAAACCGTTAATGCCCTTCCATTATTTAATTCCTACAATTGTAATTACTCTGTCTCTATTTTATTTTCCTATCTAAAAATTTTGAATAATTTGACACGTTTCGCTAATAAATAAAAGAATTTAACTCAAAATGGCAAAATAAAAAATCTCATAAAGTTTTAATGCAATTGTCAAACTAAAAACAAAAGATTTTCTTGACAATATACTGAGAAAAAGGAAAGAAAGAAAAAACTTGCCACAATAAAACTGCAAAGAAGCTGAAAAAACACATAAAAACAACCAGGAAACTAAAATCCTTAAGTAGAAAAGAACTACGATTAAAAGATGAAAATCCATAGATTATTTACAGTTAATAACAAACAATAATAATTCCCTCATACTTCATACTCATCCGCTAGGAATCGACAAACTTCTTTTTTTAACTAAAACTTCTCTGGTTCCAATCCCTCTCCTACTTTACATTCAATAATGTTTATTCCTTTAAGCTGTTATCATTGAGCAATTAGCATTTAAATGGTACATGAATATAGCAACAAGAACTAAAGTAGCACTAGCAACAGCATCTGCAGCATGAATAACAGCAGCAACACAAGCCATGTTGCACACCCTTTCACATAAAAAAAGAAAAAACTTTAATAACTTAATTCCATAACGAGATGTTGCATGAACATAAACTTTGCAGTAAAATGTCATAATTTACTACAACTACTGCTACAACTACTTCTACTTGCAACAAAATATTAAAAAAAAATATGGCAAAAAATATGAAATGAAAATGTATGAGTAAGATATTCACAGCTTCGTTGCAAAAGTTGGTAGCTTTGAAAAAAAAAAAAATAAATAAAAAAAAATTAAGCTGGTAACGTTTTTTCTATGGGTTGAAATATCCCAAGGCTTTAGGCTGTCACAGTTTGTCTTTTTTTTTTTTTTTACTTCTCTGGACTATTTCTATGTATTACAATTATGCCACATGTTGGTAACTTGGTAAATTCTTTTTTTATATAAATGCCAAATATTCAAAGGAATGAAGACATACTGAACGAGAACCGAACTAAAACTAAACCGAAACTGAAACAGAATTGAACTGATTTAGAACTAAAGTAGAACTTAAATAGAACTGAACTAGACCTGATATAGAAGTTCACTAATTCTTAACTAGAACCACTCTAGAGCTTACCTAGAGCTGAAGTAGAAGTGAACTATTTTCCCCAGTACAGAAAGAGAGCTAAACTGAACTGGAACTGAGCCAGAATAGAACTGGTAGCTATTTAGAACTGAACTATAACTGAACTAAGTGTGCAGAGAAAAAATTCTTGCTAATTTTTGTTTAATTAAAGTTTAATTTAAAAAAATAAAAAACAACAACAACATGGGATTTATGTGTAAATTTAGAGGCAGTCGTGGTTTTTTGCTCATATCTCAGCCATTTGTGGAACGATCTGGCTAAGTTTCGATAGCAAATAATTCCGGACTAATTGTGATATAAATATATAGGTACTCAGTCCGCACCACATCTAGGGTCTTCGGAAAGCCCATTTCAACGGACAAACAGACAGACGGACAGATTGACCGACGGACGGACAGACGAATATCGTGATATAAAATTCTCTTCTCATAAAGTTCCTTAATATATAAATATACTTTATAGGGTCTAGGATTAATATTGTAGAAATAACAAAAGGAATCAAAAAGTTATATATCGCCACCTAAAACGCAAAAGGCCTTCTCTATCAGTTTGAAGATTTTACAGGAGAAGAAAAAAAAACAATTTAATATAATAAATCAGTGATAGCTACTCCATAGCCTCGCGAGGCAGTCAATAAACGTATTTTTCACACAGACACGGTCGGCAATTCACATGTATACAACAACTTTGTTCGTTTCAAAACATCAGACTATCATCAGTCTCTGCGACCGCACACAAGCACATAATATCTTTGTGTGCGTGCGTTCGGGGCTTGGTTAGTTCGGGGCTTGGTATCACTGAATTAAACCAGTAATTAAAAGTTTATTCAAGTGAATTATACTTTTACTTATATCAACAACATTACTGCAGCGCATGTTGTTAATATAAAAAAAAAATATTTAACCCTATAATGCCAAGTTTCAGAATAAATTGGAATTTATTATGAAAATAGTCTGTGTTCAAAAAGAATATTTTTAAGCCCATACAATGAATCGTTTACGTCCTAGATGAAAACCATCAAGGAGTACCTTAAGGCACCCTTGAGAATCTATTTATAAAAACACATGTCTTAGGTAAGTTAGAAAAATCTCTGAAACTTAGCACATAACGGAGAACCCTTAATGTCTTAATCGGCGTCTCATGATAAAGGATATGAAGAAAATTATTCACTCTGCTCCTTATAGGAACGATGGGAAAATATATATACTAATTTGTTTACTAGTGCAAATTTAAGTATTTTTTTTAATTAATATTACAAATTTTTTAATTGAAATCAAATTTTTTTCTGTATAACTGCACTACAGTGAACAAGAATTGAACTGGAGTTGATCTAGAACTAAACTAGAACTCCACTAGAACTTTACCAGTTTTTCTCTTGATTAATTTATTATTTTAATATTATTTACATTGTTTCTTAAAAGCCAAACCCACGAAGCCATGTGGCTACTCTGCAGGATATTATCCTAAATTTTAAATTAAGAAAATTATCTGATTAAAAAATAAATTAATAGAATAGAAGCAACTGAATAGTTATTTAAAATTTTTTATTATCATTGCGAATTCACGAAGATTAATTTTAATAAATTTTTATTTGATGGGCATTTTATAAGTTTAGGAAAGTTTTAGATAGTGTATTCAGGATATTTGGCAGTACAACTCCAAGGCAATTTTTCCCATAATTGTTGCGGAATTGTTCAACCTTACGCCTTACTTCTGCTCGTCACCGCGTATTATAGATATGATCAATCGGCTTTGAAAATTTGGGATCATTGAAGAATTCACTAATTATTGTAGTTCTATATATATTTTCGTTGTTTAATATTTTGAGATTCTATTGTTTGTTGCTCTTTTGTTTATTTAGTTTTTTACTATTTTGTTGTTTACATGATTGTTTTACCCACTTACAATTTCAATTCGCGTCGGATAAAAGCCAACCAATTTTAGGGGAATGTAAGAAAAGATGAACTCACTGTTTATTGTTGGTGTTTTGTCTAGGGTTTGATATTGTTTGCAAGTAAGACTTGAATGCTTGGAATTCTCATTCGTTTTACAGTTTTATATGTATGTATAAAATCTTGAGCTGTTTCAAAGTCTTTGGAAAAGGTTTGCTGATGATCTGGCCTAAGCAACTAGTAAAGTGCGCATAGGAACTAGATTTCCCTCAACAATAAATTTCAGTGTATTTATCAAAAATTAAAATGGGGATTTCAGCACGTCATGACGTCAAAGAGAAATCTAATTATAAATGAAAATGGATGTGTTGTTAACGTGTTTTTAATTGTTTGATTTCGTTTTGTTTCTCATATGAGTGTTGGGTGTTGTTTACGTATGTCTTGTTTACGTGTGTGTTGTTTACCTGAATGTTATAGTTTGAATTCAATTTGTTTCTTATGGGTTTGTTGTTGTTAACTTGTGTGTTATGTTTTGAAATTGTTTTGTTGTTTCCACATATGCTGTTAGCGTGTGTATTGTTGTTAACGTGTGTGTTGTTGTTACCTTGCAAATAAAATTGGACCACCTGATCCATTTTGATAAAATGTACTACCTTATGGACTGGTCCGATGAAATGCAGGAATGGACCATGTAACGACGTGTTTTCACCTTATGCTGGGGTAGAGCTCGCGGCTCCCAGGGTTCGTTACAAAAATTTATTTAATGACCAGAGACATGAAACACCAGACTCGCTCTTTTCACAAAACGTTATAAACCGTACGCTTAGTTTATTTACTTCTCTTAGTTTCATAAGTTAGTACAATAGTCGATAAATTAAATATAACTAATGACGGAACCGACAACGCACACGAGGTTAGCGATGTGACAGACACGCCGTCTGTGACAGAGAGGAACACGTAGCCAAGGGAGAAGCAGACGGCAAGCCAAGAGAATTTAGTCTACACCGCTGTTCTCTTGTCTTGCAGTTGTTTGCGGGCGGTCTACTACACGTCGAGAGAATTTAGTCTACACCGCTGTTCTCTCGAGATGCAGTATCACCCTGCTCTCTACCGCTACCTCACTATAGCCAAACGAATGGATAACAAACCAAGAGAATTTAGTCTACACCGCTGTTCTCTTGCCTTGCGATCTTTTCCGACAACAAGTTGTATTTCACGAAAGAGGTATAACCTCTCTTCGATAATAACTAGATATTATTTAGCTATAGAAGTATAACTTCTCACAGCTAAACAAGATCCCACCTGTTTGCCGGCTGCCGACTGACTGCCTCCTTGATGGTACGTACTCCGCTTTTATACTGTTTGCCGGCGTACATTTACACACACATACTAAAGTACTTATAAATCATGGTTGCTCATATGTGTATGTTGTCGTGTCCTACTCTTTCCTACTTGCCAACAGATGGCGGAAGCCATCGGTCCGTTAATTTCAAAATTAGTACATAAATTACTTCTTATTTAATACAAACAATAATTAAAGGACTAAGATAATATAAATTATATAGTTACGTTCAACATAATATGAAGGCATTCACCCCTGTTGTGGGTAGAAATAAAACTAAAGGATAATATAAGCTTTGAAATACGGTGTTATACAAAATATAATAATAAATTCAAATAAATATGATTCATCTTGAGCCAGGTTGTTCTGGTGTGGTGGTGTAGTCTAGGGCATGTGACTCAAAAACGAGGGCTCCGACTTTTGGTCGTCACATTGCCTCCGGTTTTCCCCAAAACAAAGATGTAAGCCCTGTCTGGCCTGGATGCGGCCGGAGTTAAGGATGTTGATGAGATCTGTGAAGATGAGATTGGTGATTTAGCAGGTGTGGGTGACGCTAATGATTTCGGCGGTGAAAATGATGATGTTGGTGATTTCACCGGTAGAGATGATGAGGATGAATGGTCAATGATGAGTACTGCTACTGCAATATATAAGGATCTTCCTCGTCACTAGGGTTTTCGTCTTTTTTCAAACCACTGCTGGATAGGCAGGTTGCAGCCTTAGCGGGTTGCGGCGCCGTCGGATGAAAACGGCGATCTTTGGCAACAACGGAAGACGGCTACGGACGGCAGCTGAGGCCTGGGATGTCGGCGACGGGTGTGGCGTCAGGCGGCGGTGGCCTGCGGCATCAACGGTCGGCAACGGGTGGCAGCGAAAGCCTGGGGATGTACGCGATGGATGCGGCGTCAGGCGGCGGCGGCAACTTTTGGCGGCGGCGGCCTGTGGCGGCAACGGTTGGCATCGAAAGCCTGGGGATGTACGCGATGGATGCGGCGTCAGGCGGCGGCGGCAACTTTTGGCGGCGGCGGCCTGTGGCGGCAACGGTTGGCATTGAAAGCCTGGGGACGTTGGCGATGGGTGCGGCGGCCTCAGATGACGAAGTGGTAGTGGATGACGATGATGTCGGTAATGACGTGGAGGATATGACGATGAAAATGATTTTGCTGCGTGTCGTTAGGGAGACGTATTTGTACTTGAACATCCGGCTGAAGATTTTACTGTTTCTAGCCATGCCGTTGGCGTAAGGGCCATGATTGGGCTGGACTATTGCCAGTTCTTATCTTCTCATATCCAGTGTTGGTTGTATACAAGTCTCGTCGCCGCAGCTTGTAGTAGCGTTGTTGCTGTAATGGGGTCCTCGTCTATTTTCTTCTTCCTATGGTGGAAATCACTTTCAGCTCTTGGGCCCACTCATGCGGTTGGGGATTATAAGGTTATCATATGCAAGCAGTGACTTCATCTTAGAAAGCATTTAGTTGTCGAGGTTCTCGTCCATGGTTGAGGAACATTGGAGAATATCTCGTTGCATTTGCAGAGTTTCTCGTCCCTGGGTACGGAACATAGGAGAATTACCCGCAATGCTAATATGCTGGCATAGATGACTCACTTAATCTTGGGTACGAACTTATTGCATTGGTTGTGTTAAAGGTGATGCTGATGACGCTGCTTACAAATTTGGCCCATCGCTTTTTTAACTTCTCCACATTGTCGGTCTGGTCCAGTTGGAACCCCTTCAGGCAGGATAGCAATTCTTCCGTCTTAAGGGAGTACACCCATGATGTCCACAACATTTTACTGTGACGAATCAGGCTGTTGAGGAACCTGGAACTCACTATTACAGTCTTCTTTTTTTTAAATTATCGTTTAATTCTTTCCCGATTTTAAGAAAATTGTTTTTTACTCCCGTTACTTTCGATCTTCTTCGCGCTACGAGATTTAGAAGTTGTTTTTTTTTTATTACGCGTCGATTAATTGTACACGCAGAAGGTTTGTTCGCTCCGTTACTTTTTTTCTTCTTCTTGTTACGAAATTCGAAATTGTTTTTGTCCCACGTGTGTTATAACAGTTCTCGCGGTATTTTTTTAAGTTCTTCCCGTTATTTTTTTTCTTCGTCTTACTAACTAGTTGATTTTTCTCTACGTATTTTTGTTACATGTTTTAAAAATATTTTTTTTTTTTTTAAATATACCGTAAGTATGTTTTTCTTATCATATTACCGCACAGAATTAATTTTCATTTTTTTCTTCGAGTTCAGTCTATCAATTTAAATTATTTTTTCCCATTCTTTTTTTTTTCAACTTCTTTTTCTCTTTCCCGTACAAGAGTCGAGAGTGTGGTTTCTCTGGTCTGAGACGATTAACCCAGTTTTTGCTGCTTATGTCCCTGCTCGGGCGCCATTGTAACGACGTGTTTTCCACCTTATGCTGGGGTAGAGCTCGCGGCTCCCAGGGTTCGTTACAAAAATTTATTTAATGACCAGAGAAATGAAACACCGGACTCGCTCTTTTCACAAAACGTTATAAAGCGTACGCTCTGTTTATTTGTTTCTCTTAATTCTACAATTGTTCACAAATTATACGGTACATGCAATAGAAGACACGAATGACGGACACGACACTCTCGGGATGAACCGACAACGCACACTCGACACGGTGCAACAACACGCGGGTGACGGCGCGACTCACGCTACAGGTTCCACAAACAAAAAGAAACCGTCACAATACGCGTACAACGAGGAAGACCCCGAGTCGAACAGCGAGGTCGTGGTGTAACCTCGCACCAGCTGTTCAACCGGCGATGGGTAATACTGCACGTTGAGAGAATTTGGTCTACACCGCTGTTCTCTCAAAATGCAGCGTCACCCTGCTCTCTACCGCTGCCTCACGATAGCCAGAACATAGACAACAAACCAAGAGAGTAGCGCGAAGAAGATCGAAAGTAACGGGAGTAAAATAACAATTTTCTTAAAATCGGGAAAGAATTAAACGATAATTAAAAAAAAAAAAAAGAAGACTGTAAAAGTGAGTTCCAGGTTCCTCAACAGCCTGATTCGTCACAGTTAAATGTTGTGGACATCATGGGTGTACTCCCTTAAGACGGAAGAATTGCTATCCTGCCTGAAGGAGTTCCAACTGAAACGGCAATGTGTAGGAGTTAAGAAAGCGATGGGCCAAATTTGTGAGCAGTGTCACCAGCATCACCTTAAACACAACCAATGCAGTGAGTTCGTATTCGAGATTAAGTTAGTCATCTATGCCAACATATTATCACTACGGGTAATTCTCCTATGTTCCTTACCCAGGGACGAGAAACTCGGCAAGCGCAAAGATATTCTCCAATGTTCCTCATCAAGGACGAGAAACTCGACAACTAAATGCTTTCTAAGACGAAGTCACTGCTTGAATATGATAACCTTATAATCCCCAACCGCATGAGTGGGCCCAAGAGCTGAAAGTGATTTCCACCATAAGAAGATGAAAATAGACGAGGACCCCATTACAGCAACAACGCTACTACAAGCTGCGGCGACGAGACTTGCATACAACCAACACTGGATATGAGAAGATAAAAAACTGGCAATAGTCCAGCCCAATCATGGCCCTAACGCCAACGGTATGGCTAGAAACAGTAAAATCTTCAGCCGGATGTTCAAGTAGAACTACGTCTCCATAACGACACGCAGAAAAATCATTTTCATCGTCATACCCTCCACGTCATTACCGACATCATCGTCATCCACTTCGTCATCTGAGGCCGCCGCACCCATCGCCAACGTCCCCAGGCTTTCAATGCCAACCGTTGCCGCCACAGGCCGCCGCCGCCAAAAGTTGCCGCCGCCGCCTGACGCCGCATCCATCGCGTACATCCCCAGGCTTTCGCTGCCACCCGTTGCCGCCACAGGCCGCCGCCGCCAAAAGTTGCCGCCGCCGCCTGACGCCGCATCCATCGCGTACATCCCCAGGCTTTCGCTGCCACCCGTTGCCGACCGTTGATGCCGTAGGCCACCGCCGCCTGACGCCACACCCGTCGCCGACATCCCAGGCCTCAGCTGCCGTCCGTAGCCGTCTTCCGTTGTTGCCAAAGATCGCCGTTTTCATCCGACGGCGCCGCAACCCGCTAAGGCTGCAACCTGCCTATCCAGCAGTGGTTTGAAAAAAGACGAAAACCCTAGTGACGAGGAAGATCCTTATATATTGCAGTAGCAGTACTCATCATTGACCATTCATCCTCATCATCTCTACCGGTGAAATCACCAACATCATCATTTTCACCGCCGAAATCATTAGCGTCACCCACACCTGCTAAATCACCAATCTCATCTTCACAGATCTCATCAACATCCTTAACTCCGGCCGCATCCAGGCCAGACAGGGCTTACATCTTTGTTTTGGGGAAAACCGGAGGCAATGTGACGACCAAAAGTCGGAGCCCTCGTTTTTGAGTCACATGCCCTAGACTACACCACCACACCAGAACAACCTGGCTCAAGATGAATCATATTTATTTGAATTTATTATTATATTTTGTATAACACCGTATTTCAAAGCTTATATTATCCTTTAGTTTTATTTCTACCCACAACAAGGGTGAATGCCTTCATATTATGTTGAACGTAACTATATAATTTATATTATCTTAGTCCTTTAATTATTGTTTGTATTAAATAAGAATTAATTTATGTACTAATTTTGAAATTAACGGACCGATGGCTTCCGCCATCTGTTGGCAAGTAGGAAAGAGTAGGACACGACAACATACACTTATGAGCAACCATGATTTATAAGTACTTTAGTATGTGTGTGTAAATGTACGCCGGCAAACAGTATAAAAGCGGAGTACGTACCATCAAGGAGGCAGTCAGTCGGCAGCCGGCAAACAGGTGGGATCTTGTTTAGCTGTGAGAAGTTATACTTCTATAGCTAAATAATATCTAGTTATTATCGAAGAGAGGTTATACCTCTTTCGTGAAATACAACTTGTTGTCGGAAAAGATCGCAAGGCAAGAGAACAGCGGTGTAGACTAAATTCTCTTGGTTTGTTATCCATTCGTTTGGCTATAGTGAGGTAGCGGTAGAGAGCAGGGTGATACTGCATCTCGAGAGAACAGCGGTGTAGACTAAATTCTCTCGACGTGTAGTAGACCGCCCGCAAACAACTGCAAGACAAGAGAACAGCGGTGTAGACTAAATTCTCTTGGCTTGCCGTCTGCTTCTCCCTTGGCTACGTGTTCCTCTCTGTCACAGACGGCGTGTCTGTCACATCGCTAACCTCGTGTGCGTTGTCGGTTCCGTCATTAGTTATATTTAATTTATCGACTATTGTACTAACTTACGAAACTAAGAGAAATAAATAAACTAAGCGTACGGTTTATAACGTTTTGTGAAAAGAGCGAGTCCGGTGTTTCATTTCTCTGGTCATTAAATAAATTTTTGTAACGAACCCTGGGAGCCGCGAGCTCTACCCCAGCATAAGGTGGAAAACACGTCGTTACAGTGGCGCCCGAGCAGGGACATAAGTAGCAAAAACTGGGTTAATCGTCTCAGACCAGAGAAACCACACTCTCGACTCTTGTACGGGAAAGAGAAAAAGAAGTTGAAAAAAAAAAGAATGGGAAAAAATAATTTAAATTGATAGACTGAACTCGAAGAAAAAAATGAAAATTAATTCTGTGCGGTAATATGATAAGAAAAACATACTTACGGTATATTTAAAAAAAAAAAAAAATATTTTTAAAACATGTAACAAAAATACGTAGAGAAAAATCAACTAGTTAGTAAGACGAAGAAAAAAATAACGGGAAGAACTTAAAAAAATACCGCGAGAACTGTTATAACACACGTGGGACAAAAACAATTTCGAATTTCGTAACAAGAAGAAGAAAAAAAGTAACGGAGCGAACAAACCTTCTGCGTGTACAATTAATCGACGCGTAATAAAAAAAAAACAACTTCTAAATCTCGTAGCGCGAAGAAGATCGAAAGTAACGGGAGTAAAAAACAATTTTCTTAAAATCGGGAAAGAATTAAACGATAATTTAAAAAAAAGAAGACTGTAATAGTGAGTTCCAGGTTCCTCAACAGCCTGATTCGTCACAGTAAAATGTTGTGGACATCATGGGTGTACTCCCTTAAGACGGAAGAATTGCTATCCTGCCTGAAGGGGTTCCAACTGGACCAGACCGACAATGTGGAGAAGTTAAAAAAGCGATGGGCCAAATTTGTAAGCAGCGTCATCAGCATCACCTTTAACACAACCAATGCAATAAGTTCGTACCCAAGATTAAGTGAGTCATCTATGCCAGCATATTAGCATTGCGGGTAATTCTCCTATGTTCCGTACCCAGGGACGAGAAACTCTGCAAATGCAACGAGATATTCTCCAATGTTCCTCAACCATGGACGAGAACCTCGACAACTAAATGCTTTCTAAGATGAAGTCACTGCTTGCACATGATAACCTTATAATCCCCAACCGCATGAGTGGGCCCAAGAGCTGAAAATGATTTCCACCATAAGAAGAAGAAAATAGACGAGGACCCCATTACAGCAACAACGCTGCTACAAGCTGCGGCGACGAGACTTGCATACAACCAACACTGGATATGAGAAGATAAAAACTGGCAGTAGTCCAGCCCAATCATGGCCCTAACGCCAACGGCATGGCTAGAAACAGTTAAATCTTCAGCCGGATGTTCAAGTACAAATACGTCTCCCTAACGACACGCAGCAAAATCATTTTCATCGTCATATCCTCCACGTCATTACCGACATCATCGTCATCCACTACCACTTCGTCATCTGAGGCCGCCGCACCCATCGCCAACGTCCCCAGGCTTTCAATGCCAACCGTTGCCGCCACAGGCCGCCGCCGCCAAAAGTTGCCGCCGCCGCCTGACGCCGCATCCATCGCGTACATCCCCAGGCTTTCGATGCCAACCGTTGCCGCCACAGGCCGCCGCCGCCAAAAGTTGCCGCCGCCGCCTGACGCCGCATCCATCGCGTACATCCCCAGGCTTTCGCTGCCACCCGTTGCCGACCGTTGATGCCGCAGGCCACCGACGCCTGACGCCACACCCGTCGCCGACATCCCAGGCCTCAGCTGCCGTCCGTAGCCGTCTTCCGTTGTTGCCAATGATCGCCGTTTCCATCCGACGGCGCTGCAACCCGCTAAGGCTGCAACCTGCCTATCCAGCAGTGGTTTGAAAAAAGACGAAAACCCTAGTGACGAGGAAGATCCTTATATATTGCAGTAGCAGTACTCATCATTGACCATTCATCCTCATCATCTCTACCGGTGAAATCACCAACATCATCATTTTCACCGCCGAAATCATTAGCGTCACCCACACCTGTAAAATCACCAATCTCATCTTCACAGATCTCATCAACATCCTTAACTCCGGCCGCATCCAGGCCAGACAGGGCTTACATCTTTGTTTTGGGGAAAACCGGAGGCAATGTGACGACCAAAAGTCGGAGCCCTCGTTTTTGAGTCACATGCCCTAGACCACACCACCACACCAGACCAATCCGGCCAAAGATGAATCATAATTATTTGAATTTATTGTTATATTTTGTGTTACACCGTATTGCATAGCTTATATTATCCTTGAGTGAATGAATTCATATTATGTTTAACTTAATTTTCTTGCTACAGTGAATTCTATAATTTATATTATCTTCGTGCTTTAATTATTTTGTATTAAATAAGAATTAATTTATGTACTAATTTTGAAATTAACGGACCGATGGCTTCCGCCATCTGTTGGCAAGTAGGAAACGACAACATACAATTTTGAGCAACTATGATAAATAATTATTGTAGTATGTGTGTGTAAATGTACGCCGGCAAACAGTATAAAAGCGGAGTACGTACCATCAAGGAGGCAGTCAGTCGGCAGCCGGCAAACAGGTAGGATCTTGTTTAGCTGTGAGAAGTTATACTTCTATAGCTAAATAATATCTAGTTATTATCGAAGAGAGGTTATACCTCTTTCGTGAAATACAACTTGTTGTCGGTAAAGATAGCAAGGCAAGAGAACAGCGGTGTAGACTAAATTCTCTTGGTTTGTTATCCATTCGTTTGGCTATAGTGAGGTAGCGGTAGAGAGCAGGGTAGTGCTGCATTTCGAGAGAACAGCGGTGTAGACTAAATTCTCTCGACGTGTAGTATTGCTCATCGCCGGTTGAACAGCTGGTGCGAGGTTATACCTCGACCTCACTGTTCGACTCGAGATCATCCTCGTTGTACGCACATTGGGACGGTTTCCTTTTCTCTGTGATACCTGTAGCGTGAGTGCCGCCGCCACCCGCGTGTTGTTGCACCGTGTCGAGTGTGCGTTGTCGGTTCGTCCCGAGAGTGCCGTGTCCGTCAATCGTGTCTTCTATTATTGCCTAAGTGTGAATAACTGTAAAATTAAGAGAAGTAAATAAACCGAGCGTACGTTTTATAACGTTTTGTGAAAAGAGCGAGTCTGGTGTTTCATTTCTCTGGTCATTAAATAAATTTTTGTAACGAACCCTGGGAGCCGCGAGCTCTACCCCAGCATAAGGTGAAAACACGTCGTTACATTGTTAAAAAGAGTTTGTAGTGAGACGACATGTCTTTGTTTTTTAACGACATGCTGTCGTTTTTAAACGACTTCAAAACTAATCATCTTGAGTATACCATGGAGTAGCTTTAAAACTACTCCTAAGTAGTCCAAAGGTGGGTTATATGGTCCTCCCCTAGGACATCGTAATGTTAAATAGACCATGTTTTTTCCATAAGTTTGGACTAGTTCTAGTTCCTAGATCTGACCTGAAGCTGAACTAGAAATAAATCAGTTCACCTAGAGTTGAATTATGATTCACCTTGTACTTATCTATACTCATATATTCATTTATCCTAGAAGAAATTTTTTATAAATAAATGAAAAAACGTACTGACCCTAGAACGGCACTCGAAGTGAACTTGCCTTGAACTTTTTTTATTTATTCATTTATTATACCCTCCACCACAATTAGTTTAATCTCAGACCCCATAAAGTATATATATTCTAGGTCCTTGAGTAATTCTTAGTCGATTTAGCCATGTCCGTCTGTCTGTCCGTCTGTCCATATATCCGTCTGTCCATCTGTCCGTCTGTTGAAAACACGCTCACTTTCGAACAACTCAAAAGAAATGAACAAACTTGATACCAAATTGCTTGTAGCTATCCTAAGCAGTTTGGGATTGAAATCCAGCAAAATCGGTTCAGTAGGACCAGAGCTATGAAAAAAAAAATTGAAAATTTTGTTACAAAAAATAACATAAATGGTGGAACAAGGCACTGATTGAGGTAAGATTTTGCAAAAATTTGTTTTATTTGACTGGAAATCACGCGGTCAAATTTCGTGAAGATCCGTCCATAATTTACCTTAAGCCCCATATAAACACTACTCCCGGAAAACAGTTCAGTACGCCTAAAATAGCGCTAGCGTAACAAAATTTGGTACGTCACAGTTTGTTAGGACTAAAAATAACACTGTGAAATTTCGTGACGATCGGTCCATAATTTACCTTAGGCCCCATATAAACCCTACTACCGGAAAACAGTTTAGTACGCCTAAAACCGTAAAAAATAATGCAATCATAACAAATTTTGGCTCGTCACAGTTTTATAGGACTATAAATAATAACAAATCGTCACAGTTTAAGATAATAATAACATCATACAGATATTACTCCTTAAACATTCGAACTGTCGGTGGAGGGTATCAAACATTAGGCACAGCCGAATATAGCACTCTAACTTGTTTTTTAACTTCTTGTAGAACTAGAACTGAACTAAATCTTGACTTTAAACCCAAATTATTACCTGATCTAAACTGCAACCTTTCTCAGTGAAGCAGAAACTGCACAAGAGACACAATTAGAAACAGGACTATAACTTTAAATAAACTCTTGTATATAACCTGCACTAAACCGTCAATTAGAACCTGATATAGAATCTGAAGTAGAACCAGTACCTGAACTAGTACTGAAAGTTGGATTAGAACTCGAGCTTAAACTAGAAATTTTAAATAAGCTTAAGCCTCAGTTTTAATCTCAACTCGAACTTGAAGATAAACTTAAGTAGAATCTCAAAATATTTCTAATATTAAACTCTTTTCAATACCTGCAAAACTTTTAAGTTTTCCTTTCATTTTGTCTATACTTTTATCATATTTTTCCCCCTCAAGTAATAGATTGAGCCAAGTACTCATATTTAGGTATGGAAGTGGTAGTCTATAGTGCCATGTCAGCGAAAATCTTGTAGAACTTCCGTTTTTAGAACTTTTGCTGTGTATGGCCAGTGAAAAGTCCGAGAAAAGAGTCTCATGGAAAAAATCATTTCTGCGGTTTAAGAGCAAGTTGGTGTTGCAGTTTTTCTAGTACAATTTTTTTTTCTTCTTAATACTCTATTAAATCATATTCTTCTGAAGGAATCTTCTAATTTTTATAAAATTTTTTTTTCCTTTTTTCTTTGTGCTGGCAACGTCATTTTTATATATTTTTTTTAATTTTCGTTTCACTTTGTTATTTTGAGTCTGTGTGTTTGTTATAGAGTTTCCTGCTTTAGATTTATAATTAAGATTTGGTTTCCAGCAATTGCTGTTTAAATTTATGATTTTTCTGTTGTAGTACGTTTATTTCAATTTTTTCTTTTCCTTTGGAGTGTTTTCCACATCTTCTATTTGGACTGAGTGTGGCAGCAAATGTTATAAATTAAGAAGGCGTGTTCAAATTTACAACATCTGCCACTTTAAATGTGTGTGAATTGTTTTTGTATCTACTTTTATTTAGCGTTCAGGTTTGTTCAATTTAATTTATCATTTTTGCTATTTTATTATTTTAATATTTTTTTTACTTAATTTTTTTGCATTTTAATTACATTATGAGAAGTTCGTCCTTTTGTTGTTTATATAGAAAAAAAGGATCTATTGGTATGTCTGTTTTTTCAGTCGGCTTGAAAAGTTTTTTGTCTTTTGTTGCAATTTTGTTTAAATGATTTTTCCTGTAATTATAACAAATTTTCATGTTTTTAAACAAAACTCTTGGTTATTAAATAAGTTTTTGATTTAGGTATTATATAAAAGATGGATATGTAAATTAATGTTTGACGTAAAATGCAAGTTTCTTGTGGATGGAAAGAATGGTAAGATTTAGAGAATTTTTTTAAGGACCATAAATAATTTTGTCGCTTCTTTTTGAAAAAAATAAGAAAAAAAAAATTTTAAAAACGTAAAATTGATTAATTGCGAAACACATTTTATTCTTATTCTTAAACTTGCCTTAAAATTTCTTTTTTGTTATTAATTGGCAAATTTTACAAAATAGCAGGAAATAACTCTTGTTTCGATTAAAGAACACACATTTTATGATCATTTTTTTTTTCCTATTTATAATTTATTTGCTGAAGCTCTCTAAATAATTTTCACTTCATTTGTGATCACTGATCGCTTTTACTTTTCTTAAAACAAGTTTTGGTTCTCTGCCGAAATGTAAAAAAAACCAAAGAACGGTCAAATTAAGAAAAGGACGTTCATTTGATATCTCATATATCTTTGACTATAGACTAATTTTGTCTTAACTTAGTTGAAAGAGAATTTACAAGAAACTTGTCACATGACAGTTCTAAAGTAGTAGAAATAATTCGAGCACTTTGTATGAAAGGGGCTTGTTACTTTAACATGGCTATGTCCTGCGATTGGGTTAACTGGCACCTTTTTGACACTTTGTAACAGGTCACTGAAGTAACCTAAATGGACAAATATTCAATTTTGGCTTAAACAATACTTGTAGCAGACATTTCCACGTGTGAACCATTTTAATATGATAGATCCCCTTCATATTAAGTAATAGAAACAGATAAAATCAGCCAATTCCCTAACAAATTCCAATAAACACATAATCACCACATTCGTGCTTTAAGAACAATTGACACAAATTTCCCGCAGGGTACTTAGGAGCGGTGAAACTTAAAATGATTAAAGTTTATTAAATAACTGTCGAATCGAGAACCAGCTTTAATTTGTAATCAGTTTTTTCAGTTTCAAGTGTTGTTTAAGATTTTATTCCAGTTGTAGTTTTAGTTCTATAATAATTTCTAGTGTCAGTTTTCCTTCCAGTTGTATTTTCAACAAAAGATCCTGTTTTTTTAGTTTCAGGTCTTGTTGAAGTTTTTATTTAAGTTGTTGTCTTACTTCCATGATATTTTTGCAATTGTAGTTCTGGTTAAAGACTTAATGTCATTTTATCTTCCAGTTGTATTTTGAACAAACGATCCTGTTTTATTTTAAGTGTAAGTCCAGTTTTTGTTCTAATTAAAGTTCTAGGTTCAATTCTATTTGAAGTTTTAATGCCAGAAAAAGTTCCGGTTTTATTTCAGCCTTTGCCTTATGTTTTTCTAGTTATAATTTAATTTTTATTATTCTTGTTTGAGGCCCTAATTTCAAGTCAAATTCTACTTCCACTTCTTGTTCTATTTCTAGCTCATGCTCTTTCAAATTTTGTTATTTGTATTTCTGTACCAGTTTAAATTTCAGCTCAAGTCTCAGTTCTATGTCTAGGTCTAATTCTATTTTCAGCACAAGCTTTTGTTTTAGTTTTGATTGTAGTTCTTGTTCTTGTTTTATTCCAAATTTTTTTTCCTAAGCTAATCCCGCGAAGCTCTACGCTTGTCTGCAGGGGACTAGAGTCTCTGGCGCGAGTCCAACCGCAACCACGAGACTAATAGACTAGCTCACTACCAAAAAGCGTACCGGGGCACTCAAGTTTTAGTTCGAATTTTAGTTCTAGTTCAGTTTAAGCTCTAGTTTAAGTTCAGGTTTTTGTCTTGTTTTTGTTCGGTTCTAATTTCATTTGTATTATTCCTGTTTGGCCTTAATATTTCCATCCATATCCAGTTATAATTCCACTTTTATTTCATATTCTTGATTATCTTACTTTCAGTTGTTGTTTAAGTTGCAACTCTAGTGTCAAATCTGCTTCAAGTTCGATTTCCAATTCTATTTTCAGCACAAGTTTCAGTTCTAGTTTCAGTTGTAGTTCCTTGTTTAGCTTTAGTCCAGTTGTAGTTTAGGTTCTAGTTAAATTAAAGCTCTAATTCAAGTTTTAGTCCCAAATCAAGTTTCGGTTCTATTTTAATTTTCGCCATGTTTTTGTTCAGTTATGCAGCCATGTTCTGGAAATCGAGGTCGAGTGAAATTGTAATCAACGGAGATTTTCAATGGAATTTTTCTGAAAATTTCCGTAGTTTTTCCTGATTTTAAGAATCGTTCTGATTTAGAAAAGTTGTTCTGATAGTATGAAGTATATAAATCGGGATATTTTAATGAACTTTTAGCACTGGATCGTTTTCAAAGTTTGTTCGATTTAAGTTTTTTTTACTCGAATTTGATTTCCAGAACAGGGCTGATAATTCAAATTGTTTGGCGTTTTTTTTTTCAATTTACGAATTGTTCTATTTCTGTAATTTCAACAATTCTACAATGTGAGTATTTTTTATAGTAACTTTATTGTTTTTTTTTTTTTTTGTTTGTTTATAACAATAATAGTTTCCGTCATTCCTTTAAGGAGCATAATGCCTCCAGAAACACGTTCCAACGTCATTTATCTTGGCCAAGGAAATTTATTTTGTCCCAACTTCTGTTCATGTCTGCAGTTTTGATATCGATTTGCCGTCTACAGATATGTGCAGGTCTCCCTCCTCTGCGATTGTCCTTTGGATTCCAGTTGATTTGATTTCTGGTGATTTCGTTTGGTGGTCTGTTTCACTTTCACCTCTTTATGTTAGTTTTAACCGGCAATTGTTCTGTTTCGGTCCATAAGCTGCTATTTGTGATTAAATTTGGATAGATGATACACAAAATTCTGGTTAGCAAACACCTGCAATTTTTGTATATATCGAGGTGAATCGATCCATGTTTCGCAGCTATAGAGTAGGATGGATTCCACGTTTGAATTGAATTTTTTACGGTTCATACGGCGAGAAAGTGTTCGGGAGCTCCAAATGGATTTCAACCAACCGTAGGTGTGCCTTGCCTTTATGACGCGGCTTTTAATGTCATCTCTTGAGCTACCAGTCTTTGTTATATAAAGCAAAGCCGGGGCACGTCTTTCAAATCTGGTTGTTGATATGGAATTTTTCCTGTCTTGTTTTATTAACACGCAACATTTTTGTCTTCCTTTATCTTGTTGCAGTTTGGCTGACAGATCATCAATGTTGTGTGTTATAATACAGATATCGTCTACGCAATCAAAGGCACTTAAGCTACGATTCAGACCCCACCTCATCCCTCTGCCATCCAGAACTGCCTTAGCCATAATGGTGTTGAGGACGATGTTAAAGAGAAGTGGCGAAAAGACAGATGCTTTGCGTGCTTTTACGCCAAGAAATAAAAATTTTTGAACGAATTTGAATGTTTTTTTTTGTTTTTTTTGTAAAATTCTAGGATATTTAAGATTTTGTTTTATAAAAATAGTGAATAGTGCCGTTTTTACTCATTCCATTTATAAATATCTTGGAGTCACATCTTATGCAACATGTTGACTTAAAATATATCGCCTGTCCATTAACGTAATTACAATGGCAGAAATAATGTCAATTGTTTTTTGTATTTCCCTCTATTTAATTTCAGCAATATCTTTCACACTTTAAAGCGATATAGAATATGCTTTGGAGTGAACCATCGATACGAGTAAAAGAAAAACAGAAAACTTGGGGAAAAAAGTATAATTTCAAAATCATTATAGAGCAAAATGAAATGATACTCAAATAAATAAACGATTTTTTCAATTTTATTGAAAGCATAAACTTTAAACGTTGCAAGCAACATGCAGAAACTCCTGGACATGCCAATTGGAAACCGTATGATTAAAGGACAACTGATTATAATCTAAAGATTTTCGAATTGTTTGTACTTCTAAACTTGTAGTTAATTTTATATCTCTTTGTAGCCATTTTTAGCAAGAAATCTGGTATAAATTAATTAACGAATAAAACACTTACAATCGGAAATTTCCTATTGGTTTTTGCAATCTGCAAAAAAAAAGGATAACAATTCAACAGAAAGTAATAAAATGAAATCAGTGTGTTGCTGTGAAAATCTATTCGAAACAAATGTTAATAAAACTGTGTACTTTAGGAAATTGCCATCATTATGGATTTTCTTTTTTTATATTTTTTGTTTCATCTCCTTAACATCTCAGTAGTTTTGTTAATGTAACAATAGATAGTTTTTCTTTACAGGATAATGAAAGATGTAACACCGAGAATTATACACAGGGTGTACATTTTTTTTTTTTTGTGAAAAATTACAATAAAGAAAACTACAAAATTATAGTTCCAGCTCGAGTACAAGCTTAAGTTTTAGCTATTTTTTATTGGATCCTTTTTGATCCATCTTTGGTCATAACGCTAAATCAAATTATCTCCACGAAAGTCTATTCGTTGCTTAAGACTTCAGTTGACTCCAACTCATCCTGTGGGCTGAAGCTTTTTTCTCTGTTTATGTTCTCCAGGTATATACTGTTTCTCCGCTTTCCTGTGGGTTCCATTCAATAGTTGCTTTTGTTATGTCTCCTTTCGGTTTCTTTTATTTATTTATTTATAGGGTATGCCCAATCCATCTCCATTTCCTTCGGAGGATTTCCGTTTTGACTGAGGCTTACTTCGTTCTTTGCCATAGGGATTGGTTGAAAATTATAGCCGGACAGAATATTTTTAGGAAGCGACGTAAAAAGCGATCGATGAATGTCAGGATTGCTTCGACATATTTAATTGATAAATTCCATGGCTTGTATCCACACAGAAGCGCAGATTTCACGCACGTATTGAAGGTTTTCAGTTTTGTGTGGAAAAATATGTAAGAAGATCGCCAAGTAGGATTCAGACTACCAACAAATTTGGTTGCTGGCTTTAATTCTTTGAATTTTGGATGTCAGCACTGCAACTGCCGGACATTGTCAGCAGGCTCCTTAGGTAACAGAATGTTTCTATATCTTCCAGGATATGATTTCTGATTTGTAGACATGCGGTATTTGTGACGTTGACTCGCATAATTTTTGTTTTTCCGATGTTTATTTAAAGACCAGCTTTAGATACCTCTGCCTGCACAAATTCTAGCTTACCTTGCATGTCTTCATGACTTTGTGCTAGGGGACAGATGTCGCCGGCGTTATCGAGGTCGTACACCCAGAGAAAAAACATGTTTAAATATGGTCACCTCCAACAATACTATGTTTAAAGAAAATGTTAACCATATTATGTTTAATTTAACCACATTATGGTAAAAATAGTCGTCCATCATGAAGCCACAACCATAATATGGTTGCCTCCGAACACATTATGGTTAATAATAACTAAAATATGTTTAACAACTTATAATAGCATGTTTGGTTTTCAACCATAGCATGTTGCTCTTGAAAAAGGGGAAAATACTATTGTCAATTTAAAAACTAATTATTGTCATATCTAACCATAACATGCTTAGACGCAACCATAATATGGTTGTGGCTTCTTGATAGGAGACTAATTTAACCATAACATAGTTGTCTGTGACAAAAATATGGTTAAATTAAACATAATATGGTTAAAATTTTCTTTAAACATAGTATTGTTGGAGGTGACCATATTTAAACATGTTTATTCTCTGCATGTACAGTCTTCTGTTGAATCCCGAGGATAAACATCGTGGTGTAGATAAGGCTCGTTGTAGTGCGCAGCCAATAACGATATTGAATAGCAATGGGAATATGACACATTCTTGTCTTATCCCGGCTTTGGTGTTGATTTGTCAGCTGGCGCTCCCATGATGCATAATACGCAAGTCGCGTTTGTGTACAGGGCTTTCATGATATCGACGATTTTGGTAGGAGTTCATCTGCAAGCCAATGCTTAACAAACTGCCGAGGGTTTCAAAGGCTTTTTCAAAGGCTATGAAAGCCAGATAGAGTGCGAGCGCCATTTTACTGACTGTTCAATGCTGATTTGTAGGATGTATATGATTTGAATCGGCGGAATTTTAGACTTTAGAACTCTTTTCTTTGGTATGTTTATGATCACTCCTTCTGTTACTTCATGACATATCTTATTTGATTGCCAGAACGCCTGAATGGTGTGGATCCAGGTGGTAGTTTCCGGTGCAGCCTTTAGAATTTCGGTATGAATGTTTTCCAATCCCGCAGCTTTTTTGTTCTTGAGATAGTTGATATAGTTCTAGTTCACCATTATTTTTCCGCAGTGGTCTGAAACTTGTGAAGTTTCAAATGGTAGGCTGCTTAGTGATGCGGTAGAGATTTTTAAAGTTGTCATTAGAGGCAGCTTCTTTCGCATCTTTTTCCAAGTTATTAAATCAACTCGATTAGTTTAGGGGTAAAAGTACGTCTTTCGATAGCGATTAAAGTTCCCATTTAATTTCTTTGATAAATATCGAACGCCATAATTTGCCGCCTGGGTTTTTGTTCAGGCTCTTTTTAACGTAATAGTGGAGTTTCCAGTATATTATTTGTTTTTAGTTCAAGATCCTGTTAAGGTTCTTATTTAGTTCTTCTGCATGTTCTTGTTTAAGTTCTAGTTCAAGTTCTTGTTAAGATTTTAATTCAATTCAGATTCTAGTTAAGATGACAGTTCAGTTCCAGTTGATTTCTTGTTTAGTTTTATTCAGTTATGGTTTTAAGTAAAATCGAATTTCCTTAATGTTTAGTTCTAGCTCACTTCTGGTTAAGTTCTGGTTCATATGTAGTTCAGTTGATATATAAGTTCTAGCTTATATGTACTTAAGTATTAGATGAGTTCTGGTTAATCTCTAGTTGAGTTGAGGTTCAGTTAAAGTTCCGCTCTACGTAAGTTCTAATTCAGTTCTAGTTAACTTCTAGTCAGGTTGTAGTTCAGTGTTGCTTAAATTGAAATTAAGTTGCAGTTCAGTTCTTTGCAAGTTTCATTTTAGTTCTACATAGTTTAGTCTTTGTTTACTGAAAAAAGAATTGTCCACCATATTTTAAAATATTTAAATATTGTACCATTATTTCATAATCTAATTAAACACCCTGTACTTCCGAAGAATTCTTTAAGAAACCAGCATAAATTTTAAAACAAAATCAAGTATTGATAAAAGATTCCAGACACGAATCTTGCTGGTAAAACACAAAATACTTCCGTCTAAGTAACAAAACAGCAGTGATTAAAACCCCATAAGATACTCCAAAGGATAAACGTACGTTAAACGAAGGATACACTTTGAACTTAAGTGCGTAGTTTATATCCCTCGCACCATATTCAATGTCATATACACCTTCTGCAGCTCGCTTAAACTTCTGCTCTCATCGCTGCAGTGATGATTATCAATGTCAACATCTAGAGGATAAAAAATTTAAAAAAAAAAATGCAATATTAAGTTTAAGCAGGATAACAACAATATTATCGATAATATTGACACTTCCTGCAATCAATTGCATATAAAGTCTAACACACACACATACACAGACAGAAAAGCAACAGCATCATTACGACTGAAACTGAAGCAATGAAAACAAGAATCTGGCTGCGTGCGAAGCTTCAATGTTGTCTCTCAGGTTCTTCATTTCATTTGTGAACGACAGTGGGAGTTCGGGGTTAAGGGGTTTATGGGGTTTAAATTCTGTTCGCTTTTCACCGTTTTAACTGCATTTGTCTTGAGTATTTTTATTTTCAATTTCGCCTCGTTTGGCTGATTGCAATTTTATGTTCGAAACTTAAGTATAAATAAAAATCGTTCAAAGTAATATCCGCTTATAGTTTTTTCAATACCAATGACGTTGAAGACGCTAGAATTAAGGAAGATAAAAAAAAGTTGAAAGAAAATGTTGTAAATTTTGAGTGTAACTTGCTACTTGCTACAAATCTTGCTGGGGGTATTGAAAAAATTCAATTTACACCATGATTACACGTGCAATACTGTGAACTGATGATGACAGGAATGTTTAAATTTGTTGAAAAAAAAATGTAGTTTTTCAAGGATTTATTTTGTTTCAAAATTTATACAAAAGACTTTATTTTTAACAAAAAATCACACTTCAACCAGGGCTGTGATAGAAAAAAATCATGGAAAGAGAAATTCACATTACAATTTATTTAAAAAAAAATCGCGGAACAGTCCAACCTGTGATAACTTTTTTTATCGCATAGAAACAATCACAGCAGATCCCAAGCTGTAACCACTTTATCGTATTTATAAAAAAATGACAGGTTGTCTCACAGCTTTCCGTATAGAAAAAAAATCATATCACTGAACAGAATGTACGTATGAGGTTTGCAAGGATTATCAGGCAATTCAACTTCTGGTGTAACATCCTCTGGGGAAATCAGGTGCAGCCAATAACTGGGATTCGGAAAAAATCCAAAATTCACAGACAGATCTCTTGGGATCGCGGCTGATCAGAAATCATATATGGTACCACGGGCGTCAGTAGCACCTGGTAACTATTAGTAGCCAGCAGGGGCTAGCAGGATGACAGGTTGTCATCACAGTTTTCCGTATAGAATAAAAATCATATCACTGCCCAAAATGTACGTATGAGGTTTGCAAGGATCATCAGGCCATTCAACTTCTGGTGTTACATCCTCTGGGGAAATCAGGTGCAGCCAATAATTGGGATTTGGCAAAAATCCAAAATTCACAGACAGATCTCTTTGGATCGCAGCTGATCAGAAATCATGTATGGTACCGCAGGCGTCAGTAGCACCTGGTGACTATCAGTAGCCCCTAGTGGCTACCAGGCTGACTATTGGTTGGGCCTCCGAAAGTATACTTCTGTCGAAAAATTATTTCTGTCTTTCAGACTAATTTTGCGGGGAGTTTTACTTTTCTGTTGAGAAGTAACTTTCGGGAATCAGGACAGCTAAAGCTGTGATCGTGTTTTTTCGTATTAAAAAAAATCCCATTGCAGCCGAGGCTCTGATCATATTTTTCGTATAAAAAAATTACAACGCAGACAAGACTGGGATCACATTTTTTTTCATATAGAAAGATCTCAGCACAATTCAGGATATGACCGGATTTTTTCCTATAAAAAACCCATCCCAGTATGTGATCACAAAACCTCAAACAAACCTCGTTCTAATAAGTTCTTCCCTTTTAAAACTTCCAGATCTATTTAATTACATTCCATTCGCCGAATAATAACGGCTATGCAACTTTCTTTCTTAAATCACCAATTAAAAATCAAATGCTCCATCAAACAAGAGAGAAACAATTTCATGAAAAAGAATGTTGGAATTGAATTATCCTGGCGTATCCTTCTTTCATTTAACTCGAATACACAACATAACAGCAAATTAAAAGCAACACTTCAACTTTTCCTTTAAAGTTCGAATGGTGGTGCGAAATGAGAACATAAAATTTGAACTAAAATAGAATGTCACGTGTGTTAAAAACAATCACATTGCTCGAGATGAAATTACAGGCAAATAAAAAAAAGATTGTAAGGATATAACGAAATGAAAAGGCGCTGCTTGAAAAAAGAAAATCGGAATAAAAAAAATCCCATCAACAAAAAAATTTTTTTTGAGTGTTTGATTGCATTTCATGCGATGTCAAAATTAAAAATACTTCTTTGGAATGTTGCCCCATTTAAACTTTTTCTTAAGCCCAAATTCACAATAATCTAACAAACCTAACATGCTCTTCATTTTCCCTACACACATAATCACAATATTGTTAAAGCGTTGTTTCTAATAAGATTGTTGTATTGCGACATTAAAGGCAACAAGTATTAGAAATAATTTCCTGTTCCAAATGAATCTCTTAGTTGTTTCTCTTGTTGTTCTGTCTAATGACAGCAACAACTGTGAAGCACCGTCTAAATGTGTGATAAATTCAATTTAATAAAATTGTTAAAATCGTTTAAATGTTTTGGAGTGTGTCTTGTTTTCCAGCTGAGGAGAAGCAAAACAGCCTGCAACCATCGTTAAAAAAATTTGCCACACTTACACAAAAGAATATTTTGCACCCAGGTGAGCTGAAAATTACATCAACTTAAAACGAAAATAACTAACAAGACATGAAATGAGGGACTCAATAAATGAACGAATAACTGAATTGTTGGAACATAAACGAATAATTTGATAAAGATGGAACAAATGGGCGAATATTAAAAGGTGAACGAATAAATACAAAATCCAAAAAGAAAAACGAATAGAAGCGGCAAAAAATTTCGGCTATGGCGCTACCTATAGCTACAAAGAAGTTTGTGCCGATAAACCCCAGCGCCTTTGACATTCACACTGAAGTAAACTACGATAATTATATTTAGCAATGACTTTAAACATTTACTTTCTGTATTTCTCACATCGTAAAACTTTTCACATGAAACGTGTGAATTGCAACAAAAATAGTGTGAAATGAAACAAAAAATGTTTCACTTATTTTGAATTCTCCTTTGTTAACAGAAGCATCAGCAGAATGGCCCGATATGGTTTTCGTCATCACTCTACTTTGAAAACTTGATGTACTATTTAACTAAATTATTTTAATTAAAAGAATGCGGGAATTGTCTTCTTTTGATAAAATCTTTTAAACATGAACATAAAAAAATTTACATACTTAAGTATGTATGCATGTTAATTTAACAAGATAAACTTTTGATTTTAATATAAAACAGGTTTTTATGGATTTAATATTGAACAATGTTATTTTAACAGTGAACTATATGAAATAAACGTGATTTAAGGTTATATTAATATTTTTCATTTAAAATTAATATGAAATGATGATAAATTTAAATAAAGGGCATACTGTTGCAGAAATTTACCATGATTCTCAATCAACATTTCGCCATGTTATTTTAACATTGGTATTTTTTTTCTGTGTGTTGAAATTTAACTATATCGGTATAAATCTTTAATTTACCTATTCCTATAATCTTTTTCTTTTTTACCTAAAATAGACTTAGTAGAATACCTGGTAGTTAAATTTAAAAAAATCGGTTCATAAATAAACGGGTTAAATACCTAGTAAAATCTTCGCCTACAAAATAATATGTTAAGTAATCAGAAACACATAAAAGCACTACATACAATTCGACTGAAAAACTAATGAATTTTACAAGGGTTGTGCCAAAATGAACAAATTCAAAAGTAAGTAATTTTTTATCTAAATACATCCAGAAAAAAGTAGTTATCGAAGTTCTTATGGAAGAAAGCTACTAAATAACGAGTGAAAGAAGCTATCCATTTTGATAAAGTTTTTACTGGGAGACAAACAAATTTATTTCTTGCCGGAATAATGGTTTTGGCACAAAAGTGTACATATAAGATAAGAATATCAAATATCAATCATATTTCGTATATGTATATAAGAAGTATTAAATCTTCAAAATAAGCCAAGTCGGTCCATTACTTTCCCTCGAAATTTTGCTTTTGCCGATACATTTTTTAGGGAAGAAACAAACAATTTCGAGGACAATTTTCACAATAGGGATATATATAAAAATTTAACCCTTGTTTCTAAAGATATCTTTTTTTCTAAAAAACAAACATAAAAATATTTACAATTATCTTATTTCGAAGACTAAGGGGCTTATAGTGTAAAACACAACGCAACGCCAACAATTTCATTAAAAGCAAAAACAAAATCAAAAATATTTTATAAATTTGTTGTTGCTTTCTACGGACATTCATATTGCTTTTTTCAATTTTCAACGCCACAAAATAGAAGTGTTTGAAATTTACAAATTAAAGATGAATTTCTATAAAAAGTAACAACAAAATTATAAAATATTTTTGATTTTTTGTTTGCTTTCGACACTTTTTTAGAAAAAATCAAAAAAACGGCACTTTGTTAATTTCGGAACAAGAAAATCGTCAAAATGACGATAAATCGTCGAATCTGGCAGCCCTGTTTTTATTATATTTATTTCTTTTGTTGACGTTTCGCTTTTATTTGACACTTAATTACTGTTTTCGCATTCAAATACAGAAACACTTTTATTTAATAAATCGAGAAACGATGGAATTTTTTGTTTCACACTTCATGTAAGAAATTTTACGATGCGAGAAATACAGAAACAAGCTACAGAATACAAAATTATGACTATGAATATGGCAAAGAGTTTAACTCTTAAGATAATTTTGACACCATGACAGTAAAGATGACCTCAAATATGCCGATTCCTTTGGCGACGAATTGACTTCGATTATAATTTTGACTTGGTGAGCTTGACTTTGACTAAAACTACGAATTAAATTATGAATTGAATTTTGATTTGAACTAGATTTGAACTAAGACTTAAGTTATGAATTTAACATTGACTTAAACTAAAGGGTGGTCCAATCAAAACGCACGATGTTAATTGTAAAAAAACTAAAAGTTTTCAGAAAATTATCTTAATATTTTTTTTATTTTGATAGAAGGATCTATGACAATTATGTATGTGTGAAACTGAAATAGCGGCCAAATGCTGGCCCCAGCTTCGGTGGCATAACTCTATCCGATGGTCCATATTTTAAATGACTCTGAGGCATAATTGAGGTTCAATGACCTTTAGCTCTTGAATTGTCCTTGGCTTACTGGCGTACAGTTTCTCTCTTAAATAACCCCAACAAAAGAAGTCCAACGCTGCCAAATGACATGATTTTGACGGCCAATTAACATCGCCGCGACGTGAGATAACTCGGCCATTGACTTTCTTGCGATGACATAACGAACTGAGCGAGTATGCACATGTGGTTTTAACATTTCCTACAGACACGGTTTGCTGAAATTTGCGCACAATTCTCCTGATTGTAGACAAATTTGTTTGATTATGTGGGCCAAAAAAATCACGAAGTCCACGAAATGCTTTTTGATTTTAAAGCTCATTTTCGTAAAAGGCTTAAACAATCCTAAGGCGCTGCTCAATTGTGTACCTCTCCATGATGAATTTGTGAAACACTGAAACAAAGAAATGTCAAATTAAGTTGGGCAAAAAACTTGACGTTGAGTTAACATCGTGCATTATGTTTTGACCACCCTTTATGACTTAAGTAATGACTTTAACTACGACTTGAAATGTTTGTTGACTTATGACTGAATCTACAACGTAAACTTAGACATTAACTGCCTATTTCACGATGTAATTTTTATTATGACTTAACTTGGACTTCAAATATGACTTGAAGATTAATTTGAACTATGACTTTAAAAATGAATTGATTTATAGCAAGTTAAAATTCAAGTTAAAATTATATATTTGAATAAATTTAAAATACTGTACAGTTCTTACACTCGATACGCCTTTAATAACACCCGATTAAACCATATGATGCCATCCATTAAGAACCCCGAAGTTCTTAACTATATTAGTAGGATAATTAGCGACTACTTAACAGATAGAACTTTTTAGTACGAAAGTAACAATGCTATACAATATTGTCCAACATCAGCAGGAGCCCTTCAGAGCTCTGCACAAGGTCCACTTTCGTAGAACACAATAAATAACGAGTTACTGGAGTTAAGAATACCTGCGGAGGCTAATATTATTTGATTTTCTGGTGACATAACGTAAACATAACATAAAATCCCTCGATAAGGCTTTAACAACACCCGATGTAACCCTATGATGCCATCCCGCAGGAACCCCGAAGTTCCAAACTATAGGACAGATAGGACACTTTGGTACGATAGCGACAAAGTGGTGCAATATTATCGAACATCAGCTGAAGTCTCTCAAAGGTCCACTTTTGAAGTTAAGATTACCTGCAGAGGCAATTGTAGTGCCAGCAAGAAACTGGGACGAAGATCAAATGTATACAAAGCATACAAATTGGATCATAACAACCTGGCCTTCAGAAAACAGGATTGGATCCAGCAGACCATTAACCGAAGCGGTTCTAATAAGGAACCCAAGGTAACCAAAAGTGACAATCTGCATCAAAGTAGGGGGAACAGAAATTAAATCGGTAGGTACGATAAAATGCCTAGAATTCAAGATTGATGAAAGGCTTTACTTGAAGCCCAATATGAAAGAGCATGAGCAAAGGCTACGGCTGTAAATAAGGCTCTTGCCAGGATAATACCAAATGTTGGAGGGCCGAGACAGAGCCGAAGAATATTTTTGTCTAGACTTACTATGTCTATCGCACTGTATGAAGCAGCTCTATGGGCAAACTCAATAAGAAGCACATCACACATATGAGTGTAATGTTTTTATATCAACCAAGCAGCCTAAGAGTGAAATAATAAGTTACGTCTATAGAAATATATAGCCTTGAAAGAAAAAAGGCGTAATTGCTGGAATTATTCCTCTGGACTTCGCAGCAGATAAAGCTTATAGGATATTTTTGGCGAAGGAATCAGACTCAGTTTAGTGAAAATTCTTGGAGCTAAACGAAAAAATGACTAAATGGCAATCTAGATAGGAGAACATTCGTAAAGGCCGATGGACTTATAGCCACATTCCAGAAATATGAAAATGAATGGAATACAACCATGAAAATGTTGATTACCACCTTACCCAGTTCTTGGCTGTCGATGGAGGCTATAGCGACTATCTTTTTAAATATGGGCACGAAAAGCCAGCCAATATGTCAGGAAGGATAGAATACGGAATTCGAGGTATTTTCGAGATTTGAAGACTGAAGACGTGGAATGGAGAATAATCAAAAACCAACTTTTACTTCTGAAATTATAGTGGATGCGATGATGTTCTCAGAGGAAAATTATCTCGAACTACACAACCGAAATTAACATGTTTGTAAGAACAGAAGACAGAGAGCGCATACGTTATATGGGGCCAGTTAAGATGCCGAGAAATCAAGGGTAATGAGGCTGGCGAAGGAAAGCTGTCGAGTCTCACACAATGAAAGAGCCGAATACATACCCTATACTTGAACTAATGTACTCGATTATTTCATGTGTTTTCATCACAAATATAAATAGACTATTTTGCACAATAGAAACTGCAATGATTACACAATTTCTTACATTTTTATGCCCCCCCCCCCCCCCCCCTTTCTACAAATATCACATTAAAAAGGTAAAATAAAACTTCAAGACAAACCAAAATCTATTAAACCACACACGGTGTTCAAGTATATGTAATTTTATCCGTCTGTGTGTAAGTTAGTGCAGTTAGATGCGTGTACTCATTTGTATTGTGTGCTCTCTACCGGAAATAGATGTTCAAATTATTTGAAATCCTTACTAAATTGTTAAAGTAACATGGGCATGTTCATGTTTCTGTTTGTCTTAAAATCGTATTTTATTTATTTCCAGGGTAAATGACGGCCGCCACAAGTGCCATGTTCATGGTTTTGTTTTACCTTTAATCAGAAGGATTGTTTGTAATTTTTGTATTGAAAAAAAAAGACAACTAAATTGTCGTTGGAATTACAAATATGTTATTATAAATGGATTGTGAGCAGTTGTTTAATCTAGAATCGTCGTAAAAGAAACTACAATTAGAGAGAATGTCTTTGAAGTTTTATTCTAATGTGTCTTTGTTTTGGAAGGCGCTTGAGCACATGAATAGGAAATTAAAGTAGAAAGCATAATGTCAGTTTGAACGACAAAATGGCTAAACATTTTTTAATGTTTTAAGAAATTAAAGAAAAAATACTTTTAAGCCATCTTAGCTTATCTCTTACGACCAATAAAATGTCTATAAAAAAATCGTTCTGGTGATTAATAACAACAGAAAAATGAAATAACTTAATTGCTAAAAGTCTCAATTGGTCAGTTAAATAACAAAAAGAACTTTACAATATAAAACTTTGCAGAAATTAAGCCCAAGATGACTTTTCAAGGATTAAACTATGAACAAGATGCAAAAACTTACTTTAAACAAAAAAAAAAAAAAAAACTGAGCAAAAAAAACCATTTTTCTTAAACAAAACATGGGAACAATTTGTATTGTTCAAAGTCATTTGGTCATGTTAATGTTCATTAATCGTGATTTACACAGCTTTTATTCATAGACACTAATTGCCATTTCTCTGCAATTTTCATGCTGCTTTTTGCAAACTTTATTTTATTTCTTAATGAAATGATTGTACAATGAAAACTGAAAACCTTAATACAAAAAAATAGTAGCAAAAGACTATAACAACTCGTTAACTAGTGATTCTTTTGTAGAGATTTTTATACATGGTCATTACAATATTGACGGGACAAATGGTATGTTAAGGTATTAAATCTTTAAAGTTCATAGATTGGACATCAAAACAATTTTACAACAAATTTTGAGTTTTGCTAAAATATAAGTGTGTTCGTACACAGAAAGAAAAAACTCGTACTGAATATAAGTTTCTTCCACTTAATTTAAGTACTACTCATACTCTTATACTTAGGTACGAACAACACCAAAAAGTACGTTAAACAATCCAAAATGGTATTACCTTCAAAAACTATTGCATTCTATATGCGTTAATACGCGTGTTTTTGTAAAAGTTTGTAAAATAAAAGGAAAAATAGGAAGCAAAATATTCCCGAATTTTATTTTTTTAAATTATTTTGTTTAAATCATAACGGGTATGCTGCTGGTGTAAAATAATTGAGAGTTATTCTATAAGCAAAGGGGTGAACACAAAAAATGAGAAACAAACATGTGTATAAACGTACTCTTTTTATTATGCTTCCATGTGTAGAAATTTGTTGTTGATTTTTTTTAACAATTAGTCGTCAACAAAAAGTAGTTACTCCGACTCCAACCGCTGAAATTCCAACTCCGACTCCTAGTCTAACCTTAATGCTAAATGTATATGGGCTGGTCCTTATTTGGCTTTAAAAACTTTTTTTAATGCAGTACCTTTTAAATGGTTAAATATAGCAAGAAACGGATTCAGTAAAAATTTCGAATCTGGAAATTATTAGAATAATTTTTTATGCTGAAAAATTTTGGAGTCGGAGTCGAACATTTTTTGTGGGTACTACGACTCCAACTCCGGTACAAAAATCTTAACTCCGACTCTACAGCCCTGTTTACAACATTGGCTACACAAAATTTTTTATTTTCAAAGGTTATGGCAACACTGCTTGTTGGTATATTTTAATGTTAGATATACTCATCAGAATTTTGGTGTTGAAAATTAGTCAGCTCGGTCCATAAATTGCTGAGAGATGAGCAAAAAAAAAAAATATTTTCCAAAACAAATATTTTTTTAAAAAGGTACCAAAATGTTGAAAAAGTGCTCTTTTGCTTGGAGGTCAGTACCATCTAAATATTTCAATTTTCCATCGCTGATAAACGTGTTAGTAAAAATAATATTCTCTCTCTCTCTCTGTCTATCTCTGGCTCTCTGGGGTAAGTGTCTATGTAGAAATCAATCTGATGATTTGTATAGGATATTACAAATTAATAAAACAAAATCGTGCAAATTTTTATACTGGTTTTTGTTGCGAAAATATGCCAAAGTGTTCCCGATTTATAGATATTTTCGTAACTTTTCAAAATATGTTAAGGAATAGAATCTTTTAAATATCTGGGGTTCTTTAATAAGTTGTAATTGTAATAAGACTAGATATGTAATGACTACAGAATATTAAGAAACAAATATATCATATAGGCGACCTAAAAAGAACCCTACATTAATACAGTGGAATCTTTCAGGACACCGAGGGGACCATTAAAATGTGTCTGTACATGAAGAACCTTCCCAGTTTAAAAGCTTATATTGGACTTTTTCAAAAACTGCGGTAAAAGATGAAATAAGACTATAAAATACGTGTAACCGAAGCTAAAGGAAATCTAAAATTGCCGCCAAGGCGAATTCATATATCGGGTGAAGACACTTCTACAACAACATTGTGTATTTATTGTGGCTTTAGTTGCTCGATAAATCAAAACATTAAGCATTTTTTGATCTTTCTTTCTCTAAATATAATAAAAGTAGCTCAGCTGTGTTTTCAACGCTACCCGTTAAGTGAATTTGCCTTGACTAAGCCGTTAGTGATAAAAATTATATTATATTATATTTAAACCTTAAAAACCAACATAATTAAGTCTAAAAAGTAAACCAGAATATACTTACCATAGCGTACCCAAAAGGAATGTAGAGTAAAACCTAAAAAAAGAGAAAAGGATATAAAGTTAATATAAAACTAATTCTCTGGCGTATAACTTCCGCAATTAGGCTCAATTCTTTTACAAAAGGCTTTCACTAGGAAACTAAGAAAAAAGAAATCAAAATGAATCTAGCAAAAAAAAAAAGAAATCTCGAGCTAAAACTCATTATGTTAAAAATAAATGTGGTTGCAGCAGGGAATTAAGAAGCAGAAGATGATACTTGGTGATGGCTACAAAGTAAATGTTATTGCTGATTTTCGATTTCATTGTTCTTCCAATGTTTTTGTTTTTTTCTTTTTTGTTTTAAACGTAATTTTTGCGCCATTGTATAATTGGAAAATTGTACATTAAATGAAATCAATCAGGCGCAACATTTCACATTGTTTTAAAAGGAAAGGAAAGCAAAGCAGGGAGGAAGTCGGTAACTGAGTGTTAACAAAAGGCTGGCTTATGTAACTAGCAAAAGGGAAACTTTGTGTGTCTGTCTGTCTGCTTTTTTTTTTCTTTTCATTTGGAAAAATGTTTCCTAACCATTTTGATCTTTTGATGAGTTGTACAATTTTCCTTTATTTCCGTTATATTTAAATTTTTTTTTTTTTTTTTGTTTTAGTTTTGTGCCTGAAAAATTGTCAGTATTTTTTTTGGTTTATTTTATAACATTTTTCTATATTATTTTTTTTTTTGTTTTGCCATTTGCCCAGTGTGGGTGCTAAATTAATTTGAGCCTTTTGTTCTGGTCTAGTGCAACTTTGCTAGTACATACTTTCCTTTTTTTGGGATTTTTTTGTTTTTAAGTTTTTAACAATTTTGTGCAATAATTTTTTTGCTTGTCTTGTATGTTCAATTAATGTTTTAAATTAAATTTAAAATTTCCTATAAATATTAATGATGCAATGTTTCATAAAAAAACAGCAATTTTCTTTAGCGCTGATTTTAAGGGAATTCTTTTTTTAAAATTAAGTTTAATTAATATAAAGCGCTTAAGCATATTTTAAATTTTACAAGAGAGTCGAAAAACTAAAACTCTTTAGCTTCAACTTGAGATAGTTGTAACTTCGTTTTAACAACGATTAGTCTTCGTCGCTGTTAAAACGTAAAATTATTTAAGTTGTCTTTTATATTGCAAAGATTAAGGAAGCCAATGAAAGGAAATGCAAGTTTTTAAACATAATTTTTATTAAAAATGTAATAAAAGGCCGGTTCCTGCTTCCATAAAGCATTAAAAACTTAATGTTTTTTCTTTAAATATTAAAAGAGAAACTTTACTAAATTCGGCGCTTAGTACCTCAACCAATTTATTAAAATTTTTATCATAAATGTTTATATAACAAAAATGCTTGATTACTACGTGGTAAAGAAAAAAATTTGTTAATTTATTGCATTTTGTTTGATGGTAAGTGTAGTAAGTAGTGTGGTACATGCATTAAAACTCAGATATTTTAAAACCTATAACCAAATAAAACTGGACTGCACCGACAATCAAGGAGAAAACTTTAGTGAAGTGAAGGCTGGCCTCTTAAATGATTCACGTTTGAAGGTAAGACTGTACGATAGAAGAATCCATAGTAAAAGCTAAAACTGGACCATGTAATATTCCGCCAGTAATGCTTAAACTTTTAAGATCTCACATTGAAGCTAAAACTGTATAACGGCCGATATTGCGGCTCAAAACTGACTGATAGCACAATTATGAATAAAAATTCCCCGGTAGCTTTTCCAATTAGTAATTTTTCCTATTAAAACTCAATTGAAAATATGGGAAAGGGAAAAAACTCCCGGGAAATTTTTATTTATTATTGGGCTGAATATAAAGGCCAACGGGCAGAATAAGGACTTATAATTTAAACTAAATTTTAATTATAATACATCCACGGCTGGGGCTAAAACTTGTTTACATAAAGGTAAACAATTAAGGCTAAATCTAGACTGTCTAACGACACACGATAGAGGCTAAGACTGGACTTTATCAGAGTTTAGAAAACTGCAGTTGATACCAAAAACTGTCGAACAAAAAACCAAAATTTTTGTACAACTTTTCGCTTTTTGAGTTGGTTTGAATTAAAAGCAACAGTTTTTTTTTTCCAATGACAAATGAAGAAGTTGAAGAAATGGCGGTTTTTGTACTTTGACTGCAGTTTTTTAAATGCTGGCCTTTATGAAAACCTACGATTTAGACTAAAACAAAAATATGTAAAGACCCACGATTGAGGTTAAATCCGTATCACGATTAAGTTGCACCATGATCTTTTTACTAGAGGCCTGCACGATTCCATATTAACAAAAAGGATGGTTAAATTTTAAGGGCCGATGTTGATTGCGAATAAAACACAAATTATTTAGGAAATTATTGTCATTTCTTTTTATTATGATAATATTGGTATGGTTCAATTATGTTTGGAAGAAAATATCGGCCAAATGGTGGCACACCTCCATCCGATGGTCCAAATATTCGATGATGCTGAGGCATAATTTAGGTTATATGCCGATAATGTGCCGAATTATCTCGTCCTTTAGCTCTTGAATTGTTGCTGGCTTATCGAATAACCCGAAAGAAAGAAGTCCAACGGTGTCAAATCACATGAACTTGACGGCGAATTGACATCGCTGCCACGTGAGATAACACGGCCATTAAATTTGACGCGCAAAAGAGCCATTGTTTCGTTAGCTGTGTGGAAAGTGCCACCGTCCTGTTGAAATTACATATCTTCCACAACCACACTCCCAATTCGGGCCATAAAAAGTTTCGACAATCACTCTTGGATTATCATGCGTCCAAATGCGGCAATTCTGCTTATTGAAGAATCCTCTGAGGTGAAAATATGCCTCATAACTGAAGCTGATATGCATTTTGATTTGAACACTAATTTTCATAATAAGCCTGAATAACTTTAACGCGTTGCTCGATTCAAATGGTTCAAATTGAGTTAGTCTGAAATTGAGAAATGTCAAATGAAAAGACAACGAAAGAAACAATGAAAAAGTCGATTTTTAATTTTTGATTAGTTAGGGCCTTTTGCGTCTTAGGTAACGAAATACTGAAGAGAACTGTAGACCACCAATGTGCGTAAGTGTCTGAACGTATAAAAGCAAGAAACAAATGCTTCACCTAGTGAAAGTTCGAGTATAAAAACTACTTTTAAAAATTAGCAAGGGAAAACAAAATACACACAGCACTACGAGTGGGAAGAACAAATATACACATTCTTTATTTTTTGGTGAGAGTTTGGGATACGTTTGAACGAAATATTTTGTTTGTTTATTTCTTTAATAATATTGCAACAAAGATTTTTGCAAAAAAAATTCTTTGTTAGGGTACGCCACATACGATTGTATTGATACACAACTAAACATCATCAATTCCCGCAGACTGCACGAGGTAATTTTCAAATAGTAAGAGTAAAGGCAACATTATTTTACTGTATTAAAAGGGCTTGAAAGAAACAAATACTGTCAAAAGAGTATTTTTTATATTCTTGTACCCTCCCAGCACTATTTAAGTTGTGCGAAGAACAGTAATACATTTGCCAATGTAATTGTACACAAACGTTTTGTAAACGCATTTATTTTTTTGTGTGTGTGTTATTTTCAAATACACCTCATGGAAGGCTTTTGCTCTATAGAATATTTGTCCGTTTAAATTCCAACAATAAAATTTAAATCTTGACTAAAAATATTTTATTGATATTTAAACTTGGTAATAGAAACATTTGATTTCAGCTAAAATTGATTTATGGGTCGATATCATGAATTGACTACAATCGAGGATTGAAAACGGCCAAGTGCGAAAATGGGTTTAAATAATTATTTTTCGGTTGATACTGTTTTATAAGACCTTTTTATATATTAATAAGCAATGGGCCATGTATATTTAAGGATTTTAATGATTTTTGCACCGCACGGAAATGACAATAGTCCAACAGAAATGATATTTGTGCGGCACGGTAATGACTGAGCAGCATGGTTATGACGTTTTATCATGTATTGCAGCTAAATAAAATACATACAGCAATTTATGGAAACACATTTAATAAAATGCATACGTTATGTCCATTCTTTGGATTATAATTCCAGGTGTACTTTTTAAGTTTGGGGAACATCAAATTTCTTAAATAATTACCATAGATTGAATAATCTCAAATATACATTGAAAAGGTAATTCCCGTGTTCCTTTTGTCATTACCGAGGTTTAGATTATTCCCATGGTAATGACTGCACGGTAGTGATGGAAACGTGAGTATTCTTGGATTTAAATGTGAAAATCTTCAAAAATTTTTATAAAACATATTAGAATCTAATAAAGACTTAAAAAATGAACAAACCAATACAACGAATTTGGAAATTATAATATAAATAACGGAAAAATATACTTACCACGGGAATGACAAAATTTCAGGAACATGCGCAAAAAACACTAAACATTTCAAAAGCTCTCAAACAACTGACTACATTTTTCACTTCTGTCAATACACTTTAAAACTAACGGGAATTGTCGTTACATTGACAGTTAACACCTAACCAAAAAACCGATTTAAAGCATTGTTTTTTAATAAACAAATTGGCCCACGGGGAATGACGAAAAAAATTAGCCACGGACTAAAATGTCTCAAAATCATAAGTTTTAAAATAAAATTATATTTATGAAATTAACATTGAGTTGGTTTATTCTTCTCGAATAACTTGACGTACTTCATTTATAATATATATTTTGAGATACTAATGAAAATCTGTGTTTTTTGAACACAAAACGTTTGGACGCACACCATGGTAATGACGATTTGCACCGTGCCACCAAATTTTTTCATAAAAATATCTAAAATGTTTTATTTTGATTTCCGCGCCTCGTTGAAGTACATTTTGTTTTATTCAATCCTGTTCTCAGAATTTTAATTTTGTAATACTTTTAATACAAAATGCGTCGGGCCACAGAATGTAGTCATTTCGTGATATCGACCCTTATATAAAACTTATGATTAATGCTATAAACTATAAAAAGACTTCCATTGAAAGCTTAAACATAAGTATGTTGGGTGTATAATTAAGAAATGCGGGATTTAATATTGGTACAATTATTATTATTATTTATTAATAGATATTCAGATTGTATATACATATTTACAAATTCATTCATCTATAATATTATGGTATCTATATTTGGCATAACATAATGTTGTGAGCCAGATTGGCCATAATACTAGATATTATTTTAATTTAAGATTTTTAATTTCTTTTAAATTCATTTACACTAAAGTTTATACAAATTTATAAATTCAAGCTAAAATATTTTTGTAAAAGGGAGACTAGAAATTGAATGCATTCATTATTAATTTACGATATTTTGAAGATGATTCTATGTATTTGTATAAGGAGAGAAAGTTAGATCCATTCAAGATGTTTAGCACCTCAATAACACTAATGTCTAATAAATCACTGATGTTTTAAATGCTGGTTTAGTTGAACTAAACTTGAATTTGTCTGTAGTTTAAACTCAACAACTATAAATCAGTGTCCCATGTATTTTATGTTGTTAAAAAAATAATATGTGGCAGCACTACGATAAGTCTTATCAAATTCATATTGTCTGTATTGGTAGTTTAAACGCCCAACTTTATGCGTTTAAAGATGGTTTATATGTTTACTGATTTATAGATTTGTTGGTTTAAACACATTTTAAACCAAAATGAGAGTTTAACTTGCTCTGATTTTTTATCCCTAAGTTGATATTTTCCGAACTATGTTAACCTTAGTTCTTTATAGATTGGACAAACACCAATAAAGTGGTACGTATTTTCAGATACCTCTAAGTTGCAGATAGAGCAATTGTCTATTGGGATATTACTAAAGGATTTGGCATTTAATTCAAGTAACCCTCCTCTGGCTTTAATTATTATGCTGGTAATGCGGGATGAAAAGTTTGACGTTAACAGAGGTGTATTGGTAGAGTTATAATTCATCTCAGATTTTAACGATCATTAGCAATTAAAAGTGTCATTCTTCTCGGAACATATGAATTTTGCTTCGAAAGGGAAGGGTATTCTAGTCAGTGTTCTAGAGTGGTAGTAAAGGGGCAAAGGAGACATCGCCCTTGCTACTTGACGCCGATTTTTCTAAAAGCGTATGGAAAATTACAGCTACTCGTTTGTTTGCATATTCTGTGTATTCTTTGCCAATGTTTCCTTCAAACGAATTAATTGTGTTTGGTGTAGGATACGTGAAATCGTCCGGTCGGATTTCAGCTAGCATTTCATAATTGACATTGAATTTGCTGATGATTTATTTATTTGTTTGGCGCTCAAGCTACATCTTGGACAGGCAAAATCGTCTATCAACGTCTCTCGACTTTAACTCGCACATTACCCAAAATCCTGTCGCTTAGACGAAATTTCTACTTGAGTTGCTCTCAATGATTTTGAAAGTTCTTCTTTAGTTTAATAATTATATTCGTGGATGAATGCCTTCAATTCATTACCTTTGAACTGCTTGGCCAATTATGAACTAGCTGCAATTAATGGAAGTTTCTAAGAAGATCTTTTTTTAATTTCTTTAATTTATTTTTTTCGCTTGGGATCTAATAAAGTTCGAAGGTCACCGGAGGCTGAAAAGATCTGACACTTTGAGCCTAGCAGGCTTTTTTGACACTTGAATGCAATTAATTAGCGGTTACATTGGTAACGCCTAACAAATACAAAGAAGAATTAGGATTAAGCTTTGAATACATATTGTAATTTTTGACAAGAAAGATTAAAAAAAAAAATTTTTTTTTTTTCAATTTAATTTATGTATATATTTTTTACAATTTGTTCACATTTTTTTATTTTGAGCCTCAACAGTTGTTAGTTCAAATTTTGTTCGCCCTAAATTCACCAAATCGCTTTGGCGTTAGAATTTTCCCATTCTGTTTTAACTACCCACTTTTTACTCCCACACAGATACAGAGTAGTTTGTATACACATAGCTGCAAATAACCATAGCATTGCAACAGCTTGGTTGCAATGCAACATTGCACACATGATGAATTTATAGCACTTTAGAATTTTTGCTATATGGGCAATATATTTTTCCTAGTTTCCTATATTTTTTTTTCTTTTTTCCTCTATTTTAAGTTTAAACTAAAACTGATAAAAGTGACAATATTTTTTATGTTATTTTTCTTTAGTTTTTTAGTTTATATTTTTTGCTGAGTTTCAACATGGGACTTATGGCTTTCGAGTGTTTAGATATGAATAGTATTGTTGCGTATTTTTTTTTTTTTTTGGTAATATCTATAAACTTACAAATATTCCATGTGGCAGGAACATGAATGTGTCAAAATACTTGTTATGTGTGAGTGTGTTTTTTGTGAAAGAAATATTTATGACTTAATGTAAATAAAGACAGCAGTAAATAAAATGAGATACAAGAAGCCGTTATAGTTAGTAATAAAGCATTTAACAGGAAGCACGTAAAAGGCAGCTGTAACTAAAAATATATTACAGTTTATGTTTAGTTCAGTTCTTGTTAAAGGTCTAAATCAGGGACTAGTTTTGGTATAAGTTCTAGTAAAGGTTTAAGTTTTATTTATAATTTAGTTATGTTGAGTTGCTTCGTTCTAATTGAGTTCTTATTTAGTTCAGTTCTAATTTAGATTTTAAATTAGCTCTGGTTCAGTTTGCTTTTATTTCAGTTCTAGCTTAGTTCTTGTTCAGATCTAGTTCATTTTTATTTTATTTATTATTTTTTCAGTGGTTTGAAAACTTAAGTAAATACTTTACAATACTGAAAACATTATTTCAATTCGTTCAGTATCGAATGAAAGAATTAGATATACAGTTGCTTTTGAATAGAAAACTGGCAGAATTAGCCCCAAGTTCTAGTTCAGTTCTAGTTCGGTTCTAGTTCAGTTCTAGTTCAGTTCTATTTCAGTTCAAGTTTAGTTCTATTTCAGTTCTAGTTTAATTCTAGTTTAGTTCTAGTTCAGTTCAAGTTCAATTCTATTTCAGTTCTAGTTCGGTTCGAGTTCAGTTCTACCTCAGTTATAGTTTAGCTCTAGTTAAGCTCTAGTTTAGCTCTAGTTCAGTTCTAGTTCAGTATTGTAAATGAGATTACAAGAGAAAACGTTACAAAGAGAACAGGCTCTTGCATAGATCACATTCTTATCAGAAACAATCAGGCAAACACACAAACCTATGCAACGATAGTGAAAACGAACATCTCTGACCACCATGCACTTTTTTGTTGTACAAAAGAAGAAACTGAAAAAGACAATTTAAACCAGGGTGCGGAAAATCTACGACAGGGTGTAAAATTAAGCAGTTTTAAAGTAAACAAATATATTAAAACAATAGAATGGAACCGATTAATAAATCAATATATGAGTACAAACGAAATATTTAATAAAATATATGTAACGTTCAAAAACCTTTATGATTCATCTAAAACATTAAACAAACCAAATAAAAAACAAAGAAAAATAAATCCATGGATGAGTGAAGAATTATTAAGACATTGTGAAGCTCGGGATAAACTTTATACCAAATGGTTGAATAGCAAAAGTAATAAAAATTATGAATACGATTATAAAAAATTTAGAAATTGTTTGAATAAAAAATTAAATTATGCTAAGAACTATTATTTTAAAATTAAATTTATAGAAAATTAAAACAACATAAGAGGTACCTGGCACCTAATTTACGAAATTATTGGCAAAAAAAATAACAAATATTGATAACTTATTATTAAACACTTTTAAAAATAACAGTATTGAAAATATTGCAAATAAATTTGAGATTAACTTTAATGATAATGTCAAAAAAATCCTACACTCATGTAACATCAAAACTTTATTAAACCATCCACCAAGAATCCAACACTCCATGTTTCTATATCCCACAAGCGAAGAAGAGGTATATGGTGTGTTAAAAAATGTAAAAATAAATAAAGGCGCAGGATGTGATGGAATAAGGCCAAAGGACTTAAAAATAAATTCTATACAACTGACACCAGTAATTACCACATTCATTAATTCAATTATAAACGATGCTACTATACCTAACATATTAAAAACTTCGTCAATACGACAAATTTATAAAAGTGGTTCTAAAACCGATATGAATAATTATAGGCCCATTGCCATACTACCGGTGATTGAGAAAGTCCTAGAAGAAATATTAGTACGAAGGCTCAACGAATTCCAAATAATAAATCCCAATCAATATGGATTTCAGAAGGGAAAAAACATAAATAAGTTATTAAGAAACTCCTCAAACCATATAAATACATGTTTAGGTGAACAATTACACTGTCTCGCGCTCTTTATCGACTTCAGTAAAGCTTTTGACACAATATCTCACAGCAACTTATTAAGTATATTGGAAAGAAACGGCATTAGAGGAAAATGCTTAGAATGGTTTCAAAATTACTTGAGTCTTAGAACCTACCAAGTAAAAATATGTGAAACATTAAGCGACAAAACTAATACAACAAATGGTGTTCCACAAGGCTCAAAACTGGGTCCGATATTATATCTTATATATGCAAACAAAATGTTATACAATCTACAAGACTGTTCCACATTCGCTTATGCTGATATTATGCAGAAACAATTAAATGAAGTTTCAAGATGGTGTCATGACAATGGCTTAGTGATTAACGCTTCCAAAACAAAAATTATGCATATTAGGCCACCTCATCTCACCAAAACGGAAAGAAATATAATATTCAATGATTTTCAATGTCTACACAATATGAACAACACCGGTTATAAGGATACCTGCAATAGCACAATAGAGTTCGTGAAAACGTACAAATATCTGGGTGTATACGTGGACGAAAATTTTAAATGGTTAACCCACATTCAGCAACTTTCAAAAAAACTCCGTAAAGCCGCATATAGTCTCTACCATCTAGGCAATTGCTCAACTTTTGATGTACTCAAGCAGGCATATTTTGCGTTATGTGAGTCGTATATTAGACATGGGATCACAGCATGGGGGAGTGCAACATATTGCAGATCTATACCACAAATCCAAAACCAAATCTTATAAATATTGTCAAAAAATAAGCAACACCACCAACAACTTCAAACAGCACACGTATATGAAACCATAAACAACATACATAACAACTTATCAAATGCCAACAATTCTAACAACACAAACATCAATAACACACCTAATGTATTTACCAGCACAATCGAAGTTAGTACAGATAACAACAACTCGCGTATCATTGAAACAAATAATAGAAGTAATAACACAAATAACACCAGCAACACATAAAATGTCATTAACAACATCACAATCACCAATAACATCATCATCAATATAAACAACACATATAACTACACTACAAGTAGCATGCAAACAACAAACAACAACATCAATACCAATAACGTAAACATAAACACCAATATTACAACAAACACACAAAACTCCAACAACATTGCCAGAAATCTTGAAGTATTAAACGTAAAAAGTCTCTACCACAATTCTCTAATCAATGAATTTTTTAACGATCCTAGGTTTTTAAAACCGATAGGTCATACATACAACACAAGGCTTCGAACAGAAGGAAGATACAAAGTCCAACAGCACAAGAACAACTATGGCAAAAACTCATTGCATACAACACTTCCAAATATCTTCAATAAATTACTACTATATTTACTACAGATTTCAAGCCCGTATCAAAGAAAATCATATTTAAAAAAACATTTTATTAATTCGCAATGAAAAATAATGTATAAAAATAAATATTTTAATATCATTTATTAACATATGTAATTAATAATACAAACTAAAATTAAAATTTGAATTTTATTTTGATATCCTGCAGATAAGCCAACTGGCTTCGCGGGATTAGATATAAGATCCTTAATGTATATAAAGAAAATATAAATAAAGATGTCGAATTAAAAAAAAATAAAAAATGTATAGCTCAGTTCAAGTTTAACTCTAGTTCAGTTCTAGTTCAGTTCTATTTCAGCTATAGTTCAGTTCTAGTTCAGTTCTAGTTTAATTCTAGTTTAGTTCTAGTTCAGTTCTAATTCACTTCTATTTTAGTTCTAGTTTGGTTCGAGCTCAGTTCTACCTCAGTTATAGTTTAGCTCTTGTTCAGTTCTAGTTTAATTCTTGTTTAGTTCTAGTTCAGTTCAAGTTTACCTCTAGTTCAGTTCTAGTTTAATCCTAGTTAAGTTCTAGTTCAGTGCTTGTTCACTTCTAGTTCAGTTCTACCTCAGTTATAGTTAAGCTGTAGTTCAGTTCTAGTTTAATTCTAGTTAAGTTCTAGTTCAGTTCTAGCTCAGTTCTAGTTTACCTCTAGTTCAGTTCTTGTTTAATTCTAGTTCAGCTCTAGTTCAGTTCTAGTTCAGTGCTTGTTCAGTTCTAGTTCAGTTCTAGTTCAGTTCTATTTCAGTTCTAGTTCAGTTCTAGTTCAGTTCTAGCTCAGTTCAAGTTTAGCTCTAGTTCAGGTCTAGCTTAGTTCTAGTTCAGTTCTAGTTCAGTTCTAGTTCAGTTCTAGTTCAGTTCTAGTTCAGTTCTAGTTCAGTTCTAGTGCAGTTCTAGTTCAGTTCTAGTTCAGTTCTAGTTCAGTTCTAGATCAGTGGTAGTTCAGTTCTAGTTCAGTGCTTGTTCAGTTTAAGTTCTAGTTATAGTTCAGTTCTAGTTCAGTTCTAGTTCAGTTCTAGTTCAGTTCTAGTTCAGTTCTAGTTAAATTCTAGTTCAGTTCTAGTTCAGTTCTAGTTCAGTTCTAGTTCAGTTCTAGTTCAGTTCTAGTTCAGTTCTAGTTCAGTTCTAGTTCAGTTCTAATTCAGTTCTAGTTCAGTTCTTGTTCAGTTCTGCTTCGGTTCCTGTGTAATTTAGTTCTTATTGAAGTTTTATTCAGTTTTAGTTCATTTCTAGTTTCAGTTAACTTTATCGATACAGTAATATTTAAGTGTATATTTACTTGCTGTCTTTTTGTTTAAATTTTCTGCTAACTCATGGCCTATAAACTTCCTTACTTGTATGCATTTTCCCAAAATATTTTGGATAAATTCATTAAGAGTGATTTAGAAAAAAAACTTCCTTAACACCACAAAAACCGATAAAAGAAGACTGTCGAACAACACAAGTTTCTCTATTCCTTTGTACATTGTCTTTTATCCTTTTTTATTTTTACTTCCCCAAAACATATGCCACGATTAATTTTACGCTTCAGTGTGTCAAGTGGCATAAAAACCAATTGCAGTTAAAACTCTGGAAAAACAAGTAAAGGAAAAAACCTGAATCAAATTGATGCAGTAATATTGAAATGTGTGTTTGTGTTTGAGTATGTTAAACGATCATACGAGGTCGTTTTAATATATTGACCATTAATACTCGTTGCAACAGCATCCGTTTCCGGTTTGTAAAACGCAATGTAAAATTTGGGGGGTTAAAGTCAACCCAGGCAGGCTCAAAATATAAAATGCCACAAACTGCCAAAACTCAACTTCCTATTACATGAAACAAAACACTCACATTTACACATTTTTTTTTTTTTTTCATTTATTAAAACGGGATGACCGAAAAACGGGCTCCCGATTTATAAACATTTTGTAAACTGAGTGAAAGATGTGAATTCAAACAAATACACAGTTACTTGCATTTATATACACGAAATTACATGACTATGTATGTAAGTATGTATTCATTTATGAAAAGAAAGTGTTGTGTTGGCATTTTGTGGCCGTCATTTAAGGTCGAGAGTAGTCTGACAAGTAACTTTAAAAGTGCCAACAAATCGCAAGTCGAGGTTCTATGAAAATTTTTTGCAAAACCCACAAAAAAAATTTTAGTTAAATAACTGTTTAAAACAGGTTTTTTTAATATTTTTAAGTTCATTATCAGTTTGCCTTCTATAACTCCTATCTTTGCGGCTGTTTTTGGACATTTTCATATATGCACATGTTAATATAGAAATTATTGTTGGTGTGTGCATGCACCGTATCCTGGCTGCGTCTGCATTATTCTATATGGAACATCAGTTTTAATGGCTAAATTACAACAAATGTTTATTATTCTGCTGTGGTAGCACCTTTTGAACACATCACACGACCACACCGAAAATATTATGATGCAGTAAAACCAGAAGCTTAAATGAATAGATTTTATATAATAAGAAATTTTTAGTGTTCAATCGGAGAACATTTTGTAAACCATATTTCGAACTCTACGTTTCGTGCATACGCCTGTGATTGTAAAAGTTTATTGTAGAAATAACAACAACACTACAAAAGAAAGTACAAACGCTTTGTTTAATTTTCGTCGAAACAACAACAACACTACGAAAAGTAAAACATACATTATTTCTTTTTTAAAAGTAAAATAAGAAGCAAAAATTCCCAAATTGTTTTTGTTTAAATTATTTAGCTAAATAAATCAAATTTTCAAAGTATACGGATTACGAAACCCATATCGGATTTGTTACTGTTGTCTTCAAATTCAGACTACTTCTGTAAACAATAAGCAAAATTCAACAAAAGTGAAATAAACATGTGTAACGGGTTAATTAAGTAAATAATAAAATAAATCTCTATCTCTAGGTGTCTGGGATAAGTGCTTAGGTTAGAATTTATCTCATTTTCGGATTATTTAAAGTACGAATTCGGAGTCAAACCAACTTAGAGATTCTTGAATCAACTGCAGTTTGAAAATAACTTTTATCTCACTTTTTTAGTCCATTACATAATATGAATCAAGCATTCTGTACTTGATTTAAGGAAATCCGTACTAACCGTGCTACTGACACTGCTTTGACTTGAGTGAAGTACGGATGGATTGATTTTTCTTATCAGAGTGTAGCGAATATTTCATCGACGTTCACTACGTTTTCTTTCTATATTTTTTCTAAAAAAGCACCAAGCAAAAAAAATTTTGACAAGTTTTTTTATAAAACATTTCCACACCATACATATTTGTATTAAATTTATTTAATTTATTTAAGTCGACTGCACCTTTAAAAGTTCTCATTTTACTTTAAAAATAATTACAGGGAACTTTTAGCACAAAAGCCAGCAGATTTGTATGAAAAATTTGTTTCACAGAATATAAGAATTTTTCGAAATTCTTATAAACTCTTATACTTCGAAAATAAAATTGACCTAAGATACAGCGTTGCCACTTTGTGCGTAATTACCCGAATTTGGTATAATTTTTACTGTCGTGGGTAGAGCGTGGGTAATTTCTCTTAGGTGTAATTCAGGTGATATTTGAAATTCCTACTTCAGATACCCAAATAAAAACAAGATTCGATTTCAGTAGACATTAATTTCTTTTTAAATATTGTTGCTTAAAAATGTGCATTCTTCTGAACCAAAGTATAGGTTTTTTTTTGAAAAAAAACTTCAATCATTTAATATAAATTTTCAAAATGTTAGTAATGAATGTCGCAAGATATACCCTTAATTTTAGATAAAGATGCGTATCATAGTGATTAAGAACCTGAAGTTTATTGAAAGAAGTTATTCAAACTAAAAGCTAGCCTGGAAGTAGATATGTTTTCAATATTCTAGCATATAATTAATTTAATTTTTATCTTGCAACTTTTCAATGCTTTAGTTTGAAGAATATTTAACGCTCTTTGCAGCTGTAAAACTGAATTACGAAAGGGAAAGTTGTGTAAGACGCTGCGGGCATTTAATTTACTAAATAAGGTACACAGGGTATTTTTAAGACCATGCAACACTAGAAAAATTCATTTTAATCGCAGATTGATACAACGCATTACCATTTGAAACTGATTTCAAACAAAAAGGCACCGGCGCCTGTCCTTGACGCATTGCTGGCTGCATGTCACGAATAAAATGAACAATGTTGATCTTAAAGACGTCAATTGCTGCTGGTATATCAGCATAAACCAGTGACTTCACAGCCCAACGAAAAACAATCAAGAGCTGTCACATCGCACGGCCTTGAAGTCTAATTAACAATTAATTTGCTCTAAATCAACACATCGCCTTCATTTGTGAACAAATAAGTTGTGTCAGCCTAATCATGAAGTCGCCTATGATGGCATATTTTCAAAGTAAATTGGATAATTTAGTGGCGTTGTTCAAGCATGAATCTATTCATGATGATGTGCCTGAGCAAAAAGTTTAGCATAGCTACTACAAAACACTTATACTAAGATAAAAACAAAGGTTGTTATAACCAAATTGAGTTTTTAACCGATTTAATTTTTTGGCATAATTTTCGAAAATAATGATTTTTATAGCATAAAATCTTTTTTAGGTTTTCGTCAAAGCGTTGTATCGGTAAATCGATTACTCCGAAATATGTTTTTGAAGTCTTCGGAACTTTTTTAAAGAAACTCTTATACTTCGAAAATTTCCTTCCCCTAAAGTATATATATTCCGGATCCTTGAATAATTCGAAAGGCCCAGCAATAATATGAATAAGCTTGATTAAGCTACTATCAAAAATGAACAAAAAAAACCTATCAAATGTATTTAAAAGCACAAAAACAAAATCAAAAAATTTTTGATTCCGTACGTAAAGTGCCATGAGTTTTCTTAAGATCAATATGGTTTGATTGTCTGTCCGCCTGTTGAAAATATGCTCACTTTCGAACGACTCAAAAGACAAGAACAGAATTGGTGTCAACCTCTCTGTAGTTTTCCTAAGCAGTTTGGAATCGAAATCCAGCACAATCGGCCTAGGAGAAAAGACTTGTGAACCAAAATGTGGAATAACCTCCCTAAAAAATGTATAGTTTTATTACAAAAACAAACATAAATTAATGCAGAATGCACCGATTCTCATTTAAGTTGACACAAATTCGTATTATATAACTGGAAATCAAACTAACACATTTTGTTAAGATCGGTCCATAATTTTGCTTAGGTCCCATAAAAAGCCAACTCTCGAAAAACAGTTCAGTACGTGTAACACCGTAACGAATCATGATATTGCAGTAAAATTTGGTCTGTCAATGCTTCATACGACTAGAAACCACTCCGCTTCGAATTTCGAAAAGGTCAGCTTAAAATTTACTATAGGTCCCATATAAAGCCCACTTTCGAAAAACACTTTGATACGCCATAAGCCATCAGCCCATTCCTGAAATGTTCCATCTATCGGTGAAGGCTATCAAAGATTTGGCACAGCCAAATAAAGCAATCTAACTTGTTTTTATTTTATTTCAAGTTCAGTTTTTTCTTTAATAATCTTAAGCTTAGCTCCAATCGTGGATCCAGTTTATGCATTAATCTTTGGTATTTCTATTAAAGGCTTCCTAGATTTAGATGCAATTGTGGGACTTTTAATAGCATAGTTGTATCATCAATAGTGGGTATTTTTAAAGAAGAGTTGAAGCGCCAATTGTGAATATTTCGGTTTTCTTGATTTGTTCTCTCTCTTAATCATAAGTATTTAAAGAACCTGGGGCTAAAATACCTCATTCGATATCGATCGAAATTGAAATACAATTTAAATGGGAATTTCAATCGATATCGAATGCCGTAAGTTGGCCCCGGCTTTACCTTAATCGTAAGAAATTTTAAAATTTCGGCTACAGCTTAAGTCCTAGGACTTTTGAAGTTCCGATAAAGTTTAAATGGTTAGTCATTTAAAAGTCCGATTTATTATACTTTCGTTATCTGCCGTTTGATTATCATTCGTTTGATTCATTATCTTTCGTTTGATTCGTTGCTCTAAGCCTCAATCGAAGGCCTTCCAAAAGCGGATACATGTAAAGAATCTATCCTTTCTAGTAGCTGTTAAAATTAGAACATGCGTTAGCTGCCATTTTTAGACAACTACATTCTAGTAAAATCTAAAGCTCCTATGCATATGCAACAAAACTCAAAACTTTGTAAGGACCAAGAGTCTGAGAGGTATCGTAAATGATTTCGGTAGAGTGATTGGTTTATTTTGCCATTCCCTTGCATCTAATCGGTTGGTTGAATGATGCCACACATACATACACACATGTATAAGTATGTGTATGAGAGTGCTGGTTTTGCAACAAATGACCGGCTAAATAACCATTTGATTTTTTTGTTGTTCTTTTTTTAACGTAATCGGAGGCTGCTTTTATGTGTCGAAAAATTGGCCGGTTGACTGATTGCATTATTTGAAAATGTTTTTTTCCTCTTTATTGTTTTTGCATGTCTAAGCAAAACAAAACGCAAGTGGTTAAAGGATTTAGTGAGAGAGAGAGAAAAGTGAAGGGAAAAAGAATGAATGAATGAATGCAAGTTTTTGATTTTGGAATTGCATTAAATACGTTAAAAAGCCAAATAATAATTAAGCCTAAATGTTGTTGCTGTAGGGATTTTGCTAACGTTGCACAAAATTAGTTTTAAAACAATAGTTTTTTTTTTTTTTTTGCTAAAGTTTCTAGTTTGTATTTGAGTTTGATTGATTGGGGTTTAAATATAAAGGAAATTTTTTTTAATTTGTTGTTTGCCTGGTTACTTTAATTTATAAAATATTTTTAGCCATAATTTATGTGGCCATATGATATTTTCTTTTTGTTGTTATTGTGGTCAGTATTGTTGGATGAGCAGGAAATTAATGAAGGAAATTTAATATTGGAAATAATAATTTCTCTGATGAAAATCTTTTACAAATTGTCCCCATATTTATCGTTAACTCCTTAATCGATAATTATCACTGGCATATTCTAACCAATATAAAAACTCAAAGGAAATCCTTCCTTTTCCTTGCGATTGCCACATAATTTGTTCTTTATTATTTATCATAACTTATCAAAAACCACCACAAGCCTTAAATAAGACTTAAATTACAGACAATTTGCTATAAAAAAGGAAAAAAATGTTACATTCATGTGATAATTATAAAACAATCTCTCTAGAGAAAACTGCAGAAATGCCAGGGTAAATGCAAGCAAAAATTTTAATAATAAAACGCCGGCCAACCCAGTTCAGCAGAATTCAAAATGCCTTGTGCCTGCATAATGCAAACGTCTATGCCTGGATTGGTGGTTGGACTTTATGCAACCGACAATTATTATTCAAATTTATTGGCCACCTCTGAACTCGATAAATGCATTATAAGCAGAAAAGTATAGCATAAATGTATGTGTGCGGAAGATACACATGTTTGTGGGAAAGCAGGGAAGGATTTAGGGCAAAAAAGAATGAGGATTAAAGGAAAAGAAAAATCTTTTCTATCAACAGAGCCAATATTGGTGCATAAACTACACTATTAAAAGATCAACAATTGCTTCTAAAACTGTAGGCTATAAAAAACAAGCCATGGAAAACTCTTATTCGAGGCGTTTTTTTTTTTTTTTTTTTTTTTTTTGAAACAAAGAACTTTTTAATTAGGCTTAAGTTCATGAAATTTAATTTTTATTAAATTATTTTTATGAAGAAAGGAATTTTACAACATGAAAATCAATCAAAATTGTTATTGATAATCTTTCATTCTTGACGTGGCTCGGGCTCGAACCCTGGCCGGCAGGTTACCATGACATGTTTCGATCGCAACCACTCGATCTCCTCAGATGGATTTGCCGTCTTACACTCGCAGCCATCGACGACTGCTGACGTCACTAGTCAAACATCAATCCTTAAACCAAATTGTATTTTAACATTGGTAACCTGCCGGCCAGGGTTCGAGCCCGAGCCACGTCAAGAATGAAAGATTATCAATAACAATTTTGATTGATTTTCATGTTGTAAAATTCCTTTCTTCATAAAAATAATTTAATAAAAATTAAATTTCATGAACTTAAGCCTAATTAAAAATATTAAAAATTTGGATTAAAAACCATAAATAGTTCAACAAAATAACCACAATACTAATTACAAAGAACTTTTTTTAAATAAAACACAAAAAATTCAACGGAATGAACAAAACTTTGGCTTTTTAGCTCACATATTTTATGGCATTTTAATAGCATTGCATCTTGTTTGAAGTTTTTGTCAAAACTCTTATACTTTTGCTTACGCGAAGTTTGTATCAGAAAATCGATTTTTTAGCCCAAAAGCCAGCAGATTTTTATGATAAATTTGTTTCACAGAATATAAGAATTTAGCGAAATTCTTATAAACTCTTATACTTCGAAAATTAAATTAACCTAGGATATTTTCTATAATTTTCAAAGATTTGTATCTTACTAGCACACACACACATATACTTCTTAAATTATAAAATAATTAGTAAAAAATTCAGCATAGCTACAAAACTCTTATACTTAGATTAAAAGAGGCTGTTAAAACCACATTGAGAATTTATGCGACCTATTTATTTGCCATAATTGTCGAAATATAATCATTTGAATAGCATAACATTTTTTTTTAAGTTTTTGTCAAAGCTTTTATACTTAAAACTTATACTTTTTTATACGAGGTTTGTATCAATAATCGATTTTTTAGCACAAAAGACAACAGGTTTGAATGAAAAATTTGTTTCACAGAATATAAGAATTTAGCGAAATAGTTATAAAGTCTTATACTTCGAAAATAAAATGACCCAGGTAATTTTCTTTAATTGTCAAAGATTTGTATCTTACAAGCACTCATACATACACATAATTTTTGTAAATTATGAAACAATGAGTAAAAATTAAGCATAGCTACTACAAAACACTTATACTAAGATAAAAACAAAGGTTATTATAATCAAATTGAGATTTTAACCGATTGAATTTTTTGCATAATTTTCGAAAATTATCATTTTAATAGCAAAACATCTGTTTTAAGTTTTTTTCAAAACTCTTATACTTAAAATTTTGTCTTATATGAGGTTTAAATCAGTAATTCTATTATTCCTTAATATGTTTTTGAACATTAGTCTTATAACAATGCTTTTTTTGGCATTAATTTGGCTCATTTTTTTAGAATTTTAAAGAAATCCTCAAATAAAAAGGCCTCTTGTATTCGCACCTTAAATTCCTCTTCCTTGCTCTCCCTATAATTACCCATACAAATATAAACTTGAATGCATACTCAGCCTTATATTTGTTTCCTTGTGAGACTTCACTACGGCAGGCAAAATATCGTGCACTGACATTACAGAACGACTCTGCTGTAGATGAAAACGTATTGGCGACATCTACAACGTGATGGGACTTTAGGGAAATATTTCAACGCCTTTTGCACAACACATACTCGCACAATATTGCTCTTAAGCCTGACATAATGATTTTGCTTAATTTTTTTCCACTCCATCTCCGTTTCATTGCTTTACAATGGACTGAACAGAAATTGCAGGACATTTTCTTTTTCTATTTGCCTTTATTTTTGCAGCCGGAAGTAAATTTGCTTAATTATTTGCATATGATTTGACTTTATGACCAAAACGAAGAAAAAAAGGGAAAGAGTTGTATAAGAGTTAACAAAGGAATACTGACTCTTTGTATTATCTGCAGCAAGCCACTCGTATTTAAATCACCACCATAAAACGCACTTTTGTTGCACTTAACCATCCACAAAAACGTGTCTTTAGAAAATTGTATGTGTGTTTCATATGCATATGACTGTTACCTTGGTGGGAGTTACAGACAGACTTGTGTCTATCCAACCCCATTTCCGTTAAGAAGAAATTGTATACAATAATTGTTAATGATGATTAGATTCAATTTAAGGCATCATTAGTTACCTCATACTTTTGGCAAATTGTAACACATATGAACATATATATATATGCCACCTAATGATGCATGTGGTCATTTCAGGTCCTTAACATTCTAAAGAAGCAAACTGACTTGAGATTTAATGTTTTTCTCTATCAAACTGAAAAAAAAAAACTTTCAAAGTATGTTCGAGTATTTAGTTCAACAGATACAAATTCTGTTTATTCATATTTGTTAACTCTTAAAATAAGCGTGTATAAGAATTTATATTACCTTCTAATACATGTACATATATACGTTTTTATACATATATGCGAACTGATTATTGCAACAGTGTTAGTGTTGGGGCGCAGGGGTCCACATTCGTGTGATGGTGTTATTGAGAAATTTCTAGTGGTTGTGGTGTTGAAAATTTATGCCGTTTGTTACTTTTTGCATACACTTTGAACAATTTATTTTCACAAATGACCTGAGGGTTATGGTCAGGTTAATTTTACTGAAAATTACCGTAACTTTTGTTCAAGATGATGACCATAAGTATGATGAGGATAATATTTGTGATGGTTAAGTTTTGCTTGGCTGGCGAGATGGTAGGAAGTTTAAACTTTAAAGTTATACCTAGCTGGTATTTGTTTAAGAGCATGAAAGTTATAGAAAAATTTTGTTTTAAAGAAAGAAAATAGCTTAGTGTCTTTTACCAAGTCTTGGCATAAGATTCGAGAATTGTTTTTATTTTTAAGGCTTTTTAAAATTCTATTAATTTGCCCTATTCTTTGTACAACATATAAATCTGTGGCATTTTGACAAAATATTAAAAAAAAAAACTCGGAGAAAAAATCATTTTAATTAAATAACTACAACTAGATTTGGTGACAAGTGTTGCCAGGCCAGCAAGTATTGCCGTGACGTCAAAAACAAATTTAGTGGGAAATGAAACCATGAACTTAAACACAAATGCAATGGAAAACCCCCCTGTAAAAAGCTGCCAAAAGCCTACAATACAAGTTGGTATGGACAGGTACATAACAGTGCTTAAACGGGGACGCAGCCCTACCTCTGCAGCAGTTGCTTCGGCCTCAAAAGTACCATCTTTTGATAAAATAAATACACAAAATCGTTTTGCGATTCTGGAGGATGAATCCTCTGAAGCACCAAACGTCATTAAATCGTCTAAGCCACCCCCGATATACCTTAGAGAGCAAAACTCTAATGAGTTAATAAAAAGTTTAATTTCGGTGATAGGTGAAAATTCCTTTTATGTAGCTGCAATAAAGCGCGGTATCATTAACGAGACTAAAATACAGGTGAATCACGAGGATGATTTTCGAAAGGTAATTACAGTATTTGAGACTCTGAATAAAAACTTTTATACTTATCAACTGAAGAGCAGTAAAGGTCTTCAGGTAGTAATCAAGGGTATTGACTCATGCGTAGACCCAGAAGAGGTTAAAACATTCTTAGAAGAAAAAGGCTTCAAGGTAAAGCATGTAGTAAATATTAAAAATAGAGAAAAAATTCCCCAACCACTCTTTCGAGTTGAGTTTGAACCCGGCGACGTAAAACTTAAAAAAAACGAAACACATCCTATTTACAATTTAAAATATATTCTCTACAGAAGAATAACTATAGAAGAGCCGCACAAAAGAAATGGTCCCGTTCAATGTTTAAACTGTCAAGAGTACGGTCATACTAAGGCATACTGCTATTTACCCCCTGTCTGCGTAGTATGTGGTGAACTACACGGTACAGTTTCTTGCGATAAGTCTAAAACCGACCCCAACGTAAAAAAATGTAGCAACTGTGGCGGTAATCACACTGCCAATTATAGAGGATGCCCTGTATATAATATCGTCAAGCAGACGGTTGGACCAAAAACAAATACCCCTCAAATGCAGGTTGCAAATCAAGTAAACACAAATGCAATTCAAGCCCCCCAGCCTAGTAATAACAGAACCTCTTACGCTAACGTCCTAAAATCAAACCATCAGCCAATGCAAGGTGCTTCGCCAAGTAATGATGAAACTCCGGTTTCTAATTTAAGTCGCTTAGAAAAAACCATGGAAACATTAGTGCAAACGGTAAATAATTTTACGAACACAATGGGTAATATGATGCAGGAAATGCTTAGAATGCAATCGATGTTATTGCAAGCTGTACTTAATAAACCATGAACTGTTTAAAAATTTGTTTTTGGAACGCAAACGGCATCCGCCAACATAAAAATGAATTAGAATACTTTCTTAAAAATAAACAAATTGATGTCATGATGATTTCTGAAACTCATTTGACCTCAAGAAATACGTTTAAAATAAATGGTTATATACTATATGATACCAAGGACCCTCGAGATAGAGCTTGTGGAGGTTCTGCCATTTTAATAAAAACCCGAGTGAAACACTACCTAATGTGTGATCATCGTGAAGATTATCTCCAAGCAACGAACATTTGCGTTGAGGAATTAAATAGAAACCTAGTAATTTCATCGTTATACTCCCCGCCTAGATTTTCAATATCGGAGGACCAATATTATAAATATTTTAAATCATTAGGACCGTGTTTCCTAGCCGCTGGCGATTATAACGCTAAACATACCTTCTGGGGGTCGCGACTTATAACACCAAAGGGTCGTGTTTTATTTAACACAATTTCTAAAATGGATTTAAATGTGGTAGCGAGCGGACAACCAACATATTGGCCCACTGATCATCAAAAAATTCCAGATGTCATCGATTTCGGCGTGGTTAAAAACATTCCCATAGAAACGATTCATGTTGAAGCCTCCCTAGATTTATCTTCCGACCACACACCTACAATTGTTACTATAATGAACCCCAATAGAATTGTACCTCCGACGACAGCTACGCAAATTAATTGGTTAAAATATAAAAAATATCTCAGTACCCATTGCACAGAAAATATTCCGCTCAGTACACCGGATTATGTAGATCGCTCTATTGACAATTTTGACAGTTTTCTGAAACTAGCTGTTCAACATTCCAATATTGTCCCCAAAAAAACAAAAACTATTAAAATATATTCCACAGATGTCGAGCATCTTTTGTCTGAAAAAAGGAGGGCTCGAAGAGATTGGCAATTGCACAGATCCCCTCAACTTAAGAACTTACTTAAAGAGTGTACAAAAAGACTTAGAAAGTTACTGCAGACTAAGAAAACGGCTTCTCTGGAAAAATATCTTGAGGAACTTGATGCAACCCCACAATCAAACTACTCATTATGGCGCGCAGCTAGAAATCTCAAAAGGCCAGTTGTCTCTAAACCACCATTAAGAAACTTGAATGGAAGTTGGGCAAGAAATGATGTTGAAAAAGGAAATCTGTATGTCAATCATTTAAAAAACGTATTTACCCCAAATATATCTCACGATATTGCGGTCGAGTTACCACCTGTTGCTGCTAGAGCAGCTGTTCCGCTAAGATTTGAGATAAGAGAAATCGAAAAGGCTATTTGTGATTTAAACCCCAAGAAGGCTCCTGGTTTTGATAAGATCAGCAACAAAATGCTTTTGGAGCTACCCAGCATAGCAAAGAAAATTATTCTTTTAATTTTTAATGCTATTTTACGCCTTGAATACTATCCTCAAAAGTGGAAGGTCTCCTTAGTCACCATGATACCTAAACCTGGAAAGGATCACACAAAAGTTGAGTCATATAGGCCTATAAGCTTACTTTCTAATATATCAAAGCTGTTTGAGAAGCTGTTAGCGTCAAAATTAACCCCAATTTTAAATGAAAATAGATGTATTCCTAACCACCAATTCGGCTTTAGAAGAGAACACAGCACAATTGAGCAAACCCATCGTATAGTAAACGCAATAAGAAAAGCCTTTGAAGAAAAAAAATATTGCTCCGCTCTCTTCATCGATGTTTCTCAAGCTTTTGATAAAGTCTGGCATGAAGGCTTATTACATAAATTGAAGCTCAACTTACCAGTAAACACACACAAGCTGTTAGAAAGCTACTTAGTCGGTCGAAAATTTATTATTAAAGAAGGTGATTATTTAAGCTCTCCTCAGCAAATTGACGCTGGAGTCCCTCAGGGAAGCATCCTGGGCCCACTTTTATACTTAATATATACCTCGGACATGCCAACAAACAACTACACACAAACTTCAACATTTGCTGATGATACAGCTTTTTTGAGCGTGCACGAAAACCGTCAAGAAGCATCTCGATACCTACAGGATCATATATTTCAACTCGAACTATGGTTAAAGCAATGGAGGATAGAGGTCAATGAGCAAAAATGCGTACATATAACATTCACCTTGCGTCGGGAATCATGCCCCCCTATTAAAATCAATAATCAAATAATACCTCAAAATTCGCATGTAAAATACCTCGGTATTCATCTAGATCGCCGTTTAACGTGGAAAAGCCATATAGAGGCAAAATTAACTCAAATGAAACTAAAAGCCATCCAAATTCATTGGCTTATTGGAAGAAACTCTGTCCTCTAGTCTCGACTGCAAACTTCTTCTTTACAACTCCATCTTAAAGCCAATCTGGTGCTATGGTATTCAGTTATGGGGCACTGCCTCGGCCTCTAATATCGAAAAAATTCAAAGGCGCCAAAATAAACTACTTCGAATAATCACAGCTGCCCCTTGGTATGTTAAAAACTCAAATATTCACAAGGATCTTAATGTTCCATTAGTTAAAACTATGATTACGAAATATGCAGTAAAATACTTAAAAAGGCTCGAATCGCACCCAAACCCACTAGCACGAAATATTTTAAATGATAGCGGCCACACTCGCTTAAGAAGAAGAGACACTGCAGCACTTATCCAATTAGATGAGCGATAAACACTATAAAAGTGAACAGAACCCGCGATGAAGAAAATTTTTGTCTGGCACTGGCAGGACAAAAAATAACGTATTAGGTTAAGATTTGATTAATTATTGTTAGTTCATATTTAATATATGAAGATTCAATAAATAAATAATGAGGAAAAAAAAAAAAAAAAAAAAATTAAATAACAAGTAAGAAAGTATAGTCGGTCAAGCCCGACCGTGTGATACCCTACACCAGAGTATTTAAAAACACATCATGCTTATGTGTCCATATAAATATGGATTTATCTATGTTTATAAACTTCATTAAAATTTGTTTGAAAGTTTTAGAGAGGCAGAAATTGCCCCCTACCTCCCCTTGTGGTCCTCTTTTGGAAAAACTGTATAGCTTATGTGTCCATGGTTTAAATTTCATTAAAATCGGTTTGAGAGGCAGAAATTTACCCTATCTCCCCTCGTGGTCCTATTTTTTAAAAATGCATAACTTTTGTGCACATATAGATATGGTTCTATCTATGTTTTAAATTGCATTAAAATCGGTTTGATATTTTCTGAGAGGAAGAAATTTCCCCCTATCTTCCCTCGTGTTCCTACGATTCGGCCTATTTTCAATATGGTTGGTACTTGTGTCAATAAGGTTACATGGATAGCCAGCCAGCCGGACGGACATCGTTAGTTCGACTCAGAAAGTGATCGATCGGTATACTTTAAAGTAGATCTATGACCAATATTTTAAGGCGTTACACACATCAGCACAAATGCATAATACCCTCTCCACTATTGTGGTGTGGGTATTGAATGAAAATTCTTATAATTAACAACATTTTTTCAACTTTTTAAATTTGACTTAAGATGGTTTATCAAAATGCCACAGAAATTATTTTTACAAGTAAAAGTGGCTTTGCCGAATCTTCACCATTGTATTAAAAATCGTACCAAACCTCAAATTCGGGAGTACATTTATATTTACATAATTTTCAATATTTAGTACTATATATGTTTATAAGAAATATCTGAGCAAAACTTGGTCCTCCAAGTCATATGGTATGGCCACATTTGTGACAAAACCATTATTTTGGGAAGAAAAAAGTAGTAATTCGGTTAGTTATAAACCTAATTTGTCGATTTTCACTTCTAGTACTATTCGAAGACTTAAAAAGTAAAGTTTAATGGGTAAACATTAGAGATTTATGAGCCATTTGTATACAGATATGGATGAATTTTAATAGCAGCCTATTCCAGACTATGTGCAATATAAATAAATAACCACCTAGCGGCCATCATAGCTGTGGTCTTTGGGAAACCCATTTCAACGTACAAACGCATAGACAAACTGAAGGACTGACAGACGCACTTTGGCTAACCAACTCCGTTACTCATAAGGATTCATAATAAATATACTTAATAGGGTATAATATCAATATTGAAGAAATGAAACGGAACGAGAAACTTATATAAAAAACGATCTAATATATACCCTTTACACCTGTGGTGAAGGTTTATATTAGTGGACACTTAAACCAAAGAAGTTGGGTCTTAGGATGCATCCATACAAAATTTTAATTGTGCGAGTATTATTACCGCTAGATCACCAAAAACGACATTGGTAGTAGATCTTATTTGGGATACCCTGTACAAGACGTTTACCATATCTTGTTTTTTTTTCTTCCAAAATAGGTGATGTTTTATTGAAAAAATGCAATTTGGTGTTCGTTTCTTTATAATATTTTGCTCTCTAAAACGGTAGCATGTTTTATTGTAAAAAATTCACCCCTACTAATGGCACTTTCACCCAATATAAATCGACAGTGTTAAAAGTGCCCTGTAAATTAGGTGACTTCAGTTTATATATGGGCTATTTTTTTAGCGGCGACGATTGCCTTAAAGACCCACAAAGCCACGCGAAAATGTCAAAAATTCGAAAAAGTTAGCAAAAATAGCGCAAATTCGCGAAAATGTTTCAACATTTCAAACAAGCCATAAAATTAATTAAAAGTCCCTAAAACTATAAGAAATGGCAAAAATTCGAGAAAAATTGCTTAATTAGCGAAAATTCGCAAAAATTAGTTAACACCAGCAGTTAAGGGCAACACTGTATTTGATTATATGTAACTTACCATTACGCCATTACCAAAAGAAAACAAATCAATTGAATTTTGGTTTATATGGTCATAATACCGCCAACGGCATTAAGGTGATGTCACGTCTAATTGGGCCTTAAATGGGTTAAAAAACAATATATCGAAAAAATAACATAAAAAGTGTTGGAAATTACATTCCATTTTTTATAACTTGTGTTTTCTTCTCGTCAAATAACAAATAGCATTATTACATAGTTTGCAAGACATGTTATACATGCACCTTTTCAAAAGGTGATGTAGAAAAGAGAGCACCAATAGAATGGGACTTGAGTTTTATTATAAGACTTCTGCCTATGTATTGCACTTATACAATTGGTAATTTTTTTTTTTTTTTTTTTTTTTTTTTCATTATTTATTTATTGAATCTTCATATATTAAATATGAACTAACAATAATTAATCAAATCTTAACCTAATACGTTATTTTATGTCCTGCCAGTGCCAGACAAAAATTTTGTTCATCGCGGGTTCTGTTCACTTTTATAGGTGTTTATCGCTCATCTAATTGGACAAGTGCCGCAGTGTCTCTTCTTCTTAAGCGAGTGTGGCCGCTATCATTTAAAATATTTCGTGCTAGTGGGTTCGGGTGCAATTCGAGCCTTTTTAAGTATTTTACTGCATATTTCGAAATCATAGTTTTAACAAATGGAACATTGAGATCCTTGTGAATATTTGAGTTTTTAACATACCAAGGGGCAGCTGTGATTATTCGAAGTAATTTATTTTGGCGCCTTTGAATTTTTTCGATATTAGAGGCCGAGGCAGTGCCCCATAACTGAATACCATAGCACCAGATTGGCTTTAAGATGGAGTTGTAAAGAAGAAGTTTGCAGTCGAGACTAAGGACAGAGTTTCTTCCAATAAGCCAATGAATTTGGATGGCTTTTAGTTTCATTTGAGTTAATTTTGCCTCTATATGGCTTTTCCACGTTAAACGGCGATCTAGATGAATACCGAGGTATTTTACATGCGAATTTTGAGGTATTATTTGATTATTGATTTTAATAGGGGGGCATGATTCCCGACGCAAGGTGAATGTTATATGTACGCATTTTTGCTCATTGACCTCTATCCTCCATTGCTTTAACCATAGTTCGAGTTGAAATATATGATCCTGTAGGTATCGAGATGCTTCTTGACGGTTTTCGTGCACGCTCAAAAAAGCTGTATCATCAGCAAATGTTGAAGTTTGTGTGTAGTTGTTTGTTGGCATATCCGAGGTATATATTAAGTATAAAAGTGGGCCCAGGATGCTTCCCTGAGGGACTCCAGCGTCAATTTGCTAAGGAGAGCTTAAATAATCACCTTTTTTAATAATAAACTTTCGACCGACTAAGTAGCTTTCTAACAGCTTGTGTATGTTTACTGGTAAGTTTAGCTTCAATTTATGTAATAAGCCTTCATGCCAGACTTTATCGAAAGCTTGAGAAACATCGATGAAGAGAGCGGAACAATATTTTTTTTCTTCAAAGGCTTTTCTTATTGCGTTTACTATACGATGGGTTTGCTCAATTGTGCTGTGTTCTCTTCTAAAGCCGAATTGGTGGTTAGGAATACATCTATTATCATTTAAAATTGGGGTTAATTTTGACGCTAAAAGCTTCTCAAACAGCTTTGATATATTAGAAAGTAAGCTTATAGGCCTATATGACTCAACTTTTGTGTGATCCTTTCCAGGTTTAGGTATCATGGTGACTAAGGAGACCTTCCACTTTTGAGGATAGTATTCAAGGCGTAAAATAGCATTAAAAATTAAAAGAATAATTTTCTTTGCTATGCTGGGTAGCTCCAAAAGCATTTTGTTGCTGATCTTGTCAAAACCAGGAGCCTTTTTGGGGTTTAAATCACAAATAGCCTTTTCGATTTCTCTTATCTCAAATCTTAGCGGAACAGCTGCTCTAGCAGCAACAGGTGGTAACTCGACTGCAATATCGTGAGATATATTTGGGGTAAATACGTTTTTTAAATGATTGACAAACAGATTTCCTTTTTCAACATCATTTCTTGCCCAACTTCCATTCAAGTTTCTTAATGGTGGTTTAGAGACAACTGGCCTTTTGAGATTTCTAGCTGCACGCCATAATGAGTAGTCTGATTGTGGGGTTGCATCAAGTTCCTTAAGATATTTTTCCAGAGAAGCCGTTTTCTTAGTCTGCAGTAACTTTCTTAGTCTTTTTGTACACTCTTTAAGCAAGTTCTTAAGTTGAGGGGATCTGTGCAATTGCCACTCTCTTCGAGCCCTCCTTTTTTCAGACAAAAGATGCTCGACATCTGTGGAATATATTTTAATAGTTTTTGTTTTTTTGGGGGCAATATTGGAATGTTGAACAGCTAGTTTCAGAAAACTGTCAAAATTGTCAATAGAGCGATCTACATAATCCGGTGTACTGAGCGGAATATTTTCTGTGCAATGGGTACTGAGATATTTTTTATATTTCAACCAATTAATTTGCGTAGCTGTCGTCGGAGGTACAATTCTATTGGGGTTCATTATAGTAACAATTGTAGGTGTGTGGTCGGAAGATAAATCTAGGGAGGCTTCAACTTGAATCGTTTCTATGGGAATGTTTTTAACCACGCCGAAATCTATGACATCTGGAATTTTTTGAAGATCAGTGGGCCAATATGTTGGTTGTCCGCTCGCTACCACATTTAAATCCATTTTAGAAATTATGTTAAATAAAACACGACCCTTTGGTGTTATAAGTCGCGACCCCCAGAGGGTATGTTTAGCGTTATAATCGCCAGCGGCTAGGAAACACGGTCCTAATGATTTAAAATATTTACAATATTGGTCCTCCGATATTGAAAATCTAGGCGGCAATTGGTAAATGCTTTATTTTAAGTATACGACTTTATGAGGCTTTGTATAAGGCTAAAGTCGTAGTATAAGACTTTAGCCATAGTGAAGACTTTAAGCCTTAGTATACAACTTTAGTCTTGTTTTATGACTTTATTTTTAGGACACAATTTTATCTAAATTTATGACTTTAGACTTAGTATAAGACATACATTTTGGTATAAGACAAGTTTTGCGTAAGACTTTATTTCCTTAAAAGATCTTAATATAACAACTTATTGTAAGTATAGTCCTTTAGTTTAAGAATAAACCTCTGTCCTAAGTATAAAACTCTTATCTTAGTTAAAAAATTGGTTATTAGTTAAAATATTATATCAACGTAATTCTATGTTTAAAACTAGATTCCTTTTTTGATACCAACGACTAGTTTAAGACTTTGCTTTATATATAACATTTTGATTCTATACCTTAATCCAAGAATCGGTGTTTAATCTTTGTATACGACTTTAGTTTAAGTGTTAAACTTAAGTTTTTTATAAAATGTTTTTTCTGTATTAAATTTTATCATTTGGAGATTTTATGTTTTTGAAGAAGTGGACCTAACATACGGTTTTCGTCTCATTCTTGTTTTAGTATGTATAAAGTTGTTTACAACTTTATTACTTTAGCCTGAGAAAAAGAGTTGTAACTGGCTCATATAGAAATTTAAAGACTTATCAGGCTTTTAAATAAACCTCTCAGATGAATGTTTCTCAAGCTCGAGTTACTGTTAATGAAATATTTAGAAAAGCTATTTTGAAGTATAAGATTTTTCAAACTACACAAAATCATTTACGCCCTTAGCAAACAATTTTATTTTGTATAACTTTTTATTACATAGACATCATTTAAATACATTATGTTTGTATAAAGTGTTGTGACAGTAACATTACAATCAACATTATCTATCTACTACATACTTTAACAACATTCTAAAATGTTGTACGACATTAAAATACAATTGTACATCGTATTATGAATGAACCCGAAAATAAAAACCAAAAGGGTTGAAGAAGAACAACGACAGTAAACAATGAAGTCTAACAAGCGTGAAATTTCGTTTTTTCTATGAAAACAACAAGTTAAACAACTGCAACAAATTGTGGTAAAGAAAGCATTAAATTTACTACCAAGACTTCAGATACTAACATGAACTTTTATTATGGCATTTAAATGTTTTATTTTTTTTCAAATTTGAAGAACATTGAAATATGCGGCCAAGTTTTCAACTTACATACGATTTTTTTAATGTAATATTTCGGCTTTTAGATCTGACAATGTAAAAACAAGGCCTCAAACTGAACTCTTAATTAGGATATGGAATTAGTTGAATAGACTATTGGTAGTAATCTAGACTAAAATAGATTGTACTCTTGATTAGTTTCTAGTCTAGACAAAGAAGTAGAATATGGATGGAAAAAAGACCAGGAAATAGATTAGACTATGAATCATTATTGGACTTTACTTTAGTCTTGACTTTAGACAGAGTTGCACATTAGCGCCTTTGGGGCTAGATTAAGCGCTTTATTACTGTCGAAAAGTCGCATATTTTCCCTTAGCGCTTATTTTAAAAGAGCGCTAAATTAGCGCTTTTCTTTAAACATTTTTTGAAATTATTGATATACAGCATTTTTGTATATACTCTTTATTTATATGTACATTAAAATCAAGGCATATTAAACCAAAATTTGTATTATTCAAATACTTTTGATTGTCGCAGCACTGTCGACGTCTGCATTCATAAAATACATATTTATTACGTACCGATTTGTAAAAGTAACATGAACATTTTTATCCTTAAAGGATACTATAATATTGTTTATTTTTTGAAAATTTATTTGTTGCGTAAAGTTTTTTTTTTGCGTAAAGTTTTTTTTTTGCATATACAGAATGTTGGTACAAAAACAGCTACACACCTCAATTAAATATTTTTCACAACAAATAGATTTTAACCAGTATTTCAGTTATTTTATGTAAAAAAGAGTGCCCCGGTGGGCTTGTTGGTAGTAAACTGTTCTATCAGTGCGATGGCTGCGGGTTCGATGCCCGCCAGAGTATCTGGTCTGTTTTACTACAACGTGGTGAAGGTCTTTGGTTACTATTGCTCGGTTAATTAAGTTTGAACATTATTTGCAATTTTATAAGTTATTCTTAATAAATTAATAAAAAATAAATAAAAATAGAAGAGAGCAGAAAAGAGTACAAACATAAAGTGTGCAGTGGGCAAATGCCAACAAATTAACCGCAAAAAAACAAAGGGGGAAATTGTACGTTTTGCGTCCTTTTAAATATATTTATATATTTTTAACTATAGCTAATAAATAGATAATATATATTTATGTTAGTCAAAAATAAAATTATGAAGAAAAAAGTAACTTCTCATAAAATATTTTAAGTTTTCAAATAATTTAAATAGAAATGTAATAAATTGTCCTATCGTCATATTTACACATAAAGATAACAGTTTAAAAGCTTAAAATTATTAGCCAATGAGAACGAAGTTTGTGTGACGTCATAGTTCCCAAGAACGATAGAAATAAAGATTACGACATCAGGCAGATATAAAAAGTTTTTACTGCGCATGTAGGAACTGTGACGTCACACAACCTTCGTTCTCATTGGATAATAATTTGTAACTTTCAAACTGTTATGTTTATGTGTAAACTTGACAGTGGAACAATTTATTATTTTTCTATTTAAATTATTTGAAAACTGACATTTTTTTATTAGAAGTTCCTTTTTTCTTCATAATTTTATTGTTAACTTACATAAATATTAGGTTATACATTCGGTTAACCGTCAATCGGTTAACCGATTAATTACTACCCGATTAACTGATCGGTTAATTTCAAATTGGCCTTTTTCGATTAACGATTAAACCGGTTAATTTCTGTCGATTAACCGATGTAACAAAAATTTCAATATTTTGTAGTATTATAACACATTTTTTGTGTTATTAACCTATTGTTTCGTCTCAAATACAAAATGTATGTGTTTAGAAAATATTTTTTTATACAAACACAGAAGGTGGTCATTTTAACCCATTTTCCGCCGTCCGGTGATTTAAATTACAATGTTTTTCAATGTTTTTTTTTTATCTTCATCATCGATCAGCAGTGGCAAAAAATAGGTTAAATGTTTGATTGTCAACACCTTTTTTTTGTTTCACATTTATCATATAGGCTTTTTACACTTGCTCGCATCTTTCATCTTATCGCAATGATGATAACATCTTCGCATAAGAATTGTACAGATCTTAAAATCAACATCTTTCTTCATCTTTAAAAGATGTTCCTATCTCATGTTGTTTCATTCAACATCTTTCGATTATTTTAGTGTCATCACTAGAAAAAACAAATAATTTGTTAAAAAGTATATACCATCACTAGAAAAAAATACAAAAGAGCAGGACAGCAATATCATTTATTTACTTTTTTATTCGCTCTTAGACTTGAAAATAAATATTTTTATAATGAAAGATGCTACAATTGTAAACAAGTTTTTTTCATTTTTCACATCTTCCACTCATACCTTTAAGATGTGCTCAAGTGTTAAAAGGCTAATACATACTTCTCATATTTGTCTTATAACAGAATTAACCGAAACAATTAGAAGTGTTAAACATTTAAAAAAAACTCGAATGGCATAACGGAGTATTTTATATGTTTAGAGAAATCCTGGAATAGGACTAAGAAATTAGATCTACGATAAGTAAAAGAATTTTTTCCAAGTCAAAAACTAAAGAAAAGAATCGCTTTAATCCTAAACATTTAAACCAAATTACTTTTCTTATGGCCATTTTCTCAATCTATCGACAAACTGTCTGTTACTTAATGTCAACATAAATTTATTGGACCGATAAACTGTCCGTTAACGATTTTGGGTTTCTCAATATACCGACAAAAAACAAAGTTTTCAGCTGGCAATGCCACTCAAAATACATGTAAAAGTTGGGAGTCAGCTGATTGAATTTATCTTTACGGCAAATAAAAGGAAAATAAATAATTGGCAGATGAGTGCCGGTTAGCTTTGCGATAAAATCGAAGCAAATGAGACATTGAGAAAACCAAATTTATTTAATGTGCAGTTTTTCGTTTGGAAAAAAGATAATCGCCTAATGAGAAAATGGCCATTAAAGTTTTATAAAATCTCCTTTAACTATTGAAATAACTAATAAAATTATCTCAGGTTATCAAAGTAATTTCGTTCAGCTCAGCTAAGTCTTATGTCTTAAAATAATGATGTACAAGAAATATATATCATCGGCTTAATATGCAAACCGGATAAATCCACTTTTTATGTAAATTGAGATGTTGATGCCGTGTGGTAGAGAAACCCACGTCTCGTCGACCAGCATGTAGTTTTTCTCCTATTTAAGTCTTGAAGTGTGTAAAACTAACTGTATTTTTAGTTTTCTATCGAGCTGAAAATAGGGAAAATAAAAAGTTTTTTGTCTCTCCTGTAAAATGTGCTGAAAGTGAGTTAGCAGGTTTGTTGTGGGCTACCGCTTATAATTTAGATTTCTACTGTATGACGAATCAATGAACACAGCATTAAAATTTTTATTTTTATTTATTTTAAACCATTGTAATATATTTCATAGTTTGGATATAATGAAGATATGACTTGATAGCACACCTTGTGTATTAATGGAAAAAAATGCATATTAAATATTTATGAGTTGTTTTTTTGTTTGCTCGTTTTAGTTCAAGAATTGTTATTGTTTTTTTTACTAATAAACTCCAAATAATAAATAATTAATGCATTTTTATATATTGAAATTAAATAATTTATAAAAAAAACTTGATTAATCGGTTAACCGATCAAAAACAAAATTAACCGATTATTAATCGATTAAACAAAAACCTCGGTTAATTAATCGAGCGATTAACCGATTAAAGCAAAAGGTCGATTAAATGAATGCCCTAATAAATATATATTAGCTATGGTTAAAAAATATAGACATTTAATTAAAAGAACGCAACACGTTAGCTTTTCGCACAATTTCCCGATTTGTTTTTTTGCGGCTAATTTGTTGACATTAGCCCACTGCACACTTTATGTTTGTTCTCTTTTCTGCTCTCTTCGATTTTTATTTAGATTTTATCATGGTGGAATAAACAGGTGGCAGCACTAAGCCAGATGACGATTTTTTGCTCTTGCATTGTTTGTCTAGGTTTATGTCAAAGTTTTGTTTATGTTTACAAAAATACCAAGTTTTGTGCTGTGATTATTGTATTTTATTAAAGTTTTTGATCATTTTAAATTAAAATAAATAAGATATTCCCATAATTGAATGAAAGTTGGCTAAAAATTTATTTATTTCATCACGTTTAGCGGCACGCTTTGATTTTTGTTTAAACTATTTTTTGACGTAAATGGTGATGTAATTTCCATTTTTGTTGTAATGTTGTATTTGTTGCCGTAACGATGCCTCCTGCTTATTCCACCATGGATTTTATTTTTCTTAATTAAGCTACTTTTGACACACGTTTGAACACTTTTTAATAGGTATTTTATTTATTGTAATAATATTTTTTATATAAAATATTAAGCAAAATAAAAAAAAATAAATTAATTGCAGGGCTGCCAACTAGCACGTAATTCATACATTTTTTGTAAGAAATTACGATTTTCACATATAAAAGAGACTTGGTAATCTTAACAAGGGAACTACTACGTCAACAAACGGTAAAACATGCGCAAGGCGTAATCTTTAGAATGATAGATATTCTTGATAGTTCCTAAAATAAAATTTATATCTGCCTGATGTCGTAATCTTTATGTAAGTATATCATTCTTTGGAGCAACGACGATATATAAACTCTTAAGTAAAGACTGAATTAATATTTTTGTTGTTTAAAATACTTTTTATGTTAAATTAATAATTTGTTATATTTAAACCATCGTATTCATAAACTATTGTTAAATTTTAGTACAAAATTTGTTTTGTAAAACTTTATTAAATCTATATATGGAGGGCTCAGAGCTGAAGCGAACTAAGTCAAAAATGAAAATTCGACAATATTTTGTGTTTGAGTAAGTGAATTTCCATTAATTTCTGGAGCCATTGACATGGGTTTATTACCGTTACCTTTGGAACGAAAAACTTTTTGAATTAGTCCGTTACAGAACTCGATAGAGTTAAACTTTGCGAAGAATTTCACACTAGTTTTGAAATAAATATGTATATGCATTTTATTTTATGACTTGGTTCGATTCAGCTTTGAACCCTCCATATAAATATAAGACAGGATATGTCTATGTATGTAAGGTATGGACTCCAAAACGGCCGTGCCGATTTTGATGAAATTTTCAGAGATTCTTTAGAATATTCAGGCGGGTGACACTGTGAAGTTCGGTCTGCGGACGGAGGGGCGTGGCAAAATCCAAAATCTGTACTAGTGCTGGGATACTATCGATATTTTCCACTATCGATATTTATCGATAGTTCAGATTTCACTATCGATATATCGATATTACTATCGAGTGAATGTTTGTACTTGTGCAGGAAAACTTTAATTATTTTTTTATAAGGCTACAGTCCGTTGTTTTTATCACTTTATTGAATGTATGTATATACGCACGTTATTTTAGACGGCAGTTTTTTAAAAAATTGATAAGTACCTTTCTGAAGGAACCGAAGTAACAGGGACTATAAGATACTCCATTGTAACTTTAAAAAATTTTCTTAATTCTAAACCCAAAAAGATAATCAATCTAGCGGACTTATCCTCTAATGGTCGTTCATTGTTTTGTCCTATGCTTGCAATTGCATTTGGATTTGCATTTTTTTTACATTACAAAAATATTTGACATTTCAGTCCCTACATAAACATGTATAAATTTCGACTTAAAGGCTTTTAATTAGCAGCAAAAAGCACAGCTTAGCAATCCATACCACCTGCCATTCTTGTTGTTTGTATTCATTGCTGTAATTCAGCGCGAATTAATAATAGCAACTAAAAATTTGCGGCAAAAAACTGTGTGTGTATAGCTGCTGTAAGATGTCTTCATACCTGTATTTTAAATACTAAAAATATCGATATTTATATTTTTCCTATCGATATTTTCGATATTTTCAGACTATCGATAATATCGATAGTCTATCGATAGTTTCCCAGCACTAATCTGTACATATATTTATTTTTTTTTTTGCTTTTTTTATTTTTATTTTTTTTTAAAGCCTTAAATCGGTTATGTAGTTCCGAAGATATTTAAAAAAAGCTATGTTAATAATGATCGAATATCAAAATTTTAAAACTTTAGAAATACGAATTCCGATGATTTTTAACGATTTTCCAATTCAAGCGGCTCCAATTCCCTTTGCGTCTTGCCTTTGCTTTTAAAATCAGCAAAGCACAAGGCCAATCATTGACTATTGCTGGCTTAAACGGCCAGTTGTATGTGGCTTGCTCCCGAGTTGGCACGCCAAAAAATTTATACGTTTTTATGGATGAAGTAATAAATAAATATAATTTTCAATTTACATGCGTTTCTTTTTTGATTGAGCCCATACCTACACCATATGTAAGTTATTCTGTAAAAAAAAAACTTTATGATAGGTATAACATGGATTTTTATTTAAAGGCCTTAAATTTCGTTAAAAGCTCAATTTAAATCGTGTGGTAATACGATACTAAAGTGGGGAACAGAATAGTTGCTGTAGTTCAACGTTACGAATAGCGCTACAAGCTGTCAAAAGGTAAAAACCAGGGACCGAAAATAACAGTTGTATTGGAATTTTAAAACAAAAGAAGCATATACCATATTGTTCCTCATGCACTTGTCAATAATAAAATATATTGATTTTTATAATTTTGATTTTTATATTCAAACGTAACAGTTATTTTTTTATTTTTATTTTTTTGAACAAAAATAACTGTAATTTTTGATTTTTATTTTTTCGATCAAAAATAATAGTAGTTTTTTGATTTTTATTTTTTTGAACAAAAACAACAGTTATTTTTTGATTTTTATTTTTTCGAGCAAAAATAAAAGTTATTCTCTAAAAAAATGTACGTGATTTAATAATTCAGTTGATTTAAAATTTTTATTTAGTGTGTAATTATCATTAGAATTCCTTATGCACATTAAAATAATTATTAAAGTCATCTAAATTATTAAAACAAGTAAATTTATTTAGAGAATAACTTTTATTTTCTCTCGAAAAAATAAAAATCAATATATAACTGTTATATTTGTTCAAAAAAAATAAAATTCAGAAGATGACTGTTATTTTTGATCGAAAAAATAAAAATCAAAAAATAACTGTTATTTTTGCTCAAAAAAATAAAAATCAAAAAATAACTGTTTTCATCTGACTTTTATGAAAAAAGGCATAACTGTAACGGTCCCTGGTAAAAACGGCAGTTTCAAAATAGTGTCAACAGAATACGTAGTGGTAGTAGTCGTTGCAGTTGAAGCGCAAAATTGAAAATTTTGAACTTTTTTGCGCTACAGCAGGGTTGTTAGATGTGACGATTTTTCGTCATTTTTTTGAGAAAATACAGTAAAATTTTGATTGACGATTTTTAAACTAAAAGTAATAGTGTTATGACGATTTTCTGGCATCATAAAACACTTACAAGATATATTAGCAATTATATTGGGAACAGTTCAAAACGTAAAAATAAATTTTTCGAAATCCAAAAATTTTTGGAAATTAAACAAAAAAAAAGTTCTTCCCCCATCACAAACCAGGCGGTTTTCATTTAAAGCACTTGTTACTCGAATTATACAATTATAGGCCATCGATACGGCAAAAAATATACATTAGAGCACCGATTTGCGTCGGTCCTATTTGGTCCGCTTTTTAAAAATTGGTGAAATCCGCTTTGCGTTTTGATGATTTCGATTTGCGTCGCTACATACGATTTCATTTTTTTTCTATTTGCGTTTAAAAAGGAGAATTACCATTTACTTATTATTAAAAGTTATTCTAGGTATAGTTGAGTGTTAGGAAATAAGAAGTTAGTTCTTAATAAGAAGTTATGTAGAAAAATGAGTGTAAAGTGAAGAAAATGCACTAGTTTGGAACTAAAATTGGACGTAATAAAACGTTTCAAGTCGGGTAAAAAGGCTGTTGATAAAGACAGAACCCTTGGTTTGTCACCTGCAACAGTAAAAACAATTTCCATTTGTGATAGCGCTTAAAATTAATCATTTAAAGTTAGCTTGAGTTAATAGCATATGAGATTTTTTTTTTTATTTAATGTTTTTGTGAATATGGATAAAAGAAATAAATAAATGTTTGTTATGTTTTTATGAAAATATATTTTTTCTTATATATTTCTTTTCAAATGATAAATACATTTCAGCCCACTGAAATAAATAAAATACAACTTAACCATATCACTTTCTTTATCATAAATATAATTTTTTGCTAAATATTTATATTTTTGAACCACTCAATGCAATAAAAATTGTCTCCAATTTGTAAAATTTAAATATTTGACGATTTGTTGACGATTTTGTTAACTATACATGACGATTTTGACGAATTTTGTTAAAACATTTGACGATTTTTAAAGAAAAAAGCCTAGCAACCCTGCGCTACAGAGCATTTGTCAGTGTCAGCTTCTACTACAAATCAGGGTTGATAAAGTTGGTACAAGTGTACTTTTTTTGGTACAATTTAAAACTAAAAAGTACGCTGGTACCCCCGTGACTCATTTGGTACTATTTCTAAATTTTTCACATCCATATATTTATAAGTGATATAAAATGGCAGCTCGTATTTACTGTCCAATGAATATAAGCGCAGTTTTGTGTTTTGTGCAAAAAGTTTTGCGAAAATGCAAAATGTCGTAGCTTTTTTATGAAATCTTAGGGAAACTCTAATTTTTTTTGTTGGATTTAACAAAACAGCTAAGAAATTTAGCATTTGCTCTTTTGCAAGACCATCTGCCCCAAAAACTGAACTTCGCTATTGTGAATAGATTTTTGCACTTGATCAAGAAGTAATCAACAGAATTTTGGAACAGTGGGAACCCACTCCATTATTATTTTACTCCAAATTATTTTAAAGGAGATTTTACAAGCGCTTAATTAAATTTTATTATATTTGGACTTTCTTCTCCCTTCCTGTTTCTGCAGTACATATTGAAAATTTTAGGCACAATAATTTTGGAAATGCAATCCGAAGATGCTCGTTTGCACATATTTTTAGAACGCTTAAAAATTTTATTTTCGTTTAAAATTTGAGATTTCATTTTGAGAAATATTTGTAAATTTTCCACAAAAAAGACGATAAATTCAAAAAGTGTATGACAACGCTCTCTGGCGGCAAACAAAAATAAAAATTAATGGATACAGGTCTGGCTAGAGCAAATTCAATTGGTTTGCCTCTATTCTTGAATATTTTGGAAAACTAACTGACTTATTATTATGTATAATTAATGTACAAATGAATTTAAAGTACCTGTTGTTTTTGTTAGATTAAATTTTTGTTTTTAGAAATTTATAAAAAAATTATTAAGTACTATTGGGGCCGAAAAAGTACGATTTTAAAAGTTCGTTGGTACGATATTGGTTTTGTCATTTATCATCCCTGCTACAAATACTTTATTCTGTTTCAATGGACCGAGTCAGGTACCCTGCAAATAAAATTGGACCACCTGACCCATTTTGATAAAATGGACTACTCCATGTCATTGTTAAAAAGTGTTTGTAGTGAGACGACATGTCTTCGTTTTTTAACGACATGCTTTCGTTTTTAAACGACTTCAAAACTAATCCTCTTGAGTATACCATGGAGTAGTTTTAAAACTACTCCTTAGGGGTCCAAAGGTGGGTTATATACCATGGAGTAGTTTTTAAACTACTCCTTAGTGGTCCAAAGGTGGGTTATATGGTCCTCTCCTAGGACATCGTAATGTTAAATAGACCAGGTTTTTTCCATACGTTTGGGTTACTTTTGGACTAGTCCTGGTCCCTTGTGGACTACTCTTTACACGCGTGTTTGGACTGGTCCTTTTATTTGCAGGGTAGTTTAAAACCAGTGATGCCAACTTTTTGAGAGCAAAAAGCACTTTAAAATTTATAAAAAGCACTATTACGAGCAAAATAAAGCGTAAAAAAGCACTAAGCCATTTTTAAAATTTAATTAAACACGAAACAAGTTGCATTCGGCTGTGCAGAATATAATGACGGCTCATATTCAACCATTCTTGAATTTTTTCATAAATGAAAAATGTAAAATATGTAACTTTTTTTCAGAGTCATGAATGAATTGTTAATATTTCGCCAAATTCATTCATGTTTTTGAGGAAAAATCCAATTTTGCCTTTCTTCAGTCATGAAAAATGAGGAAAAAAAAGTTTTAGAAACGATCCTCACTAGTAATGTTGTTGTTGCTTGACAGTTTGCATGACCACAGCTCGAAATGACTGTGTGTATTTGTTTGTGTAAAATATTTTTGGTATAGGCAACCAGCCGAAGTGTCTGTTGGATTTTTTGTAAGAAAACATTATTGAAAAAAAATTAAAAGAACTGCACATATCGTCCGTCATCTTGAATGCAGAATAATGTAATATCACATTTCATAATTTTACATGAAAAGCAGACAACTTTGTAAAATGTTTATGAGATTTATAAGCAATTTTAAATATTTCAGCTAAAAATGCGATTATTATTATTTTTTAAGTTGTGTATGTTGCGTTATATAAATTTGTAATTTTCAGAAACAAAAAGACGTATCATCAACGAAAGTATACATATTAGTATTAAGTAAAACAATCATTTAAAATATTAAATAATTAAATATTTGTGTTAAATTACCGGAAAAATAGGATATATACATACCTATGATAATTTTTTATTGATTTTATTACTAATAAGTAGTGGTTTAAATTAGAAAATGTATCTTAATTTAATTTAGCTATGATTTGATTTTAAAAAGCCATATTTTTCATTCTAATTAAAAAGTAAAATTATTTTTTTTACAATGAACAAATTTAGCAAATAAAAATTTGACTCATATAACATAACATGTATATATCGTATCGCATTCTAACAACGCTATGTACGTTGCAAAAAGTAAATTTTAATTAGGTGATTACTGAAAAATAATAAGAAGAAGGAAAGCGTAGTGTTTATAGCATATTAAGTTAACATAAATGTTGGACAAAGTAGTACTTCTCCAAAGAAAGATATGATTACAATTTAATAATTCTAAAGGATTAACACAAAATAAAGCTAAACAGTCTATATTCCGCTACTTTATAAAAAAATAAAAAAGGCAATTATTCCAAAAATTAAGAATAACTGTCTTTTTCACGATATTGATGAAGGTCCCCTTGGAAGAATGCAATCCTAATAAAAAACAGATTATTTAAAATAAACTAATAAAAATATTTCTTTTGAATAATTAGTATTGTGGTTATTTTTGTCGAACTATTTATGTTTTTTTAATCCAAATTTTAATATTTTTAATCAGGCTTAAGTTCATCAAATTTAATTTTTCATTAAATTATTATTATAAAGAAAGAAATTTTACAACATGAAAATTAATTAAAATTATCAATAACAATTTTAACTCATAAGGATACTATCATAATAATGATGACAGTCTGATGGAAACAAAAATCTGAGGACCTGCAGATGTTGCCATTTATTCTTGGACATTTTTAGCGTTTGGAAGTGCAATGGGGTAGGCTGCAAAATTGCAAAATTTCTGACAGTCCTATATGGAGACGGCTTTTATCATTTTACAGCACTTTTATTACTTTTTCTTCTGCAATAATTTTTAGTCTGATCACTAATTCCACTAACACCCTGGTAACAGTTATAAAACACAGTTTTGACTTTTAAAGATGTGTTCTTATAAAAAGAATTAAAAACTTTGCTAATTTTTTTCTTTAGTATACTTGGACCACAAACAAATTTTTTTCACGAGACCAAATACATGTCTTCAGTTCTTTCAGGTAGTAATTTTGTTTCAATATTTTTTTGCCTTTACCCTGCAAATAATAGGACCAGTCCAAACACGCGTGTAAAGAGTAGTCCACAAGGGACCAGGACTAGTCCAAAATTAACCCAAACGTATGGAAAACACCTGGTCTATTTAACATTACGATGTCCTAGGAGAGGACCATATAACCCACCTTTGGACCACTAAGGAGTAGTTTTAAAACTACTCCATGGTATACTCAAGAGTATTACACTGAAAGAAAAATGCTTCATATATTTAATGAATCCTTTTCATAAAAAAGTTTTCCTTGGGTAAATGAAAATTTTCATTGTCTAAATGGAATTTCATAGGTTTGATGAAGTATTTTCGTTAAAATCGCTTCATTAGATTTCGTAATTACGTTAAAAATTTTCATTGGATATATGAAAACTTAAGGTTGTCCAAGTTAAACAAAAAATTTTAATTGGGAACTTAAAAAAACAATATACAAACATAACTATATTCATAAATTAATACAAAATTATAGTTTCCTTAAAAAAATGTTTAATTGTTATTTAAAAAATGTAAGATTTAATAACTTCATACATCTAATGTTACATGTATGCCATTAAATTTATGAAATCAAAAAATTTTTTTATAAAAGCAACATATTTCAATAATTGCCTTCATAAATTTAAATTTTCATTATGACAATAAAAATGTCATTATAGTAATGAAACAAAAACTTTCAATCCACTTTCAATCAACGTTGTTATTGTTATTATGGACAATTTAATCTCATATTTACGGTCTTAATTGAGAAAAAAACATAGTTTTTTTATACAAAAACTACACTGCCACGGTAGACTAGCTGGTAGTGAGCTAGTCTATCAGCACCGAGGTTACATGTTCGAATCCCACCAGAGACAGAAAAAAAAATAAAAAATAAAATAAAGTAAAATAAAATAAGAAAAAAGAAAAAAAAATAAATAAAAAAAAAAATAAAAAAAAAATAAAAATTTTACTTTATTGAAAGTATTCATCCAATGAATAATATTCATGGATCTAATGTAATGTTTCATTAAGTCCTTTTAATGAAACAGGTTTCATTGATCCAACGAAGCGCTGCATAGGTTCCTTTATAATGCAATTTTACATGGGATTAATGTCAAAATTCGTTAGTATTGCGAAGAAAATTCTTTCAGTGTAGTTTTGAAGTCGTTTAAAAACGAAAGCATGTCGTTAAAAAACGAAGACATGTCGTCTCACTACAAACACTTTTTAACAATGAAATGGTCCATGCTTGCATTACTTCGGACTAGTCCATGGAGTAGTCCATTTTATCAAAATGGGTCAGGTGGTCCAATTTTATTTGCAGGGTATGTCTTTTAAACGAAAAAAAAAACAGACCCTTTTAGAGGCATCACAAAATATTTTACAAAATAAAAAAAAAAACACATTTTAGTTTACCAGCCAACAAATAATTTTACAAGACACAAACAGGCTATCGTGCTGCCTAGCGGGAAAAATTGCGAGGGCTTTGGCTTTTCAGGCCTTAAAGAAGGTTTACAACTAGATTTTCAATAAACTTTTACTTATTCCGCTCTGCCTTCTTCGAAAAGGGGTTTTAGAATGGGTTTTATGAAATATTTTACAAATTCAAATTAACTTTTCTGAGATAAGGCCTGTCGAAATAGTTTTATTAGCAGTAATGTTGGAATGTGTAGCTAGTTTAGTTATTAATTTACTAACTGCCTGTTTATCGATATCGAACGTCATCGTTCGCATAGAAAATTACATTTAAAACAAAAACAAAATTCGAATGCTCGCGTTAATAGCAACAACAATTTGCGACCTTAGGACAACAAAGATCTACATATATGCACCTAAACAACATGTAAGATAGAACCTTGTTGTTCTAAAACAGTTGGAATGCGACTGGAAAACTTAATATTCGTAAAAAGGCCTTCTTTAAGGCCTCTTTACAACTTAATTTTCCCGCTGTTAATGGTCAGGCAGATCGCATTTTTTTCATTATGAGGAATTTGAATGTGAATTTTTTTAATTTTTTCATATCTGACAAATTCATATATGAATTTTTTTGTTTGCTCATTTTTCATGAATGAGGAAATTAAAAATATTTTTTTTCCTCACCCTCATGAATGTGAAGAAGCAGTTCAATTTAAAATTTTTCACGCTCGCTCATGACTGAAAAATGAGCGAGCGTTTCGGTACTCTGGAATAATATATATCTCCCAAACTAAAATTATATTTGTATATAAACATTTTTTAATGTATTATTAATAATATCATCCAAATCATTTAGAGTTTTAATTGGTCATAAAACCGTTTTAAAGTAATACAGTGCAAGCTCGATTTTGGTAACTCGAAAAAATCTGGCCTGTTGCAATCACCGAAAATTTGCAATGACCGACCATTGTTTTTAAAACTTAATGACAGCATATATTTTAATAAACATTCTTATATTTTATCGTTTAAATCTTAACGAAAATCTAAATTAAAATCGTACAAAGCTTAATAAAACAATTGGCTTATGATATTATACAATTATTTTAACATATGTACGCCTCTGAATAAAGAACACACATAAGATGTAAAATAGAAAAAACATGTATGTTTGCATTCTGATACTTAGTCAAACCGTTTTTCAAAAGCACTAGAGGTAGAAGTGCACAACACGTGGAAAACTAAAACGCATGAAAAATGGCTCGTTATAAAAGTATTTTCTGTCAGCTATTTTTAATTTGTTTAACACTTTGCATATACCAAGCTACGGCTCTTTTTTTCGTTTTTTAAATTCTTTGTGTTTTTTTGTACGGTTTCCGACTGCATGTTTTTTAACAATTCCTAATATTTTCCAATCCATATTCTATTTTTGAAACAGTGCCTAACATTTTAAAAAAAATGTTTATCGAAATACATCGTTTTTATTACGATTACTAAATATGTTGTCAACGCTAAAAATGCAACGATTCGTAAAATGTCCAAAGGCCTAGCTCTAACCTTGTAAATAAATTTTTTGGTAAAACGAATGTAACTTTCTTTATCACTTTTTTATTATTTGAAATCTAAAAATCTTTACAAACTTTCTCAAAAATGTACCCCAAACAGGGCTGCCAGGTACTTTTTTTCCTTGTCCCCAAAAAATTAAAAAAAATAATCCCCAAAAATCCCCAAATTAAGAAAAAAAACCTTAATAAGTAAATATTTTTCTGTTTGTTTTTTTCTGACCAAATTTAAAATTTTTTGTTTTTAAAAAAGTAAAAATAGTAAGAAAAATTTTAATTAGAAATCCCCAAAAATCCCCAAATAAAAATTTTTTGTAAAAAAAAATTATTTTATATTGTTTGTACCCTGAAGAAAAAATAACATAAAATTATAAAGTACCTTTAAAGGTCTTATGATACTTGCTATTTTTTGTATTGGATTTTTTTAGGATTGACTGAATGAAACAACAAATGCGAGAAAGAACAAGAAATACAATTTGATAAAATGTAAACAAAACAAACAATACTGCCCACGTTTTTTCCTCACAAAAACCCGTCATAAAAACTAAAAATCGCAAAAAAAATGTTGAAAACCGTTTCTTTCGATGAAAAACTAAAAAAATTGGCAACAGTGCTAACAATTAATCTGGAAATGTCAATTTTAAGTTAAAAAATTTTATATTTTTTTTGACAGTCTTAGATTATTTATCGATAACACTTTTTTTTTTTTGTTTGACTTTTCAAGATTTTTTATGATATACTCATACTCTTTACACTTAGTCAGTTTTCCTATGCAAATATATTTGCACTGTTCTCCAAAATAGAAAAAATACAAAAAATAGCAAGTATCATAACAGCTTAGCACTACCTTTTAACTAAAATGATAGTCTTAATAAGGACCTTTTACACCGTATAAGTTGTTGATAAGAGTAAGATAAAAGTTTTGTTTTTAATACGAGACAAAGAAAAATAAGCATAAATAATAAAAGGGAAAATATATTAAAAGAGTGTAAAATCCCCAAAAATCCCCGAATTTTTTTTTTAAATCCCCAATCCCCAAATGACTTTCTTTGTCCTTTTTGCTCGCATAAAATCCCCAACTTTGGGGATAAATCCCCAAGTCTGACAGCCCTGACCCCAAATAGCAAATTCAACTAAACCCATCCTCTATTTAATCGTAGTTTTAAAAAATGGTAGAAAAAAAATAAAAATTGTAAAAAGCACTAAAGGCACTAACGGAAAATTGAAAAAGCACCAAATTAGTGCTTTTTTTTAGTTTGGCACTATGGATACAGCGTTACCGTTGTGATACTAAAGTATAAATTTGACCCTTTTTCGACGGTGTTGATACCTTTTATGACCCTTTTTTTAAATTATACTTTTGTATCATTATCACCTATTTTGTGACACTTTATGACCCTTTTATGGAAATTGCTCTCACATATTGTTTTTTTTGTCAACACTCAACACTGCGGAACAGAAGTGCTAAACAAATATTTTCGAAATAAGCATTGCTTGATATGGAACAGACTCAAAGTATAAACTTACAATCCCATGCTTTCTTCTCCTTGATTTTTGATAGTAAAGTACAATTTCCCTTAAAGCAAACATAACTCATATAAATATTTGTTATTTTTTACGGTGGTTTCTTTTCAAAACAAAAATTTTACATTTTATTAAAAAAATGCAATTTGGTGTTTTGCTCTTTTAAAGAGTAACATGTTTTATTCAAAAAAATTCGCCCTTAATAATGGCAAAAGTTATTGAACTTTTCGCCTTCTTTTGAATCGACATTGTTGAAATTGCAATAACAGGAATGAAAACAAGAGGTAAAAATTGCTAAATTAGCGGAAATTCCCATATATTTGGTAACAGCGGTATGATAGCAAAGTCTTATATTTATTAAAAATCGTAAAAGCTTTAAAAAATCTGACACTTACAGGAAAAAATCGCTTTAATCGCGAAAATGGTTACAATTTGCGAACGATTGCAAAATTTAAAACAAACACTAAAATTTTTTGACATCACTAAATCGGAAAATTACATAAAAAATATTAAAAAATAAGCTATGTATAATGATAAAGAATAAACATTTTGTCAGGTGTTTAAAATAGGACAGAGCATTCCATAAAAAAATTAACTACCTGTTTGTAGAACGCGACCGCAATAGTGACTCGTTAAACTTAAGCTGAAGGTCCACACCATGCGTTCATGCGTAGATGCGTATGATACTTTTTGTGCATTTTATGCGTTTCTAAATTCAAGTTACATGCAATGCGTTTTATGCGCAAAATTTTTTTTTTTATCAGCTGTTGTGCTAATATGTTTAACAATTAAAAACAAATTTGCAAGAAATTGAGAGTGTAATTGATATTTTAATAGAATTTATTTAATAGAATTCATAGGGGAGTAAGCTTTTATTATAAAAATATTCGTGATTTTTCACGGTATCAATATGTTTCCAATTCATGGCATTTGTTAAAAAAAATAATAAGCACAACAAAGATGACACTCAGAAGATAAAAGTAATCGATAAGTAGAATGGCAAATTTTGTTCTTGTTAAATTGTGCTAAAAATTAATTTTAATGTATTTTATTCATTAAAGTTTATACAATCTTTATAACGAAAGCTTTTTCTCTTATTAAAAACCTTTTTTAATGCAAAAACATAGTAAAAAATAATCCACCACACAAACATATTTATCGATAACATTGAAAATAAATATGATTTGCCATCCATGGCCATCAATAACAGCTGACTTTTTTTCACCACACATGCGACGGATACAAAAGTAGAAAGTAAACCTACTTTCATGCGTAGATGCGTCTATGCATTCTCTGCATTTTGTTGTGTATCTTGTCATATACAATTACACTGATTCAACTTTTTTGTCAAATGCATAAAAAGGACAGACGCATAAACGCATGGCGTGGACCTTCAGCTTTACATTTAAAACAAAAAAAAAAAAAATTTCAAAATTTTTTTTTGTTTTAAATGTAAGTTACGCGAGTCACTTTTATGCTCGCGTTCTACAAACAGGCAGTAAGTTTTTTGAGCTCTTCCTACCTGAAATATTATTTTTTTTTGTTTGCTTATAAAAAAACTTGATCTTATTATGTTCATTAAAATGGGAAATACTGCTAATAAAAAACTTGACCCATTTTTTATTGAAATACCCTTTTTTTGACCCCTTTTTCTGGAAAATACCCTTTTTGTGACCCTTTTCGAAAATTTCCAACGGTAACCCTGTATGGATAACATTTTGGCGTTTTGAGGCATCAAAAAGCACCATAAATAGTGCCAAAAGCCTTGGCATCACTGTTAAGGTATATTAACTAAAATAACAAAAAAATAATACAATTTAAATTTTACTAAAATTATTTATTTATTTTAGCATTATTTTTTGGCAGATTAGAATTTTTTTTTGCCTTTTTTCGCTTTATTTAAAAGCCGATTTAGCTTTAAAATATTTTTGGATATGGCCACACTGATTTGGTCACACCGTGAAACCAAATTGTGTTCCTAACAATATTTTGAAATTGATTTTTATATTGGGCCGAAATCCCGGCGGTACTGCAATACCGGGCCAACCCGTGACAGAAGTGGAGCAAGCCCCTAAACATTCCGTCTATTTCCAAAAATCAGTTTAACATTTGTTGTCCTCCGATGGAGGATCTATCAGATGTTAAGCTGATAAGAACAGATACTACACTTTGATCTTAGCCATAAGGCCGAGAAGCGATAACTAAACGAGGTTCAAATCGAATTATATCAATAAATTTCGAAATAAACTGAATGGAAATTATAAAGAAAATTTTAAACAGTTTTAAGTCCGGCAAACAAAAATAATTTGTAGGTAGCTAATTAAACATTTGAAAGCACATTTAAAATTGTTGGTACTGATCAGTGATGCCAACTTTTTGAGAGCAAAAAGCACTTTAAAATTAAAAAAAAGCACTAATAAGCACTATTTCCAGCAAAAACAAAGCGTAAAAAAGCACTAAGCCATTTTTACAATTTAATTAAACACCAACCAAGTTGCATTCGGCTTAGCCGAATATTATATACCTCCAAAATTTAAAAAAAGGCGACGGCGTTGATGGATGACCATTTTCATTTAAAATTAAATAATAAATATATTTAAATTTGAATATTAACATTTTTAAATGTATTATTATTATCATCAGTAAAAATAATAGCATCCAAATCATTTGGATCATCATCAGCTGAGTTTGTATTGGCCATAAAACAGTTTTAAAGTAATACAGTGCGGGCTCGATTTTCGTGGTTGATTTTTAAGTATCTTATCGTCCACCGATTTTAATGAAACATTCCAGCAAAAACTTTACTTACAATCCTGCTTTTAATGACTTCAAGAATTCATTACTTTGTAGCTTTATTCGCCACTTTTTGGATTATTAGTTATATATTAAATAATAACTTTATTATTATATCTTAAATATACAGAAAAATTTATATTTTCATTATGACAATAAAAATGTCATTATAGTCAAAAAACATAGCTTTTTAATACAAAAACTTCACTGCCCCTGTAGACTAGCTGGTAGAGAGCTAGTCTATCAGCACCGAGGTTGCGGGATCAAATCCCGCCAGAGACAGAAAAAAAATAAAATAAAGTAAAATAGAATAAGAAAAAATAAAAATAAAATAATTAAAAAAAAAACAAAAAAATTAAAAAAAAAAAAATTTTACTTTATTGACTTTGTGTAACTATATATTTGTATAAAAATTTTAAGTATAAAAAAAACATATTATTTTTTAGATTATAATAGGCTAAATTATAAAGGATTACTTTTGGGACATCTCGAACAAAAATAAGTACTTTTTCTAGTAGAAAAGTAAGTAGACGGCTCGTCAAATTCTCATTATTTTTCTGCTTATTTTGTAAGCAAAGTTTTTGCTGGGATATATCGTTTTAAAGGAATTTGTGTGTAGATATGCACAATATATTTTTTTCTAAATTTTTTGAATTAAAGTGTTTGAAACGTGTTTTAATTTATCTCACAGACATACGTACAAAGTTGGGTGAATAGTGCATTTTTGCCGTTCTCTTGAAATGTGTACGTTTTTGTTGTACAACGCACAGGTTTTCTCGAAAGTAAATGTCGAGTGGTTGAATTTCGGCCACCGGGCGAACCTAGTTTTAATAAAAATGCTTATATTTTATCGTTAAAATAAATCTAAATTAAAATCGTAAAGTTTAATAAAACAATTGGCGTATGATATGATCCAATTATTTCAACCTATGTACGCTTCTGAATAAAGGTGTATAAGAGAAAAAACATGTTTGTTTGTATTCTGATACTTAGTCAAAACTTTTTGCAATGGCACTAGAGGTAGAACTGCACAACACGCGGTAATTTGGAGACGAGTGTCGTGCGTTTGAATACTAAAGCGCATTAAAATGGAAGGTTACACAACGCTCGTTATAAAAGCATTTTTTATCAGTTGTTTTTAATTAATTAAATACTTTGCTTATACCAAGTTACGGCTCTTTTTTTGTTTTTAAAGTCTTTGCGTTCTTTTGTACGGTTTCCGACTGCATGATTTTTAACTCTTCAATACGTTTTTTCTACATGACTCACAATCGTTGTTTATATTTCCATTCATAATTGATAATAGTTTCCAAGCCATTTTCTATTTTTGCCGAAAACAAATACATCGTTTTTATTACGATTTCTTAAATGTTGTCAGCGCTTAAAAGTGCAACGTTTTGTAAAGTTTCCAAATTGTAGGAAGCCTAGCTCTAACCTCATAAATAAAGTTTTTTGTAAAACGAATGCAACTTTCTTTTATCACATTTTTTATCATTTGAAATCTTAAAATCTTAAAAATTGTGCCCCAAATAGCAAATCTCGTCTAAATCATCCTCTATATAATCGAATTTTTAAGAAATTTTAGAAAAAAAATAAAAATTGTAAAAAGCACTAAAGGCACTAACCAAAAACTGAAAAAGCACCAAGTTAGTGCTTTTCCTGAGTTTGGCACTAAGGAAAAATTTTTGGCGTTTTGAGGCATCAAAAAGCACCATAAATAGTGCCAAAAGCACTAAGTTGGCATCACTGGTACTGATAAGCATTTCATAGTGTTAACAACCCCATAATTAGTCATACACTAACAACAATCATAACTGGTTTCCAGGGCTGTCAAATATTTTTTGACCTTTTTCGGCAATTCAATGTAAAAAATCGCCAAAACGCCAAAGAGTTTCTCTTTTAGTTTTCGAAAATAAAATTTATATTTTTTAAATTATTAAAAATATTTTTATAAATCCTAAAAAGTAAAATTGTACCGAATCGCTTAAATTCGCCTAAAATGGAAAGAGTTGGTTTCTTTATTCGGCCATTTCTTTTTAGAATTTCAAAGAAAAAATATTCAAGTTGAATATTTAGTTCTTTGAGATTCTATTTTGATAATTTTTTTTTTTTTTTTTTTAATAAAGTCAAAATTATTATTAAACACAAAAAATGTATGTATGTACATTAGAGTGGGTCAATTTGTTCGGGCCCAAAAAAAGTGACAAAGCGTATAGCAAAATCGTAATCTACACATAATTCTAAGAACTTTTCCTAAAGAAACCATGGTTCTAAAATCCAAATCGAGCTTCCGGTTTTTGACTTGAAAGTTTCGTGCTCTGAAAATCTGGAAAAAATAATACTTTTTTGGAAATATTTATTGCAATTGGTGAATAGTTGTCCTGTATCGCTGAAAGAGGGCTTGTTTAAAAGAAAATTCTCTCAACTTTCTATATCTGTGCTCATTTTTAGAAAATTCTGTACATAAATAATTGGTTAGGAGACTTTTGTCAAAATAATCATAGTCAAGCTGATAAGAAGCCTAAAACTGTTACAATTTTGATACACAAAAGTTAAATAAAATAATCTAACTAAATTTTAATTCAAAGTTGAATAAAATAAAACAATTCTGCGGCATTTTGACAAAACATCTTAAGTGGAGATAAGAGAGCAAAAAAGATTTAAAAAAACTCGGTGAAAAAAGCATTTTTTTCAATTAATAATATAACCAGAATTAAAGAAAAATTTTGTTTATAATACAAAATTTTAAAAACGTAAGCAAAAATGTTTTTTGAATGAAAATTCGTACGATTAACATCATTTTTTTCAACTTTTTTATTTTGACTTAAGATGTTTTGTCAAAATGCAATAGAATTCATTAATCAAAACTTCATTAAACGAAAGTTTCTTTAAATAAAATTTAAGCAAAAACTGAAAATAAAAAAAATAAAAAAACAAATATTTTTATTTTTATTCTATTTTTTATTAAAACGCAATTTTTTTTTGAAAATTCACAACAAAAAAAAAAGGAACCGATTAAAATAAAAAATTTATAAAAAAAAAATACGGGCCAAGCCGGGGGTAAATAAATAAAGTTTCGGCCTATAGCTGCAATTTACATACAATCGGGCATGTTCTGACAATCGCAAAACGCTTAATATTGGCGATTCTGACTTAAAATCGCAAATTAGATGTTCTGTAAATCGCAACAGCAAGAAGTTTGGCGACTTAAAATTAAAAAATTTGGCGTTTTGCGATTTCAAATCGTGCTATCCATTCGTGGTATTCTGTTGCGGCTTTTAATAGTAACTGCCAAAATATCATCGCGGTTACATTCTATGGCACGTGGGAAACATTGGTAAGCAATTGTACAAATCGCTCAGTTCCCTGAATATGTTCCGGTTACCCAAGATCAGTAAACGGTAGATGCTAAATGGCGGCTCAGACAAAATGCTATCGTCCATTTCTAATTTGGAAATTTGTATTAGTTATAAAAACATAAATTTCTGAAATACAATTGGACACTTTCAGAAGTTACAAATGGAAATTTTTGAAGTTAAATTGGAAATTTCTGAAATATAGTTAGAAAATTCTGAAACACAATTCGAAATGGTGTAGTAAGAAACATATGTAATTCGCAAATTTGTAATTTTGTTGTTGCTTTCTACAGAAATTCTTTGACGTTACGTTACGAATTACATAATTAGGGCCTATGTTACTTACTACACCATTTCCAATTGTATTTCAGAATTGTCTAACTATATTTCAGAAATTTTAAAACGGTACATGAATTTTTGTAGAACGCAACAACAAAATTACAAAACATTTATGATTTTGTTTTGCTTTCAATGTAATTCTTTGGCGTTGCGTTGCGATTTACATAATAAGGGCCATAATTTAAAAAAGAAAATTAATAGGTAATGAGAAACTGAAAAGTTTGTAATTCTGTCGTTGTATCACACAATTTACCGTTAAAATTCTCACGTTTATTCCATTTTAGAAATGTATGGTAAACAAAAATAATTTTTTTTTTTAATAAAAATTTTCACTTTTTCGACGCGTTTTCAAGTATAGCCAACAATATTTAAAAATGTACAAAAACTCGTATTAAGAATTTAATGGTTTAATTTCCGGTTTGGACAGTATTTTTTCTTTTAAAGACATGTTTATTGAAGTTGTTACCCAAAAAAAAAAAATGGAGCTTCGAACAAAGCAGGTTTGTAAGGGAGAAACATAAAAGTTTAGCTTACCATTACGCTTACTGAAGACATGCATTTTATACGGCGTGTTCCCACTTTGAAGCAATACATTTTTGACACATAAATTCTCCCTTACAAACCGTTGCACTTGAAATGTTATTTTTCTTTAAAGTTTTTGAGAGTTCTATCACTTACTTTACTGTACTTCTGTATGTCTTATTCCGTAGCGCATAACTTTGCCCTAATTTTTTTAAATGTATCATTAGTGCTTCGCAAAATGAGAAAAATTTTTATTGGGTAATTAAATTTTTTTTTTCATTTAGTTTCTTTTTTAAAAAGGTAGTGAATTTTTAAAATAGAAAATTGGGTTTTAATAAAAAATAAAATGAATTTTTTTTATTTTACCAGCTTGACTATGAACATTTTGGCAAAAGTCTCCCAACCAATTATTTATGTACAGAATTTTCTAAAAATGAGCACAGACATAGACAGCTGAGAGAATTTTCTTTTAAACAAGCGTTTTTTCAGAGATACAGGCCAACTATTCACCAACTATATCCAAAAAAGTATTATTTTTTCCAGATTTTCTGAGCACCAAACTTTCAAGTCAAAAGCCGGAAGCTCGATTTTGATTTTAGAACCATGGTTTCTTTAGGAAACGTTCTTAGAATTATGTGTAGATTACGATTTTGCTATACGCTTGGTGGGCAAAAAAATTGACGCACTCTAATGTACATAGTTGCAGTTCTATTATATGTATTCTAAAACGCTATACGCTTCATCGTCATGAAATTCATCATTGTCTTCTTGTTTGGAATACATTGTATGGGAATTTGATTTATTCCACATATCTTGCGAAGGTACAAAAGAAGTGCAACACGTGATAATTACATTAATATAATTTATAGCTCTTAATAACGCGTCAGGAAGCATCGAATTATATTTCGAAGGCGAGTTCATTATTGAAACTACTCTTTCAACAGAGGCATTACTAATTGGAACTAGAAGCATATAAAGTGCAGTCAGCACTAGTTCTTAATATTTCAACGTACCTGTCGTATCCTTTTAGCTATAAGGTGTTGGTGACAACTGTTCTTAATTGCTTTAAATATCATTATTTAAGTAATCTTTCCAATTAAACAGCCAACGGTATGTTAGAATTTAAACCAAATCTTTAAAACATCTTTTCCAACAACAAATTTCGTTTGTGATAACAAATTGTCACATTTTATAATAGAAAAATGTCAAAAGGGCCATCGTCAAAACATTCACTTTTAAATAATTTAAATTAAAGTTAAGCTTTTATAGATGAGTTCATAGTAAAATTAGCTATCAAAACCGTTATGAAGCTTTTCTGGGTTAAATTAAACATTGGCTGTTTCAGCAAAGTAAAAGTGAGTAAAGCGGCTCATACAGATGCAATAAAATCGTTCAACTTTACATATTGTGCAATTATTTTGCCAATGTGTATATGATATGATATTAAGGTGGCACAATATATTGTCAACAATCAATAGACTTTTGATTTTTATTGCCCAACGAAAAGAAAGTGAAATAAGTTGACAACATTGTACAATGCTGTTTATGTTATAATGTTCACCTTTTTATTGAATGAATGAAACCATTGTGCGACTTATTGCATAATATAAGACAAAATTGAAATAATATGGCGAATATCATAAAATAATATTGCAAGTGTATGGGCCGCTTAAGAAAAGAAAACTAATGCAACGATTTACTCACAACAGCAAACTATTGTCCCTTTTAGCTCCAAGCCACAGAAAAATATGCATGTCTTCAGTAATTCTATTCATTAATTTTTTCGTACGACTTTAACGCTTTTCAAAACAAATTTATGGCTCATCAAAAAATAGCCAACAAAATCGCCAAATCTAAAACGCCAAAATAGTTTTAAAAGCACCACGTTTGGCGAAAATTCGCCGTATCTGACAACCCTGTCGATTTCTACTCTGAAAAATTAATTAGGTCGTCCACAACAGGGTTGCCGTTAGTTAATTTTTAATAGTCGCAAAAAAGTCGTCTGAGAAAATAATATTCGTTTTTTATTAATAAAAAACATAGCAAAACAAAAAACAATTGAAACAAAACAGTCAGTTGCATTTTTTCATTTTCAGAAGACTTTTTTTATATTATTTATGTGTTTTTTGTTTGTCCTTTGTCCATGTCGCTGAAGATGATTGTTTTAGTTCACTAATAACTGTTAAAGGCTAGATTACACTATTATACTTTGTATTAATACATGTCAAAATCTCAAGTAATATGACAAAGTGTGATAGTGTGAATGCAATGTGTCACGAAAATGACAAGTATTATGAAAAAATTTTGACATCCCATACGACTTCATCGTTTTTTGAAAAATTTCTAAACAATAATACTTTTCATTGGATCAGGGTTGCATTTTTTTTCATGTGTGAGTGTTTATACTTTGTGTGATGGTGTGAACACAAACTGTCATGTTACATTAGATTTTTTGACAGTCGCAGCAAAACTCATTAGATTTCTATCACACAAAGTATTATGGAATACGTAAGACTTGTGAGATAGTGTAATCTAGGCTTAAGCTGTTATGATACTTGCTATTTTTTCTATTTTTTCCATATTGGAGAACAGTGCAAATATATTTGCATAGGAAAACTGACTTAGTGTAAAGAGTATGATTATATCATAAAAAATCTTGAAATGTCAAACATATATACATGTGTTATCGATAAATAATCTAAGACTGTCAAAAAAAATATAAAATTTTTTAACTTAAAATTGACATTTCCAGATTAATTGTTAGCACTGTTGCCAATTTTTTTAGTTTTTGATCGAAAGAAACGGTTTTTAACTTTTTTTTGCGATTTTTAGCTTTTATGACGGTTTTTTGTGGGGAAAAAACGTGGGCAGTATTGTTTGTTTTGTTTACATTTTATCAAATTGTATTTCTTGTTCTTTCTCGCATTTGTTGTTTCATTCAGTCAATCCTAAAAAAATCCAATACAAAAAATAGCCAGTATCATAACACCTTTAACAAACACTGTAAAAATGCAGCTTAGACTCCATGTCTAATATAATTCATTATTTTTTTTATTCTAATACATATAGAATAAAATCATTTTTATTTTTTAAATTAGAGAAAATATTCACATGTTGGCACATATCGATGGGTTTCTTCCGCAACCACGGTACTCTATTTTTCTGATTTTTTGTTTTAACCGGAAAAGTAATCAGTAAATACAATTTGCAATTTTTTTGTTTGGCGGAATATCGGAATTTTTCCTAATTCTTGGATTATAAAAAAATACAAATATAGCAAAAAGTTTCAAATATTTGGTAAAAAAAAAAAAAGTATTTTGTCTCTCCTGCAAATTAGTTGTTTTTGAGTAACGCGATTGCGGAAGAAAACCATCCATGTTTAACAACAACTTCTTCTTTTATTGACTCGGCGTCTGAAAATAATTTTGTAAAATAAGCACTGCAAACAACACAATTTTTGATTTAAAAAACATTTTTTGCTAAAACTATTCTTTAAAACTTTTGCTGAAAATTTACGAAAAAATTTCTTATATACATTGTATACATGACAAGGTTGCAAAAAATTAATAAAATTGTTGCAAAAAGAACAATAATCTGTGAATTGCTTGTAAATTTTGACGATATATTATATAATCAGAAAATTTATAATTTACTGCAAATTAAATGTTTCTTGTGAGAAATTTTACAAAAGAAAAAAAAGGATAAAAGGTCAACATCAACGCATCAACATTAAAAACGTCGCAAAAGTCGGTTATAAAGAAAGCCTCACAAAAAGTCGCAGGCCGCTAAAAAAAAGGGTAAAATTGCGACTTTAGTCGGGCGAACGGTAACCCTGGTTCGCAGTAGCAAAATGTATATCGCACACCTAGTTGAAAAGTGCCTTAACTCAAAAAACTCAAGTTTTCAGAAATCGAAAAAAACTGTTTTTGACCTAAAAAAATAGGTAAAAACAAATCTTTGGACCATTTAGTAGAACATCTACAGAGATAATGATTTAAAAAGTTTTATTTGTAATATATACTAAATAATGGATAACTTTAAGTTGTGTCATTTTGATGATATACATATTATTTGCACAAGTTACCGAATTATTTTAAGTTATGTCACTTTAGCTGATTTCTTTTAAATTTTGACGCTTTTTATGATACAAAAAAAAATTTGTTTTTAAAAGTTTATTGAAAGCAATTTGTGTATATTATATTAAAAAAACTCAACAATAAGGTTAAATAAAATATTCAATATAAATTAAAATAAACTAATCTTTTTAAATAAGCAATTTATGATTTCCTTGTGAGGCAAATTTAGATAGTACAGTCTATGTTCAGTTTGTCATTGTTGATCTGAGCCATGTTTTTATTCGACGAAGGGTAGGAAATGACCTGTCGCTCGTAGCATTACTTACGAGCCTTGAAACGAAAATTTGAAATACTTTTCTTAGATTTGCGTAGATATCTTCATCACAGTTTATTAAAGCATCTACAACGTTATCTGATAGATTTTCAGATAATTTCCATGTTTGTTGCCAATGCTACAGTTCAGGCTCAAGTTTAGATGTTAGTAAGTGTTTATCTCGAGTTGTGGTTTTAAAAGTTTTATATCTGTATATGACTTGATTACACTTTGAGTAGAAGTTTTGGTATGTTCAATACATTAAAGATATCTTTTGGAAAGGTGTTTTGCGATCTTCTAAAATAAATTCAATAAGAGAATGAAACCTACAACTCGGTAGAAATCTTCAACATTCTGGATGTGATTATTTCGTTCAAATCTTGTTTTTTAGGTTGGAACCTCGATTTGAACGCAAATAACTTTAACTTTTTTAAAAATCACTTTAAATTGTTCTTCGGCTTTATTTCTTTTTTCTTCAAGGCACATGATCAAAGTTTTGATAAGGCTTGATCCTTTTTGAAGATCTATATCGTGCTTTTGTAAAATGATACTAAGCGGCTGTGTTACAATAAGTATCACACTTATGGCCATTTTCTCATGAGGCAATTATCGTTTTTCCCAACGAAAAACTGCACATTAAACAAATTTGGTTTTCTCAATGTCTCATTTGCTTCGATTTTATCGTAAAGCTAACCGGCACTCGTCTGTCAATTATTTATTTTCCTTTTATTTGCCGTACAGATAAATTCAATCAGCTGACTCCCAACTTTTACATGTATTTTGAGTGGCATTGCCAGCTGAAAACAATGTTTTTTGTCGGTATATTGAGAAATCCAAAATCTTTAACGGACAGTTTATCGTTCCAATAAATTTATGTTGACATTAAGTAACAGACAGTTTGTCGATACATTGAGAAAATGGCCATTAATATGTTTATTCAGCAAATAAATTCAAAAGTTCTAAGTGAGTTCCTTAATATAAGGCTCTTGATGAAGTATTACCTTTCCACTCAGATATTTTTTCCAAAGCTTCTATTATATGATGTACACTTGTTGCAAAGTGTAAAGCTGAGTCGTGACGGTCCACCCATCTTGTCTCGCATAATGTAGAGAGTTTGGCTCCCAAATACTTTACTAAGAACGTGTTTTGCCTGATTTACGGGAAATAGCAAGGCGTTTGTTTTGCATTTGTCGCGGTTTCCAGAATTTTTTAACAGCTTCATTTTCTGCTGACATCAAACGACACCCATCAGTTCCAACTCCTATACATTTTTTTAGGTCAAGACTAAAATTTATCAAAGTTTTAAGAACTGCTGATGACAGTGCCATCGCATCAATTGACACATCAGCGTCATTATCAATATCCTGTGAAGCCTCTTCAACTGCTTTTACAACAAAGCCAAAACAATTCTTGCCTAACAACTTTTTGTTGTATGGTGAAATATTTTAAATATTAGGAAATCTGGCTTTCCCCGACAAATCCGTGCTTTCGTCAAAAATTATCGAATAGAATATTGATTCATATAACACATTAATATAAACATAAATATTGCAAATACCAAGGCTTTTTAATAATTGAACCGCACGCATTTTCAAGTCAAACGTTTACTCTTTGGTTATACATAGATGGCGCCTGCTGGGATTGAATGTAGAATAATAAGCATTTGAATACAGTTAACTAGATGTTTCATTGAAAATATCTAATAAATAACTATTAGGATGAAGATTTGGATACTTATTGAAAATTTCGTTAGAGATTCAATAAAAAACAAAAAAAAAATCTTGCTGGGATTTCCAAAAAATTTTGTACATTAAAAAAAGGTAATATTAATGGGAATTCTTGTATTATCGAAATAAACAAAACATATTTTTATAATTTACGGGGGGAAATTTCCTTATTTCACCCCCCCTGAATCCGCGCCTGTTGTGTATTCTATTTAGTGTATTGGGCATAATTTAAGCATATAAACCCGAATAATTAAAATTTCGAGTTGTGAAGCTTTGTCTGAGTTCATACGGCTATTGTCTTATTGACCTGATTGCTACTTTATAGGCGAGAGGGACGAGGGAAAAAGAAACGAGTACACAGATGCATGTACTGTCTTTACGTTTTGCTTTTTCATTCGTTGTTTAATTTTGTTATTGTTTTCAATATCAAAAAAGCACACATGCATACGCACGACTATACACAATAAAAAACATGTCATGAACGCCAATTCATGTTCAAAAAAGAAAAAGGAAGAATCTTGTCAATAAGACATGAGCCGTATGAACTCAGACTTTTGAACTACATAGGTTTGCGATATGTCTTAATCGTTTTCCTTTCTAAATATGTTGCAAAAATAAATGGCAAATTTGTTCCATTTCTTACCCCCAGTTATAATTGAGTGTGAGATAATACCCATTTTTGGATCTGCGTTAAGTACTTTTTTATGCAAGCAAGTATTTTTTATTAACTTTTTTTGTGTTTGCGTACAGTTTGTGCTGCTTTGTGGTTTTTGGTTGTTTTGTGCTGGATATAAAAACTTTTAGTTTTTCTTTCGTTTTACTTTTATTTAAAAATAATTTTTTTTTGCACAACATTTTTAATTATTGAAAATAAATGTTGTTGAAAATCGCTTCAACCGTGGTGAATATCGCTTATTAGTAGGGATGAGATTTTCATGCACTAAAAAATCGAAAATATGCGCTTAAAATATGCACTAAAAAATCTAATATAAGCACTAAAAAAAATATATACTAAAAACTTAAAAAATTTCCATAAAAAATCGTTTTTTAATTTTATTAAAAACAAAACTTTATAAAATTCATTCTATTGTTATTCAAATATATATAACAATATTAAATAACTAATTATAATGAAAATTTTAGACCCCTGCGTTCAAAAATGGCGACTTTATTAAAGAAATTCAAACGCCAAGTACACCTTGTTGTTATTGATTTTTTCTAAGTATTTTGCTTCTCCTGTAAAGTGTTGTTACGTTATTTTGTATTTTAGGTGACGATATGTATGTTTGTATATTCGGGCGGGTCAAATTGTATGGAACGATTCTTTTTGTTGAAGCGTATAGCAAAAACGTAATCTATAGGTGATTCTAAGAAATTTTGCTCAAGAGACCATAGCTCTAAGTTGGGTTTGGAGACCCCCAAAATTTCAAAATAGATATTTCCATATATACATAGAATAATTTAATTAAATTCGTCATAAAATCGGATAGAATCGGATAGTAGATTTCTCAATCTGGGCTTGTTTGAAAGGTATTTTTATCACTATCAAAAAGAAATTACACCATCGAGAAAAATTGTACGATCCAACTAAACTCAGAGTTTCAAAAAAATATATCTTAAATTTCGATGCTACCGATTATGTCAATCTGGTTGATATGAAAAACGACGATATATTATGAACCAGCATTTACTCGAGAGATTCCATATGATCACTGGGTAGAATACTTAGATTTTGATGAACCACCACTGGCTGATCCACAAATTCCAATGCACACACAAAGAACAGAAAGTCATGTAAAATTATTAACGAGTGTTTCAAAACAAGTTATAGAAAAGAATCGTGAAGGAGTTATGGCAGTGACATTAGAAAGCCGTAAGAAAACTCCTCGAATGGAAAGTAAAAAGGACCTTAAAAAATAATATTACCACGTTAAAACATTAAATTGTAGGTCGAGAATAATATTTAAAAATAAATTGAATTAAAAATGTAAAAATAGTGTTTTTTTTGTTGAAACCTTCAAAATGTTGATTTTTTCTGATCGATTTTCCTACAAAAAGCAGTTTGAAAACAAAAAAATTGATCGTAATAAAAGCTGTTGGAAATTCTACAAAAAAAAATCTCGAAAAAATCGAAGAAAATTAAGAATTTATTAGTTATAAGTTCATTTTCGGCAATTTTTCGACAAAACAATCCTAATATCTCTACTAAAAATAAAAAAAAAAATATTGGTATCAATACAGAAAGGTGATAAAAATACCTTTCAAACAAGCCCAGATTGAGAAATCTATTATAATTCTATCCGATTTCATGACGAATTTTATTAAATTATTCTATGTATGTATATATGGAAATATACAACCCTATCGCGAATGTTATGGGAATATGATACATGGGATCAAACCTAAATTCCCATCCCCAACATCCCATCCCCAACAAATCGGATTTTGGGAGTAAAAATTCCAATTGTGAATTATTTTTCAGTGCTTTGTAAACAAAAGTCTTTATTGTGAGTAACTTGTCAGTGCCTGTATTGTGAAAGAAAAATATACAAAATAAAATACTAATAAAAATATGATAAAATAGGTAATGAATAGTGTTTATCTTAATTTTCTTTATGTAAACTCCTTCAATAAGAGGAAAAAGTAATTTAATTTAGTCCTACTTTAGAATACAAATTAAAATTTACATGTTCCCTTCTCGTTCACATCTACACTTGTTGGGAATTTATTTATTAAACAATTTCGCGGGAGTAAACATTGACGATGCCAAATTTTTTAAGTTTGGGAATTCATTCCCAAAAATCTTGTTATGGGAATCATTCACAATACGAAATAAAAAAATATGGGAATATTTTCATGGGAGTAGTTGTCTGCGATAGGGGTGAATTATATTTTGAAATTTTGGTGGGCTCCAAAACCGACTTAGAGCTATGGCCTGTTGAGTAAAATTTCTCAGAATCACCTATAGATTACGTTTTTGCTATACGCTTCATCAAAAAAAAAAAAATTAAGCCGCCCTAATGTATATCGATCCCTAACCGCGAATATAACGAGAGCTACATTATTTTCAATGTTCGTTTTTTTAATAAATGACTTTATTGGCAACACATGCATCATCCCCTAAAATGTCATGGCATGTCACATAAGGCTCCGTTACGATTTTATAGCAAGATCAATTTTAGCGTAAGCGACAAATTTCATACAACATTTATATGAAATGAAATAAAAAAAAAACTCTCTTCTGCAAAGTTTGATTTTTGGCGCTTAAGTTATTTTCGCGGTTAGGGCTCGATATATGTATATAAAAATGTAATTTAAGTTTTATTTTTTCTAAAAGCTGCTTAATAATTCTTATTCATTTTCATTTTCAATTGAAAAAAAGACATTCGTTTCCTTTTACACACATAAAATCCGTTAATTTCGTTTATTCATTTAAACATTAGTTAAGTTTTTGTTGTTATTACAGATGCATACATACATTTTTAATTGAAAATTCTGGTATGTACCGAATACTTACACAATACTTACTTTTCTACAAAAAAAAAAAAAAAAAAACATACCACACGTTAAAAGGTGCATGTATAAAATGTCTTGCCAAACATGTAATACACCAATTTTTTATTTGACGAGAACAAAACACAAAATTGGACAGCCCTGTTTTTAACAACTGACGAAAAGTTTGTTTTTCAATATATAAAAAAATATGTACACAAATCAAAAAGTGTGTTCTTTAAAATATAAAAAAAAAAATGAATGACCAAGGCGAATTTATTACAGGTGGTCTTAAAAGCCCTGCTGATATTAGCTAAAATCACTGTTGGATGTCAAAATTTTGTTTATTTTCTTTTATTATCTTTGTTTCTGTTTTGTTTTATTTCTGTTTTTGACATTGTACAATGATTTTACAAAAACAAATTGCTTGTGGTTTTTGTACGAGTTGTACTTGTTGTAGTACCGAGATTACCTGGGATGAATTCGCCTTGTGAATGACCAAATTCCAAATTCTTTAGTTTGTTTTTCATAAAATATGTAAACAATTCAGATTGCCGATTTATTAACATCAAGTTTTTACGATTTCATGATTTGACTTTTTTCAAAAACAATTTTATAACACCAAATCCATTTAAATTTTATACCTATCATTGGCAACCTACTATTAACAATGTAATAGGTTTCTTTTGTTTTTACTACAATATAATAGAAAAATAACTATTAAAACTTAAAATTTTTACTGTCCTGATTAGAGGCGATTTTTTCATAACTTCCTCTGGTAGCCCTATATATAAACAGAAGCCATCTTTTTACAGGGTATTATCAACTAGTGCTGGGATATTATCGATATTTTCTACTATCGATTCTTATCGATAGTTCAGATTTTTCTATCGATATATCGATATTACTATCGACTGAATGTTTGTACTTGTGCAGGAAAATTTTAACTAGTTTTTTATTTTTTGCGAAAAAAATATGCCGCCAAAAAGTCGTGGATCATTTCTTTTTTTCTTTCTTTAGTCCTATTTTCATCCATACATGATCTAGAAACTAAGTCCGCTGTCATATTAGAGTTACCACAAAGTTGCATTTATATATATTCCAGAGCACCGTGTAAAATGCATCTAATTTGCAAAAATCTAAATTATTTACATACAAAGATGTACATGGCAAAAGAAAAAATTTGATACCCATATTGCCCTATTTAAAACGAAGGGCTACCACCCCATTGCATGTTTGTCAAAACGCGAACTAGCCCGAATTTCAATAAAAGCTGAGACCCGTATTTAATTAAATCGACTAAAGATTAAAATACGTTAATTTGGCATGTTTATTACTAACAACCCCGAGCAAAAAATTAAAAAACCGTTATTTTCTACAGAATATCCTTAAAAAAAGGACATGGATGATCGTCCTTGGACAAATTGTATATACAGTTGAACGTGCCTTAAAAAACTTTTCTTATGATACCCATATAGTATATGTTGGTAAGGAAACAGATTCTCAAATTAACAAAACATGCAAAAATGTACCCTTTTTCAAAATGGTCCGGCTCACGAGAGGTCAAAGCTGGAGCCGAAATATTTCAAATGTCATCTTAAAAAAGTCCAGGTTTCATTTTGAGGGGGTAAACCTTGCACGAATTTCGCTTCCATACAACTTGAGTCGCTCTAATAAACATGCACAAATTTCGGCATAAAAGCCTTAAGTTTGTAGTAAAAAAGCACAGCTAAGCAATCCATACCACTTGTCATTCTTGTTGTTTGTATTCATTGCTGTAATTCAGCGCGAATTAATAATAGTAAGTTAAAATTTGCGGCAAAAAACTGCGTGTGTATAGCTACTGTTACATGTCTTCATAGCTGTATTTTAAATAATAAAAATAATATCGATGTTGATATTTTTCCTATTGATATTTTCGATATTTTAAGACTATCGATAATATCGATAGTTTTCCAGCACTATTATCAACACTCTCGACTTATACGGGGCGTAAAGTGCCTTATGACATTTAAGGGTGAATTTTTTTAGAATAAAACACGATGCACTTTTATAGAGCAAAGCATTTTTAAGAAACGAACACCAAATTGCAGTTTTTTAAATGAAGATGTTCGATCAGTCCTGACCGGTCAGCAATAAAGATGTTTCGATCAGTACTGACCAGTCAGCAATAAAGATGTTTCGATCAGTACTGACCGGTCAGCAATAAAGATGTTTCGATCAGTACTGACCGGTCAGCAATGAAGAAGTTTCGATCAGTACTGACCGGTCAGCAATGAAGATGTACAAGTAAATAAAAGTTTGTTTATAATTATTAGGGATAAGATTTTCATGCATAAAATATACACTAAAAAATAAAATATGTATATGCACTAAGAAATTTCCATACAAAACCTTTTTTGATTTGTACAAAAACATAAAAAAATCAGTTGTAACGATGTTGCAGCTTCATAATTTTTTTTATTATATCAGCGTCTCTTGAACAACAAATGGATTTTATTGTAAAAGGGTCTAGTCCAAAAATTGTTCCCCTAATTTAGAACGATTTAAAATGTCCAGTTTTTATTCTTAACTTATTTGCTTTTTTTTTGACTCATTGCTGCAAACTATTTAGATTTAACTTCACTTCAGCAAATGTAATTTGAAACTCCTTACGATCTTAAACACGCAATTAGCAGACAACTTTCACAAACATACATATTTGCATTATACTTAAACAGGAACTCCCCTTTTTCTGTTTAAGCTTTGTACAGATATTGTATATTAGGACGCAAATCGAAGCACTCACGACGTAACTTCGAAGCCATGCTACGCAAACTGAAACAAAAAAGTGGCAACTTCGAAATCACAGAAATTTTAAAAAGACGCAACTTCGAAACGACGTAAACCAGGGTATCGGTGTATACCTTAATCAATTGACAAAATGAAAAACTAAGTAAATAATAAGAAATTTAGATGAAGACTTTTTAGCCTATTTTTTAGAGTTGATAGTAGGGAGATCGATTATTCGACTTTTTTAAATAGCCGGTTTTCGAATATTCCGAATAGTAACTATTTAAAAAAAACCCGGTTTTCGATTAAGCATTTTTAAAATAACCGGTTAACCGGTTTTAATTCGAATACATAAAATTACAATAATCAAATTAGTTTTTGTAATAAGAAGTTAATTTTAATTAAAACAAAACGTCTCACTAAGGTGAAGAACCAACAAAACACATGGATATTACTTAAGGTATGTTCAGATCTAACGAATATTTGACGATAAAATCCAAAAAAAAAAAAACCTGACCAGCAAATTAATCAAACTTAAGCTTTATTTTCAACAATTTATATTTATTTACTAAACTTTATTTATAAGATAATAATTGTATAATGTAATTTATAAACTGTTAAATGATGTTTGTTCTAGCCAAACGTGTTGCTAAAGCAAACAACTCTTTAGGAAAACTAGTGGTTACGTGAAGGAAGTCAAATATTAAATATCTTTAGAATTTTTAAAAATTGTGGTTTTAAAAAGGAATTTGGTTTAAGGAATTCAAAACATTTATTATTCTTCTTAATTTATTTTAAATGAGTTTTAATTTATTGGTTAAGCATGTCTTTATTCATCAGTAGACTTCAACCATATTTTTGAAAAGTAACAAAATAACCTCTTAGCCAGGACAATATATCAAATGAAATGAAACAATAGCTCAATTCACAATCTTGTGCAAATGGTCTTGCATCGTAGCATTTGCAAAATGGTATAGTAAATGCTGTAGCATACTTTTGGGAGCATTTGCAAAATGGTATAGTATATTTTTACTCTACACCAACAAAATATACAGCAATGCACTTGCTACTCTTTTGCAAATATGCAACGCCTAAAACCAATAGTTTATATTTACTCGACTTTTGCAACACTTGATTGTAAATCGACAACACTTTGTGAACCAAGCCAATCAAAAGTATACTACAGTATTTACTATACCATATATATGTACTATATACATGTCGTCAACATGACATGAATCATTTGAACGCCAATTAATGTTTAAAGAAGAAAAAGGAAGAATCTTGTCAATAAGACATGAGCCGTATGAACTCAGACTTAAGAGTTTTTAGTGCCTTAAAGGGCATTCCGTCCTCGGCAATACAACAGGCTAATATTTCACCCAATGATTCATTTTTGGCAGCATATTTTAGTAAAGTATTATTTGCAGCCTCTTAAGAACTTCTGGGAACAAAGTCAAGTTTTATTTGGCGTATATTAATGTCATGTTTGTGGACTAATTAAAGGTGATTAATAAGTTATGACGTTGAAGAACCCTTGCAACTAATCATTTTAGGGCCATTGTCTTTTAAATCAGTTCGAAATATCACCAGAGTTGACATCTTTATACAAATATATACAATAACAAATAGAATCTAGGAATTTTATTTCTCATGGTGAATTACATTTATTTTATTAATTTTTCATATTATTCGAATGTGTATTCTAAGTCAAATTACAATCCTCAAAAGCTTTTATACTTTGAGGATTGTAATTTGACTTAGAATACTCATTCGAATAATATGAAAAATTTATTCGTATTTATTTCTTTGGCCAATTGATTATTAATTTTCAGTTTATTTTTCCTTTATAAGCTAATAAGACCTAATAATAATATTTAGAATACTGTATTTACATTGCTCGTAATGGTTTTTGCCTTTAGTTACATTTTGTTTTCACATTCTTCATAAAAAGTTCAAGTTTTCCCAATATTCAATTAGAAAAATACTTAAGTTATGGGTGCATTTATAACAAAAGTAAGGAAAATGTATATAAATGTCACATTACTAATAACCGGTTTATTTTACAAAACTAACCGGTTTATTTGATATTCGAAATATAGACATTTTAAAATATTCGACTTGTGCAAGACTAAAATAACCGGTTAAAACCGGTCGAATACTATTCGATCGATCACCCTAGTTGATAGTTAAACAGGGTAAAAATACGTATAACCGAGTAACAAGTCGAAAAGATATTTGACTTTATAATGAGTATCATTGTCGTAAGTGAAAATCAGCAATTTTTAAAGATTGGCATTTTGATTGGCGTCAATGACACAATTACGGCAATCTCGATTTCTAAAGCTGGCCCAGCTAAGTGCCGGTACAATTGAACTTGTTTTTCTTTTACCGATATAACTTTTCCTAGAAAGCAGAACACTCGCCGAACACGATAATTAAAATAATTTACTATTTAATTAACCCAATTTTCCCAACTTTTTTTCAACAAATAAACAAACGTATATACAAATATTTGCTAGAAAATAAACAATGCCAACAGCTAAACCCCAACCCTGTGATCTTAAGATAACAAATTGCGATTTTTTTTTTCTTTGTTGTAAACAACGACAAACAACTTAAACAATAGAAATGCAAATAAATAAAATAAAGGTATGAGAAATTGTATTACAATATTATGAGAACTAAAGTCATTTATTAATTTCAAACTTGAAAGTCACAATAAGGAAAGACACGCTAGTTGACAATGATAGCAGCTACTAATGCTATGACGCTGTGCTTTATTAATTTTTTTTTTTTAATATTTATTCTTAAATTCTTGTTTGTTGTCTACATTTAGGTGCTAAATTAAATTGGTGCTTAAAAGCATACCCCAGAAAAACATTATTAGACATGATGTTACATATTTCAGTTGTTTTTTTTTCTTTTTCGTTTTGCTTCATTATAAATGGTGGCTTGTTTTAAAACATGAACATTAAATAAAAGTGTCTGGTTGATAAATTATTTCATTATGTTTATAAAATGCAATGAGAAGCCAGTACTAAGAAATCAAGCAAAATTGCATGCTAGATATTGTACAAACATGTCATTGCTTGTCTGGTGACAAATAATGGAGCATGCTGATGTAGTAATAAGAAAAATTCCTTCAGGAAATGAATAGGTTTTAAAAATGTATGGGAAAGCTTTAAAAAAGTGAAGGTATGCTTTAAAAAAGAGTTATGTTTTAATTAATATTTAATGGAGTAATTTAAAGAAAAAGAAACTTAAAATTTATATTGCAGAATAAATAGCGGAAAGGTATTAAGGAACTTATAGGGAAGAGTTTCAAGAGATTCTATAATCTCGTAACTAGAGGGTGGCCAAAGTAAAGGTCCAATTACACGCAAAGAAAAAACATGGTTGTGGTAAACATATTCTAAGAGCAACATATTATGATTAGCTTAATAATTGTAGTCACCATATTAAGATTATTATTGAATCATATTATGACTAAATATACTCGTAATATTACATCATAATATTTTTCCCTTAATCATATTATTATTCTGTTAATCATACTAAGTTAAGAAATAATCAAATTATTGTCATGTTAATCATATTAAGTTAAGAACTAATCATATTATTGGCATGTTAATCATAATAAGCTAAGAAGTAATCATATTATCATCAGGTTATTCATAATAAATTTAGAAGCAATCATATTATGATACATTTCATAGCTGTCATAAAAATATAAAATAAATTAAAATTTTATTTTCATCGATTTTTTATTTTGTGGCGTTTTACAATTTTTCTAAATGTAAATCAAATAGCAGAGTTCAATATAGGGTTTGCAAAAGAGCAAATGCAAAATCTTTGATTTTCATGGGCAACCGGGTATGTCCATTTTCCGATTTTGAGATGTTGATGCCATATTGCCTAATTTTAAACGCTCTTTACAAGTTTCTAAAAAATTTTGAAAAAAGATGGATCAATTCCGTTTTTTTTAACGTAATGATAAAGTTTAAAAAGTTCATTCCTAGCCCATAGTTTGATCTAGAATGGGTTTTCGGCTCTCCTGAAAAATTTGTTTTAAGACTTACGCGGTTGCCCATGAAAACCACAAAAATATCGTACCACTTTTATAAAATATAACGAAATCTCTGTGTGTTTTGTTGTTGGATTTTACAAAAAGCTACGATATTTTGCATTTGCACTTTCAAATCACTAATGAACTCCGGTAATGTTTTAATTTTTTTAATTTCTTTAAACTTATTTTTTTATGGGAATTTATCTTTAAATTGTTTAGCCGCTCACAAATAAAATAAACGACACAACTGATTCTAAATTATTTTACAAATGGCACTAACATAATATTATTAGAGTAAAAATAGTTTGATTGCATCTTAAAAATAATATGATAAATGTATAGAAAGTTATCATGCTATGGCTATTAGAAATCATGATATGGATGTGAGTAACATAATATGTTTTGAAAGTTATCATAATTTAGTTGTTAGAAAAATAAATTTTTTTCGGTCAACAATACTCAAATTTATAATTGCGATAAGCATTGACATGTTGACAGTAACCATAATATTGTTGATATTAAATAAAAATAACAATTATTTGTGTACAATATATTGTTACATTAAACATATTGTTGTTGCCATAACCATGCCCCACCATATTTTTTCTCTGCGTGTAGGCGTGAGATTATCATAACCTTACAAAACCTCTGTTTAAAGCAACCTTATGGGCGACACTATATTTGATTATAGCTGACTTACCATAACGCCATAATAATTTTGGTTTCTTTAGTTGCGGTTATGGCTATTGGTATTATGTGACGTATTTTTCAACATTAAGAACTACCAGTATTAAACGCGAATTACGCTTAAATTATAGCCTTCACCACGGGTGGAAAGGGTATATATAAGTTTTTCATCCCGTTTGTAATTTCTACAATATTCATTAAGAGCCTATAAAGTATATGTATTCTGGGTCGTTATGTGTAGCAAAGTTGATTAACCGATGTCCGTCTAACCGTCTGTCTGTTGAAATGGGTTTTTCGAAGACGCTAGATATGATGGGGATAAGGTTGTTATTTATTTTTGTCACATATAGTCTGGAATTATTTGCTATTGAAATTCAGTCGGATCGGTCCACAAATGGCTGAGATGTGAACGAAAAATTACAACTGCCTGTAATTTTACCCAAAAATCCCTTGTTGTAGTTTACAAAACAAGCATATGGTACAAACAAGCATTTTGGTTATGAATCCACAATATCTGATCAGATGTGGGCGAGATTGGAGATGTGGGCGTGGCACGTCCCATACATAGACATTAAAGATTTTTGTGTATTTGGAAAACGTCAAGAGCCAAAGTTTTTAAATTAGGTATAAGAATTTTGGATATCAATACACAAAATCTGGGCGGGATTGAAAAGAAGGCGTCGAAGACCATAGTTTAATTTACTATTTCTAAAGAACAGTAATTATATAACTTTCTGTTCTTGTCACAAAATGAGTGTAGAGTATAAAAGATTTGGCATAGCCGAATACAGCACTCTTAGTTGTTTTAGAATTGTTTTTCTTTTTTCATGTTATAACTGAACTCTTGGAAATTTATATGAGAAGCATACAGTACACAACAACGAGTTCATATTATGGGATTTTTCTATTCTTGCCAACGATTAATTGTTGAGACGCAGCAAAAATATCATCAATATTTTAATTCAAGGTTACCTCCCACATCCTTTTATGATTAGGAATTCAGTCAGCTGTTTTGAGGAACAGTCTTCCGTAGTGTACCGTCCATGAAGAGGTGCTCGTTTATCAAACACAGTGTTGGAAATGGTCCTATATCTCAACTCGTTGTCGTTCCCCAATTGCACATTTCGAAGACAGCATTGCGGAGGATTTTAAATTTGCATGTATACAAAATTAAAATTGTGCAAAAACTCCTATTTGAAACACCCTGTTATTTTATATAGATTAGAATTTATATACCAACTCAGTTATTTAAAGTTTTGAAAATCCTTTAAAATCCTAACAAATCATTTCAAAAACTTATGAAAATTTTTTTCTGTTTATATTTCAAATCCTCCTGCTACAAAAACTACCCTACTCCAAGGCCTTTTGATTGAAGCCCTTTCCAAACATAATTTTAACCAAATTTTGTTTATTTCTTCAAAACGTAACTTTTTCAAAACTTACCAAATCATTTCGTTGAAAATTAAATAAGATTATACTTGAAAGGCTAAAAGTACCAGCTAAACAAAAACGGAAAAAATATTAGAAAAAAAAGAATGTAAAAGAAGTAATTCTATAAGTCCTTACAACCTTTTTCTGAAGTATGTATACAATTCATAATATAAATTACATTAACTTGAACTTTTTTTTTTTAAGAAACAGGGAAAACAAAATGAACGTGGTCACCAATACCAGCAGTACCTTCTCCGGCTGCTTTCCAACAAAAATTTACTTGCATTTGCAATATTATCGTATAATGTATAAGTTGAATTTCATACAAATGTACATGTGTATATTAAAGTTTGTTTATACATACCGACATGTAGAATATGATTGGCTTTTCATAAGTAGAATGAATTGTATGAAGATGTGAGTAACAATTTTACAAAATCTTTTAGAAATGGAGTAAAATAAGAAATAACCCAGTAAAATTTTTAAGTTAAATAACCTAAACTAAAGCTTCGTCTTGAGTTTAATTCAAATAATCTGAGATGTTTGCCATTTCAGGGACTAAGTCCCTCAGTAACGGGAATTCCTTAATAAAAATAATTTGGAATAGTACAAAAGATTAATGATTGTTTTATGGAACAAATTTTACATAATATAAGAAACTTAATCTAGTGTTATATGTTTTATAACCAAGTCTATATGGAGCCCCTAACCAAGTGTATACCTAACCAAGTGTATACCTAGTTCAAAAGTGACTCAACTATAAACTTTATACATATGCTTAAACAATGTACAAAACACTTGTTTATCTTAAAAAAAGTTTTCAGTGTATTTTCTTGTTGTTTACTGTTATTACAAAACGGTTATGTCTTTCCTTATGTTTCAATTGGTATTAAGATGTCATTCATAAAAGTGTCTAAATAGTAGGGAGATCGGTTATATTAGATTTTCAAAAATGGGTTTTCGAATATTCCGAATAGCTGCTATTTTAAAAAAAAAACCGGTTTCCGTTTAAGCGTTTAAAAAATAACCGATTAACCGGTTTTTATACGAATTCATAAAAATACAAAAATGAAATTAGTTTTTATGATAAAAAGTTAATTTGAACAAAAACAAAGCAATTCACGATGGTAAGAAACAAACAAAATACATTGATATGACTTAAGGTATGTTCAGACCTAACAAATATTTGACGATAGAATCCAAAAAAAAACACCAAAAATCGATTTGTATTTACATTAAGGGTCCTCATGATATCGTTTATAAGTCTCGTAAACTGTGCAAACTGTGCATTCTTACACCCTCGTAAATGAACTGTCAAAAATTGTATGAGAATTCATTTACACAAACTGCTTAAATTTGCCCAACAATTTTGACTCGTAAACTTGCGCTGTTCAATTGTGCATTTATACAGACAAATTTTTTTAATGCTTACCGCCGTTTTCAATGAAAACTTCAAGTGTAAATAAATCACAAACAATAAATTCTTGTAATAATATAAGCATATTAGTCTTTTGGCTTTCTTTATGATGTTTAAAAACAAATTTCATTTATAATTTACAAATTTCAAGTTTTTTATTATATTTTTAATTATTTTTTTTTTAATATATTTTTTATTGACGTTTCTGATTGAAATGACATTAATTGTTTAAAAATACACAAAAATTAAAAAGGATCTTCATGAAACGGGTCTCGCAAGTTTACCCATTTGCACAAATGGAAATTTTAAGCAATATCATGAAGACCCTTATTGTTTTTTGACTTTTGTATCATTTTGTTTTTACATTCCTTATAAAAAGTGTAAGTTTGCCCAATATTCAATTAGAAAAATACTTAAATTACGGGTACATTTATAACAAAAGTAAGGAAAACGTACATAAATTACACATTACAAAAATATTTTGCAAAAATAACCGGTTAATCCGATATTCGAAAATTGGGCAAAACTAAAATAACCGGTTAAAACCGACCAAATACTATCCGTTCGATCTCCCTACTAAATAGTCTTAGGGCCTGTTCGTCGATAACAAATGAAGACTTCGTTCGCTTAAGTAACATTTAAAATAAAAACAAATTATAACATACTGTATTTGTTTTACATTTAAGTTAAGCGAACGAAGTCTTTATTCGTTATCGACCAACAGGCCATTAATTTCAGTTGTGACACTTTTGATAAAATAAATCACTGTTAGAGTTTATATTAGTTAGACTTGTGTCAGTTTAGAATTTCGCAAATGTGCCAAAACTTGAAAAGAGTTCAGCTAAAATGACATAACTCAAAATAATTCGGAAATTTGTGCAAATAATACATCAGCAAAACTGACACATCTAAAAATTGTTCATTATCTAGTGTATAAATATCTAAAAAAAAAGAACTTTGTAGATCATAATCTGTATGGATTTTCTAATAAATGGTCCAACGATTTGTTTTTAACTAATTTAACTATCGACTTTATTCTAGGCTTTGATGATTCTGTTTATAATGTACTAGCTGACCCGGCAACCGTTGTTTTGCCACATAACTTATTTCTTTCAGTTGAAACAGTCTCTGCTAGCCAAATTTTAAGAAAAAATTATATTTTGCCTGCCAAATTTCAATAAAATTAATTGATTTGTTAAGAAGATATAGGCAGGCGGAGCTTTTACTTCTCTTGCCTTATTTAATGTCCTATCCTCTTTCCGATGTTAAAGTGTATGCATGCCAAATTTTAAGAAAACCGGTTGATTAGTTAAGAAGATAAAGGGGGGGGGGGGAGCTTTTAGCCCTCTTACCCTATATCACACCCTATTCCCTATTCTCTTTCAGATGTTACGTTGTCTGCAAGAAAACCGGTTGGTTAGTTTAGATGATTGGGGAGTGGGAGCTTTTACCCCTTTTGCAATATTTTGCGCCCTCTAGCGATATAAAATATACTCTAAGACATATTCTCATACCTAACAAATACACTTACAAAATTTCATAAAAATCGGTCAAACCGTTTCGGAGGAGTTTAAAATGGTCGGCATTTTGTTGATATTTGTATGGGTATGTTTCGGAATGAATGCAGTGTTCACTGAAATGGCTAAAACTCATGAAGCAATACACATTTGAAGACCGTTGTTATATATAACCCTTGGTATTGACGTCACCTTCTACGTGAACTTTGCAGAAACAAAATCGGTTCACGCATTACAGAGAACATCAATTACTAACACAATGCAACTTTTTTTTTTTAATATGTAAAAGATTTCAGTTTAATTAACAATTAAGTTCATAGTACAGTTTATAATCTCGCTTTATTTCTTTTGCTTTTAGTCTGTTCTACTGGATGGCGCAAAAGTTATACGGCTATCGGAAGATATGAAATGAAGCGCGATACACCTCAACAACGCGGAATAATTGTTTCGCTTTTCTGAGCGCTTAATTTCCGAGTCGCCTAATCTGTGTGTCCGGAAAGATCGCTCGATTTAACCATTCTTGCCTTCTTGTTGTTTCTTGAAGTTACAAGTTAAAATCCACAAGCCAAAAAGGGGTGTGCTGAAAATCGAAAACGCAAGAATTTTAAGAGTCGTTTTTGGATAAGATTTCTATAAAAGAAAGAATTTTATGACAAATATTTCTCTATTTAACAAAATGTTATAACAAAAATTATTTAAATAAGATTAAAAGTGTATTAAAAACAACTTCCAAATTCTTGCGTATTACGTTTTCGATTTCCAGCGCACCCCTTTAAGACTCTTGTACCTTTATAGATACCATATCAAGCCCACTCCTGAAATATTCGAACTTTCGGTGTAGGGCATTAAATATTCGGCTTAGCCGATTATATCACTCTTACTTGAATTTATAGTCTAGCTCGTAGTCTAAGTTTAAAGTCTGGTTTTTAGTATAATTTTCAATCTTGTAATTTTTGTTGTTTAATTTGCAATCTAGTCTAATTTGTACACATTTCCATTATACAATATAGTTTTTCTTTTAACTTCAACTTTTTACTGGGTAATCTTGCAAAAATCTAAATTCATAAGAGTTTTTCTGCTTACTTGGGCAAAATGCCAAAATAATGTCTTTCTTCTACTTCATTCATGTATATAAGCATAGAAAAAAATAGAGAAAAACGCAGAATATACTTATACACACTCTAAATATACTACAACACTGAATGTTAAATAAAAAGTTCATTAAAGAAACAAAAAAGAATGTATCTAAAAAAAAACAAGCAATAAAAAAAAAAAATTTAGAAAAAGGGCAACAAAGATGAAACGAAAGTTATGATTATGTATCCAACATAAAAGTAGTCATATGTTTGTAAAAAGGAAAAATCTAACAAGGAATTCATATGCAAAAACTACACGAAAATATAGATAAAATTGGAAATATGTTAAGAAAAACTCTTATATTTAAAGAAAAAAAAAACTTTCAACAACCAAAAGTAACCATTGAAGTATGAAATTAACAACGTCAAAAAATATAGTAAGAAAAAAAAACAAAAATAAAAAAAAGCTAGAAGTATGGTAGCACTATTTTCAAGGAGGCTGTAAATATTTTAGTATTGCAAGATCTGGTATAAAAAAATTAAAAACTATTTTTGCTAAAGAAGCTTAACAAATGTTCGAATATCATATAGATAACGATTCAAATGGATATGTCTGCAAAATAATACAGTGGCATATATGCTGCAGCATATATTGCAGGTGACAAATAATCTTAATAAATCTAAATGTTCTTTTAAATGCTTATATTTGACTAAGGATTGTATAGTATTTTCAAATACTTCTAGCCATATTTGCACTTATACTCGAATTTAAAGTCATACTTTCGTGTTGTAGCCAGGAATGTTTAAAATCACTGTCAGTTTCGTACCAAAGGTATATTTAAAGTAAATGTTTAACTACACCATAATCGAAATTACGTCGAGTCTTCTTACCATATTATTAGGGGTATAAGTTAAGAAGTCATAAAACATATTCGGTCTCACCCGACTACACTAAAAGAAAAATGCTTCATATATTTCATGAATCATTTTCATAAATGAAAATTTTCATTGTCTAAATGGAATTTCATAGTTATAATCAAGGCCCGGATTTTTATGCAAATGCATGTTTGTTCTCGTCAGTCGCAGATGACCATATACAAAATATCCTTGCGAATCAAGAAATTTGCTGTAAAATGGCATCGATTTGTTAGTGCATATTTTTGCATATTTTGTTTTGAATGCATATATATTTATATATATACATATATTTTGAAAAAACTTGTTTTAATTGCTTTATTTTTGTATGCACACTTCCGCAGAAGAGATAATAGACAACTTCGATAATATTTATTTGTTGTTTTCTAATGGGAAAAATATTTTGTACGGCATCTTCGCGTGTTGCCGCATGTAAAAAGAATTATCCGGATTAATGTCTGCCTCTACAGCCTATAACAACCAGATGGGGGACGTGGTTGAAAGCAATTATGTGTTATGCTGAAAACTTTTGCCAATTCAAAGGTGGCAAAAGGATTCAACAATGGTGAATTTAAGTTACTTGACATTGCCATAAATAAATAATAAGTTTTTTGTTGACGGTAACTTAAGTTAACAAATTCGTAGCAAGCTTGATCAAGTTTAAACAAAAATTTAGGATTTAAATTGATTGTTTTAAATCCTTAGCTGCTTGCACATTTAATTTAAATTATTTTCGCAAACAGCGTAGTGAAGATGAATATACCACAGAGGAGATATCAGCATTTAGTCATGCACCTATCACTTCCGTTTTATTTTGTTTAAAAAAGGCAGTAAACTTTTATATTGAAAAAATGTTGGGTCAAATATATCTCTTAAGGCATTTTAAAAAACAAATCAATAAGCATTTGACTCGTATGTAATAACGATCAGTTTTGCACTTTGCTTAAGCAAATGACAGTTTCAAAAAATTTACCAAAAAGTTTTCTTAAGTTCAATATGGTTTGACACTTATGATTAACACAGATGCACAGTTGTTCAAGCCAGCTTATGCATATTATAGTTGGGGCTTAACAAGTGACTTAATTTACATGTTTGTCTTACTGTTTCTTTATATATTTGTGTTTAACTTTATTTTAACTTCTACTTTTGTGGTAATTGTGCCTTACTTACGTTTATAAGACTTAATTATTAAGTTCTTCATGCTATTTTTGTTTTATTACTAACTAAAAAATTTAAGACAATTTTAACTGCACATTTTTAACTTTTTAGCGCATATACCTCTCTTTTTAGAGCATTTTTTATGCGCATAAAACCCGATTTAAACTGCATAAAAGTCCGGGCCCTGGTTATAATGAACTATTTTCGTTAAAATCGCTTAATTGGATATCGTAATTACGTTAAAAATTTTTATTGGATATATGAAAACTTAAGTTTGTCCAGGTTAAACAAAAAATTTTAATTTGGAACATAAAAAAACAATATACAAACATAACTATATTCATAAATTAATACAAAATTATAGTTTCCTTAAAAAAATGTTTAATTGTTAATCAAAAAATGTAAGATTTAATTATTTCATACATCTAATGTAATATGCCGTTAAATTTATGAAATCAAACATTTTTAATAAAAGCAACATATTTCAATAATGCTTTCATAAATTTCAATTTTAATTATGACAATGAAAAATGTCATTATGGTAATGCACCAAAAACTTTCAATCAACGTTGTTATTGTTGTTATGGACAATTAAATCTCATATTTACGCTCTTAATTGAGTAAAAAACATAGTTTTTTTATCCAAAACTACACTGCCCTGGTAGACTAGCTGGTAGTGAGCTAGTCTATTAGCACCAAGGTTGCGCGATCGATTCCCGCCAGAGACAGAAAAGAAAAAAAATTGAAAGTATTCATCCAATGAATAATATTCATAGATCTAATGTAATGTTTCATTAAATACATTTCAATGAAGCAGGTGTCATTGATCCAACGAAGCGCTGCATAGGTTCCTTTTTAATGCATTTTTTCATGGGATTAATGTCAAAATTCATTGGTATTGCGAAGAAAATTATGTCAGTGTACTGGCGCGCTTATTGTGCCGTGCCAAAAGTGTCTCCTATGGCCCATGCCAGCGCCGGCCAGTCAGTACATGCTTCATAGACTCGTCCTCATCAATAAATAGTCTGCATTCCTGATATTATGCCAGGCCACCAACAGTCGCAGATCCCGTCTGCTGAGACCCTTCGTCATCATTATGTTCCCGAGGGAGATCAATTTCCTCGCCTGTCGCAATCCCGGAAGCGATACCCAGTATCTTCTATGCTCCCTTAGATATCAGTCTCCTAGAAAGGACTTGATTGCGGCTAACATAACCCGGGACTGAGTGTCCCAGAACCTAGCAGAGCGCCACTCTATTCCTTGCGCCCAGCTTCCCAAGTCTTTCCCGGCTTTTCGCCTCCAACTTCGAGGACATTTTTAAGGAAGAGAGTGCTCTAAAGGCCGCTTGGCTATCAGTAAAATTTACAATACTATCACCAAGGATTCCCTTATCCAGAATGATATTGCAACCCATATCAATAGCGTAAATCTCGGCTTTATATACACCAGATGATTCGCCCATGGCCATTAAGATCAGCGTATTGCCAAAGAGTATAATTTTAGGGACCCATGTCATTAAGTTAAGACTCGCTTAAGAATTGTTGGTGCCGAATATTTTATAGCTAACATACTTAGTATGTATAGATATAAGAAATATTTAAGTGGATGCCTGTCGCGTAGCCCTACTTCATGCTGCTTCTGATCCACTGGGTGACAGACAATGCGTTTCCCAGCCGTCCCTTATGTAAGTAATGCAAGAGCACACCCAGGTAGCAAGTTGAGTGCATAGTCCGTCAAGATTAAACACTAAGCCCTTCTGGAAATATACCAGCAGCTATTCAGTAGCAACAGCCCACAAGGATAGTTGTTCTCAGGCCGAACTACCCGCTAGTGGTAAAAATAAGCTCTTTAGAACGATTTTGCGATTTCTGGAACTGCCATCATAAAATTTTGCCATGATAAAGTAGATATTTTAAAAATATTGTCAAGTACAGACAAGTTCCAGAATCACTATATTCCAGAAAGAAGTTTGTATGCAGACTATGTAAAATTATTGACTAAATCCGAACATTTGCAATAGGAATTGTGACAAAACAAAACGTACTTAAAATTAGTATCTCACTTTTACTTAAACCACTTTCGTTTTCGGATTATTTTAAAAACAGGGCACTTGAATAATCAGTACTTGAATCAGGCATTCTGTAATTGATTTAAGAAAATCCGCACTTATCGTACTATTGACAAAGCTTCGGCTTGATTGAAATGGATTGATTCTTCTTTTTAGTGTAGTTATAAACATAGTGTTGTTTTACTTTTACTTGGTTCATTTTAATTATCAATAAATTTTATTAAAAGGACAACAAATTTAAAAACCCATCTTTTAGAATTTCGCTTAATAAAAATTTATTTTATATAGATTAAAACAATTTAAATTTGGTTTATTTCATCCAACTACTTTTAAAGTAATACATATTATTATTCAAGTATTCAATTGATATACTCCTACTTATTCAAGCACAGATACTTAGGAAAGCATGAAACATGCTTCCATTTACATGTGAACCATCTAGGAAACCTAAAACCACTTGTTTTCTTGTATATGCATACACACAAGTGTATTTAAATATACTTATATTTATATGTACATTTACATACATATATATATATCAGGCGCGGATTCAGGAGGAAAATTCCCCCCCGTAAATTATAAAAATATGTTTTGTTAATTTCGATAATACAAGAATTCCCATTATAATATTTTTTTTAATGTACAAAATTTTTGGAAATCCCAGCAAGGTTTTTTTTTATGGAATCTCTAACGAAATTTTCAATAAGTATTTTTTATTTTTTTTTTTATTGAATCTCTAACGATTTTCAATAAGTATCCACATCTTAATCCTAATAGTTATTTATTAGATATTTCCAAAGAAACATTTAGTTTACCGCATTCAATTACTTATTATTCTACATTCAATCCCAGCAGGTGTCATCTATATTCAAAGACTAAACGTTTGACTTGATAATGCGTGCGGCTAAATTATTAAAAAGCCTTAGTATTTGCAATATTTATGTATATATTTATGTGTTATATGAATCAAAATTCTATTCGATAATTTTTGACGAAAGCACTGATTTGTCGGGGAAAAGCCAGATTTCCTTATCTTTGAGACATTTCAACATACAACAAAAAGTTTTTAGGGAAGAATTTATTGGCTTTGTTGTAAACGCATTTGAAGAGGCTTCAAAAGATATTGATGACGTTGATGTGTCAATTGAAGGAACTATCATCAATAGTTCTTAAAGCTTTGACAAATTTTGGTCTTGACCTAAAAAATTGTGTAGGAGATGGAACAGATGGGTGTCCTCTGATGTCAGCAGAAAATGGAGCTGTTCAAAATTTCTGGAAAAGCGGCAAATGCGAAACAAACGCCTTGCTATTCCCATAAATCGAACAACTCAATTTCTAAAAGCAATAAAGTGCCATTAATACAAAAAGTTTTATCATTTGTTAAAGAAACGACAAAATTTTTTAAATATAATCATCCCAAGCGAAAAACAGTTTTAGCAAAGTATTTGGGAGCCAAACTCTCTTCATTATGCGTCTTTGCAACAAGTGTACATCATATAGTAGAACCTTTGGAAAAAATATCTGAGTGGAAAGGAAGTAGTATCTCTACCTTTATATTAAGGAGCTCACTTATTACTTTTAAATTTATTTGCGGAATATACATTTAAGTGTGATACCTATTGTAACACAGCCACTTAGTATCAGTTTACAAAAGCAAGATATAGATATTAAAAAAGGATCAAGCCTTATCAAAATTTTTATCATGTGCCTTGAAGAAAAAAGAAATAAAGCCGAAGAACAATTTAAAGCGATTTTTGAAAAAGTTAAAGTTATTTGTGTCGAGGTTCCAATCGAAAAGACAAAATTTGAACGAAATAATCACTTCCAAAATGTTGAAGATTACTACCGAGTTGCAGGTTACATTCCTTTAATTGAATTTATTTTAGAAGATCTCAAAACATCTTTCCCAATAGATATCCTAAATGTATTGAACATACCTAAACTTCAACCTCAAAGTGTAATCAAGTCATATGAACAAATCCTGCGTAACGAACGCTACACTCGCTCGTGTTTTCTAATTGATATATAACCATTTTTTTGGCCTTTCAAAAGAGATAGCTTCAACTTATATACATATAGTATTTAGTGACATTAATACACCCATAGAAAAAACATGTTTAAATATGGTCACCTCCAACAAAATTATTTTTAAAGAAAATCTTAACCATATTATGATTCATTTAACAATAATAATGTTCCCGAGAACCATATTATGGTTGAATTAGTCTTCCATCAAGAATACACAACCATATTATGGTTGCCTCCGAACATGTTATGGTCAAAAATAACTGAAATATGTTTAACACTTATAATAGCATGGTTGGTTTTCAACCATAGCATGTTGCTCTTGGAAAATAGGAAAATACTAATGTTAATTTAAAAACAAATTATTGTCATATTTAACCATAACAAGTTAAGCGGCAACCAGAATATGGTTGTGGCTTCTTGATGGTGAACTAATTCAACCATAATATGGTTGTAGGTGACAATAATATGGTTATATTAACCATAATATGTTTAAAATTTTCTTTAAAAAAATTGTTTTGTTGGAGGTGACCATATTTAAACATGTTTTTTCTCTGCGTGTATGTACTTACGAATGGCATATATCATAATTTCTTAGCAAGCATTTGTTGCGAAATAATTAATCACAAAGTTTTGTTACGCACGCCAGCAACTTTAAAAGTTGAAGGGTGTTTTCCTAATTTTTTGCGAATTTTGCATCATAAGGTATACAAAGTCTTATTCCTAAAAGAAAGATGATTATAAGAGAACTCTAATAATGTTGTAATTTTTTGATAAAATCCGTGAACCCTTTGTGACGCACGCCTTACAACGCACGCTACAGTTTTTTTTTTTAGTACTATATAATAAACCCAATTTTATTTATTTTAACAAAACAAATTATATATATAAACTAATTTTGTGATCATTAATGAATGTATGAATGAAATTTATATTGCGATGAGTCTGCTGGCTGTAAGTGCTATTTTAAGCTCAAAAAGCACCTAAAATAATGTTAAATTCATGTGTAACATCAAGAGATCAGGGAAGGGGTTATATTTGGTAAAAATTATTATATTAATGATCGTCGAAAAACATATTTTTAAATATAAAAATTAAATTACACATCTAAAAAAAATTAATATGAAAAATTTTTGGTTTGTGGACTGTTTTTTGAGATTTGCCCATATACCATTTATTTTAAAACCACAACTAGCTGATGAGCTGATTATATTTGATAAACGAGATAAACACATTTTAACTTGAGCCTGAACTGTTGCATTGGCAACAAACATGGAAAAAATCTGAAAATCTATTAGATAACATTGTAGATGCTTTAATAAACTGTGATGAAGACATCTTCCCAAATCTAAGAAAAATATTTCAAATTTTGGTGTCAATGCTCGTCAGTAATGCTACAAGCGAGAGGTCATTTCCTACCCTTCGTCGAATAAAAACATGGCTCAGATCAATAATGACCGAAGATAGACTGTACTATCTCAATTTGCCTCACAAGGAAATCACAATTTACTTATTTAAAAAGATTAATTTATTTTAATTTATATTGAACCGATTTTATATTTTATTTAACCCTATTGTTTTTTTTTTATATAATATACATACATATATTGTTTTTAATAAGCTTTTAAAAACAAATTTTTTACTTTTTTGTATCATACAAAATTTCCCCCCCGTAAGACTCGAGCTGGATCCGCGCCTGATATATATATATATATAATCCACAATAGTTGCAATAATACTTGAGTCTTGATTGTTGTAATAAGTAAATCTAAATTTCAAACTATAAACCCTTTAAATCCTTAAACACACGAACAAATAAACATACAACCTAATGCACATACAAGTTAAATATTTATACAAAACAAAAATCAATTCAAAAATTGGGTACATGCAGGATTAACTGCAGACTTTTCTATAGAGTAGCCGAAAAAAAATAATACTTGTAAATTTGTGCACTTGTTATGAACTCGCTTGTACTTGATGTGTTGTAAAGCCTAAAATTAATACAACAGCAAGGAGAAGTAACTTCAAAAACTTAACTACAAGGTTACATACACACATATGAGAGCAGTTTTAACAGTTAAAAGAACTAGAACTAAAAATTTTGGGAAAGTCGGTCACAGTTTAGTCTTTGGTTCTTTTTCTTTTTAAGACACCAGCGGCCAAATTACGGTCGACATCGATCGAAATTACAATACATTTGAATTGGAATTTCGATTAAAGCGGTTTGGTCCCCATACAAAAACCGTCACCCCCTAGGACAAAAGTGGAAAAAAGTTCCAGAAATATTTTGCTTAGAATTTTGCCACGCCTCTGGTTACCGCCGTTTAGTTAGCTCAAGACTTGACGGTTTCAACTTGAAGAGTGTGAACCAGCAACTTACCATAAGTTCACCATAAGATTACATTTTTTTTTTTTTTTTTTTTTATAGAGATTTATTTTTATTTAGTTTTTTATTTTCAACCATTCAATCCTGCCTTCGTATATGAGATCTTACACTAAAGTCCAATATAAATATAATCGAATAATTGTATAAATGTATTAGACCAGATGTGCGATTTAAGTTGCATGTAACTTAACAATATAATTCGTTCATGTTGAGTAAAGTTCATGTTTATTTTCTAATACAACATATCAAGGGCTTAGATTCAAATAGTGCTATCTACAATTTTTTCGAAAACGAGTTTTTTATAAAAAAAAAGTGCACTTACTGAATTGTCTTTAATGCTTAAGATCCTTGTACGTAATTAAGACCCCTTAACGCTCGCCATTCTCTAGATACACAGAAATCTGTAATGGCTTTGTGTGGTGGTGCCATGCCTACTTCTGTAATCGCGCCGATTTTTCTTAGAGGGGTTGTGTTTCGGTAATCCAGCTATGTGTACCAAATTTGAAAAATTATTCTTCTTCCGTTCTTTATATATAAATTAATACGTTTTGTTCCCCGCCCAGTTTTCCAACCCCGCCCAGATTTTGTCAGTTGTTGTGTATGGATAACCAATATAAACAAGATATGTTAATAGAAAAATTAACATACATACGATTTAGACGTTTTTTTTTTTTTTAAACTAAAATAATAACAGTTTTTTTGTTCTCCTGTAAAATTGTGATTTTATAGATAGCACTTTTTGAATATTATCCCTCGATATATTTTTTGTAAAATAAAATAAAATTTGATTTTATTTTATATTTTTCTTACATTTATTTCTTTTTAAATTAAACCGGCGAATAGAGTATTGTAAAATATGTTTGAAAACTAAAATAATTAAACCTCTTTCAAAATGTATTTTTCCATTTTACACAAGTTTCCTTATGGAACAATCAAATTGAACTTATAACAAAAAATTAAATAATACTAAAAAACATTTATCTCATTTTTGCAACACCGGCAATATACTCTTTGAAATAACAAAAAAAAAGAACAATTTTAACACACGATAAGAGAATCACAAAATATACATTCAAATTATTTGAAAATAAAAAAAAAAACACCAACATCAAAGGAAATCCAACCGAAATTTTAAATCATCTTCAAAAAACCGTTTACAATTCAATCGTCAACAACGTCTTTGGTTAAGGAAATGAATGAATTCAAGTAGAAATCAGTAGCACCTGGGTATCATCTTCCAAAAGCTTTAAGGATGAAATGAATCCCTGGTTACCAGAGCATGAGTCTGTGTTTTTGTGTGCAAAAGTCTATTGTAAAAGTACCCAAATATATTTATGTGGTGTATACAATCAATGACTGACTATGAATGAGTGAATGATTTTGAAATATGATATAATTCTATTCCTTAGGGGTGTTAACAAGTGGCAAGTGCTTGCGACACAACCAAATGCACAAATACAACAGCGGTTGAGAAAAAAAGGACATCCAAAGAAAATTTGCTGAAATTTGCTTGTCGAATTTACAATTTATTTCGTTTTATTCTTATTTAGTTCACTTTTAGTATTTTGTATATTTTGCTGATTCCTTTTGTATCCTATATCATGTATTTAAGTATCTCAGCTAGTTTACAAAACTAGAATAATTCAAAACTGAACTAGAACTGAAGTAGAAATGAACCAGATATTAAACTGAACTTAAATTGAAGTGGAAAAGCACTAAATTTTAACTAGAACTGTACTAGAACAGAAATAAGCTAGAACTGAACTAGAACTGAACTAGAACTGAACTAGAACTGAACTGAACTGAACTAGAACTTAATTACAACTGAACTAGAACCCAATTAGAATCGAACATTTTTTTTTTTAAATTGAACTATTGCTTAACATTTAAAAGGGTGTAAAAGGTTCGTGATAGCCATATAAAAGTTTTTTTATTTGTCTTTCGTAAATCTCGTAGTGCATTCGAGCGTGTGACAAAACGATAAACACATTTTCTTGTAATCACTTTGACATTTATGCATATAAAAGATGTCAATTTTTGAATGGGGATTCATGTTTTTTTTCAAGTCGTTTAAAAGGCCATGGGAGGGAAGGTAACCCATAAAAAAATGTTAAAAAGATTCATATTTGAATGAGTTAACTTTTAAGGGTCTAGTAAAATTCATAATAAAGCAATTCACAATCTTGAGCTTTAAGATTTCACATTTATGGAATTGGAAATATTTTTATATTCCTTGTAATATTTAACGATGTCTGACTATCCGCCTGTTTGTGCAATGATTTAACCCCATTTGCATAAAATTATGAATAGTATCATTTATTTAGGATTTTTCCCTAATCACAAGCAAATATTTCATTATAATTCATTAATGAAACTGTTAAAATTTGTTAACGGTACACAACTCTGGGGATACCTTCTCATAGCATGTATTTATTTATATGACTGACTATCTTCTTATTTTTAATCCAATAAGTTGCAGAAAAAAAGCAAACTGCGTAAGTAAACCACTATAAAAAAGACTATTATGTGAACTTATTGTAGAAATTTACCCAAAAAAAGGAGATGCTTAAATAAAATTGTTATCAATCATTTCATTCATTCAAATGTGTACGTTTTAATGACGGTCCAAGTACCAGGATACAAAAAAAAGAATAATAATGACAATTTAAACTGTATTTTTATGCTGGTTAAAGCAACTTCTTTCAACATTTTAAACAACACAATTTGTTTACAAAAGACTTAAAAAAGATGAAAAGCACAAGGCCAAAAAAGATTTCTATTAAGTTAAAAGAAAATATATTTACAGCAAACTTAAGCAAATTTTCTATAATAATATTTTTATCCTCTCCAAAAAAAAATATTCAATCATTTTTTGCCCATGGTAAACCTAAAAAACAACAGATATTTCGGGAATTTCATCACCTGTTAAATTTTTGTGTCTTTTTTATGATGCCTAAAATGGGAATGAACAAAAAAAAAAATAAATAAAAATCGAATTAAGTTCAATTACTTTTCAAGCTTAGTTTCACATTTGTTTTATTTTAACACCAATTTACACAAAAATAGGAAAAAAAATCTTTTCTTCTTTTTATAACCCCAACCCCCCTTAAAAAACGGTAACTGGCAAAAATATATCACTTTTTTTACCATTCGAACAAATTGTTCATTTTACCAAAGTTTTAGTATTTTCCAGCAATTTAAACTGTTTGTGTGGAGTTTGTGCAAAAAATAAAAGGATCTGTGTATTCAAGTCGGTACAAATGTTTGTGTGAGTGGGTGTTAAAAGGGATGGCATGTGTGTGTAAACATTTTTTTGATTCATTAAAAATTAACACACTTCAAAGTGTTTTATTGACGAGATACTTTCTGCTTCTGTTTAACAGACATTTGCCATGTGTTTGAGTTTGGAGAGTTAAAAGCTGTGTGTTTCGAATTGTAGGAATTTTAGAGGAATTTATATCGGTGCCACCTTTTTGTAGGTAATTGATAGTTAAATATAAAAATCAGGCAAAAACAAGGAATTTAATTTAATTAAAGTATTTTTAAAGAATAAATAGTTCAACTATAGTTAAGTGAAAGTTTAGTTGAAGTGCAGTTCTGTTCTAGCTCTATTCTAGTTCAGTTCTAGTTCAGTTCTAGTTCAGTTCTAGTTCAGTTCTAGTTCAGTTCTATTTCAGTTCTAGTTCAGTTCTAGTTCAGTTCTAGCTCAGTTCTAGTTCAGTTCTAGTTCAGTTCTAGTTCAGTTCTAGCTCAGTTCTAGTTCAGTTCTAGTTCTAGTTCAGTTCAGTTCAGTTCTAGTTCTAGTTCTAGTTCTAGTTCTAGTTCTAGTTCTAGTTCTAGTTCTAGTTCTAGTTCTAGTTCAGTTCTAGTTCAGTTCTAGTTCAGTTCTAGTTCAGTTCTAGTTCAGTTCTAGTTCAGTTCTAGTTCAGTTCTAGTTCAGTTCTTGTTCAGTTCTAGTTCAGTTCTAGTTCAGTTCTAGTTCAGTTCTAGTTCAGTTCTAGTTCAGTTCAAGTTCAGTTCTAGTTCAGTTCTAGTTCAGTTCTAGTTCAGTTCTAGTTCAGTTCTAGTTCAGTTCTAGTTCAGTTCTAGTTCAGTTCTAGTTCAGTTCTAGTTCAGTTCTAGTTCAGTTCTAGTTCAGTTCTAATTCAGACCTAGTTCAGTTCTAGTTCAGTTCTAGTTCAGTTCTAGTTCAGTTCTAGTTTAGTTCTAGTTCAGTTGTATTTCAGTTCTAGTTCAGTTCAGTTCTAGTTCAGTTCAGTTCTAGTTCAGTTCTAGTCCAGTTCTAGTTCAGTTGTAGTTTAGTTCCAGTTCAGCTTAAGCTTAATTCTAGCTCAGTTCTACTTCAGTTCTAGTTCAGTTCTAGTTCAGTTCTAGTTTAGCTCTAGTCCAGTTCTAGTTCAGTTGTATTTCAGTTCTAGTCCAGTTCTAGTTCAGTTGTATTTCAGTTCTAGCTCAGTTCTAGTCCAGTTCTAGTTCAGTTGTAGTTTAGTTCCAGTCAGCTTTAGCTTAATTCTAGTTCTGTTTTAGTTAAGCTCTAATTCAGTTCTAGTTAAGTTCTACTTCAGTTTTAGTTGAGTTCTAGCTCTGTTTTAGTGCAATTCAAGTTCAGCTCTACACTCATAGAAAAATGCATCTTCATTTTGATGATGCCCTAACATCAAAATTATGACACTTATGTGATTAGAAATGGCATCAATTAGGCAAACAGTGACATCAATCCAATGACGATCATCATCAATAACTTTTGTCATATTTTATGTGTCATCTATGCTATGGCTACAGTGACATCAATTCGATGCCACTGTTTGTGTATTATTAACATTATTTTCATGTGTAAAAAGTGAAACAAGAAGCTAAAATTCCCACATTCTAATTGTTTAATTTTTTCATGTTTCATGTAAAACAAGAAGCAAAAATTCTCATATTCTAATTGTTTAAATTATTTGGTGAAACACATAAAATTTCAAAGCATAATAATTACGGAAAGCATATCGGGCATGCTGCTGGTCTCTTATAATTGAGAGGTCTTCTGTAAACAATGGGCGGAACACAACAAAAGTGAAACAAATATGTATAACGTGTAATTAAATAATGATGTTCTCACTGTGACTTAAGTCAATCGAAATTATCAATTAAGTGACAGTTTTACTTTAAATTGAGCTTAATGAATCCTTTCTCTAAAGTGACTGTCATCATATGGATGACATATTTTTTTTAAGTGACTCCGATTCGTCATTTCTGTGGTGCCGATGTGTCAACCTATTAATAAAATAATCTCACCTGATGATAATTTAGCCAATTGATGTTTATTTATCAATGCGTTGTGACGCCTTTTCTATCTGTGTAGTTCAGCTCTAGTTCAATTCAATTCTATTCTAGCTAAGCTTATTTCTAGTTCTATTTAAGTAAAAGATATCTTATTCCGAATATATATAGTCACATATATGCCTTTGTCATTTGTTATTAGTATCCTATTTGCTTCATTGCTTTTAACTATTTCTTATGCTTAAGACTATTAATTTCAATTCTTTCCTGAATAAACTGCTTGGCAATCTCAACATATGTTGCAGACTTAATTAAAAGTAATAAGAATTTACAAATAACTTTTTTTTTTAGATTTTAAACACATTAACAAGTACAACCACGCAGATTTTAATATTAAAAAAATGTTTTTTTTTTTTTTTGTTCTTCTTAAAAAGTAGAATTGGATATTTCATTACAAAACTTTTTTTAAACTTTAATTAAAATATTAAAATTGCAAATTTTCTAAGAAGCAAAAAAAAAAAAAGGAAAATAAACGTTAAGTGCTAAGAAGATATTTCTAAATTAAGAAAAAAAAACAAGAAAAAATATTTTTTTAATTATGGCCACAAATTGTAAGAAATAAATACCAATTTTTAAGAAAGCAAAAACTTAATAAAGTTTGTGTTATAAATAGCCAGCAAACCACATAATTAATAAATTTTTATTACAGTATTATTAATAAACTGAAAAATTATAATTTGTTTTCTGGCCAAACTTTTTCAATTATCTAAGCGTTCTGGGAATAAGAGTAAAACAAAGAGATGGCAAAACAGAAAAATGTAAGACAGTATTTTGGAACTGAAAATATGCTTCGTGTCTTAGGTTCAATGAATTTTTAATAGTACACAAGTGGTAGACCGTGAAAGTGTTTTGTGCGGTTGGCGACAAAAAATATTTAATGTCTTAGAGTTTTTGTTTAATTTCCAGGATTTTTAGGACACAGCATGCACACTGGCACAAAAAGATAATATGACATTTTTAAAGCAAAATTTCCTAAAATAGCAAATTTTGATAAAGTTTTTTAAAACGCAAAATGTGGCAAAATTTACTATTATTGACAAATTTTACTATAATTTTTCAAAAATATACAATTTTGGCAAAATATCCTATAAAACAGAAGTTTGCCAAAATTTCCTATAAATATCCTATAATATAAAAGTTTGCCAAAATTTCCTATAAATATTAATCATTGTCAAAATTTCCTATAAATCTGAATTTTTGGCAAAATATCCTAGAAATATCGAATTTTAGCAAAATTCATTTAAATATGAAAAATGTGTCAAAATGTCCTTTGTATATAAAATATTGGCAAATGTTCTATAAATATCAACTTCGTCAAAATTTCCTATAAATATGAACTTTTGACAAAAATTTCCTATAAATATCGAATTTTATCAAAATTTACTATCACTATAAAATTTTGGAAAATTGTCTTAAATATCAAAATGTTGGCCAAATTTCCTATAAGACGTGCGGACAATACAAGTTGCAAACATCAATTTGGTTCAAAAACTTGTTGCAGCAAAAGTCCAAACTCGTATCAGAAACAAAAAGAAAAATAGGTGCTATAAAGCTGCCATAGCAACAGATAGCTAAGAACTATTGCATTCTGCTCTCCGAAATGCTAGAACAAAATGCTCCCTACTCCCTACGGTAGGCAAACAACGGACGCGTATGGTTCAACAGGTACTCGATAACGATCGACCTCGGAGGAATCAGTAGTATGACCTGGAATGTCATAAAGGAATAGCCGAAAAAATGCTGTACACCCAGCAACCACTCAGCCATTTCTTACACAAGGCGAAAAAAAAAATGCTGTGGACCTTTTATATAGGGCAAAGAGAAAGGATGAGCGATGCCTGTTTAGACGCATAAACCAGAACTAGATAGTGGTGAGTGTAATGAAATTGAGATGCACTTGATTCAAAAAGCAATCGTCAAACGGAAGGATTTAAATGTGGTGCATTATCTTGTAGGGACAGCGATGGCAATCTGGTAACCGATGCGCAAGGCACATTGAGGTTATGAAAGGAGCATTTCTGCAAGCTTGTTACAGGTGATGACGATAATAATTCCACGATTGGAGATCATGCGCCTGAATTCAACGATGACGGCATCTACATACCGCTGCCACACTAACTGGAGGTAAAAATAGCTAAAGCCCGTTTAAAAAACAATAAAGCCGCAGGCACTAATGGTCTTCCAGGTGAGCTGTTTAAAACGGGAGGCAAAGAATTCACAAGAAATCATGGCTGCTGATTGGAATCTCTGTCCAATCCACAACAAAGGAGACCCTACGATTTGCACGTACTATAGGGGCTTAAGCCTCCTTTCCGTTGCATACAAGATACTTTCCACCGTAATTTGCGAACATCTTGAGCCGTACACCAACAACCCTATAGAAAAAATATCAGTGTGGATTAAGACCTGGCAAGTACACCACAGACCAGATAATCACACTTTGTCAAATCCTGGAGAAGGCCCAAGAAAAATAACTCTACACCCATCATCAATTCGTCGATTATAAAGCTGCGTTCAAAAGCCCAAAAAGGGAAAAACATTTTGCTCTACAGTGTAAACGTCTATTTATTACTTCGAAAACAAATGAAACGTTTTCAAGTAACTGGAAAACAAAACACACAACAAATATTTTAAACATATGAGTTTCTATTGTGGCATTATTATTTTATATAAAATGCAAAATAATGCCACTCCCACTCATACTCCCACAAAATGTTGCAAGCAAAATATCCTTGAAACTAATAAGAAAACAACATTTGGGTCCACAATTTGTTTTTCCAACACCGAGAATAGCAACGGCAGCAGCAGCATAAGAATTTTTTTCTCCAAACCAAAAACTTGCATACAGATAAATTATTTAAGCCGTACATTATTTTAAACTTTTGTGTCTTTCTATTGCAAACTTGTTGTTGGGGCACACACACATACACACGCGCGCTCAACAATAGAATGAACGAACACATTTTGTGGCAAACATTAAATGAAAACATTTGCAATTTTCGAAAAAGACACCCACAAAAATTAAAGTTTTTTTCTTCTGTTTCTGCCAAATCATCCAGGGGTATGTACGTGTGGTGGAATGGTAACAACAATACAAAAACCGAACAAATAAAATGTCGCTTAATTAGACATGAGAAAACCGCAAATGAGTGTTAAAAGTATTTTACAACACATTTAATTTTTTCTTGTTTAGTTTTGTTTCCTTTTCCAAAGAGGACAATATAAAAAAACAACAACAAATCGAAATAATTGTGGGGGAAAACATGAAAATGAACTAAAAATTTCATTAAAGTTTCAAAAGAAGTTTACGCGAAAACAAATGGGACATATTGCACGGAGTTGTAAAAGGGGAAAAATTGTTTTTTGATTGCGAAAACATTAAAGCGAAAGTGATTATAATTCTTAATGAAAAATAAATATAAAATTCCAATTGATTTCTATTAGGTGTAAAACTTAAAAATGCGGGATGTTTTGACAAAATTTAAGTCTTTATTGCATATAAAATTTGAGTGTTTGTAATTCTCATTCACTCTACAGTTTCTTAATTATCTGGCCTAAGTAACCAGTGATATGCGCATAGCAACTAACTTATCCTCCAACAATAAATTTCAGTGTAGTCGGAAGTGGAAAAGTCTGATCTACTTAGAGTGTGAGGCAAACTTTTCAACCTTCATAGTTTTCTGCAATATGTGGCAGAGCGTGTTCATGAAGAAATATTGCAACTTCAGTTCTGGTGCATGTTCTGATCCCCTGTAATCGCTTTTAGACTTTAAGGTCCAAGCAATTGTTGGCCATTTGCTTTGCCCATTTATCTTGGATCCTGAGCCAAAAAAAAAAAATATTAATTTCTTAGTGCCAAGAATGAAGCAAACTAATTTTGAATACCTTGATCTGCAGTGAAGCGTATTCCAGTGAGAGCGCTCTACATACATCAATCAGAGCATTAATAAGACGTGGCAAGGTCTGAACTGTCGCGAGTGTAAGGAAAAACGTTCCAACTACTTTTAACTGAACATTTCTTAAGTGGTCGAACGTTGAAATAGTAGAATATTTCGGCTGGTGAGTTGTGGTGGATCCTGAACTGAAATCAAAATAAGAACCTAAGAAAGAGACTTATGTCAAACTGATGTAAAACTGTACTAGATAACGAGCCAAAATCTGAATAAGAACTTAAGCTAGAATTTAGAATAACACTTGAACTAGAACCCAAACTAAATCCTAGACTAGTATCTAAATAATTAACTGAACTAGAACCTGAACCAGAACCTGGACTAGAATCTTAGCTAAAAACAAACTAGAACCAGAACTTGAACTAGAAACTGAACCAGCACCAGATGTAAAATCAGAAACAAAATCTTAACTAAAACTAAGTATTAACTATTAAGACCATAAGCACCATTCTGAGATAAAACCTGAACTCGAACTGAACTTGAGCAAACCTGAACTAGAATTTAAATAAGAATCTAAGCTAGAACACTAACTAAATAAAAAATGGACTTTAACCAGAATAAAATCTTCAACAAGAAACTGATCAAAAACCAGAACTAAACCCATAAACAAGAACCTGAACTAGATCACAAGTTATAACCTGGACTAGAACCTTACCTTAAACTTAACTAGAGTATTGAAAAGAAACTAAACTTAAGCTAGAAACTAGACATGATCTTGAACTAGCTTTTAAATTAAGAGCTTTAAGCTTTCTTGTATACAATTTTACCCTCTTAATTATACAACTTTATTTTGAATTTAATTATTAACAATTCCTTTTTAGCCTGATATACGGCTTTTTCTTTTATTTTCTCATCGTTCTATTTTCTGCGCCAAATACAAGTAATTAATTTCATAAAAATATTTTCTCTTTTCATTACAAACAATTATCCATTCATAGTCTTTAATAACGGCGGACTGTCAGACAACGATCAAAATGTAATCAACAGCTTGTTGCCGGCAACAACAATGGAAGCATGCAACAACAATAACAAGTGGTACTACTTAAGCAATTATTTTCTAAATAAAAAATCATATAAATTTTCCAATTTTTTTATGAATTTTTTCTTACCTTGAACAAGATTCTGGAAAATATTAAGAATATATACGCTTAAGGTTGTCTTTGACACAAGCCAAATAATATTAAATTATTATAAAGGGAAGAAAGTAAAATCCTTAAAAAAAATTACCTTTTAATGCAGGACATTGTATGGCAATGAGAAAAAAAAAAATGAAAAGACGACCACTTGTCTAAGGTGGCAAAAAGAACTTAAAAGAAGAAACCCCCAAAAAATTGCAGCAAAAAATTATAAAAGAAACCCAAATCAAAAGACAATCATAGAGCTAGTGAATGTTCTAACCTGCTGTTCAACAGTTGGGGTAGCAAGTGCTTGTTTGCTTGGAACGGAGACTGGCATGAACGAAAGAAAATTGCATAGCTATTGAAGCAACTAACACTTACTTCCGTTTCCTGCATCGACGACAAGGCTGACGTCAACGTTGAAGCAAATAAAAAGCAGCATCATTGTGGATGGTGATGACGGTGCTCTGGCGTAAGTGACTAGAAATTTGTTTTCATTGTACGAGGTTTGTTCTGAATTTCTTGGGATTTATTTAAGTTTAAGTTCAGTTCTCATATAAAAATTGCTTTCAAATCGAGAAAGTACTCGATCACGACTGCCAGAATCAGGCAACAGCTTAACGCTCAGTGGATCAGTTTTAGTTTAGATTAAGCTAAGTTTCTAATAAAGTTCTTAATTCAGGGGGCAAATCGCGACATTCGATATCGATCGAAATTCCCATGTAAATTGTATAGCAATTTCGATCGATATCGAATGTCGCGATTTGCCCCCAGCTCTTAATTTAGTTCTCAACTCAGTTTCCTATTCTGATATCAATTGAATTTTTATTTCAGTTTTGCTATGAGTTTTCAGTTTAGTTCTAGTTAAGTTCGCAGTTTTGGTTTTAATTAGGGGCCAAATTATGACACACGATATCGATCGAATTTACAAGACAATTTACATGGGAATTCGATCAATATTGAAGGCCGTAATTTGGCCCTAATTTTCAGTTCAGTTCTAAGTTATCAGACCAGTTAGTTCTTTATTAAGTGTTATTCTGCATAGAGGAACTGGGTTTAAAGTTTCCTTTCGGCTGCCGGATGATAGTAGTGTACTGCAAACGAAAATCTGCGTTGCTAACTGACTAAGGTGTTATCGTATATCGATGGATATTCGTTTATTTCTGTCAGCAAGGCTGCCATTGCAGCCCTAGCGGGTGTCTACACGATAGCTAGGTTAAATACAGAATGTCGGATATCTTTAAGTAAGATTACGAAGCATTTGAAAGTAATGCTAATGTGGATACCAGGGCAAACCAAATAACAGATTAGCTTGCCTAATGTGGATACCAACGCATACGGAAGGTCGGGGTTACCAAATAGCAGATGAGCTTGCCAAATGAGGTGGTGGTCTGAATAGCAGATTTATAGATCCGTTCATTGAATTTCCAATGCCTCACTGTTAAGCACTTATTAAGCGCGCACCTTATAGACTTGCACAGTGAGGTGGACTCCTGAATCCACCTGCTCCTTAGCCAAGGTGTTATGGCCTGATTATACTGAAGGGATGACATGATCTCTACTGAGGTCTAATATGGAACAAATTAGGAAGTAAACTCTTTTATAGAAGTGGTCTGGGATTGATGGACCATTACAGAAGTTGTCATGACAAGGAGGAAGAGAAAACTGTGTTTCAGTTTATGTACTAGTGTCTTGAAATTGAGGACATTAGGGCAAAATGCCTGGGAAAACCAGTATCTGTTGTGATTAGCTTAGTGGGGGGATAAAAACTAAGGTTGCTCCTTCTTCAGTCCATTAGGAAAACTAATTGGTTAAAATCTGTAGTAACACTAATTGAGTAAATGCTCTGTAGAATAGGCGTTGGAGCTGGGTATTACACAGGGATTAAAGGGACCAAGCAGTAGCGCCTAGGCTACTGTAGTTGTTAGTGAGCTAGTCTATCAGTCCTACGGTTGTGGGTTCGATTCCCACCAGAGGCTCTTGTCTATTTCACTACAAAGGGCTGAAGGTTTAATTTACAATTGATCGGTTAATTAAGTTGGAATATAATTTGTAATTGTATTTGTAACTCTTACTAAATAAAAACATTCAAGTTCGGGTTTTTTTGGGCCGTTAACTTCTATTGCAATCTTTTTATTGTTGCTTTGGACATCAAATGATTGTCTCTAACATGATTTTCTTGTATCTCTTCTTTTTGCCTTCGTCCACCTTCTACTAAGTCGTTGTTGAGATACTTAAAGTTATAGCAGTAGTTATGTTTGTAGTGGTCTTTAAGCAGAGTCAAAGCCATACTAATGACTCCCTGGTGTTACATGCGGTTGACTGCTTGGTGTGATTCTTTCAGACTTATTTCCACAACTAATGTTAGAATTTAGTGGAAGCCAAAACGAAAAATCATCTTCTTATTCTATATTTTTGTCTTGTGGCGACTTTTTTCTCCTCTCTTTATTTCTTTCTTAATATAATTCTTTTTTATGTTTTTCTTTTACAAAGCTACGGCTTCTTTTGATGTGATTTCTCAAGTTGCCAACTTCAGATTCTTAAATAACATTAAAAAGCGTTAAATAAAAAATAAAATACATGTATTTAAAAGGCAAATAAAATAAAAGTAAATGCCACTTAATGTGCATATTTAACAAATATAGCCAGCCATCTTCTATTTTTTTCTCTATAGAGGCTGCAGAGAATATTCAAGTGCAGCCAAAAGGAAGTCGCATTAGAGGCTGCATGCAGAGCAATAATGACTGAGGATAAACAGACAAATTGCAAAGGAACTGGTTATAAATAAATAAAGGCAACGAATTTAATCAATTTATGCTTAGTTTCAGTGTCAAGTATGATGTAATTGGATTTTTTTTTGCCTTTTGTTTTCAGATTTTGATTTTTATTTTAGTACGAGTTCAAATCCTGACTGATTTCAGTTCAGGTCTTGTTAAATACAAGTTTAATTTTAGTTTTTTTCTAGTTCAGGCCCTTGTTCAGGTTCCAGTTTTGTTTCTACTTCAATTTGTAATACACAATTATTCGTTGAATTAATGAATAGGTTCACTGAATTAACGAATAAGTTCATTAAATAAAAGAAATCTTTTATTTAATTATAATTTTACAGAAAATAATATTAACGAACTTTGTTCGTAAAATTTATGTACTTTTTCGTTACATTAAAAAACTGTTCATTATAGTTAACGACTTGAAGTTCTCGTTCAGGCCCTTGTTCAGGTCCCAGTTTTGGTTCCACTTCAATTTGTAAGAAAAATTTTTCGTGGAATTAATTAAAAGGTTCACTGAATTAACAAATAACTTCATTTAATAAAATAATTTTTTATTAAATTATAATTTTACAGAAAATATTACTAACGAACTTTTTTCGTTAATTTGATGAACTTTTTCGTTATATTAAAGAACTGTTCATTAAATTATTAAAATAAAGCCTTTTAAAGAAAGGTCATTCATTGTCACAACAAACTATTTCATTGGACAAAAATAAATATTTGTAAGTTTGCTCAACCTAGATATATTTTCGTTGTCTCCCCGTACCTATTTGGTTCAGTGTAACAGTTACCTTGAACATTTTCTATAGTTTCCCTGTTGCTAAGATAAGAAAAAGATATGTTTTTATATATTCAAAAATTAAAACTTTTGGTAAAAAATGTTATTATTGTCTCTCCTGAAAAGTATAGTAGTTTTGAAGTTACGAGGCTGCGTTAGAAAACCATCGATATAGTCCTTTGTTATATAAATTTTAAACAAATTGTTTTCAAAATTAAACGAATTTCTTTATGTCCGTCAATATTAAAATAAAATAATCTTCAGTTTAGAGCTTCAAAATTGCAGACAAATGTTTGTATGTATATTTAAAGATTTAATTAATTTTAAACACATTGCGGTCAATGCAGCTTATCTGACAGATTAACAAGTGCCCCACAGCTGTAACGAATACAATTCCAGAAATTTCATACCAAATCAATAGCAAATAGAAAATTATTAAGCACACCACTACTACTGGTCCCAAAACATTTGGTCATTTATTTATTTACCCAAACCATTTATGCAGTTTCTATTCATCTATCCATTTCTGATTATTTCCAACACACATCAGAAACAATCAACATTTCAAATGCTTAAATTATTGGCAACAATCATTTTGAGGAACGTCAGCACGTTGAATTGATTAAAAGACGTGTTTTGATTTCATAATCATTTATTAAATAAAAGGCAAAATGTTTCTTGTGTTCGGATTTTTTATTTTTTTTTTTTTTGTTTGCATTTTAAGCTTGAACATTTCTCGTGTCATCTCAACACATCTCATGCCACACAGGATTTAGAAAGGCAAGAGAAAAAAAATTTTGACATGGGAAAATTTATATTTAACTTTTTCTATTGTTGGAATTTATAAAGCTTAGAGAGACGGACAGAAAGATAGACAAATTGACAGCCATAGGGTGCAATTATACAACAATAAAAATAAAAGTGATAATATTATCACAATCACCTTCATTGTTGTCAGTGATTAGAATTTTCTCATTATTTTTTCTTTGGATAATAAAATACTTTTCTTTAAAAAAGATATAACGATGTTCCATTTTTTATGTAGAAAATTTGCCATGTTTATAGCATCGTTAATTTTTTTATTGAAAATTTGCGATGAAATCTTTATCGATCTTTTTCTACATTGGCAATTTTTATTGGTTTTCTATAAAGAAAATATGCGATGTTTTCTATATCGTACACCTTCTATACGAAAATATCATTTTGCGACGTTTTCTCTCTCGTTCGCTTTCTATATTAAAGATTTGCGATGTTTTCAATCGATCATATAGATATGAAATGTTGCCTGTATTACAGCATCGCTGTTTTTTTTAAAGAAAATTTGCAATGAATGCTGTAGCGATCTTTTTTTACATTGAAAATTTGTGCTGCTTTGTACGTCGTTAGTTTTATACGAAATTTCCTTGTTACAAATTCCACATCGTTCGTTTTCATTGCTGAAGATTTGCGATGTTTTTTAATCGATCATATATGTAATGTTTTCTTTAAGTAAGTTTTCTATGTAGAAAACTTGCGATGTTTTATTGCATCGTTATTTTTTTTTTAATAGAAAATAATACAAAGATATGCGATGTTTTTCAATTAATCATATATTGAATGTTTTCTATAAAGTTGATTTTTTTTATATAGAAAATTTGCAATGTTTTATTGCATAGTAATTTTTTTTATAAAAAATTTGTGATGCAACACTATCTATCTTTTTGAAAATTTGTATTGCTTTGTACATCGTTCATATTCTATATTTTTCTATATACAAAATTTTCTTTCGCGTCGTCTCCTACATCGTTCGTTTTCTTTATTAAATGCAATGTTTTTGAAACAGGTGTGATTGCAGACCCATGTGTCTCAGTTAATGAATGAAATGAAATGGAGTTATTAAAATTATAAAAAGAGTGTGTGTATGAATTTTCTATATAGAAAATTTGCCATGTTTTACAGGGTGGCTGCTGAATCCCGCTACCAAAAGAAAACTTCATCTGGACGGCTAAATAAAAGACAAAATTGTCGCATAAGAAGTGGTTCCAACCCAAAAATAATAAATGAGAGGAAATTGAATCCAATTCGAGTCACAGTGTGGTGTGCAGTTTCTTCACGCTGTATTGTCGGGCCATACGTCTTTGAACCAAACGGACATAGCGTTACGGTTGCTTGTGCCCGTGAAAGAGAATTCCTTTATACTCTGTGAGGTTTCAACAAGATGGTGAGCTCCACATATAGCCCTGCCGGTTATGGCCAAATTACGCAGAAAATGTCCTAATAGGGTCATTTAAAGAAACTCAACCTTCCATTGGCCCCCAGGTCACTTGACCTTAGGGCGGGCATTTACATAAATTGAATTATCTTTAAGACTAAAAAAACAATTTTTAATATAGTCAATGGGCTTTCAAATGAAAAAAGATTGAGTAAATTCAATGCACTGCTAAAATAATTACTCCAGTTTTTGTTAATGTAGCAAAATAAACGCAAAATTTATTGGAATCAGTTTACGCTTAACCATTAGACTTAAAATTTGTTGACGATAACTTCTATAATTGCCGCTAAGTGCTGGTAGGTCCAGAATTAGCCATATGTCCCATATGATCTCCAACCTTTGCCCACGGATCCCAAATAGGTTCTCGAAAATTTGCCTGTAAATACTACGATGTGGGGTGTCATATGGGTGGGACTTACCAACTTTACTTTCTTTTACAATTTTTTAAGTCAATTTTACTTAAATAAAATTTCTAATGTTTTGTTCTCTTTTTTGTTTCCTTTTTAGCGGGTGTGTGCTTGTTAACTTCAAACAAAACTCGTATAAACGAATTTATAACTAGTCATTTGTCCGTCTGTCTTTCTCTCACAGAATTCCATGAAACAAGCAATTGTTGCAATTGTGTAACATCTCTAATTGTTTCCCTATTGTGTTATGGAAATTATGATAATCTTTATATGTGTGACTGTATTTTAATAATTCTGGAATGTGTGTATTTGTATAGAAACGGATGTTGACTGTCAATTAAGTTTTAACAAATTTGTCATTCATCTTACATATTAAAAAAACTCTTATTAAGCGCATTCAAATGTCTGAATTTTTCTCTATACAAAATATATGAGAGGGATGCCCAAAAACTTAACAATAAAATAATAATTTCCGTTGTGTAGCATTAACAATTTTCTCTTTTCAATTTCCGCTTTAGTAAGTTGTGTAAATTTTTATAAGATTTCTCGCTAAATCAATGTTTTATTGTTAAACTTGGTAAAGCAAACAAATTTTGCTTAAAACCCAGCGCCATTGCTTTTTTAAATTTTAATCTCTGCCTAAAGGAAAGCTGACTTTAAATAAAACTGTGTTAAATAAACATTTTTTTTTTCAAATCCTTAAACCCTATAAAGTCATTTAAATGCTGTTTATTTAAGTATTTTTTATACATTCATTTATTACAACAAATAAAATCCATATCATTGTTAAAAAGTATTAAGAGCGAAAATAGCAAAAAAAAAAAAAAAAATCGGAATCCTATAGAATGAATGGCACAAATCCACCTGCAGCACATTGCAATGAAAAATCGCTTAATGACACCATTCGCACTCACCGCATTTGCCTTTAGGCCTTAAATTCTATGAAATTGTATTGTATGTTCGGGTTCATTTTTTTACCAACTCTTGTTAAATTTTTATCCATTTTGTGTTTTTCCCTCAATCTCTCAGTTTGAAAACATTTTTATATTTCTTAGTTACTTTATGCCTTTTTCATTCAATGTGGTTGCCTGTTCTGAAATGCTGGTGTTTGTGTTTGTCTATCAGTCTGTCTGTGTATTTTTCTACCTCTATCGGGTAAACCTCCTGGGTGGCATTGTCTACTATTGCTGCCACGATTTCTACTACCAAGTGGCAGAATCATTTGTCAGTTTGTTTTTTTGTTTGAATTTTTTCTGCAAATTGCAATTGGATTTGTTACTCTTTTTTTAATTCAAATGTATGTAAATGTATGGGCTTCAAAATAACCGGAAGTGCTGTTGGGTGTTTAATTTTTTAACAGAGTGATAAGAGAAAAATTAAAGAAAATTCATTATGAATAGAAATTTAAAAAAAAACCTTAATTCGAACTGAACTAGAGGTGAACTAGAACTGAACTAGAGGTGAACGAGAGCTGAACTAGAGCTGAACTAGAACTGAACTAGAACTGAACTAGAATTGAACAAGAACTGAACTAGAACTGAACTAGAACTGAACTAGAACTGAACAAGAACTGAACTAGAACTGAACTAGAACTGAACTAGAACTGAACTAGAACTGAACTAGAACTGAACTAGAACTGAACTAGAACTGAACTAGAACTGAACTAGAACTGAACTAGAACTGAACTAGAACTAGAACTGAACTAGAACTGAACTAGAACTGAACTAGAACTTAACTAGAACTAAACTAGAGCTGAACTAGAACTGAAACACAGCTAAACAAGAACAAAGAGTTTACATCGAAGGGAAATTTTTAGAAGAAAAGCATTAAAAATTTTCTGTAGAGAAAACTCTAAAATATTTTTGCTACAAAGAAATTTGAAAAAAAAACCTCCAAAAAATTTCTCTTACATTAGAAAATTTGTGATAAAGTATTCTGTAGCACCCTGTAATTTTTGCAAGCTCATTCCTCTTGTATTATAAAAAAGAGTCATTCACATTCATTTAAAAAACATCACAATAACGCGTAAACGTATAAATTTATAGTATTTTGCAATATCTTTGCACTGAAACAAAAAATGAAACAGACGTTTTTTTTCACACAGTTACGCCGCCACCCACATGATGCAATCCTTGGTATTCTGTCTTCAAACTTAATGTTGCAACAAAATCAAGAAATATTTTTTAATTCTGACTTAAATTTAAGCGAAAAGCGAACAATTTTAGCAACATGAGGCAAAATCGAATATACCAACTTACAACTAAACGTATGTATGTAAGGCATCATAATGAAAATGCAATTAATTTCTCGTTTCTTCTTCTATATATATTTTTTTTTTAATTTTTCTATCTTTTTCTGCTACAAAATTTCTTTTGACTGTGCCTTCATAAAGATGTGTGTGGCTAGAACAAGCGATGGATGGAAAGACAGACATAAGGACGGACAGACAGACAAATAAGGTTATAGTGTTGATGATGCTCAGCCTTTGTTGTTTGTAGCACTTAGCAAAAGATGAAATAAAAAAAAAGAAATATGGTTGCGACTTTTACTCTGTTCTGCTCTATGATGCCAGTCAGTTGTAACTAGTAGATGTTGTAAATATTATGACTTTTGCCATTTGTTTCAATACGTTTTTTTATTTATTTTTTATTTGCAACCGCTTCTTTTTTACTTTACAACAGGCTGACTCACCATACCACCTTTTTACACTCCAACACACACACATGAACGTACTCTCATAATGTTTGGTTGAATTGTTCTTTGCTGACTATGAGACCACTCACATTAAATAAGGAAACCAATTATTTGCGCTTATAAAGGATTTGCTCAGGATACAGCAGAAGTTGCTTTAGAGCGGTTTTTTTTGCCATTTAATCGAGTTAAATTATAAATAAAATAAATATTTAAAGAACAAGCAAAAGTGAAGTCGGCTTAATAAATATTTCTAAGGTAATAGAAATTTGTAAATGGATAGTCTTGTTTTTGACTTCAACTTTACCAATTCGTTATCAAAAAATGTACCAAATAATTCGGTTGGTTTGATTTTGAAAAACTATTTTATAGAATAATTGTTTAAAGTCTAAAACCACTTAAAAGATGATGAAACTCTGAGCAATTATCGGTTTTTAAAATTTGCAAAGAGTCAAAGCAACATTTCTGTAAGAAACTTGTTTAGAGTCGAGAGAACTAAAGAAAAGTTGATCAAAATCTGTGCATCTTTTCCGTACAAAAGTAAATGAAACAAAGAAAAGATTACACAGGCATAAAGAAAAGTTGATCAAAATCTGTGCATCTTTTCCGTACAAAAGTAAATGAAACAAAGAAAAGATTACACAGGCAAACAAATTTTTAACCCATGAATCGGATTATAATTTCTTAAGGTTTGAGTTGTGCTGAATCCGAATATTTACTCAGAATTTCTCCATCGTATCAGATTTTTGGGATATCTTCGCTTAAAGCTTAACAAAAAATATACCGTCTTTGGTCATATTCGAGTAGTTTTAACTGAGCGAATATATCTTTATTTGAAAAACCTGATTAAAATGTCTGACAAAAAATCACAAAAATGTTTATTTAATTTTTGTATAAAGAAGTTGATCAAACGCTGTACGAAGTTTCTATAGAAACCTTATTCAAACTAACTAAAACTTTCTTATAGAAAAGTTAATCAAACATTGCCGATACTGTTCTTAAGCAATTCGTTTAGTAACGACTGAAAGATTAAGAAATTAAATTGCTTTAGAATCGAAAGAGTATTCTGTCACGACTGCCAGCATTAGCCCTCAGAGTGCCTTAACTTACTGATATAAAATGTCAAAATGTGAGCGCAGTATGATAGTTTGTTTGACAGTTACCTACTTTCTATGAATATTCCTACATTAGTTTTAGGGTCATTACCCCTTCTCATATATATCAACCAAACTGGCCAATGTAAGCATTTAATAAATGCCATTTATACACTCTTGATTAATACATACAGATTAGAGGCTCGTAGTATATAAAATTAATATTACAAGAACCAAAAACAACAAAAAATATCAGCCGTGCCAGCATCTAAATTTAAACAAAAGACTTGAAGTATTAATTGCAACAAATTCGAAAAAATACTGAATCAGTAAAAAGTAAAGTAGAATTAAATCAAAATAAATTTGGTTCAGTAGTTTGTTTTACACAGGCTAGCGTCATTTTGTCTATTAAGGCTCCTTTGCCACAACGTTACAAGGTTTCGTCAGATAGTGAATTTTAGTGGAATTAGTTTTATTTTTTCTATTACAAAATCATAAAAATTTAAGTTAAAGTTGTTGGTTGTATTTTCAAAATCCATAAATTTAAAAATACAGGGTGTCCTCACGAAAACCTACGTATTTATTTTGTAATAAAATGGCTTTTTTATTTTTGCAGGTTATAACTGTATTCTTGGAAATCTATAATAGATGACAACATGACGTAAAAATAATCAAATTTGTATATTCTTGCCAACGATAAATTGTTATGACGCAGCGAAAAATTATCAACATTTTAAGGTCAGCTTTTAATCAAAAGGCCGTTTAATGGAGTTCAGTGATTGACCGTCCTTTAATAAGTGCTCGTCAAAATATTTGCATTCAAGGCAACGTGGAGGCTGTGCGGCAGAGTCCCCCGGGGGTGCAGGGATTATCTTTTGGATATTTCACCTTTTGGTGTTACATCCTCCGGGACTTTATTGGGTGCTGTCAATAACTGGGACTTGAAAAAATTGATAGATCTCAAGAGACCTTCATGATTTCTTGCGATTGCGGCTGACCAGAGACCCTATCTGGTACCACGGAAGCCCCCAGTGATATGGCACCGGATTGACTAAGGCCTCCGTAAGTATGATCCATGTGAGAAATGCTTGCTGTCTTTCAGAAAGATTGTCTTTAGTGATGTTTCGAATGTCCACTCACAGGACACTTTCATCTATTACGTGGTGTTTGTGTTTTACTACCCAAAGACGCGAAAAGGGATATCCTGAAAATCCAAATAAAGGGCTGACTTTGCATCACTTGAGGTGGAGTTCGGCCTGAGGGGGGATTATCCCTAGAAAAGAGCGAAGGTTAGTTATGTCCAGTTCCTGAACAAGTGGCGAATGTATAATCTTGCCGGAGTATGAACTAAAATTGCTACCTGGGTGTGTTGGTTACTCTCACACTCGGGGGCGGTTGGTAAGCCCATTGTTTGCCACCAATATCACTGATATACACTATGAGATTAGGCTACATATCAGGTGCTCATGTAAATCCTTTTCACAACTGTGCGACAGAGTGTGGAAACGAGCCGCGAGGCTTGTTAAAGGCTGACAACTTTTTATGGTAACAACAAAATAGAGCGCCCTGTTACGTAAAAGTTTTTTGGGAACATGTGATTTTAAATAATTTACATTTCCCTTGGCCACCTAGTTCACCAGATTTAACTGCGCCGAACTTCTTTTCATGGGAATATTAAAATGACAAAGTTTATGTTAATAAGCCAGAGTCTTTAAGACAGCTAAAGCAAAATATTCGAAATGAAATACGAAGCCGTCAAACAGAAAATTTACGTGATGTAATGCAAAACGGGATAATATGTCTGAATCGAGCAAATGGTGGACGGACATTCGTGTGTTATCATATTTTATGCAAAGTGCCTTTTTCAAATTTCCAGAAAATATTTATAGTATACAGCGTTATCCATTGAGTGGTTTCAAAAGCGCCGGTCTGGCAAGGACGTTAGCTGTTAAGTATGTGTCCTCTTAGTGAAAGGTTTAGCATTTGCGAATATGGATCATTTAACAACCGCAGAACGCGTAAAAATAGTTAAAACTTACTATAAAAATAAAGGTTCAAACGTGACCAATTTCCGAGCATCACGGCGTGACTATGGCCGTCACAATTAACCTACTGTGCAGGGCGTTGGCAAGATTATAAAGAAATTTGAAGATACTGAAAGCATAACGGATGTGGTTATGCCTGTGCATCTTCACAATGTGGGCACTGGCGAAAATATCGCTTCTGCTAGTAAGAGTATGCGGATTATAAGAATTTGTTGATTTCACGGCTTAAAGCAACGATAAAGCAATTGAAAACCAATATTCGTCGAGTTGCCACCAAAAACTACTTTAAAAGGAACGACTGCTGCAACCAATCTTTAGGCGGTCATTGAAACGCCATTGTATTTCTTACGTAATGGCAATGTCCAATCATTATAATCAAATACAAGTTTCATTGAAATCATAGTTCTATATGTGTTTTATTTAACTTTACTTTTGAAACCGAAAGATTGATAACCCTAGACTCGTAGAAAAATGCATCTTTATATTGATGATACCCTAACATTAGAATTGTGACATCAATGTTTAAAACAAATGGCATGAATGAGGCAAAAAGTGACATCAATCCAATGAAGAACGTCATCATAAAATGTTGTCATAATTTATGCGTCAGGTATGCTATACATAACAACAGTGATTTCATGTTTAAAAAGTAAAATAAGAAGCAAAAATTCCCATATTCTATTTCTTTAAATTATTTAGTTTTATACGTCAAATTTTAAAGTAAAATAATTACGAAAAGCATATTCGGCATGCTACTGGTTTTTTATAACTAAGAGGGCGAACAACAACAAAAGCGTAACAAGCATGTGTAACGGGTGAGTAAATAACAATATTCTCTCACTTTGACTTAAGTCAATACTAATGATTCAATTTAAATACAGTTTGTCATAGATTTCGGCTACCCTGTAGTATCTTTTGACTTTTCCTGAAGGAAAACTCTTTAATTGTTGTGTTGAGTTTAACAAGGGGCAGTTTTTTTTTTTTTTTTTCTTTAAAATCTTTTAAAGCTTTTTTCACAATTTAGTCTTCATTGTTCAAATGTTTGTTAATAAAAACGTAAGAAATTCCTAAAGAGAAAAGGACGAAACCTTGACTGAAGGTGTAAAAAAAAATTATATTCAAATTAACTTTGTGCCATAAAATTGAATTGATTGCGTTCAATTAAAATTCAGTTATGCTGAATAATGATGCTGCTATGGCTGGTATTGGTTGTATGAACTGACTGTTTGGCTGACTAACAGCCAGTTTTTTTCTGTTTGGTTTGATTTCGAATCCTTAGCAAAGAGTTACTAAGGTACTGACTTGACTGTCTTTATAAAAATTAAAAAGAGGAGCTAAAAATAGCGTTGATAGTAGAATAATTTTAATTAATTTTCACCAGCTCAGCACAAATGTTCATTCAATTTTACCGATTTTTTTCCACCACGTCTTCTTTTTTTGTAACACGAAAGGTGTGTTTTAATGTAAATTGAATTGAACACTATGTGTAGTGAAAAAAAACCTCCAACAGGAAATGAATTTCAGAAATTTAATACGTTTAATAAAGTTACAGAAAAAAAAAATATTTATGATATTGTAATTTTTTTTTTATTACCGTTAAAAGTACTTGTAAAACATTTATTTTATATTTTAATTAAATTATGTTAATCTCAGCAAAATAATTAAACATAAAAAAAATAAAATAATTATTGTGTCATATTAAAATATTTTTAATACGATGACCTCCCAATTTAATGACAATTATAAAAGTTGTTTTGTTTAAAAAAAATATTTTTGATAAAAATCATAGCAGTTTGCTGCATAAAGTTGCTGATATTACAATCATCTATTCTTTAGAAAAATTATCCAAATACTACCTTTATTTTTAAAGAGTATTAACTTGTCTTGCAACATGTTGCCAAGTGTTGTCCTGTTAAAATATTACATTTTCCTATATAGCTTTTAATGAATCAATTGTTTTCGGTATAAGGCCCTTGTGATATACTGGCTCGATTTCAAAAGCTCGCCAAACGTTTCGCTTTACAAAGTGATGGTTTCACGCACTGTATGACAAGTTGTGCCTACTTGTTGGAATCATTTCTCCTCCAAATAGTTTGCCATGACATGAGAAGTCAAAAAATCACGAATCATTTGGTAGTAGCGTTCGCCATTCACGATGATGTTGGCACAAGTTTCGAGCTTAAAGACAAATGGGCCAATGACGCCTTCGGCATGTAAACCGCAACAAAAAGTGATTTCTTTTGGATTTCATGGAGTCTCAAGACTCTCATGAGGATTTTGTTGTCTCCAAAAACGAAAATTCTGCTTGTTTGCGTACCAGAAATGCCAGAAATGGCTTAACGGATTCGCTGGCTTTAATAATTGTACTAGTAAGGTCATAGATGGATTAAGGCCAATCTCTTTCTTCTAAATTTGCCAACTTTTGTTTTAATAAGACGGGTTGCTGAGATCGTTGTCGGATGATTAATTTAAGTCCTCTGTCGCACTTTCTTCTACAGCGTCAATTGCTTCTTCTGTACTCACAGTTCGAGCTCGATTTGGATAAATATTATCCATAACAGTAAATATAGACACTAATCTAGCCAAAGTATTGCATATGAGCTGTTCAGATGGACAATTATGCGCACTTTAAATTTGACAAAGTGCTCTATAAGTTTGGGTAACAGAGCGGGAATTATAAAAATAAATTTCTTGAAAACGTTGTTCTGGTCTTTGCAAGTTGTTGGCATATCAAGTCAGACACACTTCATTCGTATGATAGCTTGTTAAACATCGAAAGTTCTAGAAAAACATCCTTTATACTAGACATTTCTAGGTTAACAATATGCAAAGTATTACCTTGGCGTCCTTTCAACTTCATATACGGATGGATCAAAGATCACAACCGAAACATGGCTTTATATATCCGACTTCCGGGTCACAATACTGCTTTCCCGAACGAAGTTACGCCTATTACAGAATGAATAAGATGGACAAGGCAAAGTGATAATAAGACTCCAACCGTATTTCTAAGAATAGACAGACTGTCAACAAAACTCTGAAAAGTACAAAGGCACGTCTCAGGCCGCAATGACAAGAAAGAAAGAGATCAATTATAATTGTGATTGCGTAAGTCTGGAGATAATGTTGGTACTAAGCCAATAAAACTTTAATGGGAACGAAGAGGTGGATATACTATCCACAATTAGGAAACACACCTGAATACCGTTAAAAAGTTCAAATGTGAACTCAAAGAATGGAAGTAAATCATTTATAATTTAACTAAGCTGGATAATCCTATCGGGAGAATAAAGAGAGTTTTGTGGGGAAACCCAAGTCCTAATAGGAGATATTATTTATACTGGTCACAAGGAACTATAAAGTTATTAAGCTCGCATAGGATAATCTAACCACACAATATGTAGCGCATGTGGCGAAGAGGACGAGACACTGGAGCACAAATTTTGGGAGTGTCGTCGAAGGTGCTACAAAATTTAATAGACCAATATACCAAATCTGCTGTTCTTTCTTAAAGATGTTATTAATGCGACTATGGTCTTAAGCTGGTATTGAATCTGGATTTGGGATTAGTAATGGGAAAAGCTCTCCATTTAGAGCACACAACATGCCACATTGGCGTAGATGTATACCCAAATAGCTATTGTGGGTGCATCTACCTCTCTTTTCAACTTTACCTAGCCTACTTGACTAGCTCATATTTTACCTTAATCCCTTGACTTTTTATGAATCCTGGTACGTGCAAACGTTCCCAATTATTTTAAAAGTCGAAGTTATTTTTGGGAATACAAAATTTATTATTAATAAGATTTCTGTATGACGTGCGAAATTCCCAATTTTTCATATTTGATAAATACAATGAAATTTACTGTTGAGGGAAATAAAAAATCGATACAACAATTACTCGCGCTTATGCTTTAAAAGTGTTCGATTTAAAAATCAATAACAAATACTATTAAATAAGAATCGAAAATGTCTCAAAAACTAATCTTATATGACTCTTCAAGAAGACTCTCGGGAAGGATACCATTTGCTCCCCACTAGAGTATCATTTGTGATCAGTAGGGATGCGATTTTCATGCAAATGCATTTTTGTGTCGATAGTCTAAAACCGATACCGACCAATTATCTTTCCGAATCATTAAATTTGCGTTAAAATGGCATCGATTTGTTTTTGCATATTGTTGCATATTTTGGTGAAATTGCATATTTTTGCATATTTTGGTTTTAAATGCATATTTTTGCATATTTTAACATTTTTGAGTGATATATTTTTTAAATTTCCATATTATTAAAAAAAGTTCTTCGAAAAATTTCCAAATTGTATAAAAAAGCCCTTCAAAATTTTTTTTTAAATCAACTAATTAATTTTTTGATTGGCACATGGGTTACACCGAGTTGCATAGTATATTAGAAGCCAATTCGATAATATTGATTTTTTGGTTTCATACAGGACTTAGTTCACTTAATAGTCAACTCAAATTAATTGATATGGCAGAAAGAAACATTAACATGTGGATGGAAAAATAGCCCGACAAATAAAAAAAAAAATCCAAAAACTGGTGCAAATAAAAATAGAGGATTTCAAAAAATAAAACAAATTTCAAATGTTTTTTATCTAGAATCAAATGTGGGATCTGAATTAGAAAATTAATATCCTTCAAATGTATTGGCATTAAAGTATGCCTCAACTTCGGTTGACTTTGAGAGATCATTTTCCATGTACAAAAGCTTTTTAGCAGACAAAGGCTTACTTTTGAAAATATAAAAAAGTATTTATTTGACTATGCAATTTAAATGATGTAGTTATTTAAACTAACTGCCCGTTCATCTATTTCCGAACGAAGATTTCGTTCGCATAACTTACATTTAAAACAAAAACATATTATAAAACATTGTTTTTGTTTTACATTAACGTTAAGCGAACGAAGTCTTCGTTCGAAATCGATGAACAGGGGGTAAGTTCTAAAAAATATTATACCTTTGAATAACAATAGAATAAAAACAACAATAGAATTTTTTATTTTGTTTCAAATAAAATTAAAAAAACAAACCGTTTTTTATTGAAAATGGTCAAGTTTTTAGTGCATATTTTTTATTTTTTAATGCATATTTTTGAATTTTTAGTGCATTTTTTATGCGCATATTTTCGATTTTTTAGTGCATGAAAATCTCATCCCTAGTGATCAGTATTCTGGTATTTTAATCGCTCTGAAGAGTCAAAAAAGACTCGAATATGATTCAGTGTATTTAAAAATATGAAAAATTGGGAATTTGTACGGAAATCTAATTTTAAAATCAGTCTTTTGTGTTTTGAGTTTGTCAATTATCTTTATTCTTATTCATCATCTTCAAACCTTTTTGTCTGACCTAAGCAGTCTTTATTTTTCGTGTCACATCTCTTGTACCTTAAAATCGATGAAACATACTCAGGATTAGCTTCTATGTGGAATTAATGATATTTTGCTGAATTTTTTTTTTTTAAATAGAAGAAGTGAAGCAAAACTTGCCGCAAATGAATTTGACTAACTATTGTAAATTTTTTTGTTCTATACACTATTTCGCTCAATTTCTATTGCGATTGTTTCAATATTTACATTCAATATTTTATAGAAAACTGGCTCAAAATTTTTAAGGACCTAATCAATTCGCTTGCATAAACGCTGCCAAGAATCCACTTAATAGTTAAAAAGAAATCTTGCTCTGAATATTCGCTAAAAAAACGCTGACCAATTATTTTAAAACAAAATTTAAACAGACATTGATAAACTACTTTAAAGAAAAGTTATTCAGAAGCAACCCATCTAGTACTTTGAAGTGAAGCTGCCCAGGCTTAGACTTACTATTCAAAGTCAGGGCTTACACGCTTCAATTTTTGTTGCTCATTTTCTTTTCAATTCTAAGAAAAAAAGAAAAAAAATTTACATGTAGCCATCTTTGTGCCTATAACATATTTTTCTCTCACCAAAAATCTCAAAAATTGGAGCGTGTCATCTCTGCCTAAAGAAAATGTACTTAGACTAAAACAAAAGTTGTCCAGACACCCACGAACTCTTCTAAAGAAAGATTGTAAGCTTTTGAGACAAATTGTTTAAGGAATTACAAAAACCATATGTGAATGGATTTTATTTATTTGTGTATCCCTCTAACAATTCATTATTTTGTTTTATGATTTAAGAATTCAATTTGTAGATTTCCTTCTCAAATACAAACAATTTTATCCTGATAAATTGTATGCCTTAAGATTTAAATAAATATTGAAACGAACTGAGATTATCTGGGTAAAAGATATATGGCATTCACATTGTATAAATAAAAATATGACTTGAAATTAACATAAATAAATTTTAGAGATTTTTCGATAAAATTCAAAGCCGAACTAGAATAAATGAAATAAGAAAATTGTCCTGTAGGTACCTTAAAATAAGCTTTAAGTAAATGAAAGAAAGATGTTGATAGTGATGATGATGATGCCGTTGTTGATGAGAGTAAACAACAAATTTTATTTGTCATGAGTTGCATAAATAACGAGATAATACACCATAAACATAATAAGCTGTCAATAGTTTCTTTGACACATAGAAAGGAGAGAAAGAAGACGAATATATGTATATCTTAAATGTTTAAATTCAATATGGTCATTTAAGATACACCTACTGTTAGACGGTGAAACAATAGTTAAATAGTTTAGAAACTGAAGGAAGATTTTGAACAACATTTTATTAGAAACGTTGCTCAAAGTCTGTTAAGTTGTTTAGAATCTGATCAACACTTTTCTAGAAAAATTCCTTAGAGTCAGATCAACAATTTGATAGAAAAGTTCTGCAGAATCTGATTTTGATTTTTTTTAGAAAAGTTGCTTATAATCAGATCAATATTTTTATAGAAAAGTTTCTCAGAATCAGACAAACATTTCTTTAAAAGAATTGCTGAAAGTCTGATAAAAAAAAGTTGTTTAGAATATGTTCAACATTTTTATAAAAACGTTGCTCAGAGCCTGATCAAGATTTTTATAGAAAAGTTGCTCAGAGTCTGTTTAAAATTTTTATAAGAAAGTTACTCAGAGTCAGTTCAACATTTTTTTTTAAGAAAAGTTGCTCAGAGTCTGATCAACATTTTTAAAAAAAAGTTGCTTGGAGTGTGATCAACATTTTTAAAGAAAAGTTGCTCAAAGACTGATCAACATTTTTATAGAAAGTTTCTCAGAGTCTGATTAACATTTTTAAAGAAAATTTGCTCAGAGCCTGATCAATATTTTTATAGCAAAGTTTCTCAGAGTATGATCAATATTTTTACAGAAGACTTGCTCAGAGTCTGATCAACCTTTGCTCAGAGTCTGATCTCAATTTTTAAAGAAAAGTTTCTTACAGTCTGATCAACATTTTTATAGAAAAGTTGCTCAGAGCCTGATCAATATTTTTATAGAAAAGTTGGTGAGAGTCTGTTTAACATTTTTATAGAAAAATTACTCAGAGTCTCTTCAACTTTATTATAGAAAAGGTGCTCAGAGTCAGATCAACACTTTGATAGAAAAGTTGTGCAGAATACGATTTAACTTTTTTTTTAAAAATTGCTTATAATCAGATCAATATTTTTATAGAAAAGTTTTTTAGAATCAGACAATCATTTCTTTAAAAGAATTGCTTAAAGTCTGATAAAAAAAAGTTGTTTAGAATATGCTCAACATTTTTATAAAAACGTTGCTCAGAGCCTGATCAAGATTTTTATAGAAAAGTTGCTCACAGTCTGTTTAAAATTTTTATAGGAAAGTTACTCAGAGTCTGTTCAACATTTTTTTTTAGAAAAGTTGCTCAGAGTCTGATCAACATTTTTAAAAAAAAGTTGCTTGGAGTGTGATCAACATTTTTAAAGAAAAGTTGCTCAAAGACTGATCAACATTTTTATAGAAAGTTTCTCAGAGTCTGATTAACATTTTTAAAGAAAATTTGCTCAGAGCCTGATCAATATTTTTATAGCAAAGTTTCTCAGAGTATGATCAATATTTTTACAGAAGACTTGCTCAGAGTCTGATCAACCTTTGCTCAGAGTCTGATCTCAATTTTTAAAGAAAAGTTTCTTACAGTCTGATCAACATTTTTATAGAAAAGTTGCTCAGAGCCTGATCAATATTTTTATAGAAAAGTTGGTGAGAGTCTGTTTAACATTTTTATAGAAAAATTACTCAGAGTCTCTTCAACTTTATTATAGAAAAGGTGCTCAGAGTCAGATCAACACTTTGATAGAAAAGTTCTGCAGAATCTGATTTAGATTTTTTTTAGAAAAGTTGCTTATAATCAGATCAATATTTTTATAGAAAAGTTTCTCAGAATCAGACAAACATTTCTTTAAAAGAATTGCTGAAAGTCTGATAAAAAAAAGTTGTTTAGAATATGTTCAACATTTTTATAAAAACGTTGCTCAGAGCCTGATCAAGATTTTTATAGAAAAGTGGCTCAGAGTCTGTTTAAAATTTTTATTAGAAAGTTACTCAGAGTCAGTTCAACATTTTTTTTTAAGAAAAGTTGCTCAGAGTCTGATCAACATTTTTAAAAAAAAGTTGCTTGGAGTGTGATCAACATTTTTAAAGAAAAGTTGCTCAGAGACTGATCAACATTTTTATAGAAAGTTTCTCAGAGTCTGATCAGCATTTTTAAAGAAAATTTGCTCAGAGCCTGATCAATATTTTTATAGCAAAGTTTCTCAGAGTATGATCAATATTTTTAAAGAAGACTTGCTCAGAGTCTGATCAACCTTTGCTCAGAGTCTGATCTCAATTTTTAAAGAAAAGTTTCTTACAGTCTGATCAACATTTTTATAGAAAAGTTGCTCAGAGCCTGATCAATATTTTTATAGAAAAGTTGGTGAGAGTCTGTTTAACATTTTTATAGAAAAAATACTCAGAGTCTCTTCAACTTTATTATAGAAAAGGTGCTCAGAGTCAGATCAACACTTTGATAGAAAAGTTGTGCAGAATACGATTTAACTTTTTTTTTTAAAAATTGCTTATAATCAGATCAATATTTTTATAGAAAAGTTTTTTAGAATCAGACAATCATTTCTTTAAAAGAATTGCTTAAAGTCTGATAAAAAAAAGTTGTTTAGAATATGTTCAACATTTTTATAAAAACGTTGCTCAGAGCCTGATCAAGATTTTTATAGAAAAGTTGCTCACAGTCTGCTTAAAATTTTTATAGGAAAGTTACTCAGAGTCTGTTCAACATTTTTTTTAGAAAAGTTGCTCAGAGTCTGATCAACATTTTTAAAGAAAATTGGTTTAGAGCCTGATCAACATTTTTATAGCAAAGTTGCTCAGAGTATAATCAATATGTTTATAGAAGACTTGCTCAGAGTCTGATCAACCTTTGCTCAGAGTCTGATCTCAATTTTTAAAGAAAAGTTGCTTACAGTCTGAACAACATTTTTATAGAAAAGTTGCTCAGAGCCTGATCAATATTTTAATAGAAAAGTTGCTGAGAGTCTGTTTAACATTTTTATTGAAAAGTTGCTCAGAGTCTCTTCAACATTTTTATAGAAACAATGCTTAGAGACTGATCAACATTTTTACAGAAAATTTGCTCGGAGTCATATAGTTTTATAGAAAAGTTTCTAAATGAATCAGATTTTGATAAAAATGTTCCACTGTTTTCTTAATGATGATAATAATGATGTTTTAATTTAATAACAATAATGATGTTTCCAAAGATATTTTTTGTATTTGTTTATGATAACAATAATGTTAACCATAAACTACACAAATATATTCCACCTACTACCCTTCTACAAAAAAAAATTACACCTATCAGTACTTGGGGCCACATTCAAACATTTTTACAAGCGAACGCCCCCAAATATGTTAACTTTGGCCTCATACAAAGTCACCAACGTTTAACAGTAAGAGTATGGAGTCAGCCACTCTTGAATGTGTCACTGTGTTTATTCAGTATACATATTATGCTTTTTGGTCTGATTACGTGTCTGTGTATTTGTGGATTAAATAAATGATGATGCCTGTTACAATATACACTCATACATACAAGGATTTTTAAAAAATTAAATTTTTTTAATTTTTGTTTTTCTTATTGGTATTGGTTAGTGTGGCAAATGGGAATACTGGTATGTGTTAAGTGTGCATGAATGTGTGCCGACGATTTGCATATTTAATCAAAATTAACATGGCCGATAAAATCAATTACACATGGTAACGTGCTTGCATGTACTATAAATACTGATGCATTCATTCTCTCTATCAAACACGCATAAAATTTAACCCATGTTTTCTATGTATTTCCATGTAATTGTATGTATGTATCACATGCACATTTAACATTGTACAAAAAGTGAATAAATACAAGAATTATAGGAAAATAGTGAGACCGATAAAGTTTATACTCATTATACAATAATGACTTTTTTTTTAGAGAAATTGTCAATAATTCAAGCCATGTCTTCATAAAAATATTACTATAATTGGCAACTCGCAGCAGTATATCTATGAAAAAAAGTTCCCCGAACAAATTTTCTATAGAAAAGTACCTTTACTAGGTAACTTACTCCTAGTAGGAGCAAAATTTGTATAGAAAACATACCCAGAGCAGAATTTAATTTTTTTTGTAGAAAACTTGCACTGAATAGAAGCAAATTCTTTATAAAGATGTTTTTCTCTCTTTTACAGAAAACCTCAATACATTGCAGAGACTCCGGGACAGCTACAGGATTTTTCAGGCAACTAAAAAGAGCTCAGGTTGGCTAAGATGAACTGTTCTTTTGTCAACTGTTGTGAATATTTTCAACGGTATCCGTACCACCCCCTATGGCTTAGAATTCCTCATTCCTGAGAACAAAAATTATTGCTTAAAACTAAGATGGCTGAGCAGATAAGGACTAATTGGCTCACAGGGTCTTACATAGAAACATTAGGTCGTCTAAGCTTGCAAGATTTAGTACAACCGTGCGGATTTCACTGTATTTGAAAGGGTAAGGACACCTTTGTGCTTGAAAACTTAAACTTCAATGTAGGTCTGTCAAGTCCATTGGGAATATTCATTGTTTTAAAAATCTACTTTTGACATTGGCTTCAGATTGTGGAAAACCTTTTTCGCCTCTCTTTAAAAAACACATTCGGGGATCACGTGGTGGTTGTGGTTCACTACCCAAGGTCGCGGGAAAAGATGTCCTAAAAATCCCATCAAAACCCTGATTTTGCCACTTGTGGGAGAGTTCGGCCTGAGCGAGGACCATTCCTAGGTGTTGTTGTAACTGTAAATATGCTGCTATAATATTACCAAAAGCAGCGGAGGTTAGATAGCTACATCTCCTACACAAGGGGCGAGTGTATAATATTGTATAATATGCACTCAAAATTGTACCTGGGTGTGTCTATTCTGCTTAAATTCAGGTTGATAAACGAATTGTTTGGCATTCAATGGTTCATGGAGTAGGCTCTAGAGCAGGTATCCATGCTTATCTTTTCCACAGCTGTTCTCAAGTGGATCCCCAAGAGGTTGAAATGAATACATCCTAAGGATATTCATCTATTGGTGTTACATACTCCGGGAAAATCAGGTGCAATCGTTACTTGCAATTCGGAAGAGTTTAAAGTAATTTGTTTTTTTTTTTTTGTTTTTTGTTATTTCTCTTTGTTTCCCTTAACAACTACAATTCGAGTTGACAAAAAATCAACCAATTGTAGTCGGGATTGCGAGAAAGGATAAACTGACTGTTTGTTGTTGGTGTTTTGTTTAAGCTTTGATATTATTACGGGTAAGACTTTTGAGCGTTTATAATTCCTATTCGCTTAACAGTTTTAAATTAATAATATCTTTAGCTTTTCTAACATTGTTGGATGAAGTTTCCTGGTGATCTGGCCTAAGCAACCAGTAAAAGGCGCATAGGAATAGCTTATCCCACCAATAATTAAAACTAAATCTATTTTCAAATTTTAAGTTCCCTTGCGCTTGCGACTAACCAGATATCATATCAGGTACCAGGGGAGACAGTAGCCCCCGGATGAGCAGGTCTGACTATTGGCTAAGCACCTAAATGGAACATGTGGTGGTTCTGGCTTTAATCTGTAGTCCCAGGAAAGGCGATCATAAAAAGTCGGCATCAAGAGCTGCTTTTTGACCCGTTGCGGGAAAGTTTGGCCTGCGAGAGGATTTTTCTAGTAACTGTTGCTTTTAAAGCAACGTTCTGTTTGCTTTTGTATTGGTTGCTTTTACGCAGGGGTGGTTTAGTAAACAGTTTGGGTTTGTCTCAAGGAAACATGTCATGGTAACCTGCCGGCCAGGGTTCGAGCCCGAGCCACGTCAAGAATGAAAGATTATCAATAACAATTTTAGTTAATTTTCATGTTGTAAAATTCCTTTCTTCACGAAAATAATTTAATAAAAATTAAATTTCATGAACTTAAGCCTAATTAAAAAAATATTAAACATTTGGATTAAAAACCATAAATAGTTCAACAAAATAACCACAATACTAATTATTGTTAAAGCTAAGGCACGAGCTCTATGTGTACATTTGTCCTTCAAGTTGTGCTGAAAAAGGTCAACAGAAAAGAGAAAGACAAAGTGAAAAAAAACAAAAAAAAAAAAAAATGTACTTGGACTTCAAGAAAAATTCTTGACGAAAGTACGAAAAAACAGAAGTAAAGGAAAAAACATGTAAAATCAGTTAAATGGATAATCATTCAGGATAGCAAATTTCGATCTACCAAATGTTAAAATACAATTTGGTTTAAGGATTGATGTTTGACTAGTGACGTAAGCTGTCGTCGATGGCTGCGAGTGTCAGACGGCAAATGCATCTGAGGAGATCGAGTGGTTGCGATCGAAACATGTCATGGTAACCTGCCGGCCAGGGTTCGAGCCCGAGCCACGTCAAGAATGACAGATTATCAATAACAATTTTAGTTAATTTTCATGTTGTAAAATTCCTTTCTTCACGAAAATAATTTAATAAAAATTAAATTTCATGAACTTAAGCCTAATTAAAAAAATATTAAACATTTGGATTAAAAACCATAAATAGTTCAACAAAATAACCACAATACTAATTATTGTTAAAGCTAAGGCACGAGCTCTATGTGTACATTTATCCTTCAAGTTGTGCTGAAAAAGGTCAACAGAAAAGAGAAAGACAAAGTGGAAAAAAACAAAAAAAAAAAAAATGTACTTGGACTTCGAGAAAAATTCTTGACGAAAGTACGAAAAAACAGAAGTAAAGGAAAAAACATGTAAAATCAGTTAAATGGATAATCATTTAGGAAAGCAAATTTCGATCTACCAAATGTTAAAATACAATTTGGTTTAAGTATTGATGTTTGACTAGTGACGTCAGCAGTCGTCGATGGCTGCGAGAGTAAGACGGCAAATCCATCTGAGGAGATCGAGTGGTTGCGATCGAAACATGTCATGGTAACCTGCCGGCCAGGGTTCGAGCCCGAGCCACGTCAAGAATGAAAGATTATCAATAACAATTTTATTTAATTTTCATGTTGTAAAATTCCTTTCTTCACGAAAATAATTTAATAAAAATTAAATTTCATGAACTTAAGCCTAATTAAAAAAATATTAAACATTTGGATTAAAAACCATAAATAGTTCAACAAAATAACCACAATACTAATTATTGAAAAATTCTGTTTAAAAAGAATTTCATGGTTACACAAGGATTAATTAGTCCAAGTGCTTTCCTATAAAAACTAACTACCAGTCCCGCATAACTTAACTGGAGCAAAGGAAAGTCGAGCTGGCTAGAATCAAATTTTCTATAAATATTACATATTTCTTAAATCGTTGGACGTTATTCATCTGGTCACATTGATTGCTTCTAAATAATGATTAAGTTTATTTATTTTGTATATAAGTGTAGGTAAATCTGCAATTACTTTAACATTTAGTTGTATTGCACAAATACATAGTTACAATTAAAGCACATACATTTATACGTACACTTTTAGAGTAGATTTGGATTCTATACGAAATACAGAATTACAACTGTCATGTTTTATTTTTCGGTTCGTTTATTTAAATCCCTTTTTTAACATGCATTCAATTCTATAAAGTCTGTCTTTACAGCTAACCGACCGACTGTCTGTCTATGTATTTGTTTCTATCTCTGGTAATTTTAGTTAAGGTTTTGAAAGAAATGTGTATGCTAAGCAGAGATGGGCAATTCATCGTGGTTCAAACGATATCTAAGTGAATGCACAAGTTAAAAGTCATTGTAACTTCAATATATACAAACTTTTAGTTAGATCATCTTAATCACACGATAGAAATAATTTGACAACTTAGAGTAATATTGGGGTTTGGCCCTTAATTTTGTTAATATGTTAATCCCATCTCTGTTTTGTCTATGTGAATATGTAAATATATAAATAGTTTACCTATTTTTATGGTTGTTGTTTAAATTGTATTTAATTTTTATCTATTTTTACAGTGATTTCTGTTGTACTTTCCCATGTAAAATGTTGCAAGTAAATGTCGTTGTTGTTCGTACTGATTCTGCCACCGTTGTTGTCGTTATGTTCATTATTATCTCTTACATGTTGTAATTTGTCAAGCTTCGGTTTAATTTATAAAACTACATGATTTAATTTTGTATTTTTGGTTGTGCTTAAAAAAATCCAAAAAGATAAAATTGGATTAGTTGAAGATTTGGTATGAAACCTTATAGCACCTTTTGATGTAATTTTAAAAGGAAGTTGGGCTAAAGATTTAACGAAATAATTCCTAGAACTTTTGTAAAATTTACAGACCAAATTTTTTTGGCAGAATTCTGGAAAACCCTATTTATAAGGTTTAAACCTAAGCCTGTCTTCAATACAAATCTAACCGCAATCCAAACAACTTTCCACAAAAACTGAATTTATTCCACGATGCACTTTCTTCAAAATATTTAAATGATCCGCGGTAACTTCCGTAAAGTAAAATAAGAAGCAAAAATTCCCATATTCTATTTGTTCTTGTTATTAAGTGAACTACATAAAATTTTCAAAGCAGAATGATTACGAAACCATATCAGACATGCTGCTTTTGTCTTATAATTGAGATTTCTTCTGTAAACAAAGGGTGGAATACAACAAAAGTGAAAAAAGCATGTGTAACGAGTAAGTAAATAACAATAATTTCTCACTTTGACTTAAGTCAAACCTAATGAATCAATTTAATGACATTAAATTTTGGATAATGAGTCCTTTCTCCGATATATCTGAAATATGAGAAAAAAATATCTCATGAAAATTTTTAACAACGCTCTTTGTTAAAAATAAAATTTTAGGTCGACAAACTATTCATTTGATTCAATGAAAAAAGTTATCAAAATTAAACTTTGCAAAATAGCACTCAATAAAACTTTTTTAATAATAAAATAATTAAATATTTCTTCATATTCAATAAAACAAATATTTGAATCAAAGTAAAGACAGTATTTTTACAACTTTTATCCATTTTTTAGCTTATAATTCGCGTTCACTTTAAAAATTAAACAATTTTTGTAATCAAACATGCGATTTTCGCATTCAACTATGAAAATTATTCTTTTCTGTGCCCTGATGACATTTTTTATTAAATAATACCATGTGAGATAAGGCCATGATGGCTTTATCTCTCATTCAATAGGGAGATAAAGCCTTTTTTATTTTTTTTTTTTTTTTTTATTTGAATGGGAGATAAAGCCATCATGGTCTTAGCTCACATTAGCAATATTATAAAATGGCTTTATCTCTCATTTCAGTTCCGGAGACACTAAAGTTAAGTATTGAAATCTGGCTTCGCATACTAAAGTATTTATGCGTGGCGGCCTGCGGCCGTGCCTAGGGGTTTTTTCCTCCAGTAGGATGCGGCAGGTGGCTTCGCTGAATAAAGTTTTCCTTTGTGCGTCACAAGAATAAAAAATGTTTTTCAATGATAACTAAGGATTTTCCTTTTACAGAATGTTTACAACATGAATAACAATATTCTGGAAAAATATGGCTTTATCTCTCATTTGCGAAAAAAATATGGCTATATCTTTCATTTCGCAAAATTTTAAATATGACCTTACCTCTCAATGATTGGGCAATAAGGCCATTATGGCTTTATCTCCCAATTAAATTGAGCAATAAAGCCATCATGGTCTTATCTCACAAGGTTTTATTTAATAATAAATATCATCAGGGCACAGAAAAGAATAATTTTAAATAATTTAATTAAAAAAAAATACTTTTTAGTAAAATACTTGTGGGTTTTGTTTACATACGGAAAATTTGGACCATCGGACGGAGGTGTGCAGCCAGAGGTGGCCAATATTTTGTTCCATACATAATTGAACCATAGCAATATTTTCATAATAAAAAGAAATTACAATAATTTCCTAAAGAATTTGGGTTTTATTCAAAATCAACATCGGCCCTTAAAATTTAACCACTCTTTCAAAAATGCCATAAATTGAAAGAAACAACTGTTTTTTCACTTAACTGCGTCTGTAAGATTGTTGCCGATCAATAGCTGTCACGTAAGGAAATTGCTCGCCAGTTTACAGAAAAAGTGTGTCTGTATGATTTTTGTGAGAAAGTTCCCGGTTTGAACTTTCAAATAAACTCACGAATAAAAAAGGGATAAGAAAAAAATTTTCACACTAAAAAATATATTAAAAATGCAAAATGCAATGAATAATAACACATAAAAATTAAGTATTTTGTTCTTGACAGCATTTTTCATTATATAATTATTTTGCTTTTAACATTTTTGAAAATATGTATGAATATACAAATGTTTTCAAAGCTATTTTGTAAACAACAAACTTGAAAGTCACACTTTACATTATTTGGTATAGCCGACGGTTGTACTTCACCGACGTAGCTGAAAACTATTCAATTTTAGTAAATTTTGGTCGCAGTCAACGATATGTGTGATTTGCGTTCTAAACGTCTGATATTTCACATCGGCTTCGAGTGGAATATTATGACACTTATAACGTAACGTCGTAATATATTTTGATAGTCTTCGATATGGGTTACAGACAACCAATGGAATCTTTTGTTTCACATCTTTTCGATGCGAGGACGCCCTTACGCCACATAAAGAACATGGTGCAGAACAATATATTATGAACTTTTCGCAGCAAACTACACCTGAAAACATATCACTCTTGTTGCCAAAAATGGAGTGAGATACAAAAAAATGGAAGTGGAGCCTCTACAAAGCAAAGGCTCCAATGGGAGAGAAGGATGACAGAAAAAATTTTTCGTATGAAATAATAAATATTGCTCAACATTTGTCACAAATTTCAACAGTACTCTGTACACAGAGAAAATTTCCCAAAACTTTTTTCATTCAAGTCAAGTAATGCTGTTTCAAATAATTTTTTTAATTGTTCAAAATTATTTGCTAAATTGAAAATAAAAATTATAATGTTTTTGTGTATATTTGTAAATATGAAAACATACACACAGACTTCATAACATTTTAAGGTTTCAAGCTATTTTTTAATTGTTTCAATTGATAGAAAAAATATTTTCATTTGTGTTTACGTTTAGTTTAGCCTCTTTGGTGCTGCTCACATTTCAATTAATGCTATTGATTAAAACTCAACAGCAAGAAATGCTCAAACTTACAAAAAAATATGTTAATTGATATGATCAATATGTTTGCAGGCGGATAATCAGTATGGAATTTATTTAATAGTACAAATTTCTAACTAATTTGTTAATTGAAGTTGGTTTTTCATTTTTTCTTTGTAGGTTCACGTAGAAAAAAAAACATGTTTAAATATGGTCACCACCAACCAAACAATATGGTTATATTAACCATATTATATTCAAAATTTTCTTTAAAAATAGTTTGGTTGGAGGTGACCATATTTAAACATGTTTTTTCTCTGGGTGTTTAATTCACCACTAGTGGTGGAGGGTATATAAACGTTCTATAATGTCTTAGCAAGTTTTCTGTAAAAAGGTTGTTCAGTGTCTAAGCAACATTTCTGAAAATTTCTTTGATTTTTTTCAACTATTTTTCCATAGAAAAGTTGTTCGGTGTCTAAGCAACTTTTCTATAGAAAAGTTTTCGGTGTCTGCAACATTTCTATAGAAAAGTTGTTCGGTGTCTGGAACTTTTCTATAGAAAAGTTGTTCGATATCGAAGAATTTTTTTTGTAGAAAAGCAATTTCACTACTTCTATTTAAATATTAAATATAGAAAAGATAAACTCACTGTTTATTGTTGGTGTTTTGTTTAAGCTTTGATATTGTTACAAGTAAGACTTTGAGTGTTTGAAATTCTTATTCGCTTTAGGGTTTTATTTGTATAATATTTGTAGCTTTTCTAAAATCTTTGGAAAAAGTTTCCTGATGATCTGGCCTAAGCAACCAGTGAAATGCGCATAGAAGCTAGCTTTCCCTCAACAATAAATTTCAGTGTATTTATCAAATATGGAAAATTGGGAATTTAGCACGTCATACAAAAATCTTAATAATAAATTTTGTATTCCCGTAAATAACTTTGATAATTTATTTTTATTTAAATTGAAAAACGATTTTTAAACATAAATTGATATATAAATAAATTGGTGAAATCGTGCATAAGTAATTTTCTTAAGTTTGGTGTCCAAGAAATTTTTTAATACAAAAAATTTTAATTTTCTATAAGAAAAAAAAGTTGTTCTGTGTTTAAGAAACTTTTCTATAGAAATTGTCTGCAAACAGAAAAAAATTCCAATGTTAAATTAACATGGCGAAATGTTGATTGAGAATAATAGTAAATTTCGGCAAAAGTGTGCCATTTATTTTAATTTATCATTATTACATATTAATTTTAAATAAATAAATTTTAAAATAACCTTAAATCACGTTTATTCAATATCATTCACTGTTAAAATAACATTGTTCAATATTGAATCCATAAAAACCTGGTATATGTTAAAATAAAAAGTTTATCTTGTTAAATTAACATGCAAACATACTTAAGTATGTATATAGGTGCATATGTTTGCATGTACACACAGAAAAAATATCAATGTTGAATTAACATGGCGCAATGTTGATCAAAAATCATAGTAAATTTCTGCAAAAGTATGGACACTATTTAAAATTACTGCTGCTTTAAATTTATTGTAAATGAAAAATGTTAAAATAACATTGTTCAATATTGATACCATAAAAACCTGTTTTATTTGTTTTGTATAAAAAGAAAAACGTATATTTTTTTTATTTTCAAATTCCTGTATTCTTTTAGTTAAAATTATTTAGTACATCAGGTTTTCAAAGTAGAATGTTGACGAAACCCATACCGGGCCATTAAGCCGATGCTTCTGTTAACACAGCAGAATATAAAATAAGTGAAATATGTGTTACAGGTGTAAGTTTTCTGAATCAATCTTAAATAAATGCATATGTTGTCTTCACACTGTTATATCACACTCCAACCAATTTGATTCTACATTAAATTCACGTTGTTTCAACTTGAAATAACTTTCATTCAACGTGATTCGGATTGTTTTTTCAATATAAATGACATTTTGCTCTAACTTTACTGCAATGTTAAATTAACATGAATTATAGTTATTTTAAAAGAAAAAAATTTTAATTAATTTTCAAATTGTAAAATTCCTTTCTTCATAAAAAATAATTTAATGAAAAATTAAATTTCATGAACTTGAGCCTAATTAAAAATATTAAAAATTTGGATTAAAAACCATAAAAACAGCCATGTCACAGAGTACAATTCCGTTCGGAAACGGAATTCATTCCGTATTTTGGTGCTTCAGAAAATTACGAACAAATTTTTCGGAATGAAACCATTTTTGTTTTCATGAACTGTATGAGAGTTATCTGTATCTGAAAGGCCAGAAAACTATCAAAATACACTTTCCATCAACAAACAAATATGTTTTCTTCAATTCCGAACGGAATCATTCCGAACGGAATTGTTCTCTGTGACATGGCCCATAGTTCAACAAAATAACCACAATACTAATTATTGAAAAAAATTTTATTCACAAGTTATTGTAAAATTATGTTAAATTAACATGAAGTAACAATGAAGCAAAATCACTACCAAAAACGGTTAAATCCACCTTGTTTTCAACGATTTTACATTGATTTTTTTCTGTGTGTGAGCATTATATTCTGCAGAAAACTCTTGCGATATCTAAAGAAATTAAAGAGAAAAGTTGTTGGGTGTCTAAGCAGGTTTTCCTTTATAAAGTGTTTGGTCCCAGCGCTGATCGAAATTTTCCTAACAACATTTAAAAACTGGGGTCAAAGTTTTATCAGCAAACTTATTTTTGTTTAATAAATATATTTTGTGAATTTCAGTCACATCGTAACATAAATTAAAACAAGTTAGAGTGCTATATTCGGCTGTGCCGAATCTTTGATACCCTCCACCGACAGTTCAAATGTTTAAGGAGTCATATCTGTATGATGTTATTATTATCTTAAACTGTGACGATTTGTTACTAATTATGGTTTTAGACGACTAAACTGTTTTCCGGTAGTAGGGTTTATATGGGGCCTAGGGTAAATTATGGACCGATCATCACGAAATTTCACAGCGTCATTTCTAGTCTTTTAAAACTGTGACGTACCAATTTCTGTTATGCTAGCATTAGTAGTTAAGGTTTTAGGTGTACTAAACTGTTTTCCGGGAGTAGGGTTTCTATGGGGCCTAGGGTAAATTATATACCGATCTTCACGAAATTTCACCGTATCATTTATAGTCCTATAAAACTGTGACGAGCCAAAATTTGTTATGCTTGCATTATTTTTTACGGTTTTAGGCGTACTAAACTGTTTTCCGGGAGTATTGTTTATATGGGGCTTAGGGTAAATTATAGACGGATCTTCACGAAATTTAACAGCATGATTTCCAGTCAAATAAAACAAATTTTTGCAAAATCTTATCTCATTCCGTGCCTTGTTCCAGCATTTATGTTATTTTTTGTAACAAAATTATCAATTTTTTTAGGTGGTGGTTCCACATTATGATTCATAGCTCTGGTCCTACAGAACCGATTTTGCTGGATTTCAATCCCAAATTGCTTAGGATAACTACAAGCAATTTGGCACCAAGTTTGTTCATTTGTTTTGAGTTGTTCGAAAGTGAGCGTGTTTTCAACAGACGGACATACGGACAGACAGACGGACATGGCTGAATCGACTTAGAATTACTCAAGGACCCAGAATATATATACTTTATGGGGTCTGAGATGAATAAAAAAAAGTTTCACACGGAATGACAAACTTAATATACCCTCTTCACAACTAATTGTGGTGGAGGGTATAAAAAATAATTAACTATCACGGCAACAGCGCCACCTTTGGGAATTAAACTTAAGAGTTCCAGACTAAACTAATTTATTGTCCAATTTTGGTGTCAGTCGGTCCAGCGGTTCTTTAATTTTAATAACACATACCCGAAACAATCGTTTTCTATATTAAGAAGAAGAAAAAATTGGATTGTTTTTAATATTTATTGTCTTTCATATACAAAATTTGTCATCCAATGTAAATTTACAAATTTATGATAAAAAAAAACTTTGTTTTTTTATTCTATTGCAAAAACTCGATTTCAATTTGACATTTGAATGAAAAAGGTATTATAAAACAATATATTGAATATACAATTCATTGGTATAAATCAATTGCCAATAATATCGTTAACATTTCATACTAATCCTTTTGGCTTGATAAAACCTATTGACTCACTCTCTCATGCCACTTGTGAAAACAATTTCAAGCTCTTGTGTCAGGCTTTTCCTCTTATTCGCTTGCGTATGAGTAGATTTTATGCATTTTGAATAGATAAAAATATAAGAATATTTATTTAATTTTTTTTAATTTATTATAAACATAATCTATTGTATTTTATGCAGTAGAAATAAGGCCGTAAAGTTCATTCGGCATTTTTTTTTATACCTATACTTATATTCTCTTATGGAATTATTGTTTTTTTTTTTTTTTTTTTGTTTTACACTATACAATTCCTTCTACAAGCTTAGAAGGATATTACGTATAAAAATATGCTGCATATCTATTTATTTTTTTGCCAATATTCATACGTTATAATATCAATTTACGTTTATATAAATATTCATGTATTTCAAGGATATGAGTATGAAGATGTGACTGTGACTGTATCTGTATCTGTGTTTGTTCGTTATGCCATGTGTTATTTGAAAATGCTTAATTTTTTTGCTTAAAACTTTTTGTATGTGAGAGTCCTTACAGCTGCTAGTGATTTTAGTTTTTGATGATTTCTATTCCCTCTCTTTAATATGCATACGAATTTTTTTCTCCTTTTAATTTAGATTATTTGTTAAAGTTTAATTTTATCTTTTTGTATTTGTGAATGTTATTTGCATATTTATAAGAATTTTATGTGTTGATGGTAGATTTAACATTGATGGCATTCAATAAAAATTAATTACAGCAATTGTTTCAATTGTCAGTGTTTGGTAAATAAAGTTTAGAAATAGATAATGGACAGGTAATAGAAAAACAAAAGTATAAAATGGATTAAATAATAACAAGATAGAATTTAATGAGAAATGTGTCGTTTTCCCCACAAAAAATAAAGTTTTTTTTTAATGATAACCAGGGAAACCAGAAATATACTCTAAAAAACTCGATTTATGCGCACAAAATATGCAGTAAAAACTTGAAAATATGCCCTGAAAATTGTTTAAAACATGCCCCAAAAATTGCTTATTTGAAAACAAAATATTCAACAATTAAATTACAGTTCCATGTAATAAAAACAATCCTAAAATTATAATCGGGAAAGCCCAAACTGCAATGTATTTACAGACGAATTTTCGAGATGTAACCCGATTTGGAAACGATGGGCAGTAATCAGCTCACATAAACAAAAGAGGTTAGAATTCATATCAGAGTTATGTGTGCCGAATATTATCTAGATATTTACATCCATGAGATTTTTTGTCTTTAAGGGATTTAAAGGACGGTAGCTAAATCTATATATATAAAACACGATGTGTGTATGTATGTACATATGTATGTTTGTATGTAACGTATGGACTCCAAAACGGCTGGGCCGATGAAATTTTTAGGGAATCTTCAGAATATTCAGGCGGGTGACACTGTGAAGTCTGCGGGCACCACCAATCACATCTATATAATTTGCACGAATTTTTCTTTAAAATGATCGCCATGGTCCAACTTAGATTTATACGAAAAGAAAATTTTGCCCCGCCCACTTTTTTCGCATTACCTAAAATCAGAAAACATTTTCTTTCAAATGTTCGTATTAATCCATTTTAAGTTTTCATCGAAAGAAAAATTTACCTCGCCTACTTTTACACCCACTTTTTTTATAAAGCACATAACCTGAGAACGGCTTGACCGATTTGGACGATTTTTTCTTAAAAATGCTTGCCATGGTCCAACTTGGGTTGTTACGGAAAGAAAATTTTGCCGCGCCCACTTTTTTCGATTTACCTGAAATAAAAAAACGGCTCCATCGATTTGACTAATTTTTCTTTTAAATGTTCGTATTAATCTATTTTACATTTAAATCGAAAGAAAAATATACCACGCCTACTTTTACGCCTACTTTTTCTATTAAGCGCATAACTTGAGAACGGTTTGACCGATTTGGACGATTTTTTCTTTAAAATCATCGCCATGGTCTAACTAAGGTTTCTACGGAAAGGACATTTTGCCCCGCCCACTTTAACGCCCTCTTTTTTCGATTTACCTAAAATCAAAAAAAGGGCTCCATCGATTTGACTAATTTTTCTTTCAAATGTTCGTATCTTTTTAACGGATTTTAAAAATCGAACGCAAACATTTTTCCTAATTTGGACAGGACAACGTCTGTCGGGTCAGCTAGTTGTTTATAAATGTTAACTTTTTAAAGGAAGTTGAAGCTATTAAAGCTTTACACATGAATACTTTGGAAAAATTTGAATTGATTAAAAAATAATTTAATTTGCAGTAAAATATTTTTTGGGCGAATTTAATCTAAGCAACAACATATTTAAATCGTTTACGGACACAAAGATTCTAATTTGGAAAAAAGTTTTCATGGGTAATATGTGAAAATATAGATCGATTCTCACTTCGTCCTTAGTACAATTAAAATGTATTTACCAAATTTGATCAAATTACCTACCAGACTGCAACTATGCGCACAAGGTTAACATGAACAAAGAACCAGCAAATACGGACGGATGGACATGGTTAGATCACTAAAAAAAATTGATTCTGAGTCGATCAGTATACTTAAAGATTTGTCCAACTTTCTATGTATTACACACATCGCCAAAAACGTATATTATTGAATTTTCCTTAACTTTTGCTCATTTATAAATAAAATTTTAAATTTTTAAATTTTAAATTTCTTTCTTCATAAGAATAATTTAATGAAAATTAAATTTCATGAACTTAAGCCTAATTAAAATATTAAAAATTTGGATTAAAAATTTTAAAGTTTAAAATAGCATTTGTCTTTAATGAGTACCTGCTTTTTCTTACAATTTTCGAGTAAAAATTAAATGCAGATGGCGAAATTGAAGCAACATGTTGGGTAAACAGATAAATATTTAAAACACAAAAGCCAAAAATCCGCAAAAAAAATTTAGATTTTTTTTTCAATATGTCTCAAAAAGGCAAAATATGCGGTACAAACTAAAAAATAATGCTGCAAAGGGTAAAATATGCAAAAATATGCACCAACAAATCGATGCCAAAACTCATAAAAAGCTCTTAATCGGATAAAGATATTGTTTCTACCTTCATTGGCCGCACAGGAAAAAACATGCAATTGCATATTTAAAATTTCCCTGATCATAACAATTAAACGCAGTTTTATTTTAAAGCAGAAAAAGGCACTTAGTTGCAACGGAAACGAATTTTGTATACACTTCATGATCATAAGCAAATGTTTGACAAGGAAAGAGAGAGTTATAGATCCAGAACTCTGAAACAGGGTGGGCTAAATTGGTACAATTGTACTTTTTGTGGTACTAATTAAACTTGAAAAGTACAATCCCAGTAAAAACGTCGCTTACAAAATAATGTGTTAAGTAATCAGGAAAAAGTAAAAATACTACTTCCAATTCTACTGAAAAAACCAATGAATTTTACAAGGGATGTCCCAAAATGAACGCATTTAAATGTAAGTCATTATTTTTTACCTACATACATCCGAAAAATAAGTAGTTTTAGAAGTTATTATAGTAGTTATATAGAATAAAGCTACTAAATAATGAGTGAAAGAAGCTATTCATTTAAAAAAAGTAGGTGCAGTTTTTACTGGGATGTTACATCAATGGCTTATGTAGTACAATTAATGACTTTTCCCAGTTTTAGAAATTTCATACGGCAAATCATAATTTCCGTCCTTCTGGCGAAGTTTTGACACAAAATCATTAGATTAATGTCCTAAAGAAGGCAAAACGGATTTAAATTTGAATATGTTTTTTAAAAGCGAATATAAATCCCTTTTAAAAGTTGAAATTCCTTTTAAAATCTCTTTTAGAAGATAACGTTATGGACTGAAGTGTTAGTTTCCTGCTATAAAGCCATTCCAGTTATTGACTGCTTCTCCTTTATTCCCATCAATTTCTTTGCCATCTACTAAATAAAACTATAAGAACGTATTAAATGTTTCTCGTTATATTTGCATACAAAACAATTTCTAAGACTTCTTCGGCAAACTAATAAAAACAAATAAATTTATTTTGTTAATTTCAAGTTTTACGGAAGCGACAAAGTCTAGATAGTTTTTGTAAATAGTGTTTATTGAATTTAATTGGCTTTGAAGTGCAGATAAATTTGCAAATAACTACAAAAGAAAATTTGCACAGACATAAAAGTTAAACAAATGCAAATAAATATAAAGCTAAGAAGTGATTTCTTTATTGAATAAATACTTTAAAATTGAGGGAAAAAAATTTTAATTCAAATAAAATATTTTAATATTTTACTACATTAGACAAAACAAAAAACACAAAAGTCAAAAGTTCAAAGATAGAAATGCTCTAAGCCGATCTTTTAGATGTATTTCTAACTAACTTGAATAGGATTTATTTCGCAAAAACACTGCCAGTTAAATGGCCAATGAAGTTTTTATCCTTAACTTTTTGTTCTGATCTGACAGAATTGACAGACCAACATGATTATCATCAGTAATGTGAACTTATATTATTAAGTGAAACTCAAATAGAAATAAAAATGGAGATAAAACCGATAGATCAACGAAAAAATAAAGAAAAATTTTCATAATTTTTGACAAAACCAGCTAACTTCACCACTTAATGCGCTCTCAAAATCAGATTTTTCAATTGAAAAGCGTTGGCGCCACGCTATTTGGGTTAACTTCATACTTTTTATGAGCATAACCATTTTTGACAGATAGTAAAACGCTTTACGCGTTAATTTAGGTTGGCCTTTAAGTAAACAAATATTTGACGCCCGCCATCTTACCTCTATTTTTAACAAATATTTGCTTAATTTTAAATTACGTTTAAAGAATCAAGAAGCAACTCTATTTTCATATTGCCTCATTTAAACATATGGCCTTTTAATTTACCAACAGTGCTGCCAGAAGTGCTTTGGTATATGTCCCTTGCTTAAAGTTTGACGTCCCCGATAATTCCCTTGCTCAATATTTAAATTCCCAATTTTGTCTCTAAATTTGTAATTACTTAATAACACATTAGTTTTAGACATTTTTGTTATGTTGCGGGAATCCGTTTTATATTGCCTCTATGATAAATTACGGACCAATCTTTGCGAAATTCGATAGAGTAAATTCTAGTGATATAAAACGAGTTTGTGCAAAATTTAATAAAAAATTGGTTCATTCCGCAAACAATTAATTTTAATTTTAGTTTTTGTAAGAATATATAATTTTTTATGGAGATTGTCACTCTTATCAAACTGAACCGGTTTCGCTAATTTCAATCCCAAACTTTTCAGAAAACTATAAACAATTTGACACTTAGACTTTTCTTTTCTTTAAAGCCATTCGAAGGAAATCATGGTTTCAAAAGACGGACGTGACTTAATCGACTTAGAACCATAGCTGCCATAAAAAATGTTTCTAAAATCGGCAAATTTTACATGAAAAAATCGTCAAAATCGTCAAATTGGCTAACTATAATCATCAGAAAAATCGTCATTGTAAAATAACACTAACTTTTGTTAGTATTAGGAAATTATAAGCTATTTTCCGTTTGTTTAAATTGAAATAAAAAAATCATTATATATTATAAAAATTCTCTTAAACTAAAGCCGCTATTCCTACTTCAATTGGCTATAAATGCAAGTTTGATCTGTTTTTACAAACCAACTTAAAAAAGAGCGGCAACCGTTTTTCAAATATGAAAAAATTCAGTTTTTTAAAAATCCAAAATAGGAAAATATTTAAAAACATTTTGGTAGTTCATATAAGTTACTTCTCGATGCTTGTTGACAGATGACTTTGATTGTCTTGGTATTGTTCAGGATGTCGTGTATCCGAATTTATATTTTTAGCGACGTGACTCGAATAACATCATTAATCTTTCATAAAAAAGTACAAAAATTGGGTGCCACATGAACTGAGAGAGAAAAAACACCGATTTTAATTATCAAAATCTGTTTCAGTCCCATTTGTGGACCCCAAAATCGCCAAAATGACGATGACGATGCTAAGAACTACTCAAAAAAACAAGAACATTTTTACTTGATGGAGGTTTAGATGAATTTCAAAAAAGTTGTGCACGGAATGACAAACTATTTATTAAAACCTACCAATTTTAAATGACAATTTCATTGTAATAGGCACTTACTCATCCCTATCGTCAAATAAAAAATTAACTTTTTCTACTCCCCTTCTATTTCTCAGGGTGCATTTCGCACCGTTTTAAGTTAACAATTTCGTTGACAAATTGATTCTAAAGGGTGTTTTATATAGGGTGATACAAGTTTCAATCAAATTAAGACAAGGAAATTTATTGATAATTTCAATGTAACGGGCTTTATTGGAAACAAAATTTTATGAAATTAATGTTAAAATATGATTTCTGCCATTTGGCTGCCATGGCTGGCGCAATCTGAACACCAATTATCAACAACTTTTCGCATTCTGGCCATCATTGTTTTAAAGGCATATGAGTGAATGACTCGGCCAGCCCTTAAAGTGAACCAAACAGTAATTTTCTGTGGAGTAATGGTGTTTCCCCAAAAGCTTGTGAATTTTCCTCACTCCAAATGCGATAGTTCTGCTTACGTAAACCCATTCAACCAGAAATGGGCTTCATCGGAAAATAAAATTTTGAATGGAAATTCAAAATCAATATCAATTTGTGCTTCAGCCCATTTCAACAGCTTGCACGCGTTGCTCTGGTACAAGTCGATTAATGATGAAATTTCAAAGCAAACTAAGCAAAACGGGTGCTTAAATAAAGGAGTGATGCCAAATCAGAGTTGTGACACTCCAAAAAAAAAACAACCTTTGGTTTTCCTTACAAGTTTTTGTAGTTAAAGACCCAAATATAGAAATATCTTGCCCCACCTTCTTTAAAAAAAATGTATATATATGTTACAAAAACTAAATAAATCGGTGGCGGAAAACACCGGTTCTCATAAAATTTTGCATAAATTTGATTTCAATGTCTTAAAAGCAAACTGCTAAAGTTCGTAAAGATCGGTGGTCCATATTTCACCATTGGCCTCATATAAGGTCTACGCTTAGAAAACACTGAAGTGTCGTAAATTTTATTTTTCAACACAGAAGAAATCAAATTTGTAAAAAGGGTTTTTATATATACAAAGTAATGAAGTAGCACTATACACAGAAAAAAAATTATAGCAATCGATGCTAAAGATTTTCAGATATAAGCAAATATATGCGCTGGCGTGACGTTAAAAAAACGGAAGTGGATTTTGACTTGTATGTATTACAAAACTGAATAAGACTGCGAATCGAGCAAGACGTTTTGTATAAAACCTTAGTTTATTTTTCAAGCTACAAAATTTTTAAATCTTTGCTTGTTTTAAGGTACACATGGGCATTTTCAGCGAAAAGTCTACTTTTTTTTAATGTCACGCCAGAATGAAAAAGAAGGTTGTATTTAAGGACCATGTTGTTCAACCGTTATCCCTTTATCGCTTTACACCAAACTATAAAAAACAATTTAAATTACTTCTGGCGTTACGTTACAAAAAGTAGACTTTTCGCTGGATCTGCCCATATTCTACCTATTTTAGCATTATTTTTAATTATTTTAGATTTCGTAAAACTTACCTTAATAAAACAGAAATTATTTATAATCTCTAATACTGCTTGAAATCTCTTTTATTAAATCTTATTTTATTTTTTAATTTCATTTTAACTTTTTTTCAAATAATATTGAATATTTTTACATATTTCTTAAAAAACTCCATATTTTGTGGTAATTTACCATTTTTAATTAATAATTTATTATTATTTTTATCAAAACAACAAAGGTATTTTCATATTGACTCTCTTAAACTCATGATCTCTTAATTTACCAACAAAACAAAAACCGAAACATACTCTCTTCTCTTTAAATTATCTTGCTTTTAGCCAAGACACTTTGCTTTGGCTTATTGACTTTCCTTTTTTTTTCACAAAAACATTTTAATCAAAAACACTCCCATTTATAAAAAAAAAAAAAACTCAACACGAAACACCTCATTCTCTGCTTCCAATAACCACGACGATTGTCAACAGCTTTGAACCAACAGAGACTGCGCTGTCGTTAGCCCTGCTTTACATGAACAAATTATCTACTACGGTTTTTGCAAAGAATTATTGAACTTTTCGCTTACATTTTATAATTTTCCAATAGAATGTTGACTTAATTTAATTTTTCTATAAAAATCACTAACTTTTTTAAATTTTTAACTGAGATTTTAATGAATTTAAGGGAGTGTACGTTTAAGACGTTCACGCACTTTGAAAAATTTCTAGAAACTAAAAAGAATAGGAAAAGGAAATTAAGCAAAGGGGAGTTAAAAAACCTGTTGGTTGGTGTGTGTGAGAGTAAAAGAGACAGATAGTGCAAATTAATGTAGAAAAGAACTTTTATTACATTAAGAAAATAAATTAGGGAAATTATTAAGTTTGATTTAGAATATAAAAAACTCCAATTAGTATAGAAAACTTATATTGAAATTGATTTAAGGAGAAGTAGAAAAGTTCAATTTAGTTTTTTTTATTTACAACAGGGATGGGTAAGTGTTAATTATGATTAAATTTTTGTTCAAAGTGTTTACTTTTAAATAACAATTATATATTTTAGGTATGTACATCTTCAAAGGAATTAAATAAGAAATGGATTAATACTTAAGTAGATATTGTTTATTATTGCCAGCGATGGGTAAATGTAACTGATTGGAAAATTAAACATTTTTTAATTTAAAATGCAGACAAATAATGAAAAGTAAGAGCAATTCCTATGAACATTTTATTTGAAAATTTAACATTTTAATGAAAATAAAATATTTTAATACATATTTAAATTAGAAGAATGTAAATTGTAATTATATTTTTACACTTGAGGCGGGTTGATTTGGAATTTTTAAACAAAAGAATGTAGGTAATTATTTTATTTTTTTTTTTTAATTTTTAAAGAAAATTAAACGTTTTAATGTGGAATTTTTTCGATTGCGATACACATTTTTGAATCGAAGTAAATTGTAATTATTTTTTTTTTGTACCAGAGGCGCGTAGTGTTATTGATTCGGAATTTTTTAACAATAAAATGTAATTATAAATTTTTACATTTTTTAAAAAAATTAAACGTTTTGATAATAAAGTTTTCCTAAGAAATATGTAAGTTTTGTAAAAGGCATATAAAAAAAATTTTTGTTAAAGTTTGTAGGCACAGAACTGACACTTTTATAAAACGCTATCTCATAAATCGAAAGCAATTTGTACAAAATAACTCGATTAAGAACTTGATTTGTTTGATGAAACATGGTGTACTGCAAGGCAGTGTTTTTGGACTTTTATTTTTTGCTACGGGAAGGTGTTTTTTAGGCAAATTATATTTCTTTAATTTACCCTTAAAAACAAAAGGCAGCTACATTTTCACAAGTGGGCATAATGGAGCAACAATTTTCTTCGCAACCACTCACAATTTAAATACACTCAAAATATTATGTAGTTAAATTCAAACGAAAATTCATTTGAAACAAATTAAAATTCATTTAAAAAACGGATCATATACATTTCATTTAAAACAAATGATTTTTTCAGTAATTTCTAAGTTTTTTATTTATTGAACATCATATTCGTTAAAATTGAATAGTTTTTACTTTTAAAAAATATATTTTAACCGATAAAAATCAAACAAATTAACAAAAAAAAAATACGGAAAACATTATTTTTTGGTAGTTTGTTTTTTTAATAACAAACATAAATGTTGAAAAATAAATTTATTCGTAAAATAACTATATTTTTATTCAATTTTAACAGTACCGAAAACGAATTTAATAACCTACAATCAGTTACTGTAATAATTTTATGAGTGTAAGGAAAATGTTTACAAATTTTGCCCAAAACAAAATAATTTATTTGTTGAAACATTTTGTTAAAATTTGTATTCAAAATTAAATAATATTATTTTAAGCCAGATTTCGAAAATAAGCACTAAATATCGTTTCTTAATGTTCGGTTCGGTAGATTTGTGGAAAACACAAACACAAAAATATTACTATTTTTATCAAACTCAACAAAAGATGTGAACATTTAATTCCGTTCGGTTTTTTTTTTTTGAAAATCCACAAACTTCAATGTGTTCGGTTCGGCTCGTTAATGTTCGTCCCTTTTGGCTGGTAAAAAGAAAATAAACCAAACATTTTTTACAAAAACAAAATACACACACGAAAAAAACATTATAGAACATTAAAATATAATGTTTGTCTACAGTATCGCTACAATTGCTCTGTTTTTTAACGAAGAACCGAACACTATACAATGTTCGGTTCTTTCTTGAAAATAGTTACGAACGGTATTAAGGGTTGTGTATGTCTACACAATCACTAAACAAATAGATATCGTTCCTGGGTGTGTGAGCCGAACGTTAAGAAATGTACTGTTTATTTTCGAACACTGTTTTAAACGTCAGAAACAATTTCACACAAATTGTTGCTGAAGTAGAAGTTGACTCAACTTTTTAAAAAAAACTTTAGTTACATTTTTGTTTGAAGATTGAAAGGAAAATGTATGAAATACTTTGGGAAGAAATAAGATAGAAGTAAAAACGAAATTGTAGCATTTATTGCTAACAATGCTTAAAGCAACGACAGCTCAACCTGTAGCCCTTTTTGGTAGAAATTTGCTTCATAATTGCTAATATTTATATGTTACACACAGAAATATATATCAACGAAATCCGATGGTAAATAAAGTTTAATAGAACATGAAATAATTGGGGTATTCACATGGTGTGCTATCATGTTATATTGTCATAATGTTCTAACATTTTACAATGGCTTAAAAATATTGTTGTTGCTTTGTAAACAAAAAGTGTCTTAAATTAATAGAACGTTGCTTGCCATGTTTATTGTGCTGTCGTAATTAATCAAAAGAGACCAGAGCTGAGCGGCTGAGCCGTATCGCGTTAATTCTTGTAGCCGTCGCCGTTGATGGTATAATTTTATCCTGTTAACATCAACATTTGAACTGCGGCTAGTAATTTTTGCAAGAAATCACTTGCGGCGTCAAATAAGATCGGCTTATGACTCTGCTCTTTGGTAAACAAACAAAATAAAATTTATTTCTTATTTGCGTCTGCAAAATGGAAAATAGTCAAGTAAGATCCAATTTAATTTATTAGTTCATGGAAAAGAATTAAAAAATATTTTAATGTTAGTTAATTATTTATTTTTTATATTTGTTTTAAATCAGCTGATTTAAATTCAAAATAGCATACTAAATTCTGAGGGGTTGTTCACAACAGTCGTATTTTTTCATGTTATTATTTTAAGACATATGACTTTATGACACCTTGTGAATCCCCCAAATGTAACATGTGCGTTACTAAATTGATATATATTTTAATGCAGTCTCTGATTCTAGAATTTCTTTGTCGCAAAATGGTTCTGTGTGATGATTGTAAAGCTCATTAAAAGCATTTTTATCTGCAATACGTTAAAATTTATTGGCAAGTGCAGTTTATTTTTAAACAACGGACTTTTTCCTTCTTTTTTGATTACAAAAACGGATGGAAAAAGATCGGATGAAACATCATAGGTGAAAGAAGCGAATGGAATTTCTAACTTTTTTCGAAAAAAATGTCCTTGCAAAACTAAAGGGAGTTTATAATAAATTGTAAGTATGGCTTTTTGAGCGATGCTGAAAACGAGCTCAATGGGGCCTCCTAATAATTATGTTACCGAGTGGATAAATGTTTGTTGTCAATATTCTTAAAAGTAATTCATTAACGACATTAACGTATTTTAAATTATACAAAAGTTTTCGATAGATCAAAAAAAAAAAAACTAAGTACGGCAACACACTGCATAAAACAAAAAAAAACTTGCAAGGCTATGATATTCTCTCTAATTTTTATTTTGAATAAAAGTCTTTAACTTGTTACAGAATAAAACTGAACTCAATGTCGCGCGAAATTTCTAACTAAAGAATTTTTTTCTCGAGAAAAAAATTTCTTGTGAATATTTTTTATTGGACGTATTCAATTAAACTAAGAGAAATTGTATTGCATTTTATGTTTTAGTTTACATTATTATTTTTTAAAACATTTTGTTAAAATTTTCATTCGAAACTAAATAAAATTAGTACATACGTCATCTATAATTTCATACAAATTGTTGCTGAATTAGTTAATGTTTCGTTCACAACGGAAGCAACATTTTCGTTTTTTCTTCTATCTTATTTCTTCCCAATTATTAATTAATTAATTTTTCAAACAAAAATGTTTCTAAAGTTTTTTTTTTTAAGTTAAATCTACTTCAGCAACAATTTATATGAAATTGTAAATGACCTTAAAAATAATTTTATTTAGTTTTAAAAGGAAATTTTAACAAAATGTTTCAAAAAAACAATAATAAATATATACCTACGTAATCTTGTTCTGGGTAAAATATGCAAACGTTTTCTTAATTGAAAACGTGTGTTGTGGTTGTGAAAAAAATTGTTGCTTTATTGTGAACACCAGGGAAAATATTGCTGCCGTTGTAAACAAAGCTTTATTGTAAGTTATATTTTATATACATAAATAAAGTTTGGAAATTTGGAAAAAGCCCAATAACGTCTTTAATGAATAAGCCCGTTGTATTCTATTAAAAATAAACGTAAAAGTGATACTAACCTTAGTTTCTTCTTTTTTGACAGATTACAAATAGAAAATTTCTTTTGGAGCCTACAAGAAAATAATTTAAACAAACAAATAAAAATTAAATAACAATTTTTTCCATCATATTAATATATTTGGAAAAAAACGATTGAAATTTTTTTAATATGTAATTTTGAAAAATTTTATTTTTACGTTAATTAAAAATTTTTTAAATTTCTGCAGATTTTGACTCACCTTTAAAAATAATTTATTTTCTCTAATAACTGCTTCAAATTTCTTTTAACTTTAATTACAACTTTTTTTTATTTTATATAAATACATCAGTGTGACCAGATCTTAAAATTTTTACAGCCGTTAGGCTTGGCCAAAAAATACTAAAAATCATTTTTAAAAATGCCAAAATTTTAAATTTTTGCTAAAAATTTCATAACAGTTTAAGATTATTTCTAAAACTCAATAAATTAAAGTGACTTATTTTGAACAAAATTTAAATAAATGTTAATGTTTATTTAAATAAATGTCTTAAATGTCTAGATTTTGGTAAAACATCAGATATAAATAGCTCACGACCATGTTTCACAATACTACAAGTTACAAGTCTAGAAGTAAAATACTTTAAATGTAAAGCAACAATTTTACAATTTTTGTTTTTGATTCAAATGTTTCTTACTTTTAGATTTGTAACTTGTAGTTTTGAGAAACAGGGGCCAGGTAGTTAAGTTTAAATTAAAGCGACCCCCGCAAAACCCCTGAGACAAGCCAGATGCAAATGATTTTAGTTCTATACTTTGCTTCAATTCAAAAGATTCTATAAAAAGATATTTCGACCAGTTTATTTCTTATAATTTAAGTAAAAAACTGGGAGATAAATGTTATTATTCTTTCATCATTTTAGAGCAAACATTTGTTTCAAATATTTTGTTGGACTAATACAGACTTTTTATCTTTGGATGAAAATAAAATTTATTTTTTATAAAACTTCATATATAAATTAAATTTTTACATTACAATGTGAAATTTCCTTTTAATAGTTTACGGCAAAAAAGTTCTAAAATTTTACCATAATTAGGGTATTTCTTCACAGAAGAATTATCCGTTTTTATACGAAGTTTCTTTTTGAGTGTAACTAGTTTTGGTCAAAATTTGAAATTTATAAAAAAAGTTAAGTTTAATCAATAAAACTATTTCTCCAAATGTTTAAAAAAAGCCAAAAACATTTAAAAAAATGCCAAATGAAAATTTTGCAGCTAAATAAAATGCTTAAATCAAAATTTTTGAAGCAGAATTTAGCTGCAAAATTGGTCACACTGATGTACATGAATATTTTTTTCCTTTCATTTTAACTTTCTTTAAATTTTATTAAATTTTTTAAATTTTTTTAAAAAAAATACAGGCCATATTTTGTGGTAATTTACCATCTTTACAAATTAAATCTTTTTTTATATAAAAAATAAAGATATTTCCATATTCACTCTTTAAAACTTACAGACTCTTAATTTACGAACAAACAAAAACCGAAACAAACACTTTTCTCTTTCACTTAACTTGCTTGCAAGGCGAATTCATTAGTCAATCCGCCTTGCTTTAGCTCTTTGATTTACTTTTTGACTTTAATTTTATTTCCTTAAATAAAAACCCACTCACTTAAATAAAAAACACAACACAAAACACTCATTCTCTGCTTCCCACAACCGAGACGATTGTTAACAACTTAAAACCAGCAGAGACTGCGCGGTCTTTAGCTCTGCTTTGTATGAACAAATTTTCTATTACAATTTTTACAAAGAATTATTAAACTTTTCGTTTAGATTTTATAATTTTCTAATAGAATATTGTTTTAGTTTTATTTTTCCATTAAAATCCCTAATTTTTTAACATTTTTAACTGGGTTTTTAATGAATTTAAGGGAGTATTTCTTTAAGACGTTCACGCACTTTGAAAATTTCTAGAAACTAAAAAGAATAGGAACTGGAAATTAATCAAAAGGGAGTTGAAAACAACCTGCAGATAAGACTCCAGTGTGAGAGTGAAAGAGATAGACAGCCATTGCAGAAAAAAGCTTTTATTGCAATAAGAAAAGATGGTGAGGGAAGAACCAAGGCGAATTTACGTTACACGGTGGCAGCAATGCTACAACAGTAACAACAATATAAAAACAATTGATCCATTGCAATGTCAGCTTTAACTGCTCGAAATGACAACTTTTTGTAAACAATATATTGTTAACCATGGTAAACGGCTCGAGCTGCTAAAGTCATTTTGGTTTTTTGCTGCCACCTGTAGTTAATTCTCTTTGGGAACAGCTGTCAACTCGGTGCTCTTCGCCCCTTTTTTAATTCATTTAAACATCAAAACAGCGTTGCCATTGGACATTTTCGAAAAAAGGGGTTACAAAAAGGGCATTTTAAAGTAAAAAAGGGTCAGTTTTTATAAGCAGTTATAAAGAGGTCGCAAAAGTGCATTTTGAAGAAAAAATAGGACTTATGTGCTGTTTTCACAACTCAAGTGACTGAACGTGTAGTAAAATTTATATGAAAAGCACTCAGGTTTTTGAGGGTTTTCCATATAAATTTTACTACACTTTTAGTCACTTGTGTTATGTAAACAGCACATTAGTTTTTTATAAACAAACTTAAATTTATTTAATTAATAATTTAAGTTATCCAATATGCAGGCATATTCGGAAAATTACAAGATTTTAAATAACTCGTGATCTTAAAATCACTATTGCAAACAAGTAATTTTAAATCGGCAGGAACTTGGCTGACCGGCTTAAAATCAAAACTCTTGTGATTTCAAAGAACTTGCACAAAAAATGATTTTTAAAACATACGTGTTAAGTTATTAGAGAAATTGTACTTTTAATTTGTACTTTACTAGCGTAAAATTAATTTAGAAGTCGCAAAAAAATGGTTTTTACTTGAAGTCCACCCTTACAGCTTTGTTTCGAACAAATTAAGAGACGGAAGCATGGATTCGCAAGTTTTCACTTTGAGTCTGTCCAAAGTTTGTTTTTAAGCAATGCTTATTTCGAAAATAAGTTTATTTAAATGCGAATAAATATTTTCGTAAAATCTATTTTTTTAAATTTCCAACCACAAACTGAAACTTTTCCGTATTTGGCTTCATACGTTTTGTTATTTTTCTTTTTGTCTTATACATAAATTAAATTTGTTGACGAACGCCTCTGCTTTAAAAATTAAATATTGACTTTGGATAACATTTTTTTACAAAATCTTAAAACATTTATTCTCGTCTATTTATTTTAACCTTCATACAATTTTGTGACATTATTAAAAAAAAAAAATGGTCCAAAAAGGAATTGATTTAAAATTAAACAAAAAGTTTACTTTATACAAGGGGCATAAAAGTGGCGAGGGCCTCAAAAAATTTGTTTCTTTAGCAGCGCTGTGCATATAAAATCTGCTTACAAAAGTTGATACAGCAGAGTTACCAAAAAAAAAAATGTAAAAATGTTTTTTAAAAGGGCAATTTAAAATAGATTCATAAAAGGTATCAAAAGCGTCGAAAAAGTTAAAATTGATACTTTAGTATAACAGCGGTAACGGTGAGTGTTAGACGTAAAATATTATTTATTACTTTTTGCTGCTTTTTTTTAATTTTCGGTGCCACCAAATATTGTTTTATTTCTTGAGTTGCGAATAAAAAGTTTTTGCACATTATAATATAATAAGATTGGAGACACACGTTGGTCCGTTAGCAATTTTAAAAATTAAAACAATATTTTATTAGAAATTGAAAATGAAATAAAGTTGGTTAAGCACTTTATAACAATTGCTTCCGTTGTGGAAAGAAGAGAATGCTTTGTGTTGTTTATTTTTTTTTTTTTATTTTTTAATTAAAAAACCCAAATTTCGAAATTTTGGCGAAAAATTATTGTGTAACCTCCTCTATTTTCGAAATATTGGTTTATCTCGAAAACCAGAGCCAATTTTAAAAAAACCGCGAGCACCACTGGATTCAGTGTACCTGAATTATGTAAAATAGCCATGTGCCCGGCTTATCTGTTTTTTTAACTTGCATAGTGTTATTGGAATGCATGGATATGCTTTAAAAAAGTTAAATGAGCTGTGTGGAATATTGTAAAAAACAAACAATTATGACCACGATTTATACACGACACGTAAACAAATAAAATCCTTGTTACTCCTTAAAAAGTATCGAGCGTGAAAAATTTCTCAGTTTTGAAAAAATTACCAAAGTATTTCAAAATTTAAGCTGTCAAACCTAAAATTTTTATATAAACTAATTTTTTTATTTCAAATATGTCTTAAAAATTATGTTTGGCTAAAATTCTTCAATCTCATCTCAGAAGAGCAACAATAGCGAAATATATGTAAGGAGCCCCATCTATTATACAATATTATTGTATGTATATGTTAATCACCATATTGTATCCATTACGCCCTATATAGTGCAATATGTGGCACAATGGTTTCAATTAAAATACATAGTATGTATTTTGATTTTTGCCAATTCGAATATAACATACACATTGGGGATATAATTGTAAATTATGAAAAAGTTAACAAATATATGGCAAGTGGCCTATACACTTAAGATTCGGCAAAGTAAAAATTGAAATTCAAAAAAAAATTAAAGCTGTTATCAGGAAAAAGAAATGATTCTTATAAGATGAGTTGTTAAAAATCTCTAAAAATTAAAAAAAAAATGATATTAGTGAAAAATTAAATTTTGCTAACAACTTTTTTAATGTTAAATGTAAAAAAAAACGTTTTTGTCCAAATTTTTTTTATGATTGAGAACATTGTTATTTTGTTTTTTATTTTTTGATTAAGAAAAAAACTACCTACCTTGTATGACCCGCGTACCTTCATACAAATCTCATAGAAAATAAACATTTTTTTTAAACAAATTAACAAAAATTATATACATTTATAATCGTTGTATGTACTTAAAGGAATTTCCCTGCATTTTTAGATATTTGTTTTATACTAAATCTCAATTTATGTCATAGCTACAAGCCCTGGGAGTTTATTCGGTTTACGGTTGTACTGTCCAAGTTTAAGTATGTACTGTCCAAGCCTCAAAAGTAAGTTATGAACGGTGTGATATCTTGTTTGTCTCCATACAAACTCAGGAGAAAATGTTACAACCAATAATTTTTTTACAGAATCCCAGTAAAAACTTCGCCTAAAAAATAATGTGTTGAGTAATCAGAAAAACATAAGAGCACTACTTACAATTCTACTGAAAGAACCAATGAATTTTACAATGGATGTCCCAAAATGAACGCATTAAAAAGTAAGTCATTATTTTTTTACCTGCATACATCCAGAAAAATGTAGTTATGGAAGTTGTTATAGATGTAGCTATAGAAGAAAGCTACAAAATAATGAGTTAAAGAAGCTATTCATTTTGAAAAAGTAGGCGAAGTCTTTACTGGGTATTTATTTGAAAAAGTCTTTTTTCATTGAACTTATTCAATTTGTACTTCATGTTTGAAACAATATTTAAGCCAGTTATTTTCTTTTAATTTTGCACACTTCTTTGTGTTCGTATGCCCCCAAAAAGATGTAACAATATTATTACCCATGGCTTTAACACCGTCTTTTCAAAGTCCGTGGGTTGCCAAGCCGGGAATTAAACTTTTATTACAATAAAACTAAAGGTGGTCTCGAAAATATGGATAAATTATCGGGCAAATATTCTTGCAAGCGCAGCAGTGACATCATATATTATTTATATGGAACAAAATGCGTAAATAAAAAAAACAAAGCAAGTTAAAAACGCAATAGTACCCGAGAATAATAATTATATTCTTTTGTTCAAAAATTCCAAGTCAATTACACCACCCCCCAAGTTGAAAAAAAATTAATAATAATCACAATTTACTTCCAATTCAAATTTTTATTAAAATATTAAATTTTCATTAAAATGTAAAATTTTCAAATAAAAATTTACATTGGAATTGCTCTTACTTTTATTATTTTGCTACATTTTACATTAACAACATTTTTAATATCCCTATTTACCCATCCCTGGCAATAATAAGTACATAATTTTTACTTTAATATTAATCCATTTCTTCTTTAATTCCTTTTACGAATAGGTACCTACTTAAAATATCTAATTGTTATTCAAAAGATCACATTTCAAAGAAAAATTGCATAATTATTTGCACTTACCCATCCCTGTTGTCAAAACAAAACCAAATTGAACTTTTTTTATTTACCTCAAAAGTTCCTCTAAAATAAAACCTAATAATTTCCCTGATCATCTTTTCTTATTATAATAAAAGCTTTTTTTCTACAATTGTCTCACTATCTGTCTCTTTTACTCTCACAGTAAAGTCTAATCAGCAGGTTTTTTTAACTCCCTTTTGATTAATTTCCAGTTCCTATTCTTTTTAGTTTCTAGAAATTTTCAAAGTGCGTGAACGTCTTAAAGAAATACTCCCTTAAATTCATTAAAAACCCAGTTAAAAATGTTAAAAAATTAGGGATTTTAATGGAAAAATAAAACTAAAACAATATTCTATTAGAAAATTATAAAATCTAAACGAAAAGTTTAATAATTCTTTGTAAAAATTGTAATAGAAAATTTGTTCATACAAAGCAGAGCTAAAGACCGCGCAGTCTCTGCTGGTTTTAAGTTGTTAACAATCGTCTCGGTTGTGGGAAGCAGAGAATGAGTGTTTTGTGTTGTGTTTTTTATTTAAGTGAGTGGGTTTTTATTTAAGGAAATAAAATTAAAGTCAAAAAGTAAATCAAAGAGCTAAAGCAAGGCGGATTGACTAATGAATTCGCCTTGCAAGCAAGTTAAGTGAAAGAGAAAAGTGTTTGTTTCGGTTTTTGTTTGTTCGTAAATTAAGAGTCTGTAAGTTTTAAAGAGTGAATATGGAAATATCTTTATTTTTGATATAAAAAAAGATTTAATTTGTAAAGATGGTAAATTACCACAAAATATGGCCTGTATTTTTTTTAAAAAAATTTAAAAAATTTAATAAAATTTAAAGAAAGTTAAAATGAAAGGAAAAAAATATTCATGTACATCAGCGTGACCAATTTTGCAGCTAAATTCTGCTTCAAAAATTTTGATTTAAGCATTTTATTTAGCTGCAAAATTTTCATTTGGCATTTTTTTAAATGTTTTTGGCTTTTTTTAAACATTTGGAGAAATAGTTTTATTGATTAAACTTAACTTTTTTTATAAATTACAAATTTTGACCAAAACTAGTTACACTCAAAAAGAAACTTCGTATAAAAACGGATAATTCTTCTGTGAAGAAATACCCTAATTATGGTAAAATTTTAGAACTTTTTTGCCGTAAACTATTAAAAGGAAATTTCACATTGTAATGTAAAAATTTAATTTATATATGAAGTTTTATAAGAAATAAATTTTATTTTCATCCAAAGATAAAAAGTCTGTATTAGTCCAACAAAATATTTGAAACAAATGTTTGCTCTAAAATGATGAAAGAATAATAACATTTATCTCCCAGTTTTTTACTTAAATTATAAGAAATAAACTGGTCTAAATATCTTTTTATAGAATCTTTTGAATTGAAGCAAAGTATAGAACTAAAATCATTTGCATCTGGCTTGTCTCAGGGGTTTTGCCGGGGTCGCTTTAATTTAAACTTAACTACCTGGCCCCTGTTTCTCAAAACTACAAGTTACAAATCTAAAAGTAAGAAACATTTGAACCAAAAACAAAAATTTTAAAATTGTTGCTTTACATTTAAAGTATTTTACTTCTAGACTTGTAACTTGTAGTATTGAGAAACATGGTCGTGAGCTATTTATATCTGATGTTTTACCAAAATCTAGACATTTAAGACATTTATTTTAATAAACATTAACATTTATTTAAATTTTGTTCAAAATAAGTCACTTTAATTTATTGAGTTTTGAAAATAATCTTAAACTGTTATGAAATTTTTAGCAAAAATTTAAAATTTTGGCATTTTTAAAAATGATTTTTAGTATTTTTTGGCCAAGCCTAACGGCTGTAAAAATTTTAAGATCTGGTCACACTGATGTATTTATATAAAATAAAAAAAAGTTGTAATTAAAGTTAAAAGAAATTTGAAGCAGTTATTAGAGAAAATAAATGATTTTTAAAGGTGAGTCAAAATCTGCAGAAATTTAAAAAATTTTTAATTAACGTAAGAATAAAATTTTTCAAAATTACATATTAAAAAAATTTAAATCGGTTTTGTCCAAATATTTTAATATGATGGAAAAAATTGTTATTTAATTTTTATTTGTTTGTTTAAATTATTTTCTTGCAGGCTCCAAAGGAAATTGTCTATTTGTAATCTGTCAAAAAAGAAGAAACTAAGGTTAGTATCACTTTTACGTTTATTTTTAAAAGAATACAACGGACTTATTCATTAAAGACGATATTGGGTTTTTTCCAAATTTTATTTATGTGTATAAAATATAACTTACAATAAAGCTTTGTTCACAACGGCAGCAATATTTTCCCTGGTGTTCACAATAAAGCAACAATTTTTTTCACAACCACACACATTTTCAATTAAGAAAACGTTGGCAAATTGTGCCTAGAACAACATTACGTACAAGGCGAATTCACACAAGGTGACCTTGGCTTGCTACGTAATCAACAGCTGATAACTAACTATACGTCAAAATGATATGTATGACGTTAGTATTTTTTGACATTTCTATTTAAATATTTATTTCAATTCAAATTAAGTTTTGAGATTTTTTTTATAAATTGTAAATTAAAAATGCAACACACACACGCACGCAAAAAAAAATTTAAGTCATGAGAAGGAACTTTGTTCCGAGTTCCTAAAAACATAGAAAGAAGAAGGAAGTGGAATATTGCTAGCTGGCCGAACATCGTTTCATCGATTAAAAAAATGATTCTTTGTCGATCGGTATACTTAAAGATGGTCTAGGACCAAACATCAGCACAAACTCATCCCAGCATAGGCTGTTTGGCAGACAATTGTATTTAATATACATTTTATTAGTAAAACATTTAATCACCCTTATTGTGTTTGGCGTATTTAAAATACGCCACCGACTGTTTGGTAATAGATTAAAGAAAAAAATTCACGTTCTCTTTAATCTATTACCAAACAGTCGTAGGCGAATTTTAAATACGCCAAACACAATAAGGGTGATTTTTTTTTTTTATTTATTACTTTTTTACATGTTCATTTTCTCGCTCGTCCTTTAATCTTGGAATATCCTAAAACAATCATTTAATTATTATTTCAAGAGTAAAAACAACAATGTAACACCCCGTATGAGTCATATAAAAATTACAAACCGACTTTAGGAGCTTTCAAATAAGATTTTCTAACCGGGTGATGTTGAATTTGCGATCTAAAGGTTTGCTTCTTATTTCTTGTATGAACATGAATAGTTTTGTCAAGAAAAAGATGCTGATGCTCTTATTGAGGTAGTTTAGTTTATTGGCTTAGCATTTCATGAGTTGTAAAATAATCCCTGTATGTGATACTATTCTTGACATGCTTTCTGAAAACAATAAATGAATAATATTGAAAAAAGCAAAACTTCTTGCAAATAAAGTTTTGTTAGCACACATTTTCAAATTATTGCATTATACAACACACGATTTAAAATTAAAATCAAAATGAAAAATGACAGCATATATTTTTGAAACACAGCTATTTTGTTTACTACAGTGTTGAATTATTTTGACACAACGTTAAAGTATTTTACGCTGTTGTATCCATTTTTAAAATAAGACCACCTTGTATGAATTCGCCTTGATTACGTAGGTATGTATTTATTATTATTTTTTTTTTTTACATTTTGTTAAAATTTTTAATTCAAAACTAAATAAAATTATTTCAAGCGTCATTTACAATTTCATACAAAATGTTGCTGAAGTAGAAGTAGGCTCAACTTTAAAAAAAAACTTAAGTTACATTTTTCTTCGAAAAATGAAAGAAAAATATTGAAATAATTTGGGAAAAAATAAGAAAGTAGTAAAAACGAAAATGTTGCTGCCATTGTAAACGAAGATTAAACTTCTTCAGCAACAATTTTTATGAAATTATAACATTATAATTTTATTTAGTTTTGAATGAAAATTTTTACAAAATGTTTCAAAAAATAAATTAAAAATGTAATAAAAATAATTATAAAAAAAACACAAAAGTTAATAACTATTAAAATATAAACATGAATTCGTGAGTTCCATGTCACACACTGTAACAGCGTGCGAATTATTTATGCTGACTTCGTTTAGAAGAGTTTTTTTGTTTAAGCAGTTTTGCCGTTTTTAATTTAAAATTGTTAACACTGATCAATATTCGTACAAACGCGCTACAAAACTTACCTTTTGAATATTCTATGTCAGTTTCTATCAATAAACTCTGCAAATTTACTTCAGATAGAATTTATATATATTTATTTTCAGCAACAAGAAACTATCTTACATTATATAAATGTTTTTTAACTTATTACATCGTCACGTACATGTTAAATTTGTCCCGCACACCGCGCTCTTATATTTTTCAAAAATATAATAATTAAATTTTTAGTTTAATTGAAATATTTCTAAGGAATTTTTTTCTCACGGAAAATACGTTTCTCGAGAAAAAAAAATCCTCAATTATCAATTCCGTGCGACATTGAGTTTGGTTTTGTTGTGGCTGTGCAACAAGTTAAAGTAATTTAAATCACAATTAAAAATTAGAGAGGGTATCATAGCCTTGCAAGTTCTTTTTGTTTTTTTCAGCCTTTTACCGTACATAATTTTTTTATATCTATCCAAACCTATGTGTAATTCAAATGACGTAAAGGTCCAATCAGAATATGCATAAACAAGCTTGAGCTTCTGTCAAAAATCAAAGATAAGCCTCTCAAATGCATTTAAAAGAACAAAAACCAAATAAAAAACATTTGGTTCTGTACGGAATATGCGATCAGTTTCGCACTTCACGTAAGCAAATTACAGTTTTATAAAATTTAACAAAAAGTTTCTTTAAGTTCAATATGGTTTGGCACATAAGACGTTATGCACATTCTGGTGGGGTCTTAAGTGTTGTTAATCAATTATTTTTAAGAATATTGCCAAAAACATTTATCCACTCAGTAAAATTATTATTTGGAGGGCCCATGGAGTTCGTTTTCAGCATCCCTCAAAAATCTCTACTTACAGTATTTTTTAAACTCCCTTCTGTTTTGCAAGAAAAAGTGAGAAATTTCATGCGGAATTTTGCTTAATTTTTCCCCTAAATGACGTTTCATGCGATCTTTTCCATCCAATTTTTTAACCAAAAAGGAGGCAAAAGAACTTTGTTAAAAACAAGTAATATAGCTATATTCGTAAGTGCCGAATCTTATATACCTTTCACCATTGTGCGAGCAGAATACAGAGCAACTAAATAATGTTTACATATACATACATACATATTTAAAATACTTAAAACTTAATTATAAATGAAATTTAAAAAGCGAAAACTGGTAAATATTTTTTTAAAATCGTTTTTAGAACATAAAAATATTAAAAAAAATGTATTTTAAAAAAACCAAGATTCGAACCAGGGAACTCACAGTTTTTAACTTAATACACTCCCTAGACAACTGAATCATGAACGAACGCTGTTCGTTTACAACTCAAAACAGTTTTTTTGTTTGTTTTCTGTTTCTGTTGTCATACCGTAGATTGATCTCTTTTGGCGAGTTTTTAAGTAGCAAAAAAACGCAAAAATTCCTAGTTTCTAATTGTTAAAATTATTTCGTTAAATATATGAAATAATAATGAAGGGTGACAACGAAAATCATATTTGGCATTATGCTAGTATATGTAAACAAATGCGAAGGGGGGGGGGGGGGGGGGGGGAGAAGACACGACAACCGGATTTTAACTTCGCTTTTCATAAGGACCCAGCATATATATACTTTATAGGGTGTAGGACCTTCGGTGAAGGGTATAAAACACAAACTTAATTATAAAAAGAGTAATTTTTGGGATTTCAGTACTTTGGCCATAACTCTGCTATTTCTTAATCGATTTGACAGATTTATATACCGACGTGTTAAAGAAGAAATTTGCCAGTTATTTTGGTTATAAAACTTGGACTCGGAAAGATCTATAGTTCCCGAAAATGGGTATTTTTCAAAAAAAAATTTATATCTTGGTCATAACTTTTTCGTATCTTAACCGATTCTCCCGAGAAAATTTCCGATCTTTTGTGGGATGGTGTGTATTTATAACCTAAATGTTTGTACCTTATTTGAGAACTTTGGCTCTTGCCGTTCTCCAGATATACAGAAAAAAGTAATAAAAATACAACAACCACAAGGGATTTTTTGGAAAAATTAGAGGCAGTCGTGGTTTTTTGGTCATATCTCAGCCGTTGTTAGACCGATCTCGCTGAATTTCAATAGCAAGAAATGGTGGACTATATGTGACATAAATGTAAAACAACCTAGCCGCTATCATGTCTGGAGTCTCCGGAAAACACATATCAAACGTAAGACGGACAGACGGACGGACATCGTTAAATCAACTTCTCTCCTCATAAGGACCCAGAATATATATACTTTATATGGTCTAAGATCACTATTGTAGAAATTACAAATGGAATGACAAACTTATATATATACCCTTTTCCACCTGCGGTGAAGGGTATAAATACAAGTAAATTTTAACGTATTGAAGATAAAAAGTGTAACATATGCGAAACGCGTGAATTTTTTTGAATGGATATATGATATCAAAACGTTTTTACCATCTCAAAATCTTCACATAAAACCATTTTTCGCGAGAGGATCTGAGACTGCATTGCTCTACTTAACTTTATTTAGGATGGAATTTCATTTACATTTATATCTATTTATAGTATACAAATATTATCAATTATTAAACCAATTTATACAAAAGGCCTACAGCTTGAGCTTTCTTTGCTTTAAGCTAAGTTAGCTTTGTTGATATACACCCAAATATTCAATAATATTAACTTCCTTAATTTTGTTCTCCATGCACATATAGACTGAAATTATGAATGTGATTATTATAAAGCCTAAATCTCATCAACTTCGTTTTACTGGCATTTTACACCAGCTTATTAACTCTAGCAAATTCAAATAGCAGAGAATCATATATGCTTTAACTCCATGTATGCGTTAACGGCAATTTCATGTTTGTAAGGGTTAATTAAAGAAATATCATTTGCCTAAATAACACTTTCCCGTAGAAAAAAATAAAGGTCCAAATACACTACCTTGAAGTACACCATGTTTCATCAAACAAATCAAGCTCTTAATTGCGTTACTTGTACAAATTGCTTTCAATTTATGAGATAGCGTTTTATCAAGTGTGAGTTCTGTGCCTACAAACTTTAACAAAAATTAGTTTAATATGCCTTTTACAAAACTTACATATTTCTTAGGAAAACATTATTATCAAAACGTTTAATTTTTTTTAAAAATTTAAAAATTTATAATTATATTTTATTGTTAAAAAATTCCGAATCAATTACACTACGCGCCTCTGGTACAAAAAAAAAAAAAATAATTACAATTTACTTCGATTCAAAAATGTGTATCGCAATCGAAAAAATCCCACATTAAAACGTTTAATTTTCTTTAAAACTTAAAAAAAAATAAAATAATTACCTACATTCTTTTGTTTAAAAATTCCAAATCAACCCGCCTCAAGTGTAAAAATATAATTACAATTTACATTCTTCTAATTTAAATTAAAATATTTTATTTTCATTAAAATGTTAAATTTTCAAATTAAATGTTCATATGAATTGCTCTTACTTTTCATTATTTGTCTGCATTTCAAATTAAAAAAATTTTTAATTTTCCAATCCGCTTCATTTACCCATCGCTGGCAATAATAAACAATATCTACTTAAGTGTTAATCCATTTCTTCTTTAATTCCTTTGAAGATGTATGAACATACCTAAAATATTTAATTGTTATTTAAAAGTACACACTTTGAACAAAAATTTAATCATAATTAACACTTACCCATCCCTGTTGTAAATAAAAAAAACTAAATTGAACTTTTCTACTTCTCCTTAAATCAATTTCAATATAAGTTTTCTATACTAATTGGAGTTTTTGTATTCTAAATCAAAAGCTAATAATTTCCCTTATCTTATTTTCGTAATGTAATAAAAGCTTTTTTCTACATTAGTTCGCACTATCTGTCTCTTTTACTCTCACACTAAAGTCTAACCAACAGGTTTTTTAACTCCCCTTTCCTTAATTTCCTTTTTGTATTCTTTTTAGTTTCTAGAAATTTTCAAAGTGCGTGAACGTCTTAAAAATATACCCCCTTAAATTCATTGAAATCTCAGTTTAAAATGTAAAAAAATTAGTGATTTTTATAGAAAAATTAAATTAAATCAACATTCTAATAGAAAATTATAAAATGTAAGCGAAAAGTTTAATAATTCCTTTGTAAAAACAGTAATAGAAAATTTGTTCATACAAAGCAGAGCTAAAGACCGCGCAGTCTCTGTTGTTTTAAAGCTGCTAACAATCGTCGTGGTTGTTGGAAGCAGAGAATGAGGATTTTTGTGTTGGTTTTTTTTTTATTAATTGGTGTGTTTTTGTTTGGAATGTGTTTGTGGAAATAAAAGGAAAGTCAATAAGCAAAATCAAAATGTCTTGGCTAAAAGCAAGATATTTTAAAGAGAAAAGAGTATTTTTCGGTTTTTGTTTTGCTTGCAAATTAAGAGACCATACGTTTAAAAGAGTAAATATGAAAATACCTTTATTTTTTAGATAAAAATAATAATTAATTGTTAATTAAAGATGGTAAATAACCACAAAATATGGCCTTTTTTAGAAATATGTAAATATAGTAATTTTAAAAGAAAGTTGAAATGAAATAAAAAAATAAAAGATTTAATGAAAGTTTAAAGAAATCAATTTAAAGCAGTTATAAGATAAAATAAATTATTTTTTAAAGGTAAGTTTTACAAAATCTAAAAGAATTATAGTTAATATAAATTGCAAAAAAAAAATTATGTTAAAAACTAAAATTATAAAAAATTCAACACACTTCAGTGTTGTTCAAGCGTAGACCTTATATAAGGGCAAAGGTAAAATATATACCGATCTTTACGAAGTTAAGTAGTTTGATTTCAAGTCATTGAAATCAATATATTTATGCGTTTAGAGCAGTGATAACCAGGGTTGTGAACTATTTCTAATCAAAAAGCGCCGTGTCTCCAATCAAAAAGCGCTAAAAAGCGCTAAATAAAATTTAAATAAAAAACTTAATGACATGTTTAAGATCCAAGTTTTATTAGTTACACTGGCCGTCAAAAAAATCGTTTTAAATACAAATTTATGAAAAACAAAGATTCTACTGCGCTAAATTCAAATCCGTTTTCAGTTGTTTCTATCATGTCTTGTTCTTTTATGGGCTAGTCTTATATTTTGACCGAAATAAGGCATTTATGTGCTACATATATTTTATCATAACTTGAGAACGATATTGATATTTTACAAATAATTATTTTATATTTTATATTATATTTTTCCATGCAAATTAGTATTTTTATCATTTATCAGAAATCCAGGTATATTATGAATAAAAAAAGCAAGAAATCAGTAAACAAAATGTTAACTAGACGTGATTGAATAAACTATTTGCATTTAGCACGCTAAAGTGAATTAAAATCACATAATCAAGTTCTCTAGATCGACTTTTTTTAGTTTTTTGCCGAGCAGTGTTAATAAAACTTGTATTGTATTAAGTAGTGTATTGTATTAAGTAGAAATTTGTAAGCCGGTTATGGCCAAAAGGCTAGGTTACTGAAATTTAATAAATAAATAAATAAATAAATAAATAAATAAAACTTTAATATTTTTAAAAAGCCTTTTCTGATATTTAAGGAAGATTAAAGTAATATAATTTCAACTATACACGGAAAGAATTATTTACTAATTCACCAGAAAATATGTCTTGAACCACGAAAATTTTGCACCATTCTCGTCCAAGCCAAAAATTTCTTATTGTATATAAACATAAGCAAAAAGTTGTGACTCAAAGCGATTTAATTTTTTTATTATTTTTTAATTTTAATTCTATAGTTGCTTAAATCAAGTTTTCTTTGCTTTTTATTTTACAAAATCAGAAGAAAAGCCTAAAATTTTTCCATAAAAACGTATAGCACTAGTTAGTTTATAAAAAAAAACTTTGTTTCTTGATTCTATTTTAAAATCAGACTAATATTAAATAAATGCTTCTTGAAATTTTTGATCATATACCAAAAACGTGAATTTTTTAATCATGAGAAAATGTTTCTTTATTTAAGAAACTTTTACTTAATACGAACAAAATAAGTTAAAATCAGTTATTTAGTTTTGAATTTTCTTGTTTTAAGAAACGAAATGGATTTCTTTAGAAAATAAACTTCTTTCCTTGTATAGAAAGCTTTTCAGAGAAAAGTATTTTCAAAACGAAAACAAATTTTGGTTTAATGTGTCTTGATTTTAATGTATGCAAATAAAAGTACAAAAATGTTGGGTATCAATAAAAGCGCTAATTTAGCGCTCTTTTTAAAAAAAGCGCTAAGGAAAAAATATGCGCCTTTTCGACAGTTAAAAAACGCTTAATCTAGCGCCAAAGGCGCTAAATTGGCAACTCTGGTGATAACCACTCCATAGGCTCGCGAGTAAGTTAATAATCGTATTTTTCACATAGACACGGTCGGCAATTCACATGTATACAACAACTTTGTTCGTTTCAAAACATCAGGCTATCATCAGTTTCTGCGACCGCACCCAAGTACATAATATCTTTGTTTGCCTGCGTTCGGGGCTTGGTTATCACTGGTTTAGAGCTTTTAATGAATTTTGGTATCGATTTGTTTGTAAATAATTTACATGTTTTAGCCATTGCTGCATTTGTATTGCACACATATTTTAAGTTTTTAAAACATATTTAAATACATGCTCAGCAATAAAAAATTGCTTAAAATTCTGGTTAACAGATGAATTTTCTGTTGCTTTAATTTCGCCACCTACCTTCAATTTTCACTGTACAATTTTAAGCCAAAGTAAGTTTTTGTGGAAGATAAATGTTTTTCGCAACTTATAACATAGAAACCTATACGCATCGTTCAGTAAACGATCGAAACAGAAACACTTTTTTAAGCAATCTTTTAGTGTCCGTCCCTCCATCTTGCTGTTTGTATGTCCATGTAAACCTTGTGCGAAAAGTAAAGGTAGCAGTTTTTAGATAATTTGATAAAATTGGGTAAATACGTGTAATTGTCATAAGAGCGAAACCTATGTAAATTGTAAGAATCGGTCTATAATATCACATAGTCCCCATGCAAACTTTAAACTTTAATCTCTTTAAGACAAAAAATCTCATAAATTTGGTGTATCTAGATAATATATAACTCTTATATGAATCTTTACCTCATAACATAACTTTTAATGCAAATATTAATTTGTTGAATATTTTGCTTTTAATCAAGCCATATTTTGTTTTTTAGGCATATTATTTTAAAAAATTTTAGTGCATATTTTCAAATTATTAACATGTAAAACTTGGTTGCATTACTTGCTGTGTTTTTGTAAAATAGTACTGAGGCAATTAAACGAATGAAATTTAGGTATAATTTTGTTTTGGGAGTTAAATTTTTAAGGCAATTATCCGAATCAGGTAATTAAGCGTATAGCAATTCAACGTGGATTTTTGTTTAAAAAATGGAAGAAAAAAACGGGGATTTAAAACTCAAGGTAAATAAGCGTGAAACGCATTTAAGCGTGGGGTAATTAACCGGGTTATACTGTATATGTTTTCTGTCAAAAAGCGTCTGTTATGCCGGATAACAGCTAACGCTAAGTTATAATGGCCCTTAGAGTTACTTTAAGACCCATCATGTATATACTTTTTTGGGTTTGAGATGATTTCTAAAAAATTTTTATATGAAATGGGTAACTCTATATTTAGAGTAAAAGGTTAATTTTTTCTATTTCTTGTTATTTTCTCAATGAGGAAATATTTTTTTTTTATAAATTTTTATGTATTTTATGTAACTTTTTCTATAGAGAAATAAAATCTATGAAAGTTTTAGTTCATTTCTCGTTATACTAGAATCTTAAATTTTGCTTTAACTAGTTGTCCACATAAAAACATTAGAAGGACTCTTATTTAATTGTTTTTTTCGTTTTTGCTTTAATTTCTAAAATGCGTTTATGTCGCCAGGTTTTTGTTGCCCTAAACTTAATACCACCCTTAAAATTTTCTTTCACATGTAGCATTTTCAACCTAAGCTGTCCTTGTTAAGTATTAGTGTTAGTTTTTTGCAATTCCTCTAAAACAGTTGACATTTATCCTGAAATATGGCTGGACATACATGAAAATCTTCAAACGTGACTGTAAAACATGTTTAAACAAGCGTGCTACCGTTCATTGGAGATACTTTTTGTGCAAAAAGTTTTCTTATTATCTGGCCTGGCAAACGAAAAATACACTTAACTTTAGTTGGCCTACGTATGTAGTATGTCTAGGAGAGTTTTTGCTCTAAGACGCCTTGTAATGGTGGTCAAGCCGGAAATAGACAAAGTTTTATTTTTCTTTGCTGTTATCGAAGACATGGCAGAAGAAACAAAAAAAAAATTAAGGTTTCAGAATGCACTTCATTGATTGTTATTGTTTTTGCTTTTAAAGTTTTAGAAGTTTTTTTTTTTTTTGTATAAAGAAATTTCAAATAAACTGACTTTTGATTTATTAAAAAGGCAAAAAAAAAAAACACTTTAACATTCTTTCCCTTAATTTTTTTAATGGCAAATTTTAAATAAGAACTCATTTTAACCCCAAGCAAATGAAATCTTGCATTGGGGTTTCAATTTGGTGTTTAAAATAAACATTATTTGTATTCATTTTAACTAAAACATTTCAATTGGATAAACAAAATGCTCAAGAGAATACATTTCAATAGCATCAACTGAGCCGGCAGCAGGAAGAGGAGCAGCAGTTTCGAGAGCTCCTTTTGCCTTTTCAATACTAGAAAAGTGCATCAGCATGAAGTGATGAAGCAAAATAGACGTTACTCTTTAGAGAAAACAAACTTGTATATACACTCCAATTTGAAGACGATACAAAAATTTTATTTAGTTAAGGGGAAAAACTTTTCAGGGAAGAGTTGATGGCTTCAGAAGTGGTTGGAAGGAAACAACTTTAATACCTCACTAAAGAAATTATAAAGAAATAAGAGAATAAACGAATTTAAAACTCCCTAAAACTGGAACAATTTTGAAAAATTCAAAAATCATAAATTTATTTTACAAAAACAAAAGTTTTTCTTTAAAGCCTACCTTTTTGATTTAAGTGATCAGTAAAAAGCCACAAAGACTGTTTATACCCTCACCACAATAATAGGTGTGAAGATAAATACTAAAAGTGAAATTCACATTTTAAAAACTCGCATGCGATAAAAAATATATTAAAAATATATCGCATGCAATATAAAATATTATAAAGAAAAGCGGTGATTTATAGGAGTTTTAAAGTTTTTATGAAATATCAATAATTTTTTTTAATATTACAAACTTTTTTTATATTTTATAAGACTTTTAATATTAAAATTTATGATTTTTAAACAAATTTCAACTATTAACTGTTTTTAGAACGCGAGCGTGAAATTTTAAATTTTTTCAAAAATCATAACTTTAAATATTAAAAGACTAATAAAATATCAAATAAGATTTTAATATTTAATAAAAATGATTAATATTTCATAAAAACTTCAATATTTCGTGTTAATAATCGTATTTTCTTAATAATATTTTTTTGATATCATACAATACTTTTTAATATATTTCTTATCGCATGCGATATTTTTAAGACATGAATTTAACTGTTCGTATTTATCTTCACACATATGATTTTATTTTTTAATCGCATTCGATATTTTTTAATATATTTTTATAGCATGCGCTATTGTTACAAAATGAGTTTAACTTTTCGTGTTTATCTTGACACACATAATTTTGGACATAATTTGACGAAATTTTTTTTATTTAATAATATTTTTTTATATCATACAATATTTTTTAATATATTTCTCATCGCATGCGATGTTTAAAACAAATGAATTTAAATTTTCGTATTTATCTCCAAACATAAGATTTTATTTTTTTATCGCATGCGATATTTTTTAATATATTTTTATCGCATGCGATATTTTTACAAAATGAATTTAACTTTTCGCATTTATCTTAACACACATGATTTTGGATAAAATTTTACGAAATTTGGAGCATAAGTTCTCCATTATTGTCCCAACGCCCATGCCTATTGAAAATTGTGATAATCGAATATTAATTTCACGTAGCCCCCATATAAACGTCTTTCTAGCATAGAATCGTTGTGCCCACAAACTATCTTACTTCTTGGGATTAAGATTAAATTTGGTCCAACATTATTTTATTGCAATCTAAAACATCCTGCCAAATTTTCCTGGAATCGATCCATATTTGACCATATTTCCCATACTAATGCTTTTGCCAAAAAAGCTTTGATTACCATAACTTCCCTATAAATCTTGGTGTTGACTTACAAATTAGCGACAATAACTTTAACGATAGCTTCTATGTCATGGTAAAATGCTGGTAGGTCGAAAATTAGCCATAGGTTCCTTATAAGCCCTAATCTTAAAGACTCTTAAAGCAACACAAATCTCATATAGATAAAAATATCTAAATTATGTTCGGCACCAAGAAATAAACACTAGTTAATTACTTCATAACATTATTTCGATCCGGGTTTAGAGCAGCTTTCTCGAAAATGTAAGATTTTTGTGTTTTGTAACGAAATCGCTCGGATTCAAGTAGTTTTAAATAACTTTTTGTTTTGAGTTCTCGTGTAGTGTGTGTGTAAATAAAGCCGAATCCAATCGGTTTCAACCAGCTTAAAAATCCCAAATCTATATGTAAAAATTAAGTTTAAGCTAGTTAAATAATATAAAACTTACTTAACTTGTTTTCAAATACAAAGTAAATACTCTTAACGATAAACATTTTATAGTTTTCTTCTTGTCTTCTTTAAAATCAACAAAAACATTTACTCATGAATATGTATGAATGACAATCACAATTATCATTAGTGTTACTAACATCATCGTTATCATCATTATTGTTTTTTTTTTTAAATCATTCCCGAAAGCATTTCTCATTTACACGACTACAACATCATCATTATCTGCAGACATCGTTTTGCTTCAGTGATGAAACCTCAATGTAATGCCTCAATGCTTTTGAGCATCCTGAATGGCTGCTGTTGCTATCGGTGAAGTTGTTTGGATGTTTGTTTGTATTATCCTTTTTGTGTTCCACGAACATGTCGCAAATAGTGTTTATTGCATGATGATACATGCTTAAGCAGAACAAAAATGCAAAGATTTTTGACGATAATTAGACTTTGGAGAATTAAAGTCAAAATGTTACGATAAATTTGTGTTGAATGGATTTTATTATTTTATAGAAATTCACAAAAACTGTTATTTTATAAAAAAAAACTTAATTTATAGACAAATTTATGATATATTTTTAATTTTATCGAATAATTTACGATAAATTATTTGGAGTTTTCTTTTTATAGAAAAACTGAAGATAAATTAAGCTTTAATAGAAACATTTACGATAAATTAGTTTTTTTTTATAGAAAAATTTATGATAAACTGTTCTTTCTATAGAAAATTTACGATAAATTTATCTTACAAAATAATTTTTTTTTATAGAAAAACTTACACTACAATTTTTTTTTTTTTTTGAAAAACAACAAATTTTTTTTTATAGAAAAGTTTTCGAAAAAATTCTCATTTTTATAGAAACTACAAAATGTATCTTATTATAAAAAAATTTATGCAAAAAGAACACATCTCCTCATAAAAAAGTTTACGATAATTTTTTTTATAGAAACATTTACGATAAATTGTTCCTTCTATAGAAAATTTACGATAAATTTATATTTTTAGAAAAAATTTTCCCAAAATTTTGTCTTTTAATAGAAAAACTTACGATAAAATTTTCTTTTTTCGGTAAAAATTTACGATACATAAATTTTCCTTTTTATGAAAAGTTTTTCTCTTTATAGAAAAAACTACGACACATTTTACTTTTCATAAAAAAAATTTACGAAAATGTTTTCTTTTCATAAAAAACTGACGATAATTTTTTTTACAGAAAAATTATAGAAAAATTTTTCATTTATCAGAAAAATTTAAAATAAATTTTTCAATTAACAAAAAAATTTAGAAAAATTTTTTCTCTTATTAAAAATGTACGACAAACTTTTCTTTTCATAGAAAACTTAACGATATATTTCCTTTTTTTAAAAAGATTTTCGGTAAATTTTTCTTTCTATAGAAAACTTAACGATAAATTGTTCCTTTAATAGAAAAAATTTACAGTAAATTTTTCTTTTTATAAACTAATTTTTTCTTTTCATAAAAAAGTTGACAATAATTTTTTCTTTTTAGAGAAAAATTGAAGACAAATTTTTTGATAAAAAAATTTACCATAATTTATTCTTTTCAGAGAAAAGTTAACGATTGCTTTTTTTATTGAAAAATTTACGAGAATATTTTCTTATAAAATAATTAACGATAATTTTTTTTCTTTTGCACTTAAATTTACGTTATATTTTTCGTTTCGTAAAATACTATACAATAATTTTTTTTTCATTTTCGATAAATTTAGCTTTTCATAGAAAATTTACGATAAATATTTTTTCGTACAATTTACGATAAATTTTTTTTCGTAAAATTTATGACAAATTTTTTTCGAAAACTTACGATAAATTTTTCTTTTTATAGAATAAGTTACGAAAATGTCTTGCGATCATTTCTTTTATCGAAAGATTTACGATAAACTTTTTTTTTATTCAAAAATTTGCGATAATTTTTTTTTTATACAAAAATTTACCATAATTTTTTTAAAGGAATAAATTACGATAACGTTTCATTTTCAATAAATTGTTCTTTTTATGGAAATATTTACTATAAATTTTTCAATTCAAAGAAAACTTTACGATAGGTTTTCTTGTTAAATAAAAATTTGCGATAAAACTTTCTTTTTATAGAAAAATTAAAATTTTTTTTTTTTTTTAGGAATACTTTACGATAAGTTATACCTTTTTTTAAAAAAAAAATTTACATTACAATTTTTCTTTTAATAGATTAAATGATGATAAATCTTTAATAGAAAAATTAACGATAAATTTGCCAAAAAAATTTTTTAGCAAAAAAAAATTCTGTTAAAACGAAAATTAGTGCCAATTCACACGTTGCAAGTCTTATTGATCAGCTTGCTACCTTATAGGCGAGAGAGAGTGAGAGAGAAACGTTTATTTTCCTCTCTTCACTCTCGTTATAAAGTAGCAAGCTGATCAATAAGACTTGCAACGTGTGAATTGGGACTTAAGGATACATTTTCAAATAAAATTCCGATTTCGTTTGAAGAAAAATATTTCTTTATTTAAGAAAAATGTACGATAAATTTTTTGTTAAGAAAGATTAACCAGCTTTTTTTTTAAATACAATTTATTTTGACCACTATCTGACATTTCACATAAATTTAATGCCTCTATTAAACTAAAAAGTTTCATTGCTGGAAAAATATCTTTAGGAAAAAATGTCATTGAAAAATTTACATAATAAATTAACTACTACTGCTGCTTAATTAGTTTTGCCACAATTAAAAAAAAAGGAAAAACTTTTATATTTTTTTCCAAACATAGTTTTGCATAAAATGTTTTACACGAACATTATTCTGTTTCATTTAATTAACTAAAAAAAAAAGTTGCATATTAACAAAAACCTTCACACATTCTAGAATAAGTTCGCTTCATAGTTTAACTAATTGTCGTTAACAAATTTGTTTAACAATTTACTCGCTTTCTGGGTGCACAAAAAGTTCAAAAGATGGGAAGTCGTTATAAATTCATACATGCGAGTTCAGTATTCATTCGTTCATTCATGTGCTGGTTTATTAACTTTTATTTAAAACAACCACCCGCTCTTTTTGCTCAGTTTTTAGGTCTTCGCCAGCCAGCCAGTCCCATCATCATCGTCAGCCTGATGAAGCTGATGAAGTGTCAAATGCAGGCATACAGGAAATATTTTTCGGATTTTAAGGAAAATTTAAAGTCAAATTGAGAGTTGGAATGCAAGGGTGGGCATGGAACTAACTGTTTCCATGTTTTTTTCCTTCATTTTTTAGCACTTTTGTGTGGGTCGTAAAATAAAAAATGTTTCATATGCAAAAATGTCATACGCATTATGATTCGTAGTCAACATGTGTTACATTTTCCAAGTAAAGTGGATTTCGTCATGGCTGGACACCGAAGGAAACATAAAACAGTGTCTGTACAAGGAAATGGTCCTTTCAAAAGAATTCAATGCTCACTTTTAGAACGCTTTCGGGACCAGAGAGAACAGTGTCCTTCGAAAGGCTGTGTCCGCTTAACGAAGATAACACTGTATAAGAAAAACAGAAACGTTGAAAAACTCTGCAAAAAAAAAGGAATTAAAAAACTATAAGCTGTGAAATTAACTTTTCATTCGGCAGGGATTATTTTGCCTTTTTAACGAAAAAGATAATTAATAATATTTTGGAAACCGTATGTGTAGCAATCAAGTGAAATTTTCATAAATGCATTTTTGATTAAAGTCAAGGAATTCATAAAACTTCAAATATGAATGATGATGCGAAATAAAGAAATAAAAAAATGTTGTCGGTTTAGTTCGACCATATGATACCCTTTCCAACTTCCCAAGGGAATTGCTGTGATGCAATATTGTTGAGGGGTTTATGTGAATTTTAGCGATCTTGGGGAATGGGAATTATGTGGCCACTGCAGTCAATTATGGACCTGTCATAACAAAACTTATTAAAGTTATTTATGGCTGAGCGACTAACTCTGCAAAATTTCATCCCGAAATACCATTTTTACAGTCTTAACAGAAGTAAATTGAAATAACATACCAATAAATAGGTAGTTTTTTTGAATAAAAAAAACTTTATCGCTCAATTGCATTAAAAAATCTTTAAATTTGCGATATATACTTTATGCAAAAGGTGTACTTGGACAGCTTCCTAGACGGACTCAAAAAGCGCTTTAACCAAGTGGTGGAGACCCACAGGTTTTCCTTAATTCTCTTTTAAATCTGGGTTAACGTTCACATGCATCAGTTTGTGTCGTCAACTTTCTTGTTCTTCACCCAAAACTTTAACTCATCCAGAATATTACGAAAATTGAAACAGTTGTGATTGCAGACCCATGTGTCTCAGTTAATGAATGAAATGAAAAATGGAGTTATTAAATTAAAATAATTAAAAAAGAGTGTGTATTACGAATACAAAAACCCAAGGAAGAAACAATATTGACGAGTACGGTCCATACCCCTGTCCATTCTCTTTTTGCACCCCGTCCCTAAAACTTAAAACTTGTCGTGTCAAACTTGATGTGTGTGAAGCAGCACTTAATTGTGATCTAAAATAAGGCCAAAATTTATGGAAATATTTTCTGTAAACGAAAAATTTATTATAAAATTGTCTATAGAAAAACAATTTAATCTTTGAACGTTTCATAGCACAAATTATTTTTTGGTAAGTTTTATTTTAAAAGAAAAAAAAAAGTATTGTCATAGGGAAAAGTTATCGTTCATTTTTCTATAAAAAAAAGTTTATCGTTAATTATTCTAGAGAAGCAACTTTTCTCGTAAATTTTGCTATAAATAACAAATATCTCTTTAGGCCGAGGCCACGCAATGAGCGGCTAAGCGTCAAGCTGCTCAGCTATGAGCGTCAAAAAATTAAAAGAAATGAAATACTATTGAAGTGGCCACGAAATGAGCGGCATGCGAGCGGAATTTTTGAGCGGCTAAGCGGTGTCGCTCAGGAATATAACTAGTTCTAAATTTTAGTTGTTTTCTGAGCGTCAAAAAATAAACATGGCAAAGGTTAATATGGAGCTTATGATTTCATCCGTACAAAGCCACCCGAATTATGGCAAGACAGATTATCAAATTTTAAAAATAAAAATATGACCGAGAAATTATTTTTTTGTTTTGTCAATTTGGTGTTAACTTTAAGCAACAGCAAATTAAAGCATTTCACAGACATAAGGCAGTATTGTTCACAGAAAAAAATAATTTTCATATTTGAATACGAAATTCGCATATTTGATCAAAAAAATTTTTGAATTTTCTGCGATGACGATTTTTGCATTATTGATAAAAAAGTTTGTAGGTATAGTTATTGAATTTTTAGTCAACAACCAAGTTTATTGAATCAATAAAAAGTTGTTGCTCAAAATAATTTTTTTCAACAAAATGTGATTTGTTAAAATAAATTGTTGGAAATGTTGAATAAATCAAACAAAATGTTTATCGAATCTTTATTTATTTGTTTATTAATAATGATGTGCTAAATTCCCAATTTTATTTTTGATAAATACACTAAAATTTATTATTGGGGGATAAGCTAGTTTCTATGCGTCTTTCGCTGGTTGCTTAGGCCAGATCATCAGGAAACCTTTTACGTGAAACCGAAGCCAACAAAAAGAAAAAAGTTTTTACTTTCTTAAAGTAAATTTTATTGCGAAATTTCGGTTTTTTTTAGTTTTTCAATAAGCTAAAGCGTTTTTGAGTTGCGCGAACATATGTTAATCTATCTATACAATTTATAATTTCTTAGTATGTCAGGATGTTTGCATGTATGTCCTATTCTTTCCGCAACTTTCTGAAGCCATCTGATGACATAGGCCGCTGAAATTTGGCACACTTGAAGTACTTTCTCTGCGGAAGATCGTAACAAAGCCATATTTTTGATTTTCGGCTTTTCAACTAGTATAACTATAAAGATCTGATAGAAAAGATGTTTTTTTATAATATGGGGAACTTTGGGCCCCACCCGGCATGGCTAGGCACCGTCGGATTGACCTGAAAAATTAGATCATGATTTCTTACACCAAAACTCATATTTTAAGCAGCGCAAACAATTTAATTTAAAAAAAAAAAAAAATTGCGACCAGTCTAATACATACGCACCATCTCACACCACACACGTTAGCATTCGACACCACACACGTTAGCATTCGACCACCGACCTATAAACAGACGGGAGTGGGTCCAGACCGACGGGGGAAAGGCAATTATTGGTGATCCTACTCCTAATTTTAGTACATCAGACCGAGCTCGGGCTAGGGTTTTTTTTTTTGGGGCACTGAGTTGGGGTTGGGTTAGCGACGGCCGATAATTTTTTTTGCAGAGGTTTGTTTGAACGGACAGCTAAGACAGTGTTTTTTATTGTACTGAATATTTGGGGTTAGTTTCTGTAGTATGGAAATGTCCTGAGGAAGAAAAATATTAAATATGGAGTGAGAAAAACGACAGGCAAGTGAGCTAAATTTAAACTTGTAGAGGTTGGTTATTTTTAAATGGCAAATCCACATATGGACCTAAGATTTGCCAAGGTAATGGGAGGGCAGGCCAGGCAGCGAAACATCTGCTTCCCGCCAAGGTAGTGAGGTCGGGATAATCAGGAATCAAATTATCGCAGGGAATTGGAAAATATTTAGAAGCTTGGGTTTTTTTCCATTTCAATCTTGTAAATTAAATCAGTTCTTATTTCCATTGGCTTTAGTAGATTATCCGTTTATTTATTTACCTTATGTTCTTTCTTTAAATTTTTATTTGAATTTAATAATTTTTTTTGCTGTCCATTTTTTTTTAAATACATTTTATCTTTTTTTGTTTGGACAATGGCTTGTGGGTGTTTAAGATGGCGAATTTACGCCTCTACCGGCCTAGCCTGGCAAGATTTTAAGATCTTCGCATTGCCATCCTTACCATCCACCGGCTCAGACCAAAAGTCATTGACAGAATACGAAAAAAGAGGTTAAAAGGAGGCAACATGTAAATAAAATTGAAAAATGCTAATTACAGCAAATTTCGAACCACCAGTACAACTGGTTAAAGATTGATGTTTGGCTGTTGGCTGGCAGGCACCGCAGTGGTTAGAACTAAAAGAATTCTGATGAAAGAATGTGGTGATTTTTGAAACATCTTAATTCAACCCAGGTTCGAGCCCCTGCTCAGCCAAGGAAATTATCAATAAATTTTAATAAAATTTTATGGTGTAAAATTTCTTTCCTTCAGTAAAAATAATTTTTTAAAAAAAAATTTTTTGCTTATCTTTCTATAAAGAAACATGTCTCGAAAACTTTTCTATAAAAAAAAACCTATCGTAAAGAATATCTTAACAAAATTTTCTCGTACATTTTTATATGGAAAAATGCCTCGAAAACTTTTTTCCAAAAAAATTTTACGTAAATTGTTTTCTAATTGAAATTTCTTGCAAGTTTTTTTACATAAAAGTTCTGAGCATTTTGTTTTTGTTTTTTATACATGTACATTAGGGTGGCCGTTATTTTTTTTTTTTTTTTTGATTTCTTATATTCTCCCCCACCCAAATCGGTTCAGTTTTGTGTAAAAAAAAAATACAAAAAAATTTCGTAGCGATAAGTTGTGTTTTAGGTGGGGGCGTCCACCCCTCAAAGTTTGCCATCAAGCCATTTATTCAAATGTAATTTGTTTTCATATGACTATCTCTTAAAAACAACATTTTAAAAGAATATTATATATGACAATCTTTTAGCTCTTCTAGTCGACAACATTAGCCTTGAAGAAAGTTTTTTGGTAGAACTAATATTTGAGAAAATAATTAAGAAAATAACAATAAAATACAAAACATTTTGTATACGTTTTATGTTGTTACGTTACTGCCTTTCAATAACGTTTTGGTTTATTTCCTTTATAATAAACCGTTACGAGTTCTTTATTGCACTTTAAATAAAACTAAATAATCACAACGGCTGTAGGAAATATCGCCCAAAGAAAAATGGCCCAAAAAAATAAATGAAAAATCGCCCAAAAAAATTCCATGTAAAATTGGGCCTGAATTCATATGAAAAGTGACCCAAAATTGTTGGGCTATTTTTCGTTACAATTGGCTGATATTTCGTTTTTTAAATTTGGTGATTTTTCATTATGAAAAATCACCCAAAAATATTATATGAAAAATAGCCCATTTTTCGGGCATACTATTTGTCTAAATCATTCATTATTACTATACGACGAATTCCTAAATGTTATTTATAAAAATAACGGGACATATTGCAAAAAGGTGGCATGTCATAACGTCCAGTGGCATAGTGTCCGTGGACAAACTCGAAAGCATAGCTTACAAACTCGAAAGCATAGCCGGCCTCTTTGATAAAAAAAGTACCGGCTTCGCTTACTAAAGCTTCTCTGCAAAGCCGGCCTTCGGCCGGATGCAAGGATTTTCTCCTCTATGGTATAACAAAAACCGGCTTCGCTAACAAAAGCTTCTCTGCCCAGCCGGCTTTCGGCCAGGCGCAAGGATTTTCTCCTCTATGGTATAACAAATACTGGCTTGGATAACTAAAGCTTATCTGCGAAGTCGGCCTTCGTTCGGAAACAAGGCAGATTTTAGAAGCTTTACTTAACGAAACCGGTACTTGTTATACCATAAAGGAGAAAATCCTTGCGCCCGGTCGAAGGCCAGCTATGCAGAGAAGCTTTAGTAAGCGAAGCCGGTTTTTGTTATACCATAGAGTAGAAAATCCTTGCGCCCGACAACCACATTATGGTTAAATAAGTTTCTTTAAAAATAGTTTTGTTGGTTGTGACCATAATAAAACATGTTTTTCTCTTACATTTGTCAGTTACTAAATTTTTATGAATAATAAACACTTTTAATTAGGCTTAAGTTCATGAAATTTAATTTTTATCAAATTATTTTTGTGAAGAAAGGAATTTTACAACATGAAAATTAATTAAAATTGTTATTGATAATCTTTCATTCTTGACGTGGCTCGGGCTCGAACCCTGGCCGGCAGGTTACCATGACATGTTTCGATCGCAACCACTCGATCTCCTCAGATGGATTTGCCGTCTTACACTCGCAGCCATCGACGACTGCTGACGTCACTAGTCAAACATCAATCCTTAAACCAAATTGTATTTTAACATTTGGTAGATCGAAATTTGCTTTCCTGAATGATTATCCACTTTAATTGATTTTACATGTTTTTTCCTTTACTTCTGTTTTTTCGTACTTTCGTCAAGAATTTTTCTTGAAGTCCAAGTACATTTTTTTTTTGTTTTTTCACTTTGTCTTTCTCTTTTCTGTTGAACTTTTTCAGCACAACTTGAAGGACAAATGTACACATAGAGCTCGTGCCTTAGCTTTAACAATAATTAGTATTGTGGTTATTTTGTTACACAATTTGGTTTAAGGATTGATGTTTGACTAGTGACGTCAGCAGTCGTCGATGGCTGCGAGTGTAAGACGGCAAATCCATCTGAGGAGATCGAGTGGTTGCGATCGAAACATGTCATGGTAACCTGCCGGCCAGGGTTCGAGCCCGAGCCACGTCAAGAATGAAAGATTATCAATAACAATTTTAATTAATTTTCATGTTGTAAAATTCCTTTCTTCACAAAAATAATTTGATAAAAATTAAATTTCATGAACTTAAGCCTAATTAAAAATATTAAAAATTTGGATTAAAAACCATAAATAGTTCAACAAAATAACCACAATACTAATTAATAATAAACACTGTTTTGCAAAATGGGTAATTTTTAATTTCTTTTTTGGGAAAAAATTCGTTTTTTCTTTTTGGGTCATTTTTCATTTTCAATTTGGGCTCTTTTTCGTTTCTTTTGGGCAAAATTTCATATTCAACTTTTTGGGTTATTTTTCATGTTCTTTTGGGCGATTCTTCATTTGGGCGGTTTTTCATTATTTTTTTTTTGGGCCATTTTTCTTTGGGCGATATTTCCTACAGCCAATCACAACACTTTAATGTATAACACTTATTTACTAAGAACTTAGTCACTTTAACAACCGTAATTTATAGCTTTTATTTACAACTCTCTATTGTAATCAACACACTTCAAACGTTTATAGTTTTCTCCGCGTGATGCGCTCTTAACTTGACAAAGTCTGAACTAATACTGTTTTTTGATGCTAGCCGCCGCAAGTATTTATATGTACTGTAATTCAGCCATCTAGAACATTCGAAATGTTTCTCGAAGGTTCGAGGCTTTACTTATTCACCACTCTATCGTCTATTATGATTTATGGCGGCACTTATGTTTACATAATTTCACCACTTATACTAAAGCTTTTTATACGGTCATTTCTAGGGCTTTGTGCACATTGGGATTGAAGTGTACTAAATTGTAACAATTTTTAATAACAATGTAAGTTAATAAAACTACTTATGAATACAAAACATCTAATAAATACAAGATAAATAATAATTACAACAATTTCTTTACCACTAATTACAACTAATTCTTAACTAAAGTTGCAACTAATTCTTAACTAAAGTAACTTTCGTAAAATATATGTACATATAAAAGGGGAATTAATGTCAAGTCACCCAATTTTGAAATCGATGTCTTTCGATTTGGATGAAATTTACACCAACGTAAACTTAAATGGGCGGACGCCACCCTTAAACACAACTTATCGCTTTGGGGGGGAGAGAATATAAGAAATCCAAAAAAAAAAAGTTCTCCGTACAACCAACGGCCACGCTAATGTACATACATACATATAAGAAAATTATATACTTTTTTTAAGTAAAAAATTTTTTTATACAGAAAAATTTCTCGTACATTTTTTAATTAACGAAATATTTCTTAAAAATATTTAAAAAAAAAAAAAGAAAAATATCCAGTAAATTTTTCTATAAAAGAGAAACTTATCGTGAATTTTTTATTAAAAAAATATCAAAAATTTAAAAATTTTTCTATTAAAGAGAGATTTATAGTAAATTTCTTTTGAATATAAAGAAAATATTTCGTAAGTTTTTGTTAAACAAAAAAATTTCTCGTAAATTTGTTTAAAAAAAACAATAGTAAATTTTGCGGCAGTCTGGCAGTCTTAAGTCGCAGTGGACAAATGGTATAACTGCAAAGAATTCCGATGATAAGAATTTGGTTATTCTCGATACATGTAAATTCGACCTGAGTTCGAGCCCTTGTTTAGTCAAGAATAAAAATGTTGACTAATTTCACGTTGTAATACTCCTTCCTTCATTAAAAAATAATTTAAAGAAAATTAAATTTGATGAACTTAAGCCTAAGTTAATCACAATTGTTACAAAAAAAAAATTTAAAATTTTCTATTACAGATATATTTTCTCTTAAGTTTTTTATAAATTAAACCTTTATCGTAAATTTTTTATTAAGAAAATAGTTTGTTGTTAGTTTCTACAAAAAAATTGTTTTAAATTTTTCTATAAAAGCAGGATTAAACGTAAATTTTTCTACAATAAAACATATTTTCTCGTAAATTGATGTATAATCATATATATTATTTCTAAAGCACTTTTTTTTGTCGGTTGCAAATATCTCCCATACCACCGCATCAAATTTAATGAATAATATCTCATTTTAAAGCTTATTTCTAACACTAATGACGAAAAATAATTAGAAATTGAAAAATTAATATTTTCATTGATAAAAATTACGGTGCGAAATAGTCGCACGGGTCATCTAGTTCAATATTATTCGCGTAATGTTCTTCTATAAGGGGAAAATCGTTCTACAAGTTTTTTTATAAAGAAGATTTTTTCGCCTATTTTTTAAAAAAAATTTCGTAAATTTTTCCTTAAAATAAGAACTTTCAAAAATAAATGTTATTTTTCTATAAAAGAAAACTTCCTCGTAATTTTTTTTTTTTTTTTGAAAAAGTAAAATTAATTGTTTCTTTGTTTAAGAAAATCTTATGGTTAAATTGCTTTTGAACCTTTTGCGGCCCATATTCCTCTTAACTTTGTTTGATTAATGTCCTTTTCTTTTATCGGATTCATTTAAAAAAAGAAAAAAAAATCTGTTTAAAAAGACTTTTAATTTGAAATCCTCTTATCTCAAATCGAAATATTTTTTAAGGATTTCAACTTCTTAAATGAAAATAATAATCATATTTTTCAAAAAAAAAATAATATTTTAATTAACAATGACTCTCCCAATATCCTTTTTTTGGTAAACCTAAAAACCCTTAGAAATGACCAGACAAAAGCAAAAGAAGTTACAACAACGATCAAATTATAACTAATACACAAATATGCTTATGATAAATTATAAAAAAAAACATAATTCTGATTATGTGTCCTTTTGCTGGCAATTGTCCCAGATATAGAAAAAGCCCTAAATAAAATCTATTTTCACACTTTGTTATGAAAATTTCTCTAATGCCGGAAAAGGTCTTCTTCTTTTGCAGAGATGTCTGTTGCTCCCCAAAAGGTCACTGGTAAGCAACCAGTGGCGTTGATAATGAATTCCCTTTATTTTGTTTTCTTAAAAAAAAAATTGTCCTTAAAGTTTATTATCAACCCTTGAAAATGACAAATAGGTTTTAATAGACTTAAGAAAAGGGTTTTAGAGAACATACACAAATTAATTTTAAACTCTTTCTTTTCATTCCACACCTGTAAACTTCCTGCTCCTCAAAAGGGGAGAAATACAAAATTGGCAATAACCAACAATAGTTGTTATAAAAAAAATAAAAAATAATAATAGAAAATTGTCACAAATTGCTGGGTATTATAGTTAAAAAAGTTTAAAAAGGTAACTTTTGTGTAGAAAAGGTGAGATTTGTTGCTACATTGGATGTTGCGGCTGATGATGATGATTATCTGTGATAAACTAGAAAAAAGTTTTTTGAAATTGTAGAGTTTGTGGCATTTTCTTTAGTTTAAATCAGGCTTGCTTTAGATCTTTTGTGTGTCATATGAAGGGGGGAGAAAAAAAGGAAATAGGTAAGTTGTTTTGTTCTTTTATTATTATCCGAAATCAAAACTGTCCATTTCGCAAAAGAGCTAGGAGATCCACAAACGAGGTATTTTTTTTTTTTAATTAAATAGGGCCTTTTATGATTTTTTTTTTTTTTTAATAATTTTTTATGCAAACACAAAATGTCACAAAGCATATTTTGCTTCTGCTTAACCTAGCGAGCTAGTTCGAATATTGAGAAAATCATGGCTACTTCAAAAGCTTTAAATGTAAATCAATTTACGCTTTTTAACCATCCTTAATTGGGTTTTTTGCCATTTGGCTTGACCTAAAACAAGGCTTATAGTGCATCTAAAGATCGCAAATATAAAACTATTTAAGTTGTTCTGAAACAGTTATAGCCTCTTTAGTTGATTTGTTAGAATGTTTTTTTTTGCTTCTTATATCGGGCGATTTTTTAAGAGCTATAGGAAAGTTAAAAAAAAACACATCAAATTCAGAAAACTGCGTGAAATCTTTATTTGAATCGATAGTACGGTCCATACAATTTAATGTTTGAAGATTGTTTCATGCAAATGTTTACCATGACTGCTCCTCAAGTGGTCCATCCGCTTAGTCCAATTTTGGCATACTCTTTCCAACATTTCGGCCGGTATCTCATGAATAAATGCTCCAATGTTGTCTTCCAATGCGTCAACTGAAGCGGGCATGTGTGTATAGACATGAGCTTTATCATAGCCCCACAAAAAATAGTCTAAAGGCGTTACATCGCACGATCTAGGCGGCCAATTGACCGGTCCCGAACGTGAAATAAAATGTTCACCGAAATCGCCTCTCAGTAAGTCCATTGTTAAGCGTGCTGAAACCACATGTCATGCAAGTCAAGCTCTTGCATTTTGGGCAAAAAAAAGTTGTATGTATATCATCTCACGGTAGCGCTCACCATTCACAGTTACGTTACGATTCGCATCATCTTTGAAGAAGTGCGGTCCAATGATGCCTCCAGCCAATAAACCGCACCAAACTGTGACTTTTTCTGGATGCATTGGTAGCTCTTGCAATGCTTCTGGCTGATCTTCACTCCAAAATCGACAATTCCGCTTATTAACGTACCCATTGAGCCAAAAATGAGCTTCGTCGCTGAACACAAGAAGCGCGCGATGAACTTTCTTAACAGAGCACGCATTTTGATAATAAAATTCAATAATTTGCAAGCGTTGTTCGTTTGTAAGACGATTCATGGTTTAATTATAGACCAAACTGAAGATGTTTGACAGTGAAACAAAGCACGAAACGTGCGTCAGCTGTTTAAACCAGTGTTGCCAAAAAGATAATAGCTTAAAAATCACCCGATATAGCTTAAAATAAAAAGCATCTTTAAGCTCCGTAAGAAGGAAACTCGAGTCGTTTATAAACCTCAAATAAAAAAAAAGGAACGGAGCTCCCTTAAAATTTATAAAAAAAAAACCAAAAACAATTGTAGCTACTTTAGAAGCTACAAATATAAAGAAATCGTTGCTTTTCAGTAGCAACAAACAAATTATAGTTTTTTTTTTAGCTAAATATACAAAAGTCGCTTCTTTTATATGTCCAACTGAAAAGCAGGTGCAGCTCTTTGAGTAGCTCTATATAAAAAGCATTTTCGTTTATGTTTAAGTAGCTATAAACATGTAGCAAACTTTACTCTTTTAGTAGCTTTACAAATAAAACACGTGTAAATTGCTTAGTATCTTAATATTGAATGTGCCATTCAAACTTTTAAAGCTGTATATAAAGAACACATGTAATTTATTTGGTTGCTCTTAATATTAAACAAACGGGTTTTCTTAAGAAGATTTTATAAAAGGCAATCGTAACTCATGTTAAAGGTGCAGAAATAAGGCCATATTGACTCTTTTACTTGCTCTATATCTACAAAAAGCTAGATTTTTTTATTGCGGCTATTAAATAGCTCTAAATATAAAGCTTTTTTTGCTTTTCAAGTAGCAAAGAATAGACAGTAATAGTAGCAAAACTTTTAAGAAGTCGAGGATATTTATTTATAAAAATAAAGCAGTTGTTGCTTCTTTCTGTTTAAATAGCTAAAAAATATAACGAAGTTAGTGATTTTTGTAGCTAACGAATTGTTGCTATATAAGTAGCTAGAAATATAAAGCAATTAGTTCTCGTTTAGTGGCTATTGTTGTTTCTTTAGAAGCTAAAACTGTTAAGTATTCGTGAGCGTTTAAGTAGATCTCAATTAACAGCGATGGTAGCTCTTAAAATAGCAAACATGTAAAACAATCGCGGCCTTTTTGTAGCTTAAATGCTTGCTATTTAAATAGCTTTAAATGTTCTTTTAGTTGCTTTGCTAGCTTTTTTTTGGCTCATTAAGAATATATCAATTAATAGCACTAATAACTCTCGAAATTGCTAAAAAAAATTTCAATAAACTACGGCTTATTTTTCTCTCGTTTAAAGTAGCTAGATATATAAAGCAATTACCGCTTTTTTAGAACGCTCAAGTAATAAGATCAGGATTGCTTAGTAGCTTTATAATAAAGTAGCGTTAAATATGAATCAGTTGTTTATTATTAAATTCATACATATGTATATCTTAAATTATATAACTACCTGTTTTTAGAACACGATCGCAAAACTCATTTGTTTTACTTACATTTTAGAACCCTCATAAAGAAAACTTTGTGTCTTCTTTAGTAGTTCCATATAAGAGACATTAAGGCGATCATGCTTCGTTTGTAGTACCCTTAAATATTAAATTGCCCAATGTAAAGAGCTTTCGTAGTGCTATTAGAAGCTGTAAAATTTAGGTTTAGGATCCTTAAAAATTAGCAATGTTTCTATGAAGTTTTACAGAAATAAGCGTTATATTTATGTATGCAACAAGCAACAACTTATAGTTGCTACAAGCAATAAATTAAGCTTCCGCGCTGCTAATTTTAATGCGAAAAATTTAAATGAATCGTTACACCTGTCAAAAGTAGAATATTAAATTATTAGTATTGTGGTTATTTTATTGAACTATTTATGGTTTTTAATCCAAATTTTTAATATTTTTAATTAGGCTTAAGTTCATTAAATTTAATTTTCATTAAATTATTTTTATGAAGAAAGGAATTTTACAACATGAAAATCAATTAAAATTTACTGATAATTTTTCATTCTTGACTCAATCTCGGCTCGAACCCAGGTGTTTACGGACAGGTTACCCTGACATGTTTCGATTGCAACCACTCAATCTCCTCAGAGGGCTTGCCGTTTAACACTCGCAGCCATCGACGACTGCTGACGTCATTAGTCAAACATCAATCCTTAAACCAAATTGTATTCAACCATTGGTAGATCGAAATTTGCTTTGAATGATTATCTATTTTAATTTATTTTAACATGTTATTCCTTTACTTCTGTTTTTTCGTACTTTTGTCAAGAATTCTTCTTGAAGTTCAAAGTACATACTTTTTGTTTTTTCATTTTTTGTCTTTCTTTTTCTTGTTGACCTTTTCAGCACAACTTGAAGGACAAATGCAAACATAGAGCTCGTGCCTTAGCTTTAACAATTATTAGTATTGTGGTTATTTTATTGAACTATTTATGGTTTTTAATCCAAATTTTTAATATTTTTAATTAGGCTTAAGTTCATTAAATTTAATTTTCATTAAATTATTTTTATGAAGAAAGGAATTTTGCAACATGAAAATCAATTAAAATTTACTGATAATTTTTCATTCTTGACTCAATCTGGCCTCGAACCCAGGTGATTACGGACAGGTTACCCTGACATGTTTCGATTGCAACCACTCAATCTCCTCAGAGGGCTTGCCGTTTAACACTCGCAGAAGAATTCTTGACAAAAGTACGAAAAAACAGAAGTAAAGGAATAACATGTTAAAATAAATTAATATAGATAATCATTCAAAGCAAATTTCGATCTACCAAAGGTTGAATACAATTTGGTTTAAGGATTGATGTTTGACTAATGACGTCAGCAGTCGTCGATGGCTGCGAGTATTAAACGGCAAGCCCTCTGAGGAGATTGAGTGGTTGCAATCGAAACATGTCAGGGTAACCTGTCCGTAAACATCTGGGTTCGAGCCCAGATTGAGTCAAGAATGAAAAATTATCAGTAAATTTTAATTGATTTTCATGTTGTAAAATTCCTTTCTTCATAAAAATAATTTAATGAAAAAGTAATTTCAATTTTTGGGAATACAAAATTTTAATTTCAAAAGATTTTGTTATTCGTGCTTAATTCCCAGTTTTTATTATTGATAAAAAACACTTGAAATTTATTGTTGATGGGATAAGCTATTCCTATGCATTTCACTGGTTGCTTAGGCCAGATCATCAGGAAACTTCATCCATAAAGGTTTTAGACAAACTAAAGATATTAAACCAAATAAAACTGTTAAACGTATAAGAATTATAGCAACAGTTCTACTTGTAACAATATCAAAGCTTAAACAAAACACATCAACAATAAACAACAGTGGGTTCATCTCATCTTACATTTCCCCACTACAATTAGTTGAAATTCTCTCAACATTAATTGTAGTTGTAAGTAGGTTAAGAAAAACAAAATGAAAAAACAACAACTTACAAAAGATGTTGTCAATTAAGTGTTTTTTAGGCCGTGCACTGCCTGTTTATTATCAAAAAGTAATTTCAATTTTTGGGAATACAAAATTTTAATTTCAAAAGATTTTGTTATTCGTGCTTAATTCCCAGTTTTTATTATTGATAAAAACACTTGAAATTTATTGTTGATGGGATAAGCTATTCCTATGCATTTCACTGGTTGCTTAGGCCAGATCATCAGGAAACTTCATCCATAAAGGTTTTAGACAAACTAAAGATATTAAACCAAATAAAACTGTTAAACGTATAAGAATTATAGCAACAGTTCTACTTGTAACAATATCATAGCTTAAACAAAACACATCAACAATAAACAACAGTGGGTTCATCTCATCTTACATTTCCCCACTACAATTAGTTGAAATTCTCTCAACATTAATTGTAGTTGTAAGTAGGTTAAGAAAAACAAAATGAAAAAACAACAACTTACAAAAGATGTTGTCAATTAAGTGTTTTTTAGGCCGTGCACTGCCTGTTTATTATCAAAAAGTAATTTCAATTTTTGGGAATACAAAATTTTAATTTCAAAAGATTTTGTTATTCGTGCTTAATTCCCAGTTTTTATTATTGATAAAAACACTTGAAATTTATTGTTGATGGGATAAGCTATTCCTATGCATTTCACTGGTTGCTTAGGCCAGATCATCAGGAAACTTCATCCATAAAGGTTTTAGACAAACTAAAGATATTAAACCAAATAAAACTGTTAAACGTATAAGAATTATAGCAACAGTTCTACTTGTAACAATATCAAAGCTTAAACAAAACACATCAACAATAAACAACAGTGGGTTCATCTCATCTTACATTTCCCCACTACAATTAGTTGAAATTCTCTCAACATTAATTGTAGTTGTAAGTAGGTTAAGAAAAACAAAATGAAAAAACAACAACTTACAAAAGATGTTGTCAATTAAGTGTTTTTTAGGCCGTGCACTGCCTGTTTATTATCAAAAAGTAATTTCAATTTTTGGGAATACAAAATTTTAATTTCAAAAGATTTTGTTATTCGTGCTTAATTCCCAGTTTTTATTATTGATAAAAACACTTGAAATTTATTGTTGATGGGATAAGCTATTCCTATGCATTTCACTGGTTGCTTAGGCCAGATCATCAGGAAACTTCATCCATAAAGGTTTTAGACAAACTAAAGATATTAAACCAAATAAAACTGTTAAACGTATAAGAATTATAGCAACAGTTCTACTTGTAACAATATCAAAGCTTAAACAAAACACATCAACAATAAACAACAGTGGGTTCATCTCATTTCAACTAATTGTAGTGGGGAAATGTAAGATGAGATGAACCCACTGTTGTTTATTGTTGATGTGTTTTGTTTAAGCTTTGATATTGTTACAAGTAGAACTGTTGCTATAATTCTTATACGTTTAACAGTTTTATTTGGTTTAATATCTTTAGTTTGTCTAAAACCTTTATGGATGAAGTTTCCTGATGATCTGGCCTAAGCAACCAGTGAAATGCATAGGAATAGCTTATCCCATCAACAATAAATTTCAAGTGTTTTTATCAATAATAAAAACTGGGAATTAAGCACGAATAACAAAATCTTTTGAATTTAATGAAAATTAAATTTAATGAACTTAAGCCTAATTAAAAATATTAGAATATTAAATTTTTATTATCAGCAGTCAGTAAAATAATAAAGTAAACTAGGCTTTCGATGTGTAAAATATGGGGTAGTTTTAAGCGCTTTGGGGCTTAAGAATCCTAAAACTAGGACTGCTACAATTAGAGCAGTAATGAATCCTTAAGTTCAATTTTTACTTAAACGATTTTAAATGCGAATCCATTTTAACTCTTATAGTACGCTTAAAATTTTAAATGGATGTAAGCATTGTTTTGTAGTAGATAATTTAATGTAGAGCTATTTTTACTCCCTCTAAAAAACTTAAATTCAGAGCGATCATGTCTCTTTAAGTAGTTTATTCAAATAAGCGATATTGCCTTCTTATTTTAATTAAACGCGACTTTCAACTCTCTATTACTCTAAATTTTGCAAGCAAATTTTAGTACACTCACTTGCTTAACAGTTTTGGCTATTTAAGTGCCTATAAATTTCCAAAAAAAAAAAAAAAAAAAAAATTGGAAAATTATGGCTGGTTTTAATTACAAAATGTAAACAAAAATATTTATAAAATAATTTTTAATATAATAGCAAATTAATAGATAAAATATTAGGACGAGCAATAGCTACAGCAATGCAACAATAGTTTCAGCCAGTGTTGGAAAATAAACACTAAAATCGCTTCTTAGTGTTCGGTTCCGTAGATTTGTGGAAAAGACAAACGCTAATAGTGTTTGTGTAGAAAATGATTAAAAACAATAATATTTCCCTGTTTGGCATCTTTCGAACACAAAAATAATACTGTTTTTATCTAACTCAACAAAAGATGAGAACTTTTAATTCCCTTCTGTTTTTTTTTTTTTTTAACCACAAACTTCATTGGGTTCGGCTCGGTTCATTAATGTTAGTCGCTTTTGGCTGGCAAAAAAAAAGACCAAACATTTTTACAAAAACAAAATACACATACAAAAATAAAACAAAAAGCCAGCGAAATAATTTTACACAAGCAAAACATGTACACAATACACACACAAGCTGTTCGTGCTGAGGTCGTTGCTAAAATTTTTTGTTTGTTAATTTCTTTATCAATGTAAAAAAAGAAACATTATAGAACATTAAAATATAAAGTTTGTCTACAGTATCACTAAAATTGTTCTGGTTTTTGATGAAGAAGTGAACATTATATAATGTTTGGCTCTTCTAGAAAATAGTTACGAACGGTATTAAGGGTTGTTTTCATCTACACAATCACTAAAAAAATAGATATTGTTCTTGGGTTTGTGAGCCAAACGCTAAATAATGTACTGTTTATTTTCGAGCACTGGTTTCAGCTATTTGAAAAAAAAAAAAATTAAAAATAAAACACTTTAGCTATTAAGCTTTAGAGAGCTTTATTTTGTTTTTGTTTTGGTAGCCCATTATATAGAGCACTTCAGGCTCTATTTATTTGACTACCTTAATATATAGTTCCTTAAAATTTGTAATTGCTTTTATTCTATTATGGCTCCTCCTTATAAAAAAAATTTCTATTTTGGTAGCCCATTACCAAAGGCAGTTATGGCTCGAATCATTTAGCTTAGCCTTAATCAATAAAGCTAAAGCTATAGTAATTGTTAGAGCCTTTTCTTTTTTTGGCTTCTCTTCACATACCTTTTCGCTACCTAATGACAAGGGAAATTAATTTGCCAAAAAGAAACAAAATAGAAAAAACTTCCATCAGGCCTGGCCAAAACCAGTGAACAACAGTGACAATAATAGCAGCAAAAACAAAGGAACAATATAGAGATGGACATATATGAACAGACAAATGAAAATCCAATGTATGCGAGTCTAGCAACTAATAGGATTTTGATGATGCTGATGTTGAGGAGAGTGGTTTTACATCTGTGTAGAAACAAATGATTCACATGTTTATTACCCTTGGCTGCTTTTAACCCTTGGTCATAATAAATTTTTGGATATGATTTTATTTCTTTGTTTTTTGGTTAATGGGACAAGGGTAGTAACTTTTTGGTGTTTCTGTGTGCGATTTCAATTGACTCTCATTTGCTGCGCTAGTTGCTTGGCCACTTGGAATTGTTTGTAGTTAGTTTTGCATAAAACGTTGCTGGAATGGATTTTTATCAAATACCAAGATTGTATGTGTTGACCCATGAAATGAGTTTTGTTGAGTTTTTGTTAGGGAAAATTAAATTTTGTATTTCTAACAAACCACAAATAAGCCAAACAATCTAACAAAAATAAATTTTTATTTTCCAAAACTTTTTTCCCCAACTTTTCTAGCAGCTTTAACAATTATAATTAATTTGTCACTACTGCTTGCCGGTGGTTTTTTTTCTGTCAAGCCAAATATGTAAATTGTTCAATTTTTGGCTCAAATATAATATTTTCCTGAACTTGTTTATTTTGCTTTACCACCCACCCCCTTTTTTCATCATACATACTTATATTTAACACCCACTTAACACAATTATGAATATTTCCACAAATTTCACCACAAATCTGTATTAAAGTACTTGTCCTTTTGCTGGCAAACCCCTCTTGTTTTGTTTTCCACCTAAATATTTAACCTTCCTCCCCAAACTCTCTATGACCACATGTATTCCAAAATAAAGGTATTTTTAAGGTCAGGAACATTCTGATTTAGGTAGGGGGGAAGGGGGAGTATAAGTTTTTAATAAATTTATTTATTCATATTGCATTCAGCATCTACATAAGCCGATTTATTTATAAAACCGCATACAAAAGCCAAAATGATCATTTGGTTTGATTTTACTTTCTGTTCAGGTTGTTTTTGTTTTATCCTGATTCTCACAGTGTGCCTTAGTTTTTATGTTTGTTTTGAAACCTTTGGAAAAGGAAAAAAAACAAAATTAAATTAATTCATTAAAAAAGTTTTATGAATATTTAAGAGCAAAACAAAAATTAATTAAGAGAATTTGTTGATTGAGTTCAGGGAATTAAATGACATAGATTGTTTTTTTTTTTGCAGGACAAAAATTTAAGGACGTTTTTGTTACAAAATACATACATAGTTTAATATTGGGCATATAAAGAAAATAAGAACAGATGGCTTATCTTTTGCACATGGTTTGTGTCCTTAATAACTTATGTGGCACTTTTAAGAGCAAACATCCGTAATTTTGTCTCACTTAAACATATAATTTGCTTGAAAACCCTTTTTTTGCAAACAAATGATCCCTGGGCACAGGGACACATATAGAAACTGTATGGCTGTCTCGTTGGCGCACGCAGGCACCACCTTAAATCTGAGAAGTTTAACATATGATATAGGTGCTTTGATCTCGAAGAGTAAGCAACTTTTCGCATACAAATTTCGTCTCAGCCAGAAAGATGGAAAAAGGTCATAACCAATTATGACTAATACTTTTAATAAATTTACATTTTACCAATGTTTAACTTAAGCCCTTTAAAGTTTTCAAAAATTCTACATTTATAAGCTCTATATCTTTCTGCGATTCACTTTTCCCACTTCGTTCTAAAAAACGTGCACACATATTTCAACTATTTTCTAAGTAAAATATGAACATTAAAATTTAAATTCCGATTAGCAAATCTACTGAAATATTTATTGCAGCATTTAAGTAGTCAATGTTACCTGAATTTCATAATATATAAAAAAAGTCGATTTTGGCATCAGCCTGCATATGGCCAAAAAATTATATTGCAACATGCCAGATGTGTATCGCATGGTGAAGTCAAAAATCTGTAAATGAAATGAAACAAAAAACGGAAATGCAGGTAGTTGTAATGACAAAACTGTTGAACTTATTTAATGCAGACCGAAAAAGCAACTCAAAAATGCAAAGTTGATGGGGCTTAATAGGGGAATTTGGATTACACTACCTGAAAATTTTTGAAACTAAAACACTATGGAAATAAGTATCAGGAGCCAAACAAATTACAGCATTTGATATCGATCAAAATTTACATTTAAATTGTACTGTATTTTCAATCTCAATAAAACGCTGTGATTTGGCTCCAGATAATGTCAAGATGATTCGTTTGGGTCTAGTGTTACCCGAAAAGCCCGAATTATGCGACCAGAAATAAATTATATTTTACCATGACCACTCTCGGTTACATGTTACAAACGATTTAGAAAATACTGGTTGGAAAGTTTGGTTTCTCCCGCCTTATAGTCCAGAGCTCGATGGACGGAGCATCTACAATTTTTTTAAATCGAAAATTTAGGAAACTAAATAAAGGAATATTAAATACTCCATAATTTCCTTATGTTTATTGATACCGAAAGATCAAAAAAATTTTTATATTAAAAGATTTTGTTACTCCTGCTTAATTTCCAATTTGTATTCTTGATAAGAACACTGAAACTTGTTGTTGATGGGATAAGCTATTCCTATGCGCATTTCACTGGGGAGTGTAAGAAGAGATAAACTCACTGTTTATTGTTGATGTTTTTGTTTAAACTTAGATAATGTTACAAGTAGAACTGTTGCTTACAATTCTTATACGCTTAACAGTTTTATTTGGTGTAATATCTTTAGTTTTTCTAAAATCTTTTTGGATGAAGTTTCCTGACGATCTGGCCTAAGCAACCAGTGAAATGCGCATAGGAATAGCTTATCCCATCAACAATAAATTTTAGTGTTTTTTATCAAGAATAAAAAATGGGAATTAAGCACGAATAACAAAATCATTTTAATAAAAATTTTGTATTCCCCAAAAAAAAAAAAAAAAAAAAATTATTTTGATAAATTGTTATATATTTTTTATAATGTTTCGGTTTGAATTTAAATCTTTAAATGATTACCGAAATTTATGCTACAGATCCGTGCACTTTGTTTTCAAGGTTATTTAAAAACATATTACAATTTAACTTTTACGGCTATTAAATTTATATTTGGCGCTATTAAATAAACTACTATAACTTTATATGTAATAGCTAAAATTATTATACAATCGAGGCTACCTTGTGATAACTTTCCTTGTTTCCTGTTACTGAAGATCTACTGTTATTAATAATTCAAGGCTATCAAAACAATTTGTTTAAATATAAAGCCATTCAAAGAAAAAATGGATGCTTTTATAGTTTTGGATACCGAAACTGACTTAGTTATTGATATTCAAAGCTAATTATAGGAGAGGTATTGTTGTACGTTTTAAATCTTGTAGAACTAAAACTTTTTTAAGTAGACAAATTTTTCGGTGCAACTAAGTAAGCCAGTGTTTGAGTCTACTAAATGAGCAACCATTTTATTAAAAAGGCTTAAATTGCTTTATTTCTTAAAACTAAAAAGAGTCAAGAATATTTCATTGTCATTTTAGAATAAGCAATAAATCTCTATTTAACAGTAGCCGCAGCTGCTTTTTATTTAGATATATTTTAGTAGCCCTAGTTTCTTATCATTTGGATCTGAGTAAAGCACTCAGACTTATTTAAAAAGAAAGACTTATTATAATTGCTAATTAGTAGACTTATTGTACAATTATAGAAAAAAGTCTTTAAAATTAGCTATTTTCATTTTATATTTTAAATCACAAAAATAGCCAATATATTATTATATTCTAAGCTATTAAAAATAGTTATGATTTCTTTGTATGTATATAAAGATGCTTAATACTTTTTAGCTGTACATTCGAATAGCTGTAAAAAGAGCCAAAACAAATTGTATACTCAAGGCTACTAAATCTCTTTGCTTTCAAAAGCTACTATGATTTCATCCCCTTAAAAACCCCTAAAAACATTAATTAAACTTAAAGCTTTGAGGCTACTTAAGAGCCAATCTACTTTTGCATTCAAAGCTACTAAAAAAAAGCTATGGTTTCATCGTTTTTAACTAAATACTTTTTTTGGCATTCTTATCAAAGTTACTTAAAGATTTGCAACTTTTTTTTTCAATTTCCTTAGCTAATCCCGCGAAGCTCTACGCTTGTCTACGGTAAAGAAAACGAGTTTCTGGCGGGAGTCGAAGCCGCAACCCTGGCGCTGATAGACTAGCTCACTACCAGCTAGCCTTCCGGGTTTTAAGCTTGCTTTTTTGAGCTACTTATGCTTGAGATTTCTACTTAAAAATAAACATATCTCCTTTATTTCCTTAAGCATTATTACTTTAGCTTTTGGGATACCAAAGAATTGTTTTTTTTTTTTTGCATATAAACTTAAGGTTATTAAAACAGTTATACTTAAGGCTGGGTAATTCCATGTCAAAACGACCAAGAGTGGGACACGACCCCTTCCGATTTTAATAAAATTTGGTGAGAAGGTTCCTTTTATCTTATTAGGAACATATATGGACGAAAAAAATTTTTAAAATTTGTTTTTCGAAAGTTATGTCATATTCAAAATGTCATAATTTCGGGGAATTAGCCGAATGTGTTGAGCTTATTTCTTCAATGTCTCGAAAACTACTTGACATACGAAGATGATTTTGATGTAATTTTAAAGAGAATACTTGAGGCTACAAACTATAAATTGAAAAAAAAATTATATTTTTTAAATGTAATATCTGCAAAATGTTAAATTTTAAAAACGGACTAACTCAAAAACCTATTTTTTTATTTAGCTGATTTTTTTGTATAATACCTCAAACTGTTCTTTAAAAATCCTGAAACTTTGAAGGTGTTTTTTTTCTTTTTTAAGATATGATTTTTTTCCTTTCGCAACCCTTAAAAAAATAATATTAAAATAGAATTTTAATATTGTAATTTTGAGCAATAAGTACACTGTGCTAGTTGCAAACAAACGACCAGCCGCACACCTGGCATTTTACCCTAATTGGGGACGCTGAATCCAGTGGTGCTAACCGTTTTTTTTTAGGTTAGCTCTTGTTTTCAAGATATATCGTTATTTCGAAAATGTAAGAGGTTGCACAGCATATCGAGCCCTAACCGCGAAAATAACGTAAGCGACATGATTTTCAATTTTCGTTTTTTTAAATAAATGACTTTATTGGCAACACTTGCATCATCTCCTAAAATGTCATGGCCACATAAGGTACCGTTACGATTTTATAGCAAGAACAAATTTATTGTAAGCGACAAATTTCATACAAAATTTATATGAAATAAAATAAAAAATCTCTCTCCTGTAAAATTTGATTTTTGGCGCTTACGTTATTTTCGCCGTTAGGGGTCGATATATTCGCGTAACTCAAAAACGGTTTAGTTTATTGAAATAACTAAAAAAAACCGAAATTCGGCAATAAAAAATAAAGTAGGGCTGGTCATACCCATCTAGGAGCATCCTACGCGCTGCAGGAGCCAAATTAAAGAATTTTATTAAGCCGCAATATTTGTATGGTACAGCGCGTAGGATGCTCCTAGATGGGTCAAATGTATGACCAGCCCCACTTTATTTTTTATTGCCGAATTTCGGTCGTGTCCCACTCTTGGTCGTTTTGACATGAAATTACCCGGCTATCAAAATAGCAAAAATTGGCTATTAATTTAAGGCGACGAAAAGTGCTTGAAAGTGATTTTTTACTTAAAACTAAGCCAAAACTGGCTGTAAATTTAGGCTAGATAAAAAGGTGCAGAGTTTCTATACTTTAATGTATGCTAGGAGCAACAAAGGTTTTAGACTTATGGCTAAAATGACAAAGGGCTTTAGAGTTTGGATAATTAAATTTAATAAAACTGATAAAATGGGACGTATATTCATGATTTAAAAAAAGAGTTTATAAGGTTCAGCAACTTAAGGCTATGAAAAAAGCGAAAATTTACACAGATTAAGGCTACAGGAAGTATATACTACAAATTAAATTAAGGCTATCAAAAGAGCATTAATCTTTCTAAAAAGGTTGAAAAAAGTGCTATACTTTAGACTTTTGGAAGAGCTTAAATTGGTTACACATTTACCTCTTCAAAAAGAGCTGTAAAGTTCTGATGCATAAGGCTTCCAGTTTGGGCTTCAAGCACATCTGTGGTTTCTTCATGTACATGCATTCAAAATTCTCGGTTGCTACCAAATATGCCACTCAAGAGTTCTTAAACCGCCAATTTTTTGTTTAGAGCAAATTGCGATAAAATTTTAGGTGTAAAAATTCAGGTGAATATTTTTTTTTTTTTTTTGAAAATATTTGTTCTCATTAGACCCAAATTTTTTTAAGTTTTTTTCATTCCCATTGTGCATTGTGTTCCAAACACTTTGACAAACTTTGTCTATTGCTACTAAAAAAAAACAATCGAATTTTATTTTCATAAAGGTAGTGGCAACAACATTTATTTACTATAAACACAAATATGATGCAAGTTTATTTAAGCCAACGAACTTGTTGCCACTGCTACTTACAACTCTGCGATGTTGAAATTTAAAAAAAACCACACGTAGTTGTCTTGATATAAGAAGCATATTCGTTTTAGTTTTCTTCAGCTGGTTTTCAAATTCAATTTCTAAAGATTTTTTTTTTGTAGTTAACAAAAGTTTGAATAAAAAAGCTGATATTTCGTATGGTCTACTGACTTACTGGCCATCATTTAAAGCATAAAATGCATGCTACGTCTGTTGCAGTTAAACCAGAGCTAAACCAACTTTAACTAATGCTGGCAATAGCTTTCTGTCTTAAAGTCTACTGGTAGAGACTTCAACTAAATGTTGCATTACTGCTCTAATGTTTGGCTGCTTTAAGTTGAATTATTTGTGTTTTTTTTTATTTTACTTTATGAGGTTTGATGTTGATCATAATTATTGCGACACTTGAATTTAAACGCGTTTTTTGTTTTTAGTTTGTTGTACACAAATTTTATTTTCAATTAAGTAGAGACACTTGCAATTGAATAACTCTAAATTGAGACTGTTTGTAGTTTTTCTTTGGCGAATTCTTAAACTTAATTTAAAGTTGTATTTTTCTGCAGCAACTTGGCAAAATTTTATTTCAGTTTACTGGCGGCGTTTTTCGTGTAAAGTTTATAAAAGAAAAAGTTCTTAAAGAAATATAAAAAAAAAAATTCTTAATAAATAAATTTTATTAAATTTTCTAATGCCATTGAATTTGTATTACTTTTTTGTCTTTTCTCTTTTATGCCCAGTGGGCTGGGCGAAAAGTGAAGATACATTTTTAACCGATTCGCGTAAGTGTGGTGAAAGTGAAGAAATATGTAGTGATAAATAAAATTATTAATTAAAAATAAATTTTTTTATTGTATAAAATGTTGTAATGCTTATGTACATATTTATTACGTATATTGCATAATACAAATAAAAAAAAAATGTTGAAAAATAGTTTATAAAAATAATATTATTTAATAAATTAAATAAAATTATTTCAAATGATTAACGAATTAAACATTATACTAATGGCCAATTTCACCAATTCTACTTAAATATCAGTTCATGTTTAAATATAGTTTTTAAATAATTATATTTTTATTTGACAGGAAAAATAAATTTTAAACATAAATTGGTGAAATCGGCCATTAATAATTTTATTGGAAAACAAGTAAAAATCTTCTAAGCTGCAGTGCGAAATATATCATACCCCCGATCAAGAATTAGAATATCTCGGAAGTGTCTATCGGGATCTTTAATAAATCTTCATAAATTCTGACATAACAATTTGTTTTATGTTTGTACCCGCAGAGAAAAAATATGGTTGGGCATAGTTACGGCAACTACGCTATGTTTATTGTAACAATATCTTGTTCTCGCACACAAATAATTGTTTTTTTATACCCTTCACCACAGGTGGTGAATAGGGTATATATAAGTTTGTCATTCCGTTTGCAATTCCTATAGTATTGATGTTAGACCCTATAAAGTATATATATTCTGGGTCCTTATGAGGAGCGAAGTTGATTTAACGCTGTCCGTCTGTCCGTTGAAATGGGTTTTCCGAAGACCCCATATATAATGGGGGCCAGGTTATTATACATTTATGTCACATATGGTAGCATATTCGTTTTAGTTTTCTTCAGCTGGTTTTCAAATTCAATTTCTTAAGATTTTTTTTTTTTTTTTTTTGTAGTTAACAAAAGTTTGAATAAAAAAGCTGATATTTCGTATGGTCTACTGACTTACTGGCCATCATTTAAAGCATAAAATGCATGCTACGTCTGTTGCAGTTAAACCAGAGCTAAACCAACTTTAGCTATTGCATTACGCTGTCCGTCTGTCCGTTGAAATGGGTTTTCCGAAGACCATATATATAATGGGGGCCAGGTTATTATACATTTATGTCACATATGGTCCGGAATTGTTTGCTATTGAAATTCAGCAAAATCGGTCCACAAATGGCTGAGATATGAGTAAAAAACCACGACTGCCTCAAATTGTTTCCTTTAAAGGTCCAATTAGACGTGACATTACCATACCAACACTGTATTACCAAAACGAAATAAACATACCATACAAACCAATTCAATTTTTTGTTTTGCTACTTACAGTGGCTATGGTAATACAGTGTTGGTAATGTGGTTTTTTTAGTTGTTTTTTTATACGCTTCACTTCACAAGTGGTGGATTTTATTTGTAATGTGTTTAATTTTACGCATACACATACACATTAATGCATGTATATGATTTGCCGCTCAAATAAAGAAACAAACTCATAGACTCAATATATTTTAATTTAACGCTTCTTTAGTAAAAGCTTTCGTAGCCGAGTTGTTAAGTTCTCTCCTGAGACTGATAATATTGCCAGTTCGAACCCCAAAAAGAATTTTTTTTAATTTTTTTATTTAACTTTTTTATGTTCTAAAAAACGATTTTAAGATTATAAAACGAATTTCAAACATCAACTTTGGCAAAAGAGGAAACAGGCTTAGGCACATATATAAATTTTTTGTCTTTTTATATTCTTCGGCATGACGAAATGAAAAGTTGGCGTGGCTCAATTAATATTTATTTATACCTATCTAAAGAACGTTATTTATGTATATAACTTTTTGTTCTTATCTCATCATGGTGAAATGTATATAAGATTCGGTATAGCCGAATATAGCACTCTTACTTGTTTTTATTTAGTATCAGCAATATTTACTGTCAACATATCAACGTTTATCGCAATTATAAATTTGAGTAGTGTTGACCGAAAAATAATCATTTTTCTAACAACAAAATAATGATAACTTTGAAAACATATTAAATTACTCACAACCATTTCATTATATTTAATAGCCATAACATGACATCTTTCTATACGTGTACTCATAATATGTTTAAGATCCAATCATAATATCTTTACTCTAATAATATTTTGTAATCGTCATTTCGTCAGCTCAGAATTCGTTTGGCGCATAATTATGTTTCTTATCATAATATGTTGCTCTTAGAATATGTTTACCACAACCATGTTTTTTCTTTGCGTGTATATTCATTTTGTCTGATATCAAATATCCAATGAGATACCATGGAATTCAATTCAAACAGAATTCCAACCGTACACCAACAAGAACTCTTAGCAAAGTTTACAATGCAATGCCAGAAAAATCAGACAGATCTATCAATTCTATTATTACATAGTGATACAATGGAATTCCATTCAAACAGCATTACCACAGTAGAACAAAACTGAACTCCTTGCGAAGTTGCAAATGCAATTCATCTATACATTAGAGCCTGTTCGGAAATGCATTACTACGCTGCATATGATGCGCATTTGTTATTAGTTTGCGAAGCTTATGCCAAGCATCTGATGCCGATGCTAGTTTACTACGCAGTTTGGTTTTATTTTTTATTTGAAGACAATATGCATCAGCCATTATGAGTTCTTAAAATTTTTTTGCGCACCATCTGCTTTTGTTATGTTATTTTTATTATGAACGCATTGTGCTTCAGATGCAGCGCAATGGTGCAACTCAAAACAGTCCCTATATCAGACAGATCCTCGAAAGTAACAAATCCCATTTGCATAGTCAGTCTCTTGCCAGCACAAGACAGTCACACCGGAGGTCTTTAAAACTCTCCTTTTGGTTTCATTTTTAAAAAGTAAACATAGTGGCTTAAATCTGTACATACACTGTGCATGTAGCCGGGAAATGTCCAGTGATTATAGACACAAGTAGTGGCGCATCCCTTCTGGTCATCGATAGTAGAGAAATAGTACACTTGTCCTCTCTGTAAGGCCGCAATTGTTTGGCAATCCTGGAACCAGCGAGTCTGGCCTATTTGTTGTTCCCTGTATCAATAGTCCTTTGCCGAAGTTAGAGCTTGCAAGAGAGCAAGGGTACCCCCATGCCGTCCAGAGCAAGTTTAACTCTTAAGAAGGTACAAAGTCTAGCAAGCTCACCCACCCTGATGTTCACCAGAACGTCCCAGTACCTTGGGAACTAAATGATTCTTATATAAAACTCCTAAGCCAATCTCCTTTTTAGATTAGCGATAGTCGAGGACTGATTTTTTTTCTCAGTTACGAGGACAAAGATATTTGTAGATTGACTTGAACATATTTGTTCAGCTGTAATCGGATCTACTAGCTAAATTGCTATAAGATTTATGAAATTTACTGCCAGTTTCACCAAGTTCAGTTATAATTTACTGACAGTCAACAATATCCTTTTTGACAGTTAAAGTGATAGTAATCTCTTCCAATACAAAACTTGATATATTCAAAACGTCCGTGAAATCTACGATTGTGTACGGATGCTAGTTATGAAAAGCAGGAATTAAAGATGTCAACGCAATCCAGACATTGATCAGTCGCTGTCTACGACGCTTACTGAAAATATTCTGGCCAGCCACTATCTCCAACCAATCCCAATGGCAGAGAACAAAGCAAATACCAGTCAAAACCGGAAATTATCCGAAGGAAATGGAGGCATACCCTACGGAAACCGAAGAGCAACATCACAAAAGTAGCCATTGAATGGAGCCTACAAGTATTTTGTTCGGCATCTTTTTTCTTGAATTGGTTTAATTTTAATTCTTGTTCAAAACAAAATGAACTAAGGTGCCACTATTTTTTCAATTTGCATTCATATTACAACAAATTTTTTTGCTGAATAATTAAATAAAAAAAAATAAATATAATTAAAACAAGTAAGAAAGTATAGTCGGTCAAGCCCGACCATATGATACCCAACACCACAGTATTAAAAAACACATCATGCTTATAAGTATGTCCCTATAAATATGTATTTATCGATGTTTATAAATCGGTTTGAAAGTTTGTGAGAGGCAGAAATTGCCCCCTACCTGCCCTTGTGGTCCTATTTTTGAAAAACTGTATAGCTTATGTGTTCATATAGATATGGATCTATCTATGTTTTAAATTTCATTAAAATCGGTTTGAGAGGCACAAATTGCCCCTATCTCCCCTCGTGGTCTTTTTTTTTTTAAATGCATCCCTTTGATGGCCATAAAGATATGGTTTTATCTTTGTTTTAAATTTCATTAAAATCGGTTTGATAGTTTCTGAGAGAAAGAAATTTCCCCCTATCTTCCCTCGTGGTCCTACGATTCGGCCCGTTTTCAATAGGCTTGGTCCTTGTGCCAATAAGAACATTTATCAAATTATTATCAAATTATTTGCGCACAAAGGATCATGGACAGCCAGCCTGCCAGCCAGCCGGACGGACGTCGTTAGTTCGACTCAGAAAGTGATTCGATCGGTATGCTTTAAGGTGGGTCTAGGACACCAGCAGAATGTATTGAATTGTCTGGCCCGCTGCGGCCCTCGTCAGCATTCTTTGTAACACACGATATACACTGAAAAAATTTTCTTCACAGATCCAATGAAATTTACATTAAAATTCAACCTATGTAACCCTTCATTGGATTAATGAAGGATTAATAAAATCAATGACAAAATGTTCATTGATTTTATGAATTCTCATTGAAAAAATGGATAAAATAATCGTTTGTCATTAAACTAATGCAAAATTTTCATTGATTTTATGAAACATTTTATTAATCCAATGAAGGGTTACATAGGTTGAATTTTAATGTAAATTTCATTGGATCTGTGAAGAAAATTTTTTCAATGTAGTGATAATTTATAAATTGAACGTATTTAACCCATCTATTTTAACAAATAGAATCTGGGAATTATTTCTTTTCAACTTTTTTTTTTAAAGTTAAAGGAATAGGACTATTACAAAAAAACTTTATAAAATACATAACTGAAATTTAGCTCATAGAATAAATCCGAAAAATAAAAAAAAAATTATATGTTAAATGTATATCGTCGCAGTAATTAAAGAAGGCAGTAACTGAAAAAACATAAAATATTCACCATATCCAAAAAACCTGTATGAAAGAAAGTAGAAAAAAGTTCATTACACAAAAACGATACAACTTAGGAACATGATTTTAAAAATGTATTTTTAGTTTTTCTCGCTTTATCTATTGGCTCTAAACATGTCCTCTCAAGTCTATTATTCCCGGTGATTCGGCGGCTTACAGCAAACCATTTTTTTTTTTGCGTAAGTGTTTTTTTTTTTTTGCATCATACAAATATGGGACCGGGACCAATCGACGCAGTATTTTATTCTTATAAAAATGATGCAAAAAAACGTATTTTCGATTTTTTGTCAGTTACAGCGTTCTTTAAATCCTGCGACGGTATAATAAAGTAACTTATGAAAAGAAAAAATCACTTTCCTGTTGTCGTCCATTTCATTTTAGAATACAGTTTAAAATAAGTAGTTTGCTAGTTGTGCCGCCATTTTGCATAATTGCTTCCATCTGTAAATCATATGGTAGCTTTGTTTTTCTGGACAAATTTTCCGAAATGGGTAAAGCGTTTTGCCAAACACCCTCAGTAAAAAAATTATTCTCCGGACAAAAATATTGTTCGGAACGCATGGATGAATCCACCTTAAGAGTGCTTTTTAGGGGCATACATGGACACAAAGATCCTAGAATAACTAATACAAGATTTTGTAAAAAAAATTTAACTATCCTGAAAGTTGTTTATGCAACGTTTTAGTTTAGACTTAGGACAGTTTTAGTAATTTTTTGCATTGGGTGTTATCTAAAGCATATAGAAGCCAACATTTTTGTCAAATGTATGACACTATAGACCGAATACCCTAACGATTTTTGGAAGTAAGTCTAACTAATGTAGGAGCATGAACTGAAAACTGAAAACGATCAATAACCACGAAATTTTGCATTTAAGTTCTAATTAACATTAAAGTTATTGGTGCCTAATTTAGGAATAATAAAGGAAGCTAAAGAGATTTTTGGTAGGGAGACTTATTTTGTCTAAAATTTTCTTGGAGGCTACCAACTTTTTGTCAGATTTATGGTACTTTAATGTGAATGGTACTTGTATAAGGGCTATGATCCCCTGTGGGCTTCTTAACACTTCTTTTTGTTACTTTACGAATCACTTTAAATCCCCACCACTTTCTTGGGTTGCTATCTTCTTAAAACTAAGTTTAACTAATCCTTTGAATTTTGATTCTTTACTTCTTAAACAGCAGATTACATCAAGGGTTGTCAGATTGCTGATAAAAACTTTACCCGATGTTCAACCGACAGTATACAAAAATTATTTGACAAACTAAATGGCGGTAAGTTGAAAAAGGAAAATTTCAAATTTATAAATTAAAAGCCATTAAAATCTTTTGCTATTTCTTTAGGCATTCCCGGCTTGGACAGCATAAAATCATTCGATCCTTTCTACTTAAATCGCATCAAGATTACCCAGGGCAATAGTCAGGCAATAAATTTAAAAGTTGAACTGTCAAATGTCAAAATAATTGGTTTTGGTCATACACATGTTTTGGAGAGTGAGTAAGTTAAGAGAAGACTAAGGATTTGAATACTCTGTTTTTTTCTTTCTTTCAAATTATTTTAAAATTTTCTTAGAGTTTCCCCTAAAGACTTTAGTTGGAAGACAACATTTGTTTTGCCTGTCATGAAATTACAGGGAGATTACAGTCTATTCGGTAGAATCTTGCTGATACCTTTGAATGGTAGAGGTGAAGTGTTTTTAGATGCGGGTAAGTGAAATAAATCCCCAAAATTTCATAGATACTGAAATAATTTATTTTTTTTTTCAGAAAACATGACTGTTGTTATGCACACCAAAACCCGATTGTATGAAAAAGGTGGCTTTACATTCTATAATGTGACCAGTACCCATGTCAATTTCAAATTGGAGGGCTTGAAATCCTATTTCTCAAACCTTTTTAATGGGCAAAAACAATTGGGTAAGCCTTGTGCAAATGTCTGAAATAACTTTAAGTCAATATATTCTTAAATTTTCACACAATTTAGAGGACAGCACAAATAAATTCTTCAATGACAACTGGCGCATGTTAACCGATGCCTTGTATACAGTTATTACTCAAACTATTCAAGACATTTTACTCGATGTCCTGAGAAAGATATTCCACTTTATACCGGCCAATTTCTTTGTCACCGACATACCCACCTCAGAGCAATTGTATGGCAAAACGAAACCTAAAAAATCTTAATGAGATAAATGCACTTTTTATGTAAAAAAAAAATTATAATTGTAAATGTTGTAAAGTTAATGTTAAGTAAGTAATTTGTAAATTGTTGTTAGTAAATGCGAGTACTTTGGTGTAAATATTTCATTGTAAAAATAAAAATAAACGAAAATTTCTTAAAATAACTTAATTTGGTTTAAAATCGCATTAAAAATAACACTGCGCCCAGCATTCATTTGTTGTAGACCCATAAAAATCCTTAACCAAACAGCAACGATCAATTAAGTTTTTATCCACAAACAAAATTCGTAATGCTGTTGTTCTAGGCATTAAATTCGAAATTTATACACTCGCAATCAATTCGCGTCGACCAGAGAAGGACAAACGGGAAAAATTAATTGAAAGATTGAATATGACATAACTTTTGAAAAACATTTTAAAATTTTGTTTCGTTCCTAATGTTCGTTATAGGATAAAAGGAACCTTCTCACCAAATTTCATTAAAATCGAAAGGGGTCGTGTCTCATTCTTGGTCGTTTTGACATGGAATTACCCACTAAATCAAATTACAAATATAGTGGAATTTTGAATATAAAATCAATCCATAGTATCGGGTGATTTTTTAAGAGCTATAGGAAAGTTAAAAAAAAAAAACACATAAAATTCAGAAAAATGCTTGAAATCTTTATTTGAATCGATGGTACGGTCCATATAATTTAATGTTTGAAGATTACTTCATGCAAATGTTGACCGTGACTGCGCTTCAAATGGTCCATGCGCATAGTCCAATTTTGGCATACGCTTTCCAACATTTCGGCCGGTACCTCATGAATAAATGCTTCAATGTTGTCTTCCAATGCGTCAATTGAAGCGGGCATGTGTGTACAGACATGAGCTTTAACATAGCCCCACAAAAAATAGTCTAAAGGCGTTAAATCGCACGATCTAGGCGGCCAATTGACCGGCCCCGAACGTGAAATAAAATGTTCACTGAACTCGCCTCTCAATAAGTCCATTGTTAAGCGTGCTGTGTGGCATGTGGCACCGTCTTGTTGAAACCACATGTCATGCAAGTCAAGCTCTTGCATTTTGGGCTAAAAAAAAGTTGGATATCATCTCACGGTAGCGCTCACCATTCACAGTTACGTTACCATTTGCATCATCTTTGAAGAAGTACGGTTCAATGATGCACCAGCCCGTAAACCGTACCAAACTGTGACTTTTTTCAGAGCACGCATTTTGATAATAAAATTCAATAATTTGCAAGCGTTGTTCGTTTGTTAGACGATTCATGGTTAAATTATAGACCAAACTGAAGATGTTTGACAGTGAAACAAAACACGAAACGTGCGTCAGCTGTTTAAACCAGTGCTGCCAAAAAGATAATAGCTAAAAAATCACGCATTTTAAAAAGACAAATTTTCGAGAGTAGATCCTATTCGGTAGCCATGGAAAATCATGATCGCGCCAAAACAAAATTATGTTGTGAGGTTAAAATTCATTTACAGAAAAAAATGAAAATGGATTTCAATTCAAAATTTGTAATATTATTAAAAAAATAAATAAAATTTGCACCAGTAAACAAATTAATAGTATCAATTAAATATTTTTTGAGACTTACAACATTTTCTAAAGAAATATTGGTGATATGTATAATTAAACTTTTTTTATTCACTTGATTAAATTTTTAATTAAAACTGATTTTATTTTTGATTAATAGTTTAATTGCACACAAAAAAATATGTTAATTTTCCTGTGTATAAGCTACCCAATAAAAAATTTTATCATTTTGCGAAGCACTAAAGGTACATTTAAAAAATAAGCGCATAATTATGCGCTACGCAATAAGACATACAGAAAAGCAGTAAAGTAAGTGTAAGAACTCTCAACAACTTAAAAAAAAAATAACATTTCAAGTGCTACGGCATTCCCTTACTACGAAGCAGGTTTGTAAAAAATAACTGTATCAAAACATTCAGTGTCTAAAGATGATCGTTACATCCAACAATATTTATGTGCGCTGAATAATGCGCTTTATGTGTCACAAATGTATTGCTTCAAAGTGGGAACTCGCCATATAAAATTCATGTCTTCCGAAAGCGCAATGGTAAGCGAAACCCTTCTGTTTCTCCCTTACAAACCTGCTTCGTTGGAAGCTCCATTTTTTATTGGGTATTTTTGTGTTGAATCTTTTTTAGATATATACATCTTCATATAAGTTCGAGCTATTTTCGTCTTTAAGATATTTTAGAAAGGGGATTTAGATGGTACCTTAGGGGTTTCTGGTCCTTCTAGCACAATATTTTGTTATGACATAGTTTAAGTTATTGTCGCCGAATTGTGTGTCAATACCAACATTCATAAGGAAAATTTGGCATAAAAAACTATTTTCGGGAGTAGCAGTTGTATGCAAATAGGGACGAAAAGTAAACCAGTTCATTTTGACTAGTATAAAAAGCGATGCGAAAAGTAACCCGATTCATTTAAACTTGAATAAACCGATGCAATTTGCAGCGGCTGAAAAATAAACCGGTTAACTTTTAATCAAATAACATAAATCATTTAGAAAGGTACAAAACCATTCATTCAGATGACTTAGAAAAATGTAACGACTCTGTATATTAAAGGTGGCCCATCTCATTTAACTGGCTTCTATTTAAATGTCAGTTAACTCTTTTTCTACAAAAAAAAAAAGAAAAAAAACATACAGTGCAATCGTAAATGGTCTCAACCGCAAATACAATGAAACCGTATGTGTTAAATTAATTGCCCTGTTTCCTGATGCTGCTGTTCTTGATAGTGTTGCCATATCATTGGTGTTTGGTTGGTGTATTACATTACATTGTTATTGTTGTCGGTGCAACTGCTGTATCGCTGTTGGGTTTTTCCTTTTTGTATTTTTAATTGTAATTTTTACAGCAATTAATTTATTTTATTAAACAGTTATTTTTACTCAGAACTCAGGACTTCTACTAGGCACACAACACATTTGACTGTATTTTAAAATGCATGAGTGCTGTACTCTTATGTGTGAATGTTAATGGCTGTGTGTGTATATTATTTGGTTACTTGTCCTGCACTTGTTTTTTTTTCGCCTACAAAAAGTGCATTTAATTTGTCCAGTGTCCAAATGCAACAAAATTGGTTGTCGTTTCAAAAATGTTTTGTGGTTTTTGTGATTTTAAATTGGCTGCGTTAACCAAATAAATTTATTTAGATTAATTTTATTTAATGTTTTAGACAATGTTTTACGAGCATATTTAACTAGTGAAACACTCACACAGACGTACACTCGGTCAAAAATGTTTGCTCACACTAACATAAGTGGTATGAAAAAAAAATAAATAAATTGTTTTAAATTAAATTATAGAATGTAAAAAATTGTGAGCGAAACTGTTGCGGTGTGAGTTATAATGAAGCCATAATGTGTTCAAAATTATGGTAAAAAAGAAAAATTATTTTAAGCAGAAATAAAGAAGAAAAATTACCGCATCATATAAATTGGAGAGAGTAAAATAACTCGGTTTGTTTAGAAACTCGTAAACCTTTAACTGTGGAGGTGTTGGTAAATTTTACCCTCTCTATATATTTTTTTTAAAATACTCTATTCCGTTGCGCTAAATCAATTTAATTCTATGCCCCAAAATTTCACCTCCACAGTTAAAAGTTAAAAATGAAACGGGTCATTTAAAATCGAAAGAAATGTAAACTTATATAATAAAAAATGACAATTTAACCGGTTCATTAGGAATCGAATAAAATATAAATCGGTTTATTAAAAATCGGATTATATATCAACCGATTTATGTAAAGTTAAATAAATTTTTAGACGTTTTCCATAGAATCAACAAAAATATATAAAACGCTTAATGTGGAAACCCATGAATTTTGAACCGGTTCATATAGAAATAATTAAATTAAAGTTGAATTATATAAAATTGAGATACAAATTCAAATAAAGAGTAAAACATTTCATATAAATTAAATGTGCGCCGATTCATATAGAATCAAATAAAATTTGAATCTGTTAAAAATATATTGAATGGAATGTAAACCGGTTCATATATACTCATATAAAGTTTGAATCAGTTCATACAAAATCAATTAATCTATGAACCCGCTTAATGTAAAATTGAAAAGGATATAAACCGGTTCACATGAAACCGAAAAAAAAATTACTGAACTATTTGAAATATTAATTGATTGATATATAACATAATTTGTTCTGGTTGATAGAGAATTAAATCAAATTTGGTTCATATAGAGCTAAAGAAGATGTGAACCAGTTCATATAAAATTAAACGTAAAGTGTGCCGGGTTGATCTAGAATTGAATAAAATGAATCGAATTAAATGGGAGTAGGTTTACATAGAACTAAAAGGAATTTGAACCGGTTCATATAGAATCGAAAGAAATGCCAACCAGTTAATATAAAACGAATTAATCTTTGTATCGCTTTGTGTAAAATTTAATTAAATGTGAACCGGTTCTCATAAGATCGAATAAAACCAGCTGAATCATATAAAATATGAATTAACTAATTAATAATTCAATGAAATTTTATATTTATCCATATAGAATCAAACGAAATATGAACCGGTTCATATAAAATCGAATTAAATGTGAACCAGTTCATACAGATCAATTAAAATGTGAACTGGTTAACATAAAATTGAATAAATTTTAAGCCAATTTTTGGTGGAAATGCCTAAAATCGTATGTAAAATTAATTTGGACAAAAGAAATTTGGTGTATTAAGTTAAATGTAATATTAACCCTTTTCAATGTAGTTTTTGTTCTATTAAATTTTTATTAACGGTTCTGCTTAACAATTTGTTTAAAATAAACTGTTTTTTTAGCCTACTTTAAGGCTTTGCCCAAATAATCCCACTAACATTTGCTGTCAGCAAATTTACGTGACTGAAATTTGGAATTTATATATTTACACAAATTACAGTGGGAGCTTTAGAAACAGGCGAAAAATTTACTTTGTGGTTTCTGGCTTAAAATAAATATTTTGTTGAGCTCAAATAGTAAACCTAAAGAAAGATTTTTTTGCCTCATAGAAACTTAAAATTTTCATTTAAGTTTAATATCTTAAAAACATTTTCTCAGACCTTATAACTTAATGATTTTCATTTGTATTTTGTTTTTCTCATTATATTGTTTTATAAACTTGTCCAAATGTTTGAATTTAATTTTTTTTTTCTGCTAAAAATTACAGCAAAACTTTTTCTAGTCTTTGATTATTCAAGAGGTACGAGCGAGCAGTTTTCCTTTGTTTCTAAAACTCCTGCTTAATGTTGATAAGCTAAACGAGCGTTAAACAATAGAAAAATGTTTTAAATCTTAAAACAATTCCACTATACAACTGCAACAACTTTTACAAAAAATCATAATTACTTTTGGGTCTAAAAATCCAAAAGTATTGTTAAAAGACCATATAAAAAACAAACTAAAATACAACAGCAAGAAAATTATATAAAATATAATAAAAAAAAACTTTTACTGCAATAAAATAAATTCGCCCAAAAAAACTTTCAACAAAACTATCCAAGGAATACAAAGTATAAGTTTTTGGGTTCTTGTTTGTGGAGCTCGTTTACTTAAAGATTATTTAAGTTAAATAATTTTTGTAAAGTTTTTGTAAGGTTTTTATTTTTTAAGAGGAGAGAATCTATTGTTGTAATTTTGGTACAAACAATATTGTTTAAGGTTCTAATTGTACAACCTTAGATTCTACATGCATATATTTTTTTAAACCGATTCTTATTTCGTTTGATTCTATATGAACCGGCTTACATTTTATTCGATTCTATATGAACTGACTCATACTTAATTTGATTATATATGAACTTTTTGTTTGATTCTATATGAACCGGTTCGCAATTTATTCTATAATCGAATTTGTACAAACCGGTTCTTATTTCATTCGATTATATATGAATCGTTTAACATTTCATTCGATTCTATATGAAATGAATTTGATGCTATAAAAACCGGTTCGCATTTCATTTGATTCTATATGAACCAGTTTTCATATCACTCAATTATATAAACCAGATAACATATCATTTGATTCTATATGAACTGACTCATATTTTATTTGATTCTGTATAAACCGGTTTTCATTTAATTGGATTCTATGGGAAACGGTTCACATTTGCATCGTTTAACATTTCATTTGATTTTACATGAACTGGCTCATATATCATTTGATGTTATACAAACAGGTTCGTATTTTATTCGATTCTTTATGAACCGGTTTGCATTTCGCTCAACTAAAAGAACCGGTTAACACATCATTCGATTCTATATGAACTGGCTCATATTTCAGTTGAATCTATATGAACCGTTTCGTATTTTATTCGATTATATATGAACCGGTTCGCAATTCATTCAGTTCTACATGAACCGATTGAATTTAAAGTGAACCGGTTCGTTAATCATTCGATTCTATAGAATTTCGTTTACATTGCCTTTGTATAAATCTGCTTACATATCATTCGATTTGATATTAAACGGATCCATTTTCATTCATTCGATATGAAAGTAATTGGTATATTCAAGCGGGTTTACATTTGATTAGATTTGTATTAACCGGTTTAATTTTGATTCGATTCACGGCCTTAAAGTTATTTGATTCTATACAAACCGGTTCATATTTCATTCGTTTTGATATTAACCGGTTAAATTTTTTTGTTATAAACGAGCCGGCCTATATTTTATTATATTCGATTTTATATACTATTTTATATGACCCGGTTCAGATTTTGTTTGATTCTATGCCAACCGGTTTACAGCTTATACGATTCCTTGTAAACCGGTTTATTTTTTATTCGATATTAAACCAACCAGCTTGTATTTTTTTCATTTCGGTTATTTTTTCATAAGATTTATAATAAGCCGATTCACATTTCACTTGATTCTACATGAACGGATTCATATTTTATTCGCTTCTATATAAACCGGTCCACATGTATATCGATTCTTTACCATCAGATTTATACTTTTTCGATTCTGATTGAACTTGTTTTAATTTTATTCGCTTTGGCTTACATTTCATTAGAATTTGTAGAAGCCGGTTAACTTTTCGTTGGATTCTACATGAACGGACTTACATTTTATTCGCTTCTATATAAACCGGTTCACTTATGATTCAACTATATATAGCCCGGTTTATTTTTAATTAGATACTTTGCTAAACCGTTTAGATTCTTTCGTTTCGGTTTATATTTCATTAGATTTACCGCTTAACTTTTCACTCGATTCTACATAAACGTGTTGATATTTTATTCGAGTCTACTGGTTTATATTTTATTCGATTCTTAACGAACCAGTTTGTATATTATTCGCTGCAATGTCATTTGATAATTATATATATTTGGTTTGAACTTATTGTACACTTTCATTCGATTATTTATTCGCTTTTCTCAAAAACTAATCAAAATTTTTAATTCATATTTGTATAAATTTTTTGTAAGCATAAATATTTTTCTGGTCGAAAAATAAAATTTATTAACTTTTTCCACAAATTTAAAGTAATTCTATAACGCTCGTCATGTCCATCATCATCAACATCATCATTTTTATTTTCACTCATTTGCAATATTGACTTTGTTGATTAAATTACGAAAATTTAAGAAGAATGAAAAAAAATAATAAAATTTATAATTTCATTTGGCAAAAACATTCAAGACTACAAAACCCAGAGGGGAGAAACGGCAAACAAAAATATAAATTTCATGGATGGCTACAGCCAAATAAAATAGCAAAAGCAAAAAAAAAAACACAGATTTTGAAGCAACAAATAGACAAAATCTTTGAAAGACAAATAAAATAACTGAAAACACTTCAAGCAAAAAATGTAAAATAAAATTAAACAAAACTGAAAATATAAAAATCTACTTATAAATTATGTTAATTTAACTAAAAAGTATTATGAAAATTAAAGGAAGATATTTTCGTTGAACGAACAACAACAACTACAGACATTTTTACACACTAAAATGATAATCTTTCAATGGGACTGTAGAAAAAATTCATCATTTTGTGTCAAGGATACCCAGGCGAGGCAAACAAACAATAAAAATAAATGAAAATTACGATTGAATTGAATATGTTAAAAATCAAATAGTCTTTACGTCATTTCCATGAATAACGGTTGATATTTTATTCGGTTTTAAATGAACCGGTTAAAAATTCATTCGTTTTCATATAAAGCGGTTCATATTTCATATGAATCGATAAAAATCGGTTCAAAATGTATAAGATTTTTTATTAACCGGTTCAAGTCTCATTTGATTATACATAAAATGGTTAACATTTCATTGGATTTAATATAAACCGGTTCAAATCGGTTCAAATTTCATTAGAATCTATATGAACTGGTTCACTTTTCTTTCGACTATTTAGGAACCGGTTCATATTTTATTCGGTAGAATATTAATCGGTGAATATTATATATGAACCGAATCAAACTTCATTCGATTCCAAATTAACTGGTTCATATATTATTCGATTTTTCATAAGCCGGTTTGTTTCTAGTAAGGTTGAATATAAGCCGGTTTATATTTCATACGATTCTATATTAGCCGGGTCGTACTTCATTTCTAAAAAGTTCATATTTAGTTCATTCAATTCAATATAAGCCGGCGCTTATTTGTCTTTCGATTCTAAACGTACCAGTTAATTATTTACTGGACTGCAAATGAATCGTTTTATATTTAATGTGATACATAAATCGATTTATATTACCTATGTACTTAATCAGATTTTATTAGATTCTAAATGAACCGGTTCATATATTATTAATTTTTTTTTTTTAAAACGGTTTATTTTTCGTATTGTTGTATATGAAACGGTTCATATTTCATTAGATTTCAAATAAACATGTTCATTTCATTCTATAAAATCCGGTTAATTTGGAGTTAATCCTGAATGAACGAGTTCATTCAATCCTAAATCAATCAGTTGATGATCCACTTGATTGTAAATGAACCAGTAAATATTTTATTTGGTAGGTATAAATCGGTGCATATTATCTATTGGACGCATCAGATTTCATTGCATTTAAAATGAACCGGTTCATATTTTTTTATTTTTTTGTTAAAACCGGTTTATTTCTTGTATTGTTGTATATGAACCGGTTCATATTTTATTCGATTTCAAAGAAACAAGTTTATATTCAATTCTATGCAAACCGCTCAAGTTTTATTTAATTATATATGAACGACTGCTTTCTTCATTCGATTCTTAATCAACCAACTAATTAGTTACTTGATTGTAAATGAACCGATTCGTTTTACCTACATTTTATTTACATTACTCACTCAATCTGTAGTATACAAACAAAAATGAAAAATTTGCTATGATGCCTTTCTTAGACTTTTGCGGAAACTCTCCACAGACGATTGACAAACAAATAAATGAATGAATTAAATCAGTTTTGTTGGCAAATGATAATTCATATTTATTGTAATGGAAACTTATTCTGTTTTCTACACTTTTTCCCGATTTATTTTATTTAACAGACTTACAAAATTTCTCGCATTCAAGTAAAAGATTAAAATATCTGCAGGCAAAATTTTTAAGGCTGCGCAAAGAAATGAAAGAAGAAAATTAATAAAATTAAAGTGATGGAATAAAAAGAAATTAACGAAAAGATAATGTTTTGTAATCTTATATTTTGTTCACGAATGAAAAAACAAACAACAAATTTTCATTTGTTTCTTAAAAAATAATTCATGTTTCGTTGGATTCTAAATTATTATTATTATTAAATTTCCGTAGTTCCTAGGTGGAACATAGGGCCTCCAAGATTGGATTCTAAATGACCACTTAAAAATAAATAAGTTCATTATAACATTCATCGAAGGTAACAGGGTATGTATATGGGCACTTCCACAGAAGTGTCACGTTACAATACTAAGCAATGAATCTTATGTTTAAGACCAATCTTGTTAAAATGTATACTCCCTTTCTTTTAATTGCGCTTTACACCAAAATACAAACAAATTAAATAATATATATGTGTATTATTGTTTGAGAAAAAAATTTAAATGCTTGGTGCAGTAACGAAACAAAAAGTAAACTTTCCTATGGAAATACCCATATAAGTAAAAGTTTGTCATTCCGTTTGTACAAAATTTATGTTAGACCCTATAAAATATATATATATATATATATATATATATATATATACAATGCATATTATACATATATTCTGGGTCCGTCTGTCGTTTTGTGCTTCTGGCATTGTTGTATGTTGAAATGGGTTTTCCAAAGACCTAAGAAATTATAAGTACTAGGTTCTTATATATTTTTGTCACATATACTCTGCTTAAGTTTGATTTGAAATTCAGCAAGATCGATCTATAAATGACTGAGATATGAGGAAAAAACGACGACTGCCCTTAATTTTACCCATAAATCACTTGTTGCTATAGTTTTTTTTTTATATCAATTTGGAGAACGGCAAGAGCCAAAGTTATCAAATAATCAACAAGAATCATGGTTATCAATACACAACCTCTCTCAAAAATGGACGGGATTGGACAAGTGGGCGTGGCACTTCTCATACAACGGCAGCATAGAGTTTTGAATATCTGGAGAACAGAAGGAGCCAAAGCTTCTAAATAAGCTACAAGTATCTATGTTATCAACACAAAACATATCTCAAAATGTTGGCAGAATTGGACAAGTGGGCGTAGTACACTAAAGATTTAATGACTTCTAAAGAACGGAAAGAGAAAATTTTTCCAGATTTGGTGCACAAAACTAGGTTATTAATACACAACCTCTTTAAATAATATGGGCGGAATTAGAGAAGTGGGTGTGGCATCTTATAGATTTTTGTATTTCTGGAGAACGGCAAGACCCAAATTAGTTTCCAAATTAGGTACAAACATCTTGGTTATCAATACACAACATCCAACCAAATTTGGGCGGTATTGGAGAAGTGGGTGTGGCACAAAATAGATTTATTAAAATCTTAAGAACAAAATTTATATAATTTTTAGTTCTTAATCCACTATGGTCAACGGTGTATACGATTCGGCATAGCCGAAGATTGCTGGTTTTTCAATCAATTTTTCATTTACCGGTTCAATTTTCATTCGATTCTAAATGAAACCGTTGCTTTTTGTATTCTATTTTAAATGAACCGATTCATTTTTTTTCTTTCAATTCTTACTGAACCTGTTCATATTTTATTCGATAGTAAATATACTAGTGCACTTTTTATTGGTTTCTAAGTAAATTGGTTTATTCTTTTAATATTTTCTAAATCAATCGGTTAATTTTCTATTCAATTCCAAATAAATCGGTATAATTTTTTTATTTTATTCTTAATTAATAGATTATATTGTTATTGAATGCAAACAAACTTTTTGTTATTATCAGTTCTTGTTTTTTATTTACTTATTTTTTTATTAACTTCTCAATTAAAAGGATAAATTTTTATTTGATTATAAATAAACTGAATTAGTTTTTCTTTAGATTTGAATCATAAGAATTGAAACAGTTTCAATTTCGATTCCAAATTAAATGGTTTTAGTTCAAAATTATCTTGTTTTATATATTTAGTAGGATTTTTTTGGTGGACCTTTTTTTGTTTGCTAATTTCATTCTTTTGGAACCGTCTAGAAATTAAACAATTCTTAGTGCCGGTTCACACACGTCAAGTTTGACTCGTCCAGTCTTGAGTTTTTAGGTGAGAGGGGATGTGAAATGGCATTCTCTTTTCTCTTCTCTCCTAAAAGCTCAAGAATTGACGAGTCAAACTGGACGTGTGTGAACCGGCACTTAATAACATTTGGTTTACATATTCAATTTCAAGTTTTGATTATGAACTATTTTTATTATATTTCATTAAAAACGATTCCGTTTCATCCCTAGGGGAAAGGGAACTAGCACTAAGCTTGTCCCGTGACAGTTCTAAAGTGGTATTGACGGGTTCTAGTTCTTAACCTTTATATGAAGGTGACTTGTCTATTTAACCTGGCGATCTCCTAGGAGGGGTATTAATTGGCACTTTCCCGACTTTTTGAAATATGTCACTGAAGTAACCTCCATGGACATATTCAATTTCGGTTATAACAATGCCTGTAACGGATCCCATTCATATTGAGAAATAACCGTCCGTCTGGCGGAAATCGTTCGATATGGGTTTAATTCGATTATAAAAAAAAGAGTTTTTTTAATACTTTTTTTTATTTACTAAATTTCTAAATTTAGTTCTTCATTAAAAATAATTTGAATATAAATGACATGTTTTTTACTAAAAAAAAATCCCTTGCCACAAAAATGTTTTCAAAACATTTTACATTTTTCTGGTATTTATTTTTAATAGTTCGCTGTGATACGACAACACTGTCATTAATTTGGTTGTTATTATGTAATTGGACAACAACTATTCATTAAAATATTACAGTTTAAAAGATATTATTGTTTTTGTTGGCCATTATTTAGTATTAAATTAGCATAAACTTAATAGCAACATTTTTTAATGAACATTAGTAACTCAATAATTTTAAATAAATACACTATCGACAAAAATCCACTGCGAAAAATTAAAAAAAAAACATTACGCACGCACACGCATTTAATCCTGGGGAGAAAAAAAAGGTTAAAAGGACATTTAACGAAAACACTCACACAGCAATATTTAACTATAAAAATGTATGCAGTATCTTTAAAACAGTGTCGATTTAATTACAATTGCAACCGCAATCTGTGTTGATGCCACCACCAACGAATTTCGTTGCCACGCACGGGAAGTTGGTGAAGCTTAACACAAATGATTATGTCCTGTATGAAAACAGCACAAAAACAAAAAAAAAAAAATAAATAAATTTAACAACAAACTGGTTAGTCCTTATGTGAAGATACAATTATCAGGACCATAAAGCTCACGTACATATACAAAAAAGCACACACATACGAAGGCTCATGGGGTCATTTACAGGTTTAATGGGCGATTCCATGTGTTTCGAGGATTTTTTTTTTTTTTGGGTGGTGGACATGGTTTATGTATTTTGCTCGTTGTGATAATTTTACGCTCAATTATTATTAAATATTTAATGCGTTTGGTACCAGACTAAAAACAAGTGAGAACAAAAAAGTTTAAGAAAAATTAGAAGCGGCAACGAATTGAAAATTAACTACATATAAAGCAAATTGTTTAATATTGAAGGACTTTAGAGAATGACTGACCATCTTTTCAGTAGACAAATGTGAAGTTGGCTATTTAGCTATTTTATATCAATCTAGCGCTTTTATCTCCATTTTTATTGTTATTATGTAAGTTTTATTAAACAAGAAAGTAAACACTACTGTTCTATACAAAATGTTGACGCTCTTAATAGGGTATGGCATATCAGCGTGAAAGCTTAGCGGAAGACAACGTTCCGCCTTCCGCTTTTGTTTAGGTATGGGTTTTAGACGCAGGGCAACTATTCTAAAGAATGTTTGCTTTGACAATGACCAACTATATAATAAGATAAGTTATGCAGACCCCCAACCAAACCAAAACATCAGCCAGTTCATATGAATACGTAGGAGTTATTGGAACTGGATTGGCGACAATCTGCATAGATCGCGTTATTATATCACCGGAAATACTATTGACTGGAACACTTTAGAAAGACTTTAAAGAAGACGGACTGCAAACACATGAAAGGGACTAGCAAATTCAAAAGTTTTAAACATGCGGAAAAGTTGGGCCAAGCAAGAATTCTAGCATCGACTAGGGAAGAATTCATATCATTCGTTGAGTACCTATGCTACTTGTGGGAACGAGGCTAACATATATATGCAGACAACAAGTTGCTCGGAAACTGAAAAAATATTCAAAAAAAAGTTACCTAGACATCATCCAACAATATTAAAGATGAGTATTCCAGACAACTCATCTAAAGAAAAGTTGCCCAGACATTCACAAACAGAAAAACTCTTCTAAAAACAAAAACAAAATGTAAAAATATTGGCAAAGTTGCCCTGACATTGACCAACTTTTTTAATGAAAAGTTACCTAGAGAACGACGAACTATTAAAAAGAAAATTTACCCAAACACTGATCAACAATGCTAATAAAATTTCCGCGAAAAAAAAGGCTGAGACATTGGTTAAGTGTTCTTAGTAAAAGTTGCTCTCACAATGACCAACTTTTCTAAACAAAATGACAAAAGCTCTACAAACACTAATCAAGTTGCTCATATACTGTTAAAGTTGCCTAGACACTATCCAAATATTTGAAAGAAATATTGACCCAACAACTACTCTAAAGCAAAGCCCTCTGGATAACTATTCTAAAGAACAGTTGTCTAGCCCAGCTATTTAAATTAAAAGCTTCCCAGACATTAACAAAGTATTGAAAATATAAGTAGGCCAGAATTAGATCAACTGTTTTAAAACAATAGATGCCCTTTAAATAAAAAACTATTTGATCTAAAAGTGGTTTAAAATCTGATTAAATACTAGGGTATTCATTCGGTTAACCGTTAATCGGTTAATAATCGGTTTGTAGTATTTAACCATATTTTTTGTGTTTTAAAATTTGGGTGAGTTCAAAAACGTTAGTTGCAAAGGAAATTCACTCTTTTAAATGCATTCTACAATGCATCCGTGTCCAATTTTACAACGTTTTCTGTACCAAAGTTCATTAAAATGTTACCTATGTGCACCAAAAAAGTTGTGTTTAGAAATATTTTTTCATACAATATATTTCCTCCTATTTCCTATAAAAACAGAAATTAAGGAATTCGGAAATAAACTTTTTTGCCGAATGATCGGTGCTAAGCTTTGTTAGGATGAGTAACATGATGAACTGCCAGCAGAAGAAACTCTCAATAGTAACACGAGCAATCTTTTAACTGAATTAACTGAAACAATTTGAAGTGTTAAAAATTTTAAAAATTAAAACAGGACTCTAATAACATAATGGAATATTTTATATTTTTAGAAAAATCTAGGAAAATTTATCAAAACTAAAGAAAAGAGTCGCTTAAATCCTAAACATTTTAACCAAATTATTTTTCTAAAAGATTATTTTATAAGATCTCCTTAAACTATTTAAATTACTAATAAAATTATCTCACAGTTTATTTTTTAATAAATAAATAATATGTATTAATTAAAAAATATGTATTACATTGTTATGAATTATTTTTATGTTTGCTGGTTTTGGTTCAAGAATTGTTATGTTTTTATTTGTTTACTAATAAACTCCAAATAATAAGTAATTTTTAATTTTTATTTATTAAAATTACTTAATTTATAAAAAAAACTTTATTAATCGGTTAACCGATCAATTACATAATTAACCGATTATTTACCGATTAAACCAAAACCTCGATTAATTAATCGTGCGATTAAAGTAAAAGCCCGATTAAATGAATACCCTATTAAATACTCTATAGAAGAGTACCTCAACTGGTCAAATGTTTTATATATAAAACTAGCTGAACCATGTGCGCATCGCTGCCTACCACCATTGCAATAAAATTAGAAAAAATTTTCTAAAGAAATCTCGTGTAGCACTTAATTACAAACTTCAAACTTCTACTATTATTCTTCTCCAGAACATTAATGTGTGTCAAGTTAAGTTTCAAAATTTATAACCCTAGACAAATTCCGTTATGTTAACAGAATGATGTTAACCACTTAACAGAACTTATGTTAACGCTGTTATGAGTATGTGTCCAGATTTCTGGAAAAGTACTCAACGTGGGCGAAAAAAAATTATTAGGATTAGTGGACAATAACTTTCTCCATCGTTTTCCATCCCCAGAAAACAGAGCGAGTTGGAGCAACTTATGGCCAATTTACTCTTTTGAATGCATACAATTAAATGTTTAAGAGCTTCTCCTGCACGACTCTCTTTTTCGACTTTAGGTAACTTGACACTATCACACAAGTCTTACGTATTTTGAGGAAAATACAACCCTGTCATGATAAGTTGTTATTGTTTTGTGAAATTTTTTTAAACAATTATAATTGTAATAATTATGAGATTGGGGAAGTACTTTCGTCAAAATAGTTAAGACTTGTGTGATAGTGTAAAGCGGCCTTAAGCATATTTTGGAATTGAGCTGTCGATATATGTGTTCATATACATACATATTTAGATACTCTTTTTAAATGTTTGCTGCAACTTTTTATCTGAACTTTTTAAACAAACTGTTCGACAATATCTCCCGTAAGCTTATTTTGCCCACACAGTCAAGGAAATAAATACAATCCATTTTGTAAAGCTGTTGTTGCCCTAATGAGATTGCAATTATTTTGCAATAAATTTTTATTATTTCAGATTTAAAGTTCATGTTTTTAACGATAAATAAAGATTTACAAAAAAAAAAAAAAAAAAATGGTGAGAACGAGTATATGTGTGTCATACCACATGCACGAGTACCCGTTTAAAAAGGTATCAACATATCAGAACGGTAGTGGGAGCGGTAGGGGTGGTATACTAACAGACAATTTTTTTTAAGGATGTGGGGTAGTTCCTCATTCTTGTTTTTGTTTTAGCTTCATATCTTGTTCATTGGGTTTTTTTTTTAAACATGATTTAATTTTTAATTATTTTTTTATAAATAAATTGCAGCGACAGCAGCAGCAACATCGTTAACAATACAAAAATTACTTTGTCATGTTTGAGGCGGTCGATCGGCCCAGTGCCTGTGTTCTGGTTCTGATTTGGTTTTGTTGGTAACACATTTTTTAATTATATTACAAACATTTTGTAATTAATTCAGTTTATTTATTCGTTTTTTTTTTTATTTGTTGTTTTTGTTTAATAGGATATTAATCGAATAGTGTTCATTTAATTAATATTTAATATTTATATTAATGATTTTATATTATTTATTTAAGCCGGGTTAATTTCACCAATAAATGACATTTTATAAACAATGTGTGAAAATGAGATTAAAGGCGCTGTCTGTTTTACATATTTGTTGCTTAGAGTGTGTTGGCCAAAGTCTCATTAACTTCATTACAGAATATTGCTAGGAATCTAATAAAATTTGCTATAAAAATGTTGCCTAGAGTCTGACAAACTTTCTTTTGAAATGTTTCCATAAGTTTGACTCAATTTTTTATAGAAAGATAGAAAGAATGCCCAGTATCTGATCAACTCTTCTATATCAATGTTGGTAAGAGTCTGGCCAAGTATTGCAAAGAAATGTTGCCAAGAGTCTGATTTACTTTTCTTAAGAAATGTTTCTGTCCAACTTTTCTAAGAAAAAATATGTATTTCTAAGAGACCAAGCATAATTTTCATAATCTAGCTTTAAAAAAAATGTGGAACGAGATAAACTTTTCTATTTAAATGTGGATAAGATCAAATTTTTCATAGAGATGCTGCGTAGAATCACACCATTTTTTTGCAGGAATGTTTTTAAGAATCTGACCCAACTTATCTATTGACATCCAATAATCTTCTTATAGAAATATTGCGCAGAATTTAAGCAGCCTTTCTATAGAAGTGAGAGAATATTTTACTTTTTAACAGAAATGTTGCCCATTGCAATTCAAAAAGTACCAGTTAAAGAACAAAAAAGTACCAAAAATTTCCCTCATAGATTCTTATCCACTCAGGACATTAAATGTTGAATTTTATGTTTCAAGATCCAATAATAACGCAAATTCAAAAAGTACCAGAAAAATAACAAAAAAGTACCAAAAAGCCCTCTTACAGATTCCCATTCACTCAGGACTTTGCATGTTTAATTTTATCTTTTTTAGGTCTAATACCAATGGAAATTAAAAAAGTACCAGTCAAAGAATAAAAAAGTACCAAAATAAACTATTGCCGATAATCAGAGCCACTTTTTTTATAGAAATGTTGCCTAGAATCTGACCAAATATACCACCAAAATAATTCGCAGAATCTGACTAAATTTCCTAAAGAAATGGTGACCACAATCTGACTGACTTTTTTTTGTAGATATGTTGCATAGAAACGGACCACCATCATTTTAGAAATGTTTGTTAAAATGTGGCAAACGTTTTCATGAAAATTTTGCCCATGATTTGACCCTTAACTGATGCGTGGAATCTTACCAACTTTACTACAGAAATGTAGCGTAGAATCTCACTAGCTTTGCCTAAGAAATGTTGATCAAAATCTGACCAATTTTGTCATAAAATGTTGCCTACATTTGACCGATTACACTATAATAATGTAGCCCAGAATTTTTCCAATTTTTACATCGAAATGTTGTCAAAAGTCTTACTTACTGTTTAATAGAAATGTTGCCTAATATCTTACCAACTATACTAACATATGGAAATGTTTCTCTGAATCTGATCAATTTTGCTATAGAAATGGTGACCAGAATATGACAATTTTTTAACAGAAATGTTGCCTTGATCTGAACTCCTTTTGTATAGAATCTGGCCAACTTTACTTGAGAAATGGTGCTCGGATTCTGTTAAACTTTGTTATAATACTGCCCAGAATTTACTGAAGTGTTTTTAAAAATGTTTCCCAGAAACTGACAAAATTTTTATTAAAAATGGTGCACAGAATCTGATCAACTTTTAAATAGAACTGGTGCTCAGAAATTCATAAACTTTTTTTATAGAAATTTTGCTTATAATCTGACTTGCTTTATTATAGAAATGTTTACCTATAAGAAATTTATATTGAAAGAATTTATGTTGAAGGTTTTGGTGTAAATTTGTCTTAAGGAAATTTATTAATTTTGTGACGAGCTTTTCTATTGAAAACCTGCTCATTTTTTGATGAACTTTTCTGTACAATAGTTTCTCAGTTTGCGGCGAACTTTTCTTGTTTCTCAGTTTGTGGAAAACTTTTCACATTGAACAGTTTATCAGCTTGTGAAGAAGTTTTCTAAAGAAAAGTTTATCAGTTTGTAAAGAACTTTTTTTCAGAAAAGTTTCTGATTTCTATAAAAAAGTTTCTCAGTTTTTAAATTTTTGACGAATTTTTCTATACAAAAGTTTCTCAATTTTTGACAAACTTTTCTATAGAAAAGTTTCTCAAGTTTTGAAGAACTTTCGTCAAAAATTGAGAAACTTTTGTATTCTCAATTTTTACGAACTTTTCTATAAAAAAGTTTCTCAGTTTTTGACGATCTTTTCTATAGAAAAGTTTCTCAATTGTTGACGAATTTTTCTATACAAAATTTTCTCAATTTTTGACGAATTTTTCTATACAAAAGTTTTTCAATTTTTGACGAACTTTTTTATAGAAAAGTTTCTCAGTTTTGAAGAACTTTTCTATAGAAAAGTTTTTCAGTTTGTGATGAACTTTTCTATAGAAAAGTTTCGCATTTTGTGACGAACCTTTCTATAGAAAAGTTTCTCAGATTGTGATGAACTTTTCTATAAAAAAATTTCTCAGTTTGTGATGAACTTTTCTATAGAAAAGTTTCTCAGTTTGTGATGAACTTTTCTATAGAAAAGTTTCTCAGCTAGTGAATAACTTTCACAGTTTGTGAAAAACTTTTTTACAAACTAAGCAAGTTTTCTGTGAAAAGTTTTTTACAAATTGAGCAATGTTTCTATTAAAAATCTCTTACAAACCAAGCATTTCTTCTATAGAAAAGATCTTCACAAATTGTTAACCTTTTCTATAGAAAAGTTTATCAGTTTGTAGAGAACCTTTCTAAAGAATTGATGAATCTAGGGTGTTCCTTTTTTGTTGACATGTGTTTTTATGTGTGATTATTTATTTAATTCGGCTAAGGGTCTTGAATTATATTCCTTGAAAATGGAAATATCGGAGAAAACAAATTGATAAAAATAAAATAAATAAAGTTGTTTTTATTTTTATTTAATAATTCAAGATCTTTAGCTGAATCAAATAAATAATCACACGAATTGATGAATCTTCAAAATGTTCTTTGTAGAAAAGTTTCTCAGTTCGCAGAGAATTGTCCTAAAGAAAAATTTCTTAATTTGCAGAGAGCTTTTCTAAAGCTCAGTTTGTAAAGAAATTTGCTATAGAAAAATTGCTTAATTTGTGAAAAACTTTTCAAAGAAAACTTGCTTAGGTTGTAGTTAGTGCCGTTTTACACACGTCAAGTTTGACTCGTTAAGTCTTGAGTTTTTAGGAGAGAGGGGAAAAGAAATGGCATTCTCTTTTCCCTTCTCTCCAAAAAGCTCAAGACTTGACGAGTCAAAATTGACGTGTGTGAACCGGTACTAAACTTTTCTCTAGAATAGCTGTTCAGTTTTTATTAAACTTTGCTAAAGAAAAGTTACTCAGTGTTTCCCAAACATTTCTTAAGAAAACTTGCTTAGTTTATAGTAAACTCTTCGTCTCGGTTTATGGCAACATTTTCTATAGAAAGGGGACTAAGTTTAAAAAGCTTTTGTTTTGAAAAGTTGCTCAGTTTGTGGGAAACTTTCCTTATATATTTATATTTTATATATTTATTAAACTGCATTTTATTTTTAATATAAATGAAATTTCTAAACTTAAACTCTTTTTAGTTTTATTGCGCTTATGAAATTTGCATGGGCATTTGTTTAACCTTTTTTCAAGGTTAAGGTCTTTAATATTTTATTTGCTGCCATCTAATTCATTAAAATGTTTTCAACGTTTTTCACGGGTTGTTATCGTGTATAAATTATCGGTTGTTTTATTATTTGCTTTTTTTTCGTTTATGCTTAAAAATTTGACAAACTTTTATTTATTCTATTTTTACATATATGTACATACATAGGTACATCTACATTATGTATGTATAAAGAATTTTAATTATGATTTAATTGCAAATATTGTGTTGAAACCGGCGAAGCTCAAAAAAAAATTGCGTATAATTATGAAAGTGGGTTAAATAACAATGAGTGACATGAGTTGAATGAACCAGGCAGACTCTAAAAATAATTTGGATAAACATTTATTTAAAAATGTATATATTCATTAAAAAAAAGTAAGTTAATGAAGTTTAAAGGTAAATGAGAGAACAAATTATAAAATTCAATCAAAAATGTTTTTAAATTTTCAACAATTTTTTTTGTTTTTAGGCCAAAATTATGAGTTCCCGTGAAAGCCTCCACAATAAATCCGGTGAATTTTATTAAAATAATTAATTCAAAAAATTCCCTCAACAAAAAAAAAAAGGTTTTAAATGACAACAAATAAATTACCCACCATTCATATTTGAAGTCAAATTTACTGATTGTAAATATTCATTAAATATTTCAGCCGGCCTGGACACTTTTCTCTTTGATCTGCCCCTCTCTTTTCTATCGCAATGTCTGAATTAATTCGCACTTCTTTCTCCATTTTGAATTTCATTTACGAATTGAAATTGTCATTGTCACTTGATTGAATTTTATTTTCTGCATTTCAAAATTTCGTTGTGATTATTGTAACAGGTATCAATTTAAATTGTCCTTATTTATTTATGTCCATTTCAATTATTTTTTTTTTTTTTTTTTTGTAATTTTAAAATTATATGTTTTTTGTAAATTATTGGCGGTTTTGCAGTTATTTTGTATTTCGACCATAATTTTATTAGAAATTGTGTAAAATAATTGTAACCACAATTATTGTATTTCAATCAATTTAACTTGAATAAAAAAAAAAATTAAATAAATAAATAAAGTTATTTGTACAATAATAACGAACGATAATAAATTTACATAAAAAAATTCATAATGAAGATAAAATTTTTGTAAAAATATGTTATAAAAAATTATGGGTACTTTTTTTCGCCTCAACTATAATTTACATACAAATTGGTAAATGATTTGAGAAATTAAAAAATAAAAAAATTGCCAATAATAATTTTTGTTTAATCAAAAATTTATGATTAATTCGTAAGGCAAAAATTAAATTTTTTTTCTTCAGAAAATAATAATTTTTTGAATAAATAAATCATTAGCATAAAAATATTTTTTTTTATATACAAAAAAATTTTTTTACAAATAGAAACATCTACATACACAAAACAAAGTCGGATGCTTTAGACCATTTATAACTCATCGCTCCGAATAGGTAAATAGATATTAAGATTTTGGAAATTTTTAAAAATTTCGTAAGAAATAATCAAAGATTACAAAAAACAAGTAAGAAGGTATAGTCGGTCAAGCCCGACCATATGATACCCTATACCACAGTATTAAAAAGCTCGTCATGATTATATGTCCATATAAATATGCTTATCTACATCTGTTTATAAACTTCATTAAAACCGGTATGAAAGTTTGTGAGAGGCAGAAATTGCCCCTACCTCCCCTTGTGGTCCTATTTTTGAAAAACAGTATAGCTTATGTGTCCATATAGATATGGATCTATCTATGTTTTAAATTTCATTCAAATCGGTTTGATAGCCAAAAATTGCCCCTATCTACCCTCGTGGTCCTATTTTTTTTTTTAAAATGCATCCCTTTTGTGTCCATAAAGATGTGGTTGTATCTATCAGGGGTGTCATAGAAACCAATCTTATCGGTTTTGGATTTGAAACCGACAAAAAATACGTTGGTGTCATGAAATCCAATGTTTTCGGTTTTTTGTTCGAACTATAATAATTGTCGGTTTTAGGTTTCACAGAAACCAATCATATCGGTTTTTTATTGAAAATAAACCAAGCAGCTTAAACCTCTTGTTTTTTTATTGGAAATAAATAAAAGCGTAATTTTTTACTGTATTTTTACTTCTTATTTTCTTTTCTATAAATTTCCCTTAATTAAAAACTCAGATTTTACCAATATTTTACCGCAAAAACCATAATTTACAAAATAGTCAAACAAAAATTGCATTTAAAGATGTAAACACATGAGCTAAAACATTACACAGCAGATTCGAATATCGGTTTTATTTGTATTCGTAAATAACAAATCCGACTTGTTTTCATGACACCAAATGAAACCAATATTGGTTTGCAAAACCGACTTGGATTCTATGACACCCCTGTATGTTTTAAATTTCATTAAAATCGGTTTGATAGTTTCTGAGAGGAAGAAACTTCCCCCTATCTTCCCTCGCGGTCCAACGATTTGGCCCATGTTCAATAGGCTTGGTCCTTGTGCCAATAACAACGTATGAACCAAATTTAATCAAATTATCTCCAAAACTGCGATCTGTACTTTGCGCACAAGGTTACATGGACAGCCAGCCAGCCAGACGGACATCGTTAGTTCGACTCAGAAAGTGATTCTGAGTCGATCGGTATACTTTAAGGGTCTAGGACCAATATTTTAAGGCGTTACACACATCAGACTACCGACGGAGAAGATTTCGCAGAAGTTTTCTGAATTTATATTGGCCCAAAATTAAAAAATTCGATTTTTATTGGATCTTGGGTACATTTTTGTAGTTGATTGTTTCCTTGAATTTTGAACGGTTTGCTACCTAGGGACAGGGGGAAAATAGTAAAAAAAAATCCAATTTTTTAAGGTTTTTTGCGATTTTTATCTTGAAGAAGAAGTTTTTTTCATTTAATATGTTCACAATTCTTTGTGACAAGATCTACATTTTTGTCTCAGGTGGTTAATCAAAATTCCGAACGGTTTGCAAGATATGAGCCTGAGAAAATGATAATTTTTTTGCAAAAATGAAACCGAGGCCCCAAATCTTTGCGGGCCCATAAAAAAAAGTGCATGACTTAGGGCAAAACTGGGAGACACGGGTCTTTTATTTTTTGTCTTTTATCACCTAGTGGTGTCCGTATATGGTTATAGATAGCATGGTATCTCAATGTTGAAGTTAAGAAAAAACAAATAAAGTTAAAAAATTTTTGGGAAATTTTTCACTTATGCGGCTACCTAAGCGCTTCCTAAACAGTGTTAAGAATCATTCCTAGGAAGTTTATATGCACTAGAAAATTGTTTTTTAAGATCTAAGGTACATTTTTGTGGCTGATTGCTTTCTTGAATTTTGAATGGTTTGCTAACAGGGGGAAAAAGGTAAACAAAATTCGAATTTTTTAAAGTTTTTTTTTTTTTTGCTCTTTATGACAAGAGCTACAACTTTTTCTCAGAGGGTAAATCAAAATTCCAAACGGTTAACAAGATATGAGCCTGAGAAAATTATCACTTTTTTGCAAAAATCCCACCGAGGCCCCAATTCTTTGGGGGCCCATAAAAAAAAGTGCATGACTTTGGGCTAAACTGGGAGACACGGCTCTATTTTTTTGGTCTTTATCACGGAGTGGTGTCCGTAAATGGTTATTTTTTTCGTGTTAAATTTAACAATTTTTACGCTTTCTTGCATTTATTGTGATGAGATTATAAAATTTATTATATTTTAAATTAAATTAAAAACATTAAAAATAAAAAAAGTTATAAACATTTCAACTAAGGCAGCCAAAGTAGATTTCCCAATATGGTACACCCTCGAAAAGTTGTCTTCTATAAATCGCAACCTTAGGACAACAAGGCTCTTATTTGTACATGGTGTTGGTGCCAATTGAACCTCCTTGTTTTAGGGCCGTTTAAACCTCATTGGTGTAGGGTATCAAATGGTCGGACTTGACCAACTGTTTTCTTACTTCTTTAAACAAATAAAGTGTTATTGGCAATCTTTTTATAAAAAACTGTCTTAGATTTCTCCTAATACGAAAAAAAATTTCGTTAACTTATGATCCTATTATCTAGTAAGACAATCATAAAAAAATCTATGAATTGATTAAAAGCAAAAGTTTTGCATCTAGATCTTTTTTTGTTGTATTATTGGCACTTGGACTTAAATGTATTCAAAATAAACGAGTAGAAAAGTGATTAAGTATTAAGGATGTTCATGTACAAAGTTGCGCCTCTTGCGAAGAAGCAAACTAGCAAAAACACAACAACCACATGGGCAATTTGTTTGCTAAATTGCAAGGGTGCAACTTTTGACGGGAATACCTTTGTTATTTGCTATAATTTACTTTAACTTGAGTTTTTACTTTTGTGAAACTTAAAAAAATGTTTAATGCATAAAGCAGTTTAAACATCTTTTTTTTTATCTCTCTCAACAAATAACTCTATTGAATTTATATTCTTTAAAAAAAAATTCAATAAAAGTCACAGTTACTGGCTGCAGCAGGTGCTGCTACTGCTAATACCAACTACTGTTGCTGGCAAGTTTTTTCCAATAAATTTTTTTTGCTGATATGTCGATAATTGAAATGATGAGCATAAAATGAAATTAACATTTTTATATAACAAATTTAACTTCAACAAATGAATACAAAAAACCCCTTTTTTTTTGTTGAATATAAAACAGAAATTAAAAGAAAAAATACGCAAAAATGTTACGAAAATTGCATAAATTGAAGTATTAAAATCAATCACGTTGGTGGAGGGCATTTGGCCCTGCAACGCATACATTTATGCGAACATAATATAAGTGGGGGTGGTGGGGTTTAATATAACAATGACGACAAAAAATTAATGTCATCAATATTTACACAAGCCGGACGGTTGGTGGGTTTGTTGGTCGACTAGGCCAGGTAATGTGAGGAGAATGAGTGTGAGGCCCACAATATAATTTTTTTACAAGCCATCATTGACGCCATTAAAATGTTTTTGTTTGGTATTGAATATAAAATTGTTTTTTTTTTTATAGAAATGTGTAAAGTGACAGTGCACAAGGAGAAATTCAACCAGGAAATTGTCAAAAATGGTACACAGAAAAAATTCTCCCCATTTATTTTTGTTTTTCAATTCAACCATTAATTGAAAATAAAATCAGTTTATTATTAAGATTTTTCTATGACGAGCTTAATGCCCAATTTTTATTTCTGATAAATACACTGAAATTTATTGTTGAGGGAAAGCTAGTTTCTATGCGCATTTCACTGGTTGCTTAGGCCAAATCATTAGTAAATCTTTTTCCAAAGATTTTAGAGAAGCTTAAAATATTAAACAACTAAAACTGTAAAGCGAATAAGAATTATAAACACTCAAAGTCTTATTTGTAACAATATCAAAGCTTTAACAAAACACCAACAATAAACAGTGAGTTTATCTTTTCTTACATTCCAATCAGTTTTAATTCAAATTTTAATCAAGTGAATTAAACGTTTATTTATACCAGTGTTGCCAATTTAGCCATTTAGTGGCTAGATTTAGCCATTTTTCACCCTGTTTAGCCTTTAAAAAATGAATTTAGCCATTAGCCATTTTTCAACTTGTTTAACCATAAAATTTTTTTTCCGTTTTTCTTTTAAAAGAATAATTTTTATTTTATTATAAAAATTTATAAAATTAAAATAAACACTTTGAACAATTCAAACGCCATTAATTTAAATCACAACTTTTACAAATGTTGAAAATTGCTATAAACTATGACGCTGAAACATCTTTCAAAATAAAGGAACAGTATTCCACTATTAACTTTATAAAAGCGGTGACAAAATTATTTTAGAAATTTCAGAATTGACTATAAAGTTGCTTTCACTTCCATGGTCTAATGCTGAAGTAGAGAGGGTGTTTAGCCAAGTAAACATCGTTAAAAGTAATTTGAGAAATAGGACACATTAAAAAACCTATAATTCGATTTTATCAATTCGGTAAATATTTTTCCATAACAATACAATATTTATACCACCACCACAATAGTAGAGAGGGAACTATGCGTTTGTTCTGATGTCTGTAACACCTTAAAATATTGGTCCTTAGCCCACCTTTACGTATACCGACTGACTCAGAATCACTTTCTGAGTCGAATTAACGATGTTTGGCTGGCTGGCTGTCCATGTAAACCTTGTGCGCAAAGTACAGGTCGCAATTTACACTCAAAATATTATGTAGTTAAATTCAAACGAAAATTCATTTGAAACAAATTAAAATTCATTTAAAAAACGGATCATTTACATTTCATTTAAAACAAATGATTTTTTCAGTAATTTCTAAGTTTTTTATTTATTGAACATCATATTCGTTAAAATTGAATAGTTTTTACTTTTAAAAAATATATTTTAACCGATAAAAATCAAACAAATTAACAAAAAAAAAAAATACGGAAAACATTATTTTTTGGTAGTTTGTTTTTTTAATAACAAACATAAATGTTGAAAAATAAATTTATTCGTAAAATAACTATATTTTTATTCAATTTTAACAGTACCGAAAACGAATTTAATAACCTACAATCAGTTACTGTAATAATTTTATGAGTGTAGATATTATTTGAGAAAATTTGGTACAAAGGTTCTAATGTGGTGCGGGTTTAACCGACTATTCTTTCTAACTTGTTTTTTATTGTAGATCTGGACTCAAAAGGTTGGGTAAATGTTGTCGTGATTATGATTTACCTTCAAATTATTTAAAACTTATGATTATTTGAAACTAATGACCCAATAAAAAATTTTATCACTTTGCAAAGCACTAATGGTACATTTTAAAAAATAAACGCACAATTATGCGCTACGCAATAAGACATACAGAAATGCAGTAAAGTAAGTGAAAGAACTCTCAACAACTTTAATAAAAAAAAATAACATTTCAAGTGCTACGGCATTCCCTTACTACGAAGCAGGTTTGTAAGGGAGAATAATAAAAAATAACTGTATCAAAACATTCAGTGTTTAAGGCTGATCGTTACATACAACAATTTTTATATTCGCTGAATAATGCGTTTTATGTCTCAAAAAGGTATACCTGCTTCAAAGTGGGAACTCGCCATATAAAACTCATGTCTTCCGTAAGCGCTATGGTAAGCGAAACGTTTATGTTTCTCCCTTACAAACCTGCTTCGTTGGAAGCTCAATTTTTTATTGGGGAGTGAGTGATTCCTATGAGATAAACAATAACGACATCAAATTTTTCAATGATTTAATTTTTTAATATTAATTTACGTTAATTCTTATTTAACAAATTGATCTTAACTCACAATTTCATCGTAAACAGTTTTAAATTAATTTTTTCTGTTTTGTTATTGAATATTAATGTGTTTTTATTTAAAAAAGCTTTTAGCCATTTTTTTCGCCCATTTTTAGCAATTTTTTCCGTAAATTTAGCCATTTTTGGTCACCAAGTTTTGGCAACACTGATTTATACCAACAAAATAACTGCAGAAAATGTTATTAATATCAAAAAATATTTAATTAATCTATATATGTATGTACATATAAATCGGCAAAGGCAAAACAGATAAAAGCACTTTCCTCCCCTGTATGTCAACCGATTTTAACAAAATATACACCGTTTGAAAGGTATTTACTAACATAAGTGCACAATATATATTTTATTAAAATCTTTTCAATAATTTCAGACTTATAAGCGATCAAATTTGCTACTAATACAAATACAAAAAATTATTTTTTTAAGTTGTCAAATAATAAAAAAATAGTGTGGTCGATTATTCGACATTCTTTAGAAACCGGTTTTCAAATATTTCGACTATATAAATCTTATGTATAAATCGGCTCAGGCAAAACAGTTTAGAACTCTTTCTTCCTTTGTTTGTCAATCGAACCTCTATAGGGAAAAAGTATCAAAAAGGGGAAATAAGGGAAATTTAATTTCTTTCTTTTACTTTTCCTCGCTTCATGTGATAATTTTTTAATTTTCTATAATATTGAACTTAGAAACAAAATATTTAAGGAGCATGTTAATGAGTCAATGCGAATCTATAAGACGAAAAATGATGGTACTTTTTGTTTTTCATCTGGTACTTTTTAATTTTTTTCAATATTCTACCTACAAAGATAAAAATAAACATGCATTATGGTCCTGAGTGTGTGAGAATGTCAAAGAGGGAGCTTTTTGGTACTTTTTCGTTCTACATCTGGTACTTTGATTAATTTTCGTTAATAACGTATGCGGAATAAAATAGGGACTGACACGTTAGCAGTAATAAAAAATTTATATCAGTTATCAACAAATCAAAGTTAATATGCAATTGCTGAAAAACACAACTTAAACTTATTTTACAAAAAGAAACTTTGCCAAATCGATGGGATTTTCATTTTTTGAGACACCCTACGGATAGCCTCTTGAATTACCTTTGTGTGCATTTTCTATACCATCCATTTAATTTGAGTGATAAAACAGTCTAGGTTTCTTGGCTCATATCCCTATTTAGAGAAATTTATTTTCCAATTCGCCTAAAAAGTTTGAATTGGTGTCCCCTTATGAGCGTCCATTGTAAAGAAGCTCCCATCATCCATGATAAGATTCATGGCCAGCCTGCAGCAAAAAAATTTTGTTACAAAGCCCGTATTAGATGTTTGATGATAACTGACTCTTTTCTGATACCGCTGGAACGGTTTTCTTTGTATATTTGACTACTCTGATATGTGCTATGTACTTCTAATTTTTAACGCATGTTAAGATTTTGAAGTTTATCCGGCAACTTCTACCTTCAACAAAGATCGAGTTTGGTTGCATCTTATCAAAAATTTTTACCGGATTTGCATTTTCTATTAAACGGTTTTTTACTTTCGAAAGCTTTTACTGTCTTATAAACAACAGATTTTTAAATTTGGATTTCAGAAAAGTGACAGAAAAATTCAAATTTTCTTTAATGAGTATTATTTTCACAAAATTTACAAATCAACTTACGACCTTCTTATTCGTTTTGTAATATTTTTTCTACTTTTTATCAATTTATTGAACTGACCTCTCGTAAAAGAGTTATAGGGAAAGTGCCGTTACGTTTTCCATATTTTGTTTTTATATTACATTTTGTTTTATTTTTGCTCTGAAGGTTGAAAATCAGTCCATATTTCATTCCGCATACGTTATTAGACATAGAAACATAAAATTAAACATGCAGTGTCCTGAGTGGATGACAATCTATAAAGAAGGCTTTTTGATACTTTTTTGTTTTTCAATTGATATTTTCTGATATTTTTTATATTGAACTTACAAAATTAAATTAATTCACGTAGAAGATAAAATTTGAACCGAAAGTTGGTCCCTCGCTCAAAATCGATCAACTAAGACAGAAAAAAAAAATGCTAGAAACATGTAAATTCATATACACTTAGATGAGCAATATTTTCTTCATATTTACATAAACATTTATGGTCAAAATTTAACCATTAGGCGAACACTAGTACATACTATTAATTAACTAATAACTGGTGCAAATTTTATTAATTTTATATTAATATCACAAATCATGATATTTTTAATTGAAATCAAGTTTTATTTGCTCTGTGTACCTTCCATTTTATACAAAACGGTCTCTTTTATACCAAACTAGCTTAACCCGATGCACTTCGCTACACTGCTTTAACCACTTCTTCAGTTCCCCCCTGTGCCTACCCGCTTTATTTTTATTTTCAAAAGTGTAGAATACCATAAGAGTGACTTCTACAAAGTTTGAACATTCTTAGTATAACAGTTCTTAAGATATGCGATATTAAACATTGGCGTCCTATGGAGGGTAACACTTCCCCCGCTGCTATTTTATTTCAATTTTGGGGCTCAGAAGATCCTACTTCCAAAATAGACTATCGATAGTCTGGAAATATCGATAGGGAAAACATAAATATCGATATTTTTAGTATTTAAAATACAGATATGAAGACATCTAACAGCAGATATACACACACAGTTTTTTGCCGCAAATTTTTACTTGCTATTATTAATTCGCGCTGAATTACAGCAATGAATACAAACAACAAGGCAAGTGGTATTGATTGCTTTGCAGTGCTTTTTACTGCTAATTAAAGACCTTTTAGTCGAAATTTGTACATGTTTATATAGGGACTGAAATGCCAAATATTTTTGTAATGTTGTAAAAAAAAAATGCAAATCCAAATGCAATTGCAAACATTGGACAAAGCAATGAACGACCATTACAGAATAAGTCCGCTAGATTGATTACCTTTTTGGGTTTAGAATTAAGATATTGTTTAAAGTTGCCATGGAATATCTTATAGTCCCTGTTACTTCGGTTCCTTCAGAAAGGTACTTATCAATTTTTAAAAAACTGCCATCTAAAATAACGTGCGTATATACATACGTCTCATACATTCAATAAAGTGATGAAAACAACGGACTGTAGCCTTATAAAAAAATAATTAAAGTTTTCTGAACAAGTACAAACATTCAGTCAATAGTAATATCGATATATCGATAGTGAAATCTGAACTATCGATAAATATCGATAGTGGAAAATTTCGATAGTATCCCAGCACTAAAAATGCGTGCAGCGGCTCCTCCTCTGTCTACCCCACCCATTTCTATATTGAAATTTATAGTTTACCATAGTAGTAGCTTTAACAACGTTCGAAGACTCCCTTTAATAGTTCTTCAGTTGAGCGATATTTAATATATGCATCCTATGGGAGGTATTTTCCCCCCAGCGTCTTCCCGCTTTATTTTTATTTTCAATAGTGTAGTATACCACAAGAGTAACTACTACAAAGTTTGAACACTCTCACTATAACAGTTCTTAAGATATGTGATATTAAACATTGGCGTCCTATCGGGGGTACAACTTCCCCCGCTGCTATTTTATTGAAATTTTTGGAAAGTTCAACAAAATGCTTGCAGCGGCGCTTAAGATATGCGATATTTAATATTGGCATCCAATGGGTGGTACCAATTCCACTGCGCCCCTATCGAAAAAATAAGTAAAAATATTACTATAAAAATTTCAGGAAAATCGGCTCAGTAGTTTAGGAGTCTATAAGTCAACAAACAAACAAACAAACAAACATACAAACATTTTTAATTTTTATATATGGGCATTTCCGTCAAAAGGTCCACCGTGACCGAAAATTTAAAAGTTATTAAAAGCTGATTATTTTACGATATTGTTATAGAGAAATATTTAGATTTTACTAATTTTATAAATTTACCCATAAATTTGTTCACTTAGATAAACAATCAGACTGCAAAGCTGTGCAAACGCAATTTCTTATTTGTGAGAATGTTTTATTGTATGTTTTCTTAAATATTATCTTCCTTAAAAGAGGTGATATTTGATCAAAATTATTCCAAAAAAATTTTCTTACATGGTCTGTAATCTAAGGAAGAGTTCAAAGAGAAATATGTTATTCGGATTAACGGTAAATTTTTATTTTATTTTGATAATTATTCAGTTAAATTATGACGGAAAAAATTTCACGTTCAAAATGTCGCGTATCGACCCAGATTTTAGCTTAAAAAAAAGAAAATACAGAAGATTTTGGAATCAAACCAAGACATTTTAATGTTACATTGCTACGTAAAATTCTGAAAGTAGTTTGACTAAAAAATTGTGCCAGGTTTCGCTGAATTACGCCTTTTTATACATGGCCACAAAAACTACTTCTATTTTTTTCACGTTCGAACCTCTACTTTTTTTGGCATTATCTTTGACTTAGAATCGCGGCCTCCATAAACTTTAGCATAGAAAACAGTCCTTTCTTAGTGCTATAATTTAAGGAATAAGAGAACGTAAAAATATTTTTTGTTTAAAATGTTATTGCATTTTTGATGCGTACGACCGTCACGTTCAACACTTTGGAATTACCCATATATAGAAGAACCAGCATTATTTTCAAAAGTCCCTTTTTTCCATTAAAAAAAGTCACTTATTTAAAAAAAAAATTACTTTTTTATAAAAAAAAAACACTTTGTTACACAAAAAGTAAAATTTTTAGACAATAAGTCACTCTTTTATTACTTTTTTACACAAAATTTAAAAAGTTTCAAAAGCCCCATTCAAAATAGGACAATAATCGCTTATCACTTGTATTTTTTACAAAAATTTATTTTTTCATAGTAAAATGTTAAAAAACTCTTTAAATGGGTTTATTTTCTAAAATAACGGTCCAATCGAAAAAAGGACAATAATCAGTAATCACTTGTATTTTTCACAAAAATCGATTTTTCCATAGTATAATGTAAAAAACTTTAATACTTATTGTATACTAAAGAAGACTTGTTTACATTAAAAAGTCAATATTTTACGCAAAAAGCGAACTTTTTGTTGAAAAAACAGTAAAAAAGCTTCCTTTTTACACAAAAACCATTTTTTACCATAAAAATCTCTTTATTATGCCAAAAAGTCATTTTTTTTTTTTTTTTTTTTTTTTTGAAACTCATTTCTTTTGCCCAATCCTTTTTTCTCAGTGTAGTTAGAATTTACTGCAACAATATATCTGTAGTGCTTTTTGTGCAAATTTATATGTAATTTGTTGGCGGCATATGGTCTTCGGTATTCTGTGTAAAAATTTCTTAATTGTTAAAGCTTTAACGAACAAATAAAAAAAAATTCCATTAATTGATTCGACAAATATTTGGCGATTCAACAAAAATCTTGCAATTTTAAAATTAACAAGAAAATACACACACAAGAAATAATATGGCTTTTAATGTGATCATTAAACATTTAAGGAGAATTGTTAAAATGAATTTAATTGTTTGAATTAATTGTTTTGATGTATGTTTTCCATCAACAAATAAATATTCCTTAATAAATTATTCATTATTGTTAAATGAGGTGTTTGTTCGAAAATCGCGCTTAAAGACAATTTATGGCCAAATTGTCATGGTTAAGAATTGGTGCAAAACTTTTTTACATTTCAAAGGAATTTAAGCCGGTTTTTTTGTTTTTTAAAGACTTTGAAGAAATTGTTAGCAAAATAAATAAGCTTGAGTAAATATCAAAAAAAAAAAAAATGGAACAAAAAAAGTTTTACTTAAACGATTTTGTAGAAATGTTACATATTAGCAACAAAAAAAAGTCAAATTCCTAACTAAAGGCAAAAACAAATTTATTAAAAGACATTTCTACTACAATCGAATAATAATTACCATTTTAAAAGTTGCTTAATTTTAAGATCCATCAAATTTAATTGACAGTCGTGCTAATTTTTAGACACTTTTTTCAAATTTCCACATCAATGTCATTTAATACGTGAAATTTAACAGCAATTTTTTTAGCTTGAAAAATATGAAATAAAAACCTCAAACTAAATTTCAATTCCTGGAATCTATAAAATTCGCATTATTAAATTATTCTATCTTTTTTAAAACAAACCAATAAAATATAATTATAGTCGTGTTCATCGTATTTATTAAAATTTTTTATGATTTATAAAGAATTAATTATGCCAAACACAAAACTTTTTTTAAAATTTTTTTTTGTTTGTTTGATGACATTTGAAAAATTTTAAGTAGCTTAAGTCCCCGAAAGTCATCGTAAAACTTGGAAATGATGAGATGATATGAATGATACAAATTATGATGATTTTGACACTTGTTCTAAATAGATTTATTAGGAAGTTGTCGATGGCCTACAGTATGAAAATAACTAATGAAGAATTTCAGAAAAAAACAAGTAAGAACTCAGTATCCGGCTGTACCGAATCTTTAATACCCTTAAGCGAGAATTATAATTTTTCGAAAGTGTGCTTTGTTTGGGATCTACACGTAGAACAAATGCGTTTTATATGTGGCCACCTCCAATAAAACTATTTTTAGCAAAGAAATTGTAAACGTATTATGGTTAATTTTTCTATATTTTTGTCACCGGCAACAATATTATATATTTGAAGAAGTCCTCTATTAAGAAGCCACAGCCATATTATAGCTCCCTCTAAACTGGTTATGGCTAAATATGACAATAACTTTTATGGGTTAAAATCAACAATAGACAATAGACAAGCATGCATTGTCAAAAAACAGCCATGCTTTTATAAGTGTGAAACATATTTTTGTTATTATTAACCATAACAGGTCTGCAGGCAACCTTAACATAGCTGTAGTATCTTGATAAAGGACTAACTTTACCAAAATATGTGTTTAATATTTTTCATTAAAAATAGTTTTGTTGATAGTTTCCATATCAAAAAAAATGTTTTTTTCTCAGGGTGTATGATAATTTAAAATAGACAGGTATGTGATGAAAATCGATTTTAAAAACGACACGATTTGAAACCGAAAATATCGTTTTCAGTATCTTTTAAAATGGATTTTAAATACATATTTCTTTAATTTTCAGTCTTTATTCTTTTAAATGTAATATAATATACGTTAAATGAAGTGTTTTCCGAACGAAAATTCAAGACTTTAATTCAGAAATGGATTTTAAAATCCTTCGAAATTCATCACACCTTTCAAAAACGTTAGTTTTGAAATCGAACGATTTTCATCACATACCTGAGAATCTTTATTTAATCTTACCTCACAGTATTATGATGGTTTTAAGCGTTTAAAGTATAAAAACGTAAAGCTTTATACGTGCTCCATCGTAAATTATGGACCGATCATCCCAAAACTTAAAGATTTTATTTCTTGTCAAATAAAGCTTATTGGTTTTAATTTCAAAAAAATATCATGATTCCTTTAGCTTTAAAGTTAATTAAAGGGATTTGTATTAGGAGCCTTTATGGTGGGTCCCTTGTAAATTTTGGACCGATTATCATAAAATTGGGAAGAATAATTTCTAGTACACAGAAAGAAAAAAACTCGTACTAAATTCAAGTTTTTTCCACCAAATTTTTAGTAAGAGTCGAACTCTTTTTTTATTAATTTTTTTTTCTAAGCTTATCCCGCGAAGATTTACGGTGCACGAGACCAGAGCCTTTAGCGGGAATCGAACCCGCAACCCCCGCAGTGGTAGACTAGCTTACTACGAAAGTACTTAAAACAATCCACAATGGCATTGCTTTCGAACCAATAATTCAAAAAAAATTGTTTTTAATCTTATATATAAATACGGGAACATTTTTTTTGTGGTTGATTTTTAAGTAAGATTTAAGGGTGGCATATCATAACGTCCAGTGTCATAGTGTCCATGGACGTTATGACACTTTTGAAAGTGTCATAGTGTCCATGGACATTATGTGTGTCATAGTGTCATAGTGTCCATGGATATTATGACACTTTCTTAAGTGTCATAACGTCCATCAAAGAAATGTTATAGCGTCCGCGGACGTTATGACACTTTGCAAAGTGTCATAATGTCCACAACTTAACTTATAATGAAAAATATTAAAATGTGTAAAATTTGTTTTGAAATATCAAAATAGGTAAGTACAATGCCAAAAATTCTTACAAGCAAGAATGTAAACAAATTTGGGATCATAACCGGCCTTTGGCCGGGCGCAAGGATTTTCTTCTCTATGGTATAACAAACACCGGCAAATCATTGTAACATTGACACTTTTGAAAGTGTCACAATGTCCATGGACACTATGACACTTTTTGGAGTATCATAACGTCCATGGACACTATGACACTGGACGTTATGACATGCCACCAGATTTAAGTACCGATTTTAATGAAACATACATCGTTTTAAAAGAATTTGTGTGTAGATATGCACAATATATTTTTATTCAAAATTTTTTGAATTAAAGTGTTTGAAAAGCGTTTTAATTTATCTTACAGACATTCTTACAAAGTTGGGTGAATAGTGCATTTTTGCCGTTCTCTTGGAATGTGTACGTTTTTTTTGTATAACGCACAGGTTTTCTCGAAAGTAAATGTCGAGTGGTCGAATTTCGGCCACCGGGCGATCCTAGTAAGTATAAATCCTTAAATCAAGTAATTTTAAGCTTGAACTTTTCGTTGGTCGTGCCATTCTATGTGCCTGCATACGCGTGTCTTTGTAAAAGTTAATTGCAAAAACAACAACAACACTGCAAAATTAGGTAGAAAAGATTTCTTGTTTGTGTAGAAACAACAACAACACTTTAAGAAGAAAAACAAAACATACATTATTTTCACGTTTAAAAAGTGAAAAAAGCAAAATTCCCGAATTCTATTTGCTTAAATTATTTAGTTCAGTACATTAAATTTTTAAAGTAGAATGATTACGAAAACCGCATCAGGCATGCTGCAGTTATCTTATAAATCAATTCACTTTCGGATTATTTCAAGTACGAATTCGGGATTTAACCAACTAAAAAATTCTTGAGTCAAACACAATTTGAGATTAATTTTAATCTCACTTTTACTTCAGTCAATCCCGTTTTCGGATTTTTTCAGGGACCGTAAATAACAGTTAAACATCAAATTTAAACTAAAAAATTATTTATTTAATTGCAATTCATGCTGATTTGATGACACTGCTTAACAAATTTTAATGATCAGTTTTTATAAAAAGCGTTTGGTTTTCTGACTCGTCCAATAAGTTTTATTTTTTTTTTTAAGGCTAAAAGAAATTCTCTGCTTAAGAGTTTAATTCGTCCATATATTTTTACGTTAAAAATTACCGGATTTAGATTGATTTTTTGTTTTGAATTCACAAAATAACTGTGGTTAAATAATGTTTTTGATATCACTAATAACTGTTAGGATTCCTGGATTATTTTAAGCACAGGGCAATTGAATAGTCCGTACTTGAATTAAGCATTCTAGCACATTGACACCGCTTCGGCTTGACTTAAGCATTTTCCAAGAGGCCTATGGCAAAGAATGGTCTGATTTTAAAAATTTTGCAACTTTAATTTTTAGTCATATTTAACAAATCTTTTTCGCAGGGTGGCCTTTAAATTTGGACCATAGTAAATAATATAAATATTTTTATAATGTCCTGCGGTTGTAGGTGTTTTTCACTCGGGCATGACAAGAGGCGATTCTTTTGCTTTGAACTTTCCAAACAGCTCACTACGTCCAGTTTACACCAAGTAACCCCTGCTAATGTGGTTCAGGCATCAGTAACTGCAGCTAAATTGAGAAGCCGGAAAGTTGAGACGCCTGAATGGCAGACTGAAACTAACGCGTCTCAGGCGATAAGGTAACAGGCAACTGGGAACAATCATTGAAACTCACGTGTTCTTTTGCCGATTTACGGTTTGCCTGCCTAGAGGCTGTTTTTTATGTAAATTTTTTCAATATTTTTGAACTTTTTATTTTTTATTCATTTTGAGCAATATTTAAAAAAAAATACATTGAGCTTTTAAGTTTTATGAAATTTTGTCTCAATCTAACTGCAATTTTAAAAATTTTCTAGAATTGTTCTCTCTCTCTCTCTCTCTCTCTCTCTCTCTCTCTCTCTCTCAGTTACGTCCTTTGGGCTACTCTCCTTAACGTCCTTTTGGCAACAAAGCGAATATACCCTCCTTAACATTTTCGACATCTTGCACTACTATTTCGCCACTAATGTGATCATTTAGTATCAAAGTGCTCTCTTTGTTAACATCCACATGATACGCTAAGAAATTAACATCAAATTCAACTTCGGGTAAATTGGCCAATGCAGTGTCCTCTGGTATCCAGAATTTATGCATATAATATTTGCCCTGTAATTTAAAGGTTAAGGGCTAATTTACGGTTCAAGATTTTTCCACTCACCTTAACTATGGGACATTTCTCCAAAATGTGGCCATATTCCTTAAGTAATGTAAAGATCAAAGCACCCACTGGAGATTTCATGCCGTAGCTTAGAATATGACACAAATTTACGGTAGTGTTAAGAGTCAAGAAATAACTGGGATTGACTTTTTGGGTTAATCTAACCTCATTATGTATGTCCACAGTGTGCAACTCTTGCAAGACATTAAGTGTTAAATTAATATAAGGACCACTTGCATCCGTGGAGACGGTGTGAGAGATGAACTTATCATTGCTCCACAGCTTGACTTCCTTAAATGTGGGACGCATGACTTTCTGTAAGCGGAAGAAAAAAAACTGATTTATTAAGAATGGAATTATATTTTTTTTTTTTAATCTTAAACTTACCACAGCTCTTGCTGAAGCTAAACTCATTAGAACCATTAGGGCTAATTTTAAGGAACAGAAAAGAGAAGACATTTTCAAATCAATCAATGCAATTCTTTTTTTTTGGGCCGGTTAGCCTTTGTCAATAACACAAGAATCAATGTTTATTAAACGGTTTAAAAACTGGCATTTATAAAGCAAAATTTATATTTAAATTGTTCATTATCTTAAATCAAATATTTGAAAACTTTTTATAATTTCCAAAATGAAATAGAACAATTTTATTATTTAGGCCATTTAACTTTTTTACCATTATCGAATAATTTCATCGTAATTGTTTTAATGTACAAACAAAAGGTTAATTAAAATATTTGTAAAATTAGGATGAACACAAAATATTTATCAGAAAATTTATATATTTTATAAAAAATCTCATTTTTTTATTAAAAAAAAAACATTTTTTAAAAAAAGGTTCATTCAAAAAAATTATCAAAAAAAAAGGTTTAATTTAGTTCGAAAAAGCCTTGCTTTTTGTGAAAAAGGCTTATATTTTTGTGGAAAAATATTTTCTAAGTATCTTGTTTATTAAAAAAGGTAAAAAGCAACTTTTGTGAAAAAATATCATTTGTAAAAAAGTATATTTTTGTGAAAAAAGTATCTATCTATAGAAAAAGTATGCTGTGGAAAAAGTATATTTTTTTGTTAAAAAAGTATCTTTTTGGTGAAAAAGTATCGTTTAGTGAAAAAAGTAACTCTTTGGGGAAAAGTATATCAGTATCAAAAAGTATCTTTTTGTGAAAAAAGTATCTTTATGTGAAAAAGTATCTTTATGTAAAAAAAGTATCTTTATGTAAAAAAAGTATCTTGTTGTGAAAATGTATCTTTTTGTGGATAAAGTTTATTTTTGTGAAAAAAGTTTATTTCTATGAATAAAGTTTCGATTAGTGACAGAGTATCTTTTTGTTTAAAAAGTATCTTTTTGTTTAAAAAGTATCTTTTTGTTAAAAAAGCATCTTTGTGAAAAAACTATCTTTTATGAAAAAGTATCTTTTTTGAAAATCTATTTTGTGAAATAGGTATCTTTTTGTGAAAAAAGTATCTTTATGTGTAAAAGTATCTTTTTGTAAAAAAATGACTTTTTTTTAAAAAATTTATCTTTATGTAGAAAAAGTATATTTTTGTGAAAAAAGGTTTTTTTTGTGAGTAAACTATCGTTTAGTGATAAAGTATTTTTTTTGAAAAAGTATCTTTCGGATTAAAAAAGTATCTTTTTGTGAAAAATGTATCTTTTGGATTAAAAAGTATCTTTTTGTGAAAAAAGTATCTTTTTGTGAAAAAAGTATCTTTTTGTGAAAAAAGTATCTTTTTTTAAAAAAAGTATCTTTTTGTGAAAAAAGTATCTTTTTTTAAAAAAGGTATCTTTTTTATGAAAATATATCTTTTTGTGAGTAAAGTATCGTTTAGTGATAAAGTATTTTTTGTGAAAAAAGTATCTTTTTGTGAAAAAAGTATCTTTTTGTTTAAAAAGTATCTTTTTGTGAAAAAAGTATCTTGTTGTGAAAAAAGTATCTTTTTGTGAAAAAATTATCTTTATGTGAAAAAAGTATCTCTGTGGGAAAAAGTATCTTTTTGTGAAAAAAGTATCTCTTTGTCAAAAAGTATCTGTTTGTAAAAAAAAGTATCTTTTTTGAAAAATCTTTTTTGAAAAATCTTTTTTGTGAAAAAAGTACCTTTTTGTGAAAAAAGTATCTTTTTGCGAAAAAAGTATATTTTTGTGAAAAAAGTATCGTTTTGAGAAAATATATCTTATTGTAAAAAAAGTATTTTTTGTGAAATAGTAGCTTTTTGTAAAAAAGGTATCTTTTTTATGAAAAAAGTAAATAAAAGAATTTCGAATTATCTGTGACGTTTGCTGCTTACAATTGCCTTCAAGTACACACAACAAAATAACACGCTAATCATCATACATCTGCTATCCATCATCATCATTATTACTCTAGTGTACTTGTATTGTTGTATGGTTCCATTTCACTACACCTCTGAATGATTTTTGATTATTTTTCTGATTTAATGCTCCACTGAAGTTTAGAAATCATATTTTTCGTTCGACTCTGCTCTACGCAACTAAATGTTTTTTAATAAACTCATACTCTTAAAACAAACGAGTTTGTCTGTATAACCATCATCACTAGCCATCAAACACTTATGCACTCAGAAGTGGTGCTACACATGGGTAAATAGAAGTTTATCACAGCAACTGATCTCGTTTTTTCTATTTTTTAAATATATTTTTTTATATTTATTTTTGCTGTTTATTGCTATCATTATTGTCATTATTATTTTATATATTATATTAAAACTTTAGATATTGTCTTATAGTTTTAGGTATATTGAATTTTATCATCAGTTAAGTGTAGTGTTGCCTACATAAAAGCCATGAAATTGAAATATAAAATTTTAATTACATTCTGTGCGGTTTTATTACTTTGTTCACAAGGCTGTTGGGCTTGGGTAAGTTTTTGCTTGGATTTTTTTTTTTTTTTTGGCTTAAAAGAAACTCCTACTAAGAAGAGAAAGAATATATAAATATAATTAAGCTTATTCTAGAAAAGAAAAAGTTGAAGCTTTTTGCTTGTTCACAATATGCTTAAGAAATTAATTACTGGGAAAAGCTGAAATTATTAGATTTTGTTGGTTTACTAGAGCTCCTCAAGGTGGAGGGCTCAGCGAAATATTATAAAGCAAAGAAATATAAAAATAATAAAACTACAAGCTTTAAGTGCCACTGACTATTTACAAAAAGGCACCTTTTAACAAAAAGTATATTTTTTAATTTTCCACAAAAAGAATCACTGTTTGCGAAGAGTTTCTTTTTCTTTAGTCTTTATTTTCACAAAAAATTAAATAAAACAAAAAAAAAACAATACTTTTTTTAGAATATACGGCCTTAAAATTTCATTTTTTCAGAAAGAACCTTTTTCTAAGAGCGTACTATTTCACAGAAGGACTTTCCTTTAAAAAAAGCACCTTTTCCCCCAAGGAGTACCATTTCAACATATAAGTACTTTGTCTGTAAAGCACAATATTTTTACAAAAAGTACAATTTCAATTTTACCTTAAATCAATTAAATAATTAGGCAAATATTTTTATTATACTTGACTCAATCGACCCATTCGCAGGTCTTCATAAAGTCCAAGTTTTGCTTTTGTCGTAACGTTTATAAAGTCCAATTAAGCTTCAATTTCAGTTCTTTATATAGACTAATTAAGTCGCAGGTTTTTTTTAAAGTTTAAACATTAATTTCTTATAAAAATAATTGTTTTTTAGAAAAGCCCTTTCTCACATCCGATTCCTTCTTGCACAAAGCAGCAGCTTTGTTATAAAAGGGTCCCCCTTTTTACATAGAGTTTCTTTTTTCATACAGTTTACTCTTTCACAAAAGCAGTTTAATTAAAAAAGGTAAATTTTTCAGAAAAAGTACCTTTAACACAAAAAAGTACTTTTTACCTATATACCTTATGAAAAGTTAACCTTTTGGTGGAAAAAAGTTACCTTTCCACAAAAAAATATATTTTTTCACAACAATACATTTTTTAAAAAACTTTTAAAATTCCCGAATGTGTTTTTTTACAAAAATGTCGATTATTTTTAAAAAAATACTTCTTTGGTAATAAAAATCCCGTGTTCTAGGATGCAAAAGGCTTTTAAAAATGTTCATTTTTCACAAAAGAAAAAATCAGTTTAATGAAAAGATTCTTTCTTTTAGCAAAAAAAAGTATTTTTTTCATAAAGTATATCCATTTCCATTTTTTTAAAAAAAAGGTACCATTTTTCTAAAAATTTATTTTCTTGTAAAGAAATTGAAAAACTCTCTTCTCTCAAAAAAATTTAAAAAATAGGTAAATTTTTTCAAAAATGTAGAAAAAGATACGTTTTAAAAAAAAATTCTTTTGTCAAAACAAAAATAATTTTATTACAAAAATATAAATCTTGGAAAATTTATATTTTTCACCAACATGAATGCATGGTATACCATGTTTTTTTTTTTAAGTAACCTTTTTAAAGGAGGAAAAAAAGAATTAACATGAAAAAAGTTTTTAAAAAAAATATTTTACAAACTTTTTTATGCTTTTTTTTATTGAAAACAACATTTCTTGGTTGTCTCTTCAACTGCAGCTTTAATTCTTTATTTAATCCTTCAACAACTACTATTTGCTATATTATTCCTTTCTTTCTCTTATGTCACACAGCGTGCCTTTAAAGTGATCCTTACATCATTTCCACACGAATGCAATAAGAAACTATTGGATGTAAAATTTCAAATAAAAAACTCTTCCAGCGATGAATATGCCGTCAATGTACAACTCAATGTTTTGGAAGATATTGATGACATTTCATTAACGTATGCCCTGGGCATAGAAGAAAGTATTGCCGATAATTACACCGTCCTATTGATTCATAAAGTGCACTTCTGTAAATTTCTTATGAAGCGCACCATCGACAATACACTGCGTATAATTTACGAAGACATTTTGAAACGAGGCACTTTTATTAAGATGTGTCCCATGAAAAAAGGTTCGTACAGTTTGCGCGAGTATCAGGTCGATGAGGAGCTATTGCCGCAATATTTGCCAGAAACCAATTTCTATGTCGATGTTCAATTGGAAAGAGCAGGTGGTGAGATGATTCTGAAGGGACGTTTAAATGGTATAATTGATAAGTCAAAGGGTTTCGATAATTTGAAAATGTTCAGTATAGGCTGAGTATGTGTTAGTTTATAAGACTTTCAATTGAAATAATAAAATCAGAAGTACAAAAAATGTGAGCTAGATTTGTTTGAAGTTTGATTTATGTAATGAAAACACGTAATTTCTATGATTTTAAAAGTTGTCTCTGGCTAATAAATTTAAATTTTTGTCTTAATTGAAATGCTTTGTTTAAATTTTAGTTTCTTTTGTTTAAATTAAAGCCGTAACAAATCAAAGTAGACTCTTTTTAATTTTTTTATTTTATTTTTTTTTTTTTATAAAAAAAATGCAAGATTTAAACAAAAAAAAGTGCAAAAGAGTTAATATGCAAAACAACATTTGCACGTTTGCTTGTACGTCTGTTTGCCTGTCTGTCCTTCTGTGCGGCTGTTTGCTTCTGTTTCTTCTGGCTTCTCTCAATGTCTGGCAATGAATTCTGTCTGTCCGCCCTTCGTCTGTCTGTCTGTCTATCTGCCTTCCTTGGTTTCCATCACGTGTCTGCTCATTTGTAAAATCGTCTGTTTGTTTAAAATGGTGACAAGTTGTCTGGCAGTTTTTTCGAAAAATTGATGATGACAATGATGAAGTTTTTACGAGCTAACAATAATAATTAAGTTTAAGACTTAAAGTTTCCTTTTTATTTCGCACCTTTATTTGATAAAATCATTTGCCACATATCTATTGTTTGTCAGAGTTTCTATTGTTTAGTTTATCTAAGTAGGATTTTTTAATGTAGAGCTCAGTAATGGAGACTTTTAAGGAATATTAATTACTTATGTTTTCTATAAACTTGTACTTTTCCAAATATAAACAATTAGTTTTTAATATTTCAAGGCATTTTTTATATGCGAGTAGCTCATATCACTCTGTCTAATTAAATTTGAGGTTTAATAATCTACACTTTTCTTAAATTATAACCCTTTAAACTTAATGGTAGTTTTTTATTTAATTTAATTTAATTTAAGCCTTAATCATTAGTCTTTATGAAATCAAATTTTATCTTTTATCGGAAATCTTAATATAGTCCCAGTTATGCCTTAAACTTAAAATTTTTTATGAAATTTTAGGTATGTATTTATAAAGCCAATTTAAGCTCTAATCGTGGGTCCAACTTTAATTAAAATCAAACGTCAATATCAGCTGATTTTAGTTGCAATCGTTGGTCTTCATACAGCTTAAGTTTTAATTAAATTATACAGTAGAATCCCGATAATTCGTAATCGCAAGGGACCGGCCATTTCTTACGAATTATAGGGGTTTTCGATTTAGCGGGGTTTCGATTTAACGGGGTTAAAATAAAATAAATACGAATTAACGAGGCTTTTCAATTTATTTACTAAAACGATAAAAAAAACATAAAAAACAATTGTTAAAAATAAAATATATAAAAATTATTCATGTAACAAACTGATCTTAAGAAAATAAACACACACACAAGCAATAGCAAAAACCCACGCAAAAAATAGCGGTAAACAAAAAATCATTCTTTCCATGTTTCTGTTGTTTTTATTACGAATTATAAGTGGTAATAAGCAAACAATTACGATTTAGAAGAGGTAAAGAAGATTTTATTTGAAAAAAAATTACGAATTAGCGAGGGGACCAAAATGTATGGAAATTTTACGAATTAACGAGATTTTTTCAAGGGACCGACAGTTTATTACGAATTATCGGGAATTACGATTTATCGGGGTACGAATTATCGGGATTTGACTGTAATTGAATTACAGATCTTTACATGGTATAAGTAAAGATTCAGTCGTAGGTCCTTTTATAGACAAAATTAACCTTTATTTGTATTGTTTATATAGTCCTATTTCAGCTTCAATCACAGTCCTTTATATAGACCAATGAAAGCTTTAATCTAAGGTCCTTTAATAACCAAATAACGGCTTCAATCGCAGTTTTTTAAACAGTCAAATTTAAGCTTTATTCGTATATCTCTTTATACGGTCAGCTCTCGATAATTTGAAATTTAAGGGATCAAAGAAAAAGTTTAAATAATCGAGAGTTCATATTAACAAGACAGACACATTTACAAAACCAGTTAAATTTATTAAATGCTTTTCCAGGGAATTAAGAAACTAAGAATTTATCGAGATATTCCAAATAACAAGTAATCGAGAGACGACTGTAAAGTAAAATTTTGACTCTAAGGCCCGTTTTCACAACTTACCGATAGCTGAAGGTAGAATTTTATCGGCCATATAAAAAGTGTTCCATTAATACAACTTTACTTTAACCTACCAGGTAGGATGAACCTTAATCTACTTTATCGCTCACTTTAGGTTAAAGTTAAGTTTTAATAATGGAACACGTTTTTTAAGGCCGGTTAAAGTCTACTTTCAGCTATCGGAAAATTGTGAAAACGGGCCTAAATTTACTCTTTACTCTGTGGACCGAGCTAAGCTTCTATCGTAGTGGCTTATAAAGCCAAAGTTTAACGTTAATTTAGACTTAAATCGTAAGTCTATTTATATCCCCACTATGGCTATAAACGTAGGTCTTTAGTCAAATCTAAGCTTCAATCATATTTCTTTATGCAGTCAAATTTTGACTTAAGTCATTAATTGACAAATAATTAAAGCGGTTTATATATATACGAGTTAAGCTTTAATGTTATGTCTTTATAAAATGAGCTTTAATTGTAGATTTGTATACAGTCCAAAATATCGTGTAATCCTAGCGTTTACTTAATACAGTTTTCATGAAATTTTTTGATCTACATGTCAATATTATTTCAAGTTATGCTTATCACAACCCAAAATCAACAGCTATTGATAAACAGATTTTTAACATGAAAACAATCACAACTCGAATTAATACAGTTTCGCTGATTCATTTGAGCACCATAACCCTTGAACACTTCAACGCAACTAAAATTACAACTCTTTAATTGAATCAAAACAAACAATATGAGTACGCAAAGAAAGACATAAAGGCATTTCTCTCATGAAATATTACAAATAGAATACCAAAAATTTTACAGTCGTTAGATATGGTAATCATACACTGTTTCCTTCAAAAAAGTGGAAAATAGAATTTTTTGAGTTGTGTTACTTTTGATGAACAGGTGCGATATGTTGTGGTTAATGTTGTTAAATTCTCTTCTTTGAGTTTGCACTAGGGTGGTTACAAGAAATTAATGTTAATTTTTCCGGGGGGTAACCCCCTTATATGAGCCAATAGGATAGAAAATGCAATTGAGAAAGTTTCAGCCCAATCGAATAACGCTAACACGCCTCATTGAGCATAATTTAAGGAAAAACAGCGATTTTTCACTAAAATTCGTATTTCTTTGTCTTTATAACCGAAACCGTTCATTCTAGGAACCTGAGTCGAGTCTTGTTTTATAGGAAATTTTATTCTTATTAATGTTGATATTGATAGTTTTGTTTCTTATACCAACAGGCAAAGTGATTTTTAGCATTAATTAAGGACAAAGAAATACGAATTTTAGTGAAAAATCACTGTTTTTCCCTAATTTATGCTCAATGAGGCACGTGTTGGCGTATCCGATTCGGCTTAAACTTTGTCAATCGGATTTTCTAAGCTATTGGCACATATTAGATAGTTGCGCTGATGGAAAATTTAACATTGATTTCTTGTTACCACCCTAGTGTGCACACGTACGTTATAAAAGAGTATAAAAGAGTATAAAAGAGTATAAAAGAGAAATGAGAAAACACGGCGCCCTGATTTTGCCGATTGCAGATATAAATAAATTATTTTAGCTTCAATTATTGATTATATTTTGTTATTCATTAAATAGTAAAATACACATATAAAGCAACTGTCTCTAAATAAGTTGAGTAAAAAAAATAATAAAATTCGAATTAAATTTCCATAAATTTCTATTGAAAGCAGCCAATCAAAGAAGCTTTATTTCAACAAAAATCAAACATTAAGTTTCAAATCAGAAGCGACTTTGCCAATCTTAATTAAACGATATGACACATCCCCTTGATACCCTCTTAAATATTTCGTTAGGACTTTACAATTCAAAATTTTAATTTCATTTCACGCTTTTTTGCTAAAACATTAATCAATTTTGGCAATAAATTGTATGTCTGATTGACACTTTAAAATCCGCTTCTAAATGATTCATTTTAAAATCAAAAATTGTTTTTTTTTTTAGTTATTTTTTCAATGAGAATTACAATCGATAGAAAAATTTAGCAGCCACAAATAAATTAAAAATAAAAAACAAGCAAAACTAAATTGTGCATTGCTTAAAATATATGGGCACTTATTTTTTATTTAACCCTTAACCTGCAGTAAAAAAAAATAAAGCGCATGTGGTATTTGTGGTTCAATTTGGCCCAATAAAGAGCTGTTATTCATCATACATTTGTTAATGTTGTTTATTTTTTTACATTCAACGCATTTAATGCAAGTTTTTTTTTTTTTTTATTTAAATTTATTTTTATTATTGAATCTTTCTTATCGAAATTTACAATATGTATTCAAATCTTAATTTTGCTTGTTGTTAATTAGTTGTTACCAGTGTAACGACTAACTGCTGTATTCAAATTTTAAAAATGTCGTCTAGTTAGGCTCAAAGTATCGGTTCTTTTTAGCCTCTGGTGACCTTCGAACTGAAGCAGACCCCGAGCGAGGTAGTTTGGGTGGGCCATTAGTTTATCGATGAAGCTAATTGAATTTTTTTTTAATTTCCTCCTGGATAGTGGGGACGTTGAGATCTCTGTGGATCATATCATTACGTATATACCATGGGGCGCAGACAATTTGTCGTTATATTCTAGACTGTCTTCTTTGAAGCTTTTGGATGTTAGATACGCATGCAGTACCCCATAATTGGATGCCATATGTCCATATTGGTTTTATGATGGACTTGTATAAGAGAATTTTGTTGTCTAAAGACAAGTTTGAGTTTCGACCGAGAAGCCAATGTAGTTGAGCTGCTTTAAGTTTCATAGCCGTTATTTTCGCTTCAATATGACGAGACCAGGTCAAGCGTCTATCTATATGAATTCCCAAGTACTTAACATGGTTTTCTACCGGAACAGTGATGTTATTTATTTTTACAGCTGGGCACATTTGTCTTCTGAGCGTGAAGGTTAAGTGAGCACATTTAGCCAGGTTAACCTTTATTATCCATGTTTCTAGCCAGGCCTCTAGTTCATTGATGTGGGACTGCAGATTTTGCGATGCGACTTTTGGGTCATGGTTAACGCTAATAAATGCTGTGTCGTCTGCAAATGTAGAGGTATGCGTGCTCAGGTTTGTTGGCATATCCGCTGTGTATATTATATATAGAAGAGCGGTTCTAATATGCTGCCTTGGGGAACACCAGCAGTGATTTTCTTGAGGGGGAGTATTTATTTTGCAATCTTACTATGAATGTTCAGCCTGTTAGATAGCTCTCCAGAAGCTTGTGAGTGTTTTGAGGAAGCATTCGTGTTATTTTGATGAGTAGTCCATCATGCCAAACTTTGTCAAATGCTTGGGAAATGTCTATAAATAGGGCTGATCAGTATTGCTTTGCTCAAACGCCGATCTAATTAGGGTGACAATTCTATGCACTTGTTCTATTGTACCATGTTTCGCTCTGAATCCGAACTGGTGATCCGGGATGGTGTCGTGTTCATTTAGATGAGGGTTATACTTAAAACGAATATTTTTTCGAAAAGCTTCGATAGGATTGATAATAAGCTTATCGGTCTGTACGGCGCAACCTGGCTAGTATCTTTTCCTGGCTTGGGAATCATAACAATTATATGCCTCTTCCATGAGGATGGGAAGTATCCGACTCTTAATATCGCGTTAAAAATGAGCAGCAAGATTCTAGAAGCAAACGATGGTAAGTTTCTTATCATTGACCCTGTGATGCGGTCAGGTCCGGGAGATTTTCTAATATTCACGTTTTCTATTGCAGATTTTACTTGAGTTATGTTAAATTTTATTGGATGGTTTACCGTATCAGGAATGATTGGACGACAGGAACAAGTATGCGGTGCATCTTGTGGCGTGAAAACTTTCTCAAGGTGGCCCGCGAAAGCGTTTAATTTTTCATTTGTGTTTTTGACCCAAGTGCGGTTTTCCAGTCTTAATGGAGATTCTTGGGTTATAGGGCATTTCATATGCCGTACAGCCTTCCATAAGCTGTAATTGGAGTTTTTTATGGCATCTAGGCTGTTTAGATAGCCTCGTGGTTCTGTCTCAATTTGTTGCGAAGAGTTGTCAGGCGTAATTGTAGTTGGGCCTTAGTGGTTGGGGAATGACTGTTTTGCCATTTTCTTCTTAACTCCCTTTTTTCTCTGATAAGGGTCTCTATATCCGTCGATGAATTGTAAGGAGCACGTTTAATTGTCCGCTTGATTGGGGTTGCATTTCTTGCTGCAGAATCCAAGACTTCTGTAAATCGGTCCATAGCTATTTGGTTGTCAGATGAATTTTTTAGGGGAATGCACTGTGATAGGTGAGAGCTCACATACATTTTATACTTTAACCAATTTGTGTTTCTGTTTGGATAGGAAATAAAGTTTGCAGCTAACTAGTATGCAAGTTTAGGAATGATTTTTGCACAAATTTTTTACATGCTGTACATTTGTTGAAATATCTTTTGTTGACTACAAGTATTGGACAATTTCGACCCATGCTTACAAAATGCGTAATTTTTTTGGCACAGACATTATGAAAACGCTTTGAAATTAAATATTTTATTGTATATTCAATAAATATATAATCGCACATTAATTTAAAAAAAAAACATTGACTTGTTTTAAAAATAATAATAAGCAATAAAACCTATTTGAGGAATTTTGTTCCATGAATACAGGCTAAGGGTTAAATTTTAAAAATCGTAAAAGTTTTATTTTTAAGCAGTGGTAAAGATTTGTCTTAAATTTAAAAGTGAAGCGGTTTAAGACATTTATTTTTATACGCACACAATTATAGTGGAGGGCATTATGCATTTGTGCTGATGTGGTTTTTTAATTAACCTTAAATCAAAAAATGAAAATTTTCTCGATAGAAATTAAATTGCTTTTACTAAAAATTAACTTCAACCGCCCCCTCAACTTAAAATTGCTTTCACAGCACTGATAAATAAAATTCAAGTCTATTTTTTCTTTTAAATAAAATAAAAAAAAACTGTTATTATTGTATTACAACCAATCAATTTATTTTTAGATAAAAATATCGTAAATGGAAAATTGTAACAATACAGAGAGAGAGATAAAATGAAAAGAGGCAGACATAAAACTAATTGACAAAATATGGCAACAAAACAAAATGACAGTTAACTTAATTGATGTGGCAACAATAACTGCTACAAAAGAATTCAAGGACAACAATAAAAACAACTATAAAGAAAAAAATATTTAATAAATGTGTAACAATTACAAGAGAGATAAAAAAAAAATGAAATTGTTAGATATTTTTTAGATAGAAGGACATTCGTTAAATTGCTTTGGATGCACGAAGAGAAAATTCATTTTTAACCTGCAGCAAAACAATTTTCAACGAAAACGTTTTAACATAGTATGGTAAATTTAACCACATTATTGTCAACGGCAACCATATTAGAGTTTAGATAGTACTGCATGACGAAGCCACAACAATATTATGGTTGCCTCTAAGCATTTTTTTGGTAAAAAAGGACAAAAATTTGTTTTAAATTAAACAATAGTATATTTACGCACAGAAAAAACATGGTTGTGGTAATCATATTCTAAGAGCGACATATTATGATATGATGACCAAATATATTCGTAATATTACATCATAATATTTTTCCCTTAATCATATTCTTATCATGTTAATCATAATAAGTTAGTAAGTAATCATATTATTGTCATGTTAATCATAACAAATTTAGAAGTTATCATATTATGATACAATCGTGCTTTCACAACAATAAAAAAAAAATTAGATTGTTTTGCATCGATTTTTTATTTTGTGGCACTCTTTTTTTCAATGAAAATACAATTTCTTTATTTTTTAAATTGTGTTTTTAATATGTTTTTTTTTAATTGTTGAACCACTCACTAACAAAAAAATTTTATAGGCATATGTAAAACAAACGACACAACCGATGAAAAATTATTTTACAAATGGCGCTAACAAAATATTATAAGAGTAAAAATATTTTGTTATTCGTGCTTAATTCCCAGTTTTTATTCTTGATAAAAACACTTGAAATTTATTGTTGATGGGATAAGCTATTCCTATGCATTTAACTGGTTGCTTAGGCCAGATCATCAGGAAACTTCATCCATAAAGCTTTTAGAAAAACTAAATAATAATAAACATGCAAGTGCACGGCTTAAAAAAACACTTAATTGACAACATCTTTTGTAAGTTGTTGTTTGTTTTTTATTTTGTTTTTCTTAACCTACTTACAACTACAATTAATGTTGAGAGAATTTCAACTAATTGTAGTGGGGAATGTAAGATGAGATAAGCCCACTTTTTTATTGTTGATGTGTTTTGTTAAAGCTTTGATATTGTTACAAGTAAAACTGTTGCTATAAGTCTTATACGTTTTACAGTTTTATTTGGTTTAATATCTTTAGTTTTTCTAAAATCTTTATGGATGAAGTTTCCTGATGATCTGGCCTAAGCAACCAGTAAAATGCATAGGAATAGCTTATCCCATCAACAATAAATTTCAAGTGTTTTTATCAAGAATAAAAACTGGGAATTAAGCACGAATAACAAAATCTTTTGAAATTAAAATTTTGTATTCCCAAAAATTGAAATTACTTTTTGATAGTAAAAATATATCTTAAACATATTGGCCTGGCCCATAATCATATTCAAACACAGAAAAAATTATTGCCGAATTATTTTCAAACAAACGCTTGTTTGAAAATTTTTTTAATTTCTACAAATTTTTTTACTGATTCAATTAAAATTTTTGTTTGATTTTTATTTAACCAACAAAAATGTTGACAACCATTCAAAAATATAATACACGCGTTATTGGTTTCAAGTTTTCATAATTTTGTATGAAATATTTAACGCTTTTTAATGTTGTCGTCTTTTTGCATTTTTTTATTTGATCGTAAGCAACACTTCCTAATGTGAAATATAAGAACTACTACAAAAAACACATACAGTCTATTTTTGGACGCTTTAAAAAAGTACAACAGTAAGAAAGATGAAGAGGGTTGAAGTAAAAAAAAAAAACCAAAAAATAGCAGGTAAAAAAACGTTTCACTCTTTTTAAACAACAGAAACAACAACAACATTATAAGAAACAAAATAAATTTTTGGTTGGTTTCAAAGTTGGTTAAAAAAAAAACAAAATCCCGTATTCAATTTTTTCAAACTGTTTGCTTAAATACATCAAATACAAAAATATAATGATGACGAAAAACATATCGAGTCGGTCTGTCGCCGTTTTTGGGTTACATTTCTTCTTCATTAGCAAAGGAAAGGATACAGCAACAGTGAGTGATGACGAAAAACATTGTGTGTATAAAAAAAGACTTCGTTCAAAAATTATTCCAACAAAAAAATGTGTCTCAAAGCCAGCTGGCCGCTCTGCTCTCTCTGCCATCATCTTTTAATACAGTGCCAGCTTGTGTGCGCATCATTACTTGTGCAAAAACCTTTTTTATACCCTTCACCACAGGTGGAAAAGGGTATATATAAGTTTGTCATTCCGTTTGTAATTTCTACAATATTGATCTTAGACCCTATAAAGTATATATATTCTGGGTCCTTATGAGGGGAGAAGTTGATTTAACGATATCCGTCCGTCTGTCCGTCTGTCCGTCCGTCCGTCTGTCCGTCTTACGCTTGATATGTGTTTTCCGGGAAAACCAGACATGATAGCGGCTAGGTTGTTTTATATTTATGTCACATATAGTCCACCATTTCGTGCTATTGAAATTCAGCAAGGTCGGTCCACAAATGGCTGAGATATGAGCAAAAAACCACGACTGCCTCTAATTTTTTCTAAAAATCCCTTGTTGTTGTTGTATTTTTATTGCTTTTTTCTGTATATATGGAGAACGGTAAGAGCCAAAGTTTCCAAATTAGGTACACACATTAAGGTTGTCAATACACACCACCCTACAAAATGTGGGCGGGATTGGAGAAGTGGGCGTGGTACCTCCCGTACAAAAAAAATTAAAAATTGTATAAAAACCTAAATTTTAGGGCTGTCATATGTCCTATGGATATGACTTATATACCAAAATATATATATATATAATTTTTAGTAGAACATATTTTATAAAGAACTCGGGAAAATCGGTTCAGATACAAAAAAGTTATGACCAAAATTAATTTTTTTTTTTTAAATACCCATTTTCGGTAACCATGGATCTTCCCAAGTCCAAGTTTTATAACACAAATAAATGGTAAATTTCTTGCTTAACACGTCGTTATATAAATCTGTCAAATCGGTTAAAAAATGGCTGAGTTATAATCAAAATACTGAAATCCCAAAAGTTACTCTTTTTATAATTAAGTTTGTTTTTTTTTTTATAATTAAGTTTGCTTAAATATATGTACACATATGTAGGTATATATATATATATATATATGCCTAAAAGCCAATTTAATGGAAATATTATTTTTAAGCACGTTGGTATATAAATCTGCCAAATCGGTTAAAAATGGTTAAGTTATGTGCAAAATACTCCAAAAAAGGACTAAAAACATTAACATTTTTATAAAAGCTAAAATTTTAGAGCTGTATTATGACCTATTCATACGTTTTAGATATCAAAATATCGGAAATCTTTAGAAAAACTCGAAAACTTAGAAAAAAAGTAATGTCAAAAATATAGTTTTTTTTTAATACCTATTTTCGTGAACCATAGAACTTCCCGACTACAAGTTTTATCACCAAAGTAAATGGTAATTTTATACTTTAAGATGTCGGTATGACCAAATACTGAAATTCGATCAAAACTTAACGTGCTATATATTAATTAAACTTTTAATATATTTAATAGCACGCAATCATGTGCAAATAATTAAATAAAACTAAACTATATATATTTTATAAATATATATATATATATATATATACATATATTTAAATATATATATATAAACTTCTGTTCTTTCCAAACCATGGTGAAGGGTATATAAGATTCGGCATAGCCGAATATAGCACTCTTACTTGTTTTTTTTTTGATTTTGAAATTTAGTATATGAATTTCAGTAAACTTTTTGTTTGATTCAGTTAAATTATTTGTTTGAAAAAATCAGTGTTTTTTTCAATAAGCAAAATGCAAATAAATTGTTTGAATATGCGAATTTGTTTATAGGACCGATTTCAGACAAAAAATTGTTTGATTCTACAAATTTTTTGTTTGAATTGGAAAAATAATTTTTTCTGTGAACGCTAAAGTCGGTTCTTGTTAAAAACAACTTTAAAAGAAAAACATTCTTTTAAGTATTTTGCTACAATCGTCGAAATTAAAGTAGGTTTTAATTTGAACCGACTTTAACTGGGTGCCACCTCAAATGTAGAAAATTTTTTTATACAACATACAAGAAAATATAAGCAAGTGGCAACTCTAAGCAGCGGATATTAAAAATTTAGATATAAATAAAACACTGCATACCTTGTAGCGTTGAAAGTTTTAAAAACGCAATGTGAATTTATGTAGAAAGCAACAACAAAATTACAAAATATGTTTGACATTGTTATTGTAATTTTTGGCATTGCGTTTTACGCAATTAGGGCCTATACATAGTATGTATTTTGTGTTAAAAGATTTCCCCAAATCAATAATTATTGCAAAATATCGACCAATATCTTGTTACATAAACATTTTTAACTTTTTGCAAGAAATAGTAATTTCACTTTTTGGGAATACAAAATTTTAATTCCAAAAGATTTTGTTATTCGTGCTTAATTCTTAATTAATGTATTCCCAAAAATTGAAATTACTTTTTGATAATAAACATGCAAGTGCACGGCCTACACTTAATTGACAACATGCTTTTGTAAGTTGTTGTTGTTTTTATTTTGTTTTTCTTAACCTACTTACAACTACAATCAATGTTGAGAGAATTTCAACTAATTGTAGTGGGGAATGTTAGATGAGATAGACCCACTGTTTATTGTTGATGTGTTTTGTTTAAACTTTGATATTATTACAAGTAGAAGTGTTGCTATAAGTCTTATACGTTTAACAGTTTTATTTGGTTTAATATCTTTAGTTTTTCTAAAATCCTTATGGATGAAGTTTCCTGATGATCTGGCGCATAGGAATAGCTTATCCCATCAACAATAAATTTCAAGGGTTTTTATCAGGAATGAAAACTGGGAATTAAGCACGAATAACAAAATCTTTTGGAATTAAAATTTTGAATTCCCAAAAATTGAAATTACTTTTTGATAATAAACAGGCAAGTGCACGGCCTAAAAAAAAACTTAATTGACAACATCTTTTTTTGAGAGAAAAAATCAGCTTAACATGAATTTAATGGATCAAACTGATCAAATTTTAAAACAATTTGATATGAAATTTCTTTTAAAAGATTGTACAGTTTCTATAGCAAAAGTGTAGGAATCACTGATGGGATTTGTGGTACAATTGTACCAAATTTGATACAATCGAAACTTTATTGGTACACTGGTACAATTCATCCCTTTTTGGTACAATTAAAAAAAAACACCCACGAAGCTTTATCATTTCTTTGAGGTGGATTAACTCACTTATCTTTTCAATAATAAAAACATGTCTCTGTTTTCAAAACGTCACTTTTGTCGATTGTTTTGGTGAACCAAGTCAATCAAGTGTCTAGATTTTCCTGCCTTTGAGGAAAAAGAGAAAAAGACACATTTTTGCTTCTTCTTAATTTTTATACCCATACCACTATAGTAGAAAGGGCCCCACAAACCAAAACGATTTAGAAAGAACTTGTAGCAAGTTTACTAGCATAAGTCTTAAGCTTAGAAAAGTGTTGTGATAACTATTATAAAAGGCTTATAAACAATTATTTAATAATGAAAACGTATCCCTTGCGATAATATTACTTGTATATAATATAAAGTAAGCTAAGAAGTTAAATAGTAAAACAAGCTCACAGAAAAATACTTTTCTAAGCTTTAATAAGTTTGATTACATAATTTGTGAGCATTCTGCTTAAATGTATATGGCATAATTACAAAAAGTTTTTTAATTATATAATTTTTAATTACTTTTTTTAAAATTGTGCACTTTTTAAAACAATTTAAAACACTTCACTCTTCGAACCAAACACAAAGACTGAAAACTTTAACTAATAATACCAAATTAAGACACGCGTCATATAACGGGGCTGCATTCTCAAAAACACTTGATAAACTATAGCGAGAATAAGTCATTTGGAATCATATTTGTTGTCATGTTGTAGAAAATCTCTTATGATAAGCTTGTTCTACAACTCATTAACATTTTTCTCTAGTTTGGTCTGTTGGGGGTATTATGCGATTGTGCTGATGTGTGTAACACATAAAATAATACTTTCTGAGTCGATCCGGCTGGCTGGCTGGTTGTCCGTCCATCTTACCTTGTTCGTTAAGAACAGGTCGCAGTTTTTAAGGTAGTTCGATGAAATTTTGAACATGTCTACATACAAACTTCTTTCCGTAATAGTGTTTGTGCTTATAAACCATCCTATAACTTTGGTATTTCGATTAAATTTGGACAAGACTAATTTTATTGCAATCTAAATTATCTTACCATTTTTTACGGGAATCGGTCCATATTTAACGACTATGTACCTTATAAATGTTGGTAATGATATGAAAATTGGTGACAATAACTTTTACGATAGCCACTTTATCAAGACAAAATATTGCGCTGGCGAGTCCAAAATAAACCATAAGTCCCATATAAACTCCCTTCCTAAGAACACTTAAAGGTAAACAAATCTCATATAGATGAAAATATCCTAATAATAGTCGACACAACAACTTTTACATAAATCTTAACCTCATAACATAATTTTGCTCTTGCGGGTCCATGTTTGACCATATGGTCTCACTCTTGAAAATTTGTCTGTAATACTGTGGTGTAGAGTATTTAATGCTCGGGCTTTCTATTAAATAAAAGAAAGTTATGAACTCTAACTATGTATGCTTTTTTATTTTATAGCGAAATTTTGGTCCGATTTATGTCAATTTGGTACAATTTTGCCATTGAGAGGGTACAATTGAGGATTTGTCAGATACCAACAGTGGTAGGAATTTGTATGTGCATTCAACAAAAATTGTGGTAGATTTTGAAAAAAGATATCTTGAATATTCTTAAATTAATTAATGCTAAATATGTAGTTGAAAAATGCTAACTGCTACATGAAAAATTTGCAGCTAAATCAGACAAAAAAATGCTAAATCTAGCTGCAAAAATGCCAAAATGGCCACGCTGGTTGTAATACGAGTAAGTTAATCAATCACAACAATTTTTTCCTGCTAAATCGGGATAAAATCAACTTTGTAATACTTGAATCAAGCGCATTTTGAAATTGATTCAATCTTCGTTTTACTTAAAATCAATCTCAGTATCGGATTAATTTAAGTAAGAATTCGGGTTAAAACAATTTTATTATTCTTGAATCAAGCTCATTTTGAGATTGATTCAATCTTAGTTTTACATAAATCAATCTCATTATCGGATTAATTTAAGTACGAAATCGGGATTGAATATGGATAATTAAAGTATTTTGCGATTGAAAATCCTTAGTTGAATCAATCTGCCTGTACTTGATTCAAGATTGATTCGGATTGATTTTTCTTTTGAGTGTACCAATATTTTATAATAAAATGTTTAAAAAATTTTTTTTTAAATAACTTTTGCGCTTGCTTTCGTATTTTTTTAAAAGTAAATCACAAACAAAAAATTCCTCATCTATAATATTTAACAGACTGAAAATGGTTGTTTTGAAAATTTTATTACAATTTATTGTTCGAACATCATCTTCATCAATAAACAATAGACATACAAACATATTTAAACAATTTTTTTAAAGGACACTCTTAAACACACACACACACATGCATCACACTCATTCAATTCCATTTGCGAATATTGTTTATTTATTCTTCCCCTATAAACTGATTCAATTTTTGATAATAAAATCGTTTTTCCTTTTTTTTTCCTCGACTAAACTTTTTCATACACAAATAAACTTAACAAGATTTTACCTCGAAATGTAAAAGAAAAAAAAATAAAGAAAAATAAAAAACATTGTTTATCAAACAGAAATTGAAATAAAATCTTTGGCATACAATCCATGCACAACATATATTTTATGTATAGAATTTACAAATATTTTGGTACTTGTGGCAAACAAAGTGTTTTTCAATTCACCAAAAATAGTAATTTAAAATATTTTTTTTTTTTTTTGGTAAAAAGAGTAGCCAAGGATTTTTTTTTTTTTTTTTTTTGGAAAAAAAGGCTAACAGCCAATTTTTGGGCCATTATGTTGACGAGCAACAACAGGCAAAATAAAAAAGATAACCTTAATTTTATTTTCCTTATTGGATTGTCTAACAATTTGGCTTTTAAGAAATTTTTGTATTTTAACACAGGACCAAATAACATAAGAATGTTAAATTCATAAAAAAAAAAACACGAACAAGTTCAGTTAAAGATTTTGTTTCCGACAAAAATTTTTATAGGGAGTGTTGTTCGGTTTTAACCGAAATCGAATGCCTAAAAACCGAAAACCGACAACAAAAAAAACACGATTTTAAAATGTACTTTAACAATATATTTATGCTTAAAGAAATGGCAAACTATATATAATACTGGAACTTCATATACAAAAACTTTATACATAACAGCTTGCAACAATGGCAAGGTAATTCAAAATTCTTAAAATTCAAACAAATGTTACCTTTTTAACTCTTGAGTAGACACCTAATTTGTGTGGCACCAACTTTCACCTAGGCCTGGCTGGAACCACTAGTATTTTGTATGGAGTTTTTGTGGCTATTGAAAAAACTCACACTAACAAACCCCTGGGCAAGGCTGGGACTACTTGTATATGTATGTAGTTGTATGGCTATAGCAGGAACATTTTGTCGGGAAATACAGTTTTTCTTAAAAAAAAACAGTAAAGAAAGAATTTCATTTCATTTTGATTTTATTTACGGCAGTACATGCATATATTATAGGGCAGGGCCTAGTCAGGCCCAGGTGGATACAATATGCACAAAATTTTCATTTGGCCAATTGCGACGGTGTTAACACTTTTTCCTCATTGTCTTGTAAAAAACCCCTTGATTAAGGAATACATAAAGTTTCGTTCTAATATACATATCGCTCATTTGCTGCAAGACCGGCATAACTCAAAAAATGCAATTTTGGAGTTAGAGATGCAGAATTTTTCGCTTTGTTTTTCTTTATATTGTGTATTAAATTCATCTTTATATCTTTTATACTTTCCCAGTTTGAAGAGAATGTGTCTTCTTTTTTTCTAAGTAGTTAGAGCATTTGCAAAACATCTGTATAAAACTTTTCAATCTCATCAAATTGGTAATCCTGTCGAAGATGAAGAAATCTCACATTTCTTAGATGCACCATATCAGATGTGTTTCCCAATAAGACCCATTTCCCTTTCTGAGGTTGAAGGCCAAATAAAAAGTCTAAATCCAAAAAAATCACCTGGATATGATAATATTGATGCAAGGGTGGTTAGAAATTTGCCCAAAAAAGCCATTATTTATATGACATTACTTTTTAATTCTATTTTGCGCTTAAGTCACTTTCCTTCTCAGTGGAAATGTGCTGAGATTATATTGATTAAAAAGCCAAATAAACCAGAAAATGAAATAACATCTTATAGACCGATTAGCCTTTTGAGTATTTTTTCGAAAATTTTTGAAAAAATTTTCTTAAGCCGATTGTCTCCAGTACTTGAACAACTGCATGTTATTCCCGACCATCAATTTGGATTTAGACAAAAACATGGTACTCCTGAACAGTGTCATAGAGAAAAGAAGTACTGTTCTGGGGTCTTCTTGGATATTTAACAGGCGTTTAACAGAGTCTGGCATATTGGTCTTTTGTTTAAGTTAAAAAATCTTCTTCCAGCTACATTTTATTCAATTATAAAGTCTTATATACAAAACAGAACCTTTTATGTCAAAATAAAAGGTGTGAGGTCAAACATTTTTGATATTAGAGCAGGTGTGCCACAAGGCAGCGTACTAAGTCCGGTGTTATATACAATTTTCACAGCTGACATGCCAATTTCACAAAATGTAACTGTTTCAACATATGCAGATGACACGGCAATTTTAGCAGCAGACAATTCACCTTCAGTTGCATCTAATAATGTTCAGAGTGAATTAAATCAATTGAATTGTGGCTGAAAAAATGGAAAATAAAAGTAAATGCGGAAAAATCTTCACATGTAACTTTCACACTTAGAAAGGGTGACTGTCCCAATCTTACTATTAATAATATACAGATACCTAAAAATGTTTGTGTTAAATATCTTGGCTTGAGCATGGATCGTAGACTTACTTGGAAACAACACATAAAAAATAAGCGTCAGCATTTGAATTTAATTAATAGAAAATTTTATTGGTTAATTGGTCCTAAGTCTCAGCTAAATATTGAAAATAAAACAAGACTTTATAAAGCAATTTTAAAACCGGTGTGGACTTATGGAATTCAATTATGGGGAACTGCAAGCCATTCAAATATTGAAATTATTCAAAGATACCAATCAAAAACTCTAAGACTTATTGTTCAGTCACCTTGGTATATTACTAATGAAGCAATCCACAATGATCTCAAAATTAAAACTGTAAAGGAAACTATCAGTTCTTTTAGTGATAAATACTTAAAAAGACTTAGTTATCACGTGAATCCATTGGCTATTGCATTATTAGACGATACTGACGAAATTAAGAGACTTAAGAGATATCATATCTTAGATTTGCCATTTAGAAATTAGTTAAATGTATTTATTTATTTTTTTTTTTCTTTTCTTTTCTTCTTCTTTTACTTTACTTTTTTTTTATTAATTTATATTACCATTATACATATATACATTGTATGTACTAAAAAAAAATTTTTTCCATTAATTTATTATTTAAAATTAATAATCATATTTTCTAGTTTATACCTACTTGTTAATTGAAATTTTGTAAAGCACAGTATTCGTTTTCTATTTTTATAGTTGTACTTTTTTTGTTAAAGTACAATTACCACTGTAATTTTATGTTTCATCTAATTTGCTTATTATCATTTTGTACTGATAGATTGCAATTAAAACAACATTAATTAAAAAAAAAAAAAAAAAGTAGTTAGAGCAAATCAAAAACTTAAAATGCGTTTATCTCGAAATGGATTTTTTTTTATTTCTGCCGGTCTTGCAGCAAATGAGCGATATGTACTTAATAATTATATAAAAAAAAAAACTGGAAAAAGTCAAAAAAAAAATGCCTGGCCAAGGTACACAAGGGTTAATAAAAGTACCTGTATTGAAACAAATAAAAAAAAATTATATGTTTATGTTTAAAGTTTAACTTTGATATTGTAAAACCGAAACCGAACCGAAACCGACCGGTTTTAATCATTTAATAATTTTAATACCGAAACCGCGGTTTCACATTTTTACGGTTTTTAGCAAACTCTAAATTTTTATAAAGTAAAAAGTTAGATTTAACCGTTAACCTTTACGACCAAATTATGATTGAATATTGTTTTTTTAAATAGCCCACAACTGGCTCTTATTCAAGGTTTATATATATGTATATATAAAGTCCAAAACTACTCTCAATCACAGAGCTTTTTTGTATATTATGTAAGCACTGATTACCTCGCTCGGGGTCTGCTTCAGTTCGAAGGTCACCAGAGGCTTAAAAGAACCGATACTTTGAGTCTAACTAGAAGACATTTTTAAAATATGAATACAGCAGTTAATAAACAACAAGTAGAATTAAGATTTGAATACATATTTTTAATTTCGATAAGAAAGATTCAATAATAAAAAAAAATTTAAAAAAAAAATGTAAGCACTGAAATGTGAAGTGCTGCTCCACAGGAGGAGCTTCGAGCAGCATCGTATCGTTGAAAATGTTTTTTTTTTTCTGATTCGACTTATTAGGCCTGCTTCGCTTCGAGCAGCATCGTATCGTTGAAAATGTTTTTTTTTTCTGATTCGACTTATTAGGCCTGCTTCGCTTCATAGCACACTGGGTAATTTAAGCTACTTTTTAGGCAAAAATAAATTTTAACCAAAGTTTTGGACCGATAAGGCTGAAATTTGGATTTTAAGAGTTTTTCATGGGCAGGCACGCTGGAGTTTTTGATTTTTGTAATTTTGAAATTTTTAAACTAACGGATACAATTTTTTTTTTTTTAAGATTTTGCTATTCGTGCTGAATTCCCAGTTTTTATTCTTGACAAAAACACTTGAAATTTATTGTTGATGGGATAAGCTATCATTGTGCCGAATTAAAAAAAAAAAAAAAAAAAAAAAAATTATCAAAAAGTAATTTAAATTTTTGGGAATACAAAATAAGCTATTCCTATATGCATTTCACTGGTTGCTTAGGCCAGTTCATCAGGAAACTTCATCCATAAAGATTTTAGACAAACTAAAGATATTAAACCAAATAAAACTGTTAAACGTATAAGAATTATAGCAACAGTTCTACTTGTAACAATATCAAAGCTTGAACAAAACACATCAACAATAAACAACAGTGGGTTTATCTCATCTTACATTCCCCACCACAATTAGTTGAAATTCTCTCAACATTAATTGTAGTTTATTTGGTTTAATATCTTTAGTTTGTCTAAAATCTTTATGGATGAAGTTTCCTGATGATCTGGCCTAAGCAACCAGTGAAATGCGTATAGGAATAGCTTATTTTGTATTCCCAAAAATTTAAATTACTTTTTGATAATTTTTTTTTTTTTTTTTTAATTCGGCACAATGAAAATACTCAAGGAGGCTAACAAAATGGCGTATAAGCCATGCAGACCCTGTACTAGTGTGGCCGTTATTTTTTTTCTCGTATTTTCACTTGGCAAACCCCTTAGATTGATTCCAAATTAGTAGAAAAAAATATATAAAAAATTTTAGATCGTTTGCATATTTATTTTGCGTGCTAAAATGCTATTTTTCTCACTATGGGTCGCTTTAATTGTTGATAACTTTCTTAATATTTATTTAAGAGAAAAACCTTATTTACAAATATTCTAGGGCTATATCTTATAAACAATGTTGCCCTGTATTAGTTTTCTTTAACATGAATATTTAATCCGGAAAAAACGAAATTAAAAAATAACACCGAAATTTTCTCATATCTTCGCATTTTTTGCCGGGTGATTACACTACGTGGCAAATTTTCAACAAAGTCTTAACCAAATGAATCTGACAAGATATAGCCCTAGAATATTTGTTAATAAGGTTTTTCTCTAAAACAAATATTACGGAAGTTATCAACAATTAAAGCGACCCATAGTGAGAAAAATAGCATTTTAGCAAAATTTGTGGGCTCAAGGCACGCCCAATAACTATGCAAACGATCTAAAAATTTTTAAATATTTTTTTCTACTAATTTGGAATCAATCTAAGGGGTTTGCGAAGAGAAAGCACGAAACAAAAAATTCTCCATATAACTTGCGGCCACACTACCCTTCGCTTTAACGAAGCCAAATCTTGTTGTCAAAAATTATTTAAAGCAATTTCACTGGTTATTAAGTTGTAAACAGCTTAAGTTTTTTTCTTTTTATTTTTTTTACAAATCCAAACATTGAAAAGTTCGCTACATTTTAAGCTGAGACTGTCTGAAAGAAAATCATATACATAAATCAAAAACCGAATTGTAAAATAACAAAAAATAAATTCACTTACAACTACAATTCGAATCGGAAAAAAGCCAACCAATTGTTGGGTAATGTAAGAAAAGATAAACTCACTGTTTATTGTTGGTGTTTTGTTTAAGCTTTGATATTGTTACAAGTAAGAGATTGAGTGTTTATAATTCTTATTCGCTTTAAGTTTTTTTTTGTTTTGTATAATATTTTTAGCTTCTTTTAAATCTTTAGAAAAAGGTTTAGTGATGATATGATCTAAGCAACCAGTGAAATGCGCATAGAAACTAGCTTTCTCTCAACAATAAATTTCAGTTTATATATCAAAAAATAAAAAATGGGGCATTTAGCACGTTTTCTAATAAAAATATTATTATTAAAAAAATTTTGTATTCCCAAAAATAACTTTGATGATTCAGAATTCTTTTATTAAAAATTTTCAGTAATGCAAAATTTGTCAGTCCACGGCCAACATTATCAAAACCTTATGCGAAGTTTATGTTTATGAAAATTTTATTTATTTGAGGTTTATTTAGGATAACATGTTTTGTTAATTAAAGCTTTAACGTCCAACAAAATATTTTGGTTATTTTAAATTACTTATTTTCCCCTTTCTGCGCCACATTATGCACGATTTCCTTCTTTTTTTATATCAAACACACTTCTTATGCTGCACTGTGAACGTTGCTTGCAAATGTAAACTTCAACTGCCCATAAATCAGCTGATATTTGTTTTTTGCAAAACCTATTATGCAGTTATGTGCCTTGGTATATTCCAAATCGAACGTCATTAATAAAAAAAACATTATTAATGTTAGCGCAGTAAATTTTTTTGGCCAAAATTTCGGGTGAAATTGCCTACTGTGCATAGAACGGTATATTTCGGCATAAACCTAAACAAAATTTTAAATTTTTAAGAAAATAATAATGCAACTAAACAGCTAAGACTTTAAAACATGCAATTATAAATGTCCATTACATTTTACAGTCAACTTTGGCTGAAGGAGTGTCGGACAGTTAGAATATTTCGTTATTAGTTTTTAATACAATTATTTTGGCTTTTTCAACAACGATTTCGGAGTAGCCTAATTTTAAATATTTGTCAGATAAAATAAATTTTGTTCTTCGTTCATTGAAAACTGACACTCTTTAAAGTCAACCACATTATTTTTGTTCATTATAAGATTTCTTTCTGATAAATATACTGAAATTAATTGTTAGGAGAAAGCTAGTTTCTACGTGTATTTCACTTAGGTCCAGTGTTGCCAATTTAACCATTTAGTGGCTTGATTTAGCCATTTTTCACCCTGTTTAGCCATTAAAAATGAATTCAGCCATTAGCCATTTTTAGCCATTTTTCAACTTGTTTAGCCATAAAATTTTTTTCCCCATTTTTCTTTTAAAAGAATAATTTTTATTACGCCTTAAATTTAAATCACAACTTTTACAAATGTTGAAAATCACTATAAACTATGACGCTAAAACATCTTTCAAAATAAAGGAACAGTATTCCACTATTAAATTTATAAAATGGATCAATACAAACATGGCTGTTTCTTTCTGGTTGCAAGTATTTCAATAAAGGGATGCAGGCGGTAACAATTGTTTTAGAAATTTCAGAATAGACTATAAAGTTGCCCTCACTTCCATGGTATAATGCTGAAGTGGAGAGGGTGTTTAGCCAAGTAAACATCGTTAAAAGTAATTTGAGAAATAGGACACATTAAGAAACCTTTAATTCGATTTTATCAATTAGGTAAATATTTTTTCCATAACAATACAATATTTATACCACCACCACAATAGTGAAGAGGGTACTATGCGTTTGTGCTGATGTCTGTAACACCTTAAAATATTGGTCCTTAGCCCACCTTTACGTATACAGATTAACTCATAATCACTTTCTGAGTCGAATTAACGATGTTTGTCCGGCTGGCTGGATGTCCATGTAAACCTTGTGCGAAAATTTGGTACAAAGGTTCTAACGTGGTGTAGGGTATTATAAAGTCGGGTTTAACCGACTATACTTTCTAACTTGTTTTTTATTGTAGATTTGGACTCAAACGGTTGGGTAAATAATGATTTACCTTCAAATTATTTAAAACTTATGATTATTTGAAACTAATGAGTGATTGGTCCCAAAGTACCTAAGAAAACCCATTGGATGTCTGATTTAACCTGGAACCTCATTCTTGAAAGGAAAGACCTAAAATACGAACTTAACGCAGCCAGAACTCTCGGTGAAAAGTCGTCGCGTAAAAAGGCATACACACAACATGATAAGCTGGTCAAACGTAGCGCCAGAAACGACAAAAGAATGTGGTATAATAAGCTTGCATCGGATGCACAAAAAGCCTCAGCCGAGCATAGATCGAAGGACCTTTATAGCATCACAAAAAAACTCACTGGGAAAAACATCTCAAACACAAGACCGCTAAGAAACGCCCAAGGTGACCTCACAACATCCGCGCAAGATCAGCTAGAAATATGGAAGCAACATTATTCCAATATGCTTTCCACTACAACTCCCACCCACCCAAATATGTGTACCTGCGACTCTCACTTAATACGGCATGATATTTCCATTGAATGTCCAGATGTAGCAGAGGTTGTTGATGCAGTTGATTCCTTAAAAGCGAATAAGGCCCCTGGGGCCGACAATATATCGCCCGAAATGCTTAAAGCCGACTCTCAAACCACAGCCAACATATTGCTTCCCCTTATCCAGAACTTCTGGCGCACACAAGAACTTGACTCGAAGCTAAAAGAAGGCCTTATCGTAAATATTCCAAAAAAAGGTGACCTGAAAAACTGTAAGAACTGGCGGGGCATCACCATCCTTAGCGCAACCAATAAAGTTATTGCACAAATTATTAACAAGAGAATATCTGACACTGTACTAAAGGACCTAAGACCCGAACAAGCTGGCTTCCGACCCCAAAAATCTTGTATAGACCACATCAATAGTCTCCGAATAATCATAGAACAATCGAAAGAACTTCGTTCTCCGCTCTACCTGTTGTTTATAGATTTTGAAAAAGCTTTTGATACCCTGAATCAAAACGCAATCTGGAGTGCTCTAGCTTGCAAAGGGGTCCCACCCAAAATCATAAGCCTTACTCAGGAGCTGTACCGTAATGTTAAATGTCGTGTTGTCCACAATAATGCTCTGAGCAACAGCTTCGATGTTGTAGCTGGTGTTCGCCAGGGTTGTGTACTGTCTCCCTTGCTGTTTAACATCGTTCTAGATGTTATAGTTCGCAATGCTACTAAAGCAAAGAGAGGTATCAACTGGGGTCTTAACCAACAGCTCGAGAGCCTAGAATATGCTGATGATATCTGCCTGCTTGCACACAGTTATAAAGATATGACATCTAAGTTGAAATGCATCGAAACAGAAGCTGCAAAAGCTGGCTTAAAAATAAACATAGGCAAGAGCAAAGTGATGCGCTGTAATACAACAAGCACCAACAAATTCTGCATAGGAAATACCGACCTGGAAGAAGTTACGTCTTTTTGCTACCTCGGCAGCATCATTACAAACACAGGTGGTTCTAGTAATGATGTCGCGTACCGAATCTCTAAAGCTAACCAAGCATTTGGTACCCTTCGGTCAGTATGGAAATCTTCAGCCATATCCAAGGACACTAAGATTCGTATTTTTAACTCTTGTGTTAAGTCTGTGCTCCTTTATGCATGTGAGACATGGAATACAACAGATCACGACGTAAACACTCTACAAGTGTTTGTTAATCGATGTCTTCGACGCATCCTAAAGGTTTTTTGGCCCAACACCATCTCCAATATGGAACTTTGGAGTCAAACAAATCAGCAGCCAATCCATACTGACATACTTAACCGCAAATGGCGCTGGATTGGCCATACGCTACGTAGGCCTCCAAATGACACAGCAAAAATTGCCATTGATTGGAATCCACATGGTACATCCCGCAGATTAGGCAGACCATCTCACACCTGGCGTCGACAATTGAACATCGAAATTAGACGCATCGATCTCAGCTGGGGAGAAATAAAACGTATATCATCAAACCGGACCGAATGGAATAGATTAGTTGTGGCCCTTTGTTCCGAATAGGAACCACAGGACATTATATATATAATGAGTGATTCCTATGAGATGAACACTAACGACATCGAATTTTTCGATGATTTAATTTTTTAGTTTTAATTTATTTTAATATTGATATACGTTTATTCTTATTTAAAAAATTGATCTTAACTCACAATTTAACGTAAACAACTTTAAATTAATTATTTCTGTTTTGTTATTGAATTTTAATGTGTTTTTATTTAAAAAAGCTTTTAGCCATTTTTTTTGCTTATTTTTAGTAAGTTTTTCCGTAAATTTTGCCTTTTTTGGTCACCAAGTTTTGGCAACACTGCTTAGGCCAGATCGTCAGATAAACTATTTTCCAAATAATTTAAAAAAGCTAAAGATATTAAACAAAAAAACTGTAAAACGAAAGAGAATTACAAACGTTCAAGTCTTACTTGCTTACTTTTGATTGTTTCTTTTGCATCTTTCATATGAAATTCCTGGGGTCTAATTACCGCATACGATATCGAACAAAATTTATCGAAATTTTTTATTTTGGTATTATGACTCTCGATATCGAATGAAATGTATCGTAATTTGAGATGATAGCATTCGATATCGAGTAACCAAAGACATTACATCTCTCCAGTTTTCATTCGATTCGTCAGTGTCTATCGTATGCAGAAAAATACGATAGTTTACTCGATACGAAAGCTTACTCGATATCGAATGCGGTAATTAGGCCCCTGGTATATACAAATGTGTGGAAGACACATCTTATAAAGGGTGGTTAAATTGTAAGGGCCGATGTTGAATGTGAACCACACCTCAACGCCAAGTTTTTTTTCCGAATTTTATTCGACATTTCTCTATTTCAGACTTACTCAATTTGAACCATGGAGAGATACACAATCCAACAACGTGTTAAAGTTATCCAGACTTATTATGAAAATGGGCGTTCAAATCAAAATGCATATCGTGCACTTCGTGATTTTTTTGGTCAATTTGATCGTCCAAATGTGCGTACAATCGCAAAAATCGTGGAAAAATTCGAGCAAACCGGGTCTGTAGAAGATGTGAGAACACCAGTGCATGCTCGTACAGCTCGTACTGCAGGAAATATTGCTGCTGTTCGCGATAGTGTGGCTGCAGAGCCGTCCACCTCAACTCGTCGTCGTGCCCAACAATTGCACCTCTCACGCTCGTCGTTGATGAACATTATGCATAAAGACTTGCATTTACACGCTTACAAGGCGCAATTTGCTCAAGAACTAAAGCATCTTGACCATTCCAAACGTCGTGAATGGGCAGAATGGTGGCAAGAAATGGCAACAGTGGATGATCAATTTTCGAAGAAAATCATCTTCAGTGATGAGGCACATTTTCACCTCAGTGGATTCGTCAATAAACAGAATTGCCGCATTTGGGCGAATGAGAATCCAAGAGTGATTGTCGAAAAACCAATGCACCCACAAAGAGTGACTGTTTGGTGCGGTTTATGGGCTGGCGGCATCATCGGGCCGTATTTTTTCCAAAATGAGGCCGGCCAGGCAGTTACTGTGAATGGTGTTCGCTATCGTGAGATGATAACGAACTTTTTATGGCCCGAATTGAAAGATATGGATGTGGACGATATGTGGTTTCAGCAGGACGGTGCCACTTGCCACACAGCTAACGAAACAATGGCTCTTTTGCGCAACAAATTCAATGGCCGTGTTATCTCACGTAATGGCGATGTCAATTGGCCGCCAAGATCATGTGATTTGACACCGTTGGACTTTTTTCTTTGGGGTTATTTGAAAGAAAAGGTGTACGTCGATAAGCCAGCAACAATTCAAGAGCTAAAGGATGAGATAATTCGGCACATTAACGGCATAGAACCTCCATTATGCCTCAGGGTCATCGAAAATTTGGACCATCGGATGGAGGTGTGCCGCCGTGGTCGCGGCGCCCATTTGGCCGATATTTTGTTCCATACATAATTGAGTAATATATCATAATAAAATAAAATTACAATAATTTCCTAAATAGTTTGTGTTTTATTCAAAATCAACATCGGCCCTTGAAATTTAACCACCCTTTATATAAATACGGAAGCAATTTTTTTATCGTTGATTTTTAAGTATCTTAACGTCAACCGATTTTAATGAAACAAATATCGTTTTAAAGGTATTTTTGTGTAGAAATCAGCAATGAATCGTTTTTTCGCTACTCATACTGACTCATGCAATTGTAAGTATAAGTGCGTAGAAATCATTTAAACTAAACTACTCTGATTCACTAATACTCACAAGAGAAATATTTATGAGTGCGACGTCGACATTATACGCATACTCATAAATGGTGTCAGCTTGATTTATAATTTCAAGAAAATACTTACAATACTCACAATGATTCAAATCATTTAGCTCATCCATTTACCGTTTTATAACAGCAGATAAAACACACAAGTTAATAATCAGCGCTGCCAGATAAATGTAACTTTAGTAAACTGTGATTGCCAAATCGTCACTTTGCTATTTCGGGGACAAATCTGGCAGCATTGCATTTTGCTTCGCCCATATACATTGAGTTGAGTAGATTCTAAATCCAACACTTCAAATGTTGGTAAGTATCAGAGATCAGCAATGAATCGTTTTTTCGCTACTCATACTGACTCATGCAATTGTAAGTATAAGTGCGTAGAAATCATTTAAACTAAACTACTCTGATTCACTCATACTCACAAGAGAAATATTTATGAGTGCGACGTCGACATTATACGCATACTCATAAATGACCTCAGCTTGATTTATAATTTCAAGAAAATACTTACAATACTCACAATGATTCAAATCATTTAGCTCATCCATTTACCGTTTTAACACAACAGATAAAACACACAACTTAATAATCAGCGCTGCCAGATAAATTTGCGAAAAAATCGTCCACTTCATACATGTAACTTTAGTAAACTGTAATTGCCAAATCGTCACTTTGACAGATCTGTCAGCCTCGCATTTTGCTTCGCCTATACACATTGAGTTGAGTAGATTCTAAATCAAACACTACAAATGTTGGTAAGTATGAGTACGATGAGTAAAATGAAACTTTTGAGTGAATATGCGTTTGAATAACATTGGAATAAGTATGAGAGCGTATAAGTACAAGAATTTATGAGTCATGATTTAGCTCTACTCACTTTTTCACTACTCATCGGTTATAAGAATTTGCCGCTTTTTTGCATGTAAGTTAGTGCAATTTCAGGTCGCAATTTAAAATATACATGGAAATTTCTTCTATAAGCATTTCGCTTATATGCATTTGAATAAATTGCATGAAATGTTACCTGTGGTACAAAAATATTTTTTATTATACAAACTGAATTAAATCAATTTTTTTTCAATTCAAAAGTAATATAAAAAATTAAAATATCTTTTTGTCTATTTGTCTATATGCAACCATTATGCAAACATCAGAGTTTTTATATATGCATGGCTGAAGCAATTAAACGAGTTTTTTTTTAAAGTACCATATGTGGATATAAACGAGTTTTTATATTTGCATTTCCCGCTTATATGCACTGAAAATCGTGTATTTTCAGGAATGCTTATAACCGATAAATACTGTACAATCAACCCCAGTAGAATTGTATATCCGTCTGGTTACTTAGCAAATTCTGCCACTCAAATAAATTGGTTGAAATATAAAAAAATATCTCAGTACCCATTGCACAGAAAATATTCCGTTTAGAACACCGGAGATTTTAGATCTCTCTAAATTCTACCGGTGTCGAGCGGCTTTTGACTGAAAAAAGGAGAGTTCGAATAGCGTGGATATAGCAAAGATGCCTTTTTCAATAAGAATTTGTGGATAATACAGAATTTTAAGCGCTTAAATCAAATCCGTATTATATTTTTTTCTGTCGAGCAGAAATTTTTTTTAAAGGGCTAAAGAAAAAAGTATGTGAAATATTGAGTGAATAGGACTATTGTAAGAAAGCTTGATAAATGGATATTTGACTCATAGAAACATATTCGAAAAAATGTTTAATTAAAATCTTTTGTTTTATTTTGTTTAAAAGTAACTGCCTGTTTGTAGAACGCGAGCACAAAAGTTACTCGCTTAACTTACATTTAAAACAAAAACAAATTTTGAAATTTTGTTTTTGTTTTAAATGTAAGTTGAACGAGTCACTTTTGCGCTCGCGTTCTACAAACAGGCAGTAAGTTTTAAATATTTAAGAATTTAATTTTTTATAATTTAACTTATTTTTTGTTTGTTTCTATTTCTTGTGTTATCCTCTTGTACGTTTAACTTGTCCTTTCACTAAATTTGCCTTCCAATACGAACGGAAATTATTCCTGGTCACATTCATTTTCTATTTTGTGCATTTTATTTCAATAATTGCCATTCCACATATGGATGTGGATGTGTATGAGTGGGAAGGTTAGAGCGAATTTAAGATTTTCTTTGTCCTTTCCAAGTTGTAAATCTTGAAAAATTGCCATTGAATGCCTGCATAAAATAACATACGAGCATTTTGAAAATTCATCAATATTCGTAAGTTCGACAATAACACAAAGTAGAAGCATTTCACATGAACAATTCAAAAGATACATTTGCAAAAAAATTTAATTTTGGCAAGAAGAATATGTTAACAATTCACGGTTGTTTGAAAACCTTATAAAAAGTTTAAGAGAGATAAAAAAAAGATTTAGTTCTTAAAAGGATTTTCTTTAAAATTTTAAATGTTTTTGTCTAGCCAAATTTCTTTCAGTGTATAATGAATATTTATTGAACTTCCTTTTTTTTTTTTTGTTGTTCACTTTTTTCCCCAACACTAATGTGACCTTTTATGTTTATTACAGCTTCCTTCTTGTTTGTATTTAAACTCCATAAAAATGTAGCAAACTAGAAAAAAAGGCAAATATTTTTCGTTGCTATAGAGACGCACGTAGTCAAATCTGTCCATTTAACCAATAAATCCTTGAAGCAGCTTATTATGTCCGTCCGTTTGTCTATCTATGTTATAAATATGGCTGGCTGGTTGGCTGACATTGTGCCAATGTTTGAATGAGGAGCTTAGAAGACTTTTTGGCACAGTTTTCCCCCTTAACCATTCTCACTAAATTCTCCAAAAAAAAAAAAAAATAAGTTTAATTTACACCAAATAGATTTACTCAGGACATTATTTACAAATAATATATTTGAATATTTGAAAATCAGTGGCTTTTGCATAAAAAATTTTTACTAAGGACACGCTGATTTTTTTTAACATTTTCTTGCATCTGTTTTTCGCCCTAAAGCATAAGGAAGAGCAGTGACAACAGAAATGCCAAAGATTCGTGTTAAATAAACATTGTAAATAGTTTTTTTTTATTTTCAAAATCTCTTTTGCAATTGGTGAGAAGAAAAATTGTTTAGATGACATTGGATTTAAAAGGAAGAAAGAAAGAAGAAGAAAAATAGTTTGAAAATAAAAACAGGCTCATGGCATTTTAAAGGATGTTAGAGTTAGTACACTGTAAAACTTTAACAACGTCTCTGTTTTGAAAAAATCTCTGGTAAATAAAATGTAAATGAAAGTTTTTTTTTTTTTTGTTAACAATGGCCCTGAATAAGTTTTGCTGGAGAAGAAAGAACAACAACGTTAAACAGGACATTGTTATACTCTAAGGAGTTATCCTTGTTGCAAAAAGTGATGTATGTGTACAAATAATAAAGTATTTACATTTTATATTTACCAATAGTGACAGTGGCCGGAGGTTTTTTTTTTGCTTATTTTAAAGAGAGAAAAAACGAGGTTTTATACAAAAAATAACGATTTACTGCATGTTTAAACGTGTTAATGCCGGCATTGTTTGGCTTTAAAACTAAAGGGAAGTATACACCTTATAAATGTGTGGTTTTAAGGATCTAACTAACATTAGAGTTCTTAAATAAAACTATATCTGAGTTTAATATATACAAAGTTCACATTAAGCTTAAAGTCAACAATTTAGCTTTAACTAAACAGGAAGGACCGACTGCTAACTGACTGATTTGAAATGCTAATAACTTTTTATTACAATTATTAATTTAATTTTTAATTTACATATATATTTTTTTTTTCTTGCAGGTAATAAACAAATAAATATGATATCGTCATAACCAATGCAAACATGTTAAAATTGTAAAGCAAATACCGTCAGCATTTATTTTAAAACTGCAACTAGCTCCCAGTGTAAACATATTAAGAAGCTTAACTTCACATTTTGTGAATCAAGGTACCATGATAAACTGTTGATCAACCTGTTCGTACTGGAGAAGTTGTCAATGCTCTTATAGAAAGTGTCTACACGGATTATTTTAAGCCTATTCGTCGACATGCTACTCAGTTGGGAATCTCCACATCACTGCGAGCTTGGCTAAAAATGGTCGAAGTCGATGTAGAAAATTCACTTTCTATTATTTGCTTCAAATGTGAAATATTACCTAAAAGTTTTGTTCAGAGTTTTTGAATTATTGTAACTCAAAAGTAAGGTTTGATTTAGGGCAAAAGTCCAAATTTCATATATGTATGTTATAGTTAAAATTCAAATCTGTTATCGAAACGACTGACATATTGTTTGTTATAGTATTGTAAGATAGGTATGTATTTGTAATAGAAACACTGTTACATTTAACATTTATTAATCGTACGCGAAATGCCGTTATAGCCTTTTCACACTTGTCAACATTTAACATCAATTTGCGAAGATGTTGGAATTTTCCCATAAGAAATACATAGGGCTAAAAATCGAAATTTTTCAACATCCTTACAGAATGTTACTATCTCATTTTGTTCCATTTTACATTTTTCGATTCTTTTAGTGTCATCACTAGAAAAGTGGCAATAAATTCTGTTATTATTGTGGCATCACTGACCAAATGGAAGTTGCTTTGAAAGCAGCGTTACCATTTCCCAAGTTATTCCTTTTTTGCAAGCCTTATTTTGCTTAATTTTGCTAAAATTATTAAACGAAATGAATAAGAAATATATTTTGGTGCTTTCTTTTGAAATGTTGGCACTTTTGTAAAAAAAAGTATTTAAAAAAAATAAAAGTTTTTTTTCAGAAATGGTGACATTTTTTATTGATAGTAGATGTTAGATGTTTCAAGTGTGAACGCGTATTTCACATTTTCAACATCTTCCATGCGTTCCTCTGAAATGTTTGCAAGTGTACAAAGGATATTAGCCAAAAGACAGTGATTCATGAGCAGGGCTAAATATTAATTCTTGGCGGTGGCCACAGACAAAAATCAGAAAAAAAATATTGTCTCAAATTTTGCTTAAATACAGATTTTTTTAAAAAAGATAATAGTATCTCAAACATATGTTAACAAAAATATTTTTTCTAATTACTTTTGCCACCACGAGAGGGCGCTAAACCCAGAGAGTTTATGCAAAAATGACATATCGTCAGCTCATTACTGGTTTGACCTACCGACCATTTTTAAAAAAAATGAGTTAGGTATGAGGAATATATTTTTTTAATACCCTCTCCCTAAATCAAAAACCGGTTTCGCGAAAATTTTTATGGTTTCTGAGATATAAAGCATTAATTTAGCTGCATATCAACTGTTTAAAAAATTTTTAAGTACTGTTTTGCTCTACAAGCCATTGTTCGGCGATTGCAGCAAATTCTTAATACAAAAACGTACAAAATAAATTTTACGGTTGCTTTGCTGCATTGCCGTAAGAAAAAAAAAGTAGTTAAAGCAAAAGCAAAGTAAAATGACAACAAGAAAATAAATTTGTGAAAAATAGTTTAATAATGGACCCAACCAAGTGTACGGTTTGCTATTATTTGTGTTTTTAGCCTACCTAAGAGAAATACTTCAATTACTTCAATTACTACAAACGAAAATTAAATATGTTTAATCTTAAAGCAACCATTATTATGTCATATATACCAACTTTTACTTATTGTGCCTTTTTGACGGAAGCTCATAGTGGTCGGAGTGGTAACAATATTGCTAGTGCTTAAATTAAAATTTTAAATGAATTAATAAAAGATTTTCCACTTATTAAAACTTTGACATTATGGAGCGATTCTTGCGTACCTCAAAATAAAAATCAAATTAACGCAACCGCAATCAAAATGTTCTTTAAACAAAATAATATTGATGCCGTAATACAAAACTCTTCAGAGCCAGAACATTCTTTAATTCAAGAAGTGGACTGTGTCCATGATGTTATTGTCCGGTACTTAAAGAATATTGAAATTCATAGTCCTCTTCATTTACTAAATTTGCTTAAAACAATGCCAATAATAAAACAAAACTTAAAGTTATGGAAACACTTCCGGAAAATTTTCGCACATATCGTTGGAAGCAAATAAAATGGACTTTCGAAAAGTCCCTTTTGCTAAAATTAAAGTACTTCTATACAGTTAAAATAATGATTTATGTATATATTATAAAACTTCTACCAGAGAGGAAAAATATAAAAATGCAATTTTGGTTAAGTCTGCATCAAAAAATTGTTTGAAAACTCCTGAGAATTTGTTGACGAATGTTTTGAAAATATCGAAATCATCATTTATTTCCAGCGATAAAAATAGAGACATAAAAGACTTGCTTATATTTCTTCCTCAATATTAAGTTTTAAATTTTCTTTTTACTTTTGCATTATTTAAGTTGTTTAATTTGTGGCTTTTTATGTAACTTTTCATAACAGTAGAACTGTTTTTTCTGTTTTTGTAAAATAAAATCAAATAAAAAAACTATAAAATAAAAATTCATCTCAACAACAAGTTACTCAATACACAGCAATAAGTATACATATGCAGCACAAAAAGCCACTTTTTTAATTTTTTTTTAGAAAAGTGGCGTATGCGGCACAAAACAATATTTTTCATTTTCAAAAAAATACTATTAAATTATAACTTTATTCATGAAAGTGTGCAAAAATTTGCATTTCTCTTCATAACATATACCGGAAGCAGTGGCAAAAATATAAAAAAATTCTATCGGGTACAATTTGAGAAATCTTTATGTAAATCTTCTTTGTCGTTTTTCTCCACTCCGACTTTTTGGCATATGAGCCAAACCAATTCTGAGCTGACGATATGTAACAGAAATTGGGTTTTAGTTGTTTAACCAAAAATAATTCTCAAAAATTCATTTTTTGAACCACTGATTCGAAATTTGGATTTCATGTACATACTTTGACACTTTGTAGTTAAAATAAAATATAGAATTTTGTATATATATATATACAAAATAATTGTTTTTTATTGCTTTTATTGTTTTTTTATTATGACGGTTCTTTTCTTAGAACATATTAACCCTCTATCTGCCATTTTTAGGGATCATTTTAGTCCCTTTTCCAAGTATCCTCATAGAATTCCACTATCACTCCAATAAAAAATTGTATAATTTTGCGAAGCACCAATGGAACTTTTAAAAAAATAAGCGCGCAATTATGCGCTGCGCAATAAGACATAAACAGATGTAGTAAAGGAAGTGCACGAACTCTTAACAAGTTTTATAATAAAAAATAAAGTTTCAAGTGCCACGGCACACATTGGTTGAGATTCATAGAACGAGCGGCTAAAAATAGAAGAAGTTGTCGAAGGACAATAAACCTTGGCACATAGGCATCTTTTGTTTGAATCAAGAACAAAATGGAAAAATCAAAATTAAATTTTGACCTACGGCATTGTTTTTTGCAACAAAGCATTTTTAAACACTCAGAATCATTTGTGTGATATTTGAAAAACATCCGCCCACTTCCCATACAACTTGTATTGAAAAAGTGGCATCACTTCCTTGATTTTCAATGCATCAACTCAATTTTCACAAAAAAAAAAAAATTAATATTATAACTGTAGAATGGGCTCCTGAAAATCCTACTTCTGCGCCCACCTCCCATAGAAAAAAACATGAGTAAGTAATTTAAGCAAGTTAATCAACCAATTTAAGCATAGTCTTTTAATATTTTTTTTTTTTATGGAAAGGAGCAGGTAGGACCAGCTGAATTTGTTTTAACTATTAGCTGAGACTTCAAGCTGTAATTTGATATCTTTCGTCAAAAAGTCCACTGAAGTTGATGAACATTGAAATTTGGATGTTGTTTATACTTTGTTCTACGAAATTATTTATATGGCACTTTTTCCAACCTTTTTTTAATGCAAATCTCTTCTTTGGCAATTGTCACCTTCACAAAATGCTGAAAATAAACAAAGAACGAAAAATAATTAAAAAAGTTATAAGGAATTTAAACCATAAAGCTCATTCTGCGCCACCCTGTACAATTATAAATATTTACGTTTCAAATTTTATTACGATCGGCCAATTTTTGTAGGTTTTATGGCGTTTTTAAGAAAAAGAATATATGTCAGGACCTTGAGACCTTGCTCCGACTTAAATGAAAATTTATACTCACGTTGCTAGTTGTATCTGTATCAGCATGACCACGTTTTGTAATTTTGTGGGCATTATTGAAGCTAAAATTACATTTTTCAATTTTAGGACACATGGGAGGAAGGCGTGTCCCTGGACGGATTTTTCAAAAAATTCATATTTTTCTTAATTAAGTTATTTTATGTGTGTGTAACAAATTTCAAATTCTTCCTTCAAGTGTTCAGGCATTATTCTCACTTGATATCTCCACTTTCTTCTTCTTCTTCTAGTCAGCTTGGTCACGCCATTTATGTTTCAAGCTCGCCAGCCTCTTTATTAGATTTTCTGTCGAACCTTGTGTATCCAGCATATACGAATTCTATGGTCTTTCCAAAAGAAATTTTTCAAAATGATATGTTTCAGTTGAAGGTTCCCAAACAATCCTGCCCCCCTCATCCATCCCACTGGAGCTTAAGTCGGATCCACGTCTAAGTTATGTAATGATATATACATATGTTTACGTTGGTAATTACATAAGTTTCGTAGAGTATTCATCTTATGGTCGTACACAGCAAGTAACAGTGGTATTCGCGCGAGTTTCGGATGCATATGTCATGCATTTGTTTTGCCATATACAATTTCTTAGGCAACCCGATAATAGCAGTTTTGTTGCCCGCAGATCTGAGCTGCTAAGATTTCGGCTGCTTGTTATTAAGGAGGCTTAGTAGTTGAGCTCCATGTCTTGTTTAATCTGTTTGTTATTGACTGCTAACTAACATATTTTTAGTTCCTTTGACATGCCTAGAAATTTGGTCTTTTGCCTTGAAATTTTCATGTTAAAAAATTCTGCTGCAATTTCAAATCAAAAGAGAAGACTTTGCAAGTTGTTTTCAGTTTCGCCTACAAGAACTGCATCATATGCGTAACATACACTGAACCAAAAATCCAATGAAAATGTACGTTAAGCAAACGAACAACGTTTATTAAAATAGTTTTCGTTGGCTCAACGAATTATCCATTAACATAATGAAAATAATACCTAATGAAAATAAAATGTTCATTATATTCACGAATAATTCGTTGGTTAAGTGCTGTTGTATCACCTTCTTCATAATGGAGAAAGTGAAAATTTGTTTATTGATTTGTTTATCTTTTTTTAACTTTCTTGACATTTGAAGGTTTATCCTACCTGCGTGGTAAAAGTAAAGTCGTAATAATGGAACACTTTTTTTACAGCAGATTAAATCCTACCTTTACCTATCAGTAAGTTGTGAAAACGGGCCCAAATCGAAGAGCTGTATGTGATCAAAATTAGGCTTTAACCATAGAAATGTATATAGCTTAAATTTTTCTTCAATTGTTAGACCTGTATAACTGAAATTAAGCTTTAGTCTTCTTCTGTAAATACAAAAATAAGTTGCATTGTGTTAAGGTACGGTCACATATGACAAACAATTGTCAACTTTTGTTTGCCGGCATTTTTAAAAAATTTGTTAAAAAAAATAAAAATTTTATTTGCTGGTCACACTACGCACATTTATTTGCCCATTTTTGTTTGTTCAAACAGATATTAAATAGCTTCAAATAAAAAATGGGAAAACATGTTTGCCCTGTGTTCACATATAAAAATATTTGCCTAAAAATAAATATTTGAACAAATTGTCAAAAATAAAAATTAAACAAATAAAATTACTTTTTATTAAAACTAAAAATTATAATTTCGATGCAAAATATTGAAACTTTTATGGTTTTATGGTATAGAAGAGCGAGAACAACAGTTTTAAAAGTAAAAAAGGATTTATATAACAAATAAAGAGATAAATGCAATTTGGGGAAGTAATTTCCAGTCTAATACAACTAAATTAAACTATATTATGAACTAAAGCAATATTCGTTACGGTTTAGTTAAGCAAGTAATAAAGTGTTTTTAGACAGTGGATCTATTGTAAATTATAGACCGATCTTCACGAAATTTAGTTGTATGATTTCTAGGCATATAAATTGAGTTTGTGCCAAATTTAACGATAAAAGGTGCATTCCGCCACCAATTTACGTTAGTTTTTGTTACAGAAATATCGATTTTTCGGGAGGTTGTTTCACATTTTAGTCCATAACGCTTTTCCTACTGAACCAAAAGTGCTAAATTTCAATACAAACTGCTTAAAAGAACTTGAGTGAACTTGCCACCAAAATTTTTATTTTTCATCAGCATCCTTTTCTTAATCGATATAACATTGTTCATCCGTCCGGTTAGCTGTCGCAATTCGCAAAGTACATGTCGCAATTTTTGAGATAATCGGGTGTGTTCTAAAATCCGAATTCACTCGAAAGTGGATTAATTCAGCATTTTTCGTGTTCTGCAATTCACCACCACATGTTTTTATTCGTTTTCAATAAGGGTAGTAAGGGGTAAGTGAAAGTAAAACAAATCGACTTTTATTCTTATATTTGAGAACATTTTAAGCAAAAACAGAATTTTGCGAATATCGCGAATTTTTGCAAATTTCCACTGATTTCGCAATTTTTAAAGAATTTTTGTCATTCCTTGTAGTGTTAGGGACTTTTTATCAACTTTAAAGCTTATTCCAAATATATTAAATATTTTCGCTATTTTTAAAATTTTTTGTTTTTCCAACATTTTGTTTTTAACCGATACATTTTTGGGTTTGCTTCCAACTTTGCAATTTTTCGTGATTTTCTGCTAATTTAGCAATTTTTATCAAATGTTTGACATTCCTTATAATTTTAGGGACTTTTAATCGATTTTATGGTTTGTTTGAAATATTAAAATTTATCGCTATTTTTGCAAATTTTTTGCAATTTTCACATATCTTTGTTGCGTTTTTCGGCAATTGTCGCCATTATTAAGATAGCCCCACCGTAGTCACCTATTTTACAGGGCACTATCAAAGAAAACATCATCAATTTTTTTTCCTGCACAAGAACTTCGAATACACAACAACATGCGGATTTCAGAACACCAATTTCTGAATTATGCGGATTCCAAAAACAAACCTGATAGTAATGAAATGTTGTTTTTAATGTCATAAGAGGTGGAAAGAACCGGTCAATAATTTCATATAGCCCCCATAAAAACTTATTTCTGGAGAAGAGTCCTTGTGCCCATAGACAATCTATTATCACCTTACCAAATGTTATTGTAATCGATCCATATTTTACCATAGCTCTTATACAAATACCACTTCTGTAAATAGCTTTTAATGTCATAATAATCTTATAAATGTCGGTTTTGGCAATAATTTCTATAATAGCTTGTATGTCGTGTCAAAATTTCGTCTTGTTAGGCCGAGAATTGGTTCTAGGTCACTTGCTACAATCACTTCAAGACGAAAATAGATCTCATAAAGGTGTCTAAGTCGGCTAATTATTTGGCGCTAATATGTTTTATATAAAACTTAAATTCATTATATAATTTTATTTTGGCGGGTCTCTGATTGTCCAATGACCCCAAACTGGTACACTCTCAAAAATGTATCTATTTATATAGATACGCCATGCTTGCAATTCATAATTCATAACATAAGGTACGGTCACATATGGCAAACATTTGTCAAAAAATATCAAATATTTGTTTGCCCTAATCTGACCACAAAATATTTTTGAGGGGCAAACAAAAAAACAGCTGATTTTGGGCAAACAAAATTATTTGCTAGCAAACAAAAATGCTCCTAATGTGACCATTTAACGTCAAATATTTTCCTTGTTTTTAGGCAAATAAATATTTGTTCTTACAAAAATTTTGTAAGAACAAACAGCGGCAAATAAAAAGCTTTAAAATAAAAATTATTGAATAAAATTGAAAAAATTAACAAAATTAAATAAGTTTTTAATGACGAAAAAACTTATTTATGTAAACAATTTTTCCTGTGTTCTCTTTTTAGCAAAGAGATTTAGGATTCAAGATGTTACAAAATACCTTTTTCTTAAGTAAATGGGTAATTTCTATGAGCCTATGTTATGAATTATGAATTGCAAGCATGGCGTATCTATATAAATAGATAAATTTTTGAGAGTGTACCAGTTTGGGGTCATTGGACAATCAGAGACCCGCCAAAATAAAATTATATAATGAATTTAAGTTTTATATAAAACATATTAGCGCCAAATAATATGCCGACATGACACCTTTATGAGATTTATTTTCGTCTTGAAGTGATTGTAGCAAGTGACCTAGAACCAATTCTCGGCCTAACAAGACGAAATTTTGACACGACATACAAGCTATTATAGAAATTATTGCCAAAACCGACATTTATAAGATTATTATGACATTAAAAGCTATTTTCAGAAGTGGTATTTGTATAAGAGCTATGGTAAAATATGGATAGATTACAATAACATTTGGTAAGGTGATAATAGATTGTCTATGGGCACAAGGACTCTTCTCCAGAAATAAGTTTTTATGGGGGCTATATGAAATTATTGACCGGTTCTTTCCACCTCTAATGACATTAAAAACAACATTTCATTACTATCAGGCGTGTTTTTGGAATCCGCATAATTCAGATATTGGTGTTCTGAAATCCGCATGTTGTTGTGTATTCGAAGTTCTTGTGCAGCAAAAAAAATTTATGATCTTAATAATGGCGACGATTGCCGAAAAACGCAACAAAGATATGCGAAAATTGCAAAAATTTGCAAAAATAGCGATAAATTTTAATATTTCAAACAAACCATAAAATTGATTAAAAGTCCCAATTATAAGGAATGTCAAAAATTTGATAAAAATTGCTTAATTAGCAGAAAATCACGAAAAATTGCAAAGTTGGAAGCAAACCCAAAAATGTATCGGTTAAAAAACAAAATGTTGGAAAAACAAAAAGTTTTAAAAATAGCGAAAATGCGCGAAAATATTTAATATATTTGGAATAAGCTTTAAAGTTGATTAAAAGTCCCTAACACTACAAGAAATTGCAAAAATTCTTTAAAAATTGCGAAATCAGTGGAAATTTGCAAAAATTCGCGATATTCGCAAAATTCTGTTTTTGCTTAAAATGTTCTCAAATATAAGAATAAAAGTCGATTTGTTTTACTTTCACTAACCCCTTACTATCCTAATTGAAAACGAATAAAAACATGTGGTGGTGAATTGCAGAACACAAAAATGCTGAATTAATCCACTTTCGAGTCAATTCGGATTTTAGAACACACCCGATTATCTCAAAAATTGCGACATGTACTTTGCGAATAAGGTTAACATGGACAGCTAACCGGACGGATGAACATTGTTATATCGATTAAGAAAAGAATGCTGACGAAAAATAAAAATTTTTGTGGCAAGTTCACTCAAGTTCTTTTAAGCAGTTTGTATTGAAATTTAGCACTTTTAGTTCAGTAGGAAAAGCGTTATGGACTAAAATGTGAAACAACCTCCCGAAAAATCGATATTTCTGTAACAAAAACTAACGTAAATTGGTGGCGGAATGCACCTTTTATCGTTAAATTTTGCACAAACTCAATTTATATGCCTAGAAATCATACAACTAAATTTCGTGAAGATCGGTCTATAATTTACAATAGATCCACTGTCTAAAAACACTTTATTGCTTGCGTAACTAAACCGTAACGAATATTGCTTTAGTTCATAATATAGTTTAATTTAGTTGTATAAGACTGGAAATTACTTCGCCAAATTGCATTTATCTCTTTATTTGTTATGTAAATCCTTTTTTACTTTTAAAACTGTTGTTCTCGCTCTTCTTTACCATAAAACCATAAAAGTTTCAATATTTTGCATCAAAATGATAATTTTTAGTTTTAATAAAAAGTAATTTTATTTATTTAATTTTTATTTTTGACAATTTGTTCAAATATTTATTTTTAGGCAAATATTTTTATATGTGAACACAGGGCAAACATGTTTTCCCATTTTTTATTTGAAGCTATTTAATATCTGTTTGAACAAACAAAAATGGGCAAATAAATGTGCGTAGTGTGACCAGCAAATACAATTTTTATTTTTTTTAACAAATTTTTTAAAAATGCCGGCAAACAAAATTTGACAATTGTTTGTCATATGTGACCGTACCTATAGGCTCATAGAAATTACCCATTTACTTAAGAAAAATGTATTTTGTAGCATCTTGAATCCTATTTACCGCGCAACTCTTTGCTAAAAAGAGAACACAGGAAAAATTGTTTACATAAATAAGTTTTTTCGTCATTAAAAACTTATTTAATTTTGTTAATTTTTTCAATTTTATTCAATAATTTTTATTTTAAAGCTTTTTATTTGCCGCTGTAAGAACAAAAATTTATTAGGAGCATTTTTGTTTGCTAGCAAATAATTTTGTTTGCCCAAAATCAGCTGTTTTTCTGTTTGCCCCTCAAAAATATTTTGTGGTCAGATTAGGGCAAACAAATATTTGATATTTTCTGACAAATGTTTGCCATATGTGACCGTACCTTTAGTTATTGATGTTCTCTGAAATGTATCAACGGTATTCACGGTATTGTATTGGTTCATGAGTTATAGGCTTTAGTGAACACTGCATCCTTCCGAAGCATGTATTTATATTCCCATACAAATATCAACAAAATGCCCTCCATTTTGAACTCCTCCGAAATGGCTTGACCGATTTTTATGAAATTTTGTATGTGTATTTGTTAGGTATGAGAATAGGTCGTAGAGTATATTTTATATCGCTAGAGGGCGCAAAATATTGCAATAGGGGTAAAAGCTCCCACTCCCCAATCTTATAAGCTAATCAAACGGTTTTCTTTAAATTTGGCATGCAGACAATGTAACATCTGAAAGAGAATTGGGAATAGGGTGTGAAATAGGGTAAGAGGGCTAAAAGCTCCCCCTCCCTATATCTTTGTAGCTAATCAACCGATGTTTTTGAAATTTCGCAGGCAAATAGTGTTACAGTTGGAAAGAACTAAAGCCTATAGTTTTTATTATTAAGGGCGTAAAATAGAGCAAGAGGGGTAAAAGCTCCCCCTCCCTCTATCTTCTTAACTAATCAACCGGTTTTCTTAAAATTTGGCATGCATACACTGTAACATCGGAATGAGGACAGGGCATTAAATAGGGCAAGAGGGGTCAAAGCTCCACCTCCCTATATCTTCTTAATTAATTAATTAATTTTCTTGAAATTGGGCATGCAAATAGTGTAACATCTGGAAAGAACGATAGCCTTTAATTTTTTCTTAAAATTCGGCTAGCAGACACTGTTACATCTGAAAGAAATAAGTTGTGTGGCAAAACAACGTTTGCCGGGCCAGCTAGTAGATCTATATAAAGTAACATTTCAACTTCTAACATAGAACTGTATATAGAAGAAATGTAGGTTAATTCGTAAGTTTAGGCTTCATTCTAGATCTGTGCATGGTTTAGTCATAGCTTCTATCGTAGATTCATATAAAATTAATATATACTTAACCGTAGATCTGTGTACGGTTACTTCCCCTTAGTTTTTCATATAAGGCCAACACTATCCCGCCACACATGCCTGGTGTTTATGTTAAAAGTTTCCTTTTTCTATTTAAGTTTTTAGTGATTTCATTTTTTTGAATTTTTTTTCCAGTATTTGTTTTAGTCGTGTATTTATCTTTAAATCTTTGATGGCATAAATCACTCGCAAAAGGATTTTATTGTTTTTTGGCTGAATATACAAGTATTTATTTTAGAACAGCCAAAGGAAAGACCTTTTTTTTCTTGCGTACTCACTCTTCCAAACTGTCTTTCCTTTCTTTATTATGTGTTTCAATTTATTGAATGTCCTTTATATGCATATAAACATGCATATGAATAAAGACAAGACTCAACAGAAAAACAATAACGAAATATTGTATAAAAAATATAAATCTTGATTACAACTTTTTAACTTTAAATAATTTTAAAATGTTTGGTTGTTTTTTTTTATTTCACCAGTCACCATAGAATTGCTCTAACTATTAAAGCAGAGTGTTTAGTCTAGGACTGCTATTATCCTTACAATGTGTCTTTATAATAAATAGTTATTTTGTTGTTATTGTTGTTGCCCATATGTGCTGTGTGTGTGTCTATGAATGAGTTTTGTGTGCAACAACAACTTTTCGACATGTTATTATTGTGCGAAAATGTAAATTCTATGATAAATTTTTCCGCAACATGTTTTCTTTGAATTACCCAAAAAATATTTTTAGTCGTACGTCTGGGTATGAGTTTGTTTTGTGTTGCTTTCGTATGTTTATTTTCAATTAAGGATTAGTACACATTTGCTTTAACATACACACAGATAATTTTACAATCCGCCAACTCTTGTTTAGGATAAAGTTTTTTTCATCAACAGTTGCGTTTATGGTGGAGGGCAAGAGGGAGACAAAATTTTAATTTGAACTTAAAGATTCATATAGAGTTTGGAAAATCTAATGAGAAAATACGTTCACAACTGAACTTAAAATTGAGGAAAATGAAGACTTGCGACAGCAGCTGAATATAGACCTGGAATCAGTTTTCGAAATTAAACAAAACATTATTAAGCGTTCGGCTCACACACCCAAGAACAATATCTATGTTTTTACTGTTTGTGTAGATGAACAGAACCCTTAATACCGTTCGTAACTATTTTCAAGAAAGAGCCGAACATTATATAGTGTTCTGTTCTTCGTTTAAAAACAAAGCAATTGTAGTGATACTGTGCACAAACCTTATATTTTAATGTTCTATAATATTTCTTTTTTTTACATTGATAAAGAAATGAACAAACAAAAAATGTTGGCAACGACCGCAGCACGAACAGCTTGTGTGTGTATTGTGTATAGGTTTTGTTTGTGTTGAATTATTTCGCTGGCTTTTTGTTTTTTTTCGTATGTGTATTTTGTTTTTGTAAAAAATGGTTGGTTTTTTATCTGCCAAAAGGGCGCAAAGCACAACAGAAACGAAAGAACATAAAAGAGCTAAACCGAACACAAAGAAGTTTGTGGTTTAAAAAAATAAACGAACAAAATTAAATGTTCTCATCTTTTTGTTGAGTTGGATAAGAACAGTATTGTTTTTGTGTTCTAAGCACTATTAGCGTTTGTGTTTTCTACATATTTACCGAACCGAACACTAAGGAGCAATATTAAGTGTTTATTTTCAAACACTGCCTGTAACTAGAACATTAAATTAAAGCTATATTTCGAATAATCAAATATGTATGTACTAGCGATTTCATGGTATTTAGACTTTTTTATGAATTTTTTTTAGACTTGCGATAACAGCTTAATATGAGCTACTTGAAGCCCTAATATCCGCGCTTAACTTGGACTTTGCAAACGCATTTCGAATAAAGAAAAAAATTTATTATATTATAAAGACCGCATTCAAAATTAAACTAAATATTATTTATGTCCTGTCATTGGATTGAAAATTTTGCTGAAAAACTCCTACGACTAAAGTAAAAGTTGAACTTTATAAAGACCTACACGGAAAGAAAAACACTCAGGATAAATCAAGTTTTTTATGATTACTTTAAGTACGAGTCGTACACAAAAATTCAAGTACGAACAACACTTAAACGTACTCAAAACAGTCCTAAATGGGATTACTTTCGAAAATCAATCGCAGAATTTCTTGAAATAAGTATAAAATTCTTCAATCAAGTAAAAAAAAGATTAAACTTTTCGTTGTGTTTCACCCTCCGACTTACTCATGTTTTGATTTTCTTGACACATTGAAAAAAGTCTGCCAGACTCATGTGTACCAACAAGGGTTAAAAAGTAAATTTTAACTTAAGCCTCTCATTTTGTTTATATTTTTGGTTTAATATGTACATAAGATTTTTAAAGTAAAAACCCTATCGGGCATGATTTTATTTATTTGTTTATTTATTTAAAATATTCAAATTGATTACAAGCCTATAAGGCCTTGTAATAATTTTATAAGTGATAGTTTTACTTAAATCAATCTCATTTTCGGATTATTTCAAGTACGAAATCGGGATTGAATATGGATAATTTAAGTATTTTGGGATAGAAAATCCGTACTTGAATCAATCATTCTGTACTTGATTTTTCACTAAAATCCGCATTTCTTTATCTTTATAACCGATTTTCCACTAAAATTTGTATTTCTTTGTCCTTAATTAATGCTAAATATCTCTTTATCTATTGGTATAAGGAACAAAACTATTAAAATCAAAATTAATAAGAATAAAATTTCCTATAAAACAAGACTCAACTCAGGTTCCTGGAATGAATGGTTTCGGTTATAAAGATAAAGGAATACGAATTTTAGTGAAAAATCGCTGTTTTTCTTAATTAATGCTCAATGAGACACATGTTAGCGTTATCCGATTAGGCTGAAACTTCATCAATCGTATTTTCTATCCTATTGGCATATCGGATATCTATCGGATAACGCCAACACGTTCCTCATAGGGAAAAACAGTGATTTTTCACTAAAATTCGTATTTATTTGTCCTTAATTAATGCTTAATATCACTTTATCTATGGGTATAAGGAACAAAACTATCAATATCAAAATTAATAAGAATAAAATTTCCTATAAAACAAGACTCGACTCAGGTTCCTACAATGAATGGTGAATGGTATAAAGGCAAAGAAATAAGAATTTTAGTGAAAAATCGCTGTTTTTCCTTAATTTATTCTCAATGAGGCACATGTTAACGTTATTCGATTAGGCTGAAACTTTGTCAATCGCAATATCTATGCTATTGGCATATATTAGGGGGTTGCCCCGACGGAAAAATCAACACTAATTTATTGTAACCACTAGACTGGTCGCAATTTTTTTTTTTTTTAAATTTACATGTTTGCGCTGCTTAAAATATGAGGTTTGGTGTAAGAAATCAAGTCCTAATTTTTCAGCTCAATCCGACGGTGCCTAGTCGTGCCAAGTGGGGCCCAAAGTTCCCCATATGATAAAAAAAAACATCTATTCAATCAGATACTAGATGAAAAGCCGGTCTTAAAGACCGAAAATCGAAAATCTGGCTTCGTTACGATCTTCCGCAGAGAAAATACTTTAAGTATGCCAAATTTCAGCTTCCTATGTCATCAGATGGCTTCAGAAAGTTGCGGAAAGAAAAGGACATACATGCAAACATCCTTACATACTAAGAAATTATATATTGTATATATAGATTAAAGTATTTGCAGTTTAATATTTTAGTATGATACGAACGAAAGATTTTTAACTAATTCGGGGTCGCTGAATCCAGTGGTGCTAGCCGTTTTTTTATGTTAGCTTTAGTTTTCGAGATATACCGTTATTTCGAAAATTAGGGAGGTTGCACAACATATGTTCGCGCAACTCAAAAACGCTTTAGCTTATTGAAAAACTAAAAAAACCGAAATTCGGCAATAAAATTTACTTTAAGAAAGGTAAAACGTTTTTCTTGTATGCGCAGTCGTTTTAGAAACATAATTTTTTTTTCTGGAAAAAAAAATAATTTTTTTATTAAAATTTCGGAATTTTTGTTTTTAAAAATTCATAAAAAATTGAAAAATGGAGCTATGCTTCTAATTTTATAGAGTCATATAAAAAACAATATTGCAAACAAAACAAGCTATAAAGGATTAAAATCTGTTTACATTTTTTGATTTTATGTATTCACAAAAGACGAAAAATTTTAATTAATTTAAGAATTTTATTAAACCGCCATATGTGTATAATTGAAATTCTTATATTAGGTTAAATGTATGACCAACTCCAGTCATACATTTGACCCTTCTTGAGGCATCCTAGGCACTACACGGGCCAAATATAAGAATTTCAATTATACACATATGGCGGTTTAATAAAATTCTTAAATTAAATTAATTAATTTCGGTTTTTTTAGTTTTTCAATAAGCTAAAGCGTTTTTGAGTTGCGCGAACATATGTTGTGCAACATCCTTAATTTTCGAAATAACGGTATATCTCGAAAACTAAAGCTAACCTAAAAAAACGGCTAGCACCACTGGATTCAGCGACCCCGAATTAGTTAAAATTAGTTAAAAATCTTTCGTTCGTATCATACTAAAATATTAAACTGCAAATACTTTAATCTATATATACAATATATAATTTCTTAGTATGTAAGGATGTTTGCATGTATGTCCTATTCTTTCCGCAACTTTCTGAAGCCATCTGATGACATAGGAAGCTGAAATTTGGCATACTTAAAGTATTTTCTCTGCGGAAGATCGTAACGAAGCCAGATTTACGATTTTCGGTCTTAAAGACCGGTTTTTTATCTAGTATCTGATTGAACAGATGTTTTTTTTTTTTTTTCATATGGGGAACTTTGGGCCCCACTTGGCACGACTAGGCACCGTCGGATTGAGCTGAAAAATTAGGACTTGATTTCTTACACCAAACCTCATATTTAAAGCAGCGCAAACATTTAAATTTAAAAAAAAAAAAAAATCCCATACAAGATGCGACCAGTCTAGTAACCACCCTACTGGACACTCTTTGCCTTTCGTGTTTAAATAACCATTCTTAAACTCGCACACAATCTCTTGTACGTTAAAATCGATGCATAATATTAATTTAGGCCAAGCTTTGCACTTTTTCTCAAGGACTTTTATTTCAAATTAATACAATAAAGCAAAACTTCCATCAAATTATGCTTTGTTATAAAACAAAATTTGTTATAGTAAAGCTTTGCTTACTCTCTTTTGTGGAATGAGATTCAATGACAAATGTTTACCGTCCAAATGTTCACTCAAAATATTATGTAGTTAAATTCAAACGAAAATTCATTTTAAACAAATTAAAATTCATTTAAAAAACGGATCATTTACATTTACAAAATGATTACATTAAAACAAATGATTTTTTCATTCATTTCAAAATTTTTTACTTATTGAACTTCATATTCCTTAAAATTTAAAAGTTTTTACTTTAAAAAAATATATTTTAACCGACAAAAATCAAACTACATAACAAAATAAATACGGAAAAACATTATTTTTTGGTAGTTTGTTTTTTGAATAACAAACATAAATGTTAAAAAATAAAATTATTCGTAAAATAGCTATATTTTTATTTAATTTTAACAGTACGAAAAACGAATTTAATAAACCACATTCAGTTACTGTAATAATTTTATGAGTGTTTATATAAGTTATTAAAGACACAAACCATTTTGAAGATATAATCTTGAACTTAGTTAAACAAGAGCTAACGAGAGCTTTGATTGGGTTACTAAGAGCTTTGATTAGATTTCATAAATACAATTTTACATAAAGTTGGACCAACTATATTAAGGCATACGTTTAAAACTTAACTTGGATTATAACGGGTTATTCACTTTTCGGCTTTAAAAGTAAAGTTAAATAAAGCACAGATAAAGCCATAATTTCGATGAAACTTTTAATTCATTATTATGCTTCAACCTATTACGTACGATATACATTGTCCTTACAATGACCGCCTATAGATCGGTTGCAGCTGTCGATCCTTTTGAGGTAGTTTTTGACCACTTTTTCGAACGATTAGTCCGGTATCTTGGTGATAACTTGACGAATGTTGGTTTTTAAATGCTTCAGCGTTAGGGAATTATACCTATCCCACAGTCTTTGACGTAGCCTCTCAAAAAAAGTCTTACGGCGTCAAATCACATGACCAAGACCAATTGACTTTGCCAAAATATGATACTTCGCGTTATGGAAACTTCCAATGCAAATAAGTCATAAACGATCATGTTATGTGGCTAGTGGCACCGTCTAGTTGACACCACATATCGTCCAGTTCATAATCTCCAATTGCAGGCAGAAAAAAAGTCGGTTATCCTGCGGCCATGGCACTCTAAGCCGTGGATTCGACAAATTCGGATTATTCGTCACACTTTCACTAACAGCGATATTTTCGCAAATTGTGATGCTGCACAGACCCGACCACATTTCTAAACCACCCAGACTCTTCAGATTTCTAAATAATCTTGTCAATTTCTTGCACACTAGGTCCGATTATGATGACCATAGTTATGCACCAACTTTAAGTAAGTTGGAACTTTTTTTACGCGTTCTTCTCTTGTTAAACGATCCATATTCGTAAATGGCAAACCTTTCGTTAAATAAATGACACTTCAGATGACAGATATTTAACATTTGACAGACCGGCGGTTTTTAGACCACTAAATAGATAAGTCTGTATATACATCGACATTTGCGGCCATCGTGAGATTATTAAAAGGCCTACGATTAAATCAAAGATGGACTGTTTAAGGCCTTAAGCCGAAGTTGAACTTTATAAAACCCTAAATTGATTTAAATTTCAGGACTTAAAGACTTACAATTTAATAGAATTTTGGACTATAGCAAGTGTAATTAAAATTAATTTTAGACTATAAGGAGGAACTCTCCTGAAGTAAAATTTCTAGGAAAAAAATTGATTCATAGTTGAACTCAAAGAGCTATTTTTTCCATAATTTTATGAACATTTTCTGCTGGATTGCAGAAACGTTATTAATTTTTACAAAATACAAATAAAGTAAAACAATTGTTTTATATTTCGTATAATGACTATAATTATCAGTGCAAGGGACTTCATGCAAATGCATGTTTGTTGTCGGTGCTCTGAGACCCACCTAAAGTCAATATCTTTGCGAATCACAATATTTCCAGTAAAATGGCATCAATTTGTTAGTGCATATTTTTGCATATTTTGCTTTTAATGCATGTTTTTGCATATTTTGATATAAATGCATATTTTTCGTCATATTTTGTTATAAATTCACATTTTTTGTCATATTTTGTAATATTTATAAAAAAAAACTGCTCTTTTCTTAGTTTTTTGTTTAGAAATATTTTTCTGTTCAAGGCGAATTCATTATAAGGTGTAGTCAGTGAATCAACTGGTTATAGTTGTTTCAGCCCTGAAGCTGTCAAACAGTCAAAATAGTATGGGAAAATCTGCTAACTTCGACATTTTCAGGGAGCAAAAACAACATGTTGGTGTTTGGTACTGAATTACCTACATTTGTAACGCAGTTTACTTTCCCAGCTGAGGTATGACTCAGTCTGTCCAGGGTCAATTCGAAGGTCTGCTTCCTTTGAAATGAAACACGGGATGTTTTCGTGCATGTTCGCTTACAATAATTTTAACAAAGCTTTATTTACGAAATCTTAATCTACTCTAAATACTTAGAACTACGACGGCCTTCGACTGATTCGGCGTGGCTGTAGACGGGAACGGGTGCTGAGGCAGCGTGATTCCGTGCACGTACGGCTGATGACGTTAGGAGACGGCTAGATGTTGCTGCCAGTAGGCACGTACGGTGGCGTTCCGTGGGGCATCGTTTAGTTACTGAGTATTCGATCTGGCAGAGAAGATAATAAACAGGTTTCGGTTATAGGTTGTTAGTATCTACATCTACGATCGAAACTATGCCGAGTACGGAGCATTCGGTGCGCCCCGTAGTTGGCTGTACATACGACTAACTACTTCGACTAGTTGGGCCGAGCGCTTCGAACACAGGAGGATCTCGCAACCTCGGGTGCTCGGCTTACTGCGGCCTCGCATAGGTCGGTGGCTGACGGTTGTCTGGCCATGGCGTGACTAACTACGGTCTTAAATACTAGAAACTACTTAAAAATACTTCGGACACCAAGAGATTTCGGAGGCCTTGACGTTCGGCTAACTACGGGCTTAAATACTAGAAACTACTTAAAAATACTTCGGACACCAAGAGATTAAGGAGGTCTTGGCGTTCGGCTAAATACGGTTCTGGTTAATCAGGTTCGGTTAAATACGGTTCGGTTAAATACAAGTTACTTAACCAGGTTCGGTTAAATACGGGTTATTTAATCAGGTTCGGTTAAATACGGGTTACTAAATCAGTTCCGGTTAAATACGATTTGTATTCAGTCGGCTACCGAATGAAATTCGGAGGCACCGGCAGTCGGCTGAACACGACTAATAACGGGTTGAGTGCTGGTTCGTATTCACTACTGGTAAGAATACGTGGACTACTGGTTTGTTTTCAGTCGGCTACCGAATGAAATTCGGAGGCACCGGCAGACGGCTGAATATGACTAATAATACGTTAAATACGGGTTTGTATTTAGTCGGCTAAATACGGTTTGGGTTAATCAGGTTCGGTTAAATACGGTTCGGTTAAATACGGTTCGGTTAAATACGGTTCGGTTAAATACTGGTAGAATACTGCGGGTACCATGCTTAATACGGTTCTGGTTTATCCGGTTCGGTTAAATACTGGTAGAATACTTCGGGGACTATACTAAATACGGTTCTGGTTTATCAGGTTCGGTTAAATACTGGTAGAATACTTCGGGTACCATACTAAATACGGTTCTGGTTTATCAGGTTCGGTTAAATACGGTTGGTATTAAGTCGGCTACCGAATGGAATTCGGCGGTATCGGTGGTCGGCTTAATACGACTAACTACGGGTTGAGTGCTGGCTCGTATTCACTACTGGTAAGAATACGTGGACTACTGGTTTAACTACTCGAGCACTAACGGAATGCGAGAGCGTGGTGTACGACTAAATACTGGTTCGGTTTTACTCGGGCACCAACGGAATTCGAGAGCGAGGTGTTCGGGTAAAACGACTAACTACGGGTTAAACTACTCGGACACCAACGGAATTCGAGAGCGAGGTGTTCGGCTAATATACGATTAAATACTGGTTCGGTTTACTCGGGCACCAACGGAATTCGAGAGCGAGGTGTTCGGGTAAAACGACTAACTACTGGTTAAACTACTCGGACACCAACGGAATTCGAGAGCGAGGTGTTCGGCTAATATACGAATAAATACTGGTTCGGTTTACTCGGGCACCAACGGAATTCGAGAGCGAGGTGTTCGGGTAAAACGACTAACTACGGGTTAAACTACTCGGACACCAACGGAATTCGAGAGCGAGGTGTTCGGCTAATATACGATTAAATACTGGTTCGGTTTACTCGGGCACCAACGGAATTCGAGAGCGAGGTGTTCGGGTAAAACGACTAACTACGGTTACTACTAACTACCGAGAGTAAATACTGGGGCAATATCTACTCTGTTTGTTCTGAGGCAAACCTTGTCTATTTATTCAAAAATAAAATGAACTAAATGAGAATTATACGGTAAAAAGGTTATGTAGGTAAATAGTAAGGGTATTCATAGTAGTAAGTAAAATAATAAGGGTATTCAAGGTGTTTGGTTATTTATACTTTGTGATGTTAGGATTAAATGTAAATGTAGGGTAGGTTTGTAACGTCACGTTACAGTCCCCTCCTACTTCGGAAAAAAAATCAGTTACATGGTTTTTTTTCTGACTTATGTGTATCTAATTAAAAAACTTATTCGTACATATAAAAAAAATTAAATTAAAATTAATATCTAAAAATAAAAAATATATAAAAAATAAATAAAAAAAAATTTTACCAACTCTAAAAATCCGAGGATGCGCTCTGCCGTTTCAGATGTGTGAGTCCGCTGCGCTGACGACGGAGTTGGTCAACAGTAACACTTTGTTTATCAGTTTTACTGCTGACGACATACTTTTGTTAGTTGATCCTCCCGTAGCGGATAGATCTATCACAGTAGGTCCGTCGGTAGCGTATTTTTAGTTCATAAGATTTCGTTGCTTTGTGCTTGATCCGATCCAGTTCCGTTGGTGGTTTGGTTAGAGTTTTACCACAGGTTGCGGTTTTGGAATCGGGTCCCTGCTCGGGCGCCATTGTAACGCAGTTTACTTTCCCAGCTGAGGTATGACTCAGTCTGTCCAGGGTCAATTCGAAGGTCTGCTTCCTTTGAAATGAAACACGGGATGTTTTCGTGCATGTTCGCTTACAATAATTTTAACAAAGCTTTATTTACGAAATCTTAATCTACTCTAAATACTTAGAACTACGACGGCCTTCGACTGATTCGGCGTGGCTGTAGACGGGAACGGGTGCTGAGGCAGCGTGATTCCGTGCACGTACGGCTGATGACGTTAGGAGACGGCTAGATGTTGCTGCCAGTAGGCACGTACGGTGGCGTTCCGTGGGGCATCGTTTAGTTACTGAGTATTCGATCTGGCAGAGAAGATAATAAACAGGTTTCGGTTATAGGTTGTTAGTATCTACATCTACGATCGAAACTATGCCGAGTACGGAGCATTCGGTGCGCCCCGTAGTTGGCTGTACATACGACTAACTACTTCGACTAGTTGGGCCGAGCGCTTCGAACACAGGAGGATCTCGCAACCTCGGGTGCTCGGCTTACTGCGGCCTCGCATAGGTCGGTGGCTGACGGTTGTCTGGCCATGGCGTGACTAACTACGGTCTTAAATACTAGAAACTACTTAAAAATACTTCGGACACCAAGAGATTTCGGAGGCCTTGGCGTTCGGCTAACTACGGGCTTAAATACTAGAAACTACTTAAAAATACTTCGGACACCAAGAGATTAAGGAGGTCTTGGCGTTCGGCTAAATACGGTTCTGGTTAATCAGGTTCGGTTAAATACGGTTCGGTTAAATACAAGTTACTTAACCAGGTTCGGTTAAATACGGGTTATTTAATCAGGTTCGGTTAAATACGGGTTACTAAATCAGTTCCGGTTAAATACGATTTGTATTCAGTCGGCTACCGAATGAAATTCGGAGGCACCGGCAGTCGGCTGAACACGACTAATAACGGGTTGAGTGCTGGTTCGTATTCACTACTGGTAAGAATACGTGGACTACTGGTTTGTTTTCAGTCGGCTACCGAATGAAATTCGGAGGCACCGGCAGACGGCTGAATATGACTAATAATACGTTAAATACGGGTTTGTATTTAGTCGGCTAAATACGGTTTGGGTTAATCAGGTTCGGTTAAATACGGTTCGGTTAAATACGGTTCGGTTAAATACGGTTCGGTTAAATACTGGTAGAATACTGCGGGTACCATGCTTAATACGGTTCTGGTTTATCCGGTTCGGTTAAATACTGGTAGAATACTTCGGGGACTATACTAAATACGGTTCTGGTTTATCAGGTTCGGTTAAATACTGGTAGAATACTTCGGGTACCATACTAAATACGGTTCTGGTTTATCAGGTTCGGTTAAATACGGTTGGTATTAAGTCGGCTACCGAATGGAATTCGGCGGTATCGGTGGTCGGCTTAATACGACTAACTACGGGTTGAGTGCTGGCTCGTATTCACTACTGGTAAGAATACGTGGACTACTGGTTTAACTACTCGAGCACTAACGGAATGCGAGAGCGTGGTGTACGACTAAATACTGGTTCGGTTTTACTCGGGCACCAACGGAATTCGAGAGCGAGGTGTTCGGGTAAAACGACTAACTACGGGTTAAACTACTCGGACACCAACGGAATTCGAGAGCGAGGTGTTCGGCTAATATACGATTAAATACTGGTTCGGTTTACTCGGGCACCAACGGAATTCGAGAGCGAGGTGTTCGGGTAAAACGACTAACTACTGGTTAAACTACTCGGACACCAACGGAATTCGAGAGCGAGGTGTTCGGCTAATATACGAATAAATACTGGTTCGGTTTACTCGGGCACCAACGGAATTCGAGAGCGAGGTGTTCGGGTAAAACGACTAACTACGGGTTAAACTACTCGGACACCAACGGAATTCGAGAGCGAGGTGTTCGGCTAATATACGATTAAATACTGGTTCGGTTTACTCGGGCACCAACGGAATTCGAGAGCGAGGTGTTCGGGTAAAACGACTAACTACGGTTACTACTAACTACCGAGAGTAAATACTGGGGCAATATCTACTCTGTTTGTTCTGAGGCAAACCTTGTCTATTTATTCAAAAATAAAATGAACTAAATGAGAATTATACGGTAAAAAGGTTATGTAGGTAAATAGTAAGGGTATTCATAGTAGTAAGTAAAATAATAAGGGTATTCAAGGTGTTTGGTTATTTATACTTTGTGATGTTAGGATTAAATGTAAATGTAGGGTAGGTTTGTAACGTCACGTTACACATTTTACTATAAATTCACCTTGTTTCTTTCACTTTTAAAAAGTAGCACATACAAAAATTATACAATTTGTATAATTGTGCACATAATTGTAGAAGTAACAGTAAAACAGTTTTTGACATTTCTTTTTGTGCGTGGTTTTTTTACTTGAAGAAGCAGCAAATAAAAATAATGTTCGGCGAAAAACAAATAGAACTCAACATAATATTTTTGATTTACGGTGTAAGAAGTATGACCTAAAATGCAAAAGGTATTAATAAAATAAATTGTTTTTGAGGAAAAAAATGCCAAAAGAAAAAATATGAAAAAATAATCTTTTAAATAAGTGTGGTAGATATACCTCTATATTAGCTAATCAACCAAAATTATAGAATTTTTTTAAACAAATATAACAATGAAACCATTCCTACGGAAAAAAACCCTTATAAAAACTTATATCCCCAAGTTGTACACTATACAACTATGTGACATTGTTGAAAGAATTAAGTGACATAAATTGTGGCTGTCTATTGACGAAGCAATGGACACTGAAGGACGTTTCGTTGTCTACGTAATTGGGATCTTGAATGCAGAAGAATATCTTGAATGCAGAAGAAGAACGGAGTAAACACAAATTTTTGTTAAATATTGTAAAGTTGGGAAAGGTGGATCATGCTTCAATAGCTCGAACTTTCAAAGATTCAATATCTCTTTTAGAATCCTTTAATAAAGATAAAATTTTGCTCTACTTGACCTTTTTTTTAAGATATCCTACTCAAAAATGTTACATGTCACATGCTAAGCTCATGCCATGCATGAAAGTTTTTGAAGTCACCTTTGCGTTTCAACCATGTATAACAAGATGGGGTACCTACTTGCAGGCAGTTGAGTATTATGCCAAAAATTTTGAAGAATTTAAAGATGTGGTAAATAATTTTAACGAAAATAATGCAGTCGCGATAAAAAAGTGAACAATATTTTAAATGTACCTAATATAAAGGCTCAATTAGAATTTATACACTCAAACAATGGGTTTCTAGTCGAGACAATAACCGAACTTCAATGGTTTAAATCATTAAAATAAGAAAAGTAGAAGGTCAAATCGGCGAAAAAATAAAAGCCAAAATTTATGCAGTTTTAAAAAAGAATGCCGGATTTAAAAAAGTTAAAGAAATTAGTAATATTTTTAATTTACCTTTCAGTAAAGAAAAAATTGTAGACAATGAATATTCTACAAAGGAGTTGACCACTTTTAAATATCCACCTATTACATCCGTTGATGTCGAACGAACACTTTCAATGCTTAAAACTGTTTTAAGTTAAGACCAAATAGAATGAGTTTTACATTTGATAACTTAAAAAAAAACTTATTTATTTATATATGTAAATATATCTTTATCTACTACTACTTTTTAAACTATGTTTTAAGTTTTTAAAACTGAATGAAATGTATTTATGTTTTTTATTTTGTTAAATATGGTTAAACAAATATATTTTTAATGCATATTTTTTGCTTTTATTTTTGCATATTTTACGATTTTTAGTGCATGTTTTATGCGCATATTTTGCGATTTTAAGTGCATGAACTTCCTTGCTCTGATAATTATATTTAATAATAAACCAAAAAAATAATCTAAGAACTGCCTTCAGGTCTTTTAATGCAGCAGACCAAAAGTTTCTTGCCATAAAAGCTTAACAACGATTGATTTTAATTTTCTTTCTTTTTTATTTTTGCGACTCTTTGAAAAATTGCTTAACATTATTTTAGACAAAGACAAAAGATAAAAAAAGGAAATTTCGTAGTTTTTCCCCTTAGCAAAATCAAATAAAGTCCTTAGACAGCAAACTAACGTAACGCTTTACAGATTAGACAAAGTTGAAGTAAAAGTGTAAGGATAGAAAAAAATAGGAAAGAAAATGTCAAGAAAAGAAAAAAAAAGCGTTTATAAAAACTGCACAACACAATAAAGCCTAATCCAATGCAATTTATTTATCAATTTTTTTTCTGATTTTTATTTTGGTTATGTTGTAGTTGCTGCTTCTGCATGTTCGATTGAATGGTTGTTAAGGATTTTTTTGTTTAGTCGTTTTGCTTTTATATAGAGATATTAAGCTTTAAATATGTCTGATACGTTAAAAAAGAGGAAATAAGTTACAGTGAGAGAAATAAAAACTGAGGTTTAAGTGTAAAATGTGGCAAAACTTCAATAAAATAAGTTCAATTAAAAACGAGGAAAGCTACTGGATGTCACGCCAGCAAAAAAGAAAGGTTGTCATAATGGAAAACTTTTTATACTGCCTATAAAATCCTATCTTTAGCTATCGGTCATTTTACTTATTAGGACCAGCGCTCTGGGGATGACCCCTACTAATGCACAGGGTTGTGCTAGAACTAGGAAAACAGGTTATGGGAAGGAGGATAGAGGGAGCAGTGCTTGTGAATATTCGACTCGAACTTATTCATGTTGAAGGTGAGAGGGAAGACATCAACAGAAAAGTTATTCCACATACGAAAAGTCCGTCCAAAAAATTACTTTTTCCTGTAATGCGTTGTACGATGCAACCGCCAATTGTCCAAAAAAGGATGGACTCTTGAGGAAAAACGTGTATTACGAATAATCGCACGGGTTTGGGAAACCAAATCCCTTATTTGATCAGAACACATTCCATTGTTGTAACGATAAAACAGACAAATGCAACCCACATTGTGACAGTGCTTAAGGGAGTCAATGAGAACCTTCACCCTTTCCTGCATGGTGGCGAGAAACTCCAAAATATACTTTGAAGCGCCGGCCAACACATGAGAGTTGTATTCCAATCGCGGTCGTATATAGGTGGTATAAACAGTAAGCAGATCAGATGGAGTGAAGTATCTCTTACTCTGTTTCAAAATCCGAGGTAGTTGAATGCTTTTTTCGACCCCCTCAATACATATCGTGTCCATCGGACATAACAATTTCATGCCCACAACATCAAGAGATTCTGATTTCTCAAAACTAAAAAACTAATTAACTCCACTTTTTGCGAAAATTAAGATAACACCAAAAATAGAAAGCGAGTTTAATTTACTATCACTCTGTCAGATCGAAATTTTGACATAGTTTCTCATTTAATAGTTATTTGAAAAACAAAAATCAGAAAAATATAAATGTTTATGTAAAAACTAGATAACTCCATGCATTTTTTGAAAAAACAAGTCTATTAGAAAACAGAAAAATTAGAAAATTTTAACTGTGTTGTCTCGAAAACTAAGAGACAAAGAGCGATATAGAACAAATTCGGGTCAAAATGTCGAGCCTAAAAATTGCAACTCTAGAGAATTCAAAGAATATATTTATGCATTCTTTATATGCATATTACATCTTTTGTACCCGAAATCATTCCGAGTAATAGTTTTTAGCCCATATAGATCTGCCGTACCCTACGTGGTACAGCAACTTTGAAAAATGTTTTAACATACTTCTTATACCCACACCACAATATTGGAGAGGGTATTATGTATTTGTGCTGATGTGTGTAACGCCTTAAAATATTGCTCCTAGACCCACCTTAAAGTATATCGATCGACTCAGAATCACTTTCTGAGTCGAACTAACGATGTCCGTCCGGCTGGCTGGCTGGCTGGCTGGCTGTCCATGTAACCTTGTGCGCAAAGTACAGGTCGCTATTTTGGAGATAATTTGATAAAATTTGGGGCATAGGTTCTTATTGGCACAAGGACCAAGCCTATTGAAAATGGGCAAAATCGTAGGACCACGAGGGAAGATAGAGGGAAATTTCTTCCTCTTAGAAACTATCAAACCGATATTAATGAAATTTAAAGCATAGATAGAACCATATATTTATGGACACAAAAGGTATGCATTTTTTAAAAAATAGGATCACGAGGGGAGATTGGGGCAATTTTTGCCTCTTAAATCGATTTTAATGAAATTTAAAACATAGAAAGATCCATATCTATATGGACACATAAGCTATACAGTTTTTCAAATATGAACCACAAGGCGAGGTAGGGGGCAATTTCTGCCCCTCACAAACTTTCAAACCGATTTTAATGAAGATTATAAACATAGATAAATCCATATTTATATGGACATATAAGCGCGATGTGTTTTTAATACTGTGGTGTAGGGTATCATATGGTCGGGCTTGACCGACTATACTTTCTTACTTGTTTTTATTTGTTTCTGTTGCAAAGATAATAAATAATAAGGTGTTTTTACGTACAAAAATAATAAAAACTATTTGTATCCAGTTTTTTTTTTTCTAAGAATAAATTTTTTGAATCTGGAAGACAAACAAACTTTACTAAAAAATGGAGTTACCTAGTTTTTATATACGGCCACAGTTTTCTTAAAATAAGAACAAATTAACTGCCTGGCCGATGATGTCGACAAGAACATTTCTGTCGTATATTTATATTGAAAACGAAAAGAATTTTAGTTTTCTATTATTATTGTTTTAAATATAAATATGCGAAAGAAATGTTCTTATCGACATTGCGAGCCTGGTTGTAAATTTCTTTATTTTTAAATTAATCTAAGAACATATTCATATTTTTTGCACTTTACGATATTTAATACTAATAAAATTTTAATATTATAAAATTATTTTTTTCTGCAACCTTGACGATCTTCTCAATGTTAAATGTTCATCAATAAAACTTCTCTTGACCTTTTCCGACTTTATTTCAGTTTCATTTCTGAAGTATTAATTTCTAAATTTACGAGTTCTTTGTTCGATTGCTCGATTACTTTTTGCTTCCTTTTATTTTCTTCCGTGCTGCCTTCTGCAATAATTTCCTCCAAATTAGTCTGTATTTGCATGAGGTCAAGGCACTGTTGCCAGAAGTGCAGATTTCTCTGCATTTTGCAGATTTTTTCGTTGCCAAAATAGCAAAGTGAGATTTGCAGATTTTTGCTGTCAAATTGCAGGTTTTTTAAATTAATTGTGTAGACATCACTTTTCTTTATTTTCCTTTTCGTTTATTCATACATATGTATATATATATATGTACATACATACACTTTTGGAAATATATATGTGAAATTAAAAGTTTTGACTCAAGACTTTTATTCCCAAAAATTTGCCTTTTTATTCAAAAAATATTTGTTTTGTCATATTCATCAGCTAATGTGGAACGAATATTTAGCCAAGTAAATATTAATAAAACAAAGCAAAGAAATCGTTTAGATAAAGAATCGCTTGAAGGAATTTTGTACACAAAAGACTTTCTTAAATTAAATAAATCAAATTGTTTTAATACTCCGATACAAAATAAAATTTTACGGCAAATGACTTCTGAAATTTACAATAAATAAATGCATAAATTATTTTAAATACGATATATGAACAATGTATTTGGATATACATTTTTATGTTTTATGTAAAAAATTATAAATATTCAGGTATGTGATTAAATTGATCGATTTCAAAACGATGGTTTTTAAAAGTTGTGATGAATTGCGACCAATTTTTAATTTCATTTCAGAATAAGTCTTTATTTTTTGTTCAAAAATTTATCTAACAAGAATATACAAAGAAAGTAAGAGAAAAATTTATTATAAATAATTTTTAAAAGATACAGAAAACGATGTTATCGGATTTAAATCGTTTTATTTTAAAAATAGTTTTCCATCAAATACCTGATCGTTTATATACTTATATAATGTTTTTCTTTTGTATATACTAACTTTTTATTTTAACGTACCTTTTAGTTTGTTGTATGAATTCGAATATAAGAAAAATCAATCTCAAAATAAAGTATTTTAATTTCCCAGATTTTTTGCAGATTTTTACATTTTTTTTTGCAGATTTTCGAGATTTTTTGACCCAATTTTGAAGACTTTTTGGATACATTTTCTGGCAACAGTGGGTCAAGGTCTTGATCTAAGTTTATGTTAGTCGGTCGCATTGTTTGATTTTCTTTCGTTGATTTTTATATTTTTTGCACGCACGTGTAACTATTACGTTTATTTTTATCAAAAACATAAAAAACAAAGTAGAATCGTTAGACATTGTTTTTAAACTAAAAACGATCTCATTACCAAGTTTAGTATAAAAATTTAACGAAACACCTTTTGTTTAAAATTTTAATATTTATTAAAATAAAATTAACCACAAAGTCAATAGTTCTTTTTCAGGTTCAGCCTATGTTAAACCGAGTATAACGTTAATCCACGTCCCAAAAACTGGCCAATTAATTTCATAAAATAAAGAAGGGTAAACCTTTTAATTATGTTTATGCATAAAAACAGACAAAAACTCAGCTTATTTTTTGATATACATATAAGCATAAATAGAAAAAAAATATTTTTTGGAAAAACTGGATAACTCCATTTATAAGTAGCAAAAACGGGTAAATTAACGGTGCTGAATCAAAAAATTAATGTTTTTCCACAAATCATTACTTAAGTTGCCTTAATTCCGTAAAATATCAATATAATTGAAGAAAAAAAATTTTTTTCGGAAAAACTAGATAACTCCATTTTTCGAAAAAACAAGATAAGTGACATTGATTTTCGGTTTTAATGTGAAGTTTTACTTATTTTGCATAAGACAGTTCATATCTTTTTTAAACTCCATTTGTTTCAGTGTATTTTGTTTACATATAATTTTTTTTACATGTACAACTTTTTTCATTTCTGATTTTTGCCTTCCGGGGTTATCTTTGCTTAACTTATTGCAGTTATTTGTCCATGGACATTTGGTTTTCTTACACCTTATGGTCCCTGTTTGTTACTTACTCTTACGATTAACTCCCAAAATACACATTTATTTCTTACAAAATGTTTTATTATTGCTTTGGTACAATTTTATTGTTGTAGCCTGTAATACTTATCGATACGCATTAAGAATTTTTTTCTATTTATATTTTTCAGATATGTAGTATAGCCATACCTGAGTATGAGAGATTCAATTGTCAAAGTTAATGCAATTTCTAAAAAAAAAAAAAATTTCCCGATAATAACAAAAAGGTTTTTTGTTGCGTTTTTTCTTCTTCTTTTTTTATACATATATGCATGTTGAATTTTGTGTCCGAACAATTTTTAAGCTTCAATAAGCATGTAAATGGAATCTTTTTGTATGTTTTTGGATTTTGAAGTTGAGACACAAATCTTTATTTAAGGATAAAGAAAAGATTTAAATCGATTAAATTCTGCAAGAGATGGTAGAAAATAATTTGTATAAGTGAAAATATGCAAATAGATTTTTAAGAGGTTTTTTTTAAGATATGTAGATAATTTAAAACTATAAATTGAAATTTGAAAACCAAACCAAATTTAAACTTGAAAATAAATTTTTTTTTTCTCGAAAGTGCCAAGCGTTTTACTCCTTTTTAATAATTATAAATTGCATATATTTTATATTTATGGCCATTTTTGCCAATTTCAGTTGTAATTAACTACCTGTTATAACTGCCAAAACGTACTGTTAACTGGAAGTTTAAGTAATATGTAGTTAGTTTTAACTGAACTTATTTTTATTGGCTGTAAGCCTTTAAAAAATTTTTTAATATCATTGGTGAATTCTTGTTAAAGCTTTCCAATAAAAGTTGCTTTAATTACTACAGCTATTCTATTGCACAAACTTTTGTTTCAGTTTTTCTTAAAAAAACTCGTTTATAGCCTTTTAGTTAAACTTTGTAAAATAATTTCTCTAATATTAAAAATTTTTTTATGTTTTTCGAAAGCTTTAGTTATTTTTTATTTTTTACAGTTTCCCAATGAAATTTTTTTTCATTTCTGATGAAAAATGTACTATATTAAGGCCCGTTTTCACAACTTACCGATAGCTAAAGGTAAGATTTTATCGGCCGTACAAAAAGTGTTCCATTATTACAACTTTACTTTAACCTACCAGGTAGGATTTGCCTTAATCTACTTTATCGTTCACTTTAAGTTAAAGTTAAGTTTTAATAATGGAATACTTTTTGTAAGGCCATTTAAAGTCTACTTTAAGCTATCGGTAAGTTGTGAAAACGGGCCTTATTCAGTTAAGGAATTTTAAAGTTTTTCAATAAATGCCTTTCTGCAAAAGCGTTATTAGAGTTTTCTTTATAAGCGTTTTTATGTAACTACATTTTCTTAAAAATACTTTAAGGGTATTCTACGAAAACTTATAAAGACTTTTCAGTTCAGAATTTTTAAGGTGAAGCTTTGCTGTAATAACTTTTGTTGGTTTTTATTTTGCAAAAATATTAATAAAAATAACTAGTTATAAAAGAAAGTTTTTTCTGTAAAAGTCTTAAAACTTCTCGGCAAAACCCTTTTTTAAGGCATTGCTTTTAAAACTGCTTAAACAAAACTTAATAACTTTTTTGCTAAAACTACAACAAATGATTTTTTTGTAAATTTTATAAAAATTGTTTTTGTTAAAGTTTCATTATCATACCCTTCACCACAGGTGGTGTAAAGGGTATATATAAGTTTGTCATTCCGTATTCTGGGTCCTTATGAGGAGCGAAGTTGATTTAACGTTGTCCGTCTGTACGTTGAAATGGATTTTCCGAAGACCCCATATATGATGGGGGCCAGGTTATTATACATTTATGTCACATATGGTCCGGAATTGTTTGCTATTGAAATTCAGCAAGATCGGTCCACAAATGGCTGAGATATGAGTAAAAAACCACAACTGTCTCAAATTTTTTCCTTTAAAGGTCCAATTAGACGTGACATTACCATACCAACACTGTATTACCAAAACGACATAAGCATACCATACAAACCAATTCAATTTTGGTTGCTACGGTCATACAGTGGCTATGGTAATATAGTGTTGGTAAGGTGGTTTTTTTTGTTGTTGTTTTTTTATACCCTTCACTTCACAAGTGGTGGATTTTATTTGTAATGTGTTTAATTTTACGCATACACATACACATTAATGCATGTATATGATATGCCGCTCAAATACAGAAACAAACTCATAGACTCAATATATTTTAATTTAACGCTTCTTCAGTAAAAGCATTCGTAACCGAGTTGTTAAGTTCTCTCCTGAGACTGATGATATTGCCAGTTCGAATCCCAAAAATAATTTTTTTCATTTTTTTTCATTTAATTTTTTTATGTTCTAAAAAACGATTTTAAGATTATAAAACGAATTTAAAACATCAACTTTGGCAAAAGAGGAAACGGGCTTAGGTACATATATACATTTTTTTATATTCTTCGGCATGACGAAATGTTGGCGTGGCTCAATTAATATTTATTTATACCTATCTAAAGAACGTTATTTATGTATATAACTTTTTTTTCTTATCTCATTATGGTGAAGGGTATATAAGATTCGGCATAGCCGAATATAGCACTCTTACTTGTTTTTTATTAGAAATTCATAATTTTTTTATTAATATATTATGAATTTTGTATTAAAATTTCATAAATTCTTTATTAAAATTTTATAAATTTTTTATTAAAATTTTTAATTTTTTTAAGCTTTTATTATTCTAAAATTGTTATCTACAAAAAGCATTTCCTGTTAACTTTTTATACCCACACCACAATAGTGGAGAGGGTATTATGCATTTGTGCTGATGTGTGTAACGCCTTAAAATAGTGGTCCTAGACCCACCTTAAAGTATACCGATCTACTCAGAATCACTTGCTGAGTCGAACTAACGATGTCCGTCCGGCTGTCAGGCTGGCTGGCTATCCATGTAACCTTGTGCGCAAAGTACAGGTCGCAATTTTGGCGATAATTTGATAAAATTTGGGTCATAGGTTCTTATTGGCACAAGGACCATCTCATTCATCTCAGAAACTATAAAACCGATTTTAATGAAATTTAAAACTTAGATAGAACCACATCTAAATGTACACAAAATGGGCAATTTCTGAATCTCAAACCGATTTTAATGAAATTTAAAACATAGATAGATCCATATCTATATGGACACATAAGCTATACAGTTTTTCAAAAATAGGACCACAAGGGGAGGTAGGGGGCAATTTCTGTCTCACACAAACTTTCAAACCGATTTTCATGAAGTTTATAAACATATATAAATCCATATTTATATGAACACATAAGCATGATGTGTTTTTAAATACTGTGGTGTAGGGTATCATATGGTCGGGCTTGACCGGCTATACGTTCTTACTTGTTTTCTATAGAACTTTTCTATTAAAAATTTTATGTTTTCTTTCTTAAAAGCTTTTTTATTTTTTGCTTAAAATACTTGTGATAAAAGCTTTTTGTAAAAACATTTCTTAATGTTTTTTGATATATTTTTTTTTTTAAATGTTTTTACTTAAAATTCTTCCAAAAGGATAATAAAAAAAGTTTTCGATAAAATTGCTTATTTATTTAACGCTTTTTTAAAAAAGTATGTAAAAACAATATTTTTAAAAAGCACATTTTATTAATTTTTTTTAAACACGCTTTTAAGCTTATTTAAAAACAGGATTTCCGTAAAAACATTTTTTAGCATTTTATATTTTTAATAGGCTTATTAGCTTTTTTAAGCTAATTTTGGCTTCTTTTTGCTTATTTTTTTTTAAAGAATTGTTTCTGAGCTTGATAAAAAGCTTTAATTAGTTTTTTATATAAATTATTTAATAATAAAATATTACTTATTTAAAAGTTTAAACTGGCTTATTTGATAAAAAGCTTTAATGACCGTTTTTAAAAAGAGCTCTTTTACAAAAAGCACATATAAGAATTTTTACAGAATGCTTTTGACAACTTTTTTGAAGAATATATTAATAAGCTTTTTATTAAACTTAAAACTTAAATGAGCTTTTCATTATAACAAGCTTTAATTTGCTTTTCACGATAGCACGCTTTTATGAGCTTTTTTTTTAATGATAGAAATTTAATTAACTTTTTTGATAAAAAGTTTTTTTGCGGTTTTTTTTTATTAAAAAGTTTTATTATTTTTATTTTTATAATTTTAACATGAAAAGCTTTTAAATATTTTATAAAAAATCAATTTTTTAAAGTTTAATTTTTTAAACTTTTTTTATAAAAAAAAAGCCAAAAAGCTTTTTTTATTAAAAGCATTTATGACCTTTTTACATTTAAGCTTTAATAAGTTGTATAAATATTGTTTGTTTTGAATGTTATTTTTGTCAAGCTAATAGGGCCTAAATTTCTTCAATGTAATTAAAATTCAATTTTTAATTACAATATTTGTTTTGTTTTCAATCTTTCAAAATAAAAAGCTTTTGTACACTCAAAAAAATAATATAGGTAATTTTACGAAACCGTACATATGTAATTTATTTTTATAAAAATGAAAAACTAACTGCCTGGCCCACGATGTCTTATTCCTTATTTCCTAAAATAATTGGTAATTTATACAAAAGATATTGCTTAAGATTTATGCTTACAAGTTTTTTTGATAAAGTTTTTTATGACTTTTGTTTCAGGTAACTTTTGTAAGAATGAGAAAAGAATTTTTTTTATTTTTCTTAAAATGTTTAAAGCTTTTTCTATATACAGTCAAATCCCGATAATTCGTACCCCGATAAATCGTAATTCCCGATAATTCGTAATAAACTGTCAGTCCCTTGAAAAAATCTCGTTAAATCGTAAAATTTCCATACATTTTGGTCCCCTCGCTAATTCCTAATTTTTTTTCAAATAAAATCTTCTTTACCTCTTATAAATCGTAATTTTTTGCTAACTACCACTTATAATTCGTAATAAAAACAACAGAAACATGGAAGGAATGATTTTTGCTTACCGTTATTTTTTTTTTGCGTGGGTTTTTGCTTGTGTGTGTGCTTATTTTCTTAAGATCAGTTTGTTACATGAATTATTTTTATATATTTTATTTTTAACAATTGTTTTTTATGATTATTTTTATCGTTTTGGTAAATAAATTGAAAAACCCCGTTAATTGGTATTTATTTTATTTTAACCCCGTTAAATCGAAACCTCGCTAAATCGAAAACCCCTATAATTCGTAAGAAATGGCCGGTCCCTTGCGATTACGAATTATCGGGACTCTACTGTACATAAATAAATAACGATATTCGTTGTAAAATGTTTTCTCTTAAGCCAGTTTGATAAAATCTCTTTTATTTAAATACTTCAGCGACAAATAACTTGAAATTTTTGCTGCCAACATAATGGCCAATGTCAAGTTCATTTAAATTTTAAACATTTAAGGAATTAAAATAATTTCCCTTGAAATTTTTCAAAAATTAAAAAAAAATCCCTAAAACTGAAATTTAAATATACAAGCTGGACATTAAAATAAATTCAATGCATATTTAACATGCAATATTTGAGACTTGAATCCTTGTCCTTTCATCAAGTGTGACATAATTTATGACACTTTCGTTATTAAAACTGACATAAGTTAAATGTGAATTGCAATAAAGAGAAATAAATGTTGTGTATAACAATATGCTGTGATGAAGTTTAAAATGAAACATTTAAAAACGCCCTCTCAATCAGTTGTACTTTTACATGACATTTTAAACTTTTTAAATGAGGTACTAATATTTTCCAGGTTTTTTTTTTTTTTTTTGTTTTAATGGAAAGCAACAACCATGTAAATGATTGTTATTTTATCTAAAATCTGGTAAGAGAGCGAAAAGGTTGTAAAAGTTGTGCCCAATAATTTATAGAGGGTAGAATCTGAACATTTAACAAGAACTCCCAGGGAAAAGTTTTTTCTTGCAAAAAAATATAAGGTAGAAATCAGACGACGTTTAAAATTTATTTATGTTTATGTTGTTTTTTGAAATTTAAATTAATGTTAAACGTTTAACGTTTAGTTAAATAACAACAACAACGTCATATTGATATACAGAGACATATGACCAAATGTCATGTTGACATTTCACCCTTAACGGTGTCATATTTTTTTATCTGGTTTTCTTTCCTTTTTTAAACTCTTCATGCAGAAATGCCATACACCTAACACACATATACGAGGGAGATCGAAAAATGTGGTTTTTGGAATTTAAAGAAGTTTTTGAAAGAACTGATGGCAAACTCTTCAGGCAAAGATCTGAATGTCACACTCGGACCAAAGGCTTTGATTTTAAAGAAATGTGTTTTTTGCTTAAATTTTGAATTCTTCAAAGATTTTTTAAGCCGCCCTTCGTTTCAACAATCAGCCATCTCACATTCCCATACACACACACAGGCATACTCATATAATATCAACAATTATTTATACACATGTAAATGTAAATGCACGTGTTTATCAGTTTGTTTCTGAGCAAAATGTCGGCATACACATGTTTCACTGACAGTGGGCAGACTTATTTAAAAAACAAAGTTCCCTTTTTGAGTTTCTCCCCTTTAAAACAAACACACACAGCACACACATACACGTCATAGTGCACATGTGACAGGAGTATAAAGACTCTTTATACTATTTGACATAATTAAAGACCATTAATCACGTGCTGATTCACAGTGTCAGTCTACGTTGCACATACACTCACACGCACGCTCTCTAAACGAAAATTACACAAACACACAATCATAGAAACCGTTACCAAAAGTTCACTTACTCACTCACACAGTCATGGAAACCAGAGTTACAAAATGTAAACAATAACAAAACAGGGGCTTAATTAAAAGGATATTTTCTGGTCTTGGGTAAAATTACAAAAACAATTCTTAAGTCAAGTAGTAAGTGAAACCTGGTACAAAGTCCAAGCAGGAAATCTAATTAATCTTATACATATATGGAACTCATTTGGTATTTAAGGGAGTCCAAGTGTCAGACAAAGTGGGAATTTATTTCTTAAATTCAACCCGAGTTCGAACCCCAGCTCAGCCAGGAATAAAAACTATCAATAAATTTTAATAAATTATGATTTTTTCAGCTTTACAACCCTGAAAAGATAATTTCGACATTTCCAGTATCGACTTAAAGAATAAGAAATCAAATTGCTTTCGAATCGAAAAAGTATTCGATCACAACTGCCAGAATAAGCAACCTGGTTTTAATTTTAAGAAAACTAAAATACAAACAGAGTGTAAACACATTTTTTAAAATAAAAAAAAAAATTAAGTAAGATGAAAAAAGTTCGGTTTCAGGTCCAAAAAGGAAGTATTTTAAATTTTAAAAATGTCTTACATTCCAAAACAGTCTGATATTTTAAGAAACCAAATTACTAGTGGAGCGGAACAGAAAAAATTCAAATTAATTAAAAAATAAATAGTGAAACTTTTGTGAAACAGTAAAATGGTAAGTTAAGCTTAAATAAAATTTGTTATTGCATTGGAAACTCATAATAATTTAAAAATTAAGGTGGCAACAGTTAAAGCTACTTCAGGGAATTCAAGGTTGCATGCAGAAAACTTAGCTTGCAATCAAGTAGGCACGATTATAAGTGAATCCGTTTTTAAAAAGCCACATCGCTCGTCAAGAGTAAAGGTGCCAGATCAGACTTGATGTAATTGTTTAGGGGGCTAGAGCCAGTCTGTTGTGTTCAGATATCCTTGTTTGCTTGTTCCTTATAAACTCCTTAGCTACTGAACCGATTTTCCCGAAATTTTTTAAATATTTTCCGGATTGCCCAGCGCTTAGCAATTGGCTGTAAATATTTGTAAATTTTCAAATGGGCGTGGCATCTCCCAAACAAACAAAAAAATTACTGAATGTTTTGAGAACGGTTACAGTTAAAGTTTTCTTATTTTTAACAAATATTTTGAGATAAATAGGAAAAGTGATCGTGGAACCTTCCATACAAGGACAATACAATTGCCTAAATATCAGGAGAAGGATTATAGTCGACGTATGAAATTTGGTACAAATTAATTCGTTATAAATACACGAAATCTGTTTAAGAAAAATTTTTAGTTATTTTATTTTAATCTGGTAGCGAAGCGCATCGAGCTAAGCTAGTTTTATTATATTGCCAAGTTTAACCCGCACTACCACAGAGAGAGCTTTTTGTCGGTAATTTCCAATTAGCTTGTGTATTGTTTTGTAGCTGCCACAGATTCCTTTTAGGGTGGAAGTTTCGTAGAAGAGTAACGTGCGCTTAAAAACTTAAGCGCTTGAAAAATGGCAAGTTAAACAACACGTGTTACAAAAGCCTTTTCTGTCAGCTGCTTTTTATTTGTTTTTTTTATTTTTAAATTTTTTTGTTTTTGTAGTCCTGGCTTCCTTTTTTATACAATACCGTAAGTTTTTCGTACATGATTCACGACTTTGTTTAAATTATTCCTTTTTTATTGTCAGCTGATTACTCGTCAAAAATACACAACTCGTTGAAAAGTTCAAAGTTAACCAACTTTCTGCCTCAACCGCGTAAAACTGTTTTTTATGTAACTTGTTTTTTGAAAAGACATAAGCTTAACCAAGGTATATTTACACAAGGAAGACTCATTTGGGAGTGTAGACATGCTGCTCTATAAAAGGAACCGAGTTGTCAAAATTTTCTTCATGTAAAACAAAAACAATTTAACGCACACATGTACAAATTTTGGTTCATATACACGAAATTTTACGTTTGAGTTCCAACTAGGGGTAATCAGCTGACAAACATATGGGCCAACGAGTTAACGTTGTGTATATATACCTTGAGCTTAACTTTATTTGATAGAAGTCTACAGCGCGCTTGCGCACTAACGCGTCTTATTTACTTATACCTTAAAAGGGAAACCGAGTCTGCTAGATTGCCTACCAATCGTGTAAGGACCCGTTTGCAAATAATTAAATCTCGATATGTCTTTTCGGTTGTAGTAAAAATGTTGTATAGAGCGCCTCTTGTAGTAAGCAAGTCACTTTTCCTTGTTCGTCCTGCAGCTATTTAGTTTGCCCCATCTATAGTTGGTCCTATCAAAATAGTGTTTGAAGATTTCGCTCTTGTTTTTTCCCTGGGGTACATAGACTGACACAACTTGGGTAATATCTTAAGCATACCCAATTTCAGCTAGCTTGTCTGTTCATTACCGTTGTTAATCCTATGTGAGGGACCTAAATAAGGGTAATGCCAGATAGGAGGCACAGCCAGGATAGTTCCTTATTACAGTAATTAGCGAAGATGGAAATTGTCTTTTGTGATTTAAGTGCCAGCAGTGAAGCCTGACTTTAAAAAATATGTGTTTTAATTTTGTCATTGATATTATTTTATAAAGTGTTCAGCATGCATCTTTATTTGCCATTATTTCATCCTCAAATACACAAGATTAAGCCGAAAGACCTGTAAAATAGGTAAATTTTTAATTCTTCAACGAAGATACAAAATTTTATAATTATATACATATGTATTTTAAAAATCTTAATATCCCTTGATTTAATATCCAAGTTTCGCCTCTGCCTTTGTTTGCTTCAGACTGACCTGAGGTTTTTCAATGTATTCTACCTTTAAATTATGTAAAGGTTTTCAGGTCTCTTAAACTTTATGCTGCTATGTGATCAAAATTATACAGTTAATAAACAGTTTTCATTATTTTTTATTTTTTTTTTTTACAGACACTTTTTTTCTTTTTGCAATAAACTTTAAATTAGTTTTTTTTTTTTTTTTTTTTTTTTTTTTTGAAAAAAAGTTTTAAACGAGTACATGAGGCGATAGATATACAACAAACTGCTTCGTTAAATGTCCTTAAGGGACATTGTTTTTTATGTTTTTAAAACCATTTCAATAAAAAAAAAGGAGTAAATGATAAAAAATAAAAATTTTACTATCGTTGTTTCAAAATTTCATACATCCGAATGCTCTGCTTGTATAATTTTTGGTCTCTATTGGTTTTTGGGTTTTCCTGAGTTTTTTTCCACAAACTTTTTTTTTAAAGCGAAGAAGGGGGAATTTGTGTGGAGGTTTTCAAGAGCATGTGTGTTTTCTTAAAAAATGAGTATATTCAGTTAAGGATTTGAAAGGATACGACATTGGACAGACTTTTTCTCTTAATAGAGTTATAAATGATTTTATAGAAATTTAAGTTTCCTACCTCCGTTTTGTTTTCTTAAAAAAAAAAACCGAAAATTTCCCCTTAAATTTATTGTGTAGCATTATCAGAAATTCGTTTTATATCCCTGTTTGTAATTTTATTTGCTTTTTTCTCTTTTTACATTTTTTTATTCTATTTGGTCGCTTCGCGTCAATTAACATTGCTTTGTTGTGGCGTTACTTTGGACACTTGGTCAAACGTTTGTGGTACCACCAATGTTTCCTTTTTTAAAATCATTTTTTTTTTCAATGTTTTTCCAAGCGATATGATAAAATATGTATATACAGACAGACAGTTAAAAACCAAATGTGTTTAAAAAGTAAAGATAGTAAAAAAATCAAGCAATAGACTGGCACAGTGGTTATTTCTGGATTTGGCTAAATAGCAGGCTATTTTTTGTATTTGCTCTATTTCATTACTGATAGCTTCTATTTGATATTAATTTTCTTTAATGTCGATTTTAATTTTGCTAAATACAGGTAATTTTATAGAAACTGTAGCTGCATAGATCCCTCAAGTTAAAATCCAAGCAAATTAATCCGACATTTTTAAAGGCTTAATAAAGTTAAGTAATCAATGCTACTTAATATTGCAATGATTGTTTCTAGTGAAAAGCAAACGCAACTATTTTTTTATAAAAGTAAGCAGTAGGTGCTTTTTTGGTGGTTAAAAGTGTAAAGCAATCATGTAACCGTTAGTTCCGGTTCACACACGTCAAGTTTGACTCCTCAAGTCTTGATCTTTTAGAAGAGAAGGGAAAAGAGAATGCCGTTTCTTTTCCCCCCTCTCCTAAAAATTCAAGACTTGACGAGTCAAACTTGACGTGTGTGAACCAGCACTAAATAGGCTACTCGTAGTTTTTTTGTAGTTGCTAGTTGAAAGCATCCAGGACCACTTGATGGTTTCTTAACTAAGATCAATAATGCTACTTAAGCTATTTTTCTAGTTTGTTTTGAGTTCTAGTGAAAAGCAATCCTAGCTACTTGAGTAGTTTCCAGAAGAAAGCGATCGTAGCTACTTTTAAGGTATTTTATTAAAAACAATTGTAGCTAGCTTAGTAAATTTTAGCGGAGATAACAGCAGTGTATATTAAGTACCAAAAACCCGAGGTTTATTTAGAGCAATCCTGGCTATTTTTTTGTGGAAAAAATCGAGTATAGTTGTAGCAACTTTTGTACTCCGAGAGTTCAAGGGATCAACAACAATTAATTTCACATTATAGTATTACATGCTCTGGTACAAATCAGGTGCAGCCAATACCATGGATTCCGCCGAAATCAAAAATTGACGGATCTCTTAAGGTCGCGGCTGGCCTGAGATCCTATCTGGTAGATTTAGTAGCCCCGGTGACATGGCATCGGACAGAATATTGGTTGAGGCCTCCGCTAGTATGCTTCTTTTCTTTCAGGGAGATTTTTTTCTTTGCGGAACTTCGCTTGTCCGCTAACAGAATACTTTTGGCGATCACGTGGTAGTTGTGTTAAAAGCCAAAGTCGCGTGAAGTGATATTCCTGAAAATCCGACTTAAGAACCGATAATCCAACAATTTTTCGAGAGTTCAGCTTGAGGAGTACTATCTCTAGGTGCCGTGGCTTTTCAACAGAAGCTGCTTACATATTTCTAAAATCAGTGGCGGTTTTATAACTAGCAGCCTGTAAACAAGGGGCGAGTGTATAATTTTGCCGGATTATAAAATCAATTTGGAACCTGTGTATGTTGGTGCCTCTCACACACGGTTCGGCTCAAAACGCATAGTTTATCAACCAGGGTTGAAGATCCTCCATGAGGTTAAGCCGACATAGCAGGTACTCACAGGGATAAAAAAAAATTGGCTTCAATTAAAAAAATTATGATATTAATTTAAAAAATTAATTAAATTTGCACCAATAACCAAATTAATAGTATCAATTAAATATTTTTTGATATTAACAACATTTTCTGCAGTAATGTTTTTGATATTAGTAAGCTTTTAATACACTTGATTAAATTTTTAATTAAAACTTATTTTATTTTTGATTAATGGTTTAATTGAAAAACCATAAATCTGTTTCCACATCTGTGGATTCTTTTGTATTATTTTTTTTTTTTGTAGTTTAATTAAAGAGCACTCTGAGCTCCTTTTCTAATATACATAAGTGGCTATTTAAGTGATTTCTAGGGAAAAAGCATTGTGGCTGCTAATGTTATTTCTAGCGAATTACAGTGGTGGCTACTTGCATAGTATATTTAAAATCTATGGTGGCTACTTTAGTTACATTAACACTTCCTAGCTTATTAAGATTAAGAATGGAGCAATTGGGGCAACTTTAGTGTTTTTTAAGTTTTTTTTTAACTAAAAAGCATTCAATGAAAATTTTTTAAATAATGTTTGATACTGCAGCAATCATAAATGTGAAGTGACTGCGGCCTTAATTGTATGGCATTTGGCTGTTTTTCAGAAAATTGTAGAATAATTTGTGGCTCTGAGCTCTTCTAAGTGATAACAACAGTAGTCTTAGGCCCGTTTTCACAACTTACCGATAGCTAAAGGTAGGATTTTATCGGCCGTGTAAAAAGTGTTCTATTAATACAACATTACTGTAACCTACCAGTTAGAATGAACCTTAATTTGCTTTTTCGCTCACTTTAGGTTAAAGTTAAGTTTTAATAACGGAACACTTTTTATAAGGCAAGTAAAGTCTACTTTAAGCAATCGGTAAGTTGTGAAAACGGGCCTTAATATTATACCTAAGGCCACTATGTAGTAATCACTAGTGTAGTTATCATCCCAGTTTAGCTCATCGTAAAGCTATAGTAGCTACAGTAATCTAATCTCGTAAAGCCGTTGTTGGTACGATAACTAAGTGATAACAACATTAGTCTTAATATTATACCTAAGGCCACTAGTAATCACTAGTGTAGTAATCATCCCAGTTTAGCTCATCGTAAAGCTATAGTAGCTACAGTAGTCTAATCTCGTAAAGCCGTTGTTGCTACGATAGCAGCTTCATGATTAGGCAATTGTGGCTGTTGCAAGGGGTCATAATCATGGCAATTAAAGCTTCTAAAGTTAACGAATTTTGTTATAAAATATGAGCTATGGTTTTATAGAATGGCTGGTTACTATAATTATCTTAGTACTAAGCATTCGTTTTAAAGAGCGGCTGGTTATTAAAGATATCTTTTTTTCTAATCAGTCGTGGCTATTTTTATAGAACTCATAACAACTTATATCTGGCAATAAGTTAATAAAAATATTTTCGAAAGTTGGTAGAAAACTTAACTAGCTTATGTAGCCTCATGGTTTGTACAAGACGTAGCTTCCGAAGTAGCTCCAGTGAGTTTGTATTAATATTGGCATTCTAAGCGATGCAACCCCACAATCAAACTACTCATTATGGCGCGCAGCTAGAAATCTCAAAAGGCCAGTTGTCTCTAAACCACCATTAAGAAACTTGAATGGAAGTTGGGCAAGAAATGATGTTGAAAAAGGAAATCTGTATGTCAATCATTTAAAAAACGTATTTACCCCAAATATATCTCACGATATTGCGGTCGAGTTACCACCTGTTGCTGCTAGAGCAGCTGTTCCGCTAAGATTTGAGATAAGAGAAATCGAAAAGGCTATTTGTGATTTAAACCCCAAGAAGGCTCCTGGTTTTGATAAGATCAGCAACAAAATGCTTTTGGAGCTACCCAGCATAGCAAAGAAAATTATTCTTTTAATTTTTAATGCTATTTTACGCCTTGAATACTATCCTCAAAAGTGGAAGGTCTCCTTAGTCACCATGATACCTAAACCTGGAAAGGATCACACAAAAGTTGAGTCATATAGGCCTATAAGCTTACTTTCTAATATATCAAAGCTGTTTGAGAAGCTGTTAGCGTCAAAATTAACCCCAATTTTAAATGAAAATAGATGTATTCCTAACCACCAATTCGGCTTTAGAAGAGAACACAGCACAATTGAGCAAACCCATCGTATAGTAAACGCAATAAGAAAAGCCTTTGAAGAAAAAAAATATTGCTCCGCTCTCTTCATCGATGTTTCTCAAGCTTTTGATAAAGTCTGGCATGAAGGCTTATTACATAAATTGAAGCTCAACTTACCAGTAAACACACACAAACTGTTAGAAAGCTACTTAGTCGGTCGAAAATTTATTATTAAAGAAGGTGATTATTTAAGCTCTCCTCATCAAATTGACGCTGGAGTCCCTCAGGGAAGCATCCTGGGCCCACTTTTATACTTAATATATACCTCGGACATGCCAACAAACAACTACACACAAACTTCAACATTTGCTGATGATACAGCTTTTTTGAGCGTGCACGAAAACCGTCAAGAAGCATCTCGATACCTACAGGATCATATATTTCAACTCGAACTATGGTTAAAGCAATGGAGGATAGAGGTCAATGAGCAAAAATGCGTACATATAACATTCACCTTGCGTCGGGAATCATGCCCCCTATTAAAATCAATAATCAAATAATACCTCAAAATTCGCATGTAAAATACCTCGGTATTCATCTAGATCGCCGTTTAACGTGGAAAAGCCATATAGAGGCAAAATTAACTCAAATGAAACTAAAAGCCATCCAAATTCATTGGCTTATTGGAAGAAACTCTGTCCTTAGTCTCGACTGCAAACTTCTTCTTTACAACTCCATCTTAAAGCCAATCTGGTGCTATGGTATTCAGTTATGGGGCACTGCCTCGGCCTCTAATATCGAAAAAATTCAAAGGCGCCAAAATAAACTACTTCGAATAATCACAGCTGCCCCTTGGTATGTTAAAAACTCAAATATTCACAAGGATCTTAATGTTCCATTAGTTAAAACTATGATTACGAAATATGCAGTAAAATACTTAAAAAGGCTCGAATCGCACCCGAACCCACTAGCACGAAATATTTTAAATGATAGCGGCCACACTCGCTTAAGAAGAAGAGACACTGCAGCACTTATCCAATTAGATGAGCGATAAACACTATAAAAGTGAACAGAACCCGCGATGAAGAAAATTTTTGTCTGGCACTGGCAGGACAAAAAATAACGTATTAGGTTAAGATTTGATTAATTATTGTTAGTTCATATTTAATATATGAAGATTCAATAAATAAATAATGAGAAAAAAAAAAAAAAAAAAAAAAAAATTCTAAGCGACTCTAATTATAGTTTTTACTACCTAAAAAACTACTGTTAATATGTATAATATATGCATATGATTGCATTTATCAAACTCAGCTCTCTCGATGGACGTCAATATTTCAACTGCTAAAAATACATGTTTAGCGTCTATCTCTACATATGAATCTAACAGAATTGTTTAAGTTTTTGCTGTAATTCATTTTCTAATTAGATTTTTTTTTTTGAACAAATGATAACTAGTTAAAAAAGAAATATTGAAAAAACTTAAAAATGTTTCCCTATAGACATGTGTATTGACAAAAAAATTTTTGATTTTTCTCTGCCGAAGTTGTTAAAATTTTTAAAGGATTTATTTGCCAAAAATTCATGTCATTATAAAAGTTGTGCTTTTTTAAAGTTTTGCTTAAGATAAATCAAAAAAAAAAAATTTTGTTGTTCGTCAAAGTTTTATTTTTTTTTTTTTTTTGTAAAGGAAAAAAAAGAAAAGCCAAAAGTTTTGCAAAGTATTTAAAGGAAAATATCTTAAGGATAAACTAAATGTTTTGCAAAGCAAGAAACTTGAAAAAGTGACGTATAGGAAAATGCACACATAGTCAATAACTAGCTGCAGACATAGGCAGAAAAGTTTTGCCTAAAGAAAACTGATGGAAAGTTTTGCCTAAAATTTTTATTAATATAATATTTAAGGAAGACAACGAATTTAATATTTAACCAATTTAATATAAAAATAAGTGTTCCAAGTTCAACAAAAAGCTGAGTAAATCTAAATGTTGATTCAATCAGATTGCTTTTAAATTAATTGTGAAAAAAGCCACCCAGTTTTCAAAATTGGACAACACAAATAACAAGAAATGTAAAATACCTAGGAACAGTACTCGACTGGAGACTATCCTAAAAGGACCACATCAAGAGCAGAGAAGATAAAAGGTCATTTGCAGAAGAACAATAGGATCGAACTGGGTCATAAGTCCCAAGATTACAAACTGGCTAAATACGAGCATATTACGAATGGTAATCACGTATCTCTTCTTAGTATGGTAGACATCATTAAAGAAGAGGGACAACAAAACGTCTCTTCACAGGACAAAGCGTCAGTGCTGCATAAGCATATGTGGGGCAAAGAGAGCCACATCGACAATGACTATTGACAATATCTTAACAATACATCCGATCGAGATACAGATCAAATATGAGCACTACGCTAATGGCGATAGAAGAATGGCTCATCAAAGACCATACAACTAAACATCAAAAGATATTATACAATATATTGCCGGAGGCGAATATTAACACGGAACTACATATGTAATAGATTTTCAATCAGCTATCTGCATATAAGTTGTATAACCAATCTGCCAGAAAGTGGTGAATGGGACGGAGTGGATGTATCACGGAATGGTCCCAAGACACAGAACTGTATAAGATTTATCTCCGTAATGTAAAGCGAAACTTTGTTCACGTTCCCAAATCATTCTTTAAGTTTGTTAATACCAAAAGGAAATCCACAGGATTTCCAAATGTCATGAAATATCTAAGTTCCGAGTCTAGTGATGAATTAAAAATCAGCAATATGTTTGCCGACTTCTTTGCTTCTACATATTCCGATGTTCTGTATGATGCTAGTAATGCCTACCCTTATAAGATAATTTTTAACCAAAATACATCCTCGTTAACTATCCAGATGGCATACCAAGCTGCAACTGCTTTGACGACACCTTTATCTATCATCTTTAACGCTTCTTTAATTTGTGGTTACTTTCCGAAAGTTTGGAAAGATTCATATATTATTCCATTGTTTAAATCAGGAAATAAATCGGATATATGCAATTACAGAGGTATAGCCAAACTGAGTGATATTCCAAAACTTTTTGAAAAATGTTTAATGGATTGGAGACTTATTGTCTCCACGTCAACATGGCTTTCTGAAAGGATTCTCTACTATGACTAACATTATCCATTTAACAACGTTAGTTAATAGAGATTTTGCCAATGGACACCACACTGACGTTATTTACACTGATTTCAGGAAAGCTTTCGACAAAGTTAATCATCCGCTATTGTTGAAAAAACTGGACGTAATGGGTTTCAATAGTAACTTCCCGAGCTGGATCAAATCATATTTGTCATGTAGAACTCAATCTGTAAAATTTAATACGGCAATTTCGGAAAAAATCAATGTAAAATCTTGAGTACCTCAAGAAAGCCACATTGGTCCAATTTTTTTCCTTCTTTTTATTAATGATTTGTCTGAAGCAGTTCAACATTGTAATGTATTGTTGTATGCAGACGACTTAAAATTATTTTCGACTGTAAAACATCCTTGTGATCAACAGCATCTAAAAAAGGACCTGGATAGTTTTGACAAATGGTGTAAACTTAACTTGATGGAACTAAATTTAAATAAATGTAAACATATGCAATTAACCAGAGTAAAAAAGTGTACTTACTCCTACGTTCTTTATGGCTGTACTTTACAACATGTTAGTGAAATAATGGATTTGGGAATATAGTTAGACAAAAAACTTAACTTTATTCAACATATAACGATGACTGTTAATAAATCCCGCAGTGGCTTTTATTAAAAGATGGGCAAAGGAATTTAACGATCCCTTAACCACAAAATGGTATTTTACTTCGCTCGTCAGACCAATTTTGGAATACGGCAGCATTATTTGGGACCCGATATATAATATTCATAGTGATCGTATCGAGTCAGTGCAAAAACAATTTCTTATTTTCTGCTTAGGAAGTGAATATCGAGGATGCCTGGTATTACCTTCATATTCAACAAGACTAGCTGAAATATATTTACCAACGTTAAAAAGCCGGCGAATGATGCTAAATATATATTTTATGGTCAATCTTATAAATGGTAGTACACATTCCGAATTTTTATTGAGTAAAGTAACTTTTAAATTCCTCAACGTTCGTTTTTTCAACCCTATATATGTCAGAACATGCCGAACAAACTTTGCGATGTCAGATCCAATAAGAAAATTATGCAGCTGTTTCAATGAAATGTATAACTTTATGGACTATTCTCTGAACATTAATATCATAAAAACACAGAAAAAGATATCTCAAGAAAATTTTTAACAACACAGTTTGTTAAAAATATAATTTTTGTTCAACAAACTTTTTGTTTGATTCAATAAAAAAATTTATCAAATATACACTTTGCAAAATAGCACTCAATAAAACTTATTTAGTAATGAAATATTTAAATATTTCTTGTTATTCAATAAAACAAATATTTGAATCAACGTTAAAACAGTATTTTTACAACTCTTATCCATTTTATAATAGGTCATAATTCTCATTCGCTTAACAGTTTTATTTGGTTAAATATCTTTGGTTTTGCCAAAGTCTTTAGAAAAAGGTTTCCTGATGATCTGGCTTAAGCAACCACTGAAATGCACATAGGAACTAGCTTATCCCCCCATAATAAATTTTTGTGTATTTATTTAAAAAGGAAAAAAATTGGGAATCAAGCACATCATCATTAATAAATAAAGATTCGATAAACATTTTATTTGATTTATTCAACATTTCCAACAATTTATTTTAACAAATCACGCAAACATTTTGTTGAAGAAAATTATTTTGGGCAACAACTTTTTTTATTGATTCAATAAACTTGGTTGTTGACTAAAAATTCAATAACTATACCTACAAACTTTTTTATCAATAATGCAAAAATCGTCATCGCAGAAAATTTAAAAATTTTTTTTATCAAATATGCGATTTTCGTATTCAAATATGAAAATTATTTTTTTCTGTGAAGCAATATCATATTACATTTAAATCAATAATGTGTATTCTTATCTTTCTTTCTTTGCTTAAATAAATAAATTATTATGTTTATACATTAATACATTAAGATAGTCTGTAAGGATTTGTCCATAGACTAAAATTAAATAATAAAAAAATAATAAAAGACTGCCGTATAAACAGATTTTTTATTTTTATTTTTTTTATATTTTTCTAAGCTTATCCCGGAAAGCAATCCTGTTTTTCCGTCGGAGTTTACGGCTCCAACCGAATGCATTAAGATTGATAACAAAGTTAAGACAATTATTTTTACGGATTTTCAATCGGTCCCCAGGACACTGGAAAACGAAAACGTTAACTCTAGGACCGTAGTGCACGAAAGTGATAAGCCCTTGTGGTGAATGCTAAGGCCTGGACATAATATAGATTCCAAGCCACCTAGACTTAAGTGGAAACAAAGAGGCGCACAGGCTATACAAAATGGGTTCACGCCTGAATACCATTCATTTTGAAAAAGATCAACCTTTAAGGGTCATAATTACAACTTGAAATTAGCTAAAGTTAAAATGTAGTTAACAGATAGTAATGTGTTATCTATCAAAAAGCGTATGTTACACTGTGTAACAAAAAAGAAAAAACAGCCTCAACACTTGCAACGCGAAATGAAAGTATACTACTAGTAGAGCAAATCTGCCAAAGGGCGTTTGATAAAAGTCAAAAAATATACCAAATGTACTTCTGAGCTAAAAAAAAAAGTTTCAGATGTCTTCAGTAGAATCGTATGGCGATTCTTTTCTTAGAATTTATTAACCCTCTAACATTTATTTTAAGGGGTAATATTTGTCCTTTTCCCCAACTCTTACACAAAAGTATACTAAAACGGCACTTTTAACGGTTAAACTGTTCTACAAATATTTTCTGCATCAAAATTCACTGGGAGTCTTCTAAGACCAAAAGTTCATGTTATGTATTTAAAACGGATTTTTAAAATTTCAAGCATTGAAATTTTTTTATTTCTTGAAAAGGCGTTTGGCACAAACCATAAAAAATATACTAAATGTACTTCTGAGCTAAAAGACTATTTCAGATATCTTCAGTAGAATTGTATGACGATTCATTTCTTAGAATATATTAACCCTCTTAAACTAATTTTAAGGGGTAATTTTTTAACTTCCACACAAAAGTGTACTAAAACAGCACTTTAGCGGGTTAAAATGTTCGACGAATATTTTCTGCATTAAATTTCACGACCAAAAAATCGTTCAATGTATGTAAAACGGGTTTCAGAAAAATTCAAAATTTCAAGGCCCGGAATTTCGAAAATCCGTTTTACATACATTGCACGTTTTTTTTTGGTCTTAGAAGACCCCTAGTGAAACTTAATGTGACCGAATTAACGGGTCACACGGAACTGCTAACTCATTAAACTTTCATGGGATTATCCATCACTGAACAAGAATGAATATCTCTTGAGATGGCGGCTGTTCAAAGATCATTTCGTCAGCAGCACCCGGTGACACCGCATCTTACTGATTGAGGCCTCAATTAGTTGAGAGAAAAATTTTAAATTTTAAATGGAAACCCTTAAGAAACTATATGGAGATGGTTATGTGCTCAAGCTAGCATAGGAACGGATTTTTACTTAAGGATAGGGAAACTCTTCTTTTAGGGAGCAGAATAGCCATATTGGCGAAGGAGTATTAACATATAGATATGGGCGATTCATTATCCCCCTCTTTTCGATCTAACCTAACATAACCTGACCTACTAATAAAAACATAGAACGGAAATTTAAAAAAAAAAACTAAGCTATAACTGAACTAAAACTTAAATAGAACAGGGGACAAAATCGGTATTCAAAATCAATCAAAATTTCCATTTGAATTGTGTTGTAAGTTTCATCAATATCGAATGCCGTAAGTTGGCCCCTGAAAAAAACTATAACTGAACGATCTAAAGCTAAGGAATATTTTTATACTCTTTAAATTTTAAATTAAAATCTTTTTTTTTAATATTCTTTTTTTTCAAAACCTTCTACCTCACTATCATACTTTCTTTTGAACACCTAAAAATGTTTCGTTAATATCTTATGAAAACTTTGGTGTTTTTGCTTAAATTATTCAAATCATAATCCTCTTACTCAAATAGCTCAAATAGAAAAAAATATTTCGCAATACTCAACATTAGCTGAAGGCCGATTTGTTATGTATACCCACCTCTAACGTGAACAACGACGTCGACTATTACAATTTCAAATAAAATAAAAACATCCACTATTATTACGATTATCATCATCATAAATTTATATGCGAAATGTTGTCTTCGCTAAGCGTAATAAAAAATTTTAAATTATGTTGCTCGTTCGAACACACTCATTTGCACATGCACACACACACACACACACACTAATTCCTTCCTAAATGTAACTCGTGCGCCGCTTTTATAACGACGAGAAATAACGCGCATTATTGCACATTTTAGCACTTAATAAATCTTGTACCAAAATAGAAAAAAAGTACACACTTCTACTAGAAAATGTGTTTGTGCGGATGAAAGTATTCCCTCAAGAGTAAAAAATATTGTATAACCGCAATATTATAATAAAATTGTATACAAATTGCGGCCATGATAAAGAGGCGGCGGAAGGGGCTGGATTATCATTTTGCAAAATTTGCACAATTGCACACAAATAATGGTTGCTCGGTATGCGAAGGAATATAAGGAAACTGCTTAAGCTGGGAGTAGTTAACGTTTGCATAAACGTTAGTTGAGTATTTTTGGTTTGGCAATGGAAATATTTTATTTTCTTTAAGGGTGCAGGGAGGGTCAAGCGAAAGTAGGTACTTGAAAAATCAGTTCAGTTCTGTTTTAGTTTAAATTCTAGCTAAGTTTAATTGAGTCAAAGTGCTGTTCTAATTCAGTTCTAAATGGTACGTATGGAACTTCCGATAGGCATAACTGTTAAACTAGCTTTCAAACTAATGAAGTGTATTTGACTTGTTTTTTTTCAGTATGCGCTTCGTTAAGTTTACTGTGCGCATAATCTTTCAGTTGTGCAGCTAATAGCCAAACGTTTGGTGACGTTCTTTGCATAAAAAAAATACTCCTTCTAGTTCAGTTCTAGTTCAGTTGTTGCAGCTTTGTTCTAGCTCATTTCAAATTTTGCTCTAGTTTATATCTAGGTCAGTTCCAGTTCAGATCTAGTTCAGATAGGTGGAAAAGGGTATATATAAGTTTGTCATTCCGTTTGTAATTTCTATAATATTGATCTTAGACCCTATAAAGTATATATATTCTGGGTCCTTATGAGAAGAGAAGTTGATTTAACGATATCCTTACGTTTGATATGTGTTTTCCGGAGACTCCAGACATGATAGCGGCTAGGTTGTTTTACATTTATGTCACATATAGTCCACCATTTCTTGCTATTGAAATTCAGTCCGATGGGTCCAACAATGGCTGAGATATGACCAAAAAACCACTACTGCCTCTAATTTTTCCAAAAAATCCCTTGTCGTTGTTGTATTTTTATTACTTTTTTCTGTATATCTGGAGAACGGCAAGAGGTGCAAACATTAAGGTTATAAATACACATTATTTCACAAAATGTGGGCGGGATTGGATAAGTGGGCGTGGTACCTCCAATACAAAAAGTATTAAAAATTGTATAAAAACCTGAATTTTTTGACTGTAATATGACCTTTGGTTACGCCTTATATATCAAAAGATCGGAAATTTTCTGAAAAACTCGGGAAAATCGGTTCAGATACGAAAAAGCTATGACCAAAATATTATTTTTTTTTTTTAAATACCCATTTTCGGGAACCATATATCTTCCCGAGTCCAAGTTTAATAACCAAAATAACTGGCAAATTTCTTCTTTAACACGTCGGTATATAAATCTGTCAAATCGGTTAAGAAATAGCAGAGTTATGACCAAAATACTGAAATCCCAAAAATTACTCTTTTTTATAATTAAGTTTGTTTTTGTACCCTTCACCGAAGGTCCTACACCCTATAAAGTATATATATTCTGGGTCCTTATGAAAAGCGAAGTTCAAATCCGGTTGTCGTGTTAGTTAAATTATTTAGTTGCTCTGTATTCTGCTCGCACAATGGTGAAGGGTATATTAGATTCGGCACAGCCGAATATAGCACTCTTACTTGTTTTTTGGTTTTTGTTTTTTTTTTTGTTTGTTTGTTATGACCAGCACTCAGGGGATGACCACTATTAATGCATTGCATTGTGTTGGAACTAGCAAATTAGGTTTCAGGAAGGAGGATAGTGGAAGTAGTGTTTGTGAATATTCGGCTTGAACTTATTCATGTTGAAAAAGAGAGGGAAGATTTCACAAGAAAGGTTATTTCACATACGAACAGTCCGCCCAAAAAACGAATTTTCCCTGTAATGCGTTGAACGATTTACCTGCCAATCGACCACAAAAGGATGGGCTCATGAATTATTATATGTATTATGTATTACTAATAAACGCATGGGTTTCGGGAACCAGATCACTAATTTTATCAGAACACATCCCATTGTTGTAACGATAAAACATGCAAATACAACCCACACTGCGACGGTTCTCAAGGGAGTCAAAAGAATTGGATACCAGACGAGAAGCCCCAAAATAGACTTTGAAGCACCGGCCCACACATGAGAGTTGTATTCCATTCGCGATATGATATAGTTGGTATAAATAGTAAGGAGATCAGATGGATTGAACTATAACTTACATCGTATTCAAAAACCGTGTAACTTGAATGCTTTTTTCGACACCTTGAATATATGTTCTGCCCATCGGACATCACATTGCATCTTCATGCCCAAATTTAGTTCTAGCTCACTTCTAAGTGAACTTTAGTTTATGATACATGTATTTCAGTTCCACAATTGCTCAGATTCAAGTTAATTTTCGTGTTCTGGTTCTAGTTCGAGTACCAACTCATGTTCTAATTCAGATTCTACTGCGAATTCCGGTTTAAGTTCTAGACCCAGTTCAGTTCACCCACCTCTGAGGCTTTTTTTCAACCCGCCAGCAATATGCTTACAATAAGTGTACCTTCATTCTAGTTAGCTTCGGGTTTTTGGCAAATAAAAAAAATTTAGAAACATGGGACTCTCTCCCCTTTCTCTTTTAAATTGCATTGCTTCATTCCTGTCATTTTTTTCTTCCTTATTTTTCTTGGCATCATTTAAAAAATCCATTCATATCAATTTTTCAATTGCTTTGCCGAAAAGGAAACAATTTTTTGAATATATTTTTATTCATCTTTCTTATTCTTGTTTAAAATTCGTATTTTCATTTTTCTTTTAGTAGAAATAAATATTAAAAATAAGTAAAAATAATACAAATAAAAAACTAAATGCGTTAAGCCACAGTGTCGAAAAAAAACGAAATTGAAAAAAAATTATGTACACGAATGAATGCATGATGAAGTTGCCAAGGATAACACATAAATTTCCAGCATCTTTGGCAATGATACATGGATGGCATTGACAAAAAAATAAATAAAGGGAACCGTTTTTTATAGTATACGAAAGGTATTGAAGGAATAAGCGACTTTAAAAGTCCCTTAAAAAATAGATATTGATGCAACTTGTCATAGAATGTGGACTTTGAAGAGCCTTAATTACCATATTTTAATATAACTTGTCATACAACGAATAAATGATTTCAAAATTTATTTACTTAGACATTTTTTAAAAATGTCCGTAAAAAATGTTTATTAGGCTTAAAAATTAACCGTTTTATATATTTTGTAGTACATGGCGTATGATTATTAATGACTTTTTTTTTAACAAAATCATCCATAAGTTTAGAATAAGTTGGGTGATTTGAATTTCTTTTAACCCATTAAGGGCGGATGGGAATTTAAATTACCAAAAACAGAGCCTTCGTAAAAAAATTCTGGCTAACTTCATGTAATAGGTATCGGAAATTGGTTTTTACAGAAATATAAAGAAAGGATAGGACTACTTAAACAAATTTTTTAAGCTAAATTTTTCCCCCTTTAATTGGGTAAGTTAGCGGCATAAAGGTTAGCAATTTGTAATATTTGGAAAAAGAGAACGACAACGGCTCTGGAAAATTGGGAGAGTGGAAAATCGGATAACCCTCTTGGTGACTTATAGACTTAGGTGTGCTCTGTTTTAAATTAAAAAATAAGAGCTAAGTTAGGCCAATAACGTTGACTACAGGGTTGATTCAATGGCATGGGTATTTAAATACCCACTTCGCTGTCAGAGGGTTCAAAACACACATTATTTTCTTTAATTTGTTGGCAAGTAAAAATGCGTTGTTTTATGTGAAATGAACTATTTATTAGTAAAAAATAAAGAAATAAATATCACTCGTGCTCGATTATAGAGATAATTTTATCTTTTTAATGTTTTTTGGTAAGCCAGCATGAAACTGTGCAAAACATGCCTTTGGGTGTAACTTAAATTTCCATTTTGTACAATGTGGATTGTACAATGTGTGAAACTTTGGCTTCACATTGCCCACAACGGCCACGCTTAATAATTTGGCTTATCATATGGTCAAAGTTATCCATGCGCTTTGCCATTTCTTGTGCATTTGTGACAACTTTTTCTTTTACACGAAAATTATTATTAGGAATTGTTACCAATGCTTAAACAACGCTCACACGAAATAAAATTGATTCATGATTGGAGATCCTTCAGCTTTTATTAGCATGCAGTGTAATTTCCGGCGGCATGAAATAACTCCCCACGAAATAACTCCCCAAAAAAAAATTAAATTACTCCCCAAAAAAATATACAGGAAACAACAACAACGTTTTTCGGGGACCTTTTTCATTTTTTAGGGACTTATTTCATTATTTATTTTAGGGAGTTGAAATTTCATATGAAATAACTCCCCAAAAATTTAAAATGAAATAAGTCCCCAAAAATTTTTTTGGGGAGCAATTTCATTTTTTTTTTGGGGAGTTATTTCGTGGGGAGTTATTTCATGCCGCCGGTCAAGACAACTCCCTCATTTCAATTTTGAAGAACTTTTCCATTTTACATTGATTAATAGTTTTCTTATTTTTATAATTAAGAGGTAATGATTTTCCCTTTTACTAAAGTTAAGTATTGAAATCTGTCTTCGCATACTAAAGTTTTTCTGCTTGGCGGCCTGCGGCCGCGCTTAGGGGTTTTTTCCTCCAGTAGGACGCGGCAGGTGGCTTCGCTGAATGAGTTTTTCTGCGTGCGTCACAAGAATAAAAAAATGTTTTTCAATGATAACTACACAGAAAAAAAAAATCAATCCATCCGTACTCAAATCAATCCGGAGCGGTATCAATAGTACGGTGAGTACGGATATTCTTGAATCAAGTACAAAAAGATTGATTCAAGTACGGATTATTCAATCCCAAAATTCTCACTTTATCCATATTTGATCCCGAATTCGTACTTGAAGTAATCCGAAAATGAGATTGATTTTAGTAAAACTAGGATCAAATTAATCTCAAAATGCGATTGATTCAAGCATTATAAAGTTGATTTAATCCCCAATTCGTACTTGAAGTAATCCGAAAGTGAGATTGATTTAAGTAAAACTAGGATCAAATTAATCTCAAAATGCGATTGATTCAAGCATTATAAAGTTGATTTAATCCCCAATTCGTACTTGATGTAATCCGAAAATGAGATTGATTTAAGTAAAACTAGGATCAAATTAATCTCAAAATGCGATTGATTCAAGCATTATAAAGTTGATTTAATCCCCAATTCGTACTTGAAGTAATCCGAAAATGAGATTGATTTAAGTAAAACTAGGATCAAAATGCGCTTATATAAAGAAATCCTAACTCGATTTGTTAAATGAAAAGATTTTATTTAATATTTAAACATTTGGTTATTTATTTACTTTTTAAATTAAATTTTAAATTAGGAAATACAATAGTTTATAATTTGTTGGTACATAAAATAAAAAATACATGTTATGAAATTAAATTTTATTTTAAATACATTAATTGATTCAAATTTTGAATAATAATTTATTAATTTTGATTTTAATTATTGGCTGGGTTAATAAAAGCTTGATTAATATACATATATTTATAATATTTTATATATAATATTTTTATTGTTAGGTATATAACTTTTTAAATGAAGAAATACAATAGTTTATAATTTTACCTGGTTCAAAACGTATTTTCCTTGGAAGTCGTTCCTTTCTGTTAGCCAGTTACAGACTTTTGGTTGAACCGATATTGTCTCGTCATCTATACCAAACTACTCATACATAGAATAAATAAATAAGTACATGATTATCATATGTGTATACTTCCAGGACTACCTGAATTTTTTTCCACTTAAACAGCTTTTCTCTAAATTCCATACGAAGACCAAGAGGAGGTATTGCTTCCTTTATGTCGGCGTGTTGCATGTACTGCAAACTGTTGAATGTTACCTGCGCAGCTGCACATGCAGAATAATAAGAACTCATCAGAAATATATATGATGCACAAGAAAAAAATGACATTAAAACAAAAAACAAAACAAAAACGATAATGGCGGCTTGTTAAAAAAATTAAAAATTTGGCCAAATTACCAAAATATCTACATATGCTACGGTTTAAGGAGTATTTCATTGTTTTCTTATATATTTAAACAAAAAATGGCTTATAATGGCTAAATTGGTAACGCTGCTGCATAGTACTGCCTCGTGGTATTGACGGCCAATATAATTCGAATCAATCGTCAATGAATATTTATCTGTTTTGCTTTCAACTTAAGCCAACGTTTCTAAGCTGATTACATTTGTAATCGTCATCGCTCCTAAAGTGCAACCCCATCAGTGCTCTAAGGGAAACTATGTCATTAAGAAGCTAGGGGTTCTTGGTCACTTAGAGCGATAACATTTTTCTGAGACCGGTCTTACGGCGAGTTGGGCAAAAGTTAATAATTATACAATCAACTCCAAAATGGTATGAACTAATGACTGATTCCGAACAATTTTTCCTGGCCGCAGAACCAACGGGCATGTGTATGCAGAAGGGCTAAATTAAGCATTAATATTTTTGATTTAGCATTTTCAAACATTTTATTCCTTACGGAATGTGCAATCAGTTTCGCATTATGCTTAATACTACATTTACACTACAAAGAAATCTTGTAGTTTTGATTTGAAATCTTCCTCAAAATCTAGTGCGTTTACATTATACTTTTTTCATTTCATTTATGTTTTCAATATTATTTATATTTTTCATTTTCCAATATTTTCTCAAAATTTCTAATTTTTTTAACAAGCCGCCATTATCGTTGTTGTTTTGTTTTTTGTTTAAATGTAATTTTTTTCTGGTGCAGGGAAATATTTTTTTAAGGATTATATGGAAAAAACCGACTTAAAACGGCAACTAACTCTTTGTGGCTTAATACGAACTTATTAAACTCACAACAGTTATGCCTTTTATTCATAAAAGTCAGATGAAAACAGTTATTTTTTGATATCTTTTTTTTTGAGCAAAAATAAAAGTTATTCTCTAAATAAATGTACGTGATTTAATAATTTAGTTGACTTGATTGGAATTCCTTATTCACATTAAAATAATTATTAAAGTCATCTTAATTATTAAAACACGTAAATTTATTATTACTTTTGCTCGAAAAAATAAAAATCAAATAATAACTGTTAAATTTGTTCAAAAAAAATAAAAATCAAAAAATAACTGTTATTTTTGCTCAGAAAAATAAAAATCAAAAAAAAAAACTGTTTTCATCTGACTTTTATAAAAAAACGGCATAACTGTTACGATCCCTGAACACAACATTTTAAAAACTTTTTTTTCATATGATGTTGTTAAGTTAACTACAGTGAGACCTTGATTATCTGCAATGCTCGGGACCGGAAGCCTTCTGGTTTATATTGTTCTAAATCATTGTATTTATTTATTAAAATTGTGTTCGATTGAAAATTAAAAATAAAAATTATGCTTATAACTCCGGATAATACAGGTTATCACGGTTAATCGATGCAAGAAATCGAAATGGTAAAAAAATGTTTCTTTTTTTCTTTCCCGCATAATTGATGTTGCAGGTTAATCGAATGACAGATAATCGAGGCCTCACTGTTTTTTTTTTTTTTTTTGTAAAGACGCGAGCAGAAACAATTCATATTGAACAAGTATGGTACAGCCAGCACACATTAACTTCCGTATTCATGCAAATATTTTCCATTTAACAAATATGTTTGTATGTATGTATGTATATACCTATATAGGAATTCTTTGAACATTTTACTTAAACGTTTGTTAAATTTAGGCCCTAATTATGTAAAATGCAACACCAAAAATTACATGGAAAGCAAAAAAAAAAATCGAAAATAGTTTGTGATTTTGTTACTTTTTACAGAAATTCATATTGTTTTAGCATTTTTAAAACAAAACAATTACAAGGTACATATTGAAATTTAGAAATTCAAATGAATTTCTGTATAAACCAGCAACAAAATTTAATTTTTTTTTCGATTTTGTTTTTGCTCTCTATTTAATTTTTGGTGTTGCATTTTACATATTAGAACCTTAATATTCGCTTGCAAATACGGGGGTTAAAAAAACACAAAACTTTGGGTAAAAAATACATACATACGTACAATGTACTTACCTATTAAATATTCGTAGGCTGCATCCACTCCCAATGATTTTAATAACTGGAGCAGCTCCTCGTCCAAAGAATCTGCCATGCCAAAAAAAAACACCACACAATTTACTGTTGCACTTTTAAAAATTGTCTTTATATGTTTTTTACCACTTCACTTTTCACTTTTAAAAATTTTTCTCAATTTGTTGTTAACTCCACCACGTTTTTTTAAGAATGAAGAAATTTTCTCAGCCTACTAATAACAATGAGTGACTATACAGAAAGCAAAGCTGAGAGATTATACTTATAAGTTTTCTGAGAACAATACGCTCACTTAATAATTTAACTCTCAGAGTGGCAATACCAACGAAAAGTTCAATCTTTTTTTTACTTGATTTGATAATTTTATACTTATTTTGAGAAATTCCGGGATTGATTTTCGAAAATGATCCCATTTGGATTGTTTTAAGTACGTTTGGGATTGTTTTAAGTACGTTTAACTGTTTTTCGTACTCAATTTTTTGAGCACGCCTCGTGCTAAAAGTGAGCATAAAAAGATCAATTTATCCCGAGTGTTTTTCTTTCTGTGTAAGGATTTTCCCTTTTACAGAATGTTTACACCATGCGTAACAATATTCTGGAAAAATATGGCTTTGCCTCTCATTTGGGAAAAAAAATATGGCTTCATCTCTCACTTCGCAAAATTGAGCAATAAAGCCATCATGGCCTTACCTCCCATGGTAAAAATGCACCCCCCTATTTTGAATTGATTGGATGTTTTGAATACTTTTTGGGGATTTATTTCATTTCAGGAAATGGGGACTTATTTTCAATGAAATAACTCCCCAATTTTTAGGAATTTATTGATAAATTATTGGGATTTTATTTCATTTTAAGAATTGGGGAATTATTTCATATGAAACAAGTCCCCAAAGAAATGGGGTGTTATTTCATATTAGTTTGGGGAGTTACTTCATTCCTTTGGGGACTTATTTCATTTCTGAATTGGGGACTTATTTCATATGAAATAAGTCCCCAAATTTTGGGGACTTATTTTATTTTTGGGGAGTTATTTCATGCCGCCGTAATTTCCAGGCATACACTATACAAGCATCCAAAACATTTGTAAGAAGGCCTCGGTTCTTTTGTATGACAACAGAGAAGAGAAGGAGTAACAAGCACAAGCAAAAAAATAATTTTTTTTATATCGGGTTACCATTTTATTCAACATTTTTCATTTTTCGAATTTATTCTATGAGAACTATTACAAAAAAAAAAGCTTTATAAAATACATAACTGAAATTTAGCTCATAGAATAAATTCGAAAAATGAAAAATGTTGAATATAATATAAAAGTAACCTTCGGAAGGAAATAATTCCTAGTTTCTATTTGTTACCATTTTATGTAACTGTGAAAGAAGCGAGAGCAATAACAACGTGTCTAAAAAGATATAAGTATGGAATGGAGCGAGCAGGCCTTGTAAAGGGCCGATGTTGAATGTGAACCACACCTTCACGTCAAGTTTTTTTCTGCATTTCATATGACATTTCTCAATTTCAGACTAACTCAATTTGAACCATGGAAAGATACACAATCGAGCAACGCGTTAAAGTTATTCAGGCTTATTATGAAAATGGGCGTTCAAATCAAAATGCATATCAGCTTCAGTATTGAGGCACATTTTCACCTCAGTGGTCTTCTTTCTTTGGGGTTATTTGAAAGAAAAGGTGTACGTCGATAAGCCAGCAACAATCAAGAGCTAAAGGATGAGTTAATTCGGCACATTTACGACATAGAACCTCAATTATGCCTCAGCGTCATCTAAAATTTGGACCAACGGATGAAGGTGTGCCGAGGTCGCGGCGGCCATTTGGCCGATATTTTGTTCCATACATAATTGAACCATACCAATATTATCATACTAAAAGAAAATGACGATAATTTGTGTTTTATTTAAAATCAACATTGGCCCTTAAAATTTAACCACCCTCTACAAAGAATACAAACCCCTTCTTGAAGGCATCCGTACTTCTTCCTTTTCCTTCCTTTCTACGTACATAGTGAAGTAAGCACACAACTTTCACATCAAAGCATGCAATAAATAAGTTTTTTAATTAAACTCTTAAATAGCGAAGTGGGTAGAAAAATACCCATGGTCTAGGGGCCAAGGTTTGACAGGTAAAAAAAAAACGCAGTGTCCATATAAATGCCCATAATATCAAATGTGTGAAATTTCATCAAAATCCGACCACGAAATCGGGGGTCAGTCTATAATGGGTTAAGTAAATTTGGCGGTTTGTTTTCCTTATTCGCGAAAATAATCTGGAATTTTTTTATAGAAAATATTAAGGGCTTTTTTTTTGTAAATTCCTTCATAAAAAATAATGGGGTTTGTTTCCAAAATTTTTAATAGATTATCTGCATCTTTACCGATATCGAAGGCAAATTTCGTTTGCTTGTCTTATATATAAACCAAAATAATATATGTGTCCTTAAACACTTTCTATACTAAACATGCCTACTAATTTATAGTAGCTTACCCATAAAGCAAATAGTTACACCCACACGTCCCCTCTAGGAATAAAAATTTGAATTGCAATTCGTATTTCGGAATTTTTTCTTTTAAAGTGTTCCGGTTTTTTTCTCCTGTTTTGATGAAAATGTTGAAAATATTTATGTTGAGATCAAAGATCAAAAAATGAATATTTTATTTGATTTGTATGCCACTTTCTTCTTTTTTTCTGTATTTGCAACAAGAAAAGTATTGTAGCTGTTTTTACTTTTGCCGTCGAAACAATAGAGAGAGAAACACACGGAAAAATATAACTGTCCTTAGAGATTTATGAAATAAGCACAGATAAAGCGCCATAATTGAAAAGCTTAAGGGTAAAGTTTTCTATATTTCAAGAAATATTAAATACATATTATCTGATTTAGTTTAGTAGAGTTTTATGGTAAGAAGCTTAAAAATGAATTTAAATACCTTTTAAATTTAATTTAATTGTTTTATTTTTCAATATAGTTTTTGTTTGTTTGCAAAAACTTTAAGGTGAAAGCTTCGGCGATAAAACACTATGTTGTCTTTAAAATGGAAACTGTAACAAAAAGTCTTGCAAACTTTCTATGGATGAAAACAGTATTTTTATACCCACACCACAATAGTGGAGAGGGTATTATGCATTAGTGCTGATGTGTGAAACACCTTAAAATATTGGTTCTAGACTAGGCCTGCCATACGTCCTGGTTTTCCAGGATTGTCCTGGTTTTAGACTACTTGTCCTGGTGTCCTGGTTCACTATTAAATTGTCCTGGTTTTTTGTACAGGTCAAGACAAAAAAATGGTTTTTTGTTGGTTTTAATTGTTAACAAAGTTTAAGATTTTAGTTATAACACTGCTAACATAAGGCAATTGTGTTAACAACTTTAATTAAATTCAAGTGTTATGTGGTGTAAACGACGGTTAACTAAAAGCTTTCAATAATATTAGATGAGACTCAAAAGTCTTTCAAATTTTGTTTCAGCTCGTTGCTGTAAAAAGTTATACCGTGTAAGCAACTTTTATAGGTAATCGAAAACCGATAACAAATTGCTTTCTCTAAAGCAGCCCATACACGTTTCAATTCAATTGTCAACTGAGTCAGTTGTTGTCCTAATCAATTGATGAGTTTGACAGTTGTCGTGTTAGTTAAAGAAAAATCAAAAGACTTTGATTTTTTTCAAGTTGAGTACTTTGTCTGCTCAATGGACTAAAGAAAGAAACTCGTTAAAGACTGAAACACTGGAGAGTATTATTCAATGAAGGTTTCATTTTAATATGACATGCTGCCTGTTTTATAACTATATCAAAGACCGAAATTCAGTTCTAGAAAAAGTGCAATCTTCTGAAAAGTATTATAGTTTAGAACATTTTAAGCTCAACTTTTTATTATTTTTCATGATTTTTATGTACATGAAGTACACGTTAATTTTCTTTTATAAATGGGACTATCAGCCCAGAAGTGGTGTAACCCCAGACTACTTATTATGAGATAATGAGGAGTTAACACTACTCTTGCACTATAGTACTTGGTTTGCAAAATAATGTTTCTAGCGCCATCTGTTTTGGATACAAACAGTTGGCTAACTCGACTATTGCACTGTAAATAACAGTGCAAAGAACATTTCTTACACCAGAACCGTAACCAAATTAAATTGTGGGTTACACCACTTCTGTGCGATTAGCCTCATATATGTATCGTTGGATTTAAAAATTAAAAACGGATGTTTTTTACATATTACATATACATACATATGTATTAAAAAACTTTTTTGTTGGTGTAATTATTTATCCATTTTTTCTATGTGTCCTGGTTGATAGGTTCAAACTTCTGGCAGCCCTATTCTAGACCCAAAGTAAAGTATACCGATCGACTCAGAAGCACTTTCTGAGTTGATCTAACGATGTCCGTCCGACTGGCTGGCTGTCCATGTAATCTTGTGCGCAATTTTGGAGATAATTTAATAAAATTTGGCACACAGACCGAGCCTATTGAAAATGGGCCGAATCGTAGTGCCACGAGCGGAGATAGGAGGCAATTTCTGCCTTTCAGAAACTACCAAACCGATTTTAATGACATTTAAAACATAGATATTTCCGTATTCATATAGCCAGATACTCTCGAAAATTTGTTTTTAAATACTGTGGTGTAGGGTATCATATGGTCGGGATTGACCGACTATACTTTCTTTAGAGCTGTGAGAGTTTTAACAGAGAGTTTGTCAGCATATTAATAAGGGAAAAAATATCTAGGAAATATTTATTGAAATAATTGAAAATATTTTCAAACAAAACTTTAAATAACGGTCTACTAAATTGATCAATTGATATTCTACAAAAATTCTACTCCAATTCTTTTCAGTTTTAGTTCAGTTCAATCTCTAGTTCAGTTCTAGATCGGCTCCAGTACTATTCTAGCTTAGGTCTAGTTCAATTCTAGTCCAATTCTAGTTAAATTCTAGCTCAGTTCCAGTTCAGTTCTTGTTCAGTTCCTGCTTAGTTCCTTCCTGTTCAGATCTAGTTCAGTTCTTGTTCTAGTTCAATTCCAGTTCTAATCTAATTAAGTTTTAGTTCAGTTCCAGTTCAGTTCTTGTTTAGTTTCATTTCAGTTCTTGTTTAGCTCTAGTTCAGTTTCTTTTCAGATCTTGTTCAGTTCTAGTTTAGTTCTAGTTCTGTTCTAGTTCAATTCTACTTCAATTCTAGTTCAGTTCTAAAAAATTATATTTATCCCTTAGAATTTTGCATATTTAAACTAAATACCTGAGTAATGAGTTAACAGCTGAAAGTCAGGGCTTTTGATGTCGATTTTTTAGTTTTAACGAGAGCTAAGAAAGGAGAATGGTATGGAGATGATTGTACTCGTCAGCACGCTTGTAGATTTATTTGTAGGTATATGCACAAAGATTGCTGCCAGTAAATATTTTTATTTTCTCTTTCTCTATGATTCGATGTAATTTAAAGCACCTATAATCGAAAAAAGTTTAATCATATTGCTGCGTGCATTCTGTGTGTCACAATTTCCGCAACTTGAAAAGAGTTTTTTAAAGAAGTTGAGCAGCAAAGGTTGAAGCGTGTAAGCCCTGCCTATGTTCTAAACAATATAAAATATGAACACTAAAGTTAAACCACAAAAGGACATTGCTTCTGTCTTAGCAAATACAAATTTCAACGGACAACCAAAATTCCATATTTCAGAAAATATATATGTAGAGGACGTGCAGTTGTTATAATAGCCATGTCGTACATTGCATAAATATTTCCCACCAAAAAAAAAACCCCGAAAATAAAAAGAAAAGAAACAACGATGTGAATGTCAATAGTTGATGGTTCTAACGACGATGGTAGTGATGATGATGACGTTGATTATGTTATTGTTCTGCTAGATAACCAACAATCAAAATACAAAAAAATCTGAAACACCACCATCATTGGCAACATGGCCAAAAGGAATTGAATAAATTTGCATATGAATTGTGAATTAATAACAAACACTTTTTTGTATCAGGCCTTTAAACATTGAAAACGTGTTAACGATTTCATAACCTTAAACAAAATGGTCAGCACTGCAATGATGAACAAACGAAAAAAAATGAAAGTTTTCAGCCAGAAAAGGGTTTAATTTGATTAAAATTTATGTTGAATTTTATTAAATTATTAAAAAAAGACAATAAAGGTCTACAAGTGGCCGTATTAAGCAACATGGAAAAGGACAATGGTTTTTTTAATTTAATTTCATTGTTTACGTTTTACTGTTTAGTTTTGCAAGAATTAAAAAATTAACTAAAGAAATTTAAACTTTTCAGGAGAGCCAGCGAAGTTGGGAAAACATCGAAAGTAAAGTGAGAATAGAGTTAGACTCGAGTAAGAGTTAAGCTATAGCCAAAAATGAGTTGAAATAAAATAGGGTTAAGGTAAAGTAAGGCTAAGAGTAAGAGCAAAGTTAAAGTAGAGCAAGAGTAGAGTTTGAGTAAAGTTAGAATAGAATTAGACGAAAGCTAGATTAGAGTAAGAGAATGGTTAGAGAAGAGTTAAAGTTGAGTTAGAGTAGAGTTAGAATAACTTTAGAGTGAGGTTTGAGTAGAGTGAGCGAAGATTTACAACAGGGTAATAGGAAAGTAACAGAAGAATGAGAGTAGAGTTAGAGTAGAGTTAGAGTAGAGTTAGAGCAAAGTTAGAGTAGAGTAAGAGTAGAGCAGAGTTAGAGTAGAGTTAGAGTAGAGTAGAGTTAGAGTAAAGTTAGGGTAGAGTTAGGGTAGAGTTAGAGTAGAGTTAGAGTAGAGTAAGAGTAGAGCAGAGTTAGAGTAGAGTTAGAGTAGAGTTAGAGTACAGTTAGAGTACAGTTAGAGTAGAGTTAGAGTAGAGTTAGAGTAGAGTTAGAGTAGAGTTAGAGTAGAGTTAGAGTAGAGTTAGAGTAGAGTTAGAGTAGAGTTAGAGTAGAGTTAGAGTAGAGTTAGAGCTAGAGTTAGAGTAGAGTTAGAGTAGAGTTAGAGTAGAGTTACAGTAGAGTTAGAGTAGAGTTAGAGTAGAGTTAGAGTAGAGTTAGAGTAGAGTTAGAGTTAGAGTAGAGTTAGAGTAGAGTAAGAGTAGAGTTAGAGAAGAATTAGAGTAGAGTTAGAGAAGAGTTAGAGTAGAGTTAGAGTAGAGTTAGAGTAGAGTTAGAGTAGAGTTAGAGTAGAGTTAGAGTAGAGTTAGAGTAGAGTTAGAGTAGAGTTAGAGTAGAGTTAGAGTAGAGTTAGAGTAGAGTTAGAGTAGAGTTAGAGTAGAGTTAGAGTAGAGTTAGAGTAGAGTTAGAGTAGAGTTAGAGTAGAGTTAGAGTAGAGTTAGAGTAGAGTTAGAGTAGAGTTAGAGTAGAGTTAGAGTAGAGTTAGAGTAGAGTTAGAGTAGAGTTAGAGTAGAGTTAGAGTAGAGTTAGAGTAGAGTTAGAGTAGAGTTAGAGTAGAGTTAGAGTAGAGTTAGAGTAGAGTTAGAGTAGAGTTAGAGTAGAGTTAGAGTAGAGTTAGAGTAGAGTTAGAGTAGAGTTAGAGTAGAGTTAGAGTAGAGTTAGAGTAGAGTTAGAGTAGAGTTAGAGTTAGAGTAGAGTTAGAGTAGAGTTAGAGTAGAGTTAGAGTAGAGTTAGAGTAGAGTTAGAGTAGAGTTAGAGTAGTGTTAGAGTAGAGTTAGAGTAGTGTTAGAGTAGAGTTAGAGTAGAGTAGAGTTAGAGTAGAGCTAAATAAGAGGAAGATTATACAAAGGTAAGTTTTAAAAAAGAAATCACAGCAAATTTTTAGGCACAGCAATTAAAAGTATTTAAATAGTTTCAAACTATTTTTCCTCTTACCTTCCTTTATTACCCTTTCTCTTTAATAAAAAATCCAATTTTATTTGAACAAAATTTTTCAGCAATTATTTTTCAAAAATTTTGAACTTTTTTAAACCAAAGAAAAATAATCGCTTTTATCAATGTTGACACGAATTTCCTACCTTTACTTCCATGGCCAATTTACAATCCACTAAAAGCGTTGAAAGCTTAAAGTATTTTCCATAAATAGTTCTATTACAAAAACAAGATTTCCATTTAAAATTATTATTAATTACACACCAAACAAAATCTAAAGCAAACAACAGAAAATCCATAAACTCCAAAAAATTTTATTTAAAAAAGTAAAACAAACCATTGAAAAAATAAAACTTAAACGTGCAAAATTTATGCAAAACTCACGTTCGTGTTTTAAAATAGCCAAAAGGATGTACAAGTGAGAAATAAACTTTAACAAATCATAAAAAAAACAACAACTATTACAGGAAAAAGTTTACACGATCATAAAATGTACGTTTAACTATTGTTTATTTTTTTTTTTCTCTTTTTATATAATAAGTTTTGTTAACAAATTGAAACGAAATTTTCCAAAAAAAAAAAAAAAAAATATGTTGAAGAAAAAGTTTGCATAAAGTTTAGAGGTAGAAGAATATACGTTCAAAGTAGAGAATTTTGGGAGAATTCGAACATGGGCGGTACTTTTGACTTAACTACAGGCCTTACTTTTGACTTAACTACAGGCCTTACTTAACTAAACACTAAACTACAAACTACATTTTAGACTAATTTATAGAAGAAATTTAGTGAACACTAGATCAGAATATGAACTAGACTATAGAACAGACTAAGTCTAAACTGTAGATTAAACAATAGACTAGGATATTAACTAAACCGAAAGCTTTGGAAGGTATTTTTATTTCGATCTTAATCGCCTTTAATTTCATCATCTTATTTTGTTTTTTTTTTAAGTTTTCATTTTCGGCAACTGATAACATGAATAGCGACAATATAACGAATATAATTCAATTAAAACTCTTTTGCATGTCAAGTAACAATTACATTCCACAAGCATACAACTAAAATAACAACGACAAGTAGCGACAACGATGTTCGAGTATTTTTTACACTATCATTGTTTTTGCAAACGAGTATGAAGAATTAAGTGTTTATGTTGGAAAAAGTTAAACAGCCCGAGGGCTCAGCTTAACATAGAAAATAAATATATGATGACCGAAAATACACACTCCCTTATTAATCCTTTTTCTAAATACTCACATACTTGCACATAAACAGGAACAGCAGCAGTAGTAGGAGCTTGTAGTGGTAGTCAAAAGTTGTTCCTTGATTGTGTTGCAAACGTTTGCTTGAAGTGTTGCATTTAACATGCCGTGGCAGTCTATGTTGTAGCGTTTGTATGTGTATTGGTTTTTTTATGTGTGGCAAAAGGCTTAGAAAGCCACAAAGTAGCTTTTGGACAACTTTGTTGTGCTTAAATACTCTCATACTCAATTGAAATGGATATAAGGGTGCCCTAATAATTGTAGTACCAACCTTTTAAATAAAATTTCTTCTAATAAATAACACCTCTTTTAAAATTTCCATTTTTGTAATTTCAGTTTTGAAATGTTTATTCATTCCCGTTCATATTAGAATGTATTTTGTTAAATTTCGAAATTTACTATGTATCATATACAAAACATACACAGTGCAATAAGTGAACTTCCCACCCTCTTGAACTCGAGTACACTGTCCAATACATGTATGCACTCATACCACTCGAATGCAATGTATACACAGATTCCTGTGACAATTATGTTGTACTTATTTACATTTTGATTGGCTTTTGTTGTCTTAAGTGATTAGCATACATACCCAGGAACGAACACACTCATTTATCCTGGAACAATTCGTAAATATTCGGTGTAGCAGTATTTTGGTTGAAATAATACGAGGCTAAAACAAAACACAACAGTGCAGATTGAAATGTTTCATGTTCAAGTATTAACTTGTAAGGTATTATAATTAATTTCTACTGTTTTTTTTTATTTAAAAAATGTTTACATCAAGGAAGGTGAATATAAGAGGAGAGGGTGAAAAAAGTTTGTAATTAAATTTATTAAAATAAGCATAAAATAAATAACTTAATTACAACAAAAGAACTCGGCCTTAAGCCAGCTCTTATATAGGACCTCACTAAAACTTGTTTAACTTTCTGTTTACTTTACTGTCACCATACACTAACTTTACATCAACTCTATTCTTACTCTACTCCAACCGTACTCTAAATCTACTCTCACTCTACTCTAACTCTACTCTGACTCTAATCTAACTCTACTCTAACTCTACTCTTACTCTACTCTAACGCTACTCTAACTCTAATCTCACTCTAATCTAACTCTACTCTTACTCTACTCTAACTCTAATCTAACTCTACTCTAACTCTAACTCTAACCCTAACTCTACTCTACTCTACTCTACTCTACTCTACTCTACTCTACTCTACTCTACTCTACTCTACTCTACTCTTCTCTACTCTAATCTACTCTACTCTACTCTACTCTACTCTAATCTACTCTACTCTACTCTACTCTACTCTACTCTACTCTACTCTACTCTACTCTACTCTACTCTACTCTACTCTACTCTACTCTACTCTACTCTACTCTACTCTACTCTACTCTACTCTACTCTATTCTACTCTATTCTACTCTACTCTACTCTACTCTACTCTACTCTATTCTATTCTACTCTAACTCTACTCTTACTCTACTCTAACTCTATCTAACTCTACTGTTACTCTACTCTCACTTTGACTCGAACTTTTACTCTAACTCTTAGTCTTACTCTAACTCTACTCTTACTCTACTATAACTCTATTCTAATTCTCTTTTAGATATACTCTAAGACTACTCTAGCATTACCATAATTTTACTCTAACTTAACCTAATAGTTATAATGGACGCACATTGGGGCCATGGAGGCCAGTTCACGAATTAATAAAAAACGTTAAGGTAAAGTAAAATTATACATCACTGTGCTTGTTGTCAAATAGGTAACGGTACTTTTGTAGTGACGCGTTGAAATTAAACATTGTCAGAGAAAAATTAACAAAATAGGCAGAAAAAATCTAAAAACTCTGCGTAATTTAATTCTAGTTAGCTTAAGTTATTGTGAAAAATTAATTAATCCAAACATACAAAATTATCCAGTTCAGTTATTTTTTCAAATGTACCGTTTAAATTTGTAATACAACTTATTTGTGGAAGTGCTTTTGTTTCAACTGTTTATATTGAAATTTTAAAACAAAATGGATTTTCTCAGTTTAAGTGAACAAAAAGTTATAAGTTGGACTCAGTTAAGCAGAGATATTAATTTTAATTTAAAAGCTGAATAAATGAGCGTTATTTAAACAAAAACTTATGCTGCGCATCTCTGCGCATCAGAAGTTACCAATATACGAATTAATAATAGATTTACGCGTTAAGCTTACCAACAAAACTTGTATTGCTCTTATTGTTATGTTTTTTGTTTTTTTATTCGAGATGTGCAAATGTCGTGATCTATTACGCTTGAGTAACGCGTGACCGTGGTTATATTTATTTATAGAAATGACAAAATTTTATTCTTACGCACTTACGAACTTACTTTTTTAAGGCTTGTTAAAAAATCAATTTTTGGCTAATTCGTATCAGAAGAAATTAAATGGCAGGCAACTAAGTGAAAAAATCATGATTATTGATTAATTAATTAATAATTACTTTGATTCGGGTTACCCATCTCCCACCCCCGTCTTATACCCCAAATTGTTGGAATTTGCAGTTTGTTCCAAAAGTTATCCTTATCAAATTAAGTGTTTATCACTGTTGTAGTTTTGCATATATAGAAAAAAAAAATTATTACTTTGTCTGGGGGTACTCGTCTGTCTGAACACGTAGTTTGTTCTTAGGGCTACCCCTTTAAAATTTAGTATGCCTCACTATTGTAGTTCCTCAGTTAAACGATATATAATAATTATTTTGAATGCGGGTACCCGTCTTTCCCTCTTATACCAACAAGGTTTTGCTGGAACCTTCCCTTTGTTTTAAGAGTTACCTACATACATTTGATTGAATCCCGAAAAAGGGGCTTTTGGCCCCACTGCGGGACTTAGTAATAATGCACTGTGAGCTAAAGGTCCCACGAAATCGTCAACGACCTACCCCGGCATACAGTTCAAATTTCAGATACACTCTAGTCAAGAAGACAAGAAGTGTAACAAAAATGAAAAATTGATTCCAAAATTGTTGCTATTAAATTTAATGTTTCGTTTAAAATTTTTGTTTAACAAATTGAAAATATTTGTTTCTATAAAAAATTTAAGACATATACAATTTTTCTCGTTAAGTGAAAAAAAGAACTCAAAGAAAACGGAAGCGGAAGTTATATCGTCCATACATGTTGTTCTGCTGCTGTAAGAAAAATACAAAGAAGAACACAAAGTGCAAATGATTTCATAGAGGTGAACATGTACAGAAAACATATACTTTTTTTAAATCATGTCTTTTATTCAGCAGAAGTGCTGTTTAAAAAAAAAATAATGATTCGAAAAAAGTTTAGTAAACTAAAGGATGTGTCACACACACACAAACGAAGATAAGAAGGCGAGAGAGAGAGAGAGAGTAAAAAATTAAGAACCATCGGAAATGTTTATTTTATTTTGCCTTTTTTCGGGTGAAAGTCTTTTAATTGAAGTGGCTTTGACACAATACAATACAGAAATACAAATGTAGCAAGCTGACAAGAAAACTTGGCAAATGGGCATTATGACCTGGTGGGAACTCCTTCCAGAATATTTGGTTTATATTCCTTGTTTTTGCTCCTTTATTTGTGAAAAATCTGTATATGAATGATAATGGAGATGACGTTGGTGTTGGCGCTTCAGATGATGTTATAAATTCAATGATGCAGTTAGTAAAAGCAATTTGCTTTAACATTTTTTGTGGGCTTTCCATTCAATGGGACCATAACACCTTCTAGAAAGACATTTTCAAAAGCCAAGTTTTTTGCTATCATTTGCCTTTTTTAAGTTTTTGCAACAAATTTCAATCTTTTTTTTTTTTTCTTTTTAAATGTCTTGATATTTGTATAGCAATAAAAGGAAATGTCCTTTTAACTTCTTGTTAAATTCTTTCACTCTCTAGAAAGCCCATTTTTGTTGGTTAAGTGTTTTCTTTTCATACAATTTTTTTTTTTTTTTTTTTTTTTTTTGAAGAAAAAAGGAAATATAAAAAAGGAAATAATTTTAAATGATCCTAAAAAAAATTATCTTTTTAGGGTGACATGAAAAAGCCAAAAATTTGTACATAAACATAGAAATATTTTGTCTAAGTATGTGATCTAAATGGCGCTAGAGACTTAAGAGGAAGACAGTGGCTTAAAATAAAACAAAATATGTATATAAAATAAATAAGGATATAAAATGAAATGAAATTTTGAATATAAAAGATTTTTTACAAATTTTAAAAAAGAGCTTTAACAATATTTCTCATACAAACTACCTAAGAGTTTAAAAAACTTTTGAAATACAGTTTTGAAAATTAAAGCTTTTTAAAAAAAAGTTTAAATTACTAACTACATTTCAGCTTTGTTTGTTATATTAAGCCGTCGAAAACCCCTTAAAAAGTCCTTTTACTTGAGGGTTACACGATCGAGTTTTGCCCATCAAGTTTTAATACACTCACACTTTTTTGCCAATACACTCATACTTTTAAAAATTGAAACTAACTTGCCTTTGAAATTCTCTTTCCAGTGAGTGTTTCAATTTACATTCAAGAAAACACCTGATTTCAAGGTTAGTGAGCAAATTTTTCGTTTGTCGTTATAAATTTTTTTCTTGATAACATCTTGCTCAAAAATTGAATGCAGCCTACGTCACAGCTTTCAATTTATGTAAATTTTGACAAGCAGTATATGTAAAAGACTATGAAGAACAACTTGACCGTGTGGCCGTAGGGTTAATACAACTCAATAAAATTTAAACCTTAAATTTCCAAAAAGAAAAACAGTGTTTGTTAGCTTTTAACAAAATATTTAATAAAAAAAAAACAACTAAAAATTCTAATCAAACTCCAAAAAATATGCATTTGAAATAGCTCTTAGAAGAAACTTTTAGAAAGAGGCTTTTAGTAAAGCATTTTAAAAATGTTTCCAATTAGGCTTTTAACAAAAATATTAAATTTAACTTTACAGTGAAAGTTTTCGAAAGATTTTAATCGAGCATTTAAAAGAGCTTTCAATAAAGCTTTTATCAAAACTTGCATAAGAATTTTTTTTAAAGTTTAGCAATACAAACTTAAAAAAGAAAATTTCAATTAACAATAAAGCTTTTAAAACTTAATTAAAATTAAGTATAAAAAAGATGTTTTTACTCAAAGTTTGAATCAAGATTTTGATTAAGCTACTAAGCTAGAATCAAATAAAGCTTTTAAAGGTTTATTTCAGTAATACAAAATTAACCAGATACTACAAACTAAGCTATAAAAAAGCCCTCCTCCAAGCTTTCATTAAAGCTTTATTTAAAAAGCTTGCATTATAATCTTTGAAAGAGTATTTTTGAAGAATCTTATAATAAATCCTTAAAGAAAAACTTTCTATAAAAATGTTTAAAGAATCAATAAAATTTTTAACAAAAATTTTAATTTTTAAATGTTTTCAATAAAGCTCTCTATGAAACTTTAAAGAAAATCTTTAAAAAAAAACGTTTTATTCGTTTTTCAAATAGGCATGTACTAAATGCTTATGAAATTTTTTTGAAAAAAGAAATCGATATACATATAAAGTTTGAAAAGCAAAGTTTAAGTAAACCTTTGAAAAGGGTGTTGAAAATGCCATAAATAAAATATTTGTTTGATGCTTTTTAAACGGCGCTGCGAAATATGGCCCCAGGAAATATGGCCCCAAAAAAATAAATGAAAATTGACCCCAAATTTGGGGCTATTTTTCATAATGCAATATGGCCCCATTTTTTTAATGAAAAATTACCCCAAAAAAATGAAAAATAACCCTAAAAATAATATGAAATATGACCCTAAATTTGGGGTTATTCTACATCATGAAAAATCACCTCAAAATTTATAATGAATTTTAACCCCAAAAAAGAACACAAAGAAAGTGACATTAAACATTTTCGGTGGAGTTTATATGCCCAAAACTAAAAATCCCAAATCTAGAATCCCGATTTCAAAATCCGGATAATTATACAGTTTTGGTTTTAAAAATCGTATGATTGATAGCATGGTTGAGCTTTCGGCCATGCGCAAGGATTTTTTTCTCTATGGTATAACGAACACTGGCTTTGCTTACTAAAGCTCTACGTTAAAGCCGGCCTTCGGCCGGGCGCAAGGGTTTTTTTCTCTATGGTATAACGAACACTGGCTTCGCTTACTAAAGCTTCTCTGTATAGCCGGCCTTCGGCTGAGTGAAAGGATTTTCTTCTCTTTGGTATAACGAACACTGGCTTCGCTCACTAAAGCTTCACTACATAGACGGCCTTCGGCCGGGCGCAAGGATTTTCTTTTCTATGGTATAACGAACTCTTCTCGTAATAGCCGGCCTTCGGCCGGGCTCAAGGATTTTTTCTTCTATGGTATAACAACACCGGCTTCGCTAACTAAAGCATCTCTGCATAACCGGCAAGGATTTTCTCTACTTTGATATAAGAATTCGGGTTTTTTATGTAATCCCTAGAAACTTTTACATAGAATTTTATAAAATTTGTGTAAAAATGTTTGGGGTGATTTTTCATTTCTTTAAACTTGCATTTTTTATTAGTAGATGAATAATAGCCCCAAAGTAAAACTTGTGATTTTTTTGGGGCCATTTTTCATTCCTTGATATTGGGGTCAATTTTCATTCCACTTAAAATGCAAAAACACCCTAACGATAAAATGAAAAATAACCCCAAAAAAAACAAAAAAATTGCGCCAAAATTGCGTGTTGTTGTGTCTCATGTAAAATTTTGGGGCCGTTTTTCATTTTCCTTTTGGGGCCATATTTCCTGGGGTCATTTTGCGCACCGCCTTTTTAAACAGCTGTTAATAGAATTTCATTAAGCGTTTCAACAGTTTAAATGTGCAACTTTAATGACTCAACTAAACTTAAATGTATATGTAGTTTAAACTTAATAGCTGTAAATCAGTGCCCCATATATTATATGTAGTGCATAAAATAAATGTGGCAGCACTACAATAAATGTTGTCAAAATCATAAGGTCTATATTGGTAGTTTAAACGCCAAATTTAAGCGTTTAGAGATGGTTTAAATGTTTACTGAATTATAGATTTGCTGGTTTAAGCACATTTTAAACCAAAAAGAGTTTAACTTGCACTGATATAATTGCCCTAAGGAGTTTTTTATTAAACTTCTAAAAAAGCTTTTTATAAAGCCTTATATAAAAACTCTTAATGACCGCTGTTCAAAAGCTCTAAACTAAATTTTATTTAAAGAATTTAATCTATGGCTTTAAATGCCTAAATATACAGCTTTCAAGGGGTTTTAATTAAATTTCTGGAAAAGCTATAGGTAAAGTATTTCAAAACCTTAATATAACCTTTTAATTTACTTTTAAAAGCTTTTAATAAGATTTTTGTTTACGAATTTCATTAAGCGTTTAAAAGTGTAAAAGTTCAATTTAAGGGGTTTCAATGAAAATTCTAGAAAAGCTTTTAGTAAAGCATTTTAAAACCTTAAAATAACCTTTAAATTCACTTTTAAGAGCTTTTAATAGGATTTTAGTTAAAGAATTTCTTTTAGCGTTTCAAAGCTTAAATCTACAATTTTAAGGGGTTTTTAAACAAACTTCCTTAAAGGTTTTAGTAAAGCGCTTAAAAAACTTGTACTAACTTAAAAACCCCGATTATTAAAGCTTTTTCTTTTTAAGTAAATCTTGCTTATTCAAACCCACTGTTTACCTAAAAGTTTGTTACATCATTAAAATTAAAAACCTGAAATAATTTCTTTCCTTATTTATTTTGCTGCCTACACTTTTCGAAAAACTTTATTTTATTACTGGTACTACTAAATTTCCTTATTTCCCATTCAGTAGGAATGTGATTTCTAAAGTAATTGGCACTTTGAAGTTATTTCTGTTGCTATCATTTCCTTTCAAACAAAAATCCGGAAAAAAATACTCGCACTTAGCAAAAAGATTTCTGTTGGTGTTAAGAATGACTCGACTGTTGGCTGTTTTATTTTCTGTTAGCAATTATCATTTGTTGCAGCAGTAAATTTTCTAGCAATTACCTGATGATTGTTGGTTTTGCCAGCTTTAAATGGTTGTTGGCATTTAATTGCTAAGCAGACATTAAAATTATTTTTAATATCCATTTAAATGATTTTACGCCTAGTTGGAGACATATTAAATAATTACAAAATAGTCGTAATAAAAGTATACGAATTAGAAGAATAAGAATAAGATATAATACAAACTACAAAAAAAAAATAGATGGATAGAAACCATTAGGTTAACCGTCCATAAAAGGAAAAAAGCAATTGCTTTCATATTAATTTGCCAAATGAAAATTTCAGTTGTGACATTTTAGTTTAAAGATTGAATTTAAAAAAAAAAATTTACGTAAGGTGGTTGCTCCAACTGCAGTTTGATTGTTTTGTTTAACCATAAAATAAATTGTATTTTAAAGCCACAATCAAACTGTCTTCTTTTCTGCTTTTATACTCCCCCGCTCCACACCCCTTTAGCACCACTTCAAATTTTATGGCTATTTTATGTAGAAACACACACACACACACATACAATCCTATTGGTTTTCCAAGCAATTTTGTTTACAATTTCCTTTTTACACATGTTTGTTTCTTTATTGTTGTTGTCTTTTTTCGGACATTTACATACTTCTCTCGTAGCCATGTAAGTATTTTCGAAACATTGCATAAAGCAATTGAGATAGTGTCAGTAATAAATAAGTTTAAAGTTTTTCTAGAGTTTTAACAAACGCCAGCGTAACCCACAAAAGAAGGTCTATTGAATTCATTGAAGCATTTGCCCACTTCGATATAGTGACTCAAAATAAAAAAAATACTTTAATTATATTGTTATTGCTGGCAACAATTTCATGTTTAAATTAGTCCGCTGTATTTAATCCGCAACCCTCTTACGGTTGCCTCCAAACATTTTATGAGTGTCCCACTCATAATTGTATGGTTCGCTATCAACCATAACATGTTACTTCCTTAGGTTTCCGTACTACTCATGTTGCTCTTGGAAAAGAGGAAAATGTTATTGTTAATTTAAAACCATACAATTGTTAATGGTAACCTTATTATTGGAATTAATAACACTGACATGTTCGGAGGCAACCATAATACTGGGGTCTAATCACCGCATACGATATCGAGCAAAATTGACTTATATTGGTATTATGAAACTCGATATCGAATGAAATGTATTGAATTTAAAATAATAATAGCATTCGTTATCGAGTAACTCAACATTACATTTATCGAGTTTTCATTCGATACGTCAGTGTCTATCGTATGCAAAAACATTCGATAGTTTATTCGATACGATAGTATCGAATGCGGTGATTAGGCCTCTGTTGTGGCTTCTTGATAAAAGACTTATATAACTTATTTAATATGGTTATGTTTTGTATATACACCCAGGCAAAAAGTGCAACTAGAAAATAAGAATGCAAAACATTTTAAAATCTATATGGCAACACTTTAAATTCCCTCTTTATTAGGTTTTGAAATTTTACTTGTTGTGGACGATTTTTAAAAAATTTAGGTGAAAATTAATTTAGTATTTGGTTATTGTTAACAGAAATTAATTGACAGATCATGAAACATCGATTTCGAGTAACATGGTCTGCTCTAAATGATAGGAAGTATTAGGCATTTTGACTATCGGAGAGGCTAAATGTGTTTACGTTTAAATCGAAATGACAAAACAAACTTTGAGACAACAGCAAGTGAAGAAATTTATTTCAAACTAGCTGACCCGGTCCGCGTTGCTGGAACTAAGCAAACATACGTGTTGTGTTAACAGACGATATAAATTGAGCTTTTAACGAAATTTACGGCTTTTAAATAAAAATCCATTGAATACCGATCATAAAGTTTTTTTTACAGAATAACTTACATATGGTGTAGATATAGGCTCAATCAAAAAAAAAACGCATGTATTTAAGGCAAATTGAAAATGATATTTATTTATTACTTTATCTTAAGGCCAAGCTATAGACAATGTTTTTTGGTTTTTTATTTGGTGTAAAAACGTATACATTTTTTGGCGTGCCAACTTGAGAGCAAGCCACATACAACTGGCCTTGTGCTTTGCTGGTGGTAATAGCAAAGGTAAGACGCAAACAGAATTGGAGCCGCTTGAATTGGAATGGTAAATCGTTTTAAGTCATCGGAATTCGTGGATTTCGAAAGTTTTAAAATTTTGATATTAACATAGGTTTTTTTTAATATCTTCGGAACTACATAACCGATTTAAGAGTTTGATATCTCGTTTTGAAAAACATGACAACGGCTTTCAAAAAAAATAAAATAAAACAAAAAAACAAATATATGTATATGTCATTGGTGCTGCAATATGAAAATTGGATTTTGCCACGCCCCTCCGCCCGCAGACCGAAAATCAAAAATCAGACTTCACAGTGTCATGCGCCTGAATATTCTCGGGCCAGCCGTTTTGGAGTCCATACGTTACATACACACACACATCCTGTTTTATATATATAGATAGATATAGAAGAAGATTAATTATTGAGTCACCTATTGGCAGATGTAGAAGATGCCAAGAAATTAATCGAATGGTTGGAAGTGACTGGATGTGGCTGTATGTTTTCCCTTACTGTGAAGGTAAGTTTGCTTTTTGACTATGGTAAGGAATCAAGTGCTAACAAACTACTGTAGAAGCCAAGGTTACTTTTGATAGCCTGGAATATTTAGACAGAGAGGATTTGAGGGAGGCTATTGCACTCGTAGTAATCCGCTCAAAATTCCACGCAACGAGGTTTTTATATGAAGAAAGAAAAAAGTGTGTGTTGTCACAAATCTACATAATTGATTTTGAAGTAAAATAATTGCTTTTTTGTTTGGAATTGAAGATGAACCAAGTCAAGTCTAGAATAAGAATATATCGATGGCTTTCTTTCGCAACCTCCTAACACAAAAACAACTACTTTTCAGGAGAGACAAAATACTTTTTTTTACCAAATATCTGAAACTTTTTGCTATATATTCTTTTATAATCCAGGAATAAGGAAAAAATTTGATATTCCGCCAAACAGAAAAATTGCAAAATTGTAAGGCGGTATTTACTGAATACTTTTTCCGTTAAAACAAAAAATTGAAAAAATACAGTTACGTGGTTGCGGAAGAAAAACATCGATATGTGCAAGGCAGCAGTCTTAATAGTACAAATTCAGAGTAGTCAAAAGGCTCAAAAATCTTAATAAATATTTCAATAAGATGAAAATATGGTCTATAAGAACTCAATATTAATTCAATGCCGAAAAATATTAAATCTTAATTGTTTCCATATTAAAATATTCAAAGTATTGCAACTTTAAATTAAAAATCAAAGTTTTTTCTTGGGACTCAAAAAATTAATTAACAAGGTTTCGTTAAATGTGCTGCATATAAGAATTAAAAATTTTAGCATTACTTGACCTTCGTTAATAGTTATTATTGATTCAATGTGGTTTTTATTGATTTTAAGTTGTTTTTTTTCTGGTTGCTTAAATGTTCCTCTTACAAAAAGCGCGACAAACTTTTGGTCGTTTAAGACCCATTTGGAATTCGTCTTCTCTATCTTAGCGCCTAAAGTTAACAATTTTCAACACAAATGTCAAGTCCACTCTCCTTCACGGTTGCGAGACATGGAACGCTGCCGCTCGAGACATGCATAAGTGTCTTCGCAGGATAATGCGAATATTCTGGCTTAGAGTGGTGTCCACTAACAGAAATGCAGAAAGAAACTTTCCGTTTAGGTGTGGTTCACATTCAACATCGGCCCTTAAAATTTAACCACCGTTTATATATATAAAACTCCTACTGTAACATAGGGCGACTAAGCGATTCGTTAGCATTGTTGATTTCAGAAAGGTTGGTTACTGTCCCTCCTTTCCTAGATTGATGATAGAGCTACTATCTGTGTGGCCAATTTTACGTTGCGGTAATGCTTTAGCAAACATTTATAAATCGTTTAGCTACTTGTCGAAGGCCGGGTTTTTGAGATGTCGATTAAGTTTAAACTTAGTTTAAGATAGTCTGCAGCTCTCGATTTTTCCAGCGCAAAGGACCAATATTTTAAGCAAATCTAAGCTGCTTCACAAAATTTTGTATACAAACTTGAGAATGGCGGCACGAATCTATTTTCAGATTAACAAATCTTAGTTTAACTGGGATCTAAAAAAACCCAACCTTAGACGTTATGGTATATTTTCACCATTCAGCAATTACATATTTATCAATTCCCACAAATCCACTGTACAGATTGTTCCAGTATAAAAGTTTAAATGTCATAAAGTTGATAACGCAATACGGTAAAGGTTCAAGAAATTGCTGAAGACGGCTTTGTGAGTTGAGTTTTATTAGAGATTTCACTAGAAAAGATCTAGATTTAACCAAACAAAGTTGTGAATTGGCAAGATTTACTTACATGATTTATGACGGGATAATATGCAAAATCTTTCAGTTAGTCGAAGCCAAGAAATATTTTTTTCAATAAATAAACAAATTCTTCTGCATACCATGTTTTATCGTCTTCCTAATCTAACCTGAAGGTATACTGAAAAAGGGCTCAGGACCTTTAAATATGTGGAGTTCGTCTCTGTTTGTCAAGCCACCTGCCTTTTCGTTGACTGCATTGCCGCCATGACCAAGCAATTTAAAGTTTCCCTAGATAATTCAGAGTTGTAAATCAGTCCATGAACACCTTCCAGGATAGCATTGACAAATAGCCTTAAACTTCTTAAACTACTCCTCCAACATTCCCTAGCACATATAGCTCATTTACTTCAATAGTGACATAACTCAAAAAAATCCATTTCGAAATAAGCGCGCTTAAAGGATTAGAAAAAATAACAACACATTGTCTTCAAACGGGAAAAGTATAATAGATATTTAGATGAATTTTATACACAACTAGCTTAACCCATTGCGCTTCGATACACTCATGTACTTTTTTACCAAATTTGGACAATTTCTTTTGCCCGTCTTAAGATATAAAAAATCTTTTTGTGCCACGCCCACTTATCCAATCCCGCCCAAATTTTCTCAGATATTCTATATTGATAGCCAAGATGCTTGTATAGGATGCTTTAGGACTTTCCGTTCTTTAGATATGAGAGGTGCCACTCCCACTTAAAATTTAAAAAAAAATATATTCCAGACCATCAGTAATATACTGTTAAAGTTACATAAAAATCGGCTCTGCGGTTTAGGCGGCCATAAGGTATAAACAAACAAACAAATAACATACATACATTCATTTTCATTTATGTGACAGCGCATAGAGAACGGGACCAGTAAGGTAAAGGGAACCAACTACACAAAACAAGAGGTAGGGAAGACCTACGCGCGTTTTCAAGGTTGACCAACACGTTACTGACGTCATGAGATGTGTCGCTTTCAAATGAGACCAATACCAACACGCTCAGTGAAGGTACACCAAAGATACACGTATTTAAATCTTTAAAATGGCTTTTCTGAACAAAACCCTTAGGTCCCTTCCTATTTTGCACGTCACATATATAGATATAAATATAGATATAAAGATTCTGCATCATTAACTCCAAAATTTCATTTCTCGAGTTATGTCACTATAGAAGTAACTGAGCGTTATGAGGGCATATATTTCCACCTAAAAAATCAAACAAAGGCCTTTTTGAAAATTGGGCCATTGTCTGTTTCGAACCATCGGTGAAGCCCACTTTAGCTGCAATCGCTTGCGACCAAGATTGGTCTGTTCACGGATCAGAAACTATCAGAAATGAGGAGAATCAAATTCTTATCTAATACCAGACTTGGCAGTTTATTATCACTTGACTATAGGATTTATTAAAAACATGACCGATTGATTACATGACTAAATGATAGCATAACTATATGACAATATAATCTTTACTTAGACAAATTGTATTTGTTTCATGTCTGTAGTTTTCCATAAGTTCGTTTACAACAATAAATTTAAATATTTCCTTTTTCATTCCAACTTTTTATTTGTTGCCCCAACACCGACTACAAAAAAAGCGTACTACACTACACATACAAAAAATTTTTTTTTTTTTTTACAAAGTTTTTTTTCATGCCACAAATGTTAGACCACAGATATATTCTAATGTCACGCAAATAAAATGTCACTGTCACAGAATATAATTGTACTAGAAGGTTCGGTTGTACTGTATACAGGTTTTAGTGGTTTTTAATCATTGCCAAAGTAGACAAATAAAATAATAAAAAAAAATAAAGAAAAAAAAAACATGGAAGAAAACTATAATGTGCAATACCGAACCTTTGATACCCTCCACCGGAAGTTAGAATGTTTCAGAAGTGGAGGTTAAATGAAATCGTTAATATATTATGAACCAATCTTTATACAACCTGAACTCACGTATTAGAATTTATGGCTGGCTTAGACGTTTTAAAGTCTAACGCTTTTTATAAGACATATCTTTAATAACACTGGTCGGCAAAAAGAGACGGGAGGAGAACTTTAGAAATTTTTTTATTTATATCAAAAAATGATTTCGAAATTTTAAATTCGTATCTTCTTCTATATATATAAAAATGAAAAATGTTTGTCTGTGTGTCTGTTTGTGTGTTGTTTGTTTGTTTGTTTTCTTATAGACTCCTTAACTGCTGAACCGATTTTCCTGAAATTTTTACAGTAACATCAAATGAACCCCAAAAATAAAATGGGCTACTTATTTTTTAATAGGGGCAGGAGAAGTGGTACACTCTAAAGGACGCCAATATTTAATATCGCATATCTTAAGAGCCGCTGCTTCCATTTTCTGCACCTTTTGAGCCCCAAATTGAATTAAGCAAGCAGCAGGGGAAGTGAACCCCCATAGGACGCCAATGTTAAACATCGCATATTTTAAGATCTGTTATAGTGAGAATGTTTAAACTTGGTAGGAGTCACTCTTATGGTAAACTACACCTTTGAAAAGAAAAAAAAATTAAGATGGCAGGCGCAGGGGGAGAAATACCCACCATAGGATGCATACATATATTAAATATCGCGTAACTGAAGTACTATCACGGCGAAAGTCTTCAAACGTGTTTAAGGCGGCGGCATGAAATAGCCCCCCACGAAATAAGTCCCCAAAACGGAAATGAAATAACTCCCCAAAAAAATATATGAGAGGCAACAACAACGTTTTTTGGGGATTTATATAATTTTTTTGGGGAAAAATTTTTAAGAATTTATTTCATTTTGATTTGGGGAGTTATTTCATTTCGTTAGGGTTTCATTTCATTCTAAAATTGGAGGTTCATTTCATATGAAATAAGACCCCAAAAATTTGGGAATTATTTCATAATTTTGTTGGGGACTTATTTCGTGGGGGGGGCTATTTCATGCCGCCGTTTAAGGCCACTATTACGGTTAACAATAAATTTCAAAATAAAAATAGGCGGGGTATACGGAGGAGGAGCTGTACCTTTCACAGAACAAAACATTAAATACCAAAAATCTGACGACAAAAGCCTTTAAGCTTTGCAGGAACCACTCTTATAGTAAACTACACCATAGCTCGCAAATGTTGAATAAAATTTGTGACTTAAGCCTAGTACTCTGTTCAAATTTGTGAAAAATGTTGAGCAACATTGATTATTCCACATGAAAATTTTGACATTTATCAATGTTACCAATCTTGCGAGTTTGTACAATTTGACGTTTTTGTTCCGTCAAAGTATGCTACATTGTTTCGTGTGGCTCCACGAAAAGCCCCCCAATGAAATAACGCCCAGGAAGTAGCCCCCAATGAAATAATCCCCAAAAAATAGGAAATAACACCCAAAAGCAGTGAATGAAATAACATCGAAAAATAAATGAAATAAACCCCAAAACGAAAACGAAACAACCCCCAATATTTTGATGTTATTTCATATGAAATAACACCCAATGATGAAAATGAAATAACCCCCAATGAAATTAACCCCATCAGCAACAAAAATGAAATTATGCCCAAAATTCATAAAAGAGTCAGTTTCACCAAGGATTTCATGAAGTCAATATGGACCAACAGCAAAGTCGCAAAATTATTGAAATGAATCGTGTTGAGGCCTGCAGGCGTCTTCTTTATAATAAGGATATATTCGGTTCAAAAATATTGCTGTAGTTATTTTACCCGCCCGTAGATCCTTGTAGCCCTGCTCTATTTTTGCAGTTCGGAAGACAATTTGCCTTCTACGTTTGGCCTTTACACGGGGGGGGGGGGGGGTGCTTTTTAACCATGGGAGGTAAGGCCATAATGGCTTTATTGCTCAATTAAATGGGAGATAAAGCCGTTATGGTCTTATCGCCCAATCATTGACAGGTAAGGTCATATTTAAAATTTTGCGAAATGAGAGATATAGCCATATTTTTTTTCACAAATGAGAGACAAAGCCATACTTTTCCAGAATAGTGTTACGCATGGTGTCAACATTCTGTAAAAGGGAAAATCCTTAGTTATCATTGAAAAACATTTTTTTATTCTTGTGACGCACGCAGGAAAACTTCATTCAGCGAAGCCACCTGCCGCGTCCTACTGGAGAAAAAAATCCCTAAGCACGGCCGCAGGCCGTCACGCAGAAAAACTTTAGTATGCGAAGCCAGATTTCAATACTTAACTTTAGTGTTAAAAATGAAATAACCTCCGAATTAAAAATGAAATAACACCCAAATTAAACACGCTATGAAACAAGCCCCGAATTTTAAAAATTTGTTGGGTGTTATTTCATTGGAGATTATTTCATAATTTGAAAACCCCAAATGAAGAATGAAATAATTCCCAAAAAAATTAAAAACGGCCCAAAAAAATTAGGAGTTTTTTCATATGAAATAACACCAAAAAGTGTATGAAAAAAAATTGGGGAATATTTCATTTCTCGTTTGGGCGTTATTTCATTGGGGGGCTTTTCGTGGAGCCGGACAATGACTACTTGGATGCAAAAGCATAAGAATTTTTGCCTTTTGGCTTTGGGTATTTGTGTTGTTAGGCGTTCTTGTTTAGGCATTCTTTCATTTTGAAAAATTAGGCGTTAGTTCGTTAGGCCTTTATTCGCTGAGCCAGATTTCAATACTTAACTTTGGTGTTAAAAATGAAATAACCTCCGAATTAAAAATGAAATAACACCCAAATTAAACACGCCATGAAACAAGCCCCGAATTTTAAAAATTTATTGGGTGTTATTTCATTGGAGATTATTTCATAATTTGAAAACCCCAAATGAAGAATGAAATAATTCCCAAAAAAAATGAAAAACGGCCCAAAAAAATTGGGAGTTTTTTCATATGAAATAACACCCAAAAATGTATGGAAAAAAAAATTGGGGAATATTTCATTTCTCGTTTGGGCGTTATTTCATTGGGGGGCTTTTCGTGGAGCCGTTTCGTGTATGTTAACAAACGCCACATGTATTTTACTAAAATTAGTTTTTTTAATAAAAAAAAAAGGTAAATATGGATAAAAAACTGTTACCGGTTGTTTTATTTTAATTTTTTATTTATTTTTTAATATTAAGTTCATACTTTTTTGCTTTTGCTTAAAATTCCACGTGAAATAAAGGCAGCTTACATTATTTCGCAGTTGTAAAAAAATGTTGCCAGAAACATTTCGGAACTTTTTCACAAAATAAACAGAGTACAACTCTATCAACATTATTTCATAAATATTCCGCACAAGTTTTTTTCATATGCATTTTGACAGCATTTCACGTGAAATGTTGAACAGAGTACCAGGCTTTAGTCAAGAGACTGATTCATCATCGCGCAGCCCAAACGGCTGAAGTAAGCGGCATGGAATTTGGACAGTGAATAAGTCATCCACGGAAAAGAGATTTTTGGAAATTTCAATATTTAGATTAGATTAAATTACTTAACAAAGGCTATAAATATTTGTAAAATTCCAAGTGGACATAGCACCTCTTAAAAAGACAAAATGAATAGCTCCATATCCGTAAAACGGTTGCAGGAAAAAAATTAAGATCTTTTTAAAATATTTAGCTTGGTTATCAATACACAGTATTTATCAAGAGATGAGCTAGATTGGAGAAGTGAGCGTGGTACCTCCCATACAAAGACAATTTAGATTTCTTTATATCTGGGGAATGATCACACTATGGAAAAGTTTTTAAATTTGCAACAAATAGCTTGGTATTCTTTACAAAATATCTGTCAAAAAGTTGGCTGAATTAGAGAAATGGTCATGGAAATGTATATCATTAGAACAGTAACAGTAAAAGTATCTAAATTTGGTACTTTTTGACTACTTTTATTTCAATGGGGGAAGCAAAGCGCACCAGGTGAAGCTAGTTTATTATAAACAAAGTAAAAAATTACTTGTATTATACAAGGTAGAGCAAAAGTAATCACCCAATGTTCTTTTGCTGTAAACAACTTTGGTCCTGCTTGTGAAATTTGTTTATTTAATCCATTAGAATTTATTTTGTCCAAGTGGCCGCCGCCAGAGTTGATGACAATACGGGCTCGTTTTATAGCATTTTCTATCACTCTTGCCAGAACTTCGATCGACACACGCAAAGAAAAAACATGGTTGATGCAACCACAATCGCAAACTATCATTAATGTGTGTGGTTATGATTGTGTCAAACACGTCTTAAGTAACAATATATGTTCAGACATAATGTTAATAGCTTGTTATTGTCTCAAACATATTATTATGTTTAGAAGAAAAACGCAAACGATCTTTCAAACCATGTTTCTATATTTCCTAACACCATGCAACATGTCTATTTCAACATGTTGCATTGATTTCGCAATAAAACCAAACAAAATTTTATTTCAAAAAAGGTATTTTTTATTAATAAATTTATGTTCATATTCTTTGTATTATATCTAAAATAAATAAAATAAAACTAAATACATACATTTATATATATACGTATATGTGTGTGTGTGTTTTAATTAAAAAATTATATATAACGTTTTTGTGGTACAAATATATTTAATAAAATCAGCATATGCTTTCCTTGATGACTTCTTTTTGAAAATTCCTTGTTGTTTTACTTCGGCACGCAATCACACTTTTTAATATATTTTTTCCGTACGTACACTTAAGAACGTATAATAACTTATATCGTTTGGAAGGTAGAATAACCTTTTTCTCCCCGAAAAACATTTAAGTTATTTTATTTTCACTCCAGCGACCCGATGAAACGCTCGCGGACGGAAAATAAGCACACACTGTTTGTTTTGACCTTTTGTGTGCAACTAACATTATGATTTCATTGATATAGTTGAAAATAAATATTATAGTAGCAAACATTTCACATAATCTAATATGTTTAGCTAGACCAGTACCCATGTTCTGTAACTATAGTGAGAACTTCTGGCATCGAAAAGATGTCAAACAAATATTCGATCGTTTCTCGAAAAGTGAGAAAAAAGTGAGTCTGTAACTCATGTCGAAAACTATCAAAAGAGATTACGTCGTTACGTTATAAATGTCATAGCATTGCACTCGAAGCCGATATGACATTGCAGACGTTGAGAACGCCACTAACACTTATCGTTGACGACGACCAAAATTTACTAAAATTCAAAAATTTTCAACGACGCACACTGGGTTATTGTGTATCAAAAGTGTGGATTAATTAAAAATTAATTTTGAAATAACACACGAATACTTAATAACCATAGAAACTAGACATAATTCTGCGTCACTAACCGAAAAAATAACGGCTCTAAGTTGTATAGTGCATATGCATTGTGTTTTCGAATTTACACTTTCATTCTTTGTTCGCTTGCGCTCGCTGTAAAATTGATATTTCAAGTTTATCAAAGTGTTTTTTCGATAAAAAAACTTCAAGTGAAATTTAAATCTGAGTATGGATCCTTCAACTTCAGGTATTGAATTATTTTTCAGATACAAGTATTACAGCAAAAAAGTGATTTAATATTTAAAATTATTTTTTTTGTTCAAAGTCCCCAAAATGTGCATATTTGGAGTATATAGTTGGACATATAGTTAATTATCGGACTAGATCGGGCTCTGATTTTTTTTTTTTTAATTTTGCGGATTGTAGACGATGTTTCTGCAAAAAATTGAGCTGCGCTTTTGTGGCATTTTTAATTAATTCTACTTTTTGTTCATAATGTCAGTGGTGAAAAATGATCAATTTCCAGGAATGTTTTGTGTTGCTGGCGTTTTGTGTATCTGTTTTGTTATTTATATTTATTATTTGTTTTGTGTTGTTGTTGTTTTACTGACTTGTGATGCGTGGTACTATATGCCTCCAACATTGCATACATTTTTTTATTCACGGACCTGAAATAAAAGCATACGCATTGTTAAGGAGCGTATAGACGACATGTTTTTGTCATCTGTCAAATCATTTGTCATGTCAAATTTCCCACTGCAAAACACATACATGTCGTGTGTTAGCTTTTTAACTTTGCTTCTGTAAACGTCAGACGCAAAGTCGTCTGACAAAATTTCAATTAGAGCGTGCTCTATTTTCTTCTGACAAACCATCTGACATCAGAAATCTATGCCGGGAAGAAACTGGCAGCGGCGTTAACTATTGACGGAATCATTAGTCGGCTGAAGTTAATATTTTACAATACCAAGATATGTATGCTCATCTCATATACATAAAAACCGTTTAATTATAAAATTCTAAATTGGTATCTTTAAAATAAAAGAAAAAATGTTAAGATGGCTAAATTATTTTACGGCGCAAATAAATATTTTCGTGGCGGCAGCAAGCTACTTTGAAACCGAGAACTACTTTGGTTTCTGCAATAACAATGCGAAAAAAACAGAGACAATGTCAGAAGCAAATTACATGTACGTTTGTGACCGAATATTATAAATCTTATGCAAAACAGCAATTTTGACAGACATGAACAATTACATGTGACTTGAAAATTTGACATGTCAGATGACAAATACATGTCGTGTACGGGCGCCTTTACTGATTGGCCAATTATCGGATGAAGCGCAGGAAGCTACCAACAAAGATTTCAAAAAATATAGAGAGTGTTATTCTCGAAAAATGGATCGACAAAAGTCGAATCAAGACGTTTTTAACATGATGCTGATTACTTTTGATCCAATAACATCACGCAGGAGAAAATTGCCTGAAAAAAAATTACACAGCCTACCAAAAACGGCTGTGGATATGTTACAATCTTCATCCTTAAATTTGGCAAAAGCTTATGCCAGAGACAATAATAGTGCTCATGGTAGTGATTCCGACGAGGAAGATGGTGACGATGATAGTAATGATGCTGCATAATTAATTGATTGTACTGAAATTTATAATGAAATGTTTTTTTTTTATTTTATATAATAAATAGTCGAACTATCGCAAAATTTTATTCTTTCTGCCTATTTTAGGGTATTTTAATAGAAAAACCTGTATCATCGATATCTCGCTAACTTCATTTAAGTTTTCCGCCTAATTTTAGAAGTTCGACAAACAAAATTATCTGGTCTAGTAAAACGCTGAAAAGTTATCGATTTGTTTAAAACTTCAAAGTCAGATAGCTCGATAACAAAGCAAGTTGTCGATAATTCTTATTTAATTTTTTCGGTTTATTTTCAGGTATTCTCTAAGAAAATAAAACGGTAAAAAGTTATCGATTTTTTAAAACTTCAACTCCAGATATCTCGATAACTAAACGAGTTATCGATAATTTTTATAAAATTTTTTTGGGTTATTTTGAGGTGTTCTAAACAAAAATTATCGGTTTGAGAGGCCTCGGAATTAATCCACAGGTTTGGTACAAAATACCCCAGTGTGCGACGGCGGCGAAAATACAACCGTCGGCTTTACCAAATAATGTAACGTGCGACTTTAATGTTTGTTGTTTGGAAACGAACTTTGAAAACATTCATATATTTTATAAAAATGTTAAAACCAAAATAATTAAAACAAAAAATAACAAAATATTAATTTTATTATTCTTTGTATTTGCATTTTTATTTGTTTTTAGTGTTAAAATTTTTTCTCCCCCCATTTTTATTCGTGAGTTTATTTGACAGTTCAAAGCAGGAACTCTTCTCACAAAAATGTTACAGACACAGTTTTTCTGTAAATTGGCGAGTAATTTCCTTACGTGACAGCTAGTACTCGCCAAAAAAAGTTACAGACACAGTTAAGTGAGAAAAACAGCTGTTTGTTTCAATATATGGCATTTTTGTTTCATTTCACACATTTCAATCGAAAAGTTTCTCGACGCGAGTGTTACAGAACATGGGCACAGAGTAACATTTTTAGGTGTTAAACACCATATAATATTATTATAGCGAATTAAAAAATGTTAAGGACAAAAATTCTTTTTTGTAGTTATATTAGGACTATAATTGATTTATTGGGGTAAACATATTAGGCAAATATGAACAAAAATGGTCGTAGTGACCACCCATTTATCATGTTTTTTCTCTGCGTGCATTACTGGCAAATATTCTCCTTAAGATCTTAAAGAGTCTGAGGCTTGTTGACGTAAGCCCGCGACTTCAAAACCCCCATAAAAAGGTCGGGAGCAGTTAAATTGGGTGATCTGACCGGTTTTATTTTTCACCAAAACGACGGTTAATCGACCCGTTTCGAAAGCATGGAGAAATAGGTTGACTTGCTATTTTTGCATATATCGTATGTGTCTTAGAAGCCGATAAGCTCTTTTGCTCAGAAAGTATCAAAAACATAGAACGCGTAGCTAAACGCAAAACGTTATGATCTTTTGGCATGAAATTCGCAATTATCAAGGCAAAGAAAAACTTTTTTCGTTCAATGACAATTTCTTTAAAATTTCATATGTAATTAAAATTTTTAATTGTTTTAATAATTTTGTTTTAAATTATTTTTCTTTTTTAATAAATTAATAAATTTACAGACACATTTAGATAATTTTATACCACACAATCATCATCAATATCATCATAAACCCTAAACGTTGAGAATATTTTGAAGTGCACAGTAAACATTTTCTAATCAATTTCCAACATTGAAATTTGTATGTATTTAACTCAATATCTATGTACTTCAAAACGTATACATTCATATAAAGCATACAACAACTGCAACAACATCATATAAATTACAACAAACAAACTCCTACCAAAATGATAAACTTAAAGTTCAGTTTAGAGATATTTTATAGGGCAAGAAACAAGAACAAAATAAAACTTTTATAATAGAAAAATTATATCAGACTACGAAGTGTGAAGGCAAAGCACAGTGGGTTTAAAAGAGCACAACTGATAAGAAAAACCATTACATAATATTTTGATATAAAAATAATTGTTTTGTCACATTTTAAAAAAGCTCTTTTTCAAATTATTTTATTTTGCATGGAAATTTTGTTTTCAGAAATTATTTGTAACTTTGAAAACCAAAATCTTAAAAAAAACGTTTTAAATGGAGCGAAAATATAAAAAAATTAAGGAGGCCTATACCCAGTATGAGCTTAAAGAAGCATGACTAGAATAGAAAGCGAAAGAAAACATCCAAAATCTTGGGTTCTTATAGCGGTCTTTTTGTGATAACCTCTCCTACACAGAAAAAATTATTTTTCCAATTCAAACAAAAAATTTGTAGAATCAAACAAATTTTTGTCTGCAATCGGTCCTATAAACAAATTTGCATATTCAAACAATTTATTTGCATTTTGTTTATTGAAAAAAAACACTGATTTTTTCAAACAAATAATTTAACTGAATCAAACAAGAAGTTTACTGAAATTCATAAACTAAATTTCAAAATCAAAAAAAAAAAGTTTTTGCACAAGCAATGACGCGCACACAAGTAAGCACTGTATGAGAAGATGAAGGCAGAGCAGAGCCGCCGCCGGCTGGCTTCGAGACACATTTTTTTTGTTGGAATAATTTTTGAACGAAGTCTTATTTATACACACAACACAATAGCCCAATTCACAATCTTGTGCAAATGGTCTTGCATCGTAGCATTTGCAAAATGGTATAGTAAATACTGTAGTATACTTTTGATTGGCTTGGTTCACAGAGTGTTAGCTGTCGATTTACAATCAAGTGTTGCAAAAGTCGAGTAAATATAAACTATTGGTTTTAGGCATTGCATATTTGCAAAAGAGTAGCAAGTGCATTGCTGTATATTTTGTTGGTGTAGAGTAAAAATATACTATACCATTTTGCAAATGCTCCCAAAAGTATGCTACAGTATTTACTATACCATTTTGCAAATGCTACGATGCAAGACCATTTGCACAAGATTGTGAATTGAGCTAATGTTTTTCTTTATCACTCTCTGTTGCTCCTTTGCTAAAGAAGAAATGTAACCAAAAACGGCAGCAGACCGACTCGACATGTTTTTCGTCATCATTCTATTTTTGTATTTGATGTATTAAACCAAACATTTTTAAAAAATTGAATACGGGATTTTGTTTCTTGTAAAGTTGTTTCTGCTATTGTTTTTCTTATAGTTGCACTTTTTTAAAGCGTCCAAAAATAGACTGTGTGTGTTTTTTGTTGATGTTCTTATATTTCACATAAAGAAGTGTTGCTTACGATAAAATAAAAAAATGCAAAAAGACGACAACATTAAAGAGCGTTAAATATTTCATACACCAATAACGCGTTTATTATATTTTTGAAGAGTTGTCCACATTTTTGTTGGTTAAATAAAAATCAAACAAAAATATTGTTTGAATCAGTAAAAAAAAATTATAGAAATTAAAAAAACGTTTGTTTGAAAATAATTCGGCAATAATTTTTTCTGTGTACAGGCACATATGGCCAAAATAGTCCTATCAACCCCCGCTTGAACGTTTGCTATCAAGAAGGATTCGAGATTGTTAACTCTATGCCGTTTAGACTCATAAGCCTTAGGTTTTGAGGTCAGTAGACTAACACCAAGTCCACAAGAAATACTCTTAGAATCTGCAATACTCTAATAACCCCATAATGGTATTATTAAAAAATGTGTTAATTTTGTCGCTCTTTCTCTTCTAGTTGTTTTCTATGCAGAGTTTACTCTTTAAAGAGAATTCGAACATCAGCAGTCAAGTAGCTAAAAGCAATTGAAAACTTAAGTGTGCGAGAAAAAACACTTCATAAAGAAAATGAAAATCTTTTTGCCACATCTCCCTATAAAATGTAATTTATTATATGCATAAATATATCAAATACAGTTGGGCCTCGATTATCCGTTGTTTTTTGTTTGCGATTAACCGTGATTACCTATCCGTGATGGCAGTTGAAATATATTATACAAACAACATTACACGACTCTTTTTAAGAAATTGTATTCTTTTTTTGCTTAATGTCTTTTTTTTGCCTCATATTTTCAGTAAATTTAATTTAAAAATGTACATAAACTTCTCGAATTATTATAATCAAAATTGTTATTCGAAAAACCGTGAAAATCGATTATCCGTAATGATTCTGGTCCCGACCATCACGGATAATCGAGGCCCGACTGTATATAGAAATTCATCAGAAAGTCATTATAGTACGAAGTAATTAGCAACCTTTAAATAAAATTCTACTATAGATAAAAGCGGTTTAATACAACAACACACATGAAAATGTAAAAAACTTTAAATGGCTGTAGAATCTAAAATAGCGGTCCAATCGAAAAAAGGACAATAATCTGTATTTTAAAAAAAATTGATTTTTTCATAGTAAAATGTAAAAAAACTTTAAATGGCTGTAGAATCTAAAATAGCGGTCCAATCGAAAAAAAGGACAATAATCTGTATTTTAAAAAAAATTGATTTTTTCATAGTAAAATGTAAAAAAACTTTAAATGGCTGTAGAATAGAGTTTTTTTTTTCCCGGAGTTTTTCGATTCCCGGGAAAGCGGGAAAAATTTTTAAATTTCCCGGGATCCCGGGATCCCGCTCCATACAAATAATACAAAGTAAACTTGGTTTTATTAATGAAAAAAACTTTTATAAACAAACGTGAGGGAACTTGTTTACAAAGTTAGTAAAATAAATGCTTAAATACTACAAAAATTAATTGAAGATTGAAAGCGGAACTTGAATTATTATTACTTTTGGCTATTATAAGTAAATTCCGTATTATGATGATCTAGTACAAGATAAAATAAACATAACAATTGAGGTACTCAAGATATGAGATCAAAAAGTAAGATCATAAAATATATAAAATATTTTAATAAATATATTAACATTTTTTAACGGCGTAGGAAATTACTTTCTGACACACTCAAAGCGTTTAGTGAGTCGCCAAAGAGTATATTTCTGATTTTGTTTACTGATTACCATGTTTCCGAAAAATTTCGTTTACTTTTTTACCGAGGTTGGACAAATAATTAAAAGTGCACCGTTGTTGCATGCTTCTGATGTCAAGGTTGATGCAAAAAATAGCATCATCCGGACTACTTCTTACAAACTATTTCTTTTCATTAGGTCCATCTGTTATCTTTAGGACAATGTGTTTTTCAAATTGTATGTTTTAGTAACTTACACGAGTTTCATTATTTTTTTATTTCGGTTTCCCCGCACTTCCCGGATATATTACCAAGCTCGATTTTTTTTTTTGTAGATACGACTATGTTGCAATAACGGAGCGATATGTTTATGTATATCCTATTTTTAAGACTTGTCCATGGTCAATGAGAATTTACTGCCTGCATCTTATTTTTAATTTATGTTCTTTATCAATTCATCACTTCACTAAATTTATTAATTATCAACTGTTGCACTGCCCATTCTGCTTTTAATAGATTTATTGCCGCAGGAGACATTGATTTACGTTTGTACACATTTCTTATAATTGATCAAATCGACAACCCATCCACAGATGCTAATTTTTAGAGAAAAGAAAAATAAATTTCAGAGTAAACATAGCTGTTTTCTGAAACTATGAAGAACTTTTTATTTCCCGGGATCCCGCAACAAAAATCCCGGGAAAACGGGAAATATTATAAGTGAAATTCCCGGGAATTCCCGGGACGGGAAATCCCGGGAAAAAACCCTACTGTAGAATCTAAAATAGCGGTCCAATCGAAAAAAGGATAATAATCTGTTATCACTTTGTATTTTATAAAAAAATTGATTTTTTCATAGTAAAATGTAAAAAAACTTTAAATGGCTGTAGAATCTAAAACAGCGGTCCAATCGAAAAAAGGACAATAATCTGTTATCACTTTGAATTTAAAAAAAAATTGATTTTTTCATAGTAAAATGTAAAAAAACTTTAAATGGCTGTAGAATCTAAAATAGCGGTCCAATCGAAAAAAGGACAATAATCTGTTATCGCTTGTATTTTATAAATAATTGATTTTTTCATAGTAAAATGTAAAAAAACTTTAAATGGCTGTAGAATCTAAAACAGCGGTCCAATCGAAAAAAGGACAATAATCTGTTATCACTTTGAATTTTAAAAAAAATTGATTTTTTCATAGTAAAATGTAAAAAAACTTTAAATGGCTGTAGAATCTAAAATAGCGGTCCAATCGAAATAAGGACAATAATCTGTTATCGCTTGTATTTTATAAATAATTGATTTTTTCATAGTAAAATGTAAAAAAACTTTAAATGGCTGTAGAATCTAAAGTAGCGGTCCAATCGAAAAAAGGACAATAATCTGTTATCGCTTGTATTTTATAAATAATTGATTTTTTCATAGTAAAATGTAAAAAAACTTTAAATGGCTGTAGAATCTAAAACAGCGGTCCAATCGAAAAAAGGACAATAATCTGTTATCACTTTGAATTTTAAAAAAATTGATTTTTTCATAGTAAAATGTAAAAAAACTTTAAATGGCTGTAGAATCTAAAATAGCGGTCCAATCGAAAAAAGGACAATAATCTGTTATCACTTTGAATTTTAAAAAAAATTGATTTTTTCATAGTAAAATGTAAAAAAACTTTAAATGGCTGTAGAATCTAAAATAGCGGTCCAATCGAAAAAAGGACAATAATCTGTTATCACTTGTATTTTATAAAAAAAATTGATTTTTTCATAGTAAAATGTAAAAAAAACTTTAAATGGCTGTAGAATCTAAAATAGCGGTCCAATCGAAAAAAGGACAATAATCTGTTATCACTTTGAATTTTAAAAAAAATTGATTTTTTCATAGTAAAATGTAAAAAAACTTTAAATGGCTGTAGAATCTAAAATAGCGGTCCAATCGAAAAAAGGACAATAATCTGTTATCACTTGTATTTTAAAAAAAATTGATTTTTTCATAGTAAAATGTAAAAAAGCTTTAAATGGCTGTAGAATCTTAAATAGCGGTCCAATCTGAAAAAGGACAATAATCTGTTATCACTTGTATTTTATAAAAAATTGATTTTTTCATAGTAAAATGTAAAAAAACTTTAAATGGCTGTAGAATCTAAAATAGCGGTCCAATCGAAAAAAGAACAATAATCTGTTATCACTTGTATTTTAAAAAAAATTGATTTTTTCATAGTAAAATGTAAAAAAGCTTTAAATGGCTGTAGAATCTTAAATAGCGGTCCAATCTGAAAAAGGACAATAATCTGTTATCACTTGTATTTTATAAAAAAAATTGATTTTTTCATAGTAAAATGTAACTTTAACTTTAAATGGCTGTAGAATCTAAAATAGCGGTCCAATCGAAAAAAGGACAATAATCTGTTATCCGTTGTATTTTATAAAAAAATTTATTTTTTCATTTTTTCAATGTAAAAAAACTTTAAATGGCTGTAGAATCTAAAATAGCGGTCCAATCGAAAAAGGGACACTAATCTGTTATCACTTGTATTTTTTAAAAAAATTAACTTTTCTTTTAATGTGATGATTAATGTATTTTATAAAAAAATTGATTTTTTCATAGTAAAATCGTCAGCTCACTACTGGTTTGACCTACCGACCATTTTTAATAAAAATGAGTTTTTTTAATACCCTCTTTTTAATTCAAAAACCTGTTTCGCGAAAATTTTTATGGTTTCTGAGATATAAAGCATTAATTTTGCTGCATATCAACTGTTTCAAAATTTTTTAAGTACTGTTTTGCTCTACAAGTCATTGTTTGGCGATTGCAGCAAATTCTTCATACAAAAACGTACAAAATAAATTTTACTGTTGCTTTGCTGCATTGCCGTAAACAAAGTAAAATGACAACAAGAAAATAAATTTGTGGAAAATAGTTTTATTATGGACCCAACCATTATTTGTGTTTTTAGCCTACCTAAGGGAAATGCTTTAAAATTTTACTACAAACGAAACTTATTGTGCCTTTTTGACGGAAGCTCATAGTGGTCGGAGTGGTAACAATATTGCTAGTGCTTAAATTAAAATTTTAAATGAACTAATAAAAGATTATCCACTTATTAAAACTTTGACATTATCGAGCGATTCTTGCGTACCTCAAAATAAAAATGAAATTAACGCAACCGCAATCAAAATGTTCTTTAAACAAAATAATATTGATGCCGTAATACAAAACTCTTCAGAGCCAGAACATTCTTTAATTCAAGAAGTGGACTGTGTCCATGATGTTATTGTCCGGTACTTAAAGAATATTGAAATTCATAGTCCTCTTCATTTACTAAATTTGCTTAAAACAATGCCAAATAATAAAACAAAACTCAAAGTTTCGCACATACTCGTTGGAAGCAAATAAAATGGACTTTCGAAAAGTCCCTTTTGCTAAAATTAAAGTACTTCTATACAGTTAAAATAATGATTTATGTATATATTATAAAACTTCTACCAGATAGGAAAAATATAAAAATGCAATTTTGGTTAAGTCTTCATCAAAAAATTGTTTGAAAACTCCTGAGAATTTGTTGACGAATGTTTTGAAAATATCGAAACCATCATTTATTTCCAGCGATACAAATAGAGACATAAAAGACTTGCTTATATTTCTTCCTCAATATTAAGTTTTAAATTTTCTTTTTACTTTTGCATTATTTAAGTTGTTTAATTTGTGGCTTTTTATGTAACTTTTCATAACAGTAGAACTATTTTTTCTGTTTTTGTAAAATAAAATCAAATAAAAAAACTATAAAATATAAATTCATCTCAACAACAAGTTACTCAATACACAGCAATAAGTATACATATGCAGCACAAAAAGCCACTTTTTTAATTTTTTTTAGAAAAGTGGCGTATGCGGCACAAAACAATATTTTTCATTTTCAAAAAAATACTATTAAATTATAACTTTATTCATGAAAGTGCGCAAAAATTTGCATTTTTCTTCAAAACATATACCGGAAGCAGTGGTAAAAATATAAAAAAATTCTATCGGGTACAATTTGACAAATCTTCATGTAAATCTTCTTTGTCGTTTTTCTCCACTCCGACTTTTTGGCATATGCGCCAAACCAATTCTGAGCTGACGAAATGTAAAACAAACTTTAAATGGCTGTAGAATCTGAAATAACGTTCCAATCGAAAAAAGGACAATTATCTGTTATCACTTTTATTTTATAAAAAAATTTACTTTTTCATAGTAAAATGTAAAAAAACTTTAAATGGCTGTAGAATCTAAAATAGCGGTCCAATCGAAAAAGGACAATAATCTGTTATCACTTGTATTTAAAAAAAAAATTAATTTTTCCTTTATTGTGATGATTAATGTGAAAAAAATAAAAACGGCGGTAGTTTCTTAAAAAACGTTTCACTCAAGGGAAGAACTTTAATTTGTAATCAGTTATTTTTTTCAACCTATTCTTAAAATTTTTTGTTAAATTTTATCATTTTTGGATTAAAACTTTCATTTAATTAGCGAACATAATTTCTGATAATACGAGTTTTTGGTTAAATAAAATTAAGTTTGCTTAAAAACTCTCTGAGGGTTTATGAGTATAGTTTTAATAAACTTTACATTAGTCTTGTAGAAAGTTAATTTTTGTTATTTTAGCAAAAAAAATTGCCATGATGAGAGTAATTTCTTGCATTTTCAAGTACATTTTCTAAAGCATTGCATTACATTCCACCTAAGTTTAAGACCAAAAACTAAGTTAACCTAAAGAGATTTATGAAGTTTTTTGGCTGTAGAGAAGAAAAAGCCAAAAATTACATTTTAATGAAGTTGGTAGTAATGAGAATACAGTGGGGGAGAAAATTTTGTTTCATATTATCAGATTGTGAAATAGTCATTATTGTCTAACATGGCCATTTAGCCATAACCAATAGTAACCATCAGCCATCGTCTGTTTCCCATGTAAGGAGCGGCTCGGTATAAAAACGAACGATGAGGCACCTCATCGAGCCCACCTGCAGGCCATACTGATAGCCCTAGTTCCAGAATCGGATACAACTCATGTTAAACCAACCGATAACCGAAACCTTAAAATAACTTATGGAACCAATATTTATAACAAAAAAAATTTTAAAGACACTCTTATTTACGTTAAAATTAGTACCTTAAAATGTTAGATATTTAAAATAGAAAAGATTTAAGTACTTTTACTATCAAAAAAGTACTTATTTAAAGGAATTTAGAGCCATTTCAAGATCTCAACTTTTCACTTCTCCAAAAATCCAATAGTCTTAGAGGGAACAAAACGTTTACCGAAATTTACAAAAAGCATCAGAAGTGTATTCTTTTTTGCCCTCCACTGTTATTTTAAAACTCATACTCCAAAATAACACTCTTTAGACGCATTTAGAAAACTGGAAAAAAGTCACAAAACTAAATAGAATTTCAAAAGAACACATACTAATTTTTGTAACAAAATATGAAACCCATAAAAGTGCAATCCAGATGCTGGTGAAGACAAACTACAACAAGCAACAGAAGAGTTGGATAACGAGCAGCATCTTGCAGAATGTTTTAAAAATTAAACACAAACTTGTTTAGTTTACAATACAGACAGACGAAAAAATAATGGTCATTTGAAAAAAATAGAAAAAGCTTAAAGCAGAAGCTAATGTGTACAGCTAGCTGAGGACTATTTAAAAGTTCGAATGTCCTTTGTCCCGACAAACTAAATAACAAAGAAATTTCCAAAAAAAAAAGAACACACTAGTGTGAAAATAAATTTTATTACAAATGAAAGGAGTTACAACATCTGGTTTGCATGTAACAAAAGATGCTTAACAATTGTACGATGATGTTCCTTAGTTGGGTTATGCCGCATGTAGCCGGCTGGAGTACTCCATAAAAGATAGTGACTTTACAACTGGGTACATACCATGTACTTCACTTGTACTTTGTTTTGTTTGTTTAAAATCTTTTTATAATTGTTTTTAAAATAATAGACAACCTCTAAGGACATAAAATAATTTAAATAGTTATTTTTTCAAGGACTATCTTCATTTAGGGAACACACAGACGAAGGCGAAGGTGAAGAAGGGAGCATAAAAACAAGCAGAGCATTAAAAGGAAGAGTCATAGTGGTCATTGACCAAGCCGCAAAAATGTTGTGTCTCTTTTTTTCAACTTTAAAATACTAGTGTTCTCCGAAGTTGATATAGTTGTTGGTTGTTGTGGAAAGTTCCAAAGTGTCATATATCCTTAAACAGGACATTTTACTGAAGCACACTACTTAATCACTGTTATGCCAACCACACTTGTGTTGAGGATAAGAAGCAACAGAGAACAGAGTATATGACCTATTTATTACAACAAGTTCGGCAATAGACAGAAACTTAACTAGAACTTAACTAAGTAGTAATGATTTAGAAATGAATTTATCTGAACTAGCATTAACATGGAACTATACTAGAACTGGGGCCATATTACGGCATTCAATAGCGTCGAAATAAAAATATTTTAAATGGGAATAACAATCGACAACGAACGCTGTAATTTGGCCCCTGAACTAGGACTTAACTTGAAACTTAACTAGAACAGAACTGGAACTGAACTAGTATGGAACTAGTACTTAAATAGCACCTAACTAGAACAAAACTGGAACTGAACTAGAACTGATCTACAGGATGTCTTGTGGCAAATTTATATTTTTAAATACGATTATTTCAAAAAGTTATAAACGGTCGGAGGGAGGGTGGTGCCGTTGGAATTATGTGTGGAATTGTCTGTCACGATGTCGCAGTGGTGCAGTGAGCATCGCGCGTTCGCTGTGGAGACATTTTTTAAGAGTAATGATTCTTACGTAATTGCTCGTCGACAATTTGGTTCGAAGTTCATTTTCACTTAAACGGCCACGTCAACAAGCAAAACTGCCGTTACTGGTCTCCAAGAACCCGCAAGCCACGATTGAAACATCAAAAACCATTGCATTGCCCCAGGGTAGCTTTTTGGTGTGCCTTATCCACGCATGAGATAATTGGACCATTTTTTCGAAAATTCTCGAAAAACAAGGCTTCGTTTTGAAGAGTGTGTTCAACTCGACGGAAGACATCTGGATGACATACTCTTTAAAAAATAAAATCCGGATTTCCGTTTTATCGTTCAATGCTCTTAATAAAACTTTGTGTCAATTATTACGTTTTTTATTTAATTTTGAAAATATAAATCTGCTAATAGACACCCTGTATAACAAAATTAGAAATTTACCAACATGGAACTGGAACGGAACTAGAAGTGAACTAAGACTTAAATAGATGCTAAACTGGAACTGATCCTAAACCTAATTAGAAACTAAACTAGAACTGGAACTAGAACTAGAAGCTTACGAGAAACTAGACAGATGGGCTGCGAATACTGAATGCAGGATTGCCAGGATTGCAACTTTGGCAAACCAAGTCCTAACAGTCGTTGACCAAGAGGCTAGTTTCTGGGATCACGGGACACTGTCTTATAGTTGGGCATGAAGAGCGTCTGGGGGCCTGACAATACGATTACTTCCGCAACTGTGAAGACGAAAATGAAGAGGAGCACATCGATCTGTCCTGCGCTGGCAAGAAGGCGACTGTCCGAAACAAGATCTTCAATCTTTTATGGATTGTATAATATCTCTGGCGTTGAACTGGAGCGCATTTCAAACTTCCTTAGAAGTTCGGCTTGGTTTTATGGTGGGGATTGGGTTAAGTGGAGCTCTATGGTATCACAATGGATCATTGGGCCTAAGCGCGTTAGATGTATACTGCCTGCCATTTTTACCTTATCTAACCTAGTGAGGCCCTATGCTCCGTATTGGATCGAGGGGAATATATATATAACCTAGCCTAACCAGAAAATAATCTTGAACAGAGCAGAACTGAGCTAAAACTAGAACAGATCATAAACTTTACAAAAACTAAACTAGAACTTATGCCAATATATGACTATAAAACTATGTATATGACCATGGATTATCAAACATTTGGAAGAATTCCACATACCACCCTACATTTGTAAGGTAACGCAAAACATTTAAATATGAACCCTGTATAAAGCAAAACCAATAAGCCAAACAGCAGCTTCAGAAACAGTTTGTTGCGTATTATAAATTACGCGCAAAACTACAGGAAATGTAACACAAAATAACATGTTGAGGTTTTACTCAACTCCGGCCCAGGAAAACTCCCAGTGGTTGGGATAAATTCAAAAGATAAGAAAATAAAATTGTTTATGCCTGAAATACAAGAAAGATTTAAAATTTAATTTAAAAAAAAAAACGTATTTTCATAATATTAAAAAATTTCTGTTTACTACGTTTCTAGTAAATATTTTCTTCATTTGTTTAAAAGTTTCAAAAAAAAGAAAAAAACACTATTAAATTTTTTTCTTAAACAAAACTCTAAACCGCCATATAACAACAACTTTTTAATAACTTTTTTTTTTTAAACGTTGGCACAATATTTAAGCACTACAAAAATATTTTTTGCTGGCAACAATTTCTGGCTAATGCCATTAATTTTATATAATGTCTTTTTAATAGTATTTAAATGTATGACCATTTCTAATAAAATTTTCAAAAATTATGCATAATAAAACAAGTAAGAAAGTATAGCACTGTGCTAGTAGAAAAAACAGACAAGCCGGGCACCTAGCGTTTTAACCTGATTCGGTTAATTCGGTTAAATTTTGCAATAAAATTACCTTTAAGTAAAGTTAAACTGCAAGCAAAACACGCCATAAACGATTAAAAAAAGGTTAACTTTACTTAAAGGGAATTTTATTGAGGCATTCCGTTTTTATACCTTCACCGAAGGTAGAAAGGGTATATTGATCCTACACCCTATAAAGTATATATATTCTGGGTCCTTATGTAAAGCGAAGTTCAAATCCGGTTGTCCGTCCGTCTGTCTGTTGAAATGGGTTTTCCGAAGCCCCCAGAAATGATGGGGGCTTACTTCGTGTATATATCTGTCAGATATTCTTATTATAATTTTGCTATTGAAATTCAGCCAGATCGGTCCACAAATGCCTGAGATATGAGCAAAAAACCACGACTACCTCTAATTTTTTCCAAAAATCCCTTGTGGTTGTTGTATTTTTATTACTTTTTGCTGTATATTTGGGGAACGGCAAAAGCCAAAATTTCCAAATTAGGTACACACATTTAAGTTGCCAAGACACACCATCCTTCAATATGTGCGCGGGATTGGAGAAGTGGGCGTGGTACCTCCCGTACAAAAAAATTGTATATAGCTGCCATATGTCCTATAGATATGACTAATATACCAAATTTTTAGTAGAAATTTTTAGTAGAACATATTTTATAAAAATCGGAAAATCGGTTCAGATACAAAAAAGTTTTGACCAAAATTAAATTTTTTTTTTTAATACCCACTTTCGAGAACCATAGATCTCCCCGAGTCCAAGCTTTATAACTAAAGTAAATGGTAAATTTCTTCTTAAACACGTCGGTATATAAATCTGTCAAATCGGTTAAAAAATGGCTGAGTTATAACCGAAATACTGAAAACCCAAAAATTACTCTTTTTAATAATTAACTTTGTTAAAATATATGTATACAAGTATATATAAATGTTTATATATAAATATAACTTAAGTAAATGGTAAAATTCTTCCTTAACACGTCGGTTTTTAAAACTATCAAATCGGTTAGACAATGGGTAATTTATGAGCAAAATACTCCAAAAATCAAAATTTTTATAAAAACCTAAATTTTAGGGCTGCCATACGTCCTATGGATATGACTTATATACCAAAATATCGGAAATTTTTATGAGTTATAACCGAAATACTGGGGTCTAATAACCGCATACGATATCGAGCAAAATTGATCGAAATTATTTATTTTTGTATCTTGAAACTCGATATCGAATAAAATATATTGAATTTGAAATAATACCATTCGACATCGAGTTACTCGACATTACATTTATCGAGTTTTCATTCGATACGCCATGTCTATCGTATACAAAAAAATTCAATAGTTAATTAGACCCCTGAATTCCCAAAAATTACTCTTTTTATACCCTTCACCGAAGGTAAAAAAGGTATATATAACTTTGTCATTCCGTTTGTAATTTCTACAATATTGATCCTAAACCCTATAAAGTATATATATTCTGGGTCCTCATTAAAAGCGAAGTTCAAAACAGGTTGTCTCTTATTTAAAAAAAATATTTTCCCGTTTTATTTAGTTTTTGTCTAGTTGCTCTGTATTCTGCTCGCACAATTTTGAAGGGTATATAAGATTCGGCTCAGCCGAATATAGCACTCTTACTTGTTTTTTTTTAGTAATTTTAATGTATTAAACCGTTGTTGAGTTACGCAAATATATTTTTTGCAACCTCCTCCACTTTCGAAATCACGGAGTATCTCGAAAACAAGAGCTGACCTAAAAAAGGTAAGCACCATTGGATTCAGCGTACCCAAATTAGGTTAAAACGCCAGGTGTCCGGCTTGTCTCAAAAAAAAGTGTCAAATTCTAGCACAGTGTAGTCGGTCAAGCCCGACCCTTGATACCCTACACCCTTGTTTTCAAAATTAAATTTTGGAGTGTGAACCATATATGGGACCCTTGGGCAATCATGGACTTGCCGGAACAAAATTATGTTATGAGGTTAAGAATCGTGTTGAATATTACATATTTTGATATCTTATCTATATGAGATTTGGTGGGAATCGAACCCGCAACCTCGGCGCTGGTAGACTAGCTCGCTACCGGAGCACTCTGACGCCCCTTCGACCACGTCTTGTTAAATAAATATCTTTTAAGAACTTAATTAACTAATTTCATTTTTTGTTTGTATAGACAAATAAGTACAATTTGAAATTATCATTAAGAATATTCATTTTCTAAATCAGATCCCACTTTGATTCCAGATCAGATAAAAAATATTAGATATTTTTTTTATTTTTGAAATCCTTCAATTTTTTGCAAAACGTTTTTCGTTTTTTAATTTGTCGGGCTATTCTTCCTTCCCACATTGTTAATTTTACTTTCTGCAATATTTTTGCAAATAACTTTAATACTTAAGTGAACTTAATCCCTCCAAATTAGTTCTTGTTTTACCAATATATCCGGAGTCATAAAATTATTGCAGTAACTGATTGTGGGTTTTTAAATTCGTTTTTCGTACTGTTAAAATTGAATAAAAATGTAGTTATTAAAACCTTTTCTTTAGCTTCACTTCGGAAAATCAAATCTTGTAACGTTAATTTAACAGCCTTATACTCAATGCAAATGGATGAAACTTTGCAGGCATACATATTCCCGATGACAATACACGAATACATGGGCGTAGCCCGGATAAAATCTAGGGGGGGCAAAATTTTTTTTAAAACCTTTTCTTTAGCTTCACTTCGGAAAATCAAATCTTGTAACGTTAATTTAACAGCCTTATACTCAATGCAAATGGATGAAACTTTGCAGGCATACATATTCCCGATGACAATACACGAATACATGGGCGTAGCCCGGATAAAATCTAGGGGGGGCAAAATTTTTTTTAAAACCTTTTCTTTAGCTTCACTTCGGAAAATCAAATCTTGTTACGTTAATTTAACCGCCTTATACTCAATGCAAATTGATGAAACTTTGCAGTCATACATATTCCCGATGACAATACACGAATACATGGGCGTAGCCAGGATAAAATCTAGGGGGGGGCAAATTTTTTTTTTTTTTTTTTTGTAAAATACTTTTTTGACCGCCTTTTACTCAATGCAAATAGATGAAACTTTGCAGGCATACATATTCCCGATGACAGTACACGAATACATGAGCGTAGCCAGGATAAAATCTAGGGGGGGCGGGCAAAATTTTTTTTAAATGTTCTTTTTTAATAAAAGCGTTTCTTAAAAAAAAATTTTTTTAAATGTTCTTATTAACATTTATGTTTGTTAATTAAAAAACAAACTACAAAAAAAATAATGTTTTTCCGTACTTATATTGTCATTTAGTTTGATTTTTGTCGTCCTAAATTTATTGATAAGGATAATTACAGCAATTTGGCGCTGCAGGAGCCAAATTTAAGAACTTCAACCATTCACATATGGATATTTATAAAATTCTTAAATTTGACCCCTGCCGCGCGTAGGATGCCCGTAGATGGATCAAATGTATGGCCAACCCAACTTTATTTTTCATCTAAATCATTTATTTCTAACATACCTACCCGCTATCACCATCCCTTAAGAGGGCTCCCAAACAAAATAGTCAATACAGATTAGAAATATATTGTGGAAAAATCTCCATAACTGCCAAGGAATCGCTCCTAGGGGGATAAAATGTATTGACCGACCTCCATTAGTTTTTTGTTCTTAACATTTTCTTAAAACATACTTGCCATAGATCTCCACTCCTTAGGGGGCCTCCCATACATATATGGTCGTTTAATGAAATTCTTAAATTTGGCCCCTGCAGCGCCTAAAATGCCCCTAGATGGGTCAAATGTATAATCAACCCTACTTTATTTTTTATCTCAATCATTTATTTCTAACATACCTACGTGCTATCTCCATTCCTTAAGGGGGCTCGCATACAAAATGTTCAATGCAAATTAAAGATATATTGAAGAAAAAGTCCCATAAATGCCCAGGAGTTGCCCCTTGTGGGATAAAATGTATGACCGACCTCATTTAAGCCCTAAATTTGTAAAACGCAACGCAATCCCAAAAATAACATTGAAAGCAAAAACAATGTCAAAAATTTTTCAAAATTTTATTGTTGCTTTCTACAGAAATACATATTGCGTTTTAAAATTATCAACGCAACAAGATATGCAGCGTTTAAAATTTAAAAATTCAATATACATTTCTATAGAAAACAACAACAAAATTATGAAATATTTTCGATTGTTGGCGTTGCGTGTGCGTTTTACAAATTTAGGGCCTTAGTTTTTTGTCTTTAACATTATCTCGAGACATACCTGCCCCTTATCTCCACTTCTTAGGGGGGCTCCCATACAAATATTGCGTTTTATGAAATTCTTAAATTAATTAAAATTTGTCGACTTTTGTGATTTAAATCATTTACGGCTTGTCTTGTGTGCAGCTTCGTTTTTTATATGTCTGCAAAAAATTAGCTGCATTTTCCAATTTTTTATGAATTTTTAAAAAACATAAACTTCGAAATTTTGATAAAAAAATTTCTTATTTCCAAAAAAAAAATTATGTTTCTAAAACGACTGCTCATATTTTATTGCGGAATTTCGGTTTTTTTAGTAATTTCAATAAACTAAACTATTTTTGAGTTACGCGTATGTGTTGTGCAACCTCCTCCATTTTCGAAATAACGAAAACCATTGGATTCCGCGTACCCGAATCATGCTAAAACACCATGTGCCCGGCTTGTCTAAACAAAAGTGTCAATTTCGAGCACAGTGTTATAAGACTTCACAGAAAATACCTAATAATTAAAGTTAACACGGTTTTCTAAACAATTTCATAACATGAATTATTTTTAAAAATTAACTTGTAACCGGTGATGCCCGTAGAAATTTCAAAAAAACCCCTACGTGTTTAAAAAAAAATCCCATTTTTCCCTACAACCAGTGTGAGCAGATTTTTTAAAAATATAAAGCTAAATCATGTTTGAAATAGAGCTAAAAAAAAAGCTAAAGAAGGAAATTTAAAGCCAAAAAATAAAGCTAAATTTGTTTATAGCTTCTTGTAGTAACTTTTAATTATTTTGATATTTTTCATAGATTAAGGCCCGTTTTCACAACTTGCCGCTAGCTATAAGGTGGCTTTAACCGGACTTATAAAAGGGGTTCTATTATTAAAACTTTAATTTAAACTAAATTTAGCGATGAAGTAAATTAAGGTTCATCCTACCTGGGAGGTTAAAGTAAAGATGTAATAATGGGCCTAAGTTTTGCTTATGTAATTACATATAGCTGAGAATAATTATTTAAATAAACGAAAAAAAATCCAGTAAATTGATCAAACTTTAAACTTTAAACAGTAAATTGATCAAACGTTAGCTTTATTTTTAACAATTTCTATGGATTTGCTTATCTTTATTTGAAAGAAAAATATAATAATGATGTTTGATCTAGCTAAACGTTTTGCAAAAGCAAATAATATTTTTATTAAAACAAGGGACGCCAAATATTTAATAGGTATGAACATAACTTAACTATTAAAATTTTTACTAGCAGAAATTTTCAAGAAGTTTTCAAAAAATAGTTGACTAAAGTCGTTGTCGTGATCGAAGTTGTAGCCGTTTGAAATTCGAAATCACGACAATGTAAAACATATAAGTAAAAAGTTTGCCGTACATATGTCGTTTGCGTCAATCATAATACCAACTTTTAAAAACGACTATCTACGACCACGACAACAACACTGATAAGAAGGCCAAACAAGATATTTTCCCTATGCCGAAAACTTTTTTTTTTCATGATGAAAAAAAATAAAAGATTTAATTCTTAGTTCTTTTTATGGTTTGAGTCCTCGAAAATTAAAAAGAACGTAGAACGTTTTGCTAATGTAACTATAACGCCCATAATTCGATTTACTTTTGCTCTTGATGCCTGCTTATAGATGAAATAAGCATGTGGCAAATATGCTTTCATCGATAAATGGACTATCACGTAAATCCTCTATACCTTTTAAATTTACTTATAACGGCAGAAAAAACAGATAAATTGTAATATATCGCTAAAGTGGCTAAAAATTGTGGTGACTATACTGTACTGTATGCTTAAACCTTATTTTTAAATTGTCATGCAATAGGCATAAAACTTACTCTAAGCTTTGCTTTTGTTCAATAATTGAGTTGTGGTCTTGCTATTATCACTGAAATATGGAACAGAAATATGTATGCTTTTTGTTCTTATAAATCACATAAATTTATTGTTTATTCAAGAAATTTTTCGAAGTGTTACTTTTGACAAAAATTCTCAATTTTTTTGGAAATTAGCGAAACTTTTGTATTCTTCCCCTCGCAGCACTGTTTTGTATGTAAATAAAATATGCAACAGTAATTTCTTCTGCGCTGCCAGACTATTACCCTTTAACTAAATCACACATAAGTTTATTCGGATAAATTGTTTTATTTATTTGAAAATATAAATAAACACGAAATTGAAATTAACAAAAAGGCTAGGAAAAGCTAAATGCATAGTTGAATAAAGCTAGAAAAAAATCTTAAAGCTAAATGAAATATCTCAAGCTAAAAAGGAAAAAATAAAGCTAAATTTAGCTCGAAAAAAGCTAATATGGTCACACTGCCTACAACCAAAAAAAAATTTTTTCTCAGAGAAGTTTTAAATCTCATCTCTCAGCATTGCATTTTATATATTTGTTTATATAACTTTCTGTACTCATCGCACCACAGCGAAGGGTATATAAAATTCGGCAAAGCCGAAAATAGCACTCTTACTTGTTTTCTATGAGCCCGCTTTTTGGACTTTATGCTTCAAATAAATTAAAATTTTATTTACACAATTAATTTTTAGGTTTTTTTTTAACCGTAAATCGTTATTGACATTCATGGCGTTATCTGGGTAATAATGTCGTACACGAGTTTAGACAAGAATTTTAATTTCTCCTCCAAGTGCTAAACCGCACTTGTATAAAATTAAGAACTATTTTCAATTCTATTAAATCAAAGCATTTGGGAATATTAGAACAAATAACAAAATAAAATACTTAAAATGCTTGTCAAATTTTCACTAAATCTTTGATACACCTTAAAAATCGTAAAAACTTTTCGTTGCTTTTATTTTACAAACTTTTTTTTAAGACAATATAGTATATTACTCTAATAAATTTAATTTTGTAAACAATATCAAACAAAAAGAGAACTTAGTATTCTGTATTTAAATTCTTTAAAAAAAAAATTAATTCTGTTGGGGTATTTCCGATAATAAAATTAGTTATTTCTGTTTAAAAAAAATTAATAAAATGAAAGATGGGTGTGTTGTTAAAACTTATTTTTGGAATGTTATTGGGGAAAAATAAAACTATTAACTATTTAATTCATAATTCATAAGTGTCATGCAAATTAAGATTCAAAAAGGTTTAAATTTTACATATGTATGTTTGCTAAAATATTTCTCATTGTAGGAAGAGATTATGTTAATGGTACTGTCATATATTCATAATAAAAGCTTAGAAACATTTGGGAAAACAAAGATAAACTCACTGTTTATTGTTTTGTTTAAGCTACAGGTAAAACTGGGGTTTATAATTCTTATTCGCTTAAGAGCTTTATTTGAAAATAATATCTTTAGTTTTTCTAAAATCTTTGGATGAAGTTTTCTGACGATCTGGCCTTAGCAACCAGTGAAATGCGCATAGGAATAGCTTATTCCATCAACAATAAATTTCAGTTTTATTTAGCACATTTAAATGAAACCTTGTTAATTAATTTTTTGAATCCCAAACAAAACTTTGACAAATTCATAACATTTTATACATTTTTTAGCTAAGTAATACCAACGTAGCGCTTTTTAGGTGTCCAAACTAAAAAAACGCGCAAATTCTCTTCTTACACCAGATTCATACCTTGCTTTAAAAAGCATTTCTTTTTTTAATTCCTTTTAAAAGTTGCTTCCAAAAACACAACAGATTCAAAGATGATTTTTTCCCATGATTTAGGGTTGATTTTTTCCCCGTAATTGGTAATTCTTTTTTACTTGCTTATAGGCTTTTTATAGCCTTTTCACACTTGTCAACATTTAACATTTAACATCAATTTGCGAAAATGTTGGAATTTTCCCATAAGAAATACATAGGGCTAAAAATCAACATTTTTACAGAATGTTACTATCTCATTTTGTTCCCTTTTACATTTTTTGATTATTTTAGTGTAATCACTAGAAAAGTGGCAATAAATTCTGTTATTATTGTGGCATCACTGACAAAATGGCAGTTGCTTTGAAAGCAGCGTTACCATTTCTCAAGTTTTTCCTTTTTTGCAAGCCTTATTTTGCTAAATTTTGCTTAAACTATTAAACAAAATGAATTAGAAATACATATTGGTGTTATCTCTTAAAATGTTGGTACTTTTGTAGAAAAAAAGTATTTAAAAAAAATAAAAGTTGTTTTTTCAGAAATGGTGACATTTTTTGTTAATGGTAAATGTTAGATGTTTCAAGTGTGAACTCGTATTTCACTTTTTCAACATCTTCCATGCGTTCCTCCGAAATGTATGCAAGTGTACAAAGGGTATTACACTGATCAACATCTAACATCTACCATCAAAGATATAAAAAATGTGAAACACTCGTTTACATTGCGCACATCTAAATCTACCATCAAACAAAAATGTCACCATTTTTGACAAAAAAAAAATTTTAAATTAAAAATGTTTTTTTCTCACAAAAGTGCTAAAATTTAAAAAGAAAACTCAAAAATGTATTTGAAGTTCAATATGTTTAAAAATATTAAAAATACTTTAAAAAAAAACATTGCAATAAAAGATAAAACTTGACAAATGGTAACGCTGCTTTCAAAACAAACTTCTTTATGTCAGTGATGCCACAATAATAATAGAACTTATTGCCACTTTTCTAGTGATGACACTAAAATAATCGAAAGATGTAGATTGGAATAAAATGAGATAGGAACATCTTTAAATTCTGCTGCTGCTTGAATTACGATACGCACAGTGCTAATTTAGTCAATGCACGAGCTGTCCGCGTGGAATCCAGCCTGAGTATTGCGTATATTATCGTTGAGTGTTTAAGCTATTCTGTCCAAAACAGTGACGTCCAAAATTTAAATTGTGGTTGTATTGCTTTTTATTAGTATTAGTGAATAATGAGACAAATATTCTTAATAAAAATACAAATAATATATAAGCATCCGCCGCATGTGCACTCGTCGCTTAGTAATCTACGACTGAATTGTGTACTCTCGTGGACTAAATGAAAGAGCGTAAGAATGCGTGTGAAGAATGTGTGTGAATTTATTTCCACAATTGTGGTATGGGCTGGACACCAATGGTCCAAAACGATCTTACTAAATATCTTAAGGCCCAAATACACTTGTCAAATGCTTGTCCACCAGGCGAATTCACAAGTTTACGTGTGCTGGACGTAATATCACCGATATATCTAAATTTTTTGATTTTCCATCCAGCATTGGCGGTGTGACACATACATACACACACATTTTCACTAATACTACCACAATGCTTGATGAGTATTTTGATCAGTGTATTTGGGCCTTTAAAGACAGCTGGTAGTAGGGATATTCCACGCCAGTTGTTGCATTGCTTTTTACCACCTTTTGTTGGAAACTTTTTCTTATCTTGTTTTATTTGTCGATTAATTTGTTTTCTTACACAGCGTTAACATTTGCCAGTACTGGCAAGACTGTAAGCATATACATATTAGTTGGCAAAACAATGCAAAAACAAAATAGCTGTAAAAGTGTTTATGTATTAGTGAAAAAGTTTGAATGAATTGCTACTGTCTTGCCAGTACTGGCAAATGTAAACGCTATCTTAATCTGATATGCTCGGCAGTGTTGCCATTAGGATACGAAAGATAGATTTTTCGTATCTTTTGATGGGTTGACGTACCATGTATAATCCTGAAATTTTTCGTATCTTTTGAATCTGTATGCAAAATGTACTAAAGCATAGAGACAGATCAACGTAACCGACTAAATACTTATACAATAGCAGCTTTCATAATGATGAAAGAAAACATTAAGGACGTGTTAACATGCGATTCACCTAAATCGTGGAATACAAGTAGTGCAAAGTTGTGCGGAGGAAATATGAACATCTTTTATTTTCAGGAAATTATATGAACTTTTTGATATTATTTTTCGTTTAGCTGCACATTCAAGTTGGCATGAAAATTCGTGCAGGTACGCAAAATATTCTCTTACGCAGTATTCACTTAGCAGCATACATAATGCTTTTAAAAGAATTCACTTACCTGCATAAATGTGCACTTATGTAAAAAATTTTTCTTATTACAAAAATAGATTTAGTCATGCAATTATTATTTTCAACAAATTTTTTTAATACAGTTTTAAATTTAATATTAATATATTCTTATAAAACAATTTCGCGGATTAGACCTATGTTAAATTATTGACTGACAATCAGAAAGTTTTATGCTTTTTTAGAAATTTGACAACAACAGTTTTAACCGATTTAAAACTATTTTCAGGAGGGGAATTTGTATTGGACCCATGGTAAATTATGAACCAATCATCCCAAAATTCTGTAGAGTGATTGCAGGTGATAAAAAACATGGTGAAATCAGTTTTCGAGTTTACAGTGAATTTCAGAGAGCTAATTAGTATGGGATCTGAGATAAATTCTGGACCGTATATCATAAAATTGCATGACATTTTTTCTGGCCATATGAAGCTAAGGTGGAAGAAATTTTACCGTTATATCAATATCTGCTACGGTTTTAGGCGCATTTAATTGTAAAAGTAGGCGTGGTAAATTTTTCTTTCGATGAAAACTTAAAATGGATTAATACGAACATTTGAAAGAAACATTTGTCAAGTCGATGGAGCCGTTTTCTATTTTTAGGTAATTCGAAAAAAGTGGGCGTAAAAGCGGGCGGGGCAAAATTTTATTTTCGTATAAATCTAAGTTGGACCATGGCGATCATTTTAAAGAAAAAATCGTCCGAAATATATAAAGATTCCATTGGTGGTGCAATATGAAAATTGGATTTTGCCACGTCCCTCTGCCCGCAGACAGAAAATTAAAAATCAGACTTCACAGTGTCACCCGCCTGAATATTCTGAAGATTCCCTGAAAATGTCATCAAAATCGGCCCAGCCGTTTTGGAGTCCATACGTTACATACATACATACACACATCCTGTTTTATACATATAGAAGAAAGATAGATTAAATCAATTAACACATTGTTTGAAACGGCAAAGTTTTTAATTAAAATTAAAAAAATAATTTATTGAAAAAAAAAACAATTTTAAATTTTTACAATTTTTAGTAATCTATATTATCATTTTGGTAATAGGTACAAACTCAACAAATTGTTTGTTTGATTTTTTCTGTATAGGATAACTTCAAGCAATTTGAAACCAAATTTGTTCTTTTCTATTGAGTTTTTCGAAAGTGAGCATGTTTTCAACAGACGAACAGACAGACGGACATAGCTAAATCGACTAAGAATTACTCAAGGAGCCAGAATATATATAGTTTCATATAGTTTCACACGGAATTACAAACTAAGTACACGCTCATTACCCACTTTTGGTGATGGAGGGTGCACACTAGAGTTGTCAATTATTCGCCTTTCAACTATGTTCGAATAATTCAAATAATTGTTTTTGTTCGTTCGATCAAACGATTAAACCTTAAAAATTATTCGATTAATCGATGAGAATAACGAATAAAAAAAGTTATTTTAACAAAAAAGTTACGTATTTCAAATAGATTTATCTGTCCATTTATCTTCAATTATGGAAAATCTTCCATTTTCTTCTTTATTTTTTTCTCAAATCCGCTTTGACTTCATCTTTTTTGATGCGTAAAACTTTTCATCATATTTCCATATCGTTGTATGTATTACTTAAACACATCGTAAATCGTTTGCAGACTAACCATCTTCAGCAATTCTTCTGCATACAATTTCTTCTATAGAACAGTCGCTCGACATTTTTTGATGTCGTTGGATTGTCTTCCACGGCATCGTTTTCAATGGTAATATTGTGACAGTTACGCAAATGGCAAAGATATATACATATATAATTTAAAAAAACATAATAACAGCATTTTTTCTTTCATGATATAATTTTTATAAAACGATTCTTTATTTTTTTTAACTTTTTGTTTATTTCTAAGTTTTTTACCCGAGAGTGAAAAATCTTGAAAATTTGTTAACGTTTAATTTAAAGAGAAAACAGCTGATATAACTGACTGTCAAATATTTGTTTAATAAGAACATTTAATACATTTTTAAAATACTATGCTTACTTAACACGATTTTTCATACTAAACACTGAGATTAATTACAAACAGAGCTAAAATATTTTTTAACTTTCCTATAATTGTGTCACACCGTTATGTCAGGTTGTTTCACCAACTTAATTTGACATTTCTTTTTTTCAGTTTTGACAAATTCAATTATGGAGAGGTACACGATAAAGCAGCGCGTTCAGATTTTTCAGCCTCTTACGAAAATAGGCGTTCAAATCAGAATGCATTTCATGGTTTTTTTCGTCAGAATAATCGACCAAATGTGTCCACAATCATGAGAATTGTGCGCAAATTTCAGCAAACCGGGTCTACAGGAAATGTGAAAACACCTGTAAATGCTCGCCCAATTCTTATATGGGCTGGTGGCGTCATCAGACCGTACTTCTTCGACAATGAAGTCGGCCAAGCAGTTACCGTGAAAAGATAGATGATATCGGAATTCTTGTAGCCATAAATTGAGAATATGGACATGGAAGATATGCGGTTCCAACAGAATAGTGCCACTTGCCACACATCCACACATGCTAGAGTAATTTAACGGCTGCGTAAGAAGAAAAAGTGTACGTAAACAAGCCAAGAACAATTCACGAGCTAAAGGATGAGATTATTCAGCACATTAACGATATTGAACCTTAATTATATCTCAGAGTCAATGAAATTTATATGGACCATCGGAAAGAGGTATGCCACCGAAGAGTTGGCGAGCATTTTGCCGATATTTTGTTTCACAAATAGGTGGCATAGAACCTTCTATAATAATAAAGAATATAACGATAACTTTCCAAAAACTTTAGGTTTTATTTACAATTAACATCGTGCGTTTTGGCGAGACTACCCTTTACAAAATCACTAAAAACTTTATTCTTACACATCAAATCCTGTGCTTTTATTTAATTAATTTTTTGATTAATCGATTTATTCGTTATTCGAAAATCGCCATTTTAAAATTATTCGAACAAAAGTTTGGTTTTGTTTGATCGATTAATCGAATTATTCTTAATCGGTTGACAACTCTAGTGCACACACAAACACATCTGCCAGATCAAATGTATTTTCAATTTAAGTTTTTATTTCAAAATTAAATTTTTTGCCTATCTTTTTCATAAAATAGCGATATGATACATTTTTTTTTATGAGGCACTTAAAAATTATATTTTGTATTAAAAATAAAAATTGTTGACCAAAAATCGAATGCTGTTATCCAAAATATGCACTTAAGCAAAATGCACGTACACGATTTTTTTTCTAACAAAATTTAACCATCATACACAATGTTTTGTATTTTGTGCAGATAGGCAAAAAATGTAGTTAAGTGAAATGCAGCTAAACGAAAAATACTGTATCGCCTTGGTATTTATTATCGCCTTAACTCTTATATTAATTTTTACAAAAATGAATTTGTTTCGATAACATCCAAAGATAGTTACATATAATTAATTTTAATATTTGCTTGTTTTATTTTTAAAAATTACATACCTAATATTTATTTCAAGTCATAAATAAATATAAAAATGAATTTATATGATATCATTTTCTTTACAATATTCATTTAATATGAAGTAAAAATGTAATCATAATAAATGTTTAACGTTGAAAATGGACTTAATTTTTTTTTTTTCAAAATGTATCTTTTGCAAAAAAGTGAATTTTTTTCCAAATGTATCTTTTTGGGAAAAGGTGCATCTTTTTGGAAACTAAAATGTATCTTTCTCGAAAATTCACTGGCAGCACTGATGCTCGGTGTTGTGTCTCTCTTTCGTTTCAGGGTCGTTTTCTCTTATCAATGCCAATTTAATTGTTCTTTCTTTTAATAACTACAACTAATTTGAATTTATCCTTCACTTTTTTATTTGCTGGCAGTTTTTTGACGCCATGTTTTAACAATTATTTCAATATTATTACAATATATGTATGTATGTATGTACTATTTATTTTTATATTTATTATTGAATTTCAACATCATCACATTTTTAAACTAATTCTACCACATTAAATTAATACAAATTGATATGCAATGAAATCAAAATAAAAAACCAAAAAAAGTATTTATTTAACATGTGTTTTGTGCGAAATAAAATTCACGTGTTTGAGACTTAAAAAATAATTTAACTGGAACATTTATTATGAAACGCAAAATTCACTGAAAGACGAAGATTTTTCGAACATAAAAAATTCAATACATGTTACAGATTATTGGAAACTAAATACGCAAGTAGATTAAAACAAAACAAAAATTAAAACTCCAAACACGATAGTGTTTCTGGAAAAAAACACAGCATTTGAACTATTTTTTTATTTTAAGCTACGCAAAAAATTGGAATTTTGAATAATTTTGCATAAAAATCATGCCGGTTTTTTGTCGCTTCTTTAAGACCCTGAAAGGGTTTTGCCCAGAGGTTTAGCATTAAAATTCAATTGAGGTTTTAATTTGAAAAACCTGCCAAAAATTAAATTTAGCTGAAATAATTTGCCTAAAATAAGAAGTTTTAGAGATTATTAAGATTTAGAAAAAGAATTTCTTCTTTTTAATTTTCATTTGTCTGAAACGCATGCGTGACACAGAATTTTATCACGCACTTCAATGATTGATGTCTTCCAATTCTATCAATGAGTTGTTCCTTTAAAGCTTCTCTATTTTGTTTTGTTTTATTACGCCATGACAAAAACGTGCGTTAAACGTGTATTAATTTGTTAATTAAGAAATTATTATTTCACAAACTTGTTGAAAATGTTGATGATGAAGATGATAATAATGACTCTTCTGGTGTTGATGACGACAATGCTGTAGTAACGCATTATTACTGCATATTTAAATATAGAATTAGTTATGCCGCCCTGCATGCGGAAAAAGCTGATGTAATACTTAAAGCATACCTGCCTGCTGAACTACACATGTGATGTACGATATTGTTGATTTGATTAAAAGCTTTGCTTTACAGAAAACAGTAGTTACATGGTCATATTAGTTAATAGTCATATCGAGCTTTAACCGCGAAAACAGCGTAAGCGCCTAAAATCAAATTTTACAGGAGAGAGTTTTTTTATTATTTGGATGAAATTTGTCGCTTACGATAAAATTGTTCTTGCTATAAAATCGTAACGGTACCTTAGGTGACCATGACATTTTCGGAGATGATGCATGTGTTGCCAGTTAAGTCATTTATGAAAAAAACGAAAATTGAAAATGAAGTCGTTTACGATAGTTTCGCGGTTAGGACTCGATATGTATAATCATAAGTCTGGGTTCACACTATGAAAGTTTTCTTTCAGAAAGTCTGAGTTTATTGGTGAGAGGGGAAGAGAACATGCTGTTCCTTTTTCCCCTCTCACCCATAAACTCAGACTTTCTGAAAGAAAACTTTCATAGTGTGATCCCAGACTAAGCAATTATTGTCATATAATTAAATAGTTATATAGTCATATAAATTCTTAGTTATATTTAGGATTTATCGCTGAGATGCATTTTATTATTTGCACTTCTTTTGGTGTTGTTTAACGAGAAATGCATCTACAGAAACTCGCTTAGTGGCATATACAGTGCTTATAGAATCTGCCTTATTTTATCAACATCATAAGCATAACATCATGGCTTTAGCTCACATTAGCAATATTAGAAAATGGCGTTATCTCTCATTTCAGTTCCGGAGACACAAAAGTTAAGTATTGAAATCTGGCTTATTATACTAAAGTTTTTCTGCGTGATGGCCTGCGGCCGTGCTTAGGGATTTTTTCCTCCAGTAGGACGCGGCAGGTGGCTTCGCTGAATAAAGTTTTCCTGCGTGCGTCACAATAATAAAAAAAATGTTTTTCAATGATAACTAGAATTTCCCTTTTACAGAATGTTTACACCATGCATAACAGTTTTCTGAAACAATATAGCTTTATCTCTCATTTGCGGAAAAAAATATGGCTATATCTCTCATTTCGCAAAATTTTAAATATGACCTTACCTCTCAATGATTGGGCAATAAGGCCATTATGGCTTTATCTCCCATTCAATTGAGCAATAATGCCATCATGGCCTTATCTACGGTCCCGTTCAATAAAGCCATAGGAAATAAAGCCATATGGCCTTGAGAAATAAAGCCATATGGCTTTATTACCACCATCCAAGTGCAACAACGCCATAATCGTTAGGAACCAAAGTGGAAATAAAGCCATAACAGTGTAATTGTCGCGTCCTCCGGGCGATTGTGGGACGTGCGGCGGGCCCGTCACAACATGTTTACAAACTCCAAAGCATAGCCGGCCTTCGGCAGGGCTCAAGGATTTTCTCCTATATGGTACAACAAACACCGGCATCGCTAACTTAAGCTGCTGTGTATAGCCGGCCTTCGGCCGGGCGCAAGGATTTTCTCCTCTATTGCATAACAAAGACCGGCTTCGCTAACTTAAGCTGCTCTGTATAGCCGGCCTTCGGCCGGCCGCAAGGATTTTCTCCTCCATGGTATAACAAACACCTGCTTCGCTTACTAAAGCTTCTCTGTATAGCCGGCCTTTGGGCGGGCGCAAGAATTTTCTGCTTTATGGTATAACAAGTACAAGTATTAAAATGTGATGCATAAATGCAGGGGCCAATTACTGCATTTGATATCAATAGAAATTTCCATTTAGTTTGTATTTATTTATTGGATCAAAGTTATTGGATCTTCATACATAAAATATGAATTAATGGCCAATTTTCAGGATTGATATTAAAACACATTTATGTTTAGAATCGTTTTAAATACAAAATTCTCTTCTTCACTAAACACTTAAATAAAACTTAATTTACCGATGTGGTACATTAAATTTAGCTTAAGTTTTCATTGAAATAACTTAGCAAGGTGGCCTCAATATGACAACACTACAACAACAACCGGCAAAGCAATTACATTCAGCTGTTTTTTGAGACCACCTTGCAAATAAATAAACTTTTTTTATGATATATTTTTGTATTTAGTAGTGCTACCATACTTTTATCTTAATTAAATAAGACTTTTCAAATAAAACTCAAAAAATCAATCTGTATTTAAATACGATTTAAGTTTATATGAAAATTAACTTAATATACACCCAAACCAAACTATTTTTAAAGAAAATTTTAAACATATTTTGTTTAATATAACCATATTATTGTCAGTGATAACCATAGTATGGTTAAATAAGGCCTCCATAAAGAAGCCCCAAACATATTATTATTGCCTCCAAACATGCTATGATCAAAAATAACTGAAATTTGTTAAACACTTAAAATAGCATGGTTGGTTTTCAAACAAAGTATGTTGCCCTTGGAAAAGGGGAAAATACTATTGTAAATTTCAAAACAAATTATTATCATATTTAACCATAACATTTTTAGAGGCAACCATAATATGGTTGTGGGTTCTTGATGGAGGACTAATTTAACCCTAATATGGTTGTCGCTGACAATTATATGGTTATATTAACCATAATATGTTTAAAATTTTCTTTTAAAATAGTTTGGTTGGAGGTGACCATATTTAAACATGTTTTTTCTCTACGTGTAGATTTAAATACTATCCTGAAAATTGGGCATAACAATAACTCTGTGCTCGAATCCGATATTTGTATTACCTACTTAAAAAAACCTTAAAAATAAAAGATGAGAAAAAGTGTAATAAAATTGCGCGCATTGAAAATGATTTTTTTGATATTCCGTAGTGGAACCTTTTCCCTCATGCCAAAAGCTATTGAAAAATCGATGGCACAATATCAAAAAATGTTTGTCCTTACAAATTAGCCCGCCCTAATATAAATATCAAGTACATACTGAGATATTTATTACTTACTTAAATTATTAAACTTTCCTTAAGTTTTGACGAAAATCTTAATTTTTGTTTTCGACTAAAACTATAGGGTGTTTAATCGATTCATTTAGTTCAGCACAAATCATTTTTAAGCGCCCCTCCCGCTACTCTATAACTAAAGTTTTACCTACTTCCATACTGGAGAAGAAACAACTTAAACATTCATCACTCGTTTTCTGGTTCCATGATAATCTGTCAGGATTCCTTCAAACACAAAAAAAAACTCTATGCGTAGTTGCCAGTCTGTGCGTGAGTTAAGAACTATAATAAATAATTTATATAAAATTCAATATAATACAAATTATTCACACTCGTATATCATTTTCAAAAAAAAAAAAAAAAGTTTTTTTTCTTTTATTCTGAACTGGTGGCTTTTTTAATTGAATAAAACATCGAAATGTCAAAATACAACATTTTTACATGCATATACTTATACACACATACGTACTTATGTACATATTTTGTATGCAAAATTTTTGCTTAAAATAAAATGTCATTCATTTACTGTGAAAATTTTATTTTTTTTAAGAGAATTTGCATTAAATTGTTTAATAAAATGTTAAAATTGATTAATAACAAGCAGGTTTTGATAGGTTACAAGTAGTTTTTTTTTCTTATTTAATATTAATTTATTGACGTTAATGTTATACTAAAAAGTCAAAGGCGTAGGTGTGCATTATTTTCTCAGATATTAAGGGGAATGAAAGAGGGAGTTGGAGCTGCAGTTAACTGTCAGGAACTCGGTATTTGGAAATCTTATAAGCTTCCTGATTACTGCGGTATATTCTAGGCGGAAATATTTTAGGCCAAAATGACTGGTAGTTTGGCTCGTGATTCTAATACTAGGAACTCACATGTTAACTTTTTTATAGACAGTCAGGCGGCAATCAAGACGATATCCGGTATTTATACATACTCTTCGATCATCCAGGAGTGTAAGGACTCAATAGATAGACTTGATGCCAAGAGAAGGGTACACATCTACTGCATTCGCGGCCACCAGGGCATAGAAGGTAATGAAGTGGCAGATGAATTTGCGAGACGGGGGGCTCTATTACCGCACAAAAGAGTAATTTACATTCCAGTTCCAGTTCGTAATATTAAGAGGGATACGTACTCTGATATAGAGAGGAAATCTGTGTCGGTATGAGTTAACACCGAAACGCGAAGGATTTCCAGGGATATGTGGAGCATAGATAAGCAATGAATCGTTTTTTCGCTACTCATACTGACTCATGCAATTGTAAGTACAAGTGCGTAGAAATTATTTTAACTTAACTACTCTGATTCACTCATACTCACAAGAGAAATATTTATGAGTGCGACGTCGACACTATACGCATACTCTTAAATGACCTCAGCTTGATTTATAATTTCAAGAAAATACTTACAATACTCACAATGATTCAAATCATTTAGCTCATCCATTTACCATTTTAACACAACAGAGAAAACACACAACTTAATAATCAGCGCTGCCAGATAAATTTGCCAAAAAATCGTCCACTTCATACATGTAACTTAAGTAAACTGTAATTGCCGAATCGTCACTTTGCTATTTCGGGGACAAATCTGGCAGCCTCGCATTTTGCTTCGCCTATACACATTGACTTGAGTAGATTCTAAATCAAACACAAAAAATGTTGCTAAGTATGAGTACGATGAATAAAATTAAACTATTGAGTGAATATGAGTTTGAATAACATTGGAATAAGTATGAGTGCGTATAAGTACAAGAATTTATGAGTCATGATTTAGCTCTACTCACTTTTTCACTACTCATTGCTGATCTCTGATGTGGAGATCCTATGATTCAAAATCGACTGAAATTCCTCTATCGCTACCGAGAGGGACTGTAGGGCTTCTGGTAGACTTTAACACGGGTTACTGTTGGAAAGCAGTCTACGCCAAAAGGCAGGGCAACAGACTAGTGATAATTACAGATTCTGTGTGGTACCAGCGAACAAAGAGACGGTGCAGCACATACTCTGCCACTGTCCGGCACTCATACGCTCCAGAGCAACCTGTCTGGCAGATCATTACTTCCTAGATTTAGGGGAAATCTCTTAAATAGGACTAGTGAGACTCCTAGCATTCGCCAAGATGGTCTGGAGTACTCTGGGTATCATCACATCGAACTAACCGTTTCGAGTAGAGGTAATCGTAAAATATGGTAACGCTAGGGACCAACGCGGTATCTTTATGACCGGCCACCTAACTTAACCTTAGGAGAATCGAAAATCCGAAATCTCGAGAGTACTGATTAGGGATGTAACCGGGATGTTTCTCTATATCTTACTATAAACATAGGCCATGGCTTAGGATGACCCTACTCCAGGATAAATCGTGAAGCTTTAATACCCCTACAGGTCTTAGCAGGACCTACTACCTTCTGGATTACACCTCAATGCTTGGCATACCGATAAGTTCTTCCAATCGTTAGTACAAAAAACGCTTAAAAAAATCGCTTAAACAAGAAAATTTTATATAATCAAGCCACAAAATAATCAAAAGAAATCTTAAAAATATCGTAATTAAAGAAAAATCGCCAAATTTAAGAAATCGCCTAAACAAAAATATCCCTAAAATTATAAATTAAGTTCCAAATTTTGAACACAGAAGCTAAAGAAACCTATAAAATATAAACATTTTTAATTGCGCTTACTAAATTTTTTGTTATTGAAACATTTTTAATTGCGCTTACTAGATTCTTTGTTATTTAAACATTCTTCAACAATATTATTTTATACCCTGCACCTCTGTTTTGGCATTAATTTTCAATAATTTTTAACAACATGTCAATGCTATAATACATAATTTAATCAATTTATGTCATTAATATTAATATCCAACAAAAATTTTAGTTATTGTTAAAAAAAAAAATTCTAGGAATTTTATTGATTTTAAAACTAAAACAAGGAAGTTTATGTTAAATTCACACTTAAATTCTGAATACAGTCATATAAAAAATGCAAATTTAAAAAAAAACCATCAAATTTTATGAGTCATAAACAAAAAACTATTACGACTATTGCTACCAAAAACTCTGACTAGAATTCTGAAAATAAATTAAAAATTCATTGCACTACTCTGTAACTGATTATAAAAAGAAAACTCGTAAAAGAAAAGTGAATGGGTCCTTTTCATCATCATAATCATAAAATATACAAAAAAAAAAGTGTTAAAGTTATGATTACGAGTCAGTGTTGGGAGAAGTTACAAATAAAAATTTTAATAAAACAACTATAGAAATCATAAAAAACAATATTTATTAGATATTTCTTTAAAACTCCTTTGTAACCTTAATGACTTTGAAACAAACCTCATAATCGGAAAACATCCCATTTAATGTATTGCATATACATACATATTTATGTAATATTTAAGCAATTTTATATTTAATTAAATATCTACCTACATATGTATGTATATTAAGTTAATGTTAAATTAATATCAACACAAACAAAACGTGTAACAACATTGAAATCGTTAAATTATGTTTATTTTGAATACACGTGCATACTTATTTTTGAAGTGCGACTGAAGTATAATGGAATTAAAACTGAAAATAAACTAAATTGTACTGAGATTTGTAACACCTTAAAGTATTGGTGCTAGACACCACTTTATATATTGATTTTTTGTATACACTGATTGACTCAAAATCTCCTTCTGAGACATCTTGCAGATAATTTTATGAAATTTGGTACATAGGTTCTAATTGGCACAAGGACCAAGCCTATTGAAAAATGGGGCGAATAATTTCACATATTCCCCATACAAGCTTCTTTCCGGAATAGGGTATTTGTGCCCATTAAATATCTTATTATGTTGGGGTATTTAAATTAAATTTGGTCCAAACTTATTTTATTGTAATCAACATCAATCATCTTACTAAATTTTATTGGAATTAGCCCATATTATACCAAAGCTCCCATACAAATACAGTATTCCACGGATAATTACCTCGACAAAAATGCCAATATTTTTGGGTAATTATGCGGGGTAAGCATTTAAACGAATACGCTTAACTACCTCGTTGAGGTAATAATAAGAATACGGTTAACTACCTCATTGAGGTAATTAAGCGAATTCGTTTAAATACCTCAGTGAGGTAATTAGACGTATTTATTTACAAGATAACTTAACTTTGATGTATGAAAAAATTTAAGAAAGGAATTTTTACACGTATCAGCTTAATCTTAAGAGATAGCAATAAAAAACAATGGGATTTGTTGTCTTATATTTTATCTGTAGTGCTTTCTGAGATATCCTGTCATATCCTACTACTACACATGGAAGACGTAAATATGCAATTGCATGGTTTTTCTTGTGCGACCAATGAAATCAGAAACAATATATTTATGCGTTTAGAGCTTTTAATGAATTTTGGTATCGATTTGTTTGTAAATAATTTCCATATTGTAGCCATTGCTGCATTTTTTTGCACACATATTTTAAGTTTTTAAAAAATAAATAAAAAAATTACTTAAAAATTTGGTTAACAGATTAGTTTTCTGTTGCCTTAATTTCGCCACCTACATTAAATTTTCACTGTACAATTTTAAGCCATAGCAAGTTTTTGTTGAAGATAAATGTTGTTCGCAACTTATAACAAAGAAACCTAGACGCATCGTTTAGTAAACGATTGAATCAGAAACACTTGTTTAGGTAATCTTTTCGTGTCCGTCCGCCCGTCCATCCATCTTGCTGGTTGTATGTCCATGTAAACCTTGTGCGAAAAGTTAAGGTAGTAGTTTTTAGATAATTTGATAAAATTGGGTAAATACGTTTAATTGTCATTAAAACGAAACATAGTCGCCATGCAAACTTCAAAGTTTAATCTCTTTAAGACAAAATATCTTATAAATTTGGTGTATCTAGATTATATATAACTCTTATATGAATCTTGATCGCATAACATAACTTTTAATGCAAATATTAATTTGTTGAATATTTAGCTTTTAATCAAGCCACATTTTGTTTTTTAGGCATATTTTTTAAAAAAATTTTAGTGCGTATTTTCAAATTATTAACATGTAAAACTTGGTTACATTACTTGCTGTGTTTTTGTCAAATAGTACTGAGGCAATTAAACGAATGAAATTTAGGTATAATTTTGTTTTGGGAGTTAAATTTTTAAGGCAATTATCCGAATTGGGTAATTAAGCGTATGGCAATTAAACGTGGATTTTTGTCTAAAAAATGGAAGAAAAAAATCGGGGATTTAAAACTCGAGGTAAATAAGCGTGAAAGGCATTTAAGCGTGGGGTAATTAACCGGGTTATATGTACTACTACCGAAAATAGCTTTTACGTTAAAATTCCTGAAATTCACATTAACAAATATGCTTAAAATTACATGACAAATAAGACAGTATTTAAAGATTTTACTAAATTTTCGTATGGAAACCGAGAGCTAAGCTTTTTTTTCTAACAGTTGGTATTATCATAAAAATTAACGACAATAACTTCTACGATAGTTACAATGTCATGACAAAATGTTGTCCGAGTTATTCTAGTGCATATTAAAAAAAAAACCTTAATAATACCAAATTTTAGCACAGTAATAAAAAAATTTTTAGAATTTAATTAGGGTTTTCTAATTTCGCGGACTTTTTCTATTCCAGGGAAACGAAACAAAAAAATTCTTATTCCCGGGAATCCCGGGATACTTTGAATAAAAAAATGATTTGATTAAATGAGTTCAAGACAAAAGTTTTTATTTTTTTAAAAGAATGTACACATATACAACCAGAGTTTCCAATTTAGCGACTTTGACGCTAGATTTAGCGCTTTTTAACTGTCGAAAAGGCGCATATTTTTTCCTTAGCGCTTTTTTTAAAAAGAGCGCTAATTTAGCGCTTTTATTGATACCCAGCATTTTTGTACTTTTATTTGCATACATTAAAATCAAGACACATTAAACCAAAATTTGTTTCCGTTTTGTAAATACTTTACTCTGAAAAGCATTCTATACAAGGAAAGAAGTTTATTTTCTAAAGAAATCCATTTCCTTTCTTAAGACAAGAAAATCCAAAAATAAATAACTGATTTCAACTTTTTTTGTTCGTGTTAAATAAAAGTTTCTTAAATAAAGAAACATTTTCTCATGTTTTTAACCATTCACGTTTTTGGTATATGATCAAAAATTTCAGGAAGCATTTATTTAATATTAGTCTGATTTTAAAATAGAATCAAGAAACAAAGTTTTTTTTAAACTAACTAGTGCTATACGTTTTTATGGACAAATTTTAGGCTTTTCTTCGGATTTTGTAAAATAAAAAGCAAAGAAAACTTGATTTAAGTAACTATAGAATTAAAATAAATTTTTTTTGAGCTGTATTTTAGTAAATTTTAGTTCGCTTTGAGTCATAACTTTTTGCTTAAACCAGGCAAACACATGTTTATATACAATAAGAAATTTTTGGCTTGGACGAGAATAGTGCAAAATTTTCGTGGTTTAAGACATATTTTCTGGTGAATTAGTAAATAATTCTTTCCGTGTATATTTGAAATTATATTACTTTAATCTTCCTTTTTAAAAATATTAATGTTTTATTAACACTGCTCGGCAAAAAACAAAAAAAAAATCGATCTAGAGAACTTGATTATGTGATTTTAATTCACTTTAGCGTGCTAAATGCAAATGGTTTATTCAATCACGTCTAGTTAACATTTTGTTTACTGATTTCTTGCTTTTTTTATTCATAACATACCTGGATTTCTGATAAATGATAAAAATACTAATTTGCATGGAAAAATATAATATAAAATATAATATGATATAAAATATCAATATCGTTCTCAAGTTATGATAAAATATATGTAGCATAAATGCCTTATTTCGGTCAAAATATAAGTCTAGCCCAAAAAAAAACAAGACATGATAGAAACAACTGAAAACGGATTTGAATTTAGCGCAGTAGAAACTTTGTTTTTCATATATTTTTATTTAAAACGATTTTTTTTTTGACGGCCAGTGTTATTATCAAAACTTGGATCTTAAACATTTCATTAAGTTTTATATTTAAATTTTATTTAGCGCTTCTTAGCGCTTTTTGATTGAAGACACGGCGCTTTTTGATTAGAAATAGTTCACAACCCTGTATACAACACTGATGGGATTTGTGGTACCATTGTATCAAATTTGGCACAATCGAAACTTCATTGGTTCACTGGTGCAATTCATCTTTTTTTGGTACAATTAAAACAATACCCGCGTTATTTTATTATTTCTTTTAAGCGGATTAACTCACTTTTCTTTTCAATAATAAAATTTTTATTAACATACCTCCAGCCCTGACCAGAACTACCAAAAATTGCATTATTGTTAATTTGCGCTTATGATGTTATACAAACATACTAAGCACATACAAACATACATAACTATATCCTTGTAGGAAGCCTGGGATCAATTCTCCAAATTCCACTTTTCTTTTTGTGACACTGTCTACACTTTTGTCTGCCTTTGACAAGAAAATATAAATTTTTTATTCCTTTTTATATTGTATTCCCCCACCACAATAGTGGAGTGGATATTTAGCGTTTGTACTGATGGTTGAACACTAAAAAATATTGGTTCTAGACCCACCTTTAGATATACCGATCGACTCAATATCATTGCCTGAGTCGATTTAACGATGCGCCTTAGTCTGGCTGCAGCCTGACTGGTTTTTTGTCCATTTAATCTTGTGTGCAAAGTAAAGGTCGCAAAGTTATTTTCGGGAACACAAAGTTTGTTATTAATACGATTTCCGTATGACGTGCTAAATTCCCAATTTTTCATATTTGATAAATACACTGAAATTTATTGTTGAGGGAAAGCTAGCTTCTATGCGTATTTCACTGGTTGCTTAGGACAGCTCATCAGGAAACCTTTTTCAAAGATTTTAGAAAAGCCAAAAATATTAAACAAACAAAATCGTAAAGCGAATAAGAATTATAAGCACTCTAAGTCTTACTTGTAACAATATCAAAGCTTAAACAAAACACCAACAATAAACAGTGAGTTTATCTTTTCTTACATCCCACTACAATTGGTTGGGTTCTTTCCGACTCGAATTGTAGTTGTAAGTGGGTAAATAGAAAAAACCAAATTAAAAAACAAACTGATTCATTCTATTGTCTTCGTAAGAAAACAACAAAAAAAACCAATTTGCCAATTCAGTTTTTTGCACGGGCACATGCAAGTATACTATCAAAGGTATTTTCGGAAATACAAAGTTTGTTATTAATACGATTTCCGGTCGCAATTTTGAAGATAATTTGATTACATTGTGTACATTGCTTTCAATTTATAAGTCTATTGAAAATGGTGAGAATCGGTTCGTAATTTCACATAGCCGCCATACAAACTACTTTCCGAAATAGTGTTTGTGTCTATAAACACTATTATTATGTCGGTATTTAGATTTAATTTGGGCAAAACTTATTTTATTGCAATCTTAATCATCTTACAAAATTTTATTGAAATCGGTCCATATTTGACGATACTACTATCAAAAAGCTTTTAATGCCATAACTTCACTATAAATGTTGGTATTGATTGGCTGCAATAACTTTTAAGATAGCTTAAAAAATCTTAAAAAATGTTGTGCTGGTAGGTCCAATATTAACCATAGGTCCGATATAAGCCCCCTTCCTTAGATACGTAAGTGCAAACAAATCTCATATAGATGAAGGAAGATATCTAAATAATATTCAAACAAAGAACTTTCACATGAATCTTAACCTCCTAACATAATTTTGTTCTGGCTTATCCATGCAGGGTTGTCAGATTTTTTTGAGCTCCATCGCCGAACCGGATGTCAGAAATCCCCAAACGTCAATTTAGTTCAGTTTTCGTTATATCTTTTTTTTAATTATATTTTGCGTACAAAAAAGAAAGCTCGTATAATATTTCGGTCAAAAATCGCCAAAAACTGAGAAAAAAAAACAAAAAATTCGCAGAAAGTAAATTATGTTTAGTTTTTTGTTTTTAATTTTTTAATAACATAAAATGGAGATCATATATGTATTCATTTAAAAAAAATAAAATTAAGTGCACAAGTCTAAAAGATCGTACACTTCAGCCTCATCGATTTCATTACTACACTGATAGAAAAATGCATCTTCATATTGATGATGCCCTAACATTAGAATTGTGACATCAATGTTACTACAAATGGCATCAATGATGCAAAAAGTAACATCAATCCAATGACTAATATCGTCGTACAATTTTTGAATTTTTTCGTGTCATCTATTTTATGACTATAGTGACATCAATTCGATGCCACATTTTATGATTACAATGTGTTATAAGCAAAAAAAAATCCTTTATTCTATTTATTCAAATTATTTAGTTAAATACATCAAATTTTTAAAGTAGAATGATTACGAAAACCATATGGGTCATGGTGCTGGTGTCTTATTATTGAGAGTTCTGCTGTACACAAAGGTCGTAATTGAACAAACGTAAAACAAACATATGTAACGGGTAAAGCCTAGTACTCTGTTCAAATTTGTGAAAAATGTTGAGCAAAATTTTTGATTTCACACGAAAATTTAGACATGTATCAGTGTTACTTATCTTGCGAGTTTGTACAATTTGACGTTTTTATTCTTGTAAAGTATGCGACATTATTTTGCGTATGTAAACCAACCTCACATTTATTTTACTAAAATTTATTTTTTTAATAAAAAATTTAATAAAAAAGAAAGTAAATATGGATAAAAAACTGTTACCGGTTGTGATATATTAATTTTTTTTATTTCTTTTTAAATATCAATAAAATCAGTTCATATTTTTTTGTTTTTGCTTAAAATTCCACGTGAAATAAATGCAGCTTACATTACATAGCGTCTTCACCTGACAATTTTTTGTCATACCAAACGTCAAAGTCTATATAAAACAAGTTATAGTGCTATATTCGGCTGTGCCGAATCTTTGATACCCTCCACCGACAGTTCGAATGTTTAAGGAGTAATATCTGTATGATGTTATTATAATCTTAAACTGTGACGATTTGTTATTAATTATGGTTTAAGGCAACCAAACTGTTTTCCGGTAGAAGGGTTTATATGAGGCCTAGGGTAAATTACGGACCGATCATCACGAAATTTCACAGCGTCATTTCTAGTCCTTTAAAACTGTGACGTACCAATTTCTGTTATGATAGCATTATTAATTATGGTTTTATGTGTACTGAACTGTTTTCCGGGAGTAGGGTTTCTATGGGGCCTAGGGTAAATTATGTACCGATCTTCACGAAATTTCACAGTATCATTTATAGTCCTATAAAACTGTGACGGGCCAAAATTTGTTATGATTGCATTATTTTTTACGGTTTTAGGCGTACTAAACTGTTTTCCGGGAGTAGGGTTTATATGGGGCCCAGGGTAAATTATGGACCGATCTTAACGAAATTACACAGTTTTATTTCTTGTCCTATAAAACTTTGATGTACCAAATTTTGTTATGATAGCAATTTTTTTTACGGATTTAGGCGTACTAAACTGTTTTCCGGGAGTAAGGTTTATATGGGGCCCAGGGTAAGTTATCGACCGATCTTCACGAAATAACACAATTTTATTTCTTGTCCAATAAAACTTTGATGTACCAAATTTTGTTATGATAGCATTACTTTTTACGTTTTTAGGCGTACTAAGTTGTTTTCCGGGAGTAAAGTTTATATGGGGCCTATGGTAAATTATGAACCGATCTTCACGAAATTTCAAAGATTTATTTTTAGTTCTATAAAACTTTGATGTACCAAATTTTGTTATGATAGCATTATTTTTTACGTTTTTAGGCGTACTAAGTTTTTTTCCGGAAGTAGGTTTTATATGGGGCCTATGGTAAATTATGGACCGATCTTCACGAAACTTAACAGTTTAATTTCTAGTCCTATGTAACTGTGACTTGCCAAAATTTGTAATGATAGCATTGTTAGTTAGGGTTTTAGGCTTAATATACTGTTTTCCGGGAGTAGGGCTTATATGGGGCCTAGGGTAAATTATTGACGGATCTTCACGAAATTTCACAGCGTGATTTCCAGTTAAATAATACGAATTGTTGCGAAATCTTATATCATTCTGTGCATTTTTCCACCATTTATGTTAGTTTTTGTAACAAAATTATCAATTTTTTTTAGGTGGTGGTTCCACATTTTGATTCATAGCTCAGATCCTATTGAACTGATTTTGCTGAATTTCAATCCCAAACTGCTTAGGATAACTACAAGCAATTTGACACCAAGTTTGTTGATTTCTTTTGAGTTTTTCGAAAGTGAGCGTGTTTTCAACAGACTTAACTAACAATGCTATCATTACAAATTTTGGCAAGTCACAGTTACATAGGACTAGAAATTAAACTGTTAAGTTTCGTGAAGATCGGTCCATAATTTACCATAGGCCCCATATAAAACCTACTTCCGGAAAACAACTTAGTACGCCTAAAAACGTAAAAAATAATGCTATCATAACAAAATTTGGTACATCAAAGTTTTATTGGACAAGAAATAAAATTGTGTTATTTCGTGAAGATCGGTCCATAACTTACCCTGGGCCCCATATAAACCCTACTCCCGGAAAACAGTTTAGTACGCCTAAAACCGTAAAAAATAACGCTAGCGTAACAAAATTTGGTACGTCACAGTTTTTTAGGACAAGAAATAACACTGTGAAATTTCGTGACGATCGGTCCATAATTTACCTTGGGCTCCATATAAACCCTACTACCGGAAAACAGTTTAGTACGCCTAAAACCGTAAAAAATAATGCAATCATAACAAATTTTGGCTCGTCACAGTTTTATAGGACTATAAATGATACTGTGAAATTTCGTGAAGATCGGTACATAATTTACTCTAGGCCCCATAGAAACCCTACTCCCGGAAAACAGTTCAGTACACCTAAAACCATAATTAATAATGCTATCATAACAGAAATTGGTACGTCACAGTTTTAAAGGACTAGAAATGACGCTGTGAAATTTCGTGATGATAGGTCCATAATTTACCCTAGGCCCCATATAAACCCTTCTACCGGAAAACAGTTTGGTTGCCTTAAACCATAATTAATAACAAATCGTCACAGTTTAAGATTATAATAACATCATACAAATATTACTCCTTAAACATTCGAACTGTCGGTGGAGGGTATCAAAGATTCGGCACAGCCGAATATAGCACTCTAACTTGTTTAATATGAAGTTTGACGTTTGGTATGACAAAAAATTGTCAGGTGAAGACGCTATGTTATTTCACAGTTGTAAAAAAATTTTGCCACAAACATTTTGGAACTTTTTCACAAAATGAACAGAGTACAACTCTATCAACATTATTTCATAGATATTCCGCACAAGTTTTTTTCATATGCATTTTGACAGCATTTCACGTGAAATGTTGAACAGAGTACCAGGCTTAAGTAAATAATAATATCCTCTCACTTTGACTTAAGTCAATTCCCATGACTTTGACTTATTGACAAACTGTGATTAATTTGATGCTAATGTGTCCTTTCTCCGATGTTACTGCGTCATTGCACTGAGGACATGTTTGTCATTTATGTGATGCCGATGTGTCATCCCATTGATGACATAATTTCATTTTGACCTTTATGACACTTTGGCCAAGTGATGTTAAGGTTGACATCACCATGATGAAAAGTGTCATGGGGTTCAAAAACGGAGGCACTTATCATAGTACTGATGTCAAAATACATCAGCGTTATGAAGCCTTTTCTATCAGTGTAGTTTCAGCTCCCAGATTTTTTTAAATAAGTAATGATAACTAAAATTGACAAACTGTGGAAAAAAATAGCTGAAATAATATAAATGGTAAAAATGGCCAAGTAAATAGCCAGTTATATCAAAAATCGCCAGTCGCCAAATGGAAAATCCCACCGCTAAACACGTTTCAAAATCGCCACGTTTGGCGAGATATCTGACAGCCCTGGGTCCATGATAACCCATGGGTCCGAAATGGTCTTTAAATAATGTGCTGTGGGGGATCAAATGGTCGGGTTTGACCGATTATAGGTTTTACTTGTTTTGTTTTTAATTTGATTGAATAAAAAGTGTTATACATTACTTTATTTTACAGCGAAGTTTTGGTAAGATTTATGTCAATTTGGTACAATTTTGCCATTGAGACGGTACAATTTAAGAATTGTCAGATCCCAACAGTGATAAACAACAGTTCAAACAAATTAGCTTTTATTAATTCCACAGAAAACCAAAACAAAACCAAATTGGTATTTTGTTACATTCATATGTGCATACACATTATATACATATTTTTTTTTTTTTTTTTGGGGAGATCACGAATTATTAAAACTTATTAATATTTAGTAGTTATTATTAATAGCAACTTGGTAAAATTTTTTTGTATAAATTTTCCATTTGTAAACTAAAAACACATTTAATTACATTTTTCCCCAACGTTTCGTCAATTTTTTGTTGACTTCTTCAGGGGAGCATTTTTAAAGTGTGTATATGTTACATTAAATAAAATATAAGTAAACGAAATAATTTTTAATTATTAAATTTGTAATTGACATTATTTTAATTTGTGTAATTTAAACTAGATTCTGAGTCGATCAGGACTAGGATTTATATTTTAAGGTGTTACACACATCAGCACAAATGCATAATACCCTCTCCACTATTGTGGTGTGGGTATAAATAATACAATCCCTTTGGATAGCAATGAAGTACATATATTGTATGTACAGAAAAATATACAGCTATAAGACACCAGCAGAATGTAATAAATTGTCTGGCCCGCTGCGGCCCGCGTCAGCATTCTTTGTAACACACGATATAGTGATAATTTATAAATTGAGTGCATTTAACCTAGGGCTTCTAATTTCCCGGACTTTTTCTACTCCCGGGAAACGAAACAAAAAAAATCTTATTCCCGGGAATCCCGGTATTCCTTGAATAAAACAAAGACTTCAATAAATGAGTTCAAGACAAAAGTTTTTACTTTTTTAAAAGAATGTACACATACATATACAACAGTCCAAAAAAAAATTGCTTTATTAATTCCACAGAAAACCAAAACAAAACCAAATAAATGTTAACATGCATTTGGAGATCACGAATTATTAAAACTTATTAATATTTAGTAGTTATTATTAATTGCAACAGTATTATTAAAGCATTTAAAAGCTCATCAGAGATTCTATTTCTAATCCTTGTTGATATGTATATTGCCTGCTACCGAAAACGTGCTCTCGCTTTCTACAGACGTTGGTTTTATACTATAATATTTATAGTAAGAAGCGCATCATACAAAGCTTATAAATTTGTTGGCCTGGCTTTTGTATTTGCTTTACATTTTTTTTTAGAATTTGTAGATGGTTGGTTCATTATCTGGTGTTGCTGATGGTGTTTCGTGTACATTTTCATTTTCTACATCATTAAGCTTTTTAGACATTTAATCAGCAATTAAAAAGACCGTTGATTTGTGAGTTGTTTTTAGTAATTTTAGTAAAGAATATATTTTTATTACTCGTTTTTGATTTTAACGATGCTTGCAAATTGAAATTTCAAAATATTTAATTTGAAATTCCCGGAAAAACTTTTTCGGGATTAATTTTAAAAAAATGAACCCGGGATTCCTGGAAATTCTTTCCCGCGTAGAAACTCTTAATTATTTAATGCTTCTTAAATTTATTTTCGGAAGGCCGCTTAATATGGAAGGCCTGGTTAATTAATGACCGATTACTTCTAGTCATATAAAGCTGAATGGGACCAAATTTAACTGCCATATATATATATATTTGTTACGGTTTTAGTGGTATATTAATGATATCCCAAAATGGGTTTTATATGGGCGTAGGGTATATTATATGGCATCACTAGGTTCGATCTCTGAATCAAACATTATGCTTTATTTAATAATTTGAATCATTATGTTTAATCATTTCACTAAAACTCCTGAGAACTTTTTTGATGTTTTTTTCTAATTGCAATTTGTTTAATCTTTTAAGGAGGCAAACTAAACGCCACACCATTTAAGGTATATCTTAAAAATCCACATATATGATTTTTTTTAAAGCGAAAAAGCGTAGCACTAAATAACTATTTGCTTATCAAAAACAATGTTCACCCAACAATTCCTCTAGACAAATTGAAAATTTTCAAAAAAAAAAAACAAAAACCCCGAAAAAAATTGAATCGTGAATTCGAAAAAAACCAAAAAAACAAATCAGTATGACGATGAAGTAACTGCACACAATCAAACTGAAAGAACACATCATGAATGTTAAATTAGTAACGAAATCGAACAGAAATTACGTTTGGACAGATTTACGGATAGGCGACAATAACTACAAACGGCTACAATTATTATAGGAGAATAGGAACAACAATTAAGTTTAAAGAGGAATAATGATCGTTTCAAAAAAAAAAACCATATTTTTAACAAAATAACCAAATCAGCAACAAAATAACAACAACATGTAAGAAAGTATAGTCGGTCAAGCCCGACCACATGATACCCAACTAACACCACAATATTTAAAAAGAAATTTGGGGACCATGGGCAATTATGCACCCACCAGAACAACATAATGGTTTAAGTTTAAGATTCATGTAAAAGTTCTTAGTGCCGAATGTTATTTAGATATGAGATTTGTTTGCCTTTAAGTGGTTTTAGGAAGGGGCTGATATGGGACCTATGGTTAATTAAGGAGCTACTAGCACAATATAGATACTATCGAAAAGTTATTGTTGCCAGTTTGTATATCACTACCAACACTGAAAAAACAAATTAATCCATCCGTACTTAAATCTAGCCGAAGCGGTGTCAATACGGATTTCCTTAAATCAAGTACAGAACGCTTGATTTAAGTACGGATTATTCAAGTACGAAATACTTTACTTATCGATATTTTATCCCGAATTCGTACTTAAAATAGTCCGAAAACAGGATTGACTTAATTAAAAGTGAGATAAAATCAATCTCAAAATGTATTGGATTCAAGAATTTCTAAGACGGTTTAAGCTCGATTCATACTTTAAATAATCCTTATTTTACTTACTCGTTACACATGTTTATTTTACTTTTATTGCATTTCGCCCTTTAGTAACAGAAGAATCATTTCTCAATTATAAGATACCAGCAGCAGGCCCAATATGGTTTCCGTAATCATTTTACTTTGAAAATTTGATGTATTTAAGGAAATAATTTTAAAAAATAGAATACGGGAATTATTGCTTCTTATATTACTTTTTAAACATGAAAATAATCTATATATTTCTTCTTGTAGTGTTGTTGTTGTGTCGACAACAAACTTAGGCCGAGTTTTTGAGATGTGGATTAAGTTTAAACTTAGTGTAACGTAGTCTGAAACTTGGATTTTTCCATCGAAATGTGATTTTTTTTGTTATTATTTCATTAAAGACTAACATTTTAAGTAAAACTTAGCTGTTCCGTCAAAATTTTGTATACAAATTTGAAAATGGCGGCACAAATCAGTTTTCAGATTAACAAAACCTAGTTTAACTGAGATCTCAAAAACCCAGCCTTAAACAAAGGCGTATGCACGCATATTGGTTTTCGAAAGCTTTCCCATTTTGGGTTATTTAAAGTAATTTTAAGTGTTATACGTACTTAAATTTTTGAGTACGACTCTGTGAACATTTATAGGGAAGTTGTGGCATAATAGTAATATTTGGAGGGCTCAGAGCTGAAGCGAACCAAGTCAAAAAAGAAAATTGGAAAATATATTCCGTTTAAGGAAGTAAATTGCCATTAATTACTGGAGCCACTGACTTGGGTTTATTAGCGTTACCTTGGGAACGAAACTGTTTTTGATTTACACCATTACAGAACTGGATTGAGTTAAATTTTGCGGAGATTTTGGCACCAGATTTGAAATACATATACGTGATATATTTTATGACTTGGTTCGGTTCAGCTCTGAGCCCTCCATTTTTATGGTAGCTACGGTCAAATATGGACCGATTTTAATAGAATTTGGTAAAATTATCTAGATTGCCATAGAATATGTTTAGACCAAATTTAATCGAAATATCAGTCGAAGTCGTTGTCGGTTGAAATTTTGGCCGAAATCATTTGAATTTCACGACAACGACAATACAAAAAACAAAGAAAGTTTGTCGAATTTACGGCGTTTGTCACAATCATAACCCATGTTCTGACAATCGCACGTTTTGAAATCGCAAAACTCTAGTTTTATTTTATGGTGTTCTAAATAAATACATCGAGCTCTGCATGCGATATGCCATTCTTAAAAATATTCTAATTACCTTTATCATACTTTTGCAATTTAAAGGTACCAAACTTCTTGCGATTTACAGAACACCTATTATGCGATTTCTAGTCAGAATCGCAAATGTTAAGCGTTTTGCGATTGTCAGAACATGCCGGATAATACCAATTTTGAAAAACGAATGATTTTTGATTACGACAACGACACTAATAATAAGGCCGAATAAGATGGTTTAGGCGCACAAAGACTTTATTCATTATCGGAATGAAGCTTGTAAAGATGCCACGTCAAATTATAGACCGAGCATAATTATAATTTTTAATAGGCTTGGTCATTAAATTTTCGCCAAAACTGCGACCTGTACTTTGCGCACAAGGTTGGCATGGATAGACAGCTGCACGGACGGACATCGTTAGATCGATTCAAAAAGTGATTCTAGGTCGATCGGTATACTTAAAGGTATAATATTTTAATGCGTTGCAAACATCAGCACAAACGCATAATACCCTCTCCACTACTGCGGTGTGGGTATAAAAACTTATAAAAATCCAAAACTACATTTCGTTACCTTAAACGCAAAAGTCCCTTACTGAAAAAAAAAAAATTAAAAATAGTGTTTTTAATTAAGTTGATGCAATACATAAAACACAAATGTCCACAAAAAATATGGCAAACTTTAAACGAAAATAAATTATTAACAAAAAAAATACAAACGGCCCTATCTACAAAACAGTATATGGATAAACGCTAAAAGACCTAACTAAAGCGGCTCATACACTTGCAATAAAATTTTCCAATTTTACTTATTTTACAATTATGTATATCGCCAATGTTTATATAATATTTGAAGGTGGCACAATAAATTGGCAACAATCAAAAGACTTGATTTTTATTGCCCAACGAAAAGAAAGTGAAATGTGTTGACAGCATTGTACAATGCTGTTTATGTTATTCCTATAGGTTATGTTCACCTTTTTATTGAATGAATGAAACCATTGTTCAACTTATTGCATAATATAGGACAAAATTGAAATAATATGGTGAATATCATATACAATAATATTGCACAGACTAAGTCTGTGTCCATACGGCTCATGTCTTATTGACAAGATTGCTACTTTATAGGCGAGAGGGACGAGAGGAAAAGAAACGAGTACACAGATGCATGTACTGTCTTTACGTTTTGCTTTCTTAAGCTGGAGGTCCATACCACGCGTTTTCGCCTCCACGCAGCGCATGCTTTTATAACCTTACTTGCGTTCTAAGTTTCAAGTTACATGCAACGCTTTTTATGCAGCAGCAGCACAAGTAAAAATAAAATTTAATTTGTCAAAATCAGCTGATTTGTTAGAACGCTGCTTGTGACGCTTACAAAAGTAGAAAGTAAACCTACTTTTCGCCTCAAGGCATCTACGCTTTTGTGCATGTAACTTACTACGTATAGCTACACAGATTCTACTTTTTTGAAAAAGCGAGTAATGCGTGGTCTGGACCTCAAGCTTTATTCGTTGTTTAATTTTGATTTTAATATCAAACAAAACAAAATAAAAAACATGTCGTCAACATGACATGATTCATTTGAACGCCAATTCATGTTCAAAGAAGAAAAAGGAAGAATCTTGTCAATAAGACATGTGCAGTATGAACTCAGACAGTTTGCATAATATGCCAAATTGTCAACTGTCAACAAAATTAGTAGGTTTTATAAGAAAAATAGAAGAAACATTTATTATAAACAGTTTAAGGCAATTTATAAATTAATCATGTTAAATTGTTTTTTGCTTCTCCTGAAAAATTTTCAAAATGTTAAATAGGGCCTTTTGCATTTTATGTAACGATTTATTATTTTGTATTCGTATGAAAGATATGCGATTTTTTTTTATTTTATTATTTTAGTTTTTTTTTATAATTTTATTCCATGATTTCGATTTTGCACTAGCCTGCCTTTCCTGAGCCATTCAACTGGTATATAAATCTAACACAAATCAAGGGAAAGACATCATTTCTTTGGTGGAAACTTAAGTGTTAAGTTTAGCTCCAGTACTGCTGATCAGTTTCTATTCGCGAATTTAAGTTAAAAATTTTTTTAAAAGAACCAGCATATTCAGTGAAAAATAAACTTTTTTTGTTTAAAGGATAAATTAATTCATTAAAAAAAAAAAACAAACCAAAAAACTCAAAATGAAATTCAGTGCTATTCTTGCTTTGGCTGTTCTTGTGGGCCTTGTTGCCAGCAGCAGTGCTTTCCCAGCTCAAAAAAGTATGTGTTTTAAATATGAAAAAAAAAATTTTTAATTGAAAAATAGAAATCCAAAAAAAAATATTTAAATAATTAATGCAAAAAAAAACTTGCCAAAGGACTAAAATTTGTACATCCTGGAAAAAAGAATTAATTGAAATCATAAACTTAGCGTAAAAATGTATTTGAAAGCAAAATTCTTGATTTTTATTTAAATATTCAATTTACATATTTATGAATACGGCAGTAAAAGTTTTAATAATATTAAATACCCTGCAGGAAAACCTTTGATCAGTGTCTCCAAGTCGCCAGTTTTGTCGTTTATTTTAGTGACTTTTTACTGAAACTGTGCATCTACATTTTTGCCTGTAAAACTAGAATTAGTGAATAAGCCTTCTGCCTTTTTTAAATAACTGCATGGCAGCTTTCATTTGGTTTAAATTAATTTCACATTTAAATAATATTATCAGTGCGTAAATCTAGTAAACATATTTAAAAACGTATTATAATGAACTATTGAGTCTATGATTCCAATGTCTTCATATGGTTCCACAAGGTGTACCTGGTCAAAAGTTCTCAGCCAGAAAGCATTGTCTGGTCTGCTACTCGTCATTAGTCTATAGTTAGGCAGTACAGTTTCACTATTGAAATTTCCTACAGGGTGTATTCGACTTTTGAAAATCGTATGGTGTTTTCTTTTCTACAAAAAAATGTGACCATTTTATTTAAAAAAATGCAATTTGGTGTCTGTTTCTTAAAAATTGCGCTCCCGAAAAGGGTGGCTTGTTTTATTCTCAAAAAAACTCACCCTTTTCGGGAGCAAAAATTGCATTTTTTAAATAAAATGTCACATTTTTTTGTAGAAAAGAAAACACTATTAAAGAATGGAAAAAAGCCCAGTTTGCAACATTTCGTGGCAAAACTGTATTCTAAAAAAAGAATTTTGTTCTTGATTTTTATTTAAATATTCAATTTACATATTTATGAATACGGCAGTAAAAGTTTTACTAATATTAAATACCCTGCAGGAAGAAAACGTTGGATCAAGTGTCTCGAAGTCGCCAGTTTTGTCGTTTATTTAAGTGACTGTAAAGCTAGAATTAGTGAATTAGCCTTCTTTCTTTTTTAAATAATTATATGACAGTTCCTTTTATTAATTAAAAAAAATTTTGTGCACCCATTTGGTGTTAATTAATTACACATTTCAATAATATTATCAGTGCGTATATCTAGTAAAAATATTTAAAAACGTAGACTAGAAATATTATAATGAACTATTGAATCTATGATTCCAATGTCCTCATTTGGTTCCACAAGGAGTACCTTGTCAATAGTTTTCAGTTTCAATGACAAGCACGTGATAAGCCTAGAAAGCATTGTCTTGTCCGCTATTCGTCATTTGTCTGAGTTCATAAGGCTCATGTCTTATTGACAAGATTCTTCCTTTTTCTTATTTGAACATGAATTGGCGTTTAAATGATTCATGTCATGTTGGCGACATGTTTTTTATTTTGTATAGTCGTGCGTATGCATGTGTGCTTTTTTGATATTGAAAACAATAGCTGCTTTCGTTTACCCCAAGATTTGTACAAATTTGCACTGGATTTTACTGAAATGCGTTCGCGTACACATAAATTTGTAAAATTTTCATGTTACTCACCTACTGGATTTTACTGGAAAAGTAAACGAACGCACATAATAACAAAATTAAACAACGAATACAAAAGCAAAACGTAAATACAGTACATGCATCTGTGTACTCGTTTGTTTTCCCCTCGTCCCTCTCGCCTATAAAGTAGCAATCATGTCAATAAGACATGAGCCGTATGAACACTGACTTAATCTATAGTTAGGCAGTACAGTTTCACTATTGACATTTTCTACAGGGTGTATTCGAGTTTTGAAAATCGTATGGTGTTTTCTTTTATAAAAAAAATGTGATATTTTATTTAAAAAAAATGCAATTTGGTGTCTGTTTCATAAAAATTGCGCTGCCCAAAAGGGTGGCTTGTTTTATTCTAAAGAAAACTCACCCTTTTCGGGAGCAAAAATTTGCATTTTTTAAATAAAATGTCGCATTTTTTTGTAGAAAAGAAAACATTTCGTGGCAAAACTTTATTCTAAAAAACTTTCAAACTACCATCGATAATTGTGATTTTTATTATTTAATTTACAGCCAATCCCACGATGTCACACGTTAACGTTCGCATAGAAAATTACATTTAAAACAAAGACAATTTCTAAAATTTGTTTTTGATTTAAATGTTATTTTCTATGCGAACGTTAACGTGTGACATCGTGGGACTGGCTGTTATTTTTCGAGATAAACTAAAAAAAACTGTGTCGTTTTTGATTCTACATAAAACTCTGGTTTAGTTAATCGAGTCGATAAATAAGCAATATTTTGACTCATTTTCGATCTGCAGGTGCGCTGAGGTTAACAGCATTCGACATTATATAGAACTCGAAATCGATGCAACTTTGCGAAGAAAACCCTCACTTTAATCCCATTTTGCATACTGGGAATTGTTGCAAAAAACGTAAATACTTGTATTTTCTAATTTATCTCAATTATCTGTGAAATGTTAAACGTTCTTAAAAGAGCTTTTATGCTCTTTATCCTTACAAAAATTTAAAACAAATTTCACAAGATTTCCTTAAAAGCTTTAAAACAAAAAATCGTTTTCAAAAAGCTTTTTACCAAAACCTTTTTATAGAGAAAAAACTATTTTTTATTAAAAATAGTTTCATCGAAAGGATATTTTAGAAAGACATTTAAAACAAAATTCACAGATATTAAACATAAGCTTTTTATAACTTAATCCTTTCTATGTTTTTAAAACAAGTTTTCCTAATATTCCTTGAGTCTTTTAATTAAAACCCAGTCTTTAAAAAATAGACTTTTACCAAAGTCTTTTCCTTTTTGCAAAGAAAATTTTTAAAAAATGTATTTTTAGAAAGTTTTTAAACCAACAGATTTTATTAAAACATTTTTATGCTAAAAAATTCAAAATATAACTATTTTTAAAGCTTTTTTATAAAAAAAAGTTTTTTTAGAATCTTTTTTAGGAAAATTCTTTTTACAAAAAAACTTTAAAACAACAATGTTTTTAATTAATTTTAAAAAGCTTCTAACTAAAAAGACTTTTCCTTTTCAGAAAGAAAACTTTTAATAAATATCTTTTTTGGAAGCTTTTTTCCAAAAGGTTTTATAGAAAAAATTAGAGAAAATAGCTATTCTTAAAGCTTTTTAACAATAAAACTGTATTACAAGATATTTTTGCCTAAAAGTCTTTCTTGAAGTTTATAAAGCTTTTCCTAAAACTTTTTTAGAAAAATATTTTTTACAAAAAAAAATTTTGTTAAAAAATGTTTTAAGCTAATTTTCAACGTTTTTCTTAAAAGCTTGTTTTTTGAACAGGTGTTTCCCTCGAGTTTTTTTAACTTTTAAAAAGCTTTAAACACAAATGTTTCTTACTTCTTCTCAAAGTTTTTCCAGGCTTTTATTAAGCCTTTCATGCATTGGATGTGTGCAAAAAGACTTTTTAAAACCAATTTTTGCATTTCTAATGTTAAATTTTGCAAAACAAAATATTACAAAAAGAATTTGTAGTCCCTTACTTCAGTTTTGCTTTCGACTTGAACATAAATTAATGCTTATTGTGTTTAATATTAAGCTTTTAAAGAAAAATAAAGCTGAAAGGGTTAAAAGCCAGCCCAGTTTAAAATGTTTTTACTAAAAAGACTTTCCTTTACAGAAAAGTTATCTTAAAAGTTTTTAAGTTCTTAATTTTTTTTTAACTAGACACTTTTATAAATCAAAAGCTAAAAGATTATCGTTTAAATAATATTCAAAAAGTTTTAAAAGGCAATTTAATTTAAAGAAAAAAAACTTTTTAACATTTTAATTTTTAAAGATTTTCTAAAAACTTGTTAACCAAAAAAGGTTTTTAACAAACTTAAAATTCTTCTACAAAGTATTGTTTCTTCCTCGAACCAATTTTAAACAAAATCTGAGTCTAAACTAAAATTCCAATATTTTTTCAAAGCAAATTAGAATCAAAATGAAGCTTTTGAAATTTAAAACAAAACCAAAAATGCTTAGAATTTAAATATTTTTTTATAAAATCTAGTTTAGATTTTTCAGAAGTTCCTTGGACTTATAAAATATGAAAGTATTGAAAGCACCATCGAATGTTCCACAATTTCGAACGAATACGAACCTATAGAAAATTAAATATGAAAAATATTTTTTAAACTCAGTGTCACTCGTAAAACTGCTCTGAGTGGAGAAGCAGCTCGCGCTTTTTGTCATTATTTCGTAAGGGCAAACAGGTCGTTTTTGTTTGTCTGCTTTTGTTGCGTTTTGCGTTGTCACCCCGCATTGGTTAGTGTTTCGGCGTCGTATAACTGTACCGAGTTACAGTTTTTGCGGTATCTGCATTAACTATATGCAATCGTTTTTAACCTCAATTTGAGGTTTTGTCTGGTGGAGAACTATTAATAACTCATGTGACTGGTGGAGAACCAATATAACTCAGACGTTTTACTGGTGGAGTACCAAGGAAATAACTCAGACGTTTTACTGTGGAGACAAGATATACTCTGGAGCTTATTCTGGAAGCTCTTCGCCTTCCTATACGAAGGTCTAGGTCGATCGAGGACTAGTGGATGAGGCTCCAACAAACCGTGTGATACCCTGGCAATATAACTCTAGATAGTTAGCCAAAAACTTTTAGTGTTTAAGCAAAGTCAAAAAAAAAAACTCAGTGTTTTTCATAAAGATTGTCTATGCGAACGTTAACGTTAGAAATTTTTGAACAGGCAGTAAATAAAAGTTTTCGTAGTCTAAAATACGAAAATCGTTTATTTTAAGAATTTCTAAACAAATTTTTTAAATACTTTTAAAAGTTTGCACGCAAGACCAATCTAAAGTTGTTGTTTACATATTCAAAAATCCATCCTAAAGTTTTAAAAAACTAACTTTTACACAAATTTTGTTTTGTTTCCAATAACCCCTAAGTTCCCCAAATTTAAATTTAATAATACAGAGTAAACATTCTTAAACAAAATCTTAACATTTGAAAGGGTAAAAATGTTTAAACTCCTACAACTATTGAATGCACATCTTAAATTCCAGATGTACAAATTTTTACCTTAAACAATTACAAAATCATAGTCGTAGTTCAATTTCTAACTCATGTAAGTTGCTTAATAATTAATTAGGAATGATTTACTACCAACGCCCTGCCCAATACTATGCTGCTCCTCAACGCATGATGTATGTTCAATATACGCATCCATCAACATTTGCTCGTTCAACCCAAGGAGCTGAAGCTTTGGTAGCTGGTGAATCTGTTGCCACTGGTACCTATTTACAAGGTACAAACATAAGTTAAAGCTGGTGATTTAGCAAAACTCTTAACTAATTTCCCCATTATTTTCTGCGTTTCCAGATTGTGACCACGCTGAAGCTGATATTTCGGCCGCTGGTCCAGCTGTTGCCTTAGAAGCCCCCGCTTCTGTTGATATTAATGCCGAACGTGGTGAAGGTGTTTTAGGCGAAAGTATACAAGCTGAAGCCGAAGCTTATCCCGTTGCTGGAGAATCTGTGCCTGCTTTCGAAGTGCCCGCTGATGTAGACATTGTTGCCGAAGAAAATGAAGTTTCCGATGATGACGCTAAAGTACCCCGTGACTTCAATTTGGACGGTGCTGACAGCAGCAAAGCTGTCGGTAATGCCGTTGCCGCCGAAGAAATTCCAGCTGAAGCCCCTGTTATCGATGTCGAAGCTCCCGTCGAAGTTAATGTTGATGAAGCCTCCGTTGAAGCTGGCGTAGCTGCTGATTTGCCTGCTCCCGCACCTATTGCCCCCGTTGCCAAGCCCGTCAACCGTTACTTGCCCGCCAAGAAGAAGGTTTACGTTGAATTGGACCAATCTGTTGAATCTGCTGAGGATACGGGTGTAGCTGTCGCCTCCGAAGAAGCCGATGAAGAAGAGGAAGAGCATGTAGCCCCAGTAGCTCCCACTCGTCGCCCTACTCGTCGTCCAGCTGCCAAAAAGCCCGCCAAGGCTGCCGCTCCCTCCAAGAAAGAGCAAAAACCTCTACCTGCTGGCACTTTCTTCCCCATTAACTTTGGTGGTACCAAGGGAGGTGCCATTGCCATTGCTAACTCTTTCAGCACTGGCGAAGGTGGTTCCGCTACCAGCCACGCCATCGCTTATGGTTCCCCCGATGCTGCCTCTCTTCGTGGTTGCGTAACATGCAAGAAACATTAAGTTGACTGTTGCTAAGACATTTTTTCTTTTTTATGTAATGTAAGCCATTGTTCTGTGCCCTATTATCGGTTTTAACGACTGCTATAGTTTTTTTTTTTCATTATTCGAATTTTATTTTAAACCCATGAAAATGTTTTATTGATTTTATTATTTTTAGTCCAATTGTAAAAGAACGAAACCCAAAAAAAAAACTAAATAAAAAAATATCCTTTAAAGAAATTTAAGAATTTTATTCAAAAATAGGGGTGAGAAAACTGGTTTCTATAAAAAAATTTGGGGCAGAATTTTGGATAGAAATATTTTTTTAAAGAAAGAGCATCCAATAAAAGAGAATAAGTTTGAACAATTCTGGGCTCGAGTTTTTGTATAGAACCAACTTTTCTATGGAAAAAGTTGTGCCAACCAGAGTTTTTCCTATAGAAAAAGTTGTGCCAACCAGAGTTTTTCCTACAGAAAAAGTTGTGCCAACCGGAGTTTTTCCTATAGAAAACGTTGTGCCAACCAGAGTGTTTCCTATAGAAAACGTTGTGCCAACCAGAGTGTTTCCTATAGAAAAAATTGTGCCAACCAGAGTTTTTCCTATAGAAAAAGTTGTGCCAACTTGACTTTTTCCTATAGAAAAAGTTGTGTCAACCAGAGTTTTTCCTATAGAAAATGTTGTGCCAACCAGAGTTTTTCCTACAGAAAAAGTTGTGCCAACCAGAGTTTTTCCTACAGAAAAAGTTGTGCCAACCAGAGTTTTTCCTATAGAAAAAGTTGTGCCAACCCGAGTTTTTCCTATATAAAAAGTTGTGCCAACCAGAGTTTTTCCTATAGAAAAAGTTGTGCCAACCAGAGTGTTTCCTATAGAAAAAGTTGTGCCAACCAGAGTGTTTCCTATAGAAAAAGTTGTGCCAACCCGAGTTTTTCCTATATAAAAAGTTGTGCCAACCAGAGTTTTTCCTATAGAAAAAGTTGTGCCAACCAGAGTGTTTCCTATAGAAAAAGTTGTGCCAACCAGACTTTTTTCTATAGAAAAAGTTGTCCCAACCAGAGTTTTTCCTATAGAAAAAGTTGTCCCAACCAGAGTTTTTCCTATAGAAAAAGTTGTGCCGACCAGAGTTTTTCCTGGGGTTAGTCTTTAATATCAATAATTTTTAAATTTAATAAAAAAACACCTCTTAATTGCTTGGTTTAAAACTTTGTTCGAAAAGGAAGTTCGGTATTTCTTTTATTTAATTGTAATTTTTTAGATTTTCTTTAACATTCAAGGTGCAATTTTTATTATATTTTGTTGTTTATCGAATATAATTAAAATTTTATTGATTTATTTTTATAATTTTTTTATATATGTATAATATATTGACAATTTTTCGTATATTGCAATATTTACTTATTTATAAATTGTTTATATGTAATTTTATTTATAATTTGTTAAATGGAAATTTTTGTTTAATAAAAAAAGAAAAAAAAAATCTGCTTGTTTTAAACGAAAACAGAATTAAAAGTTTTAAACGAAGAATAAAGACCATAAGAATTATTAATTAAAAGTTTAACATTTAAGTTAATTCCGAAAAAAAAGAATTTAAAGATTTTTTGAAAAATATTAAATAGAAAGCTTTTAAAACGAAAATTTTTTTTAAATTTAATAAGTAAAAATTTCTACTAAATATGTATGTACCAACAAAATTATGAATTTAGATGGGTTTTTTTTTATAAAGTAAATGGAAACATAATTTTTGTTTTTTAGTTAAAAGAGAACAGAAATGCTTAAAGTGAAACAAACGCTATCAGTAACCATATTTATCTTGTAAAGAAGACATAACATCATTAGCCAAAGAACTTATGCGGCCAGCTACTTTATGCACACCTTGGCGTACACTTTCTTTAACATCATCTAAATCAGGAGCTTGGAAATTAACACCAGTACTGTAACCTATAAAAGAAACAATGTAATGAGAGATTTATTAAATATTACAAAATTAGATTTTTACGAACCTCTTGGCCCTTGTCCTTGACTTGTGCCATCACCAAAGTAATCCGAAGACGAAATGGCTCTTGATCCTTGAAATCTAGACAAATTCGCACTCACGTCTGGTTGCGATTGACTATCGGAAAAGTATTGATCTGAACCAAAACCTTTAGCACTGCCAAATTTCTTTTGAGCCGCATTATCTTCGTAATTATTTGAGTTTTTATTTTGTGTTGATTTGCGTGAATAACTGTCATAACTGGTGGAAGAAGGCAGCGTTGTTTTTGGTTTAGGTTTGGAGTCGGCGCCATCACCGCCAGCACCAAACATTGATGTTATATTAGAGTGTGTTGAGCCAATAGGTTCGATGGTTTCAAAACCCATTATTTCTAATTCATGCTTATCTAGTTTAGAAACGCCGGAGGAGAGACCGTTGCCACCACCGCTATACATGCTAGTCGAATAATCATTAAAGAAGCTATCGTTATCAAAGGCCGACAACTTATTTGATGAGGAATTGTTGGAGTTTTTGGGAGCCGGAGCTTGTTGTATGGTCTCCATATCACTTAAAACTGAATGGGAAATGTCAGCGCTAAAGAGAAAAAAAATTTAAAATGTTAAAAATACGAATCTTGCAGTCGAAAAGAAAAGTAATATTACAAAAAATGCCTTTTTAAATCACGCCATTCATAAAAAAAGTAAACAATTTTTCTCTCTAGATTTGGCGTTTCCAAAACTTTGGAAAGACATTTTGTTTACGATAGGATTGTTTTTAATAGATACAACTTTTGCACAGTAAAATTGAGATCCAAAAATTTGTTTAAGAAAAATTAATGTTCAAAATTTTATTATTATTTAGTTTCTTAAAACTCTGTTGGCACAACTTTTGCTATAGAAAATCTCTACACCAACAACTTTTTATAAAAAAGAAATACTACAGCCGCAAAAATTACTTACTTTCCTTTTAAATTAAAGCCCATACCCAAACGTTCCATCTGCTTGGCTTTCACTGGGTCAACGGATCTTAATTTATTTTCCTGCTGGGTTTGTTTTAGCGATAAATCCTGATAGGCCAAGCGCATGCTTACCACAGACTCATGTTCCTCTTCAGCAGTTAGTGGTTTATCAGGCACAATTGGAGCATCTTTTAATTGATTGGCCATGTTGGCACGTTGTTCAATTTCAGCAAAATTTGTTTTAACTTTAGTAGCACCTAAGCCGCCTGTTTTGCGTGCACCCAACTAAAAGGAAATAGAGTATAAAAGACAAAGCTTTTACTAAAATATAAAGTATAACATATACCCCAGATTTCTTGGGCTGTATCTTGCGCGCTCCTATAGAAGAAGTCATGGTTTGTTGCGGTACTACCGAATTTAAAAAATCTACACTAGGAGCACCGATTAAAGTATCAGCGGTGGGTTTGTCATCTGTTGACGGCGTTAAAGATTTAATAGGTAAATCGATCTAGAATAAAGAAATTTTTTCATAACTTCAGTTTTTATAATTTCAAATACATTTTTTTAAAAGATTAAGTACATTCAACTTTAAAACTGCATGCTTATAAAGTAAAATTATATAACTTGAAAGCTAGTGCTGCGTATTGTTAATAAATGTAATTACCTTTTGCACATTATTACTTTCGCCATTATTATTTTCAAAAAATGCGTCTTTATTATTATCGTTATGGCATAGGGCAAAGAAATCTTCCTCCTCTTTGGCATTATCATTATTTTCCGTTCTTTCTTGGTGATTATCCAAGTAAAGCTGCTTAATCAAAACAATATCCGAATAGTTGTTTAAAATAAAATATTAATGTGAGTGAAGGAGTGGTTTGAGCAAAAAAAATACACAAAAACAAAATCAATAAACATATAAAAAATAACAAGATTGTTAATAAAATTAAACAAAAATAAAATATAAGAACAAAGCAAACAAATTTAAAAAACAGCCAACACACAAACCATTAGAGCTGAAATAAACTTTTTTCAATCTTTTTCCATATTCACAGCTTTTTTTCTATAGAAAAATTCACGTCGCACACAACTTTGCACAACTTAGAAAACCTTGTTCGCACAACTTTTTCTATAGAAAAACTGAGATTTTAAAACTTGTTATAGCTTCCAATTTCTCTTTAAAAATACATTGATACCGACATATTAAAAAAACATCTTTCGTAATGTAACTCTTGTGTCAAAACTTTTTCTGCAACTTTTTTATGTTTTATAATTCTAAGGCCCGTTTTCACAACTTACCGATAACTAAAGGTAGGATTTTATCGGCCGTATAAAAAGTGTTCCATTATTACAACTTTACTTTAAACTACCAGGTAGGATGAACCTTAATTTACTTTATCGCTCACTTTAGTTTATATTAAAGTTTAAATAATGGAACACTTTTTATTAGGCCGATTAAAGTCTACTTTTAGCTATCGGTAAGTTATGAAAATGGGTCTAAGGAGATTTCCTATAGAAAATGTATAAAGCTTTTAAAAGAAAAATTGTTTTTTTTATATGCAGAAAATTATTTGTTCCAAACTTGTTTTATAAAGAATTATTTTATAGAAATTTAATATTAAGATTTCATGACTGGTTTGTATTTTTGGTCTTTAAATTAAAACTTTAAAAATCTTGAAGTTACCTTTACTATTCTCATTATCTCAAGCTTACCTTTGTACCATGTAATTTCATGGCCTGTTGAGCAAGGCCAGATAATTTATCGCGATACAACTGAGCCGCACGTGAATTGTATTTTTGTTGAGCATCCGTTGAGGTGCAATTATGTTGGCGGAAAAATTGTGCAGCATTTGCATTACCTCCCAATTGCATTTGACGCAACTGCAGCCAAGTCCAGTTAGTGTCCAAATTTGTGGAACGCACAAAAGTCAAGTGAACGCCCAGGCTACGGTGGACTGCTGAACAATCTATGCAAATGAAAACACCATAAGTGACCGAAGACCAAGTGGGAGCCTTGGCACCACAATCAAAACAAGCCTAAAAAAAAGATATTTATGAATATGTACCTACAATACAAAATTCCTTAAGATAAAAACAGCAATCATTCTTTTCTGGGCCCTCATTTCTTTTTTGTTAAGGACGTCATCAATTTTTTTTTTTATTAAGTTTTTTAACTCCCTTATCTTTCACCTCTACTACAATACTTTAAAATTAGGTAAAATCTATAAAATTGTCTAAAACCGTTTGTTCAAAACTTGTTTGGTTTACCTTATTGGCTGCTTGAGAGCGTAAACGTGCGAAAACTGCTTCGATTTCTTGTTTTGTAGGACCTGTTGTTGCCTTTGCCATGATTCTTTTGTTGAATTTTTAATAAAATTTCAGCACTTCTCTATTTAAAGTGCTTTTGATTATGGATCAGTTGGGTTAAAGTTTTCGTTGTTTTTGTTTAATTAAAAAAAATTAAAGACAATTTTTGACGTTATACGTAGCGTTGTTGTTTAAGTATTTTTTAATAAATCTTTCTAACTTGTTGCAGTTTAATTTTTATATGGAGTTGTAATAAAAATCTTGTTGATTTGCAAAATATTAAATAATTATATTTAATTTTTATTTGTCTTCTTTTTTTCTTGGCAAAATTTTGACGTGTGTTTTTAACTCATTTGTTTTATTCCAAAATTCCACGTTCACAACTGGAATGCAAGAAATGTCAAAATTTTATGTCTGTGGTCAAACTAAAATTACACTAAAAGTAATGCCAAGTTTTTCGAAATAAATAAGATGGCAATATAAAAGGAAAACATGTGTAGTAATAATTATCCCACGGAAAACGCTAGTATTGTTTAATTTGAAATAAACGAATTACAAAAACTTCTATTACTTCTTCAATAGAAAAATTAGCAAAACTTTTTCTATAGAAAAACTTACTTAATTTTTTAATGAAAAATCTTTAAAAACTTTTCTATAGAAAATTTAGCAAAACATCTATAGAAGATCTCAAAAAAATTATTTTATAGAAAAACTTAAAAATCTTTTTTATAGAAAACCTTAAGAAACTTTTTATAGAGAAATACAAAACTTTTTCTATAAAGTAACCCACAAAATTTTTTTAAAGAAAAACTCACAAATTTGTTTAAAGAAAAACACAAAATTTTTTATGTAGAAAAACTAACATAACTTTTTCTGTAAAGAACCCAAAAAAGTTTTTCAATAGAACAATTCAAAAATCTTTTTTTAAAGAAAAACTCACAAAACGTTTTCTATAGAAAGACTCATAAAGCTTTTGATGTAGAAAAACTCAAAAAACATATTCTTAGAAAAATTCTCAAAATTTAAAAAACATAGAGAAAAATTCACAAACCCTTTTTAATAGAAAAAATAACAAGACTTTTTCTGTAGAAAAAATCACAAAACTTTTTCTATAGAAAAACTCACAAAACTTTTTCCATAGCAGAACTCACAAAACTTTTTCCATAGAAAAACTCACAAAACTTTTTCCATAGAAAAACTTAGAAAACTTTTTACATAGCAAAACTCATAAAACTTTTTCTATCTCAAAATTTACAAAGCTTTCTTATAGATGAAGAACTTACAAGACTTCTATAGAAATATTCTCAAAACTTTTTAATAGAAAAAACTCACAAAATGTTTTCTATTGAAAAACTTTTCAAATTTTTTTTATAGAAAAACTCACAATAGTATACAAAATTTGACAAACCTATAAAAAAAACTCACAAACCTTTTTTTAAATAGAGACTAAAAAATGTGCCAAAAAAAATTTACAAAACTTTTTCTATATGAAAATTCACAAAACCTTTCTATAAAAAAACTCGCAAAACTTTTTCTAAAAAAACCCAAAATTTATTCTATTTTTTATGGAGTTTGACATTTAGAAAATATGGCGGTTTGCTTCAACATAGTAATAACTCAAAATAATACTTAAAAAAGTCATGTGTCATTACAAGGGAATGGTAAATCGATTTCGATTCCAATCGATTTCGATTCCAATCGAAAATCGATTTTGTTATATAAAAAATCGATTTTTTGCAATCGAATTTACGTATGCGATTTTATACTGAAATCGATTATTGGGCTTTTAAAATCGATTTTTTTATTTTTATCAAAATTTTGCCAATTTTTATTAATTTTAATCTTAACTAAATCGATAAATTATGGGCATGCACAATAAAACTTATTTTTTTGTGCGTCTGTAGGTATTCTTATGCAGTTTCCCAATTCTAAAGTTGTAGTTTTACGTATTAATCTATTAGAAGTATACCAACTTCCAACTTTAATATAAAGGCTCTTGTTATTCAGAAATTAGTCATCAATGGACAGTGAACAAAACAGTCCTAAGCATATCGTACCGAACCAAACACTGAAAGTCAGCTTCGTGAAAATCAACATATTATAGAAACACAATAGGGGACAACATTTCATTCCTGTGGAAATACGCTAATATTTAAACAAACCAGTTTAGTTTTAAGCAGAGTGAAAAAACAAAAAGTATGTAATGTATCCTATCAAATACGAAATATCTCTGCATCTTTCTGAAATCAATGACATGCAAACGTTTGTTTTCTAAAACTATCTTAACAGTAACTTAGCAAAGAAACAGTCGCCACCGATCAGGAACAATTGTCATAATCCTTTGAAATACTATCCATACATTCAGGCTTGTCACAGATATTAATTCCGATCAAAAGTGATTTCGTTTTATATCAAGCAAGATACGAAATCACTTCCACTTTCGATCGGAATTAATTTATGTGAAAGGCCTGATTGACTACACAAGAATACAATTTTAATATGTGAAATGTACATGCACTTGTTCCTCTGAAGGCCATCTCACTTTTTACAGAATTATAAAATGTAGTCATATCTACCCACTGTAAAAATCTAATTTTAATTTCTCTAGTAGTAGTAGTAGTAGTTTGCCTTTGTAATATAATTTATAAGTTTGCAAATTAATCTTAAACGATTTTGAAATCGATTTTAAAATCGATTTTGAGGTTCGATTAATCGATTTCAAAAACCGAAATAAAAAAAGTCGATCGAAAAATCGAAAATCGATTTTGGAGTCCATTTACCTTTCCCTAGTCATTACTAATGACACATTCTTTTCAAACATGAAAAGTAAAAAGACGAATTTTACAACAATATAAAGAAAAACATAGCGAACATTTCTGCTTCACTAACACCAAAATTTCATTTTTTGAGTTAGGACGAAGTTGTAGCAAGTGAGCGATATAAGTTAAAAAAAACTCCATACCAAAAAATGTATAGCCAGCATAACTCTGTCTGGTGCATATACAGATATATGTATGTACCTTATAAAGGTGCCTTGGTTTAGCTTAACAATAAATTTTGACTAGAAATTTAAAGAATACATTTTGGTTAAATGGCTTTAAAATCAATATTTAGTAAAAATATTTTTATTTAATTTAACAAAATTATATTTAACAGCATTTGCAATTAGTTTCTTTTTATTGTTCATTATTGAGAGTTAGTTGGGTTTGTTTTATTACCCCTCGATACTGTGGCTATGCTCTCCGAATCCTGCAGTAAAACTAAACGTACAAATGCCAAATTCAACAGCAAAGTTTGACTCAAAAACTCGCGATAATACCGCGGTGCCTCTGAAAACATTTGTCTTAAATTTGTTGGAAATTGTACGCGCCCAGATAAATTTATATTATCTTCTTTTAATTGTATCATCTGGTTATCATCTGTCCTCGACTCTTCCTCTGATGGTGGGAAATCATGCATTTCTTGTGTGTTATAAAAGGTGCGCATCATACTTAGAATTGTTTGCTCCGAAGACACTCTTTCTGTACCTACTAAATGATTAAATAATCTAGCAGGTAAAAATCGTCTTATGTAGAAAATAGTGGGTAAATGGTTAGACTTCTTTTTAGTTTCAATATCTACTTCATCTTTAAGTTGGTTATTACGCGAGGCCAAGGCATATCCCATTATAGCTGTTACTTGGGCTTTTTGTATATTTATATTTTGTTGGTCCACACTACCGGGATTATTACTGGCCTGAGCCATTTGGGGATTCTCAAATACATAACAGTCAGCTATAGGTATTAAATGATAAACATACAAGCAACGTTGTATTAATTCATTTAAATGCAACTTTTTCTCGGAAATTTCATGATGTTGCCAGTGTGTTAACAAGGAGGGAACATTTACTTTTGTTTCTGGCACTTCCAAGCGTGACCAAGTTATACTAGTAACACCTATACGCACAGAAACACAAGATTTTATGATTGCTCTCTGTTCCGCCTCGAAAGAAGGCGTAGTAAAAGGTGCTGTTCTAGCTCGACCTTTACTCAAGTCGTTTTCTTTTGTTTTAGGTTCTTGCAACAAACTTTGATAAAATGTATCTGCCACCTTAAGGCCAAAACCTTCTATAGAGAATATATCATTTAAATTTATTAATAGTCCATTACGCATACGCCAGGCCAAAAGTTTATAAGCTCTTGCTTTTGAGATGTCATAACTAGCAGAAAAAAATTTGATACATTTTTGAGGCATCTGTATAAAATTCTTAACTTACCCTAACAACTCATTTAAATTATAATTATTTACAATTTTTAATATCCTTTCCTTCTGTTCTGTATTGTATTTGGCCAAAAATTCATTAATTCTATTCACATGTTTTTCAATTGATTGCGGCTCTTCCTCAACTAATAAGTGTGGAGTTGTTTGTAGTTTTCTTGCCATTAAAATATTATTTTGATTACTACGTTTTATTAAAACTAATTTTATAATATTCTTTAACATTTTTTATTTATAATTTAAAAAACATATAAAGTTAGTGTCGTAATAAAACTGAAAAGCAAAATGTGTAAACAAAAAACAGCTGTACTTAATAAAGATTTTGTGGTTTCACACGGTTGTATTACAAATTAGTAAATTATTAAGCAGAGATGGGAACTCATTCCCATTTTAACTAAATTTTATAAAGATTATATACATTTTAAAACAGAATTTTACTTTGTTTAAATTTTTTTTAATTTCAAAAATATATTCTACAAAAACTTTTCATTTAATATTGAAAATTTAATAATGAGCTAAAATGAAGACGATTATCCTTACGACGACCTTAAAAACGGACCCTTGTTTTACGATCGATCAACGGAAACGATGCACGAATACACTTGAAAAAAATCATCAGCCATGTTTTGAAAATCGCATTCGAGTGAAATTAAAATCGAACAAGTTTTTAAAAATGTTCTGTGTTTAAAGTTCAAAAAATATTTCCGTTTTTATTCCTAGTACTTCGAGGACCACTTAAGGTAGAAGTGCATAACAGGCGTTAGTGCGCGCGCGCCACAATTAGTTCTGAAGAGGGTATATTAAGTTTGTCATTCCGTGTGAAACTTTTTTATTATTCATCTCAGACCCCATAAAGTATATATATTCTGGGTCCTTGAGTAATTCTAAGTCGATTTAGCCATGTCCGTCTGTTGAAAACACGCTCACTTTCGAACAACTCAAAAGTAATGAACAAACTTCGCCAAATTGCTTGTAGTTATCCTAAGCAGTTTGGGATTGAAATCCAGCAAAATCGGTTAACTAGGACCAGAGCTATGAATCAAAATGTGGAACCACCACCTAAAAAAATTGATAATGAGATAAGATTTTGCAAAAATTTGTTTTATTTGACTGGAAATTGTTGTTAAATTTCGTGAAGATCCATCCATAATTTACCCTAAGCCCCATATAAACAATACTTCCGGAAAACAGTTTAGTACGCCTAAGACCGTAAAAAATAACGCTAACGTAACAAAATTTGGTACGTCACAGTTTTTTAGGACTAGAAATAACTCTGTGCAATTTCGTGACGATCGGTCCATAATTTACCTTAGGCCCCATATAAACCCTACTACCGGAAAACAGTTTAGTACGCCTAAAACCGTAAAAAATAATGCAATCATAACAAATTTTGGCTCGTCGCAGTTTTATAGGACTATAAATGATACTATGAAATTTCGTGATGATCGGTCCATAATTTACCCTAGGCCCCATATAAACCCTACTACCGGAAAACAGTTTAGTCGCCTAAAACCATAATTAATAACAAATCGTCACAGTTTAAGATAATAATAACATCATACAGATATTACTCCTTAAGCATTCGAACTGTCGGTGGAGGGTATCAAATATTCGGGACAGCCGAATAAAGCACTCTAACTTGTTTTTTATTAACACTAATTTTATTTCTGTGGCATTTTGACAACACATCTTAAGTCGACATAAGATAGCAAAAAAGTTTTGAAAAAAACTCGGTGAACAAATTAAATAAGAAAATAAACTAAAATTAAAGAAAAAATTCGTTTATAATACAAAATTTAAAAAACGGAAACAAAAATGTTTTTTGAATAAAAATTCGTTGATAAAAAACAATTTTTTCTACTATATAAATTTGACTTAAGATGTTTTGTCAAAATGCTACAGATGTGTTCTTTGAGTTTTAATAGGTATATAAAAAAGTAACTTAAAAAGACGCATAAGAAAAATAAGGCGTTAGGTCAAAACGCCCAAGGTCGTAACGCCCAAAACCATAATTGTTATAACGCCCAAAAATTTTATCGTTTTGCCGTTTGGGCTATATGACATTGAATTTGGGCGATATGTTTTTTCAAATTATAGTCTAGGTCATAACGCCCAAGAGAAAAACTGTCGTAAGGCCCAAAAAGTAAAAAAAATATAAAATATTCGTCAACAATTTTATTTTACTTCTATATGTACATATAGCAAACAATTATATTGTATACCGTTGAATAGGTAGCGGTGTGGTGGATAGCTTGCCACGTCGCGCCGCGCTGTTCGCGTCGGACGCGAACGCAACCCGCCCTCCTCCACGCGCCGGGTAATATTCTAAATCGACTTACCTCTCGCAAACTCGTTTAAAAACTTTTCTTATACAACTCGAGGCATTGGCGTCACTCAAGAGAACAGAAGGATTGCTGCATTTTAATGTCCTCAACTGCTTTCAACTCTTTGTAAATCTCTTCCTGCTGGAGGTGATTTGTATGCTCTATTTTCTGTGATTTAACACACGTTCCATCCTTTAAAATTTCAGCACGTGCCTTACAATTGGATGCATAACATGTATAAAATGTGTTGCCTTTATAAAAAGATTTTTTTTTGTATAATTGTTTTTCACTTGTTAAATAAATTAATTTGGAATTACACCGCTTCCCACTCACGAACTCAAAACTTTCCGATTGCATTATGTTTAATTTTTTACTAACGACCGCACTCTGTGAAGGCTAAATAATTGTGATTGTTTTGTTAAAGAAGTTTCAAAATCTTCAAGTAAACTAACTGTTTTTATTATACAGTTTCACTAAAATTTATAGAATTACTTAAAAAATTCATATTTAAGAAAATGTCACAACGCCCAAATAAATCTGCCTATTTTTTCGAAAAGATGTCGTAACACTTACAACGCAAAATGTCACAACACCCAAACTTTTTCATTTGGGCGATATAACATAGCATTTGGACATTATTATTTTTGGGTTTTGGGCAATATAACAAGATTTGGGCGTTATGACATTTTTGGTTTTGGGCGTTACGACCTTGGGCGTTTTGACCTAACGCCGAAAGATAATTATGCATCAATGGTTATCATTTCAAAAACTCCAGAATCAGAAACTTCTGGTTCTTCAGCCAATGTAATTTTGTTTTACATGTTGTTTGTATTTAACAGTGCTTGAGAAATTTGTAACAGCAAACCTAATTATTTTAGTGTGTATTTATTGTAAAAACTCAAACTGCATTATGTTGCAAATTTTGGTTTTGGTTCTATTTATTATAGAAACAAGCGTAAAATGTTAATACAGCAAGCTCTTTTAAAGGTTTCAAACTACCAGCGTTTTGGTATGACAAAAAACTTCAGACCAAAAAACTTTAATTTATTCCCACGTTTTGACCAAGCCGGTCTTGTCATTTCACAAATGGCATATATTATAATATATTATCCCAAAAAATCCCCAGCGAAAATATTTTACGAAATTGTTATTCCCATTTACAACATAAGATCCCTTAATTGGAGATAAATCCCCGAAACTGAGAACGCTGCAACACTGTTTTGCAATTTTTTCTCTCTCCCTCTCTCCATTCTATTTCAATAAAAAACAGGGATGGAAAAAGGATTACGTGTTTTTTAAAACAAAATGTATTTTAAGTACCATTACTGACGTTTTAAAAATTTTATTATTAAGAAAATAAGTACATACTTTATAAAAAGAAAAATTCACAAAATTCTATTAGTCAAAATTTATTCAATTACATTTGTTAAGATTTACCAATTTTCCATAAAAGCTTCCTTAATTTGCCTTTTATAAATCTATAAATATACCATTTAATAAACAAAGTTGTTTCGATACAAATTAACAATGTTAATTTTACCAATTAGTCGTGGAAATCGCTTTCGTTTTCTTTACATTTCTTGCGATTAACGATTATCAAAAATCCTTAAAATATGGGGAATGTAAAATTTCCCTCAAAATAGGTTTTGTGGTATGTATTAAGTTTTTACCTTAGTAAATATATTTTTTATAAAATTAGCTAAAGCGATAAACTAACACATTGTAAAAAAGTTTTTCGAAATATATCATCTTTAATTAAACGATTTTTGTAAGCGAAGTCACTTTTGCTTTTAAAATATTTTTTATTGTTTATGCAAATATTTCTAAGAGATTAGCCCCCGTATTCATAAACGGTTATTAAATTTAACAACCATTTATTAAGGATAATTTTTATAGTACATATGTTCTTTAAACCTTTATTAAATTTAAAATTTTTTTATGAATACAGGCATAGATATTTTTGAGTTATTATACAATATTATAAATCCTAAAATTTGTTGGAAATTTTTTATTTCATGCTTTAAGACAGCTTGGTGTTCAAAATGTTGCAAACATAATTATTTTTGTAAAATGAAAATATCAAATATACATATATGTAAAAAGCATAGTCCGGTTGGCACCCCTACACGTTACCATGCAATAATATTGTACCATGATTTCCATCCCTGCAACACAACAATAACACATTTTGGGCAAAATGAAATACAGAGAAACCAGTATTGCAAAGAAATTCGTGACATTTGGTTGAATAAAATCGCGGTTGGATCAAAAAGTGAATAGAAAAAATTTACCATCGTGGGTAAAAAATGCAAAATACATATAAGATAAACAATAAAGGAAAACGGAAAATTAAAAACAAATTCAACAAAAAATTACGATTTAAAATAAATATTGTAGATATTTAAAAAATTACAAAAATCCTCCAAAGAAGGTCAAAGGTGTATGTGTTTGTTTAGTGTGCGTCTGTTTGCAAATATATACTACATATGTAAAAACATACATATATCGTTGTTGTTAATACATAAAACAAATGAAAGTGAAATAATCTTTTTTACAAAATTTTAAAGTTGCTTTATGCTTTATGTTAATCCTTATTTTTTATTTCTTCCATTAAAAAACTTAATTTAAAATAGCAAGAAAATCGAAAGTTAAAAATAAAAAACCTATGTATGCACATACATACATACATATGTATGTTGAAATCATAAAAACATACGAAAAAGCTATAACTAGGCAAAATACAGCATTGCTGTCGTAATAAAATTTTTTTTCGTGTTATTTGTTGTTGCAGTTTTATTTGCCCCCCTTCGTAATATCGCTAGACAGCATGATGTTGTTAAAACAAAACAAAATAAAAACAAGCCTCCCACTGCAATCATCACAAAAAGAAAAGGAAGACCTTGTTGTTTAAAATGTCTGTTTACACTTTTTTCTCCTTGCTTTTAAAAATTGTTGTTTTTGCAGCATTCCTTTGATTTTTGCTTGAATGTTTTTGTTGTTGCTTTTTCTTGTAGATACCCTGTAGGAAATGTAGCTAATAAATCGGTACTGATTCATTATTGATACTGTCACCAGTTCTAGTGACTTATTACACCCCTTACAATGTTATTTACAATAGGCATTAAACAAGTAATAGTCGTTGGAAATATGCTACAGACGTTGGTACTATTGACTAGGTAGTTCTTTTGGGGTCATACCTATGTAGACATTAGAACCAGAGAATCACTAGTACATTTTAATAAATCTATTTAACACCTTTGGTACTTTTTTAAAGTAGTTTTCGAATGAAAAATTGCATACTTTTTTTATTAATTTATTTAATTTTTGTTAATTATTTATTATTTTATTAAAAAAATTAAAACAAGATTTTTTAACAATTTTTTTTTGTCGTATTAACCCTGGAAGGTAACTCTTTATTTAAGCATTTAAAAAAAATTCTAAAGGCAAATTTAAAAAATGTAGACATTCCGTTGACTATAGCCCTGAACAGACGGTAAAACGCAACTGCAACGAAACCCTTTAGAAATTATTGTTTTGAAACCAGTTTCAATCTTTTTCCACACACCCTGCAACCTAAATTGTACACGAATGTAATGAAATTATCACAATCATTTCGATTTTCTTTGAGAACAGATGAAACGCAAACACGAGATTCCTGCACGCCGGTTTCAATGCAACTGATTTCCAATGCATTTCAAACCGGTCTCAAAATGGTCGCATCGTCTGTGGTCCCTCAAAGGTGTCTATGACATAAACTCAAATGAAACTTGAAAATAACTAGAAGTTGCAATTTCGTTGCAGTTCCGTTTCACCGTCTGTTCTGGGCCTATTTCGCCAAAATAGTCGACAAAACTGGTGACTTGTATGTGTTTATACAAGTGTGTCATCAGTTTTGTTTCGTAGATGGTGCTTCAGCTATTTCCCCTTTTCTAGAGTGGTGATTTTTCTGCAAGAGATTATTGAATTATTTACTAGGTATTTCTTTTGTTAAGTTTTGTATTTGGATTAGGGAATGGTAAATGGACTCCAAAATCGATTTTCGATTTTTCGATCGACTTTTTTTATTTCGGTTTTTTAAATCGATTAATCGAACCTCAAAATCGATTTCAAAATCGTTTAAGATTAATTTGCAAATTTATAAATTATATCACAAAGGCAAACTACTACTACTTCTAGAGATTTTTGCAGTGGGTAGATATGACAACTTTTTATAATTTTGTAAAAAGTGAAAATGTGTAAATTTTGAGATGGCCTTCAGAGGAACAAGTGCATGTACATTTCACATATTAAAATTGTATTCTTGTGTAGTCAATCAGGGCTGTCACATAAATTAATTCCGATCGAAAGTGGAAGTTATATCGTATCTTGCTTGATATAAAACGAAATCACTTTTGATCGGAATTAATATCTGTGACAAGCCTGAATGTATGGATAGTATTTCAAAAGATTATGACAATAGTTCCTGATCGGTGGCGACTGTTTCTTTGCTAAGTTACTATTAAGATAGTTTTAGAAAACAAACGTTTGCATTTGATTGGATAAATTACATATGTATGTACTTTTTGTTTTTTCCCTCTGCTTAAAACTAAACTGGTTAGTTTAAATATTAGCGTATTTCCACAGGAATGAAATGTTGTCACCTGTTGTGTTTCTATAATATGTTGATTTTCACGAAGCTGACTTTCAGTGTTTGGTTAGGTACGATATGTTTAGGACTGTTTTGTTCACTGTCCATTGATGACTTTAATTTCTGAATAACAAGAGCCCTTATATTAAAGTTGGAAGTTGGTATACTTCTAATAGATTAATGCGTAAAACTACAACTTTAGAATTGGGAAACTGCATAAGAATACCTACAGACGCACAAAAAAATAAGTTTTATTGTGCATGCCCATAATTTATCGATTAAGTTAAGATTAAAATTAAAAATTGGCAAAATTTTGATAAAAATAAAAAAATCGATTTTAAAAGCCCAATAATCGATTTCAGTATAAAATCGCATACGTAAATTCGATTGCAAAAAATCGAATTTTTATATAACAAAATCGATTTTCGATTGGAATCGAAATCGATTTACCATTCCCTAATTTGGATTTATATTACAAGAAAATTTTATGGCAAAAGCAAATGAAAAAATATTTAATAAGTTGACTATTATTCGACCTTTACAAAATTTTATTAGTATTATTATTTAATTAAGCTTGAGGTCTCTTTTTTTTTTATAAAACAAATTAAATTTATTTAATCCAATATTTCGGCACTCCGTTGTGTGCCTTCTTCAGGGTTTTTTCTTTAATGTTTGACAAAAAAAATATTTAAAAATTTAAAATAATTTAACTCTTTATTTTCCAATACGGTTTTTACAAAATCTTACATTAAAATGTTAGGAAGTGCGCTTGGTAAATATCGCACACAAAATCATAAGAAGTCACAACTACAAAATAGTTTAGTTTCTCATAGACCATTCAAAAGCGTTCAATTGATACCAATATTGGCCATTTACGTATGTATGTACATATGAATATGAAATCTTCAGAGGTCCATAACTCGAAAACTGTGCGTTTGCTAGACTTTTTTAAATTCATATTATTTGAAACTGCTTCCGTAAACTAAATTTAAGCCAAATTTCCGGTCATGCCTATACCGGGAATTCTTCAAAACATATAATTTCTCCACCAAAAATTAGGCAGTAAATATTTATTTTTTTCTTATAGGGCGTTTTTTAAAGTTAATTTTTTTTTTGGTTTAATTTTTATTTCAACTTTTCTTTTATTTACCAATTTTTTCACAATTTGTATGCTTCTTATTTGTAACTTTTGTTTGTTTACCTTTTGAAACATTTGTTTTTTGATGTACCAAATTTTACTGCAAAAATTTCTGCAGTAAAAATTTGTAAATACTTAGACAAGACCCAGCGGGAAAATAAGGAATTGATTACATAAATAACTAAAAAAAATAATGTATTTTTTTCGAAAGAATAATAATGCATTCATGGGAATCGAGAAGGTAATTTTATTGACACAATAATTATGATTTGATTACCACGTATATTCTCACATTTGCAGAACAAGGAATGTATTGTTTCTATTCGTAAAAATGTTTCGTGCTTTTTCTTCTCTTCGTGACAATTATCTTTTTTTTTAGAATTATTTAAGTAATTCCCAGTATACATTAAAATAATTTATTACAATCCTAGGACATGGTCTGTGTTAAGAATAATGATATCTGGAATCAAATATTATACAAGATATGTATTACTTTCTCGATTCCTATTAATTCCATTTTCCCGCTGGGGAACTGTCACTTTTCGCTCTCAATTTATGTTCTCATTTACTGCATTTTGTGTACTCGAACGTAATTTCGTAAAATGCAGTAAAGTTTAGTAAAAAATAGTAAAAACTTTTGAGTTCTCGAACGCAACTAATAAATTACTAAAATCTACAAATTAAATAATTTTTTAAGTATGTACAGTAACTCACAGTAAAATTGGTCCACCCGTGAATAATAGCTTTGAAATGTAAAAATGTATTAAAAACAAAACAATAATGAAACGGCACATTAATTAGTGCTAGTTAGAATCTGTAAGAAAATATTTGTCACAATAAAAATGGACCGCTTCAAAACAAATTTGATTTGGGCTTTTTAAGAATAGATTTGAAGGGATTTGGAATCGTTTCTACAAGTTTTTTTTGTGTATTCTGGGCTTATTAACTTTATTCTTCAAAAAGAACCCTTTTGCGCTAATTTTAGTTTGAAATCTGATTTCTTACTTCAGTTTCAGTTTGCCACAAGTGTCCTATTTCATTCAAGTCTGGTGATTGGGGTGGAGTTTTAAGTACTCGATTATATTATTAACAAATATAAGTTTCCTGGTAAAATTTTGCCCCGGTAGATAGCACTGGGATCAAGTTATTAACAAAATTCTCCAGTATTTAAATGTTATTTGCAAATCTCAGGCAGCGCCGGGAAAGGCTTGTATATTTTTATGTTACTAAAGTAACTAATCAAGCTCTTTTATTTTTCTAAAGAGTTTCATTTAGTAGATTTTTTAAATTTTAAACCTGTTTCACTGTGGTTCACTGTAAGTATGTCTTCAAGTCTGTCAATATTAATGAAGAAATTAGCTTATATTTTTAATTAAAGATCACCTTTTTATATTTAAAATCTTAAAACTAATTTCTAATGTCTCCGTTTTTTTCCAAAACCATGTTACAGAATTTTATATAAAAAAAAATCAGAAGAAACAACTGAAACTCACTCCAATTAAAACAAACATTATGTAAATTCAAATAAAAACGTGTGTAAAAAATCAACTTGCTTTTTAACTCTCTGCAACTTTCCCTTACTTTCTTGCAACACAAATTGTTTTCTACAAATAAATTCCATTAACTTACACTCCAATATGAGCGTTTCGACCACCTTAAGTTTAACTCGAGTACCATCGCTCGAAGAAATTCTGCAGAAATCTCAATACAACTATCAGTCTGTAAACAATATAAATGTCAGCTCAGCTAATACCAATAATAACACCATTACCTCGTCAGCAACATACTATCACTTTCCCTGTGATGCCCTAAGCGAATATTCAATATTAAATTATAAAAATGAACCTCGATCACTAACATCAGAGGAAACTGTGCTGCTGGAGAAGACAACACAGACGAATAATCATAATAATGTTACCACTGGTATACTCATGCAAAAGAGTAGCAGTTATAGCGGCACTACCTCGATTAAGGGTAAATCTACCATAATCAAACAGGACAGTTTAAATGGTCGGATTAACACTAGTCTCACCGATAGTGATAGTGAATATGGCAGTCTTATGACTATGGCACCCACAAAATCAGGAGTTAGCTCGTCTCCCATCGCCAATGAGGCCGAGGAGGAACACGACAGTTTTCTGGTCGGTTCTTTAGGTGAAACAGCCACCACTACTAGTAGCAGTAATAATCGTCGTTTAAATCGTTCAAATAGCAAAAACCGCTCTTCAATATGTTACCGTGCTAACGCCTTTATATCGCGCAATTGGTATCTTAGCTATTTGGCGCCGCTTTCCATACTTTTGGCCTTAATGTTTGTTGCCTATCTGACGAGAGACTATGCGAAACGTTTACTGTATTGGATTGAAACACAAAATCCCTGGGTAATATTCGCCATATTTATGCTACTGTTTGTCATAGTCAGTTTTCCAATTGTGGTGGGTTATTTTGTGTTGATGATAACGGCCGGTTATATGTTCGGTTGTATTAAGGGCTTCCTAACTGTGATATTGGGTGCAAATATGGGTATAGCCATAGCTCATCTAACTTTAAGAAGTTTACGGCATCGTTTACCGATACAAAAGTAAGTACATCTTTTTTTATTTTTGGTTAAATTTAAGAAAGATTTTTGTCTGAATTTAAAGGAGAAATATTTTATAACAGGAGTTTAACTATATGCCTGTGTGTTTATACAAAACCGATACCGGTACTCAAATAGAACCGTTGGCGGTACCGATACGCATATTGAATCAGAATTCAAGTTAAAATTAATAAAACTTTAGAAGAGTTATAAAGTTATAAAGTCATTTCTGAAAATTGAAGGAATAGAACTATTACAAAAAAGCTTTATAAAATACATAACTGAAATTTAGCTCATAGAATAAATTCGAAAAATGAAAAATGTTGAATATAATTTAAATTATTTCCTTCAAAAAATAACAGCTTAAAAGATTATTTATATTTTAAATTGATCTTAATTAGATTAAAACCCCAACTAATTGAATTTGAATTCGATTTAACATACAATAATTTTATTTTTTTTTACAAAATAACAGATGTTATTCAATGCTTTGAAAATTAACAGCCAGGCCCACGATGTCACACGTTAACGTTCGTATAGAAAATTACATTTAAAACAAAAACAAATTTTACAAATTGTTTTTATTTTAAATTTTCTATGCGAACGTTAACGTGTGACATCGAGGGCCTGGCTGTAAATTGTTTATATAAAAAACTCGAAAAAAAAATTTGAGAATTATCGTCGTATCGACAGTAAAATATCGCCGATCAGCAAATTTACAGTTTACCGGTATATCGATGATCTATTTGATGTCCCTATTTTTAACAATAAAAGTACCTCTTAAATTTTTTAACATAAAATGATTAAAAAACCGCAAATTTTAGGAACGAAAATAACTTTTTTTTTTTTAAATCTAATTTAGAATAAGTTATTTTCATAAAAATGTACTGTTTTGAAAAAGTATGTTTTTAGTCAAAGTAAGCTTTAAGAAAAAACCACGACCATATAACACTATACATACACCCTTTTTGAGACCCAGGGGAAAATCATGAACCCACAAAAAAAGTATGTTATGAAGTAAGGATTCATGTAAGAGTTCCTTGTACTGAATATTATCTAGGTATCAACATCTATCTATACTGCAAAAAAATGTATGGGCACAAAGACTCTATTTCGCAAAGAAGTATGGGGCTGTTTGAAATTATGAACCGATTCTCACTTCTTTTAATACTATTCGTTCATATATCTCCGAAATTGCGGCATGAGTTGATGGCCCCCGATCGAAATAACAATTAAATTTAAATGGAAATTTCGATTGATATCCAATGCTGTAATTTGCCCCTGTATTTTGCGCATGAAGTTCACATGGACGGAAGGACGGATATCGTTAAAATGGATTCAGAGTCGATCGGTATACTTAAAGAACCAAGATTTGTAAGTGTTGTATAATGTATGGTTTAAGACAAACCTACATACCTTTTAACAAAAAGAAAAAAAAATTATTTCTGAAGAAAACAATAATTGTTCTTAAAAATTTCAAAACTTTTTAACATTTAAATTTATTAAGAAATCTACTGATTAAATTCAGAGGAAATTCCCACATTTAAAAAAATACTTTTTATTTATTTTTTGACCAAAGTTAATACTGCAAGTTGCCATGTTAAACTTTATACTGCATACATACGTATGTATATATGTACCTATTTTAATACTCTGTTCTTATTTACAAAGCCATCCATTGCCCTTTCTAAGAAAAACACAATATAATTCAGATAACAAAAAAAAATAACAATTGTCATAGTTAATCAATTAATTTGTCTATGTAAATATACAAAGTAAGAAACTTTTACAGAAAACTTGTTTAATTTAGCTGTAACAAATTATAATTATGTAAATATATTTCAACTTAAAAAAGTGGAAATTTGTTTGTTCTTATCGTTTTAAAGAAGCAATTATTTCTAACGATTTTCTTATGGGGATTATAAAGTCATCAACTTTCTGTTATTTATTTAACGATGTTTTAATTATTTTTATCATTATTAATGATTAATTAGTGAGTAAACAGGGTGGCAAGGTGTTAGGAAGACAAAGAAAAGTTGTTGTTGTATCTTAAGCAGGGACCGAAAATAACAGTTATATTGGAATTTTAAAACAAAAAAGCATATAGAATTAAATGTCGAAAAACTGATTCAAGTATACCATATTGCTCCTTATGCACTTGTCAATGACAAAATATATTGATTTTTAAAATTTTGAATTTTTTTCGATCAAAAATAACAGTTATTTTTTGATTTTTATTTTTTTGAACAAAAATAACAGTTATTTTTTGATTTTTATTTTTTCGAGCAAAAATAAAAGTTATTCTCTAAAGAAATGTACGTACGTGATTTAATAATTTAGTTGACTTTAAATTTTTATTGTAATGTGTAATTTCACTGTGATAGTCGAAAAAATGAACTTTGATGAATCCTTTTCGAACTATTAGGCGGGAGTCCCCTAAGTGCTGCAGTACATTTGAAGTGTCAGATTGGCTCCAGTTTTTGAGAAATCGGTATAAAAGGGATTTTTCATGGATATAGCTAAGTCTGCGCTATTTACAAAAATATAATTCGACTGTATTAGTTTTTTTTTTGCCTTCTTAACTTTCTTTTACAGAATGTTTTGACTTTGAACATAAAAGTTATTCTCTAAAGAAATGTACGTACGTGATTTAATAATTTAGTTGACTTTAAATTTTTATTGTAATGTGTAATTTCACTGTGATAGTCGAAAAAATGAACTTTGATGAATCCTTTTCGAACTATTAGGGGGGAGTCCCCTAAGTGCTGCAGTACATTTGAAGTGTCAGATTGGCTCCAGTTTTTGAGAAATCGGTATAAAAGGGATTTTTCATGGATATAGCTAAGTCTGCGCTATTTACAAAAATATAATTCGACTGTATTAGTTTTTTTTTTGCCTTCTTAACTTTCTTTTACAGAATGTTTTGACTTTGAACATAAAAGTTATTCTCTAAAGAAATGTACGTACGTGATTTAATAATTTAGTTGACTTTAAATTTTTATTGTAATGTGTAATTTCACTGTGATAGTCGAAAAAATGAACTTTGATGAATCCTTTTCGAACTATTAGGGGGGAGTCCCCTAAGTGCTGCAGTACATTTGAAGTGTCAGATTGGCTCCAGTTTTTGAGAAATCGGTATAAAAGGGATTTTTCATGGATATAGCTAAGTCTGCGCTATTTACAAAAATATAATTCGACTGTATTAGTTTTTTTTTTGCCTTCTTAACTTTCTTTTACAGAATGTTTTGACTTATTTTTTCAAAATTTCACGTAATTTAAACCGTTAATGTCAACCGTTAATGTCAATCAAAAATAACGATTTTTGACTATTTTAAGCCATGGATATAGCTAAGTCTGCGCAAAGTTTCAAATCTGGTGTCTATTTTTATCCTTCATATAAGTTGTTTTAACAACAAATACTCAAAATTTGACAATAACCGTTACATATCATGCTAATCTTCATAATCCAACTCGGATTGCAAATTCCAGCAAAGGTCTGCTAAAAGAGAATTTAATCTTTTTCCACTATACCAATGCTCTAACTGAGCTGAAACTTGATGAAATCGTTCACCATGCTCATCTAATTCCGATGGCAATTGGCGGTCGAAGTAATCTTGGTGGTAATGCTTAAATTGTTTTTGCATTGATAAGATGATAAGCATTTAATCTGAAGTTTTTGTGTACGCTGTAAGGGGAAAACTTTCAGTATGTAAGTTCGCGTGTATATATTTATGTCATTTCATAACACTTGTCGTTTCGAGCTTCAAATGTAGCTTTATTTTGTTTTGTTCCTAATTCTACCTTATTTTTAAAAAGTTAAGGAGAAAGAGAGAAAACACCGGCAATGTTGAAACAGTAAAAATTTTTGATCACAAAGTGGCTTAAGTATTTGGCTTTAGTATATACTTAAACAATTTTGTGTCCTGATTTAATTTAAACAAATAAATATTAACGTTATTGTACAAAAATTGAGGCCAATGCTAGGAAATTCTTTATAAGATGGCTAAAAAACCTGAAAAAATGGCACAAAATCGTTAATTATGTTTAAATTACGTGAAATTTTGAAAAAAAGTCAAAACATTCCATAAAAGAAAGTTAAGAAGGCAAAAAAAACTAATACAGTCCAATAAAATTTTTTTAAATAGCGCAGACTTAGCTGTATCCATGAAAAATTGATATATACCGATTTCTCAAAAACTGGAGCCAATCTGACACTTCTAAATGTACTTTCGCACTCAGGGGACTCCCCCCTTATATTTCGAAAAGGATTCATCGAAGTTGATTTTTTTCGGGTCAAAAACTATCACAGTGTTATCATTGGAATTTCTTATGCACATTAAAATAATTATTTAAAGTCAACAAATTATTAAAACACGTACATTTCTTTAGAGAAAACTTTTATTTTTGCTCGAAAAAAAATCAATATACATATAACTGTTATTTTTGTTCAAAAAAATAAAAATCAAAAAATAACAGTTATTTTGGTCCTAAAAAATAAAAATCAAAAAACTGTTTTCATCTGACTTTTATGAAAAAAGGAATAACTGTTGCGGTCCCTCATCTTAAGTAAGCTTAATTTTGCGTTTAATTTCCTTTTTTAAATTACCATCTTTTTAACAGAATCACAAGGTTAGTTTATGTGCAATGGGCAGCCGACACGAGGACGGCTCACTTGGGCTCTTACAGCGGTCCCTTTGTGATGAGCCAGTGACCAGAGTCAGCTAGTAATCCACCAGATTATTTCTCAGACATCACTGCAGCCTTAAACAACCCTGACTCCTAGCTTATATGTTATCATCTTGTCATTTTTGTATGCAGTATGTAAACATAAATAAAAAAATCTACCAACCCTAAAAAATACTTTTTCATGAAAATTAATTTTACTTATCAATTCGTATTTTGCATGGACAAAGAAGCAGAAATTAGTTAAAATTATTTCAGATACTTTTACTATTGTAATTAAGGGCCATTAAAGCTTTTTCAAAACAACTTATTTCAATTTAAAAAAATAATCAATAAAGGCCACAATGAAGAGGTAAAACATTTCTATAAAACCCGCTAAACCAAAGTTCTGTCTGTTCTTTTGAAAATGAGTGACCTCTTCATTAGAGCAATTTTCAAATTGCGATACGTTGCTTTAAAAAATTGATAATGGTATCTGTTTAATTTTCAATTGTATTGAGGTGGGTGTTTCTCATATTAAAAAATTTCTGTTTTGCTTTACTCAATGAATTTTTTATGAATTAATGTTCATACGTCTCTAATTCTGTTTATCTTTGCTTTTTTCGCGTTGAATTTATATAAAAAAATAAAAATAACATTACCAACAAATGCACTTATTCAACATTTTTACAACTGTCAAGATATTGTTAGTAAAAGTTTGGCGTCATATACGTCATTTATAAAACTTTTCATCCTTCATACCTCCACCCACATATAACTAATTATTTATTTTCCTTGTAAGAGGCATGCTCTTGTATGACGACAGGTGCAGGCAAAAAGTTAGTGGACTAGATAAGCTTACACTGTGCTAGTTAAAAAAAAAATGACAAGCAGCGCACCTGGTATTTTAACCTAATTCGGGTACGCTGGATCCAATGGTGCTAACCGTTTATTTGGGCTAGCTCTTGTATTCGAGACATACCCTTATTTCGAAAATACACAACATATATTCGCATAACTCAAAAACGATTTAATTTATTGAATAAGGTAAAAAAACGAAATTCCGCAACAAAATTACCTTTAAGCAAGGTAAAACTTTTTCTAATATGCGCAGTCATTTTAGAACAGTGATGTCCAAAATTTAAATTGTGGTTGTATTGCTTTTTACAAGTACATATTAGTGAATAAAGAGACAAATATTCTTAATAAAAATACAAAAAATATGTAAGCATCCACCGCATGTGCACTCGTCGCTTCAGAGTTGCCAATTTAGCGCCTTTGGCGCTAGATTTAGCGTTTTTTAACTGTCGAAAAGTCGCTATACCCAACATTTTTGTACTTTTATTTGCATACATTAAAATCAAGACACATTAAACCAAAATTTGTTTCCGTTTTGAAAATACTTTACTCTGAAAAGCATTCTATACAAGGAAAGAAGTTTATTTTCTAAAAAAATCCATTTCGTTTCTTAAAACAAGAAAATTCAAAACTAAATAACTGATTTTAACTTATTTTGTTCGTATTAAGTAAAAGTTTCTTCAATAAAGAAACATTTTCTCATGATTAAAAAATTCACGTTTTTTGTATATGATCAAAAATTTCAAGAAGCATTTATTTAATATTAGTTCTGATTTTAAAATAGAATCAAGAAACAAATGCTAGGGATTTCATTAAATTTTTCAGAAAATGCTCAAGAAAACTTAGTTTGATTCAATTAGTTTTTATTTGGATCGACATGTCAACAAATCAATCAAAAGGTTCTTATTTTATATTAAGGTTTTTTTTTAACTAACTAGTGCTATACGTTTTTATGGAACAAATTTAGGCTTTTCTTCTGATTTTGTAAAATAAAAAGCAACGAAAACTTGATTTAAGTAACTATAGAATTCAAATAAATTTTTTTTAACTGTATTTTAGTAAATTTTAGTTCGCTTTGAGTCATAACTTTTTGTTTAAACCAGGCAAACACATGTTTATATACATTAAGAAATTTTTGGCTTGGTAGAAAATAGTGCAAAATTTTCGTGGTTCAAGACATATTTTCTGGTTATTTAGTAAATAATTCTTTCCGTGTATATTTGAAATTATATTATTTTAATTTTCCTGAAATATCAGAAAAGGCTTTTTAAAAATATTAATGTTTTATTAACACTGCTCGGCAAAAAAACAAAAAAAGTCGATCTAGAGAACTTGATTATGTGATTTTAATTCACTTTAGCGTGCTGAATCCAAATAGTTTATTCAATACGTCTAGTTAACATTTTGTTTACTGATTTCTTGTCTTATTTTATTCATAATATACCTGGATTTCTGATAAATGATAAAAATACTAATTTGCATGGAAAAATGGCCGCCACTAACTGAGAAATAATTTTGAAAATAATTATTTGTAAAAGATCAATATCGTTCACAAGTTATGATAAAATGTATGTAGCATAAATGCCTTATTTCGGTCAAAATATAATTCTAGCCCATAAAAAAACAAGACATGAATTTAGCGCAGTAGTATCTTTGTTTTTCATATATTTTTATTTAAAACGGTTTTTTTTGAAGGCCAGTGTAATTCATAAAACTTGGTTCTTAAACATTTCATTAAGTTTTTTATTTAAATTTTATTTAGCGCTTTTTAGCGCTTTTTGATTGGAAACACGGCGCTTTTTGATTAGAAATAGTTCACAACCCTGCGTCGCTTGGTAATCGACGACTGAATTGTGTACTCTCGTGGACTAAATGAAAGAGCGTAAGAATGCGTGTGAAGAACGTGTGTGAATTTATTTCTACAATTGTGGTATGGGCTGGACACGACACCAATGTTTTAGAAACATATCTAACTTTTTTTGTTAAAAAAATAATAATTTTTTAACAAAATTTGGAAATTTTTTTAACCATCAATGTTATTTTTGGGAATACAAAGTTTATTATTAATACGATTTCCATATGACGTGCTCAATTCCCAATTTACATATTTGATAAATACACTGAAGTTGTTGAGGGAAAGCTAGCTTCTATGGGCATTTCACTAGTTGTTAGGCCAGCTCATCAGGAAACCTTTTCCAAAGATTTTAGAAAAGCCAAAAATATTAAACAAATAAAACCCTAAAGCGAATAAGAATTATAAACACTCTAAGTCTTACTTGTAACAATATCAAAGCTTAAACAAAACACCAACAATAAACAGTGAGTTTATCTTTTCTTACATCCCCCTACAATTGGTTGGGTTCTTTCCGAATCGAATTGTAGTTGTAAGTGCGTTAAAAGAAAAACAAGCTGCTTAATTCTATTGCCTTTGTAAGAAAACAACAAAAAAAAAACCAATTTGCCAATTCAGTTTTTTGCACGGGCACATGCAATTATATTATTAAAGTTATTTTCGGGAATACAATTCTTGTTTTTTAAAAATTCATAAAATATTGGAAAATGCACACGTACATACTTACTTTATATAAAACAAAGTTTAATACCTACAAAACAAGCCAAAAATTATTAAAATCTGTCTACAACTTTTGATCTTATTCACAAAAGATGAAAATCTTTAATTAAATTTAAGAATTTCATAAAACGCCTAATTTGTATGGGAGCCCTCTAAGGGGTGGAGATAAAAGGCAAGTATGTTTTGAGAAAATGTTAAGGGCAAAACTTGTATCCCCCTTTGGGCGACTCCTACGCTGTTATGGGACTTTTTCCTTAATATATTTAAAGCCTATATTGGAAATTTTGTATGGGAGCCCCTTAAGAAATGGAGATAGCGGGCAGGTATTTTAGAAATAAATAATGAGGATGAAAAATAAAGTTGGGTAGGTCATACAATTGACCCGTCTAGGGGCATCCAAGGCGTTGCAGGGGCCAGATTTAAAAATCTCCTTAAACCGCCATATTTCTATGGAAGTCCCCTCAATATATGATGATAAGGGGCTAACATGTTTCGAGAAAATGTTAAGAACAAAAAACTAATGGAGGTCGGTCATAAATTTTATCCGCCTAGGAGCTACTCCTTGGCAGTTATGGGACTTTCTTCAGTATACATACATTTATTAATTATATTCTTCTTTCTTTAGTTTATTCAATAAGCTAAACCGTTTTTAAGTTACGCAAAGCAATGTCTTGCAACATATTTCCATTTTCAAAATATCAATTTATCTCTAAAACAAGAGCTAACTTAAAAAAATGGTTAGCACTATTAGCTTATCTGTAAGACTTGCATCGTGAGAATTAGGAAATATTTTTTAGCGCATTGCACATTAGTCTAGTCTTACACGCTTCAACTTTTGCCAGTCAATTTCCTTTCAATTCTCCTTAATAGTTGCCAATATTGTCACACTTCAAAACAGCAACAATTTTACTAACGGAAAATTAAAGAAAAAAATTAACATGCCGTCATCTTTATGCAAATACCTACGAAAAAAAAACACAAAACGTTTTGAAGCCTCTGGGTTCCCACCTTCTTTCTTTTCTCTCCTAAATACTTAAAAGTTGGGAATCACAAGTTGAAACGTGTAAACCTAGATTTAGTCTTATTTGACTATATTCACAGCTTTTCCTTGCATTAATCTTGTTCAGTACGGAGATAAATATGGATTAAAGTTAAAGGTGTGTCATCAATGCAGTTAAAAATCGTTAAAAGTTATGGCGTTTTATCACCATTAATAAGCTTTAAATCTTGAAGAGTATTTTATCAAGATCAGCTGCCTTTTTGTCCTTTAGAGAGTTGAGAAATCCTTAAACACCTAAAAATCGTAATTAAAAGCAATATTGTTATAAATAGCGAAATAGTTAAAAACCACTACTCGTTAACTTGTCAGAGATCCCGTATAAAATCCAGAAAAAATGTAAACGGTACTAAAATTAAACATATATTATCAGCACTGCTATTTTCCTTTTCAAAACTGTTAATTTTTATTGCAAAAAGACATTCTTATTTAACCTTAAGACAATTGGACAGGTATTTTAAATATTAAATAGAAAACAACAACAAATAATACTCAAAAATAAAAAAAACACATACACAGTTGGGTCGTCAGTCCAAGTGACCGCCAGACAGACGGCAATCATGCTACTAGCATTTACCCTTATTCATATAAATAATTTAAAATATGGGGTATTTATTGTGTTTAGTTTTATTGACACAATTTTCAACAGCAACATCATCATGATAGTCGTCACTATCGTGCTGAAATTGTATACTTTTTAAAAATTTTCCTTTAGAAAAACATAAAAAAATTCCCCCTTTTTTGATTTTCAAAATTATAATAAAAACTTATTTATTGGCTTATGACCTATATAAAATTAAAAATTCAAGGTTTTGTGTGTCAAAACGTTTTTCTCAAGCACGTTTTTTACTCTTTAGTAAAATTATAAAATTAATAAAGAACATTTAGTAATAAATAATATAAAAGACAAACATTTATTTTTATGATTATTTAAAATTTGACAACAAAGTATTTTACTAAAAAAATCATTTGTTGATAACGAAATAAAATTACTTAATTTTCAAACAAATTACTGATAGAACCAGGAAATAATTATTATAAATAAATTTTGATTGTAACTAAAAATTAACTGCTTGTTTTTAAAAATAAAATAAAAATTTTCGTATGCTGGGTTTACACTATGAAAGGTTTTCTTAGAAAGTCTGAGTTTATTGGTGAGAGGGAAGAGCACATGCTTTTAGTGATGTTAACCGTACGGTAATTACCCTTTTTTACGGTAATTTTGAGCCCCAAAAGGTAGCAAGGTGATTTCATTTTAAATACGGTAATTTCAAGATTTGGGTTTTGGATATTCATATACATTAGGGTGTCCCAAAATTTTTTTTTGTGATTTTCATACACTCATAATATTAAGTAGTTATATTCAAACGAAAATTCATTTGAAACAACTTAAAATTCATTTAAAAAACGGATCATTTACATATCATTTAAAACAAATGATTTTTACATTCATTTTTAAATTTTTTATTTATTGAACAGCATAATCATTAAAATTGAATAACTTTTACTTTTAAAAAATAAATTTTAACCAACAAAAATCAAACTACATAACAAAATAAATACGGAAAAACATTATTTTTTGGTAGTTTGTTTTTTAAATAACAAACATATATGTTGAAAAATAAAATTATTCGTAAAATAACTATATTTTTATTCAATTTTACCAGTACGGAAAACGAATTTAATAACCTACAATCAGTTACTGTAATAATTTTATGAGTGTAGGTGCTCAACTAAAATTTAAAAGCTTATAGGGTGAAGTATTTTTGATTTTTTTTTTAGAATTTTCGGAATAGGTTTAGAGGTCGCGCAAATGGAGTTTTCATAAAAAAACGGAGTTTTCGGCCATTTATTTAACTTTACTCATAACTTGGTTAATACCACGAGTTTCTTCACTTTTGAGGAAACAGTTTTAAAGAAAAGTATCCAAGCTTTATTCCTGTGTGAAAAAATTATAAGTTTTGGCGATGAGTGTACTCATTTAGATACCCTTAATTACAATTTTTCGTAATTTTTAAACAAATTCTGTAAATAACGGTTTATTACTTTTCAAATTTATATGAAAGGTATTAAAACTAGGGACGCGATTTTGAAAACCGATAAGTTCTAAACAGTTAAGAAAAACAAAAATGGAATTTTGTCCTACAGTTTCCGAGTTACACTATTTTTATAGTTTGTACCTTAAAAATGGTGATACTTTTTTCGTTATAATTATTGTATATTTCCATACATTTTTATAGTTAGGTTTTAACTGTCATTAACTTCTGACATTTATTGATCTGAATCGTTACACGCTGTCATTTTCACTTTCTATTTTATGTGTTATGTGTGCTCCAGGGGCTATCAATCGGGCTCGCTGAATAATGAAAATTATCTATTCTTTGAAAATATGCATTTTCCGAAACCAGTTGCAATCTTATATAGACAAATCAACAGTTGATGCCTTGCTTGAATTAAGTTCATTTATTTTAAGAATATGTATCAAATATTGGTACCGTATCAAGGGCCAGTGCCGATACTCCATGGAGCGATTACGAAGTAGCAAATGTAACTTTAACAGAAGAAAAATCTAGAAATAAAGAAACTCAACAATTTATTTCAAAAGCCAGTCTAACTTTTTTTGAAGTTTGCAATATTTCAATCGATTTTTTAAAAATAGATCCAGAGAATTGGAAAGCTAACAAGTAATTTCAAGAGGCAAAGAAAAAAGTTCAACAATTACAAGTGGTAAATGATGTGGTAGAACGAGGTGTGGCTTTGGCTAATACTTATATTAATGTCACAACTTCTGAAACTGATTACCAGAACTTGTTGCAAGGTATAGAACTACATCGCAATTACCTCAATAAATGATTTTTCACAGAGCTGGCAAACAGCTTATAATAACATACTGGGTATAAAGATAAAAACCGGTATAACTCAGGAATGGTAGGAACAAATTTAAAAATTGTTTATTCGTAATAATTAGAATTAATTTGTCTTTCAAACTGCATCATTAGTTTTAATACCTTTCATATAAATTTGAAAAGTAATAAACCGTTATTTACAGAATTTGTTAAAAAATTACGAAAAATTGTAATTAAGGGTATCTTAATGAGTACACTCATCGCCAAAACTTATAATTTTTTCACACAGGAATAAAGCTTGGATACTTTTCTTTAAACCTGTTTCCTCAAAAGTGAAGAAACTCGTGGTATTAACCAAGTTATGAGTAAAGTTAAATAAATGGCCGAAAACTCCGTTTTTTTATGAAAACTCCATTTGCGCGACCTCTAAACCTATTCCGAAAATTCTAAAAAAAAAAATCAAAAATTCTTTACCCTATAAGCTTTCAAATTATGCTTGAGCCTCTTACAAAAAAAATTTTGGGACACCCTAATATACATACTTGCATATGAAGGATTTATAATTATAACTTTTGATAGGTGAGTTTCAACAGCAGGTTTAGAAATAGATGCATGTTTTGTTTCTGCAAATGATTAGGTTACAGTGAAAAGTACAAAATATGAAAAATTAAATAACTCATTGTATATTACACTGGTTTACAGCCAAAAAATACCAAGAACACCACATGCCTAGATAAGTTAATTGGGACGGACCTCCTGAAAACGAAAAACGCTGTAATTTTTTTTCCTAAGTACCGTTTTTTAGATAACGGTACTTTTGTGTTTTTCGGTGTATGGTCCCACTCAAACCCTTGTGGAACCGAAAATTTCTATCTGATAAGAAATGGCTTTTATTAAGGATTTTGTGGAACGACAATATTTTCATCTCATATAAAATTCCGTTTTTTTTTAAATACGTTAAAACTGATGGATTTAAAAATCACGAAATTTTATATGAGATGAAAATATTGTCGTTCCACAAAATCCTTTTTGTTGGGCTCCACAAGGGTTTGAGTGGGACCATATACCGAAAAACACAAATGTACCGTTATCTAAAAAACGGTACTTAGGAAAAAAAAATACAGCGTTTTTCGTTTTCAGGAGGTCCCAATTAACTTAACTAGGCATGTGGCGTTCTTGGTACTTTTCCAAATTAAAAATTTGTAAAGCAGTGTTATTAATTGTATTTTTAAGTTTTTGGTTGTTTCAAAATCAATAATATTTTAAGCATTAAATAGCCGTAATGTGATGCATTTAACTATAGTAATTATTAAAACTTTTCAGCAGAAGCAAAAATATTACATATTAATTTTGTATTAAAGGTATATGAAAAAGAACTTTTAAACCAATGGTTTCATCATAAGAAGATGACAAGATAGCACTTTATTTTACAGCGGGTAAATAATAATATTGTGTGTCAATTTTTTCCAAAACGTAAAAAATAAAAAAAATTTCGAGCCAACAATCTCTTGCGATATTCGAATTTTAAAAAATTCGGTCTTAGTTGAACGGTTTGGCAAAAAACCAACCCCCGGTCAAATTTAAACTTTTTAGCTTCCGTCGTTTAGGCTATGCGATCATGAATCAGTCTGTCAGTAACGATATATATGATGTATATGATGCTTTTACTTTCGTATTGATAAAAAATACAACAATTTTGGTTAAAAATGTATTTTAAAACAATGATTTTCATGAAAATTTTTCATAAAAAACATTTAAAATTTGAATATATTAAAAAACCTTTGCGTACGGTAATTTCTTCTCAGAAAAGGTAATTTTTAGAGGGCCGTACGGTAATGAAAAAATAAAAGTTAACATCACTGCATGCTATGATTCTCTCCCCTCTCAACGATAAACTCAGACTTTCTGAAAGAAAACTTTCATAGTGTGAATCAACCACCCCGATCGCAAACAACTACTCCCATGAAAATATTGCCATATTTTTTTTATTTTGAATTGTGAATGATACCCATAATAACTTTTTTGAGAATGAATTCCCAAACTTAAAAAATTTGGCGTCGCCAATGTTTAATCCCGCGAGTATTTTTACTAAATAAATTCCCAACAAGTGTTAATGTGAACGAGAAGGGAACATGGTAATTTTAATTTGTAAATAAAGAAAATGAAGATTAACACTATTCATTATTAATTTAATTAAATTTTTATTAGTATTTTATATTGTGTATTTTTCTTTCACAATACAAGCACTGACAAGTTATTCACAATAGAGACTTTTGTTTATAAAGCACTGACAAATAATTCACAATATAAATTTTTACTCCCAAAATATTTGCGATACCGATTTGTTGGGGATGGGAATATAGGTTTGCTCCCATATTACATGTTCCCATAACAGTCGCGATAGGGGTGAACAATATAAAAACTCAAATTTGTTATTGCTTTCAATATAAATTCCCAACACAAATTTTTATTTTATTTTAAAAAACAGGCACTAAATTTTGTTAGAATATTAAGTTTAAATGCTCTTGGCTTAAAAAAAAATCTATCGTGTCAAAAATATAAAAGTTTGGAAAAAATAGCCTCATTTTATATTAAATTAAAAGTTTTAGCAAATTTTTTATGATTAATAATTTTTATACAAAAAAGCGATTTTTATAATTAAAGGGTGTTTATAAAGTTTGCGTTCATTTTTTTTTTTATTTTCTGCGATATTTAGGAAAATTCACATTTTCTGTAAAAAAAAGTTTTGTTGTAGAATTCAATATTTTTTACGAATTTATCTTCTGTACGAATATTATAAAAAGGTAACGTTTGTTTTTTGTTTGTTTGTAGGAGGTTATCTCCGAACTTGCCGGTCCGATTTTAAAAATGCTTTTAACAAATCGAAGAATGGAACTTCCTAACGGACATACGCTATATAAGGTTCCACTTAAATGCTTAGGATAGGGTTCAGGGGCTCTAAATCTTCTATACTCAGAACATATAAATTATCGTTTTAGAAGAGATCTATTAAATCAATAGTTTCCGTACTCAAAAGAAAAACAAAGCCATTTTAACGTGAGTACGCTGTTCATCCCCCATTCCCCCTCCAGTCTATCTTCCGCTCGACCGTCCCCTTACCGAATGCGAAAGTGATATTTGCTACGCTTTATCGGCTAAATAGCTGAACCGATTTTGATGAAATTGGAAATATAGGATTTTTATTTTCAATCCTTGTTGGACCAATACGAGACAGAAAATAAATTTCTGCCTCTCCGACTTTATAGTTAGTTAAAAACACTGGGCGGGCAACGCCAAAGGCACGGAATAAGTGATTTTTTATAATGGTTATGTTAATTTTTCATTTTAATGTTTTTTTTCGATTTTTTTTAAAAAATGAAAAAATTGTGATTTTTTTACGATTTTGTTCAAGTTTAAATAGGAAAACTAGATATTTTTATATGAATGTTATTTTTGTCAAGCAAATGGAATAGGGCCTAAATTTCTTCAATGTAAATAAAATTCAATTTATTTTACATTGAAGAAATTTAGGCACTATTAGCTTGACAAAAATAACATTCATAAATTCATCACTTTAGCCAAAGAAACAACTACAACAGATATTTTTATATTTTAATCAGGCTAAAATTCATCCAATTTATTTTTCATTAAATTATTTTTATGAAGAAAGGAATTTAACAACATGCAATGAATCAAAATTTCGATCCACCAAATTAAAATACCATTTGGTTCAAAGGTTGATGTTTGACTAATATTGACTGCCAGCCTAGGGCAATGGTAGAGAGTGTTAAACGGCAAAGAATTCTGGGGAGATAGTGTGGTAACTATGAAAAAATGTCAAATCGGCCTGTCCGTGAACGTGGGTTTGGTCCCCCGGTCAGTCAAAAATGAAAAATTATCAATAATTTTTAATTCATTTCATCTTGTAGAACTCCTTTCTTCATAAAAATTACTTAATGAAAATTAAATTTGATGAACCTTAGCCTCATTAAAAAAAAAAATTGGATTAAAAACCATAAACTACAAAAGAGACACTGAGAACGTAGCTCAGATTTTTTAACATACCATAAACAAATATAAATACAATTGACAATCAAAACGACAGTTGTTATTTAAATAAATCCCCTGAAGATGAGCAACGGAGTTGCCTCGAAATATTGGGTACATAAATAAAAATATTGAAAATTAAAATTGAAATTTTTTTTTTTTTAATTTATAATAAATGACCTCAAGCCAAACCAAATATAAACCACAACAACAAGAAAGGTCAACAATACATACTGTTAACACCATAAACAGTTTAATAAAATAATCACAATACTAATTAAAACTAGATATTTTTCTTATGATTGAACGAATTCCCAAGTTTGAGCGCCTTTTTATAAAAATCTTTACTAGGTTTTTAAGCAATATTTTTTTTATAAATATCTGTTTTATAAACGTTTTAAAAAACAAAAATATTATTTATATATAAGGGGGTTAGACATTTGCCTGTCTTGCTTAGGCGAATTTTATTTAAATATTTGCAATTAATAGTTATTAATATGTTTTTAATTTAAGCGTTTTTTGTAAAATTGGCGATTTTAGCCAATTTTTTATTTAAAGATTTAGAAAAATTTTTTTAAGTTGTTTTTTTTTGTTTACTTTAATAATATCAAAAATTCTTTTTATAACGATTTTTTGTTCGAATAGCAAGTTTTGATATTGAATATCTTTTATAATTCCTCTACACTGAAAAAACAAATCAAGCCGTCCGGACTTAAATCAAGCCGAAGCGGTGTTAATAGTGTGGTACGTATGGATTTTCTTAAATCAAGTACAATATGCTTGATTCAAATACGGATATTAATGTGCGAAATACTTAATTTATCCATATTTAATCCTGAATTCGTACTTGAAATAATCCGAAAATGAGATTGATTTAAGTAAAACGAAGATTGTATCAATCTTAAAATGCGCTTGATACAAGTATTTTAAAGTTGATTTAATCTCGATTCGTACTTGAAATAACACGATAGTGAGATAAGATCGATTCTGATCTAAACAATTACCCCCAGAACCAGAGAGAAGAATATTATCATTTTAATTACCCGTTGCACATGTTTATTTCACTTTTGTTGTATTAAGCTATTTGCTTACAGAACAATTCTCAATTATAAGACGCCAGCAGCAATCTCAATATGGTGTTCGTAGTTTTTATACCTTGAAAATTAGATGTATTTAACTAAATAATTTTAACAAATAGAATATGGGAATTATTGTTTCTTATTTTACTCTTTAAATATGAAAATAATCAATATTTTTCTTCTTGTAGTGTTGTTGTTGTTTCTATACAAACACATACGTATGCACGCATAATGGTTTTCGAAAGTTATCCCTATTTGGATGGTTTTAAGTACATTTAAGTGTTATTCGCACTTAAATTTTTGAGTACGACTCGTGCTAAAGTAAGAAGTAAAAACTTAAATTAAGAACCAGTTTTTTCTTTCTGTGTAAAAGCAAAATTTGCGTTTTCAACAAATATAAATTTAAATAGAAGTTTTTGTGTTATTTTTGGCGATTTCTTTGAAGCTTATATTTTCTTTGCAAAATTAGAATTTTTTTAAATTTGATTCCAGTTTTAGCGAAATTGGCGTTTTCTACTAATCTTAGTTTAAATTAACTACTTGTTTTCAGAACGAGGGCACAAAAGTGACTCGTTTAAATAATATTTTAAACAAAACCAAAATTTCAAAATTTGTTTTTGTTTTAAATCGTCGGTTAATAATTAAATGTCGTATGTGGATTTTTTGCGGTTTTGAGTTAAGATTCCTTAGGTTTTCCGACCTGATCTTTCATTTGGCGTAATCAGTTTTTCGATACCTCATACGGTTTTCGAGATATGGAGTGTTGGGTTTGTCGTATGTGGTATTTGCTGAAGCAATTTTCAAATTAAATGTCGTATGTAACTGCCAAACGCCACATACGACAAATTTCCATATAAAACGACCAAAAAATGTATTTATTATATAAATGTCAAGGCGAATTCATGTAAACGGTGGTGTCGATACTACAACAATTAACAACACCAAAAACACAACAATGTATTTTGTTGCTGCTTTCGTTGCCCGATAAGTCAAAAACACAAGTAACTTTTGACATTCCTCTCTCTCTAATTTAAAAAAAAAGTAGCACAGCTGTGTTTTCAACGCCACCTGAAAGTCAATTCGCCTTGATAAATGTCGTATGTGGATTTTTCATGGCACATACGATTTTTTAATAATTTTTGTTTTAAAAATCAAGTGTTTAAATGTCGTATGTAAACATTTCGGAAGCAAAATGTCGTATGTAGCTATTTAAATGACAAAAATGTTCTATTTTGCCACATACGACAATTTAATTCTGAACAAAAATCAAAATATTTTCTACCCCAAATAAGTTATAGGCATCAAACTTTTAAATTAACTAGTTAAATATTAGTAGTTTCCCCTCCTAAAATTTAAAGAAAATCGCTTTGCTGAAAAAAAAATTTATAAGAGTCTTTATTTACTTGAAACTATCGGAATCCACACACGACAATTAAATTATCAGCCGACGAAATGTTAATTAAGCGAGTCACTTTTGCGCTCACTTTCCAATAACAAGCAGTAAGTTTTTGGGTTTATTTTATTTTTGACGTTTTTTTTTAAATTCAAATATTTTTTTTGTAATTTTGTTTTGATTTTTATTTAAATTCAGCGAGTTTTTTTTTTATCATAATTTATTTTAATTATTTATGTAGTAAATTAAAAGTTTTGATGATTTTTTTTAATAATAAAATATTGTAAAATAAGGTATTTTTAAATACATTTTAGAGATTTTTTTCTTATGTGATTTTCGCGAAAATAAATCTCTATTTTCCTGTTTTTTTGACGCTTTTAATGATATTTTGTAAAATTTAAAATTTTTCTATGAATTTTGAAATTGATTTTTTTTATAAAAATATTTATTAGGTGGTTTTTAAACATTATTTTGAAAAACTTGTGAGTCCAACGTCTTTTTACTTTAGCTCATTTCAAATTCGTGTATGCCTGCTTTAAGCTTCGCTTAATTTTCTTATTATTAAAGTTTATAGAATATTTATTGATATTTTATTTAACGTTACTTGCGTTACTTGATGATAAGGCATTTTTATAAATTTTCTGAACGTTTTTTTTATTTATTTGTTTTTTGTCGTTTCTTTTTCTCAACATTTGTTTGACATTTGTGACAAGTTCAATGCTAAATAGTGAATTATTTAAAAAAAAAAAACAAAAGAAAATTGTAGAAATAAAATATTTCCAGGTATTACAAAGCCAACAAATTTACTATAGCCGGGTTAAGGTGTTTAGTTAAAATGGTCTTTCAAAAGACCAAATGCAAAATGCTTTTTTATAAAATTTAACGGAAGCTATGTATACTTTGTTGTTGGATTTAACAAAAGACATACGATATTTTGCATATTTACCCTTTGGCAAGATCATTTTCTCTATATACCGTACTACGCTTAAAAAATAAATATAAAAAAAAAATGGAGTTTATAAATTCACTTAAGGTTTTTAGGATCGGTAGGAAGAAATTTTAATTTAACTCTAATAGAAAGCTTGTGCCGAAAACTAACTGATCATTTAAAACAGAGCATAAACTCAATTTGAAACTGATGATTTTTTTTAGAAGCTGTCATCAATAGAGGTTTTCAATCACTGTCAATTTTTATTTCAAATGGTAACCCCGGCATCAAAAAAAAAAAATGTTGGCATCACTAATCGCCAGCTATTTCAACTTGAACGAATGGTGACAGCTTTTTCAAAGCCAGTACCAGTTGTATAAAATTACTTTATACCTACTTAGGTTATAAGTGGGATATACACCATAAAACTTGACGGAATTAGCAGCCACAGTATCAAACAAGCGAGTGAAAAAGTGTCATTCATGTTCGATAATGGGTACCTCACTTTACGTTCGCCAAAATTGAAACGAATAATTGCAAAGCCGGAAAGAAATTCATGGGGATTTTGTAGGATAAAACAGCAAATCATCCTGGAAATTTAGTGGCAACACAATTCAGCAACAATATTAAAAGTTTGTGTGAAAATTAAATTGAATTTTTTTAATTGTCATATTAAATCAACGGCCATAGAATGCCAAATAGTAAAAACTACTTCGTGTGGTTTTTGGTTTGATGTTTTTCCTAATTTACTTGATTAAACGTTTAATTCACTTGATTAAACATTTAATTCACTTGATTAAATTTTTAATTACAACTGATTTAATTTTTGATTAATGCGTTTACTGGTGCAAAACTTTTTCTGTGTGTTTAATGTTGAAAACCGCAAAAACTGTAAATCGGAAAAGCTATAAGACGCCAAACCACTATTCAATGAAGAGAAACAAACTCGACCTGATTGTCTTGAAAAAAATGACAATGAGTTTTTGTAAAATTTTACTTTTAAGGGTGGAAAGCTTGTCATTCCGTGTGTAATTTCTACAGATATTAGGGGGACTAGGTAGTTATACATTTATGTCACATATAGTTCGGAATTGTTCGCTAATAAAATTCAGCCTACTCGGTCTACATATAGCTGAGATATGAGCAAAAACCTCGACTGCCTCTAATTTTACCCATAATCACGTTGTTTTTGTTTTTAAATGTATATTTGGAAAACGACAAGAGTTAAGTTTCTAAATTAGGTACAAGCATCTTGGTTATCAATACACAACATCCGACAAAGTGGGGCGGGTTTGTACAAGTAGGCGTGGCACAAAATATATTTATTTATCTATATCTAAAGAACGATATTTATATAAATTTCTGTTCTTATCGCATTATGGTGATTAAGATTCGGGATTCGGCTTAGCCGAATATAGCACCCTTACTTGTTTTCTTATTATTTACTCATTATTTTATTTACTAGAACAATGAAATTGTTTCTTCGTTTCTTTATTTCCATAAAAAAAATTGACGTCTATACAATGAGAAATTATTTGCCACAAAAAAAAATCAAGCGGCTCTTTACGAATTTATATACAAATGAATGTTTTCATTAATTTTTGTATACGTAACCAATTTAATTACTGATTGAAAACAATTGTTATAGTTTATTTGATGATATGAACGTTTTTTTAAAGGGTTTTTAAAAAGAGGCGTAACAGTCATCGTCCAGACTTGCAATTTTTGCTGCAGCAATTGTTGAGTTTGAAATTATTTTGGACATTTCTACCATTTTTTACTCAAACAAATGCTTTTGTTTTTGACATCTTTATCATTTTTTACACAAACAAAATGCGTGTTGTTTTTCCTATGGTTGGATTGTTGTAGTTGCGCGCAGACCTACTTATTGGGCCATGAGTTGGTCGATAGATCAAAAAAACAAAAGCAACTTTTGGCATATCTTCTTTAAACTAAGAAAAAAAAGTATTTCAGCTGTGTTTTAAACGTCACCTGTAAAGGGAATTCGCGCTGATATGAACGGTATGAAAATGAGAAATTTTGAAATGAAAAAAAGCCTGCCAATCTTATAAAGGTTGAGCTGTTAGAAAAGAAAACCTTAAATGTAAAAGTGCTTTTCAAATCAAAAAAATATTTTTTTAAGTAAAAAAGTATCTTTCGGGTTGGCGTCATATGCCTGAAACTTAAATTGAAGGCCTTCGGCCGGGCGCAAAGATATTATCCTCTAGGGTATAACAAACATCTCGTTCGCTAACTTAAGCTTCTCTGCATAGAAGGCCTTCGACCGGGCGCAAGGATTTTCCCCTCATTGATATTACAAACACCAGGCTCGCTAACTTAAGCTATTAAACTCGCGATTTGATATCGGGATTTTTAAATTTAGGATTTAAAAACTCGAGATTTTGATATTTCGGGATTTTGATATTTGGGATTTAAAAACAATTCGGGATTTTGCTAGATACGGTATATCATGTGTGTGAAGATAAATTCGAATTTAACTAGCAAAGGCGCAAACCATATTTTTTAACATTGCTCATTTTGCAGTTAACAGAGCAATGTTAACGACTTAACAGTCATAGTAATATACTACGGAGACATAAAATCATGATTTGAATGACCATTTTGGACAAATATGGAGTTGCACATATATACCACTATATAGGAATGGTAGTCTAGAGGGTCCTAAATACAATTCCAAAAGTCACGTTTCTCAAATAATTTTGGAAATTGAGAAAATTCATTTTGAAAAAAGTAATATTTATTTGAAATTTCTGGAGAAGATCAATGACCATTTTGGACAAATATGGAGTTGCACATGTATACCACTATATAGGAATGGTAGTCCAGAGGGTCCTAAATACAATTCCAAAAGTCGGTTTCTCAAATAATTTTGGAATTTGAGAAAATTCATTTTGAAAAAAGTAATATTTATTTGAAATTTCTGGAGAAGATCAATGACCATTTTGGACAAATATGGAGTTGCACATGTATACCACTATATAGGAATGGTAGTCCAGAGGGTCCTAAATACAATTCCAAAAGTCGGTTTCTCAAATAATTTTGGAATTTGAGAAAATTCATTTTGAAAAAAGTAATATTTATTTGAAATTTCTGGAGAAGATCAATGGACAAATATGAATTTTCTCAAATTCCAAAATTATTTGAGAAACCGACTTTTGGAATTGTATTTAGGACCCTCTGGACTACCATTCCTATATAGTGGTATACATGTAGAAATTCATTTTGAAAAAAGTAATATTTATTTGAAATTTCTGGAGAAGATCAATGGACAAATATGAATTTTCTCAAATTCCAAAATTATTTGAGAAACCGACTTTTGGAATTGTATTTAGGACCCTCTGGACTACCATTCCTATATAGTGGTATACATGTGCAACTCCATATTTGTCCAAAATGGTCAATGATCTTCTCCAGAAATTTCAAATAAATATTACTTTTTTCAAAATGAATTTTCTCAATTTCCAAAATTATTTGAGAAACGTGACTTTTAGAATTGTATTTAGGACCCTCTAGACTACCATTCCTATATAGTGGTATATATGTGCAACTCCATATTTGTCCAAAATGGTCATTCAAATCATGATTTTATGTCTCCGTAGTATATTACTATGACTGTTAAGTCGTTAACATTGCTCTGTTAACTGCAAAATGAGCAATGTTAAAAAATATGGTTTGCGCCTTTGCTAGTTAAATTCGAATTTATCTTCACACACATCGGTATATCTATCCTTTAAAACTCAAACTTTTTTTTAACAAAAAATTAATTTTTGATTAATGTGTGGTTTATAGAACACGAGCGCCTTACTCGTCCGTTCAACTTACATTTAAAACAAAATTTCGAAATTTGTTTTTGTTTTTAATGTAATTTGAACGGACGAGTAAGGCGCTCGTGTTCTATAAACAACATATAATTGACGTATTTTTAAATTTTTTTTAATTCTACACAAAACTCTTAAATGGAAAATAGGCTTAATAAAACATTTAATATAAACCATGCAGTTTTTAAGAAGAAATTAATGAATTACTTGTTTATTTTGAAAATATCTAAAAAAAATCCCCTTCGCTTGTTTAATGACACCAAAGATCGAACCCCTTTATCTCCTTGAGCGATCCGAACACACGCCTACATATAAAGCAATTGAATAAATTTTAATAAAATGTTTCTTTTTTTAAATTGATTTGTTGTTTTTTTTTTTTTTTATTTATTGTATCGTTAATTGCATTTCTTTTTTGTTTGTATGTATTTTACAGATTAATTAAAAATGAGACTGGACGCGCAATATTGCGTGTTATATCTGGACCGAGAGCATTTCGTGTTGTATTATTTACTCGTTTAACGCCCATTCCATTTGGCATACAAAATGCTATATTTGGGGTAAGTTTGAAAATTCTTTTAAACTAATGTTAAAAAAAAAATATTTAAATTTATTCTAATATATTATTTAAATAAAAATATTATTTTGTGGTTTTTACAAAAATAATAAAAAAAAACACATACAATTTCAATATTATTTCACAACACCAACAACAAACCAAATAACAAATCTCGTAAAAAGCCATACTATTTAAATGGAATTTTTTTATTTCATTTCTATTATTTTAGTTTATATTTTATATATGTATGTATGTATGTATACAGTAGATACATACATAAAGATACTATTTATACAAAAAATATTTAATTTAGCATTTTCATTTTAGTTTTTTTAATGTCTGGACAGTTTGGTAGTCTTATTTGATCGGGTTGATGTTGTTCATAATGTCTGCCTGCTGCCTAGGGATGCCAAATGGGAAATCCCGTTTCGGAAATTCACGCGTTTTCGGGTTTAAGAAAATTATACTTCCCAAGATTTTTTTTAAATTAAGATCCCCATGGTTTTAAGTATATTAAGCCATTAGTAGTAACACATCATTTTACCTTTAAACATTTTGAAATCATAGCTTATTATGAATCCCAGCGATGTTTGACATCCAGCTGGATCATCAATGAATGACCAAGTTCTTTTTTCACGTAAGTTTGTAACTTATTCTGATTTCCCTTGAATCTTTTGAACATTTTAGCACATTTTCCCAATATTTTAACGATTGGGTCAATATTATTCACAAGTTCTACTGATGAACGTTTTGTCAAGTTATTATTAAAATGACCGTTTAATACAAGTTTAAACAAGACCCATAAACTAATAAATTAAAAACAAAATTATGTCTTAATTAAACAATTTCGCAAGTGATACCCTTATTAAAAATACAAAACAGGAAGCGTAAAGTGAACATCGCCTAAATCAAATCTATCGTAATTTTGTTATATATGATTTCAATTATATAAATCGCAATATCAATTTCATTGTTTTTAAAGTATTTTAATCTATTTTATAATAGTGCTTAATATAAGTTTCGCTAAGGTATTAAATTTATTAACATGTTTCTCAAGTTATATTTTATTAAATTTTGTTTTACTTTTTCTTAAATTTGTTATATTAGCGAATTGTTTACTATGCCATATATGAATTTCCTGTTTTCTACTAAGATACTTTTTTATATTTCTTATAACTTTGTTTATATAAAGATTTAAAGAAAATAAATGTCAATTGTTTTTTTTTTTTTCAATTGTTTGTTTATTTTTTTTTTTTTTTTCTTTATTTTATGGTTTTTAAACGAACAGTTGTGTAAATAAAAACAAAAATGGGACAATTTATATGTATGAACATATCTGTGGCATTTTTAAAAAGCATCTTAAGTCAAATTTAAAAAGTTTGAAAAAAAATGTTATTAATCCTACGATTTCTTTAATTTTGGCTTATTTTATTATTTGATAAAAAAATATTTTTTCGGTGCCGTCCAATAAAGCCATAGAAAATAAAGCCTTATTTCCCATTTAAATTTTTTTTTTTTAATATAATTCTAATTTATTTAAAAACTGTTTTGTAATTTTTTCTCTGGGCGTATATGGGCAAATCCAAAGTGTTGAACGTGACAGTCGTACGCATCAAAAATGCCATAACATTTTAAACAACAAATATTTTTACGTTCTCTTAACCCTTAAATTATAGCACTAAGAAAGCACTGTTATCTATGCTAAAGTTTATGGAGGGCGCGATTCTAGGCCAAAGATAATGGCAAAAAAGTAGCGGGTCGAACGTGAAAAAAAATAGAAGTAGTTTTTGTGGCCATGTATAAAAAGGCGTAATTCAGCGAAACCTGGCACAATTTTTTAGTCAAACTATTTTCAGAATTTTACGTAGCAATGTAACATTAAAATGTCTTTGGTTTGCTTCCAAAATCTTCTGTATTTTTTTTAAGCCAAAATCTGGGTCGGTACGTGACATTTCGAACGTGAAATTTTTTTCCGTAATAATTTATCTGAATAATGACTAAAACAAAATAAAAATTTACCGTTAATCAGAATAACATATTTCTCTTTGAACTCTACCATAGATTACAGACCATGTAAGAAAATTTTTTTTGGAATAATTTTTTATCAAATATCAAATCTTTTTAGGAAGATAATATAAAAGAAAACATTCTCACAAATGAGAAATTACGTTTGCACAACTTTGCAGTCGGATTGTTCATCTAAGTGAACAAATTTATGGGTAAATTTATAAAATTAGTAAAATCTAAATATTTCTTTATAACAATATCGTAAAATAATCAGCTTTTAATAACTTTTAAATTTTCGGTCACGGTAGACCTTTCGACGGCTATGCCCATATATTAAAAATATAACGAAAACACTTTTGGGCGCAAGCTTTCTTATTTCTTTTTTATGTAAAAATTTTATTTTTCTATGAGCTGACAATATTTTTTTTAATTAATAAAGGGCTATAAAATATAAAAATTAAGCTTCAAAATTCAAAACAGATTTAATTTTTAATTTTTAATGTTTTTTTTTCATTTTATTATATCTGTATATAAAATATAACGAAAACACTTTTGGGCGCAAGGATTTTCTCCTCTATGGTATAACAAAGACAGGCTTCGCTAACTAAAGCTTCTCTGTATAGCCGGCCTTTGGGCGGGCGCAAGAATTTTCTCCTTTATGGTATAACAAGTACCGGTTTCGCTAAATCTAAATCTGCCTTGTTTCCGAACGAAGGCCGACTACGCAGAGAAGCTTTAGTTAGCGAAGCCGGTCTTTGTTATACCATAGAGGAGAAAATCCTTGCGCCCGGCCGAAGGCCGGCTATACAGAGAAGCTTTAGTTAGCGAAGCCTGTCTTTGTTATACCATAGAGGAGAAAATCTTTGCGCCCAAAAGTGTTTTCGTTATATTTTATATACAGATATAATAAAATGAAAAAAAAAACATTAAAAATTAAATCTGTTTTGAATTTTGAAGCTTAATTTTTATATTTTATAGCCCTTTATTAATTAAAAAAAATATTGTCAGCTCATAGAAAAATAAAATTTTTACATAAAAAAGAAATAAGAAAGCTTACTAAATTAAATTAAAAAACTTTGAATAAAAAAATAAGAACATTTAAAAAAAATTTTTTAAGAAACGCTTTTCTTAAAAAAGAACATTTAAAAAAAATTGTGCCCCCCCCTAGATTGTATCCTGGCTACGCCCATGTATTCGTGTATTATCATCGGGAATATGCATGCCTGCAAAGTTTCATCCATTTGCATTGAGTAAAAGGCGGTCAAAAAAGCATTTTACCAAAAAAAAATTTGTGCCACCTTCCCCCCTAGATTTTATCCCTGCTACGCCCATGTATTCGTGTATTGTCATCGGGAATATATATGCCTGCAAAGTTTTATCCATTTGCATTGAGTATAAGGCGGTTAAATTAACGTTACAAGATTTGATTTTCCGAAGTGAAGCTAAAGAAAAGGTTTTACAAATTTTGACCCCCCCCCCCCTCCTAGATTTAATCCTGGCTACGCCCATGTATTCGTGTATTGTAATCGGGAATATGTATGCCTGCAAAGTTTCATCCATTTGCATTGAGTATAAGGCGGTTAAATTAACGTTACAAGATTTGATTTTCCGAAGTGAAGCTAAAGAAAAGGTTTTAATAATAATTTCAATTTTTAATTCAAAGCAGTTTAAACACAAATTCATCATTTTATACATAAGTTTATACGTAATTTTTATATAATTTTAATCTCCAAAAACTATTAGTTACTGGCTGGCCGCTCCGGCTTCGCTCGGTAGCTGATTACTAATGATCGATGGAGCCGTTTTCTGATTTTAGGTAAATCGAAAAAAGTGGGCGGGGCAATATTTTCTTTCGGTAAAAACATAAATTGGACCATGGCGATTGTTTTAAAGAAAAAATCGTCCAAATCGGTCAAGCCGTTCTCAAGTTATGCGATCAGCAACAGACAACATTTCGTTTTTATTATATAGACTAGATGACCCGTGCGAATATTTCGCACCGTAATTTTTATCAATGAAAATATTAATTTTTCAATTTCTAATTATTTTTCGTCATTAGTGTTAGAAATAAGCTTTAAAATGAGATATCATTCATTAAATTTGATGCGGTGGTATGGGAGATATTTGCAACCGACAAAAAAAAGTGCTTTAGAAATAATATATATGATTTTACTTCATTTTTATATAATTTTAAATCTCCAAAAATTATTAGTTATTTTACTTCAAATTTCTTTTGGCAGTTTTTTACGTAAATAAAATACGTCGAGAGAGTTTTCATAATTTTTTAACGTTGAGTTTGAAATCGAAAAACAAGTGTAGTTAAAATCTAAAGTTCGCAGACTTAAGGCCATGTCAGTTAAAACTTTAGCTTCGCGTTGCGTTAGAGATTCGCTTTGACATCTAAGACGAAATATTCATACTTAAAAGAAACATGTCACACAAAGTTTACTTTTAACGCAACGAAGCGAAAAGTTAGTCAACTCTTATCTTTTTGCGCGTTTTAACAATATGCTAGTATATTTTTTTATTTATTTATTTTTAACACACAATGCCGAAGTGTTGTCAAAGTTTTTAGTGTGTCATACATCTTTTGCTTTACGCTTCTCTGTCTAAGTAAGAAAAGCCACGCAAAGAGAATAAGTTGTATCTTACACGGCCTTTATGGTGGATTCACCCATGTTGTCCGGGAAAAATATCTTTTCTTTTGAGTTTTCGGTAGAACGATTCACTCGTTTTGAACGATTTGTCTGGAAAATCCACAAAATCTATTAGTTTAAAATGGTGGTAATACGACTAGGTAGGTAACAACGGATTTTTTTTACCGAATGGTTTCATGAATCTTTTGTACCAGAAGTTCTTCGCTATATGAGTAGTAAGCGCCTTGACTTTAAAGTCCTGTTGATTAAAGACAATGCATCAGGCTATCCACATTTAGAGCATTCGAATGTTAAATTTTAATTTCCGCCTTCAAAAACAACATCGCTAATACATACAGCCACTGGATCAAGGAATTATTGCAGCTTTTAAGATCTACTATGTGAAGAAACCATTCCGGTAAATTAAACATAATTTAATTAATGGTACAAATTTAAAAGTCACAGACTCGTGAACATTTTTTCTATTCTGGAATGTATTAGACAGTTTGTTTTTACTGTTTTTTTTAATAAAATATGTGTAAAAGCATTTAATATGTATTTGACACCATTTTTTACGTGAGTTTTCGAGGAACGTATGTATCTATTGCGTAAAAACAGAATTAAGTGTATTTGCTTGGCTTTTTTTGTGTTCAACTACATATTTTCAATTATTTTCAAAGATGGTGTGTTAACACCGGATGACAAAAAGATCACCACTCACACAGAAATTTCACAAAAAAAAAAAAACAATGTGTGAAAAAATTTAACCTATTGGCAACTCAGTTTAAGTTTGAATAAAATATCAAATTAAACCAATTCGAGCTGAGAGTTGTTCGTAAAAAAAATCTTCTCGCCCTTAAAAAGACAGAGGTCAATATATTTACATATAAAAAAATGTTCGGACAACATGGGACAACAACTTTCATCACGTTTCTACATCGTCATTTACGTACATAAGTCCAATAGAACTACAACGTTAAGACGATTTCATGATTTGTATGACGCACATAGCGATGAGTCTCGTTTTGGGCTAAACGTGTTTGTTAAAAAACAAAATTGTCTGCAATCAAATTAATTGCGAATATATTAATAGATTTAAAATCGTTAATACAGCCACTGGATCAAGGAATTATTACAAATTTTAATATCTACCATGCGAAGCAAACATTTCGGTACATTAAACATAATTTAATGAGTGTTACGTTTGCCGTTCTAATTTAACTTATCGATAATAAATACCTTCCTGTACTCTAAATATAAGATTAATTCTTGTTGTATAGGAATTGAACATATTTATGAAAATAAATAAAGAAATTTTTGGATGGAAAATGGGAATGCGCAAACATTTGCGGAAAAAAGGTACATTATTTTGATGTGATAATCGCGGTTGAGATAATTAACTCTGCAAATGTGATCATAACATTTGGGGTTTATTTTGTACAAACTTCTTTCTCAATTGAAAAATATTTTCATACAAATTTTTGAAATTACAAAAAAATTATCAACGCAAGGTAAAAAGGTTAACAAAATAACACTCTTAATTTACCGAGTATTAGTAGGTAACCCAGACCTTTAACCCGTTGTGAGAAACAAACAAAGGACTCTGGCGGGAATCGAGCCCTCAATTATCACTCTGATAGACTAGCTCAATACCAACCAGCATATCGGGGCACCCGTAGTGTAAGATTACTTTGGAGTTTTTATTAATTTATCATTTTTATGACCAGCAAAGTTTTACCAAATATTACCCATAAATGTCGTCTTCTATGTTTTCCAGTACAAAATAACCTACTTTAATGTTAACACTTTTGTTGTATAATTTAAAGCTTTTAAAGACTAATTAGTATTTATTATGAAATCATACTTACGCAAATAACAACTAAACAGAAAAAGAAAAAACTTGTTTAACTTGTAGGTATCATTATTTTATAAATTTGTTTCAAATTTGTTAATTATTGCATTAACTTAGTTGTATTTTTATATACATACATACATACTTACATACATATATAGAATTTTTATTGACCATACACTGCCGTGCTAAGGGAGAAGGCAGTAAAATTCACTTGCTGCCTTTTTTAATTTTGATGGCAATAAAATCCTTTAATAATTTTCGACTCATTAATTGAAGCACAGCCGCGAATAACGTTTTAAGTTACAAAAAAATTTTTTTTCAAGAGAGCAAAAAAACGTTTTTAACTTGCAAGATTATAAATTTTTTATTTGTTTTCTTTAGATTATTAAAATTAATGATAATAAAAACTTGTATGCAAAATATCAAGAAATTTGAATTAAAAATAACATGCAATTTTAAAGTTAATAACCTTCTTTTAGTTGAAAAACGTTTCATATCCACAATCGCGATGTCATTTAAAACATTCTTTTACTACGCAAGCGGCTTTTAAAACGTTTTTCCACGTTTCAAAACCATTTACTTTGTATCTGTTTGTAATTAACTTAGAACGTTGTTCCACTAGTTGACTCTTTGTATGTCATTTTGAAGGCGTTAAGGTGCATAATTTTGGATGATTTGAGGTTTAAACAGTGTAAGAGAGTAATGTTAACGGTTATTTGCAAAAAACAGTTTTTGCAAAAAGTGGCTTTTACAACGCAATTCGCGGCTGTGCTTCAATTATAAAATAAATCATTAAAAATGTAAGTTTTAACTAAGAGTAATTTTTTAAGTTCGTCAAATACATGGTAGAATATGTACAAGGTATATTACATTAGGGAGAGTTGTCATTATTTTAGTCATGTAATGCCATATTAATTTATTTGATTTATGGCGCTTGTTTTAATTTGTTTTCCCTTTTTTCTTTTGTTTTTTTTTTTTTTTTTTAAATTCCCTACGCTAATCCCCGCGAAGCTTGATGCTTGTCTGCAGGAAAGAAACCAGAGTCTGGCGGGAATCGAACCCGCAACCCCGGGGTTGATAGACTAGCTCACTACCAGCCAGCCTACCGGGGCACTCAAATTGTTGATATTATATGGGCTTTAAAATTGAGAACAAAATTTCTAAAGACTACACCTTGTACTTTAGGCCTGCCATACGTCCTGGTTTTTCAGGATTGTCCTGGTTATAGACTTCTTGTCCTGGTGTCCTGGTCCACTATTAAATTGTCCTGGTTTTTTGTACAGGTCAAGGCAAAAAATTAGTTTTTTACTGGTTTTAGTTGTAAACAAAGGTTAAGATATCTGTTATAACACTGCAAACATAAGGCAATTCTATAAACAACTTTAATTAAATGCAACTGTTATCTGCTGTAAACGTCTTTTAACTAAAAGTTTTGCCTTTCAATTCCTTTCAATTTGCAATACACTCTTACTTTTTTACTAACCCACTCACACTTCTTAAATTGACCACTTCTTAATTTCACCTTTCCATTTGTTTGGCAATTGTTCTTTCAATTTAACAGCTGATAACATGTTTTTCTTTATAAATTGTTGTTTTGATGATATCTTGAAAGTATATTGCTTACAAATTGAGTGCAGCCTACGTCACAGCTTTCAATTTATGTAAATTTTGACAAACAGTATATCGTTAGCTAAAATGCAAAAAGACGTAACCAACAAAAAATTCAAAATCGTGTTTTTGATTGATTATTATAAATGCCATTGAACTACATGTCTACACAAAATTTTACACTTCTGGGATCAAAAATTGCGCTTTAATTATCAAAAAACAAAGGGACGTAACTGCAAGTGTGTTTATTTTATAAATGAAAAACTACGTAATTACTCATTTTTTTTTTTCAACAAAATATAATGAAATGGTTTCCTTTGAAAACTGTTAAAAAATTCCATGGATCACCCATTAACGCATGTTTTCTGACATGTTTATTGTTTTCATTTAATAAACTTTTTTTCTTCTCCTGTAAAATTATATTTTTGTTAGTTACGTCCTTTTGCATTTTAGCTAACGATATGTAAAAGACTATCAATAACAACTTGAACGTGTGGCTGCAAGATAAGAGTCAATCCTCTTTCAAATTTTGTTTCAACTAGTTGCTGAAAAAAGTTTTACCGTGTCAACAACTTTTATAAGTAATCGAAAACCGATAACAAATTGCTTTCTCTAAAGCAGCCCATTAGCGGTACTGTAATTACCCCTTTTTTAGGGTAATTTTGGGCCGCAAAAGGTAGCAAGGTAATTATTTAAAATAAGGTAATTTAAAGAAATTTGGGTTTTTGGTATACATATACTTACTTACATATGTCGGGTTTAAAATTTTAACTTTTGATAGGTGATTTTCAATTTAAAAAAAAACATACTAGATACATGTAATAACAACATTAAAAACATTCTGTTCCCTGCAGGAGATTGAACTAGTACCAAACTAGTACAAAAAAAGCCAGTACAAGTTCTCAACTGTAAACTTTTCTATACCATCTTAATGCTCAAATTATCATGAGTGTGCTTGGAACATCACTAGTACGATTGATTCTAGACGTGTACTAGTACACTTGGACCGCATTGGGTGCTTTTTGCATTAGCATTTTATAATAAAAATGCCATTAATAAATGATTTAGAATCAAATTTAGGAAGCAGTATCAAAATAGAAATATGTACTGGAATTTTAGTTTTGTTACAAAAAATCCTATCAGTCTACAAGTAGTGCCTTTGTACAACATCAAGGAAGATATAAAGTACAAAGGTTTAGAAATGAATATGGAAGAAACACCCTCTCGGGATCTTTACCAACTATATTAAATAAAATGCCTACTAATATCATTAATTTAAGAAATAAACATAAAAGAAATAAACTTATAAAAAATTTGCTAATAAGTTTGCAATGAACTAATTTTTTAAAGTTAAATTATTATAATAATTATTAATTATCCTTAATAATTTCAATGAATTTTTTGTTATGAACCTGCAGACAAGCTTAAAAGCTTTGCGGGTCTAAGTAAGAAAACTTATACACAAATGATAAATTTAATTAAGATTTAATTAATAAAAAAAAAAAAATTTAAAAAAAATAAAAAAAGTACTTGTTCTCATATGCACTAGTATTTTTATATAAAAACTCTAACCTCGTTAGCACTAGTACTTCTTGTTCTAGTAATTGTACTAGTGGCATCTAGACAATTAACTCTATAAATGTTTTCGTTACACCGATAAGTGCAAAATAAGAAAAATGAAATTACTCTTGTATATTATTAATTTTATATTTAACTTTTTGTTTGTTTAAAAATTAACAATTCTTAAACATATGACATAGCGGCAATGTTATACATTTAACTATAGTTTTCGGATTATTTTAAGTACGGATCAAATTCAAAATTATTTTACTGCATTATTCATAAAAAGACAAAAATTTACATTCAGATTTTTCTTAAAACACATTTTTTTAATTAAATGGTTTATAAATAATGCTCTTATGTGCTGTTAACAAATGACAGGCAATGGACTGAGTGCTTTTTTTAAATTTTACTACACAAACAATCGCTTGTGATTTGGAACAGCACATTAATGTTTTAATTTAAAATCATTGCGTACCGTAATTTCTTCTCAAAAAAGGCAATTTTTAGAGGGCCGTACGGTAATGAAAAAATAAAAGCTAACATCACTGCAGTCCATACACGTTTCAATTCAATGTCAACTGTGTCGGTTTTTGTCCAAATCAAAACGTGTATACCCATTGATTATTTTGACAGTTGTCGAGTTGGTTGAAGAAAAATTAAAAGATTTTGATTTTTTCAAGTTGAGTACTAATGGCTAATAAGTCAGTGATGGTTTAAATGCTGGTTTAGTTAAACTAAGCTTGAATTTATATGTAGTTTAAACCCAGCAACTATAAATCAGTGTCCCATGTATTATATGTTGTTAAAATAATAACATGTAGCAGCAGCACTACCATAAATCTTATCAAATTCATATGGTCTGTATTGGTAGTTTAAACGCCCAATTTTATGCGTTTAAAGATGGTTTATATGTTTAGTGATTTATAGATTTGTTGGTTTAAACACATTTTAAACCAAAAAGAGAGTTTAACTTGCTCTGTTTTTTCTGCTCAATGGACTAAAGGAAGAAAATCATTAAAGACTGAAACACTTGAGAGTATTATTCAATGTTAGTTTTTTATTTTTCATCGTTTTTATGTACATGTTAATTTTTTTTATATATATATTGGTGGATTTAAAAATAAAAAATTGATGGTTTTTACATATGCTTACATATGTATTAAAAAAACTTTTTTGTTGGTATTATTTTTTATCCATTTTTTCTATGTGTCCTGGTTGATAGGTTCAAACTTCTGACAGCCCTATTGTACTTATTCTACAAGGTCAAATATGGATAGATATTAAATTAATAATAAAATACAAAATTTAAATTTCAGTTTTCTCGGATTTTGATTTTTACACTTTACTGCCTTTTTCCTAAGCACTAAACGCCGTTACACACTATCCCACAAGGTCTTTCGTATTTTATGAAAATGCTTCCCTAATATAATTATTGTTTATAAATTTTCAAAAAACAATAACAACTTATCACGACGAGGTTGCATTTTCCTAAAATACGTAAGACTTTGTGGGATAGTGTGTAACGGCCTTAAGTAGTATCAATATTAGGAAAAGTATTTATATAATTTTTTCTTTTAATTTTTGTTTTATTTTTATTTGTACGACCATCAAACATATTGATTAAAAATTTTCACTTTTACTCTTTTGTTTGATTGTAAATATCAGAGCTGTAAAAGATTGCAATCGATTTATTTCTCAATTTAAAATTATGAAAGGCATTGTTCGTAAATGCATCACTGCGCTGCATCAGTGATTTCAAATGTTTATATATGTATGTATATATACATATATATTAGTGAAACAGATGTGGAACAAAAAATTGTCAAATGATCCACAAAAATAATAGTCACCTCATAAAAAAATTATAATTATTTTTTTATCGGCATTTAAAAAAATTTCGCTTTTCTGATTCGGCGCAGTGATGCATTTACGAACATGACCAAAATCAATATGATAAAATAGTTAAATAATTGTTTTTAAATCCATTCATATATTCATTTATTGCAATACATCCCTAGAGGAAAAGGAACTAACACAAAACTTGTCACGTGACAGTTATAAAGTGTAAGGGAGCTTTTCTAGTTATAACACTTTATATGAAGGGGACTTGTCACTTTAACATGGCGATGTCCTAGGAGGGGGTTAATTTGCACCTTCTTGACACTTCGTGAATGGTCCCTTCATATAAAGTAATAAAAGCAGATAAAATCAGCCACTACCCGCACAAAATCCAATCACATGACTAGTTTTGTGTCAATTACCATTCCTATGGAGTAACTACTCTTTAAACACGTTATCACCAGTTAGGTGATGTGTTGTGTTTTCACCTATCACAATCGTTCCTTTTTATTACAATATTGTGTTCACTGGTCACGGGATAGGTACATTAAGAAAAATCGACACAAATTTCCCGCAGGGATATTTTAATTGCAAACAAAACTACAACTTCATTTAGAGTTGACAAAAAATCAAACAATTGTAGTCGGGACTGTAAGAAAATATAAACTCACTGTTTATTGTTGTTGTTTTTCTTTAAGCTTTGATATTGTTACAGGTAAAACTGGGGTTTATAATTGTTATTCGCTTAACAGCTTTATTTGTATAATATCTTTAGTTTTTCTAAAATCTTTGGATGAAGTTTCCTGACGATCTGGCCTAAGCAACCAGTGAAATGCGCATAGGAATAGCTTATCCCATCAACAAAAAATTTCCTTTTATCAATAGTATGAAATTGGAATTTAGCACATTTAAACGAAACCTTGTTAATTAATCTTTTGAATCCAAAGAAAAACTTTAAAAATAAAAACAGAACCAAAATCTCCGTTTACTTGAAATAAAACTCCTTTTTCTAGAAATAAAGCTGAGTCTTCCAACAATGTCCATTTTTGTTTGCAATCGCTTGATTCCTAGTGTATATTATTTTGATGGACTTTCACTATAGTTGTCGTTTCAGAGGAATTAATTAAAATCGCATGATTTGAATAAAAATGTGATAACAATTCAATTGATTGCATTCAATGATTTCTAAAAAGAATGATTGCAAACACAAAATATTGCAGTTTTGACAAGATTTAATTTTGAAATCAAAGAATGAAATCAGTTTGGTTGAAATCATTTTGATTTCAATGCTAATTGATTGCAGTTCTTACAGCTCTGCTACATATTTTGTTTTTTGTTTTACCAACAATAGTGAAGGGGGTATTATGCGTTTGTGCTGATGTTTGTAACAGCTTAAAGTATTGTCCTAGCTAGATCTACCTTTTAGTATATTAAGGTATACTAAACACTTCTCATAAATATGAAAATATCTAAGTAATAATAGGCACAAAGAACATTTATGTGAATCTCAACCTTATAACATCCTTTTGTTTTGGCGGGTTCATGATTGCCCAAGGGTCCAAATATCACTGGAAATTTATTTTTAAAAACTATGGTGTAGGGTATCAGAGGCCGTGCTTGGCCGACTATACTTTTTTACCCGTATTTTATTGTTTGTTTATTACATTGCCCTCTTTCTTTTTCTGACAACAACGTTTTATGTTTCGCACTAGATTTGTACCTTTATTCTAATTATAGTGATTTCTTATTGTAGGCCCTACAATGTAGGGATTAGTGTGTGCAGTATAGAAAATTCAATACTATTGTAGTTTTGGGTACGTTCGTAAATGCATTAAGCAAATAATTTTGTTGATGCTTTGTTGACATTTTTTTACAAAGTAAATAAAAAAGCACGTTACTTTGTATCGAAAAAGTATCAAAACCACATCACTGCCATGTGTATTGATGTTTTGGAACTCAACCTATGAACATACATACGTAAACTTTTTTTATATAGAAAATGAGACAAATCGTCCAATTTTATATGTACCTAGACCACGCACAGGTGTACTCTTCCAAAAAAGAGTGTTTTTACAGATACGATCATAAAATAAAAGCCCAAAATATTTGGTAATTATCAGCGAAACGGTAAATATGCAATTGCCTTTTTTCCTTCTTTAACCAATTGTGACAGAAACAGTTTACAGATCCAAATATGCATATTTTATTTTACCCTTTGCAGCCCTTTTTTTTTTGTATATTTCAGTCAAAAGAGCATTTTTGCAGAATTTTTTTTATAGTTAGTAGTACATATCCCACTTTATTTATGATCAGGGAAACCAGAAATATGCAATTGCATGTTTTTCCTTGTGCGACTAATGAAGGCAGAAACAATATATTTATCCGTTTTAGAGCTTTTTATGAGTTTTGGCATCGATTTGTTAGTGCATATTTTTGCATATTTTACCGTTTGCAGCATATTTTAGTTAAAAGAGCCTTTTTGCAGCATTTTTTAGGTTTATAGCGCATATTTAGCCTTTTTAATGCATATTTTGATACATATTAAATTTTTTAGATGCCTACAATAGCTTTTGCAGCTATTCGAAAATCTGTTACTTCAATTTCGACATCTACATTTCATTTTTACTGTAAAATTTTAATTCAAAGCAGGTTGTCATTAAGGTTAAATGTTATGCGATTTCTATCTAGACCAATCTTTTAGTATGCCGATCGACTCAGAATCACTTTTTAAAGTGATCTAACGATGTCTATCCATCCGTCTGGCCGGTTGTCTGTCCATGTTAGCCTTGTGCGCAGAGTACAAGTTCCAATTTTGTAGATAATTTGATCAAATATGGGCGAAGTCTATGCAAATGGTGAGAATCGGTCTATAATTTCACATCCAAATTAGACTCTTTTTGTCCGCAAGCTATCTAATTACGATGGTATTTAAATTAAACTCGTGCCAAAAATATTTTACTTCAAATTAAATTATTTTCGAATCGGTTCACATTTGCTTAAAGCTCCCATCCTTAACTAGCCTTAAATTTCTTTTAAATGTTAACATTTGTTAACAATTTAGCGACCGTACCTAAAATCCCTTTAACACAAAAACCCATATGGATGTTAATATCTAGATAATATTCGGCACAAACATCTCTTATATGAATTTTATATTTTTTTAGGTTTTTTTTAGATTTTGTTATTAAATTGTTGAATATTGTGTCTTCAAATTAGCAATTTTTAATTTTTAGGGCATATTTTTAACATTTTTCAGGGCATATTTTCCAGTTTTTACTGCATATTTAATGCGCATAAAACGGGTTTTTTAGAGCATATTTCTGGTTTCCCTGTTTATGATACTTACATATTAATTTTTTTTTGAATTCTGAGGCCAACCCACTTTGTACTCTTAAAGTTAACAATAATTTAATAGGAATGTCATACATTTTTACATAAACTATATAAAAATATGAGGTTATTGTGGTCATGAATTGCAGTTTTAAATTGAAACTATAAATACGAACTTAAAAGTGAACAGAATTGTGCGGTAATTATAAACAAATTATATGTTATTGAAAATATGTATTAAATTTAATAAATATTTACAACACCCAAACCTGTAGATAGAGTACTTTTGAACTTATTTTCAGTAAAAATGTTTTACCATAAATATGCACTCGATTTTGAGCTTAACATTAAGAATGATGGGAAATGGGATGTTATTGGAAAGACAAATGGAAAAGTTTACTTTGTTTTATCTATCTACATGCGGAAACTGCATGTATGTTTTGAAATTCCAAATATATGTATTAATAAAAGGAGCAGAGAAGGCATTAAAAATACCAAAATTACACAAGTAGAATTTTATTATGTGGACTCTAATGCAATTTTAAAGCAAACTGTTAAAAAAATTGCAAATCTGCACGATGACTGGGTGGAAAAGTGTGTTGAGTTTTTCGAACTTGCTTGCGTTCATGCTATGTTATTACCTTGCAGCCGCACGTTCAAGTTGTTCTTGATAGTCTTTTACATATGCTGTTTGTTAAAATTTACATAAATTGAAAGCTGTGACGTAGGCTGCACTCAATTTGTAAGCAATTTACTTTCAAGATATCATCAAACCAACAATTTATAAAGAAAAACATGTTATCAGCTGTTAAATTGAAAGTAAAATTGCCCAACAAATGGAAAGGTGAAATTGAAAGCCATCTCATGGTCTATTTAAAAAGTGTGAGTGTGTAAGTAAAAAAGTAAGATGGTATTGCAAATTGAAAGGAATTGAAAGGCAAACCTTGATCGTGTGACCTCTAAGTAAGTTTCTAAAATCATTTACTCTTGGGTCACTTACTCTTATCAGTAGCTATGTATGTACATTAGCATGGCCGTTAGTTGTATGGAGAACTTTTTTTTTTTATTTCTTATATTCTCTCCCCCCAAATCGGTTCAGTTTTATGTAAACAAAATACAAACAAATTTCGTAGCGATAAGTAAAAAACTTTCTTCAAGGCTAATGTTGTCGACTAGAAGAGCTAAAATATTGTCATATATCATATTCTTGTAAAATGTTGTTTTTAAGAGATAGTCATATGCAAACAAATTACATTTTAATAAATGGCTTGAAGGCAAACTTTGAGGGGCGGACGCCCCCCCCCCTAACACACAGATTAACGCCACGAAATTTGTTTGTATTTTTTTTACACAAAACTGGACCGATTTGAGGGGGAAAATATAAGAAATCAAAAAAAAAAGAAAATAACGGCCACCCTAATGTACATATGTAACAAGTGACGGCTAGTTGGAGTTTTTTTTTGTGCTATATAAATAATCGTAATAGCACAGCATCTGTAACGTAATTTTTTCTTCATTATTTGTTGACTTTTTCAAAAATAAAATTAATTTTGCAGGTAACATGTTTTTTATTTGTTAAAATACTAGGGTATTCATTTAATCGACCTTTTCCTTTAATCGGTTAATCGCTCGATTAATTAACCGAGGTTTTGGTTTAACCGGTTAGTAATCGGTTAATTTAGTTTTTGATCGGTTAACCGATTAATAAAGTTTTTTTTATAAATTGAGTAATTTCAAAATATAAAAATGCATTAATTGCTTATTATTTGGAGTTTATAAGTAAAAAAAAAAAACAATAACATACCAAACATAACAATTCTTGAACTAAAACATACCAAACATAACAATTCTTGAACTAAAATATCGTCATAACATCCTAAATAAAATTTAAAATTTTTTAAAGTAAATATTTCAAACAAAATGAAAATTGTAATGCTGTGTTTATTGATTCGTCATAACTGTATAGTAGAAATCTAAATTATAAGCTGTAGCTTACAACAGTCATATCGTTGGCTTAATATGCAAACCTGCTAACTCACTTTCAGCACATTTTACAGGAGAGAAAAAAAACTTTTTATTTTCCCTATTTGAAGCTTGATAGAAAATTAAAAATACAGTTAGTTGTACAAACTTCAAGACTCAAATAGAAGAAAAACTACATGATGGTCGACGAGGCGTATCTTTCTCTACCACACGGCATTAAAATCTTAATTTACATAAAAAGTGGATTCCCAGTAAAAAACGTGCTCCAAAAGGAGCAGGTTTTTTGTATGAATTCATACCTCAAATCGCTTCAAACCTGCTGATAGGATGCCTGATTTTTGTATGGGGTGTTCCCGGTTTGGAGGACTATTTTCTGCTGATAATAAGCGCTTCTTTTAACATGCGAACAAAGCGCTCCTAGAGTGCTTTTTTAAGGGCTTACTATATAAACATATGGCTATTTCCAAAAAAACGTCAACCACAAAAAATGGAAAAAAAAAATTTTTCTTTTCAAGATTTATTCAGAGAATTGCTTATATTTTTTTAATATATGCGTTTAAATTAATTGATTCGAAACAAAAAGATAAATGGTAAACGAAGTACTACAACTTTTAGCACATACTTGTGTATATTAGAAAATACGCATTTGGAACAACAATACTCTAATCTAAGGCATATTTATGATCTGAAAAACATTTTTTATTAAGTTTCTTATATAAAGGATTATAAATAGCAACATAAAAAAATTTTAAATCATGGTGGAAAAATTGTCCCGTTTACAAGGTCCCGTTTACAATTTCTTTAACAATTTATTTAAACAAATTTAATTCATATTTGATTTTGAAATCGAAACCATTTTTAGGGCACATTAGTACGCAACATTTTAAAATTAATCCCAATAAAATATTGTGTCAGGTTTCGCAGAAATCACTGTTTAAATGGTTACCCCTTAAAACCCACTTCCGTTTTTTGTCCCGTTTACAATCACTGGTTTTTTGCAATTATCTCGGAGACCACGACAGTAAGCGAAAAATTTCATTTGCGGAAATTAAAGAGCTAATTGAGAGTTAAAAGAATCATTAATTTAAAAAATGAAAATCAGGTTGTTTTTACAGTTTTGTCAATATAAACGTGTGCGAATGTCCCGTTTACAATCTTGGAAGTGCCTATATTCATTAATGTTTTGCCTTAACTTGTTTAAATGCATTTTTTCAATCATTTTCGTAAACCATAATATATTTTTTTTTCGCTTACAAACCCTCTTTGCTGTCAGCACTAAAATAGCAGCTTTTTTGTATGTTTTATTCGTTATCATTTACTGCTTTTTTACTGGGTTAAGCCGGTTTGCATATTAATCCGACGATATATATTTCTCCATTATGCCATTAAAGTTGTTTTAAATTTTTAACACTTTTAATTTTTTCGGTTAATTCTGTTTAAAGACTGATATGAGAAGAAACAAATATCTAAACACATACATATAAAAAGTACGTGAAGCAAAAAAAGGTGTTGGCAATCAAATATTTAACCCATTTTTCGCCACATTCCTGTTGATCGATGATGAATATAAAAAAACATTGAATAACATTGTAACTTTAGTCATCGATCGGCGGAAAATGGGTTAAAATGAAGATAACTGAACACCTTCTTTGTTATTTTCTAAACAAATACATTTCGTATATGAGACGAAACAAATAACTAAAAAACAAAAATAAATATGTTATAATACTACAAAATATTGAAAATTTTGTTACTTCGGTTAATCGGTTAATCGACTGAAATTAACCGGTTTAATCGTTAATCGAAAAAAGCCAATTTGAAATTAACCGATCAGTTAATCGGGTAGTAATTAAATTTATAGATAGATTAACATATGTTCGCGCAACTCAAAAACGCTTTAGCTTATTGAAAAACTAAAAAAAACCGAAATTACGCAATAAAATTTACTTTAAGAAAGTTAAAACTTTTTTCTTTAGTATAACTATAAAGATCTGATAGAAAAGATGTTTTTTTTTTATAATATGGAGAACTTTGGGCCCCACCCGGCACGGCTAGGCACCGTCGGATTGACCTGAAAAATTAGATCATGATTTCTTACACCAAACTACATATTTTAAGCAGCGCAAACAATTAAATTTAAAAAAAAAATCCCATACAAGATGCGACCAGTCTAATACATATACATACGTAGATACATTATATGTATGTTTGTATATGACTCAACACTTGCATATACATACATATAATTTTTAAATATTACTTTTTGACATTTATGACTCTGACAAATCATCATGAATAGATTCACCCTGCAATAACGCTACCAAATTATCCAATTTTTTGGAATATCAGTCATCGACAAAAAGTTAAAAATATGGATATTACCACAGTCATTTTAATATTTTGAAGAACAAATTTTTTGTCAGCTGTTAACAACAGGACATTCCACTTTTTCATAACTTGTGTTTTGTTCTCGTCAAATAACAAATTGCATTACTACAGGTTTGGCAGGATATAGTATACATGCACCTTTTATCAAGGTAAAAAAGGAAAATTCCATAAAAAAAACTTTTTTCCCCACTTTTTTAATATTTTCTTATTATTTTCCTATTTCCAAAAAAAGAAGCGCTAAAAAATATTCGGCTTAACCCAAAGATTTACAACAAATTCTTTTTATTGTTTTTGTTTGACACGCTATGAATACTAATCAGCTCTAGGAAATGTTTATTAACTTCATACAGACAGTGGGAATAACAAAAAGGTGTTTTCCTGTCGTTAGTTCTTTTTTATTTATTTGGAATACTCCTCGTCACACAAACAAAATACTAACCAACAATAACTTACTTATGGCCAATTCACCAAGTTCAGTTAAATTTAACTATCAGTTAGAACTATCAAACACATATTGTTAACTGGAAGTTAAAGTAATAGTTAGTTTATACAATTAGTTGTTTCTGTTTTGGCTTATAATACATACATAGTTAGTTTTAACTGAACTTGGTGAAATTGGCCGTTAAACGTTAAATTATACACATTTATATTTTAGTTAATACAAAAGTACATATAATCAATTTGTTAAGCTTTACCAGCCCTTTTATGATGTTTATTCATTCTCTCCCTTCTTTATAATTTCCCTCTTTACAGGTCAGTTCAATTAACTCAAAAGTTTATCATACTGCTACATTTTTGGGCCTTTTACCAGCTCAACTTATTAATGTTTATTTGGGTTCGACGTTAAGATCAATGCATGAAGTCCTTAATAATCATGGGACAGCGTTAACGGGTTATATTAGTTTTGGTGTTGAGGTAAGTTTGGTTTTTTTTTAACAATTATTTATAACTTCTTTTTAGTTATAAAAATAATGTTTAAATAATTAACTTCAAAATGTCTGTAATAAGTCTGCTTATTGAACAATTTTTTTGTAATTCGTTTTTAATGAATTAATATAAAAAAAGACATGAACAACAAAAATTAACTACCTACTTAATTTAGTACTACACATGTGTTGTGCTAGAAAAAAAACGAAACAACGAATTAACAACAACATTATTATTAGTTTTTTTTTACCATTATTATTTATGCAAATTAATTACACACTTCAAAGCGTATGTTTTGATGAAATAGTTCATAACATTATTTTCGAAATCATAACGGGTAATATTTTGTACTAAAAAGTAAGAAAAAGTACTTTAATATATATTTTTTCAAACAGCCTTAAGATATGCTTCATATTTTTGTGTATTTTTTCGAATTAAAAGCTTTAAATCGAAAAAATTTTCATTTTATTACAAATTTCTTTTTTTTAATCGAAAAATAGAAAACAGTCTAGTCACATGGATTTGGGACCTTTTTTCAAACAAACTTATGTATCGGGTGTTTTTTTTTAAGGTTCATGAGAACTTCCGATATCGATAACTATTCTGCCCTCCTAAGAAAGTCACATCTCCATTTTAGTAGTTTTGAGCAGAGCAAATTTAAAGACAAGATAATTGAGTCGAATTGTGCCAACGAGTAGATTTTTTTTGCTACTCTGCTCAAAACTGGAGATGTGACTTTCTTAGGAGGGCAGTATTGTGTGACTGCTAAGAATGTCAAACTGTGTTGACATTTCTGTTCAGTAACAGCCCTATCTTAACAAGAGAGAAAAGCGTTTTCTAGCTTTAAAAAATTCTCATGCCCATACATATTATACGTACATAGATACCGAAATAGCGCGACGTGAACGTTTTGCAATTAAAAAATACGATTTTGAAAGCGAATTTAATAGTGAAGTTGGCCGCTATTGTTACTAAATAACAGAGTTGCGGGTAGTGCATTAAATACTTAGTGCACTAAGGTTTCCACTAAATCCCACTATAGTGACAACATTTTGATTTTCCACTATTTTTCATCACTATAGTGTAAGTGAAAAATATTTTAACTACCAATAAAAAAATTAGTGGTAACGAAACATATTTTAACTACAACTAAAAAATTAGTGGTAGTGGAAATTTTTCCTATTGGATCCAGTTACTTATTTGCATTGTCTTAAAAAATATAACATAATTAGACAAATGTTTCTAAAATTAAATGTCCCATTGCCATCTTCTGCTCCAGTAGAGCTACTCTTTTCTTTTAGTGTAATGGTAGACGCTCCTCGCAGAAATAAATTAAGTGAATCAAATTTTGAAAAATTAGTTTTGTTGAAGGCAAATAATTTAATTTGATTTCTTATATTAATATATTGATGAAACTCCCTTATTTTTTTGTATTACTATTTTCTTTTGTTTTTTAATTTTGTTATTACTAAATGTTAGTATTAATTAATTTAATAAATACTAAAAATTAAAAAGTATAAAATTATTCAATATAATGATATGTATTTGAGTTCCATTGACATTAGCGAATGATTATATTTTTTTCCACTATCATGTTAGTGGAGCAAAAAAACTTTGCACTAAGCTGTAAAAAAAGGGTTTCACTACCACTAAATTAATTTTAGTGAACAACTATCTTGTACCATTACCACTATTGCTGAGTGAAGCACTTATTTTTCAATACACCACTAAATAGCTATTAGTGATAGTGACAAATTTTGCACTATCACTAACTTTTAGTGGAAACTGCAAACTTAGTGCACTACCCCCAACTCTGCTAAATAAAAGAAATTTAGCTATTTTTAGGTCAATCAAGCAGTTTTATCGCCATTTTTCATTTTTATTATGTGAGTGTCATTAGACAAGAAAGTTAACACTGCCGTTCGTGACACAACGTTGACGTTCTTGTTTTTGTATGGCATATCAGCTTAAAAGCTAGGCTAAACAAAACGTTCCGCTTACCGCTCTTGCTTAGTTATGGCCGTAAGGCTTGGCAAATCTTCATTAAGGGTTTAACGCTAGAACAAAGCTTCTAAATTGTGGAAATTTACTTAAAAAAATCTGTTTGCGAAGTTCATAGAGCACTTCGTCCATTTAACGAAATTCATTTCCGTTAAAGAATCACTATTGCGAATTGTCTGTTTGGTGCGACTTTCACGCACTTTGGAAATTAACAATGAGTTGCCTTTACGGTGATTGGCCAGCGCTATGGATCATGAAACTAACAATCGATTAATGGCAAAATCAATTCGGTGACTTTATTTTCAGAACTGTTCACTGTCCCCCTCGTTCGTACGATTTAACGCCTCTGGATTCCTTTTTATGAAGCTATGTTTAGTCTTTGGTTTATGTCGACAAACCAGCAACTCTTTAAGCATTGTAAGCCAATATTCAAGCCTCCATTGACGCTATACGGCCAGATTTATTGGAAAAAGTTTTAAAAAATGTGACTGATAAAATGGACCATATAACTCATAACCGCGGGGGACATATGCAGGAAATCTTGCTTCATTTAAAAAGCTAAGTTGGTACGATCCCTTCCCTGAACACAAAACTTTAGTCAATTTTAATATGCTTGGGGCTTACTTATGTATGTACGTAGTGGTGTCTATAACCATAATTCCGTCGTGATCATATCGACCCCTAACCGCGAAAATAATGTAAGCGCCAAAAATCAAATTTTACAGGAGAGAACTTTTTTGTTTTATTTCATATTAATTTTGTATGAAATTTGTCGCTTACACTAAAATTGTTTTTGCTATAAAATCGTAACGGTACATTATGTGACCATGATATTTTAGGAGATTATGCAAGTGTTGCCAATAAAGTCATTTATTAAAAAAAACGAAATTTGAAAATCATGTCGCTTACGTTATTTTCGCTGTTAGGGCTCGATATTTATGTGCTGTTTTCACAATTCAAGTGATTGAACACTCAAAAAACTGAGTGCTTTTCATATAAATTTTACTACACATTCAATCACTTGTGTTGTGAAAACAGCACACTATTTAATTTTTTAAATTTATAAACAAAAGTTTTTTTTTATTTAAAGTGCCAGCTGATAGAAATGTACTGCTGTAAATAAATCAAATAAAATTCACAATAATGCTTTTGCAGTAATGCAGTCGAAGATCGTAATTAGTTCAAAATTATAGGCATAATAGTTTTTTGCATAATTTTGAAATTTTTTTTAGTCGTCAACCTTGTTTATGGCCCTCGTACTATATTTGATGTGTGTTCTGTGTTATTTAGCCCTTAACATATGCTATAGTAATTATTTGTAATTTTTGTTAACTATGTACAGCTCGTGCGTCTTTGTCGTTATCTTTTTGCTTTCGCGCATGTGTACATAACGGTGTTATGGTATTAACCATATGCAATCGTTTATAACCAAAAATTTAAACGTGTTTTATCTGGTGAAGAACCAAGGAAAAAACTCAAGAGTGATCGGTGGAGTACGATAAAAAACTCAAGATGATTAACTGGTGGAAACCAATATACTCCGGAGAAAATTTTGGAAGTTCTTCGCCTTCTTTTACGAAGGTCGACCAAGGACTTGTGGATGAGGGTAAAAAAAAAAAAAAATATGTGATACCCTGGAATTATAACTTACAAATGAAGTTAGCAAAACAAATTTTAGTTTTAAAGAAAACAAAAAAAAATTAACTTAAGGAAATGTAAAATAATTATGTATTCAACCAATTTTGTTTTTTGTTTATTAATCTTTAATTACAGGTTATTTGTGGCGTTGCCTTAATGTTTTGGGTAGTACAAAAAGCTCGCAAAGAATTATCGGAAACTCTGCTCACCGATATAAGCAGCGATGGCAAATTAATTGATATACAAGTGTAGCAAGACTGCGGTAATATAATTATGTTATTAAATTATAAATCTTTATTAAAAGGAAACTAAACTAACAGAAAATATAAAACCGAAAAAATATATTTTTTATTAATTATTTTTTTTTTTTAATATAAATTTTTGTTTTTAAATATGTTTAACATTTTTAAAACAAAAACGTTTTTAAAAAAGGCATTTATTTAAAATTTGCTTATTTTTAAAAAGCTTTAAAAAAATAAAACATGACAGAAAATATCATATACAATTAATTAAATATTGCATTAGTTATAAAATATTAGTTATGTATATTTTTAAAAAATTTATTTTAACTTTATTTTAAATATAATTGTAAGATATGAATATTTTATAATTTAAATCATGCTATTGGTTTAATAAGATTGTTAACAATATTTTTCCAATTTTTTTTTTTAGAAAAATATTTGTTGTTTTTGATTAATTTTTAGTTTTGGCATTTATTTTTTGTTATATTATTTTATTAAAATTAATGTTTTTAATATTAAAACGCTCATCCTTTTTAAAAACTAACAAGAATACAATTAAAAAAAAACTGCTGTGCCTCTTTAACACACATTTAAAGAAAAAAAAATATCCTTAAATCTAAAATATTTAAGAAATCTTTTTAAATCTATAGCTTTTTATTTTCTTATCTAAGCTTATCTTTTTTTATTAAAAAAAAATGTAAAATACAAAAAGTATACATATATATTAAATGATATAAATTCTAAACAAATTAATAACAAATTGTATATATCGTTGTATTTATTTATTTTAAATCATATTGTCGCCAACTTCTTGGAGCCTTTAAATAATGTTTACCAAATATTTTATGCAAAATATTGATAGTAAAATCCACATCTGATTTAGTGGCACATAGTGGTGGTTTCAAACACATAACCTGGATTTGGAGAGAGAAAAAATTATAATAATTTTGATATAAAATTAGGGTTTTAATAAAAATGATTTTCATAGAAGTTGGAATAAGCCCAAATTCAAGAACCAAACCAAGTTTCATTAAATTTTGTTTGGATAAGGCCAATCCAACAGGATTTATTGAACGTAATTTTAGCTACACCAAGTTTTGCTAGAAAATCTCCATTGTTGAGCTAGCTCCTATATTTTTTTCTTAATTTAAGTATCAGGGCAAAGTTAAACACGATTTACTTGAACAACAAGCACTTTATAAATATTGTTTTAATCATTAACGTTTATGTAACACCGACTAGCGATAACAACTCTTCTATCAAAATCTCATAAATATGTATATATTTTGTAAGCAAAAATTTAACTCCAAAATTATAACTGACCTATTTTTATACACCCCAAGTTAAACTTTAGTTTATGGAACCAGTTTAAAACATTATTTTTAAAATTGAAAACATGAGCCTTACCCATTTTTATTTAATAATATATTTATGTAAAAAATATGCTAAAACTTAATATGTATATAAATAATTTACTAAAAATAAAAAAAAATTTTAAAACAAGTTCAATAAGTACAACTTATGTCTATGCTCTATAAAGTTTTTAAATTCCACCTAATTAGACCCTAAAACATAAACAGTCTCTGGCACCTTTAAAACTACACAAACTTCTGAATTAAATTTAATTTTTTTTTTTGTTGTTTTCAATAAGAAAACGTCCAAATTGTCAACCAATTAGTAGTGTAAGCAAGGATTCTAATTTGTTTCCTTATTCTTTGAAAATTCCAAAATAGCTCTAGAAAATACGTCCACTGCAAATTTTACATCCGATTTAGTAATACACATGGGAGGCTTAATACGGAAAGTCTGGAAAGAAAATATATGTGAAGGAATAATTGATTTAAGGAATTAAGGACTATGTTACATGCAGGGATATATGTACATTAGAGCGACTCACCAAAAAAATTGCTCGATGTACCCTCCTAAAAATGAACCTTGGACTTTTTTAAGATGATATTTTGAATATTTCGGCTCCAGCTTTGACCTCTCGTGAGCTGGACCAGTTTGAAAAAGGGTCTATTTTGGCATGTTTTCTTAATTTAAGAATCTGTTTCCTTACCAACATATACAAATTGGGTATCGTAAGAAAGGTTTTTTTAAGGCGCGTCCAACTGTGTATACAATTTGTCCAAGGACGATCATCCATGTCCTTTTTTTAAAGGATTTTCTGTAAAAAAAAGGGTTTTTGAATTTTTTGTTCGGGGTTGTTTGTAATAAAAGTGCCAAATTAACATATTTTAATCTTCAATCGATTTAATTAAACACGTGTTTCAGCTTTTTTTGAAAATCGTGCTAGTTCGCGTTTTGACAAAAATACAACGGTGTGGCAACCCTTCGTTTAAAATAGGGCACTATGGGTATCAAATTTTATCTTTTGGCAAGTATATTATCTTTGTATGTAAATTTTTTAGAGTTTTGCAAATTAGATGCATTTTACACGGTGCTCTGGAATGTATATAACTGCAATTTTGTAGTAACTTTAATATGATACCGGATTTAGTTTCTAGATCATGTATGGATGAAAATAGGACTAAAGAAAGAAAAAAAGAAATGATCCACGACTTTTTGGCGGCATATTTTTTTCGCAAATTAAAAAAAAATTCAAGTCGTGGATCATTTCTTTTTTTCATTCTTTAGTCCTATTTTCATCCATACATGATCTAGAAACTAAATCCGGTATCATATTAAAGTTACTACAAAATTGCATTTATATATATTCCAGAGCACCGTGTAAAATGCATCTAATTTGCAAAAATCTAAACTATTTAAATACAAAGATGATATACTTGCCAAAAGATAAAATTTGATACCCATATTGCCCTATTTTAAACGAAGGGTTGCCACCCCTTTGCATTTTTGTCAAAACGCGAACTAGCACGATTTGCAAAAAAAGCTGAGACACGTATTTAATTAAATCGACTAGAGATTAAAATATGTTAATTTGGCACTTTTATTACAAACAACCCCGAACAAAAAATTTAAAAACCGTTTTTTTTTTACAGAAAATCCTTAAAAAAAGGACATGGATGATCGTCCTTGGACAAATTGTATACACAGTTGGACGCGCCTTAAAAAAACCTTTCTTACGATACCCAATTTGTATATGTTGGTAAGGAAACAGATTCTTAAATTAACAAAACATGCAAAAATAGACCCTTTTTCAAACTGGTCCAGCTCACGAGAGGTCAAAGCTGGAGCCGAAATATTCAAAATGTCATCTTAAAAAAGTCCAAGGATCATTTTTAGGAGGGTACATCGAGCACGAATTTTGCTTCCATACAACTTGAGTCGCTCTAATGTACATAAATATATTAATAAGGTTTTAATTTTGTAAATTTAAAAAAAAAAAACTTTGAAAAGAAAAATAGTGTTAAAAAAAATTCACCATTTTTAATTGTATTTTTTCAGTTTCAGCTTTAGTTATGTTTTAGGGTTCAGTTCTAATTAAGTTCTTATTTATTTCTAGTTCAGGTGGAAAATGATGTCATTCGATATCGTTTACGGCAACTTGACCCCCATTTTTAGTTCATTTCTAGTTCAGATCTAGTTTAGTTCCAATTAACCTCCAGTTCAGTTTAAGTTCCGTTCAAGTTTAATTCTATTTCAGTTCTAATGTAGCTGTAGTTCGGTTGAAATTCCGTTTTAGTTCAGTTCTGAGTTTATAAAGCAATTAAAGTTAAGCTCTAGTTTAGGTTTTGTTTAATTTTTGTATAGCTCTAGTTTAGTTCTTATCTAGAACTGTACAAGAAGTGCTACATCATTTCTACGAGTAGTTCGGTTCTTGTTTAGTTCTAGCTCCACTATCATAATTTCTTTTTTACGTCAGTTCATGTTAAGTTCTTATTTAGTTTTATGTATTTCAGTGTAATTTAACTACCTACCCCACGATTTCGAACGAAAACTTCGTTCACTTAAATTACATTTCAAACAAAAACGAATTTAAAATATTGTTTTGGTTTTAAATATAAGTTAAGCGAGCGAAAGTTTCGTTCGAAATCGTGGGACAGGCAGTAAGTTTTATTTTGGTTAATTCTTCACAGTGCAATTCTGTTGCATTTTAATTCTTAATCATTTAACTTCCCCGTTTGTTTAAATTCAGTTATTGTTAAGATGTGTTCAGTCCAACTTCAGTTGATACACAATTTTAAAAGATGTGAAATAATTAATAACATTTTTCCCCCAAAAATTGTTTATTATATTTATGAAACCTACGAATAAGTTGTGAAAGGGAATTTTTAAAAGCCTTAAAAGCGTGGACATTAATAAAATAAAATTTCACCAAAACTCCCGCATCATTTAAAAAAATAGTACAACAATATAATAATTAATAAAATATGTACTAACATTGCCATTAAGTCCGCCCCTTCCGAATAAGACACCCATGTCTTTACAGGTCTCCCAAATCTCCAAAACATGGGGCACACCTAAAGGAGTTTTTGTCTGACGATCTGTTACCAATTCGACACCAATCATAAGACCCTTGCCCCTTACATCTCCGATAATTTCATAACGTTCTTTGAGTTCAGCCAAACATTTCAGGAAATATGTGCCAATTTCCAAAGAATTTTTTTGCAAATGTTCTTCCTCAATGACATCCAAAACAGAGATACCCACGGCACTAGCCATAGGATTGCCACCATAGGTATTAAAATGCAAAGCCATACCTAAGGTTTTGGCGATTTCGGGTGTAGTTACTACAGCAGCCATAGGGAAGCCATTGCCTATGCCTTTTAAAAACAAGAAATAATGTTGCATTTCTGAATTTGGATCTTTCTTAATATATGTCTTACCCTTCGCCATTGTTACAATATCCGGTATAATGCCATGACCCTCAAAGCCCCAAAAATGTTCACCAGTTCGTCCAAAACCTGTTTGAACCTCATCCGATATAAATAAACCACCATTAGCCTTAACCAATTCGGCAGCTTTCTTTATATAACCCTTGGGGAATTGTACTGTACCACCCACGCCTTGTATAGACTCGGCAAACATGGCTGCTACTTTTCCTCTTGGCAGGGAATATTTAAAGGTTTGTTCTAATTCTTTATAATACAACTCGCTGGCCTTGCAACCTCCCTCCAGGGTACAATCACAATTTCTATCGGTTTGTATGGGGGAATCACGACAATTTGCTCCTCCCCAAATTCCCTGATAAGGATCTGGGTTCATAACATGGTGTATGCCATTTGAAATACCAGGCAAAGGGAAACGCCAGGTTGAATGAGCAGTTAAGCCCATGGTATAAGGAGACATACCATGATAACAATTGCGTAAAGTAAGTATGTCCTGATTGCCGGTATAAAGGCGAGCCAATAACATGGCCATATCGTTGGCCTCTGAACCGGAATTTACAAAACAAACTGCTTTCAAGTTGCCGGGAAATTTAGCTGTTAGGCGTGCGGCATATTCATGGATTTTGGGATGTAAGTAAATATTGGTTGTATGCCATAAATTTTTAATTTGATTCTCCAAAGCTTTATTAACTTTTCTGAAAAGGGTTCAAAATTACTTTTTTAAACCAAAATCTTTTCAATTTCATGATTTTAGTCCAACTTACGGGTGACAATGACCCACTGATACTGTTACAATACCACCAAACATATCCAAATATCGGTTACCATCATGGTCAAACAACCATTGCATATGGCCACTATGTATAAGCAGAGGTTTCTTGTAATAAGCTTGTATATTGGGTGTTAAATGATTTTTACGCAATTCCTTAATATTCTCATAACTGGGTCCCTGATATTTGGGTGGTTTATAGTCACAATCAGGCATTTCGTTTTGTAGCAAAGACATGGCAGCTGTAGCTGCTTTGGAATGCAATGTGGAAGAACATCTTGCAACGCGAGTTGAGTGGGCTGGAAAGGAAAATATGTATGGTTATTGAAAAAGTTGTTTTTTTACAAACGTTTTATTTTTTTAGTCCAGTTTTGATTCAGTTAAAGATTAACAAGTATGTGATGGAAACCGATTTTAAAACCGAAACAATTTCAAACCAAGTATTCCCAGCAAAAAAAGTCATGCAAAAGAAGTAGTAAATGCATGGGTTCCGCGGATAATGCACTGGTTCTTTTTAGGTGAAACATGCATGATTTTAACATTAGCGTGTCGTTGGCGAGCATGGGTTCACATTTAGGTAAACGGCTCGTCATTAAAAATATTGCTTAGAACCAATGAAAGTTCAGTGATTAGATCGGGGTTTTCATTGATCTGGTATATTAACTGAAATCAGTGTGAATAGAAAGCAATGAATCATTAATGATTTTAATACGTATTTTCATTGGTGCTCGATATTAATTTTTATATGCATTATGGGAATGTATTATAAAAAACATTGTTACTTTTGTTTTCCCTATGTAGTAGTAAGATTTTGACAACGGCGGGTAAGTTTTACACAAATAAAATGCCTGTTGTTTTTTGTATTGTTGCAGAGGTAAGCAGACCTATTGCATAGGCCTTAATAAATAAATAAATAAATATAACAAATTTTAATACATATTAATATTAAATGTATTTACATATGGAGGGTTCAAAGCTGAACCGAACCAAGTCATAAAATAAAACTGGTGTGAAATTCTTCGCAAAGTTTAACTCTATCGAATTCTGTAACGGACTAAATCAAAAAGTTTTTCGTTCCAAAGGTAACGTTAATAAACCCATGTCAATGGCTCCAGAAATAAATGGAAATTCACTTACTCAAACTCAAAATATTATCGAATTTTTATTTTTGACTTGGTTCGCTTCAGCTCTGAGCTGAAAAAAAAAATTTAACTCAATCATTAAAGTCAATTGTATATAATATTCGTCCCCTTTCAATCCTCAAAGAATACCTAATTATAGTGAAAAATTGTAATTCCTTCGTAAGAGTTGAATGGGTTCATTGCATGTAATTTTTCATGGGTTCACTTGTTAAAAATTTATTCGAATTTTGGAAGGCATTTTCAATTCATTCAAGTAGTTAAGTGCTCAAGAAGTCATGAAAATATCCCTTCTACTCGAACATCTTGCAAAGTTTTTTGCTGGGTATCGTTTTCATATACGAATAAATAATGTTACATGTTTCGAGCATTAGTTTTTCGTCTTAGTGGTTCGACTTAGCAAGGGACCAACCTCCGATCCATGTGTAATCTTCCACTCAAGTCCGTGAATGTTTAATTTAATTTTGTAAGTCCAATAATATAAAAAAAATAAGAAAGTACCAATTGAAAAACAAAAAAGTACCAAAAAGTATTGTTGGATTTTATGTTTGTCGGTTTTATATGTATTAATAATAATTCAAAAAGTACCAGTTTAAGAACGAAATATTACCGATAAGATCCCTCTAAGATATTCTTATTCACTCAGGACCTTGCATATTAACGAAAATTAAAAAAGTACCGGTTTTAGAACGAAAAAGTAACAAAAAGCTCACCCCTACAGATTCTTACTCACTGAGGATTATGAATGTTTATTTTATGTTTCTAGGGGCAATATAACGAAATTTCAAGGAGTACCAGTTTAAGAACAAAAAATATCAAAAACTTTCATCTTTTAGGTTCTTATTCACTCAGGACCCTGCATCTATAATTTTATGATTCTAAGCTCAAAAGTAAAATAATGAAATTTAATTTCCCGTATTTCCTCTTTTTGGTACTTTTTTATCTCCGCATGGAAGTATAAACAATTTTAATATTGTGGGAGCCAATAATTTAATATGTATATGTCTATGAATAAAGAAAAATGTTTTTTAAAAAAGTACCAAAAATAGGTTCGGTTTTCATCCCTTTAACGTTCGAATTTCGAAAAAGTATTAAATTTATATATTTACATAAGTTGGTATTTATAATCTATATTTCTATGCTTATTGGCTTAACAGATAAATGGGGTGACAAAGTTCGCTAAAAGGGCTGGATTTCAAAAAAGTACCAGACACGTGTCTGCTTATTGTTCTAATGAACAACGATAAGTATTAAACTTTTAAATTGGCGACTACGTTCTGGAATCCTTATCAACAATATAACATCTTATGTCCCTTAACGTCCATCACGCCATATTATTCCGTTATCAGTTCAACTTTTTAGAGCTAGCTATGTTAATGCTGGCCCTTTACGGATATGTAAAGAGTTCAACAAGTGGTCACGTTTTTTTTCGTCAAAAATTTGTCAAGTGTTATAGTTACATTTAAAACAAATTCTCAAAATTTTGGTTTGGTTTTAAATGAATTTGTAATAAAGAATTCTTTCGCACATCGGAAATAGGGAGTTAATTTTTTTGTATTTTTGTGTAAAGCGCAATTGAGTGAAAGAAGGTATAAATTTGAACAACATCCGTCTAAAATACAAGATTAATTGCTTGGTGGCGTAACGTGACAATTCTGTTGAAGTGCCCTTATTTTGTCTTTTTTTTCTTAACAATAAGTAAAAAAAAAACAATTTTTCAAAAATGGTAACACTTATGCACCCCATAGTTCGACAAATAAACATCATACAAAAAATATTTGATATGCACTTTAATATGTTCTCGAAACTAGTTATGCCAAATTTTACAAAATATTTTATTGGGGTTGTTCGATTCACAAATAATACCTCAAATTCATTTATTATCTTAATTGTCATTAAAAATTAACTCTTATCATTTTTTTTTAGTAAACTATATTAGTTTCGTAGCACGAAATTCGTACCACGATTGACCCATTTAGAAAAGATAAACAATGCCGGATCAACAAATAAATTAACATGAAAAATGTTAAACCTCTAAAGTAGAGAAGGAATCAGTGATATTAATAATATTCTCACAACTTTTTTTCTCCGCTTTTAGTACAACCATGAACTTGTTGTAGCATTTCAAGTTTAGATAAGATTTTATTAAGGGGGGTATAAAATAGGTAACAAATAAGTACATACTTAAGGGTACTTTCCACTATCACACAAGTTTGAGGAAAACAAAACCCAGTCATAAGTTTTTATTGTTTTTGAAAAATTTCAAACAATAATTAGATCGTCAAAATACGTAAGACTTGTGGGATAGTGTAAAATAACCTTTAAGTAGATAGATTTGTATAACAGCATATTGAATTTTAAATGGTTTTGTAAACTTATACAAAGGTTATACACATTTCTTTATTAATTTTCGGTAATTAATTTGCAGTCATAAGCCAAAAATAATTTTTTATAATGAAAAATTAGACTGTTTATTTAAAAGCTTTTTTTTGTGCATTTGATTGCCTCCAGTTTTTTAATATTTCCTTTTTTTAAATTTACATATAAAATCAAAATTTAAACTCGAAATTCTTTTGACGTTTGTATTCTAATTCAATTCACTTTCTTTGTCTATTGAATTTTTTTTCATATGTGTAATTAAACATTCACGTTTAATTTAAATCGTTTATTCCATTGTCTATTAACTCAAACAAGCATATGCCCTGTGGTCGAAATTCGACCATAATTATTTATGTAAATATGAAGAAAAAATACATAGTAATGAATTTATGTATGTACATGTCTTGATCATTTGATCATTTTTCGTCTTAATGGCAAATGACCCAACCTACGGTCCATATGTTACCTTCCACACTAGTCTGTGAATGTTAAATTTAATTTTGTAAGTTCAATAATATAAAATAATCAGAAAGTACCAATTGAAGAACAAAAAGCAGCAAAAGGCCTCCGCTTATATTTCTCAATCACTCTGGACACCGCATGTTTATTTTTATGTTTCTAGGTTTAGTTTTAATAAAAATTAAAAAAGGACCAGTTTAAGAACAAATTAGTACCAAAAAGATCCCTCTTACAGATTCTGAGGACCTTGCACATTTTATGTTTCTAGATCCAATATTATCGAAAATTAAAAAAACACCAGTTGTAGAATGGAAAAGTTCTAAAAAGCTCCCCCTTACAGATTCTTACTCACCGAGGACCATGCATATATATTTTATGTTTCTAGGTCCAATATATTGAAATTTCAAAGAGTACCAGTTGAAAAAAGTGACAAAATGTTTCATCTTATTGGTTCTCATTCACTCAGGAACCTGCAACTATAATTTTATGTTTCTAAGCTCAATATTATAGAAAATTCAAAATAACCACATGCAGCACGGAAAAGTAAAAGCAAGAAATTTAATTATCCCCATATTTCTCTTTTTTGATGCTTTTTTCTCCCCCTATTGTAGTAGGAGCCCATAATTTAATATGTATACATATGTCAATGAATGGAGAAAAATGTTTTGCATCCCTTAATCGTTCGAATTTCGAAAAAGTATTTAATTTATTTTTTTACATAAGTTGGTTTTTATGTTTATTGGTTTAACAGATAGATGGGATGACAAAGAAGTTGCCTAACCGAGCTTAATTTCAAAAAAGTACCAGACACTTGTCTGCTTATTTTTCTAATGAACAACGATAAGTATTAAGGCCCAAATACACTGATCAAAAACTCATCAAGCATTGTGGTAGTATTAGTGAAAATGTGTTTGTTTGTATTACACCGACGATTTTAGATGGAAAACCAAAAAATTTTGATATGGCGGCGAATATTACGTCCAGCACACGTAGACGAGTGAATTCGCCCGCTGGACAAGCATTATACAAGTGTATTTGGCCCTTTAAACTTTTTAATTGGCGACTTTGTTCTGGATACCTTATCAACAATATAACATCTAATGTTCCTTAACGCCCATCACGGCATTTTTATTATTTTGTTATCACTTATAAACGTGTTGAATTTTGGAAAAGTATAGAATTAATATTTAAAAAGTTGGTACATATAATCTTTATTTCTATGTTTTTAGGTTGAACATATGGATGGGGTGACAAAGAAGGTCCAAAATACAGGTTATACCCGTTTACTTCCTATAAGGCCCGAATTTAGCACCATATAGTACATGTCCGCTTATGTATTAAATTTTTTTGTATCTCTTTTAGTTTTGGAGATATGATGTTACCGACTTTACCCGTTTTCACTCTCTCAGATTTAAATAAAATTTATATTGTGCACTTCTGTAAATAAATAACTTTTTCAAATCGGTTGAGAAAAAGAGGAGAAAATTGCTTTTATGTTGTATACCATGGTTTTTATAAAGCTGAAAAATATTTTTTTTTCTTTTATGCATTTATGGCATATTAAAAAATAGTGCATTGCTACATTTGTAGAATTAACGGAATTTCGACATATAACACCACAAAATTGGTCACTACTATATCTATGATGTAAGTGAGCTTTAAGGAGAGAAGGGAAAATTTATAAACATTTCTTTTATTTTATAAATCAAAAATATATTTTTTATGAATGGGGGTAAGTCTTTAATTCAGAAATTAATTACAAATTATTCAAAATGCATCCCACCTTTTAAACACGATTGTTTTCATACTTCAAAGAGTATGCAAATTAATTTTGAATAAAATTTTTTACAAACTATAAATAAAAATAAAAATACATCACTTGTTCAACTTCTGTGTATTAACTCGAAAATTTTAATTTTTCACTTTTTGGAAAAAATCGACACCTAAAATGCATATGTAACCGCTTTAAAAATATCTTCCTTTTTTATCTGCCTTTTTGTTATGAAATGGTTGGTTTAAAAATTATTTTTCACATGCATTTAACGTAGAATTAAAAAAATTTGCTTCTACTGAAAATGTTTAAATTTTGAGTTAATACAGTATTGTTGAACAAGTGCGGTATGTGTGTATGTTCGAACATATGTATGTAATTTGTATCTTATTTTAATTGTAATTCTATTAGTTTGGAGTCGAATTATTTGAAAATCATTAAGCATCGTAAAACTTTTTGAATGGAATTTTTTTATAATTTGACAGTCCCAATAAAAGTATACAAATTGATTTTGTTTACATTTTTCAAAACAAATCAAAAACAAACTTTGTGACGCTTTAGTGTACCGTATGTATGTAAATAATCAGCAATTAAAAGCCTGTCTCACTTGGGCAACCTTTGGGGCATTTTGTATTTAGATAAATTAAAAAAAAAAAACAATTTGGCTTAAGTCATAAAGCAACGAACACAGATCGCGCATTTCTCTTTTCCAAAAAAATTTTCTACTGCGCATGACGTGAAAATTACGTCACAAAAGACAAAACTATATGCGATTTGGTTTTCAAAACAAAGCTCAATAGTCTCTGTTACGTCACACAAACCATCAACAACATAACGCACCTGCGCAATGCCTAAACTTGCTTATTTAATTAATGCGCTTTAGTTAACCTTTAACTACTTTAAGGTACATAGTGGTAAATTTGACGCTCTTTAAAACTTTTTAGACTTCAGAGAAATTTGGTTTAGAATAAATACATGCATTAATGTATTTGAAATACAAAATACATAAAGGTCGTGTATTTAAAATACAAAATACTTTGAAGTCGGGTATTTGAATTAAAAAATATATGTATATGTACCAGGGACCGTAACAGTTATGCCTTTTTTCATAAAAGTCAGATGAAAACAGTTATTTTTTGATTTTTATTTTTTTGAACAAAAATAACAGTTATTTTTTGATTTTTATTTTTTTTGGGCAAAAATAACTGTTATTTTTTGATTTTTATTTTTTCGATCAAAAATAACAGTTAATTTTTGATTTTTATTTTTTTGAACAAAAATAACACGTTATATATTGATTTTTATTTTTTCGAGCAAAAAAGTTTTTCTCTAAATAAATGTACGTGTTTTAATAATTTAGATTAATTTAATAATTATTTTAATTCTTTATTCCAATGATAATTACACACTAAAATAAAAATTTAAAGTCAACAAAATTATTAAATAACGTACATTTATTTAGAAAATAACTTTTATTTTTGCTCGAAAAAATAAAAATCAAAAAATAACTGTTATTTTTGTTCAAAAAAATAAAAATCAAAAAATAACTGTTATTTTTGATCGAAAAAATAAAAATCAAAAAATAACAGTTATTTTTGTTCAAAAAAATAAAAATCAAAAAATAACTGTTATTTTTGTTCAGAAAAATAAAAATCAAAAAATAACTGTTATTTTTGATCGAAAAAATAAAAATCCAAAAATAACAGTTATTTTTGTTCAAAAAAATAAAAATAAAAAAATAACTTAAGTTTGATCGAAAATATAAAAATCAAAATTATAAAAATCAATATATTTTATCATTGACAAATGCATGAGGAACAATATGGTATACTTGAATCAGTTTTTCGACATTTAATTCTATATGCTTATTTTGTTTTAAAATTCCAATATAACTGTTATTTTCGGTCCCTGATATGTACATTTAAGGGCCATTATTACAACTTGCCGATAGTTAAAGGTAGAATTTGGTCACACGTATAAAAAGTTGTTCACTATGACAATTTTGCTTGAAACTAAAGTGAGCAATTCGTTTAAAGGTCCAACCATAATGTGCTTAAGTTGGCTTAAGTAAATGTGCGAATACATGTAAATCATATGAGGCAAACCATATTGAACTTAAGACAACTTTATGTGAAGTTTTATGAAACTGTCATTTGCTTAAGCAAAGTGCGAAACTGTTTGTACATTCCGTACGGAATCAAATGTTTTTTATTTTGTTTCTTTAAATACGTTTTAGAGGCTTCTTTTTAATTTTTGACAGTAGATTGAGCAATGTTATGCACATTATTTTTGGGCCTTAAGGCATCTTCATTCTACGGGTAGGTTAAAGTATATAATGGAGCGAGACGAATCTATCACCGACCTTACGGACTCTAATTTATACAAGCCGATGGGTTCAGCGGACCTTATTTCATCAAAAGTTTTTTCAATTTTAAGATATATCTGTCTTAAAAGAGAACCATTTAGCATCAAAGAAACAGCATTTTTTGCAGAATAAATGAAATTAAAAAATTAAAATAATTGCTGGACCGAACGTAATCTTAAGATGTAGCAATTGGTTTCAATAGACGTGAAAGTGTTCTTACTCAACTTATCAAATAATTTATTTAGTTTGCATTTTTTGTTTTAAAAGCTGTAGTACAGTATCATAGAGAGAGTTTGATCTTGTTAGACATGAACATTATCACTTGTTTCCAAGACAGTCTGTTAAAACTTCGATACAGTTAATAAATGATTAATAGTGACTCTTTATAAAATTATTCATGTCCGTAGTAGTGGTCAAAGAACTTATCGTGTGAGACGACTTGTTTTTTTGTTTTTTATTTGTATGTAGTAAGTAAATGTAAGTAATTGAAATACAAAATACTTAAAATATTGCCCACCCTAATACCCTAACATATACAACATAGGTTGGTTTCTTGCTTTATTTTAGTTTTGGCACTCCACAATTTCAAGATTGGTTTATCTATAGTTTATGCCCGCATATTGAAATAAACAATGATTTTTTCTTAGATTAATTTTATTTAAAATAGTCTTTTAATTTAACAAAGAAAAAAATCACAAACAAATTGGGGACAGCACAACACGTGAGTATAAAATAGTTTAATTTAAATTAATTTTTGAAAATAAAAAATTTATTTAAATTATAGTGATAATTCAAACAAAAGTATTACATACACAATTTTTAAGTACATTGCACTATAAATTAATTGAATAATAAATAAATTTTGCATATTAATCTAAATTGTCTATGTACCTACGAGTATAATGCAAATAAAAAAATAGGTCTAGTTTGTTCAAAAAAAAGATTACAAAATCAGAAAATTTATTTAAATTTTAACCAGAGAACAAAACAATAATCAAACCTTTCAACATTTAAATAAAATTTACCTAAAATATTTTTAGACATCATTTTGTACAGGAACAGGAATTTATTTATTAATACTTAAACGAACACTTTCAACTTTTTCACATCACTTTAAAAACAACAATTCAAATTTTTTAAATGTTTGTACATATGTGTATTCAAATCCAACCGTTCCAAACAAACTCAACTACGCAACTGAACACAAATTCCAATAGACAATCACACCAGAAATAAAGACCGGCTGGCTGTAATAAGGAAAATTGATACGACTACTGCAAGTTTCAATTTAAATAATTATCTCTTTCTAGGTTTATGTTTTTTGTTCTCTTTACCCAACTCGCTCAATCCCTGTTTAAGTTATCAGAAAAATGAACTTGAATCGTATCGGTGATACTTATTAACTAGTGGAAAAAGACTGGTAGATTGTATGTTATTTACCGCTTGAAAACATTTTGATATGCCCTACAACATATCAAACATAAGTTAAAATAATATTTAAGCAATTTAACAATTGAAAACAAGTGCTAGAACTAATCTAGAATTTAAGAAGAACAGATAAAAGCCAAGGGCAAATAAACCACACAAACGGTTATACAAACATATGGAAAAAGAATGCTGAATGTTATTGTGAGTTTGAAAAATGTTTATTACTAATACAAACATCTTGTTATCAAACTGTTTGGCCCTTAATTTTAAATTTATGTAATTAAAACTGAATAAAAACTCAACTAGAACAGAAATAGTAGTGAATAACAAAAATAAACTATAATTAAACTAAAACTGGTAATATTCGGCCATGTTCTAAAAATTTAAATCGATGGAGATGTCCAGTTCAATTTTTGTTTTTTAAAATTTGTTTCAGCAAAATCGGACTGGTGGTTCTCGAGTTATGTCAAAAAAAAGACCACCAAAGGTCACAATTTCCCCTATATGATAGTTACTTACTTCAAATCGATATATCTCGATTCCTAGACGTGACCCAGCGAAACGCCGGGACACGTATAACTTCTTTTTTACCGATATAACTTTCCCCGGTAGTTTGAACCCTTCCTGATCACTGACCCCTACCATTTGTCGCACAGTGTTATCCAATTATTTTCACAATTAATTTTAAACAGGAAAATTGATGGAAGGGAATAAACTTCATGGGAAGAGCTATTCAGACATAGTTGGGTTGATACATAATACCCAATTATTGGGAATTTCTGGCAAATGAAAATTCTTAGCTCCATGACCAGAGCATGGTGGCATATTAGTAACGGAAACATAGATAGGGCTTTAGAGATTTCACTAGTAAAAGATAAATGTCCAAAGTCCATGGCTTATATACATATTATAAGACTGATAAAGCATGCATATGCAAGACAACTTATTAAACTCTTAAAGCGAATAAGGCTTCGTTTAGCCTATCTACAAGCCCCGCTAGAACAAGGAAAGTCCGAACATTTAAGCGTCGTTCACAATCCCAGAAACATTTTCACTTGGTGTTCATAATACAAGAAACAATTTTGTTCGAAAATATAAAAACATATGTATGTATTAAAAAAGTAAATAAAAATATATAAAAAAATGCAAAACAATATATGTAAATGAAATTGAGGAGGTAATTTTAAAAAATTTGCATAAGTCTTATCCTTAACTTTATTTAACTTTAGGTAGTTGAAAATATTTGCAAGAGAATACAAGAATCGCCTTCACCACATCATTGTCGTGTTATTGTTGTATCTCACTTTTTGGGAATATCTGCAATGCTGTTGAGAAAGAAGAAGTGCAAGAGGCGTTGGTGGGTACGCGATATATTTCAGAAAAGAGATCGTTTTGGAGATGGAGCAAATCTAGTTCAGGAAATGCGCTTAAAAGATAACGAAAGTTTTTATAATTTTGTTAGAATGTCTGATATACAATTTGACATGCTCCTGCAAAAGATTGGTCCAATCTTAAAGAAAAATTCTTTTCGTGTACCTATAAGCGAACGTGACAGGCTTTTGGTTACATTGAGGTAATAAAAACCATTAAGAGTGCTATATTCGGCTTTGTCGAATCTTATATGCCCTTCATTATAGTGTGATCATAAGCAAACCAAATTTAACAAGTGCGATGAAGAGTTATATAAATAAGAAAACATATGATAACTAAATAGAACTATTTTTCTAAGATATTTAGCTACTGGCATGAACTTCGCCTCTCTGTCATATGCATTCCGTATTGGGAAATCGACTGTGCACAACATTATTAAAGAAACTACAGAAATAATATGGACTACTCTGAATACTGATATCATTCCAAAGCCAAAGCTTAAACGTATGCAATGGAAAACATTGCACCATTCAATGTCCCCCTAATAGTGGATCATTATACTTCAATTATAAAAAGACTTTTTCTATAGTTCTTCTAGCTGTTTGTGGTGCAAGTAAAGGTATTAGTACTGATAATATAGAAGTTGGTAATTGGCAAAATTTGACACAAAGACAGGGTTCTAATAATTCAGGGCATGAAGCCCAAAACTTAACTGAGCTACCTAAATAAGAGCGGAAGCATTTTTTGTATGTCAAAAATTCTCATTTGCATACAATTTATACGAAACGAACCATTAGAATGCGAATTAGAAACAACCCGGCTGATAAATCTTATTTGACAGATCGCTATGTCGGTTTGTTTTATTGAAATTGTATTTAAATAAAATTTTCATGTTTATAAAAACGCTTGCCGCTTTTGTTTAGGTTGTTCAGTAAGAGATTACTTAAAAGATTATTTATTTAACCGAAATATTTAAACTTACAAAACTTTGTTATTTATTATTTGCAAAAAAAATGTTCACCATTTAGCTTTTGTAAATACATACATAAGTATATATGTATGTACATATATTATTTTTATTTGATGTTATTAATTAAAAAAAAACGATTAAAAGTTTAAAAAATGTGTGGAAAATAGCGGGTTTTCGCTAAATTTTTACAATTTACGTGTATAAAATGTAAGAATTTTGCAAGAACCCTTCATTTAATTGCTTTTCGGAATGGGTTACCGCTAATTCATTTTTGAAATTGTGTTTAAGATCAATTAGACTCATCTTAAGGCAGAATTAGTCTTTACTTTCTGTTCTGTTACGAATCAGCTGATTTGTATTTGTTAATAAAAAACCTAAGAAATTGATTAGTTTTTCTGTTCTGTTGCGGTTCAGTTTGTTAAAATCAAAAACTTATTAAGTAATTGTAAGTGACAGCAAAATAAATAATAAAAAATAAATAGATTTTTATATTGAAATAGACTGTTTTTTGATTTTAAGAATTGATAAAATTTAATTTCTTCAAATTTATGTACATTAAAGTTATTGAAATAAACAATGGACGGTGCAAAACTAATAAATTTGCCATAAATGGCTGGTAAGTTGCTACAGAAAAAGTAACTTTTACAATTTCCTAACAGAACGACACGAAACAGAACAGAAACAGAAAGTAAAGACTAACTGAGCCCTTATCCCACGGGTTTTGCATGATATCCATTAAAAACATAAAAGGTTGAAAATGTGTATTTGTTATAGAATATAAATAATATTTATAAAATTGTTTAATTATTTAATAATCGTATCGAAATCTTGTAGCTACTTTCATAAGTTCTTTTTCAAATGAATTGGCATCTTCTTTATTTAGCTTTCCAAGGGTCTCAACGATAAATTCAACTACAGCGGAATGATATTTTTGCACCGTAGAGCCACCAGGCTGTATTGGCTCAAGACAAGACAATAACTTATTGCTTGCAGTTTCAAAAATTTCTTCAACTGTTCTAGATTTTTTTCCTCATGCATTTAAGGATGTCGTTTTTAACGGCGGTACCGTTGTTATTGGTACTGGCGAAGATATATCATTTTTGGATAGTTGAGAATAAGGTGACCTTACTAACGAAACATATAAAGTATCCGGTGATGATAAAGTAAAATCTTCAGTTATAATTCCATTATTTTCTTTAAAATTACTTTCCATTTCCCACATAACAGAATTGGTGACCCTTACAAAATGATTTCTTTACTTTTTACATTTCAATAAAAAAAAACGCCATATTAACATACCTTATTTTCCTAGACGCTGCATCTAAAAACTTTAAATGATTAAAAAAACCCATTGTTCTTTTCGGTACGATCCCGCTCCACTCCTTTTTCAGCGTTTTCTCGCTCTTTTTGTCTTCTGTATTTATCTCGCAATGTTTTAAAAAAACTTTTAGCGTTTTCACCTACATATATTTAAAGATATTAAATACATAATATTCATATACATATGTATGTTTCCTTCTTAGAATTATGATTTTCTTCCTTTCTTACCGGTTATACGAAATTGTTTCCCGATTTCATTTCACACCAAATCTCTTTGTTTAGTGTTTTTGTATGTATTGGAACAAATGTTCCAAACTTCCTCGTAACCTTGAACGACTTCAATAAACTTAAAAGTCTTTGTCTCGTCCATTTTTTAATATTAAAATTTTTTTTAAATTTTAACTATATTTTGTATTTTAAAACAAACAATAAAAATGTCAAAATTGTTATCAAATAAATTAGAAAAAACGCCACCTGGTTTTCAAATTTATAACACACTCGAAGTAAAATGTAGTTGCTGTAAAAATTTATTCAACTTTTGAACAAAAGTTAAGTTACATTTTTATATAAAAATGAAAGGTAAATATATGGAAAAGCTTAACCCAGAAAGAGATAGAAGAAAAAACGAAAATGTTGCTCTGATTGTGAACGACGCTTTAAACTTTAAGTTTTAAAATACAAAATATAATTAAAATTTAAAAAAAATTTTAATATTAAAAAATGGACGAGACAAAGGCTTTTAAGTTTATTGAAGTCGTTCAAGGTTACGAGGAAGCTTGGAACATTTGTTCCAACACATACAAAAACACTAAACAAAGAGATTTGGTGTGGAATGAAATCGGGAAACAATTTTGTATAACCGGTAAGAAAGGAAGCAAATCATAATTCTAAGAAGGAAACATACATATATGTATATTATGTATTTAATATCTTTTAATATAGGTGAAAACGCTAAAAGTTTTTTTAAAACATTGCGAGATAAATACAGAAGACAAAAAGAGCGAGAAAACGCTGAAAATAGGAGTGGAGCGGGATCGTACCGAAAAGAACAATGGGTTTTTTTTAATCATTTAAAGTTTTTAGATGCAGCGTCTAGGAAAAGAAGGTATGTTAATATGGGGGTTTTTTTTTTATTGAAATGCAAAAAGTAAAGAAATCATTTTGTAAGGGTCACCAATTCTGTTATGTGGGAAGCGGAAAGTAATTTTAAAGAAAATTATGGAATTATAACTGAAGATTTTACTTTATCATCACCGGATACTTTATCAGTTTCGCTATTAAGGTCACCTGATTCTCAACTATCCAAAAATTATATATCTTCGCCAGTACCAATAACAACGGTACCGCCGTTACAAACGACATCCTTAAGTGCATCAAGAGGAAAAAAATCAGGAACAGTTGAAGAAATTTTTGAAACTGCAAGCAATAAGTTATTGTCTTGTCTTGAGCCAACACAGCCTGGTGGCTCTACGGTGCAAAAATATCATTCCGCTGTAGTTGAATTTATCGTTGAGACCCTTGGAAAGCTAAGTAAAGAATATGCCAATTCATTTGAGAAAGAACTTATGAAAGTAGCTACAAGATTTCGATACGATTATTAAAAAATTAAACAATTTTATAAAAATTAATTATATTCTTTACTAAATATGTACATATTTTCAACCTTTTATGTGTTTAATGGATATCATGAAAAACCCGTGGGATAAGATGAGTCTAATTAATATAAATTAACCTATCTTAAACACAATTTCAAAAATGAACTAGCGGTAACCCATTCCGAAAATCAATTAAATGAAAGGTTCTTACAAAATTCTTACAATTTTTATACACGTAAATTGTAAACATTTTGCGAAAACCCGTTATTTTCCACACATTTTTTAAACTTTTAATCGTTTTTTTTTTTTAATTAATAACATCAAATAAAAATAATATATGTATACATATATGTATGTACATGGTTTCAAAAGCTAAATGGTGAACATTTTTTTGCAAATAATAAATAACAAAGTTTTTTAAGTTTAGATATTTCGGTTAAATAAATAATCTTTTAAGTAATCTCTTAAGTTTTGGGCTTCATGCCCTGAATTATTAGAACCCTGTCTTTGTGTTAAATTTTGCCAATTACCAACTTCTATATTATCAGTACTAATACCTTCACTTGGTACTACAGTCGTTGCTTTTGTTTTTAATATAAAGTTATGAAGAACAACAGTACTACGAACAATTGAGGACGCTAGTTCAGGACAAACATTTATAACTGTGTGAAATATTTGAAATTTACTGGCCAAAATTCCAAAACTGTTTTCAATCATTCTCCTAGCAGAAGATAATCGATTGTTGAATTGACATTTATCCGCTGAAAGTTCTCTGCCACCATACGGGCGCATTAAATGACGTTTTAAAGGAAAAGCTTCATCTCCAACAAAATAAAATGGAAATTTGGTTATACTATTAGGGAGTTCTTCATTAGTGGGTAATGTTAAGCGGTTATTTAACAAATCTTGGCCAAAAGTACATCGTTTTAATATTCCCCCTATTGGAAGTAGGAATAAAATTATAGTTTTTTTTAATACTATTTTAAAGTACCATCAGATTCGGAACCATGTGAACCAACACTAATATATGTAAAATTGTATTCTGCATCACAAACAGCTAGAAGAACTATAGAAAAAGTCTTTTTATAATTAGAGTATAATGATCCACTATTTGGGGGACATTGAATGGTGCAATGTTTTCCATCTATGGCGCCTACACAATTTGGCATACCACTTTTTGCAAAAAATTTTTCCGCTATACGTTTTAAGCTTTCCACGGTAGGCTTTGGAATGATATCAGTATTCAGAGTAGTCCATATTATTTCTGTAGTTTCTTTAATAATGTTGTGAACAGTCGATTTCCCAATACGGAAAGCATATGACAGAGAGGCGAAGTTCATGCCAGTAGCTAAATATCTAAGAAAAATAGTTCTATTTAGTTATCATATGTTTTCTTATTTAATAACTCTTCATCGCACTTGTTAAATTTGGTTTGCTTATGATCACACTATAATGAAGGGTCTATAAGATTCGGCAAAGCCGAATATAGCACTCTTACTGGTTTTTATTACCTCAATGTAACCAAAAGCCTGTCACGTTCGCTTATAGGTACACGAAAAGAATTTTTCTTTAAGATTGGACCAACCTTTTGCAGAAGCATGTCAAATTTTATATCAGACATTCTAACAAAATTATAAAAACTTTCGTTATCTTTTAAGCGCATTTCCTGAACTAGATTTGCTCCATCTCCAAAACTATCTCTTTTCTGAAATATATCGCGTACCCACCAACGCCTCTTGCACTTCTTCTTCCTCAACAGCATTGCAGATATTCCCAAAAAGTGAGATACAACAATCACGCGACAATTATGTTGTGAAGGCGATTCTTGTATTCTCTTGCAAATATTTTCAACTACCTAAAGTTAAGGATAAGACTTATGCAAATTTTTTAAAATTACCTCCTCAATTTTATTTATATTGTTTTGCATTTTTTTATATATTTTTATTTAGTTTTTCAATACATACATATGTCAATGTTTTTATATTTTCGAACAAAATTGTTTCTTGTATTATGAACACCAAGTGAAAATGTTTCTGGGATTGTGAACGACGCTTAATGCTCTTTTAAAATATGTATGTCTGATCTTTGATATTAAGTTTTAAAATTTTACTACATACTGTTAGTCCTACATAAGGCAGATTTAGTAAATAAATACAAAAGTACATACATACATACATATGTATGTATGTGTGTACATAGAAAAACCTTAAATAGAACTGAATTCAATTAAAGCTTCAACTGAACTGACATAAAAATATTTTACAATTAAAGTAAGAACTTAAGTTCTTCTTTAAGTTCTTAATATGTAATATAAATTTCAGAACGAAATACTTAAAATACCAACCAATTTATTGTTATTCTAATTTCTTAATTACATTTTATTAACATTTGTAAATAATCAGGTATGTGATGGAAAACGATTTTGAAAACAAAACGATTCGAAAACGATAATATCGTTTTCGGTATCTTTTAAAATTGATTTCTAATACATTTTCCTCCGTTGTCATTTATATATTCTGTTAAATTCTTTATTAAATATATTAATTGAACTGTATTTTGTACAAAAAATAAAGACTTTACCTTAGAAATGGATTTTAAAATCGGTCGAAATTCATCACACCTGCTAAAAACTATCATTTTGAAAACGATCGTTTTTCATCACATACCTGAATCTAATATGTACCACTTTCGGAATTATTTTAAAAAAATTAACCATTTTCAAATCTTTGATAATTTTTGTACCCTGATATTTTAATCTAACGTAAGTATGTATGTATACCTATTGTAACTAAAATATTGATAAGTACCGATCGATTAAGAACTTTCCAAGACATTTTAGATAATTTTTATTGTTTTAATTAGTATTAATTTGTACATAAATGTGGACCAACAGCTACATATGTTACTTTTTGCCTCACAAGGGCAGCACTGGCGCAAAGCCAAGTTTTATTTGTTATGCTAAGTTACTTACTCTCAGCCTACAAAAAAAAACACAAAGAATGTGTAGGAAGAATGAATGAATGCATTTAAAGAATAAAACAAGTTTTGAAAAACTATTTTTAAATTCAAATCAAATATTTACTATGAATGGGTTAAAGAAAACTTGTTTAGAAAACTTACTTAAGAATATGAAACTGTAAAATGTGATAAAAAAAAGACTTGTGTAAACTTTGTTAATTACAGTAGAACTTCCCTATAATGAATCTGCATGGGAACAAAAAATCACTTCATTATACAGAACTAATTTTTTCCCCCATTTTTGTTAAAAAAATTCGATATCTAGTAACCTATCTTATTTTTCTGGCGGGTAATTTTGGCAATCGTGATCGAATACTTTTTCGATTCGAAAGCAATTTTATTTCTAATTCTTTCAGTCGATACTGAACAAATCGATATTAGTTTTTCAGTGTTAATAAGCATTTATTTGAGTTTTCAAACACTTAAAAAAATTTTTTCGATTCGTTCAGTATCGACCAAAAGAATTATAAATAAAATTGCTTTCGAATTGAAAAATTATTCGATCACGACTGCTAGAATTAACCCCCTGCATACGATAGACTCTGACGTATCTTTGGTAAACTTTGGTTGTCTCTTATTTTAATTATTACATATAAGACTAATATTACTTGTGAAAAAAAGGAATGTGCTAAACAGTAAGTAACGGTTTTTAGCCACCTGTGCATCCAGAATTCTTTTATTTGAGAGCATACTACACCTGTCGTATAAACTCACAGTAAAAAGTGGCAATTAAGATCGGACGAGGACAAAACTATTGTTAAAAAGAGAAAAAAAAACTACCCATGAAAAATTTAGAAGTGAATCAGGGCTAATAGTGGATGTACCGAAGACTGGATTTGGAAACAGCAACTATGATAAAACTAGCAGAAGATTTTTTTAATCCTGAATTAGCTGCAGGAATAACTGGAATTGCATATGACTTATCTACCGTATCAAAGTTATTATTGAAGTAATTACAAGTGGTTACAAAATCCATTTGCACGAGTTTATCAATTATTTCTAAGGCATTGCAACACTTTACTTTATTATTTTTAATAAAATTTATTGTTACTATTGTTAAACTAGTTGTAATTACCAATAAAATAATTATTTTCAGATAAATTAAATACTATGAAATACATAAAAGTCACATAAAAGCATTAAAAAGAATATTATGTACATATGTGGATATTAGAAAAAAATTCCAAAAAATTTTTTGACAGGGTCGTTCCGGGGGTGGCTTTGGAGGGATACCTCCCCCTGCGTATAAAAGTTCAAAAACGTAATTCTTATGGTAATAAGGCGTAAGTAATCTATTTATTTTAATATTTACATTTTTTTTAAATAATTTTTTATCTAACCGCCCATAAAAGGGGCCGGGGACGAAAAGTGTAATTTTACGATCTCCTGGGTCCAATTTTAGGCTTTTTAACTTTCGCAGAAGTCACACGTTGCATAGAAGTATGGGAAAACTTTAAACAAATTTAGTTTTTCAGAGTTTGGATTAGTTTTTGTTAGGGGAAATTTTTCCTGCTTGGTCCGATTTTATTTATTTTTGAGCTTTACCTGCTTATGACCAGAAAACATATTTCTGCCAAGTTTCATCGGTCTAGGGGCACACAATATTTCAATAAACAATATAAGCTAAAACAAAAAGTAATAACGGGCTAGATTGGCAAAATACCCCTACATATATGCTTCACAAATATAATAGAGCAATCAAATTTGACGTTTGCCTACGTGGAGACCCGGGGTAAGCAACTGTGCGAATACATGTAAACCATATGTGCCATATTTAACTTAAGGAAACTTTTTGTACAGTTTTATGAAACTGTCATTTGCTTAAGCAAAGTGCGAAACCGATCGCACGTTCCGTACGGAATCAGAAGTTGTTTGATTTGACTTTTTTAAATGCATTTGAGTCTTCGGCAATTTTTGACAGTAGCTTAAGCTTGCCTATACATATTATAGTTAGGCCGTAACAGCCGTACCAAAACAAAACGTCGGCTTAGAGTGTAAACCTGCTAACTCCCTTTTAACAAATTTTACGGGAGAGACAAAAAACTTTTTATTTTTCCTATTTGCTGCTTGAGAGGCAAACCAAAAATACCAAACCAAATTAAAGAAAAATCCATTTTAAAAGATAATGAAAACGATATTTTCGGTTTCAAATCGTTTCGTTTTTAAAATCGATTTACATCACATACCTGAATATCTTATTTATTTTAATTTAAAATTATCAAAAACTTTAATAAAATACAATAATCACAGCACAAAACGTGGACTTTTTGTAAACATGAACAAAACTTTAACATAAACCTAGACAAACAATGCATGAGCAAAAAATTGTCATCTGGCGTATTGCTGCCACCTGTTTATTTCACCATGGCTTTCATTTACTTTTTAATTTTTTTTTAGTAATTGGGTAAACATTTTTGTAAATTTTTAATTAACTCTCTCGTTGCGAGTTTCTGCTAGAAAAGTAAATGAACACACCTAGTGTTGTTCATAAAGATAAGAGCACATTTTTTAAAATAATTCATTGCATGGAGACAAGAACGCATTTGAGTGAAATTTTTATTTGCGAAATTTGTTCATTGTAAAGAAAAACGTGAAATAAATTAAAATTGGAAGGTAAAAGCTGTATTTTTAAAATCAATTCGTTAAAGTGAAAGCTTCATTAAAAAGAGGTTTACTATTGAGAAGTTCAACTGTTTTCCAAATAAATAAATAAACGTTATAATTTTTTTATGCATTTTTAATATTTTGTTGTTCTTTATTTTTAATTTTTTTGTTTTTTTTTTATTGACAAACTACAAAATAAAGCCCATTTTATAAATTTTAGTTGATTTTCTTTTTTGTTTTTTCTCATCTTTTATAAAATTGAATATCCTTTAGCAAAATAATAGAATTTATTTTATTGTGTATATTTTAATAAAAAGTTTTATATTTAAATAAAGTTGTAACACTGAAAAAATTTTATAAAAATAAAATTTTTTTTTAAATATCAAAATTATAGATGAATGGTGGCTTAATTAAACAAAATAATTTATGTCACAGAAATCAATTCCGATCGAAAGTGGAAGTAATTCCATATTTTGATTCTCGAAAGCACGAAAAATTAATTTTAAAGCCTAAAAAAATTCGATAAGGAATTAAGACCAATTCTATCGTTATGTGTGACAGGGGTGTATTGGAACTGTACTAAAATAGAGTTCTACTCGTAAACAGAATTTGAATTGAAGTATAATGGAACTGAAACTGAATCAGAAGTGAACTAAAATGAACTTAAACTGGGCTAGAAGTAAACTAGAACTGAACTTTACTCGAACTGAATTAGAACTGAATTTTAATTCAACTGAATTAAAACGGAACTAGCACTGAACTTGAACTGAAATAAAAATAAACTTACACAGAATTAGAACTGAACTAAGCTTAAATAGAGCTGGGGCCAAATTACGATACAATTTAATAATGAATTTCGATCGTAATTTAAACTGAGCCCTGGGGGCTACTCCCTATTGCGATACGAAAGAAAATGGTATAAAATCTTTAATGCGCTTGCGCATTTGTCTTTCGCATCTTTTTATTTTTTTCTTTTCGAAAATCATCACTATTTATTTAATTTTTTTTTTTAAATTTCAAACATTTTTAAACATTTTGACATTTTATTACTGTAATTTTGCGCCATCTTTAATTTTTATTGCCAGTATTGCTTCAATTCCCAAAAATATTGCGAAAATGATAGAGTACCAAATTGGCATTTTGAGTTCGTTTTGAAATTGAATTCGCACCGCAATAGAGAATAGTCCTCTGATCTTAAATAAAAGAACTGATTTGAAACTGAAATAAAAATGGACTTAAACTAGAATTCAACTAAAACAAGTGTGCTATATTCGGCTATGCCGAATCTTATATACCCTTCACTGTGATGCGATAACAGAAAGTTATATAAATACCGTTCTTAAGACAAAACTAAACATATTTTATGCCACGCCCAAAATTTCCGCTTACATTTTGTCGGATATTGTGTATTGGTACCCAAGATATTTGTATCCTAATTTGGAAACTGTGGATCTTGTCGTCCTAACCCACAAAGTCCGCGTATTTCGATCCGAAAGAAATAATTAACGACTTCGAACCATTTGTACTGTGTATTACGATTTTCAAACTCGTTCTAAACGATGGCTTGATGGCTTCGTAATAGAGAGTTGCTGTTTTGAACTCGTTAATAATATCTTTCGGATCGAAATACGCGGCTACCCCCCCTGATTAAGAACCAAGGTATGTACCAAGTTTGTCTTAAAAATCGAACTTTTTTTAAAGATATGTATGTATAATGGATTTCTTTTGATTTTAGAATCTATTTTTGAATTATACGGGCTTGTTCCATAAATCGAAATAAAGTTGATTTAAAATCGAACAAATTTTGAAAACGAGTCTATAAAGAAAAATGTGAACTTTTGAGTACAAATTATCTTTACAAGAACAACTCTTAAAAACAGGTAAAACTACAGTCATTTTGTAAATAATCGAAATCAAAATCTCTTCGAATTCAATTCCACTTCATTTCAATTTCTGAAGCATAACAGAATTTCTAGAACATGTTTTAATTTATAATAATATAAAATTTTAAAAAACGTAGACAAGAAATATTTAAATGCAGTGGAAACAAAATGTTCGGTCGTTAAACGGTTTCTATTATATATGTACCTTCAAGTACTGCCTGGCAAAATAGTTTAAACAAAAAAATTTTTAATTTATATAATTTTTTAAATGTTAAACATTTTGCTGTTTTAATAATTAATAACTTGGTGTTGGATTTGATTTTTATATATATTTAGTGGTGTATGGTATTTTTTTTTTTTTTTTTTTTGTTTTTATTTAAATATAATTGTTTTTTAACAAATTTTTTATATTTATTTATTATTTGCAAAGCTTTGATTATTTATATTAATTTGTATTAAAAATATAACAGCCTAACACAAAATATTTCTAATTTTTTTTTTTTACAATTCGTTTTCAAAAAAAAAAAAAAAAATAAAACACTTATGTGTAGTTTATACAACACGAGCGCCTTACTCGTCCGTTCAACTTACATTTAAAACAAAAAAAAATTTCGAAATTTTGTTTTTGTTTTAAATGTAAGTTGAACGGACGAGTAAGGCGCTCGTGCTCTATAAACACCACATTAAACTGGCTGACTGATTTTGTTTAAACTTTAATTCTGTATAATTTAGTGCTGAGCTGAGTTGCTGGTTTTATTTTATTTATTGCTTAAAAAAATTATTTTATTTTCCCATATTTTTAATTAATTATGTATATTTTATTGTTTTTTTTTATTTATTTCGAAAATAAATTTTTTTTTCTAATGCCACATACACAAACATATAAGTAATACAACATAGTAGAGGAACCAAAATAAAAAAATATACAAATTATTATTTTTAAAGGATTTTTCTTAAATTTCGAATATAGAAATTTGAACAATATTAAGACAAAAGAACTAAGTAGAACTTTAAGTTGAAATAAATCTATGAAGGAAAAATCAGGGGGCAAATTATGGCAGTCGTGATCGAACACTTGTTCGATTCGAAAGCAATTTTATTTGTTATTCTTTCTGTCCATACTAAACGGATCGAAACTATTTTTATAGTGTTGTAAAGGATTTATTTGAGTTTTCACAACACTGAAAAAATAAAAACGAATTGGTCAGTATCGACTGAAATAAAATTGCTTTCGAATCGAAAAAGTATTCGATCACAACTGCCATAATTTGCCCCCAGATTTAGTTTTTGCTTTCTTAATAGAACATGATATTTTTGAAATATATGCTTATAGTATTTTTGTTTTATTATTTTTTTCAATATTTGTTTATTTTAATTAAGTTTAAATAGTGAAATAGTTTCTTTATGTTTTAATGTTTACTAGTATTTTAAAAGCATTTTTTTTATTATATTTTGTCGTTCTGCTTGTTTTCACGTCTATGTTTATTATAATTTTTGTTTGTTTATCTTAAGTTAATAAAAATAACAAGAAACATAATTTACAAAGCCGGACCACCACCGGGATATTCATCATAGTCATCACATTCATCTAGAAAATCTGAAAACAAATCCGGACTAGCATCGTAGTCTACATGTGTTTCACACTTTTCTATATTGGCCGCCATTTGACGTAAGTTTTCAACACCCACCAAGAGTTGCCTAAAAGTTAACGGAAATAAAATTTAGAAAGAAATTATATCTTTAGAATCCTTATTAGCTTAAAATTTATTTAAGGTCAGCGCCAGTACAAATTTAAAACTTTTTAAATTTAAATGTAGTTTAGTTTTTTCCGTTTTTGTTTTGTTCCAATTTAATTGAGTTTCAGTTATGTATGTTCCAGTACAGTTTTAATTGATTAAGATTAGTTTGAGTTCAGTTCTATTTTAGTTATACATAACTACAGTTTTATTTCTTATTCAATTTAAGCTAAGTTTTCGTTTACTTCTGGTTCAGTTTTAGAATGATTCTAGTTTAGGCATGTTTTAATTCTAGACAAGTTCTAGTAAACTTCTTATTCAGTTCTTGTTAAGTTCCAGAAATGTTCTCATTTTATTAAAGTTCATATCATATCATTTCAGACCTAGTTTAGTTGTAGTTGAGTTGAAATTCAATTCTAGAGTAGTTATAGGTCAGTTCTAGTTCAGTTTTTGTTGAGTATGGAGTCAGTTCGTTGTTTTAGTTCTGTTGTAATTAAGCGCTACAAATTTTAGTTAGAGTTAAAATATAGTCTACTTACTTTAGGTTCTGTTCTGCATTTGATGCTGCCCTACGCAAATCCCTTGACAACTGATGTTGTCTGGACGGTCTAATGCCTAAAGCAGTGCCACCACTACCAACACCACTTGTACTGCCCGCAACACTATCAACATTTATACCACAACCCCCTCCTTTTCCTGTTCCTGCCACAACGGTTGTTGCCGACGTTTTACGTGTTGTACTTGAGACAGCAGCTGAAGCATAAGAACGATCACAGCTCTGCACACTACAACCACCCACTGCACCTTCTTCGCGCATTAATTCCTTTTCCCTCCTTAACATTTTGACTTCGGCGGTTAATTGTTGCACTTGTTGTTTTAGTTTTACCACATGTGTCTGCACTGCAGTTGTACGTTTCTTATTGGTGTCTAGCGTTTCTTCGCCTTCTGTTTTATCTTGTCTCTGTTGCTCGACTAATTTCCGTTCGAAGTTGTTGGCTCTTAGTGTCTGTTCATTAAGCGCTAATCTCGTTTCATTCAGTTCTCGTTGCAAACGTTCGTTATCCCCACGTAAACGCGAAAGCTGATTATTAATAGAAGATTCTTCGGGTGAACCAATCGAATTGGAGGGTAGACCAGCGGCAACATCGGCTAGACGTTGCGAAGAATGTATGATCGGACCATCGGATAGAAAGTCCGGCAACATTTTAGAGCTAACCGATGCGGAGGGTGGTTCGGGTAAACCCATATTAAAATCGCCCCTATCTGCGGGCCCTGGTATGGGTGCATTATCAAGTTGTAAGGGACGACTGCTTGAACTTTGTGAATGTATTGCCCCAGCCTGGCCCATTACTCCACTAACACCTGAAGCCCCTGCACCATTAAGTTTGTCCATAAAAGTATTAATGGGTGAAGAAGGTGGTGAGTTTACATGCATATCATTGGCATACCAAGAATCCATCCAATGATCTTGCACGAAATCTGGTAGAGCAGCTGCAGCCGCTGCACCTCCGGGTAAAGGATTGGCTGTTTGAAAATCTGTTGGCCTAGTTGAGTGGCTTGTTTTCCTCATAGAACCAGAGGTACCACCACTGCTGCCACCACATCCGGTGGAATTGGAAGTTAAAGGCAAGTCTAATTTCAATTTGGCAGCCATTGTAGGATTTTGATTGGTATTTAAAGCTAAACGAGTGGGCCTAGTATCTTTGGTTGTGGCACCTATACCCACACGTCTACGAGGCGAGGTTTGAGGTCTAGGCATATCATAGTTGGAATATGACCGGGGTACATATGAGCTGCCACGATCATAGTCTGAAGAATTTGTAGTCATTGTAGGAGCGTTGGAGGAGAGATTCCATTCTGATAAAACAGAAAAAAAAAGAATGTAAAATATTATATTTGAATTTGAATACTACCTTGAAAACGATCACGTTCCCTTTCTTCTGGGTACAAGCGAAATTCACTTGAACCCGACGTGCAACCTGCGGAAGCTTCTGCCGGTGGCAAATCTGCTGTTATAGATGAACCGGCATATTCGGCCAAACTTGCCTGTGAGTCAAAAGAGGAAAATCTTGGAGATCTTTTCATTTTTGTAGCTGCGTTTTGTGTGTCATTACTTCCACCTACTGTTAGCGAAGATATAGAGGTAGAGGATACTGAATTGGACTGAGGGACCTTTGGCCGAGCTCCCGTTGAAGTTTGCAGAGATCTCGAAGATGTGGTAGCGTGTGAAGAAGAAGATGTAGTGGACGTACTGTTGGCAGGTGGATCCAAAGAAGTTACTGTTGTAGAGGGTGCCGTTGGCACACTATTGCTGCTGAGAAAATGTTTAAAAGAAAAAGAAGAATTTTGTGTAGGTGGCTGTTGCTGGACGTTTTGGATAGGGACTGCAGTAATACAACCAACTGAATTACTGTCATTTGCCATGGATTGTGTAGTAAAATTGCTTTCATTTAGACCAACCGGTCCCAAAGTGGCTCGTATGTTAGTATAATCACCATACGAAGCTAAATTTGACAAGGTCTGGTTATTTTGTGGAACCGACCGGTGGCCATTTATACACAAATCTGCCACTAAATCATTCAATTTTCCTTTGCAAGCTGTTGGCAATTCTAAATGATCATCATTTGTATCCTTAGCCCCATCGAAGTTATCACAACTTTCATTTTTATTTATCTTGAAACTGTCTTCCAGTGTTTTTCCCGTATCCTCGTTTTTTGTATTCTGTTGCTGACCCTGCTGTTGTTGATCATTTTCATTTGCCATATTTGTTGTTAACAATTTATTCCAAATACGTATTATTGTTTTATAAGCCAAAATTTTGCTTTTTTACTTTTTCTTTTTAGTGATTGTCTTGTATTTTTTCTATCCTAGTTACGAAGCTTCTACCAATATTCTTCTTCTTTATCTTACGTTTTAATTTTGAAAAGGTTGTGATAATTTGTTCTATTTTTTCGGAACTTCGATATATATTTTGTAATCTTGTTAATTAAGTTTACTTTTTTAGTTATTAAATTTTATAAATGTCTTTAATTTAGCAATCAAATTTTAAGATTCTTCTTTTTTTCAAGTTTTTCTTCTGTGACAATGAATATGTTGACACTTTTTGTTGTTGTGTTTTTATTTTCTATTAAATTTTTGACAGTTGTCAAAACAGTTTATATGGGGCAAGGCCTATCCATAGATAGGCCTTGATATGGGGCTATACAACAGAGCAGTGATGCCAAAGCCTTTCAAAGAAAAACGCTGCTTGGTATGACAAAAAATTGTCAGGTGAAGACGCTATGTAAGGCTATATGGACAACAGCTTGAATTTATTTATGCCAATTTTTGGCTTATATGAATTTGTATACATATTTGGACTGTATAAAATCTAAGCAAAAACATCCTTTTTTAATAACTTAATAAAATTTTCATATATTAGGTGGTAATATTTTTGTAGATGATGTTTCTTCGAGGCTTAAAACTTATTTGAAATAATCAGTTTTGACTGATATACTTTTACTACGGTATGGAGTACGTTTTTCTCATTTTTTTTTTTCAAATGTGATATAACAATTATTTTCATGTTGTGAAAAAAGGGTCAAAATATATTTGCCGTTTTGGAAACTACTGCATTTGAAGGTAAGCTAGTTTAACAATCGTATATTTCAGAATTCATCGAATCTAAAATTGTTTTTATTACAAACAGACTCTAGAACTTCTTCTTCTGTAAGAGCAGGCATCATAAATTAAGACAAAACGCTGACAAAAATATAAGAGTTATATAGACTTTGACGTTTTATATGACAAAAAATTGTTAGGTGAAGACCCCATGTGATGTCTATAAGAGACAATTTTTTGACATAACAAACGTCAAACTTCATATAAAAAATGGTGATAAAAATATTAGAGTTTTTTATATATGAAGTTCGACGTGTATTATGACAAAAATTGTGTCTTAAAGACATCTCATAATAGACATTATAACAAATATTTTGCAGGCGTTTTATTTAGATGTATGTACATAGGTGCAAGAAAATTTTGGAATATATCGCTAATTCTACTACAAGCGGTTGGCTTTTAAATGATTTATACTGTATATCTTAAAAACTACATTAAAAAGGAAGGAATTTGTTAATTACCCAGCGGAAGAATAAACAATTGATAACATAAATAGCTAAAAAAATATGTTTTTTTTTCGAAAGAATAATAATGCATTCGTTGGAATCGAGAAGGAAATTTTGTTGACACAATAATTATGCATTGATTACTATGTACATTCCCACATTTGCAGAACAAGGAATGTATTGTTTCTGTTTGTAACAATTATTCGTGTTTTTTCTTCTGTTCGTGACAATTATTTGTAAATTCGTATAATCGCAACCATCAAAAAATTCTACTTAATTTGGCAGCACTTTCAAATACAGAAACAGCTGTGTTATAAATTATTTCTCGCTGTACAAAATCGATTTATTATCGAAATTTTTAAGCAAAATCTACAAAAAAATATGGATTTCCTTTCTAATAATATAGAACATTATACTCCCCCCAAGGAACAACTAAAACCCTTTCATCAAATTAAGTGCACGCAGTCGGAGTGCACAAGCATATTTACTAACCAGGCCAATTATGAAATGCATTTGGAAAAACATCATCGTTTAGCTCCAGCGGAAAAGTCAAACCATATTCGTTTATTTTATTGTCCAGAGCTGAATTGTATTTACAATTTTGGTAAACCAAAGTGTAAACATTTTAAAGTTTTTAAATATTTGCGGCAACATTATCAAAAGGTGCATTTAAGTAAAGATTTTATATGTGAGGAATGCAAAAAAGCCTTTGGCTCAGAAACACAGCTAAAGAAACATCAAAAAGAAATGTGTGGTAAAAAATTTGTGTGTAGTGTTTGTAATTGGTCGTACGACTCTATGGAAGCTTTACTTACTCATGGCAAAAGAAAAGGCCATAACGTAAAGGAAATTGGAAAGAAAACTGAAGGGAAAATGGCCATACAGCCATTAAAAAAAATAAAGAAAGAAGAAAATCCCGAAAGTACAAAACAACAAGTGGCCAAAGAAATTCAAGGTAAGTTCATTGGTTAAACATCCTTAAAAAACAATGTTTATTTTATTTTTAAATTGCAGTAGATTTCTGTTCTAAACTGGTTTGTGCTACTAGTGTCCAAACAGATTTCCTGCCTGAAATGAATGATACCAATAGTAATCAAGATCTTAGAAATACCCTAGATGAAATCCATTCTCTATTAAGGGACATTGAAACACAAACGGAACCGCTTTTGTCCTCTACAATTGCAGAAAATCACAGCTACTTAGATCCAATGTTGGCCCAATCTTCCCACATGTATACTCAAACTTGTGATGACTTTTTAACCGAATTGGGATTGTCAGATATACAAACACAAACCAATTGGCCCTCCCCTAATCCCCACAACGAAAGTGCCAGTGTACAATTTACTTCCACAGCTACTTCAACCAACCCTTGCATCCATGATGAGTTACTTGTGTCTACTGAAACACAAACAAGTTTTACCCAATGTTTGTTAAATTCTTGCACTGATGCCGGTACTAGTACCCCGCCTGTATCTTTTGGCAGCCTTTACCACACCCAACATACACAAACATGTGATCCTTTATTAGAAAGTTTTGATTTTGGTGGTCAAGCATCAGATTTAATTGATGGGTTTCAATCAACTTACACACAAACATGATGGTACGATTGGGATTTTGAGGGTGGTCTGGATAGAACAGGTACAGGCGGTAGCAGTGAGGTAAAAAACCAAAAAAGAAATAAAATGTAGGAAAAAAATCTATTCACAAATCTTGTGCGAAACATTTATTAAATTCAATTAAAAAATACATATTAAAAAAAGTTGAATTTTAATGAAAAATGCTTCAGAGACGTAAAATTATTTATAATTAATAAGTTAATTTTGTTTAAAATTAAATTTTTTGATGTTGTTTCATTAATTTATAAAAATTGAAAAAAAGTTACATTAGTTTAATAAAGGTTCACAAAACAAATTTTCTATAAAAATTTTTTATGAATACAGGGGTAAACGTTTTTAATTTCTTTTTTTTGTATTTTATCTTTGATGATTATCTAAAATTATAGTTACTGATTATCTTCTATATATTTAAAAGTAAGTCGTGTTAATAACACCACTTATAACTCAAGAACGGCTGTTCAAATTTTTACGACCTCTAATTTGTTGGGTTAAATATGGATTAAAATACCGAAAAAGTAGTGTCACAAAACAGGTTGCTTATATATCTGATGAACAGCAAGAGTAAAATGGTCCCTGTTGGCATAATGTACATTAATGTACAACATATGATTAAAAATATGCAGGATTTGAAACTGGGTGTGGCCCAACATACATTTATTAATATCTGAAGAACGGTAAGAGTAAAATGGTTCCTGTTGGTACAAATAACTTAATTATTCATTAAAATATATGATTAAAAATAGGAGGGACTGAAGATCTGGCTGTGGCCCAATATATATTTATTAATATCTGGAGAACGGTAAGAGTAAAATTTTTCATATTTTGTACAAAAAGCTTAGTTATTAATGCACAAAATCTATTTTATTTCCAAATCTGTCGTAAATCCACAAATATTAATTTCTTACATTTGTAATACAACTTGTGAACATTCATTTGTACGTTAATTTTCTATGTTCTTGACTACTTTCAAGCAGCTCTTGGACTTTTTTCATAATTTAGTGAATTCACTGTCAATGAGTGTTTGGGTCTATTTTATTATGTGTTTAGCTTTTGTGTTCTGCGTTGAATCCGGAAAGATGAAAAAACAGAAGTAAAGGAAAAAACATGTAAAATCAGTTAAAATGGATAATCATTCAGGAAAGCAAATTTCGATCTACCAAATGTTAAAATACAATTTGGTTTAAGGATTGATGTTTGACTAGTGACGTCAGCAGTCGTCGATGGCTGCGAGTGTAAGACGGCAAATCCATCTGAGGAGATCGAGTGGTTGCGATCGAAACATGTCATGGTAACCTGCCGGCCAGGGTTCGAGCCCGAGCCACGTCAAGAATGAAAGATTATCAATAACAATTTTAATTAATTTTCATGTTGTAAAATTCCTTTCTTCACAAAAAATAATTTAATAAAAACTAAATTTCATGAACTTAAGCCTAATTAAAAATATTAAAAATTTGGAAAAACCATAAATAGTTCAACAAAATAACCACAATACTAATAAAAGTATTTTGATTGATCCCATTTTGTATTTATATTTACATAGATATAAATTTTGACTCATCTCATAGTGAACTATAAACATACTTGTAATATACATATGTATTTTATTATTACATATACATAGGTATGCATGGCTATAGCCAAAATGACAAATTTTGTATATATGTAAGTATATGTATGTACATTAGGGCGGGTCGATTTTTGTTTTTGAAAATCGTATAGCAAAAACGAAATCTACATAAAATTCTAAGAAAATTCTCCGAAGAAACCATGGGTCTTTAATAAAATCCTAATCCGCGCCTCTCGACTTGAAAATTTATATGCCCGCCTTTGCAAAAAAAAATTTTTTTTGAAGAAAGGTTTTTCCAAAATGAATCGAATTTTTTGAATAAAATTGTTTAGTAAGGTAGTTCTTTTGCACTTTTCATTTTTTTAAACTCAACATTTCTTTTTAATTAAAAAAAATTTTCACCCAAGTAAAAAAATTTTAAGTCGAGAGGCGCCGATTAGGTTTTTATTTTAGACCCATGGCTTCTTCGGAGAATTTTATGTAGATTACGTTTTTGCTATACGATTTTTAACTTTTTTTCATCCATACAAATCGACCACCCCTAATGTACATACATATATGCATGTATAAAATACAAACACAAAAAATATTTCTACCTATGTCCGCTATAGACTATGAAACTATCCAAATAGGTTTCATTAGAAAGGCAATTTTGTGATGGTGGTCTTAAGCTAAAAATTTTTCAAAAATAGACCCACGAGGAGAGTTAGGGGTCAATTTCTGTCTCTCCGAAACTATCTAACAGAATTTAATGAAGATAAAAACATAGATATATCCCCACATATATGTTTACATCAGATATGTATACATTTTTTTAAAAAATAGGACCATAAGGCTACCAACCCCTGCTGACTCACCGAAACAATCTAACCGATTTCAATGAAATTTTAAACATATGTATGTAGATCTCTATTTAGATAGACACCTAAACTACGAAGTTTTTAAAAATGCATTACGAGAACGGGTATCCGCTAGTATATTATGTATAATCCCACATTTTCTTTTTTTAAATTATTATATTTAACGTTTTTAATCATTCACAATAATTTGAAAGAGTTACCTTTTTGTTAGCCTAAAAAGTAATACCAAGTTTTTTAACCTCCCAATCATGTGGCAGCATATTGTACAACACATCAACTAAAAGAACACTAGTCAAAAGGAAGACGCAATGAAAATCAGTGGAAGAAAAAAATTTCGGTGTTAATTAAACAAACAACAATCGTGGTTGGCAAATGCATATACTTTCACGTACACACAAATTTCACATAAAAAAAGTTAATAATATAATTGTAAACAAAAAGTTAATTAAATAAATTTGTAATAAAATATGCAAAACATAAACAAACAATGAGGAAAAATGTAACCATGAAATCTGTAGACAAGTGTTGCCAGTTCTACTACAATATTGTATTTTTTTGTTTCTTCCTTTCTTAAATTCACAAACACTCGTTCAAGGGGGTGGGATGCACGTATAAGAAAACATGAAAAAAAATATACTGTTTGTTAGGTGAGTGAAAAAGAGAAAATAATAACAGGAGGTGGATAAATAAAATAACAAAACTTGTAATATTGACATACAACAAGAAGTGGAAAATTCTGCGTAATAAAAATGTTAAAAAATAAAAAGAAAATCATACACAAACCGGTCAGAAAAAATTAATATATTTAAAATAAATTCTTTGCTGTTAAGTGGTAAAATCAAAATAATTTGATGCATACAAAAAACCTAAATGATTTAAACAAAGAAATTGTTATTTAGAACACCGAAAGCAAATAAATAATTTATGCAGACATTTGCAACAGCTTTGTTATAAATAAATGCTGACCATATGTTGAAAAAAAGAAAATATTTTGTACAATTTTTTATTGTAAATTATAACATAAATTTCAATAAGATATAAAACAAAAAACGTATTAAAGTGTTTTCCAAAAACGGGTGAGGCCAGTAAAGTTTCTTTCCTACAGACTGGCCAGGTAAGCTGCGCTAAACTAATACTTAGTTTTTTTTTAATATTTATGCGCAATTTTTTTATTTTTGCTGTTTATTTAACAGAAAGGTTAAAATATTGTTTTTTTAAGGTGAATGTGTAAAAAGCTGATAAGCTAAAAACTAAATATTACTTATGCAAAAAAAAAAAAAAAAAATTTTTAAATAAAACAGCTTTAACATTTAATTACAAAAGTGCCAAATTACAAGAAATAATAACAAATAACAAGTTAGGAAGTGCTAGACGTCTAGCTCCCTTTTTTCCTTATCAAACACTTCAACAATGACCCTAAATTATGTTTTCGGTTTTAAAACCAATTTGAATTAAATAAAAAATATGTAAATTTTAATTAAAATAATAAATTTCAAAAAAAAAAATTCCGTATTAATTACTAGAATTTGCCATGAAAAGGTAAGTTTTGTTTTATTTTACCTACCACCGCTTCAAGAAAAGTTCTAATACACACATTAATTTAAACATCTGTTTCGATTTTAATTAAAATCCTAATACTTCAGGCCTAAACAATAAAAGGCACGTGACCGTAGTAAATTGTAAAGAAAAATAATATGAGTTTATTAATTTGCTGAATAGGCGTTTTTTTTAAAGATATTAAAAACAATATTATATTTTTAATTAAAATTTTTATACCTATTTAAACTTGTTTTTGCAATTTTGTAACTAAATTCTAAAGATCTTTTTCATAAACAAAATATGTACCTATTAATCTTTATGAAACAAATTTGTTTAATTTACATTTGCTATCAAATAGCTTTCAAGATAGATTATTTTACAACGCTGTTAAAACATTTACAATTCACATCAGAAGAACACTGTACAAACTTTACACCTAACACTAGAACTGTGTTGCTTATGAACCAAGGCGAATTCATAACAAGTAAACTCGAGAGATCTGCTGATTACTCTTTCTTCAGGGGTCTAATCACCGCAATCGATACTATTGTATCGAATAAACTATCGATTTTTTTTGCATACGATAGACTCTGACGTATCGAATGAAAACTCGAGAAATGAAATGTCAAGTTACTCGATATCGAATGCTATTATTTCAAATTCAATACATTTCATTCTATATCGAGTGTCATGATACCAAAATAAATAATTTCGATAAATTTTGCTCGATAGCGTATGCAGTGATTAGACCCCAGTACATTTTGATTTTATTTGCCTTGTTAGTTTGTCAATTTATAAATTTGTCTTGGGTATGTCGGCGACAAATAAACTGTATATTTTTTAGAGCGAACTCGGGCGAGTCTACCTGTTATGAATCTTCCTTGTCATGAACGAACGGTTTATATGAACTGAACGCTTTTGGTTGAATAGTGTACCGTTCGATGTTTTCGTTACTTTTTTTAATCTTGCTTTAAAATGTTTTTAAAATTCAAACTTAAACTTAAGGGCGTAAAATTTAAACATTAAGGGAAATCACGATAGGTAGTGCAAAGTGTACAAAATGTATGTTGCTCTATTTTACTTCGTTTGCACTAAAAAAAACATTATCAAAATTAGTAGTGCATATTTGCTCAGTTGCAAACAAATGTAAATAATAAGGTTTGACATATTAAGCGTCATATTCACCCCTATTCTGCGTTTCGATTCGGATCGCAATTTTCTCCGTTTTTGGCAACTTTGGTATTTTGTGCCCATGTTCTGTAACTCCCGCGTTGAGAAACTTTTCGATTGAAATGTGAGGAATGAAACAAAAATACCATAAATTGAAAAAAACATGTATTCTTCACTTAACTGTTACTGTAACATTTTTGGCGAGTAATTTCCTTACGTTACAGCTATTACACACCAAAAATGTTTAAAAGTGTAAAGCGTTCCTTTCTGATGATGTTCCCTTTAAAATTAAATAAAATGCTACATGTTCAACACTCATATTAATTAACCTGGCGTTTCCACATGCAAGTACAAGTTCGAAAAACTCAATACACTCACACTTTTTCACTACATTCACACCATTTTTGTTCATTCAGCCAATCGGCTGTTTCCTCGATTTTTCGTTGATAATACGTATACACTACTTGCAAGTAATTACTTGCATGTGGAAACGCTGGGTAAAGGGGTATGAGTGCAGCACTAGATCAAGGCGAATTCAGTACAAGGTGGTGGCAAGTCGTAAACACCAACAATGCAACAAAAAAAAAACAGCTCTTTTTTCTGTTGGCTTTAGATTTTTGTAGTCTTGCCACCACCTGTAATTGAATTTACCTTGCGCTAATTGTACTTCATTGTTTAATGCCGAAATTTGTGTTCCTTTGTAAACGTAAAATATGAAACACTTCTTAAAAACGCCATTAAGTAATTACAAGCTAAGAGAAAACCTTCGAAACTGACGACCCGGTTTTAAAATTTTTTCCAACAAAATGAAGGATGGAACCCCCTAACGGACATACGCTATATAAGGTTACACTAAAGGTCTTAGGATAGGCCATAGTGCCCTGGATATGGAGCAGGTGGACTCACAGGTCCATCCCATCTGCGCAATTCTATATGACTCGCACTTGATAAGTGACTTACAGTGAGCCATTGGAAGGCCAACAAATTGATCAATAAATGTGTCATCCATGCGACCACCTCGTTCGGCCAACTCATCTGCTATCTGTTTGCCTGGGCATTCCGAATGCGCTGGTGTCTATATTAGCGTAACCCTTAAATGCTTAACAATTCCATTCAAAGACATACTACATTCTACGGTTTACTTAGATGTCGTGAAGATACCCGTTATGGAAGCAATGTCAGCCCTGATATCAGTAAATATACGTATGTATATATCCCAATATGCGATAATACCTCAGACAGTTGGCTACCCGTCTTATAGCCGCGATTTCCGCCTAAAGGACGCTACAACCATCCGGCAGATGAAAGGAAACTTTTATATCCCATTCCTCTATGAAAAAACCCCCTCCAACCCTTTACTCGGACCATTATGTGGAAAGTGCTAACGACCGACAGCGCATTTCTGTGCGCAATATGTGTCGCATACTCGCACCAAAGAAAGGCTCCGAGTTGCAGTAGTCTACCCCATCAGGTACAATCGAACATTTGATTATTCTAACGTGCTGTGCGCCGCGTTCAGCCGTGTCGCCGAGCAAAGAGCCATCTGTTTGGCTGCGATGTCCAATTTAATAATGTAAACAACGCCTTCGTGGGAGTGGAACGCATTAATTCCGAGATCAGCAACACAACCAGTATCTGTACCTATGCAAGCATTGCTCGGTGTCTGCTCTTATCCAGCGAAGTCCACCATACAGCAACCCCGTAGTAGGGAGTCGGCTTTACTACAGCCTCAAATATCCAATTGACACACCTCGGACTCATACACCAGTTTCTGCCGATTGCATCTCTGCACGCATATAAGGCACCTATTGCTCTTTCCATCCTCATCCGTACATTTAGTTCCCATGATAGATTGTTATCCAGAAACATGCCCAGATACTTGGCACTATAAGAGATCTCAAGCTCGGTCCTGTAGATTAGTCTAAAGTCCTCGGTCCTGTACGTTTTCGTTAAGAGTACTAGTTCCGTCTTAAACGGATTGACACCCAGTCCACATGATGCGCTCCAAGTGCTGAGTACTTTCAATGCAGCCTCCATAGACTTCAGCATACGCCACAGCGACATCTTCAGCATACGCCACAGTTTTAATCCCCATGCAGCGTGACCATTTTAGCATTTTTAAGCTAAATTTTGCATTTTTTGGCGATTTAGCTGCAAAATTTGCGATTTAGCAGTAAGCATTTTCTTTGGCATTTTCCTATTATTTATGTATTTAGCATTTTTTATAATAGAATTTGCACAATTTTTAAAAATAAATTTTTCACGTGCTACCATTGCAATAATGTGCACGTATATTTTGCACAAACTTGCAATTATGTTAAGGGCAAAATAAACCACACAAACTGCTTGGCAAAAATGTTTTAATTATACGTTTGTACAAATATTTTGTGCTGTTATAGGGGTGGAGAATCATGTTTGTAGAATTATTAAAAATTTTTAATATTTGTTCGACATTTGTCAAACTTTTTGTGGTGTCTAGTGCTTAAGCGAAAACTTTTGCAGATTGAAGACGTTGAAGAGGAATCGTTCAAATTATTTTCAGTTATACATAAATTCAAATTTTTTTTAAGCCAAACAAAACAGCTCCTTGTTTAAACCACTCTTTACTCCAAATTATTTTTCATTAGCTCGTTGTTTTAACCACTCTTTACTCCAAATTCTTTTTCTTTAGATTATTATTTTAAACAAATTGCGATCAAAATTGCCGTAGCAATATCGTTGTCTGCATTTAAATTTATATTTGTGGCTATTCTCGAATTCGCGCCGAATTGTAAAAGTAACATGCACATTTTTATCCTAAAATAATACTTTAAGGATACTATAATATTGTTGTATTTTCTTAGCTATACATATAACCATTGTATACAAAATTTCGGTTATATTTAGAACACTTATGGGCAAGTGACAAGGGACTGGGAGTAAACCCGGAGAAGACGGAGTTGGTTCTTTTCACTAGGAGGTACAAGGTGGAGGAGTTTAGACTGCCGGTACTGGGAGGAGTGGAGCTTGGACTATCTGATAGTGCTAAGTATCTGGGGGTTTTTCTGGACAGCAAGCTGTCATGGGGTAGGAATACTCAAGAGAGACTCAAAAGGGGTCTCAATGCTTACTATGCTTGCAGATCATCGATAGGTAGGAGCTGGGGACTCCGGCCGTCAGTGGTGGGATGGCTGTACACTTCGGTGGTTAGACCCATTCTTACGTATGGATGCTGTGTTTGGTGGGAATCATTGAGATTGGCAAGTCGTAGAAAACTTCTTTCTAAGGCTCAGAGGTGTGCTTCAATTGGCATGACAGGTGCCATGAGAAGTACTCCTCAGGCTGCCCTGGATGTCATTCTACATCTTCTGCCTATTGAGCAGTATGTGATGGGAATGGCGGCCAGGAGCATCCTTAGACTGAGGGAGTTAGGACTTACGAGGAATGACACTCAGGGTCACTCACGGATCCTGGGTGAGATTGAGGCTGGTGGCTATTGCCTGGGACCGCCGGGATCCACTGATTATGTTGGCACCAGTTTGGATTTTGGTCGGTTGCCAGAGGTAATAATGCCCTCTAGGGAGAGCTGGTCGGGCAGGAGCAGATTATTTGGTGGATTTGCTATTTTCACTGATGGCTCAAAGATGAGGGGCACGGGTGCAGGGGTCTACATTGAGGATCTGAACATAAGAAGGTCATATAGGCTTCCTGGCGACTGCAGTGTTTTTCAGGCGGAGGTGCTGGGGGTCTGGAGGGCCGTGGAACTGATGAGGGACAACATTGATAGGGGCTCGGAGGTCACTATATACGTGGACAGCCAGGCGGCTCTTATGGCCGTAAGGGGCTGTTATGTGAACTCCAAGCTGGTTGATGAGTGTAGGAGGGCTCTGAGGGGAGCCTTAGGGGAGTATCTGCTAAGGTTATGCTGGGTGCCGGGTCATTGCGATATAGGCGGCAACGAGATTGCTGATGAGTTGGCAAGACAGGGCTCAGAGTTGGAGGATCCTGACTGTGTGGAGGCGGTTAGGCCTCCATTGGGCTTCTATTTTAGTAGAATTAGGGAATGGATAACGAGCGTGACCAATCGGGCCTGGGGGAGCCGGACGGACTGTCGGGTATCGCGGACACTGTGGCCGGTGCTTAGGAAGTCCGATTCGGTGTCGCTGTTGGGCAGGAGCAGGGTCTGCGTTAGGACCATGATAGGAATTATCACGGGCCACTGTATGATAGGCAGGATGGCGGTGAGGATGGGATCCGACTTGTCGGATATATGCAGGTTGTGCGAGGACCCTGAGGAGTTGGAGTCAGTTGAGCACCTTCTGTGCCACTGTCCCAGGCTGCAGGGTAGCAGGTTGAGGTGGCTGGGCAGTAGATTCCTGGGCGAATTAGGGGATGTCTCGGGTTGCGGACTCGAGAATCTGATAGGATTCGTAATGGGGATGGCCTGGCTGCGCGAGGGGAGACTGGGTGCTAACCGCTCGTAGGGCGGATTTGGTTTAAGGGATTTCTCTCGGGGTTGGTCCTTTACCTTCTTTTCCTTCCTTTCTTTTCTACCCATCTTTCGGATCTGTCTTATGCTTCTGCTGCTTATTTCACCTACTTATGCCTTCTTGGCACCTCTAATTAAGGCGTCACAATGGACCATATTGGTCTCTGGGTGAAGGTGTGAAGGAAACTTCACACCGGCCTTTCTACCTACCTACCTACCTACCTAGAACACTTATTTGGTTTGTGAAGTTTGTTTTTGCAAAATAATCCCAGATAATGTTTTTCGTTAATAAAATAACATTGCCCACATCGTGGTACTATGCAAAAAATGTGGTTATAAACCTAATGCACATACATTTGTATGTATGCATGTAAAAATAAAGCAGACTGAATTAATATTTTTGTTGTTTTTAATACTTTTTATGTTAAATAAATAATTTGTTATATTTTAAGAAATTTTGTTTCATTTAAAGGAAATAAAAATAAAGCGGAATTGACAAACACAAGCGATTTATAAAAAAAAATTTTTTTTTTGCCTTTTTTTAAGCTAACTTAGTTGCAAAATTTTTTAAGGATCTGGCCAAACTGTCCTCATGTCGCCCATCTTCGTCAACATGGTATTCATAGTCAAGTTCACAATAGTGGGGATATTACTCCTCCTTGGGGAGTACCCATGTTCAACAGTCTCTGAACAATGGTCTCACCTATCGTAGAGCAGATGCCTATATTCCTGAGTAGATTGTTTACAAATCTACATATGCCATCATCAAACTCTAGACTTTTCATGAATGCCACAATAGAGTCCGGACTGGCATTATTAAAGAATCCCTCAATATCTAGAATGGCCACAATTGTGCACTACTTAAAATCGAGTGATCTCTAAAAAGTTCCGACTAGAGAGTGAATAGTCGTCTCAACAGAACTGCCCTTTTATACATACCATGGTACATTTACACAAATGTACCTTGATACACACATACTTACATATTTAAAATCTTTCTTTCTTTTTGACAGTACGGTCGAAACCGGCGTATGAAATATACATAAATAAATCTACACGACAAACTACGTATTTGCGCGTTTACGTATGCGCCAGCTATTGTATTCCTTTGTATAAAATATCATACCTTTTAATTTGACAACCCCAAATATTTTAATAATATTTTTGTCGTGTTATTTCTAAAATCTAATAATTAATTGTTTTCCCATTTTCCGTAAAAAAAATATATAATTTTAAAAACTATGTCAGTGGCGCGTGTCAACCATTAATTGTTAATTAATGAAAACAAAAAGTAAACAATTCTTATTTTCCCTTCTCTTCGATTTAAGTATATATTTTTTTCTCCACAATTAAGTTTCTTGGCAATTGATCTTTAGTGTAGTTTCTCATATACTTGTGTACAATTGTTTATATTAAAATAAAGTTTTTCGTATGAGCACAAGCTCGTGGTAATTGTGTTTACATTTTATAGATACGTACATACATACATATAATATGTGGTACTTAAATTTATATTTTTGTTTCATTTTGTGAATGCTTAACTTAACGAGAAAAAACTTTGTATTATTTATTTTGTTTACCTTTTGAATACTTAAATACATACATTGAATCGCCGACCACATCAAAAAGCAGCAACCTCATCAATTCGACATTATTATTTACTTGGGCACATTTGAACAAGATTTTATACATATGTACATTAGGGTGTCACTTATAAGGCAAACAATTTTTTTTTTTGGAATTTCGAAACGCATACCCTCTAATTTTTTTATATATAGAAAATTATTATATATAAATATTAAATTTTGTTATGCTGTTATTCTTAGCGTATTTTTTCTGTAGTCTGGAAACAAATTTCTGCATTTAAAAACTGTTTTTGCTCTTCATCTGCAGTAATAAGTCCGTGAAAATCTTGCACCACTCGCAAAAGACTTATTTTTCTCTTAGCGTCTAGAAATGCAGCGTTATCAATCCACACATTGCGAAGAAAACTATCATCGATCTGTAATCGAGTAAGAAATACTGTGCTGTTATTTGATACAAAACTATCCAGTGTTTTATCTGAAACAAAGAAAGGTTATATTAAAAATTGTTTTATAAATATCTAGTTTTAATTTTTCAAAAATTATAATTTAATACAAAAATAACATTTTTATAAACATAATTGTGACTCACCAAACAACGTTTTTGACATTTTATCGTTTGTTGGAATATGTATATCGTTTGTTAAAATCCAATATTTTTCCCCTGTTTAAGTTGACAATGATATTTGTTTTTGTTCCATTATCAACTTCGTCATCAAAAAGTGATAAAATTACTGCCTCTTCACACAAATACCATAAATGATTACAAAAATTACTTACAGCAGCATTCGAAATTGTTTCGCCTGTTTCATCTGCAAATCCTGATTAGGTGATTTTACAGCTTCTGTACATTCGAGCATAAATAAGCAAATGTCGCATAGAGCACTTTTATCATTTGCAGCTATGTTGACCTGGGCCTGGAGCAAACATATTTTTAATGAATAAATCGTTTTGGCCATTCATCGTGTTTGTGTAATGCTCCGGGGGCTTGATTTTTATTTTCTTCTCTGGATCGCCATCCAAAAACACAACGCATAGTTCGATTAATTCACGATAATCGTCCCTTATAATGGTTTTTTTCAGTGCTGCTTTATACAACTTTAAGATGGATAACATTTTTTCATCAGAAATGTGCTTTCTAACAAAATCGATGCATATATATATATATATGTTCCCGACGATCCTATAAGGAGCATAGGGCCCCAACAAAATCTCTCCACTTTGATCTATTCATCGCAATTCTCTTCACTTCGTTCCAACTGGTGTTAAAAGTTGTTGCTTCAGCTATGACTTGCCTTCTCCATGTATGGGCCGGACGTCCTCTTCTACGACTACCTTGTGGATTCCACTCTATGGCGGTTTTAGCAATGTCTGGGTGTGTTTTTCTTAATGTATGACCTCGATGCATGGTCCAATCTTATTTGAATCGATATTTTTCCAGTTGGCTCTGATTTTTTTTAAAAATTTGTATTTCTGGAGATCCAATATTTTGCTTAATCTTGGCTTCAAATACATTTTTAAGCACCAGCTCATAAACATGATGACGACAAGGGAAAAAACCAAGTCTCTCTCTGAACTTTGCTCAAAAAGAGCACAAGCTCCATTAAAACCACCAGTATTCGTTGCATATTGTATCACAACAGATTATTTGTACCTTGTCAATGAGATTCCAGTCATATAGGACTCTTCTTATATCCTTTTCTGGGTCTTTGCCAGATGAACCCTCTAATTTTGGTACTGCAAGAAGTTGTTCCTTGTCGCTATAAGAAATTACAATTGGCAGCCGCTATTCTTTTCGTCTTTTCACATCTAAGCCTGGTAAAAGTTTGCCATCCCAATGGATGGTTACAAGATTAGGTTCATTGTTCTTAAAGTTAGTTTTAATAGTTTCTGCCCTTGATTTTCTCATTTGTGTACGAATTCGTTGAATTGATGATTTCTTGATCGAATCTTCATCGCACCTCAGATCCAGTGCCTCTAGGATAGCCGGGATAATATACACTGAATCTCTAATACTTAACTGGCACCTGTCTAAACCTGCGATTACCTTAGGTGTTATCAGATTTTTTTCTTCCTCTTTTAGAACTGTCACACTGCAAACTTGGGCTTGTCTCTGGCAGGATTTCGTCCTCGTGTGAATATGGTGGATCTTCCGTATCAGAATTAAATATTTCGTCCTCGTCTGAAACTTGCCTATATTCAACATTTGATGTAGAAGTCGATGCTACTTTCGATAATTCTTGTTGCCTCAATTTTCTTGTTTCTTCGTGTAATAGTATTTTTCTGGATCTTTCTTCTTCGTCTGTCATATTTTTGTCTATACCAGCTTAGCAACCCGATCTACCCGGCTCTCTCTGTAGCTTGAAAAATATTTTATCCTCTTCTATTTTCATAATTACAAGGGCATCGGCATGAGCAATATCAAATAGATTATCAAGATCATTTTTACGGGTTCTATTAATATCGAGACTTTTCTTAAAATCTTTTTTGCAACTTTTTCCAAAGTGTACATATATTTATCTAAAAGTTTCTTCACACAGTTCGGAATTGCCTTTATGGGAATTCTTGCTTACTCCCAAAAGATTACGCATTCCCTAATTGCTAGATTTGCACTTTCTCTAATACTAATACTGAGCTTGACTTAGCGGATATTGTAAAAATACACAGCGATAACTTGTCGATTAGATGGTAGTTTAGCACCATTAATTTGATGACACCACAATAGTGGAGAGGGTATTATGCATTTGTGCTGATGTGTGTAACGCCTTAAAATATTGGTCCTAGACCCACCTTAAAGTATACCGATCGTCTTAGAATCACTTTCTGAGTCGAACTAACGATATCCGTTCGGCTGGCTGGCTGGCTGGCTGGCTGTCCATGTAACCTTGTGCGCAAAGTACAGGTCGCAATTTTGGAGATAATTTGATGAAATTTGGGTCATAGGTTCTTATTGGCACAAGGACCAAGCCTATTGAAAATGGGCCCAATCGTAGGACCACGAGGGAAGATAGCGGGAAATTTCTTCCTCTCAAAAACTATCAAACCGATTTCAATGAAATTTAAAACATAGATAGAACCATATCTATATGGACACAAAATGTATGCATTTTTTAAAAAATAGGATCACGAGGGGAGTTAGGGGCAATTTCTGCCTCTCAAACCGATTTTAATGAAATTTAAAACATAGATAGATCCATATCTATATGGACACATTAGCTATACAGTTTTTCAAAAATAGGACCACAAGGGGAGGTACGGGGCAATTTCTGCCTCTCACATACTTTCAAACCAATTTTCATGAAGTTTATAAGCATAGATAAATCTATATTTATATGGACACATAAGCATGATGTGTTTTTAAATACTGTGGTGTAGGGTATCATATGGTCGGGCTTGGCCGACTATACTTTTTTACTTGTTATAATTAAGATACTGCACTTTATGAAACACACTATTGAAAAGACAAATAACCATCGAAAACAACACATTAATTCAGCAGTTGTGTAGAAAGGGGAATCACCTTTTTAGGTGGACATAAGTATGGTATATGAAAGCTCACTTTTTATTAAAAGGTATGTAAACGAAAGCTTTTTATTATTAGAGCTTTTAAGAATGCCACATAGAATTAAAATTCCTATGTATATTAAATATACATAGCTGCTGTTTCAAGTTAAAAGTTACAGTTTAGTTTAAAAATAGTTGCCACTAATTTTATTTCGTTAATAACTAGAGGATGCACCTTTGATATATGTATATGTGTGTATATTGCTAACTTACAATCCCTGCAAATAATAGGACCAGTCCAAACACGAGTGTAAAGAGTAGCCCACAAGGGACCAGGACTAGCCCAAAAGTAACCCAAACGTATGGAAAAACATGGTCTATTTAACATTATGATGTCCTAGGGGAGGACTATATAACCCCCCTTTGGACTACTATGGAGTAGTTTTAAAACTACTCCATGGTATACTAAAGAGGATTAGTTTAGAAGTCGTTTAAAAACGAAAGAATGTCGTTAAGGTTAATTTTTTTATATTTAACCTTAATATAAAAAATAACATTCTTCGACTTATTTAATATAGAAACAATGGAAGGTATCCTAAATTAAGTTTATTGTTGTTAACATTATATCATTTAATCGTTGAGCCACAGCTGATTATGCGTCTTACCTAGCATTTACACGTGAAAGTAAATTTCTTGAAAGTCGCAATACACTCACACTTTTTCACTAACACACACATTATTTTGGTACTTTCAACCAATCGGCTGCTTCTTCGATTTTTCGTTGATAATACGTATACGCTACTTGCAAGAAAGTACTTTCACGTGTAAAGCCCAGGTTACTGGCACATATTTATAACACTGAAATAAATCGCAAGTCGTCACGGGTTACCATTCTTAGATCAAAATGAAATTTTTCTTGGTGGATTTTTAGGTCATTTCGAAACTTTTTAGTGGGTATGCGCAAAAAACTGACGTCGAAAAATAAGGGACACCCTAATGTTCATACATCTGAGCTAGTCAAAGAATATAACCATGTCAATAGATACTTAATAAATGTACATATAATAAATTTATGGAAGGGAATACAAATAAGAGGAAATTGGAAAAAGGCCTTATTTAAAAAAATTGTTTTTTTAAACAAATATTTTAAAGAAAAAAAAAAAAAAAAAAAAAAAATTTAAATTTTACAAATACAATTTGGTGTTCGTTTCTTAAAAATGTTTTGTCTCTAAAAGGGTAACATGTTTTATTCTAAAAAATTCACCCTCACAAATGGCGAAAGTCATTGCACTTTTCGCCCCGTATAAATTGAATGTGTTGATAGTGAACTGGAAAATAGGTGACTTCGGATCATATATTGGGCTATTTTTTTAGCAGCGACAATTGCCTTAAAGAGCAACAAAGCTTCGCGAAAATTGAAAAAGAATGGAACAATTTTAAAAATAGCGAAAATTCGTAAAAATTTTTAGCATTTCAAACAAGCCATAAAATTAATTAAAAGTTCCTAAAACTATAAGAACTGGCAAAAATTCGGTAAAAATTGCATCGGCATTAAAGAAAAGTCGTATATTTAATAAAATTCGTTAAAGCTGTAAAGAATCAGAAAACTTACAGGAAAAAATCGCAACAAATTGCAATATTGGAAACAAACCCTAAAATTTATTTGAAATTGTTAAATCGGCTAAAAATCAAATGTCGTTAAATAACATAAAATGCGTCAAAAAATGAGCTATGTATAATGATGAAGAACAAAATTTTTGTCAGGTGTTAAAAACAGGGCATTCCACTTTTTTCTAACTAATGTTTTGTTCTCGTCAAATAACAGGTTGGCAAGACATTTTATACCTGCTCCTTTTCGGAAGGTGATTTTTTGTGTACAAAAAAGATACCATTAGCTTAGATTACGTTTCAGTTAAATTCAGTTTAGTTTTAATTCAGTCCCGGTTTAGTTATAATTCAGTTATGGCTAAGTTCTAGTTCAGTTCTAATCACTGTTGCCAATTTGAAGGTTTTACCGCGATTGAAGCAGTTTTTATGTGCCTATCGCGGCAAAATTTCCATTTTGGTGGTTAGCGGGAAATCTAGCGGTTTTTTAAATATCAATAGAATATAAAATTTTTGTTCTAGGAATTTGAAAATTTTAAATTTTTTTCAAGAAATAAGAGATTTCAAGTATTTACATTAGGGGTACAACCAAAATAAGGCCCAATCACCACGCTGTAGCCGATGTTGTGCTGAAATCGAAAAATGTTTCCTCAGGTCATTTCGGAACAAAAACGTTCCGCGTCGAAGCCGATTTGTGAAAGCCCTTAAAAATTTATTTTTTATTTTTTCAAAATTTTGTATTTTTTCAAAATTTTTTATCTTATAATTATATAACTATTTACATTTCTTAATGTAATTATATGATTATAATCAACATTACAATCTAAAAACTATCTTTGTTAAGTGAAATTAACTTTAGATTAAGAGTTCGTGTTGATTTGCATTGGGGAAATATATCTTGTACGACTTTGATGGCGCGTTCCGCACAAATGTTGCTGGGTTTTGGAATTCTTGATTCATCTTTCACCCAATGTCTTAGAAAGCATATCTGAGCATTAGTAAAGCCCGATAATGATTTGTTTCAGGCTTCGAAGTCATTTTTATTGTAACAATGATCTGAAAACTAAATGTTGTACCAAGGGTCACATATAAAATTTTGAAAAAACACAGTTGCATTAGCAAAAATCGGTTGTTTGTAACTAGTTTATCTCAAAAGCTAGTTACAAACCTGTTTATGGTTTGTATGGATAAATAAGTTTCACAAACTAGTTTATTACCATAAACCAATGATAGCCACTCCATAGCCTCGCGAGGCAATCAATAATCGTATTTTTCACACAGACACGGTCGGCAATTCACATGTATACAACAACTGTGTTCGTTTCAAAACATCAAACTATCATCAGTCTCTGCGACCGCACACAAGCGCATAATATCTTTGTGTGCGCGCGTTCGGGGCTTAGTTAGTTCGGGGCTTGGTTGTCACTGCCATAAACAACTTATAAACTGTTTATGGTGTAAGTTTAATTGCATTTGCCGCGGAACCTTTTTTAACGATATCGAAAATCTTAGATGCAGTTCTTATTGTTTTTTTATGCACTACATGGTATGGATAGGGTTCATTTTGATATTTTCAAAAATGTACATATGGCTATTTCCAAAAAAACGTCAACCACAAAAAATGGAAAAAAAATTTTTTCTTTTCAAGATTTATTTAGAGAATTGCTTATATTTTTTTAATATATGCGTATAAATTAATTGATTCGAAAAAAAGATAAATGGTTAACGAAGTACTACAACTTTTAGCACATACTTGTGTATATTAGAAAATATGCATTTGGAACAACAATACTCTAATCTAAGGCATATTTATGATCTGAAAAACATTTTTTATTAAGTTTCTTATATAAAGGATTATAAATAGCAACATAAAGCAATTTTAAATCATGGTGGAAAAATTGTCCCGTTTACAATGTCCCGTTTACAATTTCTTTAACAATTTATTTAAACAAATTTAATTCATATTTTATTTTGAAATCGAAACCATTTTTAGGGCACATTAGTACGCAACATTTTAAAATTAATCCCAATAAAATATTTTGTCAGGTTTCGCAGAAATCACTGTTTAAACGGTTACCCCTTAAAACCCACTTCCGTTTTTTGTCCCATTTACAATCACTGGGTTTTTGCAATTATCTCGGAAACCACGACAGTAAGCGAAAAATTTCATTTGCGGAAATTAAAGAGCTAATTGAGAGTTAAAAGAATCATTAATTTAAAAAATGAAAATCAGGTTGTTTTTTACAGTTTTGTCAATATAAACGTGTGCGAATGTCCCGTTTACAATCTTGGAAGTGTCCATATGTATTTTTTTTTTTTAAATTATAAAGTAAGAAGAAAAAAATTTTGTTTTTTTTTCGAAATTGAATTCGCTTCTGCTATAAAAACATTTAACAAAATATTTTGTTAAATGGAATTCTGTCAAATTATGTTCAGTTAACAAATATATTTCGTAGTTTTATAGTTGATTATGCTAATAACACTGGTCGCACAAATACAAAAAGGCGGCAGCAAGAACCTTCTTATGTGGTTTTAATTGACTTTAGCGTCCTGAATTCAAATCTTTTCACATATTGATTCTATTATGTCTAGTTTTGTATGTGCTTGACTAATATTTCGTCCGAAATAAGGTGGCTATGCTTGAAAGGGAATTTTATTCCAAGTCATATGGGCACTTCCACAGAAAAGCTCTCTTTTTGTCACGTCACGTCACCTAGCAATTATTCTCGTATTTTAGAACCACGTTGTTCAAATTGTTCCTCTCTTTCACTAAATGAAAACCTAGTTGCGCACTACACCCAAATGAAAAAAAGTAAATAATATTTTCATTATTCTTTGAGAAACAATTAAAAATGGTTGGTGACGTTACGTGACAAAAAGTAGACATTTCTGTGGAAATACCAATATGCATAATATATTTCTTATTTTATTTGTAATATATCTGGCTTTTTGATAAATGTTTAAAATGTAAAACTTTGCAATAACTATGTTGCATGTAATCAAACTGTTCATAATCCACTACGAGCTGTTCCACCAAGAAAATCAGTTTTCATATCTCGGTTAGCTTGCGGTACGTCCTCGGAAGACGTAGATTACTACATAAAATCTAAACTTGGTTCGAACACGATATCTTCAATTCATCAATTTCAATTCGTACAACCACGATCAATTGCTTCATTTAAGGTTACTATTTCTGCCGATTATTTTTCTTCTGTTTTGGATCCAAACTTCTGGCCCGTTAACACTTTGGTTCGAGAATATATTTACAAAGAAAAACCTTTATTCAATAACTAAATAATAATGGTACTGCCAACGTAATGTCCTTACTCTATCAAAATGTCCGTGGCCTTAGAACTAAGTTATCTAATTAATATGTTGAAAGTTTTAACATCAATCATCAGGTGCTAGTATTTACTGAAACATGGCTAAATAATAATTTCCTCAGAACTGAAATTCTTTGTAACAAAGTCCCCATTTACATCAATGCAATTAACGCCGAGTTTTTTTTTTCTATTTTCTTTTAAAGTAGTTCCTACGAAACTCTTTTCACATTTACATTTACATTTTTTTCAAGCATTTTTTCAACTTTTTCAGTCCCGTTTTCTTCCCTACACCTCTTGCTAACAAACAAAAAGTTGCATGCGAAAGTTGCGGCAAGTTGCGGCGTTAATTGCATAATGTAAATATGGTCAAATTCAACATTTTCGTGAAACTTTTGGCGGTGGAGTTCTTATTGCGGTTGCAAATAGTTTATATGCGGAACGTATAAATATTAATTCATTTGTGGATATTGAATTCATCGCTGTTGTAATCAAGCTAAAGCATAAAAGGTTCATAGTAACATGTTCATACAATCCTCCATCATCCTCGCAGTCTCTTTACATTCAACACGCTGAAGCTATTAAATATATTGCTCAATTTTCTAATGAATTGGATACCCTTATAGTTATGGGTGACTTTAATTTACCTTCATTATCTTGGAAATTTGTCCCAGAGGATAAATATTACGTTCCGATTAAACTTAGTGACAGTTCAAAGGATTTTATCAACATGTTACAGGGCATGGGTCTTTTTCAAATAAACGGAGTAATAAATGATTTTTCGAAAATTCTTGATTTAATTTTGGTAACTGATAAAGATGACTGTAATGTTAATCGCACAATACCTGTAACTACTCCTGAAGACCGTTTTCATCCTGCTATTGAGTTAATCATAAACCTGCCATTGGAACACAATTATATACTGCCTACCATACACGAAAAAGTTTTTGCATTTAAACAAACAAACTACAATGCACTAAATGAATTAATCGTAAATGTAGACTGGAATAGCATTTTAGCATTTCCTTCTGAAAAAAATACACATATGGATCACATAGTTAAGGTGCTTTACAATAAACTTTTTGATTTTATGGATTTATGTATTCCAAAATATACAATGAAATCTGAATCTGGCCCACCTTGGAATAATGGGCAATTATCTCGGGCTAAAAATAATGAAAATAAATGCTACAAAAACTTCAAACGTTCTGGATCTTCTGTTGATTATTCAAGATATCGACCCCTTTGCGCGAAATCATCGTATGTTACAAAAACCAAATTTTACAGGAGAGCCATTTTTATACTTTTCTCTGCTATCACTTGCAATATAAATATGAAAGTATACATTCAATTTTTGGAGCAACGAAGTGGAATTCGCCTACAATATTTTGTCAGGCGACGTCTCTTTGAATGTAGAACAAGGTTGCATCAAAAACTCAATCTCAAAAAAATTGGCATATACGATAATTTCGCGCAAATGGGTCGATATGCTGTAAGTCGAGCTGAATATACAAGAACAAATAAGTTATGCTATGCACTTTACTTAAATAAAATCCAAAATAATATAAAATATGATCCGAAATCATTCTAAAATTTTATAAATTCAAAAAAAAAGAACAACTGGTTATATTACAGTGATAAAATTTAATCAAAATGAATCATGTGATGCAACCTGTATAAGTGATTTGTTCGCTGATTTTTTTTCTACCACTTATTCAGATGCTAACTATGATAAAAATGGAAATTATCCGTTTCCGATAGCAGAAAATCCAGCTATATCAATTTCGTTTTTTGATACCCAAACTGTCGCAAATGGTCGAAAAAAGCTTAAATTCTCGTACAAATATGGTCCTGATAAGATCCCGAGTAATATTTTGATTATGTGTGCTGAAGCCTTATCTATCCCTTTAACGATATTGTTCAATACGTCAATTAAATTTGGGTATTTTCCGAAAATTTGGAAGGAATCTTTTATTGTTTCTTTGTTTAAGTCTGGCACTAGATCTGATATTGAAAATTACCGTGGTATTGCAAAACTTAGTATCATACCTACATTTTTTGAAAAATTAATAACGGAAAATTTATATTACCAAATCTCAAACATAATATCTCCATATCAACACGGATTTAAAAAAGGTTGCTCTACAACTACAAACCTTCTTCAGCTCACAATTGCTATCAATCGTGGTTTTTTCGCAAGGAATCAAACAGATGTTATCTACTCCGATTTCAGCAAAGCTTTTGACAAAGTCAATCATGCTCTTATGGTTAAGAAGCTTCAAATAATGGGATTTACAGATCTTACCTTAAAGTGGATTTACTCTTATTTTTCGAATAGGGTCCAAACTGTCCTTTTTAATAAAACTTTTTCTAGAAAAATAAATGTGCCATCAGGAGTACCACAAGGCAGCCACCTTGGACCTATATTATTCTTGCTTTTTATAAACGATTTACCTGGTGTTATAAAGTTTTCAAATGTTCTGATGTATGCTGACGATGTTAAGATATTTTTAACTTATAACCATGTGCTAGATCACCAACGCCTACAAGATGATCTAAGTTGTTTTTATGAATGGTGTAAAGCAAACTTAATGGAGCTTAATTTAAAGAAGTGTAAACTAATGCGTTTTTCAAGAAATAATCCAGCTATAGTATATTACTTCCTAGGTGGTATTCAAGTTGATGCAGTTGAAAATTTCCTTGATCTTGGAATACTACTTGACCCTAAACTTAGCTTTAATTCGCATATTACGTTTATGATAAATAAAGCTAGAGGAACACTTGGATACATAAAACGGTGGGCAAGAGAGTTCGATGATCCGTATATTACAAAAACCTTATATATGGTACTTGTAAGGCCGATTCTTGAATATGGATCGATTATATGGGACCCCATTTATCAAACTTATTCAAATTTAATTGAATCTGTACAGAAACAATTTCTGCTCTTCTGTCTTCGCGGATTACACTTTAACCCACTAACCTTGCCCTCATACACATCTCGACTGGCTCTGATAGATAGATAGATAGAACAACTTTATTGAGTATATAAAAAACAAATAAAGCATTAAGAGGTATTGACATAGTGTCGTCAGCCTATATAATTACAAATGTATTATAACAATATTTTAGTGTTCGATAAGTTTCTCGACTGGCTCTGATAAAGCTCCCTACTTTAAAAAGTCGTAGAACAATGCTGAATGTATCCTTTATTCTGAACATTATTAATGGTGATATCTGCGCTGGATTTTTAATTAATAAGATTTCATTTAATATTCCTCAACGACCATCTCGAAATTTCGTACCATTATCCATTAAATTCTTTAGAGCTAATTATGGTGATGCTGACCCTCTTAGAAGAATGTGTAACACTTTCAATCAATTATATAGATTTCTGGATTATTCGTTGGATCCAAAGTCAATAAGTAGATTAATAATTGCTTTTCTTAATTGATGATAAAATTTGTGTAATGTAATCAAATGTTAGTTATAGTCTATTTTATTGAAGTGTAATTTTAAATGTCTAAAATGTCTGTAAGGATTTATCCATAGACAATAAATAAATCAATGATTTTTTATACATATTTGAAAACAAGAAATAGTACTAATTTTTGTTTTGCATTTTTTATTTTGCTTAAAAACTAAATTAATCGCTACTTACTTCTTTCTAAATAGCTCCGAAACAGTTAAAAATATAAAAAAATGTTATTTGGATGATTTAAAGGAAATTTTATTCGTAATCATTTGTAAATTTTGTTCTCAACCATTGGATCAAACTCGGAGAAATCAGTTTCCAGTTATGATGAAATATATAAGCATCACCAGCCCATAACGAAAAACTAGACGTGATAGAAAAAGACTTAAAATGGATTTGAACTTAAAACCTTTTTATACAATATATTTGACCAACTTTTAGGATTTTTTTTAAGAGAATCATTCTTGTACGTTCCCGGGACTAAAAAAGTCAGGGAAATCAAAAACCTTACTATATAATTTTAATAAAAAGTCGTATTGTTTTAAAAAAGCACCCTATATCTTGATTTGTTTATACATTTATAAAATATTGAGATTTTAGGGGTATTTTAAAACATTTTAAGCTAAAAAAAAAATTAAGCGGCTTCTAGCGGTTTTTGAAATACGGTTTGACGGTAAGTTCAAAAAAAGTTGACAACAATGGTTCTAATGAATACTGAAGAGAAAATAGAGACGATCATTCACTTTCCAATGAATTGGCTTAGGGAATATTAGGATTAGGCAGCTTGGGAGACCAGAATTGTCCTGTCTATCTGGGATGAAACTATTGTCTGTCCTTATTTGAGCAGGGTATCAAAACTGATGGAGGCTGCTGCGATGCCTATTGAGTAATCTAGCTGTGAGCCGTCCTCTTAACACTTGTCATTTTCATGACACATTGCATTCACACTAACATATTACATACTTGATTTTTGACATGTATTAATACAAAGTATAATAGTGTAAACTAGCCTTAAAACTAATTTTTTTTTAACTAATATTAATATTTTCCTAATTGGTCACTTTCTGTTCAACCTTCTACTAATATTTCTTTAACTAGGAATGTTACTTTAATTCTACCTCATTACATTACATTTTATAAAGTATGTATGTAAGTATGTATGTATCTTATTGCCTTCCTAGTTTTTTCTTTTAATTCCACAATTATTTGTTTGTTTGTTAGGTCAACAGCAAAAACATCAAGAACAAATGGCCGCCAGTCAGTCTCAATATTTGACTGACTGACACGTTGCCTTCTTGGATTTGCCACCCCATGGTGTTTTCTGTTAATAATTTTTTTTAACTTGCTTGTCTATAATTGTTGTAGCACGTACGTATTTACGTCTGATTTTTTCTCTTTTAGTACGTTTATAGACTGTATCTACAGACGTTTGAACGTATGTATATATCTACATACATACATATGTACTTAGGTACGTTTGAATGATTGTACATCTTTGAGTGCATTCCTTTCACTGCACACATATTTTTACTTATTTTAACTTGTTCAGAATGAAGTATTTACAAAAGTACAAGCATATTTGTATGTAGATATTTAATATTTATTTTTTTTGTTTTTTGTTTAATTACACGCTGTGTGTCTTCATTAAATATATGAATTTTTTTGCATTCAAACAAATATGTACATTTAACTGGAAAACAAAAATAAAAGAAACATTTAAGTATATTTTAAAGTCTTTTTTTACTTTAGTAATATTTTGTGTTAATTAAGCTGGTTTTACTTTCAAACAAAAAAAAATAAATTTTTTGTAAAATATTGAAACAAAAGATTTTTTGTAGAATTTAATTCTAGGTTATGGTATGAGGTCTCATGAGTTTGTAAGAAATACATTTTGTATTATGCATAATATTAAGTTTTTATTTGGTCCTTATTCTGTTGTAATTAATTTCTGGTTTAGTTCTAGTTTAGTTGTATTTTAGTTCTAGTTTACTTCTTAAGTTCTTGTTTAGTGTGAGTTTAATTTGATTTGAGTTCGAATTCAATTCTTGTTAGATACAAAATCAGTTGATGTTAATATCTAATAAATTTTTTGAACAATTTCACTTTATATGCAGTTCGGTTTAAATTATGTATTGCTTAAACATTTAAAATTATAATTAAACATTTACCGACGTAATCATAAAACTATTTTTAATTTAATTTAAACAAATGTTCAATTAATATTTTACTTAAAAAACGTTTGTTAAATTAAATAATAGCTTGTGAAGACGGGGGTAAAAGTTTAAAATTATATTTTTCTCCCTATAAAATTTAAATTATTGTTCAATTTTTATTTACAGCATTATTTAAATTCAACCCATAAACATACTGTAAATCATCCAGATGCTTTTTTACTACGTGGACCAACGATAAGTTGTACTCAAGTATTTCTTTGCCAATGTCGAATAACGGCATAAATAGCTCTACAAATGGGCGCACCAGTGCCAATAATACCCATGCAACAGCAAATACCGCAAGCTCCTCCTCGGTTGCAGCAACAGCATCAGCAATACAAAAGAATTTCAACACACATCTAAATTCACAAAGCACATCAAGCAACATCACATCAAACTCAACGATTTGCAACACTCATAACAATACTAAGACGTCGTCAATTAGTTTCAAAACAACACCACTGCCAGATAAACAACAGCCGAAATCAAATAACAACGATCATGTAAATACAGCAACAGCAGCAGCAACCGGAGCAACATCATTAAAACAACCCATAGCCAATGTAAATATAAATACTAAAATACAAACTCATCGACGTGATAGTTCGAGTGTTAGTGGACACCATAATTCACATACAGGTGGTATACACTTGCCCCAAAGCCTAAAAGATGCCTCAAAGTATAGATACATTAAACCGCAGACGCTATATCGAAAACTGGATGACAGTTCCAGTAGAAAAGGTAACGATGAAGTTGACAGAGTAGAGAAACGACCTAATCCATCAGAGGATGTTAACAATGATCATTGTTTGATTTACTATGATGATCAGTTGATAGCGGGTAGTTTAGATGCCTTGATTGAACATATGGTACCAACTTCCGATTATTATCCTGAGAGAACTTATTCCTTTTCGTTTCTCTTAAGTGTGAGGCTATTTATAAGACCCCATGAATTGCTGGCCAAAATATCACAAACATGGGAACAACAACAGCAGCAGCTGCTGCAGCAGCAGTCTGGTACTGCTCAAGATCAAGTAGATGATGCTGGTCATTTTACAAATATCTGTGCCACACAAGCTGGTCTAAGTACCAATTCACCACTATTACAACGCAAGCCGGGGCAAATTGCTACACAAACGCAGAAATCTGCTCAAAATTGTATACGCCTTTTGGCGGAATGGATTGAAACATTTCCGTATGATTTTCGAGATGAACGGTTAATGCAACAAGTGCGCATTCTAACACGTAAATGTGTGTACATTGACAATGCCTTGGGCAAACAAGTTTCGAGGATACTGCAGCTATTGGTACAACGTCTGACAGCTTTGGAAAAATATGAAGAATTTCTGCAATCTTTACTACAAAATGATCTCAATACTATAATACAACCCCACTATAGCACCTCGGCATCTGCCTCGTATTCATCATCCTCATCTTCCACTTCTTCTTCGAATGCTGCTCATAACTCGCTAACAAAATCGGCTGTACAAGCTTTAAATAGTCATGATCATGCCTCCTCATCTACACAAAAGAATCATTATTTAATTAATGCCCAATTTTCTCATATCACACCTACACCTGCTTCTTATAACACATCTTCGAATACGGGACATTCTTCCTCGGATTCTCCCAACAGTCATGATGTTTTTGGTATAATGGATCTATGTCCCAGCTGTGCTCATTTGGCTCATCAACTAACAGCCATAGAATTGGAAAGGCTATCACACATTGGACCCGAGGAATTCGTACAAGCATTTGCCAAGGAATATCAAAATTCTATTAGTAAAAATGCGTCCAATTCTTCGTCGACGGCTCAAAATAGCGAAGGCAGCGGAGGCTCTAATGCTGGGGGATCACAGCAGCAGCAAGTAATACAAACGTCTTTAAACGATATGAAAAAAACTAGAAACTTGGAGTCATATGTGGAGTGGTTTAATCGTTTAAGTTACCTAACAGCTTCGGAAATTGTCAAGGTATGTAGGAAAATTACATAATCTTGCCCTCGTTTTGAGGAAAAGTAATTTAATTTATTTTCAAATTATTCTCTTTCAGTATCCCAAAAAGAAACAAAGGGTACGCATTATTGAATATTGGATTGAGACGGCCAGAGAATGTTTTAATATTGGTAATTTTAATAGTCTTATGGCAATAATAGCTGGTCTAAATTTAGCCCCCATTTCAAGACTCAAAAAGACAGTAAGTTTTTTCTATTAAAATATAAATGTAAAGTTCATTTAAATTCTGCTTTTGTTTTTTCCAGTGGTCAAAAATTCAATCCGCTAAATTTTCTGTTTTAGAACATCAAATGGATCCCACATCTAATTTTAATAGTTATCGTTCCACCTTGAAGGCAGCGATGTGGCGTTCAGAGGGTGCTACCGAAGAACGTGAACGTATAATCATTCCATTTTTTAGTTTATTTGTTAAGGATTTGTATTTTCTTAATGAGGGATGTTCAAATAGGTAAGTAAGAACTAAATACAATTTCTTTTACATTTTAATTTTTTATAAAAATATCACTCATATATTGAAATGCCTCTTGTAAGCAGCGTTACCGTTGGATAGTTTCAAAAAGTACCAAAAAAGGGGATATTACAAAAAAAAAAGAGGTTTTTAAAAAAAAGGGGCACTTCTTCTTAAATCGGAATAAGTACACCAAATAATGTGGTTCCACTTTTTTTGATCAATTTATTTAAAAGTTCATATAACATTTAATAAATCGTAAAAAAATTCATGGGCTAGAGCAATATTTTACCCGAAATAAGTCGGTAATGCTAATACATTTTATCATAACTTGAGATCGATTTGACTGATTTTGTCAAAACAATTACAGATGATTATTAATAAAATTTACTTTGCGTTATCCAAATACACTTTTTTATATTTTCAACTGTTTCGAAATTTTTCAAAAATTAAAAGCCATACATTTTTTGCGAAATTAGTACTATTTTTGTTTTCAAAAATTCCGGTTAATTGTACTTTAAGTACAATTTAACAAGCTATTTGATATTTAATGACTTTTTAAAAAACGAAAAGTAGTTTAAAATTAAATTAATTTTATTGACAGTTAATGATTGCCATATGAATTTGTGTTTTATAAATACCCAAAAAAGGAATATGCCTGGAATTTACCCAGGCATCAGGTAAATTCCTGGTAGAATCCCATCTATAAGAATATAGTAGAGGTAAATTTATTAAAAATTCAGAAAAAAATTATAAGAACAAAAATTTTACATACATACATATATTTACATAATTTATTGGATAGCTATCCAGGCAGAAAAAGCCAATCACCACGACGCTGTGCCGACAATATTAAAATGATAACGCCAAATGTGCGTCTTCCGACTCTTCTTTTTAGTGTTGTCACAGTACTGTAAATTTAAATTTACAATGTTGGATTCACGAATTTACAACGTAGTCACAACTGCCTTCCGACTCTTATTTTCAATATTGTTACAAATATAAATTCGCTAAATAAACAAGCAAGTTTTTGTGGTTTCATTTTAATACGACACTATTAAATTAATAAAACAAAATTTTTGTATATACAGCGTTGTAGCGGTATAGAATTATTATAAACACGATATTAAAGGTTTAATTCTTGTATATACAGTGTTGTAGCGGTATAGTATTATGATAAATACGACTTTAAAAAACTAAAGTCGTATATTTGTATTTAGGGTGTTGTACCGGTGTTGAATCTTATTTAAAAACGGTATTAAAAAACTAAGGTTGTAATTTTGTATCTACAGTGTTGTGATGGTACCATATTTTTGGTAGAGTCACAATCTTGTATTTACAGGGTTGTGGCGGTACATAATATTTAGAAGAGTCGTAATTTCTGCCTGGGTAGGTATATAATGAATAAAATAAACAATTAACCATGAAAAGAATTATTTTATTCAGAATTCATTGAAATTTTTACTTACAATACAAATTTAGAAATTAAATGAAAGTAGTGTAAATACAGTGTTACATAAAAAATTAAATTTTGCGATTAACTGCGCATTTTTCTTGACAAAAATCTTAAGAAAACTAAATTTTGGCGAATTTTGCCAATTTTCGCTGTATAATTGGCAACGAAGATAAAAAATCTGAACCCTGATTAATACAAAGATAGTATACCAGTGTTGAAAAATTCAGTACTTTTTTCAGTATTTTTTCATATTAAACAAGGCGAATTCATACAAGGTGGTCTTATTTTGAAAACGTTTTACAACACTGTTAAACGTTTTAACGTTGTGTCAAAAATTCAAAGAAATATTTAATTTTGTTTTTTTATTAAATTGTGTTTGTTTGAAATTTTATAACTTAAAAAAGTTTTAAATTTCACAATTTTAATCGAAAATTAAAGAATTTAGTTAAGGTTCCCCAGAACCAACAGGACGGTATACCATTTTGACACAAGGTTAGTAATCAGCTGTTGCTTACGAAGCAAGATAACTTCACCTTGTGTAAATTCGCCTTGATATTACAAATACTGCAGCAGGGCTGCCAGCCTTGGGTTTTTGACCCCAAATTAGGGGGTTTCTTGTTGCTAAAAGGGACAAAAAATTTGATTTGGGGTTTGGGGTTTGCATTGGGGATTTTAAAAAAAATTAGGATTTTTCGGGGAAATATACGGAAAGAGTTATTTACTAAAGCACCACAAAATATGGCTCGAACTCAAAATATTTTGCACCATTCTCGTCCAAGTCAAAATTTTCTTATGTTAAATTTATGTGTGGCCTGGTTTAAGCAAAAAGTTATGACGTAAAGTGAACTATGTATAATTAAATACAGCTAAAACAAATTAAGTATTCGTTGCTTATGGCCAATTTCACAAATTCCATTTAAATATCAATTCATCTTTAAATATAGTTGTTCCTATAATTTTATTTTTATTTGACATGAAAAACTAATTTTAAACATAAATTGGTATTTAAATAAATTAGTGAAATCGGCTATTAGTATTTTACAAAATACGAAGAAAAGCCTGCATTTTTAACATAAAAACGTATAGCATTAGTTAGTTTAAGAAAAACTTAATATAAAAAAAGAAACTTTTTATTGATTTGCTTAACATGTCGATTCAAAGAAAATTAATTGAATTAAACCAAGTTTTCTTGAACATTTTATGAAAAATTAAAAAAAATCCCTTGTATTTGTTTCTTGATGCAAGAAATTCGATTCTTTTAATTAATCAAGATAAGCGATTAATATTAAATAAATGCAGCTTGATTTTAGCAAAATCTTTTTTATTTTTAATAAAAACAAGCTTCTTTTGTATTTCTTATCTTAAGAAATTGTTGATCATATAACAAAAACATGAATTTTTTGATCATGAGAAAATGTTTGTTTATTCTAGATAATTTTACTAAATACGAACAAAATATGTTAAATTCATAAAACTATTATTGGATTTTCTGTGTTAAGAAAGGAAATTGGTTACTTTAGAAAATAAACTTATTTCCGTGTAAAAAATATGAGTTTAATTTTTCTATAGCAGATAACTAAGTTTTATGCACACGTAAACATTAGGGTGGACATTTTTGCAATATCACTTAATATCGGGTAAAAAAAATTTGAAAAGTTTGAAGCTAATTTGTCAATAATAAGATTATGTTTAATAGTACAAAATTTGTATTTTCCTAGAAAAGTTCATGTATGTACATTAGAGCGACTCACCAAAAAAGTGCTCGATGTGCCCTCCTTTTAACACCTCTAATAAGTATATGTACATTAGAGCGACTCAAGTTGTATGGAAGCAAATTCGTGCTCGATGTACCCTCCAAAAAATTAACCTTGGACTTTTTTAAGATGACATTTTAAATATTTCGGCTCCAGCTTTGACCTCTCGTGAGCTGGACCAGTTTGAAAAAGGGTATATTCTTGCATGTTTTTTAATTTAAGAATCTGTCCCTTATCAATATATACAAATTGGGTATCGTTATAAAGGTTTTTTTAAGGCGCGCCCAACTGTACATACAATTTATCCAAGGACGATCATCCATGTCCTTTTTTTAAGGATTTTCTTTAAAAAAAAAAACGGTTTTTGAATTTTTTGTATGGGGTAGTTTGTAATAAATGTGCCAAATTAACATATATTAATCTTTAGTCGATTAAATTAAATACGTGTCTAAGCTTTTTTTGAAATTCGTGCTAGTTCGCGTTTTGACAAAAATGCAATGGGGTGGTAACCCTTCGTTTTAAATAGGGCAATATGGGTATCAAATTTTATCTTTTGGCAAGTATATCATCTTTGTATGTAAATAATCTAGATTTTTGCAAATTAGATGCATTTTACACGGTGCTAGTGAATATATATATATAAATGCAATTTTGTAGTAACTCCAATATGATAGCGGATATAGTTTATAGATCATGTATGGGTGAAAATAGGACTAAAGAAAGAAAAAAGAAATGATCCACGACTTGAATTTTTTTTAATATGCGAAATAAATATGCCGCCAAAAAGTCGTGGATCATTTCTTTTTTTCTTTATTTAGTCCTATTTTCATCTATACATGATCTATAAACTATATCCGCTATCATATTAGAGTTACTACAAAATTGCACCTTAAAAAAACCTTTCTTACGATACCCAATTTGTATATGTTGATAAGGAAACAGATTCTTAAATTAGCAAAACATGCAAAAATAGACCCTTTTTCAAACTGGTCCTGCTCACGAGAGGTCAAAGCTGAAGCCGAAATATTTAAAATGTCATCTTAAAAAAGCCCAAGGTTCATTTTTTGGAGGGTACATCGAGCACGAATTTTGCTTCCATACAACTTGAGTCGCTCTAATGTACATATACTTATTAGAGGTGTTAAAAAAATTAAAATGAACTCTAAGTCAATGAATGGGCTAATTTTGTTTCTTTGTATATAAAAACATAATTATGAAGTTTGGTGACGATTGGGTAAAGAAAAGTCGATTGATAAGTTGAATAGTGATTACAAGGCGAAAAAATCTATTATTTTAGTTTATTTCAATTTTTTAAATGTCGTAAACTTTTCTTCTAGATGATAAAGTAATCAAAGTGTAGATACAATAATGTTTTCAATGCAGATTCATTATAGGGAAGTTCGACTGTATATACATATATATAAACTATGTATGTTTTTAATACAACTACATATTTTCCTACAATTAAAATGATCTCTTGTAGAACATAGTACCAAGGCGAATTAACTACAGGTGGTGTCGAAACGGCATCTGATTTTGACAGTTCGGGCTTATTTGTTTTGATTTGTTAGTGTTTTGCTAATAATGGTTGATATTTCAAACTAATGACACTAACAATGCAATGCAAAAAACCGTATGTTGTTTCTGTTGTTTTTGGATTGTTGTAGTTTCGACACCACCTGTAGTTGAATTCGCCTTGCATAGTACAAGTAAAACTCAAATAAATATTTAAATTATCTGTTAAAAGTTGTGTATTTTTTATAGGGGCTTATTTTTGGGGATTTTCACTTTTATTGGGGGATTTTTGGGGAAATTTTTTTTAAGATTGGGGAGGACGAAAAAAAGTACCTGAAGTACTTTTTTATCCTTTACGCTTTTAACTGTGATGATATCATTTCGATAGCAGACAATTAGTTATCATGTGTTTGTTACAAAATTTATGTTGTTGTGTATTAAAAAACTTAAGGACGTTTATATTGAAATGCAAAGCGGGTTCGCTAGGATTCATATTTTGCTATCCAGAGTGGGATATTTGTTCTAACAAAAGGCAAGAAAATTTTTAAAAAGGGTTGTATTTTAAAATATGATAGTGGAAAGTTTTACCATTTACCTTTTTATGAAATTTTTTGTGGAACTCGATTTGAGAAATTTGTAGAAACATGCAAAGTTAACAAAGAAAGTTGTTTATAACTTTAAAGAAACTGCAAAATCATTTTATTTGAGATTTTGCGAAACATCAAACACTAAGTTTTGGTTTGAAAATAAAACATAACACCATTGTTATTAATGTTATTTACAAACGCGAAAGAAAAATATGAAGATAGCCATTCTTAATGCCGTGCACTAGCGGATCTTTCAGAAACAAAGCATTTTAGAACTGAAAATATTTCGATTTTTTGGAAAAATATAGCCAAAAGTAAGAACGAAATTTATGAAATTAATGAAATTTCCCGTATTGCTTATGGAATTTTATCGATACCACATTCCTCAGCATCAGCTGAACTCACATTTTCAATGCAAAATCATGTAAAAAGCAAAGGAAAAATTGTTTCAAGTTGGATTAAAAGTAAATATCTATTAAAATCAAATGATAGTTATTGTTGTAGTTATAATATTTCTTATGATCTCTTAAAGTAAATTTGCTTTATTTTCAACACTGAAATCAAAGCTTAACTTTTAAACATAAATGTTTTAAACCTTATTTTAGAACTTAGTTCTAAGTATTTTATATATGTTAAAGTATAAATAGTCTGTCTACCTTATCAATTTATGTGTACAAAATTAAAATTTTTAATTTATTTACTTATATTAATATGAACTACTTTAAATAATTTTCTGAAGCACCAAAATAAGGAATAAATCCCGTTCAGAGCGGAATTGTACTCTGAGATATGGCATTTAAATACATAGTTAAATGAATTCCAATAAAATATTTTTTTGTTCCTTTAATTGTTTAATTCTTTAATAATTATTATTATTATTAGTAGTATTTAATACTTTTTCATTACATTTCACTTAAGTACATTTTCATCATATTTTTCTTTTTAAGCTCTAATTTTCATTAACATTTTTAATAAAATCACCAACTTTTTTTCTATAAATAGTATTGTTTGTTTCGTTTTTTATGTTGTTTGGCATCATATTGTACGTTCTCAGTCCTTTGTAAAATAACGATCGTTGTGTATCACTAGTATTTGATCGTTGCAATCTGAAATTCTGATTATATCGTAGATTATACGGCTGAACACCTCCAACATATCTAAGTTGCTCTACCAAGTAATCTGGTGCTTCTCCCATCTTCATTTTTTTTATAAAAATTAATGTGTTAAATTCCAGTCTTTGGTGTATGTTCATCCATCTTAGGGTATCTAACATATATCTTATTGTTGTAAAACGATTGAATTTTAATATAGACCGCATTGCTTTATTTTGCAATTTTTGTAATCTATTTATTTGATTATCCGTATTTGATTACCCGTATTCAAAATGTGGTTTTATAATAGTATTATAAATGTTTATTGCCGTAATAATAGACACTTTGTTTCTTACACGCTTGAAAAATACGATCTTTTTTCCAATTTTTTTTTGCAAATATATTCCAAATGTTCTTTAAAATTTAATTCTTTATCTATAAAAAACCCCAGATATTTTATTTTATCTACTTTTTCAATTATTACATCATTAATCTTGAATTCTTTATCACTGTTCATGTTTATTTCCATTAGCTTGGATTTATTTTCATTTAATTTTAATTTGTTCATTTTTAGCCATTTATTAATTTTATGCATATCTGTTTTTAATTGTTCATAACACATATCCTCTGTTTGAGCTTCTGTGTGAATCAGGGTATCGTCGGCATAAAGAACTATTTCACAATTTTCTAAAACTTTTTCCATGTCATTAATATATATAATAACTAAAAGAGCACCTAGAATCGAGCCCTGAGGTACTCCAAAATCATTTTCTTTCTCCACTGATTTTACATTGTTTACTTTTGTCATTTGTCTTCTATTATTAGGTGGGAAAAGTACTCTTTTAGTTGAAGCTCAGTACCATTTAAAAATTTCAATTTTGCAGACCTGTAGTATACGCAATGGTATACGTATAAAACAAGTGGCACTTTCCAAGTGCACTTGCCTACAATTATGTACATGTTTACATAATTTATTCGCAATAAATACATAAGCTAACCACGCTTTACAAGAAAAAAGGTTTCATATAAGCTCGCTTACATAGGTATATATCGTTACTTTAATATAGAAAAGCCCTAACTAACGTTCTCCTTACTTTACAGGAGAAGGAAAAAGCTTAATAAAAATTATAGTCTTGTAGTCGCGACTTTTTTTTAACGCCGGTTTTTATTAAATTCTCTAAACAATTTAATAAAAAATTGCGTTAAAAAAAAATCGCAACTACAATTTTTATTAAGTTTTTTCCTTCTCCTGTAAAGTAAGGAAAATGTTAGTTAGGGCTTTTTTATATTAAAGTAACGATATGTAATTTTCATTAAGGCTGGGATTTTAATAAAACAGAAAGTAAAAAACTTTTCTCTACATTTAGTAAAAGTATCAAAAAAGTGGCAAGAATTGCAAAAAGTATCACATATGGGTGCGTTTTGTTAAAGAAGCCAAATAGTATCCAAGCAGTCGAAAAAGTGGCAAATTGCTACTTGAGTAGCACCAACGGTAACGCTGCTTGTAAGTAGAATTTTGTTTATACTTAAATTTTTTGTAGTTACCATGGTAGAATAAGTACAAGGTATAGTTATAAAAAATGTTGTTCTCAATTTCAAAACCCATATAACGTCAAACAAAAGAAAATATGAAAAAAATTAAAACAAGCGTCAAAAACCAAATAAATTAATTTGACATTACATGGGTAAATAAAGACAACTCTCCCTAACAAGGCGAATTTATTACAGGTGGTCTTAAAAGCCCTGCTGATATTAGCTAAAATCACTGTTGGATGTCAAAATTTTGTTTATTCTCTTTTATTATCTTTGTTTCTGTTTTGTTTTATTTCTGTATTTGACATTGTACAATGATTTTACAAAAACAAATTGCTTGTGGTTTTTGTACGAGTTGTACTTGTTGTAGTACCGAGATTACCTGGGATGAATTCGCCTTGCTCCCTAATGAACATACGTGGTACTTATTGTCATTAGTTACCCATGTAATGTCAAATTAATTTATTTAATTTTTGACGCTTGTTTTAATTTTTTTTTCATATTTTCTTTTGTTTGACGTTATATGGGTTTTGAAATTGAGAACAAAATTTTAATGACTATACCTAGTACTTATTATACTATGGTAGTAAAGGCTCAGTTAGTCTTTACCGAGGCGAATTCAACAAGGTAAACTCTTTAGAACATCTGTTCGTCAGCTGTATTATCCGAGTTGTCAATAAATTGTATTTCTTAATTATTTTTGTTTTTCATTTAAATTTTATACTTTTTATTTAAAAAAAATTGTGATAATTTGTGAAATTTTATGACAAAAAAATTAATTGTGGCTTAATTCTAGTTAACCAACGCAGTTCCAAGTAAAAAAAAACAAAGGGGAATAGAAAATGAAAAAAACAAGAAAAAATAAAATGGCACAATTCTCGGAAACGCTTAGTTTCCGAGTCATGGATCTCTTAAGTCTTCATATAAATTTGCGGTTTCCCACTACATATCTGTTGCTATGCGAAGAACCTTCATTTTGCAAAGTCGGTGTTTGTTATACCATAGATGAGAAAATCCTTGCGCCCGACCGAAGGCCTGCTATGTGAAGAAGGTTTATTAAGCGAAGCTGGGGTTTATTTGATTAAATTTTTGATTCCTAGGTCACTTCCGTGACGTTTTGATATCAATTTTTGTAAAAACTGTATTAGGAGGTAAAGAGTAAAAAGTTTACAATAAATTTTACATTTTCCGAAAGATCTGTTAAAAAGCTTTCAAAAGACACTAATAATGGCCACATACGTTTACAAATGTAGTGGAAAATCGCAAATTCATATGAAAACTTCAGAAGTCCATTGCTCTGAAACTTTGCGTTTTGAAGAATTTTACCATGAAATTTGTTCTTCTTATTTTTAAATTTTCTATTCCTCTACATATGTCCTTTTTTGTTAGAGCTGCTTTGGTAACCTATATTTGTTTCTAATTTTTATGCATATGCTGGGTCCTTGAGCAATTTTTAATCTATTTAGCCATGTCCGACTGTTCAAAACGCTCTCACTTTCGAAAAAACTCAAAATAAAAGAACAATATTGGTGTAAAATTCTTTCCACTTCTCCTAAGCATTTCTGAATTGAACTCCAACACAATTGGTTTATTTGGAAACGAGTCAAAAAACCGAATGTGAAACATCGTGCCTTAAAAATTTATACACACTTTGATTAAAAAAAACTAATATAAATGCATGGCAGAATGCACCCTTAACATTAAATCTTCAAAAACACAGAATACATTAAATTTTGTTTAGATCGGTTCATAAACACACAACTTTAAATATAAAAAAATCAATAAAAAAATTTATTGTTTACTTTTTATTCACACTTTTTGTAAACAACTATTTTGACAACTCGGATATGTTACACTAACAAAATGCCTGTAATTTTTGTTAGAGTTGTAATTGTTGTAGCGACGAGTTTACCTTGTTGAATTCGCCTTGGTCTTTACTTTCTGTTTCTGTTCTGTTCCGTGCCGTTCTGTTACGAAATTGTAGTAGTTACTTTTTCTGTAGTAACTTATCAGCCATTTATGACAAATTTATTAGTTTTGCACCGTTCATTGTTTTATATAACTTTTAAATAACTTTAATGCACATAAATTTAAAGAAATTAAATTTTATGAATTAAAATCAAAAAATAGTTTATTTCAATATAAATATGTATGTATTTTTTATTATTTATTTTGCTGTCACTTACAATTTTCAATTTCATTGGCTTTTTAATTACAAAAGCAAATCAGCTGATTCGTAACAATACAGAAAGTAAAGACTAAAGGCTCAGTTAGTCTTTACTTTCTGTTTCTGTTCTGTTCCGTGCCGTTCTGTTACGAAATTGTAATAGTTACTTTTTCTGTAGTAACTTATCATCCATTTACGACAAATTTATTAGTTTTACACCGTCCAATGTTTATTTCAATAACTTAAATGCACATGAATTTGAATAAATTAAATTTTATGAATTCTTACAATCAAAAAACAGTTTATTTCAATATAAATATGTATTTTTTATTATTTATTTTGCTGTCACTTACAATTACTTAACAAGTTTTTGATTTTAAAAAACTGAACCGTAACAGAACAGAAAAACTAATCAATTTCATAGGTTTTGTAATTACAAAAACAAATCAGCTGATTCGTAACAGAACAGAAAGTATAGACTAATTCTGCCTTAATTTTGCCTTAACATAAAATTTTTAAACATTTCTCTTAACTAAAATAAAAAATTTCTCTTATACTCAACTTTTTTATAATTTTTTTTAATAATAATATTTTTTATAAAAAATATTTATAATAATTAGTATTGTGGTTATTTTTGTTGAACTGTTTATGGTTTTTAATCCATATCATCCATATCCAAAAATATCAAATATTTATAATATTCTATTCTAGAATCCGAATCCACTCGAAAATGGATTACTTTAGCATTTTTGGTGTTCTTCATTTTACATCCACAAGTTTTTATTCGTTTTCAATTAGAAAAGTAATAGGTTGTGAAAGTAAAACGAATCGACTTTTATTCTAATATTTGATAACATTTAAAAAAAAAATTTTGTTTTTAGCTTAAAATCTTCTTTATCCAATTTAATCAAAAATATATCGTTATCTAAACTGCAAAAGTCCCTAAATTACCCTAAATTTAAAATCGACTTTTTCGTTATTTTGATGTAATTACAGCTTATTTTTTTTTTACGATTTTTATGTTATTTTCAGACAATTTGTTTTTTTAAGCGATTTAGCGATCTCAAATTAGTTTTTTTGTTTGTTTAAAATTTTGGAATTTTTCACGAATTTTAGCCATGTTCGCGATAGAAGCGATTTGTTTCAGTAAATTTTCTGATTCTTTACAGCTTTAACGACTTATAATAAATAGTAGATGTTAGCAAATTTTTGCGAATTTAGCAATTTTTACCTAATTTTTGCCAATCCTTATAGTTTTAGGGAAATATTAAAAATTTACGCGATTTTTCGCTTTTTTGCAATTTTTTTTTATTATTTTCCGACATTTTGTTTTTTTTTTACCAATTTAGCGATTTCAAATAAATTTTAGTGTTTGTTTAAAAGTTTGCAATTTTTCGCGAATTTTAGCCATGTTCGGTTAGCAAATTAGCGATCTTTAGTCCAAAAAAAGTTTTTTCGAACAAAAACTTCGAATACACAAAAACATGCGGATGTGAGAACACCAATTTATGAATTATGCGGATTTAAAAAATTTTTCGTTTTCAATTCAAGTCTAAACCTAGAACATACCTGATTAAAATTTTTTTTAATTGGAAATTTTCTCTTATATTCAAATTTTCTATACAATATTTCTCTAATACTAGAATTTTATTGAAAAAGTTTGCTTATTAATAAAAGTGTTTTGAAAAATGTCTTTAATAGTCATATTATATAAGGACTTATGGAAAAAATCAATGCCCTTAATAGCCAAATTTTCTATTAAAATAAAATTTTCTAAAGGCAATTTCTTTTGTAGTTAAATTCTTTGAATACAATTTTTCTTATAATCAAATTTTCTACGGAAATATTTCTCTATTTTTCTTAAAATTTTAGTAATTACGAGAATTTTTTATATTTTTTTTTTTTATTTTTCTATATTTTCTGCTTTTAGACTACCCAACAATCATATCAATTTCGAAAAATGTTCTCAACTGGCCAAACAAGTTATGGAATTCAATGAATGGAAGAAGGTTACTTGCCCCTTTGAAAAACTACCAAACGTAATTGTCTACTTGCAAAATAGTCCGGTATTAAATGAGAACACTTTGTCGATGGCTTCGTTTGAATGTGAACCACCCGAAAATACAGAAGAAAAAGACCGTTATAAAACGGTTAAAGCCGAAACGAAACAACAATTATTACAACAACTACAAGAACAACAATTACAACAACATTAATTTAGAAAGGAAAGAGGTTAAGTCTGATTGCCTTCTTTTACCTTTCAAAGAGAACCCACGAAAAGTTTTGAAAACTTTCTTTGATTTATAAATTAAACTACACTCAAACAAGCTTGCCATGATATTTTTTTACATTACTTGAACACACCATTTTTAAACATAAGTATGTATTTCAAATGAAGCAAGATGGAAGGAAAATAACTATTTTTTTTTTAACTAAATAATAAGAAATTTTATTTTTTCTAAGCCAACAAACAATAACTTAAAAAGTTATTGTAAGATATTTTAATTATAGTATTTTATGCTAAATTATTAAGAATCAAAAAAAAAAAAAAATACACAAAATAATTAAACAAATTTGCCAACAAAATTATTTAAAAAAAAAAAAAATAGTTTTTAGTATTTAAAAAGAAAAGCGTTGCCAGCAAACTAGTTTTTATTATTTTTTTATAATTATTAGTTTTTTGTACTTAAAGCATTTACAAAATTATTGTTTTGTATATTTTAAACAAACATTTACATATTAATAGCTTTTAAAAAAAGTATTAACAAATTGATAATCCCATTTTTTTTTTTGTTGATTAAAACAAAAAATAAAACAACTTTTTTGATAACAATTTTGACGTCAACTGCTTAGTGCTTGAAGCAATTAAATTTCTTATACTTTTACTTATATTCATTTTGACATAAACATTAACAAATTATTAACTAAAAAATTTTTATTGACTCATATATTATTTAAAAAAAAAACTATTAACAATATCAAAAATTAGAACTGAAATATGTTTTCAAGAGAAATACTATTCACAAATAATATTAAAGTACATACTTGTTTAAATCTGTGGCTTGGAACTAAAACGGGAAAATGTTAAAATATTCACTTTTTAGAAAATTACATATGAAATTTTTTTTACAAATGAGTTCTTAATGACATTGGCTAGAAAACCCCTTATTTAGTTGTTCTGGTTCAAATTAGATATTGGCTTTTCCAGCAAAATAAAAAAGAATAAGAAACAAAAAGCTTTTAGCTCCAAGCCACAGAAATATTACCAACTTTTCTATAAAAAACTTGCCTCAAGTTCACACAACTTTTTTTTATAGAAAGCCTTGTTTAAATAGGGGCAACTTTTCTATTGATAAATTGACCATTATCGGACAACTTTTCTATAGAAAAAATTTATCGTTATCGGACAACTTTTTTATAGAAAACTTGCTCGTTATCGGACAATTTTCTATAGAACAACTTGCTCGTTATCGGAAAACTTTTATATAGAAAAACTTGCTCGTTATCGGACAACTTTTCTATAGAAAAACTTTCTCGTTATCGGAAAACTTTTCTATAGAAAAACTTGCTCGTTATCGGACAACTTTTCTATAGAAAAACTTGCTCGTTATCGGACAACTTTTCTATAGAAAAACTTGCTCGTTATTGGACAACTTTTCCATATAAAAACTTGCTCGTTATCGGACAACTTTTCTATAGAAAACGAGTTACTTTATTTGTAGAAAAACTTGCTCGTTATCGGAAAATTTTTCTATATAAAAACTTGCTCGTTATCGGACAACATTTCTATAGAAAAAGTTGCTCGTTATCGGACAACTTTTCTATAGAAAAACTTGCTCGTTATCGGATAACTTTTATATAGAAAAACTTGCTCGTTATCGGAAAACTTTTCTATAGAAAAACTTGCTCGTTATCGGACAACTTTTCTATAGAAAAAGTTGCTCGTTATCGGACAACTTTTCTATAGAAAAACTTGCTCGTTATTAGACAACTTGTCCATATAAAAACTTGCTCGTTATCGGACAACTTTTCTATAGAAAAATTTGCTCGTTATCGGACAACTTTGCTATAGAAAAACTTGCTCGTTATCGGACAACTTTGCTATAGAAAAACTTGCTCGTTATCGGAAAATTTTTCTATATAAAAACTTGCTCGTTATAGGACAACATTTCTATAGAAAAAGTTGCTCGTTATCGGACAAATTTTCTATATAAAAACTTGCTCGTTATCGGACAACTTTTCTTTAGAAAAAGTTGCTCGTTATCGGACAACTTTTCTATAGAAAAAGTTGCTTATTATTGACAAATTTTCTTTAAAGTGTCTCATTATTAGAGAACTTTTCTTTGTAAAATATTGTTAGTTCGTGACAACTTTTTCGGAACCTATTTTTATAAAAATTGCAACCTTTTCTTTCATAGAAGCATTTAGTTTGGTCCGGACAATGTTAAAAATATGTGTCTATTCTAGACACTAATATCTAGTCTATCTAGTCTTCGCTTTTGCTGTTTAGTAATTTTTTTTTATTTTACTTTAATATTGTTAATAGTTTTTCAGACTCTCGAATATTTTTTTTTTTCTAAACAGAAACAAAAATTACTAACTAATTTATACAAAATTGTAAATTTTTCTACAAAAAAATAGTATATATTTTATAAAAATTATAAATATGCATATAATAAACCACATTTAAATTTTGTAAGTTGTCAGTATTTATATATTAATATACAATACTTATATAATAAATAACACAAAATGTATTTATTCTACATATTAAAAATAAATAAGTATATAAACACAAAACTATAAAACAACTAAATCTAAAACATTTTTAGATAAATTTTTTTTTAACAGAAAACTTTTTTAAATTATTTTAAAAAACAAAGCAGATTGTATTTAATAACTAAACTTTATATACATATACAATACTGTAATACATGAAACTACATTATTTGCTATTTATACATAAACATACATTTATATACAAACATACATATAATAATATATATTTTGAACCACAAAAACCATAAAGGCTATTAGTAAACACTATAAGAAATGATGGAAGTTTTTTTGAAAACATGTTCAATATTTCTTAATGTTTTTATTTCAAAATGAATAGAATCTAAAAAGAAATCAATAAATTTATTATAATATATAAAATTTTATATTTCTATATACATACATATAATTTAATTTTTACGTTTAAGTAATTAATAAAATAAAACAAAAAAATTAAACATTTTATACAAAGTAAGTAAAAATTTTTATTTAAATCATAAAATACAGTGTGGTAGCTATTCTTTTCAAGAGTATATTTTTGTTTATTATTGAAGCGTTTTTTTTTTTCTTCAATATTAAAAAATATTTTTATTTTTTTATTTTTTATTTAAAATTTTATTTATCATCTATAAAATTATATAAATATGGAAACAAATTTAATAATAAAACAACTGCAACAAAAATCATATTAACCAAGTTTATACATAAATTATAAATAATGAAAGAAAATTCACAAAAATAAACTTAAAAATAAAAAAAAATTATAATTAATAAAAAAACCCATAAAAAATGCTTTCGAAAAGTTTAAAATCTAAAAATTAGAAATGCCTTTTATTTGTTAAATCTACAAGCAAGAGAAAATTAATGGATTTTAGCTTCTTCCTTAAAAATGTCAGGAGGCTTATTCTGAATTGCGATGCGAAAATCATTGCGATGCGCAAATGAAATGCGATGCGAAAGAAAATTGGTATTCTGTTAGACTTTCGCAATCGCATTCGCAATTTATTTGAAATCGTGGCAACGCTGCTCAAATATACGTCAGTGTCAATAAACGTCAAATTAAAAATAAATAAATTGTTTGTGTTTGGCTGTGAAAATTGTTTAAAAAATATATTTAGGACATTCTGTGGCATTGTGGTTCGACGACGAAGAAAATGAAAATGTTGTGTGTGATAAATTTCAAAATTAAGTTGAAGTCAAATATTTTTTAACTGGTTTATATATTTCATACTTTTTCCATCCTGCAGCTTCTCTAATAGGTGGTCCATTGATATTTAGTTCTTCAGTTAACGTTTGCTACAAAGTATTTGCCTACTGACGTGCATTTGGTGCTTATTCATATATTCTATCATTATTTCAAATTGACGCGGTTTGGTGGTCTTATTGCTTGCTTCCCTGAATTAAATAATAAAATATTATCTTTCACTAACATGTTTGTACTTTGCGAATGCTATTTTGTTGTCGAATAAATTTTGCGAATTTGACAGTTGTTTTCGCAATGCAGAATACCGACTTGTCACCTTTTCGCATTTGAAATGCGATTAAAAAAAAAACTTTGCGAATATCGCAATGCAGAATAGCAATTGTTCGCATTTATGCATTTTCGCATCGCATTGATTTTCGCATCGCAATTCAGAATAAGCCTCCAGAAATCAAGCAAATGTTTCTATAAAAAAGGGATTCGAAAATTAGGAACTTGTTTAAAAAAATACGCAAAAAAAATCATTCAAATAGTACAATATTCACCCTTATTGTGTTTGGCGTATTTAAAGTACGCCTACGACAGTTTGGTAATAGATTAGAGGAAAAAAGTTCACGTTCTCTTTAATCTATTACCAAACAGTCGTAGGCGTATTTTAAATACGCCAAACACAATAAGGGTGATTAAAAAAATTCAATTTGAATCCAGCATACAACACTTTTTTTTAAGAAATAATATCTAAAGAAAAGATGTAAAACGAACAACAATTTCAATCCAATCGACATGAAATTGCATATTTGGTGTACTGTAAATCGCAATCGCAAAAAGTTTAGCGATTTTAAACCGCAACAGTATGCTCAAGGAAACTTTAAGAAACTATGGCAGATAGCAAGCAAAGCACACGCGTTTCAGAGCGCAATAAAATAGAGTATAGTCGTTTGCATAAAAAATCCCCGTTGGTTCTCTTCCTTCTCCTATTTTTCTTATTTAAATTCAATCTTAACAAGTTGGAGTGCTAAAGTCAGCTGTGCCAAATATTGAATGCCCTACACCGACAGTTGGAATATTTTAGGAGTGGACTCTATGTAGGACAAACCTAAGTATGTTAAGTCAGAACACAATCAGAAAGATGTATGCTTTAATTCTAGTCACATAAAACTCAATTTGAACTAATTTGGGCAAAGTATCCTGATTCGTAGCAGTTTGGGCCGTTCTAAACTGATTTTTAGGAGGGGAATTCATATTGGACCCATGGGAAATTATGAATCAATCATTTAAAAATTCTGTAAAATTATTTCTGATCTTGAAAAATCTAAATTAGACCAATTTTCAATACAGTAGTCTTTTTCAGAAGGCTGCTCTATATCCTATGGTAAATAATGGACCAATTACCGCATAATTACATAGTGTTGTTTCTGGCCATATAAAGCTAAATTGAACCAAATTTTACTACGACTAAACTGATTTCCTAGAGTTGCCTTTATATGGGGAATATGGTTAGTTATATACTGATCTTCACCAAATTATGTAAGATTCTAGTCCTATAAAACTGCATCAGACCAAATTTATTACAATAACATTATTCGTTATAGTTAAATGCATACTAAACAGTTTTCCGGCTGTAGAAATTCTATTGGGATATGGTAAATCATGAACCGATCTTCACTAAATATAGTAAGAAGATTTCAAGTCATATTGAACGAATTTGTGCAAAATCTTATATTAATTCGTGCATTATGCCACCAATTCTGTTAGTTTTTCTTACAAAACTATAAAATTTTAAGGGTGGCGGTTCTATATTTGGATTCATAACTCTTTTTCTACTGAGCCGATGTTGTGGACTGGAATCCCAAACTGCTTACAAGAACTAGAAATAATTTGACACCAATATTGTGCTTTTATTTTGAGTCGTTCGAAAGTGAGACAGACGGACGGACATGGCTTTACCGACTTAGAATTACTCTAAGATCCAGAATATATTGTCACCTAAAATACAAAATAACATAACACTTTCTATAAGTTTATAGGACAAGCAAAAAACTTAACAATAACAACAAGGTGTAGGTACTTGGCGTTTGAATTTCTTTAATAAAAACGCCATTTTTGATCGCAGGGATAATTGATGAAACGTTGTTTTGTATTTTTGGTGACGATACCTACAAACATATGTATTTACTTTAATAGGTATTTAATAATGTCTAATTGGAATTTAAGAACTTTTTTAAGAAAAAAGTTCGAAAAGGATTTAAAACCTTTTTTAAAGGAAACTTGATTTGTTGCAAGAAACCTTGTCTTGTATTTTAAAAATCTTTTCATATTAAAGTTGTCTTCCTTTGAGAAACTTTTCTATAAAAACATTCATCGTTTTCCATAGAAAAGTTGTCTCTTGGTAGACAAATTTTTATATAGAAGTAGTTCGTACAGTTGAAGCTCACAAATAAGAACGCGTAGTAATTAAAATTTTTAGAAATTACAACCTGTAGTTTTAATGTATTAAAAGTTTAAAATTAAAAACAAAAAAAAAATAATTCGTAAGCTTTCTTTTAATTCTATCTCTTTCAAAAAAGGAAAGATAGTATGAACATGTTTTTGAGGATAACATTAAATATGTACTTAATAGCGTTAAAATTTTTCAGACAATAGAAAACATAACGATATGGAAGTACTGCCAAATAATTTGATTTAAACAGCTGCTCATAACGCAAAGGCATATAGAGTGTTTCTAGTTCGCAAGCGTCTACTGTATTTAGAAAAAAAATTCCCTTAAGGAACATTTTTTTAATTTTTGAAAAATCCCTCTTATAATTCAAACGTTTTTCTCAAAAATTTAAAATATTTGCTTATTTGTTTGTAATTAGGTAAAAAAATTTTAATTTTCTTATTAAAAATGAATTTAATTTTTTAAAGTTATAACAGATTTTTTACAATTAACCAGCACTATTGCTTGAAAATACAAAAACCACTTTCCAATACTCAAAACACAAATTCTCTTTAATCTATTACATTACTGTATAATGACAGCTAATTTCTCGCATAAAAAACAACAACACTAGGCCACAACATAAACAAGAATGCAATTCTTTTGCATACAAAATTATTGAGCAAAACAAATAAAACGGTATTTTGGGATTTTGCGCATTAAAAGGGTGCAAATAGAATAGACAATAAAAGAAAATGACTAAAAAAATGTAGTATTTGACAGTTAAAAGAGAATATTGCGGACAAACGCATTTTATTACTGGAGCAGTTAAGACCATTAACGCGGATAAAAATACATATAAGAACTTATAGAAAAAGTAGAAAAAAGTGCTTAGAATAAATCCAATTGGATTTGTAAAAAAGGAAATAAAACATTTAGAAAAATAAAGTCTAACAAGAAAACTTGTGTTAAAAAGGAAGTGGAAAATATTTTTTTCTTTTAAAAGGAAGAAAGTGAAAAATTCTTTCTTCCTTTTTTTTGTCTTTAAAAATCTTAAGAGTCAATTTTCTTGGTGGTGTAATTAGAAGCCATTGTGGTAATGTGTGTTTCCAATAACTTGACTATTAACTAAAGCAACGTGTTTTAATAAAGGGTCTTTTGTTAAAGCTCCCTTTAAGAAATTTTTTATAAATGGAGTCTTATTTCAGAGAAAAAAAAATCGGTAAAAACCTGTTGTTAATAAGTTCCATAGTTGAAATACTATAGACAAAAAAGTTTATGAAAACATACTGCATTGTAAAAAACTTGTAAAAAATACATGCTTTCGCGAGTTAAAAAGAACTAAAAAAAAGAAAAAAATCGATTGTGTGCCCATTTTTTTTATTTGTGAAAAGAAAACCAACAATAAATAAAGTAACAATAAAAAAGTAAACTAGAAAATTCAACAAACAAACCTAAAATAAAATAAATTAAAAAACAGAAAACAAAATTCTTTCAGTTAAAAGAAGTTGCAATAAATAAAAATAAAAATCCCTTTGCTCTGTAACTCTCTTGTCTACGTATGACTCATTAACATGACGACAACAAATATGTCCCAGAATAAAAAAACAACAACAAAATAGTTGCATTGGAATTGTAATACAGGAGAAAAAAAATTTAAACCGTTAATTAAAGTCTCGTTTTTTTCGCTTGCATTTCCCTTTATATTACAAAGTTAATTATCAAATCATAAATGAGTGTTTTGTTGTGCGTGTGTGTATTTGTGTTTAACAGCGTGTAATTAATTTTCAAGTGTTCACTATTGTCTTAATTAAATGTGTATTGACACAGATTTGTACGAAAACTCAGTATTTTCTTCCCCCGCGCTTCATTTTATGTAAACGCAATTGTGGTGCTTGAAAAACCATGAAAGATCACAAGAAATATGCTAAATTACCCCAAGATTTAGATTTAAGTTTCCAAGAACAATTAGATGCTGTGGACACTGGTGTTGCTGATGATTTTAATTTAAGCGGTTCCGGTTTGGACGAGGACGACGATAATATTTTGGACGATCAAGAGGACGAAGAAGAAGACGACGAGGAAGAAGACGAAATCGTTATTGCCTCAGCGGTGGCAGCAGCTGCTAGTCTTACTGGTTCCGGTGTACGGTTGGCGAGTGCTACGGCAGCCGCTCGTAAACAGCAGTTGAATCGTAAGGTTTTGGCTGGCTTAGGAAGGGACAGTGTAATAGAGGTGAGTCTAAAAATGTTTTTAAATAATATATAAAATATTGTATGTAGTAACATATGTACCAGAGCTGTAAAAAAGAAATCAATTCGAATTGCAATCAAAATATTTTCAACCAAACTGATTTAATTTTTTTTTTTTTATTTCAAAATGATTTCAGATTTGCAATAATTGCAATCACAAGATTGCAATACTTTGTGATTGCAATCATTGAATACAATCAATGCGATTGTAGTCATATTTACGGTTCTCATAGGTATGAACCTTTAACATTTTACATGATTAAAGCAATTTTTTAACAAAAAAGTACGCTATAAAAAAAGACAAATTAAGTTAAGTGAAATTAAAGTTTAGCGCGTACATGTTTGAAAACATTTTCCTTGTCCTACATTTTTTTTCCAAATTTTTGTAGGTACCCATACCACAATAGTGGAGAGGGTATTATGCATTTGTGTTGATGTGTGTAACACATTTTTTTCTATACCCACCTTAAAGTATACCGATCGACTCAGAATCACTTTCTGAGTCGAAGTTCACGCCAAAAGTAGGGGTTATTTTTGAAAAATACTTCACCTCACTTGAAAAATATTTTCATACAATTTTTTGAAATTTCGCTAGATGAAGAAAGGGACTTACAAAATAACTCCCTCAGAACAGGATTTAAAAAAAAATGGTTTATCCAAAAAAAAATTTACAGAAAAACACAAAAAGGATCCAAAAATAATATTTTTTTTCCGTTTTTACCTCTTACAAATTACATTAGGCTATTTCTATATTAAATTTATCAAAAAACCAAAAAAGTATCCAAGATAAAAGAGTACCAATAGTATCAGGTTTTTCTCATTTGACGTTAACGTAGGATATAATCTGTATTTATACCAAATTTATGCATTTTATCCGGCTTTGAACTCTTACAAAGTAGGTACTATATATTTTAATCTTAACCACATGCAATCTGTATACCAAATTTATCAAAAAGAGAAAATAAATAACAGTTTTTTTCCCATTTTAACTCTTAAAAGTACCCTTTATTAAATCTAGGACACATGCCGTCCGTTTAGCCAATTTCGCTTGATTGTGCCTATGAAAATAGTGGATCTATAAAAGCTTAATTGCGTTAAATTCATTAAAATATAACAGCTTTTCTAAGACCGCTATTGCACCCCTTTTTAATCAGACATTGTTTTGTGCTCCCAAGAACAAAACTTTGAACATGACAACCCGTTTTTTACTGCAATGATTGTCTATCATCGTTGTGTTGTATATCAACAAAATAGGTGCGTTTGAGTACTTTTACAGTAAAATCAAGGCGAATTAACTACAGGTGGTGTCGAATCGGCATCTGATTTTGTCAGTTCGAGCTTTTTTGTTTTGATTTGTTAGTGTTTTGCTAATAATGGTTGACATTTCGAGCTAATTGGCACTAACAATAGTTGCGTTCGAGAACACAAAAGTTTTTACTATTTTTTACTAAACTTTACTGCATTTTACGAAATTGCGTTCGAGTACACGAAATGCAGTAAATGAGAACATAAATTGACAGCGAAAAGTGACAGTTCTTGTCTAAGTATTTACAAATTTTTACTGCAGAAATTTTTGCAGTAAAATTTAGTAAATCAAAAAAACATATGTTTCAAAACGTAAACAAACAAAAGTAACAAATAAAAAGCATACAAATTGTGAAAAAATTGTTAAATAAAAGAAAAGTTTAAATAAAAATTAAACCAAAACAAAAAGTGAATAAATATTAATTAATTAAACTTGTTTGTGAAGCATTTATTTGGCTAAATACAAACTTTTGAAATTTTTTTTGTTATGTTAATTTCTTAGAGAAGTTAAAGTGTGAAGTATTTGGATACTTAAGTAATCAATAGCAAAAAAATTATTCATGTTCTTTTAAATAATTTAACCCGCTACAAATTAGTACAATCAAATAAAATAAAAAACAAACAAATATGAAAGATTACATAAAATAGTTTATTTGTATTTTCCAAAAATGTTCGTGTTATAAAAAGTATTTAATCGAGTACCGATAAGAAAACGAGCTAAGTAGTCAAAAGTGTCAATATTTTTCAACACTTCAATTATTTGCCGTCAGCTGTTGGCATTTTGTGTGGTTTGTTATGGCCTTAAGTATTTAAAGAAATGTCTTTTATTTCATTAAATTTTAAAATAAATTTAAAATCTTTCAATCTTTCAAGATAGCGCCAGTTTTTACACTGCACCTTCTTCCTTGATTTTTTTTTTCAAATTATGAGTTAACATAAATACGTGTTCCCATGCCTTTAACATAAGCTTAGCAGTAAGAAATATTGCTCTGTTATTCTGCCGACGTTATTGCCAACTTGCTGAGATTTTTATCTTAAGTGTAGACCTAGGGTAAAGAACGGAATCTGATGTCAGACATCCTTGTTAGAAATTAACTGGGTCGCTACATAATGTGCCAACACAAACTTGTGTGCGGCCAGGTCGTTCATTATATTTGGATTTGTCAATATCTCGTCGTTCTTAACAAATTGGGGTAATCCACGATGACCATTTTTTATTACTCCTTTAATGAGTCTTTTTTTTAGTTTTTTGTTGATTAGAATCAGTGTCTACCTGTATAGTTAATAATTTTTTATTAGTATCTCAGTTAGTAAAGAAGATATGAGGTTAGCGAATTTACCCGGTTTTCACCTTAACATTTGAATTTCCAAAGATCCCATCTCATTGGATCGATTTGTCGAGAGAGACAACTCCGGTCGAATTTTCAATTTTTTAGTTTCATGCGTTTGGGCTCTGGAAAAAAGATAAATAGATGGATCAAAAGTACCAGTTTAATAAAAATAGTGCCATTCACTGAGGATCTTGCATGTTTAATGTAATGTTTCTTCGTCCAATCACAACGGGAATTCAAAAAGTACAAATAGTACCAAAAAGCCCTCTTACAGATTCTCATTCACTCAGAACCTTGCATGTTTAATTTTATGTTTCTTGGTCCAATACTAGCGGAAATTCAAAAAGTACCAGTTAAATTTTATGTTTATAGGTCCAATATTAACGAAAATAAAAAAAAGTACCAGAAATACCAAGAAATTGAATTTCCCGTATTTTCACTTTTTTGTCCTTTTTTCTCCCCATTTAATTATCAAAAATTTCAATATTGGGAGGTCATAATTTGTGGATGTCAATGACTAGAGAACAATGTTTTGTAAAAAAAGTACCAAAAATAGTTACGATTTTCACCCCTTAAACGTTCGAATTTCAAAAAAGAACCAAATGTGTATTCTAGATAAGTTTTGAATGTGCTATTTATTTCTTGGTTTAGGAGATGGAATGAAAACAAAAAGTACCAAAATACAGGATTTACCCGGTTACTCCTTAAAGGGGCCGAATTTCAAAAAAAGTACCAGACACCTGTCCGCTTATTTTTCTAAAGAACAACGCTAAGTATTATACTTTGTTATTTCTCTTTTAGTTTTGAAGATATAAGGTTGCCGAATTTACCCGTGTTTATCCTTTTTTAACCCTAACGTTCGAATTTACAAAAATCGCGTCTCAATGTATCGATTTCGGGAGACACCTACTTCAGGTCCAAATTTCAAGTTTTAAGCTTCAGGCGTTTAGGCTGCGCGATGAGGAATCAGTCAGTCAGGCAGTGAGTCAGTCAGTTACGTTACAATTTTATATAAATAGATTATACAATTTCTCCAATTTTTATTATTTGAAATTTTCGGCATTTTCCCTTTTCTTTCATTTATTACACACAATAAAACATCCCCATGTTTCTACTAATGTTGCATCGTGTGCGGGCACCATAACACCCTGATTAAATAAAACACAAGTAAGAGTGCTTTATTCGGCTATGCCGAATCTTATATACCCTTCTCCATGGCGCGTTAAGAACGTAAAGTTATATTAATATTTTTATTTAGATATAAATAAATCTATTTTGTGCCACGTCCATTTCTCCAATCCCGCCCACATTTTGTCGTATGTTGTGTATTGATGACCAAGATGTCTCTACATAATTTTGAAATTCTTCTCCTCATCAATTTTTTCCTTTAATCAACCATACTTTGAATTCCTTAAAAATTTTTTTTTTTGTTTTTTTGAAAAAGATTTTATTTTTCATTAAATTTTTCATCAAACTACAGTGAAAGGTAGCAAAATGCCCTTTTAAAACACCTTTCTTCATTGTTTTATGACAAGAGGCATTGCATGTTACAAAAATCATTTTTTAGCATAAAGTAGTTTTTACATGCCACATTTAACTAGTTATTTTGTTCAGTGCAGCTATAGAAAACACAAATATGAAAACTGAAAAAATAAACCGTGCTCATGTGCCGACGCCGCGGCGCGCCGTTGTCACAGAGTATACCGTTGTCTCGTTGAGTGGACAATGACTACTAAAACGAAAAAGCATAAGAATGTGTGTGATTTGATTCAGAACAATTGTTCTATGGCGTGCGCATCACTGCCTATATATACAAAAATTTGTAATGTCTTTGTACGGAAGGTGCGACGCCCTTTTCTCTAATCCCGCCTATATATTTTTTAAAAGGATCTGTATTGATAACCAAGATGCTTAACCTATTTTACCATACACAAATCCTTATTATATCAATTTCGGACCTAGTAAAAATATATGCTTTATAGGGTCTAAGATCAATATTGTATAAATTACAAACGGAATGATCAACTAATATAAAACGCAAAAGGCCCGTACTAACAAAAAATTTAAAACCGACTTTTTCATTAAATCTGATATATTGCATTAACACAAATGTCCACAAACAATGTTGAATCTTTGACCAACATTAGCGTGTTTATTGACAAAAAAACAAAAGGCCCTATCTAGGAAAGATTGTATGGTAAACGGTCAACGATCTAACTAATAGTTTATTTAATATGTAACATTGTCGTTTTCAAAACAACTGGTAGGTTTTACAAGAAAAATAAATTATAAACCGTTTAAAGGGATTTATCATTTTAAAGGGTTTTTGCTTCTCCCGTAAAATTTTCAAATGTTAGATAGGGTCTTTTACGTTTTAGGTGACGATATACTTTTTTACCTTCGGTGAAGCGGATAACAAAATTCAATTTGTTATTTCAGTTCTACGGGAACGTAGTAGTAGGTATGGGCGGCATGAAAAACCCACCAAAAATGTACTAAAAAAAAAAAAAAAAATGAAATAACCCCCCAAAAATTTGTACAGAAAGTTGGTTTTTGCTTTTCCAGTAAAATTTTCAAAATGGGCCTTTTGCGTTTTAGGTGACGATTTACTTTTTTACCTTCGGTGAAGGGTATAAAAAAATTCAATTTGTTATTTCGGCGTAGTAGTTACCCAGTAAAAAAAATTAGGGTTTTTTGAAGCACTTTAGAGAGAAAGTGCATAATCGAGCGCTTCAAAAAAAGAGCTTTTATAAAGCAGTAAATGATATAGAATAAAATATACAAAAAGCTGCTATTTAAGTGCTGACAACGAAGAAGGTTGCAAACCGAAAAAAAATAAAAATATGCGAAAATGGTTGGAAAAAGACATTTAAACAAAACTAAAAGCAAAACATTAATAAATAAGTTAATATAGTAAGCCCCTAAAAAGCACTTTAGGAATGCTTTGTTTGCATGTTAAAAGAAGCGCGTATTGTCAGCAGAAAATAGTCCTCCAAACCGGGAACACCCCATAAAAAAATCAGTCATCCCATCAGCAGGTTTGAAGCGATTTGTGGTATAAATTCATACACAAATCCTGCTACTTTTGGAGCACATTTTTTACTGGGTATTATGGGCGGCATGAAGAAATCCATCAAGAATAAACACAAAAAAAAAAAAATTAAATAACCCCCCAAAAACTTGTACAGAAAGCAACAACAACGATTCTTGGGGGGTTATTTCATTTTGTTTGGGAGAGCAGACAAATCCTTGCGCCCGGCCGAAGTCCAATCCATGCTTTATATCGCGTGATTCTTAAAACCAAACCTATACAACTAATTGTACTACAAATTTGGGATCTTTTTTCATTTCAGAAATTGGAGTCTTATTTCATTTCCAAAACTGCGGTTTTATTTCATGTGAAATGAGGCTCCACGCTTTGGGGGTTTTTTTCAATTTTTCCGGGAGTTAATTCTTGGGGGGTTATATCCTGCCGCCGTTTACAAGCGGACATCTCTAAATGACAAGAAATTTTATTTTACCTGGTACAGCTCATGAAAATCTTTCTCTAGTTGTATGAGAAAAAAGCAAGTGTATCGGTGGGAGGGTGGGGGGTTGATTTCCGCCAAAGACTGGTCTGTTTTACTACATGGGGATGAAGGTCTAAATTACTTTAAACTGTTTTACTATGTAGACGTGAATTTCGGTTTTATTGCCAGATTGTCGGTTCACGGAAGGAATGAATTAGTAAAACGGGCTGGGTAAATAAACGACAAGTAAGTTGAACTGAAACGATTGGCGTCCTGTAAAGCGAAAAACACGATTGCTCAAGTCGAGTTTAAGAAAAGTTATTTTATCTAAGTCGGTTTTTTTCTTTATTTCTTATAAAAAATGAACCTCTGCCCATAATAAAACTGTTAAAAAAAATCAAGCAAAGTTGTTAAAACATTTTTTCCGTTCCGTCAGGATAAAATGATTCAGTAAATTTGCTTGTAGCTGTATTTCTTTCAATTTGTACTTGTAAGTCAATATACTCAGCTGCAGGATATTTACGAAGGATTTTTTCTACACTTATCTTGTCAAACTATAAAAAGCTTATTAAATACTCTGTATTTTACTAAAGTTTTTATTTTTATTTTGTAACAATTTTGCCCATTTCTTATTGTTTTTTCTTTTGGCTTAAATGTTAAGACAACTTTTTGTACGCTTTTTTTGCGGCAGTTTGACTGGCAGCCAGATAGACACGTCACAACCAAACGACCACATTTTTAAGAGGATTATTGATTGTCATTATATCAAAACCATCAATTATTATTTAGTACTTTGGCCTGAGTCGATCACAGGCAGAGAATAACAGTAACTGTTGTTTTAAAGGTCGTCCAAGGATAGATGGAGGAGGGGGACAATTTTACATGTTCGTTATAGAATAAAACAAATTTGGTTGAGTCCTTGAAAACTTTGTAAATTATTAAAAACAATTTAAGGGAAGTTTGCTTTGGTGCACGTAGAGAAAAACATGTTTAAATATGGTCACCTCCAACAAAACAATTTTTAAAGAAAATTTTAAACATATAATGTTAAGTGTAACCATATTATTGTCAACGACAACTATATTATGGTTAAATTCGTCCTCCCTCAAGATGACACAACCATATTATGGTTGCCTCTAAATAATTGGTTTTTAAATTAACAATAGCATTTTCCTCTTTTCTAAGAGCAACATGTTATGGTTGAAAACCAACCATGCTATTATAGTTGAGTGTTAAACATATTTTAGTTATTATTAATCATAACATGTTCGGAGGCAACCATAATATGGTAAAAATTGTTTTGTTGGAGGTGACCATATTTAAATAGGTTTTTTCTCGGCGTGTATAGAGAAATACCTTAAAACTTTGTTTAACTTTCCAATTTCCAAATATTTATACATATAAAATTATTTTTCTTAATAATTTCTAGTCTATCCCTTAAGATAGAGTGCTTTTTTTTATTAAAATAATAAAAACAAGTTAAGATGGTTTAAAAATAGTTCAAGCAAAAAAAGGTTTTTCGTATTTGTCAACATTAAAATCCTGAAATCATAATCATAAGAAGAAATAGAAATAGAAAGCATCTGCAATAACAATTATATTTACATTATAAGCTGGGGAATTAAAATTAATTCCCTAGAAACTTTAAACAACAGTAATCGAAAGGAAATTAACTTTATATAAAGAACTCTAGAAAAAATTACAAAAAAGGAAAGTAACATACAAAAATAAGTCACGTACATATATGTATATGAACTTAATTTGTCTAAAATAAACGAATTTTTGCAGTAAATTATCTAGAGTTTAAAAAATTACAAAAAGAAAGAAAAAATATTTGACCTTACAAACTAACGGCCAATTTCAATAAGCTCAGTTAAAACTAACTATTACTTTAACTTCCAATTAACAATATGTTTTTGACAGTTATAACTGATAGTTAAGACAAAGAGTTAAGCACTAAACACAAAAGGCTTGAATTGAAACCTGCCATTCTGATGATGCAATGCTCGAATGGATAACCGCCGAGTGAAAAAGCTTAATCCAAACTAAAACAATTGTTATTTTATTTTAATAAAAGTTTATGGTCCCATGCAGATTCATTATAGGGAAGTTCGACTGTAATGGTAAACAAAAAAATCTTTGTTCTTAAGTTCATTTTAGAGATAAGAGATTTTAATTTTTATGAAAAAAGTTCTTTTGAAGGACATCTTTCTAATCAAAATCTTTTGTCCCTTCGTTCTAGGACCTTAGTTTAGGTTTTCATCTAACGTCAGTGAAAATTAATTCTTTTTGCTTTATGACATTTGATTTTCGAAAAGAATTTTTGTGTTCTTTTAGGTTTCCATTATTATTATTAAAATCCATAGTCCATTTTGAGAAGCTTACGGTTTATACAAACGATTCTAGTTAATTCTGTCTCGTGCTTATATTCTTTATTCGTTAATCGATTAGTTCCGCCAGAAACAATTCGGCTTCATGTGTTTTGGGGTCTTCCACGTTTTGGAATTCCCGCATATTTTTTTTTTTATTAAGTCAAAGGCCTTCTCGCAATCAATAAAAACTGCATACAGAGCACTGTTGCACTCTATTGGAAGGAACATTAAGTGTCCTATCAAAATTCCTTCGCCACACATTCAGCTGTTGCTGTTCCATTGATATCAAGTTGTCCCTTTCGTCCCTAATAAGGACATTTTTATTGATGTTATCGTTGAAGAGTTTTCTGGATATTACAAATACTTATTTCATGTCGCCTTTGCCCGTTGCCCTTATAAGGTCGCTTGTCGTTTCTTGCTTGGCGTTTTATTGGTTTTGTTAGATTGCCAACTCTCTGGCGTATCTCCGCAAAGTTTATCGTATTGGGTAGGGAAAGGAGTTTAGCTTTTTGGGCCTTTTGATCTTCGACCAGCTTCCACGACGCTAGAGGCAGCAATTCTTTGCAATATTTTCTGGCCGTTCCAAGCGTATTACTGGAGGCTTCTAAAATTGAAGTCTTTATATTTTCCTAGGGAGTTTCGATTAGTGCTGCTCCTACGTTTTTCTTATTTCCTTTAGGTTGTCATCTTACAGTCTCCATGTTTGAAACTTATTTCTGCTTAGTCTAGTATTGTGTATATGGTTGGTACTGTTTTAAGCCTCAGTTCTGCCACTATCAGAGTATGATCACTTTCACTGCCTCGCTTGATTCTTACGTCAAGAAGGCTATGAATCTAGTATTTACTAACGCATATCATCGGCTTAGAGGTAAACCTGCTAACTCTCTTTTAACAAATTTTACAGGAGAGACAAAAAACTTTTTATTTTCTTATTTGCTGCTTGAGAGGAAAACCAAAAATATTGTTGATTTGGCACACTTCAGGACACAAACTGAAGAAAAACTACATGCTGGTCGAAGAGGCATATCTTTCTCTATCATGCGGCATTAAAATCTCAATTTAATTAAAAAGTGGATTTAGCAGGTTTACACTCTAAGCCGACGATATATGATGAAGCTTTGTGTGCACTGGGCGGATTTCGAAGCTGTCCACGTCGTTTTTTGTTGTTCTTTATGAGTGAACTTGGATCCGCCGACCATCATGATCAAGCTGAAAACATTGTGTGCGCAGGGCGGGGTTCGGAGCCCTCCACATCGTTTTATGTTGTTCTTTAGTTTTTGTTCGAGCAGGTTTCTGTCGGGTGCCATCAATTTCGTTCTTTTCTCCCATTTATTGTCGCCCTATAATATATTCAATACCTTCATTCAATTTGCCTATCCTGGCTTGAAATCTCCTTTTAGAACACAAAAAAAAAAAATGTAAAACAATATTTCCCTACTTTTAATTGTAACAGAACTCTTGCAATAATTTTCACACACATCCAAAATTACCCAAAAAATGTTTCAGTTAAAACCCTAAAAAATCTAATCTTTTATTAGAAAGTCTCAATAGTACAAAATTTACCAGCCCTGATTGATAAAATATACACAAACCTTAGGTCTGTCTGCGTACACATATTTTGCGCAAAATGTTGCAAAATCTTGCAAAATGTTGTCTGCGTACTCCAAATCTCTTGCAGCGAGAGAGCCAAAAAGAGAATTTTTTGACAGTTGGAAGTTAGAGAACTTGCAAAATGTTACTGGAGAAATTTCCGCTTGCAAGATTTTGCAAATAGTTTGAACAGCTGTTTGAATGAAATAGTTTTTGTCAAATGAAAATAAAAATTTAAATTTAACAATGGCAGAGGTAAGTAGTTAGAATTGTGTTGATTTTTAACGTTTATAATAAATTATAATAAACAAAACATTTTACTTCATGCTAGAAACGTCCAAATATACAGTGCGACCGTGGCGTAAGTGGAGTGGAGATGGCAGAACCGATAGAACCAGCAGAACTTTGTGGGACAAACTTTGCAATTGAAGAGGCGAGTATTTGGAATTGTGTTCCTGGCGAGCATTTCACATCCAATTTATTTTTCTCCGTTGTCAAGCTGTTGGAGGGCACTGTATTGGGTATTTCATTCTTTTTTTCCATTGTAAGCCGGCACTATGTTGGGCAATGTAAGCAAAATAATTTTATAAAAAACCCGACAAATAAAACTAAAATCTAAGAAGAAATTTAATTTACCAAACTAATAACAGTGTAATAAACAGTTTTTAAGCTTCACTTTAATTAATAATTTTTGAATTTACCCCGAGAATTCTATTTTGCGTAAACATATGCTAAAATTCTTTTGCTTTGTTATTTCAATTGTTTACACACCGATCAGCTGTTTTCTTGCAAAATTTCACTGGATACTGTCTGCGTACTTTTTGAGATTTTTTCAGGCGATAGAGTAATATTGGTCATACTCTCCCAAAAAAATTTACTGAGTATTTGCTACTGGAAAAGTACCCAGACAGACCTCTTCTCTGAGTTAAATTACAACTGAACTCCTGCACACACATCCACCCCCGCTCTCCTTCGCAAATGAAAATGGTTTGTTTACAAAATAATTTAGAACTAAGAATGAAAATAAAAATACAGGCGTTTCATAATGGTCGGCCGGTTATACTAAAAACATTTATGACCTGATATATTTTTTTTCTTTTGTTGTAAATGTTGTTGGGTTTATATTGAATTTGATGTTGTTTTTGGAATATATGAATGTGTTTGTAATCGTTATAAAATTTTTCCTACTTGATTTGTTTTAAAATAAAAGTTTGCTGTGTTTTTAATGTCGTAGAAGATTTATTTTACAGTGGTGGCTACATAAATTTATAGGATTGAAAAATTTAGTTTTAGAAATATATTTTTTAGAAATTATTAAATAGAGATTAATAACATGAGGATTGTAAATTGACTTAGAATACACATTCGAATAATATGAAAATTTATATAATAAATTTTACTCACCATGAGAAATAAATTCCCAGGTTCTTTTTGTTAAAATAATTAAGTAAAATACATAAAATTTATAATAGGCACTATCCAGTTATAAGATACAAAGAAAAAAATTTTTGGGCCAGTAAAATAATTAATCAAAAATAAAATCAGTTTTAATTAAATATTTAATCAGGTTAATTAAACATTTAATCAAGTGAATTAAACGTTTTAATTGAAATAATGTCAATTAAACATTTAATACACTGGATTAAAAGTTTAATTCACCTGATTAAATATTTAATTAAAACTGATATTATTTTTGATTAATTCTTTTACTGGCGCAAAATTTTTTTTCTGTGTACAAAGAATGCTGACGAAGGCCTTAGCGGGCCAGAAAAGGCATTACATTCTCCTGGTATCTAATAGTTGTATAAATTTTCTTTACAATTTATTTATTGCAAGCCAAATGATAGCTAAAGTAAGCCTCGTAACAGAAATATACAAACGAAAATTCTGATAGTGCATAGAAAATATTTCTGGAAAATATTGAAGGAATAAGACTATTAAAGTATAAAAGCTTTTAGCAAATAATATAAAAATTTATAAGAAAACCTTGTATTGTAAGAAACAGTAAAACTTTAATGTGTAGTTTATAGAACACGAGCGCCTTACTCGTCCGTTCAACTTACATTTAAAACAAAAACAAATTTCGAAATTTTGTTTTTGTTTTAAATGTAAGTTGAACGGACGAGTAAGGCGCTCGTGTTCTATAAACACCACATAAACCTAATTTTCTTTACCTTTAATGGTTTCTAGTGGAAAATTTTATTGATTTTTATGTATGTACTTATGTTTGTTATTATACCCTTCACCACAGGCGGAAAAAGGTATATACATAAGTATAAGTTTGTCATTTTTTTTTCACTAAAGTTGTTATGTGTTATGTGTATTAAGGTGGAATTTAAATATCTGTGTTTAAATGAATGATTGCAAAGCGTTGTCAATAATCCAAAGGATTTACTATTTATAACGTTGTTCTTGTACAACTGGAATAAATACACACTTAAACTTACACAATCAAAAAGGAAGGTAAAACTTTCAAATGCGGTCGATAAGCTTAATGGAAAAATACAAATGCATCAACAACAACCAAGCAAACAATTTTATGAACAAATAAGAAATTCTAAAAAATACAATATAATATTTTACCTCTTTTTATACGAAAATAAGCTTAGCCAAATCAATTGTAAATGTTAAAATTTCATTTAACTCTTTACTGGGTTTAGAAAAATAAACACGATTTACTTATTTCTGTAAAAAACAAATTGAATTTTCCCACTCTTCTCTCTATAAATGAGTTAATATTTATTTACTTTTCACAAGGTTTGGTATTTAAGAAAATAATACTTGTATAATTTTTTTTTTAACCAATTCAAATTATTTGTTGCTCGATTTTTCAATTCACCGTATTTTTATATATTTTTTTTGATGAAACATTTGAAAACAACATCCAAAAACCATCAACCAACAAACTATAAATTAATTCCCCAACAATATCTAACAACTGCTGCCAGTGTAAACAAAAGTTTATTTTTTCAAAATTAATTAAAATCGATTTTTTATTTCCTACCATTTATTTTAACAACGCAGCTTAAAATGTCATAAAAAAAAATGCAAAAAATGCGCGAACTGTTTTCAGAAAATAAAATAGAATAAAAAATTGAGTATGTATTTAAAAGGGCTATTAAAGAGTTTTAAAAGCAAAGCTTTAAACGAAAAAGGCAGGAAAAGTTGTCTTTTAACACTAAATTATGGATTTCTTAAACCTAAAGTTGTAACTTTCAATCAAGGCTATGTAAGTGGTTCTAAAGGTGAACGAGGACAATATTTTTATTTCGAATGGTAAGGCAGCTCACATCTCAAACAACGAATACCGATCTAAAATTATAGTTTTGAAGTTTTGAAAGACTTCGGCCGATGCTACGCAGCAAAGCGGCGAGTTTGAGCGGCAAGTGGCTTATTACTGAGCGTCATTTCTGAGCGGTTAGTTGTTAAAATGCCATTGTAAAGAGTGAATTGCTTAATGTTATTACGCAAACATCGTATTCATAAGATTTAATGGGTTTTTTTTAGCAAAAAAACAAATTTGCGGCCTGTTCGTCGATTTCGAGCGAAGACTTCGTTCGCTTAACTTACATTTAAAGCAGTGATAACCAAGCACCGAACGCACGCACACAAATGTATTATGTGCTTGTGTGCGGTCGCAGAGACTGATGATAGTCTGATGTTTTGAAACGAACAAAGTTGTAATATACATGTGAATTGCCGACCGTGTCTGTGTGAAAAATACGATTATTGACTGGCTCGCGAGTCTATGGAGTGGTTATCACTGATTTAAAGCAAAAACAAATTTTAAAATATATATCGCACACCTACTTTAAAAGTGACACAACTCAAAATTTTAATTTTTTATATATCAAAAAAAAATATTTTTGACCTAAATAAAAATAGTTAAAAACAAAAACTTTGGACCATTTATTCGAAAATCCATACAGATTATGATCTAAAGAGTTGTTTTTTTTTTTTTAATATTTATGCAGTACATAAAAATCAATTTTTATTTGTGTCATTTTTGATGATGTATTATTTGCACAAGTTACCAAGTTATTTTAAGTTATGTCACTTTGGGTGAATTCTTTTCAAGTTGTGACACTCTTGCTGAATTAAAAATTAAAAATAATCTACGTAAAATTTTGAAAAATATCAAATTAATTTATTTATTCGAAAATACATGTTAACTTAAATTATAAAATTCAAGAACTTTTGATATAAAAAAATCTAGTTTGTGTATTAAACATGAACATATAAACTTAAATTATGTATATTCTTTATGTACAAGGGAAATTAATACTTTTATTTGAAAATACATTACGAACTAAAAATGTGTATTTCAAGAACTGATATAAGTACAAGAAAACCCAATTTATTAAATAAAAAATATGTATATTAGGGGTATAACCATAATAAGAACCTATCATTACGGTATGGGCAATGTTATACTAATATTAAAAATCGATATCAGGGGTCATTTCGGTCCAAAAACCTTCGGCACCGAATGCAATTTCTAAAACACCAAACATTTTTTTTTGTCGCATAAATTGTAATATAAATTTTTATGGTGGGTATCCTTCCCTTGTACCGTTTTTTTGGTTTCTTATTTTGGAATGCAAGGAATCGCCATTTCATAAAAAAAAACACGAAATGCAAAGACCAGCATGGCTTTCGACGTTAGAATTATGGATTTCCTGTAAAACTGAAAAAAATTATAAGCTAAAACTTCATCGCGATCGGTGCCGAACCTTTTTGAAGGCACATTTCTTCATATTTTTTTATGCACTATCTCACTATGATAGGTCCTTTTTGATATTTGCAAACAAATGCAAAAGGTTATATCCCTAATGTATATATAAGTAAATTCACTTCAAAAACTTTTAACATAAAGCTAAATAATACGACAATTTTATTAATATATTAATTAATAACGTGCTTATAGTACGCTTCATAATATTGATTTGGAATGACATTCTTTTTGATTAAGTCCATAAGGTCTTTTTCTTTCTTTCAGCTAAAGTAAAACTGCTAGAATACGCTTTTGTTAAACTGAAAAAAGAACATTGAAATATTAGTCCCAGCACAGAAAAAAATATCTCGAGAAAATTTTTAACAACACAGTTTGTTAAAAATATAATTTTTGTTCAAAAAACTTTTTATTTGATTCAATGAAAAAATTTATCAAATATACACTTTGCAAAATTGCACTCAATAAAACTTATTTAATAATGAAATATTTAAATATTTCTTGATATTCAATAAAACAAATATTTGAATCAACGTCAAAACAGTATTTTAACAACTCTTGTCCATTTTATAATAGGTCAGAAGTCTCATTCGCTTAACAGTTTTATATGGTTAAATATCTTTAGTTTTGCCAAAGTCTTTAGAAAAAGGTTTCCGGATGATCTGGCCTAAGCAACCAGCGAAATGCGCATAGGAACTAGCTTATCACCCAATAAAAAATTTTATAGTTTTTTTAAAAAAATAAAAATTGCGTATTTAGCACAAAATTATTAATAAATAAAAAAAAAAAGATTCGATAAACATATTATTTGATTTATTCAACATTTCCAACAAGTTATTTTAACAAATCAAGTAAAAATTTTGCTGAAAAATATTATTTTGGGCAACAACTTTTTTTTATTGATTCAATAAATTTCGTTGTTAACTAAAAATTCAATAACTATACCTAAAAACTTTTTTATCAAAAATTCAAAAATCGTCATCGCAGAAAATTCCAAAATTTTTTTTATCAAATATGCGATTTTCGTATTCAAATATGAAAAATATTTTTTTCTGTGAGTGTAATCTAAGGTAAAACTGCTTCCAGGAAACAAAACCTGGATTGGGAATTGACACGAAATGTATACAAGTAGACAACATACAAAGACAAATAACACAATACCTGATTAAATCCCAAGATTTTAAAGATTTTGTAGTTAATAATTAGTATTGTGGTTATTGTTAAAGCTAAGGCAGGAGCTCTATGTGTACATTTGTCCTTCAAGTTGTGCTGAAAAAGGTCAACAGAAAAGAGAAAGACAAAATGAAAAAACAAAAAATGTACTTGGACTTCAAGAAAAATTCTTGACAAAAGTACGAAAAAACAGAAGTAAGGAAAAAACATGTAAAATCAATTAAAATGGATAATCATTCAGGAAAGCAAATTTCGATCTACCAAATGTTAAAATACAATTTGGTTTAAGGATTGATGTTTGACTATTGACGTCAGCAGTCGTCGATGGCTGCGAGTGTAAGACGGCAAATCCATCTGAGGAGATCGAGTGGTTGCGATCGAAACATGTCATGGTAACCTGCCGGCCAGGGTTCGAGCCCGAGCCACGCCAAGAATGAAAGATTATCAATAACAATTTTAATTAATTTTCATGTTGTAAAATTCCTTTCTTCATAAAAATAATTTAATGAAAATTAAATTTCATGAACTTAAGCCTAATTAAAAATATTAAAAGATTTTGTAGTTATATTTCGCACCTTAACTTCTTTGAAAATTAAGTCTTTGTAAGATGTTTTGTAATAAAAGGACTCGGGACTGTTTTTTTCAACTCGAAGAATTTTAATGTCCTTCCATAAGAATTTTTCTTTTTGAACGTTAGTCGTAAAATTATGACCCCATTCCTCCTGCAAGGTTTTTAAATCGTAAAAGTCGTTGTGCGACAGTTGATGTAACTTATACGATCGTCCAGTTTTCTTAGCAGTTGCTATTAAGCTTATATACTGCTCTGGCGTGTAAATGGGAATGCAAGTAACATGCCTGTTAATCTGTTTTTCGATTACACTATGTTTTGTGAGTGTCCTGTTATTAAAAATTTATGGGTTATGCTTTTCATATGATATTTTTGAATTGCATAGCAATACATGGAAATCAAGTATTTGTTTTTTTGTTGACCAGCACAGTTATCTGAATAAAAAATAAACTCCACGTCTTCAGAATTGCTGACCTTTTGCATTTCACTGTCAATATACCGCAGGACCCAGCTTCCGATTTCAAATGATCCTCGATTTCCTTCTATCTCGCTCCAAAAAAACATTCAACGTTTCTTGCGTAAAGGTCACTTATGGTAAAATTGTATCAGTTAATTTGGTTTTTATAATAAAAACTAGATGTCAAGCCTTTTGGCAATGGCAGTAATGCTTGTAGATCGTACACAGCCACATGAGATTGTTTCTTGTCCTCTTCTTTCTCTTTTCGTGACAGTTCCTTCTCTTCCTGGTGTGATGTGTGAGCTTTATACAATTCTAACTTTTGCTGGTCATTTGCATTTTTGTATGTTTCGCAAAAGTCGCACTGGTCCTTTTTAGGTTTAAAAAATGATATATTAAACTCAGTATTAAATATTCGATTAAACATAGACGAATGTGCAAAAGGTAAATTATCGTTCATGCGAAGCTCCTTGTAGTCGCGATATAAGTCTGCAATACATTTACTGCCTTCAATAAACTCACGTGAAGATTGGTTTCGCAAGTAATGTGACTCAACTCTGGGTATGGCCTTTATAAACTCCCTTATGCTATCTTTAATTTCTGGGTCTACTGTGGGATGATTGTTATGTTTGCCTCTCAAGTCGGGATCGACGAAGCCATTCGATTTCTTTTTCGATAAGGTTGTGCGTATATATCGACCGCTTATTCCAAGAGTAGACATGAAAAAAAGCTTGCAAACTCTAATTTTAATAACGTTCACCGTAAAATAAAATGCGTTGTTATGCTTGCGGAAGTTTCCTGTACATGAGTATCGGTATTTTGGTATTATAGGTTCCACAGTACCTGCTATATATTCTCTTTGCCTTTGCAAATCACCTAAGCTCCAATAATTATCAAATAATTATTTGATCAGTACATCGCAATCGGCATGTTTCTCCGCAGGGCTGTCCCATTTTTCTTTCTTCAAACGATTTTCTTGATTTGGTTTTATGCTCTTTTGCTCATACATGGTCATGTATGAAAACATGGTCATGTATGATAATACGTCATTTAGTTTTGAAATAACCCATGTTTTCAGTTTTTTCAGCTCCAGAATCTTAAAAATGTTCACAAAAGTTGAAGCAATTAAAGAGTTTATTACATAAAATTTCGATTTAAATACACACAGAAAAAATTATTTTTCCAATTCAAACAAAAAATTTGTAGAATCAAACAATTTTTTGTCTGAAATCGGTCCTATAAAGAAATTCGCATATTCAAACAATTTATTTGCATTTTGTTTATTGAAAAAAAAACACTGATTTTTTCAAATAAATAATTTAACTGAATCAAACAAAAAGTTTACTGAAATTCATATACTACATTTCAAAATCAAAAAAAAAACAGGTTTTTGCACAAGCAATGATGCGCACACAAGCAGGCACTGTATTAGAAGATGATGGCAGAGAGAGCAGAGCGGCCGGCTGGCTTTGAGACACATTATTTTGTTGGAATAATTTTTGAACGAAGTTCTTTTTTTATACACACAATGTTTTTCGTCATCATTCACTGTTGCTGTATTCTTTCCTTTGCTAATGAAGAAAAAATGTAGCCCAAAAACGGCGACAGACCGACTCGATATGTTTTTCGTCATCTTTATATTTTTGTATTTGATGTATTTAAGCCAACAGTTTGAAAAAATTGAATATGGGATTTTGTTTTTTTTTAACCAACTTTGAAACCAACCAAAAATTTATTTTTTTTCTTATATTGTTGTTGTTGTTTCTGTTGTTTAAAAAGAGTGAAACGTTTTTTACCTGCTATTTTTTTTTACTTCAAACCTCTTCATCTTTCTTACTGTTGTACTTTTTTAAAGAGTCCAAAAATAGACTGTATGTGTTTTTTCTTGTAGTTCTTATATTTCGATCAAATAAAAAAATGCAAGAAGACGACAACATTAAATAGCGTTAAATATTTCATACAAAATTATGAAAACTTGAAACCAATAATGCGTGTATTATATTTTTGAATGGTTGTCAACATTTTTGTTGGTTAAATAAAAATCATACAAAAATTTTAAATGAATCAGTAAAAAAATTTGTAGAAATTAAAAAAAGTTTCAAACAAGCGTTTGTTTGAAAATAATTCGGCAATAATTTTTTCTGTGCATTTAACAAAATACAGAAATATTGAATTATAATTTTTAATCCAAATTTTTTAATATTTTTAATTAGGCTTAAGTTCATGAAATTTAATTTTTATTAAATTATTTATGTGACGAAAGGAATTTTACAACATGAAAATTAATTAAAGTTGTTATTGATAATCTTTCATTCTTGACGTGGCTCGGGCTCGAACCCTGGCCGGCAGGTTACCATGACATGTTTCGATCGCAACCACTCGATCTCCTCAGATGGATTTGCCGTCTTACACTCGCAGCAATCGACGACTGCTGACGTCACTAGTCAAACATCAATCCTTAAACCAAATTGTATTTTAACATTTGGTAGATCGAAATTTGCTTTTCTGAATGATTATCCATTTTTAATTGATTTTACATGTTTTTTCCTTTACTTCTGTTTTTTCGTACTTTCGTCAAGAATTTTTCTTAAAGTCCAAGTACATTTTTTGTTTTTTCACATTCACCCCTATTATGTAAGGCGTTGTCGACGTCGACATTAATTTTTAATTTTTGTCACATCAAGGCGACGACTACATCACTTCGACGTTAATTTGGTATTTTATAAGAATGTTGTGTCGACGTCGACTAGTTATCGATAATTTGACAAAAAAAATCCCATCTCCAATTGTTTTTTTTTTTTTTTTTTTTTTTTTTTTTGTTCTTCACTCACTTTTTAACGCTATTTATGCTTTTTAACGACATATTTTTTTAACCGATTTAGCTTTTTAAAATAAAGTGTAGAGTTTGTTTCCAATTTTGAATTTTTTCGCGAATTTTTGGCATGTTTTTGATAAAAGATATTTTTACTGTAAGTTTTCTGATTCTTTATAGCTTTAACGTTTATTAATAAATACATGTAAGACTTATCTTTCATGCCGCTGTTAGCAAATTTTTGCGAATTTTCGTTAATTTAGCAAATTTCACCGAATTTTTGCCATTCATTCAGTTTAAGGGACTTTTAATCAATTTTATGGCTTGTTTGATATATTAAAAATTTTCGCGAATTTTCGCTGTTTTTGCATAATTTTTTTATAACTTCCCGACATTTTGTTTTTTCGCCGATTTAGCGATTACAAACCAATTTAAGGGTTTGTTTCAAAGTTTGCAATTTTTGCTTATTTTAGCCATGCTCGCGATAGCAGCGACTTTTTCCTAAAAGTTTTCTGATTCTTTACAGCTTTAACGATTTTTTAATAAATATCAGACTTTGCTATCATGTAGCTGTTAGCAATTTTTTGCGAATTTCCGCTAATTTTGCAATTTTAGCAAAATTTTTGCCATTTCTTATAGTTTTAGGGCTTTCGTTATATATTAAAAATGTTCGGAAATTTTCGCTATTTTTGCAAATGTTTCCGAATTTTCGCGTTAAATTTACTAATAAAATTTGTGCTCATAACTTCTTTTAAATTTGCATTTTTTATTTCAAACGTATTCAATAAATATGTTAACATTTTCATTTAAAATTTCTTTAACTTTCATTTGAGTCGTCACAAAATTTCCTGTCGACTAAAACGGGGACAATACTACTCGACGTCGACTTAAAAGCGCCTTAGAAAATATCACTTGACTGTCAAAAGTAATCGATTATTGTCAACAACGACTCAGAAAATACCATTAATTTTCAGTTGCCGTCGACTTGTGTCGATGTCGACTTTCATAATAGGGGTGATTGTCTTTCTCTTTTCTGTTGACCTTTTTCAGCACAACTTGAAGGACAAATGTACACATAGAGCTCGTGCCTTAGCTTTAACAATAATTAGTATTGTGGTTATTTTGTTGAACTATTTGTGGTTTTTAATCCAAATTTTTTAATATTTTTAATTAGGCTTAAGTTCATGAAATTTAATTTTTATTAAATTATTTATGTGGAGAAAGGAATTTTACAACATGAAAATTAATTAAAGTTGTTATTGATAATCTTTCATTCTTGACGTGGCTCGGGCTCGAACCCTGGCCGGCAGGTTACCATGACATGTTTCGATCGCAACCACTCGATCTCCTCAGATGGATTTGCCGTCTTACACTCGCAGCCATCGACGACTGCTGACGTCACTAGTCAAACATCAATCCTTAAACCAAATTGTATTTTAACATTTGGTAGATCGAAATTTGCTTTCCTGAATGATTATCCATTTTAATTGGCTTTACATGTTTTTTTCCTTTACTTCTGTTTTTTTCGTACTTTCGTCAAGAATTTTTCTTGAAGTCCAAGTACATTTTTTTGTTTTTTCACCTTGTCTTTCTCTTTTCTGTTGACCTTTTTCAGCACAACTTGAAGGACAAATGTACACATAGAGCTCGTGCCTTAGCTTTAACAATAATTAGTATTGTGGTTATTTTGTTGAACTATTTATGGTTTTTAATCCAAATTTGTAATATTTTTAATTAGGCTTAAGTTCATGAAATTTAATTTTTATTAAATTATTTATGTGAAGAAAGGAATTTTACAACATGAAAATTAATTAAAGTTGTTAAAATACAATTTGGTTTAAGGATTGATGTTTGACTAGTGACGTCAGCAGTCGTCGATTGCTGCGAGTGTAAGACGGCAAATCCATCTGAGGAGATCGAGTGGTTGCGATCGAAACATGTCATGGTAACCTGCCGGCCAGGGTTCGAGCCCGAGCCACGTCAAGAATGAAAGATTATCAATAACAACTTTAATTAATTTTCATGTTGTAAAATTCCTTTCTTCACATAAATAATTTAATAAAAATTAAATTTCATGAACTTAAGCCTAATTAAAAATATTAAAAAATTTTGATTAAAAACCATAAATAGTTCAACAAAATAACCACAATACTAATTATTGTTAAAGCTAAGGCACGAGCTCTATGTGTACATTTGTCCTTCAAGTTGTGCTGAAAAAGGTCAACAGAAAAGAGAAAGACAATGTGAAAAAACAAAAAATGTACTTGGACTTTAAGAAAAATTCTTGACGAAAGTACGAAAAAACAGAAGTAAAGGAAAAAACATGTAAAATCAATTAAAAATGGATAATCATTCAGAAAAGCAAATTTCGATCTACCAAATGTTAAAATACAATTTGGTTTAAGGATTGATGTTTGACTAGTGACGTTAGCAGTCGTCGATTGCTGCGAGTGTAAGACGGCAAATCCATCTGAGGAGATCGAGTGGTTGCGATCGAAACATGTCATGGTAACCTGCCGGCCAGGGTTCGAGCCCGAGCCACGTCAAGAATGAAAGATTATCAATAACAACTTTAATTAATTTTCATGTTGTAAAATTCCTTTCTTCACATAAATAATTTAATAAAAATTAAATTTCATGAACTTAAGCCTAATTAAAAATATTAAAAAATTTGGATTAAAAACCATAAATAGTTCAACAAAATAACCACAATACTAATTATTGAATTATAATTTTAAAATAAATTTTGTTTTTAATAATTTAATTAAAAAAGCTTTATGCGCGTTTTACTTTTGCAGAAACTTTTTAGGGGCAAAACGGGGATATAAAACTTTTATTGCATTCCGGTAAATAAATCTATTATTGCACTAAAAAGAAAAATCAATCCATTTGTAATTAAATCAAGCCGAAGCGGTACGAATTTCCTTAAATTAAGTACAGAATGCTCGATTCAAGTACAGAATTCTTGATTCAAGTACGGATTATTGAAGTTCTACGACTTGAAATTATCCTTAAAAAGTGCCCATGTTCTGTAACTCTCGCTTCGAGAAACTTTTCGATTGAAATGTGTGAAATGAAACAAAAATGCCATGTATTAAACCAAACAGCTGTTTTTCTCACTAAACTGCTGTCACGTAAGGAAATAACATTTTTATGAGAAGAGTTCCCGCTTTGAACTGTCAAATAAACTCACGAATAAAAATGGGGCGAGAAAAAATTTTAACACTAAAAAAACAAATAAAAATGCAAATACAAAGAATAATAAAATTAATATTTTGTTCTTTTTTGTTTTAATTATTTTGCTTTTAACATTTTTATAAAATATATGAATGTTTTCAAAGTTCGTTTCCAAACAACAAACATTAAAGTCGCACGTTACATTATTTGGTAAAGCTGACGGTTGTATTTTCGCTGCCGTCGTTGAAAAATTTTGAATTTTAGTAAATTTTGGTCGTCGTCAACGATATGGGCATTTCCTGGCGTCACGAACGTACGTTCGTAAGTTTTTGATGTACAAATAATATACAAAACAAAACTTTTCGTAGCATTTTTTTTTGCGATTCGATAGCATTTGGGTAGCTCTATGTTTAGTACAAAAGATGGATTAAATCGAGTTTAAGTTTTCATAATAAGAGTTATAAACGTGTGGTCACGAACGTACGCAAAATAGAAGTCAGCTTCGGCTGACAGTAGTGAAATGTAAAAATCTGCGTAATGAAACGGAATTTTCAAAAGTGATTAATTTATTTTAAAAGTGTATTAATGTAGGTCTCCATCCAGTATTTACAAAATAAAATAGCTCTCTTGGTTTTTATTTAATTGGCTTATGTACCGCTCGCGAACGTACGGATCGCGAACGTACGATTTTTCGATATGTTTTTTTGTTATTATAACCATGCATTTTACCATAAATGTATTCAAGTTTCCTTAACAAAAAAACTTAATACTCCTTTTACAATTGATCGTATTGGAGACATTATGAAGAAAGAGTGTAAACATAACATATTTTTTGCGTGTAAAATAAGTATATAAAAATGTCTTTTGAAGTAGAAAATACAGGAAATTATAAAATTTTCCAGTTTCCAGCCCAATTTCCTCAAGTAAAACTGCTCAGATATGCTAGGAAACCATTCTTTTATAAGAACATAGACATTATTTTAATAATAAACAATATAATTTCATTTTATTGATTGCAATTCACTTTTACACAATTAATACTTAAGTTTAAGAGAGATGGTAAAAATACCTTACAGCTATAATATTTTACTTATTGAACCAAAGGAGCATACTTAAATTAAACAATAAAAGACGATGATAATCAACATATTATTTTTTCATCCTGGTAGACCATTCTGGGGAAATGCCCATATGGGTAAGTGGCGTTCTCAACGTCTGCAATGTCATATCGGCATCGAGTGCAGTGCCATGACATTTATAACGTAACGACGTAATCTCTTTTGATAGTTTTCGACATGAGTTACAGACTCACTTTTTTCTCACTTTTCGAGAAACGATGGAATATTTTGTTTCACATCTTTTCGATGCCAGAAGTTCTCACTATAGTTACAGAACATGGGTACTGTTTTGCCATAATAACGGTCGGCTTTGTACAAATGAAATTATAAGCTCCACAGTCACTTTTTCCATGTTTATTCTTTGCCGTTCAGAAAACAATTAGAAATTAGAACAATTTTTATTCTTGAGCGACGCCGCTAAGTCACCGCTTAGCCGCTCATTGCGTGGCCTCGGCCTTCGTCTACTTAGGTATCAGTGTTAGTAATAACAACAATGTCAGCTTAAAAATTAAGCAAAAAATAACTCTGGGCAACAGATGCTACTTTGGGCTTGGTAAGCAGTTTAGAAATAAAGCCCTTTCTCGACGAACAAAAATAACACTCCACAAATTGCTCAGCTTGCTAGTCCTATTAAATGGTGCTTAAACATGGACAATGAAAATATCAGATGAGACATTGCTCTCGGTGTTCGAGAGAAAGATTCTCAACAAGATTTATGGCCCTCTACGCGTTGATGATGGATTACGAATTATAATAAACTACGAGCTGTACGTGCTAAATGCTGATGTAGATATATTCAAGCGCATTAAAATACAACGACTTCGTTGGCTTTGAGCCACTTGGCGAATGGAAAATGATGCTCCGGACCATAGGCATACAAGGAAGGACCCATCGGTAGACAACGTAGAAAAGGGCGACCCAATCTCTGTTGCATCTCACAGTTAACAAAAAAAATGAAAAACCAACTTCAATTATTTGTTAGAAATTTGTATTATTCACCCCTATCGTGAATAAAAATTCCCTTTTTCCATTTTTCCTATGTTAATTCAATTGTAAACATGGGAAAAGGGAAAAAACTCACAAGGAATTTTTATTCACGATAGGGGTGATTAATTAAATTCTGTACTGATTTTCCGCTAGCAAACAAGTTGATCATATCAATTAACACGTTTGTAAGTTTGAGCTTTTCTTGCTGATCAGTTTCAATCAATAGGTTTAATTGAAATGTGACCACCAGCAAAAAAAATCTAAACAAAACGTAAACACAAATTAAAATATTTTTTCAATCAACACAGATAATTGAAACAATTAAAAAATTGTTTGAAAATTTTAAATATTTTAAAGTTTGTGTGTATGTTTTCATATTTGCAAATATACAAACAAACATTATCATTTTTATTTTCAATTAAGGGAAATTAATTGGAACAATTAAAAAAATTTTTTGAAACAGCATTATTGAATTAATTGAGAAAATTTTGGTGAACATTTTTTCTGTGTTGAAGAATTAAAGAACACAGGATTTCCTAGGAAATGTCCGATTTTAAGCGTTAGTGGGCCAGAAAGGTTACGGAATCAACTATAAAATCTTTGATGAGAAGATTTCTGGAAAAATTGGATAAATTTATAAATACCGAATAATATGCCAATATTTTACAGCCGTATCTAAACAAGGGCGGAAGGTGGAACTTTTTCTTGCGCTTAGCTTTTACTCAGATTTGCCAAACCTAAACAAGAGCGTAAACTTAGAGTCACAAACAGTAGTGTTAACTTTCTTGTTTAAAAAACCGCTACATTGACAAACAGCTAAATTGCCATTATTTATTAACAATAGCGGCCTACTTCACTATTAAACGCGCTGTCACAATCGGATTTTTCAATTGCAAAGCGTTGAGGCCGCGCTATTTAGGGATGATTCATACAAATTGTATGGGCATGAGAATTTTTGATAGATAGAAAACGCTTACGCTCTTGTTAAGGTACAGCTGTAAGTGTTTAATAATTTTGTAAAAGAAAATTTTTAATTGGTCGGTTAAAGTTTTATTTTAAACAAAAAAAAAGAAAAGATTTTTCAGGTCATAAAAATAGGTATTTGTTTGTGAGATCGTTTCATCGTTGGAGTCAAATCTCTTTTCACCGAGCTTTTTTTTTAGCTTTGAAAATAAGAAACAGTTACTCGACGCTAATCCGTATAATAGTGTGGATGATTGAGAAATCCTTAGCTTAACTTATAGAATTTTAGCAAAGAATTTACGAAATTTACTTTTTTTTATTTCTATGGCTATCAAACACAAATTTAATTACCCAGCTTATTAAAGTTTTGACAGTATTAAACGACAGATGTCTGTTGACAGGAGCAGGTTTGTCCTTTTAGTTAAGATGCCGGATATTGCAAAAGTTAAGGAATAAATGACCCGCCCTCGAAATTACGATTTTAGAAAACCCGAAGTTTTAAAATATAATTCAAAGTTTAAGGAAAAAAAAACATTTTTTTTAACATTAAACTTTATTACAGTCAATGAAAATTTTAAATTTTAAAACTAGTTTTATTAAAACTTTTATTTTAAACTTTAAAATTTAAACTTAATTGGTGTATAAGGAAACCTTAAATTTACACTTTATCGTGGTTTAAAAAAGTTTCATTTACAATAAGTTTTAAACTTAGTCATGGTTTTAGTAAACTTTAAGTTTTAAATTACACTTAATCTTGGTTTTAGGATTCATAAAGTTTTACTTAAGTTTTAAATTAAATCGTGGTTTAATAAAACCTGGAGTTTAAACTAAATCGTTTTTTAAGGAAAACCAAAGTTTAAGTTTAATCGTGGTTAAAGAAAATAGTTGATTCCCTTAGGCCGGGTTTTTGAGTTGTGGAATAAGCTTAAACTTAGTTTAACTAAGCCGTTTCATTAACATTTTGTAAACAAGCTTGGTAATGACGGCACAAATCTGGTTTTAGTTAACTAAACTTAGAACAATTGTGATTTTTTTTTTAAGTTGAATTGTCGATTTTTAGTTTGAAATTTTGATATTAAGTAAGGCTTGAGTTCATCAAATTTAATTTTCATTAAATTATTTTTGCTGAAGGAAGAAATTTTACAACATGAAATTAGTTAAAATTTATTGATAATTTTTATTCTTGGCTGAGCTGAGGCTCGAACTCGGGTTGAATTTACGTGTCGAGAATAACCACATTCTCATCATCAGAATTCTTTGTGTCTACCCTCTGCACCACTGCGGTGCCTGCCAACTAAACTTAGTTTAACTGAGATCTCAAAAACACAGCCTAAGCCAATTGTCGTTTATGTGTATGTACATATATTTCTGAAGTCTACTTGTATGCGTATATATACATACATATTTAAACGTTTGTTATTTTATGCATATTTTAAGGCAAATTAATTCAATTTTATGGTTTGTATATAAATGTTAAATATAATTTGAAAACATTTTCTTTGTTAAATAAAAACAAATAAAAACCTGACCCTAATTCATGTTAAATTTTATACAAGATTGATAAACATAATTGATTAAAGAAATAAATAATAATAAAAAGGGCAAACCCTTAACCATTTATAAGAAATAAAAAAGTAATCCCAAACTGGACCTAACCCAACATTAAATGCTAATTGCTAAAAAGGTGGAGCACGCAGGCACAATGGTTAGCTCTATTTTCATAATTACAATCATAATAATTTTTAGATTTTTTTATCGTAAAGGAATTATTTTGTTTGGTGCAGAAAAAAGGTATTGTATAGTTAAAGGGTTAAGTATGTTTTTAAGGCGTTGCATACTTTAAGGCTTTTAAATGAAAATTATTAAATCTTTATAAGAAAATACAACAAAAAAAAAAAACGTGTCAAAATCCTTAAATATTTAGTTTTATAACCAAAGGACAACCAAAAAAAAAATAAAAACAAGTAAAGAACACGAAATTTAAGAAGCTCAAAAAAAAAAACCTTAAGAAGTGGAAAAACTAATAGAAAAAACCAACATAATGGTAATAATGTTCCTTTAGCCAAAGTCATTTTTCAAATAGTTAAACAAACCATTAATCACAGTGTTGACTGTTGCTGGCTTCTAGTCTTTTTCAACGTTATTCCAGATGCAGAGAAGTTCTTAACATTGAAGTTTAAACTTTTCTTTTGTTGTTCTAGAACGTGATTTTCTAAAGTCAAGTTTTACAAAATTGCTACAAACTAGACAAATGTTTTGGAGTTTTTCTTTGAGATTTTCTATGTTTCTTGAAATTATGCATTTTTTCTGGAGTTTTCTCAGATGTCAAAAAAAAAAAAAATACAACGCATTATTTGGAAAAAGTGTGGACATGTCATAAGCAATTGCAGAAATAATTGCACTCATAAGTATAAATAGAATTTTTAAGTGAATAAGGGAAATTAAACAACAGGATGTCACGGGAAAAAATTTAAAGACAGATTTTAAAACTTAAAACTTCTAAAGAAAGTTAATCTAAAAGAACTTCTTAAATAGACACGATTAAGTTTTAAGCATAAAATAATTAAGTTTAAAATTAAAACTATAGCCACAAATTATGATATCATAAGGTTTTTTTAAAGCCCATCTACTCTCTATTGCGATGCGAATACAATTTCGAAACGAAAGCTTAATGCGATAAGAGGCCAATTTGGTACTCTCTATCGGTTTTGCAAATTTTTTTGATAACGAACGAAACTGGCAATAAAAATTAAAGATGGCGCAGATTGACAGGAATGAAATGTGAACGTATGTAAAAGAAAAAAAAAAAAAAATAAAAAAAGGAAAGTGAAGCCGCTTACGTGTTTTAGTTTGAAAATTTATATAAACAAAATAGTGATGATTTGCAAAAAGAGAAAAAAAGTTACAATCACACGTTTTTGTACTAATTTTCTTTCGCAATAAAGAGTAGCTTCCCACACGTAGAGAAAAATAGGTTTAAATGTGGTCACCTCCAACCAAACTATTTTTAAAGAAAATTTTAAACATATTATGGTTAAAAAAACATATAATTGTCAGCGACAACCATTTTATGGTTAAATTAGTCCTTCATAAAGAACACACAACCATAGTATGGTTGCCTGTAAAAATGTTATGGTAAAATATGACAATAATTTGTTTTTAAATTTACAATAGTATTTTCCTCTTTTCAAAGAGCAACATACTATGGTTGAAAACCAGCCATGCTATTGTAAGTGTTTAAAAAATTTTAGTTATTTTTGATCATGACATGTTTGGAGGCAACAAAAATATGTTTGGCGCTACTAGATGGAGGCCTATTTTAACCATAATATAATTATAGCTGACAATAATATGGTTATAATAAAAATAATATGTTTAAAATTTTCTTTAAAAATAGTTTGGTTGGAGGTGACCATATTTAAACATGTTTTTTCTCTGGGTGCAGAAATATGTTTAAAACTTAAAATATTCTAAAATAAGGATTATGTATTAAAGTTAAAGCTTAAGTGTTTTTTTTAATTTATAAACAGCTTTTCCCGGTGTATTTCTCTAGGTATATAAAAATTAATTTTAATAGTTTATGGTTGTCCTTATGCCACTTGTTTGAATATTGCTCGCTCACTTGTTGACTAAAAATGTGTATTGATAATTTAGTAATTCAGCAGCCGTATTCCGTAATTCGCTAAAGCTAAATCTCCATCGCTAAAAATCTATAAAGTTGATTTAGCAATTTTTGGCTACAAATGTAATTCAATAACGTGCATTGCTAAATTTGGCAATGCAACACAAATTTAATTTGCCGCAATTTTAGCTTTTAGTGTCATCGCTAAAAATTTTAAATTTGTCTTTCTTTAAGGAATTTTAGCGATCGAGATTTAGCTTTAGCTAAGCGAATTACAGAATACGGCAGTAGAACAGGTTTATCTACTTTGGTGGCGTAGTTCTTCAATCCCGTCTAAATTTTTACAGATGTTGGGTATTGATTACCAAACTTTTTGTGCTTAATTTGGTAAATTTTAATCTTTCTATTCTCCTGATATAAAGAATTATATTTTGCAGCAAGCCTACTTCTTCAATCTTTCATGATTTTTTTCAGATCTTGTATATTGGTAACTAAACTATTTGGAAATTTTATCTGTTGTCCTTTTCTAGATATACATAAATCTATTTCGTGCCGCGCCCACCTTTTTATGCCTATGATACAGTTTAATATTTAAATTTGATTAAAGCCACGGCTTATTCAAAATTTTTTAATTTTCTTAAACATTACTTAAGTTTAATTTTATTCTGGGTTCGATTCCCAGTTCAGTCAAGAATGAAAAATTGTCAATAAATTTTAATTAATTTCATGTGTTAAAATTCCTTCACCAAAAAAATAATTTAACCAAAATTTAATTTGATGAACTTTAACCTGATTAATAATATTAAAATTTGGATTAAAAACCATAAACAGTAGCCCGTTTCTGTATTTCTCACATCGTAAAACTTTTCGCATAAAACGTGTGAATTGCAACAAAAATAGTGTGAAATGAAACAAAAAATGGTTTTTCTCACACAAGTGTTTCTGTATCTTTTTTTTTGAGAGAATTATCTGTCATTTAAATAATTTTCTTTTTTTTTTGCGAGAATTATCTGTCATTTAAATAATTTTCCAGCAAGGAAGCATGCGAGAAAAAGTGTTTCTATAACAATATTTTGCGAAAAGTTTCTTTCAACAACTGTCAAAATAAGTTACATTTGAAATTGGTGGCGAGAAAAACAAAATGTAGATATTTTGAATTTAAAATATGTTTATAACTATTTTTTTAAAATAAATAAAAAAATAGAAGGAATATAAATGATGAATGCATAGTTTATATGATGAAAATAAACAAAAAACCATTGTTATATTTTGTTATATTCTTGTTTTGGTTTTCATCAGTGTTGCCAGATAAATTTGTGTCAAAATCGTCAATTTCCTGAGAAAAAAATAAAAAAGATCGTCTTTTTTGTTTTAAGAATCGTGCAATTTAAAATCGATTTTAAACAAATTTGTTTCGACTTTTATTAAAACATAATCAAACAAAAACATAGTTAAAGTTCATGGGTATTTAATAATTTCATTAAATTTATATATTTATTTTGTTAAGCTGGAGGATTAATTTTAAAAAAATTATTTATTTTCTTTAATCCGATAACAATTTCAAATTGTTATTTTTCCCTGGAGAAGTTACACAAAGGCATGATCAAATATCATTTTAAACAAAAAATAAAATAAATATTTTTACAAAAGCAAAAATAAACCAAGCTTAGTAAAATAAACATACATCCTTTTTTAAAATAGATATATACATATTTATAAAAACCGTGATCAAAATGGAAAATTTTTAAATTAAATCAGCTTTGATAACAGTATTATAAATATTCTGGGTTTTTATGGAATTGATAGTGACAACGTTGTTTTATATTTATATCGTATGTAGTCCGAAATAGTATATTATTGAAATTTAACTATATCGGTTTACAAATGACTGAGATATAAATCTTTAATTTACCTATTCCTATAATCTTTTTCTTTTTTACCTGAAATAAACTTAGTAGAATACCTGGTAGCTAAAATTAAAAAATCGGTTCATAAATAAACGGGTTAAAGACCTAGTAAAATCTTCGCCTACAAAAAATATGTTAAGTAATTAGAAACACATAAAAGCACTACATACTATTCTACTGAAAAACTAATAAATTTTACAAGGGTTGTGCCAAAATGAACAAATTCAAAAGTTATTTTTTTAATCTAAATACATCCAGAAAAAAGTAGTTATCGAAGTTCTTATGGAAGAAAGCTACTAAATAACGAGTGAAAGAAGCTATCCATTTTGAAAAACTTTTTACTGGGAGACAAACAAATTTCTTTCTTGCCGGAATAATGGTTTTGGCACAAAAGTGTACATATAAGATAAGAATATCAAATATCAATCATATTTTGTATATAAGAAGTATTAAATCTTCAAAATAAGCCAATTCGGTCCATTACTTTCTCTCGAAATTTTGCTTTTGCCGATACAGAGACAAACAATTTCGAGGACAATTTTCACAATAGGGATAAATATAAAAATTTTACCCTTGTTTCTAAAGATATCTTTTTTTCTAACAAACAAACATATAAAAATATTTAAAATTATCTTATTTCGAAGACTAAGTGTAAAACGCAACGCCAACAATTTCATTAAAAGCAAAAATCAAAAATATTTTATAAATTTGTTGTTGCTTTCTACAGACATTCATATTATTTTTTTTTTTTTTTTTTAAATTTTCAACGCCACAAAATAGAAGTGTTTGAAATTTAAAAATTCAAGATAAATTTCTATAGAAAGTAACAACAAAATTATAAAATATTTTTGATTTTGTTTTTTCTTTTGCTTTCGTCACTTTTTTAGCAAAAATCATCAAAACGTCACTTTGTTAATATCGGAACAAAAAATCGTCAAGATGACGATAACTCGTCAAATCTGGCAGCCCTGTTTTTATTATATTTATTTCTGTTGTTGACGTTTCGCTTTTATTTGACTGGAAATATTCCAGTATAAACAGAATTTGTTGTGTCTGTTTTCGCATTCAAATACAGAAACACTTTTATCTCATAAATCGAGAAACGATGGAATTTTTGTTTCACACTTCATGTCAGAAATTTTACGATGCGAGAAATACAGAAACGAGCTACAGTTCAATAAAATAACCAGTACCCATGTTCTGTAATTTTAGTGAGAACTTCTTGCATCGAAAAGATGTGAAACAAAATATTCCATCGTTTCTCTAAAAGTGAGAAAAAAGTGTGTCTGTAACTCATGTTGAAAACTATCAAAAAATATTACGTCGTTACGTTATAAATGTCATAATATTGCACTCGAAGCCGATGTGACATTGCAGACGTTCAGAACGCCAGTAACACATATCGTTGACGGCGACCAAAATTTACTTAAATTGAAAATTTTTCAACGACGGCGGCGAAAACACAACCGTCGGCTACGCCAAATTGTGTAAAGAGCGACTTTAATGTTTGTTGTTTGCAAACGAGCTTTGAAAAAATTCGTATATTTTATAAAAATGTTAAAAGCAAAATAATAAAACAATGAAAAATTTGCCAAGAATAAAATATTATTATTATTATTCTTTGCATTTTGCATTTTTAATTGATTTTTAGTGTTAAAATTTTTTCTCGCCTCATTTTTATTCGTGAGTTTATTTGACAGTTCAAAGCGGGAACTTTTCTCACCAAAATGTTACAGAAACACTTTTTCTGTAAATTGGCGAGTAATTTCCTTACGTGACAGCTTGTACTCGCCAAAAAAAGTTACAGACACAGTTAAGTGAGAAAAACAGCTGTTTGTTTCAATTTATGGCATTTTTGTTTAATTTCACACATTTCAATTGAAAACTTTCTCGACGCGAGAGTTACAGAACATGGGCACAGAATACTTATTATTATTATGATTAACTTAATACCTTCTTTCCTAAACTTTAAGTTAAGTTTGAAACCAAACTTATAGCTTTCAAAAACTACGATTAAGACAAAAATTTGTTTTTTAAGAACACCACAGTTAAGTAGAAACGTTACAAATATTTAACCCAAGATTGCCTAAAAATCTTCTTGAAAATGTGCTTGGCATGGATGACGGCAATTTACAAATACATATACATTTACAATTTTAATTCATTTAAATTAGGTACAGCCTAAATGTTTTTACTACAAATTTATATCTTAACTTTCTTTCATATAAATTTGTTTCAATACCAAACTCGGTAACAGGCAAAAAAAAAAAAAAACTCATTAAAGCCAAACTGTGATAAAATTTAAATGAATAGGAAAAAGATTTTTCTTATTTTCCTGCCGCCTTTTTTATTTTTATATTTTTTACTTTTTTTCTAAAATGTCGGAAAATATTATGTATGTATAAATGTATGTACATAGTTGTAAAAACGAAGAAAAAAAGTAAACAGCAACAAGCTAAATTTATATGAAAAACACTTTTAAGGCAATATCAACAACATGCAGCAGCAACACAAATGAAACACATGAAAAAACTTGAAAAATATGCTACTTCTTTTCCCACTCTCTTAAAACTTTGTAATTTTGTTTTTGTTACTTTTATTTTTGTTTACTTGTTTGTTTGTTTGATTATTTTGCCAACGGGGGACTCTTAACACATTGACAAAAATAGCAGCTTCTATAAACAAAACAAAAAGAAAAAAAAAAAAAAAACAGAAACAAAACAACAACCACAACCACAAGACTTACTGTCACAGTGGAGCCTCTTTAGGGTCCTTAGGAGTGAGTGTATGTATTCCCATACTCATTTACTCTTCTCCCTTGCCTACTTTCATTTACTGCTGTTTTAAATACAAATTTACAAACAGTACTAAACTTTGATTTGTGTTTCCGTTTTGGTTTTTCTTTTTTTCCTTTCGTTGAATTTGGTTGTTATTTTTTCAAATGAAATTTTTACTCTTGTATACATCTTGGGTAAAGAAAAAACGCGAAGTCAAACCTTTGATATAAAATGACTTTATCATTTGATGCTTAAGCCATTTTAAATTTTTTAAATTGGTAATGATTTAAATATAAACATTTGATTTATAATGTTTTATCAATTTAATATCAGGTTGTTAGGAAATGTTATTCCAAAATCAAAAATAAACTTGGCAACACTAAAGCGAAACATAAATGAAAACATTAAAAAATGGTGATTCAAGTTAGAGCTGGTTCACACACGTCAAGTTGAACTCGTCAAGTCTTGAGTTTTTAGGAGAGAGGGGAAAAGATATGGCATCCTCTTTTCCCTTCTCTCCTAAAAGCTCAAGACTTGACGAGTCAAACTTGACGTGTGTGAACCGCCACTTAAGAGTTTTACAGTAAAAGAAAAATTATATATTAAGTGAAATGAATTCGTCTTTAGAAAACCTTGATTTCTTGTGAAAAAATATAAATAATTTGTGAGTAAAAAATAAATTACAATGAGTAAAGGACCAAATACACTTGTCAAATGCTTGTCCAGCAGGCGAATTTATCTGTATACGTGTGCTGGACGTAATATTACCGATATATGTATCTAAATTTTTTGATTTTCCATCCAGCATTGGCGGTGAGACACATACAAACACATTTTCACTAATACCACAATGCTTGATGAGTATTTTGATCAGTGTATTTGGGCCTTAAGAAAACGAACAAAAATAAAACGGGAAAGTGAAGAAATTATAAGTTTGTTGTACGATCGCTACGCAGATCCAGACAGTCCTTTAAATAAAAAGGTGCCAAGTATCTATGATGCCGAATGTTTAGCTTACAGCTTATTTAAACAAATAATGAATTTCAATTAAAAAAAATTTTTTCATTTGCGCTCCACATTGTACTACAATCAACATTCGAAAAACATTCGAGAATAACTTTTGAAAGTGAACTGAAAATAAATGCATTTCTTAATTAGAAAATAATTTTTTCTTTTAGTTGAGAATTCTATAATTTTCAAAAGATTTTCAAACGTTTGTTCGTTGAAAAAAAGTTTGATTTCCAATCATTTTCAATTTGAAATCAAATTTTCGTGTTTGTTGGGTAGTTTTTGTGTTCAGAACCTGGCTTGATGTATGTGTGTGCGTAAGTTTAAGAATGGAATTACTAGTTTGAAAATTTGATGCCTTTTTCATCTAATTTTCTTTAAACTGAAACGAGTAAGACTTTTTTTTAAAAACAACAACAATTGCATTAAGGGGTTTTTGGGAGTCAATTTTCATTAGTAAGATTTGGTTTTAATGTGCTAAATTCCCAATTCTTACTATTGATAAACTGAAATTTATTGATGGTGGGATAAGCTATTCCTATGCTCATTTCACTGGCTGCTTAGGCCAGATCATCAGGAAACTTCATCCAAAGATTTTAGAAAAGCTAAATATATTATTCAAATAAAACTTTTAAGCGAATAGGAATTATAAACACTCGAAAGTCCTACCGGTAACAATATCAAAGCTTAAACAAAACACCAACAACAAACAGTGAGCTTATCTTTTCTTACAATCCCGACTACAATTGGTACAAATTGTATTTTACTAAGAGACATTTTTACTTAAAACATGAACAAAACTAATCAGAGTTTTTTTAATTTATTCAGAGATTAATAGGGTGATCGATTATTCGACTTTTTTCAATAACCGGTCTTCGAATATTCCGAATAGTTGCTATTTTGAAAAAACCGGTTTTCGGTTAATCATTTTAAAAATAACCGGTTAACCGGTTTTAATTCGAATACATAAAAATACAAAAATCAAATTATTTTTTGTAATAAAAAGTTAATTTGAATAAAAACAAAACAATTCACGAAGGTAAGGAACCTACAAAATACATAGATATGACTTAAGGTATGTTCAGACTTAACAAATATTTGACGATAAAACAAAAACAAGCGCGACCAGTAAATTGATTAAACTTAGGCTTTATTTTTAACAATTTCTATTTATTTGCTAAACTTTATGTCAAATATAATAATTGTACTTATGTACATATAATGTAGTTAAGAAACCGTTAAATAATGTTTGCTCTAGCCAAACGTTTTGCAAAAGCAAACAATTCTTTAAGAAAATTAGTGGTTACGTGTAGGACATCAAATATTTAATAGGTGTGAACATAGTTGTATACATTTTGAAAAACTTTGGTTTTAAAAAATTATAGGAATTTAATAAATTTATTATTTGAGATATTCACAGAAATTTATTTTAAATGAGTTAATTTGTTGATGGTTAAGCATGTCTATACGAATCAGTAAACTTGAGCCATATTTTTGAAAAGTTGCAAACAAAACCTCTTATCCCGGATTATATTTTTCAATGTTTTTTTTTTTTTTTTTTGTTTCAGCATTATAGAAACGAATAGTAATATGAACATGCTTTTTGTATGACATATCTGTCAATTCGTCGATCACTATTTAAACCCTTCCTTGAGATTGTTTGATTCCTTCAATTTTTTTTTAAGTTCTTGGTAATTGAATAAATAAAACTGAAGAATTTTTCCATATCGATGATTTCGCCGGTATGGTGTAGTTTTAAGCATGAAGATATGCTTGAACTACTGAAAAGTTTTTCATTCATTATTGGCAGCATATTTTAGTAAAGTATTATTTCCAGTCTCATAAAAACTACTTGGAACAGAGTCATGTTTTACTTGGCATATATTAATGTCAAGATTGTAGACTAATTAAAAGTGATTAATAAGTCATTACGCGATTTGTATTTACATTGCTCATAATGTTTTGTTACATTTTGTATTGACATTCTTTATTAAAAGTTTAAGTTTGCCAAATATTCAATTAGAAAAATACTTCAATTACGGGTACATTTATAACAAAAGTAAGGAAAACTTATATAAATTATACATTACTAAAATAACCGGTTTATTTTACTAAAATAACCGGTTTATTCGATATTCGAAAAATGGACTTTTTAAAATATTCGACTTGGGCAAAACTAAAATAACCGGTTAAAACCGGTCGAATACTATTCGATCGATCACCCTAGAGATTAAGTTAAAAACATGCGGTTTTCTAAAACCCAGATAAAGTTAAGATCTGTTTATTTTCTTTAATTAGAATTTATTTTTAAACTTAAAGTCTTATAAAATCAAGATTAAGATTAATTAAGTAAGAAGCCTTCATAAACCACTTTTAAGATCTCAATTGGAGCTTTTATCGACGACTTAAAAACCTTTAGCTGATGTTTTAAAGAATCACGTTTAGAAGTTAAACTCTATTTAACCAGCTTAAAAATCTGAACTCGAGACTTTATTGAATTTTGTTTACAAAATAAAATTGAATATCTGTCAAACTAAAGGTAAAACTTGTGATTTAACTAAACCATGTTTGAGCAAAAAATCATGGTAAGTTAAGGTTTCTAAGCTTTTTTCTAAGCGTTTCTAGAGTTTAATAACTTTGATTGAATATTTATTAAACTAAATTTGACGGTTTAACTTGGGATTAAGCTTAATAGTGCTCAACTGAAGCTGAATTATAAAACCAGTATTGGGCTTTAAACTTTAAATTTTCTAAAACAATCCAAATTTTTTTTTTTTTTTTTTTTTTTTTTATATTTTTAATTAGGCTTAAGTTCATTAAATTTAATTTTCATTAAATTATTTTTATGAAGAAAGGAATTTTACAACATGAAAATCAATTAAAATTTACTGATAATTTTTCATTCTTGACTCAATCTGGGCTCGAACCCAGGTGTTTACGGACAGGTTACCCTGACATGTTTCGATTGCAACCACTCAATCTCCTCAGAGGGCTTGCCGTTTAACACTCGCAGCCATCGACGACTGCTGACGTCATTAGTCAAACATCAATCCTTAAACCAAATTGTATTCAACCCTCTGAGGAGATTGAGTGGTTGCAAAATAACCACAATACTAATAATTTTCTAAAACAATTTAACTAAAATTAAGGTTATCGCTGTTTTCTAAAGTTACGTTCAAAATTAACTTTAAAAACTGTTTATTTAGTTTATCTGATTCTCGTTTGAATCTGTTTAAGCCAAAAAAAATTTGAAATTAACTAAAGCCATTATTATTTACATACTGGTATCGCGTTGGCTTTACAAAAAATGTATATTTTATTATTTTAAAATGTGCAAACTTTTAACAACAGACACAATATTTTGCTAATGCCATAGCCTGCTCTTAAAAAAATAAATTTTTTGACTATAAAATATTCTTTCATCATTATAAAAAAACATATTTTTTTATATGTTAGTGTGTTTTCGGTTTTAAAAATATATTTTTATTATTTTTGGAAAGAGAAAAGATAAAAATAATCTAACTACAAGTTTTGAATAACTAAACTAAACTTAGCTAAAGCTAACTATAGTTATGTTTTTTATATGCTGACTAGTTGTACTCCTGCCACTACTCCTGCAGCACTGCTTAACAGGCATTTTATTCGAAACCCACCCAGGGAGAAGGAGAGAATGAGAGAAAAAGTCCTTGTCTACACCACTTGAATATTGTAGAGGTTCTACATTCGTTGAATGTATTTTATACGTTTGATGCAGAATGTATGAAGTATAAAGTGTAAACTGCTATGATGTAGAATATTAGCAAGGATTATGGTATTTTGTGGTCTGCTTTACAAATTTTTTCATATGTTTTTTTTTATATAAATTCCTTATACTTTTGTTTGTAAATTTTGCATAAGTAGATGTGTTGTATGCGATAAAAATAGTGAAATACTGAAATTTCTTCATCATCCTTTTCACATAATATAAGAGATTTGTTTGAATTTATTTTGTTATTTTTCTTTCAAAATAATGAAAATATTATCAAGTGTGAACATGTTTTGAGGTTAAGTTTGATAGAAAAAAAAAGTATAGAAACATAAAAACATGTATGTATGTTTTTAAAAATGCAATAATTTAACTTATCTGGTGGTTTTTTTGTCTTTCGGTAAAGCACATTTTTAGTATTCACCCCTATTATGAAAGTCAACGTCGACACAAGTCAACGGCAGCATAACAATGATTATTTTTTCTTAGTTGTTATTGACAACAATCGATAACTATTGACAGTAACTTGGTATTTTCTACGGCGCTTGTGACTCTACGTCGAGTGGAATTGACACTGTTTTAGTCGACAGGAAATTTTGGGTCTTCTCGCCATACCTGGCGACTTTGAAACGGCTAGATTTTCCATTTGGTGCTTTTTAATGACGATTTTCCTGTTTTTTTTTTGGTTTTGTGAATCGTTAAAGTTACAGTAGTTCCCGCTTAAATGCACTCCTCTTAAATGCGCAAAATGTGCTGGCAAGCACAATTTTCACATAATTACATGAACAAAATCCCGCCTAAATGACCTCGCTCAAATGCGTTCCACGTTTTAATGATTCATTATTTTTGTCCGAAATTACATAAATTTTAACAAATAAATCGCTTAAATGCGCAACCAAACAACTTGCGTTTTTTTTTTAATATCCGTCAAGGCATTTATAAAGTTAGTTAAATTATTTTTGTCCTTATATGTATGGCAACACAAATATTTAAAACGGCAGTTGAAGTAAAAAAGTTAATTTCTCTTGAATTTCAAAAATCATAATATTCAACGACAAAGAAGAGAAAAGAGTGAATAAGTTGGAGCCGAAATATTGGTTTGAAAAAACATTTAAAGTTAAAAAAAAACCTTAGGCTCGACAATTTATTAATTCTTGAAAATAATAAAGGTCCAATAAAATACATATTATATACAAAACATATTTATATTTTTAATAAATATGTATGTGCATAAGTACTTATGTTAGAATGTTTAGTTTATTGAATTAGTTTTAATATTATATTCAATTTCGTATAAGAACTAGGTATAATAAATTTTATTTTCCCTTATAACTAAAAAATTACGTTTAAATGACTATTCAGTTTTTTAAGCGAGGTTTTTATAAATGCGTTGATTGCGCATTTATCCGGGTTATCGGTTAAATGATTCCCCGTAGAATCTGCCTTATATTCAGCCTTATAACGGTTGCCGTTGTCGTTAACGACTAAGTCGTTTTTTGTAGTAGATTAAAGAACACAGGTTGTGTGTTACTTTAATCTGTTACAGAAAACGACACCGTCGTTTAAGGCAACGGCTACCGTTATAAGGCTGAATAATTGTTCAACTGGGAGTAACAGTAACTTAACCTTACCGTTAAAAAGTAAGACCAATCTATTTCTCACAGATTGACACGTTACATCTTACTGCTAACCATAATCGTTCTAATTGCTTAACATACACACTTATAAAATTATTACAGTAACTGATTGTGGGTTATTAAATTCGTTTTCCGTACTGTTAAATTTGAATAAAAATATATGTAGTTATTTTACGAATAATTTTATTTTTTAACATTTATGTTTGTTATTCAAAAAATATGCTGTTTAATAAATAAAAAATTTAAAAATGACTGTAAAAATCATTTGTTTTAAATGAAATGTAAATGATCCGTTTTTTAAATGAATTTTAATTTGTTTAAAATGAATTTTCGTTTGAATTTAACTACATAATATTTTGAGTGCATTAAATGAAGCAGCTGATTTGCAACGTTACTGTTACTTCCGGCTAATTGAGCCTTTAATCGTGGTTTAATATAATTTCAAGTTTAAGTTGTTGTTGTTTTTTAAATTCTTAAGTTTTAGTTTTAATCGTAATTAATAAATTAACAAGTTTTAGAATTAATGGTGGACTTATAAATTCCTCACTTTTAAACTTTATTGTGGTTTTAAATAAACTTTAAAGTCTCAGATTTAAAGACCGAAGCACATAGAATCCGTCGTTTTTTTTGTACCAATCCTTTTTTTAACTGGAAAAGTAACGTGTCAACCTTCTTTGAGTAACTTTGTTGACAAATACTAAATCAGTTGTTTTTGATTGTGTTTTAAAATAAACTCTTAACACCGCTGCTTAGTGCTCGGTTCGGTAGATTTGTGGAAAACACAATCGTTTCCCTGTTTGTCATCTTTCGAACACAAAAATAATACTGTTCTTATCCAACTCATCAAAAATATTAGAACATTTAATTCCGTTCGGCTTTTTTAAAAAAACCACAAACTTCATTGTGTTCGGTTCTGCTCATTAATGTTCGTTCGTTTTTGTAGTGCGTAGCGCCCGTTTTGCTGGTAGAGAACCAAATATTTTTTACAAAACAAAATAAACATACGAAAAAAAAATTTTACAAAAACAAAACATGTACACAATACACACACAAGCTGTTGGTGCTGCGGTCGTTGCTAAAAAATTTTGTTTGTTAATTTCTTGGTCAATGTAAAAAAAAGAACAATTGTAGTGAACTGTTCTGTTTTTTAACGAAGAACAGAACACTATATAATGTTTGTTTTTTCTTGAAAATAGTTACGAATTGTGTTAAGGGTTGTGTTCGTATACACAAACACAAAAAAAAAATAGATATCATTCGTGGGTGTGTGAGCCGACCGCTAAATAATTTTCTGTTTATTTTCGAACACTGGTTTTTGATACAAAATTCAATTAAAATACACATTTTCAATGGAATTTGAAATTTCTTTAATTATAACTTTGCTTTATAGATCTCGGAAGTGTCTTAATATAATTCTAGTTTATTTATTTTATTTTTGCGGACACACAACACAAAAAATTAAATTTAAACAAAGCAATTAAAAAACTGATGGCTGTCAAATAACTCAACGTACGTAAAAAGTTGCCAAACTTTAGTACTTTGCGTTAACGGAAACGTACTGAATGAGACAAGGCACATAAGAAAACCTATATTTCAACTTAGTTGCTTTAATGCTTTTGTTTCCAACTCAAGCAATAATGGTTTTTTAAAAAAAGTTCCAGTTTAAGTCATGTTAATGGCTTAAAATAAAATTTTATTTACATTTTAATCAGTTCATTTAACATAATTGAGGAAAAGCTTCAATTAACGATTGACTTAGGGCTTCAGTTAAAGCTTTAAAAGTGGTTGAGCAAACAACATAATTTAATTCTGTGTTATGTTTTAACAAATTTTAATATAATCTGTATTACTTCAATCTAAGTAAATTCCATATTTTACCAAAACTTAAACCCAATTATAAAAAAAACTCAATTATAATTTTTTCCATTTAAATAAACTTTAATTCAAATCCAAATTAATATTACAGCCCTAGGAAATCACTTTTTGTATAATTCTCTGCCAGCTTAAAGCTTTTTAGCTTAACTTTTAAAACTTTTCCCAAAACTAAATCAAACTTTGCAGCAAATCCGCGCACTAAATATATTTAATACCAATTTCGCTTGTATATAAAATCGTAAAATACAAATTTTTTTTCTACTTTAACTTTCAATGCAAATAAATGCAAAAACCTTTTTTGCAACTAATTTTTGGGCGTTTTAATGGAATTTTGTTGTACAAAATTGTACACTGAAAAACAGATTGCCAAAGCAAAAGTTATATCTGCTAAAACAAATAAATAACTAAAATTTTCAAAAAAAAAAAAAAAGTTTATGCAGATTGTTTACTCATAACTCGGAATTAAAGCAAAGAGATTTATTAAAATACTAGTGCAAATGCACACAGCAGTAAATGTAACTGGATGTAGCGACATCGTACCGAAACAACCCTTAAAACAAGCCACAAAGATTTTGACTTTCAACTATCAGGGTTTTTAAACCAAAACATTTCGTGCAGCAGTTGCTACAGCTCATGTAGCAAGTATCATTTGGGAAGTAGTGTTGCGAACAACAAGTGGATATTAGTTGCAGCCATATAAAAGGGTTAACATGGAAAATGTGTCACTGTTTGGGGGTGAAATGCAGAAGTGTGGCCTTAGGAGAAAATTGTGTACCACAGAAAAGCTTAACTAGATAAAATATAATATTAGAAACGTTCAAAAAAGAGATAAAACAAAAAATTTAGTTTCTCTTTGTCATAGTTGAAAAAAACCGCAATATTTAATTTTAAATGTTTTTTAAATAACCTCTAGTTAAGCGCTTTTTATCATCCCTGCAAATAAAATTGGACCACCTGATCCATTTTGATAAAATGGACTACTCCATGGACTAGTCCGATGTAATGCAAGCATGGACCATGTCATTGTTAAAAAGTGTTTGTAGTGAGACGACATATCTTCGTTTTTTAACGACATGCTTTCGTTTTTAAACGACTTTAAAACTAATCCTCTTGAGTATACCATGGAGTAGTTTTAAAACTACTCCTTAGTGGTCCAAAGGAGGGTTATATGGTCCTCTCCTAGGACATCGTAATGTTAAATAGACCAGGTTTATTCCATACGTTTGGGTTAGTTTTGGACTAGTCCTGGTCCCTTGTGGACTACTCTTTACACGCGTGCTTGGACTGGTCCTATTATTTGCAGGGATGGTTTAATATATTTTTTAAGATTCAGATGTATTTGCAGATTTATTCCTTAATTTAATTTGGAAACATCAGGTTTTTGAAAATTAAAGAATTATACTTAGGGCTAATAAATCCGAGCGAGTTAAACTCTCTTTTTGTTTTAAAATGTGTTTAAACCAACAAATCTATAAATCACCAAACATATAAACCATCTTTAAACGCATAAAATTGGACGTTTAAACTACCAATACAGACCATATGAAATTCATAAAAATTATCGTAGTGCTGCCACATGTTATTTTTTTAACCACATATAATACATGAGACACTGATTTATAGTTGTTGAGTATAAACTACATATAAATTCAAGTTTAGTTCAACTAAACCAGCGTTTAAAAAATCAGTGATTTATTAGCCATTAATCGTGCTTTGAAAAAAGCAAATAAAAATTTTATCTTAAACTTGGTTTAAAAAAACCTCAAGTTTACTACTTTTTATCAAGGTTTTATAAATTTGAAAAACTATCGTAGTTTTATAAATCCCTAATATTCAGACTTAATCTTGAATTTATAAATCCTTTTTCGTGGTTTTATTGATCCTCAATATTTAGATTTTATCGTGGTTTTATAAATCCTTAATAATGGTTTCATGCATGTTTAAGAATTTGTTTTTAAGAAATGGATTAATTTGCGCTTTTATAAACTCATAAATTTAAACTTAATCTTGTTTTTATAAAGTTTCAAGTTTGATACTAAATCGCGGCTTTAAAAATTCCTTATTTTAAACTTAATTTGGCGCTTACGCCCACTTTTTCTATTAAGCGCATAACTTGATAACGGCTTGACCGATTTGGATGATTTTTTCTTCAAAATCATCGCCATGGTCCAACTAAGGTTTTTACGCCCACTTTAACGCCCACTTTTTTCGATTTACCTAAAATCAGAAAACGGCTCCATCGATTTGACTAATTTTTCTTTCAAATGTTCGTATCTTTTTAACGGATTTTAAAAACCGAACGCAAACATTTTTCCTAATTTGGACAGGACAACGTCTGTCGGGTCAGCTAGTCGTTTATAAAAAATGAAAAATGTTTGTCTGTTTGTATGTTGGCTTATAGACTCCTAAACTATTGAACCGATTTTCCTGAAATTTATACAGTAATATCACGTAAGCCCTAAAAATAAAATAGGCTACTTATTTTTTCGACAGGGGCAGGGGAATTGGTACCCCCCCATAGGATGCCAATATTAAATATCGGATATCTTAAGAGTTGCTGCACGCATTTTGTTGAACTTTTGGTAGTAGGATCTTCTGAGCCCCATAATTGAAATAAAATAGCAGAGGGGGAGGTGGTACCCACCATAGGACGCCAATGTTTAATATTGCATATATTAAGAACTGTAGTAGTGAGAATGTTCAAACTTTGCAGAAGTCACTCTTATGGTATACTACACTATTGAAAATAAAAATAAAGCGGGTAGGCGCAGGGGGGAAATACTTCCTATAGGATGCATATATTAAATATCGCTCAACTGAAGAACTATAAAAGGGAGAGTCTTCAAATGTGGTTAAAGCTACTATTATGGTAAACTATAAATTTCAATATAAAAATGGGCGGGAAAGACAGAGTAGGAGCAGTACCCCTCATAGATAGAAATATTAATAAGAGCCGCTGCACGCATTTTGTTGAACTTTTGGTAGTAGGATCTTCTGAGCCCCAAAATTGAAATAATATAGCAGCGGGGGAAGTGGTACCACCCATAGAACGCCAATGTTTTATTTAGCATATCTTAAGAACTGTTATAGTTAGAATGTTTAAACTTTGTAGAAGTCACTCTTATGGTATACTACACTATTGAAAATAAAAATAAATCGGGTAGGCGCAGGGGGGGGGGGAATACCTCCCATAGGACGCATATTTTAAATATCTCTCAACTGAAAAACTATTAGAGAGTCTTCAAACGTGGTTAAAGCAGTGTAGCGAAGCGCACCGGGTTAAGCTTGTTAAATATATAAAGATTCAATGAATAAATAATGATAAAAAAAATCTACATTATCTTTAAAGATTTCCATATTATATGCGCTTAACATAATTTTATTTCGGCGGGTCTGTGGTTGCCAATGTGTCCCAAATAGGGTAAACTTTCAAAAATTTTTCTTTTTTTACTGTGATGTAGGGTATCATATGTTCAGAATTGACCGCTCTTTTGTTCTTTATTGAACGTAATTTTTTTTTTATAATTTATTAAGCAATTTTTGTTGAAAAACTATCATTATTTATCATTTCATCAAGTGTGCTGCTTGTATTAAGTGCAATTTTATTATAAACACACTCCTTTTGCTCAACAACCGAAAATATTTTTTTTATTCCTTCCCTTCCAAACCTTTTTTTCCTATTTTCTCTCCATTAGCAACATTTTGTTGTTGGAAAAACTGCAAACATATGGAAATTGTTTTCGAATGTTTTTTAATGCAATTTTTTTTTTTTTTTGAAAGCAGAGTAGTTTTATCCCACATTATTATGTGTCTGCACGTTTACTTTTAAACAACATACTGCATCATCATTATCACCATCATAACCATCTTCATCATCATCTTCTTCAGTATTTTGTGGTGGTGTATTACTGGCTGTTCCAACTTTTAAGAACTTCCAAGGTTGTAAAATAGTAATAGCAAACTGTTAACATTTTTAAATAAAAAAACAATATATTCAAAAATAATTTGAAAAAACTTGTACAAAATTTTAACTTAAATTGCAAAATGAATTCAAGAACCTTCACTCGTATCATCACTAACGAGATCCACTAATAGAAAACTTGTTTTGCAGAGAGATAAATAAATTTTATGCAATTTCAAAGATTTTTGAAAAAACATAGTAGGGGAGGGCCTTTTCTATTTGCTACAAAGATGTAAAAAGCTTCAATGCATAGTAAAACTGAATGAAAAAGTATAGATACATGAATAGATGTTAAAATGGCTGAATGAATAGTTTATTTTTTATTTTTCTGTTCTTTTTTAGATGTTGAGTTACTTAAATTGATGATACTGTCATTTATTTTGTAGAGCAAGATTGTGTCTGTTGTAGGAATTTTCTATGGTTGTAATGATTGTAATTTTGGGGTTTTTAATGGAAAGAAAGGGAACTTTGTACCAGGTATACATACATAGATGTTAAGAGAGAATTTTACTTTTAATGGTTCATTAGGTTGTTATAGAGATAAAGGTAATTTTGTACAAGTAACAAGCACAATTAACTAAATTATACTTAAACACAAAAGATAACCACAAAAAGAAAAAAACTTTGGCATTTTATATAAACCAAGAATAATGAAAATTGATAAAAAAAATCGATATTAAAGATTTCAATGCCCTCGATTTAAAAGAAATTTATGTGGTCCTTGGAACCATGAAGAAAGTTCATCTTAAGCTTTTCATACAAATGTGATTAAACAATATTTTAAGTTAAACTGGTGAAGTTAATTTAAAAAAAATCTTAAAAGAACCTTTCTATATGAAAGATTTTAAAGAAATATTTGTGGTCCTTTGAACCAAAAATAAAAAAATCTTTGGTTTTGCTGATAACTATAGTAAAATAAAATTTTAAGTTAACCTTATAGTAAAATTTTGCTAGTTTGATTTTAAGAAGCATATATAAAATGAGACAATACCAAAGATTAATAAAATGAATATGGTCCTTCGAACCATGAATTAAGAAAATCTTTATCATATATTAACTTTTTTCCTCTTATGTACATATCTTGAAATGAAAGCTCTGTAATAATGTTTTTTGGCCAAAATAGGCTTTTATTTTTACTGTTAATAAATAAATAAAGAAATAAATATGGTTATTTAAAATTTAAAGTTTGATTCAATGTTTATAAAAACCTTTAAAACAACTTATTTTCAAATCAAGCTTAAAGTTAAGTTTATGTCTCAGAAACATAGCTTTATATTGCTTACATTTTGCCGGCGTTCTTATGGTCATCATCGTTAACTTTTTAGTAATTTAAAAGATTACAATGCGGCTCGTTTCATTTTCCTTTTTTTAGCCTTTATCCGTAGTTAGTTTTGTAAATACATTAATCTGTTTGAGCAGGCCATTTTTATGTCTTATTTTACCTTAAAAGTATTTCATTTTATAGCTTACTTTAAAATAAACCGCAGTTTATTTTGTCGTTATACTTTAGATTTAATCGTAGCTCGTTTTATAGTCCTTATTTTGCTTTAGTCGTGGTTCATTATGCAGACATATTTAACTTGAATCGCAGCTCGCTTTTTGTCATTCGTCAGATTTAATTGCAGATCATTTCATAGTTATATTGAAGTTTCGTGATCGTAGTACATTTTCTAGCCATATTCTATAGCTTCAATTTGAACCAAAGATTGGCTGAAGCAAAAAATATGTGAAATATTGAAGGAATAGGACTATTGCAAGAAAACTTTATAAATTGATATTTAATTCACTAAACACATTTGAAAAATAAAAATGGTTAATTATTACAAAATAAAAGAGTTATAGATTTTTTGATCTTATTTGGGTTACCCTGTACTATAGTCATATTTTAGCATCAGTTTGTAGCTAATTTTTAAGCCAAACGTTAGCTTTTTTATACCATCCACCACAATAAGTTGTGAAGAGGGTATACTAAGTTTGTCATTCCGTGTGAAACTTTTTTATTATTCATCTCAGACCCCATAAAGTATATACATATATTCTGGGTAATTGAGTAATTCTAAGTCGATTTAGCCATGTCCGTCTGTTGAAAACACGCTCACTTTCGAAAAACTCAAAAGAACTAAACAAACTGGGTGTCAAATTGTTTGAAGTTATCCTTAGAAGTTTGGGATTAAAATCCAGCAAAATCGGTTCAATAGGATCAGAGCTATGAATCAAAAAGTGGAACCACCACCTAAAAAAAAAATTGATAATTTTGTTACAAAAACTAACATAAATGGTGGAACAATGCACAGAATGATATTAGATTTTGCAAGAATTCGTTTTATTCAACTGGAAATCACGCTGAAAAATTTCGTGAAGATCGGTCCATAATTTACCCTACGCCTCATATAAACCCTACTCCCGGAAAACAGTTTTGTACGCCTAAGACCATAATTAATAATGTCATCATAACAAAATTTGGCTCGCCACAGTTTTATATGACTGGAAATGACACTGTGAAGTTTCGTGAATATCGGTTGATAATTTACCCTAGGCCCCATATAAACCCTACTTCCGGAAAACAGTTTAGTAGGGTACTCATTTAATCGACCTTTTGCTTAAATCGGTTAATCGCTCGATTAATTAACCGGCGTTTTGGTTTAATCGGTTAATAATCGGTTAATTTTGTTTTTGATCGGTTAACCGATTAATAAAGTTTTTTATAAATTAAGTAATTTCAATATATAAAAATGCATTAATTGCTTATTATTTGGAGTGTATAAGTAAAAAAAAACAATTACATACCAAACATAACAATTCTTGAACTAAAACGAGCAAGCAAAAAAAAAAAACAATTCATAAATATGCAATACACCCAGAAAAAAATCAAGTTAAAAACGTCGAAAACAAGGTTGAGATAACATTTTTCGGTGGTGATTTTGCTTCATACGTTTTTCATGTTAATTCAACCTGATTTTACAATAACTGCGAACAACATTTTTTCTTTTGAAATAACTATAATTCATGTTAATTTAACATTGCAGTAAAGTTAGAGCAAAATGTAATTAATATTGAAATAACAACCGGAATCACGTTGAATGAAAGTTATTTCAAGTTGAAACAACGTGAATTTCATGTAGAATCAAATTTTAACAGTGTGAAGAAGCTTCAGAGACAACATTTGCATTTATGTAAGAATAATTCAAAACACTTACCTTGTAACACATGTTTCACTTATTTTGTATTCTCCCCTGTTAACAGAAGCATCAGCAGAATCGCCCGATATGGTCATCATTCTACTTTGAAAACTTAATGTACTATTTAACTAAACAATTTTAATTAAAAGAATACGGGAATTGTCTTCTTTTTATAACATATTTTAAAAATGAAAATAAAAAATGTACATACTTAAGTATGTATGCATGTTAATTTAACAAGATACACTTTTGATTTTAATATAAAACAGGTTTTTATGGGTTCAATATTGAATCCAGATTTATTTATATTTTAATATTTTTTATTTTTTATTTTTTTAACAGTGAATAATATTAAATAAACGTAATTTAAGGTTATTTTAATATTTTTCATTTAAAATTAATATGAAATAATGATAAATTTAAGTAAAGGGCATACTTTTGCTGAAATTTAACATGATTCTCAATCAACATTTTTCCATGTTAATTTTACATGGGTATTTTTTTCTGTGTGTATGCATTTTTCAATTAATGCGCAAGGTGTGGTATCAAGTCATATCGTCATAATATCCTAAAAAATAAACTGAAAAATATTTAAATTTGTTTAAAATAAATATTGTTGTGTTTCAAACAAAATAAAAATTGTAATGCTGTGTTCATTGATTCTTCATAACTGTATAGTAGAAATCTATATTATAAGCGGTAGCTTACAACAGTCATATCGTTGGCTAAATATGCAAACCTGCTAACTCACTTTCAGCACATTTTACAGGAGAGACAAAAAACTGTTTATTTTTCCTATTTGAAGCTTGATAGAAAATTAAAATTACAGTCAGTTTTACACACTTCAAGACTTTAATAGAAGAAAAACTACATGCTGGTTGACGAGGCGTATCTTTCTCTACCACACGGCATCAAAATCTCAATTTGAATAAAAAGTGGTTTGCATATTAAGCCGACGATATATATTTCCTGTAATTATTTTAAGACATAAGACTTTATGACTACCTTGTGAATCCAGAAAATATTTACGTATTTATTCAAAAATAAACTGAGATAATTTTATTAGTTATTTCAATAGTTAAAGGACATCTTATACAATAATCATTTAGAAAAATAATTTGGTTTAAATGTTTAGGATTAAAGCGATTATTTTCTTTAGTTTTGACAAAAGTTGACTTGGAAACAATTCTTTCACTTATCGTAGATGAATATCTAATATCTCAGTACTTTTCCAGGATTTTTCTTAACATATAAAATTCTCCATTATGCCAAATTTTTAACACTACTAATTGTTTCGGTTAATTTTGTTAAAAGACTGACATGAGAAGCTATGATAAAAAACAAATAACTAAACACAAATATATAAAAAGTACGTGAAACAAAAAAAAAGGTATTGGCAATCATATATTTAACCCATTTTTCGCCACATTCCTGTTGATCGATGAAGAAGATAAAAAAAACATTGAAAAACAATGTAATTTAAGTCATTGGTCGGCGGAAAATGGGTTAAAATGAAAATCACTGAACACCTTCTTTGTTTGTATGAAAAAATATTTTCTTAACAAATAAATTTTGTATATGAGATAAAACAAATAATTAAAAACACACAAAAGTAAATTATTTTACTTCGGTTAATCGGTTAATCGGCTGAAATTAACCGGTTTAATCGTTAATCGAAAAAAGCCAATTTGAAATTAACCGATCAGTTAATCGGGTAGTAATTAATCGGTTAACCGGTTGACGGTTAACCGAATGAATACCCTACAGTTTAGTACGCCTAAATCCGTAAAAAATAATGCTAACATAACCAAATTTGGTACATCACAGTTTTATAGAACTAGAAATGACACTGTGAAATTTCGTGAAGATCGGTGCATAATTTACCATAGGCCTCATATAAAGCCTACTCTGGTAAAATAATTAAATACGCGGTAAACTTTATGCAAATGTTATGCAATTTTGTGATATACACAGAAAAAATTATTTTTCCAATTCAAACAAAAAATTTGTAGAAACAAACAATTTTTTGTCTGAAATCGGTCCTATAAACAAATTCGCATATTCAAACAATTTATTTGCATTTTGTTTATTGAAAAAAAAACACTAATTTTTTCAAACAAATAATTTAACTGAATCAAACAAAAAGTTTACTGAAATTCATATACTAAATTTCAAAATAAAAAAAAAAAAAAAAAAGGTTTTTGCACAAGCAATGATGCGCGCACAAGCAGGCACTATATTAGAAGATGATGGCAGAGAGAGCAGAGCGGCCGGCTGGCTTTGAGACACAGTTTTTTGTTGGAATAATTTTTGAACGAAGTCTTTTCTTAAAACACACAATGTTTTTCGTCATCACTCACTGTTTGCTGTATCCTTTCCTTTGCTAATGAAGAAGAAATGTAACCCAAAAACGGCGACAGACCGACTCGATATGTTTTTCGTCATCATTATATTTTTGTATTTGATGTATTTAAGCAAACAATTTGAAAAAATTGAATACGGTATTTTGTTTTTTTTAACCAACTTTGAAACTAACCAAAAATTTATTTTGTTTCTTATAATGTTGTTGTTGTTTCTGGTGTTTAAAAAGAGTGAAACGTTTTTTTACCTGATATTTTTTTGTTTTTTTTTTAACCTCTTCATCTCTCTTACTGTTGTACTTTTTAAAGTGGCCAAAAATAGAGTGTATGTGTTTTTTGTTGTAGTTCTTATATTTCACATTAAGAACCCTACAAGAAATGGATGACCTAAACTAAAAAAAAAAAAAATTTTTACTAACACACTTGCAACAATTTTACATTAGTTGTACCACTCTAACATATATGTTAGAGTAGAACAACTGAAAACACCACAAAAATGTCAATTTTTTTTTAATTTTTGTTATACATACTGGCTTATATTTGTGAAAATTTGTGAATTGTTTAAATTAAATACTGCAAAATATTTTAATAATTATTAAATTACTAGCATTTAACCCGCTACTTCGTTAGCGTCTCCTTTTTCTTCGTGGACATATTTTTATGCCAAAGTTTATTTTCAAAAAAGTACCAGGCACCTGTCCCCTTATTTTTTTTAACGCACAACAATAAGTGTTAAATTTTTTGGATCTCTTTAATTTTGGATTTTTTTGGTTAGCGGAATCGATTTGGCGAGAGGACAACCTTCGGTCCAAAAGTCAGCTTTTTAGCTTCAAGAGTTTAGGATGTGCGATGATGAATCCGTCAGTTACTTTACAAATTTATATTATATAGAGATGGAGAAAAATGTTGAGAAAACAGTAACAAAATTAGGAACGATTTTCACACCTTAAACGTTTGAATTTCAAAAAAGGGGCAAACCTGTTTTGTATTTTTTAGATAAGCTAAAAATGTGATACAATATTTATTTACCCTTTTACACCCCAAAAAGGTCTTCCTTCAAAAAAGTACCAGACACCTCTCCGTTTATTTTTTTTAATGAACAATAATTAGTATTAAATTTTTTGTATCTCTTTTTGTTTAGGAAATATACGATTAGCGAATTGCTGATGTTTTTTATCTCTTTTAGTTTAGGAGGTATGAGGTTCGCGGGATCGATATACATAGGTACAATTTTCACCCCTGAAACGTTCGAATTTCGAAAAAGTACCAAATTCGCATTTGTATTTTTTAGATAAGTAACAAATGTTATTTAATTTTTATTTCTATACGTATTGGCTTAAAAGCTAGATTTACTACATAAAACGACCGAATTTCGTTAAAGTACCAGACACCAATTTGCTTTTTTATTTAATGCACAAAAATAAATATTAAATTAAAAAAATTACCAGTTTATTAAAAAAAAAAATCCCTCTTACAGATTCTCACTCAGGAGCTTGCATGTTTAATTTTATGTTTCTAGATCCAATAAATACGGATATATAAAAGGTACCAGTTAAAGAACAAAATAGTACCAAAAGCCCTCTTACAGATTTTCATTCACTCAGGACCTTGCATGTTTAATTTTATGTTTCTAGGTCCAATACTAACGGAAATTCAAAAAGTACCAGTTAAAGAACAAAGAAGTACCAAAAACTTCCCTCTTATATATTCTTATCCACTTAGGGCATTGCATCTTGAATTTTATGTTTCTAAGTCCAATAATAACGGATATTCAAAAAGTACCAGTTTAATAACTAAAAAGTACCTATAAGCGCTTTTAGAGATTCTCATTCACTCAGGACTATGCACGTTTAATTTTATTTTCATTAGACCAACATTAGCGAAAATTTAAAAAAGGACCAGTTAAAAAACGAAAAAGCACCAAAAAGATCTCTCTAACAGATTGTCATTCACTCAAGACCTTCCATGTTTAATTGCATGTTTCTGGGTTCAATACTAACGGAGATTCAAAAAGTACCAGCTAACGAATAAAAAAGTACCAATAAGATCCCACTTAAAGATTCTCATTTACACAGTATCGTGCATGTTTAATTTTATGTTTCTAGGTCCAATACTGACGGAAATTCAAAAAGTACCAGTAAATGAACAAAAAAGTACCAAAAACTTTCCTCTTAGATTCTTATCCGCCCAGGACCTTGCATGTTTAATTTGATCTGTCTATGTCCAATACCAACGGAAATTCAAAAAGTACCAGTCCAAGATTAAAAAAGTACCAAAAAGTTCACTCTTAGAGATTCTCATCCATCCAGGGCATTGCATATTGAATTGTATGTTTCTAGGTCCAATACTAACAAAAATTCAAAAAGTACCAGTTAATGAACAAAAAAGTACCAAAAAGTTTCCTCTTATAGATTTTCATCCATTCAGGACATTGCATGTTTAATTTTATTTTTATAGGTCCAATACTAACGGAAATTCAAAAAGTACCATTTTATGAACAGAAAAGTACCAAAAACTTCCCCTTATGGATTCTTAACCACTCAGGACATTTCATTTTGAATTTTATGTTTCTAAGTCCAATATTAACGTAAATTCAAAAAGTACCAGTTAATGAACAAAAAAGTACCAAAAAGTTCCCTCTTATAGATTCTCATCCATTCGGGACATTGCATGTTTAATTTTATTTTTATAGGTCCAATACTAACGGAAATTCAAAAAGTACCAGTTAATTAACAGAAAAGTACCAAAAACTGCCCCTTATGGATTCTTATCCATTCCGGACATTGCATGATGAATCTTATGTTTTTAGGTCCAACATAAACGATAATTTAAAAAATACCAGTTGTAGAACCAAAAAGTTAAGTAAAATATCAAATTTCTCGTATTTCCCCTTTTTGGTACTATTTTCCCCCCATTAAAGTATAAAAAATTTCAGTATAATAGTGGCAGCCCATAATTTAGTACGAATATTTCAATAAATGGAGAAAAATGTTTTTTAAAAAAAGTACCAAAAATAGTTACGATTTTTACCCCTTAAATGTTCGAATTTCGAAAAAGTACCAAATTTAAATTCGTATATTTTTGTTAGGTTTCGAATGTGGTATTAACTTTGTTTCTATGTTTATTGGTTCAAAAGATAGATGGGGTGTCAAAAAAGTACTAAAATTCAGATATTACCCGTTTACTCCCAAATAGGGCCGAATTTCAAAAAAGTACCAGACACCTGTCCGCTTATTTTTCTAAAGAACAACGATAGGTATTAAATTTTTTTTGTATCTCTTTTAGTTTTGGAGATATAAGGTTACCGAATTTTCCCGTTTTTACCCTTTTTTACCCCCTAAACATTCGAATTTCCAAAAATCCCGTCTTAGTGGATCGATTTGGGGAGTGACCAATCTCTGGTCCAAATTTCAAGTGTCTAGCTTCAGGCGTTTAGGCTGTGCGATGATGAATCAGTGAGTCAGTGAGTCAGTGAGTCAGTGAGTCAGTCAGTAACGTTACAATTTTATATATATAGATTAAAATAAATAAAGAAAATCCAAAGGATTTGGGTAAGTAAGTTAAAAAAATGCGAAAAAGAAAAACGCGAAGCTGAAGATGCGGAAAAGCCTAAACAAAATTTGGATGAAGCCAAAAATACTCATATCCGAAGATCCCAGTTGGCCAGGTGCATATTTGAATGTGTCGAAAATTAACAGAAACGTTAAAATCTATGGATGGACACATCGTTTAAGACGTCAAGGCAAAGGTTTAATTTTTTATTTACATTACGGATTTCTACAATGTTTGGTACACTAAAACCTGTGCCAGAAGGCAAATCGGTAAGTTTCGTTTCGTGAACAATATTGTAGAAACTCATTTATTTGTTTTATGCACCAGGTGGACACGAATTGCATGTAGATTACTGGGAATTAATTGGTTTGGCTCCTGCTGGCGGTGCTGAAAGTATTCTCAATGAAGAGGCTCATCCCGATGTTCAGTTGGATAATCGTCATATTATGATTAGAGGCGAAAACATTTTTCCGTGTTAATTCTTCCACCTGCAGTGAATGGTGTAAACGCATACGTACAGCAGTCAACTTGATTTGGTTGCATTATAAGGAGCCAGAGTTGGTTATACGATATTCAGAGGTATGTTATCATGAAAATTTGTTTTTAAACAAAATTAAGTCGTCTTTTTTTTTGTATTTTACAGTATTTTGCAAATTGTAGCGAAAAACACAAATCTAGCACTTCTTGATCGCACAGTAACCTCTTTAGTGTGTGCTCTTTACAATTGTGAGGAATCAGACACTCTTTATGGTCTAAAAAGTTTTTAGTAAAAACTAAACAAAGCAAACGTTTCGAATGGATACAATATGTAGTAGAATTGTACAATGATATTTAAAAGCAGTTAAATGGTGCTTGATCTAGCCAAACGTTTTGCAAAAACCAATAACTTTTTAATAAAACTATTGGTTACGAGCAACGTCTAATATTTAATAAAAAAAACTGTTATCATCTGACGTTTATGAAAGGAGGAATAACTGTATCGGTCCCTGTTTTATTAAGCCTTTTTGCAATATTCCCATTCTTTAAATATTTCACTTGGTTTTTGCTAAAGCCAACCTTTGGTTAACATTGATGCTATAGATGTAAACATATACTTAGGAATGATTCTAATGAAACTATGAGATATTCTGGTAGTGTAGGGTCATTCCTTAGTATATGTACTTATCTATAGCATCAATGCTAACCAAAGGTTGACTTAAGCAAAACCCAAGTGAAATATTGAAGTTGGGACCATTGCAAAAAAGCTTTATAAAATTTAAATTACCACATAGGACAAAAAATAATTATTTATTTATTTAATTTATTTTGTAAAACGAACAAATATTGAATTTTATTTAAAATAAAAAACAAAAATATGTGTGAGAATTTAATAAAATTAATCGTGTTTTATTTAAGCTAAAAATACGTCAGTAGTGACGAATATATGCATCAGTACTGACTAGTCAGCTGGGACCGGTATATGCATCAGTACTGACTAGTCAGCTGTGTCCGGTTCATACATCAGTACTGATATGTAAAGAGTATAAGAGTAAACAGATCAGATATATGTTTTATCTACCACAAAATTCATAGGTTAAAGAAGGATGCAAAATCACACGTACACAAAAGTTCAGGTCATTTTTTTCACGTTGGCCTTAAGAAAATGATAGAAACTTTGTTCTACGCGATGACCGACATCTGTATCAGCAATGTCGGTCATATGATAGGTCAAATGACCGTCACTATTCTTGTAGGGAAGTGTTGCTTACGATCAAATAAAAAAATGCAAAAAGACGACAACATTACAAAGCGTTAAATATTTCATACAAAATTATGAAAACTTGAAACCAATAACGCGTGTATTATATTTTTGAATGGTTGTCAACATTTTTGTTTGTTAAATAAAAATCAAACAAAAATTTTAATTGAATCAGTAAAAAAATTTGTAGAAATTAAAAAAAATTTCAAACAAGCGTTTGTTTGAATATAATTCGGCAATAATTTTTTCTGTGTACGGTTCATAATTTACATTAGATTCCATTTTAGCAGCCTTCTGAAATTCACTGCAAACGCTTAAACTAATTGCTGTATTGAAATTTATGTTTTTTAATACCAGAAATCGTTCTGCAGAATTTGGGATGATTGGTTCATAGCTTACCATGGCTTCAATATAAATTGCCCTCCTGAAAATCATTTAGATTCGGCTTAAACTGTTACGAATCATGATATTTTACTCAAGCTAGTTAATTTTGCAAAAAAAAAAAGCATTAAACTTTCTGATTGTCGGTCAATAATTTAATATAGGTTTAAACCGCAACCAATTTTAATGCAGATATCTGTTTTTATAAAGATTATAATAATAAATAGACATCATACATATATAACTCCTAAAACTGGCGGTGGAGGGCGCTATATTCGGCACAGCACTCTAACTTGTTTCACATTATATACAGCTACTCCCACTATAAATGGAACATTTTATAAATATACTTATCGGCGCTTCCTTTCTTAAATAATATTTTTCATTCATTCAGCCTTTTTCATTTCTTTATGTTTTTTTTAGACTTTATCTATGTGTCCCACATTAGGTGTGATTAGACATGTGTAATTGTCAAGTTTTTTTTTAAATTTTTAAATTCAACTCCTTACTTTTTAAAATTTTTATTACAAACATTGTTACAAACTGCTGAGTATGCAATAGAATCTCCCCAAACATCATGGTCGGTCGCCAAACAATTTCGTTGTTAGTTGAAGAAAAAATCATTCATTCCGTTGATAAATCTATCAAATTAACAAAAAGTCATATACCGCATAATAATGAAACAATGACACATTTTTGTTACAAAAATATCCTTTATTATCCTTAGCTTACACATTTTTGTTTTAGTTTAAAAAAAAAACTATCTCACATTGTTGATTGAGTGAAATATTTGTCTTAACACGCCACAAAATGAAAATTTGATTAAAAACATCTGGTCTTTTGTTTGTTTTATAGCCAACTACGGGAATGTTGACAAATTCTTTTGGTATCCTTTTTTAAAGTTTTTATTTTACTCCTCTCTTGGAGTTTTATTTGAACTAATTCTTTTAGGTAACATTTTTTGTAATGGCTGTAACTGGGTGGTATGACATTTTTGAACAATGTTCTTGATATACGAGTAAGAGGAGTTTTAATAAGTTCTTTATATATATTTTTTTTTAACTTTTGTCATTATTTAACCTCAGCATTTTCGAATTTTTTCGGGTTGTTTAAATGAGAGAAGCAAATTAATGGTGCATCATCCCCCTTAGACCACGGACAAACAAATGATGATAAATTTTCTTGGTACCCGAGAATTTTGGTTGGCAATTGTTTTTTCCTGTCTTTTGTTTTCTTTCATAAATTTTGCTAAAAATTTATGATTATGTTTTCTGACATTTCAACTGGCTCTGGAGAACTGGGAAAAATTTGCGGCAATAAAGCAATATTTGCAGGAGTCTAGATAGATGAGAGTCTTAAAAATAAATAGTTAAGATGTAAGCAAATATTTAAGCTTTAGTCTTGGCTTATTTAAAACCTTTATTTTAATTTTAAATACAGACTAGTTTGTAATCAAGTTTTACGCTTAATCGTAGCTAAATTTAAAGTCATATTTTCGTTTCAACACAACTAACTTTTTAGTCTTGTTTTAATTTTTATCAAGAATTATTAAATAAAGATAATATTGCATAAATTTAAGTTAATTTTTATAGTCATATTTATACCTAAACACCACACAGAAAAAGCGTTTAATTCACTTGATTCAATTTTTAATTAAAACTGATTTTATTTTTGATAAATGCTTTTACTGGTGCAAAATTTTTTTCTGTGCATGGGTATAAGGCAGTGATAACCAAGCCCCGAACTAAGAAAGCCCCGAACGCACGCACACAAAGATATTATGTGCTTGTGTGCGGTCGCAGAGACTGATGATAGTCTGATATTTTGAAACGAACAAAGTTGTAATATACAGTAGAATCCCGATAATTCGTAATCGCAAGGGACCGGCCATTTCTTACGAATTATAGGGGTTTTCGATTTATCGGGGTTTCGATTTGACGGGGTTAAAATAAAATTAGTAAGAATTAACGGGGTTTTACAAAATATTTACTAAAACGATAAAAAAAAAAACATAAAAGACAATTGTTAAAAATAAAATATATAAAAATTATTCATGTAACAAACTGATCTTGAGAAAATAAACACACACACAAGCAAAAAACCACGCAAAAAAACAGCGGTCAACAAAAAATCATTCTTTCTATGTTTTTGTTGTTTTTATTACGAATTATAAGTGGTAGTTAGCAAACAATTACGATTTATAAGAGGTAAAGAAGATTTTATTTGAAAAAAAAATTACGAATTAGCGAGGGGACCAAAATGTATGGAAATATTACGAATTAACGAGATTTTTTCAAGGGACCGACAGTTTATTACGAATTATCGGGAATTACGATTTATCGGGGTACGAATTATCGGGATTTGACTGTACATACATGTGAATTGCCAACCGTGTCTGTGTGAAAAATACGATTATTGACTGGGTCGCGAGTCTATGGAGTGGCTATCACTGGTATAAGGTAAGGGTGTTATTTGTGCTGATGTGTGTAACACTAAAAAATATTGGTTCTAGAACCACCTATTGGAGTACCGATTCTGAGTCGATCTAACGATGCCCGTCCTTCCGGCTGGCTGGTTGTGTGCCCATGTAACCTTCAGGGGTGTTCTGGAAATCGAAAACACAAAACGCAAGAATTTGGAAGTTGTTTTAAATACACTTTAAATCTAATTTTTATTATTTTTGTTATAAAATTCTGTTTAATAGAGAAATATTTATAAACGTTTTTCCGGAATGGAGTTTTCTTCCTATAGACCATCTTATTATGTTGGTATTAAGCTTTAATTTTGTTCAAACTCATTTTATTGCAATCTTAATCATCTTACCAAATTTTATTGAAATCGGTCCATATTTGACCACAGCTCCCATACAAACAATAATCTCGAAAACAGCTCTTTTCCCCCATAACTTTCTTTTAAAAGTTGGTATTGGCAAAAGAATTGGCGACAATAACTTTTACGATAGCTACTATGTTATGACAAAATATTGTGGTGGTTGGTCCAAAATTAACCGTAGTTCCCATTAAATCGCTTAAAGGCAAACATATCTCTATTTTGAGATATGTTAATTTTACTCGGCAAAAAAAATTTACATCAGTCTTAACATTATCACATAGTTTTGTTCTGGCGGTATCCTTTCGAAAATTTGTCTTTATATACTTGGTGTGGGGTATCAAATGATTGGTCTTAGCCGACTATACCTTCTTACTTGTTTTATTTTCGTTGAAATGGTGTCTATTTTGATATCGGAGGTTGCCTTGGTATATTTGTGCGAGGGTTGGTGTTCGATTGCCGCCAGAAACTCTTCTTTGTTTCACTACAATGGGCAAAAGGTCTAAGTAACTATTGCTCGGTTTAATAAAGTTAGAAGATAATTTATAATTGTATTTGTAACTCTTAGGCCGAGGTTTCGAGGTGTAGATAAAGTTTAACATATTCTGAAACTCAAATTTTTTTATGCGAAATGTAGTTTTTTTTATTGTTTCCTATAAGACCCAAATTGTAAGCAAAGCTGTTCCGTCAAAATTTTGTATACAAACTTGGTAATGGCGGCACAAATCTGTTTTCAGATTAACTAAACCTAGTTTAACTGAGATCTTAAAAACCCAGCCTTAATAACTAATTAATTCGATATCGTATTTTGGTTTTAATCGTAGATTAAACTAACTGACTGACTGACTGATGAATCATTGCGCAGCCTCAACCACTGAAGTAAAAAAGTTGAAGTTCTGGAGGCTGGTTTCTTGCCAACTCGATTCACTAAGTATTAAAATGGATAAAAACACTTTTATAAAGTTATCAGAAGATTATTTTAATAATTTTAATAATGTTATTGTGAAAATTTATGAATTATTTAAGAAAAAAAAAAAAAAACATTAAGCAGAAATCTTGGCCGGTTGCTGGCGATTCTACATATGAGGTATGTTCAGTGGATTCTATGTGGTTTATGAAGTGATTTAGTTGTAATCATGTCAATTTGAAGTGATTAACAAATCACTTCAATGTATGGGTAATCATCTCTATTTTGAAGTGATTAGAGCTTAATCACGTTCAAGCTGCTTAAACGCGTTTAAGAACCCAAGTGTGATCATAGTATTAAGGTGGTAATAAGAGATTAAAAACGTGAAAATTCGCTAACCTCATATCTTCATAACTAAAGGATATAATACAAACAAAATTTAATGCTTATCGTTGTTCATTAAAAAATAAGCGGACAAGTGTCTGGTATTCGGCCCTTTTGGGGAATAAGCGGGTAAAACATGTATTTTGGAACTATTTGTCACCTCATTTATTTTATTTAAATCGTACCTATTTTTGGTACTATTTTACAAAATATTTTTCTACATTAAGTGACATATCGTCGTTCCGGAGTTATCTTGTCGTATATCACAAAATCGAAAAAAATGAGATAAGACCGTTTCCTATGGTAAATTTAACAGATCTATCGATCTGCGCAATCCTCACGTCTCTATCTCTTATGGTTAATGAGATATTACGAAGCCATTTTGTTGTATATCCACTTTTGCGAAAAATTTAATACGTTATAATATCGTATGTAGCATAATTGTGGATGTACGACAAAAAACGTATGAAAACTTTCAATTAAAAAAATCTTGCGTTATCTTGTTGTATGTGAACAAAGTAAATTAGGCAAGTTACAAAAAAGAGACTATCTTATTAATATTACTGTTATTTTAACATTTTTCGTTTTATATGCTATTTATATTGATGGATTTATTGCTATATTGCCTAAATTTTCTTTATTGTTAAGCAATTAAAGGCTTAATATTCAGGGTGGTCCAACCATAATGCACAATGTTAATTGTGAATAAAACAAAAAGTTTTTAGAGAATTATCTGATTTTTTTTTATTATTATAAAGAAGGACCTATGACAACTATGTGTGAGACAAAATATCGGCCAAATGCTCGTCGCGGCTATCATACCTTTGTCGTATGGTCCATATTTTCAATGCCTCTGTGACATAATTGAGATTCAATGTCCTTAATGTGTTAAATTATCTAATCCTTTAGCTCTTGAATTGTTCTTGGCTTATTGACGTACACTTTTTATTTTAAATATTACCAAAGAAAGAATGCCAACGGTGTCAAATCATATGATCGTGACGGCGAGTTGACATGGCCATTGAATTTCTCGTGCAGAAGAGCCATTGTTTTGTTGGCCGTGCGACACTTTCTTTTCGAACTACTTATCGTCCAGGTCCATATCCTCAATTTCTGGCAAAAAAAAATCCCACCATTCAAAGTAACTGCTTGGCATACCTCATTTTTGAAGAAGTAAAGCCCGATGATGCCGCCTGGCCATAAACCGCACCAAGCATGCATGAAAATTATTATTTCTTCCCGTTTATTTATTAAAAAAAAAAAATACATTTATTTATTTTTTAAATTTCTTAAACGGTAGATTACAACTCTTAGGTTCTGTTCGAACCATTGTCCAAATTAAATCTAATTTATATCTAATAATTTTTAAAAGCAAGAAGCATAATTATGCTTTATATTTATCATTGCGATTATCGTCACATCGTGGGAACTAAAAGAGATGTTCAAATAACATTTAATTTAACCCAATGCAACAACGTGGGAAATTACGACGTCAGAAGAAATGTCTTGCAGGTGTTGCTAAAAATAATGTTACATTATTTATATGGTATGCCATATATTAACTTGCACAGGCGATTTCACATTTCCTACAGAGCCGGTTTGCTTAAATTTGTCCACAATTATTCCGATTGTGGACACATTTGATCGATTATGGTGATCAAAAACATCAAGATGTGCACAAAATGTATTTTTGATTTGAACGCCCATTTTCGTAAAAGGCTTCAGCAATCTTAACGCGCTGCTCAGTGCTGCTCCTCTCCATGGTTGAATTTAGCACTGATACCAAGAAATTTCAAATTAATTTGGACAAAAATTTGACGTTACGGTGTGACTCACAGTTAGACCACCCTTAAGTAGTAATAAACCTTAAAATTATTCATACATAAGGAAATTCGATAATATAAAAACAATAACTATACGTAAATATATTTGTCACTTACATAAATTTTCGTTTCGAAAATTATTATAACTTAATTTTCAATATTGGTAAAACACGTGAATGTAGGTTTTTAATACCTTATTTTGACTTATATCCCACAAACTAAAAAATATACCGCAAAAAGTGGCGTGATAATGGCTTAAACTTAAAATTTTCACGTACATTTTTGTGTATACAAATTTTAACTTTAATGGTGTTTTCTTTTCTAAAAAATAATGATGCATTATAGTTGTGTAATATATTTATTAGGTTACACGAACCCTTACAAAGTGATTCATTTTTCTAAATTACAATGGAACAAAATAATAGCTACGTTTTACACTCAACACTAATGTGTATTTAGCGTGTTAAATATTGAATGCAAAGTTTGTTCTAAAAGCAATATTCACCACGCTTGTAGCAATTTTTAACATTACATTTTCTTACAATTCCAATAAGCGTTAACAGCACTGATTTTCAATAATTAAAGTCAGCTGTTGTTAAAAATTTTGCGACAAAAAAAATATAAATATTTAATTAAAGTAAAACAAACGAAAAACAAAAAGTTTTTATATCCATCACAATATAACTAAAATTCACAATATAACGCAAATTGTCCGCAAACACAAGAAAAAAAATACTTGCTTGCATAAAAAAGTACTTTACGCAGATGCAAAAAAGGGTATTATCTCACACTCAGTTAAAACTGCGGGTAAGAAATGTAACAAATTTGCCATTTATTGTTGCAACATGTTTAGAAAGGAAAACGACAACTTCTCACATTTTTGCATATATTTTTAGAATGGAACAAAAACTCGCACGAATGGTAGCATATATGGAACATTATTGTCAGAAAAGAAAACACCATAAGATTCGATTTCCCAAAAAAAATTTTTGTGATATACGGCAAGATAAATTCGGCACGACGATATGTATATGTATGTACTTAGAAAATAATGGGCTTAATGAAAATTTTGATACTTCAATGGGGTGAAAAAAGTATCAAAAATGGAAATACGGGAAATTAATTTTTTCTTTTACTTTTCCGTTCTACAAGTGGTCCTTTTTGAATTGTCTACAACATCGAACATAGAAACATAAAATGCAGGGTGCAGGGTCCTCAGTGAATGACAACCTTTAAGATGAAAAATACTGGTACTTTTTTGTTAAAACTTAGAAACATTAATTTTAGCTTACATGTAAATTTATGTCCACCAAAGAAAGGGAGACGCTTACGAAGTAGCGGGGCAAACGCTAGTTTATTTATATTTTAAACTTTAAACTTTGTTCATTTTTCTATTGTATTATGGTTTTACTCGAGGTTTGTTTTTTAATTGTAGCTAAGGTTTAGTCGTAGTTTAAGTCATCTTTTAGCTTCTAACCTCGACCTCACAACTATTTTCTAAGCCAATTCAGGGGAAAATTTTCGGTTTTGTTGGACATTTTTACAACATATTCTTATTTAGGTTTTACACGTATGGGTTTATTTTTTTTTTGTTCTTTTCTTTTAATGGCCATTTAAATATCTTCTACTTGCCTTGACTTTAACATCACCCCTATTTTGTAATAAATTATTTGCCTTTCCTGACTTTGATCATACTAAAATAAAATGTTTTTATAGGCCTAATAGTCATACAAAAGAATTTTAATTTGTAATTCTGTATTTTTTTTATTGGATTTTTGTTACTTTTTTTCATTTTTTTTATTATAGTTGGATGCCATAAATTTGTAGACACATTACAGACTTATAAAACATTCTCGAGCAGACATTTTTTGAAAGCAAATTTATGGGAAACAAAATAGGAGAAAAAACAGCAAATTGCTGAAACTAGAAAGAGGATTAGCTTATATGAAGATTTTACAATTCTTTTTTTTAATCACACAACAAAAGAAACATTTCAATAAGGAATTTTATAAAAAACAAATTAAGCAAAAACATATTTTCTATTGTTTTCAAAGTAAAATCAATTAAAATATTTGTTGCAATAAATAAATCCTTTTGAATGATTTATTGTCTTTCATTTTAAATACAAAGTATAGAAATATTTTTAATAATCACACATAAAAATTAAACTATTATAAATTTTATTGAAATTTAAATAAAATTCTAATTTTATTTTCTAATTTTTTTTTCTTTTTATTCTAGGTAAATATGCTCGTATTTGTTAAATAAATACTCAATGCAACTATGATTGGAATTATTTGTTAAAATAGTAAAAGAAAGAGAGAGAGAGAGAGAGAGAGAATAAAACAGAACACGTAAGTTTTATTGCCTATCATTAGGGGCTGTGGGAAATGGAAAGATAGGTTAAACAAAGCATGCTTAAACATGATTAAATTTGTATAACTTGTATTTTAAATACACTAATGCATTAAAAATGTGTTAATTCATTAAATTGAGTTTAGAAAACCCAGTAAAATATTTTGTAATCATCAGGAAAACCGAAAATATGCACTTAAAAAATTTTATAATATTTGCATACAATAACTGCCTGTTTTTAGAAAACGTATGCAAGTGAGTGAGTGAGAAATTATATTGAAAACACAAACAAATTTTCGTTTTGTGTTGTTGTTTTCAATATAAATTCTCACTCACTCACTTGTGTACGTTTTCTAAAAACAGGTAGTAAACAATAAAAAAGTATAGGCGATCAAGCCTGCGCTACAGTAATTACAGACAAATTTTCGATTGTTCCTTTTTGGACCCCATGGGCTGAAATAGAGTGAGCAGAATAAAATTACATATATTATGCGGTTAGGATTTATATAAAAGTTATTTGTGCATTTAGAAAAATGAACATGTATCAAAACATGCTTAAAAAAGGTGGAATATTCGTTACAAACTTAAAAAAAAATACTCTTTTGACTGAAATAGGCAAAAAATACTGCAAAGGGTAAAGTATGCAAAAATAGGAATTAACAAAATGAAACCAATATTCATAACAAAACTCTTAAACGCATAAAAATATTGTTTTTACCTCCATTGGTCGCACAAGGAAAAACTAAGGATCTGTTCGCAAATGCATCATTGCTGTGCATTATACATTCAAGCAAACATTGCTTTACACCGCCAATGCAAGTGTGCCGACTACCTTTTATGGCAGGAGCCATTTTTCTACTTCGTAGGACATTAACATTTTCATTTTCAGCGCATGTTTTAATAAATTTTCGAGCTTAAGGTATTTTTTTTATAAAAAAAAAACTTAACTTTTATTTAAAAACCAATATTTATAACAAATTTAAAAATTTTATAAAATAAGGAAGAAAAAAAACCCCTGAAGATGGCACTCAAGGAAGTGCCAAAATATTGGTTTTTAATTAAAAGTTAAGAGTTTTTTTGTTTTTTTATTAAAAAAGACCTTAAGCTCGAAAAATTTATTAATATTCAACCCATTTAATCGTAGTTTATTTTTTAGTAATTTTTTTTAACCATAAGTCCAGTTTTTAAGCAATTGTTATAAGGTTTAATCGTGGCTTAGTTTTAAATCTGAGATTAGTTTTTAACTCTGATTTAAAAATTTGTCATATTTCAAGTTTAATCCTGGATTATTTCTATGTCGCCTGAAAACTGCAATCTTAGATTTGTATGCATTTTATGTTAAAATGTGCTTTAATCGAGTTTTATTTTTCATTTATATTTCAGTTTTAATTGTTGTTTATTCTTCAGTTTAATTTAAGCTTTAATACAGCTTGAATTTTCGATAATGTTTAACTAGTTTAAGTAACAGTTGAATTTAAGCTTAAATGTTAGTAAACCGCCTCGAAACGATAACAGCAAGATGTTTGTTTGAATACTAAACATTTTAATATTTACACAAACACGCACCATACTTTTTTCATATGTTTGTGTATCCGTTTGTATTGTTTATTTTGCCCTTAAGTCATTAATTTTTGAATCTTGCTTAAGTTTAATTCTTAGTAGACTTTTCAACCATATCTGATATTTAAACTTAGTTTATTTCTTAAGACATATTTGAAGTTTATTGCTGGTCTACTTTTTAGACTTATATCAGCTTTGATCGATATTTAGTTTTTAGTTTTTTTTAATCGTTAAAAGAGTTATAAGTTGTCGTTAGCGCAGAGTTATCGTCATAAGTTTTCAGTTTTTAGTAATTTTATAACGAAGTAGCCATATTAAAGAAATTAACTTGGTTTATTTGTGCTCAAATTTTGCTGGGTTATGCATTTATTTTGAGTATTTAACATGAAATTATGTTTTCTAAATACTTTAAATTAGATTTATATTTAAAAATTAAAACAAACAAAAGTACATTACTATAAACAAATTGTGTTTTTGTGAATATTTTGGCAGTTAAACAGCGCTATAAAAGATTTCAAACAGCTAAAACATTATTAGTTAAAATAAAAGTAACGTACCTTAAAATTAAAATTTTTAATACGTAACGTGTCCTTATTGCGTTTTAACAACGCCAAACACTTCGGCGAAATTGTCATACGGTTGCAATTGTGGGCGATTTTGAGCAAACGCCGCACAGAAAAAAATATAAATTGATTTAATTAAAAAAAATTGTGATATTAATTAAAAAATTAATTAAATTTGCACCAGTAAACAAATTATTTGTATCAATTAAACATTTAATTCACTCTATCAAACGTTTAATTCATTTGATTGCGTTTAACTCATTTGGTTAAACTTTTAACTCACTTGATCAAACGTTTAATTTACTTAATTAAATTTTTAGTTAAAACTGATTTATTCTTTTGGTTAAGGCTTCAATTGGTGAACAATTTTGGAAAATATCCCATTCATTATATAAAATTCAAACCACTAACTATGTGAGCTGCCTAAGGCTTTCACAATCTCTCGCATTTTCGTTGTCCGATCGGTCAACAGCATATCGTGAGTTTTTACAACTGGACGTCCAGAACTCTATGCTTTTTACGACTATAACGAAATTCAGTGAACCACATTTTTACCATTAAAATTAATGGTTCACAATTTTTCCGCAAAAAACAATGTTTAATGAGCACACAAAATTTACTTTTCCCTTTTTCTTTTCAAATTTGATATCAATGGCTGTCAGACTAGCAGTTGGCTGTTAAAAGGAGCAGTGTTGCCTTTTCATTCAAATTTAACAGAAGATAGTAGATTTCAATAAAATCTCCTTTTATTTAATTCAATTTAATAAAAAACTGAAAACTATTTTAAAGTTTTAACTTCTATGGCAAATTAAAATCTTTGAAACCTGTAAATATATCTAGATTTTCATTTGGTTTAATATGATTTAAGTATATAAAAATGAAAACGTGTTTGGTTGTGTGTGTTTGTTCCCTATATACTCCTAAACTTATGAACTGCTTTTCCTGGCTACCCGATGCTTAACACAGGCTATAGATATTTAAGAAACTCTAAGTAGACTGTGCCACGCCCATGCAAAGTATGTAATGATAATAATTTATCTTGAGAAAAGCAATATAAGATTCAAATTAAGTCTTTAAAATACAAATCACCAGTTAAAAAGTGGGCAGTATAGGATAAGTAGGCATGTCATTTCCCATACGTAGACAATTTAAATTTCTGTATATCTTAATAACGGTAAGTACCAATTTACACTAGGGACATTTCTTGCCGGACATTTTTTTAATTCTCTTTTAATCTTACCTGAAGCGTTTACATATGAACCATTAGAAGTCAGACAGAAATTAATACTTGTATGTAAACTACGAAAAGTAAGAAAGAGAAATGAAAAAATTTACCTTTTCGACCCCTCGCCATCAAAATTCATCTGTCCGGCAAGAAATGTCCCTAGTGTAAATTGGGACTAATAGAACAAATTTTTAAATTTGATACAAAAAGCTTAGTTATCAATATACAAAACAGCTGCTAAAATGTGAGCTGGTTTGGAGAAGTGGTTGTGGCACCTTTCATATAAGAAAAATATAAGTTTCTGCATATCTGGGGAATGGTTTCAGAAAAAGTTTTCAAATCTGGCACAAGTACTTAGCTTTGTTATTAATACAAAGCATTTGGCAAAAAGTGGGCTGGACAACAGAAGTGGGCGTGATACCTCCGATTTAAAGCGATATAAATATCTGTATATCTGGAGAACGGTTACAGTCAACGTTACTTATTATCAATTCACAACATCATTAAAAAAGTGGACGGGATTGGAGAAATGGGCGTGACACCTTCAATACAAGGAGAGTATAAATTTCTGTATATCTAGAGAACGGTAAGAGTAAACGTATCCAAATTTGGTACATTTAGTTATCAATATAAAACATCTGTCAAAATGAAAATGTGGACGTTTCACCTTCAATACGAAGATCTTAAGAACGGTAGTAGTAAAAGCATATATATTAGAAAGGCATAGCTTCGTTATCAATACGCAATCAAGCCTTACCTAAATGAAAAGTAAAAAGTTTTTTAACTTGTTATTTTGCTTTACCCCACACAATTTTTAATGGGAACAAATTTTTGAGAGTAATTTTTTCCACAAAAGGGGTGAAAGCTTCTCTCTGTATAGGTATATTATCTGACCCGTTAAACTTACTTCCTTTTTCCAGTTTTTCGTACTTTATTTCATTCTTATTTAAATCTTTAGCGTGTATTAAATTCGTTTCCAAATTTTGACCATAATCCTCTTATTTGCTTATGTTCTATTATTTTTTTTTTAAACTTTATGTTAATGTTTTTTTTTCCTAAAATTGTACATTTAATTAAATGTATTTTATATTTTAATTTTTATATATCTGCACATTATTACACAATTTTTAAAGGGGTTTTTGCACATAAAACAACAAATTTTAATGTTGAAGTATTTTTTACTTTGAACACGTTTTGGGTTATATTAAATTTTACAAAATGAGTAATTAATTTTAATATACGAATATTTGTTAGCCCAACAACATGATGCATATTTGTGTAAAATAAAAAAAAGGGAAAAAAAAAATTTTTTTTGTGATTTTTTAACTTTAAATTTATCATTAAATTTTTTTGTTAACTAAAGTTTAAAAATTTAATAATATAAGAAAAAAATTAGATTTTTTCGTTTATATATTTGTAAGAGGATCTTAAAGTTTCAATAAAAAAATGTTAATTTGTATTTTATGTGTACAACAACTCTAGTGTGTAATGAATCGCAATAAAATAACGTTAAAGTTATGAAATTTGGTAAAATATCTTTCATGTGACTTGAAATTTTTAAGTAAATCCGCATAAATTGGATTAAAATCAAGATATAAATAATCATATCTTATTCTAATTGTTTAATTTATGGGACGGTTTCTATTCACATACATATACATATGTAGCTGTTTAGCGTTCTTTAACTCTGATAAGGCCTGCAGTCGCCCTTGCCTTTAGGTGGGTGTGGCTACTATAACTTGAAATATTTCGAGCTAGAGGATTTGGAGTTATATTTTTTAAAGTTATATTATTTGGAGGATAGAGAAGTTAGCCTTTTTTAAAACTTTTAAAGGCGACCGTACATGACATGTTTTTGTCATCTGACATGTCAAATTTCCCACTGCAAAATACATACATGTCGTGTGTTACCTTTTTAACTTTGCTTCTGTAAAAGTCAGATGCAAAGTAATCTGACAAAATTTCAATTAGAGCGTGCTCTATTTTCTTCTGACAAACCATCTGACATCAGAAATCTATGCCGAGAAGAACCCGGCAGCGGCGTCCTCTATTGACGGAATCATTAGCCGGCTGAAGTTAATATTTTACAATACCGAGCATACATATCTCATCCCACCATTGAATAGAATTTATGTAAATTCCTTTCTTCATAAAAATAATTTAATGAAAATTAAATTTGATGAACTTAAGCCTAATTAAAAATATTAAAAAAATTTGGATTAAAAACCATAAATAGTTCAACAAAATAACCACAATACTAATTATTTATGTAAATATTTATATAAAAACCGTTTCATTATACATAATATCCTAAATTGGTATCTTTGAATTAAAAGAAAAATATGTTAAGATGGCTAATCTATTTACGGCGTAAATAAACATTTTCGAGGCGCCATTTTAATTTTGGTTTTTGCAACAATTATGCGAAAAAACAGAGACAATGTCAGAAGCAAATTACATGTACGTTTGTGACCGAATATTATAAAACTTCTGTAAAACAGCAATTTTGACAGACATGCACAATTACATGTGACTTGAAAAGTTGACAAGTCAGATGTAAAAAACATGTCGTCTACATGCACCTTAACGAATAAATATTTCGTGATCATCAATGGCACATTGAGTTTTTGAATCTTTTTAATACTAGAGGCGGAGGCGCGCCTTTTTATAGGGAACCCTTAGGCGTAAATTAGAATAGACTAAGGACAGCATTTCTTTCAATAAGTCAATTAATTTGAATTGATTTTAGTTTCGTTTGAGTTAACTTCCACTTAAAACGCCGGTGTTGATCTTGTTTCCCTACGCGCAAAGTCAATGTTATATGTACGCATTTTTGTTCATTGCTTAAATATATGTATGATCCTTTAAGTAACGATATGCTTCATGACGGTTTTTAGTGTTCGCTTAAAAAAGCTTTATCATTATCAAATATTCAAGTTTGGGTGTAGTTGTTTGTTGGCATGTCCGAAGTATATGTTAAGTATACTTATATTGAATATATATATATATATATATATATATATATATATATAAACATATACTTAGAACGTTTCCTTTCAGCGTCATTTGGCTGACAAGAACTTAAAAAATCTTCTTTAATACATTATAAGTATTCGACCAACTAAGTAAATTAATTTTAGATTGTGTGTGTTTACTGGTAAATAAAGCTTTAATTTATGTAATAAGCCTTCACGTTAGATTTAATCAAGAGCTTGAGAAACATCGATAAAAAGTGCTGAGCAAAATTTTCTTTCTTTAAAGGCTTTTCGTTTGTTCAATTGTGGTGTGTTTTTTTCTAAATCCAAATTCCACCTCCATATATACTTTTTTTGGATAATATTTATCACCTTAGTACAGAAGAAGCCATTGCCAGTGTAGACGTGAGTGCGATAGAGGACTTGAATTATCGAACCAACCCTATTCTCAGAAACTCGGTCTCTGTCGATCCTACTTAATTTGAAGGAATAATCTTGGCCTGTATATGCATGTATTAAGATCCAACTGGAGCAACAATTAAAGCCAGCCAAGGCGCAACATGCCAAATAGCGCTCGAAACCATCACCTTGTTGGGCCAAACGCTTGGTGACCGAATAATCTCAAGAAATGGACCTGTTAGTTGGACTCGTTCATGTGATTTGACAACTGTGGACTGCTTTTTGTGGAGGTACGTCAAATCTGTGGTCTATGTTGATAATCCAGTATCATATAGTTAGATCATTTAGAAGCCTACATTCGACGCATTATTGGCGAAAAAGACTGGATTTTCTCGAACAAGTGACAGAATGGCGTTCATAAAGCGCATTTGCGGAAAATACGCCAGAAATAATTCCATTGAATTATTAGATTTATTTCTATTAAAAAAGCATACATTTTTTGGTATATAAATAAGCCTTCCCGATAAAAGCTAATATACATTCAAAAATATCGATTTTTTTTCTAAATAGAAATGTATTTTACCGGCATTCATACAAGAAATTATTTTTATTCTAAATCTTAGTGGAGGGCAGTTAAAGTTCGTTACAGCTGAATTGAGCATTGTAGCACGATTCTATTCAAATGTATATTTGAATATTTTAAATTTCAAAGTATTTTCTTTATAAAAATGAAAAAATATTTGCTTAGTAAAACATTTTAAAATGTTTATTTTGCCATCGTTTGTGTTTAAACTTCCGTTAAAAAAAGACACAAAGTTTTTCCATTATGTGTTTGTTTTTCAGGAAAACAAAAAAAAAAAACATTTTTATATCATTATAATTGTATTTTATATTTAAAGTTTTTGTTAAACAAAATGTTACTTTGAAGTAAATTGTATTTTTATATTCTTTTGCTAACATTATTTATTGTTGTTAAACAAGACAAAATACACACACAAAGTGTTTGAAAAAAAAACAGTAAGAACTTATAAAATTTACTTAAAAATTCCTTAAAACAACTAAAACTTAAACGAATTACTATAATTTTTTTTTTATTAGATTTTACTGTTTCTTTTAAATGTAGCATATTTCTGGGAGAAAAAAACTTGAAAAAAGTTAAATGTTTATCTTTTGTGTCAATACTGATTTAATTTACACTCCATATACTTACCCAAAAGTCTCATTCCGTTACAGCTACCACTGTTGCCAATTTGGGGGTTTTCCTCAGCGCTATTCAAGTGCAGTAAAAAATAATCGCTTTTAAGAGTAAATGGCAAATCTTGCGCTTTTAAAATACCATTAGGCAATCAAATGTCAAACTTAGTTTTATACCCTTCACCACAGGTGGAGAGTAAGTTTGTCATTTAATTTGTAATTTCTACAATATTGATGTTAGACCCTATAAAGTATATACACACATATATTCTAGGTCGTTATCAGTAGCGGAGTTGATTTAACAATGTCCTTCTATCAGTGTGTCAGTTGAAATGGGTTTTCCGAAAACTTCAGATATGATGGGAACTAGATTGTTATATATTTACATCACACAAAGTCTCGAAAAGTTTACTTTTTAAATTCAGCCAGAACTGTCCACAATTTAACCCACAAATCCCTTGCTGTGGTGTTTTTTTTTTTTTTTGTTTAGCTGGAGAAAGGAAGATTCTAAATAAGGTACAAGCATCTCGGTTGTCAATACACAACATCCGACAAAATGTGGACGACATTGGAGAAATGGGCGTGACACTTCACATAAAAAGACATTATAGAGTTGCGTATATCTGGAGAACGGCAACAGCCAAAATTTCCAAATTAAGAAAGCATCTCGGTTATTATTAGACATAATCCGACAAAATGTGGGCGGGAGTGCAGAAGTGGGCGTGTGGAAAAAAACAATATTTATTTATATCTAAAGAACGGCAAGAGAAAAATTGTCCAAATTTGGAACACATAGCTGGGTTATCAATAAACAACATATCTAAAAAATGGGAGGAATTGGGAAAGTGGGTGTGGAAAATCCTGTAAAAAGACATAATAATTTTCTGTATAGCTGGAGCATGGCAACAGCTAAAGTTTCCAAATTAGGTACAAGCATTTTGGTTATTAATAAACAACATCTGATAAAATGGGAGCGGGACTAGAATAGTGGACATGGCACTAAATTTGTAAAGTGCTATCTAATGAACGGTATTAATATAAATTTCGGTGCTTATTGCACCATGGTGAAGGGTATAAAAGATTCGGAATAGCCAAATAAAGCACTATTACTTTTTACCTTTTCGCAATTCTGGCGGTTTCTTAAGTGTAATTTGACTAGAAATGTTATAAAAGCGTAGGCAACAGTGACAATTACCACCAAATTCTATAGAAGCTAAATAAAAAAAAATCTTTAAACGGTTATAGACTCTCTAGCTCTTTAAATCGAAATGTAAACAAAGTAGCACACTTCCTTACTCACATACATACATACATGCATGCATACATACTTACAGAAATTTGTTTATTGTTTACGAACGGGGAGTATACATATATGTTCTCCATTTTTCATTGTAAAGGGTGTTTTTTTTTTTAAGTCCGAAAGAACATAAAATTGTAAAAATAATATAAAATTTTTATTATTATCAACAAATTTATTTTTTTAATCGAAAGATCAATACATGGCATTAACATTTAAAAATGATTTTCGGCATATGGACACAGCGGCGATTCTTGACTAATGGTGTTTTCTTTTCTAAAAAATAATGATGCATTATGGTTGTGTAATATATTTATTAGGTTACACGAATCCTTACATTTTTCTAAATTACAATGGAACAAAATAAAAGCTACGTTTTACACTCAACACTAATGTGTATTTAGCGTGTTAAATATTGAATGCAAAGTTTGTACTAAAAGCGATATTCACCACGCTTGTAGCAATTTTCAACATTAAATTTTCTTACAATTCCAATAAGCGTTAACAGCACTGGTTTTCAATAATTAATGTCAGCTATTGTTAAAAAATTTGCGACAATAAAAATATAATTATTAAATAAAAGTAAAACAAACGAAAAACAAAAAGTTTTTATATCCATCACAATATAACTAAAAATCACAATATAACGTAAATTGTCCGCAAACACAAGAAAAAAAATACTTGCCATAAAAAAGTACTTTACGCAGATGCAAAAAAGGGTATTATCTCACACTCAGTTATAACTGCGGGTAAGAAATGGAACAAATTTGCCATTTATTGTTGGAACATGTTTAGAAAGGAAAACGACAACTTCACACATTTTTGCATATATTTTTAGAATGGAACAACAACACGCACGAATGGTAGTATATATGGAACATTATTGTCAGAAAAGAAAACACCATAAGTGCACTCTGGAAGTTTTTATTTATTTATTAGATACTAGCATATACCCGCTACTTCGTGATCGTCTCCGTTTCTTCGTGCACATATTTTTATGCCAAAGTTTATTTTTCTAAGTTTAAACTTGTTTAAATTCCAGCATTTAACCCGCTACTTTAGTATTTTTTTGATAAGTATCGAATGTGGTATAAACTTTGTTTCTATGTTTATTGGTTCAAAAGATAAATGGGGTGACAAAAAAGTTCCAAAATTCAGGGTTACCCGTTTACTCCCTAAAAGGGCCGAATTTTTAAAAAAGTACCAGACACCTGTCCGCTTATTTTTCTAAAGAACAACAATAAGTATTAAATTATTTTGTATCTCTTGGTTTTGAAGATATAAGGTCACCGAATTTTCCCGTTTTTACCCCCTAAACATTCGAATTTCCAAAAATCCCGTCTTGAGTCAGTCAGTCACTCACGCAACTCTTTTATATATGTATATAGATAGAAGATAGATAGATAGATTGCAGTTGTGGATGTTATGAATTGATCTCGTTTCATGTGCGAAAATTTTGTTTATTAACAAATCCGTGAAGCTTAAAATCACGAAGTAGGGTATAAGTTGCGCGAATCGATGACTGATTTTCCAAGTAATTTTGGATATTACGGTGACGTTGTTAAAGCTTGAGTTAAATTATGAATTATGATGATTTTCCAGAGTATACAGATCACAAATGTCAATAAGTGAGCGCAGTATGACAGTTCGTTTGACGGTTAACCCTATCTTAAGTTCGCGACAACAAGGTTCTATTATACATGTAGTTAAGGTGCAAATAGAATCTTGTTTAATCAGCTTTAAAAAAGCACATAGTAAACGTTTTTGGTGTTATGATTTTTTTTTTTTTTTTGGAAGGGAGTTAGAGCAAACAAGAAAGAGTGTGTAAAGTTTATGTGGGTGTTGTTTGGAAAGTTCTTATAATGGCTGTTCGTGTAGGTTTTCTATATGAAAGTATGTTTTGTTTGCTTGTTTTGGTTTGTTGTTACGTTGAGTTCGTTGGTTTCTTTTTTGTAAATTGTTATTGTTGTTTTAAACAACAAGTTGTGGTTTTTAAGGTTTTGGAAAATATTACAAAGGGGAAGTGTTGTACAAACATAGAAACAGACATACATATCGTCATTTTAAATGCAAACGGACGTATCCAACTGCACAAAAATTCGAAATCAAGATTTTGATTGTTAATCATTCGTTTTAGCAAACTTCGTGTTTATTAAAATTTGTTTGACCCCTTTTATCAAAAATGTTGACTTTATGAAGAAATTCAAACGACTTGAATACTTTGTTATTATTGATTTTTTAAAGATGTTTGCTTCTCCTGTCAACACAATAAAAGCATAGTTACATCCGTTTGCATTGAAGTTGACGATAAACATATTTCTTTTTGTATAGATATATTCATTCATAAAAAAAATATACTTTTGCTATCTGAACTACACACTCGTTTCATATTTTCTCTCCTTTCTTTAGCCACAAAATATGCTATAATGATAAAAGTATCATGTGTTTTATGTCTTTTGTATTCTACAATTTCGGGTTTTTGCTATTTTGTTTCTAAAAAAAAAAAATCAAATACATCATTAAACTGCGGGATACTTTGGGGAAATAAGTTGTTTTCTTTTTGTTTGGAAATTTCAAAATAAATTAAAGTGAAATAATTTATTTCATTTAAATTTTATTGAATACCACAATTGTGTACTTCAGGGTTAAATACATGGGTATTTTTTTGGTTAAGGGATATTTTATTTTTAATTTTATTAATGATAATTGATTATAGGGCGATTCTATTCTAGACAACTTTTAACATCAATTTTCAAATCACACTTTTTGACACTTTTTGATGCCAATTTTAAGTAAAATATCTATATTTTATAATAATATAATTTTTTTAGACGTTAGCTAAAATATAAATTTGTTGTGCACTTCGAATCATTAAGATTCATAGATTTGGCGCGAACAGAAAATTCATTAAATGTTGCACCCGCCATGGCTTAAAGAGAAAATTTCTTATTATTGAATTATATTTCTCTACGATGTTTGATTTGATAATCATCGTCTGATATCTCATCTTTTACAATAAAAAAGAAAAATACAATAAAAGTTTAAAAATTAACAGAGTTTTGTGTTTTTGTGGTATGATCTTATGAAAGTGGGCCGATTTGGTTGCACCCGTCATGCACTTTAAAGCTATTTCGTGGCTATTTGATCGTTTCATATAAATTCTTGTAAATAGATAACAATAGTATATTAAAAAATGTTACCCTTTCTAGAAATAACTTAATTGCAAATGTGTTTCTTTCTATTAGTAAAAGACGTTTAAAGCGTCTAAATGTTGCACCCGTCAGAATAGAATCGCCCTATAGCTTTAAATAATCCAAATAAAACAATCGTTTGTTTACGAAAGGCCTTTTGTAATTATTTTTTTAGCAAATACCTTTTATTACGAAAATCGGTAGGTCATGTGAAGGTATGGGTACCACTACATTGAAAGCTTTGCATGTGTGGCATTGTATTGGTTTGTTTACGTTTGCATTTGTTGGTTTTATGCTCTTTTGCTCATACATGGTCATGTATGATAATACGTCATTTAGTTTTGAAAGAACCCATCCATGTTTTCAGTTTTTTTCAGCTCCAAAATCTTAAAAATTTTCACAAAAGTTGAAGCAACTAAAGAGTTTATTAAGGAAAATGAACAGTTTTTTTTATTTTCAAAAAGTTTACGTTTTGTTCCAAGTGGCTTTACATAAAAATTCGATTTAAATACATTTAACAAAATACAGAAACATTGAATTATAATTTTAAAATTAATTTTGTTTTTAATAATTTTACTAAAACAAGCTTTATGCGCGTTTTACTTTTGCAGAAACTTTTTAGGGGCAAAACCGGGATATAAAACTTTTATTGCATTCCAGTTAATAAATCTTTTATTGCACTAAAAAGAAAAATCAATCCATTTGTACTTAAATCAAGCCGAAGCGGTACTATAAGTACGAATTTCCTTAAATTAAGTACAGAATGCTCGATTCAAGTACAGAATTCTTGATTCAAGTACGGATTATTGAAGTTCTACGACTTGAAATTATTCTTAAAAAGTGCCCATGTTCTGTAACTCTCGCTTCGAGAAACTTTTCGATTGAAATGGTTGAAATGAAACAAAAATGCCATGTATTAAAACAAACAGATGTTTTTCTCACTAAGCTGCTGTCACGTAAGGAAATTACTCGCCAATTTATAGAAAAAGTGTGTCTGTAACATTTTTGAGAGAAAAGTTCCTGCTTTGAACTGTCAAAAAAAAAACTCAAGAAAAAAATGGGGCGAGAAATAATTTTAACACTAAAAAACGATTAAAAATGCAAAAAGCATAGAATAATAATAATTATATTTTGTTCTTGGCACATTTTTTTATTGTTTAATTATTTTGCTTTCAACATTTTTATAAAATATACGAATTTTTTCAAAGCTCGTTTGCAAACAACAAACATTAAAGTCACACTTTACATTATTTGGTTTAGCCGACGGTTGTATCTTCGCCGCCGTCGTTTTAAAATGTTAAATTTTAGTAAATTGTGGTCGCTTCAACGATATGTGTTACCGGCGTTCTCAACCTCTGCAATGTCACATCGGCTTCGAGTGCATTGTTATGACATTTATAACGTAGTTTTGATAGTTTTCGACATGAGTTACAGACACACTTTTTTCTCACTTTTCGAGAAACAATGGATTTTTTTGTTTCACATCTTTTCGATGCGAGTAGTTCTCACAATAGTTACAGAACATGGGTACAGGTTTGACTTTAATGAATGTGAAATTTAAATTAGACTCAAATTGTGCTTGATTCAGGAATTTGGTTTAATACCGAATTGATACTTGAACTAATCCGAAAGTGGATTGATTCTACTCTAAACAGTAACTTACCACCCCAGAAAACCAAACCGAGAGAATATTATTATTTATTTACCTTACTTACCCAAACGTTCGTTACTCATGTTTGTTTCACCTTTCCCCCCTTTATTTACAGAAGAACTCTCAATTTTAAAACACCAGCAGCATGACCGATATGGTTCTTTTAATCAAAATTGTATGTATTTAACAAAAAATAAAACAATTTGAATTCGGGGATTTCAACTTCTTCTATATCTTCGCTTGTCATTGGCCAAAAAAAACTGTTGCTTTTACTTCGGATTATTTAATTGATAAACAGTCGCTGTCATACCAACTTAAAAAAATTAAAAGCTGTAAACACATTTTCGTTTTTTGTTCGACTGTAGTTTTTTTTAACCCTGGTCTTTTGCAGAGTTAGCCGCGTGGGAAATTTCGGCCGACGCCATGATTGTGTGTATTTTTATATACACAAATATGTTTTATTTTAAGCGATGAATATTCGCGACCAAAAATTCGTCGTTCGTCCTAGTTGTGTTTCTAGCGTTAAAGTACTTGTGTTGAGATATGGGGGTAGTGCACTTATTTTGCAGTTTCAACTCACAGTTAGTGATAGTTCAAAAATATTGCAATCATTTTGTTGATGTTGAGTGATGAATTGAAAATTTGCAGCCTCAATTAACATGATTGATAGTGATATTAAAAAATTTTGCACTCAAAAAGAAAAAAAATTGTTTGATTTAAGAAAATGCAATCATCAGTTTATAATAACTTTTTTTTCTTCACTCATTTGAGTGCAACTAAAAATGTTGCACTAAATTTAAAATCAAAAAGTAGTTTTTTGATGATTAAAGCCAATAATTATACCGTATTGACAAAATTTCATTTTGCTTAATGTTCTTTGCCTATGCATATCCCAGTAAAAACTTCGCCTACAAAATAATGTGTTGTATAATCAGAAAAACATCAAGGCACTACTTACAATTTTACTGAAAGAACCAATGAATTTTACAAGGCATGTCCCAAAATGAACGCATTTAAAAGTAAGTCATTATTTTTTTACTTTAATACATAAAAAAAAAGAAGTTATAGAAGTTGTTATACATGTAGTTATAGAAGAAAGCTACTAAATAATGAGTTAAAGAAGCTATTCGTTTTGAAAAAGTAAGCGAAGTTTTTACTGGGATCCTCAAAAAAAAAAAAAAAAAAAAAAAAAAAATCAAAAGCCATGCACATACAAAGTTACATTTTTTAAAATTTAGTGAGACAAGATTTGTATGCAGCTATTTTGATTGCATGTCTAGATTTTGCACTATTTGAATTGATTGAATGAAAAAATCTGTTTAGTGATAGTGAAAAATTTGCAATATCACTAACTTTTTAAGTGGTAGTTAAAAAAATAACAATCATCACTAAAGCTGGTAAAAAAGAGTGCAAACTAATTTGTTTGCAGTTTTATTTAGTGATAGTGCACTGCTGATTTAATTTTTTCTTTTTTAAATTCCCTATGCTAATCCCCGCGAAGCTCTACGCATCCCTGCAGGAAAGAAACCACAGTCTCCGGCGGGAATCAAACCCGCAACCCCGTGGCTGATAGACTAGCTCACTACTAGATAGCCTACCGGGGCACTCAAATCAATATTTAGTGCACGACCCCCAACTATGCTTGTGTTATATAACATTGAAATTTAAGAATTCGTCTGTTAATGAGTGTGTCTGACTTAAATATGATTGTTATTTTTATTAAATCATAATTATTAGTTTTAATCCTCTTTTTCAGCTCATTTGCTATTAAATTTCAACAACAAACAAATTCCATTTAATTGTTAAAAAGCTTAAAAAGGGGGGAAAATAAATAGAAAGAGCTCTTGAAATAGACATTATGTATTAAAATAAAGTAAATTTACATGGAAAAAATTTAAAAATTGTAATTATGTATTACAATTTCAAAAAATTTCAATACATGGCAAATTTGCTTTTATACACAATTTGTAATTGTAATTTCAAAATATTGAATAACGTTAAAAATTCCAGAAAAACCTACAAGCGTTTTTAATGAATTTCTATAAAAAAAAAGAAAAATTTTAATGAAAATTAATATTGAAGTCTTGTTTATTTTTACCTTTTTTTTGTTTTCGGTTATTTGAGAAACTTTTTTGTCTGCCTAAAGACTAACAGGCATAGCCATGTTTGTTAGATAGCAAGAAATTTTAATCAATCAAACGAAAAAGTAATCAATCACAATGGGAAATGCGACTAAAGATAAAGAAACAAAGGGGATAAAAGATATTTATTTATAAAGATGTTTTTGTAAAAGAATCTTTTTAAACAAGAAACTCCTTTACTAAGTTACAGGTATGGAAAATTCAGTACTATTATATTGTTTTCCGTACTTTTTAGGATATAAAAAAGTGCTTGTTTTCAATAAACAAACTTGGCTAAAAAATAAAAAATAAGATTTACGTTAATTATCCCCAATAAATCTTTATCAAGACTTGACTACGATGACAAGAATTTTGAAACAAAAGATAAGTTAAGAAGCTTCTGTTGGACGCTGTCTTTACAGATTCAAAGTTTTTTTCTAATTAAGAATATTGTATGGCTTTAAACTAGAAAAAACTCTTAAAAGTAACGTAAAAATTTAAATTTAAAAGTTCGAAATTCGTTTTGGTTCGAAGTGAAAACATCGACTTTAATTATATTCTGATTGCATATAATTCAGTCATAATTTGGGAACAACAAGTTATAGTTTTTCTTAAGTAAGCCTGTTTTAAAGAACGTCTCCCAAACAATTGGACAAATAGGGAAATAATAAAACTCCTCGAATAAGTCTGGGCTCACACTATGAAAGTTTTGCAATAAACTCTTTTTTTTCTGAAAGAAAACTTCAGAGTGTGAAACCAAACTAAGGCGATCTAATAGACCGCAATAGCTGAAGAGATATAGCGCTTCCTTACATTGGCTTTAAAACAATGGCGGTTATCATCAACAAAAGGCTGCAGATCATTAAAAGTTCTCTACACTTCGAGTAATAATCGTAGTTGTAATATGTCGAATGGCGATCACCTCTATACCTGGTGTTTATAGTCTTGAGTTGCCTTGAGAGCTAAAGGAGTCCCATCGAAAATACTAAAACTCACAAAATCCATGTTTGATAATGCAACCTTAAATATTCGTCAAAACGGACAATGTAGCGAAACTCTTTTACAAACGTTGGTGTACAACAATGTTGTCCTTTATAACCCCTATTGTTTGCATTAGTTCTTGACAGCGTTATAACCGATATCTGAATAAAAGAAAGGCCATCTAGAAGACCTTGATGATATTTGCCTCATTACCCGCAAACACAGTGACACGCAGAGCAACATCAACGATCTGATCACTTGTTGCGAACTTATTCAAAATACACTGGCAGCATAAGGCAACTTTAAATTAGGAAAAGCAAGATTGGCTTTCGGGCAGAAATCTCTGTGAACAACACGCTACCAAACCAATTTTTACGTCATATATTATAACTAATACCATGGAGGAGAATGGATGAATCACCCATCGACAAACAGAAAATGAGGAGGAATTAAAATGCGGGGTCACACACCATAGAGCAGAACGGATAAATTTCCGATCGACAACAAATAATAAGGAGGAAGTGGAAATATGTGGGTTGCACACTTTGCCAACCCCCCGAATGTATCACAAGACGTTGATGACCGAAGAAATCGCAAACAATAATGTCGTTTCATGAAATTAAAACAATTCCTCATAATAGTGTAAGATGGGAATACCTTGTAGATACCCTATGTTCTCATGCGGAATAAGTAAGGCAAAAAAGCCTGCTTTAAAAGAAATGGCTGAATATAAACTAATACTCTAAAATTAGCTACTCTTTCCCCAAAGAAGTTCTCTTTTTGTAAAGTTTCAGTCGACTTTCCAACCCTGGTAGGGACTTGTAACATTAATATAGTAAGTAAGGGTGCTACGTTTGAATGTATTAAATTCTGGGAGATCTTGGATGTCCCAAATAACTAATTTTACAAAATTTCTTAACTTGACTTTTGCTGGTAACACTTTAATTTAAAATATCGATTTTTCCTTTGTTTTTTTTTTTTGAGTCATTTAGTATGTCCCAGAACTGAAAAATACTTTTGTACGCCGTAAACAATAGCGGAGGATGATATTGGAATGAAATTTGGTCCATTTCAGTGTTTTATGATTTTGTCTTTAAAATATCGAGTGTATTGATTTGAGCCTTTAATAACTTTTTCGGCATTTTGTAGCGCTATTTAACCCCCCTAGATCATTGAACGAAATAGTGTAAGCAACTCGAAAATTAAACCGAACTTGTTAAGATTGTACCTAATTTTTACAATAATCGGTTAACGCTTGCATTGTTTAGTTATACACGTAATTTATTTTAAAAACATTCTTAAACTATCAGGTATGTAGTGAAAATCGATCAATTTTTTGACGATCGTATTTAAAAGGTTTATGAATTTCGAGTGATTTCAAAGTCCATTTTCGAGTTAAGGAGCTAATTCTTTGTTTAAAATAAAATTAAATAACATACATATCTAATATTAAATTAAAGGGTATAGACAAGAAATCAGATAAACATGTATTTTAAATCAACTGAAAACGAAATCTGCGATTTTAAAATAGATGTATGAAATTTTCTTCACACTTTAACTTTTGTTTTGTTAACTATTCACTGGGTTACTTTCAAGATCTTTTTAGTTCTATTATTAAGCATATATTTTCATTTGTATTACTTATTAGTTCATTATAAACTCAAACAAAACTTAAGTGAGTTTCTCTATTTTTCTTTTGACCGTTTGTCCTTTTTACAGTTTTCACATTATTAACAAATATTTCACTGATTGATATTAAGTTCTTTTGCCAACACAATTCAATAAATAAGTGTGTAAAAAAATTTTTTAAAACAACAAAATAATTTCATTTATTGAATTTCATTACTGTGGTTACATTGTGTTATTGTCTATAACTGTAACAATTGAGAACATTTTTAAAAATAATTTTTTTTTAAACAACAGAAACAGTTTTTCCAATTATTTAATCTTCATTTATATCATTTCCTCCACATAGTTAAAGGGAATTTGAGAAAGAGTTTTCACATAATAGAGTTTATTTGTGTGAGTGGTTAAAATAAAGGTCATTGTATTGGAAATAGAGAAAAATAATATTCAACAAGTCGGTTTTTATGCTCATTTATCTACTACTTTATATGTTTGTATTGCGAATATATATATGAGAGTGTAATCTTTGTTTGGCTATAATTGAGGTTGGCGTCTCTCCTCTCTGTGTAAGTGTGATGGGAGTAAGTATTTGCTATTAATCAATGATAGTGTTAGTGTGTGGGTGTTTACTCAAGTAGAGTAAATTTTTATTGAATTTATTCCTTGAATGAGTGTGTTTAAGTTTTTAAAGCATAAAACTTTCTGTTTTGCATGTGTATGGATGCGTGTTAGTGATTGATTGACCATATTAAGTATACGTTACGGTTGTCAGGAATGGAAATTAACACTTTCAAATACACACAAATGAACAATTGATTGCAAGAAAAAGTTTTTTTGAAAACAAAAACAAAGCAAAAAAAAAAACCCCCAAATAAATTATTGATTAAACAAAAATAAAAAAATGTTAAAATGGTGTATTCGGATAACATCCACCAAAATTTTAATACTATCGGCCTAATTTATAAAAAATAAAACATTTGTATAAAGGGTGTATGTATTACATAAATTTTCATAAAAATTCCGTTTCATAAACCAGTTTTATTTTTTATAAATAAGGCCGTAATTATTTGAAATATAGAAACCAAAACTGTAAGAGGAAATTAAAATAAAGACTATTGAATTGGCATTCAAATACATAATCTATATATAAATCGGCTAAGGCAAAACAGTTAAGAACACTTTCCTCCTCTGTATGTCAACCGATTTGAACAAAATATACACCATTTAAGAGGTAGGGTGCGTTCATAAATGCATCACTGCGCTGCATAAGTGATTTCAAATGGTTATATATTTATCAGTGAAGTAAATGTTGACCAAAAAATTGTGAAATACTCCACAAAAGCAATAGTCACACAATAAAAAAAAGTTATATTTATTCTTTTATCACCATTAAAAAAGTTTGCTTTTCTGATGCAGCGCAGTGATGCATTTACAAAGTTACAGAAAATTAATTGAGTTAACCCACAAAAAATAAATATACAAAGCTAAATTTTTAGTAACAATAAATTTTAAAAAGCTTAAAACTTTTGAATTTCTATGTGGGTTAATTTACTAAATCTTCTGTAGCTTTGTCATTTTTACACCAATCTATGTCTTGTTGGGCGCAAAATGTTCCTTTTAAAATAATCTAATGTCGCATGCAATAAAATATTAGGATTTTTAAATCATTGGTTTAAAAAAAATAACTTGAAAAGAGCAAAATTTAACAAAATCATAAAATTTTCAATGAAGCTTGGACTTTTGTCCCCTGTAACTCTGTCATTTCTTGACCGATCTTCACTAGCAATCCATGGTTATTTTAGAAATTTTATAACCTTTCACTAGAAAGAAAGAATTTCATAATCCGTTTAAAATTTTTGAAGATATTTGCATTTCAGTCACTTTATCTTTTTTAAAAACACAAATAACGGTTATTTTGGAATATCTCAAAAACTGTTCTACAATTCTGACTTCATATTCGGATTCAGCGGAAAATTTTACATAAAGATTAGCTGTCAGATTCATTTGGTCACGAATTTGTTGAAATTTTGTCACGTAGTGTTAATCGACATTTTCCAGAAACTGGTTTTCTAATATTTCGACTATATAAATCAGACCAGGCAAAACAGTTAAGAACGCTTTCTTCCTTTGTTTGTCAACCGAACTTGTATGGGGAGAAAAAAGGGGAAATATGGGAAACTAAATTACTTTTTTTTTTTTACTTTTCTGTGCTTCATGTGATAATTTTTAAATTTTCTATAATATAGAATTTAGAAACATAATATTATAGGTGTAGGATCCTGAGTGAGTGAGTGATAACCTATAAGATAAAAAATGCTGGTATTTTTTGTTTTTCATCTGGAACTTTTTGAATTTTCGTTAATATTCTACCTATAAAGATAAAATTATACATTAAACTGGGTGAATAAGAACATGTAAGGGGAGCTTTTTGATACTTTTTCGTTCTACATTAGGTACTTTGATTAATTTTCATTAATATTAGACATAGAAACATCAAATTAAACGTGCAACGTCCTGAGTAGATGACAAAATATAAAGGAGACTTTTTGATACTTTTTTGTTTTTCAATTGGTATTTTTTATACTGGACTTACATAATTAAATTAACTCACGTAGAAGATAAAATATGAACCGGAGGTTGGTCCCTCGCCTTATCTATCCACTTTGAAGGAAAAAATAAATGCTCGAAACAAATAAATTCATATATACTTAGCTGAATTATGTTTTCTTCATATTTACAAAAAAAAAAAAAAATATGGTCGAATTTTGACCATAAGGCGAACACTATTAATTATAACTTTATTAAAATATATTAAAGCTTAAAAAATTAAATTTATTATCTTTTTCCATGATAAAATTTATTGTAATGAACATTATTTAAAATGCAAAAATGTAGTAACAGTTATACATTTGCTAAGTGCTGCCAATTCTTAACAAAAGTTTTAAAAAGTTTTATTAAATTATCAAGTTTCGGGTTTGTTTTAATAAAAAAAAAACTGATTGAAATTGTAATTTCTATAAAATTTCAAAAGTTTATATAAAATTTAAAAATTTTTAATTAGGCTTAAGTTCATGAAATTTTAATTTTTCATTAAATTATTTTTATGAAGACAGGAATTTTACAACATGAAAATTAATTAAAATTGTTATTGATAATCTTTCATTCTTGACGTGGCTGGGGCTCGAACCCCGGCCGGCAGGTTACCATGACATCTTTCGATTGCAACCACTCAATCTCCTCAGATGGATTTGCCGTCTTACACTCGCAGCCATCGACGACTGCTGACGTCAATAGTGAAACATCAATCCTTAAACCAAATTGAATTTTAACATTTGGTAGATCGAAATTTGCTTTCCTGAATGATTATCCATTTTAATTGATTTTACATGTTTTTTCCTTACTTCTGTTTTTTCGTACTTTTGTCAAGAATTTTTCTCGAAGTCCAAGTACATTTTTTGTTTTTTCATTTTGTCTTTTTCCTTTCTGTTGACCTTTTTCAGCACAACTTGAAAAATTGACGTCAGCAGTCGTCGATGGCTGCGAGTGTAAGACGGCAAATCCATTTGAGGAGATTGAGATTGGAGATTGAATGTTGTAAAATTCCTGTCTTCAAAAAAATAATTTAATGAAAAATTAAAATTTCATGAACTTAAGCCCAATTAAAAATATTAAAAATTTGGATTAAAAACCATAAATAGTTCAACAAAAATAACCACAATACTAAAATTTAAACATTTAAAATTTTTTTAAGTTATCAAGAAAATTTCTTTGAAACAAAAACTTCTTTTAAGTTAAATTTTTTTTGAAAGTTCTTTAAAATTTCAAAAGATTTTGTTATTCGTGCTTAATTCCCAGTTTTTATTCTTGACAAAAACACTTGAAATTTATTGTTGATGTGATAAGCTATTCCTATGCGCATTTCACTGGTTGCTTAGGCCAGATCATGAGGAAACTTCATTGGTTAAGATTTTAGAAAAACTAAAGATATTAAACCAAATAAAACTGTTAAACGTATAAGAATTATAGCAACAGTTCTACTTGTAATAATATCAAAGTTTAAACAAAACACAACAATAAACAACAGTGGGTTAATCTCATCTTACATTCCCCACTACAATTAGTTGAAACTCTCTCAACATTAATTGTAGTTGTAAGTAGGTTAAGAAAAACAAAATAAAAACAACAACAACTTACAAAAGATGTTGTCAATTAAGTGTTTTTTAGGCCGTGCACTTGCTTGTTTATTATCAAAAAGTAATTTCAATTTTTGGGAATACAAAATTTTAATTTCAAGAGATTTTGTTATTCGTGCTTAATTCCCAGTTTTTATTGTTGACAAAAACACTTGAAATTTATTGTTGATGGGATAAGCTATTCCTATGCGCATTTCACTGGTTGCTTAGGCCAGATCATCAGGAAACTTCATCCATAAAGATTTTAGAAAAACAGAAGATATTAAACCAAATAAAACGGTTAAACGTATACGAATTATAGCAACAATTCTACTTGTTATAATATCAAAATTTAAACAAAACACATCAACAATAAACAACAGTGGGTTTATCTCATCTTACATTCCCCAATACAAAATTTTAATTTTAAAGATTTTTTTATTCGTGCTTATCCCATCAACAATAAATTTCAGTGTTTTTATCAAGAATAAAAATTGGGAATTAAGCACGAATAAAAAAATCGTTTTTGTAAAATTTTATAATTTTTTTCTCAATATCAAAAATTTTTTTTAATTAAAAAAATTTCAAAAAAGTTTTTTTTATATGTATTTAAAAAAACTTCACCTTTTTAAAACAAGATTGAATAAAAATTTTCCATTATGTTGAAATTTTCGTTATATTTTTTTAATATCGATAAAACTTTTTTCTGAAATTTTGTAAATCTAAAAAAAAAATTTTATAAATTATAAAAAAAAAAATATGAAAATTAGAAAAAATGCTAAATTAATACAAAATTTCTCTATAATTTTTGCAAACTTATAACCGGAAATTTTTTTAAAATTTAAAAAATACCTCAAATTTTTAACAAATTTTTTTAAAATCTTTAGATAAGTTTTTTTTTCTTTTTCTATTGTTAAATTTGTTATAATTTGTTAAAAATATATAAAATAGGGCAAGAGAAAACCCCTGCAGAAGGCATTTAAGGAAGTGCCGAATTATTGGTTTTAAATAAAAGTTAAAAGTTTTTTATAAAAAAGACCTAAGGCTCGAAAATTTATTAATATTTGAATTTTTAGATAAGTTAAAAAAAAAATAATATTTTATTGAACTGTTTTTAATCCAAATTTTCTTATTTTTAATTAGGCAACATTTTTTTCTATTAAATTTTATAAAATTTTTATATTCTAAAATCTTTATGGATGAAGTTCCTGATGATCTGGCCTAAGCAACCAGTGAAATGCGCATGGGAATAGGTTATCCCATCAACAATAAATTTCAAGTGTTTTTATCAAGAATAAAAACTGGGAATTAGGCATGAATAATAAAATCTTTTAAACGCAAAGATTTTTTTAAGAGATATCGAAGCATTTCAAATCAATTTTTTCGTGGACGTGGGTTCAATTCCTTGATTAGTCAAGAATGAAAAATTATCAAAAAAAAAAAAAAAAAATTAAAAGTAAACAAATTTTTTTTCTATGTTTTCAGTTTTTTCTTAAATAATAAAAAACTTTCTAAAATAACAAAAATTTATAAAAATAAAAAATGCCAAATTAAAAAATCGCTATTTATTTACCTTTTCGTTTAAATTTTAAATAAAATAATGTTTTAAATTAAAAAAAAAAATTTATTCTGAAAAAAAATTTATTTTCAATCTACTGAAATTTCCCATAAATAAATTTTAATTTTTATAATTTTTTTTTTTTAATCAAAATTTTTAATATTTTTAATTAGGCTTAAGTTCATCAAATTTAATTTTCATTAAATTATTTTTAGGAAGAAAGGAATTTTACAACATGAACATTAATTAAAATTGTTATTGATAATTTTTCATTCTTGACGTGGCTGGGGCTCGAACCCCGGCCGGCAGGTTACCATGACATGTTTCGATCGCAACCACTCGATCTCCTCAGATGGATTTGCCGTCTTACACTCGCAGCCATCGACGACTGCTGACGTCAATAGTCAAACATCAATCCTTAAACCAAATTGTATTTTAACCTTTGGTAGATCGAAATTTGCTTTTCTGAATAATTATCCATTTTTAATTGATTTTACGTGTTTTTTCCTTACTTCTGCTTTCTCGTACTTTTGTCAAGAATTCTTCTTGAAGTCGAAAGTACATTTTTTGTTTGTTTTTTCATTTTTGTCGTTCTTTTTTGTTGACCTTTTTTTTAGCACAACTTGAAGGACAAATGAACACATAGAGCTCGTGCCTTAGCTTTAACAACAATCAGTATTGTGGTTATTTTGTTGAACTATTTATGGTTTTTAATCCAAATTTTAAGTATTTTTATAATCAGACTTAAGTTCATCAAATTTAATTTTCATTAAATTATTTTTAGGAAGAAAGGAATTTTACAACATGAACATTAATTAAAATTGCTATTGATAATATTTCATTCTTGACTGACCTGAGATTCGAACCCAGGCGTCTAATTAAAAATATAAAAAATTTGGATTAAAAAAAAAACCATAAATAGTTCGACAAAATAACCACAATAATTATTATTGTTAAAGCTAAGGCACAAACTCTATGTGTACATTTGTCCTTTAATTTGTGCTGAAAAAGGTCAACAGAAAAAAGAAAGACGAAAATGACAAAACAAAAAATGTACTTTGGACTTCAAGAAGAAGAAAAAACAAAATAAACACAAAAATAACCTGCTTTAAATAATAAAACAAGTTGCCAGTTTTAGTTTTTTTAAGCCGTGCACTTGCCTGTTTATTATCAATATCATTTTTGGGAATACAACATTTTTAATTTAAAAGATTTTTTTATTCGTGCTTAATTTCCAATTTTTATTATTGATCAATGAAATTTATTGTTGAAGGGATAAGCTATTCCTATGCGCATTTCGCTTGTGGCTTAGAAAAACTAATGATATTAAACCAAATAAAACTGTTAAGCATTTAGAAATATATACTTGTAACAATATCAAAGATTAAACAAAAACATCAACAATAAACAGTGAGTTTATCTTTCCTTACATTCCCCATCAACAATTAATTTCAGTGTTTTTATCAAGAATAAAAATTGGGATTTAAACACGAATAAAAAAAATCTTTTAAATTAAAAATTTTTATATTTTTTATAATTTTTTTCATTTATATTAATTTTTTTTTTTTGATTAAAAATGGCTTCTTTGTAATCTCTTTTATTAATTTTAATTAAAATATTTTTAGCTAGAAATATTTTTTATTGAAAAGAAAATAAATGTAAATATTTTAATACTTACATCATATTTTGGGGTAGATTACAACTTTTTTTGTACACTTACACCACAATTACACAGAAATAAAGTATGTACAAAAATTAATTGAACGCAAAATAAGTGGCAGAAGACTTTAAAAAAAAATCCATATAACAAGTGAAGCTTTCAACGAAGCAGGTTTGGCTGGTAAAAAAAAACCAAAAAATTTTTACAAAAAAAAAGCCTGCGTAAAATTTTACACAAACAAAACATGTGCACAATGTGGTCGTTGTTGACATAAACGCCATAGAACCTTAAAATAACGAAGAACAAAACACTATAAAATGTTCGTTACTTTCTTGCAAATAGTTAGAATGCTATAAAGGGTTGTGCTCGTCTACACAAACACTAAAAAAAATATATATCGTTTCTGGGTGTGTCAGCCGTACGCTAGAACATTAAAACAACGAAGAACAGAACACTTTACATATAATAGTTAGAATACTATTAAGGGTTGTGTTCGTATACACAAACACTAAAAATATATATATATATATGTATATAAAAATATACAAAGATATATATCGTTTCTGGGTGGGTGAGCCGTACGCTAAATAATGTTGTTTATTTTCGAACTCTGTTTCATACAATTTCTTTCGTCTACATCCTTTTATGTATGTTTTAAATATATATATTTCTCTTTGTACATTTTACTCGGGCGTTTATTTTTATAATTTTTTTTGTGGTAGTAGTTTATCATAAAAATTCACTCCATACATTTAATTTTACTTACACATTCATTCCCTCAATCCCTTTCTCATTTACTCGTAGCTCGTTGCAATGAAATGTTGTAAGATTGATAACATTATTTACTCATACATGTGTAAAGAATTTGCAACCAACATTTATACACAAAAAATGTCACTACAGAAAAAAACCAAATAAAAAAAAGAAAAAAATATTGGTGCAAATAAAAGGACACGTCTTCACACAACTGACATAAAAAAAAAACTGAAAAAATGTATCAAAATGAAATGACTTTGCAGGATATTACATTTTGTATATGAGAGCAGCAACAATATGACATAATAAAAAAGGATACAACAGAATATTTTACCGCATACTCACTTTTTTTTTAGGGTAAATCAGGGTATTGCTTATTGGCGCTGTAAAGGGTTAGTGATAAAAAAAGAAGAATGGATGACTTCTACGAAAGTTTAAAAGTTTTGGGATTTTTAAATTCTTAGAGAAAACTTGATTATTATGAATTCAAATATTATACAGGGTTTTTTCCTCTAAACATTTCCGTTTTGAAGTTTTACTGTAGTACTTTACTTTATGTTTAATCGCTTATATTATGCTTTTTTTGGCCAATGCTCGCTTCAAAAGAATCAATTGTGTTTGGTACAGGGACCAAATTACCACTGTCGATATCGATCGAAATACAATTTGAATGGGAATTTCGATCGATAACGAATGCCGTAATTTAGCGCCAGATAATAATGTGATTGTCGTTAAACAATCCCTGCAAGCATAAAAGCACTACCTTGGGCTTTACAAACGACTCTTGCACTGCGGCTGTCTTAATAGATTTACTTTTAATCGCCAATAATGATTAAATGCAACAATGCCTTCTTTTTATGACATTCAAGTTGCATTTCGGATGTGCCAAAGCAAGGCCCATTGAAAAGGTCTGCGCAAGAAGCCTGATGATCATTGTTTATGTTCTTTTTAGTTGTCAAAAGTTGTTTACTTTATGCTTACATGTGCATGTATACGTTTGTTTACGTTTATGGTATGCCACACATACACGTTTTTTCCTTTTACTTTGTATATGTGGTAGTAAATTTTTGACAACTAAAAAGAATCGTTTTTTGTTTTTGTACAAGTAAGCAGACCTGATAGATGGGCCTTGTGCCAAAGTGTGTTAAAGATGCGCCAGCTTTTGTAAATCCCACATTTTTAGGTTTAAAAGAATTCAAAAGTTAGGAAATTATGAATGACTTGATGTGACGAGATATCTGTATGAATTTAAGATCAAAAATGAACTTTGCTGGGTTTTTAAATGGAGCTTGGGACTAGATTATTTAAAACAAAATTAGCCCTTAAAAATAATCGACTCTGGAGCTAGTGAAATATCTTTAAAAAAATGTCAAACTGGTTGAAGACAACCCCTATTATGTGAGTCGTTGACAATGATAAACTGGTGTCACATCAAGTCGACCATTAGTTCATTTTAATTTACACTTTTATTTATAAACGTACATATTTATGTATTTACTTTCTAACAAAAATTTCTTTAACTTTCATTTCGTCTTAAACTGAGTCAGTTTTACTCGATGTCAACTAAAAGCGCCTAAGAAAATACCAAGTGACTTTCAAAAAAAAAGTTACTGTGCCGTTGCTGTCGACTTTTGTCGAAGTCAGCTTTCATAATAGGAGTGAATAAGAGTAACCCCTTCCGCAGAACTCTTAGATGGTTTGGGTCTTAGCTAAGGTTTACGTACCAGATTTAAAAACCAGTGAAATGTCCTATAAATGGCAAGACGAAAAAGTCTTGTAGATTTTAAAATAGTTGTTTTTGAAATACCATGTCTAAAGTATGCAAACTAGTTTCTTTATACGATATAAGAGAACAACTTTACTTTGCATTTTAAAAGCAACTATTTCCTGTAGAAAAATACCGCTAATATGTGGCATTATATGTATAAGAAACATGTATCGTGTAACCTGGATAAAATTACAAAAACATTGTAACCTCCACGTATACGGAGATGTCAAAAGCACGTTTGAACTATTTTTTTTTTATGTTTTAAGTAATTAAAAACTAGAAACGGGGGAAAAGAAGGTAAAAAATCGTTTTTCCTGGTATCCTTAGCAACAACTTTACCATCAACCAGCGACAACAAAAGAAAACTTAAAGATTACAACAAATATTTATATTAGATTTTCCTTTTTGTTTTATTCCCATGTTGGTTTTTTTTATTATTTATATTCCCTTTGTTTTAAGGATTAATTAATGTATTTTATTTAGTAATTTTGTGTTCCTTGTAACCAACACCTCAACAAAAAAATGTCTGCCAGGCTCTTTGGCTCTTTGTCTATCCGTCTAGCAGATATAAAACTAAAGAAGAAAAATGTTTCATTTAACTTGAACTTAATATTTTTTTCTATTATAAATTTTTACTTTATGGCAGTAAAAATAACAAATAATTTATGCGTGAAATACAAAAGAAGAGAGATAGAGAGAGAGACATGATTTTTTTTAAAGAAAAAAGTAACTAAGAAAAAGAAGAAGAAAGGAAATTAATGAAAAGAGAGCTAGTTTAATAAAAAAACTTAGCTATTAAATGATTTATTCGTAAAGTAAGTGTTTGTTTTAGGTGTTTATTAAAAGTGTTTCATTAACTTAATCACTTTTTAATTATGTATATAACTAATTTTAATATACATAGAAAATAATTTCTTTACGATAAGAGAAGAGATAAAAGAAACTCAGTTGTTAAAGTGATAGGAAAGAGTAACGAGTAAAATGGAAATTAATGGAATAAACACAACTGGGACGAACTTCGCATAGTACGACGAATTCGTCGGCAAGAATTCGTCAAATGAGACACAATTAGTGCGTGAACCTAAATTTTTTTCTTAATTTATAAAAATCTATTAATCGGGTGTGTTCTAGAATCCGAATCCGTTGAAATGGATTACTTTAGCATTTTTGGTATTCTGCGTTTCAATTTTGCGATCTCAAATTAGTTTTTGGGTTTGTTTAAAATTTTGTAATTTTTCGCGAATTTCAGCCATGTTCGCGATTTGTTCCTGTAAGTTTACTGATTCTTTAAAGCTTTAACGACTTACATTAAACAGTAGACTTGCTATCATGCCTCGAAGCAAATTTTAGCAAATTTCCGCTAATAAAGCAATTTTTACCGAATTTTAGCCATTGCTTATAGTTTTATAGCTTTTTCAAATATCAAATTTGGCCGAATTTTCGTAATTTTTGGAAATTTTTTTTTTTTGCCATTTTCCGACATTTTGTTTTTTCACACATCTAGCGGTATCTAACAAATTTTAGTGTTTATTTAAAAGTTTACAATTTTTCGCGAATTTTAGCAAAGTTCGCAATAGAAGTGATTTGTCCCTGTGATTCTTTACAGCTTTAACGATTTATAATAAATAGTAGACTTTGCTATCATGCCGCTGTTAGCAAATTTTTGCGAATTTCCGCTAATTTTGCAATTTTTACCGAATGTTTGCCATTCCTTATAATTTAAGGGACTTTTAATCAATTTTATGGCTTTTTTGAAATATTAATTTTTTTTTTGCGATTTTTTGCAATTTTTGGAATCTTTTTTTTTTTTTGTTATTTTTCGACATTTTGTTTTTTTCACTCATTAAGCGATTTCTAATAAGTTTAAGTGTTTGTTTAAAATTTTGACTATTTTTCGCGAATTGTCCCTGTAGTTCTTTACATATTTCACATTTTTTAATAAATATTATACTTTGCTATCATGCTGCGCTGTCCCTTTCCCAATTTGTTCGTCGTTCGTCTGCGTAAGAAATAGAAATAAATCTATCGCAGAGTTTGTTACGCACGACGAATTTCTGTCTACACAATGATTGTGTGTACTTTCATTTAACCAATGTGTTCTATTTCTGGTGACGAATATTCGTTGCGAATAATTCGTCGTTCGTCCCAGTTGTGTTTCTAGCATAAAGAGTTTATGAACAATTTTAATTTATCGTCAGGGATGGAAAACAATTTTTATTTTAGCTTATTGAATTTGGATAATCTAGCCTATGGGTCACACTTAAGGAAGAGGTACATACATAACACGTGTTAATTCGACGACGAGTAACATGCGTTTAAAAACTTTAGCGCATAAGAAATATGTAGCACGATTCACAATAGAATTCCAAATTCGGCTTTTTGGTTATCCTGGCTTCCTTTTTATACAATATTGTATGTTTTTAAACTCTTCAGCAAGTTTTTCCTCCGTAATACACAAATTTCAATCTTCAATTATTATTTTTTGTTGTCAGCTGATTACTTGTCAAAAATACACAACATGTTTAAAAGTTCAGAGTTAACCAAATTACTGTCGCCAACGCGTTTAAATGTTTTCTATAGAATTTTCGACTTTTCTGAGTTTGTATTACCTTAAATAGCTGTACATATGTAATTTTTAGACTCTTGCGGTAATTTTTTTTAAGCCATTTGTAATTGTTGACCCGTAAAAGTAGGGATTGCTGTTCGGTTTTAACCGAAACCGCAGTTTTAACCGAAACCGAAACCGGGGTTTTAACCGAAACCGAAACCGCGGTTTTAAATGCCTAAAAACCGAAAACCGACAAAAAAACCTCGGTTTTAGCTTTTACTTTAACAATGTATTTATGCTTGAAGGAATTGCAAATTAAACATCAAACTCGTACTTCATATACAAAAACTTTATACATAACAGTCTTCAACAATGACAAGGTATTTCAAAATTCTTAAAATTCAAAATAAGTAATAAGAAGAACAAATGTTATCTTTATAACTCTTAAGTACACACCTTATTTGTGAGGCATAAACTGCCACCTGGGCCACTTGAATTTTGTATGGAGTTTCTTGTGGCTATAGAAAAAACTCACACTAACGAGCACCTGGGCAAGGCTGGGACTACTTTATATGTAGGAGTTTTATGGCTTTAGCAGGAACATTTTGTTGGAAAATAAAATAATTTTTCGAAAAAACAGAAAAGAAAGAATTCTTATGTGTTGTGTATGCTTTTTGAAACGTTTCATTTTTATTTTATTAACTGCAGTACATATATTATAGGGAAGGGCCTGACCAGGCCCAGGTGTATAAAGTTTCGTTCTATATACTTAATCTATATATGTATATAAAAATGAAAAATGTTTGTATGTTTGTTTGTTTGTTTGTATGCTGGCTTATAGACTCCTAAACTACTGAACCGATTTTCCTGAAATTTTTACAGTAGCATCACGTGAGCCCTTAAAATAAAATAGGCTACTTATTTTTCCGATAGGGGCAGGGGTATTGGTACCCCCCATTGGATGCCAATATCAAATATCGCATATCTTAAGAGCCGCTGCACGTATTTTTTTGAACTTTTGGTAGTAGGATCTTCTGACCCCCAAAATTGAAATAAAATAGCAGCGGGGGAAGTGGTTCCCCCCATAGCACGCCAATATTTAATATCGCATATCTTAAGAACTGTTATAGTGAGAATGTTAAAACTGTGTAGAAGTCACTCTTATGGTATACTACACTATCAAAATTAAAAATAAAGCGGGTAGGCGCAGGGGGGGAAATACCTCCCATAGGATGCATATATTAAATAACGCCCAACTGAAGAACTATTAAAGGGAGAGTCTTCAGACGTGGTTAAAGCTACTATTACGGTAAACTATAAATTTCAATATAAAAATGGGCGGGGTAGACAGAGGAGGAGCAGTAACCCTCATAGGTAGAAATATTAATAAGAGCCGCTGCACGCATTTTGTTGAACCTTTCGTAGTAGGATCTTCTGAGCCCCAACATTTAAATAAAATAGCAACGGGGGAAGTGGTACCCCCATAGAACGCCAATGTTTAATATCGCATATCTTAAGAACTGTTATAGTGAGAATGTTCAAACTTTGCTGAAGTCACTCTTATGGTATACTTCACTTTTGAAAATAAAAATAAAGCGGGTAGACGCAGGGCGGAAAAGCTCCCATAGGATGCATATATTAAATATCGCTCAACTGAAGAACTATTAAAGGGAGAGTCTTCAAAAGTGGTTAAAGCTACTATTATGGTAAACTATAAATTTCAGTAAAGAAATGGGTGGGGTAGGCAGAGGAGGAGCAGTACCCCTCATAGATAGAAATACTAATAAGAGCCGCTGCACGCATTTTGTTGAACTTTTGGTAGTAGGATCTTCTGAGCCCCAAAGTTGAAATAAAATAGCAGCGGGGGAAGTGTTACCCCCCATAGGACGCCAATGTTTGATATCGCATATCTTAAAAACTGTTATAGTAAGAATGTTCAAACTTTGTAGAAGTCACTCTTGTTGTATGCTACACTTTTAAAAATAAAAATATAGTGGGTAGGCGCAGGGGGAAAATACCTCCCATAGGATGCATATATTAAATATCTCTCAACTGAAGAAGTGGTTAAAGCAGTGTAGCGAAGGGCACCGGGTTCAGCTAGTAGTTATATAAAAACACTTAAGGGCGAATAAAAGTACCTGAATTGAAACAAATAAAAAAATTGTATTACATGCAAAAAAAAATATATTTTTATGTATGAATTTTACTTTGATATTTTCAAAACCGAACCGAAACCGACCGGTTTTAATCATTTTAAAACCGAAATCGCGGTTTCACATTTTTACGGTTTTTAGCTAACTCTACGTAAAAGTATCGTACGATGTCAAAAGAGCATTGCGCGCACAATAACGAATGCGAAATAAAACCATTTTCTGGCGTGTCTCTTTAAAACTAAAGGTCAGCTGAAGGGTTCGCCCTTATCATCTTCGTTTTCATAAGATGTAATCTTTGACCCCTTTATTTTTAAAATCATGACCAACATTTGCTTTTATTTTTATAAATTAAAATTTTATTTCACGGCGATCACCTGTTTTTTTTTGTCAACTCGTATGGAAAATGTCGTGCCATGCTTGTTATGTTCATACTCCTACTGAACTCTCATACACTTGCAGTATAAAATTTTGAATAAGTTAGTGCAATGAATTTTTAAGTTTCGTTATTTTTTTACTAATTTTACTTAAGTAAATATAAAATTTTATATATCGTCGGCTTAATATGCAAACCTGCTAAATCCCTTTCAACAAATTTTACAGGAAAAACTTTTTATTTTTCCTATTTGCTTAACAAAAATAACGAAACTTAAAAATTCATTGCACTAACTTATTCAAATTTGTATACTGCAAGTGTATGAGAGTTCAGTAGGAGTATGCACAGAACAAGCATGGCACGACATTTTCCATACGATTTGACAAAAAAAAAACCGGTGATCGCCGTGAAATAAAATTTTAATTTTAGTTTATAAAAATAAAAGCAAATATTGGTCATGATTTTAAAAATAAGACTAAGATTACATATTATGAAAAAAAGATGTAAAAGAGGACACACATTTTATAGATGACAGCCAATTAAAATAGATGACTGTCCTCTAAAAAAGAGTACGTATGGTCACCTTAACTAAAATCTACTATTTTTAATTTCCAATATTTGAGTTCCAAACTCGTTGCAAAAACCCATCAAATACATATATAATTTCTTCTTAAATTAATTTGAGAGTTGCTAAACGATGCTCAGCTATTTGCTGGAAGGAATTTGAATTCATTTCCTAATGTCAAGGAGCAGCTTCTGAAAACGCCAAAAAGCAACATGAAAGCCATTTTAAAACATTAACCAAACCAAACTCTTAGTTTATGCAAAATCTCAAAATTTGTTTGTCTGTTCCTCCCATTAGCAAATATTTTATGAGGTACCCCTTGTGAATGACGTTACCTGTCCATTTTAGTAGTTCTTTAAACATCACCTACACCTGCTGCACACATTTTTGTGTAAAAAACAAAAACAAAATTTTAAAGACAAAAAAAAAAACATGAATTTGCATTTATATGAATGCATTTAGTTTGTTAGAGAGAAGTTCAAAAGTGTTGAAGTTTTTCAATTTACTAAATTTATGGCAAAAAGATCATTTGTTTCATAAAGTTAATAAAAAAACAGGAAACTAAATGATTTTAACGTAATCTAAAAACTCCTTAAAATGAATTTGAGTTCTTGCGGAAACCTCTATTAAGGGATACTTTTTTTTGAAGACTACTAACAGTTAAATCTTTTTAAGATTATTAAGATTGTTATTCACTTAAATTGTTAACAAACTGAAGAGTTTAATTTTGCTTTTAATTAGATGAAAAGCTTTTCAAATGTCTAATGTGGAGTCCGAAAATGCTAGCAGGTACTCCTTTGGGGTACCTTTCCATTCCAAACGTTGTTTAAGGTGTTCAATGTCGTCAGTTTTTAATAAAATGACACTTGTTGCATTAAAAAAGAGGTGTTTGAAGACTCTGTACAAAAAAAAAACTTTTGAACTTAAGTAATTTCCTCCCTTCGAGGTTCCCATGTTATATTTATGATTTTGTTAGTGCTACTAAATCCCTTAGTTTTGTATTATTTTTATTATTATTATATAAAGACTAACCTTTTCCTTTTTGAGTTGCTTTTATCCTTCGGGAGTACCTTAGCGTTCTTAAGATGTTTTAAGCTCTTTAGTTACAAAATTTTAATTAAGTTGGCAAACGTGATTAGAAAAAAGGGAACAGCTTTTAATTTGACCTAAAAATATAACTGAACTCTCAAATTTAAAGACCTTTTCCGCCTCGAAGATACTAAAAGTATATTTAAATCCAATTTCGGTGAGTTCTAAAAAGATTTACCTGCCAGAGTTTAATCCTTTGCAATATGTTTCAAAGTAAATTGTTGTTATTTTGTTTTAGTTTCGATTTAATAGATATTGTACCTTTTTTTAACAGTTGCCTTAAATCCGCACTTTTAACGTTACCCTTTTTATTTTTAAAATGTTTATTGTTATTTTGTCCACTAAGTTTGTTTGCAACATGAAGTGTTAAAAGCAATTTATTGTTATCATAGTGCACCTGGTACCCAATAACGTCAGTGGTGGGAAAAAATTCTATTCTTAACTTTATTTTCGCAAATAGTCATAATTAGGGGAGGGATTTATATGCATGGTTTTTATTGAACATTTAAAAACAAAGTTATGCAGTTATTTATTTAAATTTTACCATTTCTGAGTCTTAGTTGTTTGTGAATATTGGTTGGCCTTTTTTAGCGCTGAAGAAGTTTTTAAAACGTTGCAAATTTGTCTTTGGCCGAGCTGGGATTTGAACCCGGCGGGCACCGCAGTGGTATAGTGGTTTGAACTCAAAACTTTTCTGAATATGGAATGTGGTGATTTTTGGAACTTGTAAAAATCAACCTGGGTTCAAATCCCAGCTCGGCCAAAGAAAAATTATCAATAAATTTTAATAAAAATTTCAAGTTGTAAAATTCCTTCCTCAGTGAAAATAATTTAATAAAAATTAAATTTGATGAACTCAAGCCTAATTAAAGAATATCAAAAATTAACAGTTCAACTGGAAATCAAAATTGTTCTTAATATAATAATAATTATAAATGCATACAAATTCGGCCCTTAGTTGTAGCAAGAACGAAAAAGAGAAAGAATATGAGAAAGAAAATATATAAAAAAAATGAGAAATGGGAAAAATATGGCAAACAAACTAAGATGAAGTGCTTGTTTTAAAATTTAAAAAGGACACAATATTTCAATGAACTTTAAAAAAAACATGTTTAAAAGTGCTAAATGTTATTGCTTATACACAACCATACAGTTTTTGTGCCAAACATATTAATCCTAACCATAACATAACCGGAGGCTATCATAATATGCTTGCGGCTTCCTTATAAAAACTAATTTAACTATAATATTGTTTCCCTTGACATCAATATGGCTGAACTGACTATAATATCAGCCGAGAAACACAGATTTTGCAAGTCTGAAAAGCTGACTTAAACTTTATGTTGATTGAACCATTGTTGGCCAAAAAAAAACTGATCCATTATGACTACTCGAAGCGCTAAAAATCGTATGTAACGACCGGCTTACCAAACCAACCAAAGCCAAATCCAAACACGCTTCTTTTGGAAAAATTCTAGCAGCATCTGTTGAGTAGCCTAGATCTCCCACAAGTGCTAAATAAATCGGACCTTAGTGGGGTTTTCATGATATCCCTTCCGGCGAACTTTTAATGGAAAAGCAAACCTTTTTGAAAGATAAAGCATTTTCCGCAAGAAGCATACTAATAGAGGTCTTAACAAATAGTCAGTTCGGTGACGTGCCGCCAGCCGCGATCGCAAAAGATCGTGATAATTTCCTTAGATCTTCTTCTGGATTTTGCCGAATCCAAGGTATTGACTGCATCTGATTTTCCGGACGATGTAACATCAAAAGGTGAAATGTATATAACATAATCCAGACAATCACAGAAGACCTGTACCTACCCTGCAAATAATAGGACCAGTCCAAACACGAGTGTAAAATGAAGCCCACAAGGGACTAGGACTGGTCCAAAAGTAACCCAAATGTATGGAAAAAACTTGGCCTATTTAACATTAAGATGTTCTAGGGCAGGACCATATAACCCAGCTTTGGACTACAAAGGAGTAGTTTTAAAACTACTCCATGGTATACTCAAGAGGATTAGTTTTGAAGTCGCTTAAAAACGAAAGCACGTCGTTAAAAAACGAAGACATGTCGTCTACAAACACTTTAACAATGACATTGTCCATGCTTGCATTACATCGGACCGGTCCATGGAGAAGTCATTTTATCAAAATGGATCAGGCGGTCCAATATAATTTGCAGGGTAACATAATCCCTTCGGGAATACAGCACTAAGGGCTGTACTTTCACCCACTGCAGAGAAGTTCGGCCTGATGGTGGATCTCTCTAGGTTCAGTTGCCGTTCAACAGCAGAGGTTAGATAGCTTTAGCTCGAAATCCAGGGGATAGTGTGTGATTCTGCTGGATCATACACTCAATTTGGCACTTGTGTGTGTTGGATATTTTCACCCAGTGCGAAGATCACTGTGGGGTAGTAATGCCAAACGGGAAATCCCGAGATCCCGGGATTTTTCGAGATTAACAAATCCCGAATCCCGGGATTGCATTTTTTTTAATCCCGGGATTTTTAATATTTAAAATACGCCTACGACTGTTTGGTAATACATTAAAGGAAATAAGATCACGTTCTCTTGAATCTATTACCAAACAGTCGTAGGCGTATTTTAAATACGCCAAACACGATAAGGGTTAATATATCGTGTTGATATATTTTTTAAAAATATACGTTATATATGGAGGGCTCAGAGCTGAAGCGAACCAAGTCAAAAATGAAAATTCGATAATATTTTGAGTTTGAGTAAGTGAATTTCCATTAATTTCTGGAGCCATTGACATGGGTTTATAACCGTTACCTTTGGAACGAAAAACTTTTTGATTTAGTCCGTTACAGAACTCGATAGAGTTAAACTTTGCGAAGAATTTCACACCAGTTTTGAAATACATGTATGCATTTTATTTTAGGACTTTGTTCGGTTCAGCTTTGAACCCTCCATATATAATACCTTCTGAAAATTCATAAATAAATAAAAAAAAGTGTTGTTTATTTAAATCAAAATCCCGAATCCCGGTATTTTATAAAATCAATCCCGATTGACATCCCTACTGTGGGGTTAAGTTTACACTACAGTTACTCGCGTCGTTTAAACGAGCCTTGACCGAAAAATGCTCGGCTTATGCGACCAGACACGAAGCCATAATATTTTATCATGACAACAACAGACTAAAACTATTTATAAAATAGTGGTTGGAAAGTTTTTCCTTGCTCGTCTTATAGTCCAAACCTTTCCATATCAAAATTCCATTTGTTTTGATTATTTCAGAACGCTAATTGTCATCCTTCATTGTGTTGGGTACTTAACAAATCTAATTGAAATACATACTTTGTTCAAACAAAAGTTTTATTTTCTTAAAAACATAATTTTTTCATAATTTATAACGTTTACCATTATAAGAGTTTCTAATCATACTAAATACTTACCTTTAGCCTCTTAACATTTTCCGTATAATATGCCACAACATTTAAATTATTAAAAAAAAATTCAATTATTATGTAACATTTTTTTATCCTGAATTACAATTTTCTTCTTGTAACATTTAATTCTTGCTTTAAAACGCTCTTTACTTTGTTAAGCTTTTACTGCTGAAATATTTTTTTTTTGTGTTAAATTTTATTCCTTTTTTCCTGTAATTTGAAATTGCCTGGCAAATTTTTTTTGTAGTTGTTTTGAAGTATTTAATGCTTCATTTAACAATGAAATACAATACCAGGAAACATGTGTTGTTGTAGTCCTGGTTGTTGCTTTTAGAAGCACTTAAATTGTGAACAAAGTTAAGTGAGTCAGTAATAATTCCTTGTACACTTGAACATTTTTTTTTTTTTTTTTTTTTTTTTTTGTTGAAAGGATCATAAATTTTGTTCCAAGTTTTAGTATATGAAACGGAATTTGAAAAAATCATAAAGCCTAAGAAAAGTATAAAAATTAAATTATTTGACTTTAAGCTGTTTTGCATATTCGTCTGTGTCACAACTTGAATATGTTCTTTTCTGAATTACATTACATAACACTTATAACTTGGCTTTAAATTGGATCTATGGCTAGTTATGAGGCGAATCTATAGATACCCTGCGGGAAATTTATGTCAATTGGTCCCACAGACTGGTCCTGAGAGTTGTGAAAATAGAACAGGTACAAAAAAGAAAGAACTCATGACCAGTGAAAAAAGAACCAATCATGTAACTGGTTTATGGAGAACAAAAAGGTAGAAAAAGTAATAAATTACAGTACAGTCTTCACCGGTGGTGTGATACATTTTTTTGAGACCTTTTAAAATTTGGCTCTTGAATTTAATTCTTGGACTTGTTTCATTGAAATAATACTATATCGTATTGAAATAATTCTACATTTTAGTAACTGTCACTAAACACGTCCATTGAGAATAGATTTGTGACTGGTCAAATGGTGTCAATTTACCCCCTCCAATGACAACCCCATGTAAAAGTGAGAGGTCTTATTCATAGAAAGTGTTAAAACTAGAACCGGTCTCTACCACCGAAGACCTATCACGGGACTACTTTGGTGTCAGTTCGCTTCCCTCTAGGGTATATATTCAAAACTTATTTCTGAATATATTTTTATTCAGAATGATTTTGTGCGATATGAAGTTATATGGATTGTTTATCTTGGTAGCTCACTTCGCGCAAAGACTCAAGTAGAGTCGGAAGGACCCCGTTTTGACACAAGTCATGCGAAAGTATTGTTTATATGAAATTTCATTACTGTGCTCATGTATTGTAACTCTCGCGTCGAGAAACTTTTCGATTGAAATGTGTGAAATGAATCAAAATTGACATTTAATGAAATAAATACCGGGTTTTCTCACTAAGCTGTGCCTGTAACTTTTTTTGGCGATTAATAGCTGTCACGTAAGGAATTACTCGCCAAATTTCTGAAAACGTGTGCTTGTAAAGTTTTTGTGATAAAAGTTCCAGCTTTGAACTTTTATTTATAAAAAAAATATAAAAAGGCGGTCAAATAAAATTAAACCAGTTAGAGTGCTATATGCGACTGTGCCGAATCTTTGATACCCTCCACCGGCAGTTGGAATGTTTAAGGAGTAATATCTGTATGATTTTATTATTATCTTAAACTGTGACGATTTGTTATTAATTATGGTTTAGGCGACTAAACTGTTTTCCGGTAGTAGGGTTTATATGGGGCCTAGGGTAAATTATGGACCGATCATCACGAAATTTCACAGCGTCATTTCTAGTCCTTTAAAACTGTGATGTACCAATTTCTTATTTTTATTATTTATTAATTATGGTTTTAGGTGTACCAAACTGTTTTCCGGGAGAAGGGGTTTCTATGGTAAATTATGTAGCGATCTTCACGAAATTTCACAGTATCATTTATAGTCCTATAAAACTGTGACGAGCCAAAATTTGTTATGATTGCATTATTTTTTACGGTTTTAGGCGTACTAAACTGTTTTCCGGTAGTAGGGTTTATATGGGGCCTAAGGTAAATTATGGACCAATCGTCACGAAATTTCACAGCGTTATTTCTTGTCCTAAAAAACTGTGACGTACCAAATTTTGTTACGCTAGCGTTATTTTTTACGGTTTTAGGCGTTCTTAACTGTTTTCCGGGAGTATTGTTTATACGGGAAATTTAGCAGCGTGACTTCCAGTCAAATAAAACAAATTTTTGCAAAATCTTATCTCATTCCGTGCCCTGTTCCAGCATTTATGTTATTTTTTGTAACAAAATTATCAATTTTTTTAGGTGGTGGTTCCACATTTTGATTCATAGCTCTGGTCCTACTGAACCGATTTTGCTGGATTTCAATCCCAAACTACTTAGGATAACAACAAGCGATTTGGCACCAAGTTTGTTCATTTCCTTTGAGTTGTTCGAAAGTGAGCGTGTTTTCAACAGACGGACAGACAGACGGACATGGCTAAATCGACTTAGAATTACTCAAGGACCCAGAATATATATGTTCTTTATGGGGTCTGAGATGAATAATAAAAAAGTTTCACACGGAATGACAAACTTAATATACCCTCTTCACAACTAATTGTGGTGGAGGGTATAAAAAAAATATATCAAAGTAATTTTTGTGGGAATACAAAATTTCAATTTAAAAGATTTTGTTTGTTGTGCTTAATTCCCAATTTTTATTCTTAATAAAAACACTGAAATTTTAATTTTAAATTTAAATTTAGTTTTTCCTGACGATCTGGTCTAACCAACCAGTGAAATGCGCATAGGAATAGATTATCCCTTCAACAATAAATTTTAGTGTTTTTATCAAGAATTTTCATTAATGAATTATTTTGCTTTTAAAATTTTAGAAAATATACGAATGTTTTCGAAGCCATCTTGTAAACAACAAACATCGAAGTCGCACTATGCATTATTTGATGCAGCCGAAGGTTTTTTCGCCGCCGTCGTTAAAAATTTTTCAATGTTAGTTAATTTTGGTCGACGTTAACGATATGTATGATTAGCGTTCTTAAAGTCTGCAATTTCACATCGGCTTCAATTGGAATTATATTATATTTCTAACGTAACGACGTTATCTCTTTTGATAGTTTCTGACATATGACATACGGACACATTTTTTTCTCACTTTTCGAAAAATTATGGAATATATTGTTTTACATCTTTTCGATGCCAGAAGTTCTCACCAAAGTTAGAGAACATTGGTACTGTACCGATTTAAGGGACGCTTATATATTCTTCTTTATTTGTGACTTTTGGTAATAGAATTTTTATGGGAACTTGGACATAGTTTTAGTAAAGTTTTGGACCGATCCCCCCAAAATTTGGTAAAGCGATTTCCAGTAAAATAAAACAAATTAAGACTAAATGTTTAAACACTTAAATATGTTATGCTCTTCGTAAGGGGTTTTACTAACTAACAATGATATTAAGGAACGGTGATATAACAAATTAAGAGTTATCCTTTTATATGGAAGCTGTGAAACGATCGCCAAAAAAAAAAAATGAAAGTGTAACTTTTAGTTGTATAAAACTAAAAAATACACAATTTCATTACAATATCGTTTTTCACTAAAATTAGTTTTATGAGTGGGGTCTTAATATGGGACCGATGGAAGATCCAGTAGGCTTTTATTCTCACATAAACTTCATTAGGTGCAGTGATTTCTAGATATTGGTATTTCAACAGAAATGTCTACTTTTTGTCACGTAACGTCACCAACCATTTTTAATTGTTTCTCAAAGAATAATGAAAATATTATTTACTTTTTTGCATTTGGGTGTAGAGCGCAACTAGGTTTTCATTTAGTGAAAGAGAGGAAAAATTTGAACAACGTGGTTCTAAAATACAAGAATAATTGCTAGGTGACGTGACGTGACAAATAGAGAGCTTTTCTGTGGAAGTGCTCATATATAGAACTAAATCGGACAAAACTTCTTCACAATCCGGCATGTTCCAGAAATCGAAATAAAGTGAAATTGAAGTCGGACTACATTTTAGGTTCAATTATTTACACAATGACCGTAGTTTTTCTTTGTTTTAAGAGATGTTCTTGTAAAGTTAATTGGTACTCAAAAAGTTATATAGATAAAATGTAATATTTTTATATACTTTCAGTACAGGGTCGTTTTTAAAATTGGCTTAATTTTTAATCCACTTCATTTCGTTTTCTCGAACATGCCCGAATATATATTTTCCATGCGATATTATGAAAAGTAAGGCGTGGATCGGTTTTGCTGTGTTTCCAATTCAAACTATTGGGTTAAACTGAAAACGATTTCTCATCAAAATAGTTCTTTTATGTAGAGTTTTTTTTTTGAAAATCGGAATGTTTCTAAAAGAAGACTTTGCTAAATCGACTCGGAATTGAACAAGGGTCCAAATATATAAATAGAAAAAAATTGTCTTGGTGCTATTCATGAAATGATAAACAGAGAAGAATCAAAACGATTATTATTTTTTAAAAAATTTTAGTTTTCTTTTTAACACATGTTAGCACTTAATGGCGCCTTTACGAAATTTTAGTAACTACCAAAGATTTAAGTAGACCACAACGTTAACGTGTCCGCAACATTTACGTATGAGTTACCAGGCCTTCAATCGGGATTAACAAAAATTTTAAGTATGTACAGGGTGATCCAGCTTCGACCGACTGACTAGCATATTGTAGCCATTGCGTTGTATCCATAGTTTAAAAAACTGCAGTCAAAGTAGAAAACCTGCAATTTCTTCCACTTCTTTATTTGTCATAAGCCAAAAAAAAACTGTTGCATTATTTCTGATTCATTAAATGGAAACAATCGCAGTCAAACCAACTTAAAAATCAAAAAGTTGTACACAAATTTTCGTTTTTTTTTCGACAGTTTTTGGTTTCGACTGCAGTTTTTTTAAACCCTGGTTGTATCCCTTGGCAATAATGCTTGTGTCTATTGAACTTTGTATGGAAACATTCCCAGATCAACTTTTGAAACCCGCTACAGCGATGTTCTAGAGTAGCACGTCGACGAGTAGACTCAGTCGGTCGAAAATGGCGATTTTTTGATTGATTATGATGTAGGTATTTTCGCATTAAAATCGATCAAAAAGTAAATTTATAGCATTTCCCCTTACGGCCTTTTAGATTTTGTTTATGATATTTATAAGGGGTGAAGGCGAAAGTGCATTTTCTTACAAAATGTTTAAAATTTATATGAAAATAAATTTATATTATCTGAAAAATTCGATAAATATATCCATTAAACGGCAATGTTAAGAAAACAATGGCACATATTCATAGTCAAAAATAAAGTCGACTTTTTCTAAAGTATACTTTAAAACAATGTTGTTGATACCCATTTAAAGCCGGTTTTAACTTAAAGTCGACTTAATTTTGACTATGAATATGTGCCAATGTTATTAAAAACTTTTCTTGTCATACTTGTTAAATATTTTTTTATATTTCGTTTCTACGAATTTAAATTAAGAGTGATTTTCACCACATAAATGTTTTTTAATTTTTTTCATATGTCCTTAATTTCAAATTGTTTGCGTCTATCTCAAATCCATTAAAACCAACTGCTACTTTTAGCTTCAACCAAAGATTTTCAATGAATGTAGAAAATTTTATAAATCAGAGAGAGAGAGACAAAAAAAACAAAGACATCAAATGGTCAGTAATACATTGAAACAAAAACTGATAAAAAAAAAAAATGAATACCAATCCCTTAAAAAATTCATAGTATTTGCAACCATTCAAGAAGAATATTTGCATAAAAACAACCAAATGCTCACTCTTTACCGCAACCAAAGAGGAATTTTTAAATAACTGAACAAAGAAAAAAATTAACAAAATGTCACACTTGTTCCTTTTAATGCTGCACGTATTTTCCAATCAGCTTCTATAAAACCAATGCCAATGTAGGAGTATTAAATACGAGCACTTTATCTGTGTAAATAAGGAAATTCGACAATTTTAACATTCAAACAACTAAAAAAGTGCAAAATTTTTTACTAATTTTTTTTTTTTGTTTGTGTTAAACAATTTTTAATTTGTAACGGTTGGTAGTCAGTCTAACAGTATATTCATGCATTCATTCTCTTATTCTTTCATTAATTTCAAGTTATTTTTTATATCTTACACTATAGAAGTACAAATCTGTGGCATTTTGACAAAACATCTTAAGTCAAATTTAGTAAGTTGAAAAAAAAAGTTGTTAATCATACGAAATTGAATTCAAAAATCATTTTTGTTTACGTTTTTAAAATTTTGTATTATTAACGAAATTTTTTTTTAATTTTGGTTTATTTTATTATTTGATAAAAATGATTTTATCTCGACTTAAGGTGTTTTGTCAAAATGCCACAGAAATTATGTATATAAAGCTCTTTACAGACGATTGTCAGATATTGTCAGATCTGGAAATGGACTGACAATAAAAAATTTCTTTCATAAGGTAGATTGTCAGTTCTTACGGTTGTATTGAATCTGTCAGAAAATCTTACAATTTCATTACCAGACGATTGTCTGACACTAAATTTGTCAGTCAAAAAATTGTTAGTTTACATGGTGTTTAGCTTATTGGATAGCAACAATTGTTAGATCTTTTATTAGACATTGTCAAACTCAAAGCATCTAACAAGAGTTGTCAATCGTGTTTTTTTGTTAAATTGAAAAAGTGAAAATATAAAAAGATATGAAGCAATTGCAACGACTTTTGTTTTATTCCCCGACTAGAGAGTACATATGCGACCATGGTGGCAATTTCGATTAGCTTAAATCTGCGATTGCTTCAGGTAAAGCTACACAATATGTTTTTTTAATCTGACTTCAAATTTTCCGTTCAAAAATCGTGTGTTACCTTTTTAACATTGCTTATGTAAAACTCAGACGTAAAGTCGGCTGGCAAAATTTCTTATGGCTATTTTCTTTTGACATCAGCTGCCCTTCATTATGAGAACAAAAAGTTGTCAGAAATCCAAAAAATCGAACGATTCGAAGTTTTTCCTGTTTTTAAGAGCTGTTAATGTAAATTTTATTTGAACTCAAAGAATGAAGTATTTAAAAAGGAATATTTTTATAAACTTTCTCTACAGGCTCGTTGACTGTTAAGTATTATTATGCTTCGACTTAGATCATACCATATAAATTCGTAGTACCAAAATTTTCGCAGATATTTCTTACATAAAGCCTGGTACTCTGTTCAACATTTCACGTGAAATGCTGTCAAAACGCATATAATCTTGTGCGGAATATCTATGAAATAATGTGGATAGAGTTGTTCTCTGTTCATTTTGTGAAAAAGTTCCGAAATGTTTCTGGCAACATTTTTTTATAACTGCGAAATAATGTAAGCTGCACTTACTTAACGTTGAATTTTAAGCAAAAGCAAAAAAATATGAACTAATTATTGAATAAGAAATAAAAAATTAATCTAACACAACCGGAAACAGTTTTTTATCCATATTTACTTTATTTTTTATTAAAAAAAATTAAATTAAAGTAAAATATATGTGGGCTTTGTTTACACACGCAAAACAATGTCGCATACTTTTCAATAAAAACGTCAAATTGTACAAACTCGCAAGAAAGGTAACATTGATACATGTCAATATTTTCGTGTGAAATAATAAATGTTGCTCAATATTTTTCACAAATTTGAACAGAGTACTTGGCTTAAGAGTATAAAATATTGAAAATGAGCCACATCGGTATAATACTTCAGCTGTTCCCCATACAAGTGTCTTTCCGAATTTAAGGCTTTGCTAGAATACAATACTCTAACTTTATTTACCAAGCAATAGTAACGTAGACCTTCAGCGCGAAGCACATAGTGCCTATTGCAAAACAGACCATGGTCTCTTGCGGGAATCAAACCAGCAAACATTAGCCTGATAGACAAGCTTACTACCAACTAGCCTACCAGGACTCCAATTCATTAAATATTAAATTCTTATTATTTCAATTAAACCCCATAGAAAAATCGTTCAGGATTAATGTTTTTAACACAACAACGACAGACTCTACGGGATGACCGGAGGTGATTTAAGCCTATAGTACACGGAATGTAAAAAGCCACATGCGCATTTGGTTCTAACGTAATTTTTTCGTCATCACACAGCGCGAAATGGCTATTATGGCCTTGTAGTGACGTCAAAATTACGTCAGAACCACATGCGCGTTTGGCTTTTTACATTCCGTGTGCTATAGGCTTTAATTTGAATTTAGCAATCGTTTAAATTTTTTTATTGCTTAAACATAAATATTTAATTCGTTTTTTTACAAAATTAAAAATTAAATTTTGCTTTTCTAATTAAATAGTAAAGGGTATATAAAATCTGACACTGCCGAATATAAAACTTCTACTGGCTCTTGTTTATAGAGTATAATCAAACACATTGTAACGAAAAGTGTGATTATAAAGTTTATTCATTTTTCCCATTTGTTGTGACTGACCATCATCCATCCAATAACAACCTGCATCATGGCCTGCAGATTTTGTTTATAAAATCTTTTAGGGGAACAGACATCATCATCAACACTTTATAGTTTCTCCTCTTTGCCAATGTTTAGTTTGTTTTATGGCACACACCATTCAGGACAAATAGACAGACAGAGAAGCATTCAAATAGAAGCTAAAGAAATATGAAAATGTTTGCTATCAATACAGGAATAAAGTGCAGGATATTGTTACATGGTGTGCCAGAAAAATACTAGTTTTTGTTTTTTCTATTTTCCAATATGGGTAATTCCAAAGTGTTGAACGTGACAGTCGTACGCATCAAAAATGCAATAACATTTTAAGCAAAAAATATTTTTACGTTCTATTAACCCGTAAATTATAGCACTAAGGAAGCACTGTTATCTATGCTAAAGTTTATGGAGGGCGCGATTCTAGGTCAAAGATAATGGCAAAAGAAGTAGCGGTTCGAACGCGAAAAAAACAGAAGTAGTTTTTGTGGCCATGTACAAAAAGGCATAATTCAGCGAAACCTGGCCCAATTTTTTAGTAAAACAACTTTGAGAATTTTACGTAGCAATGTAACATTAAATTGTCTTGGTTTGATTCCAAAATCTTCTGTATTTTCTTTTTTTAAGCCAAAATCTGGGTCGATACGTGACATTTCGAACGTGAAATTTTTTCCATAATAATAAAACTGAATAATGATCAAAATAAAAATTTACCGTTAATCCGACTAACATATTTCTCTTTGAACTCTTCCTTAGATTACAGACCATGTAAGAAAATTTTTTTGGAATAATTTTTTTCAAATAAAGAAAAACATACAATAAAACATTCTCACAAATAAGAAATTACGTTTGCACAACTTTGCAGTCTGATTGTTTATCTACGTGAACAAATTTATGGGTGAATTTATAAAATTAGTAAAATCTGAACATTTCTCTATAACAATGTCGTAAAATAATCAGCTTTTAATAACTTTTAAATTTTCGGTCACGGTGAACCTTTTGACGGAAATGCCCATATTTGTCCGATTTACATTTTTAATCGAAACTTTAATAGTGTTTTAAGAAACACCGAAGGGAAGGGAAAATGCTTTGCAATTATAAATGTCATTGATTGTAATTAAAAGTGAACAATATTTGAAAAAAAAAAATCGATAAAAACTAGGTAAAATTCAAATTGGAAATGCTTGAAAATTAAAAAAAAAAAAAAACGAAAATATTTGATGATAAACAATAACAATTTAACGATGATTAAACGATGTCCGGTTGTCAGTTGAAATGGGGTTTCCAAACATCCAAGAGCAAGTTGATATATATTTAGGTCGCATAAAGATTATTAAAGTTCGCTTTTAAAATTCAGCTAGATTGAGCCATAAATAACTTGAAATATGAGAAAAAAGACCACGACTGTCTCTTATTTTTTCAAATTAATCTAACATTTTTACCTATGAACCATAAACCTTCTCTTTCAGAAGTCCTCTTAAAATCTACGAACTTTTGCTTCACTTTCGCCTTAAATAAACCTAGTAGAACACTAGTAGTGCAAATTTACTAAAATAGTTAGAAATAATTACCTTTTTCTTTGCGATATAATGGTTTTTACATGAGCACCTGCCATATGGCCTAATATCATGCCCCAGTGTGTGCACGGATACGTCACACACAGGTAGCCATTTGAGTGTAAAATACGACAAAAATTAAAAACCCCGTTCTTACTTAGGAGACAGAACTATTCAACCGTCACCATCCAGCAGAATCTGTCAAATAGCAACAGCACCAAGCGATCATCCACAGGCCGACCTTCAGCCTTCAATGAGGAAGAAAATGCATCTTCATATTGATGATGCCCTAACATCAGAATTGTGACATCAATGTTATTCCAAATGACATCAATGGGCAACAAGTGACCTGCTATGACTACAGTGACATCAATTCGATGCCACATTTGTGCATTATTACCATTTTTTTCAAGTTTAAAAATTAAAATAAGAAGCTGAAATTCTCATTTTCTATTTGTTTAAATTATTTCAGTTAAATACATCAAATTTTCAAAGTAGAACGATTATAAAAATAATATCAGGCATGCTGCTGGTGTCTTATCATTGAGTGATTTCTGTTAACAAAGGGCGGAATACAACAAAAGTGAAATTGAAAAATTCAGTTTAGTTGTAATTAAGACAACTGGTTGTGATCAGTTGTAATTTATGTTATGTTTTTGTTCACCGCAATATAGCAAAGTTGTAAACCATAATACAAAAAATTAGGAAATTACACATCAACTCAGTTGAGTTGTGAACCGTAATAGGGGCCTTAATTGATCCTAATTAATCCTCTCTCCAATGTTACTGAGTCATCGCACTGATGAAATGTTTTATTAAACTGACTCCGATGCCTCATTTTTGTGATGCCGGTGTGTCATCCAATTTGTGACATAGTTTCACCTGATGTGAAATTGAAAAGTGTCATGGGGTCAAAAACGGAGACACTTGTCATAGTACTGATGTCAAAATAGGCTTCCGCAAAGACATCATCCTGAAAGAAAGGAAGCATTTTTCGCTAGATGCATACTAACGGGGTTTAAGCTAATAGTCAGACTAGTGCATTGTACTCACCGGTGGCTACTCACACCCGTATCACCAGATAACAAGGTATTCTGGTGAGTACCCAGGACTCAAAAAATCAAAAGACCTCAACACCTCTTGTTTATTTTTAAATCTTAAAATATATTTTCAAAACATTATAAACAGATTTTTATCATCTAAAATACATATGTTTTTTTTTTCCTTTAAAAATTTATTCAACACATTTTTCATTTCTTCTTCTTAACTTAACTCCATAAATAAATATATTTTAAATTCCTTGTAATAACTAAAAAAAAAAAAAAAAAACAAATAGATTTTTAAAATATAGCACAAAATTTATTTAGTATAAAATAAAGCAGAAAATAGTAGAAAATATATTTTCATGGAAATATTTTTTTTACAGGAAATAGGAAGTAGAACGAACGAATACGAAAAAAGTGGTTTTAAAGCGCAACAATGTTTTGGATATAAATGAGATTTTGGTTTCGGTGGGTTGGTTTTTTATGTTGCTCTATGTCAGTTTTATGCATGTATTGTGGTTTTAAAGTCAAAATAAATTTACAATTTTAATCTTTTTGTGAAGTGTTGAGAGAACAAAAAGCAACAAAAATGAAGTTTTACTAAAAAAAAACAAAAAATAAAGTTTTAATGAAATGCAACAGATTGTGAACAGATTTTGGTAAGAGGATTCTGGAAAAAGGATGAAGTTAAAAAATAGTCAAGATTCCAAAGAAACTAGTTTCAAAATTCATCAATTCAAAGTAGTGCTAGGAAACTATCGATAGACTATCGATAGTCTTAAAATATCGAAAATATCGATAGGAAAAATATAAATATCGATATTTTTATTATTTAAAATACAGCTATGAAGACATCTAACAGCAGCTATACACACACAGTTTTTTGCCGCAAATTTTTAGTTGCTATTATTAATTCGTGCTTAATTACAGCAATGAATACAAACACAAGAATGGCAAGTGGTATGGATTGCTTAGCAGTACTTTTTACTGCTAATTAAAGGCCTTAAAGTCGAAATTTTTACATGTTTATATAGGGACTGAAATGTCAAATATTTTTGTAATGTTGTAAAAAAAAAATGCAAATCCAAATGCAATTGCAAGTATAAGACAAAACAATGAACGCCCATTAGAGGATAAGTTCGCTAGATTGATTACCTTTTTGGGTTTAGAATTTAGAAAATTTTTTAAAGTTGCAATGGAGTATCTTATAGTCCCTGTTACTTCGGTTCCTTCAGAAAGGTACTTATCATTTTTTTAAAAACTGCCATCTAAAATAACGTGCGTATATGCATACGTCTCATACATTCAATAAAGTGATAAAACAACGAACTATAGCCTTATAAAAAACTAATTAAAGTTTTACTGCACAAGTACAAACATTCAGTCGATAGTAATACCGATATATCGATAGTGAAAGCTGAACTATCGATAAATATCGATAGTAGAATATATCTATAGTATCCCAGCACTAATTCAAAGGATAAAACTGCAAACAATTCTGAAGATGAGAATGTGATTGTTCTCGAAGCATCTAAATTCGACCTGAGTTCGAGCCCTGGTTTAGTCAAAAATGAAAAATTATTACTTAATTTAAATTCATTTCATTATGTAAATTCCTTTCTTCATTATAATAATGATTTTAAAATATCAAAAATTTGAATATCAACAATTCTGACTCTAGTGTCTACGTCATGATCTTGAATTCTTTTATTTTTTAAGGCAAAATGACCCCAGGAAATATGGCCCCAAAAGGAAAATGAAAAACGGCCCAAAAATTTTACATGGGACACAACAACACGCAATTTTGGCGCAATTTTATTGTTTTTTTTTTTTTTGGGTTATTTTTCATTTTTTCGTTAGGGTGTTTTTGCATTTTTAACAGGAATGAAAAATGACCCCAATATCAAGGAATGAAAAATGGCCCCAAATAAAATTACAATTTTTACTTTGGGGATATTTTTCGTCTACTAATAAAAAATGCAAACTTTAAGAAATGAAAATTCACCGAAAACATTTTTACACAAATTTTATAAAATTCTATGAAAAAGTTTCTAGGGATAGTATAAAAAACACGAATTCTTATACCAAAGAAGAGAAAATCCTTGCCGGTTATGCAGAGATGCTTTCGTTAGCGAAGCCGGTGTTTGTTATACCACAGAGGAAAAAATCCTTGAGCCCGGCCGAAGGCCGGCTATTAAGAGAAGCTTTACTGAGCGAAGCCAGAATTCGGTTTATCATAGAAAAGAAAATCCTTGCGCCCGGCCGAATGCCTGCTATGTAGTGAAGCTGTAGTTAGCGAAGCCAGTGTTCGTTATACCAAAGAGAAGAAAATCCTTTCAGACGGCCGAAGGCCGGCTATACAGAGAAGCTTTAGTTAGCGAAGCCAGTGTTCGTTATACCATAGAGAAGAAAATCCTTTCGCCCGGCCGAAGGCCGTCTATAACGTGAAGCTTTAGTAAGCAAAGCCAGTGTTCTTTATACCAAAGAGAAAAAAATCCTTGCGCATTTTCGAAAGCCAAACCATGCTTTTCACCGTACGATTTTTAAACTGTTTAATTTTCCGGATTTTGAAATCGGGATTCTAAATTTGGGATTTTTAGTTTCGGGCATATGAACTCCACCCAACATTTTTAATATAACTTTTTTTATGCTCTTTTTTGGGGTTAAAATTCATTATAAATTTTGAGGTTATTTTTCATAATGAAGAATAACCCCAAATTTAGGGTCATATTTCATTTTATTTTTAGGGTTATTTTTCATTTTTTTTGGGGTAATTTTTCATTAAAAAAATGGGGTCATATTGCATTATGAAAAATAGCCCCAAATTTGGGGGCAATTTTCATTTATTTTTTGGGGCCATATTTCCTGGGGCCATATTTCGCAGCGCCTTTCCTAAAACTGCAATTAAAGCAAAAACATTTAAAAATGTTCTTCCAAATGGCTGGTAAAAACAATTTTCAAAAATTATTTACCATTTTTAAAAACTCTGATTTCACACATAAAGGATCGAAAACGGATCGAAAACGGATCAATTTTAATGCCTGTGTTCATAAAAATTTTTTAAATATAATAAAGGTTTAAAGAACAAATTTACTATGAAAATTATCCTTAATAAACGTTTGTTAAATTTAATAATCATTTATGAATACAGGGGTAAAAGTTTATTTTAAAAACTTAATTAAACATTTTAACTCATAAATAAAGATGATGTAAAGAAATAGATTCGCTGTTTTGACAAAATTTAAAAATAAAAAAAAAAAATTCAAAAAGTTGTAACGACTAGAAACTAGAGTTGTGTCGTTCCGGAACGACCTAGTTCCATTGAACGATTCCCTAAAAGGAACGGTGCGGACTTTTTCAATAGTTAATTTTTTTGTCGTTACTCGTTCCGCAATTGCAATCCGTTGGATGATCACACGTATTTTTGCAGGGTTATTTTTTGTGTATTGATCATTGTTGCCGACTTTTGTGTATTTTTGTCGTGACATATAAAAAATTTCTAATTAAATCAATTACTAATGTGACCTAAAGCAATATACCACTCATTATTATTTGTTATTATTTTTTACAAACATTTAAAAAAATACATAATTCTTATGTAGGTAGTTGTTACGCCACAACATAAAAACAAACAATAACAAATATTTGATTGTTGACGTTTTAACGAACTACAGAGAAGTTTTTTCGTTCCATGTTCATATATTGTTCAAAGTAAAAACCGGAACGATGAACGAAAGGAACGACCTAATTCCTTTGATCTTTCGGATCGGTCGGAACGATTCCACAAAAGGAACGATTTTGTCCAACTCTACTAGAAACTTTACATGAGGGATTATAATTCTCCTGTATACTCGAAAGCCCCCAAAAAAGTCATTAGTTGTCCCAACTCATATTACATTATTTTTAATAAAAATTATCTTGCCATTTTTGTTTGCAACATGAAAAAACCTTTCTATCAATTTTGACATTACATTAATGTTTAGTCATGCATAAACTTTCCTCGAAACTTAAACAGTCGAACTTGCCCATAACGAACATTCACTACAACAAATTTTTCTTAACAAGGTATTTTTTTAAGGTTCCTCTTTAAAGCGTATATTTCTTTTTAATGAACCTTTTGTTGAAACACAACGAATTTTTTCTTCAATCATACAATTTTGTCGATGATGTTCAATTTAAAATGTCGTTATATTTATAGGTTTTTATATGTAGGTTTTTATCGGCCGTATAAATAAGTTAAAGGATCCTACCTGGTAGGTTAAAGTAAAGTTGCAATAATGCAACACTTTTTATACGGTACCCATACGGTTACCCAGAAAAACCCACCCGGGTTTTAATGGGTATTTTGTTTTAAAAAACCCAAGTGGGTTTTTTTCTTTATATTCATTTATATAAAGATGGTATAATTTTTAAATTTTTTTTACAGAAAAATAAAAGAAAATGATTTTAAAATGCATACAACGTGTTTATATGCCCATTTGTACGTATGCTGATTAAATGCTCAGTTAGGGGAACGTTGCTGTACCGTATCTGTACTGTATCCATCAGCTGTTCGCGTTTTGTTATATGTAAACCAATACAAAAGCTTACCGAAATGCAATGTACCGTAGTTGCAACGTACCAATCTGTCTAAATTGAATTTCATGCCGTTGTTACGTGACATTTGTAAGGCAGTGATGGGCGGCTTGTATGTTACAATGAATGCGGGTAATTTTGCTCTTATTTTTTGGTACTTTTTTCAGTATATCGATGGAATTGAGACAAACCAACTAACAATACAACATATTTCCAAATATAACAAGTAAGAAAGTATAGTCGGTCAAGCCCGACCATATGATACCCTACACCACAGTATTTAAAAACACATCATGCTTATGTGTCCATGTAAATATGGATTTATCTATGTTTATAAACTTCATGAAAATCGGTTTGAAAGTTTGTGAGAGGCAGAAATTGCCCCCTGCCTCCATTTGTGGTCCTATTTTTTAAAAACTGTATAGCTAATGTGTCCCTATAGATATGGATCTATCTATGTTTTAAATTTCATTAAAATCGGTTTGATAGTTTCTGAGAGGAAGAAATTTCCCCCTATCTTCCCTCGTGGTCCTACGATTCGGCCCATTTTCAATAGGCTTGGTCCTTGTGCCAACAAGAACCTATGACCCAAATTTGATCAAATTATCTCCAAAATTGCGACCTGTACTTTGCGCACAAGGATACATGGACAGCCAGCCTGCCAGCCAGCCGGACGGACATCGTTAGTTCGACTCAGAAAGTGATTCTGAGTAGATCGGTATACTTTAAGGTGGGTCTAGGACCACTATTTTAAGGCGTTACACACATCAGCACAAATGCATAATACCCTCTCCACTATTGTAGTGTGGGTATAAAAATATACATATGTTAAGATGTTTAAAATAAACAAACCCTGCAAATAATAGGACCAGTCCAAACACGCGTGTAAAGAGTAGTCCACAAGGGACCAGGACTAGTCCAAAACTAACCCAAACGTATGGAAAAAACCTGGTCTATTTAACATTACGATGTCCTAGGAGAGGACCATATAACCCACCTTTGGACCACTAAGGAGTAGTTTTAAAACTACTCCATGGTACACTCAAAAGGATTAGTTTTGAAGTCGTTTAAAAACGAAAGCATGTCGTTAAAAAACGAAGACATATCGTCTCACTACAAACACTTTTTAACAATGACATGGTCCATGCTTGCATTACATCGGACCAGTCCATGGAGTAGTCCATTTCATCAAAATGGACCAGGTGGTCCAATTTTATTTGCAGGGAATGCATAAACACATACAATGGAAATGTGAAACATATAAAAGACTTTAAATGGTATCAAAACCTTGTTTGGTGTATGCACATTAACAATATATGTATGCTAAAAATTTATATATGCTAAAATGCAAATTTATTTATTGTAAATCTATCATATAAATGTTAAATTATTAACATTTTTTACATACACAAAATACTGTTTTAATACAATTTAAATCACGTGGTACCTTTTCTGCACAACGGTCACCATTTGAACATTTTTGATTCCCATCACTGTGTTTTGTTTTATGTATACTATTGCTTTTTGTTTATGTATGGGAAAACATATGACACGTTTTTAAACGTTCTATAAGTGCACCAACGTGCTTACAGTACGGTGCGGTACATTACGGGTACAGCAACGTTCGCCTAACTGAGCCTTTAACGTTAGTGGGCTTTTCGCTTTTTATTAATTATTTAAATCTATAAAATAAGGCTTTTTAAAATGAATTTGATTTGAAAAATGCGGAAAATGATTTGTAAAATCCTCTATTGGATTACGAAAATTCTGAATTTGTTTTTTAAAAACCTGAATTTGATTTTGAAAAAACCGAAATTGAAGTTCAAATCCTATACATAAAAAGTGGCTCAGATTTTAAATGTCGATACATTTTAACAAGAGCTAATGCTTTTTCCAATCCAAGACAATTTCTATGGTTATTCTATATTAAACAATAAGGGGGAAAAATGTTTTCTATTGATGCTGAACTAGCAGGACAATTTATTACTGATGCGAAAAAATCGTAAAAGTTTGCTGGTAAAAATTTTAAATTTTTGACCATTGTTGTTCAGTTATAATTTTTTTTGATTGCAAAAAAAGGAAAATGGAAACTTGAACTCATATTGAATGTCTTTATTAAAATTTAAACGTGTGATTTTGTACATATTTGTCGTGTCAAATAAAGTGAAACAGCCTGTCATCTTATTATTACGTCTTTAATGGAAATATATTATAAATATAAAAATCCCATCACATCAACAATAAATTTCAAGTGTTTTTATCAATAATAAAAACTGGGAATTAAGCATGAATAGCAAAATCTTTTGAAATTAAAATTTTGTATTCCCAAAAATTGAAATTACTTTTTGATATTAAAAATAATGTTTAATGGAAAAAATGAATGTTTCAACTTTTAAACCTGATTGTTTACACTTTGTTTAAGGCTGTTTAAATTGCAGCTTTTAGTGTAAATACTTTTCCTTGTGTGCTTTTTCCATTTTTTCAATCAAATAAAATCTGAACTGAATACCGTTATTGTGAAAAATATTCTGCAACTTATATTTTAAATGCCAAACAAGGTGCAAGAAATGAGAGGTCCTTTTGACTTACACATTATTCTACTATCTACGTTTTCTGGACTAATAAGTTTGTATACATACTTATATACATATTTAGGATGCATCACATTCGCCAAATTGAAAAAACTCCAAGGTTTTGTTAACCGATGTTTACGCCGCATCCTTTGCATTTTCTGGCCCAACACTATATCTACAACCGAACTCTTACAGCTTACAGAAAACACTACAATAGAAGCAGAAATAATGAAACGTAAGTGGACGTGGATAGGCCATATTTTAAGAAGACCTCAAAATGACATTACTCGCGCTGCACTTCAGTGGAACCCTCAGGGTCATCGCAGACCCGGACGACCACAAAACACCTGGATGAGAACGATAAATCGAGAATGCAGTGCTGTCAACAAATCATGGAACCAAATTAAAGCCCTTGCCAATAATCGAAGCAGATGAAGATAAATTGTAAACGCCCTATGTTCACCTGAACTTTTATTTTAAAACACATACTTTGTATAAATATTAAAATAAATAAAGGACATATATATATACATTCGCCAAATAATGAGTTGGAGTAAGTACGCGTATCAACAAAATTTCGTTTTGACAGTAGTATATCATTGTTCAACAAAGTACATCAATGGCAGTTGCAATTGTAGCGGAGTCACTTCGTACAGCATTTAGTTCTTTTTGAACTTTGAGTAACATTTGTTGGAGATTCAAAGCTTCTTTATACAACTGAACGTTCTTTAAAATTATATGAATGTCATTGTCAAATTCATTTATATGTTCCGATCTTATTTGGGCATAAAAGTTCAAAAAAGTTATCACTTGACAGTTGAGGCATATAAAAAAATATTGAAGACTTTCTTGCTAAATCTATACCGAAAAGAGCTGAGTTGGCAACATTGCTTAGACCAATTATTATACCATTACACGAAAAACAATAAAACCCCAAAAAACCCAATTAAACCCACGAAAACCCCCACTGGGTTGGGGGTTTTTAAAAAAACCCGGGTTTTGCCAGCCCTGGATAAAACCTACCATTAGCTATCGGGAAGTTGTAAAAACGGACCAAGACTTTTTTCAAAATGTGTCTTAAATACATTCACCCCTGTCGTGAATAATTTTTCCCTTTTTCACATATTTGCGATCATGAACAACTCCCATGAAAAAAGTCAAAAATTCCCCTTATCGTGAAAACTTTTTTCCCTCGTAATTTGTTCACATTTCCCTTAGATTTTCTCACTTTATTTTTGCTAGGGAACAGAACATTTATGAAAGTAGTTCCTCCTATAAATCAAATATGAAGTGTTTATAAAGTTAATAAGGCACAATCCGATATATTGCTCAACAAAATACAAAACGACAGGTCGATTGACTGCGGATTTGTAAAGCTTTCGATAGACTCGGTGGCAGAATTTTGGAAAATATTTTACTACATAAAATTTAAAAAATGCAAAAAACTAACGTTGTAATCAAACTATCCTTCTAATACTAAATATTTTGCTTTATTCAGGCCTGTTCTGCAAATCACTTTTACTCAAATCACGTGATTTCAAATCACATGTGCCTACTAAAATCACACGTGTGATATCTTAGTGTCCCGTTTTTGTGTGATCTTCAATTGCCGATATGACTTTCAGAACACCAGAAAACCGCACGTGTGTTTTCAAAAACACGTGATTTGAAATCACGTGATTTTCAGAACAGGCCCGATAATTATAACTTTTCTTTAAAATATATACTTGTATATTTTTGAACAAAAATTTCATTGATTTTTAATTTTTTTAATCTTTCTTCTTTTTTTTACATTCACTGGAACTAATAGCGTGAAAAATTCACGATTGCATTTTTCCCTTCGAGGGGAATGATAATTTCATGGGAACAAAAATTTCACTTGTTGTTCACGATAGGGGTGATTATAGGTTTTCTGACTGACTGACTCATTCAGCATCGCCCAGCCCAAACCGATGACCGTAGAAACTTGAAATTCGGATTAGGATTGGTCACTCCCCAAATCGAAGGGGGTAAAAAAGGTAAAAACGGGAAAAATCGGTAACCTTATATCTCCAAAACTAAAAGAGATGCAAAATAAATGTAATACTTATCTGGTACTGTTTTGAAATTCGGCCCTATTAGGGAGTAAACGGGTAAAATCTGCATTTTAGTACTTTTTTGCCACCCATCTATCCTTTGACCAATAAATATAGAAACAAAGTTAATACCCCCCCCCCCCCCCCCCCCCCCCCCATTCGAAACTTATAAAAAAAAATACGCATAGGAATTTTGGTACTTTTTTTTAAAAACATTTTCCTCCATTCATTGACATATTCGTACTAAGTTATGGGCTGCCACTACAATACTAAAATTTTTGATACTTTAATGGGGGAAAAATATAGTACCCAAAAAAGGAATAATGCAAATTAGATATTTTTCTTTAGCTTTTTGGTTCTACTAATGTAGCGGGTTAAATGCTAGAATTTAAACAAGTTTTAACCTAGAAAAATATACTTTGTCATAAAAATATGTCCACGAAGAAAAAGGAGACGCTAACGAAGTAGCGGTTATATGCTAGTACATTATATACATATGTACATTAAATTATAATATAAGTCATATAAATTTGTTTGCAACCCTTAATTGAAATTTTAAATAAATCTTTGTAGTCTATCAATGTGCATATGTATATAAAGATGACTACGTTATGGAGAAGTTCGACTGTATGTATTTCCTTTAATGCGAATTTTATGTCTGTCACTCTACTAACAAAACATAGAAAATAGAAACACAAATATTTTTATTTCCTTAGAAATATTTCTAATAAACAAAACGAAAAATAATCTTGTATTATTTTTAAAACGTGTGACATTATTGTCTTAAAATGTCATACATGACATATGAAATTGTCTAAAATGACATTAGTTTGACACATTTTGTTTTTTGTTTTCTTCACTCTGACACATGTTTACATACGAGCAGGGAAAGATAAGAGAGAATGATAAACATTGATAAAAAAAAAAAGTTAAAGAATTGACATTAAAGGCATGCCGGTGTAGTCAAATAAAGAATATTTGAAGCATTTGTAAAGGAATTAGAAACAAAATTAATTGGGTATAAAAAATGTATTTATTTTTCTTTCGAAAAAGTAGATTTGAAACAAAAACAAATTTTTAAGAATTTTTTCCTGTTTAAAATGTAGTTGTCCGAAAAAGAGTTCTGAAATAGGCAGTAAATTCGGTTCTTCATAGTTCAGTTTTAAATCAGTTCAGTTCTGGTTCAGTTCTAGTAAAGTTTTTGTTCAATTCTAGTATATTTTTTGTTCAGTTTAGTTTAGTTTTGGTTTAGGTCTTAATCGTTTTAGTTCAGTTCTAGTTTTGTTCTAGTTTAGTTCTAGAGTTATAAATTAAAATAAGTGTAGTTTAGTAAAAATTAAATTATATTTTCATTGGTTCAGTTCTAGTTAAGTTTAAGTTCAGTTCGATTTAAGTTCTACACCATTTTTCATTGAAAATGAGAAAATTTTTAATGATATTGAGAAAATTCCAAATGAAATTTAGAAAACTCCAAATGATATGGAGAATTTCAATTTGAATTTGAGAATAACATTTTGAAATTGAGAAAAATCCAAATGAAATTTAGAATTTTAATTTGAAATTTAGAAAATTCCAAATGTAAATGAAATTAAGAATTTATCGATGTTATTTTCGGGTATACAAAATTGTTTATTCATTTATTATGACGTGCTAAATTCCCAATATTTTTTGATTAATACACTAAAATTTAATGTTGGGAAAACAGCTAGTTCTTATGCGCATACTTTGGAAAAGCTAAAGATATTATAAAAATAAAACTGTGTAGCTAATGAGAATTACAAACACTCAAAATCTTATTTGCCACGATATCAAACATAAAAAAAAACACCAACAACAAACCGCAAGTTTATTTTGTCTTACATTCCCCTACAATTGGAGAAACATTTTCGATTTTTCTTTTATCTTAGTTTCTCAAAGTTTTCCATATATTTTCCTTTAATTTTTCGAACAAAAATGTAACTAAAGTTTTTTAAAAAAGTTGAGTCTACTTCTACAAATAATTTTAATTAGTTTTGAATGAAAATTTTAACAAAATGTTTTAAAAAATTATATCAAATTCGTGATATTGTTGTGGGCAAAATTTTGAAACGGTTTCTTAATGCAAAATGTGAGTACATAGTTGCGAAAAATTGTTGCTGTATTCTGAACACCAGTGAAAATGTTGCTGCCTGTTGTGAACGAGGCTTTAACTAAAAATTTAAAATTAAATTCAATATTTCAATTTAAACTTGAAGAATTACAAATGAAGTTGAGAATTATAATTTGTTATTAAAAAAATACAAAAATGAAATTGCGAAATGTAAGTTTTAAATAGGGATCGTTTTCGTATTATTGAAGCAGCTAATAAGTCCATTGGTAGCATTAGTTTGAAAAGCCCTGAAAAATATTCTAACTTATGTAGAGGAAAGGCCAGAACTAACGCTTCATGAAATTGTCGAAAAGATATATTTGCAATTTAAGAAAAAGGTTTCGACCACAACTATGGGAAATACTTTGCATGGAAAGAGGTGTTCTATGATGATATTTTGCAATTCTCCATCTAGGGAACAAACAGTCTAAATTATTGACTTCTAACGGTATCTGTTGGGGGATGTTCTTATAGCATTATTTCATGTTAACCCTGCAGAAGTAAGTTCTTGTATAATTGAAGTGCGCCATGATGTTTTTAGACGTCTTTGGCGGCGAGAACCGTAGGGTTTATATTGCAATATCGCCTTTGCTATCACGTTGTTGGTTCTGGATAAATGAGACCAAAAGAAACATGGTTGACCTCGTGTGGGACTCAGCACAGTGCAGTCAATATCTATGTTCATCCCGTGGCCCAAACATTCACTTGTTTGGTACATCATTAATCAACTGAAGAGCGGTAGGGTTTTGTTCAGAGGTTAAAACGCAAATGCATGGGTCAAAAGCGCTCTTGATAGGTGGGAAGAGTTAGCGAATGAATCATCTGATTTCATATTGGTGTGTGAGAATGCTTTCAGCCACATTCAGCTACAAAATATTTTTGACAAATCTCCAGCTGCACTACTATGATTGGGTCCTTTTTCGCCGAAGCTTAACTGCAGTGAAATGATTTGGTCAAAAAGAAAAAGAAAGGTCAAAACAAGGACAAATGCACTGAACGTTAGAGCTCTTAAAAAATTATTATTTATCCTTTCTTGTTTTTGCTTCTTATCATTTATGTAATTTTATTTTTTTTTTCTGACAACAAACATTTTTGAATTCGTTTTACAAAATTTTAAGTATGTTTAAACAATTTGTGGAATTTTTATTACTGGCAAAAATGGTAATATTTCTTTTTATTACTTTTGCAAGAAAAATCTTTTCTTTTGAATATCCTTTTCAACTTTTATAATCGCATAAATGTTATTTTAAAAATTCACATATTTCTGGCAAATATATTCAAAGAGGAATTTTGTTTAAAAGAAAAAGGCCATTTGACACAGTTTACATGAGGTAAAAAAAAAAATCAAAACAATTTTTAATAGAGCAAGAAAAATCAGTTCGAAGCGTACAGATATTAATAGCGAAGATAAAAATATGCTTATAATGTAACCTGGAATTTCGTAACTGGCATGTTTTATTTTATTTGCTGTTGTTTCTATTTAGTAAATTTTATATGCCAAAAGGGGGATTTTATGTCCTCAATGGAATCTAAAATATTTAACCCATGAGTAGACATGCCACTTCTTTACTAGAACTGATTTCGAACTTAATAAGAACTGAACTATAGCTTAATTTTAATTGAACTAGAGAAGTACTGAAGCAAAACTGTACTAGAACTCAACTAGCAGTAAACTAAAATTGGAACTAAAACGGGGGTTGATTTCGGCACTCGATATCGATCGAAATAACTATATAATTTAAATGGAAAATTCTATCTATATTGGCTGTAGGAAATATCGCCCAAAGAAAAATGGCCCAAAAAAAAAAAAAAATGAAAAATCACCCAAAAAAATTCCATGTAAAATTGGGCCTTAATTCATAACGAAAAATCACCCAAAAATATTATATGAAAAATAGTCCATTTTTTCGGGCCATCTTTATTTAATATAATTGTAATTTATTTAAAAATAAGTTTGTTGTTTTTTCTCTGGGTGTTTATATTAAATATATAACGAAAACACTTTTGGGCGCAAGGATTTTCTCCTCAAGGATATAATATATACCGGCTGCGCTAACTAAAGCTTCTCTGCAAAGCCGGCCTTCGGCCGGGCGCATGGATTTTCTCCTCTATGGTATAACAAACACCGGCTTCGCTAACTAAAGCTTCTGTGTATAGCCGCCCTTCGGCCGGGCGCAAGGATTTCCCCTCTATGGTATAACAAACACCGGCTTCGCTAACTAAAGCTTCTCTGCGTATATGGCCTTCGTTCGAAAACAAGGCAGATTTTAGAAGCTTTACTTAGCGAAACCGGTACTTGTTCTACCATAGAGGAGAAAATCCTTGCGCACGGCCAAAGGCCGGCTATACAGAGAAGCTTTAGTTAGCGAAGCCGATGTTTGCTATACCATAGAGGAGAAAATCCTTGCGCCCGGCCGAAGGCCGGCTATGCAGAGAAGCTTAGCGAAGTTTGCGCAGCCGGTATTACTGTCCTTACTGCCGAGCAGCTGTTGAAGATAGAATGCAATTTTTTACATAAAACTTACACTTGTATGGAACTAAATTTATATGAATAATAACCACTTTTTTGCAAATTGGGTAAATTAAATTTTTTTCGGAAAAATTCGTTTTTGCTTTTTGGGTAATTTTTCATTTTTTTTTTGGCCCTTTTTCGTTTTTGTTGGGCAAAATTTCATATACAACTTTTTGGGTAATTTTTCATGTTCTTTTGGGCGATTCTTCATTTGGGCGATTTTTCATTTTTTTTTTTGCCATTTTTCTTTAAGCGATATTTCCTACAGCCATCTATATTAGGGATAGAAAGGTTATAATTATTTGACCGGTTTTTTGTTTGTTTGCAAAGTCGGGATTTTTTTATACTATTGAGAAGAAAATCCTTGCGCCCGGCCGAAGGCCTAACATTGCTCTCGCGCAATTTTAAAAACCAAAACTGTACAGATATTCGGGATATTAAAATTCAGGAGATTAAAATTCGGGATTTTGGAAATCGGGTTTCGAATTCGGGATTTTATGAACTATAGCTGACTTAGAATCGAAAGAGCACTAGAACTGAATTAAAACTGTGAGCACTGTTTTATAACTGACTTAAAATCAATAGTCTTAAACTAGAACGAAAGCAGAATTTATCTTGTTATGAGCTTAATTCTATTTATGAACTGATTTTTAAAATAAAAAATAAATAAAAGAACAACTTTGTATTAGAAAAAAACCTTAAAGTTTATATATGGCTCCTCCATCTCTCAATGGTTTAATTTGCCTTCCATTTTCTATGCCATTTTTGTCAATAGACATTCTTTTTAAATTCTGGTTTCCAAACCAAAATATGCTTTTTATTATGTCTTTCATCCCATTTCAATGATTTTAATTTTCTACCCCATTTTGTAAAACATCATCACATCAAATATCTATTTTATTTGTTACAGTTTTTCCTTTACTTATGCAATTGTTTATCTTTTTCTTCTACAGGTATGTTTTGAAAAGATAAACTGACAAATCACTCCACAAAATTTCAGGATGAAAAGAACTTAAAGAAAACTTTTGATTTGTAAGTAAACTGATAAAAATTTATATTAATTTAACTGAAAACTAATTGCAAATTGATTTAGTTTCGTTTAATTGATAAAAAAACTGTAGTTTTTTTAAATGACGCTTAAATCAAAAAAGGTTTTTAATTTTTTATCACATTTATTTTCTAATCAAAATTTATAATTAAATGTAAAATAACCCTTAAACTGGATGTAGTGTCTTAACTTCAGCTCGAATTAAGAGGACACGTTTATCTGAGATAACTTATTTTTTTAAGAAATAGAATATAGTTTCCTATCCGTCGATATAAAATTTGTTCGAAGATTTTCTTCAGCCAAATTAGTCGGTATAAGTATTCAATAAATACTTGGCCGTTTAATGAAATTCTTGAATTTTGCCCCTAGATGGGTCATATATTTGACCAACCCCACTTTATTTTTTATCTGAGTCATTTATTTCTAACAAACCTACCCGCTATCTCCATTCCTTAAGGGGGCTCCCATACAAAATGTTCAATGCAGACTAATTTTGTGATTATTAATCCCGAAATAAAATATTTTGAAAGTACACAGAAAGAAAAATCTCGTAGCAAAGTTGAGTAAGGGGGTGGGGGTGATACAACAAATGTGAAACAAATTTTTGTGTAAATAATAATATAATATTTACTTTCTCTCTGGTTCTCTGGGGTAAGTTAGAATCAAATCTCACTTTATTTCAAGTTCGAATTTGGGATTAAAACCAATTTTGAAATTCTTGAACTAAGCACAGTTTAATTTAATTGAATTTTTATTTTAAATACGGGACAAAGGAAATCTGTACTAATCGTACTATTGACCCCGCTTTGGCTTGATTAAAGTACGGATGGATTGATTTTTCTTTTCAGTGCAGAGTTTCCCTTCCACTGATATACTGGTTGTTTTTTTGATGCATTGAATTTTATTTAAAAATAAAACAAAAAATCAAAGGAATAGCCGAAATGTTGGCTTTATTAGCTCTTAAATTTTCTGGTATATGGCCTCCGCAATTGCGCCTTATAAATGCCATCCTATGGGTCCAATTTTGCACCACTTTTCTAAGTATACCAGGTCTATTTTCGCCAAAAGTGCGTCGAATGTTAAATTCTAAATGATCAATCATGATCAAAATGTCAGAATGGACCAACGATTTAAAGTACCCCCATCAAAAGTAGTCAAAATGTGTCAAATTCGTTCGTGCAATTCAAAGCTCGATTTCTTGAGATAATTCGGTAACCAAACGTTTGGCTCAACAAAGTGATAGTTACACGTTTCTTATGGCGTGTTGCGCCGTCTTGTTGGAACCATTTCTTCTCCAAATTATTTGCAATGACATGAAAAATAAAAAAATTACGTATCGTTTGTTTGCCTGTGGCGTTCGCCATTCACTGTAATGTGGTCCCCGGTTATAGATTTAAAGACAAATGGTCCGATTATGCCCTCGGCATGTAAACCGTACCAACCAGTGATTTTTTGGGATATAATGGGGCCTCAAAAGACTCATAAGGGTTATGCTCTCTCCAAAAATGACAATTCTGTTTGTTTGCATACCCGTTAAGCCAGAAATGAGCCTCATCGCTGAAAATGATTCGGCGATACAAATCTGGTTCAACTTCCAGTTAATTATCAGCCCATTCACCGAATACACGTCACACTTTATGGCAGCTGGATTAATTTCTTGCACCAGTAGGAAACGATCTTTTCTCAAAAATTTCCAAGTAGTGTACGGGTAGAGACAGAGTTGCTAAGAACAACGTCGGTTCGATAAATTCGAGTCCTCTGTCACACTCACGTAAACAGCGGCGATAGCTTTTCTGTAAGCATGATACGGGCTCGATTTGGATTAATTATATCCAATAGAGTAACTGTGATCATGAATCGATACATAGTTAATAGCTAATACGCAATTAGCGGCCCAGACGGAAGATTATTCGTAACCGTTAACTTAAACGTTTTTCTGGTGCATGTTGGTTTTCCAACGTGTGTACTGAAATAAAAAAGTGAAATACATGATTAGTATGATTTTAGTTAATAAATTTCTTACCATGTTTAGTTAATTGATTTCAATGTATTTTTGGGTTTGTTTTAGATACATTTTTTATTTATAGGTAAATATTTTAACATTTTATAAAAATAGGCAACATTTCCTTTCTTTTAATATACAATTAGTCTGATTTAACTTGGCAACAGTAAAATTACTTAAGTGACTCAAATACCTCACTTCTCGTTGTTAATCTAATAAATAAAATGGTAAATTTTTTGTTAGTTATTTAAGCTTTTTAAAGAGAAACTTTTAAATAGTAATTAAATTTATACATTTTGGCCACTACTTTACAATCTCCTTTCAAATGGTATTCAAAATGTTTGTTTTCATACATGTCAGTGAAGTAAATTTAAACATCTCTTTCAACCAGTGATGCCAACTTAGTGCTTTTGGCACTATTTATGGTGCTTTTTGATGGCTCAAAACGCCAAAATTTTATCCATAGTGCCAAACTAAGGAAAAGCACTAACTTGGTGCTTTTTCAATTTTTCGGTGGTGCCTTTAGTGCTTTTTACAATTTTTATTTTTTTATACCATTTTTTAAAATATCGATTATATAGAGGATGATTTAGATGAGATTTGCTATTTGGGGTACAATTTGGGAAGGCCTGTAAAGATTTTAAGATTTCAAAGGATAAAAGAAAGTTGCATTGGTTTTACTAAAAACTTTATTTACCAGGTTAGCGCTATGCTTCCTATTATTTTGGAGATTTTACAAAACGTTGCACTTTTTAGCGCTGACAACATATTTAATAATCGTAATGAAAACGATGTATTTGTTTACGGTAAACATCTTTTTAAAGATGTAGTCACTGTTTCAAAAATTGAAAATGGCTTGAAAAATATTGTGAATTGAAAAATGAACAATGATTTTGAGTCATGTAGAAAAAACGTTTTGAAGAGTTAAAAATCATGCAGTCGGAAACCGTATAAAAGAATGCAAAGACAAACAAAAAAGAGCGGTAGCTTGGTAAGCAAAGTGTTAAATAAATTAAAAACAGCTGACAAAAAATGCTTTTAAATATAACGAGCGCTGTGTAACCTGCCATTTTAATGCGCACGACCCTAGTCTCCTCGTAACCGAGTGTCGTGCACTTCTACCTCTAGTGCTATTGCAAAAAGGTTTGACTAAGTATCAGAATACAAACATACATGTTTTTTCTATTTTACACCATATGTGTGTTCTTTATTCAGAAGCGTACATAGGATTATATAATGTGATAATATCAAACGCCAATTGTTTTATTAAACTTTGCAAGATTTTAATTTAGATTTATTTTTGTACGCTAAGCCATAAAGTTTTTTTTATTAAAATATGGGTTGTCATTTAGTTTTATAAATAATGGTCGGTCATTGCAAATTTTCGGTAATTGCAACAGGCCAGATTTGATGATGATGATTCAAATGATTTGAATGATATTATTTTTATTTAACCCTTCTGCATCCCTTGGATATGTGCCCTTCCTATGATCCTTTGGGTCAATATGACCCAACAATAAAATGTTAACAGCATTTCGTATTTAAGTGTAATAAAAACAAAAGCGATTCTATTGATTTTTTGACCGAAAAAATTATTGATCGATGATTCTGAATGAAGATGAACTCAATTCAATAGAAAACAAATTTTAAAGTGGAATTGAACTTGCATTATCGCATGTTGGGTCATATTGACCCAAAGGATATTAAATGTGTGTAAATCGTGTTTTTTGGAGGGGGAAGGAAAAAAAATTTTATTATTTTCATTTAAATTTATAATTTTTGTCCCTGTAATGGATAAATTGAAGTTTCACGTCCATATCTTATATTTAAAGGGACAAATTTTGCGTTTGAAAACCAAAATTTGGTCAAATTGACCCAAGGAGTGCAGAAGGGTTAAGATAATAAGTATACATTTAAAAATGTTTATATTCAAATGTTAATATATTTATTATAAAATTTTAAATGAAATTGTCACCCATCAACGCTGTCGCCTTTTTTTTTTAATAGATAGAAGGTATAGGTATAGAATATTCGGCATGCAACTTGTTTCGTGTTTAATTATATTGTAAAAATGGCTAAGTGCTTTTTTACGCTTTTTTCGTACAAAATAGTGCTTTTTAGTGCTTTTTTTAAATTTTAAAGTACTTTTTGCTCTAAAAAAGTTGGCATCACTGCTTTCAACATAGTTTAACTGTTCTTAACTATTCACTCTCTTTTTGTAAAATAAATACATTTCCATTATTTTTATTTTTATTATGATTTTCAATAGTAGTACAGTATTCTGTAAATGAGTAGTACACATTTTTTAAAAATAACAACAACTGACAACCATTGAAATTGTTTTGTGCATCCAATACACATGACATCATTTAAAACGTACAACTCTAGATTAAAAATATTTGTAAATTTCCTGCTGACTGACTAGTAGGATGGATGATTGAAGTTATTTTAATCATAAACAAGTAATAAAATGGAAAATATGTCGACTTAGTGAAGTATTGATATGTGGAAAGTTTTAAAAACCCAGAGATGGCAAATGGATGGTTTTTAGGGAAATACATAAATTGCAGTTTTCTTTTCCTGACTTTCAGTAAGGCAAAAAATCAACAGCACTGATTAAATTGTCCTGCTGATATTTAACTAGAATAAGGGAAACAAAATTTAAAAAAATCCTACCAGTTTAATGTCAGTAGCCCAAAATTAACAATACAGCTCTTTTTGCTGCTTATTTTGTCCCTTTTTATACCCTTCACCAGAGGTGTAAAAGGGTATATATAAGTTTGTCATTACGTTTGTAATTTCCACAATATTGATTTTAGACCCCATAAAGTATATATATTCTGGGTCCATATGAGAAGAGAAGTTGATTTAACAATGTCCGTCTGTCCGTCTTACGTTTGATATGTGTTTTCCGGATAATCCAGACATGATAGCGGCTAGGTTGTTTTACATTTATGTCACATATAGTCCACCATTTCGTGCTATTGAAATTCAGCAAGATCGGTCGACAAATGACTGAGATATGATCAAAAAACCACGACTGCCTCTAATTTTTTCCAAAAATCCCTTGTTGTTGTTGTATTTTTATTGCTTTTTTCTGTATATCTGGAGAACGGTAAGAGCCAAAGTTTCCAAATTGGGTACACACATTTTGGTTGTCAATACACACCACCCTACAAAATGTGGGCGGGATGGGAGAAGTGGGCGTGGTACCTCCCGTACAAAAAAAAGTAAAAATTGTATAAAAACCTTAATTTTAGGGCTGTCATATGTCCTATGGATATGACTTATATACCAAAATATCGGAAATTTTTAGTAGAACATATTTTATAAAGAACTCGGGAAAATCGGTTCAGATACAAAAAAGTTATGACCAAAATTATTTTTTTTTTTTTAAATACCCATTTTCGGTAACCATGGATCTTCCCGAGTCCAAGTTTTATAACACAAATAAATGGTAAATTTCTTGCTCAACACGTCGGTATATAAATCTGTCAAATCGGTTAAAAAATGGCTGAGTTATAATCAAAATACTGAAATCCCAAAAGTTACTCTTTTTTATACCCTTCACCACAGGTGTAAAAGGGTATATATAAGTTTGTCATAACGTTTGTAATTTCCACAATATTGATTTTAGACCCCATAAAGTATATATATTCTGGGTCCATATGAGAAGAGAAGTTGATTTAACGATGTCCGTCTGTCCGTCTGTCCGTCTTACGTTTGATATGTGTTTTCCGGATAATCCAGACATGATAGCGGCTAGGTTGTTTTACATTTATGTCACATATAGTCCACCATTTCTTGCTATTGAAATTCAGCAAGATCGGTCCACAAATGGCTGAGATATGATCAAAAAACCACGACTGCCTCTAATTTTTTCCAAAAATCCCTTGTTGTTGTTGTATTTTTATTGCTTTTTTCTGTATATCTGGAGAACGGTAAGAGCCAAAGTTTCCAAATTGGGTACACACATTTTGGTTGTCAATACACACCACCCTACAAAATGTGGGCGGGATGGGAGAAGTGGGCGTGGTACCTCCCGTACAAAAAAAAGTAAAAATTGTATAAAAACCTTAATTTTAGGGCTGTCATATGTCCTATGGATATGACTTATATACCAAAATATCGGAAATTTTTAGTAGAACATATTTTATAAAGAACTCGGGAAAATCGGTTCAGATACAAAAAAGTTATGACCAAAATTATTTTTTTTTTTTTAAATACCAATTTTCGGTAACCATGGATCTTCCCGAGTCCAAGTTTTATAACACAAATAAATGGTAAATTTCTTGCTCAACACGTCGGTATATAAATCTGTCAAATCGGTTAAAAAATGGCTGAGTTATAATCAAAATACTGAAATCCCAAAAGTTACTCTTTTTTATAATTAAGTTTGTTTTTTATTTTATAATTAAGTTTGTTTTTTTTATAATTAAGTTTGCTTAAATATATGTACAAATATGTAGGTATATATATATATGCCTATAAGCCAATTTAATGGAAATATTATTTTTAAGCACATTGGTATATAAATCTGCCAAATCGGTTAAAAATGGTTAAGTTATGTGCAAAATACTCCAAAAAAGGACTAAAAACATTAACATTTTTATAAAAACTAAAATTTTAGAGCTGTATTATGACCTATTCATACGTTTTAGATATCAAAATATCGGAAATCTTTAGAAAAACTCGGAATATCGGTAAAAAAAAAAGTAATGTCAAAAATATAGTTTTTTTTTAATACCTATTTTCGTGAACCATAGAACTTCCCGACTACAAGTTTTATCACCAAAGTAAATGGTAATTTTATACTTTAAGATGTCGGCATGACCAAATACTGAAATTCGATCAAAACTTAACGTGCTATATATTAATTAAACTTTTAATATATTTAATAGCACGCAATCATGTGCAAATAATTAAATAAAACTAAACGATATATATTTTATAAATATACATGTATATATACATGTATTTAAATATATATATAAACTTCTGTTCTTTCCAAACCATGGTGAAGGGTATATAAGATTCGGCATAGCCGAATATAGCACTCTTACTTGTTTTTATATAAATTAGGCAGTTTAAAATTTTTGACTTCTTTCTTATTATAATTTAGGATCGATGTCAGCTGGATAAAATCAGCAGCACTGGTAACTTTGACATAACCAGTACTAACTAATACTTACCTTGTCATGTCGAAATTATACTGATTTTATCTTTCTGTTTACTTTCCAGTTTCAGTTTTACGACGGTATCACAAAGAAAGTGAATTGAATTTTGGCCTACACAAATAGCCGGATTTAATTGTATGACTTATTTCATATTTCAGTTTGTTATCGGCATAACAAAATCAGCAGTACTGCTTACGTTGTCCTCTTGAAATTTGACTGAAATTTTAATTTAAAAAAAACCGAATCGAACCTCTTCATTTTCTCCGACTTTTAGTTGTAAATCTGCAGCACAAAATCAACCAAAGTGCTTAATTTGTACTGTTGAGGTTAATGTAACTTTCGGTTTAGATTATTGTTAGGGTGCGTACAGAGTAGAGTGGCCGCTTGTTGCCGAACCGAGCTGACTGACGCTTATTGCGAGAACTTGTTCATGCGAGAAACAAGTTTGAATTTTCATAGTGGATGCGAGAATCAGCGCTGATATTTTATCTATTATTTGTGTTTTATGTATATTTTCTTTTTAAATTTTGTTTATAAGTTTTTTATAATTGTTATAATTTTATTTAATTTTTATTTTTTATTTGAATTTTTTTTTTATATTTATTTTATTTTTTAATTTTTATTTTCTTTTTAATTTTTATTATTTTTTTTTAATTTTTTGATTGCATGTTTTATTTACTTTTTCATAAATTTTTGTTTTTAATTTTTTTAAATGTTTTCCAAACAAGTTGAAATCATAACAACATAACATAAACAATGTTGTCGGCGCTGAAATACGCTTAAGAACTGTTTTCTGGCATTCAATTAGCTTTGCGCTCGTCGCCCACTATGACCTGTTCACGCTTATTTGTACTAACTTGTATAGTACCAGTTTTCTCGCATTGTTTCTCGCAAAAAGCGTCAGTCGGCTCGGCTCGGCAACAAGCGGCCACTCTTTACGCACCCTTACTGTTGGTATAACAAAATCAGCTATACTGCTAGCTTTGTTTGTCCTGTTAACATTTGACAGACTTTTGAATTGAAAAAAACTGAATCAAGCCTACTGCCTTTTTCCGATTTTCACTTAGATGTCTATAGGATAAAATCTTCTATACTGCTTACTCTGTCTTGCTGGCATTTGAATTTGATATTAATCTTATGAATATGGGCATTTCCCCAGAATGGTCTACCAGGACGAAAAAATAAAATATTATCATCGTCTTTTATTGTTTCTTATTAGAAAAACGGCTATGTTCTTATTAAAGAATGGTTTCCTAGCATATCTGAGCTGTTTTACTTGAGAAAATTGGTCTGGAAACTGGAAAATTTTATAATTTCCTGTATTTTCTACTTCTAAAGACATTTTTATATACTTATTTTACATACAAAAAATATGTTATGTTTACACTCTTTCTTCATAATATCTCCATTACAGTCAATTGTAAAAGGAGTATTAAGTTTTTTTGTTAAAGGCGCCCGTACACGACATGTATTTGTCATCTGACATGTCAAATTTTCAAGTCACATGTAATTGTTCATGTCTGTCAAAATTGCTGTTTTACATAAGGTTTATAATATTCGGTCACAAACGTACATGTAATTTGCTCCTGACATTGTCTCTGTTTTTTTTTCGCATTGTTATTGCAGAAACCAAAGTAGTTCTCGGTTTCAAAATAGCTTGCTGCCGCCACGAAAATATTTATTTGCGCCGTAAAATAATTTAGCCATCTTAACATTTTTTCTTTTATTTTAAAGATACCAATTTAGAATTTTATAATTAAACGGTTTTTATGTATATATTTACATAAATTCTATTCAATGGTGAGATGAGCATACATATCTTGGTATTGTAAAATATTAACTTCAGCCGGCTAATGATTCCGTCAATAGTTGACGCCGCTGCCAGTTTCTTCCCGGCATAGATTTCTGATGTCAGATGGTTTGTCAGAAGAAAATAGAGCACGCTCTAAATGAAATTTTGTCAGATGACTTTGCGTCTGACTTTGACAGAAGCAAAGTTAAAAAGGTAACACACGACATGTATGTGTTTTGCAGTGGGAAATTTGACATGTCAGATAACAAAAACATGTCGTCTATATGCTCCTTAAGGAAATTTGAAGACATTTATGGTAAAATGCATGGTGATAATAATAAAAAAAACACATGGAAAAATCGTACGTTCGCGATCCGTACGTTCGCGACCGGTACATAAGCCAATTAAACAAAAACCAAGAGAGATATTTTATTTTGTAAATACTGGATGGAGACCTACATTAATACACTTTTAAAATAAATTAATCACTTTTGAAAATTCCGTTTCATTACACGCAGAGAAAAAACATGATTAGTAAATGGTCACTATGAAAATTCTTGTTCATATTTGCCTAATATGTTTACCCTAATAAATTTTTTATAGTTCTAATATAACTTGAAAAAGTATTTTTTGTCCTTAACATTTTTAAAATCGCTATAATAATATTGTATGGTATTTTACACCTTAAAAGTTACTCTGATCTAGCTAAACATATTAAATTATGTGAAATGTTTGCTACTATAATATACATAAGTATATGTTTTCAACAATACAAAAAAATCACAATATGAGTTAAACACAAAAGGTATGGTTAATACCATAATTTTTGTTTGCTTTTAAACAAATTGTATAAACATTGTTTATTGTCGAAACAAATAGTGTGTGTTTATACAGAAACAATTTGCTTCAGTCCGCGAGCGTCAGTTAATCGGGAAACATGAATAATTACAAAATAATTAATAAGTTTTTCGGGGAGAAAAAGGCCATCATGCCTTATTAATTGTTATACGTTTATTGAAACAGGTAAGTTATTTATATACATATAATTTGATCAAGTATAAAAATGAAGTTTCGTTGTCTTTCTTGCAGCCAAAAAACCAACAACATTGTAACCGGCATAGATATTTTTTTCAATTGCTGTTTAAGAGAATATTAAAATAGTGAATTTCATAATAGAAATAATAGTAAGTTTGTGTTTAACTTTATTTTTACAAGTGTTAAATGTATGTATTCAATTTTATTTTTTAATATATGCTTTATTTTATTTATTAATATTCATGTTATTTTGTATATGTAATTTTATTAATAAAAAATATATTTTTGATATTAAATTTTTTTATTTGTTTTATTGTGAGAACCATGTAACATGTCGAAATAGACATGTTGCATGATGTTGGGAAATATAGAAACATGGTTTGAAAGATCGTTTTCGTTTTTCTTCTGAACATAATAATATGTTTGAGACAATTAACTTAAGACGTGTTTGACACAATCATAACCACAAACATTAATGATAGTTTGCGATTGTGATTGTATCAACCATGTTTTTTTTTTTGCGTGTACGCAGATTTTTACATTTTACTCCTGTCAGCCGAAGTTGACTTCTATTTTGCGTACGTTCGTGACCACACGTTTATAAATCTTATTATGAAAACTTAAACACGATGAAATCCAACTTTTGTACTAAACATGGAGCTACCCAAATGCTATCGAATCGCAAAAAAAATGCTAGGAAAAGTTTTGTTTTTCTATATTATTTGTACATCAAAAGCGTACGAACGTACGTTCGTGACCCCAGGAAATGCCCATATACAATATTTTTAATTATGATCATATGAAAAAATTAGCAGTAGCGCTTGCTTTGTCTTGCTGATTTCTTCTGCAAAATGTAAGAGAACATTATTAAATTCCTTATAAGGAAACGAATTTATTAAGTTTAATAAGAATTTTTTGTTTTCCCAAATTTCCCACCGGCAATATTTTCCTGCTAACATTTTTGTATGCTTCTCAAAGCCTTTTTAATCCCTTTTAAGAGTTTCACAGGTTTCCTTTTTATCCTTTCATGCATTTCGTATTTACTTTTTTTGTAGCATTCCTTGCTCTGTTATTTTCTAATCTATATAAATGAGAAATCCATAAAAAAACAAAAAACCTGGCAACATCTGAATTACTTTTGCACAAAAACTAAACAAGAAAAAAAAAAGATTTTTCTGTGGCACAAAAAACATAATCTCATTTTAACAAGGGATAACAAGTACATAATGCCTGTTGTTGTTAAAAGAAGTTAAAAATATTTAAACTTTTGATTGCAAAAGCAGAGATTTATTCTGGATTTAGAGGTTAAATGAAGAGGCAAATATACCCCCCTTTTAGGCACGTTTTCACAACTTACCGATAGCTAAAAGTACACTTTAACCAGCCTTATAAAAAGTGGTCCATTGTTAAAACTTTACTTTAACCTAAAGTGAGCGATTAATTAAATTAAGGTTAATCCTACCTGGTAGGTAAAAGTAAAGTTTAAATAATGGACCACTTTTAATAAGGCCGTTTAAAGTCTACTTTAAGCTATCGGTAAGTTGTGAAAACGGGCCTTAGAGTTTCAAAGTCCGCTGTTGTATAATCAGATTTTAATTTTTGCTTACAATGGATACAATTTTACACACAGATGGTAATACGGACACTGGTTAGCAAACCGAAATTTGTCTTAACGTCAGAAGAAAAATCTTTCCTGAACTCCTGCGATTCAAACTAAAACTACAGCTAGCACATGATTTCCCAAGGTACCTCCCGAATAACCAGTTAAGGACGTATTAAATCCTAGTCGCATTATATTACTTCGGACTCTAGTCGACCTCTATCTTATATCAATTGTCCAATTTCAAAACGCAGAGAAGATAGAGGTTTTAGCTGCACCTTTATCGCCGAAGAGTGCAAAAAAAGAAAAAGTTTTTCTCGCAAGACGTATACACAAAAAGGATCAGAAAAAATAGCGACCGGGTGAGTGGATACCTGCACACAGGTGTCAATTTTAGTACATGATTGTCTGGGCAATCGTGTTTTGGTTTACGACCGTCGTTACAGAACACTGATTGCAAACCGCAATAAGTGAAGGAACGCTCCTCTAAGCCACGAGAAGGAGTGGGCTTCGGAGTAATCTCAAGTCAGGCGGAGATACTTGCGATCAAGGAACCTGTAGACTGGCTTAGACTATCTGCTGTGGAGAATTGCACTGATAGCTGTGTCGCCGTTATGGCATTGGATTCCCTCTCCATGGCACATGAATATGCTGTTGCACATTAGGGCAGACGAGCACTCAACTCCTTAGCCGGCTGGCCAACAGAGACTGGCATTTTTTGAATTGTCAACCAGATATTTGTAGAATGTTCTGACAGAAACACATAAAAAAGGAATTCTGGGACAGACATTTAATAATTCTTTAAATCAGACCTTCTTATGCCCAATTTTTAGGATAGTATTTAAATCAATCTTAAGTTAATTTTCATAACAAACTTAAATCGTATTTAAAACAGATTGGTTTTTTTAATTTTATTTGAAAAGTCTTATTTAATTAAGATAAAAGTATGGTAGCACTACTACATACAAAAAATATAAAAAAGTGTATTTATTTACAAGGTGGTCTGAAAAAACAGCTGACTGTTAATGCTTTGCCTGTTGTTGTTGTATTGTTGTGATATTGAGGCCACCTTGCTAAAATATTACAATGGAAACTTAAGTTGAAATTAAGTGTACCAAATCGGTGACTTAAGTTTCACTTAAGTTTTTAGTGAAGAAGAGAATTTTGTATTTAAAATGATTTTCAAAATAAATGTGTTTTAATATCAATTCTGAAAATTGGCCATTAGAGAAAGACATTTTTCAAATTGTCTGAGACAAACATTTTAAGAATTTCCTAAAACAGACTTTCTTAAAATTGTGTGAGGACTTTTATAAATTTGTCTGAGGCAAACTTTTGTAGAATCGTCTGCGACGGCCATTTATAAAATGTTCTGAAACTGAATTGTCTGATAAAGCTTCCCATATGTACATTATGTACATATTAGGAATACGCTCAGCATAAAATGACTGCTTTCTGTTTTTGGTTTATTTCGTTACAAACTGAACGTTAGTGCTTTTTGATTTCCCACTCATCTCATTTGTTTTAAAAGTCAGCAATTAATGTCCTTCTACAGAAATTTTAAAAATTATTAAAACAAAAACAAATAACTATGAGAAATGACAACCATTTAGAATAAGTTATCTCACTCTCCCTCTTTTTTAATTTAAAAACTTAAATGTAAATTAAAAACCCAACACAAGTCCTTGATAAAACACGTGCGTCTGTGTGTGTATATCAATGACAAACAATAACGTGTGTCAGGATGCAGGTGGAAAGAGAGTTCAGAAGTAGGTTCTTAAACAAGAAATTAAAATATATGTAAATTTTGGTATGTGTGAGTGTGTGTGTTTTATAGAGATTAAAACAAATTGAAATAGAGATAAAAGCGTAAATTTACATGTGTATGGGTTCGTTCAACTGAATGTCTGATAATGTAATTTCTTTTGTTGTTGGCTGTTGGAGCTTGTATTATTGTATGATTTTGTGTGTGTATGTGTTTGGGTGAATTAAAAGCGAACATATGCTTACAATGATTGCGGTTTTTACTTTAGTTAGTTACAAATGAAAGCGTGCGTTTTTCTGAATGTATTAAATAGGTGAGTGGTTGTGTTAGGGAGGTACTTAACCGACAAATTTTTTATTAGCACTTACAGGATCGAAGGTAAAATCAGATCTGACAGATAATAAAAATGTTTGTCAGATCCTAAAAAATTTTAAGCGTCTATCCGACAGATGGTTTAGAATGTCAACAATATCTGATAAATATAAAAAAATATCTGCAGACGATATTGAACCTCAAAAATTTTTTATAAAACACTATTTTTTACACCAAATACATACATGTATGCTTTTTTACATTATTGACATAATGTTTAAAATTAAATTTTGGGTAAAAGTCAAAAATAAATTAAAGAATTAATACTTTAGATATAAATGAAAGCCTTACAAAATGGAATAAAAAAAAAATTGTTTACACCGAAAATAACATTATTTGTAAGCATTGTTTACACCGAAAATTACATTATATGTATGCAGTTGACAAAATGTCAACTAGAAAAATTTGTAAGCAAATCTATTTAAGAAATTTCTAACGAAATTGTCAAAACTAAATAAAAAAACTTTTGTTTACAGTTAAATTTACATTGTTTACATAATATCTAGAAGAATTAGGAAAATTTTTATAAATTTAAAAAATATTCTAATGTTTTCTTTTAAACTGACTTATTTATTTATATTAACATTGTTTACATTTGGTTGCAAATTAATATCATACTGTATGGAGCACAAATATGAGAAAAATTTTACAAAACATACATTTACTTTGACATTTTTTACATGATGTAAACAATCAAAAGATTCATAACACATGACTAAGTACAATTTATAACTAGGAAAGAAACGAAATTTATACGATTCTTAATAATTTACATGATTTTATAAATTATTGACACAATGTCAGAAAACATTAAACTCGCCTTTGTTTTAAACATTTGTTGTCATTACTATAATTAGTTTTAATGCCATTGTTTACATATGCATTTTTACATAATGTCAACAATGTACGTTATAGTTTGAAGTTATGAAACTTTTTTGAAATTATATTTGAAATAAATTTTGTGAAATCGTTTTCTTGTTTACATCTTATTTTACTTTAACTATACCATATCTTTATTAAAATATACTGTAATATTTCATGTAAACTTTATACTACATAGTTTTAAAAAGTTTAAAACTCATAAACAAAATTTTTATTTTTTAATTCTTTACACCAACGGTTTCCTTTTATTTTCATCGTGTCAACGATTAAAATTTCATTTACAGTCTAAAACAAGATTTGAACTGCTTGTGTTAACAAAATTACATTGATTATTACAATATTTACATACTGTCAACAATAAATTTTTTTATTGAATAAGATATAAATTAAGTCATGTCACATGTTTTGACTAGAATTTTTTAACCTGCTCTAATTTTCAAATTTATAGCACGATTACTAACATTGTTTACATGGGGCATATAATAAAATTAAACAATGAATTTGGTAAAAATAAATGTTTAAAAAAGAAAATATTTATATTTAAAACTTAGATTTCATTTCTTTAACATATTTTGCATTATTACATAATGTCAACAATGTTTAACAAGAAATTTAAAAAACATACTTTAATATATTTTTATATTATTTACATTAGGTAAACGATTGAAATGAAGCACGCAAATTTTCCGAAGTTATCAAAAAAAAACCTTTTAATTTCTATTTATTTAAGAAAAATATGTTTTTTATATTTCTTACATATTAATTAAAATTATTTACACTATTGGAAAATTTGTAAGGAATGATGATTGTTTTAATAAAAAAACTTTTCTTAAAAAGCTAAAAATTAGTTAAAATAATTAGTATTGTGGTTATTTTATTGAACTATTTATGGTTTTTAATCCAAATTTTTAATATTTTTAATTAGGCTTAAATTCATGAAATTTAATTTTTATTAAATTATTTTTATGAAGAAAGGAATTTTACAACATGAACATTAATTAAAATTGTTATTGATAATCTTTCATTCTTGACGTGGCTCGGGCTCGAACCCTGGCCGGCAGGTTACCATGACATGTTTCGATCGCAACCACTCGATCTCCTCAGATGGATTTGCCGTCTTACACTCGCAGCCATCGACGACTGCGGACGTCACTAGTCAAACATCAATCCTTAAACCAAATTGTATTTTTTTTTTAACATTTGGTAGATCGAAATTTGCTTTCCTGAATGATTATCCATTTTAATTGATTTTACATGTTTTTTCTTTACTTCTGTTTTTTCGTACTTTCGTCAAGAATTTTTCTTGAAGTCCAAGTACATTTTTTTTTTTTTTGTTTTTTCACTTTGTCTTTCTCTTTTCTGTTGACCTTTTTCAGCACAACTTGAAGGACAAATGTACACATAGAGCTCGTGCCTTAGCTTTAACAATAATTAGTATTGTGGTTATTTTATTGAACTATTTATGGTTTTTAATCCAAATTTTTAATATTTTTAATTAGGCTTAAATTCATGAAATTTAATTTTTATTAAATTATTTTTATGAAGAAAGGAATTTTACAACATGAACATTAATTAAAATTGTTATTGATAATCTTTCATTCTTGACGTGGCTCGGGCTCGAACCCTGGCCGGCAGGTTACCATGACATGTTTCGATCGCAACCACTCGATCTCCTCAGATGGATTTGCCGTCTTACACTCGCAGCAATCGACGACTGCTGACGTCACAAGTCAAACATCAATCCTTAAACCAAATTGTATTTTTTTTTTTAACATTTGGTAGATCGAAATTTGCTTTCCTGAATGATTATCCATTTTAATTGATTTTACATGTTTTTTCTTTACTTCTGTTTTTTCGTACTTTCGTCAAGAACTTTTCTTGAAGTCCAAGTACATTTTTTTTTTGTTTTTTCACTTTGTCTTTCTCTTTTCGTTGACCTTTTTCAGCACAACTTGAAGGACAAATGTACACATAGAGCTCGTGCCTTAGCTTTAACAATAATTAGTATTGTGGTTATTTTATTGAACTATTTATGGTTTTTAATCCAAATTTTTAATATTTTTAATTAGGCTTAAATTCATGAAATTTAATTTTTATTAAATTATTTTTATGAAGAAAGGAATTTTACAACATGAACATTAATTAAAATTGTTATTGATAATCTTTCATTCTTGACGTGGCTCGGGCTCGAACCCTGGCCGGCAGGTTACCATGACATGTTTCGATCGCAACCACTCGATCTCCTCAGATGGATTTGCCGTCTTACACTCGCAGCCATCGACGACTGCTGACGTCACTAGTCAAACATCAATCCTTAAACCAAATTGTATTTTAACATTTGGTAGATCGAAATTTGCTTTCCTGAATGATTATCCATTTTAATTGATTTTACATGTTTTTTCTTTACTTCTGTTACGTCAAGAATGAAAGATTATCAAAAACAATTTTAATTAATGTTCATGTTGTAAAATTCCTTTCTTCATAAAAATAATTTAATAAAAATTAAATTTCATGAATTTAAGCCTAATTAAAAATTAGTTAAAATATTGTCAGTTTCAAATGTTTACACAAAAATGTATATTAAATAAAAAAAGTCAACAATGAATATTTCCATACATTTAATTATAAAAAAGTGCATTGTTTACAAAAATTAAATTTTCAAAATTGCTGAAAATTTTACACGATTAATATATAAACAAACAATAATAAAATTTTATATAACTTGTTTGTAAAAATTTAATTTTATAATTTTACAATATATTGTATACATTATGCTTCTTTACATTATTTATACCATGTCGACAGTTGTAAATATTTTTTTTTTTTTTGAATTTATAGTTATTTAAAATTTTATTAAATATTAATTAAATATTTTATTATTTACCTAATGTCAACAATGTAAATTTGCACTAATATTTCTACAAATAAGTGTGTTAATATTTATTAACAATTTTTCTTGAACATTTACATTGTTTACATGAGGTAAATAACGAAAATATAACACGAATTAAAACAATTTTACAAATAATTTAAATACATATTTGTTATATTATTTGATTTTGTACAATAACATTGTTCATATATTATATTGCATTATTTACGCCAGGTAAACAATTGGTTAGAATTATTTTTTTTATGTACATTCCATAAATTCCTTAGAAATTTAGAAAAACTAAAGAAATTCTATTAACGACGTTAAGAATTTTCAATCCGATAAAAAATTATTAATTAATGACATCATACTGACATAAATCTACATTTTTACACCTGATAATAAATAATTTACATTGTGTAAACAATGTAAATTTTATTTAAGTCGACTATTAACTGATTGATATTATTTTATATATAAAAAAATGAGCACTATTGTATTTTTTACACGTACAAAATTAAAAATTACATGTAACTTAAATAATTTTTGGTAAAACTTAAAAAAAAAAACTAGAGTTTACATTAAATTTACACGAAGTCAACAATCATTAAAAAAAATAGATTTAAAGAAATATGTATTTATTTATTAAAACCTACAAAAAAAAATTATGAATTTTTTCTTTATTTACATATATCAATATTTTTATTATTGACTTTTAGGAAACAATGTTATTTCTGAAAATTTGTTTTAAAATTTTATACCGAATTTCCTTTCAAAAGTCTCTCTTCCCTATTAAATTTCTTAGTTTTTACACATTAATAAATTTGCAGAAATGTTTGTGCCAGCAAGTGTAATTATGTAAACACAACCACAAACAATAAAACATACTCTCGAACACATACACACACTTATTGCTCTTCATCCTTACACCCATCCTCTTTAAATAATCACTTGCACTTACTGTTACTTTATTTACGCTCTCTTGGTAAAACATATTTATACTGAATCATTATTTGAATATATGTACAGTACAATCTCTTATGACTGGACACCGATGGGACCATTCAATTGTCTCCGTACAAGGGAAATGGATTTAAAGAACTCAATGGTTTTCCTTAAACACAGCCGGGAACCTTAGAAAGGTGTTCATTAAAAGAGATTACACTGTATACTTATAAGCACACACAAACTAAATAAAACAACTGTACTTCAAATTGCATTTATATTAGTGCGTATGTGTGTGTATTAAAAAGGTGCATTTATATATGAATTTAATTGACTATTGTTTGAACAATATTTCTGCTTTCGCCTTAATGTATGCAAATGTAAATATGGAGCTGTAAGAATGTGTGTGTTCAAAAAGAGACAAATGAGTTGAGTAAGAGAACGTGTTCTGTGGTAAACGACAGGAAACTGTGATTTGTATTTATGTACGTATGTGTTAGAGTTTAAAACATACAATTTATAATGGTATGATTTGTAGTTATTTTCATTAAAGGATTTAATTTAAAAACTAAAGTAAAATTATAAATAAAACTGTCAGCCATGTTCTGGAAATCGATTTCGAGTGAAATTAAAGTCGAACAAGCTTTGAAAACGATCCAGTGTTTGAAGTTCATTAAAATATCCCGTTTCAATAGTTTATACTATGAGTACAGCTTATCATCAGAACTGCTCTTAAAATCAGGAAAAACCATTTCATTCATTCATTAACTGAGACACATGGGTCTGCAATCACACTTGTTTCAAGTGTGAAAGTCACCATCGACTTCAATTTCACTCGATTTAGATTTTCAGAACATGTCTGTATAAGTTATATTTTCATTTAAATTCTTACTTTTCCTTTGATTAAAATTTTCTTCTTTTGTTAACATCCTTTAGAAACATTAACTCTACATGCTATCGTTTATTATTTTGTTTCCATAATTTATGTGAAAATAATATTGTTCTTTATATTCATTGTCTATGCTTTTACTTCTGTCTCCTATTATATACTTTTCCCTACAAATTCCTGCCATTTTTTGTACCAAATAACTACTTGTTGTTTGCCTCTTGTACAAGTAAGAAGTCTGAGAACTTACTATCATTTGTTAGGTGTTCAGTTAGTTGCTTGGAAAGGATAATATGTTGGTAGTTTAATATCCTTTATTATTAGTTTTTTCTTTCTTTTTACAGTAAACGATATTTTACTAAATGATAAATGCGTCTCGATTGTGTGGTGGTAATTGAATAAGACAATGTTTCGTGTTTTCTTCTATATTTTATGGCGTTTTTATAAAATAAAAATGGCTAAAAAGAAGGCGAGAAAATTTCTCTATCAAAGTATCCATCAATTTAAAATTTCTTTTATTTAAAATAAAAATTCTATTTTATTTCCAAGTCAGTTTTTTCGTAATAGTTCAGTATATAATCTTAGTTAGAATTTCTGCTAGAACCTGAACTTGGTTACTAGAAATAAACTACAATTGAACTAACAGAGAGCTAAAATTGAACTATTACTAAACTGAACTAAAACTAGACTAGAACTGAATTAAAACTTAACTAAGACTGAACTAAAATTTAACTAGAATTGAAGTATAACTGAACAAAACTGAACGGGAACTGAAATAGAACTGGGGGGCTACTCTCTATTGCAATGCGAACGCAATTTCGATGCGAAAGCTAAATGCAAACTTGGTATTCTCTACCATTTTCGCAAAATTTTTTGAAAATGAAACAATACTGGCAGCAAAAGTTAGAGATGTCGCAGATTATGTAAAAAAATTCAAATGGGAAAATTTAAATAAAATAAAAGTGATGATTTGCGAAAAGAAAAAATAAAAAGATGCGAAAGACAAATGCGCCAACAACTTAACGAGTAAAAATCACTGCAATAGAGAGTAAGCCCCCTAAACTAGAACTAAACTTGAGCTAAACTTGAACTGAAGTAGGACCTAAACATAAAATTATGTTTATTATTTTTAAAAAACGAAACGATTTAAACCAATAACATCATTTGCACTATCTAAGAAATTAATTTCTAATACATTTTCTCGTTATTTTCTGTCTATTTTCTTTTAAATTTAATATGATACTAGTATTTTCGTGGACATATTAATATGTCATAGCTCTAGCTTTTAACAAAAAAGTACATTTTTCCTCTTGTAGGTTCTTATTCATGTTTAATGTTTCTTCTAAGTTCAATAATATAGAAAATTAAAAAAGTACCACAGTTAGAACGGAAACGTAAAAAAAAGAATTTTAATTTCCTGTATTTTCCCTTTTTCTGTACACTCACTGAAGTATCAAAAGCAGATTATGAAAACAAACAAAACATTTCGCAAGCGTTTCAAAATGTACAAAACTATTCAAAATTTTTAAATTGTATTGTACATGAGCAAAACCAAAACAAAAACTTTTCAAGTGTCAAAGAGAGAAAACGAAACAACTGGCTTTTCACTCATCTGTATTATTTAATTTACCGTTACAATCGCACATCTGAGTACAAAACAGATAGAGAAACGTTTTGTTTTGAGTAATTGATTTAGTTCTTGTTTGGTTTTTGTAGTGGCATAACATAAGTAAAATCCACAATGCCTCGTCCAAAAAATGATTTGTTACGTTATTTTCTTTGAATTACTTTTTTTTTTTTTTAATTACTATGGTGGTCATAATAAGCATTAATAAAAACAAAAAAACCTAAAAACCTCTCTTTTTATTTCACTTAGAAACAATAGTAGTGAGTAAATCAATTACCAAACGTTTGTCAAACGTTTTTTCTCTGAATGTTTCAATATTGTTCTTATTCTTTTCTTTCCCAGCTGTGTACGTTTATATTAATGTACAATTTGCGCTCACGAGCAAAAATAATACAAAACAAAATGGCACAATCATTCTCATTGTTTTGGTTTTGTTTTACTCACTGCAAAGAACAAAACCAAACGAAATCAAACGTTTCGTTTTGTTTGTTTTCATACTATGATTAAAAGTAACAAAACTACGTATGATTTTTACCCCATAATCGTTTGAATTTCAAAAAAGTACCAAACTCATACATATGTGTATTTTTTTAGATTAGTTACGAATGTGATTTAATTTCTATTTTTATGTTTATTGGTCTAAGAAATAGTTGGGTAACAAAAAAGTTCCTAAATACAGGTTTTAGCCGTTTACTCCCCAAAGGGGTTTATGAACAACAGGTTTTAGCCGTTAACTCCCAAAAAGGGCAGAATTAAAAAAAAGACCAGGCACCTGTCCGCTCTTTTTTTTATGAACAACGATAAATATTAACTTTTTTTGTACCTCTTTTAGTTTCGCAAATAAAAGGTAAGCGAATTTACACCTTTCCTTAACCCCTTAACATTCGAATTTCCAAAGTCTCCTCTAAAGCCGGCGATACACTATCCTATTTAGTCGTACGATTTGTCAAACAAAATCGTGTGTGCTCATAAAGTAGGATAGTGTTGCTTAAAAATTAATTGAGTGACATATTTTTTTTGACAAATCTGTCCGACTTGCAAATGTTATGAAAATTTTCATAAAATGATAGTTTATATGCGATCAGAGTTGCATTTCCTTTAAAAGTTGCTGAGTCATTTGAGTTGGCATCATTTTTGTGGGATAGTGTGGCATTGACAGCAGGTTTTGAAGACATTTTTTTATGTCGGATAGAATTCCATCAGATTTTGTGTGAATGCATTGTACGATTGTGTAGGATAGTGAATCCCGGCCTTAAGCAAGATACTACCCACCGGTCCAAATTTAGCTGCAGGCTGTGCGATGATAAATCGGTCAGTCAGTCAATTCTACTGATATAATAAATAGTTAGTTTAGCTGTATTTTGAACAAAAAATTAAGAATATAATTCAGAAAAAGATTTAAACCCCGCTTAGAATTCATCACACCATTTTTAAACGATCGTGCTGAAATTGATCGATGTTCATCACATACCTGTGGTGCTATTCGCTATCTTCTAGCAAACCGGCAATCGTAATATTTTTCGACATATACTTATGTATATACGCTTGCAGTAACGATAGTGTGATTCTCTAATTTCCTTTTAACGATAGTTTTCGGTTTTATGTTTGTATTCATTTAATTGAATATCATGTGACATTTCTGTCTAAAAATGTTAAAATAAGCGAAAAGCACAAAAGATAATAAAGTAAAACTGTGCCTAATTTGCGGTTTTTATATTTTTTTTTTTTGTAAATTTTATATTTAGAATTAAGTTTTTGTTCATAATTTGCTTTTGTTTTGTAAATTTTGAATTTTGTTTTTGTTCATACATATACATATGTTTGCATGTTTATGTATGTATGTATGTATGTATGTATGTATGTATGTATGTATGTATGTATGTATGTATGTATGTATGTATGTATGTATGTAAAAAGTCGGGCCTCAGCCATTTTAAAAATAAAACAAGTTATAAATAGTATTATATTCAGATGTGCAGAATCTTTGATACGCTCCACCAACAGTTCGAATGTTTCAGGAGTGGGATCTATATGATATATATTTATTTTTAATTTATCTTTATAAAAACAGACGTCAGCATTAAAATTGATTACGGGGTAGACCTATTTTAAATTATTGACCGACAATCAGAAAGTTTTAAGCTTCGTTCACAATCAAAAAAACATTTTCACTTGGTGTTCATAATAGAGCAACAATTTCTTTTGCAACCAAACACACTTTGCACTAAAAAACCGTTTGCAAATTTTTGCCACAACAATATTATGCATTTATTATTATTTTTTTTTTAAATTATGTTAAAATTTTCATTCAAAACTAAATAAAATCATTTTAAACGTCAGAAACAATTTCATACAAATTGTTGCTGAAGTTAAAGTAGACTCAACTTTAGTTACATTTTTTAAAAAATTTTAGTTAAATTTTTGTTCTAAAAATGAAAGGAAAATATATGAAATACTTTGGGAAGAAAAAAGATAGAAGAAAAAATTAAATTGGTTTTTTGATTGTGAACGTAGCTTTATGCAGTTTTTGTTAGCAAGTTTAACCAGCTTGCGCAAAATATCATGATTCGTAGCAGTTAAAACCGAACTTAAATGATTTTCAGGAGGGGAATTTATATTGGAGCCATGGTAAGCTATGAACTAATCATTCCAAAATTCTGCAGAGTGATTTCTGGTATTAAAAAACATAAATTTCAATAAGGCGGATAAATTAGTTTTAGCGTTTACAGTGAATTTCAGAAGGCAGATAAATATGGGATCTAAGGTAAATATGAAGCTAAGTTGGAATAAATTATACCGCAATATCTATACACACAGAAAAAAATCAAAGTGAATTCGTTCAAAACAAGGTTGATTTTACATTTTTCAGTAGTGATTTTGCTTCATTGTTGTTTCATGTTAATTTAACATGATTTTCAATAACTTGCGAACAATATTTTTTTCTTTCAAAATAACTATAATGAATGTTAATTTAACATTACAGTAAAGTTAGACCAAAATGTCATTTATATTGAAATAACAATCCGAATCATGTTGAATGAAAGTTATTTCAAGTTGAAACAACGTGAATTTTATGTAGAATAAAATTGGTTGGAGTGTGATATAACAGTGTGAAGACAACATATGCATTTATTTAAGTATACATAATTCAAAACACTTACCCCTGTAACACATGTTTCACTTATTTTTTATCTCCTTTGTTAACCGAAGCATCAGCAGAATGGCCCTATATGGTTTTCGTCATCATTCTACTTTGAAAACTTGATGTACTATTTAACTAAATAATTTTAATTAAAATAATACGGGAATTGTCTTCTTTTTATAACATAAATACTTAAGTATGTATGCATGTTAATTTAACAAGATATACTTTTGATTTTAATATAAAACAGGTTTTTATGAATTTAATATTGAACAATGTTATTTTAACAGTGAAAAATATTAAATAAACGTGATTTAAGGTTATTTTAATCACCCTTATTATGAAAGTCGACGGCACCTGAACAGTAATGGTATTTTCTGAGTCGTTGTTGACAATTATCGATGACTATTGACTGTCAATTGATATTTTCTAAGGCGCTTTTAAGTCGACATCGAGTAGTATTATCCCCGTTTTAGTCGACAGGAAATTTTGCGACGACTCAAATGAAAGTTAAAAAAGTTTTAAATGAAATGTAAACATATTTATTGAAAACGCTTAAAATAAAAAAATGCAAATTTAAAAGATGTTATGGGCACAAATTTAATTAGTAAATTTAACGCGAAAATTGCGAAAGTTCGGAAAAGTTTCCAAAAATAGCGAAAATTCTCGAACATTTTTAATATATAAAAAAAAGCCATAAAATTGATTAAAGTCCCTTAAACTGTAACGAATGGCAAAAATTCGGTGAAAATTGCTCAATTAACGGAAATTCGCAAAAATTTGCTAACAGCGGCATGAAAGAAAGTCACTTCTCAGTGACAGACAGTATGGTTTTCGTGGTAGCCGATCTACAGGAGACCTGTTAGCGTTTCTTTCAGAACGTTGGAGTCGGTCCATTCACCGCTTTGGTGAATGCAAAGTGGTTGCTCTGGATATTTCCAAGGCGTTTGATCGGGTGTGGCATGGTGCGCTTGTGTCAAAGCTTATTGCTTTTGGTGTCGGTAATGATTTCTCTCGATTTATATCGAGTTTCCTCAGTGATCGCACTATACGTGTTGTTATAGATGGGATTGCATCAAACGAGTTTCAGGTAAATTCAGGGGTACCGCAAGGTTCTGTCCTTTCTCCTACGCTATTTCTTATATTTCTTAATGACCTTCTTGGTCATACTTCAAATCCTATCTACTCTTTTGCAGATGACAGCAACATTTGTCATTCATATTCCTTCGATCATAGGCCAAGCCTTGTTGAGATTGGGGGCAAAAGGCAAAATATGAATGACACTCTTAATCAGGACCTAGCTGCAATCTCTGAGTGGGGTCAAGCGAATAGGGTCGAATTTAATGCACGCAAGACCCAATGTTGTATGTTGACCCACAGACGGGCCGTGGGACCAACTATGTCATCTGTATTAATGGGTGGCATTGATATTAAGGAATCGGATACTCTTGATGTTCTGGGCATGAGAATACAGTGCGATGTCCGCTGGAATAAACACGTTTTCAAAGTGTCGAAAGAGGCATTCAAGTGTTTAGGTTTTTTAAAACGGTGCAAGAAATACTTCACTTCCTCCGATCTCCTTACTATCTATACCACCTATATCCGACCGAAGATGGAATACAACTCCCATATATGGGCAGGGGCTTCAAAGTCTATTTTGAACCTTCTGGACCGTGTACAAAGGAGGGCGGTGAAGCTCATCAATGACAGTAGGGTATCCAACTCTATTGACTCATTGGGGCATCGTCGGAATGTGGGTTGTGTGACACTTTTCTATCGATATTACCATGGGAGGTGTTCCACTGAGATAAGTGAACTTATTCCACCCGCCCGAGTATTTCTTCGTAATACTCGCTCATCCAGTGGATCACATCCGTTTGTAGTCGATTGTCCTGTGTTTCGCACAACGCATTATAGAGAAAATTCGTTTTTCAGTCGAACTATCCGTATGTGGAATAAACTTCCCGCAGAGGTCTTTCCCGGTACTTATAATTTATTAAGATTCAAGTCAAATGTCCACAAACACTATTCCCTCTTTCCTCCTTCCCAAACCTTATTTTCCTGATCAACACAATGCACTGCATATATAGGGGGCATCCCCTGAGTGTTGGTTTATCGTTAAAAAAAAAAAAAAAAAAAATAAACGTTAAAGCTATAAAGAATCAGAAAATTTACAGTAAAAATATGTTTTATCAAAAACATGCCAAAAATTCGCGAAAAAATACAAAATCGGAAACAAACTGTACACTTTACTTTAAAAAGCTAAATCGGTTAAAAAAACATGTCGGAAAATAGCATTAATAAAGGGTGGTTAAATTTCAAGGGCCGATGTTGATTTTGAATAAAACACAAACTATTTAGGAAATTATTGTAATTTTATTTTATTATGATATATTGGTATTACTCAATTATGTATGGAACAAAATATCGGCCAAATGGGCGACGCGACCACGGCGGCACACCTCCATCCGATGCTCCAAATTTTCGATGACCCTGAGGCATAATGGAGGTTCTATGCCGTTAATGTGCCGAATTATCTCATCCTTTAGCTCTTGAATTGTTGCTGGCTTATCGACGTACACCTTTTCTTTCAAATAACTCTAAAGAAAAAAGTCCAACGGTGTCAAATCACATGATCTTGGCGGCCAATTGACATCGCCATTACGTGAGATAACACGGCCATTGAATTTGTTGCGCAAAAGAGCCATTGTTTCGTTAGCTGTGTGGCAAGTGGCACCGTCCTGCTGAAACCATATATCGTCCACATCCATATCTTCCAATTCGGGCCATAAAAAGTTAGTTATCATCTCACGATAGCGAACACCATTCACAGTAACTGCCTGACCGGCCTCATTTTGGAAAAAATACGGCCCGATGATGCCGCCAACCCATAAACCGCACCAAACAGTCACTCTTTGTGGGTGCATTGGTTTTTCGACAATCACTCTTGGATTCTCATTCGCCCAAATGCGGCAATTCTGTTTATTGACGAATCCACTGAGGTGAAAATGTGCCTCATCACTGAAGATGATGTGCACGATATGCATTTTGATTTGAACGCCCATTTTCATAATAAGTCTGGATAACTTTAACACGTTGTTGGATTGTGATTCCATGGTTCAAATTGAGTAAGTCTGAAATAGAGAAATGTCAAATAAAATTCGGAAAAAAACTTGGCGTTTAGGTGTGGTTCACATTCAACATCGGCCCTTACAATTTAACCACCCTTTATATAAATAGCGTTAAAAAGTAAGTGAAGAACAAAAAAAAATTTAAAAAAAAAATAATAATTGGAGATGGGATTTTTTTTTTTGTCAAATTTTCGATAAGTCCCAATTCACACGTTGCATGTCTTACTGATCAGCTTGCTACTTTATAACGAGAGTGAAGAGAGGAAAATAAACGTTTCTATCTCACTCTCTCTCGCCTATAAGGTAGCAAGCTGATCAATAAGACTTGCAACGTGTGAATTGGCACTAACTAGTCGACGTCGACACAACATTCTTATAAAATACCAAACTAACGTCGAAGTGATGTAGTCGTCGCCTTGATGTGCCAACAATTAAAAATTAATGTCGACAACGCCTTACATAATAGGGGTGAATATTTTTCATTTATAATTAATATGAAATAATGATAAATTTAAATAAAAAGGGCATACTTTTGCAGAAATTTACCATGATTCTCAATCAACATTTCGCCATGGTATTTTTTTATCTGTATCTGCTTTATATGAGGCCGGCTTTATATGAGGCCTATCGTAAATTATGGAGCGATCATCACGAAATTAATTAGTTTAATTTTTAGTCCTATAAAACTGTGATGTACTAAATTTTATTATGTTAGCATTATTAATTACGGATTTAGGGTAAATTTTGGACCGATCTTCACGAAATTTAACAGTGTAATTTCCAGTCGAATAAAAGGAATTTGGGCAAAATCGTATTCATTCTGCGAATTATTTCATAGCTCTGATCCTAATAAACCGATTTAGCATGATAGAATAACTACAGGCAATTTAACACTAAGATAGTTAATTTCTTTTGAGTTTTTCGAAAGTAGGCGTTTTTTTCAACAGACGGACAGAAAGGCAGAAGGACATGGCTAAATCGACTTAAAATTACTCAAGGAGCCAGAATATATATATACTTTATGGGGCCTGAGGTGAATAATAAAAAAGTTTCACACGGAATGACAAAACTAAGGCCCTTATTTTATAAAACTCAAACTCAACGCCAAAAATTATATTGAAAGCAAAAACAAAATCGAAAATATATCATAATTTTGTTGTTGTTTGGCATAGAAATGTATATTGGATTTTAAAATTTTAGTCGTTGCATATCTAGTGGCGTTGATAATTTTAAAACGCAATATGCATTTCTGTAGAAAGCAACAACAAAATGAAGACAAATTTTTGACAATGTTTTTGCTTCCAATGTTATTTTTGGCATTGCGTTGCGTTTTACACAATTAGGTAAGGATGGGCAAATTGAAAAAATATATCGATATACATCGAATCGATATTTTTTAAGAGTATCGAACTTATTTTGTTGAAACTATTACCAAATTAAAAAATTAAATATATATATATATATATATGCACAAATTGTATTATTATTCCAAATATATATAGGCACATATATGGTTCCAAAACCGCATAAAATAAATATTTTCAACTTCGTTTGACTTTACTGTTTTAATTAGAAATCTACAATGTGAAAACCCCGCTTTTTTCTTAATTCTTCTTCTTATAAATGCCAATCATTATAGATCTATAAGTTTAAAAAAAACATATGATGCATGCAGTGATGCCAATTCTTAATAAAAAAAACATTGTTGGAAAAACGGCTAAAATTTTGAGTTTTTAATAAAGACTGACTTTAAAAAATATCGAAGTCGATAGTCGTATTTCAATATCGATATATCGGTATTTTAAATATCGGCGATATATATCGATTATTTATTTTTAAATATCGATATTTTGATATATCGATATTTTTTGCCCATTCCTACAATTAGGGCCTTAGTATACCCTCTTAACAACTTATTGTGGTGGAGGGTATAAAAATACACTTTTTTATCGATTAAATAAACAGAACGTTACTTATTGTCGCTAAAATAACGAAAAAAAAACTGGTTAAAGTAACAGCTGACTTGAATCGAAAGCGAATATCGTTATTTTAACGAAATAAAATCTTTATTAAAATATTTATTTTACGATACAATTGAAGCGCAGCCGCGAATAACGTTGTAAACGCCACATTTTGCAAAAACTGTTTTTTTGCAGATAACCGTTGACCTTACTCTCTTACACAGTTTAAACATCAAATCAACCAAAACTATGCACCTTATCGCCTTTAAAATTCGTACAAAGTGTCAGCCAGTGGAAGAACATTGCAAGTTACTAACAAAATGATGAAACCGAAATGGTTTTGCAGTGCGGATTAATGTTTTAAAAGCCTTTTGCATTAAAGTTTTTATTATCATTATTTTTAATAATAGAAAAAAAAAATTTTTAAAACAAATAATGCTGCCTGTCAAAAAACGTTTTTTTGCTCTCCTGAAAAATTATTATTTTGTAACTTAAAACGTTATTCGCGGCTGTGCTTCAATTGTCGTTATTAAAATTAGTGATAAGATTGATATATTTGTGGTGGCTCACATACATCAACCTTGACTCGTCAAGTCTTTACTTTTTAGGAAAAAAGAGGAAAAACTAAAAGAGGGTACATACTTGACCGTACTTTACAATTTTCATTTTTGTTTTTGTAGATGAGCTTAAAGGCCAAAATACACTTGTCAAATGCTTGTCCAGCCGGCGAATTCATCGTGTACGTGTGCTTGACGTAATATTCGCCGTCATATCTAAATTATTTGATTTTCCATCCAGTATCGTCGGTGTGAAATTTACAAACATATTTTCACTAATACTACCACAATGCTTGATGAGTATGTTGATCAATGTATTTGGGCCTGAAGAGTTAAGAACACAGGTTGTATGATAATTTAATCTATTACAAAAACGACTCTGTATCGGTAAGGACAACGCCTTACACAATAAGGCCGAATATCCAAATTATTAAAGTTTCTGTAAACTTTTTTTTAGTTCTTCTTTTGTTTTTTTCATTTTCCGATTTTTTTTTTTTTTTTTGTAATTATAAAGTACAACATTAAACATCTATAAAAAGAAATGTTTTTCCACACAACGTATTTCCTTTCATTTATTTTTGTGCTTGTAATTTCCTTTCAAAAATTATTTTCTTTACGTTAAAATTTGGGCAAAAAAAAAGTAAATAAAAAAAAAAAAATAAAGAAGGACCAAAAAGAAAACTGCTGCTGTCAAAATATTGATATCAACAGGAAGTTATCGCAGTGAACAAAATAAAAAAAAACACCCACTAAATGTTGTTGTCATTTTAACAGACACACACACACACAGACTTAATTCTTCTTACACAAACATACATATAAACAATATAATTTCAGTCAACGTTATCACCATGAAATCATTTTAAAGACAGACAAGTCAAATCACTTTAAGAAAACATAGAAACGAAAAGTCGAAATACGTCACTTTATTGAAAACATTTGTTAATAGGAATATTTCACATAGAAACTTTTTCAAAGAATGTTAAAGGATTTAGAAGGATTTCTTTTTTTGTTAAGAGACTTTGTTTTAATGTTGTGTGGGAGTGTGGGAAGTTAATGTTTAACAGTATTTAGCAAATAGATTGTTAATGGGTTTCTTTTTAAACTTACACTTTTCCTTTGCACTTCTAAGAGTATTTGCTACTTTCTTTGGCTTTCATTGACAAAGAAAGATGGAAGAAATATTTTTGAAATTTCGTTTTTTTTTCAAGATGTTCTTAAAGTATGTTAACAAATACACTTGTTTAATACATTTAGCAAAATTTCATGTAATTTCTTTCTAACTGCCAAAACGTATCCTTTCTTTATATCTTTTACAAAAATCTTTTAACAGTATAATTGGCAACTCTTGCTGCTACTCGTACGTAAGTTCACGCTTGTTGGAAAATTTATAAAATAATTCGTTAAATCTCTGAAATTGCTTCCGTTACATTAATTCCTTTGAATTTGTGATTTTATTTTTATTCCTTTACATTGCAAGGATTCTTGCAATATAACCAGCATCCTGGTTAAAACGAATTCTTAAGTTTAACCATGATGGAATTGTAATCCCGTAATTTTTTTTTTTTTTTTTTGTTATTAATGCCCCTGTGCCTGTGTGTTAAACTAAAAACGGAAGTGGTTTTTAATAGGTATTAAATTGGTTTCCTAACCAAAAAACATGAAAAAAAAAATATTTTGAAAATAATCTCTACTTGGAATTGAATGGGGGTTTTTTTTTTGTTGTTGGCGCAGAGAAAAAAAATGTTTTCTGAAGAGCTCATTAAAATGTAGTTTTGCGCATTTAATTTGAAGGAAAATTGGCACAATAAACCTTTTAGTAACTACATGTGCTTCACAAAAGTAATCATAAATGACAATGTTATCAACGATTTAATTATTTAAGGACTATTGAAAGCCAAGTAATTGGAATATCAAGGACTTATGGTAACAAGTGAAAAAAGTAAAAGAAATATTTACAAAGATAGTTTATTTGATTAATCAGGCATAAAGTAAACTGTTGATTTTTTCTTAAGAATTTGACTAAAACCCTTTAACCTTTTCATCCAACTACACTCAAAAGAAAAGTCAATTCATCCGTACTCAAATCTATCGGAAGCGGTATTAATAGTAAGGATTTTCTTGAATCAAGTAGAATCGCGAAATACTTAGCTAATCCATATTTAATCCCGAATTCGTACTTGATATAATCCGAAAATGAGGTTGATTTAAGTTAAACTAAGACTGAATCAATCTTAAAATGCGCTTAATGCAAGTATTGTAAAGTTGATTTTATCCCGAACTTGAGCTTGAAAAAAGCCAAATAAAAAAAAATATTGGAAAGAGGATATTATTATGATTGATTAACTTACCCGTTTTACACCTTACAGAATGATAAAACACCAGCATTATGCCCGAAATGGTTTTTACTTAAACAGACTTAGGTACACATTTAACTAAAACAATAAACTAAATGAGAAGCAGGAGTTTAATTTTACTTTTTAAACATAAAAAAAATATATGTGACCATCTCCGAGAAAAGGGAACTAGTGTGTCAAAAAAAGGGGTTCGGACTTAAGAGTGGCTTCTGATACCTAAAAGGGTGTAGAATAAGATGAAATGAGTTAGTCGGCACCCAATCATAACTAACCATACCAAATCGCATCTTCCAACTGAAGGTGTGTTCACAGTGATAATGCGTTATGGAACTTTAAATGCGTTTTTCTCAAAACTTCATTTTCACACACTAGGTACCTTTTCTCGGAGAAGGTCACATATGTTTTTCTTCTTCTACAAACAACAAGCAAATCGTTTTTTCCAACTTGCGTGGTGTTGTTATTTCTACAACAAACATTTTGTAATTTTACTCTCAACAACCAATGAAAAGTTCAATATTTTTTTTACCTGATTTAAGAAATTTATACTTATCTTAAGAAATTCCGGGATTGATTTTCGAAAGTTATCCCATTTAGGATTGTTTTGAGTAAATTTTAGTGTTGTTCGTCCTTCGTAAGTATAAAAAACTTAATTTATTCCGAGGAGGTTTCTTTCTGTGTAATCTCCTTAACACTATTAACAAAATATTGGCCATAATTATAAACGATGTACTACAGCCCATAGAAAGTCAGCTTAGGAATGCACAAGCAGGTTTCCGTCCGTATAAAAACTGCTTGGATCAAACGAACACCCTACCCATAATAATCGAGCAGTCAATAGAGTGGGGAGCACCGCTATTTAAGACTTCAAAAAGCGTTTGACACAATAAATGAAGCAAAAGGAGTACCGACGAATCTGATAAAAATAATACAAGACAAGCAGAAGAATACAGCTATTCGACATAAGGGTACGATTAGTAAACTATTTTGCACAAATGCAGGCGTTGAACAAGGTTGTCTCCCCTCTCTTTTGTAATTCGTAGTAGATCTAGATGAGAAATTGCTAAAAGTAGGAGAAAAGAAAAAAAAGGGATTTCTTGATACTTCAATAAAAGGCTAGAAGACTTGGACTTTGCGGATGATATTTGCTTCTTGTCGCACAACTTTCTCGACATGCAAAGTAAACTCAACTATTTTGTTGTACTGGCAGACAGCTTCGGCCAGAGAATAAATGTAGAAAAATGCAAGCAATGCGCATGAATAATAACGTCGATTACTATTTCATTGTCAGAAAAAAGGCCTATACACAATGCAATTTTCTCGTAAAGGGATGAACGCGAACATTGACTTTATTTTTCTCATGCACGGCAAATTTAAAGACATAATGGAGTTTAAAAAATGTAAATATGAATGGAAGTTGAAGAAACAATAGTGTATCTTTGATCGCTTGTAAGTCTGACGGGAGAAGGCTATAGTGATCTGGTAGTCTCGTTAGAAGTCTCCGTTAAGTGAATTCCAAGGGATATTTGTATGAAATCGGGAGAAATGTAATTTACTTATAAACTAAAAACCTTTCTTTGATTACTTTTCAATATTAACGTCCACTAAAACCTTTAGTTTATTCTCGAAAACGTAACTGTTTCCTAGATGAAAGTTTAAGGAGCACCTTTGTCCTCAAAACGCAGACTCTTCTTTCGTAAACCGAGGATTCTTTAAGGATGGTTATGCCCAATTTGGCTCGCCATCAGCACAATTATAAAGGTCAATTGCAAATGTTGGTGCCGTACAGAGCTCCGGCATCTCAAAGTAGCTTACAGTCGTATATCAAATCTTTATCATACTTTGGTAATGTACCAGGCGGCATGAAATAACTCCCCACGAAATAACTCCCCAAAAATAAAATGAAATAAGTCCCCAATTCAGAAATGAAATAAGTCCCCAAAGGAATGAAGTAACTCCCCAAACTAATATGAAATAACACCCCATTTCTTTGGGGACTTGTTTCATATGAAATAATTCCCCAATTCTTAAAATGAAATAAAACCCCAATAATTTATCAATAAATTCCTAAAAATTGGGGAGTTATTTCATTGAAAATAAGTCCCCATTTCCTGAAATGAAATAAATCCCCAAAAAGTATTCAAAACATCCAATCAATTCAAAATAGGGGGGTGCTTTTTTACCATGGGAGGTAAGGCCATGATGGCTTTATTGCTCAATTTTGCGAAGTGAGAGATAAAGCCATATTTTTTTCCCAAATGAGAGGCAAAGCCATATTTTTCCAGAATATTGTTACGCATGGTGTAAACATTCTGTAAAAGGGAAAATCCTTAGTTATCATTGAAAAACATTTTTTTATTCTTGTGACGCACGCAGAAAAACTCATTCAGCGAAGCCACCTGCCGCGTCCTACTGGAGGAAAAAACCCCTAAGCGCGGCCGCAGGCCGCCAAGCAGAAAAACTTTAGTATGCGAAGCCAGATTTCAATACTTAACTTTAGTAAAAGGGAAAATCATTACCTCTTAATTAAAAAAATAAGAAAACAATTAATCAATGTAAAATGGAAAAGTTCTTCAAAATTGAAATGAGAGAGTTGTCTTGACCGGCGGATGAAATAACTCCCCACGAAATAACTCCCCAAAAAAAAAAAAATGAAATTACTCCCCAAAAAGATTTTTGAGGACTTATTTCATTTAAAATTTTTGGGGAGTTATTTCATATGAAATAACTCCCTAAAATAAATAATGAAATAAGTCCCTAATCTATATTTTTTTGGGGAGTAATTTCATTTTTTTTTTTGGGAGTTATTTCGTGGGGAGTTATTTCATGCCGCCAATGTACCAGTAGAGGCTTCATGTAGTGCTTTTAAATTGGAAGTTACACGATCCAGTTTTAATTTATGTCTTTAAGTTTGGTCATTCCATTGAATATGTTGTGTTTTTTTTAAAGTTCTATACTTCTAAAAAAACAGCCCTTAGTTTTGAGTCTGATATCAAATACTTATCCTAGTCTAATAGTACATACCCAGTAAAAAAAATTTGGGGTTTTTGAAGCACTACAGAGAAAAAGCGCATACTCAAAGGCTTCAATTAGAGAGCTTTTATAAAGCAGTAAATGATAACGAATAAAACATACAAAAAAGCTGCTATTTTAGTGCAGATAACGAAGAGGGTTTTTAAGCAAAAAAAAATATATTATGGTTTACGAAAATGATTGAAGAAAAGCATTTAAACAAGTAAAAGCAAAACAGCAATAAATATGTTAATATAGTTAGCCCTTAAAAAAGCACTCTAGGAGCGCTTTGTTTGCATGTTAAAAGAAGCGCTTATTGTCAGCAGAAAATAGTCCCCCAAACCGGGAACACCCCATACAAAAATCAGGCATCCCATCAGCAGGTTTGAAGAGATTTGAGGTATGAATTCATACAAAAAACCTGCTCCTTTTGGAGCACGTTTTTTTCCGCAGTTTTGAGGGCTTTTAGTGTCTCTTGAATGGCCGGTGTTGGTATCCTATGCGCTTTGAAGACCTTTACGATTATTTCACGATTGTAATTCATCTTTGCTAAGCTTCTTATATCTTTTAACGCGCAGTTCCAATGGCAGTGCTAAAAGAATAATGTCAAAGCTTTTGTCAGGGTGTTTAATCAAGTGTTCCCAGTCTTTCCGCAATTTTAAGCCTTATAATTTTTTTAAGTATGTCTGTTTTAAGGCGGTGAAACATGATCTGCCCAGGATGCCATTGCCGAATGCTGGTTCATACTATACTTTACACTTTAGACTTGCAATGTATTTATTAAAATATATTTTGCCTATTTGAGTTTAAGTTTTATGTGAATATTGGCTGGCTCTTTTAGCCCCAAGCCACAAATATAGTAGTACATCTGTATATAATTTTTCGGGGATTTTTTTTCGCAATCAATTAAAAAAACCTTAAAATTTTAAGTTTTTAATTAAATATTTTCCATATAAAACGCTTTGTATCTGTTGTTTTCGTTATATTTTCTATTTGTTTCTTTTTTTTTTTCTTGAAAATTTCTCAAACATTTTAATGATTTCTTTCTACTTTTCCTATCAATTCTTAAGAGCTTACTTGAGATCTGGAAATTGTTAAGGGATTTTCTGTTCATATGCTTGTTTCCTAAGGAGAAGAAGTTCTTGAAGAACGCCTTGATACAAATAGTTTGTGTCTTTATTTAGTTTTTCTTCTTAAACTACATAATTTTATTTAGTTTGTTTGAAATATTTATTTTATATTTTCTCATTTTAGAGTTTATAGAGTTGGGGAAAAAAGCAAAAACTTTAGCTGAAATACGAAGCAAACCATTAATGTATAAATCCACTTTATTTTGTTTTGCTTAAATAAACTAAAAATTTTAAATTGTATGTTTTTTCTTTTAGTTTTAAAAAGTTAAAATAAAACTGAGTTTGTTTTAGAGAAAAATTGCTCATTGACAATGTGGTTTCAAAAGGATTTTTCATATCTATGTAAAGTCAACAAAGTTCTTAAGTTGTCTTAAATATCCATAAATATCGCAGCAGGAAAGTGTTTTTTTTTTTTTTTTTTGGGTAGCTACAAAAGTTTGTTAAACATAAATTTAAACAAATTATATTTGTTTTAAAACACTTTTTAAACTGCCCTCTTTGACATTCACATACATATACAAATGTATGCTTTTGCTCTTGTTTCGTCATGTGTTTTCAATCTTTTTAAACATTTTTACTCTTGCAAAAATCTCTAAATAGAACGAAAATAAAGCAAATTTCTTAAGAAAAACCACTTCAGTTTGGCATCGAAAAGAAAAACTATGTTTTTTTAATGTTTTATATCAGGTTTTTAACACCCCCCCTCTACTCCCTTCCATTCTAATACATACTCCTTCCTTCAAGTCAACTAACTTGTTTTCATAATGTATCGTCGTATTTGATAGTTAAACAAACCATGAAAGGAAGTAAAGATAAAAAGAGAAAAACAACTGTTAAAATAGAAAGAAAAAAAAACCGAAGAGGAAAATATCAGAAGGAAAAAGAAATGCACATGTAGTTGAGAAGCAGACATGTTGTAATCAACCATAAAGATGTTAAAGTTTTTTTTTCTTTTCTAGAAATTAGAAAGAAGAAGAAAAATCTAAACAAACTTAGAGAAAGAATTGCAAAAATCTGCTTTAGCATCGAAAGAAATCAATCGAAAAGCGATGAACTGGAAAATATCCAGAGCAAAACAAATTCTTAGTAATAAACTGTGGCTTTCTGAGATAAGTTTACTTTGCTCTTCTTAATGATTACTTGACATTTGGATTGTTTTTTTTTCCTTTAAGATTTGCCATATAAAAATAGTTAAATTTAAAATTCTGATATTTATTAAATATTTTTAATATTTGTTGAAAAATAAGTCTGGCTTGTGTAGTTCAGATCGTGCTTTCTGAGAGAAGATTAGATTCTGAAAGATCTCTTTTAAAGTGCATACATATCTTATAAGAAAGTCGAAAAGCTAAACTTGGCAATTCTTAATGTTCACAGACTACGTCATCGAACGGGAAATCATTCGCATGTTTTTAGTTCTTTGATTATTGCATACTATCCTTTTTTTATGGCTTAACTCAGTTCGCTAAGAAGAGAAGAGATACTAAAAGCAGTACAACTGGCAATCCTAGTGCAAATGTCAAAACAAAAAAAAATATTAATAAGATTTCTGTATGACGTGATAAATTCCTTATTTTTATCAAGTTATTTACGGGAATACAAAATTTATTATCAAGATTTTCGTATGACGTGCTCAATTCCCAATTTTTCATATTTGATAAATACATTGAAATTTATTGTTGAGGGAAAGCTAGCTTCTATGCGCATTTCTCTGGTTGCTTAGGCCAGATCATCAGGAAACCTTTTCCAAAGATTTTAGAAAAGCTAAAAATATTATACAAATAAAACCCTAAAGCGAATAAGAATCTTAAACACTCAAAGTCTTACTTGTAACAATATCAAAGCTTAAACAAAACACCAACAAAAAACAGTGAGTTTATCTTTTCTTACATCCCCCTACAATTGGTTGGGTTCTTTCCAACTCGAATTATTTGAAGAAAAACTTGTTTGATTTTTTCTCGATGTTAATTAAAAAAATATGCAGTTTAAAAATTTTATCTGAGTTATTTCCCTCAATTGTTTACTGATGAACTTCTTGTGACTGTATCTTGTTAGAGTTAATATATCACGCAAGAGGGCTTAATGCCCCTACAGATAATATTGGACTACGTGGTCCATTGTGGCTTAAATGGACTACTTACACCATGGTCCAATGTACTTAAGTATGGACCATGTTAAAAGAAATTAACATGCAGTGCTGCCAACAACTGCATGATGTATACTTTTCTATAGTTTACAGTATTACAAATTGGTAGCTCTGATGGTGTCCATTATTAATTGTTTATTTAAGAGTGAAAGTTTGTGAAATTTGTGGAAAAAAGGTAAAAAAATTAAAAATATCAAGTAAATATATTTAATAATAGCAATAATAGACTACAGTACACACCATAATAGGCGATTAGTAAAAAATGAAAAAGAAAAATGCTTAAGCTACCCCTTAAGTGTACTCCATACTGTAGTAACATGGAGTACTTTTAAAACTAACCCCCTTTAGTACTCCATGGAGTAGTTTAGGGACTACTTCGGTGGGTTATACGGTCACGTCCTAGGACCACCTTTTACCCATATATTTGGAGTAGTTTGGGAGTACTCCTACTCCTTTATGGACTACTCTTTACATGCATGTATGGACTAGTCTCGTTATCTGCAGGGGCATTAAAACTTTAGATTTATTTGTTTGTTCATGATTTGTTATGATAAAACATGTGTTTTCATTGCTCAAACACAACTGCGAAAAATAGCAAAACGTAAGAAATTCGCGCGGTTTTCAAACCATGCTGAAACGCGTTTTTCGTTTTCCAAACCGTAAGCGATTTGAAAATGCTGCGTTTTACAGAACATGGGCGTTTGTCCTTTTGAAGTCGGGATTTTGGTTTTTTTTTTCTATTCCAGATACGTTTTTTTTATTTTGATTTCACTTCTAATCATTATAAACATACATACACACATACATTCTAAACAAAATATCTTCAACAGTTTCAACAAATGCTTTCTTAAAAACTTTTATTCGAATATCTTCCATTGTGTCATTGTAACAGTCTTTTGTAAAACATTCTAATTAAATTTAAGTAACTTCCCTGTTGTTGCTTTCTAACAACACCTGATACGGCAAATATTTGAGTATAATGACCATATTATAAAATCCATGCCTTTGTCAAAATTTATACCCACTCTTATGTGGAAAATTCTGTTGAGTTGACAATTATTTCATAGATCCTTTGTTGTCCTGTATTGTTGTTTATGTTATGTATATATTTACATTGTATAATTATAAATTTTGTTAAATTTACAAAAAGCTTAAAATTTGAGGAGGAGTTGGGATGGTTTTTGGGTAACCGCCTGCTTAAATTTTCATGCAATAAATGAACAAAAATACTTAAGTTTACAGAGCATATAGAAGTCGTTAATGTAATGTAAATGTGAAATACATGCTTTCATTTATATGTACAATTATTTGTTACAATTAATGAGCATTTCCATTTCCTGTAAGAGAACAGGTACACATACAAACATGTGACACTTTCTTATTGTTGTAAATTTTTGATAATTGAATGAAGAGTTTAAGCCCTTTAGTTCGGAAGACAATCGATTATCGCCGAAGAAAAAAAAACAACTTGAACAGGCTACATAATAGATTACTAAGGGAAGGAAAAGTAGCAACTGACTCTCATACGGCTAATTCGGAATCAGGAAAGTGGTAAGGCTTACACTCATAAAATAATTACAGTCACTGATTAAACACAATCTCATTGGCAGTCGGAGGTGGTTTGATGAAACTACATGTGAGGAAAACATAAAAATCTGGCCTATCATAGATTAAAAAAGGACATGGTGGGCATTATGCCTTTAGGCTAGGGCTCCTTACAATGACCCAAGTTGCGGTGAAGAGGATGAAAAAGAGTCAACGGTTCATCTTCTCTGTCATTGCCCGGCATTCGGAGACTAACGACTCAAACTGTTTAGTTAAAAAACCCTAAGGGACAAAACCTGTCTGTCTGACATTGATTTGAACAGGATTTAATTTCTTCATTGAATCAACCGGATGGCTAGGTGAGAATGTCAACGGCAGGTAAAGGACCCTTGGGATACAGTGGAACATGGTAACACAACGGTAAACTATTACTGAACCCATGTGGGCTGTCCTTGATTGCGGCTGCCAATTGAACCTAACCTTATCACAAGATTTATAAAATAAATCATTAATTCAAGCTCAAGGTCTGTTTTCATTCTTTAAATTCTTTCTTTTTCAATATTTCGACATCTTTTGGCTGTCATCCTCAGGAAAACCGAGTTACAAAAATATACAAAAATTAGTTTGAAGGTCTTTTATTGCACTACAAGATATTAGTGCAAGTAGCGAAGCACCATCAGAATATCAGGACTTAAGCTGTATAATCCATAATGTACATGTGGTCCGTTTGTCATTAACACAACAAATGTGCTTCGTGTTGTTTTTGTCTTTTGGTTGGTTGGTGATGTTGTTGTTGTTAGAGCTGTTATTATTTGTAACACATGTTGTGGCTTTCAAAACTTAAAATATTTTGTATACTTGTCTAACTATTCAGAAATGATTGAGTGCGTAGGTACTTGTGATTGGGCGAGTATATGGCGATTTAATTCAACCCTTTTTTGTTGAAAATTTATTATTCGAAAAATACATTGGGGAAGGGCTGTTTACAAAATTTGCCATAGTGTAAATAATTGCGTCAGTAAACTTTTATTATTGCTAAAGTAATTAAATTATGTTTGAATTGGCGTATGTAAAGAGAAATTTACTTAATACAATTATAGAAAACCCAGCGAAGTTTTTATTTAAATTTAGTTCTATTTTAATTCCAAATCATTTCGAGTCTACTTCCAATTTTTGTTTAGTTCAAGTTGAATTCTAATTTAATACTTGCTCCGTTTAAGTACAGTTTAAGCTCGTAATTGAGTTTAAGTTCTTGTTCTTATTTAGTTTTAGTTTCAGTGCTAGTTCAGTTTTATTTTTGTTCCAGTTCAGTTCCAGCTAAGTTCTAGTTCAGATCCAATTTAGTTATGTTTCAGCTCTAATTCAGTTCTACTGCAATTCATTACTAGTATTGTCCTAGTTTAGATCTACTTATGTTCTTGTTTAGATCTATTTTAGTTCTTATTTAGTATAAGTTCAGTTCACGTTTTGCTAAACATTTTATTGGTCTCTATCACATCCTTTAATGTTATCCATATTTCTGCTACGTCATGTTACAACACTTTTGTTCATTTGTTATTTATTTTCATAAAATTTACATTACGTAACAACGATTTTAATAACTAATTAATTTAAATTGATGATGCTGATTTATGTGGCAGTATAATAAAACAACAACAACAACACATTGCTTTAAAGTAATTGTACTTAACAACACTTGTATGCAAAGAAAATGTGCAAAAGTAAGCAAAACAATGTTTTACACGATAGAAGTAATCAAAGTAGTCAAGAGACAGTTACGGAGTTACAACATTTTGTGTGATAAGGAAAAGCAGAAGGTGGTTTTTTGATGGGTCAGCAACATTAATTGTGAATTTTAAGGAAATTTTAGCAGAAATGCTTCAAACCGTATTAAATAATGGATATTTAATTTTAAAAAAGTTTGCTGAATGGCTTTATAGTAAGCTGAATTAAAAAATGTTAGTGTTATTTTTATTTTTGACCAACATTTTTATTAAAATCTTTATTTAATTCTTAACTGAATTATTGAATAAAAAAAAAATTTAGAACAAAACTAGCTGTTTGGTCCCGGCGTTGCTCGGGGTTTTCTAAATAAAAATAACATTTTTTTAATAACTTGACCCCAGGCTATCTACTTGGTCAAAATTTTATCAGGCAACTTATATTTGTTTAAAAAATATAATTTGTGAATTTCAGCCAAATCGTACCAAAAATAAAAAAAATTAAAATGTCACGACAACAGCGCCAACGATTGGGATTTAACTTAAGAGAAACCAGGCTCTAGACTTAACTAATTTATTGCCCAAGTTTGGTGTCAATCGGTCCAGCGGATCTTGAGTTTTAGGCGCACTACACGGCACAAACGTTTTTTATATGTATGTATATACATATGCATATATGTATATTAGGTGGTTTTTTTGAATATGACTGATTACACTACGTGACAAAATTCAACAAATATTTATGTAAAATTTTCCGCTGAATCCGAATATGAAGTCAGAATTGTCAAAAGTATAACAGTTTTTGAGATATTCCAAAATAACCGTTATTTGTGTTTTTAAAAAAGATGATATGTGACTGAAATGCAAATATCTTCAAAAATTGTAAACAGATTATGTAATTCTTTCTGTTAGTGAAAGGTTATAAAATTTCTAAAATAACCATGGATTGATTGTGAAGATTGGTCAAGAAATGACAGAGTTACAGGGGACAAAAGTTCAAGCTTCATTGAAAATTTTATGATTTTGTTCAATTTTGCTCTTTTCAAGTTATTTTTTTTTTAAACCAATGATTTAAAAATCCTAATGTTTTATTACATGCGACATTAGATTATTTTCATATGAACATTTTGCGCCCAACAAGACATATTTTGGTACAAAAATGACAAAGCTACAGAAGATTTTGTAAATTAACCCAAATAGAAATTCAATAGTTTTAAGCAATTTTTAATATTTATTGTTACTAAAAATTTAGCTTTGTATATTTATTTGCCGTGGGTTAATTCAATTAATCTTCTATAACTTTGTAATTTTTGCACCGATCTGGTTCCTATTTGGCACAAAATGTTCGTATTGAAATAGGATAAAATTTTATTTTTTGGATATTTGCATTTCAGTCACAGCATCCTTTTTAAAAACACAAATAACGGTTATTTTAGAATATCTCGAAAACTGTTCTACTATTGAACATTCTGAAAATTCCTATTCGGATTCAGCGGACAATTTTACATAAAGATTAGGTGTCAAATTCATTTGGTCAAAAAATTGTCACGTAGTGTTATTTTTTCTAAAAATTAGTACAGTATTTATCGGATATAAGAAACGTATAAAATCCAGGAAAAAAGTTTCTTATAAGCGTTTCTTTCTTATATACAACTATTTTATATAAGAAACTTATTTCTTATATAAGTAGCTATGGCCATAAGACTTTCATATTTTGGTTTTCTGTCTTTTTATTTTTTTTTTTTTTACATAGGGTCTTCACCTGACAATTTTTGGTTATAATAAACGTCAAACTTCATATAAAAAAAACGCTGACAAAAATTTTAAAGTTTTTTTTATATGGACTTTGACGTTTGGTATGACAAAAAATTGTCAGGTGACGACCCCATGTTAACGTTTCTAACTTTTAAATAATTATTTTCTATGTCTTGAGTTTTTCACTATTTTAGATAACGTTGAAAGTCCAATATGTATGTGCTCCAGTCTAGAAATGTGCCATTTAGTGTTAAAATCAAATTGCAAAAGTTAAAGCTCAAACGGACATTGTCTTCCCGTGCCGAAAGAGCCATGAAGTTTAAAAAGTTTACTGTTTTTCACGAAAAAGCGCCACTTTTCTACTTTGACTGATGGCTGGTTAAATTAATAACACAAAATAAACTATCAAATGACAGTTTTGTTTATGAACTTGACATTGAGTTTATTTTTTTTACATGGGAAAACATACCAAAAGGAAGGAATCAGGCCTGTTCTGAAAATCACATGTGCTTTTAAAATCACACGTGTGATTTTGTGGTGTTTGTAAATCACAACGTTTTTGTGTTTTTCGGTGTGATTTTCAATTGTCGAAAACACAAACAAACATAATAAAATAGTAATTTTTTAACGCTTTGTATGTTATTTTTTGACAATTTGTTTCTTTTTACTGATTAAGCATCTCAAATTAGTTTTAGGGTTTGTTTAAAATTTGCAATTTTTTTTTTTTCTGAACTAAACAACAAACCTAAAATCACAACAAAAATCACAAAAGCAAATATGTATAATTTTTATAGTGTCGTCGAATTTTCTTATTTTTAAATGATTTGTTGTAAATAAAATAGCTTATTGCATAAAAAATCAATAACCAACACATTGAATATTTGCTTTAAATAATTTATAATGACGGTCATCTTGCAATAGTCGCAAAAATAACAAAGTGATTTCAAAAAGTTCTTTACGTAGCTGAACGTTTTGAAATCACAAAATAATATGCCTAGAACACCTTTCTTGTGATTTCAAATCACTTTCATAAAATGTTATTTTCAGAACAGGCCTGAATAACAATATATCGACCCCTTTGCGCGAAATGATCGTATATGCCAATTTTTTTTAAATTGAGTTTTTGATGCGATCTTGTTCTACATTCAAAGAGACGTCACCTGACAAAATATTGTAGGTGAATTCCACTTCGTTGCTTCAAAAATTGAATGTATATTTTCATTTTGATATTGCAAGCGAAAGCAGAGAAAAGTAGAAAAATGGCTGTCCTGTAAAATTTGGTTTTTGTAATATACCATAATTTCGCGCAAAGGGGTCAATATATCTATCGACTATGTTAGACATTCTTTAAGCTTTTTCGGGAATTTTTAGAACCAATATTAAAGAAAATATTTGACAAAAGACCGCACTAAAATTCCAAAAAAAAAACTGATTTAAAAAAAGAAAATACACAAAAATCATTTAAGAACATATTCTAAGTTGGCTCAGCATCAGTAACAGACAAAGTTTTGAACAGGAAAAAATACACTGGTGTTCAAAAAATATTTTTATCCGTACAAAAAAAAAAAGTTTTTAAAAACACTTTTTAAGAAAAAAAATTTTTTTTTTTTAGAAACTTACATGGAACACTCAATTTTGAATTTTAATTCTAGCTGAATATATTATTCTAAGGCTGAATAAATGTTTCCCCAGTTTTCTAGAACTTTACTTAATTCCCTAATAAGCCGTTTGTTTAATGTTTTACATATAAAAATCTTTTAATTTTACGTTTCAATCGCGTTTATTTGGTTAAGGGTTAAAAACGGCTAGCAAATTATTATTGTATGTATCTTAATATTGTATTTATTTCCTTTTCTCTCTCTTCTATTTCTGCAACTTTCCGTTTTCCATTATCAAATTGTACATCACAACCACAGATATAAACCAAAAAGGAAACGAAACAAGTTTTCAATTCTATGAAAAAAAAGTTATTAAAATATAAAATAAAACTCATTGAAAATATTCTTTATGTTGCAAACACTTTTTTACACTCCAACTATAAATGAGAGTCTAAATGACAGCCAGGCGGACAGTTTAATGGAGTGACTGACAACTCCAACTGAGAGTTTATTATAAGACTACTCATTTTATCATCATAATAGGAAAATCATCATCATGGCAGCAGTCTCATTCTTTCTCATAATTTTCTTTAGTTTCTTCTTTCTGGTTGTGGTTCCGATTTTATTTAATTTTTTTACTTAAATATATTTTGATATGAAAAATGTTATTAATATTGTAGTAATAACGAAAATTACAACACTATGGTTTTTATTTTCTCATTTTAAATATAAAAAATATCTGCTTTTCCACTATATTTTCTATAGCAACTGCAAGTAGTTTTCTTTTTATAATCGGATTATGAATGATCTGAAAATGATGATAAAAAGCAGACGAAAAATCACAAAAATAATAAAAAATTTATTGTCAAATACCTAATTCTATGTATACATATATAATTGTTGCTGCCATGGTGCAGTGAAATTTTTTATGAAAAAAATTTAAAAAAAAATAGACCATTTAGACAAAAAATTGCTCTGATATAAAGTTATATTAGAAAAATTTTTTATATAAAGATTTTGAAATGAAAACTACTCGAAACGGACATTTTTTAGTGAAAAAGACTTTAATACAATAATTTCGATTTAAAAATTACTATATCTAAATATATATTTGTGGAAAATTATTGTTTTACGAACATTTTCTTAGGAAAGTTACTCTTATACGAATATCTTCTTGTTTTTATACCCTCCACCACAAATAGTTGTGAAGAGGGTATATTAAGTTTGTCATTCCGTGTGAAACTTTTTTATTATTCATCTCAGACCCCATAAAGTATATATATTCATGGTTCTTGAGTAATTCTAAGTCGATTTAGCCATGTCCGTCTGTCTGTCCGTCTGGCCGTCTGTTGAAAACACGCTCACTTTCGAACAACTCAAAAGAAATGAACAAACTTGGTGCCAAATTACTTGTAGTTATCCTAAGCAGTTTGGGATTGAAATCCAGCAAAATCGGTTCAGTAGTACCAGAGCTATGAATCAAAATGTGGAACCACCACCTAAAAAAATTGATAATTTTGTTACAAAAAATAATATAAATGCTGGAATAAGGCACGGAATGAGATAAGATTTTGCAAAAATTTGTTTTATTTGACTGGAAATCACGATGTTAAATTTCGTGAAGATCCGTCCATAATTTACCCTAAGCCCCAAATAAACAATACTCCTGGAAAACAGTTTAGTACGCCTAAAACCGTAAAAAATAACGCTAGCGTAACAAAATTTGGAAAGTCACAGTTTTTTAGAACTAGAAATAACACTGTGAAATTTCGTGACGATCGGTCCATAATTTACCTTAGGCCCCATATAAACCCTACTACCGGAAAACAGTTTAGTACGCCTAAAACCGTAAAAAATAATGCAATTATAACAAATTTTGGCTCGTCACAGTTTTATAGGACTATAAATGATACTGTGAAATTTCGTGAAGATCGGTACATAATTTACCCTAGGCCCCATAGAAACCCTACTCCCGGAAAACAGTTTAGTACACCTAAAACCATAACTGCTAATGCTAGCATAACAGAAATTGGTACGTCATAGTTTTAAAGGACTAGAAATGACGCTGTGAAATTTGGTGACGATCGGTCCATAATTTACCTTAGGCCCCATATAAACCCTACTACCGGAAAACAGTTTAGTACGCCTAAAACCGTAAAAAATAATGCAATCATAACAAATTTTGGCTCGTCACAGTTTTATAGGACTATAAATGATACTGTGAAATTTCGTGAAGATCGGTACATAATTTACCCTAGGCCCCATATAAACCCTACTACCGGAAAACAGTTAAGTCGCCTAAAACCATAATTAATAACAAATGGTCACAGTTTAAGATAATAATAACATCATACAGATATTGTGTCACGAACAGAGATAAAAACGTTAGATTAACCAAAAAATAGCTAAATTGCCATTATTAATTAACGATAGCTGTCAAAATCGGTTTTTCTAATTGCAAATCGTTGAGGCCGCTTTATTCAAAAACTCGAAAAGTCTCTCAAATGTATTTAAACAAAAACAAAATCACAAAACATTTGATTCCGTACGGAATGTGCGATTGGATTCGGAATTTGTTTATGCAAATGACAGTTTCATAAAACTTAACAAAAAGTTTCCGTAAGTTCAATATGGTTTGCTTTATATGATTAACATGTATTCGCACATTTGCTTAATCCAACATAAGCACATTATGGTTAGGCCTTTAAACGATTCCCACAACGATTGAAATAGTGTTTTTCGCTGTGCTTTGGAAGATTCTCAGTCGTGTTACAAAACATTGTTAAAAAACACCAAATTTTAAGTTTCCGATTTTTTGACGATTTTTCAAAACGTGAAAGACGATTTTTTTATTTTTTCTCAGGAAATTGACGATTTACTCAAAAATTTATCTGGCAGCCCTGCTTATATGCAGGGGTGTGCTGGAAATCGCAAATGCAAAACGCAAGAATTTAAAAAGTCGTTTTTTAGTAAGATTTCTGTAATAAAAGAATTTTATGACAAATATTATACAAACATTTATCTATTAAACAGAATTTTATAACAAAAATTATAAAAATTTGATTAAAAGTGTATTATAAACAGCCTCCAAATTCTTGCGTTTTGCGTTTGCGATTTCCATCACACCCCCCATGAAATTTTTTTGGAAAAATGGTTTCTTATACATATAAGGTGGCGCAAAAGTAACGCTATAAAGAGCCATAATTGAATCAGATGTGGGAGCTGTGGCTCCATCTTGTTGACACCACAATTACACTGGTTTACAGCCAAAAAATACCAAGAACACCACATGCCTAGTTAAGTTAATTGGGACCTCCTGAACACGAAAATCGCTGTAATTTTTTTTTCCTAAGTACCGTTTTTTAGATGGTCCCACTCAAACCCTTGTGGAGCCCAACCAAAAAGTCAAGTCGAAATAAATGGCATATCGTTAGAAAGGTAATCGATCGTACTTTTCGGTTGGGCTTCACAAGGGTTTAAGTGGGACCATACACCGAAAAACACAAAAGTACCGTTATCTAAAAAACGGTACTTAGGAAAAAAAATTACAGCGGTTTTCGTGTTCAGGAGGTACCAATTAACTTATCTAGGCATGTGGAGTTCTTGGTATTTTTCCAAATTAAAAATTTGTAAAGCAGTGTTATGAATTGTTCTCTAATGCCGTTTACTTTAACCGCAACTTGATCGTTGTTTTCGAAAAATATGGTCCAATAGTCTTTCCTGAAGTTATTCCACATCATATTGTGCATCTTAGTGGGTGCATTTTATGTTCCACAATTATTCTTGGATTTTGGGTGCCACATATTTTGCGATTTTATTTATTGACCATTGAGGTTAGCATATGCTTCATCGCTCACTATTTCATATGTTCCTTGTTCTGTGCCGGGTTATCTGTCAAATAAAAAAGGCATAAACGAAAAATTTATTCACTTATTAAATCATAACTTTCATAATGCTCCATCCGTTACGACAATTCTTTCAAGAAATTTTAAAATAAATTTATAAGAAATTTTTCTAGAACAAATTTGGTATTTTTAAAGAAAACTTTACTTGTTATATTTTTTATGAAAACTTCTCTTATACGAAAATTTTCCATGATCAATTTTCTAAGAATAGTAAACCTTATACCAAAATTTTTTATAAAAAATTTCTCCTAGGCGATAATTTTCTACATAAAATTTTTCTTATAAGAAATTTTTTTTAAGAAAATTTTACTTATAAGAAATTTTTTTTAAGAAAATTTTACTTATACTACAAACATTTTCTAGACAAAAATTATCTTGTTAATTAAAAATTTTGTGTTCCCAAAAATTACTTTTATAATAAATTTGCAAGTGCACGTCAAAAAAACTGAGCTGGCAAGCTGCTTTATTTTGATTTTCTTGCGAAAACAATAGAGCAACTTATACAAAAATTTTCTTGTAAAAAGTTTTACTTTTTCAAAAGAAAACTTTACTTATTTAAAAATTTTTCATTGAAATGTCTCTTATATCATTTATGTTTATATTAAAGTTTCTCTTATATCAATTTGTATAAAGAAGACTTTACTAGTTATAAAATTTTTAATGAAAATTTCTCTTATACGAAAATTTTCTATGAACAATTTCTTACTTTTCCTTTAAGAAAGTTTTCTTAAAAAAAATTTTGCTTATACAAAAATTTCCTTTTTAAAAAATATTTTACTTATTTAAGGCGAATTCATAACTTTTTTTTATCTTTATAATTGTTGGATGTCAAAAGTTGTTTATTGTTTGTGTTTACATTTAAGTTGAAAACTTTTAGCAATCATGAAAAAAAAATTTTAACATAAAATAAATAAATAAATAAAATTAATAAATTGAAAAACAAGTGAAAAAAGTTTTAATAAAAAATAAATTGAAAAAATATGAAAAAACGTAAGAATGCGTTAATGGCCTTAAAAGACCTTTGACTTAATTCTGCATACAGTTCCAAAGTTTTTTGGGTAAATAGTTGTTTTGTAACCCACATAATTTTCTTGGCGGTAAAGGATCTTAAAGCTTTTACCAATTTTCGGATTTATATAATGGATAAGGAGCTATTTAAACTGCCAATTCCCAATTCAATGGAGGCCTAGATTAAGTTATTCCAGGACTCAAATCCTTGCTGTAAACATGTTCACATAATTTTGCGCATTTGCAGTATGTATTTTATTAATTAATAAATTCGCCTTAGTTAAAATTAATATTCTATGTTTTCGCCTTTCGTCGTTAGCTTTTGACATTGTACAATGACGTTACAAGAAAATTGCGTATAGTTATTGTAGAGTTGTTCTTGTTTTAGTACCGAGCCTGTAATGATTTCGCCTTGTACTTATTCAAAAATTGTTCATTAGATTTTCTTTTATACAAAAATCAGCAACAAAAAAATCCTCTTATACGAACATTTTTCTTATGCGAAAATTTTCAGAAGACAATTTATGTACGGGCATGATTTTCTTTATATTTTTGAAACACCCTTTGTTTAATAAACATTTTGAAGTTTTTAAAGGAATTTCACAATTTTAATTTTCTAAATTAAAAAATGTTCCTTTGCTCGTTATTTTGTTGCCGCTCCAAACAGCCAATACGAGAAAGTTTTCAATGTCCCCAGGAATATGTCAAGATCTTAAAAGAAACCACACCGTGTAAGTCTAAGCAAACAATTTGCGTTATTAACATTATAAATTTGTAATTAATTTTTTTAGTAAAATCAGGTCAAATTTCCCATCTATATAAATGTTTTTGTAATCTGGCCAGAGATATCGAAAATTTTCCTCCTTTATATTTAAAAAAGTCCAACTTTCTTAGCCTGACCAGTTTACAGCGCAATCCCATACTCTCTATCTTGTTAAGTTCCATGTTTGGTGATAAAAAACGTTTAAGTTTTATAGATTTTGCTAAATATCTGAGCATTTTTAAAACCTGCAGCACTCAATTGAAATCGCAGCAAATTATAGAGATTAAACAAAGAAAACTGAAATGTAAGTGAGAGAAATTTGTATAAACTGGCCAGTTTCATATATTTCTTTTTTTTTTAATAGTAATTTTCAACATGTATGATCATGATAAAAATGGCATTATTACCGAAGAGGATTTAATCTTTGTAGTGCATAAATTATTCTCGGATATTTGGTCTAGCCAGCAGATAATGAAAGTGGTTTATATGATGATGGAAGAAATGGATTCTTCCAATACAAATCAAATATTATTTGATGATTTTTGCAAAGCCTTTGACATTTTTGATATGGAAGAGTATTTAATAACAAAAATACCAGGTTAAGGATGACTAAGAAATCTTGATTCCCAGATATCAAAAAAATTTTATTTTTCGATTATGATTTTTATGGCAAATAAATCAGTGATCACGTATCCTAAAATTATAACTTTGCAATAACAATAAAAACTTTTCAAAGTTTTTATTAACTTTTTTTATAAAACATTGAGTTGCTGAAGAACTCCTAAAACTTTTGACACATTATACAATATCGGTAATAAAATCTCCATCAATTCTATTATAGCATCCAACGTTACTTTAAGCTCTTTCAAATGCACAACCAAGTTTAAAATAGAATTCACATCAGCTACTATTGGATTATTAGAAATCAAAGTTCCCAAATTGGCCTCGCAGTAAGGAGTGATTACAAAAGTGCACACGAGTAGCTAGAGGAAATATTATTATTTTTTAAAGGAAACAAAATATTTGATTAAAAGTGTACGCACTTACATTTAAAGCCAACAATGTTATTGCAAATTTTGTAAAATTTTTTAATATTTTATAAAACATTTCGTTAAGTAAATAAAGACTTTTGTTTTTTAAATAAAAGAGTCTTTGTTAGACCTTTTTAATTTATATGATTTTGTTTTAGATGTTTTTCTTATTATTGTTGTTTGTGTTTTTTAAACACGATTTCTATTGAATAATTAAATAAAATTTTATCTAAAGCCATAAAAATATATTTTAAAAGGAGAAAGAAAGATACCTTAAAAACAAATATGAAAAAAGTAAAATATTTTTTTTTTTTGTTCGTAGGACCATTTAAAATAATTTTTGTGTATATTTTATTATTAAAAGTTGCCTATTCGGAACATATCGACCCTCTTTCGCGAAATGATCGTAAGGTCATTTGAAAAGGAAAAAAAACATGATTGAAATTAAAATTTCAAAGACCTTTCCATATTTTTCAATCAAAAAAATTTTAAAATTGTTTATAACGTCAATTGTATTAGGTCGTAAGTCATGTTGACAATTTTTTTTTTTATACTAATTAATCATAACACCGTCCAGACTATTCATTGTAATGTTTGCTCAAGAACAAAACGTTGGCAGAATAAGCCACGCAGAATTGTTATTGTTTTTGAAGTGGGGAAAACGGATTACACGAAATCCATATAAAAAGCAACAATAAAAATCAAGATGGAGTTTGTTTATATGGCAATACTGCAGTGCTGTTAGAAATCGTTGTGCAAATAATTATTTTAACAACGCTGTTTTTACAAGAACAAAATATCGACAACAGCTGTCTTAGCTACCGAAATTCATGTGTGCACAAGAAATTGTTTGTTGTTTTAACATAGCGATGGCTTATTTATACGGCATGTAAGCGACACACAGTGGTTTTGAAACAAAAATGGAAATAATTCTAGACTTTATAAGCTGCTTATTAAGGCCTTGTATTCGAATTTAAGTTTAGGACATGATTTCTAAAGAAAAATCAGGAGGGCCTCTCCTTAGGTTCCCATAGTAGGGCACCTCGTGAAATTCGTTTACTGGCGCTTACAATCATTTCGCAATGAAAAAAATGGTTCACAACAGCACTTATTAAAAATTTTATTTATCTTCTCATTCATCATCGCCCAGCCCAAACCGCTGATTGGTCACTCCCCAAATCGATCCACTAAGACAGGATTTTTCGAAATTCGAATTTTTAGGGGGTAAAAACGGGAAAATTCGGTAACCTTATATCTCCAAAACTAAAAGAGATGCAAAATAAATGTAATATTTATCGTTGTTCTTTAGAAAACTAAGCGGACAGATGTCTGGCACTTTTTTTGAAATTCTGTCCTATTAGGGAGTAAACGGCTAAAATCTGAATTTCAGTACTTTTTTGCCACCCCATCTATCTTTTGAACCAATAAACATAAAAACAGAGTTAATACCACATTCGAAACTTATCAAAAAAATACATACATGCAAAGAATATTTATACCGAGTACATGCAAGTCTACAACAAATCAACAATAAAAAAAAACAACATTCATTTTGTTTGTGTAAAAACATTTGATACTGTCAAACAGCCAAACATAAAGAGAACAAAAAAAAAAAAAAACAAACAAAATCATGGCGCACTAAAATCTAAGCAAATTTTGACACTATCGAAAATAAAACAACTGAACAGCTGATCACTTGCATGTACTTGTAATAAATATACTTTTCATACATGAATACATGAATTTGGTACTTTTTCGAAATTAGAACATTTATTGACATATTCTTACTAAATTATGGGTACTGAAATTTTTGATACTTTAATAGGGGAAAAATATAGTACCCAAAAAAGGAAATACGAGAAATTTGATATTTTTCTTTTTGGTTCTACTAAAGTAGCGGGTTAAATGCTAGAATTTAAACAAGTTTAAGCCTAGAAAAATAAACTTTGGAATAAAAATATGTCCACGAAGAAAAATGAGACGGTAACGAAGTAGCGGGTATTTGCTAGTACTTTATAAAGCTGCAGTCCGAAAAACCACTAGCGCCCGAAAAAACTCTCGTAGATTTTCTCTCTTCTAGATCGTTTTCTTGTTAAAATTACATAAAATTGTTTATGGATTGTAATATTTCTTAAAGGACAGCTTTCTTCGGCGAAAGCATGCTTTAGACGGACCCTCTAGCATCGTTCCGTCCGCGTTGCATATGGGAAAAACTGGATACTTTCGGGAGTACATTCCCCTTGTACGAACGCATTTCAATAGTCTTTTTGGGGTCTGCTTGTAAGAGATTTCACTGTATTTGGTTCAATGTACTTTATTCTATTATATTAAGGTTCAAGGGACTAATTACACAGTGCAACAAAATTCGAGTCATCGCCGCCAGCCTCAATACTTGCAACGCGAAATGAAACTTTACTGATAGAGCAAATCTGCCAAAGGGTTTTGCAAAGTAAGCTCGGGTTTTCGAAATTTCGGCCCTTTAAGTTATTGGATTTTTTGAAAAGGCGATTGGAATAAGTAAAAAAAATATACTAAACGTACTTCTCAGCTAAAAAATTACTTCAGTATGGCGATACTTTTCTTAGAATATATTAACCATATAATGCTCATTTTAATGATGAAACAGAATTGAGTCTTCAACTTCAGGCACAAATTCTTAAGCCCATAATTAAAACGTCGGCAGTAACTTCAAATTCTCTCTCATTTCTTTCTTTTTCTTTTGTTCTTATTTTTCTTTGTTTACAAAATGTATGAAAGTGAAAGAAAGTATGGTAGATTTGTTAAGAGAATAAGTGTCTTTATGTGAGAGCATTAGAAAAAACGTCCTCAAAATAAATGATGAAACAGAACTGAGTCTTCAACTTCAGGCAAAAATTTTAAAGCCCATAATTAAAACGTCGGCAGTAACTTCAAATTCTCTCTCATTTTTTTGTTCTTTTTTTTCATTATTTACAAAATGTATGAAATTGAATTAAAGCATTGTTAAGAGAATCAGGGGTGTCATAGAAACCGATATTATCGGTATTGGATTTGAAACCGACAAAAAAAAAATACGTTGGTGTCATGAAATCCAATGTTGTCGGTTTTTTGTTCGAACTACAATTAGTGTCGGTTTTAGGTGTCACAGAAACCAATGTTATCGGGTTTTTATTGAAAATAAACCAAGCAGCTTACAGGTCTTATTTTTTTATTGGAAATTAATCAAGTTGTTAAAAGGTTAATTTTTTATTTTATTTTTTTCAACAGTTAGATTTTTTCCACTGATAGAAGCAAAATAAAATTGATTAATTGGTAAAATAGTATTTTTTGCATGTTTCCGGTAGTCTCCGGCAGCGGGCTGCTGCAAATTAGCAAGTCTTCTTCTCATTTTTTCTGCAAACAACAAATATGCAACAACAGCAGCGGTCATTTTATTTATTTCTAAAGTTAAACAACAAATTTGTTTAGATTTTTAATAAATTTAATTTAATTTTTACAAAACAATAAAATTACACAATACCAATGCAATGCAAGTAATAACACCTTGGCATTTCTTTCATGGTTACTGTATTACCACTTATTTTCTATTCTCTAATTTTCCTTTAATTAAAAACACAGCTTTTAACAATATTTTAGCACTAAAATCATAATTTACAAAATTGTCAAACAAAAATTGCACTTAAAGCTATAAACACATGAGCCAAAACATAAAACAGCTGATTCGAATATCAGTTTTATTTGTATTCGAAAATAACAAATCCGACTTGTTTTCATGACACCAAATGAAACCAATATGGGTTTGCAAAACCGACAATGAGCAAAACCGACTTGGATTCTATGACACCCCTGAATAATGGTGTTTTCTTTTCTGACAATAATGTTCCATATATGCTGCCATTCGTGCGGGTTTTCGTTCCATTCTAAAAATATATGCAAAAATGTGAGAAGTTGTCGTTTTCCTTTCTAAACATGTTGCAACAATAAATGGCAAATTTGTTCCATTTCTTAACCGCAGTTATAACTGAGTGTGAGATAATACCCTTTTTTGCATCTGCGTAAAGTACTTTTTTATGCAAGCAAGTATTTTTTTTCTTGTGTTTGCGGACAATTTACGTTATATTGTGATGGATATAAAAACTTTTTGTTTTTCGTTTGTTTTACTTTTATTTAATAATTATGTTTTTATTGTCGCAAAAATTTTAACAACGCCTGACATTAATTATTGAAAATCAGTGCTGTTAACGCTTATTGGAATTGTGAGAAAATTTAATGTTGAAAATTGCTACAAGCGTGGTCAATATCGCTTTTAGTACAAACTTTGCATTCAATATTTAACACGCTAAATACACATTAGTGTTGAGTGTAAAACGTAGCTATTATTTTGTAAGGGTTCGTGTAACCTAATAAATATATTACACAACTATAATGCATTATTATTTTTAAGAAAAGAAAACACCATAAGTGTCTATATGTGAGAGCATTAGAAAAAACGTCCTCAAAATAAAATTGATTTTATTTCTCGACCGCATTCTCTGGCATAATTTTATGTCAAACTGTATGAAAAACATCGTTCAGCACCAGTTCTGTTTCATCATTAAAATTTATTTTATTTCACGACCGCATTCTCTGGCAAAATTTTATGTCAAATTGTATGAAAACATCGTTCAGCCCCAGTTCTGTTTTATCATTTACTCGAACCACACAGTTTTAAATAATTTTTGTGGAAAAAATTCGTTAAGCTTGTTTGGCAAAATATTCGTAGAAAATATCATGAATGCATACTTATTATAAAATTCTAAAGTATTTTTTTTTAAAAAGGACAAATAGGACCCCATAAAATAGATATTGAGGGTTAATTTTTCTAATAAAAATGCCATAAGATTTTTTTTTTTTGTATAAATCCTTATATACCATTTACTTCGGAATACTTTACGCTGTTTTAAATAAATTACCACTGCTTTTGTGAAAAATAAATACATATGCTACTTTTAAATTTTCATTTATTAAGCATTTTACATAAATTCCACGAACTTTTGATCTTTGAATACCCCTAGTGAAATTTGATGCAGAAAATATTCGTGGAACATTTTAACCCTCTAAAGTGCCGTTTCTGTATACTATTGTATGAACGTTATAAAAGAGGGCAAAAAGTGCCCCTTAAAATGAAAGTTAGAGGGTTAAGATACTCTAAGAAAAGAATCGCCGTACAATTCTTCTAATGACATCTGAAATATTTTCTTAGCTGTGAAGTACATTTTGTATATTTTTTTGACTTATTCCCAACGCCTTTTTAAAAAATTCAAAAACTTCAAGGGCCAAAATTTCGAAAACCCGAGCTAACTTCTCAAAACCTTTTGGCAGATTTGCTATACCAGGAGTCTAGTTTCATTTTGCGTTGCTAGTATAGAGGCTTTTTTTGTGTTGCACAGTGTGATTCGGCCTGATTGTAAAAAAAAATCAGGAAGGTTGTTGTTTTTTTTTTTTTAATTCAAAGAAAAATTTTAAGTGGAAGTGTTTTTCGAAGGAATATTTAAAAAAATTATTTATTTATATTTATTCATAATTATTTATATACTTATACATATTAAGTTTTAAACTATTTTTTTTCTTGCAGGTAAGCTCTTGCTTAAATTTTCTAATGCAATATATAATAGTAAGTATTATACATATTTGCTTACTTTTAAATTATTAAAACACCTGTTAATTTAGGGGTTAATTTAAAGTTTACCAAAACTAAATAAAGAAACACTTTTAGGGTTATAATTTCACATGATATACAGCATAATCTTCAATTATATTGCTAATGTTACTAATTTGATCGGATATTGTTACATACCCAACGCTAATGTTAACAAGAGTCTCTCTCGACAAAGATGAATTTGGATTTCACGGTCTATGTAAAGCAGCGGTCACCACAAAGAGAGACAGTTAAAAATGTGTATGTAGTGGTGAGTGCATATTGTGTGCAATGAAACACCAATTCTGGAAAAGAGAAGTAAATAAATTTACTCGTATGAGACAATTACTATCTGTTTTGTTTTTGTTTTTTAACAACAAAAGCGACGACGACAACACCTTCGTGTTGTGTGTGTGAAATTCACGAAAAGTGCTCGGCCCCTGGGGGCATAGCGTGATGATCGTTGATGTAAAGGCCTAACCACAATGTGCTTAAGTTGGCTTAAGCGAATGAGCAAATACATGTAAATTATATGAGGCAAACCATATTGAACTTAAGGAAACTTTTTGCTAAGTTTAATGAAACTGTCATTTGCTAAAGCAAGGTGCGAATCTAATCGCACATTCCGTACGGAATCAAATGTTTTTTTATTTTGTTTGTGTTTTCTTAAATACGTTTGAGAGACATTTTGTTAATTTTTGACAGAAGGTTAAGCAAGGCTATGCATATTGTGGTTGAGCCTTAAAAAAGAATTTTTCCTTCTAAATAATCAATCGTTGCTGGTTTAACAGCATAGACCAGAGATTTGACCTGCACGCACAAAAAGTAGTCTTAAGGTGTTTTAAATCACATAAACGAGGTGGCTAATTCACAGGCCCATTTCTTAAAACAATCCAGTCACCAAACCAGAAACCACTTCTCCTCCAAATGATTTGCAATTACATGAGGAATAAAAAAATTCACAAATCATTTGCCTGTTGCGTTCGCCATTGACTGTAAAATTGGCACCGTTTTTGGATTTAAAGACAAATGGGGCGATAAAACCTTTCGTATGTCAACCGCAAACAATGATTTGTGTGGAATGTAATGGAGTCTCTCAAGTCTCACAAGGATTGTGCTCTCTCTCTCTAAAAAATACAATTCTGCTTGTTTACATAGCCGATAAGCCAGAAATTAGCATCATCGTTAATGATGATGTGACGATAAAAATATGGTTTAATTTTCGATTGATCTTCAGTCCGTTCACCGAACACACGCCGCAATTCATGGTCCGCTGGCTTTAACTATTTTACCAGTTGGATCTAGTCAAAGAAATTTTCTCAAAATTTTTAGGTTGTGAACGGGCAGAGTCCGCGTCGCTGACAACTTCGCCGGATCGATAAATTTGAGTCCTCTGTAGCACTCACGTCTACAGCGGCGATGGTTTTTTCTGTACGCTGGATACGGGCTCGATTTGGATGAATATTATCCAAAAGAGGAATTGTGGTCATGAAACGATTCATAGTTTTGCGTATTAGCTGCTAAAATGGACGTTTGTACGCACCGTAAACTTGAAGAAGTGCTCTATAAGTTTGTAGAACGGAGCGTGCATTTTAAAAATAAATTTCCACGACATATACACATTCTTCTAATGAAAGTCTGTTCATGGTGATTTGTCAAAGTATACTGAAAAAACTAAACAATCTTCATTAGGATGACAACTAGTTGTACAGTTATCCCTATCTCAAGTTTTATACATCTTAAAAATCAATCCCCTTTACATTTAAAAATTTCCAAAAAAAAAAAATATTTCCCTAAATTGAAATAACGCACAGAACTTTTATGACAATAAAAAAAAAATTACAAACGTCTAAAACACGTGCTCACAAACCTTAATTCAACTGCTGAACTAAAATCTTTTAAATTTTAATGTTAGTCCTTAATAACAGAAATACAATTTCGTGCAGCAGACAAATATAATTTTTATGGCAGTTAAAAAAGTAATTAATGAATTTATTATGAACGCAACATAAAACTTCAATTAATATTATTTAAAATTTAATTTTGAATAATAAACGATTAACAAATTTTTCACAATAAATGTTGAATTTTACAAACCTTTTAAGTCAATCTGAATGGTCATTTGTTCACAATATGAAAACTCCTCACAAATAAATTTTCCATTATTTTTCATTCCATATGGAATTTCCGCTGACATTAGCTTATTGATAAAGTTGACTTAAAATTAGGGGGGTAAATTGGCATTAAAAAGTATTTTCATCTGACTGAATTCAGGTTGAATCTAACTCCATTCGGTTTAAAATTTCTCACATTTCAATGAAATTTTGAAAATATCAATTCGCACTCCCCCTAATTTATTCACAAATAGATAGACTGTTTATTGTAATATTCCCCTACAATTATTGTGGTGTTGACATGGTTTTAAGGATAATGTTTTATTGTTATTGTTGTCATTGTTGCTGTTGTCATCATAGCTATTGCTCTTTTTTCCGGCGAATTGGCAATGTCTGTTATTAGCTGTTAAGAGGAGTACTCCGTGCCATCTCCATACACTTAATACATACATATTGTCTTTTTTAACGTACACTTAATGTTTTTGAACATGACAGTGTACTTACTTACTTACTCTCTTCAAATACATAACAATGGGTAGAAATTACTTAAAAACACTTTGTGTTCTAGTTTTAGGTTAGTACACCAAGAAGTAAACTGTAATCGAGGTAAAATTTAGCTAGAAGGGACCGAACTAGAAATGCAGAAAGCAAATTTAGAGTGAATGTGAACTTTAAAATATCCATATCGGGAGTTAAGTTTAACAAAAAGAAATCTAAACAAAAACCAAACAAGAGTTAAACTGGAACTAAAATAGAATTAAATTTACCTAAACTAGAATTAATCAAAACTAAACTGAAACTAAGTTAGAACTGAACAAGGCCTAAACTAGAACTGAGCTAGAATTGAATTGAACGGAACTAGTACATGAACTGGAACTGAGTCAAAAATGAAATAAATTTGAACTTAAACTTAAAGCAGAATTAGTCTTTACTTTCTGTTCTGTTACGAATCAGCTGATTTGTTTTTGTTATTAATAAACCTATGAAATTGATTAGTTTTTCTGTTCTGTTGCGGTTCAGTTTGTTAAAATCAAAAACTTGCTAAGTAATTGTAAGTGACAGCAAAATAAATAATAAAAAATACATATTTATGTTGAAATAAACTATTTTTTGATTTTAAGAATTCACAAAATTTAATTTCTTCAAATTTATTTGCATTAAAGTGATTGAAATAATACATTGGACGGTGCAAAACTAATAAATGTGTCATAAATGGCTGATAAGTTACTACAGAAAAAGTAACTATTACAATTTCGTAACAGAACGGCACGGAACAGAACAGAAACAGAAAGTAAAGACTAACTGAGCCTTTAATTGAATTGTACAAGAAGTAGAAGTGAAGTAGTACGCAACTAGAACTGAAGTACAACTAAACTCGAAAAGACATTAGCTAAAAGTAAACTAGACTTGAACTAGAGCCACAGAGAACACAGAAACAATACCACTTCACTACAACAAAAGCGCTTTCTATCTCAATCTTCGAAAATTGCCCTAGAAGCCTTCTTCTACGTCACTTTAATCATCACTCTTTGCTAGAACTGATTTTTTTTTTCATTTCCTACACTAATCCCGCGATTCAATATGCTTGTCTGCAGAACACTAGAGTCTCTGGCGGGAATCCAACCCGCAACCCCGGAACTGATAGACAAGCTCACTACTAGCCAGTATACCGGGGCGCTCATTAGAACTAAACTTGTACTAAACTAGAAATAAATTAAAACTATAGTAGTACAAAACGAAAATTAAACGGTTAAAGCTAAATATGTACATGGCATTAACATTTAAAAATTATTTCGGGCGTATTGGCACCGCGGCTGTATTCATTACGAACATACAATTTCGGCCCCCTTTTTCGAGCACTGCTGACCGTATGTCACGAACATTGTTGGCCTTCAAAGTGTCAATCGTTACCGGTTTATCAGCACAAACCAGTGAACTCATGTAACGCTACAGGAGACAAGCGCTAGGTGTCAAATTGCACTACCTTGGAGACCGATTGACAGGTCAAATCTCGGAATAAACTTCCCGCAAATTTTTTTATTTTAATAAGTTGATGGGTTGCGTTTGCCGTATGGCACATAGCGACATTCTGTAGGGCAGTAACGATTGCTAGTTCCGGCTTCATTTTAATAGAAATAATGTCCAATAATGCCACAACGGTGCATTTTTCAGGATGTAGTGGAGTCTGCAGTGTCATGGAAAAGTTGCGCGAATCGATGAATGATTTTCGAGGTAAATTTGCTAGATTTGATAATAAATGCAAAAAAGTGAATGCAGTACAGTTTGTTTATCAATGTACCCTTTCTTGAGATCTATCGGGCTTAAAACCCCTCCCTTTATAACTCAAATTGAAGTGAACTAAAACAAAGCTTGAACAAAATTGAAGTTGAACTTGCATTATACTAGAACTTAACTAGAATACGGCTAAGACTGAACTAGAACAGACTGGAACCGCCACATCCGTGATCGTATTAACAATCGTATGAAAAATACAACTTCATCAAATTGGAAGAGCGGAAACTGACGAGTGTTGGGCGTGGGGTGAGGAGACTGGCGCTGGAACACTTTATCTGTCACTGTCAGGCCTCGTCGAAATAAGATCCAAACATCTCGGGAGCGATGACATGTTGGATCCCTGAGGAACATTGACTGGAAATGACTTAAGGAACTACGTCCGGGAACCGAAGTTTCTGAGCGGACGTTAACCCCCTCCCACCTAAATTTCCATGTTTCCTAAGGAGCGCACAACAGGCCCGGTAGTGGCCTAGGTGTATAACGTACTGATATGAGGTTGCATCTCTGATGCTTCATCCTCCTTTCGATCTAACCGAACCTAAGAAAATTAATTATGAACGTGAATCGCATGAACGGAGTGGCATCATGACATACGATTGCAAACGTCTAGTAGTTTTCCTTAAAATTCACAATAGTTTTTAACTTTCACAACACTTTAAATATTTCACTAAATTCACAATAGATGTAGAAATTCCAAAATAAATTTGGAATTAACAAACCTTAATATGTAACGTGGATTATTATTTTACTTAAGTTCGATTGATGGAGAAGAAGATGAAATAATTAAACGAAGGCGACTGAGGAATCAGACGTAGCGTAAGATTTTAACAATGTGTTCGTTAAATATACCCGTAAACTTTTAATTTGAAATATTGTTTTTTTATTCGTGCTTAATTCCCAATTTTTATTCTTGATAAAAACACTGAAATTTATTGTTGATGGGATAAGCTATTCCTATGCGCATTTCACTGGTTGCTTAGGCCAGATCGTCAGGAAACTTCATCCAAAAATTTTAGAAAAACTAAAGATATTAAACCAAATAAAACTGTTAAGCATTTAAGAATTATATGCAACAGTTCTACTTGTAACAATATCAAAGTTTAAACAAAAACATCAACAATAAACAGTGAGTCTATCTTTTCATACATTATCCACTACAATTGGTTGGAATTCTTTCAACATTAATTGTAGTTGTAAATAGGTTAAGAAAAAACTTGATCTGGCCTAAGCAACCAGTGAAATGCGCATATGAATAGCTTATCCCATCAACAATAAATTAAAGTATTTTTATCAAGAATAAAAATTGGGAATTAAGCACGAAAAAAAAAATCTTTCAAATTAAAATTTTGTTATATATAAGTTTTTGTTAAGCTAATTGGGCCTAATGTATTAATGTAAATAAAAAACCTTTTTTTACATGTTTCTCCCAACGTTTCGTCAATTATTTGTTGACATCTTCAGGGGTTGTCTATTTAATATTTTTTTAAAATTATTTTGTAAAAAAAACCATATATTATTACAAAATTATAAAACAACAATATAAATAAACTTACAATTACTAGTTAGTTTTTTAATTTTGTATTCCCAAAAATTACTTTGATAATAAACAGGCAAGTGCACGGCTTAAAAAACTCAATCTGGCAGCATGCTTTATTATTTTAAGCAGGTTGTTTTTGTTTTTATTTTGTTTTTTCTTAACCTACTTACAACTACAATTAATGTTGGAAGAATTCCAAACAATTGTAGTGGGGAATGTAAGAAAAGATAGACTCACTGCTTATTGTTGATGTTTTTGTTTAAACTTTGATATTGTTACAAGTAAAACTGTTGCATATAATTCTTAAATGCTTAACAGTTTTATTTGGTTTAATATCTTTAGTTTTTCTAAAATCTTTGGATGAAGTTTCCTGACGATCTGGCCTAAGCAACCAGTGAAATGCGCATAGGAATAGCTTATCCCATCAACAATAAATTTCCGTGTTTTTTAGGGATGGGCAAATTGAAAAAATATATCGATATATATCGAGTCGATATTTTTTAAGAGTATCGATATATATTATTTCAAAAATATCGATGTATCGATATATCGAACGTATTTTGCTGAAACTATTACCAAATTAAAAAATGTAATATATATACACACACAGAAAAAAATCAAGTTAAAAACGTCGAAAACAAGGTTGATTTAAATTTTTTCGGTGGTGATTTTGCTTCATACGGGTTTCATGTTAATTCAACCTGATTTTACAATAACTGCGAACAACATTTTTTTCTTTTGATATAACTATAATTCATGTTAATTTAACATTGCAGTAAAGTTAGAGCAAAATGTAATTTATATTGAAATAACAATCGGAATCACGTTGAATGAAAGTTATTTCCAGTTGAAACAACGTGAATTTCATGTAGAATCAAATGGGTTTGAGTGTATTTTAACAGTGTGAAGAAGCTTCAGACAACATTTGCATTTATGTAAGAATAAGTCAAAACCCTGTAACACATGTTTCACTTATTTTGTATTCTCCTTTGTTAACAGAAGCATCAGCAGAATCGCCCGATATGGTCATCATTCTACTTTGAAAACTTGATGTACTATTTAAATAAACAATTTTAATTAAAAGAATACGGGAATTGTCTTCTTTTTATAACATATTTTAAAAGTGAAAATAAAAAATGTACATTTAATTAAGTAGGTATGCATGTTTATTTAACAAGATAAACTTTTGATTTTAATACAAAACAGGTTTTTATGGGTTCAATATTGAATCCAGATTTATTTATATTTTAATATTTTTTTTTTTTTTTATTTTTTTAACAGTGAATAATATTAAATAAACGTAATTTTAGGTTATTTTGATATTTTTTATTAAAAATTAATATGAAATAATGATAAATTTAAGTAAAGGGCATAATTTTTCTGAAATTTAACATGATTCTCAATCAACATTTTTCCATGTTAATTTTACATGGGTATTTTTTTCTGTGTGCATATATGTACAAATCTTCTTATTATTCCAAATATATATAGGCACATATATTGTTCCAAAACCGCATAAAATAAATCTTTTCAAGTTCGTTTGACTTTACTGTTTTAATTAGAAATCTGCAATGTGAAAACCCCACATTTTTCTTAATTCTTCTTATAAATGCTAATCTTTACATGCAGGCTACAACTGACATAAAATGCTTAACTTTAACACTAATATGATGTTAGTGTTAAGTATAGACTCATCATGTTAGAGGTTTTCTTATGTTATAACACGGTTGTTAATGCAAATGTTTTAACAACCCTTTTATAACATTATGTTATAACAGCAAATCATGTCAGTTGTAGACTGGGAGTTATAGATATTTATACTAGTTATAAAAAACATGTGATGCATGCAGTGATGCCAATTCTTAAAAAACGCATATTGTTTGAAAAACGTCTAAAATTTTGAGTTTTTAATGAAGACTGACTTTAAAAAATATCGAATTCGATAGTCGTATTTCAATATCGATACATCGATAAATCGGTATTTTAAATATCGGCGATATATATCGATTATTCTTTTTAAAAATATCGATATTTTGATATATCGATATTTTTTGTCCATTCCTAGTGTTTTTATCAAGAATAAAAATTGGGAAATCTTTCAAATTAAAAATTTTGTATTCCCAAAAGTTACTGTGATAATACCCATAAACTCTTCATCGCAGTTTTATAAAGCTTCGCCAACTCATCCCATAGCCGGTTCGTTGGAGCTTTTCCTTGCACGCAATTAGGGAGAAAATTTTTGGCAATTATTTCCTACTTCACTTATGCCATAATCTCAAATTTGGAAACATACGGTTCGTTCACGATTGTCATAATGCGAAAAATGATATATTACGCAGGGATTAGAAAATTGCAGTCAAAACCGAAAACTATCGAACAAAAAATGAAAATTTGTGAACAACTTTTCGGTTTTTGAGTTGTTTTGACATGAAGTAAAATCAACAGTTTTTTTGGCCTATGACTAATGAAGAAGTGGAAGTAATGGCAGTTTTTCAACTTTGACTACAGTTTTTTAAATGCTGATTTTACGTCATGAGTTGAACGTTCGCAGATGTAACGATTTGGGTCCAGAACTGAACTTAACTAAAACTGAATCAAAACTTAACTAGAGCAGAAACAGATCACAGCTAAGTACATTCGAAAAACAAATTAACAAGAATTAAGCTTTTTTATTAAAGTTGTCTGACATCAGGTCCATTGTGTTCTTATTGATATGAACAGTTTGTACTGCCACAGCTTAAACTGTCGCATACCATATTTTCCTACCACCACTCATAATTCCAACTTCATTTTTCCCATCCATACATGCATTAAATCATTCATCCTACAGTACATTAAATTTTATGAAGTTGTGCAACACTCACAAACATATTGATATTGTAAAATACACACAAATACATATGTATACAGTATATGTTAATGTAAATGTATTACCCAACATTGTCTGTTGAATAGTGCTGTGGAAGGCCGCCTGGTATTTTTTTGGTTTTTGCAGATGGGTTGGTTTGATAGCTCCTGTTAGATGTTAGATTTGTTTTTATATTTCCCTTTTTTCCACTTGGCAATTTTAAATTATTTTTGCCACTTATGCAAGTGATTATTTATGAAGACTTGGTTTAATTTGCAATGATTATTTTACAGCTACTTACAGAAACTCATATTTGCCAAAAATACTGAAAAATTATTGCAAGGCGGGTAATAAGTCTGCGTTTCTTAAATTTTTGTTATCCCTTCGAAAAATAAGATCCTTCAGGTCATCAAAATGGATATTTGTTTACCGAGCCATTTCTTCGGGTTTCAAAACAAGAGATGGTCAATCGGGGTTTAATCCGGATAATGGGGCGGATGACGGAGAAGCTTGAAGACTTTTTAATTGATTTTTGCCATGTAATGTTTAATAAGCACTAGAAATTCAATTTTTTTAAATTTTCTCCTTTAAAATTACGAGATAGTCTGCTATCAATGACTGTCAAACACATGCTTAATGGCGCAGCTTTTTAACCTTTTTACAGAAGTCAGCTGACAGTTGCCTGTTGAGGCTGAAAAATCAAAAAGGCACGGACTTATTGACCGGTTAGATGTCAATAGAAGTTTAGATAAAAGATGATCAAATTAATTTTTTTTTATAAATTATCTCACATCTCTTCTTACATAAAAAACTAATAAGAGTGCAATAAGAACAGACTGTTATATAAATAAATATGTTTAAATAGATATACATTTCGTCGGTTGATTATTTAATTGTCGTATGTGGATACAAATTACACACGATATACGACAATTAAATAATCAACAGACGATTTGAACTTAGAACCAGTAGTAAGTGTGTCTAATGCAGCACCTTAGACCATCCAACGACTAACGCACATTGTCATTAAACCATTTAAATAAAACATATATGCTATGGTTGTAAGCTTAATACACATTACTCTATTTAAGCGAAAAATTGGACGTTCAGATGGACATCTAAGCATTACGGTTTTTCCCGGGAATTCCCGGGAATTTTAATTATTCAGCTAAATTATGAATAAAAATTCCCCGGGAGGTTTTCCTTTTCTAATTTGTACAATTGAATTTAAATAGAAAAAATGGGAGAAGGGAAAAAACTCCCGGGGAATTTTTATTCAAAATTGGGTTGATTATATTTCCCGCTTTCCCGGAATTTTTTTTTGCGGGATCCCGTGAAATAAAATATTCCTCATAGTTTTAGAAAACAGCTATTAATACTTTGAAATTTATGGCGATTTCTTTTCTGAGAAAAATATGTTACAGTATATACATACATGTAACATTTTCTAATGTTACCTATATTCACTCGAAGTGTTACATGTTGTGCAATTTCAATAGAACACAATTAGTGCTTTTATTTACAACTATTATGACCGTTTTCTCATTATACGATTATCTGTTTTCCCAACGAAAAACTGCACATTAAAGAAATTTGGTTTTCTCAATGCCTAATTTGCTTCTATTCTGTCGCAAAGCTAACCAGCACTCATCTGCCAATTAGTTATTTTCCTTTTATTTGCCGTACAAATAAATTCAATCAGCTGACTCCCAGCTTTAACATGTATTTTGAGAGGTGTTGCCAGCTGAAAACAATGTTTTTTGTCGGGATATTGAGAAACCCAAAATCGTTAACGGACAGCTTATCGCTCTTATAAATTTTTGTTGACATTAAGTAACAGCCAGTTTATCGATACATTGAGAAAATATCCATTACACTTTCATCATTAATGTACTTAATGAGCGATTTTTAAAGCGATTTTAGCGGTTTCTGCACGCTATTACGGGTTGGAAACAAATATTAGCATCACTAATGGCTTAAAAAAATTAAAACGATTATAATATAAATAGACTTTTTTGATTTTAATGTGTAAATATTTTTATATTTTGTTTTAAAACAATTTTTTTACAAAATTATGAGCGGTATGAATTATAAGTACCAAGTTGTAGAACAGGGCAGTATGAACACCTTAAGTAAAAGTTAGGGTAAAATATGCAACATGTTTTGCATGTTTTTCATCAACATATTCACAAAAGAACTTGAAAATTTTTTGTACAAACGAACACAAAAATGTAGAACATGTAACATTAATGCAACGTTTTTCTCAGAAAAGAAATCGCCATTAGTTTTCTACTCTCTAAAAATTAGCATCTGTGGATGGGTTGTCGATAAGATCAGTTACAAGAAGTGAGAACATAAGTAAATCAATGACTCCGGATGCAATAAGTCTACTAAAAGCAGAATGGACAGTGCAACAGTTTATAATTAATCGAAATATCGAAAACAAGGGCTAACCTTAAAAACGGTTAGCGCCATTGGATTCAGCGTACCCGAATTATGTAAAAACGCCATGTGCCCGGCTTGTCTATTTTCTCAACCAGCACAGTGTTATTTTAAGGTCTCTGCCGGTTTTGGTCGTAAATTTTAAACGAACTTTCATACATTTTTGAATTTGGCGAATTACAACATATTCCAGGAATTGGGTATTTTCTGGATCATTTTTTATCGTGCTATGATTCACTATAAAAATCTTAATCATTCATGTCCTTTTGATGTAAAGTATTTGTAAATAGTTTTTTAAAACTAACAAAATTTTTATTATTGGGGTACTCACAATAACAAATGGAGCTTCCAACGAAGCAGGTTTGTAAGGGAGAAACATAAACGTTTCGCTTACCATTGCGCTTACGGAAGGCATGAATTTTATATGGCGAGTTCCCACTTTGAAGCAATACATTTTTGACACATAAAGCGCATAATTCAGCGCATATAAAAATTGTTGGATGTAACGATCAGCCTTACACACTGAATGTTTTGATACAGTTATTTTTTAGTATTCTCTCTTACAAACTTGCTTCGTAGTAAGGGAATGCCGTAGCACTTGAAATGTTATTTTTTTATATAAAAGTTGTTGAGAGTTTTGTTCTTCCACTTCCCAATAAAAAATTTCATCATTTTGCGAAGCACTAATGGTACATTTAAAAAAATAAGCGCACAATTATGCGCTACGCAAAAGGACATACAGAAATGCAGTAAAGTAAGTGAAATAACTCTCAACAATTTTTATAAAAAAAAATAAAATTTCAAGTGCTACGGCATTCCCTTACTACGAAGCAGGTTTGTAAGGGAGAATACTAAAAAATAACTGTAAAAAAAACATTCAGTGTGTAAAGCTGTTCGTTACATCCAACAATTTTTTTATGTGCTGAATAATGCGCTTTATGTGTCAAAAATGTATTGCTTCAAAGTGGGATCTCGCCATATAAAATTCATGCCTTCTGTATGCGCAATGGTAAGCGAAACGTTTATGTTTCTCCCTTACAAACCTGCTTCGTTGGAAGCTCCATTTTTTATTGGGTAGTTATTTAATGGAATTTTTTTACTTTGAAAGCGCATTTCGAACAAATTGTTCTGTGTATTACGATTTTCCTACTATTTGTTTTGAATGAAAAAACTGCCTTTCAAAACAGCAAATCTCTATTACGAACAAAACACATTTTGTTATCGTTTTGGAAGAGAACGCATTATAAATTGTTCGGACTCGTAAATTAATTCTTTGGACCCTAAATACGCGGCAACCTCCCTAAACAAGAACTGAACTTAATCTGAACAAGAATGAAGTAATGGAAGAAGAAAGTAGAACTAAGAAATTGGAACTAGAACAGAACTAGAACTTATGTAGAAATAAATAAAAAAGAATACCTGTAACTGAACTAAAATGAAACTTAAACGATATAAATGTTTTACTTTAATTGGAGCTGTGGAAGCCCAAGCGGTTCGGTAGTACGATTAAATTCAAAAAAGTGGATTGCTGCATTTCCTTGTTTGGTCATAGGGCTGCTATTTATGTGTCTTAACAAATACCCGTAGCACAGGAATACCAAGGAACCCTGCTTAGCTGAGACTCTAAGGTGGTTCGTGGACATTCAGGCTACAGAGTTCCGACTTTTGCAAATTGGTTATCTGAAGGCGCGAAACACCGCCTTGTCGCCTAGAGCCTAGAGCCTCTTTCATTGACACTCTGAAATCTGAAAGGAATACCAAGGAACCCTGCTTAGCTGAGACTCTAAGGTGGTTCGTGGACATTCAGGCTACAGAGTTCCGACTTTTGCAAATTGGTTATCTGAAGGCGCGAAACACCCGCCTTGTCGCCTAGAGCCTCTTTCTTTGACACTCTGAAAATCAACGCAACCCGGAAATGCAACTATGACCCTTGTATATCTACGGAAATTTGCACTGTCCGCAACCTGTGGACACGCCCGATAGCACTAAGCTGACTTATATATGTAGGCCAATTTTAACCCGATGGCCAAAGTTAAACAAAATTAGAAAATACATATTTTTAAATTAGCTCCTGAATGAAATACATCATCAAATTCATTAAAGTTTAGTATCTGCAAAATACCAACACCACAAACATTATCGCAATGAATAATTTGTATTCTAACTTCTAAAATTTATTTTGCTTTTTAAGCATTTCCATAAGCTTAGTGACCATTTGAGAGGTAAATCTGGGGCAAATACAGTTTATTGTTCATCCTTTTCAATGGAAAGGAATATACGTAATTCATTTTCTTTTTTTTTTTTCAAATTTATATGTTGATGATAAAGTGAATCCAACAGTTTGGCTGAAACGCCTGGTGTTTGGACTGTGATAAATGTTGTATACCTGTTGTCAAGGTGGTAAATATCAAAATGTTTCTTTTATTTTTTTTTTTTTTTGTTATTTTTCCTGCCATTACAATAAAGATACCTCAAGGAATAAATATAGACCAACACAGATAAGATCCTTAAGGAGGAGCTGGAAGATACATCTACTTATTTTATATGTATGTATGAGAGTGTGTTTGTTTAAATTTATTATTTTTACTTGTTTCGCTTTATGAAAGTGTTAGGAGCAAGACTGTAAAGTGAGGCAGGCATTGTAATGGGATGTAATATCACGCAATATGTATTATTCAAAAAGTAAATACCTCTAAAGTGCATTTATGGAGATGTTGCATAATTTATGGCATAAATTAAATTAAAATATCCATATTGATCAAAGAATTTCTTTCTTTTTATTTTTGAAATAAATTCATTGATAAGTATTTGAAAAGTTTGCTGAAAAATGCTTTGCAATATCTATTTAATGTAATTGAGTCAAGGTGTTCCAAATTTATGAGAAAAAGGTTTATACTTTATTTCTTTTAATTAAAAACATAAAATATAGAGATATGTGTACTCAGCTTAGTTCGATTTGATTTTTGGTTTAGTTCAGCTGTAGCTAAGCTCCAATTCAGTTCTTGTTCAGGTGGATAATTCTGGCAGTAGGGATCGCATACTTTTTCGATTCGAAAGCAATTTTACTCAGTGTTCGAAATAAAAACTTAATAACGCTCCTTAGTGTTCGATTCGGTAGATTTGTGGAAAACACAAACGGTGGCAGTTTTTTTTGTAGAACATCATTAAAAAAAATTACGTTTCCCTGTAAGTCATCTTTCGAACAAAAAATAATACTGTTTTTATCAAACTCAACAAAAGATGAGAACATTCAATTCCGTTCGGTTTTTTTTTTTAACCACAAACTTCATTGTGTTCGGTTCGGCTCATTAATGTTCGTCCCTTTTGACTGGCAAAAAAACACAAAAATTTTTTGCAAAAACAAAATACACATAAGCAAAATAATTTAACACAAAGCATATACACAATACACACACAAAATGTTCGTGGTGCGGTCGTTGCAAAAATTGTTTGTTTGTTCGTTTCTTTATCAATGTAAAAAAAGAAACATTAAAGAACATTAAAATATAATTTTTGTCTACAGAATCACTACAATTGTTCTGTTTTTTTTTTTTTTTTTTTTTTTTTTTAACGAAGAAGAGAACAATATATAATGTTCGGCTCTTTCTTGCAAATAGTTACGAACGGTATTAAGGGTTGTGTTCGTCTACACAATCACAAAAAAATAGATATCGTTCTTGGGTGTGTAACAGAGATCAGCAATGAATCGTTTTTTCGCTACTCATACTGACTCATGCAATTGTAAGTATAAGTGCGTAGAAATCATTTAAACTAAACTACTCTGATTCACTCATACTCACAAGAGAAATATTTATGAGTGCGACGTCGACATTATACGCATACTCATAAATGACCTCAGCTTGATTTATAATTTCAAGAAAACACTTACAATACTCACAATGATTCAAATCATTATCTCATCCATTTACCGTTTTAACACAACAGAGAAAACACACAACTTAATAATCAGCGCTGCCAGATAAATTTGCCGAAAAATCGTCTACTTCATACATGTTACTTTAGTAAACTGTAATTGCCAAATCGTCACTTTGCTATTTCTGGGACAAATCTGGCAGCCTCGCATTTTGCTTCGCCTATACACATTGACTTGAGTAGATTCTAAATCAAACACTACAAATGTTGGTAAGTATGAGTACGATGAATAAAATGAAACTTTTGAGTGAATATGAGTTTGAATCACATTGGAATAAGTATGAGTGCGTATAAGTACAAGAATTTATGAGTCATGATTTAGCTCTACTCACTTTTTCACTACTCATTGCTGATCTCTGGTGTGTAAGCCGGACGTTAAATAATGTATTGTTTTTTCTTCGAACACTAATTTTACTTTTAATTCTTTCAGTCGATACTGAACGAACCGATGTTATTTTTTCAATGTTGCAAAGCATTTATTTGAGTTTTTACAATACTGAACAAATAATTTCGATTCGTTCAGTATCGACTAAAAGAATAAGAAATAAAATTGCTTTCGAATCGAAAAAGTATTCGATTAGCCCCAAGATTTAATTTATTTCTACCCAGTTAAAACTACGCCTACAAAATAATGTGTTGAGCAATCAGAAAAACATAAAAGCGCTACTTACAATTCTACAAGGGATGTCCCAAAATTAACGCATTCAAAAGTAAGTCATTATTATTTTACCTATATACATCCAGAAAAAAGTAGTTATACAAGTTGTTTTAGAAGTAGTTAAAGAAGAAAGCTAATAAATAATGAGTGAAAGAAGCTATTCATTTTGAAAAAGTAAGCGAAGTTTTTTAATGTCTTTTCTTCTGTTATCTTTGACTCCCAGCGAAGCATAAGGCTTCAACTCTCCTCTTATACAGGACTCTACGTTCTAGCAGGTGCACCAAAATGCCGGCCTCTTCCCGGCGGGTTCCGCCGATTCTCTTGTTCAAGTTCAGTGCTAGTTCAGTTCTATTATAGTTCTAATTCAGTTCTATAGTTAGATCTATTTTGGTTCTAGTTTAGTTCTAGTTCCAGTCTAACTTATTTCTTGTTCGGATCAAATTCAGTTCTAGTTCCACTTTTGTTATAGTTCATTTCTAGTTTCATTCTAGATAAAGTGTAGTTCAGTTCTTATTCTGTTCTAGAGCAGTTTAAGTTCGGTTCTATTTGTGTTTAAGTTCTGTTCTACTTTAGTTTTGATTCAGTTCTTGTTTAAGGCCTAGTCACTTCTGTTCGAGTTGAGTTTTTTTCAACAATTTTTATATTTCATTATTTTAATTCAATTTACATCAATGAAAAACTTTTCTTGATCTCATTTGTGCTCAACCGTTAATTCATTTCTTTAAATTTCATATATTGTTTACTCTGTTCCTTTTTTTATATTTCTGCTGACAGTGAAATGCAATGAAAAATCGCCAAGTAAATAGTACAAATGCAAATAAAGCCGGAATGAAAGACAAACTAACAGAACCAGAGAACAAATAAAAAAATGTTTCGACTCTTAATACAATTGTAAGTTTTTCAGTTCATTTAACACATTATCCTTCCGCCACTGCATAAGTGTGTGTGAGTTTGTGTAAAATTGTGTAAGACTTTGTTTAGTTGTGTGGACTTTATGTTTGAGGGGTAGAGAGTTAATAACAGTTTGCTTAGTTGTGTGAACTTTAAATAACGCCGGGGAATATGAGAAACTGCTGCAAATAGTTTTTCTGTTCAAGGAATAAAAAGGAATGACCAAAAACAAATTGTTAAACTTATTTAAGGATTTAAAAGACAAATGTGAACACTTTTCTTTGAATTAAGATCTATAAAAAAAACAGAAAACTGTTGCAAGGAAACATTTTTGTATGAAATTAAAACTATAAGACACTGTTTTTAATTTTAAGCATTTTTTTTTTGTCTTCTTCATTTCTTTGATATTATTATTGTTGAAATTTATTTTTAAGTTTATTATTGTTTCCTGTTTTTAATGTTTAATGGAATAGTTTTCTTTTAAGCAAAAAAAGAATAGAAAACTTTAACAACCATCAGCATCGTCATTATCATCATCATTATTGAAATGTTTTTATTATCATCATAATATTATGCACATTCTCTTAATTTGTTGTTTATTTTTTGTCATAGAGCACCAGAAAGGAAAGCAAAGTTTTTAAAAACTTGCATTTTTTTAATTTCAAGTCCGTCGGTCGGTCTGTCTATCTGTCTTTTAGTCGTTCATTCATTGCATTCATACGTTCTTTTTCATCTGTTCATTCATTCATTGCATTAAGAAAATTGCATATTTACTCGCATTTTCATTGTTAGAGACAAAAGTTTCTTAAGTTCAGTTTAGCTTTATATTTCACTCACTTTAAAGGTAAAACGAGTATTTCAATAAGTTTTAATGTAATTCTTTATTTCCTCTCGTCCTCCACTACTTTTCCTTTGTAGTGTAGTTTTTCTTCTACTTTTTTTAGCTTTTCAACAACATGCTACACAAAACTTTTGTTTCCTGTTTATTTGCGCGCAACAAACTAAACAAATTTAATTTAATTTTTTCAGTTGTTATCCAAACTGATAGAAAGACAAATTTAATGCATGATAAATACGAATCTATTCAATCGAAAAAATATAAAAGCAAGTTTTAGTGCAGCAAGTTTTTAGAGCTCTGAATTATAAATCGAATAATTAAAAAAAAAAATGAAACCAATTCATATTTAAATTTAATTGGAGAAAAGTAACAGGTTTCAAAAAAATCAAATTAAATGAAAACCGTTTCATATAAAATCGAATGAAATGGAAACCGGTTCATATTAAATCGAATTAAATATCATCCGGTTTATATACAGGGTGGACCATAAGAAATGTTTTCCATACGGAATATTCCGGGACAAAAATCCCGGGGTCCCGCACATTTTGGAAAAAAATCTCCGTAATTCGCGGGCAAAAAATTGAGAAAAATGGTTTTTTTGAGTTTTTTTTTTTTAATTTTTCAGTTGTCTAAAAGTCCTCAGCGTTAAAGTACGGACATATCAATATATTTAACAAAAAAGTTTGAATTGTTACCAATAGCAATTTTACAATGATGATCGTCGAACCAAAACTTATTCGTTCCTTCATTGTTTTCCCATTCGCAGGTTTTAAATTTTTAAGGCAGTTTTCATAGTAACATCGAAACAAAAAGAAAAACGAGCTAAAACGGCTAAATAGTAGCAACAAGGAGGACTGAATTTGTTAGTTTTTTTTTTGCGTTTCATGTACTTTAAAAAACCAGGCTAAATTAAGCCCGAAAAAGGCTAAGTTGGCATCACTGATACACAGAAAAAAATATCTCAAGAAAATTTTTAACAACACAGTTTGTTAAAAATATAATTTTTGTTCAACAAACTTTTTGTTTGATTCGATGAAAAAATTGATCAAATTTACACTTTGCAAAATAGCACTCAATAAAACATATTTAATAATGAAATACATATTTCAATATTTCTTGATATTCAATAAAACAAATATTTGAATCAACGTAAAAACAGTATTTTTACAACTCTTATCCATTTTATAATAGGTCATAATTCTCATTCGCTTAACGGTTTTATTTGGTTAAATATCTTTAGTTTTGCCAAAGTTTTTTAGAAAAAGGTTTCCTGATGATCTGGCCTAAGCAACCGGCGAAATGCGCATAGGAACTAGCTTATCCCCCAATAATAAATTTTAGTGTATTTATCAAAAACTAAAAATTGGAAATTTAGCACATCATTATTAATAAATAAATAAAGATTCGATAAACATCTTGTTTGATTTATTCAACATTTCCAATTTATTTTAACAAATCACTTAAACATTTTGTTGAAAGCAATTATTTTGGGCAACAACTTTTTTTATTGATTCAATAAACTTGGTTGTTGACTAAAAATTCAATAACTATATCTACAATTTTTTTTATGAATAATGCAAAAATCGTCATCGCAGAAAATTAAAAATTTTTTTTTTATCAAATATTTATGCGATTTTTGTATTCATATATGAAAACTGTTTTTTTCTGTGTATATAGAAATTCTTTGCAAGCAAGGCGAATTCACTTTTCAGGTGGCTTTGAAAATACATTTGAGCTATCTTTTTTCTTACGTAGACATATCGAGAAGCGAAAACAAAAAAAAAAAAAAAATACAATTTGGTGTTGTAGTTGTTGTGGTATTGCCAGCACAGTTTACATGAATTGGACTTGTTTGCAACTTTTCACTCAAAAATGTTGTATTATTTGTACTAGAGTGGCCAGATAACTTTTTTTGTAGAAAATAACCCGAAACTCTTTATATATTCTTCACCACAGGGGTCTAATCACCGCATTCGATACTATCATATCGAATAAACTATTGAATTTTTTTGCATACGATAGACACTGGCGTATCGAATGAAAACTCGATAAATGTAATGTCGAGTTACTCAATGTCGAATGCTATTATTTCAAATTCAATACATTTCATTCGATATCGAGTTTCAAGATACCAAAATAAATAATTTCGATCAATTTTGCTCGATATCGTATGCGGTGATTAGACCCCAGGTATCACAAAATGAATCTAAGACTGTATTAAGTACATATATATATTCTGGGTCCTTATTAGTAGTAAAGTTTCTTAACGATGTACGTGTGTATGTTGAAATAAATTTTCCGAAGACCGCAAAAAATGATGGGAACTAGTTTGCCATATATTTATGTGACAAATGTATTTTTCTTTAAAGTTTTATATTGAAAAAACACCCAGATTGGTCCACAAATGACTAAGATATGAGCAATTTACCATGACTGCCTCTAATATTGGAAAATGGGAAAGCACTATTGTTAATTTAAAGCAAAGCAGTTATTAGTGGTAAACAAATGATTGTCATATTAAACCATAAAATATTTAGAGGAGGACCAGAATTTTGGTTGCCGGTGACAATAATATGGTGAAATTAACCATAATATGTTAAACAAAATCTCGTTCAAAATAATTTTTTTTAAGTAAACGCTTTGAGCATACCTGGTAGATTAATACACACGTGTGTGAAGATAAATATGAAAAGTTAAATATGTTTTTAAAAAATATCGCATGCGATAAAAAATATTTAAAAAAAATATCGCATGCGTATTATAAAGAAAATACGACTATTTATACGAAATTTTACAGTTTTTATGAAAAATTAATAATTTTTATTTAATATTTAAAACTATTTAGATATTTAGTCAGTCTTTTTATATTAAAATTTATGATTTTTGAAAAAATACGACTTAGAGTGAAATTCACATGAAAGTGCTGTGTGAGGGATATGGCCACTGTGTCCAAACCCTTCGATCTCAGGGAATCAAACCTAATGGAAAATGAAGACTATGGACAGGGCTACAATAACCTATAAGCACTTTATCCAAATTATATTTGTGAAAATTTTTATACATTTTTGAAAATTTGACTTAGAGTGAAACTCTCTTGAAAGTGCTGTGTGAGGGATATGGCCACTGTGTCCAAACCCCTCGATCTCAAGGAATCAAACCTAATGGAAAATGAAGACTATGGACAGGGCTACAATAACCTATAAGCACTTTATCCAAATCTATAGTCTTTGGTTCGAGCTTATTTGTGTTGATTTGTTACAGCCGTACCTAAATAAGAGCGGAAGACGTAACGTTTTCTTCCGCTTAGCTTTAACGCTGATATGCCATACCTAAACAAGAGCGTCAACGTTGTGCTGTTTGTGGCAGTGTCAACTTTCTAGTTCAATAAAACCCACATAATGGAAATAAAAAGAAGAAGAAATATAATAAATAACAACTTACAATGTTACAAAAATGCCAAATGCTAAATGAAAATTTTGCAGCAAATTCATAAGTGTTAATGCTAAATTAACCTGCAAAAATTCCAAAATGGGCACACTGCTTCTGTTTATATTTTTTTATTTAACTAAACATGAGCGAACAAATTTACTTTACATCAGTACTAGAACGGTCGTTTAATTCCAGACGTGCATTTTCTTACACATACGTAGACAAAATTAGAAAATTCGTGCAAAAATAAACAAAATTTGTGTAAATATTTTAAATAGGTTGTATTCTTTGTACACATAAATATCATATAAAAGTAAATAAATTGAAAAGGTTTTAAAAAAGTGACGTGTATATAGAAAAAAAAAATATATAATAAAAACTACTAAAAAAAAACTCTTCAATATAAAATTTTACACGTAAGTAAAGAGAAATTTGCGGTTATTAAGAGACAAAATCATCATGTGTCAAAATATATAAGAAACTAGCTGGCTCTCTTAACTTTTATTTCAGTTTAAAAAGCAAATTAAGATGACAGACTTTTTGTTTGTTTTTGATTACACATGTTAATAGAAAAATCGCCATTTATTTGGGAAATTTTTGTTTGTTTTTGATTACACATGTTAATAGAAAAATCGCCATTTATTTGGGGAAAATTATTAATTTTATCTAGAAAAGAACGGATTGTAAACTGTCTACCTAAAAACGAATTAAATTTATTTGTCATTTTAAAGAATGAAGCAAAAAACCAATATAAAATCGCAACTGTTTTACGTTGAATCGTATGAAACGTGAAAAACTTTAAAAGGGATCGAATAAAATTTGAATCTATTCAAAAACAATTGAATGCAATTTTAACAAAGTTACATAAAATCGAATTAAAAGTGCTTGATATAAAATCGAATAAAGTGTAAACCAGTTAATATGCAATCGAATTAAAAATTAAAGCGATTCATTCAAAAACGAATAAGTACACAAAAAATTTTATAAAAATTACCGGATCAAATTGGAAACGAATAAAATATGAACCGGTTGGTATAGAATCAAATTAAGATTAAACCTGTTCACATACTATAGTTCGAAATGTATTCAATCCTTTTACATATAACGCAGTTTATGCTTAATTAATAAAAAATATGATTTAGCTTATTTAAAAAAAATAAGTAAGAGTGCTATATTCGGCTGTGCCGAATGTTAATACCCTTCACCATGGTGCGATTAAAACAGAAATTATATAATTTTTGGTGCCCATTGCTCTAAGCCCGCCCACTTTTTTCGGATCTCTTGTATTGGCTATCCAGTACCACCCATCTTTTAAAGGATTTTGTGTATTGACAACCCAGTGCCCATGTTCTGTAACTCTCGCGTCGAGAAAGTTTTCGATTGAGATGTGTGAAATGAAACAAAAATTTCATAAATTGAAACAAACAGCTGTTTTTCTCACTTAACTGTGTCTGTTACTTTTTTTGGCGAGTACAAGCTGTCACGTAAGGAAATTACTCGCCAATTTACAGAAAAAGTGTTTCTGTAACATTTTGGTGAGAAAAGTTCCGGCTTTGAACTGTCAAATAAACTCACGAATAAAAATGGGGCGAGAAAAAAATTTAACACTAAAAAACAATTAAAAATGCAGAATGCAAAGAATAATAATAATATTATTTTATTCTTGGCACATTTTTCATTGTTTTATTATTTTGCTTTTAACATTTTTATACAATATACGAATGTATTCAAAGCACGTTTGCAAACAACAAACATTAAAGTCGCTCTTTACACAATTTGGCATAGCCGACGGTTGTGTTTTCGCCGCCGTCGTTGAAAAATTTTCAATTTAAGTAAATTTTGGCCGCCGTCAACGATATGTGTTACTGACGTTCTGAACGCCTGCAATGTCACATCGGCTTCGAGTGCAATATTATGACATTTATAACGTAACGACGTAATGTCTTTTGATAGTTTTCGACATGAGTTACAGACACACATTTTTCTCACTTTTCGAGAAACGATGGAATATTTTGTTTCACATCTTTTCGATGCAAGAAGTTCTCACTAAAGTTACAGAACATGGGTACAGGTATGTGTATCAAATTTCGACAATTTTTCCCCTACCGTTCTCCAGATAAAAGAAAATAAATTTTCTGCCATGCCCACTTCTCAAATCCAAATTTTGTAGGATGCTATGTTTTGATAGCGAAGATGCTTGTACTTAATTTGGAAACGTTAGCTCTAACCGGTCTCCAGTTATACAGAGAAAAAAAAAAACAACAGCAAGGGATATATGGGTAAAATTTGAGGCAGTCATGGTATTTGGCTCATATCTTGGCCACTTGTACGGAGTATATGCGACATTAAGAAAGAACAACCTGGTCCCTATATTTTCTGGGGTCGTCGAAACCCCCATTTCAACATACACACGGACATCGTTAAATCATCTTCGCAACTCATAAGGACCCAGAATATTTATAGGGTCTAAGTTCAATATATATAATATATGCAGGAATAACAAACGAAATGACAAACATATACATATATACCCTTTCCACCTGTGGTGAACAGGTTCCTGCAAAATCAACTGAAATGTAAACCGGTTCTTACAGAACCATTAAAAACTTGAATTGAAAGAGATATAAACTTTTTTAAATAATCCATGAAAATACGAACCAGATTATATAAGGTGAAATGTGAACTGATTTATCTCCAAATGCATAAAGTGTGAAATCGTTCTCTTAAAATTTAATAAAATGTGAACTTCTTTACGATGGAGCCGAATTAAATGTTAAAAAATTGGTATAGTTTGCTTCCCATAAAAAGGTAACAAAGTGACAAAATAAGGTAGTTAGAGCTTTTATTACATTTAAAGCAACTAATTAGTTTTTATTTTGTCTTATTTTTACCCATTCATTGTGAACACCCAGTAAAAATGTTGCCATCATTGTGAATCTCACTTTATTTTCTAGATAATAAAAGAAAGTTTTTAAAAATTTTTATTTCAAAATGTTGAAGTTTTATTCTATTGATGTATTAAATAATACATAATTTGATTTCTGATATAGCTGGCGATTAACTTGGCTATTTTTACCATTTGTATTATTTCGGCGATTTTGTTTAACAGCTTGTAATTTTTTGTTATCATTGCTAACATAAAAAACTCGCAAATTTTTTCACATGTTTTTGTTTTATTATCATATTAATTGAATTTTATATTCAGTCACTATTTAATTTAAATATGTAGTATGTATGCAGGTCAAAACTGCAGTAATAAAATCGGTGAGTCTGCAGTGTACGATCTTTTAGGCCCGTTTTCACAACTTACCGATAGCTTAAAGTAGACTTTAAACGGCCTTATAAAAACTGTTCCATTATTAAAACTTTACTTTTACCAAAAGTGAGCGATAAAGTAAATTAAGGTCCATCCTACTTGCTAGGTAAAAGTAAAGTTGCAATAATGGAACAGGTTTTATACGTCCGATAAAATCCTACCTTTAGCTATCGGTAAGTTGTGAAAACGGCCCTTAGACTTGTGTACTTAATTTAAGTTTTTTAACTGAATACATGATTGATCGCTATTTTATGTTATTTAAAAAAAAATTACAGAAACAACACAAAATTTACTTTCGGCGAATTTCTTGTATTTTTCTCAGTTTTTGGCGATTTTTGAATGAAGTATTACACTAGCGTTTTTTGTATGCAAAATTTAATAAAAAAAAAAAAATTTACAAAAACTGAACAAAATTGACGTTTGGCGATTTCTGACATCCGGTTTGGCGATGGAGCTCGAAAAAATCTGACAACCCTGGTCATGTTGTTTAACGCTTCTCTATAAAAATGCCTAAATTAAATTCTATTGTTTTCAAATTGTATCTCTGAGATACACAACATGTACAACAACATTTTCAGCATAACTTCACGTTCAATGTCTGTCGCTATTTTTTTTTTTACTTCTCGGCTGAATGCTTTAAGTTTTTGTCTCTGTTTACGATATAAACAACTATAATTATGGCTGGTTGGCGTTTTTAAGTTGGAATCACTTTAAAACAGTTGGATTTTGAAATACGGCGAGTTGAATTAGAACTATCAAAAGCGGTAGAACAGTAAAAGAAAAAAATCTAAGCAAACTTTTTTAAGTTACTTCAAGTGCGAAATAATTTAAAATCGGGTTTCATTTATAAAATATAAAAAAAGCTTCCTTTCGTGATAAATAAATTTTCTTCAGAATATTCTACATTTAATTATAAGCCGTTAAACTTAATTCTCAATTCTACCAACTTTCTCAGTATCCAGGACAATTTTTTTAATTTATCTTATAAAAAATCGCCACGTTTCCTTTTAATAATTAATTTATACCTACATATTTGTAATTTTTTCAACGTGTTATTGTTCTATTTACACAGTTTTTTTTAAAACAAATAAACAACAATAAAAAAAATCAAACTTTTTGAAGACAAAAATAATACAAACTCTTATTATTTGTTTGTGAGTGCGTTTGTAAGTGCGTTTGTATGTGTTTGATTCTGAATGAACTTTAAAAAGAGTGTAAACTCTAAAGTTTTAAAGAGTACGTCATCAGTGTTACCAGATAGGGGAATTTATCCTTAAATTGAAGATTTAAACCTTTTTATTTATGCATAATACATTTAAAAAATTTTATTTTGTTTTCTTTCATTCCGCTAAGTTCTAAAAATTTATGTAAAAGAAAATGTAAACAAGTTTTAAAGTTTTTGGTTTAAAGACCATAAATCTCTAAGAGAATTTTGTATAATTTAAACAGTTAAAGACAATTTTGAACCAATTTTTTATAATCACTGTAAACAAAGAATTTTCTTAACCCTTGTTATAATTGATTTTTAAAGGTATTTTCTTAGTACGCTTTACTTTTGTGTCTTAAAATACAAGATTATTTCGTAAGCTATAGGAAAAAAATGTGTGAACTCTTAATACTTTAATGGGTCGATTACGGACCCCAACTGGACTAAAGTTGTGTTGCTAGCAGCGAAATTAGGGAACGCCGCTCATGTTAAAATATACAAATTTTTTTAATTTATATTTAACAACAGCGGCGTTGGCTGATCCGTAATCGACGTAAAAGTTTTCGTTGAAAAACTTGACTGCTTGTAAAAAATCATTAAAACTTTTTGGCAACACTGTGCGCATAAACGAAAAAAGCCTATTTTAAGGATTTTTAAAGAAATACTAGGCCGACTTCAAAACGCGGCTTCACCTATTTGTTCCTAACAAAATTTGCTTGTGAAAAATATTGATAAACATTTATTATTTCATACGAAAAGTTTGACATTTATCAATGTTACATTTCTCGCGAGCTTGCAGGCTTAACAGGTAACTTTTAACCGTTTGCGTTTTGAAAAATTAAAAAGAAAGAAAATTTACAAAAGTGACTGAAATTTTTATTTGGGGCGATAAAGGATCTGTGAGCGCCAATGTTTATATATAATTTCCAGCAATTCGTTCGCTATCTTATTAATAGCAGCTTCAAAAGCGCAAAATGTGGCTGAATTATCCATGTACACAACTGAGTTCACGAGTCCCCACAAAAAATTGTCTAGTTGTATAAAATCAACCAACTGAGCTAACGACAAACTCGCCTCTTAATAAGTTCTTGGCATCGCTTGCAGGTGGCAACCTCTTGTTGAAATCACATTTCTTACACAGCACGAATTTTGATAATTAAATTCATTTATTTGCGTTGGTTGTTTGGTTTTTAGTCTATTCATGGTGAAATGGCAAACCTTTCTGAACATTTTTGGCACTGTCACATTTCACGAATCTTTTTGTTACACTAAAATAACCAAATAGCAAAAAATCAACCTAATGAAATAGTTTTTCGTCACCCTCTCTGTGAGAGATAGAAATAGAATTGATTTTCTTCGGTCAACCCTTTTCACGAATTGGTTTAATTGTTGTATGTACATAATAATTTGTAACGTTCTTTTCTGTTATTAATCAACTGTTTTGTTTCTGTTCAATTGAATATCTGTATGTGTGCTTTCTTTTCCCTTTTTCGATGTTTTGCTGCAGCAAAATCTGTTTTTAAAATCGATCGATTTTTATCACATACCGGAGTTTAAAAAATTTCCAAATTATCTAAAGAAATCTAATTTATAACCAAAGAATATAAAGGGCATAATAAACCACACAAAATGCTTGGCAAACACACACATTGTTTTCGTTTGGCGTTTGCCAATAAACAACACAAATATACTCCGTACAAACATTATTTTTTTGTTTTTTTTTTTTTGTTTTTAATGAATGCAGGCAATTTTGTTGCGTGTTGCTTTAAACAGAGAAAAAATATTAGTGGTATTCACACCAAACTTGTTAATTTGTTACTCGGTAGTTTGTTAATTTGTTAAAGTTACCAACTGTGAACGACCCCCTCTTTAAAACTTTGTAAGTCTGGTAACTTTCGTAGTAAAACAACTGATTTATTGTTCTGACACAATTTATTATTCTGGAAAAAATAAAACATGCCACGAGAAAGTGTAAAAAAAACAATTGAAAGCCATTTAATTACTCATGCTTTGACACAAATAACGTTTGCTGGAGTTAAGTAGTGAGTTACCAACTAACAACTATTTTATCAGGGGTGCCGTGTCGTTAATTTTTTAAATGTTATTCCGGTAGCGCGTTAAATATACAAAAACAAAATGCGTGTAAAAAAGTAACGATTAACGACTAACAAACTAACAAGCTCGGTGTGAATACCGCTATTAAATATACGCAAAGAAATTAAAGTAACAGATGATTTAAACAACTAGCTGTTTTGTGGCTAGCAATATTAATAAAAAAAATTGAATTTACTATTTAAAATTATTTTTATGCTTCCTTTTTCAACGTCTTCACTCTGCAAAGTTTTCGCTCAAATGAATACATTTTGCATTAGACTCCACAAATGTGTGACAAATATCCAAAATGGGTTCCAAACATAAAAAATATTTAATATTTCTACAAACATTGCTTCAAATGTTTGTCCAAACAGCAACCACCCTAATTAACAACACAAAATATTTTTACAAAAGTAAAATTTTGACTTGTTTCTACTTAAGCTTACAAACGTCTATCTGGTAACCTTTAAAACAAAAATAGTTTACAAAAGAAAAAATTGTACTCATTAATGAGATTAATGAGCAGGGTTGTCAGATTTTTTTGAGCTCCATCGCCAAACCGGATGTCGTAAATCGCCAAAAATCGCCAAACGTCAATTTTGTTCAGTTTTCGAAATCTTTTTTTTTTTTTTTAATTAAATTTTGCATACAAAAAAAGCTGATATAATATTGCAGTCAAAAATCGCCAAAAACTGAGATAAAATACAAAAAATCGCCGAAAGTAAATTTTGTTTAGTAACTGTTATTTTTTTTTTAAATAACATAAAATTGTTTTTGACTGCAGGTTTTTAAACCTTGGAATTAAAAAGTGACTGAATAATTCACTTAAAATTATAATAAAACAAAAATCATGTGAAAAAAATTAGGTAGATTTTTTTTTTTAAACTAGTAATGATAACAAAAAAGGACAAACTGTTAAAAAATCTATAAGTATGTATGTATATATTTATATATATTTAGCTGGAGAGGCCTGACTCCGCTTATGTAAATAAAAGTGCAAATTTTTTATTTCAAAATCGCTGAAATAATATAAATGGTAAAAATAGCCAAGTAAATCGCCAGTGATATCAAAAATCGCCACAAAAGTCGCCAGTCGCCAAACGGAAAATCCCATCGCCAAACACGTTTCAAAATCGCCACGTTTGGCGAGAAATCGCCATATCTGACAGCCCTGTTAATGAGCTTAATTTAGCTTTTTTTTTTATTAAGGAGAGAGATCACAACAAAGAGATCTTTTCTACTTGAAGACTCTTTTTCTTAAAATAATAGCAAAATAAAAATATTGAGTACCGGTAACATTTTTTTTTCTTTAATAATCAATTTGTGTCAGCGTTACCACTTTCTGAATAATTATTGAAAACATTATGTGTTTCGAAAATTGCGAAATAATTCTGCAACACTTTTTCGTACGTTACGTTTTTTGTTGTAATTTAATAATTTTAATGACCTTTATCGTCGTTGACGTTTTTGTGGCGAAAGTTAGGCGTTTGTAAAAATAGTTATCGTGGTTAGCAAAAACGACATACGACACTGTTTGCAAATTTATTACAAAAAGGTTATCGTGGTTGGCGAATTTGTAACAGAAACAGTGTTTAAATTCTTTGGATAATTTCTAAACCATTACATCTTTGTAAAACTTTTGTTTTATTATACTCATGGGTATTTAATTTATTTAGGTTTATGTAAAAGTTATTGATGCTGCTATTCAGGCAAACAGTTAAACTGCTACAGAACATTTCCGGTAAACTTCAAAAGGCAGTGATTTTTAAAGGCCGTCGCGTTTACCGGATCTTGCCGGTTCTATTAATTATATTTTAGCATTTAAAAAAATCATAAAAATAAAGAGCAAAAAAACCCAATAATTCATAACAATAAAAAGGTAATTAATTTTAATATACCAAATATAAAAAATTGGTTAAAATACAAAATAATGCATTTTGATATAAAAATGTATGTAATTGCACAGGTATTGCACATTAGGGTGAAAAAAGCTTCCGCACAGTAAGCGATTCCTAAAACTCCATATTATGTGCGAATTTTATTTTTGGAAATTGAAACCCATTTGATTTTGAATTAGACTTATGAAAAATGGTTTAATGTTGCAGATTATATATGAATTTAAACAAAAACGAACTTATTTAAGGCAAGAGTAACTGATTTTATGATGAAAATAAATAAATAAAAACAAAACTTTAACGCTTTCGGTGCGGAAACTTTTTTCACGAAAGAGGAAAAGTGACACCATATTTTTTACATTTTTTTATGCCCGACACGGCTATGAGGTGGTATTTATGATATTTGCAAAAATTGCAAAAAGTTATATCCCTATTGCACATGTATGTATGTATGTACATTAGGGTGGCAGCTAAATTTCAACTTTGGATTTTCAAGATCTCCCGCGCGGAATATTGTGCCACATGGTCTAAAACTGATGTGGAAAAAATTTCAGCCAAATCGGATAACTTTTACCCCTGCCCCTTTGAGGTCAAAGTTCAAATGATAAAAAAAAAAATTCCATACAAGCAAAAAAATTTTTTTTCCAATTTTTTTTTTTTATCATTTGAACTTTGACCTCAAAGGGGCAGGGGTAAAAGTTATCCGATTTGGCTGAAATTTTTTCCACATCAGTTTTAGACCATGTGGCACAATATTCCGCCCGGGAGATGTTGAAAATCAAAAGTTGAAATTTAGCTGACACCCTAGTAATCATGCTCTTAAATAGGGCCAAAAACTGCATTTTCCAGTTTTTTACCCCAATTTAGAACAAAAATGCGATGTCGAAAAAAAATTTTTAAAAAAAATTTAAAAAACCTGGTATTAAGAGCAACAAAAAATCTTTAATGTGTGCTTATCAAAACTAAAAAAAATTTTTTTTTGAAAATTTTTTAGAGTAAGCCCCTAACAAGCCTCAAATTTTTTTTTCAGAGTCACTTTTGAAACTGAAAATCTTGTCCGATCGAAATGAAATTTTTTGTTGTTAATAAGCTTATAAAGCTTACTAATATTAAAAAAAAAAAAAAAAAAAAAATCGAAAAAAAAATTTTTTGCTTGTATGGAAATTTTTTTTTTTATCATTTGAACTTTGACCTCAAAGGGGCAGGGGTAAAAGTTATCCGATTTGGCTGAAATTTTTTCCACATCAGTTTTAGACCATGTGGCACAATATTCCGCCCGGGAGACATCAATATTAATACAAAAAAATTGCTCCATACATTTAGCTGCCACCCTAATGTACATATTTTCTTATCATTTATCATAATAGATCTTAAGTTTTCGTTTTTATATCAATATGCATTGAGAACGTGAACTCAACTGCTGTTATTTACATAATTCCGATAGCAATACGTAAAATATCAGGAAACATAAGTTCGACCTTTTTAATATTTTCTATTTTATATTAAGTTTTATTTCTGGGAGATACGTTAACGCACGAAATTTATGGTTTCGAATTCTCTTGCTCATTTGGAAAAAAATTCAATAATAATGGTACTTCGTTATTGGCTTTACCAGCTAAACATTTCGGGCTGGATTTCTAAAGAATGAAGCATTAGAAGAAAATAGTGCTACAATGGTGTACCTTCGTACTGAAAAAAGTACAATAGATAGAAATTTTTCATCAGGGGTCTGCCTTTCAATTTCTGTAATGTAAAAAATAACCATTGAGACAACGTGAAGCCATAAAGCTGGTAATTTAATATTGTGCACAGTCATATGATTTATTTAATTTTATTTTATAAAATTACATTTTCTATGCGATCAGAGTTGCATTTTCTTGTAAAGTAGCTGAGTCATTTGATTTTGCAACTTTTTTGTGTGATAATGTGGCATTGAAAACAGATTAGGCAGACATTTTTTTATGTCACATAGAATTCTGTAAGATTTTCGTGTACATGAATTGTACGTTTGTGTGGGAAAGTGAATCCCGCCCTTAACTAATGAAGACCATTTTAAAATTTAGTCACATTATCTATAGAATGATGGTAAGGGACCAATATTTTTATAAGATTTAAACATTAATTTTCCAAAAAAAAAATTGATTTTTTTATGGCTTTGAAAAATTTTGGCCAACCGACCTTGTAACTTTTTAGTTCAGTGCTGGTAACACTGAAACAAATGACGTCACAACACAAGCAGCTCTTTTTTTGTTTGTTTGTTATTTGTGCGAGAACTAATAAAATGAAAGTTAAAAAAAACAAATACAATTTCTTGTGTTTAAAATAAAATAATAATGAAAAAATATTAACTACATAAATAAATTAATTACTAAAATTAAATCAATGCTTGTATATATTCAGTACGTCAAATGTAAAAATTAAATTTATGTGAGTGATAACAAAAACAAGAGGTAGAAATTTAATGTGGTGAAACCAAAACAACAAAAATACAACTTTTAAAGACAATAGGAACATGAAATTGGTTCAGTGTTAATTTGTTTGTTTTTTTTTTTTTTTTTTTTTTAAGTTTTATATTATAAAATTAAATTTATGTAAAAGTATGTAGGTACTCGTATTTAATAAAAATTTTAGAAAATTTATTGATTGATTTTTAAAAGACTTTTGTGTATTAATGTGTGTACGTGTATGTGTGTGAGTTTGCCGGGAACAAAGTTGATGTTTATTGACAATCGCGTGACTTTGTATTATTAAATTTTATTCGTTTGTTGGTTTATTAAAAATTTTGTTAGAATATTTAAAATATAATTTTCGAGGATGTTATTGTTAATTATAATAATTTATTTAAATTTCACAAAGTTCAATTTATTTATGAAAACAAAAACAGAACGCAAAAAACGCCAGTGTAAAAGAGTTTAAATAAAATTTGTAAAAAAATATTTTTGTGCAAAATATTTACAACAGTTATAAATTGACAATAAATTTTTAAATTTTAATACAGGTCATGGTTTTTATAAATGCTGATGTAAGTTTTTCATTATTGTTTTTTTTCTATTTATTTAAATTATCAAGTTATCATTAGATAATCTCTTGTTTTTTACAATAAATTTAATATGACAGGTTAATAAAACTTTTAGGAAAAAAACTTGAATTAAATTAAATTATTTATTATAAGTGGGTAATTATTTCAGTTAATTACAGGTAAAACAATTTTAACCCACAAAACACCACCAAAAAGATACCAGAATTTTTAACCCCTAGATCAACGTTAATTTTTTTAATAATTAGTATTGTGGTTATTTTGTTGAACTATTTATGGTTTTTAATCCAAATTTTTTAATATTTTTAATTAGGCTTAAGTTCATGAAATTTAATTTTTATTAAATTATTTGTATGAAGAAAGGAATTTTACAACATGAAAATTAATTAAAATTGTTATTGTAATCTTTCATTCTTGACGTGGCTCGGGCTCGAACCCTGGCCGGCAGGTTACCATGACATGTTTCGATCGCAACCACTCGATCTCCTCAGATGGATTTGCCGTCTTACACTCGCAGCCATCGACGACTGCTGACTTCACTAGTCAAACATCAATCCTTAAACCAAATTGTATTTTAACATTTGGTAGATCGAAATTTGCTTTCCTGAATGATTATTCATCTTAATTGATTTTTACATGTTTTTTCCTTTACTTCTGTTTTTTCCTTTTTTTTTTGTTTTTTCACTTTGTCTTTCTCTTTTCTGTTGACCTTTTTCAGCACAACTTGAAGGACAAATGTACACATAGAGCTCGTGCCTTAGCCTTAACAATAATTAGTATTGTGGTTATTTTGTTGAACTATTTATGGTTTTTAATCCAAATTTTTTAATATTTTTAATTAGGCTTAAGTTCATGAAATTTAATTTTTATTAAATTATTTGTATGAAGAAAGGAATTTTACAACATGAAAATTAATTAAAATTGTTATTGATAATCTTTCATTCTTGACGTGGCTCGGGCTCGAACCCTGGCCGGCAGGTTACCATGACATGTTTCGATCGCAACCACTTGATCTCCTCAGATGGATTTGCCGTCTTACACTCGCAGCCATCGACGACTGCTGACGTCACTAGTCAAACATCAATCCTTAAACCAAATTGTATTTTAACATTTGGTAGATCGAAATTTGCTTTCCTGAATGATTATCTATCTTAATTGATTTTTACATGTTTTTTCCTTTACTTCTGTTTTTTCGTACTTTCGTCAAGAATTTTTCTTGAAGTCCAAGTACATTTTTTTTTTTTTTTTTTTTTTTTGTTTTTTCACTTTGTCTTTCTCTTTTCTGTTGACCTTTTTCAGCACAACTTGAAGGACAAATGTACACATAGAGCTCGTGCCTTAGCCTTAACAATAATTAGTATTGTGGTTATTTTGTTGAACTATTTATGGTTTTTAATCCAAATTTTTTAATATTTTTAATTAGGCTTAAGTTCATGAAATTTAATTTTTATTAAATTATTTGTATGAAGAAAGGAATTTTACAACATGAAAATTAATTAAAATTGTTATTGATAATCTTTCATTCTTGACGTGGCTCGGGCTCGAACCCTGGCCGGCAGGTTACCATGACATGTTTCGATCGCAACCACTCGATCTCCTCAGATGGATTTGCCGTCTTACACTCGCAGCCATCGACGACTGCTGACGTCACTAGTCAAACATCAATCCTTAAAGAAAGATTATCAATAACAATTTTAATTAATTTTCATGTTGTAAAATTCCTTTCTTCATACAAATAATTTAATAAAAATTAAATTTCATGAACTTAAGCCTAATTAAAAATGTTAATTTTTTTTTTTTAAATTTTGTAGAATTTTTCAATGTAATTTAAAAACATTTTCAATACAATTACACAATTTATTAAATCGTGACCTCTTTTACACATTCATGACCCATACTTCCAACTGTGTTATAAAACACTGTTTGGATGTGACAATTCCTTAATTGTACCGTCTCAATGGCAAAATTGTACCAAATTGATATAAATTGTACCAAAACTTCGCTATAAAATAAAGAAGCAAACATAGTAATTCATAACACTTTTTATTCAATAAAGTTATAAACAAAACAAGTAAAAACTATACAGCCCAATTATTAATAAAAATTCTCCGGTAGTTTTCTCCCTTTTCCATCTTTCCTATGTAAATTCAATTGTAAAAATTGGAAAAGGGAAAAAACTCCCGGGGAATTTTTATTCATAATTGGGCTGATAGTCGGTCAAGCCCGACCATTTGATACCCCACGCCACAGAATATAAAGACTCTATTTGGTACCCATGGGCAATCATGGACCAGCCAGAACAAAATTATGTTAGGAGGTAAAGCGTCATGTGAAATTTCTTTGTTAGACCATTACATATTTAGATATCTTCATCTATATGAGATTTTCTTGCCCATAAGTGATTTTAGAATATATATATATATATTATATGGGACCTATGTTCAATATTGTACCCACCATTCTTTATGATATGTTAGCCATCTTAAAAGTAATTGTAGCCAATGTTTATGTCAATACCAACATTTTTTAGGAAGTTATGGAATTAAAAGCTTTCCGAGAATAGTATAAAAATATATGGACCGATTCCAACAAAATTTGGTAAGATTGATTGCAATAAAACAAGTTTTGCTCAAATTTAATCTTAATACCAACATAATAAGAGCCTATAAACACAAACACTATTCCGGAAGGAAGTTTGTATGGCGGCCATGTGAAATTACGAACCGATTCTTACCATTTTTAGTAGGTTTCGTACATTTGAATTAAAAGCAATGTACAAAATTTCATCAAATTACCTTCAATATTGCAACCTGCACTTTGCGCTGGTGGTAACATGGACAAAAACCCAACCATTCTGCAACCACCCGGACTGAGGGACATGGTTAAATCGACTCATACAGCGATATTAAGTCGATGGGTATTCTAAAAGTTGGGTCTATTTTGTAGTGTTACACCCACCAGCACATATGCATAATACCATCTCCACTATCGAGGTGGGGGAATACAAAATAAAAAGGTATAACCAATTTGACTTTTCTTGTCAAAATCAGACAAAATTTTCAACAGTGTCACAAAAACTAAATTGGCGATTTAGATACACTTGATTCCAGGCTTCATACAGGGATATACTTATGTATGTATGCATGTACTTAATATGTTAGTATAACATCATAAACACAAATTAACTAATTATAATGCAATTTTTGGTAGTTCTGGTCAGAGCTGGAGATATGTTAATAAAGTTTAGTATTGAAAAGAAAAGTAAGTTAATCCACCTAAAAGAAATCATAAAACTACGTGGGTTTTATTTATTGTAATTGTACCAAAAAAGGATGAATTGTACCAGAGTACTAAATACGTTTCGATTGTACCAAAATTGGTACAATTGTACCACAAATCCCATCAGTGTTATAATACCCTTAACTTTAAGAGAATTGAGAATACTTATTCACTAAGGCATATTATCATACAGAATTGAAACACTCATTTACATTTTTCACAAAAAATATATTTTACACTTAATTTGTTGAAATATATTATATTTAGCAAGTAAACATTGCCAAAAATGGGAGAACTTGACAATTGGTAACGTTGCTTTCAAAACAAACATCTTTTTGTCATTGATCGATCTTTTTTCCACTAACATATCTAATGATGACACTTAAATAATCGAAAGATGTTAAGGTGGCCCAACCAAAACGCACGATGTTATTTGTAAATAAAACAAAAAGTTTTTAGAGATTTATCTTAATATTTTTTATTATTATAGAAGAATCTATGACAATAATGTGATACAAAATATTATGGTCCATATTTACAATGACTCTCCATAATAAAAGTTCAATATCGTTAATGTGCCGAATTATCTCATCCTTTACCTCTTGAATTGTTCTTGGCTTATTGACGTAACCTTTTTCTTTTAAATATCCCCAAAGAAAGAAGTCCCACGGTTTTGTGAATAAGACCAAAAGTTGTAGACAGATTTTAATTATTTATTGTTTGTTTGGAACTTTGTTTTCTATTAATGTTAAAAAAATAACAGCTTAGCTGCATTTTTTATTTTTTTTTTATTATATTGACAAAAAAAAAAAGACTGCTCAAATAAAACAAAAAGTTTAGCCTTCTCGTTCTCAAAATCGGGAAATAACGGTATATCTCGAAAACTAGAACTAGCATAAAAAAAAAACGGTTAGCACCACTGGATTCTGCGTAATTGAATTAGGTTTACTTGCTGGGTGTTCCACTATCCGGATTTTTTTCTAAAATATTATTAGGCGGATTAAAGTAGTTTTCAGGAGGGGATTTAATATTGGACCGATATTGAATTGTTCATCACAAGTATAAAAAAACTTAAAATATACCAAATTTCAGTACAGTAATAAAATTTTTGTAGAATTAATTGTTTCTTAAAATGGTTTTCGGAAGGCCATTTTATAAGGGGCTCATGGTAAATAATGGGCCCATCTTCACAGAATTTGAGTATGATTTCCAGTCATATAAAACGAATTTGTTAATTTTTAAACAAAAATTGCATTTTAAGCCTTACGCGACATTCTTCCTTATAAAATGTTGGTAAAACTTGAGTGCGTTTTTAGCCTTACGCGACGCGACATCCTTCCTTATAAAGGGTTGCTAAAACTTATTGAGAAAAAATGCTAGATTTTGTTAAAATAAAAGCTAAAAAATGCTAAATAAATGCTGGAGTAAATGGTTAACAAAATTAATATAAAAAATAAAGAAAAATCTTCATTAAAGTAAGGGCCAAGCAAATTTGCTCTTTAATATGCTGCATTTTGTCCTTCAGCTTTCGCGACAAGATGTCAAATAGCCATTTGCAAAGGTTTGTCAAATTATATACAGGCGCAATTGAACTGTACACAGCACATAAACTCTGCCGAAATTTGTAAAAAATTTTTTAAAAAGGAACTGTTGCTTTCACCTATTATTTTAACATTAGGTGCTTAACTTTTACTAATTTTTGATTTGTATTTCAGGTTTATATATCCACATTAATATAGATGGGATTCGACCGAGTATTTACCTGATGTCTGGGTAAATACCGGGAATATTCCTTTTTTGGGAACTTATTTGGGTTAATAAAAAAACAAATGAATATGGCAATAATTAACTGTCAATAAAATTAATTTAATTTAAAATTTCTTTTCGTTTTTTAAAAACTTCGTTAAATACTAAAATTCTGGCTAGATCTAGCATGAAAATGCAAAATTGGCAACACTGCTTATAACCCTTCCACTGACATCGTCGGTACAGCTGTACCACTATGTATTTTACTTGGTTTAGTGTTTTACTATTTTTTTAAATAAAATATACCTTTTTCGTCAAAAATAAGCGATATTTTTAACAAAAAATCGACACGTAATACATATTTATATATGTTTATAGAAAAGGCGTCATAACGCTGCGTACTATGACAAGTGTCTTCATTTTTGACCCCATGACACTTTTCATCATGGTGATGTCAACCTTAACATCACTTGGCCAAAGTGTCAACAGAGTCAAAATGAAATTATGTCATCAATGGGATGACACATCGGCATCACAGAAATTACGAACATGTCCTCAGTGCGATGACGCAGTAACATTGGAGAAAGGACACATTAGCATCAATTTAATGACAGTTTGTAATTAAGTCAAAGTCATTTGAATTGAATAAAGTCAAAGTGAGAGAATATTATTATTTACTTTCCCGATACATATGTTTGTTTCACGTTTGTTGAATTACGACCTTTGTTTACACCAGAACTCTCAATAATAAGACAGCAGCACCATGCCCCATATGGTTTTCGTAATCATTCTACTTTAAAAATTTGATGGATTTAACTAAATAATTAAAAAAAAAATAGAATATAGGAACGAAAATAATGTTAATAATATGCGAAATGTGGCATCGAATTGATGTCACTAAAGTCATAAAATAGATGACACTTAAAAAATGACAAAATTGTACGAAGACGTTAATCATTGGATTGATGTTACTTTTTGCATCATTGATGCCATTTGTAGTAAGATTGATGTCACAATTCTGATGTTAAGGCATCATCAATATGAAGATGCATTTTTCTATCAGTGTACCCGTTATAAAAATATCGTGCTATTTTATCTCTGTTTTGGTAATGAAACGATTTGTTTAAACATTTTTTTTTTTAATTCTTTTAATATTAAAATAAAAATGGTTTTGCTTCTACGTAAAGTTTTTAAATTAGTAAGTTAATCAAGTGAGATATGTATTTCAATGAATTTACAATTTTTTCAATACAGTTTCATAACTTCTGTTTTATTTATGTGTTCCAATAAATTTACGAGTTTTTTTAACTACATGTTCAGAAATTTAAATTTTAACTATGTTAATTCGAATTACTCTAAAACCAATACAAATAAAAAACACTATTGAGCTCGTGTGTTGAATCCATTTGAAATTGATATCTTTTTTTTAAGAACATTTGAAATCTATTTTATTTAAACACGTTTTTTTTATTTTTCTAGCTTCAACGTTATTTAAACTTATTTGCTTTCCAAATTAAATATGTCAAAATAAATTTTTTTTTTATTTGCAACCAGTCTGGTCTTGAAGAAAAACTTGTGTATTTTAAGTAGAGCATGACAAAAAATTGTGAGTGGGGGTTACAATTTTGATTTGAAAATCATATGAAAATTGTATGTATTTTTTCATTTATGACATGGAAACCAGGTTTTTTTGTGATTGATAGAAGTTTTTGAAAAAATATTCAAGTTGATTTTTGTAAGAGATTAAAGAACACTGGTTGTATGTTACTTTACTCTCTTACAAAAAACGGTTTGATCGATTACGACAACGACAACAGGAATAAGGCTGAATATCTTAAGAAACACAACTTAAAGTTATGGCTATTAATAGTTAGATTTTATATCTTTATAAAGACCCTCAAGATTTCCTTTAAAAAGATAGTCCATCCAACTAGTTATTCGTTAATGGGAGCTAAAAAATTGCCACATTTGACGAGAAACTTCCGTGAGAAATTTGTTGATAGTATCAATAACGAAAGAACCCTATTGATAGTCCGCCAAAAATTTAGCTGTCGATAATGTCGATTGTTTTGCAGCTCTAGTCTTGAGTTCATTATGGAATGGCAACCGTTTTCACGGTTGCGAAATTTTTGCAGTGTTTTAATTTGTGATGATTTGTCAACGGCTTTTTTTTCAGTGATGCTTTGTAACACTGCATTTATGAAGTCATCTGTAAAATTTGCGTAATTCAAAAAATCTGTTGTCAAGATTTTTGGAAATTGCCCGATAAACTGCAAAAAACTGGTTTTCCGTGAACTTCTCTCTTCTTAAGAAATAAAAATTAATCCCATATTCGTGTTCGGCAGCTCCAATTTAACTTAGAAATCGACTCATTTGTGAGGTTCATGTTTTTTTTTTTTTTTTTTTTTTTTTTTGTGGCATAGAGTTATTAGGCGGGGTTTTTAAAGCTTTCTTGTGTTATGTATTATTTGTTCACTCTTTTTATGTTAATACAGAGTGTCTAACAAGAAAACTTGCAATATTCCCTGCAGACTTTGGTTCAATTTTTTCCTAAAGACAAGAGGTACCAATATAAGGACAGAAGTACAAGCCGGTTTTTTGGGGGGTTTCTTGAGTTTTTGATAATTCTTATGTCTGTATTTCTTATGTATATTTCTAAATAACTTGATTTTTTTTAGTTTTCTTTTCTTAATATTTACTTAAATGTAGTTTATTTAACCTAAAAAAATATTGCTCTAATTTGTGTAGTTTTCTAAAGAATAATTTCTTTAAATGCCTTTAAATATTTCAAATATTTACACAAATGATTTTAAGAATATGTATGTATGTATGTATAATTTGGTAAATATTTAAATTAAAAAACTTCAGATATTGACATGTACTAAATTATAAAATTTGGGTAACATTTGTATTAAATTTTTAATATCTTTAAGTCAAAAACATTAAAAATGAAAAGAAATTAAATTTTTTAATCTATAATAAAATATTTATATGTGTAATTTTCTCAAATTTTCAATTTTAAAGTCAGTAATGGTCACTGTCTTTTATAGACAAAAAAAATAGATGTTTAGGCCTCAGGGAAGTTTCTAAAGGCAGTTGTATGAAAGAATACAATTTTTAAGCAACTTTTTTGAAAACATTTTATTTTTATATACAATATTTTTTTGCGTTCTAAAAAATAGGACTGCTGACGTTCGGGGTTCGAGCCCCAGCCAAGTCAAGAATGAAAAATTATCAATAAGAATTTTAGTTAATTTTCATGTTGTAAAAAATTCCTTTCTTCATAAAAATAATTTAATGAAAATTAAATTTGATGAACTTTAGCATAATTAAAAATATTAAAAATTTCGATTAAAAACCATCACCCTTATTGTGTTTGGCGTATTTAAAATATGCCTACGACTGTTTGGTAATAGATTAAAGAGAACGTGAACTTTTTTCCTTTAATCTATTACCAAACTGTCGTAGGCGTATTTTAAATACGCCAAACATAATAAGGGTGCATAATAGTTCAACAAAAATAACCACAATACTAATTCGTTTTTATACCCACACCACAATAGTGGAGAGGGTATTATGCATTTGTGCTGATGTGTGTAACGCCTTAAAATAGTGGTCCTAGACCCACCCTTAAGTATACCGATCTACTCAGAATCACTTTCTGAGTCGAAATAACTATGTTTGTCCGGCTGGCTGGCTGCCCATGTAACCTTGTGCGCAAAGTACAGGTCGCAATTTTGGGGATAATTTGATAAAATTTGGGTCATAGGTTCTTATTGGCACAAGGACCAAGCCTATTGAAAATGGGGCCGAATCGTAGGACCACGAGGGAAGATAGGGGGAAATATCTTCCTCTCAGAAACTATCAAACCGATTTTAATGAAATTTAAAACATAGATAGAACCATGGACACAAAATGTATAAATTTTAAAAAAAAAACCGGACCACGAGGGGAGATAGGGGCAATTTCTGCCTCTCAAACCGATTTTAATGAAATTTAAAACATAGATATTTCCATATCTATAGGGACACATTAGCTATACAGTTTTTAAAAAATAGGACCACAAGGGGAGGCAGGGGGCAATTTCTGCCTCTCACAAACTTTCAACCCGATTTTCATGAAGTTTATAAACATAGATAAATCCATATTTACATGGACACATAAGCATGATGTGTTTTTAAATACTGTGTAGGGTATCATATGGTCGGGCTTGACCGGCTATACTTTCTTACTTGTTTTTTTTTTTCAAAATTTTCCTTTTTTTTCTTCAAAAATTTAACCATAAAAACAATGTAAGTATGTGTTCATACGGCTTATGTCTTATTGACATGATTGCTACTTTATAGGCGATAGGGACGAGGGGAAAAGAAACGAGTACACAGATGCATGTACTGTCAGTACGCTTTGCCTTTTCATTCGTTGTTTAATTTTGTTTTTGTTTTTAATATCAAAAAGCACATATGCATACGCACGACTATACAAAATAAAAAACATGTCGTCAACATGAAATGAATCATTTGAACACCAATTCATGTTCAAAGAAGAAAAAGGAAAAATCTTGTCAATAAGACATGAGCCGTATAAACTCAGACTAAGCATTTCTTAAAGATAATACGTTGCCGAGTTTCGATTTTTTTTTGTTAACTGAATATGGTCAACCGTTTTCAAGTTATTCCAATATATGTAGCGAAAGTGCCTTAACAAAACGGTATATCTCGAAAAGTAGAGCTGATAGAGAAAAATGGAGATTAGATTTAAAATCAGCGACCTCAAATTAGGAAAAATTTGCATTCAAATTTCAGACCGCAAAAAAAAAATTTATTTTGTTCCCTAGTGTTAACTATTATACGCCTTTAAAATTTTTTTATTGTCTCATTGTAAACTTTTATTTACAAAAGTGGAAAGTAAGCCTTTTTTCGCATTCTACGCGTTTCTGCATGTAACTTATATTATACGGATTCTACTTACAGCTGCGTAGGATGTGAAGAATGTAAAATGCGTAGTTCAGACCTCCAGCTTTAAGATCTTCAATTCCGCCTGCCCCTATACAAATTGCGAGTATAAAGCTTATTTGTTTAAAATTTAATAATACCTCTACTTCTCTATACAGTTTTGAATGTTTTTTTTTTTTTTTAATCGTATAAACGAAAGTCAACAGAGTTTATATTTAAATTTAAGTGTATAAAAAAAATTTTAGCCGGTGTAACAATATATTGTCAGTATATATATATATATATATAAAATAGGTTAAAATGTTGTTCCTATAGTGCATATAATCACCCTTATTGTGTTTGGCGTTTTTAAAATACGCCTACGACTGTTTGGTAATAGATTAAAGGAAAATAGTTCACGTTCTTTTTAATCTATTACCAAACAGTCGTAGGCGTATTTTAAATACGCCAAACACAATAAGGGTGAATGTGTAATCTTCCTTAACAGACACCTTCTTTAAACGGGCACCCCCTTTAGACGAACATTGTTGTCAGTACCCGTCAGCGTTCCATTTGGAAGCATTGTGTTCTTTTGATAGGACATCCCCTTGTACGGACACATTTCAGTGTTCCCTTCGGTGTCCGGTCATAAAGGAATTTCACTGTATTTTGATGTCATAACAAAATAATTTAAATTGTCATAAACAGGGAAACCATAAATATGCAGAAACAATCACCCTTATCGTGTTTGGCGTATTTAAAATATGCCTACGACTGTTTGGTAATAGATTAAAAGAAATAAGTTCTTGTTATCTTTAATCTATTACCAAACAGTCGTAGGCGTATTTTAAATACGCCAAACACGATAAGGGTGAATATTTTTATCCGTTTAAAAGCTTTTTATGAATTTTGGCATCAATTTGTTAGTGCATATTTTTGCATATTTTACCGTTTGCAGCATTTTTTTGCGTAATTTAGTTAAAAGAACCTTATTGGAGCATTCTTTAGGTTTATATATTGCCTTTTTAAGGCATATTTTGATACATTTAAAATTTTTTTAGATGCCTACAATAGTTTTCGCAGCAAATAAAAAAAAATTTTTTTTCGAAAATCTGTTACTTCAATTTCTACATCTACACTCACAATATTCTGTACCTAAAATTAACTGAAATTGTAATTTAAAATAAATGAAAATTCAATTAAAAACCGGTCTACTTATTTTTCATTTATTTTTAACAAAAAGTTCATTTAATTTTTACTGTCAAAAGTTCAACACCATATTCCGTAAAATCAAATAAATATTATGTTATTTTGTAAAATTTTACTGTCAAAAATTCAACACCATATTCAGTAAAAACAATTAAATATTCAGTTATTTTATAAAATTTTACTGTCAAAAAATTTACCCCATATTCAGTAAAAACAATTAAATATTCAGTTATTTTATAAAATTCAGTAATTTTCGTTTACTTAACAAAAGAGCCGAATTTCTAAAAAAATACCAGACAGACACCTGTCCGCTTGTTTTTCTTTTAAGCGAGAGAGGGAGAATATTATTATTTACTTACCCTGGTACATGCGTTTGTTTAACTTTTGTTGTACTGACCACGTTGTTTACAGAAGAACTCTCAATTATAAGACACCAACACCATGACCGATATGGCTTCGCAATTATTTTACTTTTAAAATTTGATGTATTTAACTAAATCATATTAACAAATAGAAAATGGGAATTGCTTACACAAAACAAGCAATTCATTTTTTATAGATAAGTAAAAATTAATTTTTGGTAGTTAAATTATATAAAATAACTGAATATTTAATTGTTTGTCATAGCTGTTCATTGTAAATAATTTTCTTCTAAATATTGGCTCAAAATGAATTATTTACAATTTGTAACAGTTTTTCAAAAAGTAAAATATGCTTAATTTATTTAATACTTCTTTAAATTAAATATAAATCAGTTTCAAATATTTTACGATAATGTCTTTCAAATATTATTTCTTCTCTTGGAAGTTAAATTCACTTTTATTTGAATTTATATTATTCAAATTAATATTTTAAAAATATATTCAAATCAAAAAAAAAAGCACACAAATTTGTTTGAAAAAAATTTAATTTAGAAGAAACAAATAAAATAAATTTGTATAAAACTTATTGAATAAAAAAATCTCAGACTTCGTATGAAAAAATTTTATAATTTAAAAAAAAAATGCCTAAATATTTTAATTCAACAAAAATTTTTTGAATTACTCATAATCTGTTCTTCGATATTAGAATTATTATGTTTTTTTTTTATTCCAAAATTGAAAAAAAAAATTATATAAGTAAGAGTGGTATTTAAATTGATTTCTAGCACATAACTGTACGTTTCTATTTGAAAAACAATGTCAAGGAAGTTTTATTTCAAAGTGATTAGAGCTCAGTCCATGGTCTTACAACCATTCGCTTCGAGCAATTCAACCTCAAAACAACCTCACAAATTGCACTTTACTAAAATTCAAGGAATATAATATTGCTTTTAGTTTCTGGGCAGTTAGTTTTCCGCCGAATTTATGTCTAAATGCCATGGAAAATAACCTTGTGGTAGTTAAGTAACCAGTAACTGTTTAATATCGTTAATTTTTTAAATTTTCAAATACGATATCGTCTTACTTTTAATTCTTGTATTTTAAAATGGAGCTGAACTTTTTTTATCCCAGTATTTTATTACATTGTCTTCCTCATTTTTCAAGCAAAAATGTAAAAAAAATTAATAGAAATTTTTGTATTTACAATTTTTTTGTTTGAATATTTTTATATTCTACCAATTTTGTTGAATAAAAATTGTAAAGCTACTAATCAATTTTTTTTTTATTTGAATTAAATTGATTTGAACATATTCAGCTTAGAATATTTGCATATAAAAAGAATTATAGAAAATTTTTGAGAATCCAACTTATTTAATATTAAAAAGTTCGAATAATTTTTTTTATAGTACATTTTAATTAAAAATATCTAAATATATCAGAATTTTATTTGATTTTATAAAAATTAATACCACAAATATTTTAACAAAAAATCTTAAACTAAAATTGTTCTTATTTTATTTTATAAAAAAGAAATTAAAATTAAAAAAAAAGTATTTTAATTTTGTATTTAATTCATATCTTACAGCTATGTTGTTTTTACTGAATATGGTGTTGAATTTTTGACAGTAAAATTTTATAAAATAACTGCATATTTATTTGTTTTTACGGAATATGTAGTTAATTTTTTGACAATTAATTTATATAAGATATTTTGTTTTTACGGAATTCGCGGTTGAATTTTTGACAGTAAAAATTAAGGCCCCTATTACGGTTTACAACTCAACTCAGTTGAGTTGTAATAAATACAACTGGTTGTGATCAGTTGTAATTTTTGTTATGTTTTTGTTCACCGCAATTTAGCAAAGTTGTAAACCATAATACAAAAATTTTAAAATTACAACTCAACTGAGTTGAGTTGTAAACCGTAATAGGGGCCTAATTGAATTTTTCGTTTCTTTAAATTACATTTTGTTTTAATTTAACATAAAGAAGAATTTAACTCAATCAACGGACAATATTAACTGCAACTGAAAATCCGTATTTAATAACTGTTAGAATCAGTTAAAAATAAATTTGCTTGGAATTTTAAATGTTTATTTATTTAAAAATGACTGAACGAAATATTTCTTAAATAAACTACAGTCCATTGTATTTTTGTCCGCATAATATTGTGAGTGTACATTTAATTTTAACTCTAAAATTGTGAGACAAAGCAGGTTGTCATTAAAGGCGACCGTACACGACATGTTTTTGTCATCTGACATGTCAAATTTCCCACTGCAAAATACATACATATCGTGTGTTACCTTTTAAGCTTCTGTAGAAGTCAGATGCAAAGTCATCTGACAAAATTTCAATTAGAGCGTGCTCTATTTTCTTCTGACAAACCATCTGCCATCAGAAATCTATGCCGCAAAGAAACCGGCAGCGGCGTCCACTATTGACGGAATCATTAGCCGGCTGAAGTTAATATTTTACAATACTGAAATATATATAATCATCGCACCATTGAATAGAATTTATGTAATTATATATATAAAAACCGTGTTATTATAATATCCTAAATTGGTATCTTTGAATTAAAAGAAAAATATGTTAAGATGGCTAAATTATTTAACGGCGTAAATACAAACTTTTGGGGCGGCATCTTTATTTTGGTTTTTGTAAATACTATGGGGAAAAAACAGAGACAATGTCAGAAGCAAATTAAATGTACGTTTGTGACCGAATATTATAAACCTTCTGTAAAACAGCCATTTTGACAGACATGCACAATAACATGTGACTTGAAAAGTTGACAAGTCATATGTAAAAAACATGTCGTCTACATGCACCTTAAGGATAAATGTTATGCGATTTGTATCTAGACCAATCTTTTAGTATTCCGATCGACTCAGAATCACTTTTTAAAGTGATCTAACGATGTCCATCCGTCCGTCTGGCTGGTTGTCTGTCCATGTTAGCCTTGTGCGCAAAGTTCAAGTTCCAATTTTGTAGATATTTGATCAAAAATATGGACGAAGCCTATGCAAATGGCGATTCTATAATTTCACATCCAAATTATACCCTTTGTGTCCGCAAGCTATCTAATTATGATAGTATTTAAATTAAATTCGTCCCAAAACTATTTTACTGCAAATTAAATTATTTTCGGATCGGTTCACATTTGCTCAAAGCTATCATCCTTAAACATTTGTTAACAATTTAGCGACCGTACCTAAAATCCCTTGAAGACAAAAACCCATATGGATGTTAATATCTAGATAATATTCGGCGCAAACATCTCTTATATGAATTTTAACCTACACTGAAAGAATTTTCTTCGCAATACTAACGAATTTGGACATTAATCCCATGAAAAATTGCATTATAAAGGAACCTATGCAGCGCTTCGTTGGATCAATGAAACCTGTTTCATTAAAAGGACTTAATGAAACATTACATTAGATCCATGAATATTATTCATTGGATAAATACTTTCAATAAAGTAAAATTTTTTTTTTTTTATTTCTTTTTTATTTATTTTTTTTTCTTTTTTCTTATTTTATTTTACTTTATTTTATTTTTTATTTTTTTTCTGTCTCTGGTGGGATTCGAACATGTAACCTCGGTGCTGATAGACTAGCTCACTACCAGCTAGTCTACCGGGCAGTGTAGTTTTTGTATAAAAAAACTATGTTTTTTTTCTCAATTAAGGGCGTAAATATGAGATTAAATTGTCCATAATAACAATAACAACGTTGATTGAAAGTGGATTGAAAGTTTTTGTTTCATTACTATAATGACATTTTTATTGTCATAATGAAAATTTAAATTTATGAAGGCAATTATTGAAATATGTTGCTTTTATAAAAAAATTTTTTGATTTCATAAATTTAATGGCATACATGTAACATTAGATGTATGAAATTATTAAATCTTACATTTTTTAAATAACAATTAAACATTTTTTTAATGAAACTATAATTTTGTATTAAGTTATGAATATAGTTATGTTTGTTTATTGTTTTTTTGTGTTCCTAATTAAAATTTTTTGTTTTACTTGGACAAACTTAAGTTTTCATATATCCAATGAAAATTTTTAACGTAATTACGAAATCTAATGAAGCGATTTTAACGAAAATACTTCATCAAACCTATGAAATTCCATTAAGACAATGAAAATTTTCATTTACCCAAGGAAAACTTTTTTATGAAAATGATTCATTAAATATATGAAGCATTTTTCTTTCAGTGTAATATGGGCTTAAGCGATAATAATTTTAGGTTTTTTTTTTAAATTTTGTTATTAAATTGTTGAATATTGTGTCTTCAAATGAGCAATTTTTAATTTTTAGGGCATATTTTTAACATTTTTCAGGGCATATTTTCCAGTTTTTACTGCATATTTAATGCGCATAAAACACGTTTTTAGAGCATATTTCTGGCTTCTCTGGTCATAAATAAAACAAAAATCTAGATTATATTAATTTTTTGTAGTTTCTTTAAATCTTTTCATTCCATAAAAACCCTGTTAAACATTTTTCTGCTCTTGCACACACGATTATGCAAAAAGATTTAAAACCTTTAGGGTATTGAGAAGGCATCAAAAGCAATATTAAATGTTTAAGCAGTTTAATATTTATAAATGTAAAATATTGACTATATGTGTGTGTGTGTGTTTTTTTACCATAATTTTCCTACAAAGTAAAACAGTATGGTAAAATTAAAACGCACGTCAAACGTGATAAATCGACATCGACATACGCACAATAATTATTTGTCTTCCTGCTCTCTGTGTTTTTCACAAAAATAACATAAAAAATGCGTTACCACTTCTAAATAATTTATTTTTAAAAAAGTACCATTTTCATATTTTTAATATTTTAGTTTTAATTTTTGTGTAGTTACCCTGAAGGAAACCTGGATGCAAGGGTCTCCAAGTCACCAGTTTTGTCGACTATATTGGTGACATTGTCAACGAAGTGTCTACACTACATTACATTTGCCACTATATTTGGCTTAAATACGAAAAATATTTTATCAATAACAACTGAGAAGTACAATTCATATAAAAGTTGAAGAAAAATTAAAAAAAGATTGTTATGATTTCGTATTCTTACAGAAAGTGAAGACTACTTTTACTAAAATGTGCTAGCGATTCTCTGGTTCCAATGTCTACATATGTTCGCAAAGGAACTACCTAGTCAGTACCTAGTCAGTAGTACCAACGTCAGTAGTAGATTTCCAATGACACGCACATGTTAAATGTCTATTGTAAACAACACTGCCTGGGGTATAATAAGTCACTAGTACTGGTGACTGTGTCAATAGTGAATCAGTACAGATTCACTAGTGACATTTCCTGCAGGGTACTTAATTGTAAATATTTAAAGAACATTATTTCAAGACTTCAAAAGTTATCAAAATTATGTTTAAAATTATTTAAAATTCTGTAGGACAGTTTGAATACGATAAACAACAATATTTTCTAAAAAGGATCCATTTCAGAGAGGGTTTCTTTATTTAAACCAGTGTTCGAAAATAAACTCTAAATATCGTTCTTTAATGTTCGGTTCGGTAGATGTGTGGAAAACACAAACGCCAATAGTGTTTGTGTATAAATTCATTAAAAAAAATAACGTTTCCCTGTTTGTCATCTTTCGAACACAAAAATAATGCTGTTTTCATCATACTCAACAAATGATGAGAACATTAAATTCCGTTCGGTTTTTTTTTGAAAATCCACGAACTTCAATGTGTTCGGTTCGGCTCGTTAATGTTCGTCGCTTGTTGCTGATAAAAAAAACCAAAAAATTTTTACAAAAACAAAATACACACACGAAAAAAAACATTATAGAACATTAAAATATAATGTTTTTCTACAGTATCACTACAATTTTTCTGTTTTTTAACGAAGAACCAAACATTATATAATGTTCGGTTCTTTCTTGAAAATAGTTACGAACGGTATTAAGGTTTGTGTATGTTTACACAAACACTAAAAAAATAGATATCGTTCTTCGGTGTGTGAGCCGAACGCTAAATAATGTACCGTTTATTTTCGAACACTGATTTAAACTATGAGAAATGATGTACAGACGGTCATTCAATAGCAAAATAAACATTATCTACAGATCAAAACAACATCAAAAGATTAACATGAACATGAAAAACACTCATACTGACATCATTGGATCCAATTAGAAAATGATTTATATTATTTTGTATGAATCATTATTTATGGGTCTTAAAAATTAGTTAAACTCTGGGTCTAACAATGTTTCTTTGCTCGGAAACGTTTTAACCGGTGTTTAAAAAATTGCAGTCGAAATAAAAAAATTGCTTTTTCTTCGACTTTTTCATTTTTCATTGCACAAAAACCAATTGTTACTTTTACTCCTGATTTATTTAATGTAAACAGTCGCAGTCAAATCAAAAGCAAAAAAAAGAAAAGTCAGTCACAACAAAGTACTTCGGCAGTCGACATGTTTGGAAGTTTTAAGTTTGACCGACTGGGACACACCCAAACTTTTAAACAAAACAAATAGTGATCTCATTTTAAGTTGTTGTAACATCAAGTCGACGTCTACATCCCTTCGACGTTACTTTATAGTGGGCATTTCGCCGTATTCTAAGAGTTATTTTATGTCTTTAAAACACATTCGAGTCTTCGCAAAATTTCCTATCGACTAAAACAGAGTCAATTCTACTCGACATCGACTTAAAAGCGCCTTAGAAAAAAACAAGTGGCAGTCAATAGTAATTGCTTGTTGTCAATAACTACTAAGAAACAACACCTATTGTTCAGCTACCTTCGACTTTTGTTGACGTCGATTTTCTTTAATATGGGTATGGGTATTGAGTATGAGATCATTTTACATTCAATTCAATTAAGGTACAGTTAAAGCTTTAAGTAGCAATCTTCTAAAATTGGTAATTGTTAAACAAAATATGCAGTTCTTGGCCATTCTCGTCTTCATTCAATAAATCAATAAATCGTCTTCATTCAATAAATCACAGAATTGCCAGCTTATCCAAAATGTTTATTCTTTCAACGTTTTTCTATTGCATGTTTTAACTGTAATCGACTGTATTTTTTTCAACACAGTACATATTACACTTTTGTTAAGATGAAAGAGTATGAGCTTAAGTACTTTATGAAAGCAATTAAATTAATTTTGTGCATAACGTATTTTAAAACAACTAGACTTTAGCTGAATTTAAACATAAAATTTAAGATGCAAGTTTGTTTTAAACAAATATTAAATACATCGATTGGAAGCAATAATATAGTTTAGATTTTGGATCTCTGTTTTTTTTTTTTTTTTTTTTGTAATTTAAAGCTGCTTATGTTTTAAACAAAACAACAAATTTTATTAAAATCTGATTAACTAAAATATAATTTTCAAAATAATTATTCTGTTTAATAAAACCATAAATGTCTAAACAATCGTTTTTTTTTTATCCAAACAAATGAATTATAATATTTTGAAAATAAAATAAATAAAGTTGGGTAAGCAATCAGGAAGTGAAAGGTGGTATTGAATTTGTACTAACGAATTGTGATCTTAATCATTTTTTGAAAGTCTTTAATATTGATAACAACATTTAGTCAACTACATATTTCTACGTCAGGAATGGCGTAGAATTGTCAAATTATTCTTCTTTGATCGTTATTGTACCAAAGGATATTTGTTATATAATGTTTGTACAAACGTCCCTTAATCTCAGCTACTCCCAAGTTCCCCATATTGTCAAACATTTGCGGCAAAACATTTGAGTTTAATAGTAAAAGGGGAAAGACGGAAAAATTTTATTTGTGTCGTGTAAAAGCAGTTTTTGTAAGTTTGTTATTGCAAGAAGGAGAGAAGACATATCGTCGTTCCGGAGTTATCTTGTCGTTTATCACAAAATCGAAAAAAATGAGATAAGACCGTTTCCTTTCCTTTGGTATCTATATATCGATCTGCGCAATCCACACGTCTCTATCTCTTATGGTTAATGAGATATTACGAAGCCATTTTGTTGTATATCCACTTTTGCGAAAAATTATATGCGTTATAATATCGTATGTAGCATAATAGTGGATATACGACAAAAAACGTATGACAACTTTCAATTAAAAAAATCTTGCGTTATCTTGTTGTATGTGAACAAATTATATTAGGCATGTTACAAAAAAGAGACTATCTTATTAATATTACTGTTATTTTAACATTTTTCTTTTTATATGTAAAGATATTTTACGGACGAAGTACACAACGACTACTTATATTGCTATGTTGCCTAAATTCACTTTATTGTTAAGCAGTTAAAGGTTAAATATTCAGGGTGGTCCAACCATAATTTACAATGTTAATTGTGAATAAAAGAAAAAGTTTTTAGAGAATTATCTGAATTTTTTTTATTATAGAAGGATCTATGACAACTATGTGTGAGACAAAGTGCTCGTCGCGGCTTCGGTAGCATACCTTTGTCCTATGGTCCATATTTTCAATGCCTCTGAGATATAATTGAGGTTCAATGTCCTTAATGTGTCAAATTATCTAATCCTTTAGCTCTTGAATTGTTCTTGGCTTATTGACGTATACTTTTTATTTTAAATATTACAAACGAACGAAGGCCAACGGTGTCAAATCATATGATCGCGACGGCGAGTTAACATGGCCATTGAATTTCTCGTGCAGAAGAGCCATTGTTTCGTTGGCCGTGTGACACATTCTTTTGAAACTACTTATCGTCCAGGTCAGTGTTACCGTCGGATATTTAAAAAAAGTACCAAAAAAGGGGATATCTACAAAACAAGTGGCACCAAAAAGAGGATTTAAAAAAAATGGGCACATTATGTATTTTTTACGTTTTTTCTATTTATTATAATTTTAAATGGTATAAAAACATAACAAAAAACATTATATAGTAATTAAATACACTAAAAAACAATTGATCGTATTACAATAGACATAAATTTTTACTTACAAATGGCTCATTTGTTGTAAAAACTAAAATAAATATTTTGTAAATATTTTCATTTTTATAAAATATTTACTTTAATGTTTTGGTAATTCAAAAACGTTAAACTTGTTTTCTGCCAAAACATGTTTTTTGAATTATGACATTGTTGCAGCGAATATAAGATATTTATGTAAGGAGTTTTATAAATACATTTATAAATATACTTCTTGTCCTTTTCCTTCTGAATACTTGTTCCAATTTCACGCCAAAAATCTTCAGCATTCGAAATTTTAAATACATATGTGTTCATAATTCGTGTCATTTACTTTACTCTCTTGGAGTTTAAATTCATGTATAAACGCATCTGGGTCAGTTATAATATGTTTAACCTCAGAAACTAATTGGAAGTAGATTATATCTTCATTAGACACTATATATAATGGGTCTAAATACTTCAATATATTGAGCTTTTTGTTTTTTATATCAATTCTTGTTATCAATTCTTTGCACAATTGTTGGTTTTAAATGTCAATTACACAAATTTTAGAAAAGTTTTCGGTACACAACAGTTAGGTTTCTGCTTCACGACCAATATATATGGAGGGCTCAGAGCTGAACCGAACCAAGTCATAAAATATATCACGTATATGTATTTTAAATCTGGTGCGAAAATCTCCGCAAAATTTAACTCAATCCAGTTCTGTAATGGGGTAAATCAAAAACAGTTTCGTTCCTAAGGTAACGGTAATAAACCCAAGTCAGTGGCTCCAGTAATTAATGGCAATTTACTTACTCAAACTCAATATATTTTCGAATTTTCTTTTTTGACTTGCTTCGCTTCAGCTCTGAGCCCTCTATATATTCGAGATATTTTTACCCCTTATTCATAATAAATAAAACAGGTTAATAGAAAGTTTATTCAACCGATTTTCAGCTAACCACGCATGACAAGAAAAAAATTCTTATAAAAGTGTCTTTTCTAAAGCATTTTGTGGCGGTTGGAAAAGACTTTAACCCACCAAGGACGCTAATTTCTTAGCATATATTAAAGCTGGGAGTTATAATAAAACAGAAAGAAAAAAAAGTATATTTTCCTAACGTAAAAAGTATCACAAAAGTGGCAAGAATCACAAAAAGTACCACATTTGGGTGCATTTTGTAAAAGTGGCCAAATAGTATCCAGCAGCCGAAAAAGTGGCAAATTGCCACTTTAGTGGCACCAACGGTAACGCTGGTCCAGGTCCATATCCTCAATTTCTGGCAAAAATAAATCCGTTATCAGCTCGCGATAGCGAACACCATTCACAGTGACTGCTTGGCATACCTCATTTTCGAAGAAGTAAGGCCCGATGATGCCGCCTGGCCATAAACCGCACCAAGCATGCATGCACAGGCGTTTTCACATTTCCTACATAGCCGGTTTGCTAAAATTTGCCAACAATTATCCCGATTGTGGACACATTTGATCGATTATGCTGACCAAAAAAATCAAGATGTGCCAAAATGTATTTTTGATTTGAACGCCCATTTTCGTAAAAGGCTTCAGCAATCTTAACGCGCTGCTCAATGCTGCACCTCTCCATGGTTGAATTTGGCACTGATACCAAGAAATGTCAAATTAAGTTGGACAAAAAATTGACGTTACGGTGTGAGTCACAGTTTTCATCGTGCAATATGGTTAGACCACCCTTAAGTAGTAATAAACCTTAAAATTATTCATACATAAGGAAATTCGATAATATAAAAACAATAACTAAACGTAAATATATTTGTCACTTGCATTATTTTCGTTTCGAAAATTATTATAACTTAATTTTCAATATTGGTAAAACACGTGAATGTAGGTTTTTAATACCTTATTTTGACTTATTATCCCACAAACTAAAAAATATTTATATCGCAAAAAGTGGCGTATACGACAAAATTGAAAAATTTTTTCGGACGTGATAATGGCACGTGTGTGAAGATAAATATGAAAAGTTAAATATGTTTTTAAAAAATATCGCATGCGATAAAAAATATTTTAAAGAAATATCGCATGCGTATTATAAAGAAAATTCGACTATTTATACGAAATTTTACAGTTTTTATGAAAAATTAATAATTTTTATTAAATATTTAAAACTAATTAGATATTTAGTTAGTCTTTTTATATTAAAATTTATGATTTTTGAAAAAACACGACTTAAAGTGAAATTCTCATGACAGTGCTGTGTGAGGGATATGGCCACTGTGTCCAAACCCTTCGATCTCAGGGAATCAAACCTAATGGAAAATGAAGACTATGGACAGGGCTACAATAACCTATAAGCACTTTTTCCAATTTGTATTTGTGAAAATTTTTATACATTTTTGAAAATTTGACTTAGAGTGAAATTCTCAAGAAAGTGCTGTGTGAGGGATATGGCAACTGTGTCCAAACCCTTCGATCTCAGGGAATCAAACCTAATGGAAAATGAAGACTATGGACAGGGCTACAATAACCTATAAGCACTTTATCCAAATTGTATTTGTGAAAATTTTTATAAATTTTTGAAAATTTGACTTAGAGTGAAATTCTCATGAAAGTGCTGTGTGAGGGATACGGCCACTGTGTCCAAACCCTTCGATCTAATGGAATCAAACCTAATGGAAAATGAAGACTATTGACAGGGCTACAATAACCTATAAGCACTTTATCCAAATTGTATTTGTGAACATTTTTATACATTTTTGAAAAAATACGACTAAGAGTGAAATTCTCATGAAAGTGCTGTGTGAGGGATATGGCCACTGTGTGAAAACCCTTCGATCTCAGGGAATCAAACCTAATGGAAAATGAAGACTATGGACAGGGCTGCAATAACCTATAAGCACTTTATCCAAATTGTATTTGTGAAAATTTTTATACATTTTTGAAAATTTGACTTAGAGTGAAATTCTCTTGAAAGTGCTGTGTGAGGGATATGGCCACTGTGTCCAAACCCTTCGATCTCAGGGAATCAAACCTAATGGAAAATGAAGACTATGGACAGGGCTACAATAACCTATAAGCACTTTATCCAAATTGTATTTGTGAAAATTTTTATACATTTTTGAAAATTTGACTTAGAGTGAAATTCTCTTGAAAGTGCTGTGTGAGGGATATGGCCACTGTGTCCAAACCCTTCGATCTCAGGGAATCAAACCTAATGGAAAATGAGGACTATGGACAGGGCTACAATAACCTATAAGCACTTTATCCAAATTGTATTTGTGAAAATTCTTATACATTTTTGAAAATTTGACTTAGAGTGAAATTCTCTTGAAAGTGCTGTCGTATTTTCTTTTCATATTTATCTTCACACACGTGATAATGGCTATAACTTAAAAATTTTTTTCCATGACTTTGGATATTTTTACATAAATCGATAAAGAACTTCAAACACAATATCTGACAAAAATATTGGACGACTTTTTTCACGTACATTTTTGTGTATAAAAATTTGAACCTTAAGATTTGATTTCCCAAAAAAAAATTTTTGTGATATACGGCAAGATAACTGCGGCACGACGATATGTACACCTAGAGAAAAAACTTGTTTAAATATGGTCACCTCCAACAAAACTATTTTTAAAGAAAATTTTAAACATTTTATGTTTAACTTAACGATCGAGAAGCTACAACCATATTATAATTGCATCCCAAAATGTTACGGTTAATAACAACTAAAATATGTTATATGTTATACTTATAATAGCATGGTTGTTTTTCAACCATAGCTTGGAAAAGGGGAAAATACTATTGTTTATTTAAGAACAAATTATTGTCATATTTAACCATAACATGTTAAGAGGCAACAATAGTATGGTTGTGGCTTCTTGATGGAGGACTAATTTAATCATAATATGGTTGTAGGTGACATTAATATGGTTAATTTAATCATAATATGTTTAAAATTTTCTTTAAAAATAGTTTTGTTGGAGGTGAAGATATTTCAACATGTTTTTTCCCTGCGTGTACAGAATACCTTAATGTTAAATACAAAAGTTCCATTGTATAGCCTCAAATAAAGTTACAAATGAGAATTAAAGAAAGTTTTTGCAGCAAATGTTTCATATTATGGACGAGGACTTCATAACTAGAATATTTCACTGGAAACTCTCCTTAGATTTGGACGTTATTTCGGCTATCGTTATTTCGGCTACTTTAGTAAATTGTCGAATATGTCTTCCTTACCTAGCGGACCACAGTATTCGTAAAGTTACACCCATTGAATACGAAAACAAAGGGCCCTGTCGAAAATGCATCACTCATGCTAATCAGCTTATGCCTATGCTTAGAACACAATATTTTTGAACACAATATGCATCAACCATTTTTGTGATGCGTATTTTAAATGTGTTCAAGTATCATCTACTGTTGTTAGGCATTTTCGAACAGCTGATATTTTCAGTAATTCCAAATGATGCTTTTACGAACGTGCTACGCATTAGATGCAGCAGTGATTCATTTACGAACAGGCCCAAAGTAACGCGAGATAGTGCGATATATTGTTATACCTTGTCATTCTTCAAGGGATTATCTGAGCCAAAAAATTGAAGGTAGTTTTTTAAAAAACTTAAAAAATTTTTAAATCGTTGTACTTTTGAAGATCAAACACATCAATCAAACGCCAAAACGTATAATTTTACTAGTGATGTCCAACGTCCGACCTTTTCGTTTTTGCATCACATATTTATCCGTTTTTGGCATCACGTATAGTCTAAATATAAAAATACAAATCCACAAAGATTTCAATTCACTTCTTGTATTAATTATTATTTGTTATCGCGTGCCATGCTTATAGATATTCCCATATACTTTATAAACAATTTAACTAAAGGATCTTGAATTGCGATCTTAATAAAATAATTTTTAGCTAAAACTAGCCTATAATGAACATTTGGCCATGTTCTGAAAATCTACAACGAGTGAATTTGAAATCGATCGAGATTTTCAATTCAACTATTTAAAGTGAGTGCCCCGGTAGGCTAGCTGGTAGTGAGCTAGTCTATCAGCGCAGAGGTTGCGGTTCGATTCCCGCCATAAACTCTGGTTTCCTTCCTGCAGACAAGCATAGAGCTTCTCGGGATTAGCTTAGGAAAGTAAACCAAAAAAAAAAAAAATAATAAAAAATGGGCGTAGTTTTTGGTGGGAGCAAATTACGGAATTCAATATCGATCGAAATTTCCATTTAAATTGTATTGTAATTTCGATCGATATCAAATTGTAAAGATAAGTGTAATTCAAAGAATGAAGTATGAAAAATAATATTTTTTACAAACTTTCAAAAAAGGATCGTTTTAAAAATTTTTTCGATTTAAATTTTACTCGAATTCGATTTCCAGAACATGAGTGCTTGTTTGTACCAAGGCCTTCAGTCAATGGAATTATTTCTAATTTTTGGCTTATTATCAAAAATATCCAAAAAAAATTCTCCTAAGGCTAAATTGCGGTAATCAATATCGATTGAAATTTCCATTAATTTCGCAGTTTGGTGCGCTTTATGGAACTGAAAAATCCGTTTTAATAATGCTTTCAAAATAAGGCCCCTAAAAAAAATAGACTCTATAGATGTACGCATAATTTCTTGAAACGTCCACGGTTTAACTTAAACGCTTTTTCAAATAAATCACCGATTTGTTTACTCGTCAACTGGAAAGATAAAAATGCGTTAAACATGGCAGAGATACGGCCTTAAATACTTAAAAAATTATTAGAAAATCGGACTTGCAGAGCACATATCATTTGAGCCAACTTATTTACGAAACGACTTGGATGCACTGATCAGATACGGCCTAAAATCTTAGGAAAAGTAGTCGAAAATTTGACTGTTAGAATACGAAACGTCGCAACCAGCCGCGTCGCTTGAATATATCATAATTATTTTTAAACACTAATCCAAATTTGTAATTATAATTGTTAAATCTCTATAAATTTAGCAAAAACACGAGGAGGAGAACCCCAAATTACAGTTACCTCTGGTATATTTTTTTTCTTGAAAAAATTGCTCAAATTGCCTCAACAATAAATTACAATGTATTTATCATATATGAAAAATTGCGAATTTAGTACGTCAAACAGAAATCTTATTGATATTTAATGTTGCTCAAATATTTGCCTGAAACTATGCTTTAGTTTTTATGTTGATTCCATATTATTGACTATTAGCGTTTGTGCTATCCACATATCTACCGTACCGAACACAAAAGAAGAATATTTACTGTTTATATTCGAACACTGATAAGATTTAGTTTACTTAACAAGAAGGAAAACCTCTTAAACCTTAAAGTCTTTTTAAAATATATTAAAGGATTTTTTTGACATATTTTATGAAGTTCAATTGTTACGTTTATATTTACCTAAAACTATGCTTTCATTTTTTAATGCACTATAAAGTTTTTTTTACGAGAGTACAGAAAATTAAATAAGTCTTAATTAAAACTAAATACTCTTTTACAAATAAGCTAAAATTTAAAACAACTACTCTGCACACAAAAATTAACCTTCCGACAACATCATCTATTTTAATTAGTTTCATGTTAAAAAAAGAACAAGTTTTTATACATTTTCTGTACTTATATTCTTTCTATTTAAATTTTTTTTTTTCCAAAAAAAGAAATTAAAAAAGTTGATATGAGAATTGTAAAAAAGAATAAATAAAAGGACCTAACAGACAAATTTTAAAATTTCTTAAAAATTAAATTTAATTAACTGAACTTTTTATAATTGAATTTAACATGTTATATACCTATTAGAATACTTTTCATGAAATGTTTTAAAGTTTTTTTTCCCTTAAAACCAAAAAAATTTTATTTCAAAACATTTATTTAAACTTTTGCTATTATAGGTCTTTATGACCATAAACCCAATTTTGGCCAAATTGGGTATTTTTTTTTTTTTTTTTTTTTTTTTTGTTAGTTTATTGTAGTAATGAAAATGATTACTGGCTAAATGTTTCGTCTATGTTTCATATTGTTTTGTCTGTATTGCTGCAACGACCAATACATCCATCCATCTATCTGATGAAAGGTTTTGTAGCCACATTCATCATAGAGTTTTTGCAACAGAGGATGGTGAAATGGCTTTAGTAACTTTTGAGTGTTAAAATCTTAATGATGACAATGACATTTGGAATGATGATGATGGTTCTCTCTGGTGGTTGTCTTGGCTAATTTGCAATTGTCAACGCAATGTGTTGTTTGTGTTTTTCCACAGACTAGTAAAATGTTAATAAGGAAATTTTGTAAAGCTGTCATTTGCAGTATTTTCAGTTTTTTTTTTTATTTCTTTGTTCAATTCTAGCTTGTATAAAAAAAATATGTATTACTTTAATTTATTTGTGGGGCTTTTCATTAAGAAAATAAGTTTGAATGGAGTAACATTTTAAAAGGGTGTGAGTAGAATGTCAAAGAAATAGAGAATGCTTTTAATAAGAAGTGGATATTTTGATGAAATGTTAAAATGAAAAAGTAAAATAAAGAAATTCGTATATTTATTTAAAGAGAAAAAACTTTTTATTTAATAGGTAATTTTTACAATAATTGCATACTTATAGGAGTAACAGCAAAAGTAAATGGCTTAAAACCTCTTAATGCATCTAATAAGCTTTCATGTCTGGTATTTTCTTAGTGCTTCTAACTTTGAAGTAAAAATAAATGGCATACTTTTACAATATTTAACTTCAAGAATTCTTCTTTTTCATTGGATGCTAGAGTTTTTACTTCACCACAACTTCTTCGCATGCGTCTAGATCCTGACTCTTCTTGTCTACTTAATGTGTAGTTTGATGCTCAAGTCGAGATTCTTCCGAAAGGGTGCTTACGATCTAGGTTCCAAATCGTGTCTGCCAACATGGCCAACCAGAAATGCTCATATTCCGTTGACCAATAAAAGTGTTGGTTCATCCGCCTTTAAGCCGTCATTGACCATGTATTTAAATAAGTCCATTCGCAAAACGGTGCCCTTAAAAGTTTTAACCGTTCGTTGACTCAACTTCCGTTCACGCATTATATTATAGAATCAGCTGACATTCTTCAGACTAGATTATTGCCACCACTGAGTATTTTATTTTCCGCAGAGTGTTATAACTTCGCCATTGGAGGGTCCCGATAGAGGGTCTTGCAAACCGTTTATAGTTGAAGGGGCTTTGATTTCTAAAGGAAAAAACAAAGTTTTGAAAAAAAGAGCAGCTTTTAATTTGACTATGTATTATAGCGGAAGGAGCTTACATTTCTAAAGGAAAAAACATAGTTTTGAAAAAAAGAGCAGCTTATAATTTGACTATGTATTAATATATTCATTCACTACTATGCCTCCCTTCGGGAATTTTGTATATTGTTCTTAAAGCACTTATCCCTTGACCAGTGAATACAATATTATAATAAAAAGGAACCTCCCCGCTAGGACATCACTTTGTTAGAGCGAAAAGTCCCTTTCATATAAAGTGTTAGAACTTAAACCAGTCCCTACCGCTTTAGAATTGTCAGGTGGCAAGTTTGGGGCTAGTGTCCTTTCTCCTAGGGCTACTACGCATTAGAAACAAAATCTTAAATTCAAGGAATACTTTAAAGAATTTTCAATACTTAGTGCGAACGCATTTATGGTACACGTGTCTACAATAAAAAATCAAAAACTAAGAAATTTAATAAGCCTCTCGATTTATATTTTCTTTCCTATTAAATTCAATCTATTTTATTTACTTTTATACGATTACATTTTATATTTAATAAATTCTAAAAAAAACACATATTTAAAGCTGCTACATTATAAGTTCCTCGATTAGATTCTTAATTACGGCTATTTTATTTTTTGTAACCATTTTCTTTGACTTTCTCTCTTTTTCTTTATTTTCTCTTTACAGACGGGTTCAACATTAACCCCTGAAATGTTACTAAGCACAGCTGAATCCTCAACATATAGTGCCTCCGAGGTGGCAGGCCGTTTACAAGTTGATGTTCGTTCTGGGCTTAAATGGACCGAAGCCAAATATCGAGCTAAAATTATTGGCCATAATGAATTGAATGTTATTGAAGAAGAATCTACCTGGAAAAAATATGCCGAACAATTTAAAAATCCCTTGATTCTATTACTGCTCGGTTCAGCGGCCGTCTCGGTTTTTATGAAACAGTTCGACGATGCCGTCAGCATAACCATCGCCATTATAATAGTGGTAACAGTAGCTTTTATACAGGAATATAGATCGGAGAAAAGTTTAGAAGAGCTTAAGAAATTAGTACCACCGGAATGTCATTGTTGGAGAGAGGGTAGGCTGGAGACATTTTTAGCGCGAGAATTGGTGCCGGGAGATGTGGTTCACTTGAATGTGGGCGATCGAGTGCCGGCCGATGTAAGGCTATTCGATGCCATAGACTTGTCCATTGACGAGTCAAGTTTTACGGGTGAAACCGAACCGGCGAGGAAGTGTACAGATTTGTTATTAAATAATACCGGGAATAAAGATCATACAAGTATGAAAAATATTGCCTTTATGGGTACCCTTGTGCGTTGTGGCAACGGCAAGGGCATTGTGGTTAGTACTGGAGAGAGAAGTGAATTTGGTGAGGTGTTTAAAATGATGCAGGCCGAGGAGGCCCCTAAAACTCCCTTACAAAAGTCGATGGATATTTTAGGAGCCCAGCTTAGTTTCTATTCATTTATAATCATTGGAGTTATAATGTTGCTGGGCTGGTTGCAGGGTAAACCATTAACGGAAATGTTTAATATTTCGGTATCCCTGGCGGTGGCGGCCATACCTGAAGGTTTACCCATAGTGGTTACTGTAACTCTGGCATTGGGAGTTATGCGCATGGCAAAACGCAATGCAATTGTTAAAAAGCTACCCACGGTCGAGACACTCGGCTGTGTAAATGTTATATGCTCGGATAAGACAGGGACACTTACCAAAAACGAAATGACGGCGACAGTGATAATAACTTCAGACGCCTATATGGCTGATGTCACAGGTGCCGGTTATAATGATCAGGGGGAGATACACATCAGAAATTGCAATAACATAGAAATGGCTAAAGCCAATATAACCAATCTACTGGAAATCGGAGCAGTATGTAATAATGCCTATTTACAAAATGGTACTTTGCTGGGACAACCAACTGAGGGTGCTCTCATAGCGGCTGCCATGAAAAATGGCATGTATGCCACCGCCGAAAACTATGTACGCATCCAGGAATATCCTTTCTCTTCGGAACAGAAAATGATGGCAGTTAAATGCATACACAAGTACAATAATAATAAGGAGGAAATCTATTTCGCCAAGGGAGCTTTGGATTATCTTTTGCCACAATGCACTAAGTACCAGTTTGGCACTCAAACCATGCCTTTAACGAAGCAAAATGAAGCGGAATTTTTGGCGGAAGCTTATGAAATTGGTCGCAAGGGCTTAAGAGTTTTGGCCTTGGCCAAGGGTAAAAATCTACAAGATTTAATATATTGTGGCTTGGTGGGCATAACAGATCCACCAAGACCTTTAGTAAGAGAAACGATAGAGCTGCTGATGCAAGGCGGAGTACGAGTGAAAATGGTAACAGGAGATGCTCAGGAGACAGCGATGGCAATTGGTAAGTAAAAGACAAATCCATTTTAAATATGTATTTATAAACATTTTCCTCTTTTAGTTTAATTTTAGTATCTGATATATTTGAATGACTTAAGTTTCAAAGTTTTTAAGAACTTTTTAAATTTTATTAAAATTTTAGGTTTTTTTAAATAATTTTTTATTTTTAAATTTTTAAAAACATTTCGATTTGTTATTGCCAATTTCACCAATTTATTTAATAATCAATTTATGTTTTAATATCGTTTTTCATGTAAAATAAAAATAAAATTATATGCAAAACTATATTTAAATATGAATTGATTTAAAAGAATTGGTGAATTTATTTAGAAAATTGTCAAAGATTTCCATTTTGTTTTAACAATTTTTGATTTTTTATAAATTTTTAAATAAGTTTGAAATTACATATATAATTTTAGATATTTTTTAAAAAAATATCAACCATTTTCAGTTTGTTTTAAAATTTTAAAGAAACTTTTTGATATTTTTAGAAAATTTTCAAAACTATTTGATTTCTTAAAATTTTTAATTTTATATAAATTTTCGAATTTTTTCAATTTTAAAGAAAAATTAAAATTTTTTTATAGAAGGTTTCGAAGATGATGATTTCTTTAGAAACTTTTAAAGATTTTCTATTTATTAAAAAAATAGCGAATATTTTATATTTGAAAAAAAAATACGTTAAAAAAATTTTCAGAAATTTGCCATTTCTTAGAAAATTTTTTGTATCTTAAAAAACTTTCATTGATATAGATTTTAGAAAAATTCTAAAGATTGTAGATTCTATAAAAAATCCAAATCAGGCTAAAGTTCACTGAATTTAATTTTCATTAAACTATTGTTATGATGAATGGAATTTTACAACATGAAATTAATTAAAATTTACTGAAAATTTTTCATTCCTGACTGAACTGGAAATCGAACCCAGGTTTTTACGGACAGGTTGGCCTGACGTTTTGTTTGTCATTACACAATCTCTTCAGAGGGGGTTGCCGTTTAACACTCACCGTCATTGGCAAAGGCTGGCAGTCAATAGTCAAACATCAATCTTTAAACCAAATGATATTTAACCATCCATTTTAATTGATTTACATGGTATTTCTGTTTTTTCGTATTTTTTTAAATTAAAAAAATTTCAACGATTAAAGAAAATTTTTCGTTTTTTTAAGATTTTTTTATTTTTTAATTCTTAAAAAAAATAAATTTTTTGTTTTTGGAAAAATTTTTGAAAACTGTTTTTTGTATAGATACATTTTTATAACTTTCGATTCCACAGAAAATTATTAAATTTAGCTAAAAATGGTAAATTCTAAATAAAATCCAAGAGTTTTTGTTTCTATTCAAATTTTTTAAAGATTTGAATTTTATTGAAGATTTTCGATATCACTAAAAATTTTATAAAGCAAATTTTAAATTTCTTTATTTTCGAAACTGTTGAAAATTTTGTCAAAAATTTAAATAGAACTTAACTAAACCAGATTAATTGCGAAATTTCCAATATTGAGTAATTTTTGATTTTCGAATTTATTTTTCAACTTCAACTTTAATTCTCGATATTGAGTAATTTTTGAATTTCGGATTTATTTTTTTATATTTTCAAGGTCTGAAACCCTTTCCTTTATTTGTATTATTATAATTTTCTCTTAAATTATTTTGCCCTTCGTATGTTAACATTTATATCTTTTGCCGAATGTTTCTGAGCCATAAAAAATTTTAAAATGAAGCAACAATGTCATGTTTGTTGAATGTTTAACATGGTTGAAAAGCTGTTGGATGACTGAAAACTACAACAATGCATGTTTAATGCCAAAACATTTTACAAACAAAACCTTTTTTAAAATTTCTAACTCAAACCGAAAACATATTAAACAAAACTATTCTTATCTTCTTTTCGTAATGAACATCAGATTTTAGTTTGTCTTTTCCCGGACAGAAATTTCAACTTATTTGCAAAAACTAGAGTTTTTCTTCCACTTTTTGATTAAGGGTTTATTTCATCTGTGCCACCACAAAGATTTATTACTCCCTGGTAAAGTCAAGTTAAATATACAATTTAACTCAACTGCTAAAAATCTAAAATATGTACCCAGTACTATTTCCATTCCTGGAGCAAACAGCAACAGGACAGGCATTCAACCATCATTTGGGTGGAAATGCAAAAAAGAGAAGAAATAGATTAAACAAGTGAAATTGTGAAATATCTATTTGATATGCTTCTGATGTTGGCTGATTCCACGGACAGGGACATGCACTTCAAATATGTATATTCTCTTGAATGTTGGAGTATACAGACTCCTACAGGCTAAAGTTGAATGTTAAAGGATATAATTCATTTTGTCTGGGAAACTAAGTGTTTTTTAGTTGCAACCATACACATACATACATTTTTGCCGCTACATACACAAATGAAAATTGTGGCCACATGGAGTACAAACAAAACATAAACGGATGCGGGTATACAAGCAAGTCAATAGTTATAAACCTGTGTTAGTAGTGGAAAATATAAACAGGATATGCATGCAAGACAGACGCACAGACAGCTCTGTATACTATGGGTAACTGACTCTGGTTAATTATTTCTGCGTAGCAAAAGTCTTGCCTCTGCTGTAGTTTCGTCCTGTGAATTTTTTATCTTTATAAGCATTAAAAAAATGGAAAGGTTACGGTGGAAATTATGATGATACTGCTAGAAACGCTATTATCCTGTTTTTCATTCTTATCCCTTAGCAAACCGAATATCGTACACAGAGAGCAATTTAAAAGTTGTTGTATTGCTGGAAATCGCTCCTCAAAAAGGTAATAAATGTTCCAAAACGGTAAAATATTAAAGTAGCTCAGAAACGATAAAGGACAAAAAATACTCCCGCAAGAAAAAAATTATGAATTGATTTTATTTTTTTTTTTTTTTTTTAATTTAACTCAAACACAATAACGGACTCCATGTAAGAACTATCATCATTATGATGTTTGAGGACGATAACACAATATGTACAAGTTCAATGAGTTGGAAAAGTGTATGGGTCCTTTTGCTTTTTTGCAAAACTGTCTTGTTGTTAAAAAATTGTAATTATAACAACAGGGTTAAAAAATACGTAGAAAACCAAACCAAATAAAGATATGAAATCAAGCATCACCATAAAATAAAATGGAGGAAAAATATTAAAAAATAATTGATTGTATGCTAAAAGGATATTAAATTTTAAGGAATTTAAACAATTTAAATAAAGTAAGGGTTTTAAAACGGAAAACAATATAAATAATAATAGATAATAGAAAAATAGAACTTATATTGAGCTGGAACTAAACTTGGACTAACTTAGAACTCAAATGGATCATTTCTCAAACTGAACTATATAAAACTAGAACAAGATCCTAATTAGTACTGAACTAGAACTATAATTGAACTAGAACTGGACTAGATCGTCTTTCTATGGATCGATTCTTGTTTACATTTACTCTTTTGTAAAATATTCATCCAAATCGAGCCCGGTCCGTGCGTAAATAAGAAGCCATCGCCACTGTAGACGTAAGTGTGGCAACTCGGTCTTTGCCCGTCCACTACTGGTGCAAGAATTAAAGCCAGCGGACCATAAATTACGTCAGGTGATTGGAGAATGGGCTGAGAATCAACTGGAAGTTGATCCAGTTTTTTTATTGCCAAATCGTCTTCAGCGACTTAACAACAGAGTTGTAGTTTTTGGAAAGAGCACAATCCTCATGGGACTCTTCAGACTTCATTACAGACGTCATCAATCTATTGGTTTTAAACCGAAACCGGTGGCTACATTACCGAAAATGGTGAACGCTACAGCAAGGCGCAACATGCCACACGCTTAAGCATCACTTTGTTGAGCCAAACGTTTGGTGACCAAATTATCTCAAGAAATTAACTTGTGAATTGGAAATCTTTTTCGTGTGATTTGACACCTTTGGAAAACTTTTTGTGGGGATACATGAAATCACTGGTCTATGCTGATAAGCCAGCAACAATTGATCATTTAGAAGCCTATATTTGACGCACTATTGACGAAACAAAACCTGATATGCTCGAAAAAGTGGTTCAAAATTAGATCGACAAGATGGCGTTCATAAGGCGCATTCGCGGACTCCCATAGCCAAATAATTTGTAAACATGAAATGCCATGAAATTTGCGAGCGAAAAAAGCCAACATATCGGACATTTCATTGAATTTGTTGTGTGTTGTTAAAAAAAAAGATCTGTGCGTTAAAAAAACACCCTTAAGTACTGAACTAGAAAAGAAGTAGAACTGAATTTAAGACGGAACTAGATCTTAAGGAGAACTGAACTTTAACTAATTCATAACTAAACTAGAACTGAAAAAGCACTAAACTAAAATGGAATTAGAACCAAACAGGAACCAATATAGAACTGCATTGAGCTAGAACTAAACTGTAACTCAACTGAAACCAAACCGAACCATATTTTTCCCTGCTGAACTAATTTTTAGTATCTTTGTTTTCTTAAAAATTTCAAACTACAATTGATTTTCTTAATTGTGTTAATATTCTACTTAATCTCTTTTCAAACAAAAGCAAATGCTTTTCACATGCATTTTCTTCTCAAAACCGCGGCAACACATGAGTATGCATAGAAACTTAACCAAGTTTATTTCTTTAAATTTTTCCAGCAAATTACTCAATTCCCCCTGCTCTTTAGCATTAGTGCACACAAAAAGTAGACCATAAAAAGTGGCTTCAATTGCAACCCCATTGTTTAGCCAAAAAAAGTCAAAGAAGGTTTGAAGGCAGTTGCAAAGTAGAGAAAAAAAAGCAAGAGAGAGTTTAAGCAAAAACTTTGCACTTTTATGCTTAATTAATTCAAAGTAATTGTATGTTCTATTTGCTTCTCCCTTCGGGCAATAAGAGTGCTTCTCCCTTCGGGCAGTAAGAGTGCATGGGAAAATATTTTCTACATTGTATTTTTTCAGTTGCAAAAAAACAAATTACCAAGTGAAAATTTGTACAAATTTCAAATAAGTTACAAGAAGCTTTGGGTAATAAAAACGTATTTAAATTGTTTATTAAAGTCATTTGTCTTTACACTGATGTCAAATATATAAATTGCATTAAAAAGTTAAAATTTTGTTAGGATTGAAACTTTCTCCTAAAAGTATGCTTTACATATTTTGTTTACCGTTTAACTGTTGTGTGTCAGCCAAGAAATTGTGTTTTCTACAGATTTAAGGCCACAATGTAATGATGATCATAAATTTAGTTTTTTATTTATGGTTTGTCATTCAATTTAATTGTGTGTGTGTATTTGAGAAAGTTTTCATCAGTTCTTAGATTAATTTGTCAAAGTTTATAGACTAGCTTAGGGCATACGAAAATTCTTGCAAATTGTTTGTTTCAAAACTACGCATTGTAAAGTAAAAAAGTTTAAATTATTTGTGCAAGATGTTTGTATTTGGCTTTCAAAAAGTTTTCTTTTAACTTTTATTATATGTTTTTAAAAATTCTTATTTTCCTAAATATGCTTTTAAATTTATTATTAAATTTCCTTTACTTTTTTTTTTAACTTTCTAAATTATGCTTTAAAAACTTTATACCAAAATTTATTAACCCTGTCAAAGTTTCTATTCAAATGCATTTAATTCAATCCCATATGCATAGTTTTACCACTTTAACCAGAGGTTTAATTCTATAAAAAATATAAAACGCAAATCCTTAAAATATGCATTTATTTAAGCACAAAAAAGAAGAGCATTTTTATGACCCAATTGTGTCTGTTTAATTTTTTGGCTAATGTGATTTTAAAATACATATGTACTGGCAATAATAAGTATGTTTACTTGTGTGTGTGTTAACAGGCATTTTCAAAATAAATAAAAAAAATCCCTAATGCATGCTGTTAATTAGCCTATTTCAGTGCTGCGCCACTAAAATTAAAGTTAATTGAAAGCAGCTTCTTTTCTAAGTATTTAAGCATAGTTTGCTATTTGTTTTAAGTTTTTAAGTAATAACTAGAATCGTTTGTTACATTTGCGTGGCTCCAGTTTAATCATTATTATCAACTGAAAAGTATGCTGTAGTATTATTTACGAAATTAAGTTAATTGAGTGTTAAATTAAAACAGCAAAGATTGCGAGTGAATGATGATATAAAAAATACTTGGCGAAAAGTTAATTATTTTAAGTAGTTTTGTAACTCTCTTTCAACATTTTTGAAAAATTATTTTTGTTTTAATATATTAAAAAAAAATCTGTGGCAATAAGGAAAAAGTGCTTAAAACTATTTTTTTTTTTTTTTTGTAGGAGAGAAATTTTATACTTTAAGGGAGATTTTCGAATATTTACTCCTATACTTATACATATAATAATATTTTCTTCACTGTACGCTGAATCCAGTAGTGCTAACCGGGTTTTTATGTAAGCTCTTGTTTTCGAGATATACCGTTAATTCGTAAATGGAGGAGGTTGCACAATATATATTCGCGTAACTCAAAAACGGTTAAGTTAATTAAAAAAAAACTAAAGCTATACGAACCCTAGACACATTCTGTTATGTAAACAGAATGATGTTAACCACTTAACAGAACTTATGTTACGTTGTTATGATGTATGCGTCCAGATTTCCTGAAAAGGAGTCAACGTGGGCGAAAAAAATGATCAGGATTTGTGGACAATACAATTCTCCATCGTTTTCCATCCCAAGAATTTTTAACAGAGCGAGTTGGAGCAACTTATGGCCAATTTACTCTTTTGAGTTCTCGGGGATGAGTCCAGATTACTTGAAAAGGATTCAACGTGGGCAAAAAAAAATTATTAGGATTTGTGGACAATACTATTCTTTATCGTTTTCCATCCCCAGAATTTTTAACACAGCGAGTTGGAGCAACTTATGGCCAATTTACTCTTTTGAATTATCTAGGGGATGAGTCCAGATTTCTGGAAAAGAAGTCAACGTGTGCGACAAAAAATTACCAGGATTTGTGGACAATACAATTCTCCATCGTTTTCCATCCCAAGAATTTTTAACAGAGCGAGTTGGAGCAACTTATGGCCAATTTACTCTTTTGAGTTCTCTAGGGGATGAGTCCAGATTACTTGAAAAGGATTCAACGTGGGCAAAAAAAAATTATTAGGATTTGTGGACAATACTATTCTTTATCGTTTTCCATCCCCAGAATTTTTAACACAGCGAGTTGGAGCAACTTATGGCCAATTTACTCTTTTGAGTTCTCTAGGGGATGAGTCCAGATTTCTTGAAAAGGATTCAACGTGGGCAAAAAAAATTATTAGGATTTGTGGACACTACTATTCTTCATCGTTTTCCATCCCCAGAATTTTTAACAGAGCGAGTTGGAGCAACTTATGGCCAATTAAATCTTTTGAATTCTCTAGGGGATGAGTCCAGATTTCTGGAAAAGGATTCAACGTGGTCGAAAAGAAATTATTAGGATTTGTGGACAATATTATTTTCGATCGTTTTCCATCCCTAGAATTTTTAACAGAGCGAGTTGGAGCAACTTATTGCCAATTTACTCTTTTGAATTCTCTAGGGGATCAGTCCAAATTTCTGGAAAAGGAGTCAACGGGGACGAAAAAAAATTATTAGGATTTGTGGACAATACTATTCTCCATCGTTTTCCATCCGCAGAATTTTTAACAGCGCGAGTTGGAGCAACTTATGGCCAATTTACTCTTTTGAGTTCTCTAGGGGATGAGTCCAGATTTCTAGAAAAGGAGTCAACGTGGGCGAAAAAAAAATTATTAGGATTTGTGGACAATACTATTCTCCATCGTTTTCCATCCCCAGAATTTTTAACAGAGCGAGTTGGAGCAACTTATGGCCAATTAAATCTTTTGAATTTTCTAGGGGATGAGTCCAGATTTCTGGAAGAGGAGTCAACGTGGGTGAAAAAAAATTATTAGGATTTGTGGACAATAATATTCTCCATCGTTTTCCATCCCCAGAATTTTTAACAGAGCGAGTTGGAGCAACTTATGGACAATTTACTCTTTTGAATTCTCTAGGGGATGTGTCCAGATTTCTGGAAAAGAAGTCAACGAGTGCGCCAAAAAATTACCAGGATTTGTGGACAATACTATTATCCATTTTTTTCCAGCCCCAGAATTTTTGACAGAGCGAGTTGGAACAACTTATGGTCAATTTACTCTTTTGAATTCTCTAGGGGATGAGTCCAGATTTCTGGAAAAGGAGTCAACATGGGCGAAAAAAAATATACTATTCTCCATCATTTCCCATCCCCAGAATTTTTAACAGAGCGAGTTGGAGCGATTTATGGCCAATTTACTCTTTTGAATTCTCTAGGGGATGAGTCCAAATTTCTGGAAAAGGAGCCAACGTGGACGAAAAAAATTATTAGGATTTGTGGAAAATACTATTCTCCGTCGTTTTCCATCCTCAGAATTTTAAACAGAGCGAGTTCGAGCAACTTATGGCCAATTTACTCTTTTGAGTTCCCTAGGGGATGAGTCCAGATTTCTGGAAAAGGATTCAACGTGGGCAAAAAAAATTATTAGGATTTGTGGACACTACTATTCTTCATCGTTTTCCATCCCCAGAATTTTTAACAGAGCGAGTTGGAGCAACTTATGGCCAATTAAATCTTTTGAATTCTCTAGGGGATGAGTCCAGATTTCTGGAAAAGGATTCAACGTGGTCGAAAAGAAATTATTAGGATTTGTGGACAATATTATTTTCGATCGTTTTCCATCCCTAGAATTTTTAACAGAGCGAGTTGGAGCAACTTATTGCCAATTTACTCTTTTGAATTCTCTAGGGGATCAGTCCAAATTTCTGGAAAAGGAGTCAACGGGGACGAAAAAAAATTATTAGGATTTGTGGACAATACTATTCTCCATCGTTTTCCATCCGCAGAATTTTTAACAGCGCGAGTTGGAGCAACTTATGGCCAATTTACTCTTTTGAGTTCTCTAGGGGATGAGTCCAGATTTCTAGAAAAGGAGTCAACGTGGGCGAAAAAAAAATTATTAGGATTTGTGGACAATACTATTCTCCATCGTTTTCCATCCCCAGAATTTTTAACAGAGCGAGTTGGAGCAACTTATGGCCAATTAAATCTTTTGAATTTTCTAGGGGATGAGTCCAGATTTCTGGAAGAGGAGTCAACGTGGGTGAAAAAAAATTATTAGGATTTGTGGACAATAATATTCTCCATCGTTTTCCATCCCCAGAATTTTTAACAGAGCGAGTTGGAGCAACTTATGGACAATTTACTCTTTTGAATTCTCTAGGGGATGTGTCCAGATTTCTGGAAAAGAAGTCAACGAGTGCGCCAAAAAATTACCAGGATTTGTGGACAATACTATTATCCATTTTTTTCCAGCCCCAGAATTTTTGACAGAGCGAGTTGGAACAACTTATGGTCAATTTACTCTTTTGAATTCTCTAGGGGATGAGTCCAGATTTCTGGAAAAGGAGTCAACATGGGCGAAAAAAAATATACTATTCTCCATCATTTCCCATCCCCAGAATTTTTAACAGAGCGAGTTGGAGCGATTTATGGCCAATTTACTCTTTTGAATTCTCTAGGGGATGAGTCCAAATTTCTGGAAAAGGAGCCAACGTGGACGAAAAAAATTATTAGGATTTGTGGAAAATACTATTCTCCGTCGTTTTCCATCCTCAGAATTTTAAACAGAGCGAGTTCGAGCAACTTATGGCCAATTTACTCTTTTGAGTTCCCTAGGGGATGAGTCCAGATTTCTGGAAAAGGAGTCAACGTGGGCGAAATAAAATTACAAGGATTTGTGGAAAATAATATTCTCCATCGTCTTCCATCCCCAGAATTTTTAAAAGAGCGAGTTGGAGCAACGTATGGCCAATTTACTCTTTTGAATTATCTAGGGGATGAGTCCAGATTTCTGGAAAAGGATTGAACGTGGTCGAAAAAAAAATTATTAGGATTTGTGGACAATATTATTCTCCATCATTTTCCATCCCCAGAATTTTTAACAGAGCGAGTTGGAGCAACTTATGCCCAATTTACTCTTTTGAGTTCTCTAGGGGATGAGTCCAGATTTCTGGAAAAGGAGTCAACGTAGGCGAAAAAAAAATTATTAGGATGTGAGGACAATACTATTCTCCATCGTTTTCCATCCCTAGAATTTTTAACAGAGCGAGGGAGCAACTTATGGCCAATTTACTCTTTTGAATTCTCTAGGGAATGAGTCCAGATTTCTGGAAAAGGAGTCAACGTGGGCGAAATAAAATTACAAGGATTTGTGGAAAATAATATTCTCCATCGTCTTCCATCCCCAGAATTTTTAAAAGAGCGAGTTGGAGCAACGTATGGCCAATTTACTCTTTTGAATTATCTAGGGGATGAGTCCAGATTTCTGAAAAAGGAGTCAACGTGGGCAAAAAAAAATTATAAGGATTTGTTGACAATACTATTCTCCATCGTTTTCCATCCCAGAATTTTTAACAGAGCGAGTTGGAGCGACTTATGGCCAATTTACTCTTTTGAATTCTCTAGAGGATGAGTCCAGATTTCTGGAAAAGGAGTCAACGTGGGCGAAATAAAATTACAAGGATTTGTGGAAAATAATATTCTCCATCGTCTTCCATCCCCAGAATTTTTAAAAGAGCGAGTTGGAGCAACGTATGGCCAATTTACTCTTTTGAATTATCTAGGGGATGAGTCCAGATTTCTGAAAAAGGAGTCAACGTGGGCAAAAAAAAATTATTAGGATTTGTGGACACTACTATTCTCCATCGTTTTCCATCCCCAGAATTTTTAACAGAGCGAGTTGGAGCAACTTATGGCCAATTTACTCTTTTGAATTCTCTAGAGGATGAGTCCAGATTTCTGGAAAAGGAGTCAACGTGGGCGACAAAAAATTACCAGGATTTGTTGACAATACTATTCTCCATCGTTTTCCATCCCCAGAATTTTTAGCAGAGCAAGTTGGAGCAAATTATGGCCAATTTACTCTTTTGAATTCTCTAGGGAATGAGTCCAGATTTCTGGAAAAGGAGTCAACGTGGGCGAAATAAAATTACAAGGATTTGTGGAAAATAATATTCTCCATCGTCTTCCATCCCCAGAATTTTTAAAAGAGCGAGTTGGAGCAACGTATGGCCAATTTACTCTTTTGAATTATCTAGGGGATGAGTCCAGATTTCTGGAAAAGGATTGAACGTGGTCGAAAAAAAATTATTAGGATTTGTGGACAATATTATTCTCCATCATTTTCCATCCCCAGAATTTTTAACAGAGCGAGTTGGAGCAACTTATGCCCAATTTACTCTTTTGAGTTCTCTAGGGGATGAGTCCAGATTTCTGGAAAAGGAGTCAACGTGGGTGAAAAAAAAATTATTAGGATGTGAGGACAATACTATTCTCCATCGTTTTCCATCCCCAGAATTTTTAACAGAGCGAGTTGGAGCAACTTATGGCCAATTTACTCTTTTGAATTCTCTAGGGAATGAGTCCAGATTTCTGAAAAAGGAGTCAACGTGGGCAAAAAAAAATTATAAGGATTTGTTGACAATACTATTCTCCATCGTTTTCCATCCCAGAATTTTTAACAGAGCGAGTTGGAGCGACTTATGGCCAATTTACTCTTTTGAATTCTCTAGGGGATGAGTCCAGTTTTCTGGAAAAAGAGTCAACGTGGTCGAAAAAAAAAAATTATTAGGATTTGTGGACAATACTATTATCCATCGTTTTCCATCCCCTTAATTTTTAACAGAGCGAGTTGGAGCAACTTATGCCCAATTTACTCTTTTGAGTTCTCTAGGGGATGAGTCCAGATTTCTTGAAAAGGAGTCATCGTGGGAAAAAAAATACTAGGATTTGTGGACAATACTATTCTCCATCGTTTTTCATCCCCAGAATTTTCAACAGAGCGAGTTGGAGCAACTTATGGCCAATTTACTCATTTTAATTCTCTAGAGGATGAGTCCAGATTTCTGGAAAAGGAGTCAAAGTGGGCGAAAAAAATTACCAGGATTTGTGGACAATACTATTCTCCATTGTTTCCTTCCCCAGAATTTTTTACAGAGCGAGTTGGAGCAACTTATGGCCAATTTACTCTTTTGAATTCTCTAGGGGATGAGTCCAGATTTCTAGAAAAGGAGTCAACGTGGGCGAAAAAAAATTATTAGGATTTGTAGACAATACTATTCTCCATCGTTTTCCATCCCCTTAATTTTTAACAGAGCGAGTTGGAGCAACTTATGCCCAATTTACTCTTTTGAGTTCTCTAGGGGATGAGTCCAGATTTCTTGAAAAGGAGTCATCGTGGGAAAAAAAATACTAGGATTTGTGGACAATACTATTCTCCATCGTTTTCCATCCCCAGAATTTTTAACAGAGCGAGTTGGAGCAACTTATGGCCAATTTACTCATTTTAATTCTCTAGAGGATGAGTCCAGATTTCTGGAAAAGGAGTCAAAGTGGGCGAAAAAAATTACCAGGATTTGTGGACAATACTATTCTCCATTGTTTCCTTCCCCAGAATTTTTTACAGAGCGAGTTGGAGCAACTTATGGCCAATTTACTCTTTTGAATTCTCTAGGGGATGAGTCCAGATTTCTAGAAAAGGAGTCAACGTGGGCGAAAAAAAATTATTAGGATGTGAGGACAATACTATTCTCCATAGTTTTCCATCCCAAGAATTTTTAACAACGAGTTGGAGCAACTTATGGCCAATTTACTCTTTTGAATTCTCTAGGGGATGAGTCCAGATTTCTGGAGAAGGAGTCAACGTGGGCGAAAAAAATACCAGGATTTGTTACAGAGCGAGTTGGACCAACTTATGGCCAATTTACTCTTTTGCATTATCTAGGGGATGAGTCCAGATTTCTGGAAAAGGAGTCAACGTGAGCAAAAAAAAAAAAATGATCAGTATTTGTGGACAATACTATTCTCCATCGTTTTCCATCCCCAGAATTTTTTACAGAGCGAGTTGGAGCAACTTATGGCCAATTTACTCTTAAAAATTCTCTAGAGGATGAGTCCAGATTTCTAGAAAAGGAGTCAACGTGGGCGAAAAAAAATTATTAGGATTTGTAGACAATACTATTCTCCATCGTTTTCCATCCCCAGAATTTTTAACAGAGCGAGTTGGAGCAACTTATGGCCAATTTACTCTTTTGAATTCTCTAGGGGATGAGTCCAGATTTCTGGAAAAGGAGCCAATGTGGGCAAAAAAAAAATGATCAGGATTTGTGGACAATACTATTCTCCATCGTTTTCCATCCCCAGAATTTTTAACAGAGCGAGTTGGAGCAACTTATGGCCAATTTACTCTTTTGAATTCTCTAGGGGATGAGTCCAGATTTCTAGAAAAGGAGTCAACGTGCGCTAAAACAAATTACTAGGATTTGTGGACAATACTATTCTCCATCGTTTTCCATCCCCAGAATTTTTAACAGAGCGAGTTGTAGCAACTTATGGCCAATTTACTCTTTTGAATTCTCTAGAGGATGAGTCCAGATTTCTGGAAAAGGAGCCAATGTGGGCAAAAAAAAAATTTTTGGATTTGTGGACAATACTATTCTCCATCGTTTTCCAACCCAAGAATTTTTAACAGAGCGAGTTGGAGCAACTTATGGCCAATTTACTCTTAAAAATTCTCTAGGGGATGAGTCCAGATTTCTTGAAAAGTAGTCAACGTGGGCAAAAAAAAATTGTTAGGATTTGTGGACAATACTATTCTCCATCGTTCCCAGAATTTTTAACAGAGCGAGTTGGAGCAAATTATGGCCAATTTACTCTTTTGAATTCTCTAGGGGATAATTCCAGATTTCTGGAAAAGGAGTCAGCGTGTGCGAAAAAAATTACTAGAATTTGTGGACAATACTATTCTTTATCGTTTTCCATCCCCAGAATTGTTAACAAAGCGAGTTGCAGCAACTTATGCCCAATTTACTCTTTTGTGTTCTCTAGGGCATGAGTCCAGATTTCTGGAAAAGGAGTCAACGTGGGCAAAAAAAAATTACTAGAATTTGTGGACAATACTATTCTTTATCGTTTTCCATCCCCAGAATTTTTAACAGAGCGAGTCCAGATTTCTAGAAAAGGGAGTCAACGTGGGCGAAAAAAATACCAGGATTTGTTACAGAGCGAGTTGGACCAACTTATGGCCAATTTACTCTTTTGGATTATCTAGGGGATGAGTCCAGATTTCTGGAAAAGAAGTCAACGTGGGCGATAAAAAATTACTAGGATTTGTGGGCAATACTATTCTCCATCGTTTTCCATCCCCAGAATTTTAAGCAGAGCGATTTGGAGCGACTTATGGCGTATTTACTCTCTTGAATTCTCTAGGGGATGAGTCCAGATTTCTGGAAAAGGAGTCAACGTGGGTAAAAAAAAAATTATTAGTATTTGTGGACAATACTATTCTCCATCGTTTTCCATCCCCAGAATTTTTTACAGAGCGAGTTGCAGCAACTTATGGCCAATTTACTCTTTTGAATTCTCTAGGGGATGAGTCCAGATTTCTGGAAAAGGAGTCAGCGTGGGCAAAAAAAAAATTATTAGTATTTGTGGACAATACTATTCTCCATCGTTTTCCATCCCCAGAGTTTTTAACAGAGCGAGTTGGAGCAACTTATGGCCAATTTACTCTTTTGAATTCTCTAGATGATGAGTCCAGAATTCTGGAAAAGGAGTCAACGTGGTCGAAAAAAAAATTACCAGGATTTGTTACTCGCTCTGTTAAAAATTGTGGGGATGGAAAACGATGGACAATAGTATTGTCCACAAATATTAGGAATTTTTTTTCGACCGCGTTGACTCCTTTTCCAGAAATCTGGAGTCATCCCCTAGAGAATCCAAAAGAGTAAATTGGCCATAAGTTGGTCCAACTCGCTCTGTTAAAAATTCTGGGATGTTAAACGATGGGAGTAGTATTGTCCACAAATCCTAGTATTTTTTTTTTGCCCACGTTGACTACTTTTCCAGAAATCTGGACTCATCCCCTAGAGAATTCAAAAGAGTAAATTGGCCATAAGTTGCTCCAACTCACTCTGTTAAAAATTCTGGGATGGAAAACGATGGAGAATAGTATTGTCCACAAATCCTTATAATTTTTTTTCGCCCCCGTTGACTCCTTTTCTAGAAATCTGGACTCATCCTCTAGAGAATTCAAAAGAGTAAATTGGCCATAAGTTGGTCCAACTCGCTCTGTTAAAAATTCTGGGGATGGAAAACGATAGAGAATAGTACTGTCCACAAATCCTGGTATTTTTTTTTGCCCACGTTGACTCATTTTTCAGAAATCCGGACTCATCCCCTAGAGAATTCAAAAGAGTAAATTGGCCAAAGTTGCTCCAACTCGCTCTCTTAAAAATTCTGGGGATGGAAAACGATGGAGAATAGTTTTGTCCACAAATCCTAATAATTTTTTTTTCGCCCACGTTGACTCCTTTTCTAGAAATCTGGACTCATCCTCTAGAGAATTTAAAAGAGTAAATTGGCCATAAGTCGCTCCAACTCGCTCTGTTAAAAATTCTGGCGATGGAAAACGATGGAGAATAGTATTGTCCACAAATCCTACAAATTTTTTTTCACCCACGTTGACTCCTTTTCCAGAAATCTGGACTCATCCTCTAGAGAATTCAAAAGAGTAAATTGGCCATAAGTCGCTCCAACTCGCTCTGTTAAAAATTCTGGGGATGGAAAACGATGGAGAAAAGTATTGTCCACAAATCCTACAAATTTTTTTTACCCACGTTGACTCCTTTTCCAGAAATCTGGACTCATCCCCTACAGAATTCAAGAGAGTAAATACGCCATAAGTCGCTCCAAATTCTCTAGGGGATGAGTCCAGATTTCTGGAAAAGGAGTCAACGTGGGCAAAAAAAAATTATTAGGATTAGTGGACAATATTATTCTCCATCGTTTTCCATCCCCAGAGTTTTTAACAGAGCGAGTTGGAGCAACTTATGGCCAATTTACTCTTTTGAATTCTCTAGATGATGAGTCCAGAATTCTGGAAAAGGAGTCAACGTGGTCGAAAAAAAATTACCAGGATTTGTTACTCGCTCTGTTAAAAATTGTGGGGATGGAAAACGATGGACAATAATATTGTCCACAAATCCTAGGAATTTTTTTTCGACCGCGTTGATTCCTTTTCCAGAAATCTGGAGTCATCCCCTAGAGAATTCAAAAGAGTAAATTGGCCATAAGTTGCTCCAACTCGCTCTGTTAGAAATTCTGGGGATGGAAAACGATGGAGAATAGTATTGTCCACAAAAACTAATAATTTTTTTTTTACCCACGTTGACTCCTTTTCCAGAAATCTGGACTCATCCCCTAGAGAATTTGGAGCGACTTATGGCGTATTTACTCTCTTGAATTCTCTAAGGGATGAGTCCAGAGACAATACTGTGGACAATACTTTTCTCCATCGTTTTCCATCCCCAGAATTTTTAACAGAGCGAGTTGGAGCGACTTATGGCCAATTTACTCTTTTGAATTCTCTAGAGGATGAGTCCAGATTTCTGGAAAAGGAGTCAACGTGGGTGAAAAAAAATTTGTAGGATTTGTGGACAATACTATTCTCCATCGTTTTCCATCGCCAGAATTTTTAACAGAGCGAGTTGGAGCGACTTATGGCCAATTTACTCTTTTAAATTCTCTAGAGGATGAGTCCAGATTTCTAGAAAAGGAGTCAACGTGGGCGAAAAAAAAATTATTAGGATTTGTGGACAAAACTATTCTCCATCGTTTTCCATCCCCAGAATTTTTAAGAGAGCGAGTTGGAGCAACTTTGGCCAATTTACTCTTTTGAATTCTCTAGGGGATGAGTCCGGATTTCTGAAAAATGAGTCAACGTGGGCAAAAAAAAATACCAGGATTTGTGGACAGTACTATTCTCCATCTTTTCCCATCCCCAGAATTTTAAACAGAGCGAGTTGGAGCGACTTATGGCCAATTTACTCTTTTGAATTCTCTAGGGGATGACTCCAGAATTCTGGAAAAGGAGTCAACGTGGTCGAAAAAAAATTACCAGGATTTGTTACTCGCTCTGTTAAAAATTGTGGGGATGGAAAACGATGGACAATAATATTGTCCACAAATCCTAGGAATTTTTTTTCGACCGCGTTGACTCCTTTTCCAGAAATCTGGAGTCATCCCCTAGAGAATCCAAAACAGTAAACTGGCCATAAGTTGGTCCAACTCACTCTGTTAAAAATTCTGGGATGTTAAACGATGGGAGTAGTATTGTCCACAAATCCTAGTATTTTTTTTTTTTTTGCCCACGTTGACTACTTTTCCAGAAATCTGGACTCATCCCCTAGAGAATTCAAAAGAATAAATTGGCCATAAGTTGCTCCAACTCACTCTGTTAAAAATTCTGGGATGGAAAACGATAGAGAATAGTATTGTCCACAAATCCTTATAATTTTTTTCGCCCCCGTTGACTCCTTTTCTAGAAATCTGGAGTCATCCTCTAGAGAATTCAAAAGAGTAAATTGGCCAAAAGTCGCTCCAACTTGCTCTGTTAAAAATTCTGGGGATGGAATATGATGGAGAGTAGTGTCCACAAATCCTAATAATTTTTTTTGCCCATGTTGACTCCTTTTCCAGAAATCTGGACTCATCCCCTAGAGAATTCAAAAGAGTAAATTGGCCATTAGTTGCTCCAACTCGCTCTGTTAAAAATTCTTGGGATGGAAAACAATGGAGAATAGTATGGTCCACAAATCCTTATAATTTTTTTCGCCCACGTTGACTCCTTTTCCAGAAATCTGGACTCATCCCCTAGAGAAATCAAAAGAGTAAATTGGCCATAAATTGCTCCAACTCGCTCTGTTAAAGATTCTGGGAATGGAAAACGATGGAGAATAGTATTGTCCACAAATCCTTATCATTTTTTTTTGCCTACGTTGACCCCTTTTCCAGTAATCTGGACTCATCCCGTAGAGAATTCAAAGGAGTAAATTGGCCATAAGTTGCTCCAACTCGCTCTGTTAAAAATTCTGGGGATGGAAAACGATGGAGAATAGTACTGTACACAAATCCTGATAATTTTTTTTTGCCCACATTGGCTCCTTTTCCAGAAATCTGGACTCATCCCCTAGAGAATTCAAAAGAGTAAATTGGCCATAAGTCGCTCCAACTCGCTCTGTTAAAAATTCTGGGGATGGAAAACGATGGAGAATAGTATTGTACACAAATCCTGATAATTTTTTTTTGCCCACATTGGCTCCTTTTCCAGAAATCTGGACTCATCCCCTAGAGAATTCAAAAGAGTAAATTGGCCATAAGTCGCTCCAACTCGCTCTGTTAAAAATTCTGGGGATGGGAAAAGATGGAGAATAGTAGTGTCCACAAATCCTTATAATTTTTTTCGCCCACGTTGACTCCTTTTCCAGAAATCTGGACTCATTTCCTAGAGGATTCAAAAGAGTAAATTGGCCAAAAGTCGCTCCAACTTGCTCTGTTAAAAATTCTGGGGATGGAATATGATGGAGAGTATTGTCCAAAAATCCTAATAATTTTTTTCGCCCACGTTGACTCCTTTTCCAGAAATCTGGACTCATCCCCTAGAGAATCCAAAAGAGTAAATTGGCCATAAGTCACTCCAACTCGGTCTGTTAAAAATTCTGGGGATGGAAAACGATGAAGAAAAGTATCGTCCACAAATCCTAAAAATTTGTTTTTTTTTTGCCCACGTTTACTCCTTTTCCAGATATCTGGACTCATCCCCTAGAGAATTCAAAAGAGTAAATTGGCCATAAGTCGCTCCAACTCGCTCTGTTAAAAATTCTGGGGATGGAAAACGATGGAGAAAAGTATTGTCCACAAATCCTACCAATTTTTTTTACCCACGTTGACTCCTTTTCCAGAAATCTGGACTCATCCCCTAGAGAATTCAAGAGAGTAAATACGCCATAAGTCGCTCCAAATCGCACTGTTTAAAATTCTGGGGATGGGAAATGATGGAGAATAGTATAATTTTTTTCGCCCATGTTGACTCCTTTTCCAGAAATCAAGACCCATTCCCTAGAGAATTCAAAAGAGTAACTTGGCTATAAGTTGCTCAAACTCGCACTGTTAAAAATTCTGGGGATGGAATATGATGGAGAGTATTGTCCACAAATCCTGAGTCCAGATTTCTAGAAAAGGAGTCAACGTGGGCGAAAAAAAATTACTAGGATTTGTGGGCAATACTATTCTCCATCGTTTTCCATCCCCAGAATTTTTAACAGAGCGAGTTGGAACAACTAATGGCCAATTTACTCTTTTTAATTCTCTAGAGGATGAGCCCAGATTTCTGGAAAAGGAGTCAACGTGGGCGAAAAAAAATTACTAGGATTGGTGGACAATACTATTCTCTATCGTTTTCTATCCCCAGAATTTTTTACAGAGCGAGTTGCAGCAACTTATGGCCAATTTACTCTTTTGAATTCTCTAGGGGATGAGTCCAGATTTCTGGAAAAGGAGTCAACGTGGGCAAAAAAAAATTATTAGGATTAGTGGACAATACTATTCTCCATCGTTTTCCATCCCCAGAATTTTTAACAGAGCGAGTTGGAGCAACTTATGCCCAATTTACTCCTTTGAATTCTCTACGGGATGAGTTTAGATTTCTGGAAAAGGGGTCAACGTAGGCAAAAAAAATTATCAGGATTTGTGGACAATACTATTCTCCATCGTTTTCCATCCCAAGAATTTTTAACAGAGCGAGTTTGAGCAACTTATGGCCAATTTACTCTTTTGAATTCTCTAGGGGATGAGTCCAGATTTCTGGAAAAGGAGTCAACGTGGGTGAAAAAAAATTTGTAGGATTTGTGGACAGTACTATTCTCCATCGTTTTCCATCCCCAGAATTTTTAACAGAGCGAGTTGGAGCGACTTATGGCCAATTTACTCTTTTGAATTCTCTGGAGGATGAGTCCAGATTTCTAGAAAAGGAGTCAACGTGGGCGAAAAAAAATTATTAGGATTTGTGGACAAAACTATTCTCCATCGTTTTCCATCCCCAGAATTTTTAAGAGAGCGAGTTGGAGCAACTTATGGCCAATTTACTCTTTTGAATTCTCTAGGGGATGATTCCGGATTTCTGAAAAATGAGTCAACGTGGGCGAAAAAAAATTACTAGGATTTGTGGGCAATACTATTCTCCATCGTTTTCCATCCCCAGAATTTTTAACAGAGCGAGTTGGAACAACAAATGGCCAATTTACTCCTTTTTAATTCTCTAGGGGATGAGCCCAGATTTCTGGAAAAGGAGTCAACGTGGGCGAAAAAAAATTACCAGGATTGGTGGACAATACTATTCTCCATCGTTTTCCATCCCCAGAATTTTTTACAGAGCGAGTTGCAGCAACTTATGGCCAATTTACTCTTTTGAATTCTCTAGGGGATGAGTCCAGATTTCTGGAAAAGGAGTCAACGTGGGCGAAAAAAAATTATTAGGATTTGTGGACAATACTATTCTCCATCGCTTTCCATCCCCAGAATTTTTAACAGAGCGAGTTGAAGCAACTTATGGCCAATTTACTCTTTTGAATTCTCTAGGGGATGAGTCCAGATTTCTGGAAAAGGAGTCAACGTGGGCGAAAAAAATTATAAGGATTTGTGGACAATACTATTCTCCATCGTTTTCCATCCCCAGAATTTTTAACAGAGCGAGTTTAAGCAACTTATGGCCAATTTACTCTTTTGAATTCTCTAGGGGATGAGTCCAGATTTCTAGAAAAGGAGTCAACGTGCGCGAAAACAAATTACTAGGATTTGTGGACAATATTATTGTATTCTCCATCGTTTTTCATCCCCAGAATTTTTAACAGAGCGAGTTGGAGCAAATTATGGCCAATTTACTCTTTTTAATTCTCTAGGGGATGAGTCCAGAGTTCTTGAAAAGGAGTCATTGTGGGAAAAAAAAATCCTAGGATTTGTGGACAATACTATTCTCCATCGTTTTCCATCCCCAGAATTTTTAACAGAGTGAGTTGGAGCAACTTATGGCCAATTTACTCTTTTGGATTCTCTAGGGGATGACTCCAGAATTCTGGAGCAACTTATGGCAAATTTACTGAGTCCAGATTTCTGGAAAAGGAGTCAACGTGGGCGAAAAAAAATTACCAGGATTTGTTACTCGCTCTGTTAAAAATTGTGCGGATGGAAAACGATGGACAATAAGTATTGTCAAATCCTAGGAATTTTTTTTCGACCGCGTTGACTCCTTTTCCAGAAATCTGGAGTCATCCCCTAGATAATCCAAAAGAGTAAATTGGCCATAAGTTGGTCCAACTCGCTCTGTTAAAAATTCTGGGGATGTTAAACGATGGGAGTAGTATTGTCCACAAATCTTGGTAATTTTTTGTCGCCGACGTTGACTCCTTTTCCAGAAATCTGGACTCAGTAAATTTGCCATAAGTTGCTCCAACTCGCTCTGTTAAAAATTCTGGGGATGGAAACCGATGGAGAATATTATTGTCCACAAATCCTAGTATTTTTTTTTTTTTTGCCCAAGTTGACTACTTTTCCAGAAATCTGGACTCATCCCCTAGAGAATTCAAAAGAGGTAATTGGCCATAAGTCGCTCCAACTCGCTCTGTTAAAAATTGTGGGGATGGGAAAAGATGGAGAATAGTAGTGTCCACAAATCCTTATAATTTTTTTCGCCCACGTTGACTCCTTTTCCAGAAATCTGGACTCATTTCCTAGAGGATTCAAAAGAGTAAATTGGCCAAAAGTCGCTCCAACTTGCTCTGTTAAAAATTCTGGGGATGGAATATGATGGAGAGTATTGTCCAAAAATCCTAATAATTTTTTTCGCCCACGTTGACTCCTTTTCCAGAAATCTGGACTCATCCCCTAGAGAATCCAAAAGAGTAAATTGGCCATAAGTCACTCCAACTCGGTCTGTTAAAAATTCTGGGGATGGAAAACGATGAAGAAAAGTATCGTCCACAAATCCTAAAAATTTTTTTTTTTTTTTGCCCACGTTTACTCCTTTTCCAGATATCTGGACTCATCCCCTAGAGAATTCAAAAGAGTAAATTGGCCATAAGTCGCTCCAACTCGCTCTGTTAAAAATTCTGGGGATGGAAAACGATGGAGAAAAGTATTGTCCACAAATCCTACAAATTTTTTTTACCCACGTTGACTCCTTTTCCAGAAATCTTGACTCATCCCCTAGAGAATTCAAGAGAGTAAATACGCCATAAGTCGCTCCAAATCGCACTGTTTAAAATTCTGGGGATGGGAAATGATGGAGAATAGTATAATTTTTTTCGCCCATGTTGACTCCTTTTCCAGAAATCAAGACCCATTCCCTAGAGAATTCAAAAGAGTAACTTGGCTATAAGTTGCTCAAACTCGCACTGTTAAAAATTCTGGGGATGGAATATGATGGAGAGTATTGTCCACAAATCCTGAGTCCAGATTTCTAGAAAAGGAGTCAACGTGGGCGAAAAAAAATTACTAGGATTTGTGGGCAATACTATTCTCCATCGTTTTCCATCCCCAGAATTTTAAACAGAGCGAGTTGGAACAACTAATGGCCAATTTACTCTTTTTAATTCTCTAGAGGATGAGCCCAGATTTCTGGAAAAGGAGTCAACGTGGGCGAAAAAAAATTACTAGGATTGGTGGACAATACTATTCTCTATCGTTTTCTATCCCCAGAATTTTTTACAGAGCGAGTTGCAGCAACTTATGGCCAATTTACTCTTTTGAATTCTCTAGGGGATGAGTCCAGATTTCTGGAAAAGGAGTCAACGTGGGCAAAAAAAAATTATTAGGATTAGTGGACAACACTATTCTCCATCGTTTTCCATCCCCAGAATTTTTAACAGAGCGAGTTGGAGCAACTTATGCCCAATTTACTCCTTTGAATTCTCTACGGGATGAGTTTAGATTTCTGGAAAAGGGGTCAACGTAGGCAAAAAAAATTATCAGGATTTGTGGACAATACTATTCTCCATCGTTTTCCATCCCAAGAATTTTTAACAGAGCGAGTTGGAGCAACTTATGGCCAATTTACTCTTTTGAATTCTCTAGGGGATGAGTCCAGATTTCTGGAAAAGGAGTCAACGTGGGTGAAAAAAAATTTGTAGGATTTGTGGACAGTACTATTCTCCATCGTTTTCCATCCCCAGAATTTTTAACAGAGCGAGTTGGAGCGACTTATGGCCAATTTACTCTTTTGAATTCTCTGGAGGATGAGTCCAGATTTCTAGAAAAGGAGTCAACGTGGGCGAAAAAAAATTATTAGGATTTGTGGACAAAACTATTCTCCATCGTTTTCCATCCCCAGAATTTTTAAGAGAGCGAGTTGGAGCAACTTATGGCCAATTTACTCTTTTGAATTCTCTAGGGGATGATTCCGGATTTCTGAAAAATGAGTCAACGTGGGCGAAAAAAAATTACTAGGATTTGTGGGCAATACTATTCTCCTTCGTTTTCCATCCCCAGAATTTTTAACAGAGCGAGTTGGAACAACAAATGGCCAATTTACTCCTTTTTAATTCTCTAGGGGATGAGCCCAGATTTCTGGAAAAGGAGTCAACGTGGGCGAAAAAAAATTACCAGGATTGGTGGACAATACTATTCTCCATCGTTTTCCATCCCCAGAATTTTTTACAGAGCGAGTTGCAGCAACTTATGGCCAATTTACTCTTTTGAATTCTCTAGGGGATGAGTCCAGATTTCTGGAAAAGGAGTCAACGTGGGTGAAAAAAAATTATTAGGATTTGTGGACAATACTATTCTCCATCGCTTTCCATCCCCAGAATTTTTAACAGAGCGAGTTGAAGCAACTTATGGCCAATTTACTCCTTTAAATTCTCTACGGGATGAGTCCAGATTTCTGGAAAAGGGGTCAACGTAGGCAAAAAAAGTTATCAGGATTTGTGAACAATACTATTCTCCATCGTTTTCCATCCCAATAATTTTTAACAGAGCGAGTTGGAGCAACTTATGGCCAATTTACTCTTTTGAATTCTCTAGGGGATGAGTCCAGATTTCTGGAAAAGGAGTCAACGTGGGCGAAAAAAATTATAAGGATTTGTGGACAATACTATTCTCCATCGTTTTCCATCCCCAGAATTTTTAACAGAGCGAGTTTAAGCAACTTATGGCCAATTTACTCTTTTGAATTCTCTAGGGGATGAGTCCAGATTTCTAGAAAAGGAGTCAACGTGCGCGAAAACAAATTACTAGGATTTGTGGACAATATTATTGTATTCTCCATCGTTTTTCATCCCCAGAATTTTTAACAGAGCGAGTTGGAGCAAATTATGGCCAATTTACTCTTTTTAATTCTCTAGGGGATGAGTCCAGAGTTCTTGAAAAGGAGTCATTGTGGGAAAAAAAAATCCTAGGATTTGTGGACAATACTATTCTCCATCGTTTTCCATCCCCAGAATTTTTAACAGAGCGAGTTGGAGCGACTTATGGCCAATTTACTCTTTTGAATTCTCTAGGGGATGAGTCCAGATATCTGGAAAAGGAGTAAACGTGGGCAAAAAAAAAACAAATTTTTAGGATTTGTGGACGATACTTTTCTTCATCGTTTTCCATCCCCACACTCAAAATATTATGTAGTTAAATTCAAACGAAAATTCATTTGAAACAAATTAAAATTCATTTAAAAAACGGATCATTTACATTTCATTTAAAACAAATGATTTTTTCAGTAATTTCTAAGTTTTTTATTTATTGAACATCATATTCGTTAAAATTGAATAGTTTTTACCTTTAAAAAATATATTTTAACCGATAAAAATCAAACAAATTAACAAAAAAAAATACGGAAAACATTATTTTTTGGTAGTTTGTTTTTTTAATAACAAACATAAATGTTGAAAAATAAATTTATTCGTAAAATAACTATATTTTTATTCAATTTTAACAGTACCGAAAACGAATTTAATAACCTACAATCAGTTACTGTAATAATTTTATGAGTGCAGAATTTTTAACAGACCGAGTTGGAGTGACTTATGGCCAATTTACTCTTTTGGATTCTCTAGGGGATGAGTCCAGATTTCTGGAAAAGGAGTCAACGTGGGCGAAAAAAATTATAAGGATTTGTGGACACTACTATTCTCCATCTTTTCCCATCCCCAGAATTTTTAACAGAGCGAGTTGGAGCGACTTATGGCCAATTTACTCTTTTGAATTCTCTAGGGGATGAGTCCAGATTTCTGGAAAAGGAGCCAATGTGGGCAAAAAAAAATTATCAGGATTTGTGTACAATACTATTCTCCATCGTTTTCCATCCCCAGAATTTTTAACAGAGCGAGTTGGAGCGACTTATGGCCAATTTACTCTTTTGAATTCTCTAGGGGATGAGTCCAGATTTCTGGAAAAGGAGCCAATGTGGGCAAAAAAAAATTATCAGGATTTGTGTACAGTACTATTCTCCATCGTTTTCCATCCCAATAATTTTTAACAGAGCGAGTTGGAGCAACTTATGGCCAATTTACTCTTTTGAATTCTCTAGGGGATGAGTCCAGATTTCTGGAAAAGGAGCCAATGTGGGCAAAAAAAAATTATCAGGATTTGTGTACAATACTATTCTCCATCGTTTTCCATCCCCAGAATTTTTAACAGAGCGAGTTGGAGCGACTTATGGCCAATTTACTCTTTTGAATTCTCTAGGGGATGAGTCCAGATTTCTGGAAAAGGAGCCAATGTGGGCAAAAAAAAATTATCAGGATTTGTGTACAGTACTATTCTCCATCGTTTTCCATCCCAATAATTTTTAACAGAGCGAGTTGGAGCAACTTATGGCCAATTTACTCTTTTGAATTCTCTAGGGGATGAGTCCAGATTTCAGGAAAAGGAGTCAACGTGGGCGAAAAAAATTATAAGGATTTGTGGACAATACTATTCTCCATCGTTTTCCATCCCCAGAATTTTTAACAGAGCGAGTTTAAGCAACTTATGGCCAATTTACTCTTTTGAATTCTCTAGGGGATGAGTCCAGATTTCTAGAAAAGGAGTCAACGTGCGCGAAAACAAATTACTAGGATTTGTGGACAATATTATTGTATTCTCCATCGTTTTTCATCCCCAGAATTTTTAACAGAGCGAGTTGGAGCGACTTATGGCCAATTTACTCTTTTGAATTCTCTAGAGGATGAGTCCAGATTTCTGGAAAAGGAGTCAACGTGGGTGAAAAAAAATTTGTAGGATTTGTGGACAATACTATTCTCCATCGTTTTCCATCGCCAGAATTTTTAACAGAGCGAGTTGGAGCGACTTATGGCCAATTTACTCTTTTAAATTCTCTAGAGGATGAGTCCAGATTTCTAGAAAAGGAGTCAACGTGGGCGAAAAAAAAATTATTAGGATTTGTGGACAAAACTATTCTCCATCGTTTTCCATCCCCAGAATTTTTAAGAGAGCGAGTTGGAGCAACTTTGGCCAATTTACTCTTTTGAATTCTCTAGGGGATGAGTCCGGATTTCTGAAAAATGAGTCAACGTGGGCAAAAAAAAATACCAGGATTTGTGGACAGTACTATTCTCCATCTTTTCCCATCCCCAGAATTTTAAACAGAGCGAGTTGGAGCGACTTATGGCCAATTTACTCTTTTGAATTCTCTAGGGGATGACTCCAGAATTCTGGAAAAGGAGTCAACGTGGTCGAAAAAAAATTACCAGGATTTGTTACTCGCTCTGTTAAAAATTGTGGGGATGGAAAACGATGGACAATAATATTGTCCACAAATCCTAGGAATTTTTTTTCGACCGCGTTGACTCCTTTTCCAGAAATCTGGAGTCATCCCCTAGAGAATCCAAAACAGTAAACTGGCCATAAGTTGGTCCAACTCACTCTGTTAAAAATTCTGGGATGTTAAACGATGGGAGTAGTATTGTCCACAAATCCTAGTATTTTTTTTTTTTTTGCCCACGTTGACTACTTTTCCAGAAATCTGGACTCATCCCCTAGAGAATTCAAAAGAATAAATTGGCCATAAGTTGCTCCAACTCACTCTGTTAAAAATTCTGGGATGGAAAACGATAGAGAATAGTATTGTCCACAAATCCTTATAATTTTTTTCGCCCCCGTTGACTCCTTTTCTAGAAATCTGGAGTCATCCTCTAGAGAATTCAAAAGAGTAAATTGGCCAAAAGTCGCTCCAACTTGCTCTGTTAAAAATTCTGGGGATGGAATATGATGGAGAGTAGTGTCCACAAATCCTAATAATTTTTTTTGCCCATGTTGACTCCTTTTCCAGAAATCTGGACTCATCCCCTAGAGAATTCAAAAGAGTAAATTGGCCATTAGTTGCTCCAACTCGCTCTGTTAAAAATTCTTGGGATGGAAAACAATGGAGAATAGTATGGTCCACAAATCCTTATAATTTTTTTCGCCCACGTTGACTCCTTTTCCAGAAATCTGGACTCATCCCCTAGAGAAATCAAAAGAGTAAATTGGCCATAAATTGCTCCAACTCGCTCTGTTAAAGATTCTGGGAATGGAAAACGATGGAGAATAGTATTGTCCACAAATCCTTATCATTTTTTTTTGCCTACGTTGACCCCTTTTCCAGTAATCTGGACTCATCCCGTAGAGAATTCAAAGGAGTAAATTGGCCATAAGTTGCTCCAACTCGCTCTGTTAAAAATTCTGGGGATGGAAAACGATGGAGAATAGTACTGTACACAAATCCTGATAATTTTTTTTTGCCCACATTGGCTCCTTTTCCAGAAATCTGGACTCATCCCCTAGAGAATTCAAAAGAGTAAATTGGCCATAAGTCGCTCCAACTCGCTCTGTTAAAAATTCTGGGGATGGAAAACGATGGAGAATAGTATTGTACACAAATCCTGATAATTTTTTTTTGCCCACATTGGCTCCTTTTCCAGAAATCTGGACTCATCCCCTAGAGAATCCAAAAGAGTAAATTGGCCATAAGTCGCTCCAACTCGCTCTGTTAAAAATTCTGGGGATGGGAAAAGATGGAGAATAGTAGTGTCCACAAATCCTTATAATTTTTTTCGCCCACGTTGACTCCTTTTCCAGAAATCTGGACTCATTTCCTAGAGGATTCAAAAGAGTAAATTGGCCAAAAGTCGCTCCAACTTGCTCTGTTAAAAATTCTGGGGATGGAATATGATGGAGAGTATTGTCCAAAAATCCTAATAATTTTTTTCGCCCACGTTGACTCCTTTTCCAGAAATCTGGACTCATCCCCTAGAGAATCCAAAAGAGTAAATTGGCCATAAGTCACTCCAACTCGGTCTGTTAAAAATTCTGGGGATGGAAAACGATGAAGAAAAGTATCGTCCACAAATCCTAAAAATTTGTTTTTTTTTTGCCCACGTTTACTCCTTTTCCAGATATCTGGACTCATCCCCTAGAGAATTCAAAAGAGTAAATTGGCCATAAGTCGCTCCAACTCGCTCTGTTAAAAATTCTGGGGATGGAAAACGATGGAGAAAAGTATTGTCCACAAATCCTACCAATTTTTTTTACCCACGTTGACTCCTTTTCCAGAAATCTGGACTCATCCCCTAGAGAATTCAAGAGAGTAAATACGCCATAAGTCGCTCCAAATCGCACTGTTTAAAATTCTGGGGATGGGAAATGATGGAGAATAGTATAATTTTTTTCGCCCATGTTGACTCCTTTTCCAGAAATCAAGACCCATTCCCTAGAGAATTCAAAAGAGTAACTTGGCTATAAGTTGCTCAAACTCGCACTGTTAAAAATTCTGGGGATGGAATATGATGGAGAGTATTGTCCACAAATCCTGAGTCCAGATTTCTAGAAAAGGAGTCAACGTGGGCGAAAAAAAATTACTAGGATTTGTGGGCAATACTATTCTCCATCGTTTTCCATCCCCAGAATTTTTAACAGAGCGAGTTGGAACAACTAATGGCCAATTTACTCTTTTTAATTCTCTAGAGGATGAGCCCAGATTTCTGGAAAAGGAGTCAACGTGGGCGAAAAAAAATTACTAGGATTGGTGGACAATACTATTCTCTATCGTTTTCTATCCCCAGAATTTTTTACAGAGCGAGTTGCAGCAACTTATGGCCAATTTACTCTTTTGAATTCTCTAGGGGATGAGTCCAGATTTCTGGAAAAGGAGTCAACGTGGGCAAAAAAAAATTATTAGGATTAGTGGACAATACTATTCTCCATCGTTTTCCATCCCCAGAATTTTTAACAGAGCGAGTTGGAGCAACTTATGCCCAATTTACTCCTTTGAATTCTCTACGGGATGAGTTTAGATTTCTGGAAAAGGGGTCAACGTAGGCAAAAAAAATTATCAGGATTTGTGGACAATACTATTCTCCATCGTTTTCCATCCCAAGAATTTTTAACAGAGCGAGTTGGAGCAACTTATGGCCAATTTACTCTTTTGAATTCTCTAGGGGATGAGTCCAGATTTCTGGAAAAGGAGTCAACGTGGGTGAAAAAAAATTTGTAGGATTTGTGGACAGTACTATTCTCCATCGTTTTCCATCCCCAGAATTTTTAACAGAGCGAGTTGGAGCGACTTATGGCCAATTTACTCTTTTGAATTCTCTGGAGGATGAGTCCAGATTTCTAGAAAAGGAGTCAACGTGGGCGAAAAAAAATTATTAGGATTTGTGGACAAAACTATTCTCCATCGTTTTCCATCCCCAGAATTTTTAAGAGAGCGAGTTGGAGCAACTTATGGCCAATTTACTCTTTTGAATTCTCTAGGGGATGATTCCGGATTTCTGAAAAATGAGTCAACGTGGGCGAAAAAAAATTACTAGGATTTGTGGGCAATACTATTCTCCATCGTTTTCCATCCCCAGAATTTTTAACAGAGCGAGTTGGAACAACAAATGGCCAATTTACTCCTTTTTAATTCTCTAGGGGATGAGCCCAGATTTCTGGAAAAGGAGTCAACGTGGGCGAAAAAAAATTACCAGGATTGGTGGACAATACTATTCTCCATCGTTTTCCATCCCCAGAATTTTTTACATAGCGAGTTGCAGCAACTTATGGCCAATTTACTCTTTTGAATTCTCTAGGGGATGAGTCCAGATTTCTGGAAAAGGAGTCAACGTGGGCGAAAAAAAATTATTAGGATTTGTGGACAATACTATTCTCCATCGCTTTCCATCCCCAGAATTTTTAACAGAGCGAGTTGAAGCAACTTATGGCCAATTTACTCTTTTGAATTCTCTAGGGGATGAGTCCAGATTTCTGGAAAAGGAGTCAACGTGGGCGAAAAAAATTATAAGGATTTGTGGACAATACTATTCTCCATCGTTTTCCATCCCCAGAATTTTTAACAGAGCGAGTTTAAGCAACTTATGGCCAATTTACTCTTTTGAATTCTCTAGGGGATGAGTCCAGATTTCTAGAAAAGGAGTCAACGTGCGCGAAAACAAATTACTAGGATTTGTGGACAATATTATTGTATTCTCCATCGTTTTTCATCCCCAGAATTTTTAACAGAGCGAGTTGGAGCAAATTATGGCCAATTTACTCTTTTTAATTCTCTAGGGGTTGAGTCCAGAGTTCTTGAAAAGGAGTCATTGTCGGAAAAAAAAAATCCTAGGATTTGTGGACAATACTATTCTCCATCGTTTTCCATCCCCAGAATTTTTAACAGAGTGAGTTGGAGCAACTTATGGCCAATTTACTCTTTTGGATTCTCTAGGGGATGACTCCAGAATTCTGGAGCAACTTATGGCAAATTTACTGAGTCCAGATTTCTGGAAAAGGAGTCAACGTGGGCGAAAAAAAATTACCAGGATTTGTTACTCGCTCTGTTAAAAATTGTGCGGATGGAAAACGATGGACAATAAGTATTGTCAAATCCTAGGAATTTTTTTTCGACCGCGTTGACTCCTTTTCCAGAAATCTGGAGTCATCCCCTAGATAATCCAAAAGAGTAAATTGGCCATAAGTTGGTCCAACTCGCTCTGTTAAAAATTCTGGGGATGTTAAACGATGGGAGTAGTATTGTCCACAAATCTTGGTAATTTTTTGTCGCCGACGTTGACTCCTTTTCCAGAAATCTGGACTCAGTAAATTTGCCATAAGTTGCTCCAACTCGCTCTGTTAAAAATTCTGGGGATGGAAACCGATGGAGAATATTATTGTCCACAAATCCTAGTATTTTTTTTTTTTTTGCCCAAGTTGACTACTTTTCCAGAAATCTGGACTCATCCCCTAGAGAATTCAAAAGAGGTAATTGGCCATAAGTCGCTCCAACTCGCTCTGTTAAAAATTGTGGGGATGGGAAAAGATGGAGAATAGTAGTGTCCACAAATCCTTATAATTTTTTTCGCCCACGTTGACTCCTTTTCCAGAAATCTGGACTCATTTCCTAGAGGATTCAAAAGAGTAAATTGGCCAAAAGTCGCTCCAACTTGCTCTGTTAAAAATTCTGGGGATGGAATATGATGGAGAGTATTGTCCAAAAATCCTAATAATTTTTTTCGCCCACGTTGACTCCTTTTCCAGAAATCTGGACTCATCCCCTAGAGAATCCAAAAGAGTAAATTGGCCATAAGTCACTCCAACTCGGTCTGTTAAAAATTCTGGGGATGGAAAACGATGAAGAAAAGTATCGTCCACAAATCCTAAAAATTTTTTTTTTTTTTTGCCCACGTTTACTCCTTTTCCAGATATCTGGACTCATCCCCTAGAGAATTCAAAAGAGTAAATTGGCCATAAGTCGCTCCAACTCGCTCTGTTAAAAATTCTGGGGATGGAAAACGATGGAGAAAAGTATTGTCCACAAATCCTACAAATTTTTTTTACCCACGTTGACTCCTTTTCCAGAAATCTTGACTCATCCCCTAGAGAATTCAAGAGAGTAAATACGCCATAAGTCGCTCCAAATCGCACTGTTTAAAATTCTGGGGATGGGAAATGATGGAGAATAGTATAATTTTTTTCGCCCATGTTGACTCCTTTTCCAGAAATCAAGACCCATTCCCTAGAGAATTCAAAAGAGTAACTTGGCTATAAGTTGCTCAAACTCGCACTGTTAAAAATTCTGGGGATGGAATATGATGGAGAGTATTGTCCACAAATCCTGAGTCCAGATTTCTAGAAAAGGAGTCAACGTGGGCGAAAAAAAATTACTAGGATTTGTGGGCAATACTATTCTCCATCGTTTTCCATCCCCAGAATTTTTAACAGAGCGAGTTGGAACAACTAATGGCCAATTTACTCTTTTTAATTCTCTAGAGGATGAGCCCAGATTTCTGGAAAAGGAGTCAACGTGGGCGAAAAAAAATTACTAGGATTGGTGGACAATACTATTCTCTATCGTTTTCTATCCCCAGAATTTTTTACAGAGCGAGTTGCAGCAACTTATGGCCAATTTACTCTTTTGAATTCTCTAGGGGATGAGTCCAGATTTCTGGAAAAGGAGTCAACGTGGGCAAAAAAAAATTATTAGGATTAGTGGACAATACTATTCTCCATCGTTTTCCATCCCCAGAATTTTTAACAGAGCGAGTTGGAGCAACTTATGCCCAATTTACTCCTTTGAATTCTCTACGGGATGAGTTTAGATTTCTGGAAAAGGGGTCAACGTAGGCAAAAAAAATTATCAGGATTTGTGGACAATACTATTCTCCATCGTTTTCCATCCCAAGAATTTTTAACAGAGCGAGTTGGAGCAACTTATGGCCAATTTACTCTTTTGAATTCTCTAGGGGATGAGTCCAGATTTCTGGAAAAGGAGTCAACGTGGGTGAAAAAAAATTTGTAGGATTTGTGGACAGTACTATTCTCCATCGTTTTCCATCCCCAGAATTTTTAACAGAGCGAGTTGGAGCGACTTATGGCCAATTTACTCTTTTGAATTCTCTGGAGGATGAGTCCAGATTTCTAGAAAAGGAGTCAACGTGGGCGAAAAAAAATTATTAGGATTTGTGGACAAAACTATTCTCCATCGTTTTCCATCCCCAGAATTTTTAAGAGAGCGAGTTGGAGCAACTTATGGCCAATTTACTCTTTTGAATTCTCTAGGGGATGATTCCGGATTTCTGAAAAATGAGTCAACGTGGGCGAAAAAAAATTACTAGGATTTGTGGGCAATACTATTCTCCTTCGTTTTCCATCCCCAGAATTTTTAACAGAGCGAGTTGGAACAACAAATGGCCAATTTACTCCTTTTTAATTCTCTAGGGGATGAGCCCAGATTTCTGGAAAAGGAGTCAACGTGGGCGAAAAAAAATTACCAGGATTGGTGGACAATACTATTCTCCATCGTTTTCCATCCCCAGAATTTTTTACAGAGCGAGTTGCAGCAACTTATGGCCAATTTACTCTTTTGAATTCTCTAGGGGATGAGTCCAGATTTCTGGAAAAGGAGTCAACGTGGGTGAAAAAAAATTATTAGGATTTGTGGACAATACTATTCTCCATCGCTTTCCATCCCCAGAATTTTTAACAGAGCGAGTTGAAGCAACTTATGGCCAATTTACTCCTTTAAATTCTCTACGGGATGAGTCCAGATTTCTGGAAAAGGGGTCAACGTAGGCAAAAAAAGTTATCAGGATTTGTGAACAATACTATTCTCCATCGTTTTCCATCCCAATAATTTTTAACAGAGCGAGTTGGAGCAACTTATGGCCAATTTACTCTTTTGAATTCTCTAGGGGATGAGTCCAGATTTCTGGAAAAGGAGTCAACGTGGGCGAAAAAAATTATAAGGATTTGTGGACAATACTATTCTCCATCGTTTTCCATCCCCAGAATTTTTAACAGAGCGAGTTTAAGCAACTTATGGCCAATTTACTCTTTTGAATTCTCTAGGGGATGAGTCCAGATTTCTAGAAAAGGAGTCAACGTGCGCGAAAACAAATTACTAGGATTTGTGGACAATATTATTGTATTCTCCATCGTTTTTCATCCCCAGAATTTTTAACAGAGCGAGTTGGAGCAAATTATGGCCAATTTACTCTTTTTAATTCTCTAGGGGATGAGTCCAGAGTTCTTGAAAAGGAGTCATTGTGGGAAAAAAAAATCCTAGGATTTGTGGACAATACTATTCTCCATCGTTTTCCATCCCCAGAATTTTTAACAGAGCGAGTTGGAGCAACTTATGGCCAATTTACTCTTTTGGATTCTCTAGGGGATGACTCCAGAATTCTGGAAAAGGAGTCAACGTGGGCGAAAAAAAATTACCAGGATTTGTTACTCGCTCTGTTAAAAATTGTGCGGATGGAAAACGATGGACAATAAGTATTGTCAAATCCTAGGAATTTTTTTTCGACCGCGTTGACTCCTTTTCCAGAAATCTGGAGTCATCCCCTAGATAATCCAAAAGAGTAAATTGGCCATAAGTTGGTCCAACTCGCTCTGTTAAAAATTCTGGGGATGTTAAACGATGGGAGTAGTATTGTCCACAAATCTTGGTAATTTTTTGTCGCCGACGTTGACTCCTTTTCCAGAAATCTGGACTCAGTAAATTTGCCATAAGTTGCTCCAACTCGCTCTGTTAAAAATTCTGGGGATGGAAACCGATGGAGAATATTATTGTCCACAAATCCTAGTATTTTTTTTTTTTTGCCCAAGTTGACTACTTTTCCAGAAATCTGGACTCATCCCCTAGAGAATTCAAAAGAGTAAATTGGCCATAAGTTGTTCCAACTCACTCTGTTAAAAATTCTGGGATGGAAAACGATGGAGAATAGTATTGTCCACAAATCCTAATAATTTTTTTTCGCCCCCGTTGACCTTTTCTAGAAATCTGGACTCATCCTCTAGAGAATTCAAAAGAGTGAATTGTCCATAAGTTGCTCCAACTCGCTCTGTTAAAAATTCTGGGGATGGAAAACGATGGAAAATAGTATTGTCCACAAATCCTTATAATATTTTTCGCCCACGTTGACTCCTTTTCCAGAAATCTGGACTCATCCCCTAGAGAATTCAAAAGAGTAAATTGGCCATAAGTCGCTCCAACTCGCTCTGTTTAAAATTCTGGGGATGGGAAAAGATGGAGAATAGTAGTGTCGACAAATCCTTATAATTTTTTTCGCCCACGTTGACTCCTTTTCCAGAAATCTGGACTCATCCCCTAGAGAATTTAAAAGAGTAAATTGGCCATAAGTTGCTCCAACTCGCTCTCTTAAAAATTCTGGGGATGGAAAACGATGGAGAATAGTATTGTCCACAAATCCTACAAATTTTTTTTCACCCACGTTGACTCCTTTTCCAGAAATCTGGACTCATCCCCTAGAGAATTCAAAAGAGTAAATTGGCCATAAGTTGCTCCAACTTGCTCTGTTAAAAATTCTGGGGATGCAAAACGATGGAGAAACTTATTGTCCACAAATCCTAATAATTTTTTTTCGCTCACGTTGACTCATTTTTCAGAAATCCGGACTCATCCCCTAGAGAATTCAAAAGAGTAAATTGGCCATAAGTCGCTCCAACTCGCTCTGTTTAACATTCTGGGGATGGGAAAAGATGGAGAATCGTAGTGGCCACAAATCCTTATAATTTTTTTCGCCCACGTTGACTCCTTTTCCAGAAATCTGGACTCATCCCCTTGAGAATTTAAAAGAGTAAATTGGTCATAAGTTGCTCCAACTCGCTCTGTTAAGAATTATGGGGATGGAAAACGATGGAGAGTAGTACTGTCGACAAATCCTAATAATTTTTGTCTGCCCACGTTGATTCGTTTTCCAGAAATGTGGACTCATCCCCTAGAGAATTCAAAAGAGTAAATTGGCCATAAGTTGCTCCAACTCGCTCTGTTAAAAATTCTGGGGATGTAAAACGATGGAGAATAGTATTGTCAACACATCCTAATAATTTTTTTTCGCCCACGTTGACTCCTTTTCCAGAAATCTGGACTCATCCCCTAGAGAATTCAAAAGAGTAAATTGGCCATAAGCCGCTCCAGCTTGCTCTTTTAAAAATTCTGGGGATGGAATATGATGGAGAGCATAGTCCAGAAATCCTAATAATTTTTTTCGACCACGTTGACTCCTTTTCCAGAAATCTGGACTCATTCCCTAGAAAATTCAAAAGAGTAAATTGGCCATAAGTTGCTCCAACTCGCTCTGTTAAAAATTATGGGGATGGAAAACGATGGAAAATAGTATTGTCTACAAATGCTTATAATATTTTTCGCCCACGTTGACTCCTTTTCCAGAAATCTGGACTCATTCCCTAGAAAATTCAAAAGAGTAAATTGGCCATAAGTTGCTCCAACTCGCTCTGTTAAAAATTCTGGGGATGTAAAACGATGGAGAATAGTATTGTCAACACATCCTAATAATTTTTTTTCGCCCACGTTGACTCCTTTTCCAGAAATCTGGACTCATCCCCTTGAGAATTTAAAAGAGTAAATTGGTCATAAGTTGCTCCAACTGGCTCTCTTAAGAATTATGGGGATGTAAAACGATGGAGAATAGTATTGTCCACAAATCCTAATAATTTTTTTTCGCTCACGTTGACTCATTTTTCAGAAATCCGGACTCATCCCCTAGAGAATTCAAAAGAGTAAATTGGCCATAAGTCGCTCCAACTCGCTCTGTTTAACATTCTGGGGATGGGAAAAGATGGAGAATCGTAGTGGCCACAAATCCTTATAATTTTTTTCGCCCACGTTGACTCCTTTTCCAGAAATCTGGACTCATCCCCTAGAGAATTCAAAAGAGTAAATTGGCCATAAGTTGCTCCAACTTGCTCTGTTAAAAATTCTGGGGATGCAAAACGATGGAGAAACTTATTGTCCACAAATCCTAATAATTTTTTTTCGCTCACGTTGACTCATTTTTCAGAAATCCGGACTCATCCCCTAGAGAATTCAAAAGAGTAAATTGGCCATAAGTCGCTCCAACTCGCTCTGTTTAACATTCTGGGGATGGGAAAAGATGGAGAATCGTAGTGGCCACAAATCCTTATAATTTTTTTCGCCCACGTTGACTCCTTTTCCAGAAATCTGGACTCATCCCCTTGAGATTTTAAAAGAGTAAATTGGTCATAAGTTGCTCCAACTCGCTCTGTTAAGAATTATGGGGATGGAAAACGATGGAGAGTAGTACTGTCGACAAATCCTAATAATTTTTGTCTGCCCACGTTGATTCGTTTTCCAGAAATGTGGACTCATCCCCTAGAGAATTCAAAAGAGTAAATTGGCCATAAGTTGCTCCAACTCGCTCTGTTAAAAATTCTGGGGATGTAAAACGATGGAGAATAGTATTGTCAACACATCCTAATAATTTTTTTTCGCCCACGTTGACTCCTTTTCCAGAAATCTGGACTCATCCCCTAGAGAATTCAAAAGAGTAAATTGGCCATAAGCCGCTCCAACTTGCTCTTTTAAAAATTCTGGGGATGGAATATGATGGAGAGCATTGTCCAGAAATCCTAATAATTTTTTTCGACCACGTTGACTCCTTTTCCAGAAATCTGGACTCATTCCCTAGAAAATTCAAAAGAGTAAATTGGCCATAAGTTGCTCCAACTCGCTCTGTTAAAAATTATGGGGATGGAAAACGATGGAAAATAGTATTGTCCACAAATGCTTATAATATTTTTCGCCCACGTTGACTCCTTTTCCAGAAATCTGGACTCATCCCCTAGAGAATTCAAAAGAGTAAATTGGCCATAAGTTGCTCCAACTCGCTCTGTTAAAAATTCTGGGGATGTAAAACGATGGAGAATAGTATTGTCAACACATCCTAATAATTTTTTTTCGCCCACGTTGACTCCTTTTCCAGAAATCTGGACTCATCCCCATGAGAATTTAAAAGAGTAAATTGGTCATAAGTTGCTCCAACTGGCTCTGTTAAGAATTATGGGGATGTAAAACGATGGAGAATAGTATTGTCCACAAATCCTAATAATTTTTTTTCGCTCACGTTGACTCATTTTTCAGAAATCCGGACTCATCCCCTAGAGAATTCAAAAGAGTAAATTGGCCATAAGTCGCTCCAACTCGCTCTGTTTAACATTCTGGGGATGGGAAAAGATGGAGAATCGTAGTGGCCACAAATCCTTATAATTTTTTTCGCCCACGTTGACTCCTTTTCCAGAAATCTGGACTCATCCCCTAGAGAATTCAAAAGAGTAAATTGGCCATAAGTTGCTCCAACTTGCTCTGTTAAAAATTCTGGGGATGCAAAACGATGGAGAAACTTATTGTCCACAAATCCTAATAATTTTTTTTCGCTCACGTTGACTCATTTTTCAGAAATCCGGACTCATCCCCTAGAGAATTCAAAAGAGTAAATTGGCCATAAGTCGCTCCAACTCGCTCTGTTTAACATTCTGGGGATGGGAAAAGATGGAGAATCGTAGTGGCCACAAATCCTTATAATTTTTTTCGCCCACGTTGACTCCTTTTCCAGAAATCTGGACTCATCCCCTTGAGAATTTAAAAGAGTAAATTGGTCATAAGTTGCTCCAACTCGCTCTGTTAAGAATTATGGGGATGGAAAACGATGGAGAGTAGTACTGTCGACAAATCCTAATAATTTTTGTCTGCCCACGTTGATTCGTTTTCCAGAAATGTGGACTCATCCCCTAGAGAATTCAAAAGAGTAAATTGGCCATAAGTTGCTCCAACTCGCTCTGTTAAAAATTCTGGGGATGTAAAACGATGGAGAATAGTATTGTCAACACATCCTAATAATTTTTTTTCGCCCACGATGACTCCTTTTCCAGAAATCTGGACTCATCCCCTAGAGAATTCAAAAGAGTAAATTGGCCATAAGCCGCTCCAACTTGCTCTTTTAAAAATTCTGGGGATGGAATATGATGGAGAGCATTGTCCAGAAATCCTAATAATTTTTTTCGACCACGTTGACTCCTTTTCCAGAAATCTGGACTAATTCCCTAGAAAATTCAAAAGAGTAAATTGGCCATAAGTTGCTCCAACTCGCTCTGTTAAAAATTATGGGGATGGAAAACGATGGAAAATAGTATTGTCCACAAATGCTTATAATATTTTTCGCCCACGTTGACTCCTTTTCCAGAAATCTGGACTCATCCCCTAGAGAATTCAAAAGAGTAAATTGGCCATAAGTTGCTCCAACTCGCTCTGTTAAAAATTCTGGGGATGTAAAACGATGGAGAATAGTATTGTCAACACATCCTAATAATTTTTTTTCGCCCACGTTGACTCCTTTTCCAGAAATCTGGACTCATCCCCTAGAGAATTCAAAAGAGTAAATTGGCCATAAGTTGCTCCAACTCGCTCTGTTTAAAATTCTGGGGATGGGAAAAGATGGAGAATAGTAGTGTCCACAAATCCTTATAATTTTTTTCGCCCACGTTGACTCCTTTTCCAGAAATCTGGACTCGTCCCCTAGAGAATTTAAAAGAGTAAATTGGCCATAAGTTGCTCCAACTCGCTCTCTTAAAAATTCTGGGGATGGAAAACGATGGAGAATAGTATTGTCCACAAATCCTACAAATTTTTTTTCACCCACGTTGACTCCTTTTCCAGAAATCTGGACTCATCCCCTAGAGAATTCAAAAGAGTAAATTGGCCATAAGTCGCTCCAACTCGCTCTGTTTAACATTCTGGGGATGGGAAAAGATGGAGAATCGTAGTGGCCACAAATCCTTATAATTTTTTTCGCCCACGTTGACTCCTTTTCCAGAAATCTGGACTCATCCCCTTGAGAATTTAAAGGAGTAAATTGGTCATAAGTTGCTCCAACTCGCTCTGTTAAGAATTATGGGGATGGAAAACGATGGAGAGTAGTACTGTCGACAAATCCTAATAATTTTTGTCTGCCCACGTTGATTCGTTTTCCAGAAATGTGGACTCATCCCCTAGAGAATTCAAAAGAGTAAATTGGCCATAAGTTGCTCCAACTCGCTCTGTTAAAAATTCTGGGGATGTAAAACGATGGAAAATAGTATTGTCCACAAATGCTTATAATATTTTTCGCCCACGTTGACTCCTTTTCCAGAAATCTGGACTCATCCCCTAGAGAATTCAAAAGAGTAAATTGGCCATAAGTTGCTCCAACTCGCCCTGTTAAAAATTCTGGGGATGTAAAAGGATGGAGAATAGTATTGTCAACACATCCTAATAATTTTTTTTCGCCCACGTTGACTCCTTTTCCAGAAATCTGGACTCATCCCCTAGAGAATTCAAAAGAGTAAATTGGCCATAAGTCGCTCCAACTCGCTCTGTTTAAAATTCTGGGGATGGGAAAAGATGGAGAATAGTAGTGTCCACAAATCCTTATAATTTTTTTCGCCCACGTTGACTCCTTTTCCAGAAATCTGGACTCGTCCCCTAGAGAATTTAAAAGAGTAAATTGGCCATAAGTTGCTCCAACTCGCTCTCTTAAAAATTCTGGGGATGGAAAACGATGGAGAATAGTATTGTCCACAAATCCTACAAATTTTTTTCACCCACGTTGACTCCTTTTCCAGAAATCTGGACTCATCCCCTAGAGAATTCAAAAGAGTAAATTGGCCATAAGTTGCTCCAAGTCGCTCTGTTAAAAATTCTGGGGATGCAAAACGATGGAGAAACTTATTGTCCACAAATCCTAATAATTTTTTTTCGCTCACGTTGACTCATTTTTCAGAAATCCGGACTCATCCCCTAGAGAATTCAAAAGAGTAAATTGGCCATAAGTCGCTCCAACTCGCTCTGTTTAACATTCTGGGGATGGGAAAAGATGGAGAATCGTAGTGGCCACAAATCCTTATAATTTTTTTCGCCCACGTTGACTCCTTTTCCAGAAATCTGGACTCATCCCCTTGAGAATTTAAAAGAGTAAATTGGTCATAAGTTGCTCCAACTCGCTCTGTTAAGAATTATGGGGATGGAAAACGATGGAGAGTAGTACTGTCCACAAATCCTAATAATTTTTGTCTGCCCACGTTGATTCGTTTTCCAGAAATGTGGACTCATCCCCTAGAGAATTCAAAAGAGTAAATTGGCCATAAGTTGCTCCAACTCGCTCTGTTAAAAATTCTGGGGATGTAAAACGATGGAGAATAGTATTGTCAACACATCCTAATAATTTTTTTTCGCCCACGTTGACTCCTTTTCCAGAAATCTGGACTCATCCCCTAGAGAATTCAAAAGAGTAAATTGGCCATAAGTCGCTTCAACTCGCTCTGTTTAAAATTCTGGGGATGGGAAAAGATGGAGAATAGTAGTGTCCACAAATCCTTATAATTTTTTTCGCCCACGTTGACTCCTTTTCCAGAAATCTGGACTCATCCCCTAGAGAATTTAAAAGAGTAAATTGGCCAAAAGTTGCTCCAACTCGCTCTCTTAAAAATTCTGGGGATGGGAAAAGATGGAGAATAGTAGTGTCCACAAATCCTTATAATTTTTTTCGCCCACGTTGACTCCTTTTCCAGAAATCTGGACTCATCCTCTAGAGAATTAAAAAGAGTAAATTGGCTAAAAGTTGCTCCAACTCGCTCTGTTAAAAATTCTGGGGATGGAAAACGATGGACAATAGTTCTGTCCACATATCCCAGTAATTTTTGTTCGCCCACGTTGACTCCTTTTCCAGAAATCTGGACTCATCCCCTAGAGAATCCAAAAGAGTAAATTGGCCAAAAGTTGCTCCAACTCGCTCTGTTCAAAATTCTGGGGATGGAAAACGATGGAGAATAGTACTGTTCACAAATACTGATCATTTTTTTTTTTGCCCACGTTGACTCCTTTTCCAGAAATCTGCACTCATCCTCAAGAGAATTCAAAAGAGTAAATTGGCCATAAGCCGCTCCAACTTGCTCTTTTAAAAATTCTGGGGATGGAATATGATGGAGTATTGTCCAGAAATCCTAATAATTTTTTTCGACCACGTTGACTCCTTTTCCAGAAATCTGGACTCATTCCCTAGAAAATTCAAAAGAGTAAATTGGCCATAAGTTGCTCCAACTCGCTCTGTTAAAAATTCTGGGGATGAAAAACGATGGAGAGTAGTACTGTCCACAAATCCTAATAATTTTTGTCTGCCCACGTTGATTCGTTTTCCAGAAATGTGGACTCATCCTCTAGAGAATTCAAAAGAGTAAATTGACCATAAGTTGCTCCAACTCGCTCTGTTAAAAATTCTGGGGATGTAAAACGATGGAGAATAGTATTGTCAAGACATCCTAATAATTTTTTTTCGCCCACGTTGACTCCTTTTCCAGAAATCTGGACTCATCCCCTAGAGAATTCAAAAGAGTAAATTGGCCATAAGTGGCTCCAACTCGCTCTGTTTAAAATTCTGGGGATGGGAAAAGATGGAGAATAGTAGTGTCCACAAATCCTGGTAATTTTTTTTCGCCCACGTTGACTCCTTTTCCAGAAATCTGGACTCATCCCCTAGAGAATCCAAAAGAGTAAATTGGCCATAAGTCGCTCCAACTCGGTCTGTTAAAAATTCTGGGGATGGAAAACGATGAAGAAAAGTATCGTCCACAAATCCTAATAATTTTTTTTTTGCCCACGTTTACTCCTTTTCCAGATATCTGGACTCATCCCCTAGAGAATTCAAAAGAGTAAATTGGCCATAAGTCGCTCCAACTCGCTCTGTTAAAAATTCTGGGGATGGAAAACGATGGAGAAAAGTACTGTCCACAAATCCTACAAATTTTTTTTACCCACGTTGACTCCTTTTCCAGAAATCTGGACTCATCCCCTAGAGAACTCAAGAGAGTAAATACGCCATAAGTCGCTCCAAATCGCACTGTTTAAAATTCTGGGGATGGGAAATGATGGAGAATAGTATAATTTTTTTCGCCCATGTTGACTCCTTTTCCAGAAATCAAGACTCATTCCCTAGAGAATTGAAAAGAGTAACTTGGCTATAAGTTGCTCAAACTCGCTCTGTTAAAAATTCTGGGGATGGAATATGATGGAGAGTATTGTCCACAAATCCTGAGTCCAGATTTCTAGAAAAGGAGTCAACGTGGGCGAAAAAAAATTACTAGGATTTGTGGGCAATACTATTCTCCATCGTTTTCCATCCCCAGAATTTTTAACAGAGCGAGTTGGAACAACTAATGGCCAATTTACTCTTTTTAATTCTCTAGAGGATGAGCCCAGATTTCTGGAAAAGGAGTCAACGTGGGCGAAAAAAAATTACCAGGATTGGTGGACAATACTATTCTCCATCGTTTTCCATCCCCAGAATTTTTTACAGAGCGAGTTGCAGCAACTTATGGCCAATTTACTCTTTTGAATTCTCTAGGGGATGAGTCCAGATTTATGGAAAAGGAGCCAACGTGGGCAAAAAAAAAATATTAGGATTAGTGGACAATACTATTCTCCATCGTTTTCCATCCCCAGAATTTTTAACAGAGCGAGTTGGAGCAACTTATGGCCAATTTACTCCTTTGAATTCTCTACGGGATGAGTTCAGATTTCTGGAAAAGGGGTCAACGTAGGCAAAAAAAATTATCAAGATTTGTGGACAATACTATTCTCCATCGTTTTCCATCCCAAGAATTTTTAACAGAGCGAGTTGGAGCAACTTATGGCCAATTTACTCTTTTGAATTCTCTAGGGGATGAGTCCAGATTTCTGGAAAAGGAGTCAACGTGGGTGAAAAAAATTTGTAGGGGATGATTCCGGATTTCTGAAAAATGAGTCAACGTGGGCGAAAAAAAAATACTAGGATTTGTGGGCAATACTATTCTCCATCGTTTTCCATCCCCAGAATTTTTAACAGAGCGAGTTGGAACAACTAATGGCCAATTTACTCCTTTTTAATTCTCTAGAGGATGAGCCCAGATTTCTGTAAAAAGAGTCAACGTGGGCGAAAAAAAATTACCAGGATTGGTGGACAATACTATTCTCCATCGTTTTCCATCCCCAGAATTTTTTACAGAGCGAGTTGCAGCAACTTATGGCCAATTTACTCTTTTGAATTCTCTAGGGGATGAGTCCAGATTTCTGGAAAAGGAGTCAACGTGGGCAAAAAAAATTATAAGGATTTGTGGACAATACTATTCTCCATCGTTTTCCATCCCCAGAATTTTTACCAGAGCGAGTTGGAGCAACTTATGGCCAATTTACTCCTTTGAATTCTCTACGGGATGAGTCCAGATTTTTGGAAAAGGGGTCAACGTAGGCAAAAAAAGTTATCAGGATTTGTGAACAATACTATTCTCCATCGTTTTCCATCCCAATAATTTTTAACAGAGCGAGTTGGAGCAACTTATGGCCAATTTACTCTTTTGAATTCTCTAGGGGATGAGTCCAGATTTCTGGAAAAGGAGTCATCGTGGGCGAAAAAAATTATAAGGATTTGTGGACAATACTATTCTCCATCGTTTTCCATCCCAAGAATTTTTAACAGAGCGAGTTGGAGCAACTTATGGCCAATTTACTCTTTTAAATTCTCTAGGGGATGAGTCCAGATTTCTGGAAAAGGCCAACGTGGGCAAAAAAAAAATGATCAGTATTTGTGAACAGTACTATTCTCCATCGTTTTCCATCCCCAGAATTTTTTACAGAGCGAGTTGGAGCAACTTATGGCAAATTTACTCTTAAAAATTATCTAGAGGATGAGTCCAGATTTCTAGAAAAGGAGTCAACGTGGGCGAAAAAAAATTATTAGGATTTGTGGACAATACTATTCTCCATCGTTTTCCATCCCCAGAATTTTTAACAGAGCGAGTTGAAGCAACTTATGGCTAATTTACTCCTATGAATTCTCTAGGGGATGAGTCCAGATTTCTGGAAAAGGGGTCAACGTAGGCAAAAAAAGTTATCAGGATTTGTGAACAATACTATTCTCCATCGTTTTCCATCCCAAGAATTTTTAACAGAGCGAGTTGGAGCAACTTATGGCCAATTTACTCTTTTGAATTCTCTAGGGGATGAGTCCAGATTTCTGGAAAAGGAGTCAACGTGGGCGAAAAAAATTATAAGGATTTGTGGACAATACTATTCTCCATCGTTTTCCATCCCAAGAATTTTTAACAGAGCGAGTTGGAGCAACTTATGGCCAATTTACTCTTTTGAATTCTCTAGGGAATGAGTCCAGATTTCTGGAAAAGGAGCCAATGTGGGCAAAAAAAAAATTATCAGGATTTGTGGACAATACTATTCTCCATCGTTTTCCATCCCCAGAATTTTTAACAGAGCGAGTTTGAGCAACTTATGGCCAATTTACTCTTTTGAATTCTCTAGGGGATGAGTCCAGATTTCTAGAAAAGGAGTCAACGTGCGCGAAAACAAATTACTAGGATTTGTGGAAAATATTATTGTATTCTCCATCGTTTTTCATCCCCAGAATTTTTAACAGAGCGAGTTGGAGCAAATTATGGCCAATTTACTCTTTTTAATTCTCTAGGGGATGAGTCCAGATTTCTTGAAAAGGAGTCATTGTGGGAAAAAAAATACTAGGATTTGTGGACAATACTATTCTCCATCGTTTTCCATCCCTAGAATTTTTAACAGAGCGAGTTGGAGCAACTTATGGCCAATTTACTCTTTTGAAAAAAAAAAATTATTAGGATTTGTGGACAATACTATTCTCCATCGTTTTCCATCCCCAGAATTTTTAACAGAGCGAGTTGGCGCAACTTATGGCCAATTTACTCTTTTGGATTCTCTAGGGGATGACTCAGGAATTCTGGAAAAGGAGTCAACGTGGGCGAAAAAAAATTATCAGGATTTGTGGACAATACTGTTCTCCATCGTTTTCCATTCCCAGAATCTTTAACAGACCGAGTTGGAGCAATTTATGGCCAATTTACTCTTTTGAATTCTCTAGGGGATGAGTCCAGATTTCTGGAAAAGGAGTCAACGTGGGCGAAAAAAATTATAAGCATTTGTGAACAGTACTATTCTCCATCGTTTTCCATTCCCAGAATCTTTAACAGAGCGAGTTGGAGCAACTTATGGCCAATTTACTCTTTTGAATTCTCTAGGGGATGAGTCCAGATTTCTAGAAAAGGAGTCAACGTGCGCGAAAACAAATTACTAGGATTTGTGGAAAATATTATTGTATTCTCCATCGTTTTTCATCCCCAGAATTTTTAACAGAGCGAGTTGGAGCAAATTATGGCCAATTTACTCTTTTTAATTCTCTAGGGGATGAGTCCAGATTTCTTGAAAAGGAGTCATTGTGGGGAAAAAAAATACTAGGATTTGTGGACAATACTATTCTCCATCGTTTTCCATCCCCAGAATTTTTAACAGAGCGAGTTGGAGCAACTTATGGCCAATTTACTCTCTTGAAAAAAAAAATTATTAGGATTTGTGGACAATACTATTCTCCATCGTTTTCCATCCCCAGAATTTTTAACAGAGCGAGTTGGCGCAACTTATGGCCAATTTACTCTTTTGGATTCTCTAGGGGATGACTCAGGAATTCTGGAAAAGCAGTCAACGTGGGCGAAAAAAAATTATCAGGATTTGTGGACAATACTATTCTCCATCGTTTTCCATTCCCAGAATCTTTAACAGAGCGAGTTGGAGCAACTTATGGCCAATTTACTCTTTGGAATTCTCTAGGGGATGAGTCCAGATTTCTGGAAAAGGTGTCAACGTGGGCAAAAAAAAAATGATCAGTATTTGTGGACAATACTATTCTCCATCGTTTTCCTTCCCCAGAATTTTTTACAGAGCGAGTTGGAGCAACTTATGGCCAATTTACTCTTAAAAGTTCTCTAGAGGATGAGTCCAGATTTCTAGAAAAGGAGTCAACGTGGGCGAAAAAAAATTATTAGGATTTGTGGACAATACTATTCTCCATCGTTTTCCATCCCCAGAATTTTTAACAGAGCGAGTTGGAGCAACTTATGGCCAATTTACTCTTTTGAATTCTCTAGGGGATGAGTCCAGATTTCTGGAAAAGGAGCCAATGTGGGCAAAAAAAATTATCAGGATTTGTGGACAATACTATTCTATATCGTTTTCCATCCCCAGAATTTTTAACAGAGCGAGTTGGAGCAACTTATGCCCAATTTACTCTTTTGAGTTCTCTAGGGGATGAGTCCAGATTTCTTGAAAAGGAGTCAACGTGGGAAAAAAAATACTAGGATTTGTGGACAATACTATTCTCCATCGTTTTCCATCCCCAGAATTTTTAACAGAGCGAGTTGGAGCAACTTATGGCCAATTTGCTCTTTTGAATTCTCTAGGGGATGAGTCCAGATTTCTGAAAAAGGAGTCAACGTGGGCGAAAAAAAATTATTAGGATGTGTGAACAATACTATTCTCCATCGTTTTCCATCCCCAGAATTTTTAACAGAGCGAGTTGGAGCAACTTATGGCCAATTTACTCTTTTGGATTCTCTAGGGGATGACTCCAGAATTCTGGAAAAGGAGTCAACGTGGGCGAAAAAAAATTACCAGGATTTGTTACTCGCTCTGTTAAAAATTGTGCGGATGGAAAACGATGGACAATAAGTATTGTCCACAAATCCTAGGAGTTTTTTTTCGACCGCGTTGACTCCTTTTCCAGAAATCTGGAGTCATCCCCTAGAGAATCCAAAAGAGTAAATTGGCCATAAGTTGCTCCAACTCGCTCTGTTAAAAATTCTGGGGATGTTAAACGATGGGAGTAGTATTGTCCACAAATCCTGGTAATTTTTTGTCGCCCACGTTGACTCCTTTTCCAGAAATCTGGACTCAGTAAATTTGCCATAAGTTGCTCCAACTCGCTCTGTTAAAAATTCTGGGGATGGAAACCGATGGAGAATATTATTGTCCACAAATCCTAGTATTTTTTTTTTCCCACGTTGACTACTTTTCCAGAAATCTGGACTCATCCCCTAGAGAATTCAAAAGAGTAAATTGGCCATAAGTTGCTCCAACTCACTCTGTTAAAAATTCTGGGATGGAAAACGATGGAGAATAGTATTGTCCACAAATCCTAAAAATTTTTTTTCGCCCCCGTTGACTCCTTTTCTAGAAATCTGGACTCATCCTCTAGAGAATTCAAAAGAGTAAATTGACCATAAGTTGGTCCAACTCGCTCTGTTAAAAATTCTGGGGATGGAAAACGATGGAGAATAGTACTGTCCACAAATCCTGGTATTTTTTTTTTTGCCCACGTTGACTCATTTTTCAGAAATCCGGACTCATCCCCTAGAGAATTCAAAAGAGTAAATTGGCCATAAGTTGCTCCAACTCGCTCTCTTAAAAATTCTGGGGATGGAAAACGATGGAGAATAGTTTTGTCCACAAAGCCTAATAATTTTTTTTCGCCCACGTTGACTCCTTTTCTAGAAATCTGGACTCATCCTCTAGAGAATTCAAAAGAGTAAATTGGCCATAAGTCGATCCAACTCGCTCTGTTAAAAATTCTGGGGATGGAAAACGATGGAGAATAGTATTGTCCACAAATCCTACAAATTTTGTTCACCCACTTTGACCCCTTTTCCAGAAATGTGGACTCATCCCCTAGAGAATTCAAAAGAGTAAATTGGCCATAAGATGCTCCAACTCGCTCTGTTAAAAATTCTGGGGATGTAAAACGATGGAAAATAGTATTGTCAACACATCCTAATAATTTTTTTTCGCCCCACGTTGACTCCTTTTCCAGAAATCTGGACTCATCCCCTAGAGAATTCAAAAGAGTAAATTGGCCATAAGTCGCTCCAACTCGCTCTGTTTAAAATTCTGGGGATGGGAAAAGATGGAGAATAGTAGTGTCCACAAATCCTTATAATATTTTTCGCCCACGTTGACTCCTTTTCCAGAAATCTGGACTCATCCCCTAGAGAATTTAAAAGAGTAAATTGGCCATAAGTTGCTCCAACTCGCTCTCTTAAAAATTCTGGGGATGGAAAACGATGGAGAATAGTATTGTCCACAAATCCTACAAATTTTTTTTCACCCACGTTGATTCCTTTTCCAGAAATCTGGACTCATCCCCTAGAGAATTGAAGAGTAAATTGGCCATAAGTTGCTCCAACTTGCTCTGTTAAAAATTCTGGGGATGCAAAACGATGGAGAAACTTATTGTCCACAAATCCTAATAATTTTTTTTCGCTCACGTTGACTCATTTTTCAGAAATCCGGACTCATCCCCTAGAGAATTCAAAAGAGTAAATTGGCCATAAGTCGCTCCAACTCGCTCTGTTTAAAATTCTGGGGATGGGAAAAGATGGAGAATAGTAGTGTCCACAAATCCTTATAATTTTTTTCGCCCACGTTGACTCCTTTTCCAGAAATCTGGACTCATCCCCTAGAGAATTTAAAAGAGTAAATTGGTCATAAGTTGCTCCAACTCGCTCTGTTAAGAATTATGGGGATGAAAAACGATGGAGAGTAGTACTGTCCACAAATCCTAATAATTTTTGTCTGCCCACGTTGATTCGTTTTCCAGAAATGTGGACTCATCCCCTAGAGAATTCAAAAGAGTAAATTGGCCATAAGTTGCTCCAACTCGCTCTGTTAAAAATTCTGGGGATGTAAAACGATGGAGAATAGTATTGTCAACACATCCTAATAATTTTTTTTCGCCCACGTTGACTCCTTTTCCAGAAATCTGGACTCATCCCCTAGAGAATTCAAAAGAGTAAATTGGCCATAAGTCGCTCCAACTCGCTCTGTTTAAAATTCTGGGGATGGGAAAAGATGGAGAATAGTAGTGTCCACAAATCCTTATAATTTTTTTCGCCCACGTTGACTCCTTTTCCAGAAATCTGGACTCATCCCCTAGAGAATTTAAAAGAGTAAATTGGCCATAAGTTGCTCCAACTCGCTCTCTTAAAAATTCTGGGGATGGGAAAAGATGGAGAATAGTAGTGTCCACAAATCCTTATAATTTTTTTAGCCCACGTTGACTCCTTTTCCAGAAATCTGGACTCATCCCCTAGAGAATTTAAAAGAGTAAATTGGCCATAAGTTGCTCCAACTCGCTCTCTTAAAAATTCTGGGGATGGAAAACGATGGAGAATAGTATTGTCCACAAATCCTACAAATTTTTTTTCACCCACGTTGACTCCTTTTCCAGAAATCTGGACTCATCCCCTAGAGAATTCAAAAGAGTAAATTGGCCATAAGTTGCTCCAACTTGCTCTGTTAAAAATTCTGGGGATGCAAAACGATGGAGAAACTTATTGTCCACAAATCCTAATAATTTTTTTTTCGCTCACGTTGACTAATTTTTCAGAAATCCGGACTCATCCCCTAGAGAATTCAAAAGAGTAAATTGGCCATAAGTCGCTCCAACTCGCTCTGTTTAAAATTCTGGGGATGGGAAAAGATGAAGAATAGTAGTGTCGACAAATCCTTATAATTTTTTTCGCCCACGTTGACTCCTTTTCCAGAAATCTGGACTCATCCTCTAGAGAATTAAAAAGAGTAAATTGGCCAAAAGTTGCTCCAACTCGCTCTGTTAAAAATTCTGGGGATGGAAAACGATGGACAATAGTTCTGTCCACATATCCTAGTAATTTTTGTTCGCCCACGTTGACTCCTTTTCCAGAAATCTGGACTCATCCCCTAGAGAATCCAAAAGAGTAAACTGGCCAAAAGTTGCTCCAACTCGCTCTGTTCAAAATTCTGGGGATGGAAAACGATGGAGAATAGTATTGTCCACAAATCCTAATAATTTGTTTCGCCCACGTTGACTCCTTTTCCAGAAATCTGCACTCATCCTCAAGAGAATTCAAAAGAGTAAATTGGCCATAAGCCGCTCCAACTTGCTCTTTTAAAAATTCTGGGGATGGAATATGATGGAGAATAGTACTGTCCACAAATCCTGGTATTTTTTTTTTTGCCCACGTTGACTCATTTTTCAGAAATCCGGACTCATCCCCTAGAGAATTCAAAAGAGTAAATTGGCCATAAGTTGCTCCAACTCGCTCTCTTAAAAATTCTGGGGATGGAAAACGATGGAGAATAGTTTTGTCCACAAAGCCTAATAATTTTTTTTCGCCCACGTTGACTCCTTTTCTAGAAATCTGGACTCATCCTCTAGAGAATTCAAAAGAGTAAATTGGCCATAAGTCGATCCAACTCGCTCTGTTAAAATTTCTGGGGATGGAAAACGATGGAGAATAGTATTGTCCACAAATCCTACAAATTTTTTTCACCCACTTTGACCCCTTTTCCAGAAATGTGGACTCATCCCCTAGAGAATTCAAAAGAGTAAATTGGCCATAAGATGCTCCAACTCGCTCTGTTAAAAATTCTGGGGATGTAAAACGATGGAAAATAGAATTGTCAACACATCCTAATAATTTTTTTTCGCCCACGTTGACTCCTTTTCCAGAAATCTGGACTCATCCCCTAGAGAATTCAAAAGAGCAAATTGGCCATAAGTCGCTCCAACTCGCTCTGTTTAAAATTCTGGGGATGGGAAAAGATGGAGAATAGTAGTGTCCACAAATCCTTATAATATTTTTCGCCCACGTTGACTCCTTTTCCAGAAATCTGGACTCATCCCCTAGAGAATTTAAAAGAGTAAATTGGCCATAAGTTGCTCCAACTCGCTCTCTTAAAAATTCTGGGGATGGAAAACGATGGAGAATAGTATTGTCCACAAATCCTACAAATTTTTTTTCACCCACGTTGATTCCTTTTCCAGAAATCTGGACTCATCCCCTAGAGAATTGAAGAGTAAATTGGCCATAAGTTGCTCCAACTTGCTCTGTTAAAAATTCTGGGGATGCAAAACGATGGAGAAACTTATTGTCCACAAATCCTAATAATTTTTTTTCGCTCACGTTGACTCATTTTTCAGAAATCCGGACTCATCCCCTAGAGAATTCAAAAGAGTAAATTGGCCATAAGTCGCTCCAACTCGCTCTGTTTAAAATTCTGGGGATGGGAAAAGATGGAGAATAGTAGTGTCCACAAATCCTTATAATTTTTTTCGCCCACGTTGACTCCTTTTCCAGAAATCTGGACTCATCCCCTAGAGAATTTAAAAGAGTAAATTGGTCATAAGTTGCTCCAACTCGCTCTGTTAAGAATTATGGGGATGGAAAACGATGGAGAGTAGTACTGTCCACAAATCCTAATAATTTTTGTCTGCCCACGTTGATTCGTTTTCCAGAAATGTGGACTCATCCCCTAGAGAATTCAAAAGAGTAAATTGGCCATAAGTTGCTCCAACTCGCTCTGTTAAAAATTCTGGGGATGGGAAAAGATGGAAAATAGTATTGTCAACACATCCTAATAATTTTTTTTCGCCCCACGTTGACTCCTTTTCCAGAAATCTGGACTCATCCCCTAGAGAATTCAAAAGAGTAAATTGGCCATAAGTCGCTCCAACTCGCTCTGTTTAAAATTCTGGGGATGGGAAAAGATGGAGAATAGTAGTGTCCACAAATCCTTATAATTTTTTTCGCCCACGTTGACTCCTTTTCCAGAAATCTGGACTCATCCCCTAGAGAATTTAAAAGAGTAAATTGGCCATAAGTTGCTCCAACTCGCTCTCTTAAAAATTCTGGGGATGGGAAAAGATGGAGAATAGTAGTGTCCACAAATCCTTATAATTTTTTTCGCCCACGTTGACTCCTTTTCCAGAAATCTGGACTCATCCCCTAGAGAATTTAAAAGAGTAAATTGGCCATAAGTTGCTCCAACTCGCTCTCTTAAAAATTCTGGGGATGGAAAACGATGGAGAATAGTATTGTCCACAAATCCTACAAATTTTTTTTCACCCACATTGACTCCTTTTCCAGAAATCTGGACTCATCCCCTAGAGAATTCAAAAGAGTAAATTGGCCATAAGTTGCTCCAACTTGCTCTGTTAAAAATTCTGGGGATGCAAAACGATGGAGAAACTTATTGTCCACAAATCCTAATAATTTTTTTTTCGCTCACGTTGACTAATTTTTCAGAAATCCGGACTCATCCCCTAGAGAATTCAAAAGAGTAAATTGGCCATAAGTCGCTCCAACTCGCTCTGTTTAAAATTCTGGGGATGGGAAAAGATGAAGAATAGTAGTGTCGACAAATCCTTATAATTTTTTTCGCCCACGTTGACTCCTTTTCCAGAAATCTGGACTCATCCTCTAGAGAATTAAAAAGAGTAAATTGGCCAAAAGTTGCTCCAACTCGCTCTGTTAAAAATTCTGGGGATGAAAAACGATGGACAATAGTTCTGTCCACATATCCTAGTAATTTTTGTTCGCCCACGTTGACTCCTTTTCCAGAAATCTGGACTCATCCCCTAGAGAATCCAAAAGAGTAAACTGGCCAAAAGTTGCTCCAACTCGCTCTGTTCAAAATTCTGGGGATGGAAAACGATGGAGAATAGTATTGTCAACAAATCCTAATAATTTGTTTCGCCCACGTTGACTCCTTTTCCAGAAATCTGCACTCATCCTCAAGAGAATTCAAAAGAGTAAATTGGCCATAAGCCGCTCCAACTTGCTCTTTTAAAAATTCTGGGGATGGAATATGATGGAGAGTATTGTCCAGAAATCCTAATAATTTTTTTCGACCACGTTGACTCCTTTTCCAGAAATCTGGACTCATTCCCTAGAAAATTCAAAAGAGTAAATTGGCCATAAGTTGCTCCAAGTCGCTCTGTTAAAAATTCTGGGGATGGAAAACGATGGAAAATAGTATTGTCCACAAATTCTTATAATATTTTTCGCCCACGTTGACTCCTTTTCCAGAAATCTGGACTCATCCCCTAGAGAATTCAAAAGAGTAAATTGGCCATAAGTTGCTCCAACTCGCTCTGTTAAAAATTCTGGGGATGTAAAACGATGGAGAATAGTATTGTCAACACATCCTAATAATTTTTTTTCGCCCACGTCATCCCCTCGCTCTCTTAAAAATTCTGGGGATGGAAAACGATGGAGAATAGTATTGTCCACAAATCCTACAAATTTTTTTTCACCCACGTTGACTCCTTTTCCAGAAATCTGGACTCATCCCCTAGAGAATTCAAAAGAGTACATTGGCCATAAGTTGCTCCAACTTGCTCTGTTAAAAATTCTGGGGATGCAAAACGATGGAGAAACTTATTGTCCACAAATCCTAATAATTTTTTTTCGCTCACGTTGACTCATTTTTCAGAAATCCGGACTCATCCCCTAGAGAATTCAAAAGAGTAAATTGGCCATAAGTCGCTCCAACTCGCTCTGTTTAAAATTCTGGGGATGGGAAAAGATGGAGAATAGTAGTGTCCACAAATCCTTATAATTTTTTTCGCCCACGTTGACTCCTTTTCCAGAAATCTGGACTCATCCCCTAGAGAATCCAAAAGAGTAAACTGGCCAAAAGTTGCTCCAACTCGCTCTGTTCAAAATTCTGGGGATGGAAAACGATGGAGAATAGTATTGTCCACAAATCCTAATAATTTGTTTCGCCCACGTTGACTCCTTTTCCAGAAATCTGCACTCATCCTCAAGAGAATTCAAAAGAGTAAATTGGCCATAAGCCGCTCCAACTTGCTCTTTTAAAAATTCTGGGGATGGAATATGATGGAGAGTATTGTCCAGAAATCCTAATAATTTTTTTCGACCACGTTGACTCCTTTTCCAGAAATCTGGACTCATTCCCTAGAAAATTCAAAAGAGTAAATTGGCCATAAGTTGCTCCAAGTCGCTCTGTTAAAAATTCTGGGGATGGAAAACGATGGAAAATAGTATTGTCCACAAATCCTTATAATATTTTTCGCCCACGTTGACTCCTTTTCCAGAAATCTGGACTCATCCCCTAGAGAATTCAAAAGAGTAAATTGGCCATAAGTTGCTCCAACTCGCTCTGTTAAAAATTCTGGGGATGTAAAACGATGGAGAATAGTATTGTCAACACATCCTAATAATTTTTTTTCGCCCACGTCGACTCCTTTTCCAGAAATCTGGACTCATCCCCTAGAGAATTCAAAAGAGTAACTTGGCCATAAGTCGCTCCAACTCGCTCTGTTTAAAATTATGGGGATGGGAAAAGATGGAGAATAGTAGTGTCCACAAATCCTAGGAATTTTTTTCGCCCACGTTGACTCCTTTTCCAGAAATCTGGACTCATCCCCTAGAGAATTTAAAAGAGTAAATTGGCCATAAGTTGCTCCAACTCGCTCTCTTAAAAATTCTGGGGATGGAAAACGATGGAGAATAGTATTGTCCACAAATCCTACAAATTTTTTTTCACCCACGTTGACTCCTTTTCCAGAAATCTGGACTCATCCCCTAGAGAATTCAAAAGAGTACATTGGCCATAAGTTGCTCCAACTTGCTCTGTTAAAAATTCTGGGGATGCAAAACGATGGAGAAACTTATTGTCCACAAATCCTAATAATTTTTTTTTCGCTCACGTTGACTCATTTTTCAGAAATCCGGACTCATCCCCTAGAGAATTCAAAAGAGTAAATTGGCCATAAGTCGCTCCAACTCGCTCTGTTTAAAATTCTGGGGATGGGAAAAGATGGAGAATAGTAGTGTCCACAAATCCTTATAATTTTTTTCGCCCACGTTGACTCCTTTTCCAGAAATCTGGACTCATCCCCTAGAGAATCCAAAAGAGTAAATTGGCCAAAAGTTGCTCCAACTCGTTCTGTTAAAAATTCTGGGGATGGAAAACGATGGAGAATAGTATTGTCCACAAATCCTTATATTTTTTTTCGCCCACGTTGACTCCTTTTTCAGAAATCCGGAGTCATCCCCTAGAGAATTTAAAAGAGCAAATTGGACATAAGTTGCTCCAACTCGCTCTGTTTTCAGGGGATGGAAAACGATGGAGAAACTTATTGTCCACAAATCCTAATACTTTTTTTGGCGGCATGAAATAACCCCCCAAAATATAACCCCCCAAAAAAATAATGAAATAACCCCCGAAAAGTTTGTACAGAGAACAACAAAAACGATTTTTGGGGGGTTATTTCAGTTTGTTTGGGGTGTTATTTCAATTTTTTAATTGGGGTATTATTTCATATGAAATTATCCCCCAAAAAATCATTATGAAATAAAGCCCCAATATATTTTTTGGGGGATTATTTCATTTTCAAATTTATAATGAAAAAGTTTTTGGGCGCAAGGATTTAGCCACTTTGGTATACAGAACCCCGGCTTCGATTAATAAAGCTGCCCTGCATAACCGGCCTTCGGCCGGGCGCAATGGTTTTTTTCTATATGGTATACCAAACATCGGCTTCGCTAACTAAAGCTTCCTAGTTAAATTTATTTAAAACTTAGTAGAGTTTTTCGTTTAATATTCACTTAAGTTTTTTAACCTTAGAAGTTTCCGTTTTTTCTTAGTTTACAAGGTTAAATCTTAAATAATAAGAGTAACACTTCCATTTCATATGACAATGTTCTTTGAATCTACTTAATTTCAGATTTCATTTTTTAGAACAAAATATTTATTATAATAAAAAACAATTTTGAAGCTTTGCCAAGATTTTCTTAGAACTAACAAGCAGGCAAATAACTAGTTCTTTTATTTACTTTTCAAGATACTTCTTAAGTGTGTTTTAATGACTGTTAGAGATTCTCGTATACATTTTGTCTACACCTGCAGTAATGTAGTAATACATTTTAATTAAAAACAAATGTTAAAAGTTATAACTACTTAAAATAACAAACTAAAGCAAAAAAATAAAAGAATAGTAGAAATCTTTAGAGGAATTTATATTTTTAACAAGAATGATTATCCAAACTATACAAATATTAAGAGGCTGAAATAATTAAAATTAAAAGTGTTGTACTTCCTCTGTAAAGTTATTCAATTGAAAGCTGTTATTTAGTATTGTTTTAAATCAATTCCTAAAAATATGCCATATATTTTAACGTTAATTAGTAACGCTTGAAAGTATTATATAAATTTGTGTCACCATAAATGTATGCAACAAATTTTTAGATGTCAATATGATTTTAAATATGTATAAAGCAGAAGGACGATATTACCCCACCAGCATTGTGTTTTTTTTATTTTACTAAAATTTCTTTCCTTTTCTTTTCCTTTCCTTTTGATTCGGTTATGTTTTACCAGATTTGTTTTTCAGCTACAGTTCCTATTTATTTGTTTTTATGTAGCATACTTTTGGATACAGAATGGTAATTTTTAAATGTGTTTGAAATTCACCATTTTATTTTGGTTTATTTTGTTTTGGTGACCCAAATGTATGCTTTATTTGTTATTGCAAATATATTAAATTTAATATAAATCCTTTAAAAGGTTTTTGTTAGCCCAATTTAATTGGATTTATATTATGTATTGCAGTCTAAATGCATACATAATTAATATGAAAAATTTTTTTTATGAATTAAGGGGTTAATATTTATTAGGGAACTTTTTGAAAGCCGTAGACTCTTAAAAAATGCTCGTGATAATGCAAGAACGAGACAAGCGAAATCGGAGTGGCAGGCAAAATATAATGATTCAAACCGCCAGGTAAAGCGCAGTGCACGGGCAGACAAGAGGAAGTGGGTGGATGATCTTGCTGATAAGGCTGAAAATGCATGTCAAACAATGAGAATAAGAGATCTTTATAAGATAACTAAAACCCTCACAGGCCGTAATACCGTCAACACAATACCTCTAAAAAACTCAGCTAATGAGCTAGTGCACAATAAGGAAGTCCAGGTCAAAATGTGGGAGGAACATTATAGAGTAATGTTAAGTAGACATTTAACAACTGATAGATCGGATATTTGTAATTGCGCAGACTCTGAACCAAATTAACATTAATGTTGAACCACCTAATATTGAAGAGATTATATCTGCAATCAAATCCTTGAAATGCCATAAGGCCCCAGGTCCTGACTTTCTCCCACCTGAACTTCTAAAGGCAGACTGCAACATCACTGCCAATTTACTTAAGCCCCTGATAGAGAACTTTTGGTCTAACAAACATCTCCCCGTAGAACTTAAAGAAGGAATTATAATAAAGATCCCGAAAAAGGGTAATCTGTCAGAACTAAAGAACTGGAGGGGCCTTACACTTTTGAATATGACAAATAAAATTATTGCTTACATCCTCAATAAAAGGCTCGCTACTATCATCGAACCATTGCTGCGTAATGAACAGGCAGGGTTTAGGAAAGGTAAATCCTGTATCGATCAGGTTAGCAGCCTGAGAGTTATAGTAGAGCAATCGGTTGAATGGAGATCCCCATTATATCTACTATTCATTGATTTTGAACGAGCGTTCGACACGTTGCAACAACAGGCTATATGGGGCGCTCTTAAATGCAAAGGAGTTCCAGACACCCTGATAGAACTAATTAAGTGTTTGTATGATGACGCATCTTGCCGTGTTTTACACGAGGGGCTTGTAAGTAACAAATTTCCGGTCGGTAAAGGAGTGAGGCAAGGATGTGTGCTCTCCCCGCGTCTTTTTAATATCGTTTTGCTGGTCTCAATATCAACATTTCCAAAACGAAATCATTGCGTATTAATGCAAACAACAACGAATCTTTAAAAATTCGGAACCATTCACTTGATAATGTCGATCATTTCTGTTACCTTGGTAGCATAATTACGTCATCTGGTGGTAGTAAAGAAAATATTGCATACAGAATATCGAAATCAAACCAAGCATTTGGTGCTTTGAAAAAAGTTTGGAGTTCATCCCGTATTACGCTTCGCACGAAGTTGAAATTATTCAACTCAAATGTAAAGTCGGTATTATTATATGGAAGCGAGACATGGAATATCACGGAAAGAGATTCGTACTCTCTTCAAGTCTTTGTCAACCGATGTTTACGTAGAATATTACATGTCTTCTGGCCAGACACTGTATCAAACAACGATCTATGGCAAAAAACGCAACAAAACCCAGTCACAGTTGACATACGAATGCGAAAGATGAATTGGCTGGGTCATACATTCAGAAAGCCACATGATGACGTCACCAGAAAAGCAATTGAATACAACCCTCAAGGCAGCAGGCGAAGAGGCAGACCAGCAAATACATGGCGACGGCAGGTAGAAGCTGAACTACGCACAGCTGGAAAGAGTTGGAGCGAAGCTAAAAGATTGGCAACAGACAGAATTCAATGGAAATCATTTGTAATGGCCCTATGTTCCAACTGGGAATTTTAAAGGACTAAATATATAATATATTTATTATGGATAGAAGGATTTTATTCATAAGTTTCCAAAATTTTATAAGAAAAAAATAAAAAAGAAAGAAAACAACTTAGAAGGCTATATACATATATTCAGTTGTGGTAATTCTTTGATACCCTCTAAAGTCTATAATCCTAGAAGGTGACAGGCTCAACTTTCAGACATCTCGCAGACTGCATATGGTAATTTTTAAATACAAGGAGCATATGCAACCATTTTTAACTGTATTGGAAGGTTTTAAAAGAAATAAGTACTGTCTGGAGTGTATTTCTGGGAATTGTTGTACCTCATAACAGTATCTGAATTGTGCAACGAAAAGTACTGCATAGCATTTGTCATAAGTATTTAAGTGGTTCCCGAGAGTTGGCTTTATATGAGGTCTATGTTAAGTTATGGACCAATTGTCACGAAATTTGGGAGAACTAGAAACAATTAGACACCAAAGCTGGGATTAAATTAAAACATTCGATATCGTTCGAAATTACAAAATAATTTAAAAGGAAATTTCGTTCGATATCCATTGCCGTTTTCTGTTGAGCTGTTCGAAAGTGAGCGTGATTTTAACAGACGGTCATGGCTAAAACGACTTTTTATTATTTAAGGACGCAGCAAATATAATCTATAGGCCTTGGATGAATATTTTAAAAGTGGTAAAGGAAATGACAAACTAAGTGTACCCTCATTTACCACTTGTGGTGGAGGATATAAAAAAAACTTTTTAATTCAAATAAAAGAAACGATTAAATAAAAAAAATTTAATTAGAAAAATAAGGAAATTCAGTAAGAATTAACAAAATCTGACTGTTTGGCCTTGAAGTATGCTTTTCCCCTTTGAAAAAAAAAAATCTCCTAAAAATATGCATTTTTCTCCTAAGATTAAACTTTATTTATTTAACCTTATTTATAAGTAAAAAACATAAACGCCTTGGAAATATAAAATTTATTTACTATTTAAAAATTTATCTAACACCAAGTCTTAAATATTAGACTCCTAACTTTTCAAAATCAATCATTTACAAATTTATTCCAACTCTGAGTCTTTTTTACACCATAATGATAAAAAAAATCCCATTATATTTAAATTCCTCCCTAAAAGTAGGTTTTGTTACGTTTTTATAATGCAATAAATTTTCTTAAAGACGATTAATTTCTTTGTTAATATTTTTACATAAAAATATTTATAATTGATCAGTCACTGGATTTTTTTTGCCGTTTATCAAAAAAATAAGAAAAAACCTGCAAATATTTTAAAAGAAAAGCTTAATTTTGTTTTCAAAGTTTTCCACCTAAAAGCATTAAATATTAAAATATCTTATGAAACATTTTGCAACAATAGAAATCATAATAAAAAAAGAAGATAAGAAAAAAATCTAAGACGCAAAAATATTAAAAAAATTTATGTATCTAAAAAAACGAGGGTAGGAAGAAAATTTTTCCTGAATTAAGCAATGCTAAACTTAAACTGAAGTACAAACTGGATTAAAACTTAGAAATTAAAGCGCTATATTCTGCTGTACCGAATTTAGCCTTCACCATAGTACGGGTGCTACGTGTCAAAATCCTTATTCCAGAGGAATATTTGCATGGCCGCTTATTTTTGAAACCAAACAAATCTCGTATGTAAACAGAGATTATTAGATTTTATCGACCGAGTTAGTTTTGTATGAACCCCTAACTCAAGAGGTTACTTATATGAGACCGAAGTGAAATAATGGACTGATTTGGCTCATTTAGATAGCTCTAGTTTCTAAACTAGGATAATTGATACTTGTGTGTGTTAGTTGCTCTCACACACAGGATCAGCTAATAAATGCATTGTCCTCAAGTAAATCATTTCTACTCCTTCCCTTTCCAACTATGGTAAAGGGTTTAAAATAGAACAAAACTAAACCCGATTTAAAACAACATATGAACTAGAATTAAATTTGAACTAAACGAAAACTAAATCTAGAAATGAGAAATTTTATAAGTTCTTAAAAGTTTTTTACATTGAATTTTTTTTAAGTGTTTTTATTTTCTCAAAAATTATGCGCAATCTTTTTATGGAAATTCCATTGCAACTCGAACAATTCGAAAAATAATGCAAAAAAAAAATCATATTTTTAGTTTCGAATGTCATTGTTGTTGAGATGAAACGATGTAAATCGCACAACTACAGGATACACGCATACTTGCACTTGTTGTCTATTCCTGTTGTTTTGTCTTTTAACTGTTGGTTGGTTGGGCTTTATACAATTCCTGGCGATTTACTACCATTTATATGTAGTAATTCTTAGTTTCTTTCCTCCCTCTATAAATAATAGTCTTGGTGAATATGCATAGTATTTATGTATCTTTGCAAAAGGATGTTAGTGCTTACGTGATGAAATGCATATGTGTCTATATTCCATCTATCCTTTCATCCATCTCTATATAAATGTAATCGAGTAAGTGTCTTTAAGAATATTGCCATGACATTTACCTTGTTTTTTTGAGAAGCAGGTGTTTTCTTTTAATGTGCAACACAACAGCATCGTCATCATCTTCCACCTTCATAACAATAAACTTTTCTGTTGTTTGTGATTTGTAAATGGTTGCTGTTCTTAGAGATGCTTTAAATAACTAAAGTTTTTTTTTTTCAAATCATAGAGTTTTAATATACAGACTATAAATGTATACTGTATGAGTTTTCAAATCAATACGGAGTTTTTGGCTTAGAAAATTTAAGGAAGCACAGAGTGTTGTTTTTATGAAAGTAATTAATTTAAGGATCTCATTGAATGTGCAGGTGTAATACAAAATTTCTTCTGTTCATGACTTTGAACTTTAAAAATTCGAAATAATTCTCGCAGAGGAAACTTTAGAAAATGCTTTGTTTCTGGTTTTTCAAATATTTTTTACTTTTTGCGAACCAAAGTTTTACTAAAACTCAACCAGAACTTAAATAGTAAAACTTATTTTAACTTGGCAGGAACTGTTTTCAAATTGAACGAGAACTAAACAAGACCTGAACTAAAATTGCACTAGAACTTCAGCTGATTAACAACTGGACTAGAACTAAATAAGAACTGAACTACAATCACAACGCATTTGAAACTAAACCTTAATTGGACTTAAACTAAACTAAAAGTGAACTATAAAGGAACTAACACTTATCTTGAACTAAAATTCAACTACAATTGATCTACAAATAGACATGCACTAAATTAAAACTAAACTAGAATGGAACTAGAATTGCAATAAATCTGAATTAGAACTAAACTAGAACTGAACTGAAAAAATAAAATATATAAAAAAAACACAAATCATCTCGAACTGAACTTAAAAACTGAACTAGAACCAAATTAGAACTGGACTAGAGTTACAACAGATCTAAAACTTGATTAGAATTGGACTTAAGCTAAACTAGAAGCAACCTTGAACTGAACTAGAACTAACCTAGAACTGAAGTAAAACGACAATTTATCTAAAACTGGACTAGGATTACAAATAATTTAGAGCTGGACTTGAATTTAATTAAAACTAAGCTAGAATTGCACTAGAACTGAATTATAACTAAACTGGCACTGAGCCCGAACTACACAGAAAAAATTATTGCCGAATTATTTTCAAACAAACGCTTGTTTGAATTTTTTTTTAATTTCTACAAATTTTTTTACTGATTCAATTAAAATTTTTGTTTGATTTTTATTTAACCAACAAAAATGTTGACAACCATTCAAAAATATAATACACGCGTTATTGGTTTCAAGTTTTCATAATTTTCTATGAAATATTTAACGCTTTTTAATGTTGTCGTCTTTTTGCATTTTTTATTTGATCGTAAGCAACACTTCCTAATGTGAAATATAAGAACTACAACAAAAAACACATACAGTCTATTTTTGGACACTTTAAAATTTACAACAGTAATAAAGATGAAGAGGTTTGAAGCAACAAAAAAAAAAACACAAAAAAATAGCAGGTAAAAAAACGTTTCACTCTTTTTAAACAACAGAAACAACAACAACATTATAAGAAACAATAAATTTTTGGTTGGTTTCAAAGTTGGTTAAAAAAAAAACAAAATCCCGTATTCAATTTTTTCAAACTGTTTGCTTATATACATCAAATACAAAAATATAATGATGACGAAAAACATATCGAGTCGGTCTGTCGCCGTTTTTGGGTTACATATCTTCTTCATTAGCAAAGGAAAGGATACAGCAACAGTGAGTGATGATGTGTATAAAAAAAGACTTCGTTCAAAAATTATCCCAACAAAAAAAAAGCCAGCCGGCCGCTCTGCTCTCTCTGCCATCATCTTCTATACAGTGCCTGCTTGTGTGCGCATCATTGCTTGTGCAAAAACCTTTTTTTTTAATTTTGAAATTTAGTATATGAATTTCAGTAAACTTTTTGTTTGATTCAGTTAAATTATTAACTTATTATTATTAAATTATTTGTTTGAAAAAATCAGTGTTTTTTTCAATAAACAAAATGCAAATAAATTGTTTGAATATGCGAATTTGTTTATAGGACCGATTTCATTCAAAAAATTGTTTGATTCTACAAATTTTTTGTTTGAATTGGAAAAATAATTTTTTCTGTGTAAACTGGAAAAAATTAACTATATTAAAAAAAAGCTACAAAAAAAACTATAACAGGGGTCTAATCACCGCATACGATATCGAGCAAAATTGATCGAAATTATTTATTTTGGTATCATAAAACTCCATATCGAATGAAATGTATTGAATTTGAAATAAAAGCATTCGATATCGAGTAACTCGACGTTACATTTAACGAGTTTTCATTCGGTACGTCAGTGTCTATCGTATGCAAAAAAAATCGATAGTTTATTCGATACGATAGTATCGAATGCGGTGATTAGACAGAACTAAGTAGAACAGCAGTTTTATAAATGGACTTAAACTACATAAAATAAACTTAAGCTAGAGCTGAACAAGTGCTAACCTAGATCTGAAAAGGAGCTACAGTTTATCTAAAACCAGACTAGAATTACAAATAATCTAGAACTGGACCAAAACTGGACTAGAATTAATCTAGAACTGAATTAAAACTTTAGTTTTAAAGTAGAACCGAACGAGAACTTAATTTGCGCTAAACTTACACCAAATTAGAACTTAACTTCAACTAAGCAGCTATAACTGAACAATTGCTACACTAAAATTAAACTGAAAATAAACTAAAACTGAGGTAGAATTCTTCAATTTTTTTCAGTTTAATTTGTCAATTTTTTTTTTTTTTTATAAATATAATTTTATTTTCAAATTAAAAATCTTTTATTTATTGTGGCACAATTGGTAGCTCTCTCTATTTCACTCAAAACTTCAATAAATAATTAGTGGTTACACAGTCTGGCAAACTTATTGCAAAAACTTTTAATGCTATTTGTTGTAAACCGGATTTAAATAATTTTAAAATATAAGTTTTAAATGTATAATTTTATAAGCAAATAAATTTTAAAGCTATAAAATTAAAGCAAAAGGTTTAATTCCCATTTAGCCACAAAAACCTCATAAATTAATTTCAATTTCATTGGCAAAGCTTTAAAATTTAATCAGAAAAAAAGACATTGCAGCAAAAAGAGTAATAAAACAGGGTTTGAAAATAATAATGAATTGTATTATTGTTTTTGTTGCAGTAACGAAGTCTGTGTTGTTGGAAAATAAAAAAAAATAACAACGAAAATTGGCATTTGATTGTGTTGTTTGTTTCAACGAGTGGCAGGCAGCAGTCAGTGTTGGCTACTGACTGACATGCTGTATCAGCAATATGAAATAATTGAAAGGAGTATGTATCTTTTTTTTCGCAATTTTTCTCATTTGTCTATCTACTACAACTGAAAATAATAATAGATATTTGTAGTTATTTTTTACAATTGCATAGTAAATTAACACTGGGTTACAAATTTTGTGTACACATTATTAATAGATAAGATAATGTGTTGGTAGCAACATCTTTATATAGAACAGTTTTGGTAGCAAAGTATTTTCCAGAGAAAATTATTGGCAACATTCAGGGGTGTGCTGGAAATCGAAAACGTAAAACGCAAGAATTTTAAAAGTCGTTATTTAAAAAGATTTCTGTAATAAAAGAATTTTATGACAAATATTATACAAATATTTCTCTATTACACAGAGTTTTATAACAAATATTATAAAAATGAGATTTAAAGTGTATCAAAAATAGCTTCCAAATTCTTGCGTTTTATATTTTCGATTTACAGCACACCCCTGTATCCGATTATCTTTTTTAGAGAAACATTTTAGAAAAAAGTGGTAGCATTATCTTTTTCATTAAAAAAAATTTGCTAGAAACATCTTTCCTGTGGAAAAAATTTCGATTGCAATAATTCTTTGTAGCGTCACATTTTTTCTGTAAAAAATATTTTGTAACAATATCTTTCTACAGAATAATTGTGGTTTTTAAAATGCGTTACTAGCGTCTAGTTTATTTTTTTAGCAACATCTTTTGTATAAACAAGATTTTGGTTGCAACATCTTTGTTATAGAAAATTTTTGGCAGCAACATCTTTTCTATAGATACATTTTTGTAGCAACGGGTGCGTTCGTAAGTCCCAATTCACACGTTGCAAGTCTTATTGATCAGCTTGCTACTTTATAAAGAGAGTGACGAGAGGAAAAGAAACGTTTCTCTCTCACTCTCTCTCGCCTATAAGGTAGCAAGCTGATCAATAAGACTTGCAACGTGTGAATTGGCACTAAATGCATCACTGCGCTGCATCAGAAAAGCAAACTTTTTTTAATGGCGATATAAGAATAATTTTCATTTTTTTATTGTTTGACTATTAATTTTGTGAAGCATTTCACAATTTTTTGGTCCGTATTTACTTCACTGATAAATATATAACCATTTGAAATCACTGATGCAGCGCAGTGATGCATTTACGAATGCACCCAACATCTCTTTAATCTCTGCAAAAATATTGCCTAAATATCATTTCATATTTAGAGTTTTGCTTTAAAATGTTTTTAGTAAACCAAATTAGCATAAGTAATTTTCTTTTTTACCCAGTGTAATTAACCTTCGCATCTCTGTGTGCGTTTGTAGGGGTCAGGGTTATATTTCATCACTATATTTCAACAGAGATGATAACAATGACACATCTGGTTGATGTGTTTCCCGCAATGTTGCTGATTTCAAAACAATTTATTTATTTAAATTTTTTGTTTTTCTTGAAATTAAATACATATTTCAGTTTTTTGTTGCTTAAAAGTCTCAATATTACTAATGCTGTTTGTCATGCACTCATCAACAGTTTGATGTTTAAAAATTAATTTACAGAATACATATATAATAAATAAAGTTAAATTCATGGTTGTTTCTTTGCCAAATGATTTTTGTTTGTTAAATTTTGCAATAAAAATTTTTAATGTATGAACACAGTGGGTCGAATAGACAGAAAATGTAAATACATATGTATAAATTTTCGTTTATTTTTTTTTTTTTTTTAAGTTAAGAGAATGTAATGTGCTGGATTTTAGTTATGTATTTCCAAAATGAATTTGAATTTTTTGATTTCTTTTCATATCTATCTTTTGAAACGTTTATATTTTTATACGCTTTTTCATTTCTTTAATTTAATTTTCCTTAGTCAAAAGATCTATTCTCATTTTTTATTCATTTAATGACATATTTTTCTACACAATTAAATTTTTTCACAGACTTTTATATAAAAACAAAAATTCAACTCATTACATCTATTATTTTAAAAACTTGAAGAACAAAATTGAAAACAAAGACATATGAGCAACATCTGCATGCTCCTTTAAAAGGGAATAGCACGAATAAAACACCGACAAACATACTTTTTTATTAAAAAAAAAAAAAAAACAATGTCCTTTGTACCGAATTCTTTGAAATAATACTTCAAAAAACTTATTTTTTCTTTCATAATTTTTTTTTTTTTTATTTAATTTGTCCGTACGAATTTATAAAAACAAAATGAACCATTTATATAGTTTTTCTCATTCTTGGTTATCTTTTCTTTTCTCCTCTCCTGAACCCTTTTCTTTAGTTTTGACAACAACTACAATGCAAAATGTTGAAAAATTCAATGCAACAAAAGGACAATTGTTAATTCGCCAACAATAGTACTTGAGCAGATGAAGAGTAACCCAAACACAACACTCACACAGTACTCCGTAACTTATTTATTACTCCCACACAGAAAATTTAATGAGAGTCCCTCAATGAGGGACCAACACCTACACACAGCATAACTGTTAGCCAGGGTTGGGATTTTATTGGTTTAAAAGATGTTTTCAATTTTGACTAAATTTACAAAAAAAAAAAATGTAAAACTCAAATGTTTAAGTATCAAATTTGGTAGTTTAAACTACCAACACAGACCATATGAATTTGACAATATTTATCGTAGTGCTACCACATGTTATTTTTTTAAGACATATAATACATGGGTCACTAATTTATAGTTGTCGAGTTTAAACTGCATATAAATTTAACTAAAGCAGCATAAAAACATTCACTAATTTATTAGCAATGTGTAAGTGTAATTTTAAGCTTCTTAAATTGTTAATTTTTTGAGCTAAATTTTATTAAAAACTCTCCATGTCCATTTTGCCGGTGTGATAAATTTTATATTTTTTATGACTGTCTAAATAAATGATCACCTGATTGGGATACTATTCCGCTTCTAAGGATCAAATAGTACCAAACTTGTACTAACTTTGACAACTCGTGATAAAAGCCCTTTTCTAAAAAATAAATCCAAAAACTAATAATTTGGTTTTAAACGAAACGTATAAAGAAGGGCGTTTCCAGGTTTATTTATTTTTCTAACATGGATTAAACAGTCATATGAGTGTTAGATCTGACAACTTTATTATCATTTCAATTTTGAATTGGTTTTTTATCATGAGTTAACTGGCATTGAAATAATGTTTAAATATTTTGCAAGTGATTTTTAAAATACATAGTATAATTGCAATCAAATGGCCACCACAATCATAAGTTTGATTGTCGGGTTTTTCTCTACGATAACACTTAATATTTAATTTATGAAAACAAATTTGTAGTGTGCAATGACTCTTTCGCGTTCTACGCTTTTTCGCATCCTTAGCATCTGTGAAAATAGTAGAGTCAACAATTAAGAAAGTACAGTCGTTTAAGCTAACCATATGATATCCTACAACACAGTATATAAAAACAAATTTTGTTGGTGTACCCTATTGTGCAATCATAGACCTGCCTTAACAAAATTAACTTATAAGGTTTAGATTCATGTAAAAGTTCTTTATTATGAATATAATTAAGATATTTTCATTTATGTGAGATTTAAGTTTAGGGGTTTATATGGAACCTATGGTTTATTTCGGACCTACTAGGACAACATTTTGTTATGACATAGTAGCTATCGTAAAAGTTATTATCGCAAATTGTTATGTTAATACTATACACCACTATTGTGGTGTGGGTATAATGAAGGGTTACGTAGCAAGTTACATGCACAAAAGTAGGATGCCTTGTAAAGTAGATCCCATCCCTGCTAGAAAGCCATTTGTAAAATTTTTCCTTCTGCATTTTATTTCATACAATTCATTCAAAATCGTATACGTATAAGTATTTTGCCTCCAAGTTTGTTTGTAGTCCTGTTCGCGCTTACTCAAGATTGTTTTTGTTATGTTTCATTGTTTTTTCTTTCCTTTTTGTAAACCAAATTATAAAACCAACAATAAAGTAGTCAAAAATATCAGGGAGAAAAGTTAAGAAAAAGTGCACTCACAAACAAACTTTTCCTTAAAAAAAAGGAATAAACATTAATTTTGTTTTTGCGTTTTTGAAATAAACAAAAACAACACCCCATTTTTTGGTCTTGCTAAGAATTTTTTCTTAAAATAGAAAGTTTCTTGTCGTGTTTTGACCAAAAATTAATGTTGTTTTTCTCATTGATGTTGCTGTATACATCAATAATGCCAACTTTTTGTGAGCAAAAAGCTCTTTAAAATTTATAAAAAGCACTAAAAAAATCGTAAAAAAGCACTAAGCCATTTTTACAATTTAATTAAACACAAAACAAGTTGCATCCGGCTGTGCCAAATATTATATACCTCCAAAATTTGAAAAAAGGCGACGGCGTTGATGGGGGATTTTCGTTTAAAATTTAATAATAATTTTTTAATCCAAATTTTTAATATTTTTAATTAGGCTTAAGTTCATGGAATTTAATTTTTATTAAATTATTTTTATGAAGAAAGGAATTTTACAACATGAAAATTAATTAAAATTGTTATTGTTAATCTTTCATTCTTGACGTGGCTCGGGCTCGAACCCTGGCCGGCAGGTTACCATAACATGTTTCGATCGCAACCACTCGATCTCCTCAGATGGATTTGCCGTCTTACACTCGCAGCCATCGACGACTGCTGACGTCACTAGTCAAACATCAATCCTTAAACCAAATTGTATTTTAACATTTGGTAGATCGAAATTTGCTTTCCTGAATGATTATCCATTTTAATTGATTTTACATGTTTTTTCCTTTACTTCTGTTTTTTCGTACTTTCGTCAAGAATTTTTCTTGAAGTCCAAGTACATTTTTTGTTTTTTTCACTTTGTCTTTCTCTTTTCCGTTGACCTTTTTCAGCACAACTTGAAGGACAAATGTACACATAGAGCTCGTGCCTTAGCTTTAACAATAATTAGTATTGTGGTTATTTTGTTGAACTATTTATGGTTTTTAATCCAAATTTTTAATATTTTTAATTAGGCTTAAGTTCATGGAATTTAATTTTTATTAAATTATTTTTATGAAGAAAGGAATTTTACAACATGAAAATTAATTAAAATTGTTATTGTTAATCTTTCATTCTTGACGTGGCTCGGGCTCGAACCCTGGCCGGCAAGAATGAAAGATTAACAATAACAATTTTAATTAATTTTCATGTTGTAAAATTCCTTTCTTCATAAAAATAATTTAATAAAAATTAAATTCCATGAACTTAAGCCTAATTAAAAATATTAAAAATTTGGATTAAAAACCATAAATAGTTCAACAAAATAACCACAATACTAATTATTTAATAATAATTATCTTCAATAAAAATAATATCATCAGCTGAGTTGGAATTGGGCCATAAAACAGTTTTAAAGTTATACAATGCGAGCTCGATTTTCGTAACTCAACAAATCGGACCTGTTGCAATTACCGAAATTTTGCAATGTCCGACCATTGTTTATTTTAATAAAAAACCTTTTATTTTATCATTTAAATATGTAAATCTAAAAGAAAATCGTGCAAATTTTAATAAAACAATTGCTGTATGATATTATCCAATTATTTTAACCTATGAACGGTTCTGAATAAAGAACACACATAAGGTGCAAAATATAAACAAATTTATGTTTGTATTTTGATACTTAGTCAAACCTTTTTGCAATAGCACTTGACGTAGAAGTGCTCAACACGCGGTTTTTCGGAGACGAGTTTCGTGCGTTTGAAAACTAAAGCGCATGAAAATTGGGTTGTTATAAAAGCATTTTCTGTCATCTCTTTTTAATTTATTAAACACTTTTCTTATAGCAAGTTACGGCTTTTTTGTTTGTTTTTAAAGTCTTTGCGTTATTTTGTAAGGTTTCCGACTGCATGTTTTCACAATCACAATTAGTAATATTTTCTAAGCCATTTTCTATTTTTGAAACAGTGTCTACATGTTTAAAAAAATGTTTACTAAAAACTAATACATCGTTTCGTAAAATTTCAAAAATTGCTTGGATGTCTAGCTCTAACCACGTAAATAAAATATCTTTTATCACTTTTTTTTATTTATCTATTTATATCGATTTTCTAATACAACAAGATAGTATATCTTATAAATTACAGTATTAGAATCAGAACTGTTAAATAACTTTTTTTATCATTTGAAATCTAAAAATCATTACAGGCCTTCTTAAAATTGTACCCCAAATAGCAAATCTCATCTAAATCATCCTCTATATAATCGAAGTTTTAAAAAATGTTGGAAAAAATAAAAATTGTAAAAAGCACTAACGAAAAAATTGAAAAAGCACCAATTTAGTGCTTTTTCTTAGTTTGGCACTATGGATAAAATTTTGGCGTTTTGAGGCATCAAAAAGCACCATAAATAGTGTCAAAAGCACTAAGTTGGCATCACTGTTATACATTCATGCTCATGCACTTTATGCAAGAAACAAACCGTTTGTGTACAATTTTTTCTTATTGAGTGACTACTCAAAGTAGGTGTTTATTTTTGCTATTGCTGCTGTTGACTGGGTTGTTGTATTACATCTGCTAGTCTGATAAATTTCAGTTGCTATCCATAAGTACCTAAAAATTATAGTTCTTTTTGCTAAAAAACAACTACAGCAACAGCTAAAGCAAGAATTGCAACAAAAAAACATTAAGATATTTAGTAATGATGTGTTGTCGTGTGTTTTAATAATGGATGATCAAAAAAAGCAAGCAAAGAATTAAAGTTCTATACTATTTTAATACTACTCAATACTTCAACGAAACAAAGCACCCTCATATGTTTGTGAATAACTTGAATGAGCTAGAAATTAAACACTTACAAACAGTGTTTTCAAAATTTTTTTTAATCTTTGCTGGTGAAGCTTAACGCTTTCCAAGAAAAAAACTAAGCGGCTAAAGAAAGAGGTATTGGTAATTTGGTTCAAACTGTGTTACATATTTATTATTTTAATTCCAATTCAGTTCTAGCTCTTAGTTCTAGTTAGGTTCTAGTTCAGTTCTAGTTAGGCTCTTGTTTAGTTATAGTTAAGTTCTTGTTTAGTTATAGTTCAGTTCTCGTTTACATAGCGTCTTCACCTGACAATTTTTTTGTCATACCAAACGTCAAAGTCTATATAAAAAAACTCAAAAATTTTTGTCAGCGTTTTTTTAATATGAAGTTTGACGTTTGGTATGACAAAAAATTGTCAGGTGAAGACGCTATGTTAGGTTTAGTTCTAGTTCAGTTCTCGTTTAGGTTTAGTTCAGTCCCAGTTCTAGTTTACGGAGCTACCTTAACAACGGCGGCAAGCGTATGTTTTATGTCAAAACTTTTAATTTTCACACAGTTAATAAGAAACAAACCTTTAAAACGCCAATTTAACACCACCCGGCTGGGAAATCTTATTTGATAGATCTCTTGGTCGTTTTATGTTATTGAAAATATATTGGCAATAGAATTTTCATGTTTAAAAAATGCTTGCCGTTCTTGTTTAGGTAGCTCTGTTAGTTGTAATTGCGTTGTAAGTTAGTTCAAATTAAGTTCTAGTTCAGCTTAATACCGTGTTCAGATATGCACCTTAATTGAGTTTTATGCAATAAATGCCATTATTGAGCTCAATTATCCATACAAAATTGCAATTTAGTTATTGCTCAATTAATACGAAATTGTTATAAATATTGAGTAAAATTAAAATGCAACACTGTAACAAGTGTGTTTATTAAGCAAACCCCAACTTAAGCTTCGTACAGACGATGGTCAGATCTTACAATGTTGTAATTTTACTGACAATGATGCCATTGTCAGATGCATTAATTTTACACATCTTCCAAATGAAAATGGGCTTACAATGTTCACACAGTTGCAATTTTAAGGCAATATTAATGACAATATTGTAAGATCTGACCATCGTCTGTACGAAGCTTTACTAAACAGTGTTTTGACATTTGGCAATTAAAATTACAACAAAAAAAAGGCCCATCCAATTGGTCTGCGGAAAAACCAGATGTTTATTCCTTAAAGATGTGAAAACTTGTTTACATTTTCTTATACATGTACATTTTTGTTTACGTTGAATGTTGTATGTAGTATTAATATAAATTGAGTTAGCTAAATTGTGTATATGTGAACAGAAAGATAATTATGTCAATTAACCGAATAATGACTCAATAAAAAAGGTATATCTGAACACGGTATAATAAAAGTTCCAGTTAACGAGTTTTACAGTTTTAGATTAGTTTAAATCAGTGAATTTAATAAAATTTTGTAAAGTATGTATTTCGAGTTTTTTTTTTCTTAAATCTTACTTTGATAACAAACTACATGTCATACTTTGTGTTCTAAAAGTACTACAAACCTTTAGACAAACAATTGTATAAAAGAAAAAAGCAAAACTAAAAAAAAAAGTATGAACGGAAAACCCTGAGTGCTAACGAAACAGGAAATATGTATTACATCCGATTGTGATGGCATGTTATTGTACGAGTAGTAACAGTATTTGCAGGTTTAGCACAAACAAGAACAATTGTAACAAAAAAAAAAAAAAAGACAGGAATCATAATACGCGAATAAAAGACGGTACCACCATTAAAAAACTATACACATTCATATAAAATATCACGTAAATATTGTTAAAATTTTTTGCTCCTTGTTTTCCTTTGCATGATTTTTGTTTGCCATACCATTTTTTCCGCTTTTTTAAAACGAATTTCGTTGAAACCCAATATTTGTTAACTCTAGCCTGTCGTGTTTGTCGTTTGTCTCTTGTATAAATGGAGTTCCACCCTTTAACAAAAGAAATTTGGTTGTTTGAAGTGTTGAAAGTAAAAATGACAAACCAAAATTTAACCAGGAATGGAGTACGTACAAAGGAGTAGAAGTTAGTCAAAAATTACAGGCGAAAAGTAGGAGTGGTTACAAAAGGATGTAAGAGAACATATAGACATGAAAAGACGTACAAATATTGTATTTTACAGGACCTCAAGCAAATAATGTCAGTTAAAAAAATATGGGAAAACTTGACTTTATCTAGAAAGAGATAAAAAAATTAAATAAAGCAAGGTACTTATAAAAACGATACATTTTCAACAAAAAAGTTCATAAAATCAATAAATTTTCTTAAGAAAATTCTTATTATTCATAAATTTTCTGTAGAAAATTCACTTTATCGACAAATTATCTTAAGAAAAGTTGTTATTATCGATAAATTTTCTATAAAATGTTATGTTATCGGTAAGCTTTTTATTGAAAATTCATTCTAACGATTAATTTTTTATTGAAAATCTATGAAATCTGTAAATTATTTTTATTGAAAATTCATGTTGTCATAAAATTAAGGAAAATCGATAAATTTTCCAACAAAAAAAAATCATATCGATATAAACATTATAAATAAACATTCATGTTATCCATGGATATTTCATTGAAAATTCATGGTATCGATAAATTTTCAACAGAAAAATCAGATTATCAATAAATTTTAAATAGAAAATTCATATTATTGAAAAATTTTCCATAGAAAATTTATGTTTTCAAAAATTTTCTATTATCGATAAAAAATAGAAAAAATTAATGCAACAAGAAATATGTAAAATTATTTCTAGAAATAAACTGAATTGAAATATTATTGTACAATATACAATTGCCAAAAGATTCAAAGTAGTTTAGTAGTAGTTTTATTTAAGGCTCAGTTTGTCTTTACTTTATGTTTCTGTTCTGTTCCGTAAATAAATTTGAAGAAATTAAATTTTATGAATTCTTAAAATCAAAAAATAGTTTGGGTGAGTTCCAAAACATCAGTTGCAAAGCAACTCGCTTTTTTAAGTGCTTTCTACCAAGCAACCGTGAAAAATTTTACAATGTTATCTGTACCAAAGTTCACTAAAAACAATATCGATGCGTACACAATAATCAAACTAGATATAGTTAAACTCTATGATACTTTTTTGACTTTGACTGCAAAGTATTATGATATTTAGGAACTCAGCCTTTATTTCAACATAAATATGTATTTTTTATTATTTATTTTGCTGTCACTTACAATAACTTAACAAGTTTTTGATTTTAACAAACTGAACCGCAACAGAACAGAAAAACTAATCAATGTCACAGGCTTTTTAATAACAAAAACAAATCAGCTGATTCGTAACAGAACAGAAAGTTAAGACTAACTGAGCCTTTATGTAATACATTAAATTTACCATAAACCCGCCTCTTATTTTCTACATCCTATTCCTCCCACAACTCTTTAAATGTATTAAATACATCATGACATTTTAATTTCTATTAGCAATGTTCTGGCAAACACAACGAAAACGAAAACAAAAAAAATAAACCTTCCATATTTTATTACCATAATCGATTTCCACCGTTAAGGTTACACGACTTACGTGTACTCCCACCTGTAATGATGTCTTATGGGACTGGAAAATGCAAAAAAAAAAAACATTAAATGTAACAAAACATTTTAAAATAAACAATGGCTTTGCAAAGAGATAACGAAAGACAGAGAAAAAATTAAAAAAATTTGTATATACACTTAAAGAGCTATTAAGTAGTTTGTGGAATGTTGAATGCAGCATGAAGAACAGAGGCAGAAAAAAGAATTCACAATTGAAATCTCAAGTTAAGGAACCATAAAAAATCGAATAGACAAAAAAAAAGTCTTTAGAAGACTTCAAATTACTTTTACAGAAAAATTTACGTTTTTTTAAATTTTCTATATAAAATGTTATTGATAAATCTTTTATGCAGAATTAACGTTACGGATGAATTTTCTACAGAAGTTTAATATTATCGATGACTTTTCTAGAGATAATTATTATTATCGATTATTTTTCGAAAAAAAAAAAATTAATATTACCAAAATTTTTTTTTAAGGAAAGTTAATAAATTTGACTTATAAATTTTTAATAAAAACTTTTTATTATCGATAAACTTTTCATGGAAAATTTGTGTTATCCACAAAAGCTCTATAGAAAATTCATGTTATCATTTAATTATCAGTACAAAATTTTTGTTATCGGTATATTTAATCCAAAAATTTTTTGTTATTGATCATTTTTTTTTTAATTTATGTTATCGATAAATTTTTGATAAAAAATGTATGTTGTCGATAAATTTTTTATGAAAAGTTTGTTATCGATAACTATTCAATGAAAAATGTATTTCATCAATAAATTCTTCGTAGCAAATTCAGATTACCGAATAATTTTCTATTAAAAATTTATTATCCTAAAATGTTTCCGTAGAAAACTCATGTAATCGATAAATTTGCCATAAAAAGTTTCTGTTTTCTGTAAGTTTTTAAAAGAAAATTTATATTATTGATTTATTTCGAGAAAATATCTGCTCTTTCATTGAATTTTCTAGACAAAATTTATGTAATCAAAAAGTTTCCTAAAAATAAAATTTATGTTATCGATTAATATGTTAGAGGAAATTTATGGTATCGATAAGTTTTCTTTTGAAAGCTCATGTTATTCATATTTTCTATTAGATTATTTTTCTTTGTAAAAATTATAAATGGAAAAATGTTGTCCCACTTAACAATTTTGTGAATGTAGGGTGCCCTAACTGACATTCGCAGACATTTAATAACAGTAAAATCAACAACGAACATCAGCAACAGCTTCAACAACTAATGATGACAACCTTAATTCAAAATGTAAAACAACATTATAAAAGGATAACGAGGTTTTATTTTGCAAAGGATTGTAAAGCATATAAAAAGGAGGGATTAAAAAGAAAAAAGCAAAAAAGAACGAAAGAATTATTAAAAAATATGCAAAACTATAGAGACACAACATTTTTTTCGCTTTTTTATTTTAGATTTAAGCAAATAAAGGTGGAGTTCTTAAAGGTCTAAGAATTTTCATATTTATGCAAAATTGTTGTATCTCCTTAAGCCAGAACTTTTTTTTATTACTTCCGTATCCTCTTTTTAGATTTTGTCTTATTACATCCTTTTTTGTTTATGCGTAATTATTTTAATATCCTTTTATTAACTCAGCGATATTTTGTTTGTTCATTGCCCCTGTTTCTTTAAAATCAATAAAATGTCGTTTGGTTTTAAATTTCCAATATTTCATTTTGTCACACAAAAGGATGTCGGTCAGGGAAAATGATTTTATTCTGTTTAAATCAATCATTCATATCACAAACCAAAATAATTTTTAGTGAAAATGTTTCAAATTCATTACAATTATGTACATATGTATGTTTATGAGTTTGCTCGTATCAGGCGCGGATCCAGCTTGAGCCTTAGGGGGGGGCGAAATTTTGTATGATACAAAAAAGTAAAAAATTTGTTTTTAAAAGTTTATTAAAAACAATATGTGTATTAGGGTAAGTACTTTTTGCAATTTTTGCGAATATCAAATTCTTCATCGCATAGCCGTATACACCGTGAAAAAATATTTAGACATTATGTATTACTTTTTCGCGATCGTGAAGAATGTTTCCGCACCAAACGCGATAAAGTTTTGAATTTCAATTTTTCTCCTTACTATACAAAATTAACATTTAATTACAAAATGTTAAGTATTTTCTAATAATTTCATGAATATAACAAGATCTTACCATTTTTACGGAAGAAGGTCGCAAAAAAAATCTCGACTCTATTTCGCGGTTTTTTTAATAAACTAAATTTTAATGGCAAATGATAGATGTTGTGATAGATGAGTTGTTTTGCGTTTCCGATTTCCAGCACACCCCTGTAAATAAGCAATTTATGATTTCCTTGTGAGGCAAATTTAGACAGTACAGTCTATCTTCTGTTATTGTTGATCTGAGCCATGTTTTTATTCGGCGAAGGGTAGGAAATGACCTCCCTCTCGTAGCTTTACTGACGAGCATGAAACGAAAATTTGAAATATTTTCTTAGATTTGGGTAGATATCTTCATCACAGTTAATTAAAGCATCTACAACGTTATCTGATAGATCAGGCTCAAGTTTTTATCAAATATAATCCGTTCATCAGCTAGTCTACTTTGAGGTAGAAGTGTAGGTACATATGTTTAATACATTTAGAATATCTATTGGGAAAGTTGTTATGAGATCTACTAAAACCAATTCAATAAGAGGAATGTAACCTACAACTCGGTAATCTCCAACATTTTGGATGTGATTATTTCGTTCAAATCTTGTCTTTTCGATAGGAACCTCGATTTGAACGCAAATAACTTTAACTTTTTCAAAAATCGCTTTAAATTGTTCTTCGGCTTTATTTCTTTTTTCTTCAAGGCACATGATTAAAATTTTGATAAGGGTTGATCCTTTTTGAAGAAATATATCTTGATTTTGTAAAATGATACTAAGTGGCTGTGTTACAATAGGTATCACACTTAATATGTATATTCCGCAAATAAATTTAAAAGTACTAAGTGAGTTCCTTAATATAAAGGAAGAGATACTAACTTTCCACTCAGATATTTTTTCCAAAGCTTCTACTATATGATGTTCACTTGTTGCAAAAACGCATAATGAAGAGAGTTTGGCTCCCAAATACTTTGCTAAAACTGTTTTTCGCTTGGGATGATTATATTTAAAAAAATTTGTCGTTTCTTTAACAAATAGTTGTATCATTTGTTAAAGAAACGACACTTTCTTTGCTTTTAGAAATTGAGTTGTTCGATTTATGGGAATAGCAAGGCGTTTGTTTCGCATTTGTCGCTTTTCCAGAAATTTTGAACAGCTCCATTTTCTGCAGACATCAGAGGACACCCATCTGTTCCATCTCCTACACAATTTGTAAGGTCAAGACCAAAATTTGTCAAAGCTTTACGAAGTATTGATGATAGTCTTTTGAAGCATCTTCAAATGCGTTACAACAAAGCCAATAAATTCTTCCCTAAAAACTTTATGTGGGTGAAGATAAATATGTCGAACTAAATATGTTTTGACGTAACATCTTACGTCTTCACATATTTAAAATTCGTTTTTCGTATTTGGGACAATTTTCCAAATATGTTTTAATATTTATGACAAACTATTAAATATGTTTTCGTATTTGTGACATATTTAAAATATCAAATTACTAAATATCTTCGTATTTGTGACATATTTAATGTAATTCAAAAGAAATTAATAAGTTTATTAAAAATGCAGATTCTCTGAGGGATTTTTGAAAATTGTGGACAAACTGGAAGACCTTACAGGACATGACATACCTCATTTTAAAGATAATTAAGCCCACTTTTGTAATCCATTTCGGTTTTTGAGAAAAAAACCTCTGGGCTATTTTTAAAAAATTTTTAAACTCTCAGATGTACTAGTACTGATTCCTGAGGGATTTTTGGAAATTGTGGACAAACTGGAAGACCTTACAGGACATGACATACCTCATTTTAAAGATAATTAAGCCCACTTTTGTAATCCATTTCGGTTTTTGAGAAAAAAACCTCTGGGCTATTTTTAAAACATTTTTTAAATTTTTAAAGTTTGTCCACAATTTCCAAAAATCCCTCAGGAATCAGTAGTAGTACATCTGAGAGTTTAAAAATTTTGTTAAAAAAAGCCCAGAGGTTTTTTTCTCAAAAACCGAAATGGATTACAAAAGTGGGCTTAATTATCTTTAAAATGAGGTATGTCATGTCCTGTAAGGTCTTCCAGTTTGTCCACAATTTCCAAAAATCCCTCAGGAATCAGTACTAGTACATCTGAGAGTTTAAAAAATTTTTTAAAAATAGCCCAGAGGTTTTTTTCTCAAAAACCGAAATGGATTACAAAAGTGGGCTTAATTATCTTTAAAATGAGGTATGTCAAGTCCTGTAAGGTCTTCCAGTTTGTCCACAATTTCCAATAATCCCTCAGGAATCAGTACTAGTACATCTGAGAGTTTAAAAAATTTTTTAAAAATAGCCCAGAGGTTTTTTTCTCAAAAACCGAAATGGATTACAAAAGTGGGCTTAATTATCTTTAAAATGAGGTATGTCATGTCCTGTAAGGTCTTCCAGTTTGTCCACAATTTCCAAAAATCCCTCAGGAATCAGTACTAGTACATCTGAGAGTTTAAAAAAATTTTTAAAAATAGCCCAGAGGTTTTTTTCTCAAAAACCGAAATGGATTACAAAAGTGGGCTTAATTATCTTTAAAATGAGGTATGTCATGTCCTGTAAGGTCTTCCAGTTTGTCCACAATTACCAAAAATCCCTAAGAGAATCTGCATTTTTAATAAACTTATTAATTTCTTTTGAATTACATTAAATATGTCACAATACGAAGATATTTAGTAATTTGATATTTTAAATATGTCACAAATACGAAAACATATTTAATAGTTTGTCATAAATATTAAAACATATTTGGAAAATTGTCCCAAATACGAAAAACGAATTTTAAATATGTGAAGACGTAAGATGTTACGTCAAAACATATTTAGTTCGACATATTTATCTTCACCCACATAAAACTTTTTGTTGTATGTTGAAATATCTTAAAGATAAGGAAATCTGGCTTTTCCCCGACAAATCCATGCTTTCGTCAAAAATTATCGAATAGAATTTTGATTCATATAACACATAAATATATACATAAATATTGCAAATACTGAAGGTGGAAGTACATAACACGCGTTAGTTCGTCGACGAGTATCGTGCGTTTAAAAATTTTAGCGCGTAAAAAATTGCAAGTTACACAACACGCGTTACAAAAGCCATTCCTGTTAGCTGTTTTTCATTTGTTTACTTATTTGTGCATTAAAAACGGGTTCGAAAGTATATCAAGATTTTGTTATTTTATTGAATTTTTCTTTTTATATAATATTGTATGTTTTTTAAGCTCTTCAATAAGTTTTTCTTTCATGATTCACAAATTTGTTAAATTATTCGTTTTATTGTCAGCTGATAACTTGTCAAAAATACACAACGCGTTAAAAAGTTCAAAGTTAACCAACTTTCTGGCGCAAACGCGTCAAAATATTTTGCATGTAGCTTGTTCTATGAAAATACACTAGTTTAACTTTTTTTGACAGAAGACGGCAGAGCGCGCGCGCACTAACGCGTGTTATGTATTTCTACCTTAAGGCTTTTTAATAATTCAACCGCACGCATTATCAAGTCAAACGTTTAGTCTTTGGCACTTGCTGGGATTGAATGTATAATTATAAGTAATTGAATACGGTAAACTATATGTTTCTTTGGAAATATGTATCTAATAAATAGCTATTAGGATTAAGATATGGATGCTTATTGAAAATCGTTAAAGATTCAATAAAAAAATAAAAAAATACTTATTGAAAATTTCGTTAGAGATTCCATAAAAAAAACCTTGCTGTGATTTCCAAAAATTTTTTACATTAAAAAAAATATTATTATTGGGAATTATTGTATAATCGAAATTAACAAAACATATTTTTATTATTTACGGGGGGGAAATTTCCTTATTTCCCCCCTCCTCCCCCTAAATCCGCGCCTGGCTCGTATGCATGGCTGTGTTATTGTAAGTGTGTATTAAATTTTGTTTATATTTGCCCCTCATGATTATTATTTGCTGTGTCAATAGCAGTATCTAACATTTGAATATCTATCGGGTGCAAATTGAAATAAAAACGATACTGACAATTATCATAATCAAATACAAATCAACAAACAATAATCCCAGCGGCCTTTTAAAAGGCCTGAAGTAAGAAGGTCTTCTGAGTTTTTCCCCTGGGATGTGTTAATAATTAAAACACGAACACCAAAAAATGGTAGGAATAAAATGTTTAAAAATTAAATTAAGAAAATTAAAATTAAATACTTTAATAAATTCTTCAAGCTTAAGGTCACTTATTTATAAAATTAATTAAAATATTTTTATTTTCAATATTTCGATTTCCGTTGGAAATCTTCTTCAGGAAATTTTTTTAAAGCTTGAAGAATTTATTAAAGTATTTAATAAAAAAAAAAAAGGTCGAAGAAATAGGACTATAATTTACTGAAAATTAAAATTAAATTTTCTATTACATTTTATAAGAATGTCTCAATGGCACTAGTTTTATAAATATAACTTATCGATAACATGAATTTTCAAAAGAAAATTTCTTGTTAGCATGAATATCCTGAATAATGAATAATTTTCTATAGAAAAATTTTTCGATTGCATTATCTTTCTTTAGAAAATCTGTTGATAACGTAAATTTACTTACGAAAATCTATCGATAATGTAAATTTACTATAGAAAATTTATCGATAACAAAAATTGTCTATAGGAAAATTATCAATAACATAAATGTTCTCTAGGAAAATTATAAATAACATTAATTTTCTCTAGGTAAATTATCAATAACACGAATTTTTTTTACAAAATTTATTGATAACATTATAGTCTATACCCAATTTATCGAAAACATTAAGTTTCTACACGAAATGTTTTGATACCATTAATTTTCTTTAGAAAATTAATCGATAACATGTATTTTTTACAAAATGTATCGAAAAAAGTGTTGAGACATTATCAAGCGTACTAACGAAAGTTAAGAAATGTCGATAATATCGAAGAATGTCATTTAAACTATTGATAGCGACAGTATAAAATAATCTTTAAAATGTTTAATCAGGCCAAAGTTTATCAAATATAATTTTCATTAAATTATTTTTATAAAGAAAGGAATTTAACAATATGAAATTAATTACATTTAATTGATAATTTTTCATTTTTGACTGAACTTCATTTTTTTTTTTTTTGGTACTTTGAAAAGTGCTTGCATGTGTGTAGGTGGTGAGCTAGTAAAAAAGCAAACGACATCTAAAAGCGGAAAATTGCTATTGTTTTTACAAGAAACACAAGCGCACAAAACTCGCACATCTATAATAGGTGCAGTATAATCATAAGACAATACATTAAAACCGTGGGGCCAAATTGCAACATTCGATATTGATCGAATTTACAATACAATATAAATGGGAATTTCGATCGATATCGAATGCCGTAATTTGGTTAACAAGAAATCAAATTACAATGTCTTTTTTGATTAAGAATAAAAGCCAATTTCAATATGTATATCAAACGTGGCTTTAAAATATTCTTCAATCCATACTGCTTCGGTGCGTTCTGAGAGAAGCTTATATGATAGACAAAGTTGCCTCAAGCCAAATATATGCTTGTACTTCTACAAAAAATCAATTTTTTACCGATTAACCTTCGCTCTTAAAGTATCAACCAGGGTAGATATTTTATTGTTAATGTAACTCACACACGAAATTTTTTATGTTTTATGGTTTTTTATATGCGGGTTTTTAAATACATATATACCGATAAAAATTTACTAACTACCGTCTACTCAACGATTTGTACCCAAGAAGTTCAAGAATAATATACGTCGAAAGTTTTTAACTGTAATTTCTGTGGTTTTCATGGGCAACCGCGTATGTCTATTTTTCGATTTTGAATTGTTGATGGCATATTGCTTAATTTTAAGCGCTCTTTATATTTTTTTAAAAATTTTTAAAAACAGATAGACCCTTTCCGATGTTTTAACCCAATTTCAAAGTTCAAAAGGTGCAATATCTAACCCATAGTTTGCTCTAGAATGTTTTTTTCGGCTCTCCTGAAAAACTTTATTTTATGACATACGCGGTTGCCCATGAAAACCACAGATTTGTGTGTTGTTTTTGGCATACATATTGTAAGCTGCAAGGGCTGAAATATCCAATAATTTAAAAATAACATTGCCAAAGGCCAACGTCTTTTTGCTGTGTTGGTTGAGTATTGAGACAACATTTTGTCCATTGTGTCAACTCCTCCACTAATATTAGATTTGTTGATAAACAATTTTGTACATACATAAAATGCCTTAAACAAATTGAATGGATGGATAAAGGCATTGTCTACCCAGGTAAATACCATAAGTTTACACACAAAAATGTCTTCATGAAAGCGAAGGTTACATACATATTTATGTAATTGTTTAATTTTTTTAATAAAATCAAAACAAAAGTAATACCGATTTAATCAATAGTAAGTCAAGGGCCTTGGAGACTTTCAAATAAACCCATGAATAAGTACAAATGTGTTACAACCTGTTCAACGATTTCGAACGTTAACTTAGAAAATTTCTATGAAAAACACTCAGTTTTAAAAATATTTTCCATATGAAATTCTATGCGAACGTTTACGTTCGAAATTATTGAACAGACTGTTATGTGTAGTTTATAGAACACGAGCGCCTTACTTGTCCGTTCAACTTACATTTAAAACAAAAACAAATTTCGAAATTTTGTTTTTGTTTTAAATGTAAGTTGAAAGTTCGAAATTTTGTTTTTGTTTTAAATGTAAGTTGAACGGACGAGTAAGGCGGTCGTGTTCTATAAACACCACATTAGTTTCGTATATTTCAGTAGCCAAATTAAGGCATTCGATATCGATCGAAATTCCCATTTAAATTGTATTGTTACTTCGATCGATATCGAATGCCGTAATTTGCCCCCAGGATTTTTCGGAGACGAACAAAAAACACGTTAATCAACATTTTTTTTTTATGTGGTGTTTATAGAACACGAGCGCCTTACTCGTCCGTTCAACTTACATTTAAAACAAAAACAAAATTTAAAATTTATATTTTTTCAATTTATAAAATTTTTTTTCATCTGTCCATGCCAAAATTCAAAGCAAATAAATTTTTTTTCAATCGCAACGTATGTGTAGCCGAAAAATAACGACTGCACGCAAACAGCTATTTGATTGATGTGTTTATTTGATAGTCTCCAGGGTGCTTTATAGACTATCGATATATATCGACTGTGGTCACTATCGAAAGTTTCCCATCACTTATGGATAACATGAAATTTCTATGGACTGTATCGATATGTTCTATAGAAAATTTATCGATTACATGAATTTTATACAAAAAATATATTGATAGCGTTAATGTTCCAAGGAAAATTTATCGATAAAATACATTTTCAATGAAAATTTATCGACATTACTTTTCTACACGAAATTTATCGATGTCAATAATTCTTTATAGAAAATTTAAAATACATGAATTTTCTATGAAAAATTTATTGATAACTTAAATTGCCAATAGAATATTATGGAAAATATTATAAAATTTGTAAAATTTGCTTTTTTTCGCTTAGATATTATAGCAAATAAGAGTGGAAATTTGCTATTAAAAATATATCGATAGCATAAATGTTATTAAAAAAATTTTTCGACCGATTTAATTTTCTGAAAAAAAAAATTTGATTGCTGAAATTTTCTATAAAAAAATTAGAGTTCGTTTATATTAAAATTTAAATTTTAAATTAATAGCCTATATAAAATTTATCGATAACATTAATTTTTAATATAAATTTAAAATTTTTTAGAACATTTAGGAATAATTAATTTTATTTACATATCTTTAAAATTTATTTCAATTTTTATCATTATCAAATTCTCAAGGCTTTTATTTAAAATTTGTTTTTCTTTTTCTCTCTCTTTTTAGCCAGTCTCATAGGTATCGATACCATACACCATCAAACCTTATCGGGTCAGGAAATGGATCAAATGAATGACCATCAATTAGACAAAGTGGCCAATAATGTAAGTGTTTTTTATCGCGTAACACCCAGACATAAATTGGCCATTGTCAAGTCTTTGCAAAGAACCGGCAATATAGTGGGTATGACAGGAGATGGTGTCAATGATGGCGTGGCCTTGAAAAAAGCGGATATTGGTATAGCCATGGGTAAAAATGGAACTGATGTTTGTAAAGAGGCGGCCGATATGATATTGGTTAATGACGATTTCCATACCATAATGTAAGTTTAAAAATTCTTAAAGAGTACATTTAAGAGTTTTATTTAAAATTTTTTTTTTTTTCTTCTTTTCCAGAGCTGCCATTGAGGAAGGCAAAGCCATTTTCTATAACATACGCAATTTTGTTAGATTTCAATTAAGTACTTCTATAGCGGCTCTGTCATTGATAGCACTGGCCACTTTAATGGGCATAGCAAATCCCTTAAATGCCATGCAAATTCTATGGATCAATATTATAATGGATGGACCTCCAGCCCAAAGTTTGGGTGTCGAGCCGGTGGACCATGATGTCTTGAAGCAGAAACCACGTAATGTCAAGCAACCCATGATTACGAAATCAGTTATAGTTAATGTGTTGCTCAGTGCCAGCATTATTATATTGGGTACTTTGTGGGTCTTTCAAAGAGAAATGGTTGATGGTTCTTTGGGTAAGACGAAGAGGGATACTACAATGACCTTTACCTGTTTCGTATTCTTCGATATGTTTAATGCTCTCTCCTGCCGCTCACAAACTAAAAGTGTTTTTACTATAGGCCTCACTTCTAATAAAATGTTCCTAATGGCTGTTGCCTTTTCCATAATTGGCCAAATGTTGGTCATCTACTTTCCACCCCTGCAAATGGTCTTTCAAACCGAGGCACTCTCCGCCTACGATATACTCTTTTTGCTCTCGCTCACCTCGTCCGTTTTGATAGTGGCCGAGATAAAGAAATGGTTCGAAAGGACCATGGAACGTAAAATGTATAAAACAAGATCAGAATTGGATTTTGTATGACAAAACGAAAGCGCTGGAAGATTGTTGAATAAAAAATCTAATTAAAGAGAATTTTTTTAGACTAAAACAAATTAATAAACGTATTTAAATAAAATTTAAACATAATTAAACAATTTTGAGTTCTTAATGAAAATAGGGGATATTTTTTTTTTAAAGAAATTAAAATACAATGAAAACAATGAAATAAATATTGAAAAAAAACAACAGTTATTTTGTTTGTTAACGGTTTTCATTTGAAAGAATAAAAGAAAACAAAAGAGCGAGAGCAAAGGAATTATTAACAAAGAAAGAAATCAAGATGAGAAGAGCGAGCGAGCAGAGCATTTAATTGAACATTTTCAAATTCTAATTTGTTTAATTGTTATATTATTTATACAATAATTTTATTAAATTTTAAGCAACGACCAAAATAGCTGGTAAAAGAAAAATTTAGAGAGCATTATTTGAGTTTGTTTCAAATGTCAATTTTAAAGAAATATTTTTGTTGTTTATGTGTAAAATTTTTGTGTAATTAAAAAGTTTTAAAAAAGTAGACAAGAGAGTTTTTCTCTTTGTTTTTTTTTTAATATGTATTTAAATTTATTTATAATTTTATTTTTAATTGTTTTATTTTTAAGTTTAATTTTTAAGTAGTACATTTCTTATGTTTAAATTTATTTAAATTATTTGTTTAAAAAAAAAATAAATAAAACTTGTCTTAAAAAGGAACACAGATTTTCAAAATTTTTTCCAATTCCGAATAATTTAATTCAATATTTCTATTAAAACCTTTTTAAAAATTTATCACAATTTGTAGAATTTTTTCTTAAATTAAATACTTGTCTTTTAAAATGTTGGTAAAAACTTTAAGTTTAATAATTTACTGCCTGTTTAACGATTTCGAACGTTAACGTTCGCATAGAAAATTACATTTAAAACAAAAACAAATTTTAGAATTTTGTTTTTGTTTTAAATGTTATTTTCTATGCGAACGTTGACGTTCGTAATCGATGAACAGGCTGTTATATTCCCTTTTCTTTTCTTTCGAAACTTACAATTTCTAAAAATGTCTACAGTTTTAAGAATTTTTCTCAATTAAATATCTTGTCTTACAAATTGTATAAATTAAATGATTTAGCATTCCATTTTTCACTAGGCAGACTTTGTTTAAGGCAGAATTAGCCAAGCGCAAATGTACTGTATAAAACAGCTGCTCGTTTTACGTATGTGAAAAGCAATGTATGGGAATATATTCGCTCTTTTGGTTTTTGGTAACAAACCTCGATTTCGAATGTTTGTGTAGTTACATCAGTTTGCATTTATAATATAAATATTAAATTTCATATATATGTATACCACATAATACATTTGAATACCATTTAAATCGCTTGGTACTTGGCTGTGTGTGTTGTTTTATGTGTACAAATGCTTTTTTGTTTATTCATGTCAAAAACGTGTGACAAGTTTTTAAGTATTCTTTAAGTGCACAAACGTCCAATCAGCACGGTACGGTGCATAATGGTGACAGCAACGTTCGGCTAACCAGGGGGAGCTATATATTGCGATGCGAAAGAAAATGGTTCTAGTGATTGGTACACTTTTTATTTAATTTAAATTTTCCAATTTCAAATTTATTTTCGATTTGCGCCATCTTTGATTTTTATAACCAGTGTACTGCTTAATTTTCAAAACATTTTGCGAAAGCGTTAGAGAGTACAAAGTTGGCATTTTGTTTCCGCAACGAAAATGTGTTTACATCGCAATAGAGAGTAACCCCTCAGGCCTTAAGAATATGTTTATACAGATAAATTGATTAAAAGGTCTTTGTTGATGTAATAATGAATTTTATAGGCCCTGATTGAATTTTCGAAAAATAAAGTTAACTGCCTGCTTTTAAAACTAAAATAAAAAATTTTCGTTTGTTGAAAACAAAAATAAATTTGAGTTTTTTTATTGTTGTTTCAATATAAATTCCCAAGCGAAAGTTTTTATTTTATTTTGAAAAACAGGCAGTAAGTAATTTCCTAATCGGTTTTGAAATTTTAAATAAGATTTTGAAAGTTAAACAGTATAATAAAAAAAAAATTCAAAGCAAGCAGTTTTTTGAAATTTTAGTAGAATGATTAAATTTGCGAAATCTCAAAAAGAAAAACACAATTTCGTAAAAGGTTTCAGAGCTGAGATCTTCTTTAAAGAAAATCTTTTCTGCTTAAGTAGAGAGACAAGGGTTTCAACTAAATTGGACGGTTAAGTCTATTCAAAATTTATGTAACCTTGAAAAACTCATCAATTGATAAACTCGAACTTTTACTTTTGTTTTACTTTCTAAGGAAAATTTTTAATATTTTCTTTACAAAATATTGAATATTTCCTTTTTAAAATATTGAATATTTTCTCTTAAAAATATTGAATACATATTTTCTTTTAAAAATATTTAATATTTTCTCTAGAAAATATTGATTATTTTCTTTAAAAATATATTTATTCATTAATTTGTGATATTATTTTAAGTTTAAAAACAATATACACAAAATTAAAAAAAAAAAACTTTGTATAATTTTATTTTTTTAATTAAAATAAATTTTAACTTAAAAAAATTTTTAAATTGTTTTATTGAAGTTAATTTAAATTAAGTTAAAAATATTTGTTTCAAATCAAAACATAAGATGTTTTGTTTTGTATAAAAGACTTATTTAGGCTGGGTTTTTGCAAAGCCTAATTTTAGATTAGAATTTTTCAATTTGAAACAAGTTTAAAGTTTTGATTTAAGCGTGTTTATTTTTGGTTTTTTTGTTTTTAATTATAAATTCGTTTTTCTTTTAATATTTATTTTAAAAATGTTGATTTTTTTATTTAAAATTTGAAAAAATGTTTAGGATTTGGCATAAGACTCAAAATAGTTAATATGTTAAAAAATTTGTTTAATTAATTTAGAACCGAAATCAACAATACAAAATCTTCTAGCGCTAAAACATGACAATTTTTGTGGAAACAATAAAATTTGTGAAAGAAAAAATATAAATTTGAAAATTTTTAAAAACCATGATTTTTGAATGAAACAACTTTTTGGTAGTTTTTAAGCAATAAAAAACAATAAGCTAATAATAAAACTTTAAAAAAACTGTAAAAACAGGAAAAAAATTATAAACCCTATAATTTTAATAATTAATAATTTTAAAAATTTTTAAAAAGCACTTAAAAAATGTTGAAAAAAAAACACATAAAAAGCACTTTTTGAAAACAAAAACCGTATAAAAGCACTTTTAAATAAAAAAAAATTTCAAAGATTTTTAACAATTTAAAAGAAAAACTCACAATAAAGCATTAAGAGAAAAAACACCAATTTACACAATTTCAAATTGTTGTTGAAATAAAAAAATGGTTTTCAAATTTTAACTTCTTAAATAAAAAGAAAGATAGAAAACAAAAAAATGCTTTAACTAAAAAGTGCTTAAATTAAAAAATATACATATATGTATCTTCAACATTTCATTAACAATTTTCTTAAGACAATTTAAACCAATTGCTACCAAAAACCACTTAAATCCATTTTTATTATATCACTCTTATAAAAAACCCAAAACTTTGTATTCAAAACCCGATAATATTTAAACAAATTAACTCCATCCCTGTTTAGACTTAAAAACATGCAACTTTTTTAACTTTATTAGAACATTTAAATGTTTTAGATTTAAATTAAAGAATTATAAAAGAAAATTACTTGAAAAAACAAATTTATTCAAAACATTAAAAAAAAAACAATAACTAGTTTTATAGCTATTCAAAAAAATATTTATAAAACCAAAAATGTTTAAAAGAAAAGTCTTTATTAAAAATTTATTCATTCTAAATTAAGAGTTTAAAAAAATAAGTAAAGTTTTAAAAAAAAGATCACAAATTTTAAAAAGTTCTTTAATTCGATTTGATACATTTAACATGAATTTCCTTAAGGGTCAAATAACATTTGCAAAAACTATGTACTACTAACCATTCACACAAACATCTTGTTGTTATTGTCAAACTGCTTGCGTCGTTTATATGGCCCTTTAAAACAATTCATTAAACCATTAATGCCCCCAATTGAATTGACATAAATGTTAACATCACAAAAAGGCACTTAAAGGAAACGAAAGATTAAAAAGAACTGTATTATTATTCGATAGTTTTAGAAAAAAGTACTTTTAAAAAATAGTACTTTAAAAAAAGTGTTTTTTTTAACAAGAATGCATTTGCAAAAAGTACTTTAAATTAATAGAAGGTGGGTACTTTTTTAAAATGGTACTTAAAAAAGTGTTTTTACATGAAGAGGCCTTATTTAAAGAGAATCTTCAAAAAAGATTAACTTCTTTAAAAAGTTACTATATTAAAGAAGTTTTTGTATTGAAAAATTTACTTTATTTAAAAAGGTGCTTTCAAATACATACTTTTCTGTGAATGTCAAAATAACGAACTTTATAATCCCGAATTTTGAAATCTTATATATAAAAATTGAAAAAACTCTTTTTCAATATACATACATAATACAGGGGTGTGCTGGAAATCGCAAACGCAAAACGCAAGAATTTGAAGGCTGTTTTTAATAAACTTTTAATCTACTTTTTATAATTTTTGTTATAAAATTCTGTTTAATAGAGATATGTTTGTATAATATTTGTCATAAAATTCTTTTATTACAGAAATCTTACTAAAAAACGACTTTTAAAATTCTTGCGTTTTGCGTTTGCGATTTCCAGCACACCCCTGATAATCTTTTAAAAAGTATTTGTTTTTTAACAGTTCTTCATAAAAAGGGAGTTCAAAAAAGGAACTTAAGCAAAGTGGCCTTTTTTTATTATTAACGTGTTTTTCAAAAAGCTACTTTTTACATGAAGATACATTTTTCAGAATGATGCCATTTTTTAAAGATAGCTTTTTGCAAAAGTAGACTTTTGAAAAAAAATTAACTCTTTTTTTAAATAAAAATTATCTCCCGTATTCATAAACGTTTATTAAATTTAACAAACGCTTATTAACAACTATTTTCATAGAAAATTTGTTTTGTAAACCTTTATTAAATTTATAATTTTTTTATAAATACAGCCATATATTTTTACCAAAGCATCTTATTTTAGACGGCTATTTTTTTTTTTAAAGAGATCCGTTTTAAAAAAAAATTCTTCTAAAATGTTCTTTTTTAAAGAGTCCCTTTATCAAAAAGGTTATTTTTCAAAACGGAATTTTCTTAGGAATGGTACTTTTTAAAAAAGTACTTTTTCAAAACAAAATTTGTTAAAAAAAAACTTGCTTTTTTTAAATAAAATTTTCTGTAACCCAGAATTTTTCTATAAATTCTAAAATCGGTTTTTTTTTTATCTTTTGTCTCCTTTAAAAAGCTTTATTTAATCCACAAATGCAACTTTTTCACCAAAAGCGCTTAAAAATGTCACATCCACTTAAAAAAAAAGAAACTAAACATTTTGGAAAAAGCATAGTTTCAAAAACAATGAAACCCAGATTAAAGCATAACTTTAGAAGATGCTTGTTTAAACTTTAGAGGACTAGTGCCCAATTTTCAGGTTAGTATTTAAATCAATATTAAGTTAATTTTCATAAAACTTAAATCGTATTTCAATACAGATTGATTTTTTGAGTTTTCCTATTTAATTAAGATAAAAGTATGGTAGCATTACTAAATACAAAAAAATATCATAAAAAAGTTTATTTATTTGCAAGGTGGTCTCAAAACACAGCTGAATGTTATTGCTTTGCCTGTTGTTGTTGTATTGTTTTCATATTGAGGCTACCTTGCTAAGTTATTCCAATGAAAACTTAAGTTGAATTTTAATGTACCACATCGGTGAATTAATGGTGCTATCTTTTCTACAAAAAAATGTGAAATTTTATTTAAAAAAATTAAATTTGTTCTGTTTCTTAAAAATTTTACTCCCGAAAAGTGCGAGTTTTTTCGAATAAAGCAAGCCACCCTTTACGGGAGCAAAATTTTTAAGAAACATACACCAAATTGCATTTTTTTTTTTTAAATAAAATGTTACATTTTAGTGAAGACGAGAATTTTGTATTTAAAGCGATTTTAAACATAAATGTGTTTTAATATCAATCCTGAAAATTGGCTATAAGACCTTTAATTCAGATTAATTAGAGGAATTCTTGTTTAAACAATGCTACTGAATTATTCAAATTTACCTTGGAAACTATTCATCACTTCTCACAACTTACAGAAGCAAAATTGTGTTTAGGGTAAATTTTAACTCTACGGGCTTGTTAATTAACAAAATTGCCGCATATGAAGTAACACTAATCCACAACACACCCTACAAACTTTGTTTCAGCCAGAAAAGGTACGTTAAGACGCTGGTGGTAGTATCATCGTACCTTTTTTATTTTATTAAGCCGGAGTTCACGTTACTGCACCATTTTTTGTTCAACAATATGGTTGACATTGATGCGGACGAGATGTGGTTTCAACAGGATGGCGCCACGTTCCATACGGCGACCATTGGCTTATTGGTAAGTTTATTTTGAGAAATGAATTTATCAATTGACCTGCAAGGTCGCGCGTTTAAACACGTCTTACTGCCTGTTCATCTATTTGCGAACGAAGACTTCGATCGCTTTACTAACATTTAAAGTAAAAAAAAATAATAAAATATTGTTTTGGTTTTACATGTAAGTTAAGCGATCGAAGTCTTCGTTCGCAAATAGAAGAACAGGCAGTTAATTATTTCCTCTAGAGCTACGTGAAATTATTGGTTTATGCTGATTAACCAGCAACGATTAACTCCTTGGAGGCAGCGAGTAACGCATTAGGCCAGCAATACTCCGAAATGTGTCTCAAAATTAGACGTCCAGAAAGACCTTCGTCATATATGCCCGTAATTATTTCTCAAATCTTATTGCCATGTATTGATCTTTCGATCAATCGATTTATGTTAATTAAAATTTTATTTCTTGTATGGTTTTTTACAATTTCAAGTTCTATCGGGCGAAAAAAAACCGATTATAAGTAGGATCGCTAACTTTTATACAAAAATCATAAATTCCCTATTTTGTTTGTCATCTGATCGTTATAAGACAGCTTCCAAGAAACTTTGATTCGTTATCATGGAAGTTTACTTCGCGCAACTGTAAAGCAAGGACTCCGGTTTTAAAGACAGAGAGAGAGAGGGAAACTGTGATTAGCCTTAATGTTTGTTTTTTTTTTTTTTAATAAAAACCACCAAAATTTATTACTAACCTATAAAGTCATTGCTCAAATATCATTGAAAATATATCAGAAATTAAATCTTTTTTTCAATTATTAATAATTCCAGTTAATTTGAAACATAATATATTTATTTTTTTTTTTTCCTTTAACCACATGCTCTCATTAAATCACTTTTAATGCAAAAAAAGTTTAAGTCCTTAGAAAAAAAAATTTATCATATAAAAATTTTATCATGCATCATAAATTTAAAGCAAAACTAAAAAAACCAAAGCATATTTTTATTACAAAAAACCGCAAACAAAAACCCGAAAATGGGCAAAAACTCCCAATTTAAATTTATTAATAATAAATAAGAAATTATTTAAATAACCGGCATACATATTTAAATTTATAATAATTATAAATGCAAAAAAAAAACATTATATTATTAAATATGATTAAAAAAACAACAAAAAGAACACGCAAAAACTCGAATTCATATCAAACCAATCACAATTTATATGCAAATAAAAAAACTCTAACCAAAACTCAAGACCCACAAGCATTTCATAACAAAATTTTCAAATAATTTATATATTGAATACTTCTCACACATCATCTCATCCACAAAAAGGTAACAATAATTAGTTATTTAAGTAACATTTAATAATTTATACCATTAATATATAAACTATATACATAAATAAAATTAAAGCTAAATAATACCAATAACAAATAAAATAATATTTAGTAAAACCTACTAAACTATTGAATAATTATAATTACCGAAAACATAAAGAAACGTTTTTATGATTTAAATATTTTACATAAATTTAACATTAACAATCTAATCATGAATAAAAATTTTCCGGGAGTTTTCTCCCTTCTCCATTATTTTCTATTTAAATTCAATTATAAAAATAGGAGAAAGGAAACCCCTTTTAGAGAAATTTTATTCATAATAGGGTTATAGATAAAACTAAATTGCTTTATAAACTTTTTCAATTAAAAAATTTTTGGTTTCCATTCAAAAATAAAATTGCTTAAAACAAAAACTATACTAGACTCTAACAAAACTCTGTAAATATTTTTTTGCCGGAATTAAAAAAATAGAAATAAAAACCTATTTGTAAAAAACCTACAAAAAGGTAAAAATCTTAAGTAATTAAGGAAGTTAGTAACCCCTTTATTAAGATGTTTTTCTGAATTTACTATGTATTTAACTTAGAACCCAATGCCAATCTACCTTAGGTTAGATTCAATGGCTCACTTGAATCCATACAGTGGTCCCTTTGTGAGCTAGTGACCAGTGATAGAGGCATCACTGCAGCCTCCAACCATTTTGATACAGGAGGTTCGAATTATGTTCTAAACTCTTCTATGAAAATGTTGGTGGTTATCGTTAAGTAACCATATGCATTGGAATCCGAAGAACCACTGGCTATGGAGCCTCTCTATAAGTTTTATTCATCATAACGTTTGGACATAAGCTTGACACCTTCAAATTTGTTGCGCCGTTTACCCTTAGAGACTGTATCTCGTATACTTGTGTTAACTCATGACTGCTTAACATAACTTACTCTTGGTTAATAAGTGATCCACAGACTGCTGCGCCTTCTGCTATTCATGCCAACCCATGATGCTAAAGAAGCAGCTTTCCTTCTTAAGTCTAGATATAAGTCACCCCTGAGTTTTTTATTTCTACAGTACCGTCCATATTGTGATCTTCATGGTGATCTTTTCAATTCGCCAGTGGTAGGGTCCTGATGGAGGATACTGCAGTCTCCGACCATTTCTATTCCCTGCTGAAAAGAAAGGTTGACCCAAGTCATACCTTTAATAAAACATATACCCAGGTTCTGGTCTCCCAAACTGCCTTATCCTAATGTACCAAATATCAGGGCATTGGCATAGAAAGTGAAGTATTGTCTTTTTCTCCTATTCATTCTGACATCTCTTAGTTTTGTCGTTAAAATGTAGGCCCAGTCTCACTGCATGATGCCCTGTCAATCAGTGACCCGTAATAACCGATGTCACTGTCCTAATTTTATATCTAGGCCGTAGAATTCGGGCCAAGGAGCGGATGTTTTCACTTTAATTGATTGAGACTTTCTGTACGACTCACATTGTATAAAAGTCCTGCAGTGATCTATTGAAATGACAACTAAGTTGTCTGGAAAGACGTCGTTAAAAAATACCACCATGTTTGGGTAGATTGTCTGCGGTATGGTTTGCCAGACAATCGCTGTGTCCTGAGATCCATGCCAGCGTTACCTTAGAATTTTTCGCAATCTTGTTCGGAGAAATCCGGCATTCTGCAGTTAATTTTGATTTCACGCTTAATCTGTTTACATCTATCGATATACGAAAATATTTTAGCCAATTAGCCGCCCGCTTTATACTTAATAGTGGAAGGCCAATGTACGCGGCATGCGGCTGCGGGCGGCGATCAGCTGTTTAGTTTTTCGCTTGAAATTTTTTTGTAAGGCAAATGAAAGCGGCACATTTTAAAGCGGTAAATGTTGAATAAGCTGTTAAAAAATGTTCGATCTATAAAAAAACGATTTATTTGAACAGAATAACAATTTACTTATCAAATTTGATTTTTTTCCACTTCATTTGTAATGTTTTTTTAGTTTCTTTTGTTAAATGATTATGTGTGTGTATGGCAACGTCTACTTCACGCGGCTTTAAACAAAAGTTGAAAAAATTCAACTTTGCCGCGCGGTATCTTTTCCAAGTAATACCAAGTCTTAATTTTTGTGATGTCTTTTTTTTTTTTGTATGAACATTTTTCTCAACAATGCTTACATTTTTACAATGGCAATGCTATTATCGCCCGCAGCCGCATGCCACGTACATTGGCCTTCCACTATAAAATGGACTTTAATACCCAGTTCCCATATAAAGAAATCTCTTTGTGTAGAACCTTGGGGCTAGTTGTAAAAATTGCGTTTCGTTGGACAGCCAATAGTCATTACAAAAATGTGTTGTGAAGTACCGAAAACGGTTTCGAAATACTGTAGCCTAGTCCTTCAAGGTCATACGGAATAATCTTAGCATGAACAAAGCTCCTGGTTGACCAAGAGAAGACAGCAGTCAGCCTAACCGCGGATCATCGACTTAAGATCTTTTCTAAAATTACTATTAAATTTAAAACTCTATTTAATGTCTTTAAGTCACGGTTCACAGGCTTCAGCTTTTGCTGCTTTCTTTCCAATTCCATTTTAAAGTTGTCGAAATGACATGTCTTACTAAGAGGGAGCTTACACGGAGTCTTTTCAGACATGTCTGCTTTTGACATTCTCTTTTGAACATGCTTCCAAAAACCTATTGTCTTTTCACGATGTCTTTCCAAACATGTCTGTTTTCATGTATATTAGTCTAATATACATATACATACAAATTAAAAACATGGAAATTCACATTAACAAACTTGAAAACTCATTTCATGTTTGTTTGGCAACCCCTCTTTCTTCTCTACCCCGATCGCCTACAAGCAAAACAAACATGTTTGTTAGACATGTCTGAATAGACACCGTGTAAACTCCCTCTAACACAATCGGAGAGTTAAAACTTGAAAGGACACGGTGTGAATTATTGTAATTTTATAAATCAATACAAACCTTTATTGTTTTCCTGTCCTTGTCTTTTAAAATTGAGATATGTGATGGTAATCGATGAAGAAAAGAAAACGATAAACAAAAATTATTCCCCCTTATCGTGTTTGGCGTATTTAAAATACGCCTACGACTGTTTGGTAATAGATTAAAGGAAATAAGTTAACATTCCCTTTAATCTATAACTAAAATCTATAATTTTGACATGTATCAATGTTACCTATTTGCGAGTTTGTACAATTTGACGTTTTTATTCTTGTAAAGTATGCGACTTTGTTTTGCTTATGTAAACAAACCCCACATGTTATTTATTAAAATTTATTTTTTTTTAATAACAAATTTAATAAAAAAGAAAGTTAATATGGATTAAAAAAACTGTTACCGGTTGTGTCATTTTAATTTTTTATTTCTTATTTAATAATCAGTTCATACTTTTTTGCGTTTGCTTAAAATTCCACGTGAAATAAGCGCAGCTTACATTATTCGCAGTTGTAAAAAAATGTTGCCAGAAACATTTCGGAACTTTTTCACAAAATGAACAGAGAACAACTCTATTAACATTATTTCATAGATATTCCGCACAAGTTTTTTTTCATATGCGTTTTGACAGCATTTCACGTGAAATGTTGAACAGAGTATCAGGGGCCTAATTACCGCATTCGATATCGATTAAGCTATCGTATCGAGTAAACTATAGTATTTTTCTGCATTCGATAGACACTGACGTATCGAATGAGAACTAGAGAGTTGTAATGGCTTTGGTTACTCGATATCGAATGCTATAATCTCAAATTACGATACATTACATTCGATATCGAGAGTCATAATACGAAAATAAAAAATTTCGATCAATTTTGCTCGATATCGTATGCGGTAATTAGACCCCAGGCTTTAGTTTTTTTTTTTTAATGTTTAAAAAGTAAACATTTTCTTCAAATACCCCAAAGACTGTTGCTAACTTTCTGTTGTATTATTTCGATAGTTTGCTAAATACAAGTTTAATTTTATTTGAAAAATATTATTTATTTACTAAAAAAATCTGTGCTATTACTCTTTAAGCTTCTACTAAAATATTATAATGAAAAACTAATTATTTTTTTATTTATTAGAATTTTTTCTATAAAAAACCAAAATAATAAATTTAAAAAAAATATAATTGAAAAGTTTGTATACTAATTGTTTTAAAATACTTTAAAAAAAGAACTATAAAAACAATAACCACAAAAATTACAAAACTACAAATTAAATCCTTCTTAAAATGTAAATTTTATTTTGTAATTTATTTTTTCAAAATACATACACAATAAAAACAAGTAAGAGTGCTATATTCGGCTGTGCCGAATCTTATATACCCTTCACCATTGTGGGAGCAGAATACAGAGCAACTAGATAAAAACTAAATAATTTTTACATATGTATACGTACATATTAACAATATGTACTTTAAACTTCATTATAAATTAAATTTAAAAAGCGAAAACTGGTAAATATTTTTTTTAAATCGGTTTTAGAACATAAAAAAAATAAAAATTAAAAAAAAAATTTCTATTTAAAGAAACCAGATTCAAACCAGAGAACTCACAGTTTCTAACTTAACACACCCCCTAGACAACTAAACCATGAAGGAACGTTGTTTGAATATCATTTAAATGAAATATGGCCCGTTTAATGTACACTGTGTTGAGTTGTAATTACTTTTGATGTTTTTGTTCACCACAATAGCAAAGTTGTAAACCATAATACTTATTTGAGTTGTGAACCGAAATATGGAAATATATTCACCAAAATAGTTTGTGGCATGTAAGTATGTGTGTTTGTTTTCTTTTATCGTTTTGGGGAGTTTTTAGTAGCAAAAAAACACAAAAATTACTAGTTTCGATTTGTTAAAATTATTTCGTTAAATAGATAAAAGCTTGGACTCGGGGAGATCAATAGTTCCCGAAAGTGGGTATTTAAAAAAAAAAATTCATTTTGGTCATAACTTTTTTGTATCTGAACAGATTTTCCCGAGTTTTTTATAAAATATGTTCTACTAAAAATTTCCGATATTTTGGTAGAAAGTCATATCCGTAGGACATATGACAGCCCTAAAATTTAGGTTTTTATACAATTTTTAATTTTTTTTTGTACGGCAGTACCACGCCCACTTCTTCAATCCCGCCCATATTTTGTAGGATGGTGTGTATTGGCAACCTAAATGTGTGTACCTAATTTGGAAACTTTGGCTTTTGCCGTTCCCCAGATATACAGCAAAAAGTAATAAAAATACAACAACCACAAGGGATTTTTGGGAAAAATTAGAGGTAGTCGTGGTTTTTTGCTCATATCTCAGCCATTTGTGGACCGATCTTGCTGAATTTCAATAGCAAACAATTCCGGACCATATGTGACATAAATGTATAATAACCAGGCCCCCATCATATATGGGGTCTTCGGAAAATCCATTTCAACGGACAGACGGACATGGTTAAATCAACTTCGCTTTTCATAAGGACCCAGAATATATATACTTTATAGGGTGTAGGATCAATATTGTAGAAATTTTAAACGGAATGACAAAGTTATATATACCCTTTTACCTTCGGTGAAGGGTATAAATATAACATATATTTACTAAAAAATAAAACTCTTATAAAAGAAAACAAAACATAAATGTCTCTCTTATACACGTACACTGGCATAATAATATGTAATAACAAAAAAATCTTTATGAAATATTTATACAACATAATTAAAAATCATAAAAAAAATCTATATATATATTTCAATTGATGGACAAATTAAAGAGAATAAAACTACATAAACAAATAATTATACATAAATATAAAATTAAAAATCATAATGTAATGAAAAAATACATAAATAAAATGAAATTTTATGTAGTAATAGAAAAATAAATAAACTTGGAATAAATGTTGTTTTTTTTTGGGGGGGGGGGGGGGGGGGGGGGTGTTATAATTTTAGGATTTAATATCTATACTTTTATAGGGTATACTTTTAGGTATAATGAAAGAAATATGAGCATTTATTAAATTAAAATTCTAACCAAACAAATGTTCCTTCGTTAGAAGGTAAGCTATTCAAACCGGTAATACAAGAAATTAGTTTTTCAGAAAAACCTTACGCTGGGTCTCCACGTAGCAATTTGTATTGCAAAGTACAAGCAATAACGTCGGCAGAACAATGACAGAACAATGGAGCAATGATTGCTGATTATATTGCTGGAGAACACTTGTTATTGCTTTGCCATAAATTTGCAATTTTCACCTCGAGTAGTTGTATAAAGTTTTGTGGCTGTATTTATAACAAATGTTTTATGTTGTGTTTTGAAGTGATTGTTAAATTTTCTTTTTTAAAATAATTAATAAAATAATTAATTGTAATTGTCGTAGCTGTGTTTTGTATTGCTTTTTTGTTTATTTGCATATGAAAAAAACCTAAAACTTGTACTGTTCTATTGAAAAAATAAAAATATACAAAAAAAAAACAAATTCTTCGTTTGCTTTTGTTGATATTGACGTTTATTTAAAAATGTAATATATAAAAACTTTTTCTGTATTTTGTTGAAGTATTTTTTCACTTGCTTTTTTAATAAATAAACACACTAATAAATAACCAAAAGTACAGAGAAATGAAATGTCAGATAAATTACAACTGATTTGACAGCAGATTGCTAAACAATAATTGCTCAAGCAATAATAAGAGCAATCATTGCGCAATGGATTGCCACTCGTGGCAATATGCGGTCTATACGTCGCAAATTTTATGGAGCAATCAAATTTGACGTTTGCCGCAATAAATATTGCTACGTGGAGACCCGGGGTTAGGCTGATGTCGGAGTTGCCGCTTGAAGCGACGCGAAGATATAAGCCATAATAGTTTTTACTATATCAATGCAAGAAGGTGTCAGAGTAAAGGCAATATTGAACAAAGAGATTTCTTTTGCCTTTATTAATTTTTTAGTGCTAGAAAGTACAAAAGCAACTATAAGCTTTTGTATAAAATATGGATTCGGACGATGAGTTTTTCTTGTCAATTAATACTTTCAATAAATTTTTTGTAAATTTGTTTTTGTAAATTCATTGTACAATGTCAAAAACAGAAATAAAACAAAACAGAAACAATGATAATAAAAGAGAATAAACAAAATTTTGACATCCAACAGTGATTTTAGCTCATATCAGCGGGGCTTTTAAGACCACCTGTAATAAATTCGCCTTGATACAGGTATCGATTTTTTGCATAACTATGTTGGCTTCTTCGCCTATTAATTTTAAAAAGAATATAACAAGTTTCGTTTACGCAGTGCAAGACTTGAGCACTGAACTTTTGTAAAGAAAATATTAAAGAATAACTGCAACAACAACAAAATACAGTGTGTAAAGCTAATCGTTACACCCACCGGTTTTTAAATACGTTGTATTAAGTGTGCTTCAAAGTTGGAACTTACCATAAAAAGTTCATGCCTTTCGTAAGCAAGATGGTAAGCAAAACATTCACATTTCTCATTTTCAAACCTGCTACGTTATAAGATTCTTATTGGGTTGCAACGTATAAGATTCTTATTGGGTTGTCACGTTTAATGATTTCACTTTTTTAACAGATGCGTAGAATGCGAAAAAGAATAGAACGCGCAGTGTGCTGCCAGCTTAAGAATTTTTGGAAAGTGACAATAACGTATATATTCTGGTATTAAAATGCTTCTTTAAAAAAGGACCTTGATTTTAAAAAAACATGTCCGATTATCCCTAGTGCTAATAAAAAAACACTTTCAGGGGTGTAATGGAAATCGAAAACGCAAAACGCAAGAATATTACAACTCGTTCTTTAACAAGATTTCTGTAATAAAAGAATTTTATGGCAAATATTATACATATATATATATATCTATTAAACAGAATTTTATAAAAAAAATTATAAAATTTTTAAAGTGTATTAAAAACAACTTCCAAATTCTTGCGTTTTCGATTTCCATCACACTCCTTTATTTGTAAAGATTTGTTTTTAACTTCTTTAAACACTTATTTAAGAGGAAAAAAACGTAAGAAATTGCTAAACATTTTCAAGTTTCCTTTAAAACATTTTAGAGGCCTAGGGATTTTATACCCTTCACCTCAGGTGGAAAAGGGTATATATAAGTTTGTCATAACGTTTGTAATTTCCTCAATATTGATTTTAGACCCCATAAAGTATATATATTCTGGGACCTTATGAGGAGAGAACTTGATTTAACCATGTCCGTCTGTCCGTCTTACGTTTGATATGTGTTTTCCGGATAATCCAGACAGGATAGCGGCTAGGTTGTTTTACATTTATGTTACATACAGTCCACCATTTCTTGCTATTGAAATTCAGCCAGATCGGTCCAAAAATGACGTAGATATGAGCAAAAAACCACGACTACCTCAAAATTTTTCCAAAAATCCCTTGTTGTTGTTGTATTTTTTTAATTTCTGTATATCTTGAGAACGGCAAGAGCCAAAGTTTCCAAATTAGGTACACACATTTAGGTTGCCAATACACACCATCCTACAAAATGTGGGCGAGATTGGAGAAGTGGGCGTGGTACCTCCCGTACAAAGTCCTAAATTTAAGGGCTGCCATATGTCCTATGGATATGACTTATAAATCAAAATATCGGAAATTTTTAGTAGAACATATTTTATAAAAAACTCGGGAAAATCGGTTCAGATACAAAAAAGTTATGACCAAAATTAATTTTTTTTTAAATACCCAACTTTCGGGAACCATAGATCTCCCCGAGTCCAAGTTTTATAACCCAACTAACTGGCAAATTTCTTCTTAAACACGTCGGTATATAAATCTGTCAAATCGGTTAAAAAATAGCTGAGTTATAATCAAAATACTGAAATCCCAAAAATTACTCTTTTTATACCCTTCACCTCAGGTGGAAAAGGGTATATATAAGTTTGTCATAACGTTTGTAATTTCCTCAATATTGATTTTAGACCCCATAAAGTATATATATTCTGGGACCTTATGAGGAGAGAACTTGATTTAACCATGTGTTGTCCCTCTACCCCCCCCCCCCCCCCCCTTTCAATTGCTTACATATACTAGCATAATGCCCAATATGATTTTCGTTATCACCCTTCTTTATTATTTCATCTATTTAACGAAAATATTTTTACAAATAGAAACTAGGAATTTTTGTGTTTTTTGCTACTTAAAAACTCGCCAAAAAAGATAAAAGAAAACAAACAAACACACATACATGGCGCAAACTATTTTGGTGAATATATTTCCCAACTTTGTGGTGAACAAAAACATCAGAAGTAATTACAACAAAACTTTGTTGAATTTTGTGAACAGTTAACGTGCCATATTTCATTTTAATGATATTCGATTAACGTTCCTTCATGGTTCAGTTGTCTAGGGGGTTTGTTAGAAACTGAGAGTTCCCAGTTCGATTTTGGTTTTTTAAAAAGAAATTTTTTTTTTTAATATTTTTATTTTTTTTATGTTCTAAAAAAGATTTAAAAAAAATATTTACCAGTTTTCGCTTTTTAAATTTTATTTATAATGAAGTTTGAGGTATTGCAAATATGTATGTATATGTAAAAATTATTTAGTTTTTGTCTAGTTGCTCTGTAATCTGCTCGCACAATGGTGAAGGGTATATAAGATTCGGCACAGCCGAATATAGCACTCTTACTTGTTTTTAATTATTTTTGTTTTTCATTTAAAAAAATTGTGATTGTGTTAATTTGTGAAATTTTATGACAAAAAAATTAATTGTGGCTTAATTCTAGTTTTAATTTAATGCTTACCTTTATAAAAAAAAAATTGGATTACATACTTTCAATTGTAAAACGAACAGATTTGTGAAATAAACAGATGGCAGCACTACGCCAGATGACGATTTTTTGCTCTTGCATTGTTTGTTTATGTCAAAGTTTTGTTTATGTTTACAAAAATTCCACGTTTTGTGCTGTGATTATTGTATTTTATTAAAGTTTTTGATAATTTTAAATTAAAATAAATAAGATATTGACCATAATTAAATAAAAATTGGCTAAAAATGTATTTATTTTATCACGTTCAGCGGCAAACTTTGATTGTTTAAAGTATTTTTCCATACATATTTGTTATAATGGTGTATGTATTTGTTGCCGTAACGATGCCACCTGCTTATTCCACCATGGATCCACCTATACAAATTTTAATACAGATATATTTACGTTTATATTAAAGTTTAAAAAAGCTCACGAAGAGATTTTAAACTGTTACGTCTGCTGCTAAATTATTTAGCAAAGTCACAAACCTATAATAAATTTATTATTAAGCTTCCTGTTTTTAGCGGTGACAAACATTTTTAATCGATAACATAAAAAACACAACTATATTTTATTCGAGAACACAGTGAAGCTCACTGATATATTTTTATAGGCGTATTTTTACAAATAAACGTTGTCCGCGGCTTTTTATATTTTTTACTACTAAAAATGATAAATGAAGTTATGTTTTAATTGTAAAGCTTAGAACCCCTAATGTAAAGATAGATATTTCCTAAGTAAATTTAATGATATCCGTATGTTTGTTTTTCTGCGAGACATTTTCATTTTTTAAGATAGAAAGCAATGTTTTTCGTGACAGATTGTTGATAGTTCCCCCAAAGCAGTTTACAATTAAAAAGCGGCAAAATCAGTTATATAGAAAAATGTTCGTAAACAAAAAATGGATAATCAACCTTCAATTTAATGCTAAAGCACATTTCAATTGAACAATTCACACTTATCGAGTTAAACAAAAAGGGAAATAAGAATTCGTATTAAGTGTCTTTATACCCAACCCACACAACAATAGTGAAGAGTGCTGATGTTGTTAACACTTTTAAATATTGGTCAGACCCAAGTTTAAGTATACTGATCGACTTAAAAGCACTTTATAATTCGATCTCACCATGTCTGTCCGTTTGGCTGGCTATCCTTGTAAACTTTAAGCGCAAAGTACAGGTCGACATTTTTAAGATAATTTGAAGATTTTTGAAACTTAGGCTCGAAGACACAAAGTCAAAGCATATTGAAATTGGAGACAATCGGTCTATAACACTGGTTAACAAATTTTCAACTTTTTGCCATAACCTCAAAATTGAGATGTTTTTTAAGCTAAATTGGGGCTGCTGAGCACGAATATGTCGTTCATTTATTTTCTTAAGAAGCTTTTTCGAGATATTCTAGAAAAACCTAATTTTCGAAAATCTTGAGAACTGGTTAGTTGAATTACGCAAATTTTACATTGTAACAGAGATTTGTTTTTCCATATATACACTGTGTTTGTCGGATAAAAATTCACTGAGATTCGCTTCACTTTAGATTGAGGTAAAAAAATTTAATTTTTTAACCCATATCTTTAAAACAGTTTTGTTCCAAATGTATTAGGCACAAAATTGTTATCATCGGAAAAAACATAAAAAGGTTGCAGTATAATAATCACCTGTTCAACAACTCTGAACGTTAACGTTCGTTTAATTAATTAAAGGGATTCACAATGGTCCGCATTGGTCTCCGAATGGAGGTGTGCCCTTGGGCGCATAACCCTTCTTAACCTAACGTTCGTTTAGAAAATTTGAATGAAACCCCGTCAGTTTTAAAAACATTTTCTATATAAAATTCTATGCGACCGTTTACTTTTGAAATTGTTAAACTGGCAGTTAGAAAACACATTAAAATTTGATTTATTTTTTTGTTATGTTGGTCGAATTAGGATGAAGTATTATGAGACAATTTAATTTGTTTACATATTTATATTTTTGGTCGAAAATGTAATATTCTTCCTCTTCGTTTTCTCCTTTTATGTTACGATGACGTTTTACGAATATGCATTCAGCAGTATTCACCTATCAGGGCCTGATCCCAATGGCCCTCATAACGGTTTTCCATTACTGCAGAATATTAATGAAGAAATTCACCATGCTCAACACACTCAGCTCCTAGATTTGGAGAAAATATGTCAAGTTGTTGTAAGGAAAATACATTATCAATTACATGCTTACTCTAGTACTTACAAGAACCCCGTTTAGACTTCAAATAATACTAATTTATTTTATATATGTATACCAATGGCATGAAAGTCTTTCATCAAATTTTGAATTAATTGACTGTCATTACGGCTTCAGTTGTTTTTTTTAACTACTTTCTGAAAAGTGTTTTATATAACTTGGAGCGATTGTGATAGTAAAAAGCGCATGGCTCTGTATCTCCTTCTTTCAACCTTAAAGACAGTACATAATTCCGAGTTCTCTTTTGGCAAGTTTAGGTCACGCCATAAATTATGCAGTGCGGTTTGACTTATTAGTTCAATATATGATTCACCAGTACACTTAAAATTTCTCAATTCTAAAAATGCAAGAATATGGAGCAATTTTGATAACTGTTTTTATATCGGTATAAAAACTTAACCATTTTTCCAGCCTTGCACTATGGTCCTCCAGAAATTGAAATCAGTCACATGATCAATTAAAACCCTCTATTCAAATTACCGAATAACAAATACTCCTCTATGACCATACTAAATTGAGTAAATTTTAGCACAAACTACCTTAATCCCCAATAAAGTACATAAATACAGTAGTAGCGTTGAATAAACAAATCGGTGATGAAAAATTTAATTCGCATGTTTTCATGAAATATGTCGTAACTTTGAAAGTTTTTGTCTGATTAAAACAAATTTACGCTTAATACGTTTGGAATAAAATTGTATAAGGATTTCGAGGGTAAAAAAAACAATTTAGGAATTTGTTTGCCTTAATGGAGCGACTTTAAATGGTGAGTTTTGAAAAAAAAAACGCAAAAAAATCTCATATTTTTTAAACTCCATAAATTGTATCCAATCAATTGGCTGAAAGAGAAAAGTCATATCTATGCAACAGTTTAAATTTTGTGCAATTCAGGTAAATATCTCAAAAACGCTTTTTAAGAACAGTAAATGAACACCATAGTCGTGTTCAGCAGCCCCAATTAGACTTAAAAACAATCTAATTTTTAAGGTGGATTTTTTTGGTGGCATAGTTTAATTCCACATGGCCGCAAGCTTCTTTCCGAAATAGCATCTTTTGCGACGTAGATACGCTTTAACGTTTGCGCTAGCTATTGTGTGCTTTTCAATAAAATAATCAGCCTTATTCCGGTTGTCGTTGTCGTAATCGATCAAGTCGTTTTTTGTAGGAGATTAAAGTAACACACAGCCAGTGTTCTTTAATCTCTTACAAAAAACGACTTGAGTGATTACGACAACGACAACTGGAATAAGGTTGATAGGTGGTCCAATCATAATGCACGATGTTAATTGTGAGTAACACCTTAACGTAGAGTTTTTTGCCCAACTTAATTTCACATTTCTTTGTTTCAGCGTTTGACAAATTCAGTTGAGCAGCGCGTAAAGATTGTTAAAGCTTTTACGAAAATGGGCGCTTAAATCAAAATGCACTTCTTGATTTTTTTGGTAAGCATAATCGACGAAATATGTGCACCGTCGGGAGAATTGTGCGCATGTCTATAGCAAACCTGGTCTGTAGGAAATGTGAAAACTCCTGTGCATGCTCGCCAAGTTCGTTCTGCGGAAAACATGGGCTGGCGGCGTCATCGGGCCGTACTTCTACGAAAATGAGGTCGTCCAAGAAGTAACCGTGAATGGTGTTCGCTATCGCGAGATGATAGCGGACTTCTTGTGGCCAGAAATTGAGGATATGGACCTGGAAAATATGTGGTTTCAACAAGATGGTCCCACTTGCCACACAGCCAACGAAACAATGGCCCTTTTAAGTGAGAAATTCAATGGCCATGATCATATGATTTCTTTGGGGATATTTAAAAGAAACATTATACGTCAATAAGCCAAGAAACATTCAAGAACTAAAGGTTAGAAAATTCGGCACATTAACGACATTGAACCTTAATTATGTCTTACACTCAATTTACATGATGAATTTTATGACGTCTAATTTTGGACGTCATTTTTTTGTTTGGTAGCAGGCGGTGTAGAGTAGAAAGAGGGGTAGAAAAATAGACATGATCTTATTTTCTCTTCCTCTTTCTTCTCTACACCGCTTGCTCCCAAACAAAAAATGACGTCTAAAATTGGACGTCATACAATTCATCATGTAAATCGAGTGTTAGAGTCATTGAAAATATAGACCATCGAATAGAAGTATGCCACCGAAGTTGTGGCGAGCATTCATAGATCCTTTTATAATAAAAAAAAATATTAGGATAATTCTCGAAAACTTTTTGTTTTATTTACAATTAAAATCGTGCATATAAGTTGGACCACACTTTATTGTAAGTTTAATTTTAACAACGTATCTTTTTTTTTTTTTATTCGAATATTCAAATGCCGACTTAAATCCATTTATGAATTAAGTCAGAAAGTTTTTCCTTTTTTTTTTTGTCTTATTGTGAGATATTGTTAAGGGAGGGTTCTGAGTTCTTGTGAAAGTGTTTATTTTTTGTTATAATTAAAGACAACTCCCATTCTATTTCTCATTATTTTCAATTGGTTTTTGTCTCGACTTAACTTTTTTTTTGAGGTTACGGCATTTTTAACTGTTTTCCTTTGATTTTGAAAAAATTAAACACTTTTTCGTTTTATATTACAAGATTCACTTTATTTTGTAATTTCACTTTTTTTTCTTGTATAATAATATAATTTTTTACTTATTTTTGGATTTAGCAATAATATTGCATCGTTTTGGGTGTTTTTTTTTTTATTTTTATTTTATTTTTCTGGAGATTTCAAAAATGTAATATTTTATTTTAGATTTTCTTTTTCTTGACGTGTTTTTTGTAATTTTTCTTATTATTATTTATTTTTTTCATACCACGTTACAATATTTTTTTTAATCTGGATGTGATTTTTGTGTAAGAAGTGTTTTTTTTTTTTTTTTGTGAAAGTGTTTATTTTTTGTTTAATTTGTTAATAATATTTATATATTTTTTTAATATAATTATTACAAAAATGTTAAAAAAAAATGTTTACGACATTAAACTAGATGCATATGATTTTGTGTTTTTTTTTTAATATTTTTTTATTTCCTTTTTTAATATTAATATTATAATATGTTTTTAATTTAGAGTTTTTTGTTTTATAAAATTTCGGTATCTGAAATTTGGACAAAATATGTTTTTTTTTTTTTTTTGTTTTTTAAAACTTTTTTTTTCTTAAATTTTTTGATTTTAACAAAATGATGCTTAAAATCTAAACCAATGAAAAAAGGAGTACAAAGTTTTTTTTAGTAATATTTTGGTTTGTGTAAGAAAATGAGAATTTCTTAATTTTTGGAAGTTTTTTTAATTACTCTCAATATTACTTTAGGAGTATTTTTTGTTTTAGCTTTTTTTTAAAGGAATATAGAATTTATGACAACAAATATATAAATTTTGAATTTTGTTTAAATTTAAAATTTAACCTTTTTTATTTTGGAGGGGAGATTTTGGTTTGCCATTTTTAGAAATAATTTTTTTCCTTTTATTTCAGATTTTAAGACCTAAACTTTTATAATATTCTTTAATACTTTTGTTTTGTTTTAAATATAAAATGATGCTTATGTTTATTTGGTTATTTCTAAATATTTATATATTTTTGTTTTATAAAAATTTATTTTGTTTAAATATATTTTTTTTAGCTCCAAAAATTTATTTTTTATATTTTTATTTAAGAATTTTGAATATCCAGTGTTAAGTTTTTTTGTTTTTTATTTTGACTAAGCCGAGACATACAATTTTGAGTTGTAACAATATTTTCGTGTACTTTACACCACTGTGAGTCAGCTGGCCGACTTTAAGGACCGTGATTCACTATCACACAAGTCGTACGTATCTTGAGGAAAGTAAAACCTTGTCAAGATAAATTGTTATTGTTTTTTAAACATTTTTAAACATTAGTTAGATCAGAAATGCATTTTCGTCAAAATACGTACGACTTGCATGATAGTGTATCATAACCTTAAAGTGGAAATAAATCTTGCAGGGTTGCATTTGATTTGCATGTTCTTTATTAAGAGCTAGAAATTGGTATATTTTTTCATTAAATATGTAATTTCTAACTGAAAAATTTTAATTTTTCGTGAAACGTAAAACATTGAGTTAAATAAGGGCTTTTTAATCAAATCAGTTTTTTGAGTACAGGGATAAAAAATCTTGTAATGAAATCCTCTTAAATAGTTAAGAGCATGCAGTCAGTTATTCAAATGTAACTTCTTTATATCAATACCCTTCATATTTGATCTTTAATAGAGACGAGATAGACAACCCCAACTGTTCACTATTTATGGATCTTGAGCTTCTGGTTCCCGTAGTAACCAGTTTGAAGTTTTACTTTGTTCTTATTTAAAACCTCCTTTAGAAATTTTATTCTTATAGTCCCTAGCATTTGGGCAAATTGTGGATCTTGTGTGTGGATTAATTGAAATACGCTGCCGAGATAGATATTTTCATTTCAACATTTGTATATTCACAAAAAGAAATCAATGAGTTAGGAATAACAAGTTGATATATTAAGATATTCCAGAGGCGATGCTGGCAGCCCCAGCTCCAGGATCGAATGCTTTAGCCTAATTAGCTACACATCATAAGTTTTAGAAATTACAGAAACCACACCAAATGTAAATGGTCCTATACTTCTTGTAGGAACTATGGGAACATTTATATTTATTATTTAGAAATATGTAATAGATGCTAAGTTTGCATTTTGAAACCTATTATTGGTCTAATTTACGCAACAGATGCTGCTGCGTTGGATACATTTTTGATGAAATGATTTTGTCTTTAAAGGTCCTGAGATTATACACAGGTGTTCGGCAAAGAGGTTAACGGGTAAGTAGATGTTTCTTCGTTAGAATCTTTACTTTTCGTCTGCCTAAGAAATGTGTCGTTTTGAAGGCAAAAATATTTCTATAAAGCGGACGATGAGTTTATTAGATAGGGAGGTCTTATAGATAGCAGGTTTGAAAACCTCTTTTATCTGAAATAGAACTTAAGCACCATTTTTTACATAGATGAAGTTCGAGTCCATGTTTATAGCTCACATAGACAATTATATTGTCAGATAAGCAGTTTTTATGGATCACAGGTTTGAAGACCTGTTTAAATATTTTATCAGATAGAATTAAGAGCACATTTTTTATAAAGAAAACGACATTTTTGCAACCTGAAGTGACAATTTCGGAGTTATTGTGTTCTTCTACGGGTCCTTGGCTCTGGGTATTTTTAAGGAATCTTGAAATAGAGAATCAAGTGAGATGTTTGAATGTCAAGCTGGATGGATTTTTAGTCCAAGTTTATTGCTCTTTTAACCAGCGCTTAAAAACTGCAGTCAAAGTAGAACAAAAAAATAAAAGTCGCTGTCAAACAAACTCAAAAAGCGAAAAGTTGTACACAAAATTTTTGTTTTTTGTTCTACAGTTTTTTGTTTTGACTGCAGTTTTTTAAACTCTGCTTTTAACCCTAGTAGTGTAAAGTTGTAACGACTTTGTTTGAGTCGCTTTTTCGCAAATTTAGTCATATTTGTTTTTCCTTTTGTTTTTAGACATAAGTCATCATTTTGTTGGTAAGATTTGGATTAAACCTAAAAATTATATGTATGTTTGTATAAAAGTGTTAGAGTGTTTAGTGTTTCTTTTCATTCCTTGGGTTTTCAATACCAAAAGTTTTGAAATTTCGTAAGCTTAAATTTAAAATGTATATTTTTTTGTTTTTAATTTATGCCATTATTTTGGGTTTGGTATTTCTAATAAGTATAAATCTTAATATTTAAATGAGAATTATAATGCTTTTTTCTTTTTTAGGGTGGTTAAAATTGTATATAATTTTTGTTGTTTATAATTTAAGATTATTTATTTTAAAATTTTTGTTTCCCTTTTTGGAAAATTTTAGTTTTAATGAAATTTATAATTTTTTTTGGTTTAATATTTTTGCTGGAAATATTTAGATGATGCCTTAAAAGTTTAATTGTTTTTTAGGTTTTTTTGGGTTTTTAAAATGCTTTGTTTTTTTTAATGAAATATTTATGCCAGGGTTGTATTTTTATCTTGAAATATTTATGCCAGTGTTGTATTTTTTGATTAAGTTCTTTTTTTTTTTATTTATGCCTTGAATTTGTTAAATTTTTGCTTGATTTTTCTTTCTTAATTTTTGGTTTGTTGTAATTTTGAAATTGTTGTTGGTAATTTTGGAAATTAGAAAATTTGAATTATTAAAACAAAACTGAAAATTGGTTTAGATTTGCATTGAAACTGAAATAAAACTAATTTAAAATTGAAAAAAAAAAAATATTACAAAATTTCTGTTAAATAAAACTAAAAACAAAATTTTAAAGTTTAACCCCCATATTCATAAAAAATATTTTTATTTTATTGGAGGTTTATTGAACACATTTTCATAGGAAATTCGTTCAATAAACCTCCAATAAAACAAAAATATTTTTTATGAATATGGGGGTATAAATTTTGTTTCAGCCTGAACTATTGTTTTTGGTTTGAATGTGTTGTTTCTTAATAAAAAATAAAAATGGTGTTGTTTAAATATTTTTTGTTTTTGCTTTTTTTAAGTTTGCAGTTTAAGTTACCAGTAAAGTGAGATTGGTTTGATGTAACAATCAATTTTTTTTGTAATCTTGTAATATAAAATTTATTGTTTTTTTAAATTTGTTGTTATTTTAATTGTTGTATATTTTCAATAGAAAATAAAAAAAAAAAATAAAGAGGCAATTGTTTTCAAGTTTTGCTGGTTTATAAGTAAAAGAAAATTTAAATGATCTCAGAGAAAATCATTTCAAATTTTCCTTTATTTTCAACTCCACTTTTGTAAATTTATGGTCTATTTTATTTTGGTTTTCACTGTAAAAAATCTATTGTTTTGTTTTTATTTTTTTGTTGTATAATGATTTCGTTTATATCGGTTTTAATTATTTATTTTTTTCTAATAAAGTTGTTTTCAATTCGATCTGTAAAAAAATATATTGTAAAAAATTCTTTGCAATATTTAATTTGTTTTGTTGTTGTAGCTTGGCTATTGTTTTTGTTTGCGGTTTGTTTGTTGTAAAATAATCTATTGTTTATTGTGTTAAAGAAAAAGTCAGTTTTGTTTTATAAAATTTTTATTTTGTTTGTATTTTCAATTATTGTACTATTATTTGCAGTTGTTTTGTTCATTAATGCTATTGTTTTAAAAAAAAAAATTAAATGAGAGAATATTTAGTTAAAAAAATTAAACAAATTTTCTATGCAGAATTTTTTCTCGCAGTGTAACTGTGTGTACAGTGAGAAAGCTATGGCAACCCTGACTTAAGAGAATACAGTATCACTTCTATGTATATTTTCTCTTAAAATTAATCCATTATATACAAAATTAATAAGTCAGCCTTTCGGGAAAACAAAATAGAGCAATTTATAGAAGAATGAAAAACCATACTATCTTTTAAGAAATCTAATAACAACATTACAGCTTATAATTTATTCTTTAAGATCATATACTAGTCTCAAATCTTATATACAAATGAGTAGAAATAAACTTTATTTTCGAATTATTTTTTCCTAATTCTTAAGATTTTCTTGAACGATGTATTAAGTTTTTCAAAGGAATTCGTTGCACTCTCAAGGGGAACAGGTGCATCCAATTCCCCTTTAAACTCCAATCTGGTACCACGGGAACCAGTAACCGCCAGGAAGTAAGATAATTCTTGAAATGGTTTTTAGTGTGGCCCCTTAAGTTGTTTCAAAATTTGCTTGAAATGTTTTTCTTTTCTTATTTCATTAGACTTTCTTGGATGATATATTTTGTATTTTGTGTTTCTAAGGAATCTATTGCTTTTGTGGGCAATATAAGCAGTCAATACCTCGACCGAAGACCACGGCAATATGTAGATTTTATAGAATAAGATGCATACTGCAATGGTTATAGGTAAAACACCTTTGGTAATATAATGGTAGCTGTGGTTAAGACCCAAATACACAGAAAAAATTATTGCCGAATTATTTTCAAACAAACGCTTGTTTGAAATTTTTTTTGATTTCTACAAATTTTTTAACTGATTCAATCAATATTTTTGTTTGATTTTTATTTAACCAACAAAAATGTGGACAACTCTTCAAAAATTTAATAAGCGCGCTATTGGTTTGAAGTTTTCATAATTTTGTATGAAATATTTAACGCTCTTTAATGTTGTCGTCTTTTTGCATTTTTTTATTGATTGTAAGCAACACTTCTTTATGTGAAATATAAGAACTACAACAAAAAACACATGCAGTCTACTTTTGGACGCTTTAAAAAAGTACAGCAATAAGAAAAATGATAAAATAGCGTGACGAGGTTTGTAGTAAAAAAACAACAAAAACAATAACAGGTAAAAAAAACGTTTCATTTTTTTTAAACAACAGAAATGACAACATTATAAGAAACAAAATAAATTTTTGGTTGGTTTCAAAGTTGGTAAAAAAAAAACAAAATCCCGTATTCAATTTTTTCAAACCGTTTGTTTAAATACATCAAATACAAAAATAGAATGATGACAAAAAACATATCGAGTCGGTCTGCCGCCGTTTTTGGTTACATTTCTTCTTCATAAGCAAAGGAAAGGATAACGCAACAGTGAATGATGAAGAAAAACACTGTGAGTATAAATATGACTTCGTTCAAAAATTATTAAATTATTTAAACAAAATGGAAACAAATTGTTTGAATATGTGAATTTGTTTGTAGGACCGATTTTAGACAAAAAATTGTTTGATTCTACAAATTTTTTGTTTGAATTGGAAAAATAATTTTTTCTGTGTAGCGAAAAGGGAGATCTTTAAATGAAGGAGAGGCCTGATATTAAGCCGTTATCTTCACTCCATCAAGAAGCCACAACCATATTATGGTTGCCTTTCGAACATGTTATCATTATCTAAGCTTTAACATTTAGCGGATTTTCTTTTTTTCAAAATACGTTTTTAATTTTTTTTTTTTTTTTAACAAAAAATTACTTTAAATTGTGACCTCAGAAATGCTAGTTTAAAAAAAAAATGCTCTAAAAATTTTTTGTCATATTAATAATTCTTTTTTAAATTGCCGAAAAATCGCATACTCTCTAGAATAGGGGTTTCCGGTATTTATTCTTCACGGACCTTTTTAATCACTGTCATTTTCTACGACCTAAAGAATGATTTCTCATCTAAAATGCACTCTTTAGAAACAAATTCCTTTCAAAAATATGTAATAATCACTTAACTCTTAGTTTAATGTGTTTTTTTGATCGAGACATAAAATTTCTTAAAAAATGTTTTGATTAATTTCAGTAACTCATAAGTTTTTAATTGCAACATTTATCTTTTCTTTCTTACCACTAACACACAGTTAAACCGTTTCTTTTGTTAATTGGTTGTTGTCTTGGTTAAATACAGCATGTTCAAAATAAAAAAAAAATGTCGGTTTCTTTTTTTCAATTTGTCTCACTTTCTGATATTGAAAAAAATTTAATTGTTTTTAACATTTACAGTTTTTTGTAATAAAAAAATTAAAATATACTAAATAAATTAACAAATTAATAACTATGTATTACTAATTAAAAAAAATTAATATTTGATATTGTTTCGGTCTACTTTGATATTGGGGATATGTAAGAAATATATAGAGATTTGATTTTTATTATAATTATTTGTGATGTTTTTTTTTTTTGTTTATTTGTTTAATTTGTATATAATAACAGAAAAAGTTGTTTATTAAAAAATTTACACTGAAAAAAAACTATATAAAAATATCATTATGTTTGTGGGAGAGGGAGCGGGGAGAGTATAATTGAATTATTTAAAACTATTTCCTGGTATAAGGCTGAATTCATTATTAATAAAAATTAAAAACAATTAAAACAATTATTTTATATGCATACATGTATTTATTTAAATTTAAATAAATACATATGTATATATTTTTGGTGTATATATTTATTTTATATATGTAATCATGGTACTATTTGCTGTGGTTCATTATTTGGTTATTTTTTTTTTTATTTCATTTTATCAATTATAGTTAATTAGTTTTATTTAAGTTTTATTTTTTCAGAATATCTTTTCTTTTTTACAATTAATAAATAACTTTGAATTGAGTTTCCTTTCTACTTCTTGAGTAAACGGGATTTGAGGGAAAAGGGATACTGAGTTTATGGGAGCTTGTTTAAGGAGAATTATTTGAAGTCTAATTAAATTATATATAACGGTTTTAAACCAACGGTCAATATCCAAAAATTTTGATAGCCGGGTAACTAGGTACCTTAATACTACTTTCCGGTAATTTTCTATAAAAATGCCTGCCCTCCTAAGCGTCAAAAGTGTTTAAATAAAGCAATTATACTTTACAATACTTGAAAAGATGGCAATATATTGCCATCTTTAACTCTTTCTGCGGGCATGTCTTGGTGTTACATCCTCTGGGGAAATCAGTTGCAATCAATACCTGGAATTCAGCAGAGTTAATAATTGGGAGATCGCGGTCTACTGAGATCCTATCTTGTACCACTTGAGTCAGTTGCCACTGGTACTTCGGTTCTAGCTGACTATTGGTTAAGGCCTCTTTGAAGTACGGGGACGTACGACCTTCTGGCGGATCGCCCTAAGTGGTTTTGCTATTCAACAAACGCTGCTAGGATGCAAAAAAAAAAAACAGCGGAGGTTTCCATATCAGCTGTGAGACTAATGACTTAAGCAATGCCAAAAATTTTAAAAGTTTGAACGGTTACGCTTGAGAATACGTGACATGTGTAAATATTATTGTTTATTTTTGTACTTTTTTGGACTTTTGTTTTTTTTTTTTTTGCATAATTATTTTTAAAAACTTTGGATATTTATAGTGGAAAGAATCAACACAGAATAAAAAAAACATATTTTTTCAATATTATTTTGATAGTCAACATTCGAGTTTATTTACAAAATCTTAATGAGCCATGAATCCCATTATAAATTCAAAGGCCCCGTTAACAAACAAAAAATCCAGAATATGGGCATCCAAAATCCAAGGACATTAGTTAACCATTAAATGCACCCAACTGTGCAGTTACAGTGTGGAATAATTTTAAAAAGGATAAATTTAAATTGATGAATTTTTCGAAAACGACGACAAACATTTAATACCCAGGCGATATCTTAATTTTTTAAGGTTAAAAGGTAGAAAACAATTCTGAATTGTGATAGTTCTTCTGCGCAAAATTATAGGTTATTGAATATATGTGGTTTTTCTGATTTTAACTGGTCACCGAGTTTTTTCTTTGGGGCCACATAAAAAGTTTGGTGTATGTCAATAAGCCAAGAACCATCCAATATCTTTAGGTTAATATCTAAGACGAAGTTACGGCCTAAAGACCTGTGAAGACTTATGGGAAAGCTATGAAATGATGTGTTTCTTCATCCTGTCATAGCACGGAATCAGAAAGAACAAAAGGTAATCATTTGATAAGTCATAACGTTGCATTAAGGTTGTAATGTCAGGCTGCTCTTAGAGCACTATCCTCTTATGAGGTGATGTCTTAGGTTGTCATGTATTTTTTCTATAAATGGTCTAAGAAAACGCAACAATTTGGCTTTATGTTGGGTGCCCGGCGATGAAAGCAATGCAAGCAGAGAAAGGACAGGGGACTGGCCTTGAGCCATTATTTGGTAAACCTGCTGGTTGAATTAGGGAGACGGCATAATCATGATCAAAACGAGGATTTACTCGGACAAACTAAAAGGTTTGTCACTTAATCGCGTAGTAAATCACATAGGCACTTACAGGCCAATTTACAGTGTATTGTGGTCTCAGAAAACTAGGTAATGTATTTATCAAAGAATATAGAAGATTCTGCGAAACGAATAATGAAATATTTAAACATCTGCTCTGTAGCTGTACTGCCTTAGGGACCTATAGGCAAAAGCTTCTTGGGGAACCCATTATGGATAATTGGCTTCGTACGTAGCTCAGACCTGTATTGGTTAATATCGTGGTTGCACAAAAGATTCAATGGATCGCAGTCCACCCAACCGCGTAGTAGTATTGAGTCAAAATAGTACTAAGGTCTAAAGAAACAGATTTGTCCAGTTTAACGTGATCGTCGACCCAAGACCCTTCTTCACGGTGCTCTTAACACTGGGTCAAAATAACGCGTTGACATGCGCCCCCTTCCTCCTCCGCCACAAAGCCGTGGCACCAGAGCAAGGGTACCGACTTAGAATCCATGCATTTGGGCACTTCATCCCCCTCGGTAAATGGCGGAGCCTATCTAACACTCCTACCATTTTGTGGCCAAATGACAACCGGTTGCAGTGCAACTCTACACCGAGCAATAACTTACTCTACCCGCGATATGGGTATTAAACCACAACCACCACGTTACTCCCCCGAAGGGGCCTCACCATAATTGGTCCCAAGGGCACCCTGGTTCCCGTGGTACCGAATAAAGACTTCGGTCAGTTTCGTAGCCTAACCTACTACCAGTTGGACCCCAAACGGTACCGGGGCTGGTGACCCCAGCGACAGCAGCAGCACACAGCGACAGCAAAAACAGCGATACAGCAAAAGCAGCAGACCGGAATCCAGCAGACTGCAATACTGCAACAATGACAACATCAAACATATATCCACATACAGGGACCAAAGGCAGCACCAAGAACACACAATACAATCAACAGCCGCCGTCACGGACGACACGTTGGCCACATGGTGTGACACTGGCAAGGGACAACACGCACAACACTGAACACAAACAAAACAATAAACACAGTCACCCTCACGGGAGACTCAACGGTCACAAGGTGACCCAGCAACAAAGCAACGAGGGGAGAACAGCAACAGTAGTCAAAACGTAGAACAGGGGTCTTTCCGGAAATCTGTCACAGCTCGCCGCTACTCCACCAATGCATTCCCAACTCCAGCCCCCAAGGAAGCCAGAGGTGGGAACACCCCGGCACAAGCAACATCAGCAAGGACAAAATACCATCCATCAAATCAGCGAAGTTCACCATTATCAGCAACCGACCTCAGAAACAACAGAAAGAAATGTGCAGAGCGAACAGTTCAGCGATATATGCAAACGCCGGTTCGCAGATGACGGCGAGTGACTACCTCCACTATCTCCGTCTTCTCCTAGAGTAAACCTCTTGGGCAAATTGCCCCAACCTCCCCATCTTCCGATCGTCCTCAAAGGCCCTATTATCCCAACCCGACCCCAGTATGAGTGATGCCCTTACTACCCAGGTCTCTAATGTCATCATAGTAATGACGCTCGGCAATAACGTGCCACACGTCCTCAGTTCCCAGCACACACCCACAGTCCGAGGTGTCCGACAAGGCTCTTCTATGCAAAAATGCATTGAGCGAGCCATGTCCCGTCAGTAAGAAGCCTAGAATTAGCCAAAATCTGGGCGTTCGCTTACGAAGGGAACTATTGAACAACACATATTTTAAAGAATTTTCTAATAAATATGTAACAATTAAAGTGTTTTTTAATGATAAATGAGTTTCTTTGAACGCAACCTTGGGGTTGCGCTTAATCGTATGGAGATGCACTTACCGCTTGGCTATACAGCGCAAAACCAAAAGTTTTTCTATAGCTTAAATTGGCAAATTTAGCAAGATCTCGCCTGTTAAGGATTCTATCTGGTATGCCTAGCACCATAAGCCCATTGGAAGCTAAACTAACGTTGCAATATTAGTATTATTAAAGAAAAGTGTTTACTTAAATACTGAAAAACGAAACCAAGTAACTGATTATTGACCGTTAAGTTTATAAAAATTAAAGGAAATTATAAAAAAAAAATTGTAGGCCTTTTCACTTTAGTTACATGTTTGGAACTTTTTTCAAGGTTATTTTTCTAATGAAAATTTTTAAACTAAAAATGTTTTTAAAATCTAATAAAAAAAGAATAATTAAAATGAATAAAAAATCATTTTTTAAAATGGGTTTTGCTATTTTTTTATGTAAAAAAACAAACAAAAAAACAGAAAAATTATTTTTTTTATATATTTAAAATTATAACTATTGTTTTGTTTTAAAGTTAATTACTGTTTTTATATTTTCATATAATCCCTGTCAATTGATATTGTTTTTAAAAAACAAAAATATAACAAATTCACTGTTTTATTATATTATTTTATTCTATGATTTTATTCACTTTAAGAACTCTATTGCATTTTTTAGAAAAGATTTTTAAAAGAAAACCTTTCCATTTTTTTATAAATTACTTAGCTTTCATTTAATATACATATTAAAATTTAAATCTTAAATTAACACAATATCTTCAAGTTATTTCTTTAAGTGTACTTTATAATAAAAACAAACAAAAAATAGAAAAATTAGATTGTTACTTTTTAATTTTCAAATCTATTTTGATATTTGTTGAAATTTTTTAAAGGTTTTTTTATTCATCAATTTTACTATTTTTTTGTTTTGTTGAGTTTTCGGTTTGAGTTTCTTTTTAACTATTTTTCATTTTGTTTTAAATTTCAGTTTTTCATTTAACTATGGTTTATTTAAAAATCATTTTTCTTTTTATAATATTTCCATATGTTGACTGTAAAACATTAATTTTTTTTTTTTTAATTATTTATTCATTTTATTAATAGTATTTCTTCATGTGTATATTGTATATTATATTTCTATGGCGATAAAAAAAATCTGTAAAAAAAAATAAGTTGTTTTAACAGAAAAAATTTGTTGTTTGTTTTTATGGTTCTATGGGCACATTGTTGATTTGGTTTTTTAAAAAAAATGTTAAACAAAATCTATTTTGAAAACGAAACTTTTATATTTCTTTAATCTTAAGATGTTTTGTTTCAAAATTATATTTTTTATAGGAACAACCAATTTTTTGTTTAAATTATTTTTGAATAACGAAAAAAAATCATAAAATTTTTGAGCTTTTGCTACAAATTGAACCAACCCACTTTTAAAAATGTGCTACCAAGTTTTTTATCACAGTGATAACATTTAAGCGTTTTGAAAATTGGGAATTTCGAAATAATGGTCGACATTAACCGTTCGTTGTTGATTCTAATTTATTTTTAGAAAGCCTTCCTGAATATTCAATGTAGACGAGAAAATGCAAGGCCTTTGTGGCCATTTGTATTATAAACTGCTATGAAAATTATCAGGCCTGTTCTCAAAATCACTTAAACTCTAATCACGTGATTTAAAATAACATGTGACGTTTAAAATAACACATGTGATATTTTGGTGTTTCGTTTTTGTGTGTTGCCCAAAGCACACCGAGAAACACAAAAACGGTATGACTTTCAGAACGCCACAAAATCACACATGTGATTTTAAAAACACGTGGTTTTCAGAACAGGCACGTATATCAAAAACTTTCATAAATTTGTACAAAATATTTCATTTGAAAAATCGTCAAATTTAGAGTATAAATCGTCCAATTGTCAATAGTCTTATTTTAAGCCCAAAAAATTGCAAAATGACAATAAATCTTCAAAACTAACACCCGTGGATAGAAATCGGTTTCGAAAATTAAACAATTTAAACGTGTTTTTCTAATACATTTCTTTTATTTCCTGCCTTCTTAATTTTATATTGTATTTGTTAATTGAGATGTGTTTGAAAATGTTGACTCTTTTAAAAAAAAAAATTAAAAATGGATTTTAAAATGGTTCAAAATTTATCGAAGCTTTTAATTTTAATTACATGACTGTATAAAAAATTAACTTCCCTGAAGAGAAAATTCAAAACAAAGTTCATTGTACTAGGGTAAATCGATTTCGATTGCAATCGAAAATCGATTTGGTGTTTAAAAAAATCGACTTTTTGCAATCGAAGTTACGTCTGCGATTTTATACTGAAATCGATTATTGGGCTTTTAAAATCGATTTTTTTATTTATCAAAACTTAGGAAATCTTAATAAAATCGATCAATTATAGGCAGGTGGTATGTTAACGCAGTGTTCCAAGTTTAAGATTTTAGTTTTAAGTGTTAGTACCTTTGGTATACTTTAAACTTTAATATAGGGGCTTTTGTTCTTCAGAAATTAAAGCCATCAACGAACAGTGAACAAAACAGTCCAAACATATCGCAACGAACCAAACACTGAAAGCCAGCTTTGTGAAATTCAACATACTATATAGAAACACAACAGGTGAATTAAACCATGGCAGTCCTGTGGAAATACACTTATATTCAAACAGACCAGCGTGTGAGCGACATTTAAATCTAGTTATAAGCAGAGTGAAAAACAACAAGTATGTAATTTATATAACAAATATGAAATTACAGTGAAAAAATCTGGATCTTTCCGACGTCAATGACATGCAAACGTTTGTTGTCTAAAACTAACTTATAATAACTTAGTAAAAAAAAACAGTCGCCACCGATCAGAAACTATTGTCATAATCCTTTAAAATACTATCCATACATTAAGGCTTATCATAGAAATCTATTTCGATCAAAAGTGATTTCGTATAATGTGAAGCAAAATACGAAATCTCTTTCGATCGGAATTGAGTTATGTGACTGGACTGACTGACTACACAAGAACACAATTTTAATATGTGAAAACAACATAGATATTGCACTTGTTCCGTATCAAAATTTAAACATTTTCACTTTTTGCAGGAAAATTATAAACAGTAGTCATATCTACCCACTGTAAAAATCTTAGTTCAATTTTTCCAGTAGTTTGCAAAAAAAAAAAAAATGATGGTGTTTCCCCTTTGTGATGTAAGGAATAAGTTTCTAATCTAATCTTAAGCGATTTTGAAATCGATTATAAAATCGATTTTGAGGTTCGATTAATCCATTTACTATCCCCTACATTGTACTATTATTTGTTTCTGCTCAAATAAGTATAAGCATATATATGCTCGTATACTATAAAGCAACAAATTGTTACCCCGCACATCACAGAATACAGTTCATATTAAAATTAAATTTTTTAATTGGATTTAAGTTTTGTTTTCATAATAATAATCTTTTTTATAACTTGCACAGTTCAAAGAAATCGCTTCTGCCGCAACAATTAACCCATTTTGGTCCAATGAAACTTTGAATGGCAAGAAATTGATGGGTAAATTATTAAACATATGTCCCATATAAAGCGGCCTTCTGAAAAGCATCTTAAAAAGCATTAAATTCTAAAAAAAATGTGTTACTGTCTGTCTGCCTTTTCCATTATGTAAAAGCATATTATTAAGCGCAATATACGGTTATACACTTTAAACTTGGCAGCACTTTTCACAAAACAGGATTGGAAATCTTATTTTTTTTAAAAAATTATTATTGTAAATTTAATTAAAAAATAAAATCTTAAACAAAGTCTTTTAATTACAAAAAGTATGTATGTATGTTTTGTAATAAATATCGATGTAGAACAGCGATATTCATTTTATTTTTTTTTTTTTTTTTAATTTGTTTATAATTATTTCATTTAATTAGGTTTTGTTTAAAAGGTAAATTGCTTATTTCTTCTCTTCTTTTTTTTACTATTTCAATATATATAATAATGTACTTTATTAAGGTATTTTCATTTTATTGTTTCAACAATTGGCTTTGTTATTTTGATGGAGAGGGGAAGGGAGGTTTTTTGCTTTATATTTTATTTATATGAGAATTGTGTAGAATTGTTTATAAATAAAAACTAGTTTTATTACAAATTTGTTACGATCTTACACTTTGGTTGTTTTTTATTTTATAGGCGCTTGTGTTTTTAATTGATTTAAATAAAATTAAAAGTTAAAATTAAGTAAATTGAAAAGAATATTTTAATTTTAAACTATTTAATAAATAGGTATATACAACTTTTTTGTATTATTTAAAGATTTATTTATAATATTGCATATTACTTAGTTACAAGGAACCTTATTTTGTTAATTAATCCAAAAGAAAGAATTTAATTTAAAGAATTAAAAAAAACTTTTTTTTTTTAAATAAAAGTTAAATTTTTAGTGGTTTTAAAAATAGATTCTGTTTAACATTTTTTTATAATTTTACTGTTTTTAAGTATCTTTTACTATGGCTAATGAGGCTATTGTTGTTGTTGGTTTTTTAAATAAGATTTTTGTGTAATAAATAGAAACATTTTATTTAAAAATTTTCTTTCCTGTGTTTTTCAAATATTCTCGGATTTCAAGCAGATTTACAATCAGTTCTTTTTCCTCAGATTTTCAGTAGTTTAATTTCATACAATTCAATTATTTTACTATTTTCTTGTGGATTTTCTTTCTATGTTTTTTATCTTGTTTATTTCTTTTTTTTAATTTTTTTAATCATACAACACTTATATGGTATTATTTTATTTAATATGTTTTTTGTTTTTGGTATTTTGTTAATTAATAAATAGTAGTTTATAATTAAATTATTAAGGTTTTAAATTTAAATTTTGCTGTATTATACAAGACAAAATATTGTTTTTATTTTTTTTATTGTAATATGTATTAAAAAAAACCAATAAAATTATTATTTATTTCAACTAAATTTTTTTTTTAATTATAAGATATTTTTAAGTTCTAAGGTTGGGTTTTTCAGTATTTTCATATGTAAATAAACATTTAATATTTTTTACTTAAAATCTTAATACTGTTTTTTTTTTTTTATTAAAGTATGGTTCAAATTATATTTTATAACTTCACTGTTAATAATATTTGTCTTTTTTTAAATTAATTTAACTGAAATTGGCTTCTTTTATTTCTGACTTAAAAACTATTATCACTATTGCAGAAAGCGGCTATTTTATTGATTTTTTTTCTTTCAGTTGAGTTTTCATTTTTCATGTACATAAATTTTTTTTATTTATTTATATTTTTTATTTAGTTTTATTGTTTGTATTTTTTGGTAGGCAAATTGAATTGTAATTTGGTTATTATTTTAGTAGCCGGATGTAGAAATTTCAAGTTTTTTGAAAAAATTAAAAAAAAAGAATATTGTAGGTATAAAATTTTGTTTTATTTTATGAGTTTCTAAACACTAAATACGTATACATACTTGTTTAATTTTCTTTTTAAATACTTTTTATTAGATTTTTTTTATTTAAAAGAAGAAAGGATTGTTTTGTTCATTATCGTTTGATTTAGTTTTTAGATTTAAATAAATAAAATGGTAGTTAGTTAAACGAATTAATTAAAATTTTTGTTTTAAATTTTGATTCGACGATTTTAATTCACTTTTTATAAAAAAGAGAAATCATTTTTAGAAATCAAATTTTTAATCACACAACACGAAATGTAGTTTTCAAAACATACAGCATTCCAAAGTTTATACCCTTAAAAATGTACAAAATCCCTCTAAAATATCAGTGTTTAAAAGCACCCATCAACCAGATGCTTTTTATTAATTAAAACTTTAAATTTTTTATCAACAGCCAATTTTCTGTTCGTTTGTACAAAAAAGCAAATCCCTTATTTTGTAGGTATAGGTATTTTTATTTTTTGACAATTGCTTTTTTACCAGCTAGCGACAGAAATGGATAGCCACCTAAAAAGCAAAAGCTAAAAATGATTATTTCGCCTTTTGCTTTTTTAATTCAAAGAACAAAAATTCATCTTTGGCTGGCAATAACAAAAATCCAATTCAATAAAATGAAAAGCAGCTGAAGTGCGTGCTAAAAGCAGCCTGAGCAGAGCTATTTGATCTGCAAAAACAACGATAAAATACGTACTAATCATACAAGAATTTAACAATTTGTGACGTTGATTTGATTCTTTTATTGTATAGAAAACAAAAAGAAATTCTTGTTGTGTTTGTTTTGCATGACAAATATCACTTGTCGTCGTCGAGTATTTCTGCGCAATGGTGTGCCTTTCAGCAACCTTTTGTGTTGCTATTATCTCCTTTTTTGCGGCTATTAGCATACATTGGTTTTTGATTTGGCGGCTTTCTGACAGAAGCTGTTTGTATCATTCTTTTTCCTACATATTTTTACCTAAAACATACAAGTGATTGTCGTTGCTTTTTGAGTTCCATCAAATAAGAAACTTTTGCTATTGTTAAAAAAGCAAAAGTTGGAAAAAGCCAGTGCCCATTAAAAAATTACTTTTCAATCAGCGTGTTTATTTTGCTGCTGCTTTTTTTTAAGTGTGGGCTTAATATGGCGATAGCATTTTAAACCCTGTAAAATATTTGTTGCGGCACAAAAGGTACCAATTAATTTAATGTCAATTTACATATCGTTTGAACCAAAGCCCATTGAATAAGTCTGCGCAAGAAGCCTGATGATCATTGTTTATGTTCTTTTTAGTTGTCAAAAGTTGTTTACATTTTGCTTACATGTGCATGTATATGTTTGTTTACGTTTATTGTTTTTTCCCACACATACGTTTATGGTATGCCACACATACACGTTTTTTCCTTTTGACAACGGAAAAGAAATTTTACACAAACAAAATACATGTCGTTTTTTGTTTTTGTTCAAGTAAGCAGACCTGATAGATGGGCCTTGGTTTGAACAAGGTCCCATTAAAACCTAAATTAAAAAATAAAATACCTGGTTTGCTGGTGTTCGAAACTACATGATAAAAGATTAACGAGTTTGACTCAAACTGTTTGAGCTGTTCAAAAGAGTAACAAGTTAAAAGTTTTTGTCCCATGAAAACGAAAAAATTGGAAAAATCTTTGAATAAATTATGCATAAAGTTAAATAACTTTTTCAACTAGGTGCATAGTTATTTCTAGAAAATTTTAAAGAAACAAATCTAGTTTACGAACGCAGATCCAAATAAAAACCATATGATACCCTACACCACAGTATATAAGAACAAATTTTTGCAAGTGTATCCTATTTGGGATCCATGGGCAATCATTGACCCGCCAGAACAAATTTATGTAATTGAGTTTAAGATTCACATAAAAGTGCTGAATACTATTCATATATGTACTTCATCTATCAGCCCAATTAAAAATACAAATTTCCCGGAGGGTTTCCCCTTTAACTTTTTTTACAATTGAATTTATATAAGAAAAAATGGCAGAAGGAAAAAAAACTCCCGGGGAATTTTTATTTATAATTGGGCTGTATATGCAGTTTGTTTGCCTTTGTTACCTTTGGTTAATTTTGGACACGCCAGCACAGCATTCTGTCATGACATAGGTACAAGCTGTCGTAAAAGTTATTGTCGCCAATTGTTATATACCTATATACCAACATTGAAAAGAAAGTTATGGCATTAAGAGAAAGCTTTTTTCGAGTAGCATTTGTATGGGAGCTATGGTCAAATATGGACCGATTGCAACAAAATTTGGTAAGATGGTTTTGATTGCAATAAAATAAGTTTGGAACAAACAAACTGCGTTCTTTAAACACCTACATACATACAAAAAACAACTTGGTCGTTTACGACAACGACAGCCGTACTAAGGCCAATAAGGTATTTACAAAAAAGCGAACTTTACTTTGCGCAAAAGATTTACATGGACTGCCAGCCCGTCAACCGGTCGGACATCGTTGGATCGACTCAGGTGATTCTGTGTCGACGTATACTTAAAGGTGGATCTAGGACCAATATTTTACCGTGTTACAAACATTAGTTATTTAAAATGTAAACACAGCAACAGCGAAAAGAAGTTTAAAATTCTAACAAAATAAAAGAGTGGTGTTTTACAGAAACCTGTATAGAAATAAAATCACTTACCACTTTTAAATGATGTTTCTATAGGTTCAGCTTTCTTACAATATTTATGAGACACTTCTAGTTAAAAATCGCACTTAAATGTACATACATATTTATAACAACAACACATTACAAGGCACAAAGAAAATCTGCGATTATCTTTCGTAATTACTTTACATTTTAAAATTTTTTTTTGACATTTTCTGCATTTCTATTAATTAATTTCACTTTATTTAAAATATTTTCACAAAACGCTTGTTTATTGTATAAAACATTAATATTCTCTTCACTCAGCTTGAAATACGTTTATTTGTCCACTGCCGTGTTTTTTACTTGTGGTGCCAAATACCGTTATAATTTCTATTGTGAATTAAGTTAGCCAGGGTGGGGATATGAAGTTTAATAGCAGCTTATGTTAAGTATTGTGAATGATTATAGTCAATGCTAGAAAAAGCAAACGAACAAATTTTAAAGCCAAATGTTAAAAACTATGGATATAAGCTTCAACAACTCATTCTTGTACATTTTCATTAGGAAGAAAAATAGAAAAAAGTGTAGTAGAAATTATGCTAAAATTGTATTTTAGAGGTTTATTTAACTCGTCATTTATACTTAGCTATCTTGAAAAAGAAATTGTGTTCGTAGGCTTAAAAAAAATATTCTTTGAACCCTAGATTTTTTAAAGCCATTTAAACGTATTTTTTTTTTTTTTTGGTTTATCAATTTTAAATATATTTACAACCATTTTATTTACCTAACTTGATTTTTTTTAATAAAATTTATATATGACCAGACGTTTTCTTTTTTTTTAATATTTGTATGTTTAATCTTCATTTTAATAATTTTATTTTTGAAATATACGAAAACTGCTTGTTCAGTTTGCCTTTTAATATTTTTTTTTATATTTTTATTAAGTTTATATTAAGTCATTTAAAGGTTAGTTATAGCATTTTATTATTATTGATTATTATTATTATGGCTTTCAGACTGCAATTTTAAAATCTTGTTAAAAATTATTTGTACTTTTGGTTCATAAATTGGGCTATTGTAGATTTGTTAGGTTTTATTTTATTTATTTTCTTCATATTGTTTGCAAAAATATCAATTTGCATTTGTTGTGTTACTTTAAGTTTAATTCATTTTTAAAATAGTTTATTTAAAAAAATCTTTTCTTATTTGTTTTGTTTTCTGTGTTATTTCGTATTGTTTGGTCAGTTATATATGGCAAACTATATATATTGAAAATATTCTTTTGTTTTTAAGAAAATTTTCAATATTTTTTTTCTTTAAGGTATATTGATTTGGTTTGTTTTATTTTTTGTTTCATTTTGTAGTGCTTGGTGGTAAATAACATAAATTTTGCATTTGTTTCAAATGAAAATCATAAACATGGCCAAAAGTTAGCAAAAATTTTGAATTTTGTTCAAAATTGCGGTCCTTAAATGTTTGAATTATCAAAGATTTATTATAATTTTAAATGTTTTTGGTTTAAGTATTATAATAATATTTTTCAAGATTTCGAAATCCTGTTTATTTAATTATTATTTGTTATGTTTTCTTTTTGTTAAATAATATTTTAAAAAGAGTTAAACCCCTTTTTTAATGTTCAAAAAAGAGACAAGAGATTAAGCCTGTGTTTTTTTTATATGAAATCATTACCGATTTTTTTTTTTCTTTTCTTAAAAGTCTTAGTCAGGGTTGGTAAGTAAATACTTGCCGTATTTGTTGATTTAAGTCCAGTTTAGAGTTTTTGATTTTTTAAGTTTAAAAGTTATTTTTGGAGCCTTTTTTAAATTTTATATACATGAAACTAAAAAAAAACCTAAAATAGTTAAATAAAAACGTTTTAACAAAAAATTTGTGTTGTTTTTTTGAAATGGAGTAAAAAAATTTTGATAATTTTGTTTTAAATTTTGTTTTTTTTTTAAGAATATTTGTTTAACTTTTTACAAAAATTTTGATTTATTTTGTTTTAGGGCCTAAAATTTGTAGATTTTTTTGTTTAAATTTACAAAAGTTTTATATACAGAGTAAGTTTTCTTTAATTTAGGGTGTATCACAGTGACATTCAGTCTAATTTTTTAATGCTTTCATTAGAATTATATTATTCTAGCATGATTTTATATAACTTTTTAATATTTTTACAATTTTGTTACTTTAATCTATTTAAAAAACTATGTAAATTTCGTTAAATTACTGAAAGCCAAAGACATGTTCATAAGAAAAAAAGCCAAACTTAGATGAAATTGTTTTGTTTTTATCTAAATAAAAAAATCATGCTCTATTTTGTGTAATTACTATATAATTCTAATAAAAGCTAATTATTTTTCATATGCCTTGTTTCTAATTATTAAATTTGAGTGTTGTATTAAATATTTGTCCAAAAATCTTTTGCCGAAACTTGAATTTTGTTTAATTATTATATGTTGTTTTAGTTTTTAGTTAGTTAATTTATGATATGGGCCTAAATAATAATTTTATTTAATAAAATTTCGTCTAATTAAAACAACAGTTTAAAAATACCAAACAAATAATTTTGTTAATAATTTAGATATTTTGAATTTTAATTTAATATTTATTACTTAAATTTCTTTTCCAACTATAAAACTTTTGTATTTACATTACTAATTTACCAACTTTACTTTTTTTTTGTTATTTATTTAAATATTTTTAAAAAAAATTATTTAAATTAATAAATGGCGAAAGTGAAATTGTTTTAAAAAGAAGTTGTAGTAAAAATGAAGACTTAAACTTTGTTTATAACAAGGCGAATTCATACAAGGTGGTCTTATTTTGAAAACGTTTTACAACACTGTTAAACATTTTAACGATGTGTCAAAAATTCAAACAAATATTTCATTTTGTTTTTAATCTTAAATTGTGTGTTTTGAAATTTAATAACTTAAAAAAGTCTTAAATTTCATAATTTCAAGCGAAAATTATAGAATTTAGTAAAGATACCCCAGAACGGTATACCATTTTGACACAAGGTTAGTTATCAGCTGTTGCTGACGTAGTAAGATAAGTTCACCTGGTGTAAATTTGCCTTGCCAAAATATTTTGTAATTTTATTTTAACGAAATTCGACTTTAAGGAATTGGCGAAAAGAGGAAATATTTTAATTAATCAGAGAAATTTAACAAGAAATGTATCCACTAGTAAAGCGAAACAAAATTCTTGATTTAATACGAAAGACTTAATCGATCACAACTTTTTTTTAATTCATTTCCTTTGCCATTTTTAAAAATTTCTTTTATAAGCCAAAAGTTTTTTTTGCTTTGCCAAATGATTGTAACCAAAAATATTAGTTAATACCCCATTTTCTGTGTTTGCGTGTGTGTTTTTTGTGGAAATAATATTAAAAAAAAAAAATTGGTTTAAGAAAAATAAAACAAAAACTTAAAAATTTTAATATATTTTTTATTTATATAAATATTATTTTGTTTTTTGTGAAAGAATATAAAACTAAATGTAAAATAATAAAACTTAAATGACTACAAATATATAAAAATAAATTTAAACAAAATTTAAAATAAAAAGAAACATAATTTATTTTAAAAACAATTTCATATTTGACACTTGTTAATATTTTAACTTAAAATTAAAAAAATAAGGGAAATGGGAAGAATAGAATTAAAATGAGGAAAAAAGGTAAAAATACTTTAAACAAATTTCCTTAGAAATTAATATATCCCATAACGGATTTAAACTTCGTGTTACTGTGAATTGTTTGTTTAAAAAGCCAGGGATGTATAATGCATATCCCAATATAATATAAATGCCTTTTATCTAAGAAAAGTTGGTCTCGTTTTTTTTAAACCTATCCACACTGTGAGAAAAACTTATAGTTTTTATTAAATAAACAAAATTGTTTTGACTTTTCTTTTACTTTCTATAGGAATACTTTTTTTTTTAAATTAGAATTTATTTATCTTTTTCTTGTTATTATGGCACTCTGGAGTCTATACAGCGGTTTGCAAAAAAATTATGTGGATTTCTTTTATTTCATTTTGCTTGTTAAACAAACTAAATATTAACAAATTAAATTTGAATTAGGGAAGACGTTTCATTTCTTGAATATGTATTTTTTATATTACAGAATTTTAAATTACCAGCTGAAAAATAATCACAATTTTTAAAAGAATAAAATAATTAAGAAATTAAAATGTTGTGTTGTAATAAATAAGTATATAAAAAAAAATAATAGTTGAACTTACTACTAATGAAAATAAAAGTATTAGTAACAAAATATATGATAATAATTTTTCTTAACTAAATAACGAAAAAAGTCTTAAAAAATTAAATTTCTAAATAATAAATTATTTATCATATGTATACTAAAGCTGCTCTTTCAAGTAAAAGAAGATTTCTTTTGCACATTAAGGCGATTTATTTCTTTATAGGGTATTCAAATGTAAGAGAAGGTTATACTCTAGGATTTCCCATTTCGAAAATATTTTCCAAATTATTACTAAGTAATACATAAGACCAGATTCACAACAATAGCAATATTTTCCCTTGGTGTTCACAATAGATCAAAAATTTCTATCACGAGCACACACATTTTAAATAGGAAAATGTTTGCAAATTTTGTCTCGAACAATATTACAAAATATTTATTCTAAGCTAAACAAAAATTTCACACAAATGGTTTCAAGTTTTTACTTAAAAATGAACGGAAAGTATATGAAATACTTTGGGGGAAAAAATAGAAGAAAAACGAAATATTTGCTATCATTGTGAAAGAAGGTTAAACGAAAATTTGATATTAATTTTAATATATATAATGTATAATAAATAATTGACGAAAAAATTATTTTCTATTTTTTTTTTTTTTATTAAATTGTATTATTCTGAGATTTAAATAGAAAAATAGCACCTGTTACGATTTTTTCCAATGGTTAAAATTTTTTATTTCTTTTGTTTTCACTATGACCAGAATATCCAACGTTCAATTACATATTACGTTATTGAAAAATTGGTACTTAAAGTGTGAAGTATTTTAAGTGGAATACTTTTATGAACTTTAAAAATAAGTTATCTAACAGCATGTTCATGGATTTCGAACGTCATCGTTCGCATAGAAAATAACATTAAAAACAAAAACAAACTTCGAACAATGTTCGATTTCCGTTTTTGTCTTAAATGTTATTTTCTATGCGAACGATGACGTTCCATATCGTTAAACAGGCAGTAAGTAATTTTTGGGAATACAAAATGTTTAATTCAAGATTTCGTATGTCGTGCTTAATAAGTTTTGAATATTTCGTTTTTTAATTGCACTCGAATTCGCGTTCGAGAACATGACCAGTGGATAGAATATCTTAAAAAATTTTCTGTTTGATTATATTAACATTGTTTAGCAATTAATATTTTGATTTGTTTAAAGCAATACTCAATGATTCAAGTCTGATGTAGTAAAAACTTAAAAAACCCGTTTTTTTGCAATTCTCTATATATAAAAAATGGCAGTTAAAATGTAATTAGTTTAGCATTTCCAGGCGCGCTGGCTTATATTGTGAATGATTTACAGCTAATTTTTGTTATGATTGCTATTGTGAATATTTCACAGCAGAGCTGTGCTATCTTAAATCATTTAGTTAAAAATGCTGTTTCTTAACCGTCTCTTACATTAAAATACACTGTTACAAAATAAATATCCTATTTGTATTACAATTAACTCAAATATAGTCTACAAGAAAATGAATGAAAATATATTTAATTTCGTTAAAATGATTACTTCTTTGCGTAGTATGTATGTTTGTTTGGTTATGTTTAAAATTTCAGGGAAGGTGAAAGTATTTGTTTTTATGGTGTTTTATGTAAGTTTACCAAGTTTAGAGTCCTTTTCGAAAAGACTAGTTGATTTGTTTCTTACTTTTTCATAAAAAGAGATAGAAAAATTTATAAAATTATAAAAATGCCTAAGCATTTTTAAACTTAATTTTAAAAATGTATGTACCTATACAAAATTGCTTTTTAAATTTAGGAAATTTTCCTGTGTTTTTAATGCCCAGTTTATCTATTCGTTTTTAGCAAAACTGCTTAAAAAGGACTCTTTTATGCTCTTTTGGTTAAAATAATAATCAATATTTTTAGTTTTTAAAATATTAAAAAGAAAATAAGATTTTTAGTTTAAAAACATTTAAGAAAAATCATTGTATACTTAAGTTTGTTGATATTATCATAGAGATCCGAATATTGAGTGTATATGTGGATGTATAGGAATAGCATGGGAAAGTGTTGGTGGATGTGGCCCTGTGGGTGGTGGTGGTGGATGAGCTGGGGGCGGTTGATTGTGAGCGTGCGTTGTATGACCCTGATGATGGTGAGAAGAAGTTGCTGTGGCCGCTGCTGCTACAGCAGCTGCTGTCGGTGGCATGCCTCCTACAGGCGGCAAAGTTATTGACAGAGTTACAGTTTGTGGTGTGGCTGAACTGCTTGCATGTTGTTGCTGCTGCTGTTGATGATGATTATGGGCTGTTGTTGTATTCGAACTACCACCTCCACTATTAGCAGTGGCCCCACCAGCTCCAGCCGACGTCGCAGTTGCCGTGCCAGATCCTGTATTAGGAGGATGTCACTGAGCCACTACTGAAGCGCCAGCATTTTGCTGTACCACCACCCCCGGTGCTACTGAATTTGCCACACTTACTGATACCGCCGATTGTCCAGGACCTGCATGTGCTGCTTGGGGCTGTCCCTGAAAGGGATGCTGGAATGGTGGTCCATAACATTGCGGAAAGTACAACTCATTTTTTACTTGTGATCCCGTATTTGCTCCACCACCTCCCATTGATCGTGGTAGTATATTGTTTTTATTATCGCCCGGTTGTGTGACTGGATTATTATTGTTAAGAAACTGTTGTGCTGCTGCATTTTTGGTTTCGTTCATTAAATGATTGGCCGCGGCAGCAGCTGCTGCTGTTGCCACTGCGGCCGCTGAGTGTGTTGTATTGCTATTGGTATTATTAGCCCTTCGTGTCTTTGTTGCACTCGGGTTCATGTGGTTGTCAATGTGCTTGGTCACTTCGTTTTCGGTAGCGAAACGTCGACGACAATTTGGCATCGGACAGCAGAAGGGTCGGTCACCCTAAAAAGATTTTGGAAATAGAATCAAGGAATTAAAAAAAAAAAATCATTAGGACAAGAAGAGTATGGTAAAATATATGGATATGTATAGACTTATGTAACAAAATTCAGTTTGTTTGAAACATGGTGTAATAATAGAGGAGGAATAATATTTTTGACATAAAATAAAAAAGGTTAAGTCTTAGTTCGAATTATCAGGAGCAGTGTTCGAAAATAAATCGAACATTATGAAACGTGCGGTACACACAGCCAAAAATGATATCTAGTTGTTTGGTGTTTGTGTACAACCCTTAATATGTACCTTTAATAAAAATTTTTAAGAAAGTAACAAACAGTATGTAGTGTTCTGTTTTTCGTTATAAAACGGAGAAGTTGTAGTGATTCTGTAGATATTCATTATATTTTAAAGTTCTTTAGTGCTTTCTTTTTTACATCGATGAAGGAATGAGCAAAAAAAAAAAAAAAATGGTAGCAACACTTTTCACAAGTATTGTTGTTTGGTAATTTTAACTTATATGCTGAACAGAACACAACTAAGTTTGTGTTTTTTTTTGAAAAACTGAACGCAATGAACTGTTTTCATATTTATGTTGATTTAGATTAGTACAGTATTTTTATTGTGTACAAAGATCACAAACAGAGAAACGTTTTTTAAGGCATTCACTACATAAACACTATTAGCGTTTGTGTTTTCCTTATTTCTATCGTACCGAGCACAAAAGAGCAATATTTAATGTTTATTTTGGAACACTGATAAGGAGTCAAAGTTGTCTAAGAATGTTTTTTCCAGAAAAACTGAGTTTATTTGTGAGAGAAGAGAACATGCTTTTCTTCTCTCGTCCATAAGCTTAGACTTTCTGAAAGCAAACTTTCATAGTGTGAACCCAGACTAATTCGTAATATATTTAACATCTGCCAACCCTGGCCCGTTATAGCGCCAGTTCTGCTTTAGACACATACCGCTCATTTATTTCAACAGTGACATAACGCAAAAAAAATCCATTTCGAGATAAACGCGTTTAAAGTTTTGAATTGCGCTAACCACTTAGCAAAACTAACGACATTCTCTTCACACAAGGAAAGGAAAAATAATTTTTTTTTTTTGCACTAGTGAAGTAAATGAGCAATATATACTACGGCTGACCTTATTCTAAACGTAAAACTCCTCCCTAAGTCTAATTTTATTTATACATAGCACAAGGTTTAAAAGTCTAACTAGTCCTCTACTGATATACAAAATATCAAAGAAATCGGGCTAGCTATTTAGATTAAAAAGCTTTGTTTTGTGAACTTTAAAATTAATTTACAACATTCTTTTGACATTTTGTTTCAGCCTAAAGGGAGTTTTCAAACTTCCACCCGCTACTTTTAGATACATTTCTAAAATTCCCTAATAAACTTTTTCATTCTACCACTACCTGGTGCGTTCTTGTATGCTGATCCAAAATCGCCTTTTGCCGGAAATCTTTACCACATTGAGCACATTTATACGGTTTCTCTCCGGTGTGAATTCGTATATGCTGGAAATAAAACAATTATTAAGAAAAATTATTTAAAAAATCTCAAAAAAAATTACCTGATTTAATATGGTTCTTTGACGGAAGAAACGCGGACAATACAGACAACCAAATGGTTTTTCATTGGTATGTATTCGTAAATGTTGTGTCAAATGTGACTGCTGACGGAAACGTTTACCACATTCGGGACATGGATAAGGACGCGATTCGATATGTATGCAACCATGCTGTAGTAATGTGGTCTTCTGTTTGAATTCCTTATCACAAATGGGACAACGAACATACAATGGCATGTTAGCCGGACGGATGCCAATGTGTGATAAAACATCGGGTAAGATTTTTTGACCTGAAAAGGGGCATTATTAAGAATTATTTTAAAGTTCTTGAGGTAAAAAAAGAAAAAAAAATTGATAAGTTACTTAGTGCTGGTTGTAGATCTGTTTAAAAACTGTTTCAATGATTTTTTTTCCTTTTTGTATTTACTTAAGAAATGAATTTAAATTTTAAAGTAGACACGCATTAACGTTTACGCCAGCCTTTGTGCCTTTGTATTTAAAATATACGTTCTAATTTGACAACGCATCTACGTCGTACACTTCAACGTTCATACGGTTATTTTCAACAAAATTTACAAATTAAAAAAAATAAAATTTTGAGGTTATTTAAAATAAAACCGACAAATTAGTATAAAAGGAAATAATAGTAAGTTATGGTCTCATTTCTTTTAAGCAAACCAAAATGTAAGAATAACTATTTTGATTCTAAAGGTGTATTAAGGGTTTTTTTTAATTAAAGTACCCAGTTAAGACTAAAACCTGCCATAAGTCCCATTTAATTTATGTATTTTGGATTATATAATAGTTTCGATACTTCAAACTTTATATAAAGACTGTAAAAGGGCTCTTTATACCCACCTTTACCATCTTTAAAGTATGCAGGATAGTGTATACCACCATCTTGGCCACCTTGAGAATCCTCGTCGTGATAACCATCTCCAGCAATGCCGTTTTTAGTATCATTTTCCTCGCCCGGAAATGGTACATCCTGGGGCCATAAAGTCGGATGGGGTCCATTTTTAAAGATAAGATGCGGCGAGACATCTATTTAAAATAAAAAAAAAAATACAAATTCATTAGTTTTCAACAAAACAGATACAAGTTTTAAAATTTCATAAAATCTAAGCTAAACTACTAAGTTTGAGATAGTGAAAATGTAGAGAAACGGCAAAGTGCTTCAGCACTTTCCTTAGTAGGATTAAAAAGTTTTAAAAATTTTCTTTTTAATTAAGAGAAAGGTAGAGAGAGAGAGAGCCATACAGTTAATATTAAACATAAATTTTGAAAGTTTTTGCCAGATTTTTCTTTACAAAAAAGATTTTCCAAAATAATGGCCTTAAAGGCGAATATTTCTAAAATGGAAACAAAATTTTGAAAATTTTAAGGCGAACGAGTTTTTGTTTTAGTATTTTGGAGGCCTTTTAAAGCCATTAGTTTTGGAAAATCAAGCCAATTCCTTGTTAACAAAGTGCTTTGTAGATAATTCTTTAAAATATATTCCAAATTTTTCTAAAAAAAGTGAATTTTGAAAAAAATATATTATGCCAAAATTTTGCCCTAAACTGTAACTCTCGTTTCATTTTTGGTTTGATTTTGCAAAATTTCTGTTCTAATTTTTTTTTTCAAGAATTTATTCAAGAACTGTCGCTCGCCTTGGTGGGTTCGCACATGTTGATTAAGGATGGCCTTCTGGCGAAAGTGCTTGCCGCACTCGGGACACGCAAAGGGCTTCTCACCCGAATGGATGCGAACATGTTGATTCAGTATCGCCCGCTGTCGAAAGCCTCGATTGCAGTATCCGCACGTAAAGGGCTTTTCATTGGCATGTATGCGTAAGTGCTGCGTTAGATGCGATTGCTGGCGAAAACGTTTGCCGCATTCCGAACACGGATATGGACGAGCATCGGTGTGTATGCGATCATGCTGAAGCAGGGTGCTTTTCTGTTTGAAATCTTTGCCACAAGTCAGACACTTAAACAGTCTTAGATCACTATGAGGTTTAGGAGGTTTATGACTGCCCGACGTTGAATTGTTATTGCTGCTAGAGGTGGGATGACGTCCGCCGGGGCCATTGGTGGTTGTATTGTGATTGGAGCCATTCTGCTGATTATTGCTATTGGAAGGGCCGTTTTGTCCGGGTAAAAGTTCCGGCAAGGTATAACCCTCTAAACCATTTGAGGGACCATTGGCCGTACTTTGATCCATGCTGCCGTTTAGACCTGGCAACACGGGTTTGTTGAGATAGTGTAGGGGTGGGAAACCAGGTGGTGCCATAAGGGCACCCTGACCCGGATGTCGGGGGGCATAGTAGCCGGATAGTTCTCCGTTTGTTGTAGGAAAATTACTGTGATCGTTAGGTTGGCCGTTTTGTTGTACATGAGGATTATTCCCCGCCGGGTTGTCTGCAGAGCCGGTAGCACTGCCGTTTTGTTGCTGATGCTGTTGGGGATCATTTGAGCTTTGGTTTGGATTGTTTTGTTGGCTGGAGTTTTGATGTTGGAGACCAGAAGCCTAAAAAAGAAAAAAAAATTAATTCTCGTTGGAAAAGTTTTTTAGTACTTCAAAAGTTTTTTTACACTTTTTTTAAAGTACCTAAGTTCTTTTTGGCAAGAAAAAACTTTTAAAATTCAAAAAGGCACTTTGAAAATTTTTTTTTTAAAAGAAATAATGAAAACATCTCCTCTTTCTTCAATTTACCTTGGCCCTCACCTGATTCATATTCACATCATCCTCATTGCTGCCATTTGCTCTTTGTTGCTGCTGTTGTGGCGGATAGGGACTGGTTGAGGGCGAACCTTGTTGCCGTACACCACCAGCTCCCCCACCGCCGCCTCCTCCTGCATCACCACCATTTTCTCTTACATTTGGATCACCATTCGGTGAAGTAGGCTGTGGTCCATTTGTAGCAGCCGTTTGTCCATTCGCCGCAATTTGCGCCGCTGCATTTTGTTGTTGCTGTTGTGCGCTTAAATGGGTTTGAGCCTGCTGCTGTATGCCCGGATACATTTCACTACCCCACTGTGTGGCCGAGCCGCCAATAGCCGCTGCATTTCTCTCTGCCTCTTGAGAGTCTTTATAAAGAACATAAGGCTGCCCCGTATCCTGGGTAATGCAGTACATAATTTGACGCGGCACTTTCAGTCCGGCTGCTATGCAGGCCGCAAAGGAGGCGGAAAAATTTATAGCCATTCTGTTGGTTTTTGGTTTATGTCTAAGCTATATGTAGCGTAATTTTTATATAAAGGTTTAAGTATTTGCTATATGACTAATCGCTTAGCTAATTGAACACACTCTCAGTGAGTTTCTTAATTTTACACTCTCAGCTTAATTGTCATTTTATTTTTTGTATAAGTTTGAACTTTACATATTTGTTTTTATCTCTTTTTTAATAAAAGTTTTGCGTTTTTAATCTCTGCTTCTCGTTTATTTTTAGGGGTTTAAATCTCTAGTTTATTCTCTTTTTTATATGCCGTTTTCTGTTTTTAAAATTTGTCTCTTTAAAGTTTAATTATTTCCTTTCTTCTTATAATTTATTATATTATTATTTATTGTATAACTTTTTATTTTTTTTTATTCTTTTAATAAAATTTTTATTTCTCCAAATAATTAAAAATATTGTTAGAAAATTTTGAATTTTTACCAAAATTTTTTTTTCATAATTTTTTTTTTTGCCAGTGTTGAATAGAAAATTCTTTTTCTCAATTTTGCTCAACTGCTGTTAATTACTTCTTTTATGATTGTTGTAAAACTTTTACTTTTGTTGCCAACTGTAAATATAAAAAAAATGTTTAAAAGTCATTAAAAAAAATTAATATTAAAATTACAAAAGATTGTATACGAAGTTTTTTTTTTAAATTTTTTCCTCTATTAAAAGTGAATTTAAAATGCAAATGTATGTATGTATTTGATTTATATGCAAAGAAGAATTGAACCATTCATTGATTCATTTCAAGTTCACAGCTCAAATATTATATAAAGAAATAAAAGATTTTAATATGCAAACTGCATTTTCTTAAAGAATAAAATAAAAATAATTTTAAAAAAACCTTGTGTAAAGAGATATGAGTACGCTTAAGTGACAAAGACATTAACCCCTTGAATGTAATATTATGTAAATCAGTCTCTAAAGGGGATACAAAGAAATTGCTGGTTAATCAAACAGAGAGGGGGAGAGAGAGATAGAGGAAGGGAAATAAAGAGATTTTATAATAACGAAAATTTATGCTAAAAGTTCAACTATATTTTCTTTTACCGCGAATAAAGTTTTCTATGCCTTTTCCCTACAAATGTACGAAAAACAAGCAATATGACGAGAGAATAGACTAATAACTTCTCGTTCACAAGAGGTTAGGTTCCTTGGACAGTCGTCAACAAGAAGCTTTCTTGGGTCCTTCAGTGCACCCTTTGTGATATCCAGCGCCAATGCCCATTCAATGCAGAATTCAACTAATTCGTCTTCCTAATAAAGAGAAGGAGCAAACTTAGTTCTATCTTCGATAGATCATCCAAACAAGCAAGCACTGGTTTCCCCAGGTATCTCTCCCTAATATACCGATTTCCAGGACACTGACACAAAAAATGAAACACAGTTTCCTCTATGACAGCTTATACTCATTCACTTTGTATGAGCCCCTAAAGGCCAGTTCACAGCTATCACTGAGATTACTGTTCCAATCTGTTCCTTATTGAACCTAAGTAAAGATCAAATACTCCATTTATTATAGCCAGGCCACAATGTCCTGGATACGGAGCAGGTGAATTCACGAGACCACCCCAACTTTGGAAATCTATTATCTAGACGGCCACCATGTTTGGCAAGCTCATCTGTGAATTGATTACCCCGGCTGTTCAGATGCCCTGGTATCCACATTAGCATTATTTTCGAATGCTTCAGAATCTCATTTAAAGAGATCCAACATTCTGCAGTTAACTTTAATGAAGTTTAGACACCTGTTAGAGATGCGATAGTGCAGAGATTTCCGCCTGCAGAACACAACGGTCATCCGGCAGACGAAAGAGAATCTTTATATCAAGTTCCTCTATGCAGAAATCCCCTCCAACTCTACTGCCTTTCTTCAAATCGTTAGTATAGATCCTTGGGGTCGGTTCTGTAAATAGCAGTTTATAGTCCAACAAATGCTACATTGGCAAGAAAAGTTCTAGTATGAAGATCTAAGAACTAAATTAACCCTTTTATCCCCTTGTGGGTTAACATTTTACTAATAGCACATTAAGGCAAAGGGTAACAACTCATCATCAAACAAAGAATTTATTTAAACAACAACGAAAATACCAGCAATCTAAACGAAAACTACAATGAAATGACTATAAAAATACTCTCCATAAAATTGTTGTAAATATATTATTGTGAAATTATATGGGGGCAAGATCAAGCTTTAAGTTTTTTTTTGTCTGAAATACACAGATTTTATGAAGAAAAAAAAAAATGGAAATAATGAAAAAGAAACAGCAATAAAAGCACATATATATATTTATGTACATACATATGGACTTACTTAAATAGACTGGCAGTAAAGTCATGATCATCTGTTAAACGAAGTGTTCTTTCTGTTCTTAAAAATATTTAACGAAATTTTTTTTTGTGTTTAAGGAGTGCCCTGCCTGTGTGCCTGACAACTCTGACTATAATGTCCAACAGACTTGTTTCATAGGAATTCTTTTGTTTCCCTTCCCCTTTGCAGGTCTTTTTGAAACTCCTTTTGAATTTTTTATTTAAGCCAACACTTTGACAATGTTTCGTGCAATTCAAGAAATCGTTTTTTTTTTTTTTTTTTTTAAATAATTTTTTGCCAATTTCGCTTTTGTTTCTTAATGCGGGATCAAGGTCTTTGTGTAAGATGAATAAAAAATCGCTTTATATACTTGATCGTTTATTTAAATAAAAATATTTTTTGTTATTGTCTACTTGAAAGTAGAGAACAATTATAAATTGTGTTTCGCTAATATCTTTTTAAAATGAATAAAAATCCATTTACAGAATTTATTTTCTGTAAAAAAACTGATTTTAATGTTAATTAAATGAGGGGGAAAAAGGTTGTGAAAATAAAACTATTTTGTAAGCAAAATCTTAATTGAAATCGTTAAAGGTAGCACAAGGGTCGTAAGCAGTGGGGGCAAATAGTTAACACACACACTGGTAACACTAAATCATCATAGGTGACCAGTAATATCAACTATGTTTCTAGTTTTAAAAAGCTTTTAATAATGGGAGGTTTTTTTTTAGCTGCCTGCAAACTTTCAATATCGATAACTATGAACGAGATTTCTGTATGACGTTCTTAATTCCCAATTTTTCATATTTGATAAAAACATACACTGAAATTTATTGTTGAGGGAAAGCTAGCTTCTATGCGCATTTCACTGGTTGCTTAGGCCAGATCATCAGGAAACCTTTTTCAAAGATTTTAGAAAAGCTAAACATATTATACAAATAAAACCTTAAAGCGAATAAGAATTATAAGCACTCAACGTGTTACTTGTAACAATATCAAAGCTTAAACAAAACACCAACAATAAACCGTGAGTTTATCGTTTCTTCCTTATGGGATATTTCTATTTAGTAAGGTTTGAACAATTTGTGAAAATTTACTTTAAAAAATAAATCTGTTCGCGATGTTCATAGAGCACTGGGTCCATTTTACGAAGTTCATTTCTGATTGAATGACTACGTCAAGAAGCAAAATTGCCGTATATGGAGTAGTGCTGGGAAACTATCGATAGTACTATCTATAGTCGTAGACTATCGAAAATATCGATAGGAAAAATATCAATATCGATATTATAATTATTTAAAATACAGCCATGAAGACATGTTACAGCAGCAATACACACACCGTTTTTTGCCGCAAGTTTTTACTTGCTATTTTAATTCGCGCTGAATTACAGCAATGAATACAAACAACAAGAATGGCAAGAAGGCCTTTATGCCAAAATTTTTATATGTTTACGTAGGGACTGAGATGTCAGATAGTTTTATGATGTTGTAAAAAAAGCAAATAAAAATGCAATTGCGAGCATAGGATAAAACAATGAACGACCATTAGAGGAAAAGTCCGCTAGATTGATGACCATTTGGGTTGAGCATCAAATCCAATTTAGAACATTATCAAAGTTGCAATAAAATATCTTATAGTCCCTGTTACTTTGGTTCCTTCGGAAAGGTGCTTATCAGCATCACAATTTTTAAAAACTGTCATCTAAAATAACGTGCGTACATACATACGTCTCTTACGTTCAATAAAGATAAAAAAAACAACGAAGGGTGCGTTCGTAAATGCATCACTGCGCTGCATCAGAAAAGCAAACTTTTTATAAAGCCGATAAAAAATAATTATAATTTTTTTTATTGTATGTCTATTATTTTTGTGGAGTATTTCACAATTTTTTGGTCCACATTTACTTCACTGATAAATATATAACGATTTGAAATCACTGATGCAGCGCAGTGATGCATTTACTAACGCACCCGAACTGTATCCTGATAAAAAACTAGTTTGTTTTCCTACTTAAGTACACACATTCAGTCGATAGTAAAATCGATATATCGATAGTGAAATCTGAACTATCGGTAAATATCGATAGTAGAAAATATCGATGGTATCCCAGCACTAATATGGAGCGAAGACAATCCTTAAAGGCCAGTTTACACGGTAATACAATGTATTACGACTTTGTAGAATCAAAATAATATGAAATTCTCTCCGTGTTTAAAAGAAAAAAATAAAAGTCTGTTGAGAGTATACTTTATGTTTACACGGATGGTATAAGTAAAATCAAAAATAATAACAAAAAAGCAGATGGTTGCAGTTTTACAATTTTTACAAAAACAACATGAAAATTTCCTAAGTTGTTTTTGTAATTGTATAAAAATGCTACCACCTTCAATATACTCCGTTAAAATGCACCTCTGGTGTGATGAAAATACATAAGTTTCTAAAATGGTTTAGAAAAAAACCATTTACCGACCGCGCTTGTCAGATTTTGTATTCGTATTCTCTCTTACTCAATGCATTTTGCTTTTACATGATAAGATTTCTCTCATTCTACATTATGTCGTAATACAATGTATTACCGTGTAAACTGGCCTTAAGCCGTTAACGAATCACCATTACAATTAATAAAATTGACTGTTTGGTGCAGCTTACACGTTTTTGCTGAATACGCAAGGATTTGCTGTTACGGAGAACGGCGGCGAGCACTATCCAGCCATTCTAACTGAATTTAAGTTTCTAAAAATTAACCAGCTAAACATCAACTTCATTTTGTTCCTACAAGACGTCGCAACTTGCCATACAGCGCGCTTTAAAATTGATTTATTGCTAAATCAATTTGCTGTCAACTTTATTTCCCGAAGTGGATCTGTTTACCTTCCGTTTTCCGTTCTTGTTTAGGTATGGCTGTTAGAAATGAAATTAAAAACTTATATACATGCATGCATACATATCGTCGCAGGTATTAAAGAACGCTGTACCTGACAAAACATAAAATGTTCACCAGAGCCAAAACACCTGTATGAAAGAAAGTAGAAAAAAGTTCATATCACAACAACTATACAACTTAGGAACATGATTTTAAAAACGTATTTTTACTTTTTCTCGCCTCTCAAGTCTATTATTCCCGGTGATTCTGCGGCTTACAGCAAACGTTTTTTTTTTTATTTTTTTTGCGTAAGTGATTTTTTTTTCATTATACAAATATGGGACCAGGAACAATCGACGCAGTATTTTTATACCCTCCACCACAATTAGTTGTGAAGAGGGTATATTAAGTTTGTCATTCCGTGTGAAACTTTTTTATTATTCATCTCAGACCCCATAAAGTATATGTATATATTCTGGGTCCTTGAGTAATTCTAAGTCGATTTAGCCATGTCCGTCTGTCTGTCCGTCTGTTGAAAACACGCTCACTTTCGAACAACTCAAAACAAATGAACAAACTTGGTGCCAAATTGAAACCACCACCTAAAAAAGTTGATAATTTTGTTACAAAAAATAACATAAATGCTGGAACAAGGCACGGAATGAGATAAGATTTTGCAAAAATTTGTTTTATTTGACTGGAAATAATGCTGTTAAATTTCGTGAAGATCCGTCCATAATTTACCCTAAGCCCCATATAAACAATACTCCCGGAAAACAGTTTAGTACGCCTAAAACCGTAAAAAATAACGCTAGCGTAACAAAATTTGGAACGTCACAGTTTTATAGGACTATAAATGATACTGTGAAATTTCGTGAAGATCGGTACATAATTTACCCTAGGCCCCATAGAAACCCTACTCCCGGAAAACAGTTTAGTACATGCTAGCATAACAGAAATTGGTACGTCATAGTTTTAAAGGACTAGAAATGACGATGTGAAATTTCGTGATGATCGGTTCATAATTTACCCTAGGCCCCATATAAACCCTACTACCGGAAAACAGTTAAGTCGCCTAAAACCATAATTAATAACAAATCGTCACAGTTTAAGATAATAATAACATCATACAGATATTACTCCTTAAACATTTGAACTGTCGGTGGAAGGTATCAAAGATTCGGCACAGCCGAATATAGCACTCTAACTTGGTTTCTGGTAAAAATTATGCAAAAAAACGTATTTTCGATTTTTTGTCAGTTACAGCGTTCTTTAATTTCTACGACGATATAAACTTTTCCTCCGGTGCTGAAGGGTATACAAATTTAACACAAATCTTAAAATTGTCTTTATGCATTAAACAAAATGAAATACATACTACAAGGCAATACGGCTGCAGGTTGTTGTCTATGATGCTTTTGTCGTTGTAGTCAAATTTAATTTATTTCTATGTCATCGTCCAGGAGGCAAATCACGGAATTCGATATCGATCAAAACTACAATACAATTGAAAAAGAATTTGATCGATATTGAATGACGTTATTTGCCCCCTTTTGTTGCAGCAATTCTTGAGCAGGGTTACCGTTGGAAATTTTCGAAAAGGGTCACAAAAAGGGGATTTTCCAGAAAAAGGGGTCAAAAAAAGGGTATTTCAATAAAAAAAGGGTCAAGTTTTTTATAAGCAGTATTTCCCATTTAAATGAACCTGATAAGACCAAGTTTTTTTATGAGCAAACAAAAAAATAATATTCCAGTTAGGAAGAGCTCAAAAAACTTTTTTATGGAATGCTCTGTCCTGTATTTAACACCTGACAAAAAGTTTATTCTTTATCATTATACATAGCTAAATTTTGAATACTTTTTATGTAATTTTCCGATTTAGCGATGTCAAAAAATTTTAGTGTTTGTTTTAAATGTTGCAATCGTTCGCGAATTGTAAAAATTTTCTCGATTAAAGCGATTTTTCCTGTAAGTGTCAGATTTTTTAAAGCTTTTACGATTTTTAATAAATATAAGACTTTGCTATCATACCGCTGTTACCAAATATTTGGGAAATTCCGCTAATTTAGCAATTTTTACCTCTTGTTTTCATTCCTGTTAGGGCACTCTCAACACTGTCGATTCAAAAGGAGGCGAAAAGTTCAATACCTTTTGCAGAGCTGCCGTTTTTGGTTATTTCTAACCAAAATTGGTTATATTTTTTTCCAATGTGGAGATGTAAATATTTTTTTGATTTTGGTTACTTTTTTCTAAAATAATAATACGTACGAATGTGTTTTTCCTTATACAATTATTAACGAGCTCGAATAATTTGTACTGTGTACTACGATTTTTTCATTATTTGTTTCCAATGAAAGGAAGTTTTTTATAATTTATCGAAAACAAAAAATCCCTTTCAAAACAGCAACCAATTAATTTTTTTAAGATTTTTGCTAATAAAATATTGCCATTTTTGATTTTTTAATTAAAAACGCCATGTTTTTAAATCGAAAACAAATGAAGTTTTAATCAATGGAGATTTTAAATATTTTTTTAAATGGACGGTGTTTTTCTTGATTTTAAGAGTAGTAAAGATAAGTAGTACTTAAAGTAGGAAGTGCATAAAATTATGTGGAATCGATTTCAGAAAATTACTGAAAAATAACACAAAAGTCGTTTCAGTGCTTCTAAAAACTTGAAAACAAGTTTAATGTTCTGAATTTATTTACATATATAAATATTTGAAAATACACATAGGAATTATAGAGAGAAAAAAGTTTTTTTATAATGTTTTAGATATAAATCTTATATTGTGATTAATTCGACCTTTATAATGTATTAATAAAATAACTTTTTTTCTTTTGAGATATATGTAAATTAGAAAATATTTACATAAAATGCATTTCGCATATCGCCAATCGTTTTAAATTTCGCCAAAATAATCGCCATATCGCCAAACGTTAAATTCCATCGACAAAAGGATTAAGAAATCGCCACATTTGACAGTCCTGCCAATAACAGCTAAAAAGCGGAAAACAATTTTCCATTTTTGTTGTTTATAACTGTTAATTAAAAAATATTCAATTTATTAACCTTCAATATACTTCGTATGGAAATTTTACGGGTTTAACTCTTATAAAATACAAATTGTTTTTACTATAACGTGCAAATACCCTTTACTTAAATACAATGTAACTTGAAATAAATTTTAATGATTTTCTCAATTAATAAAAGGAATTATAAATTTGATTATATTTTTTTACATTTGGTAACTTTTTCAAAAATGTTGGTTGTAAAAATTGTATTGGTTGTGGCAGCACTGACCTTTTGCCATTATTAAGGGAGAATTATTTTGAATAAAACATGCTACTCTTTAAGAGAGGAAAACACCAATTTACATTTTTTTAATAAAATGTCAAATTTTTGTTTTGAAAAGAAACCACCGTAAAAAATAACAAATATTTATGGGAGTTATGTTTCCTTTTAGGGAAATTGTACTTTACTATCAAAAATCAAGGAGAAGAAAGCATGGAATTATAAGTTTATACTTTGAGTCTGTTCCATATCAAGCAATGCTTATTTCGAAAACATTTGTTTAGCACTTCTGTTCCGCAGTGTTGACAAAAAACAAAATGTGAAAGCTATTTCCAAAAAAGGGTCAAAAAGTGTCACAAAATAGGTGATAATGATACAAAAGTATAATTAAAAAAAAGGGTCATAAAAGGTATCAACACCGTCGAAAAAGTGTCAAATTGATACTTTAGTATCACAACGGTAACCAGTGATGTTAACCGTACGGTAATTACCCTTTTTTACGGTAATTTTGAGCCCCAAAAGGTAGCAAGGTAATTTCATTTAAAAAACGGTAATATTAAGATTTGGGTTTTTGATATTCATATATATACATACATATGAAGGCTTTATGATCCTAACTTTTGAGAAGCGATTTTCATGAATGTAATACAAAAAGTTAAGAATGTTATGTTTCTGCAAATGCTTAGGTTTCAGTGATAAGTGTAAACTATGAAAAATTAAATAACTCATTGTATACAATTAATTGCATTTTTAACATTTTGGTTGTTTCAAAATCAACAATTGTTTAAGCATTTAAAATAGCCGTAATGTGATGCATTTAACTATAGTAATTATTAAAAATTTTCAATATTTTGGTTTAAAATGTATTTCAAAACAAAGCTTTTCATGAAAATTTTTCATAAAACATATTTAAAATTTTAATAAATTAAAAAAACCTTTGCGTACGGTAATTTCTTTCCAGAAAAGGTAATTTTAAGAGGGCCGTACGGTAATGAAAAAATAAAAGTTAACATCACTGACGGTAACGCTGTTCTTGAGTTTTATTGGTGAGAGAGGTGAGAAGATTGGAGAAGGTTACTTAGTGTCATGTTCTCTGCAATTCTGTTTTGTTTTGTTATTCTCACACTATGCAACTTGAAGTTGGCTTTAGGTGTATTTATATTTATATATAAAATATAAAAAGAAAAAGAGGAAAGACAAGATAAAAATACAAAAATTGCAAGACAAAAATTTCATAGTCTGGACACTAATGCAATTTCCAATTAGAATTTTAAAAAAATTGCAGCAACAAAAATTGCAAGTCTGGATGATGTCTATTTTTGTCAACTACAGAAAAATACTATATTTGCAGCCAGCAGCATTTGTAGTCGTATATTCGTGTAGCCTGCCGAGTGAACTTGTTTAATGCATTTATTTTTTTTTTAAATTTTGTACAATTCTGTTTTGCTCTTTCTCATGTTGGCGCCAAAATATGTTTATTGTGTTTTGCTTATTTTAAACAAAAATATTCATTTCTTTTCGAAATAAACAAAAATTTTCTTTTCTTTCCCGGTACAAATATTTGTTAATTTTTGCATAAAAATCTTTAAGAAAGAAACATTTCTATTTAATTTCTTCTCTTATGTTTATTTAAACGAATAATAAATAAACACAAAGAATATAAATAAAAAGCAGAAAATGAAATGAATAATATTTTTTTTTTTGGCAATTGCCGGTAAATTAACTTCAAGGTTATTTAAAAAATATTTTATCAAACTATTGCAGTATTACTTTTTATAGTTTCAAAGACAGAAAATAAAATTCTTAATAGATAAAAAAAGAAACAAATTGAAAACTTAGAGCTTTTCATAAACACGCTACATAAGAAACACAGAGATAAAAAAACAAGTCATTTCAAATGCCAGTAAGATAGAGATTTATGTTAGAAACAACACTTGAAAATAGTCACGACTAAATATCGCTTATTTGCTTCAAGAATGACATAACTCAAAAAAAAAATCCACTTCGAGAAAATCATCGTTTAAAGTTTTTGATTTGTTCTAACCACTTAGAAAATAACCGACACATTTTCTTTTAATAAAAAAATTTATTTCAAATAAAAAAAATTGTGATATTAATTAAAAAACTAGTTAAATTTCGACCAGTAAACAAATTAATAGTATTAATTAAACATTTAATTCACTTGATTAAACGTTCATCTCACCTAATTAAATGTTTAATTCACTTGACTAAATTTTTAATTAAAACCGATTTTATGTTTGATTAATGCTTTAATTGATGAACTTTTTCTGTAAACCGACTAGTTTAAACTGCAGTTTAAAACTCAAAGCTAAATTTGAATTCTCAAATTCGAAATACTTTTTGGTTCATGAATTAAGCTAAATTGTTGGGAAATAGCAACTACGTTTCAAGACTATTAAAACCTGCGACAGTGCCTTAAGCTCCGAGCGATAAAAACCAACTAGAGCAAAAATGATGTTAAACTATTATAAACTCAAGTTATAACTAACTTTCAAGAGTTATGATTTGCATTCAATTTCTGCGCCATAAAAACCAATAACTATAACTAAAATGTCATCTTATAGATTACACCCGATTCCAAATTGTTCCATCTTTTCGCTGTGGAGAACTTTTTAGACTGCTTTGAGCATGTTTGTTATTATTTCTTTTACTTTAAATTTATAAAAACTTTTTTTTTTACCAAACTGAACAAAACATTAATGGAATTAGCTGTGCCCTAAAAGTTCTCCTTAAATACCCAACTACTGGCTTTTTAAACCCACTTTTAGCTAAATTTATTAAAAATAAGGTTGGCAACCGATACCGTTATAAATCCCGCTTAAATACCGTTTAAAAGTGAATAGCGGTATTGACGCCAAAGTAAGAAGTCAATCAATTTCGGTATGGATATCGATACCGGAATTCATTTCGATTGACAACAAACATGTTTCCCATTAGCACAAGTGTTGAAAATTTTAATATGTTTCTATTCTAAAAACCATTTTTTTTTAAATATAAGGCCAAATTTTCCATCAACAATAAATTTCAGTGTATTTATCAAATAAGAAAAATTGGGAATTTAGCTCGTCATACAGAAATCTTATTAATACACTCACAAAATTCCGTACGTAAAATTATCTGAAATTGTAATAAAAAATAAATGTAAGTTCAGTTAAAAACCGATCTACTAATTTTTCATTTATTTTAAACGAAAAGTTCATTTAATTTTTACTGTCAAAAACTCAACTCCATGTTCCGTAAAAACAAATGAACTTTCAGTTATTTTTTATAAATTAAATATCAAAAAATTACTGAATATTCCGTCAAAACAAAGGAATATTCAGTTATTTTATTAAGTTCAGTTTTTTTTTTCGTTTTCTCCACATTAGCCGAATTTCTAAAAATACCAGACAAACACCTCTCTAATGAGCGAGAGAGGGAGAATATTATTATTTACTTACCCTGTTACCAGGGTTGTCAGATTTTTTTGAGCTCCATCGCCAAGCCGGATGTCAGAAATCGCCAAAAATCGCCAAACGTAAATTTTGTTTAGTTATCGAAAACTTTTTTTTAAATTAAATTTTTCATACAAAAAAAAAACTGATATAATATTACAGTAAAAAATCGCCAAAAAACTGAATTAAACAATGTTTAAAAAACTGCAGTCGAAGTTGAAAAACTGCCATTTCTTCCACTTCTTCATTTGTCATTGGCCAGAAAAAACTTTTGCTTTTACTTCTAACTCATTAAATGTAAAAAGTCTCTGTCAAACAAAATCAAAAAGCGAAAAATTGTAGACAAATTTTCGTTTTTTGTTCGACAGGTTTTGGTTTCGACTGCAGTTTTTTAAACCCTGGAATTAAAGAGTGACTGAATATTAAATTCACTTTAAATGATAATAAAACAAAAACCATGTGAAAAAAATTAGCCAGATTTTTCTTAAATTAGTAATTATAACAAAAAGTGACAAACTATTAAAAAAAATCTATAAGTATGTATATATTTATATATATTTAACTGGAGAGGCCTAACTCCGCTTTTGTAAATAAAAATGTAAATTTTTTTATTTCAAAATAGTCAAGTAAATCGCCAGTAATATCAAAAATCGCCACAAAAGTCGCCAGTCGCCAAGTGGAAAATCCCATCGCCAAACACGTTTCAAAATCGCCACGTTTGGCGAGAAATCGCCATATCTGACAGCCCTGCCTGTTACATACGTTTGTTGTACTGACCACGTTGTGTACAGAAGAGTTCTCAATTATAAGGCAACAGCAGCATGACAGATATGGCTTCGCAATTATTTTACTTTTAAAATTTGATGTCTTTAACAAAATTATTACTACGTTTATACGCACCACTTATTTGCAAATAAATATATTGCAAAAGGAGAATATTGCCGCATAAACAGTGAATTAAATTTTTATTTGCGAATAGCTAACTCATGAAAACAATTCCTGATTAGTCCCAATTTACACTAGGGGCATTTCTTGCCGAACATTTTTTGAATTCTCTTTTAATCTTACCTGAAGCGTTTACATATGAAACATTAGAAGACAAACAGAAATTAATACTTGTATGTAAACTACGAAAAGTATGAAGGAGAAATGAAAAAATGTCCAGTACAGATAGTCATGTACTACACACTCTACCTTTTTGACCCCTCGCCGTCAAACTTTGTCTGTCCGGCAAGAAATGTCCCTAGTGTAAATTGGGACTTAACGACACTATTTGCAAATAAGATTTTAAGCATTGCCACACTTTTAACCGTTTTAGGGTTCTATTTCGTTGTGGCACATTTATATGACAACAAAAGTAAAATTAAATCAAAAATGTGCAAATAAATTTAAAAATACACAATAATTTTTGATCTTTTTTATTTAAAAAATAAAAAGTTTATATACATACAGTGCTACTAAATGAATAAATTTTCCATCTGGCATCACTTAAAAATAAGAATTTTCATTAAGAAATAGACATATAAACAGTAAGTTAGTTAATCGCAAATAATTTTTATTCGCGAATAGGCTACGGATAAACGTAGTATATTTTAACAAAAAAAAAAAAAAAAAAAACTGGCAATTGTTTTACACAAACAAACAAATCGTTTTTTTTATAGATAAGTAAAAATTTATTTTTGGAAGTTAAATTATATAAAATAACTGAATGTTCATTTGTTTTTACGGAATATGTAGTTAATTTTTTGATACTTTATTTATATAAAATAACTGAATATGCGTTTGTTTTTTACGGAATATGTAGTTAACTTTTTTACAGTTAATTTATATTAAATATGTAACTGAATATTCATTTGTTTTTACGGAATTCGCGGTTGAATTTTTGACATTAAAAATTAAATGAACTTTTCGTTACTTTAAATTACATTTTCATTTAATTTAAGATAAAGAAGAATTTAACTTAATCAACGGACAATATTAACTGCAACTGAAAAATCCGTATTAATATGCACTTAGTTTTTTGAATAACTGTTAGAATCAGTTAAAAATAAATTTGCTTGGATTTTAAAATTTTTATTTATTTAAAAATGACTGAACGGAATATTTCTTAAATAAACTACAGTCCGTTACTGCAATAATATTGTGAGTGTAATTTACACGAATCGTTTTTGTTCATTTGATATTAAGACCATGTTTAATTTTATTAACTATGTATTAATAAAAGTAGTGCTTATGCTTAATTGGTAAAATATTTAACAAGTGTGATCGTAGCTAAAGAAAGGGTGAGTTCCAAAACATCAATTGCAAAGCAACTCGCTTTTTTAAGTGCTTTCTACCAAGCAATCGTGAAAAATTGTACAATGTTATCTGTACCAAAGTTCACTAAAAACAATTTCGATGCGTACACAATAATCAAACTAGATATAGTTAAACTCTGATACTTTTTTGACTTTGACTGCAAAGTATTATGATGTTTAGGAACTCAGCCAAACACGGTTGTTTTGTTTGTGGGCTAGAGAAAAGGGGTTGCCAAACAGAAACGAGTTTTCATTTATGTTAATATGTATGTAAAGTAGATTAGACATGAAACCAGACATGTTTTGAAAGCCATCGTGAAAATGCAAAAAGGTATTTGGTAGCATGTTGAAAAGACAATTAAGAAAACAAACGTGTCTAAAAAGACATCGTATAAACGCCACCTAAATTTTGCTGATATTTACAATATTTTAGAAAAAAAATACACTAAATAATAACCAGTGCCCATGTTCTGTAACTCTCGCGTCGAGAAAGTTTTCGATTGAAATGTGTGAAATGAAACAAAAATGCCATAAATTGAAACAAACAGCTGTTTTTCTCACTTAACTGTGTCTGTAACTTTTTTGGCGAGTACAGGCTGTCACGTAAGGAAATTACTCGCCAATTTACAGAAAAAGTGTGTCTGTAACATTTTGGTGAGAAAAGTTCCAGCTTTGAACTGTCAAATAAACTCACGAATAAAAATGGGGCGAGAAAAAAACTTTAACACTAAAAAACTATTAAAAATGCAAAATGCAAACAATAATAATAATAATATTTTGTTCTTGGCACATTTTTCATTGTTTTATTATTTTGCTTTTAAAATTTTAATAAAATATACGAATGTCTTCAAAGCTCGTTTGCAAACAACAAACATTAAAGTCGCTCGGTTGTATTTTATAAAGCCGACGGTTATAGCCAACGGTTTTATTTTCGCCGCCGTCGTTGAAAAATGTTAAATTTTTGGTAAATTTTGGTCGCCGTCAACGATATGTGTTACTGGCGTTCTGAACGTCTGCAATGTCACATCGACATCGAATGCAATATTTTGACATTTATAACGTAACGACGTAATCTCTTTTGATAGTTTTCGACATCAGTTACAGACACACATTTTTCTCACTTTTCGAGAAACGATGGAATATTTTGTTTCACATCTTTTCGATGCAAAAAGTTCTCACTAAAGTTACAGAACATGGGTACAGCATGTGAAAAAATGTATCATCCAATTCGTTTAGACCCTTTCTATGGTTTTGTAATAGAATTGAAAAACCGCTATATATAAACCGTTATAAACGTTTCTAAGCTGGCTAACCAATAACAATATGAATAATTAAAATTCCAATACCAAAATAACAAACAGTTTAATACCCATACCGAAATTCGTTTCGGTTGCCAGCCTGGATTAAAACGAATTGTGTAACATTCATTGCCTGTGTAGTATTGCTTAAGTGAGATCGCAAAAAATACTTAACAAACTTAAACAAAATTTCGCACATTCTAATGAGTTTTTTATAATTCTATGAATCGAAAGCAAAACTTATCAAAAAAAAAAGAGAAAAAACGAACAAAAATTACATGAATCATCCGCTATTTTTTGTCTGCTTAAATACGGACTGACTGAGAACGAAATTTGTACGAATCGTATGCGTAATTATTAGAATTCTGCATAGAAAATCTATTTTATTTAAAAAAAAAGTTGGCAAAAATAAATTTTGCTAAAGGTAAATGGACGACGACTTAGTACAAGTGTAGATAAAATTATATAAATAAAACTATTTTTAGATCTTTTGTGATTTTTTTTGTCTATTTATTTAGTTTTAAAAGCTAAAAAAATTTCATTAAGAACTTTAATTAAGTATCATTAAATAGAAAGGTTTGATGTTAATGTATGTGTAAATATAAATATGAAAATTAAATTTTAAAAAGCAGTGACTTAAACTACTTTTGAAGTCTACAAAAATATACGATTTTAGCTAATTTTGTGTACTAAGAGACAGGTTTCTAGCTACTTTTATAGTCTATAAGAAATACATAGATCTGCAATTAATTTTGCAGTTCTGTTATAGTCTAGTCTTATTTAGATTTTTGTTATTTCTTTACGGTCTAATTTAAAAACATGTTAATAAAGGGTTTATTAAACGGATTTTGTATGAAAATCCGCTTCATAAAGCCTTTATTAACCGGTTTTATTTTTTATAAATAAGGCAGGTAATCTAAAAAAGTTACGATTTTAGTTGCTATTGTGTACAATATAAAGGGTGTTTTTTTATAGAGTGTCACAACTTTGTTGGCATCACTGCTTTATTTAAGCACCCATTTAACAGCTGATAGTTGCTTTTTGTTTAGTTTGCTTTGAAATTTCATTATAAATCTACTTACACCAGAGCAACGCGTGCAAATTGTTGAAATTTTTATCAAAATAATTGTTTAATTAAAAATTCCAAAAAATTCAAAATTTTATTTTCCGAAGAAGCCCATTGTCGCACTATGAGTGAAGAGAATCCGCAAGCTTTTGTCGAAACATCCACAGAAAAGTACTGTTTGCGCTTTATGGGCTGGCGGAGTCATTGGGCTATATGTCTTCAAAAACGATGATGGTCAGAATGTTACTGGGAATGGTGAACGGTATAGGAACATGATTCGAAACTTTTTCGTACCTCAATGACGTGGCATTAATCTTTTTGATATGTGGTTCCACCAGGACGGAGCCACATGCCACACAGCGGGCGCTACAATTGATTTGCTCAAAGAAACTTTTGATAAAAAAATAATTTTGCATAATGGCCCAATTAATTGGCCACCAAGTCCGTGTGATTTAACCCCATTGAATTATTGAACACCTGGAAATCAACATTCGAAGAGTTATCAGCGAAATACGGCCGCAAAAGCTGCGAAAAGTTGTTGAAAATTGGTGTTCCAGATTGCGCCTTCAACGCGCCAGCCGTGACGGCCACATGGCAGAAATCATATTTAAACATTTATGTATATCATACAATTTTCTTTCCAATAAATCCTGTTTCATTGATATTAAAAATAATTATTCTTGTTTTATTATGATTTTAACTAGTGTTACTCTATTAAAACACCCTTTAGATCTTTGATTACTGCTACTTATCTAGTCCCTATTCATTTTTTTTTTTTTAATTATTTTGGTAAATACATCAAATTTTTAAAGTAGAATGATTACGAAAACCATATGGGGCATGGTGCTGGTGTCTTATTATTGAGAGTTCTACTGTAATCAAAATTCGTAATTCAACGAACTTGAAACAAACATATGTAACGGGTAAGAAAGTAAATAATAATATTCTTTCACTTAAGTCAATTCCAATGACTTTGACTTAATGACAAACTGTCATTAAATTGGTGCTAATATGTCCTTTCTCCGATGTTACTGCGTCATCGCACTGAGGACGTGTTCGTCATCTCTATGATGCCGATGTGTCATCCCATTGATGACGTAATTTCATTTTGACATTGCTGACACTTTGGTCAAGTGATGTTAAGGTTGACATCACCATGATGAAAAGTGTCATGGGGTCAAAAACGAAGACACTTGACATAGTACTGATGTCAAAATACATCAGCGCTATAACGCCTTTTCTATCAGTGTAGTCTACGAATATCTTAGATTTTAGTTATTTCTGTAATCTAAAAAAGGCATGATTTTATCTGTTATTTTGAACTACATATATAGATCTATGATTGCTGCTACTTTCAAGTCTCTAAAGAAATATGATAAGAGCTACTATTAAATAATATGTACAAAGTGCTTCAATTACAGCTGCAGCAGCAAACAAAAAAAACGTATTTTTCAGCATATAGAGAGTCTAAGATTGCTGGTACTTTATTTACTACTAAGGGCCATTATTATAACTTGGCGTTAGCTGTTATCCGACAGTTAACCGACGCTTTTTGACAGATAACACATTATTATCTGTCAATTTAATCTTAACTTTAGCTAACTTCAAGTTGTAATAATGGCCCTAAGAGCTATACGTACTGTTATGGTGTTTTCTTTTCTAAAAAATAATGATGCATTATAGTTGTGTAATATATTAATCAGGTTACACGAACAATTACAAAATGATACATTCTTCTAAATTACAATGGAACAAAATAAAAGCTACGTTTTACACTCAAAACTAATGTGTATTTAGCGTGTTAAATATTGAATGCAAAGTTTGTACTAAAAGCGATATTCACCACGCTTGTAGCAATTTTCAACATAAAATTTTCTTACAATTCCAATAAGCGTTAACAGCACTGATTTTCAGTAATTAATGTCAGCTGTTGTTAAAAATTTTGCGACAAAAAAATTTAATTTTTAAATAAAAGTGAAACAAACGAAAAAAAAAAGTTTTTAAATCCATCACAATATAACTAAAAATCACAATATAACGCAAATTGTACGCAAACACAAGAAAAGCCTTAATAAAAAAAATACTTGCTTGCATAAATAAGTACTTCACGCAGATGCTAAAATTGTATTATCTCACACTCAGTTATAACTGCGGGTAAGAAATGGAACAAATTTGCCATTTATTGTTGCAACATGTTTAGAAAGGAAAACGACAACTTCTCACATTTTTGCATATCACTCATTTGCTGCAAGACCGGCATAACTCAAAAAATGAAATTTTGGAGTTAGAGATGCAGAATTGTTGGCTTTGTTTTTCTTTATATTGTGTATTAAATTCATCTTTATATCTTTTATACTTTCCCAGTTTGAAGAGAATGTGTCTTCTTTTTTTCTAAGTAGTTAGTGCAAATCAAAAACTTTAAATGCGTTTATCTCGAAATGGATTTTTTTGAGTTATGCCGGTCTTGTAGCAAATGAGCGACATATTTTTAGAATAGAACAAAAACCCGCGCGAATGGTAGCATATATGGAACAATATTGCCAGAAAAGAAAACACCCATTAGTTTTTTAAACTATTAACAGCTTTTATTGCATATACGTTTTTAATCCATAAAAATCTACGACTACTGATACTTTTGTAGGCTATGAAGAGATATTTTCGTTTTTTTATTATATAATTTTTAGTTTTTATCCGATTTAGGTTCATTATGTCATTATGGAATAAAGTTATAAAACTATAAAAAAAACACAAATGGACCATTATCGGAAACATGTGTCATGATTGGAGAAAATCGAGTGCATATTCGGCTTGAATGGGGGAAAACTAAGTTCATAAAAAAACATAAGAATTAGTTGGAATGGGTAAAAAACTTTTAAAAAGTGGTCAAATGTCTACCTCTGTAGTTTATGGGCACAATAACTCTATTCCGGAAAAAAACTTTTATGGTGAAATTATCGATCGATTCTCAACATTTTCAATAGACTTAAGGTACGTTTAGACTAATGACATATTTGACAAAAATATTTGTTCTGATATTTGCTTCAAACCAAGGCGAATTCATGTATACGGTGGTGGCGATACTACAACAAGTAACAACACCAAAAACACAATTTGTTGCTTTCGTTTGTGACATACCACAAACACAAGTAACTTTTGACATTCCTCTCTCTTATTTAGAAAAAAGTAGCACAGCTGTGCTGTCATCGCCACCTGAAAAATGAATACGCCTTGCTTCAAACTGTGTAAAACACAAAAATATTTTGTTTAATGTTCACACTAAGCTCAAATATTTGACAATTTTTGTTTGTTAAAACAGTTGGCAAATAGTGTCAAATAAAATAAATGAAATCACGTTTGCCATTCGTTCAGACTTAGACAAATATTTGCATTAAATAATTATTTAATGAAAGTGTTCAAAAATTAAAATATATTTTATTAATAGTAAAAATGAGCGCAGAAGCTAATTTATTTGTTTTATACTGTGGAGCAGCAAAAACTGGAAGACAATGGGTAACGGGAACATGGCTAGATACAAGCCCTAAAATATATGCATTTGAAATCGCTTAATCGGATAAAAAACAAAAAAAAAAAAAAAAAATTATGCAAAAATAGCGAAAATTCGCGAACAATTTAGATTTTTCAAACAAGCCATAAAATTTATTAAAAGTGCCTAAAACTATAAGGAAAGGTTAAAAATTGCCAAATTAGCGGAAATTTCCAAAAATTTGCTAATAGCGGTATGACAGCAAAGCTTCTTCGCGAGCATGGCTAAAATTCGCGAAAAATTGCAAACTTGGAAACAAACCCTAAAATTTATTTGAAATCGTTTAAAAAAACAAATGGTCGGAAAATAGCAAAAAAAAAATGTTTTTTTTTGCAAAATAAGCGAAAATTCGCGATAATTTTTAAAATTTCAAACAAGCCATAAAATTGATTTAAAGTCCCTAAAAGTATAAGGAATGGCAAAAATTCGGTAAAAATTGCCAAATTTGCGGAAATTTGCAAAAATTTCCTAATAGCGGCATGATAGCAAAGCATAATAGTTATTAAAAATCAATAAATCTGCAAAGAATCACAGAAAGAAATCGCTTCTATCACGAACATGGCTAAAATTCGCGAAAATTGTTAACTTGGAAACAAACCCTAAAATTTATTTGAAATCGCTTAATCGGTTAAAAAATACAAAATGTCGGGGGAAAAAAAAAAAAAAAAAAACAAAATTTGCAAAATTCGCGAACAATTTTAACATTTCAAACAAAACCATAAAATTTATTAAAAGTGCTTAAAGCTATAAGAAATGGCAAAAATTCTATAAAAATTGCTTAATTAGCGGAAATTCGCAAAAATTTTACAATAGCGGCAATATAGCAAAGTCTATAATGGCCATTTTCTCATTAGGCGATTATCTTTTTTCCCAACGAAAAACTGCACATTAAAGAAATTTGGTTTTCTCAATGTCTCATTTGCTTCGTTTTAATCGCAAAGCTAACCGGCACTCATCTGCCAATTATTTATTTTCCTTTTATTTGCCGTACAGATAAATTCAATCAGATGACTCCCATCTTTTACATGTATTTTGAGTGGCGTTGCCAGCTGAAAACTTTGTTTTTTATCGGTATATTGAGAAACCCAAAATCGTTAACGGACAGTTTATGGGCCCAATAAATTTATGTTGACATTAAGTAACAGACAGTTTTTCGATACATTGAGAAAATGGCCATAATAATTATAAAAAATCTTTAAAACTGTAAAGAAACCGAAAACCTACAAGAAAAATTGCTTCTATAGGTAACATGACTAAAATTATTTGTCGTTGTTTGCTCTTACAATTTTTTTTTGGAATATCAAATAAATATATATTTGCTCAAAAACTACTAAATATTTGGTTTTTTGTGTTCACACTATGTTAACATTGGACAAATATTTATTTGCCGGCAAATACTTTTATTTGCTCAAAATCAGCTGTTATTTTGTTTGACATTCAAAAATATTTTGTGTTCAGACTACGTAAGTGAAATATTTGATGTTTGCTATCAAATATTTCATCAGTCTGAACATACCTTTAGTACTTGCGACAATTATAGCTTTTTACTTAAAAATCTGAAAAAAGCGACATATACTTTACGGACAAGGTTTTCATGGACAAGAGCGATTCGGAGTCGATTGGTATACTTAAAAAGGGTAGGCTTAGGATTAATATTTCATGGTGTTACACACATAAGCACAAACGCATAATACCCTCTCCACTATTGTGGTGTGGGAATAACTAGATCTTAATCGGAACTTAAGTAGAATTGGACTAGAATTAAACTAGATATTGCTTTATTAGCGTGGCTTTATATAATCCAATTCAAGATTTTATCCTTGGCATTTACATAAATCTATTTTCAATTAAATTGGTAGGGGTTTCTACATTCTATTTTTAACTTTGTAAGTAGTTCTTTATGTAGACCAATGTGATGGAAGAAGTACAAAATACGCTTTAATTCGTTGATGAGTATCGTGCGTTAATGAAATTAAGCGTATGAAAAATTATAAAGTTATAAAGAATTTTCTGTCAAGTGTTTTTTATTTATTTACTTTTTTGTTCTTATAGATTTCCAAGCTGTGGATAAGTTGTTTGTGTTTGTAGTCCTGGCTTCCTTTTTTTTAACAATACAGGCATGATGAAATAAACAGGTGGCACTACTACGCCAGATGACGATTTTTTGCCTTTGCATTGTTTGTCCAATATTATATCAAAGTTTTGTTTATATTTTCAAAAAGTCCAAGTTTTATGTTGTGAGTAGTTTTGACGTAAGATGGGACGGGACTAGTTTTCTATTTTTGTTGTAATGTTGTATATGTTGGCGTAGCGATGCCACCTACATTATTTCACCATGAATACATGTACTATGTTTTTTTAACTTTTTTAAAAAGTTGTTTCACCATGATTCACATATTTGTTTAGTTTATTCTTCAACATGATTCACAAAATTGTTAAGCTTATTATTTTTTATTGTCAGCTGATTACTTGACAAAAATGCACAACGCGTTAAAAAGCAATGTTAAAATTGCTTCACAGAAAAAATTCTCCAAAATTTTTCACCAATTAAAGCATTAATCAAAAATAAAATCAGTTTTAATGAACAATGTAATCAAGTGAATTAAACGTCAAAAATAAAATCAGTTTTAATGAAAAATGTAATCAAGTGAATTAAACGTTTAATCAAGTAAATTAAACGTTTAATTAATACTATTAACTGGTTTAATTGATACTATTAATTTGTTTACTGGTGCAAATTTAATTAATTTTTTAATTAATATCACAAATTTTTTAATTGAAATCAATTTTTATTTTTTTCTGTGTTGCCTTAAAATAGCAATAAGAAGAATAAAGCAAATTCAGAAAACAGAGAGTAAATAATTTGTTTAATCTCGCTATATGTTTGTTCTCCGCTTAATTAGCCAGCAAAGCAACTACTTTAAAAAGAATTGCTGTAAGTAATAAGTTTTTGTTACTTTTTCTGCTGCTGTGTTCTTTTTCTAAGTTTAGTTAAGCAATAACAAAAGTATTTAAAATAGTCAAGCATTTTTAAAAACTGGTTCAAAGTAAACCCACTTTCTGCCGTAAAACACTAGTTCAAATTTTTTTTGGCCGAAGTTATAATTGTTATAAAGTGTAATAATTAGGTGCTTTACTTAGTTTAAATTAAGCTTGACAAAAAGGTTTCTTTATATTAATACAATTTTGGTTTGATAGAAGGTATTTAACAAAGTCTAAAGCTGCTTTAAAAGGATGCTCTTTATGTAGTCTAAATTTAGTATAAGTGGAAAGTCCTTCATACCGTCCAAATCTAATTTTATTGATAGATATCAATTAAGTCCGAATCTTACTGGACTGGTAGTTCGATTGGTTTAGCCTCTATAATTCCTTAATTTTATATTATTAGTTTTCAAACTCCACCCACTTTCGTCTGACTCTTTTATTACAAAAGAAATCTTGGTTAGATGTTGCCTTATTATGTTTATTTCTCATTATCTTTTTTGTTTTTTTTTTCTTTTTGTGCAAAAAAATTAAAAAAAAAAAGAAAAAATTAAAGTATTTACTCAAATGTTGCAAAGTAAAATACTCGTAGTGGAAACAAACTATAAATGTGAGCATTGGAGTGGCAGTTAAATGTGGCAACTAAAACTTAAAACACACTTCAAATCAACTTCAATGCATTTTATTATTATTTCATTAAGTGAAAAACTTAACAACAACATCAAGAAATAAAATAATAGAAAAAAAACAAAACACTAAAATACTGAAACTAAAGTACATTCATGGTAATAAGACTCTAAATAAATAAATAAATGGCTGGTTGCTTTTTTCTTTTCAAATACGACTAAAGAAACCTTGTGTTTTTATTGGTGGAAAACTCGAAGAGGAAAATTCAACAGCCGACAACAAGATACAACGCCGTCATTTGCCCACACTTGAATTGGGTTTTTCTTTTACCAAATCGTAAAATGCATTTGTAATTGTATCTTTGAGATACAAATACTTAAAAAAAAGAAACAAGTGTAAAATGTTTTAAATGGATTTAACTTTCACTAAAATATTTTTATGATGACAAAACTAGATCATTTAAAGAAAACCAAGTTCCAAAACAACTAAAGCAATTGGTGAAGATGTAGACCAAAAAGCCCCAAATTAATAAATAACGACGCAAAAACTAAAATTTTCACAAATTAACAAATAAATGTAAAAAAGAAATCACACAAAAAATGATTTTTCTTTTCTTTGATACTTGTTGTGTGGATGTGTAAACGACTGGAGGAGACTTTGACCAAAATGACAAACTCCTTTTTAAGAGGATAAATTGCTTCATGGATGGCAGTATTTTTTTTTTTTTTTTATTAAAACACGATATGATTTTCACAGCTTTGATTTGTTTAATAAATGTCTGCTTTAGATTTATGGTTGATGAAAAATTAATCTCTTAAGTAGTAGGGATATTCACCTTAAAGGTTAGATAATAACAGAAAAAATGATCAGGGGTGTGCTGGAAATCGAAAACGTAAAACGTAAGTATTTGGAAGTTGTTTTTAATACACACACTTTAATCTAAATTTTATAATTTTTGTTATAAAATTCTGTTTAATAGAGAAATATTTATATATTTTTTGTCAACAAATTCTTTTATTACTCTCATCTTAATACAAAAAACGACTAAAAATTCTTGCGTTTTACGTTTTCGATTTCCAGCACAAGCCAGGGGTCTAATCACCGCATACGATATCGAGCAAAATTGATCGAAATTACTTATTTTGGTATTATGAAACTCGAAATCGAATGAGATGTATTGAATTTGAAATAATAGCATTCGTTATAGACTAACTCAACATTACATTTATCGAGTCTTCATTCGATACGTCAGTGTCTTTCGTATGCAAAAACATTCGATAGTTTATTCGATACGATAGTATCGAATGCGGTGATTAGACCCCTGTATATTTCTTTGATATAAAAAATTACAGTTCCCTGCTCGGGATTTAATTGATATTCGCATGTGTTTCAGCTGATTGAACTTATCTGTACGGCAAATAAAAGAAAAATAATTCCCTCTCCACTATGTTGGTGTTGGTATAATTAAACATCTCATGTTTCATCTGGGGTATTCACAAGGTGTGCTATCATGTTATATTGTCATAATGTTCTAACATTTTACAATGGTTTAAAAATATTGTTGTTGTAACTTTGTAAACAAAAAGTGTCTTAAATAAATAGAACTTTGCTTGCTATGTTTATTGTGCTGTCGTAATTAATCCGAAGAGGCCTGCGCGGAACGGCTGAGCTGAGCCGAGCCGCATTAGTTTTTGTAAGCCGTCGCCGTAGATGGTAAAATTGTAACCGGCTAAAATCCGAATTAAACCTGCGGCTAGCAATTTTTGCAACAAATCGCGTGCGACGTAAAATAAGATCGGCTTAGGACTCTGCTGTTTGGTAAACAAACAAAATAAAATTTATTTCTGATTTGGGTCTGAAAAATGGAAAATAGTCAGGTAAGATATAATTTAATTTATTAATTCATGGATTAGAATTAAAAACTATTTTTATTTTTGATAAATATTTATTTTGTATATTTGTTTTAAATCAGCTGATTTAAATTCAATATAGCACACTGAATTATGAGGGGTTGTTCACAATAGTCGTATTTTTTCATGTTATTATTTTAAGAAATATGACTTTATGACACCTTGTGAAACCCCAATTGTAATTTTATTGTTAAGGACAAAACAGGCATTATAATTTTTGCAAGCACATTTGTTTACCTAAAATAAAAAATTGCTGTTCAAAGTAGGTACATACATAAATGTACTAAATTAACAAGTAGACAAAAAAATAAAGATTATTGCATAATTTTTGTTTTTCCTCTTTTTTACTCGAGCCCAAAAATATCTCATTGCATTAAATTTATTTTGGTACACAAACAACTCAAAATAAAAGTTCATTTAAAAACAGATAATAATTTTTATTTTGTTATTAATAAATTTTAAAATGCATTTCGTTCATTTACTCGTCGTCATTAAAATAACAAATAAGCAACAACAATAAAAAAAGTTAAATAAAAAAAGAACAAAAACCAAATTTAAATAAATAAAAATTCCAATATTTCAAAATTAAGTTGACTGAACGTAAAAGTAATGCAATTATGTATGTTTATCGGGAGAAATAATTATAAACAGATTTTACACTAAAAGAAAAAAATTATAATTTAATTAAGGCAGAATTACAAATTAAAAAAAGAAAAATGTCTTAAAGATTCATAAAAGGCTTTAGATTAAACAACCGATTAAATACACGCCTAAAAAACAAAATTCCTACACTGAAAAAACAAATCAATCCATTCGTAATTTAATCAAGCCGAAGCGTTGTCAATAGTACGATAAGTACGGATTTTCTTAAATAAAGTATATAACGCTGCATTCAAGTACGGCTTTTCAAGTGCAAAATACTTTACTTAACCGAATTCGTACTTAAAATAATCCGAAACAGAATTGACTTAATTAAAAGTGAGATAAATAAATTCATCTCAAATTGTGCTGGATTCAAGAATTTCTAAGACGGTTTAATCTCGATTCGTACTTGCAATCAGTGATGTTAACCGTACGGTAATTACGGTAATTTAAAGATATTAGATTTTTTTGTATAAATTTACATACATTTGTAGGTTTTATTATTTTAACTTTAAAGAGGTGTTTTTCAATTTAAATAGAATAGAATAGAGAAATAGATTATCAAAAAATTTAGAACATTATGTTTTTGCAAATGTTTTCATAACACCGAAAAGTTCAAAATAAGAAAAAGAACATTTAAAAAAAAAAATTTTAAGAAACGCTTTTCTTAAAAAATAACATTTAAAAAAATTCCCCCCCCCCCCTAGATTTTTTCCTGGCTACGCCCATGTATTCGTGTATTGTCATCGGGAATATGCATGCCTGCAAAGTTTCATCCATTTGCATTGAGTAAAAGGCGGTCAAAAAACATTTTACAAAAAAAAAAAAAAAAAATTTTTTTGCCCACCCCCCCCCCCCCCCTACATTTTATCCCGGCTTCGCCCATGTATTCGTGTATTGTCATCGGGAATATGTATGCTTGCAAAGTTTCATCCATTTGCATTGAGTATAAGGCGGTTACATTAACGTTACAAGATTTGATTTTCCGAAGTGAAGCTAAAGAATAGGTTTTAAAAATGAAATTACTCTTGTATATTATTAATTTTAAATTAAACTTTTTGTTTGTCCAAAAGTCAACAAGGACGTATTTCTATAATTCCTGCACAACAGTAGGCAGTCTGGGATTTTATCAGAGTCGGTGCAAGCCATAAATGATTAAAATATCTGTCTACAACTTTTGATTTAATTCACAAAAGATGAACAAAATTTAATTAAACTTAAGAATTTCATAAAATGCTATATTTGTATGGGAGCACCCTTAAGGGGTGAAGATAAAGGGCAAGTATGTTTTGAGAAAATGCTGAGGACGAAAAACTAATGGTGATCGGCCATATATTTTATCGCCCTAGGGGCGACGCCTAGGCAGTTATGGGACTTTTTCTTAAATATATGTCTAGCCTGTATTGAACATTTGGATGAGATATCATATCATACTTTAAGATCGGACTGTAAATGCCTAAGATACAACGAAAAATGTAAAAAAGCGATCCCTACGTTAGGCAAAAAAAATTTTTTTTTTGAAACCTCCTTGCAAAAATATTAGAAGGTGTACTTTTTTTAAGGTACGGTCTAGTGTATATCTATATATATAAAAATGAAAAATGTTTGTATGTTTGTTTGTTTGTTTGTTTGTTTGTCGCCTTATAGACTCCGAAACTACTGAACCGATTTTCCTGAAATTTTTACAGTAACATCACATGAGCCCTAAAAATAAAATAGGCTACTTATTTTTTCGTTAGGGGCAGGGGAATTGGTACCCCTCATAGGATGCCAATATTAATTAACGCATATCTTAAGAGCCGCTGGACGCATGTTTCTGAACTTTTTGTAGTAGGATCTTCTGAGCCCCGAAATTTAAATAAAATAGCAGCGGGGGTATTGGAATCCCCCATAGGACGCCAATGTTTAACATCGCATATCTTAAGAACTGTAATAGTGAGAATGTTCAAACTTTCTAGAAGTCACTCTTATGGTATACTACACTTTTGAAAATAAAAATAAAGCGGGTAGGCGCAGGGGGGAAATACCTCCCAGAGGATGCATACATTAAATATCGCTCAACTGAAGAACTTTTAAAGGGAGAGTCTTCAAACGTGGTTACAGCTACTGCTATGGTAAACTATAAATTTCAATATAAAAATGGGCGGGAGAGACAGGGGAGGAGCAGTGCCCCTCATAGATAGAAATATTAATAAGAGCCACTGAACGACTTTTGTTGAACTTTTGGTAGTACGATCTTCTGAGCCCCGAAATTGAAATAAAGTAGCAGCGGGGGAAGTGGTTTTCCCCATAGGACGCCAATGTTTAACATCGCATATCTTAAGAACTGTAATAGTGAGAATGTTCAAACTTTCTAGAAGTCACTCTTATGGTATACTACACTTTTGAAAATAAAAATAAAGCGGGTAGGCGCAAGGGGGGAAATACCTCCCAGAGGATGCATACATTAAATATCGCTCAACTGAAGAACTTTTAAAGGGAGAGTCTTCAAACGTGGTTACAGCTACTGCTATGGTAAACTATAAATTTCAATATAAAAATGGGCGGGAGAGACAGGGGAGGAGCAGTGCCCCTCATAGATAGAAATATTAATAAGAGCCACTGAACGCATTTTGTTGAACTTTTGGTAGTATGATCTTCTGAGCCCCGAAATTGAAATAAAGTAGCAGCGGGGGAAGTGGTTTTCCCCATAGGACGCCAATGTTTAACATCGCATATCTTAAGAACTGTAATAGTGAGAATGTTCAAACTTTCTAGAAGTCACTCTTATGGTATACTACACTTTTGAAAATAAAAATAAAGCGGGTAGGCGCAAGGGGGGAAATACCTTCCATAGGATGCATAAATTAAATATCGCTCAACAGAAGAACTTTTAAAGGGAGAGTCTTCAAACGTGGTTACAGCTACTGCTATGGTAAACTATAAATTTCAATATAAAAATGGGCGGGAGAGACAGGGGAGGAGCAGTGCCCCTCATAGATAGAAATATTAATAAGAGCCACTGAACGCATTTTGTTGAACTTTTGGTAGTACGATCTTCTGAGCCCCGAAATTGAAATAAAGTAGCAGCGGGGGAAGTGGTTTTCCCCATAGGACGCCAATGTTTAACATCGCATATCTTAAGAACTGTAATAGTGAGAATGTTCAAACTTTCTAGAAGTCACTCTTATGGTATACTACACTTTTGAAAATAAAAATAAAGCGGATAGGCGCAAGGGGGGAAATACCTTCCATAGGATGCATAAATTAAATATCGCTCAACAGAAGAACTATTAAAGGGAGAGTCTTCAAACGTGGTTACAGCTACTGCTATGGTAAACTATAAATTTCAATATAAAAATGGGCGGGGTAGACAGAGGAGGAGCAGTACCCCTCATAGATAGCAATATTAATAAGAGCCGCTGCAAGCAATTTCTTAAACTTTTGGTAGTAGGATCTTCTGAGCCCTAATATTTAAACAAAGTAGCAGCGGGGGAAGTGGTACCCAGCATAGGACGCCAATGTTTAATATCGCATATCTTAAGAACTGTTGTAGTGAGAATGTTCAAACTTTGTGGAAGTCACTCTTATGGTATACTTCACTTTTGAAAATAAAAATAAAACGGGAAGTCGCAGGGGGAAACACCTCCCGTAGGATGCATATATTAAATATTGCTCAACTGAAGAACTATTAAAGGGAGAGTCTTCAAACGTGGTTAAAGCTACTATTATGGTAAACTATAAATGTAGACAGAGTAGGAGCAGTACCCCTCGTATATAGAAATATTAATAAGAGCCGCTGCACGCATTTTGTTGAACTTTTGGTAGTAGGATCTTCTGAGCGCCAAAATTGAAATAATATAGCAGGGGGGGAAGTGGTACCCCCCATAGAACGACGATGTTTAATATCTCTTATCTTAAGAACTGTTATAGTAAGAATGTTCAAACTTTGTAGAAGTCACTCTTATGGTATACTACACTTTTGAAAATAAAAATAAATATCTATTAAAGGGAGAATCTTCAAAGGTGGTTGAAGCAGTGTAGCGAAGCGCAACGGGTTAAGCTAGTACATATATATTAATCGGTTTCGCTTTTATTAATATATACATACAGTTGTTTTTTTTTAATTTGGTCGACGTTTGAGGACCAAACGCCCAGCCGTAATGTGCATGAGGTGTCTTAAGCAGCTGTGCGAATAAATGTAAATCATATGTGTCATACCAAATTGAACTTAGGACAACTTTTTGTTAAGTTTTATGAAACTGTCGGTTGCTTAAGCAAAGTGCGCAATAATTCGCATATTCAGTACGGAATCAGACGTTTTTGAAACATGTTTTTTTAAAGGAACTTCACAGGATTTTTATTAATCCAAATGCATATTTTTAATCGAGAAGCATTAAAAACTTGCCCTGGTTATCACCATCCCACCAATATCCCCTCAAAATATTTAAGATATTTTCCCAATTAGTTTCTAACTTAAATGATATTTGACTTTTTACATTTCAATGTTTTTGTTTAATGACGTTATTGCACAAAAAAAAAAAACAGTAATTAACATAATTAAAATGGCAAATACATGAAACTTTTTAATTTAAATGTTTTGTTTTCTGCAGAAACATCATAAGCCACATTGATTTTTGAAAAGAGCGATTTCCGAAAGGCTATTTGGAATTTAAATGTTTTTATTACTTTTAACTATTTCTCGGTAAATTCGAAACTTTTTTTATACCCTTCATTACAGGAGGTAAGGGGATTTATAAGTTTGTAATTCCGTTTGCAATTTCTACAATATTGATATCATACCCTATAAATTATATGTATTCTGGGTCCTTGCGAGTAGCAAACTCAGTTTTCCGAAGCGGACAGAAATGATGGAGACTTGGTTATTATAAATTTATATGAAACGACTGTTTCTTATTTTTTTTTAGCCATAAGACTCTTGTTGTTGTTGTTTTTTTTTTATTTATCTGTATATGCCCAACAAACACGAAGTCAAACCTTTGACATGAAATGGTTTTATCATTCAAACACAATTCTCAAACGCTTTTCAAATGTCTGATTTTAACATTTAAATTCAAATTGAAAATGATTTGAAACTAAACATTTGACATAAAATGTTTTATCAATTTGATGTCAAATTGGTATCGATTGTTAAATTCGAATCAAAACTAAACTTGGCAATACTAAAGCGAAAAATAAAAATGGCGACTAAAGTTAAATTTTTAGTTCGTGGTTAAATGGATTTTACAAGTGAACGATTTATTTCTTGTGAAAAATAAAAATTAAAAAATAAGGCCCCTATTATGGTTTACAACTCAACTCAGTTGAGTTATAATTGAGACAACTGGTTAGGATCAGTTGTAATTTTTGTTATGTTTTATCACTGCAATATAGCAAAGTTGTAAACCATTAAACAAAACTTAAGAAATTACAACTCAACTGAGTTGATCGCGGTGCTACAGTCCTGAAAATAAAAGGCAGCAAATTTCGTCTTTGCAAGAATTAGAGGACGGAAAGAAATAATGTTCTTTCTGTTTTGGCTATGGTGCCGAATGTTTATATCACAGTTTATTTAAATAAATAATGAATTTAAATTAAAAAATAAATTATTTTTATTTATGTTCCACATGGTATTAAAATCCACATTTGAGAATTACGTTTAAAAGCAAGTACAAAATAAAGGCTTTTTTTCAATTTGAAAATAATTTCCCCTTTTTGTTGAGACTCTAAGATTTTTTAAATGATTTTCAAATCATTATCAAATGTTTTCGTTTGATAAAACGTTTGATTTCAAATCATTATCCATTTGAAATCAAACTTCCGTGTTTGTTGGGTGTGGAGAACGGCAAGACACAAAGTTTGGTTATCAATACACAACATCCGAGGTAGGCGTGGCACAAAATAGATTTATTTATATCTAAAGAACGATAAGAGAAAAATGTTCCAAAATTGTACACATAGCTGGGTTATCCACACAAACTCTTTAAAAAAAATGGGCAGGATTGCAGAAGTGGGCGTGGCACTTGCCTTACACAGACAGTGATTTCTGTATATTAAGAGAACGGTAAGAGCCAAAGTTTCCAAATTAGGTACAATCATCTTGGCTATCAATCCGACAAAATGTATTTTTTTATTTTTAATTCTGTTTAATAATGTGCATTCGTGGGTGATGAGTAAGGAGAAGGGTATTTAAGATTCGGCACTGCCGAATATAGCACGATAACTTCTTTTTTTCTTAATTCTTTAATTAACATTAAGGTGTTAATAGGTAACTATTTTCTTGTTCTTTTATGGGTACCTTTTAAGTAATTTATTAATTGTTTTGCCAACCAAAATGACGTGTTTCATGTCAAGATACAAAAATTTTAAGTTTTTTGCCGAGTTGTTATTTTTGTTAGTGTATTTTGTTCAAATTTTTTGCCACATAAATAAATTTAAGTTTGCAAAAATTTTGTCATGGTATAAAAATATCATACTTTGCTGTTTGAATTTGAGATTTTTTATTTAAATTTTTACTGTTTTTGTGATTATTTTTTTAAACGATTTTCATAATGTTTCGATTTTGTTTAGTTTTAATTTTTATAATTTTGCTTTTTTTCTTTTCTATTTTTTTTTTATTCGTTGCAATTTTATGACGCGTTTTTTATGTACTCGAACTAGACATTTCGTTTTTATATTTTTTTTTTTAATTTTTTCTATGGCGTTAACTTTTTTCTAATTTTTTTTGCTTTTTTTACCGGCAAATTTACAATAACAGAATTTTATTGTTTTATTTTTGTTGGTTTTTTTCTAGTCAAAATTTATACATACAAATAAGTTTTTTTTTCTATTTATTTAAACGATTTGTTGTGATTTTTATTTTTACTACACTACCCCACTTGCGCGTTAAAAAAAAAAGAAAAAACTTTCGAGAACGAAAAAAACCGAAACCGTATCGGAAACTTTTTGTTGCTTACTAGACAATGTAATACTAAATCGTAAGCAAAAATTAAAACAACATTGAATATAAAAAAAAAAAAAATTATTTATTTCCCCGGCACGAGTTCACCGAAATTATGGAAAAGAACAAACAAAAAGAAAAAAAAAAATAATTATAGCGAAAACTCAAACGAAATCATTTTGTATGTATGTATGTACATCCCAGCATTGGTTGGGTTCTTGTTCCATCGGTACGTACGCCAAAATACAAGTCGACCATCAAAAAAATAAAAAGAATCTCTATCGAAAAGTTCACAACAAACACTAAACTACACTCTTGTATACAATTTAAGTTGTTGTGCGAAATATTTGCAAAATTGATGTTGTTGTTTTTTATATTTCGTTCACATAAAAATGCCCCAACATGTTGTTGTGCTACAACTACAACAACACGATGTGCAAATTGAACGAATTTTGCACATATCAACAAAAATATACTCGTGCTCAAAGTTAGTGTTGCCAGAGAACTTTTGGCTCATGTCCCCAATTAAAACTTTGAAGTTTCCAAAAAAATCCCCAATTTTTTTTTAGTTATAAAAACTTTTTTTTTCTTTAACTAAATGTTTTCATTTAAAACGCTAACATTTTCGATTCTTGACAGTTTATATAAACAAAAAAAAAATCAAAACTACATAAACAATTTCTTGATTTTAACTTATTTCGTTCGTATTTAGTAAAATTTTCTTTAATAAAAAAACATTTTGCTTAAACCAAGCCACAAATATATTAAGAATAAGTAATTTTTGGCTTGGACGAGATCATGAAAAAATTTCTTAGTTTAAACCATATTTTCTGATGATTTAGTAAATATTTCCTTCCGTTTATTACTATAACTGCCAGTTAACAATATATTTTTGGTAGTTGTAGTGATAGTTAATTATAGCTGAACTTGCTGAAATCGCGCCCGGTAATTAATGGCATCGGTGCAACGAACATAATTGAGCAAACAAACCCTACCAACTCCAATAACGAATCAAATAGGACATCTATTATTGAAACACTCATTAACGTGAACAACAATTACTTGGAAAGCAACAACACATCCTCAAGTAACACACGTATTACACACAACAACAACAACAACACATGGTCATAAAAATAACATAGCTGCAACAATCCTAACTCAAACACTGCTCTTACTCGTATTATAGAAACATCTTTAAACGTTGACAACAATTACTTTGAAAGCAACAACACATCCTTAATTAACACGCGTATTATACATAATAATTACACACAAGGTCATTACAATATTGTACAATCGTTAAACAACAACCCTAGACTGATAACTAACTTTGCCAAAGACTTACATGTATTAAATATCAAGAATATATATTACTCAACAATATAAACAGAATTTTATAAAGACTCAAGATATTTACAACATATTGATCACGATCAAAACACAAGACGACGTATACAAGGAAGATATAAAGTACAAAGGTTTAGAAATGAATATGGAAGAAACACCCTCTCAGTATCTTTACCAACTATATTAAATAAAATGCCTACTAATATCATTAATTTAAGAAATAAAGATAAAAGAAATAAACTTATAAAATTTTTTTAATAAGTTTGCAATGAACTAATATTTTTAAAGTTAAATTTTTATAATAATTATTAATTATTCTTATTATTATCAATGAATTTTTTGTTATGTACCAATACCTGCATACAAGCTTTAAAGCTTTGCGGGTCTAAGTTAGAAAACTTATACACAAATGTTAAATTCAATAAAAAAAAAATTGAAAATTATTTTGAAAATTCAAATATTAAGTTTATTATCAAAAAAAATTCCAGCATCATTAAAAATCTTTAAAACTTATGCAATTAACCGAAGAGTAATAAATATTCCTAAAGTTTAAATAATAATAATAATAATAAAAAGATCTAAAAAAAAGAAAGTTCGACGGTCCTAGAAATTACAGCTCAAAATCGTGTACAATTACAATATGCTTTTAAAATAAAAACCTTTAAATAATTTTTAAAATTTTTCTTTATGCTTAATATCTAAGATTACCGGGAATGAATATTTTTTTTAAATTAATTTAGCAAAAAAAAAAAAAAATATGTACATATGTATATACAATTCATTAATTTTGCAAAAACTACCAAATCTCCTCACTCGATAATCTATCCCCAAATTAATGTAAGAATCCCCAATTTGGGGAAAAATCGACTTATCTTGCAGCACTGCTCACAGTAATACACTCTCTTAATCACACGAACACACTAACTTCAACAAAAAAAACAACTACAAAATCATTGATTTAATTTTGTGTCATAGAGTAGTGACAACTTAGAACGGAAACTCTAAAAAAAATATAAAAATTCATCTCAAAATTCCGTACAAAATCAACACATTTCTTGTTAATCATATACTACGTAAGGAGAGAATATTGCCGCATAAACAGTGAATTAAATTTTTATTTGCGAATAGCTAACTCATGAAAACAATTCCTGTTTAACGACACTATTTCCAAAAAAGATTGTAAGCCTTGCCACACTTTTTACGTTTTTATTTCGATGTGGCACATTCATATGACAACAAAGTAAAATTAAATCAAAAATGTGCAAATAAATTCAAAAACACACAATAATTTTTGATATTTTTCATTTAAAAAATTAAAAGTTTATATACATACAGTGGTACTAAATGAATAAATTTTCCATCTGGCATCACTTAAAAATAAGAATTTTCATTAAGAAAATTGACATATAAACAGTAAGTTACCCTGCAAATAAAATTGGAGCACCTGATCCATTTTGATAAAATGGACTACTCCATAGACTGGTCCGATGTAATGCAAGCATGGACCATGTCATTGTTAAAAAGTGTTTGTAGTGAGACGACATGTCTTCGTTTTTTAACGTCATGGTTTCGTTTTTAAACGAATTCAAAACTAATCCTCTTTAGTATACCATGGAGTAGTTTTAAAACTACTCCTTAGTAGTCCAAAGGTGGGTTATATGGTCCTCTCCTAGAACATCATAATGTTAAATAGACCAGGTTTTTTCCATACGTTTGGGTTACTTTTGGACTAGTCCTGGTCCCTTGTGGACTACTCTTTACACGCGTGTTTGGACTGGTCCTATTATTTGCAGGGTAGTTAATCGCAAATAATTTTTAAGGCTCAGTTAGGCGAACGTTGCTGTACCCGTAATGTACCGCACCGTACTGTAAGCACGTTGGTGCACTTATAAAACGTTTAAAACGTGTCATATGTTCTCCCATACATAAACAAAAAGCAATAGTATACATAAAACAAAACACACAGTGATGGGAATCAAAAATGTTCAAATGGTGGCCGTTGTGCAGAAAACGTACCACGTGATTTAAATTGTATTAAAACAGTATTTTGTGTATGTAAAAAATGTTAATAATTTAACATTTATATGATAGATTTACAATAAATAAATTTGTATTTTAGCATATATAAATTTTTAGCATACATATATTGTCAATGTGCATACACCAAACAAGGTTTTGATACCATTTAAAGTCTTTTATATGTTTCACATTTCCATTGTATATGTATGTATATGCATTTGTTTACTTTAAACATCTTAACATATGTATATTTTAAATATGTTGTATTTTAAGTTATTTTGTCGCTATTCCATAGATAAACTGAAAAAAAAGTACAAAAAAAAGAGCAAAATTACCCGCATTCAATGTAACATACAAGCCGCCCATCACTGTCTTACAAATGTCACGTAACAACGGCATGAAATTCTATTTTATACAGATTGAAACGTTGCAAGTACGGTACATTGCATTTCGGTAAGCTTTTGTAATGGTTTTCATATAACAAAAAGCGAACAGCTGATGGATACAGTACAGATACGGTACAGCAACGTTCACCTAACTGAGCCTTTATTCGCGAATAGGATACGTATAAACGTAGTAATAGAGTTTTGCTATTTTGACAGCTGAATAAGGTTCGTTTTCTTTCTTTATTTCCCTTCTGGTCGTTTTCTATAACTCCCCCTTTGATTACATTTAGGTAAAGAATATTAACTCTCTTTCACACACTAACACTCGCTTGGAAATAGAGGTGTTGTTTTTGTGGGAAGGTTTTTTTCCTCTCTTTCTATTCTGGTCGTTTTCTGTAGTGGGGAGCATATTTTAGTTTTTTAACTCTTTAACATGTACACAATTTATGTTTAGAGATGCCAGTTGTTTAAAAAAAGAAAACGCAAAATTTAATGACAACTTTGAAAAAAAAAAACAAAAAAAAAAAAAGAAATAACAAATTGAAAAGGTTCTTTAAAATGATTTCGAACATTACCGTTCGCTTAGAAAATGTCTATGAAAACCACTCAGTGTTATATATATTTTCAACATAAAATTCTATACAAACTTAATTTCGTAATCGTTGAACAGGCGTTCTGATTAAAAAGATTCTAAATAATGCATTAAGTTTTTAGTTTCTAAATAATGCATTTAGTTTTTCTTAACAAAGAACAGCAGCCAAATTACGGCATCGATATCGAATGCATAGACAAAGGGATTTTCTCCCAAATTGGTGGTTTCAACGTAAACCTGGAACAGATTTTCGTGACGAGAACTGAAATATTTATTCCCGGAAACCCTTAAAAAATGTAAGAAAATATTTCAAGATTTTGATTTAATCAGCATATTATGTAAGAGGATTTTGTACAATTGTACACGATTTCATGTTCTTATTTGTATGGCCATTTTGGATGAAGAATTTGAAATTTCCTTTTTTAGAACTTTGATGCTATTTTTGCTCTTCGGTTAACTGCTTAAGTTTTAAACGATCCTCGAATACTATAACTATTTTTGACAAACAAATTCAATAATTGAAACTTTATGACCATAAAATTTATAAAAAAATTGTTTTTTTTCCCAAAAATCGATTTTCAGTTTACAAATACAAATTCGAATTTATTTTGTTTACTATTTGTTTCCATCAAGCATAGAATTTCTTTACGAAAAGTCGATTTTCTCTCAAAAAACAAAGTGTTACAAACACAACAAGCTATGATCACTTATTATTTGCCTTAAGAACCAACATTGCCTTTAAATTAATTTTAAAGTTTACAAACAATGAGTTAATTAAAAAAAAAATAGCATTTAACCGGATACTTCGTTTGCTCCCCCCCTGCTTGAGTGGACTTATATATATTCAACAGTTTTTGTTTCTAGGTTTCAACAAAGATGAACCTATGTTATTATGCACCTAAAGTTTTATGTTTCTAAGTTCAATATTATAGAAAATTCAAAAGGTACCACATGTAAAACGGAAAATAAAGTAATTTAATTTCCCGTATTTCCCCTTTTTGATACCTTGTTTTCTCCCCATTGAAGTAACTAAAATTGTAATTATAGTGGGAGCCTATAACTTAATTCGTACATTAATGTCAATAAATAGAGAAAAATGTTTTGTGAAAAAAGTACCAATAACAGGTACAATATTCACCGCTTAAAAGTTTGAATTTCGGACAAGTACCAAATTTATATTGCTATTTTTCAGATAAGTCACTAATGTAATATAATCATTTTCTATGCTAATTGGCTTAAAAGATAGATGGGGTTACAGAAAAGTACCAAAATACAATTATTATCTTTCTACTACCCAAAAGGTCCAAAAAACCAGACACCTGTCCGCTTTTTTTTAAGACATCAACAAGTATTACTTTTTTTTGTAGCTTTTAAGTTTAGGAGATATGAAGTTAGCGTATTTATAACAATTATGTACACTAATTCTACTTTTTTGACAGATGCACAAAATGCCTTGAACGGGTTTTGATCTGTCAAAATTTAGCTTTTTCTTGCTCTTTTTTTTTAGTCGCTTTTTCTATTAATTTTTGATAGCTTTAAATTTAAATTGGGGAGATTAACCAAAAGTTTTCTGGCAGCACTGATCTCTGTTTTTATTTTTGGGAGGCCTGTTTTGGACTCTCTTTTTTAATAACAGCAATCTCCTCTCAATTAACGCTGCTCACCAATCTTCACAGTAATAGAGCAAGAGCATAAACAAGTTTTTTTTTAAATCTTAAAAAAATCTGAAGTAAAATTTATATGAAACAAAAAACAAGCATTTGCACTTTACTTTCCTACATTGTTGTTGGATTTGTGGAAGTGTTGGTATGTATGTTTTGTAAATTGGTTGAATGTGTGTGAGTGGCTCCCCCATTCTAAAAATTGTTAACCGAGTCAGTGAATAAGGGGTTCATCATTCTTTAGAGGTGCTATTGCAAATTTATTAAGTGTGAGTTTGGGTTTAAATTTTATGATTTTGGTTTGGTCAATGTTTTATAAGTTTTATTTTATTCAAAAATTATTGATTTTTTTTGAGAGGGAAGTAAAATGTTAGAGATTTTACATACCTATGTAATTTTAAATAATTTTATGTAATAATGTACATATTTATATCATCAAAAGAATGGTGATAAAAATTTAATTCATTTAGGGCCATTATTACAACTTGCAGTTAGCTAAAGTTAAGATTAAATTGACAGATAATAATATGTTATTTGTCAAAAAGCGTCTGTTAACTGTCGGATAACAGCTAACGCCAAGTTATAATAATGGCCCTTAGATAATCATGAATTAAAAATAATATTTTTGAATTTGAATAGATAAAGACCCACCGTTTGGTATATAAATCGATCTAACGATGTCCGCACGGCTGGATGGCTTGTAAAAAAAGGTGCGCAAAATACATGTCACAATTTCGGAGATAATTTGGTTGTTATTGTCACTAGGATCAAGCCTATTGAAAATAATACGATTCGGTCCATAATTTCACATATTATATTATTATTATTTTTAGCTCCTGTAAGGAGCATATGTATGTCCAAAACAAATTCGCTACATGCCAGTTTGTCCGATGCTATAGCTTTTACTTATTTCCAAATTTGGCCGAGAATGTTAGCTTCAATTTCAAATTGCCAACGCGAGGCATGGGAAGGTCTGCCTTTTCTTGCCTGCCTTGTTGAAACATCTTCAAGATTTTGCTCATTTATCGTGAGAGTAACATTATAATTATACAAATAATAAAACATCATTGACTTACCCCAGATTTTACTAAGATCGATTCGTTCACACTGCCCTCGTGAAAAATTCGACAATTTGCGTTACAGTAGAGGCCTTCACAATGTCAATAATACTCTAATAGATTCCAAATGTCGGATTGGGACAACACGTTGAAAGCCTTCTCGTACTTTATAAAAACCAGGTACAGCGGTGATCCCCATTCCACTGATTGTTTGATAATAATCCGAAGACTATAATCGTGATTTCTCTCATTTATAATTAGAGATATTATCTAATTGGTGCTGTTGATTATGGTGTTCCTTGCAAAAATAAGGCCCTTTTGAAGCTCATTGCATAATCCAGAATTAAGGCGGTGGTATCTATATATTCAGCCTTATTAAGGATGTCGTTAACGTCTGTGTTGTTCTTTGCAACAGATTAAAGTAACACACAACCTGTTCTCCTTATTCTACTATCGACTAACAGCCAATTTTACCAAGTTCATCTATAATTAACTGTCAAAACATACTGTGAACTGGAAGTTAAAGTAATAGTTAGTTTTAACTGAACTTGGTTAAATTGGCCGTTAGTCGTTAACGAGAACGAAAACCGTAAAAAGGCTGATTATTCGGCACAAACAACTTTCATACGAATCTTATATCGGGTGATTTTTTAAGAGCTATAGGAAAGTTTAAAAAAAAACACATACAATTCAGAAAAATGCATGAAATCTTTGTTGAATCGATAGTACGGTCCATAAAATTTAAGGTTTGAAGATTATTTCATGCAAATGTTGACCGTGACTGCGCCTCAAATGGTCCATCCGCTTAGTCCAATTGTGGCATACTCTTTCCAACATTTCGGCCGGTATCTCATGAATAAATGCTTCAATGTTGTCTTCCAAAGCGTCAATTGAAGCGGGCATGTGTGTATAGACATGAGCTTTAACATAGCCCCACAAAAAATTGTCTAAAGGCGTTAAATCGCACGATCTAGGCAGCAAATTGACCGGTCCCGAACGTCAAATAAAATGTTCACCGAACTCGCCTCTCAATAAGTCCATTGTTAAGCGTGCTGTGTGGCATGTGGCACCGTCTTGTTGAAACCACATGTCATGCAAGTCAAGCTCTTGCATTTTGGGCAAAAAAAAAAAAAAAAAATGGATATCATCTCACGGTAGCGCTTACCATTCACAGTTATGTTACGATTCGCATCATCTTTGAAGAAGTACGGTCCAATGATGCAACCAGCCCATAAACCGCACCAAACTGTGACTTTTCTGGATGCATTGGTAGCTCTTGTAATGCTTCTGGATGATCTTCACTCCAAAATCGACAATTCTGCTTATTAACGTACCCATTGAGCCAAAAATGAGCTTCGTCGCTGAACACAAGAAGCGCGCGATGAACTTTCTTAACAGAGCACGCATTTTGATAATAAAATTCAATAATTTGCAAGCGTTGTTCGTTTGTAAGACGATTCATGGTTAAATTATATACCAAACTGAAGATGTTTGACAGTGAAACAAAACACGAAACGTGCGTCAGCTGTTTAAACCAGTGTTGCCAAAAAGATAATAGCTACAAATCACCCGATACTTACAGTCTACTTTTGTTTTGGCGCACGCAAAGAAAAAACATGGTTGTGGTAAACATATTCTAAGAGCAACATATTATGATAACAATTATGATTGTAGTCACCATATTAAGATTATTATTGAATCATATTATGACTAAATATACTCGTACTATTATATCATAATATTTTTCCCTTAATCATAATAATATTCTGTTAATCATACTAAGTTAAGAAGTAATCAAATTATTGTCATGTTAATCATAATAAGCTAAGAAATTAATCATATTATTGTCATGTTAATCATAATAAATTTAGAAGCAATCATATTATGATACAGCACCTTTCATAGCTGTCATAAAAATACAAAATAAATTAAAATATTTTTGCATCGATTTTTTATTTTGTGGCTTTTTACAAATTTTCTTAATGTTAATCAAATAGCGGAGTTCAATATAAGGCTTGCAAAAGAGCAAATGAAAAATCTGTGGTTTTCATGGGCAACCGCGTGTGTCCATTTTTTTCGATTTTAAGATGTTGATGAAATATCGTAGCACTTTTATAAAATATAACGAAATCTCTGTGTGTTTTGTTGTTGGATTTTACAAAAAAAACTATGATATTTTGCATTTGCACTATTACACTAATACTTGAATGAATTCCGCTAATATTTTAATTTTTTAATTTCTTTAAACTTATTTTTTTATGGAATTTTATCTTTTAATTGTTTAACCGCTCACAAATAAAAAAAACGACACAACTGCTTCAAAATTATTTTACAAATGGCGCTAACATAATATGATTAGAGTAAAAATAGTTTGATTGCATCTTTAACATAATATGATAAATGTATAGAAAGTTATCATGTTATGGCAATTAAATATCATGATATGGTTGTGAGAAATATAATATGTTTAGAAAGTTATCATAATTAAGTTGTTAGAAAAATAATTATTTTTCGGTCAACAATACTCAAATTCATAATTGCGATAAACATTGATATGTTTACAGTAACTATAATATTGTTGATATTAAATAAAAATAACAATTATTTGTGTACGACAACAATATATTGTTACATTAAACATAGTGTTGTTGCCGTAACCATGCCCAACCATATTTTTTTTCTGCGTGCGGATCCATTATTGCCCGATTGTGCCTTCTACCCTATTTAAGTGCTTTTCGAGCTAGCCGCTCTGAAGGAAGAAGTGCACGACGAGTTTGACGAACAGAACAATTATTTGTAATTGTCGATTGTAAGTCGATTCATAATTAAATTTCAAAGCAAACTAAACAAAAAGCAACTATCTGCTGTTAAATAGGTGCTCAAATAAAGCATTGGTGTCAACGTAAAGTTGTGACACTCTAAAAAAACACGCTTTATAATCTTGTTTAATTTGTAAGCACAATTATATCTATTGTTTTTGGCAGGGAATTTGTAACCCATTTTCGTTATCCTGTTTAAGGATATTTTTTAAACTTAATTTGCGTTTTTTACTGCTTAAAGTTAATGGTGTCTATAAAGTGTCTAAAGTAGAGGAAAAAAATAAGAAAAACTACCAATCAAAGGAAAAATCACATAAAAGATTTTTAAATGAAGAACAAGTTAGTTGCATGTAGTAGTCAAATTGCTGATTTTTTGTTTGCTAACACAGAAAACGTGAATCCTGGCAAATGGGGGGAAAAAATAAAAACGTGAGAAAAGTTTGAGATTAAATTTTTTTAATAAAGTTTTGTTGTATTTTTTTTCAGTTGTTATTTAATGCTTTTTTTGAAGTAGACAACAAATTTTTTTCCATTTATTTGCAATTTTAGTTGGGGGTTTTTTTTTAATCTTTTTTGGCAAACATTTTTGCATGAAAGTGAAAAGTTTTGTGAAGAGCAAAAAAAGGAAATCAAAATAAAAACTATGACGACGACGACGACTAATAGTAAAAAAGGGGTATTGCTATGCATATGTGTGTAAACATGCTAAAATACTATATTTTGTGTATATAATAACAACTTCCATAAAGTTTGAAATTGCACAGCAAAAGAAAAAAAAAATGCATAGAAAATCCTTCGGTAGACGGTTTTGTTGCACGTAATAATAGTTTTGAAGTTTTTTTTTTGTTTATTGTTTTTTATAAAAGGTAAATTTATTTTTTTTTACAGATTTTCTAGACACATTGTAAATTGTTTTTTCTGTCTAGGGGGAAATAGTGAAATTGCGTAAAAAATGCACATTTTTTTTATAATAAAAAAAAAAAAAACAACAGGATCAAAAAAGTTTAAACAAGGATGTTACTAAAAAAAAGCAAAGAAATAAGAAAAAAACATAGCTAGAAAAACTTTGACAGACAACGGCGAGACTGAGATTTTAAAAACAGGTTAAATAACTCTTCAAAATTTTTGTTTAAATTCAAAGGAAGCAAAACTAATTTAGAAAATTAATTTAAAGTAATATAAAGGTCAATATTTCAATGAAAACACTTAAAAACTATTATCAAAAGTTTAAAGTTTGAAAAAATAGTTAAATTAAAATCAGTAAGGACTTATGTATATCCACAGTGTTGCCGAGTCATTGAACACTAAAGGCGTGACGACATTTGAAAACAAAAAAAAAAACGGGCTAAATTGAAACAGGGTAAAAGTAAAACATCAAAAGTTTTAAGCAAAAAAAAAACGGGCTAAATTGAAACAGGGTAAAAGTAAAACATCAAAAGTTTTAAGCAAAACATTAGGATACAACTTTAAGTAGCTTTAACATTCTTTTATAATTGGTCTTCACACGAAAAAAAACAATAGTTTTTAGGTTTGGATGTTTGTTTGTTTGTGTGGCTCAATCATGCGAACCCCGCTTACTAGATTTGGAGAGAAAAAAGGTAGACGGATGGCATATGGCCCAGATTCAAATATAGCGAACTTTTTAATAGAAAAAAAACGTGGGAAAAATTGGTAGTTTGGTACTTTTTCTCTTTAAGATAAATTTGGTATGCAGATTGCATATAGTCCAGATTAAAATATCGGGTAATTTTTTTAAGTAATTTATAAAAGGGGTAAAAATAAAATCGGTAATTTTTCCTTTTTCGATCAATTTGATTTGCAGACAGATTAAAGCCGTCATTAACATACAGTTAACTTTATAAAGGCCTAAAATGAGGAAAAGTTGGCACTCTTTAACTTTTGTTACTTTTTCTCTTTTCGATATATGTACTTGGTTAGAGTTAAGATTTTAGATTAAAATAAAGGTAAATAATATATACTTAAAACGAGAAATTGGTAAATTTGTTATACAGATAACATGTGGTCCAGTGGCCGGAATATATATATTTAGAGTCTCCTTGCTTTTGATATGGAAAGTTAAATGTCGGCTGCTCAAGAGTATCGAGTGCTTTAAACTTTAATGTATATATTGGCGAAAATAATAATTCCTTTAATAGTTTTTATTGAAATATTCTAATACAAAATAAGTAGAAAACTACACTTACTCTTTCTGTAAACTTTTTATAAAGTGTGGCCCCACCATAATGACCGATGTTAAAGGTGAGCCACACGACAGTTAACATTTCTTTGTTTCAGTGTTAAACAAATTTAACGATGTTCGTGATTTCTTATTAAAAAAAAAAATATTTTCAAAAGTTTTTGAAACTTAGAAAATAATTTCGGTTTTATAAAACAATAAAGAAAATACTTTTCAAAACTTTGTAAAAAATATTTACAGAAACATTTAAATTGTCTAATTTCGAATTTCCGACCTTTTTGTAATCTTTAGTATTGTAGAATTTTTGAATTTTAAAAATTGAAGCACAGCCGCGAATAACATTTTTGCAAAAACTGTTTTTTTTTGCAGATAGCAGTTAATATTACCCTCGTACACTGTTTAAACCTCAAATCAGCCAAAATTATGCACCTTAAAGCCTTTTAACCCTAAAAAGATAATCTGAGTAAATTTTACGCATGCACTTTCGAAATATTGATATTTATTTGTAATTAGCTTGAATAAGTTGCTGTGCATTTCAGAGATTTTATATGTACAAATATTTTAAATTTTGGTATTTTTATTAAATACAAGTGGTAAAATGAAATCCATATTAGTTTGCTCTTAATTAATCAAAAAAAAAAAACAACAATACAGCAGACTAAAATAATGCGTAAATTTTACGTATGATTATCTTTAACGTATGCCATGATATGATTATCTTTTAAGGGTTAAAAGGACATACAAAGAGTCAGCTAGTGGAAAAACGTTGTAAGTTACTTAAAAATGATACAAAGTAAATGGTTTTAAACGTGGAATAACGTTTTAACAGCCACCAGTCATGATACTTTGCGTAGTGGAAGAACGTTTTGAATGACATCGTGATTGTGGATATGAAACGTTTTTCCCCTAAAAAAAAAGTTGGAAGCTGTAAACTTGCATGTTATTTAAGTTTTAAATTTGTTGATATTTTGCATAAAAATTTTTATTATCATTATTTTAAATAATCAAAAAAAAAAAAAATAAATAATCTTGCCTGTTAAAAACGTTTTTTTGCTCTCCTGAAAAAAAAATTATTTTGTAACTTAAAACGTTATTCGCGGTTGTGCTTCAAATACTGCCAATTTCACGTTGTCGAAAGAACGCTTTCTTTCGCACAAATACATTTTAAGCAAACACAAAATTTGAGAATTTATTTTTGATTTACATGTGGTTGTACCAGGGTTGATAAAGTTGGCAAAATTGTACTTTTTTTGGTACCATTCAAAACTTAAAAGTACGCTGGTACCCCCGTGACGCATTTGGTACTGTTTCCAAATTTATCAGACCTACATATTTATAATTGATATAAAATGTCAACTCGTATTTACTGTCCAATGAATATAAGCGGAGTTTAGTGTTTGGTGCAAATAGTCTTGGGAACATGCAAAATGTCGTAGCTTTTTTATGAAACCTAAGGGAAACTCTATTTTTTGTTGTTCGATTTAACAAAACAGCTTTGATATTTTGCATTTGCTCTTTTGCAATAGAGTTTTGCACTTGTTTATTGAACGATTGCTTATGCCAAATTCTAAATTTAGTATCAGCGGCAGCATAAAAGCGTGCATTTTCTAATAATATTGACAAGTTTTTAAAAAAATATAGGAAACCACTTCTGCAAAAGTTCTACATAGTAGAAAAGCGGACTCAATTGAAGATTATTTTGGAACGAATTCATAATACAGTATCACAAATTAGAACCACTTTGTGCACCGGGCAGTTCGAATTTCTGGACATTTTATTACAGAAAATGATAAAATTATAATGAAATAGTGATAGATAATGAATACTATTTTAACTCAAACAATTATTTTTAATAACATTTAATTAATTGAACATATTAAATTCATAATTGACCTTCAGTTATCAACTGACCCAAATTTGTTCAAGTATATTAAATTTCATACGCATATAACCGAATCGTACACACCACCAATAACTCGGTGATTCCCCGTTTTATTTTAATAAACAAAATATAAAAAAAATTCCAGAAATTAGAACGCTCTGTTCTAATTTTAAAGCGTTTAATTTGAGTTTTCGCCTATTAAGTTCAAAATAAAAAAAAAAAAAAATTCCTAGTTGAAATAAAAACAAAAAAAAAAAAAAAAAAAACAAAACTTCCAGAAATTAGAACCACATGTTCTTATTTTAGAGCGTCCAATACATTGAAATGGCCGGTTCTAATTTCTGGGCGGTTCGAATTTGTGAGATTCTACTTTATTTTCAATTATTCGTCAACAAGATGGTTATCACGTCAAGACGTCATCAACAGAATTTTGGAACAGTGGGAGCCCAGTCCATTATTATTATTTTATTTCTAATATTTTTTGGAACTATAAATTAAAAAATGTTCGAACATTAAAAATACTGAATTAAAAAATGATAAAACGGAAAAGGAAGTAAAAAATTACAAAAAATATTTAAATATATTTATAATTTTATATATTTCTGAAACCTTTTTTTTAATTTTCCGAAATTTTTAAATTTTAAACATTAAAATTTAGCAAATTTATTAAAATATTTGCTTTTTTCTTCAGTAAAAATCGTCATGATTATATTTTCAATAGTTTTTTGGAACTTCGAAAAAAGTTCGAATTTTTCGAACATTGAAAAAAGATACAAAAAAAGAAAATTTTAGTAGAAAATTACAAGAATTCATTATTTATTTATTATTTGTTGTTTTTTGTTTGGCTGCAGGTCCACGTAAATCAATAAAATAAAAAATAAAAATTCTTGATATTTTTGTATTTTATATTTTTATTATTTTCCCAATATTTCGGTTAGTATGTAAACAATTAAAAAAATATATAATAACACAAAACTTCACATTAACACTTTCGCCACTGCTTGATAAATTATTTATAATTTGAAATATTTTTAAATTTTTTTTACAATTTTCAAAAGAATTTTGAGATTTTTTTTTTTTACAAATTGTTTCTCTTTTTCAATTACATTCGAATTCGAACATTAAAATTTTGTTAATTTAGTGAAAGTTTATAAACTTATTACAAAATTTTATATCTAAAACTATTTAATAATCTTCTTTAAAAACACTTAATTATATTACTAAAAATTCTATGCAGTTTGTTGATATTAGGATTATAAAAAAATTTTAATTAAATCCGTTTCTTTTGTTTTCTGTCTTAAATTTTTTTTAAACATAAAAGTAAATTAAAAAGAAGGGCAGGAAGAAATAAATAGAAATAATATACATTTCTTATTATTTTTAGTAGAGAAATACATACTCCTTAAAATATTTTAAACCACTATTTCCTTTTAATGCAATTGTACTGGATGTGAATAGTCCCACCTACCTGCATACTCTTATAAAGTGCATTGAAAACATACATTTTCACAAAGCTTTACAAAAAACGCTATAGAATAAAATCGTCATTTATTATTTATTTTATATTTTTGGTAAACAAATATAACATGAAAACTCAAACGTACACTTAGAAAAATAAATGGGAGGGTTTTTGTTATTTTTAACAAGTTTTCCAATAAATGAATGTTTTTTTGTTACGAGGGTTGAAAGAAAATTATTACGTACTAAGATTTTTTTAGAGAAGCACTTTGAAATATTTTCGATTCATATTCAAAAATTGTTCAAAAAAATTAACCAAGTTTTTTAAGTAATTTAGGAATTTTTATTTAAATTGGCTTGTTTTTCATCTTTAAACATCAACTTGGTTAATGTTCGAATATTTTTTGTAAAATTTTTTTTTTAAGTTACAATACATTTTTAAATCGAAATAATTTTGCTTTCCATCTTTAAAACTAAATTTTGAATGTTCGAAAGTTTGAACTTAATTTCGAAATTCCGAAAGTTATTTGATACAAAATTTATTTATAATTTTTATTAAAAAAAAAAACTCAAATTTTTAAAAATTTTTACTTAAATTTAAGATTTGAAGATTTTTTGAAACTATCGGCCATGTTCTGACAATCGCACGATTTGAAATCACAAAACGCCAAATTGATTTTATGATGTTCCTTAACTCGTGCGTTTAGCTTGCGATCTGCTATATATAGTTTCTTACAAATATTCTAGTTCCCTTTTATAATTTTAAGTCGCCAAACTTCTTGCTGTTGCGATTTACATTACATCTAATTTGCGATTTTAAGTCAGAAACGCCAATATTAAGCGTTTTGCGATTGTCAGAACATGCCCGTATGTATCATTATTATTATCTCTAAATTGGATTTCAAGATTTACAGCATTTTACTTTCTACCATGTTCGGAAATTCGAAATAATTTTCAAAATTTCAAAAACTATTACAAAATAATTATTTCAAATAAGAAAAATTAAATTTTCGCAAAATTTCCAAAATTTCTGGCCTTTTTTAAATAATCGAAATTGTTAAATACTTATAGAAATTTTAAAAGTTTTCAAGTTTAGACTTAAAATGAGCTTTCAAGAAAACTCCTATTCTAGAAAGTTGTTTCTCCCTGCTTGAGATCCTTTTTAGCAACCTATTTTTCTACTTTCTAAGTATGTACATATGTATGTATATGTTGGATAAAATTCATGTATGTTCATGTTTGTGCAAGTAACTGCATGTAGGTGTATGTGTTGTTTTAATGTTTTAATTTTTTATTTTTGTTGTAAAGCTTCCTTGTTTTTATGTGCCTGAAAACATTTTATTTTTGTATGAACATGAGTACAACAAGAGTATGTGAATTTTTATATATTTTCCTTTATAATTTTAAAAACGTAAAATGAAATAAAAACAACTAAAAGAAAAAGAAAAGAATATAAAAAAACATGAATGTAAAAAAGTATACAAAAATAAATAAAACTGACACAATGTTATTGTAAGTTTAATGCACTGATCAAAGGCGGCTGGGTAAAAAATTGGTTAGAAAGGAAAGGGGAAGAGGAATATAACTGAGCTAAAACTAAAAGGAATTACAGTTGAATGAATATAGAACTAAACTTAAACTCAACTGAAAGTAAGCTTAGTTCTAGCTGTTAAGCTAACACTTTTATTTGTATAATGTCTTCAGTTTTTCTAAAATCTTTGGGTGAAGTTTCCTGAAGATCTGGCCTAAGCAACCAGTGAAATGCGCATAGGAATTGCTTATCCCATCAACAATAAATTTCAGTATTTTTATTAAGAAAAAAAAGGGAATTAGCCAGTAAAAATTGTTAATTGAAAATTTTGTATTTCCAAAAATTACTTTGATAATTGGAAAAATACTTAAATGAAGGGTATATTGACAACAAAAAAAAAAGGAAAAATTTGTATGAATAACACATTTTTAAAATAACAGGTATATTAAACATAAATAACCGGTTTATTCGATGTTCGAAAAATGGACATTTAAAACTACTCGACTTTAGCAAAACTAAAAAACTGCTTAAAGCCGGTCGAATAACAACCGTTCGATCTTCCATCCCAGAACTGAAAAAGATCTAGGGAATAATTCTGATAGTCGTGATCCAACTGTTTCTATTCAAAATCAATTTTATTTTTAATTCTTTCTGAATAAATATAAATTATGTTTTCAGTGTTGTGAAAACTCGAATAAACGCTTTATACCACTAAAAAAATAATTCCAATTCGTTCAGTATTGACTGAAGGAATTATAAACAAAATTGCTTAAGAATCGAAAAAATAGTTGAACACGACTGCTGTAATTAGCCCCCTGTACTAGTACTAAATTAGAACCGAGCTAAGACTGTGCTGCAACTAAACAAAAACTAAACCAGGGGCCTGATTCTGGCAGTCGTGATCGAGTACTTACTCGATTCGAAAGCAATTTAAAATCTAATTATTTCTGTCAATACTGAACGAATCGAAATTATTTTTTCAGTGTTATAAAGCATTAATTTGAGTTTCACAATACTGAAAAAATAATTTCGACTGAAATAAAATTGCTTTCGAATGGAGAAAGTACTCGATCACGACTGCCAGAAAAAGGCCCAGATCCGAGCTTAAACTAAGCAACAACTGATCTAGAGCTGAACTAGAACTGAACCAAACTAGATAGAATTGATCCAAAACTGAACTAGAATTGAAACTAAGCAAAGTTAAAAATTAAAATCTTAAAAAAGTTCCTTCGCTTGTCGTATAAAAATTCAATTATTTTTGTCTCCCGTATTTCCTTCTTAAAACAAATACTGACTTTGGCAGCTAAAACACAATGAAATAAAATTATTTAAGATTTTTATACCGACACCACAATAGTGGAGAGGGTATGATGCATTTGTGCTGATGTGTGTAACGCGTGTGTAACGTAAAATTGTGGTCCTAGACCCAACTTAAAGTATACCGATCTACTCAGAATCACTTTCTGAGTCGAACTAACGCTGTCCGTCCGGCTGGCTGGCTGGCTGTCCATGTAACCTTGTGCGCAAAGTACAGGTCGCAATTTTGGAGATAATTTGATAAAAGTTGGGTCATAGGTTCTTATTGGCACAAGGACCAAGCCTATTGAAAGGATCGTAGGACCACGAGGGAAGATAGGGGGAAATTTCTTCCTCTCAGAAACTATCAAATCGATTTTAATGAAATTTAAAACATAGATAGATCCATATCTATAGGGACACATTAGCTATACAGTTTTTATAAAATAGGACCACAAGGGGAGGCAGGGGCAATTTCTGCCTCTCACAAACTTTCAAACCGGTTTTCATGAAGTTTATAAACATAGATAAATCCATATTTACATGGACACATAAGCATGATGTGTTTTTAAATACTGTGGTGTAGGGTATCATATGGTCGGGCTTGACCGACTATACTTTCTTACTTGTTACAGTTAAAGTATTGAACAAAAAAAAAAAAAAAAAAAAAAATAACAAATCAAATTCCTGAAATATATAATCAAAAAGAAAAAGGGCAGGGCATAGCACACAAATAAAGTATTTTCATAGAAAATCTTCTTTAATTATTAACAAAAGTTTATTTGTGCTCGTACCAATTTGTGTTGTAAAATTTTAATCTTTTTATGTTAGCTGGCATTTTAAGACTCATGTTTGTACAAGTTTTTAATGTTGTACGAGGAGGTCTCTCTATCGTCACCTTTTAAACTGACCCATCATCATGTTTCAACTGACTTACAGCTGATAAAGGTTTCAAAAGTACCAAGTACTACCAGAAATATGATGTCAGTACAAATATTTATTTGTAATCAGCTTAAGTAAGATTTTTTTCCTCTGTTATTTTGAAAAATGTTGCTAGCTTGGCTGTCTGTCTGTCTGGCTCTTCTGTTTTAGTTTAATACTCTATGTGACAACATTTAACAACAATTATAATTATCTACTTTGAAAAACTATAGTTCTATTAGGAATGTAAGAAAAACAAATCACGTTGAAGAAAAACAAAAACATAAATGCGATGAGAATCAAGTAAAAGTAACGCATTTGATATGCGTATGGTTATTTTTCAAGTCGGCGTTTTTGTTTGAACGGATTTTAGCACTCTCATTTTAAGCGTTTTGTTGTATTTTAGCTACGCACCATTGAACTGTGACACTATCGAGTGTGTAAAATTTAACAAAGTCTACTTAATAGATACGTAAGCAATGTAACTGTTGCATACTTTTAAGCGTATAAAATAGTAGAGCATAACCAACAGGCTGACTAGTTAAAAACGTTTAGTAAATGTTAATTGCATTAGTCTGGTTTTTTTTGTAGCTTGTAAGGAAATTCTTGGGATTTTTTTTTTCGTTCAAAATTTATTATTAATTATGGGCCACAAAGGTCTTGTTTATTTCCTCTACTTAACACAGAGGTCTTTTAAAATCTTGTTTTTTTTTCACCTGTGAAGTGGTGTTAAATGACAAGTATTTATGAATTATGGCAAATTTATGGCAAAATTTAACAAAATGTTTCACACCAAGAATGTTGGAAAAAAAAGGAAAAGATCAAACGAAAATCTTAAGTAAATGACATGATTTTGGAGAGAAAATGTGTCAAAATGTAAAAATTATACAAGTATACATAGAAAGCACCTTTCTATGTTCATTTCCGAAAATTTTTTTGTTTAACATAACTCGAGAACCACTTGTCCGATTTTGCTAAAACAAACTCAAAAAAATTTAGAATTACAATTTCTTTAATCCGTTCATATAACGTTTTTCTTTATAATCAACAGTTCTGCCGGTAAAAATAAATTTGTGGAGAATTATAATTGATAAGTGCAAAAAAATGTTCAAGCCTGGATGTATGCAGCAGATTTTATCACAAACCTGCACGCAATTTTTGTGACTTTTTTTAAGCGATCGGTGAAAATCGTCGGACTTTTGTTTGTTATTTGAAAGAATACACCCACATTCAGTGATGCCAACAGTAGGGGATTTCCCCTTTTCTAGGGATTTTTTTTCGGAAAATTTCAACCGTAGGGAAAAGAGGACACAATTTTTTATTTTAGGGCATATTTATTTATTTATTTATTTAATCAATGGATATTATCCTTACTGACTAATAACAATATTGACTTAAAATAATGAATAACAATATGCATTTTAAAATATACTACAAATTTACAGAATATATGTAGTACATAAAAATTTACGAATAAAGAAAAACAATAAGAAAAATCAACAAATTGTGACATAGAATTAAATTGTCTACAAAACCTCGAAAAAGGATCAGCAATAGCGTAATTTTCTCGAAAAAAATTTAACAAAAAGCAGATTATAATGACGCGTATTGCAACAAGGTATATTAAATTTAGCAGACTCTACAGAAAATCACAACAAACATTACCATTAATAGGATTAACCATAAAAAAAAACATTTAACATTGTACGACGACTTTTGAGCGATGGTAATTTTATTAATGCCAGTCTTCTAGCATAGGAAGGAAAGTTTGTCGAGTAACTCCAATGAAGATCACGTAAACAGAATAATAAAAATTGTTTTTGGACCGATTCAATACGAGAATTGTGAATGTTGTAAAATGGATCCCAAATGATTGACCCTTATTCTAAGATTGGTCTAACGAGTGATACGTAAAGTTGCTTCGTTATGTATGGATCGGTGAATTTTTAACCCAGCGCTTAATAAAGCCAAGAACGCCTCGAGCTTTATTAACAGTTAATGTAATATGAGAAACAAAGTTTAATTTAGGATCCAGTAAGACTCCAATATCAAGAAACGAATCAACCAACTCCAGTTGATGACCAAAAGCATAATTAACAGCAATACAGTTATTTCTATAAAAACGCATGCTTTTGCATTTCACAAGATTCAGCTCCATCATATTATGATTACACCATAAAAAGAAGTTATTAAGATCCGATTGAAGATAAAAATGATCCGAAAAAAATCCCTAGAAAAGGGGAAATCGCCTACTGTTGGCATCACTGAATGTGGGTGTATTCTTTCAAATAACAAACAAAAGTCCGACGATTTTCACCGATCGCTTAAAAAAAGTCACAAAAATTGCAGTGCAGGTTTGTGATAAAATCTGCTGCATACATCCAGGCTTGAACATTTTTTTGCACTTATCAATTATAATTCTCCACAGATTTATTTTTACCGGCAAAACTGTTGATTATAAAGAAAAACGTTATATGAACGGATTAAAGAAATTGTAATTCTAAATTTTGAGTTTGTTTTAGCAAAATCGGACAAGTGGTTCTCGCGTTATGTTAAACAAAAAAACATCAAGATAAGGAAAAAATTTAAAATGTCATAAAAAAAAACTGACACATACGAACGCCAAACCCTTTGAGGATTTTACTATACTGACCTAGTACCATCACCCTGACTTGGAATTTCTCACCCCCCAGACAATAATCCCAAAAATTTTCCATAGTGTAATTATTGTTTAAAAGTTCCAAGTTTTGTTAGAAACTAGAGGAAAAACTGTATGTACTAGAATTAATATATAAGTCAAGAACGTAACCAAAAATGAACCATTACTAAACGAGAACTGGATAAAAATTTAACTAGAACTGGATTAAAAATTATTAAGAACTGTATTAGCACAAGAAATTAACTAGAACTGGAGGCTTATTCTGAATTGCGATGCGAAAATCAATGCGATGCGCAAATGAAATGCGAAGCGAAAGAAAATTGGTATTCTGTTAGCTTTTCGCAATCGCATTCTCAATTTATTTCAAATCGTGGCAACAATGCTCAAATTAACGTCAATGTCAACAAACGTCAAATTAAAAATAAATAAATTGTTTGTGTTTGGCTGTGAAAATAGTTTATAAAATTTATTTAGGACATTCTGTAAGAAAAAAAAAAAAATAATAATAAAAAGGCATTCTTTGGCACCGTGGTTCGACGACGAAGAAGGGCATGAGCAAAATGAGGATACAGAGAAGATTGCTTAGAAGCAAATCCGATATTCTAAGCTTGAATGGAAAAAGGTAATTTATTTTGATGCTTGCGAAAAATAAACGTTTACTTATGCAGAATATATCTTTTTTCAGCTTTATAAAAAATTTTAGATTAAATAAAGAAGCATTTGTATATGTCTTAAATAATATTAGCTCGGAATGCAATGCGCCCGGTATTCCATTTACGGAATCCGTCATGTTTAACAATTTCACAACTTGCTCCTCTAAGGGAGACAGTGGATTAATTTTTTTTTTTTTAATTTCCTAAGCTAATCCCAGAAAGCTTATCGCTTGTCTGCAGAAAAAAAACCAGAGTATCTGGCGGGAATCGAACCCACAACCCCAGCGCTGATAGACCAGCTCACTACCAGCTAGCTTACCGGGACACTCAATATTGATGGGCCACGCCAGTGCCGCCAATGTCGGCTTTATTTCGTCTAAGCTTCTGTTTGGTGTGTACTTTAAAATCGGCCCAACCTATTAAAATTAAAGTTGAAGTCAAATATTTTTGAACTGGTTTATATATTTCATACTTTTTTCCATCCTGCAGCTTCTCTAATAGGTGGTCCATTGATATTTAGTTCTTCAGTTAACGTTTGCCACAAAGTATTTGCCGACTGACGTGCATTTGGTGTTTCAAATGGCCTCTTACCAATTTGCTGTGCTTATTCAGAAATTCTATCATTATTTCAAATTGACGCGGTTTGGTGGTATTATTGCTTGCTTCCCTGAATTAAAAAATAAATATATGATGAATAAATAAATAAAATATTATCTCTCACTTACATGTTTTTACTTTGCGAATGCTATTTTGTTGTCGAATAAATTTTGCGAATTTGACATGTGTTTGACATTTGTTTTCGCAATGTAGAATACCAACTTGCCAACTTTTCGCATTTGAAATTCGATTAAAAAAAAACTTTGCAAATATCGCATTACAGAATAGCAATTGTTCGCATTTATGTATTTTCGCTTCACAGAAAAGCCTCCTGAACTAGAACTGACGACCCACAACTGGACTAGAACTGGATTAAAACTTATTTTCTGGAACTGAACATAAAATGAACTAGAACTGGATTAAAACTTATTTAGAACTATAGTAGAACTGAACTAGAACAGAACTAGAACTAGCCCATAATTTGGCTAAAACTGTATTTAAACTGAACTAGAACTTAAATTGTACTGAAATAGAACTGAACTAAAACTGAACTCGAAGTAAACCAGTACTGAACTGAAACTGAAATATAAGGAACTAAAACTTGAATAAAACTAACTAGACAACTGAACCAGATCTAAACTAGATTTGAACTAGAACTGCACTAAAACTAAATGAGAACTGAACTAAAACCGAATTGGACAAAATTCCAAAAATAAAGTTTTAAGAAAAATATTAAAATTTATAAAACTTAATAGAGTATTATAAAATAGTGCTAGATAGCACTTAAATAAATACAGTAGGTTATATTGGGCGAAATTAGATATATGTATATTTTTATATTTTATCTCAAAGTATTTTTTTTTTTTTTAATAGAAAATATAATACACCCCAATTATGAAAAAAAATTCCCCGGGAGTTTTTTCCCCTTTTCCCATTTCTACAATTCAATTTAATTATAGCTTTTAACTGTTCCCTATCATTCGAGTGTTTTCATTTCATTCTTTAACTTTCTGTTTTATTATTTGTTTTTTTTTTTTTTTTTTTTTGTAAACTTTCTTATTTATTATACCCTTCACCAAAAGTGGTGAAAATGTATAAGTTTGTCATTCCGTTTGTAAATTCTATAATATTGATGTTATACCCTATAAAGTATATATATTCTGGGTCCTTATGAGGAGCGAAGTTGATTTAACGATGTCCGTCTGTCCTTTGAAATGGATTTTCTGAAGACCCCATATATGATGCGGGCCAGGCTTTTATACATTTATGTCACATATGGTCCGGAATTGTTTGCTGTTGAAATTCAGCAAGATCGGTTCACAAATGGCTGAGATATGAGTAAAAAACCACGACTGCCTCAAATTTTTTCCTTTAAAGGTCCAATTAGACGTGACATTATCATACCAACACTGTATTACCAAAACGACATACACATACCATACAAACCAATTCAATTTTGGTTTCTACGGGCATACAGCGTTGGTAACGTGTTTTTTTTTGTTGTTTTTTTACCCTTCACTACTAGTGGTGGATTTAATTGTAATGTCCCTGAAGGAAACCTGGGTGCAAGTGTCTCCAAGTCACGAGTTTTGTCTACTATATTGGTGACATTGTCAACGAAGTGTCTACACTATATTACAATTGCCACTACATTTGGCTTTAATACGAAAAAGATTTTATCAATAACGACTGAGAAGTACAATTCCTAAAAAAGTTGAAGAAATAATAAAAAAAAGATTGTTATGATTTCGTATTCTTACAAAAAGTGTAGACTACTTTTACTAAAAGGTACTAGCGATTTTTTGGTTGCAATGTCTACATATATTCCCAAAGGAACTACCTAGTCAGTACCTAGTCAGTAGTACCAACGTCAGTAGCAGATGTCCAATGACACGCACATGTTAAATGTCTATTGTAAATAACATTGCCTGGGGTATAATAAGTCACTAGTACTGGTGACTGTGTCAATAGTGAATCAGTACAGATTCACTAGTGACATTTTCTGCAGGGGTGTTTAATTTTACGCATACACATACACATTAATGCATGTATATGCTATGCCGCTCAAATAAAGAAACAAACTCATGGACTCAATATATTTTAATTTAACGCTTCTTCAGTAAAAGCATTCGTAGCCGAGTTGTTAAGTTCTCTCCTGAGACTGATGATATTGAATTTTTTTTTCATTTAATTTTTTTATGTTCTAAAAAACGATTTTAAGATTATAAAACGAACTTCAAACATCAACTTTGGCAAAAGAGGAAACGGGCTTAGGTACATATAAACATTTTTTGTTTTTTTTATATTCTTCGGCATGACGAAATGAAAAGTTGGCGTGGCTCAATTAATATTTATTTATGCCGTTATTTATGTATATAACTTTTTGTTTTTATCTCATCATGGTGAAGGGTATATAAGATTCGGCATAGCCGAATATAGCACTCTTACTTGTTTTTTAATAATATTGATAAGAAAACCCCTCATTATTTATAACAAAAGCAAAACAACTTCTCTGTTAATCATTAAAACAATTGAATACTGCTTTTATTTTCAATATATTTTTTTTTTTTTTTAACAAAACAAAATCTTGTTGTTTATAAATACTTTTAAGTTTTTTTTTATTGTTTTATAAATAATAAATTCTAAAAACAAAATTACAAACAATTTTGTTCCGTATTTTCTTAAATATTACAAAAATGTATCAAAATATTTGTTTAAAATTTTTCAAACATAAAAAGTCAAATTTATTTTGTTATTGTTAATAATTTCTGGTTGCTAAAAATATTTTTTTATTGTTAAGAAAAAATTAAATTTATTTGTTGTATTTAAGTTAAAGTATCCGAAGCCTTTTAAGTTGTTATTAATACGTTTATAACATAAAATTTAAAATATGAAAATTATTTTTATTAAAAACAAGTTAGAGTACTATATTCGGCTGTGCCGAATCTTTGATACCCTCCACCGACAGTTCGAATGTTTAAGGAGTAATATCTGTATGATGTTATTATTATCTTAAACTGTGACGATTTGTTATTTATTATGGTTACTAAACTGTTTTCCGGTAGTAGGGTTTAAATGGGGCCTAGGGTAAATTATGTACCGATCTTCACGAAATTTCACAGTATCATTTATAGTCCTATAAAACTGTGACGAGCCAAAATTTGTTATGATTGCATTATTTTTTACGGTTTTAGGCGTACTAAACTGTTTTCCGGTAGTAGGGTTTATATGGGGCCTAAGGTAAATTATGGACCGATCGTCACGAAATTTCACAGTGTTATTTCTAGTTCTAAAAAACTGTGACGTTCCAAATTTTGTTACGCTAGCGTTATTTTTTACGGTTTTAGGCGTACTAAACTGTTTTCCGGGAGTATTGTTTATAAGGGGCTTAGGGTAAATTATGGACGGATCTTCACGAAATTTAGCAGCGTGATTTCCAGTCAAATAAAACAAATTCTTGCAAAATCTTATCTCATTCCGTGCCTTGTTCCAGCATTTTTGTTATTTTTTGTACCAAATTTATCAATTTTTTAAGGTGGTCGTTCCACATTTTGATTCATAGCTCTGGTCCTACTGAACTGATTTTGCTGGATTTCAATCCCAAACTGCTTAGGATAACTACAAGCAATTTGACATCAAGTTTGTTAATTTCTTTTGAGTTGTTCGAAAGTGAGCGTGTTTTCAACAGACGGACAGACAGACGGACATGGCTAAATCGACTTAGAATCACTCAAGGACCGAGAATATATATACTTTATGGGGTCTAAGATGAATAATAAAAAAGTTTCACACGGAATGACAAACTTAATATACCCTCTTCACAACTAATTGTGGTGGAGGGTATAAAAAGAGGTCACTTAACTTGCAAAAATGTTTGTTTGGGGATTTTAGCGGTTTAATTTAAATGTTGAAACAGTTTTTCAATAAAAAGTTTTGGTACTTTTACAGTTAAAGATATTTAAGTTCTTAATTAAAAAAAAAAAATACAGCTAGTTTAATTCTAGTTCAATTCTATTTCCATTCTAGTTAAGTTTTAGTTCACTTATAGTTGGGTTCTAGTTCGATTCTCGTTCTAATAAAGATAGATTTCAATTATAATTCAGTTTTAATTCGGTTCTAGTTCAATTCTAGTTCTAGTTAATTTCTAGTGCAATTCTAGTCCAGTTTTAGTTTAGTTTATTTCTAGTGAGTTCTATTTCGGTTTTTGCTCAGTGCCAGTAGTCTTAAAATAACCACTACGTCCTCCTTGTCCCTGTTGAAAATCATAATTATCCTGAATTTTAATACTATAAATTTTTATATTCAACTTGTTGCTTTTCCAAAAAAAACCCTGTTTCCTTCCGTGATTTCTGACGAAAAGAAAAACACAATAATAACTTTCTCTCTAATCGAATGTTGGCAAAACAACTAAAATAATTTCGCCAGCCAAAAGCTGAAAGTAAAAATTTATTTGTCAACAACGGGGATTAAAAAAAAAAACAAGAACTAAAATCTATACAACCAACAAAATATCTAAGTCAAATGAACATTTTCTCTCTACATGAACAAAATGCTGCCAATAAAAAAAAAATAAGCAAATTAAAAAAATTTTCAGTATTTTTAGAAGAGAAACAAAAATGAACAACGCAAATTAAAAACAAGACAAAAATACAGACAAAAAATTCGAAAGGTTAGTGAACCGCAATTAAATACAGAAATAGTTTTAAAGGAATTTTGCAAAAAAAAAAAAAAAAAAATTTAAAACATAAATTAAAAATTAAAACAGGAAAATAAAAAAATAATTAAAGATTTCAAAAATTACCCCATTAATATCCTCTAAGACTTTAAAGTTAAGCAAAGTTCCATTGCTTTTTTTTAACACGGTATATTCTGCAAAGTTTTTTCAATCAAACGAAATATCGATGGAAATTAGAATACAATTTAAATGGAAATTTTAATCGATATCGGATGGCGTAATTTGTACCTTGTTTTCAAAAAAAGACCTGTCTGTGCCTTTAAAGAAATGTGTATGTGCTTGTTTATTTTTTACTAGCTTAACCCGCTGACCCTGGAACACTTTCTCTGCCACTGTCAGGATTTTGTCGAAATAAGATCCAAGCGCTTCGGAAGCGATGTCATGTTGGTCTTAGGATCCCTGAGGAACGTCGACTGAAAACTTTAAGGAATTACGTTCATGAAACTTGGTTTCTTAACGCCTCTCCCTATAGGTGGTTATCCACCTGAATCTCCATGTTCTTAAGGAGCGCACAACAGGCCCGGTAGAAGCCTATGTGTATATCATACTGATATGAGGTTGCATCTTTGACGCTTAGTCCTCCTTTCGACCTAACCTAACCTAAATCGGTGCGCTTCGCTTCCGCCATTCAAATAAAGTAAGTAAAATTTATTTAAAACAGATACACGAGATCTTGATAGCAAAACTATATGTATAAAATTTAAATACTTTTACTGTAAATGTTGTCTTTGGGTAAGAGGTGTCACTACCACTTCTCTAAGCCAGCCAACCCACTTTTTGACAAATGTTTTTTATAGATAACCAAACTATTTGTTTCAAATTTAAAAACTGTTACTGATTTCGTTCTTAAGATACAGAAATTTAATATTTAATATTTAAAATGGGACGGATTTAATTTCGGCCAGTCGCCTGATCTACGTCGCCCTGCTTATTTTCGTCGTCGCAGTTGCGCATGTAAACGTAGTGCCTGCACAGAAAGAAAAACACTCCGGATAAATTAATCTTTTTATACTTACTTCAATCACGAATCGTACTTAAAAATTCAAGTACGATTAACACTAAAACGTACTTAAATCAATCCTAAATGGGATTACTTTAAAAAATCAATCCCGATATTTATTGAAATAAGTATAAAATGCTTAAATCAAGTACAAAAAAGATTAAACTTTTTGTTGAAAGTGCCACTCTGAGAGTAAAATTACAAAATGAGGGTTTTATCTCATAAAACTTATTAGTCTCATCTCTCAGCATTGCATTTTTTATGCGTGCTTACGTGTGTGTTTTTCAAAATTTGTTGTACAATTATTTTGTTTGTTGTAACAACAAAAACAACAGAACAAGAACAAAAACTTATACATATATATGTATGTATTATTTTTATGTTTAACCCTCCGGCTTACGGATGCTTTGATTATCTATACACATTAAACAAAGGCCCGGCCAGACTCATGTGTACCACGAACGGTTAAAAAGTAAATTTGAAATTTGCGTCTCATTTAGTTTATATTTTTAGTTAAATATGTACATAAGATTTTTAAAGTAAAAACCATATCGGGCATGATGTTGGTGTTTTATCATTCTTTAATGTGTAAAACGGGTAAGTAAATCAATCATAATAATTTTTTCTGTCCAATCTCTTTTTTGTTTTTTTTTCAAGAACAAATTGGAGATAAAATCAACTTTATAATAATTGAATCAAGCTCATTTTGAGATTAATTCAATCTTACTTTTACTTAAATCTATCTCATTTTCGGATTATATTAAGTACAAGTTCGGATTAAAACAATTTTATAATTCTTGAATCAAGCGCATTTTGAGATTGATTCAATCTTAGTTTTACTTAAATCAATCTCATTTTCGGATTACTTTAAGTACGAAATCGGGATTGAATATGGATAATTTAAGTATTTTGGGATTGAAAATCCGTACTTGAATCAATCTTTCCGTATGTTTGTCGATGGAGGGAAATATAAATTTATAAAAGAAGTCGAAGGTGGATTCAAGAAAAAGGAAGCAGACAATAAATATGGTGTCCTAGCTAGTACGGTCTCATAGATTTTTAAAAATAAAGAATTAATTATCAACTCGTTTGAGTCAGTATCTCATCTCTTTAGTAAAATGATTAAGACCCAAATATACAAAATTATCGACATAGCAGTCCTCAATTGGTTTACAGCAGCTAGAAGTCAAACCATGCCGATATTTTACTTCATTGTAACTTGTTTATTACAAATACATACCTACATGCTTAGGTATGAAGCTTTCAAATAGTGCCTGTTTTAAACAAAAAATACAAAATGTACACAAGTTTGCAATTTATTCTCTTTTCAACAAGAAAATTCTGTAACTCGAAGTCTCCATAAGTCGAAGTTTTTTTTTTGGGATAATGGTGATTATAGTTATGGAAGTTCGACTGTAGTTGGATATTATTTCTATCTATTAGTTTATGAACTTCGGCAGGTATTTGATCTGGGCCCGTTGCCTTTTTATCCTTCATCGATATAATTGCCGATTTTAATTCCTCCTCTGTAATTGGCCTTCCTGTAAGATTGGTTTCTGCATCAGTACTATGAAGTTCTGTTCGTCGTCTGTGAAAAGAATTTTTATATATTCCTCCTATAGATGTTTATTTTCTGCTATTTCGAATATGGCGGTTTTGTTCTCATCAAATAGAGCTGCAGACGATCTCTTTGAATATATTCCAGATGCCTTCTTTAATTTTTGTGAAGATTGACATCGTCATGTAGTATTTGTAGTCTTTCAATTTCTTGGCATTGTATATTTTTTTGCGCAATTTTTAAATATATATGTATATACAATTACTACTTTAAGTAGGCGTTTACTATACAGTGCAAAATTATTTTGTTTTTTTTTTTTTTTTTTTTTTTTTTTTTCAGTTATATTTCGATTAATTATAGATATTTTAAGATAAGTTTGATATTAGATTATAAAAAATGCAGATATACCTAGATTTTGTTAAAATTTTTATTATAGAAAGTTCAGTTTGGTGTTTGTAAGATACAATGAAAATATTTTGCCATTTTAATTTAACAAACATTTTACAACATTTTTAACGAAATCAAAAAAATAATAAAAACAATTTTTTAAATATTATTTTTTATACCCTTCTCCATGGGTGTAAAGGGTGTATATAAGTTTATTTTTTATAAAAGTTTGTGATTTCGTTTAAATTTCTCAACATTGTTCTTTGACCCAATAAGGTATACGTATGTTTATTTTGGATCTTATAGAGAAGCGGATATAAATTGACGATTTCTGTCTGTCCGTCCGACGAAAACCAGGAATGTCACTATATTTTTTTTTGCATAAATCTCTTATTTTTACCCATAAACTTTAACTTTAAGAAGTTTCCCTATAACTAATAAACTTTATTTTTATACCCTTCACCACAGGTGTAAAAGGGTATATATAAGTTTGTCATAACGTTTGTAATTTCCACAATATTGATTTAAGACCCCATAAAGTATATATGTATATTCAGGGTCCATATGAGAAGAGAAGTTGATTTAACGATGTCCGTCTGTCCGTCTGACCGTCTGTCCGTCTTACGTTTGATATGTGTTTTCCGGATAATCCAGACATGATAGCGGCTAGGTTGTTTTACATTTATGTTACATACAGTCCACCATTTCTTGCTATTGAAATTCAGCCAGATCGGTCCAAAAATGACGTAGATATGAGCAAAAAACCACGACTACCTCTAAATTTTTCCAAAAATCCCTTGTTGTTGTTGTATTTTTTTTATTTCTGTATATCTTGAGAACGGCAAGAGCCAAAGTTTCCAAATTAGGTACACACATTTAGGTTGCCAATACACACCATCCTACAAAATGTGGGCGGGATTGGAGAAGTGGGCGTGGTACGTCCCGTACAAAAAAAAATAAAAATTTTATAAAAACCTAAATTTTAGGGCTGCTATACATACGTCCTATGGATATGACTTATATACCAAAATATCTGAAATTTCTTGTAGAACATATTTTATAAAAAACTCGGAAAAATCGGTTCAGATACAAAAAAGTTATGACCAAAATTAAATTTTTTTTTTTAAATACCCACTTGCGGGAACCATAGATCTCCCCGAGTCCAAGCTTTATAACTAAAGTAAATGGTAAATTTCTTCTTCAACACGTCGGTATATAAATCTGCCAAATCGGCTAAAAAATGCCAGAGTTATAACCGAAATACTGAATCCACAAAAATTACTCTTTTTTATAATTAACTTTGTTAAAATATATATTTACAAGTTTATATAAATGTTTATATATAAATATAACTTAAGTAAATGGTTAAATTCTTCCTTAACACGTCGGTATATAAAACTATCAAATCGGTTAGACAATGGGTAATTTATGAGCAAAATACTTAAAAAATGGGCTAAAAAACATCAAAATTTTTATAAAACCCTAAATTTTAGGACTGCTATACGTCCTATGGATATGACTTATATATCAAAATGTCGGAAATTTGTATGAGTTATAACAGAAATACTGGGGTCTAATCACCGCATACGATATCGAGCAAAATTCATCGAAATTATTTATTTTGGTATCTTGAAACTCGATATCGAATGAAATGTATTGAATTTGAAATAATAGCATTCGACATCGAGTAACTCGACATTACATTTATCGAGTTTTCATTCGATACGCCAGTGTCTATCGTATGCAAAAAAATTCAATAGTTTATTCGATACGATAGTATCGAATGCAGTGATTAGAACCCTGAATTCCCGAAAATTACTCTTTTTATACCCTTCACCGAAGGTAAAAAGGTATATACAATATTGATCCTACACCCTATAAAGTACATATATTCTGGGCCCTTATGAAAAGCGAAGTTCAAACCCGGTTGTCCCTTATTTAAAAAAAAAATATTTACCAGTTTTATTTAGTTTTTGTCTAGTTGCTCTGTATTCTGCTCGCACAATGGTGAAGGGTATATAAGATTCGGCACAGCCGAATATAGCACTCTTACTTGTTTTTTTTAAGCTCAATAGAATAGTTGTAGTGAAAATTAACAAAAATCTGTTTGTTAATGGCGGAGAAATAGGCAAATAACCACTTTTTCTTTCCCAAAATAGTGGTTTTGGCATAATAGCGCCCATATAATTGTCCACATTAGCTTGGGCATTAAAATTAAGCTCAGATATCTTTTATGTGTAAGGAGTCCCATAATTTCAGCTGGTCCCTACACAAGTTTACTCCCGAATTTAAGGTTTTGGTTTGATTTTTAATACTGCATTGAAGGGTTAACACTACACTGATAGAAAAATGCATCTTCATATTGATGATGCCCTAACATCAGAATTGTGACATCAATGTTTCTACAAATAGCATCAATGATGCAAAAAGTAACATCAATCCAATGACTAACGTCTTCGTAAAATTTTGTCATTTTTTACGTGTCTTCTATTTTATGACTTAGTGACATCTATTCGATGCCACATTTTGTATATTATTAACATTATTTTCATAATTACAATGTATTATAAGAAGCAAAAATTCCTTCATTCTATTTTTTTAAATTCTTTAGTTAAATACATCAAATTTTTAAAGTAGAATGATTACGAAAACCATATGGGGCATGGTGCTGGTGTCTTATTAATGAGAGTTCTGCTGTAAACAAAGGTCGTAATTCAACAAAAGTGAAACAAACATATGTAACGGATAAGTAAATAATAATATTCTCTCACTTAAGTCAATTCCAATGACTTTGACTTAATGACAAACTGTCATTAAATTGATGCTAATATGTCCTTTCTCATGTTCGTCATTTCTGTCATCCCATTGATGACATAATTTCATTTCGATCCTGATGACACTTTGGCCAAGTGATATTAAGGTTGCCATCACCATGATGAAAAGTGTCATGGGGTCAAAAACGAAGACACTTAACATAGTACTGATGTCAAAATACATCAGCGTTATAACGCCTTTTCTATCAGTGTAGCACTTTTACCTGTTTTTCTTAAATTTAAAAAATCAAGTAGTTTTTTGCTGTCTTGTATTTTAAAAGAAAGATAACCTTTGAGAAAATCTCTTTAAATAATTACAGACAAATTTTATATGCTTATTTATGTATAAAATGAGAAGTATGGATTAAGAATTTATATATTTTTATTTATACTACATTAAAATTAATGTAAATATAAAAACTCCCCTTTATTTTCATTCAATTTTCAAACAAAAAATTGCAGAAATATTTTTTTCATACGCATTTTTATTTTCGCGCTGCCAACTTTGGAAAACAAAAAAACATAAAAACCTTGAAAAATAAAAAGAAAAATGCATCTTTGCTTTTAACAAATTTTCCAGAAAAAATATTATTGACCAATACCAAGCCAAGATAAAATGTTTTTAATAAAAAATCAGATATACATACAAATACATATTAACCGTTTTTTACTTATATATCCATACAAGTATGTAGATATATGAAATATATTCAATATACTACATATGTATATCAGCTTGTATGTTTATATGAAGGGCCAGAAAAATTGCAATAAATATAAGAAACATTTTAAATATCAAAAAGAATTCAAATTCGCTTTTTTTATTATTTCCTTCTTTAGAGAATATCATACATGATATATGTGCAGTCTCTTTTTTACCTCCTCCCCACAAAAAAAAAAAAAAAATAAAAAAAAATAATAAAGAGGTCCTGCAGGATTCTTGTTCATAAGTATGGGTGTGTGTATAAAAGGCGGCGAAAAAAATTCACTGTACAAAGCCTTAAAAAAGAAAAATAACCTAGAAAAAGAAATCAAACAAAAATCGCAGTCTGATTTTTTTCAATTTCCTTATTGTCTTTTTTTGTGCATGAGCCTTTGATAAAAATGGAAATGGCGTTTAAAAAAAAACTTTAATGTAAACATAAATTTGAATGGACATTGAACATGGACTATACAGACAAAAATGTACATAAACAGGACAAAAAAATGAAATGCTTTTTTAAGCAGTGCTGGCAAAGTATTGAGTAGAAGGTACCGAGTATCAAGCATTATCAAAGTACATAGTTACCCATTACTGTCAGAGTTGTATTTCTTGAACAACGATTTAGGAAACATTTAACGGCACTCTTTAAATATACAACTCTGTTTATTATTACTCTGCAGCTAAAATCGTAACTAGTAATGTTTTAAACTAGTTATTAGGCGCCGAAAAATTAGAAAGATGATGAAATTTCGGTTGCGCAGAAACACTACAGAGTTGGTAAAAAAACGATTTAATTTTTGTTCGTTGCAGGAACAAAAAAACTCTACAAAAAAAGGCTAAAAACAACAATTTGCTTGTATGTTGTATAAACAACAACAACACTGCAAGAAGATAAACAAAAATTTTTGATTGGTTTTAGAGTTGACAAATTATTTTCATGTTTAAAAAATAAATAAAGAGAAAATTCCCGTATTCTTTTTGTTAAATTTATTAAGTTAAATACATCAAATTCTTCAATGCAGAATGATGAGAAACACCATATCAGGACATTTTGCTAGTTTCTTGTAATTTTGTAAAAAAAGGGGAATTCAACAAAATTTAAACATGGTGTAACAGGAAAATAAATAATACAATATTCGCTCTCTCTCTCGCTTTCTGGTTCATGGAGAAAGTGCTTAGAATTGTCTTTAAATAAATACATTCACTATAAAACAATAATTAAGTATTGAAAAAAATATTGAGGTGAATTGTCAAATTTACTTTTGCTTTTATTAGTCCTTATACCGTAAATAAAGCAACTATTTTAAAACTATTATAAAAATTTATAAAAATGAACAAGTTGGGCTCCTATGACAACCCAACGTTAAAGCGATATTTTGAAATATTGTAAAAATCAAAAGTGCAACTAGTTTAAAGTAAATACTAGCTGGATCCACAATTGCAAGCGCAATTTGTTCACGTGGTTTGTGTCTTTAATAACATATACATATAAATGGCATTCTGCTGGGTAAAAACCTTTCGTTTGACAGCTGTCAAATAAAACAAAAATCTGTCAAATAAAAAAAATTTAATTTCAAGGGTTTTTTTTTTATTTTAAGCCTTAAAACTTTCATAAAAACAATTTTTGTTCATTGTAATAGCGACTTTTCCCTGAAACAAAAATACCTTTTTAAAATACTATAGTTTCGCCCATTGTGCAATAAGTTCAAGGTAGGTTTATTAGGGTGAGTTGTCATTATTTACCCATTTAATATCAAATTTATTTATTTGATTTTTGACGCTTGTTGTTTCTTACTTTCTTTTGGTTGTCGTTATATGAGTTTTAAAATTGCAAACAAAATCTCGAATGGTATACCTTGTACTTATTCTACCATGGTTTTGCCTAAATAAAGCAAAACTTTTTACCAGACTCAGCAGCAAAACAAAAGTTAAGCCCAAATAGTCAACTTTGCTAGACTTTAGTCTCTCTGTAAACAAATTCATTATAGTACAGTAAAACACCGTTAAATCGAGCACTGGCTAAAAAAAAACCAACACCCGTATTCCTAAACGATTATTAGCTTTAACAAACGTTTGTTAAGGAAAATTTTCATAGAAAATTTATTTTGTAAGCCGTAACTTAATTTCTATTTCTTATGATAGAAACACAACTGAGACGATAACGAATTATTCGGAACGAATATTGTAAAGTGCGTAGACCGAAATTCGGCGTGCGACACGAACTCTGCAATAGGTTTATATCTATTTGGAGACTTGACAAGTCAAACTTGACGTGTGTGAACCGGCACTTTCTTACGCAGACAAACGACGAATAAATTGGGACATGGTGACAGCTTCTGATTAGTATTTCTTAAGCGTTTAAGTAAATAATGTATTTTTTTCAAGGTTTCTTAGTTATTAAAAAAAAAACGTCAAAATTAACTACTGTGCTGCGGTTACAATATTGAATTTTGGTCCTTTTTATACTTTTTTAGTTTCCTTAGAGTTTGTTTTAGTTTTGTTCTACTGTCTATAGACTAGCTTTGTTTTGTATTTTCTGTTTGCATTAGTTTTAGTTATTTATTTTCCTATCTCCACTTTTCTATCAGTTTAACTTTCAAATATTTATGTGGGTGGTGGTTTAATACATTTACAACATGTGCGTTATTTGGTGCGAAATGTGCAACAAAAACAATCTATTTTCCGACTTTTTGTTTCATTTTTTAGGTGTATGTTTTTGGTTTTGGTAACAACAACTAGAAAAAAGAAAACATTTGCAAAAAAGACAAAATTTTGCCACATTGTTGCCAGAAAAAAAAAACTGTAACATTTAGTGAGTTACATAGATTGTGTGGCAATAAGAAACAAAAAACATAAAAATTTTGTATCCGTTTTTTGTTAATCATCCGAAAAATACTTTCACTTTATGCTCAAGGCAACAAAGAAAACAGAGGAATAGACGTTTAGTTTTCAAGGTAACTTGGTATGTAGTTAAAGCATGAAGTATTTTGAGAATGACGATTTAAAGATTTAAGGAAACCCCTTAATAAAAAATGGCAAGCATTTTATACGGAATTAATAAATTAATCAAATAAGTTTAGTATTGCCAGTAGCCCCCTATAAAAATACTTTTCTGGATCTATAGATTTTCAAACAATAGAAGAAAGTTTGTATAGATATTGTATAAGCATCGGATTTCATGATACAACTGGGTATAATCAAGTTCAAGTTTTTCACTTAGCTAAGTCTAGATTAGATTATACAAGCGGCCAGTTCTATCAGATAAGCTTTTTTGGTCCGTCAAGCTGCGATAGTTTTGAGATAACGAAAAAGATAGCCACGAGAATCTAGTTGCTTGGGCTAAATCGCCGTTTCAACTAGATGTTCGAAAGTGCGAACTTACTCTCCTTTGTTCTAGTTGGATTTCCTATAAAAAGCGGTCTTAATCAGGGACTTATTTAGTTTCGGTTAACTTAAATAGAAAGTTCTTTTAAATTCAATTTGTGATAGCAAAAAAGATAAGCTACGAGAATCTAGTTGACTTGGCTTAATCGTCAATAAACCAGATACTCGGATGTACGAACTTATCTCATTTTGTTTCAGTTGGATTTTTTATACAAAATGGGCCTCTTATTTATGTACATAGTTTGAATTATTTTAAACAGGCTGGCAATTTAAGCAGACTGACTACTGGGGAACTTTCCTTTTTGTGGTACCAGAAGGAAATCCATAATTTGTCAACTTACGGCTAAATTGTTAATCTGCCAGATTGTCGAAGAGTTTGGGTTTTCCTCTGTAGTACAGCCTAACAAACTTTGCAAATTAACTAAAAGAAAGAATTTTATAGTCTCCTTCGAACGAGTTATTTATAGATTTCTTCTTATTTATTGTAAGCTATGTTCAATGCCCGTATTACAATTTAGAACGTTAATTGTCGAATAGAGTTTCATAAGGAAAACAATTTAAAAACATAGTCCTTTTAATTAAAATTGTCTATGCAAACGTTTACGTTTGAAATTATAAAATAGGTCGTAAGTGTCCGAATTTGAAAACCAGGTAGTCAGAAATTTTCTTAGCATGTGCTTCCACAATAGTGCCTAGCTTTTTTAGCCCTTAGCTTCCCACTAGTGTTTCCCAGAAGTGTAATTATTCTAATAAATTTACAGGTTTGCAGCCAAGATCGATCATAAGGCCCCAGAAGATCATCCAACCTTCGCAGACCTAAGGAAATTAGGGTTATTAAGGGCTAAAAAATCAGAGCAATTTAAACTCTCTTTTTGGTTTAAAATGTGTTTAAACCAACAAATCTATAAATCACTAAACATATAAACCATCTTTAAACGCATAAAATTGGGCGTTTAAACTACCAATACAGACCATATGAATTTGATAAGATTTATCGTAGTGCTGCCACATGTTATTTTTTTAACCACAAATAATACATGGGACACTGATTTACAGTTGTTGAGTTTAAACTATATATAAATTCAAGTTTAGTTCAACTAAACCAGCTTTTAAACCATCAGTGATTTATTAGCCATAAGTGTCTTATATCAGGAGAGCTGTTTTCCCTACAATCAATGTTTGTGGCATATTCGAGCTCCCCAGATTAGCCGCAACACCTAAGACAAACTTAAATGCAGCTTAGCTTGTATAACTCTTTTATTTACTAAGTCCTTCTTAACTGAATAATACGAGTAATCAGTGCAAACGAAGATTAAACTTCTGGAGTTAAAGACCTTGTGGACTTTCTAATGATATTGAACCGTTTGTATTAATGCCAGGCTTTTTTTTTTTATTAATATTCTTTTAAAAATGCAATATATTTTTTCAATATTTTTTAACTATTAACATTATTTTCATGTTTAAAACTTAAAATAAGAAGCAAAAATTCCCATATTCAATTTGTTTAAATTATTTAGTTAAAAACATCAGTTTTTAAAGTATAATGATTACGAAAACCATATCGTATATGCTGCCTGTGTCTTATAATTGAGAGTTCTTCTGTTAACAAAGGGCGGAGTACAACCAAAGTGAAACAAACATGCGTAACAAATAGTTAAATACAATTATTCTCTACCGTTGACTTAAGTCAATCCCCAAGACTCTATATAATGACAAACTGCCTAATGAGTCCTTGATGATATTTTTTATTCAATTGACTCCGATTCATCATTTCTGTCATGCCGATGTGTCATCCCATTAATCACATAATTTCAATGTTTGACCCTGATGACAATTTTGTCAAGTGATGTTAAATGTGACATCACAATGATGACAAGTGTCATGGAGTAAAAAACGATGAAATTTGTCAAAATACTGATATCAAAATACATTAGCATTATGGCGCTTTTTCTATCAGTGAAGATATGACAAAGGTTAACTATTTATTTTAAAGTTAAGACTCGCGCAATGAAAAACAGGGGTAGGTTTGTAGCTTTTAGCTTAGATATCTCACAAACCTGTGATGGAGAAATTCTGAGAACAAATTCGGATTAAGCGCAACTCAAGCCATCTGGTCTATTTAAAAGTTGTTGGCCCGTGTAATTAAACAGCTCTTATCTTTTTCGCTGATTATTTAAAGAAGTTTAGTTTGGCGCCTTTGAAGTTGTTTTAAATACTACCGGCCGAGGCAGTGCCCCATAATTGAATATCGTAGCACAGGATTGTTTTATTAAAGATAGACTTTTAAGGTAGAAGTTTGTAATCGAGACATAGGACGATTACTTCTAACGATTTCCGACGTTAAGTTATATGTACACATTTTTGTTCATTAACCTTAATCCTCCATTGTTTTAACAACGTTTCTAATTGAAAAACGATATGCTTCATGATGGTTTTCGTGTTCGCTTAGAAAAGCTGCATAATCAGCAAAAGCGGAAATTTGGGTGTTTCTCGCACGTCCGAGGGCGTTTCTTAGGACTTTTCTTAGGACGTTAACTTGTCTATGCGTTTATTCAGTTGTGCTATGTTTTCTTCTAAATCTGAATTGATGGTTTGGAATAAATCTATTTTCAACTTACAACTACATTTAGAGGCACTTTTTGGGTTAGAGATTAGTGATTAAATTAACTTTAATTTAACTCCGTATTTACTTTTTGAGTTGTATTTTTTTAACTTTTTTTTGCTTGTTTCAACGGCCAACGGTGGTGGTTTAAACCTAAACTTAAACTGTCAACATACACATGTTTAACATAAAGAACTTGCAAAATTCGGATAAACAAAAAATACATTTTAAAACATTGCTTAAGCTGTTATGATACTTGCTATTTTTTGTATTTTCTCTATATTGGAGAACAGTGCAAATATATTTGCATAGGAAAACTGACTAAGTGTAAAGAGTATGATTATATCATAAAAAAATCTTGAAATGTCAAACAAATATACATAAATTATCGATAAATAATCTAAGACTGTCAAAAAAAATATAAAAATTTTTAACTTAAAATTGACATTTCCAGATTAATTGATAGCACTGTTGCCAATTTTTCTAGTTTTTGATCGAAAGTAGCGGTTTTTAACTTCTTTTTGCGATTTTTAGCTTTTTTGACGGGTTTTTGTGGGCAAAAAAAACGTGGGCAGTATTGTTTGTTTTGTGAGCATTTTATTTTGGAATCACAAAGAATTTTTTATTTAACAATAAAATTTAATGCAAATAATGTAAAATATTACGAATTACATCAAGGTATATTCTTTGATTGAAAATTTATGATTTGAAATCCCATATGAAGGCCACCTGCTTTATTTCACTGATCAAAACCAAAATAGTTTCATCTGCCCAAGCTTTTACCATTTTTTTGTTTTAGTCAAAGAAAAAAATAAACATGAGAAATGTCAATCAGAAAAAAGGGTTTGTTTATCAAATTGTATTTCTTGTTCTTTCTCGCATTTGTTGTTTCATTCAGTCAATCCTAAAAAAATCCAATACAAAAAATAGCAAGTATCATAACACCTTTAGCACTTTTATATACATTTTCCATTCTATATTTTTTCTTTACCTTGTAAACAATATTAAATTCGCGCATTTTCTTCATTTTCTTTGAAAACATCCATATTGCTTGATAAAAGTTGACATTTGCAAAAATTTGTGATCAGTATGGTAGCGCTACATGGTTTAAGCCACCACCCAAAAATATTAAATTCAATTGATACTAGATTAACTTAATTCTCAGATTAGCTAATTATAGAATTGTAGTAAGGACAGTAAGAAAAGATAAACTCACTGTTTATTGTTGTTGTCTTTGTTTAAGCTTTGATATTGGTACAAGCAAAACTAGTGTTTATAATTCTTATTCGCTTAACTGTTTTATTTGTATTATATCTTTAGTTTTTCTTAAATCTTTAGATGAAGTTTCCTGATGATCTGGCCTTATCCCATCAACAATAAATTTCAGTTTATCAATAGTATGAAATGGGAATTTAGCACATTTAAACGAAATCTTGTTAATTAATTTTTCGACTTCCAAGGAAAACTTTGATATTTTCATTTTATTTTAACACTTATACTTTCTCAAAAAGCTTTGATATGCTAGATAAAAAGCTAATAGGCCTATATAACCCACCTTTTGTGTAATCTCTTTCTTTGGTATCATGGTTACTAAGGAAAGCTTTCATTCTAGAGGATAGTATTGAAGGCGTAAAAAAGAATTAAATATTAAAAAAATAATTTTCTTTGCTATGCGAGGTAGCCCTAAAAGCTTTTTGTAACTGATCTTATCAATATCCAAAGCTTTCTTTTGTTAAATTTTTTAATTTGAACGCATTTTTTAATTCGTTTTTATGGGTTTTTTTTTAAAAATCTTTTTAATTGTTTAATGACTTTTAATTATTTTTTTTTACTAAAAAAAAATTATTTTTTTAATTATTTATTTATTAAGAAAATAAGTCCCTCCCTTTTAGTAGGAGTTGATTAATTTGCTTAAATGTATTAATATTGTATTATCTTTATGTAAATAATTACTTTTAGTTACATAAAAACAAATTAATAAAACAAATTAATAAAAATAAACCACTTACAAATTACATACATTCCTTTTCTCCTTTTAAGGGCAAAATTAATTTAAAAAACGCATTATTTCCACTACATTAATAGAAAAGGAAGTTAATAAAAATTTAAATAAAAACGAGGAAAGAGTTTTGCTACGAAGCTATGAAATTTGCTTTTACATAAATATTTTTTCATTGAAAACTGCTACAGCATTAGCTCATTAAATGGACAAGAGATGACAATACAACTGAAATAAAATCGAATAATGAAATGCAAATATATAAATATGTACATACAGGGATCTAAAGCTATCTGCACCCAAAAAACAAGTAAATAGTTATTGAAACAAATACTTATGTATAAAAAGCATAATGAAAAATAAATATAGACAGACAAACAGTTGTCTACATATAGATATAAACAATACTTATAGTCAGCGAATTCGATTGTTTTTAACAAAAAGTACAGTTGTGTTTTTCGATTATTTTAAGTAATAAGGCAACATAACTCTATGTACACATATGCATTTTGTCCAAAACAAAAAAATTATGTATGTTGTACACCAGGCAGCAATGTCATCCAACATTTTCCAAACAAACAACATGACCAGCGAACCGAACATTTTACAACACCCTGAACAGAACTTTTAACGAAATTATGTATTTTAAGGGGGTCCCCTGCTCCAAAAACTCATTACCACCCAAAAATACTGAAACTAAAAAACAGCCAGACATCATTTTTACCACTCAACAAACTCATCATCCAGCTACATCCTGATTACCTGCCCAACCCCTTTAAAAAAAAAACACATAAAAATAATATTAAAAAAAAAGAAAATCAAAATCAAAATTAAGGGGAGACTTAAAATATAAAATACACATATCGACGGCCAGAGTCACCATAATTTTCGCGTACATCATCATTTAAACTAGCAGCAGCATTAAAAACAACAACAGCAAATTACAATCCCTTATATGGCTATTCGTACTCACCATACTTTACAACCCTTTTTTCTAGTCGAAAATGTCTGGCCAATTTTACCACCCACTATATAAGCGCCCTTTTAGTACACACTTTTATACTCACACATCCATACATACGAGTACAATATAAAAATATTTAAAATATATCAGGGACCGCAAATAACAGTTATATTGGAATTTTAAAACAAAAAAAGCACATAGAAGTAAATGTCGAAAAACTTATTCAAGTATACCATATTGTTCCTTATGCACTTGTCAATGATAAAATATATTGATTTTTATAATTTTGATTTTAATATAAAAATCAAAAAATAACAGTTATTTTTTGATTTTTATTTTTTTGAACAAAAATAACAGTTATTTTTTGATTTTTATTTTTTCGATCAAAAATAACAGTTATTTTTTGACTTTTATTTTTTTGAGCAAAAATAACAGTTATTTTTTGATTTTTATTTTTTCGAGCAAAAATAAGAGTTATTTTCTAAATAAATGTACGTGATTTAATAATTTAGTTGACTTGAAATTTTTATTTTAGTGTTTAATTATCATTGGAATTTCTTATGCACATTAAAATAATTATTAAAGTCATCTAAATTATTAAAACACGTAAATTTATTAAAAGAATAACTTTTATTTTTGCTCGAAAAAATAAAAATCAAAAAATAACTGTTAAATTTGTTCAAAAAAATAAAAATCAAAAAATAACTCTTAGTTTTGATCGAAAAAATAAAAATCAAAAAATAACTGTTATTTTTGTTCAAAAAAAATAAAAATCAAAAAATAACTGTTATTTTTGCTCAAAAAAATAAAAATCAAAAAATAACTGTTTTCATCTGACTTTTATGAAAAAAGGCATAACTGTTACGGTCCCTGAAATATATTGCAGCTCCCAAAGCTGACTGCCACGCAGCAGCACGCACCCATACAATAGAGCCAAACAATTGGTCGCCGGTTGCAATATTGCATTTTTTATATTTATATTTGTAGCATTTTTTTTATGTGTGTTTATTGTCCTGTCATTGTAGTTGTTGGTGTAAAAAAAAAAAAAATATTGCAACAACAATTGCATCCTTTTGTGCAGCACAGTTAATGCATCTTCACATAAAATAGGCTTAACTTGACATGACAGAACAGTGGGATAGGAGAGGAATAAATAAAGTCCATAAAGTCTTAATGTAAGACTAGTCTTTTTCTAGTCAGATCAAATGCAGCAATTGACTAGTCTGGGTGTATAACGCAAAAATGCGGTATTTGCCGCAGAGATAGCGAATTTTTTACACAAGGGCTGAGTTCCAAAACATAATAATAATAATTTTTTGCAGTCAAAGTCTAAAATATATCAACAAGTTTAACGATGCATAGTTTGCTTTTTTTGTACGCATCCATAATTTTTTTGGTGCACTTTGGGACAGATAACACTGTAAAATTCTACACGGTTGCATTGAAGAATGACATTAAAAAACCGAGTTGCTTGGCAACTGACGTTGTAGAGGACAGACACAATTCTTCACTTTTGTGTCATTTAAGAGGATAAACATCTGGGGCCTGATTCTGACAGCCGTGATCGAGTACTTTCTCGATTCGAAAGCATTTTAATATCTTATTATTTCAGTCAATACAATACTGAACAAGTTAGGGCGCTATATTCGGCTGTGCCGAATCTTTGATACCCTCCACCGACACTTCGAATGTTTTAGGAGTAATATCTGTATGATGTCTATTTATTATTATAATCTTTGTAAAAACAGACATCTGCATTAAAATTTGTTGCGGTTTAGACCTATATAAAATTATTGATCGACAATCAGAACCAATTTCAAAAATTTGAGTAGAATATCAGTTTAAGATGAACTTAAATGATTTTCAAGAGAACAAATTATATAAAAGCCATAGTAAGCTATGAACCAATCATCCCAAATTCTGCAGAACGATTTCTGGTATTAAAAAACATAAATTTCAATACAGCGGTGCAATTAGTTTAAGCGTTTGCAGTAAATTTTAGAAGGCTGCTAAAATGGAATCTAAGGAAAATTATGGACCGTATATCACAAAATTGTATAACATTTTTTCTGGCCATATGAAGCTAAACTGGAAGAAAGTTTACCGCGTGTTTAATTATTTTACCGGAGTGGGCTTTATATGAGGCCTATTGTAAGTTATGCACCGATCTTCACCAAATTTCACAGTGTCATTTCTAGTTCTATAAAACTGTGATGTATCAAATTTTGTTATGATAGCGTTGTTTTTTACGTTTTTTGGCGTACTAAGCTGTTTTCCGGGAGTAAGGTTTATATGGGGCCTATGGTAAATTATGGACCGATTTTCACGAAATTTTACAGTCTTATTTTTAGTTCTAAAAAATTTTGATGTACTAAATTTTGTTATGATAGCAATTTTTTTTACGGATTTAGGCGTACTAAACTGTTTTCTGGAAGTAGGTTTTATATGGGGCCTATGGTAAATTATGGACCGATCTTCACGAAACTTAATAGTTTCATTTCTTAATAGTTTCATTCCTATTTAACTGTGACGTGCCAAAATTTGTTATGATAGCATTGTTAGTTAGGGTTTTAGGCTTACTATACTGTTTTCCGGGAGTAGGGCTTATATGGGGCCTAGGGTAAATCATGGACGGATCTTCTAGAAATTTTACGGCGTGATTTTCCGTTAAACAAAACGAACTGTTGCGAAATCTTATATCATTCTGTGCATTTTTCCACCATTTATGTTAGCTTTTGTAACAAAATTATCAATTTTTTTTAGGTGGTGGTTCCACATTTTGATTCATAGCTCAGATCCTATTGAACCGATTTTGCTGGATTTCAATCCCAAACTGCTTAGGATAACAACAAGCAATTTGACACCAAGTTTGTTTATTTCTTTTCAGTTTTTCGAAAGTGAGCGTGTTTTCAACAGACGGACAGACAGACGGACAGACAGACGGACATGGCTAAATCGACTTAAAATTACTCAAGGACCCAGAATATATATACTTTATAGGGTCTGAGATGAATACTAAAAAAGTTTCACACGGAATGACAAACTTAATATACCCTCTTCACAACTAATTGTGGTGGAGGGTATAAAAAATGATTTCGATTCGTTCAGCATCGACTTAAGAATTAGAAATCTTATTAAAAATAAATTTTGTATTCCCGAAAATAACTTAGAAATAAAATTAATTCGAGTCGAGAAAATACTCGTTCACGACTGCCAGAATTAGGCCCCCGTTGTTTATACTATCTTTAACATTAAACAGAGTAGTGTTAACAACAAGTTTTAATTTCGAATTTTTTGCCAGTAACTTTTGCTTTACTTCTTTAATTTGCAAAAAAGCAGCCGCAGCACATCGATTGCACAACAAAGCTTATCCTTATCCTGGTTTGTGTGGATCAGAAACAATGAATTGACACGGATGACAAAGATCGCTTGGACTAGCCAAACAAGTTCGAAGGTGATGTAGTGAAGGCATTAAGTACTACCTAAAAAATGCTGTTAAACTCATGAAGGCTTTGAAAACCCTTTGAAATCATCGGAATTCATCGTAGTTCAATGAAATTGGGTCCCACATCACATCTGAAAGACGTTTAAAAATGATTTTGAATGCCCGAAATGCTGCTTTAATGCAACAAAAAAAAAAAATATTTTTGCATCGCATTTTATTAATGTTACAAACCCCATTTAAAACTATTAGGAACCCAGTTTTTCACGGGGCAAAGTCTGGTCTATCATTATTTTCGTCAATGCGGAACGCTCTCACTAGAATACATTTCACTTGACACTACATCCAGAGAAAAATATTTGCAATACGACCAACTCCAACAATACTTTTCTTAACGAAAATTTGTAAACATCTGGCCAAAGAAACAACTACAACAATATATTTTTGTTAGTTTACAATGTTATAGACATCGGCAACCAAATTATGGTTTAATTAGTCCTTCCCCCCCAAGAAGCTACAACCATTTTATGGTTGCCTCTTAACATATTATCATTAAATATGACAATTATTTGCTTACAACACATTAAAGACTGGATTGAGCGAAAACATTGTTACATGAACTATAACTTGACAGAGATAATGACAGGACATGATTAATTTAACATGTAATTGAGGCGTTTTAAAATCAAGAAAAAAATCATACTCTGACGATTGCAACTCTCCTGATGACAGAGCCGATCATTTACACACATTTTAATTGTTCTAAATCGAGTGATTTAAAATGATCTTTATACGAGGTTATTGGAGTTTCACTAACACCTGGAAATATATTTGCCGAAACGCCGAAATCAGTGAAAGTGCCAGAATAACTTTGTCCGTATAATGGATGCCGCTGCTTTCAAAACTCCGAATCCATAATCTAATGCGAGGACGGGGAAGTAGGAATTCTTAAGCTATCATGACTGATGATTAATAAATCATTCAAGCAGAAGAGTAGTGTCTTGTTAGTTTGAAAAGATTATAGTGGGGTCACTAGGTGATAGCGAGCTATTATTATGTCCTATAAAAAAAGTTTAATCCATAGTTGAAATTATGGTAAGCCTAGTTCGTTCCTGGGGTTTGTAGGGATCATATTAAGGATATTTCATTTTTTAGTTTTACATCCTCCAGAAAAATCCGGTGTAGTTAGATTTTGGATGCGGCAATAACCCAAAATTAACAGATCTCTTGAGATCACGGCTGCCCAGAAAACCTATCTGTTAACATAGGAGCCAGTAGCCCACGGTTAGCAGGCACCGGACTAGCTATTGGTTGAGGCCTCCGAAAGTATACTTCTTCCGGGAAAGGCACTCGGCCTTTTAGGAAGATTGTCTTTTTGGAAATATTTACTTTTCTGTTAAAAATATACTTTCAGAGATCACATGGTGGTTGTTGTTTAAACCTTAAGTAGCGGGAAGTGAGATTCTGAAAATCCTACTCAAGTCCTGATTTTTCACCACATGTGGGAGAGTTCGGCCTGAGGGACGGATCATCGCTAGGTACTGTTGCTACTCAACATAAGCTGCTGGCATATTTTCAAGAACAGCGGAGCTAAGATAGATTCAGCTCCTAAATAACAGGCCGAATTATACCTTCACATTGCTATCTGTGCGTTCTGGGTGCTCTCACACACAGGGGCGGTTGGTAAAACGCAATGTTTATCACCCAGTGGTTAAGATCCACCAAGAGAAAAGGTCATATGGCATGTGCTCTTGTAAATCTTTTCCACATCTGTAAGAATAGTTCTTCTAGAACTCGACAGGGCATAGACAGCCATAGTGGGGGTTAAATGACTCAAATATCACACTTAGGGCCATTAATATAACTTGGCGTTAGCTGTTATCTGACAGTTAACAGACGCTTTTTGACAGATAACACATTATTATCTGTCAATTTAATCTTAACTTTAACTAAATTCAAGTTTTAATAATGGCCCTAAGGAAATACTTTACGGTGGTAGTACCACCGGGGTTGTTCGCTGTTGGTGTGTTTTAGCATGTAAAAGTCACGTACATTGTCTTTCGATAATTCTACCTCGTTAAAAAAAAAAAAAACTATAGTCTTGTCCTAGTTAAAACAATAGTCTAGTCTAAAGTCAAAACTATAGTTTAGTCAATAGGCCCACTGTTTACAATAACATAAAGTTGCCAAAATTTATTCTATATGTATATAAAATCTTTTGCGTACCTCCAATACTTTCGGATTGCATATGTATTTTATACATACGTATGTATTTTTATATATATGTATAAACACATATGTAAAATATATAAAAGCTTACATAAACATTAATAAATACTTTTATATACCAACATAACATTCCGATTTATATACTTATGTACATATTCATATGATTGTATATAAATTTATACACATGAATGTGTGTATGCATAGCTTGGTACGAGTATTAATGCAATGATGCATGCCATGCAATTTTGTTAAATATTAATACACTCCTTCATACTTTCCACAGATACTGCCTGACATCTTTGGTATTGGTGGAATACAATTTGGTGAAGTACGATTCCAGTGCAACTTAAGTTGCATCATTAATGATGAACCAAAAAAAAAAACATAAATAAAAATTTTAATTTACATTTTTAATTTCCGTTTGCAACAGATTTTTATATGTTTGAAAGTGTGTGTGTGTGAATGCATACCAATACACGCAGATAAAGTATGTGTAATTATTATTTAAAATATGTATTGTATTGAAATTGCTGTTATTTAAATGAAAACATTGACATTTGTTGGAGTATATAATATGTATAATAAAATTTAATTTAAATCTTTTTATGTTTTATATATATAGAGAGAGTAAATAATTGTGAATTAAATATAGATAGACAGCGTTATATATTTAACATTAATGTATATATAGATGCAGTGATTTTAAGTTTCGAGTACAGTTTATTCACTGATATTTGCAACATTTATTTTTTATGCCACGCCTTAATTAATACTAAAATGCAATTAATGGCTTTTCAATAAAATTTCGAAAAACAGGTGAAATGGAAGAAGAATTAAAAGCCGCGGGTAAAATTAAAATTTATTCAAAAAAATCGAGTCAAAAGCTTAAGCGACAAAAACAAAATGTTAGAGGAGAAGGTTTTTTTATTTTATTTACTGCCTGTTTAACGATATCGAACAAACTTCGAACAATGTTCGATTTTTGTTTTTGTTTTAAATGTAATTTTCTATGCGAACGATGACGTTCGATATCGTTAAACAGGCCGTTAAAAAAATTTTATATGAAGATTGTCGCTTAAGATAAAACTGTTTTTGCTATAAAATCGTAACGGTACCTTATGTTACCAGGAAATTTTAGCAAATAATGCAAGTGTTGCCAAAAATAAAGTCATTTATTAAAAAAAAAATTATGTCGCTTAAGCTTTATTTGCGGTAATGGGTCGAAATTGTGAGAGAATCATAAATTAAATTATCAATCAATTTTAAAACTTTGACTTTAGTCAAGTGTATGACTATAGTCTGAAGTTTATATTAAATACTAGTCTATAGCCTAGTCCTTTGTTTTATTATAGTACAGTCTATGGTTGACAGTATAGTCTGCTTTATGCCTTTGACTTTATTCGACACTATAGCCTTGTCTATCAACTATAGCAGGGGTGCCCACAAGTTCCTTATGGAAGAGCAATACTTTTAACGAAAAACTAATTTTTATTCACAATTTTTTGTTGTAAAAACCAATACATACAAAGAAAAAGAACAAAAATATTTCATATATTTTTTTTTTATATACGTACACGGCAAATAAATTGGATTTGCATTTTTTGTAAAAATGTTGAAAAAAAAAGTTTAGTGCGCGTAAATTTTATTTTAAACCCGTACTTATCAATCGAAATGCCCCTTAAGTCTTCCATGATGCGTCCAATAAATTATCCAAATTTATGTTAATGTCAGTTGTAATAGATAATACTACGTGACAAAATTTCAACAAAGTCGTGACCAAATGAATCTGACAACAAATTTTTATGTAAAATTTTCCGCTGCATCCGAATATGAAGTCAGAATTGTCAAAAGTAGAACAGTTTTTGATATAAAAATAACTTGACAAGAGCAAAGTTGCAAAAAATCATCAAATTTATAATGAAGTTTGAAACTTTATCCACTTTAACTCTGAGATTTATTAACTTATCTTCACAAACGACCCATGGTTATTTTAGAAATTTTATAACCTTTCACTAAAAAGAAAGAAATACATAATCCGTTTGAAATTTTTGAAGATATTTGCATTTCAGTCACATCATCTTTTTTAAAAACACAAATAACGGTTATTTTGGAATATCTCAAAAACTGTTCCACTTTAGACAAAAAAAATGTCTCCACGAGTTTAGTGTCCCAAGAGTTAGCATCACTGGTTTATTTTTTATAATTTTTTTAATAGCCAGCCCAATTAAACTGTAACGAAATCTAGTACTTACAAGATATCTAGCAACATCTATGTAGTTGCTTTTAATTTGATTTCCCATACAAAACAATATCTACTTCGTGACTAGATTTTAACCAAATCTACTCAAAACCTAGTAGTACCTTATGCAACTATCGTTATTTCAATGTAGCACTAAAATATACTTCCCTGCACAAGAAAAAAATTATATTTTAATAAAAAAAAAATAAATGGCGGCTTGTTTCTGTTAAAAACCGTTAAAAATATTAAAAAATCTTAAGATAATAGTAAAAAATGGAAAAGACAAATAATACATATTGATATAATAAATGAAGTTTATTATAAATAAAAGGTACCGCAAATTATTAAAATGCCTATTTACATATTTACTATTTGTAAGTGTGTATTACACTTAAAACTTTCAGTCAGCTGTTTTTGTTATGCAAACAAAATCTCTCTTATGTGAAAAAAGTACAATGTAAACGCACAAGATTTAAAAAAAAAATTTCAAATCAAATCTACTAGATATCGTTGTAAATTAGACGGAATATAATTGGAATTTTTTTAATTAAATTTTGCTTGTTAGGTCTATTATTGTCGCACAACAGCAACACTAACTGCCGGTTTAACGATGTCGAACGTCATCGTTCGCATAAAAAATTATATTTAAAACAAAAACAAAATTCGAAAATTTGTTTTTGTTTTAAATGTAATATTCTATGCGAACGTTAACGTTCGAAATCGTTGAACAGGCTGTTAGTCTGTACGCACTAATAAACAAAATACCAAAATAATTTTTTTTGTATACACTTTTTTATGTTGTTTAATTTAAGTACTTGAATGAACTAGTAGGTTGATTACGAATGGCAACCCAGCTGAAGTTGAGTTGCCAGCAGCGAAACCAGGCAACGCGACTCATGTTAAACAGCAAAAAAATTTAATTTTATATTATAACATGTGCGGCGTAGTCTGATTTCGCTGCTGGCAAATAACTTCAGTTCAGTTTCCATCCGCAATTAACCCATAACTCTTATAAAATAAATTAAAATCTACCTTTTAAAAGTAATATTAAGTCCTTAATTTCGTAGAATTTTTTATTTTGGAGAATATTTGAAAAATTCTTAAAATTCTCCTACTCCGGTACAAATACCGCGACTCCGACACAACCCTCTCTGGATAACACTGTAAGATATAGTTGAGTCTATAGTTAATACAATAATTGACCCCCGTATTCATAAACGATTATTAAATTTAACAAACTTTATTTAAGTTTAATTTTTATAGAAATTTTTTTTGTAAACCTTTATTAAATAACAAATATTTTATGAATAAGGCAGTAAGTCTATAGGCAGGGCTGCCAGATATGACGATTTATCGTCATTTTGACGTTTTTTTTTTCCGAAATTAGCAAAGTGCCGATTTGATGATTTTTTTTCTAAAAAATTACGATTTTTTCAGTCTCCAAAGTCAGAATAAAACATTACATTTCCTGACAATTTCGTTTTTAATCTTCGAATGTGGGAAGGCGGAACGTTTTCTTTCTCTTAGCTTTTACGCTGATATGCCATACCAAAACAAGAGCGTCAACTTTGTGTCACGAACAGTAGTGATAGCTTTCTTGTTAAATAAAACCCACAAATTATAAATAAAAATAGAGATAAAAACGCTAGATTGACCAAAAATAGCTAAATTGCCATTATTAATTAACAATAGCGGCAAAGCGTTCAGGCCGCTCTATTCAAACACTAGAAAACGCGTGCCGCTTTTGTTTAGATACTGCTGCAATATTCAAGTCTTAAGAAAATCTGTGATTATTTTCAGAGTACAAAAACAACAATTTTACACTTACCGAATGAACCTTTTACGGCCTTCTGTAAAAATCATATTTTCAAGAATTATACGGCAAGCATTTAACGGGTTGATTATTTACATAAGTCTCATATGATTCTTGACATGAAACTCTCTTTAGATTATCCTTACCCACGTCTTAAACAATTCCCACAACGATTGAAGAAGCGTCTTTCTCTGTGCTATGGAAGAATCTCACTCGTGTTACTGATTTTCCTGAGTGAGGAATCTTATACGATTAAAAAATGCGGTCATCGATGATCAAAAACGCTCTTCATGAGACTCCCAGTAGCTCTTACACGATTGAAAATGCTAGCTGGGTATGGTGTAATTATGTTTTTAAGTTTTCCGATTTTTTTGACGATTTTTCGAAACTATAAAGACGATTTTTTTTTTCTCAGGAAACTGACAAATTTATCTGGCAGCCCTGTCAAAAGGTTACTTTGTATTGGGTGTTTAACTTCAAAATACAGAATTTCTGGCAAATTGTGTGCGTTCTAGATCAGTGGTACAAATGTTCTTGCGAAGGAACAAATGTAAAATTATTAAATCCGTTCTACTTAAAAAAAAAACTACGATATTTTACATTTGATCTTTCTCAAGATCAGTTGCACCAAACACTGAACTCTGCTAACATAAATTTAGTCGAAGTATTGCGCATCGTTAGCTATGACTATTTACCTGTTCTCTGGGAAACATATGGATCAGCGATAAAGAGCTCTTAACTTTTACAACGCCAAAAACGAATGCAGCAAATTTCAGATACGTTGTTCTGAAGTTAAGCGTATTTCAAGTAGAGCGTTTTAAGTGATCGAAACAAACGGTAGTAGGCCGGGAAAATGTCTCGACTATAAGGCGGGTGACGCAATACTTCCCAACCAAAATAGTTTTTAACATCTTTGCTCGCTTTAATACGGTACAGGTTTGCGTTATCGTCTGACGCGATTAAAGCAGCTCATAATAGATAAGACCCTTTTGGCCCAACCAAATACCGAGCCATATACAGGATGGGCTACACATACGTTTTCTTTTGCGTCAGATTGTTGGAATGAGCCGGTTTTTAATAATTTTTCGTTTAATGACTAAGTGAGATTATAGCTATTGCTAAAGTTATCGTAGACAAATTTTATATCGATACCAAGTTTTATAATGGAATATAGACCTATTCTGATAATTTTCAGTAGGCTTGGTCTTTGTAACAAATATAACTTATGTATTAAATTTCTTCAAACTATGTTCATATCTCCATAATTGCGCCCTGTACTTTAATCACAAGGTTTACATGGCAAGCCAGGCAGACGGACATCGTCAGATCGGCTCAGAAAGTGATTCTGAGCTAAGATTACTAAAATAAAAATTTACACAAATAAAAAAAACCAAAAATTTTATACTCTAATGGTATTAGAAAAACGCTAAATATCCCGCTTACCGTCAAAACAGAAATTTTACAACGTTGGGTACATTAAAACCGCCAGAATCGCGGGAAAATTGTCAAATTGGCAACAATGTTTGAGTGATATAATTTTATTTTGCTTTAAGAAACTTTTCGTTCTACACAGAAAAAATTATTGCCGAATTATTTTCAAACAAACACTTGTTTGAAAATTTTTTTAATTTCTACAAATTTTTTTACTGATTCAATTTAAATTTTTGTTTGATTTTTATTTAACCAACAAAAATGTTGACAACCATTCAAAAATATAATACACGCGTTATTGGTTTCAAGTTTTCATAATTTTGTATGAAATATTTAACGCTTTTTAATGTTGTCGTCTTTTTGCATTTTTTATTTGATCGTAAGCAACACTTCCTAATGTGAAATATAAGAACTACAACAAAAAACACATACAGTCTATTTTTGGACACTTTAAAAAAGTACAACAGTAAGAAAGATGAAGAGGTTTGAAGTAAAAAAAAAAAAAAAAAAATAGCAGGTAAAAAAACATTATAAGAAACAAAATAAATTTTTGGTTGGTTTCAAAGTTTGTTAAAAAAAAAACTAAAATCCCGTATTCAATTTTTTCAAACTGTTTGCTTAAATACATCAAATACAAAAATATGATGATGACGAAAAACATATCGAGTCGGACTGTCGCCGTTTTTGGGTTACATTTCTTCTTCATTAGCAAAGGAAAGGATACAGCAACAGTAAGTGATGACAAAAAACATTGTGTGTATAAAAAAAGAACTTCGTTCAAAAATTATTCCAACAAAAAATTGTGTCTCAAAGCCAGCCGGCCGCTATGCTCTCTCTGCCATGATCTTCTAATACAGTGCCTGCTTGTGTGCGCATCATTGCTTGTGCAAAAACCTGTTTTTTTTTTATTTTGAAATTTAGTATATGAATTTCAGTAAACTTTTTGTTTGATTCAGTTAAACTATTTGTTTGAAAAAATCAGTGTTTTTTTCAATAAACAAAATGCAAATAAATTGTTTGAATATGCGATTTTGTTTATAGGACCGATTTCAGACAAAAAATTGTTTGATTCTACAAATTTTTTGTTTGAATTGGAAAAATAATTTTTTCTGTGTAGTTAATCTTCTATGGTTTACATTAAAGCCTTGTGTATTTTATTGATTGCTGGAGAGTTTAGTCTATTGTTTACACCTTAAAGCCTGGTACTCTGTTCAGTATTTCGTGCGAAATGTTTTCAAACTCAATATAAAAAAATTTCTGTGAAATACAAACGAAAAAATGTTGATAGAGTTGTACTCTGTTTATATACGAAAAACATGCGAAATGTTTCTAGCAACATTTTTATTTTCCGAGCGAAACAAGTGCAGCTCCTATTATTTCGCACGGAATTTTAAGCAACAACTAATCATTTTTTGTAATTTTTTATTTTGTTTTTGTAAAGTGGAGTTTATAACAAGCGTTTCAAAAATAAAAATGTACAAAAGAATTAAAATAAAATAGAAAATAATTAAAATAAAATTGTTTACTTTTTTTAATGACATTCATCAAAACACATGGTTTTGTCATAGATGGGGGTAGTGCACTTGTTTAAAATTATTGTAATAATTTTGTTAATTTTAAGTGATGATCTGAAAATGTTCAATCTCACTACACATAAGTGACTATAATGTTAAAACATTTTGTGCTAAAAAAAATAGTTTGATTTAAAATCAAGCAATCATCAGTTTATTGCAATTTTTTTTCCTTCACTTATTTGACTAAAAGTTTTGCAAACAATTTAAAATACAAAACTTGTGTTTACATGATTAAATCCAAGAATTATTCCGTTATTCACAGAATTTCATTTAGTTTAATTTTCTATGATTATGCATATCATCGGAAAATCGAAAACTATGCAAGTACAAAATTAAATTTTTTAAATTTTAGTAATATTATGTTTTCATACAGCTTTTTATTGCAAGTTCAAATTTTGAACTACAAATTTGGATTGAGTACAGATTTTATGCAGACAATCACAGTTAGCGATAGTGAAAAAATGTACAATACCAATTAAGTTTTTTAGTGCTAGTAAAAAAAAAATACCAATCATCACTAAAGCTGTAGTGGGATTCTGTAACTTTTAACAATAACAACAGTTGTTATAATTGTCAACCTGTTTTGTTGTTTGCACTAACGATTATGTGATTCTGTAAATTGTTGTTAACAGCATAGATAAAAATTAACGCCAAGTGGCATCACTGTCAAAAAAATGGCAAAATAACGAAAAACACAAAGAGGAATAAAAAAAAAACAAATAAAATTACTAAAACTAAACAGAATTTTTTTAGTTTTTGTTGTTTTAAGAAGATAAGCCAAACATTTTACTATTAAATTAAATGCATATTATTTAATTGCCATTCTCAAGTTATATTATTTCTTTTAACTAAATATTATTTATTTTTTCGATATTTAACAATAAATAAACAACTCTAAAAAAGTTGTCGTTTACTTAACGATAACAAATGCTGTTTAAAATGTTACAAAATAGCAAGCTTGTTAATTTTTTTTAACAATGACAACTATTGTTAAAATTAATTACAGAATCGCACTACTCATACAAATTTGTAAAAAATAATTTATTGCAGTTTTATTTAGTGAGAGTGCAATGTTGATTTAAGTCAACATTTATTGTACTACCCCCATCTATGGTTTTTGCTTACATTCAAAAATAATGTTGCATACTTGCAGGATAGATTATATTGATACATGACAAAATTTTCGTGCGAAACAATCAATGTTGCTCAACATTTTTCGCAGGTTCGAACAGAGTACTAGGCTTAAGTTAGTATTAAGCCTGGGGGGTTACCCCGTATTGTGATTTGGTAAAAAATTTAACAAGTTCGAATGACCGCAAGTTTTTTTTACTTTATCAAAAGTCAACAATCGCTTTCAAACCAGCATTCAAATGTATATCTCTAATTAGCTGCAACAACGTCATAAATCGTCATAAATTTTGACTAAACATCACTAATAGGTACATAGTAAATAATTCTTATGAAGATATTGTAAATAATAAAAGTTGGTCGAGGTCATAGGTTTTTTTAATAAATGTTTTTTATTTTATTTATTTAAATAACTCCAATATTTCGATATTCCTTGAATATCATCATCAGGCATAGAAGTTAAATTTGTAATTGTACTCGAGTACAATCATGACGATTGTAGTAAACACTACATAACTAATAAAGCCTAGATTACACTATCTCACAAGTCTTACGTATTCCATAATACTTTGTGAGATAGAAATATAATGAGTTTTGTTGCGACTGTCAAAAAATCGAATGTAACACGACAGTTTGTGTTCAGACCATCACACAAAGTATAAACACTCACACATGAAATAAAATGCAACCCTGATCCAATGAAAAGCATTATTGTTTAGATATTTTTCAAAAAACGATGAAGTCTAATGGTATGTCAAACTTTTTTCTTAATACTTGTCATTTTCTTGACACATTGCATTCAAACTATCACACTTTGTCATATTACTTGAGTTTTTGACATGTATTAATACAAAGTATAATAGTGTAATCTAGCCTTAAGAATTTTTGTGTGATTTTTTATTTTTTATTACAAATTTAACTATCCCTGATGATGATATTCAAGGAATATCGAAATATTGGAGTTATTTAAATAAATAAAATAAAAAACATTAGCGGTATTCACCCTTTGTATTAAGTGTACACCTCTACTTTACTTAATACGGTTTTATAATACAAAGCGTGAGCGTCTTTTTCGTTAGTATTGTAAATTAATGAAGTTGCTGAGTGAGGGAAAGAGACGGATATAGTTTCTTCAACAGTTTTATTCTGGTTTATTTAACAAACGTGTTTACTACAGCTTTTTGTTGGATTTTTCAACTACAGCGTAGTAAATTTTAGTCTTATACATTTTGTTGTTGCGGTGTTGTAAATCTTAGTACTTTAACTAAATAAATAAGATTCACAAGGTCTACAAAGGACTTTCCTATCAAGGGTAAAAACCGCTATCTTTAAAAAAACCTATGACCTCGAGCTTGAGTATTTATTTCTTTTGATATTGTAAATATTAAAACACTGGAGAGAGCAACACAATTTTCTTTTTCCATCATATTGTGTGTTAATTCAAAAAGATATACGCGGTAACTTCCCTCCCACTACTTTTTTGTTCAGTCAATGGTTGTCACTTTAAATTTTATTCAAATAAGAATTTTTAGATTTTAATTTTCAACAAAGTTTTTTCCACTTACCATTCTATTTGTATCCAAAAGTTTTTCTAAATTTCGAGTTGCCAACCAGGTTAAGTTTTTTAATGCATTGCCAAATATAATATTTTGAATATTACAACAATTTTTCAGTAGTTGTTTGTGAGTTTTTCTATTGTTTCTTTAAAGTTTATTTAATTTTAATGCAGTAAAATTTTATTGACATTCATAATTTTTTGTTTTTTTTTTTATGTAATACCTTAAAAAGTTTATACCTTAGAATTATGATTTTAAGTCTTTTTTTTTTAATACACTTATAATTTCTGGTTTTTAAATTTTAAAATAAGTTTTTTTTTCAGTTTTTTAGAGCCAAACTTTTATTTGTTTTTTTTTTTTAAAGTTTAATAATTTTTTTGAGGATTTTTGATTTAATTTTTTTTTTTTTTTGTTAAATAAAGTTTTTTTTTAAGAGTTTATTTTGTTTCTAGATTTTTAAGGAATTTTGGTGCTTTTTCCCTTTTTTTGGATTTTCAAAACTTTTCTCTTCTAGTTTTTCTAGTCTTTTTTTTGGCTTTTGAGTGTTCAGAACGTTGTTTTTTCACACAAAATTTATTTTTTTTTGGAAATAAAATTATAAGTAAATTTTGTTAAAAAATTTTTTTTTTGATTTTTCTCCGTTGGAATTAATTTTTTCTCGTTTAAAATTTAACAAATTTTGTCTATTTTTTTCTTTTAGCTGAAGAGGATTAGGAGGTTTTGGTTTTATATATATTTTGTTGTTATTTATTTGAATTTAATTGTTCAGACTATTTCCTTGGTATTATTGTTGTGTTTTAGTTTATTTTACTGCATAAATTTGAAATTTTTAAGTCCAAAATGAGTTTTTTTAAAGGTTTTCTTTTTGTTTTGGGATTTACTATTTTTTGTCGTTGAGTGTAATTATAACGGTTTTTTTATTTAGATTTTTTGCTTTTGTTTTTATTTTGATTTGATTATAAGTTGCTTTGTTGTTGTTGTTGTTGTTGTTGTTATTATTTGCTTTCTTGATTTTGTTCTCTGTTTAAGGATTCTCTCTTGGGTTTGTTTTGTTTTTGTTATTGCGGTTTTTGTTTATATTGTGTTTGTTGTAATTATTGTTATTATTATAAAATTTCGTTATTATTATTATTGTTACGGTTTATTGTTGTATTTTACTGTTGTTTTATTTTTCTTTTGTTGAAGTTGTTGCGAATTTTTTTGAGAGGGGAAGGTTTTGTTTTTTTTTTATTGGAGTTGAGTTAATTTAGCTGCTGCTTCTTCGTTTTATTGTTGTTGTTGGGGTTTTGGGTTTGCTTAATTTTGTTGTTGCTTTTGCCGAAATGTTTTATTGTTGTTGTTTGTTTGATTTTTGTTGTTATTTTTGGTTGAAATTTTGTTTGTTAAATTTTGAGAAATTAAACTAAAAATTCTTTTTTGTTTGTTTTTGTTTTCTTTTTTTGTGAGAATTTTTTGTTGTTTTAAAATAAATTAACAATTTGTTAATAATAAATAAATTAATTAACTTAAAGTCAAAAACTTAAATAAAAAATTGCACTTATTTTTCTTGTTGTTTGTTTGTTCTAATGATTTCTGGTGATTTTGTTGCTGTTGTGTTGTTTGTGGGACTGGTTTGTTAATTGCTGGTGTTTGAAGGGTTAATGTTTTAAATGTATGATGTATGATGAGTTGGTTTGTTGTTTATTATTTTTTTTCTTTTAATAAAATTAAAATAAGAACAAAATAAATTGTTTTAAGTATCAACAACGTTTTAACGTAAGTTTATAAAAATGTTCCAAACAGTCAAAAAGCACCTAAAAAGAGAGAAATAAACAAATTAATAATTATCTTTTATAATTAATACCTAGGATGTTTTTAAACAAAGGATTTTCTCTAAAAAATCTTTCTTTACAATTAATATTTTTAAAATTAAAATAAAAATAAAGATTATTGATAGGTACCTATCAACATTTTTAAAGCAAGTTTTTTACCCACTATAATTAAAAAAAAAAAAACAACAAAATTACCAAAGAAAAATTTGGGAAGACATTTCAATAGAAAAATTAAATGTAATTATACCTAGATAACAAATAGAAATTGGGAGTTTTTCCGTCTTTTTTATAAATTTTGGATAACTTATCGATAAATAACACAGGCCAACACTCAATTTGCTTCTTTGAATTTATCAACTGATTCTAGTTAATTTGGGTGCGCTGAATTCAAAACTGTAATCAGTTTGTCTCTATCAGCTCTAGTTTTCATGATATAGCTTTTTTATACCCTCCACTTATGACCTCCAATTACCAATTACCCAAATTTTTTTTTCCAAAAATTTTTTTTTTTATCAAAATTTTTTATTTACTGTTCTAGTTATTGCAAAAAAAAAAAAAAAAATAATTTTAAGAGCTGATAGAGACAAACTGATTACAGTTTTGAATTCAGCGCACCCAAATTAACTAGAATCAGTTCAAAGAAGCAAAAATCTTTTTTAATTTTGTCGGGCTGTGTAATCGATAACAAAATTCTATTGAAAATTTTAAAAAGTAAACATTAAAATTTCTATGGACATTCATAAAATTTATTGATAGTTTTAAAAAAATTGGACCTATTTAAATATCGTTTCTTAATGTTCGGTTCGGTAGATTTGTGGAAAACACAAACGCTAATAGTGTTTGTGTAGAAAATCATTAAAAAAAAATAACGTTTCCCTGTTAATCATCTTTCGAACACAAAAATATTACTGTTTTTATCAAACTCAACAAAAGATGTGAACATTTAAATTTAATCCACAGACTTCAATGTGTTCGGTTCGGCTCGTTAATGTTCGTCCCCTTTGGCTGGTAAAAAAAACCAAACATTTTTTACAAAAACAATATACACACAAGAAAAAAACATTATAGAACATTAAAATATAATGTTTGTCTACATTATCACTACAATTGTTCTGTTTTTTAAGGAAGAACCGAACATTATATAATATAATGTTCGGTTGTTTCTTGAAAATAGTTACGAACGGTATTAAGGGTTGTGTATGTCTACACAATCACTAAAAAAATATATATCGTTCCTGGGTGTGTGAGCCGAACGTTAAATAATGTACTGTTTATTTTCGAACAATGTTTAGAACTGTACAGATTTTACATAACATTTTAAAAACTAACAATTTATAACAAAATTTGTATTTGTAAATAATCGGTTACTTCATTTAACAACAAAGCTTCTTTAAAAATTAATCAAAGTTATCAAAAATTTCTAACAAAAAATTTCAAGAATCTAGGAATTTATTTCTCATGGTGAATAACATTTAAAAAATTTTAAGTTTTAAAACTACAAGTAAATCGGAAAAAAATTTATTGTAAGAAATCAAAATGATCGATAACCTTAAAAATTCAATGGAAAATATTTTAAAACTGCACGCCAATTTAAATTTCTATAAAACTTAACGGAAACTTAAATATTTTCAAGTATTTAATAACTTTCACATTTCTATACCAGATAGAAATGGTTCAGTTATCGATAACTTTTAAATATTTTTTATAGAAATTTTCACTGTGTTCGAAAACTTAAACTATTTAAATTTTATAATTATCGATAACTATTAATAAAATTTGAAAGAATATTGTTTAAAGTTTTCGAAAATACTAAAAAATGCTAGAAAAACTCTTTAATAGTTATTGACAACTAAAATATTTTTATAACCAATTAATGTTATCGAAATTTATATAAACTTATGCCTACATAGATATCTAAACAATTTATACCTATGGGGAATTTTAAAGAAAACGACAACGATAAAATGCATTTTGAAATAAATCCAAGCTATCGATAAATTTAAATATGTACCTATGTATGTAGGTATGTACATATGTATATAAAAGAATTTTAAAAAAGGTTAATAGCTACAAAATTTCTATTGAAACATTTTTTTAATTAACCAAAGAAAAAAAAAACTTTCACAATTGCCGATAACTGTCAGACTTGTTTAGAATTTCTTTAAGTCTACCAAACTTTTAAAGAGAATTGTTTAAAGATATCGATAAAAACAAAGTTTCTATAAAAAATCCAATTTTTATACCTAGATCGTTCCCAAATTTTTTTGATAAAGTAGAACTTGTTTTGCTTAAATTTCCTTAAATTCTTTGTATCCCCAAAATTCTTCCAAAATAAAGTATTTTCTCTCCCCTTTTATTTGAAACTTAGTACCCCAGTTAGTACACTACTGTTTTTGTTGTATAGAAAAGTTGAAGTTTGAAATGTTTTTTTTTATTTTTTTTTTATTTGTGTGTGTGTGTGTGTGTCGAAGAGAGTTTTTACCAAAAAAAGAAAAAATCAAACAATAACTATAGAAACAACAAAGAATGGTTTCGTATCTAAAAAAAAAATGCAAAAAAACTCCAACCAACGTAAAAAAAACTTTTTCAAGTTCAAAACGCCGCTAGACATAAACTAGAATAAATTGCGAAAAAAGCAAAGCAGACACACGAACTCGGTGGATACAAAATTAAAGAGTAAAAGAAATAATAAAATAGAATAAAATGAAAACAAAATATTATGGAATGATGATGATAACACAGCAGCGTCATATGTGGCAAAAACATACAACAAAAATATCCATAAAATAACAAATTTCTAGATACAAAAACAATGTAGGTATGAGATATTTAGTTATAGAGGAATAGAAATAACAGACAGATTTTAGATACAAACAGACAGACAGACAGACAAACAGATACACAGATTTTAAACACACACTCGCACTCTCAAAATCAGATTCATTCTCACTTCTTTTTCAGTTGTGCAAAATTCGTTGTTTTTGTATCTTGTCGTTTACACGTGAGGGCGAATTAGATTTATTAGATACATGCTCGTACATGCAGATGAATGTAAGTATCTACACTTGTACTTTACACATGTGTGTATTAAATATTTGTGTATCTTTTAGAATGCATACATACATATCCATCCAAGTTTACTTGCTCGTTTTTTAAGTACCTTTTTACACGTTTTTTTTTCAGTATATCTTTTGAATTAAAAACACAAAATTTTAAGTCTAATAAATTTTTTGTATTCCACTAGCGAAACTTTTAATGAATTATCGTTTAGATAGAAAACAATAACTTATTTATTTAATGATTGTGGTTTAGAAATACGAAAATTTTTGTTGAATTTTAGATCAAATTCTTTTGTTTAAATTTAATTTTAAATTCAACAAAAATTTTTGTATTTACAAACCACAATCATTAAGATCTAAACAATATAGTAACTTCCCGGACAGTTGAAATTTTATTACATTGTTGTTAGGAGAATACAATTACCCCTGCAGCTATAAAATCTCAAGTGTAAATTGATTTCTGACTGATAGACACAGGCTAATCCGCCAGCTTGCCAAACTGTGTCCTAGGTTCGGGCTAATATTAACGTGTAGCATAGAAATTTTTTAATCACCAAGCCGTTCCCAATGTGTGTGAAAACCATAGCCATACAGCCACTTCGTGATCCCCAAAGGGATCTTACCAACAATCAGTTCTGGATCTAAGAATATATGGGTGGACTTTTGTCGTTTGCGATCTGGGTAGATCTGCCAATTTAAGTTTTAAAAATTAAAAAGATAATATCCTGCCTCTAACATTAGTATTAAATTTTATTCCCACACAACCATAGTTAAAAAAGGGCAACCATCATTTAATATCAAGCACAATTTTCAAACATTTTCTAGTGGTTTGATTTTTACACTTGAATTCAAGTTGATAATGATTTGAATATAGATATTTGACAAGCAATGTTTTATTAATTTGTTATTTAATTGTTATCAAGTCCTAGTGCCGGTAGTCCCTTCTCTCCTAAAAGCTCAAGACTTGACGAGTTAAACTTGACGTGTGTAAGCCAGCACTTATTCTCAAATTAAAAATAACCTTGGCAACACTTAAGCGGAAAATAAAAGTAAACATTTTAACATGGAAATTAAAGATTAAGAAAAACTGCATACAAATAAGTTGCTAGTATGTATAAAAATATAAAATAAAACAAGTAAGAAGGTATACACCACAAAATTGGGAGACACATTTTCGAAAGTGTAACCTTTTTGGGAACCATGGGAAATCATGGACTCGCAAGAACAAAATTATGTTCTGAGGTTAAGATTTATGTAAAGGATCTTTGTGTTGAAATTTATTTCGATGTCCTTCTTCTATTTGAAATTTGTTTGCCTTTAGGTAATTTTAGGATGGGAAATCATAAAGGATCTATGATCAGTTCTAGACCTACCAATACAGTATTTTAGCACGAGATAGTAGCTAACGTCATCAAATTTTATGTCAATACGTATATTTATAAGGAAGTTATGACATTAAAAACTATTTTCGGGAGTAGTAATTATTTGTTTGGGAGATATTGTCACATGTGGACCGATTCGTATAAATCTTAGGAAGATGATTTAGATTGTAATCACATAAGTGTGGATCAAATTTAACCTTAAAACTAACATAATAAGATTTTCAAAGGCTCTATTCCGGAAAGAAGCTTGAATAAGTCCATGTGAAATTGTCGATTGATTGTAACTATTTTCAATAGGCTTGATTCTTGGGATAATTTGAACCTTTTCGTCAACTTATCCCTAAAACTGGAAAGCCAGGCGAATGGACGGGCATAGTAGAATCGATTCAAAAAGAGATTGTAAGTCCAGAGGTATACTAACAGGTGTGTCGGTCTAGAACCAATATTAAGGGTATAGAAAAGGTTTAAAGGGAAAGTTAAGAAAAATTAAAACGTTTTTGTATGTTTAAGGTACCACGCAGAGCCAAGACAATCCTGAAGGTTATAAGGATGTTTTTATCTTTCGAGAATTTGAGGACGGAGAGTACAATTTTACATTTCCGCAGCAACAATGATGGTGCCGACTTCTTAGCTGACTCTTTATTATAATGAATTTAAATTAAAAAAAGGTGCTTGACTGAATGTTTATAATAATGAATTTAAATTACAAAAAAAATCAGATTGCTTTTTTCGGCTGTGCCGAATCTTTTATACCCTCCTTCGAAAGTTTGGATATTGAGGATGGGCTCATTACGGTATCTATAAGTTATTAACCAATCTTGATAAAAACTGACGTCAGTTTTATTGTTGGTTACGGTTTGGACATATTAAGGGCCATATAAAGTTAAAGTGCTACGGTTTTAGGCTTACTTTAGAGTTTTCCGAGAGTGGGCTTTATATGGAGCGTGTGGAGCGATCTTCACGAAACTTAGAAAATCTTATATAAATTTGTGCACTCCGACACCATTTTTGTTGTAGAAAATTTTCAATTTTTAATGGTTTGGATTCATTTTGAATCATTAATATTATGTTACTAAACTGATTTTGCTGGAATTCAATCCCAAGCAACTGGGGATAACTAGAAACACTTTGGGATCAATATTGTTCGTTTATTTTGAGTTCTTCGAAAGTGGGGGAACATTTTTCTCATTTGTAAAAAATCAATAAGTATTTAATGTGACATCAATTGTCGTAATTTTTTTCTATGGTTGAAAAGTGGTTTAATTTCAAATTAACATGATTGGCTGGAATGCGTTTGTAGTGATGTGTGTAACAAAAAAAAAAAAAAAAAAATAAGAATGACTTTCTAAATCGATCTAACAAATTCTGTCCGTCCGTCCATCCAGCTCACTGGCTGTCCATGTAAACTTTGTGCACAAAGAACAGTTCGCAATTTTGCGACAATAATGAATCCTTTCATAAATGTTGAGAATCGGTCCATTATTTCGTAACTCCCCCATACAAACTTCTTTTCGGCACAGAGATTTTGTGCCCATAAACAATATTATTATATTGGTAATTAGACTAAATTTAGACTCAAATATTCTACTGCCACTTAAATCATCCTACCAAAATTTATTGGAATCTATTTAAATTTTTTATAGCTCCCATACAAATAACACTCTCGAAAAAATTCAATGCCATAACTTTCCTATTAATGTTGGTATGATAAGAAATTTGGCGACGAAAAAATTTCATATAAGTATGTGAATGTCCATATCTATATAATATTCGACATAAAGAACTCTTATATGAATCATAATCTCATAACATAATTTTGTTTTTGCGGGTCCATACTTATCGGCGTCCTGGGACTAAATCTGTTTTTCGGATGCTCAAAACATGCCGTGGCATGAAGATTAATGCATTTTTTTGTCCGCATCAATTCTTTTAAATATAGTCCAGGAATATTTTTTAGAAATATGTACTTTAAAATTTGTTTAATTTTTAATAGTTTCGATAATTTTTTCTAGGTTTTATTTATTTTGCCACATTTTTTTTTTTAGTTTTAAATACCTATAAATTTTATATAATTCTTCATTTTTTTTAGATTGTTTTAAATTTTTTTTCTTTCTTAAAGTTAAAACAAAAAAATAACACTGAATGTAAAATATTTTGTAAAAACGTTTTTTTTTTCCTCAAATGTATTTTTTTTATTAAAAAAATATTTATTTAGAATGATCTATTTCACTTTAAATTTTTAAGTAATTTTTTAAATAAGTAAAACATATAAATAGTTTTATTAAAAAAAAAATAAAAATCGAAATATATTTCCACTTAAAAATTTAACATTAAATCCTAATTTTTGTTTTGTTTAATTTGTTAATATTAATATTAAGTTTTTAAATTTTTTTTAATATTTTATATTTTCAATTAAAAGTTATAAAAATTCCTTTCTATTTTGATAGTTTGTTGTTTTCTAAAATTAAATTATTATTTTTTTTTTAAAATTTGCAATATTTTTTGTTAAGTTTTTAAGTTTTTGTTTCAGCTTGGTGATTTTTTAAAAAATTTAAAACAGATTTATAAATTTTTTTTTGTTTTTATTTTATTAACTTTAGATTCAGGTTTGTATTTTTTTTATTTTATTGATTTTAATTTTAAAATGTTTTTAAACTTTTTGGTTAAATTATTGTCATTTTAAAATTTTTGAATTTTAATTGTAATTTCACTTACAATTTTTTGATTTTTATTGTTAATTTCACTACAATTTTTTTTATTTAAATTGTTAAATTCACTTAAAATGTTTAATTTAAATATTTTCAACTTAAAATTTCTCTTAACATTTCAATTTTTTTTAAATCTTTAAAAAAATTTATTTTCTTATGAACCTTTTTTAAGTTTTCAAAATTTTACATTTTTAACAATTCTTGAATTTTATTATGATGCATATTTTTTAAATTTACCACTTGTTTGTATGTATTTTAGTCTTCAAAGTAAAAAAAAAATATGTAATAAAATTTTTATGAAAAAGGTTTTTTTTTTAATTAATATAAAAAATATTAATTTTTATTATCATAACTTTTTTTTTAATTTAACCTGTTTTTATAAATTATATCTATTGATTTTAATTCATTTAAAAATATAAATAACGTTTTGTGAAGTTTCTTTAATTTTTCAAAAGATTTGTTTTATTTCCGTTTTTGTTTCGTAAAAATTTCGTTGTTCCTAAACACTGTTTTTTTTTTAAATTCTAAATATCCACTTGAAAAACAAACTCTGTTGTGTTTTCTAAAACATTCAAAACAAAACTTAGTTATTCCTTTTTTTCTATATATTTTTAGATACTTTTTTCAGTTTTATTTTCAAAGCACGCCAAACTACGTCACGAATTTAGCATTTTGCCGGTTGAAAATTTGAAAAAAAAAACAATAAATAACAAACATAGATGTTTTTGTAGTAGATACTTTTATAAACAAACACACACACACACTCTAAATGAAAACATCAACTAAAAAACTTAAACAATACAATTCAAAATCACACAAACGCACACACCAAATGATTTTATATCCCCCAAAACTCTCTTGCACTTATAAAAGATTTAATTCAAAAGAAAAAATGTAATAGTTCTTTTTCATTTTTTAGAAAATTTTCTTAAAACAAAAAATACAATAAAAAAAATCTCTTTTTAACTTAAGACATCTTTTTTTTTCTTAAGAAAAAAGAAAAAAAAATCTTGTTTCTTTTTCTAAAGAAAAAAAAAAAATAAGAAAAAAAAACCAACAAGAAAACTATAAAAATTGCTTAAAACAAGCGCCACGAAACGTACCGAAAACGGCCAAAAAGATGAATATGGGCAAAAATCTTTTGCAAATGTTCAAGAACCAAAACAGCAGCAGCAGCATTTCAATACACACAAATATACGCAAGCACATGCATACACACACTCAGTATTTAGCCGTGTTTTGGGAATTACAACAACGACAAATATCCCCAAAACATCAAGAGAAAAAGAAAACAAAAAAAAGGGGGAACAAAAATCCAACAAAAACCCAAACACACCGGCTCATACACTATAAACAACAAGCAAGCAAATGTACTTCACTAAAAGAGAGAAGTTAAAAGAGGGTCAGGAATAAACCATGGAGTACAGGGATCAACTTCAGAAGAAGAAAAAAAAAACAACTCTAGCAGAGACAGACCAACAGTCAGTATTGCAAAAGACAACAAAACCCCAAAAAATATTACACACGCACACACATTGCTGTAGTCCCCCAAAAGATGTACAACAAAAAGAAACAACAACTTCACATAAAATTTACTTATACTTAAACACTTTTATTATATACATACATGTAAAAATCTTACACGCACTCATACTCCTTCAAACACATACTCTTAAATACATACAGTTATAAACAAGGGAGCTGATAATGATGAGTCTAAAAAAATAACTAAAGAGTGAAATAAAACTACCGAAAGCCCCTTTAAAAAATAAACTCCAACAAACTCACACACATCCATATATAGAAATAACAAGAATGCCATTTAAAAACAGGGCTGGAAATTTCGATATCATACGTCTGGGTTCACACTCTGAAAGTTTTCTTTTAGAAAGCCTGAAATTATAGGTAAGAGGGGAAGAGAACCTGCTATTCATCTCTCACCTCTCAACAATAAACTCAGATCTTCTGAAAGAAAACTTTTTTAATGTGAACTCAGACTAAAGAATTTTGAAAGCTCTCGTACGAAATCCAACATAAAAATGGCAATGTTATACTATGACTGCCAGTTACATGTACTTAACTCTTTATTTAAGAAAAGGATGCCCTAAATTCTACTCCAAAAACTGATTTGTCCAATAGCAACATTGGCCTTCCAACGGCTCACTGTAAATCACTTATCAGGCGTGAGTCTTATAGAGTTGCGCATATGCGGTGGACATGTGAGTCCACCTGCTCTATATCCAGGACCCTATGGCCTTGATATGATGAACGGAAGACTAGCTCTCTACTTGGGTTCAGCAGGGACCAGATTAGGACGGTGGTATCGGTTTTGACTGGACACTGGCCGGTGGGGACTCATGCTGGAAGAATGGGTCTGGAATTTAACGACTACTGTAGAAGTTGTCAAAATGAGGAGAAAGAGGAGACTCTGCTTCACTTTCTTTGTCATTGCCCTCGGCTGCGGGGTATTAGGGGGAAATACCTGGGGGAGCCGGTGTTTGCCTGCTTGGGGGATCTATCCGGGATAGAACTTAAATCGCTTCTTCTCTTCACTAGGAAGACGAAGTGGTTGGACTTTGCAGTGACGCCATCTGAGTTACTGCTCTAAAGGATGTGCACTGGCGCTGGGTATTACAAAGGGACCAATAAAGGACCCAAGTGAGCTGTCTCTCGATGGCTGCCCATGGAACCTAACATAACCTAACAGCACACAGATAAGAACCATCATAAAGTTGAATCTCCTTGAATCATGGAAGTTATGCAAAATTATTGAAAGTATACAAAAGTTTTCGAATTCGAGCAAATTTAAAAAACGATCATGTTTTGAAACTTTATAGAAACAGTCCCGAGTATCAGTTATCTTGATCAGAACAACAGGTAAGTAGCAGCTGTATCTAATTTTGATCAATAAAACTTTACTTTTATATGTTTTTTTATAAACTTTCTTTTTGCTTTTACCACATTTAATATTGAACTGAATACGTATCTTACATATATATTTGTAGCTCATTCCTTGAAAACTATATCCAACGGATATCTAAATATGTATTGGGAAAAATATATGAATGAATAATATATATTTCTAACAAATAATTGGCCTCAGCTCTAAAAAATAAAAAAAAGATCGAAGGAATAATATTTAATTTAAATCTCTGATAACTTTTTGTTTTTTTTTACAATAAAGGTCGTGCGTTTTGGTTGCACCACCCTTTATAATAAATAGCAAACACGTATACCTTCATAGATATATGCATTGACAATATGATCTTTTGCTAAATGGTACAACCCAATAAGAAGAAGATTTACAGCAAGTTTGAACCAAATCCAATTCGAGGTATAGGTGTTATCCAATACGAAAATTGTAAATGGCTGTGTTCGTTTCAATAAAATGGGCATTACTATATTTGACATAATCGAATGTGAATACAATTTAGCTTTTTTGATTCTTTTTTTTCTTAATTCTTTGAAATGTGGCAAAAAGGTCTAAGTCAGAAAATGCAGTTTTTCGTAATAAAGATATCAAAATGCATTTGTTTGACTTAAGACCTTTTTGCCAATCTACAAAGAATTCTTTGCAAACACTTTGTTTCACAATTAATAAAAATACAGAATAATAAATTATTAAGTTTCAAGAGAACATTAAGAAAATATACTCAGGATGTTATATCTATGATCAAGCGTTATTTGTTTTTTTTTTTTGCCTTACAAAAATATCAAATTAAAAGTAAAAAGTGGTAAATTTTTCGAAAAATACGCAAAACAATTTGCATTTTAGTATGAGAGCATACTAAAACTGCAATCTCCAATTTTTGAATTCGATTTGAGTTCGATCAACACTTTTTTGCTATTGCCAAATTCACACATCACAAAAAATCCCACATGCAACTATATGGCATTATTAGGTTAGTTTATAAAAAATAGAGTTTGTTTTTGTTGTTTCTATATCCCTTAATTCTTAATTATAGATCAATATAACCGATATTTGGTAAATATAACTGATTTTTGTCTTCTTTGTTTCGGGTGTTGCATATATGAAATCAACCTTTTTTTCTACTGCAGTAAATTACATTTATTGTGCACATTTACAGTCCTTGATTCAATTTACCGGGAATATCAATTTTCCGGGATTGATAACGAACGGAAGCTTTTTTATTTCAATAAATTAACCGTGATTACCTCAATTATTCGGGATTTCAAAATATAAAATTAAAATCTACATTGTCCAAGAGAAGCTTTTGCAGGAAAGATGTAAGATAAGAAGAAGAAACAAACCACATTAAATGTCTTTTTTTTTAATAATTACATAAGAAATAATAGAATTCTGTGGCATTTTGATAAAACATCTTAAGTCAAATTTAAAAAGTTGAAGAAAATGTGGTTAATCGTACGAATTTTAATTAAAAAAAATTTCTTTACGTTTTTGAAATTTTGTATTATAAACGAAATTTTTCTTTAATTTTGTGTTATTTTATTTTAACAAAAATGATTTTTTTTAACCAAATTTCTTGTAAAAAACTGGCATTTTGGCATTTTGACAAAACATCAAGATAAGAGCAATATCTTGATGTTTTGTCAAAATGCCACAGATACAATTCTGTATCTTGTATGTATATTAATTGAATAAAACAAACATTTATGTTAAAGCGAGGACCTTAATTAACCGGTACAATCGTTTATCCTGGCAGCTTCTGATCCCGACAGTCCCGGATAATAGATGTTTAACTGAAAATTTTGCCAAAATTTCTTAATTGTTAAAATACCTAAATTTTTTGGAAAGAGAGATTTGTTTGAAAATTTTCGTTCCAGTTAAATCCAAAACTGTTAAATTTCTTCAAGTTTTTATGTTTACGTAAATATTTGCAATATTTTTTTTTTTTTGCTTAATTTAATTGCAGTTTTCCATCCCTGCTTATGTATTATTTTAAGAAAGCAACAAAAACGTTACGCAAAAAAAGAAACTTTGTTAGTATACCGGCCTTAAAAAAAACAGCAACAACGACAACACGACAACGAAAATTATCACTACGAGAAAAAAAAATGGTGTAGAAAAAGTTGCAAAGGGTTGAAAGGGGGGAACTGAACTAACTCTCTGTTTTTTATCGACACACAACACACGATTTTGCACAATTTGGTTTGATTTTTTTGTAAATTTTTTTTTTAATTTTTATTAAAAATTTAACTCAATTTTAAAATTATTTAAAATTGATTTCTTATATTTATTTTTAATATTTATTGTATATTTAAAACTTATTTGTCGTTAAACCTAAAAAAGCAATAAATTTTTTTTTTATAAAATAAAAAAAAAGTTAAAAACGTCACACCAAAAAACATAAATAACCCTACCGAACAGTTGAAATGTGAGCGACGTACTAATGCGGCCCAACGAAAGTAAGTAAAAAACTTATTATAGCCCGCGCAAAAAAATATACTATTTCTGCAGCAACAATAACATCATCGTTATTATGATTATCTTCTGAGCAAAAGTTTACAAAAAAAAAACTTATCCTTACAAACTCATACATACATTCTCATTTACAACATCATTATGCTGCTGATTATATACAAAACAACAAAAAAAACCATATGTACTATGTATGTAGATAAAATAAAATTAACTCTGGTCATATTTTAAACAACAACAACAAATACTTTGTAGCATAAAACAACATCAGGAATTTACTCGCCCCCAACCCAACACAGACTCCAAAAAAAGCACTCACACACACCTGAACATGCATGACTGTCTAACTGCATGTTTTCAGGCTTGTTTGTTTATGCGAGCTCTTGCAAATGCAAAAGCGGCTGCTACTGCCGCCGCTGCATCTGCTGTGGCAGAGAAAAAACGGCGCTAAATTAAAAAAGTGCATACTTGAGATGCAACAGAGAACAACTTTTATAATGTGCATTACGTGCAAACAAAAGAAAAAGACAGCAAATTTTTGGATTACTTTTTTCAGAATTGGTTTCACAATCTCTCGCAAAAGTTTAAAATACTCTCTCTCTTAGTTTAAAGATATATTTTTGTCAACATTGTAGAGCAGAGGTGGAAAGTTCAAAGGATATGTACGTGCAATTTAAGAGTTTTTCCTCGAGATTCATGGGTCGATTACGGATGGCAACTGAGCTGAAGTTGAGTTGCCAGCAGCGAAATTAGGCAACGCCGCTCATGTTAAGATATAAAATAAAAAAAAAAATGTTGTATTTTTTAACATGAGCGGCGTGTCCTGATTTCGCTACTGGCAACTCAACTTCAGTTGTGTTGGCATCCGTATTCGACTTATTAAACTTATTATATCACATGGGTGAGTCAAGTGGATTCCTATTTGAAAGCCGAAAGGACCAGCAACTATTTATCAATTTCCAGCTGAATTGGCTAACCTTTGTCAAAACTTGCTTGTTTGTTTCTAAATAGCCATCCACCTTAACAATTGCCTAGCCAAAAAGACGCCCATGTTTAAGAATTTATCTTCCCGACTTCGCAGTTTATTTAAAACTTTATTTCTATTAAAGCACTGCGTGGTAAAGAGACGTATCTGATCCCTGGAAGTCTCCAGGTTTATTATTTTTATATGGAACAAGTAACTTCTTTGCTTAACTTCCAACCCAACTAGATACCTGCAAATCTTGAGTTTTCTTACACTACAGTTTACTGTAAACATAAGGACTCGTCTGATCTTTAGGATACCCTAGAATTAGAACTAAGCTTGAACTGAACTAGTCCTGAATAAGCTTTTGGATAATTGAAAAACAAGCTACATTTGAATTAAAAACGTTAGGTAAAACTGAGCTAAAATTTCATTAGAACTAAGGTAAAGACAGAGTGGTCCAACCATAATGCACGATGTTAATTGTGAGTCACACCTTAAAGTCAAGTTTTTTGCCCCACTTAATTTGACATTTCTTTGTTTCAGTATATGACAAATGTGCAAATTTAAGCAAATTGGGTCTTTACGAAATGTGAAAACACCTGTTTGGTGCGGTTAATGGGCTGGCGGGTTCATCGGACCGTACCTGAATGGTGTTCGCTATCGCGAGATGATACCAGACTTCTTGTTGCCAGATATTGAGGATGTGGATCTGGACGATATGTGGTTCCAATATGATGGTGCCACTTGCCACTAGTGCTGGGAAACTATCGATAGTCTTAAAATATCGAAAATATCGATAGGAAAAATATAAACATCAATATTTTTATTATTTAAAATACAGCTACAAAGACATCTAACAGCAGCTATACGCACACACATTTTTTTGCTATTATTAATTCGCGCTGAATTACAGCATTGAATACAAACAACAAGAATGGCAAGTGGTATGGATTGCTTAGCAGTGCTTTTACTGCTAATTTAAAGCCTTTAAGTCGAAATAACGGCCAGTGTCATAGTGTCCATGGACGTTATGACATTCCAAAAAGTGTCATAGTGTCCATGGACATTGTGACACTTTCAAAAGTGTCATAACGTCCATGGACACTATGACACTTTGCAAATGGACATTATGACACTTTCAAAAGTGTCATTAGGTCCATAATTACTAAAGAAGTTATATACAAAAAAACGATTAGCATACACGCAGAGAAAAACATGTTTCATTATGGTCCCAACCAACAAAACTATTTTTAAAGAAACTAATTTAAAAATAATATGGTTGTCGGTGACAATGATTTGGTTAAATGAAACATAATATTGTAAAAAAAATTTTAAAAGAGGTTTTGCTGCTTTTTCTCTGGGTGTATCTATTAAATATGTAACGAAAACACTTTTGGGCGCAAGGATTTTCTTCTCTATGGTAAAACAAATACCGGCTTCGCTAACTTAAGCTTCTCTGCACAGCCGGCCTTTGGCTGGGTGCAAGGATTTTCTCCTCTATGGTATTACAAACACCGGCTTCGCTAACTAAAGCTTCTGTGCACAGCCGGCCTTCGGCCGGGCGCAAGGATTTTCTTCCCTATGGTATAACAAACAACGGCTTCGCTAACTAAAGGTTACCATGACATGTTTCGATCGCAACCACTCGATCTCCTCAGATGGATTTGCCGTCTTACACTCGCAGCCATCGACGACTGCTGACGTCACTAGTCAAACATCAATCCTTAAACCAAATTGTATTTTAACATTTGGTAGATCGAAATTTGCTTTCCTGAATGATTATCCATTTTAATTGATTTTACATGTTTTTTCCTTTACTTCTGTTTTTTCGTACTTTCGTCAAGAATTTTTCTTGAAGTCCAAGTACATTTTTTGTTTTTTCACTTTGTCTTTCTCTTTTCCGTTGACCTTTTTCAGCACAACTTGAAGGACAAATGTACACATAGAGCTCGTGCCTTAGCTTTAACAATAATTAGTATTGTGGTTATTTTGTTGAACTATTTATGGTTTTTAATCCAAATTTTTAATATTTTTAATTAGGCTTAAGTTCATGAAATTTAATTTTTATTAAATTATTTTTGTGAAGAAAGGAATTTTACAACATGAAAATTAATTAAAATTGTTATTGATAATCTTTCATTCTTGACGTGGCTCGGGCTCGAACCCTGGCCGGCAGGTTACCATGACATGTTTCGATCGCAACCACTCGATCTCCTCAGATGGATTTGCCGTCTTACACTCGCAGCCATCGACGACTGCTGACGTCACTAGTCAAACATCAATCCTTAAACCAAATTGTATTTTAACATTTGGTAGATCGAAATTTGCTTTCCTGAATGATTATCCACTTTAATTGATTTTACATGTTTTTTCCTTTACTTCTGTTTTTTCCGCTAGCTTAAGTTACAGTAAATTCTTATTCCTCACGGAATGTGCGATTCGTTTCGCAATTTGCTTAAGCTTAATGAAGTATTGCAATGAAGTATTGCTAACCAAAGGAAAGCTAAGGTAAAATGTAACAAGAAAATACAAGATAATAGTCTGGTAGTGTATAAAGTCATTCGAAAAAAAGGTTGACTATAATAAAGTAACTTATGAAAAAAAAATAATTACCAGTTTCTATTTGTTAAATGTAAATATGTATTTTATTTTTAAATTGATAAATATATAATAAAGGGTGGTAAAACCATAATTGACTTATTGTGAGTCACCTTAACGTCAAGTTTTTTGCGCAACTTAAATTGACCTTTCTTTGTTTCAGTATTTAACAACTTCTATCATTGAGAGGTACACAATTGAGCTGCGCGTTAAGATTGTTAAAGCCTTTTACGAAAATGGGCGTTCAATCAAAATGCGTTTCGTGCACATCGTGATTTTTTTGGTCAGTATAATCGATCAAATGTTTCCACAATCGGGGAATTGTACCCAAATTTCAGCACACCGGGTCTGTAGGAAATGGGAAACCATAAGTGCATGCTCGCCCAGTTAGTTCTGTGGTTGGCGGCGTTATCGGGCAGTACTTCTTCGAAAGTGAGGTCGACCAAGCAATTGCCGTGAATGGTGTTCGCTATCGCGAGATGATAACGGACTTTCTATAGCCAGAAATTGAGGAAATCGACCTAGACGATATGTGGTTTATAGGTGGTTACTGGTCAAACGGTTTCTTGATGCCGTTAATGCTGCTCCAGCTTTGGAAATAATCAAAAATTTAAGATTAACTTCAATAACAAAGTGAAACGATTACTTTTGACCGATACCGAGTATTTTTTTACCGATAGTACTTGGTACTCGGTTTCTAAGTATCGATAAAAAGATACTTGGTACTTATATAAAAGTATCGAAAATTTACTTGTATGTACTCGTATCGTTTCATCCCTGATCACATGTACCTTATGGTTGGGCTGATAACGAAATCAACTTCCCAAGCCTGCTTTGGATTTCTACTCCTGTACTTTTTCAACCTCTTACACACACACACACACACCCTCTTTTTGTAATTTTCCCGAATAGTTATATGTTTTTTTTTCTTCTTATTTTGCTCCAAAATGGAGAACTTTAAATAGGTATGAAAAGAAAAACAAACAAAAAAAGATAACTCTCTCCATCTCACTTATGCTTTCTTGCATTTGTTTGCAAGATATGTATGGATGTGTGTGAGCAAAAGTGTGTGTGTGTTTGCTTGTTGGTGAACAAAAGTATTGATTGCAATTTTTTTTTGCCGGCAAAAAAACTCTTTTTGTCAGTTACTTTCAACTCTTTACTCGGCTTTTGTTTTATGGTGTTGTTTTTTTTTTTTTTTTGTTTTTCTTAGTTGTTCTTGTTGTTGGAGCTATTTTAGCGCACGCGCTTAAATGATCAAAGTGTATTCTTTTTTATATTTTCTGCTGATTCTTCTTCTTCTTTATTTGGGCTTGTTAATAGTTACTAACAGATAATGCATATCAGTTTTTCTTGTTCATTTTCTTTTCAAACCGTTGCAATTCTTTGCCCTGATCCGGGCGATTGCAAAATGAAGCAAAACAATTTTGCTTGGAAAAAAGAAATGAAAATTACTTCTTTTGTGTCATCGTCATCATTATTAAACTGGACTAAAGGTATTTTTTATACAACAACAACAACAAAAAACTACTAGTTGTTGTTGTTGCGTTTTTATTAACTTGGCCCATCATTACAGTGAAGGTGTTTGCAATTTTGTAACAAGTTCTTTCGTAGGCTCTTTGCTTCCCTCTCTTTCTCTCATCCGTTCTTTCATAAAAAAATACTCTTAAGGAATTTTTTAAAAAAGCTTGAGTATGAGTGCAAATAAAAACCATGTATGTAGGTATTTGTTGTTGTGTGTAATTTTTGTTTCCTTTTTTAGTTTTTTTTTTTGTTTGCTGCTGTTGCTGTAAAAAATCTATAAATATTTTCTCTGTAGGTATTCACTGTATTTGTTTTTGCATCTTGTTGTAATATTTTTTTATAAAAAACACAAGGTTTTTGTTGCGATTTTTTTAAACCTATCAACTTTTTTTTTAAATGTTTTCAATTTAATTGTGTCTTGTTGTTTTCATTTTTTTTTTTGTTTTAGAGTTCAAAGTAAATTTTATAGTTTTATTTTTGTTTCTACAACAAAGATTTGCTAAGAAATCAGTTTTCTGGGATACTTTTGGACTAGAGGTTGAGTTAGCAGACGAAAGATTTGGGACTGAAAAATAAAACTTAAGGAAACAATTGTTTGGAAAAGATTTCGATTTTTAATAACAAAAATTTTTAAAACATTTAACAATAAAAATTATGTTAAAATTTTTGGCTTTTTTATTAACTTCATATAGGATATAACAAGATACCTATTTATAAAATAAAAATTTAAAAAGAATCGTACAAATCTGAGCGCTACAGAATTTTTTTCAAAAAATGTAATTTGGAATATTTTTATAAATTTAAAAGAAATTTACACTTTATAATTTATATATATTGTTCAGCATTAGGTTACATTTATTCCCGATTTTGTCATAGATTTTGCGAACCGTCAATTTTTTTTCGGCGATTTAAGCAAATTATGGATTTTAAGAACTACAAAAAAATGTCGTTCTTAAGTTTTTTTTCATATTTTTTGTTTTAACTTTTTCTTAACGAATTATTCAATTTGTCTTTTTTTTAATTAAATGTTCATACCTATTCTCCAATTTGGCGTTTTCTTATTATTTCCTGATTTTTGTATTTATTTTGTACAATTTGTATTATTTTATTGTAAAGGGTAGTCCAACTATAATGCACGATGTTAATTGTGAGTCACACCTTTACGTAAATTCAATTGACCAGAGCGTTAAGATTGTTAAAGCTTTTTACGAATATAAGCGTTCGAATCCAAATGCATTTCGCGCACATGATGATTTGTTTGGTCAGCATAATTGAGCAAATGTGTCCACAATCGGCAATGTGAAAACACTGTTAAGTGCGGTTCATTTGCTCATGCGCCACATGAGGTCGGGCAAGCAGTTGCCATGAATCGTGTTCGCTATCGCACGACAATAACGGACTTCTTGTGGCCAGAAATTGAGGATATGGACCTGGACCTGGACGATATGTGGTTCCAACAGGATGTTGCCACTTGTTAATTGGCCTTCAAGATCAGGGGTGTAAGATGTGGCGATTTTTCGTAATTTTGACGATTTTTTTTTGAGAAAATACAGTAAAATGAGAATTGTGCGCAAATATCAGCAAACCGGGTCTGTAGGAAATGTTAAAACATCCGTGCATGCTCGCCCAGTTCGTGTATGGGCTGGCGACGTAATCGGTTCGCACTTCTTCGAAAATGAGGGCGACCAAGCAGTTACCGTGAATCGTGTACGCTATCGCACGATGATAACGGACTGCTTGTGGCCAGAAATTGAGGATACGAACCTGGACGATATGTGGTTCCAACAGGATGGTGCCACTTGCCACACAGCCGAAAAACAATGGCTTTTTTGCGCGAGAAATTTAATGGCCGTGCTATCTGACGTCGTGGCGATTTTAATTGGCCGCCACGATCATGTGATTTGCCAACGTCGGACTTCTTTCTTTGGCGATTCTAAAAAGAAAAAGTGTACGTCAACAAGCCAAGAGGTTAGATAATTCGGCACATAAACGAGTGATTTTCATATTAAATAATAATATTTTTGATTTTTGGCTGTTTTTTTTGTGGCGATTTTTTTTATTTAAACGATATTTATAATTTAATTTAAGCAATTTTAGTAACTATTTTAGTATTTTTTATTTTTGGCTGTTTATTTTTTGTGACGTTTTTTTTATTAAAACGATATTTATAATTTAATTAAAGCAATTTTAGTAACTTTAACACATTCTGGCAATATCTGATGGTTTTATTTAGTTATTTTCTCGTTGTCAGGGTTTCTCCAAATTGTCTTTTTGGACTTCATAGATTTTTTAAAATTTTTTTCCCAATTTTAATCCACTTGTAATTTTATAATGTTTTGTTTTTGATTATTTCACTTTCGACGTTTTTATAAAATTCGTGAATTTTTTTAACTTTGATCTTTTTCTCGATTTCGGTTATACGTGTACAGTTTTAAGGTTTCTCGGTTATATTTGATATTTTTTACGATTCCTGTTTTGATATTTAGCCTGATTACGGTTGGCGTATTCGCCTGAGTCGTTTTTTGTAGTAGATAAAAGTAACACCGGCGTTTTTTGTAGTAGATTAAAGTAACACCGGTGTTCTGATTATCTTGGATTCGGCGATTTTACCACTATTTTTAAAGTTTTAACAAATTTTGTAAATTTTTTTTGATCTAATTGATAACTAATGGTTTAATGAATTTAACTGATTCTGTTCCTCAATTCTGTAACTTTTTTAATTTAACTACCGATATCGTTAATTAACGAGAAATCTCGGTTACTTTAACGAATTTGTTATTCTGTATATTAAATAAACAAATATTTTTGTTTAGAAATATTGACGACAAATATCGGTAAAAATATAAGAACGTCAAACACCCAATTTTCATGATGATTTTTTCCCCTATTTTTGAAACATGTCTTTTTTAGTTTGAAAGCGAGCGGGGGAGAGAAGTTAGCAGGGTAGAAAAAAAGACATGAATCGTATTTTCTGTGTTTTTTTTTGACATTCCTCTTTGCATTTAATTTTGTTTTTTAATTTATGTTGTATTTTTATTTCAAAATTACAATTGCTTATTAAAATATAAAAAAATAAACAAATTTAATTCAAAAAAATTCAATACATACATACATTTATAAGGAAAATAAAAAAAATCAAACAAAATAAGAAACATTGTGAAAATTGAACATGTCTTTGGAAGTTTCTTTAAAAAAGAACTACAAAAAAGACATGTCTTTTAAATCATCGTGAAAATCAGGTGAAAGAGAAAATTTTTAAAATTAATAAAAAAAAAAAAAATAAATTTACTTTATTGCATTTATTTTAACAAAACATGAACGAAAACTAGTAAATATTGATTATATTTCTAAACAAATATGTTGGTTTTAAATCTTTTTATACATAGGGAAATATTTCCAGGTGACTGAGCCACTCTAGCACAACATCTGCTCTTACTTTTTATACCTACACTACTGTATGTGAAGAGGATATTATGTGTTTGTACGAATGTGTGTAACACATTTAAATAAAGGTTCTGGGCCTGCCTTTTAGTGTACCGATTGACTCAGAATCAATGTCAGAATCCATTTAACGAAGCCCGTCCTTCTATCAGGATGGCTGGTAGTCTAGCCAAGATAACCTTGTGCGCATATTACAGGTCGCAATTTTAAAAATAATTTTATAAAATTTGCCACATATGCGTATATGCAGTTATTTAATTTTAATATCCCACATGAAAACTTCTTTCCGGAATAGGGTTTTGTGCCTATTAATAGCCATTTTGATTTATAAACATTTGAGTTGAATTAGATCCAAAAATATCTTGTCGCAACCTATATAAATCACTAGAACAAATTTTTTTTAGAATCGGTCCATATTTGACCCAGCTCCCATACGAATACACTAATAATGGTAGTAGATACTTAGATAATATTGGCACACAAATGTCTTATGTGAATATTAACCTCACAACATACTCTTTTTGGCGAAAACATGATCGCCCATTTACTGCAATGTAGAGTCGGACTTGATCGACTATACTTTCTTACTTTTTTTGTGTTAAAAATTGGCTACTTTACTCTATATTTTTAATCTGTTAACAGTACATTTGTTGTCGTTATTATTTAACAAGAACTTTTTTTGTGTCGTTAGCTACCGACATTTTTTGCCGATAAAAATTGTTAAAATTTCATTACAGAATAGCTCTTAACGACAATTTTCGTTAGCTAACGAATTTTGACTACTTAACGACAATTTTTTGTGGTTAAAAAGTTACAGAATTTCAGTACTGATATATCATTGATTCAAGACCCACTGCTGCGCAAACAAAGCAGTGGTTTTAAAATAATATGCTGACTGCGTTGGATTAACCATCATGCATCCCAAATCTCAACACAATTTAAAATATATATGTGGCACAAGAAGTCAAAGTTAACGCAGTAACGATAAATAACTTCAACGAATTGTATTCGAAAACTAAAAAGGGTTACAAATTGCGTCCCAAATACGGTATGTGAGGAATAAGTATCCTCAATTTCTAATAGATGTAAGCAGTAATTGACATCAAGGGTTTCATTTCAAAATAGTCAGCATTACTACGGTTGTCCTTGTCGTTAACGTCTGTGTCGTTTTCTGTAATAGATTAAAGTAACACATAACCTATATTCCTTAATCTACTACAAAAAAACACTTAGTCGTTTACGATGACGAGAACCATAATAAGGGAGATTAGCTTATTATTAAAAGAAAAAACAATAAAAAAAAGGTTATAAAACAAACCTAACCATGTCCTTAATTCTATGCACGTCTCATTTTAAAATTTTTGTAGAAATAAATCGAAACTCTTTTATTTTGCAAGGCAACTCATGAATTTTAATGCATATACTTAAAACGGTGGGGTGCCATAAAGCCATAATAGCTTTTTGTCTCAATTCAAAAGGGCATAAAGCCATAATTTTGATATGGCCTTAAGTCTCATATCAATTTTAGTGGAATGGGACATAAAGCCCGGCCGAAGGCCGGCTATACTGATAAGCTTTAGTTAGCGAAGCTTTTTCGGGCTTTTTCGGGTTTTTTCCATAAATGAACGACGTCCCCAAATTTAGGGGCTTAGTTCATTTTGGGTTTGGGGAGTTAATTCATTGGGGACTTAGTTCATACCGCCATTTTTGACATAAAACAGGGCGACATGAAACAACAAAGCATTTTCTACATGAAATAGGGTGAAATACAATCATTATCAAAAATATGGCTTTATGTCTCATTTTTCGGAAAAAATTTATGGCGTTAAGTCCCATTATATTGAGACTTAATGGCATATGCCCTTATGTCTCAATGGAATGGGACTTGGCGCAATATGGCTTTATGACACCCCACCATTTTAAACAACGTATAAACATTTTTTTTAAATTAAAGGTAGTCGTGGTTTTTTGCAAATATCTCAGTCATTTGTGGGCCAATCAGGCTGAATTTCAAAAGCCAACAATTCCGGACTATACATACATATTTATAAAGGTGGGGTGTCACAAAGCCATAGGACATAAAGCCATAATGGCTTTATTTTAGTGGAATTGGACATAAAGCCATTATGGTGTTATGTCCCATTTGATGTGTTGCGTTACAAATGCTTATATGGTATAACAAAGACCTGCTTCGCTAACTAAAGCTTCGCTGTATAGCCGGCCTTCGGCCGGGCGCAAGGATTTTCTCCTCCATGGTATAACAAACACCGGCTTCGCTTACTAAAGCTTCTCTGTATAGCCGGCCTTTTGGCGGACGCAAGAATTTTCTCCTTTATGGTATAACAAGTACCGATTTCGCTAAGTAAAGCTTCTAAAATCTGTCTTGTTTCCGAACGAAGCCCGTTTACGCAGAGAAGCTTTAGTTAGCGAAGCCGGTGTTTGTTATACCATAGAGGAGAAAATCATTGCGTCCAGCCGAAGGCCGGCTATGCAGAGAAGCACTTGTTAGCGTAGCTTTTTCGGGTTTTTTCCATATATGAACGACGTCCCCAAATTTAGGGGAGTTAATTCATTGGGGACTTAGTTCATACCGCCATTTTTGACATAAAACAGGGCGACATGAAACAACAAAGCATTTTCTACATGAAATAGGGTGAAATACAATCATTATCAAAAATATGGCTTTATGTCTCATTTTTCGGAAAAAATTTATGGCGTTAAGTCCCATTATATTGAGACTTAATGGCATATGCCCTTATGTCTCAATGGAATGGGACTTGGCGCAATATGGCTTTATGACACCCCACCATTTTAAACAACGTATAAACATTTTTTTTAAATTAAAGGTAGTCGTGGTTTTTTGCAAATATCTCAGTCATTTGTGGGCCAATCAGGCTGAATTTCAAAAGCCAACAATTCCGGACTATACATACATATTTATAAAGGTGGGGTGTCACAAAGCCATAGGACATAAAGCCATAATGGCTTTATTTTAGTGGAATTGGACATAAAGCCATTATGGTGTTATGTCCCATTTGATGTGTTGCGTTACAAATGCTTATATGGTATAACAAAGACCTGCTTCGCTAACTAAAGCTTCGCTGTATACCAGGCCTTCGGCCGGGCGCAAGGATTTTCTCCTCCATGGTATAACAAACACCGGCTTCGCTTACTAAAGCTTCTCTGTATAGCCGGCCTTTTGGCGGACGCAAGAATTTTCTCCTTTATGGTATAACAAGTACCGATTTCGCTAAGTAAAGCTTCTAAAATCTGTCTTGTTTCCGAACGAAGGCCGTTTACGCAGAGAAGCTTTAGTTAGCGAAGCCGGTGTTTGTTATACCATAGAGGAGAAAATCATTGCGTCCGGCCGAAGGCCGGCTATGCAGAGAAGCACTTGTTAGCGTAGCTTTTTCGGGTTTTTTCCATATATGAACGACGTCCCCAAATTTAGGGGCTTAGTTCATTTTGGGGGTGGGGAGTTAATTCATTGGGGACTTAGTTCATACCGCCATTTTTGACATAAAACAGGGCGACATGAAACAACAAAGCATTTTCTACATGAAATAGGGTGAAATACAATCATTATCAAAAATATGGCTTTATGTCTCATTTTACGGAAAAAATTTATGGCGTTAAGTCCCATTATATTGAGACTTAATGGCATATGCCCTTATGTCTCAATGGAATGGGACTTGACGCCATATGGCTTTATGTCCTATGGCTTTGTGACACCCCACCATTTATAAACATTTGATAGACGAAGTTAAAATTTTTACAAAAATTTCTTATTAGATGTTATAAATCTAGATTTCTAAGTATTGTAATTATTTTAACGGCCCTCGTACTTTACATAATTTACAATAAAACATTTTATTTGCAACTGAAATAATTTTGTTTATGGGTTAAAACTTTTACACAAGCCAAATATTTTATCAAAATAAATTTTTGCATAATAAGTACATTTGCAATCTTTTTTTTTTTTTTTGTAAAGCCCCCCTGTAAAATACCAGTAACCAGCAACCAAAATAGTGTTTCATAACCAAAAAAAAAAAAAAAAAAAAAAAACATTACAAATTGACTATGAAATGTGCTACAATTATAGTGGTAGTAGAAGGATAAACTAATTTAAACATGACCACCTTCCAGCACCCCCTTTTAAAAATATATAGTGACTAAAAAAAAAAAAAAAATAAGAGGAACAAATGTAAATTTACAAAAACCAGATAAAACCCGTATAATATTAGTCAATTTAAAACCTACAAATTATGTACATATATACAAACACACAAATTTGTACCCTACGTTAATGAGGATATACATAAGTTTCTCGCTTGCCTTAAGTAAAAAAAGGGAAAAGTAGTCCTTTATATAATTATAAAATGGACAATTCAAAATCAACAGTAGTGTATTTTAAGTTAACTACCATAATTTAATCCTAATTTTATAGAAAATTAACAAAATTTTCTTGTATTTTTTAGAAATAAGTGGCTCTGTAGCAAGGGCGGACCCAGCCTTTAGTTAATGGGGGGATCACATAGTATTAATTTAGTTGGGACAGCTTTCAAGCCCTGTTTTTGGCCTTTGCATTTTGGCGGGATTACAAATTAATATCAACAAAACCAAATCAATGCGCATAAATTCTTCATGCAACGCAAACTTCAAGCTTTCGGTCCAACCCATTGACTATGTTGAAATATTTTGTTACCTGGGGAGCATAATTTCAAAAACATGGGGCATCAAAGAATTTAAACAGAATAGACTGTGTAAGGCAAAGCAAGCGTATGGCACGCTTAATTAATTCTGGAGATCTTAAAATATCTCAACTCACACCAAAATTAAGGTTTTTAATAGCAATGTAAAATCTGTGCTTCTTTATGGCTGTGAAACCTGGAATATTTCGAGCCGTGAAATTAGTTGCATGCAAGCTTTTGTAAGCCGCTGCCTTAGGCGTATTGAAAGGATATTCTGGCCTGCCAAGATATCAAATCTGGATTTGTGGAATTTAAGCCATCAAATTCCTTTAAGTATGAATATCCGATTGTGTAAATTTAGTTGGCAAGGACACACAATGAGAAATCGACAATCTGTGGAATATAACCCCCAAGGATCCAGGTGACCTGGTAGACCTGCGAATACTTGAAGACGCCAAATTGAGAACGAGTTCCATGAGCATGGTGTTTCCTGGAATGAGATGAAAACGATGTCCACTGATAGAATACAATGGAAAACATTTGTTGCGGCCCTATGTTCCGCAGGGAATTAAAGAATTGCATATATATATTTTTGCTTCGAACCTCATGAAACTAGGAGGTCAAGCGCATACAAATCCTGTTACTAAGTAACTCCATACATAACTATCCTTTAATTTGCGTAACATTCATTTTGAAAACTTTTATAATACTATCAGGACATCGTAGGACGTGTGTGAAGATAAATATGAAAAGTTAAATTCGTTTTTAAAAAATATCGCATGCGATAAAAAATATTTCAAAAAATATCGCATGCGTATTATAAAGAAAATACGACTATTTATACGAAATTTTACAGTTTTTATGAAAAATTAATAACTTTTATTTAATATTTAAAACTAATTAGATATTTAGTTAGTCTTTTTATATTAAAATTTATGATTTTTGAAAAAATACGACTTAGAGTGAAATTCTGATGAAAGTGCTGTGTGAGGGATATGGCCACTGTGTCCAAACCCTTCGATCTCAGGGAATCAAACCTAATGGAAAATGAAGACTATGTACAGGGCTACAATAACCTATAAGCACTTTATCCAAATTGTATTTGTGAAAATTTTTATATATTTTTGAAAATTTTCAGAAATACAATTTGGATAAAGTGCTTATAGGTTATTGTAGCCCTGTCCATAGTCTTCATTTGCCATTAGGTTTGATTCCCTGAGATCGAAGGGTTTGGATACAGTGGCCATATCCTTCACACAGCACTTTCATGAAAATTTCACTCTAAGTTAAATTTCCAAAAATGTATAAAAATTTTCAGAAATACAATTTGGATAAAGTGCTTATAGGTTATTGTAGCCCTGTCCATAGTCTTCATTTTCCATCAGGTTTGATTCCCTGAGATCGAAGGGTTTGGACACAGTGGCCATATCCCTCACACAGCACTTTCATCAGAATTTCACTCTAAGTCGTATTTTTTCAAAAATCATAAATTTTAATATAAAAATACTAACAAAATATCTAATTAGTTTTAAATATTAAATAAAAAATATTAATTTTTCATAAAAACTGTAAAATTTCGTATAAATAGTCGTATTTTCTTTATAATACGCATGCGATATTTTTTTAAAATATTTTTTATCGCATGCGATATTTTTTAAAAACGAATTTAACTTTTCATATTAATCTTCACACACGTCACCGTAGGCTTATTTCATTAAAAAAAACAAAATAAATTGGATCTAAGTTAGAAAAATTTTATTGAACTGCTTATTTCTGGTTTCTTAGTGCGACAACCATGGACAGTTTTTTACGTATCTTTACGCCTATTCTACGCCAACAAGTTTTATTTTTTCATCCTGGTAGACCATTCTACAGCAAACCCAATCATCTAAATAGCTGGAACAACAATCGATTAACGTAACTGATACAAGGCAAAATAACTACTGAATGGATCCAAGAACTAGGACAGTGAAATCTTTCATGAGAAGACGCGAAACACACCTACAACAAATCATGTTAGATGGAGATGCTTTGTGGAAGCCTATGCTCTCAAAAGGGGGTAATGGTGAAAAAAATAATTAGCTAATTTTTAATCCAAATTTTTAATAGGTATTTTTAATTAGGCTTAAGTTCATGAAATTTAATTTTTTCATTAAATTATTTTTATGAAGAAAGGAATTTTACAACATGAAAATTAATTAAAATTGTTATTGTTAATCTTTCATTCTTGACGTGGCTGGGGCTCGAACCCCGGCCGGCAGGTTACCATGACATGTTTCGATTGCAACCACTCAATCTCCTCAGATGGATTTGCCGTCTTACACTCGCAGCCATCGACGACTGCTGACGTCAATAGTCAAACATCAATCATTAAACCAAATTGTATTCTAACATTTGGTAGATCGAAATTTGCTTTCCTGAATGATTATCCATTTTAATTGATTTCACATGTTTTTTCTTTACTTCTGTTTTTTCGTACTTTTGTCAAGAATTTTTCTTGAAGTCCAAGTACATTTTTTGTTTTTTCATTTTGTCTTTTTCTTTTCTGTTGACCTTTTTCAGCACAACTTGAAGGACAAATGTACACATCGAGCCCCAGCCACGTCAAGAATGTAAGATTATCAATAACAATTTTAATTAATTTTCATGTTGTAAAATTCCTTTCTTCATAAAAATAATTTAATGAAAAAATTAAATTTCATAAACTTAAGCCTAATTAAAAATATTAAAAATTTGGATTAAAAACCATAAATAGTTTAACAAAATAACCACAATAGGTACTAATTAGCTAATTTTTTTATCCGATTCTGAGACGTTTTGTTTCTTTTGCCTCGCCAATGTTAGGTGTAGAGGTCTAAAGAAAGATTAACCAGTCATATAAGAAGAGCGTCTATTTCACCCTGACTTAAATAAGCCGAATCTATTTTAAACTCTAGATAAATCAAATCATGCAAAATAAAGTATTTTAGCGTACTTTATTGTTCTCGTACCTACAATACTTTGTTATAAAGTACGGATGGCATCTCTACTCGTACTTGTTTTTCGTAAATTTGTCATCATTCCTTAAATTTCCGCTAAAGGGCAAATAAAATTCGTTTAGAACGACTATAACATTCTATGTCTTCTATATTTTATAACAGATGATGATGGTGATGAGTATAACAAACAATAAAAAATATACTACATACTAGGTATGTAGGTACCTACCTATAGGTATAACAAAAAAAAGCATTATAACATTTTAGGTAGTTACGTTCTTAACCTATACCACACAAAATATATTGAACACACAGAGTAAATCATACACATGCACTAGGTATACATTTTTTTTTAAAGAAAACAAGAAAACAACAAAAGTTTTTGCAAAAACAACACACAAACAAAGTTTTACTTTTTGAATGCCGAGGCCAAAAGGTAATCGTACCGAAAAAATATAAATGAATGTACCTACATACATACAATAAACAGTGAAAGCTTGACTAACGGACTATACCTCTAGCCGGACAGCCTGTAGAAGCGAACGATTTTCTCTTTTTCCTCTAACATAGCGTTTACATTTGCCAGTACTGGCAGGACAGTAGCAATTCATTCAAACTTTTTCACTTATACATAAACACTTTTACAGCTATTTTGTTTTTGCATTGTTTTGCCAACTAATATGTATATGCTGTCTTGCCAGTACTGGCAAATGTAAACGCTGTGTAAGTTCCATCTTAACACACTTAAAGCAACGATGTCGCCTTCAGGAGCTTTCACTGTATACTATTCTCTACATGACAACAACAAAAAGCAGTTTAATACCCTGCAAATAAAATTGGACCACCTGACCCATTTTGATAAAATGGACTACTCCATGGACTAGTCCGATGTAATGCAAGCATGGACCATGCCATTGTTAAAAAGTGTTTGTAGTGAGACGACATGTCTTCGTTTTTTAACGACATGCTTTCGTGTTTAAACGACTTCAAAACTAATCCTCTTGAGTATACCATGGAGTAGTTTTAAAACTACTCCTTACTGGTCCAAAGGTGGGTTATATACCATGGAGTAGTTTTAAAACTACTCCTTAGTGGTCCAAAGGTGGGTTATATGGTCCTCTCCTAGGACATCGTAATGTTAAATAGACCAGGTTTTTTCCATACGTTTGGGTTACTTGTGGACTAGTCCTGGTCCCTTGTGGACTACTCTTTACACGCGTGTTTGGACTGGTCCTATTATTTGCAGGGTAAACACACACTAACACCCTCACACTCTATTATAAACATAGACAATCTCTTACATAGGAATAAATATCTATTGAGTACTTACATACATTTAAAGTTGAACAATAAGAGCAAACAGAAAAAAATGGCGTAGAAAAACAGCAACAACAAAACAATCAATAAAATTATAAAAAAAATTCACTCAATCAACAAACAAATAAACATACTCAATTTACTAGCAGTTAATATTATCTGTTCTTTTGCTGATGTTAAAGTCATTATTATTATTATTTTTATGAATATTTTTAATATTCTTTTTGTATTTTTTTTATAGGTAGGTATTTAATTTTTTTTTTTTTTCTCTTTTTTTAACAGCTTTTGTATGCGTTATTATCTATGGGTGAATACACAAACACTAGTCTCTATTAGTTAAGAATGCACAGTAATATAGTGCAAAAAAGTAAAATAAAAAAAAAATACTAAAACATCAACAACAACAACAACAAGAACAACTACTACAATAAAACTAACAAACCCCCCCACATTTCCCTTGCACCCACTACTACCACAACAACAACACGAATTTTGTACACTTTTTGCAAAATAGTTATATTGAATTTTTTTGGCGCGTTATAGTATGCGTGGGAGCACATTCTCTAATAATAATATTCTCTAAATCGGCTCTAAGTAAATATAATACTCTTTCTCATCACTGGCTTTTGTTGCAAGTAATAAATGTTGTTAAAGTGAATGCTCTCTAAACAAAGTAATACCCTCTATAAACGTTTTTTTTTTTTTTTTTGTTTAGCTAAATCTATATGAAAAGGGATAAATACAATTGATTGAACTCACTCTCACTTATACGGCCAAATAAGTTGGGGGCTAAAGTTACCAGAATCCCCAAAAATTGTGAAAATTAAAAAAAAGGTGAAAAATTAACTTTACCTTTACAACTGCTCTTGATGAGTTGTAAATTTTTGATGTTTTTGTTAACAGCACAAACGCTCAAATTGACGTGACATTATCATAACCATACAAAACAGCTGTTTGAATCAACCAAATGGGCCACACTGAACTTGATAACAGGTGACTTACCATAACGCCATAGCCATGCAAACCAATTGAATTTTGGCTTTTATGGTAATGGTTACGGCTATGGCATTTTGTTTATGTCACGTCTAATAAGAACTTTACACAGGGTTGTGAATAGTACAACCAAGGTCTATCCAATAGGTCTGCTTAAGAAGCCAGATGTTTATTTGGTTTATTCCCCAACGATATCAAAAGTTGTTTACATTTTCATTACATAGCTTCTTCACCTGACAATTTTTTGTCATACCAAACGTCAAACTTCATATTAAAAAAACGCTGACAAAAATTTTCGAGTTTTTTTTTATATAGACTTTGACGTTTGGTATGACAAAAAATTGTTAGGTGAAGACGCTATGTTATACGTGTATATTTTTGTTTACTTTTTTGGTTTTTGCCACACATACATGCACACAAAACACATTTTTCCTTTTGTTTTGCCTATGTGGTAGTAAGATTTTGACAACGGCGAGGAATTTTACACAAACAAAATGCCTGTTGTTTTTTGTATTGTTGTAGAAGTAAGCAGACCTATTGGATAGGCCTTGAGTAATACTTAACAGAAGAGAACTGCAAAATCACTATTTTTCTTGATTTATTCATACGCTCAAATTTACATTCACTCTTTGCTTGCAAAACAAAGTTCAACGTTGGTAATTTTTACATCGTTTCGTACACATTTGATTTTTGCATGTGTTCGTTTTTTATTGAAAGTGCTTTATTTGCATTTTTGTTGAGCACGCAATATAACACAATTGTGTAAATTCAGAAGGCTCACATTCTTATACTTTTGCATTCAAGTAGTCATTGTCCACTCGATGAGACGCTTTGTTAACATTAACAACAATAAACCACTCGATAAGACGCTTTGTTAAAATTAACAACAATAACACATTGTACATAAAGAACTACTGTACTTTTTAAGATGATAAAAAAAAGTCTTCTGTTTCTATGGAAATTGTTTGTACCTACATATGTGCGTTTAGTTTCATTTAAATTTTTTTTTTTCTTGTACTACATAGTAACTGCTGGATGCCTACATGAGTAATAATTGCTTGATTTCTGGCTTATTTGTTTGTATTTTTTTTTTTTTTCTTTGCCAAAACAATCATTGTCGGACCAAACACACAAACATCTTAATTGACAAACGAAGCTAAACGATCGAATAAATAACAAAGCACGATGTGCATTATTTGAATAACTGCAAACCAGCAGCGAATGTTTGCGGTTGCGCAAGTTTGATTATGACCGTAAGCGAGTGTATTTGTTGGTGTTCATTTACTGCGATTTTTTTGCAATCGCACAAATCCGTTCTCTGATACTTAACTGCAAAATGTTAAATGAACTAGAGTTGAGTTGCTACTTTAAGGGCCAAATTAATACAGTGATCAAATTTCTCATCAAATGGTAGTTTGTATAAGTGAAAATGTGTTTGAATGTGTGACACCGATGATGTTGGATGGAAAATAAAATTTATTTAGATATTACGTTAATTACAAGAACATGAGTGAATTCGCCTTGATATCAAGCAATTTGACAGCGTATTGTGACCTTTAGCTGACTATTTGGGAAATTATTTTTATACCAACACCACAATAGTTGAGAGGGTATTATGCGTTTGTGCTGACTTTTTGCAAAATCTTAATATTTTGGTCTAAGACCCACCTTTTTTAGGAACGCTTTCTTTCGCTTAGCTATAAAGCTGATATGCTATACCTAAACAAGACCCTCAACGTTGTGTCACGAACGATAGTGCTAATTTTGACTTTAAAAAAGCTAAAATGCCATTATTTAAAGGGTGTTTTTGTATAGAGTGACGCAGTTTAAATCATAATAAAGCAAGGAATTATAGTTTTAAATCAATGAAACGGGCTTTATTGGAAAGAAACTTTTATGTAATTAATGTTTATATATGATTTCTGCCATGTGGCCGCCAAGGCTGGCGCGTAGAAGCCGCAATCTGGAACACCAATTTTCAACAACTTTTCGCAACATTTGCGGCCGTATTTCGCCGATAACTCTTCGAATATTGATTTCCAGGTGTTCAGTTGTTTGTGGTTTATCGACGTAGACAAGTGATTTAATATAACCCCAAAATTATCCAATGAGGTTAAATCACACGATCTTGGTGGCCAAATAGTTGGGCCATTACGTGAAATTATTGTTTCATCAAAAGTTTCTTTGAGTAAATCAATTGTAGCGCCCGCTGTGTGGCATGCGGCTCCGTCCTGTTGGAATCACATATCAGCAAGATTAATTTAATGCCACGTCATTGAGGAACAAAATCATGTTCCTATACCGTTCACCAGTGACAGTAACATGCTGACCATCATATGGACCAGCTCCGCCAGCTCATAAAGCTCACCAAACAGTGATTTTCTGTGGATGTAATGGTGTTTCGACAAAAGCTTGTGGATTCTCCTCACTCCAAATGCGACAATTCTGCAATTCAACCAAACATGGGCTTCATCGGAAAATAAAATTTTGAATGGAAATTCAAAATCAATAGCAATTTGTGCTTCAGCCCATTCGCCGAAATGTCGGCGCATACGATGGTCGATTGGCATTAATTCCTGCACAAGTTGAAACGTTAAATTTGTTAAGTCAAGATCCTTTCGTAAAATCTTTTATAAGGTGGAAGCACACACCACCAGTTGCTGAGAACGGAGACAAATTGGTTGATAAGGATCATCTTCAATGCTTTCCTGTACAGCGGCAACAGCTTCTTCAGTGCGCACACAGAAAAAATTTTGCACCAGTAAAAGCATTAATCAAAAATAAAATCAGTTTAAATTAAAAATTTACTCAAGTAAATTAAACGTTTAATCAAATGAATTAAACGTTTAATGAAGTAAATTAAAAGTTTAATTGATGTTATTAAATTGTATACTGGTGCAAATTAATGTTGTCAATTAAACGTTTACTACACTTGATTAAACGTTTAATTTACTTGAGTAAATTTTTAATTGAAACTGATGTTATTTTTGATTAATGCGTTTACTGGTGCAAAATTTTTTTCTTTGCACTCTTTGTCGTCTCACGGGATGAACATTATCTGTATTAGTAATGTGGTCCGAAAACGATCTGTTGTTCTTCAAAAAAGCCGCTCTGAAGGCGATTATGAACGTCATAACATGGAGGATGTGCACGATGAGTTTGACGAATAGAAAAATTATTTTAATTAAACATTTCGACAATTTGCACGCGTTGCTCTGGTGTAAACTAAGCAAAAAGCAACTATCAGCTGTTAAATGGGTAATCTAAAAAATGCTTTATTAAACATAACGGCCAAACGCACTATTTAACGCGATGTCAAATACGAATTTTCCAAATGCAAAGCGTTGGTGCCACGCCATTTCAGTATGCTTGACACAAATTGTTTGGCGTGATAATTTTTGAAGGCTAGAAATCGCCTTCTACTCTTGTTTAGGTATGGATGTACGTATACCGAGCGAGTCAGATTAGCTTCCTGAGTCGATGTAACGATGTGTGGACGTCGTGTTTTTTATTTATAATCGAAAAAGAAAAACTGTAGAAACCTTAGAATGCGAAGGTTTGCCATTCTGATTGAATTCAGGTTCGTTTACTAGTGAAGATTACTTAAAGCTGCGAAAACTAAGATTGAAATACTTAGGAAATTCACATGGTGGCTTAGAGTCATAAGTCGTAAAGTCATATTTGAAAAAAATGTTCCTATGTGAGTAGCATATTGTATTTTCTAAATCATTAGTCATAAAAACGTCAAATAAAAAAATAAAAATATAAAAAAATGCCGGCAAGAAGCGAAAAAGATAAAATTTTTACGGGTTTGTGTGAAAAGTTTGCATCCGACATACTAATGGTTGAAACAAGTAAGAATTTATTGGTTTGTGTTTTTTTTTTTTAAATAAAAAAGTTTATTTCTAGGCGATGAAGAAGAGGAAGACGATATTTATGAAAATTTTAGTATTTACTAATTAAATTAATATTATCAAAACAGAAGAATAAAAAAATACAAAACGGTAAAAACAGCTGACACTGAACATACTACATAGTACATATGATAAACAGCCAACCTCAGTTTGTATTGTCGTAAAATATATAAACATGAAAAATACCAACAACATATTTACAACTGTGGTAAAGTTTTAGCACATACGATAAATACAACACAATAGTACACCATGTGAATTCCCTAACTACACTTCGAAATTATAGACAAAAATATATACTAAAGGACTAATTTCCCTTAAAGAACTGTCATTGAATCAGGCTTATGGAAATTAGTGGTAGCTTAGGAGTAGCGACCAGTCACTATTTCATCTAGTCACAACACCACAAGCTTGGCTCACTGCGTGGCTTATTAATTCCTCTACTTATAGAAGTCGATAAACTAAAAACGGTATGACAAACTTTTATATTTGTGTATATTATTTACCCATAGGGCAAGGTATAATTAAAAGAATATTAGGAATATTAAATTTCAATTTTCTATTCATGTTTATCACTTTCTGCATTTAATACTTTATATATGTACGACTATTTTTCGCTACTGGCAACACAGTTTCTATTTCTATTCTCTTTAATTGTTTCTGGTTTTTTTTTGCAATGCTCCAAAAATACACAATTTTCTTTGCTTTTATTTGGGGACAAATGTGTGTGTGTGTGGCTGTATAGGTTTGTTTACATTATTGTTGTTGTTGCTGATAATATTGGGGCTCTTTTAACTGAATATCTCTTTAGTTCAATAGTGTTAGTAAGTTTTCTTAAGTGTCCCAGTTGGCCCCGTCTTTAAGACATCCTCGAAGACGGATGCACGACAATGTTAATTTCTGCACGACATGTGAGGGACAGCGGGAACCAATCGTCAACGACATTTTCGAACAAGTGTCGCGAAAATCGTGCACGACACAAAGAAAGACAATGTCGCCTATTTTATCATTAACGACTACCTGCATGACAATGTCATCTATTTTGACGTCCACGACAAAAATTATTATATGGTTATCTAATTGAGACAGTTTTTTAGTATAGTTTAAATTTTAATTTCTGTTATATGTTTTATATTCAACTCCTATACGCAACTCCATGTAATCCATTTTCCCGCCCGCGAATAATTTCATCATCATTTTTGGTTTTATTGTTTAGAACTAATTTAAATTAAATGTATTTAAATCAACAATTAAAAAAAAAAAGAATGTGGGAATTTGAAGAAAACCAAGCAAGTGATTGAATAGCATTCAAGAAAACTTTGTCGTCAGTAGCTTTTATACAAGACAACTTATAAGACAGTGTCGCTCATACTGTCCCACATAGAGTTTAATAGGCGACAACTTATAAGACAAAGTCGCTCATACTGTCCCACATAAAGCTAAATAGAAGACAGCTTACAAGACAACGTCGCTCAAACTGTCGTGCACGACGATTTCCTGTAAACTGTCTTCTAGAAAACCTAAACAGCGGGGGACAAGTCGTGCATACATCATTGACGACGATGTCGTCAACGGCAATCTGGCCAACTGGGGTAATAAAAAAAAACAACTACTATCGTAGAATGTTGTAATTGTTGTATGTAAGTCCATATGTATGTATGTAGTATGTATGTTGTTGGTTTTGCACTCTATTGTCGAAAGCAAACAAATATTTGAGTATTTGACTTTGTTGTTGTTGTAATTGCTGTTTAAGTTTGATTTTAAATAGTGTTTTAAATACCTACATATGTACTATTTGTGGCCATTCTAATCTATTTCACATCAAACAGTTTTTGTTGTTATTGTTGTTGGGTTGTTTCATTTAATGCTTCTTCTAAATGTTGGGGTACATAAAAAATGTTTGTTGTAGAGATGTTGCTGCTGATGTTGTTGCTGTTGCCTTATTTTATTTTTGTGCTATGTTGTCAAATTTCGTTTTCTTTTTTTTGGAAAACATTTTGTGTTTGCAGTTAAAATTGTTTGTTGTTAAATTTTATTGAAGATGTTGGAAAAGTTTATTGAGTTTTGACTTGTTGTGGGTGTTAATGTTTTCGTGATGTATTTTATTGGTGTTGTTGTTGGTCCTGGGGTTTTTTTGTATGATGTTAAAAGGCGAATTTGATAACAGTTAATCAGTTAGAAAATGTCGTTTAACATAAAAATGTATGTATGTATGTATGTATGAATGTATGTATGTATGTATGTATGTATGTATGTATGTATGTATGTATGTATGTATGTATGTATGTATGTATGTATGAGCTAATATCTGTGTGTGTGTTTGTATAAACCCTGCAAATAAAATTGGACCACCTGACCCATTTTGATAAAATGGACTACTCCATGGACTAGTCCGATGTAATGCAAGCATGGACCATGCCATTGTTAAAAAGTGTTTGTAGTGAGACGACATGTCTTCGTTTTTTAACGACATGCTTTCGTGTTTAAACGACTTCAAAACTAATCCTCTTGAGTATACCATGGAGTAGTTTTAAAACTACTCCTTACTGGTCCAAAGGTGGGTTATATACCATGGAGTAGTTTTAAAACTACTCCTTAGTGGTCCAAAGGTGGGTTATATGGTCCTCTCCTAGGACATCGTAATGTTAAATAGACCAGGTTTTTTCCATACGTTTGGGTTACTTGTGGACTAGTCCTGGTCCCTTGTGGACTACTCTTTACACGCGTGTTTGGACTGGTCCTATTATTTGCAGGGAATACAATGTACCTACAATTGAGTAGTTGAGGTAGAAGGGCCTGTTTTAATATCCAAATGGGTACTTATTGCAATAAATGAAGAAAGGAAATGAAAGTTGAAAAGTCTATAGGTACCAACAATAAGGATTTAAAACTAAAATAAAAAAGGTTTAAAAGCAAAGATAAGAAAATTAGAACACTTTTAAATAAACTGTTAAGGCCGCTTTAGCCGACCGTAAATGTAATTAAATGCAATGTAAAGGCTCAGTTAGGCGAACGTTGCTGTACCCGTAATGTACCGCACCGCACTGTTAGCACGTTGGTGCACTTATAGAACTTTTAAAAACGTGTCACCATACATAAACAAAAAGCAATAGTAGTATACATAAAACAAAACACACAGTGATGGGAATCAAAAATGTTCAAATGGTGACCGTTGTGCAGAAAAGGTACCACGTGGTTTAAATGGTATTAAGACAGTATTTGGTGTATGTAAAAAATTTTAATAATTTAATATTTTTATTATAGATTTACAATAAATAAATTTGTATTTTAGCATATATAAATTTTTAGCATACATATATTGTAAATGTGCATACACCAATCAAGGTTTTGATACCATTTAAAGTCTTTTATATGTTTCACATTATCATTGTATGTGTATATGCATTTGTTTATTTTAAACTTCTAAACATATGTATATTTGTATATTTGGAAATATGTTGTATTGTCGCAATTCCATAGATATACTGAAAAAAGTACCAACAAAAAAGAGCAAAATTACCCGCATTCAATGTAACATACAAGCCGCCCATCACTGTCTTACAAATGTCACGTAACAACGGCATGAAATTCTATTTTTTACAGATTGATACGTTGCAACTACTGTTCATTGCATTTCGGTAAGCTTTTGTATTGGTTTTCATATAACAAAAAGCGAACAGCTGATGGATACAGTACAGATACGGTACAGCAACGTTCGCCTAACTGAGCCTTTAAGTACCGTAACGTACTGTAAGCACGTTTGTGCACTTATAGAACATGTAAGAACGTGTCAGCTGTTTTTCACAACCAAAAACAAAAAAGCATTAGTATACATAAAACAACACACACAGTGATGAGAATTAAAAATGTTGAAATGGGGACTGCTTTGCAGAAAAAGTACCAAGTTATTTAAATAGTATTAAAACTGTTTTTCTTGCATGTATAAATAAATAAATAATTTAATGTTCGATATTAATATTACAGATTTACAAAAAACAAATATTTATTATATCATATTCGTACACATGTTCTTACATTAATTTCAAAATGTGCATACACCTAAACAAGGTTTTAATACTATTAAAAACCAGACTTTGTTTGTTTGTGGATATGTCTACATTTGTTAATTTTATACATCTAAACATATATTTTTATAAATGAAAATATGTATGGATTGTAACTTATTTTGTCAAAAGTCCACAGATATTATAACTGAAAAAGTACCAAACAAAAAGAGTGATTTTACCCGCATTGCATTTAAAATATAAGCAGCCCATCACTATGTACAACTGTCACGTAACCTCGTAATGAAATTCTATTTTCTACAGGTTGGCACGTTAAGGAGCGTATAGACGACATGTTTTTGTCATCTGACATGTCAAATTTCCCACTGCAAAACACATACATGTCGTGTGTTACCTTTTTAACTTTGCTTCTGTAAAAGTCAGAGGCAAAGTCATCTGACAAAATTTCAATTAGAGCGTGCTCTATTTTCTTCTGACAAACCATCTGACATCAGAAATCTATGCCGGGAAGAAACTGGCAGCGGCGTCAACTATTGACGGAATTATTAGCCGGCTGAAGTTAATATTTTACAATACCAAGATATGTATGCTCATCTTACCATTGAATATAATTTATGTAAATATATACATAAAAACCGTTTCATTATAAAATTCTAAATTGGTATCTTTAAAATAAAAGAAAAACATGTTAAGATGGCTAAATTATTTTACGGCGCAAATAAATATTTTCGTGGCGGCAGCAAGCTATTTTGAAACCGAGAACTACTTTGGTTTCTGCAATAACAATGCGAAAAAAAAACAGAGACAATGTCAAAAGCAAATTACATGTACGTTTGTGACCGAATATTATAAACCTTATGTAAAACAGCAATTTTGACAGACATGAACAATTACATGTGACTTGAAAATTTGACATGTCAGATGACAAATACATGTCGTGTACGGGCGCCTTTACGGTTAAGTGACATTAGGGTAAAAACATATGAAATCAACCAATGAGTTGACCGCACCGATTTCGAATTGGATGAAATTTGGTACGAAGGGAAAGTTAAACATAATAATAGCGTTTGCCAACTTTCAGTGTCTTAGCTCTCCTACTTTCAGAATTATGGCCATTCCAAGTTTGGAAGAAATCAATAAAAATGCACTCAGATGCCTTAACACAATTTTTAATATCTCGAAAAGTATTCATTGTATATAAATAATAAAGGGCTCATTTTACAGACAAAAGCATGCGCCATTCCAAAATTTTTTTTTTTTTAATTTTCGATCAAGGATAATGTAAATAAAAAAAGGACTAAAATTTCCAAAGGATATATCGCGAAAATCAATATTTTTAAAAATTTCAAAAAAATATATGTTAATTCTTATTATGTTTTGTACAAGTCTGCCAAATTTCAATGTGGAGTCTTTATTACAACATGAGTTATTAAGAAAAAAGCAGGCAAAGGTTTATGTATTTCATGAAATGTACCAAAATACAAAAAGGTGACAAATTACAAAAAGAAGGACAAATCAAATGTAACGGAACTTTTTCGACTTTATAACCTAGGCGAAATATTTATTGCCTGTTCACACAAAAAATGTACAAATATTTTATGACCTGTGGCCGGCTTATTGGCAGTAGCAAATTCAGTCACTATTTAAAAAACATTTTATGACCCGTAGTTCACGCAAATTTTCCAATTCAAGAAAAGCAAGGCGTTTATTTTTTTACCTGAAATCCATTTTTTTGTACCAAAAAAAAAAACAGTATAAATAGTTCAGAGACTCTAAGTCAAACTTCAGTTGAATACTAGATTTTATAAGTGCTAAACGTCAAAGAGTTATAGTGTTAAAGTGACTTGATCGTTTGAAAAGGCAAAAAAGAGACTAACAGCCAATCCCACGATGTCACACGTTAACGTTCGCATAGAAAATTACATTTAAAACAAAAATAATTTCTAAAATTTGTTTTAAGTGTAATTTTCTATGCGAACGTTAACGTGTGACATCGTGGGACTGGCTGTTAATATTTAAATAAATTATAATTATTTTCAATACAAAAAAGTCGTGGACAATTCATTCGGTTGTGGTATTTAAATAAAAAATATGCCATTCAATTCAACATTTTGCTGTAATCCTTTTAAAAAATCCGGTCACACTGGGTGCAATAAAAGTTTAAGACAAGTACAAGAATGGATGCTACAGTATACTTAGGTTAAAAACATTACGATCTCAAATAAAATTTGTGGGACATGTAGAATAAAATTTTCGCATGTGAAGAAATCTAATAAATCTAATTTGGAAGAAGGTTCAGACATAAACGAAAATGTAGATACTTTCGATGACATTGCGTCAGGCACGGAAGCAAAACAGCAGGCAGCATATCTAAGCGAAAGAAAATCAAATTTGGAAGAAAATGAGTATATAGCAGTTTGCGATTTTTCAGAAAATGCTTCTTTTACTATTCAGGATGCAGTCCAGGGATTTCACTGGAACAACTCTCAGACCACTTTATACCCAATTGCTATTTATTTTAAATCAGATGGAAAAACACAACATACAAACTTCATAATAATATCTGATTGTCTTGTACTCGATTCTGTAGCTGTTCACCTGTTCCATCGCCACCTGAATGTATTTTTGAGAAAAAAGTTTAAAACAACCCCGAAGAAAATCACGTATTTTTCAGACGGTAGTGCTCCCCAGTTTGAAAATAAAAAGAACTTTATCAATTTATGTTATCATATGGAAGATTTTTGATGTAATGCTGAGTGGCATTTTTTTGCAACAAGCCATGGAAAAGGCCCAAGTGACGGTCTTGGAGGTACCGTAAAGAGAGAGGCACGTCGAGCTAGTTTACAGCGGCCATTACAAGGTCAAATAACTACTCCAAAACAATTAAATGAATGGTGCCTGCAAAATCTTTTGAACTGCAATTTTGAGTTTTTAACACTAAAAGACCACGAAGAAGAAGCACGGTCCCTTCAAATTCGTTTTAAAGATGTGCGTACTATTCCTGGAACTCAAAAGCTGCATTCTATTGAACCTGTAGATAAAAAAAAAATTAAAGTCAAGCGTTACTCGGCAGATGCAGATTTTTTAATAGGAATCCTTCAGAAATAAATAAATATGCTGTAATAAAGTGTTTAATAATGATAATACATTATGTTGTACTTTTTATTAAAGGCATAGCAATGGAGGAAAAGAGTTTAAGCAAAGAAAAGTCGAAAAAGTTCCGTTACATTTGATTTGTCCTTCTTTTTGTAATTTGTCACCTTTTTGTATTTTGGTACATTTCATGAAATACATAAACCTTCGCCTGCTTTTTTCTTAATAACTCATGTTGTAATAAAGACTCCACATTGAAATTTAGCAGACTTGTACAAAACATAATAAGAATTAACATATATTTTTTTTGAAATTTTTAAAAATATTGATTTTCGAGATATATCCTTTGGAAATTTTAGTCCTTTTTTTATTTACATTATCCTTGATCGAAAATTAAAAAAAAAAAATTTTGGAATGGCGCATGCTTTTGTCTGTAAAATGAGCCCTTTATTATTTATGTACAATGAATACTTTTCGAGATATTAAAAATTGTGTTAAGGCATCTGAGTGCATTTTTATTGATTTTTGCCAACTTGGAATGGCCATAATTCTGAAAGTTGGAAGGCTATATGTCTGAAAGTTGGCAAATATTATTGTGCCGATCCATAGCTCATGTGTACAAAATCTTATCAAATTTGGAGGTGCCGAGGTCAGAAATGTTAATATTTTCGGTTGATTTCATGTTTTTACCCATTACAGTCAGTTAAGCATTTGCATTGCTTTCCATATAACAGAAACGATCAGCTGTTTACATTACATTTACATTTCTACATTTACGGTCGGCTAATGGGACCTTTATACCTACCTACAATACAAAAATTCCAGTTCGCCATACCTACCTAGGCATTTAAAATAAATCGAGATTATTGTATCGAATGGCGATAGTTTAAACTGTTAAACAACATCCAAAAAATAATAAAAAGTTGTACCTAGGGTAAGTGCACCTAAGTTCGGCATGTACCAGTAGTCGGCATTTTTTGCATTTAAACGTTAATAAATAAGAAATGCGGTTATTACATTAATAAATAGCATCAAGTTTGTCAAGAAAATTTACTCATCTTTCCATTAGTAATAATTAAATTGGAGGAAGATGAGTATTTTTGCCAAATTTTGAAGTCTTGAGTGACAAGCTCTTGAACTTTTGCGGTGACCCTTGTTTTTCAAAAAAAAAATTAGTGATAGAGCTAACTTAAAAAGGCAAATAGGCATATTATTTATGGGAAGTTTATTACTTATAAAGTTTAAAAAGGTAAAATATCTATTAAATTTTGTCGTAAAAGTAAAAAAATTTACAAAAAGTAAATATTTTATTAATTTTGTTGGGTGCCGACATTAGGAACAAAAATTTTCAAAATTTCCTTTGGTCGGCATTGGGTGCCGACTACTGGCATATTAGTATTTTTCTCTGATTACACTCAAATTTGAGTAAATTGTTCATCAATCGTGCCTCTTCCCTCTGAGATAACAGAAAATGAGTTTAAAACGAGTTTACCCAGTAGTCGGCATGATTTCTTTTGAGTATCTCATGACCTGCCGACTATAGGATAAGTGTTGTCCTAAAGTCGGCAGCAATTTTATTTCTAGTTTAACTGTATAGGTATGAGGTCCTAAAACAGTTTATTTTTTAAAATTTGTAAGGACTATTAAATATTTGGATTTCATTTACATACTTATTTCAGTAAAGTTAAATATGAAAAGTAAGAAAACAATGTTAATGTTTAAATTTACTGAAGTGGCCCTAAAAATAAAAGGTTTGATATCAATACTAGGTGTCAGCCAGAAATGAAGCTTTCCAAGCTCCACTTTACAGGACAGAATACAAGTTTAGTCAAATGCTAAAGAGGATAAGTTAGTAAAGTAGTGACTCGTCCTCTCCAAATGCAAACTTCCGGTAAAAATTGATTACATTCTGAACACAGTGTAAGCGATTATAAAGGAAGAAGCACCATACTATTTAAAAATGATCGTCCTTGAATCGGCATTAAGCTTAGCTGTTAAAAAAGCAGAGGCAATCAGTAAAGGACGAGCTAAAGTCCCTGAAGAAAAACCATCTCATCGAACAAAATGTCCAGAATATGTAATGGCGATAAGATAAGTCCCAATGGTTGAATTTCCATATGTAAGATTTTAATTTGAAATCAAACAATCAATTTTCCGATGTTGAAAGTAAAAATTTTATTTTATTCAATTTATATTTTAATTGATTCCAAAAAAAATATTACATTCATAAAAATGAAATCAGAATCAAAATCTTCGTTTCCTTCAAATGAATGTCCTAACAAATTTAAAATCATTTCGAAAGCAAAGAATAAAATCATTTTGATTTCAGATTTTTATAGCTCTGCCTCCAACAAAACTTATTTAAAAGTAAAATCTTAATCATATGGTTAATTTAACAATAATTTTGTCACCGGTGATTTAGGTTACAATAGTCCTTCATCAAGAAGAAACAACCACATTATTGTTGCCTTCAAACATGTTTTGGGTAATAACAAAAATATATTTATCACCTATCAAAGCATGGTTAGCCATAGCATGTTGCTCTTGGAAAAGAGGAAAATTCTGTTGGTAAATAGAACTATTAGTGGTAAACAACTTATTGTCATATTTAGCAAAACCATCAAAATATGGTTGTGACTACAACAATATGGTTAAACTAACCATAATATGTATTAAATTTCTCGTTAAAAATAGTTTTGTTTTTTTTACGTCCAACAAAACTATTTTTAAAGAAAATTTTGAACTTATTATAACCATATTGTTGTCTCCGACAATCATATTATGGTTAAATAAGTCGTCCATCAAGAAGCCACAACCATATTATGGTTGCCTCTGAACATGTTACGGTTAATAATAACTAAAATATGCTTAACACTTTTATTAGCATGGTTTTTTTCAACCATAGCATGTTGCTCTTGCAAAAGGGGAAACTATTGTTAATTTGAAAACAAATTATTGTCATATTTAACCACAACATTTTTTGAGGCAACCATAATATGGGTATGGCGTCTTGATGGAGGACTAATTTAACCATAATATGGTTGTCGGAGACAATAATATGGGTAAACTAAACATAATATGTTAAAAATTAGCTTTAAAGGTGACCATATTAAAACATGTTTTTTCTTTGCGTGTAATGCCAACTTAAACGTACAAATGTACATTTTAAGCATTTTAGATATAAAAAGCTTAAATTTTCAATTGAATTCGTGAACAAATTGGTTTTTTTCTTTAAAAAATGGCCATGCCGACAATAGGATCATTACATGCCGAGGATTGGAAGATCGTATGCCGACTACTGGCAAATGCCGTGTATTTTAGTTCATTTAATTTTTACTGTCAAAAATTCAACCGCGAATTCCGTAAAAACAAATGAATATTCAGTTATTTTATGTAAATTAACTGTTAAAAAATTTACTACATATTCCGTTAAAAATAAATGAAAATTCAGTTATTTTATACAATAGAAATATTTCTTTAAATCGGTACATTTTGAAAACTTTAACCGCATTTTGCCAAGTTCGTTTGTTTTTGTAGATATGACAATGTTGCAATGTTTAGGTATCTCCTATTTTTAAGACTTGTCCATGGACAATGCACCTTTACTGCCTGCATCTTATTTTAAATTGATGTTCTTTATTAACTCTTCACTTCACAAAATGTATTAATTACACTGTGATTGTTTTTTACCCGAAAAAAATGAACTTCGATGAATCCTTTTCCAACTATTAGGGGGGAGTCCCCTGAGTGCGAAAGTACATTTGGAAGGGTCAGATTGGCTCCAGTTTCTGAGATATACCGTTATTTCAAAAATGGAGGAGGTTGCACAATATATATTCGCGTAACTCATAAACGGTTTAGTTTATTTATTACTAAAAAAAACCGAAATTCCTCAATAAAATTTCCTTTAAGAGAGTATAAAATTTTTTTCTAATATGAGCCGTCGTTTTTGAAACATATTTTTTTTTTTTGAAAAAATATGCTCTAAAAAACACGTTTTATGCGCATTTAATATTAAATATATAACTGAAAAGTATGCCCTGAAAAATGTTAAAAATATGCCCAGAAAAAATCAAAAATTGCTAATTTGAAGACAAAAAAAAAAAAAAAAAAACCTAAAAATATTATCACTTGAGCCCATATTAGTTTAAAATTCATATAAGAGATGTTTGGCTTGTTGTTTTAAAGGGATTTAAGGTACGGCCGGTAAATTGTTAGCAAATGTCAACATTTAAAGAAAGTTAAAGCTATTGAAAGATGGAAGCTTTGGTCAACTGTGAAACGATTCGAAAATAATTAAATTTGCAGTAACTTAATACCATCATAACTAGATGGCTAACTGACACAAAGAGCCTTAATTGCAAAGAAGTTTTTATGGGGAATATGTGAATTTAAATACCAATTATCACTGTTTACACAGACCTCGTCCCTATTTGATCAAATTATCTACAAAATTGGAACTTGTACTCTGCACACAGGGTTAACGAGCTAGACGGACGGATGGACATCGTTAGTGTCCATAGACACTATGACACTCCAACAAGTTTCATAGTGTCCATGGACTTTATGACACATTTAAAAGTGTCATAATGTCCATCAGAGCAGTGTCATAAAGTCCGTGGGCGTTATGATACTTTGTAGAGTGTCATAATGTCCACAAACTCGAAAGCATAGCGCCCGCCCAAAGGCCGTCTGTGCAGAGAAGCTTCAGTTAGCGAAGCCGGTCTTTGTTATACCATAGAGGAAAAAATTCTTGCGTCCGGCCAACGGCCGTCTATGCAGATAAGCTTTAGTTATCGAACCAGGTTTTCGTTATACCATAGAGGAGAATATACTTGCGCCCGGCCAAAGGCCGGCTATGCAGAGAAGCTTTAGTTAGCGAAGACGGTATTTGTTATACCATAGAGTAGAAAATCCTTGCGCCCAATTCTGAAAGAAAATTTTTACTGTGTGAACCCAGATAATACAAAGCTTTTTAACCGCTTTAACAGTTTTAAAGAAATATACATACCTACTTATAAATAAATTTATTTATGCTTCTAGAACAACATCTTCTTGTTACTAACTTTTCTTAAAATAAATTTTCCTGATTATCATCCAGTTTCCTACTTTAAACAATCAATTGATAATTCTTTCACAAAACATAAACAAACATATTATACAAATTAAGAGTTTGTCTGGGAAAGCATCACCAGCAACAACATCATGCCACTTCATAAAAATTTTAACATCAAAGGAAATGAATTTTCATTAATCATCGGCACAAACTACAAAAATTTGCCTCTAAGAGAAGTTCATAGTCAAAATCAACACATATAGACAAATCAAACAAAATGTCTATATGATAATCAAAAGCAATATATAATCGTGCGAATGAGTATATGTATATATATATATATATATATATACTTTATACATATTTAAACGGAAATGATATGGAATAAATAAAAAAAAAAAATTCACCTGTCGTTTGTTAAAACATTAAAGAAAGAAATGTTTACACATACATACATAGAATTTTTTATGTACATATATACATATATTTAATGGTTCTATATATAAATACACACAAATATAATATAAAATATATTTCTATTATATACAACAAACATATGAGACTTATAACTCCTGCCTTGGCCGCCCAAAACTTCAAACAACACTCCCTTCATCACTGTTTTGTAAGTTTAACATAGTAACTACTTAATTTAAATGTTGTTGTTGCTTCTTTTCAGCAGCTGCTGTTGTCATTGTTGTCGTTGTTGCTGCAAGGAAAGGGTGATGTACTCAGTCAACAACATAATATAATTCTTTTTTTTTCTTCTTTTCTCAATATATGTGAATATACATGACTACAACAACTTTAAAGAGATTAAGAATAATGTTGCTGCTGCTCTGGCTGCTGGTGTTGCTGCATCATCACAGCAACACCAACAACTATACTTTACTTTCCACTTGACATGTGCAGTGAGTATATATTATAGTATTCCCGCTACTCAAACTACACACGCAAATTATTTCCAAAAAACAAACTTTCTTTCTATCATTGTTCTCTGCCTCATACCCCTTTAACTTTGATCTACTTATATACATACTTTTTGCCGGAGATTTTCTCTATTTCGAGTGTGTATACGATGAGGCGTGCATTCACCCCTGGACCACCTTGTCTAGCCGCATACCCCGTTTAAAATTGAATGGTTGTGTGAAGTATAGAGAAACACATGTCCTGTTCCCATCATTGTCATTTGCAAACTTCACAAAAAAAAAAAAAAAAAAAAAAAAAAAAAACATGAAAGTGCTTTATGGCCCAAAAACTATAAACAATATTTGGATTTAAGCGAAAAGATATGGAAAATGTAGAAGATACAAAAAAATGGGTAATCGGTAACGTCGCATTGAAAAAGTGCAGACTCTAAACTTAAGATTAAAAAGACTTAAGCCTTAAGAAAACTAGTCTATGGGCGTGAATAAAAATCTAGGATAGAGACTATATACGTGTCTGAAAACTTGTATGTTGACTAAACTATAGACTAGTCTATGAACTAAACTTGTCTGCTGACTTGAATGAATTTCCGTCTAAGTACTAGACAATAAGCCAGTCTTAAGACCAGACTATACACAAATCTATATAGTTCTCTACAGTGGAAGTTCAAGGACTAGAATACATTCCAGTCGTAGGACTAGACTATATACAAGTCTTAGCCCTAGACTATATCCTGTACTAGTCTAAAAACTTGACTTTACACTTTTATGAAGACTGGAGACTAGTCTTTTTTTATATAAGGTGTGACGATATAAAAATATCCTTTTCCTTATGTGTGATTCTACTAGGTGCAGTGCGTTACCTTCTTACTAAGTCGACTTCCCTTTGTCAGCAATCATCCTGTGCTACATTCTTTTGGTATTTCATCACAGAGCTAGTCTTAGTTTACATCTAAGCTTGTTCCAAGTTTTATTGAAGTTCTCCTTTGCGTCTCTTTACCCCTATCTGTAGCAGCAAACTTATTTCAACTTTTAAACTCGATACTAACCGAGATTTTTCCTCCGAACCCAACATAACCTAAAAAATGTTTTCTGCTGCAAGTCTACTTTAAATTCCGCTGAACGTATTTTCTCCTCATGCATGCCCTAGCAAAAACAAAGTTTTCTACGCCCTCTAGTTCCTCGCATGTTGGATAGTTCAGTGAAATATCGTGTTCGTGATTTTTCAAGAAATGGGTTAGGGGCTAGTCCACCTCCAAATGCATACTTCCGATCCATTTCCTTATTACATACTGGAATGATCTTTCAGGTCCAACGGCGTTTTGTTGAAATCTCCCACCATCATTTCCATTTGTTCATGATTACATTCCGTTCTAGGATTTTCTTTCCCGTTGATTATTTTGACTAGTTTACATACCAGAAGCAAGAAAATTGGACACCACACGAGTCGAGGTTGAGAGACGTTGAAAGGTTTTGCATATCCGGAATTATGTTTGAACGCTATTAAAATAACTTATTTTTGCATTAGATAATTACTGGCGATCGAAAATGCATCCCTTATGACAATGCGATAAGCAAGAAAGAAATAAAGCCCGGCCAGCCAGCCGAATATCGATAACGTAAAAATAATTCACGGTATTTGGTGGAACCAGGATCATGATCCGTACGTCAATTCACTCACACAAGGACGTCCATTTCTAGGCTAAGATAATCTAAAAGATTTGTGACCCTGTCCCGTGGTAAATCAAGTAGGCTACTTCTGCTTGAAAAGGAAGAACTTAAGATAATTACTGGTCATTGCGGTCTCAGATACAACTAGTTCAAAATGTTAATGTTAATACAAGGCTTTGCAGATTTTGTAAGATTGACGATGAATCTTCGGACCAACTGGTATACTACTGTCCCGTCATGGGAAATTCTAGGCGGACATTTTTCGGGTTGCAACTGATGAGATTTATGATCTAGCAACTGGCAGGGAAATCGGCTTCATACACAGCCTGAAACTGACTTGGTGAGATATACATGCTGCTAAAAAGACCCTCTGGGTCTTGATGCTTATTGCCTACTTAAGATTTATCTATCTGGTGGTACTATCTCTTATGTCTTATTTATTATGGGCTGCTAAAATCGTTTCATAAAATCACTTTAAACCTGCACGGAATACACTTGATTCATTTGAAGCACCCAGAATATGCGACTGGACATAAAACCGTCATTCAGCCTTATTAAGGTTCTCGACCTCGTAAACGACTTATAAGGCCCGTTTTCACAACTTACCGATAGCTCAAGGTAGGATTTTATCGGACGTATAAAACGTGTTCAATTACTGCAACTTTACTTTTGCCTATCAGGTAGCATTTATTTTTTATTTTTATTTTATTTTTTTAACTGAACTGAACTGAACTGCTCCATACACAAGACTTACGAGTCTTATTTTGCAGTATGGAACTGAGAATGTGTATAATTATAAATCATTAATTAATTAAAAACTTAATAACTAATTACAGTTTAATGTATATAAAGCAAATCAATTAAAATCAAACAATATTTAAATAATTTAATCATATGTACTAGGGCTTCCAATTGGTTTTTTTGAATCGGGATCGGGATCGGGATTCAAGAAAATATTTCGGGATCCCGGGACTTTCGAGATATTTTGAATCCCGGAATTCACGGGATTTTTGAAAATTGTTCGGGATATATTTGTTTTATACCAAATATAAATACTTTTTAAACTGTATGAAAAAAAACTTAATTTTCCAGTAAAAGCTCATATTTCATGAACATATAAAACAAACTTAAAGTAATAATTGATTACAATTCATAAAGATAATGTTATAACAACGTAACAAAAAAAAAACATAAGAATCATATTTTTTATCAATATTTGATTATTGATATAAAAATCACACCATTTCGAAATGTTCCAGGAAAAACTTTTTGGTTTTTAGTAATAGGTGGTAGTTATTTCATACATTACCTGGTAAGTAGTTGTCATTACAATTGTCATTATTCTGAAAACTTCAATAAGCACTTACTAGTAATGACCTCAGCAACTACTTATTACTTCTGTTATTTTCACTACTGAATATTTGCTTACTGGTAACGTAATCAATAACTACTTATTAGGTCTATTAACTAGTGATTTTTTGGCTTCTGGTAAGTTTATTGTAAGTACTTACAATTCAACTTACTAGTAGTTAAATAATAACTAGGTATTTTTTGACTTCTAGTAAGTGTATTTTGTAAGTACTGAATTCTTTGGACACCTCGAACAAAAATAAGTAGTTATTCAGCCGAAAAATAAGTAGTGTTTATTTTCTCCAACATTATTTGCTAACTTACCAGGTAAGTTAAGTTTTTGCTGGGATATTTTAAAAAATTGTGTACAGGAAAACATTTGGACAAATTTAAAATACAATTGCACAATTTCTAAAAAAAAAAAAAAAAATTGGAAAATTTAATAAAAATCCTTTCAACTTTTTTAATCGATATATTTAAAACAAAACTTTTTGTTATTTATAAATTGTACACATTGTAATTATTGTTGTCTCAAATATGAAAAAATGGGAACTTAGCACGTCATACAGAAATCTTATTAATAATAAATTTTGTATTCCCAAAAATAACTTTGAAAGGTAGCATAGTTTTTGTTTTGGTATGTTTTGTTTATTTTTGAACAACAGGGTGTATCAAAAACTTTCTTTTTCAACAAATACACCAACAAATAAATATTTATACAAATTATTAAAAAAAAATTTTAAAATAATACAAAATATAAAAAAAATCGGGATCCCGAAAATCCCGGGATTAAAAATCAGAAATCCTGAGATTCGGGATTCACCTAATCCCGAAAATCCCGAGATTTGCGGGGTCCGGATTTCCCGATTGGAAGCCCTAATATGTACTTTAATCTCAAATAATTATGTTTCAAATTGTTATGTTGAAAACAGTTTATGTTAAAACAGTTTAGCATGGACCTTATTTTACTGTATCGATCAGTTAAAGTTAAAGTAAAGTTTTAATAATAGAACATATTTTATAAGCCCGGTTAAAGCCTACTTTAAGCTATCGGTAAGTTGTGAAAACGGGTCTAAGTCGCTATTTGTAATAGATTGAAGAAACACGCAACCTGTGTTCTTAAAGTCTTAGTCATTTACGAGATCGAGATCATCATGACAACGTTCGGCCACCTGTTGCAAGACCAGCTAAAGCCAGTTTGGAGGGGTTTCCTTACCCGCCTTTGAGACCATACCTTGCTCTGTTCCACAAACACCTGTTTGGATCGAGGCAAACCACTCTCGCTGGAATACGCTTCACTATTAAAACAAGTTATCCGAAAATAGCTTAATTCGTGTTTTCGGTTACTGGTAATGATAACGACTGCTTTGTATGAATTTATATTTTACCAACGATTCACAATTAAAGGCACAGACTAAAGTCTATATCGAGTATTTTATTCGATTAGATTTGTTTTATTCGTTTAATCTTCATTTATAGAATACGAAATATTTTTGAAATTTCATATTCTGTTTTCTTTTGAAAAAAAAAAAATAATCTACAAAAATCGTCATTCCACTAACAAAACACACGGTGAGGCAATTTATCAAAAATACAAATAAAAAGCTAAAAAAAAAAACACGAAACGTAACTTGATGGCTGTCTGTCCGTCCGTCTGTTTGTTTTCCAAAATGCATGTTTTGTACTTTTTAGACTTATTGACTCTATTTTTCCTCTACTACACACAAATACTACGACTACGACTACTACTAGTAGTTAACAGATATCTACTGCTAAAATAGTATGTATGCATTTTGTAATAGTATAGTATGTCATTCAAAACATACAAACACATACACTCACACACATACTAGATATATGTAGTTAAAAAAAAAATAGAAGAAAATTCAGCCATGAAGTGGCTTTTGTTTGTTTTCCATTTCCACGTTTTAGAATCATGTTGTTGCAAATTCTAGTCTCTTCTTTTTTACAATTTATAAATTTTTGTTATTATTTTTTTATATTTTTCTTGTTGTTGTTGTAGCTGTTTCTGTTTGAAGTTTAGCTTTTTACTTTGACTTTCATTCAAGACACTACAAAATTGCCGCCATACAAAACAAAAAAATATATGGCGCAAAATATCAAAACATTTTCAAGTTGCAAATAAAATAGCAACAACAAAAAACTCTTATACACAGAAAAATCACAAAATAAAAAAAAAAATAATAATAATAATAGAAACCATGGTAACATTGTCGTAAATACACCGGGGAAAAAATAGAATAAAAACAAACACACACACACACACACAACATTTTCTAATGAAAATTATAAAGAAATTCTTGTTAAAAGCAAAATTCCCGCCAAAACAGCAATGAACTTACAAAAAGGATCTGTTTTGTTTCTTTTTCTTTAATGGATTTTTGTTTGTTTGATTTTTGTTTTCTAGGATATTTAAATAATTGGAAAAACGTTTGGCGTGTTTAAAGGACTGAAGGAAACGAGGCAATACTTTAAAGAAATGTGGAAACTTTTATACAAAAGCCGATTAAATAAACTAAATACTGATTTTATTCAAAACCATTTAAAAGTATGTATTACAGATTTGGTCTAATTTAGTAATTAGCATTTGGAATTTTAAAATACTTCTTAAATAAACCTGTTATACTATAACTAACGGGCCTGTTCTGAAAATCACGCGATTTCAAATCACGTGTTTTTGAAATCACACGTGTGATTTTCTGGTGTTCTGAAAGTCATACCATACAAGAACGGGACACTAAAAAATCACACGTGTGATTTTAGAAGGCACATGTAATTTGAAATCACGTGATTTGAGTAAAAGTGATTTGCAGAACAGGCCTGATATAAATATATATAATCATTTACCTAAACTTTTAAAATTCAAAATCTCTTATAACACTGTGCAACAAAATTCGTGTCATCGCCGCCAGCCTCAACGCTTGCAAAGGGAAATGAAAGTAGACTACTAGTACTGCAAATCTGCCAAAGGGTTTTGAAAAGTTAGCTCGGGCTCCCGAAATATGGGCCCCTAAAGTTTTTGAATTTTTCGAAAAGGCGTTTGGTATAAGTCAAAAAAAATATACTAAACGTACTTCAGAGCTAAAAAATAATTTTAGATGTCTTCAGTAGAATCGTAAAGCGATTCTTTTTTTAGAATTTATTAACCCTCCAACTCTCATTTTAAGGGGTAATTTTTGTCCTTTTTTCCAACTCTTTCACAAAAGTATACTAAAACGGCACTTTGAAGGGTTAAATAGTTCTACGAATATTTTCTACAACAAATCTCACTAGGGGTCTTCTAAGACCAAAAGTTCGTTCAATGTATCTAAAACGAATCCTCGAAAATTTTTGAATTTCATGAAAAGGCGTTTGGTACAAGTCAAAAATATATACTAAATGTACAATACTTCTGACCTAAAATACTATTTCAGATGTCTTCAGTAGAATTGTATGGCGATTCTTTTCATAGAATAAATTAAGCCCCTAACACTAATTTTAAGGGGTAATTTTTGTCCTTTTTTAACTTCTACACTAAAACGGCACGTTAGAGGGTTAAAATGTTTGTCGAATATTTTCTACATTAAATTTCACTAGGGGTCTTCTAAGACCAAAAAATCATGCAATGTATGTAAAAAGGGTTTTCCAAATATTAAAAAAATTCAAGGCCCGGAATTTCGAAAACCGTTATTAAAGAAAAGAATCGCCTTACGATTCTTCTGAAGACATTTGAAATTATTTTTTAGCTCATAAGTACATTTAGTATATTTTTTTTGACTTATACCAAACGCCTTTTCAAAAAATTCAAAAACTTTAGGGGCCCATATTTCGGGAGCCCGAGCTAACTTTTCAAAACTTTTTCGCAGATTTGCTACTTTCATTTCGCGTTGCAAGTGTTTAGGCTGGTTTTTTTTTGTTGCACAGTGTAATTTTAGTTTACTTTAAAAATAAAGTTATACAATTTATAACAGTTAAAAAAAATGTATTAAGAAAAATATATGTTATTTTAGTTTTTTAGCTATTCAAAAAAGTGTTATAATTTTATCCCAGTTATAAATAAAAAAAATCTTTAAGACCGAAACTGGGAATAAATAGAATAAATTCGAAAAATGAAAAATGTTGAATATAATATAAAGTTACCTTCGGAAGGAAATAATTCCCAGTTTCTATTTGTTAAAATAGTTGAGTTAAATACATTCAATTTATAAAGTAACACTATCCAGTGAGACACAAAGAATGCTGACGACGGCCGTAGCGGGCCAGAAAATGCATTACATTCTGCTGGTGTCAAATAATTGTAAATTTTTCTGTTCATTCAATATACCTCATTGCTTTCCAACGGAAGGCTAAGGTAAAATGTAAAAAGAAAATACAATATACTAGTCTGGTAGTGTATAAAGTCATTTCTGAAAAATGTTAAAAGAAAATACAATATACTAGTCTGGTAGTGTATAAAGTCATTTCTGAAAAATGAAAAATGTTGAATATAATCTTTAAGACCTCTAAAAAGTCGTATAGAGCTCAAATAAAGTGTTAAACTTATATATTTTTGTAACTAAAACTTTGCAATGGTGTTATAAATTGGACTTCCTTTTATATAAACGGTGAAAATCATACCTAATTCTGGTACATTTTTTAACAAAATATTTTTCTCCATTTATTGATATATACTAGGTATTAATTTATGAACTCCCACTACAATATTGAACTGAACTTGGTGAAATTGGGGGTTAGCAACATAAAGTTATAAATAAATGAGTCTCTAAAGAAACATAAACTTTGGCATACCTATAAAAATGTCCAGGGAAGAAAAATAGACGCTTAGGAAGAAGCGGTATAAATGCTGGTAAAACGTTTTTTAATTCTTTTTTATCCGTTTTTATGTACCAGTGTTGCCACTTTGTAGGTAGTTATCCGAATTGGGTTAAATTTAATTTTCGTGCGCTGTGCGTGAGTAATTTCATATGAGTGTAGATCTGAGGGCTGTTTTTAAATATTTGTTTTTGTTTCAAATGTATTTTACTTGTAAATTTTAACTTGTAGTTTTGAGAAACGGGGCCGAGGTGTAATTTGAAATTCTTTCGTTTTAAAACAAATAATGTAAAGATTTGAATTCAGAAAAAAAATTATATCATTTAAAATATTGTTCATCCAAAAAAATGCAAAGTCTTCTCAAACAAAGTCACGGTTTCTTATTTAGAAAAGTTTTCCATTCTTGAATTTAGATTTGCAAAAGCTTGATAATGAATGGCGCCAGATGTGCTCTTAGATCTCAATAAATATGAGCTTCATTGTGATTTTGAACCCGAATTCCAATATCTAAAAAAAAGTAATTAATTTAATTCGCCGCTTCCAAATGCTTTAGTTGGGTGAATATTTAACCCACTTAACAATTGTGAAATTGATTAAAGTTGTCCGAAACCATAAAGGATTAAAGCCCCATCAAATCGCCAAAAATTGCCAAACGTCAATTTTGTTCAGTTTTCGTAATATTTTTTTTTTTTAATTAAATTTTGCATAACAAAAAAAAAAAAAAACTAGTCACCCCTATTCTGCGTTTCGATTCGGCGATTTCGATTGAAATGTGAGAAATGAAACAAAAATACCATAAATTGAAACAAACATGTTTTTCTCACTTAACTGTTACTGTAACATTTTTGGCGAGCAATTTCCTTACGTTACAGCCAAGGCCCATTGAAAAGGTCTGCGCAAGAAGCCTGATGATCATTGTTTATGTTCTTTTTAGTTGTCAAAAGTTGTTTACATTTTGCTTACATGTGCTTTTAGACGTTTGTTTACGTTTATGGTATGCCACACATACACGTTTTTTCCTCTTGCTTTGTATATGTGGTAGTAAATTTTTGACAACTAAAAAGAATCGTTTTTTGTTTTTGTACAAGTAAGCAGACCTGATAGATGGGCCTTGGTTACAGCTATTACACACCAAAAATGTTACACTAACAGTTTAGTGAGAAAAACAAAAAAAAAAAAAAAAAAAACAATACATGTTTGTTTTAATTTATGGTATTTTTGTTTCAGTTCTCACATTTCAGTCGAAAAGTTTCTCAACGCGGGAGTTACAGAACATGGGCACAAAATACCAAAGTTGCCAAAAACGGAGAAAATTTCGATCCGAATCGAAACGCAGAATAGGGGTCAGTATAATATTTCAGTCAAAAATCGCTAAAAATTTAGAAAAAATACAAAAACTTTGTTTAGTTTTTCTTATTTTTTTTTTTAAATAACATAAAATCGAGATCGATATATTCAGTTAAAAAAAAAAACTCAAATTAAGTACACAAGTCTACAAGATCGTACACTTCAGCCTCATCGATTTTATTACTGGTGTTTTGAGCTGCAAACATACCGTTCCCTGCAGATAACGAGACTAGTCCATACATGGATGTAAAGAGTAGTCCATAAAGGCGTGAGTAGGAGTACTCCAAAACTACTCCAAATATATGGTTAAAAGGTGGTCCATTTAACATTACGATGTCCTAGGAGGGGACCATATAACCCACCGAAGTAGTTCCTAAACTACTCCATGGAGTACTTAAGTGGGTTAGTTTTAAAAGTACTCCATGTTACTACAGTAGGGAGTACACTTAAGGGGTAGTTTAAGTATTTTTAATTTTTTACTAATCGCCTTTTATGGTGGGTATTGTAGCCTATTAATGCTATTATTAAATATATTTACTTGGTATTTAAACATTTTTTTTTACCTTTTTCCACAAATTTCACAAACTTTCACTTATAAATAAACAATAAATAATGGACACCATCAGGGCTACCAATGTGTAATACTATAAACTATAGAAAAGTATACATCATGCAGTTGTTGGCAGCACTGCATGTTAATTTTCTATAACATTGTACCATGTACAGGACATTGGACCATGTTGTAAGTAGTCCATTTAAGCCACAATGGACCACGTAGTCCAATATTATCTGTAGGGATTAAAATTAAATAGTGACTGAATATAAAATTCACTTAAAATGATAACAAAACAAAAATCATGTGAAAAAAGTTGCCAGATTTTTTTTTTTTTTTTTTTTAATTAGTAATGATAACAAAAAATGACAAACTGTAAAAAAAATCGCTGAAATAATATAAATGGTAAAAATAGCCAAGTAAAACGCCAGTTATATCAAAAATCACAAAAAAAGTCGCCAGTCGCCAAATGAAAAATCCCAACGCCAAACACGTTGCAAAATCGCCACGCTTGACGAGAAATCGCCATATCTGACAGCCCTGCCTTGGAGGCTAATTCACACGTATTTTTCTCGAAATCAAACTTTAAAAAAAAAAATGGTGAATTTTTCTGATGATGCCACCAGCGTGTAAACTGCCCAAACGGTGCATTTTTCTAGTTGTAATGGAATCTTGTGAATTGGTCTTGCGACTGTTTTGTTCATTTACAAACCTGTTTAGATAGACGATTAAAGTGCGCTGAAAACTGTCATAAAGTCGCTTTTAAGTTGCGGAAATCGATGACTTATTTTGAAAGTAAATTTCCAAAATTTTATATCAGGTGTTAATTTTTTTTTAAATCGGGTAATTTTCCTTCATCTCAAGTGTAATTTTGAGTTTTTCTGGTGGTAACACTGATAGGTATGTATTTGCAAAAGTTTCGGGCACTAAAATGTTTGGCTTCAACAAGACGATGAAATTTAGAGGTCCTGCTTATGTATATCACCTAATGTGGCCCACAGGGTGGTTGAAAAATATTATTTTTTTTCAAAAGTTTGTTTTTACTATTTTTGAAGATTTTTTTGTGATAAAGGGCTCATAAGTTATTTAATGTGTAGTTTATAGAACTCGTCCGTTCAACTTACATTTAAAACAAAAATAAATTTCAAATTTTGTTTTTGTTTTAAATGTAAGTTGAACGGACGAGTAAGGCGATCGTGTTATATAAACCACACATAAGTTAAATTAAGCTGAAACATTTTTTTACAAAAGAGACTTTCTGTATCTTACTTTTTTAGCAACAAGGTGGTTAAGAACTTAATTCTATGAAAGCTGAAGCCTGAATCTATGATCGGCTACAAAATAGTTTTTAATCCGAAAATTTTTCAGACGGTCTTTACTACAGTACTTTTCGCTTATAGTCACATCCTTTAGTTGCAACCATAACGTGGACTATATCGCTAATGTGACCATAAGGCTAATTCACATATGTATATGCCACAATGACGCATATAACTGAATTCGAATATAATCAAGTTATGTGAATAAAGGAAATTAAAAATGCATATAAATAACACCGACATCAGGCTTAAGGTGTTACAACAGAGTTACATACTGTATAAAAAATAGTTAAAATAATAACAATATATTTCATAACTGATACCAACGGCAAAAACTAATTTTTTACGAGTAGAGTGTTGATGACAAAAATTAAATGATTCAATTAATTTTTTCTTTGGATGGATTTTTGATTCGAAAACTAAAAAGAACTTAGTAGATTTTGCTAATGTGACTATAACGTCATTAATTTGCTTTACTTATCCCTTTGATGACTGTTGATAGATGGCATATATGGCAAATGTGCTATAACGTTAATACTTATAGCGGAAAAATAAACAGATAAAATGGTCTATATCGCTAATGTGACTATAAGCGTTGTGACTATAAACGAAAAGTACTGTATTCCGTTATCAGCAATGAAATCTAATTAGTGTTAGGAATTATTAAACTTTGGCAGACTGTGCGTAAATTTGTAGCAGGGCGATCATCTTCTAAAAGCTTAAGTCTTGCTTTTTTGGTTTTTGTATATGTATGTATATCAGTTTGAAATCGGACTAGTAGTTTAGAAATTGGATTTTTAGGAACTATATTATTGCAATAAATGTTTTTTAGAATTTTTATTTATATTAAAAATTTTTTATTTTTTGTTGAATTTTTTTTTTAATTTTCTTTACCTTTTTTTTTGTTACTTTTTTTCTTATTAATCCAAATCATGTTTTATAACATTTCAAATTCCTTTTTTTTAATTTTAATTTATCTTATTATATTCAAAACAAAATTTTGTTTTACATTTTTTTTTAAATTTTAAGCTAAAAAATTTTGTTAGTTTTTTTTTTTTGTTATTTTAATTAAAACAAATTAATGTTGCAACACTAACGGATATTTCTAAACTAAATTTCAGTTAATCAAAGGACTAACATATTAAAATAAAAACATTAAAGCAAAAATTTAAACCACAACATAAACAAAATAAAACATGGCCGCCAGGAATAGGAAATGGTCAGGAAAAAACTACGCCATAAAAGCACTTACACATAGACCAAAATGCGTAATAGAGATGATGTAGAAGCAAAAACAAAAAATCAAACTGCAACATTATCGTTATAAACACCTCACTGTACTAACAAATTTCAAATCCTCCTGCCAGACAGACAAAACACTCACTCATTCACTCGCTTATTTGAACTTAAAACCTCACACGATTAAATAAACACGCACTTTTGCTAAAACAAATATTTAATTGAATAGTTTTTTGTTGGCAATTAAAGTTTTCGTTGTTACAATGAAAACTATCACTATCTGATTAGAAATTTAGTTATCTTTACCGCAATACTTCTCTTTCTACTCACTTGTTGTTAAATTGCTTCGTTGCCTTTGCCAATTTCCTTGTATGTATGTATTAATCTTTTAAAATTGACCAAATTTCTATTAAAAATTTTGTTTTTGTTGAAAATTTCTTTTTAGTTAATAAAACAAAATTAAACCAAAAAAAAACTTAGTTTTTTGTATGAAACCATAATGATGACTAAAAGTTGTTGGCCAGAAATTTTTCTATATAAAAAGTTAAATTCCTGTTAATAGCCGTTTTTTAGTTTGTTTTTGCTTAAAATGGGTGAAAATGAAAAAAAAATCCCTCCCAACAAAAAAAAATTTACGCACAAAAAATAAACCAAACCGAAATTATTAATGTATATGTTGCAGTTGACAACGCATTATGGCAACTGTGCAACATTTTGTAGTATTAACTAAAAAAACAAAAAGATTACTTGTAGTAGGGGTAGTTAAAAAGCTGAGTTGGATTACGGAACGCCAGACAAGACCAGCCGTCGCGAAATTAAAAATAATGACGCCGGTAACTAAGCAACAGCCTGCTTGAAAAAAATTACTTTTGCTTTAGACTTTAAGCTTTTTCGAACAATAAATCTTAGGGTTTTTTTTTTCTAAATACCATTTAGACTTGGGCTTAACGACGCCCAAAGCTAAACTGGGCGGACTAGGACTCTAAAAAGTTATAAGCCCTGACTTTATTATTATTCCCTTAAAGCTGCCAACACACGAGTGATTTGCTCGCGTACTTTTTCTCCCCTCACATCGAACAAATCACCAAGCCTTATATGTCAAGAAGAACACCTGAATTGTAAAGCGGATGATGCAACCGCACGGTTGATAACGTATTTGTATACACAGCAAAGATCCCTTTCACACTCGACAAGTTACTTGCGCAACTCTTGGTTTGTAGACGTCAGCGGTAAGGTTGGGATAAGGAAAACAAATTTTGTACAGACTTTGTTGTTCTCGGCAAGTAACTTGCGCAACTAACCTGCCGAGTCTGAAAGGGGTCAAAAAAGAAATTACAAAATTAAGGAAATTTACAAATGACTGGCTTTTAATAAAAAATAGGCATTCACATGTAATTTTATTAAAATATATGGCAGCTACATATCTGCAATAGATGCAATTTGACGTTTCGTTGTGCAGTAAAATGAAAAAATTTAAAATGTTCGCGTACAAGTCCACTAACACACCGAACAAATCACAAGAAATAAGAAGTTTTTAATTTCTTCAGATTTGTGCTCGCAAAGCCCCATTAAGAAGTAACAAGACGTCGATCACGAACAAATCACAAGCACAAAACAGTCGTGTGTGGGCAGCTTTAGATTTTAATGACACACACTGGCTCACATAAACATTAAAATCTTAAATGCGGCTATTAATGATTTTATGCCATTTATTTACTTGAATATTTTTAAGCAATTTCTTAAAAAGATCCGAAAAAAAGTTTTAAGAAACTTAACAAAACGCGAAAATTTTGTTTAACAAAATACAATTTTAAAATTTTCCGCCAATGATACGGCGTTGTTTTTTACACTTTATAGGCGGCTCAACTCAGTCAGCTTTCAATCATTCGACTTATTTTCTCTGAAAGCATCCTCATTAAAACTGATGTCATGTTTTAGTGTTTTTTTTTTTTTTTTTTGGTTGCTGTTTTTATGGTGGGAATAGCCACCTTATTTTTTCCAAACTGTCTGTATGGGTTGGGTTTATTGTTGCTACAGTGGTGGCTAATTATCAGCAAACGAAATTATTCATAAGTTGTGTGTTTGTGTGTGATTTTTTGCAGTTGAATGAATAATTTTGTATAGCAATAATAATGCATTATTTTAACTCATCCTCACTTAAAGCATTTTTATGTTTGTTTTATTTTTAGAAAAAATAAAAAAGCACTACAATAAGCAAAGTGGACTGACTATCTGGCAGATCATAGACTTATTGTCTAGTCTAGACTACACATAGGCCAAGCTATAAGATGTACTAGAAAGAATGTAGACACATGATTTTCGATGAGATTGTATCCAAGATTCTTTATAGTGACATGATTTTTGATAAGATTGTACCCAAGAATAAAGGCAAAATTTGAAAGAGATTTTAAACTATAAACTAGGCAATAGACTGGACTTTATACTTGTATAACAGCTTGACTTGAGGGAGTGGATTATGGTAAGAAAATATTAAAAGTTTTTGATTGTCACCAACAATGATTCCTTAGTTGCCAAGTCAACGCAGCTCACTATCTCCGGTTTACACCTGGAATTACCCGGGCAATGGTTTTTGAATACCCGTTCAAGGCTAGCTAGAGTGAGAGGGCGGCTAAGTAACATGTATGGTCGAATGACATCTGAGGTGAGTAGAAAATTCCCCTTCTGTAAAGTACCCTGATGGCCTAAAGGGGCGTCTTAGGAAGTGGAAATGCGGTTATTCTCTGCCCTCGAAAAACTTTACACAGCCGCCGGACAAGAGGTTCTGCTGGCAGACCCATCACCAGGATCGGATACGGAAACCCAATAAGTTACTACATCTAAAATCAATATAACTGACGAAACCTCAACTATATTAATGGGGCCCTACGTTCTTTAAAGGAACTTCGGCAGCATATATATAAACATAGCAGCTTGACTGAGTGTCAATTGTCGCAGTATCCATGGACACTATGACACTCCAAAAAGTGTCGCAGTGTCCATGGACTTTATGACACTTTTAAAAGTGTCATAATGTCCATCAGAGCAGTGTCATTACGACCGCGGACGTTATGACACTTTGCAAAGTGTCATAATGTTCACAACTTAAATTATAACCAAAAATATTAAAATGTGTAAAATTTGTTTTAAAATACCGTTAAAATTTCAAGTGATTATCAAAACTTATGGAAAAAAGAATTATTATTTATTGATAGAAATCTTTGGCTTTTCATACAGACTATGAAGCAGCTTTAAGGCAGGTTGCTGGTTCCATTACTGCCAAGCTCTGAGACGCAGAGGTCCAAAGCTAAGCATGTTGGAAATTTAATAAAAAGAAATAAAGACTGCGGTAATTGGTACCGAGAAATCCTAAGTCTGCCATTAGTTGGCTTCGCTTACTAAAGCTTCTCTGCATAACCGGCTTCGCTAACTAAAGCTTCTCTGCATAGCCAGCCTTCGGCCGGGCGCATTGATTTTCTCCTCTATGGTATAACAAACACCGGCTTCGCTAACTAAAGCTTCTCTGCTTGTTATACCATGAAGAAGAAAATCCTTTCGCACGGCCGAATGCCAGCTATACAGAGAAGCTTTAGTTAGCGAAGCCGGTTTTAGTTTTACCATGAAGGATAAAATCCTTGCGTCCAAAAGTGTTTTCGTTATATATTTTATATATACACCCAGAGAAAAAGCAGCAAAACCACTTAAAAAAAATGTAAGCATATTATGTTTAATTTAGCCAAATCATTATCACCGACAACCATATTATGGTTAAATTAGTTTCATTAAAAATAGTTTTGTTTGTTCTGATCATAATAAAACATGTTTTTCTCTGCTTCCTTGTATTTAACTTCTTTAGTAATTATGGACCTAATGACACTTTTAAAAGTGTCATAATGTCCATTTGCCCGCGGACATTATGACACTGTGACACTTTTGTCACATACAGTCCGGGATTGTTTGCTATTGAAATTAAGCCTGATCGTTCCACAAATGGCTGAGATATGAGCAAAAAACCATGAATGCCTCTAAATTTGGAGAACTACAGGAGCCAAAGTTTCCAAATTAGGTACAAGCATCTTGGTTATCCGAAAACACAGATCTACAACAGACCAAGAGTTTGTCATAACTCAGATTTGTTAAAAACTTTACGAATATAAAAGAGATAATCATTGCCTATTCGTAGATTTTAAATAGGCATTTGATAAGGTAGAAAGAACACAAGTTGCGTTGCGACTATATAAATTGGGAATACCACATAAACTTGTGAATTTTGTGAATATGACACTGAAAAACACAAATGCCAAAGTTATAATACAGGGCGAATTTTTAACCAGTTTTAACATATGGGTGTAAAATCTGAAATTTAAAAATGTTCAGTAGATGCAAATCAATTCTTAATTTTACATTTAAAGCATATACAAAAGAATTTTTAAACCAACCGTTTCTTTACCAAAAAGTAGACAAAAAAAAAAAAAAAGATATTTTTACAGCGGTTACGATTACGTGTCGATTTTTCCCAAAAAGTGAAAAATCAAAAATTTTGAGTTAATGTTGAACAAGTGCGACTGTATTTTGTTTTTGTAAAAAAAATTTTTTGTTCTTACCAGCCAAAAAGACGCTGAGCACAACTGCATGGAACGATTATTAATGTGCTAAACCGAACAAAGCGAAGTTTATAGCTTTTTTATGAAAAAGCGAACGCAATGAAATGTTCTCTTCTTAATGTTGCGTTGGAATAGTACAGTGTTTTTTAAGGTATTTACTGCACAAACACTATTAGCGTTTGTGTTTTCTTCCTTTTTTCACTAAATGCATGTAAAACAAATTCTCGATAATTTCTTTAATAGATAATCATTCGCAACAACAAATTTCAAGCCACTAAGTAAAATACCATTTGGTTTAAAGATTGATGTTTGACTATTGACTGCCAGCCGTCATCAATGGCGGTGGGGGTAAAACAGCAAAGATTTCTGAAGAGCTAGTGTGGTTACAATCGAAACATGTCAAATCTACCTGTCCGTGAGTTCGAGCCCTGGTTCAGTCAAGAATGAAAAATTATCAATAAATTTTAATTTATTTCATTTTTAAAATTCCTTTCTTCATTGAAAATTAAATTTGATGAACTCAAGCCTGAATAAAATATAAAAATTGCGATTAAAACTGTTTATCCTCGAAATTTATTTAAACGCCATTAGAGATACATATTTTATAAATGAGTTTTAGTGGGGTCCAAAGTATTTAAAATTAAACATGCTATAATTATTCGTTGTCCATTTGACCGACTGTAGTTCTTTTGGGTGTTTTAAAATCACCCAAAAAAAGGTTAATCAATGCAGCATTTAATATGCTTTTATGCTCATATATCTGGATGACTTTTTTTGCTCATCATGTTTTTATTTTTTTTTGAGGTTTTCCATTAACATTTTTTTATGTTGTTCTATTCGATTTTTATTTTTGCTCTGTTGCACTTTTTTCACATTTCCTTTTTTTACATAAATTATTTACTGTTAAATAATAGGGGAAATCAAAACGACAGGAAAACAAATTAAGCTAAATATTTCTGAATATTGGATCGGGACTATCGCCATTTTGGCCCGAAATAAAAGATTTTCGAATGACAATGGACAGTTTGAACTATTTTCATTTAAGAGCGATAATTGCAAAAAGCGAACCCATTAAAAAAAATTAAAAATTCATTTATAAAATGTGACTTTGAACTGTAACTATTTAAAAAAAATTTCTTTGGAAGCTGTAGACTTGAATACTAAGTCTAAAAAATAGAATAAGTTTGAAATGTGTTTTAAGGCAAATTGTCATATAAATTATTCTTAAAATACATTTCAAATCCATTTTAATTTCTTATGAATACGGCAGTTAATTAAATTTTCTTGAAAAGTAAGTGGTTACCCTAATATTTGCTGGTTTGTATCTGATTTTTATTTCATATTTGGGCGGATATTTGTCTGCTTTTTTATTGTTTTTGTCTATTTTTGTTGCATTTTTTGCATCCTTTTTTTTAATTAACCACCAACATCATTTTTAATAATAAATAAATTTTATAAAAATCTTTTATTTATTGTTGGTTTTTACAGGTTGGATATAAAAACATGATTTAATATTTATGTTTTTGGGTGGCATTATTAACAGAACAACAACAACAAAACTGTTTTTATTGCAGAATAATTTTTTCTCAACATAAAATAATAATTAAAAACGATTTTAATTATAACAAAATTATAGTCAAATATTGAAAACATTTTATAACGACTATAAAACTTATAAAAAAAGTACTTACCTTTGGCCTTAGATGGTAATGCATGAAATAATAAGTGTAATTTAAGAACTTTTGTTTACAAAGAGCAACCACGTACCACAATGTTGAAAAAATCTGAGAAATGACCTGAAAATAAGCAAAATGTTTAAAGCTAACATGAAAATCGTGTTATTTACATGACGTAAAGAATCAAAAATTTTTAAAATTGTTTTTTATAAAAAAAAAAATCTAAAACATATTATTTTTAAAAGTAATATCAACAACTATTTCATTATTTACATGATGTCAAAAATGGAAATAAGCTTTTTTGCTATTTAAGAATTCAAAAATATAAACTTTACATTTTATAAAATGTCATCCAGTAAAAATTTCCTGAAACATAATAAAAATCTTTTTAATTTAAACGCCCAGTGCCAGTTTTAGAGACATTTTGTTTCTTTTAAATTGTTATATAACATTCTTTTGCATAAATATGACATTATTTACATAATGTAAATAATTGAAAATCTCCAATATTTTTTTATTGGCATAAATTTCGCTCGTACAACATAAAATACCTAAAAAATTAAGCTTTACATTATTTACCTAAATTTTACATTTTTAACATAATGTAAACAATACCAATATTTTTATTTAATTGGCAAAAATTCCGAGTATAGAACATAAAATACCATATAGAATAAAATACCTAAAAAATTATTTTTAAAAATTTTACATACTTTACATAATGTAAACAATATAAATTTTTTTATATCTTAACGAAACTTTCAAAAATTATTTATGAAAGATAATTTTTACCTATGAAAGACATTGTTTACCTTGCGTTTACTTCTAAACCCTAAATATTACATTATTTACCTAATGTCAAGAATTGAATATTTCTAAAAACTGGTCATGAAAATTATCAAAATTTCGATTTGAATACATTTTATATTCTAAAACCCAACATTTCTTATTATGTACCCATATTTGACATTGTTTACATAACGTTTAGAATTAAAATAAAAAAAAAGAATATTCTAAAATCTCACTCTCAAAACCTTAAAAAGTAGTACTTTTATTAAAATAAGTACATTTGTACTCAAAATTTAATATTATTTACATGATTTAAATAGAGAAACTTTTTTAAAAATTTATCAAAATCCGAGAATATTATGTCGTCGTATTAAAAATGTGTTAAGAAAACCCACCAAAAAAGCCTTTCATAAAATTTTATAAAACCTCAGCTTTAACGCAAAAGTGTGAAATGTATTTTAAATTATTACACTCATTTCTTATTTAACACTTTGTAATAGATGTAAAGAAACCATAACTTTAAACATTTTTATGATTTTGAATATTTTAATTTAATGTATTTAAAATAAGAAATGTCAATAAATCAAGCAATTTTACATTGCTTACACATCACTTAAGATTATTTACATGGTGTCAACAATTCAATTTATGTAAAAATGTTTAACAAATTTAACAAATGGTTATTAAAACTTGTAATTTGATTTCTTAAACTCTTTTTAGAATTGTTTACAAAATATTTTACAATTTTTACATGATGTAGATAATTAAAAAATTGCTAATTTGAAAACAAAACATTTTTAAAATATTTGGTAAGCACCTGTGTAAGTTGTTTAAAAACAATTTTGAAATAAGAAATTAAAAGATTTGTTGGAATTTACATGTTTTATATGATTATTTACCCAATGTTAAGAATTTAGTTTATGTAAAAATTGTGTAAAATCTTCAGAAAAACCTATAAATTTATAAATTTTAGCATAAAATTATAAGTTAAATTATGTCAATGGTCAAATTACAAAAAAAATTAATATTTTATATGGTATGTATAACATGTAAATAATTAAAAATTAAAAGAAAGATTCGGTTTTAACTAAAATTTAAAACGAGTACAAAGAAAAATTAAATTTTGGTCTCTCTAAAAAGAAAATAATAATAAAGACTATGGTTTATAGACTCGACTTTAGTCTATTTAGGCCGGGGTTTTGAGATGTGGATCAAGTTTAAACTTAGTTTAAAGTAGTCTGAAACTCGGATTTTCCGGATAAATGTGATTTTTTTTATTATTTCATTAAAGACCAAAATTTTAAGCAAAACTAATACCGTGTTCAGATATGCACCTTAATTGAGTTTTACGCAATAAATGCCATTATTGAGCTCAATTATCCACACAAAATTGCAATTTAGTTATTGCTCAATTAATACGAAATTGTTATAAATATTGAGTAAAATTAAAATGCAACACTGTAACAAGTGTGTTTATTACGCAAAACACAACTAACTCAACAGTGTTTTGACATTTGGCAATTGAAATTACAACAAAAAAAGGCCCATCCATTTGGTCTGCGCAAAAAGATGTAAAGATGTCAAAAGTTGTTTACATTTTCTTATACATGTACATTTTTGTTTACGTTGAATGTTGTTTGTATTAGTAATATAAATTGAGTTAGCTAAATTGTGTATATGTGAACAGAAAGATAATTATGTCAATTAACCGAATATTGACTCAATAAAAAAGGTATATCTGAACACGGTATAAGCTGTTTCGTCAATATTTTACAAACTTGGTAATGGCGGCACAAATCGGTTTTCAGATTAACTAAGCCCAGTTTAACCGAGATCTCAAAATCCAAGCCTTAATGGTCTAGTTCGGGCTTAAGTGTAGCCTTAAGGTTACCTTAGAGTCTATACTGTGCTACGGTTTAGTTCAATGGTTAGACTAAATTACAACTCAATACAACCAGCTGTCTTATTTACAACTCAACTGAGATGAGTTGTGAACCGTAATAGGGGCCTTAATTCTAGTCCATTAATTATAATTTAGTTTTGTTAATAAGCCAAACTTAAATTTAGTCTATAGATCTACAGACATTGTATTCTAAGTTATAGGTCAGATTAAAGTCTAACTTAAAGTTATGACAATAGTCTAGTCTTTAGTGCAGAATATAGTCTAGTTTTTAGGTCAGACTTTTGTTTGGTCTAAAAATTAAAATCTACTTTATGTACCAGACTATTATTTGGTCTATATATCAGATAATAGTTAGTAGATCAGATTATAGTCTAGTTCTTTAATAAGATTATAATCTAGTTTTAAGATCGGACTATTGTTTGATCTTAAGATCATAATAGAGTCTAGTTTATAGATCAAACTATTGTTAGGAGTATAGATCTGAAAATAAATTATCTTAAAGATAAATCTACAATTTGAACTTTGGATCATTCTGTTATCTAGTCTATAGATTTGGCTGGTCTTTATATCAGACTATATTATATATATGATAGTTTAGACTATACTCCAGTCTATAGATCAGAATAAAGTCTATGGATTAGAATATATACAGATCAGGCAATAGTTTTGCTTAAAGATCAGACTACAGTCTAGTCTATAAATAAGATAAATCGAAAAATGCATCTTCATATTGATGACGCCCTAACATCAGAATTGTAACATCAATGTAACAAACGGCATCAATGATGCAAAAAATAACATCAATCCAATGACTAACGTCTTCGTACAATTTTGTCATTTTTTACGTGTCATCTATTTTACGACTAAAGTGACATCAATTCGATTATTAGCATTATTTTTATGATTACAATGTATTATAAGAAGCAAAAATTCCTTCATTCTATTTTTTTAAATTATTTAGTTAAATACATTAAATTTTTTAAGTAGAATGATTACGAAAACCATATGGGGCATGGTGCTGGTGTCTTATTATTGAGAGTTCTGCTGTAAACAATGGTCGTAATTCAGCAAACGTGAAACAAACATATGGTAACGGGTAAATAAATAATAATATTCTCTCACTTTGACTAAAGTCAATTCCAATGACTTTGACTTAATGACAAACTGTCATTAAGTTGATGCTAATGTGTTCTTTCTCCGATGTTACTGCGTCATCGAACTGAGGACATGTTTGTCATTTCTGTGATGCCGATGTGTTATCCCATTGATGACATAATTTCATTTTGACCTTGATGACAATTTGGCCAAGTGATGTTTATGGTTGACATCACCATGATGAAAAGTGTCATGGGGTCAAAAACGAAAACACTTGTCATAGTACTGATGTCAAAATACATCAGCGTTATGACGCCTTTTCTATCAGTGTAGTCCAAAGATCCGACTATTGTTTGGTCTAAGATTATAATAAAGTCTAGTTCATAGAACAGCCTATTGTTTTGACTGTAGATCAGAATTAAGATTACCTTATATGTGAGACTACAGTTTGATATATAGACCATACTATTATCTAGTCTATAGATAATACTATTGGTTGGCCTTAATATCAGACTATAGTTTGATCTCTTTATCAGACTATTTTTTGGTATATAGATCAGTACATCGTTAAGCTTATAGATCAAACTATACTCTAGCGTTACACCAGAATATAGGCTGTAGATCAGACAATGGTTTTATCTATAGATCAGCCTATGGTCTATGGATATGACTTAAGTTTCTACTAAGGCGCACCATTTTGGGAATTATACTATAATTTTCCTCAAGACTGTCTATTTTTAATTGAAATTTTTAGCAATACTTTCTAAATTATTTACCGAACATTAACTTTAGCCAAAGATATTAATTTTCATTAAGAAAAAAACTTCAACAAATACAAACGCTATTAATAAATTTAAATTAAAGTTTTTGCACTATTAATTTTGTTTACAGGACCGGAAGCTACATATATAATACATACTAATATTATAATATACAGAAAATATTTCTATAATAGACCGTTTAGTAGATGCAAACTGCCATAAGTCCCCACATATTACCGGAAAGGGGATTAACGTAAAAACGATTATAATGAAAATATATTAAAAATAGATTAATTATAATTTCAGTTTTGCTTGTTTTACACAAAAAAATAGTGTTCATTTTTTCGTATGTTTCGTTACAAACATTTTTTTATAAATTTTTTTTTTATTTGATTTTAACCACATTTGCTCTGTCTGACAATGACAGGACATGGTGGTAAGTGTGGCAACTCCCAAAGGGTGAGTCGGTAACAGAAAAAAATAAATTCAAATTGATGCCTACATTAAAATGAAAAACTGTACTTTGGAGTCATATAAATACTTTCATGTACGTATAGAGAAAAATGGAAAACGCATTTTTTGGTTAAATTTTTATTTATTTTATAAAAAAAAACAGAATAAATACATTTTTAAAATAAAACAACTTTAATGCGTATGTGTAATTGACAAATAAAGTAGACAGAAAGAGATAGAGTCAAATGAAATTTGATTTTAACATGAAAAAAAGTGTTTAAATAAAACGCATTATTTTTTTTTTTTTTTTTTGGTGAAAGAACAGTGGAGCTAAATAATATAGTCTGTAAAGTAGACTTAAGTCTAGACTCTAAGAAAAATTTATCTTCATATTAATGATGCACTAGCATCAGAATTGTGACATCAATGTTACTACAAATGGGATATATCCAATGACGAATCTCAACATAAAATTTTACACTGCAGTGACACCAATTCGGTGCCACATTTTGTGTATTATTTACATTATTTTCATGTTTACAGAGGAAAATAAGATATAAAAATTCCCATATTGTATTTGTTTATATTATTTAGTTAAATAAATCTAATTGTCAAAGTAGAATGATTACGAAAACCAATCCGTCAAAAAGGGCGGAATACAACAAAAGTAAAATAAACATGTGTAACGGGTAAGTCAATAATAATATTCGCTCACTTTGACTTAACTCAATATCAATTTAATACTCAATTTAAAGAAAAACTGCCTAATAAGTCCTATCTCCGATGTTACTGAGTCATTGCAATGATGAATTTTTTTATTAAACTGATTCTCATTCGTCATTTCCGTTATGCCGATGTGTCATCCAATTGATGACATAATTTCACCTGATGAAAATTTGGATAAGTGCTGTTAAGGCTGACATCAGAATGATGAAAAGTGTCATGGGGTCAAAAAACGAAGACAATTGTCGTACTACTGATGTTAAATTACAGCAGCGTTATGACGCCTTTTCTATCAGTGTATTCTCTACAGCAGACTGCCGACTATATAGAGCATACTAAAATTTGGTCTCAATGGAAGCCCATAGTTTGGACTATAGTTTAGTTTATAAATATAGGCTATAGGTAAGTCTACATTTCAGACCAAAGTCTAGTCCATAGATCAGACTTAAGTCTAGTTTTTACATTCGCAGTAGCACCTACAAAATAAACCACACCCCTTCACTGATCTTTGCGGAGCTGCCGTCCGTTATTATTTGCAGGGGGCCAGCTGCCAGCTGCAGTAAATATCTTTCCTCTGCTTGCATTAAGACGTCTATAAATAAATTTATTGCTTCATAATTATCTTCCGATTTTAACACGACCTGCTCAACATTATCAAGTTTTGAATGTAGACCTAAGATAGTTTCTAGTCTAGAACGATAGGCGAAAAATATCGGGCACATTCATGCTCCTTAAACTCCGGTTAATTAGGGTCATCTTGGTGAGCTTTCTCGTCTAAAGCGGTAGAAGTAGCTTCTGTAGGCTCCGTTCCCGGTAAGGAATTGAGGTATATAATTTCTTTTGAAGTCAATTCAGCCAAACATCAATATGGGGGATTATTCAAAAGCTGCGATCGGCAAAATCAGGGCGCCGCTTTTTCTTTTTTCTCATTTATTCTCTTTAATTACGTACGTGTGTACACACAATGAACAGAATTTAACAACATCAACAACAACATATGTAAAATTAATATAACGCATACAATCGCAAAATGTAATAGTTAGGTTTGCCGATCGCAGTTCTTAAAGTTCAACAATTTTATTGTGAAATTTTTTCCATCTTCTTTGTCCTCTACTTCAAAGCTTTCAACAATCTAATTTCGGTTGGACCTACAAAGAAAAACTTCTCGCCAATTTTTTTCAATTAAACCAATAATCAAAAATAAAATCACTTTTAATTAAACATTTTATCAAGTTAATTAAACGTTTACTTATATCAACAACATTACTGCAGAAAATGTTGTAAATATCAACAAATATTTAATTGATACTATTAATTTGTTTACTAGTGCAAAATTAATTAACTTTTATTTAATTGTGTTGTATTGTATCTCCAAAAATTCCCCAAAATTTTTAACCAATTAAAGCAGCATTCATCACAAATAAAATCAGTTTTGATTAAAAATTTAATCAAGTAAATTAAACGTTTAATCAAGTGAATAAAAAGTTTAATCAAGTAAACTAAACCTCTAATTGAAATTATTAATTTGTTTACTGGTGCAAAATTAATTGATTTTTTAATTCATATTGGACATTTTTTAATTCAAATCCATTTTTATTTTTTTCTGTGTATAAGCATCACTTCTGTTCTTGAGTTCTGCCATGTCCAAGTTGCTTGAATTAAGCCTTTATTACTGATTTTTCTGACCGATTCATTTCTATATATTATTTGGGTGTCCTTCTGTCACTACAACTACCAACGCAAATCCTACGGCAGTTACCTCTTCTGGGATTTGCAAGTTGAATACGAAGCGCCGCCGTTGTAAATTATTTCCAACGTCCGTTTTTAGATTTAGCTTTTCTAATGACATATTTTCTTTTTAAAATCCACAGACTGCAGTTTAGCTCATAGGAGTCTATAAGTCTAATTAAGGCCCGTTTTTACAACTTAACGATAGGTAAAAGTAGGCTTTAAACGGCCTTATAAAAAGTGTTCGATTATTTAAACTTTACTTAAACTTAAAGTGAGCGATAAAGTCCATCGTAGTATAGACTAGTCTATAAATTAGGCTACAGTTTCATATATAGATAAGACTACAGTATATTTCATGGATCAGACTATATTTAAGGCTTTAGTCCGGTATTCTTAAGTCTATTGAGACGAATTTAGTGTGGTCTGCATTCGAAATACTGTAAGGCCCACTGTCTTCCTACTCCCATAGCTGGGTTATTGCAAAAAGTGCGTATGTACATAAAAATGTGTAATACAGTCCTTTGCAGGACTATCTATGTGAAAAACCCCCAAGCACGTAAGTACGTATGTATTGTATGCTAAAGTGTAATTCGCCTTGCCTTAGTATGCGTTTGCCACAATATTGTATGGAATCAATGTTAAGCTTATAATTTGGCTTTTACTGTTTCCACTTTTCGCATGTAAATCCAATTTTGTCCAAAAAATTATTTTTTTTGTACTACTTTTAAACAAATGAAGAACGGGGGCAGACAATAAATGCAGGCTGGCGAAAGAATGCTGGTAGGTAGTCCAACAATGGAAAGGGTTGAGCAGTAGAAGGTAGTCAGCATTGGCTTTATTACAAAAAAAAAAAAAACAAAACCCCAGAGATGGTGGTGATGGTATGATGCTGATAATATTATGTCCAGTCGACAATTTTAATCGAACTGCATTTTGTTGAACAGGACTTACACGCACACACACACAAGTGTATGTGATGCATACATACAAATATTTTGAGCTAAAATGCTTTCAATGCATATTGAAAGGCTACCAAGAAGTAGAAAGGAGATTTTTATTCTTCCTTGTTTTTTGATTATTTGTGGTTTTAACAATGGACATGCGCCCTTATTTTCTGGGAAAAAATATATAAAATTTTGATATATTTTTTTTCTACTATTTTTTAACAATTTAATTTATTTTTTATTTAAAGAAAAAGATGAAACCGTCCATGTTTCCTATTGATGCTAAAGGATATTCAAATGAAAAAATGAAATCCCTAAGGACCTGGTCACCCTAAAGAGACTTTAGGCGAAAAAAGGTCCAAGTTACTTATTGATGCCCTAGGACATTTGAAATTTATATTAATTTTAAATATTAAGCTTTTTAAAAAGCCTTCGATCATGGTCACCCTAAAGAGGCTTTGGGGTGTAACCGTGGATTTCGATACGAAAGAAATAACTTACGAGATCAAACAATTTGTATTGTGCGATTTGCGTTCTCGTTTAAACGATGGCAGAGTTGTATTTAGAAACAAAAGGGAAAATTTACAGGGGTCGAAAATAAACGTTATTTTGAAATTTTAAAACATAAAAGCTTATAAAAATAATAGTCGGACAACTTATTTAAGGATACCATATTGATCCTTATGGACTAGGCTATTATAAAATTTGTTAACTGCGTTTAAAAATTTTTATTTTTATTTTTTCAAGCAAAAATAATTTTTTTTTTAATTAATTTTTTTGAGCAAAAATAAAAATTATTCTCTTTATAATTGTTCGTGTTATAATAATTTAGTTGATTAAAAAGAATATAAATGAAAAAAGAACTGTTACTTTTGCTCGAAAAAAATAATAATCAAAATATAACTGTTGTTTTGCTCGAAAAAAATAAAAAATAAAAATTTTGGCTCTAAAAAATAAAAAAAATAACTTTTATTTCTGCTCTAAAAAATAAATAACACTAATTTTGGCTCGAAAAAATTACTTTTATTTTTGCTCGAAAAAAATAACGTTTATTTTGGCTCTAAAAAATAAAAAAAAATAACTTTTATTTTTACTTTAACAAATAAAAATAAAAAAATAACAGTAATTTAGGCTCGAAAAAATAAAAAATAACTTTTTTTCTTGCTTTTTAAAAATTAAAACAAAAAAAATAACTGTTTATTTTGCTCGAAAAAATAAAAATAAAAAAAACTGTTGTTTTGGTTCAAAAAACTGAAAATCAAAAAATCAGCTGGGCGATTCTATTCTAGACAACTTTTAACATCAATTTTCAAATCACACTATTTGACACTTTTTGATGCCAATTTAAAGTAAAATATCTATATTTTATAATAATATAATTTTTTTAGACGTAAGCTTAAATATAAATTTGTTGTGCACTTCGAATCATTAAGATTCATAGATTTGGCGCAAACAGAAAATTCATTAAATGTTGCACCCGTCATGGCTTAAAGAGAAAATTTCTTATTCTTGGATTATATTTCTCTACGATGTTTGATTTGATAATCATCGTCTGATATCTCATCTTTCACAATCAAAAAGGAAAATACAATAAAAGTTTAAAAATTAACACAGTTTTGTGTTTTTGTGGTATGATCTTATGAAAGTGGGCCGATTTGGTTGCACCCGTCATGCACCTTAAAGCTCTCTCGTGGCTATAAATTCTTGTAAATAGATAACAATAGTATAGAAAAAAAGATGTTACCCCTTCTAGAAATAACTTAATTGCAAATGTGTTTCTTTCTATTAGTAAAAGACGTTTAAAGCGTCTAAATGTTGCACCCGTCAGAATAGAATCGCCCAGCTATTTTAATCATCTGACTTCATAAAAGAATTAAAAATTATTACGGTCCCTGAAAATTTAATGAAAAGTTATTGTTCGTTATAGAAAGTTGATATTTTGAAAGGTAATTTTTGTTTCGATAAAGTTTAAAAAACTTGCGTTCAATTAAAAAAAAATAGTAAGAAAATCATAATACACAGTACAAATTATTCGGACTCGTAAATTATACCTTTCAAAACGAAATACGCTGTAACCCTTCTGATTTCTAATTGATTTTAACTTATTTGAAATATAAAATGTTTAAAAAAACCTTTAGAATATGGTCACCCTAGAAAGGCTTTTAATAAAAAAATGCCTGTTACGTTAATACAATAAAATATATTTATTTTATTTTTTAAATTTTCAAAATTTGCGTATGTAACTTCAATAATGCAGTAGGTTTTTTTTTTTTTATTTTGAACTTTGCTTTTATTTTATTCTTTGTACTGAAACGTATAGATTTCAGGTTTTTTTTGTGGTTACTTTATTGTTAACTTTATTAGTAGCTGGGGCTTTAAAATGTTTTCGGCTTTTGTTATTTAAATAATTTTATTCAATTACTTGCTTTATCTCTTATGCAGTTAATGGTCAATTTATAATTTAGTTTGGGAAGGTTGAGTTATTTTTTTTTTCTTCCAGGAAAATATTGATTTATAAATTTAAGATAAATTAATAGATTAGTTTCTATTATGCTGTATAATAAATTACTCTATTGGATAAAATATAGACTGCTCCAAATGCTTTTGTAATGGAACTATGCTCCTCATAGTAGTGCTGGGATACTATCGATATTTATCGATAGTTCAGATTTCACTATCGATAAATCGATATTACTATCAACTAATTTGTACTTGTGCAGGAAAACTTTAATTATTTTTTTATAAGGCTACAGTTCGTTGTTTTTATCACTTTATCGAATGTATGAGACGTTTGTATATACGCACGTTATTTTAGATGGCAGTTTTTTAAAAATTGATAAGTACCTTTCTGAAGGAACCGAAGTAACAGGGACTATAAGATATTCCATTGCAACTTTAAACAATTTTCTAAATTCTAAACCCAAAAAGGTAATCAATCTAGCGAACTTATACTCTAATGGGCGTTCATTGTTTTGTCTTATACTTGCAAATGCATTTGGATTTGCATTTTCTTTACAACATTACAAATATATTTGACATTTCAGTCCCTATATAAACATGTAAAAATTTCGACTTAAAGGCCTTAAATTAGCAGTAAAAAGCACTGCTAAGTAATCCATACATCTTGCCATTCTTGTGGCTTGTATTCATTGCTGTAATTCAACGCGAATTAATAATAGCAAGTAAAAATTTGGGCGCTGCGAAATATGGCCCCAAAAAAATAAATGAAAATTGACCCCAAATTTGGGGCTATTTTTCATAATGCAATATGGCCCCTTTTTTTAATGAAAAATTACACCAAAAAAATTAAAAATAACCCTAAAAATAAAATGAAATATGACCCTAAATTTGGAGTTATTCTTCATTATGAAAAATCACCTCAAAATTTATAATGAATTTGAACCCCAAAAAATTTATAATGAATTTGAACCCCAAAAAAGAACACAAAGAAAGTAACATTAAACATTTTCGGCGGAGTTCATATGCCCGAAACTAAAAATCACAAATTTAGAATCCCGAGTTCAAAATCCGGATAATTATACAGTTTTGGTTTTAAAAATCGTACGATTGATAGCATGGTTGGGCTTTCGGCCACGCGCAAGGATTTTTTCTCTCTATGGTATAACGAAAACTGGCTTTGCGCAAGGATTTTCTCTTCTATGGTATAACGAATACTGGCTTCGCGAACAAAAGCTTCTCTGTATAGCCGGCCTTGGGTCGGGTGTAAAGATTTTCTTCTCTTTGGTATAACGAACACTTGCTTCGCTCACTAAAGCTTCACTACATAGCCGGACTTCGGCCGGGCGCAAGGATTTTCTTTTCTATGATATAACGAACTCTGGCTTCGCTCAGTAAAGCTTCTCTTAATAGCCGGCCTTCGGCCGGGCTCAAGGATTTTTTCCTCTATGGTATAACAAACACCGGCTTCGCTAACTAAAGCATCTCTGCATAACCGGCAAGGATTTTCTCTACTTTGTTATAAGAATTCGGGGTTTATATTTATATTTATATTTTAGATAAATTTAGTATCCCTAGAAACTTTTACATAGAAATTTATAAAATTTGTGTAAAAATTTTTGGGGTGATTTTTCATTTCTTAAAATTTGCATTTTTCTTTAGTAGACGAAAAGAAGCCCCAAAGTAAAAATTGGGATTTTATTTGGGGCCATTTTTCATTCCACGATATTGGGGTCATTTTTCATTCCACGATATTGGGGTCATTTTTCATTCCACTTAAAATGCAAAAACACCCTAACGAAAAAATGGAAAAAAAACCCTATCTTCCCTCGTGGTCCTACGATCCTTTCAATAGGCTTGGTCCTTGTGCCAATAAGAACCTATGACCCAACTTTTATCAAATTATCTCCAAAATTGCGACCTGTACTTTGCGCACAAGGTTACATGGACAGCCAGCCGGACGGACATCGTTAGTTCGACTCAGAAAGTGATTCTGAGTAGATCGGTATACTTAAAGGTGGGTCTAGGACCACTATTTTACGTTACACACGCGTTACACACATCAGCAAAAATGCATCATACCCTCTCCACTATTGTGGTGTGGGTATAAAAATCTTAAATAATTTTATTTCATTGTGTTTTAGCTGCCAAAGTCAGTATTTGTTTTAAGAAGGAAATACGGGAGACAAAAATAATTGAATTTTTATACGACAAGCGAAGGAACTTTTTTAAGATTTTAATTTTTAACTTTGCTTATGGCGATTTCTTTTCTGAGAAAAATGTTGCATTAATGTTACATGTTCTACATTTTTTTGTTCGTTTGTACAAAAAATACAACTGTGGGAAAAAATTTTAAGTTCTTTTGTGAATATGTTGATGAAAAAAATGCAAAACATGTTGCATATTTTACCCTTACTTTACTTAAGGTGTTCATACTGCCCTGCTCTACAACTTTGGTACTTACTACTTTCTTTGCACAACAAATGCTTTATTTTGTTTGTCATAATTCTTACCGCTCAAAATTTTGTAAAAAATTAGTTTTAAAACAAAATATAAAAATATTTACACATTAAAATCAAAAAAAGTATATTTATATTATAATCGTTTTAATTTTTATAAGCCATTAGTGATGTTAATATTTGTTTCCAACCAGTAATAGCGTTTAGAAACCGCTTAAATAGCTTTAAAAATCGCTCATTAAGTACATTAATGATGAAAGTGTAATAGTTGTAAATAAAAGCACTAATTGTGTTCTTTTGAAATTGCACAACATGTAACACTTCGAGTGTTTAAAGGTAACATTAGAAAATGTAACATGTATATACTGTAACATATTTTTCTCAGAAAAGAAATCGCCATTAGTTTCAATTCTAGTTCAGTTTTGGATCAATTCTATCTAGTTTGGTTCAGTTATAGTTCAGCTCTAGATCAGTTGTTGCTTAGTTTAAGATCGGATCTGGGCCTTTTTCAGGCAGTCGTGATCGAGTACTTTCTCGATTCGAAAGCAATTTTATTTCATTCGAAATAATTTTTTCAGTATTGTGAAACTCAAATTAATGCTTTATAACACTGAAAAAATAATTTCGATTCGTTCAGTATTGACAGAAATAATTAGATTTTAAATTGCTTTACTCGATCACGACTGCCAGAATCAGGCCCCTGGTTTAGTTTTTGTTTAGTTGCAGCACAGTATTAGCTCGGTTCTAATTTAGGGTGCTGCGAAATATGGCCCCAAAAAATAAATGAAAATTGACCCCAAATTTGGGGCTATTTTTCATAATGCAATATGGCCCCTTTTTTTAATGAAAAATTACCCCAAAAGAATTAAAAATAACCCTAAAAATAAAATGAAATATGACCCTAAATTTGGAGTTATTCTTCATTATGAAAAATCACCTCAAAATTTATAATGAATTTGAACCCCAAAAAAGAACACAAAGAAAGTTACATTAAACATTTTCGGTGGAGTTCATATGCCCGAAACTAAAAATCACAAATTTAGAATCCCGAGTTCAAAATCCGGATAATTATACAGTTTTGGTTTTAAAAATCGTACGATTGATAGCATGGTTGGGCTTTCGGTCATGCGCAAGGATTTTTTCTCTCTATGGTATAACGAAAACTGGCTTTGCTTACTTAAGCTTCACGTTATAGACGGCCTGCGGCCTGGCGCAAGGATTTTCTCTTCTATGGTATAACGAATACTGGCTTCGCTAACTAAAGCTTCGCTGTATAGCCGGCCTTGGGTCGGGTGTAAAGATTTTCTTCTCTTTGGTATAACGAACACTTGCTTCGCTCACTAAAGCTTCACTTCATAGCCGGACTTCGGCCGGGCGCAAGGATTTTCTTTTCTATGATATAACGAACTCTGGCTTCGCTCAGTAAAGCTTGTCTTAATAGCCGGCCTTCGGCCGGGCTCAAGGATTTTTTCCTCTATGGTATAACAAACACCGGCTTCGCTAACTAAAGCATCTCTGCATAACCGGCAAGGATTTTCTCTACTTTGGTATAAGAATTCGGGGTTTATATTTATATTTATATTTTAGATAAATTTAGTATCCCTAGAAACTTTTACATAGAAATTTATAAAATTTGTGTAAAAATTTTTGGGGTGATTTTTCATTTCTTAAAATTTGCATTTTTCATTAGTAGACGAAAAGTAGCCCCAAAGTAAAAATTGGGATTTTATTTGGGGCCATTTTTCATTCCACGATATTGGAGTCATTTTTCATTCCACTTAAAATGCAAAAACACCCTAACGAAAAAATGGAAAAATAACCCCAAAAAAAAAACAAAAAAAATTGCGCCAAAATTGCGTGTTGTTGCGTCTCATGTAAAATTTTGGGGCCGTTTTTCATTTTACTTTTGGGGCCATATTTCCTGGGGTCATTTTGCGCACCGCCAAAAATTTGCTGCAAAAAAACTGTGTGTAAAGATAGCTGCTGTTAGATGTCTTCATAGCTGTATTTTAAATAATAAAAATATCGATATTTATATTTTTCTATCGATATTTTCGATATTTTAAGCCTATCGATAATATCGATAGTATATCGATAGTTTCCCAGCACTACCTCATAGAAACGAGGCAGACTTATATATAAATAAATAATAAATATCAACTTATATATAAAGGCTTATTTGTGTAGTTGTTTAAAGACAATTAAGTAGACTTCGGTTTATAGTCTGCTCTATGAATTGGGTTTAAAGCCTTAAAACTCTGATTTTTTTTTGACAAATTTTAAGCCTTTATTGTGGAAAATTGGTACAAATATGGAAATTACTCAGATAAACACCTGTCATCCCATAAAACGAGCCTACGTTCTGTTACCCTCGCGTCGAGAAACTTTTCGATTGAAATATGTGATATGAAACAAAAATGCCATATATTGAAACAAACAGCTGTTTTTCTCACTAAACTGCATCTGTAACTTGTTTTGGCGAGTACAAGCTGTCACGTAAGGAAATTACTCGCCAATTTACAGAAAATGTGTGTCTGTAACATTTTTGTGAGAAAAGTTCCCGCTTTGAACTTTAAAACAAACTAACGAATACAAATGGGACGAGAAAAAATTTCAAAATTTAAAGATGCAAAATACAAAGAATAATAATAACAATATTTTGTTCCTTTCATTTAATTGTTTAATTATTTTGCATTTAACATTTTTATAAAATATACGAATGTTTTTAAAGCTCGTTTGCAAACAACAAACATTAAAATCGCACTTTACATTATTTAGTACAGCCGAAGGTTGTATTTTCGCCGCCGTCGTTGAAAAGTTTTCAATTTTAGTAAATTTTGGTCGCTGTCAACAATATGTGTGACTGGCGTTCTCAACGTCTGCAATGTCACATCGGCGGCTTCGAGTGCAATGTTGTGGCATTGATAACGTGACGACGTAATTTCTTTTGATAGTTTTCGACAAGCAAAAAGTTCTCACTAAAGTTACAGAACATGGGTACTGATCTCATAAACGAAGGCGCCCCTCCCTTAGACAGTATGCCACCGGGGACATCAGCCAACAGTCAGTCCGGTGCCCTGCTCTCCGGCGGCTACTGACTTCCATGGCACCAGATAGATAGGATCTCAGCGGGCCTTCGGTCTCAAGGCATCCAAAAGACATCAAAGATTTTGAATCTTTGCCGGATCCCAGGTTTGACTGCTCTGATTATGCCACGGAGAATTCAACACCAATAGATGTAAGTTTATCCTTAAGATGACCCCATACGGCCGTGGGGGCCTTAATTGCTACAATTAATTATTTTTAAAAGCAGTGCTTATCGTTCGCCTAGGACTTTCACCATCTTTCTGGCAACATTTGGATTACACGCCAAAAGAACTGCTTACTTTTTGAGGTCAAGAACGAATTAAGCCAATTTCGAATAAGTTAATTTTTGCATAGAGGGAGACACACAGTGGTCGGACAAGGCAGCGTCTAGACTATAAGATGAGTGCGGTTAAACTTTTCAATTACTTTTTTTTTAAATGATCTTGCAACATATGAACGAGCGATGTCATGATGGAATATCATGTCTTCATGTCTAGGCATTTTTTGACCAATGCTTTCTTCAAACAAATAAAATTTTTTAATAGAATATAACTTTAACGTGCTAAATTCCCAATTCAAACTCTGAAACTGAAAAACACTGAAATTTATTGTTTTTTTGGGGGATAAGCTAGTTCCATGCGTATTTCACTGGATACTTAGGCCAGATCATCAGTAAACCTTTTTCCAAACATTTTAGAAAAGCTTAAGATATTATGCTTATTGAAATCTAAATTGAATGAGAATTACTACCACTCAAGTCTGCATTGGTTTGGTCCAATTGCAGAAGCTCATAATTGATCGGACATTTTTAGTCCCACCAAATATTGAGAATTACTTCAATAGCAATTGGAAATATATTTAGTAAAAAACTGTCTTAAAAACTGCTAACAAATTTATGAGATTTTCCGAAAAAAAAAAATACACAAAAGTATTTCTTAATTTCGCTTAAGAGTTACTATTTTTAGACTGTTCGAGTTTTCTTTAATGATTTTTTTGTTTATTCTGAAATAAGTTGCGTTGTTCTGTACCACCTTAATAGTTTTCATTTATATGTTTGTTCAATAACCGCAACGAGCCAAAAAATATGAAATCTGACATTATCGCAAATGTAAATACAGCAAGAAAAGAAGTTTTATTTAAATATGTGAAAAATACAGGGCGCTAACGGACAAATGAAACTAAATTAAGTTTGAAATGAAAAAAGAAATTATAAACTAGAAAATAAATATATATTTTCTATTAAAACAAAATCAATAAGTTTGGATCGTTGGTAAAAAAAATCAGATTTTTTTAGTTTTTGCGTTTTCAACACCCTGTACTTCATTTTAAAGCAGCCGTGTGTTGGTTGCGCCATTACTTTCATTTCGTTAAATGGATATATAAACAATAACCAAAAGTACACATCGTCCTTTGTTTTAAGGATAAATTGTTGGAGTATCCTTTTTTCGCTATCGTAATTTTATTGAACAAAAATGCTTTTTAATGCATTTTCATGTATTCAATTTTTATCGTTACCCTGCTAAAAAAATATACGAAATAAAAAAAGTAGCAAAAACAAAAGCACTTACTCCCAATTAATGAACAGGAAACTGAAACCGAAACATGAAATATTAAGGTTTATGAAAACGCTCAGAGCAAACGGGTGAATATTGAAATATTCGAAATTTGATTATAGATATAAAAACAGAGTTTCAAACAAAAAATATTAGTATAAAAATTTTTTTTATGTCTTATACAGTCATAATTAATTATTTTTTCTTATATAAAGTTTACTTTTGATGAAGTTCGAAATTTCGAACATGTTTCTGAACATAATATTTTTAGATTTTTTTTATAATTTAGAGTTAAAAATTTAAAATTCTTGCTTTTGGTGCTATACTTGTAATCTTGAACTTGAAAAACTTTCGAACAAAAGGGAAGGGGTTTCGAAAATTTAACTTTAAAATTTGGATAAAAAAAATTATTATAATACAACTTTAAACAGTTATAACTTACTAACATAAATTATCTTAAGTATAATTTTGGCATAAATTCAAGTTTCGAAGTTAAGTTTGAATTTTCGAACGTGATTACAAACATAATATTTCTTTAATTGCTTTGTAATTTAGTTTAAAGAAGTTGAATTAATATCATTTGGGGATATATTGGTTTATTTTAACTTCGAAAAACTGGAAACAATAGGTAAAATTTTCGAACTTAAATGAAAAGGCTTTCGAGTATAAAAATTTTTAAATATGTATATTAAAAAGTCATAATAAATTAAAATATCATGTTAAAAGTTTATGTTTTGATTAAATTTTAGCTTCGAAAATTAACTTCGATTTTTCGAACATGTTGCCAAACAAAACATTTTTTAAGTCTCTTTTTGTAATAAATGCTTTTAAGCTGGTTTTTTATCTTATCGGAATATTTTCGATTTCGAAAGTACAAAATTTAAAAGAAAAATTATGTTTATGAATTCGAAATTTATATCGAATATGTTAAATAACATTGCAAATTTTCAGTCGTTTTGTAATAAATCCTTTTTAACTTCAAATATGTTTTAGAAGTGATGAATCATTTACAAAAACTGTTTTTAATTATATTTGAAAACAAATAGAGTTTTCAAGTCCGATTTTTTAATATGTTTAAGGCATTAAATTTAACAGTTATATCTTCCCAGTAAAAAAAATTTGGGGTTTTTTAAGCACTTAAGAGAAAAAGCGCATAATCGAGCGCTTCAATAAAAGAGCTTTTATAAAGCAGTAACTGATATAGAATAAAATATACAAAAAAGCTGCTGTTTTAGTGCTGACAATGAAGAAGGTTGCAAACCGAAAAAAATAAAAATATGCGAAAATTATTGGAAAAAGGCATTTAAACAAAAGTAAAAGCAAAACATTAATGAATATGTTAATATAGTAAGCCCCTTAAAAGCACTTTAGGAGTGCTTTGTTTGCATGTTAAAAGAAGCGCTTATGGTAAGCAGAAAATAGTCCTCCAATCCGGGAACACCCCAAACAAAAATCAGGCATCCCATCAGCAGGTTTGAAGCGATTTGTGGTATGAATTCATACACAAAACCTGCTCCTTTTGGAGCACATTTTTTACTGGGTTGTAACTGAATGAAATAATAATTTTAAAATATTTATTTTTTCAAACTTTGAAAATTTTAAAAATTGTATTAAGAAGTTAAAAAAGGTACTCATTTTTACTTGCTTCCAACATTTGTACTTCTTTGGGAGCGAAGTTTAATATTTTAATATTTTTTATTGTAAAATATTTTGCGTATTAATATACATTCCTCGGGTTTTGATACGATTTTATTTCGAGATTTTCTAAACTTAATCAAGGTACTCCCTTTACTGACTTCTAAATATTATAACTCCCTTGTATGTAATGAGTCATATAAATCAAAATAATTTAGTGCATTTGTCAAGTACTTTTAAATTAGTTTCTTTCGAATTCAAATACTTGATTACATAAGAAATTACGGATTTTATATTAAAAGGTACTTCTTTTATGCTTTTATATGATGGTACTCCAAAAAGAATAACTGAGATTTTCGATTTAAAACTTTTTAATTTTTATATTGATGTTTTAAATGTATTTGATATTTGATTTCATTAAAATTTACTGATTTTATTGGATGATTTCCTAGATTTTATTAAGGTACTCCCTTTAATAAGTACTTTCACCCTCTTTATTTTAAGATCTTCAATATATAACTTTTATTGTTTATTTAGTACTTTTCAATTTAATTTCATTTTCGATGTTGTAGTGCCTCTTGGCACTAATTATGATAGAAAAAAATAATATATGAAAAAGGGTTGCGAATGCTTGCAAAGCAAAAATGCATTTAAAATAATTTTTTTTAGCACAAAAACCAACAAAAAATTATTTCAATATTCTGAAAAACATATTGTTCGAAACTTAATCGAATAATGTATGGTTAAAATGATAGCAATGGAACAAAAATCTCTTTATGTACAAAACATCCTTCCTTCCTGCCAGTCTGGGTGAGTGAGTGAGTAACTGCAAGGCCTACCTACCACTAGGCTGGATGCTTTCATTACTGACATGCACTCGTTTGGTTGTTGCTGTTACTGTTGTCGTCATCGTCATCATCATCATCATCATCATCAACGTCCTGTTAGCAGACACCACAACAACATGCAACATCAGCAATGAACAAAACAACACATGTCATTTTATTTTGGGTGGCAAATACAAAAGCAACAAATAAATATGAATAAAATAAAAAAAAAAAAAACAAATCAGCACTTCAAATTTGAAGTGCATTAATTAAAAAATATTTTCTTTATTTGCAAAAACAAAAGACAACAAAAATTTTTATAGATGAATATTTGTAAAAAAAACTGCTAAACAGACAGACAGTAAGACAGCCACCATATTTACTGAACAACACTTCACCATCCATATGAAATGTGCCTCCAATAACGGCAAACTGTGAGCCTGAAAGTCATGCCGGAATTTCATTGACTGAATGTGCATAAATACAGGAAATTGCACAAAATGCAACAAGAAGGATATTATTGTCCTTTTTTTTGGTTTTTGATTTAAGGACTTTTGCAGCGAATACATTTGAAAATAAAAATTGCATTAGCAGACTTTTATTTTTTCATTAAAATCTATAAGAGAACAATGAGATTTGGTAAAGCCTAAAGCAGGGTGGTAATATGGTTGGTATGGGGTAAATTTTGAAACAAAAGATTATAAAATATAGAAAAAGAGAATATAACAAAGTTAATTAAGTATTTAAATCAAATAAACCAACAAGTGACAGGTTTCACACAGGATTAAAAGTATAATAAAATTTAAAAAAAATACTAAAAAGACGTGATACAGACCGATTCATCTTTTTTCTCTAGAAGAGAAGCCTTTTTATTCAAAAGAAGCTCTTTCAAAAAAATATTTCCAAATAAATTAGCTTTTTTAAAAATATGCACTTTTCCTTCTTAAAATTAACGTTTAAAAAAAAAAAAAAAATTACTATTTTGTCACAAAATGCTCTTTTTGCCCAAAAACACAATTTTTTTAAATGCATTTCTAAACAAAATGCACTTTTTTTTCTTAAAAATGCGGTCTATGAACAAAAATGTAAAAAGTTTCCTTTTCGCAAAAAGCAGCTTTCATTACCCCTATCCTTTCTAATAAACTAAACATTTTATAGCAGAAAATTCAATTTTTAACGAAATTGTTGCACTTTTTGAGGAAAAGTTTGCATTTTTACAGGAAAAGGTTGCACTTTTTACAGGAAAATGTTCCACTATATACAGAAAAAGGTTCCACTATATACAGAAAAACATGTGCGTTTTAAAGAAAATATTGCAAATTTTATAAAAAACTTTACACTTTTTAAAAAAAGGTTGCACTTTTTACAGAAAAACTTGCACTTGTTAAGAAAATGTTGCACTTTTTACAGAAAATCTTGCACTCTTTAAGAAAATGTTGCACCTTTTACTGAAAAAAATTTGAAGTTGTGTTTTTTTTGATCGAAAAAGTTGCACGTTTTAATAGTTAAGGTTATCGTTTAATAGAAAAAATTGCACTTTTACCGAAAAGGGTTGCACTTTTTACAGAAAAATTTTTATTTTTGAACAAAAAGTTTTATTTTTTAACAAAAAAGTTTACAAATTTTTTCCAAAAAAAAATTGAGTTTTGCACAAAAGTCGAAATTTTTTCAAAAAATTTTTTTAAAAAATAACATTTTTAATTTTTCTACAATGCTTAACTTTTTTTAAACATAAAACGTTACACTTTTTTACAAAACGTTATACTTTTTTTACAAAAAGTAGCAATTTTTTACCCACACCAAAATAGTGGAGAGGTTAATATGGGTTTATGGTGATGTATGTAGCACTTAAATATATTGCTCCTAGGACCTTTAAGTATACCGATCTACTTTTTGAGTCGATCTAACGATGTCCTTCCGTCCGGTTGACTGGCTGGTTGTCTGTCAATGTAACCTTGTGCGCAAAGTACATGTTGCAATTTTAAAGATGATTTGATGAAATTTTTACATACATACGTCTAAATTGTCATAAGGACAAAATTGAAAATATGATTAATCTGTCCCTTTTTTCAAAAGACCCAATTCAAACTTCTTTCCTGAGTAGTCAGCCTTTGTGCTTTTAAGCTATCTTTTTATGTTGGTGTTTAGATTTAATTTGGCTCAAAAATATTCTTGTCGTAACAAAAGAAGACATAAATTTTTGCAAGGAAGTTTTAGAGTTTTTTATACTTTTAGAATGTCTCTTCTTTCATATTAATTTCAATAATTTTGCTTTCTATTCAATTAAAATTTTTTCATTAAAAAAAATCTCAATTACTAAAAACTTAATGATGGTTTTAAGTTTTATCTCTTAATTCAGAAAAATTTTCCAATTACTCTTTTAAAATTTAAGTGCACATCAATGGAAAACTACTTACATTTGTCATGTTGTCCATTGGCAGAATTATTTAAATATAGAATGCTGGCTGCCGTTGTTGCTTTTGTTAATACAGCCAGTAACTGCTACTTTTTTTTATTACCGTTGCAACTTGTTTAAGTCCTTTACTTTTCAATTATAACAAACATTAATCAATATTAATTATAATTATCCATTGCCTTGGCATCCACAGGTTTAAAGGATGTTGTAAACTGGTTTGAGATTGAATGCAGTTTTCCTTCAATGTCTAAAAGATAAATTTGTAGTTTAAAAAAAAATATTTCTGGTTGATAATTTTTAAATTTATATTTTACTTTGTAGGAGAAAGGCAATTAAAATATTGTTTTTCAAGTTAGACTTAAGAGATTCCTTAATGTTAGTTAAAGATGACCATTTTCTTTTTTTTGCCCAAGAGCCTGCTGTCGTTGTTAAGAAAAACGCTGCTGGTTGTTAAGCGTTAAAGGTGTCACTTGTTTTTGCTGGGAGCGCAAAAATATCTTTTTGTATAGTACTATTTGGACAACAAAAAACTTGTTTTTAGTACAATTTAATTGGGTAAATTTATTAAAAATTTATGAATGTTTAGAGAAAAATTTTGTTGAACAAATCACAAATTTATTACGCAAATATTGAAAAACAGATTTTATACTCTGCACAAAAATCACGGTTTTTTCTGGTACTTCTATATAGTCGAGAGTGTAGTATTTAATGGAGACTATAGTTGAGAGCAGAAACCGAACTAAAATTGAAAATATAATCAAGATCATAGGCCCAACTTTAATCGAGAATATTGTCGTGACCACAGTTTAGAGTCGATAACTTGGACTGGAATATAATTGTGTGTATAGACCAGAATAAAATCGAGTCTACAGACTGGGAACTGTATTCGAAACTTTAGTCGGGACTGCAGACCGCACTTTAGTTAAGATCGTAATATTGTTATCGAGACAATGGATGATACCATAATCCAGGCAACAATAAATAAATATAGCAGGGACTTTAAATCAGGCAATTGTTGACCTTACAGAACTGATGATAAATGATAAGATAGTTAAGGCTGGTTTTTTGAGATCTCAGTTAAACTAGCTTTAGTTAATCTGAAAGCAGATTTGTGCCACCATTACCAAGTTTTTACACAAATTTTTACGGAACTTAGCTGTTATTGATCTTTATTGAAATAATAAAAAAAACATTTCACCGGAAAAATCTGAGTTTCTAAATACGTTAAGCTAAGTTTAAGCTAATCCACATCTCAAAAACCCGGCCTTAGTATAGTCGAAAGAATAGATTACTCTATTTTCTGGACTACAGATTAAACTACAGTCTTAACTATAAATGAAACTATAGTCTGAACTTTAAATTAAACTTTAGTCTAGACTAGGATTAAACTGTAGTCTCGACTGTAGAATAAACTATAGTCTCGATTTTATATTAAACTGTCCATTATGACTATGGATTAAACTATCGTTTTGACTTAAGATTTAACAATAGTCTCAAATATAGAATAATCTTTTGCCTTGCTTTAGGCTAAATTACACTGAAAATAAAAATCAATCCATCCGTACTTAAATCAAGCCGCGGCGGTGTCAAAAGTGCGGTAAGTACGGATTTCCTTAAATCAAATACATAATGCTTGATTCAAGTGTCGCGTACTTAATATAACCCGAAACGGGACTGACTTAAGCAAAAGTAAGATACAAATTAATTTAAAAATGTGCTTGATTCAAGAATTTCTAAGTTGGTTTCATCCCGAATTCGTACTCAAAATAAATCCGAAAGTGAAATAGATTGATTCTAATCTAAACATTTAGTACCCCGAAAAAACAGAGAGGGAAAGAGAGTTACAAATGTTTGTTTCAACTTTGTGCTTTCCCCCCTTTGCTTACAAAAGAACTCACAATTTTAAGACACCAGCAGCGTGTCCAAAATGGTTTTCATAATCATTCTACTTTAAAAATTTGAATGTTTTTCCTAAATAATTTTAACAAATAGAATTTGGGAATTTTTGCTTCTTATTTTACTTTTTAAACATGAAAATAATGTAAATATTTCTTAGAAATTGGGAATTATTTCCTTGTGAAGGTTACTTTATATTATTATAAACATTTTTTTTTTAATTTTTTTCGAATTTATTCTATGAGTTAAATTTCAGTTATGTATTTTGTAAAGCTTTTTTGTAATAGTTCTATTCCTTTAATTTTTTCAGAAATGACTTTATACACTACCAGACTATTATATTGTATTTTCTTTTTACATTTTACCTTAGCCTTCCTTTGGAAAGCAATGAGGTATATTGAATGTTCAGAAAAATTTACAATTATTAGACACCAGCAGAATGTAATGCATTTTCTGGCCCGATACGGCCTTCGTCAGCATTCTTTGTGTCTCACTGGATAGTGTTACTTTATAAATTGAACGTATTTAACTCAACTATTTTAACAATTAGAAATTGGGAATTATTTCCTTGTGAAGGTTACTTTATATTATTTATTTTTATTTTTTATACTATTACAAAAAAGCTTTACAAAATACATAACTGAAATTTAACTCATAGAATAAATTCGAAAAAAATGAAAAAAAAATGTTTATAGTAAATATTTCTTCTTGTAATTTTGTTGTTCTTTCTACAGAATACAATCAAATCGTTTTTAACTGTTTTTAGTGTTGTTGTTTCTACAACCAACTTTTACAAATACACGCGCATGCACTTATCTAGAATACAATGATTAGAGGTGACACTAATAAGTTCACTGAGAATAAAACGCTTACTTTGTAATTTTGCTCTCAGAGTGGCACGGCCAATGAAAAGTTCGAGCTTTTTTTTACTTGATTAAATGATTTTATACTTATTTTAAGAAATTCCGTGTTTAGTTTTCGAAAGTAGTCCCATTTCGGATTGTTTTAAGTACTTTTTAGTTTTATTCGCACCAAAAATTTTAAGTACAACTCGTACTAAAAGTGTAAAAAACTTAAATTAAATTAAGTTTTTTTCTTTCTGTGTAGGTATAGTCTTAGATTATAGACTTAAGCCTTAGTTTCGATTATAGATAAAATTAAAGTCTTGACTTTAATCTCAACTTAAGTATCTACTATAAACTATGCAATAGTCCCCCACCATCCACAGCCACCAATTTGTTGCATTCGTGGAGAACGTTTCGTTTAGCTTAGGAAATTAAAAAAAAAGTTTTGTTGAAGTTTTAGTGCCTCGCCTTTTTTTCCTATTTTGCTTTGTCTTGAAATTTTTGTTTTATTTCTTATGCTGCCCTTTTGGCTCCCACTACACCCACTCTCTTTCTTGGCCCAATATAAAACTCGTATAGCATAAAAACGAGAGAAAAAGTCCAATAAAAAATTAAAGGAATCAGTGAAAAATATTCCAAAAGGCAGTCAGTAAGTCAAACATTCAAAGAGAAAAAGAGTCCAAACACTTTAAGACATAAAGGAATAAAGGCAGAAAAGAAGAAAAACAACAACTATAAAGTATTTATCATCGCCTCTAAACAATTTGTTGTCCAAGTCTGTAAGAATTGGTTAGCTGTTTTTTCGCCAAAACAACTCACGAAGTTTATTTGTGTAGTTTTCACTTTATTTTCAGCACTTTTTATACCCTTCACCGGAGGTAAAAGGGTAGTTAAGTAAGTTTGTCATTCCGTTTGTAATTTCTACAACATTTATATGAGACCCTATAAAGTACGTATATTCTGGGTCCTTATGAGTAGCGAAGTTGATTTAACGACGATATCCGTCTGTGCGTATGTTCGTGTCTGCTTAAATGGGTATTCCGTTGTTATAATGACGCCTAGTTTGTTATATATTTATGTCGCATATGCCCCACAATTTTTGAGACTCAGCCAGATCGGTCCATAAATGTCTTAAATATGAACAAAAAACCATGACAGCCTCTCATTGTTTCCATAAAATCCCATTTAGTTGTTCTTTTATACCCATCGCATCGAAAGCAAGTAAGTTCTTTTCTATTCTTTTGTTATTTTTGAGACTTTTTTGCGTTTTTTACATATAACAAAACATACATGACTGAAAAGCTAGGGGCAGGGCAGGCTTCATGGTTATCAACTAACAATATCCGATAAAAGTGGGCGTTCTGTTCTTACCCAACCATGGTGAAGTGTATATAAGATTCGGCATAGCCGAATATAACACTCTTCCTTCTTTTTTTGCAAATCATTTTGTTTTTCGTTTCCTTTTCGTTGTTTTTGTTTTACTCTTTAGTAATTTTGTTATAGCATAACTAAAAAAACGACATCCAACAAAATATCGTTGCCAGCAGTAGTAGTAGCAGCAACCAGATTATTGCATCCAATGACCTCGAACTTGTGCCGGTTATTCATTTTTAGTTCGTGCTGCACACAAAAATACTAAAAATCGCAATAATAACAACAACAACAAAAATAAGCTAAAACACCAGCAACTTCAAATACTGTTTTGAGAGTGTGACTGATTTTCAAGATGAATTGTTTTGGCTTTGAAATAAAAACCAAAGATAAAAATGTAATAAATTGTTTAATTTACGGTCCAGAAAAAAATACAACAGCAGGGAGGGAATTAAGTAAATTATCAACATTAAGGCAAAAAAAAAAAAAAGCAGGGCAACCAAGAAACTTCAGACAATAACTATCGATTGTGCTAACGATAAATGGGTCGCTAGTTTATATATCAGCAGAATAATAACCTCCCCCTGCATATATCTAACCTCTGCTGCTTTATAGCATACAATCAGCATCTGCTGAATAGAAGTAGCACCTAGAAATATAATTCAGCAGGCCGAACTTACATACAATGGTCGAAAATCAGCCCTTAAATCCAATTTTTAAAGATCTCCCTTCCCAAGACTTTGGGTATAAACCACAACCTCCACTTGATCCCCGAGGGGCCTAAACCAATAGCTGGAACAGAGCCGTGCCTTTGGGGCAACTGACTCCCTGACATATATCTTAAAAGATATACATATGTATCAATTTTAACTCTGCCGAATTGCAGGTTTTGTCTGCACCTGATTTCCCCAGAGGAAAAGAAGAATATCCGTTTAACGTTAACTTACATGCACCTGAGTGAACCAGAAGCTGTGATGGCGGAGAGTACGTTGAACATCTTCTCAGTCAGTTTCCTGCATTGGTGAAATGGAATCCGCTACTTTAGGAAAATTGTATAATATCTCTGGGTTCATTTCGAACTCCTTTAAATGTTCGATTTAGTTGAACGGTGGGAATTCTGTTTAGTTGAATCACATGGTATCGCAATAGATCAATTGGGGTAAGTGTGTCAGTTGTATACTGACTGTAAGTTGAGTACTGTTGGAATACACAAGGTTTTCGGCTACAGACGTTTTGACTATGACTGCACTGAAGTATCGACTAATGACTACACTGAAATATCAACAATAAAATACACTATAGTGTATTCGATAGACTACACTATAGTATTGAATATAGACTATACACTAGTTTCGACTAGAGACTAGACTACACTATTATCGCATCTATAGTTTGCTTAAGTCTATAAGACTTTATACTATAGACTTTAGACCTTTTGTTATTTTTTAACTTTAAAAAAGTATATTTTATGACAATTTGTTAGAAACACATTAAAATTTAACTCTCTTTCTTGCTTAAATTCTGTCAAAAAGTTACATAATTAAAGCTTAAAATAAAAATATTCTAAAAACTGAAACTGGTGCAACGTATTTATGGTATAAAACTTATAAAAAAATTCTCTACAAAATGCAAAACAAAAAATTCAACTTTAGACTGGGTTTAACGAAAAAAGAAAAAAAATTCCAGTTTCGTTTTCAATCAAACGAAAAAAAATCAAGCTGCTCGGCCATACACCATGTTTTGTTTTTTGTTTTTTTTAAGAAAAAATACTCTAAAAAAAATACTTCACAGTGGTAATAAAACAAAAAATCCAAATAATATAAAAAATTCTAAAACAAAATACGATGAACAGAACGAAAAACAAATAAATTGTGAAACTACAAAAAAAAAAAAAAAAAAAAAAAAAATCGAACAACCAACAAAAAGTATTCACAATAAAACTCAGACGAACTTGAAAAATTTTTAGATTTGAAGTAGTTTTATTTTTGTGTGGCTGCCTGGAATTGTGTGTCTGGCCGGTTGTCGGAGAGCCAGGCACTTAAACAAATAAAACTGTGGCATGCGAACGCAACACGAACGACCAGACAGCCAGATTTACTTGTTCGTTAAACAGAGTTAATCCAGCCGGATGAAGGAACAAAAGCAGGCAAAATCGAATGGAATTGAGTAGTAAAGTGGAGATAGATGGTAAAAGGTGCAGAGTGCAGATGGGAATATGGCGAGTGCCAGTGTGCATCATTTGGTTTTTAACACAAAAAGGGGTTGAATAAAAGAAATATACATACATATGTATATATATAATTTGGAGTAAAATGTTGAAACTTTCATAGGGACGTCCAGATTTAAAATAAAATTGTTATATTCTGTTATAAAATCATATTTTTCTGACCATTAAAGTAGGGCTGCCAGAAGTTTGAACCTATCAACCAGGACACATAGAAAAAATGGATAAAAAATACACCAACAAAAAAGTTTTTTTTTATACATATGTATGTATATGTAAAAACCATCCATTTAAAATTTTTAAATCCAACAATAAATGAGGCTATAAGAGCAGAAGTGGTGTAACCCACAATTTAATTTGGTTACGGTTCTGGTGTAATAAATGTTCTTTGCACTGTTCTTTACAGTGCAATAGTCGAGTTAGCCAACTGTTTGTAACCAAAGCAGATGGCGCTAGAAACATAGTTTTGCAAACCAAGTACTATAGTGCAAGAGTAGTGTTAACTCCTCATTATCTCATAATAAGTAGTCTAGGGTTACACCACTTCTGCGCTGATAGCCTCATATATAAAAAAATTAACGTGTACATGTACATAAAAATGATGAAAAATAATAAAAAGAGGAGCTTAAAATGTTCTAAACTATAATACTGTTCAGAAGATTGCACTTTTTCTAGAACTTAATTTCGGTCTTTGATATTGTAGTTTTAAAACAGGCAGCATGTCATATTAAAATTAAACTTACATTTAATAATACTCTCCAGTGTTTCAGTCTTTAACGAGTTTCTTTTTTTAGTCCATTGAGCAGACTAAGTACTCAACTTGAAAAAGTCAAAATCTTTTGATTTTTCTTCAACCAACTCGTCAACTGTCAAACTCATTAATTGACAAAGCCATACACGCTTTGATTTGGACAACAACCGACTCATTGACAATTGAATTGAAACGTGTATGGGCTGCTTTAGAGAAAGCAATTTGTTGTCGGTTTTCGATTACTTATAAAAGTTGTTTACACGGTATAACTTTTTACAGCAACTAGTTGAAACAACATTTGAAAGAGGTTCGAGTCTCATCTTTAAGTTAAACGACGTTTACACCAGATAACAGTTGAATTTAATTAAAGTTGTTTATACAATTGCCTTATGATAGCAGTGTTACAACAGAAATCTTGAACTTTTTTAACAACTAAAACCAGCAAAAAACAAATTTTTTGTCTTGACCTGTACAAAAAACCAGGACAATTTATAGTGGACCAGGACACCAGGACAAGTAGTCTAAAACCAGGACAATCCTGGAAAACCAGGACGTATGGCAGGCCTACATTAAAGGCCTGTTTACACGGTAATACAATGTATTACGACATTGCAAACAATGATGTAGAATGCAGTGTTACCACCAGCAAAATTCAAAATTACACTTGAGATGAAGCAAAATTACCCGATTTAAATAAAATTACACCTAATAAAAAATTTAAGTTTTATTTAATAAAAGACATTTACAAAGAAAAAATGATCATTGCCATTCCTTTATGATGGGTGTTTTTTTTTAGCCCGAAAGAACTAACGAAAGGTTAGCTGTCAAACGAACTGTCATACGAACTGTCATACGAACTGTCATACAAACTGTCTCACTTTTTCATGCGATCGATCGTAACTTATGAAGGCGATGTGTTGATTTAGAGAAAATAACCTGTTAATTAGACTTCAAGGCCGCGCGATGTGACACCTCTTGATTGTTTTCCGTAGGACTGTGAAGTCACTGGCTTGTGCTGATAAATTAGTAACAATTGACGTCTTGGAGGTCAACAGCATTGCTCGGAAAAGAGAAGCAAAATTTTACGTCTGCACTGCATTTCGTCAAGGACAGGTGCGGTGCCTATTTGTTGAGAGTCAGTTTCAATTGGCAATGCCGTGTATTAAACTGCGATTAAAATTAATTTTTTTGTATTGTCTACCATTTCACCCCTTATACCTTATTTAGTAAACAAAATGCCTGCAGGGTGTTATACAACGGTCCCTTTCGAAATTCAGTTTTACAACTGTTAAGGGCGTTACATATTCTTTAAACTAGAGCATTTGAAAGTTTCCAGACACAAACAAAATTAATTATATGTTGGAATATTGGAAACATTTCTACCCCCAGGCTAGATTGTAGTTTGAATAACTTTTTTCAATAAACTTCAAGTTCTAAATCACAATAATGGTCATATTTATCCAAATCTAAGAGCCTACCTTGCGACATTTATCACCAAACTTTTGAAAATTTATATTTAATGATTGAAGTCTTCCCTTAAAAGAAACCGAGACTTTGGTTCAGAAGACTGTGTGTATCAACAATATTTAAAAAGAAATAAATGTCATCACTGAAATCGAATCTTGATTTTATTTGGATATCTGAAGTAAGAATTTCAAATAACACCTGAATTACACCTATGAGAAATTACCCACGACAGAAAAATTATACCAAATTCGGGTAATTACCCACAAAGTGGCAACACTGGTAGAATAAGAAAAATCTTATCATGTAAAAGCAAAATGTATTGAGTAAAAGAGAATACGGATACAAAATCTGACAAGCGGTCGGTAAATGCTTTTTCCTAAACCATTTTAGAAACTTATGTATTCTCATCACACCAGAGGTGTATTTTTACAGAGTATATTGAAGGTGATAGCATTTGTATACAATTACAAAACAACTAAAATCAACTCAGGAAATTTTCATGTTGTTTTTGTAAATATTTAAAACTCCAACCATCTGCTTTTTTGTTATTGTTTTTGATTTTACTTATACCATCCGTGTAAACATAAATTATACTTACACGGAGAGAATTTCATAATATTTTGATTCTACAAAGTCGTAATACATTGTATTACCGTGTAAACTGGCCTTAAACAAATTTTTGCAAAAGTTTTTGACATTTAAATGTCTCATATAACCGGTCGGTATAACAGGTATTAAAATCAGTACAGTGAACAAATAAGTGCCCGAGATATTCCTAATATAACTGACAATTCTCAACAAATTATCTGCGTAATTTAACTATTTTCATTTTTTATTATTCTTTTCATGTGTGAAATTTTTTAACTGATTTTAATAATGAATCTTTAAAAAACAAAAAAAAAAAAAAATACCCCCCTAATAAAGACCTGCATTTAATAGTATCCACAATTCGCAGTAGCCAAATGTAAATAATACGCACGTCACACTGAAAATTGATGATTGAAAAGTAATGGCTGGATTTTGTAAGCGTTTGGAAAATAAAAACTAAAATTAAACACTTTTTTAGTTAAAAACAACAAAAAAATAAATAAAATGTTTTAAAAGGTTTAAAGTAAAAAGATGTTTTGTGAAGAGATTTTCAAAAAAATGTCAGAGTTGGAATAGAGTAGACAGATAAAATGCAAAGGGCAGACGTATGGATAAAGTGATGGCAAAGATTAACTGATTAAAGTACATAAAATCAATAAATGTAGAATAAATTTCTTTAAGCAAATATTTAAATAAAAAAAAACTTTAAAATATAAAAATTTGGAATAGAAATTTTATACTTTCTTAATCAAGCTAAAGTTAAATAAATTATTTTTATGAAGACAAGAATTTTACAACATGAAATGAATAAAAATGTATTGGTAAATTTTCATTCTTGACTGACCGGGGAATTGAACCCACCTACGTTCACGCCCAGGTTGATTTTAAATGTCTCTATATTATTGCACAGCTAAAATCTGGCCTAGGGATGGAGTACAAACTAGTCTAAAAGGCTCAACTATTATCTAATCTAGATTGCTTGGCTATAGTCTAGTCTATTCTATTGAATTAATTGACAGACTGGACTTTACAATAGTCTTTGCTTAAGTCTCGAAAAATCCTCAGTTAAAATAGGAAGTGTCCTCTCAGGACCATTTACAACTACAATAGGTCTCAGAGAGGGTGACAGCTTATCGTGTTATTTCTTCAACATTCTAATGGAGATAATTTTGGAAAACTAAAAAGATTCCAAAAACAGGTACAATCACTCAAATAATGCCCACATCCTGCCCGCGTATGCAGACGCAGGCATAGATATTGTCGGGAGGACTGAAGGAGATGTTGCTGGTGCGTTTTCTTAAATTGAATTAGAGTCGTCGAAAATGGGTCTGGTGGTAAATGAGGGAAATCTGAAGATGATGTTAGCAACTGCTGGAGGGGTGCCGCGACGCAGGTTAGGTTCGGTTCCATTGGCAGCCGTGATTGAGCCCAGCTCACGTTGGTCCAGTAATTAGTTCACCGTTTCACCGTATGTCTCCCAAGGGTCGTATATTACCCAGCAGCTGAAATTCTCACTTAGCCATCCAGTCGATTCAATGAAGGAGTGGATCCTATTCAAATCAGTTGCAGAAATACACATTTCCCTATGGGGTTCTTTGACCAAACAGTCTGAGTCTTAGGTCTCCAAATGCCGGGCGATGAGGAAGAGGATGTTCCGTCAACTCTTCCTCCTCTTCGTCATCTCAACTTCTACAAAAGTCATTGTAAGCGAGTCTCAGCGTTTAGGCATGTCTTTTAATGGATCAGTGTCTAGTTATAGCCGCAATTAGGTTGCTGAGGTGAAGTCTGGACAGCGAGCTCTTTCTTCACCTATAATGGCTCAGACTTTTATGGTTTTCCCACAGGTTGTTTTAGCAAACCTCCTCTGACTGGCAATAAGATGAAACTTGTATGCGGTTAGCTGCTTACTACATGGAGCAAAACACCTATATCATACGTTCCGATTCAAGGAGGTGCCTGCATGTGCCAACGGGTCAGTCATACAGTTTCCATGTAAGCCGCGTCGAAAGAAGGCGGGATAGTTCCTTCAGGCAATACAACGTTAAGGCCGTACACGAATTTATATACTCCGGATCCGCCATAAACTAAAAGAACGCTGTCAGCACTGAAATAAAAAGTATAATCGTAGATAGCTTAAGAACAGAGCGCTCTCTCGAAGAAAGAAAATTATACGTTATAGCACACTAGATACTACCTGTGCTGCTATATGGCGCCAAATCATGGGAACTTGCGAAAGCAGATGAAGCAGTGTTGGCTATTATCTAGAGAAAGATCCTTAGCAAAATTTATGGGCCCATCTGCGTAAACGGAGAGTACAGACCTTAAACTAACTATGATCTTTACGAGCTGTATTCCGACATAAATATAGTTAAGCGCATACAAATTTAGCCATTGCGCTGGCTAGGACATGTCGGTCGAATGGAAGCGAGCGAGGCAGAAAGGCGTTAGATGACAATTTCAACGGAAAGCGGAGACATGGAAGACCGATACTTCGGTGTCGGGACCAAGTGGAAGAAGTTCCGAAAATATTTGATAATACAAACTACACTGAAAGAAAGATGCTTCATATATTTAATGAATCATTTTCATAAAAAAAATTTCCTTGGGTAAATGAAAATTTTCATTGTCTAAATGGAATTTGATAGTTATAATGAAATATTTTCGTAAAAATCGCTTCATTGGATTTCGTAATTACGTTAAAAATTTTCATTGGATATATGAAAACTTAAGTTTGTCCAAGTTAAACAAAAAATTTTAATTGGGAACATAAAAAAACAATATACAAACATAACTATATTCATAAATTAATACAAAATTGTAGTTTCCTTAAAAAATGTAAGATTTATTAATTTCGTACATCTAATGTTACATGTATGCCATTAAATTTATGAAATCAAAACATTTTTTTATAAAAGCCACATATTTCAATAATTGCCTTCATAAATTTAAATTTTCATTATGACAATAAAAATGTCATTATAGTAATGAAACAAAAACTTTCAATCCACTTTCAATCAACGTTGTTATTTTTATTATTGACAATTAAATCTCATATTTACGCTCTTAATTGAGTAAAAAACATAGTTTTTTTATCCAAAAGCTACACTGCCTCAGTAGACTAGCTGGTAGTGAGCTAGTCTATCAGCACCGAGGTTGGGGGATCGAATCCCGCCAGAGACAGAAAAAAAATAAAATAAAGTGAAATAAAATAAGAAAAAATAAAAAAAAAATAATTAAAAAAAATAAAAAAAAAAAATTTTTTTACTTTATGGAAAGTATTCATCCAATGAATAATATTCATAGAATCATTGATCCAACGAAGCGCTGCATAGGTTCCTTTTTAATGCAATTTTTCATGGGATTAATGTCAAAATTCATTGGTATTGCGAAGAAAATTCTTTCAGTGTAGAGGCAGCTGTACGAAACCAATTTGCTTGCAGATCATTTATTAAGGAGTCAAGGACCAGCAATAGGTTGTAAATCCAAATAAAGTAAAAGTAAAGTAAAGTCTTGAGAAAAAGTCATTATAAAAATCTCGAATAACTTCTTTACTAAAGTCTTGACTATTATATCTTCTAAAGTCTCAACAATAATATCTACTGTATTCTTGACTATAGTCCCTACTTGAGTCTTTTCTTAAGTGTATCTAAGAATTCATGTTGAGTAAAGTCTCTTCTCTAATCTCGACTAAATATAGTTGTTACTGTAGTCTCAACTACAGTCTCTAATAATGTGTCTACTGGATTCTCGACTATGATCTTTACTGTAGTCCCGTCCAAAGTTTCTACTGTTGTCCCGATTATAGTTTCGACTGTATTCTTATTATTTATGGTTCGTTTATAGTCTAGATTAAAGTCTCTACTGTTGTGTCTACTCCAGTAGACTTCTACAAAGTCCGTACTGTAGACTCAGCTAAAGTCCCTACTTGAAGACTTGACTATAGTCGCGAACATAGTTTCTACTGTATTCCCGTCTAAGGTCTCTACTGGATTATAGTATCTACTGTATTCGTGACTATGGTTTCTACTGTAGTCTAGACTAAAGACTGAACTTTGGTTTCAACTATAGTCTCAGCTAAACTATTATTTATGGTTTCGTTTATAGTCTAGACTAAAGTCTATACTGTAGTATCCACTATAGCATCTGGCTTAGTCTCTACGGTAGTTTCGTCTATAGTCTCTTAGTTTCGACTAAAGTCTCTACTGTAGTCTCGACTACAGGCTCTTCTATTCTGTCGACTATACTAACTACCTCTTGCCTAAAGCCTGGACTTATTTACGGTTTCGTTTATAATAAGGTCGCAAATGAAGCCCAAATAAGAAACAGTTGTTCTTTCCACATATCTTTCCTCAAATTAAATATAAATTATTTATTCTTCCCACCTTTTTTTTGCATATTTAATTTATCACTTAAATGAAATTTAATTAACAGACAATGTTGCATAAACATGTCTCTTAAACAAAAAGCGCAAAAATCCCACTTATGTATTTACTAAAGCCCTGCACGAATGCATTCGTTTCTTTTTCACATTTCTCCACACCAACTCATTGTTGTGTCAAATACTGAGTTCTTTTTTTAAAATCAATTCGAATGATACACAATGAAAAACCGAATCAACTTTTAACAGTAGCTCGTTTCAAACAACTCGTTGTTAAGCAGTAGTTTGATTTTAAAAAACAAATCAACTCAATGTATGATTCGATGTGAAACAAAACATAACACACAACAATTGTGAGTCTATAGACTCTATAACAGGGAATTCCATTTCTTTGCCCAGTTGTGCGTACCACTACTAACACATATTTTTATGATCATCAATTCAGTCGTCGATGTGACTTCGACAAGTTACATGTCTAGCGGATGCTATGTTATTTTGCTTCATCTTGACAGAAAAAAACTTTATGATGACAAAAAAAAAATTCTTTGATACCTGTAAAAGGGTTCCTTTTTCCTACGATAAAAAGACGTACCTAAATACAGAAATTATTAAGAAAAAAATAGCCACAAGAATTTGTTGGTATTTTGTGCTTGTAAAAATATTTTGGTTTCTGTACCAATCGCGTCGGTTCGGCTATTTTTTCTTAGAAAACACTTTTCTTAAGTAAGTAAAAAAAAACAAGTTAAAAAAAGGATTGTTTTGCTACAATTTAAGTGTAAATAACCTATATACATAATAGCAAATGTGACAGTAGGTAACATGTTTGGGTAGAAAGATGTGTTTCATTGATGTATTAATGAAACTTTATTGTTTCGCACTATTTTTACTGCATACTTTTTATGCTACAATTATATGACCGAGCCCAAAGAGTTAACCTTACCTATTTATGGTAACTATTTAACGAAACTTTGACCTGTTATAATGACTTTATACATTTTTGCAGGCAAACTCAGGTGCGCATTTGGTATTTTGTAAAATGTTATGATATAATTAAAATGTATGCATAGATGTTTGAAGTATAAGTAACCCAACACCGTGAATACCATTACTATTTTACTTATCACTATGAATATCCTAACTGTTTACTAAAATAACTTTTTCACGTTATAATTCTCATTTAGATTATTTTTTTTTTGAATAAATAGACCAGGGAAATGCATTTCTATGCACAAAAGTGGAAAAAGAAATTAGGAAAAGGTAATTTAATATACATCCATACCTCCATACGTAATACTTTTTTAGTGTTAAAAATATTTGGCTTATTTAAATTTAATTTTTTTAAATTTTTTGTCTACATTTATCTACCTAGTTTTATTAATTCGTTTATTTTTCTTTATATTTATGTACATACATACATATGTATACAAACATATTTAAAATAGATGTCAGCAAACGATTCATTTAATTCAAATCCTTCCCCAAGTATCTCAAATACTTCATTAAGTACGCCTGTTATTAGAAATTCAATTGTAAGAGGCGAGTTAAAAATAAGCTCAAAAAGAGGAAGAAGTAAGGTGTGGGAAGTATTCGGAAAAGTTGAAAATATGTCAGAGGAAGAAATAAAGGACGTTGTTGCTTGCAGAAAATGTTTAAATGTTTATAAATATAATGGAGCAACTACATCTAATTTAGTTCGACATAAATGTTATTTGACATCTAATAATAAGAACATCAAAAAAGTAGAAGTAAATGCAGGGACAAAACAAAATGGAACTCTGATATTTACAGAATGGATTGTGGAGAACTGCAGACCATTCCAACTAGTAGAAGATACTGGCTTTCACAAAGTTGCAAAGTTTCTTCTATCGGTTGGCGCAAATTTCGGCGAACATGTAGATGTTCGAAGTCTTTTGCCACATTCAACAACAATTTCCCGAAATATAATGAATGTTTACAATAAACATTTTGAAAAAATAAAGACTGACATTAATTCTGTGAAGAGTGTTGGTTTTGGTCTTACATCAGACCTTTGGACCGATAACTTTATTAGAAGAACATATATAGCTGTGACCATTCACTACATAAAAGATGGACATATGTTTAGTAGACTTCTTGGCATTAATTCTATGGATGGTGAACAATGTACAAGTAATATTTATTTATTTGATAATATATATTTATAAATAGGTTTATTATAAACTTTGATATATATATATGTTTAGATGATAATATCAGTCGAAAGGTAATAAAAATACTTAATGAGTTCGATTTAGATCTGGATGACAAAGCCATTATTGTCACAGATCGAGGAGCAAACATGGTCGCTGCCTTTCGGAACAATAACCACATATTTTGCATTGACCATTTACTGCACAATACTATTCAAAAAGCTATGAAAGAAGTAGCTGCTGTTTCAGAATTATGTAGTTTATGTACTAAACTCGTAAAATATTTTAAAATTTCTGGTCTTAATGTAAATTTACAAACAACCCTTAAAAGCTTTTCACCCACCCGCTGGAATTCAATTTACTATTTATTTGTTTCTGTTGAAAAAAATTGGTCCGAAATAGTTAAACTTTTGCAACAAAAAAACGAGCTCAATAGAATGAATAATATTCATTTGAACCATATAACAGCTTTGATTAAAGTTTTGGAACCTTTCGAAGAAACTTTAAAAAAGTTAGAAGGGGAAAAGTATCCGACAATACACCTTGTTTATATTTATATCCATCGCTTAAAGAAAAAATGCAATGCTGATATCAACGACTTAGAAATTACTAAAGAGTTTAAAGAAAAATTAGCAATTTTGATAGATTCCATAGTAATTCGGAATCTAACTATTTACCATAAAATTGCTGTTTTTCTTTTCCCTCCATTAAACAAATTAGTTCAATTTAGTGAAGAAGAAAAATTCACGATTAAAGACAAATGCATGCACATTATGAGAAAACACTTTCAAGAGCAACATGAATCAGAAAATCGATTTGAAAGTGAAACAGCAATATCTAGCCATCTCATAGAATTATATTCTGATTTTTTACCACCGACTGAAAATACTACACAACTTGATGCAGTATCCAATGAATTGCTAATGTATGAAAGCTTAAATGTTAGTATTAATGAAGATTTCAACATTTTGCAATGGTGGAACTTACATCAAAATGAATTTCCACTTCTCTACAAAGTGAGCTGTAAAATATTAGCAACACCTGCTAGTAGTGCAGCTTCAGAGAGAGTTTTTTCAGTAGCTCGGAATTTGATTTCTGAAAAAAGATGCAGCATTGCTTCAAACGGTGATTCTATAAATGCCATAATGTTTCTTCATTCAAATATAGAAGCAACTGAAATACAAAATGAACTTTTAAACTGTACAAATTAATATATATTTTAAACCATTTTGCTCATTATATTATTTTTATCTTAATTTTGCAATTAATTGAATTTAGCTTTTCATTTCTTTTTTACTTTTAATAAAATATTTCAAAATATATTTTTGTAAATACTATTTACAACAGGAGACGGTTTCTTAACTTTATGGTCACACTATGGAAGCCGTCATTCCACCAAGCCAACAAACAAACCAACCAACCAACAAGAATCTCTTACGAAAACCATATTAAGAATACGAACGTTCGAAAGAAACTAGAATCCAACTTCGTTTTGAAGTCTTCTTATGTAAAGTTTCAATTACATGTTGTAACAATTAGCAACATTGTTGCAACAACTACTGACGCATGCAACACAGATATTGACTGTGCCGGGGACATGATGGAATATCTTTGGCAGCCAGTACCCTGCCTTGATGGTACTGGACTAAAATGATATTTTGTGGTCTGTCCTAACGGACATTCTGTTCTGCCATTTGAGGACTAGACGATACTCGTAGTTGTTAAGAAACGAGATTTTCTTCTTTTTTCTTGCTGGTTGTTGTTGTTGTTGTGGTTGTGTTTTTGCCTAAAAGCATTATTTGATTTATTGGTGATTTCGGTGAAGATACAGGTACTTAAGATGTTGTATTTAAATTAAAACTGGTAATAAAGACAGCAACAAAAATCCTAAATCAAATTGAATAATGTCAGTGATAAATTTATATCATGGACAAATTCTTAGCAACAAAAAAGGCCATAAATGAAAATGATTTAGGGGAAAATGAAGGCAAAAAAAATTAAGAAATCTGGTAGAATGCTTTTTACAATGAAGTGAGGATTAAAATATGCTGATGCAGGTTTAAAAATGTGATTGTGACTAGACTATACGCACGTCTATAGAGCAGATAGCAATTGAAATTACAGCCTGGACTTAAGTCACGACTTTGCCATGATTGTCAAAACTACAAATGAGACTATTTACTGGACAGCCGACGGGACATTAGTCAAGACTATAGACTGGAAGTTATAGTTATTGTCAAGACCATTGAACGCACTTTAGATAATAATATAGACTGGACTACAAATAAGACAAACTAGACTAAAAACAAGTCTATATACCGTACTATAGACGAAACTATAGCCAAGGTTACAGTCCGGAATATAGAGAAGACTAAAGTCAAGACAACAGAACAAAACAAAAAAGAGACTATGACTAGACTAGACTACACTAGACCAGATAAGACTAGACTAGACCATAGACAACACTTTACTCAAGTCAACAAATCGGACTATAGACGAGACTATACTCTAGATCATAGACTGGATTATAAACGAAACAATAAACAAGCCTATAGACCGGACCATAGTCTGGCCAATCCCAATAAAAAATTTTATCATATTGCGAAGCACTAATGGTACATTTAAAAAAATAAGCGCAGAATTATGCGCTACGCAATAAGACATACAGAAATGCAGTAAAGTAAGTGATAAAACTCTCAACAACTTTTATAAAAAAAAAATAACATTTCAAGTGCTACGGCATTCCCTTACTAAGAAGCAGGTTTGTAAGGGAGAATACTAAAAAATAACTGTATCAAAACATTCAGTGTGTAAAGCTGATCGTTACATCCAACATTTTTTTATGCGCTGAATAATGCGCTTCATGTGTCAAAAATGTATTGCTTCAAAGTGGGAACTCGCCATATAAAATTCATGTCTTCCGTATGCGCAATGGTAAGCGCAACTCTTATGTTTCTCCCTTACAAACCTGCTTCGTTGGAAGCTCCATTTTTTATTGGGATATACCAGACTGTAGACCAGATTGGACTCAAGACTATAGACCGGAATATAGATGAGACTAAATTCAAGACAATAGACCGAAATAAAGTAAGACTATTATCAAGATTGTAGATCGGCCTATAAAGAGAATTATTTAAACTATCGGGTGATTTTTTAGCTATTATCTTTTCGGCAACACTGGTTTAAACAGCTGATGCACGTTTCGTGTTTTGTTTCACTGTCAAACATCTTCAGATTGGTCTATAATTTAACCATGAATCGTCTTACAAACGAACAACGCTTGCAAATTATTGAATTTTATTATCAAAATGCGTGCTCTGTTAAGAAAAATCAGCGTGTTCAGCGACGAAGCTCATTTTTGGCTCAATGGGTACGTTAATAAGCAGAATTGTCGATTTTGGATTGAAGATCAGCCAGAAGCATTGCAAGAGCTACCAATGCATCCAGAAAAAGTCACAGTTTGGTGCGGTTTATGGGCTGGTGGCATCATTGGACCGTACTTTTTCAAAGATGATGCAAATCTTAACGGAACTGTGAATGGTGAGCGCTACCGTGAGATGATATCCAACTTTTTTTTTGCCCAAAATGCAAGAGCTTGACTTGCATGATATGTGGTTTCAACAAGACGGTGCCATATGCCACACAGCACGCTTTACAATGGACTTATTGAGAGGCGAGTTCGGTGAACATTTTATTTTACGTTCGGGACCGGTCAATAAGCCGCCTAAATCGTGCGATTTAACGCCTTTAGACTATTTTTTGAGGGGCTATGTTAAAGCTCATTTCTATACACGCATGCCTACTTCAATTGACCCATTGGAAGACAACATTGAAGCATTTATTCATGAGATACCGGCCGAAATGTTGGAAAGAGCATGCCAAAATTGGACTAAGCGGATGGACCATTTGAGGCGCAGTCACGGTCAACATTTGCATGAAATAATCTTCAAACATTAAATTATATGGACCGTACTATCGATTCAAATAAAGATTTCATGCATTTTTCTGAATTTTATGTGTTTTTTTTAAACTTTCCTATAGCTCTTAAAAATTAACCCTTATTTTTATATATAGACAAAAGTTAGATAAAGACTATAGACGACCAAAGGCCAGTCTATAAACGAGACTATAATTAAAACTATTAAACAGGTTATGTAACGGTCTTTAGACTAGGCTATGACAAGACTATAGAAGACACTACAGATCGACCTATAGGCGAGATTAAAATCAGGACTATAGAATAGGCAAAAGACAAAACTGGATAAAAGACGGCATACTATAGGTGTTTATAGACCGTACTATAGACTGGACTTAAGACGAAACTACAGTTAAGTCTACACAGGAAAAATAATAATTGATTTCAAATAAAAAATTAATTTAATTTGCACTAGAAAACTTATTAATAGTATCAATCAAACGTTTAATTCACTTGACTAAACGTTTTATTTACTTGATTCAACATTTAATTCACCGGATTTAATTTTTTATTAAAACTGAAATTTTTTCTGTGTATAGAGCGAACAAGATTATAGACCCAACATTTTCCTTAAATCTCCAATCAAATACCCGTTCATTTATTCTGCCATTGTGTGAAGAACACAATTCAGCCACTAATTAGCGACACACTGTAAATTGACACTTAATAAAGCAACAAAAATCTGAGTGTGAGAACAAAAAAAACTATTTTTGCCACAAATATCAGAAAAAATCTTGTCAATAAACATGACTTGTTGCCAACACATCATAAATACTTACTACGTACAACACAATACCAAGCGTTGCAAGAATTTAAAAATGCCAACTTGTGGTATTGTAATTGTTCTCAGGCTGAAATGAAAAATATGTTGTCCGTCGATCTGTTTGCCTGCCTGTCTGTCTTTAAAGTGGATTTTCATCTATTTCATCTCTGGAGTGATTGTGTCATTGTAAATGCAATTATTTTGTTCTAGTTCTTTGGATTTCTTTAGCGGCTTTGTAGAAGGTATTCGAAAGTCTCGTGAATTGAATTGGCAACGAAGTTAACAAAGTAATGAGAGCTAGATTTTTTATTTTGTTGCCGCTATTACTCCTCTACTTGGTTAAGAAAGAGCCTATAGCAGCCTTACATAACATTTTTTTCTGCTTGGAAGAAGTATCCATCTATTTGTTGAAACTTATCATAAATAATAGAGGCAAGTCTAAAAAATTCCTGTTAGAAGAATAAGTAAAGGCAAGCGTTTACACTAGCAAAGGAAAAGAGTAGCAAGTTAATTAAAACGATTTTGTGGTTAGAAAATTAAACAGGTTATGACTTTAAAAAAGCAGTTTTCTCCAGGTTTATTTCGTATAACAAAAACACTTTAATTCATTTCAAATCCATTTTAGTGTACTTTTTTCCCTGGCCTCCTTTTCTATTTTTTTTTTTTTTTATTCTTGCAACTATTGCCTAAGTTTTTTAGCACTTCATCAACAAAAATGTTTGTGCAATTCAACGCATTTTATGAGTAGATTTTTATGTTTATAAAATTTCAAAGGCACGAAGCCGACCATTAAAGAAATATGGAAAAATCAATAGATTTTAGATTTTAAGCAAATACACGCACACACTCCAAGCAAAATTGCTAACTTGAGTTGGTAAACCTTAAAAATATTCTTAGTTTTTTTTTTTCTGTGTGGTTTTAAAGACTTTAATAGTTACAAAGATTACTTGCGACTAGACCTTTACAGTGAAATTAAGATATAATGGACGAAGGAAATTTTGATAAAAATTTCATTATGGTAAGGATTTTTAAATAAAATTTCATTAAAGTGACAATATTTTTAAATAAATTTTATGACGACAACTAAAAATGCATAAAAATATTATTAAGACGATTAAATTTTTAAAGAAAGTTTAATTGAAGAGACAAAATTTCTATGGAAAATGTTATTAAGGCGACAACATTTCTGAAGAATTTTTATTTATTTTTTAAATTTAAATTTTACAGATATGTTATTAAATCGACAAAAGTTCTTTAGAAATTTCATTAAAGCGATAAAATGAATACAGGAGAATTTCGTCAAGGCGAGAACTATAGAAATTTTATTAAGGCAACAACATTGTAGAAACAAGTGTTTATTTATATGATAAAATTTCTAAAGAAATTTTTTCGCCTTTTAAATTTTATTAAATCTATAATTTCTTATGGTGAGTTAAGGGCGATTCTATTCTAGACACTTTTAACATCAATTTTCAAATCACACCATTTGACACTTTTTTGATGCCAGTTTAAAGTAAAATAAATATATTTTATAATAATATAATTTTTTTGTGTCATGCACTTTAATGCTCTATCGTGGCTATTTGATCGTTTCATATAAATTCTTGTAAATAGATAACAATAGTATATAGAAAAATGTTACCCCTTTTAGAAATAACTTAATTTCAAATGTGTTTCTTTCTACTAGTAAATAACGCTTAAAGCGTCTAAATGTTGCACCCGTCAGAAAAGAATCGCCCTTAAGGCGAAAAAATTTCTTAAGAAATTTTTAAAGGCGACAGGTATAGACAATTTAATAAGGCTGCAAAGTTTCTTTAAACATTTTATTAAATCAACAATATTACTAAAGACATTTCAGTAAGCCAACAGTATTTTTTTTAAAAATTCTTTAAGCAGATTAGATTTTTTAGGCGATATAATTTTCAAAAGCCGACAAAATTTCTATAGAAATTTCATTAAGACGATAAATTTTCTTTAGAAATTTCATTAAGACGATAAATTTTCTATAGAAATTTTATTAAGGCGATAAATTTTCTATAGAAATTTTATTAAGAAGATAAATTTTCCATACAAATTTTAGAAATTTTTAATAAGACGATAAATTTTCTAAAGAAATTTTTTATCAAGACCATAAATTTTCTATAGAAATTTTATTAAGACGATAAATTTTCTATAGAAATTTTTATTACGACGATAAATTTTCTAAAGATTTTGTTTTTTAAGACCATAAATTTTCTATAGAAATTTTATTAAGACGATAAATTTTTTATTGAAATTTTATTAAGACGATAGATTTTCTATAGAAATTTTATTAACACGATTGATTTTCTATAGAAACTTTATTAAGACGATAAATTTTCCTAAAAAATTTTTTAGGACGATAAATTTTCTATATATTTTTATTGAGACCATAAATTTTCTTTAGAAATTTTATTAAGACGATTGATTTTCTATAGAAATTTGTATTAAGACGATAAATTTTCTATAGAAATTTGTATTAAGACGATAAATTTTCTAAAGAAATTTTTTATTAAGACCATAAATTTTTTATAAAAATTTTATTTAGACGATAAATTTTCTATAGAAATTCTATTAAGACAATAAATTTTCTATTGAAATTTTATTAAGACGATAAATTTTTTATAGAAATTTTATTAAGACGATAAATTTTCTATAGCAATTTTATTAAGACGATAAATTTTTTATAGAAATTTTATTTAGACGATAAATATTCTATTGAAATTTTATTAAGACGATAAATTTTCTATAGAAATTTTATTGAGACGATACATTTTCTATAGAATTTTTATTAAGACGATTAATTAATTTTCTATAGAAATTTTATTAAGACGATAAATTTTCCATACAAATTTTATAAAGACGACAAATTTTCTAAAGAAATTTTATTAAGACGAAAAATTTTCCATACAAATTTTATAAAGACGATAAATGATCTATAGAAATTTTTATTAGGACGATAAATTTTCTAAAGAAATTTTTATTAGGACGATAAATTGTTTATAGAAATTTTAATAAGCAAATAAATTTTCTATAGAAATTTTATTAAGACGATAAATTTTTTATAGAAATTTTATTAAGACGATAAATTTTTTATAGAAATTTTATTAAGACGATAAATTTTCTATAGAAATTTTATTAAGACGATAAATTTTCTATAGAAATTTTATTAAGACGATAAATTTTCTATAGAAATTTTATTAAGACGATAAATTTTTTATAGAAATTTTATTAAGACGATAAATTTTTTATAGAAATTTTATTAAGACGATAAATTTTCTATAGAAATTTTATTAAGACGATAAATTTTTTATAGAAATTTTATTAAGACGATAAATTTTTTATAGAAATTTTATTAAGACGATAAATTTTCTATAGAAATTTTATTAAGACGATAAATTTTCTATAGAAATTTTATTAAGACGATAAATTTTCTATAGAAATTTTATTAAGACGATAAATTTTCTATAGAAATTTTATTAAGACGATAAATTTTCTATAGAAATTTTATTAAGACGATAAATATTCTATAGAAATTTTATTAAGACGATAAATTTTTTATAGAAATTTTATTAAGACGATAAATTTTTTATAGAAATTTTATTAAGACGATAAATTTTTTATAGAAATTTTATTAAGACGATAAATTTTCTATAGCAATTTTATTAAGACGATAAATTTTTATAGAAATTTTATTAAGACGATAAATATTCTATTGAAATTTTATTAAGACGATAAATTTTCTATAGAAATTTTATTGAGACGATACATTTTCTATAGAATTTTTATTAAGACGATTAATTAATTTTCTATAGAAATTTTATTAAGACGATAAATTTTCCATACAAATTTTATAAAGACGACAAATTTTCTAAAGAAATTTTATTAAGACGAAAAATTTTCCATACAAATTTTATAAAGACGATAAATGATCTATAGAAATTTTTATTAGGACGATAAATTTTCTAAAGAAATTTTTATTAGGACGATAAATTGTTTATAGAAATTTTAATAAGCAAATAAATTTTCTATAGAAATTTTATTAAGACGATAAATTTTTTATAGAAATTTTATTAAGACGATAAATTTTTTATAGAAATTTTATTAAGACGATAAATTTTCTATAGAAATTTTATTAAGACGATAAATTTTCTATAGAAATTTTATTAAGACGATAAATTTTCTATAGAAATTTTATTAAGACGATAAATTTTTTATAGAAATTTTATTAAGACGATAAATTTTTTATAGAAATTTTATTAAGACGATAAATTTTCTATAGAAATTTTATTAAGACGATAAATTTTTTATAGAAATTTTATTAAGACGATAAATTTTTTATAGAAATTTTATTAAGACGATAAATTTTCTATAGAAATTTTATTAAGACGATAAATTTTCTATAGAAATTTTATTAAGACGATAAATTTTCTATAGAAATTTTATTAAGACGATAAATTTTCTATAGAAATTTTATTAAGACGATAAATTTTCTATAGAAATTTTATTAAGACGATAAATATTCTATAGAAATTTTATTAAGACGATAAATTTTTTATAGAAATTTTATTAAGACGATAAATTTTTTATAGAAATTTTATTAAGACGATAAATTTTTTATAGAAATTTTATTAAGACGATAAATTTTTTATAGAAATTTTATTAAGACGATAAATTTTCTATAGAAATTTTATTAAGACGATAAATTTTCTATAGAAATTTTATTAAGACGATAAATTTTCTATAGAAATTTTATTAAGACGATAAATTTTCTATAGAAATTTTATTAAGACGATAAATTTTCTATAGAAATTTTATTAAGACGATAAATTTTCCATACAAATTTTATAAAGACGACAAATTTTCTAAAGAAATTTTATTAAGACGATAAATTTTCCATACAAATTTTATAAAGACGATAAATTATCTTTAGAAATTTTTATTAGGACGATAAATTTTCTAAAGAAATTTTTATTAGGACGATAAATTGTTTATAGAAATTTTAATAAGCAAATAAATTTTCTATAGAAATTTTATTAAGACGATAAATTTTCTATAGAAATTTTATTAAGACGATAAATTTTCTATAGAAATTTTATTAAGACAATAAATTTTCTATAGAAATTTTATTAAGACGATAAATTTTCTATAGAAATTTTATTAAGACGATAAATTTTCTATAGAAATTTTATTAAGACGATAAATTTTCTATAGAAATTTTATTAAGACGATAAATTTTCTATAGAAATTTTATTAAGACGATAAATATTCTATAGAAATTTTATTAAGACGATAAATTTTTTATAGAAATTTTATTAAGACGATAAATTTTTTATAGAAATTTTATTAAGACGATAAATTTTTTATAGAAATTTTATTAAGACGATAAATTTTTTATAGAAATTTTATTAAGACGATAAATTTTCTATAGAAATTTTATTAAGACGATAAATTTTCTATAGAAATTTTATTAAGACGATAAATTTTCTATAGAAATTTTATTAAGACGATAAATTTTCTATAGAAATTTTATTAAGACGATAAATTTTCTATAGAAATTTTATTAAGACGATAAATTTTCCATACAAATTTTATAAAGACGACAAATTTTCTAAAGAAATTTTATTAAGACGATAAATTTTCCATACAAATTTTATAAAGACGATAAATTATCTTTAGAAATTTTTATTAGGACGATAAATTTTCTAAAGAAATTTTTATTAGGACGATAAATTGTTTATAGAAATTTTAATAAGCAAATAAATTTTCTATAGAAATTTTATTAAGACGATAAATTTTCTATAGAAATTTTATTAAGACGATAAATTTTCTATAGAAATTTTATTAAGACAATAAATTTTCTATTGAAATTTTATTAAGACGATAAATTTTTTTTAGAAATTTTATTAAGACGATAAATTTTCTATAGAAATTTTATTAAGACAATAAATTTTCTATTGAAATTTTATTAAGACGATAAATTTTTTATAGAAATTTTATTAAGACGATAAATTTTCTATAGAAATTTTATTAAGACAATAAATTTTCTATAGAAATTTTTTTAAGACTATTAATTTGCTATAGAAATTTTATTAAGACAATAAATTTTCTATAGAAATTTTTTTAAGACTATTAATTTGCTATAGAAATTTTATTAAGATAATAAATTTTCTATTGAAATTTTATTAAGGCGATAAATATTCTATTGAAATTTTATTAAGACGATAAATTTTCTATTGAAATTTTATTAAGACGATAAATTTTCTATAGAAATTTTATTAAGACGATAAATTTTCTATAGAATTTTTATTAAGACGACTAATTTTCATTTCAAAAGATTTTGTTATTCGTGCTTAATTCCCAGTTTTTATTATTGATAAAAACACTTGAAATTTATTGTTGATGGGATAAGCTATTCCTATGCGCATTTCACTGGTTGCTTAGGCCAGATCATCAGGAAACTTCATCCATAAAGATTTTAGAAAAACTACGATTAATTTTCTATTGAAATTTTATTAAGACAATAAATTTTTTATAGAAATTTTTTTAAGACTATTAATTTTCTATAGAAATTTTATTAAGACAATAAATTTTCTATTGAAATTTTATTAAGGCGATAAATATTCTATTGAAATTTTATTAAGACGATAAATTTTCTATTGAAATTTTATTAAGACGATAAATTTTCAATAAAAATTTTATTAAGACGATAAATTTTCTATAGAAATTTTATTAAGACGATAAATTTTCTATAGAATTTTATTAAGACGATAAATTTTCTATTGAAATTTTATTAAGACGATAAATTTTCTATAGAAATTTTATTAAGACGATAAATTTTCCATAAAAATTTTATTAAGGCGATAAAATGTCTGTGGAAATATTATTAAAGCGATAAAATTTCTATAGAAATTGGCGATTAAATTTGTATGAAACTTTATCAAAGAAAACAATTTTTAAAAAATCACAAGATATTTATAGAAATTTCTATACAAATATTTTTTAGGGGATAAATTTCAAACAAAATTTATATAAAGACGATACAAATTTTCTAGAAGTTTTATTAATAAAAAATGTTTTTAAAAAGACAAAATATTTGTAGAATAACATTATTTTAGAAATTTTATTTTCGCGAAAATTTTTTTGTAGAAATTTTTTATACCCATAAAATATTTATAAAACTTCTTGTAAAAATTTTGATAAATTTTTTTATATTTTGTATTGACAAAAATGTTTTCTTGATTCAAAACGTGTTTAAAAATTTCTTTGCTTTTATAAAACAATTTTTAAAAGTTGTCTAACAATTTTTTTTAATTTTTAGTCTTTTATTTCTAGTTTTTACTTTAAATGTATTTATTATTTTTTTTTTATTACATATTTAGTTCTTTGATTTCCCAACATCTTGGTTCTTTTCATTGTTTGTGGTTAAAAACCGGCAGAAAACTTTAACGAAAAAGCCGAGACTTTACAAAGACAATAAGTAAGAAGACCTGCTTGAAACTTTTAGTGGTTTGTTAGTCAGAAGAGAAAAAAAACACAACTCCAACTTTTTGCTTTTTGTTTAGAAAATGCCGACATAAGTTTCGATTAGAATTTGTGATTTTGCTGATTCGAGAACAAGAAAGAAGAAATAAATACATTTAAAGAAAAACCAACAAATTTCAAAACGTGCCACATTGTATGTGTGCCATGTTTTTCTTTCTTTTTTTATCTTTTATTTGCCCTTTTTTCCTTTTCTGTTACTTTGGTTAAGACATTTATTAATTAAGTAATTGTTGGTGTTTTTAGTTTTATTCATGCTGACGTTGGTTTTCTTTTTTGATTTTGCTTTTGTTTCTTTTAATTGTTTTTGCTTTATTAGTATCTTATCTTTTATAACGCGTATCTTGACTTTTCAATTTATTAGCGAACGAGTGGATGCATATAAAACTTAAATATGTAGTTTTATTTATTGAATTTAAAATAGATTTATTTATTATTAATATCTAAAGATAATTAAATTTATACGGCTTTTATCTGTTCGAGAAATGTCTAAAGTCATACACAGGCAGTCGTGGCCGAGCGGTTAAGGCGTCTGACTAGAAATCAGATTCCCTCTGGGAGCGTAGGTTCGAATCCTACCGACTGCGAGAGATTAGTTCCATTTTTTTTTTGGTAATTTTTTTTTATTGTATTTAATTTTATAAAAAACATTATTTATTTTCTGTTTTTTTATACCCTTCACCGAAGGCAAATTGTATGTATACATTTATGCATACGTTTGGCATTCTGTTTGTAATTTTTGTTTATAAAAAACGTGAAACAAACATATGTAACGGGTAAGTTAATAATAATATTCTCTCACTTTGATTTAAGTCAATTCCAATGACTTTGACTTAATGACAAACTGTCATTAAATTGATGCTAATGTGTCCTTTCTCCGATGTTACTGCGTCTTCGCACTGAGGACATGTTCGTCATTTCTGTGATGCCGATGTGTCATCCCATTGTAGTCATAATTTCATTTTTACCCTGATGACACTTTGGCCAAGTTGTGTTAAGGTTGACATTACCATGATGAAAAGTGTCATTGCTACAAAAACGAAGACACTTGTCATAGTACTGATGTCAAAATACATCAGCGTTATGACGCTTGTTCTACCAGTGTACATATCAGGAGAACGACAAGAATCAATGTTTCAAGGATTTTGCTTATCAATACACAGAATCCGACAAAATGTGGGTGGGATTAGTAAAGGGGTCATGGCACTTCTCATACAAGGACATTTTAGATTGCTGGTATACACCACATCTGATAAAAAGATAAAGACATTATACACTGAAAGAATTTTCTTCGCAATACCAATGAATTTTGACATTAATCCCATGAAAAATTGCATTAAAAAGGAACCTATGCAGCGTTTCGTTGGATCAATGAAACCTTTTTCACTAAAATGTATTTAATGAAACATTACATTGGATCTATGAATATTATTCATTGGATACATACTCTCAATAAAGTAAAAAAAAAATTTTTTTTTAATTTCTTATTTTTTCTTATTTTATTTTTTTTTCTGTCTCTGGCGGGAATCGATTGCGCAACCTCGGTGCTGATAGACTAGCTCACTACCATCTAGCCTACCGGGGCAGAGTAGTTTTTACATAAAAAAAGCTCAATTAAGAGCGTAAATATAAGATTTAATTGTCTATAATAACGTTGACTAAAAGTTTTTGTTTCATTACTATAATGACATTTTTCATTGTCATAATGAAAATTTAAATTTATGAAAGCATTATTGAAATATGTTGCTTTTAGAAAACAAATTTTGATTTCATAAATTTAATGGCATATTACATTAGATGTATGAAATAATTAAATCTGACATTTTTTGATTAACAATCTAACATTTTTTTAAGGAAACTATAATTTTGTATTCATTTATGAATATAGTTATGTTTGTAAATTGTTTTTTTATGTTTCCAATTAAAATTTTTTGTTTAACTTGGACAAACTTAAGTTTTCATTTATCCAATGAAAATTTTTAACGTAATTACGAAATCCAATGAAGTGATTTTAACGAAAATACTTCATTATAACTATGAAATTCCATTTAGACAATGAAAATTTTCATTTACCCAAGGAAATTTTTTTTATGAAAATGATTCATTAAATATATGAAGCATTTTTCTTTCAGTGTAGGTTTCTGTATATCTGGAGAACGGCAAGAGCCAACGATTTCAAATTAGATACAACCATCTTGGTCATCAATACACAACATCCGCTAAATTGTTGGTGGGATTGGAGAAGTGGGCGTGGCACAAAGTATATTTCTAAAATTGTCCAAATTTAGGACACATAGATGGAATGTCAATACACAAAATCCTTAATAAAAAGTGGGTGTTATGAAAAAGGTGGTCGTGGCACCTCCCAAACAAATTCAAAAAAGATCAGTAAATTTAAACGGTAGCAAAGCGCACTGGGCTATTAATTTATAAACATAACTTTCTGCACTTATCGCACGTTGGTGAAGGTGATATATGAGGCGGTATAGACGAATATAGCACTCTTGCTGGTTTTTATTGCAATTGCACAAAAATTTATCAATAAAAAATGTATTTGTGACAGTTCCAGTTAAAAGGGACCTACACACAGAAAAAAATACCCATGTAAAATTAACATGGAAAAATGTTGATTGAGAATCATGTTAAATTTCAGAAAAATTATGCCCTTTACTTAAATTTATCATTATTTCATATTAATTTTTAATAAAAAATATCAAAATAACCTTAAATTACGTTTATTTAATATTATTCACTGTTTAAAAAATAAAAAAAAAAAAAAATATTAAAATATAAATAAATCTGGATTCAATATTGAACCCATAAAAACCTGTTTTGTATTAAAATCAAAAGTTTATCTTGTTAAATTAACATGCATACCTACTTAATTATGTACATTTTTTTATTTTCACTTTTAAAATATGTTATAAAAAGAAGACAATTCCCGTATTCTTTTAATTAAAATTGTTTATTTAAATAGTACATCAAGTTTTCAAAGTAGAATGATGACCATATCGGGCGATTCTGCTGATGCTTCTGTTAACAAAGGAGAATACAAAATAAGTGAAACATGTGTTACAGGGTTTTGAATTATTCTTACATAAATGCAAATGTTGTCTGAAGCTTCTTCACACTGTTAAAATACACTCAAACCCATTTGATTCTACATGAAATTCACGTTGTTTCAACTGGAAATAACTTTCATTCAACGTGATTCCGATTGTTATTTCAATATAAATTACATTTTGCTCTAACTTTACTGCAATGTTAAATTAACATGAATTATAGTTATATCAAAAGAAAAAAATGTTGTTCGCAGTTATTGTAAAATCAGGTTGAATTAACATGAAACCCGTATGAAGCAAAATCACCACCGAAAAAATTTAAATCAACCTTGTTTTCGACGTTTTTAACTTGATTTTTTTCTGTGTGTATGTGCAAAAAATGAATTTTGGAGAAACACGATTTTGAAGTTAACAAGTAATTTTTTTCTTATCAAAGGTGTATTTTAAAGCTTACTTGTGACTAAAGTAATGCAGTTAGTAAAACTTAGAAAGAGCGTATTGTCTATTTTAAGATTCACCAAAAAAGTAAAAACCGATTTTTTCATTCATAGGTCCCTTTTAACTGAAACTGTCACATACATATGTATTTATAAACAAAAAGTTTTCACACTTAAGTCGTTTTGAAAAGTTTTCTTATTGTGTGTACAATCAAATAACTGAACAATAGAACAATAACTTATGTACATAACAACGCATACAAATGTACTTTAGATTTAAAAAAATAGTTCTGATAAAATGTCTTAACAATCTTTCGTAACTTTATACCATTTCGGTAGAAATTTTGATATTAAGCCGAAATTTCTGCAAAAATTTTAATGCTCAAAGAAGATTTTTAAGAAAATCTGATTAAAAATTTAAATGCTATTAGAAAGCGTTTATGACAATTTTACTATCTAGTGAAAACTTTATTATTCTGAGAAAAGTTAAGTGGAGATTTTTATATGTTTTAAAATTTTTATAGAAATCTTGTCACTTTGACAAATATGTACGTAGAAAATTTGTTAATTTTATTGAAGAAGTTTAAAAAAAATGACAAAAACTTTTATAAAAATCTTCTCACTTTGACAATCCATATTTATTTTTTTTTTTAGTTCCTGTTAAGCATCGAAAGTTAACGTAAGCAGTCGTGGCCGAGCGGTTAAGGCGTCTGACTAGAAATCAGATTCCCTCTGGGAGCGTAGGTTCGAATCCTACCGACTGCGAAATTTACTTAATACAAATTTATTTTATGTATTTATATATGGTTTTTTAAAAAAATATTTGTAATTATTTTTAAAAACGTACTAAGCTGAAACTATTCGTTTACTCTTAATTTTTTTCTCGTAAATAATTAAATTTTCTTCAATTATGTTATTTTTGTTTACGTTTTTTGTTTTGTTTTAAGCAAAACTTATTTAACGTTATCTTAAATAAATAACATATTATTTTCCATTTTATTAACACATACAATTAAGAAATTTTCGTGCAATTTTTTTTCTTTTGAAAGTTTTAAAAAGTTCCTAAAAACTGGAATTTTATTATTGTCAAATAATTTTTTTCTAAAAGATTAGGGTTTATATTTTTAGTCCTAACAAAATACCGCTTATTAACATAAGCAGTCGTGGCCGAGCGGTTAAGGCGTCTGACTAGAAATCAGATTCCCTCTGGGAGCGTAGGTTCGAATCCTACCGACTGCGAAATAAGTTAACCTTTTGGTTTAAAGAATTAAAAGAAAAGTTTGAGATATACAACACTTCTTCCGAACTTCTTTTAAGATATAAAAGAAAAGATATGGCTGACTCATTAAAAACAACGGCCCATACTATACTCATAGCCAAAATAATGTATACTTATACTAATAAAACCGGTTTTAAGTGCATGTGAACACCATTGCTCTAAAGTGTACTTTAGAAAAATTCGACTTTATTTTTGACTATGGTCATGGGCCAATAAGACTAACTTAATGGTTGCTACAATATATATGCAGTTGTGTTCTACTGCCGCTAAGATTTCAGACTTCAGATTAAGGAGTTTTTATTTTTTTCAGTTTTTGTGTTTTTTTTTTTAAGTATATTTTATGTTATAAAGTATAAAATTTAAATAAATATTAGACCTACATCTCCTTGAAATGTTATGAATTATATTTTTCATTTCTGCTAATGTGAAAAGGATTTGGGAATTACATATTTCTGATTTGTTTTTAGTTCAATATACAAGAAGCAGTCGTGGCCGAGCGGTTAAGGCGTCTGACTAGAAATCAGATTCCCTCTGGGAGCGTAGGTTCGAATCCTACCGACTGCGAAAGAGAAAATTTTCTTTTACAAAAATTATAGAACCATTTTGTTTAGAGTCTTAATTCTCTAAGCCACCCACCACCCTTCAATAACGGACTTTTATAGGAGGAGAGCAAATTAAGATAAAACTTTTAAATTTTAAATTTACACGATGCATACATATATACATATGACTTAGTGTGGACCAGGGCTGTCAGACTTGGGGATTTATCCCCAAAGTTGGGGATTTTATGCGAACAAAAAGGACAAAGAAAGTCATTTGGGGATTGGGGATTTTTTGGGGATTTAAAAAAAAAAATTCGGGGATTTTTTGGGGATTTTACACTCTTTTAATATATTTTCCCTTTTAGTACTTATGCTTATTTCTCTTTGTCTCGTATTAAAAATATGAAAAAAAGTAGCAAAACTTTTATCTTACTCTTATCAACAACTTATACGGTGTAAAAGGTCCTTATTAAGATTATCATTTTAGTTAAAAGGTAGTGTTAAAGGTACTTTAAAAATTTATGTAAATTTTTTTTTTTTTTTTTTTTAATAATAATTTATTTTTATTATTGAATCTTTCTTATCGAAATTTACAATATGTATTCAAATCTTAATTCTACTTGTTGTTTATTAGTTGTTACCTGTGTAACCACTAACTGCTGTATTCAAATTTTAAAGACTGTCTTCTAGTAAGGCTCAAAGTATCGGTTCTTTTTAGCCTCTGGTGACCTTCGAACTGAAGCAAACCCCGAGCGAGGTAGTTAGGGTGAACCATTAGTTTATCGATGTAGCTTATTGAATATTTTTTAATTTCCTCCTGGATAGTGGGGACGTTGAGATTTATGTAAATAACATAATTTTTTTTACAAAAATTTTTTATTTGGGGATTTTTGGGGATTTCTAATTAAAATTTTTGTTACTATTTTTACTTTAAAAAAAAAAAAAAAAAAATCAAATTTGGTCAAAAAAAAAACAAACAGAAAAATATTTACTTATTAAGGGTTTTTTTCTTAATTTGGGAATTTTTGGGGATATTTTTTTAATTTTTGGGAACAAGGAAAAAAAGTACCTGGCAGCCCTGGTGTGGACCTTTCAAATATGTATTAAAAACTTTGAGATATAAAAAGAGACATTTAAAAAAAAATGGTTTTACTCTTCTTTTTTTAATAGTTGTCATTTTTTTTTTTAAATTTTCGAAAGTTATGATATTTGTTTTGATGCCCAACAGTATGAGCAGTCGTGGCCGAGCGGTTAAGGCGTCTGACTAGAAATCAGATTCCCTCTGGGAGCGTAGGTTCGAATCCTACCGACTGCGGAAAAAGTATTCTTTTGCAGATTAAAAGAGAATCAAATCGACAGCATTTAAGAAAGCGACAAATAAATAAATATGTATATGTTTATGTATTCATAACACATACACACAATAAAATTTATTAATTGACAGTAGTTAATCTAAATAAAACATTAGCGGAGTTCAGTGTTTGATGCGAATGGTCTTGCGAAAGAGCAAATGCTTTTGTTTGCAATCCGACAACAAAATATACAGAATTGCAATTGTCACATCATTGCTTTTGCGCAACAATAAAACTGTTTAGCTTTTTTTGCTACATGTATTGCGGTTACATAGCTGATACTCGAACAGCTGACATTTGTAAACAATAATTTAGAATTGTGAAACAAAATTTAAGATATGGAGCCGACAACTCTAAATAAAAAATTAAAAAAAGAAAAAAACCAACAAAAAGTGGACGGCAGATGAAATAAAAACTGTTTGGATTATTTGGAGCAGTCAGAAAACATAGAGGTTAGTATTTAAGAGTAGTCCGTAATTTGTCAAAAGCAATTTCTTTATTAATATTATTTAGACACCAACAGCTCAAATGTTGTATAAAAAATTTATTGAAAAAAGCGGTATCGATGCAACCTGGGATATTATAAGGTGGAAGGTACGATACTAATGCTGCGATTATATTTTCTTTTGCACTGCTTCGTGGCATTTTAAAACAATTTTACAAAATAATCAAACACCTTTTTGTAAATTTTCACGACCAATAATTCCGTAAACCAGCTGTTATCTAATTTGCATCTAGCATTGCAAAGTTGCTTAAAATACCGCTGCAACCTAAAACGCACCAAACATTGAATACCGCTATTATTTAAACGATTATAAATTAAGTTTGACTTGATCTCTATTTGAACCTGTTGCGATTTTAGCCTTATTTTTTATTTCTTTAAATACGTTATGACTTTAGTACAGAGGTGCGCAAAATTTAAGCTATGGTTGTATTGCTACTTGAAATATGATGCATTGTATTTCCTAAGGTAATACTTTAAGTCTTCAAACTAAAAAAAACAAAATTTTTTAAATAGCTTAAACCAGGGACTTTTATTTTTTGCTAAGCAAGTTATTTAATGGAAGTTATCAAAATGACTGTTTAAAACATCTTCCCTCTTATTTTTTATGTTTTATAACATTTAACCTCTTTAAATTGCATCATTCTATTTTTTCTCTAAATATGAAATGAAGCCTGTGTGCTAGCTAGCTAAGTATTCCTGTAATCAATTCGCCGCATGTTCACTCGTCGCTGGATCATTGACGACTAAATGAAAGAGTATAATGCATTAAACACATTCACCACAGCAGGATACACGAACACAAGACTACAAATGCTGTTGGGTGCAATTATAGTCGTGTAGTCAGCTACTGAATTATATTGAAGACGGCAGCTACAATTGAAAAAATATAAGCAGCTGTTTTTTTTACTGTGTGTTTATATTTCAGTGGTGTCACTATCACTTTTTTTACTTTTATAAAATGAAAAACATGAATATTTGCAGACTTTTATATAAACTTAATTTAAGATTATAAATATATAGATACGTATTCATAATACATTTTATAACGTAAAAACAATTGAATTTATTATAAAACATATTTAATATTATAATTTTGTTGTTTTTGGAAGTAATAAACAATATAATCGTAACGGCAGATTAAATTAATTACATATAAACTGCATTAAAAAAAAAAAAAAATTTCAGTCAACGAGCGTGGTATAGGTCGTAAAAGTTTCAGAACACTTTGGGTACGTACGTTAATGCATGAAAACTTTTCATCAATGCTGCAGTGATGCAAAATGATGTTTCTGATTCTTAATTACTAGTTGACGTTGTGATGCTGATACCTTTTTACTGCACAACAGCTGTGCAAAGTTTAAATTTTAAAAGTTTTATAAGCAAATATAAAATAATAATAACAATGTTATCAACAATAATGATGTCAAACTTTATTAAAAATATTGAACCAACAAGTGACAGTTTTATTATAAATGACAAGAAAAAGCATTACAAAAAAATAAAACGATTTCTTGCATGTCAAAAGCTATTGCTTCAGAAAATTAACTGCAGCAATAATGTAAGAAAAGATAAACTCACTGTTTATTGTTGGTGTTTTGTTTAAGCTTTGATATTGTTACAAGTAAGACTTTGAGTGTTTAAAATTCTTATTCGCTTTAGGGTTTTATTTCTATAATATTTTTAGCTTTTCTAAAATGTTTGGAAAAGGTTTCCTGCTGATCTGGCCTAAGCAACCAGTGAAATGCGCATAGAGGCTAGCTTTCCCTCAACAATAAATTTCGGTGTATTTATCAAATATGGAAAATTGGGAATTTAGCATGTCATACAAAAATCTAAATAATTGCCAAAATTTGCTGCATAAAAAAACTTTTGACACATAAAAGTCATGCCAAGTTTCTTTCAAGTGATGGTTTTCGATCATTGAACTTTACTTCTGCGCAAGTGATACCCAACAACTGCATTTTAGGTAAAAACTGGATCAAAGAAGTACTAGTATTATTAGAAACTATGTACTTCGAAATATCTTTCACATGATGTATTAAAAATTCCGTTAAGAGCAAATTTCCATATTAAATATTTCTTGAAAGATTTTTCTACAAAACTTAAAATTTTGTTAGTATATTTATTAAAACATAATCTGCCGTATTCATAAAAAAAAAATAAATTTGAAATGTGAAATGAGGCAAAATTTTTCTTAAAATGCAATTCAAAAGACTATGTATAGGGAAGAATACTTCTAGCGTTTATAAACCTTATTTTTAGTAACTCCATCATATAGAATTTTATATTTATTAAGCTTTAAAAAATTTTATTATGGAACATTTCTCAATATATAAGTTTGAGTAAAAATATATATGTGGTAATAATTTATGTACATGTTACATATTTAATTATTGTAATATGTACATATTTAATTAAGTGTTTCGCAAGGCCGAAAGCCCGCAATACAGAAAAAGTTTATTAAGCAAATAAATAAGGGTTAAATAAATGAATATCGACATAATTTAAAGATAAAGCCAATTTTGTAAAAAAAATGTCAGCCACGGAGTATATAATATTACCTCTTAATTGGTAAATCGGTATGCTTTAAACGCCTTGTAAAACACATTTTGAAGCATTTTCCACTGATTGTCATATTTTATAGATTCATTTTTCACCTAAGTAGATATGGATAAAGTATTTTGCAACTTTTTCGACCTATAACTGCTTAACTAGGATCGTTGGCGTGAAAAACATGTTCATATAGAACTTCTTTTAAGAATACTTAAAAATTATATACATATCAATTTGATGTTAAGCCGAGGTAATATTCCGATTCTTTTCTGTTAAACAAAAAAAAAAATTATAAAATTTTTTAAGCACTCATTCTTTAAATATTTTTTTTTATTAGCAACACTTTTTCTGTTTTGTAGTGGACAAAAATAGAAATTAGTTTAATTTGGCTACAACGACAAAATAAGCACAGACAACAACCTGCAGCCATGTAGCCGTGTCGTCGTGAAAAAAATCATTGCCATATACACACATGTATTCTATTTATGACATATTGAAGTCGGTAGCTTGCTGTCTCGAATGTGTTTAAAGCATAAGAGTGCGTGTGAATAATGTGCGTAAATTAATATCCACAATTGTGGCTTGGACTGTTCATCAATGATTAAGCACTTTAATTTTCCAAAGACTAAGTAACAATAGGCAGTCGTGGCCGAGCGGTTAAGGCGTCTGACTAGAAATCAGATTCCCTCTGGGAGCGTAGGTTCGAATCCTACCGACTGCGATTGATGCTTTTGCTCTGATGGATGGAAAATCAAAAAACACGAACACGAGTGAATTCGCGTGAATTCGTTTTATCTCTCTAATTTGTATGCTCTTTTACAAATTTTTCGAGTACGTGAACACTTACTTGTTACAATTATTGAAAATAAGCAATAATTTTCTGTTATTGAGCAGATCTTATTTTACAATTTTAATAATTACAACTTCAAAAAGTTTGATCAAGTTCAATAATAAAGTTTAGAATTAAATATCGTTCTTTATTTTCAATTCTTAAAGCAATAATTTCAGCTAGCAGTCGTGGCCGAGCGGTTAAGGCGTCTGACTAGAAATCAGATTCCCTCTGGGAGCGTAGGTTCGAATCCTACCGACTGCGAAGATCAATTTTTTATATTTATTGCTTACTTGTTGAAAATTATCACTGAAACCATTGAGAACTTAATGTATGTTTTAACTAAACTGAGATTCATTCTTGATTCATGATTGATTACATTTGTAGTTATCCGGATCTTTTTTCAAGATTACAAAACTCCAAAAATAGTACTCTAGATACCCATAATAAAAGAACTTTAAAGGTTTAAAAGATACTTCGAGTGCTAATTAGCATAATTTTTTAAAAATGGGATACCTAAGCACTTCGAAATTAATTTCTTTATCTTCCCCCTTACTTTCCATTTCGTGTTAAACTGTAATAAAATTATAAATTACAAATTCAACTAAAATGTTTGTAGCATTTGATTAAATTATTACAGATTAAAAAATAAATAAAATAAAAGAGAAAAAAGATTTATTTAGAAAACAAATGTAGATTAAATGTATGAACAAAACAGAAAAATAAAATCAAAATTTATTTAGTTCGTTACTCAGTCTAATTGCTACTTTCCGGGTAAAGAAACCAACCAAGTGTAAAAGGAAAAAAAACATAATTATTTTTTTTTTAATAAAATAAATTAAAACATACAGAGAGTTTTTAAGAAATGCAACTAACTTGTAAGGAAATACACACGACTTAAGAAATACTCTATATCAAAGTTTTTTTTTTTTTTTAAATTCATCATAAAATTTTGTCATATTGTACGCGTCATCTACGCTATGACTACAGTGACTTTAATTCTATGCCACATTTTGTTTATTATTAACATTATTTTCAAGTTTAAAATGTAAAATAAGAAACAAAAATTCTTATATTCTAACCCCAGTATTTATAAACGATTATTAAATTTAACAAACGTTTATTTAGGCAAATTTTCATACAAAATTTGTTTTGTAAACCTTTATTAAATGTTAAAATTTTTTATAAATACGGGTGTATTTGTTTAAGTTAATTGGTTAAATATATCAAAATTTTCAGAAGAATGATTACGAAAACCAAGCGGTCATACTGCTGGTGTCTTATAATTGAGAGTTTTTCTGTAAACAAAGAGCGGAATACAAAAAAAGTAAAACAAACATGTGTAACTGATAAGTAAATAATTTTATTCTCTCACTTGGACTTATGTCACTCCCAATGTCAAACTGTCATTAAATTGAGCCTAATGAGTCCGATGTGTCATCTTATTGATGACATAATTTCACCTGATGACAATTTGGCCAAGTGAGTTAGGGCTGAGATCAAAATGAGATGAAAGGTGTCATGTGGTGAATAACGAAGACACTTGTCACTAGTCCTGATGTCAAATTACGTCAGCGTTATGACGCCTTTTCTACCAGTGTGTATATTAAATATATATATCGAACATTTTAATTAGAGTAAAGATAATTCATAAGCTTTTTGTTATCAAATGTTTAAAACAAGTTTCGACTTTTTTATTTGAACTTGTTTTATAACAAAAAGAAAATTTTAAAATTTAATTAAAAATTTAACGACAAATTTTTGACCACTGCCCTGTTTCTTAAAACTACAAGTTACAAATCTTCAAGTAAAATATATTTGAAACAAAAACAAATATTCTAAAATTGTTGCTTCTTTTAATGTATTTTATTTGTAGTTTTAAGAAACAGGGCCCAGTTCGAAAACTATAAAAACAAAATTTGGAAGCCTTAAAATATTTAACTTTTTAAAAAAATATTGTAAAATAAATTTTTTAATAAAAATTTAAAAAATAGTGAATTTCCCAATAGAATATTGAAAATATTTAGAAAAAAATCTGCTCCGCAGTCGGTAGGATTCGAACCTACGCTCCCAGAGGGAATCTGATTTCTAGTCAGACGCCTTAACCGCTCGGCCACAACTGCTTATAAAAAATCTCAGCAAATGAAACTATTTTAGATTAAAGATTAATTTCGTAAACAAATAAATTTTGCTTAATTTTAAAAGTTTGAACAAAATATTGCAATACAACAGTCAGAATTTTGTTTAAGAGAATATAATTTAAAATTTGTATACAGTACTCCCGAGGTACCCTTATGATCAATTTAAAAATTTTAGCTTCTTTTCCCCCTGTGTGGTGTCCATTTCTTTCTAATTTGTATAAAAATCTCTTATTTATTAAAAAATTTAAAAATTTTCTTTAAGTACTATCGCGGTACCTACATTAACTATTCTCGTAAATTTCAAATTGATGTATGTACTCCCAAGGTACTTAAATTAACTCTCCTACTCGATTTGAAAGCTGTTACAGCTTTTTAACTGATTAAAGCATAAACTTTTTAAAGAAATGTCATTAAAAGCTTCGAAATTTTAAATTAAACACTCTTCATATTGGGCCCTACCATCAGAATTGTGACATCAATATTTTTAAAAATGACATCAATGAGGCAAACAGTGACATCATTCCAATGACGAACGTCATCCTAACTTTTGTCATATTTTATGCGTCATCTATGCTTAGACTACAGTAACATCAATTCGTTGCCACATTTTGTGTATTATTTACATTATTTTTATGTTTAAAAAGTAAAATAAGAAGCGAAAATTCCCATATTCTATTTGTTTAAATTATTTAGTTAAATAGATCAAATTTTCAAAGTAGAAGGATTAGAAAACCAAATTGTCATGCTGCTGGTGTGTTATAATTGAGAGCTTTTCTGTAATTGAAGGGCGGACTACAACAAAAGTGAAACAAATATGTTTAACGGGTAAGTAAATAATAATATTCTCTTAAACTTAAGTCAATCCCAATGACTCAATTTAATGAAAAACTGATGAGTCCTTTGGCCGACGTTACTAATTCATGGCACTTCCCATTGATGACATAACTTCAGCTGATGACAAATGATGTTTGGGCTGACATCACAATGATGAAGAGTGTGATGGGGTCAAAAACGAAGACACTTGTCATAGTACTGATGTCAAAATACATCAGCATTATGACGCCCTTTCTATCAGTGTATAAGCCATCATCTAATCCATTTTGTAAGGTATTGAAGCTTTGTTAGATTAAAAATTTAATATCTGCTGCTTTTGTAACAATAATCCTCAAAACCTTTGAAAATTTTAACAAATTTATATAATTTCTTCGTAAAGCACTCCCGAGTTACTTTTATAATAAGATTTTTAAGCTATTTTTAATTTAAAATTTGCATACAGTATAATAAAAATAAGACCCATTGTAGAGTGCATTTTTTTAAGAAAAACAAATAAAATTTCGCCTAATACATAAAAAAAAAATATGTTTCACCATTAATTCTGTCTATTCCCTCTTAAGCCTAGAGAGAACTAACAACACTTAATTATCATACTTATACTCATAATTAAGTGTTGCATCAAAAAATATTCTAGAGAAATTGCATAAAATTGCATAAAACTCATATGTTTCCCCTGTTCATTCATTACATTTCCTCACTTCTTCTGTATAATTTTAACTGTAGTTTTTCTAGATAATTTTCCCCCACATGATTTTCTTTACATTACAGCTTTAAACCAAGACATTTATATAAACCAAACCCGCAATTAAAGACATCATAAACACATCGTAAATTTTGTTTAACAAAATTAAAGATACAGAAATAAAATTATGTTTTTAAACTAAAGTAACAAAAACATTCTTGTAAAATCTTGTAATTACAAATGATTTTTGATAAATGCAAAAAAGTTTTAAAAGCAGGGGGAAAATACTGATGTGGCACGCTACAAAAAGGGGCGGTTTTTCCACCTAGTTGAAGCTTGAGGGCTAACGGTGTAAAAAACCATGGGAAAATGTAACAAATTTTAAAAGAACTTTGTTGAAATTAAAATTTGGATTAAAAATTCTAAAGGTTTAAAAAAGTACTTTTTTTAAAAGTACGCCCTTTTCGAAAATATTTGAAAACTAGAATTGAGTAAAATATTTTCGGTTAGAAAATTCATAAATTTTTTAAAATTAAGAAAAATTAAGTCTCTCGCAGCCGGTAGGATTCGAACCTACGCTCCCAGAGGGAATCTGATTTCGAGTCAGACGCCTTAACCACTCGGCCACGACTGCTTGTTGCAATATGCAATAAGACTTGACAAAAATTAAATATAAAGGATTATTTAAAGGATAATTGAAACTAAAAAAAATTTAGATAAAGAGTCGAATAAATAAGAATACAAACAATTTAAACTGGAGACAAGAAATAAATTGGCACTTTTTTTTAAGCATATACTTTTTCAAGGACGAAACTATAATATGAATTCTAAATAAAAGAAACTTTATATATTTTTCTTTATTTTTATATATCTCTAACTGGTCGTAACTTTTAAAAAGCAAATTACTTTTCCAAACGAGAATCTTTTGGGCAGCCACAATATTTACAAGGACAACTCTAAACAACGTTTAAAGCGAATAATTTTACTTGGCTAGAGATCATAAATTTCAGTTAGATCCAAACTCATAGCAAAATACATCTTCATATTGATGATGCCCTTACATCAGAATTGTGACATCAATATTGATACAATTGACTTTAATGAGGAAAAAATAACATCGATCTAATGACGAACGTCATCATAAAATTTTGTCATATTTTACGCGTCATGACTTCAGTGACATCAATTCGATGCCACATTTTGTTTTTTTTAAACATTATTTTAATGTTTAAAAAGTTAAATAAGAAGCAAAAATTCCCATTTTTTATTTGTTCAAATTATTTAGTTAAATATATCAAATTTTCAAAGTAGAACGATTACGAAACCATATCGGGCATACTGCTGGTGTCTTATAATTGAGTGTCCTTCTGTAAAGAAAGGGTGGAATACAACAAAAACAAAACAAAACAAACATGTGTAACGGGTAAGTAAAAATAATAACATTGTCGCCCTTTGACTTAAGTCAATCCCAATGACTTAAATTGAGCCTAATGAGTCCTTTCTCCGATGTTACTGGGTCATCGCACTGATGCATTTTTTTTAACTGACACTGATTCGTCATTTCTGTGATCCCGATGTGTCATCTCATTAATGACATAATTTCCCCTGATGGCAATTTGGCTAAGTTGTTACTGGGTCATCGCACTAATGCATTTTTTTGTTTAAACTGACAGCGATTTGTCATTTCTGTGATGCCGATGTGTCATCTCATTAATGACATAATTTCCACTGATGACAATTGGTCTAAGTGATGTTAAGGCTGGCATCACAATAATGAAAAGAGTCATGCGGTCAAAAACGAAGACACTTGTCATAGTACTGATGTCAAAATACATCAGCGTTACGACGCCCTTTCTATCAGTGTAGCGAATATTCAAATTTAGCATTAAAATTATATTTCATATGGTGAAATGTGATATCCATAAACATTTTTGGAGAATCGGTCGATAAATGGCCTTAGATTCCAAAAAAAAATCCCTTAGCCAAAAAAAATTAGTTTAACTTAAATAAACGCGTAACGAATACTAACATTGTCATTAGATTTGTCACGACTAACTTCCATATAAGGCCCTGAAACCAAAATCGCTTTGATGAATATAAAATCATAAAAATTTATTTAAATGTATTTAAAATCGATCCAATAAAGTGTTACAAAGCTGAAAAGGCACTCTGAAATTGATCTCTTTTAAATTGTACAAGGTTTTTCCCCAAAGGCCCCTCCTGAAAAAAACACTTAACGATCAATAAAATTTTGAAACGAATAATGGTATTTCCTTTACGTTTGTTAAAGAAAATTTGGCACACCCAAATACCTCCCTTCAACTAATTAAAAGTAAAGAATTAAAATTTTGAGCGGAGTCCCTGGGGGACCTTAAAGTTTTAGAAAAAAAAACTTTGATACTATTACAAGTTACCATTAAATGTTTTAAATTTATTTATTTGCATCATATTTAACTCACTTCTTTATTTTAAATAAGTATAATAAAAATTATTTTAATTAAAATAATTGCTGGTAGACGGTTTTTGTTGTGGCAAAGAAGGGAAATGGCGCTTAATGGAAAAAAACACACTTAATTTATTAAAATTTCATTTTAAATTATTAATTACAAAATAAAATTAAGCACACAACACAACAAAAATCCCCAAATGAATTGTATCGCCACAAACCTATTTGTTGGTTAAATAATTAAAATCCCAGGTGGTTGTTCATTGAAATAATAAAATTTTTATTATTTTAAATAAAAATAGAAAACAGAAAAATATTTAAATTTAATGAATTTTAAATAATTTATTTAAGCCCGAATCAAATAATTTAGCCACCTCTGTACTTCTTTAAACAATAATTGTATAATTAAAAATCTTCTTGAATCTAAACATTTTAATGCGGTTCATTCAAAGGGTATCAATTAGCCCGGCTTTAAATAAAAAACAAAACAAAAATGTCGGCAATTTCATAATTAAGACGGTGATGATGACGTATGACGAATGCAACCAAGCAGAGTGTTTAAAATCAACACTTGAGTTAACATGTCATCATAATAGCAATTGCATTGTTTTATGACACGTGACAAATGTTGCTGGTTTTTTTGTTTTTTGCTGCTTAACAAAAATTTTCCATGGCTCTTGGCAAATTAGCTTGGCAGGGGGTTTAATAATCTTTAAAGTCAGCAAAGGAAATTTTAGAGAAGAAAGAGAAAAATTCAATTGATTTATAGTTAAAATTCTAAAGAAAAACTTTAAAGAAATACCAATAAAGAGCACCAATTTTATAAAAAATACTTTTTTTTTTGAGAGAAAAAGTAAATTTTTAAAGAACTTTGGGGGGAAAAAAGGTACATTTTCCAATGGTTTTTAGAAAGAGGGTACTTTTAAATATTTTAAGAAAAAAATTTCTATAATATTGAACTTAGAAACATAAAATTATTGGTGCAGGGTCCTGAGTGAAAGAAAACCTAAAAGATGAAAAATATTGGTACTTTTTGTTCTTTAACTGGTACTTTTTAAATTTTCATTATATTGGACCAAGAAACATGAAATTATACATGCATGGTCCTGAGTGAATAATAATCTGTATGGGGTACTTTTTGATTCTACACGTGTCCTGAACATCTATAAGATCGAATTTTTCAGTACTTTTTTTGTGCAAGGTCCTGGATGAATAAGAATTTGTAAGAGGGATCGTTTTGGTACTTCTTCATTCTTTAACTGGTACTTTTTGATTGTTTATTATTACTGAACCTAGAAATATAGCATTCAACATGCAGAGTATAGAGATTGAGAGCCTATAAGAGGAGACGTTTTGGTACTTTTTTGTTTTTGAATTGGTACTTTCTGATTTTTTTACAATATTTAAATAACAAATAAATTAAACGTTCATGGACTTCAATGGAAGATAACATATGAACTGGAGGTTTGTCCCTTGTCAAATAGATCCTCTAAGGGCTAAAAAATCAGAGCAAGTTAAACTCTCTGTTTGGTTTAAAATGTGTTTAAACCAACAAATCTATAATTCACTTAACATATAAACCATCTTTAAACGCATAAAATTGGGCGTTTAAACTACCATATGAATTTGATAAGATTTATCGTAGTGCTGACACATGTTATTTTTTTAACAACATATAATACATGGGACACTGATTTATAGTTGTTGAGTTTAAACTTCATATTAATTCAAGTTTAGTTCAACTAAACCAGCGTTTAAACCATCAGTGATTTAATAGCCACAAGACGGAAAAAGGCAAATACTCGAAACATGTAAATTCATTTATACTAATATGTATGCTTTTTTCATATTTGTATAAATAATTATGCCCGAATTTCGACCACAAGGCAAACCACTAGTAAATATTAAATCATTAAATATTATTTTAGAACTTTTTGGAAAAAGTAGTAAATAAACTACGTTTTTTTTTTTGACACCGACAAATATCCAAATTTTGCAAGAATCTTTAAGTAAGGGCTATCTTTTAAGGCATACATGTTATTGGCTGTGATTATTTAATTAAATAAAAAATGTACAGTTCATTGTACAACCAGAAACTTTAACAAAAATTTCAAATGCATTTTAAAAACCAAAGACGTGATTTTTGTTTTAAAAACCTTTTTAAAAACTACTAATTAGCATGCAGTTTGCAGATCTAGAAAATCAACAACAGCTACAACAAGCAACAACAACGACCATGTTGTTAACATTTGTTTTTAAGTCTGTAGCAATAATAATAATAATGATGATACATATGATGATGAGGATAATGTAGTTTAATGATAATAATGATGGTTTTAAGTTGGTCGGTAGGTTGCTGATGATGGTTGGGTTGGTTGGGTTGGTTGGTTGATTTTTTAGATTGGTTGACAATCCGGCCCGGCACGTACTTGTTATAAAATTTTTTTCACTTTGAAGTCCGCTTAAGCGTAAGTCCGTCTGTCTGTCTTTGAATGCATTAATATTGCAAATGTTGTGTTGCGCATGTGCATAATGAAAAATAGTGTTGTGGAGTTGTATTTTGCTTCTTTTTATGGGGGAAAATACAGAATATAAAAATGTAATTTTTATATGTTTAAACTTTTTCAAGGTTAATTGTACAAGTATTTTAGTACATAAAAAGACTTTTTTCCGTTTTGTGGCTTAAATTTGTTTTTGTTTTTTAAACTTGTAAAACTTTTTTAAGACGGATGGATTGTAAACTAGCAAATTTATTTCAAATGAAAGTGAAAAAAAAGATCGTTATAGTCAACAAAAAAAGGCTAATGAAGGCTAAATTGAAAATTAGTCGAATTAAATTCATAAGTTCATTGATAAAATTAGCAAAATAAAATAAAAACCAAATTGATTGAATTAAAATAAAGAGAAATGATTATCGCTTAAGATATTTTCTTATCGTTTAAGATGAAACTTATCGATAAAGAAATTTTCGAAAGAAAACTTGTTGACAAAGAAGTTTCCTTATGACTGAGCAGTTTTCTATAGGAAACTTACTCACAAAAATACTTACTACATATAATCTTTATTTTATAAAATTCTTTTATACTGTTGTTTATTTGCTTTCATGACACATTACTGACCGTACTCAACTTAAAACTCACTTGTATAATTTAACAAAAAAAAGCAATTCATTTTAAAATAAAAAAAAAAAAAAATAAAGCAATTATTTGTTTAACAATTATTGAAGCGTTACTAGACAATGACCTTTGCCAATGAAGTAAATGAAAACAACAAATACCACGAAAAATAAAAACTGATAATTTATAAAACGATAACAACGGCACTAATAAAGTTGAAATTTTCTCTGAAATATTTAAATTTTTAACAAAGAGTTTAACAGGAAAGCTAAAAGCTGATTCTTTTTTTAAACTACTAAATTTACTAATATTTTTGCTTAAGTTCTGTTTCGGGGCATCTTTTTACATGATTGTATGAAAAGAAAACAAAAACTATACATTTTAGGTACTTTTGAAAAAAGTACTTAGTCTACTACTTTTTTAGTTATTAAATTATTTATGTATTTTAACACGTTGAGTGCCATGTGCACCGCCGGCGGTGCACACTTTTCTTTTACTAGAGTGCCATGTGTACCGCCGGCGGTGCACAGCTACTTAAGTTGTCAATACAATATATTTTCTGTGGCATTATAGTAAAGCTAATAAATATTATGTGATGGCACCTAGAGAAATGCATTTTTCTTTAACTTCAAGAATTTTTTTTGTATCTTTTGTATTACATGAGTTATACAGGATCAAAAATTTATAATTTTTTTAACCTTACCCACTTCAATAAATAAAAATTCAATGAATAAAATAAGAAAATAATAATTAATTCACTTTACATAAATAAAAAAGGCACTTCATGTTCAATAAAAAATAGGAACTAGTGTGTTTGGTGGAAAATAAATAGGATCAAAAAAATTAGAATCCATTAAATTAAAAAAGAAAATAACTTATTATTTCACTTTTAGTTAATAATAAAAAAAGGATCTTAGTATTCAATAAATATAAAAGGAACTAATGATAATAATAACAAAATATGGTGTGACTATCGGCGGCACACACGGCACCTGAATAAAATTATATTCTCTGCACAGAAAAAATTATTGCCGAATTATTTTCAAACAAACGCTTGTTTGATAATTTTTTTAATTTCTACAAATTTTTTTACTGATTCAATTAAAATTTTTGTTTGATTTTTATTTAACCAACAAAAATGTTGACAACCATTCAAAAATATAATACACGCGTTATTGGTTTCAAGTTTTCATAATTTTGTATGAAATATTTAACGCTTTTTAATGTTGTCGCCTTTTTGCATTTTTTTATTTGATCGTAAGCAACACTTCCTAATGTGAAATATAAGAACTACAACAAAAAACACATACAGTCTATTTTTGGACACTTTAAAAAAGTACAACTGTAAGAAAGATGAAGAGGTTTGAAGTAAAAAAAATAACAGGTAAAAAACGTTTCACTCTTTTTAAACAACAGAAACAACAACAACATTATAAGAAACAAAATAAATTTTTGGTTGGTTTCAAAGTTGGTTAAAAAAAACAAAAATCCCGTATTCAATTTTTTCAAACTGTTTGCTTAAATACATCAAATACAAAAATATAATGATGACGAAAAACATATCGAGTCGGTCTGTCGCCGTTTTTGGGTTACATTTCTTCTTCATTAGCAAAGGAAAGGATACAGCAATAGTTGATTGATGACGAAAAACATTGTGTGTATAAAAAAAGAACTTCGTTCAAAAATTATTCCAACAAAAAAATGTGCCTCAAAGCCAGCCGGCCACTCTGCTCTCTCTGCCATCATCTTCTAATACAGTGCCTGCTTGTGTGCGCATCATTGCTTGTGCAAAAACCTGTTTTTTTTTTGATTTTGAAATTAAGTATATGAATTTCAGTAAACTTTTTGTTTGATTCAGTTAAATTATTTCTTTGAAAAAATCAGTGTTTTTTTTTTCAATAAACCAAATGCAAATAAATTGTTTGAATATGCGAATTTGTTTATAGGACCGATTTCAGACAAAAAATTGTTTGATTCTACAAATTTTTTGTTTGAATTGGAAAAATAATTTTTTCTGTGTGTGTGCCACGTGTACCGCCGGCTGTCACATGTATAACGGTGCAAATAACACACATATACAAAAAAAGATTTTCACAAATTCATTTGTTATCACAAAAACATTAATTTAAACTTGGTTTCATATATTGGCCCAAAGGCCGTCTGCGCAGAGAATCTTTAGTTAGCGAAGCCGGTCTTTGTTATATCATAGAGGAGAAAATCCTTGCGGCCGGCCGAAGGCCGGCTATGCAGAGAAGCTTTAGTTAGCGTAGCCGGTTTTTGTTATAGCATTGAGTAGAAAATACTTGCGCCTGGCCGAAGGCCGGCTATGCCGAGACGCTTTAGTAAGCGCTGCCGGTATTTGTTACACCATATGACATAATGTCCATTTGCAAAGTGTCTTAATGCCCACGGACGATATGACATTTTCAAAAGTGTCACAGTTTCCATGGACATTACGACACTGGACTTTATGACATACCACCTTGCAAAAAGCTATATTCTGTTTTGAGTAATTGATTATAACTATGCAGTGTTTAATTAATATTTAACTATTGAATAGTGCACAAAGTTTGGCGGAGGGCTCAAATAGGTATTACTGTCCATACTGTCGCGCAGCTGTTGAAGATAGAACGCAATTTTTTACATAAAACTTACATTTGTATGTTACTAAATTTATATGAATAATAAACACTGTTTAGCAAATTGGGTAATTTAAAATTTTTTTTTTTTTTTTTTTTTTTTGGAAAAAATTCTTTTTTTCTTTTTGGGTTATTTTTCATTAGTATATGTATATTGACAGTTTAGCGCCAATGTGAACAAAAAGTCGTTAAAAGGTCAACTTCCTATAGGTTTAGTATGGGGGAAAGTAATAAAAGCCATTAAAGGTCATCGTTGAATTTTTAAGTCGTTAAAAATTTTTTTAAGTCGTTAAAATGTCAATTAAAAGGTCATAAATTAAAAAAAAGCAATAAAAAAGTCGTTAATTTTTAAAAAAGCAATAAAAATGTCATAAATTTTTTAAAAAAGCCATAAAAATGTCATAAAATTTTAAAAAAGCCAAAATTAGGGGGGAAATTCCTGAACACGTGTTAAAGTAGGTGAAATTTTTAAAAAATTTCAAAACAAAGTAATAAAAAAGTCGTTAAATTTTATAGGAAAGCAATAAAGCTGAGATTTAGAAAAATGTTGGGGGAGCAATGCACAAGTGTTGGGTGCATTGTTGAAGCGTTTCATTTGTTGTGATCGACAGACGGTCTTACTGTGTAGATGAACTTGAGAAAGATGTGATTTAGTTTTTGTGGATATGTATGCATGTAGATCAATAGGCAGAGAGACATACTGTGTACAAGTACACAGATGCACTTGATTTTGAAAAAAAATTTTGTGGACAATTTTTTCAAAGCGATGATATTAAAATTAATAATTTATGGGGTGTGAGATGACAAGGGTATTGTATTGGAGTGTGTTTTGAACATGGACAGATACACAGATAGATCTTGTAGAAGAAAATTGAAAAAATATTTTTTTTATATTTTTGTGTGTGTTTATGGATTGTTTGGGAGAAAAAACACACATTTCTGATAAGCCCTTTTTTGTAAGCCCTTTTTTTTTTGACGGACAGACAGACCTTGAGGAAGAAATTGGAAAAATATTTTTTTCTTTATTTTTAACTTAAGCAATTTTAAAAAGGCTGTATTTTCTTTTTTGTGGACAATTTTTTCAAAGCGATGATATTAAAACTAATAATTTATGGGGTGTGAGATGATTAGGGTATTGTATTGGAGTGTGTCTTGAACATGGATAGAATCATGGACATGGAAAATTCATGAGCAAGTGTAAAAGTAGGTCAAATTTTTAAAAAATTTCAAAGTAATGAAAAAGTCGTTAAATTTTATAGGATAGCAATAAAGCTGAGAGTTTGGTAGAAAGAGCAATGAACTATTATTTTGCTGAAAGACAACAGACCTTGAGGAAGAAATTCTAAATGTGGGTCAAGTTCCTGTGAGAGGAAAAAATGTAGGTCATGTTAAATAATAGAAATACAAAGAATTTATGTCAATAATGCTATCAGAATGTTGTTGTTTTGTTTGTTTGGGTGATTGACTGACGATCGACGAGAAAATTATTAGATTTTTAGTTTAATGAAAATATACAAAATTATTTTATAAAAACATATATTTATCTACATATAATAAACTATTTAAATTTAACTAAACAATTTTATTTTGTTTGCAATGGGTGTGGTGGGTAAAAATTTTATTTTGTTTACAATGGGTGTGGTGGGTAAAAAAAATTAAAAAAAACATTATCGATAACTTTAATGAATTATAGCAAATAACATATGTTTAAACTATGTGTAGCCAAAAATTTTTTTCTATAAATTGTGAATTTATTGAATTTTTTATTACATTTCATTATAAATTATCAAACGATGAATATTAACGCGGAATTAATTGCTTCATTTAATAAGTTAAATATGAAACATATTTTAAGTGTTAAAAATATGGTAGATGGAAAGGACTATCCTATTACAGGTGCTGAACGGGTAACTACAAAATATGGAGATGTTATAGTCTTGGAATTGGATGGAGCTATGCTTTATCTTCCTAAAAGGTTTAATGCCTTGACTGAAAACGATGTTGGGTACCTATCAACTGGCTCATATATCATTTCAAAGATTCCTTTAGATGACGAAAAGGATACCATTAATTATAAGCTGGAAATTAAGATGGCTGCTCCTACGAAAGGATATTACCCTTATACTCATTTTAATACTTTTAAATAAAATAATTTTTCAATAAAAAAATTAGTAAACAATAAATTATTATAAATTCTTGTGTTTTTTTCTTATTTTATTAGTAAACAGATATGTATAAGTATATATAATATAGAATAATTAATATTTCTATAAGTTGTAAATGAAATCTTAATGTGGAAAGATGGAGGTTATTGAAGCTTTTCTACAAGAATTCGGAAGTGTTATCTTTGAAGAACATTTGGAATTATTATGTGCATTCAAAAGAGAATATACAGATTTTAATGTATATAGTATACCTTGCTCTCACGAAAGTACAAGTGGAGATGTCGTGGGTTTGTGTGGATGTTACTTTTTCTTTAAGAGAAAGAAGGAGGTTATGAGAGTTATCGAAAACTATAAAAAAATATTAAAACATCTTAAATGTCTAAATTTATGTGCAAGAAAAACAAAATAATGAATTTGATTAAACTTTTTTTTTTATTAGAATTTAATAATAAATGTACCTTATTTAATTACAGTTAATACATATACATACAAATAGTTAAAAAAAAAAAAAAATATATAAAAGCGCATTTTTTTTTTCTTTAAATAGAGATTTTCAAAGTAAAAATATTATTAGTATACATTTAAAATTCATCGAGAATGTTTCATCTCAAGAGAAACCCGAAAATAAACGACTGTGTATTTGAGTTGGAATATTTTATAAATTTAAAATTAAAGATATCCTGCGGATTTTCCACAGCCCTTGGTTTTAAGCCAATGGTTTGGCTACATTACAAAGGAAAAAATTTCATTGGATTTGATCGAGATGAGTGGATGTACCTTATGAGCTATAAGGAATACATTCAGGCAACACTTAATCAGTGTGAATTTTTAGATTGTATGAATCTTATTCAGACCAATAATAAGAGAGAAATTCAGTATGATTTCCACTACAAAAATGGAATATGTTATCTGATCCTTCAACAAGAAAATTATAAAATCAAAATTGATCCAGAGACGTGGAAATCCTTAACTCAAATTGGAATATTTCTAACAACATTCTTAAGCTGGAATACAATTCTTCAAAAGCAGATTCTATATTTTTATTATGAACATTACATTCCAACTTGTTCTATGTTAAATAAAACTAGTGCACATTTTTTTGAAATTAATACTATAAATGAAAGAGATATAGAACTAGATTTAACAAGACTTTGTTATGAGTTTGGAAAAAAAATGCAAAATAAAATTAAAACAGATGTTAAAATCTATAGACTATTATTAAGAATGGATAATAAATAAAAAAAAAACAAACAAAAAAAATAATAAAAATATATTAAAACAAACAAATATTTGAGTTTTTTTATTAATTCTTTATTTTGAAATTTATTAAAAATTTTAAACATAAATGACCACAAATAAATGTATTAAATTTTTGATATCTTAAATAGTTATATTTAATGTTTTTACCCAAGTATTTTAAAACTTCCATAGGTGGTTGGAGATTACCAAAACTATCAAAGTATTCTACATTATCATTATTTTTATAAAATGCTACCCAATGTGTTCCATATCCTCTATTTGAGTCCAAGTTTATAATTCCATTCTCTATTCGGTGTGGAGTTTTAGGAAGTTTATCCCTCATATAAACTCCTCTAAAATAAGGAATATACTTCTTCCCAAATGTTTTCAAGTCCACATCTGTTAGTGGTCTATTAGGTAGCTGTTTCAATAGTTTTTTGATGAGGTATAAAATATTCCATAGCCTTTTTTATAAGGTTTAAGATATAGACCTTTACCCATAACTATTGACTCTAATGTTTTGTTATGACGCTTACTTTCTTCGAGCTGTTGTCTACCATTTTTAGCTAAAGTAATAGTTTTAGCGATTGCTGACCCACCAGAAGCTATTGCTCCCAACGCTCCAAGTGCTGTTAGAATAGGAACAAGTGGTAGAAAACCACCAAGTTTAGGTATGTTGATAATTCTAGGAATTTTTACTATAGATTTTTTTCCAAGAAATGAATGTCGTATAGCTTTTCGTGCAGTTTTAATAGCGGTTTTGATGTCATTTGGTTTTTCCTTTTTTAAAATATCGGTTGCTGATTTAACGGCATTCTTAAAAATATTTCGTCTACACTTTTTCTTTTGGTTACCAGTTTTAACTCCCAAGCCTAATTTAACTTTTGACTTCATTGCGTTAGTGACAAGGTATGCGTTGAGTTTTTCTCCAAAAGTACTATCTTTAGCTTTAACTCTACTCCAAGCTTTTTCTGCTAGTTCTTTATCTGCTTGATGTCGCTTATGAATATCAGTGTTCTGGGAATAAGCAATATCATGAATTTTGCAAGCTGCATCCAAAGGATTGATACCTTTATCACCCCTTTGTAATCGTTTTTCTAATTTAGTTCCTGGTCCACAAAATTGATAACCCGGCAAATGAAGTTCAAGAGGTAGTGAATTAATTAAGCTATTAACAAGTCCTTTTCCAAGGACGAATTGTTTTCTACTAAATTCTTTTTTTTTATACACAATCATTTATATATAAAAATTGCTTTACTGAAATTAAAAAAAAAAAAAAAATCGAAAGTAAATAAAACGTAACATTAAGCAAACGTATGCTTTCAGTTATAAAGATGCGTTTGGTAAAACAACAATCGAATATTTCAGTGAGAAACTTGGATTTAACGGAAAACAGAAATGGTTTTAAACATAGCTGCCTTTTACCAAATTCTATTAGAGCACTAATAGTTGGTCCCTCAAACTGTGGCAAAACAAATATAATGCTAAGTTTAATTGAAAGTCCGAATGGTTTAAAATTTAAGAATATTTATATATACTCAAAATCATTAAATCAACCAAAATATAAATATCTATCAAGATTAATTTCATCAGTAAAGGGTATGGGACTTTATACATTTTCAGATAATAAACATGTCATACCACCCGAAAAAGCTAAAGTAAATTCTATTATGATATTTGACGATGTTGCTTGTGAAAAGCAAAATAATATAAGATCATATTTCTGTATGGGTAGACATAAGGATATTGATTCTTTTTATTTATGTCAGACTTATACACACATTCCAAAACATTTAGTACGTGATAATGCAAATATGATTATTTTATTCAAGCAAGATGAATTAAATTTAAAGCATATCTACAATGATCATGTTGGTAGTGACATGAGTTTAAATATGTTTCGTTACATTTGCGGAGAATGTTGGAAGGATAAATATGGATTTCTTGTAATAAGCAAAGATGATGAAATGAAGCAAGGACGTTATAGAAAAGGCTTTGATCTATTCATTCAGATTTAGTCATATGTATACTATTAACTACATCAGACGTATACCTATTAATATTAAATACGTTTTTTTCCACTTGGAAACTGTTAAAATTATTCCACGAAGCTGTTTATCTGTTTTAAGAAGCTGTTTAGCTGTTTTCAAAAGCTGTTTTAGCTGTTTTCAAAAGCTGTTAAGCTGTTTTAAGAAGCTGTTTAGCTGTTTTCAAAAGCTGTTTAGCTGTTTTAAGAAGCTGTTTAGATGTTTTAAGAAGCTGTTTAGCTGTTTTCAAAAGCTGTTTAGCTGTTTTAAGAAGCTGTTTAGCTGTTTAAGAAGCTGTTTAGCTGTTTTAAGAAGCTGTTTAGCTATTTTTCAAAGTTATAATGATGGAAGAAAATATTTTAAAAGAGTTGGTGAAATCCAAAAAAATTTTAAAGAAGAAATTTCAAAGCATAAGACTTGGAGAATTGGAAAAATTTAATAATTTAGAAAGAACATTTAAACCTTTAACAGAACCTCTAAAGAAACTAGTCAAATTGTCAGATTCGTCAAATTTAACAATACCCATAGACGAAAAACATAAATGTAAGCACAATACTAAAATAAAAACGGAAAATAAAACTATATTCACCAGCACCCCTAAGAAAAACTTAATGAAAGAGAAAAACATTGATTCAGCACCTAATAGAATAAAAAAAGATAAAGAAGAAGAAGAAGAAGACTATAACAGTAATAGTGAAGATGAAGTAAATGATACATCGAAAAATGAACAATTTTATTCTCAGTCATCCGATTGGGAGTTTGATTTATCAACTCTAAATGGAAATAAAAAGCTTGACACTATATTTGGACCTCATAAGACGGAAAATGGAGACTGGAAATTTGGAAATTCTATTTTAAAGCTAACCGATGATAAAATAATAATAGGTCAAAAATCTTGGGCACTAACCCCAGGGTTATACTCATTACTTTTTCATAAAAATCCAAAACAATTCGATTCTTCAGAGCTAGCAATATATAAACATATTTTACTTGATACAAACGCACATCGAAGAAACTATGATCCTAATAATCAAATTAATGGAAACAGAGGTTATAAATATAAAAAAATAATAAATAAATTGTTTACTACAACTACTCACGTTGGTAAGGGTTTAATGGAGGTTAATCTTAATAAACCAAACTATATATACTGGGATAATCCTAATGAAATTGTAGACCGATTGAGGCTGTTAATATCGTCACAACATGCTGGTAACAATAATCATTCTAATGAAATAATATCTATAGTCGAAGAACTAAGGGAAGCAAATATAATTGAATAAGTTTTAAATAAAAAAACAAATTATGACTGTTGACAAATTTGGTCATTACTATAATCAAAAATATATAGGAGATATAACAAGAAACAACCTCTCAAAAAATTTCGGTATCACACTTAACGGAAATAATATTGATATAGAGAATAAAAGAATTTTAAATTTGTCACCTCCAATTAATGGGGCAGATGCTGTTAACAAAAATTATGTGAATACACAAATTACCCATATGCAAGAACATTTAAAAAGGGGTATAAACAAAGAAGTTTTAATTGTTCGAAATGAAATTAAAGATTTAAATAAAATAATTTCTGACATATATAGTGTAATGATTACGCTTTCATCACAACAACAACAACAACAACATAATGGAAAAAAGAACGATAATAAATGAACTACATTCTAGAGCGCGCAAAAATTTCTTACGACGCAAAGTAATTACAAAGGGAATTGATGATCTTTGGCAAGCAGACTTAGTAGAGATGGGCAACTATTCGACTATAAACAACGGCTATAAATATATGATAACAATTATTGATACATTTTCAAAATTCGCTTGGGCTGCAGCAATTAAAGCAAAAACCGCATCTGAAGTATCCAAAGCTTTTCAGAAAATATTAAGTAAGGGGCGAGTACCTAAAAATTTACAAACAGATGATGGTAAAGAATTTTTTAATAAGGAATTTGGTTTGCTAATGCGCAAATATTCAATTAATCATTACTCTACATATAGTGTAATGAAAGCTTCAATAGTTGAACGGTTTAATCGAACACTAAAAGGTATGATGTGGAGAGAATTTAGTAATAATGGAACATTTCACTGGATTGATATTTATAAAAAACTAGTTGATCAATATAACAGAAAAACTCATAGTAAAATCAAAATGGCGCCTATTGATGTAAAACGTAAACATGAACAACATCTACTGAAAACTGCATTTAGCAGTTTAAAAATGTTTAAGTCATCACGATTTAAAGTCGGTGATTATGTTCGCATAAGCAAATACAAACATATTTTTGAAAAAGGTTATACACCAAATTGGACTACAGAAATATTTAAAATAAAATCTATACAGAACACCTATCCAATCACATTCTTACTAGAAGATTACCAAGGAAATCCTATAAAAGGGGCATTTTACAAAGAAGAAATACGTCACACACATTATCCCAATACATATCTAGTGGAAAAAATTTTAAAAGAGAAAGGTGATAAAGCGTATGTTAAATGGCTAGGGTTTCCAAACCAACATAATTCATGGATTAATAAAGATGAAATATTATAAGAATAAGTATTTATAAGATTTTTTTTTTTTAATAAATACCTAAATTTAATAAAAGAAAAAAACCCCAGCATTTTATTTCATTTAAAGTTTAGCGCTCATAATGTCAATTACATTAGCGTTAAGTGGCAATTCATCAGTTTTAACAGCAAATTATTTCCCACCAATAGATCTTAAAGATGACTATGAATGCTCTTTAGTTGATTTTCATTCATATAACTCTATTCCCAATGTAGATTATGATAATAATTTATTTCATATAGGAGATAAAATAATTGAAATTCCTATCGGATCATATGAGTTGCAAGATATTGTGGACTATATAGTTGGACAGTATAAAGCAGAAAATTTCAATAAATCTATTCTGATTAAAGCTAATAATAATACTTTACAAATTGAAATTACTTCCTCCCACGATGCAATTTTCTTTGATCGAAAACGATCTATTGGTAAATTATTAGGTTTTAGTAGGCGATTATTAGAAGCTGGAAGAAAACATGTATCAAATCAACCTGTAAATATATTAAGAGTTAATGCTATACAAATTCAGTGTAACATCATAACTGGAGCTTATATGAATAACTCTCCAGCGCATATACTTCACGAGTTCGCATTAGACGTACCACCAGGCTATAAATTAGATGTTATTGCTAATAACCTAATTTATTTACCAGTAAACGTCAAAGAAATAACATATCTCAAGATTTGGATTGTTGATCAAGAAAATCGTACAGTAAATTTCAGAGGTGAAGAAATAACACTAAGATTACACCTAAGACCACGGAAAAAATGATAATTTACAATAAAACTAGGCACATTAACGTTAATAGAGACATTCCTACTAATCATATTAAAGCTACAAGACCATCATTAACGAAAGAAAATACAACCTTTTTAAAATTGCTTAAGTTAAAAATAAAGAAAAATGTCTGATATACTCAATGTTATTGAAAAACCATATTCTGATGAAAATATAATAAAAAAGGATTATCATAGCTATGTGCCCTATATTCAATCATTTAAAAACAATGATGAAATTCGAATTACACTACAAAATCAAGACTTATATGTTCTTCCGTCTGAAAGCTACTTATATATAGAAGGAAACATACAAAACTCTAAAGGTGAAGAAGCATCACAAAATACTAGATTGAGGAATAATTGTGTTGCATACTTATTTGATGAAATACGGTATGAGATTAATGGTGTTGAAATTGATCGTACTCGATACTTGGGAATATCTAGTACAATTAAGAATTATGTCTCACTAAATGAATTTGAAAGTAATATGATGAGAAATGCAGGGTGGAATATTTCTGAAGACCTATCAATGCGAAAATTTAATTTTTATATTCCCCTAAAACTACTGTTGGGTTTTGCTGAGGATTTTAATAAAATAATTTTAAATAGCAAACATGAACTTATTCTTTTACGAAGTTCAAATGATGATAAGGCGTATTACTCAACAGATGCTAATGAAAAATTGAGTTTATCGATTAAAAACATTACATGGAGAATACCACATATTCACCTATCAGATGCACGAAAAATACAAATAATGAAGATTATTAAGGAGGGTGTTTCATTACCCATAGCATTTCGCAGTTGGGACTGTTATTTTAATCCAACATTTTCCGAAGGCAGAAATCATAACTGGAATATTAAACTATCAATGAATAGAGAAAGGCCAAGATTTCTTTTATTCGTATTAGAAAATGATAATAAATATATACACTCGGACTTAAAAAATGTTAAAGTACATTTAAATTCAGAATCCTATCCATATGATGATTTAAATTTAAAATTTGAGGAGAATCGATATGCTATTCTATATGACATGTACGCTAAGTTTCAACAAAATTACTATATGAGAGAAGCACAACCTCTTCTTTCCTGTGAGAAATTTAAAAATATTCCAATTGCAGTAGTTGATGTTAGCTATCAAAATGAAATTGTTAAAAATGGACCTATTGATGTAAAAATTGAGTTCGAGACAAGTAGTCCAGTACCAAAAAATACGAATGCTTATTGTTTAATCCTACATGATCGTATGATGGAGTACACACCTTTAACTGGAATTGTTCGAAAAATTATATAATCTAATATACATTCTAATACTTACTTTTTTTTTCATTTAATTTCTATTAAATAAAGAATAAAACTGTTGGTTTGTTTTTCTTAATAAATTTTTTGGTTCTTTATTTCATATAGTATGAATGTATGGTATGGTATGTATGAATATGTTTACATATATATTACATATGTATATTATTATATTTACATAATTTTATTATTATTACAAGATAATTATAATTAATTAAAATTATTCTTATTCTACCTTATTCTATTAATACTAATTATTTAGGGACTCAATATCACTAATTAATCTACTTAATTCTAAATCACCATAATCAGTATCTAACTGATAATGGTGCCATGCATAAGTATTAATTTCATCATTTTTTATCTTCCGCTTACTATCAATAAAATTTAAAGCTATCTTATTCACTTCATTTGTTAATATTGTGTGTAGCTTAGATGTGAATGTATACATACATGCTGCTACTGTTTCCTTATTAAATAAGACATTTTTATAATCATTAATACTATAATTTTCTACCACGCACTTTTTAACCCCCTTAGCTTTCTTAACATCTCTATCATCTTCAACTGTGAAGGAATAAACTTTGGGTCCTAAGCCTACATATTCAGTGATGAATTTACCCTCAGTTTCATCTTTCATCATTCCAATAACTTTTTTATTTAATTGCGGAAAGTTAAATGGATTGTTTTTTGAATATGCAGATGTGTCAAAGAGTGTTTTCAAATCTCCTCTTATATCGTCATAGAAATCGTCAGTTTTAATTGAATAAATAAAAGAGTCAGTGTCCATGTAATTAAGATTTATATTATCTCCGAATTTAGGTTTCATGTACTCATAATGGAAATCATACATTTTCCATTTTGAAAGATCAAGTACACAAAAGCCTAAATAAATTGGTTTATTATAATATGTCAAAGTTTTATTCATTTGTACAGCCCATAATTTATCGGTAAACTGTGAAATACTATGAAAATTTGGTTTTGCTATAAGTTCACCTACACCTAATCGGTTACGGTTGGTACGACCCCATTCACTAACCAACCGAACGTCTTTTCTCTTATCGACGTTTTCCATGGTTTTACCATACACAGCATTATTGAGCAATTTATAGAAGTCTTTTTCAAATTGGTTATTAGCTTCTGTTCTATATGAAGTATTTAAATCTATGTATGTTTTTAACCATGGTTTTTGATTAAATTTTAAAATTCGGTGAACTTTTTCCAAAACCAATCCATTATTTAAACATTGCTCTAATGTTTTATAATGTATGACATATTTATTTTTGTCAGATAGGTCAGCAATTAATTTTTCATATTTAGTGCCACCTATTATTTTATTTTCCACACAGAATGGTAGGTCATTATGGTAATCATGACAGTTGAACGGGTATGATAAATCGACTTCATAAATATAACCAACATCTGAGTTATGTGGAATATTTTTGGGGTGAATGAAGTCATTTGTCCAACTGAAGCCTCCATATGGTAGTGATTCTGACATTGCCCAACCATAAAGATTATTTGCGTCTAAATATAAAATGTATTCGGAAGGCTTCGTAGGATCATAATCGTTAAGATATTTATGATTAGCCTTACTATACCTCTTACTACATTGTGAAAGACCACCACGAATTCCTCGTTTAATAAAATTATACATTTCTAGATCTGTTAATAACTCTAGCTCAATTCTTGTATATTTTAACATTGCATCCCAAGAAAGGCCTGGGATGGTATAATAATGTGGAGGATCTAGGTTATAAATCTTCTTACAGAGTCTTCTGAAGTTTTCAAATACATCTGTAAGTAATAATACGTCAGTTTTTAAGTATAGTTCCATGTAATCTCTAATAGTCTCACAATCAAATTTTGTCCATATATTCTGTGCTAGTAAATAGTCTTCTTCTGAGCATTTTTTATCATTCAGTCTACTGTAAAATGCTTCAATTGGTGGAAGTTGCTTTTCATTTAATTTTTCAAATGAATTTAAATATTCATAAGGAAAAACACCCTTTCGCTTCATAAGAGAAAATTTCTCAGCATCTGGAAAATATTTTCTAATAGCATTTAAATCTTGGTCATTGAGGTTACTAGCTAATGATTCCAAGCCAGATGCCATAAATCTTAAAGAGTCTAAAAACCTAAGCTCAATTTTTTTTCCAGTTTTATAGTCTCGCACCTTTGCAAGTTGTTTTGAAATTATATGCTGAGGAATATTTTGCTTCACTTTTCTTATGTACAACTCATTTATATAATCATCAATTTCTTCATCGGTATATACCCGAACAGTATGCGATAAAGAAATGTATAATTCTTTATTTATGGGAATTACATTAGTCTCGCCTTTAATACTAAGTAATTCTTTAATAAATAAGTGACAATCATATTTCGAAAAATTGTGGAAAAATATAGGAATAAAATTTGGAATTTTAAAATTTAAATTACACGAATTGTGTGCAGCCCCTCTATATTTTCCCGATAAGTGACAGTGATCTCTCACAGCTAGTTCATCGCCTAGTGCTAAACCGCAAATATGACAGTTGATAGATTTTAAAAATTGTTCTTCTTCTAAGGGGGTTAATGGATGCATTGGGACAATTTTCTCATAATAAGTCTTATAAATTTGTCTACATTCATTTATTAAATTATCAACAAAATGTTGTCCTACATTCACACTGCTACTATCACTACTACTAAACATTTTAAACTTATCTAAATTTTCATTAAAATTACACTTAATATTAAAACCATATGCACATGGTATATGTTTTTTTATAAATCTACTATTTTCATTAATACTACTTACATCTACTTCCTCAAGAACACATTCGAAATCTGCATATACTAAGAATGGAACTTCCATCTGCCTTTCATAATGCTGATATTTAACTATAGATTTTTCCCCCTCTGGCATCTTGGGAATACATTCTCCACACTCTCTCTCCTTATGGATTACCATTCTCTCCGGTATAGTTGTATGGTAGAGACAACTATTACAAAATATTATACTACCATCATGTGCTGATAGTTGATTTGAAAGTAGTCTAAAAATAAATAAAAATTAATTAATTTGATAGAATAGATTTTTTTTCTTTATAAAGTTTTATGTTCATTTTATACTAATTACTAATTACCTAGAAATATTCTTTATTAGAATGTAGTGCATTTTACTCCCGCATGCACTTTCCAACAGTAGCAAATTAATGTGAACTGCCTTTTCACTTTTTGTGATGTAGTACGGACCAACAATAGTTTTCAATTTTCGGTCGAACCCGAACACATTTATACTTATTTCCTTATTGTTCTTTTCAAAATGCTTAATATCCTTCACATCAGTTGGAAATTGCATTGAAGTGAAGTTAAGTATTCTACCGGAATCAAGTGAAATAATTTGTTCAGAAATATCACTTATTTTATAAATTGTCTGTCTGTGTACATGACTGTCATCCCCATTATAAAATGCTGCTATAATACTCCATTTAAAACAGAAAACGTCATTATTTTGGACGTTTATACAAGCACGTTTTCGTATTAGCTCTTTAGGAGTTGGTATGTATTGCGATCCTGATAATGGTGATGCCTTGTTAATATTAATTTCCAGACATTTTATTTGGATAAGCGTCCAACCAGAATCTCTTTCTTGAAACTCTGACATTTTAGCTTTAATTTTTTCAATTTGTGTTGTCAAAGCTAAGTCTATGTCATCCGCTCTCGATATACGCATCATTTCCGTACAATGATACATATTTGTTTCTGGCTTATCAGGATAGGCTGGTAACTTGTATCGAGCAGTAAGTTCCAAATTGAATTTCACTATTATGTGCTCAGACAGACAATTATTTAATAATTTCTGAACGTATATTTGTCCTTCTTTCAAATATTCATTCACATTCAAATTCAAATCTCCTTTTGGAAAACGATATGTTAAAAGTCGAGATTTGAATGAATTTTTTATTAGTTGAATCCGGTTTCCAATTTTTTCCTGTACATTTTTCTGGTGTTCGGGTTGCGAGCAATGAATAAACCATTGCTGAGGTTGAATTTTAGCATTACAATCCTCACACATAGTAAAAGTTTCTGCATATAACTCAGGCTGTTGTTGTTTACATGGTATATTTGATTGCAACATCGATATACGTTTCCTAGATGCAGCCGATGTTGAAGGATATTCGTTAATTTCTTCTACTTGTTGTTGGTGTTGTTGTTGTTGTTGCGGTTGTTGATGCTGCTGCTGTTGTTGCGGTTGTTGTTGTTGCTGGTGTTGTTGTTGCGGTTGTTGATGCTGCTGCTGTTGTTGCTGTTGTTGTTGTTGCAGTTGTTGTTGTTGTTGACGAAGAAAATCTTTATGAATTTCAACATGTTTCTTTTTTTCCATATATGTCATGGATATATGATTACATATATCACATGGTATATGAATTGTTGCATGTTTTTTTAAAATGTTTTTATTTTTATATATATTTTGGCATATTTCACACATGATTTCACTAGCCATTATTATTTTTAAATTTTTATTTATTTTATTTTTTTATTTTTAAAAACACTAACTTTCTTTAGCAAGTTTACTTTAGAAACTAATTGAAAAGAATATATTAAAAACCTTATATACACTTTAAATATCTATACAGTCGATCACCCAAACGAGCAAAAACGACAACAACAACATTTCACCATCTGGCTACCCATAAACACACAAAAAAATAAAAAAAATATTTTTCCAATTTGTTCCTCAAGGTCTGTTCGTCTGTGTATCTGTCTATCTGTCTGTCTGTCTGTCTGTCTGTCTGTCTGTCTGTCTGTCTGTCTGTCCATCCAATAATTTTCTCGTCGATCGTCAGTCAATCACCCAAACAAACAAAACAACAACATTCTGATAGCATTATTGACATAAATTCTTTGTATTTCTATTATTTAACATGACCTACATTTTTTCCTCTCACAGGAACTTGACCCACATTTAGAATTTCTTCCTCAAGGTCTGTTGTCTTTCAGCAAAATAATAGTTCATTGCTCTTTCTACCAAACTCTCAGCTTTATTGCTATCCTATAAAATTTAACGACTTTTTCATTACTTTGAAATTTTTTAAAAATTTGACCTACTTTTACACTTGCTCATGAATTTTCCATGTCCATGATTCTATCCATGTTCAAGACACACTCCAATACAATACCCTAATCATCTCACACCCCATAAATTATTAGTTTTAATATCATCGCTTTGAAAAAATTGTCCACAAAAAAGAAAATACAGCCTTTTTAAAATTGCTTAAGTTAAAAATAAAGAAAAAAATATTTTTCCAATTTCTTCCTCAAGGTCTGTCTGTCCGTCAAAAAAAAAAGGGCTTACAAAAAAGGGCTTATCAGAAATGTGTGTTTTTTCTCCCAAACAATCCATAAACACACACAAAAATATAAAAAAAATATTTTTTCAATTTTCTTCTACAAGATCTATCTGTGTATCTGTCCATGTTCAAAACACACTCCAATACAATACCCTTGTCATCTCACACCCCATAAATTATTAATTTTAATATCATCGCTTTGAAAAAATTGTCCACAAAATTTTTTTTCAAAATCAAGTGCATCTGTGTACTTGTACACAGTATGTCTCTCTGCCTATTGATCTACATGCATACATATCCACAAAAACTAAATCACATCTTTCTCAAGTTCATCTACACAGTAAGACCGTCTGTCGATCACAACAAATGAAAGGCTTCAACAATGCACCCAACACTTGTGCATTGCTCCCCCAACATTTTTCTAAATCTCAGCTTTATTGCTTTCCTATAAAATTTAACGACTTTTTTATTACTTTGTTTTGAAATTTTTTAAAAATTTCACCTACTTTAACACGTGTTCAGGAATTTCCCCCCTAATTTTGGCTTTTTTAAAATTTTATGACATTTTTATGGCTTTTTTAAAAAATTTATGACATTTTTATTGCTTTTTTAAAAATTAACGACTTTTTTATTGCTTTTTTTTAATTTATGACCTTTTAATTGACATTTTAACGACTTAAAAAAATTTTTAACGACTTAAAAATTCAACGATGACCTTTAATGGCTTTTATTACTTTCCCCCATACTAAACCTATAGGAAGTTGACCTTTTAACGACTTTTTGTTCACATTGGCGCTAAACTGTCAATATACATATACTTTCATTTTTATTTTTGGCCCTTTTTCGTTTCTTTTGGGCAAAATTTCATATTTAACTTTTTGGGTCATTTTTCATGTTCTTTTGGGCGATTCTTCATTTGGGCGATTTTTCAATTTTTTCTTTGGGCGATTTTTCCTACAGCCAATTTTTACTTATAAAAGTGATTTTTCATTTAAAAAATATTTTTAAAACTTTTTTAAAAAAGTACCAAAATTAATACTTTTTTTATTTTATGCATATCTGAAATATTTTTTTTAGAATATTTATAAAATAAAAAACTTTTAACAATTTTGTTAATTAAACTTAATTTTTGATTTTTGTAAAAATTTGCTACTTTTAATTGACATTTTTTTATAACTTTACATAATGTTGTCAATTTTTCCTTTATAAGTGCCATATCTACTACTATTTTTATTTTATTAATATTTTAATTTTTTTAAAAATATTTATGTAACGATTTTTTTTAATGTTGATTGTAAAAAGTTGCTTTTTATAATAAAATTCTATTTTTAGCACTTTTTTAAAAAGTACTATATCTACTACTATTTTTATTTTAATACAATTTTTGGTTTCGTAAATAAATTCTTGTAAACTAAAAGATTTAACGTTTTTTCGAATCATATATTCTGCATAAAATCCTACATTGAATTATTTTTAAAAAGTAGTACTTTAACACTATTTTCAGTTCATAAGATTTGTCAATATTTTCTTTATAAATTATATTATAATACTATTTGAAACACTTAAAAAAAGTAGTATTTCTACTACTTTTTTACTTTATTAGTATTTTTTTTAAATAATTTCTTGTACAATTTGAGATTTTGCGGCTATTGGTGGCAGAAATTTACATATATAAAACGCAATTTTAACAGTTTTTATAATAAATCACAAATCTATTACTATTTTAAGGTCATTATCAGGCATGTTCTTATAATCAAATTCGAGTAAAATTGACTTCCAACAAATTATAAAAAATATCCTGTGTTTAAAGTTCATTAAAATATGTACTTCCATTTATATATATACATACCATAGATGGGGGTAGTGCACTCATTTTGAAGTTTCAACTCACACTTAGGGATTGTGCAAAAATATTGCAATCATTTTGCTGATGTTGAGTGATGAATTGAAAACTTGCAGCCTCACTTAACATTAGTGATAGTGATGTTAAAAACTGTTGCACTTAAAAAAAAAATTTTTTTTTTGATTTAAAACAAGCAATCATCAGTTTATTGCAACTTGTTTTTCTTCAATCATTTGAGTGCAATTTATATTGTTGCACTTAATTTAAAATCAAAAACTAGTTTTTTCATGATAAGCCAATAATTATACCGTTATTGACAAAATTTCAATTTGTTTAATGTTCTCTTCTTACGCATATCCTCAAAAGAAATTAAAAACCATGCACAAAGTTACATTTTTAAAATTTTAGTGAGACAATATTTGCATGCAGCTTTTTGATTGCAAGTCCAAATTTTGCACTACATTTGAATTGAGTGAAGATTTTTGCATTCAATCTGCGTTTAGTGATAGTGAAAAAATTTGCAGTATCACTAAAATTTTTTTAGTGGTAGTTAAAAAAATAACAATCATCACTAAAGCTGGTAAAAAAGAGTGCAAACTAATTTCTTTGCAGTTTTGATTTTAAATCCATATTTAGTTCACTACCCCCAACTATGTATGCTACATATATACCTCATACTTTGAGGACCTTTTACTTTTACCAGAATGACTTTTTAAATCAGTTAAAGCAACAATCATTTAAAAAACTAATTAATTAAAACCCGGCTTCGATTTTAATTTCACGTGATTTTGATTTCCCGAACATGGCCATATATTTTTTTATTTTCACAATTTAATTTATAGTCCAAAACAATTTTTCAATAAATTTAACCTAAAATATGGTTTTAAAACGAATGAAATTATCTTTTTCCTTAATTTTTGTCGCCCACTGTATTTGATTCATCATTTCCATTGTGTGTCTGAACAAAACACTTGCACTTCGTTTAGGGAATTGATGATTTTTCTTTATTTATTTACAAAAAAGAAAAAAACAGCAATCGATGTTGATGATGACGATCATGTCGTCCTCATCAATGCTGGTGCTGATGATGAGTCTGTTGCTGCTTATGGCAGACGGACACAGCATTACAATGCATTTCATTAAATAAAAAAAAATTGCGAATTCATTGATCGTTCATTGACTCTTTTTGTATATGTTATACGTTTTTCTCTTTTTAAGGTTCGATTATTGTTTATTTTAGCAAAAAAAAAAATTATTTTTGACCATTTTTTTTTATATATTTTTTATTTAAATTACAATTGCTTGTATGTCGTAAGCCACAGTGGAACAAATTTTGCTATAGAAACAATGTCTGTTTATTGCTCTCTAGGGAGTGTTGACGAAAAATATTATACTTTAACAGGTTTTAAATTTATGAGCAACTGAATACTTTTGCTTGCCTTTTTATAGTACAATGAGACTAAATAGACAGTTTTTCCAAGAAAAGTTTATTTGACATGAACAATAACCCCCTTATTTTCTAAGACACTTTTCACCTTACTGTAAAAATATTCTCATTCCAATTTTGAAAATTTTGACATGAACAATTTCTCAATTTTATGGGATTTACTAAATAACTCCATAAGTCTTCTATAGAAGACATCTTTAGACAAAAGAAAACTCTTTTAACAAGAACTTTAAAAAAATTTTTCAAACGAGAAAGTTTTCTTGATAACATCTGCTATTTATAACTTTTGTGTTGAAAACTTTTAAAATGGATAAGTTTTTTTTATTGAAAACACGATAACTTTTTTATATAAAACATTTTGCAACAAAAACTTTCTTTTTAGAAACCTTCCTTCCTTAGTCTGGGATCACATTATGAAATTTGTCTTTCAGAAAGTCTGAGTTTATTGGTGAGAGGGGAAGATATCATGCTTTTTTCTCTCCTCTCTCACCCATAAACTCAGACTTTCGGAAAGAAAACTTTCATAGTGTGAACCCAGACTTAGGAAACTTATCGATCAGTTTTCTATAGAAAACTTCCATAGTCGGTAAGTTTTCTATAGAATACTTTTACAATAATCAATAAGTTTTATATAGCAAACTTCTTCAATCGATATTTTTTCTATAGTTAACATTTTCAATAGATTAGATTTCAAAAGAAAATTTCAACAGTCGATAAGTTTTCTATAGGAAACTTCTTTTATCGATAAATTTTCTTAGAAAACTTCTTTAATCGATAACTTTTCTACAGAATCTTTAAGTTTTTTTTAAAATCAATTTATAAATTTTCTTTAGAAAACTTCTCTAATCGATAAATTTTCTAAAAAAAAAAACATCTTTATCCGATAAGTTTTCTATTGATAAAATCTTCAATCGATCAATAGAAAGCATTTTTAATCGATAAGTTTTCTATAGAAAACATTTTCAATCGATAAGTTTTCTATTGAAAACTTTTTCAATCGATAAGTTTTCTATAGAAAACATTTTTAATCGATAAGTTTTTTATAGAAAACATTTTCAGTCGATTAATATTCTATAGAAAACAGTTTCCATCGATAAGTTTTCTGTAGAAAATATTTTTAATCGATAAGTTTTTTATAGAAAATATTTTCAATCGATAAGTTTTCTATAGAAAACATTTTCAGTCAATAAGTTTTCTAAAGACAACATTTTCAATCGACAAGTTTTCTGTAGAATACTTTTACAATCAATAACCCAATAAAAAATGGAGCTTCCAACGAAGCAGGTTTGTAAGGGAGAAACATAAAAGTTTCGCTTACCATAGCGCTTACGGAAGACATGAATTTTATATGGCGAGTGCCCACTTTGAAGCAATACATTTTTGACACAATAAGCACATTATTCAGCGCATATAAAAATTGTTAAATGTAACGATCAGCTTAATACACTGACTGTTTTTTTACAGTTATTTTTGATGCTCTCCCTTACAAACCTGCTTCGTAGTAAGGGAATGCCGTTGAGTTGTTGAGAGTTCTTTCACTTACTTTACTGCATTTCTGAATGTTTTATTGCGTAGCGCATAATTGTGCGCTTATTTTTTTAAATGTACCATAAGTGCTTCGCAAAATGATAAAATTTTTTATTCGGAAGTTTTCTTTACAAAACTTTCGCAACGAAAAGAATTTTATACAAAATGTAGATATCATTAAAGAAATTCCGACATCGATTAGGTTTTTAGAATTTTTACTCAAAATTTCTTAAGGTATCCTCGTAGTAATTTAAAAATTGCTAAGTAGGTAAATATAACATGACCTCTGCTAAAACTGGAAATAAAAAGGCAAACTCATGATGCCAATACTAAAAAATAAATGGACTAAACCGAAAAAATATGTAAAAGACAACAATGAGTTAAAAAAGTACCCTACAAATAAGAAGACTAAATAGGTACTTTTTTCACTACAATAAAAGACATCTTACAGAACTCAACCTCAAAAATAATTTCCATTTTTTCAACAAGATTTTCTCTGGAAATTATTTATCTTTATCTTCTTTGGAACAAACTTAATTTACCTTGTTTTTGTAGGGCTCATGATAAATACACTCCAACCAAAAGATTCTATCTCTAACATTAAGTCAAGTTTACTAAAAAAAGTGCACAAAACAGCAAAAAATGTAAATTAAAAAAAAAAAAAAATAATCTTAAAAAAGCAACAAGTACAGTCATGCTATTCTTTTTTTATTTATTACTATTTTTGTTCACTTCTTTTATATTTTTTGCTCATGCCATTGGTAAGATAGCCAAAAAGACAACCTAGGAATTACATAAATAAGGAGGTTTCTATATACAGAAATAAAATAATCGATCATAAAACCTTTCTCTAGAGGCAAGCTAAATTTTCTCTCGGGAACGAGCAAAATGTGCCCTCGCGAACGGAAATTTTCTTTTCAGACAAAATGTTTGAACGCAAATTTTCTTAAAGCTGAAGGTCCACACCATGCGTAGATGCGTATGATACTTTTTGTGCATTTTATGCGTTTCTAAATTCAAGTTACATGCAATGCGTTTTATTCGCCAAAAAAATTTTTTTTTATCAGCTGTTGTGCTAATATGTTTAACAATTAAAAACAATTTTGCAAGAAATTGAGAGTGTAATTGATATTTTAATAGAATTCATAGGGGAGTAAGCTTTTATTATAAAAATATTCATGATTTTTCACGGTATCAATATGATTCCAATTCATGGCATTTGTTAAAAAAAATAATAAGCACAACAAAGATGACACTCAGAAGATAAAAGTAATCGATAAGTAGAATGGCAAATTTTGTTCTTGTTAAATTGTGCTAAAAATTTATTTTAATGTATTTTATTCATTAAAGTTTATACAATCTATATAACGAAAGCTTTTTCTCTTATTAAAAACCTTTTTTAATGCAAAAACATAGTAAAAAGTAATCCACCACACAAACATATTTATCGATAACATTGAAAATAAAATATGATTTGCCATCCATGGTCATCAATAACAGCTGACTTTTTTTCACCACACATGCGACGAATACAAAAGTAGAAAGTTAACCTACTTTCATGCGTTGATGCGTCTATGCATTCTCTTCATTTTGTTGTGTAACTTGTCATATACAATTACATTGATTCAACTTTTTTGTCAAATGCATAAAAAGGACAGACGCATAAACGCATGGTGTGGACCTTTAGCTTTAGAAGCAACATATTCTCTACATACAAAATTTTTGTTCGATTGCGAAAATTTTCTGTTCGAGAGCGTAAAGAGAGTAAAGATTTTTGACTAGAAACAAAAAGATTGTGCTTAGAGACAAACTTTTCGCTCGGGAACAATATTTTTTCTAGAGACAAAGTTTTCGTTCGGGAACAAAAATTTTTTTTAGATTAAAATTGTTGCTCGAAAACGCAAAATTTCTCTAAAGACAAAATTTTTGTTCGAGAATAAACATTTCCTTTAGAGACAAACTTTCGTTTGTAAACAACAAAATTTTAAGAAACAAAAATTTTCTATAGAGACAATACCAAATCCCCCCCATGTTTCACACTTAATATCACAAAAGACTCATGACCGGGGAAACCAGAAATATGTTCTAAAAAACACGTTTTATGCGTATTAAATATGCAGTAAAAAAACTTAAAAATTGCTAATATGAAAACAAAATATTCAGCAATTTAATAACAGTTCCATTTAATGAAAACAATCCGTAAATTTTAGTCGGTAAAGCCTAAACAACATAGTATATACAGACGAATTTTCGTTTCGTATTTGGAATAGATGTTCCGTCATCGATTCACAAAAACTGAGTTATGTTAATTCATATAAGAGTTATTTGTGCCGAATATTAGATATAGATATTTTGAGATTTTTTGTCTAAAAGGGATTTTAGGGACGGTCGCTAAATTGTTTGTTATTGTTAACTTTTAAAAGGAAGTTAAAGCTATTTATATATGGGCGCTTTGGGTAAATGTGAACTGATTCTAAAAGAATTTAATTTGTAGTCAAATATTTTTGGGGTGAATTTTATCTAAATACATACCGACATAATTCAATGGTTTATGGACACAAAGAGTATAATATGGAAAAAAATTTTATGGGGAATATGTGAAATTGTAGAGCGATTTTCACCATTTACATTGACTTCGTCCTCAGTACAATTATAAAGTGCATTAACCAAATTTGATTAAATTATCTACAAGATTGCAATTGCACTTTGCGCACAAGCTTAAAATGGACAGACAACTAGCCAGACGGACGGATGGACATCGTTGCATCACTTTAAAAAGTGATTCTGAGTCGATATACTAAAAGACTGGTCCAGATTTCTATGTACATATTACACACATCGCCGAAAACGTACATTATTGCTTTTTACTTAATTTTTTCTTATATATAAAATTTTTAAGTTTAAAAAAAAAATTCATCTCTAACGACAACCTGCTTTGTCTTTTATTTTCGAGTAAAAATTAAATGTTGATGGTAAAATTGAAGCAACACGTTAGGTATACAGATATTTATTTAAAACAAACAAAAATCCAAAATATTGCAAAAAGAAACAAAAAAAATTATATGTTGCGAAAGTCTTGCAGGCTTCTAAAAAATTAACATGTATCAAAATATGCCTCAATAAGTAAAAATATGCCCTTTAAACTTAAAAAATGCTGCAAAAAGGCTCTTTCAACCAAATTATGCAAAAAAAATGCTCCAAACGGTAAAATATGCACTAACAAATCGATGCCAAAATTCATAAAATGCTCTAAAACAGACAAATTTATTGTTTCTGCCTTCATTGGCCGCACAAGGAAAAACATGCAATTGCATGTTTTTTGGTTTCTCTGCTCATGACTTAAGCCACCAAACAAATACAATGACCGAAAACGATGATCATGATGATGTCGACGATTTTGTAGTAAGAATCTTGCCATATTGGTTAGGCACGCTGCCTCAAAAATAGAAAACAAACACTATTTGAGAATACGTGTGTGTCTCAAAGCTCCTCCATAAAGAAGCGAATACGACAGCCAGTATCTCCAAATAGAAGACAATAAACTCAATTCTATTATATTCAATTGCATGGCAGAAATTTAACTCATATGGTTGGCAATCGTTTGTAGTTTATAAAAATTCATAAAGTTAACTTTATGCTATTACTGCTGCTGACTGTTGCATACAATTGGTAGCAACATTTTTATAAATGCGTCATTAATTTAAGCAGTTTTTGTGCTGACTTAAATACTTAATAATTCCAAAGATTGCAGAGACCACATGACTATTCCGACCACTGGATTGCGTTATGAATTCGAATGATTTTTGAAATCTTAAGTTCGTCCTGGTGAGGTGTTTGTGAAATTTTATGTGGATGTTGGTTTCTTTGGGTTTTAATGTTTGTTATTGTGATGGCATGCGTTGCAACTTTTAAATACTTTTTTCAATATTATTTATGTTGGACTTAAATTTAATAAATTAATTACCAACAATTAGTTAAACAAGTTTAAGAATTTTGGTTAATAAGGGGGAAGAAATTTAGCTAATAAATTTAATTTAATAAGTTTTCTCTTTAATTTGTGGTATTGGTATTTTTTACATCTTTGGTTCCACCTTAAATGCATTTTGAAAACAGATGTGGTTGAAATATTAACAACACTTTGTTATATTTTAATTACATTAATTGACAATTTTTCAAAGTTTTATTTCGCTCTGTGTTGTTTTTTTTTTATAGAAAAACTATAATATCGAAAATTTTTCTATATAAAAAATACAATATAGTAAATCTTTCTATAGAAAAATACAATAACGTAAACTTTTTCCGTAGAAAATAACAATATCATAAATTTCTCTATAAAAAACTTGCAACATCGTAAATTTTTCTATAGAAAAATTACAACATCGTAAAGTTTCCTTTTTAAAATTTCCAATATCCCAAACGTTTCAATAGAAAAATTACAAAATCGTAAACTTTTTATAAAAGTTACAATATCGTAAATCTATTTGTAGTAAAAATAGCAATATCGCTCAGGGATGATAAATGAGAAAACCAATATCGTACTAACAAACTTTTAAAATCGTACTTTTTCGGCCCCAATAGTACTAAATCTTTTTTTATTGCATTTTTAAAAACAAAAATTTAATACAACAAAAACAAAAGGTACTTAAAATTCATTTGTACATTAATTATACATAATAATAAAAGCACAACGCGATTCTTGTTCTATAAGGACCAGAACAGACGGTAAAACGCAAATGCAACGAAACCCTTTAGAAATTTTTGTGTTGAAACCAGTTTTAATCATTTTCCACGCACTCTGCAACCTTAATTGTACCACATGCAATGAAATTATCACAATCATTACGATTTTCTTTGAGAACAGATGAAACGCAAGCACGAGTTTCCTACACGCCGGTTTCAACCCAGCTGATTTCCAATGCATTTCAAACCGGTCTCAAAATGGTCGCGTCGTGTGTGGTCCCTTAAAGGAGTCTATGGCATAAACACAAATGAAACTCGAAAATAACTAGAAGTTGCAGTTTCGTTGCAGTTGCGTTTCACCGTCTGTTCTGGGCCTAAGTCATTCCAAGAAACTTTGCTAAAGAAATCATAGGTCAAAAATTAGTTTCGAGCGCCGGATTTTTCAAAATAGTTAGTTTTCCAAAATATTCCAGAAATTGTATTTTATCTAGCCAAACTTGTATCATGCGGCTTTTATGGACGAGAAATCCATTAATTTTTCTTTTTTATTACCGCCAGAGAGCGTTTTCATACCCTTTTTAGAATTTATCGTCTTTTTTTGTGGAAAATTTACGACTAATTCTCAAAATGCAATCTCGAATTTTAAACGAAAAAAATTTTAAGCGTTTTAAAAATTTGTGCATACGAACATCTTCGGATTGCATTTCTAAATTTATTGTGTTTAAAATTTTCAATATGTACTGCAGAAACAGGAAAGGAGTAGAAAGTCCGAATATAATAAAATTTAATTTAGCACTTGTAAAATCTCCTTCATAATAATTCAAAGTAATATAATAATGGGCTCCCACTGTTTAAAAATTCTGTTGATTACTTCTTAACGTGACAACCATATTGTTGACGAATATTTGAAAATATTATGAGTTCGTTCCAAAATAATCTTGAAATGAGAGGAAGTCGTCTCTTCTAGTAGAACTTTTGCAGAAATGGTTTCCTATGGCCCTTATTACGGTTTACAACTCAACTCAGTTGAGTTGTAATTTCTTAATTTTTGTATTATGGTTTACAACTTTGCTAAATTGCGGTGAACAAAAACATAATAAAAATTACAACTGATCGCAACCAGTTGTCTTTATTACAACTCAACTGAGTTGAGTTGTAAACCGTAATAGGGGCCTATATCTTTTATAAACTTGTCAATATCATAAGAAAATGCACGTTTATATGCTGCCGATGATACTAAATTTAGAATGTTGCATAAGCAATCGTTCAATGAACAAGTTCAAAAATCTATTCACAGTAGCGGAGTTCAGTGTTTGGTGCAACTGGTCTTGCAAAAGGGCAATGCAAAATATCATAGCTGTTTTGTTAAATTCAACAACAAAAATAGAGTTTCCCTTAGATTTGATAAAAAAAAGCATCAACAAAACTGTTTGCACCAAACACTAAACGCCGCTTATATTCATTGGACAGCAAATTCGAGTTGCCATTTTTTTTATCAAATATAAATATGAAGGTTTGATAAATTTGGAAATAGTACCAAATGAGTCACGGGGGTACCAGCGTACTTTTTAGTTTTGAATTGTACCAAAAATGTACAATTGTACCAACTTTATCAACCCTGATATCGCTAGTTTTTTAAAGAAAACTACACTCAAAATATTATGTAGTTAAATTCAAACGAAAATTCATTTGAAACAAATTAAAATTCATTTAAAAAACGGATCATTTACATTTCATTTAAAACAAATGATTTTTTCAGTAATTTCTAAGTTTTTTATTTATTGAACATCATATTCGTTAAAATTGAATAGTTTTTACTTTTAAAAAATATATTTTAACCGATAAAAATCAAACAAATTAACAAAAAAAAATACGGAAAACATTATTTTTTGGTAGTTTGTTTTTTTAATAACAAACATAAATGTTGAAAAATAAATTTATTCGTAAAATAACTATATTTTTATTCAATTTTAACAGTACCGAAAACGAATTTAATAACCTACAATCAGTTACTGTAATAATTTTATGAGTGTACCATGTTCTATAAAAAAATACAGTATCGAAAACCATTTTATAAAAAATATCGTTGATTTTTTTTTACCATTGAAAAATAATATCTTAATTACGGCCATTTTCACCAAGTTCGGTTATAATTAACCATCGGTTATAGCTGTCAAAACGTATTGGTAACCGGAACTTTAATTGAAAGTTAGTTTTAACCGAACTTGGTGAAAATGGCCGTTAATTCTATAAAGACTAGGGATGCCAATCGGGATTGATTTTAGACAATCCCGGGATTTGGGATTTTTCGGGATTTTTTTTTTAATAAACAACATTTTTTTTATTTATTTATGAATTTTCAAAAGGTATTATATATGGGCATTTCCCCGGAATGGTCTACCAGGATGAAAAAATAAAATGTTGATTATCATCGCCTTTTATTGTTTATTATTATAAAAAAGTCTTTGTTCTTATAAAAGAATGGTTTCATAGCATATCTCAGCTGTTTTACTTAAGGAAATTCGGCTGGAAACTTCTAAACACATTTTTATATACTTATTTTGCATGCATGAAATATGTAAGCTTTACACTCATTCTTCATAATCTCTCCATTACAATCAATTGCAAAAGGAGTATTAAGTTTTTTTGTTAAGGAAATTTGAAGACATTTATGGGAAAATGCGTGGTGATAATAATAAAAAAACACATGGAAAAATCGTACGTTCGCGACCGGTAAATAAGCCAATTAAACAAAAACCAAGAGAGATATTTTATTTTGTAAATACTGGATGGAGACCTACATTAATAAAATTTTAAAATAAATTAATCACTTTTCACTACTGTCAGCCAAAGTTGACTTCTATTTTGCGTACGTTCGTGACCACACGTTTATAACTCTTATTATGAAAGCTTAAACTAGAAGAATTCCATTTTTTGCACTAAACATAGAGCTACCCAAATGCTATCGAATCGAAAAAAAATTATAGGAAAAGTTTTCTTTTCTATATTATTTGTACATCAAAAGCGTACGAACGTACGTTCGTGACCCCAGGAAATGCCCATATATAACATATATTAATTTTTTGATATTATTTAATTAGACTCCAGTTCATCAAATTTAATTTTCATTAAATTATTTTCACTGAGGAAAGGAATTTTACAACTTGGAATTTTTTTAAAATTTATTGATAATTTTTCTTGGCTGAGCTGGGATTATCAATAAATTTTAATAAAAATTCCAAGTTGTAAAATTCCTTTCCTCAATGAAAATAATTTAATGAAAATTAAATTTGATGACCTTATTAAATAATATCAAAAAATTAACAGTTCAACTAAAAAATCAAAATTGTTCTTATAACATATATTTTTAAAAAAGAAAAATAAGAATTATTAAAATAAAAAATACAGCTGAAATATAATTTTTAATAATTTTTTTTGTACCTATAGAGTATAAAAATTCAATAAAAACGAACATTTTTGTACACAAAAGTTGATATATTAAAATTCCCGAAAAATCCCGGGATTTCGGGATTCGGGATTTCCTGTTTGGCAACCCTAATAAAGATACATGATATTGTTAACATTACAATATCATAAATACCTATATGACATTGTATTTTTTTTAATAAACATGACATTTTAAAAATTTTCTAAAGAAATAGGTATGGCAATATTTTTCATGTTTATAGAATTTGACAATTTTTTAAATTAATAAAAAAAAAATTGTTGCTCTTGTACTTTTTTTTAATGTTTCTGTACCTAGTTTATTTTAATTTTCTTTCATACCTAAGTATTTTGATACCTATAAATAATTAATTTATATTTTCCACCACGAACAATTTGGTTTCGATTTATTAAAAAGTGCTTAAATATTTATGGAATAATTTAAAGTTTAAACAAAAAATTATTATTAATTTTAAACATGAAACATATTAATTGCAGTTATAAAATTAATGGAATAATTTATGCCTTCAAAATTAGTATAAAAAAAAACTGCAAACACTAGGTAGGTATCTAGGTAGGTATTTAAAAAAAAACCTGAGTTTTAAATTTTGTTTTAATTATAGGTAGGTACTGGAGGTGGGCGTGATTCACATATACAGTGTGTTCACGATGGAATCACGTGGAAACACACGTGAATGTGCAAAATTAAAAAATTTTCACACGTGAGTGTGAGTGAATGTGCAACAGCCTCTTCGTGAGCGTGAGTGAGTGTGAAAATGTTGTTCGTGAACGTGTTGACAAGAATTCACGACAAATAAAATATTTTTTTTACTCTAATTCAGATTTTTTTGGCAACACTATTTTTATGATTAGTCTGGTAACCCTTAGTGCGCGAAAAAAATTCACATGAAACAACCTGTTTATTTTGACATTTGATTGTCAAAGTTGTAAAATAAATAAACCACAATTAAAATTACAAAATGAGTATTAAAAAATAAAAATTGGACATTGAAATTGATATTAAAAAAAACGAGCATTTATATACATTTGTTCAACCCAGTGGAACTACAAGTGAAGTGTGGAAAAACTTTAAAATAGTTCAAAAAGACGAAGAAAGCTTGGGTTTTGTCAAATGCAATAAATGCAAAGCATTGATAAAATTTTCAACAAAAAGTGGGACAGGAGGATTGTTAAGACACAAATGTCTTGCAAAAGTTCATTTTCAGGCATCAGTTTCCAATTTTTTGGTGAATGCAAAAATCTCCACGGAAGCCAAACACATAATTGGTGAGAAGCAATTGAATTTTATTGTAAAAGATTTGCGGCCGCTTTCTGTCACTGATGTTAATTAGTTTTTTGTATTCGATTTTATTTTATTCTTTAATTAGTTGAACTTTTTCTTTCAAGGTGAGGGATTCAAAGAACTTGCACAGGCTTTGATAAGCAGTTGGAGCGAAGCATGGTAATATTCCAGTAGCCGATGTACTGGTGTCTCGCAAAACGTTGACAAGCAGAATTCTTCATGAAAAATATAATGATACTAAAGATGAATTGATAAGTATCCTAAGCAATGCAAATATGGCATTTACAACTGACATGTGGACTGATGAGTACAATCAAAGGGATTTATTAACATTATCATGCCATTTTATTAATACACAATGCAAGCTTAACGTAAAAATCTTAGGCAATCGCGAATTCGATATCGGTAAGCATAAGATTTAAATATGCAATTTCATACAGAAAATTTTCAATAATTTGTTATTTGATTTGCAGGACGAAAGACTGGAGCTCATATATTGGAATTCGTCAAAAATATATTAAAAGATTTTCATGTTGAGGACAAAATTGAAAATAGCGTATTTGTTACTGATAATGGGGCCAATGTCGTTGCTGCTTTCAAGTCGTATAAAAGGATATCCTGTGCATGTCATAATCTTAACCTGGCAATGGAAGACGTCCTATTTAAGGATAAGATTTCTGATGTACAACGATTGATAGATGGTTGTAAAAAGTTAGTTGGATACTTTAAACATTCTGGTTTAAATAACAAATTAAATTTTTCGCTCAAACAACACGTTAAAACCAGATGAAATTCTGTATATTACATGTTGCACAGTGTTGAACGAATGAAAACAGAAATTAAAACAATTTTGAATGAAAACGATGAACTTTAAAGAATATCTAATACAGATTTTTCATTTTTGCCAACCATTTTAAAATTTCTTCAACTATTCACGGAATGCTCTGAATTTTTGAGCATGGAATCTATTCCCACAATTAACATGTATTTATTATGGTATGAAAGACTGATAAAACATTGTCAACAGATATAATCGACTCCGAATTAATGCAAGAACTGAAACTTTGTGCAAAACGTGCAATTCAAAAACGATTAAAACCGGAACTCGTGCACTATATTGGGTTGTTTTTGTATCCTTCATTTAAGGAATTGAAGTTTTGCACAGAAGATGAGAAAAATATGGTTTATGCAACTATTAAATCCATGGCGCAAGACATTCCTAAAGAAACAATTGTCGAAATAGAAGATGTACCATCAACTTCCAAAAATAACCCATTTTATGAATATATGGACGTATATCAAACCAAGTCAAGTCAACATAATGATATCGACCAAGAAATTAAAAATTATTTACTCAAACAAATCAAAGCAAAATGCGATATTTTAAAATTTTGGAAAGAAGCAAGTGATCTTCCTATATTGAAGAAAATAGCATTAATAATTCTATGTATACCAACCAGTTCAGCAACGAGCGAACGAGTTTTTTCGACAGCTGGAAGGATATTGGAAGAAAGACGAAGTAAACTACTTGGAGAAAATGTAGATATGCTTTTATTTCTAAATAAAAATATATAATAATTTTATATATTAAAATACAAATCATAAAACTTTACATACATATGTATATGTATTACACTTTCTTGTATAATATACAAATAAATATGTTTTTTGTTCTAACAAATTGATTTTAAGTTATATGTGTTTTACCAATTTCTCTAAAATTTCTCTAAAATTGTTATAGGTAGTTACTTAAATAACAGACTTCCGATAATTTTGCCACGTTTTGCTTTCAATAGCATTATTTGTCAGTTGGAATTTTATATTTTCTCTATTTTCTGTTTTTTTTTTCTTGTCGTGAATTTTCGTGATAATTCGTGAACACGTGAATGTGAGTGAATGTGAAAAAATATCTTCGTGAGCTTTCGTGAATGTTCAAAAATGGTTCGTGATCACACGTGATTGTGGAAAATAAAAAAATTTTCACACGTGAGTGTGAGTGAATGTACAACAACATGTTCGTGAGTGTGCAAAAATGTATTCACGAATCCCACCTCTAGTAGGTACCTACATAGGTACATATTTTAATTGTAAATCGTTGAAAATATACCTATCGCTAATTTTGCATAAATAAAACTTACAAATGAGTCATTTTAAAATTCAATGAAATTTTATTTAATTACAAAACTTTAAACGACAAAATTGGACGGACAGGAAGACGTTGAATTTCATATTCGCATCTTGTTTCAATACAATGCAATAACGTAAACAAAGTTTTAAAGACAAAGCCAAATACAAAAGTAAACAAAACAATGCAAAAACAAACACACACCAATAACATCACTCAAAACAATAACAATGATAAAGAACGACGTCGCGTCGCGAAGTAACCACGACCCACCTCAACAATAAACGATATAGGAAAACAAACACAGTAACAACAACAATGTCTTTCTTTTAAGGCATTCAACTAAAACATTAAAGAAAAATTATGTTGTTGTTGTTTTCATTTTGAAAAAAAAAAAAAAAAATCAACAACCATGAATAACAACAAAAAAATAGTACAAAATAATAATTTACAAAAACAATGTTAACCATTTTTTGTAAACACTAGCAGCGGGAAAAACAACAGAAAAGCACTTGTGTAAATATTAACAGCAACAACCAGGGCTGTCAGGTACTTTTTTTCCTTGTCCCCAAAAAATTAAAAGAAAATCCCCAAAAAACCCCAAATTACAAAAAAATAACCTTAAAAAGTAAATATTTTTTTATTGATTTTTTTCTGATCAAATTTAAATTTTTTTTAAAAAAATAGTAATAAAAATTTTAATAAGAAATCCCCAAAAATCCCCACATAAAAATTTTTAGTAAAAAAAATTATTTTATTTTGTTTGTAGCGACTGGTTTCGGCATGTTTTTTTAAATCATTTTTATGCGACTCCAGTGAGGAATTACAAGCAGATCAATATGCTGTTTTTGAAGACGAATAAGTCAATTTATAAGAGTTTGGAGCTTGTTCAATCGGTTTTAGCCATCCTTAAAATTATTATGTCTTTCATATTTAGTTAATTTTTGGGGAAGACATATTTGCATAAAAATTGTCTTTTAAAAATTAAAAATTGTATGTGTTTTCAACGGTTTTAGATTTTTTTTAATGTAGTGTTTTTACAAGACGAGTGATTGAACGTGTAGTATAACTTATATGAAAAGCACTGAGCTTTTTGAGTGTAATAAAAAAAGGGAAATTATATTAAAAATGTGTAAAATCCTAGATTATTTTTCTGAAATCCCCAAAAAAAATCCCCAATCCCCAAATGATTTTCCATGTCATTTTTGCTTGCATGAAATCCCCAACTTTGGGGATAAATCCCCAAGTATGGCAGCCCTGGCAACAACAAAACAAAGAATTGCAATGCAATAAGAACTTGTTTTGAGAAAACAATTTCTTCTCTTTTACACCTACAATAAAAAGAAAACAACTAAAATGGAGAATTAAAACATAGAGAAGGGAGTAACTAAAGTAAAATGTTTGGTTTCAATTAAAGTTTTTTAAGGAAAATTAATTAACTTAACAGAAACAAATGAAATAAAAAAATTAAATTATACCTACAAAAAATAGTGTATTGTGGTTATTTTATTGAACTGTTAGTGGTTGTTAATTCAAAAATTTTAATGTTTTTTTTATTTTGTTTTTGTTTTCTTAAGTACATTTGAGAGACTTTTTGTTAATTTTTGACAGTAGGTTAAGCAACGCTACTTATGCATATTATGGTTGAGCCTTTAAGTTTGTCCAATTTAATTTTCAATTTATTAAAGAGATACTTTTTTCACAGCATGAAATATATTAAAATTGACTGATAATTTTTCATTCTTGACTGAACCCATGGACTGGTTAATTTGACATTTTTCGATGTTAACCATACTATATATTCAGAAATCTTTGACGTTTGACACTCACCGCTATTGACGACGGCTGGCAGTCAATGGTCGAATATCAATCTTTAAACCAAATGATATTTTTACTTGGTGGATCAAAATTTGTTATAAATTAAATTGGGATATCTCATGGCTAGACTTACATAAAAAAGAGACCATTGAAATGTGTCCTTACAAGAGGGATATCCTTTTAAAAGAATTTAATAATCTGCTTACGGAACGCTGCCTTATGAAACCAAATATTTCAGGCATCCGAAAAATGCATACCTTTTTGTGATGAGCATTTAAAATTAGAAAATAAATACATGGAAAAAAACTTAAGATTCTTTATCTTATCCCGTTTCAAAGGCGAGCAAGTGCCACATACAACTTTACGATATTGAAAGTTTTCCATAGAAAATTTAAGATATTAAAATTGTATTATAAACAACTTTACATTGTTAAAAATGTTTTATAGAAAACTATCTGAAATTTAAAATTTTCTATAGAAATCTTTAAGATATTATGATTTTTCTACAGAATAATAATATAATATCGTTTAATACGATTATTCTATATAAAGTTTTATGATATTGAAATTTTTGCATAGAAAAATTTTCAATATTCAAATTGTTTTATAGACAACTTTTCCATATTAAAATGTTTCTATAGAAAACATTCCGACATTGAAATTTTTCTATAGAATACTTTCCTACAATAAACCAAACATTTCATTCTAAAGAAAAGTTTCGCTTTTGAGGGAACATTTTTTCATTTAAGAACATTTTCTTATTTTTCTTTCTTAACGAAAATTTTGTCTTGAGAGAAAAATTTCGCTTTTGAACGAAAAGTTTGACTTAAGAGATATCGTTAATTATCTGAGCAAGGAGATTATTTTTGATGTATCAAAATTTTTTTTTTAATTATAATCGGTTAAGAGAAAAATTATCGATACTTTTGTGTGTTTAAACTTTAAAGACAATTTCGCTAATTAAATCTGTATAGAGAAAATTTTGATTCTGTAGAAAGAGAAAAACTACTTTTTTTAATTTATTTTAATTTTGTTTTATTAAGAATTGTTAATGATGTTAAAAAATAAGGGCGATTTGGAATAAAAATATTATCGAAAATGTTTGAGGAACTAATGAGTTAAAGATGTAAATGGGAATCGAAAAAATGTCTTATAAATAACGAATTACTATTTTCCTAAAATTACCAAGCCTGCAATTGAGCAGGTGCAGCAGTAGCCAAGGCATATTGTTGGGGCAAGAAGGGTGAGCCCACAGTATAAGCAGCAGGTTGCACGTAGGCAGCACTGAAGGGCTGGACATAGCTGAAAGCAGATGCGGGGTAGTAATTGAAAAGGCCAGTGGCGGCTGTTGCTACAGGAGTGGAGGCAGTTTGCTTGGCATTCTTTTTGCCATTTGCCTTGGCAGTCGTTTCAATGTCTACTACAGTTTCGGAAGCATTGACATCCGATTCATCTTCTCTATCCTCACGGTTGTCAGTCAAACGGGCAGGTTTTTGAGCGGCTAAACTGGTTTGGGATTCAGCTTGAGATTGCTGTTGCTGTTGAGGAGAGACTGAATATAAAGTTTGGGGAGCGAATTGTTGTTGTTGCTGCGATTGACTTGGAAGCTGAGATTGTCTGTAACCTTGGGATTGTGACTGCTGTTGTAGTTGCTGTTCAGCCTGTTTTAAATGAGCTGCTAAAATTTCTCTTAGGCGGGCTGAAGGGGCGTTATAGTTGTATTGGGGTCTTTGGGGTTGTTGGGGCTGTTGGGGTTCTGCCAAGTTGTCGAAACCAGTTTGAACATCCACATCTTGTGCGTTAGGGGCTCCATAGATTAAGTCAGGATGTTGTTGAGGTTGTTGGGGTTGAGCTAAGTTGTTAAAGCCTCCATTAAAACCATTATTGAAATTATTGTTGTTGTTTTGGGGCCTTTGGTTACCTCGCGAAAATTGGGACTGTTCTACAAATTCGGGTTGCTGGGGTTCCGCCAAATTATGAACACCATTCGAATTTTGGGGTCTGCTTTGTTGAGGAAAGCGTGGCTGCTCTTGGTTAGGAGAGCCATAAACCTCTTGAGGTCTTTGGGGTCTTTGTGGTTCACTTAAAATATCAAAACCACTGCTGATTTGCGGCCTACTACCCTGCTGATTGCTTAAGGGAAAAAGAGGTTGGTCGCGTGGCAAACTAAATTCACGATTGGGGCGATAGCCCGCAGCCGGATAAGGCGTTGGATTGGATTCTAAGCGTTGTAGGCGCAAAGTTTGCACACGAGGACTGCTGTAACGGCTGTAACCCAAATGAGAGACATCTGCTTGTATGAATACAACACACGAAAGGACGGATAAAAATAGTTTTAAAGCAAACGCCATTTTGTTCGTAACTTAAGATGATCGTTTACAACGCGTTATGTAAAACTAATAATTTTTAACAAATTTACTTGGATTTTATACCAAACTTTTGATTTTTTAGGGAGTAAAAACAAACAAAATAAAAAGCTTTGTTATAAAAAACCAATCAAAAATAAAATATTGTTGATAAATAAGTATACAAAGTTGACAGTAATTTAGAATTCAGGCTACGTTTCTTTAAATCAAACACAACCACAAACACTTTAAGCTCTGAGTAAAAATTTTATAGACGAATTGTCTAATTGGCATAAGTCTCAAAGTAATTGCTCATTGGCACACATTTAGACCTCTACGAGTGCACATCACATTATTGACATTGACCTCCTAAACGGAGCTTTAGACGTTAGAGGGCGCTTTGGTCAAACAAATGCCAAGTTTTTAAGTCTCTTATCAAAGTTTTCTAATCAATTTTGATCTTTTTGATGTGAAATTACATATATACACATTTAAAATTTTTTACAAAATTGTAATTTCACACTCAAATCAATATTCCAAATTCGTTTTACGGGTATTTCTCCTAAAATTTGTAAAAAATTAAAAAAAATATTTGTTTTTTTTTTTTTTGGCATTTTGCCATTTTATGAGATAATAACAATAAACAGTTGTTACGTTTTTTTAGTTTTTCTTAGTTTTTTTTTTCTATTCGAAAAAAATAAACAAAAATTTATTAAACATTTTTTAAATTTAAAACACGTTCGAGACTGCACAACACAAATGCTCATCATAAACCAACCACCTCAACGCAATTGTCACAACTGTATTTTGAATGTTTTGTTTTTAAAGTGGCAATTTGAATAATTCTCAGAGTTTTCAATTAACCTGTTTAGATGATGGCAAAATGAAGCCAAAATTTAATGAAATGAATCAACAAAAATAAATAGTTTTAAAAAGAAAATTGACAAATATGCAGTGCTGCCAATTTAGCCATTTAGTGGCTAGATTTATCCATTTTTCACCCTGTTTAGCCATTAAAAAATGAGTTTAGCCATTAGAATAAAAGAATAATTTTCATTTTATTATACAAATTTATAAAAGCAAAATAAACATTTTGAACAATTAAAAAGCCTTTAATTTAAATCACAACTTTTACAAATGTTGAAAATCGCTATAAACTATGACGCTGAAACATCTATCAAAATTTCAGAATTGACTATAAAGTTGCTCTCACTTCCATGGTCTAGTGCTGAAGTAAAGAGGGTATATAGGCAAGTAAACATTGTGAAAAGTAATTTGAGAAATATGTTACATTAAGCAACCGTTAATTCGATTTTATCAATTAGGTAAATATTTTTACCATAACAATACAATATTTATACCACCACCACAATAGTGGAGAGGGTACTATGCGTTTGTGCTGATGTTTCTGAGTCGAATTAACGATGTTTGTCCGGCTGGCTGGCTGTCCATGTAAACCTTGTGCGCAAAGTACAGGTCGCAATTTAGAGATTATTTGATAAAATTTGGTACAAAGGTTCTAATGTGGTGTAGAGTATCATAAAGTCGGGTTTAGCCGACTATACTTTCTTAATTGTTTTTTATTGTAGATCTGGACTCAAAAGGTTGGGTAAATGTTGTCGTGATTATGATTTACCTTTAAATTATTTTAAACTAATGATTATTTGAAACTAATGAGTGATTCCTATGAGACGAACAATAACGACATCGAATTTTTCGATGATTTATGTGTAGTTTATAGAACACGAGCGCCTTACTCGTCCGTTCAACTTACATTTAAAACAATAAACAAATTTCGAAATTTTGTTTTTGTTTTAAATGTAAGTTGAACGGACGAGTAAGGCGCTCGTGTTCTATAAACACCACGTTAATTTTTAAATATTAATTTACGTTTATTCTTATTTAACAAATTAATCCTAACTCACAATTTTATCGTAAACAACTTTAAATGAATTATTTCTGTTTTGTTATTGAATTTTTATGTGTTTTTATTTAAAAAAGCTTTTAGCCAGTTTTTAGCACATTTTTAGTCATTTTTTAGCCATTTTTTCCGTACATTTAGCCATTTTTGGTCACCAAGTTTTGGCAACACTGCAAATATGGGTCTTTTGTTTTGAATTCTTAATACAATTTTTTTTTAAGTTTTTCATACTTTTTATACTTAAAAGCAGTTCTAGGAATAATTTTTTTTTTTTTAAATTTGATATTAATGCCAATTTTCTTGATTTTTACTTGAATTTTACAAAATTCGCGTTGCCAATTTAAACACAATTTTGGTAAATTTACCATCAGTGCTATTAAAAATATACTAAACATTTACCAATTTCACAAATTTTTTAAGTTTTCTAGAAGCTTTACAAAATTTCGCATTGCCAACTTTAAATAAAAAAAAATCAGTTTTTAAATTTTTTTTAGTTTTGATTACAATTATACAAATTACCTTCTTTTTTATTTGTTTAAAAACATAGTTTAATTATTAAAAACCATATATACATACATATTTAAAAAAAATCTATCATTTCGCGTTACCAATTGAACATTTCGCAATAGCAATTTCTAAAAACATTTTTCTAAATACACTCAATTTTTCGTTTTTGTTACAATAAACATTTAATTAAGCACTTTCACACATAAGTTTTAAGTTCTATTAATTTTTTTTTTTTTAAATTTCGAACTACCAACTTTCAACAAAATTAAGATTTATTGGCCAAAAACAATCCCATTTTCAGGCTTAAATATTATAACACATTTATTATATTATTATAAAACATTTATGTATATTTAAACAATTTTCAAACAAATCGCTTTACCAATTTCCAATAACTAACAAAAAAAATTAAAAATGAATTCATATTTTTCCTTTTCTTTACAATAAAAATATAACTAAGAGCTTACCCACAATATGGCAAACAAAATAATCTCCCAAATTGTTAATAAAAGACTATCAACCGCTTTCGATCCCCTACTCCGTAATGAGCTGGCCGACTTTCGTCCACGAAAATCATGCATAGATCATGTAAACAGTATTCGCATCATCATTGAGCAATCTGTTGAATGGAGATCTCCGCTTTACTTGGTTTTCATTGATTTTGAAAAAGCCTTTGATACTCTGTCCCATTTAGCTATATGGAGTGCACTAAAATGTAAGGGCACCCCAGACAAGATTGTCGACGTCATTAAGGCTTTGTATCATAATGCAAGCTGTCGTATTCTTCATGAAGGCTGTGTTAGTGACAAATTTCAAATTAGAACCGGAGTACGACAAGGTTGTGTACTGTCACCACTCCTCTTTAACATTGTACTGGACAACATAATGCAAAAAGCCTCACGCACGCAAAGGGGAATAACATGGGGACTTAATAGTAGACTAGAAGACCTCGATTATGCAGATGACATCTGTCTTTTATCGCATAATTACAACGACATGCAAGCTAAACTTAACGCAGTTCAGGCTGAAGCAGCAAAAACTGGTCTTAAAATAAATATTACCAAAACTAAGGTAATGAGAATAAATGCCTCCAACAACAGAGCTTTTACAATAAACCAACGGAACTTGAAGATGTCTCAACGTTTTGCTATCTCGGCAGCTTATTGACTACAAAAGGAGGCTCTGGTGATGACGTTCGAAACCGAATTAAATGCGGCAAACAAGCATTCGGTCAACTTAACCCAATATGGCGATCGGCGCATATCTCAAGGAGAACCAAGTTGAACATATTCAACTCCTGCATTAAATCTACTCTTCTCTATGGCTGCGAATCTTGGAATGCAGCCCCCAAAGACCTTAACTCATTGCAAGTATTTATAAATCGATGCTTGCGGAGAATTCTGAAAATATTTTGGCCTGTTACTATAACTAATACAAGATTATGGAACGAAACCGGTCAAAAGCCCATAAAAAGTGAAATATTAAGAAGAAAATGGCGCTGGATAGGGCATACTTTGCGAAAGCCCAATGACGACGTTACAAGAAACGCTATAGAATGGAACCCCCAAGGTAGCCGAAGAAGAGGTAGACCATCCCACACCTGGCGCCGAAAATCGAACTTGAAGCTGTCACACAAGATAAAAGCTGGAACGAAATAAAAACCTTAGCATCGGACAAATCACAATGGAACCAATTTGTTATGGCCCTATGCTCCTTATAGGAACCACGGGAACTAATATATATATATATATATATATATATATATATATATATATTACCCACATAAGTTTTAAGTTCTGGTAATTTTTTTTCAAAATTTCGAATTACCAACTTTCATTAAAATGAAGAGATATTGGCAAAAAAAATCCCGTTTGCTTATATTTTTCTTAATATCAATTCATAGTGGAATTTATAAAAACAATTAAATTCAATTGCTCCACAGTTCGATTCATACATTTTTCCCCACAAGACCAATTACTATGTAGATTTTATATCCCTAACTCGTTAGGAAAACTCTAACCAATTCGACAATAAAACGGTTTTAAAAGTAAATGTGGTTCAAACAGGCGAATATTTTTTTTAAATATCCGGTAAATTGTGGTTTATATCAAGTCGAATTAGATTTATTTAAGGACTAAATATTGCTAAGTGTTACACAAAAAATTTAAGATTTGGTATGTCCTTAATGTCGCTTAACCAACTAATAACAAACTTATAAATTAATAATCATAAAGCAACTCTATTTTAAATTCCCATAAAATTCATTAGAAAAAATTATTAATATTTCTTTCTAATCTTAAAAAAAATTTGACATTTCTTTCCTTTTTATAACATTCCAGCACATTTTCTTCTATCGATTTCATTATTTCCGTTTAAAGACAGGATTTCTATAGAAAAAAAACCTGAAACAAGACATGTTACGTGTATGACAAACGGCCTATCAAACAAAATCAAATGCTACAAAACATTAGGTTTTTTTTTATTACCACGAATTATGTACATTTACAAAAAAAAACACATGTAATTTCCGCCATAAACATTTGTTTATTAAACCATTAACAATAATAATAAGAAATAGATAAAGAATTTACAATAATGCAAAACAAAAAGAAATATTAAATAAAATACAAAAATCCGCTTACGACTGCTTGTAACATGTGGTTGGTTTATTGGTAGTTGGTTGGTAAGTTAGTTGGTCGGTTGGTTGGCTAAGTTAACATACAAATGCTTGGTTGGCAATACAAGATACTTTGGTGTATTTACCATGAAATGTGAGGTACTTTTCATTGGAAAATATTTTCATATAAAACTTTTGTTCATTAAACAGACAGACGTAGTACTTGTTTTGCATAATGAAGCCGCAACTAATCCATGCCAATTCTAAGAGCTAAAGTCACGCTTATGCCACACGACACGACACTCAAAGTCGGTTTGGTTAGAAGATTTTTATATAAAAAAAAAAAAAACAAAATGGAAAATGAAAAATAAAAAAGAAGTAAAAAACAAATTGTTAAACGCAATTTGATACCGTATTGTTTGAATAAAACCAGAATTTGTAAAGATTTTAAGCTAAAAACTTGGGTTTTATATTTAGTTATTTGTTTTTTTATTTTGTCGTATTTTTATTATTTGATAAATTTCGCATTACCAATTTGTTTTGTGAAATATTCTTATTTATAGGTTTTCTTAACAAAATCGCTTTTAGCAATAATAATCTCTATTTAAAGAATCTTTAATAAATCTTAATAAAAGGAATATACATCTTCCATATTGTTCTTTTAATTATTTTTTTAATCGCATTACCAACTTTTCTTACAAAAACAACTGTTATTTTTGTTAATTAAAAAAACAGTATTATCTATATCTTTAGGGAATGTAATGAAAATTTTGCTTTCATTTTGAAATAAAAAGTAATATCGCGTTACCATCAAACAAAAGTTATGTAGCATTTAAACACTTCTTCATATTTGTATTAAAACTTTCTATAAAAAGAGTAACTTGTTTATTCAAATAAAATGAAATCGTTTGCCGTAATAAAAACTAACTATTTCGCGTTACCACCAAAAATCAATAAATATTTCTTCTTTTTGAGCTGGATTATTCCAATTTTTTTTAAAATTTCGAAATGTAAAGTATTCTCTCTATATAATTTCAATGTTTTCTAAATTTAACCAAACCATGGGTTATATTTAAAAAAAACTGTTTCGCGTTACCATCTTAAAACAAAAACCAATAAAATTGGCAATCTTTTCGCTTGTTAAGCTTAGTTTGTATACTTTACAATTAGGATGTAATCCAATTCCAATTCCGTTTTTTAATCTTGGACTTCATGGAAGTCTGGTTGTCCGTCCGTCTGTTCTAGAGTCGGTTTTCGAGAAAATTACATTTTTCGTGTGGGGACCATATGATGGGTTGGTGAAAAAGGATAAGTTTTTTCTAGAGAAATATTGGGGGTTCAAAAATAATGGGGGTTGCTCATACATTTGACATCTCTAGTGGTGACTCCTCAGTAGTTACGGGCGTTTTTCTCTCAATTTAGCCCGAATTTCATTCTCACAGATTTCAATGCACTGCAATTTTCAACCGATCGAGCTCATATTTTTTATCAATTTTTTTTTTTACTCTTACCTAACACAAAACTGATCTACTTTTTTGAAACAGATAACTTTTTAAATTTTCCCTTCATTGATGGTCCACTCTTTTGTATACAAATAGAAAATTCATTCTATAGCGTTTTAGTATTACACGAATAAGAACAAGTTTGCGTTGCCAATTTTACTTAATTTATTATACATATATTTTCTAAAATAATTTTGTATATTTTCTAAAATTTTGTCATATACAAAAATAAATTTTCTCTTTTTATTATTTAAATGTTTTCTTCATTTAACCAAACCATGTGTCATATTTAAAAACAAAACTGTTTCGCGTTACCATCATAAAAAGAAAACCAATCATATTTGCAAGCTTTCTGCTTTTTAAGCTAAATTTATACATAAAAAATTATTTCTATTATACTTAACTTGTTCAAATTACAACAAGTAAAAGTTGCCAATTAAACATTATTTAATCTATAAAAGCATTAGCTAGGTCTATTTGTCTGTGTATGAGAAACGGGCTTACTCTATAAAGAATTATTTGGGCTTAAAATTGTTTGTATGTGGTCTTCCTAAGCAGTTTGGAAAAAATCCATTAAAACCATTCCAGTAGGGAAATTTGAGCCAACCCCCAAAAACTGTTTCTGATTTCCACATACATATACTATACATATATTTACTTAATATTTACTTTACATAACAATAATTTTCTTTTTTATATATATCCGTACTTTGACTACTTTTTATGAAAAATGGCAACTCCCGCAAAAAATGGTAACTTTTGGATAAAAAGTGCAACTTTTGAAAAACTGGCAACCTTTTGTAGAAAAAGTCCAACTTCTTGGGGAAAGAAGGTGAAAAAATTTAAACTTATGTATACATATCGCTCAATTGCCGCAAGACCGGCATAACTCAAAAAATGAAATTTTGGAGTTAGAGATGAAGAATTGTTCGCTTTATTTTTCTTTATATTGTGTATTATATTCCTCTTTATATCTTTTATACCTTCCCAGTTTGAAGAGAATATGTCATCTTTTTTTCTAAGTAGTTAGTGCAACTCAAAAACTTTGAATGCGTTTTTCTCGAAATGGATTTTCTTGAGTTATGCCGGTCTTGCAGCAAATGAGCGATATGTAGTAAAAAAACTACTTTTTGTGAAAAACTGCACTTTAGTTTTTTTAAATAAAATTAGCTTTTTGTAAAAATAATGACAAAAAGTGCATTGTTTTTTTGTTGATTGAAAATCCTTTACTTTCTAAGAGAACTCAAAGCAGTTAAACTTTAAAATGGTTCGTTTCTGTTGAGTTTGTTGAAAATAAATGTGGTTTCAGAAGACGAATATTGCTTTTTGGGTGGTTTGCCCATATTTCGACTCATTACTCTTTTCATACTAAAGCGTTTTTAAATAGTCGGTTCATTTTGTGAAAAATGGCAACCTTTTGTGGAAAAAGTCCAGCATATTGTGAAAAAGTGCAATTTTTTTTTTTAAAAAATATAAGCTTATCGTAAAAAAGGGCAGCCTCTTGTGAAAAATTGCATCTTGTTGCGAAAAGTGCAACTTTTTTTGAATAAAAGAGCAACTTTTTGTACAATAAGTAAAAAAATTTAAGTTTTTGTAAGAAAAATGGCAACTTTTTGTAAAAAATATCAATCTTTTATAGGCAAAGTCCAACTTATTGTGAAAAAGTAAAATTTTATTTGAAAATAAGTAAACCTTTTATTAAGAAGTGCAACCCGTGGTCAAAAAAGTGCAACTTTTTGCAAAAAAGAGTGTAACTTTTTGTAAAAAAGAGTGCAACCTGTTGTGAAAAAAAGAGTGCAACTTGTTGTGGAAAGTGCAACTTTTTTTTGAACACAAAGCAACTTTTTGTAAAATAAGTAAAAAAATTTAAACTTTTTGTAAAAAAAAAATGGAAACTTTTTGTAAAAATATTTGATAATAAAAATTGTTTAAAAATTTTTTGGTGAAATAAGTAAATATTTAACTTTTTATAAACATGATGGTAATTTTTGTGAAAAGTGCAATATTTGTGATCTTAAATGACGTGGCTAGAATTAGTGCGGGTGGGTTCCGTTTAAAGACCATTCCCGATAAACACAATAAAATGCCTAAAAACAAAATTTTTATGAAACTCGACACAAATCAATTTTTAATAAATAGAAATTATTATATCAGGTTTTATGAAGATCGGTACACAATTGATCTTTAATCCCATTTGAAGCCCTCTACCGAAAATGGCTTTAATATTTATTAAACAATAACGTATAATTCCATAAAATTTGGCCCAATAATTTTGTTTTTTCACTTTGGTTAAGCGCTATCTTTCTATTTTTCAAATACATTTTTTCTAATCTTTGGTGGAGGGTATCAAAAATTCAACAACCAAAAAAAACTTTTAATAAAGTTCAAAGGGCTTACGTATTGATCTATTATGTAACGAAAAATATATTAAACTTTTTTAAAAACTTAGCTTTTAAATAAATGGTAAAATAAGATAGAATTATTAAATTATTAGTCCGGATTTTACTTTTAACCGCTTAATTTTCCACAGAAACCAAACCGACCCAAAGGAAAACGTTCCTCCATTGATGCTTAAACTTATTTTTTTCAAGTTATTTTACTTTTTTTATAAAAAATCTAAGCCAACCAATATACTAGTAGACTTTTTAAAATTCAGTAACGCATTACCCAACCTCGTCATATGAACAAATATCCTGTTACGCATGTTATTTTATGCCAACTTGTATTAGCGGCATTTTAAGAGTACAAGACTAACATTTTAACCATAAACACCAGCACTCAAAATGTCTTAGGAAAACAACAGCTCAGAATTTTAAATGCACGACTGACCGAACTGAACCTTGTCTAGATGGAGAAGCCCAGAAAACATTGAAACATTTGCCACGCCTTTAGATGCAATACAACCATCAAACTAGTACCATGAAAAACACCATTAGACCATGGTTTGCGTTTAAATTAAACAAAAAATATATGTAGTTTCAAAAAAAAGAAGTAATTTGATTCTGTTTATTTGAAATGAACGAACGAGAACAAGTTACCAAGCCATAAAAAATTGTTTTCAAAACTATAACAAACACGAGCTACAAATCTACGCATGTGTCGAACATCTCAGATAATTTACAATACAATACTCATAAGCGCGAGTGAATAAAGTTTTATTTCGTTTGCCTTTTTTATAGTTTTTAGTATGAGTATCTATTACATTTATCTAGAGTTGGTATTTATGTGCTGGCTTCTATAGAGGAGTGTGTAATATGAATTAGGGGAAGTATAGCTAGGGCATGTTAGAAAAAAACCCCTTTCGTAAAAAAGTAAAACTTTTTTGTGAGGAAAATGCAACATTTTTGAGAAAAAGTGCAAATTTTGTAAAAGGCTGTATCTTTTGTTAAATAAAGTGCAAGTTTTGTATAAAATTGCAACTTTTGTAAAAATAAGTGCAAGTTTTGTATAAAAAAGTGCAATTTTTGTTAAAGAGAGCAACTTTTGTAAAAAAGTGCAACTTTTGTAAAAATTGCAGATTTTGTAATAATTGCAACTTTTGTTAAAAAAGTGCAACTTTAAAAAAATATGTAAAATTTTTTATAAAAAGTACAAATTTGTTTAAAATAGTGAAATTTTTTGTGAAAAAAACGTAATTTTTTTCAAAAAAAATGTTAATAACAATGGAGCAATTTTTGCAATTCATTAAGAAATAAAGTGCTAGCTTCTTTCCCTTTTACAAACATTTTACCCAGTTTGTTCAAACAATTTCATATGACCATTTAAAGTAAATACATATCGTCAGCTCATTATTGGTTTGGCGCATATGGGTAATTCCAAAGTGTTGAACGTGACAGTCGTACGCATCAAAAATGCAATAACATTTTAAACAAACATATTTTTACGTTCTCTTAACCCTTAAATTATAGATAGCACTTAGAAAGCACTGTTATCTATGCTAAAGCTTATGGAGGGCGCGATTCTAGGTCATAGATAATGGCAAAAGAAGTAGCGGTTCTCACGTGAAAAAAAGCAGAAGCAGTTTTTGTGGCCATGTATAAAAAGGCGTAATTCAGCGAAACCTGGCACAATTTTTTAGTCAAACTACTTTCAGAACTTTACGTAACATTAAAATGTCTTGGTTTGATTCCAAAATCTTCTGTATTTTCTTTTTTTTAAGCCAAAATCTGCGTCGATACGTGACATTTCGAACGTGAAATTTTTTCCATAGTAATTTAACTGAAAAATGATTAAAATAAAATAAAAAATTACCGTTAATCCGAATAACATATTTCTCTTTGAACTCTTCCTTAGATTACAGACCATGTAAGAACATTTTTTTGGAACAATTTTTATCAAATATCACCTCTTTTAAGAAGAAAAAGAGAAAACATACAGTAAAACATTCTCGCATATAAGAAATTACGTTTGCACAACTTTGCAGTCTGATTGTTCATCTAAGTGAACAAATTTATGGGTAAATTTATAAACTTAGTAAAATCTAAATATTTCTCTATAACAATATCGTAAAATAATCTGCTTTTAATAACTTTTGAATTTTCGGTCACGGTGGACATTTTGACGGAAATGCCCATATGTCAAAAAGTCGTAGTGGAGAAAAGCGACAAAGAAGGTTTACATGAAGTTTTTTGAAAATATAATCGATAGATTTTTTTGTATTTTCACCACTGCTTCTGAAATATGTTACAATGAAAAATTAAGATTTTTGTAAATCCAAATTTTTCAATATTTTTAATTAGGCTTAAGTTCATGAAATTTAATTTTTATTAAATTATTTTTATGAAGAAAGGAATTTTACAACATGAAAATCAATTAAAATTGTTCTTGATAATCTTTCATTCTTGACGTGGCTCGGGCTCGAACCCTGGCCGGCAGGTTACCATGACATGTTTCGATCGCAACCACTCGATCTCCTCAGATGGATTTGCCTTCTTACACTCGCAGCCATCGACAACTGCTGACGTCACTAGTCAAACATCAATCCTTAAACCAAATTGTATTTTAACATTTGGTAGATCGAAATTCGCTTTCCTGAATGATTATCCACTTTAATTGATTTTACATGTTTTTTCCTTTACTTCTGTTTTTTCGTACTTTCGTCAAGAATTTTTCTTGAAGTCCAAGTACATTTTTTTTTTGTTTTTTCACTTTGTCTTTCTCTTTTCTGTTGACCTTTTTCAGCACAACCTGAAGCACAAATATACACATAGAGCTCGTGCCTTAGCTTTAACAATAATTAGTATTGTGGTTATTTTGTCGAACTATTTATGGTTTTTTAATCCAAATTTTTCAATATTTTTAATTAGGCTTAAGTTCATGAAATTTAATTTTTATTAAATTATTTTTATGAAGAAAGGAATTTTACAACATGAAAATCAATTAAAATTGTTCTTGATAATCTTTCATTCTTGACGTGGCTCGGGCTCGAACCCTGGCCGGCAGGTTACCATGACATGTTTCGATCGCAACCACTCGATCTCCTCAGATGGATTTGCCGTCTTACACTCGCAGCCATCGACGACTGCTGACTTCAAGAAAAATTCTTGACGAAAGTACGAAAAAACAGAAGTAAAGGAAAAAACATGTAAAATCAATTAAAGTCGATAATCATTCAGGAAAGCAAATTTCGATCTACCAAATGTTAAAATACAAGTTGGTTTAAGGATTGATGTTTGACTAGTGACGTCATCAGTCGTCGATGGCTGCGAGTGTAAGACGGCAAATCCATCTGAGGAGATCGAGTGGTTGCGATCGAAACATGTCATGGTAACCTGCCGGCCAGGGTTCGAGCCCGAGCCACGTCAAGAATGAAAGATTATCAAGAACAATTTTAGTTGATTTTCATGTTGTAAAATTCCTTTCTTCATAAAAATAATTTAATAAAAATTAAATTTCATGAACTTAAGCCTAATTAAAAATATTGAAAAATTTGGATTAAAAAACCATAAATAGTTCGACAAAATAACCACAATACTAATTATTTTAATTATTTTTGTAAATGTTCATAAACGAACTATTTAATTGAGAGTAAAAACTATTTATTTGTGCCACATACGCCACTTTTCTCAATTTACATATTTTTTAAAAAGTAGATTTTTGTACTGCATACGAATAATTACTGCTGTGTATTGAGTTGCTAATATTTAAGTTTGCCTTAACTACTTTTTTCTAACGCCAATGAAGCAAAGCAAGAGTGAAATTTTTTTTCTTGTTGGCATTTTTTTCCTTCGATTTTAGTACTTTTTTCTTACGGCAAAGCAAGCAAGAAGTAAATTTATTCTGTACGTTTTTTTGTGAGGAATTTGCTGCATACGCCAAACAGTTACTTTGCTTGCAAATAGTTGATATGGAGCAAACTGAATGCTTAACATCTTAGAAACCATTAAAATCTTCGCAAAACAGGTTTTGGAAAGGGGGTATTCCCAATATATATACCCCATAACTAACTCAATATTTATAAAAATGGTCGGTTGATCAAACCAATAATGAGCTGACGATATGTATAATCTGATTTAGAAGATCATCTTTTGCGCATTTAGGCCTTTATGATTAAGTAACCAACCATTTAAAAACAAACATTGCTACAATTTACAATTTTTCTTTATTTATAAAACGAAAAACATCTTTCTAATATTTTAGTTTTTAAATGGTAATAATATTAAACAACCAGTTTATTTCTCCATAACTTAAAGAGTTTTGCTTCAATGTTTCGTTACAATTTTTGCCCAACAATTATACAACTTTCAATTAGTGACGTTGGTTGGGTATACATTTCAATGCATTTTCATAAGGAAATACTTAAGGCGATTTGATTGGAGAAGTCAACAACAGCAGCAACAAGTTGAGTTAAGGAGTCGTTATAGCTAAGGTATATGCACAGTGGGACCAAAATAAATATATTTGGAAAATATATCGGCAATATTTAAATTTTTAAATAGTTCGATTAGCAAGACATTTAATATGTAAATAGAAACTGTTTTTCGAGCTTGACCTTAAAAAAAGCACACCACAAAGTGCTGCTATGGGATTTCCATTTGGTACTCCATTTTTAATACTACTCCGCTAACATGTTTACTTTCATGTCAATCTTTTCTTTGAACATGTGGATAGGAAAGGTGTATACGAGTGTAACCTCAGTCATTGAACTCCACAAACCCCTTATGGAGCTGTGCAATGGGCGTCTAAAACAGTAAAACAAGTTAATTTTTTAGAGTACTCCACCTCTTTTCACCTTTTAAATTTCAAAGTAATCGGACCATCCTTTATAGATTAGTATGTATTTAAACATATTTTTGATTTTGGTCCACTGTTCAGTTTCTGGCTGCTACTATTCAGTTTTGGTCACTTTGACAAAGTGTAATTATTGCTAAGCGACACCCCACATTTGGTTGCACAATTCTATGATTTCAGTTTTCCTCCACTTTTCATTAGTTTTAATTACCCCTTTGGACCAAGTCTTCTTGCAAAACTTAAAAGTAGAGACGGCCTTAATTAGCTGGACATACATATACAACTTTGGTAGGACGGTGCCATATTTGTGGCATCTCTCTAGTGACAAGACACTTAGAAAACGTTTTAATTGTTCAAGAAGACAAGAAATACTATTGTTTTGAACAATTAGAAAGGCAAGAGAAAGAATTCAGAGCCAACCAAATATCTTAACGGTGGTCTGTCATCAAAAACACATTTTTAAAAACTGTAAGAATTAAAAATGCTTAAAGGACGGAAATTATTTAAAAATTTTTTTCTATGAAACTTCTAAAGAAAACGCCGCGCCTTTTATAAGTCGGTTTTTTAAAGGAGGATGTGACTGTACAGTTTTTTGCTGGCTCGGATTTATTTGGTTTTTAATCTTATGGGCGGTTTGGCTCAGCGAGCTTTTAGCAATTTGGCTCTAAATGATTTAAATGAAGCGGTTTTTCACTAGAATAAAGGTCCAATTAGACGTGACATAACCATAACAAAACTGTATTACCGTCATCACTGTATTACCAAAACGACATAAACATACCATACAAACCAATTTAATTTTTGTTTCTTAATTCGCCGTTACGGCTGTGGCATTATGTTTATGTCACGTCTAATTTGAGCTTAAGAGCCAACTGAAAAGAAATTTAATAGGTTTGTAAAAAAAGTCATCTTTTTTTGCACACTTTATAGTGCGGCAAAAGGCAAAATAATAATATGGATCGATACTCCAAGAACTAGAAGAGTGATTTTTACATGGGAAGACCCGAAAATAACTGCAACAAACCGTTTAAGATGCTTTGAGGAAGTCATATGCTCTCAAAGGGGTTAATGGAGAAAAAAATAGTGCGGCTTATTTTGTCGGCTTTTCCGCTTCAAGTCTCTGTAAGGTTTTTGTCACAAAATGCATTAAATCTGTTTTCTATAAAATTTATTAAGAAAAAAGTATTTTTAAACGGCGGTAGCTTTGAAATAATATCGGCTGCTTGGTCAATTAGCTTTTAGTCTTTCAGTAAAGAATTAATTGGAATGCCTTTTTAATTAAAGCTTGTATAGAAAACTGCGAATTTTTTCAAGCGGCGGCTATAAAACTTGATCGGCTGCTCGGCTCAGCCTTTTGACGTAAAGCGGCCCATACACTTGCAATATTATTGTTTATGATATTCGCCATAATATTTCCATTTTGTCCTATATTATGCAATAAGTCCCACAATGGTTTCCTTCATTTAATAAAAAGGTGAACATAACCTATAGGAGTAACATAAACAGTATTGTATAATGTTGTCAACACATTTCACTTTCTTTTCGTTGTGCAATAAAAATCAAAAGTCTTTTGATTGTTGCCATTATATTGTGCCACCTTTGAATATCAACTACACATTGACGATATAATTGTACAATACGTGAAATAAAACAATTTTATTACAAGTGTATAAGCCGCGTAATTTGAAAAAAATCGGATGAAAAATAAAGTTTTTATTTAGGATTTTGTGGAACGATAATATTTTCATCTCATATAAAATTCCGTGTTTTTTAAATCCATCAGTTTTACCGTAGTTAAAAAACAAGGAATTTTATATGAGATGAAAATATTGTCGTTTATTTTTCATCCGATTTTTTTCAAATTACGCTTAAAATATTGGTAATTAAATATACTATTTGGTTAAGAAATAAAACATTCCAGATATTTAATATAACGTAGTAAAAAAACGAAATAAAAATGAAAAATTTTGAAAAAAACGTAAAAAATAGAAATTTTTTGAACTTTGAGGTGTCATTACTCAGCCATTTCTTATCAGATAGAAATTTGTAGCATATCGATGGAAAAGGCATTCGATTACCTTTCTAACGATATGCCATTTAATTCGACCGGACGTTTTGGTTGGGCTCCACAAGGGTTTGAGTGGGACCATACACCGAAAAACGCAAAAGTACCGTTATCTAAAAAACGGTACTTAGGAAAAAAAAATTACAGCGATTTTCGTATTCAGGAGGTCCCAATTAACTTATCTAGGCATGTGGTGTTCTTGGTATTTTTTGGCTGTAAACCAGTGTTATGTACCGATCTTCACGAAATTTCACAGTGTCATTTCTAGTCCTAAAAAAGTGTGGCGTACCAAATTTTGTTACGCTAGTGTTATTTTTTACGGTTTTAGGCGTACTAAACTGTTTTCCGGTAGTAGGGTTTATATGGGGCTTAGGGTAAATTATAGGCGGATCTTCACGAAATTCAACAGCGTGATTTCCAGTCAAATAAAACAAATTTTCGCAAAATCTATGTTAGTTTTTGTAACAATATTAGCAATTTTTTTAGGTGGTGGTTCCACATTTTGATTCATAGCTCTGGTCCTACTGAACCGATTTTGCTGGATTTCAATCCCAAACTGCTTAGGATAACTACAAGCAATTTGGCACCAAGTTTGTTTATTTCTTTTGAGTTGTTCGAAAGTGAGCGTGTTTTCAACAGACGGACAGACAGACGGACATGGCTTAATCGACTTAGAATTACTCAAGGACCCAGAATATATATATACTTTATGGGGTCTGAGATAAATAATAAAAAAGTTTCACACGGAATGACGAAGGGTGCGTTCGTAAATGCATCACTGCGCTGCATCAGAAAAGCAAACTTTTTATAAAGCCGTTAAAAAATAATTATAATTTTTTTTTATTGTATGTCTTTTATTTTTGTGGAGTATTTCACAATTTTTTGGTCCACATTTACTTCACTGATAAATATATAACGATTTGAAATCACTGATGCAGCGCAGTGATGCATTTACGAACGCACCCAAACTTAATATACCCTCTTCACAACTAATTGTGGTGGAGGGTATAATATAATTTTGGTATTCCATACTTTTGGGATATTACTGAAAGATTTACACCTTTCTTACACTCTTCTAAAATTTTTAATTTTTTTATCAAAAGAAATTGTTTTTCGATTTGACATCTCGTTTTCCCAATGAACCAAACAAAACTACTGAAACTTTAACGAAAAAACAACGCATCTTTCAATACAAAGCAAAGAAGCCAAAAACATACACATAAATCTTACGGTTCTGTTAAGATTTTGTTTATTTTGCTTTGTCATTCGTTAAATCGGGATTATTTTTGTTTGCCATTCGCTTTATAAGGTATTCAATGTAAAAATTGGGCCATTCGTTATATCGGATATTCGTTAAACTGCGTATTCGTTATACCGGGCTTTGACTGTATGTAGTTTTAAAACTTATAAGAATGAATAAAATATGTTCCTAATAAAACTTAAAATAAAAAATGGCAAGTAATTTCAAGCCGCATAAAACAGAATTTTTTTAACGGCTTTAAATTATTCAACGCCAGCTGGGTTATTTGTCACATAAGTTCAGGAAAGTTGATTTTAAGCCGTCATTTTCCGAATTCATCGGCGGCTCGGTTTAGCCAGATTTGAGCATTTCTTTTTAGGCCTCTGATGAAAACAGATCTAATTTTCTAAGAAATATGAAATTAGTTAAAAACTACAAAACAAATACCAAAGAAAATTATTCCAACTTCATAATAAGTACGTAAGTATGTTTTTCACAATTTCAAACAAGATCATATTTTTCAATGACTTATAGGGAAGTTTTCGAAATACATATTACAAAATATAATTGACCAGTATTTTATCATTTTATTACATTTATTTCTACATTTCCAATTTATTTTTATTTATTTCAATTAATTATTTTCTATCATTTAACCAGGTCCTCATGTTTGTCATGTAATTATTTAAATGCCATCAGATACAATATACATAGCAGGAGCAAAAGAAAAAAATTCAAAATAATTTATAGACTATTTAATGCGCACGCGTGCAAATGTTTTGAAAATGTACGGGCGAGTTTGTAAGTCAGTCTGGCGTGTGTATCACAATCCAACTGCGAACTTTGCAATACAAAAAAAAAACAAACATTTAAATGCAAAAAAAAACTATTTTTAAACTATTCACAGCAGATATGCGTAAATATGTATTTGCGAAATTGATGGCAAAAATAAAGTGATTTAAGAAATAGAGATAAAATTAAAAAAAGAGACATTTTTAAAAATATAAGTTAATTAATGTTAAAAATTTGTCTCATTAATCCAAATTTTCATATTTTTGTCTTATTTTTTAAGATAAGTATATGGTTTAAAATATGATTGTAAATGTTCTATAACTTAAACAGTCATTGCAAACTGTTGGTTGGTCATTTCGAAACCATTAATATTTCAAAATGAACTGAAATTATAAACTAGAATTTTGCTAGAACAATTTTAAAAATAGTAGTATGACAATAAATAGTTCGCTAAGTATGGATTTCCTTAAATCCTTGTTTCAAGTACGCATTATTCAAGTGCCCCGTTATTAAAGTAGTCCGTAAACTGGTTTAAGTTAAGTAAAATTGAGATAAAGGTCAATCCTAAACTGTGCTTGATTTAAGAAGTTCTTAGTTGGTTAAATCCCAAATTTGTACTTGAAACCCGAAAGTGAGATTGATTTCTAAACTAAACATTTACCTCAGAGAAAGAAAGAATATTATTCTTTACTAACCCGTTACACATGTTTGTATACCCGCCCTTTGTTTACAGAAGAACTCTGTATTATAAGACACTACACATAAAGAAAAAACTCGTACTAAATTTAAGTTTTTTTCTACTTACTTTACTACGAGTCGTACTCAAAATTCAAGTACGAATAGCACTAAAAAGTTCTTAAAGCAATCTAAAATGGGATAACTTTCGAAAACCAATATGCGTGCATATGTGTTTGTTGTAGAAAAAACAACAACAACACTACAAGAAGAAAACTGTAGATTATTTTCATGTTTAAAAAGTAAAATAAGGAGCAATAATTCCCATATTCTAGTTGTTAAAATAATTAAGTGATTACGAAAACCATATTAGGCATGCTGCAGGTGTCTTATAATTGATTATTCTTCTGTAAACAAGTGCAACGGGTGAGTGAAATAATAATATTCTTTCTGGTTCTGAGAGGTTAGAATCAATCTAATCTAACCTTTGGATTATTTCAAATACGAATCCAGATAGATATTCTTGAAATCAAGCACAGCTTAAAATTAATTTCATCTCACTTTAAATTAAGTCAATCCTGTTTTCGGATTATTTTAAATACGGGGCACTTGAATTATCCGTACTTGAATCAAGGAAATCCGTACTTACCGTACTATTGACAACGCTTTGACATGTTTAAATACGGAAGGATTGATTTGTTTTTTCAGTGTAACAGTTTGAAAATTTCATGCTTCAAACTAAATACTATGTATTATAGATGGTCACTTATTCGACTTTTAGAAATTTATATTAATTTTTTTTATTTAGCTTGAGATCTCTTCTTTTATAAAAAATATTAAATTTATTAAATCCAAAATTTCGTCTCCCCTTTGTGTGATTTCTTCAGTAAAAAATATCGAAAATAATAATTTAATAAATTATTTTTCCCTGAAGAAGTCACATAAAGGCGTGGCGAAATATGGATTTAAATAAATTTTATATTTAACAAAAAAGAGACTTCATGCTTAATAAAAAAATAATATTAACTAAATTATTGTAACAAATAGAATTCGGGAATTTTTGCTTCTTATTTTACTTTTAAAACATGAAAATAATGTATTTTTTTCTTCTTGTAGTGTTGTTGGGTGGTTTGTCATAAGGTCCAGCGGGCACTGTGATACTCCTTAAAGTGGACGTAATGACGCATACAAGGGCATACAAAGGTATGGGCAGGATCCATTTGTTTGCAGCTCGTTAATGACATTGGAACGTCACCAATTCCGCGGTAGCAGGATAATGCATGAATGTCGTACTTAGAGGTTGCCCACCGCCTACAGCAGTTGCTGAAATTATTCTGTCGCCTTATGACACCACTTATTTAACCGTTAAGCCGGAAGTAGCTAAATTTCTTTGACTTGATCCGACAAAAATGTTGCGTGATGTTTATGCTGAGACAATAATAACAAAAAGGTTGAACTTTTTGTGAAAAAAGATTTTTTTTATGCAACTTTTTATGAAAAATAGCAATTTTTGTAACATAGAGCAATTTTTGTAAACAAAAAACGGCAAATCTTTATCAAAAAGGAGGTATACATTTTTGTAAAAAGAGAAAATTTTTGTAAACCACTACGTTGTTTAAAAAAATTGCAGCTTATTGTAAAAAAGAGCAAATTTTGCAAAATGTGAAACTTTTTGTAAAAAGTGCAACATTTTCTGTGAATAAGGTTAAACGCCCAACCATAATTTGCATGACCTGGCTTAAGTAATTGTGCAAATACATGTACTGAATACATGTGTCAAACCATATTAAACTTAGGTAAACATTTCGTTAAGTATTATTAACTGTCATTAGCTTAAGCAAAGTGCGAAATTGTTGCATATTCCGTCCGGAAACAGTTGTTTTCGATTAAATGCATTTAGCAGGTTCTTCATTTTTCTTTAGCTAGCTAAAATTTATGTAAACACTAAAACTTTTGTTAAAATATATTAAACTGTTAGTGTAAAATGTAAATTTGTTTGTGTAAAAAGTTAACTTTATGTAAGTTATGTAAGTTTGGCCATTCTGTATGTAATTTCCACAATATCGATCAAGTTCCGTATGAGAAGCGAAGTTTATCGATTGCTCTACAAATGACTGAGATATGAAACAACGAAGCTTCATAATTCACCCATAAGAAGTGGATTCATTCGCGTTACTATGTTTATTATTTTCGTGATTGTTTTGGGTAGTTTGGGGATAAATTCAATTCATTCATTCAGGCATACATATTTTTTCTATAATTATTTTAAATGAAGAAATATTCACATTTTTCAAATGTAATTTTAACGCTCTTTAAAGACATTGTTCCAATTAAAATATGTGTAGAATTTAACGAAATTATAACTCAGAAGGAAATGACATACTTTTCCCCCACATGCACATTTCTTTTATTTTAGAAAAATCCTGAATCCTTTTTATTCGTTGAACATACATTTTTATTTAGTTGTTTTCTTTTAATTTTCTCTACATTTGCTTGCATTTCATTATTTTGAGTTATATTTTTCTGTTATTTTTTGTATCTAGCTGGTTGCCGCCCTAGTAAAAACCCCAAAAAAAAAAAAAAAATATTATCCTTTCATTTTCCTGTTAAGTGGTGGTTAATGTTTGGAAAAATGGAGAGAAAACCAGTACGAGTTCTATATTTGGCTATGCTGAATCTTTTATACCCTTCACTATGTTGCGACATATCTTAAGATATAAATAAATCTATTTTGTCTTTCGCTCACTCCCCCGACCCTGCCCACATTTTGCCGGATGTTTCGTATTTTAAACCAAGCCGCTTCTACCTAATTTGAAAACTTTGGCTCTTGCCGTTCTCCAGATATACAGAAATCTATAATGTCTTTGTATGGGCGGTGCCACGCCCACTTCACCCAGCCAGCGCTCTTTTTGTCTGATATTGTGTATTTAATCTTGGGTTTTTGCTCATATCTCAGCCAATTATGAACGAATCTGGCTGAATTTCAATACACTGACAGAAAAGGCGTCATAACGCTGATGTATTTTGACATCAGTACTATGACAAGTATCTTCGTTTTGGACTCCATCATCATGGTGATGTCAACCTTAACATCACTTTGCCAAAGTGTCATCAGGGTCAAAATAAATGTATGTCATCAATGGGATGACACATCAGCATCACAGAAATGACGAACATGTCCTCAGTGCGAAAACGCAGTAACATCGGAGAAAGGACACATTAGCATCAATTTAATGACAGTTTGTCATTAAGTCAAAGTCAATGGAATTGACTTAAGTCAAAGTGAGAGAATGTTATTATTTACTTACCCGTAACATATGTTTGTTTCACGTTTGTTGAATTACGACCTTTTTTTACAGAAGAACTCTCAATAATAAGACAACAGTACCATGCCCCATATGGTTTTGTAATTATTCTACTTTAAAAATTTAAAAAAATAGAATATAGGAATTTTTGCTTCTTATAATACATTGTTATCATGAAAATAATGTTAATAATATACAAGATGTGGCATCGAATTGATGTCATTATAGTCATAAAATAGATGACACGTAAAAAATGACAAAATTGTACGAAGACGTTAGCCAGTGGATTGATGTTATTTTTTGCATCATTGATGCCATTTGTAGTAACATTGATGTCACAATTCTGATGTTAGGTCATCATCAATATGAAGATGCATTTTTCTTTCAGTGTAGTAAACAATTCCGGACTCTATGAGATATTTTTATATAACAACCGACTCTCCATCATATCTGGTTTCTCGGAAAATTTGAGTTTCTCTTGCATAATCACCCTGAATACTTTATAGAAGTTTCAAACGGAATCCCAAATTATATATACCCTTTTACCTTCGTTGAGGGGTATAAAAAAAAGAAACATCTAGTTATGTTTGCAAAGTAAATTTCTTGGTTAAATTAGATTTTCTTAAAAATATGTTTGTACTGCAAAAATATTATTTGCATTGTCTTTTATTGTCGTACATATTTAGCTTCTTACCATAAGCTTATTTTACATTCATTTGTCAATCATTTCATGTCCCATACTACGGAAACATAAGCAACTCATGTCGCACATTTTAAACTTTAACCTTTTCATGTGGTTTATTTTACATTAAAGACTTTATTATTTCCATGCATTTTGCTTTCCAATACGGTTTTTATTTTTTTCTTGGTGGTATAAAAAAAAGTAAATATTTAAAAAGTGTTTTTCGAGAGTGGGCCTATGGTAAATTATGGACCGATTTGCACGAAATTTCACATTCTGAATTCTTGTCATATGAAACTGTGACGGACCAACATTTATTACAATAGCGTTATTCTTTATGGTTTTGTTTTTATTAAGACATTACTGTTAAAAGAACACATACTTTTGTGACACCCTGTTCTTTTCCATAACAAAGTGTCTTTGAAATATGGCCTATTTAGGCAAGTCTTCGACTTAAACCATAACCTTTAAGAGAACTTATTAATGGCTATTATTATTGTTTTTGGCGTTGTTTTGTCGAGAATTAAAAGTATGCCTAAGCATGTGTAAAGAAAAAAAAATAGTTATTAAAAAAGTTTATTAACTTTAAAGACAACATTGCTGCAACTAAAGAAAAAGTAAAAAACAAGAGAAAAAAATCACCTTAAGAATATTTAACCACATGAAAGCTGAAAATAGTAAAAATAGTAGACCCGAACTCCTTTTGGAAATTTTTTTTTTTAAATTGTTAATTGTAAATCAACCTGATTACTCAGTGAATCGTTAAACATAAAGACGATTTAGTTTAAAAATATGTAATTGTTAACATTGTTAATGGCGAAAATTTATTACGCTGGAGTTTATGGTCACAAAACATGGTTAAGAGAACAGCAGAAACATTTGATAAAATTCCAACACCAAACACAACAACAACATCATCCATAACTTACAACAACTAAACAACATGTAATTGTAGCATCAAATATAATAAATTCCTAAAATAAAAATCTATCCATCATTGTAAAATGAGCAGCCATCAAAATAAGAAATGATTAAGTTCTTCTTTTTCAGCTTAGTTGTCAACATACATACAAGCAAACAAACATGTCGTCTCCCAGCGGGAAAAAGAAGGAGTACGGAGGCCTTCTAGGAGGCCTCTGTACCCCTTCTTTTAGATGAACAAGGTCTGCACGCTCCATTCCATACTCATATCTTTTTTACACGTGTTGTCATTGCGGAGAAGGCCTTCCGCTTTCCTTTCTTTCGCCAGAGCTTCTTAAAGGCATTCAAATAAATGGCTCTTAGAAGGCTTTCCAGAGAATGAATGTATAAAGGCCTTAAAAAAAGGTTATCTTAAAGGGTTTTTAAGAAAGTTATGTTAAAAGGCCTTTCAGTTAATGGCTCTTAAAAAGTCTTTCAGACCATTCTTGTACAAATGCCTTTGATTAAAGATCATATTGAAGGGTTGTTAATAAAGGTTTATCAAAAAGCCTTCAGCTGCAGGCATTTAAGGAGGCCTGTAGAATAATCCCTGCGTATATGCTATCAAAAACAATTCATTAATAAATACATAATAGATAAAATTTTCATTTAATTTCTTAACTATTTTTTGTTCTACTTTATAGCACAAGTACCATGGTGGAATAAGTAGGTGGCATCGTTACGGCAACAAATACAACATTACAACAAAAATGGAAATTATATCACCGTTTACGTCAAAAAGTACTTTAAACAAAAATCAAAGCGTGCCACTGAACGTGATGAAATAAATACATTTTTAGCCAATTTTTATTTAATTATGGTCAATATCTTATTTATTTTAATTTAAAATTATCAAAACTTTAATAAAATACAATAATCACAGCACAAAACGTGGACTTTTTGTAAACATAAACAAAACTTTGACATAAACCTAGACAACCAATGCAAGAGCAAAAAATCGTCATCTGGCGTAGTGCTGCCACCTGTTTATTCCACCATGACAAGTACCTTCTTCCTTAATGAACAAAACTCAACTAAAACGATTTACATTTATTGTTTTTATTTTGTATTTTAATATGTACCTACTATGTTACTTGGTTTTAATAACGGGATCTGAATTCTTTCGCATTGGCGAAAAAAACAAAACACAAAATGTCACTCTTTCTCTTTTCAACTTCAACTAGAATTATATATATATATGTTCCTTTAACTCCCACTGGAGCATAGGGCGCCAAAAATGATTTGCATTATTGTTTTCATTTGAAAGTTATTTTATTATGTAAGTATGTTACTTTGTTTTTGTAAAGGGATCTGAACTCTTTTGCATTTGCTTGTGCAAAAAAACAAAACAAAAAATGTTACTCCTTCTTTTATCGCTTCTCATAGAAGCGAGTGTGGAAGGTGTATCTTATCTTTTATACCAAAGAGCCGAGGCCTTCTACGAGGCATTCTTTAACAGTTACATGAGAATAGTAATTAAGTCAAAAAATCAGGCCTTTAAAAAGGCCTGAAGTAGGAAGGTCTTCTGAGTTTTACCGCTGGGCTGTAATGCTCTATTGGAATGGTGAAGATAAAAAAAAAATATTTTCTTTTTACAAAAAGGACTAAAAACTAAAAACTTTTGCCTTAAAACTTAAAAAGTCATAAAATGGGACCGAGAAATAGGATGTCAAAATGTCTATGGAAGTAAAGAGACGTTTAAAAGGTTCATGGGTTTTCTCCTCTATGGTATAACAAGCCCCAGCTTCGCTAACTAAAACTTCTAAATTCGTTATTTGATATCGGAACTTTAAAATTTAGAAATTTAAAATTCGGTATTATTTCAAGATTCAGAGCTCTGAAATTTGGGGATTTAAAAAATCGGGATTTTAATACTATCCCAATTTATTTATTTTTTATTTTATGTTAAATCTTTTGTCCCAGAACTTGGCAATAATAAAACCATCAACTAATTGATTATAACTTGGGATAATCGAAAATATGCGCTTAAAATATGTATTAAAAAATTTAAGATATGGGCATTTCCGTCAAAAGGTCCATCGTGACCGAAAATTTAAAAGTTATTAAAAGCTCATTATTTTACGATATTGTTACAGAGAAATATTTCGATTTTACTAATTTTATAAATTTACTCATAAATTTGTTCAGTTAGATGAACAATCACACTGCAAAGTTGTGCAAACGTAATTTCTTATATGTGAGAATGTTTTATTGTATGTTTTCTTTAATATGTATCTTTCTTAAAAGAGGTGACATTTGATAAAAATTATTCCAAACAAATTTTCATACATGGTCTGAAATCAGAGGAAGAGTTCAAAGAGAAATATGTTATTCGTATTAACGGTAAACTTTTATTTTATTTTGATCATTATTCAGTTAAATTATTACGGAAAAAATTTCACGTTCGAAATGTCACGTATCGATCCCGATTTTGGCTTAAAAAAAAGAAAATACAGAAGATTTTTGAATCAAACCAAGACATTTTAATGTTACATTGCTACGTAAAATTCTGAAAGTAGTTTGACTAAAAAATTGTGCCAGGTTTCGCTGAATTACGCGTTTTTATCCATGGCCACAAAAACTACTTCTGTTTTTTTCACGTTCGAACCGCTACTTCTTTTGCCATTATCTTTGACCTAGAATCGCGCCCTCCATAAACTTTAGCATAGATAACAGTGCTTTCTAAGTGCTATCTATAATTTAAGGGTTAAGAGAACGTAAAAATATGTTTGTTTAAAATGTTATTGCATTTTTGATGCGTACGACTGTCACGTTCAACACTTTGGAATTACCCATATGCACTTAAAAAATATGCACTAAAAACTTAAAAAAATTTCAATAAAAAATCGTTTTTTAATTTTACTAAAAACTTTAATTTTGTTATTCAAATATGTATCTTTAAAAAACTTGTTTTACTAATTAAAATGTTTGTTTATTTAAATAAATAAACACTGTTTTATTAACTGACTGTTTAACGATTTCGAACGTTAACGTTAACGATGAACAGAATGTAAAAGTAACACTTTGCCTTGTACTTGAAGAATGCCAATGCATTTTGAAAAAACTTATTTTCAGATCCCACTTCCAGTCAGTGTTGCCAGAAGTAGGGGAAAATCCCTACATGTAGGTATTTTTGATACTAAAATAGCAGCGTAGGGAAAATCGGACAGAATTTTTATAATCTCCAAAATGTAGGGATTTTTCGTATTTTTTTATTTAAATATTCTAAAATCCCATAAAAATATATTTCCAGAGTTGTTTGTCGCTTAACAGTTAGCGACACTAATACGTATGTATGTATTTTTTCCTGTTTTGGTGACAATAATGAGTAGGGATTTTTGTAGGGGAAATTTTTCCAACGTGTAGGAAAAACTAGGATTTTTATTAGCATGTGTGTAGGTATTTTTTCGAAAAATCCACTGGCAACACTGCTTCCAGTGATTCCAGTGCCCATGTTCTTTAACTTTTCGATAAAAACGTGAGAAATAAAACAAAAATACATACCATAAATTGAAACAAACAACTGTTTTTCTCACTTGACTCCGTTTGTTACATTTTTGGCGAGTTATAACAGTCACGTAAGGAAACAACTCGCCAATTTACAGAAAAAGTGTGTCTGTAAAATCTTTGTGAGAAAGTTTCCGCTTTGCACTCTCAAATAAACTCACAAAATGGACTGAGACAAAATTTCAACACAAAGAAATACATTAAAAATACAAAATGCAATGAATAATAACACGGAAGAGATAAGTATTTTGTTCTTGGTTGATTTTTTTCATTGTTTAATTACGTATTTTGCTTTTAACATTTTTAAAAATAAGTGAATGTTTTCAAAGCCATTTAGTAAACAATGTAAATAAATTTAGTCGCACTTTACGTTATTTGGTATAGCAGACGGTTGTATTTTCACCGCCGTCGTTGACAATTTTTCATTTTCAGTAAATTTTGGTCGCCGTCAACGATATGTGTGGCTGGCGTTCTCAACGTCTGGAATTTCACATCGGCTTCTAGTGAAATATTATGACATTTATAACGTAACGACGTAATCTCTTTTGATAGTTTTCGAGATGAGTTACAAATTTTTTTCTCTTCTTTTCGAGAAACGATGGAATATTTTGTTTTACATCTTTTCGATGCGAGAAGTTCTCACCAAAGTTACAGAACATGGGAACAGGTCAGATCAAAACTTTATGATATATATTTTATTTTTTTTTAAATTCTTAATTTTCTTATGCAAAACGTTTTGGATTTTTTTTATTGGTCGGGCTATTCTTCCATCCTCATTTTTTTTTTTACTTTCTGCAATATCAATTAATTTGACTTGAGTATTAAGTGAAATAAATCTCTCCAAATTAGTAATTGTTTCACCAATATATCCGTAATTGGAAGATACAAATCGTCATATTAAATGCAAACGGACGTAACTACACAAAATTTCGAAATGGAGTTTTTTATCGATTATGGTTCGTTTTATCAAAATACATATTCAAGCAAAATTTTAGAATCCTACGATCAAAAATGGCGATTTTATTAACGAAATTTAAACGCCAATTACACCTTGTTGTTATTGATTTTGTAAAGTTTTTTGCTTCTCCTGTAAAAAATTAAAAAGTTTAGTTACGTCCGTTTGCATTTAATATGACGAAATACTAATTGACTTCTGATGTTATTTATGCCCCTATTGCGGTCCTCCACTTTTGTAACAGTTTGGTTGTCTTTGATAAACTCACATTGCCATTTTCAACTCAACTGGCAGTTGTTGTTTCGTGGTATTGCCGTTTTCAACTTTATAAAAGTTTGGTCCACAAAAATGTTAAATACACACAACACTGCTAAAAAGTTGTTGTGTTATTGGCAGTTAAAGTTTATTTTTTTGAAATTCGGTGAAAATCGAAAACAAAATGGAGAAATCGTATGTATACATTTTTGTAATAACTTTTTCGGTTTTTTTTTTTTTATTTATTAGTTTGAAAATAAAAACGAAAGCTTAATTTGAGCAGCTCGTCCAGCTTATTTAGAGAAACATAGATTTTGTTCGCGGAAAACACCAAAGCTTGGTATGATGAAAAATTCATGTAAGGAGTTATGGGAAGAGTTTATAGTGGAGTTAAACAGTTTGGGACCACGACAAGAACTTCTTTTAAACACTTATAATCTTCTTAATCTAACTATAATATTCTTGGCACAGGTTTAGATACACTTCAAGGCAAGTATGAAGAAAAAACTTGCCAAAAATAAAAGCAACACTCAAGCGACGGGGGGAGGGCTATCACAAGAAGTTCCAATAAATAGCCTTGAGGATACTGTTGCGCAGCTCTTGTATTGCAAGTCCGGCCAAGTATTTGGTGTTGAAAATATTCCACCATTAAGTGACAATTTTACTGAGTCAGTTGAACCAATAATACAACCAGCAGATTAGCCAACAGCTACCCCAACCAGAAGAACTCAACAGGCACAAGCAAGTTTCGTTACTTATTATAAGTTCTTACTTAAAACTGGGAAGTTCAAGAGGGTTGGAATCTTCACGAATTTGTCTTCTTGTCCGTAGCGCATCTATACAAGAGTTTTCCTTTTCATCATCATAAAATAAATCGGCACTAATATCAATTATAAATACTTTTTATTCAACACAACAATTGAATAAAAAAACGGGGATATTATTTTTTTGTATTCATGAGATATATTAAGAGATCAGAACTAACCTTTTTCAAAATTCTGAATATTGAACAAACAATAATAATAAAAATAAAAAAACTTAAGTAATTGACACCTCATTAATATTCGGTATTTTAGTTTTACCATAAAATGCAACGCTATAAGTTTGCATATTTTCATAAATTATTCGTAAAATGCGCGATTGGTCGTAAGGGAAAAAAAAATTCGTTAAAGTATAGAAAATTAGTGAATTTTTCATTACTAAAAAGGAAAAAAATATAAAAATATTGCTGAAATATTTAATATAACGTCAAAAACTGTGGGTGGCATTATCCGAACGATAATCGAATTGATTTTAGAAAACAAATTGCGATGCCAAAAAAGCTTACCGAGATGGAAGAGCGCCGCACTGTAAGAAAAATCCAGGCTAATTCACGGTTAGCTGCCCCCAAAATCGTTACTGAAGTTGCTGCGGAATTTCGAAAGACAGTTTCAGAAGCAACCATACATCGCACAGCTTAAAAAGAAGCTGTTCACGAAGGGTTCACGGCCGTATTGCCCGAAGAAAGCCTTTCGTGAATTTGAAAAACAGAAATCATCGGTCAAAATTTGCTAAGGACCATATAAAATAAGTTGAAAATTGATGGGATGACGTAATTTATCTGGTAAAAGCAAATTTAACTTATTTGGAAGTGATGGAAAAACTATGGTGTGGCGGAAGCCGAATAAAGAGTTAAAAGGAAAAAAATTACTCCAACAGTTAAGCATGGAGGTGAAAGTGTAATGGTGTGAGGCTGCATATCAGGGAAAGGGGTTGGGAAACTGGTATTTATCGAAGGCATTATGAACAACAATGTTTATTTGAACATTTAGAGTGATAAGGCGAAAAAATCTGCAGAAAAAATGGGAATTGCAAGAACTTTTAAATTGTATCGTGACAACGACCCTAAACATAAAGCCCACGTTGTTCGTGAGTGGTTGCCTTATAATTGCCCAAAAGTTATTAAGACGCCTGCTCAATCCCCAGGCATGAATCCTATAGAAAATCTATGGACCATTTAGATTGCCGAGTCCGCGAAAATCCCGTTTCTTCGAAAAACGAACTTAAAAAAACGCTGCAGGAAGGATGGGATAAAATCCGTATGGATTACTTGCAAAAAATTATTTTTAAAAAGCCAAATCGTCTTTCTAAGGCTATAAAAAATAATGGTTAATCAACCAGATATTAGTTTATTTCTTTTTTATTTTTATTTAAGCAATAATGTTATATGTGCTAAAAAAAACTGAATTTTAATGAGGTGTCAATTACTTAAGTTTTTTTGTTTTTGTTTTTATTATTATTGTTGTTCACTATTCAGAATTCTCAAAAAGGTTATTTTTGATCTCTGAATATATCTTTTGAATACAAAAAAATAATATCCCTGTTTTTTTTATAATTTTCTATTAATTTCGTTGACTTTAAATAACTCGGAATAAAAAACAGAATATTAATGAGAGCCACTGTATGTATCACAATATCTAAAATGAGTTTGGTTGTGCATAAGTTTGGTTGACTCCAACACGACCAAACTGAGTTGAGTGGAGAACCGCAATAGGGGCATTAATAGTTCTTTTACTTTTTTAATTGCATATTCATCGGTATCAACAAGCTCTTCTTACATTCTTAAATTACTCGAAGTTTTTTGAAAATAATTCTGAAGCATCTAGCCAGGCCCTCATCTTGCTACTACTGGCTGCGGTGGAAGAAGAATAAAGGGATACATTTCATTAAAAATTGCAATATTATCGAATTGGCTTTTTATTTTCTCAGCAACTCTGTGTAACCCATTTGACATGCAAGTAACTTGAAACATTTTAGCCTGTAGAAAAAAATACAATTTATGAAAACTTTAACTCATAAAATAGCTTATAATAATATATACTATTGTTTGAGAAATAGTTTCATTCCGACCATCGAAAGCTGCATGATCTCCAAAATTTGTGCAAGAACAATGTAATTCCTCGTGGATCGCAGTCATTTTTTTTTAACTTACAAGGTGGAAAGAAGCGAAATTGTTTAGATGAGCCAGATGTAGCAGAGGAAGAGAAAGAAGACGAATGAACTTCTAGTTATTTTTGATTTACGCAATGTTTACCTTAATTTGTCATAATTTTTTGTTTATAATAACCCAAATTGGAAAGTAATGAATATGTGCCACTAAATTAACAAAACTATCCCTGTTTTTTTTATAATTTTCTATTAATTTCGTTGACTTTAAATAACTCGGAATAAAAAACAGAATATTAATGAGAGCCACTGTATGTATCACAATATCTAAAATGAGTTTGGTTGTGCATAAGTTTGGTTGACTCCAACACGACCAAACTGAGTTGAGTGGAGAACCGCAATAGGGGCATTAATAGTTCTTTTACTTTTTTAATTGCATATTCATCGGTATCAACAAGCTCTTCTTACATTCTTAAATTACTCGAAGTTTTTTGAAAATAATTCTGAAGCATCTAGCCAGGCCCTCATCTTGCTACTACTGGCTGCGGTGGAAGAAGAATAAAGGGATACATTTCATTAAAAATTGCAATATTATCGAATTGGCTTTTTATTTTCTCAGCAACTCTGTGTAACCCATTTGACATGCAAGTAACTTGAAACATTTTAGCCTGTAGAAAAAAATACAATTTATGAAAACTTTAACTCATAAAATAGCTTATAATAATATATACTATTGTTTGAGAAATAGTTTCATTCCGACCATCGAAAGCTGCATGATCTCCAAAATTTGTGCAAGAACAATGTAATTCCTCGTGGATCGCAGTCATTTTTTTTTAACTTACAAGGTGGAAAGAAGCGAAATTGTTTAGATGAGCCAGATGTAGCAGAGGAAGAGAAAGAAGACGAATGAACTTCTAGTTATTTTTGATTTACGCAATGTTTACCTTAATTTGTCATAATTTTTTGTTTATAATAACCCAAATTGGAAAGTAATGAATATGTGCCACTAAATTAACAAAACTATGAATTAATCACTGTTTTATAATGTTACAAATTGATATTTTTGAGATCAAATATTTTAATAAAAAATACCGTAAAATTATTGAAAAAAACAGCGTATACCATACAAAATAAAATAGTGTATCAGATACATCATACGAATTCCTTAAAAAATAAAATAGCCTATATGGAGGACTTGCACTTTGAATGACATTATGGTCTTAAAGGATGCGTAGAATAAAAAATTGGTCAATTTAAAGACAAGAAACGGTATTATGTATTCGTCGAAAAATCTAATATGAAGAATTTTTATTTACCGAGATATTGAGGTTTTAATAGACATCCGATTTGACAAAAACTTTAAACACGATTTTTTCAAAATCCAAAAAAAATTATATGCTATTGTTATATTGAGGGGACGTAATATGGAAATTTAAAATAAAAAAATCACTCAAAAATGTCAAAATATGCAATTAAAACCCAAAAATGCAAAAATATGCATTTTTACCAAAATATGCAACAATATGCAAAATCAAATCGATGCCATTTTAACGCAAATTTAAAGATTCTGAATTATCTTAGACTGTCGACAAAAAACATACATTTGTTTGGAAATCGCATCCCTGTTTATAACACACCAAAAAGTCTCATAATTTCCAGGGACCATATGACACTCAGTTAATGGACATTGTGACACTTTTAAAAGTGTCATAACTTTCACAGACATTATGAGACTTTTTGGTGTGTCATAACGTCCATCGACGTTATGATATTGGACATTATGACATGCCACCCGAAAATTTCAATTTCATTTAATAAGTCATGAAGTTGCTTTAACATTCTGCAATTAATTACAAAAAACACGTAGTAAAATTTTCTAAAATCATTATTTCCACACTCATTTTAAATTAATGTCTTAATTTTAAAAGCAGACATAACCACCTCATTAAATATTTGAATACCCGTAGATGAAATGAAATAGAAATGGCATTAAAAAGAATTCATTACAAAAAAAAAAAAAAAAAATACTCTCATGTCCAACGATCAATATCGAAGCGTTAAACTTTTTCTTTTCAAATTCGATAAAAAAGCCAAATACAGCAGTGAAAGATAATGACAACGATAACAATAATGATACAAACAGAGAGATCCGAATCACAGATAATGAAGATGATGATTGTACTGATGCCATCAAAATCCTTGTATGAATTTGCGAAAATCTTTGTGATCTTTTAGAAGTTTGTTAGTTCCCCAGTTAGTCTGTCAGTTAGTTAGTTACAATGTAACAAACGAAATAGTTATTTATTTTTTGTTTGTTTGTTGTTATTTTTCAAATAAGCCATGACCAAAATGGCTAAAACACCGTTTATGGTAATAAATGAAATTAGACCCCAAAGGCGAACGAACAAGTACAAACTTAACGTTCACATAGTCATACGAATTTTATGCTGCAAGTCGTAGAAAACGAAGAGAAACAGTATTGAAAAAAAATCTATAATGAATTCATGAAATTATACTTAAAGGCTACTGTTATACAGGATATGGACATTTTAAAAGGGACAAGCAACTTAAAAAAAAAATTAGGCTGCCCAGTAGTGCGATTCTCTATTCAATTTTAACATAATTTAAATTGTTAAAAATATTTAACAGCAAAGTTAACGTAAATTTTATTCAGTAACTTTTTTAACAATAACGTTAACTGCTAAGTTCTATCTTAACGTCAGGTATTTAAGTTATCTTAACGGCAAAATATTTTTCATTATTTATTTTTAAATTCGTAGTTATTAAAAAAAAACAAACAAACAAAAAATTTGGCGAATAAAAGCCTCATTAACATTTTTAAAATTCACGTTATTTACATAAATTTTGCAAAAATAATATTTATTAAACAATTTGGGGTTTTTTTTTGCGAATTTACCAAAAAGCATTAAAAATATTACATTTTAGATGCAGCTTATGGAAATCACTAAAAGTGTTTTCTTTTCTACACAAAAAATAAGTGGTAGACTTTCCAATCATGTTAGCTAATTTTTGTAAATTTCCACTAATTTAGCAATTTTTACCGAATTTTTGCTATTCCTTATAGTTTAAGTGACTTCAAATCAATTTTATGGTTTGGTTGAAGTATTAAAAAATTTCGCGAATTTTCGCTGTTTTTGCATATGTTTTTTTTTTTTTTTTTGTTATTTTCCGACATTTTGTTTTTTTAACCGATTTAATGATTTCAAATAAATTTTTTTGCTTCTCTCCAAGTTTGCAATTATTCGCGAATTATAGCCACGTTCGCGGTAGAAGCTTTTTATTCCTGTAATTTTTCTGATTCTTTACAGCTTGAACGATTTTTAATAAATAGTAGACTTTGCCATCATTTCGCTGTTAACAAATATTTGCGAATTTCCCCTAATTTAGCAATTTTTACCGGATTTTTGCCATTCCTTATAGTTTAAGTGAATTTAAATAAATTTTATGGTTTGTTCGAAATATTAAAAAATTTCGCGAATTTTCGCTATTTTTCCAAAAAAAATTTATATATTCCGACAACTTGTTTTTTAAGCGATTTCAAATAAATTTTAAGGGTTTTTTTCCAAGTTTGCAATTTTTCGCGAATTTTATCCATGTTCGCGTTATAAGCGATTTTTTCCTGTGGTTCTTAAGAGCTTTAACGATTTTTAATAAATACCCGCTGTTTGCAAATTTTTGCGAATTTCCGCTAGTTTAACAATTTTTACCGAATTTTTGCAATTCCTTATAGTTTTAGCGACTTTTAATCAATTTTATGGCTTTTTTGAAATGTTAAAAATTTTCGCTATTTTTGCAAATTTTCCGATTTTTTGCAATTTTCGCTAGACTATCAAATCCTAAATGGGGTTTTGTTAGTTTCGAAAGTACTTTAAGTCGTTCCACACGAGAAGTAGTTTGCAGTGTTCGTTAAATATACTAATTAATTAACAAAGATGCCACTTGATTGATATTTTTAGCTATGTTGTTTAAATTGAGTTACTGAATTGCTGTATTGTTACCGTAAGCAATAAACTGTGCCGGTAAAATTAACGTTAACGTTAGTTGTTAAAAGTTATAGAATTCCACTACTGGGGCAACGTTTAATGAAACTGTAGGCGACAGGAAATAATTAACGATACTCTTAGGGTTTTGAGATCTCAGTTAAACTGATTTGTGCCGCCAATACCAAGTTTGAAAACAAAATGTTGCCGGAAATAATAGAAAAAAATCACATTTCACCGGAAAATACGAGTTGCAGAGAACGTTAAACTAAGTTTAAGCTTAATCCCCATCTCAAAAACCCGTCCTTAAGAAGTTCCTATAAAAGAGTTAACCAGACTCTTTTATTAAAGAAAAGTTAGTCAAGCTCTAACTAAGCAACGTTTTTTACCTGAGTAGCGCCCATTGCGGTGCGAAAGAAAATGGTAGAAAATCTAGTGATTGGTATTCTTTATTACGTTTGCGCATTTGTCTTTCGCCTCTTTTTATTTTCTTTCTTTCTTTTCGCTAATCATCACATTTATTTTATTTAAATTCTCCAATTTCATTTCTTTTTACCTATTTTGACATTTTCATTACTGTTATTGCCAGTATAGTTTCATTTTCAAAAATTTAGCGAAAGCGATAGAAAGTACCAAGTTTAAATTAAGCTTTCGTTTCGAAGTTGTATTCGCACAAAATAGAGAGTAACCTACCAGAATCTGTACAACTTTTCTTTTGAAAATGTAACCAGACTCTAAGCAACTTTTCTTAAGAAAAGTTAATCAGACTTTGAGAAAATTTTCTAGAGATAAGTGAACCAGAGTCTTAGTAACTTTACTAGAGAAAAGTTAACCAGACTCTGAGCAACTTTTCTAGAGAAAAGTTAGCCAGATTCTGAGCAAATTTTCTAGAGAAAAGTGAAAAAGACTCTTAGTAACTTTACTAGAGAAAAGTGAACCAGACTCTGGGCAACTTTTCTAGAGAAAAGTTAACCAGACTGTGAGCAACTTTTCTAGAGAAAAGTTAACCAGACTCTAAGCAACTTTACAAGAGAAAAGTTAATCAGACTGTGAGCAACTTTTCTAGAGAAAAGTTAACTAGTCTCTGAGCAACTTTTCTAGAGAAAATTTAACCAGACTCTTAGCAACTTTACTAGAGGTTAACCAGACTCTAAGCAACTTTTCTAGTGCAAAGTTAACAAGACTCTTAAGGCATCCGTACACGACATGTATTTGTCATCTGACATGTCAAATTTTCAAGTCACTTGTAATTGTTCATGTCTGTCAAAATTGCTGTTTTACATAAGGTTTATAATTAGGGATAAGATTTTCATGCACTAAAAAATCGAAAATATGCGCATAAAACATGCACTAAAAATTCAAAAATATGCATTAAAAAAATAAAAAATATGCACTAAAAACTTGACCATTTTCAATAAAAAACGGGTTTTTTTTATTTTATTTAAAACAAAACAAAATAAAAAATTATATTGTTGTTTTTATTCTATTGTTATTCAAAGGTATAATATTTTTTAGAACTTACCCCCTGTTCATCGATTTCGAACGAAGACTTCGTTCGCTTAACTTTAATGTAAAACAAAAACAATGTTTTATAATATGTTTTTGTTTAAAATGTAAGTTATGCGAACGAAATCTTCGTTCGGAAATAGATGAACGGGCAGTTAATTTAAATAACTACGTCATTTAAATTGCATAGTCAAATAAATACTTTTTTATATTTTCAAAAGTAAGCCTTTGTCTGTTAAAAAGCTTTTGTACATGGAAAATGATCTCTCAACGTCAACCAAAGTTAAAACATATGTACTTGAAGGATGCAGTTCATTAAGAGAATATTAATTTTCTAATTCAGATCCCACATTTTTTTCTAGATCAAAAATATTTGAAATTTGTTTTATTTTTTGAAATCCTATATTTTTATTTGCAACAGTTTTTGGATTTTTTTTTTTTATTTGTCGGGCTATTTTTCCATCCACATGTTAATGTTACTTTCTGCCATATCAATTAATTTGAGTTGACTATTAAGTGAACTAAATCCTGTATGAAACTAATAAATCAATATTATCGAATTGGCTTCTAATATTCTCTGCAACTCGGTGTAACCCATATGCCAATCAAGTAGCATGTAACAGTTTTCGATAAATTGTTTTAGGACAATTGGCAGCCTTAAACATGTAAGGTGCTGCATCGGTTAAAAATTTAAGGATATTTTGTCGAAATCTTGTATTTTAAGCAGAGCTCAAAAAAATTGATTAATTTATTTAAAAAAAAAAATTTTTGAAGGGTTTTTTTTATACAATTTGTAAATTTTTCGTAGAACTTTTTTTTATAATATGGAAATTTAAAAAAATATATCACTCAAAAATGTTAAAATATACATTTAAAACCAAAATATGCAAAAATATGCATTTTCACCAAAATATGCAACAATATGCAAAAACAAATCGATGCCATTTTAACGCAAATTTAATGATTCGGAAAGATAATTGGTCGACATCGGTTTTAGACTATCGACAAAAAACATGCATTTGCATGGAAATCGCATCCCTATTTATAATATTCGGTCACAAACGTACATGTAATTTGCTTCTGACATTGTCTCTGTTTTTTTTCGCATTGTTATTGCAGAAACCAAAGTAGTTCTCGGTTTCAAAATAGCTTGCTGTCGGCACGAAAATATTTATTTGCGCCGTAAAATAATTTAGCCATCTTAACATTTTTTTCTTTTATGTTAAAGATACCAATTTAGAATTTTAAAATGAAACGGTTTTTATGTATATATTTACATAAATTATATTCAATGGTGAGATGAGCATACATAAATTGGTATTGTAAAATATTAACTTCAGCCGGCTAATGATTCCGTCAATAGTTGACGCCGCTGCCAGTTTCTTCGCGGCATAGATTTCTGATGTCAGATGGTTTGTCAGAAGAAAATAGAGCACGCTCTAATTCAAATTTTGTCAGATGACTTTGCGTCTGACTTTTACAGAAGCAAAGTTAAAAAGGTAACACACGACATGTATGTGTTTTGCAGTGGGAAATTTGACATGTCAGATGACAAAAACATGTCGTCTATACGCTCCTTTAGCAACTTTACTAGAGAAAAGTTAACCAGACTGTGAGCAACTTTTCTAGAGAAAAGTTAACTAGTCTCTGAGCAACTTTTCTAAAGAAAATTTAACCAGACTCTTAGCAACTTTACTAGAGGTTAACCAGACTCTAAGCAACTTTTCTAGTGCAAAGTTAACCAGACTCTTAGCAACTTTACTAGAGAAAAGTTAACCAGACTCTTAGTAACTTTACTAGAGAAAAGTTAACCAGACTCTGAGCAACTTTTCTAGAAAAAAGTTAACCAGACTGTGAGCAACTTTTCTAGTGCAAAGTTAACCAGACTGTGAGCAACTCTAAACAACTTTTCTAGAGAAAAAGGTTACTAGACTAAAATCAACTTTTCTAGAGAAAAGTTAACCAGACTCTGACCACCTTTCTTTGAGATTAGTTAACCAGACTCAGAGCAACTTTTCTAAAGAAAAATTGACTAGGCTCTAAGAAACTTTTATTTAGAAAAGTTAATCACACTCAAAGCAACTTTTGTTAAAGAATCTACCTAGACTCTAAGCAACTTTTCAATAGAAAAGTTTCTTGGAGTTGCCAAAAAGGGCATCTTTCTTTAAGAAACATAAACCAAATATAGAACAAATTTTTTTTATAAGTTTTTATTTTGTAGGAAAGTTTTATTTTTTTCAAAAATTTATTATAGAAATATTTTCTTGCTTGTAAGCAACATTCCTATATAAAAGTTGCCCGTTAATAGAATACTAAAAACCAATGTTAACACCAGCAAAGTTCAAAATTACACTTGAGATGAAGCAAAATAACCCGATTTAAATGAAATTACACCTGATATAAAATTGAAGTTTTATTTAATAAAAAGACATTTAAAAATAAGCAAAAACACAACAAACTCATTGAAAGAAGATCTCTCTTATTGTAATTTAAAATAAATTAACAAAAATAATATTATAGACTTTAAAACCATTAATAAACAAGTAAGAAAGTATAGTCGGTCAAGCCCGACCAAATGATACCCTACACTACAGTATTTAAAAACACATCATGCTTATAAGTATGTCCATATAAATATGGATTTATCTATGTTTATAAATTTCATGAAAATCGGTTTGAAAGTTTGTGAGAGGCAGAAATTGCCCCCTGCCTCCCCTTGTGGTCCGATTTTTTAAAAACTGTATAGCTAATGTGTCCCTATAGATATGGATCTATCTATGTTTTAAATTTCATTAAAATCGGTTTGAGAGGCAGAAATTGCCCATATCTCCCCTCGCTGTCCGATTTTTTTAAAAATTTATACATTTTGTGTCCATATAGATATGGTTCTATCTATGTTTATAAATTTTTAATCCAAATTTTTAGTATTTTTTAATTAGGCTTAAGTTCATGAAATTTAATTTTTATTAAATTATTTTTATGAAGAAAGGAATTTTACAACATGAAAATTAATTAAAATTGTTATTGATAATCTTTCATTCTTGACGTGGCTCGGGCTCGAACCCTGGCCGGCAGGTTACCATGACATGTTTCGATCGCAACCACTCGATCTCCTCAGATGGATTTGCCGTCTTACACTCGCAGCCATCGACGACTGCTGACGTCACTAGTCAAACATCAATCCTTAAACCAAATTGTATTTTAACATTTGGTAGATCGAAATTTGCTTTCCTGAATGATTATCCATTTTAATTGATTTTACATGTTTTTTCCTTTACTTCTGTTTTTTCGTACTTTCGTCAAGAATTTTTCTTGAAGTCCAAGTACATTTTTTGTTTTTTCACTTTGTCTTTCTCTTTTCTGTTGACCTTTTTCAGCACAACTTGAAGGACAAATGTACACATAGAGCTCGTGCCTTAGCTTTAACAATAATTAGTATTGTGGTTATTTTGTTGAACTATTTATGGTTTTTAATCCAAATTTTTAATATTTTTTAATTAGGCTTAAGTGAAAAAACAAAAAATGTACTTGGACTTCAAGAAAAATTCTTGACGAAAGTACGAAAAAACAGAAGTAAAGGAAAAAACATGTAAAATCAATTAAAATGGATAATCATTCAGGAAAGCAAATTTCGATCTACCAAATGTTAAAATACAATTTGGTTTAAGGATTGATGTTTGACTAGTGACGTCAGCAGTCGTCGATGGCTGCGAGTGTAAGACGGCAAATCCATCTGAGGAGATCGAGTGGTTGCGATCGAAACATGTCATGGTAACCTGCCGGCCAGGGTTCGAGCCCGAGCCACGTCAAGACTGAAAGATTATCAATAACAATTTTAATTAATTTTCATGTTGTAAAATTCCTTTCTTCATAAAAATAATTTAATAAAAATTAAATTTCATGAACTTAAGCCTAATTAAAAAATATTAAAAATTTGGATTAAAAACCATAAATAGTTCAACAAAATAACCACAATACTAATTATGTTTATAAATTTCATGAAAATAAGTTTGAAAGTTTGTGAGAGGCAGAAATTTCCCCCTATCTTCCCTCGTGGTCCTACGATTCGGTCCATTTGCAATAGGCTTGGCCCTTGTGCCAATAAGAACCTATGACCCAAATTTTATCAAATTATCCTCAAAATTGCGACCTGTACTTTGCGCACAAGGTTACATGGACAGCCAGCCAGCCTGCCAGCCGGACGGACATCGTTAGTTCGACTCAGAAAGTGATTCTGAGTAGATCGGTATACTTTAAGGTGGGTCTAGGACCACTATTTTAAGGCGTTACACACATTAGCACAAATGCATAATACCCTCTCCACTATTGTGGTGTGGGTATAAACATTAAATAGAACTCCTAAAAAAATAAGTTGAACTTTCACATTTGGTTGCATATATCAAGGGAAGGTTCAACATGCTCATTGTCATTCCTTTATAATGGGTGTTTTTTTTAGCGCCATAGAGCTTACGAATGGTTAGCTGTCATACTGCTTCTACTTTTCGCTCAGGTACATTATCGTGAATAGATTCATGCTTGAACAACGCCACCAAATTATCCAAATTAACTTTGGAAATCAGCCATAGATTTTCGCAACTAATAGGCGACTTCATGAAGGCGATGTGTTGATTTAGAAAATAAACTGTCAATTAGACTTCACGGCCGTGCGATGTGACACCTCATGATTGAGTTTCGTAGGGCTGTGAAGTCACCGGTTAAGGCTGATAAACTAGCAACAATGCCCGTAAAAGAGAAACAAAATTGGACGTCTGCAATGCGTTTCGTCAAGGACAGGCCTATTTGTTTAAAATTAGTTGCCAATGGTTAAACCGTGTATCAATCTGCGATTAAAATTAAGTTTTTTGTGTTATCTACCATTTTAGGTTTCATGGTCTTAAAAACCCCTTTATTCCTTATTTAGTAAACAAAATGACTGCAGACTTTTACACAACTGACCCTTTCGTAATTCAGTTTTAGAACTGTAAAGGGCGTTTAATATTCTTCTTCTTAGCATTAAAAAGTTGCGAGATAAAAATAAAATTAATTATATGTTGCAATATTGGAAACATATCTTCCCCCAGGCTAGTTTTTAGTTTAAATAACTTTTGTTCAATAAACTTCAGGTTCTAAATCACTATGATAGTCATCTTTATCTAAATCTAAGGGTCCATCTTGTGACATTTATTACCAAACTTTAGAAAATATATATTTAATGACGGAAACCTTTTCTTAAAAAGAAACCTAAACTTTTGTTCAGAAGACTGTGCATTTTTAAGCAACAATATTTAAAAATAAATATGTAAATGTCATCACTGAAATCGAATCTTGATTTTAGTAGGGTATCTGAAGTAAGAATTTCAAATTACACCTAAGAGAAATTACCCACGCTCTACCCTCGACAGGAAAAATTATACCAATTTCGGGTAGGTAATTACCCACAAAGTGGCAACACAGCTAGAAACTAATGTAAGCGCCCACTTTTATTTGACCATTCCCTGTTTTTCTTCTCAATTCTTAAAAAAAAAACGTTCTTGAAAAACCCACGATAAAGTTCATTAGTTATGGTTGATGTCTCATACAAACATTGTATAAATGTTGCACTGACATGGTATCCCAAAGATCAACCAGAACAAACTGTGAGCAGAAGAAGAAAGATGCCAGTTTGGAAAATAACTCACAATTTTTTGCACAAAAACTACCAGCTTTACAGAACGAGACTGGAGGCTAGAAAGAACTTTAATGCTACGCATTTTTTTATTCTCTACAAATTTGGTAGCCCCCCAAACAAAAAAGAAATTATTAATGATGCATCAGTTACAAATGGAAATAAGTTAAAAGTTGCTTAAATTAACATAATGCGAGGAACGATTCAGTTTAGGGAAAATAGTTTGATTTTTAAGCAGGCATTAAATTAGAATATATTTATAAGATTTAAAGAGATAGATTGAATAGAAACTGCTTTATATAATTTAAAATATTTTGCAGAAAGTGGCTTTTGATGAGAGAAGAAATTAATCATTGAGAATCCTTAAATAATTACTAAATAATAATTTTAGGACAATGTCTTTAAAACCCCTTTTAAGCAAATAGACTGTGACTATAAAATTGTATTTTTTTTAACAACTTCATATTTTAAATTTTAAACGATTCTCTCACAAGGTATACAGAATCATTTAATTTTAATTTGTCAGCCTTTGTTGCAAATATTTTATTAATTACTGCAATTAGCTTCCGCGTTAAGTGCAGCTAGTTTTTTTTAGCTTTCTTTAAAAGCGGCTCTTAAGCACTTTACATACATCTCTCCTCAACACGATCGTAAATTGAAATTAAACGTCTTTTGCAACACAATAAACTCGTAAACTGCAAACCAATCGCCGAAGGCCTTAATAGCCAACATACACTTTATATGCCAAGTGCCTTTAAAAAGAAAACTCATAAGAAGTTTTACTTTAAAACTCAACAGATCATTTAATGATTAGATTTTTCAATTTTGGATATTGTAACGATAAAATGTTGTCTGGTGAAAAATGCATATGAGTGTTAAAAAAAAAGAGTTTTTAACATTCTGTATGAAACTTTGCCGCCAGGTTTTTGTAATTTTTAATTAAGCCACTATTTTATTAAAGTTTAATTAAACTGAATGAATACTTACATTCGTTCAATAAAGTGAAAATAACTTTAAAGCTGTTGCTGTGAACTTGTGATGGTTTTTTATAACAGAAATAAACTGCAGTCTACATTGGTGATTTAAGATAATCCTTTTCATTTTTGAAGAAGTGACTTCTTTAAACAAAGTTTTTTTCTTTTATATGAATTTCCAATCACGCCCATTCTTTTTTATTGATTAAGGAGATTTTGTGTTTAAAATTTATTTGTTGTTGTTTATTATCTGGTTAAATTAATGACAGATGACACGAGCTGCAAATTAAGAAAAAAATTTGTTAAGGAATATTTTTTTTATTATTTAATATTAAAATTACGTTGTTTTATATGAGTCGTTTATTTTGAAAGTGGTTTAAGTCCATTTTTTAAAAAAAAGTAGTTAATGATAACAACAATCGCAATCCTATATAATCTTTTTATTTATAAACAATTTAAGTCTAGTCTAGTATTGAAAATTAGTTAGCTAACGAAATCCAATAAAAATTATTTTGAAACCGGTTTAAGTCCACAAATTTTTATTAACTAAAATGAAACGTAAAGGTTTTTTTTTTATACAAAACCTCTGGAAGAAGCAATTCATAAGATATTTAAAACACTAGTGGCGAACCTGTAAATTGGCTAAGGATAAGTTGGATGCGATTTATAAAAAGTGAACCCTATAAAATGTTGTATAAAGAATCTATGGAAGTGGATAAAGAGTTCAAAATACTTGACTTATAACCCTGTCGGGGAAGACCAAGGAACTTCAACAAAATAAAATTAACACCATTATACAAAAATGTACGTCCCATTTCAACTCCTAAGTATAAGGATATGATGGAGTTACTAAGGTATATACCACCTATGCACCATGAATATTTAAACAAAACCTCACACATAACCGAAATGAGGAGAAATAATATGGCAAAATCTTTAATATTAACCTTAATAAGTAAATGTGAATTAAATTTTTTAATAAATAAATTCATGTTTATTTTTAAAAACATTTTTTTAATTACATAAATAAAAATCTGTATCTAAATTGAAAGCTTCCCTATTTATTTTAAAGCTATTACATTCATCTACATCAAACATAAAATATTTACAATTTCTATTGCTTAATTTCTTTAAAATAAGTGGACTTTTTCCTTTTCACAAACAAAAAAGTAATTTTATTAATGTTGAAAGTGGTTAAAGTCCATTTTAGCTTCTGAAACACAGCTTATTTTTCTAGTAAAGTTTACAAAATGTATTACGTTATATATTCTAACATGTTTAAGGTCACAAAGCCATAAAAAAAATTAATACCACTTAACAATATTTTTGAAACAAATCAAACACAAACCCTTAAATCGTCCCCTTAATAAAACAATAGTGTATAATTTTTTTGGGGTTTTGAGAAAATCGTGTTTAAAGTTTTTGTCAAATCGGATGTCTATTTAAACCTCATTATCGCGGTAAATAAAAATTCTTCATACTGGATTTTTCGACGAATACATAATACCGTTTCTTGTCTTTAAATTGACCAATTTTTTTTATTCTACTCATCCTTTAAGACCATAATTATGTCATTCAAAGTGCAAGTCCTCCATATAGGTTATTTTATTTTTTATATGTATATTTTTTTTTTTGTTTATTTTGTATGGTATACGCTGTTTTATTCAATAATTTTACGGCATTTTTATTAAAATATTTGATCTCAAAAATATCAATTTGTAACATTATAAAACAGTGATTAATTCATAGATTCAATGGCACATATTCATTACATTCCAATTTGGGTTAATTTAAAAAAACAATTTCGCTTCTTTCCACCTTGTAAGTTAAAGAAAAATGACTGCGAGCCACGAGGAATTACATTCTTCTGGCACAAATTTTGGAGATCATGCAGCTTTCGATGTTCGGAATGAAACTATTTCTCAAACAATAGTGTATATTATCATATGCTATTTTATGAGTTAAAGTTTTCATAAATTGAATTTTTTTTCTACAGACTATTTATTATTCTTTTAACAATTTTGGAGTGGCAATTTCAAGTAAAATAGCGCATATGAGCTTACACACTTATTGAAGGAAAATTTTGAACCACGTTTTTTTCCAACAACATTTTGACCCACTTTTTGGAAGTAGAATTTGACGAAATTTTGACCAGACATAAAATCAATGATGGAGATTCTAAATATGCAATGGACTTAAACCACTTTCAAAATAAACGACTCATATATAAAAAGTTACTCTACTTTTTCTCACTTGTGAAATATTTTCATAAAGATTTTTAATAATCCTAAAAAAATTTATAGAAAAAAAATGTTCAATGCAATGGATTTACAAAATAACCCCATAAAATATTTTATGGAAATTTAAGGCCCTAAATTTGTAAAACCTAAACGCAATGCCAAAAATTACATTGAAAGCAAAAACAATGTCAAAAATTTGTCAAAATTTTGTTGTTGTTTTCTACAGAAATACATATTGCGTTTTAAAATTATCAACGCCACAAGATATGCAGCGTTTAAAACTTAAAAATTCAATATACATTTCTAAAGAAAACAACAACAAAGTTATGAAATATTTTCGATTTTGTTTTTGCCTTCAATATAATTTTTGGCGTTGCGTTTGCGTTTTACAAATTAAGGGCCTAAGATTTTCTATAAAAAAGTTAATTAAACCCAAAACTGAAAATTAAATTAAACTCTGGCCAACTTATTCATAAAAAAAAATTTATTTAAGTAAGCACAACTTTTTCTTGGAAATTTTAACAAACGCGGCATTTATACTACATATCGCTCATTTGCTGCTCAAAAAAATGAAATTTTAGAGTTAGAAATGCAGAATTGTTCGCTTTGTTTTTCTTTATATCTTTAATACTTTCCCAGTTTAAAGAGAATGTGTTTTTTTTAAGTAGTTAGAGCAAATCAAAAAACTTTAAATGCGTTTATCTCGAAATGAATTTTTTGAGTTATGCCGGTCTTGCAGCAAATTAGCGATATGTCTTTTTAGACATGTCTGTTTCATTCAGTCTCCATTGTCTAATATACATACATATGTATACACAAAATTAAGAAAGCATGAAAACTCATTTCGTGTCTGTTTGGCAACCCCTCTTTCTGGTTGCTTAGGCCAGCTCGTCAGGAAACTTCATCCTAAAAGATTTTAGAAAAACTAAAAATATTAAACCAAATAAAACTGTTAAGCGTTTAAGAATTATAAGCAACAGTTTTACTTGTATAATTGGGAATTAAGCACGAATAACAAAGTCTTTTAAATTAAAATTTTGTATTATCAAAAAATTACTTTGATAATAAACTGGCAAGTGCACGGATTAAAAAACTTGAACTGGCAAAATGCTTTTGCGAGTTGTTTTTGTTTTCATTTTGTTTTTTCTTAACCTACTTACAACTACAATTAATGTTGGAAGAATTCCAATCAATTGTAGTGGGGAATGTAAGAAGAGATAAACTCACTGTTTATTGTTGTTTTTGTTTAAACTTTTATATTGTTACAAGTAGAACTGTTGCTTATAATTCTTATACGCTTAATAGTTTTATTTGGTTTAATATCTTAAGTTTTTCTAAAATCTTTTTGGATGAAGTTTCCTGACGATGTGCCCTAAGCCAGTGAAATGCGCTTAGGAATCAGAGATGTTAGATGTTTTTTTCGAATTATCGTCAAAATTTAAAAAAAAATCGTCATAATCGTCATTAGTTCTGAAAAAAACCGTCAAAAAATCGTCATATAAAAAATCGTTTTTTTATCAACACGGACTAACTACTCTATTAAAACATAAAAAAATAATTAAGTATAAAATTATACAAAACCAAAACATATAGAATTTTTAATACTTAAGACGATTTAGTGGGGCTTTGATATTGCTCTCCGGAGATTTTCGTCCAACACTTCCTGTCATCCCCAAATCTTCTGCTGCGGATGAACTTAACGCGTGCCTGTAATCGTCGTCTTTGTGGAAGAATGTGCAGAAGTTGCAATTGACCTCAAACATGAGAGTCGCGTTGCAGAACGACCCATCGGCTGCTAAATTCTCGGGACAACTGCTGGAGCTTGGCAACGGCCAAATTTCTGTTGAGGTTTCGAGTGGATTGATATCGTTCCCTGAATAATTTTTGTGAATTCACATCGTCCAAGGAGGAACTCATCAGCAAAGTGTTCCATGGCATTGCATAAAATTACAAAAATCTCGATTGGATTCGTGAACGGGCGATACTAGCGGCGAAGAATAATGACGTCGATAGCTTAAACTAAATTATTCAAAGTCAAATCGCAGGACAACTGCATACGTACAAATCTGTTGACTGCGTGACCGACGAAAATGAACCGACCAGCTACCCGTCGGTTAGCTACCAGCTAACTCGCTTGATGTACCAGGAACTCCGCCGCATAATTTAAAGCTGAATATGGTATCGATCATAATCATGTTGCAGAATCTCAATCCTCCAAAAATGTGCAACGGTACGCGGTTGTCCGTGAAAAAGCTAATGAACAATGTGATTCAGGCGACAATAATCAAGGGCAAATTCAAAGGAGAGGAATACCTTACCCCACGAATTCCCATTATTCCAATTGACCTTCCATTCCAATTCAAGCGGATTTAGTTCCCCATTCGATTGACGTTTGCAATGACAATCAATAAATCGCAAAGCCAATCACTAGAAGTCTGTGAGATTAATCTCGAATTTCCCCGTTTTCCGCACGGTCAGCTGTACGTTGCATGTTCGCGTGTTGGGAAACCGTCTTCGTTATTTGTTTTTGCGCCGGAAAACAAATCGAAAACATTGTTCATCAAATCGCTCTCTACTGATTCCATTCAAATAAATCACATTGAAAATTTAAATACTTGTGTTGTATTATTACTCTAAAGTTTGTCTGAAGGCTTAAAATTGGGACGAGGCGAAGTTCGTCGGGTCCGCTAGTATAAATATATATTCACCTCTACATACATATACAAACTAAGAAAACATTTTAATTGCCAGATTGAAGTGTTATAAAATTGATGTCAGATTAAAGTTTAAAATAAATTTATTGACGGGATGAGATCGTCAAAACCTAAGTGACTCTACATTAAAAATCGTCAATCGTCATTTTGGTAAAATCATCGAAAAAAATCGTCAAAATGACGTAAAATCGTCACATCTGACATCCCTGTTAGGAATAGCTTATGCTAGAGTTGGGCAAAATCGTTCCTTTTGTGGGATCGTTCCGACCGATCCGAAAGATCAAAGGAACTAGGTCGTTCCTTTCGTTCATCGTTCCGCTTTTTACTTTGAACAATGAATGAACGAGGAACGAAAAAACTTCTCTGTCGTTCGTTAAAACGTCAACAATCAAATATTTGTTATTGTTTGTTTTTATGTTGTGGCGTAACAACTACCTACATAAGAATTATGTATTTTTTAAAATGTTTGTAAAAAATAATAATCAGTGGCATATTGCTAAAATATATTGCTTTGGATCACATTAGTAATGGATTTAATTAGAAATTTTTTATATGCCACGACAAAAATACACAAAAGTCGGCAACATTGATCAATACAAAAAAATAACCCTACCAAAATACATGTGATCTTCCAAAGGATTGCAATTGCGGAACGAGGAACGACAAAAAATGAACTATTGAAAAAGTCCGCACCGTTCCTTTTAGGGAATCGTTCAATGGAACTAGGTCTTTCCGGAACGACACAACTCTAGCTTATCCCATCAACAATAAATTGCAGTGTTTTTATCAAGAATAAAAATAGGGAATTAAGCATGAATAACAAAATCTTTTAAATTAAAATTTTGTATTTCAGTATACAAATGCGAACACTTAAAATATGTTCAAAATCATTAGCAAATCAATTTTTATATGTATGGATATGTTTTATTATAATACAAATACACATGTGCCACACATTGACGAAATTGTCATAGAAATTCGGTTCCATGTACATTATATGCCAAAAACGATTTTTGTGCATAAGGTCTGTAATACCTACGTAAAGTCCAAGTTATTTATTTAATAAACATAGGTTAAGAGTAGTGCGTAGTGCCTTATTAAGGTTTATACTTATATATTTTCATATATTTGGCGTTGTTACAATAGTTCGCAAATGCGAATCCAAACATTAGCCACGCCCTAATATAAGTCAATTCAATTAATTTGAAAACAAGAGTTTAAACTAATTTAAACTTCTGTAATTTGAATTCGTGCGAAATTGAAAACGAACAAATTTAAAAACGATCCTGTTTGAAAGTTCATAAAAATGTTTCTTTTTATATACTACTTTAAACTTTAAGTACCAGTAACCTTGCCAGAACTAATCTTAAAATTAGAAACAGTAAATATGGCAATATATTTACTATTTTTTCAAATATTTCGAATGTTCGCATAAACTGTTTGTGAGTTTTACTACCTGTTGTTAAAACTAATTTATATTGAAAACAAAACAAAAGGAATTCCCTACATGCTATTGTAGACCTTGTACATGGTGTAGGTCTTGATTTAAAACAGGACAACAAAACGCATATATTTTAAATTTAAAATAGCAAACCCTGAATTTTGCTACATACTTGTTTTATTGCTTTTCATATACAGCCCAATTATGAAAAAAAATTCCCCGGAAGTTTTTCCCTTCTATCAGGAGAAAATCCCAGGGATAAATTTTACTAAAATTCAATCCCTTGTATTGTGAAAGCCGCACATTACTGTACCCTACAAGAAATGAATGAGCGAGTAGTCACATTTTACATTTTGGTGCTAAGAAAATGATAGAAAGAAATGACCGAATGTGACTGAAACCTTTATTTTGGCCATTTCTTTCAACAATTTGCTTAACACCAAAATGAAAAATGTGACTACTCGCTCATTCATTTCTTGTAGGGTAAATTCCCAAACGAAAATTTTTATTTTTATTTTTATATGAAAAACAAGCAGTTAAATATTTTCCACATCAAATTTATTCAAACGTTTACGTTTGAAATTTTTTTGAACAGGCAGTTAATTTGTTTAACAAAGCAGTGCTAGACAAATTACCAGGCCAGAAATTGCAAAATTAAAAAAAGGAACTTCAAGTTCTGACAAAAACACAGCAAACCTACCTTTTACCTAAACTTGATTAAAAGAAAATGTTCAAAAATTTCCCTTTTCAGCCTTGATTTACGTATTAAAAAACAGATTCTTGATTATAATATAAAAGTCCCAACATAATTAACGTTCTTTATTACGATTTCCTTCCCAAACAAATGTTTGATAGATAATTTTGGGTTCTTGTCCCTCCTCCTCCTTTTGCTCGGCAAAATAGGCAAACACACACAATTTATTAACCATAACCGATAGGCGTACTTTAGTTACTATGTCCAAAGGCTGGATTTTTGAACTTTTCAATAGAATAACAATATGAGAGGCATGATATAAAAGGGGATCCCCTGGATATACCAAAAAATCAGCACCAAAAGCGTCACCACAGGTGACACATTTCCCTTTGAGCCAGTAATCACGGAAAACCAAATATTTAAGGGAATTATCGGGCTGAGAGAATTCAACCAGGCGGGCAGCTTTAAGAAAAGAAAAATATAAATTAGAGGATTATGCATTTTATTTTTACACAATCTTACTATGGCTCTCCGCATGAGCACAGGGTATATCCAGCAAAGCATTTTTGCGATCAAATTTTAGACCATTACGTATCTCTTGTAAAATTTCTGAGGGATTTAACTGGATATCTGAGAATTTAAGGAAGAAATAAAATATATGTGTGCATATTTTGAATATTTGTAATGCCTCGAGTAGAATAAATCACGGAATGGCAAAATTTAAAATATTTGGAAAAAAGTTGTGTTTAACATATTCAAAGCGAACTGCAATTTGCTTGGAAAGTTTAACGAGCCGAAGAAGTATAGTGGAAATCAATTAATTTTTATAAATTAAATTAATCAAATGAATGTTTATAAATCTTATTTTTTTTCTAACAATTCCAATTGGTGTATTACTTAATTTTCTTACCGTTTTCTTGTACGCCTTGTTTTAACAACTTCTTCCGCTTCCCTGCCATTATTTTATCGAGATTTCTTTCTGATTCTCTAAGTTTTTCATCTTTTAAATTTTCCTCCTGTTGATTTATTCTTAAATCAAATTGCTGCTGATAAACTTTCAACTCCACCTCATTTAAGGGCTGCAAAAGAGATTCTTGCTTTGAAACCAACACGGCAATATCTTGTTCCAATAATAATCTAGTTTCCAAAGGTGTCAGCTCCACCGGCATGGCTAAAATTTAAACTTGTATAAGATTTATTAGAAATAATTAGAGCGGAAAGCATTTTTAACTCACTACAATCATTGGCGGACCATCCGCGTGTGGTACAAGTGCCTACTAAAGCCCCCACAATGTGATGGTTCTTACGCAGTTTCATATAATCTATAAAACGAAGTTAAGTAAAAAAATTATTAATTTTTTTAATTTCAAGAACGGTTTTCTTACCTTCGACTTCAAAAACATAGCCGGTACCATTTAATAAGGTCAAAATTATTTTATTTTCTTGATTAGATGTGAATTGCTCCAAATTTGTAGCCATTCTTGGCGTTTGTTTACAAAAAATGGAGGGAACAGCTGTATTTCAATCAGTTGTTTCTACAACACTTCCTAAACTTTATATAATTTAAAAGCAACAAGGCTTTCAAACCATTAAATATATTTATATATCACGGCGAATTGTTGTAAACAGTGATGGCAATATTACAACAGTTACAATACCAAAACATCACAGCATTGTATTTTATTAGTTGTTATCGTTGGTTGATATGACAAAAATGAAAGCACCTTTTTCCATTTATGTCTCAAAGTAAGAAAAAACTTAACTCAGTTGTGTTTAAACGCCATCTGAAAAGTCAATTCGCCTTGTTATGTATTATTTTAAAACTGAGCTGAGACAATTTAGCAAAGACTGTATAAAACACTGCCTTACCAGCTAAAGTTTTTTATTTTGTAAAATTGCTGTCCTGTTCTGCATGAATTGGGTGTGTTACTGAGCTAAGCTGTGTTGAGTGTACACATCCCTGGATTTGTCTTTGACTAAAAGTGCTCCCAAATCAAAAAAAGCAGAAATGCTGCCATATCTCTCTATAAATATTTTTAAATGTAAGTGTTCCGTTAAAAAGAAAAACCCTCATTAAAAACCAGTATGAAAATAAGTTTAATAACATTAAAATTAAATTTTGTAATCTTAGGCAAATTTAAATATTAAATTGCAACAAAATCTATCAAAAAAAAAGCGAAACGAAATCAAAATTAGAGGAACATTTTTGTTAAAGACATTTCTTCCTAAAACTAAGTTCATAATTAAATAAAAACATCCTCATCATAGAAATATAACTTGTGTGTAATTGGCAGAAATAATTTCACTACTCTTTAGAATTTCGAATGGAATGGAATTTGTTATATACATAGTTGCTTTACAATTAAAATTGTTCATGAAATTAATCCTAAGAATTGTATAAAATATTAAAAACAAGTAAGAGTGCTATATTCGGCTGTGCCGAATCTTTGATACCCTCCACTTACAGTTAGAATATTTCCGGAGGGGGTTTTATATGGGACATATGGTAAATTATGGCCCGATCGTTATGAAATATGACAAAGTGATTTATAGTTTTATAAACTATGACTGACTTAATTTTATTATAAAGTTTTTTTCCGCGAGTAGGCTTTATATTGTAAATTATGGACCGATCTGCGCGAAAGTTAAAAGTTTCAATCATATAAAACTGTAACGCATCAAGGGTATTAAAACGAATTGAAAACTTATGAAACATTGCTGTATATGAAATTTGTTTATGAAAATTCTTGGAAATTTTTTATATTATTAAAACTAAGCAAATTTGTTGGAATTTCTACAAATAACGCCAAAAGAACAAAATGGAATTTAATGAAACATAGATAAATACGAGAAATATTTCACCAAAATACGTTATCTGTTATATAAATTAATTACATCAATTAACGGTTATAAAAACCATATCATTTTGCTTTAGGAACAAAGTGGAAACTAGGGAAAAATTATTTTTAATTATATAAACCTTCGAAAATATCGTGTGATATTTGAATTAAGCAAAATTAATGTATAATTAAATAAAATTTTTACAAATTTTGCAAAAGGAACGAAATGGAATGGCATGAAACTCAGCTAAAAATGCTAATATCTAAAATTCTAAATGAAGGCGTTTGTTTTATATGCTTATGTAAAAAAAAAATTCATAAAATACAAACAATTTATTTGAAGGAACAAATCGGAATTTAATAAAACAATTTTTTATAAGTTGCTTTTAAAATCAAAGTTCTTTAAAATTAAATTGAATTAATTTTTGCAAAAAATGTCTTAACAAATTTTTCAAGGGAACGAATGGAATTAAATGAAACATAGATAAATAAGGGTAATATTTCGCCAAAATACATTATCTGTTATATTTATTAATTATATTAATTAACGGTTATAAAAACCATATCATTTTGCTTGAGGAACAACGTGGAAACTAGGGAAACATTATTTTTAATTATATAAACCTTCGAAAATATCGTGTGATATTTAAATTAAGCAAAATTTATGTATAATTAAATAAAATTTTTACAAATTTTGCAAAAGGAACGAAATGGAATTGCATGAAACTCAGCTAAAAATGCTTATATCTAAAATTCTAAATTAAGGCTTTTGTTATATTTGCTCATGTCAAAAAAAAACAATAAAACAAATTCATTAAATACAAACAATTTATTTAAAGGAACAAAACGGAATTTAATAAAATACTTTTTTATAAGTTGCTTTTAAAATTAAAGTTCTTTAAAATTAAATTGAATTAATTTTTGCAAAAAATGTCTTAACAAATTTTTCAAGGGAACGAATGGAATTAAATGAAACATAGATAAATAAGGGTAATATTTCGCCAAAATACATTATCTGTTATATTTATTAATTATATTAATTAATGGTTATAAAAACCATATCATTTTGCTTTAGGAACAAAGCGGAAACTGGGGAAAAATTATTTTTAATTATATAAACCTTCGAAAATATCGTGTGATATTTAAATTAAGCAAAATTAATGTAAAATTAATTAAATCTTTACAAATTTTGCGAAAGGAACGAAATGGAACCACATGAAACTCAGCTAATAATGCTTATATCTAAAATTCTAAATTAAGGCTTTTGTTATATTTGCTCATGTTAAAAAAAAACAATAAAAAAAATTCATAAAATACAAACAATTTATTAAAAGGAACAAAACGGAATTTAATAAAACACTTTTTAATAAGTTGCTTTTAAAATTAAAGTTCTTTAAAATTAAATTGAATTAATTTTTGCAAAAAATGTCTTTACAAATTTTGCAAGGGAACGAAAAGATATAATTTGAAACACTGCTAAAAACCCAAAAAAAAAAAAAATAAAATATATCCAAAATATATGAAAAAGATTTACATTTCTTTTATCTACAGAAACAAAATGGAAATACAAAAGCTTTTTTTACATTAGAGTTCTTTTAGAAACTGCTAAAAACTAAGTTCAATTTCTGATAATGGTTTTATAAAATAACTTAAGCTTTTTTGGCGGAACGGAACTTAATTTAGTGAAACATTTTTATAGTAATTTTTTTGATTATAGATTTAAAAAATTCTTATATGAATATTCGCTCAAAGTTTTAAAAATAAGTTGTAATAAAATTTAAGCTGTGTTACTTTTTTATCCACCTCTGTCTTTAACTAGTTTCGTTTGTTTATAAGCAGGAAGTTGATTGTAATTTATTGTTACTTAAAAAATTGCAGCAAAAATAATTCCTGTGAAGAAAAAAAATATGAAACAATGTTGTTGATTCAAACCAACAAAAATCATTAATGCAACTTCAATGAAAATTAAAAAAAAGCTTTTTTTCACTTAAACACGTAACAAAGCTTAAGCTAAATATTCAACTGAAATGAAAATGAAAGTAAACTTAAAACAAAAATTGTGGTAACAATGCAGCATCTTTTCTGCTCTTTAACCCAGAGAGTAAAATTCAAAAGATAAACTGAATAACAAACTAAAACGTGTTTTTAATTAAAATACTTAAAAGAAGAGGTTTTGCTTTTTATTTTAACTTGAATTAAAGTGGAAGAGGAAATAATGAATATGTATGTATGTAGAAAAAAGATACAGTGAAATGTTGAAAAAACTGAAGCAGTTTAAAAGAAATAAGTGCCGGCTAAGACACGTCAAGTTTGACTCGTCAAGCCTTAAGCTTTTGGGAGAGAAGGGAAAATAGAAAGCCATTTATTTTCCCCTCTCACCAAAAACTCAAGACTTGACGAGTCAAACTTGAAGTGTTTGAACCGGCAATAAGAAAAATGAAAATTTAAATATTTCATAAAATGTTTGATAGCATTCCCTAAAACTTTTTTTAAACTTTTACTTAAGGTTTCATCCAAAATGTTAGCTTCAAGCTTTTAAAAAAAACTTTCATTTAACTTTTACTAATAGGGCCCATACACAATACCATCATGATTGTACAATCAAGTGATTGTGCAATTAAGCTTGAAGCACACAACACACCAGCATGCTGGTACAAAATTCATTTCTTATTAAAAATTGTGTGGAAAATGTTGTAACGAATAACAATAAAATTTGTGCTGCTGTTATTATTGCTATTATCCTAAAACAAAAACGAATAAGGATTAAAAAAAACGTGTTTTTATTTAAATTTTGTTTTAAATTTTGAATTTTTTGATGTTTATGCCTTGACGATTTAACATTTATGAGCTAACTTTACAGCACACGATACAATCATGCTGGTACAATCAAAAAAATATCAAACTATTTTTGATAAAGCACCATCAGCTGGTACAATCACACCACAAGCTCATACACGGTCCATCAGCTGGCACAATCCCTTGATTGTACAATCATGATGGTATTGTGTATGGGCCCTATAAAACATTATTAATAGGGCCCATACACAATACCATCATGATTGTACAATCAAGTGATTGTGCCAGCTGATGGACCGTGTATGAGCTTGTGGTGTGATTGTACCAGCTGATGGTGCTTAATCAAAAATAGTTTGATATTTTTTTGATTGTACCAGCATGATTGTATCGTGTGCTGTAAAGTTAGCTCATAAATGTTAAATCGTCAAGGCATAAACATCAAAAAATACAAAATTTAAAACAAAATTTAAATTAAAACACGTTTTTTGTTACTCCTTATTCGTTTTCGTTTTAGGATAATAGCAATAATAACAGCAGCACAAATTGTTTTGTTATTCATTACAACCTTTTCCACACAATTTTTGGTAAAAAATGAATTTTGTACCAGCATGCTGGTGTGTTGTGTGCTTCAAGCTTAATTGCACAATCACTTGATTGTACAATCATGATGGTATTGTGTATGGGCCCTATAAAGTTACGTTTTTAAAAATATTTTAGTTCAGTGATAACCAAGCCCCGAACTAAGAAAGCCCGGAACGCACGCACACAAAGATATTATGTGCTTGTGTGCGGTCGCAGAGACTGATGATAGTCTGATGTTTTGAAACGAACAAAGTTGTAATATACATGTGAATTGCCGACCGTGTCTGTGTGAAAAATACGATTATTGACTTGCTCGCGAGTCTATGGATTTTTATGGATTTTATGGATTTAGTTACATTTTTGTTCAAAAAATGAAAGGAAAATATATGAAATACTTTGGGAAGAAAAAAGATAGAAGAAAAAACGAAATTGTTGCTCTGATTGTGAACAAAGCTTTAGAGTTTAACGTATTTAAGCAACTTTTTAAAAAACTTAAACAAAGGTGTTCAGACTACAATTATCATGCTTTTCCAGCGGCAAAAAAAAAAAAAAAATATAAAAATGGATAATAGTGAATTAATAAAATTATCGGGATTTTATTTAAATTTTATTAACGATGCTATTATAAACATTGACGAGTTATTTAAACAAACAAAAAAGGAGTACCTATTAGTATGAGCTTTAATTTCCAATACCGCAACTTCGCATCCGTACTTTTGAAGCTGGCGTTTCATGTCTTCAAAAACATGGATAGTTCTTCGCACAGCCCTTAGTTCACTGATGTACTCCGACCAGATTTCAATTATGTAATAGTTTTTCCTCTTCAATCGTCCACGATTTCTTTCGATTTTTTTCTTTTCTGTTACTTGATTCATTGTTTCTACACTTTTTTTAAATTTTTGCCAACACCACTTTATTTTTCAAATTATTTATTTTTTAAATTATTTAATTTTTGACGTATGTTTTGGTATTAAAAATATGTTCAGTTAAAACCAAAAATCAAAAAAGCTACTGAACATACCTCAAAACACACTCCGATCCCTGACTTTTGCTTGTTTTGGAAAGAGTTTAATTCTTAAACACTTAATTTCTATGTGTTTTCAAGACAATAAAATATATGGAAAAACATGTTAATTAAACATGTTTTGTCAAAATTTTGCTAAAACGCGTTTAAAACCCAAAGTGTGAACATAGTATTATCATGACAGGGTTGTATTTTCCTCAAAATTCGTTAGACGTGTGTGATAGTGTAAAGTACTCTTTAAACACATTTTTCGAGAGCTTTCATTTTAAGAAAGATTCGTGTGAACCCGTTAATTTAAGTTTTTTTTTTTACAATTTGTTGTTAAAAGAAAAATATTGCATAACCAAAGATTTTAAGTGAATGACCCACTACATTTCGACAACTTCAAAAGCTTCCACTGTTTCTTTTTTTATTTATTCATCAAATTAATGTATGTAGATAATTTAAACAAACATGACATTTTATTACCAAACATTTTTATTAAATTCCTCAAAGTCTGTATTAAAATTCAATCAAATAAAAGAGTTCGTAAAACAAGCAGTTTTCAGACTCTAAACAATAACAAACAAGCTTTGAAAGCAAACATGTGCATTGGAGAAAAATAAAAGCTATAAAAAAAGTAAACACAAATTTTTGTATTTCACTATGGAGATGCCATTTGAAAGATACAAATATATATTCGTGCTAGTACAAGTACAACAAAAAAAAAAAATTCAACACATAAAACACATATTGACAGTTACGATTTAAGGTATTTGTAGGTGGCGGCAAAGGAGACTACTCAGATGCGCTATGCTATAAAGACCTCTGTGTACATGTTTTTTTAAAAGTTTTATTTTTTGTCAAGTCTAGAGACATTTAGGCCAAATAAGGTGAAGTTTTAACTCTATATATATTTTCAAAACCACAAATTTATTTTTTTATATTGCATTAGTTAAGAGTATTTAACCTAAATCTAAAAACGTAAATATGAAATTGCAACGATACTAATTCATTATCGCTCAGAATTGACGGAATTTTTGGAAATTCGAATGTTTATAAATCTTCTAAAACTTCTTAAGCTTTCGTACAACATGAAATTAATTTAAATTTTTTGATAATTGTTTATTCTTGACTGAACTGGGAATCGAACCCAGGTTTTCACGAACAGGTTGCCCTGACATGTTTCGATTGTAATCACACACAATCTGTTCAGAGGGGTTTGCCGTTTAACACTCATCGCCATGAATGTAGGTAAGGTTAGGTAGAAAGGCTGGTGCGAAGTCTATCTTCACACCCTCACCCAGAGACTAGTATAGTTAATTTTGTGATGTCTTTGGTAATTAAAGCCTAAGAAATAGTGGATGATAAAATCGGCAGCCTGAAAAGAAAAACAACTCCACTAAACACAATATTCCTACATATACCCATTCCCCAGCCGGCTTCCATACAGCCAGGCCATGCCTAATAGCCCGTCAGATTCTTGACCCCAATTCGCCTACACATCTACTACACAGCCATCTTAGTCTGCTGTTCTGTAGCCTAGAATAGTGACACAGAATATGCTCTCTCAAGTCAGATCCCATTACCACCGCAATTCTGTCTGCCTATCATGCAGTAGCCCGAAATAATACAAGGTAGTGCATAAGTAGCGTTATGATTTATTTAATAAATAGTTTTTTCCTTTAACATATTATTAAACGTTGGCAGTTATTAAAATTTAGATTATAGTTTGGAAATATATTCACATTATGTTTTCAAGATAATGGTGCTCTTTCCAGAGCATTTCCCATAACTTTTCTTAGAATTTCTGATCCCAGCGACCTCACTTCTTTTTGGATTTTCGCCTTAAGTTGTTTTATAGTTCTTGGTTTATTGGCATAAGCCTTATCCTTTAAGGGCCATTTTTATAACTTGACGTTAGCTGTTATCCGGCAGATAACTGACGCTTTCTGACCGATAACACATTACTATCTGTTTAGCTAACTTCAAGTTGTAATAATGACCTTAAGTAACATCGAAGAAAAAAATTGGAAAAGCGCGATATTATTCGATCGCCACAAAAAAGAAAAGACATAGTTGCACGAGCTGTGGTTCCATCTTGTTGGAATCACAATTCTGGATTGTTCTCTTCCTCGAGCCTTAAAAATACTCAATCATTGCCCGGTATTGAATGTCGTGCACGTTAAGCGCAACATGTTCGTCGTTTTCCAAAAAATATTATCCTTCTGCAATTTTGTTTATTCACGTGACTTTTGAGGGAAAATGGTTCTCATGGCTCATTATTCGATATGTGATAGTGTCTGAATTGTCAAATGCTGACTTTCAAAATTAAACTGACCAACTTTGGTCCTTTTTGCCGTACGGAGTCTTTATAAATTTAAATTTAAATTTAATCATAATCATAAGTTTTTCAAAGTTAATTCTGAAAAAACGTTACCAAAAGAATTTATTCACTTATTAAATCATAACGTTCCTTATGCGCCACCCTATAACTATCATTGCTCCTGCCTAGCAGTGAATTAGAAAATTTGAAAAGTTCTAAATTGAAAAATTCAAATTGTACAAAATATTTTGCAATTCATTGATTTAATTAATCTACCGATTATAGGGGTTTCAAAAAAAAGCACCAAACTTTTTGTGGTTTTTTTGCCGAGTTTTTTTTATATTTTTTGTGATTATTGGTGAGCGAGCGAACGTCTCTAACAGCAGCCAACGAACCAGCTACAATAAAGTCAAACAGCAAAAAAGCCTCAAAAGCTACACATGATTACATACAAAAAAAATCTTATAGTAACTACAACAATATGGAAAAAATACAGCAAAAAAATTAAAATATGAACACTCCACAATTTAAGATCAACAGCAAGATCAGTCTTTATGAATCGCCTATAGACACGTAAGTGAAAATACAACAAAATATCGGGAGCGCAAAAACTAAAATATATATTGAAAAAGAGAAAAATACAACAAAAAAAAAAAAAAAAAAAATAAACAGTTTAAAAAAAATCATAATTTTGTTTTTTTTTCTTAAAGAATTTAAAATTGTTAATCTCATGTTAGTTTTTTTTAATTAATGTGTCAACTTTAAAACAAGTGTTACAATCTTAAAATAAACAAATTAAAAACGCTTAATATAAAATAAACAACCAACTCAGCTTTAAAGTAGAAAATAAAGTTTATAAATATAATAAAAAAAAAATTACAAAATAAAATGAATCAACAAGTAAAAGTTTTGTGAAACAAACAAAAAAAAATCCCGCAACTTCCCTTTTAAGGAAAATTTTTGTTATAAAAGCAATTTAGGGCAACTTTTCTAAATCTCATTGATGCAACGTGGAAAACGTTAAAACAATGACAGCAAATTTAACTTGAAATTACAAATTTTCGCTTAAGAAATCTAAAAAAAAAATTAACTAACTCAACTTTATCAGTGACGTAAAACAAAAACTAGTAACAAGTTCTATACTACAAAAAAGCACAAAGAAAATTCAAAAATTTAAGTTTTAAAATAATAAAACTTCGAAATAAAAATTTATTTGAGTATAAGAAACTCTTAAAAAATCTTATTAAGAATAAAAAATTGTCGGATTTAAAACAACAAATTCTTTAAAAAAACATTCTATGTATGTAAGTAACGAAACCGCTGAAAATTTATTAAAAAAACAAGTTAGAGTGCTGTATTCGGCTGTGCCGAATCTTTGATACCCTCCACCGACAGTTCGAATGTTTTAGGAGTAATATCTGTATGATGTTATTAATACCTTAAACTGTGACGATTTGTTTTTAGGCGACTAAACTGTTTTCCGGTAGTAGGGTTTATATGGGGCCTATGGTAAATTAGGGACCGATCATCACGAAATTTCACAGCGTCATTTCTAGTCCTTTAAAACTGTGACGTACCAATTTCTGTTATGATAGCATTATTTATTATTGTTTAAGGTGTACTAAACTGTTTTCCGGGAGTAGGATTTCTATGGGGCCTAGGGTAAATTATGTACCGATCTTCACGAAATTTCACAGTATCATTTATAGTCCTATAAAACTGTGACGAGCCAAAATTTGCTATGATTGCATTATTTTTTACGGTTTTTACGGGGCTTAGGGTTAATTATGGACGGACCTTCACGAAATTTAACAGCGTGATTTCCAGTCAAATAAAACAAATTTTTGCCAAATCTTATCTCATTCCGTGCCTTGTTCCAGCATTTATGTTATTTTTTGTAACAAAATTATTAAGTTTTTTAGGTGGTGGTTCCCCATTTTGATTCATAGCTCTGGTCCTACTGAACCGATTTTGCTGGATTTCAATCCCAAACTGCTTAGGATAACTACAAGCAATTTGGCACCAAGTTTGTTCATTTCTTTTGAGTTGTTTGAAAGTGAGCGTGTTTTCAACAGACGGACAGACGGACATGGCTAAATCGACTTAGAATTACTCAAGGACCCAGAATATATATATATATGGGGTCTGAGATGATTACTAAAAAAGTTTCACACGGAATGACAAACTTAATATACCCTCTTCACAACTAATTGTGGTGGAGGGTATAAAAAACAAAAAACCTTAAAGAGCTGCCTTTAAAGTTTAAACTCAATAATTCCCAAAATGTTTTTTAAATTCACTCTTTAAGGTGAATTCCCACCTTTTACACGCCTGTTTTCATATAAATCAATGAGTATGCGAGATTGTGTGTATGTGTATCAGGGATGGAAAGTTTGGTACAGTTTTACTCTATTTATTGATACATTTAAGAATTTGTTTGTACCATGGTGGAATAAGCAGCTGGCATCGTTGCGACAACAAATAAAACATTACAACAAAAATGAATATTATATCCCAGCTTACGTCAAAAAATACGGTGCGGCTGAACGTGATGAAATAAATAAGTTTTTAGCCAATTTTTATTTAATTATGGTCAATATACAGTCAAATCCCGATAATTCGTACCCCGATAAATCGTAGTTCCCGATAATTCGTAATAAACTGTCGGTCCCTTGAAAAAATCTCGTTAATGCGTAAAATTTCCATACATTTGGTCCCCTCGCTAATTCGTATTTTTTTTTCAAATAAAATCTTCTTTACCTCTTATAAATCGTAATTTTTTGCTAACTACCACTTATAACTCGTAATAAAAACAACAGAAACATAGAAAGAATGATTTTTTGTTTACCGCTATTTTTTGCGTGGGTTTTTGGTTTTGCTTGTGTGTGTGTGTTTGTTTTCTTAAGATCAGTTTGTTACATGAATAATTTTTATATATTTTGTTTTTAACAATTGTTTTTTATGTTTTTTTTTTATCGTTTTTGTAAATAAATTCGTATTTATTTTATTTTAACCCCGTTAAATCGAAACCACGCTAAATCGAAAACCCCTATAATTCGTAAGAAATGGCCGGTCCCTTGCGATTACGAATTATCGGGATTGTACTGTATAATTTATTTTAATTTAAAATTGAAGCACAGCCGCGAATAACGTTGTAAAAGTCACTTTTTGCAAAAACTGTTTTTTTGCAGATAACCGTTAACATTACTCTCGTACACTGTTTAAACCTCAAATTACCCAAAAGTATGCACCTTAAAGCCTTTAAAAAGGACATACAAAGAGTCAGCTGGTGGAATAACGTTGTAAGTTACTTAAAAATGATGCAAAGTAAATGGTTTTAAACGTGGAATAACGTTTTAAAAGCCACCAGCAATGATGCTTTGGGTAGTGGAAGAACGTATGAAATGTTTTTCCACTAAAAAAAAGTTATAAACTGTAAATTTGCATGTTATTTAAGTTTTAAATTTGTTGATATTTTGCATACAAATTTTTATTATCGATATTTTTTTAAATCTAAAAAAAAAAAAAAATAAAAAATTAATAATCTTGCCTGTTAAAAACGTTTTTTTGCTCTCCTGTAACTTAAAACGTTATTCGCGGCTGTGCACAGTGGTTTCCCTTATATGGAAAAGCGGTCAAAAATCAATATCTCCAAAACTAAAAAAGCTAGGGTCTTCAGCTCATTTCATGCCCGAAGAACTTAAAGTTGGCAAATTTTTAGGAAAACATTTTAACAACTGTAGCCACAGCAACCATTTGATCTTTTAAGGGTTAATTGGCTTATAGATCTGTTTTAAAAATGTTTGAAATAAAATATTTTAATATGAAAATTTGGTTGTTTTAAACAAGTTTTAATTATAAGAATTAAAATTTGACCTTTGTTTTGACACTTTTCAAATGCAATGAGTAAGCTTTACTTAAACTGAAAGTCAAATGCCTTAAATTTGCAATATAAAGTTTAAAACAACAATTTATTTAAAAAAAATGTTTCTCTCTATTCATAAAGTTTAAAATAACAACAATTAACAAAAAATTAATTTCTCTTTACTCATATTCTTAAAAAGAAATAGTACAAAACAAAATGCGATTCACTATTTTTCGCCGGATGACTATGTAAATCATACCCATATGCGAAAATGTGCAAAAACCCGCGGCCACAATATTTTTTAATTTAAAGAGGGATAATAAACCTACAATTTGATGCATAAGGCGTTGTGGGCAGATTAGGGCCATATCACTAAAAGTCTACGTGAAAAAGAAGTTTTTGAAAACGTGTGTTTTAAAAAGGTCAAAAAAGTATTCTTCAGCGTTTTTTATGGGCTCATATTTTTGCAGCTTTTGTTATTTAATTTGGTAGAAAATAAGTTAAAATTTAATGTTTGTAGGGTTTTTGGAAACTTCTGCCACAAAATCGCGAATAACTTTTTGGATAAACTTAAGTTTTCTTTTATGACTATGCAACCACAATATATGCAATATAAACATACCTCCACTTTCAACGGACACAAACAATAAATCTCGCCAAAAAAACAACAAAATTTGTTAGATTCATAAAATTTAGAAAGTTATCAATAAATTTTGTGCAATAAAGCTTAAAAAAAACAATAACTTTTTTAGTTTTTGGCCTATGGGGGAAACCAATTATCAAACACTTTAATAAAATCACAGCATAAAGCGTCGACTTTTTGTAAATAAAAACAAAACTTTGACATAAGATTAGACAAACAATGCAAGAGCAAAAAATCGTCATCTGGCGTAGTGCTGCCACCTTAATTATTTCACCATGGTTGATTCTACCGCAACTTATTTGATACTATTTAAAGGCGAAAACATTGTTTTTTTAACAGACGATGCTTTTCATTTCTATAGCGCAGACCTTTACACAGCCTTGTTGCCATGGAATCATGCCTTCATATGCAAAAAAAGTTAAAGTTCACATTAGTTAACCAAAAAATTAAGCCCAGCAAACGGGTATGGTCTTAATTTGTTGGTAAACTAATGTGAACTTTTACTTCTTTTGCATAAAAGGGACACATTCCATATTTGTCACTATTTATCACAGGTTGAACGGTTATAAGTAGACGCCGTGCAATAAAGCCATAGGAAATAAAGCCATATGGCCTTATTACTCAATGAATTGAGAAATAACGCCATATGGCTTTATTTCCATGTAAGGAGTGAAATTAAGCCATACATGGCCTTATTTCCCATTTAATTTTTTTTTCTTTTCATGTAATTGCAATTTATTTAAAAATTGTTTTGTTGGTTTTTCTCTGGGTGTTTACATAAAAAATATAAGGAAAACACTTTTGGACGCAAGGATTTTCTCCTCTATGGTATAACAAAGACCGGCTTCGCTAAGTAAAGCTTCTCTGCATAGCCGGCCTTCGGCCGTGCGCAAGGGTTTTCTACTCTATGGTATAACAAAGGCCGGCTTCGCTAACTAAAGCTTCTCTGCATAGACGGCCTTCGGCCGGGCGCAAGGATTTTCTCCTCTATGGTATAACAAAGACCGTCTTCGCTAACTAAAGCTTCTCTGCATAGCCGGCCTTCGGCCGGGCTCAAGGATTTTCTACTCTATGGTATAACAAACACCGGCTTCGCTAACTAAAGCGTTATGGCGTTATTTCCACTTTGGTTGCTAAACGATTATGGTGTAATTGCACTTGGGTGGTGGTAATAAGGCCATATGGCTTTTTTTCTCAATTCATTGGGAAATAATGCCTTATGGCTTTAATTCCTATGGCTTTATTGCACGGCGCCTTATAAGTAGGGCAACCAAAAAAAGCACTAAAAAAACAGTTTGAAGCTCTTAAAAACAGCATTTAAAAACATGAAATAAGCTGTTAAAATTAAAAAAAGCAATTTAAAATTATTTTTTTGTTTTCCACTTTATTCGTTTAATACGTTGTTACAGTAAATTATAAGTTGATGCAATAAATTTTCGGAACGAAAACTATGTTTATTTGGTGTCAGCAAGTTCTTGTACATAGAAAAAGTTCTTCCTACGTCTACAGATGTTAAGGGAGCATATTTAAAATTGAGTATTTGCTCTGAAGTTCACGCAAAGAAAAAATATGGTTGTGGTAAACATATTCTAAGAGCAACATATTATGATAAGATTCATGATTGTAGCCACCATATTAAGATTAATATTGAATCATATTATGGCTAATTATATTCGTAATATTACAGTATTGAAACAAATTTTCGAGAGTGTATGGCTATAAGAAAATTTCATTAAAATCGGTTTAATAGTTTCTGATAGGCGGAATTTGCCCCCTAACTACCCTCGTGGTCCTATTTTTTACGTGTCCATATAAATATGGATCTATCTACATATGTTTTAAATTTCATTAAAATTGGTTTGATAGTGGGCACAAAGACCCTATGGCGGAAAGCAGCCTGGTATGGGGGCTATATGAAATTATGGACCGATTCGCCCTTGTTCCAATTATAACCTATGTATGTACCAAATTTCAATAAATTATATTCAAAATTGCGACCTTTAATTTGCGCACAAGGTTACGTGGACAGCCAGCCGGACGGACATTGTTTGATCGACTCAGAAAGTGATTGGTATACTTAAGGACCAGTATTTATAGGTGTTACACACATCAGCACAAATGCATAATACCCTCTCCACTCTTATGGTGTGGGTATAAAAGCATACAGATGTAAAATAGGTTGTTGGGATGATATTTTACAACGGACACACAAAATATTATCATAATATTGAACGATTTTTTTAACCCCAGTTGTTACAGTACAAAAAAGGTGTATTTTTTAGTACATATTTAAAAAAAAAGTTGTACATCAAAAATAATAATAACGATTTTTGCAAAAAAGTATTATATAATATTTTTTTTCGTATGAAAAATTAAAAATCATCATATATATTATTTCTAAAGCACTTTTTTTTTGTCGGTTGCAAATATCTCCCATACCACCGCATCAAATTTAATGAATGATATCTCATTTTAAAGCTTATTTCTAACACTAATGACGAAAAATAATTAGAAATTGAAAAATTAATATTTTCATTGATAAAAATTATGGTGCGAAATATTCGCACGGGTCATCTAGTATGTATTATTTCTAAAGCACTTTTTTTGTCGGTTGCAAATATCTCCCATACCACCGCATCAAATTTAATGAATGATATCTCATTTTAAAGCTTATTGCTTACACTAATGACGAAAAATAATTAGAAATTGAAACATTTATATTTTCATTAATAAAAACTATATTTTATATAGAGCTGTTCGTACGGGCAAAAAGTTAACGATGATCATGTCATTACCTCTAACATTGTATTCAAAGAATTATTATAAAAGCATTTAAACATATGTTTGTATGTATGATATATATTATGATTTCTAATATTTTTATACTTTTAATAAAATGTATTGAAGTTACTAAAATTTCTATTAATTATTTTCATTTGATGTTACAAAAATGACAACTAACGGTGCGAAATATTCGCACGGGTCATCTAGTTATCTTTAAATGTCAAAATAAGTAAAAAAAAGCCGATATTGCAAAAAACCTAAAAAAACCGATATTGCCAAAATAAGCAAAAAAAGCCCTAACAAATATAGCACATTTTCTTTGGTTTTTTATGATCGAAATTTGAGTTCAATCAAAATCATTCTATCTTGTAAACCAAAAAATAATCATTTGTTTTTTTTTTTATTTGGTTGCCCTAGTTATAAGTATATAAGTTTGTCATTCCGTTTTATAATTTCTACAATATTAGCCGTACTAAAATGATTTACAAAGGGGAAATTTATATTGGACCCATGGTAAATCATTAATCATTCATAACTAGGGATGAAACGATATGAGTTAATACAAGTACGTATTCGATTCTTTTATATAAATACCAAGTATTTTTGGTATCGATATTTTGCAAGAAATTTGGTAAAATGATTTTTAAAAGCAAAAAGAACAAATTGCTATTTTGAACCTATTTCATAGCTGTAAATCCATATATGGGTAATTCCAAAGTGTTGAACGTGACAGGCGTACGCATCAAAAATGCAATAACATTTTAAGCAAAAAATATTTTTACGTTTTCTTAATCCTAAAATGAAAGCACTAAGAAAGCTAAAGTCTATGGAGGGCGCGATTCTAGGTCAAAGATAATGGCAAAAAAAGTAGCGGTTCGAACGTGAAAAAAACAGAAGTAGTTTTTGTGGCCATGCATAAAAAGGCGTAATTCAGCGAAACTCGGCACAATTTTTTAGTCAAACTACTTTCAGAGTTTTACGTAGCAATGTAACATTAAAATGTTTTGGTTTGATTCCAAAATGTTCTGTATTTTCTTTTTTTAAGCCAAAATCTGGGTCGATATGTGACATTTCGAACGTGAAATTTTTTCCGTAATAGTTTAACTGAACAATGATCAAAATAAAATAAAAATTTACCATTAATCCGAATAACATATTTCTCTTTGAACTCTTCCTTAGATTACAGACCATGTAAGAAAATTTTTTTGGAATAATTTTTTATCAAATATCACCTCTTTTAAGAAAGATAAATATTAAAAAAAACATACAATAAAACATTCTCAAAAATAAGAAACTACGTTTGCGCAACTTTGCAGTTTGATTGTTCAGCTAATAGGGTTTTTACACTGATCAACATCTAACATCTGCCATCAAAGATGTAGAAAATGTGAAACACTCGTTTACATTGCTCACATCTAACATCTGCCATCAAACAAAAATGTCACCATATTTGAAAAAAAAAATTTATTAAATTAAAAATGTTTTTTTCTTACAAAAGTGCCAACATTTAAAAATAAAACTCAAAAATGTATTTGAAGTTCAATTTGTTTAAAAATATAAAAAATACTTAACAAAAAAACATTGCATTAAGATATAAAACTTGACAAATGGTAACGCTGCTTTCAAAGCAACTTCCATTTTGTCAGTGATGCCACAATAATAATAGAACTTATTGACACTTTTATAGTGATGACACTAAAATAATCGAAAGATGTAGAGTAGAATAAAATGAGATAGGAACATCTTTTAAAGATGTTGAAAGATGTTGTTTTTTAGCCCTATGTATTTCTTATGGAAAGATGTTGACATCTTCGCAAATGGTGGGAAATTGATGGTAGATGTTAGATGTTGATCAGTGTAAAAATGCTATAAGTGAACAAATTTATGAGTAAATTTATAAAACTAGTAAAATCTAAATGTTTATCTATAACAATATCGTAAAATAATCAGCTTTTAATAACTTTAAAATTTTTGGTCACGGTGGACCTTTTGGCGGAAATGCCCATATATATGATAGAATAAAATTTTTTAAAAAAGGGATCTATTGAATTAAGCGATTGGCTATCTTATGCCAAAAAAAAAAATGACAAAAATGTTACAATTGCGTGCCTTTTTGTGGTAACACAGAATATAGAACTGAAATAAATATTTGCTTATTTTAAAACACCTACACCACAGTATTTTCAGACCAGATTTATAGAGTGTACCCTATTTGGGGTGCGACAAGCAAAATTTATAATAAATAAAATTTCTTTGTGAAGAATATTATTAAGATATTTATATCTATTGAAATTAAATTATGTCGCCCTAAAAAAATTGTATGAATAGGGTTAATGTGCGGTCTATTGCCGATAGATCAGCACCTGATATAGCATTTTTTATAAAAATTATCGCCTCATTATTTAATATCAATAAATATATTTATAAGGAAGTTGTGGCATTAAAAGCCATTATCGAGAGTTGTATTTGTATAAGAGCTTAAATATGGAGGAATATGGACAAATTCCAAAAAAAATTGCGATTAAATATTTTTGGCCAAATATAATATTAATTCCAAAATGATGATTTATAAGCACAATGACTCTACTTCAAAAAGAAATTTGTATGGGGCAATATTGAAATTATGAACTGATTTTCACTATTTCTATTAGTCCTTATGACATATTCATATACATATGTATACAATTTGCTTCAATTATCTCTAAAATTGACAACCCTTCAGACGGACATTCATTGTTAGATCGATTCAAAAAGTGATTCTTATTCGACCAGTATACTAAACAAACCAAGACTTCTATGTGTTGCACACATCAGCTCGACTCCACATATGGTGGTGTGAGTATAAAAATTAAGAAAACCATTGCACAAAATTTATTGTGCTGCCAGAGAGAATGACGGTTTTGGGCGTATTTAAATGATTTTCCAGAGTGAGCTTTTTGTGGAGCATACAGTAAATTATTTACCGATCCTCACGAAATTTGACATGCCTGCTGTTATGCACCTCTCTTTGGTATAATAGGATTTTCAAACTACTCTAAATGCACAAAATGATTTTGTTGTAATACCAAGGCCTCCTTAATTAAATACACGATAAGTAACTTTTTTAAAAGCAAAGCACTGCCGTTTTTGTTCCCTTTAATGCAACAATAACAGACCATATAACAAATGATGGCAAAAAAAAAGATTTAATTAATATGGAAGCAACAAAAACAATGTTAAGTTTGGAGGCTTACTTAGTTACCTAAATAAGAGCGGCAAACAAGCGTTTTTTTTTTGTCAAAACTTTTTTATTTTTACACAGTTTATACGAAACAAACCTTTAGAACGCGAATTCAACAGCACCCGGCTGGAAAATCTTATTTGACTGGTCGCTGTATCGGTTTGTTTTATTGAAAATGTATTGGCAATAGAATTTTCATGTTTAAATAACGCTTGCCGCTCTTGTTTAGGGAGCTCAGTTAAGAAAATAAATTCTTAGTATATGTAAACCACCAGCCGATGTGATAAGTATTTGTAAATAATATGTTTTATTTACGGTTATTTTTTAACTATGCGGCAAAACATCTATCTTTTACATATTCATCAAACTGAGCCCTTTGAAAATCCGTGGTATCGTCATTAGTATCTTAAAAGTAAATTTGGTTGTAAAAGTTTGTTGAATGATCTAAAATCCATTTTCCATGCCTGGTGTGTATTGTTATCTTTTAGTGCAATTGTTTTTGTTTACACAACAACAACAACAACATTCAAAACAAAACCAACAACAGCAAACAAAAACGACAACCACTAATCGTTTAACACACACACGATTTCATTGCTTACGTAAAATTACAACAACAAAAACAATAGTCAATAATAATAAATAACAACAACAGTAATTAAAAGCACCAGGGACCGTTTCTCAAAACTACAAGTAAAATACATTAAAAAAAAGCAACAAGTCCAGAAATTAAAAAAGATGCAGAAGTTCTAAATATCTTCTTAATTCTCTTGTTCTTCTTTATTATAAACACAAAAGAAATAAAATCAATGGCTTTTGTTGTTTTTTTTTATTAATAAATATGTAATCAATTATACAGTAAATGTAAAACAATTGCTGAATGCTTTTCGAAATTAACCCTTAAACGGCTACACAAAAGTTAAAAGCCTGAAAAAAGCTAAATGTCTCAAAAAAAAAAATAAAAAAAAATATTTTAACTCTTCAAACACATATGTACATACATATTTAAAATGTATAGAAATATGTACATATGTATATGTGTACCTACATACAACAATCTACATACATATTTTCATATGAATCTTTAGTAAGTATTTTGAAATAATGAAAAATATTTTTTAAAGCTTGGTAAAATAAAAAACTTAACGAAACTTTATTTTTGTTGCTAAAAGTATATAAATAAATATTTCGTTATATGTATTTAGCTAGTAGAATATTTCAAATTCTTAGATAAAAAAAATTTTTTTTAGTTTTGGGAAAATATAAGACTTAACGAAACTTTACTTTCTTTAGAAAATGCAAATAACAAAATAATTTCGATTTTTTTTTTTTTGTTATTATAGATGTAGCTTTATAAAATTAATTTTTTTCTTAATTTTAGAAACATAAAACATTTAACGAAACTTGTTTTTCGTTAACGAAAGCAAATACGTAAGTCTTAATTTTTCCTATATTTATATTTAGTATGATAAATGTAGATTTGAAACAATGAAAAATATTTTAATTTTGATAAAATAAAAAACTTAACGAAACTTAGTTTTGGTTACCAAAGATATGTATATAATAGAAGATTTTTTCTATATTTATAGAGAAGATTAAATGCAGTTCTGAAATATAGCAAACTGTTTTAAATTTGGAAAAATATAAAAATTCACGGAACTTTATATTCGTTATTAAAAAAATACAACAAATGATTTCTATATATTTACATTGTTTAAAAAATGTTGTTTTGGAACAATAAAAATTTTTTAATTTTGTAGTTATATTAAACTTAACGAAACTTTATTTTCGTTATTAAAAACATATAACAATAGGTTTTCCAATTTTTTTTATGTTTAATTAATGTACTAATGATATAACGAAAATGTTTTTCCTTTTGAAGAAATATAAAACTTAACGAAACTTTTTTTTCTGAACAAACAGTATTTCCCAGAAATCTATTTCTCGTTTTTGTTACTTCGTTAAAAATAATTTTAACATGTTGAAAAATTACTTAATTTTTGCAAGATATAAAACTCAACGAAAGTTTATTTTTAGAAAAAAAACTTTTGTCAATATATTTTTTACTTTAACAGAGGTATTTTCGCAATTAAAAAAAATTTAGTTCAGAATAATAGAAAACTAAAAGGAACTTTATATTTTTAATTAAAAGGCACATGATTAACAAACAATTTTTAAACATTTATTACGTCAAGAAAAATGCTTTCAATATTTAATTTTGGCAAGACCTCCCGCATTCAATTACATTTCTAATTTAACAAAATCTCACGTTTGAATGATACCCGCCTTCAATCCCATTTCTAATTTACAAAATCTCACGTTGAAATGATTTGATATCATAACAATTAATAAAAAGTATTTAATGGAAAATAAATTATAAGAAATATTCCTTAATTGCTTAACAATTTGCAAAATTGTTGTTAGTTTTTAACAATTGAAAATATACCTACTTTCGTTTTCATAAAGAGTTTAATAACATGTACAAACTTACATAAATACATACATACATTTGTATATACATTCAACAATTTTTTTTTTAATAATTTCTTTATAGTATTTCGAGGTTATTATCATTTGTTTCATCTTCTCTCAAGTAAACAAAATTGTTAAAGCTTTTCCAAATTGCTACTTAAAAGCTTAACAATGCACTAGATATTTAAACATTTAATTTAGTAAAGCTATTGTAGCAACAACATTACAAAAAACATTTTATACAATTTTAGATACTACATCAAATTTTCTATAAATTTTTTATCAATGAGTAAATGAGTTATAAAAGATGTGACAACCAGGGCTGGCAAAATTGGTACAATTCTACTTTAATTGGATCTTTTTAAACTTGAAAATTACAATGGTATGCCAATGGACAATTAAGTGCAATTAAGGCATTTTCCCATTTTTAGTTATTTAAAAATTTCAGTTATATTTATTATATTAAAACAGCATAATTCAACTTTGAAAATTAATCTTTAAAATGGTTTGGTAAATTTAGTTTAAAAAATGTAATCTTTAGAAAAAAAAAATGGAATATAATCACTAAAATATCTTTTTGTGGTATTTTCTATAAATAGAAATAATTTGAAAAAGTCAAAAACATAAAATTTTTAGAGATTGTTGGTGCAATTTAAAAATCCTAATGCCATCCCTGGTGACAACAATTGTTTTGTTAGCAGAACATTAAAATAAAAAAAGAGGGGGAAAGAGAGACAGAGAAAATTAAAAATTAGTAAACACTTAAATAATGAAGTTTGTTTCGGAGATTTTTCAATTGACTTACACTGTTAAACCCATAAAAGTTACAAGGGGTTAAAATGACACGTTAAGAAACTTTTAGATAAACTCAATATAAAACTTAGACTTTTTAAGTGAGCTAATCATAGGTCCACGCGCTAAAATTGGCTTATGAATGGACTTTGCAATTAAGTAAAAAAGGTGGACTATAAATTAACCCTGGAAATAAGGGTTAACATTTGAATACCTTTAAAGCATACAAATTTATAGTTAAGTTTTAGTCTTAATTTTAGCTCTATTTGTATTCTTAGTTTTTACAATCTAGGTTTATTTTAAGATCAATTTTAGGTAAAATTGGATTAAAAAGTTCAGTTTATTGATGCTTTAATAGCAGGTTCCTGTAAAGCCAAGTTTTAGCTTAAATTATAGCTACTTATATAGTACAGTTATAACTTTAACCGTGAGTCCAAATTAAATCTAATTTAGGCTTTAATCGCTATATTCAGTTTAAGCTCCAATCGTTAGTTAGCTTTAATTAAAGGACTTTTTAAAGTTTAATTTTAGCTTTAATCGTAGTGTGAATTGTATGGCTTAATAAAGTTCAGTTTCTGCATCAGTCAAAGGTTTCATTTAGTCTAATTATAGCTCCAATATTAGTTTTTTCTATGGTTCAACTTTAGCTTTATTTGTAGGCCTTTATACCATTTAATTTTTGTCTAAATAGCAGTCTTTAAAAGTTCAGTTTTAACTTCAATCTTTGGTCTTTGTTTAGTTGAATTTTATCGTCAATTGTGGGGGTTTATATAGTCCAGTTTAAGCTTCAATAGTAAATCTTTAAAAAGTCCAATTTTTACTTGAATTGTGAGGGTTTCTTAAGTTCAGCACTAAGTTCTATCAATCGCAGCCATTTTTTAAGTCCAGCTTAAGCTTTAAAGAGGCCCAGATCAGACGGAGAATCGCAACTAAAATGAAACCCGTTTTTTAGTGTCATGCAAATAGAATTATGGCATAAATGTCATACCACGGGCTTGATTCTGGCAGTCGTGATCGAGTATTTTCTCGATTCGCAAGCAATTTAATATCTAATTATTTCAGTCAATACTTAACGCATCGGAATTGTTTTTTCAGTGTTGTAAAACATTAATCTGAGTTTCACAATACTGTAAAAATAATTTCGATACGTTCAGTATCGACTGAAAAAATAAGCCCCAGGATATAGAATTAAAACCAGTTTTTTTTTACTAAATTAATTTCCATTTATTTTTTAACATAAATTTAAACTTACAAAAAAATATAAAATTTTCAAAGACTATTATAAAATTTAAGGTAATTTATGTACAATACAAATCACCACAGATGCCAACTTTAAAATAAAAAACAAAATGCTAATTTAAAATTATAAATACATAAAAGTCTTTAAAAAAAACTAAGAAATAAAAAAAAATATTATAAATAAAAGTCTTTTAATAATAACTAAAAATTTTAAAAACAAATAGTTTTCTTCTTTCAAAAAAAATTTATTTTTTTCCAAATCTTGAATTGGCAACTCAATTTGCTTAACCAAAACATTTTAAATTAAATCATCTGCTTAACTACGTAATTTATGTATAAAATTTTCGGCTTTAAATAAAACTCCCATTTAAGAATCCTCATCGCAAAAGCAGCCGTCCTTAGAATTCTCTACAATCCAAACCAGATATTTTGTAACTCTAGTATAAACCCCCGGATAATTTGGCCTGGCGCAGCCATTTCCCCATGAAACAATACCAATCTGTTCATAACGTTTATCGTCAGGTCTTAAGCGCACCAAAGGACCACCCGAGTCACCCTGGCAACTGTCTCGTTCTCCTTTACCGGGATAACCAGCACACATCATATTTTTCGTTATCATTTTCTGGGTATAATTTGTTTGGGCCACACAGGTTTCATTGTCCAAAACCGGCACTACAACTTCCTGCAGCAAGCAAGAGGGTTTACCGTCCTCCTTAAGGGTACCCCAGCCGGTAGCTATACCTTTAGTGCCAACAAATAATTCATTTTTTTCCGTCGGCCTTGGCAAACAAATGGGTCTTATGAAACTAGTAATGGGTACGCGATCATTTAAGCGCAATAGAGCAATATCGTTATCAAAATTAGAGAAACTAAATTTTTGTGTAAAAGCTCTTAAGACGAATCTTGTTTCTGGCCGTTCTTTATCGTCACAGCGATCGTGTTCCCCAAAAGTGACCTTAATCATAAACCACATAAAACCTTTGACACAGTGTGCTGCTGTCAAGACATAACGATCGTTAATGAGTGTGCCACCGCAATAGAAACGATTGAAGTAACTTAAGCGTGCCATCCAGGGGTATTCACTAACGCCGGCCGTAGTGCCTCCCACAATACGTGACTCATCGTTGCGTTCGCCGCATCTAGAAATAGAAAATTGAGAGATGGACATTAAAATGTAAAAAAAAAAACTTATTTTTAACAGGCATTTTGGGGAAAACTTTTTGATTTTTTTCTAAGCATAAATATTCTTTGGAAATTATTTACATTAGGCGTTTGGCAATTCGCCATTCTTTTTTGCAAATTTAAAAAAATAGCAACAACATTGAATATTGCAATTTTTAATCGATGTCTGCAATCTTTTATTATTTTGCTTTTCACTTAAAAGACCTTTAAAGAATTTCGTAGCAAAATATCTGAATAGCACTGTGGGACACTATGTGGCATATTTTTTTTTATCGTTACCCTTTACAGAATATTGTGTTTGCTTTAGTTGCTTTTTGTAGACTCCAATTGAAATTTTCGTTGTGGCTTTTTTTAAACTAAAATTTAGTTTTAGTTGAAGTTGAAGTTCTATAGAGACTACAATTTGTGCGGATGCAAATTTTAGCTTTCATAATAGCTCTTAATAGCCTGTAACTTTAGCTTAATTCGTAACTCTTTATAGAATGCGGTTATAACTTAAATAATAGCGCTTTCTAAATACTTTAGTTTTAGCTACCATTTAAGCTGTTAAGGTCTTAAGATTCTTTAGTGGTCCTGTTAAAAGCCAAAACTACGGTAACTTTTTATAAACTGCTATTAACTGAGCTACCTAAATAAGAGCGGAAGCGTTTTTTGTATGTCAAAACTTCTCATTTGCATACAATTTATACGAAACAAACCATTAGAATGCGAATTAGACACCACCCGGCTGATAAATCTTATTTGACAGATCGCTATGTCGGTTTGTTTTATTGAAATTGTATTTAAATAAAATGTTCATGTTTAAAAAAACGCTTGCCGCTTTTGTTTAGGTTGTTCAGTAAAGCTTTTTTTTCTTTCAAAGTATGTTTTTATACACTGCAAACATCTTTAATTTTAACTTCATTTTTAGATCTTTATAGACTACCAGTTAAGCTTCAACTCGAACTTTTGGGACTACAATTTTAGCTATTTTTTTAAATAAAATTTTTTCTTTAGATACAAGTTTAGCTCCAATGATAGATCATCTTTAGAACAAAATTTGGTTTCAGGATTTTTTTTGTAATATTTTTGAGGCAATAATCTTAGCTTCAATGAAAACTGGGTTTTGTTTAATTGTAGCTCTTTATAGACAACTCAGGTATAGCTTTCGAGAAAGCTTTTTACAGACTATGTACCATTTTAGTTTCAAAGAAAAAAGTCCAACTGTGTCAAATCACACGATCATGACGGCTTATTAACGTCGGAGCGACGTGAGATAACATTGCAAGCCATTTTTTCGTTTGCCGTGTGGCAAGTTGGAACCACATATCGTCCAGAACCAAATTCTTAATTTCTGGACCCAAGAAGCCCGTTATAATTTCGCGATAGCGGACACCGGTAACTGCTTGGTCGTCCTCAATTTCTAACAATAGCAACGTTTTCCGCAGAACGAGCTTGGTCGATTATGCTGACCAAAAGTAGAAAATCTTTTATGACACTTTTGACATTATGACACTTTCTGGTGCGTTATAACGCCCATTGGACACTATGACATGCCGCCAAAAATTTCATCAGTCAACAACCTCCCACAAAATAATTTGTGGTTGACTATTCACTCACAAAAATAAAAAATTTGATCAAAACTGCCACTCATGATCGATAGTAGGATAGGCCTGCCATACGTCCTGGTTTTCCAGGATTGTCCTGGTTATTGACTACTTGTCCTGGTGTCCTGGTCCACTATGAAATTGTCCTGGTTTTTTTACAGGTCAAGATAGAAAATTTGCTTTTTGCTGGTTTTAGTTGTTAGCAAAGGTTAAGATTTCTGTTATAACACTGCTAACATAAGGCAATTGTATAAACAACTTTAATTTAATTCAACAGTTATCTGGTGTTAACGTCGTTTAACTAAAAGCTTTGAATAAGATTAGATGAGAGTCAATTCTCTTCCAAATTTTGTTTCAACTACCCAATAAAAAATTTTATCATTTTGCGAAGCACTAAAGGTACATTTAAAAAAATAAGCGCACAAATATGCGCTGCGCAATAAGACATACAGAAATGCAGTAAAGTAAGTGAAAGAACTCCCAACAACTTTTATTAAAAAAAATAACATTTCAAGTGCTACGGCATTCCCTTACCACGAAGCAGGTTTGTAAGGGAGAATACTAAGAAATAACGGTATCAAAACATTCAGTGTGTAAAGCTGATCGTTACATCCAACAATTTTTATGTGCGCTGAATAATGCGCTTTATGTGTCAAAAATTTATTGCTTCAAAGTGGGAACTCGCCATATAAAATTCATGTCTTCCGTAAGCGCAATGGTAAGCGAAACTTTTATGTTTCTCGCTTACAAACCTGCTTCGTTGGAAGCTCCATTTTTTATTGGGTAGTTGCTTTAAAAAGTTATACCGTGTTAACAACTTTTATAAGTAATCGAAAACCGATAAAAAATTACTTTCTTTAAAAAAGCCAATACACGTTTCAATTCAACTGTCAACTGAGTCGGTTATTGTCCAAATCAAAGCGTGTATGGCTTTGTCAATTGATTAGTTTGACAGTTGTCAAGTTGGTTGAAGAAAAATCAAAAGATTTTGATTTTGCAAGTCTGCTCTATGGACTAAAGAAAGAAACTCGTAGAAGACTGAGACACTGGAGAGTAATATTCAATGTAAGTAACTATATCAAAGGCTAAAATGAAGTTCTAGAAAAAGTATAATCTTCTGAAAAGTATTATAGTTTAGAACATTTTAAGCTCAACTTTTCATTATTTTTCATCGTTTTTATGTAAATGAAGTACAAGTTAATTTTTTTTATATATGAGAAGTGGTGTAACCCCAGACTTATTATGAGATTATGAGGAGTTAACACTACTCTTGCACTATAGTACTTGGTTGCAACGGCCCATCCAAAAACTATGTTTTTAGCGCCATCTGTTTTGGATACAAACAGTTGACTTACTCGACTATCGCACTGTTAAGAACAGTGCAAAGAACATATCTTTCACCAGAACCGTAACCAAGTAACCACTTCAGCGCTGATAGCCTCATATATTGTTGGATTTAAAAATAAAAACTGGATGGTTTTTACATATACATACATACATGTGCATTAAAAAAAACTTTTTTGTTGGCGTAATTTTTTATCCATTTTTTCTATGTGTCCTGGTTGATAGGTTCAAACTTCTGGTAGCCCTATAGTTGGAGTACAGACATATTAAAGAAGAAAAAAAAAAAAAAAAAATCAGCTGTGTTTCCTACGACCCCTGTAAAGTGAATTCGCCTTGGTTTTAATCTTTGACTACAATATTGGCTATTATCGACACTTTTAATGTTTTTGTATATTTGATGTTAAACTTTTGTCATAGACTGTATAAATTACGTTAAAATATTAACAAAATAAAAGTTTTATTAAATAAATAGGTAATTAGTTTATTAAAAAAAATTATTCTACTCATAACTAATTAAAATATTTGTTAAATTAATTACATGATACAGTAATTATAACAGGTTGTTTTTTATAAACAAAACATGATTAAAAAAAAAACATATAAAAACAGTAAAACCAGTTTTAGATAACAAAAAAATTAAATGTTTAAAATTAAAAAAAAAAAAAAACACTGAAAAGATGCTGCTGACTGGCTCTGGACAACATGTTTCAATTTATACCAAAAAATTGCAGAAAAAACAAGAAGATTTCAGATTCGCCATTTGTTTACGTAAAAGAAGATATAATAAAGTGTTTGTTTTTTTTTATTGGCCAAAAGAAAAGAATATAATAAGAAAGCAATAAAATAAATGTCATAAAAAACACGATTCTTGTATTTTAAAGAAATTTTTGGCTTGTTTTTATTTGAATTCGAACAACACTTTCAGACTTTCAGATACCAGGTCATGTAAACACAAAGAAATGGGGAAAAAATGATATCAATACTTTACAGTTTTAATATACATATGTATGTATGTATATGTATGTGTAAACATTTTTAACTGGACTTTTTTAATGCTAATTTTATTACAGTGTCACTTAATTTTGCCAAAAAAAAAAGGGAAAAGTTGTAAAGAAAAGCAAACAAAAGAGTTTGCGACGTCTTAAGAAGCCTTAAACGGTGTTTTTGTCCGGGCACAACAATTTGGAATTTCCTGGGATTATGGGAGTTTCTACTCTTAAGAAAATGTAAATTTTCAAACATATTATCGCTTTTTTCACAGTATTATTGTCACCTGCAACCAAGTTATGGTTAAAGTAGCCCCCCATAGAAATAAAATTAGTAAACAGTCTTTTTTTAAACAGATCTCGTGCCCAATTTATAAACACAGAAAACATTTTCCAAAATTTTGTCACCAATTAAAGCATTAATAAAAAAAAAAACATCAGTTTTAATTAAAAATTTAATCAAGTGAGTTTGTTTACTGGTGCAAATTTAATTATTTTTTAAATTAATATCACAAATTTTTAATTGAAATCAATTGTTATTTTTTTTTTTTTCTTTGTACTACTACTGCTATCATTCTGTGTTTCATAAACGGCAATTAAGAACTAAAACTATTTCCTATAACCCCTACAATTAATTTCTACAATTATCTGCGCATGAAGTCCACAACATTTGCTTTAATCAGCCTGGTTAAGGTTGGCGATGGCGTGTGTGTACGCCTTAAGGCTTGTTTACTCTATTATACTTTGTATAATTGCATGTCAAAAACTCAAATAATATGTAAAAGTCTGATACTGTAAATGCATGTGTGATGAACATTACAAGTATTATGAAAAAAGTTTGACATCCCACACGACTTCATCGTTTTTTGAAAAATTTCTAAACAATAATACTTTTCATTGGATCAGAGTTGCATTTTATTTCATGTGTGAGTGTTTATACTTTGAGTGATGGTGTGAACACAAACTGTCATTTCAAATTAGGTTTTTTGACAGTCGCAACAAAACTCATTAGATTTCTATCTCACAAAGTATTATGGAATACGTAAGACTTGTGAGATTGTGTTATCTATCCTTTAGTAGTAGATTAAAGCAGGGTTTAAAAAACTGCAGTCGAAACCAAAAACTGTCGAACAACAAAACGAAAATTTGTATACCACTTTTTGCTTTCTGAGTTCGTTTGACAGCGACTGTTTACATTTAATAAATCAAAAGTAAAAGCTACAGTTTTTCTTTGGCCATTGACAAATGAAGAAGTGGAAGAAATGGCAGTTTTTTAAGCGCTGGATTAAAGAAACACACAAACTTTAATCGACTACAAAAAACGGTTAACGCGTATACGCCATCGCCAACCGTAATCAGACTGAATATTTGTATCTTTATCTGAGATTGATGTCCACAAGGTCAAATATGAAAAATAAGTTCCTATAAAACATCTACCTTCAACTTATCTATAAAGGTCTGAACCTAAAAATGAAACCTAAAAATACTTAATATCGTTGCTAACTTTGAAGTCTATAATAACATGCAACTTAAGCTTTCTTAAGGGTCTATGATTTATTTATTTTATTATTATAATTCATTCTCAAAGTGTTACCAAACAAAGTCTTATCGCATCAATATAACCCGTTTTTGCTTTTTAAGAAAACTCACAAAAGTATAAACAATTTCAGTTCATGTTATTGAATTTAAATGTTCTTAATAAAATGATTCATAAAATCTTACAAAAAAGGCAAAACAATAAAATATGAATAAATTTTAAAATTCCCCAAAAAAAAAACCATTAAAATACTGTAAATGTATGTCATTGGCCTTAAACAAATATATGTATATGAATGTAAATAAAATATAAAAAATAATGTTAAATCAATACGACATGTAATTTAATTTATTGATACAATATTCTTTTCTTTTATTAAATTCAAAAAAAAAGAAGCGAAAATACCAAAATGTTAAAAATCAGCTTGGAATATTTTTACAGTGTAACTAATATTTATTTTATTAAAATTTATTAAAGTCCGCTAAAAAAAATTCATAATCATATATATTATTTCTAAAGCACTTTTTTTTGTCGGTTGCAAATATCTCCCATACCACCGCATAAAATTTAATGAATGATATCTCATTTTAAAGCTTATTTCTAACACTAATGACGAAAAATAATTAGAAATTAAAAAATTAATATTTTCATTGATAAAAATTATATTTTAAAATGTATTGAAGTTACTAAAATTTCTATTAACTATTTCCATTTTATGTTACAAAAATGACAACTAACGGTGCGAAATATTCGCACGGGTCATCTAGTCTAAATATAATTTACTACATTTCATATAAATACCTTCCTAGAATGTCACTATTACGGATACGTATGTATTTATATATACAAAAAATATTTCCAATATTAGGTTTGTTCCTGTACTTAAAATTAGAATGCGGGATCACAATCCAAATAAAAAATTTAGCTTGAAACGATGGCATGAATTTTATATGGCGAGTTTCCACTTTGATGCAATACACTTTTGACACAAAACGCGCTTTATTCAACGCATATAATAACAACCTGTTTTTATCGTTCACTTACTTTACTGTATCACTGTGTGTCTTATTGCGCAGCGCATAATTCTGCTCTTAATTTTTTAAATGTACCGTTAGTGCTTCGCAATAATAAGTTTTTTATTAAGATGTTACTAAAAAAAAGTCAAGGACTCAAAAATTTTATTAAGTAGAGCGATTTTGAGAAAACAATTTTACCTTTATTTTCTTGCACAAAAAGCCCCGCCATTTTCCTCGGGAAGATTTCGGAAATTTTTTAAACAATCAGCCATCAGAATACAAACAATATCAAAATAAAGATATTAATTTAATTCTACACAAAAATGGTTTTAGTCGGTCGATGAAGAATATAATTCATATACCTTCTCCGAGAAAAGGGACCCAGGTTGTGGAAATGAAGTTTTGAGAAAAACGTAAAAAAGTAAAATTTTAATGTTTTTCTCATTTTTATCGATTTTCCCAAGAACCCATTTTTTGACACACTAGGTCCCTTTTCTCGGAAGAAAAGTCTTCTAACTGCCAAGGGGTCGCCCTGGGGGTATGAAATGTATGACGGATCTCCACTAGTTTTTTGTCCTTGACCTTTGCTCAAAACATACTTGCTCCTTTTCCTTTAAATTTATTAATTTTAAAGGGGGATATATGTTTATTATGATTATATTTAAATAGTTTAATTAAAATATTGATTTGTGGTGTTAATGATAAGAAATTTTCTTTTTAAATCGGGATTAATTTATCAATTTGTACATTTAGATTTGTTTGTCTTATTAGGGGAGCTTCCATAGAAATATTGCGACTTAATGAAATTCTTAATTTTGGCCCCAGCAGCGTCTAGGGTTTCCCTAGACGGTTCAAATGTATGACCAACCCCACTTTGTTTTTCATCCCCATCATTTATTTCTAACATACCTAACCGCTATATCCATTTCTTAAGGGGGCTCCCATACAAAATTTTCAATACAGGCTAGAAATATAGGGTTCGCCCATAAGGATATGAAATGTATGACAGACCTCCATTAGTTTTTTGTCCTTAACATTTGCTCAAAACATACTTGCCCCTTATAATCATCCATTAGCTTCCATATAAATATGGCGGTTTAATAAAATTTTTAAATTTGGCCGCTGCAGCGCCTGTGGTTCCCCTAGATGGGTCAAATGTACGACCAATCCCACTTTATTTTTCATCCCAATCATTAATTTCTAACATACCTAACCGCTATATCCATTTCTAAAGGGGGCTCCCATACAACATTTTCAAAACAGGCTAGAAATATAGGGGTCGCCCATAAAGTTATAAAATGTATGACAGACCACCATTAGTTTTTTGTCCTTAACATTTGCTCAAAACATACTTGCCACTTATCATTATCCATTAGCTTCCATAGAAATATGGCGGTTTAATAAAATTTTTAAATTTGGCCGCTGCAGCGCCTGTGGTTCCCCTAGACGGGTCAAATGTACGACCAATCTCACTTTATTTTTCATCCCAATCATTAATTTCTAACATACCTAACCGCTATATCCATTTCTAAAGGGGGCTCCCATACAACATTTTCAATACAGGCCAGAAATATAGGGTTCGCCCCTAAGGGGATAAAATGTATGACCGACCTCCATTAGTTTTATGTCCTTAACAATTTTTCAAAACATACTTGCCTTTGGGGGGCTACCATACAAATATGGCGTTTTATGAAAAGTTCAAGTTTATGTAATTTTTTTTTATATTTTGTGAATTAAATCAAAAGTTGTAGACAGATTTGAATCATTTATGGCCTTAATGATAAAATCCCAGACTATACTGATTTTTAGCGAGCTTCGATTTTCTAATAAAATTTAAAAACGTTTTACTGGAATTATCGAATTAGTAAAAGTTTAATAGTTTCTTTCGAGCTTTAATTTTCTGACATTATAGTGGTACATTAGGGTGATACGAACAGAGATCTGGTGGATAAATACTAGAACGAAATACTGGATGTCAATGGCTCCTAAAAGTAAAGCATTGGTGTTCTCGAGACAAAAATATTGATGCATCACACTTTAAGATCGGACTGCATTTACCTAAATTGTTAGACAAAAAAAAAAATTCGAAACCTTGCAAAAATAAATGCTTTATATTACAGGGTGTACGGCGCAATGTGGTACGCTCTACTGTCGGTGGTTGTCGCACCGCGAAACCGAAAATGACTTTTGGAATAAAGTTTTCAAACTTAGTCCCAATATTTTTTACTTTTTTTTACCGAAATCAGCCTAGGGTGTTTTTATTATAGTGTAAAAGTTTTGAAATGGGACCTCTATAAGTTTGAAAGTTATGCAAATTTATGTACATGTGCATATTGCACTGAGTATAATTTAATGCGTTGGTTTATGAAGGCTGGTTTGTTAATTTTATGCGCTTTCTATTATTAAACGTCACTTTTCTTTTTGTGCTTATGTAAAAATACAACTCTGATTAAATGTAATGCCTATTGTTTAGATTTCAAGCTTGAAAAAATTTGAAAAATATGGCACGAATGTAAAATTTCTTTACTTCTTGAACTTATGCAAGTATTTAATATGTCGTAACGCTCAGTATAGTACTGTAAAAGAACCTTAAGTTAAACTTTATTTCATTCTTATTTTTCCAGACTTTACAAAAAAACTGTAACAAACAAACCTATTGTTTATAACCAACCTATCTGCAACTTACTGGCAATCATTATGGTAAACATTTGCCACAACAACAACAAGCAAAACACCTATTACATAGATGAGACAATTTCATTACGTTGCATGCAACATTAATGCCTCCTAAACAAGTCTTTAAAACTACAACAATAACAACCAGAAAATAAGTTGCGTAAGTTTTCCCATCTCCTTTCACCACAAACCACTAAATGAATTGTGAATGATGCTGCTGCTCCTGCATCTGCCTTGGAAAATTTCTGTACGCCTGTCTTCTCTTTCTTCATCCTGTCATAAAACTTTCAATAGTTGTTTGCAACAGACAGTTATGTTGTTATTGTTGACGATTTATTTATGCAACCAGCAGTCATGAGAAAGATGAATCCAACTTCTTTTTAAGGAAAAAAAAATGTATTATAAAATAAGAAGAAAAGGAAATTTATTGTGGACTTATTTTATGGGTTGATTTATATGTTTAAGTTGACACCATCAGGGAAAGAAGAAAAAAAAATGGAATATAAGGGAAAGAAGAAGAAACTGGATTCTTGTTTAATCTATATAGCAACAAGTTAGTGGCAGAATTAAGAGAAGATTTTCTTTTAATATTTTTTTTTTTAAGAAACGGTATATTTCTTAATTAATATGTAATAAAGATGACCAGGGGAGCTTGGTGTAAAGGAATAGAATTGATAGTTAAATGTAGGGTATTAAATATCCTACAGTTAAAGAAAATATTAGAAAACTTTTAGATTTGCGATTATCTCGATAAATATTGAAGTTATTACTTTTAGGGCCATTTTTTAAACTTGACGTTAGTTGTTGTCCAGCAGATAAATAACTTCAAGTTGTAATAAAGGCCCTTAAAGAGCCACGATTAAACAATATACTGGAGTCATTTAGCACCAAATATCAAGCCAGGACTTGGATTTTTAACAAAAAAACAAATGTTGATGCAAAGATTAGAATAGATTGGCCTTATAATAAAGGCAAAAATTAGTGAATGACAGCACAACTGAAATTGCGTTGGCAGTAGCGAAATTTTTATAATTTACATTTTAACTTCAGCTGCGTTGCCTTCGTAATCGACCCATTAGTCTACAAAAAGTAAACTGTTATAAAAGTTTAGAATTGTCTTTAATCAGCAACAATTAGAAACAAATTGTAGTGTATATTATTTTTGTTTTCAAAGAGCTACGATTGTGGCTACTATTGTAGTCTATAAAGAGCTATGTGTGTGACTACTATTGTAGTATATAAAGAGCTACGATCGTGGCTTCTGGTTTATAAGGAGCCAGGCTTATGTCTACTAGTTTTTAAGAGCTTCGACTGTCTCTTCTATTGTGGTCTATAAGGAGCCACCTTGTTTATACTATTATGGTATCTAGGAAGCTACAATTATGCCTTATAAAGAGAAACGGTTGTGGCTACTATTGTTGATTATAAAGAGCTAAAATCGTGGCTATTATTATAATATATAAAGAGCTACGATTTTGGCTTGTGTTTTGTTCTACAAGGAATTGTGTCTACTTAAATGCTCTTTAAGAAACAACTAATAATCTCTATAAAGATCTACTATACTGGCTACAAGCATGAGTTTTAAAGAGCTACGATTGTGACTTCTCTTGTGGTCTTCAAGGAACTGGGATTGTGTCTATGGTCACCAAAGGAACTACATACTCTATGCTCTATAAAGGGCTACTTAAGTGGCTTCTAGTATGGTCTTTGGTCAGTTTTGATTGTGGCTTCTATTGTAGTCTACAAGGAGCTGGGATTGCTCCTATTAATTTCGTCTCTTAAGAAACTACTATTATGATATATAAAAAGTTTCTATAGTTGCTTCTAGTGTGGAATAAGGAGCTACTGATGTGGCTCGCTTTCGCTTTTCTGTTGAAAAGTTATTTTCGGGGATCACGTGGTGGTAGTGGTTTTTACTACCTAAATAACTATCGACTAAAAATCCCATTAATGGGCAAATTTTCCACCACTTGTGGGAGAGTTTTTCATAAAGGACGACTATCCCTTGGTTCTGTTGCTACTCAACATATCCTGCTCAATTTCTAAAAGAAGAGGAGATAAGATAGCCCAAACTCCTAACCAAGAACAAGAAGCGGATTATGCACAGCCGTCCATTAAGTACTGCGAGTGTAGCGAAAAGTCTAGACTATTAAGAGCTCTGAATGAAACTGAAAGTTTAGCCATTAAAAGGCTACACAAATTGTTAGGTTTTCTTATAAAATTAAGCTAAAATTGTAGACTTTAAACAGCTACGTTGGTAGCTGAAAGTATATTCTTAAAAGATGTACGACTACAGCTAAATTATGGTTTTTAAAGAGTGAAGTAGCCTTCACTGAATGAAGCCTGTATGCTACATATAGTTATAACAGCTACATAGTATTGTAGTGTTTCAAATAAGTCAGTTTAAAAACATTTTTCTTTAGTCTTCAAATACAAATGTTTATAGAATATATAGAATATTATGAAATTTTTAATTTGTTAAAGGCTAAAGAGAAATATTCTAAAATTTGTAAAAAAAAGCAAATCATAACTTTTCTTTTTTCTAATAAACTTCTTATCAAATGTGTTGTACTAAAATTTTGAAGTGCCTTATCGACGCCATTAAAAAAAAAATTTTACAAATTAGTTTCTTTAATTCTCAAGAATTTCGCTTTCAAATTCAAAACACATCAAGTGGGTGAAGTTAAACGAAATCAGAGAGTGACAAGCATAAAAACAATTATAATTGGTATGACAATTACGTTCACTTGGAGGTCTACACATTCTTTTCCTAATGCCCTGCACTCAAAATGATTACACTGAAAGAAAAGAAGTAGCAAATCAAACAAAATGCAGTTTTTTGTTTGATCTTCTACTAAATGCCTTAATTAGAGTATTTAATTTGTACACTTTGTATAAAAGTTTAGTTTTAGTTCTAATTACCTGCATGAACATTTTGTGGCCGGCAACGTAGCATTAGCCACTGCAACACTGTTGGCAATTGTACTTGTGGTCGAGTTTTGTTGGGACTTGTTTTTGTTGCGATTGAAGGTATTAATCCAATAGCTGATGGGATTTTCTTGTCGAGCTATTGCTAATTTGCCTTGCTGATTGAGATGATGATGGTGTTGTAAATCTAAGCCTTTGGCTTTGGTGGTATGCAACTTTTTTGTATGATGCTGATTGTAGGCATAATATTTACCAGGCAAAATATTCGAGGATGGTTCATTTTGAGCCAGTGTTAAATAAATACAGGAAATAATTAAAATGCAAACACTTTGTTGTAAATGGAGCATTTTGAGAGAAAATTAAAACAAACTGTGGTTGAAGTTTGTGGTTTTGGTATTTTTCTTTTTTTAAGAACACACTTTTGCACAAAACACGTTTCTAAGAAAACGGCAAGAGTTTTGTTTTAATGTAATTTTAGTTTATAATTTTCCAAAAGAATCTTTAAGTAATTGCTTTTGGTATTTACAGTTGTTTGTTGGCTGCGATAATTTTTGTCACGCTATAGAATTTTGCTAGTTTTTTATATGAATATATTTTTTATAATAATTTCTTAGCATTCATTTTTTAAAGCTAGAAAATTAAAGAAAAAATACCGTTAATGATTGCAAAGAGGTGGAGAAGTTTATAAAAGTCTTTAAATACCCTACGTCATTAAGACTAAGACGCAAGTTTATAAAACACATTGGGCATACGGCACAACGTGTGAGGTTATGATCTAGTTTATAGTCCAGAATATAGTGTAGTCTATGGTCTGTTCTTTTTTGAAGAATATAGTGTTACACTGGAACCAGTACCCCGGGAAAGCTTTCACATTAATTCGGGATAGGTTCACGGAATCCCTCATCCTAGTTGCTCTAGATTAGGGGTTTGACAATTGGTATTTCACCTTCTTATGATCCGTTTAATAACGTTCGCACAGTTTGACCAATTTTCCGCCTTTAAAAGCCATATGACTCGGTGTAGAAGCTTCCATAATCTGCACCTAAAGATTGGTCTGCGTCATCGTCACTTTATGCACACAAATCGCATATACCGGTAGGCAGTACCTTGAATCTTTGTAGGTACCTCGCAAAGTGTCTTCGGGGTGTGTTAGATGGAATTAATTTCGCTATGTTTGGGGTCTATCCAGCTTGTTATAATGGCTGAGTCTATGTGCCGTTTTTGATTTCATCCCAGGTACCTTTGATATAATCTCATCCTTGCTTTCTTGCTGCTTTTCTCGGTGCGTGGACTTACTGCCATTTTACAAAAATCGTCAGTTGTTCATAGATTTCTTTCTGTTTCCGAAAGAGTTAGTCCATTGGAGATATGCCAGCGATTTAATACGCCGCAACAGTCAATATCGTACGATAAGCCGATGCTACTGTTAAGGCCCAACTAGAATGTCCATAACGTGACTTAAGCAACTGTGGGGATACATGTAAAATATATCACACTTGTTCCTCTAAAGTAAGTCAACTTAAAACTTTTCAATGTTCACTTGGTCAAACCATATTAGACTTAAGGAAACTTTTTGTTAAGTTTTATGAAATTGTCATTTTCTTAAGCAAAGTGCGAATCTAATCGCATATTCCGTACGGAATCAAATGATATTTTTATCTTGTTTTGGTTTTTTTTAAATGCATTTGAGAAGCTTTTCGTTAATCTCTGACAGTAGCTTAAGCTGTTTATGCACATTCTGGTTGGGCCTTTAAAGTGCATTCTCTCTGTACTCTCTCAATCTTTAAGGTTGTGGTATTCAATTCCGAATCACTAATAACTGACGCACAGCCGCTCACAACATACAAGTAGTTTGTCGCGGACCACTGGTATTTGGTATTATTCGGGCTAGTTTACTAGCCGTTCCTAAGTAATTCTCTCCTATTGTCTTAACATGCTTGTTCTAAGAAAAGTCTACTATCTAACATTACACCAAGATACTTCAGGTTTTTGCTTAAACTTATATTGTGTCCATCCTCTTTTAGAAGTGAAAATATAAAATGCCTTCTTTTGGTCACCAGAATAGTTTTTAATTGCTCAAATTATAATACATGATGTAGAGTACAAAAGTTACTTTTAAGTTGAAATAATATTTTTATTTTTTAAATTCTAAATAAAATTTTCAAAACTTGGCTTTAAGCCATAATCACAATGACAGCAATATTTTCATTGGGTGTTCACAATGAAAGCAAAAATTTTTCACAAGCACACACGTTTTTTATGAAAAAAAAAAAAAACATTTGTAAATTTTGCCGCGAATAATTTTACGAATTAGTAATTATTCGGACTTCAAGAAAAATTCTTAACAAAACGTATGAAAAATAGAAGTAGGGAAGAACATGTAAATCAATTAAAAACAGATAATCATTTAAAAGAAATTTCGATCTAACAAAGTTAAAATACCATTTGGTTTAAAGCTGTCGTCGTTGGTTTAAATCAGTCGTCATTGGCGGTGAGTGTTAAACGGCAAAGATTTCTGAAGAGATAGTGTGGTGACTATCGAAACATGTCACAAGACCATTTGCATCAAACACTGAACATCCCTATTGCTAAAATTTTCATTTAAAACTTTAAATAATTATTAAAAAGGGCATTAACAATTTCATAGAAATTATTGCTTTCAGTAAACGGCTAAAGTTTACACTATTATACTTTGTATTAAGACAACTCAAGTAATATGTAAACGTTTGATAGAGTGAATGCAATGTTTTGTGAAAATTACAAGTACATACATATGTACATATGACTTTATTGTTTTTTAAAATTTTTCTAAACAATTATACTTTTCAATTGATCAGGGTTGCATTTTAATAAAAGCATATTCATGTGTGATAGTGTGAATACAAGATGTAATGTTAAATTAGATTTTTTGACAGTCAAAACAAAACTCATTAGATTTCTTTCTCACAAAGTATTATAAAATACGTATGTAAGTATGTAGTGTAAACTATCCTAAAGTATATGAAATACTTTCGAAAAAATATCACAGAAGAAAAACCAAATTGTTGCTATCATTGTGAATGACGCATTAATTTAAAAAATTTAAATATAATTTATTTTTTATCCAATTGTTATTGAATCTTTTTTTTTTGTTTTTTTCGTTTTAAATTATGTATTAATAATTTTGTTTTTTATTTCACACACTATAATAACTTTTCTGAATTAAGTACAGTGGTTTCTAAGTATTTCTTGTTTCTCGAAAAACATTTGTTTATGTAAATAGCTTTTTTTATTATTTATTTTTATGGTTAAATGGTTTTCTTTTGTTTGAATTTTGATTTTTAATTAAACATTTTTTTTTAAGCTTTTAATAGATTTCAAGTTTACAATTTTAAAAATTTGCCAACATCTCTTCACGCGAAAGTCTGATTAAAAACTAAACGTTAACGTTATTTTTAATACGACAATGTCCAATTTTCTTTCTTTCTTCAGTTCAGTTCAGCTCAGCTCAAAATCAACGTGTGCCATCTGCTGCTTCTTTATTAATCAACGTACACTGTTAACGCTTTACGCCAACGTTTTTACGCACTGCTTAAGTAATTGGTCTTAAGTTTTATTTAAACGTCATTAACAACGTCAGCGTTGACGACTCAGTCTTGTTGTTTCCCATCATGGCATGAATTTTTTTTAATAAACCAAAACTGGACTTGTTGTTCTTGTACACCAAATGCTTGTTCTTTGTGTACAAATACGTGCCTTGCTTAAACATGCAAGTTTGGACAAGTATGTACGTTTGTTTACAGAGATTTTGCTTTTGTTGTTTACCTACTGTTGTTAGCTTATTCTTGTTGATTTATTCTCCAATACTCCCCACTTTTCAACATGCTGTTGTTGTTTTTTTTTTGTTTTCGTTCTTCTAAGCCACACACATAAAATTACATACTCATTCAATCATATTTACTCCCCTTTTCTTGGCTTACAAAGAGAAAGAGTGCTTTAAAGAAAGTCTCGTTTAGCGTCGTTTTTATTAAATATTAAAACTTCATGGCTGTGTAGCCTTTAACATTTCCGTGTGTGTATGTACGTTTTGTTCTTGTAGCTAAATAAACAAAAAGTAAGTACATTCTGAATGTTTTCTCCATGTTTGTTGTTTTTGTTATTCTGTAAAGTTCTTATGATTGCTGCTGCAGCACTGCTTTAACCAGTGGGGTTTGCGCAGGCGTAGATGTCTTTAAAATGCTAATAAGTTTAATAATAATTCTGTTATAGTGTTTTGCTGTTTTGTTTTAACTTTTTTTAGTTAAAGTTAAATACATGGTTTGGAGTCAATATGCACTAAGAGAAATTTTAGAATCATTTTATAAAAAACTTATTTATGGCATTTTTTTTTAATTAAATTTTAATATTTTTGATCAGCTTTTACCCGTAACTTCGTTCTCGTGAAAATTAGAGCAAGATTAAAAAAGGGTTAATCCTTTAAAAAAAATTTACAGAAATTAAATGCAGTTTTTTACAACTATACTTATTTTATGTAAAATATTTCTATAAACAACATTATAAGAATTATTAAAAGTACAGTACTTTTCGAAAATTATGAGAAAGCTATCGCGAACCGTTGAAAATAGTATTTTAACCATGACAGAGAATGGCTTCTCATCAAGAGTAATAGCCAAAGAAATGCAAGTGAGTCAGTCAGTGGTGATAAGAGTCCGGAAAAGGCGAAATATTACTTCCCAAGCTCAAGTTATGGGTCACCGAAGACTTTTAACAGATGGCGACGCACGTTTAATGATGAGAAAGATGAAGGGAGATCAATCTTTACCGCCAAAGGAAGCTTCCCTAGCAATAAATAAAAATGTTAGCCGATGGACAGCAAGAAGAGCGCTCCACAACATTGGATACATATCAGCTGTGAAGAAACCTAAACCTGCATTATAGTAATCTGGTCAGATTAATCTGGTCATATTACTCGTTTCCAATCATCGGTAGTCCAATTTTTGTGTTCCATGGCGAACTTTAACCGTGTTGCAACATTTTTCTTTGATAATGGAGGTTTAGGTTTCTTCACAGCTGATAAGTAATGTACTCGTGATACACCGACATTTAACTTACTATATGAAAAGCAAGGTCTAAATATGTATATTCCGGCCATTGGATCATATGCAATCGGTATACATACCAAAATTATCAAAAAGAGAAAAAGTACCATTCAAAGTACATTAAACGTAACCTATATTTTAATATGGGCCATATGCTATATATCTTTATACCAAACTTTTCGAAAAGAGAAAAAGTACCAAAGGAAAAATAGTATCAAGAGTACCAGCTTTTCCTCATTTTAGGCCCCCAGAAAGGCTATAATCTGCATGAATATCAAATTATCTAAAAAAAAAGTACTGATTTTTTCCCGTTTTATCCCTTAAAAAGTACCGAGCTAACCGCTTCAAAAGTACCCTATATTTTAATCTGGACCATATGCAATCTGTATACCAAATTGTTAAAAAAGTGAAAAAGTACCAAAATACCAATTTTCCCCGTTTGCATTTCTTTAAAAGTACCCACCCTTTATTCGAGTCTAAGCCATATGCTATCATTTTTATAACTTTTATAATTTTAACTCTTAAAAAATTTATAACTTTGACAATTTTATAACTTTCGTGGCTTTAAAAACTTTTAAATCATTTGTAATAACTCCTTTAATTTATTATGACAACAAATTTAAAATTTTATTTCATACAATTTTTTTATAATTTTTATAAATTGTATTTGTTCCTTACCTTTTATAATATTTTAACCCGCTTAACTTTTTTAACTGTTATAACTTTTTAAACTTTTATAACTCTTATAACTTTAATAACTTTTATAATTTTTATAACTTTTTTAACTTTTATAACTCTTTGAACTGTTATAACTGTTATAACTATTATTACTTTTGCAATTTTTATTACTTTTGTAACTTAAACAAAAGCTATTTTATCTTTTATAACTATTCAACATTAGTAACTTTTCTAACTATCATAACTTTTATTACTTTAATTACGTTTAAAACTTGCATACCATTTAATATTTTTTATAGCTTTTATAATTTTTACAGTTTTTCAATAGTTTCAAAACTTTTTTTATGAATTTATAACAATTCTAACTTTCATCATCACCCTTTTCGTGTTTGGCGTATTTAAAATACGCCTACGGCTGTTTGGTAATAGATTAAGGGAAATAAGTTCACATTCTCTTTAATCTATTACCAAAAGGAGATAAGTTTCCGTTTTCTTTAATCTATAACCAAACATGATAAGGGTGAATATTTATAAAATTTATTACTTAAATAGATTTTTTTTAATTATTTTAACTTTTGAAACTTTCATACCTTTTATAATATTAAAAAAGTTTTTAGCTTCTATAACTGTAATAACTTTAATATATTTTTTAAAAATCTCTAAATTCTATAATTATTATAACTTTGATAAAATTTATAACTTTTACAATTCCTATAACTGTTGTAAATTTTATAGTTCTTTTTACTTTTACAACTATTTTATGTATAATAATTTTAATAACTTTTATAATTCGTATAAATATTTTAACTTTTATAACTGTAATAATTTTGTTAATTTTGTAATAACTTTTCAAACAAATTTTGGAAAATTTTATAACACTTATAACTTTAATAAATTTTATGACATATATTACTTTTATATGTAACTTGAATCACCTTTATAAATTTTATAACTTTTTTATAACTTTCTGCGATATTTTTTTTTTACCTATATTTTTTTTTACTATATATTTAAATCTAAAATCATTTTGTTTTTATTTTCTTAAATATTTTGCAAACTCATTACTTTAAACTTTCAAATTTTTTGTAAAACATTTTTCTCATAAACAACAATTATTTTTCCAATTTTCACATACTTTCATTTGGAAGTAAACAAAAACCTATAATTTTTGCATAAAAACCTATAATTGTGACATAAATAACAACTTTGTTTTTTCATCTTCGAAAAACGTTTTCAATACACACCCTAGAAAAACCACACTTGAAGACAATTGACATAAAATAACAATTACCATGAAAGAAAAAATTTAAAAGCAAAAAAAAAATGTCAAGAAAATAGAGCTGACAAATATTTATCAACTTTACAAAAGTCATTTTGAGTTATTGAATGGCAAGAAAAATAATATTTAAATTGGCATAAAAAAAAATATAACATAAAGGAAAACTAAGAAAACAAAAGGAAAAATATAGTACTTTGAGTTTAAGGAAAACATTTGTATAGGAAAATTGTTAAATATTAAAGAAAATTTGTGAAAGAAATTAATTTTTACAACAGGGAATATGTTAATGAAAATTTAAAATTGGCAAGCCTAAAATTATTCAATAGAAAATGGCTAACAAAATATAACAAAAAGGAAAACTAATAAAACAAAAGGAATAATATAGTACTTTGAGTTTAAGGAACAAATTTGTGTAGGAAAATTGTTTAATATTAAAGAAAATAAGTGAAAGATATTCATTTTTACAACAGGGAATATGTTAATGAAAATTTAAAATTGGCAAGCCTAGCATTAGGCAATAGAAATTGGTTACAATATAGTTTTTGACAACTTCTCAAGGTGCGTCTTATTGAAATTAGAAAGAGAGTTAAATAACCGGACCTCTTGTTTTGCATTTTAACATTTTTACTGCCTACTTTTAGGTTCATTAAGAAACTTTAATTGTGTGTTGATTTTGCTAACTATGTTTAAGGTTGAATCTTTTCATTTATTTAATTAATTAATTAATTTTCACCCTTTATGTTAAAGAACAATGATTTCCAGTTATAGAAAAATTATTTGGAATAAACGTAAACTGTAAGCAAAAAGTACCAACGGTACGAATTTTTTCCCGGTTTGGCTCCTAAAATGTTCTTCATTCGTTTGCTGCCTTAATGCTTAAGAACAAAGGCTTAAAGTTTGCGGATAATAATTTTCAAAAGAATTTGGTTATAAAAAGTACTAAAAGCATGAATTTTTTCCTTGTTTTGCCCCAAAAATGTACTTTATTTGTTTGTTGTCTTTATTTTAAAAGACATAGCTTTCAAGTTAGCGCAAAATTATTTGGAGAAAAAAGTATTAAAATCACATTTTTTTTAAAAAAAAAACCCGTGTTTACAAAAAGTACCCACCAGTACGAATTTTTACCCTGTTTGGTAGACCGTTCTTTTTTCCTAAGCCCGCAGTCAAACAAACCACGATTCATTTTTATATTCGTATATAGATAAGCATATTTTTTGGAGTAAAATTTTTTTTTATATTTTCTATACTTTTCTAAAATTTTTACAAATTTTTAATTATTTTAGATATTACTTAAAAAAAATTTACTTTTCTTTAAAAATTTAATAATATTCTACACTTTCCTTTAATATTTAGTAACACAAAATTTATTGTTATTTTCCCTTTATTTTATTACAGAACTTTTACGGATAATGTTTATGAGTTACAGTCACGTTTATCCAAAAACCAATAACAACTTTTTACATTTTCCTCTTCTCTTCCAAAAGCATGCAACCCCACAAACCCATCAACTGTCTATGACTGACGACTGACTTCGTCTTATTGCATGAGTAGCTGATTTTGAATGTCTATAATTTTCTAAAACTTCAAATTTAAACGTCATCAGAGAATCTGAAAGGGAACAAAAAAAAATCGACAAATAACTTTGCCACATTAGTGAATTTTCAGTTTTTTTTTTTTGTTCATACTATGAGTGCTTGGATGGAAATATTGAACACAAAACAAACGGAAAGTAATAAAATAAAAAAAACTACACTGCATTCTTCCGCTCATACAAGTGCTCTTGGTGGTGGCACTAGACACGCAAATCGTCGTCAAAAACGCTTAAAAAAACACAGTGGAAATCCTTCAATACAAATAACTGCAGGGAAAACTGCAGTAGCAGTTAACAAATCACCTGGCTTATTGCAGTCTTTAGCAGCCAAATTTACAAAAGCAGCAGGAGATCCAGTGCATTACGTGGCCTTAAAGCAAAGTGAGTTGGAAAAGGGCCCTTTAAACAGTTTTGAAGACGATAGTGATAGAAACTCAGAAACGGCCAGTGTTAGCGACAACAGCAGCAGCAGCAGCAGTGAACAAGATTTATTCGTAACAAATTCCCGGCGAAAACAACAACGTAAAATGAATCGCAAGGGCACCTATTCGATGCGTGAAACCTTTGAAAGTAGTAGACAGGTGAGTTTTGAATAAAATTTAAATTTGATATTTGCATATTTTACTATTAAGCAAGGCGAATTTATTGCAGGTAGTCTTAAAAGCCCTGCTGATAACTTTTTTTTAGCTTAAATCACGGTTGGATGCCAACATTTTGTTTATTCTCTTTTATTGTCTTTGTTTCTGTTTTGTTTTATGTCGCTTTTTGACATTGTACAATGATTTTACAAAAACAAATTGCTTGTGGTTTTTGTACGAGTAGTACCGAGATTACCTGGGATGAATTCGCCTTGCTATTATGTATTCATTAAGTGTTTTGTGTCGCGGAAAAACAAAACTAGGGCAGTTATGTTGAAAATTTAGCCACATGCAAATTTTAATTTTTTTGTGTAATAACCGGCATATTGAGTGGAATCATTTGAATTTGCTCCAAGATACATACATTAAGCAAATTTTTCTGTTTTAAATTTCTTACTCAGCGAACAATTAAAACTTTTAGTACTTTTATAGCCATTAAAAGCTTTACCAATATTTTTATTACTTTTATAACTGTTATAACTTTGGTAAGTTTCAAAACCTTCATATATTTGAGAACATTTATAGCTTTAATAACTTTTATGAATATTTATAAATGTAAGAACTATTATAACCTTTATAGTCGTTAAAACTTCTATAATGCTTATGACTTTTATAACATTTAAAGCTTTGATAACTTTTGTAACTTTCATAATTTCTAGTGCTGCTATAACTTTTGTTACTTTTAAAACTGTTAAAAACTTAGCAACTTTTAAAATATTTATGATTTCATGATGACTTTAAAACTTTTATTTCTCTCAAAACCATTATAACTTTTATAACTTCTATGACTTTCTTTCATTTTTATATCTTGTATAACTTTTATAACTTTAGCAGCCTTTATTACTTTTGAAACTTTTACCAATACACATATTAAACTTTTAAAACTCTATAGCAGTTTTTAATTTTTATAATTTTTATAACACTTATAACTTTTATAATTTTTATAAATTTTGTAACTTTTGAAATGTTAAAACTTTTGTATTTTTTGTAATTTTTATAATGCTTAAAATATTACCCCCCGTATTCACAAACGATTATTAAAATTAACAAACGTTTATTAAGGATAATTTTTATAGTAAATTTGTTCTTTAAACCTTTATTAAATTAAAAAAAATTTTATGAATACAGGCATACAACTTTAAAAATATGTATTATTATTTTTATAACACTTTTTTAACTTTTTAAAATGTCATAGATCTTAAAAGCATTATAAGTTTTATAACTTCAATAACACTGTGCATGAAATTTACACTTTTTTTTCGTGACAAGCCGGGCACATGGCGTTTTAACATAATTCGAGGACGCTGAATCCAGTGGTGCCCGCGGTTTATTTCGAAAATGGAGGAGGTTGCACAATATATATTCGCGTAACTCAAAAATGGTTTAGTTTATTGAAATTACTAAAAAAATCGAAATTCCGCAATAAAATTTCATTTCAGAAAAGTAAAACTTTTTTTCTAATATGAGTAGTCGTTTTTGAAACATAATTTTTTTTTTTGAAAAAAAATTAATTTTTTTATCAAAATTTCGAAATTTTTGTTTTTTAAAAATTCATAAAAAATTAAAAAATGCAGCTAGGCTTCTAATTTTTTGCAGACTTATAAAAAACGAAGCTACAAACAAAACAAGCCATAAATGATTAAAATCTGTTTGCAACTTTTGATTTTATTCACAAAAGTCGACAAATTTTAATTAATTTAAGAATTTCATAAAACGCGATATTTGTATGGGAGCCCCCTAAGAGATGGTGATAAAGGGAAAGTATAATTTGAGAAAATGTTAAGAACAAAAAACTAATGGAGGTCAGTCATACATTGTATCCCACTAGGAGTGACTCCTAGGCAGTTGTGGAACCTTTTCTTCAATATATATGAAGAATATAATGTATATGGAGCATTTCACAGGTTTTTTTGAATTTTTAAATTCTTTATTCAAAATTATGTACATATATATGAAGAATGTGCCAATGCAGAAAATTTATTTTCAATGACATTTTGACGTAAATTTTTTAAATGCGGTTTTTGTGCCATTTACAATACAAAACAAAAAAAAAACAAATAATCAAATGTATGCTATTCCAAAGAAATATGCATGCATTATTACCACACTTTCACTTTGCGGTAGGAATTTTGGAAAATCCACAGTTACCGATTAAAAAATTCTTAGAATTAAGAAATAAAGTCATAAATGCTTACAACTTTGTATTTTATTGTGCTTACAAAACCACACAAAACGGTATTTTATTGTGCAGTCGAAACCGCACTAATCGGTCTTGTAAAAAACTTAAATAACATATTCTATTTTTATACCTGGAACAGGTAGAAATATTAATCGTTCTGGCTTTGTTTTTTTTTTACAAAACATGGTCCTGAAGGTCTCGACAGGTACTTTGATTAAAACAATTACAGTATAAATAAGAGTTCCTCAACCCCTTCACTGTCATATGGAAAGTGCTTGCGAAAGTGATTAGTGAAGTTTAAAGACTTTGACAGTCTTGTATCTAATCAGTTATATTGAAATATCTAAGATGGAGGCGTGTAAAAAGTTTAATTACTTTTATAAAAAATAAGCCAAGTCGCCGTAAAATCACTAATGAAACAAGTACCTTGCATGAATCATATTTTTCTTTAAGTGTTATATATGGTAAGAGTTGGACACCATCAATAGTGTGTACACACTGCATTTACCATTTAAACAAGTGGGGAAAAAATGGAGACGCCATGCCATTTGGTGTTCCAATGATTTGGAGAGATCCCATAGTTCATGTTGAAGATGAGTGTTATGCGTGCATAAATTATACAGCGGGTATGAACAGAAGAAAAATTACTTATATATCTTATACTGCAACAACATATGCTCGATTTCCGCTGCCACATTCTGATGAAATTCCTGTTCCGGATAGCCAAATACCAACAGAACATATTCCTTCAATAATTCATTCTGTTGAAGCGGGTGGGCCAGCTACTTCAATGTATGAACCGTCATGCAGTCACAATGAAATCACGCAAGATCGTCTGGATATAATGGTACGGCGTCAAAAATTATCTCAAAGACAGAGCATTCTCTTAACAAAAGAGCTAAAACGAGCTAATATTTTAGCACCAGGTGTACAATTATACGGGGCTATCAATCGCCATAGACGATTTACGACTTTTTTTAAATCAATTGAGAATAATTCTATCGCGTATTGCACTGACATCCGTGGCTTGGTTTTAACAATGCAAAATGAATATAATCCTGGAGATTGGCGCTTATTCATTGATTCTTCCAAAAGTAGCTTAAAAGAAGTTTTGCTACATGCCACTAATTTAAAAAGTCCTATTCCGATAGCACTAAGCACAAATACTAAAGAGACATACGCATCAATGAAAAAAATAATACAGTTAATTAAATATGAAGACCATAAGTGGAAAATATGCGCAGATTTAAAAGTGGTAGCTCTTTTAAGAGGCATGCAATTGGGCTATACTAAAAATATGTGCTTCATGTGCTTATGGAATACGCGTTTCGATGGCGACCAGTACAATACACGGGATTGGGCTTTACGTGAGGAAAGCAGATTGCATAGAAATAATGTTATTGAATTACCACTTGTGCCGATGGAAAAGATTTTGCTCCCTCCACTCCACATCAAACTGGGTATTGTAAAAAATTTTATAAAAGCATTGAGCCCAGATGGTGTTGCTTTTACCGAATTGCGCCGAATTTTTCCACGATTAAGCGGCATGAAAGTAAAAGAAGGTATAAACTGTAACTACTTTATTAAATTAGATTTATATTTCATATCATAATGTTTTTATTTTAAAGGAATTCTTAATGGACCGGACAATCGTCGTCTTATGAGGACCATCAATTTGAGGTTGCATTGAATGATATCGAGCTATTGGCCTAGAATTGTGTGAAATCAGTAATAGAAAATGTATTAGGAAATCATCGGTCTGAAAACTGGCGAATTTTAATCAAAAATATGCTAACCGCAATTAAAAACTTAAACGTTAGAATATCATTGAAAATACATTTTTTGCATTACCATGCCGAAAAATTTAATGAACAATCACCAGCCGAGTCTGATGAACTTGGCGAGAGATTTCACCAAGTAACAGCCAGGCTCGAACACTGGTATAGCGGCAAACATATTGATTCGCTATTCGGGGATATTTGTTGGAGTCTGCAGGAGGAAGAAGAATAAATTTCTAAATAAAAACTTTAACTTTAACTTTAACTAATTAACAACAAAAATAAATGTTTTAAAATTTTTAAGTTTGGTTAATTTAAAAAATAAAAAAATTTCATCTTTTATGAAAAAATTAAAAGTTGTAGACAGACTTTAATCACTTATAGCTTATTTTATTTGGAACTTTGTTTTTCATATGCGTAGAACCCTAGCCTTAAATTTGGCCCTGCAGCGCCTAGGATGCCCCTAGATGGGTCAAATGTATGACCAACCCCACTTTATTTTTCATCTCAATCATTTATTTCTCATACCCACCGCTATCTCCATTCCTTAAGGGGGCTTCTATACAAAATGTTCAATGCAGACTAGAAATACATTGAAGAAAAAGTTCCATAAATGCCCAGGTGTTGCCCCTAGGATGATAAAATGTATGACTGGCCTCCATTAGTTTTTTGTTCTTAACATTTTCTCAAATTATACTTTCCCTTTATCACCATCCCTTAGGGGCCTCCCATACAAATATTGCGTTTTATGAAATTCTTAAATTAATTAAAATTTGTCGACTTTTGTGAATAAAATCAAAAGTTGCAAACAGATTTTAATCATTTATGTAAAAATGTAAAAAAACAAAAATTTCGAAATTTTGATAAAAAAATTAATTTTTTTTTCAAAAAAAAAATTATGTTTCAATAACGACTACTCATATTAAAAAAAGAGTTTTACTTTTCTGAAATGAAATTTTATTGCGGAATTTCGATTTTTTTTGTTAATTTCAATAAACTAAACCGTTTTTGAGTTACGCGAATATATATTGTGCTATCTCCTCCATTTTCGAAATAACGGTATATCTCGAAATACATAACTGAAATTTAGCTCATAGAATAAATTCGAAAAATGAAAAATGTTGAATATAATATAAAGTTACCTTCGGAAGGAAATAATTCCCAGTTTCTATTTGTTAAAATAGTTGAGTTAAATACATTCAATTTATAAAGTAACACTATCCAGTGAGACACAAAGAATGCTGAAGAAGGCTGTAGCGGGCCAGAAAATGCATTACATTCTGCTGGTGTCTAATAATTGTAAATTTTTCTGTACATTCAATATACCTCATTGCTTTCTAACGGAAGGCTAAGGTAAAATGTAAAAAGAAAATACAATATAACTAGATGACCCGTGCGAATATTTCGCACCGTAATTTTTATCAATGAAAATATTAATTTTTCAATTTCTAATTATTTTTCGTCATTAGTGTTAGAATAAGCTTTAAAATGAGATATCATTCATTAAATTTGATGCGTTGGTATGGGAGATATTTGCAACCGACAAAAAAAAGTGCTTTAGAAATAATATACAATATAATAGTCTGGTAGTGTATAAAGTCATTTCTGAAAAATTGTAGGAATAGAACTATTACAAAAAAGCTTTATAAAATACATAACTGAAATTTAGCTCATAAAATAAATTCGAAAAAATTAAAAATGTTGAATATAATATAAAGTTACCTTCGGAAGGAAATAATTCCCAGTTTCTATTTATCATTTTTATAACACGTAAACTCTTATATCCTTTGTAAGCCTTATATTTTTTTAACTTTATAACTTTTTGTACTTTTAAAACTGTTATAATTTTTAAACCTTTGACGTTAAGAAACATTTATTTTTTTAACTTTAACAACTTTTAAAACCATTACAATTTGTATGACTTCGCAAACGTGTGTAACTGTTTTATTTTTAAACTTTTATACTTTTATAACACTTATAACTTTTTTTTTACAAATTTTTTAACTTTGCAATTTTAAAATCTTGATAATTTATCATAAATTCCATTATGCAAAATAACACGATATTGTTTTAAGAGTGAATTGCATTTTGGTGGATTTTAATCGATATCAAGTGCAAAGTTTTTCGAATCGATATTTTATCGATATTTTCTTTGAAGAAAATTTCTCGATAACTGATTGAACAATTTTTTATGAAATACATTTCTTGACAATTTTTCGAAAGTTTTTTTTTACAAAGAAAATATCTAAAACATTTTTAAAAAAAAATTTATACAAAAACATTTTTTTTTATTTTTCAAAAAAATTTTTTTTCTTTTTTTATAAATTCTCGATAAATCATAAACAATTTTCTGAATAAAAAAAATTATAGTTCTTTGATATTTGCAAAAAAAAAATTTAATTATAATGGTTTTTCTTTGAAGAAAACTTCTCTAAAATTAAAGGTCTGTTTTTCGATTTCGAACGAGACTTCGTTCGCTTAAGTTACGTGTAAAATAAAATTTTATAATTTGGTTTCTTTTAAATGTAAGTTAAGCGCACGAAGTCTTTGTTCGGAAATAGATGAACAGACGTAATTGAATAATTTTTTACAAAAAAACCTCTATAATGACTTAAAAAACAGCTTAAAATTTGAATTTTCTCGATAGTTTTCGAATTTTTTTTTCCAATAAGCAAATTTCTCGGGATTTTATAAAGAAAACTTTCATTTCAATAGTTTTTTTGAAGATTTTTCTATAAAGAAATTTTCTGTATGATAAATTAAGAAATTTTCGGTTTTTCTGTTTGTCTTTAAGCTTTTTGTACAATTTAAATTTAAATCCTTAAAAATATTCCTTTAACCCTTTAATCGTCTCTTTTATTTTAGTATCATTTTACAACAGACAATTTTCACAGCAAATTTCTTAAATTTCTGAAATAGACGAACAGGCGTAAATGAATAATTTTTTACAAAAAAACCTCTATAATGACTTAAAAAACAGCTTATATTATGAATTTTCTCGATAGTTTTCGAATTTTTTTTTCAAATAAGCAAATTTCTCGATATTTTGTAAAGAAAACTTTCATTTCAATAGTTTTTTTTGAAGATTTTTCTATAAAGAAATTTTCTGTATGATAAATTGAGAAATTTTCGGTTTTTCTGTTTGTCTTTAAGCTTTTCATACAATTTAAATTTAAATCCTTAAAAATATTCCTTTAACCCTTTAATCCTCGCTTTTATTTAAGTATCATTTTACAACAGACAATTTTCACAGCAAATTTCTTAAATAAGCGATATTTGAAAAATTTAATTTTCTCTATTAAATTTACACTCACAATTAAGTTGACAAACTCTTTCTTGCAGGACACAAATTTGCACACACACACAGACAGAATCCAATGGCTTGTGAAACAATGTGAGAGTGTGTGAGTTCTGAACACATTCTCTTAAAAGTATGATGACACAATAAAATTGTTACAAATTACAATCTTAATGACATTGAAAGCCAAAAAATAAAAAAGAATATGTAATAAATTTGATTTGAGAAACCTGACAAGATCTAATGACTACAAAATGTTTGAGATTGTGTCTGAAATTTGGAATCTAGTTTCTAGGTGAATTTGGCTATGAACACATTTTTGTATGAGTCCTTTCGAATGACAGGAATCATTAAAGGGGAATTAAAGTTTAATTATCTAATTTTTTCTCCCTTAAAAAAAAAAAAAGAAAACTTGAGGAGTTCAAAAAGGTTTTAAGTTGTTTTTTTTCATTTACTTAATTATTGTGTGCGTCAGAAAAGGACAATGGACAGATAAATACAAAAAACTCTCAAACTCTTTAATTTATTTCAAAACAAACTTTTAAGACTATAAATAATTTATGTAAGCAATTAACACTTTCATAATTACATCAACAACATAATAAATGAGTTAAAAAAAAAAAAAAAAATTACAAACAAAAATCTTAAAAAAAAAACTTTTGTGCTTCCACTGTATAATTCATAAGGAAATGAAAAACAGTTTCTTTTAACAAATCACTTTAACTTTTAACAAACTGCCATTGAGTGAAAATGACGCAGGGCAAGCAGAGCGGCAGTTTATGTTCACAAATTCCGGGAGAAAAATTAGAAATGGTTTACAAATTTGCTAACTTATTGCTTAAATTACTATTATTGATAATAAACTGCAAAAATCATTTTCTCGATAGTTTGGCAAAAAGTAACCTGCAAAAAAATATCTCGATGGTTTTTCGAAAAAATTCTATATGCCAATATTCTATTGGCCACTAGTTTTGAAAGACATACATACATACATACTCAAAAATTTGTTGAGCAGTTCTAATTTTTTACCCTGGAGTTTGTGCCATAAGCTGCAACTCTGCTTGCTACATAATCATAAAGAAATGTTTTCGATAATACCTATGAATAACGAAAAATTGGTATAATCTTGCCGAATTATACACTTAAATTGCAACCTGTGTCCATGTTCTGTAACTCTCACGTCGAGAAACTTTTCGATTGAAATGTGTGGAATGAAACAAAAATGCCTTATAATGAAACAAACAGCTGTTTTTCTTACTAAACTGTGTCTGTAACTTTTTTTGCGAGTACAAGCTGTCACGTAAGGAAATTACTCGCCAATTTACATAAAAAGTGTATCGGTGACATTTTGGTGAGAAAAGTTCCCGCTTTGAACTGTCAAATAATCTTACGAATAAAAATGGTGCGAGAAAAAAATTTTAACACTAAAAAACAATTAAAAATGCAAAGAATAAAAATAATAATATTTTGTTCTTGGCACATTTTTTCATTGTTTAATTATTTTGCTTTTAACATTTTTATAGAATATACGAATGTTTTCAAAGCTCGTTTGCAAACAACACATATTAAAGTCGCACTTTACACTATTTGGTATAGCCGACGGTTGCATTTTCGCCGCCGTCGTGTTACTGACGTTCTAAATGTCTGCAATGTCTCATCGGCTTTGAGTGCAATGTTTTGACATTTGTTACGTAACGACGTTATCTCTTTTTAAATTTTTCGACATGAGTTTTTTTATCACTTTTCAAGAAACGATGGAATATTTTGTTTCACATCTTTTCGATGCGAGCAGTTCTCACTAAAGTTATAGAGCATTGGTACTGGATGTGCTGGTTGCGCTCACTCTCAGGGGCGGTTGATAAACGCAATGCTTGTCGCCCAGTGATTAAGATTCATTATGGAGTATGCCCTATCTAAAGCAGGTATCCATGTTAAGCTATCGTGGGAACAAGTTGCAATGGCTTTGTAGTTTTTTTGTAAAATATTTCTTGTTATTTAAAAAAAAAAAAATTATTTTGTTTTTTCTCAATATTTTGTTGGAAAAAATGTTTGTAGAAACTTTCTCGATAGTAAGTTGAAGAAAAAAATTGGGTTACAAAATGTTTTTTTCCTGATTTTTTTTTTTATTATAGAAAATTTTCGTTCAATTATCGAGAAATAGTTTTCTTCTTTTACTCCACCATTGTCTTCGGGAGCCTTCATTTGAAAAATGGCATTTTAAATGAATTCTTTGTAGTACTTAATGTTGGTCTTTATGTTCCAAAGTTGCTCCCTTTGCTGTTGCCAACACAACTTATAACAACAACAACAGCAGTAATATTCTACCATAAGTCTACCACATTTTGTAGCAATATTAAACATTTAACTGGCAACTGCATGCTTCAAGTAGCAGTAGCAACACAACCATTTTAATGGCATCACTCGCTGTCTGTTACACAGTTTTTTAAAGGATATTTTTTTTTCTTACAAGGAGTCAGTTATTGCGTTGGTAATTGCCAGCGTACAACTATGAAAATGATAAACATTTAATGGACTAAGACGGGCTAAAGATTTGAAATTTAAACTAATTTCGAATTCATATTTCGCATTAAACTCGAGTTTTTTTCTAACATTAATTCACTACAACATGCAATTGACTTTAATAAAATATTCCATTAAAGTTTGTTATTGTTTGCATAAACTTTTGTTTTTTTTTTTGTACTAAAAAATTATGCAAAAATAAACTTCGAATTATGGCAATTTCTACCAACAAACAAACAAATGTTTGTAATAAAAGTGCGAATAGCAACTAAATAAGCAAAAAATAGCAAATATAAAAACAAAGTAACTAAAATAAAAACTTCAGCCATTCATTTGAAAATGTAGACAAACTTCAAGTCACGTTCGTAATTGTAACAAAACTAGAGGAGTAACAAATATAAAAAAAAATAATAGTATCAGTATTATATGAACATTATCCCCGAGTATAAATATTTAAATACGTATCTGAGTCTGTGCCTGGAAATGTAAATGTATTTTATTTATAAATACATTAGATTCGTTAGTACATTCGTACACTTATGCATGAGTATAAATATTTTGCATATTTGCTTACTTGGAATACAAGTATGCAACCCTGGGATTAAGACAAACAAGAGAAAACAGCAAAAACACAAAAATACAAACCATAAAATTTATGAATGAACTGTAATAAATGTGCCCGGAATAATGGAAATGCTTAAGAGGAAACAAAATATTATTTTGTTGAAACATATTGATTGTATGTTAAAGACAAAAAAAAAAATTTTTTTCAATATACGAAATTTTTTCAATTAAAATATCGAGAAATTATCGATGTAGAAAATTTTTCAATAAAAATATTGAGAATATTTTTTTATTAAGAATTAATTTCAATAAAAAAAATAGAGAGTTTATAAAGTTATAGAGAAATTATCAAAAAGTAATTTCAATTTTTGGGAATACAAAATTTTAATTTCAAAAGATTTTGTTATTTGTGCTTAATTCCCAGTTTTTATTCTTGATAAAAACACTTGAAATTTATTGTTGATGGGATAAGCTATTCCTATGCATTTCACTGGTTGCTTAGGCCAGATCATCAGGAAACTTCATCCATAAAGATTTTAGAAAAACTAAAGATATTAAACCAAATAAAACTGTTAAACGTATAAGACTTATATCAACAGTTTTACTTGTAACAATATCAAAGCTTTAACAAAACACATCAACAATAAAAAAGTGGATTTATCTCATCTTACATTCCCCACTACAATTAGTTGAAATTCTCTCAACATTAATTGTAGTTGTAAGTAGGTTAAGAAAAACAAAATGAAAAAAACAACAACTTACAAAAGATGTTGTCAATTAAGTGTTTTTTAGGCCGTGCACTGCCTGTTTATTATCAAAAAGTAATTTCAATTTTTGGGAATACAAAAAACACTTAATTGACAACATCTTTTGTAAGTTGTTGTTTGTTTTTTATTTTGTTTTTCTTAACCTACTTACAACTACAATTAATGTTGAGAGAATTTCAACTAATTGTAGTGGGGAATGTAAGATGAGATAAATCCACTTTTTTATTGTTGATGTGTTTTGTTAAAGCTTTGATATTGTTACAAGTAAAACTGTTGCTATAAGTCTTATACGTTTAACAGTTTTATTTGGATTAATATCTTTAGTTTTTCTAAAATCTTTATGGATGAAGTTTCCTGATGATCTGGCCTAAGCAACCAGTGAAATGCATAGGAATAGCTTATCCCATCAACAATAAATTTCAAGTGTTTTTATCAAGAATAAAAACTGGGAATTAAGCAATAATAACACAATCTTTTGAAGTTATAGAGAAAATTTTCAATAAAATATTGTAAAATTTTCTTTGCGATCAAAAAGATCAATTAAACTTCCGAGACATTTTCCTTTCAAGAAAGTTTTTTTTTTTCAAAAATTAAATAAAAACGGGAAATTTTTCGAAATTTTTTTTTCAATATCACTAGAAATGTTGTTCTCTATTGAAATATTGAGAAATTTTTTTATGGAAAGTTTTTGAGTCCATAACACTGCTTTAAAAATTTTAAGTTTGAAAAAGTACCAAGAATGCCACATGCCTAGATAAGTTAATTGGTGCCTCCTGAACACGAAAAACGCTGTAATTTTTTTTCCTAAGTACCGTTTTTTAGATAACGGTACTTTTGTGTTTTTCGGTGTATGGTCCCAATAAAACCCTTATGGAGCCCAACCGAAAAGTCCGATCGAAACAAGTGGCACATCGTTGGAAAGATAATCGAATGCCTTTAATTACCAACATTTTAACCGTAATTTGAAAAAAATCGGATGAAAAATAAAGTTTTTATTAAGAATTTTGTGGAACGACAATATTTTCATCTCATATAAAATTCCGTGTTTTTTAAGTCCATCAGTTTAAACGTATTTAAAAAAAACGAAATTTTATATGAGATGAAAATATTGTCGTTCCACAAAATACGTAATATTTTTCATCCGATTATTATATACTATTTGGTTAAAAAACAAGTAAGAGTGCTATATTCGGCTGTGCCGAATCTTATATACACTTCACCATTTTGCGAGCAGAATACAGAGCAACTAGACAAAAACTAAATAAAACTGGTAAATATTTTTTTTTAAATAAGAGACAACCGGTTTTGAACTTCGCTTTTCATAAGGGCCCAGAATATATATACCTTATACGGTGTAGGATCAATATTGTAGAAATTACATTTTTATATATACCTTTTTTACCTTCGGTGAAGGGTATAAAAAGAGTAATTTTCGGGAATTCAGGGGTCTAATCACAGCATTCGATACTATCGTATCGAATAAACTATTGAATTTTTTTGCAAACGATAGACACTGGCGTATCGAATGAAAACTCGATAAATGTAATGTCGAGTTACTCGATGTCGAATGCTATTATTTCAAATTCAATACATTTCATTCGATATCGAGTTTCAAGATACCAAAATAAATAATTTCGATGAATTTTGCTCGATATCGTATGCGGTGATTCTGGGGTCTAATCTATTTAGGTTATAACTCATACAAATTTCCGACATTTTGGTATATAAGTCATATACATAGGACATATGGCAGCCCTAAAATTTAGGTTTCTATAAAAATTTTGATGTTTTTTAGCCCATTTTTGGAGTATTTTGCTCATAAATTACCCATTATCTAACCGATTTGATATTTTTATATACCGACGTGTTAAGAAAGAATTTAACCATTTACTTAAGCTATATTTATATATAAACATTTATATTTACTTGTATACATATACTTTAACAAAGTTAATTATAAAAAAGAGTAATTTTTGGGGATTCAGTATTTCGGTTATAACTCAGCCATTTTTTAACCGATTTGGCAGATTTATATACCGACGTGTTGAAGAAGAAATTTACCATTTACTGTAGTTATAAAGCTTGGACTCGGGGAGATCTATGGTTCGCGAAAGTGGGTATTTAAAAAAAAATAATATAATTTTGGTCATAACTTTTTTGTATCTGAACCGATTTTCCCGAGTTTTTTATAAAATATGTTCTACTAAAAATTTTTGATATTTTGATATATAAGTCATATCCATAGGACATATGGCAGCCCTAAAATTTAGGTTTTTATAAAATTTTTTTTGTACGGGAGGTACCACGCCCACTTCTCCAATCCCGCCCACATTTTGGTGTGTATTAGCAACCTTAATGTGTGTACCTAATTTGGAAACTTTGGCTTTTGCCGTTCTCAAGATATACGGAAATAAAAAAATACAACAACAAGGGATTTTTGGAAAAATTTTGATGTAGTCGTGGTTTTTTGCTCATATCTCCGTCATTTTTGGACCGATCTGGCTGAATTTCAATAGCAAACTTAAACGGAGTATATGTGACATAAATATACATCAACCTAGTCCACATCATTTCTGGGGTTTTCGGAAAACCCATTTCAACATACAAACGGACAGACGGACAACCGGATTTGAACTTCGCTTTTCATAAGGACCCAGAATATATATACTTTATAGGGTGTAGGATCAATATTGTGGAACATACAAACGGAATGACAAAGTTATATATACCCTCTTACCTTCGGTGAAGGGTATAATAAAACATTCCACATATTTAATATAACGTAGAAAAAAACGAAATAAAAATTAAAAATTTTTAAAAAAACGTAAAAAATTGGCAAATTTTGAACTTTGATGTGCCATAACTCAGCCATTTCCAACGATGTGCCACTTGTTTCGATTGGAATTTTCGGTTGGGCTCCACAAGGGTTTAAGTGGGACCATGCACCGAAAAACACAAAAGTACCGTTATCTAAAAAACTGTACTTAGGAAAAAAATTACAGCGTTTTTCGTGCTCAGGAGGTCCCAATTAACTTATCTAGGCATGTGGCGTTCTTGGTATTTTTTGGCTGTAAACCAGTGTAATATATCGAGAAATTTGTTTTACATCGAAAATTTTTCAATAAAACATTGAGAAGTTTTCTTATCAGAAAATGTTTTGTTAAAAATTTAAAAAAATGTTCCTTATATAAATAATTACACTGGTCTACAAATTTGAAAAAAAGAACTACAGAAGTAAGAACTTGTGAATTCAAAGAATTGCTTTTGTTCTTCTTAAATTAGGACCTTTCTCTCTTTAACCCCTAAACTTTATTTTCTCTCGTTTTCTACTCCTAAACTATATATTATAGATTAAGTAAATATTCTATCATTCAAATTGACGATAGAAAAATGGGTCTTAAAAGAAAAGCTTCCAAACTTTATAAAAATCACTCTTTATTTAACCATAAATTCCTTCAACTGATATAACCATTGAATATTTTCCTACTTTATAAAATCTAACAAATCCTTTTTTCTACTTAATTGCTATTTTATAAAGTTTTTTTTGTTTTAAAAAAAAAAAAAAAACAAAAAGTTTTTTTTTAACAAATTCTATTCACAAAAATTATAAACAATTCTCGAACATTTTAACAAATTAAAGGCAATTGTTATTAAAAAAGCAGCTTTTAGCCATTTAACACCAATAGTTATTTATACTCTAGAAAAGTACTCTCCCAAAAAACTTCGTTTTTATTTATGGCTACAAAATAAAAGTTGTGTTAGCGGTATGGGGGAGAGAGACACTACAACAATGGGATTTGCGTATTTTAGTTTATGGTTTATTGGCCAACAACAAAAGCTTAAACTGATGAATGGAAATTTTTGTTACTATGAAGACCATGTATGTATGTAGAATGGAAATTTTGTTTAAATGTTGTAAATAACAACCGGAAAAAATAAGCATAAAAGGCTTTTAAAAGCCTTATTAAATTGAGTGGCAAGTCGATTAAACATTTAAAATTGTTACTATCGAGAAATTTGTAATTAAATTTTTAGTTTTTAAAAAATTCATGATAAATTTTTTTGTTTGTCTAGACATTTTTGTTTGTAATATGGAAAATAGTAGGAATTTTTCCTTAATATTTATCATATCAAAAAATTTTCGCAAGCCGTATCGAAAAATTTTTTGCAATAACAAATTTTTTAAAAAAAATTATAAAACAACCAATTCTGTGACAACAATTTAGCAATACAGAAATATTTGAACAAAAAGAGAATTTGTTAAATTCTTCATATCGAGAAATTTTCAGTATTAAATTTTTTGTGTAAAGAAATTTGTACACCAGTTTCGACGTCTAAAAATTTTAGATCCTATTTTTAATTAAGAAATTTAAATAAAATTTTTTATTCAATATCAAGAATTTTTGCTGTAGAGAAATTTTTGAGCAAAAAGAGAATTTTTTTTTTTTTAATTCGTATCCAGAAATTTTCATTTACAAATTTTATTAAGAAATTTTTCAAACCAGTTTTGATGTTGTCCAAAAATTTTCGATCTAATTTTTAATTGAAAAATTTCAATAATAATTTTTTTTTATATTAACAGCCAGGCCTACCGTAGGGATGAAACGATACGAGTACATACAAGTACATATTCGATACTTTTATATAAGTACCAAGTATTTTTGTAATCGATACTTAGCAACCGAGTACCAAGTAGTATCGGTAAAAAAATACTTGGTATCGGTCAAAAGTAGTCGTTTCACTTTGGTATTGAAATTAATCTTAAATTTTTGATTATTTACCAAAGCTGGAGCTGCAGTAACGGTATCAAGAAACAGTTTGACCAGCAAGCATGTCGACTCCGAATACCGAAATCCCGGGATTATTCTAAAAATTTAAGTCCCGAATAACGAGATTTTGGGCTTAGTAAAAATTCAAAAATTTAATATAAATCATACTGACCATGAACCGAATTTTTAACTGGTTGCAAAAAAGTCACAAGTGAATAAATGTTACATGCAATGCATTTTGTACCACGAAAACAAAATCAGAAGGTGTGGTCTTTTTTCTAAGTTAATGATAATAGAACTGCGCACGCAAAATCCACGTTGTGCAAAAAGGTGTTAAAAACTTTAGGGGGTTCTACCAAAGGTATTTGGACACATATTTGTTTAAGTTTATATGTTTGCAATAAAATAAGGTATCAATTACACTGTTCAAAAAATTTACACTTTTTTTGAGACAAGCGGTGCACCTGGCGTTTTAACCTTATTGTTGGCGGTTTAGTAAAATTCTTATACTTGGCCCCTGCAGTGCCTAGGATGCCCCTAGATGGGTCAAATGTATGACCGACCCCACTTTATTTTTCATCCCAACCTTTTATTTCTAACATACCTACCCGTTTTCCTCTATTTCTTAAGGGGGCTCCCATACAAAATGTTCAATGCAGACTAGAAATATATTGAAGAAAAAGTCCCATAAATGCCCAGGAGCTGCCCCTACTGGGATATGATGTACTACCGACCTCAATTAGAGAGAAGTTATTTAATAATTGTATTGCGGAGTTTCGGTTTTTTTTAGCTTTTTCAATAAGCTAAAGCGTTTTTGAGTTTCGCGAACATATGTTGTGTAACCTCCTCCATTTTCGAAATAATGGTATATCTCGAAAACCAGAGCCAACCTAAAAAAAAACACTGGTTTCAGCGTACCCGAATTATGTTAAAACGCCATGTGCCCGGCTTGTCTGTTTTCCAACTAGCATAGTGTTATCAGACGTCATTAATTTGTTTTAGAAGCTTTTTACCATATAAGTTTTTAATACATAATACTTCCATATTACTTTAAAAAAATTACATTGAACTGTTTTATTTTGTAATGAGTTTAATTTTCTTAATGAATTAATTTGTATTTAATACTTATGCATAAACAATCAATTATAATTATATGAATTTTACAAATTGGCTTTTATATATGAAATCCCGAAAAACCCCGATTCTTTCCGGGATCCTGTTTTTTTGAATTAAAAATCCCGAATCCCGGGTTTCAAAAAACCTGGTCTTGTATGGCATCCCTAGTAAACGCCTATAAACCAAATATCGTCTAGGTCCATTTCCTCAATTTCTGGCTATAGAAAGTCCGTTATCATCTCGCGATAGCGAACACCATTCACAGTAATTGCTTGGCCGACCTCATTTTCGAAGAAGTAACCCGATAACGCCGCCAGCCGCAGAGCTAACGGGGCAGCATGTGCATATGTTTTCCCATTTCCTACAGACCCGGTTTTCTGAAATTTGACAATTCTCCCGATTGTGGAAACATTTGGTCGATTATGCTGACCAGAATAATCACGATGTGCACGAAATGCATTTTGATTGAACGCCCATTTTCGTAAAAGGCTTTAACAATCTTAACGCGCTGCTCAATTGTGTACCTCTCAATGGTAGAAGTAGTCAAATACTAAAACAAAGAAAGGTAAATTTAAGTTGCGCAAAAAACTTGACGTTAAGGAGTGACTCACAATTAACATCGTGGATTATTGTTTTGCTACCCTTTATTATATATTTATCATTTTAAAAATAAAATACATATTAACATCTAAAATAAATATATAGTGACATTGTTGATTTCTGGAATAAAAGGTGAATCAAGGTTGTTATCCTGAACGTTCTATGAAATTTTGTTTCCTAAGATAAAAATGATTTTTCGAAAGGAAATTGTTACTACATGGTTGTTAGAAATATAATATGTTTAGAAAGTTATCATAATTAAGTTGTTGGAAAAATAATTATTTTTCGGTCAACAATACTCAAATTCATAATTGCGATAAACATTGATATGTTTACAGTAACTATAATATTGTTGATATTAAATAAAAATAACAATTATTTGTGTACGACAACAATATATTGTTACATGAAACATAGTGTTGTTGCCGTAACCATGCCCAACCATATTTTTTCTCTGCGTGCAAAGCAAGTTTTTGTTGAAGATAAATGTTTTTCGCAACTTATAACATAGAAACCCAGACGCGTCGTTTAGTAAACGATCGAATCAGAAACACTTTTTTAAGTAATCTTTTCGTGTCCGTCCCTCCATCTTGCTGGTTGTATGTCCATGTCAACATTGTGCGAAAAGTAAAGGTAGCAGTTTTTAGATAATTTGATAAAATTGTTAAATATGTTTAATTGTCATAAACGAAACCTATGTAAATTGTAAGAATCGGTCTATAATATCACATAGTCCCCATGCATATTTTCAAATTATTAACATGTAAAACTTGGTTGCATTACTTGCTGTGTTTTTGTCAAATAGTACTGAGGCAATTAAACGAATGAAATTTAGGTATAAGTTTGTCTTGGGAGGTAAATTTTTAAGGCAATTATCCGAATCGGGTAATTAAGCGTATTGCAATTAAACGTGGATTTTTGTTTAAAAAATGGAAGAAAAAAACGGGGATTTAAAAATCGAGGTAAATAAGCGTGAAAGGCATTTAAGCTGGGGGTAATTAACCGGGTTATACTGTATTCAAATAGAATTCCGCATACAGAAATTTGTTTCAAATTGTTTTATCTAGAAAAATGGTTTAAATAAATACTTCAGAAATTACTTTACAAATTTTTTCGAAACCCTTTAAAGGTTCTTAGTAACAGATTGTTGTTTAAGTAGCTTTTGCCAAATGTAGGGTGTATTTCAAATTTTTTATGACAACCATGACAACCAAACAATTATTTTACTTGTCGAAATAAATCCATAAAAACGTTTTGTTCATTGTATTGGTTCAAATTTTACACTCAACATGTCACTTTTTGAGAATCCCGAGAATTTATTGTTACTCCAAAATCTGCTTAATCCTCAAAAGCAAGACCAAGAGGACTCCGATTTTGAAGATGAAGAAGAATCTCTGATAAAAAATAAGCGAAGTAAGTAACCAAAGTTCCTAACTAAAATTACAGAACATACACAAAATTGTCCTTTAGATCCCGGTTCTATAGGTCCCACTGCTAACACCAGCTACAAGAAATCTTCCAAAACTCCAGGCAAATCTCCCTATGATCTTGTAGAAACTAGTAGCTCTTCCACTAAACAACCCTCTACTTTGGAAGAATGGCAACAGCAGCATGAACAAGAAGACTCTGAGATCTTAGACAAACGCAAGACCCCTTCATATACTCTGACCTACCGTCAGGCGGTCGGGTCCGAGGATGTCTACCTACAAATGGGAAATCGCACAAATGCCTCCGCCAGTTGTGAGGATTTAGTAGTCGATATTTTATTACCAAATGATGACACACCATCCGATAAAATGCAATTGACTATAACAGAGTCGGAAGTGATTTTATCTACACCCATTCATCATCTTAAATTGCCATTGATTCACAAGGTAAATGTGGATCGCTGTCGTGCTAAATACCAAGCTGATGAACACAAACTATCATTGACTTTAAGGCTGCAAAGAGAATTGGATTTTGTAAATTTCTGAACTAAAAAAAAAAACGTTAATAAACTTTTATATTTTTCCAATATTATTTGAATGAGAGCTTTATGCTTTTTTTTATTACATTTTCAACGCTCAAGGTTTGGCCGCAGTAAAGAAAAGTTCATTGAAAAGTTTTGTTTTCCCATAAAGTTGCAATTTATTATTCGGCCAATTTTCTGGTGTTACACATTGTTGTGGCATCGATAGTAAAAGTTTTGTGATGGGATTTTTCAAAATATTTAATAAATGTAATTTTGGTTTAAAAGGAGATGTCGAGGAAAATGAGGAAGTGTTTAAAAAGAATGTCCTAAATTAATTAATTAAATTAATAAATTAATTAACTTAAAAAAGGTGATATTATTAAGCGATTGTGAACTAGACTATAATCAAGATAGAATATAGTTGAAAGTATAGAAAGTCGATAAAAACTATAACTAAGGTTTTAGGCTAGACTATAATCAAGAGAGAATATAGAATATATGTACTATAGTTGAGAGTATAGAGAGTCAAGCTAGACTTTAAGAGTAGACTAAATACTATAGATAAGTGGAAATTTTATTGGGGAATATATCTGTGGCTTGGTGCTAAAAGGGCCAATGTCAATATTTTTCTGTTGTTCGTTGCATTAGGTGTTTTCTCTGAACATTTTTTTTTTTTTTTGATGAAGCAGCCAATGTTTTTAGCTTAGAACAGCGTCATAAGGGGTTTGGTAGCAAATTTCAGACACTACGTAGACTCGACTCCAGGTTTTTGGGTAGACAATAGTCGATGTTAAGGACTAAACTATAGTCGAAGCTATAAACTTAAATAAATTAGCAGTTGTAAAGCATGCATTTATTGATACTTGACTATAGATTTGTCTATAGTCGAGACTATAGAAGAGTTGTTCTTGCAATGAAAATTGCTACTCAAAGTATGAAGTATATAAAAAAAGAATACTTTTTTGAACTTTCTTTACAGGCTCGTTTTCAGAATTTGTTCGATTTAAAATCCACTTCATTTCAACGTTTAAGACTTCTTCAGCCTTATTTTGGTTGTCGTTGTCGTCATCGACAGTGTCGATTTTGCAATAGATTAAAGTGACACACAGCCTGCGTTCTTTAATCTTCTACAAAAAACGACACTGTCGATGACCACAGCACCAACCGGAATAAGGCTACTTAGTCTGGGTCCACACTATGAAAGTTTTCTTTCAGAAAGTGTGAGTTTATTGGTGAGAGGGGAGAGAATAGCAGCATGTTCTCTTCCTCTCTCACCCATAAGCTCAGACTTTCTGACATAAAACTATTGCGAACCCAGACTTATAGCCATAGTTGTAGACTAGACTATCATCGACGTTCTGCACTAGACAATTGTCGTGGTTGTAGTCTAGAATAAATTCGAGGTTGCAGAATAGGCTAGAATAGATTGATGTTGTAGAATGGAGTAGATGATTGCTGCGGTTGTAGACTAGACTTTATAAGGGTTGTAAACTCTACTAAGGTTTAGGCTGTAGACTAGACTATATTCGAATATATTTACTGGATTATAATAGAAGGCCCAAACGCACTGATCAATATACTCATCAAGCATTGTGGTAGTATTAGTGAAAATGTGTTAGGATGTGTCACACCGACGATGCTGGATAGAAAATCAAAAAATTTAGATATGACTGTTAATATTACGTCCAGCACACGTACACGATTGAATTAGCCTGCTGGATAATAATTTGACTAGTGTATTTGGCCCTTAAGACTTTAAACCTAAACGGGTCTATACACGGTCAAAGTCAAGCGCTATATAGATATGACGACGAATATTACGTCAAGCACACGTACACGAGTCAATTCGCCGTGATTAACCGTGCATAACCTCATATTCTATTTTAAAAATGTTTTTCTAAATTTAATTTTTCTGCCTTCTTCTTCTTCTACTATTTCAACTAACACTTATAGTATTTTGTCATATCTTATAACCCATCTTTGTCATGGCTCTTAACCTCAACATTTTTTTGTGCTTTGTTGGTATTTTGTTTTAAATTTTGTAATATTTTTTTTTTAATAAAATTTATTTCAGATAAATTTTTGCAAATTGTTTTTTTTCTGTTTGGTTTAGTGGTTTTGTATTTTTTGTATAATTTTTTTTTTTTTTTTTTTTTGCAATGAAACGTGTCTTGCAACTAAACAATAATAAAAATTTGTCTATACAAAAATGTGGTTGATATTCCGTAAAAAAATTTGGAAATATAATAAGAAACTTGCAGGACTAAAAAGAAAAATATTCTATCATGTGTGAGTGTGGGGGGTTTTGCAACAAACTGAAATGTGGTCAAGCTTTTCCTTTTTCTAGCTTTTTTTTTCAAAACAAAATTTAAAATAAAATTGTAAAATGAAGGCATGAATATGGGAGATTAGAAAGGCAAAGAAAAAGTTAACTAGAAGGGAAGGTTTGCAGCAAACAAAATTAGCATTTTCCTCCAACTTCGTGCTAAAAATTTCGAGCTTAATGTATCTTTAAAAAAATTTCTTAAAATTAATAAAATTTCTTTAAAGTTAAAGTATTTTTTAATACTTTGAATAAAAATGTTAAATGCGTCTTTAAGAAACTTATGTATGTATTAAAATAGATTGATGTTTTAGAATAGGCTAGACTATTGCCGAGGTTGTTGACTAGGCTATATAAGGGTTGAAAACAATACTATAGCTATAAATACAATTCTGTGGCTTTTTGACAAAACATCATCAGTCGAGAAAAGATTTTTTAAAAAAACTCGGCGAAAAAATCATTTTTATCAAACTATAAAAAAACCAAAATTAAAGAAAAATTTTAAAAACGTTAACAAAAATGTTTTTTAATGAAAATTCGTATGATTAACAACATTTGTTTCTACTTTTTAAATTTGACTTAAGAAGTTTTGTCAAAATGCCACAGAATTGTATCTTTTTTAAGAACAAGTTAGAGTGCTATATTCGGCTGTGCCGAATCTTTGATACCCTCCACCGACAGTTCACATGTTTAAGGAGTAAAATCTGTATGATGTTATTATTATCATAAACTGTGACGGTTTGTTATTAATTATGGTTTTAGGCGACTAAACTGTTTTCCGGTAGTAGGGTATATATGGAGCCTAGGGTAAATTATGGACCGATCATCACGAAATTTCACAGCGGCATTTCTAGTCCTTTAAAACTGTGACGTAACAATTTCTGTTATGCTAGCATTATTAATTATGGTTTTAGGTGTACTAAACTGTTTTCCGGGAGTAGGGGTTCTATGGGGCCTAGGGTTAATTATGTACCGATCATCACAAAATTTCACAGTATCAGTTATAGTCCTATAAAACTGTGACGAGCCAAAACTTGTTATTATTGCATTATTTTTAACGGTTTTAGGCGTACTAAACTGTTTTCCGGGGGTAGGGTTTATATGGGACCTAAGGTAAATTATGGACCGATCATCACGAAATTTCACAGTGTTATTTCGTGTCCTAAAAAACTGTGACGAACAAACTTTTGTTACGCTAGCGTTATTTTTTACGGCTTGAGGCGTACTAAACTGTTTTCCGGGAGTATTATTTATATGGGGCTTAGGGTAAATTATGGACGGATCATCACGAAATTTAACAGCGTGATTTCGAGTCAAATAAAACAAATTTTTGCAAAATCTTATCTCATTCCGTGCCTTTTTCCAGCATTTATGTTATTTTTTGTAACAAAATTATCAATTTTTTTTGGTGGTGGTTCCACATTTTGATTCATAGCTCTGGTCCTACTAAACCGATTTTGCTGGATTTCAATCCCAAACTGCTTAGGATAACTACAAGCAATTTGGCACCAAGTTTGTTCATTTGTTTTGAGTTGTTAATTTTGTTAATTTCTTTTGAGTTGTTCAAAAGTGAGCGTGTTTTCAACAGACGGACAGACAGACGGACATGGCTAAATCGACTTAGAATTACTCAAGGACCCAGAATTTATGGGGTCTGAGATGAATAATAAAAAAGTTTCACACGGAATGACAAACTTAATATACCCTCTTCACAACTAATTGTGGTGGAGGGTATAAAAATGTGTCTCTAGGCAAAAAAATTTTGAAATTTCTTTTTGGGAATTCAAAAATTTTTTTTTTTTTAATTATCAAGATTTTGTTTGTCGTGCTTAATTCCCAGTTTTTATTCTTGATTAAAACACTGACGAGGACAATAGAATGAAACAATTGGTTTTTTAATTTTGTTTTTTCTTTTTACCCACTTACAACTACAATTCGAGTCGGAAAGAACCCAACCAATTGTAGGGGGATGTAAGAAAAGATAAACTCACTGTTTATTGTTGGTGTTTTGTTTAAGCTTTGATATTGTTACAAGTAAAACTTTGGGTGTTTAAAATTCTTATTCGCTTTGGGGTCTTATATGTATAATATTTTTAGCTTTTCTAAAATCTTTGGAAAAGGTTTCCTGATGATCTGGCCTAAGCAACCAGTGAAATGCGCATAGAGGCTAGCTTTCCCTCAACAATTTCAACAAATTTCAGTGTATTTATCAAATATTAAAAATTGGGAATTTAGCACGTCATACGAAAATCTTAATACTGAAATTTATTGTTGATGGGAAATAAGCTATTACTATGCGCATTTCATTGGTTGCTCAGGCCAGATCATCCGTTTAGTTTTATGTTAAGCAAAGCAACCTTTTTCATGAGTGTATTCCAAAGACATTTTGTTTAAACTTTTTTCTAGTTGTCTATTCTCTGGGTTATAGAGCAAAAAGACAAGTTTTTGTTGTATGACTAAATGTAATCGTTAAAGGGACCTTAGAAACTCTAAAATGCTTTGCTATTTTTACCCATATTTTACAACACACGATTGCTCAATAAAATCCACAATAAAATGTTTGTCGAATATAATGCCACTACAACTAGAGCACTTGCACACACCCACACCCACACACACATACACAAATAAAAATATAATAAAATTAAAAAAAAATAATACCGGAAATTCAAGTTAAACTATTGAAGAAGGGCAACAGTAGAAGGCATTTGCCTTATATATTCTTTTATACTTTTATACACTTTTGCTGCATCCATAGAATACCACAATTGAAAAGATAATCCCAAATAAAGCACCAGCCACAGACACACCTTCCAACTCACACTAAAAACCCAGAAATACTCTTATTGTGAACGAAATTCTTTTAGATTCCGAATAACAAATCTATTATTTGATAATTCCAGCAAATTATTTTTCACCAAAAGATACACTCTTGTAGTTGAAAGGTCAATAAGTTTTGTAATATTAAGTTTTAAGTGCGATTTATTTTTTCTCTCGTTCGACATCTCTAAAAAGAAAATGCAACAATTTGTTGCTATTTCAAGCATAAAAAAATCCTTAAATAAATAATAAAAAGATTAAATATGAAAAATTTAAGAAAAAATTAAAAAAGCCCTGCTGAATCTCGTTTAACATTCACCGTAGAAGTTGATGCTATTTTTTGCATGAACGTTGACATACATTTGACTGATATAGACGTTGTTTATAAAAAAAAATTGCTTCTTATTGTGAATCAGAGAAGCATTCTACAACGGTGCACTTTTAGCTATTTGTCCAACCTCGGTAAAAAAGATAACAAAATTTTTCGGAAACATGCACAGAAAAAATTATTTTTCCAATTCAAACAAAAAATTTGTAGAATCAAAAAATCTTTTGTCTGAAATCGGTCCTATAAATAAATTCGCATATTCAAACAATTTATTTGCATTTTGTTTATTGAAAAAAACACTGATTTTTTCAAACAAATAATTTAACTGAATCAAACAAAAAGTTTACTGAATTTCATATACTAAATTTCAAAAAAAAAAAAAAAAAAAAAAAAAAGGTTTTTGCACAAGGAATGATGCGCACACAAGCAGGCACTGTATTAGAAGATATTGGCAGAGCTGCCGGCTGGCTTTGAGACACATTTTTTTGTTGGAATAATTTTTGAACGAAGTCTTTTTATATACACACAATTTTTTTCGTCATCACTCACTGTTGCTGTATCCTTTCCTTTGCTAATGAAGAAGAAATGTAACCCAAAAACGGCGACAGACCGACTCGATATGTTTTTCGTCATCATTATATTTTTGTATTTGATGTATTTAAGCAAACAGTTTGAAAAAATTGAATACGGGATTTTGGTTTTTTTTTTAACCAACTTTGAAACCAACCAAAAATTTATTTTGTTTCTTATAATGTTGTTGTTGTTTTATGTTGTTTAAAAAGAGTGAAACGTTTTTTTACCTGTTATTTTTTGTTTTTTTTTTTTTACTTCAAATCTCTTCATCTTTCTTACTGTTGTACTTTTTTAAAGCGTCCAAAAATAGACTGTATGTGTTTTTTGTTGTAGTTCTTATATTTCACATTAGGAAGTGTTGCTTACGATCAAAAAAAAAAATACAAAAAGACTACAACATTAAAAAGCGTTAAATATATCATACAAAATTATGAAAACTTGAAACCAATAGCGCGTGTATTATATTTTTGAATGGTTGTCAACATTTTTGTTGGTTAAATAAAAATCAAACAAAAATTTTAATTGAATCAGTAAAAAAATTTGTAGGAATTAAAAAAATTTTCAAACAAGCGTTTGTTTGAAAATAATTCGGCAATAATTTTTTCTGTGTGGTAATTAGTAAATAAAATCAGAAATATACTTTTTGACGACTTACGCTTTGAGTGTGTCAGAAAAGTTTTTCCTAAGCCGTTAAAAATTTTTTATTTATTTATTTAAAATATCTTATCTATTTTATAAATTAACTTTTTGATCTCATATCTTGAGTACGTCATTTTTTGTATCTAGATCATAATAATACGGAATTTACATATAAAACCGCAAGGTAATAATTTATTTTTGTAGTATTTAAGCATTTCTTTTACCTACTTTGTAAACAAGTTCCCTTACGTTTTTTTTTATAAAAGTTTTTTTCATTTATTAAAAAAAAAAATTTACTTTGTATCACTTATATGGAGCGGGATCCCGGGAAAGCGGGAAATTTTTTTAAATTTCCCGGATCGAAAAACTCCGAGAAAAAAACTCTAGTCTTATAGCTACTGGCCTATCAGCATAAAATTTTGTCTTGACATAGTGGCTATCGTAAAAGTTATTATCGCCAATGTTTATGTTAAATAATAGTAATTGTATGGAAGCTATAACGAAATATGAACCGATTCATACAAATTTGGTAGAATGATTTAGATTGCAATTAAACTTTAGTGTTCTGCTCGGTAGATATGTGGAAAACGTTAATAGTGTTTGTGTAGTAAGACATTAAAAAAACGTTTCTGTGTTGTGATCTTCGAACACAAAAATAATACTGTACTTAGACAACTCAACAAAGAGATGAGAACATTTTATAGTGTTCTGTTTTTTTTTTTAATACAAACTTCGTTGTGTTCAGTTCAGTTCGTTCGTTTCAGTTGTGCTTTGCGCCTTTTTGGATGGTCGAGAAATCAAAACAATTTTTACGAGCCAGCACAAAATGTTGTCACAAACATAACATGTGCACAACACACTCAGCCAATTCGTGCAGTGGCCGTGCAAATTTCCAAACAACAACAACAATACTAGTGAGAAGCTTAACAAAATTTTAGTTAACCTACTTAAGATTTGGGTTTTGTTTAAATGTTTTGCTCTTTTATCAAAAATAATGATAATTTTCCGCATTTCAGATAACCTTGATTAAAGGTTGTTTAACTAAACTAAGCTTAAACTTATTTTTTACAAAAAAACAGAAATTTTTTATAAATTTAATAAACTAAACTAAACTGAATAAACGAATTAAAAGTTCACTTTTACAAAGTTCAAGGTTTTATAATAATTACTTTAAGCTTAACATGATTTAAACTAAATTTAGTCTAATTCTAATAAAAATTGTAATACAATTTTAACTTAAACTTAAGATGCATGTTATACATTTTAATTAAACCTGATTTAAATCAGTTTAATCAAATAAAGGTAAACTTAAATTTTAATAGCTATTGGCTAAACTTGATTAAAACCAGTTTAGTTAAACTTAGTTTAACCTAAGTTTTTACCAAAAATTAAAATTTTTTTAGGTTTTTCTTTAAATTGTCTGAAATTGATTTTTTTCAATTGCTTCTGTTAAAAATTGTTGGTTTTTCCCAGAACAACATGAGGTTAAACTTAGTTTAAATATAGTTTAACCCAATATTTTTCGTACTTCGAAAATCTTGTAATATACCAAATTTTCCTGCATTATTAAACAAACTAAACTTAGAAAAAACCGAGTTAAACTAAGTTTAGTTAAACTTAGCTCAAACATACGTTAAAGAAAATCTATTTAATGACCAGTTTTATATTTTTCCCAATAAATTAAAATTTTTAAATTTTAAATGAAAACTTGGTTTCGTTAAACTCTGTTTAAACAAGTTAAAGTCTTTTTTGTCTAGTGAAATTAAACTTGATTTAAACATAAGACTTTTATAATCTATAAAGTCATTTCGTTACATCCTACAATCCTAGCAAGTTTAAATTTGCCACTTTTCGTCCTTTTTTTCTACCAAAAAAGACCCTAAAATTCCCCGAATTGCAGGGCATTTGCTATTTACTACTGCTACAACAAAATTCAACGCTCTTAAAAAAATAATGAGCTGGGAAAATTTTCTTATTTTTCCACTTAGAAAAAAAAAGAAAACAAAATCTACTCCCACAACAACAATGACAACACTAAAGCTTAATTTACTACAAAAATGTCGAGATTTCTTAAGGACTCATTATGCAAACAAAACACATTCACAATAACGAATAGTGATGGAGATACATCTCAAAGTCAAGAGTGGCCTCAAGTAAGCTAAATTGTGGAGAATGTAAAAGTGCTTGAAAAATATGTAAAGAGATAATAAGCAAATGACAAGAAAAAAATGTAAAAAGGGAAGATTTCAAAATTGTTTTTAAAAAGTTTTTACAAAGGGCACTTTTTTAAAGAAAAATTTCTTTAAAATATTTTAACTATTTTAAGTTAAAGTTGGTTTAAGCAAGTTTAATCCATTTGCCACTCGCATTCCAATATATTTTTTTTTTTAAATTTAAAAAATTTCTTATAGATTTTACTTAAACTTGACTTATGGCTATTTTCTCAATGTATTGATAAACTCGCTGTTACTTAATGTCAACAAAAATTTATTAGAGCGATAAACTATCCGTTAACGATTTTGGATTTCTCAATATACCGACAAAAAACATTGTTTTCAGCTGGCAACACCTCTCAAAATACGTGTTAAAGCATGGAGTCAGCTGATTGAATTTATCTGTGCGGCAAATAAAAGGAAAATAAATAGTTGGCAGATGAGTGCTGGTTAGCTTTGCGACAGAATATAAGCAAGTTAGACATGTGCAGTTTTTCATTGGAAAAAGAGATAATCGTGTAATGAGAAAACGGCCATTAAACTTGTTTAATTTTACTATTAATGGCTAATAAATTACTGATGGTTTAAACGCTGGTTTAGTTGAACTAAACTTGAATTTATATGTAGCTTAAACTCAGCAACTATAAATCAGTGTCCCATGTATTATATGTTGTTAAAAAAAACATGTGGCAGCACTACTATAAAGCTAATCAAATTCATATGGTCTGTTTTGGTAGTTTAAACGGCCAATTTTATGCGTTTAGAGATGGTTAAAATGTTTATATTTAAAAAGGTGCGGCGTTTCCTTATTTCGCTACTGGCCACTCAGTTCAGTTGCCACCCGTAATCGACGAATAAGTTTCTTTTTGGTTTTTATAAAAATTTTGCTTTTATTATGTTTAAATAAATAATTTAGTTGTTGATTTGCAAAACTATTTTAAGAAAGTTTGTCTTAACTTTGACTAAAACTGGTTTAGCTAAACTTAGTTTAACTCAGCATTTATTTTAATTTCAAACAATCTCGTTCTTTTTTTAAATTAACAAATTACTTATAAAATTAATTTAAAGATTTAAGTTAAACTTAGCCCAGAAAAGTTTAAGTAAACTGAGTTTAATCTGGGTTTTTTTTAAATTTCAATGTTTTAGACATTTATCTTAAATTTGTTACCAAATTACAAACATATCTTTAACATTTTAGCTAAACTAGGTTAACGTTCGTTTTGCAAATGGTTAATAAATAAGTGAATGTTTAAACGCTGGTTTAATTGAACTAAGCTTTAACTAATATGCAGACTGAACTCAAGTCAGTGCCCCATATACTATACGTAGCTTAAAAAATAATATTGTGGCAGCAATACGATAAATGTTTTCAAATTCATATTGGGTATATCGGTAGTTTAAACGCCAAATTTTAAACAAATTTAAAACCAAAAAGAGAGCTCAACTTGCACTGATTTATAAGCCCTAAGTGCAGTTCAAGTCGGGGTTTTATTAGTCTTTTAGCAATTTCTAAAATATTTAGTTTTTATTGTGTACAAATTTTGTTTTAGAAATTTTTGATATTATTCGAATGTGTATTCTAAGTCAAATTACAATTCTCAAAAGCTTTTATACTTTAATAGTCTTATTCCTTCAATATTTTCTAGGAATATTTCCTATACCATATCAGAATTTTCTTTTGTATTTGTTTGTATTTTGTTTTAGGTTACTTATTGAAACGGGCTTAACAAAGCTAAAGCTGTAAATCCCATATTCATTAAAAAAAATTTTGATTTATAAAAGGTTTATTGAACAAATTTTCATAGGAAATTAGTTTCTTAAACATTTTATAAACCTGAAATGATTTTTATGAATATGGGGATTGGTCTTTAAGCCTAAGGCCGGTTTCTTGAGTTGGTGATTAAGTTTAAATTTAGTTTAACGTGGTCTGAAACTCGCATTATTCCGGCGAAATGTGTTTGTTTACATTATTTCATTAAAGAACAACATTTTTAGCAAAACTTAGCCGTTCCATCAAAATTTTTTATACTCACTTAGTAATGGCGGCACAAATCTGTTTTCAGGTTAACTAAACCTAGTTTAACTGAGATCTCAGAGACCCAGCCTTAGACTTATTAATAGTCAGTTTTCTATACTGCAAACATGTTTTCATAACTTTATTTATGAAGAGTTTTATTAAACTTTGTTTATATGAGGTTAAACTCTGTTTTTTTTCAACTTTTGAATAACATTGAATACTGCAATACTAGTTTTGTTAAATTGTAAATATGTTTTTATAATGTTAAATAAACTTGGTTTATAACGGTTTTACTAAACTGAGTTTATTTCAAAAAGTTAAGTTTTTACTTTAAATTTAAAACAATTTTAGGTTTTGCTTGACAATATTATTCAATCTATTTAGACCTTTTACCTTGTCCTTAACTTAGTTAAAGCAAGTTTAGCTAAACCAAGTTTAACTGAAGTTTTGCTTTAGTTTTTAACGGTTTATTTATTTATTCAATAAAATATGTTAACTATTGAAATACGTAACTAATTTTAATTAAACTTAGTTAAAGAAAGTTTAGCTAAACCAGGTTTAAAGGGATTATTTAAGTTTAAGGTAACTTTTGTATAGCCCTGCGTTAATACCTAAATATTCTTCAAAATAGACCTTAAAATATTAGTACCAGATCCATCCAGAATCATTTTCTGAGTCGATTTAACGATGTCCGGCTGGCTGGCTGACTGTCCATTTCAACCTTGTGCACAAAGTACAGTTCGCAATTTTGGAGATAATATGATAAAATTTGGTTTATATGTAGGTTTTAATTTTCACATGGTCCAAGCCTATTGAAAATGCTAAAAATCGGTACATTTACATTAGACTGGCCCACGCTTGTATGGAAAAGTAAAAGTACAGTCCAATACTTTCTCTACAAGCTTGATTTTGTTTCTTTTATTAAAATATATGTATGTATATACCAAAAATTGGATCAATAGGACAATATTTAGAGATCGCGATGAATGGCGACTTGCATTTACTTTTGGCTTATCATTATTGTACTTGTTTATGTGTTGGAGATACTTTTTCACACTTTTCTTTGATCTTTACTACATAATTATTTAACTTATTTTGAATGCAGAATTACAAGAAACGAGTTTAGAAGGATTATGTTGAAATTTCTGACAGTGAGTCAGATTCATCGCACGAAGAAGTTAAGTTTCGCAAAAAACAAAATACAACTTAACCAATAAAAATGAAAACTGTTTTTTAAAACGACTTTATTGGATCTTTTGACCGTGTAAGTCTATCTAACCCCGAAAAATCTTTTAACTATCGCAACCTCTAAATATTGATCGATTGTGCTCAAATTTGGACTGAACATTTTTAAGCACTATTCGAATAGGATCAGCGTTGTAGACCGCGAATATTCGATACTTTTGTATTTTGGGCACCCTAATATACATATATCCCCCAACCAAGCTTCTTTCGGAAATTGAGCCTTTAGGTCAATAAATCATTTTATTATGTTGGTATTTAAATTAAATTTGGTCCAAACTTATTTGATTGCAAACTAAATAAATCATTTTACCAAATTTTATTGGAATCAGTCCATGTTTGACCTTATTTTCTATAAGAAGTTGCAAATATCTATAATATTCTGCGAGAACTTTTACATGAATCTTAACCTCACAGCATCATTTTGTTCGGGCGGATCCATGGGTCCCAAATAGGCTTCACTCTCGAAAATCTCTTTTTAAATACCATGTTGTAGGGTATTATATGTTCGGGCTTGTTCTTGTTACTGTTTTTTTAATCAAGTACAAGGCCATCTTACAATGCAAATTTTGACCTTAACTCTAGGGCAACTTTTACACGAGTACTTAAGTAATTGACAGCCGTGATGAAAACAGAATTCAACTAAATGACAATTGAGTTAACCTCATTAAAAGTAAATTTCATTTTTTTATTTATATAAATAAAAAAGCAAAAATGCCTAAGAACATTTTGCTTATTGGAAAACATATTAAGAAAAACTGTTTCTTCTTTAAATTCTTTTTAAATTAAAATTTAAGGTGCTGTTTTGAATACAAAAGTAATAATTTTTGAAAACTTTAAGGAATTTTTCCTAATGACTTTTCTTTTGGAGTTTAGTTAAGGAAAATTAAATTGAATTTCCTTTAAACTAAGTGACAATTTCCCAAACTTAAAATTCAATTTTTCAAGTGTGTTCACTTAAATACTTGGCACTTTTTTTTATGAGATATTAGTTAAGCTTTAGGCAAAGACCAGCTAACACTTCTTCTCTTGCTTTTGGTCAATAAGGTTTTCCAGTTTTTCTCATACTCTGCCTTAAACGTATTGTTGACTTTAGCTTCTTGTAAATACTCAGAAATCATTTATTTTTGGTAGGAAGTCTTAGCCATAGAAGAACGACTGGAAAAGATATGCAGTAAGAAATAAATCCAAACACAGACGAAATTTGTAGAGAACATTTTTTAATTTTTCCTTGTTTTTCCAGAGAAAGTTTCTGCACTAGTCGTTTTTCTATCGTCTTAACAGAAAATTTCCAACTTAGTTGCTTTAATTACTTTGAAAAATGTTCTTTGCATTACAAGCTTAAATGTATTGTTTCGTCATAAATACTCAAACCGAAAAAAAAGTAAAAACTATTGTATGTTTTTAGGCGAACAACAGCTCTTAAAAAGTAATGCACACACACACACACACACAAACACACACAAACATTCAACAACGTTATTTGCTAGTTTTCATTACAAAAATTTCATAAATATCAAAAGCAAAATTGTGTTAAATCCTGGCTGGCACTGTGTATAAGTCATTGTTGAAATTTGCACACAAACGTAAAACTGCACTACTATAAACACACACACTCACACGCACACCCTTAAAGTTTGTCATATTCATAATGTGCACTAAATATCCTTTTCGGATGAAAAGCATGAGTAAAAGAGAGTTTATGAATGATTGTTGGAAATTGTATGAATAAATGTACATACAAGTGGGGTGGTTAGTGTATTTATGTGCGAGTCTGAATGTTAATAAAATTCTTTGGCTTTTACTGAAATGACTTACAGTGGAGGAGGAAACTGGGAAGTAATACACAATCTTGCGTGTAAGCAGACATTCGACTTTAATAAAAGTTTAGATCTAATTTTAGGGTTATTTGCAAACGTTAGCGGTCCAAAGCCTTATCTCATCTTTAATTGTAGTTTATCCTTAGCATTAGGCCCCTATTACGGTCCACAAGTAAACTTTGATGTATTGCGGTGAAAAAAACCATCAAAAAATTACAACTCAACACCACCAGTTGTTTTATTTACAACTCAACTGAGTTGAGTTTTGAAACGTAATAAGGGCCTTAATCATTGAGCCACATTGGTATTAATCTTAAGTCAAATTTAATATCTTTAATGGGTAAATTATAGTTTCAAATGTAGGGCTTCAAACTTAATATAACTTACAGGTCAATAATAGATTCCAACGTATTTATCTTTGGTCTTTCTTAGGTTTAAACATCGGTCACATCTGAAATTAAAGCATTTCAAACTAAGCGTTTTATGTAGGACGTATTTAAAATAAGTTGTTGGTCAAACTCATCATCAATCCTTGGACAATTTCAGCATCAATTGTAAAATAATCTAAGCATTAAACATAAATCAAATCTTGTCAATAATCTTAGGTTAACCTTGGCATCAATAGTTGGTCAAACTAAGCTTTAAACGGAGACCAAACTTATAATCAATAGTAGTTCAGACTTACCTTAAAACATGGAACAAACATTGGTCAATAGCATGTCATACGGGAAATTAAACGTAAAACAATGTAGGCAACAACCACAAATCAAAGTTAGCACTAATCGTAGATTAATCTTGGCATAGAAAGTCAATCTCATCACCAATCTTATGTAAAATGTTTGTCAAAATTGACATTTATCTTAGGGAATACTTGACATCAACCGCTAGACAATCTAAGCCTCATCAATCTTAAGCTAAAGTTTACATTATTTCTAAGTAAATTAAAGCTTTATTATTTTTGGGTCAAACGTGTCATTAATTTTTAGTCAAACTTAACAACAACCGTGGTCGGTCTTTAATATCGATGGTACTTCAAACTTAGCTTCAAGCAGGGGATGTATCTTGACATCAATCGTTAGACAAAATTAATATTAATCATGGGTCAAACTGAACATCAAATATTAGACAATCTATGAATAAAAAATGGGACAACAAATTATTATTAACAAATTCCAAGACAAACTTCCAACATCAAATTCATAGTCAAACTCAACATCAATTGTAGCGCCAAACGTAGGTCAATATTCCAATCGATCTCAAATAAAAAATTTCATGATGGTACAAACTTGACATTGGTTCAAAGTTAATTATAGCTTTATAGTCAAAATTTACAACAACTGTGGTCTCAAACCTCGATCAACGGTAATATCGATTACATTTCAAACTTAGTTGCAAACATGGGATGTACCTTAACATCAATTGTTAGACAAACTTAATATCAAATATTAGATAATGTATGAATCAAAAATGGGGCAAACATATCATTAATAAATTCCAAGGCAAAATTCAAACATCAAATTCTTAGTCAAAGTCAACATCAATTTAAGCTCCAATGCAGGTCAATATTTCAATCGGTTTTAAATTGAAAATTAGCTTTAATGGTGGCACAAAATTGACATTAATCATAGACTTATCTAAAGATTAATCGTTAAACGAACTTAACTGCAATCGTACGTCAAACTAAATATCAAACAATATACAATCGAAGCATCAGTCCTAAGTCAATCTTTTAAAAAGTTAGTCAAACACAATATTTTTAAAATGTGTTTGATATAAAATTATCTATTTTCAGACCAAACTAAAGTTCGATCGCGGCCAAGGCGAATTCATAACAGGTAATCTTGATAATACAACAAGTACAACTCGCACAAAAACCACAAGCAATTTGTTTTTTTTTTGTAAATCATTGTACAATTATGGTATTCACAAGGTGTGCTATCATGTTGTATTGTCGTAATGTTCTAACATTTTACAATGGTTTAAAAATATTGTTGTTGCTTTGTAAATAAAAAATGCCTTTAATTAATAAAACTTTTCTCGCTATGTTTATTGTGATGTCATAATTATTCAGAAGAGACCTGCGCTGAGCGGCTAAACAAAGCGGCTTTGATTTTGTAGCCGTCGCCGTTGATGGTGTAATTTTATCCGGCTAACAACCGAATTTAACGTGCGGCTAGCAATTTTTGCAACAAAACACTTGCGGCGTCAAATTAGATGAGTTTTTGACTCTGATATTTGGTAAACAAAAAATATAACATTTATTTGTGGTTTGCGTCTGAAAAATGGAAAATAGTCAGGAAAGATCTAATTTAATTTATAAATTGAAGCACAGCCGCGAATAACGTTTTAAGTTACAAAATAATTTTTTTTCAGGATATCAAAAAAACGTTTTTAACAGAAAAGATTATTAATTTTTTATTTTAGATTATTAAAAATAATGATAATTAAAATTTTTATGCAAAATGTCAAAAAATTTAAAACTTAAATTACATGCAAATTTACGGTTTATAACTTTTTTTTAGTGGAAAAACGTTTCATATCCACAATCACGATGTCATTTAAAACGTTATTCCACTACACAAAGCATCATGACTGATGGCTTTTAAAACGTTATTCCGCGTTTAAAACCATTTACTTTGTATCATTTTTAAGTAATTTACAACGTTCTTCCACTAGCTGACTCTTTGTATGCCTTTTTTAAAGGCTTTAGTGTGCATAATTTTGGATGATTTGAGGTTTAAACAGTGCACGAGAGTAATGTTAACGGTTATCTGCAAAAAACAGTTTTTGCAAAAAGTGGCTTTTACAACGTCATTCGCGGCTCTGCGTTAAATTATTGGTTATAATTACATAAAAATTATTATAATTTTAGGTAAATATTAATTTTTTATATTTGTTTTAAATCAGCTGATTTAAATTCAAAATAGCAAACTTAATTATGAGGGGTTGTTCACAACAGTCGTTTATTCATGTTCTTATTTTAAGACATATGACTTTATGACACTTTGTAAATCCCCCAACTGTCAAAAAAAAACTCTGAGAAAATAAAGAATATTTTGACATCCAACAAATATAAAGCTTTAAAAAGAAGTTACCAGCAAAGCTTTTAAGATCACCTGTAATGAATTCGCTTTGATTGCGACTTAAAATAAGTTTCAAACATGCCAACAAGCAATCGTTAATTGAAGGCCATTTAAGCTTCAATTATGTAACCCTACAAATGTGTTGGGATTAACGTGTCCGCGTCGACTTAATACAACAATGATCTGAACACTGATGGAAAAGAAGGCATTTATCAACGCTCTTCTGTGCAGTGGTCACCCACGGGATGCATTGGTAGAAAATTTGTGTCTATGGCCTGGTAGAACCATACGCTCGGCCTTTTTTTTGTAGAACTGTAGCTATTTAATATCTAAAAAAGGCAAGCAGTTTCTGGTTATTACCAACAACTTTTAGGAGAAAATCCACTAGCAGGCCGAACATACTTACAAGTGGTGGAATAACCGCCCTTAAAGCTTTTCTAAACTCTCTGTCTGTGATTTTTGTATAAACCGCCGCTAAGTGGCTTCCAAAGGAGCTTTACCGAAAACCAGTACAAGACCAAAGTCCCAAGGGCTTTTCATCCTCTGTTCATCCGTGATCGTCCGTTTCTTAGAAAGAAAAACCTGCTAATTTAGCTCCAGCCGAAAAACAGGTACTGCCTGCATCCTTACCTTCGAAGGATTTAAACCAAGAGGTAAAAGAATATTAGTTTAATTCCCTACGTACCCCTGCTGAGAATGTAACTCTACATAGCATAATCTTAATATTAATCGATGATCTCCAAAGAGTTTAATCTCATAAGCAACTTTTAAAATTTGTTTTCTCTGCCACTGTTTGCCTCTGTCGTCTGCTTAAGAGTAATTCCACTTCTGAATTACAAACTACTATTACTTCTAGTGGTACAGTGGTACATACTCTACTACGCAGCCTGACTGTCAGCCTTCAATTCATAAAGATTAAAGTGTAGTTTACATAAAATTCAATTGTGGTCGCTTGAATTTTGTCAGAATTCATTGTCTTTATGGACCAAAAGGATTTACATTTGTTTGTACGACTTTATCCTTCTTTTTTATTTGTTTTTTTTTCATATTTCCTAAAAATTCCTAAAACAAAATGCTTGAAAATGATTGTACTCACTCGTAGCCAGAGTAGTGTGTTGTAAATGCTGCAATCATTGTTAACGATTTAACTACATCCGCAATTCAAACACAAACAGAAAAAAAATTAAACCTACCACATAATAAATGTTTAACATATAAAGGATTTTAAGGGACAATAAAAAAGAGTTTTGTACAAATATTAGACTAAATAAAAAAAAAGAAGTTTTAACAAATATTTATTAATCATACAAAATATGAAACTAACTCAAATCAGGTTAGTCAAAACTTAAATCAAATTTTTGGGGAAAAAGTTTAATATTATTATGTATTATAAAAATTTACTTTGGACTTCAAGAAGAATTCTTGACAACAAGTAGGAAAAACAGAAGTAAGGAAGAACATGTAAAAATAAAAGTAAAAATAACATTTGGTTTAAGGATTGATGTTTGACTAGATACTGCCAGCCGTTGTTGTTGTAACAGCTTGACTTGTATTGGTGTTGCTGAGTTGACAATCTTTGGTCGGCGCAATTGATGCTCGGAGTCGTTCCGGTACGTAGACCAAATTCTCACGGGAACTGCCAGACGTGGTCAATGGCGGTGAGTGTTTAACGGCAAAGATTTCTGAAGGGATAATGTGGTTACTATCGAAAAATGTCAAATCAACCTGTCCATGAAAGTGGATCCGATTCCCTGGTCAGTCAAGCATGAAAAATTATCAATTAATTTTAATTTATTTCATGTTGTAAAAATACTTTCTTCATAAAAATAATTTAATGAAAATTAAAATTTGTTCCGCTCTCTTCATCGATGTTTCTCAAGCTTTTGATAAAGTCTGGCATAAAGGCTTATTACATAAATTAAAGCTAAACTTACCAGTAAACACACACAAGCTGTTAGAAAGCTACTTAGCTCTCCTCAGCTAATTGACGCTGGAGTCCCTCAGGGAAGCATCCTGTGCCCACTTTTATACTTAATATATACCTCGGATATGCCAACAAACAACTACACCCAAACTTCAACATTTGCTGATGATTCAGCTTTTCTAAGCGTGCACGAAAACAGTCAAGAAGCATCTCGATACCTACAGGATCATATATTTCAACTTGAACTATGGTTAAAGCAATGGAGGATAAAGGTCAATGAGCAAAAATGCGTAATATAAAATTCACCTTGCGTCGGGAATTATGCCCCCCCCCCTATTAAAATCAATAATCAAATAATACCTCAAAATTCGCATGTAAAATACCTCGGTATTCATCTTGATCGCCGTTTAACGTGGAAAAGCCATAAAAAGGCAAAATTAATTCAAATTAAACTAAAAGCCATCCAAATTCAGTGGCTTATTGGAAGAAACTCTGTCCATAGTCTCCACAGCAAACTATTTCCTTACAACTCCATCTTAAAGCTAATCTGGTGCTATGGTATTCAGTTATGGGGCACTGCCTCGGCCTCTAATATCGAAAGAATTCAAAGGCGCCAAAATAAACTTCTTCGAATAATCACAGCTACCCCTTGGTATGTTAAAAACTCAAATATTCACAAGGATCTCAATGTTCCATTAGTTAAAACTATGATTACGAAATATGCAGTAAAGTACTTAAAAAGGCTCGAATTGCATCCGAACCCACTAGCACGAAATATTTTAAATGATAGCGGCCACAATCGCTTAAGAAGAAGAGACACTGCAGCACTAGTGTGACCGCAAGTTATATGGGCAATTTTTTTTTCGTATTTTGACTTGGCAAACCGCTTAGAATGATTCCAAATTAGAAAAAAAAATATATATAAAAAATTTTAAATCGTTTGCACAGTTATTAGCCGTGCCTTAAGCCCACAAAGTTTGCTAAAATGCTATTTTTCTCACTATGGGTCGCTTTAATTGTTGATAACTTCTGTACTATTTATTTTAGAGAAAACCCTTATTTACAAATATTCTTGGGCTATATCTTATGAACAATTTTGTTCTGTATTAGTTTTCTTTAACATGAATATTTAATCCAGAAAAAACCAAATTACAAAATAACACCGAAATTTTCACATAGCTTCGCATTCTTTGCCTGATGATTACACTACGTGACTTATTTTCAATTAAGTCGTGACCAAATGATTCTGACAGCTAATCTTTATGTAAAACTTTCCCCTAAATCCGAATATGAAGTCAGAATTGTCAAAAGTATAAAAATTTTTGAGATATTATTGTTTTTAAACCAAAAAATAAAACTTTTATAGGTTTTATAACTAATGACATTAGCCTATTTCAATACGAACATTTTGTGCCCAATAGGATCCAGATCGGTGCAAAAATTGCATACACCCACAATATTCTGTACGTAAAATTAACTGAAATTGTAATATAAAATAAATGAAAATTCAATTAAAAACCGGTCTACTTATTTTTCATTTATTTTTAACAAAAATTTCATTTAATTTTTACTGTCAAAAATTCAACACCATATTCCGTAAATTGAAATAAATATTCAGTTATTTTGTAAAATTTTACTGTCAAAAATTTAACACCATATTCAGTAAAAACAATTTAATATTCAGTTATTTTTTTAAATTCAGTAATTTTCGTTTACTCCACAAAAGAGCCGAATTTCTAAAAAATACCAGACAGACACCTGTCCGCTTGTTTTTCTTATAAGCGAGAGAGGGAGAATATTATTATTTACTTACCAAGTTACACACGTTTGTTTTACTTTTGTTGTACTTGCCACGTTGTTTACAGAAGAACTCTCAATTATAAGACACCGGCAGCATGACCGATATGGCTTCGCAATTATTTTACTTCTAAAATTTGATGTATTTAACTAAATTATATTAACAAATAGAAAATGGGTATTGCTTACACAAAACAAGCAATTAATTTTTTATAGATAAGTAAAAATTAATTTTTGGTAGTTAAATTATATAAAATAACTGAATGTTCATTTGTTTAAACGGAATATGTAGTTAATTTTTTGACAGTTAATTTCTATAAAATAACTGAATATTCATTTGTTTTTACGGAATTCGCGGTTGAATTTTTGATAGTAAAAATTAAATGAACTTTTCGTTACTTTAAATTACATTTTTATTCAATTTAACATAAAGAATAATTTAACTCAATCAACGGACAATATTAACTGCAACTGAAAATCCGTATTAATATGCACTTAGTTTTTTGAATAACTGTTAGAATCAGTTAAAAATAAATTTGCTTGGAATTTTAAATGTTTATTTATTTAAAAATGACTGAACGGAATATTTCTTAAATAAACTACAGTCCGTTACTGTAATAATATTGTGAGTGTAGTTACTGAAGATTAATTGAATTAACCCACCTTTCGAACAAATAAATTAGGCTATCAGCCGTTACAAACAAGTACTATAGTGCATAGAGTATCTCATAATAAGTAGTCTGGGGTTACACCACTTCCGCGCTGATAGCCTCAAATATACAAAGCTACATTTTTAGTAAAAATAAATATTAAAAATAGCTTAAAGCTATTGTAGCTTTGTCATTTTTGTACCAATCTTTATATTGCTGGGCGCAAATTGTTCATATTAAAATAATCTAATGTCGCATGCAATAAGACATTAGGATTTTTAAATCATTAGTTCAAAAACAATCAGCCATGTCACAGAGTACAATTCCGTTCGGAAACGGAATTCATTCCGTATTTTGGTGCTCCAGAAAATGATGAAAAAAAATTTCGGAATGAAACCATTTTTGTTTTCATGCACAGAATGGGATTTTTCTGTATCTGAAAGGCCAAAAAACTATCAAAATACACATTCTATCAATAAACAAATATGTTTTCTTCAATTCCGAACGGAATCATTTCGAACGGAATTGTACTCTGTGACATGGCTGATAAACTTGAAAAGAGCAAAATTGAACAAAATCATTAAATTTATAATGAAGTTTTGTCCACTATAACTCTGCCATTTAATGACTCATCTCTTCAAACGGCCCATGGTTATTTAATAAATGTTATAACCTCTCAGTTAAAAGAAAGAAATGCATAGTCCGTTCAAAATTGTTGAAGATATTAGAATTTCAGTCACATCATCTGTTTTAAAAACACAAATAACGGTTATTTTGGAATGTCTCAAAAACTGTTATACTTTTGACAATTCTGACTTCATATTCGGATTCAGGGAAAAGTTTTACATAGCTGTCAGAATCATTTGGTCACGACTTTATTGAAAATAAGTCACGTAGTGTAATCACCAGGCAAAGCATGCGAAATTATGTGAAAATTTCGGTGTTATTTTTTAATTTGGTTTTTTCTGGATTAAATATTCATGTTAAAGAAAACTAATACAAAACAACATTGTTCATAAGATATAGCCCTAGAATATTTGTAGATAAGGGTTTTCTCTAAAATAAATATTACGGAAGTTATCAACAATTAAAGCGACCCATAGTGAGAAAAATAGCATTTTAGCAAACTTTGTGGGCTCAAGGCACGGCTAATAACTATGCAAACGATCTAAAATTTTTCTAATTTGGAATCATTCTAAGGGGTTTGCCAAGTGAAAATACGAAAAAAAAAAATAACGGTCACCCTACTGCAGCACTTATCCAATTAGATGAGCGATAAACACCTATAAGAGTGAACAGAACCCGTGATGAAGAAAATTTTTGTCTGGCACTGGCAGGACATAAAATAACGTATTACGTTAAGATATGATTAATTATTGTTAGTTCATATTTAAAATATGAAGATTCAATAAATAAATAATAAAAAAAAAAAAAATAATAATGACCTTTAGCCTGATTTGGATTAAAAATTAATAACTTGTTTTTTTTTTTTTTAAATACTGATGACTAGAATGTTGTTATTCTCGAAAACATGTAAATTCGACCCGAGTTCAATTCCGTGTTCAGTCTTGAATAAAATTATAAAAGAAAAAAAATTAATTAATTTCATGTTGCAAATTCCTTCCTTCACTAAATGAAAATTAAATTGTTTAAATAATATTTTTGTTTTTAACCTTTGTTTTTTTTTTTTTTTTTTATTTTTTTTTCTTCAAAAATCTGCTACTTAAGGCCGGCCACTTTAATGGTATAATTTTAATTGTCAGCATTTGTCTTGAACATTTTATTTCATTTTCTACCCATATTTTGATGTCATTTTCCTTCAAATTGATAAAAAGCCATTTAAATAAAATAAACAAAAAACATTCGCACACACAAACACACACACATCTGTTTTAACAAAAAAAGTGTTACAATGTGTAAAATTTACACTTAACGATATAAAAATCTGACACAATGACGTGCAACTTATTTGTATGTTTAACTTTTTTATTTTGTTAAAGCCCAGCAAACTTTTTGGCTTTAAACTTAGATCAATCATATGCATTAATCATGTGTAAAATAAAGAGAAATTCTTCTTAATTTAAATCAATTAAAGGTTTAATAGTTGATCCCTCTTTAATTATGATTAGTCTAAGCTTCAATAAAAAATTAACTTAATATAGACCTTCTTCGTGATAGATAATTGAAGAATAATTTTCTCCTTATTGAAGCAAAAACTTAAGCTGGAGGTCCATACCACGCAAAAGCATATTTTATTATTTTATCAATAATAAAAATTGGGAATTAAGCACGAATAACAAAATATTTTAAATTTAAATTCTGTATTCCCAAAAATTATTTTGATAATAAACTGGCAGTGCACGGCTTGAAAAAAACTCAACTGGCAACATACATTTGCAAGTTGGTTTTGTTTTCATTTTGTTTGCTCTACCTACTTACAACTACAATTAATGTTGGAAGAATTCCAATCAATTGTAGTGGGGAATGTAAGAACAGATAAACTCACTGTTTATTGTTGATGTTTTTGATTAAACTTTGATATTGTTACAAGTAGAACTGTTGCTTATAATTCTTATACGCTTAACAGTTTTATTTTAATATCTTTAGTTTTTCTAAAATCTTCTTGGATGAAGTTTCCTGACGATCTGGCCTAAGCAACCAGTGAAATGCACATAGGAATAGCTTATCCCATCAACAATAAATTTCAGCGTTTTTGTCAAGAATAAAAATTGGGAATTAAGCACGAATAACAAAATTTTTTAAATTACAGTTTTTTTGTTAACCGGAAAATTTAATTTTTTGATACGGAAGATAAAATTTTTTCTGAAACTCGCTTAAATGTTTGTTGGGCTATTTCCTTTATGTTTTTTTTATAAAAGATTTATATATTTTTTTTTGTTTTCTTTTAACACACACTCTGTGCAACGTTGTCTCCTGTAAACAACATGTAACACCAGACTTGGTCGTATGTTACAAAATAACAAAAACAACAAAAAGATTAAATTCTTTCATTATGTCACTTAAAAAACAGTCATCATTGTCATCCAACGACAATGCCATTATTAACATCGGCACAAACAACAACAGCAACATCATAACCATCATCAGAAATATATTTATTATCATTATTATTAAGTTAAGACATGTTTTTTGTTTTAAACAAATTTTCACAAAATGTCAAGAGGACAATTTAAGAGGGTTTCAATTGATTAACTGCTAAAGGATCATAAAGGATCCTATAGCATTTTAATTTATTATTCGACATTAATTTTATATATGACATAAACAAGCATTGAAAACTCTGTAAAATTTGTTGCTATTTTGATTTTTTTTTAATTTTACATTATTATTAAAAGATTTTACAACAAAAAATTGTTTTTAATATGCTTGTAAATCAATCATAAAGTATTTAAAAGGACTTGAAAGGATTTAAGAGTTTTAATGTATTGTTTTTGCTGTTGTTATTCAACGTTATTTTTACACAGCCATACACACAACCAAACTTATGCATTAATTGTCATGGTAAATGGATTAACAACTTATGCAAATGTAAAATTATTTAATTTTATTTAATGATATTTATTTATGATTGATTATGGGATATGAGAAATTAAAAGAGTTAAAAGGGTTAAAATTTAAATGTGATTAACGTAATTATATTAAAAATCTTAAAAATTTATCGATACTTTATAAATTTTTATGGAAACTTGTTAGTGTAGAATGAGAGATGGACCGAAATATTATATTTTTAAAGATTGTGTGTTATTGATTAATGAAAAAAGATTTTTGCTAACAATTTAATTTCACAAACACAAACTTTGTATACAAAAACTTTAACCTATTGGCAACTCAGTTCAAGTATGTCCGCACAAAATATAAAATTAAACCAATTTAAGCTGAGAGTTGTTCGTAAAGAACATTTTTTCTCTATTAAATAAAATTTCTTAATACAATTAAAACAAATTTTAGTCAGGACAGCATGGTTGAATCGACCTTAGAACACTCTAAGTAAAACAATTATTCTCCGGACAAAAATGTTGTTTTGTGGTTAACACCAGCACTAACACTTGAGATAAAGCAAAACTACCCGATATACATCTGACATAAAATAAAACAAAAAAAAACAACCAAAAAATTGATTTAAAGGAGATCCATATTATTCATTCTATTTAAGAGGCTTAAAGCACAAGGGGTTCAAGTGCCTTTTTTTAAATAAAGTTTACATATGCAAATAGTAGGAAAAGTTCAGACAAGCTCAGACGCAAGAATTGAATCTGGGAGGGATTGTCCGGTAGCGAAATATGGCGACAATTTTTAACACTTGTTATCAAAATATTTGTTTTGCTTGGAGCGCAAAGGGTATCTGAACACTTAAGCTACGTTCACAATCAAAAAAACCATTTCGTTTTTTCTTCTATCTTTTTTCTTCCCAAAGTATTTCATATATTTTCCTTTCATTTTTAGAACAAAAATGTAACTAAAACTTTTTTAAAAATGTAACTAAAGTTGAGTCAACTAGAACTTCAAGAGGCTTTAAGCCTCATGTGCTCCAATTTACCATAAATTGTTCAGAGCACTTCCTCACGATAGAATGGAAGAAATTTCGCAAAAAATCAAAAGCCAAGGTCAGGATGTAGATGAACCAGATGATGTCATGGAATCTGATTATGACGGCTAAATAATGTTACAAAGAACCATAAAAGATTTTCTTAATTAAATGTTATTTTAAAAATTTAGTTAAATGTTATTTGAAAGTTTAGCTTCTTCGTTAGCGTCTCCTTTTTCTTCGTGGATATATCTGTATGCCAAAGTTTGTTTTATAGGTTTTAACTTGTTTAAATTCCGGAAATTCAAAAAGTACCAGTTAATATACAAAAAAGTAGCAAAAAGTTCCCTCATAGAGTCGTCTCCACTCAGAACATTGCATGTTGAATTTTATGTTTTAAGCTCTAATATATAATCAAAAAATACCAGTTGTAGAACCAAAAAGTTGAAGAAAGATATTAAGTTTTCCGTATTTCCTATTTTGGTACTATTCCCCCCCATTAAAGTATCAAAAATTAGAATATTGTAGTGGGGGAATAGAATATGTCAAATAATGGAGAAAAATGTTTTTAAAAAAAGTACCAAAAATAGTTATGATTTTCACCCCTTAAACGTTCGAATTTCGAAAAAGTACCAAATTTATATTCGTATTTTTTTGATAAGTTTCGTATGTGGTATAAACTTTGTTTCTATGTTATTTGGTTCAAAAGATAGATGGGGTGACAAAAAAGTACCAAAATTCAGAGTTTACCCGTTTTTTCCCTAAAAGAGCCGAATTTCAAAAAAGTACCAGACACCTGTGCGCTTCTAAAGAACAACGATTAGCAGTACAGTTTTTTTGTATCTCTTTTAGTTTTGGAGATATAAGGTTATCGAATGGACCCGTTTTTACCCCCTAAATATTCGAATTTCCAAAAATTTCGTCTTAGTGGACCGATTTGGGGAGAGACCCACCTCCGGTCCGAATTTCAAGTTTTTAGCTTCAGGCGTTTAGGCTCTGCGATGATGAATCAGTCAGTAACGTTACAATTTTATATATATAGATTATATAAGATCCTTAGAATGAATTTTTGACTAACTGCACGCAGAGAAAAAGCATGTTTTAATATGGTCACCTCCAACAAAACAATTTTTAAAGTAAATTTTAAACATATTTTGGTTAACAAAAAATTTATTATTGTCACCTACAACCATATAATGGTTGAATAAGTCCTCCATCAAGAAGTCACAACCATATTATGACTGCCTCTAAACATGTTATGGTTAAATATGACAATAATTTGATTTAAATTTAACAATAGTATTTTCCTCTTTTCCAAGAGCAACATGCTATGATTGAAAACCAACCATGCTATTATAAATGTTTAAAATGTTTTAGTTATTTTTGACCATAACATGTTCGGAGGAAACCATAATATGATTGTAGGACTACTTCAACTATAATATGGTTGTCGGCGACAACAATATTGTTAAATGAATCATAAAATTCACCTTTGAGTTAGAAGAAAACAATGAAATAGCATATCTTGACGCAAAACTACGCAGAATTAATGATAAAATTGTTTTCAATTGGTACTCTAAAGAAACAGCTTCAGGTAGACTCATGAATTTCAACGCTACACAACCCAGGAGTCAAATCATAAATACAGCAAAAAACTTTATAGTGAGGGTATTGAAAATCAGCGACGAATTATTTCATCATAAAAACATAAACAAAATTTGTGAAATATTAACACAAAACAGTTTCCCAAAAAAAATTAATTAAATCTTTAATTGATGACGTAAATAGGCGGTTAAAAAATAATAACATAATTGACAACACTGATGAAAAAGAAAACAGGAAATTTTACAGTGTACAATACATCCCTGGCCTTACTGACAACAGAAACATGAAAGAAACACTAAAACAAAATAACATATGTTTTGCGTACAAACCAAACAAAACAACAAGTGCAATGTTTACGAAAATAAAAGCGCCAGTGGAAAACCAACAACAAAGTAATGTTGTTTATGAAATCAGGTGTAAGGGGAATGACAAAGAACAATGTAATCAAATATACATTGGAACAACAAAGAGGGTGTTATCTACAAGGATCGGAGAACATAAAATGGACATTGCAAAACAGGAGGAGACCACAGCATTAGCTATGCATATGATTGAATCTCAACATGTACCAGATTTCCAACAAATAAGGATATTAGACAAAGAAGACTCTATAAGAAAACGATTTACTAAAGAAAGCTTAAGGATCCAACAAAACATAAAAAATACAATGAATCTGAAAGAAGATACGAACAACAGTTGTGCATGTTATCGAGTCGCCATAAAATAAGTTATGTTGTGGAAATATGTTTTTTTTAAATAACTTAATATTTTATGTTGTTACGTTATATATGTTAAATGTAAATTTTGTAATTTTGATGTAATAATATAAAAAATGTAAGTTTTCAATGTTATTTGTTTAAAATTTTGTTAATAAATGTTATGTTTTTATTAAATAGACGTATCCCCAGAAGAAGTCGACAAAAAAATCGACGAAACGTCGGGAAAAAATGTATTAAAACTTGTGTTTTAATTACATTAAAGATTTTAGGACGTATTAGCTTGATAGGTAAATACAAATGAATCATAATATGGTTAAAATATTCTTTAAAAATAATTTTGTTGGAGGTGACCATTTTAAAACATATTTTTTCTCTGGGTGTGTAAAGAAATATTAAGGTTGTGTGTTTTATTGTGTGTATATCGATCTACATAACTTTTAAATTTCATCAAAATCGAAATTGCCCATATGTCCCTTCATATTCCCTCTTGTGTCTTAATTACGCGGATCTATCTATTAAAATTTCATCAAAATTGTTTAGATATTTTCGGAGTGGCAGTAATTCTCTGTTTGTCCCCCCTTGGTCGCTTTAGCATTCGGTCAGGGGACGGTCGAGCGGAGAGATAGACAGCAGGCGAAATGGAGGGTGAACAGCTTACTCATTATAAAGGGTGGTTAAATTGTAAGGGCCGATGTTGAATGTGAACCACACCTAAACGCCAAGTTTATTTGACATTTCTCTATTTCAGACTTACTCAATTTGAACCATGGAGAGATACACAATCCAACAACGTGTTAAAGTTATCCAGACTTATTATGAAAATGGGCGTTCAAATCAAAATGCATATCGTGCACTTCGTGATTAAGTAATGAGGCACATTTTCACCTCAGTGGATTCGTCAATGAGCAGAATTGCTGCATTTGGGCTAATGACAATCCAAGAGTGATTGTCAAAAAAACAATGCACCCACAAAGAGTGACTCTTTGGTGCGGTTTATGGGCTGGCGGCATCATCGGGCCGTATTTTTTCCAAAATGAGGCCGGGCAGGCAGTTACTGTGAATGGTGTTCGCTATCGTGAAATGATAACGAACTTTTTATGGCCCGAATTGGAAGATATGGATGTGGACGATATGTGGTTTCAGCAGGACGGTGCCACTTGCCACACAGCTAACGAAACAATGGCTCTTCTGCGCAACAAATTTGGGGTTATTTGAAAGAAAAGGTGTACGTCGATAAGCCAGCAACAATTCAAGAGCTAAAGGATGAGATAATTCGGCACATTAACGGCATAGAACCTCCATTATGCCTCAGGGTCATCGAAAATTTGGACCATCGGATGGAGGTGTGCCGCCGTGGTCGCGGCGCCCATTTGGCCGATATTTTGTTCCATACATAATTGAATAATACCAATATATCATAATAATATAAAATTACAATAATTTCCTAAATAGTTTGTGTTTTATTCAAAATCAACATCGGCCCTTGAAACCACCCTTTAAAATTGATTTAATTTCCTTTTTAGTACGGAAACTATTGCTTTAATAGATCACTTCTAAAACGATAAATAATATTTTCTTAATTAAGGAGGTTTAGCTGCCCTATCCTAAGCTAGTACCAGTTAGACAAATACAAAATACCAACAAAAGTCTCACTTACAGATTCTCCTTCACTCAGGACATTGCATGTTTAATTTTATGTTTCTAATGCACCTATACTAATGAAAATTAAAAAAAGTTCAAGTTAAAGAATAACTGCCGTAGTCATAAAAAATAAAATAAGTTTGAAATGTGTTTTACGGCAAAATTTTCTTAAAACGTATTTCAAATCAATTTTAATTTTTTATGAATACGACAGTAAATAACTACCAAAAAGTTCTGTTACAGATTCATCTCTCATGTTGAATTTTATGTTCATACTTCCAATATTAACGCAAATAAAAAAAAAAAAATACCAGTTAAAGAACCAAAAAGGACAAATAGATCCCTTTAAAAATTCTCATTCACTCAGGACCTTGTATGTTTAATTTTCTGTTTCAAGTCCAATTCTAACGAAAAGTCAAAAAGTACCATAGAGTCTTATCAGTCAGGATATTGCATGTTGAGTTTTATGATTCTTGGTCCAATATTAACGGTATTAAAAAAAAAGTACCAGTTGTATAGTTTCCGTATTTCTCCTTTCTGATACTTTTTCTCTCCCCATTAAAGTATTAAAAATTTCAATAAATTATCAAATAGATCCCTTTAAAGATTATCATTTACTCAGGACCTTGCATGTTTAATTTTATGTTTCAAGTCCAATACTAATGGAAATTCTAAAAGTACCAGTTAACTACCAAAAAGTACCAAAAAATTCCCCCATAGATTCTTATCACTCATGATCTTGCATGTTGAATTGTATGATTCTAGTTCCAATATCGGCGGTAATTAAAAAAAGTACCAGTTGTAGAACCTAAAGAAAGAAATTAAATTGTCCGTATTTTTCCTTTTTGGTACTTTTTTTCTCCCCATTGAAGTTTCAAAAATTTTAATATTGTGGTGTGAGCCCATTAAATACGTATATGCCAAAGAATGGAGAAAAAAAAGTACCAACAATAGTTACGAATTTCACCTGTTAAACGTTCGGATTTCTAAAAAGTACCAAATTTTTAATTAAATTTTTAGATAAGTTTCGAATGTGATATTATGTTTATTTTTACAATAATTTGTGTTTGGTTATTTTGTTGAACTATGGTTTTTAAACCAAATTTTGACGTTTATTGGTTTAAAAGATAGACGGGGTGACAAAAACGTACCAAAATTCAGGTTTTACACGCTTACTCCCTACAAGGGCCGAATTTCAACCTTCAACCAGACCTTAACAAGACTTTTTAGTCTATAAGTATTAAAATTATTAAAAAATCAAAAAGAAATTTAAGTGGCATAATGAAAGACTACAAATTGTTAGAGAAGACAAGAAGAAGAACAGAAGAAGAACAGAGAAACTGAATATACTTTATAACGCTTTACTTTTATTCTCTCCAACGTCAACAATAACTGAAAGAATCTTTTCTAAATCATGTTTCATCAAAACAAAATAAAGAAATCGTTTGAAACATAAACATTTAAACTGTTTACTCTTTTTGAAAGATTATTTTAGAAGATTAGCTAAAATTTTGATGCTTGTTTTTAATTAAAAAGATTTCCTCTTTTATTACATAAAGTACCTTTTGTTAAATTGTTGTTGCATTTTTAATAAAATGTTTATGTTAAAAAATATAATTTTTAATTCTATTTTTAAACTTCTCAACTAGACAAAATTAAAATTATTCGATTAACTGACTTATATAAATAAAATATTGGTCCTAGACCCATCTTAAAGTATACCGATCGACTCAGAATCACTTTCTGAGTCGAACTAACGATGTCCATGTAGCCTTGTGCGCAAAGTACAGGTCGCTATTTTTGGAGATAATTTGATAAAAATTAAGGACATAGGTTCTTATTGACACAAGGAACAAACCTATTGAAAATGGGCCAAATCGTAGGATCACGAGGGAAGATAGAGGGAAATTTCTTCCTCTCAGAAACTATCAAACCGATTTTAATGAAATTTAAAACCTAGATAGAACCATATCTTTATGGACAGATAAGCTATACAGTTTTTCAAAAATAGGACCACAAGCGGAGGTAGGGGGCAATTTCTGCCTCCCACAAACTTTCAACCCGATTTTAATGAAGTTTATAAACATAGATAAATCCATATTTGTATGGAAATACAAGCATGATGTGTTTTTTAATACTGTGGTGTAGGGTATCATGTGGTCGCGCTTGACCGACTATACTTTCTTACTTGTTTAGTATATAGTCTTGTAAATGTGTATATAATCTATCGTTTCGACTGTAGTTCAGACTATAAGTTCCACTGTGGTTTTTTTTAGTATTTTCAAATTCATATATTCTAGCATATAAATATTTTCCCTTATTACTTAGTCCACCTTTGATTGTTTTTACTTTATAGCACTTTTTCCGTTAAACATATTTTAACTAAGCACATTTGTTTTAATGTACCCATAGCTCTACTTTATTGTTGCTTTAATATGTGTCTGTGACTTGTATAATTGTTTCACAAGCACAAATATAATCGTATAATTGTGTTAGAAGTGCTGTTTATCTAATTAATTTGCTAAACACATATGCGTAAGAGGGAGTCCTGGCTCACAGTGTTTGTTGTTAAAATATTTTTAGTGCAAATTTGTATGGCTATGACTGTTTCTATTTATGTTTGTTCTATAAAGTGTATTAAGTGTTGACGTGTTAAGTACTCGTAAAATAGTCATTATTTACAAACTTCCCTAACAAAAAAGTGAGAGTGCTCTATTTAGCTATGCCGAATCTTATATGCCCTTCACTATGTTACAAAAAAAAGAAAGTGGTATTCGTTTCAAGACTTAAGGTGCCTTAAAAAATTACAAAGAAAATACCAAGAATACCGTAAACCATTCTGGCTCAATGACGATATTTTATATAAATATAAAACAACATAGTCCCTATCATATCAGTATTCTTTGGAAACCCCATTTCAACATACACTCAGACAGACGGACAGACGGATAGACATCGTTGAATCAAATTCGCTACTCATAAGGACCCGGAATATATGTATATACTTTAAAGGGCCTAAGATCTATATTGTAGAAATTACAAGCGGACCGACAAACTTATTTTTACCCTTTTCACCTTTGGCGAAGGGTTGAACGAAGCTAAACAACACCCTAGAGCAGTAAGTATCATCGCACACATCTACAACAAAGATGTTTATACGTATATGAATGAATGTGTATGGTTTTTTGTTTGTATATGGTTGGTATAACTATGTTCACATCTAAACAAGATTTTTTGACACATTGTAGCAATTTTGGCAAGATTCATTAACCATAATGGGTTGCCTTAATAAAGTCACGTTAACACAATTACTTGTTAACTTATACAAAAAATAAATAATGCACCCTCATACTAACACAAATCTTAACTAAAAGGGATGTTTGAACATTCACAAATACAGCCCTAAACACACGCACGCATTTTTACCCTTTTTTTAAATGAGCCACGTTGTAATGGCATTTATAAGCTCGTGAATGTCTCCTTTTTCACCCTTTTTCTTTGCTTTTTGAAATATTGAGTTGAGAGTTAAATTACTCTGAAATAATTTTGATTGTGTGTGCGCGACTGTTAATGAAATACGATAAGACAATATGCTATAGATAAAATACTATAATCGAAATTGTATTATATATACTAGGGAATGGTAAGGGCAATAAACTAAATAAGAGACAAAGCTGAAGCCGAGACTTATTTATAGCCGAGAATTAAGACTATTCGAGATTAAAGATTTACCTAAACTTCAGTTAGGGCTGGGGTTTTGCCTCTATTAAAGAAAAGACTTATTCATAGTCAAAACTATAGACGCATTTATGCCAACGTACTAAGCCTTTCTGCCCTAAGCGGAACTGCTATTGGATACTACTTTGCAGGGGAGGTCAGCTTCTGCTGTTCCTCTAGTAATTACAGCCTACCTAATGAATTTCCTCTTGCTTGTGGAACAACTCCTCTACACAATTTCGCCCCAATTCTCCGCCGATTTTAAAACGATATAAAACACCGCTACATTGCGGTCAACTTGAAGAATTATTTCGCCTGAAGCGGTACAAGAAGCTTCCAAAGCCTCTATATCCATTCCTTCATATTATACATTACTTCCGCTTGGAGTTGACTTAACATAATGTGCACTTAAATCGACTCAATATGAGTAATAAATCTAAAGGTCAGCGACCTTTGGGTCAATTTTCCTAATTTATTTTTCACTTCATAATCGACAGACCTTAGATTAAACTACAGTCGAGGCTTTATACCAAACGATACCTGGGAATATAGACAACTTAACTATAGGACTTGCCCTTATTTGCAGACCGCACTGGCTACAGACTTAACCACACTTGGAAATCAGGAAGAAATAATAGTTGGAAGTATACGGTCATGTTCTAGAAATCAAAATGACTTAAGGTTACTGATAATGTGCATTCCGTGAGACGCCGAACAGTGCGCACTGAAGAAGCTGTAGCCGCTGTACAGGAAAGCAATGAAGATGATACTAATCAATCAATTTCGCCGTTCTCAGCAACTGGGATTGGAAGATTTTACAAAAGGATCTTGACTTAACAGATTTAAAGATTCAACTTGTGTAGGAATTAAAGCCAAACGACCATCGTATGCGCCGTCAATTCGACGTATTTGCTCAAGCACAAATTAATATTGATTTTGAATTTCCATTCAAAACTTTATTTACCGATGATGCCCATTTCTGGTTGATTGGGTACGCAGATAAGCAAAATTGTCGCATTGACGGAGTAATTGGCATATATGTCTTCCAAAACGATGATTGTCAGAATTTTACTGTCAATAGTGAACGGCGTAGGAAAATGATACGAAATTTTTTTGCACCTCAATGACGTGGCATTAATCTTGCTGATATGTGGTTCCAACAGGACTGAGCAACATGCCACACAGCCGGCGCTACAATTGATTTACTCAAAGAAACTTTTGATGAAAAAATAATTTCACGTAATGGCCCAATTAAATAATTGGCCACCAAAATCGTGTGATTTTCTTTGGGGTTACGTTGAGCTACTTGTCTGCGTCGATAAACCACAAACAAATGAACACCTGGAAATCAACATTCGAAGAGTTATCAGCGAAATACTGCCGCAAATGTTGCGAAAAGTTGTTTAAAATTGGTGTTCTAGATTGCGCCTTTTAAGCGCCAGCCATGGCGGCCACATGGCATTCATTCCATAACATTTTCTTTCTAATAAAGCCCCTTTCATTGATCTTAAAAATATATTTCTTGTTTTATTACACCCTTTATACTTTACTTTAGTCCAGTCTATAGACTCTAGCCGGCACTACAGACACGGTTGCCAGATTCGAAACTTTTCGGGTCTACTATAGACTTAACTACAAAAGGTTTAAGACTGAACTACAAAATTCTTTACAATTAACTACAGTTACGACTTAAGACTAAACTATAGTTAAGCCTATACCCAAAAAAAGTCCGGCTTATGGCATAAACTTTAGTCAAAACTATAATGAAGACTAAAAACTAAATTATTATTATTTAATAATTGTTTCTGTTTTATATTATTCCTACATATTCCAACATATAGGATTTTAAATTTATATATATTAAAAGATTTTTAACCAAATACTGAATTTATTTTTTCTTTTTAGGTAAGAAATGGATTATAAATTTGTGTCTTTTTAAATACCATTCAGTTTCAACAATCTGCATATCGCATATAAGTAAGTATTTGTAAGAAAAACATTTTCCTTTTTGTAAAATTTTATTTAGAAAATATTTTCTAAACTAAATTTGCAAAAAGGGAATTTATTTACGAGCAATAAAAATAAAAATTCCTTTTATATGAAAGAAATATATATATATATATATGTATATATGGAGAGCTTATATTCAAAAAGTATTATCTGCAATTTTTTGAAAATGAGTTTCTTGTAGCAACGTGTTAACTAGAGTGGTCCAAGAAAAGTTAAAGTGAATGAATAGCCTAGTTCGGTTCCATGGTATATAAGAACTTTTAATATGAGCCGATTGATTGAAAAGTCGTGGCAGAAATCGATTGAAAATTTGAATAGTGAATACAAGTTCGAAAAATTTTGGTCAAACATATTCACTTCAAGTATATAGAGCAGTGAATCTGTACTTTTTTTTATTTATTAATCTTAAAATTAACAAAAAATACCGTTTTTTCGCTCTCCTGTCATTTAATTGTGATTTTGCAGATAGCACTTTTTGAATATAAGCCCTCGATATATTTGTCCATGAGGAAAAAATTTAAGTGAAGTGCTTAAATTTACAAACGAATATGAACATTTATTTAAGGCTTTAAGTACAAATGTAAATGTTTAATAGAAACTGAAATAAGTGTTTTTTTCTCCTTTAAGATCTTAAGTGTTTTAGGAATGTTTTTTTGTATAACTTCTAAAGGGTGGTTAAATTTCAAGGGCCGATGTTGATTTTGAATAAAACACAAACTATTTAGGAAATTATTGTAATTTTATTTTATTATGATATATTGGTATTACTCAATTATGTATGGAACAAAATATCGGCCAAATGGGCGCCGCGACCACGGCGGCACACCTCCATCCGATGGTCCAAATTTTCGATGACCCTGAGGCATAATGGAGGTTCTATGCCGTTAATGTGCCGAATTATCTCATCCTTTAGCTCTTGAATTGTTGCTGGCTTATCGACGTACACCTTTTCTTTCAAATAACCCCAAAGAAAAAAGTCCAACGGTGTCAAATCACATGATCTTGGCGGCCAATTAACATCGCCATTACGTGAGATAACACGGCCATTGAAATTGTTGCGCAAAAGAGCCATTGTTTCGTTAGCTGTGTGGCAAGTGGCACCGTCCTGCTGAAACCACATATCGTCCACATCCATATCTTCCAATTCGGGCCATAAAAAGTTCGTTATCATCTCACGATAGCGAACACCATTCACAGTAACTGCCTGACCGGCCTCATTTTGGAAAAAATACGGCCCGATGATGCCGCCAGTCCATAAACCGCACCAAACAGTCACTCTTTGTGGGTGCATTGGTTTTTCGACAATCACTCTTGGATTCTCATTCGCCCAAATGCGGCAATTCTGTTTATTGACGAATCCACTGAGGTGAAAATGTGCCTCATCACTGAAGATGATTTTTTTTTGATTTGAACGCCCATTTTCATAATAAGTCTGGATAACTTTAACACGTTGATGGATTGTGTATCTCTCCATGGTTCAAATTGAGTAAGTCTGAAATAGAGAAATGTCAAATAAAATTCGGAAAAAAACTTGGCGTTTAGGTGTGGTTCACATTCAACATCGGCCCTTACAATTTAACCACCCTTTACATCCTAAGATCCTTTAGATGTGTTTAGATATACATACATACTTAGGCAGAGGTGAAAAAGTTAGAAAAATTGTAAAAAACAGGGATGGAATAGAAAAAATTGTCTAGTCTTTTGTTAAAAATATAGAAAAGACTGTAGTTTACACGATGTACTAGACTACAATTTAGAATATAGAAAAGACTATAGCAAAAATTATATATAAGAATTATCGGCCATGTTCTGACAAACGCACGATTTAAAATCGCAAAATTTATTTTATGGTATTCTGAAACTCTTTCGTTCGATTTTCGATCTGCCATAGTTGTTGAAAAATATTCTTGTTCCCATGAGCATACTTTTGCCATTTAAAGTATGTTTTCAACGTATGTTTTCCATCCTTGATTCTATTATTTATTTTGTAGTTTAGATTTTATGTGTAAATAAATGTAAAGATTTGTTTAATCTCTGTTTTTTTAATTCTCTTGTTTTACAATTCAATATCGCACTTGATCATAAAGTGGGTATTAACTCGAAATTTAAAATTTTTCAGTAGAAGCAAAACAATTTTTAATTTAATATTAAAAGCATATGAAAAGGAATTTTTGGAACAACTGTTTTATTACCAAAAAATAGAAAAATATCATGATTTTAGATATAAATATAACGTGTCGAGTTGCAAAAATTAAAAATGTTCAGTTAGTTTACTCTTTATGATCAAGTGCGATATGTATATTTATAATTTTAAAGTTGTCGTATTTGTTTTTGATAATTTAAAAAAAAATTTGTTACACAAATAGACTTACTAAAAGATGAGTTAATAGGATTATTATAGAGTTTATCGATTTATATAATAAAATAATTATTGAAATTTTGTTTTGTAATAAAAGATTTTTCTATTTATGATTTTTTCTTTTTTGTGAAAAAAAATCTCAGAAATGTGCTCCATAGTGCTCCAGATTAAGGAAAAAATGTTTAAAAAATGTTTATTATAAATAAAAAGTATTAAATATGTAAAATAAATAAAGTAAATTTTTTCTTATACAAATATTAAATTTTCATAGCACAACAGCGTTTTTACATGTTGTTCCATGTGTTTTAAAATTTTTAAATTAATTTTGATTTTTCGAACACACTTTGAAATCAAGAAATTTTGATTAACAATATAAATTTCCGTTGAACTTATGTCAAAATTTTACCTTGGACAAATAATTTTTTGCCTCGAATTTTTAAAACCGAAAACAGAGACTTTCTTAAGGGAAAATGGCTGTTTTTGGTTGCTTTTGTTTTGATGTTGGAAAATTTTTAAACTGATTTCAAGTTTTCCACGTGCCTTTGGAATTTCCTATAAAATGACCTGTTAATAATATTCATTAAAAATAGTTAATGGAATTTTAAGAATCTTCCATTAAATTGAACTTTAAATTTTTAAAATTGCAAAAAAACCACAAAAATTATGAAAGAATAAAAAATGCTTTTTAAGAGACTTTTAAAATATAATTGCAAATTAAAATTTTTTTAATTTTTTTTGTAATGTTCGAAAATTTTTGAATTTATTTCGAATATTCGAACATTGCTTAATATTAACTAAAATTTATTATGCAATTAATATTTTTTAAAAAAATAACAGAAACTTTTAAGTGCTATCAAAAAATTAACTTCGAATTTTCAAATTTAATAAATTTATGCAAAATTTTAATAAAAATGTCACTTAAAATAATTTTTTGATGTAAATTTTTTGTTTTTAATAAAACTAGTATGGTTTTTAAATGTTCGAAAATTTTCAAATTCAGTTCAAATTTTGGAACATGAATTAAAATTGCCAAAATCTTATTTGCAAATAAATGCAATTTTCGAATTAATCTTATTTGCAAATAAATGCAATTTTCGAATTTTCAAATTTATGCAAAATTTTATAAAAATGCCACTTAAAATAATTTTTTGATGTACATTTTTTGTTTTTAATAAAACTAGTATGGTTTTTAAATGTTGGAAAATTTTCGAATTCAGTTCAAATTTTTGAAATTGCCAAAAATTTTATTTGCTAATAATATGCAATTTTCGAATTTTGAAATTTAATAAATTTATGCGAAATTTTATAAAAATGCCACTTAAAATAATTTTTTGATATAAATTTTTTGTTTTTAATAAAACTAGTATGGTTTTTAAATGTTCGAAAATTTTCGAATTCAGTTCAAATTTTCGAACATGAATTAAAATTGCCAAAAATCTTATTTGCAAATAATAGGCATAAGAACAAACATTTTTAAAATTCCTCAAAATATTTAACTTCGAACTTTTATAAAGAAAATTGTTAAACAAACAAAAAAGTGTTTTAAACGATTTTTTTGTTGAAATTTTGACAAATTAACTGCCTGCAAAATGATTTTTATATTAAATACTACAATTTTCGGTAAACTAGACTGTTTTTAGAAATGTTTGAGAATATAAAAATTGTTCGAACATGTGATTATGCCTTCCGTTACAGAAAAACTTTTCTGATAGCCTGGAATTAGTTTTACTGCGAAATATTGAAATTTTTAAAATAATTTTTAATAACCTATTTCCGAAGATATCTTTCTTTCGAACAATTACATCTAAAAAAAAACAAAGTTTTTAGAAGGAAAGAAAGAATTCATTTGCACATCGGAAATATGCAGTAAGTTAAAACAGAATTTTCTTAATTTGTTTCGTTTTTAAGTTATAAATACCCCAACATTTTGTAATTATTTTCGAAATTTTAAATCTACTTTCAAAAATTTTTAAATTGTTTGAATAAAGTTTTTAAAATTTTTTATATAAATAAATTACATTTTTAAGAGTATCTTATGTATACAAAACACACTCTTTTTTTATACCCAGTTTTTTTTATTACAATTCTGCTCTAAAAAACATCGCATTTCCATAGAACTTTTATTTATTCCCTATTCCCACACTTTTTAGTTTAATTTTTTTGAAGTTTTTTTTGATTTAAAACTACAACAAGTGCTTTTAGGCGCTTTTTATATTAACAAACACGCACTCATTTAAAGAGAGGAAGAGAGAGAAAGTTGTTTGTTTTGCTTTCATTTCAAATTCTCTGGGTATTTATTAAGAATTCTTTGTTTTGCTTAAGACATTCGCATCTTTTGCCGGTTTATGTAAAATTGTAAAAAAAAACCAAACTGTATATGTGTTTGAGAGTTTATGAGTGAGAGAGCATATGTATATGTAGATTTGTTTGAGAGTATGTAACTGTGAATGAATGAACAGTTATGTAGCAGACACGAATGTTTTTTGGTATATAAAGAACGATGCAGTTAGTAAATCTACTTTATTTTTTTAAACACACACACACACACACTTTTACTGAGTAAAACATTTATATGCCGTTATTTTTATTATTGTTGTTTTTTCTTTGGGTTTTGTTGTAAGTTTGTTTCTCTAATCGGCTTTTTTAGTTTGAGGAGTCAAGTATTTACAAGTTTTTTGTTGTTCTTTCTTTTTTTTGCTTTGGAACTAAACATTTTAATATATTGTTTTTGATGTTTTTGTAAAATTTATTTGTTAAGTAAAAACGATGCTGATGATTATGATGATGATGTTGTAGATGCTGCTGCTGACGTATGTAGTTCTGCTTTAAATTGCACTCCAAAGTTGTTGTCAGTTGCCGCTTAGAACTCGAACTGTACGGTTGTCTCTTGATTTTTCGTTGCGAACAAAATTTTTCTTCTTCCTACGAATTTCGGGTTGAAAAATTCGTTTGTTTTTTTTAGACCATTTTCCTTTTAAAAACTCCACCATTCAGTTAATTTTTTCGTGTAACGGTTTGGAACAAAAAAGCGAGTGTCTGTGTGTGTGTGTTTGTGTTAAGATTTCTAACATTTTATTATATTTTCCTTGTTTTTTGTTTGACTTTAAAGTTATTTTTTTATATTATTGTTTTGGTTTTTATTCCTGGTAATCTCGTTTTATAAAACGTGTGGTCTTGCTCTTATGGCTGGTTAAATACGTTGCACCAAAAATATTCTTAAAAAAAAAAAAAAAAAAATAGAATAAGAAAAAATAAAACAAAACAAAAAAATTTTTTGACGCCTTTTTGTCTAGAGAGTGTTATACAAGAGACAAAACACTACAACAGCCAAAAAAAAAAAAAAAAATATCGTAGAAATAATTGTAGCAAATTTTTAATATGGCCAAGTTAATAAAAGTTTTTTTCTGGCACAATTTAAGTGGGTGAAAACTATGGCTCAGTTTTTTTTCATATGTCCTTATTTAAATCCTTAAAGGAACAAAAAAAATTTAAGCACAATTTTTGCTCTATCATGGTGTCTTCTTGATATTTAACAGGCAAAAAAAGAATTTTTCTAAAAATTATCTAAGTGAGTGACTAAGTGTGTGATAAATTGCTCCTTAAACGGAAATTATGTGTAATCAATTTGTTGGTCATGTATTAAAACCACTTCAATAAATAAGAATTTGTTAAAAAATTTCAATAAATTATGTAAAAAATTTTATTTAGGATAAACAAAAAAGCAATAAATATAAGTTTATTAAAAAAAGTAGGATATAACAATTTTAGTTTAAAGCAAGAGAAAATTAAAGGTAATTTTTATAGAAAAAAAGATCTTTGTGTGTTCTAGAAAAATATTAAAAAAAAATCAAAATAAAACACTCCTGAAGAAAATACTAAATAAACAACAACCTATTAAATAAAAAATTTAATTCTAATTGCCTACTTTAAGGATTTTAAAGTAAAAAAGGTTCTTAATTAAAAAATAGCGTTGACAACTTCTAGGTATAAAGTAATGTATAAAACAACAAGTAACAAAGTATTTTCTGCCAAGCCGGACCATATGATACCCTACAGAATAGTATTTCAAAACAAAATCTTAAGAGTGTGTCCTATTTGGGACCATGGGCAATCAATTTCCTTAACCCGGATATAATTTAGATATCTTTATCTTTATGAGATTTGCTTTAAAGTTATTTGTAATGGGGTTTGTATGGGACGTTTGTGCCGCAAGTTTTTATGTCAATACCATCATTTCCAAGTAAGTTATAACATTAAAAGCTGAAAATTAAATTTGATGAACTTTAGCCTAATTTAAATAATAAAATTTGGATTTTTCCTTATTAGTATTTGTATGGGAGCTATGGTCACATATGGACCTATTTCAATTGATGATTTAGATTGCAATGAAAAAATGCAACATAAAATAAAGGTTTATGGGCGCAAAGTCTCCAATCCGGGGGCTTTGTGAAATTATGGACAGATTCTCACGATTTTCAATAGGCTTCGTTCTTATGCTAATTAAAACTTATGTACCAATCTCCAATAATTGCGACCTGTATTTTACGCACAAAGATTACATGGACAGCCAGCCGGACGGACGGACTTCGTAAGATCTATTCAAAAACTGTTGCTAAGTCAATCGTTATACTTAAAGTCAATATTTTGAAGTGTTACAAACATCAGCGCATAACACCCTCTGCACTATTTTGGTGTGGCTATAATAAACAACTTTTTATGGTGTATAAAAAACAATTTCCTAATTTAAGGATGTACAAAAATACAAACCTAATAAAATTTAATTAGCCATAAAAACAAGTAAGAAAGTATAGTCGGTCAAGCCCGACCATATGATACCCTACACCACAGTATTTAAAAACACATCATGCTTATGTGTCCATATAAATATAGATTTATCTATGTTTATAAACTTCATGAAAATCGGTTTGAAAGTTTGTGAGAGGCAGAAATTGCCCCCTACCTCCCCTTGTGGTCCCATTTTTGAAAAACTGTACAGCTAATGTGTCCATATAGATATGGATCTATCTATGGTTTAAATTTCATTAAAATCGGTTTGAGAAGCAGAAATTGTCCCTATCTCCCCTCGCGGTCCGATTTTTTTAAAAATTTATAAATTTTGTGTCTATGTTTTAAATTTCATTGAAATCGGTTTGATAGTTTCTGAGAGGAAGAAATTTCCCTCTATCTTCCCTCGTGGTCCAACGATTCAGCCCATTTTCAATAGGCTTGGTCCTTGTGCCAATAAGAACCTATGACCCAAATTTCATCAAATTATCTGCAAAATTGCGACATGTACTTTGCGCACAAGGTTACATGGACAGCCAGCCAGCCGGACGGACATCGTTAGTTCGACTCAGAAAGTGATTCTAAGACGATCGGTATACTTTAAGGTGGGTCTCGGACCAATATTTAAAGGCGTTACACACATCACACCACTATTGTGGTGTGGGTATAAATAGATGCCTACTTTATACAGTTACGTTGCAATTACTTAATAATAATTCCGCAAAAATGCTGCATACATCCAGGCAACAGTTCGTAAATACTAACTCTTAATAAATTTCCAAGCTCAGCCTTAACAGATTTTTATCTCTTTATTTAATTGTAAAATCATGCAAAAGTCCTTCCGGAACAACAATCCAGTGAATAAAATAAGTAAATCAATTTAATAAGACGAATATTTTCCAATACCTTTCGCAACCAAATTACGTTTAGAACATAGTGAAAGTAAAAAATTGCTTTTCAAGAGGGTCGTAAAGCAAAATTTGTGATAAATCCCTGAAATAAGGCTTTAGAAAATTCTAATTAAGAGCTAAGCTACTAAGCAAACAAAGATGATAATAAAAATTTAAATTATTTTCAAATAAAATATCTGCCTAATTTTAGATTTTTTATTGAAGTCACTTAATGAAAAATTGTAACTAAGCAAAAAATTAAGATTTAAGTAAATTGAAGTAAAAACAAAAGTGTTAAAGATAAGCGAAATAACTTTTATTGCATACTATCAAGTGCTTAAAGTAAATGCGATGTACAGTCAACTTAATTGTAACCTACTTAAAACAAAAGAAGTCTAAATTCAGTAAATCCTGGACAGCTCCCATAGGCAGATTTTTTTCGAAGTTCTCTGGTTTTCTAAGCTTTCAATTGACGCATTAAAAACTGTAAACGGACATCGGCTGTCAGTAAAAAAAACTAAGCCGGTGTCCACTTTTACTGTTTAAAAAAAATTATTTAAATCTTTTGTTAAAAAAGTCTGCCTACATAAAGGCATTGTTAATGAATTGACAGCAAAAATACTTTTAAATAAATAAATAAGTAAAAGTAAGAGTTAAATTTTGTTTCTTTAGAAATAGTTGCCTACCTTATGTTGTTCAAAAAAAGTAGCTCCCGGCATTATTAGAGGTGTGTTAAAAAATCAGGGTTCGAAAATAAACAGAACATTATTTAGCGTTCGGCTCACACACCCAGGAAAGATATCTATTGTTTAGTGTTTGTTTAGACGAACACAACCATTTAAACTGTTCGTAACTATTTTCAAGAAAGAGCCGAACATAATATAGTGTTCTGTTCTTCGTTTAAAAACATAAAAATTGTAGTGAACATTTTAATGTTCTTTTATGTTTCTTTTTTTACACAACAAATAAAAAGTTAAAGCAACGACCGACAAACAGCTTGTGTGTGTATAGTGTATATGTTTTGTTTGTGTAAAATTATTTTGCTGGCGTTTTATTATTTTTTTTCGTATGTGTATTTTGCCTTAATAAAAAATGTTTGGTTTTTTTATCGGTTAAAAAGGCGCTAAGCACAACAGAAACGAACAAACATAAATGAGCTGAACCGAACCCAATAAAGTTTATGGTTTTTAAAAAGACCGAAAGGAATTAAATGTTCTCATCTCTTTGTTGAATTAGATAAGGACTGTACTATTTTTGTGTTCGAAAAAAGACATAAAGGGAAACTTTATTTTTTGTGTTTTCTTCAAATCTACCGAACCGAACACTAAGGACCGATATTTTTCAAAACTTACCGTTATCTAAAAGTAGACTTTAACCGGCCTTTAAAAAGTATTCCATTATTAAAACTTTACTTAAACCTTAAGTGAGCGATAAGGTAAATTAAGGTTCATCCTACCTGGTAGGTTAAAGTAAAGTTGTAATAATGGACCAATTTTTATACGACCGATAAAATCCTACCCTTAGCTATCGGTAAGTTGTAAAAACAAACCTAAGTGTTTATTTTCGAACACTGATTAAAACACTTAAAAAGATAATTGTCTGTCATTAAGGCCTTTACAGTAATATTTGTCTATATAACTATTAGAAAACATAAAAAATAATTTTAATTGTATACTTTATGCAGTTTAAAGTAAAACGTGAAGTTCAATTTAAGTAGAAATAACAAAATAAGGCTACAATTGCTTATTTAACATAAAAAGTTTAGCCTTCTTTTAGACATGAATTATGTTAGTAAAAAAATGTTGCCTACATTAAGGCTTAAAAAGGAATTCCTTTATAAAAATGAAAATGTCTAGTGAATGAAATTATTTATTGCCTGCTTTTTGCACATTCTGAAATATTTTAATAATTTTAATAAAGAAAAGCCGTAGTTAAAACAAATTTTTACTAAATTTCAAATAAAAGCAAAAATATAACAAAAATTAAATATTATTATGATAAATATTTGTCTTGAACTGTTTGGGATTTAAAAACTATTTGTGTCTACATTTTAAGAAAAATGCAAAAAACAACCTTAGAAAACAATAGATAAAATAATACATTGTCTACTTTAGGGGTTCAAATTAAATGAGAATTAATTGTGGATAAATGTTTAACTGCTTAAAAAGAAATAATATTGGCAATAAAAAATAATGTGTAAATAAAAAATGTTTTCTACATCAAGGAATTCTTGGTGTTGTCTGTACAAAAGGAACTTAATAAGAAAACTTGTATACTTTAAAGAAAAGAAACAGTTAAGAATAATATTTTATAGGTATAAAAGGAACTTAATAAGAAAACTTGTATACTTTAAAGAAAAGACACAGTTAAGAATAATATTTTATAGGTATTATTTTATGAAACTTGCGGCCAATTTCACCAAGTTCAGCTATAATTAAATATCAGTTATAACTGTCAAAAACATATTGTTAACTGGCAATTAAAGTAATAGTTAGTTTTAATTGAACTTGGTGAAATTTTCTGTTAATAAAATGTCTAAAATAAAATAATTTTCATTGGCTACCTTTTTTATGGTTTATCAAAGAAGTAAAAAATTATTTACAATATAAATAAAAACTAGTAAGAGTGCTAATTCGGCTGTGCCCAATCTTATATACCCTTCACCATTGTGCGAGCAGAATACAGAGCAACTAGACAAAAACTAAATAATTTTTACATATACATACATATTTACAATACTTAAAACTTCATTATAAATAAAATTTAAAAAGCGAAAACTGGAAAATATATTTTTTAAGTCGTTTTTAGAACATAAAAAAAATAAAAATATTAAAAAAAAAAAATTTTCTTTTTAAAAAACCAAGATTCGAACCAGGAAACTCTCAGTTTCTAACTTAACACACCCCCTAGACAACTGAACCATGAAGGAACGTTAATTGAATAACATTAAAAGGAAATATGGCACGTTTACTGTTCACAAAATGCAACACAGTTGAGTTGTAATTACTTTTGATGTTTTTGTTCACCGCAATAGCAAAGTTGTAAACCATAATAAAAAAATTACAAATCAAGTTATTTGAATTGTGAACCGAAATAGGGAAATATATTCACCAAAATAGTTTGTGCCATGTATTTGTGTTTGTTTGTTTTCTTTTATCTTTTTTGGCGAGTTTTTAAGTAGCAAAAAACACAAAAATTCCTAGTTTCTATTTGTTAAAATTATTTCGTTAAATTGATGAAATAATAAAGAAAGGTGATAACGAAAATCATATTGGGCATTATGCTAGTATATGTAAACAATTGGAAGGGGGGGGGGGGGGGCAGAGGGACATCACATGGTTAAATCAAGTTCTCTCCTCATAAGGACCCAGAATATATATACTTTATAGGGTCTTAGATCAATATTGTAGAAATTACAAACGGAATGACAAACTTGAGGTGAAGGGTATAAAAGAAAAATTGTTAAAAACATGTTTTAAAATCGCTTAATCGATTATAACTTCCATTGCCTGCTTTAAGTTTTTTTAATCAAGCTTGATAGAGGCAAAATCAGTTGCCTTTAGGTTGCCTTTAAGGTGCTCAATGATAAAGGGTGACCTTTTAACCGTTTGGATTTTGGAAATTTAAAGAAAAAAAAAAACAGAAAATTTGGAAAAGTTACTGAAATATTTATTTTAAGTTATCAACGAAGGACTGCTATTTTCAGTTTAAGGATTATTTCATGTAGATATTTCCTTGAACTCCAATTTTGGCATACTTTTTCCAGAATTTCAGCCGGTATCTTACAGCCTTAGTTTTGTCCCAATTGACTGTAACGTTGCGATTTTTATTGTTCTTGCAGAAGAAGGGTCCAATGATGCCACCGACCCACAAACCGCACCAAACTGCTGCTCTTCACAACAATTTCGGCAATCCTGTTTATTTACAGATTCATTGAGCCAAAAATGAGCTGCGATTAAGACGATCATAAATTTGACGTAATTTGCGAAACACATTTCGCACACAGCACGAATTTTTATAATAAAATTCAATGTTTTGCAAGCGTGGATCGTTTTTTAGTCTATTCATGGTGATATCATATCATATGATATTCATATCAGAAACCTTTTTTCCCCACTGGAAAAATTTGGGCTGAAAAACTAAATAGCAAAAAAATCAACCTTTATAATAAAAAACTTTAGGATTTCATAAAATGTGGACTAAAGTTCTTTACATTTAAAAGTAAAACTATGTAATATTTAAAACATTTTCATTGACTGCTTTCTGGGGTTTACAAAACAAAATACAATTTGCGTTATATATTTTTAGGGTTTTAAGAATAATTTTAGATAATATATTATACGCCAAAGTGAGCTGCCTAATTTTAGGTATTTTATAAAAGCAAACTAAACAACAACAAAAATGTTGCCTAGTCCAAGGTTTGAGTTAACAAAGTAAAAAAAAGTGTTGCCTATGTTAAGGTCTTTTTGATAAAAATTAATACAATAATTAAAGATCGTTGTTTTCAAAAATCATCGGAATGAGTCTTTTTTGAGTACTTTTAGTGAATAAAAACTGATGAATCACTTGCACTTGCAAAATCGACGCGCTTATGATTTAAAGTTGTTTGATTTTAAATTCAATAACAAAAACTATTAAAAAAAGAGTCGAAAATGTCTCTAAACTCATACAAAAACGAATGATATATGACTCTTCAAGAAGAGTCTCGGGTAGGATACCATTTTCTCCTGACAAAATTATCGTTTATGATCAGAAAATGAGCGTATATACTGGTATTTAAATCGCGCTGAAGAGTCAAAAAAGACTCGTATAAGATTAAAAATTTCAAAAAATGATAGCTGGGGTTTAAGGGCTTGTAATAAAATATAATTTATTTGTATCACCATGAGCTGCTTATTTAGGCGCCTTACAAAAGTAAAACTTTACCTTAACACAAAACCTAATTGGCTGACTTAAAAAGGGCAATAATAAGAACGTAAAAACCCTTACAAAAGTTGTTTTATATTTGCGCCTAAGTGTATGCTTTAGTATTTGGCAAACGCAACATTTCTATTTTTTGACAATAGCAATAAATAATTTTCTATAGATAAATAAATCCCCCGTAAATAATATGAAAAATTTGTTGCAGAAACTTCTTTTGAAACTGTATATGGACATGAATAAAGTTTCTATGTTTTGCAGCGTTTAAAGAAATGTGTATGCTTTCCCTTTTTCTTTTTTTTTTCCTCTCAATAACAAATTTACAAAAACTGCATGAACAGTTGAAATCATTCACAACAGACACCTCCTATAGCAGGATACTTTCAAGATCTGGCCATATTATGTCAGCCCAATCGGTTCATTCGCTTTTCCTTGCAAACTGTGTTCCCATAACCAGGACGCGGATACTAAATTAAAACTTCTTTTTCAAAAATATCTCTCATAAACTAAATGAAAAAATGAAATACACCAACAAGATTCGTCTTTTATTAGTAGTTCTTCTTTTCGTGTTGATCCCGATAGAAATTTGTGGTTCCCCTGTTAACACAAAAGAAGATACACATGTGTTGAGGATGCAATAGAATTGCTTTTTATTTGAAGAAGTAGTTTGTTAAGGTCGTGTTATCTGCTTTAGAACCATAAAATGGCTTTCGAAAAACTGGATTCGCATTAGCTATTTATAATCTTTCGAACTTTAATGCCGAGAACGATATCCCACTTGCAACGTGTGAAAATTTAAAAGAACTTTTCGGTCAATCAAATGGCTTGGTTGTATTTTTAAAAGTAGATGACAGATTCTACACTGAATTATTTATTTTTGTCGGCACAAATTTAAGATATTTCTTAGTTAACATGCTTAAGAGAGAGCGATTCATTAGATTCGTTTTGAAAGTTTCACAATCAAAAGTTGTGAACAACCTCTTCACCGGGGTTTCTGTAGCCGCCACTGCACTGAACTGAAAAAAAAATGTATGGAAATATTAAATTCAAACGAAGTGTTGGAGGTAAGTTAGTCTGAAGACGAGATAAATGTTAATGTTTGTTGAGCTTCTAAAAGTACTGAAAATGACTATATGGATATATTAAATTTAAAAAGCAGTGGTGGACATATGTCAGTCTGAAGACGAGATACATGTAGAAATATCTGATTCCGTAAATTCTTGTAATGAAGCATTTAAATAAAAATTGTATTCTCTACAAATTCTTTTTCAACCACAATATGCTAGTCCATCATAACTTTAATGAAATGTATCATTATTAAATAAAATATTTTATATAATAAATCAGAAGCGGACATCTCTCATAACCGGATAAAACCACCCATCTAGTGAGTGTCCGGCTATGAAAGGTTTCACTGAATATGAAACAAAGTATACTTTTCCAATCGTCTGTCCATTTCCACCATCAAATTCAAACGTTTCATAGAAATGACGGCTTTAATAAATTAGATATTTTTTAGCAACTCTAGGCGTATGAGTATTATTTAATTGGACTTCCCCTATATAAATCATACGTCCAGGATATCGTATCTCTTAAATATTTTTACGTTTAATCGATACTTCGCGAAACAAACTTCAAACCAAAATCAACTAAATTCATTATCCTACTTGTGTATTTAATTACTGTAATGAATTTTAAATACTTTTAACAATTTTCAACCACTACTATTTCCTAGAACTACCAAAGGAAAAACTTTTTGTTTATTTCTTGAAACGAAATCAAAAATTAATCACTTGGAATTATAAAAAAAATAAAAAAAATGGAAAACTATTTTCACTAAAACCATTTTACAAATGAACATTACACAACTCGTAAGACTAGTAAATATTCTACGCTAAAATAAAGTTAACTACAAAGTTTTTCAACAATTTTTTTTCTTCTCAAAATGCGATAAATAACAAAAATAACAAGTAGAATGAAAAACTTTTACATTAAACCTTTTAGCTAGACAAGAGAAGATCAAAAAAAAAAATAACATTAAACAATTAACAAAAGGTTTCATGCAACAAACTAAATACAGAACATTAAAACTAAAATACCAAAGAACTTTTATCTATTTCTATATTTTTAATTATTTTGTTCTCTTTATTTGGCATGCAATCCAGCAAAAGCCAATTTGAAACAGTAAAATCTACGGAAAAAGATAATAAAATTTCGATTTTAATAAATTATATAACAGAATTTTAAAAACAAAAAAAAAATAATAATAAACCAAACTTCCTTTCAACGGATATTAGCAATTGTTTTTAAAAAACCAACTTCCGCTTAATTCTCTTTTCAAGTCAGGGCTGGGTGCACGCCACTGTAATTTTAAATGGGTTGTTAGGAACTAATACGATTATGCTCTTGACCATGTTAATTTTTATACATTTCACTATACTGCAGTCTTTATAAATTGAGTTTTTATACTCTTAGTAAAATTAAAAAAATCATTTGGCTCCCTTGGCCACTACCCCTTTAAAAAAAATTAGTTTTCATTTTATTTAAGCGTTAAAAATTTTGTTCAAAAGTACATAAAATCAATTTGGGGGATAACAAAAAGTTTAGTAATTTTCCATCAATAGTAAATAACTTTAGAGAAAGATAAAATGGTTCACATTTTATTAGAAACAGAGCTGTTGCAAAAAGAAGGGGTCAATAAAGTCAATATGTCTTATAGGTATATGTACATAATACCCTCAAAATAAAACTCTTATACAAAACATATTAAATTTTATATAAAACTTTAACAAAAATATATTCAAAATTTTCGTTGTTATAAAACAGTGCTATTTTATTTTCCATTAGTATAAGAGTTTTTGGTAACTTTTATAAATTCGTTCCTATAAATATTTGTGTTTTTTTTAATGTTTATAAAACGTTTAATAAGAAAAACTTTCTTTATTACTTTTCTCCAACAAAGATATGTGAACTATTCATGTTTTATTTAAGTTTTTTCTGCTTTTTTGTCAGTATAAGAGTTTTAGGTAAATGTTTAAAACTGTTCTTTTAATATTGCGAAAGTTATTGGTTTCTTTTAATATCGAAAGTATTAAGTAAAAAATTTTATATAAGTATAAGAGTAATGTTAACGCTATTATACTTGCAAGTTTTTATATTTCTAGGGATTGTTTTAATGACAAATTATAAATGTTTAATAAGAGCTTTGTCAGATTTTCTTGCCGGTATAAGAGTTTAAGGTAACTGTTTAAAAATTGGTATACAAATAAAACTACATTATTAATATTGAAATTAATGGTTTTCTTTTAATATCATAAGATTTTACAAAAGAATAAGAAGAGTTTACTATTATATATTAAAGTTTTTATATTTTTATGATCTATCTTTTATACTTTTTTTATGACAAAAATTCGCGAACTGTTCAGGATTTTGAAGAGTTTTATCTAATATATTGCTAGTATAAAAGTTTAATGGTAACTGTTACATATTTTTATACTTTTAGTATTCAGGCAGTTATTGTTGTTATTTTATCTTATAAGTTTTAAAAAAAAAGTATAAGAGTTCTTTATTTAACCTATTATACTCGTAAGTTTTTATATTTTTAGGGACTCTCTTTTATACTTTTTTTTTATGACTACAAGCAAATATGCGAACTGCTCATATCCTATAAGAGTTTTGCCTGATTTGTTGCCAGTATAACAGTTTAAGGTAATTGTTTTAAATTTTGTATACTCTCAAAACTGGTCTTTTAATTTTAAGAAATTTATTTATTTTATTTTTTATTATTTATTAATAGATATTTAAATTGTATATATGTACATATTCATTAATTTACAATATTTGTTATCTATATTTGGCATAACATGAATGTTGTGAGCCAGATTGGCACAATACTGGGTATTTTAATTTTTATATTTTTTAATTCATTTAATATAAAAAGTTTAAAACATTTTTTTTTTTTTTTTTTTTTTTTTAAATTTAAAACAAAATTATTCTTGTAAAAGGAAGACTAAATTTCAAATTCATTTATTATTTGTTTACGATATTTTGAAGCTGATTCTATGTATTTGTACAAGGAACAAAAATTAGATCCATTTAGAAGGTTTAGCACCTCAATCATACTAAGTTGATATTTTCCAAATAATTTTAGCCTTAATTCTTTATAAATTGGACAAACACCAATAAAGTGGTAGGTATTCTCAGATTCATCTAAATTGCAGATAGTGCACGTGTCTATTGGGTTGTTACTATAGGATCTGGCATTTAATTGAAGTAATCCTCCTCTGGCTTTAATTAACAGACAAGTAATGCGGGATGAAAAATGTTCAGCAAGCAGAGGTGTAACATTGTGGTTCAGTTGGCAATAAAGATCATGGTGTTGGGAATTTGTTGCGTTTAATACATTTTCTTCACGTTCTTTTATTTCTAATAATTTTAGTATCGTTTCCGAATGGTTGCAAAGTGGTGAATTAGTATTATCAGGTGTATATTGAAGACGTTGGCAAAGACTGGACCACTCATTTGCCCAGTAAACGTTTTGTGCTATAATTGCCTCTGCTAAAATGCGTGGTAATCTATGTTGATCCATTTTTAGAACTTTATTTACGTAGGAGAAGTGCAGTTTTAAAGTTGAAAGAAATAACGAATTTAGACCAGTTTCTAAATATAACATATAATTAGGCGTTGTAGTTGGTAAATATAACATTTTTTTAATAAAAAAACGAAACAGCTTTTCTACTTCATCAAATTTTTCGTAGCCCCAAACTTGTGCAGCATAAAACATAATTGAACGAGAAGCAGCATGAAATATTTTCAGTTTATTAGTTTTTGAAATTTGTGGGTGATTAATATATTTTGACCAGGTTGTGTTGATTGCCAATTTGGATGCAGCCAATTTATTTATTAAATATTTCTTAAAAGACAAATTATATGTAATATCTACACCAAGATATTTATAATTGTTAACGATTTCAATATTATCATCACCAAAATTCCAATTTAAAAGACTTGAAATTCTTGTTCCCGAACGAAACACCATAACTTTTGATTTGTTTAAGTTAACTGTTAAGCTCCACCTTAAACAGTACTGGTATAGTGCATCGATCATGGTTTGTAGCTCAGTTGGTGACTCAGACAAAATAACAATATCGTCGGCGTAAAGAAGGATTTTCACAGTTGTACCAGCAACATTTACCCCTCCAGGGAGTACATCAACAAGATCATTAAGATATAGTGAAAATAATATCGGACTTAATATACATCCTTGTTTAACACCTACATCAACAGAGAACGGCTCAGAAAAAGTGCTGCCATCCCAAATACGGCTTTCGGTTTCATCATATGCATTCTGCAAAATACGAATTATTTTGGAAGACAGTCCAATACAGGAGAGCTTATAAAATAAACTATTTCTAGGAATAGTGTCAAATGCACAGGAGAAGTCTACAAAAAAGGCATAAGTATTTTTTCCATTTAGTTTATTTAGTTTTACAATGTTTACCAAGTTGAAAATATTATCTACGGTTGAGTAATTCTTTCTAAAACCCGCTTGATACTCGTTTAGTATTTTGTTGTTTTCTAACCATTCTGTTATTCTGTTTAATAAGATCGTGTTGAAAATTTTGCATGCAGCATCAATAAGAGACAACCCTCGGTAGTTTTCTGGTAAAGATGAATCACCTTTTTTAAAAAGAGGGATCATGATGGAACTGCGAAAGCTTGATGGTATCTTTTCGTGTAAAAATATTATGTTAAAAATCGATAGTATTTCATTAATAAAGCAAGCAGGAGCGTGTTGATAAAATTCATAGCTAATGCCGTCTTGACCAGGAGCTTTATTACGCTTTAAATTTTTAACAACGTATGAAATTTCACAAAATTCTATGGGAGAATCTAGAACAGGATCCGTAAAGTATGCCAAGCACCAGCTTATTGTGTAATTATTTTCTGTATTTTGTAACAAAGTACTAAAATGGGTTTGAAAATCATCTGCTTTTAAGTTACCCTTGTTCACCTGCTTATATGATTTCATTGATTTTGCTAGCTTCCACCAATCACTACTGCATTTGACCGTGTTTAATTTGTTTAGATTTTTATTGTACATATCTAGTTTTTTGTCGTTGCATAATTTTACATATTTAGCTCGAGATAAGAAATAACGAGATTTGTTTATGGTTGTGTGGTTTTTTCGGTATAGTCTAAGCTTTTTTAACATAAATTTTCGAGAACGTTCACACTTCCAGTCAAACCATTTTTGCTTGGGTTCAAAATACTGTTTATTAACATTTCCTATTGCTGCTTGTTTTATTTTAGATGCCACTGAAGAAACCAGATCATCTATGGGAACATTTGTTTGTAGATCAACGTTAGTCGTAAGGGCGCAAAGTTTTTCCACATATTTAGGTGAATGCTTGTCTTTCCAGCGCAATCTGTGAAGTGAAACATTTTCTATTCTTTCAACATTTGGGTTTAAACATTTTATTTTTAAACATAACGGCATGTGGTCAGAGTAAGGTTTTGATGCAATCGAGAAATCATCAACATATTGCAGAAAGCTGTGAGAACAAACACAATAATCAATGACAGAACTACCCATAACACCGCAAAAGCTGTATTCCCCTTGAGAATTTTAAGAAATTTATTGGTGTTTCTTTATAATTTTTTAAATATCTTAAGATTTTACAAAAGTATAAGAGTTCTATTTTAACTATTATACTTAAAAGTTTTTTTTTAATTTTTAAGTTCCATTTTTTCCTTTTTAAAGAAACATAAATATGCGAACTATATGTTTATGTTTTATAAGAGTTTCCTACATTTTTTGTGAGTATAAGAGCTTAAGGTAACTATTTCAAGTCTTTTTTTCCTAAAACTGTCGTCTTAAAATTAAAAATGTTATTGGTTTTTAATTTTGCTAAGATCACTAGATTCTACTCGTAAGTTTTTATATTTTTAGGGTCTCTTTTCAAAAAAAAAAAAAAAAAAAAAAATATTTTTATACGAGTATCAAATTGAATTTTTATCAGATTTTACTAGTGAACTGTAAATGTACATAGAATGTTTCTTTCGATTTGCAAATTTTCCTTGTTTAAGAAGAGTAGTAGTTAACTTTTTTTGTTAGTTAAAGAATTTTAATATGGGGTTTTAAAACTCTTATACTAAATAAATAACTTTAATATTAAAGAAATGAATATATATATATTTTTAAAAGGTTTAAACTATTATTGTCAGGTGTTTTTAAATTCGTAAATGTTTCTTTGAGTTTTCTTTTTAACTGTTATACTGTAACAATTGTTGTTTTATTTTTTGTTTTCAGAAAAAAAAATACTTATTTTTAAGGTAATAATTTCATTATTTTTTGGGTAGTATTAGATTACTGTTATAAAACTCTTATACTGAAAAACTTTGAAATTAATTAAAAAAAAAGAATTTCAACATATTTTTAATATGTTTCTAGTATAAGTGTTTAAGTAACTGGTTTAAAAAATATCGAATGATTTTTCAAAAAGATCCTTTAATACTAATACTGTTGTATTTTAAATTTTTTTATTATTAAAAATAATTCCTAACGGTTCTTTGACCAAACAGTACAAGTCTTAAATCTCCGAATGCCGGACAATGACATAGAAAGTGTTCAATTGACTCTTCCTCCGTGGACGCAACTTCTTCACAGGTCATTGTACCATCTAAGCCGGTTTCTCAACGGGCCAGTTGCCAGTTAAATTTTTCAATAAGGTTCCTGACGTATTTTCTGGATCCTATTAGGTTCCTAGGAGCTTGAAACTGAAGTTCTTATCGTACTTTTACATAAAACTCTTATAAATCTTCAGCACTATATTACATTTATTTTACTTTATTTATTTTTTGTCTTGCTTTATCAAATTTTTTATTCCCCTTCTCTGTTTTTAATACAATAGCTGTTGTTTTGAATATGTACATTTTCCAATAGATTTTTTTTTTGCAGATAAATACAATAAATGTTTGGAATTATGTAGTGTTTATAATATTCACATATATTTCAGATTTGGCATTTAGTTTATAATTATTTTGTACAACCAATTGCAGTTGTAGAAGTGGCAGTAGTAGTGGCTTTGATTTAACATGCCGTTTTACATATAATTAAATTTACACTAATTGTGTTGACCCCTACAGCTGAATTGCAAAATAATTGGACAGTTGACAGCCGGTTGCCTGCAATGCTAATGCTAATAAATTACTGACAATTTAAATTTGTTAAAAGTCATTTTTGTATGTAAATTTAACTTTTGTGAAGTATTAGAACAAGTTAACGGGTAGTATAAGAGTTTTGCGGTAAATTAAATTAAGTGTTATACTAAGTTATATGGTTAAAATATGCATTTAAGACATGGATTGTGCTTTTTATTATTAAGAGGCAATGATAAGATTTATTTTTTCAAAATTTTTTCTTACATTGGCAAATTTCTTACAAACAATAATTTATTTATTACATTTTGTAGTACATATTGCTGTAAGGTAATAACACGTTTATTGCTAGTATAACAGATGTAATGGGTGATTTTTTAAGAGCTTTAGGACAGTTTAAAAAAAAACACATAAAATTCAGAAAAATGCATGAAATCTTTTTTTGAATCGATAGTACCGACCATATAATTTAATGTTTGAAGACTATTTCATGCAAATGGTGACCGTGACTGCGCCGCAAATGGTCCATCCGCTTAGTGCAATTTTGGCATACTTTTTCCAACATTCGGCCGGTATCTCCTGAATATATGCTTCAATGTTGTCTTCCAATGGGTCAATTGAAGCAGGCATGTGTTTATAGACATGAGCTTTAACATAGCCCCACAAAAAATAGTCTAAAGGCGTTAAATCGCACGATCTAGGCGGCCAATTGACCGGTCCCGAACGTGAAATAAAATGTTCACCGAACTCGCCTTTCAATAAGTCCATTGTTAAGCGTGCTGTGTGGCATGTGCCACCGTCGTGTTGAAACCACATGTCATGCAAGTCAAGCTCTAGCATTTTGGGCAAAAAAAGTTGGATATCATCTCACGGAAGCGCTCACCATTCACAGTTACGTTAGGACTCGCATCATCTTTGAAGAAGTACGTCCAATGATGCCACCAGCCCATAAACCGCACCAAACTGTGACTTTTTCTGGATGCATTGGTAGCTCTTGCAATGCTTCTGGCTGATCTTCACTCCAAAATCGACAATTCTGCTTATTAACGTACCCATGGAGCCAAAAATGCGCTTCGTCGCTGAACACAAGAAGCGCGCGATGAACTTTCTTAACAAGCACGCATTTTGATAATAAAATTCAATAATTTGCAAGCGTTGTTTATTTGTAAGACGATTCATGATTAAATTAAAGACCAAACTGAAGATGTTTGACAGTGAAACAAAACACGAAACGTGCGTCAGCTGTTTAAACCAGTGTTGCCAAAGAGATAATAGCTAAAAAATCACACATTATAACAATTTGTTCTAACTAATTTCTAAAAACAGTTAGTTAACCAAACCTAATATACTCTTAAAAAATATTAATAATTTTATTAAAATCGCAAGCTTTAAAAAAAACTTTAACGAAAATTCATATTTAAGCTAGTATAAGAGTTTTTTTAATGCACATTCTAAAGAAAAATCCATTAACATTGCAATATTGATAAATGTTTTTCTATTTTTTTTTTTTAAATATACGAAAAGTAAGTAAATATAAGAGTCAACAAAACTCTTTTACTTTCTTAAAGTATAAAAACTGTATGACATAATTTTTTGTAAAAGTTTAAATATTAGAGCTAATTTTATACTCTTAAATTAAAAAAAAAAAATAGAAAAAACTTTATTATTTTATTTAAGACTAGCATACATCCGCTACTTCGTTAGCGTCTCCTTTTTCTTCGTGGACATATTTTTATGCCAAATTTTATTTTTCTAGGTTAAAACTTGTTTTAATTCTAGCATTTAACCCGCTAGTTTAGTAGAACCAAAAAGCTTAAGAAAAATGTCAAATTTCCCGTATTTCCTTTTTTGGGTACTATATTTTTCCCCCTTTAAAGTATCAAAAATTTCAGTATTGTAGTGGTAGCCCATAATTTAGTATGAATATGTCAATGAATGGAAGAAAATGTTTTGAAAAAAAGTACCAAAAATAGTTACGATTTTCACCCCTTAAATGTTCGAATTTCGAAAAAGTACCAAATTGTTATACGTATTTTTTTTTGTTTCTATGTTTATTGGTTCAAAAGATTGCAAAAAAGTTCTAAAATTCAGATTTTACCCGTTTACTCCCTAATAGGGCCGAATTTCAAAAAAGTACCAGACTCCTGTCCGCTTATTTTTCTAAAGAATAACGATAAGTTTTACCTTTATTTTGCATGTTTTTTAGAATTTTCCCGTTTTCACCCCCTAAATATTCAAATTTCGAAAAATCCCGTCTTAGTGGATCGATTTGGGGAGTGACCAATCGCTAGTCAAAATTTCAAGTTTCTAGGGTCAGCGGTTTGAGCTGGGCGATGATGAATGAGTCAGTCACTCACGCAACTCTTTAATACATGTGACGCAAAAATAGAAAGGGACCTAAGGGGTTTGCCATTTTAAACATTTAAATACGTGTATCTTTGGTGTACCATCACTGAGCGTGTTGGTATTGGTCTCATTTGAAAGCGATACATCTCAACCTTGTTGGTCAACCTTGAAAACGCGCGTAGGTCGTACCTACCTCTTGTTTTGTGTAGTTGGTTTTTACTGTTCCCTTTACCTTACTGGTCCCTTTCTCTATGCACTGTCACATATATAGATAGATAGATAGATTTTCAGTATAAACGATTTGTTTTATTTAACAAAAACTCTTATACTAACCGAATAAAAGAAAAATAAACAAAATATTTAAATATAAAATTTTTTTATATTATTTGGCAATTTTAAATGTAATTTAAGTTTTCTTTATATTTTAAGTATACAAAACTCTTATACAAATCGATATTAAAATAAAAGTTACAACAATAAAATTCTTTTAAATTTTTTTTTAAAATACTCAAGTTTCCATGTGTTATTTTTGGTAACAAAAACTCGTCTACAAATGAAGTAAGTAAGAAATTATGTTGAGTTTATAGAGTTTGGGAAAATATTGCCTTTTTAGAATAAAAGTTTTGATGTAGTTAACCCTAATTTTTATATTGTTGAAAGCCAGATAAAAATAATTGTAAAATAACATCATTTGGGACAGTTTGTTCCTGAATTAAAGTTGTATAATATATCACAGAAACTCTTATAATATAATGTATTTAAAAAAAATTGCATTATCAATTGTACGTATGCTAGTTATTCTTTCTAGCATTAATATACCTTCAGTATAACTGCTACATAACGCTTACTCAAAACTCTTATTCTGGCCGAAATAAAGAAAAACGTGCATCATTTTTGTACACTTTTTATACATTTTTTAAACATATATATAACGTTTTTCTAATTGTTATTTAAAATTCTTATACTAGCCGAAATATGAAATTTTGTAGTTCTTGTAAACTTTGTTAACCATTATAACAAGGTTTTTTATTAAGACTTAATAGTAATAGCCGAAACTCGTTTAATAACAGAAATTACAAGAAAATTTACAAGATTTTGAAAATTTACAGAAACTAATTGAATAACATTTGTTAGAATATTCTAAGGAGTATAAAAGTTAAAAAAGTATAAGAGTTATAGAATTAAAATAAAGTAAAAATTATTGACCTGATTGTTTTTCATTATTTTGTCATCGCTTTCCAAACCTGTTTTTATACTAATTGGTAATAAAAATTGTTTAACCATTAAGTTTTATTTAATCCTTTTAGTCCTGCAACGACAACTTTAACGAGAAAAAAGTAGATTGAGGGAAAAATATTCTATGGAAAATTAAAAACCAGACATTGGCAAATATTTGATTTTTTTTTTATTTATTTCTTACTTAGTATATTAACAGTATGTGGACATGTATAATAACCCTGTATATACTAGCAAAAATTTTATTTTATATAACATGATTTTTTTTAAGGCTATAAGGCTAAACAGATTCCATATAACAAGAACATAAATACTCATTCCATAGAGAACATGCAGTCAGTTACAAAAAAAAGCAAATAATATGCACAACAAAAATTCTTGTAGAAAATTGGTTGCCGTTTTTTAAGTAGAACAAGGCTTTTACTTTAATATTGTGTATATATTTTTGGCAGTTTATGTTTTTTTTTTTTAATATTTTTCTTAAACGTCTAGATTATAAACGTTTTTTGTTATGAGCAAAAAAAGGCAGCATTTCGTGCTTTACTTATTATTTTTATTATCAAACTACAGTTTAAAGAAAAGAAATATTTTATTTAGTCACTGAGTGCGTTGGAGTGCTTAAAATGCGCAGTGATTAAACTCTTTTGTGTGTGTTCAACAAAAAGTTAGAATATATTTCTTACATTCTGGTTCATCTTTTTATAGTTTCAAAGTTTTTTTTGAGGAAAAAAATTACAAAAAAGGTGCATTGTCAAATACTGATAGTCTTAACAAAAACCGTTTGTGCAATTTGTTAAAGAAGCCATTAAAGATTTAAAAACTTATAAAATAAAGAAACCGTAATATAAAAATATTAAGTCTAGTTCTCTGTGCATTATACTACAAACAGCTATTTATATCTAAAAGGGTTTTGTAAGCTATTTTGTTATAAAAAAAATGGTAATGGCAGTTTCAAGTTGTGTGATCTTGTTACTTAATAGTTACTTAATTTTTCAAAGAAAAAATTACAAAAATTCTTTGCAAATGCTGCATAACAGTTTTATAACAATTATTCATAACTGTTATACTAGCGAAAACTCAAAAAAAAATTACTTTGCAACCAGAACTGCTTACCTTCTTTGCATTTACACAAAAACCTTAGCAATTCTGTATATTTAAAAGTTGTATAAGACTTAAGCAGAACTATTATACCAACAAAAAGCTGTGTTAGTCATAATTTTTGCCTTTGAAAACTGTTATTTCTTAGTTTAGCTTAACAAATTATATGAAAAAGTGCAAAATTTAAGAAGGCTTACTGTTTTATAACAGTTTTTAGAACTGTTTTACTCAAAAAAAAATTTGTAAAATAATTTAATATCAAAAACCATTTTACGCAAAAAATATAAGATTTTTATGATTTTTTAAATCTTGAAATTTTTTAAGAGGTAAATAAAACTCGTATACAAACAAAATATCGTATTGGTCTTGATTTTTATCTTAAAAAATTTTTCCGTTAAATTTAATATATAAAAGTATTGAGTAGAAAAAATGCTTAACTGATTTTCATTTATCACAAAAATTTTAAAATATATTTAGCTTTAGGAACAGTGTCATTTTAAACTGTGATAAATGATTTTTTTTTTTAATTTTTTGTTTCATTAACGTTTGTTAAGTATTTTAACTTTTTTACCGGTTGTATAAGAGTTTAAAAAAACTCTTATATAGTTTAAAACATTCATGTCTGCCGACAAAACTTTTTTTATACTTCAAGAGTTTTAACAAAATTCAATAGATAGGCATTTTTTAAATCTCTTATACGAAAAAATTAAAAAACTTGTGTTGAAATTTTAGGAAAAGTGTAACTTTATATTTTTATGAAGGAAATTGTTTCAAGTTTTTGTTTAATGAATGATTGTTAAGTATTTTAACAGGGTGTATAAGAGTTTTGTAAAATTAAACCTGTTAAAACAAGGTTTAAAAATTGTATGCAAAGATTTATAATTGTCATGAAATTAAACGAAAATTATTTATTTAAAATATCTTAAACATTTAAAACAGCTTATAAAACTCTTATACTCACTTGTAAGTGAAGAAAGTGTTACCCTTTTGCAAACAATTGTTTTTTTTATATTTTTTGATTGCTCAAGCACGATTTAACTTGTTTAAGAGCATTATAATAAAAATAGCTAGAATAAATTACCAAAAATACTGTTTCTTTTCTTTTTTACACTTAATAAACTAAATTGTCTTTTAAACGTTTATTGGAATAGACAACATTTACACAACATGAATTTTAACTAAAATTATAAATTTTTTTTTTATTTCATGATTGTCAAACACTTGCAGAAGGTCAAATTTTTCACTTTCCATGTTTAATCAGCGTTTTTCATTTTTTTTTTTCGCTTCCCAAATAATATTTAAGATTAATCAAAGAATTTAATAAAACACAAAAAAGCAAATACTAGAAAATAGAAGAGAGAATAAAAAACGGCCTTTTTAAATCTTTTACAGCTACACAGAGAGTTGTGTAAAAAAGTCACCTGCTAAGCCTCCACATTTGTTAGCTTTAATCAAATTTACAAATTGAAAAAACTAAAACAAACTACATACTACGAGTAGTTAAATAGTTAAATTAAGGCAGGGTTGGCCAACCTTAAAGATATTAAGACAAAGGAAATTGATAAAAAATACATTTTAACTTTTAAAGCCAATATTTAATGCGTTCTTATAAAAAATATGTTTTCTTACATTATTTTTAAATATTTGATGACTGATAAGAGGATATTTTATTTTCAAAAATAATATCTTGCCTACTTTAAAATGTATTTCAAATGTCACGTCTAAGTCATGTGCCTCTTTTTAAAATGCAACAGACTGAACGCAACACCGTCGAACAACGAGTAGAGTCTAGCTACTAGACTACAACACTTTGTAATATATATGTTTCCATCGATCCTATAAGGAGCATAGGGCCTCTTTGTAATAAGAGATAATAACGAAGTTAATATCGAATGTAATAAGAGATAATAACGAAGTTAATATCGATGCTGATTCTCCCCCTTTTGCTACTGTTAACATATCCGTTGCTATCCCATCTATAAGGGAGATAACTACAGCCAAAACTAAATTATAAAATGTCAGAACTGCTAACAACGAAAATATATCCCCCCAGAATGATTTAAAATAAGCCCAGTCTATTGTACTAATATAATTGTACCCTTCAGTTGATGATGCATAAGTGACTCAACTTACTCTAAGATGATGAAAAGAAGGTTTAATTATAGCTTTAAAGAAAAACGGTGACCTTCGAGAATGTAAAACTAAACGTGGGATATCACTACTAAACGCCATGCAGAAGTGACTGGCAGTGATCAATTAAGAACGACTTTCTCCACTTAATCGAGCATTAAGACACGAATCAGCTGCTTTCCGCGAAGGTAGATTATGTATCTACGCTCAAAATTATTATCGTGCAGGCAAACAAATCATATAAATACTTATTATTTGCCTACTTTGAACGAGCATTTGACACTTTTCTAAGGTAATTCTAAAAGAAATCACTAGAACACAAGGGAGTCCTTTTCACCATTACGAACATTTTTAAAAACACGTATTAAAATGCATAGAAGAAGATCCTGCTTTAAGGACAAACTTCGCATGCCTTTTTAATTGACCATAGAGTACGCCAATGCGGTGACATGTTGGCGACACGCAGAAGCTCTTAAACGGTCTGCATTCACGAAATTAAATGTTCTAGACTATGCAGACGAGCCTACTCGCACAAAGCTTTAAATATATAAATGAAAAACTTTAAGTCCTTCAAAAAAATGATCTTCAGTATGGACTTCGCATCAACACAAAGAAAACAAAGGTCATGAAACTAAATGCAAACAACACCAACGCGCTCCTTTTTATACAATTAAAGAAGAAGATGGCCTATACTTCATTTAGCTTGGCTGTACAATATCAACAACAGTGGTGCATATGAAGGCGTCGCAAATCGGATATACAAAGCTTGTAAGGGTACTTGCTGAGAAAGGAGTGGATACCAAATGATCTCTCTTATGACCTTAAGCTAAGAATTTATAACACCTGCAGTAAAGCTTTCCTCATGTATGGATGTAAAACCGGACGTCTGAATAAACACGCCATAAAGGGGCTCCAAACATTCGCCTATCGTTACCCACGCACGTATCATCCTATGGTTTTGGTCAAACACGATCAGGAATTCTGAGCTCCTAACCACGACAAGTCAGATGCCAACCCACCGTATATCTTAGTGCGAAAATTTGGTTGAATTAACCACACGCCCAGATTAGCAAACACAATCGGAAAGGCTATTCTAACATTTCACAAGGCTCCCGTCGACGAGGACGCGCAAAGACGATGGAAATCCCTAATTGGGCTGTAGCGAAATATCATCTTCATAATTTTTTCATTAAAAAAGTTGTCAATAATTTATTCGGTATTTAAAAACTCGTACTACAAACAATCATTCCATGAAAAAAATAATTTACTTTTTTTAAATTTGTACATTTTAAAACCAACAAAAAACTGAAGTTTTCGATACCCAATAAAAACTTCGCCTTCAAAATAATGTGTTGAATAATCCGAAAAACCTAGAAGCACTACTTGCAATTCAACTGAAAAAACCAATGAATTTTACAAGGGATGTCCCAAAATGAACGCATTCAAATGTAAGTCATTATTTTTTTACTTAAATACATCCAGAAAAAAGTAGTTTTAGAAGTTGTTATAGATGTAGTTATAGAAGAAAGCTACTTAATAATTAGTTAAAGAAGCTATTCATTTCGAAAAAGTAAGCGAATTTTTTAATGGGTATTTAATTTAGGCTTAAGCTAACCCAATTTAATTTTTATTAAAATATTTTATTTGTTGAAGGAAAACATGAAATTAATTAAAATTGTTTTTTTTTCGAAAATTTTATTCTTGACTGAACTTGAATCGAAGCTACATGTTTCGAAAATAACCTTATTCCCAACATTAGAATTATTTGCCGTTCAATCATAAATAATTGACAAATGATAAATTCCTTCCTTTAAAAACTTCTTTAAAAATTTCATCGTATTTGAGTAAAATATTTTTTCAACATCAGTCCAACTTCTGGCTGTCACTTTATCAAATTATTTTACTTTAACTGTCAACCTTTTACTCCACGTTTCATCCATCTGCCTTTTTAATTAACCTCTTAACACCCCATATTGCAATAAACAAACTTTCACTTTTGCCTTAAACTCTGCACATCTCTGCCTTCGAGCGCATTACATAAAATTTGTGACTGTATAAAAATAGCGGGAGTGAAGAAACAAAAAAAAAAAAAATATTAACAAGATGATATGTGACGAATACAAAACTACAATAAAAAAAAAACATCAATAACTGTGTTACGAATGAAAACAAGAATAACAACTACAATATACATACATAAAAGTACTTGTACATTTTGTGCCATAAATAGGCTTAATATCTGTTACTGCCCTCGTTCTCGGTCTCAGGCTCTTCAAGCACAAACAATAATAACAACAACAGCAACTACAACAAATGGAAAGTGAACAAAAATAAATAAACGTGCGAGAAATGCGAACACCAATAACAATAACGTCAATAATATAGTGCGAAAATTAAACAAATAAATATTGTTGAGCGAAAAAACTTGAAAGAAACAATTCGCTAAATGTTTATAGAACTAAAGCAGAATAAAAATAGAAACTGTGCTTAAAACTGAACGGGAAACTAAACTTAAAATTTAACTAAAAACTAAGTTATACAGGGGCCCTATTGCCGCATTCGATATCGAGTAAGCTATCGTATCGAGTAAACTATCGTATTTTTCTGCATTCGATAGACACTGACGTATCGAATGAAAACTAGTGAGTTGTAATGGCTTTGGTTACTCGATATCGAATGCTATAATCTCAAATTACGATACATTTCATTCGATATCGAGAGTCATAATACCAAAATAAAAAATTAATTAGTATTGTGATAATTTTGTTGAACTATTTATGGTTTTTAATCCAAATTTTCAATATTTTTAATCAGGCTTAAGTTCATCAAATTTAATTTTCATTTAATTATTTTTATGAAGAAAGAAATTTTACAGCATGAAAATTAATTAAAATTGTTATTGATAATCATTCATTCTTGACTGACCTGAGATTCGAACCCAGGCGGCTGGTTACACTGACATGTTCCGATCGCTACCACTCGATCTCCTCAGAGGGATTTGCCGTTTTACACTCGCAGCCATCGACGACTGCTGACGTCAATAGTCAAACATCAATCCTTTAACCAAATTTTATTTTAACCTTTGGTAGATCGAAATTTGAAAATAAAAAATTTCGATAAATTTTGCTCGATATCGTATGCGGTAATTAGACCCCAAGCTAGTCACAGAAATCAATTGCGATCGAAAGTGATTTCGTTTTATGTGAAGCAGAATACCAAATCACTTCTACTTTCGATCGGAGTTGATTTCTGTGACAGGCCTAATAAGCTGTACTAGAGCTTAATAAGTATTAAACTAGAAACTGAACTCAAACCATAACCAAAAACTGAACTAGAAAAGAAATTAAAAGCAAGACACGAAGGTGGGTTAGGTTAGGTTGCACTGGCAGCCGCAATCAAAGCACAACTCACATGGCTCCAGCAGTATCTTCCAGTTCTCTGCCACTGTCGCCCAGGGGTTCTATGTTACCTGTCTGCAGGCATTCTTAATCAGCCAAGCAGTTGATCCTGTTGAAATAAATGTCAGAGAGACAAGTTTTGTCCCTAAAGGTTCTTCGACCAAACAGTTCCGAGTGTTAGATCTGTGAATGCCAGCCAATCAAAGAAAAGATTTTCCGTTGACTATTCAAGCCCTAGCCGCTTGATGAGTTTCCCAATAGACCAGTGGCCAATTACAACCGAAAAGGCTGAATCGCTTTAAAGCCCGCTGAGTCCTTTTATACCCTCTACCACAACTAATTGTAAAAAAGGTGTACCAAGTTTGTCATTCAATGTGAATATTTTTTAATATTCATCTTAGACCCCATAAAGTATATACATATGTTTTGTGTCCTTGAGTAAGTCTAAGTCGATTAAACCATGTATGTCGGTCCACCCGGCTGTTTAGATCATGCTCACTTTCAAACGACTCAAAAAAAGAGAACAATATTAGTGTCTAAGTATTTCTAGTTCTCTTTAACAGCTTGGGATTGAAGTCCAGCTAAATTGGTTTAGTAGGATCAGAGCTATGAATCAAAATTTGGAAGAACCACCCAAAAAAATTGATAACTTTTTTCAAAAACTTTCATAAATGGAGTTATAATGCACCGATTGATAAAATATTTTGCACAAACTCGTTCAATATGATTAAAAATCATATTGCTGAATTTCGTAAAGATCGGTCCATTATTTACCGTAGGCCCTATATAAAGCTTACTCTCTGAAAACAGTTAAGTACGCGTAAAACCTTAACAAAAAATTATGGTATAATTAAATTCGGCTTGCCACAGTTTCATAAGACTAGAAATCACACTATATATTTTCGCGAAGATCGTTCCATAATTTACCATAGATATGCTCCTTATAAAGCCAACTCTTTTGTAAGACTATAGTCATAGTTTTGTAGGACTATAAAAAACTCAAAGCTCATGAAGATCATCCTATAATTTTAAATAGGTCCTCATATAAAGTTCACTTCTGAAATATTCTTACTTTCTATGGAGGGTATCAAAGATTTGGCACAGCCGAATGCAGCACTCTTAGTTGATTTATCTAGTATTACGGGCCAGGTTTTTCTGGTTTCCCCACAGATAGTTTCATCAAACCACCTCTGACTGGCAATAAGATGAAATTTGTATGCGAAAAGTTAATAACTCTTCGAGAGAAAGAATTAAGTTAGGACAGTATCTAAACTATAAGTTAACCACAAAAAATCTAATGACTATAATGGAATATAACATAGAATTAAAACTGAAACATCACCAAACTTTTAAGCAATCCCATCCTTCAATTCATTCCTTTAGTACGCTGTAAACATTTCTAGGAACACTTAAACAAGAATGACATAAAATACGCACGTTTATCCATCCAGTCGCACAAAACAAAAAATTGAAAAAAAAGCATAAGATTCTACTGAAAATGCGCGTACAAATTAACAATTCAAATTGTACTTCAAGCCAACTTGCACAAGAATATTTAAGACCGTGTGTGGGTTTAAGAGGGTGACAGCTGGACAGACAGACAACCGAACAGGCAGGCAGTCATTCACTCATACAAACAAACTGTAACAAACAAACGAAAAATAGAAAAAAATAATACGCAAAATTTTCATGCAAGAGATTGTTGTTTCTTACATGAGTTCCATTAAGGTGTATGTGTGCATGCATTTGCCAGTGTTTGGGTAAAAGTATATGTGTTTTGCATATGTTTATGTGTCTATGAATAAATATATAAAAGAAAAAATTGCTAAAAGCTTTGTTAGTTTTCCACAAGTGTTCATACATGCGAGTAGAATTAGTCATACTCGTACTCCTGGTATTTCTCGAAAATGTTTAAAGTACTCTGTCTCTAACACCCATCCACAATAACAACAACAATTACACAAAACACTTCTAAATAAAAAAATTCTACAAAAAAAATATCTAACGAGGAGAAAAGAAAAAAAATTTAAAAGAAATATACATATGTATTGTAAGATGTTGGCAAAATTAAACTCAATGTCAATTACATGCAAATGATGCACAATAAACTTTGTTTTATTCTTTTTACAATACCGCCTCCTCTCAATCTTGATGGTTTTTTTTTCATCACAGCAAATTTAATATGAACTTGTGAAACAGTGGGGTAGTATGTAAAAGGAATTTTGGGAACGTCTGGGTAGTAAAAATTAAGCAATAAAGCTAAAGCATAACTGAAGTATACACTGAATTTGAACACAAAACAGGAGAAGTATTTGAATACTAAACTGAACTACATAAATAGTGAACCAGACCCTGAACTAAACAGTCAACCAGAAACTGACTTAGATATTGAACTAGTCACTGATCCGGACACTTAATTAGACATTTAAGTTAACCCTGTGATTTAAAAAGACACTTTGAACTAGAAACTGGAGTAGACAATTTAGTAGTTCATGAGTTAGACAGTGGGATAGACACGCTGGATTAGACCACGGATCTAGCTAGACACTTTAATAAACAGTTAATTATACACAGAACTCAATAGTTAACTAGAAACTGATCTAGATACAAGAAAAGAAACGCTACTTAAAACTGAACTTAATAGGTTTAGAAGTAAGCTAGACCTGGAAGTAAACTATGCCTTAAACTAGACACCCAACTAGACAGTAAACAAGACCATAATTTTAATACAAGACTAGACAACCAAATAGACCCCCAAACTAGACACTGATCTAGACACCGGAAAAGAAAATTAATGAGATTTTAAAACGGATTGACTTAAGCATTAAACTCAACAGTGAACTAAAAACTGGGGACGAAAATTCGGCATTCAACACTGATCGAAATTGCAATACAGTTGAAATGAACTTTCGATCGGTATCGAAGTCCGCAATTTGGCCCCAGAACTGTACAGTAAAGTAGACACTGATTTGAAACACTAAACTAGACAGTTTACTTGAATTTCGAACTAGAAACTGGAAATGACACTGATCTAGAAATTGGAAAAGACACTTAATTAGACATTAAAATAGAAAATAACTTATACGGTAGACTCGACCGTGAAAAAAACACTGAACTGTACAGTAAAACAAAGTAGATACTGATTTGGAACGCTAAGCTAGACAGTTTACTTGAATTTCGAACTAGAAACGGAGTTTACATTCAAGTAAATGGTGAATTGGACAGTGATCTTAATATTGGTATAGATGCAGGACTAGATTACTGATCTAAACAGTTATTTATATTGTAATCTAGATACTGAAATAAACGGTGAACTCTACGCTGCACTAGGCAGTGGCGTAGAACGGAAATTGACAATAATCTAAAACTAGGACTGACGTTAAACTAAATTTATTTGTCAAACGGCCATTTTCACCAAGTTCGGTTATAATTAACTATCGGTTATAGCTGTCAAAACATATTGGTAACCGGAACTTTAATTGAAAGTCAGTTTTAACCGAACTTGGTGAAAATGGGGGTAAGTCGTAAACGCTAAACTAGACACTTAGCTGAAACTAAGTAGAAATAAACAAGAAATTATTTTTATTTACTTAGACCTTAATAAAGCCGTTCTTGAACAAAATGTAAATAAAGTTTTAGCAGAAATTCAGATTTCATTAACAGTCTCGTTTGTTTTATGTATTAGCCTTTATTTTTTTTTTTCTTAAATAAACAGTTAAGAATTCCCGACCTTACACTTTAATCACTTAACGGTAACATCAAACATTTAAACTGAAAAGCACGAATCCATAACACAAGTATTCCCCTTGAAAGTGTTAAAAAAAAAAAAAACAAAAACAATCAAAGTAAAACATTCTTTAATTATTATTATTTTCCTTCTGTCTGATGTTTTTATACGTGTTTTTTGTCTTCTTTCCCATGCGAATTTCCAACCAGCCCTTGAGTTTTGAATAAAACATTTTTTTTTTTTGATTTCTGTGTTTTTGCATTAATTTCTTTAAATTTTTTCTCAACACATTTGTTTCTGTTAAAGAATCAAAGAAAAAACTACATACAATTTTATTGTTACACACTGTTTCAAATGAGTGGGAAACTGTTTGGGTGTGTGGCTGTGTAAGTGCCCTGCAAATAATAGGACCAGTCCAAACACGCGTGTAAAGAGTAGTCCACAAGGGACCAGGACTAGTCCACAAGTAACCCAAACGTATGGAAAAAACCTGGTCTATTTAACATTATGATGTCCTAGGAGAGGACCATATAACCCACCTTTGGACCACTAAGGAGTAGTTTTAAAACTACTCCATGGTATATAACCCACCTTTGGACCAGTAAGGAGTAGTTTTAAAACTACTCCATGGTATACTCAAGAGGATTAGTTTTGAAGTCGTTTAAACACGAAAGCATGTCGTTAAAAAACGAAGACATGTCGTCTCACTACAAACACTTTTTAACAATGGCATGGTCCATGCTTGCATTACATCGGACTAGTCCATGGAGTAGTCCATTTTATCAAAATGGGTCAGGTGGTCCAATTCTATTTGCAGGGTGTCTAACTGATGGTTGATTTGTAATGAGAATAGTCATTGTGTGCAAGTATATGTAAGTATGTGCGTAAGAGAGTGTATTGAAGTATACAGTGTTGGAGAAAATAATAAGAACAGTTACGGTTATGGAAAAAAATATGAACGATTTCTTGTATGGCTACAATCTGTTTTAGTTATATATTTTTAAGAGTTTATTTTTATATTTATATTTTTCGAAATGTCATTGCAGTGGAAATTTATGCAGGATCACAAAGGAGCTTCAACTAATAAATAATATATGTCCATTAGGGGTACAACCAAAATAAGCCGATGTTGTGCTGAAATCGAAAAATGTTTCCTCAGGTCATTTCGGAACAAAAACGTTCCGCGTCGAAGCCGATTTCTGACTGAACAACCTAAACAAAAGCGGCAAGCGTTTTTTTAAACATGAAAATTTCATTTAAATACAATTTCAATAAAACAAACCAACATAGCGATCTGTCAAATAAGATTTATCAGCCGGGTGGTTTCTAATTCGCATTCTAATGGTTTTTTTCGTATAAATTGTATACAAATGAGAAGTTTTGACATACAAAAAACTCTTCCGCTCTTATTTAGGTTGCTCAGTGAAAGCCCTTAAAAATTTTGTATTTTTATTTTATAATTATTAAATATTTACATTTCTTGATGTAATTATATGATTAAAACCAAAATTACAATCTAAAAACTATCTTTGTTAAAGGCTGTTTTACACTATCACACAAGTCTTAAGACTTTTGGTCTTACAAAATGAAATGATTTTTGGTCTGATTGTCAAAAAATCAAAGAGAAATTTTTTTTCATTACATTTTGCTTCTTCTACACTATCACACTTCAAATAAAAAGTAAAATCTTTGTGATTTATGAGATCCACTTTAGATTACAAAAAAAAAAAAAAAGATTTTATTAAGCATTGGAACATTGTTAGCTGGCGTATTATTCACTTACTTGCACATTTAAACTTGCACCTTGGTCCTCAGATATATTTTTGCTTTATTTTTAATATTTCTTTAATATTTAATAATTTTAATTTTGATGTGGCCGGCAAATTATTCAACAGCTGTTTTTTTATTTTCTTCTAGGGTGGAAAAGTTGATACAATCATATTTTTTTATTTTTTTTTTTTTTCGTCTGTGTACCGTATTTAACGATTTTTTACAACAAATATTTGTGATTTATTTAAATTTTAAAAGAATTCACTTGAAATTTTATATTTTTTTTATCGTTTTGCAATTTTTTATTAGAAAAAATAATAGTGAATATTTGTGCACAAAATTTTAATTTTCCATCCCTGATTTTCTTCTTGTGCTTTTGTAAAAACACAATTCTGATAAAATGAAAAATCTAATCGTTTAGAAAAATTTCAAAAAATAGAGAGAACCATACGACTGCCAAATTTCTTTACGTATTTTTTGACATTTCATTACAAAATGTTTTTACACTATTATACATTATGAATTATTTGTAAGTTTTTGACATGTCTTAACACAAAGTATTATAGTCTAAAATGGCCTTAAGTGAAATAAAATTTAGATTGAATTCGTGTTGATTTGCACTGGGGGAACATATCTTGTACGACTTTGATGGCGCATTCCGCACAAATGTTGCTGCGTTGTGTTTTTGGAATTCTTGATTCATCTTTCACCCAATGTCTTAGAAAGCATATCTGAGCATAAGTAAAGCCTGATAATGATTTTTTTCAGGTTTCGAAGTCATTTTTATTGTAACAATGATCTGAAAACCAAATGTTTTACCAGGGGTCACATATAAAATTTTGAAAAAACAAATTTGCATTAGCAAAAATCAGTTGTTTGTAACTAGTTTTTCTCAATAGCTAGTTACAAACCTGTTAATGGTTTGTGCACGCAGAGAAAAAACATGTTTAAATATGGTCACCTCCAACAATACTATGTTTAAAGTAAATTTTCACCATATTACGTTTAATTTAACCATATTTTTGTCACCGACAACCATATTATGGTTAAATTAGTCCCCTATCATGAAGCCACAAACATTTTATGGTTGCCTCTAAGCATGTAATGGTTAAATATGACAAAAATTTGTTTTTAAATGAGCAATAGTATTATCCTCTTTTTCAAGAGCAACATTCTATGGTTGAAAACCAACCATGCTATTATAAGTGTTAAACATAATATAGTAATTATTAACCATAACATGTTCGGACGCCACCATAATATGGTTGTGGCTTCTTGATGGAGGACTATTTTTACCATAATATGGTTGTCACTGACCATTATATGGTTAAATTGAACATAATATGGTTAAAATTTTCTTTAAACATAGTATTGTTGGAGGTGACCATATTTAAACATGTTTTTTCTCTGGGTGTATGGATAAATAAGTTTCACAAACTAGTTTATTACCATAAACAACTTATAAACTGTTTATGGTGTAGGTGTAAATGCATTATTACTGATCCCAAACTTAATTGCATTTGACGCGGAACCTTTTTTAACGATATCGAAAATCTAAAGATGCAGTTCTTATGGGTTTTTTTTACACTACATGGTATGGATAGGGCCATTTTGATATTTTCAAAAATTGTAAAAAAGTTGTTCCCCTAATGTCCATGCTCAATCAATCAGAATGAAGTGGATTAAGAATTAAACAAATTCCTTTTTACATACCTCATACTGAGTACCAACTATCCTTCCAAAAACAAGTCATACACACAGGAAAAATTGCAGTAATTTTGTAAATAATTGAAATCAAAATCTCATTTGATTTCAATTCCTCTTCATTTCGATTTTTAGAACATGCCCGAAAATGTTTAGATACAGAGTAAAACCCTTAGAAAAATAATTTTAAGTTAAGAAAATACAGCGTTCTTATTATTTTTCTTAGGCCATTTTTTTCCAAAAAAAAAGGGTTGCCCTGCCATGCTTTCTATTATAGGAAAGCTGTTTTATCTGTCTATACTTATATATATATATATATATATAAAATACAAAAAAAGTTTTAATGTCCGTTATAGACTCTGAAACTATCCAACCGATTTTTTTCAAACCGGTTTCATTAGAAAGGAAATTTTCTGACGATGGTTTTATGCCATACATTCTTTTAAAACTAGGACCAAGAGGGGGTGATTTCTGCTTTTCCGGAACTATAAACCTGATTTAAATGAAATTAAAAACATAGACCCATATTTATATGGACACATTAGCTACGCATTTTTTCAAAAATAGGTCAACGAGGGGAGGGAAGCGTAGTAGCACACGCTGGTTGTCCGCTATTACTTAATATTTTTCAAAGCAATACTGAAGACTTTTAAGTGAACTAAATTTTAAATAAATTTTATAAATCAAATCAGGAATAAATAAAATTCAAAGCAAGCGTTCTTATTATTTTTTCCCATACTGTATGCACAAGTGTTTCCAATGCACAGTGGGGTCCAGAAGCCAATAGTGATTTATGTATGTATATATAATAAACAACTTTTGAAAGTAACATATTGCAAACACGTTAAGCACGTAATAAAATTTGCAGAGTTTAATGTTTGGTCTTGCGAAGCAACAAATGAAAAATATAACTTAAACTCTGCGTATTTTGTTATTGAACTTAAGAAAAGGGCTGCTATATTTCACAAGACCATATCAAACCCTAAACTCCGCTAATATCTGAATTATCAATAAGTTTGGAATTTCTTGAAATAACATTCTTTCCCACTGTCTACGTTTTAGTGAATGTCTTATTGAAGATTTAATATGTATTTTTATGCCGACAAACAAAAAAAAACATACAAGTTTAAGGCTTGTGACAATTTAGACATACTAAAATACTCATACCCATTTGCTTATAGACACTCATTCTTAAACCTTCCTTCGTATCAAGAGAAAAACTAAATGTTAATTTATTTTATGACATTCTCAGCTTAAGTTTTTATTTGCTTTTTTAAATTGGGTGTCAAATAGGAGAAAATGTAGTAGAGGCTTGAAAACTTGGTTGATTTTAATTGAAATTATCTAAAGAAATTTAGATTTGAAGATGAAGAACAAGTGGATGGCACTTGTACGCGCGTAGTTGTTTTATTTATCACAATTAAGAAACGAAATAAATTTTATGAGAATTTTAACAAGGTTTTGTTTTCTTTATTCATATAGAAAGAGTTTTATTAAAATTAGTTAAGGGCAATAAAGCTTGTAATGAGTTTGAAAAAAAAAACTTAATTAAAGTAACAAGTACAAGTAACAAGAACTGAACTAGAACTAAACAAGAAATTAACTAGAACTAAGCTAGAACTGAACTAGAACTGAACTTGAACTAAACTAGAACTGAACTAGAACTGAACTGAACTAGAACTGAACTGGAAATGAACTGAACTAGAACTGGAACTAGAACTAGAACTAGAACTAGAACTAGAACTGAACTGGAACTGAACTAGAACTGAACTGGAACTGAACTTGAACTAAGCAAGAACTGTACCAGAACTGAACTAAAAATGAACAAGAATTGTGCTAGAGCTGAATTGCAGCTGACTAGAACTGAACTATGACGCATTGGATATCGGGTTTGAGTTTAGGAACTGTTTTTGGTTTATTTGCGTAGGCAAATAATTCGCACGGCGTTAAACACCATGATCATGGTGGCCAATTGACATCAGAATTTCTTAAGATAATATATTCTGGAAATAGTTGCTGTAACAAATCGACTGTTTCATGTGCGGTGTGGAAGGTGTTCCCGTCTTGCTGAAACCACATGTCACCCAGATCCATGCCGTGCCGTCCAGTTAAGGCCATGTTCTTGTAACAAATACCGCAATGAAGTTTTCTGGTTTCCATTGATACTCATGTTTACAGCCGCTATGTTTTTACTAAAACGACCGGTGCGTTGATGCACTGGAGTCTAACTGTGCATAACCTACTCAGTTTCTTCAAATTTTTGGAACACTCTTCGAAAGATTGAAACATTAGCTGGACTTTCTCGACTGAAAATTCTTCGAATTTTGCGAATGATCTCAGCTTAACTTTGCAAATTGTTGTTATAAGGTATATAATCGGAATAAGCATATAAGCTGCAAAACACGATGTCCTAGGAGGAGGTAAATTGTCATGTTTTTGACACTTTGTCAATTTCGGTAAGGGCCGACTTTGAATTAAACACAAATTTTTAAGGAAATTGTTGTCATTTCTTTTTATTATGATAATATTGGTAAAGTTCAATAATTGAGGTTCTATGCCGTTAATTTGAAGAATTATCTCATCCTTTAGCTTTTGAATTATTGCTGGCTTATCGACGTACACCTTTTCTTTCAAATAACCCCAAAGAACGAAGTCCAACGGTGTCAAATCACATGATCTTGGCGGCCAATTGACATCGCCACCACGTGAGATAACACGGCAAAGGAGCCATTGTTTTGTTAGCTGTCAGGCAATTGGCGTCCTGTTGAAACCACATATCTTCCCATCCATATCTTCCAATTCCAAGTTCGTTATCATCTCACGATAGCGAACACCATTCACAGTAACTGCCTGACCGGCCTCGTTTTGGAAAAATATGATGCCGCCAGCCCATTAACCGCACCAAACAGTCACTCTTTGTGGCTGTATGGTTTTTTGACAATCACTCTTGAATTATCATTTGCCCAAATGCGGCAATTCTGCATATTGACGAATCCACTGAAGATGATTTGCACGATATAAATTTTGATTTGAACGCCTATTTCATTAATAAGTCTGAATAACTTTAACGCGTTGCTTGATTGTGTATCTTTCCATGGTTCAAATTGAGTTAGTCTGAAATTGAAAAATGTCAAATGACATGCAGAAAAGAACTTGACTTTTAGGTGTGGTTCACATTCAACGTCGGCCCTTAAAATTTAACCACTCTTGATAATGCATGTCGCAGAAATTGTCCCGACTGAACCATGTTAATATGATAGATCCCCTTCTTATAAAGTAATTAAACCAGATTGAATCAGCCACTTTCCGCACAAAATCCATAACTACAGTTGTGTTCCTCTACACTTTAAACACATTATCACCAGTTAAGAGATATGTCTGGTTTTCACGTATCAAAATCCGTTCCTTTTTATTAAATGATTGTATTCACTGGTCACGGGATAAGAACAATTGACCCGAATTTCCCACAGGGATACTACACAAGATCTTTTAAAGCCATAACTTTTTTATACATGTCGGTATTGATTTATATTGATTACAAAATAGTGTGCTGTTAGGTTCAAAATTACACATAAATTTCATATAAACCCCCTTCCAAAAATCACTTAAATGCAAACAAATCACATAAAGATGAAAATATCTCAATAATATTCGGCACAAAGAACTTTTACATTAATCTTAACCTCAAAACATGATTTTGTTTTGGCGGGTCACACAAATGGGGTTCACTCTCGAAAATTTATTTTTAAATATAGTGATGTAGGGTATTATATGGTCGGGCTTGACCGACTATACGTTCTCACTTGTTTCATATTGCAACACTGCCTTTCCTTTCTCAAAGATATTTCTGCTCTTATTTCAATATTTAACTTAATTGTTTATTTTTAGGAAACACAATGAAATCTAGAAAAAATATAACCATCATATCTTGAAAAATAGTTACACAGTTTCCTAAAGTTTTTTGTTTAAATATTTAAATGTGGTTAATCAAAACCTACGCGTATGTCTTTATATGAGGTAAAACTTTAAGTAAAAAACTTTAAATCCACACATTTAAATCTAATTCGACTCATACCATGCAGTTCTGGTGACTGTCAACAATACTGAATATTTTTTTTTATTTATTTATTTTTTACTAATTATCTGAAATATATTTTCTTACTTATTTGTACAAGTGCATTTATTCCATAAGTTGATGTCAACTCCATAGATTACAAAAAGTCTGTCAAGTATGCGAACCGAAATTATCAAATCGCCCGCTAAAGCATTCAAGAAGGAATTTCAAGTGCCCCTTCCCTGCAATATACCAAAAATATCCCAAATGACCCAAAAGTGTAGGAATGGAAAGAGCCTAGTATTCGGTTTTAAGCGATAGAAAGAACTCTTATACTTTTAAGATATGTATGTTAAATCAGCGTTAAGAGTCTATAGAAATATCTCAATGAAATAATAAATAACTATTAAATATCTCTTTGAGCCAGAATATTTGGGTGTTCAAATATTTACAATACATATGTAAATTTACAGAAGACATGTAGAATATATTTCTCACTTTTCATAACAAAAAACTTAATGACATTTTAGTCAACTTACGAATATTTAACTCTAAATTGTTTAAACAGTTGTCTATAGAAGAATGTAGAGAGAATGTGTGTTTGTGTTTATTTTATCATAATAAATAGACTTATTCTATCTTGTCAAACTTATACAAATAGTTTTTTCATCTGTATGTATGTGTAACTTAATATGTGTGTGTGTGTTTTGTAAACACATGTAAATGTAAACATGAAGTTTACAACTATTATAATTTACATATGAGTGCATTCAGTAAAAAAGACAAGTTTGTAGTAAATTTAAAAAAATATATATATTGTCAAAATTTATATTTAGATTATTTTTAGTATTTATAAATTTAATATGGCATAAGTTGATTTGCTAAAATGATAAACATATGCTTTTTTTCAAATGTGGATGTACCCAGCAATCATATTGATGATTAAATCATGATTTGTCACTTGAGCGACTCAAAAGGATTCATAAAACATTCATTCATATTCTCAAAAAGGAATCAGAAAACTGTATCACAAATGATTCTTTGAGGTGATTCATCGATAGTCTAACATTTTATCATAACGAGAGTATCGTTTATGATCGAAAAATTAGCTCATATCGGTTATTTTGCTCTTTAAGCTGGGGCCTAATTCTGCCAGTCGTGATCGAGTACTTTCTCGATTCGAAAGCAATTTTATTTCTAATTCTTTCAGAACGAATCAAAATTATTTATTCAGTTTTGTGAAACTCAAATTAATGCTTTACACCACTGAAAAAATAATATCGATTCGTTCAGTATTGACTGAAGTAATTATATACTAAATTGCTTTCGAATCGAGAAAGTACTCAGTCACGACTGCGAGAATCAGGCCCCTGATTCCTTAAAGATTCGATTATGATAAAAAAATGCTGGCTGGGTACCACTAAATTATGCTTTAATTTTTTCATATCCCTTTAGTAGTACAAAAATTGGTTTATAAAAAAGTAGTTTTTTCTTTTATTTTTTTTTTTTATTTCTATTTCTAAAGCAAAAAAAAAATGCTTTAAAGAAGCCAAAAATTTATAAATAAATTCTCCGAAAGGAACAGTCCATTAATTTGTTTATTAAACAATTTAAGACAATTAAGCAGAACAGTTCCCAACAGTGACAGTTTTATTTCCTTTTTTGTTGATCTTTTTTTATTTCGTCATCATTGCTATTGCTATTTTAAATACGGACAGACCCTTAAATTAATTTGATAACTACGGGAGAGTATCCTAATAAATATTATTAAAAAATAAGGCATACTTTTAGGGGAGAAGAAAAAATAGTTAAAGAATCAAAGTAAATTTTATTGTAATTCTGTACTTTTTTATTTAAAGTTCGGTCATAGCTCTGTTCTATTATAGTTTTAGTTCAGTTCTAGTTCAGTTCTAGTTAAGTTCTAGTTTAGTTCAGTTCTAGTTCAGTTCTAGTTCGGTTTAAGTTCGGTTCTATTTCAGTTCTAGTTCAGTTCTTATTTAGTTCTAGTTCAGTTCTGGCTCTAGTTCTAGTGTTCTAGTTCTATTTCAGTTCAAGCTCAGTTTTAGTTTATTTCTAATTTAATTCTAGTTCAGTTCTAGTTCGTTCTAGTTCAGTTCTAGTTCAGTTCTAGTTAAGTTCTAGTTCAGTTTTAGTGCAGTTTTAGTTCAGTTCTATTTCAGTTTTAGTTAAGTTCTATTTCAGTTCTAATTTAGTTCTAGCTTAGTTCTTGTTCAGTTCTAGTTCAGTTCTAGTTCAGCTCTAGTTCAGTTCTAGTTCAGTTCTAGTTCAGTTCTATTTCAGTTCTAGTTCAGTTCTAGTTCAGTTCTAGTTCAGTTCTAGTTCAGTTCTAGTTCAGTTCTAGTTCAGTTTTAGTGCAGTTTTAGTTCAGCTCTATTTCAGTTTTAGTTCAGTTCTAATTTAGTTCTATTTTAGTTCAAGTTCAGTTCTAGTTCAGTTCTAGTTCAGTTCGAGTTCAGTTTTAGTGCAGTTTTAGTTCAGTTCTATTTCAGTTTTAGTTAAGTTCTAGTTCAGATCTAATTTAGTTCTAATTTAGTTCTAGTTTAGTTCTAGTTAAGTTCTAGTTCAGTTCTAGTTCGCTTTTATTTCAAATTAGTTAAGCTCTAATTCAATTCTTTTCCAGTTTAAGTTCAGTTCTGAAACTTTGATTTCAATTCTATTTCAGTTTAAGTTCAGATCTATTTCAGTTTAAGTTTTTCATTTCCTGCTTGGTACACATCCCAGTTTTGTCATTTATTTTTTATTCCGAACTCATTCGCTTTCATTTCTCCATCATGTTAATTTAGCTTAAACGGAAGTGAGTTGTTTTTTGCCGGCTGAATTTTATCTTTTTTTACAAACTCTTTTACATCGTGATGTTTCAATTAAACTCTTGACTTAAAAAAAAAAACACACGCACAGCATAACTCCTTTCAGCTGTTAGTTGACATAAAACTATTAATAAAACATGATTATTTCTAGGTTTTTTTTTCTTTTTCTCTTATACTTCCTCTGTCCCTCTTCGTGAAAATATTACGAAAAAAAATAAATATTTATACGTTTTATTTTCATCTAAATAAAAACAACAAATGTGGAAATTTTGTGAAAATATTTATATTTATATGTTAAATATATGTTGACTGTTATTTATTTAAATAAAATGTTAATAAACTTTATTTGCGTCAAATAAATTTGTTTTCAATTTTTTGTTTAAACATAAAATTAATCTGGTTGTTAGAGGGTTTTAACTTTTTTAATTTTTATGAAAAAAAAAATTAAATTGAATTTATTAGTATGAAAGTTTGGCTTTTAAAATATATATATTTTTGGTTGTCTGTAAACCAATTATAATAGTTAGTGATTTATGTATAACAGTTTTATGTTGAATGGTTTATTTCAATTTAAAATCACTCTTTATAACGGAAACATACGTCATCTAGCTGTTTTTTTTTATGAAAAAAAGAAAATTTAAGCTGTTATAGCAGAAAAAATGTCAAACGAATTGCAATGGCTAGCAAAAGTTTTCTTATTGCTGACTAATCAAGGTAAAGATATCTAAAAAGATTATTTGTATGTTTGCGGTCAAAGTACAAAATATTCGTTTTATTTTTATCACTTTTTTTTACATGTGGTTAATTTTTTTCATTACTTTTAGTGCCGACTGTCTTTTAATTAATTTGTTATAGCTTGTGTTGAACTTTATCTCTATAAGTAAGTAAATAATTGCGGAGAGATTAAAAGACACTTTTTAATCAGTTGACGTCCTTTTTGCTTTTCCTTAAATTAAACCTTCGAATAATGTCAAGTAAAAACAAAGATAATATTGATACACTGCAAAAAAACAGGATTAGGATAGATTAAAAAAGATATTACTAAAGACTGGACTATTGACTAGAACTGAGTAGAGGCCTTTTTTAATATTGGTTTTGGAATCCTTGTTAGTTAAAGCTAAATAAATAGATTGTGCAAAATATCCTGTCCCCACTCACTAAACGATGATACCCTTATATCGGGTGATTTTTAAGCTATTATTTTTTTTTGGGCAACACTGGTTTAAACAGCTGACGCATGTTTCGTGTTTTGTTTCACTGTCAACCATCTGCAGTTTGGGGTATAATTTAACCATGAATCGTCTTACAAACGAACAACGCTTGCAAATTATTGGATTTTATTATCAAAATGCGTGCTCTGTTAAGAAAGTTCATCGCGAGCTTCTTGTGTTCAGCGACGAAGCTCATTTTTGGCTCAATGGGTACGTTAATAAGCAGAATTGTCGATTTTGGAGTGAAGATCAGCCAGAAGCATTGCAAGAGCTACCAATGCATCCAGAAAAATTCACAGTTTGGTGCGGTTTATGGGCTGCTGGCATCATTGGACCGTACTTCTTCAAAGATGATGCGAATCGTAACGTAACTGTGAGATGATATCCAAAATTTTTTTTGCCCAAAATGCAAGAGCTTGACTTGCATGACAAGTGGTTTCAACAAGACGGTGCCACATGCCACACAGAACGCTTAACAATGGACTTATTGAGAGGCGAGTTCGGTGAACATTTTATTTCACGTTCGGGACCGGTCAATTGGCCGCCTAGATCGTGCGATTTAACGCCTTTAGACTATTTTTCGTGGGGCTATGTTAAAGCTCATGTCTATACACACATGCCCGCTTCAATTGATGCATTGGAAGACAACATTGAAGCATTTATTCATGAGATACCGGCCGAAATGTTGGAAACAGTATGCCAAAATTGGACTGAGCGGATGGACCATTTGAGGCGCAGTCACGGTCAACATTTGCATGAAATAATCTTCAAAAATTAAATTATATGGACCGAACTATCGATTCAAATAAAGATTTTATGCATTTTTCTAAATTTTATGTGTTTTTTAACTTTCCTATAGCTCTTAAAAAATCTAAGACCTGTCAAGACTATAGGCTTAATTAAAGAGGCAATCTAGTCTTCTGTCTTGTCTAATTATTTCATTTTTATTCTATCCTCTTTTTCCCCTTGAACTGTATTGATTAATATCTATCATTCTTTCTTATAATGAACATATTGTTTTCTTATTTTTTAGCATTTTATTTTATCAAGTCCTCTTTTTTGCCTTTTTCATTTCCTTTTTTAAGTAAAACAAATTTATCAACAACTAACTTAAACCTTTTGAAAATAAATAAAACCAAAATAAGAATTAAATACAGCAAAATTCTTCCTATTAAAAAAATTTTTCAAATAAGAATTGAAAATATTTTTTTAATCATTACGAAGAAAAAAAACAGGCAAACAAATATAAGTTAATCTGGCCCAGTTGTTTGAACGAAAAAACATATTCATAACAATTGTGGTACAACTTAAATAACAGAAGAACATCTTGTGTTTATTGTTTAAAAATTTTATAAATGTGGTTGTCATGAATTTGTGGATTTTATTCTTCTTTGTTTATGCAGTATTGTGCTTGTGCTGAAAGGAAAGGAAAACTTTCAATATTGTGTTATATCTCGAAGACAGATGGGCAGACGGATTTCTATAAAGTATACACATAAGCAATAAACGAGTTTTATATGTTTTAGAAATCTTTGAAATCATTTCATAACATTAATAAACATTTTAAAGGCTCTAAAGTGTGCCACACTTTAAACACATTTTTTATTAGATTTCAATGTGAGACGGGTTGTCATTGGGATCGTGTGATTAAAGAATAATTAAAATTTAGAATACGGTTAAGAATTTTAGCAAGCTCAAAAGTATGCTATAATTTAATTAAATTTTTTATTGGATTTCAATCTCATTTAGGACGCATGATTGATGTCAAATTATTCAATATTAAGTATACGCAAGGTAAAGTTTTTTTTATTAAAAAGTAGCAGACCAAAGTCCTTAAGGTCTGATGTCTAGTATTGAGAAGGGAATAAATTTCTGAAGTTTTAGCAATCATAGTTCCTATTAAACATCTTTTTTATACATTAAAAGTATGTAAATAAAGAGACAAAAGTAAGACAATTATTTTAGATTTTTTTCATATTTCACTGATATTAAAGGATTTTTTTGTCGAGGGAAATATTTTAATTTTACGAAAAATTTTAAAAATAAAATTTGGATTTAAATAGATAAAATATAATATTAACAATTCTTAAATGAATTAAAAAAAAATTAATTTCCTTTAAAGATAAAGATTTTTAACAAAATATACAATTTTGTTTTATTTATAAAAATAAAATTTTGACAAATTTTTAAAAGATGTTTAAAATTGTTTTAATTAAAAAATTCCTTTAGGGAAATTTCTATTTTCAGATCACACCATAACATTTACAGAAATATATAAACTTAATTGATTTTGTTGAAATCAAAATGAATTATAAAGTAAAACTGTTTAATATTTTAAGGGGAAAATAAAAAAAAAATTGTATTTCTAAAATATTTCCCTTTAAAGGAAATTTTTATTTTAAGACTATTTTTCAAAAAATTCCTACTTTTTATTATTACTTTCTTTCACATTATTCATATCTGGAAAAATTTTAGAAATATCCCTTATTTAAAAAAATTCCCCTTGAAAGGAAATTTTTATTTAAAGTCCGTTTTTTAAGTATTTTAATAATTTTTAAAAAACTTAAAATTTTTTTTTTTTTTAATATCCTAAGCTAATCCCGCGAAGCTTTTCGCTTGTCTGCAGGAAAGAAACCAGAGTCTCTGGTGGGAATCGAACCCACAACTCCGGTGCTGATAGACTAGCTCACTGCCAGCTAGCCTACCGGGGCACTCAAAATGCAAAAACGAATTTTTAGAAATACATACATATATTAACAGCCAATCCCACGATGTCACACGTTAACGTTCGCATAGAAAATTACATTTAAAACAAAAACAACTTCTAAAATTTGTTTTTGTTTTAAATTTTATATTCTATGCGAACGTTAACGTGTGGCATCGTGGGACGAATGTAAAATTATTTTATTATTAAAAAAATCTTTTAGGGAAATTTCCATTAACAGACTATTTAAAATTTGTTTTAATTTAAAACTTGCTAATTTGACTTAAGTTCATTTTTAGTATAAAAAAAAAAAATCAAAATAGTTCTTAAAACAGAAATTTCCCTAAAGGGATTTTTTTTTAAAACAAAGAAAATTTTTATTTTTGTTATAAAATTTAGGTGTGCATTATTTATTTAATCTAATTTTCTCTTAAATACTAATTTGCTGTGAAAAAGCAATGCGATCTAATTAATACCATTAGCGTTATTTGTGTAAGTAATTCTAACCTACACTTTTTCATACACAAACAAACTTTGAGTGTGTGCGTGTGTTTCTTTTTCCTTTATTGTATTTTATTCTAAATCATTTTTGTTTTTTGTTGCTGCTTTATAATTATTACTGTTGTTGTTAATGTCTGTCCAATTTAAATTGCTCATTTCTTGCTCGTTAGCTAACAGCACGTTGTTACCGTTAGTAAGTGAGAATGAGATAATGACGACATGTTAACTAAAAAGTGTAGAAGAGTGCAGAGGAAGTACTATAACGTTTTTTCAATTCAGCATTCATTTTCAGTAAAACAATAACAACCACAAAAAAGTTATGTTTGTTCATATATACGAGTACCATAATCGTACATTTATACAAACACTCTCACTATCTATTCTATTCTCAACAAAACAATTACACACGTATACATTAAAACACTATTGCATTCATACACAGTAATTTGAAGTGTATGTGCAAGTGTGTGTTAGCAACAACATTAATGTAAATGTGCTGCTATGTTTTTGTGCGTTTGTGTGAATGTGAGTAAGGCGTTAATGCTTTTGTGCATTTAAATAAACACTTGTTTTATTTGTTGTGATTTTTTTCCAAAAATTTTTTTTATTTTATTATTTGTTCATAATAGTGGTATGTATTGTAAAATTTGCAATGCATAATATGCATTTATATAATATTACATAAGAAAAATCTGGCTACTAACCAAATATTTACAAAAAAGACAAAAAAAATTACAACATACATAAAGCATTTTTTAATAAAACAAATCATTTGTTAGTTTAAAATTCATAATAAATGGTTTGTCAAAATTTAAAATGTTTTCGAAAGTATTTTTTGTGTTCACTTTTCCTCGCTAGAGACTAAAGAGTAATATTCCTAAAAGTATGCTTTGCATATTAATCAATTGCAAGAGAATTGTAAAAAGGACGTCATTTCGATTGTATTTGAGTATTTGTGGGGAAAACAATTACTTGATTGATATTTAACATGAATAATAATTTATTGTAAAAAATATAAAAATACCTCTGAGATTTTAGATAAATTAAATTGTTTAAAGTTGGTGTTTGATAAACAAAAAAACGCTAAAAAAAAACATTATTTCATGACAATTTCTAGATATTTCAATATTCAAAACAAAATTCAAATACAAAAAATATAATCAAGAGATTTATAATTTTGTAAAATTTTAATTATTTTTTACGTCCGATTTAAAAGTGAAAAGTGCATACAATATTTATTTAACTTGAAAATAATAAAAGTATTGAATTATAAAAAAATAAAACTATTTATAAAAGAGTAAAAGTAAAAACGTTTCAAAGTATCAAAGTTAAAAAATATAAATGTATAAAAGTATTAAATATTAGATTATAAAAAGGTCTTAAAGAATAAAAGTATATAAATATAAAAGAATAAAAGTATAAAAGTATTAAAGTATAACAATATAAAAGTATAAATGTACAAAATAATAAAAGTATAAAGGTACAAACATATAAAAGCATGAAAGTATAAACTTAAAAAAGTATCCAAGTATAAAAGTATAAAGGTATAAAAGTATAAAAGTATAAAAGTATAAAAGTATAAAAGTATAAAAGTATAAAAGTATAAAAGTATAAAAGTATAAAAGTATAAAAGTATAAAAGTATAAAAGTATAAAAGTATAAAAGTATAAAAGTATAAAAGTATAAAAGTATAAAAGTATAAAAGTATAAAAGTATAAAAGTATAAAGTATAAAAGTATAAAGTATAAAAGTATAAAAGAATAAAAGTATAAAAGTATAAAAGTATAAAAGTATAAAAGCATAAAAGTATAAAAGTAAAAAAGTATAGCAGTATAAGAAAAATAAAGTATAATAGCATAAAAGTAAGAAAGTAAAAAAGTAGGAAAGTATAAGGGTATAAAAATATAAAAGCATAAAAATATTAAATATTAAAGTATAAAAGTATAAAAAAGGTCTAAAAGTATAAAAGTCTGAAAGTATAAGAGTATAAAAGCATAAAAATTTAAAAGTATTAAAGTTTAAAAGTATAAATATATAAAAGTATAAAAGCATAAAAGTATAAAAGCATAAATGCATAAAAGTATAAAAGTATAACAGTACAAAAGTACGAAAGTATAAAAGTATAAAGTATATAAGAATTAATGTATTAAAGTACAAAAGTATAAAAGTATAAATGTATAAAAGTATAAAAGCTTAAAAGTATAAAATAATCAAAGTACAAAAGTATTAATGTATTAAAGTACAAAAGTAAAAAAGAAAAACAGTATTAAAGCATGTAAAAACTGTTTAAAAGTATAAAAAATAAAAGTATTCAAGTATACGAAAATAAAAGTATAATAACAAATAAGTCTTAATAAATTTATTATACACATAAGCGTATATCAGAATTAAACAATAAAAATATAACAGTATAAACGTATAAAACACTTTGAAACCTTAAATAACAGTAACCTTACCGTAAAAAAGTAAGACCAATCTATTTCTTACAGATTGAGACGTAACATCTTACTGCTAACTATAATCGTTCTAATTGCTTTACATACAACAAAATGAAGCAGCTGATCTGTAACGTTACTGTTACTCCCGGCTAACGTAGCCTTAGTTCTTAATTAACAAACTCCTTTTTTGAAACATATTGAAGCCCTAAAATTGCACAACATTTTTCGCTTAATTTCATAATTGCCTTTACATTCTTTTACAAACTAAAGAGTACCTTTTGGGTTCTTTAAAAATTCCATAAAACATATTCCTTTGAATATCATACTTATTATAATTCCTTTCGTAATTCTATTTGTATAGCATTAACAAGCATTAATATACATAAAATATTCTTTCTATTTGTTTGCCTTCTCAGATAAAGATTTGGTATTTACATTAATAACGTAAGATTGTAGCTCTTGGCCTAGCTCTTCAGCTCTGTCTATCTTCTTTTTCGTTCTTTAAGCTTATTGAAGGTTTATATTGTTAATGTATTTTCTATATTTTTGTTAGTTTTTTTTTAATAGTTATTTATTACTATTTGTTGTTTAATCAAGTGTTTACAATTTAATGATTTATTGTGAACATTTATTAATTTCATTAAATTAGTTTTAAACATGTTTACTGAAGCTCAAAATAAGCAATTTAATGAGAGACAGGCGGGATAACAGAGTAACATTATTTAAATTTACAAAAATTTCATAATTTTTTTTTTTCTTTACTAAAAAGTGTAGCATATTTACTTGCTGCTGCTGTAAGTTTTTTACTACAGTTTTCATAGCACATTTACAAAAAAAAAGTCTGCTTAAACATGATTTCCTGTCAAAATGTTTGTGAGCAAATGCCGGAAGTTGCTTACAAAAGAAACCTTAATCTGATAATTTAATACAAAAAAGCTTAAAATACGAAATGAAATAAATGAATTTTTTTTTTTGTGTAGATACTTTTATCAAAGAAAAATTTAATTAAAGTTGAATGAAAAAAACCTTTTAGTGAAAATGTATTAATTAATGGTTGTTAATATGAAACAAATTTTTACTAATTAAAGCCATAATTCCTTTTGGTATCTTGTTCTTTAAGAGGGTAAATAAAAATAAATTTAAATTTAGCTTTTGATTGAAACAAATACCTTTTAGATTTTATTTAACTTTTAACTAAAATGAAATTCTGTTAAAAGAAAAACTACAAAATCCTGATACAATATTTTGTAGAATGAATTGTAAATTGGTTTTATTCCAGCGTACATTTGTTTAATTTAATGCGATCTTGCTTGGTCGCACGGTGTAGAAATGCTCTGAAGGAGCTCATGGGGCTGTTTACATTACGGCTGTGTTGGATACCCGGACCCTGCAAGGTGGGTAGTAATGAGGTAGCGGACGAAATTGCAAGACAGGGTTTGAACCTAGACTTAAAGGTAAGAGATGGGGGTTAAAACCCCCTAATATCACTACTATAAGGTGATCCTGGTGATCCGGTCATGACTGGATAGTATGGATTGCAGTGTGACCAGAGCTAAATGGCCTGGATTGGATGAAAAAGCAGCCAAGGTTCTATTAGGTTTGGATTGGAGTGGTCTAAGAACTCTTTAAGATTTTTTACGGGTTATTGTTCTGTTAGTGCTGCTACGAGTAAATGGGACAATATTTAACCGGACTTCTGAAGATTATGCGAGGATAATTAGAAGCTAGAGACGATTGGGCATGTACTGTCCCACTGTCCGAGGGTACATGGTATCAGGCAGAAATGGCTAGGAGATAGGTTTCACGACGGATTGAGGTGTATCAGTAGATGTAATACAGTCGATCTACTTGGTTTTGCCAGGAAAATAGGCCGATTATTTCTGATGAGGGGAATGAAGGGAGAGTATTGCTCTCTAATATTTATCTTAACTCACTCTTCTTCTTCCTCTATATTAAAGGGATTCAAAATGGACCTCATTGGTCTGCGGTTGGAGGTGTGCCCTAGGGCACATAACTCTTTTTACCCTAACCTAAACTAGCGTCTACAGATTATTATTGCTAGTTTAAATATAAGCGAAAAGTTTTCAATAAAATTAATCAATACCTCTTAAATATTATTTTTACATAAAACGACTCTTAAGTTTTAAATTTACAATGAAAAAAATGTCATTTTATTTTTCGCGTAAGAGTTGAGTTGACAATATTTTCATACAAAATATTTGCAATATGTTCATAAGAATGATTTACTAAGCATTATTGATATTAAGTCAAAATTTGCGATTTTTGACTTATGACGTTTTTACAGAAAATGAGCGATATGATGGGTGGGATTGGATAAGTCGGCGTGGCACCTCTTAGAACAGTAAAATATTTCAAAATTTCGATATCAGCTTGGGTATCTGACAAAAATGGACCAGGCGGCTAATTCTGGCAGTCGTGATCGAATACTTTTTCGATTCGGATGCCATTTTATTGCAGTCGACACTGAACGAATCGAAATTATTTTTAAATCTCAAATAAATGCCTTACAACCCTGACAAAATGATTTTGATTCTTTCAGTATCGATTGAAAAATTAGAAATAAAATTGCTTTCGAACTGAAAAATTATTCGATCACAACTGCCGCAATAAGCCCTCAAGAATAGAGATGTGGAGTTGGCACAGTAGAGATTTCTTTATATCTGGCAAATGGTAAGAGTTAAATTATCCAAATTATGCACAAAAAGTTTGGTGATTATAAAAAGATCTCTAAAAAAAAGTAGTAGTGTGGGACATTGTGCGAAGCATTATAGATTTCTGTATATCTGAAAAAGAGTAAAAGGAAAAGTAACCTGCTCTGACTCACTTTATTTATATCTTACACTACACATTATTTGTCAAAAAAAGTGAACGGTATTGTAACAGTGCGCTTAACGACAAGCTTACGCTCTAAATATTTATATTAATATACCTGAAGTTTTTTTGCAGGGTTGTAAAGTGCAGCAGGTTAAACTTATTTGATACCCGGCAACGAAGGGTTTAAGCAACTAGTAATTAATTATTCAGGCAAAAATCCTAAAACTATAACGACGGCAGTAAGTTAAAATTCTTTCTGATTTTATTGTTTTGATTTTTTTTTATTTTCTTTTGTTTTTAATATTATTGTTTACAAAATGAATGAAATTTGATGAAAGTACGGCAGCATTGTTGAGAGAATAAGTATCTATATGCGAGAGAATTAAATAAAACGTTCTCAAAATAAAATAGATTTTATTTTACGATGGCTTTCTACGAAAAATTTTTATGTCAAATTGTATGGAAAATGTGGTCGCGACGCAGTTCTGTTTAATTATTTTATTATGATTAAATATGTTACTTAAGCGGAAATTTAATGCAGATTTCTTTTCTGAGAAATATGTTGCATTAATTTTACATGTTTTACATTTTTGTGTTCGTTTGTACAAAAAATTAAACTGTGGGAAAAATTTTCAAGTTCTTTTGTAAATATGTTGATGAAAAACATGCTTTAACTTTAACTTAAGGTGTTCACGCTGCCCTGTTTTACAACTTTGGTACTTACTTATTTGTTTGTACAACCAACGTTTTATTTTGTTTGTCATAATTCATACCGCTCATCATTTTGTAAAAAAAATGGTTTTAAAACAAAATATTAAAATATTTACATATTAAAATCAAAAAAGTCTATGTATCTTTATAATTTTTGTTAGCCATTAGTGATGTCAATATTTGTTTCCAAGCCGTAATAGCGTGCAGAAGTTTCTCAAATAGCTTTGAAAATCCGAAAAGAGCAGGTTTTATGTATGAATTCATACCTTCAATCACTTCAAACCTGCAGATGGGATGCCTGATTTTTGTATGAAGTGTTCCCGGTTTGGAGGACTATATTCTGCTGACAATAAGCGCTTCATTTAACATGCAAACAAAGCACTCCTAAAGTGCTTTTTTTTAAGGGCTAACTATATAAAAATATCCACTAATGTTTTGCTTTAACTTGTTTAAATGCCTTTTTTCAATAATTTAATTAAATTTTTCAAACCTTCTTCGTTGACAGCACTAAAATAGCAGTTTTTTGTATATTTTATTCTTTATCATTTACTGCTGTATAAGAGTTCTCTTATTGAAGCGCTCGATTATGCGCTTTTTTTCTCAAGTGCTTCAAAAAACCCAAATTTGTTTTACTGGGTAATGATAAAAGTGTAATAGTTGTAAATAAAAGCAGCTAATTTTGTTCTATTGAAGTTGCACAACATGTAACACTTCTAGTAATTATAAATAGGTAGCATTAGAAAGTGTTACATGTATATACTGTAACATATTTTTCTCAGGAAAGAAATCGCCACTTTAAATAAAAAAAAGTAGTCATTTTACTACAGTTTAATAAAAAGTCATAAAATGTTTGAATGTTTTTTAAAAAGGTAGTATTTTTGCTACTCACTTTTTTTAATTTCCCTTGGAACTTAAAAACACTTTAAAATTTCGTCACAAATAAGACCTAAAAAAAAGAAGAAAAAAATTTTTGTTAAAAAAGCAGTTTAACTTCTACTTCTTTTTACATTTATACATAATAATGCAGGATGTAATAATAAATAATTAACAAAAAATTATTTGGTTTAAAAATTAATGTTTGACTATTGACTGCCAGCAGTCGTCAATGGCTGTGAGTGTTAAACGGCAAAACCCTCTGAATAGATTGAGTGGTTGCAATTGAAACATTTAAGGGTAACCTGTCCGTGAAAGCCTGGGTTCGACTCCCGCGACAGGCAAGAATGAAAAATTATGTTGTAAAATTCCTTTCTTCATAAAAATAATTTGATGTTAGTTAAATTTGATGAACTTAAGACTACATTTAAAATTTCAAAATTTTGATTAAACTCCATAAACAGTTCAACAAAATAACCACAATACTAATAATAATTTAAAATACAAAAGTGGAGAGAGTATTATGCGTTTGTGCTTATGTGTAAAACACCTTAGGTGGTCCTCGACCAATCTTTAAGTATAACGATCGAAACAGAATTATTTTTTGAATCGATCTATTGATGTGCATCGGTCTGGCTGACTGACATGCTGCCGATGTAAACCTTGTGCGCAAAGCACAGGTCGGTATTTCGGATATAATTTGATGAAATATGGTTTATAGATTTCAATTGTCAGAAGGGTCAAGCCTATTAAAATTGATGATAATCGGTCGATTAATCACATCACCCCCATACAAGCTTATTTCCGGAATAGAGTCCTTGTGCCCTTAAACCATCTTATTATGTTCCTATTTAGATTAAATTTAGTCCCAACTTATTTGATTGCTAAATCATCTGACCAAATATTTTTAGCTTCCACACAAATACTAATCCGAAAAATAGCTTTTAATGTTTGTATTGGTAGTTTGAGGGTTAAACCCCATCACTAAAGCCGCCTTAAGACAATAAGATCTCATACATTTAGTTAAAGATATCTAAATAACATTCTGTACAAAAAATTTTATATGAATCTTAAAATTCTTCCGACGGGTCCTTGATTGCCCATGGGTCCCAAATAGTATACTCTCTCGATAATTTGTTTCTAAATACTGTGGTCTCGGGTATCATATGGTCGAGTTTGACCGACTATACATTCTTAAATACTTATTATATTAAGCCCTTACCGCAAAAATAGCTTAAGCGACATCATTTTCAATTTTGTTTTTTTTTTAATAAATGATTTTTTGACAACACTTGCACCATCTCCTTAAATGTCATGGTCACATAAGAAACCGTTACGATTTCATAGCAAATAAAAATTTTTAGCTTAAGCGCCAACCTTAATACAAAATTTTTATAAAATAAAATAAGGACTCGATATATCAAATTTATATTAAACAAAAATAGCAAAAAATTTAAAGAATTTCATATTTATCTTAAAAAATCTCTCTCTAAAAGCATATTACTGCCACCACTATGCATATATGTATGTATGTATTTCTTACATTTAATCCCCAATTTTTTTTTTATTAAAATTTTCTATTTTCCATCCTAAAGACATAAATTATGAGCAAATATTTAACGAGAAATGTCTTATGCTATTTAATCATTATTTAAGTAAAACTTAATTGTTTGTGTATTTTTTGGTATCCTTTTACCGGCTATTTATATTAAATATTTGTTATCCTTAAACGTATGACAAACAGACTACTTATAAGTTTTTTTTTTTTTTTTTTGCTGGAAGTAAAAGTATGAGTTTGCATGTGCTGTGTTTAAAGCAAAGAAATCACATATTTTTCTATGTGGTTTTATACATTTAAACAAAGAAGGCACTTGAAATTGCCAGGGGACGAAGGCTGCCTAACACCTTCCACCTAGTGGAACGAATTGTGATACAATAAACAAGAGTATAGTTTATTCTATAAGCAAGACTATAGTTGAGACTATAAAAGCTTATAGGTAAAAGAATACTAGAGATAAAATAGACTATCTTAAAGTCGAAACTATTGACTAGATTTAAGTCCAAAATATTGGCTAAATTAAAGTCTCGTCGACGACTCTAAATCTTAGACTTAACTATACACAAGACTAGTTGAAAGTCTCATTTTCTGTCTAAATTAAGTATAGCCTAGACAGCAGACTAATGGCGTTTTCTTTTTCTAAAAAAAAGTGTTGCATAAGTGTTACATGTGGATTGGCAAGTTTTTTAAATGCTCCCCTAATTTTTAAGAAGTGTTTGATAGTTGACGTTTACAAAAGAAAACAAATTTCGGCATTAAGCCATAAAGTACAAGAATATATATATTCCTCTAACTCCCACTGGAGCATAGGGCGCCAGGCGATTCGCTAGCAAATTATATTTCGGAAAAGTGGGTTGCTGGCCCTCCTTTCTTTGATTGGTGATAGGGCTGCTATCTTTGTGTCCAATCCCACGCTGCAGTCATGCTTCAGCAAATATTCATGTAATTTGCCTACTTGCCTGAGACGTTAAGATGTACTTTAACCATTCAGGCTACATGACTGGGCGCCTTCTCACTTTAGCTAGCTTTCAGAGGAATCTGAAAAGCCATTGCCCGGGAAATACTTGGTCTAGGACCTGAAGTAGTGAGGACAGTCAAACAGAGGAATCGTAACTGGTCACTCCCAAGTGAATGACAGTCAGAAAACTTTCCGCACTACATGCACCTATGCTGAAAGTCCCATGTCCCAAAGTACAAAAAGCGCAAGGTTAATTCAATTTCAGGTGGTGGCAAGACTACAACAATCCAAAGTGTTTACGGCTCGAAACTTGCCACCACTTTGTACTGAACTCGCCTTGATCTAGTGCTGCAGTCATGCTCCTTTTATTAAAATGAGTGTTGAACATGTAGCATTTTTTTTAATTTTTAATCATCAGAGAAGAACGCTTTACACTTTTAAAATAACACTTGTTTTCAGAAAAGAATGTTAAAGGCAGAATAAATGCAGAATTTTAATCAGAACAGAAAACGCCATAAATCATATTCGAATCTGCCAAGTCAAGTCACTAGTTTGACTTTACTCTAAATTGCAGCCATAGATTTACCCCTTATTGTAGTCAAAATCAAAGATGAGACTACAAATGTAATCATAGTGGACACTAAAGACTTATGCTAAGACTAAGACGAAATTATAAATGAAACTATAGGTAAGTGTATATACGTAACGATAGTCGAATAAGTGCCCATTTAGATTATACGAATGTTGTTGTTATTGTCGTTTCTTCTTTGAAGTCGCTCTTATATTAACATTGATCGAGTTTTGTCGTTTCCACTATTCTGTGCCACCGAACTTACATAAATACATTTTTCGTCATATGAGAGAATAATGACAGACCGAATGAGCGAACAAAACCTTTTAATTCCTTTCTCCCCTCTCGCCTATAAGTTAGAATCGCAACGACAAAAATCGTGTAATGTACATAAATGTGCACTAATATTGAAATTAATAATATGGAAAAAAGTTGAATTTTGTACAAACTTTACTACACAATCAATCGTCTGTCACTTGGAAATATATAGATCATAATGAATATTCGTTACTTTTAAGTCGTGAAAATATACTAAATTTATCTATATCTGTTGTTTATTGACCTTAAACGTACCTTCGGCACTGTTGCCCGGAATGCGATTTGGTCTATCCTAATTACGAAAAGATCACACGTTTGATACGGGCGTAGTTTAGGGACATTTAGTGCAGAATGCGTTTTAGTGGGAGGCATAGCCAACTGTTCTCCAGTTTAACAGGAGAAAAGCAAGGTTGTTTCCTTTCTCCTACTCATTTCCTGCTTGCGCTGGATAGCGTCTTGGATATAATCAATAGGGAAGCCTCCTGTGCTATCCTATGGACCATGATGGAGAAATAAGTTCATATCGACTATGCTGACGATTTATTTTTAATGACCCACCGTTTCTTGGATATCAACCTGAAATTGAGAAGATTATCCGTTAATGCAGCGAAAATGGGTCTGAAAATAAACTAATATGATGGAAATCGTCACTGTTGTTGAAAAACCTTAAAAGTTGATGGCAACATTATCGGTGACGTGCAGGACTTCATGAATACAGCAGTAAGCCGACGATATTCTTATTGTTGTCGATGAAAGGCAATGCCAGAGCAATGAACTATAGACCAAAACACACTTAAGATTTGGATTCAATTTGCAATTATTATTTAGATTATAGTCCACACACATTATAGTCGATTACAGTCGATACCATAAAGTAAACTTAAGTCCGACCTTTAAGTTAGATTACAGTCGACGCCATAGAATAACTTAAGTCGCGAAATTTTAAAAAAACTGTTTACTTGAATATAGACTTAGGTCTAGACACGAATGCCACCGGAGATTATAGTAACTTGCAAGGCGAATTCACACAACACAACTGAGCTACTTTTTTTTTGCTTCCTTATAGAGAGAAATCCACTTACGAAAGCAACAAATAAAATACAATGTTGTGTATTTTGTGTTGCACTTGTTGTAGAATTGCCACTACCGTTTACATGAATTCGCCTTGGTAACTTAAAAGGCTGTACAAACCTAAATACCATTCTTAGCAAATCATTGTCTCTTTGTGCCAATCACTGCCCTAAACTTACGAGCATGTGTATAAGCCCTATAGTAATAACAAAATAAATCTATTTTTCTGTTTCTTTCTCATATTATTATTCTTAGGAAAACTATATATGAGCATGAGTATTCAGCAAAACTTCACAAAAAGTGTTGTCATAAATCTTTCTTTAGTGGTTTCATATGTTTTATTTGTTTATTTTAACAATGCTCTTATCAAAATGTACTCCTTTTTTTATCTCTAATTTCTTTTCTGGGGACATTTGTTTGTATTATTATTTCTCCTTTTTCTTGTAACTTGGCGCAAAAAAAACAAAAAGTTTCAGTTCAGCGGCGTTTTTTTCATCTTGCTGAAAACAACAATTCTTGAGGTTTCATAATCTTTGCTTTTTTGTATTTTTCTACAATGAGTGTCGTATAAAATTTAAGCAAAAACTTCCTAAATTCTTGAAATTAAAAAAATAGAAAATAGTGTATTTATTGTAGCCAGATAGAGGTGTTGTTGTGGCTTATAAGGAATTAATTTGAACCTTTATCAAGTGTGAAAAGGGTAAACTTTTAAAACTTGGCAAGAATTTTTTGCTGAAGGTAAACAAACAAATTTTATCTTGAGAGAAATTGTGACAGCAGCCGGATTAAAAGTTTTTATTAGGCTTCACCTTTAATCTTAATCATTTAAAACAAGGGCAAATTTAAAACTTTATGTTTTTGAAAATCAAAATTTTTCACATATTTTCACAAAAAAAATTAATAGTTTTTGAAAAGACTTTGTTTTAGCATATTTTCATAGGAAACAATCAACTTTAATTAATGTTTAATAATATTATATTTCAATCTATTTCGAGATTAATGGCCAATTTCACCAATTCTTTTTAAATATCAATTCATATTTAAATATAGTTTTTCATATTATTTTATTTTTATTTGAGATGAAAAACGAATTTTAAACATAAATTGATATCACAGTGCAACAAAATCTTCGCCACCAGCCTCAACACTTGCAACGCGAAATTAATGTAGACTACTAGAAGAGCAAATCTGCCAAAGGGTTTGGAAAACTAAGCTCGGGTTCCCGAAATATGGGCCCCTAAATTTTTTGAAAAGGCATTTGGTATAAGTCAAAAAATATATACCAAATGCAATTCTGAGTTAAAAAACAATTTCAGCTGTTTTTAGTAGAATCGTAAAGCGATTCTTTTCTTAGAATTTATCAACCTTCTAACTCCCATTTTAAGGGGTCAGTTTTATCCTTTTTTTAACTTCCCCACAAAAGTATACTAAAACGGCACTTTTAAGGGTTAAAATGTTCTACGAATATTTTCTTCATCAAATATCCACTTGGGGTCTTCTAAGACCAAAAGTTCGTGTGATGTGTTTAAAACGGATTTTAGAATTTTTGGAATTTCTTAAAATTGCCTTTGGTACCAGTCAAAAAAATATACTTAATGTACTTCTGAGCTAAAAGACTATTTCAGATGTCTTTAGTAGAATTGTATGGCGATTCTTTAATCCTCTAACACTCATTTTAAAAGGTAATTTTTTAACGTCCACACAAAAATATACTAAAACGACACTTTAGAGGGTTAAAATGTTCTATGAATATTTTCTGCATCAAATTTCACTAGGGGCCTTTCAAGACCAAAAAATCTTGCAATAAATGTAAAATGGGTTTTCGAAAAACTCAAAAATTTCAACGCCCGGAATTTCGAAAATCCGTTTTACCTTTATTGCACAATTTTTTGTCTTAGAAGAGTGACAAAAAAGAGACGAGACGTTATACTCGTACTAGACTAGAGACAAAACTATATACATTAGACGAGAATATAAAAGACAAAACTGTAGAAGAGACTATAGAAAAGACCACAGGTAAGATTATACTCAAGACTATTGACCAGACTGATCCGTAGGATGGGCGTTCGCACTACGTATCACAATGGGACCACTGAAAGACCCGAGTGAGCTGCCTTCTCGATGGCTGTCCAAGGAACCTAACCATAGACCAGACTATATACCACACATACTCCTTTATCTAATTTAAGTTAAGCATTCATCTTAACTCCTGCTATTTCTCTCTTTCTTAAGCCACATAAAAGCAACTAACTTTCTTTATTTCTAGTTCCCCTATTTCATTAATCTTTAGCACATACAATTTCATATTTATCCCTTCAATTATTTATAACAGATTATTTAAAAAATAAAATCTCAATTAAAACACACTGAAGAAAAACCACAAATGCCAAACAATTTAATTTAGTAATTTTGGCCATATTAAGAAAGAAAAATATAAAAGTCAATAATAATTACGAATCGATGGGAAACCAAAAGTCAAACAAGAAAGAAAAATCACAATAATAAAAGGAAACAGTAAAATCATACGAGCGCAAATGTAGTGAAAAATTTATATGGAATTTAATAGTTGAGCAGCAAAAGTTGTGTAATGAAAATGTACAAAACAATCATGTATTTTTCATAGAAAGGGTGTACAAAATAGAGGTGTAAAAAAATTACCGCTGCCATAACTTTTAACTTAAGGAATATTTATAAACGTATAAAAAATTATAATGTCACTAACCGACTGAATCATTATCACACAGCCTAAACGCCGGAAGCTAAAATAATTAAATTTGAACCGGATTTCGGTTTCTCACCAAATCGATCCACTAAGAGCGGGTTTTTTACTTAGAGTTTAAGCCAGGATCAATAGTAAGAATTGTTAATCTTATAATAAAATTAATCTAGCCTTAATCCTCTGTGGCGTTTTTGAGTGAAAGATTAAAGCTTTTAGCATTGCCATATGAATTGACAATAATTTTATGTATAAGTATGGCAGTTTAAAACAAATACCAAAAATTGTCATCAAATTACTGTTCTTAACGTGAAAAAGAAGAAGAAAAGGCGAGAATTTTCTATTGTGTTATATGATATTATATATTTATAAATAAATATTTATTCTTATTTGACCTTTGTTTTATAATTACTTTTAATTATTTAAGCTTGAGGGTGGAATATTTAAATAACCTGCCGGCCAGGGTTCGAGCCCGAGCCACGTCAAGAATGAAAGATTATCAATAACAATTTTAATTAATTTTCATGTTGTGAAATTCCTTTCTTCACAAAAATAATTAAATAAAAATTAAATTTCATGAACTTAAGCCTAATTAAAAATATTAAAAATTTGGATTAAAAACCATAAATAGTTCAACAAAATAACCACAATACTAATTATTGTTAAAGCTAAGGCACGAGCTCTATGTGTACATTTGTCCTTCAAGTTGTGCTGAAAAAGGTCAACAGAAAAGAGAAAGACAAAGTGAAAAAACAAAAAATGTACTTGGACTTCAAGAAAAATTCTTGACGAAAGTACGAAAAAACATGTAAAATCAATTAAAGTGGATAATCATTCAGGAAAGCAAATTTCGATCTACCAAATGTTAAAATACAATTTGGTTTAAGGATTGATGTTTGACTAGTGACGTCAGCAGTCGTCGATTGCTGCGAGTGTAAGACGGCAAATCCATCTGAGGAGATCGAGTGGTTGCGATCGAAACATGTCATGGTAACCTGCCGGCCAGGGTTCGAGCCCGAGCCACGTCAAGAATGAAAGATTATCAATAACAATTTTAATTAATTTTCATGTTGTAAAATTTCTTTCTTCACAAAAATAATTTAATAAAAATTAAATTTTATGAACTTAAGCCTAATTAAAAATATAAAAAATTTGGATTAAAAACCATAAATAGTTCAACAAAATAACCACAATACTAATTATTGTTAAAGCTAAGGCACGAGCTCTATGTGTACATTTGTCCTTCAAGTTGTGCTGAAAAAGGTCAACAGAAAAGAGAAAGATAAAGTGAAAAAACAAAAAATGTACTTGGACTTCAAGAAAATTCTTGACGAAAGTTCGAAAAAACAGAAGTAAAGGAAAAAACATGTAAAATCAATTAAAATGGATAATCATTCAGGAAAGCAAATTTCGATCTACCAAATGTTAAAATACAATTTGGTTTAAGGATTGATGTTTGACTAGTGACGTCAGCAGTCGTCGATGGCTGCGAGTGTAAGACGGCAAATCCATCTGAGGAGATCGAGTGGTTGCGATCGAAACATGTCATGGTAACCTGCCGGCCAGGGTTCGAGCCCGAGCCACGTCAAGAATGAAAGATTATCAATAACAATTTTAATTAATTTTCATGTTGTAAAATTCCTTTCTTCATAAAAATAATTTAATAAAAATTAAATTTCATGAACTTAAGCCTAATTAAAAATATTAAAAATTTGGATTAAAAACCATAAATAGTTCAACAAAATAACCACAATACTAATTATTGTTAAAGCTAAGGCACGAGCTCTATGTGTACATTTGTCCTTCAAGTTGTGCTGAAAAAGGTCAACAGAAAAGAGAAAGACAAAGTGAAAAAACAAAAAATGTACTTGGACTTCAAGAAAAATTCTTGACGAAAGTACGAAAAAACAAAAGTAAAGGAAAAAACATGTAAAATCAATTAAAATGGATAATCATTCAGGAAAGCAAATTTCGATCTACCAAATGTTAAAATACAATTTGGTTTAAGGATTGATGTTTGACTAGTGACGTCAGCAGTCGTCGATGGCTGCGAGTGTAAGACGGCAAATCCATCTGAGGAGATCGAGTGGTTGCGATCGAAGCATGTCATGGTAACCTGCCGGCCAGGGTTCGAGCCCGAGCCACGTCAAGAATGAAAGATTATCAATAACAATTTTAATTAATTTTCATGTTGTAAAATTCCTTTCTTCACAAAAATAATTTAATAAAAATTAAATTTCATGAACTTAAGCCTAATTAAAAATATTAAAAATTTGGATTAAAACCCATAAATAGTTCAACAAAATAACCACAATACTAATTATTTAATAAAACTTTAAATAAAAAAAAAATAAAAAATATTTCCTTTTATAAGCTGTTCGTACTTTTGAAAGTTCTGTCGCAAGTTTAAACCGCCAACTTTGGGCGTTTAAACTTGGAAACAAAATGAAATTATCGACTACCCAAAAACGAATTTCAAAGATTAGTTCTAATTTAATCGCTGATCTTTATGTCAAAAACTGGCTCTAAGGCGCTATTTTGGGAAATTCAAATGCTTATGGGGTAAAAAAAAAGAGTAACAACTTGTAAATTCGCTAACCTCATATATTCTTAACAAAAAAGTATCCCTTAAATTCCAACCGTTGCTTATTGATATTAGATTTTTTTTCTGTGTATTTTAAGGCATTAGCTTTAACTAAATTCCGGACTAAACTCCAAGCTTGAAACGATCCTGTGAACTTTTAGCGAAACTTAATTCTAGACTATAGAATATAGACAAGATTGTAGTTCTGATAATAGGCGAGACGATAGATGAAAAAAGTTGAGACTATAGAAATAGCTATACACAAGCAAGAACATTAGAATAAACAGTCCAAATAATAGCGTAGCAAATCTTTAAACTATACTGCTTTCGAAACTTTAGACCAGGCTATTGTGCAACCTTTAAACTCTACTTTATTTTAAGTGAATTCCCTGATTAATCATACCCTTTAGCTTTTATGAAAGTTTATAAAATGCTGAAACAACTATTAAAGGTTACATTAGGATTAATGCGATTCAACGAAGTGAACAAACAAAATTAAACCTCACTTTAAAAAAAAAAAAAAAAGCAGAAAAAATATGTTTCCAGCAACAATCAAGTAACCAGCCAATCATTTTAACCCACTCTACAAACATGAAACACGCCACCCACCCAAAACAAACAGAACTATCAATAACAAGACAATACAATGGCAACATCAGTGGAAAAACATCAATATTGATGGCATCATCATCATCCTCATCATTGTCCCTGTTATCAGTAACGGAGAAGAAAAAGAAAAAAAAACATATTTAACCCAGCAAACAAACACATAGACAGATAAACTACCCAACTTAAATTAACAAACGTTTTTTTTTTTATTGAAAATTATGACCATATGTTGTATTAATCAATCCACAGACAGACATAGATATTTACTTGAACAGTGAAAGCTCATATTACTGGATATCAAAGATGAAAAAGTGCTTGGAGCTTAAAAAGCGTCATGTCCTTTCATATTTTCGTCATCTGTAATGCAATAAAAAATTAAAATGTTTTCCTTCTTTTCGCTGCATAACAAATTCATCTTTATCATCATTATTATTGAGCTCTTCATCATACACAGAAAAATATTTCTTATAAATATTGCAAAAGTTCAACGGATATCAGCGTTCAAAATAAAACATATTTCTTACACATACGCTGCCACAACTACTAGATTTTTGTTAGTGTAAGTGTAGATGATTGAATGATTATGTTATGATGACCATGTAGTAAATGAACGTTTTTATTGCCACAGTTCAATGGTTATTAATGAAAGAAATGATTTCTCATGGGCACAGTGGTCAAGGCTGCAGGCGAATATGTCGACTAGTCAGTCAAGTTAAGACTAGACTATAAAAAAAAGAATAACTTCAGTAAAAATATTAAGTATAAACGAGACTTAAGACCCCACGCAGAGAAAAAACATGTTTAAATATGGTCACCTACAACAAAACTATTTTTAAAGAAAATTTTAAACATATTATGGTTAATCAAGAAGCCACAACCATATTATGGTTGCCTCAAAACATGTTATGGTTAAATATGACAATAATTTGTTTTAAAATTAACAATAGTATTTTCCTCTTCTCCAAGAGCAACATGATATGGTTGAAAACCAACCATGCTATTATAAGTGTTAAACATGTTTTAGTTATTTTTGACCATAACATGTTCGACGGCAACCATAATATGGTTTTGGCTTCCGATGGAGGTCTAATTCCGCCAAAATATGTTTGTCGGTGACAATAATATTGTTAAATGAATCATAATATGTTAAAAATTTTCATTAAGAATAGTTTAATTGGAGGTGACCATATTTAAACATGTTTTTTCTCTGGGTGCAGATTGCAATTGTCACTTTGGACTTGTATATAATCTCGATTTTGACAAGTCTGTTAATTCGACGAATGCAATAAATGAAACTTTTCCAAGAAATGAGTACAAAGAATTTTTTTGAACTCATAATCATATTCCCAGATTGCAGTCCTGCCCGATTCATAAATCCTGGTGCTACAATCTCTCTACTACAATCTCTACTACTCAACTATTAACTCTTAACTGGTCTATAAAATCAATTATGGAATAGTCTATAATTTCATCAACTTACAAGCATCCACACTCGACTACAGTCTAGTCCATAATTCTGACTATTTACTAGCCAAAAAGCTTGACAGATTAGTCCATAATCATGAATGTAGACTGGTTTTAAATCTCGACCAGTCTTTAAATACACTATATACTCATACACTATATACTCATACACTATATACTTACACATTAAATCTCATACACTATATACTCATAAACTATATCCTCATAAAAGATTCTTCGGAATACTATATTAAAGACTATAGTGTAGACATTAAACTGACTGTACTCTGCACCATATTCCAAACAATAGACTACTATTGGCGAGATTCGGTAGTCTGGAATTAGAATGTAGTGAATAATATGCTCCAGACTATAAGCGGCACTATAAAACAGACTATAGTCGACACTTTTATGAACAATATATGTGAGACAATATTCGAGACTATAATCAATAGAAACTCCAATCGAGACTATAGTCAAGACTTAAATCGAGACAATCGTCAAGACAATAATAAAGCATAAAGTCGAAAATTTATACGAGACTACAATCAAGACTATAATTGATTCTTAAATCATGACTTTCATAAAGATTATTGTTTGGTTTATAGTCAGGACTTTACTAAAATTGAGACCATAGTGCAAACTTTAAATAAGACTACTGTCGAGAATTTAATGAAGACTGCAATCGAAACTATAATCGACGCTTCAATCCCGACTTAAATTAAGCCTATTTTTATGTTTTAAGTCGAGACTATAGCCTAAACTTTTGTGGAGAATATAGTTGAGAATAAATTCAAAGCTATACGCAGATAAAAAACATGTTTAAATATGGCCACCTCCAGCAAAACTTTTTTTAAAGAAAATTGTAAACGTATTATGGTTAATATAACCATATTATTGTCACCCAGAACCATAAAATGGTTGAATTGTTCCTCCATCAAGAAGCCATAACCATATTATGGTTGCCTCTAAACATGTTTTGGTTAAATATGACAGTAATTTGTTTTAAACTTAACAATAGTAGTTTTCTCTTGTCTAAGAGCAACATGTTATGGTTGAAAACCAACCATGCTATTATAAGTGTTAAACATGTTTTAGTTATTTTTGACCAAAACATGTTCGGAGGCAACCATAATATGGGTGTGGCTTCTTAATGGCGTACTAATTCAACCATAATATGTTTGTCGGTGACACTAATATTGTAAAATGAATCATAATATGTTTAAAATTTTCTTTAAAAATAGATTTGTTGGAGGTGCCATATTTAAACATGTTTTTTCTCTGGGTGTATAGTGTAACAATATAGTTCAGACTTTAATCTATACTAAAGTTTGGTCCAACCATAATGCGCGATTTTAAATGTGAGCCACACCTTAATGTCAAGTTTTTTGACCAACTTAATTTGACATTAGTTTGTTTCAGTGATTGATAAATTCAACCAAGGCGAGGTCACAATTGAGCAGCGCGTTAAGATTGTTGAAGAACAGACAGAAGTTAATGGTGACTTTACAAAGAAAATCATCTTCAGTGACGAGGCACTCGTTAACAGTTAGAATTTCCCCATTTGGGCAAATCCACGAGTAATTGTTGAAAAGTCGATGCATCCACAAAGAGTAACTGCTTGGTGCGGTTTATGAGCTGGCGGTAGTATCGGGCGACACTTCTTCGAAAATGAGGTCGGCCAAGCAGTGATCATGAATAATGTTCGTTATCGCGAGATGATAACGAATTTCTTCTGGCCAGAAATTGAGGATATGTGGTCCAACAGGATGGTGCCACTTGCCACACAGCCAACGAAACAATGGCTCTTTTACGCGAGAAATTCAGAAAAGGTTTATTGAAAAAATTCGGTTCATATACCTTTTATAAACCTGAAATAGTTTTTATGAATGTGGGTGTAAGACTGTATTCAAAACTAACAAAATTAAAATTGTTTAAAGTGTTTTAACTTTTGTACCCACTGTTCTTGAAAAATGCATTACTTTTATCTTGAGTTTGGTACAAAATCTTATTTTATTTCATAGCTAAGGAATTCTTTTTCAACAAGTTCAATGCCGATTTATTTCAATATTTTCATTCTCTCTCTCTCTCTCTCTCTCTCTATGTTTCACTCTCTTTTAACCTAAAAAATTTCTTGCAAACTGCATTTCCTTGTCAAATAAACGTGTTAAACCTTTTTGCAACTTGTTTTCTTTACTTCTTTCTGCCTATAATCCCGATGATGTATGTGACTTTTCCACCATCTGTCCTTAATTGGAAATTTTGTCGGTAAATTGTTAAATTCTTATTGACCTTAAACCAAATTAAAACCAGATTTAATCACAAAAAGAATAAAATGTAACAAAATGAAAGTGAAATGAATTTTGCAACGAATCAAACTGTCGAATTCGAAAGGTATCAAAAGGATGGAAAGATAAGAGAAATAAAAATATAGAATGATAAATGAAAATTATTTAAGATGAATTTAATGCAAAAAGTAGTTACAAATAAATAAACGATTTAAAATTGAATGGTTTAAGAAGCAATATGAAAGGAGTATGATAAAAGCAAAACGATAATGTTGCTAAAAATATGCAGTTGCCTGCTGCTTTTGTAGCAAATCTGAATTTTATTTAAAAATACAATAAAAAAATCATTTGGAAAATGAAAAGGATATGTGTATGTGTACATCATCTTCAATAAAGGATTTAACACATACTTATTGCACACAAATGCAACTGGCCTTTTATTTCGATTCGCTTAGTTAGTTCAAGAGAGAGAAGGAAGAAAAGAAAAGCAAATCTAATGTTTAAATTTGAAAATAAAGTTAGAAAAAGATTTCAAAAGAACTGGCAGCTAGACCGACTGACAAAACATCTTGGCACACTTATTCAAAAAGCTACAAATGTTTTTAATGAAATTTATACAATTTCAATCAAACACATTTTACAAATTAAAACATGAATGAATAAAAATTCTCTTAAACACATTCACACACACTCTCTAACACAAATAGAAAATACAATTAAATCAAATTGGAAAAAAAATGTTTATTTGAAAAATAAAATACAACAAACAGATAATGCAACACTTTTTTATCGATGCAAAAAAGCATTGCATATCTAAAAGGAGCAAAAAAAAATGTACAGCTGTGTTAAAAAAAATAGGAGCGCCCTGCAATAAAACAGAAAGTTTCCGTTTATTCACACTTTCCTATTGATTGGTTTATGACATTTGCGCTTAAATAATAAAAAACATCGGAATGAGCAAAATTAATTAATGTTAAGAAAATTCGCTGTTCAAAATAATACGAGTATTAGCGCACGGCGAATTATGTTTTTATAAATAAAAAATGTTGAGAAAAGCTTGCAATTAGTTAAGAAAAAAAATAATTCTTTTAAATATTTTGTTGAATAACTTCAATTTTTATTAACTATGGCACATCTGCGTGGCAGAGAGCTAAAAAGATCCTGGCCATAAAACGCACGATTTTTACTGTATATAAAACAAACAGTTTTCAGACATTTACCTTAATATATTTTTATTATATTTGGTGTGACCCAAAATGTCGGCCAATTGTCTCAATTACTCTGAGACATAATTGAGTTTCAAGGTCGTTAATGTGCCGAATTATCTCATCCTTTAGCTCTTGAATGGTTCTTGGCTTATTGAAGTACACTTTTTCTTTTAAATATCCTCAACGGAAGAAGTCCAACGTTGTCAAATCACATGATCGTGGCGGCCATCGTCACGACGTGAGATAACAAGGGCATTGAATTTCTCGCGCTAAAGAGCCATAGTTTCGTTTTTTTTTTGCTGTGTGGCAAGTGGCACTAACCTGTTGGAACCACATATCATAAAGTTCTGGCCAGAAGAAGTTCGTTATAATCTCGCGATAGTGAACACCAGTCACGGCAACTGCTTGGCCGACCTCATTTTCGAACAAGTACGGCCCTATGATGCCGCCAGCCCATAAGCCACACCAAACATTTAGTCTTTCTGGATGCATCGGCTTATAATGGATTCGTGGATTCTCATTTGCCCAAATGCGGCAATTCTGTTTGTTCACGAATCCATTATGTATTTTGGTTTGAACGCCCATTTTCATAAAAGGCTTCAACAATCTTAAAGCGCTGCTCCTTTTCATGGCTGAATTTACCAAACACTCAAACAAAGAAATGTCAAATTAAGTTGGGCAAAAAACTTGACGTTAATGTGTGACTTACAATTTACATCGTGTATTATGGTTGGACCACCCTTTACTTCGCAGGAAAAAAAACTAAATCAAACGACGCCTATTTTCTTACAAACTCAAACTTTGGAAAGCTTTACTACTTTTTTTAAACACAACTGTATATAAAATTTATTTTAATATTGGCTGAAAATAACAGAATTCTTTGCTCTTTTTTACACAGCCCTTCTTTCTCTTTTCCCATTTATCTGTAATATAAAAATGAAAATGCATAAGAAAATAAAAAAAAAAAATATATAGAATAAATGGAAAAATATTTATTAAGCTTTTGTTGTAGTTGTTTTGCATCTTTTCATTTTAATGTAAAATATCCATATCTAAATAGTTGTTGTGTGGGAACAAGGAAACGGAAATTTAAAATTCAAATGTAACTGAAAACAGACACGAATAATAGAAAAATAAAATTTAAAAAGAGCGTAGGGAAAACATTCAAGTAAAAAAAAAAGTTTAAATGTATCAAGCAGCTGTCAATGTAATAATGTAAAGGAAAATTATATTTTTCTTTTCGTACTTTGCAATTTTTTTTAAGTTTTTTTTTTAATTATTTTCTCTAAAACACACACAGAGATCTTTTGTAAACAATTTTCATCAATTTTTAAGTCTTTCAAATATTTAATTTTTTTTAGCATTTTACCAAAGAAAAGCGCACAACTATGCTTATAACTAGCATATAACATAATGTTTAAGCAAAACTATGATTACAAACAGTTAAAGAGAAAATTTCTAAAGTTCTGAAGCGGAAATAAATTCAGTGGCTTCAAAACACGAATATGGCGCGCAGTTTAACTTCATATTTAAATAAAAATGTTGAAAATGAACAGGTAAGATTTTAAAGTTTAATTTGAAAACCTAAAGCCAACTTAAAAACAAGACATTAAAGTTAGCTTTTGAACAAACTTATACTAAATTTAGGAATAGTCTGAAGCTCAAACTATGGAATAGACCAGAAAGCTTATTTTGCTTATTTGACAATAAAGACTATACTTCTCGGGTAGGCCATAGTCTAGCATAGTCCTGTCTAAACTATAGATAGAACTATATAGTCCTAGACTGAACACTAGATTCAAGACTAAACTGTGAATAAAACTATAGACAAATCGATACGCAAAACCATAAAGGAGACTATAATTCTTTGGTCTTAGGCAAAAAGGTCTTAAGTCAGAAACTGAAGTTTTTCGTAATGTTAAATTAAAAATTATTTATTTGATGTATTTCATAGACTTGTTTCCTTAAGAGCAGATAATTTCGATTACAAACAGTTGTGCTAGACTTATTTTATTGATACCAAACGAAAGAGAGAAACAAATTTAATTAAACCAATTAAACCTTTTTTGCCTAACGGACAAGAATAAGACTAGACTGTAGCCTTTTTTCGGTAAGACATCGTGTCCAAATTTAAAAAGATAGCTTCTATATCCTCTGTGACCAGCGTTGCATAACGGACAAGAATAAGACTAGATTGTATCCCTTTTTACGGTAAGACATCGTGTCCAAATTTAAAAAGATAGCTTCTATATCCTCCGTGACCAGCGTTGCCGTTTTCGTTACTTTTTTTTATATTTTGGTTACTTTTTTTCAACACAAAAATAACCAATTTTTGGTTAAGGAACAATAACTACCCGCTCCGCTTATTTCACCCTTAAAAATTGCGCGTGGTATTTGTGCATCTAAAATACATACTTTTCTCATCTACATAAAAATTGTTTTTTTTAGAAGCTTAAACTTTAACGCTTCATAGGTCTAACAGAAACACTTTTCCAAATAAGCGATAAGGTCTGAGGCTCTTCCGATCGCATCCCGTTTAATATGATTTTATTTTCACCGGTTCAAAAAGCATCTATGTATATATAAAAGATCAACCGCCTAATTTAGCTCAATTTTGCACTTTGATACCATAAAGCACAGCAAGACTTTAAAGGTTTTACTTGTAAAAGCTCTTTATATAAATAGGTTGAAACCTCTAGCTCATAAAGTTTTTAAAATTGACGAAAATAAGTGTTAAATTTATATAGGAGGTGCAACTTCCACTTAAAATTATATACATAGCTTATTGTTCATTCCTGACCATTGGCAATATACTGTCAAAATTTAAAAAAAAAATCGGTCTAGCGGTTGATGAGCCTTCAAGATACACAAAAACTCAATTTCTTCTTTAGGCCTATTTTTCAACTGAAGTGTCCCGGTAGGCTAGCTGGTCTATCAGTGCCAGGGTTGCAGGTTCAATTCCCGCCAGAGACTCCGGTCTCCTGCATACAAGAGCTTCACGGGATTAGTTTAGGTAAAAAAAATAATACTTTTAATACAAAATAATTTTGGTTACTTTTTTCGCTTTTGGTCACTTTATCTTTACATTTTGGTAGGAAATTTTTAATCGTGGCAACTCTGTCCGTGACCAGTCAACAAATAGATCTGGTGGTAGTTTACTTCTCCATGCTTACGTTTGACCTACTGGAAAAATCATTTGCGTCCATCGGACTTTTGGTTAATTATCATATTTTGTTTGACATTTTCTCATTATTTCATTCCGTTCTAAGATATTTCCTTCGCGTTTGTTCTCCTCTGTGTCTATTTCCTACGCTATTAACTTTCTACAGCTTTCATCAGCTGCGATATCTAGTAGAATCAATCCGGAGATTACACATATTGTCTCTAAGGATATGGCTCTGAATCCACAACAAAGTGTAAGACAATTTTGTCGAACTAGAGACACTATGTTGTGCTTTGTATTGGTCTACCCAATACAGCTGCACCATAAAGTAGAATAGACATCGTTACTCGATATTGTAAAATCTTCCGGCTTTGCCTTAAACAAAACGTATTTGGCATTATCCTGCTGAGGGCATGGTACTCCATGTGAACCTTAAATTAAATCCTTTCATCTATAAAAATCCCCAGATATTTTATTTTCGATGCTGATTTGATCTCAGCTTTTTCCACACTAATGCAAATTTATTGTTTCTTCTCCGGTAGCTGTTGTATTAATAAACTTTGGCCTTGTGCTCTACCAAAACTAAGCAGCCAACTTGTTGAGCAATGATTTTATAATTCGAATGCTGTCACTCGAGGACATTTCAACCTTATCTTAAAATTCTGACGTTGCTACTAGAACTATAGCATCGGGCAAAACCAAAGGCCTCCTCGGATATGTTCAGCTCTAACATTTCGTTGTACATTATATTCCAGAGTAGGGATTCTAGCACTAACCCCTGAGAAGCTCCTGCTAATGTTTTGTATTTTTGCATTTTTTACTAGACTAGCCCTTTAGACTTCTTTAATATACAAAACTGTAGTCCGAGCTATTCACATTTAACATTTCCACTTAAATATTGAATTGACTATAGTGGACTCTTAGCTAGTTTATCGTCTACTGTCATTCATAACTTTTTTCATTATAATCATCTTTAATTTAAATTTGTAAACCTAAGTTTCAATTTTCATTATTTTTTTTAGTATATTTTGTTTCTATCCTTTTACAAAGCTTTTCCATATGTTTTACTTTATAATTTATGTTATTATTTTTTAATTCAATTTAACCCTTTCGCAAATATTTAAATAAAACTTATTAACTTATATTTATCATAAATTGACATTTGAACTTAAACAAATAACAATCACAAGATCATTTTCAAAAAAAAATCCTTCTGCTAAACTTACATACACTCACACACACCCAAACAAGATTATTATATCCTTTTAAATTTTACCCACCCAGCCAGACAGACAGAAATACTCCGTTTTTGGAAAAAACATTGTCTTTGTATTAGTTTGATGATGATGATGATGATGTTTTTGTTGATGAGTATGACGACTGTTTAAAACTTTTGAGTATTTTAGTCTTTTTATACCCTCCACCACAATTAGTTGTAAAGAGGGTATACTAAGTTTGTCATTCCGTGTGAAACTTTTTTATTATTCATCTCAGACTCCGTAAAGTATATATATTCTGGGTCCTTGACTAATTCTAAGTCGTCTGTCCATCTGTCCGTCTGTTGAAAACACGCTCACTTTCGAAAAACTCAAAAGAATTGAACAAACTTGGTGTCAAATTACTTGTAGCTATACTAAGCAGTTTGGGATTGAAATCCAGCAAAACCGCTTCAGGAGGATCAGAGCTATAGCTCTGAATCAAAATTTGTAACCACCACCCTAAAAAATTTATAATTTTGTTACAAAAACTGACATAAATAGCGGAACAATGCAAGAAATAATATAAGTTTTGCAAAAGTTCGTTTTATTCGACTGAAGATCACACTGTAAAATTTTGGCAGATCCGTCCATAATTTACCCTAGGCCCCATATAAGCCCTACTCCCGGAAAACAGTTTAGTACGCCTTAAACCGTAAAAAATAATGCTAACATAACAAAATTTGGTACATCACAGTTTTATAAAACTAGAAATGACACTGTGAAATTTCGTGAAGATCGGTACATAATTTACCCTAGGCCCCATATTAACCCTACTCTCGGAAAACAGTTTAGTACGCCTTAAACCGTAATAAATAATGCTATTAGAATAAAATTTAATACTTCACAGTTTTATAGGACTAGAAAAACCACTTATAAATTTCGTGAAAATTGGCCCATAATTTACCCTAGTCACCATATAAAGCCCACTCTGGTAAATTTCTTCCAACTTAGTTTCATATAGCCAGAACAAATGTTATGCAATTTTTATACCCACACCACAATAGTGCACGCAGAGAAAAAATATGGTTGGGCATGGTTACGGAAACAACACTATGTTTAATGTAACAATATATTGTTGTCGTACACAAATAATTGTTATTTTTATTTAATATTAACAATGTTATAGTTACTGTAAACATATCAATGTTTATCGCAATTATGAATTTGAGTATTGTTGACCGAAAAATAATTATTTTTCTTACAACTTAATTATGATAACTTTCTAAACATAGTATATTTCTCACAACCATATCATGATATTTAATAGCCATAACATGATAACTTTCTATACATGTATCATATTATGTTAAAGATGCAATCAAACTATTTTTACTCTAAGCATATTATGTTAGCGCTATCTTAAAATCGAAAAAATGGACACACGCGGTTGCCCATGAAAACCACAGATTTTTCATTTGCTCTTTTGCAAGCCTTATATTGAACTCCGCTATTTGATTAACATTAAGAAAAATTGTAAAAAGCCACAAAATAAAAAATCGATGCAAAAATATTTTAATTTATTTTGTATTTTTATGACAGCTATGAAAGGTGCTGTATCATAATATGATTGCTTCTTAATTTATTATGATTAACATGATGATAATATGACTACTTCTTAGCTTATTATGATTAACATGACAATAATATGATTAAATTCTTAGCTTATTATGATTAACATGACAATAATTTGATTACTTATTAACATAGTATGCTTAACCGAATAATTATATGATTAAGGGAAAAATATTATGATGTATATTTAGTCATAATATGATTCAATAAAAATCTTAATATGGTGACTACAATCATAATTCTTATCATAATATGTTGCTCTTAGAATATGATTACCACAACCATGTTTTTTCTTTTCGTGTGGAGAGGGTATTATGCATTTGTGCTGATGTGTGTAACGCCTTAAAATATTGGTCCTACCCCCCTTAAAGTATACCGATTGACTCAGAATCACTTTCTGAGTCGAACTAACGATGTCGGTCCGGCTGACTGGCTGGCTGGCTGGCTGGCTGTCTATGTAACCTTTTGCGCAAAGTACAGGTCGCAACTTTCGATATAATTTGATAAAATTTAGAACATAGGTTCTTATTGGCACAAGAACCAAGCCTATTGAAAATGGGCCAAATCGTAGGACAACGAGGGAAGATAGGGGGAAATTTCTTCCTCTCAGAAACTATCAAACCGATTTTAATGAAATTTAAAACATAGATAGAACCATATCTTTATGGACACAAAAGGGATGCATTTTTAAAAAATAGGACCACGAGGGGAAATAGGGGCAATTTCTGCCTCTCAAACCGATTTTAATGAAATTTAAAACATAGATAGATCCATATCTATATCGACACATAAGCTATACAGTTTTTCAAAAATAGGACCACAAGGGCAGGTGGGGGACAATTTCTGCCTCTCACAAGCTTTCAAACCGATTTTAATGAAGTTTATAAACATAGATAAATCCATATTTATATGGACATACTTATAAGCATGATGTGTTTTTTAATACTGTGGTGTTGGGTATCATATGCTCGGGCTTGACCGACTATACTTTCTTACTGGTTTGATATACGGTCCATAATTTAACTTAGATCCACATTAAGCAGCCTTCTGAAATTCACTGTAAACTCTAAATTTAATTTCAGCGCTGTATTGAAATTTGTGTTTTTTAATACCAGAAATCTCTCTGCAGAATTTTGGGATGATTGGTTCATAACTAACCATGGCTCCAATATAAATTCCCCTCCTGAAAATCATTTAAATTCGGCTTAAACTGTAACGAAACACAATATTTTACTCAAGCTAGTTAAAATTGCTAAAAAAAAAAATGCATAACATTTTCTGATTGTCGGTCAATAATTAAATATATGTATGTATGTCTAAGCCGCAACCAATTTTAATGCTGATGTCTGTTTTATAAAGATAAATTAATAATAAATAGATATCATGTAGATATCACTCCTGAAATAATTGAACTGTCGGTGGAGGGTGTCAAAAATTCGGCTCAGCCAAATATAAAACTCTAACTTCTTATAACTAGATTACACACTCAAACATACAAGCAACTACTCACAGATTATGAAGTTTACACACATATATACATATGTGAGTGTGTGTGTGTGAGTCTGTATGCAGAGTATAAAGTTTCCTTTTAAGACATTTAAAATCACTAGTTAGTTATTTTGCTTGCCTGCCTGCATGTATTTGTGCAAGGATAATTCTACAATTCATTCTCATGTGTGCCTATGTTTATGTGTTTGAGTAAATTTTTTTTTATGTATTGATGTGTGTGTGTTTGTATGTCTGTAAGTACTTTTCCCATTGTATGTCGAATAAACCTAAAAAAAAACAAAATAAAATAAATGAAAATCTTTACCCTACTTGGCAAAAGACCAAGAAAAAAATTTAAATAATAATATAAGAAAAATTTTCTCATCAACACACTTACACACACACTGATTCTTATTGATTCCTACACATGTACAAGTAAACCGACTTTGTATGCGATAAGATGTTATAAAAATACCAGCAAAAAGACAACAAAAAAAAAAAATAAATGAGTTGTTTCCTTTTAAAGAAAAATAATTTTGTTTGGAAAATTTCTTCGCTTTGCTTTCTGTCTTACACAATAAAGAAAATGAGCTTAAACTGATAAATACGAAGAAAATGAAGTCGAACAGAATTTGGTTACATTTGTTACTTAAATATATTCAAGAAAATATGAAGTTTTTATTACGTTCCATATGAAATTTAAAAGATAATTTTGTCAAGGTTTTTTTTTAGAGCTTTTAAAGCAGGGAGGGATATTTAAAAAAATAATAAATCTTATAAGTAATTTTTTGTTACAAGGAATAAGAATAGGCTTCAGTTGAAGTAGGTTATCAGTTAGAGTCGATAATAGCAAATATACTATAGTCAAGACTTTAGAAAGGTCAATAGACTAAATAATAGATAAGACAATGCAGAGAAAAAAATGTTTTAATATGGTTACCTCCAACAAAACTATTTTTAAAGAAAAATTTTAAACATAATATGTTTAGTTTAACTATATTATTGTTCCCTACAACCATATTATGGTTAAATTAGTCCTCCATCAAGAAGCTACAACCATATTATGGTTGCCTTTAAACATTTTGTGGTTAAATATGACAACAATTTGTTTCTAAATTAACAATAGTATTTTTGTCTTTGCGAAGAGCAAAATGCTTTGGTGGAAAACCAACCATGCTGTCATAAGTGTGAAACATATTTTAGTTATTATTAACCATAATTTGTTTTGAGGCAACCATAATATGGTTGTGGCTTCTTGATGGAGGACTTACTTAACCATAATATGGTTGTATATATTATTATTTAAGCATGTTTGTTTCACTTTTGTTTTATTCCGCCTTTTGTTAACAAAAGAACTCTCCATTTTAAAACACCAGCAGCATGCTGGAATATGGTTTTCGTAATCATTCTGCTTAGAAAATTTGATTTATTTAACTAAATAATTTAAACAAATAGAATTTGGGAATTTTTCCTTCAAATTTTACTTTTTAAACACGAAAAAAAAGGTAATAATACACAAAATATGGGATCTAATTGATGTCGCTGCAGTCACAGCATAGATGACGCATAAAATATGACACAACTTTATGACGACGTTCGTCATTGGATTGATGTTACCTTTTGCATCATTGATGCCGTTTAAAATAACTTTGTTGTCACAATTCTGATGTAAAGCGGCTCATACAGTTGCAATAAAATTGTTCAATTTTACGTTTTGTACAATTATATCGCCAATGTGTATGTGATATTCGAAGGTGGCACAATATATTATCAATAATCAAAAGACTTTTGATTTTTATTGCACAACGAAAAGAAAGTGAAATGTGTTGGCAACATTCACAGAAAAAAAAATAAAAATTGATTTCAATTAAAAAATTTGTGATATTAATTAAAAAATTAATTAAATTTGCACCAGTAAACAAATTAATAGTATCAATTTAACGTTTAATTCACTTGATTAAACGATTAATTGACTTAATTAAAGGTTTAATTCCGTTAATTACATTTTTAATTAAAACTGATTTTATTTTTGATTAATGCTTTCATTGGTGAAAAATGTTGGAGAATTTGTTCTGTGTTGTATGTTATTGAATTAATGAAACCATTGTGTGACTTATTGCATAATATAAGACAAAATGGAAATAATATGGCGAATATCACATACCATAATATTGCAAGTGTATGGGCCGCTTAAGGGCATCATCAGTATGAGGATGCAATTTTTCTATTTGTGTAGACTTCACTATAATCTTTAATAATAATAATAAATAAAGGCTACACTAAATACTCGAGTATACACAAGGTTATAAGCTTAACTTAAGTCTCGAAAACTTTAAGCCAGAGTTTAGTATCGATTTCAAACTAAACTCTAGAAACGATAGATTAGACAAACGTATCGACTAAGCAGTAGACTTTAGACGGGACAAGAACCCAGACTTGAGTTGAGACTGAAGTCGAGGAGTTTTTAGGCGAGACTCTAGACAAGTCTTTAGACGATATTATTGAATAAATATGGTTTCGACTTTATATATTTGGCTTTAACGTCCCATTGTGGCAGGTATTCTCTAAATTTCATTTACAATCCATGTCTTCAAATATAATCTACTTTGCTATTTTTTTTTTTTCATTATTTCAATGTTTTTTATATTTATTTCTTCCCCCCTTTTTTTTGTTTTGTTGCCTTAAAACAATTCAATTTGGTTGTGTTTATCGAGAAAATCCTAATTTGTTTATTTGAGAAGTGTTTTTTTTTGGTTTTTTTTTTAATTTGTTTTTTTTGGTTTTTAACTCACATTATAAACAGATTTAATGAAGTTTTTGATTTCCGTTTGTTTTGTTTTGGTAATGCTTTTTCACGTTTCTTGTTCTCTTTTTAATGATGAGAAGAAAAAAAAAAGTAATTTCAAATGTATTTGTGTCTGTCTATCTTGTTTCTTCCCATTTTTCTGTAATTTTTTTTTGTGTTGGTTTTGTAATGGCCTAAAAATGCGGCTTTTATTATGGATGGAAACTTGGTTATGTTCTGGAAAAAAATTTATATAAAATTGAAAATCACATGTATGAATGTAAAAAGTATTATCCTGCCACACATCAGCACATACATCAGCATTATAACAATCTGCAAATGCAGCAGCAACAACAACAACAACAGCAGCAACATCATGAACAGACACTTGTTCAAGCACAACATTGTAATCTACACAAAGGAGTTGTCGGCAAACAACAACACTTTCAACAGCAGCAACAACAACAACAACAGCAACAGCTCGTTTACCAACACCAACAAAAGCCCCAAATGAGGCCAGATTTTTCTATACAATCTCAGCAGCAACAACAACACCAACACCAACAGCAATATCAAAACATTGGTACATGGATACCACAAAATAAAACTACTCCTACAACGACAACGACAACACAATTGAATGGAAATATTGATGATTTAAATTATCATCGACATCATGAACAACAGCAGCCACAAAAACCTTATCATCATCTCCACCATCAGCAACAGCAGCCCATGAATTATTGTGCTAAACGTCTTGATTCCAATATTGCTAATGGACGAAATTCCTGTCTTATCGAGGATATAGAATCGGATTTCATTGTTGGCAAAACATTTATAACACCCCCAGACATACCATCTCCACCACCCCAACCCATAATCAGTGAAAACAAAAGATTTCAAAGTGGCCAAACCTTAAGTAAGACATCAGCTCCTACTACTGCAACCACATCGAACACTTTAATCAATAAAACCTGCTGTCAATGTGAGGGACGTTTAAAAAAGTATCAATTTACAAATCATGCTACACCTGTAGCCCAGCAGCAGCACAATACAAGCCACTGTCATATTCATCACCAGCCACCAACAAGTCAGATACAACAGCAACAGCAGCAAAAACAACAACAACATCAGCATTCTTCGCAAATTTCAGCTCATCATCATAACAATTTGCCACATCAATATCCAACACATCTCCGCCAACATTCCCATCATCAACAGCATCAGGAGCAACCGAACAACGAAGAAACTTTAATTTTGCCAAAAGCAACATCAGCATTAAAGTCTCAACACTATCATTCAAATCAACATCAACAGCAGCAGCAGCAACAATTTCATCAGCCCTCGTCAGCTCAACAACATTATCGTAAAGTTGATGTTTTTGCTGCTGCCAGCCTGGATGATGATGACAATGATACAAGTCCCAGCATAAAGGTAAAAATAAAACCACAACCAGATTTGGAAAAAAATAAATAAAATATACTTAAAAGTAGAAACACCAAATAAGTTGTATGTTGATTAGTTTTTTTTTTTAAGTCAGCAACAATTGTCAGCAAGAAATATAAAAAATGGAGAAAATTGGCACAAAAAAAATAATAAATGAATGACAAAAAAACGTCAAATGCCTCTTTCATTTTCTGTTAAATCTCGTCAAAGCCTTGCAAATCTCATAACAAAAAATAACAGACAAGCACTAATAATGACAGACATAAATAGTTGTCAAACAGAAATCAAGATTTCATTCTTAACAAAGAGCTATTAAACAAAACTTTTAAATCTATTTAGAGATAATGAATGTCAGCAGAAAAATGTCACAAAATGACATGTCAGCATGTCACAGCGTCAGCTGACAAAAAAAAAGTTATGAAAGGCAATATTCAGTTTAGTTCAAGATTCTAGGTAAAATTCTAGTTTGGTTTCTAGTTCAGTTTCCACTTCCAGACCAATTTTAGTTTAATTCTACATGGTGGCGCATAAGCAACGTTATGATTTAAAAAAGTGAATAAATTTTTTGTTTGGTTTTTTTTCATAATCAACTTTGAACATTTTGGGAAATTTTTAATGGAAAGACTAAGCACAAACAAAGAACCAAAGTTGTTAAATTTTATATTGAAAGCCAGCATACGATTACTCAGACACAAAGGTTATATCGTATAATGAACGATGAGGTCCATTTTCAATTAATGAGTCACTTGAGCAAACGAAATTGCAGAATATAGGGCATCCAAAATCCAAAAATATTTTTTGATCATTAAAAGCACTAACTTAGGGTACCCGTATAGTAAATGTTTTTTACATCTGACTCGTCCAGACACTGTAAGACACATGCATGTCGTCTGTAACCTTTATAATATTGCTTCTGTACAAGTCGGATGGAAAGTCATCTAACAAAATGGATTTTTTTTTTTTGATTTAACTTAAGGCTAAAATGTTTATGACAAACTATCTTAAGTTGATTGCTAGTGCAGGAATATGAAGATCAGTCTGAATCCACTGGAGTTTTTATGGTACTCCACCAGTCACTCTTGAGTTTTTTCCTTGGTACTCCAACAGGTAAAACACGTTAAAATTGTTTGGTTATTCATGATTGCATATGGTAAATGTTGAAACCGCAAGAACTGTAATTCGGTACAGTTATGCGACGCCACGCCACTGGCCCGTACGGGGTGAAACGTAAAATGCACAAAAAGCAAACAAACACATCCTGTTAAAATTTATTTCGGTTTTACGAAAAAAATTTTAATTAAAGCGTGCTCTATTTTCTGCTGACATGAGCTGCTTATTATAAAAATCAAATTGTTGCCTGAAATCAATGCCGTGAGGAAACCATCAACGGCGTTCCACTATTGGCAGAACCATTAGCCGGCTAAAGTTAATATTTAACAATACCTATAAATGTATACAAAAGTTTCATAAATAAATCTTTAATTGGTACCTTCGAATTTAAAGAAAAAATTTCAAGATTATTGCCAGAATACATGCAAAGATATTTAGTTTACGTGTCTGATGTTCAACCCTATTATTTGAGCAACGAAAATGATTTCTGATTAAATTTCAGTTCAACCAATTTCTGTCAAAATTTGTTATTTTACAATAGTCTTAAATTATTTAATGAAATGCCAGAAAATTTAAAAAATATGAAAACAATTTTTTTATATTTAAACGTAACATTATTTCATATGTCAAACAAAAGTTTTAATGTTGTAAAATCCATTATAATAATGTTATAAAATTGTACAAATAATAGCATGTATGCCAAATAAATAAATAAAAAAAAAAAAAAAACTCTTTTACGGCGCCAGAAAACATTTTTGCGGCGGCAGCAAAAAAACAGAGACTATGTCAGAATCAAATAAGATGTACGTTTATGACCGCATGTTACACAGAAAAAAATACAAAAATTAATTTCAAAATAAAAAATTTGTGATATTAATTAAAAAATTAATAAAATTTGCACCAGTAAACAATTTAATAGTATCAATTAAACGTTTAATTCACTTGATTAAACGTTTAATTGACTGGATAAAATTTTTAATTAAAACTAATTTTATTTCTGATTAATGTTTTAATTAGTAAAAAAGTTTGGAGAATTTTTTCTGTGTATAAACCTTCTCTAAAACAAAAATTTTGACAGCCATGTACATAAAATTAGATGTCAATTTAAAAGTTGACAAGTCAGATATAAAAAACATGTCATGTATTCTGACCTAGAGGTGCACACTAGGGCTATATATTTTTCACACTTTTTGCGATTATCAAAAACGGCATAGTATAGTCGTGTAGAACATTAAAAGTTATTAATAAACAAAATGATAATTATTTCGGATTGTTAAAAAAGTTCACGCATGGATCTGGTTGAAGTTTGAAAACTACCATTTTTATCTCACAGAAATTTAAAAAAATATACACCTGATATTTGTATATATTCCTATACGTATCACTTAAATGCTATTTTGGTATTTATCCACTGCTTTAGATTTAAAAAATTTCCTACGGCTTACAATTCATCGCGGTTCAAAATTTCTTGCAAGGTTTTAGAAATTTGATTCCCTGCGTGAGGTTTTTTTTCGCAAAGCGACGGGAGACAGGTGTTTTCATTACTAAAACATTATTGGCCACCCCGTGTTACTATGCCAAAAATTTGGATATAGCCCTAGCGCACATACATATTACTTTAATGTGGATCGCATTCAATAACGGGCAAGAATTGTACATATTCTAAGCACCGATGTAGAGAACAATTCAGAATTTTAGTTTCAAAAAGATGGAGCCACAGCTCACACAGCCCATCCAATTATGGCCCTCCTGTGCGAAATTTTTGGCAATCGAATAATATTGAGTTCTTCCTAATTAACGGCTCCCGATTTTTTCTTTGTGGTTACCTTAGGGATAAGGTGTATGCCAACCCAACCATCCAACAGCTTAAGGCGAATATCCGATAACAAGTGAGGGCTCTGGGACTTGAAATTCTAAGTAAAGTTATGGGAAATGCTCTGGAAAGATCTTGTCAGGTCGAAGCAAGTAATGGGCACCATTTGAAAAAAAATTATCTTCCAAATCTAATGTAAACATATTTCCAAACTATAATCTAAATTTGTATAAAGGCCAACGTTAAATAAAATCAAAAACGTTATTCATTAAATAAAGCTCAAATTAGACACAAAACAACTGTTAACAACAACATTATGGGCAACACTGTATTTGATTATAGATGACTTACCATTACGCCATTACTATACAAACCAATTGAATTTTGGTTTCTATGGTCATGGTTAAGGCTATGGCATTATTTTTATTTCACATCTAATTGGACCTTTAGCCATAACATCACATAGGCGCCACCCTGTAGTTCAGTTCTAGCTCAGCTGTAGTTCGATTGTAGTTCTTGTATTGCTCTAGATTTTATTATATTTCTATTACTTATATAGATTTAATTTAATTATAGTTGTATGCAGTTCAGTTTTAGGTTTTTCTGATTTATCGCAACTTTTCCAGATTTTAGCATTTTTTTAAAGTAAACTGTTGCAGCTATTTAGTTAACGTCCTGCCTTTTGTCCATTTATTTTTCTACTGATTTCTTTTTGTCTCACTTTTGTCTACTTCCTGTTTTCCTAAACGTCAACCTCCTGGTTATTTTAACTTGTTTGCTGTTTTACTTTTATTGTGGTAATTTTTCGTAGCTAAAATCAACAAACGACCGAACAAAACAAATAAAAAAACATGACACTTTCCTTGTGCAGATTTTTTTCCCTTATTGTTAACATTTGAATAATGGACACGCGAGTTATTCTTGTTAAATACACTCGAAAAAACAAAAAAGAAAATTGTTGAGAAAATCAGAATTATAGCTGAGGTTATCATTATTGTAATTACATTCACCCTAAATTTCACCCAGTTCAGTTGAAACTTAATATTACTTTAACTTCCAGTTAACAATATGTTTTGACTGCTATACATAACAGATAGTTGATTATAACTGAACTTGGTGAAATGGTGGGTTAGACTGGGTCAGTGTTACCACCAGCAAAATTCGAAATTACACAGAAGATGAAGCAAAATTACCCAATTTAAATGAAATTACACCTGATATAAAATTAAAGTTTTTTAAATTAAAAGACATAAACAAAGAAGCAAAAACACAACAAACTCGTTGAAAGTAGAAGTCAAACTGTTAAGATTCTTATTGCAATTTAAAATAAATTAACAAAAATAACATTAAAAACTTAAAAACGTAAAATATATCTAACAAAGGTTCCAAATGATCATTGCCATTCCTTTACAACGGGTGTTTTTTAAACCCGATAGAGCTTACGAAAGGTTAGCTGTCAAATGAATCATTATGAATCGCTTATAAATCTTGTAACAAAGAAAGTCACTCTCACTTTTTGCTCAGGCACATCATCATGAATAGATTCATGCTTGAGCAACGCTACGCTACCAAGTTATCCAAATTGACTTTAAAAATCAGCCTTCGATTTTCGCAACTTAATGGCGAGTTCATGATTTAAATGATGCAACTTATTTTTTCACAAATGAAGGCGATGTGTTGATTAAGAGAAAATAAACTCTCAATTAGACTTCAAGGCCGTGCGATGTGACACCTCTTGATTGTTTTCCGTAGGGCTGTGTTGTCACTGGTTTATGCTGATAAACCAGCAACAATTGACGTCTTGGAGGTCAACATTGTTCATTTTATTCGTGACATGCAGCCAGCAATACTCGAAAAAGAGGAACTAAATTGGACGTCTGCAATGCGTTTCGTCATTTACAGGCGCGGTGCTAGTTTGTTTCAAATGGTAATGCCATCTATCAATTTTTTTTGTGTTGTCTACCATTTTAAGTTTGAACTTTAAGGCCTTGAAAATACCCATTATACCTTATTAAGTAAACAAAATGCCTGCATGGTTTTATACGTCTGTCCTTTTCGTTATTCACTTTTGCAACTGTAAAGCGCGTTAAATATTCTTCAAACTAAAGCATTTAAAAATAGCAAGATATAAAAAAAATTTATTATATCTTCCCCCAGGCTAGTTTTTAGTTTGAATAACTTTTACAAATAAACTTCAGGTTCTAAATCACTATGATAGGCACCTTTACCCATTCTAAGGGTCCATCTTGCGGCATTCATTACCAAACTTTTGAAAATATATAGTTAATGATTGAAGTCTTTTCTTAAAAAGAAACCGAGATTTTGGTTCTGAAGATTGTGCATTTATTATCGGCCACTGAAATCGAATCTTGATTTTATTTGGGTATCTGAAGTAAGAATTACAAAAAACACCTAAAGGAAATTACCCAAGCTCTACCCACGACAGTAAAAATTATACCAAATTCGGGTAATTACCCACAAAGTGGCAACACTGGACTGGGTTCACAGTTTGAAAGTTTTCTTTTAGAAACTCTGAGTTTATTGGTGAGAGAGGAGAGACGAATAGCATATTCTCTTCCCCTCTCACCAATAAACTTAGACTTTCCGAAAGAATACTTTCAAAGTGTAAGCCAAGACTAAGCAACGTTTCTTGCACAACTATTGAGTTAGTGACCTACCTAAATAAGAGCGGCAAGCGATTTTTTGTATGTCAAAACTTCTCATTTGCATACAGTTTATACGAAACAAACCTTCAGAATGCGAATTAGACACCACCCGGCTGAAAAATTTTAATTGACAGATCGATATGTCGGTTTGTTTTATTAAATTTTTATTTGAAATAGAATTTTCATGTTTAAAAAAACGCTTACCGCTCTTGTTAGGTAGTACAGTTAGTCGAAAAAAAGACATGAAAAGAAAAGTGGTAACTGTTTCCATTTAACTCTCCATTCATATTATATCTCTCTATCCCTCTTTATACCAACAACACCGTAGTGAAGAGGGTATTATGCGGTTTTGATAATGTGTGTAGCACAAGAAAATAATGGTCATTGATCCAAAGTTTAGCATACCGATCGATCTTACGATGTCCTTCCGTCCGGCTGGCTTGCTGGCTAGTTTTCTGTCCATGCAACCTTGTGAGCAAAGCACGGGTCGCCATTTTAAAGATAAATTGATAAATTTAATTTGGTACAATTGTCATAAGGACACAGCCTATTGAAAATACTGAGAATCGGTCCAAAATTTAATATGGCCCCCATAAAAACTTCATTCCGGAGTAGTGTTAGTGGCCAGAAACCATATTAAGATTAAATTTGGTCAAAACTTTTTGTATTGCAATCGTTATCATCTTGTCATATTTTATTGGAATCGTTCCACATATGACCATAGCTAATGAAGTTAGATGAAAAGTGGGTAGAAATGATAGCCAGTGCAGCGAACGTTTAACTGGTTGATTTAACTCAATTGTACGACCAGTTGCAAGGTGTAGGGGCCAGGCCACATTAAGCGAGTCGGCTCGTTTCTCAGACTTGGTGACAAATAATCTGATAGTTGTTTATCGAGATGTAAACAACTTTTTTTATAATGCTTAATAATGTGATTTCTCTCAAATTCTTGCAATCGGAAAGGTTACCTTCCCTAAGTAAATTTATTTTTTTATTTACTTTAACTCTAAGCCAAGGCGAAAAAAGCCAGCTGACTTTGACAGCTCGAAACAATTTGGTTTGGTTTTAGAATTGGTTTGCTTAGAAATGGATTACATTTCGAGCCGTAAACACCAACAATTCAAAGCAAGAAACCTCTAATCCTTTGGTTGTTTTGGTATCATTGTAATATTGCTTCCACCGTGTGCACGAATTCGCCTTGCTTTAAAAATTAAACATAAGTACATATACATATATTTCAAATTATTCACAATTAACTTTCACTTTTTCTCTGAGTGTTTAAGCGTTTTTAGCGGTATGACCCCTTAAACATTTTTTATGATTTATATTCTTTATTATATTTGAATAAATAAAAATTGTGTTAAAGTGAAAATTTGTTGACATGATGTAAACAATTTTCTTATTCTTTACCATTTACTTTTTTCTACATTTTTAAATGACAGCTATTGTCATTGTTAAAACCATTTTGTAAAACAGGTAGTGAATGTTTTTATTTTTAAGACACAGGGAGGGGTCACAAAAGTTTATTAATGCTAACATTTTTATGTTTTGACATTTTACATTAAAAAAAGTCTCTTGCTTATGATGTTATTACTTATAAAATATTTTTTCTTTCTCTCTTTTTCACAATTTCTTTGCAGGTATGTTCTGTAGACGTTAAATACTCATACTTATAATGTAGAATGTAATGTAACATGTAAGTAGTGTGTTTAAGTTTCTATTTTAGTTTTTCTCGTGTAACAAACTATGAAACTGTTGTGTTAAGGACAAAATTGTTTTATGTGAATTTAATATTTTTCATAAAATCAATATAAAAAAAAGGTGTTGATAAAATAATAGTGGCCATTATTATAAAAGGCTTGCCTACGAAGGTGGGGTCTAAAAGGGTTTAAAAAAGTCATTTAGTAAAAAGTAGAGAGGTTTAAGTTTCACAAATTGTAACTTGATAAATTTAATAAAATAATGGCTTATTAAACATAAGTGGAATTATGTCCATTTAAAAATTAAAAAAAAATTTTGTTGTTTTTATACCCACACCACAATAGTGGAGAGGAATCACTTTCTGAGTCGAACTAACGATGTCCGTCGAGGGAAGATAGGGGGAAATGTCTTCCTCTCAGAAACTATTAACTATATGCACCCAGAGAAAAAACATGTTTAAATATGGTCACCTCCAACAAAACTATTTTTAAAGAAAAATGTTAACATATTTTATTTAATTTAACAGTATTATTGTCACCGACAACCATATTGTGGTTTAATTAGTCCTCCGTCAAGAAGCCACAACATGTTATGGTTAATAATAACTAAAATATGTTTAACACTTATAATAGCAAGGTTAGTTTTCAACCATAGCATGTTGCTCTTATAAAAGAGAAACATACTATTGTTAATTTAAAAACATATTACTATCATATTTAACCATAACATGTTTAGAGGCAACCATAATATGGTTGTTGCCTCTTGTCGGAGGACTAGTTAAACCATAATAAGGTTGTCGGTGACAAAAATATGGTTATATTAAACAAAAAATGTTTAAATTTTTCTTAAAAAATAGTTTTGTTGGAGGTAACCATGCTTAAACATATTTCTTCTCTACGTGTGGACACAAAAGGTATGCATTTTTTCAAAAATAGGACCACAAAGGGAGGTAGGGGGCAATTTCTGCCCCTCACAAACTTTCAAACCGATTTTCATGAAGTTTATAAACATAGATAAATCCATATTTATATGGACACATAAGCATGATGTGTTTTTAAATACTGTGGTGTAGGGTATCATATGGTCGGGCTTGACCGACTATATTTTTTTACTTGTTTTTTTATTAAATTTTAATTTTAAAGCCTTATTCACAATACTAGCAACATTTCCCGGCTAAGCTTTGGAATGAAATCAGTATTCGGCATCGTCCATATTATTTCTTTACTTTCTTTGATTACACGATTTTCCAATACGGAAATCATGTGACGAAGAAGCGAATCTCATGCCAGTAGCTAAATTTCTAAAAAAAAATATTTCTGTTTAGTCTGTGTTCATACGACTCATGTCGTATTGACAAGATTGCTACTTTAGTGGTGAGAGGGACGAGTACACAGATGCATGTACTGTCTTTACGTTTTGCTTTCTTATTCGTTGTTTAATTTTGTTTTTGTTTTCAATATCAAATAAAACAAAATAAAAAAACATGACATCAACATGACATGATTCATTTTAACGCCAATTCATGTTCAAAGAAGAAAAAGGAAGAATCTTGAGCCGTATGAACTCAGACTTAGTTATCATGAGCATTCTTATTTATTTTTATAAAAAACAACAGAAAATAACAATTATAATAAATATCATAATTGTTACGGTCTAAGACAAAAATATCATATTGATTTCAAAACTTATGCGATTTTACAGCATATTAGGCTAATTCGTGAAGTGGACATCCCAAACAAACTATTTTTCCAACATTTGGCATAACTATGTATACTTCTAGGGTGCCCCGGTAGGCTAGTTGGTATTGAGATAGGCTATCAGTGCGGGGGTTGCGTATTCGATTCCCGCCAGAAACTCTGGTCTGTTTACCTGCAACGGGCTGAAGGTCAACGTTACTATTGCTCGGTTAATTACGTTAAAATATAATTTTTAATTGTGTAAATCTTATAAAATAAAAAAAAATAAATGCAAACTTATACTAGATATATTATTATGTGTGCCAAATATTTTTTTGCATGTTGTTTATTTGTCAAGCTTTGGGGTGCTAAAGGGTTGCCGTTTTTGAAATATTTTCATTTTTGAATGATTGTTTCGCACTGAAATCAAATAAAACAAAAAAATTTAGATAAGTTATTCTAAATAGCAATTGTTTGATTTCCGAAATTTCATCTGCAAAACTGGAAATGGCCGATATAAACAAAAATTTTTTTTAACTTCGACACCTTTTTTTAAACCGAAATAGGCCTAGGGTACCTTCCTTGTACTGTGAAAGTTTGAATATGAAATATCTATAAGTTTAAAGTCTAGAGTACACGAAGTGTGCAAATCCACATAGGTTTGACGTAATTTTGACGTCATAATAAGGGAAATTATGTGAACCACATGCGCATGTGGGTACTCTAAACTATGCAAATTTCTTTACATGCATATCCCACTGAGTATGATTTTAGTTAATGTAGGCTCAGTGTTACCATTTAAGTTTATTTTCTGCTTGATTTGCTAACTGCTTTTTAGTATATTTTCCTGTCCAAAAACATATTTTTTTTAGCATATTTTTATAATAAAAAATTCAGATTTTTTTAGCAAAGTTGTTTTTAAACAGACTAACTTTACATATTTTTAAGTTATTTCAAATAAAATTATTACTTTTTTTTCGTTTGTCGCATAACTAATCTAGATTTTTTTTAATTAAATTTTTTTGAAATATATCAGGACCTTACCGCAAAAATAGCTTGATTGCAACCCTTGCATCATCTCCTAAAATGTCAACGATTTTCTAGCAAAAACAATTGTAGCTTTAGCGCCAGCCTTCATACAAAATTTTTAAAAAATTAAGGGGTTTTTTATAGAGTGACACAAATTTAAATCGTTATAAAACATGGAAATATATTTTTTACTTCAATTTAACGGGCTTTATTGGAAAGAAAATTTTATGAAATTAATGTTTAAATATGTTTTCTGCCATGTGGCCGCCACACCAACTTTCAACAACTTTTCGCATTCTGACCATCATCGTTTTTGAAGACATATGAGCCAATGACTCCGCCATCCCATAAAGCGAACCAAACAGTAATTTTCTGTGGATGCAATGGTGTTTCGACAAAAGCTTGTGGATTCTCCTCACTTCAAATGCTTATTCTGCTTATTTACGTGCCCATTCAAACAGAAATGGGCTTCTTCGGAAAATAAAATTTTGAATGGAAATTTAAAATCAATATCAATTTGTGCTTCAGCCCATTCGCTGATTTATTTTGATTAAAAATTTCAACAATTTGCTTGCGTTGCTCCGGTGTAACTCGATTCATAATTAAATTTCAAAGCAAACTTAACAGAAAGCAACTGTCAGCTGTTAAATGGGTGCTTTAATAAAGCAGTGATGCCCAACTCAAAGTTGTGACACTCTAAAAAAAACTCCTCCATATAATAAAAATAAACGTTCTCCTGTAAAATTGTGTTTTTTTTTTGCTTAAGCTTTTTGTCGATATATCAAAATAAATTTTTAGTTAGCAGATTTTAAGCATAATTTTTTCAATAAAATTCAGCAGATTTTTAGCATGTTTTTACAAATTTTGTATATTTTTAGAAAATTTTAAAAACAAAAAATTTTATGTGTTAATCTTTGTAGCATATTTTCTTAATTTTTAAATTAAGCAGATTTTAAAAAAAAATTTTTTTTTTTCTTCTGAAGTTCGGGCACATTCTCATCATACAGCTATGGCAACACTGTGTAGGCTGGTTTGTTAAGACTGTTCACTCTAGGACAACGTAGGCCAATATCGTTTAAAAACAAAAAATATTGTGTTTTAGTTTGAAAAATTTTATGGAAATGGTCACTTTCGCAGTACTACTACAGCCATGGTCAGTTATTTAAGTCTCTTTTAAACTAATGTATATTCCGCTTCAGAAAGATTGCAATACTATGAGTATACTCTAGGCTTATTTCGGACATAAACAAAATAAAGGCCAAGTTAGAAAAATTGGAATACAAAATGATCACTTACGGTGTTGAAGTACGATGAGCGTGTAAAAAAATATTCATGACTTTTTAACTAATGGAGATCGCATTTTCAATCTTCTATAGTATAAGAAGGATACCCTGGGCTAATTTTGGTGAAAGAAAGAAAAAAGGTCCAAGTTAGAAAAACTTTTACTTAAATTTGTTATTCCGGTTATTCGCAAATGGAAAAATTTTTTTTTTAATATCAAACGATTTCCTATAAGAATCATTTATCTTAATTTTTTGTTTTTATAATTTATAATATTTTAAAAAACCATAGGTCCACCGTGACCGGACATTTAAAAGTTATAAGAAGCATATACTTTTACGATTTTGTTATAGAGAAATATTTAGATTTTACAAATTTTATAAATTCCCCCAAAAATTTGTTCACTAAGACGAACAAGCGGACTGCCAAGTTGCACAACGTAATTTCTTATTTGTGAAAATGTTTTATTGTATGTTTTCTTTAATATTATCTTCCTTAAAAGAGGTGATATTTGATAAGGTGATAATCTAAAGAAGAGTTCGAAGAGAAATAGTATGTTATTCGGATTAACGGTAAAATTTTATTTTGTTTTAATCATTATTCAGTTAAAAAATTTCACGTTCGCAATGTAATGTATCGACACAGATTTTGGCTTAAAAAAAGAAAATACAGAAGATTTTGGAATCAAACCAAGACGTTTAATGTTACATTGCTACGTAAAATTCTGAAAGTAGTTTGACTAAAAAATTGTGCCAGGTTTCGCTGAATTACGCCTTTTTATACATGGCCACAAAAACTATTTTTTTCACGTTCGAACCGCTACTTTTTTTGCTAATATCTTTGACCTAGAATCGCGCCCTCCATAAACTTTAGCACAGATAACAGTGCTTTCTTAGTGCTATAATTTAAGGGTTAAAAGAACGTAAAAATATTAGTTGTTTAAAATGTTATTGCATTTTTTATGCGTACGACTGTCCCGTTCAACACTATGGAATTACCCATATTTTGCAAAAATGGCAACACTTTGGCATCACCTACATATGTAACTCCACAAATTAATATTATATAAAAAACATTTGGCACTCACATTCGTAACTTCTAGAGGTACTACATATTATTATACCAAATGTCGGCAAAATATTTTTTGGGTTGTCCACTTTAAGAATAACGCCTCCCTCATATGTTTGTATGAAAAAAAATTTTGGTAAAGAAAATCAAATGTATTCATACCGAAATTGAAAAAGTAATTAATTTCCCTTGAAAGGCCCTTATTTATCTTGAAAATATTTAAAATTACAATATACATACATATAAACATAAGTATGTATGTATGTATGCATTAAAGATTTAATTAAAAAGTTCCCATCATTCAATAAAGGTGTAAATGTATGTATGTAAGCACATTAATTAAATTTACCCTTTTTATAAAATGTTTATCTTTAATTATTTTTCAAATAATTAATTACCATTTTCTTTTAATTTATCTAATGCCATTTTAAAATATCCATTAGTTTAAGAGTAAATTCTCCCAAACACTTGTTGCTTTTCCTCTTACAATCGGACACTCTTTATTAAACTAATTTTTTTTTTTTCAAAGAAATTACATTATAAAAAATAACATCGAATTTCAAATAAATCCAAACTAAAAACATCGAATTAACAACAACAAGAAAAAGTACCCACCAGAACATTTTCTTCGATTCGCCCCACTTTAATACTCTCCCTCTCACACACTCTTGATTTAACATTTCTTTGTATTTATTTATCATCCTTTATTTGTTTTGCTAACAAAATTCGCGTGACACAAAACATGCTTCTGCATGATGAATAGGTATAACATTTTTGGCGCTTTTATTAAAAAGAGAAGCTTTTAAGGTTAAAAAAAATGAGAGAAAGAGTAAAATGCAAAAAAAAATTGTTTGGAAAATAACTGTGTTTTTTAATTGGTGTTGGCCTAAGCGGGGTAAGCAGGTACTTTTTTAATAAACAGAGAAGTAGTGTACAAAAGATTTATTGTTTTTTAAAAGAGTCAGTTGTTTTTTTTTTCAATCAAATAAATTTGATAAAAACAAATAAATAATTTGTTTAATAAAATTATGGGGATAATTTTGTAAATCCCTTCACACTCCGTTGAAATTTTTTTCATATAAAGTTTTTTAAAAATTTGTATGAAAATATTTTTAAGTGAGTTAAAGTGTTTTACAAAGTATTATTCAATTTCCGTAGTTCCTAGATGGAACATAAGGCCTTAACAAACAAGTTAAAATTTGATTTTATCCAATGCTAAAGCTTTTATTTTACGCCATTTCCACCCTGCTGCTAGCCCTGATATTCAATCAGTCTCCTTCATGAATTAGCAGGTCTTCCTTTTAATTGGCTACCTTGTAGATGCCAGTCAAGCGCCGTTCGAGTGATGTTGTCGGGGGGCTTTCTCAACGTAGGTATGAACAATCCAATTCCATTTATGTCGTCGAATTTCGGTTTTTAATTTGCAGTTGGTCTGTTGCTGTTTAAAATGTGACGTTTGATATGGAGTAAGGCCAGACTACCAGGCATGTCACAAATTCCGATCGGAATGGTTTTAATTCCGTATGTTCAATTCCGATCGATTTAGGTTTAGCTTCTTCAGATTCCGATCGATTTTGCTAAATGTGTTTTTTTTACAACAACTCTGGTTTTACAATTGGATATGGCAACTTTACATAAAACCCATATGATTTTTGTGTTAAGTATGGGAATGTTCAGCGTAGAAATGAAAAAAGTGGTTTGTGAGGAAAAAAAGGTAGCAACGCAACGGTAAAGAATTTATTATGTTTTTAATAAAATCAATATAAAGTAAAATAAATAAATCAAAAGTGTGTTATTTCTTCAATCTATATCATAGAAAAAAAAATTAATTAATCCATAAAAAATAGTTTTAAGTAGTTTTTTCGAGTATAAAATACTGAAATAACCAATTCCACTTAGAAAACCAAAAGTGGTTTCATTCCTAAAAAATTTTTCGTTTTTCGTTTTCTGAAGAAGCAAAATACGGAATAAAAACCACTTTCGATCGGAATGGAATTCTATGACAGGCCTGTACGTGTAAGATTTGCCGTAGACACGGGTTTACAAATACTTAAAGTGCATTTTTTTTTTCTTTAGTGTGCCATTTTTGCAGCCGCACAAAGCAACGAATTTTACAATGGCGTTAAAGATTTTGAGTTTTGTGCGCTCATAAAGATGGTAATCCTAAGGACTAATTTAGCTGAACACTTGCTCAGGTTCTAGAGATTTGTCGCGATTTGGGAGTTTTTGCTTGCCAAAATACATATCGTCGGTTGATTATTTAATTGTCGTATGTCGTATGTAATTTGTATCCACATACGACAATTAAATAATTATTTATTATAATCAACCGACGATATGTCATCTGGAAAATGTTATGATTTTTAAAAACATGTGAAATATTTTCGAAAATGTTCGCAAAAAGTACTATTTTATACACTGAAAATTAAAATTAATGAAATTTTAGTTTGATTTGGCAAATCATTTGATTTCATTAATATTCGTGGTATCGGCATCTTCATCAACAACTTCCCTTTTATATTTGCGAATAAAAATAGTAACTTCGGTTAAATTAGGCAATAGTTTTTTTAACAGCGAGTCTTGTTTCGTTGTGCAATTTTGGTTAATCCAAGTTGCGAATAAGCGTCAAGGGCTTACCAATATAAAAATGTGTGGTGACATTTCCGATGGATCCAAAGAGTTGAGAAACTCTATTGAATAGATGACGGCTTGTTCCACATCTAAAATTATGTCAATCGATGTGTACGTAAGGACTTCACCGGGTAGCTTCAACTGAATTTGATGACTTATTTTATTGATAACGTTATTCTTCGGAGCCAAAATTGTTCGTTCGCAAAGCCAATCGTGATGTCGGAAATTCTTTGCAATATCGGGAAAAACTTTCTTCACATTTTCAATTGATAACTGCAGTTACCGAAAGGATATTCGGATCAAACCAAAACCAGTTTGGAGAATATTTGCGCAGCAGAATCTTGAAGTAAATGCTGTGTGCATATTTCTGTGGTTTTTATGGGCAATCGCGTATGTCCATTTTTATTTTAAGATGTTGATTCCATATTGCTTAATATTAAACGCTCTTTACATGGTTTAGCATTTTCTGTAAAAAGATGGACCGATTCAGATTTTTTAGCGTTATAACAAAGTTCAAAAGTGCAGTACCTAGCCCATAGTTTGATCTAGAAGGGTGTTTCGGCTCTCCCCTAAAAAATTTAATTTTAATACATACGCAGTTGCCCATGAAATCCACAGATTTGTCGACAAAGTAAATTTTTAATCATGTCTGCAAATAGTATATGACACTTTAAAATATGCATTTAGGTTATCGCCTGTAGTTGATTTGGGAATCACTGGTAAAGTTTATCGAATATCACCAGCAAGAAGCAATAGAGCTCCACCCATTGGTGGGTCATTTTCTCTCCAATCTTTGATAGTACAATCAAGATCTTCAAGACATTTTGTATACCCCGTAGTGCATTCATCCCATGCAATAATTAAACTGACTTTTAACACTGGAAATCGCACCCCACCTCCCATTGTATTATGGAATAGTTAGAATGCATATAAGCCCTGCATATTTTATTTAATGTTAATTAAACTCTTTTTTTGTACAAAAATATTTTTAAGTTTTTGTAATTTTTGTAACAATTAAACAGTGCGCTTTTCTTTTACTTCCTAAACAGTACTAAGTACATCTTTTCAATTACTCATCTCTGGCAAAAACATAAACATTGTTTAAAAACAATTTTACTCTCTTTTGATTGTGTTTTTATTATTTTGTTTTTGCTTTGCAAGAGTTTTTCTGGCTTTGAGTATGAGTATATGTGTGTGTGTTAACTTTTGTTGGGGCCACTTTTTTCCTTTGCTTTTGTTTTTTCAAAGGTTTTTCTACATGGTTTTGCATGTGCTTCCACTCCAGTTATTGACTTTGTTGTTTCTGTTGTTTTTGTTATATTTTTGTTGTTTGGTTTTGCCGTTTTTTTTTTTTTCTTTTTTGTCTTTGGGGCCTCCACAATTTGGATTTCAAAAGATATTTTGTTCATATTTTTTAGTTGCCAATTGGTACTCGCGACGAGCGGCTGGAATTTGTTAATTTTATTTCGTTAAAGGTTTCTTTTTCTATCTCAATACGTTCGTTTCAATTGTTCGTTCGTTCGTTCGTTAACACTCTTTTAACGTACTTCTTTTCCGCATTAAATGTACTAATAAATTTGTTTCTTTAAAAAGTAAAAATAATATAAAAAAATCTTTATTGTAAAATTTGTTAAGCGTAATTTTAACTACAGCAAAAAAGTGATTTTTTGTTGTTGTAATTGTTGTTAGTTTAATAGTGGCGTCGGGGCTTAGAAAAGAACAACAGAAACAATTATAAAGTTGATAAACCGTTACTAAATTTAAACACGTTTGCAACAATAATAAAACAACTAAAAAAAACAAATACTTTTGTAAATACCTGATTAAATCGAAGAAAAATTAAAAAAATATAAACCTTTTTTTATTATTTTAAAAGCCATTAAATTTATAAAAATTTGCCAACATTTTGTATTTTTAATCAAAAGCAATTAAATTGCTTAGTTAAAAAAATGTTAATTTAAATCGAATTTGAACGAATTTCAAAACTAATGTTATTTTGAAAAAAAACACATTTTAACTATACATAATAAAGTTTAGCTCAATCAAAATTAAATTTCGTAAAAAACTATTATTTTTCCGCTTTAATACTAAGTTACTATTGTATGCACGAAGGGATCATACATAAAAAATAAAGTACAGTCATTGTAGAGTTACGAATATTGTTAAAATAAATATATCTAGGAAAAAGATTTTTTATTTAATTAATAAAAATATCAAGTGGACAATGGGATTTAAAAAGGCTTAAAAATAAGTTCCGTATTGGTTTTTGACCCGGAAAGGTTTAAAGTAAAAAATTAACAATGGGTCAAAACATTAAAACTCTAAAAGAAGTTTAGTTAAAATAAATTTAAATATACATATTTCAATGAAAAGTGTTCCCGCTTAAATCCTGAAAGTACAAGCGCGTTAAAGAATTTTTATTTTTACCTTCTTTTTTTTAAATTCCTTAAGAATGAAATTCTAAAAACAAAACAATTTAAAGCAAAAACAATAAAATGTTTCTTTCTAAACTCTTAAATTGCCAATGCACTATGGGAATATTTGCTAAAAATATCTTTAAAAATATTTTTTTTTCTTTTGAGTAACTGGTGAAAATTTAAGAAAATTTAATTTTGCCTAAAAAAAGTCTAACAGGGCCAATGCACTATGGGATCGTCTGTTCAAAGTTTTTTTTTTAATATAAAAAAAGTAAAATTAGTTAAATATAAAACTTAAAAAAACCAAAGAAAGGACTTTCAGCAATTAAATATTTTGTTGAATTCTAAAAAAACAGACGCACAGTGGGAACTAATATTCAAATACTTAAACAAATTCAAACCGATAATTTTAATAAAATTAAAGAATTAAAATTTTTTGCAAATATTTTAATTTTTAAGTCTAAAATGTACAATGCACTATGGGACCATTTACTTCAAATGTGTTTAAAGATAAATCTTTTATATAGTTGGTAAAAATTTTATACAAATATTTAGGAAATTATAATTTTGCCTAATAAAGTCTTTGACAGGACCAATGCACTATGGGATCGTCTGTTCAAAGTATTTTATTAAATATAAAATAACTATGTACCTTGTTAAAATATCAGTTAAATATACATACAACTTAAGAAAATAAAAGAAACAACTTTCATGAGTTAAATATTTCATTGAAATTCTAAAAAACAGACGCACAGTGGGACCTTATTTGAATACTAAAACAAATCTTTAAACAAAACCGAAATTTTTAAATAAATATGGCTTTCAAAGGTTTTCCAAATATTTTAATGTATTTTGAAGTCTAAAATTTACAATGCACTTTGGGTCCATTCGTTAAAAATGTCCAAAATGATAAATCTTTTATATAATTTGTAAAAATTTTATGTAAATGTTTAGGAAATTATAGTTTTGCCTAATAAAGTCTTTGATAGGGCCAATGCACTATGGGATCGTCTGTTCAAAGTTTTTTTTATTAAATATGTATAAAATAACTGTGTACCTTGTTAAAATATCAGTGAAATATACAACTTACGGCCATTTTCACCAAGTTCGGTCATAATTAACTATCGGTTATAGCTGTCAAAACATATTGGTAACCGGAACTTTAATTGAAAGTTAGTTTTAACCGAACTTGGTGAAAATGGCCGTTAAGAAAATAAAAGAAACAACTTTCAGCGATTAAGTATTTCGTTGAATATCCAAAAAAACAAACGCACAGTGGGACCTTATTTAAATACTTAAACAAATCTTTAAACATATCCGACATTTTCAAGTAAATATGGCATTAAAAGGTTTTCCAAATATTTTTATGTATTTTGAAGTCTTAAATTTACTATAACAAGTTAAAGTTTAAGTTAAATATACAACATAAGAAAATGAAAGATATAACTTTCATTTTTAGTATTTTATTTAATTGTCTTTCATCAATCAAATATTTCATTGAAATTTTATAAAAACAACGCACAGTGTGTCTCACTAAAAAAAATCCCAAAACAAAATTAATAATTTTAAGACTTAAATTTACAGTGCAGTATAAGACCGCTTCTAGAAATACAGTAGAGTCCCGATAATTCGTAATCGCAAGGGAACGGCCATTTCTTAAGAATTATAGGGGTTTTCGATTTAGCGGGGTTTCGATTTAACGGGGTTAAAATAAAATAAATACGAATTAACGGGGTTTTTCAATTTATTTACTAAAACGATAAAATTAATCATAAAAAACAATTGTTAAAAATAAAATTTATAAAAATAATTCATGTAACAAACTGATCTTAAGAAAATAAGCACACACACAAGCAAAAACCCACGCAAGAAAAAAAATAGCGGTAAGCAAAAATCACTCTTTCCATGTTTCTGTTGTTTTTATTACGAGTTATAAGTGGTAGTTAGCAAACAATTACGATTTATAAGAGGTAAAGAAGATTTTATTTGAAAAAAAATTACGAATTAGCGAGGGGATTTTGCAATTTTTCTTTTAAAACTCCTAAAAACTAGTGGAGAAAACAAAAAAACACTATCAGGCCTGTCACAGAAATCAATTCCGATCGAAAGTGGAAGTGTTTTCGTATCTTGCTGCACGTAAAGCGAAATCACTTTCAATCGGAATTGATTTCTGTGACAGCCCTGCATAGAATTGTTTGCTTAAATGCTAAAAAAAAATCACTCTTTTACAAGGTAAACTTTAATTAATGTTTTAATGTTTAGCTTATATTCAGAGTTAAACCAAATAAGAAGGGCTGCGTATTAAATCTATTTTCGAAAAGTTTGGTATAACTTTCTTAATTTGATTGAATGGCTAACTACACATTTTTTTCTCTCCACTTAAAACCAAAACATTTTTGCCCCTCTACATAACTCTTCCATCTTCTCAACCCATCTCTGCATAAATGCATTCTCATGTTCTTAATTTTTTCTCGAGTGTATTATGAAATGTGTGTCAAGTTCGCTGTTCTGTTGGGTGTAAACATGCGAGTCTGTATAGATTATTTAAATAAACCTCCCAAAGGGTTAACATAATTTGTTCTTCTTGTTCTTCTTTATTGTTTTCTTTAGAGGATTGCAAACTATTTTTTTATTGCTTTTGTTTTAAGCGAGTTTTTCTTTTTTTAAGTTGTTCTTGTTGTTGCTTTTTGTAGTAGTATTTTTTTGCTGATTGCATTATGCGCCACATATTGTTGCAAAATCTTAAAAGTGTGTAAGTTATTTAATATTGTACGAATACTGTTGGAAAAATACAGATAAAACTATGAAACTTAATCTGCGTGATAGAAAATATAGTTTGTGTGAATGAAATAAAAAGGAATTTTTTATTAAAAAGTCTTTTATTTTGGAGATCAAAAGGTGTTTTGTTGCGTTGATGCCATAACAAATAGGTTTTGTTGAAATTTTTTTATTAATATAGAGTAGTAGGTTGAATTTTTGTTTTGCATATTAAAAAAAAAAAAACAAATAAACGATAAGAAATTGCTTTAAACCACTATTTGCTTAGTTGATGGTTTTGCAAAATAAAAAAAGAAATATTAAAAATAATAATTTAAAGCCTACACTTCTAACTTCAGCCGTAGCTTGCTGTAGCCATGTACATATTTTAAATTTTTGCTATTTATAGCTCCCTGTTTAGGCTTTAAAAAAAGCACCTTAAAGTAGTTTACAGTTTTATCTTAAATTGTAGCTAATAGTCCAATAGTCAATTTTGTTTTGATGGAGTTTCTTATTTTGCTCTTTATAGTTGACAATTTTTCCTTCAATTTAAACTGTTTAAACTCTTCATAGTTTACAATTTAAGCGCTAGTCACAATTTGCAATCAATAGTTTTAGCTGTAGCAAACAACGGTAGCGGTTATGGCTATATATAGTACCAAATTGCAGCTCTCTATTCTCTGCAATCTTAGCTACTTAAAGGCACACAATCTTATTCATTCATAGTCTTAGGTTATAGCTATTAATAGTCCAAAAATTAAGCTCTCCATCATCTGCAATCCAGCCTGCATTATACAATGGTAGCACTTTTTAGTTTATCAACGTTGCTTTTAACAGACTTTAATAGCATCTGCTTGTAGTCATTAATCGTATTCACTCTAAAGTCTAAAGTTGTGGCATTTTTTATATTGAAGCTCTCTTTTGTCTGCAATCTGAGCTACTAAGGCACACAGTCGTGTTCACTCAACATCTAAATTTATATCTATTAATAGTCCAAAATTGTAGGTCTCCATTGTCTGAAATCTAATCTGCATCATACAATAGCAGCAATTTTTAGTTTGCCAACGTTTGTTTTTACCGTCTTGAATCGCATCTGCTTGTAGTCTATAATCGTATTCACTCATAGTATAAAGCTATGGCTATTTATAGCTTAGTTTGAAGCTTTATATTCTCTGCTTTATTAGCTACTTACATGCTACAATTTTGATTTTAAAAGTAGCACTATTGTATTTTGCTTTAAACTTAGCTTCCCATTTCAAGAGCTCTTTAAGCTTATAATTTTAGCTTAAAAATCTACAAATTTTTATTTTCGACGATTTAAGCTTGAGCTAAAAATAAGATTGTGTTGTGAGCTAAAAATAAATTATGCTTCAATTACAGCTCCTATTAGGCTTTAGTTTAAGGTTTTGACGCAGCTTTTCAGGGGCTTTTTTTAAGGACCAGCACTCAGTGAATGACCCCTACTAAAGCATTTTATTATGTTGGAAGTAGGAAAATAGGTTATAAGAAGGAGTATAGAGAGATAAGTGCTTGTAGACATTCGATTTGAACTTATTCATGTTGAAAGTGAGAGGAAAGACTTTCCCAGGAACAGTCGGGCCAAAGAACGAAATTTCCCTGTAATGCGTTGTTCGATTCACCGGGCAATCAACCGCAAAAGGATGTAATTTAAAAGAAAAACGCGTATTATGAATAAATGTACGTGTTCGGGAACCATTTGCCTAATTTCATCAGAATACATCCCATTTTAGTGTCAATAAAACAGGGAAATACAACCCACGTTGGGATGTTGCACAAAATGATGGCTCCTTATAGTCTACAATCAATATATTATTTAAGCTATTTAAAGTCTGCAATTGTAACTAAAATTTAAGATTCTTCATATATATTAAAATTTTATAAGGCTACAATTTTCCCTTGAAACGTAGTTTCTTACAAGTAAGACTTAGAGTGTTAACTAACTCTTATTCGCTTTAGGGTTTTATTTGTTTAATATTTTTGGCTTTTCTAAAATCTTTGGAAAAGGTTTCCTGATGAGCTGGTCTAAGCAACCGGCGAAATGCGCATAGAAGCTAGCTTTCCCTCGACAATAAATTTCAGTGTATTTATCAAATATGAACAACTGGGAATTTAGCACGTCATACGGAGATCGTATTAATAATAAACTTTATATTCCCGAAAATAACTTTGATAGTAGTTTCTTATTGTTCACGACTTTGGCTTTAAATGTAGCGCTTCATATCCTGGGACGTTCACTTTAAACTTAGCTTCACGGCCGTATAATTTTAGCTTCATTTCAGTTTGAGCGAAAATAAAATTGTATTGTGAGCTTAAAATAAATTAAGCTTCTAAATGCTGATATTAAAAGCCTACAATTGTCGCTTTTTACTGTCTACAATTTAGGCTCTTTGTAGCATTTAACTTAAATTTAAGTTCTTTAAAGTCCTTCTGTCAGCTAAATGGTATCAAAAAAGTACTTATTTTCAAAAGGTTCTTTAAAAGATAAAAGTTTTTTTTTTAAATAACTGAAGTTCTAATTGCAAAAAAAAAGTACCAAAACAGGTACTAATTTAGTATGCATATATTAGGCAATTCATAAAGAGTTTTATTACGACGCACAGAGGGGTGAAATCGCAAAAAATGGAGATTAATTAAACTACTTATCCAATTTTAAAAATTCTTTCACTATTTGAATGCTACGTTACCACTGAGTGACATATGCTACACATCTTTTGGAAAAGTGGGCGGTGCCACTCCCCCTATTAAAAATCGCTCTAGCTGCCATAGCAATAGACCGATTGCCATGAAACTTTGACCTGCTAATAGTTCTTGGATATACTTGGTTATGATTGGATAAAGGGGCGTGGCACCGCCCATATAACCTGAAACTTAGAACGGATATATCTCATGAACCATCAAAGGTATGAAGATAAGATTTGGTTAATATGTTGATCTAACAGTATGAATTATATCCAAGGTGGAATAGGGTGGTGCCACGCCCCCTTTTAAAAATAGCTCTGGCTCAGTCGGATTTTTTTTTTGTTTTTTGAAAAAAAAAGAAATAAAATTTTTCCATAGTAATCAATTTATTTTTAATATAATTACGTAAACGAATTGGGAATTATTCTATCATATTTGTAACTAAATTCGGGACTCAAAGCAGATATTTAAATTGTTCGATTGTGTACGGATGTGTCTGGTGATAGCTTGTATACATTTATTATAAGGCATGTGTTTTTGACCTGCTATTTTAAAAAATATGCCCGTCGTCATCTGTATCATAATTTGTGCCTTCTGGTGCCACGTTCGTCAAAACTGAAGGCGAAACTAGTAGATCTACTACAGATTTTGGAAGTTGGTGGAATTTTTTTTTGGGCAATTGTGTTTTACCAGATAGGATTGGATCTGAACTTAGTAGGAACCTATTTAATATGTCTTGATTGCAATCCTACCGACTTCATTTGCGAGAAAAATGTTCTCTGAAGTTTTTAAAATCTTTGTTTCGGGCTTCATGGGCTTCCTCAGACAGTTCACCGACCGATAATAGCGCGTGCGAAATGATACTGGGCCATGTATTAAAAACTTATGCAAGGTTGGAGGCATGTTTAACCACTGATACTTCTGAATACCGCTCGATATTGTGAACAAAAACTCTATATTTTTCTAACAAAATTTTTGTAACACACAGTTGCCAATTGTATATAAAAACAACAATTATAACAACGAAAACGAAGACAAAGCAAACAAAAGATAGAACTGGTGTTCTTTGCTTGAGTGACTATTTTCACAATTAATTAATTTAAAAAATTTCGCGCAAAAACGCGCAACATGTTATTACTGAATATAAAAGCCTAGGAACTGTAGTTTCTTAACAAATTAATATTATAACGCCAACTTACACCATTCATATTTAAATATCCACGAATATTTTGAAAATAACCAAAATGGAGACATATTTTAAAAAAAATTTTAAAAATACTTCTACACAACTTTTGTTAAAACAATTATTTTTAGAACAACGCTAAAATACCTGAGGTTGAAGATTCCATAGTAAAAGTATTACTTTTGACTTGCAAAAACTATATATTAATCGTCGAAATATACCGAATTTCAATTAACACTATTGTGCGCGAATAACTCAAAAATTACTTAACTTTAATACAATGCAGCTTGACAAGTAAACATCATATGACATTGAAATTTTCAGTAGTGATGTAGAATTTTATATACTGTAATCGGTTACTAAATATTTTTCAAAAAAACAAACTTTCATTTTTCAATTAATATCCATTTTTTACGATTTCACCCCTCTGTGCGACGTATTGTGTTATATGCTATAATTTTATAAGTTTGACACTAATAAAAATATAGCAAATACAACCAATTTGATACAATAGAACACTTTGTGAATTGCCTTTATGAATATTTTTTTTAAAATCCTAAAATGTGTTTAAAGTTGTAAATTGTTGACCTTTAGTTTTGTTGCTTGTTAATTTTGTTCGGCATTAGGTCATGAGTTAAAATAAATTTTTAAATAAAAAATATAAACATATTTTGTTTTAAAAATTTTTTTTATTTTATTTCCCAATATTTCGGTTAACTTTGTTGACCATCTTCAGGGGTTATTTTAAAATAAATAAACGAAAATAAAAAATGAAAACAAAAAATCACTTGTCTGAGCTGCTGTTCAGCTGAAAGCTTTTGTCAACTAAAAATGATTTCAAAGTTTATTTAAGTAATTGTAAATCATAACAGAATTATATATTTTAAACATTAACATTACTTACTTTTTTCTTAAGGCAGAATTAGTCTTCACTTTCTGTTCTGTTACGAATCAGCTGATTTGTTTTTGTTATTACAAAACCTATGAAATTGATTAGTTTTTCTGTTCTGTTACGGTTCAGTTTTTTAAAATCAAAAACTTGTTAAGTAATTGTAAGTGACAGTAATATAAATAATAAAAAATACATATTTATATTAAAATAAACTGTTTTTTGATTGTAAGAATTCATAAAATTTAATTTATTCAAATTTAAGTGCATTAAAGTTATTGAAATAAACATTGGACGTTGCAAAACTAATAAATTTGTCGTAAATGGATGATAAGTTACTACAGAAAAAGTAACTATTACAATTTCGTAACAGAACGGCACGGAACAGAACAGAAACAGAAAGTAAAGACTAACTGAGCCTTTAGTCTTACAATTAGTACAAACTTGATTTTTTTTTAAATAAATTTTTTGATAACAAGCATTTTAATTTTTAAGTATAATCAGGGCTGTCAGATCATCCAATCTTATCTGAATTGGGTTAGTAACCGACAAGGAAAATTTATGTTTGTGTCATAAAATAAAATGTTATTGGATTTATGTTCGAACTTGAATTAGTGTTAGTGTAAGCTGTCACTGAAATCAATGTTATCGGATTTTCTATTGGAAATAACTCAAGCGGCTGACAGCTGACAGAACGAATTTGCGGGTTTTTGTTTTTTCCACTTTGATATTTGGAAATATATAAGTATATTAAATTATTTTTTAAATAAATATTAACTGCCGTCTTAAAACACATTCCAAACTTATTTTATTTTTAATGAAGACGCCAAAAAAAGAAGCAAAACTCCATCATCATTGAGCTAATGGCAAAGGGTTTCACGCAACGCACAACAAACATTAATAATTTTGACGACTTTTTCTAGGCCAAAATAGTTCTCGAGCGAACCTATTATTATACTAACCTTCAAGTATGTTTTCCATATTAAAAAGAATTAGATACGTTTAACATTTAAACACAAAAAATAAATGAAAAGTAAAAAAAAAAAATACTCTCTTAAGTTTTAATTAACATTCGAAAAAATGCAAAACCAATACGTTTTCGTAACACCAAATGAACATGGGTTTTCGAATCTGACATAAAGCACAACTGATTTGGATTCTTAGAATGAAGTACCAGCGTAATTTAGTACAAAGTACCAAGGGAAGCTTGATTTAGTATAAAGTACCAAAGGGAGCGTAATTAAGTACTTCTTCCATTAATATAGTTTTTTTTTTTCAATCTTTAACAAGAGTATACAACTTGGAAATTTAGAATAAAGTACTAAAGGGAGGTTGTTTAGTAAAATGTACTTTTTTCCATTAATATAGTTTATTTTTAATGCTTAACAAAAGGAATTGCAATTGAATTACAGCACTTAGATTCGTAGAAAAAATTACCACAGGTGGCGTAATTTAAATAAAAGTACAAAAGGGTGTGTAATTTAGTATAAAGCACCAAAGGGAGCGTAATTAAGTACCTTTTCCATTAATATAGTTTTTTTAATGTTTTAGTACTTTTTTGTAGTAATATAGTTTTTTTAATGTTTGACTTAAGGAGTTGCAATTGAAGTACAAAACTTGGATTCTTAGAATAAGGTACCACAGTTAGCGTATTTTAGAATATAGTACCAAAGGGAGCGTTATTTAGTACTTTTTCCATTAATATAGTTTTTTTTATGTTTAACAAAAGTAGTTGCAATTGAAGTACAGAACTTGGATTCTTAGAATAAAGTACCACAGGAAGCGTAATTTAGAATAAAGTACCAAAGGAAGCGTAAGTAATTACTGTTTTCATTTAATATAGTTTTTTTAATGTTTAACAAAAGGAGTTGCAAATGAAGTACAGAATTTGGATTCTCAGAATAAAGTACCACAGGGCTCGTAATTTGAATAAAGTACGAATTATATAAAGCACCATTAATATAGTTTTTATAATGTTTAACAAAAGGAGTTGCAATTGAAGTACAAAACTTGGATTCTACGAATAAATTACCACAGGGATCGTACTTTAAAAACAATTACCACAGTGAGCGTTATTTAGAATAAAGTACCAACGGGAGCGTAATTTAGTATAAAGTACTTTTATCCATAAATATAGTTTTTTTTTTAATGTTTACCAAAAAGTGTTACAATTGAAGTAAAGAACGTAGATTCGCAGCATAATTACCACTGGTGGCGTAATTTAAATAAAAGTACAAAAGGGAATGTAATTTAGTAGAAAGTACAAAAGGGAGCGTAATTTAGTACTTTTTTCCATTAATATAGTTTTTTTAATGCTTGACTAAAGGAGTTGCAAATGAACTACAAAACTTGGATTCTTAGAATAAAGTACTACAGTTAGCGTAATTTAGAATAAAGTACCAAAGGGAGCGTGATTTAGTACTTTTTCCATTAATAAAGTTTTCTTAATGTTTAACAAAAGTAGTTGCAATTGAAGTGCAGAACTTGGATTCTTAGAATAAAGTACCATAGGGAGCATAATTAAGTATAAAGTACCAAAGGGAGCGCAATTTAGTACTTTTTCCATTAAGATTGTTTTTTTTCAATGTTTAACAAAACGAGTTGTTATTGTAATACAGAACTTAAATTTAAAAAAAAAAGTACAAAAAAGGGACAACATTTGGTACTTTTTTTTAAATAAACTAAAAATATAACACAATTTATTTGATTTTGATTGAACGACTATTTTAAATTTTTTGATTTACAAGAGTTCAATTTTCCTTTGAACTTCACTTTCTTTAAAGTATTTTTTTTTTTTTTTTTTCTTTTTTGAAGATACTTTTAAGGAAGTTTGTATTTTATAGTACTACTTTTAAGGTTTACTATAAAAATTGAAAAAAATGTGAACGTGATTTAAATCTTACCGAAATTTCTTTACCCTTTTTAGGAAATCGTATGTACGCTTTTATGTTTTGCTTTAAATAGTATGTGATGTTCGAATTAAAATTTAAAATTTATTTTAAACTTTAATTGGCAATAAAAATTCCGCCATAGCAATTAAATGTTTAATCAGAAAGTAGCTTTTATGGTGGGTATTTATAATATTAAGTTTTTTTTTTCAACTTATAAAGTATTAATTAGCAATTCATCAACTTAACTTTATTTTACTATCGGATGTTTTTTAGCCCCACAAGAACTTTTGATTTTGATAGCTGTGGTTTGACAGCTGAGAATGTCAAAGTGTGTTGACATTTTTGTTCAGTAAGCTTTGGCAAGTCATTATGAATCCTCTAACTTGTTCTAGAATTTTAAATTGTAGAAATTAACTTTGAAAAAAACCGTTCGTGAAGTTCATAAAGCACTTTTTACGTAGCTCATTTCTGGTTAAATGGCTACGTCAATAAGAAAAATTTCTGTATTTGGAGCGAAGACAATTCTAAAGCCTGTTAGAAATTGACTTTACGAAATGAGCAAGAAGCTGTCGTTACGGTGAATTGCGAGCGCTTTGGAGCCATGAATTTTTGTTTCTAAAAATTAATAAAAACATCAACGACATTTGATTCTTTTAAGACGAAGCAGCTTGCCATACAGCGCGCTTAGTAAACGTTTAATTACAAAATCAATATGGTGACAACTTTATATCCAGAAAGGGACCTGTTCACTGGCCCCTCTTTTCGTGTGATTTAACGCTTCTAGGTTACTTTTCATGGCGCTATGTTAAGTCATTGGCTTATGCTGACAATTAGAAAAGTAAGTCAATTGGACTAATCGATTGGACCATGTAACTCGTAGCGGACTTATGCCGGAATTTATATTTAAAAAATAAACAGCATTAAATAATTTACCAGTGCCCATGTTCTGTAACTCTCGCGTCGAGAATCTTTTCGATTGAAATGTGTGAAATGAAACAAAAATGTCATATGTAGAAACAAACAGCCGTTTTTCTCACTTAACTGTGTCTGTAACTTTTTTGGCGAGTAATAGCTGTCACGTAAGGAAATTACTCGCCAATTTACAGAAAAAGTGTGTCTGTAACATTTTTGTGAGAAAAGTTCCCGCTTTGTACTGTCAAATAAACTCACGAAAAAAAATGGGGCGAGAAACAATTTTAACACTAAAAACTATTAAAAATGCAAAATGCATAGAATAATAATAATATTTTGTTCTTGGCACATTTTTTTCATTGTTCAAGTATTTTGCTTTTAACATTTTTTTAAAATATACAAATTTTTTTCAAAGCTCATTTGCAAACAACAAATATTAAAGTCGCACTTTACATTATTTGGTATAGCCGACGGTTGTATTTTCGACGCCGTCATTAAAATTGTTTCAATTTAAGTAAATTTTGATCGCCGTCAACGATATGTGTGACTGGCGCTCTCAACGTCTGCAATTTCACATCGGCTTCGAGTGTAATATTATGACATTTATAACGTTACGACGTAATATTTTTTGATAGTTTTCGACATGAGTTACAGACACACTTTTTTCTGACTTTTCGAGAAACGATGAAATATTTTGTTTCACATCTTTTCGATGCAAGAAGTTCTCACTAAAGTTACAGAACATGGGTACAGATTTCAATAAAAAAAATTAATTTCAACAAAATTTCTGTCTTGTATTATCATTTTAAGTGCCCATGCATCATTCTGTAAATTTAATACTTTAAATTGTTATCAAAATGATATTTTAAGCCTATTTTGGCTCTGTAATATTAAATCTGTAGTTTAACTTATATTCTGGTTTCCTTTTAACTCAATTTTGCAAAACTTTTTTAAGGACTTTCATTGAAAAGTTTTCGTTTTTGTAATTCAAAATTCAATTGTGTTAGTTTTTACTAACAAATCATTTGAATTTGAACAGAAAATGAAAACACTCATCCGGTAAAAGCAGTGGTGGGCACATTTGATACATCATCGCACAGACTAAACGCCCGAAGCTTTAAATTGAAATTTGGACAGGAGGTTGGTCTCTCCCCAAATCGGTCCACTAAGACGGGATTTTTGCAAATTCGAATGTTTAGAGGGTAAAAAAGGTATAACCGTGTTAATTCGGTAAACTTTAATCTCCAGAACTAAAAGAGCTACAAAAAAATATAATACTTATCGTTGTTCTTTAGAAAAATATGTGAACAGGTGTCTGGTACTTTTTTGAAATTCGGCCCTTCTAGGGAGTAAACGGGGAAACCTGTCACCTATTTTTTAAACCGCTAAATATAGAAATAAAGTTTATATCACATTCGAAACTAATCTAAAAAATACGAATACGAATTCGGAACTTTTTCGAAATTAACTGTTTTTGGTACTTTTTTACAAGACATTTTTCTCTAATAATTGACATATACGTATTAAGTTGTGGGCTCCTACTGTAATATTGAAATTCTTGATACTTTAATGGGGAGAAAAAAAGTACCCAAAGAAGGAAGTACGGGAAATTAAATTCCTTTCTTAAGCTTTTTGTTTTACAACTGGTACTTTCTTTAAATAAAGGTTATATATTACCTATAAACATAAAATTAAACATGCAATGTCGTGAGTGGATAAGAACCTGTGAGTGAATTTTTTGGTACTTTTTTGTTCTTTACCTGGTATTTTTGAATTTCCGTTAATATTGGACCTAGAAACATAAAATTAAACATGCAATGTCCTGAGCGGTTGAAAATTGCTGTTTTGTACTTTTTTGTTTTACAATTGGCAGTTTTTTTAATCTATAAACAAAAACTTTGGCATATTAATACATATCCCCACGAAAGAAAGGGCGACGCTCAAAAAGTAGCAGAATTAATGCTAGTTTTTAAATAAACATAGAACTTCACTTAAAACATACACTTGCTCTCGCAATGCTGTTGCGTTGTTTAAAGCAAGTCTTCTGATGCTTTACACAAACAATCTCGAATAACTGGTTCTCGCATATAAGGCTCGTTTCTCTCTTTTTACCTTATCTTACAAAACCATGAACATGCTCTCGCAATGCTCTTGTGTTGATTACATCAAATCTTCTGCTGCTTTACACTAACGATCTTAAATAACTTCAAATATGTGCTGCCTATCACTGGTTCTAATCATCACTGATGGCAAGAACAACTTTGTTAATTTTGTCCTTTTGTTCAACGAAAACGTTTGTTTGTTTGTTTGTTTAGGTTAAGGAATTCGTATACAAAGGGATAACGAGTTCCATTTATAAATTCCTGTACATATACATACATTCAATAGTCTATTTTGGCAATTGAATACTTGAAAACCATTCAATGACTCATTTGAATGGAAACTTGGAAGTTTAATTGTTATTTCTATTTAACGTCTCAGAATTTTCGCTATTTCCGTGAATAAAAAGAGTTAAAAAAACCAGTTTAAAAGTCGTTTTGTGTTTCCTTTTAAAGATATTTTAAGAAATGAGTTCGTTTCTACAGCGACCACATAAATGAATGCCTATTTTTTTTAATTACGTGTTCAATTTAACTTAAAAAAAACATTTTACTTTAAGAAATAAAGCAATTAAAAACAAACTTTTAAACAATGGAAGCCAAAATGTAATTAATCCATTTATTAGGTAGGAGCAAAAGCTAGTTTTTTTTAATTTATTTATTATGTAAATTTGTCCTCAATTACTTTCGCTAGTCAGATTTACTTAGCTTTTTTGTTTGCTAATAAAACGTCATTCGTATTTTGCTGAAAATAACAATATTGGAAAAAATACTTGTAATAAATCTACAATTTATGGCTTAAAATATAATCTGCACTTCTAACCGCAAAAACCCACAAAATGTAACAAAAAAAAAACGAAAACCAAATAAAAAATTATCAAATAACAAACAAATCATGAAATCTAGCAGCAGGTGTTTGTACTAAATGGAAAACTATTAAGGCCGCTCAAGAAAACAAAAGAAATATAATTTTTTTAAAAAGAAGTCAAACATTTTTAGAGACTTATTAAAAATGTTATTTTGGAAAAGTAGTAGCAAAATTGAACTTTATATAAAAAATAATTCATCATTCTTTAAACAAAATAACTAAAAATGTGCTTAAATAGTACCAAAAATGGCACATATTTTAAAATAGTACTAGTAACAGAAAATAATATTAAGACATACTGTTTTTTAGATATTGAACCCTTACCGCAAAAATAGCTTAAGCGACATCATTTTTAATTTTCGTTTTTTTTTAATAAATGACTTTATTGGCAACACATGCATCAGCTCCTAAAATATTATGGTCACATAAAGTACCGTTACGATTTTTTTTAGCAAAAACTACTTTAGCTTAAGCGACAACCTTCATACAAAATTTTTATGAAATAAAATAAAAAAACCTTCTCCTGTAAAATTTTGTCTTTGTCGCTTAAGCTTTTTTTGCGGTAATGACTCGATATTAATAAATCTATTTTGTTCCACGCCTACTTCTCCTACCCCGCCTATATTTTTAGAGAGGGTGTGCACTAATGTGCAAAAAATTTGGACAAGTTTTCTTTGGCTCTTGCTGTTCTCCAAATAAATATACAGAAATCTAAAATGTCTTAGTATGGAAGTGCCACGCCTACATCACCAATCCCGCCCACATTTTATCAGATGTTGTGTATAGATAACCATGATGCTTGTACATAAATTGGAAACATAGGCAGGCTCTTGCCATCCAGACATAGAGAAAAAAAACAATAAGGAATTTATGCGGAAAATTAAAGGCAGTCGTATTTTTTTCCTCATATCTAGCCATTCTTAGAACGATCAGGCTAAGGTTAAGAAAATTATTAAACGTAACTAATTTTTAAAATGAATTCATTTTGCGTTGCATATAGTGAATTGTGCAAGAAACTTATAAATTGCAATAATAATGTGGATTTATTAACTGATTTCATAAAAACAAAAACATGGTGCTTACTATTAATGAAATTCAAATTGTGAAAAAATCAGTTCAGAAGCGATTTCTTAATTACTTTTTTAAACGTTGGGCCGAATCTCACAGAAACAAATCATATTTCTTTAAGAAAAATTATGCTTGGCTAAAAAGTACGTTTCAAAACAAAATAATTAAGGTGTACTTTGAATATAATTGATAATTGATGAATAAAAAGTTTAAAATGAGTTTAAAAGTTTACTCATTTTGTTTATACTCAAATAAAATTATTCTTAAATTTGTACAAAAGTTACGAAGGCTATCCGAAAGGCCAGCGAAACTTGATGATATAGTTACTGAAATGATAGATGATGAATAAAAGTCTATATTTAAATGCATATTTTGAAATTTATTTATAAAATAATTAGTTTTGGTAAAGAAACAAAAAGTTGTGGGAAGAAATATAATATGGGTTATATGGGCAGTGAGTGGTGCAAAATTTCAAAAACTTTGGGCCAAAAATAAATTTTGGGTTCTTTGGGCGGTGGGTAGAGGGCGTGGCCAATTTCGATGAAACTTTATATTTTTCTTAATTGGGCTACCCATAGGCTCTGTGCCAAATTTCAAAAACTTTGGGCCAAAAATAAATTTTGGGTTTTATGGGCGGTGGGTAGAGGGCGAGGACAATTTTGATGAAACTTTAAATTTTTCTTAATTAAGCTAACCAAAGGCTCTGTGCCAAATTTAAAAAATTTTGGGCCAAAAATAAATTTTGGGTTGTATGGGCGGTGGTTAGAGGGCGTGGCCAATTTTGATGAAACTCTATATTTTTCTTAACTAAACTAACCATGCCTCTGTGCCAAATTTCAAAAACTTTGGCCAAAAAATAAATTTTATGTTCTATGGGCGGTGGGTAGAGGGCGTGGCCAATTTTGATGAAACCTTATAGTTTTCTTAATTAAGCTACGAGCACTCCTTATATTTTTTGCCAAACATTGTATGAACAAATCCCTCTGTGCACCGCTACCTGGACTTGGGTTTCAACCACAGCCTTAGTTTAAACTCTTCTGGTTTTATGCCTTGAAAAAGGCACTCCCCCATTATAGAAAGAACAACTTCGTGAAAAGCAACCCTCTCTCAGAGAAGTAAAGCTTCCGCAAAGACAATCATCCTGAAAGGCAGGAATCATTTCCCGCAAGAAATATGCTAACAGAGGCCTTACCTAACAGACAGTCCGGTGACTCCACACCGAGGGCTATTAACTCCCATGGCAGCAGATGGATTCCCTGGTCAACCGCTGTGATCACCAAGAGGTCTGGCAATTTTAAACTTTTTTTAATGTCCGACAATAGATATCGAAACAACAGTTAATGTCATGCTCCTCTAGTCCATCTTCCGCATTTCTCTTCAAAAGACTTCAAAATAAGTACGGCCATAAACACTAAAGAAAACTCTTCCGATATCTCTGGGTCAATTTTTAATCTTTTCGAATGCCACACCTGAGAATGTAACATTAAGAAGAGAGAATGCTTAATTTACTCTAAAAAAGGCCAAAATACTATTAAAAGAATTTTTTTTTTAATTGCAGCAATAAAATTTGTAAAATGTTCCAAAAAATATACATTTTATAAAACACTGCATAAAAACCAGAACTTTTAAGCCAAAACTGTACTTAAATAACACTGTAGCAAAATATTATCTTTTGCAAAAGTACCAGAATTTCAACATTTTCGAAATAATACTTAAACACTTTCACCAATATTTTATGGGAGTAGTATTTAATTCTTTAAAAATAGTAGTTAAATAGTACTTTTTTTAAAAAAACGTAATAGAAAAAGAAGAACAGTTAAAAAGGATAATTTTTAGGTGAAAAGTAAGTTTTGTCACAAAAGTACTTTTGGTTATTTTTTTGCAAAAAAAATGCTTAAGCTGAATTTATTATTTCACATAAATAAGTACTTTTTTCTTTAAAAATGTGCCATTTTGTTTTTAAAAATGTTCAACGAAGTTGGCATTTTTCTACAAAAAAAAAATATTTTTTAACTTTGGTTGAAAAAAAAAATATTTGTTGTTAAAGTTTTGATGTAAAAGTATCATAAACAAGTCCTTTTTTATCTTAAAATGTACCATTTTGTTTTTAAAAATGACTTTCGAGTTGGCATTTTTTAATAAAAAAAAATTTTTTAACTTTTGTTAAAAAAAAAATGCTTTTTGCCGAAAAAAATATATTTTGTCAAAAAAAGTACTTTTGGTCAAAAAAGTACTTTTCCTCAAATATTGTTTTATGACATAAAAAAGTATTTTTTGACAAGAAAATTTAACTTTTCTTGAAAAATTATTATTTCTTCAATTTTATTAAGAATTTTGAGTTGTCAATTTCAAATAACAAAATTTTTCTAAGCGATAATTTAATATTCTTTTACGAAAGATTTTGCCACTGACTTATCAATAACTGAAAAATGTTCAAGTTTATTGATATAAAAGTACAATTAAAGACATAAATTAATAAAATATTAAGATTATTAACTAAAAGATAAGTTAATAAAACCAACACTTTAAATGGCTGTTTCTTTGTAAATTTTGACAATTTTTGGAGACACCCTAATTTGTATTTTTTTGGGACCTAGTCTGAAACTGCTTAAGGGCATTTACAAAAACTTAACAATTAACACATGTTACTTGCTAAATTTAACTACAATCCAACAACAACAAATATTATGTGAATAAAACTAATGAAATTGTGATTTCTCCTCCATCCCCCTCCCCTTTTTGGTTTTGTGGTAAAACGAAAACAAAACGTAGCATGCAGCAGCATGCTCTTGGTGGGAAATATGTATGAAAACTTAAGTACGCCAAAAAATATACAAACGTTTTATCTTGATGTTTTGTTCTAAACTTAAAAAAGCAAAAATAATTAAACAAAATTCTCAGTTCACAAATGCTTGTGGACTTCTTGTAATTTAAATATTTTACAAATTTTTACCTGTTCTAAAATGAAAAAAAAAACCTTATAAATGCACTTTTTATTCCGAAAAGAAAAACTTAAAACTCTTAAACAGTAAAATCCTAAAACAGTAAGAAACAATGTTAAAATGCTTTACAAGTGGTTGCACAGCAATACTAGAGTGAGTGGCTCTTATGGCCTGGCTCGACCGAAAAACACAACCAACAGCCATCTCAGGGGAAAACGAATTTTCAACATTTTCCAAAGTGTTGAAATTTATAAACACCAACACTAACATACAGGTTTTTTCATAAACCATATTCATTTTCCAACTTATTTTTATTTTTTTTTTATATTACTACTGTATTGTTTGAAATAATTTTAAACAAATTTTTGCAAAAAAAAAAACAAAAAAAAACTCATACATAATCAAACTTTTAGTATAAAAACTAAATGGCGCCAAACGATTTTATTTTATACAGATTTTTTGTTTAGCTCATGAAAATGCATTTTATTACTGCTGCTTCCCTTAAAAAGTAAAAAAAAAAAATACTTGCAATTTGAGCATACAAGAATTTAACAATATGTAAGTGAAACTACCAACAAACGAAATAAAAATGGAAATTTGAATATAAAAAATGCTAAAAAAAACACAGTGATAAAATCTGATTTTCCAGCATACAAGAAGAAACAGTATGTGTGTCACAGCTTTACAAAATTATACAGCTCATAATAAATTTTGCATTAAAATGTTGTTAAATTTTAACACTACAAGGAATAAAAAGTACCAAGAAGATACCATTTTTCATTTAATTCCACTTTTTCTGTTTTAAAAAAAGTACTTTTTTGTTTTAAGGGAAAATTTAATTTTGGGGTTTTATGTCAGAAGGTACATTTTGTATCAAAAAGTACTTTTTTTGTCAAAAGATAATTTTTGTGTAAAAAGGCACTTTTTGTCTTTTATTGGGTCAAAAGTTACTTAATGGTACTTTTTAAGTCAAAAAAGGTACTTTATATGTCAAAAAGTACATTTTGTGTTAAAATGTACTTTGTATGTCAAAAAGTACATTTTGTGTTAAAAGGTACTTTTTTGTCAACAAGTACATTTTGTGTTAAAAGGTACTTTTTGACAACAAGTACATTTTGTGTTTAAAGGTCCTTTTTTCTAAAAAAAAAAAGTAATTATTTGTGTGAAAAAAATTTACTTTTTGTATCAAAACGTAATTTTTTAATCTGACATTTCTTGTACATTTTGTGTATAAAGTTAATTTTTGTGTAAGAAAGTACTTTATGTGCCCTTGTGTAAAACGAGACAATTAGCGCCAGCAGACATTTTTTTAGAAAAATCTTTTTGTCAATATACATTCTTTGTGTAAAGAAATGTTAAAATGTACTTTTTGCCAGATTTGTAAAAAGGGTATATTTTAGTACAATAAACTGTGTTTTTTTTTACAAAATTACGGTTTTTATTAAAAAGGTACTTTCTCAATCAAATTAACAAGGTCCTTTTTTAAAAAAGTACTTTTCATTGGCATGATTCTATACTATTTTTCATTGAAAATCTTGCAATAAAATTCTCATTGAAAAATTTCTTTTAAACAAAATTTATTCACAGTAAAGCTTCGTACAGACGGTGGTCAGATCTTACAATGCTGCCATTGTCAGAAGCATTAATTTTAAATTTCATTTGCCAAATGAAAATGAGCTTACAATGTTCATACAGTTGAGAGACATTTGTAGACAATTTTAATGACTACATTGTAAGATCTGACCATCGTCTGTAAGAAGCTTAATTTTTCTCTTACAGAAAAGTTCTCCATATAAATTTAATGTAGCTTTTACAATGTTTTTAAAAATATTTCTTGTGGAAATACATATTATATTTCTTATGGAAATATTTTTCGAAAAATATATGCACATGCCTTTTATTGAAAATTTCCCTTTTACTTATAATTTTTTTTAGAATTTCTCTTATAAATGAGTTTCTACTTAACAAAAATTGTTTGCTATAAAATTTTTAATACATTATTTCTTTTACGAAATTTCTATAAAATATGTTTTATACGAAAATTTTCCTATACTAACATTTTCTACAGAAAAGTTTCTTTTACTTAAAATTGTCTACAAAAAATATTCTTATACAGAACTCGCTCAGAAATTCTAACAACTTTGTTTTTAGGGCGATTCGAATTTCCGAATTATTCGCATTTCTGATTTGAACAACTTTGACCAAGAATTTTTTAAAGCTGTTTGCGTGACCTCATCCCAAGCTTTCTTTAATAAAATTATTGCATCTTTGATTGAATAAAATTTTTGTTTAGTTCACCATTCTCAGAAATTAACTTGGCTAGAAATTTATTTCTATAAATAAGTTTGGTTAGCTTTATTGGATTATGGTCCATGGGCTGCAGCGCTGCTGTAACATTTGGTGGAAAGAAGTTCGCCACTTTATTTCCTGATCTTATGAAACCAGTCATAAAAGATCCGAGATGTTATACAAGCATTTTTTAAAAACCCGTTGTATAGTGGGTTGTTACATTTTTTTGAAACACTTTGGATTCTTGTCTTTCCCAATAACCAATGGCAACTACTTACAGGAACCATCAGAAATTGCTCCAAGAAGGATAAGACATTTTTTGTTTTTGGTTTTGTGTCCCGGAGCACTTTTTTCGGAAGTTCAAACTTATGTTCCATCTTGAAGGCAGCGGTAATAAAGCCCAGTTTCGTCGACATTATATATTTGCGTTTCCACTAGGCCCATTTCTGCGATTTTAGCACGAATCAATATTTTCCAATATTATTTCTTACATTAGTTTGGCATTTTTAGAACACTTTCTTATTTTAATAAATGTTAAACCGTATACATATACAAACACCAAAAAACTGTCTTTTAAACTCTAACAACATCAACAAGATCTGTAAATCATCTATTAAAATGGGATTCCCCATTTTACTTTGTATTTGGGTAAACTAAAATTTTAGTGTTTACAATAAAAAAAATTAAAAATCGATCGGAATTTCTGAGAGTTCGAATCTCTGAGCGTCTACTGAAATTAAAATTTTCTATACAAAAATTTTTCCTATACCTCAATTTCCAATAGAAAAAACGATTTTCTTTTTATACAAAGCGGATACAATTATATTTTTTTTTTTTTTTTTTTTGCAAAATACTGGAGAAATTTATCTTAGATTTTTACAGTGCGTAGATAGACCACTGTTCATCGATTTCTTGCAAAAAGTAAAAATTGAAAAATTTAGAGTTAACTTCTGCGATATTTATAAAGATTTTCTTATACTTGAGCATTTTCAGAAAATTTGTCTTTTACCTACATTTTCTTTCGAAAACTGCTCTTATATTCATTTTTACTCTGGAAGATTTTAGTGACACAAAATATTAAAACTTAATCTTAAAAAAAAGTACTTAGTAGCAAGCATTGAGTTCCTTAAGTTCAATTCTTCTACCATAAACTTTTTCCTTTAAAAATTTCTCCTACTCTAAATTATTTCTGAATATAAATTATGTTTACAAGAAAGTAAATAATAAAATTATAGTCTTACTCTTTAGTGGGTTAATGTATTAAATGTTTTTTATTATTTTAACAGCTGTTTATAACTTGGGAATAATATAATTTTAATTCTACTTTTCTCCCCTCTTTATCCATTGCCAACTTGTTAATCAGGGAGAAATCTGAAAAAAAGTTGCCGAAAATTTAGTTGTCAACATTGTTTACAACAAATAAGTGAAAAAGAAAACTAAATTTATTTTTAACAAGTTAATAATATCTTAGAATTTATAACTTTGTTCTCAAGCCTTAACACACACACTCTCTCAACTATTTGCTCTCAATTCGTACTCTTAAGAAAAAAGGAGTCTAGAAATGTAGGAAAAACTATTTGTTTTAATTTAAGTGATTTAAAACTCAGTTATGCAAACAAAAAAAATTGCTTTGTTCACAAATTAAATCAAATTTAAATTTGTATTTAGATTTAATTTTATTTGTTTTAACTTGTCTAATAAATATTCTTTTAAATTCGTTCACTTAGGGAAATATTAACACAAAATTTGTGCCACTTTAGTTCTTTAAAACAGACACTCACATATAAGTATATGTAAGAGAGTGTATTGTGTCTGTGCCTGTGTCTGTGCGTGTAACATCCTGTCAACTTTTGGTATTTTACGGATTTAGAATTGAAGTAGTCAGTCCCTTTTGTATGACTTTTGTTGCACTGTTCAAATATGTCAGACACGTCAGATCAACGTGATGAGTATTTTAAATAAAGCTAAATAGAAAAACAAAATGGCAAAAATTAGAAAAAAAACTTAGAAATGCCAAAAACAAACAAATTAACATTTTAAAAGGTTGGTAACACAGTTAATAGAAAAAAACGAACGAACCATCAAATAAACGATTATATTTATGTTGATGTGCATGATGCGGAAAAATCTTTAGTAGAAATACAGCATCAGCAAAATATGACCTTATCAAAACAAAAGGTAGAAATAAAGTACATAAACTCAAATAAGTATTCGCGTGTCCTTTTAAATTGAAAACTAAGTCAGTTTTTTTACGAAATATATAAATCGTAAGTAATCAATATTCCTTGTACTCTGATTTCTGATTTACAATTTTCTCTGAAAACTATGTCCTAAATTCTTTAAAAAAAAATTCTCTTATAAACAAATTTAAAAAAATCTTGGATTAAAATCTTTTACATATTCACGAATTCTTTACAAAAAAAATTCTCTTATACACAAATTTTATGTTAAAACAATTCTCTTATACGTAAATTTGCAATAGAAAATATCTTTCAAGCATATTTAAAAAACTCTTATACCAGACAGCATTTCTCTTATACATAAGTTTTCTATAAAAAGATCTAGAAAATGTATCTTAAATTTCTTCTATATATAAATTTACTACAGAAAATTCTACTTCTAACTAATTTACTTTAGAGAACTGTTTCTATGCACAAATTTTTCCTAGAAAATTTAGCTAATACACAAACTATCTGTAAAAAATTCGTCTTATACGCAAATTTTTTTAAGAAAAATTTTATATACACAAATGTTTAATAGAAAATGTAGCTTTAACACAGATTTTTTTTTGGATAAAAAATTTAAATATAAACATTTTTTTTTATGAAAATTTCTCTTATACACAAATTTTTTTTTTTAATTTTTTAAATATTTCTCTTTTACACTCTCTTAAATTTCCAATAGAAAATATCTGAGACATAATTTTTCAAAAAAAAAAAATTTTATACACAAATATTCAATTAAATTTTTTAATAAAACTTGTCTTACGAAAATTTATTTTTGGCAGAAATTTTTTAAATAATATATACGAACAATACTGCTAAAAATGTTTTCTATAAAATTGAATTGTTTTAGAAAATTTTTATAAGTCTCAAATTATCGACATAAAGTTTTATTTGCTATAGAAAATTTTAGTATAAGAGAAATTTTTGTTGAAAAAGTTTGTGCAAGGAAAATTAAAAAAAAAAAATATTTCATATCAACTTAAATCAACTTGCCAAGCGTTTTCTATCTGCTATAAATTATAATTCTCATACTAAAAGCACTGCGTCAACTTGTTGCCATTAAAAAATCCGTTTTCCATTGTTTTCAATAATTGAATTTTTATTTTATTTTATCTGGAATATTTGTATAGAAAAACTTCTCTTCCTTGAAGCTTTTGTAGAAAATAATTCTTATACTGTTATTTTCTGTAGAATATTCCGTTTACATTAAAATCATTAATAAAAAATGTCTCTTATACTGGAACTTTCTTTAGGAAATACCTTTTTTTCTTCACAAAATACTTTTAACAAGTAAAAAATCTTTTAGCTACAATTTTTTGATTTTAGGTCTCTCAGTAGTCCAGAGTGTAGCCAGCGAATATTTTGACGCTATTTCTTTGCTAATATACCAAGATTACTGTGTTTTTGACCTGTTTTGATGAATTTCCCCCTGGAACTGTGGGGCATTTTTCTGGGTTAGACATAAATACTTTAAGATATATTTGTTAAGTTTGTGTAGGTGTTTGTTTGTGTGCTTTAACACACATGAGCCTAAAATATATTTAATTATCATAGAAAAAGTTTTTCTAAAAACTTATTTACCACATGAAAAATTTTTATGATTTTAAAATAAATTTGAACTGAATTTTAAAACAAAACAGAAAATAATGAAATCTAAGGAGATCAGAAAATGATTAATATGATTTAAGGTATAATAAATTGTTTGCTCTAATAAAGCACAAATAAAATTAAACCGAATTTTAAACTTCATATTTAAAATTTAAAATTCTAGATTTATTTTTCAAATACTTTCGGTTATTTATCCAAAACTTCTCACTAGCTCTCTCTTTTTTTTCTTTTTTAGCTGTTAATTTTTGGCCGAGATTTTGTTTTTAAAAACTGACTTGACTGACTATAAAATATGAATTTTGTTGTTAGGCTTGTTATTTGTTGTTTTGTTGTTGTCTTTAGCAATCAACATTTTAACTCTGCATTGTTTTAATATTTTTGCTGTTCATGTCCTTTTTTAGGATCAACCTTGTCCACTGACAATTGTACGAAAAAAAAGAACATGAACGAACATGTTGTTTCGAAGCTCTGTTTTTGGATGTTAGTGTTTTTGTTTATTTCAATGTCATGTGACATATAAAAAATACATAATAAAAATTATAGATTTACACACAACAATTAAGTGACTTATACAATTATATTTCCTACAAAATTTAAAATTTGTTTGATTTTATTTAAAAACATTTTTTTTTTTTTTTTTTTTTTGTTATTTAACTTTTATAAAGTTAAATGTGTTTTAATATTCATTATTCTAGCAAACACACAGCCGTAAAGCAGAATATGTGTACGTGAACTTTCACATACAGCTTTAAACACTCCTATGCTACATATCTTTATGTATACAACTCATTCATTCATGCATTTAAGTATTTGAATGTACAACAACATTTTTTAAAATTATTAAAAAAAAAAAAGCAAATTGGTAAATACATTTTTAACATATTCAATATTTATCTAAAGAGAAACGAGGGTTGATCAAACTTTTTGACACAAGAACTTTTTAAAGGATATTTCAAAAAAAACTTTAATTTTCTTAGCCTGGCTTTACACTATGAAAGTGTTTTTCAGAAAGTCTAAGTTTATTGGTGAGAGAGGGGAGAAGAATAGCATGTTCTCTTCTCCTTAGCCCAGACTAAAGAAAGTCACCAAAAATTTTCAATAGAAAATATTTCTGAAAAAAATTCTTCAGTAAATTTTCTTATAAAACAAATTTTGTTTAAAGAAAATTTCAGTATAAAAGAAGTTTGCCTTACAAAAAAAGTTATAAAAAACTGTCTTTAGAAAAATTTGTTTTAAACAAAAACAAGTTTTTATAGAAATTTTTAGTGCAAACATATAAGAAAAAATATTTAAAGAAAATAATGGTAGAAATGTTGTTAAAAAAATTAAGTATAAGTGAAATTTCCAATAGAAAATTATACTCCAATAGAAATTTTACATTAAAAAAAAATTGTATAAGAGAAATTTTATATACACAAGTTTTATATAAGAGAAAATGTTCTTTGAAATATTTTTCTAATGCTTATATTTGAATTTTTTTTATAGAAAATTAACTTAAACAGAAAAATTTTATAGAAAATTTCTCTTATAAAAAAATTGCTTATAGAAAATTTCTCTTATACAAAACTTTTTAATGTGAAATTTCTCTTTTTTTATAAGAGATATTTTTTATCAAAACTTTGTGTAAAGATATGAGAGAAATTTTATATAAGAACTTAATATTTTGTATAAGAACTTAATTTTAAAATAAACTTTTTCTAAAAAAATTTTTGTGTATGATAAAATTAATAAAATTAAATAATTAAAGTATAAGAGAAACCAACTAATATTATAGTAAAAAAAATATATTTAATCAAAGATTTTGTAGAAGAAATATTTATATAATAAAATATTGCACGGTTTAAGTATTTTTTGTTATCCGTATAAGAGAAATATGTATTCTTATTAAAAAGTTTACTATTATTTACTATTTTTTTTTGGAAATATTAGTATATAAGGAATTTTTTATAAAAGAAGTATTAAAGAAATCCACTACTGCGAACTGTGTTATAAAAGAAATTGTTCATAGAACACTCGAACAAAATAAATTTTCGACATTTAAACATATTTCGTTTAACGAGAAATTTTATCGATTATTTACCATAAAAACACAAACAGATTATTTTACCATTAAAAGGCATTTTGTGAGAAAGCTGTAATAAGAGACAAGAGTGCATATTATTTCTAAAGTTTTTTATGTGAATGGTTCCCCTAGAATGTTTCTGATCTTCAAACATTTTCCGTAGAATAAATAACTTATAAAACACGTTTGTACGAAAATCAAAAAAAAAAAAAAAAATTTATTCACACAAATATTTTGTTGTTGTCAAGCCTTCTCAAGCTTTCTCAATTTCTTTTACCTGAGAAACAACAAACACACTTTGACCGGAAAAGAGAACAAAAAGCTTTTCAAAAACAAAATAAGTAGACCTCTTTTACCGGAATTTTTTATAAAAAAAAATGTATACACTTAAATTGTATGTGAAAAACGTCTCTCTTATACCTAAATTTGCCATATAAGATTTCTTTTAAGCCTTAATTTTTCAATAGAAAATTTCTTCTATACTGAATATTTTTTTAATGACTTTCTTGTGTATCAAATATTTTAAAAAGTTTTTCTTTAATGAAAATTTCTATCATTCTAGATTTGTTCAAGTAAATTTCTCTTATACCTTATGTTGGTACAGAAAAGTTCACATAAACTAGAAATTACCATGATATTTTTTTGTTTTACTAAAATTTTCTACAGAAAATAGCATACTACAGTGAAATCGCCCTTAACAGACACCTTCTTTCCTAAGCGGACTTCCCTCTTCGAAACATTAAGTTTTCCTGAATGAATATTGCCCTTGTACGGACACAATACAGTGGTCCCCGCGGTGCTCAGTCATGAGAAATTCTGCTGTTTCCTCAAATGTTCTGTAGTAACCCCCCCTTAAATTAAAATGCACTGCCTTTTTAAAACGCCGTTTTCAAATGACGTAGCATTTGGTTGGACAGGTAGGTAGGCAATATAAAAATATTTCTCTTATACTACATACTAACATAGAAAATAACCCTAAATTAGAACTTGTATCCTCTCAAAGTTAATTTTTTATTGATATTTTCTTTTATGCTTTTATTTTTTTAGTAATTTAATTTATTTAAAAACTTTCTATGGAAAACTAAAATTTTTAATCACCCTCTTAGAGTTTTCGCTTGAAATCAATATGAATAAATATAATGTTTTTTTTCAATGCATATAATGATGATATTTGTTTTAAAACAAATACATGTGTTGTATTTATAAATATTTTGTATAAAATGCAGTATAAAATACACACACAAACATGCAAAAAGTAAAACATATCAACACACAGATACAAAACCAACTTTTGAAGTAGACATTAAACTACTTATACTTCGTTATTTGAAATGCTATTCATATAGAGAAAAGTCTATCAATTCAAAAGAGATGTTTTTTTTTCGATATTAAAACAATAAACAGTGGGACCTTGATAACAGGTATTCGTTTTTGAAAATGTAATAAAAGTTCTGGGTCAATTTTAGAAACAGTTTTAGTTAAAACTCTGTTTGATTTTAGTTGTTTTTTTTTTTGTCATATATTTTAAAATTGTTGTGTTATTCGAGCACCCACTGTTGTTTCCGCTTGCCATTAAAATCATCTCCTTATAAATACAAACTTGTGTTTGTGCTTAAATGAAATACAAAACAAAATAAATGGAGCAGAAGTAAAACTGCAATATGTTCTTTTTATTTGGCCTCCCTCTCAGTCTCTTCTACTCTTAAGCCTTTTCTAAGCTCTTCAAATTCTAAATGGTCTTTTCATTAGTATAAGTTCCAATACAAATGTTGGTATGAGGCTGTATGTGCTAAAATTTGTATTGCAAAATATATATTATTGCCAGAAGCCAACTATAAGTATCCTTGTGTGTTGAAATTTTTTATAAAGGATTTTTTTATTCATTGCCTTTATTTTTCGTTTTTGCTGCCTTCTAATTTTTTTCCAAGTTCATTATTTATTAGAATTTTGGCTAATTATCTAATCTCTCTTTTGGTTTTTTATTTCTCTCTCATAATTTTTTCAAATGAATTTGTTTTAATGACTTGATATAAAACTAGTAAAGATTAGTTTTTGTGCAATTGAGTTAAATATTTTTACAGTGTGGAAGATAAGTGAAATATCGCCTTTTTAGATTAACAGCCGCTAAAAGCTGATAAGTGGGAAATGTCTTTAATAAAAGTTCTAATAAATAAGAAGAAATAAACAATATTAAGTTATAAATTGATTTTTTTGACCTTTAGACATTTTTCATATTTAGTTTATAAATTTAGACTGCAAATATAGACTGCAGTATAAGAGAAATTTTCTATATAAAGTTTAAATAAGAGACATATTGTTTATACAAATATTTAGAAATTTATTAAAAATGTTTTATAATACAATAAAAATTTTCTTTGAAAACTTTCACAAAAAAAAAGATTTTTATTGGAATATTTTCGGCTTAAGAAGCATTTTTCTCGACAATTATTTATAGAATATTAACTAAAAGAACATTTTTCTTAAGGAAATTTTAAGCAGAAGAAGAATTTTCATTAGAACATTTAAAGTAAAAAAAAAACTATAGAAATTTGTTATCAAAGGTTTTCTTAGCAGTCAAAAAATTTCATTAATAAGATTTAGTTTTGTGTTTAAAAAAAAATAAAAAACCATAAAAAATTGCGATAAAGAAAAAATTTTGCATAAAAGAGATTTTACTTGAATAATAACATAAAATATAATATGTGTATAAGAAAAAAATATGTGTATAAAAGATATTTTTTAAGAGAAATTTTTTATAGAAAATGAGGAATAAGAAAAATTTTATAAAAAAAAAAAAAAATTCTTTAAAAAATGTTGTATATAAACAAATTTAATGTTAAAAATCTCTATTTAAAATGTGTGTATAAGAAGAATGTGCGTTTAAAGTTTTGTGTAAATTTTGTGCCTCTAGTCTGTTTCACTACAACGAACTGAAGCTCTAAGTTTTATTTGCGCGGTTAATTATGTTATAATATATTTTGTAACTCTTGAAAAATTTCTATAAAAAATGTGTGTAGAGAACATTTTTCGTTAAAAAACTTAAGTATAAGAGAATTTTTGTATGGATAACTTTTAGCATAAGGAAATATTATACATATATATTATATTATTATATTTTTTTGTATTAAACAAATTTCCTATTGGGGTGTATTAATTTTGAATAAATATTACACGGGAGTGTTACCCTTTGCCTGTTTTTTTTTTTTTTTAATTGAATTTAAATTGAAAAAATGGAAATACTATCGGGAATTTTAATTCATAGTTACGTTGATAGAAAATGTGTGCATAAAAACCTTCTATAAAAAAAAATTGCGTATAAGAGAGAGAAATTCAATTTGTAACGGAAATTGTTTATAAAAACAGTTATTGAAGATTTTTAGTATATAGAAATTTTATATAGAAAAAAAACAGTATAAAAGACTATATAAGAAAAACATTTCTTTAAAAAAAAATGTTGTTTTAAAGAGATAGAATAGACTATTTGTGTATTGGAGAAATATAATTTCTTTGTAATTGAATAATCGAAAGCTAGAAATAAAATTGAACAACTTTGGTACTTTCCAAAGCTTATTCTGAAAAAAACATAAACTTATTCACTTATTGAATCATAACGTTCATTATATTCCACTCTGTTTGTATATGAGATTTATTCTAATAAAAATTTCAAAATAAATATTTTTTTTTTTTTAAATTTAGCTTCAAAGAAGTTTTGTATGTACTAGAGAAATTTTTAATAAAAAAAATTTCGTTAATTTAATACAAAAAAATTCGTATAAGAGAAAAAAATCGTATAAGAGAATTTTTTTAGGAAAAATTCCGTATAAGAGAAATTTTGACAAAAATATTCAAAGAAAGTGACATTTATTAGAGAAATTTGAAACGAATTTTTGTGTTATAAAAAATTTATCGATTTCTTTCAAAGATCTTTTCGCCAAATAAATTTTTTAACAGAGTTTTTCTTTTTAAGTAAATTCGTACATGTTATTTATTTCGTATTTCCTAATAAATTTGAAAAATAAATACTTTCACTAGGATTTTATTTCCATTTCCTTGGCTCTTACCTTCCCTATATCACCTTCACTCATATTTTAATAAAAAGATTCTTTATGCGGTTATGACAAATGACTGCAGAATACATTTTCAATTTTCTCCTTTAACAAATCACTTTCATTTTTATTATAATATTTTTGCTTGTACAATAAATAAATCATGTCATTTTTTCCATCTTAAAAACGAAGAACATTTTTATTTTTTATTCAAAATATAATTTACATGCATGCCACAAGAGTATCAATGGCAAATGAAATAGAAAAGTATGAAACAGGCAAACACACTGCACAGCAGCCGTTTGGAGGAAAGAGACGAAGACACAGAAAAAAACAAGGATTTTAAAATCTAAAACTAAATAAAATGATAAACCTATAACCGGAATGTTTGTCATATTTCTACAGCTGCTTGTCGCTTGTTTTTTTTTTTCTCCCAGCATTCTGTTGTCTATTTTTATTCAATTTTATTCTACAGCTCGTTTAAAATAATAAAAACATAGAAAATTTTAAGAAAAAGAATAACAGAAAATTTCGACATTGACACTGACACCAACCAACCAACCAGCCAGCCAGGCAGCAGCAGCAACCTTAACACAATTGAGGCAGAAAAATCAACCCCAATGACATAGAGACTTAAGCGCGCACACATATATGCACCCTTTAATACCCCAATACCTGCAAATAAATATGTATATGTATGTATAATTTTTGATATTAAAAAGTAAAGTTACCTTCAGGCATTTAAGTGACTGGTATGCAAACTAAAAAAATGATTTAACATGTCAGCAAATTTTTCCAAACCATCTAAATATGACATCCAACAATAAATACACTCGGATTTAAACACAGGTACGACCTTAACAAAGATACAAAACAAACACAAATAGTCATCTTTAACCTAAAAAATTACGGCTGTGGAAATTCACTCACACACACACCCAAACGCAAGCACTCATCTCATATGAACGCAGCACTATTGTATTTTTGAATGTGTGTGAGAGTTGTTTGGTTTTCCGGTGTTTAAGAAAGGAAAAATATTGCTAAATATATAAATGTCACCAAAGTACAGTAAAAGTTACTAAAAATCTATACAAAACCAACCTTGTAAAGAGATTTTCTATATAAAATGACTCTTATACAAAATGATTCTATTGAAAACTACTCCTTTTAAACAATCCCTTTAATACGAGAATTTTTTAAAGAAAACTGGTCTTAAGAAAAAATTTTCATTAAAAAATTACTCATACGTAAATTAGTTATAATAAATTTCATGCAAAATTATAAAAAATACACTTTTAAACATTAATTTTGTATTGAAAATTAATTTTAGACAACAATTTTCTATTTAAATACACTTATACGAAAGTAACATATACAAAATTAGTACTTTGCAAAAATTATCTATAAATATTTACTCTTATACAAAAATCTCCCATTTTAAATGACAATTTAGGATAAGTTCCTAGAGCAAAATTGCTTTTTTTTACAAAAATGTTTATAGAAAATTACTCTTTACGAAAATCTTTTATAGAAATAATATTCTCGTATTAAGAAAATTTTCTATTGAAACCGACTCTCTTTTACAAAATAAAAAAAAAAAATATTCTTAAGCAAAAATTTGACATTGAAAATTACTCTTATACCAAAATTTTCTATTAAATAATGGTCTCTTATATAAAATTTAAAAAAAAACCTACTTTAAAACAATGTTGTATAGAAAATAATTCTTTTTAAAAAATGTTCTATCATTAACTTTTAATTTAAAAGGTTTCTATAGAATAATACTTCTTATTAACAATTAGTCCTTCGCAAACATTATCTATAAATATTTATACCTACACAAAAATTTTTCATAGAAAATAATAATTTAAGAAAAGTTTCAAAAGGAAAAATTCTTTTTTTACAAAGAATTTTATAGAAAAATACTCTAATACGAAAATCTTTCATAGAAATGTACTCGTTTACGAAACATTTTCTATGGCACAGGTTATCATATACGAAACTAAGAAATTAATATTCTTAAGCAAAAACTGTCTATTATAAATTATATATAAATTACTTATACAAAACTTTACGGTTGGAGAATTGTCTCTTATTAAAAAAATACTACTACTATTCAAAAATGTTGTATAAAAAATTATTCTGATATAAAAATTTTCTATTAAAATTAACATTTCATTTAAAAAGTTTCTACAGAATATTACTCTTATACGAAAATCTTCTTTAGAAAATTACACTTATACGAAAATAACCTATGAAATATTATTCTTTTACACAAATTACAAATAATTTCTCTTATACCAAATATTACTCCTATACAAATAATTGCTCTTATACAAAAAATTTCCATGGAAAAAAACTAACCAATAAATAATTTCTCTTATACAAAAATTTTCCGAAAAAAAAAAATACAAAATTAAATAAAATACTACAGAAAATTGCTTTTATTATAAAAACTTTAAGAGAAAATTACACTTATACGAAAATCATCAATATAAATATACTCTTATACAAAAAATTTTCTATTAAAAAAGGCTCTCTTCTACAAAAGTGTATATTTAAAATTACGCATATACAAACATTTTATAATTTTTACACAGATTTGCTATAGAAAATTCGTTTGTTCTAAAAATTTCTATAGAATTTTACTTTAATTTCAAACTGTATAAAGAAAATGTTCTTCTTCTTAAATTTTATACAGAAAAATTCTTAAAATTTAGATATATAAGTCTTTCTATAACACTGTACTGAAATTTTCTATTAAAAAATCTTTTGTATTCTAATTTTCTTTTATACTTAAATTTTCCCAAAAAAAAATCACAAATACAGAAATACTCTATAAGCAACATTTAAAAAGAAAAAGTTCCATAAATTTTTAATATAAAAATAAATTTTTCGCAGTCAACTTTGAATGAAAAAAATTATTTAAACAAAAATTTCTTTTATAAAAAAATTCTCTTAAAGAAATTTCTCTTAAAAACAAAAATTTGCTAAAAATATTGCTATTTTTTTCCTCTGACTGCTTTTTTTTAAACCCACACCGCAATAGCAGAGAGGGTGTTATGAGCTGCTGTGTGCAAACTAAAAAAAATTGGTCCTAGACCTATCCGTCCGTCCGGCTATAAGGCTGGCTGGTTGTCTGTCCATGTAACCTTGTGTGTAAAGTTCGGGTCGCAATTTCGAATATAAATATATAAAATTTGGTTCATCCGTTTCAATTGACAAAGTCTATTGAAAATGGTGTAAAATGTTGCCCATAATTTCACATGGCCATATGCAAACTTCTTTCCGGAATAATATTTGTGCTCATAAACTATTAAATTATGATAACTTCTATAATAGCAACTTTGTCCTGACGAAATTGTACTGGTAGGTCCAGTATTGACCATAGATCCCATATAAACCCCCTTTCCCAAATCGCTTCAAGAATATTAAATCTCATATAGATGCTGATATTTAGGTAACAATCAGCAGAAAGAACTCTCATATGAATATTAATCTCATAACATAATTTTGTTTCACCGTGCTTTGGTTGGCCATTCCCAGATATGGAACACTCTCGACAATTTGTCTTTCTATACTGTGGTGCAGGGTATCAAATCATGGGGCTTGACCGACTATATTTTCTAACATGTTGTATGTATATATGAATGAAAGTTGAAATTATTTATAACATCAGCAGTGTATTGTGCCGGAAGCTTAAATGTACTCATACATAAACATAATTCTTGCACATGAATTCATCTAAACATAAACAAACACATGCACTTTTTCATTGTCACACAACTGGGGTGAGAGTCACACATGTGTACAAGAGCAATCCCACATACGCAAGAAAACATTGACTGATAGACTATAACAATCGTGACTGCAGACATTTCTTGTTTTGCTTGGTTCTCAATGTTTTGTTTTCCTTTTCAATGGAACTGTAAGTAACTGCAGTCGTGTTAGTAGAAGTTTGCGTGTGTGTGTGTGTGTGTGTGTGTGTGTGTGTGTGTGTCTGTACTTTGGTAAAGGAAAGTTAACTCTACTCTTTTCTTCTCAATTTCATTCAAAATGGCAGGCGGTTTTATGTAAGAGGGTTTAGAAATTTAAGAAGAATGAATGCATGTAAATGTATTGTTTGTGAGGTATTTTTGTTAAATTTGTTTTTTCTAGAATATTTTAACTAACGTCAAGTTAAACAAAAAGTATAACAACAAATATCTAGTATCTAGATATTTGTAGTAACAACATTTAAATAAACTTAATAAGATTTTCTATGTCAATTGCATGTAGATGATGCTTTAGGTTCTTCAAACAACTGCATAGTAAAATGGAATTAAATAACGCATGTACTTGCAGGTACTTCTAGCGGTTGAAAAGTAGTTGTACCTTCAACTCTCAAGTAGAAGATAGAGAGTGATAGTATTTACACTCGCATTAGTAAACATGAGAGTCTTTAGTTTTATTCATTAAAAAAATTTTAATTATGTTTTAAGGTTAAGTTTATTTTAAGAAGGCCATTAACTTTTAATGTTAGAAAATTTAATTTTTAGAATAGTAATTTTATTCATTTCTTAGACAATCTATATATAAATAAATTCTATTTTTTATATTTCTTAAATAGAAACGTTTCCTCTACTGAAAAATAAGACTAATAAGCTAAATTGTTTGCAGCTGACATCGCAAAAATTAATAATTTTATACTCCCTCTTTCAAAAACAAACATAAAAAAATTAACGAGTTTTCTGTTCTACCCCACCTCTTAAAAAAATGCACTAATTTTATGTCTTTTCTGCTGACAAGACACAAACAAGCAGCTGAAAGAGGGGAAATCCAATGAAAAATATATTTGAAATGCAAAAAAAAAATTTATATGAAACATAAAATAGTATTATAATAGCAACAACTAATAAGGATTAAATTAAAAAAAAAAAAAAAAAATAAACGAAAAATATTAATAAACGTTTTAAAAATATTAACAATTTTTGTACATGACAGACGACTCCCTAAAGCCACAATAAACACTTAAACGTATGAGTAATATTTTTTATTAGAGCAATCATCTCAAAAACACTCATACGCAAAGGAACTCAGCAATAAAATTTTATATAATCCATAACGCTTGAAAAAATATGTACAAACTTTTTTTGAAATTATCTTTAAGAAAGTAAAAGAGAAAGTAGAATGGCAATTGAAACTCCTGTATTTAAAAAACAAGATTAACATGTACATAAATTGTCTTTCACGTAACAAAAAAAACATAAAAATTTTTCTATAAAACATCGCTTTTAACCGAAAATCTTCTTAAGAAATTGACGCTGATTTTATAAATGTCTATTTAAATTATTCGAATATAGAAATTTTCTGTAGGAAATTCTTTGAAAATTAAAATTTGCTATAAAATATATATGTTCCATAAAAATTTATATTTCCTATAAAATTTTACATTTTCTGTAAAAGTTTAATTTTTTACAGCAATTAAAATTTTATTAAAAAAATTTTAATTTTTTTAAAAAAAATTTTAATTTCCTATAAAAATTTAATACCCCCTTAAAATTTTTTTAATTGTATTGAGAATTATTTTCTTTTACAATTTGAATTTCTAATCAACTTTAAAATTTCCTATAAAAATGTACATTTCCTATAAAATATTTAAATCTTTTATAAAAATTTAAATTTTCTAAAACATTTAAATATTTTCCATAAAAATTTAAATATCCTATACAAATTAAGTTTGCTATAAAAATTTAGTTTCCCATAAAGATTAAAATATTCAAAAACAATTTAAATATTCTATAAAAATCTAAATTACCTCTTAAGGTATTAATAATCTTTAGGCTAACAAATTTAAATTTCCTATATCAAATTTAAATTTTCAATAAAAATTTAAGTTTCCTATAAAAATTTACAGTTTGTAGAAATGTTAAGAAATTTTCATTTCCTATAAAAATGTTAATATCCCATAAAAATGTACAAGATTTTGTTAGTCGTGCTTAATTCTCAATTTCTATTATTGATAATCCCATAAAAATTATTATTATGTATCATTAAAAAATAATTTCCTATCAAAATATTTCATAAAAATTTTAATATCCAATCAACATTAAAATTTTATACAAATATTTAAATTTCCAAATTTTTAATATTTTTAATTAGGCTTAAGTTCATCAAATTTAATTTTCATTAAATTATTTTTATGAAGAAAGGAATTTTACAACATGAAAATTAATTAAAATTTACTGATAATTTTTCATTCTTGACTCAATCTGGGCTCGAACCCAGGCGTTTATACGGACAGGTTACCCTGACATGTTTCGATTGCAACCACTCAATCTCCTCAGAGGGCTTGCCGTTTAACACTCGCAGCCATCGACAACTGCTGACGTCATTAGTCAAACATCAATCCTTAAACCAAATTTTATTTAACCTTTGGTAGATCGAAATTTGCTTTGAATGATTATCTATTTTAATTTATTTTACATGTTCTTCCTTTACTTCTGTTTTTTCGTACTTTTGGCACGAGCTCTATGTTTGCATTTGTCCTTCAAGTTGTGCTGAAAAGGTCAGCAAGAAAAAGAAAGACAAAAAAAAATGAAAAAACAAAACAAAATATGTACTTTGAACTTCAAGAAGAATTCTTGACAAAAGTACGAAAAAACAGAAGTAAAGGAAGAACATGTAAAATAAATTAAAATAGATAATCATTCAAAGCAAATTTCGATCTACCAAAGGTTAAATACAATTTGGTTTAAGGATTGATGTTTGACTAATGACGTCAGCAGTCGTCGATGGCTGCGAGTGTTAAACGGCAAGCCCTCTGAGGAGATTGAGTGGTTGCAATCGAAACATGTCAGGGTAACCTGTACGTAAAAACGCCTGGGTTCGAGCCCAGATTGAGTCAAGAATGAAAAATTATCAGTAAATTTTAATTAATTTTCATGTTGTAAAATTCCTTTCTTCATAAAAATAATTTTCTATAAATATTTAAATTTCCTATAAGAATTTAGATTTCCTATAAATTTCCTTTGAAAAAAAAAATTTTCTAAGCAATTGAATAATTTCTATATCGCAAAAAAAAATTCAAGTTTCCTACAAAATTTTAATTTCCTATAAAAAAAATTAAGTCTTCTATTAAAAATTTACATTTTCTGTATAAAAATATAATTTGTACAAAAATTAAAATCCTTAAAATCCTTATAAAAATTTTAATTTCCTATAAAATTTTAAATTTCCCCTAAAAATTACTATCATTAGAATTTATTTTTATTTGCTGAATGTGTTAATTAATAGACATTCTATGCAAAGATCTTCTGTATGGAAAAAATTGTGATTTTTTTTATATAGAAAATTTGTTAGTACTTAAGAATTATTCTACTGGATAGCTTTTATTTTTCTGTGTAAAAAAATTTCCAGCAATTGCCAGCATTTTATGCATTTTCTTTCTGTTGTATATTTTTCTTAAACTCTTATACATGTTACTACTTATTACTCTCTATTAGGCATTCAACTGGTAAACAAGCATTTTCGTAGTCAATGCAAGACCAATTTCATTTGTAATATGTCACTTTTTCTTAAACAAAATGAAAGGAAATTTTCTTGATGGCAGCAATAAAAACTCAAATGGAGGAAAAATGTACGCTTACGTACTCGTAAAACTTAAGCTGCAGAATATAAAAGTGCTGGATATTTAAGAGAAATTTAAATGCGGATAAAAAAATTACACTCGCTTAAGAATTTTTTTCAAGTGACTTTCTTTTTTTATTATTTATGGCATAATCAAGAGACAAAATTAATGGCAATTATGGGAACAGTTTTCAAAAATTTAAAAGATAATTATACTAATTACGTAGTTCCTGCTGTGTCTACAATTTGAAATTTCCTCTACAAAACGAAATCTTTAATGCTGACTCATACTTTTTCTTTTGGCTTTTATAAATTATTTTAGTCATTTCTGGTAATAAAACTGTAGAACTGAAGAAATTACAGATAATTTAAAGGACAAGTGCCAAATCAAATAAGGATACTGTGCCAATGACATTCAAATACAAATAAATGCCTAAAGAACGTTTTCCTTTTCTTTGCCTCTCATACACGCATAACTCTCTTTAGTTTTATTTCTGCTTATTTGGCAGCAATTTAAAAAAAAACACAATTACAAGTATCAAATTGACCCCAGAACGTGCCACATAAACAAGTTCTTATTTTACCATTTCACTTTTTTTTTTTTTTTTTTTTTTGTTTATTTATTTCCCGACGTCTTTCCCTTTATGAACGCAGCTGCTTGGAACTGTTTTATGTGACACGGCAGCGGCTCAATGTGCTGCAAGATCTAAAGTGTTCGTGGTTTTTCAGAAATACTAGAAGAAAAAAAAACAGAACGAAAAACGGTTTTAGAATTACATTTATGATGAGTTTGTTTGTGTTTCTATATATTTTTTTTTTTTTTTTTTTTTGCCAACTTTCGATGTGTTGCCTTTCATCAAGCGGCAGACACAAGTTTCAGTAGACATACATACTAACTTACACACTTTTACCACTTTAACCCTGTTTTGCAGTAGTTGAATATAGTGATACTAGTGAAAAGGGAAGGATGTCCAAATTTTTTAAGACAAATTAAAAAAAAGAGAAATTTTTTTAAATTATCTCAGTAATACATGAAAATCTCCGCACAGAAAATTTCTTTATGAAATTTAAAAAAAAAAATTAGTATAATATTAATTATCTAAAGAAACTTTTGGTATAAGAGTTATTTTTTATAAAAAAAATTGCTGTATAAAAGTTATTTAAGTATAAAAAAACTAGTATAAGAGTAATTTTTTATTGACAATTTATGTACAAGAGTAACATCCTGCAGTTCATATAAGAGTAATTTTCTACTTGACATTTTTTGTATAACAGAAATTTCTTATAAAAAAATTTTGTACAAGAGTAATTCTAAAATTATCTAAAGAAATTTTTGGTATAAGAGTTATTTTTTTTAAAAAATTGCTGTATGAATGTTATTTAAGTATTAAAAAATTAGTATAAGAGTATTTTTTTATTGAAAATGTATGTATAAGAGTAACATCCTGCAGTTCATATAAGAGTAATTTTCTACTTGACATTTTTTGTATAACAGAAATTTCTTTTAAAAAAATTTTGTACAAGAGTAATTCTAAAAACAATTGAACAAGAATGATATAAGAGCAATTTTATGTACAGCACTTTCGTATAAGTGTAATTGTTTTTTATAAATTTTATAAAGCGAGTAATTTTTTTTAGAACACTTTTTTTTTAATTTTCTTTATAATATTTTCGTACATGAGTGGTTAGTCTTTAAAGACAAATTTGTATAAAAGTAAGTTTTTATAGAAAATTTTCGTATATAATTTACTCTTCAACAGAAATGATCATATAAAATAAATTTTATATAAAAATATTGCCATAAAAAAAAATTCTCTTTATAGAAAACTTGGCGGTAAAGGAAAAAATTCTCTATATAGAAAACGTTTGTATAAGAGATATTACTTTTATTAGGAATTTTCTTTAAAAAATATTAGTAAAAAGAGGAATTTTCTATACAAAGTTTTAGAGTAAGAGTAATTTGTATAGAAAAATTCCGTATAAGAGTATGTTCCTGTACCGAATTTTAAAATAATTTCCTATTGAACAGTTTTTGTTTAACAAAAACTTTCTATAAAAAAATGTATGGGTTATATAAGAACAATTTTATGTGCAAAACATGCGTATAAGAGTAATTTTTTGTAGAAATTTTAGAAAAGAAGTAATTTATTTTAGAATATTTTTTAAAAAAAGTGTCGTATAAGAGAATTTTCTTAAAAAAGAATTCGTATAAGAGTTATTTTTTATGGAAAAATTTCTTGTAAGCTTAACTCTTCTACAGAAATTATCGTGTAAAACTAAATTTCCTTAAAAAACTTTTCTATAAGCTAAAAATTCTATAGATAATTTTCCTATAAGACTGATTTCCCATTGAAATTATCATAAACAAGTAATTTTCTAAAGAAAACTTTTCAAACAAAAAGAATTTTTTGTAGAAAATTTTCTCATAAACGTATTTTTCTTATTAAATTTTGGCTGTTCTTCCCCACGACCGTTTTAGTTCAACTTTTAACATCATCAGAAAAATATGACAAGTGTATTTTAACTTGATGTACTTGATGTCTAAGCAATAAACCGACAAAAAATGTTGTTAAATAGAAAGTTTTTATATAAAAATAGAGTATTTTTTAAGAATCTAAAAACGCTGCTCTGGTTGAAATGATGTTGCCAAAAAAAAAATAAAAAAATTCTTACATTCCTTTTGAACTCAGTCTTTAGCTGGTTAAGAAACATAAGTGGGTTTGACAAAAACAAGCCAATTCACGTTTTATTTATTTTCTATTTTTCTAAGACGGTTAAAAACCAATTTCTTGCATTCTATGGCCGTTTTTCTACTAAAATAAATTCGTTTAGAATATCGCGTTTTTCTCAATTTTGTCGCTATTGTCGTCTCCAGCATTAAAGAACAAACAATTTCAAGTTTGCAAAGTTTGTTAAGGGTCTTTGTGTCAAGGTTTCTTATGGTTTATTCACAGTTTGAATGCATTTTCTTTTTTTTTATAAATCTTTTTAGACCACAATTAGTAAAAGGAATTTTTGGGGTGGCTTAAGAGCATAGAAAAATTCTGTTAAACTTATGATTTATTTTCATATCTTAAAAAGGGAGTTCGTTAAGGAGGTTGTACTGGAGGTATTATACCATTATAAAAGTGCTCCGCATCAATCAAATATGATGAAGACGAGACAGGTTGCAGTTCTAAGGCATCAATCAATACTTGGCATAAAAGAAATTGAGAAATTGAAAAGTAAAATAAGTTTAAAAGGGAAAGATATAAAAATGTTAAATGTTCTTAATTTCTTATACTTGTTCTTATAGTTCAGTTTCAGTTCTTTCTAAGTTTTCGGTAAGGTCTAAAAAACAAAATCGAGTTCAATTCTAGTTCAGTTCTAGTTCTAGTTCAGGTCTAATTCAGTTATAGTTCAGTTCTTGTTCAGTTCTAGTTCAGTTCTAGTTCAGTTCAAGTTCAGTTCTAGTTCAGTTCTTGTTCAGTTCTAGTTCAGTTCTAGTTCAGTTCTAGTTCAGTTCTAGTTCAGTTCTAGTTCAGTTCAAGTTCAGTTCTAATTCAGTTCTTGTTCAGTTCTAGTTAAGTTATAATTAAGTTAAAGTTCGTATCTGGTTTGGTTTAAATTCAATTCTATTTTGGCTCTAGTTTACATCTTTTTCAGGTGTATGAAGTTTGATTCTAGTTTATTCCCTGTAGAGTTATACTTCAATACAATTACTAGTTCATCTCTAGCTCTGTTAACGGTTGATATTTTGCAGGAGTTATGAAACTGGAACAAGTTTTCAGAGAACAAAAGTAAAACATAGACTTATGTGTAGTTTATAGAACACGAGCGCCTTACTCGTCCGTTCAACTTACATTTAAAATAAAAACAAATTTCGAAATTTTTTGTTTTAAATCTAAGTTGAACGGACGAGTAAGGCGCTCGTGTTCTATAAACTACACATTAATTGCTTTAAAATTATAATTAGAAAACTCACATTTATTAAAAATTTCAGGTTCCTTGTCCCTCTGCTTAAAGCCAATTATAACAATAACCATTTTGTTTATTATTTAATCAATTTCTTCCTTATTTTCAAAAACAATACTTGATTGTGTGCAAATTAGTTCTTTAAATTCCTTTGAAATTTTTACAAATTTCTTCTTCAATAATTTGCTCAACTCTGTGGCAATTTGCCAACTTTTTTTCCTATTGAAAAAATATATCTAAATTGTTGTAATAATTTTTTTTTTATTTTTTTTTTTTTTTTTTTGTTTTCTATTTAAAATAATAATAAAAAATAAAATGCATCTCATCAAATATAAAACGCATACTAATGCCTCAGTGACACTGATGATGATGATGATGACGACGACGATGAAATTTCAAACCACTAACGAAAGAATGACAAAAAAAAGCCACCAACAAGGAACTATCAAGAGACCAAAAACATTTTATAATAAAAAAGTGGAATATAAAAGTTATGAATATAGAAAAAAAGGAATCAAATTCAAACTTAATATCAGCAAAAATTAAACAAAGTAAAAGAAAATTATCAAGTAATAGAAAAAATTTATCATTGAAAAAATAGACTTGATAAATATGGCCAGTAATAAAAAGGAACTAATCAAAAATTCCTCTTAATGTAAAGAAAGAAAGAGAAGAAATTATTAAAAAATGAAAGATTTTGTTTAATAATTTTTTACTTTTGATTGTTAAGAAAATTTCATTTGAAAGTGTTGGTAGCTATTTAGTTTAGTTTAAATTCAGTATTAGTTCAGTTCAAGGTTAAATCTAATTGCTTACTAGTTTAGTACTAGTTCGGCTCTAGTTCAGTTTTTGTTCAGTTTTTGTTATACTCACACCACAATAGTGGAGAGGGTCCCTGAAGCTAAAGTCGTTACTAGTCTTGGACTGGTTTATTACTAGTTGTTAGACGTTGAAAAATGCGAAAGATGATAAAATTTCTGCTGGGCAGCTTTTTATGTGGCGTCGTTTGTTTTATCAACAACAACAACAACACTACTAAAATTAATAAAAAAAAACGATTTACTACTTGTTTGTTGTAGGGACAACAACAACTCTACAAATGTAGATAAGAGAAACAACAACAACACTGTTAGAAGAAAAACGGAAATTTTTTACTGGTTTTTGGGTTGACAAATTATTTTCATGTTTAAATAATAAATAAAAAGAAGGAAAATTCCCGTATTCTTTTTGTTAAAATTATTTAGTCATATACATCAAATTCTACAATGTAGAATGATGACGAAATCATATTAGGGCATTTTGCTGGTTTCTTATAACTGAGATTTCCCTCTGTAAGCAAAGGGGCTGGCTGGTTATCTGTTCATGTAACCTTAAGGGAAAAGTGCAGCTCGCAATTTTGAAGATAATCACCCCTATCGTAAATTACAAGTGGAATTTTTGTTCGCGTGTTAATGTGAAAAATTTTCCACGCTATCAGTTCCAGTGAATGTAATAAAAGAAGATTAAAAAAAAATTAAAAATCAATGAAATTTTTGTTCAAAAATATACACGTTTTAAAGAAAAGTTAAAATAATAAAGCAAAATATTAAGTATTGGAGGTATAGTTTGATTGCAACGTTAGTTTTTTGTAGTTTTTAAAGTTTTATGTAGTAAAATATTTTCCAAAATTCTGCCACCACGTCTGTCGAAAGCTTCACAAATCAGCAGCCAATCGACCTTTTGTATTGCATTTTGTTGACTAATATGTCGGTTTGTGCCTTATTAACGGATCCAGCCCTTAATATTTGATTTATAGGAGGAACTACTTACATACATGTTCTGTTCCCTAGCAAAAATAAAGTGAGCAAATTTAAGGGAAACGTGAACAAATTACGAGGGAATAATCTTTTCACGATAAGGGAAATTTTTCCCCGTGAACATTTTTTCACGTTATTATTCTCCTTTGAATAACCTTTTTTCATGGGAGTTGTTCATGATCGCAAATATGTGAAAAGGGGAAAAATTACGAGGGAAAAATTATTCACGATAGGGGTGAATTTGTTGAAATGTGGTACATACGTTTCATAGGGATGAAGCCTATTAAAAATGGTGTGAGTCGCTCAATTATTTCACATGACACCCATACAAACTTCTTTTCGGAATAGTCTTTGTACCCTTAAACTACATTATTATTTTAGTATTAAGATAAAGTTTGGTCCAAAAATTTTTTTTTTTTTTTGCAACATAAATCGCCTAATCAAATTTTCTGTAAAATCGGTCCCTATTCGGCCAAAGCTCCCATAAAGATGCTGCTTCCATATAGAAAATTAAGCGACGATAGATAGATACATATGTCGAAGGCTATACGCACCGCGACCCAGAGGATATTTTGTGCAGCCTATGTATCTCACCATGTCAGGTTCAGGCTGCTTATAAAGCCTATCACTCTGAAGACCATATATTTCAGTTGGGATTATCATTAACTCCCGAAAAATTTCCGCCTAGAAATCTCTAAGGCGGGACAGTAGCAGAGGAAATGTTCCGGCGTTTCGTCATCAATCTCACAGAATCTGCATCCTTGGTACTTACATTGCCCATTATAAACTGATGGTATCTGAGATCACAGTGATATAGCACAACAAGTGCCCTTCTACGGGATCGAGGTACAAATCTCTTGGACTGTCTTAACTTAGAAATGGACGTCCATGTGTAAAAGAGTTCACGTTCGAAATGTGTTTGTAACGTCCCCTTAATGTGACCAGCAGGGACGCCGAGGAAAGGCTGAGAGCCTATAAATGGACGTCGAGCGCCCCTGTTTGCCAAGCAATCAGCACTTTCGTTGCCCACATGGCCGGGTACACAACACAATTTCAAATCATTGTGTTGCCCTAGATCGTTCAGAGATCGTCCATGACCAACCTGGACTTCACCTCTCAAGAAGACAGTGCTCTGAGAGCGGCGATAACTTTTATTATATCCTGTATGTCAAAGACAAATTTTGTACTAGTGTGTGCAGAACTATCCATAGCTCCCATATAAGCCTCCGCTCTAAAATCGCTTTAAGACAAAAAAATTTCATAAAGATGTTGATAATATTCGGCACAAAGAATTCTTATGTTAATCTTATGTCCGATTTTCAGGATAGTATTTAAAACAATATCAAGTTAATTTTCATAACAAACTTAAATCGTATTTAAAACAGATTGGTTTTTTGAGTTTTATTTGAAAAGTCTTATTTAATTAAGGTAAAAGTATGGTAGCACTACTAAATACAAAAAAAAAAATTTTTAAAAAGTGTATTTATTTACAAGGTGGTCTGAAAAACAGCTGACTGTTAATGCTTTGCCTGTTGTTGTTGTATTGTTGTGATATTGAGGCCACCTTGCTAATATATTACAATGGAAACTTAAGTTGAAATTAAGTGTACCACATCGGTGACTTAAGTTTCACTTAAGTTTTTTGTGAAGACGAGAATTCTGTATTTCAAACGATTTAAAAAATAAATGTGTTTTAATATCAATCCTGAAAATTGGCCATTAATCTCAAAACACAATTTTGTTCTGCCGGATCCATGATTGGCCATGAGTCTAAAATAGGTATATACTGTGGTATAGGGTCTCAAATGAACAGGCTTGACCGAAAATTCATTCGTTCTTGTTAATTTCTAACTTAGTTTAAGTTTAGTTCTAATTTAGTTCTACTTCAGTTAAATTCAGTTTTCTAATTCGGTTAGAGAAACATATTTTTTTAATATTTTTCTTTTCTTATGACTGCAATTTAAAATTTGTCTGAAACAACTTAGAGCCTTAAGCTGGGATCACATAATTGCCGCAATGCACCAATTTTCACTCTTATTAATACCCCAATCGTGTGACTGCACAACCAAATGGCTCATGTACCAATCGAGGACAAATGCAACCCTGGTGCGGCAATCGTGTGACTGTTTGCTGTGTAACCGCGCGTCAATAAAAATAACAAAAATGCACCAATATTTATTGTGGTCTTGCGCGGCAATCAAACAACACAATACGCGCCAATATGTGCTTTTTTAATAAATTTACTTTTTTGTGTTTCGTTTAATAGGTAATGAAGATAAATATGAATTTATTTATTATGCACTTAAATTTTTCAATTAACAAAATATGTTCACAAGCATATTTAGCTCTTCAGTGCGAATATTTTTACTAAAGATATTTTTATGCGAAATTGTTGAACAAACTGTTAATTTTTAGAAATTCTTAAAAAGTTTAAATAAAAATATTCAACAAAAATTTGTTGAAGTGAACAAAACAACAAGAACTTTCAAACAAACAAAACAGCTACCACAACAGCTGTTTTCGCAGTTAACACAAGTAAGAACAATCGTGTGACTGTGCTGTGGGCAACTAGCGGCAATTAAATGTGCTTAAAACAGGGCAATCGTGTGATTTCTGAAAATTTGATTGGTACAATTTCATTATTGTGCGTCAATAAAGCACAATAAAAATTGTGTCATTTTGGTGCATTTGCGGCAATCGTGTGATCCCAGCTTTTGGCTACTTTTGTTAATAGTAAGTTAGATTTAACTTGGTCCTTATATCACAAAATAAACTGATCATACTACCAGACATATAAACAGTTTTTTGTAAGATGTTTTATTATAATCGAAATAAATATTGGAATTAAAGGAAATGATTATTTAGTTTTCTTGTTGGTCCCGTTTTTTTCGTCAAATATTTGACAAGTGTGACTGTAGCTATAGTTTTAAAAATAAAACCGGTTTATAAAGGGCTTATGAAACGGATTTTCTATGAAAATTTGTTTAATATTACAAAATGCTGGCATATTTTTATTGTTTTTTTTTCACCCGAAGAACTTTCCTGCAAGTTTTTTGGAGGAACGTATGAGGGTTAGATAATCAAAAACTGCTGAATTGGCTTTTAAAATAATAAATATTTTATTAATACTTCTTCATGTAATTTATAATGTTTTCTCAAAAAACTTTAAGAACAAGCAAAAATATCTCAAATATATCAAAATATTAAAGGAAAATTAACATAATCAAACTTTATTTACAAAAGTTTTAAACAAACAAGTTTAAAATACAAAGAAACTTCACCTCGAGCAACTCGTGTACTCTTTTGATTTTTTATTTTGTACAAAATGTCTACCCCAGACCCAGAGGTAAATACAGAAACACCACCATCAGCAGCGGCAGCAGCCCTTAATACAGAGGTAAGTTGGTTAAGTTTCCATTTCAAGTATAAACAAAATTTGAACAAATTTTTTGTTTTGTTTATTTATTTTGTTTATTTAGTTTTCTTGTTGTAATTTTTATAATTAAAAATTTTTGTTTTTGCAACTGACTTTGATGGCTTTTAGCCCAGATAATTTTTTTTTAGTTTTGTAAATTTGTTGTTGTGTTGGTTGGATGGTCTGCATTTTTTTTATTGCAATTTTTTTAAGTTGCTTTAGTTTTTTATGTTTTACCATTAAAACAAAAAACTTAATGCACAAATAATTATTTAGTTGAGTTAATTAAATCTAATAGAGTTTCTTTTATAATAATTTAATTACATTTTAATACCCTACAACAGGTGATGTTAAGTTTGTTATTTCTCATGAAACCAGTATTTATTTTAAACTTTAAAAAAATTATAAACAGGGGTGTTCTGGAAAAACGCAAAACGCAAGAATTTGAAATTTGTTTTTAAAACACTTTTAATCTAAATTTTATAAGTTTTGTTTTGTATAATATTTGTCATAAAATTCTTCTGTTACAGAAATCTTATTAAAAAACGATGTTTAAAATTCTTGCGTTTTCGATTTCCGGAATACCCCTGATAGTCTAGGTACCTAAACAAATCCACATCGATTCAGCCACGTTCGTCTGTTGAAATGGTTTTTTTTTTTTTTTTTTGTCACTACACAGAAAAAATAATAATTGGTTTCAATAAAAAAATTTGAGATATTAATTACAAAATTAAATAAATTTGCACCAGTAAACAAATTAATATAGCATCAATTAAACGTTTTGTTCACTTGATTAAAAATTTAATTAACTTAATTAAACGTTTAATTCATTTGATTAAACATTTAATTCACTTGGTTAAACGTTTAATTCACTTGATTAAACGTTTTATTAACTTGAATAAATTTTTATTTATTTTATTTTTCATTAATGCTTAAATTGGTGAAAAATTTTGGAGAACTTTAGTTTAAAATTGTTAGAAACCTGTAAAATCAGTTACGTGAAGACAGTAGTATAAATTGAAATGCTAGCCAACATCCCAAAGAAAATTTATATATTTTTCATATTTCTATAGAAATTTAATAGTGTTAACTACCGAGTGTATAACTTAAAAAAACGGGAGAGACACAATTGATGACGTTTCTTTCACACATGGTTTGTGTCTTTAATAACTTATATGTATATATAATGTTGATAGTAAACATCTGTCATTTATTCTAACTTAGCTTTTGTTTTATTTTTGTTTCGAAATTAGTGTCGAGCATCATTTGCGATAGATTTTAATTTACTTCTTCAATCAAAAAATTGCAGCTTAAGCACATTGATTGCTGACCGAAGCTTAACCTGAGTATGGTCCATCGAACCTTAGGCGACCAGATTTTGAAAATAAAAGTAGCGGATATAAAGAAAAAGATTAAAAAATTTATTTGACTTCAAAATTTTTTACATATTTTACAGTCAAAATTTACAATCAAATATTTATATATGTATGTAAAGTAAATAAAAAAAAAACATATGAAAGGCTTAAATCACAAGGGATTCAAGTAACTTATAATAAATAAAAATAGAAAAAATCGGTTAAACAAATTTAAAATGCTATCTGAAATATTACTTTTTAATTAATAGATATCCTGAGATATATTTTAATCTGAACTTTACCTATCAATATGTTAAGTAAATTTTAGAAAAAAGGCACTTAAACCCCTTGTGCTTTAAGCCCCTCATATATAAAAATTTACATTTAATTATAAACAGGGAAACCAGAAATATGCTCTAAAAAACACGTTTTATGCGCATTATAAATGCAGTAAAAACTGGAAAATATGCCCAGAAAAATATTAAAAATATACCCTAAAAAATCAAAAATTGCAAATTTTAAAAACAAAATGTAACAATTTAATAACTAAATTTAAAAAAAAAACCAAAAATATTATCGCTTAAGCCCATATTAGATAAAAATTCATATCAGAGTTATTTGTGCCGAATATTATCTAGATATTAACATCCATATGGGTTTTTGTCTTAAAGGGATTTTATGTACGGCCGCTAAATTGTTAACAAATGTTAACATTTAAAGGAAGTTAAAGCTATTTAAGGATTTAGCTTTGGGCAAATGTGAAACGATTCGAAAATAATTTTATTTTCAGTTAAATATTTTTGGGGCGAATTTAATTTAAATACTATCATTATTAGATGGCTTACTGACACAAAGAGTCTTATTTGGAAACAAGCTTTAATGGGGAATATGTGAAATAAAAGAACGATTCTCACCATTTGCACACACCTCGTCCAAATTTGATCAAACTATCTGAAAGAATTGGAACTTGTACTTTGCGCACAAGGTTAACGTGGGCAGACAACCAGCCAGACGGACTGATAAACATCGTTGGATCACTTTAAAAAGTGATTTTGAGTCGATCGGACTACTAAAAGATTGGCCTACATTTCTATGTATTATATACATCGCATAAAATTTATCCTTAATGACAAACTGCATTGTCTTACAATTTGAGTGTAAAAATTAAATGTAGATGGCGAAATTGAAGAAACAGGGGTCTAATCACCGCATTCGATACTATCGGATGTTTTTGCATACGACAGACACTGACGTATCGAAAGAAAACTCGATAAATGTAATGTCGAGTTACTCGATAACGAATGCTATTATTTCAAATTCCATAATTTTCATTCGATATCGAGTTTCATGATACCAAAATAAATAATTTCGATCAATTTTGCTCGATATCGTATCACCGCATTAGACCCCAGAATTAAAAAAAAAAAATTCTGCGAAAGCTCCTATAAGCATCTAAAAAAATTTGATATTTTATATCAAGGCAAAATATGCGCTATTAACTTAAAACATGCTGCGAAAAAGCTCGTTTAACTAAATTATGCACAAAAATGCTGCAAACGGTAAAAATATGCAAAAATATGCACTAACAAATCGATGCCAAAATTCATAAAAGGCTCTAAAACGGATGAATATATTGTTAGTGCCTTCATTGGTCGCACAAGGAAAAACATGCTATTGCATATTTATGGTTTCCCTGCTTATAAATAAGTAAAAAATACAGAAACTTAAAAATTGATTGCACTAAATTATTCACAATTTCATACTGCAAGTCTATAAGAGTTCAGTAGGAGTATGAACAGAACAAGCACGACATGAAATTTTCCATTCGATTTGACACAAGAAACCAGTGACCACCGTGAAATGAAATTTATTTTAATTTATAAAAATAAAAACAAATATTAATCATGATTTTAAAAGTAAAGATGAAAGACACTGAAAAAAATAAAAAAAGAGGACACAAATTTTTTAAAAGACAGCCAGGTGATCGTCCTCTAAAAAAGAGTACGTATGGTTACGTTAATTGAACCTAGCGTGCGAAATGTGGGTTGAGCGGTTCAGGAGCAGTGATTTTCACATTTAAGGCATAGACCGGCCAAATGAGCTAAGAAAAAAAATCAAAGATGATGAATTAATTGAATTAATTTTCTGTGAGTTTGGCAATAATCTTAATGGAGTATCCATTTATATTGTTTTAAACCTGACGACCGACAAGTCTATAGAGATTAGGGAACTTATGAGAACGACAATGAGTGACTTGTTGTTGTGCGCTTCATCCGGACTGTTTTATAGACTTAAAATTAGCAGAGAATACTATTCATTTCCATTAAAAAACTACTGGAAAACTCAATTTCGTATTTAAAAAAAGTTCAAGATAAATTATTTTGAAATACAAAGTCAAAAGCTGGCCTTAATGAATGAATTAAAAGTTATGCATTAAAATATTTTTATAATAAGTCCATAATATTAAGGTCATACTTTAAAAGTTAAAACAAATTTATATATCCTTAAAAAATATTATTCTAATTCTTGTTGGAGGGTATTAAAGATTCGGCCTAGCCGAATTTACTCGTACATAGAACACTTTTACTTGTTTTAAATTTTTTTATTTTTCTTGTATAAACGATTTTAATCCCTCTTTTTGTATAAAACGCTTAATCTTTTTTTTAATTTATTTATATTTAAATAAATATTAAAAAAATAAGTATTAAATATAAATTTAATTGCAAATATTTTCAAAAAGATTTATCACTTTTTTAATTTATAATATTTTTTTTTCTTTAAACTAAAAATTGGTTGATTGCCAAAAAAAAAAAAGTTTAGACCCTGTTTGTTTTCAATCAAAATTAGATATCTTTCCTTTTATACGATTTGTTCTAGTTTCTTTTCCTCTTTTATTACTTAACATTTCGTTTCTTCATTTGAATGCTGTCAGGAAAAGATGATGATGCTGCTGTTATAAAGCAAAAAATTTGGTTGCTCATTAGCGAAATGATCTTTTCTTTAAAGCATGTGTTACCATGATAATGCATGTTCTTTGCATGCCTAAAAAAACAACAACTTTGAGTTAGTTGGCAACGGTCAAAAGAGTTTCCGTTTTACAATTTTTTTTTTTTTTTTTTGCTTTAAATTTTATTTCACTAATTTACATAACAAAACATGATGGTAATTAGGTTTTAAAAAGCATCCTTGATAGAAAAAAAAAATCCCAAAGAAAAGAACCAGGTAATTATGTGTAGTACATAATAGAAAACAGATTAAAAAAAAGAGGTTAGACAATAATTATAAAGTAAAAGAACTTTTTAAACCAAAATGGTAAAAGAGCTTAACTGTAAAACATTAAAAAAAAATCTAAAAACTACAATTTTCTGGATTTTTTTGAAATTCGGTAATTGATTTGTAAAATGATTCTTTTATTAGATAAAAGGTGATGTTTTGCAAATAAAAAGTACTTCGTAGTAAAACAGTTTTTTAGGAGAAAAAAATAGTTTTTTGGTAAAATATAAAAGTTTGATAAAATAATCCTTTTAAATAAATAATAACTTTTTTTTAGTAACAAAGTACTTTTTTGGTAAAAAAAAAGTATTTAAATAATGAAAAGGAACTTTAATCGTTAAAACTTAAATTTAAGGTCATAAGGTACAATTTTTTAAAAAAAGCACTTTTTGCTTATAGATACTTTTTTGTACTTGTTATAACAAGGTACATTTTTGGTAACAAAGTACTTTTTTGTTAACAAAGTACTTTTTTGGAGAAAAGTTATTTTAATGGTGAAAAGGTATTTTAATAGTGAAAAGGTACTTTAATGGTTAAAACTTAAATTTAAGGTCATTAGGTACAGTTTTTGTAAAAAAGTACTTTTTGCTAATAGATACTTTTTTTTAACCACAACCTTTTTGGATGTTTGTTGCTAATGACGTACTTTTTGGTCAAAAAGTACTTATTTTGCTTAAATATGTATCTACCTTTTTGATAAAAACTAGTTTTTTGCTAAAATTAGCTGTTGTTCTGGGAAAAAGGACAATTTTTGGTTAAAACCTACTTTTGTGGTAACAAAGTACTTGTTTGGTAACAAAGTACTTTTTGGTAAAAAGGTATTTTTATGATAAACAAATTTTTTTAATGGTAAAAAGTTTAATTTCGGGTAATAAAGTACAGTTTTTGTAAAAAAAAAGTACTTTTTTTGTTAAAAGATACTTTTTTGATTGAAACATAATTTTTCTTTAAATTCTACTTTTTTGTTAAATAGTTATGTATGTACGTTATTTGCTGAAGACGTACTTTTTTTGGTCAAAATGTATTTTTATTTTAATTACAACAACCCTTATGCTCACATTTTTGGGTAAAACGTACTTTCTTGATAAAAAGGTACTTTCTCCCAAAACAAATATATATTTTTTCTAGTTAAAAAGGTTTTTTTGTAGTTAAAGACACGCTTATGGTTATAATTAGGGTTTTAGGAAATAAAAATAATTTTCTCAGGATCCCGGTTATCCCGCCCAAAATGAAATTCAATGTACCGTACTTAGTAATATATTTATTTACAGTCTTATAAATTTAATATTCATCTATTTTGCGGCTGACTAACGAAATTTTTTAGTGTGTTTCCCGCTTACTATGTAATAAATAAATAAAAAAAAATTCGAAAGAGACCTCAATTTTTCCCATAATTTTAAGATTTCACCTTTTTAGTAGCTTTTTTCTGTTCTCTTTTTTTAGTTTTCTTTAATTTTTATTTGAAGCATGATCTGTTTTGCTTTAGTATCAAGTTTTTTTTTCAAATTTTCATAATAAATTATAAGTTAAGCCCATAAAAAACTTTGTTTGCTAAAAAAAACCCCCCCAAATGAATGTTAATGTTTTGGGTTTATATTGATTGTTTGATAGTTAAATCATCATCATTATGAATATAACAACAAATTGCTGCTTAGAAATTGTAAACATTTCCAAAACAAACAACTTCAGGAGCAGCAAAATCACAAGCATAATGGTTGGCCTTATAAGCCATTCCCAGCAACACAGGATTATGAGTTATTCAATAAGGCCGGTGATGAGAATCTTAGCCGGGGCTTTAGTTTGGAAAGTTATAATTCTTTGTATGAAGCAGAATTAAACGGTTGGTCGCAGCAGCACCAGCACTCACAGAAAAAGTATTTTGCTGTAGCAAATGCTGTTAATAGAGTAAATGGAATTCAACATATCATGTGTGATGATGAGCCCTGTGAGACTCACCTACAGCAGGCAGAAGATGTTAATGTCAATGCTGGTCATGATAATATGGACAAAATGACATTGGCCTCGAATAAAAAAAACAAAGAAATTTTATTACCCTTGGATATTCCAACGCCACCATTGCCTCTTAGCTATAATATAAATAAACGACTCTTAAGCTCTCACAATTCCAATAATACACTAAACTCTTGCCAATGTGATAAACAAACGAATTTTACGCATTCGAACAGCACAAAAAACCAGGTAAATCATATCAGTATTATACAAACAACAGCAACAAATGGCTTAAAAACCCATTACACCCACGCCCAACAACACAAAACAAACCCCCGCCCAGTAACCACAAAAAAGGAAAATTTAACTCAAATGCATAATAAAGGAAGCAGCTCTAGTAGTACACTGAGTGCGGGTAGTGGTGGTATTGGTTGTGGTATGGGTCTTAATTTTAATGTAAGTGACCAACACCTGATACAACACGCACAGGAACCACTGCAACATCATCATCTGTGCCAGCAAAAAAATGTAAAGCTACAGCAACATTTTAGCAATTATCAACATCAAGCCACACATATTCATCAGCAACAACAGCAGCATCATTATCAACATCGTTATCAACAGCAGCAGATGAAGCAGCAACAAACCCAATGCCATCAGCAACAGCAACAACAATTAAAGCACAAGCAATTACCTTCATATGATGCATATGCATCGCAACAGTATTTACCACAACTGCCACAACTACTCAGCCTTAATAGCAACAACAATTCATTAACATTATCACATCGCCGCATTGCTCCCACATTTAATCGTATCGCTGATAAAAACTATATGAAGGTAAGCCGATTTTGGTTTTCCAGCTCTGCTCTGTCCTGTCCTGCCTGTCATTCTTCCACATGTTTTTATTTATGCTTCCCTCTTTCTAATCTAGCAGAGTGTTTTTTTTTATGTTATTTCACTCATTCTCTTTTAACGCTCATGGCCAGCTTAATGAAGCTTAACGGTGATTGCATGCGAGGGTGGAAAAAACAAAAAGAGAAATTAAAAAAAAAATAAGGAAGCTAAAGAGACGAATAAAGCTTTTCGTATACTTATGTTTAACTAAAATTGCAAAGTACAGTGTACACCGCCTAATCGGATCCTTTTCTTCAGTAGGCACTTTCTTTCGACGGAAACTGTTGTTTGGATCCGCCAGCGTTCGATAAGGAAAACAGTGAGTTTTTATGAGAGAGCATCCTCCTTATAGGCACAGACTTTGATGGTCTCTTAGTTAACCGGTCATGAAAGGTTTCACCGTATTTAAGTCCAATTCAGAACAGAAATAAGAGTCAACCCACAGCTTAAAAACCTAGTCAGCCTTCTTTTTCTGCCCTCTGCGTTCTTTAGTTCCTGACCCTAGTTTTTTACTAGCCAGCAAGTGATGTTTAGCAATGATGTTATGAAAAACCTTTTGAGATAGAATGCTTTACAACGCAGTTAAAACACTATCAAAATATTAACATCAGCACTCCACTCTTGACACTAACACGGTCCTCCACTGTAGTGGGCGAGTAGAGATCACTTCTGTATCCTCCATGAAATATTATCTATTGACCTATAAATCAATGTTTGGTATAAGCTTGAATGTCCACCTTCCTTTTGAACTCTTCTTCCGACGAGATTGACACAATCTTAATGATAGCTCTCTCTCTCTTTCTCTGTTAAGTTTTCGTAGTTTTTCGTTCGCACACACTTTTGCTTTCATTCGCTAGAATATTTACTAATAAAACGTAAAACCTGGCTACCGGCAAGTCGCTGGTTAGTGGGGCGCTTATGAAAACGATAATACATTTTCTTGTTGTCGCTCGCTTGAGTTAACGATCGACATCGCGGGCCAGGCTGTTAAGGTATGTTTTAGACATAACCTCCGTACCCCCTAAACTTTAAAATTATTTCCTTTCTTTTCTAGCGATTAGTCAAAAAGGCATTTTCCGTTTAATGTTCTAATAATTCTAGTTCTTCATTCCTCCAATGAGTGACTTCGTAAGCGATAAGCTATTTTATATCGATATGTTTGCGATATCCTTCGCAAACTCTAGTCTAGCTTGTGGTCTAGACTGTGGTGCAGTATATAATTTAGGTATTGATTCGATCAGTAGTCTAGTCTATTATCTTGCCTGTCTAGTTTATGATCTAGTCAACAATCTTCACTCTTGTTGTTTATCCATGACCTTGTTTAAGGTATAGATTATTTGGTCTAAAACTCAAACATTCTTCTATTATATTTTTCATAAACATAACCCAACTCATTCCTCCCGCTCTTTTAAAAATATTTTACTTTCTTCAGCTACCACTCCTAAACGCACCTCGTTTTTAAACAACCTCCAGTACATCTATACATATTTGAATTTCAATATCTATAAAATCTACACAAAACAAATATTGTAGAGCTTTTAAATAAGTATTACGTTTTAATATTGTATTTGTTTTGAGATACATATTACTATTATTACTATAATTATTTTTATTAATCAATCAATTTAATTATGATTACAAAATTCTTCATCCATGGCAGAGGGGCATTGGAAAATTGTAAATTGATTTCTAAAGTTTTTCAAGCCAAACCCTACAGCCATTTTGAATTAATTAACGCAATTTGTTTACAGGCTTTGTTTTATTTCATCTTAAGTGTTTTATTGGAATTATGTGTAATACCAAATAGATTAAAATAATTAAAATAAAGTGATGATAAGAAAAAGCAGATGCGAAAATTCTTGAAGGGAAATAATAGTCTACAGTCAAGACTTCAGAGTATTCTATAATTTGGACTCTAAGTACGAGTAGTGTCCCGGTAGGCCAGCTGGTAGTGAGCTAGGCTATCAGTGCCGGGGTTGCAGGTTCGATTCGCGCCAGAGACTATGGTCTCCTGCAGACAAGCTTAGAGCTTTGCGGATTAGTTTAGTCCAGACTATAGAGTACACGTAATAAAAAAATATGGTTGGAAGTAACCATATTCTAAGAGCAACATACTATGGTTGGATTTAAAAAATGTTTTTGTTTGCAGGCTACCATATTATGTTTATATGTTTATATATGACCACAGTATAGCTAAAACCAACAAAAATTTTCCCGAAATCAACCATAAAAAGGTTGTAGCTTTTGATGGATGAATAATATGGTTGCCGTGATAATAATATGTTTAAGGTAAACATAATATGTTTAAGTGTATAGTTGCAGCTTTATTTTATTAAAACATTATATTGTTAAATTCAACCATATTTGAAGTTTCAAGGGTGGTAAACACTTTATTGTTAAATATCGTGGAAAAAGTGTTGTTTAAAACAACAAAAGTTTGTTTGTTGGCATTGCTGGGACCATAATATGTTTTTTAACCATACTTCAACCATGTTTTTTCCCTGTATCTTCGAAAGGTTCCATGTTGAAAGTTATGTACGATTCACAAGTGAATCTACGTACAAAGCCAATTGGTATTAATTCGCGGAGTATGTATGCCCCTTCAGGGCATATCCTTTGTTTATTGCAATTCATAGCAAACTTATTTGTGCTACTCTACGATGTGTTTCTGCATACCGTATTTCTCCCAGAGGTTACTGCGAACGTCTAAAGGATATTTCACCTTTTGGTTTTTCATCCTCCGGGGCATAATCGTGTGCAGTCAATACCTGGGACCCAACAAAAATCCAGAGCTCTTTACGATTTCTTCCGATCGCAGCTGACCACAGATCTTATCTGGTTTCGCCTTCCACTGACAGGATACTTTCGGGGATCACGTGTTGGTTGTAGTCTACTACCGAAATTCGCGGGAAAGGTTATCCTCAAAATCACATTAAAGGGCTAATTTCCACCACTTGTGTAAGAGTTCGGCATAGGAGAGTATTATCCATATAAGCTGTTTTTACGCAATGGACGCTGCTGGCATTTAACCAAAAGCAGCGGAGGTAAGATAGCTCCAGCTCCTATGCAAGCACGAATGTAAAATCTTGCCGGGTTATGGACTCAAATGGCTACAGTTGTGTATTACTTTCTCTAATGGGTGAACGCTTTGTCTGTCACCAATAAGGAAAAGATCCAATATGAGATGAGGCCGACACGGCAACAATAATATTAATGACGCCGCCAAAACGGGAAATTACGCGTTCTGGAAAAAAGTTCGTGATATGTTTCTTGCTGAAGCTACATATCGTCCAGTTTATAATCTTCAATTGCAGCAACAACAAAGTCGGTTATCATACGGCCACAGCGCTCTGAGCCGTGGAATCGACAAATTTGGATTATCCACCACGCTTTTATGAACAAAAGCGATATTTCCGGCAGTGAGCACATTGCGATGCGATGCAAAGGCCTAGCAAGCTGTTAGTCTTTTCAAGTATCTTTAAACTCCTGCCAATTCCTTGCACAGTAAGTCGATTAGGACGACCATAGCCACTCCTAAATGCTCGAAAAGTGTGCCACTTTTGAAACACAAGTTTTGTAGTAAGCTTAAACTATTTTAACACGTTCTGCGGTTGTTAAGCGATCCCTATTTGTAAATGGCCAACCTTTCACTAAATAAATGTGACTTCAGATAACAGATCTTTAACACCTAACAGCCTTGCCAGACCGACGGTTTTGAATCCACTAATTGGACAACAACCCTATGTCAACATTTTACGAAATAGTTTTAATTATAAAAAGTTTTTAATAAAATAAACATTTGATGCATTGCAATTTAAAATGGCATTATTACTTGAAGTTTAAGGTTTTTTAAACTTAAACTTCAAGTAATAATGCCGTTATTTTATATAAAAATTACACCATATTCTTGCATAACAAATCTGTTCCCAGTTTAAAGATTTTGTATTGTAATTCATACATTTCAATACTGGTTGATTTGGCTTTAAATAAAAACTGGTTTCTTATAATTAATTATTTACTTTAACAACAATGTAGATTGGAATTTTCTTGTTAACTTGTCTTAAAAAAAATCTGTTGATTGTGACAAAAAAAAAAAAAAAAAAAAAAAAAACACACAGAAACCACAGCCAACAACTCAAAGCGGAGTTTGAACCTTTCATTTTGTTTTTATTTAAAATAAAAATTATTTATCTGCTGCATTGAATACAAATGTTTATATTGTTTTTCAACTGATTATTTATGTATAATAATTTTTATACAACAATAAAAAAAAAACAAAAAAGTATTTGCGCATGCGCAGCCAACCAGTCGTTGGAGTCAAGCACTCAGTCAGACTCTGGCAGAAAACAGAAAGTTTTAAATTATTTTTTTATTACGAGTTTGTTTAAGACACAATGCTGCAATTCCTCTACGTTTTTTAAGTACTCAACACAAATTTAACCAAAATTGTCAAATAGTTTTACGTTTTTAACCAAATTCATTGGTGGGGAACGAATAAAATTAACCTGAAGTTTTTTTTTTCTTTCTAATTTGGTAATAGAAAGTAGGCCTCTTTCCTTCCCCTGCTCACCACTGCCATATAATTACATCTTGATAAATAAATGTTTTTGCGTATTTGTGACTTAAGAAATTATTTTGCTTTAAAATCCAAACTAAGACCTCTGAAGCAAATATATTGCATAATAATCTGTTGTAGTCTTTGCAGAGTTAAAAGAGGGAGAGGCGGGGGGTTTTTGATGCCATAATAACTTAATACATATTTATGTAATTTCAAATGTATTATAAGCTTTTTATTCAAAAGCACTTGTGTGTTATTGCATTGCGAGTCACTTTCTTGTGAAATAATTTAATAGTCGCCATGACCATAAACGTTTAAAACTGGTCAATGCAGGTTTATAAGAAATTATTGCAATTACAATTTTGAAGTAATCAAATATTTTTTTTTATTTTATAAAAAAACAAGCTTTAATACAGATTTTAATGAAAATTTTACTACGGAGTAAACTATAGTATATAGTCGCGACTATATGCTAGACTTAAAGACGATAGTATAACATAATTGAAGAGATGACCATAGACAACCTTAGATAAGGTTCTAATTATGTCAGCAGACTAGTTTATAATCGGAAAATTCAAATGGCTATAGACTGGACTACAAACTATACAATATTTGAGTCAATCTACAGCCAAGCCTATAAACAAAACTATAGACCTGGCCAAAGTCAGATGGGTTATAAACTAGAATAAAGTTGAGTAAATAAACTATACTATGCTTTAAACTGAAGCCATATAATAATCCAAAATCGGAACCTTACTCTTGTCTAAGATCATTCAAGTTTAGTTCACTTAGAGAAAAAACATGGTTGAAGTATGGTTAATAAAACATACTATGGTCCCCACAATGGCCACAACCAAACTAATGTTGTTTTCAATATAACTTTTTTAACGATTAATAAAATTTTGTTTCTTTTTTACAAAAAAATGTTTACCTCACTTAAAACTTCAAATATTATTATATAAATTTAACTACAACCATACACTTAAACAGATAATTGTATTTTTAATCATATTTTTGTCACCGGCAATCATATTATTGGTTAAATTCATCCATTCTAAAGCAACAATCATATTATTGCTGCCACCAGACATGTTATGGTTACTTTTAATCGGTCAATGGTTACTTTTGATTAAAGTATGGAACATTTTGAAAACATTATGGGTAATTTTGGCCATATTACGGTTAATATTGGCCTTATTATTGCTAATTCTGAAAATAATATGGTTACGTTTGACTTAATTATGGAAAATTTTGAACATATTAGGTTATTTTAAACAAAATAGGGGTAATTTTTGCGATATTATGGTTAACATTGACTGTATTATTATTTATTCTGACCATAATATAGTTACTTTTGTCTAAATTATGGAAAATTTTGAACATATTAGGTTATTTTAACTAAACTACGGATAATTTTGGCCATGTTATGGCAAATACTGATTTTATTATTGCTAATTCTGAAAATTTTACTAGTTACTTTTGACTAAATTATGAAAAATTTTTAACATATTTGGGTTTTTTAACCAAAATATGGGTAATTTTAGCCATTTTATGGTTAATATTGACCTTATTATTATTAATTCTAACCAAAATATGGAAAATATTGAACATATTTGGTTATATGGCCAAAATTACCCATATTTTGGTTGATATTGATCAAAATATGGTTAATATTAAACAAATTATAATTCATTTTGACCATATTATGGTTGATTTCGGGTAAATTATTGTTAATTTTAACCATATTATGGTCATATTTAAACATTATATACCTGCACACATTAACATTAAAGGAATATGGCTGACTCCAACTATATTTTTTTTTTTGCGTGAGAAAAAATGCGAAATTTTTGGCAAATTTTAAGAGTTTTGGTCAAGCTTGGCAACAAATTAAATTTATTTAAAATATAGCCTCTTTCCATCTTTCTAGCAATATCTGAATTACATGACAAAAAAAACTGGGCTTTTTTCGATACCAAGAACGAATTAAGTGAATTTCGGATACTCTGTTCTGCAGTAAAGCGTTTTTGAGTAGACTATTTGCATCGTTCAAAGCAAGTGGTAGTCGGACGTGGCAAGGTCTCAACTGGAAAGAGGCTTAATATCTATTCGCATTTTCTGAGCGTTTTTAGACCAATGCTCGCGTAAAACTATTTAGCAAAAAATATTTTCAAACATATTATAGTTGCTTTAACTACCCATATTATACTTAAAAGAGTCCTGCACTAGTATGCCACAATCGAAATATGATTGCATCTGATCATCATTTCTGAGGTCTCCGCAAAACCTATTTCAACATCAACACAGATAGACGGGCAGACGGACATCGTTAAATCAACTTTGCTACTCATAATGCTCCAGAATTTATATACTTTATATTAACTAAGATCAGTATTGTACAAGTGGGAATGACAAACATATATTCCCTTTCCTCCTGTAGGAAGGTCAAAACTATATTAGCGGAGTTCAGTGTTAGGCTTACAATAGTGCAAATGCAAAATATCGTTGGTAGGTAGCACTTTTGTTTAATTCAACAACAAAATACACAGAGTGTCCGTTAGATTTCTTTAAATTGCAACGATATTTTGCATTTGCTCTTTTGCGAGTCTAATACTGAACTCCGCTATTGAAGTATAGACTTTATAATGTAAGAAAATATACTGAATTTTTAAATCATACCGATTTTCAGAAATGTTTCTAAAAATTTTCTAGACTCGAAACGTTGCATACTGAGAAGTAAAGGATCAAATAAACCACACAAGCAGTTTGACAACAACATGATGTTTGTGTGAATATAAAAAATGTTTAATATTCACACAAACATGATTCATACCTTTTTCATATGTTTGTATAACCGGTTGTGTAGTTTATTTTGCCCTTAAGTAAATAATATACAATTTTATTTAGAAGCTAAAAGTTTTGTTAATTGAAATGCTGATTTAATATACAAATAACTTTATTATATTATAAATAAATATAAGCACGTATAACAACATGCATACATATGTGTATCTTGATATAACAAAGGCAGAAATTAAAAACAATTTTTGCACTATGGGAAAAAAATGCATAAAAATAAAATGAAAATGAAAGTAAATTTTTTTCTTTATGCTAAATCAATAAAGGTAGATATGGATCTAATATTAATGTTTTGTCCAACTGAGAACAGTTTTATAGATTTACTACACGATTTAAAGAAGTCTTTTGGATCGTTAAGAAATACTCAGCGTTATTTTTCGCAATTGTTTTATTAATCAATATATATATTTTCCCCTCCTTTTTTTATATAGAATTTAGTCTATTCCCCCGAAAAACTACGACGAGTTCGTATAATTCTATGTGTCGTTGGAGGTCTGGTACTCCTCGCTCTACTATGTATAGCACTTTACTTTATAATTAGTAGTTCCGAGGACTCCACCAAAGATGACAATGACGGAGGACCGTCTAATGGCATGCATTTGGAGGATGTACTTCAAGGTAAATTGTTGGCAAAACACTTTAATGGCAGTTGGTCGACGGACAGTAATATTCTCTACAAAGAGAATAATGTAAGTTTTAAACAAGTATAGAAAGGAAATGAGCAAATTTTCAAAATGCTACTAAAAGAATTTTCAAAATTTTCAGGCCATTATGGAATACAATGTGCTGACGAAGCAGAAAACCAGGCTTTTGTTGGATACATCTGTAAGTAAAGTTTAAAAAGAAAGACTAAGTTAGGGAGACAGTTTTGAACATCTTTTCAAATGATTTAATACTTTTAATATTTTTTTTTTTCTAACATACATATAATTTAGCAACAATATATTTTATATGAAAAATCAGCTGATGGTACACTCTTGTTATTGGCCAAAAATTACAAAAAGAATTTCCGCCATAGTTTTGTAGCCGAATACGATATATATGATATAGAGAGCGGCGTCATTAAGCCTTTGGAAATACAAAAACAGGCCAAGCATTTAATAATGGTTCAATGGGGTCCGGTGGGTAATGCCTTGATTATTAACTACGAGCGCAATTTGTATTATAAGCCCACAGCTTTTGCTGATGAAATCGCCTTAACCGATGACACTAATGCCGCCATTTTAAATGGAATACCCGACTGGGTTTACGAGGAAGAAGTATTCTCCTCAAATTCTGCAGTTTGGTTTAGTCCCGATGGCAAAAAATTGGCCTTTATACAATTCGATGATAGTCCAACACATGTTATAAATTTCCCTGTTTATGGTGAAGCTGGTGATCTACGTTTCCAATATCCGTTCAATCGTTTGGTGGCCTATCCGAAAGCCGGTTCTCCAAATCCACGAGTAAAACTGTTTACTTCGGATTTGGATAGGGCAGCAGAGGGTAATACGGATCATTTGACAAATATCCCAGTACCAAGTGCTCTAAATACCGAAGGTGATTATATCATAACGGTTGTGGATTGGTTGAATAATACGAATGTTTTGTCGGTATGGATGAATCGCATACAGAATCAGGCACATGTGCAAATCTTTAATGGTTTAAGGAGGCAAAAGGTAAGTTTTTTTTTTTATTTATTTTTCTTTCCCACAAAAATTGTTTCCTCTTTTTATGGGAAACAAAAAAAAACATTCTAATTCCTTCGCTGTAACATATAAAACAAAGACACGCATGCATAAACATGAATTCTCATGATGGTGAAATACTCATAAGTCGTTTAAGGGTTAAAAAATCAAAAATAAAAAATAATATTTTTTAATGCATATAATACTATATTTTTCTTACGCATATTGTAAAAAGGGAACAGTTTTAAAAAAGATACTTTTTAAGAAAGGTACTTTAAAAATATGTACATACTTGTTAATAAAAGGTATTTTTTAATAAAAGGTACTTATTAATAAAATGTACTTTTTAATAAAAGGTACTTTTTAATAAAAAAGGTACTTTTTAATAAAAGGTACTTTTTAATAAAAGGTACTTTTTAATAAAAGGTACTTTTTAATAAAAGGTACTTTTTAATAAAAGGTACTTTTTAATAAAAGGTACTTTTTAATAAAAGGTACTTTTTAATAAAAAGTACCTTTTAATAAAAGGTACTTTTTAATAAAAGGTACTTTTTAATAAAAGGTACTTTTTAATAAAAGGTACTTTTTAATAAAAGGTACTTTTTAATAAAAGGTACTTTTTAATAAAAGGTACTTTTTAATAAAAGGTACTTTTTAATAAAAGGTACTTTTTAATAAAAGGTACTTTTTAATAAAAGGTACTTTTTAATAAAAGGTACTTTTTAATAAAAGGTACGTTTTAATAAAAGGTACTTTTTAAAAAAGATATTTTTTTGTAAAATGTTACACTTTTGAAATAAAATGTCGGATTTTATTGCGAAAAGGGGCTACTTTTCCTTCTTTATTAAAATACTAGATTAGACTACAACCGGAAAAATAGGATAGATTATAGCCGACTTCTAGACTGAACTCTAGTCGACAATTTAAACTAGACTGTAGTCGATACTTTGGACTAAAATCTAGTCGAGACTAAAGACTTTAATAAAGGAAATATTACAGACTAGACTCTAGTCAAGATTATAGACTAAGCTATAGTCAAGATTAAAGACTTAGCTCTACACCATTTTTCATTTAAAATGAGAAAATTCTAGATGAAATTGAGAAAATTCAAATGAAATTGAGAATTTCATTTTGAAATTGAGAAAATTCCAATTGATATTGAGAATTTCATTTTGAAATTGAGAAAATTCCAAATGAAATTGAGAATTTCAATTTGAAATTGAGAAAATTCCAATTGAAAATGAGAAATTTAATTTGATATTGAGAAAATTCCAAATGAAATCGAGAATTTCAATTTGAAATTGAGAAAATTCCAATTGATATTGAGAATTTAATTTTGAAATTGAAAAAATTCCAAATGAAATCGAGAATTTCAATTTGAAATTGAGAAAATTCCAATTGATATTGAGAATTTCATTTTGAAATTGAGAAAATTCCAAATGAAATTGAGAATTTCAATTTGAAATTGAGAAAATTCCAAGTGAAATTGAGAAATTAAAATTTTTAATTGATAAAATTGAATTATGTATATAATTTTTATTATATTCATACAACAAACATACATAACTCACATAAGGATCGAAATAAATTAAAATAAATACAAATCGCAGTATTATTGACCAAAATGCATATCTTTCAGATCCAGAGCAGATTGGTAAAACGTTGTAGTATGTTGTATGGCTCTACTGCAATCTCCAGTAGTTATACATGTCTTAGAAGTATGAATCACCTGTTCTAAAAAGACAAGCCTCTGTTCTCCTACATAGGGGAGAATTACGTTCGGTACATTCATGTTTGTTTTACCGTACTTTTTATTTTTGACCAATTAATTTCAATTTATAAGGTGAAGCATCGGTGTATACCTACATATGTAGTTATAAAGTTTAATTATTTTCTTTTCGGCATGGGAAAAGTAGGCTTTTGAAATTGCATACATTCATATGTCACAGAATACAGTAGAGAATTTAAAGTAAATATTTTATTTGACTGAATAACATGGAGTTAAAGACAATTGTGTTATGTGTTTAATAAGCATGGCGTGCGGTGAAATAAAACGACTCATTCCGTATCGTCACTTATTTCATGAAAAATGTATAACTCGGGTTATATTGAATTGTCCCATATGTAGAAGTGAAGTAGAAGGTAAGTGCGGAATGTTATATAATGCATGACAATATATATATGTATATACTAACTTTCGTAGAGTCGGAACGCATTACACGAAAAAAGTACAAAACTTATTCCAATACGGATCGTCATCGTATTATTAATGCAACTTATAAAGGAATGGACTGGGTCGAACTGGCTTTATCTTTGAATATTTGTTATACAACTGCCCATCGATGGATTACCCAATCAAATGTAATACCTATCCAAAGAGGTGGTAAAAAGCCACGGTCCTTAGATTGTGAAGAAGTGAATACTATTCTAACTTGGGTAGGTTATAGACCAGAACTAACCCTTCGTGAAATTGTCGAAAAAATAAATCTGCAGTTTAATAAACAAGTTTCGATTACAACTGTGGGAAATACTTTGCACGGAAAAATGTATTCCATAAAGGCTGTTCATATGCAACCCATATCAATGAACAGTCAACTTAATAAAGAAAAATTAACGATTTTGTCAGATCTGGAAAACCAGTGGTCTGGATAGACGAGACTTTAACTTATTTTGTCGTAGAAAACATGGTTGGTCTCGAGTTGGACTGCGCGCAGTGCAGTCAACCCCTACATCCCGTGGTCCAAACATACACTTAATTGGTGCAATTAGTACATCAGGAATTATTCAAATGGACACCCGGAGGGGTTCATTTAGTGCTGTCAGCGCAAATGAATGGATCAGAAGTGTTTTTCGTAGATGGGAAGAGTTGGGGAATGAATTATCAGAACTCGTGTTGGTATGTGACAATGCTCCATGCCACAGTCGGCTGCAAATTATTTTTGACAACCCTCCAGCTACGCTCCTGCGATTGAGCCCCTATTCACCGATGCTTAACCCTATTGAAATTATTTGGTCAAAAATAAAAAGTATGGTCAAAACAAAGATGAATGTACCGAACGTAATTCCCCCCATGTAGGAGAACAGAGGCTTGCCTTTTTAGAACAGGTGGTTAATACGTCTAAGACATGTATAGCTACTGGAAATTGCAGTAGAGCCATACAACATACTACAACGTTTTACCAATCTGCTCTGGATCTGGAAGATATGCCTGTTGGTCAATAATACTGCGATTTCTATTTATTTTAATTTTTTTCGATCCTTATGTGAGTTATGTATGTTTGTTGTATGAATATAATAAAACTTATATACATAATTCAATTTTATCAATTAAAAATTTTAATTTCTCAATTTCATTTGGAATTTTCTCAATTTCAAATTAAAATTTATCAATTTCATTTGGAATTTTCTCAATTTTATTTGGAATTTTCTCAATTTCAAATTAAAATTTCACAATTTTATTTGGAATTTTCTCAATTTCAAATTGATATTCTCAATTTCAATTGTAATTTTCTCAATTTCAAATTGATATTCTCAATTTCAATTGGAATTTTCTCAATTTCAAATTTTAATTCTCAATTTCAACTTGAATTTTCTCAATTTCAAATTGAAATTCTCATTTTCATTTGGAATTTTCTCATTTTCAATGAAAAATGGTGTAGTAGCGACTATAGACAAGATTACAATCCTAACTTAACACTAGTCGAGACTATAGACCTTAATCAATACTCTGACCAAGGCTTATTATAGACAATAGTAAAGTTAATAGACTAAATTATTGTCGAGGTACTTTGTTTCCGGACCGATTCTGCTCACTTTTTATACAGATGTTATATAAAAAATATTTACACAAAATAGCATTCTGCAGATCTTATCTCATGTCAAAAAAAAACCTTTTTACTGGTATCGCATTCCTTGTAGTGAACCGATTTCACTTTGATTGAGGTTTAAATAAAATTTGTAGGAAAATGTTATTTTTATCAAAGTCTTTCTGGATAACTCTTATTTTTATAGCTTTGAAAATAAATTTCGAGAAGTGTTTTTTACCGATAAATTCTCCTGGGTCCAAACACGTTGCCTAGCTTTGGCAAAGCCATTAATGGTTTTGACAAATTTAATTTTATAATTAAACGGGATTTAACTAAGACTTTTTTCTAAATGACAGACAAGCACATTTATGTTTTGATCAATAAATTTGGTCTATAGATCAAACTGAGCTGATTTCAAATGCAAAGAGTAGGAACTTAAACTAATTGATAGGCATTCCAAGGTTAAAGTTTACAGAAGATACAGTATAGATTTTATAAGAGGTACAATATCATCCCCTATCTTTAAGTAGGGAAAAAAGGTCATCGAAGACTAATAAAAATTATTTTGAACACATTTTCATCCATAATACTAACATGCTTTTATACTCTGTCACAACCCCTGTAGATTTTGGATCATTATATTCCTTTTGCTTATCTCAAGGCCCTCCCTAATTTTAAGTACAATTTGAAGCCATTACACCACATCGCCCTGTCCTACACTAAGTTTGCGTTCATTCCCTCAAAACCTTCTTTTCTCACACTTTGATAATAAACTCCAGAGAATTTTTGAAAAGATCTAGGCCAGCTTAAGAACCAACGACTGAACATTTCGCATTCGTCGGTCAAGTCCATAACCAACTAAGTGCAGGCTATCACTAGGTAATGGTAACGTAGATTTCCTTTAAAACAAAAACCAGTGATTTTAGGAATTAAATGACAAACTGATTTTACTATACTTTTTATACTAATTTTTTTTTTTTTATTAATTCCCTAAATACTTATTTTATATCTTAGGCCTATAGTTTAGAATCGAAAACCGGTTGGGTCGACTTCTTTTCCGCACCCTTTAAAAATCGTGATGGCAATCGCATTGCTTTCATAATGCCCCAAGCTCAAGATGGTTACGGTGAATATCGTCATTTGGTCGTTATGTCAACCGCATCAAGCAATGGAAAACCTGAGCCCTTGACCAAGGGCAAATTTGTAGTTACCTCGATTTTACACTGGGACACAACTCATGATTTTATTTTCTACACCGCCAACACCGAAAGCCATCCCGAACATTTACATGTGTATGCTATAAAAGCGGCCACTGGACAAACTGCCAAATGTTTAACATGTAGTCTTCACACATCGAATGGTGAGTAAAAGTAATTGGAAAGTTCAAGACCCCATATAAATATTCATATGTATGTATATAATGTAAATTAAGTAAATATCTGAAGATCAAGGGTTTTTAAATTTAAATGATAAAAGTTGCGTTTGAATTATGCGTCCTTAAAGGCGCTCTTATAAGTGAATAATACAAATTTATATACGAAACGATTTTTTTTATTTTTTTGCAACATTTACCTAAATTGGATTTTGGATGCAAAGACAAAAGTAATCAATGAAATTTTAAAGAAGAGCTAAACAATTAACCGTCTTTACCTTAAGGCCCAGAACAGTCGGTGAAATGTAACTGCAACGAAACCCTTTTATCACAATCATTTCGGGTTTCTTTGAGAACAGACATCTGTTCAGGTGATGAATAAGTTGCGGTTAAGTATTTGTATCTTCGACAAAAAAAGGGGCGTTCAAAAGAACTATGTGGATACCTCCGCACATGAAACGCAAAAACGAGTATCCCGCACGCCGGTATCCATTCAACCGATTTCCAAGGCGTTTAAATCGGTTTCAAAATGGTTTCTCAAAGGAATCTATGGCATAAAATCAAATGAAACTCAAAAACAATCAAGTCCGCTTTTACATTCTTGAAACTGAAAGGCAGACATTTTTTTTATTCTCTTTTAAACATGCCTAAACCTTTCACAGTCGCGAAATTAATAGACAGACAGAAATTATTATTTTAATGTGTTCGCTCTTTTTCGCTGATTGACGGAGTTGAACAAGCATTGATACTAAAATAACATTGGTGTGAGAAAAATTATATGAATCAACAACATGATAATTGCAACACTGCAAAAGAAACACGAAAAATGTCTAGTACAGATCCCCTTAAACGTTGTCTGTCTGCGTTTCAATTTCCACATTGTAAAAGGGGACTAAGAGTGCTATATTCGGCTATGTCGAATCTTATATACCCTGCACCATGGTGCGATGAGATCAGAAAATAATATAAATTCAGTACTTTAGAAGGAAACAAATTTTTTTGTGCTACACCCAGTTCTCTAATTCCGCCCAAATTTTGTCGGATGTTGTGTATTGATAACCTAGATGTTTGGTCCTAAATTGAGCACTGCGACTTTTGCCGTTCTCCATATATACAATCATCATTTACCTCTTTGCATGAGAAGTTCCATGCCCACTTCTGCTTATACCTAATTTGAAAACTTTGGCTCTTGCAGTTCTCCTGATATACGGAAATCTATAATGTCTTTGTACGAGAGGTGCCACGTCCACTTCCACTTAGAGAAGTTGTGTATCAATAACCCAGCTATATGTAGCAAATTTGAACAATATTTCTCTTACCGTTCATTAGATATATTAGATATAAAAAAACTATTTTGTGCCACGCCCACTTCTCCAATCGTGCCCACATTTTGTGGGATATTGTGGGTTGATAGCCGAGATGTTTGTTCGTTATTTGGAAACTTGGACCCTCTACGTTATCCAGATTTGAAGAAATTTATAATGCATTTGTATGGGTATTACCACGAACACTTCTACAATGCCGCCCATTTTTAGAGAGGTTGTGTGAATTGATAGCCAAAATGTTTGCACCTTAACGTTGGCTCTTGCCGTTCTCCAAATATACAGAAAAAGGAAATAAAACAAACAACTACAACAGGAAATGTACGGTTAAAATTATAGGCAGTCGTGGTTTTTATTCATATCTCAGTCATGTATGAAGCGATATGGCGGAATTTTAATAGCAAACTTTATTGGTGTATTTGTGACATAAAAATATATAAACCTAGTCACCATAATTTTTAGGGTCTTCGGAAAACCTATTTCAACATGCACACGGACAAAAGGACTTCTTAATATCAACTTCGCTAATCACAAGAACCCAGTATATATGTATATGCATATGTACCTTATAGGTTCTGACAAACTTATATATCATCACCTAAAACGTAAAAGACGCTATCTGACCAAAAATTAAGAATCGTCTATTCAGTGAATCTGAAGTAATGCTTTAACACAAATGTGTACAAACAAATTTGGAATCTTTCGAACAAAATTTGCGATTTTATTAGCAAAGAAGCAAAAGGCTTTATCTTCACAAGATTATATAATAAACGCTAAAAGGTCTGACTAACAGTTTGCATAATATGTAATATTTTCAATTGTCAAAATAACTGGTAGATTTTACAAGAAAATTAAATTATAAACAGTTGATTGCGATTTATCAATTTATCATTTTAAATAGTTTTTGCTTCCCCTGTAAAATTTTCAAAATGTACGATAGGGTCTTTCGCGTTTTAGGTGACGATAAACCCTTTTACCTTCGGTGAAGTTGCGTTTCATAGTCTGTTCTAGACCTAACAGATTTACAAAAATGTTGTATCAACCCTAGAGGGAATCGAACTGACACCAAAGTAGTCCCGTGACAGGTCTTTGGTTTCAGAGACCGGTTCTAGTTTAAACACTTTCTATGAATAAGACCTATCACATTTAAATGTGGTTGCCATTGGAGGGGATCAATTAACGCCATTTAACCAGTCACACATCTATTCTCAATGAACGTGTTTAGTGTCAGTTACTACAATGTAGTATTATTTCAATACAATGTAGTATTATTTCAATACAATGTAGTATTATTTCAATAAAACAAGTTCTAGAATAAAATTCAAGAACCAAATTTAAGAAAGTAAGAAAGCAATTTTCGACCTCAAATTAACATTTGTTTAAATTGTTTTTTTTTTTTTTTATGTTTTTTAGGTGTCAAACAAACTTATTACTCAGCCGATTTTAATGCCAACAATCAAGTTATATTAACTTCTTTGGGACCAAGTTTACCACAGACGGCCATTTATGAATTGGTCTATGCGGGTAGTAAGTTTTACCTCAGCTATATAAATATTTTTTGCTTTTAAATGTGTAACACATTTTATTTATCATTTCCTGATCTTAATTAGGCCAAGTTAGCTTAAAATTGATTGTATTCTGGGAGGATAATGAAAGTTTAAAAATGAAATTGGCCAAGATAGACATGCCAACGACTGAAATTGTTAACATACCCATATCTGATGGTTTCGAGGCAAAAGTTTTGTTACAACTGCCACCCAATATGGATCGTAGTGGTAAGACGAAATATCCATTATTGGTAGATGTCTATGGTGGTCCCGATTCGTACTCGGTAAGTGGGATCTTAAAATACTGATACTATAAAAATGCATTGAACTTCTTTCCTAAAAAAAAAAACAAAAAAGGTGGTTGATAAATGGATTGTGGACTGGGGTACGTATTTGTCATCAAATCAATCTGTAATTTATGCCAAAATCGATGGTCGTGGTTCGGGTTTAAGAGGTGAAAAATTATTGCATTCGGTGTACTTAAAATTGGGTACTGTGGAAATCACTGACCAAATTGATGTGACCAGGTAAGTTAATAAATTTTTTATATATTTATAATCTCTATTTTGGATATTAATATTTGTTATAAAACCAAAAAAAATCAGAAAGTTGCAACAGAAATACAATTTTATTGATTCTAATCATACCGGTATTTGGGGCTGGAGTTATGGCGGTTATGCTGCTGCCATGGCCTTGGCTAATGATAATGATCATATATTCCGTTGTGCTGCTTCCATAGCTCCTGTTACCGATTGGGCCTACTATGGTGAGTTTCTTTTTCATAATTCAATTTCAGGAAATTGTTATTCAAAAAAATTATAATAATAATAATTTTTTTCTAATTCTAGACTCCATTTACACTGAACGTTATATGGGCTTGCCAGCTATTAATGAATTGGGCTATGCCGCCTCACGCTTAAGCACGAAGGCACCACAGTTGAAAGGCAAGAAATTTCTACTGGTACATGGTACTTTAGATGACAATGTGCATTATCAACAAGCTATGATATTGGCCAAGAACTTGGAGAGACATGATATTCTGTTCAAACAAATTGTAAGTAGAGAATTTTTTAGTAGTAAGACAATTTCAGATAAAGACAATTCCTTCATTCCCTAAATATACCCCTTTAACGAAAGTTTTAAAAGAGTAGTGTTTAGACAATAGACCAGACTATAAACTAGAACATACTCAAAACTAGAGTAGACACCCTTGAGGATTCTACGGTCATGAATATTGTAGAGACTTTAATAATAACTTAAGTCAATTGTATTGTTAATACTTCTTAGAGTTGAATATTGTCCAGACTATTGTAGAGGCTCTAGTCTCGCCTTAAGCCTAGAATTTCGTAAAGACTTTAGACTTTTTTTTTAATGTAAAACAATTTTGAGTTTATAAAAATATAAAGTTCAAAAGAACTTACTAAACAATTTTATTCAGAAAATTCGATTTCTTTTTGGAAAAAGCTATTTTTTTAAACATTTATTTTTTTGGCAAAGGCGGAAGTTTCGGATTTTATTTAAGACACATGGTTTCTTCGGAGAATTTTCTTAGAATTTTATGAAGTTTACGTTTTTGCTATACGATTTAACAAAAAAATCGACCCGCCCTATTGGACATATTTACCATGTGTTAAGAAATATCCCATATTTCCATGCTTTCTCTTTATCCAAGCTCTGATACTGGGGATCTTTCTGCCAGACTAATAGGATGAGGAAACCCTTAAACCCGGGAACATGGTAAAAGTAACGCTAATATATGTGGATGCGTGGGTGCTTTGTGAAAACTACCAATCCAATTAAAAATTAAAATATCACGCAAGTGTTCTACTTTCTCCCATTTTTCCTATTTAAATTTAATGGAGAAAAATGGGAGAAGGTAGAAAACTCCCGGAAAGTTTCTTCATAATTTGGTTGTACATAAATGTTGAAATGGCTCCGGGGTGGTATAAGTAATTAAATCTTAGGGTCTCTAGATGATAGCGCTCTATCACTTCATCAAAAAAAAAAAATACTTTCAATAATCTCGAGGCCAATTGTGAAAACTAGGGACTATAGTCAAGAGTATTGCAGAGACTTTAGCTAAGACTATAGTTGAGACTTTAGTCGAAACTGTTCTATATACTAGTGTAGAGACTTCAGTTATGACCAGGGAAACCAAAAATATGCAATTGCATGTATTTCCTTGTGCGACCAATGAAGGCACAAACAATATATTCATCCGTTTTAGAGCCTTTTATGAATTTTGGCATCGATTTGTTGGTGCATATGTTTGCATATTTTACCATTAGCAGCATTTTTGTGCATAATTTAGTTAAACGAGCTTTTTGCATCATATTTTAAGTTAACAACGCATATTTTGCATTTCTAAGGCATATTTTGATACATGATAAATTTTTTAGATGCTTAAAGGAGCTTTCGCAGAAAAAAAATTTTTTTCGAAATTCTGTTACTTCAATTTCGCCATCTACATTTAATTTTTACTTTAAAATTGTAAGACAACGCAGGTTTTCATTAAGGATAAATGTAATGCGACGTGTATAATACAAAGAAATGTGGACCAATCTTTTAGTATACCGATCAACTTAAAATCACTTTTTAAAGTGATCTAAAGATGTCCATCCGTCCGTCTATCTGGTTGTCTGCCCACGTTACCCCGATGCTCAAAGTACAAGTTCCAATTTTGTAGATAATTTGATCAAATATGAACGAGCTCTGTATAAATGGTGAAAATCGGTCTATAATTTCACATGTTCCCCATAAAAACTTCTTTCCAAATCGTTGTGTCAGTAAGCCATCTAATTATGATAATATTTAAATTAAATTCGCCCCAAAAATATTTTACTGCAAATTAACAGCCAGTTCATGGATTTCGAACGTCATCGTTCGCATAGAAAATTACATTAAAAACAAACTTCGAACAAGGTCCGAATTTTGAAATTTTCTATGCGAACGATGACGTTCGATTTCGTTAAACAGGCAGTAAATTATTTTTGAATCATTTCACATTTGCTCAAAGCTCCCATCCATTAATAGCTTAACTTCCTTAAAATGTTAACATTTGTTAACAATTTAGCGGCCGTACCTAAAATCCGTTTAAGACAAAACCCCATATGGATGTTTATATATAGATAATATTCGGCGCAAACATATTTTATATGATTTTTAACCTAATATGAGCTTAAGGGATTATATTTTTAGGTTTTTTTTTTCAAATCTTGTTATTAAATTGTTCAATATTTTGTTTTAAAATTTGCTATTTCTGATTTTTTAGGGCATATTTATACCCACACCAAAATAGTGGAGAGGGTATTATGCATTTGTGCTGATGTGTGTAACGCCTTAAAATATTGGTCCTAGACCCACCTTATAGTATACCGATCATCTTAGAATCACTTTCTGAGTCGAACTAACGATGTCCGTCCGGCTGGCAGGCTGGCAGGCTGGCTGGCTGGCTGTAAATGTAATTTGCAATGCAAATGCAATTTTGGAGATAATTTGATGAAATTTGGGTCATAGGTTTTCATTGGCACAAGGAACAAGCCTATTGAAAATGGGCCGAATCGTAATACCACGAGGGAAGATAAGGGGATATTTCTTACTCTCAGAAACTATCAAACCGATTTAAATGAAATTCAAAACATAGATAGAGCCATATCTATACGGACACAAAATGTATGCATTTTTTAAAAAATAGGACCACGAGGGGAGATAGGGGCAATTTCTGCCCCTCAAACCGATTTTAATGAAATTTAAAACATAGATAGATCCATATCTATATGGACACATTAGCTATACAGTTTTTCAAAAATAGGACCACAACGGGAGGTAGGGGGCAATTTCTGCCTCTCACAAACTTTCAAACCGATTTTCATGAAGTTTATAAACATAGATAAATCTATTTTTATATGGACACATAAGCATGATGTGTTTTTAAATACTGTGGTGTAGGGTATCATATGGTCGGGCTTGACCGACTATACTTTCTTACTTGTTTTAACATTTTTTAGGGCATATTTTCCAGTTTTTATTGCATATTTAATGCGCATAAAACGTGTTTTTAAGAGCATATTTCTGGTGTCCCTGGTTATGACTCATGACTATGTGTTGTTGTTTCTATATACTACTTCAGACTGCTTTTACTGTATGTTTTATTAAATTTTGTTTTATTTTTCTTCTTGTTTGTGTTTTTCGTAGAGCTACCCCGATGAGGATCATGCTTTGGCCGGTGTTCGACCTCATTTATATCATTCTCTGGATAGATTCTTTGGCGATTGTTTCGCCCGACCCCGCATGTCCCATAGGCAATAAAATATTTCCAAGCAATCAACTAACACTAACAAATTAATATTTAAAAAAAAAATTTAAACATGCCATTTTTATTATTGATCAATTATTAAATTTGAGGAGTGATAAGCCGCCAAATAAAAACAAAACATCACCTAAAAATATGCAACAAAAACACCCCGCTTCAAATTATATAACAAATTATATTATTAGTCAATATTGTACTTATACATACAATACGATAAATATTAAATTATTAACAATTAAAAAGCATTTACCTTGTTAAACATTTTATAAATTTTGAAAGAAAAAAAAACGTAACACACAGGCATATTTGTAGTTTTTTATTAGAGAAAAAAAAAATTTAAATAAAATTTTAAAAAAATATAAAAAGAAATAACAACAAAATCAAGCTTAAAACAATAATTAATTATTAAAATATATAAAAACTCCTCATTGTAGTTGGGTGCCTAAAAAAAATTTAGTTTTTTAATATTTAAATTTAAAAAAAAATATATATACATATTATTAAATTAATAAAAACTTAAACTAAATTAAAAAAAAAATTTAGGAAAAATTAAAAAAAAAACTTAAAGATTTTATATTTTTAATAATATTTTTGCATTAATAACAAAGTAGTAAAAAAATTTATTAATAATTAGAGAAGATTGTAAATTAAAAAAAAAAAAAAATTATTGTAAAACTGTTAACATTCTTATTTATTTTTAATAATTTTAAACAAAAGCAATTAAACATTTTTCTAGTATTAAAAAATTATTTTTAGCAAAACGCAGCGAAAATAAACTAAATTCAATTATTTAAAAAATTAAGGTTGAAATCATTTTTGCTATTTTAGTTATACTCAAGGCAAATTCATTACAGGATATCTTAAAAACCCTGCTGACAACTATTTTTTAGCCTTTTAATGCTGGGTTTTTGAGATCTTAGTTAAACTAGGTACAGTTAATCTTTAAACAGATTTGTGCTGCCATTACCAAGTTTGTATTCAAAATTTTGCTTAAAATTTTGGTCTTTAGTGATATGTATAATAAAAAAAAATACAATCCGCCGAAATATTCCGCGTTTCAGACTACGTTAAACTAAGCTTGAACTTAATCAACATCTTAAAAACCCGGCCTAATTGTTGTATGTCAATATTTGGCTTATTATCTTTGCTTTTACAAAAACAAATTGTTTGGGGTTTTTGTACGAGTTGTACCTGTTGCAGTACCGAAATCAACTGTAATAAATTCGCCTTGGTTATGTCATCACAATCCCATCTTGTGTCCCATTAATTTCAAAAGAGCTAGACTATTTAATAGACAACAGACCGGTCTGTAGAATAGAATGTAGAAGAGTTAATTTTATAGACTATAGAAAAGACTATATAATAGACCATAAAGTAAACTCTATAATAGACTAAATACTAGACTATGGCCTAGACTATGGACTAGCTTATGATATAGAACAGACATCGCCAGCCTTCATTACAGGTGGCGTCGAATTCCAATTATCTTTCGTGACGAGAACCAACATAAAATTAAACTATCACTGTACATCGATTTCTTGCAAAAAGTGAAAATTAAACAATTTTGAGTTGAATCTCTTTAGAGGAACTAGTGCGATATGTATGTTTTAAGAATTTCGTAAATTTGTATCTGTTTTAATCAACGAGTTCCTAAACACCCTTATAGGTTCTGAGCGGTTTATATTTTGCTTAAATATATTGAAGTGGATCACATTTGTAACCTTGTTCTAGGACAGAAATAAGTGAACGCATGGGATGATCCAACGAACCGTTTTTATTAGGCAATTGTTAAATAGAACTACGTCGTTGTGCCGATTATGGAGAATAATATGCAAGCAGCTTTTCTTAAAATGGGGTACTTTGATTGTGGCACAAATTTCCAAATCTCATTTAAAGACTCTGTTGATTTGTGATGCTTTTTAAGACTGTGATCGTCTTGAAGTTCTAATAATTCCATCTCCTGTGGCACTTTCATTCAAAATAAAAGGAGCAATCGATAATCCATCGTTTATTACATCAACCTTGAATAGATTTACAGGAAAATCTAGAAAAGTCTTTAAATTATTAAAATCATAAGCTAAATTTTTCTTCATAAATTTTGGAGAGTCTATTTGACGAGATATCAAAGCTTAGGCAAACACCAACAATAAACAGTGAGTTTATCTTTTCTATTTGAATAAGATCAGTAATAACTTTATCTTTTCCTTGTTATGTTACGTTAATGGATTGCAGATGCTTCATTATATCAGTTAAACACATACATTAATTAATCCGTTCATCACACTTTAATTCCGGAAAGTGCTTTTCTTTGAGAAAATTACTGATGGGTTCCCCCAAGCCAACAAATCGGCTTAGAGCTTTATAGGTGAATAACCATCGCACAAGGCAGTAAAATTTTATATCTTGAGGATGATCTTCAAAGTCTTATTCTTTAAGAAAGCTCTTAAATAACAAGCCGCAGTTTGGTCACTTGTTGAATAGACTCTAGGCAAGATTATATAATAGACATAGATCATATAATAAACTAGACTATGGACTATAATATAGACTACACTGGGGACTAGACTACAAACTAGTATATACTTAATTATACTGTACTATTGATTTACCTACTCTATTCCATTTTAGACTAGACAAACAGGCCTGTCACATAAATCAATTTCGATCAAAAGTGGAAGTGATTTCATATCTTCGTATCAATACTGTTTGATTGTTTTCTGTGACAGACCTGTATATTATAGACTATCATACAGGCTAAACTATGGACCTAAAGAATTTACTATAGACTATATTATTAGCTAGCCTATGTATTGGGCTGTAGAATAAACTAAAGACTACAAATTTAACTATATATATGACAGCGCATAGAGAAAGGGACCAGTAAGGTAAAGGGAACAGTAAAAACCAACTACACAAAACAAGAGGTAGGGAAGACCTACGCGCGTTTTCAAGGTTGACCAACACGCTTTCAAATGAGACTAATACCAACAAGCTCAGTGATGGTTCACCAAAGATACACGTATTTAAATCTTTAAAATGGCTCTCCTGAACAAACCCTTAGGTCCCTTTCTATTTGCGCGTCACATATACTGATAAGGAAAATCCATCCATTCGTACTTAAAGCCGAAGCGATGTCAATAGTACGATATGTAGGGATTTCCTTTAATCAAGTACAGAATGCTTGTACAGTACACATCTTGTTTTAGCGTGCATACCTGTAGTTTTCTTTTAGCGTATGCGTTCATTATTTTCATGCGACATCCTTCATGAAAAAACCCAAATGCACCAAATGTATGTTCAGCACAACACGTACATTAAAAAAGAACGCATACGTTAAAAGAACATTTAATGAACGCCAAAACAAAATTGGTACGTTATCTTAGAATGTGTATACCGTTTTTTTTTTTTTTTTTTTTTTGTACAAGTACACAAACTATTTTTTAACTCCTTTTAAAATTTAGAATTTTGTTTATAAAAAATTTTACTATAGTCTGGACTATGCTATTTTATATTTGTACTAGATCATAGATCAACTAAGACTTGACTGTAGAAAATTCTATTTCGTTTCAAAATTAACTCCCAAAAAGTGCCAAAAACACACACAATTTTGCAATTAAGAAATAAATTAACAAAGTAGCAGCTGTAAATTCTCCTAAAACTTAAAATTAAACCCCCTGCCAACGAATTGTTCATAAAAATTTTAATTTATTTATTTGCTACTAAAAATTTTAACAATTTTTAAAAGATTTTTAATATTGTTTTTTTCTTTTAACATAATTTTAAATTTAAAAAACTAAAATTAAAGCAATACGAATTTGTTAAAGCACTTTTTTTTTAAAAAATAAAAAACACTTTTCTCTTATACATACACTTTTAAAGTATATTTTATTAAACAAACAATTGTATTTTTATCTTTTAAATCCAAAAAACAAATTTATAAATATATTTTTTTTTTTTTTTTTTTTTTTTTTTCTTTTAAAAAATATTCCCTTTTTCCAGTACTTTTAAGCTTAACTGTAAATAATATTCTTTTGTTTCTTTATAAACCTTAACTAGAAATTAGACTTTGCTAGAAAATTTAAAAAATTTATAATAAAAAAACAGAAAAGAAATCAAGAGAAATAAAAACATCAAAAAAAGAAAAAAAAAGAAAGAAAGTCAGCCATCAAAAAAGAGAAAGAAAATACGAAATTGTTATGTATATTTTTATCCTATTAAATTTTAAGAATATTGTAAAAGAAAGTCAAAAGAAAGAATTTAATACAACAAAATCAAAATAATAATAAATGAAAACAATAATGTAGTAAAATAAATAAAAATAACAAGAACGGTTTTAAAAACAAAAAAAGGAAAAAAAACGGTAGGTAAAGCATGACTTCTCAAAAACTTTTTCTTTTTAGAAAATAATAATTGAAGTTCTTAAAAAAGTCTAGATAACGAGAGATGGCAGCACCATTATCCTAGGACCTGCAACAACAGACCAATTATCTTCTTAGCTACAACAACAACCGATTAACGAAACTGATACAAGGTAAAAAAAAAACAACACTAAATGGATCGATACTCCAAGAACTATGTATACTAAAAAGAAAAATCAATCCATCCGTACTTAAATCAAGCCGAAGCGTTGTCAATAGTACGGATTTTCTTATATCTAGTACAGAATGCTTGATTAAAGTACTGACTATTTAAATTCTCTGTACTTTAAAAAAAACCGATAGCGGCATTAACTTAAGTGAAAGTTTGATACAATTTATACCCGAACTTGATTCACGAACTTCTTAGTTGGTTCAATCCCGAATTTGCACTTGAAACAATCCGAATGTAAGATTCTAACCTAAACTATTTACCCAGAAAACCAGAGTATAAAGGGAATATTATTATTTACTAATCCTTTATACATGTGTTTGTTTCACCTTTGTTGTATAACGCCCTTTGTTTAGTAGCCCAGCAAAAACTTACATTGCAAAGTAATGAGTTAAAAAGCTAATATAACGACTCTTCACTACTTATACATTGGCATTTTAACTAATTATTTTAACACGGTGATGTCATTGGAGGCAAGTACTTACCACCCTCGCTTACAAATAGGGAGTTAAATAAGTCATTACCACATTCGCTTACAAATAGGGACTTAAATAAGTTATTACTCCGATGTCACCAAAATTACAACTAACATGTCATGACTTTGAAACAATTTTTTTTTATTATTTTTATTAAATAATTTTTTTTCTATTTCTTCTTATTTTATTTTACTTTACTTTATGTTTTTTTTTTTTCTATTTTTACTTATTTTATTTTACTTTGTTTTATTTTTTATTTTTTTTTTTCTGTCTCTGGCGGGATTCGATCGCGCAACCTCGGTGCTGATAGACTAGCTCACTACCAGCTAGTCTACCGGGGCAGTGTAGTTTTTGTATAAAAAAACGATGTTTTTTACTCAATTAAGAGCGTAAATATGAGATTAAATTATTGGAGGCAACTACTTACCACCCTCGCTTACAAATAGGGAGTTAAATAAGTCATTACCACGTTCGCTTACAAATAGGGACTTAAATAACTTATTACTCCGATGTCACCAAAATTACAACTAACATGTCATGACTATAAAATATCAGTACAGCATAATTTTTCATATTCAAATTTATTACAAATTGTTTTTTATTTATAATAAAAAAAAAACAAATTGTAAGAACAAATATTTTAAATCAAAATGTATTAGATTTGAAAAAACTTCAACCGTAGATGCATTTTATTACGAATGAATTATAAATTTCGTTAATCAACTCATACACAAGTACTTAGGTATCAGATTATATGTCAGCCATTACCAAACTACTTCTGTGTAATGCAGATGGTATGAAGTAGTCATTGAAAAGTAAATTGTTCAGTAATGGCAAGTCATTACCAAGTTTTTGCTGGGAGGATCCACTCCCTTATTGAATCAGCCGGTAGGCTGAGTGAGAATATCGGCAGCCAGGTAACATAGGACCTCTGGATGGCAGTGAAACATGGTAAGATAACGGAAACTGATTGCTGGAGCCACGTGAGCTCTGCTTGATAGCGGCTGCCAATGGAACTTAGCTTAACCTTCATATTAGCAGCTTTTCATTAAAAGCTTTATTATGTTATTCCCCATATGCCAAAAAATCTTTATACGAAAATCTTCATTACTTGAAATTTTAATTTTTTCCTAAAACATTTTTCTTTAAAAGCTTTTTTTATTTCAAAAACATTTTGTTTTAGGATCTATGTACATAAAAAGCTTGATTTTCTAAAGCTTTATACACTTAAATCTGTTTTAAAAAAAAAAATTACATTGGCTAATAAACCGACATAAATGTGTTTTTAATTTAATTTCCATAAAATAGCTTTTTTTATTTAAATTAAACAGCATCATTCATTTCAAAATCAACGCTTTTCAATTAAAATTTTTAGCTGAAATTTTTTTTCATTAAAATCCACATTGAAAAACTTTTTAATTTAAAATTAAGATTATTCAAAATTTTCTATATCTAAAATTTCATATTTAAAGCTTTTTTAAGCCGATTGTACATATCGCATATACATTCAAACTTGTTAATGTCTAAAAGTGCATTAAACTTTCTACGGTAAAATAAGTTTTATATAAATTTTATTTATATAAAAATGTGTATAGAAACATACCTTTTGTGATGTTTTTCATCCTTTATAAATGTTCATTTTTTCCTGTACTCAGTATTCGTATTATTTATTCTATTGAAGAACTTTTACTTAATTTTAAATGAAGTATCGTCAAAGTCATTCTCATCACCGTCATCTACTTTGTCGTCAAAACAAACATACCGTCGTCATTTTGTTTGTACAGTTGGTTGCACAAGCAGACATACATCCAAACATTTGCAGAGACACGAATGCATATGTTTGTGTCTTTTAACAGCCTGGCATACCGATAAGCTGGAACAGACCACCGAATGTATAAAAGAGAGCTTTTTTACTCAATACGTTTATTTGACATTTTATCCTTTTGTTTTTTGTATTCAAATCCTTCCTGTTGAAAAAACAACTATTCCAGAATTTGCAATATTTATTAAAAAAAACGGAAGAAATGAAACTGAATTGAAAGGAGAATGCAATAACTATATTTAAATAGATATAAATAAACATAATTAAGTTTTTTAAGTGAAAATTAAACTTAAAGCTTTTTTGTATATAGTTATGTGTTATAAGCTCTTTAATACAAAATACTTGCATTAAAAACTTTAATTTTTAAAAATTTACATTAAAATCCTTTTAATTTGAAAAGTATATAGAAATATTTTAATGATTTGCAAATTAAAGCTTTAAAAGCAGTAATAGCTATTTTATTAAAATTTTACATTAAAAGCTTTTTTTCAAAATCGACTTTAAAGCGTTTTTTTTATATTTCACTTAAAAACCCATGTTAAAATCTTTTTATTCATAAATAAATATAAAAAGCGTGAAAAATGCATATAAAAAGCTTTTACTTGTGTTTTATTTATATATTTTATTTATTAAAATTTTGCATTAAAATCTTTTTTCAAAATCGACCTTAAAGCATTTTATTAAAATTTCACTTTGAAAAAACACATGTTAAAAGCTTTTTATTTATAAGTAACTATTAAAAGCTTGAAAAATTCTTATAAAAAGCTTTTGCTTTTTTTTTATTTATTTATAAAAACTACATCAAAATCTGTTTTATTTAAAACTTTATTTCAATATTTTTTTAACTAAAAATCGTGGATTTTTAATTATATGCCCACTTTTCAAACAACTTTTTGGACAACAATGCACATTGAAAACTGTGTTATATAAAAATTATCTTTTTTTAATACAAAAATAAAAAGAAAATTTATTTAATTCGTATAATCCTTGCTACAAGCTTTTTTAACCAAAAACCTTTTTGTTTTAAAATTAAAGCCAAAAGCTTTTTTTAAATGCACTTTAAAAGGTTTTTGTTTAAAATTTCTTATTAAAACCTTTAAAAAAAAGAACAACGAAATTCTTTTTTTTTTAAATTTATATAAAAAATTTTATTAAAAAAATACATATTAAAAGCTATTTTATTTAAAACGACATTTTAAGAGCTTTTACGTTTACAAATTTATTCCCAAAATCGTTTTCATACTTTAATACAAATTTATTAAAAAACCGACTTTAAAAGCTTTTTATTTTTAACATCCATGCTTAACAATTTCATTAGTGTAAAACTTTTTGATTAAAAAAAATCTCCTAAGAAGCTTTAACTTTTTAAAATCTAGTCCAAAAACTTTTTTTAATATTTAAATCTTTTCGAACCAAAAAGTCCACGTTAAAAGTACTTTTATTTTACTAATCCGTATTTAAAGCATTTTTAATTCAAAAGTTATACGTTTTTTTTTTATTAAATCCACTTAATTGAGCTTAATAATGATGTGTTATAAAAATTTCATATGGATACATATAAATTAAAAACTATTTTCAATGAAAGAAAGCTAAAAACGTTTTTCTTTGTGTAATTACACAAAGATTAGCAGCACTGGGGGCGATCAGGCTGAATTTCAATATCAAACAATTCCGCACTATATGTAATACAATCATATAACAACCGAGGCTTAATTATATCTGGGGTCTTCGGAAATCCCATCTCAACATCAGACATCGTTAAATCAACTTTGCTACTCATAAGTACCCAGAATATATAAACTTTTTAGGATCCAACATTAATGTTCTAGAAATTACAAACGGAATGAATTACTTATATACACCATTTTACCTTCGGTGAAGGGTATAAAAAAAGATGTTTAATTTTTGGTCAAATTTGTAATCGAACTTTTTCGAACACCTATTAATCAAAAACTTTTTTTTTTTTGTTTTAAAGTTTCTCACCTCAACTTATTAAAAATGTATTAGACTACCTACCTTAAAACCCTTAAAATTTTTCTAAAAACTTAAGAGTTAAGGTTATCGAAAACATTTTCTAAAAGTTTATGGTTTTTATAAAAGTTTCAGAAAGATTTTTTTATAATACAGGTATATGAGAATTTTAATGGGTTAGTTTATATGCAAACTTTTACCACTACATTAAATAACAAGCGAAAGCCATGGCAAACTATTGTTGAAATTTATGTTGAATATTGAAAAAATTTCTAAGTGCCCTTTTCAACCACCATTGCAATTGAAAGTTAATTTTTTCTACGAGTATATTTTTCCACAAATAAACATTTATATTCGCTATGAATGAAAGAACAACAAGAATTGCTTAAAGTTTTTCTTATATTTTTTTCTACTTCAAACATTTCTAGCACTCAACAGTGGCCACACTGTTGAAAAAGCTAAGAGCCAACAATTTTTATATAAAAATCTTCATTAACAAAAAAAAAACTCCTTAAAAAACATGAACCAGAACTGAAAAGGAAATAAAATGAAACGGATATAATGCGTTAAAATATATAAAAATAAACTTTCCAATCAGCCATTGATATTGTTCAGCTAAAGAAGGTCTTAATTAAAAAAAAAAAAGAAAAATCAACAATAAAGAATAAAACAAACAAAAAAGGAACTATATAATCTAGAAAGTGAAGGTCAGTGTGGCCAAATAATAAGGAAAATAGAATGAAAGAATGAGCAAAAATATAAAACAATATTAAACACAACATTGGATTTGAAATTAAAACCATTTTTATTAGACAATGATGACCTTAAACTCAAATAATCGTGAAATTATTACCGTGTGCAGTGGGAATATAGAAAATAAGGCAGCATTATCAAAGATAATTAATTTTTTTTAAATTTGCCTTAAAAAAGCTTTTTAAATCTGACAAAAAAAACCCATTTTATAAGTTCTTGATTAAAAAGCTAAAGAGCTTTTTTATTTAAAAGTTGACCTTAACTTTTTTAATAAAAATTACAATCCTCAAAAGCTTTTATACTTTATTAGGCTTATTCCTTCAATATTTTCCAGGAATATTTTCTATGCACTATCAGTTTTTCGTTTGTATATTTCTGTTACGAAGCTTACTTTAGCTATCCTTTGAATAAGCCTAATAAAGTATAAAAGCTTTTGAGGATTGTAATTTGACTTAGAATACACATTCGAATAATATCAAAAATTTTTTTAATAATGTTTGAAATGGTACTTAACTTTTTAAAACAGGTGCGTCCAAACACACATACATACTTCAATTTTTGCATTTGCTGTAAGCAGCTTTGAAAGCTTTTACAATTCGCTTTTTTTCTTTGCAAAGTTAGCAGCAAGCATTGTTGTCACTAATATCTGATTGGCTGTTGTGCTCTCATTGGTGTGAAAGCACAAAACTTTTTTGCAAAAGCTCGCACATTGTGATAATGACTTGGACGTTATTGTTGTAAAAAGCAAGAAAATTTAGAAAAGTCCCTATAAAACTTTATATTCAAAAAAAATTTATATATTATAAAACTTAAAAAAGAAAAACTCAAAAGACTTAAAGTTCATATTAATTTCAATACATCAACATACAAATCTTTTTTTTTTCAAGCAAATTTCAAAGGCGAAATAATTAAAAATCCACAAAAAACTTTCTTTTCCAAGTCCATCTCTTTCTTTTAATGTGAACTTTTTAATAAGAAAGCTCTGGTATTGACCAAATGTTAAACTTAACAAACCCCACAAAAAGTTTTTTTTCAGTCCTTACAAAAATCTGTTTTACTTTAAAATTTCTTTCAAACAGCTTTTTTGGAAGTCTTCACAGAAAGCTTTTTTAAATTTAAAATCAAGAATAAAAATCTTTTGAATAAAAATTTTGTATTCCCAAAAATTACTTTGATAATAAACAGGAAAGTGCACGGCTTAAAAAAACTAAAACTGGCAACACGCTTTATTATTTAAAGCAGGTTGTTTTTGTTTTTTATTTTGTTTTTTCTTAACCTACTTACAACTACAATTAATGTTGGAAGAATTCCAACCAATTGTAGTGGGGAATGTAAGAAAAGATAAACTCACTGTTTATTGTAGATGGTTTTGTTTTAACTTTGATATTGTTACAAGTAGAACTGTTGCATATAATTCTTAAACGCTTAACAGTTTAATATCTTTAGTTTTTCTAAAATCTTTGGATGAAGTTTCCTGACGATCTGGCCTAAGCAACCAGTGAAATGCGCATAGGAATAGATTTTTATCAAGAATAAAAATTGGGAATTAAGCACAAATAACAAAATCTTTTGAATTAAAATTTTATATTCCCAAAAATTACTTTGATAATTTAAAATAAATTTTAAAAAAAACTATTCTATTTCAAAATTCTAACTTTTACTTAAAATTTAAATAAAAAATTATAAAGAAGTTCAGATAAAAGCTTTATTTTTTAAAGTCAACACAGAAAGCTTTTTTAAACTTTAAAGTCCACATAGAAAATCTTTTTGTTAAAGAGTTCATGTAAAAAAATTATTTTTAATTTTAAAATTAAAAAAGAAAGCTTTTTTACTAAGAGGCCAGTTTAAAACCTTTGGAAACCATTTTTATTTAAAAATCCACAAACAGCTATTTAATGAATTCAATATTTTAAAACAAGCATTTTGCTTTAAACGTTTTCTAAATCGGTTTTTTTAGAAGAGCTCACATGAAAGCTATTTGACTTACTCATTAATTGTCATAAAAGACTTTTTTATTTAAAAGATCACATAATGAGAAAAATGATAATGAAACTTTGTTTTAATATTTAGTCTACTAAAAAGCTTTTTAATATAAAAGTCCACATACAAAGTTTTTTATTTAAAATCCGCAGAAAAACCCCTTTTTTACGTTAATAGCGAAAAAGCTTTTTTAGTTAAAAATAACTTAAAAAGTTTTTTGAAAAAGCTTTTGACTTTAAAATTGTTTGAACATTTTAATTTAAAAAGCTTCTAAAATTATTTTTTTATTAAATAATTCGGTGAATGAGGACGAAAAAAATGTTTAACAAAAATAAAGGGAAATATGAATGTTTTTTAAATCCACATAAAAAATGGATTTTTTTTTAATCCACATAAAAAGCTTTCCTACTCAAATCCACACAAAAGCTCTTGTAAATAAAAAATGTGAATTTTATTTTACACGATTTTTATCGGGAAAAAACTTGGAGCTTTTAATTAATGTTTTTAAATTTAAAAAAAAAGCTTTTTTTGACTACAATACACAATATCTTAAAGAATGTTTGTTTAATAGAGTCCGTTAAAAGAGTTAAAAACATTCCTCATTTAAATTTATTATTAAAGTTTTTAAAAATGTTTTTCTTTAAATATATTTTAAATAATTTTTTTAGCTTTAATATTTCAAAAGAAATAAAATCGATTAAATAGAAGCATATGTATATTCTTCGTCTTTCTGTTCCGCACATTTATACATTGCAACAACACAAGTCACACACTTGGAGGCTACAACAAATATTTACCCTGACTTTAAATTCTTGCTCTTAAACTTTTCTTTGGCATTTCTGTAATATTTTCTTTGTACGCTTTTATCTTCTTTTGTTTTTATTAAAAAAAAGTTGCTTAAAGCTTTTAGTTTTTCTTTTGTTTCCTGCTGCCATGACAAACAAGTGTAAACAAAATACTTAAAAATACATAAGATGACAACAAGAACAACAAAAAAAAACAAGATTTACATACAAAAAAAATTAAAGATTAAACGCTTACAATAAAATTGGAATATTTAAGATTTATTTTATTTGTTTAAAGCTTTTAAATTTGTACGAAAAATACTTCTTTTTTTTAAATACTAAAGGAATACCGAAAAGTGTCGTTATACTAGAAAAATTTTATTTTTGTTATGAACATATTAAACAGATGTTTTAAGCTTTTACTAGATAAAGATTTAAAAAAAGCTTCGCTATTTAAGAACCTTTACAAAAACCTGTTTAAAATGATTTAAAAGCTTACATTAACAACTAAATCTAAATAGGACAATGAAAAAACAAATTTTTTGATAGTTAACAAAAGTCCAGGCTTAAAACCTTCTTTTTAACTTAAAAAAGAAACATTTTAAAAATGTTTTGATAAAATTAATGTTAAAAGTTTTTCGATTCGAAATCCACGTTAAAAACTAAAAAAAAAGTTAAAAGCTATTTCTAATAAAAGTTATTGTTGAAAGCTTTTTAATTAAAAACGTCTATTTTAAAAGCTTTTGGTATCCAAAAATACACTTTTAAGGTTTTAATTTAAAAATGCGTCTTACAATTTTTTGTTTTAAAAATCCTTTTTAAAAGCTTTTTAATTGATTTTTTATTTTCAAAGCTTTTTCTATTTAAAAATACACTTTAAAAATGCCTCTTATAATATGTAGTTATTAAAAGCTTTTTTAAAACAAAATCCACACAAAAATAATTTCTATAAAATATTTATTTTTATAGCTTTCTCTATACATTTTATATAAAAATCCAATATAGAAGAACTACATTTTAAAAGCTTTCGTCTTAAACTTATTTTTATGTAAAAATCTTAAAGATTTTTCTTTTTTTAGGTAAGACCTGCGCGAAGTTATTTTTATACCAAAAACCCACGTCAAAAGCTTTTAAATGAAATCTTAATTTTTAAGCTTTCCTTCTTTTGAATATGAAATCATTTTAATCAAATCTGTATTTTAGAAGCTTTTGCGAACCAATTATTAAATGCATTTCTGAATAACAAGCTTTATTGCTTAGTTAAAAAAAAAAACCTTTGAAAAACTTTTTGTAATAAAATCTACAAAAAAAAAAAAAAAAAAAAAAAAAAAAAAAAAAGATAGGTTTTTGTTTAATAATGAAGGTAAGAGTATATGCTTAAATGTTGAGGCTTTTGATTTAAAAACCTTGCTAAATGCTATTTCTATTGAAAATTTTAATTTTGATGCTTTTTCTGGTTTCTTGTGAAAATTTAAATCAATTTAAAAAATTTTAATTAAAAACTATTTTCATTAAACTTAAAATTATTAAAACCTTAATTTGAATTGTATTTCTAACTTTTATTTAAATCTAAGTAAACTTATATTTTCCTTGTCAATATTTGTTTCGCATAATTCAGAAAGTTTCTGCTGTGTTTTTGTATTATTCAAATCTTTGATTAAAGACCGCACAACAGTTTGAAAGCATATACAACTCTTTTTGTAGAAAAAAGATGTCGGCATTTTGCCAATTTTTTTCCTTAATGCCCCTTTTGTGGAGCTCATTTTTCCATAATTTTGTTTGTACAGAAAAAACTGGTAGATAAAATAAAAAAAAATGTTTGTCTAAAAGTTTTCTATTACTATTCGTATGACGAAAAATAAACAAATTTTTGGTTTTGTATTGTGGAAATCGTCATCTTGGATCCTGAGGCAATCTGACATTTAAATAGAATTTAAAATAAAGATATTACAAAAATTTTATTTAAGCTTTATTTTATAAATATATTTAAGAAATAAAGAATGCTTATTTTAAAATAAAAAAGCTCTGCCTTAGTTTTTATTACCCTTTACTAAGTAATCCAATACGAGTAATATTTATTTATTGAGTGTATAACTTACAAATGTGGGATTGATTCACAACAGATGGCGTTTCTTTTACATGAGGTTGCGTCCAGCGCTGCCACAAGCAAAAACAAATTGTTACCATAATTTGAAAATAAATTAACCTAATGCGAAAAAAGGAACCAAAATATTAATAAGCGAAAAATACTATTTTTTTACCATCAGGTGAAAAATATTCTAAATATCACACTTGCTGCAACGTAGTCATAACTAAAAAATTTTAATTTTGGAGATATTGATGCAGAATTGTTCGCTATGTTTTTCTTTATAAAGGGTAATTAAATTTTAAGGGCCGATGTTGAATGTGAACCACACCTAAACGTCAAAAAATCGTGCAAAAATTTGAGCAAACTGGGTCTGTAGAAGATGTGAAAACACCAGTGCATGCTCGTGCAGCTCGTACTGAAGTTCGCGATAGTGTGGCATCGTGCCCAACATTTGCACCTCTCACGCTCGTCGTTGATGAACATTTTGCAAAAAGACTTGCATTAACAAGCTTACAAGGTGCAATTGACTCAAGAACTAAAGCCTCTTGACCATTTCAAACGTCGTCAATGGTCAGAATGGTGGCAAGAAATGGCAACAGTGGATGGCCAATTTTCGAAGAAAATCATCTTCAGTGATGAGGCACATTTTCACCTCAGTGGATTCGTCAATAAGCAGAATTGCCGCATTTTGGCGAATGATAATCCAAGAGTGATTGTCGAAAAACCAATGCACCCACAAACAGTGACTGTTTGGTGGGGTTTATGGACTGGCGGCATCATCTCATAAGGCCCATTTTTCCAAAATGAGGCCGGACAGGCAGTAACTGTGAAAGGTGATCGCTATCGTGAGATGATAACGAACTTTTTATGGCCCGAATTGAAAGATATGGATGTGGACGATGTGTAGATTCAACAGGACGCTAGTTGTGTCTGTTGTCATATATTCTTACGCAAAGGCCAAATATACGACACAAGCAGTTTGACAACAACAACAACAATATGTTTCTGTAAATGTTTAAAGAAACACACAAACAAGCTCAACGCATTTTTCATATGTTTGTGTAACCGTTTGTGTGGTTTTTTTTTTATTTAAAAACGACAAATTTTGTCCAATCATTCCTTAACTAATTTATCACACATGAAATGACAAACTTAATTACTTTCTTGCACAACCCTGCAAATAATAGGACCAGTCCAAACACGCGTGTAAAGAGTAGTCCACAAGGGACCAGGACTAGTCCAAAACTAACCCAAACGTATGGAAAAAACCTGGTGTATTTAACATTACGATGTCCTAGGAGAGGACCATATAACCCACCTTTGGACCACTAAGGAGTAGTTTTAAAACTACTCCATGGTATACTCAAGAGGATTAGTTTTGAAGTCGTTTAAAAACGAAAGCATGTCGTTAAAAAACGAAGACATGTCGTCTCACTACAAACACTTTTTAACAATGACATGGTCCATGCTCGCATTACATCGGACTAGTCCATGGAGTAGTCCATTTTATCAAAATGGATTAGGTGGTCCAATTTTATTTGCAGGGAACTGACGGCGTTGAATATTATAAAAATGCTTTATTATAAAATAAATGATTTTCGAGCTCGAAAAAACTATTTGTTTTTATTAATAAAAAAAAAAAGGTCGAAGGAATAGAATTTAATTTAATAAATGATAATCTTAAATCTCTAGTTGTAAGTTTTCAATCTTCCGGTTTGTTTTTCTTTCGTTACAGTCCATGTTTTAAATTTTTAATAATTACACAGTTAAACATTTTAAAAGTTTTTTTGAGTTACTTGACATTTAAAATCTTGCTTAACCTGTCCTATAAATGTAATTTTTATAAATTGGAAACTTCTTTTTAATTTCCAACGAAATTTAAAATACATTCCAATAAACTGTAAAAAGCGCCATTAGGTTTTTTTATAACCCTTGCCAAATTGCAACAAATGAATGTATGAACACTTTTTAACGACCCCCAACGCAAACATTCTTCATTCAAACCCTCTTCTCTTCGTGGCTATAATATATTTGGTGGCTTAAAGCAGTGGTGGCCAACTTACACACTTTGTTATTTTAGATTGTATGTGTAAATCAGCAGAATATTTACTTTGTTGAAATAACAACAAAGCAGTAGAGTAGAGCAAAAACATATTTCGTGAGAAACAAAGAGAACTGGGGGAAAAATTAATAATGTACATGTTTTGAAATCGCTTAAGCAGAATTTGGTCCCCTCAGCCGTTGTGCCGAGAAATGCATAAAGTTTGCCCATCACTATTCAAAAAGCATGACAGCCCAATCTAAACCGTTACGCTAAACAAAATTAAATAAATTAAAGAAAAATACGAGCGAGTTCTACAAGAAATAAAAGCAAACATTTCTCTTATTTTTTAAAGTCAAAAAAAAAAAGAGTAAAGAATTAAATTAAAAATAATGACACTTTTATTTACTCCACCACCAGATTGCAACCAGTTTTTTTCCTCACGTTTTTCCTGTTGTTGTCGTCAACGTAACTTTATGGTTTGTTCGTTCTCCACTCAATTGTATTTTTTTATTTTTTCTTGATAAATAAAAATCCTGGAACAGAACACAAAGCCAACAACAACAGCAATCGCAACAAACACACACATAAACGTATAATAGTGCAACATCCTGAGGCGCCATAAGACCGTGTCATGAAAATGTGTTACACTTTCATGAACTTTTTAAGTTGAAAAACAGTAGTTTGTTTTACAAATAAAAAAAAAACTTGAAATATAGAATACGAATGTGAAAATGGTGTAGAAAAAATATTGAGAGAGACTGAGAACAACAGAATTATGATTAATGGGAGAACATTTAATGCTAGCAGGTATAAAAATAAAAAGGAGTACTTTTCTGGGGCCTACAGGAGCCAACATTTATCTATTACTCAACCGATATTCTATAAAAAAAATTCTCGTTCAGTTAATTAAAAAATGAGTGATTGTGAAACAAAACAATATATGTAAATGTATTTAAAGTAATTGCCATCGGTAACAAAGACCAATTTTCATCTTTCTGTCAACATTTGGATTCCGCACCAAAAGGCGTGCTCATTTTTTTAAGGACAAAAACAATACAAGCTAATCTTGGATAATCCGTTCTAAAGTGAAGCGTTCTGCATTGATCGAAACAAATGGTATTCGGAGAAAAAAAAATAAGCAAAATGTGACCGAGCGTTTTAATGATGGGCTATTACAGCTTTAAATCTGATCGCAAATTGGCATTGGCTTGCTTCAAACTAATTAATTATATTTCATACATATCTGCTGTGATCTTCCGGACCGATTGTAGCAACACACAACAGATGGGATTCTTTTTGTAGCTCTCTCCAAATAAAGAGCCAATGGGTATTTGGAGTTAGCGTTGATTCGGCTGGTTAGTTGTACTTCACATACGATTTTTTTTCACTTTAGGTTGTCGTAATAGATTGAGTTATCATCGCCAGTAATGATTTAAGGCAAACATGACTTCCTTTTATGGCATTCAGGCAGCATTTCGGAAACGCAAAATCGTCAGCTTCAACTTGCGTGGTACCCAATTTTCTTGTCTTTGGACAATACCGCTACATTTGAATTGATGCAATAGTGGCTATCAAAGATTTAGCAAGTTCCTTTTGAGTTTGAAAGCAGTTCTCATGGGACAAAAACCCCACAATCCATTTTTCGCAACTTGAAATCGATGGAAAATATATTATATATATTTTAAGCTTAAGTTAGCACGTTTTTCAATTTAAAGAAGTTAAGCAGAACTATTTGCAAATTATGTTTTCCTTCTGTTTCTTTTAATGAAATGACAAAAATGGCAGATGGTAACTCTCAAAAGTGCCATGAAAGTTATTAAAGATTTAAGCCATGTGTAAAAGATACGCTATGTGTTGTGAATCCCGCATTTTTAAATTATACACCTAATAAAACCTCCGGACTCCGTTCAAACAAAACTGTCCCAGAAAAAAAGTACCCTTCACTTTATTCTCTTCTAGGAGTTTTTTTCCGCAAAAGAATCATTTTAAATCACTGTCAAAGTATACCAAAAAAAAATTCTATAAATATGTACATATGTACGAGTATCCAATATGCGAAAGTTATTTGACTGTTGCAACAAAGTCAACGATGTATTTATTTTGTCGTCAACTTTATCATATTGCTGTTTGTTATTTGTTTGCCGTCAACAACTTTACACCAGTTATGTCTGTATGTTTTGCCAACTGAATAATGTAACGAACGAATCTTTATAACTTTTTTTTGTGCAGCTGACAAAATAAATGGAAGTTAAATGGAAATTTTTAAACATGCTATATTTAACAAAAAATAGACAAGATATCCTAATAAATGTGTTTCAACAAATAAATTATTGAAAAAACTAAAGCTAAAACTCTTCTAACATTTCATTAACCTGTCAAATTTCACTCACTATTCTAAATTGTTTTTCTTTTCTTTCAAATTGCCCACATTCCTTTTTGAAAATATTTTAACATTCCCAAACCTCCTAACATTTCTGACTTTCTCAAACTTTCATATTTTTTCTTGCTTTTATTATTTTGCCTTATTTTTATTAGTTTCAACATTACTGAAACTGTAGATATCTTTTTCTTTCCTTTTGAACATACCGTACTTAACCATTCTAACTCGGCAAAAACTCATGTTTTCGACATTTAAAAACTTCCAAGTAAACAATCAACTTTTTTCCTTAATCTTTTTCTTTTCTTCCTCTCAGTCCATTAATTTCGTTTCCTTTCCTTCCTTCATTTCTTCCTTCCCTCCTTCCTTTATTTCTTCCTTCCTTTTCTTCCTTTTCTTCCTTTCATTCCTTTCCTTCCTTTCCTTCCTTTTCTTCCTTTTCTTCCTTTTCTTCCTTTTCTTCCTTTCCTTCCTTTCCTTCCTTTCCTTCCTTTCCTTCCTTTCCTTCCTTTCCTTCCTTTCCTTCCTTTCCTTCCTTTCCTTCCTTTCCTTCCTTTCCTTCCTTTCCTTCCTTTCCTTTCCTTTCCTTTCCTTCCTTTCCTTCCTTTCCTTCCTTTCCTTCCTTTCCTTTCCTTCCTTTCTTCCTTTCCTTCCTTTCCTTCCTTTCCTTCCTTTCCTTCCTTTCCTTCCTTTCCTTCCTTTCCTTATTTTCCTTCCTTTCCTTCCTTTCCTTCCTTTCCTTCCTTTCCTTCCTTTCCTTCCTTTCCTTCCTTTCCTTCCTTTCCTTCCTTTCCTTCCTTTCCTTCCTTTCCTTCCTTTTCATTCTTGACTTCTACTTGTATGCCTGCTTCTCTATATTTTTTTTCCTTATGTGTAATGATAAGCTTTCTTTTCTTTGCACCTGTTCCTTTTCATCATTATTTATTTTTATAAACTATTTCCTTTCCCAATCGCTATAAGCTCCTTTTCTGGAGTAGCACTCAACGGTCTGTGTTTACTTAATAAAAAATAATCCTTTCATGACATAATTCTCTTCTTATCTAATCCATCCTAATTGAATATGATTTGGAGCTTACTCGACACAACATCTGTCCAGACAATCACTTTCATTAAAACTACCTGCTATACAGCAAAAAACTCTTTTTGTATACACCTTTTAAATATACTCAATTTTGAGGTAACGTTTAGCTTAAAATTGTAGATTCCTAAGGTCTACATCTAAAAAAAGTAAGTAAAAAGACATAATAAAAATTTATTATCCCTTTTTATATTTATTCCTCTATTTATTCACAGCACAAAAAAAATGTACATCATTAAATTATATTTCCTTCCGGTTACTTTACAGAAACCAATGAACGCCATTACACCAATACTACCACTATCACCACCGACCACATTTTAAAAATAAATTTTCTAAATATTTCCTCTTTTATTGGTTTTCGGTCGTCGTCGATTAGTCTATAAAGTGACCATAAAATTTATAATACGACTACATATATTATTATTTTTTTTTTCTGGAATCAAAGAAATCAATGCTATTGGAAGAGAGGTTTTAAAGAAAGGAAAACGAAGTTAAATTTTTTAAACTGTTAAAAATTTATGAGTTTTTAAGTCATACTGCAAAAAAGATTTGAGCAGTTACAAGCAATCTAGTCATTAATTAAAAAAATTGCTTTTGAAAGATTTATTGAGCAAATAGAATTTTAAATTTAAAACGTTGTTCGTATTGTATTTGAGTTTTGCTCAAAAGTCTAGGGAATAATGGAGAATTTTTTTTTATTAATATGAAAAGCTGTTGTCTGTTTCATTGCGTTTAGTTTTTTATTTCGATTTCATCTGCAGTTTTGTTTAATTTACTATTGAAAATTTATGATTTTTGCAGTAAGTTCTAAAAGGGAAGTTGGCTAAGGAAAAAAGATGCTCGATGAGTAGGTTCAAAAGAATTAATTTATATTTTTTTTATTTCTTTCAAGATTTCTTTTTTCTTACACTTTCTGTCATATTGTTTTTCTTCTGTAGTTTCCTACCTTATTTTTTCTTTTTTGCTCTACTTTTCATCTTTCATTCTTCTTCTTTTATTTTATTCTACCCTCCTTTGTCCTACATTCTCTCTTCTTCCTTTCTTCCATAATTCTTTCATTATTTTTCCTCTAAACGATACTCGTTTGCCATTATTTTACTATCACTTTCATTTTGTTTTCTTTATTTTCAACATTTCACTATTGATTTTAACTCTTATTGCCTTTTCTTTTTCTTTTTACCTTCAGTTTCTTTTAAATGTCTCCTACTTTAATTTTTCTTTCGTAGTTATTTTCTTCTCTCGACAGATGACTTCTTTTTCTCATTTCTATTCTATTAGTTTTTTGTGTCTCATTTCCTTCCTTTCTCCTTAACTTGCATTGGTTTTTATTTTTATGCTCCTCCTTCATTTTTTTAAACTCTTACCCCATATTCATAAACGATTATTAAATTTAACAAATGTTTATTAAGGAAAATTAACATAGAAAATTTGTTTTGTAAACTTTTATTAATTTAAAATTTTTTATGAATACAGGCATTAAACTCTTAGTTCTCCTCTTTGTTTTTCCACTCTTGTATTTTTCTTTTTCATTTTATAATTTCCTTTTTCTTTCATCCCTTTTATAATATTTTTGTATCTTCTTTTTACGCTTTTCTGCTTATTTTGTTTCCTCTAACGTTCTTTTTAACTTCGTTCTTTCTTCGCTTTCTTTGCTTTTCAGCTTTTTTCACATTTCCACTTGTTCCATATTTTATTCCTTCCTCTATTTCGTCTTTCTTTCTCCATCCCTTTCTACTGCTTTTTTACTACTCCTTTCTTGATTTCCTTTAACCTTTCTTGCCTTCTTAGCTCATTTTCTTCCTTTAATAATTTTCCTTTCTCACACTTGTGATAGTCTACATACCTTATTTCGTCTTATCTTTTCTATTTTATTTTCGTTCTCCTTTAAACTCCATTCTTTAGTATTTGTTTTTATCATCTTTCATTATCTCCTAACATTCTTGATTTACTTTATACTTCCTTAATTTGTTGTCTTCATCGTTTTCTACTTCCTTTAATTGCAACTTTCTTGATCTTTCCCTTTTTACTTTCTTGATTTCTTTTAATTTAAAAATAATCAAAAGTAATCGATAAAATAATTGACTACTTTCAAGGACTATTTTTGATTATTTTCGATTATTTTTTTAAAAATTCAGAATGCTCATCATTTTATACATGGGTAATTCCATATCAAAACGACCAAGAGTGGAACACGACCCCAGCCGATTTTAATGAAATTTGGTGAGAAGGTTGCTTTTATCTTATAAGGATATGTCATATTCAAAATGTCACAATTTCGCCGAATTAGCCGAATGTGTTGAGGTTATATCTCGAAAACTACTTGACATACGAAGATGATTTTAATGTAATTTTAAAGAGAGGGGCTACAAACCATATCTTGAAAAAAAAATTTTTTTTTGAAAAATGTAATATCTGCAAAATGTTAAATTTTAAAAACGGATTAAGTCAAAAACTTATTGTTTTATTTAGCTGATTTTTTTTGTATAATACCTCAAACTGTTCTTTAAAAATTCTTGTAGCCCCAAGTATTCTCTTTAAAATGACATTAAAATCATCTTCGTATGTCAAGTAGTTTTTGAGATATTGAAAAAATAAGCTCAACACATTCGGCTAATTCGGCGAAATTGTGACATTTTGAATATGACATATCTTTTGGAAAAAAATTTTAAATTTTTTTTCGTTCATATATATTTCTTATAAGATAAAAGCAACTTTCTCAACAAATTTCATTAAAATCGGAAGGGGTCGTGTCACACTTTTGGTCGTTTTGACATGGAATTACCCACATACATTTTATTTTGAAAAATTTGATTTAAAACGTAAAAAAATTCTTAACATGTAAACCATTTTCCATTAATTTCATGACGACTCGTTCGCCTTGATTCGTTTCTCGCTGACCACCTGGTGGTTTCCCCGTATAAATTATACCTTTTAAAGGGTAATTTGAAACAGAGTCGCAAAATCACCACACTTTTATGCCATATTTTGCAGGCTTACTCGGAATACATTGAGTAAATCGGATACGCCCGCGATATGGAAATAACTGCTCATCGATGGTTACATGACAATCCGGAGTGTACGCATTCTCAAAATTGGCCATCAGCATGAGCCATACATCGTCCAGGACGGCAGATTTGCTTCGCTTTAACATCTCAGCACGTGTACCACTGTTATCGAAACGGATGAAAGTAGTTTAATTCTGGAACCGATTCAAGGACATAGTGGACTTATACATTGGCATATTATAATTGGCCCACAATTCATTTGCTGGCTGAGAATTCGCGTGGAACACACCAGCAATTAGCAGCATCTAAAAAAATCATAAATTTCGTCTTCGTTGGTCATTACCCAATATCGCTGTTTATTTTTAGGATGCTTTTTATAGACGAACTGCCCAGTAAAAACTTCGCCTGCAAAATAATGTGTTTAGTAATAATTCCATTTTATTAAAAAAATACATTGTTAATTAAAAACACGTGTTGACTTTGATTTCTTATTTCCTTTATTAAATAAATCTTCTTTATATTCTACAACTTCTTTAATTTTCCCTCACGATATTTTCCTTTTTTCAATCTTTCCTTTAAATTCGTTCTTTCCTAATTAACATCTTTTTTATAACCTTCACCGAAGGTAAAGAGGGTTTACATAACTTTGTCATTCCGTTTGTAAGTTCCACAATATTGTTTTATAATACCCTTGACCACAGGTGAAAAGGGTATATATGGGCAGTTCCAGCGAAAAGTCTACTTTTTGTAACGTAACGCCAGAAATAATTTAAATTATTTCTTAAAAAATTGTATATGTATAATTTACTTTTTTACATTGTGGTGTAAAGCGCAACTAGCTCTACATTAAGTAACAAAAGAAATAACGGTTGAACAACATGGTCCTAAAATACAACCTTATTTGCATTCTGGCGTTACATTAAAAAAAAGTAGACTTTTCGCTGAAAATGCCCATATGTACCTTAAACGAACAAATATTTTTAAATTTTATAGCTTGAAAAATAAATCTTTATAAGTCCCAAGTTTACTAAAAAGGTTTTATGCAAAACGTCTTGCTCAATTCGCAGTCTTATTAAGTTTCGTAATGCAAGTCAAAATCCACTTCCGTTTTTTTAACATCCCGCCAGCGCATATTTTTGCTTATATCTGCAAATCCTAAGCGTTGATTGCCGTAATTTCTGAATATAGTGCTATTTCATTACTTTATATATATAAAAGTCCTCTTTACAAATTTGACTTCTTTATTAAATTTTTTTACATTTTGAGTTACGAATATCACGACACGTCTAAATGGAAATGCCCATATAAGTTTGTCATTTCGTTTGTTATTTTGACAATATAGATCCTTGACCCTATAAATAATGTATGTTCTGGATGCTTATGGGTAGGGAAGTTGACTAAGCGATTTCCGCCTGTCTGCTGAAATGGGGTTTCAGAAGGCTCCTGATATTATGGGGACTATGTTGTTATATATTTGTGTCACATATACTTCGGAAAATTTTGCTATTGGAATTCAGACAGATCAGTCCATAAATGATTGAGATATGAGCAAAAAACTGCGACTGCCTCTAATTTTTAACTCATAACATGACCTGATGTTATTATTTGTGGAAATTTTTTTTTTTTACTTTTTTACACATCTTCGCTCCGTAAACGAACACTAATTTGTTTTTAAGATTCGGCATAGCTTAATACAGCACTCTTACTTGTTTTTTCCCTTACTTTGGTTTCCGTTCTTTTTGAGATTTTCTTCTCTTCCTTTTTTTGTCCTTTAATGTCCTATATTAACCTACTCATTGTACAATCTCCTTATTCTTTTTTTTTTTTTTTTTGCCTTTACAAAAAACAAGTCTTTTTCTTGGCATACTTCCCGCTTTTGTCAGTGAAATATGATTCCCAAAAGTATCAAGGTTTAAAATCATCATGAATTTTACACACATTTTTTTCTTCATTCCTTGTTTTATTTTGTTTCTTTTTGTCGGGTTTTTTTTTTATATAAAAAATAAATCCTGAAAATGTATTTAAAAGGAAATCAGCACTAGTATTTGAATTTTTCTACAAAAGGAAATGCACACCACACACAACACATTCCAAGGAAAAAGGACTATTTAAGCTCATTGTTATTTTTATGCTCTAAATTTCTCGGCGAGTATTTCTTTAAAAGCGTTTGTAGATTCAGTTTCAATTTTACCCTTCACCACACCGAGTTAAAAATTACTGTATATTTAGTTTGGCATTTCTAGTGTGAATAAATGGAAAATCGATTATTCGACTTTTTTCTAAAAACCGGTTTTCGAATATTCCGAATAGTTGATATTTCAAAAAAACCCAGTTTTCGGTTAAACCTTTAAAAAATAACCGGTAACCGGTTTAATTCGAATAAATAAAAACACAAAAACCAAATTAGTTCTTGAAATAAAAACTTGATTTGAATAAAAACAAAATATATAGCTATGACTTAAGGTCAAAATAAACCACACAAATGGCTTGGCAAATACACACTTTGTTTTAGTTTTGTGTTCGCCAATAATCAACACAAGCATATTTCGTACAAACATTCATTTTTCATTTTTGGATTCGTTTTCAATGCATGCAGACGACGATAGTGCTGCGGGAATTTTGTTGCTATTTGTTTAAAAAGGAGGAGAATTGAAAAGAATTTGGAGTAACGAGTGGTTTAAGCAACGAGCAGTTTTCTGGCAAACAATGCCAAAAAACGACTGAAAATGATTTTAATGCTTATACAACAACGTCTTCATTCTGCAAAGATTTCACTTAAATGATTCCATTTAGCACTAGACACCACAAGATTTTTGACAAATATCCAACATGTCTGTCAAATATTAAATATTTTAATATTTCTACAAACATGCTTCAAATGTTTGTCCATTTGTAAAAAAGCCGATTTTAAGAAAATAAGCTCTATTTTTGGTGAAAAATAAAAGTGGCCACAGATATTCATCCTTTTCGCTTTAGGACTTTTAGTTTACGAAATAAATGCGATTTTTTATACTCTTATAAAAAATAGATTTCTGGAAAAGAAGCATATTTAAATCCTTTTCGTCCTAAGACTTCTAGTTTACGAAAGAAATGCGACTTTATGTTTTCGTATAAAAAAATTAAGTTTTGGAAAAGAAGTCATCACAGATTAAAATCCTTTTCGCTCTTGGACCTTAAGTTTACGAAATAAATGCGACTTTAACTGATCGTATAAAAAAAACCGATGGTTGGAAAAGAAGCTCGAGTTTTGGTAGATAATAAAAGTGATCCCAAATTTGTATCCTTTTCGCTCTAGAATTTTTAGTTTACGAAATAAATGCGATTTTATATTTTCGTGTAAAAAATGAATGCTTAGAAAAGAAGCTCGAGTTTTGCTGAAACATAAAAATGATCACAGATTAAAATCCTTTTCGCACTAGGACCTTTAGTTTACAAAACAAATGCAACTTTACCAGTTCGCTTAAAAATATCGAGGATAAGAAAAGAAGTTCGAGTTTTGCTGAAACATAAATTAGATCACATATTAATATCCTTTTCACTCTAGGACCTTAAGTTTACGAAATAAACGCGATTTACCTGTTCGTATAAAAAAAATCGAGGATAAGAAAATAAGCTAGAATTTTGGTGGAAAATAGAAATGATCCTAAGTTTTCATACTTTTTGCTCTAGGACCTTAAAGGAATTTTTTTAAGGGTATCAAAGATTCGTTCTTACTTGCTTTACTTTTTTGGAGTAGATAGCAGCTAAGTACTCCTAACTAACTACGAGTAACATCATGTTTGTTACCGTGTTTCCATTTACATATTTTATACTCCAGTTAGTTAACATGTACTTAGTTGTACTTCCCGACTGCATTACCAAGTATGTGTATGTGTGTTTACTTAATGTATGCAGGTGACTCTCTTTTGTTATAAAATTTACATAAAGTTGTGGCACTTTTTTCTTTCGTTGTCTCTTCACATTTACTTTCTTCCCTGGTCTGGTATGTCAGTTTGTTGTAGTGAAGGTAACACCGGCTATAGACTGTCATTATGTGGCTTGTAATAGGCTTTCATTATAATTCATGTACCTTTTTTGTATGTCATTTCTTTCCCTACCCTTTTGATTCATCTTCCTAATGCTCATTTCCTTCATGTCCTTTCGCCAGTTTTCATGCTGAGGTATGGCAGAATGTGTGTCATAAAATATGTATCTTTTTTTGTCTATCACTTGTATTTATTTAAATAATGCATTTTAGTCTTTTTTTTTGGCATACATATGTAAAAATTATTTTAAGTCATGTTTATTTTAATGGAGTTTTTTTTTATCTACAGGAATGTTTGTATCTTAAAAAGTATTAATTTACACATCATGGAGTGTAAGGCAAATGAAGAATGAGGTTAAAAGCTTGGATATTTTCTTGGCTTACTAATGATATTACTTTAATTATTTTTGGTGTAATGGTTAAAATTTTAACTCCAGAAACTCTAAAGCCAGAAAGAGAAAGGGAAAAGATTTTACAAATGTTAGGAGAAAAGATAAATTAAACATTTACAACTGCAGGAGATTTAACCATTTCAAGCTAAAGATTTCAACAATGCGGTTGGCTTATCTTTAAATTTTTATTATTTCTAAAGCCTTTAAGGACTAGTAATGCGAGTTCGAGCCTTAAAATCGGACAAAGCAGCTGTGGAAAAAAACTATTATTATTTTTAAGACTGGATTTGTATTATGACTTTTTTTATTTTAAAGGTAAAGATATATTTTCCTTCAGACTTCGTTCACAAAAGTTCAAAGTCATAAAAAAGATTTAGTCTAATGGCTAATAAATCAGTGATTGCTTAAACGCTGGTTTAGTTGAACTCAACTTAAATTTATGTATGGTTTAAGCTCAACAGCTGCAAATCAGTGCTCCATAATACACAACGATAAATGTTGTCAAATTCATATACATAGTTTGTATTGGTAGGTTAAACGCTCAATTTTATGAGTTAAGAGATAGTTTTTATATTAACTGATTTAAAGATTTGCTGGTTTAAACATATTTAAAACCAAAAAGAGAGTTTAACTTGCATTGATTTATATCCCTAAGTGATTTCCAGAACGTGACCGTTTTTTTTTTTAATATAATGTAAAAAATTTAAATAGAAATCGAACAAACTTTGATAACCTTCGCCGTATTAAAAATTTTTGAGTTGTTCAATTACTTTTAAGAATATTGACAACAAACATTTTTCCAATTATTAAGAGGCTCCATGTTGTTAAGATCGCTTTCAGCATCCCTTCAAAAACTATATTTACAGTTTTTAATTAACTTCCTACTGTTTTGGGAATTTTATTTTTGTGGAATGGGGAAAGAGAAAAATTTCCCGCGGATTAGTGATTGTGCTGAATGTGCTTACAAAAGGTAAAAGTACGAATTTTAACCATGTTTGGTTCCTCTTGTTACCTTTATGAAAAATAACTAAGGTTTCAATTACGTTAAAAAAAATTTTTTTTTAATTGTTTGCAAAACGTACCAAAAATACAAATTTTTATCCAGTTTTCCCCTTACATGTACACTCACAATATTCCGTACGTAAAATTAACTGAAATTCTAAAATAAAATAAATGAAAATTCAGTTAAAAACCGGTCTACTTATTTTTCATTTATTTTTGACGAAAAAATTATTTATTTTTTACTGTCGAAAATTCAACCGCGAATTCCGTAAAAACAAATGAATTTTTAATTACATATTTTATATCAGGGATGAAAAAGTTAGTACAATTGTCCTTTTTTCAATACTGTTTGCATTGCAAAAGTACTGAAGTACTGAAAAGACATATTCAGGTATGTGATGGAAATCGATTATAAAAATGATACGATTTGAAACCGAAAATATCATTTTCAGTATCTTTTAAAATGGATTTGAAATGCATATTCCTATTTTCAGTGTTGATTCTTTAAAATTTTATATTATATACGTTAACTGAAGTGTATTCTGAACGAAAATTTAAGACTTTAATTCAGAAATAGATTTTAAAATCGTTCGAAATTCATCACACCTTTTAAAAACGGTCGTTTTGAAATAGATCGATTTTCATCACATACCTGGAGGCAAATCATGGCAGTCGTGATCGAATACTTTTTCGAATCGAAAGCAATTTTATTTCAGTCAATACTGAACGAATCGGTATTATTTTTTCAGTGTTTGAAAACCCAAATAAATGCTTTACAAAACCAAAAAATAATTTCGATCCGTTCAGTATGGACAGAAAGAATAATAAATTGAATTGCTTTCGAATCGAAAAAGTATTCGATCACGACTGCCATAATTTGCCCCCTGATTTAGTACAATTTAAAAATTTCCAAATATCCGAAGAATTGCCAAAGGCATATTGCCTATACAACATTGTCGGCGAATATGGAAAGGATTTTTTAGTAGCAAACTATAATTAAAACAAAACGAAGAAACCGCCTTTTTGTGAATATTGCATCGAATTTAATTCAGACAAAAGATTAACTACAGTCTAAGGAATTTTGTTGCTTTAAATAAACGAAAAGTTTTAAGCTTGATTTCTTTAAGTATGGTGAAACGGGGTATAGTGCGGCTTCGATCAAGTTGTACAACCATTTGTTAGAGATGTGGTTTACCAACAGTTGGTCATCAGTTAAATAAAATATAAATTTGAATTGAGCTTTCAAATTGGTACGTGTGATGGCGATTTTTTCTTTCGTTTCTCATTTTCGTTCTGAGGTGTTGAAAGCAACAGCGTGCGAATTAAACAATATGCTAAAAAACTAACAAGAAATTCCAATGCGCAATTTAAGAAAAGAATATAAAAGCTACCGGAACTATTATTTATTTTTATTTTCTTGCTCCTCTTCTTACTCCATCAAAACTTCATTTATAGCCACTAGAGCTAAAAATCGGTACTCATGTTGACTCTATAAAAAATATTTCTTAATAAAGCTTAATGAAAAGTTGGTTAAAAAGTAGAAGCATGTAGTAGTTGATCGTTCGCAGGATCAACTGGTCTATTCAACTCAATTTTGCTGCCAGTTACAACGTATAGAGGCCGCATTAGGTCCCTTAGACAATATCTTTTGGGCTTTTTAATGGGTTCCACTTTGGCGCCCAATGGGAAGAAGAATATAAAAAATACCCTGTTTCACTATCAACTCTAATAAGCCAGATAAAAAAGCATCGTCTAAATCCCCCATTACGTATTAACTTTATGTTTCTTTTTGTTATTTGCCGAAGGTGTATTTCAAATAAGTATGTATAAAAGCATAGTACAATTTTAATGTACATATCGCACACCCAGCTCAAAAGAGACTTAACTCAAAATGTAATTTTCCAGTTTATATGCTTAAACTATGCACAATACACTTGTTTTTCTATATCAGTGTATTTTATTGTTGTTAACTGTTACACTGATTTTTTTTTATAGAAAATCAAGTGTATTGTGTCTATTCTAAGCATATACATATGTAAACTCGAAAATGAAATTTTGAGTTAAGTCACTTTTGAACTGGGTGTGCGATATGTTCGTACATTTTCTGTTATTTTAATAATAAAACTAGTATAAATATTTTTTTAGGTTTTAGTAAAATTAGTGCTAAAAAAGTACAATTTTTTATTGAATTAAGTACAATTTAGAAAATGTCAATTATCATCCCTGTTTTATATACATACATAATACAGAAGACTTTAACTTAATCAACGGACGATATTAACAGCAACTAAAAATCCGTATTAATGTGCACTTTGTTTTTTGAATAAATGTTAGAATCAGTTTAAAATAAATTTGCTTGGAATTTTTAATGTTTATTAAAATTATATATTGAACGGAATACTTCTAAAATAAACTACAGTCCGTTACTGTAATATTATTGTGAGTATACCTTTTTAATTACTGTCTTATGTTAAAGAACTTGTTCCACTGCTTTGTCCACTTTTCTTTTTACCTAAGCTTTCGAGTAGCAATTACGAAGAAACCCGCAGAAGGAAGTATCCAATTTGGTCAAGTCGTTTTCAAGTTTTAACCGGTCGAACAAACCCCGATTCATATTTAAATTTAAAGATAACCCCCGTATTTATAAACAATTATTAAATTAAGCAAACGCTTATTAAGGATAATTTTCATTGTAAATTTGTTTTTTTAAACCCTTATTAAATTTAAAAAAATTTTATGAATACAGGCACAAATATTTTAAGGAAATAATTTACAGTGCACTCGCGGTAACTTGAACACCGTCTAACGTGAACACCGCCTAACTTGAACAAGATTTTTTTTACATTGACTACTCTGTAACGTGAACAAACTCAGAAAGCTCTATAACGTGAACAATTTTGTATACCCTTCACCGAAGGTAAAAGAGTATTAATAACTTTGTCATTCCGTTTGTAATTTCTACAATATTGATCCTACACCCTATAAAGTTTGCATTTCCGATGATCCTGTTAAAAAAATTGCTGCAAGTGAGGCAATTGAAAATTTTAACAATGCATTGCAATAGGCAGGAGATGCAATGGTGGATCAAAGTGCCATGAGTGTAGTTAAACGCTTAAGGGAGAAAACAGTATTTCAACTACTTATTAGAAAAGAAAAAGCAGAAGAAAAAGATAACCGAGTTTTTTAATGCCTAAATGTTATGAATAATTATATTTGCAATGTAATTTTAATTCAATAAATATATTCTCGTGATCTCATTTTGTTTTGTAATGAATTCTAATTAATAATTTTATTTTTATATTTTAATAATGGAAATAATCAGAAAAACATTTCACGATCAAGCGTGTAAAACCGACATATTTTTTTGCGAAATTCGACAATCGCTAACGTGAACAATTTCGCTAACATGAACTCCCTAGGTTTTAATTAGTTCACGTTACCGCGAGCGCACTGTATAAATAAAGAATATAAAAAAGAACAACATTTCATGATAGTCAGAGTTTAGACGAGCGAACATTTGGAAGGAAAACATCTGGAATTCTCTTTTTTTTCATTCGCGGTCACACAGACGAACATGTTGCCGGAAACATTCTGTTAATATTGTTGTTTTTTTTCTCAAAAAGCAAAGTAAATGTCAACAAAGAAAATGAGAACAAAGCATGTCGCCGAGTACCGAACACAAAAACCATTCTCTCTTCCCCACCCGTAATTTGCTTCCAAACAAAATGTTTCCCTTCCAAATGTTTCCCTGTCTAAATGGGCACTTAGGAATTAAATTGAACACAAAAACAAATTTTCGTATTTTATTGTTGTTTTCAAAATAAGTTCTCACACGAAATTTTGTATTCATTTTCTGAAAACAAGTTAAGTTTTTAAAATGTCAACATTTCTTTTCCCAGCTAGCATTTTGTATCATAATCTGATCATTTAGGAATCAGCTTCAAGGGCAAAATAGCCGTATATGAACTCATTTTTCAATCATAAATGATACTCTCGTTGTGAGAAAATGGTACCCTACCGATGAATCACCTGAAAGAATCATTTGTGATACGATTTTCTGATTCCTTTTTGATCAATTTAATGTTAGTTTTTCTAATCATTTATGAATCGTTTTTGTCTCATTTTTTAATCTTAAATTATATAGTTTTTAATTATATGTATGTATTTCATATCATTTTTTAATTGTCAAGTTTTTTTTTAAATTTTTCTGCGAAAAATCAGCACCATTATGGCTTTTGAACCAAACAAAAGTAATTGGTTTTTCGCAAAGAAGATAAGAAACAATTTGCACTAACATTTAAGTTTATAAATTGTCAATAATTTTTGGGCTTCTTTTTTAGCCAAGCTTTTTATATGTTTGGGTGACATGAAAGTTTCTATTTTTTCATTTGGAAAAAACAAAAATTCAAAATATTTAAAAATCATTATTTCAACATATAAAGGAATCATATAAGAATCCTTTTTTAATCACTCAGGTGATAAATCAGTTTTTAATCATCAAAACTGATCTCAAAAGAATCATTTGGGTGATTTTTACAAAAAATAATCAGCCAAATGCTAGCTGGGTTATATTAAATAGTAAATTGTATATGTATGTAAGTATATATGTATTTACCTTTGCAAAGAAATACACTCATATGTTGGTTGTATTTCCTTTTCCGTCTTATTCTTTTCACTGTATTGCTTTTGCTTTATTTATTTCCTTTTCTCTTTCCACAACTGGCAATCTAATTTACTTCTACAACTCTTTATAAGCAACAAAAACAATAACACTCAATTAACTAAAGCACACTCATTGATTGCCAAACTTTTTCTTTTTTGCAATAATGCACTTCTCACCAAATACACACTTTATATACTTTTTGTTTATTAAAATACCCGACTGTTACCGAGCTACTCGCGCATTGGACACTTGTTGCTATTTTATTAACTGCTGCCAACTGGAAACGAAAAAAAGAACAAAATGATGATGACGTCATCATATATAGAACAGTTTAGACTTCTATAGGTACACATTAGGAAATTTTCAAAGCAGTTTTTTCACCGAAATCGATTATAAACGGATAATATTATAGATTTATTTGAAAATATATCATTTTATTTACATTTCAACGCTATTTTTTAAAGCAAAACCATTTTATTTCCTTTTTAATTTTAATAAAAACCAAGAGACAGCAGTAAAAGTCGACTTTACTCACGCACAGATTGCAATAAAACTGATTTTATTTATGTGTTACAGTTAAGAAATCATTGCCTTAATACAAAAGCGAATTTAATGTTGCAGAAGATAGTTGTGAAATCTAGGAAATTTTTCCAAATTTTTCCACAACTGGCAACCTAATTCACTTTTACAACTCATTATTAGCAACAAAAACAATAACACTCAATTTACTAACAGGGGTGTGCTGGAAATAGAAAACGTAAAACGCAAGAATTTGGAAGTTGTTTTTAATACACTTTCAATCAAATTTTTTAAATTTTTTTTTATAACATTTTGATAAATAGATAAATATTTCTTTAATATTTTGCATAAAATTGTTTAATTACAGAAATCTTTAAAAAAAAACTACTTTTAAAATTCTTGCGTTTTACGTTTTCGATTTCCAGCACATCCCTGTAAAGCACACTCATTGATTGCCAAACTTTTTTTTTTTTTTTTTGCATTATTTCTACCAGCAACAATAATGCACTTCTCACCAAACACACACTTTATACACTTTTTGTTTATTAAAGTACCCGACTGTTACCGAGCTACTCGCGCATCGCACACTTGTTGTTATTTTATTAACTGCTGCCAACTGGAAACGAAAAAAAGAACAAAATGATGATGACGTCATCATTTATAGAACAATTTAGACTTTTATACATATTAGGAAATTTTCAATGCATTTTTTTCACCGAAATCGATTATAAACGGATAATATTATAGATTTATTTGAAAATATATCAACTTGTTTACATTTCAACGCTATTTTTTGAAGCAAAACTCCTTTATTTCCTTTTTAATTTAAATAAAAACCAAGAGACAGCAGTCAAAGTCGACTTTACTCACGCACCGATTGCAATAAAACTGATTTTATTTATGTATTACAGTTTAGAAATCATTGCCTTGTTGTAAAATCTAGGAAAGTGCTTTCCATTAAGGTTTCGGAAGTGTTAAGTTAGATAAAAGCCAAGACTAATTCCTGTAAACGGGGAATATAGCAGCCAAAGGCGGTTATATCACGGATTAATTTAAAAAAAAATCAATTACCGTGAAAACTAAAAGTTTTCGCTTAAAGTGCATAAAATTCTTTATCATAAGGCAAAAAAATAAATGTCAAATATGTAACGGTGCTTTTGTAGTAACGCGTCAAAATAAAAAAATGTAAGAGAAAAACTTTGCGTATTTAATCCTATTAAATACATGTAATTTTGAAAAAGTAATAAATCTTATGGCGATTTCTTTTCTGAGAAAAATGTTGCATTAATGTTACATTTTCTACATTTTTGTGTTCGTTTGTACAAAAAATACAACTGTGGGAAAAATTTTCAAGTTCTTTTGTGAATATGTTGATGAAAAACATGCAAAACATGTTGCATATTTTACCCTTACTTTTACGTAAGGTGTTCATACTGCCCTGTTCTACAACTTTGGTACATACTACTTTCTTTGTACAACAAATGCTTTATTTTGTTTGTCATAATTCATACCGCTCAAAATTTTGTAAAAAATTAGTTTTAAAACAAAATATAAAAATATTTACACATTAAAATCAAAAAAAGTATATTTATATTATAATCGTTTTAATTTTTATAAGCCATTAGTGATGTTAATATTTGTTTCCAACCAGTTATAGCGTTTAGAAACCGCTTAAATAGCTTTAAAAATCGTTCATTAAGTACATTAATGATGAAAGTGTAATAGTTGTAAATAAAAGTACTAATCGTGTTCTTTTGAAATTGCACAACATGTAACACTTCGAGTGTTTAAAGGTAACATTAGAAAATGTAACATGTATATACTGTAACATATTTTTCTCAGAAAAGAAATCGCCATTAGGTTTTTATTCAACTGTATTGCTTAGGCCCGTTTTCACAACTTACCGATAGCTAAAGGTAGGATTTTATTGGCCGTATAAAAAGTGTTCCATTATTACAACTTTACTTTTACCTACCAGGTACGATAAACCTTAATTTACTTTATCGCCCAATTCGGGCTAAAGTTAAGTTTTAATAAGGGAACACTTTTTATAGGGCTGTTTAAAGTCTACTTTTTGCTATCGGTAAGTTGTGAAAACGGGCCTTAAAGTTGTAAAAAAAAGGTATTTGCGGAAGCGCTTTTGTTTTTAAATCCTTTTCTTTAGCTTCACTTCGGAAAATCAAATCTTGTAACGTTAATTTAACCGCCTTATACTCAATGCAAATGGATGAAACTCTGCAGGCATACATATTCCCGATGACAATACTCGAATACATGGGCGTAGTCAGGATAAAATCTAGGGGGGGCAAATTTTATTTTTTTTTTTTGGTAAAAGGCTTTTTTGACCCCCTTTTACTCAATGCAAATGGATGAAACTTTGCAGGCATACATATTCCCGATGGCAGTAGACGAGCACATGGGCGTAGCCAGGACAAAATCTAGGGGGGGCGGGCAAAATTTTTTTTGATTTTCTTTTTTAAGAAAAGCGTTTCTTAAAAAATTTTTTTTTAAATGTTCTTATTTTTTACATTACTAGTACATACTATACCAAAAACTGTGGCAGGCTTTGTACATTGATTTATAAGTTTTTGATTTTTCTCTATTTTTTATCTCATCATCAGATCAAAACCTAGTTCATCTAAAAGTACTACTAAGCGTGAATTCCGCTATTGTATTTTTATACTTCACCGAAATGTCGCGGTATTGCACCAAGCAATTAGTCTTGTATTTTAGACCCATATTATTAAATTTTTTCCTTTCTTTCACTAAATTGCCCTTTAGACCAAAACACAAAAAATTTAAATAACACAGTGCAACAAAATTCGGGTCAACGCCGGCAGCCTCAACACTTGCAACGCGAAATGAAAGTAGACTACTAGTCAGTGATGGAAATTTTAAATATTAAGATGGTACTGACCACTAAACAAAAGAGTACTTTTTTAACATTTTGTTACTTTTTTCAAACATAAGTTTTAGTAAAATTAGTGCTAAAAAAGTACAATTTTTTAATGAATTAAGTACAATTTAGAAAATGTCAATTATCATCCCTGTTTTATATACATACATAATACAGAAGACTTTAACTTAATCAACGGATGATATTAACAGCAACTAAAAATCCGTATTAATGTGCACTTAGTTTTTTGAATAAATGTTAGAATCAGTTTAAAATAAATTTGCTTGGAATTTTTAATGTTTATTAAAATTATATATTGAACGGAATACTTCTAAAATAAACTACAGTCCGTTACTGTAATATTATTGTGAGTATACCTTTTTAATTACTGTCTTATGTTAAAGCACTTTTTCCACTGTTTTGTCCACTTTTCTTTTTACCTAAGCTTTCGCGTAGCAATTACGAAGAAACCCGCAGAAGGAAGTATCCAATTTGGTCAAGTCGTTTTCAAGTTTTAACTAGTCGAACAAACCCCGATTCATATTTATAAACAATTATTATATTAAGCAAACGCTTATTAAGGATCATTTTCATTGTAAATTTGTTTTTTTAAGCCCTTATTAAATTTAAAAAAATTTTATGAATACAGGCACAAATATTTTAAGGAAATAATTTATAAATAAAGAATATTAAAAAAAAAACAAAATTTCATGATAGTCAGAGTTTAGACGAGCGAACATTTGGAAGGAAACCATCTGGAATTCTCTTTTTTTTTCATTCGCGGTCACACAGACCAACATGTTGCCGGAAACATTCTGTTAATATTGTTGTTTTTTTCTCAAAAAGCAAAGTAAATGTCAACAAAGAAAATGAGAACAAAGCGTGTCGCCGAGTACCGAACACAAAAACCATTCTCTCTTCCCCACCCGTAATTTGCTTCCAAACAAAATGTTTCCCTTCCCTGTCTAAATGGGCACTTAGGAGTTAAATTGAACACAAAAACAAATTTTCGTATTTTATTGTTGTTTTCAAAATAAGTTCTCACACGAAATTTTGTATTCATTTTCTGAAAACAAGTTAAGTTTTTAAAATGTCAACATTTCTTTTCCCAGCTAGCATTTTGTATCATAATCTGATCATTTAGGAATCAGCTTCAAGGCAAAATAGCCGTATATGAACTCATTTTTCAATCATAAATGATACTCTCGTTGTGAGAAAATGGTACCCTACCGATGAATCACCTAAAAGAATCATTTGTGATACCATTTTCTGATTCCTTTTTGATCATTTTAATGTTAGTTTTTCTAATCATTATTGAATCGTTTTTGTCTAATTTTTTAATCGTAAATTGTATAGTTTTTGATTATATGTATTTCATATCATTTTTTTTAATTGTCATGTTTTTTAATTTTTCTCCGAAAAATCCGCACCATTATGGCTTTTGAACCAAACAAATGGAATTGGTTTTTCGCAAAGAAGATTAGAAACAATTTGCACTAACATTTAAGTTTATAAAGTGTCAATAATTTTTGGGCTTCTTTTTTAGCCAAGCTTTTTATATGTTTGGGTGACATGAAAGTTTCTATTTTTTCATTTGGAAAAAACAAAAATTCAAAATATTTAAAAATCATTATTTAAACATATAAAGGAATCATCCTTTTTTAATCACTCAGGTGATAAATCAGTTTTTAATCATCAAAACTGATCTCAAAAGAATCATTTGGGTGATTTTTACAAAAAATAATCAGCCAAATGCTAGCTGGGTTATATTAAATAGTAAATTGTATATGTATGTAAGTATATATGTATTTACCTTACACTCATATGTTGGTTGTATTTCCTTTTCCGTCTTATTCTTTTCACTGTATTGCTTTTGCTTTATTTATTTCCTTTTCTCTTTCCACAACTGGCAATCTAATTTACTTCTACAACTCTTTATAAGCAACAAAAACAATAACACTCAATTAACTAAAGCACACTCATTGATTGCCAAACTTTTTCGTTTTTGCAATAATGCACTTCTCACCAAATACACACTTTATATACTTTTTGTTTATTAAAATACCCGACTGTTACCGAGCTTCTCGCGCATTGGACACTTGTTGCTATTTTATTAACTGCTGCCAACTGGAAACGAAAAAAAGAACAAAATGATGATGACGTCATCATATATAGAACAGTTTAGACTTTTATAGGTACACATTAGGAAATTTTCAAAGCAGTTTTTTCACCGAAATCGATTATAAACGGATAATATTATAGATTTATTTGAAAATATATCATTTTATTGGCATTTCAACGCTATTTTTTAAAGCAAACCCATTTTATTTCCTTTTTAATTTTAATAAAAACCAAGAGACAGCCGTAAAAGTCGACTTTACTCACGCACAGATTGCAATAAAACTGATTTTATTTATGTGTTACAGTTTAGAAATCATTGCCTTAATACAAAAGCGAATTTAATGTTGCAGAAGATAGTTGTCAAATCTAGAAAATTTTAGTGCTTTCCAATAAGGTTTCGGAAGTGAAAAGTTAGATAAATTCAAAGGCGAATTCATGTAAACGGTGAACATAGCAGCTAAAGGCGGTTATTTCACGGATAAATTAAAAAAAATTAATTACAGTGAAAACTTAAAGAACTCACTTAAAGTGCACAAAATTTTTAATTATAAGGCAAAATAAATAAATGATGGATCATAATTAAACATTGTGAGAGAAAAGTAAAAAAAAGGGAAAAATAAAGCTAAAAACCTGGCGTAATTAAATCCTATTAACTACAAGTAATTTTAAAAAAGTAATAAATCGAACAATGGAACAACCATCAAGTTTAGATATTTATTCAAAAGTTTTGCTTAAAGTTGTAAAAAAAAAAATTATTTGTGGAAGTACTTGTGTTTTTTGAGTTTATATGGGAAATGCAAAAAAAAAATTATTTTCTCAGATAAAGTGCACATAACCCTACAATAAATGAATGACCGAAACTAATATACACGCACTAGTTTTTTTTATTGTTGCAACTGGCGTTGTCCCTCGTGTGCGTTTATATCCCAAATTAGGAATATTTTCAAAGCCCAAGTTTTATTAATCTATTCTTATATATATATATATATATATATATATATATATATACACGTACAAAAGTTTAGGTAATTTTTTCACGTTTGCCTTAAGAAAATGATAGAAACTTTGTTCTACGCGATGGCCATTATTCTGTCATCAATGACAGTCAAATGACCGGTAAAATTACGGTCACTCTTCTTGTAGGAAATGTATTATTAAGGCTGAATTAAGCAGAGATTTTTCCCTTATTTTAAAGGTTGATCAAATGAGCGTTATTTAAAAAAAAAAAATTACTGCGCATTGGTGCGCCTTAGAAGTTGTGTGCGAATTAGTACCAACACGCTTTGAGTTTGCCAACAAAAAGCGCTTTGCGACTTCTGCTTTATCTTCTGTTGGTGGGGTTGTTGTCATTGTTTTATGTGTTTTTTTTAGAGATGTGCCAATATCTTGATTTCTTACGCGTGGAGTGGTTTAATGTATATACTATATTGAATAAAAAAATAGAATACTTGAATTAAGAAATTTAATTCTCAGGCACTAACAGGCTAACTTTCTTATATTTGTTAAAAAAAAATTCTATTTGGATAATTCGTATCCAAACTCATGCAAATGGCACGCAACTCAGCGGAAGCGCGCGTGAATAAAAAATGCGTTTATTAATTAATTAGCAATTAATAAGTTTGTTCTAAGAGTAACACATATCAAATTTAGTGTGCCTCACTTTTGTAGTTCTGTAGATAAAAAAAAAATAAAAAAATCCTTTGCATGGGGGTATCCGTCTCCCCCACTTACACCTCTAAGATTTCTTTTTAAAATGCAGTTTGTTCTAAGAGTCATGAATCAAATTAGCAAGGCGAATTTAAAAAGGTAAGTGCAAACTCTACAACTACCAAAAGCCCCATGTATTTTGTTTTTCAATTTAATAGATAGCTGTCAAAAATTTTTTATTTCAAATTAAAATTATCACTTTTTTATAAAAGAAATTATTAAATTAACTTTAATTATTCGCAGATTTGAAATTTTTTTATTATAAAAATAATATTGTTAGCTCTTTTCATTCAACTTCTTCTCAAAGCAAAATTATATTTTGACAATTACGTATTTTTTTTTTAATTTGCCGTGGAGACAGCTGATGAACGGCTGACGAGTTGAGTTTACCTTTTTAAATTCGCCTGGAGAATTGGTGTATGTGCATTTGTGTATGTCTTTTTCTTTTTCATCAACATATTCACAAAAGAACTTGAAAATTTGTTCCACAGTTGTATTTTTTGTACAAACGAACACAAAAATGTAGAACATGTAACATTAATGCAACATTTTTCTCAGAAAAGAAATCGCCATTACACTTTTTACAACAAACACTCATTTGCGCAATCTTATTTTTTTGATTCATGTCAATGAGTTACGCACATAAAATTTAGTATACTCACTACTATAGTTACTTCATTAAAAATTTAGATCAGGCGGCGTATTCACTAAACAATATAATTTTATATTTAAATCCCTTGTGATATCTCAAACAGAGCAGTTCATTTTGAAAGTAACTCCGTTCCTAAAAAGTATCAATATTGCCTTTTTTAGGGTCAAACAAAATCCAATTATTATAATATAATATTTATAGTAAACTTAAAATAGAGAATCTTATATATAAATACGGGAACAATTTTTTTGTGGTTGATTTTTAAGTATCTTATCGTCCACCGATTTTAATGAAACATATATCGTTTTAAAGGTATTTGTGTGTAGATATGCACAATATATTTTTTTCAAAATTTTTTGAATTAAAGTGTTTAAAAATCGTTTTAATTTATCTTACAGACATACGTACAAAGATGGGTGAATAGTGCATTTTGCCGTTCTCTTAAAATTTTTTCGTTTTTGTTGTATAACGCACAGGTTTTCTCGAAAGTATATGTCAAGTGGTCGAATTTTGGCCACCGGGCGATCCTAGTAACACTTAAATATTTAAGAATATAAATGACTGATGTTTTTTTATTTTATTAAAGTGAGGCAATTTTCAAAATCAACAGATAAATTATTACTGAAACCTAAAACATATCGACCCCTAACCACGAAAATAACGTGAGAGCCAAAAATAAAATTTTACAGGAGAGAGCTTTTTTATTTTATTTCATATAAATTTTGTATGAAATCAGTCGCTTACAATAAAATTATGCTTGCTATAAAATCGTAACGGTACCTTATGTGACCATCACATTTTAGGCAGTGATGCCAACTTAGTGCTTTTGGCACTATTTATGGTGCTTTTTGATGCCTCAAAACGCCAAAATTCTATCCATAGTGCCAAACTAAGAAAAAGCACTAACTTGGTACTTTTTCAATTTTACGTTAGTGCCTTTAGTGCTTTTTACAATTTTTTTTTTTCTACCATTTTTTAAAACTACGAATATATAGAGGATGATTAAGATGAGCTTTGCTATTTTGAGAAGGCCTGTAAAGATTTAAGGATTTCAAATTATAAAAAAAGTGATAAAAGAGACTTGCATTCATTTTACCAAAAACTTTATTTACGAGGTTGAACTTTTTAGCGTTGACAACATATTTAGTAATCGTAATAAAAACAATGTATTTTGCTAAACAATTTTTGAAAGATGTAGATACTGTTTCAAAAATAAGGCTTAGAAAATTTTAGGAATTGTTTAAAAACATGCAGTCGGAAACCGTACAAAAAAACGCAAAGACTTTAAAAACAAAAAAAGAGCCGTAGCTTGGTATTAGCAAAGTGTTAAATAAATTAAAAACAGCTGACAGTAATTACTTTTATAACGAACGTTGTGTAACCTGCCATTTTTCATGCGCTTTTGTATTACTTTAAAACTGTTTTATGGCCAATTCAAACTCAGCTGATGATGATCAAAATGATTTGGATGATATTATTTTTATTGAAGATTTAAAAATGTTTATATACAAATGTAAATATATTTATTATAATCTTAAATGGAAATGGTCCACATCAACGCCGTCCCCTTTGTTTTAAATTTTGAAGTTATATAATATTCGGCACAGCGGAATGCAACTTGTTTTGTAAAAATTGCTTAGTGCTTTTTTACGCTTTTTTTCGAAATAGTGCTTTTTAGTGCTTTTTTTAAATTTTAAGTGCTTTTTGCTCTCAAAAAGTCGGCATCACTGATTTTAGGAGATGATGCAGGTGTTGCCAATAAAGTCATTTATTAAAAAAAAAACAAGAATTTAAAATGTTTTCGCTTACGTTATTTTCGCGGTTAGGGCTCGATATGAATGAAGTTAATTGTATGTAAATAACAACATTTTTCGTATTTAATACAATTTATTACAAACTTGGTGGTAATAAATGTATCGTGATAAATCTGGTTGTTGAAAAAAATGTGCAAAAATATTTCAATATAACAACCATCTGTAGAAAACCACATTATTCCATTTCAGTTAAAAAAAATCGATTTCCAAAATTATGCTCTAATTTGTAGATTTGAAAAAAAAAATTTTCAGCATTCGAAAAAAAGTTCCAAATTTTGTCTCGCTTCACATAAAAAAATAATTTTCATATTTGAATACGAATATCCCATATTTGATAAAAAAAAAATTTTAAATTTTCTGCGATGACGATTTTTGCGGTATTGATAAACAAATTTCTAGATATAGTTATTGAATTTTTAGTCAACAACCAAGTTTATTGAGTCAATAAAAAAGTTGTTGCCCAAAATAATTTTTTTCAACAAAATGTTTACGTGATTTGTTAAAATAAATTGTTGAAAATGTTGAATAAATCAAACAAAATGTTTATCGAATCTTAATTTATTTATTTATTAATGATGATGTGCTTAAATCCCAATTTTTTTTTCTTTTTAAATAAATACGCTAAAATTTATTATGGGAGGATAAGCTAGTTCCTATGTGCATTTCTCTGGTTGCTTAGGCCAGATCATCAGGAAACCTTTTTCCAAAGACATTGGCAAAACTAAATATATTATACAAATAAAACTATAAAGCGAATGAGACTTTACAAATGAAAAAGAGTTGTAAAAATACTGTATTTACTTTGATTCAAATATTTTTTTATTGAATATGTAGAAATATTTAATTATTGCATTGTTAATTATGTTTTATTGAATGCTATTTTGCAAAGTGTAAATTTGATAAATTTTTTCATTGAATCAAACAAAAAGTTTATTGCCCTAAAATTTAATTTTCAACAAACTGTGTTGTTAAAAATTTTCTTGAGATATTTTTTTCTGTGTTGTGATACCATGTTTATTTCTTATATATCAGAAATAAAAAATCGATAGAAAGTACCTTTTTCACTATACATTAGGATGGGGCGGTCAAATGTTTTTTGCGAATTTTACTTTCACATCAAAATGTAATAACAAATTACAATTATTTTTTAGCACTCCAGATTTAGATTTAAACTACCTATGTTAAGCGTTACTCGGTGTCGATAATATCAATTTCTTTTCTTTAAATACTTTGTAAAAATGTTAGAGCAAGAAAGTCCAAATATGTATGTATGTATGTATGTATGTATGTATGTATGTATGTATATAGTAAATTAAGTTAATAAGTGCATATTAATGCTGATTTTTAGAATTTTATTTATATGGTAATCAAAATTTCCCGTTTTACTCTTTTTTTTGCTTCTTTCAAATTACATATTTTTTTTAGTTTTACGTTATTAGTAATTAATCTTTTTATCGTCCATTTTCATATTTTTATTTTTTATAATGGCTTTTTACAATAAAATTATAAAATTTTCTATTTCACCATTTATAGCTCTTTATTCAAGCCCAACTCTAACAGAAAGTACATTAAGGCCCGTTTTCATAACTTACCGATAGCTAAAGGTAGGAGTTTATCGGCCGTATTAAAAGTGTTCCGTTATTACAACTTTACTTTAACCTACCAGGTAGGATAAACCTTAATTTACTTTATCGTTCACTTTAGGTTAAATTAAAGTTTTAACAACGGAACACTTTTTATAAGGTCGGTTGAAGTGTACTTTTAACTATCGGTAAGTTGTGAAAACGGGCCGAAGTGTTTCTTGAACTCAATTTTTAAGTTTCCGTAACATATTTTGAAAAAATTGTAATTGTTGCAAAAAGTACCAATAGTACACAACTTTACCCGTTTTGTCCCTCCCAGTTAAAATATTTCCAATTTTTACTCCAAATGATATTTCCTAGCAAAAATTAAGCAACTTTTCAAAATTCAAGTCTTCAGATTGTTTACTTTAAAAAAAAAACTAAAAATCCCTTTCATGTACTACATTTATCCCTATTCCTTGTATAATTGCCTTAATTCGGATTGTACTCGTGCTGCCTCGCTGTTAAAGAAAATAATTTGCTCTAAATTATTTTGAAAACAGCCATTCCAATCATGAATTTTCCCAAGGAATTTTTTTTCTCACGAAAAATAATGTGGCACGTGAAACCAAAGACAAAAATGAAGAAACTGTTAAGCCATAAACAACGATAGGATGAGATCGATCTTTAAATGGCAGCGCTACATATAAAAAAAACCAAAAGGGCTGTATTTTGGGGCGTGGCAAAAAAAAATCCTGTCTTAGAAACTTAATTGACATATCTTCTATTTCTATTCTAGGGTGGCACAACTTTTTTTCTTGACACACCTTAAATGTACACTTATTTTTTTATTTTTATCTTATATATTTTTATATCAAAATTAATTAATTTTTAGTTATATTTGTTATTACCCAGGAAAAACTATTTGATTTTTAGTAATAGGTGGTAGTTATTTCATACGTTACATGGTAAGAAGCTGTCATTACAGTTGTCATTTTTCTGAATACTTCAATAAGTACTTATGTACTTGTAATGACCTCAGCAACTACTTTTAACTGCTTTTATTTTCACTACTGAATACTTGCTTACTAATAATCAGCTCAATAACCACTTATTAGTTTTGTTGTTTTCAGTATTGAATATTTACTTACTGGTAACGCAATAACTATTAGGCCTATTAACTAGTGATTTTTTGGCTTCTGGTAAGTATTTTGTAAGTACTTACATACAATTCAACTTACTAGTAAATAAATAATAACTAGATATTTTTTAACTTCTAGTAAGTGTATTGTTTACTATTATCCAACATTACTTGCTAACTTACCAGGTAAGTAAAGTTTTTGCTGGGTACCTTATTTTTTATATTTTCATATATGGGCATTTCCCCAGAATGGTCTAACAGGATGAAAAAATAAAATGTTGATTATCATCGTCTTTAATTGTTTATTATTATAAAAAAGTCTTTGTTTTTATAAAAGAATGGTTTCAAAGCATATCTCAGCTGTTTTACTTGAGGAAATTGGGCTGGAAACTGGAAAATTTTATATTTTTCTGTATTTTCTACTTCTAAAGACATTTTTATATACTTATTTTGCAAGCAAGAAATATGTAATTTGTACACTCTTTCTTCATAATCTCTCCATTACAATCAATTGCAAAAGGAGTATTAAGTTTTTTTGTTAAGGAAATTTTAAGACATTTATGGGAAAATGCGTGGTGATAATAATAAAAAAAACATATGGAAAAATCGTACGTTCGCGATCCGTACGTTCGCGACCGGTAAATAAGCCAATTAAACAAAAACCAAGAGAGAAATTTTATTTTGTAAATACTGGATGGAGACCTACATTAATACACTTTTAAAATAAATTAATCACTTTTGAATATTCCGTTCCATTACGCAGATTTTTACATTACACTACTGTCAGCCAAAGTTGACTTCTATTTTGCGTACTTTCGTGAGCACACGTTTATAACTATTATTATGAAAACTTTAACTTGATTGATATCTTTCTTTTGCACTAAACATAGAGCTACCCAAATGCTACCGAATCGAAAAAAAAATGCTAGGAAAAGTTTTGTTTTCTATATTATTTGTACATCAAAGGCGTACAAACGTACGTTCGTGACCCCAGGAAATGCCCGTATGTATGTATATATATTTTTTAGTATATTTTTCAACTAAAAAAAGATTTTATAAAAAGTACCAAAATTTTCAAAAATGTACTCGTTTGCTTGGTGGTCTGTACCTTCTCAATTTTTTGAATTTTTATCACTGGTTTTAACTATGCGCAACATTTTTTTTTTTTTTCAATTTTTTACAAAACGTACCAAAAGTACAAATTTTTTCCAGTTTTTCCCCTAAAATGTACATATTTTAATTACTGCCTTTATGTGAAAAAACTTTTTACACTGTTTTGTCGACTTTTCCTTTTCCCTAAACCTTCGCGTAGCAATTACGAAGAAATCCGCAGAATGAAGTATCAAATTTAGCCAAGTCTTTTTTACCATTCGAACAAGTCACGATTTACTCTAATATTTAAAGATAAGCCCCCGCATTCATAAACAATTATTAAATGTAGCAAACGCTTATTAAGGATAATTTTCATTGTAAATTTGTTCTTTAAACCTTTATTAAATTTAAAAAATTTGTGTGAATACAGGCATAAATATTTTAACTGCCTGTTCAACGATTGCGAACGAAAACGTTCGCATAGAATTTAATATGAAAAATATTTTTTAAACTGAGTGTTTTTCATATATTTATATTTTCTATGCGAACGTTAACGTTCGAAATCGTTGAACAGGCAGTAAGGAAATAATTTAAACTCACACGAAATTTTGTATTCATTTTCTTAAAACAGGCAGTTAAAATAAACAAAAACGATGTACCTACATATAATGTAAACGTGTACTGTTTATGACCATATTTTTTTAAGTTTTTAAAATGTCAACATTTCTTTTATATTAAATACAGTGGTATCCCGGTTCAAGGTATGTATACTCAGTTTAACGAATTCGGGAATTAACGTATGGTCATACATATGTTTTCCATTGAGTACCTTATATTACGAGAAAACAGCAAATATTTTTACTCTATATAACGAAATTTTACAAAAATGTTTGAAAAAACAAAATACCTAGAATGAATGCAAACATATGTATTTGCATCCATTCTCTTTTGTTTTTGTATACATTTTTACCATATTTTAAGAGCGATTTTACTGAAAACAACGAGTTAAGAGAAGTATTTTCTTTTCTTACAAAGAAAGCAAAGAAAATACTTGCTCTCCAAAATAAAAATTTGTACGTTACAAAGTCATTTTTTACTTTTGTTTGCAAAACAAATGTTTGTTTTCTGTAAGAATAACAAGTGGAATTTTTGTTCCCAGAAAATTTTCATTCACCTCGAAGGGAAAAAAAGCAATCGTGAATCTCATGTGAAAAAATTTTCACACTATGTATCAGTTCCAGTGAATGTAAAAAAAGAAGAAAGATTAAAAAATTAAAAATCAATGAAATTGTTGTTCAAAAATTTACTCGTATATTTTTTAAAGAAAATTTAAAATAATAAAGCAAAATATTTAGTATTGGAGGGATAGTTTGATTACAACGTTAGTTTTTTGCACTTTTTAAATTTAATGTAGTAAAATCTTTTTCAAAATTCTGCCACCAAGTCAATCGAAAGCTTCACAAATCCGCAGGCAATCGACCTGTTGTTTTGCATTTTGTTGAGCAATGTATCGGTTTGTGCCTTATTAACTTTATTAACCGTTAATATTTGATTTATAGGAGGAGCTACTTGCATACATGTTCTGTTCCCTAGCAAAAATAAAGTGAGAAAATCTAAGGGAATTGTGAACAAATTACGAGGGAAAGAATTTTCACGATAAGGGGAATTTTTTCCCGTGAACATTTTTTCACGTTATTATTCTCCTTTGAATAACATTTTTTCATGGGAGTTGTTCATGATCGCAAATATGTGAAAAGGGGAAAAATTACGAGGGCAAATTTATTCACGATAGGGGTGAATATATAATTCATTAAACCGGGATACTACTGTAGTAGATTTTATATGTATGTATGCATATATTTACCTTTGCAAAGAAATACACTCATACGTGTCTTATTTTTTCCGTCTTATTTTTTTCATTCACAAAAACACACTTTAATACAATTCACATATTGAATAGCTTTTGCTTTATTTATTTCCTTTCCTCTTTCCACAACTGGCAACCTAATTCACTTTTACAACTCATTATTAGCAACAAAAACAATAACACTCAATTTACTAACAGGGGTGTGCTGGAAATAGAAAACGTAAAACGCAAGAATTTGGAAGTTGTTTTTAATACACTTTCAATCAAATTTTTTTAATTTTTTTTTTTTATAACATTTTGATAAATAGATAAATATTTCTTTAATATTTTGCATAAAATTGTTTAATTACAGAAATCTTTAAAAAAAAACTACTTTTAAAATTCTTGCGTTTTACGTTTTCGATTTCCAGCACATCCCTGTAAAGCACACTCATTGATTGCCAAACTTTTTCTTTTTTTTTTGCATTATTTCTACCAGCAACAATAATGCACTTCTCACCAAACACACACTTTATACACTTTTTGTTTATTAAAAGACCCGACTGTTACCGAGCTACTCGCGCATCGCACACTTGTTGTTATTTTATTAACTGCTGCCAACTGGAAACGAAAAAAAGAACAAAATGATGATGACGTCATCATTTATAGAACAATTTAGACTTTTATACATATTAGGAAATTTTCAATGCATTTTTTCACCGAAATCGATTATAAACGGATAATATTATAGATTTATTAGAAAATATATCAACTTGTTTACATTTCAACGCTATTTTTTGAAGCAAAACTCCTTTATTTCCTTTTTAATTTTAATAAAAACCAAGAGACAGCAGTCAAAGTCGACTATACTCACGCACCGATTGCAATAAAACTGATTTTATTTATGTATTACAGTTTAGAAATCATTGCCTTTTTGTAAAATCTAGGAAATTTAAGTGCTTTCCAATAAGGTTTCGGAAGTGTTAAGTTAGATAAAAGCCAAAACTAATTCCTGTAAACGGGGAACATAGCAGCCAAAGGCGGTTATGTCACGGATTAATTTTAAAAAAAATCAATTACCGTGAAAACTAAAAGTTCTCGCTTAAAGTGCATAAAATTCTTTATCATAAGGCAAAAAAATAAATGTCAAATATGTAACGGTGCTTTTGTAGTAACGCGTCAAAATAAAAAAATGTAAGAGAAAAACTTTGCGTATTTAATCCTATTAAATACATGTAATTTTGAAAAAGTAATAAATCTTAGGTTTTTATTCAACTGTATTGCTTAGGCCCGTTTTCACAACTTACCGATAGCTAAAGGTAGGATTTTATTGGCCGTATAAAAAGTGTTCCATTATTACAACTTTACTTTATTTTTTTTAGATGTTCTTTTTTAAGAAAAGCGTTTCTTAAAAAAATTTTTTTTAAATGTTCTTATTTTTTACATTACTAGTACATACTATACCAAAAACTGTGGCAGGCTTTGTACATTGATTTATAAGTTTTTGATTTTTCTCTATTTTTTATCTCATCATCAGATCAAAACCTAGTACATCTAAAAGTACTACTAAGCGTGAATTCCGCTATTGTATTTTTATACTTCACCGAAATGTCGCGGTATTGCACCAAGCAATTAGTCTTGTATTTTAGACCCATATTATTAAATTTTTTCCTTTCTTTCACTAAATTGCCCTTTAGACCAAAACACAAAAAATTTAAATAACACAGTGCAACAAAATTCGGGTCAACGCCGCCAGCATCAACACTTGCAACGCGAAATGAAAGTAGACTACTAGTCAGTGATGGAAATTTTAAATATTTAGATGGTACTGACCACTAAACAAAAGAGTACTTTTTAACATTTTGGTACTTTTTCAAACATATTTTTTTTTTTTGGAAAAGAAACAAAAAAAACTAATATCTCAGCCATTTATGAGCCGAGCTGGCAAAATTTCAACAGCAAAATTCTGATGAGGATATCTGACATTAAAATATACCAAGAAGCATATATGTACGTATACTTTTGATAAGAATAAATTTTGTGTAGGCAATGTTGCCAACATGGCTGTGGAGTCGGAGTACCAACAACAAATTCGCCACTCCGACTCCAAAATTTTTCGGCATAATTTTCAAAATAAAAATACTTCGAAATTGGCGAGCAATATTTAAAATATTTATTCGAAATTTTAACTGAATCCTTTTCTTGCCATATTTAACCATTTAAAAGGTACCGCATTAAAAAAAAGTCAAATAAAGATATACATTTAACATTAAGGTTAGATTAGGAGTCGGAGTTGTAATTTCAGCGGTTGGAGTCGGAGTTAGTAAGTTTTGTTGACGACTCCACAGCCCTGGTTGTCAATGCTAAAAAAAAATATAAAACGCTAAATTTCTAAAGAGAAAAGAGTACTAAAACGGACGTGGGGTTACCGTGGTATTTTTAAAAGAAACAGTATTGAAAGTAGTACCATAGTAGAGCAAATCTGCCAAAGGGTTTTGAAAAGTTCCCGAAAATGGGCCCCTAAAATTTTTGAATTTTTTGAAAAGGCGTTTGGTATAAGTCAAAAAAAATATACTTAATGAACTTCTGAGCTAAAAAATAATTTCAGATGTTTTCAGTAGAATCGTATGGCGATTCTTTTCTTAGAATTTATTAACCCTCTAACTCTCATTTTAAGGGGTAATTTTTGTCTATTTTCCCATTTCTTACACAAAAGTATACTAAAACGGCACTTTTAAGGGTTAAAATGATCTACGAATATTTTCTGCATTAAATTTCACTAGGGGTCTTCCAAGACCAAAAGTTCGTGTGATGTATTTAAAACGGATTTTCGAAATTTCGGGCATTGAAAACATACTAAATGTTCTTCTGAGCTAAAGGACTATTTCAGATGTCTTCAGTAGAATTGTGTGGCGATTCTTTTCTTAGAATATACTTACCCTCTAACACTCATTCTAAGAAGTCATTTTTTATCTTCCACACAAAAATATATATTAAAACGGCACTTTAGAGGGTTAAAATGCTCTACGAATATTTTCTGCATCAAATTTCACTAGGGGTCTTCCAAGACCAAAAAATCATGCAATGTATGTAAAACGGGTTTTCGAAAAATTCAAAAATTTCAAGGCCCGGAATTTCGAAAATCCGTTTTACATACATCACACGAACTTTTGGTCTTAGAAGACCCCTAGTGAAATTTGACGCAGAAAATATTCGTAAAACATTTTAACCCTTTAAAGTGCCGTTTTAATACATTTTTGTGTGAAAGATAAAAAATGACCACTTAAAATGAGTGTTATTGTTACTAAAAATTTAGCTCTGTATATTTATTTGTTATGTTTTTCTTTGATTAGATACAAATCGAAAAGTGGGTTAATTCAATTAATCTTATGTAAATTTCTTATTTTTTGGATCCTATTGGGCAAAAAATGTTCGCATTGAAATAGGCTAACGTCGTAAGTTATAAAACTTAAAAAAAAAAATATTCCCCCTTATTGCTAATGTCAATGTCGACTTAAATGACGTCGACACCGCAGTCATGGCATTTCCGCCGTCAATATTTACGATAACCGATTACTATTGACAAAGAATTTGTATTAAATAAAGGCGATTTAACGCCGACGTTGACACGAATTGGCTTTGATTTTGTCAACAAAGTTTTTACCGTCGTCTAGTGAAACTGTGAAAAAGTTTTTACAATATATTTTAAAAAAAAAATATAAATAATAAATAAATGGAAAAAAATTAAAGTTACAACTTCAAAACAGTTTGAAACCCTTATTGCTGAACTTCAAAATAAGCCGAGTTTTGCAAAAGGATTTCATCGAAGTTCAGCTCCTAACAATTTCAAAAAAGAATGGGAGGAAATAACAACAATATTTAATTCAATGGGACCACCAATTAGAGACAGCGAGGGTTGGCAAAAGGTTTGGCTAGAAAAATTTTTTAAAAATATAAATTTTTAAATTTCGACCATTTCCAATGGTTGCCAATTTGATTGTGTTGGAGATTGATGCTGAGCGAGTTATACTCCTCATTGAAGGCTCAATTTTTTTCAAAAATTAATATATAAAAAGAAACAAATTTACAAATTGCTCGTATAAATTTTCACAAATACAAACCAAATTGTTTTATTATTCACATGTTGTCCGGCAAATTTAAAATGGATGATCTTTGCCTTATAACTTTGCTCTGAAGCTTTAGCATTTCTTTATTTTCTTCATCACTACTTTCAGAGTCAACAAAAATAACATTTTACACGAAAATTTAAAAAATAAATTAAATTACTGTCAAAATACATAGAGATGAGCAATATTTTTTTTTAAGTATCGATAACATGTCGACATCAATATATACATATACCGATTTAATGTCGAGTTGACGTCGGCGTCGACTAAATGTGACTTGAGCTAAAAACTAACGGCGCCGTCGACAACGAGTTCAGTAATGGAGGGGATTGTTTGGTTTAAAAATAATAACCTGAAAAGAGCAAAACTGCAAAAAAATCATCAAATTTATAATTAAGTTGAAGTTGGTCTTCAAAAACGACCAATGGTTATTTTAGACTCTTCACTAAAAAGAAGAAATACACAGTCCGTTTAAAATATTTGAAGATATTTGCATTTCAGTTCATCTTTTTTAAAAACACAAATAACGGTTATTTTGGAAAACGTATCTCAAAAACTGTTCTACTTTGACAAGTCTGACTTCGTATTCGGATTCAGCGGACAATATTACATAAAGATTTTAGGTGTCCGATTCATTTGGTCAAAAAACTGTCAATTAGTGTTATACGTTTTACCTTGTACGCTTCTACTTCGCTAATACAACAGTGCTATTGTGTTGTTACAGTGATTTTTTTTTTTTTTTGTTTTGTATTCCCCTTTTTCATTTTAAAAAATTAAACTTCGTTTTAAATTTGTTTTATTAGAAAAAAATTTCGATTTTATAACGTTGAACATAAAATTGCATTTATTTATTTATATGTATATTTTTGAAAAAAAAAGTAAAATAAAGTGTTTTTTAAAAACAATAAATTAATATTTAAATTCATTTACAAAATCATAAGAAACATTTTTTTTGAATATACTCAAGAAGTATCTTTAAGATGTGTGTTTATTAAAAAGTAAAATAATTGTTATTGAAATAAGTTGATTTTAATTAAATTATTTTATTAATTGTTTACAATAAGTTTTGATCAAAAAGTTCATAAACTATTTGAAGTATGATTTATTACAAATTTTTTAAAATTGTTTTATGTCAATGAGATTTTTGTATATATTTTTTTAATATTATTTCTCTTGAGATTCTATTGCTAAATTTTCTTATATTTTTGTTTCAATAATTTGCATATATTTTTAATAAAATTCGTTTTATTAAATTATTTATTAAGTTATATTACAATTTCTTTTATATTTTTTAATCGATTTATGTCAAGGCGAATTCATAAAGGTGACATTTTCCAGTCATGTGTTTATTGTTTATTTTTTTGGGTGTATACTGAATGTCAAGCTTTGTTTACATTTTGTGAAAAAATTAATTCAAATTTAAAATTTAATAAAAATTTAAATAGTTTAAAAAAATACTTATTTAAATTATATAAAACAAAAAAAGTGAAAAAAATATAAACACAAGAAATTAAAGATGCGTAAGGAATAAGTGGAGCCACAATTAATTTGCAATTGAGGATTTTCTTAAGCAATTGTGTATATTTTATTAACAAAAAAATTTCCTATTTTATATTTTAAACAAATATTTTTGACATTCACTCTAACTTTTTACAAAAACAAAATACATAGTATTTTTCAATAAAAAGGGATAGCTAGCATATGTCTATCTCATGATGCGGTCACCTTTATAAATTCGCCTTGCCTTGATTTATGTTTTATTTTTTGTGATTTTTTTTTTTTTCTTTCAATAGTCATAATAAAATATTTATTTATTTTTTTTAAATTACATTCTTAATTTGATTTTTGTTATAATAGTTTAAAAGTTTTTTTTTTTTTTTTTTTAATTAAAAAAATAATTTGACATTTTACATACAGCAAGTTTTCTTTGACAAGTCTTGGTCGAAAACTATTTCCCATAGCCTCTCTTTTCCGTTATCATTTTTCTATTTCAAGAAAAAAAATATAAGCCCTTGTTTGGTAAAGCCAACATTTTCAAACCGCTTATATACTTTTTAACAAATTATTTATTTTTTAGTGTTAACACTTAAAGAATCCAAAGATGTTAAATGAAACAACATGAGAGAGGAACATCTTTTTAAGATGAAGAAATATGTTGCTTTGTAGCCCTGTACAATTCTTATGGGAAGATGTTAATATCTTTATGATAAGATGAAAGATGTGACCAAGTGTTTAAAGCTTATTACGGTTTGAAAAACGCAAAATGCATGTCAGCATGTTCTTAAAAAATCGGGCGATTTCTTGCGTTTTGTTATATTTCGAAGTTATGTTTGAGCAATGAAAAAATATGTTTTATAACAAAAAATTTTAAATTAAGTGTTTTTTCTTTTACTCTTTTTTAAACACAAGTGCCCCGGTAGGCTGGCTGGTAGTGAGCTAGTCTATCAACCCCGGGGTTGCGGGTTCGATTCCCGCCAGAGACTCTGGTTTCTTTCCTGCAGACAAGCGTCAAGCTTCGCGGGGATTAGCGTAGGGAATTAAAAAAAAAAAAATTAAAAAAAAAATAAAAAAAAAAACAAAACTTGCTCAAGAAATCTTGCTGTTTGTAAATTAGGGATTCTACATAAATAAAAGTTTCTCAAAAAAAATCAAATTCTATTTACAAAATCAATAAACTCTTACAAACCTAGGAAAAGGTTTTTTAAATAATCATAATTGAAAAAAATTCTTTTCTTTTCAAGATTTCGAAAAAAATTGAAGAATTACTAAATAATTTTATAAATTAAATAGGAAATTTGCAAACATTTTCGAAATTAATAAAGCTAGTTTGCTTTTTTTAAGTTTTCTTTGTTTAATTCTTAGAGAAAAAATATTTGGCGATGTTCTGAAGGACTCATCCGATAAAAAGTGCACTAAATACCAGAAAAGGTGATGGGAAAAATTTTCGTCCGGCACTGGCAGGACATAAAATAACGTAATAGAATAAGATTTAATTAATTATTGTTAGTTCATATTAAGATTCAATAAATAAATATTGAAAAAAATCATCTAATTTTCACAAAATTATCTTTGAATTTAAGCCCAAAAAAAAATTAAAAATAAACTCCTTTTAACTTTTAAGTCCTGTAACTCAACACATTTTTTTCCGAGTTTTACAGAAAAAAAGCAGTTAACAAAGTTGTTGGCAAGGGTTTTAAAAGTCTACCAACGGCTCATCGACTTACTCAGGTTTCAGACGTTTGGATGAAACCAAAAATAAAATAAAATTGGAAATCCATTAATATTTTGAATGTTTTCCAGAATAGTTTTAAAAAATCTTAAACATTTTTTTTCTAAAAGTAAAGATTCTATGAATCTTTTTCGAAATTTTAACTATAATTTAAAAAACTGGGTCTACATGAAGTCCAAGAAGGGATCTAAGAAATAGCAACAACAATTTTAAAATATTAAATTACATTTTAATTTACATAATAAAAACATGTATCTTTTTTGTTTAATTGAAATTCTTTGAAAAATGTTAAACAAAAAAAAAAAAAAAAAAAAATTTAAATCCTTAAACTATTTTAATCTAACTTAACCTACAAAACTTTGTACACCTTAAAACTAGTACTTAATGGGATAAAAATAAATACAATTTCAAATTGTCTTCAAAAAATAATAATTACTATTTTGACCGATTAAAAAAAGTACTTTTTAAAGAAATAAGCTCTTTGAAATGACACTTTTTTTAAAAAAGAAAAAAGAACTTTTCTTAAGGGTATTTTAAGGTATTTTTACAAAAAAAAATATCTTTTTAAAGAGAGCCATTCAAAAAAAAATAAAAAAACCCTTTTCACAAAAAGAAAGAATTTTTTTTTTAAGTTTTTTCCAAAAAGTACCATATAGAAAACTTTGATCAAAAACATATACACATAACTATTTTCAGAAAAATACCTTTAAAAAGGTACTTTTTAAATAAAGAAGTTTTTTGATACTTTTTTAAAGTTAATTTTGTTTTTATTGCAAATAAACCTCTTCGACCTCTCCCTCATCATCCTCCAGACATTCAGTCTGTTGATGGGCTTGCAGTTGCACTGTATGCAGTTGTTGTATATGATGTGTTTCCACCACTTCTTCAACATCTTCAGCATCTTCTACTGCCATGGCAGCTTCCACGACCTGATCAACATTACTTGTACTATACTCCAATAGTTCATCGTCGTCCATATCGGCCGAAGTGGCCTGAGTTTGAGTTTGTATGGACATAAGATGGGGGACTGAGGTTTGATGATGATGTTGCTGCTGCTGGTGCGTTTGATGATATTGAATTTCTTGCTGTTGGTGCTCCCCTTGATTGCCGTGATGATGTATGATAACCTGATGATGTTGCTGTTGCTGGTGATGATGTTGTTGTTGATCCGTATGATCTTCCAATTCTTCTACTTCCTGTAACTCATGATGCTCTATGTCGGCCGCCGTGTGTGTAGTAAAAACCAAAGGCGGGGGCGATTGAGAGTGTATATGTGTGGTGTTAGAGCTGGTGGTTGTCGCTTGTATGCTATTAGATGGGGTAGTTGTTTGATGATGTTGCTGGTGTTGCTGGTGTTGCTGATGTTGCTGATGTTGCCTTATAATATGACCTGCGTTATGTGATGATTTACTTGATCGTTTTAAAGTGACTGTAACTTCAGAGCCAAGTCCTGCCAATGAAACCGGTGTAGCAGTTGTAGTAGTCGAATTAGAAGTACTCGCAAGAGCGTTGCTACTACTGTGATGCAAACCTCCTCGAGTCTGTATAACTCTACGGGTAGTAGGGTTAGACGTAGTTGAGGGTTGTATAATGGTGGCGTTAGTGGCATTCACTTGTGTGTTGGTCGTAGAGGAATTAGGTGAAATGTAATTGATCAATAGTACCCTTTCACCGGCCGCATTGTGCGTTGTATGACCTCTAAGCATCCGTCGAGTGGCCCGTGTCAAAGGTTGTGCTGATCTTATTTGTACATTACCTCCATGACTGCCACTGACCATTTGTGATAAATCGGCGGTGCTCACACTTAATACCTCATTGCCACTAATTACTGTTGTGGCATTTTGGCTGCCACCACTATTGGTGTGATTATTGTTGCTGCTACTGTTGTTGTTGCTGTTATTGCTGTTGTTGTGGGTTTCATTAGCTGTTGACGTTGTTGCTGATGTTGTTGCCGCTACGACCTCGACTCCGTTGTCCACCGTACTACCCTCGGAGCCGCAGATCATATCGTTGGATCATCATTACGTATTATTACTGCCTTTTAAAATGAAAACCTTCTTTACCAAAATGTTCTTATTGTTGCCCTATTTTTTGGGATGATTTTTTATTTTGTTTTTAAAGCGAATGATATGATTGATTTTGGGTTAAATTTGATGTTTTGGTTTTTAGACGATTTTTTGTGATTTTTTTTTTTTTTAGGTTAGTCATTTGGCCAGCGATATGTTTTTGTGTTTTGGTTTTTTTTATTCAAATATTTTCAGTTAATTTTGATATAACATTCATTTATTATATAGAAAGAAAAAGAAGAAGAGAACAACATTTATTGATTAGTGTTTAATGATTTATTTTTTATTAAAAACAAAAAAAAAATGTTAAAATAAAAAAAGGTTAGAAAATGATTTCGAAAATGGCGGACAAAAATGGCGGGATTTTAATATAATTTCAAAAAAAATTTTATTTAAACTTGCCTTTAAAATTTCTTTATAATAAGAAAATTTTTGTAACTGCTAAAATTTGTTTAAAAAAAAATTTCTAAATTTTATCTATTTATTCAGTTTACCCAACCACCCGTCTCCAAACTCTTTACAAAAAATCGACAACAAACATAACTCTCTCTGATTCATATACCTTATAAATATGCCTTCTTTTGGACCAAGGCGAATTCATGTAAACGGTGGTGGCAATATATACAGCCCAATTAAAAATTCCCCTCCCTTCTCCCAATTTTTTAAAATATGTTAGTTCAATTGCAAAACTAGGAAAAGGGAAAATACTCCCGGGCAATTTTTATTCATAATTGGGCTAATAGTCAATGTTCGATAGCCACATGGAGGTTGAAGCTTGATGGCTTGGGCCTTTTTTTACGTTGTGGAATCTCGGTCCATTAGTTAAAAAATCGACGGTATAATAAAAACACAAGATAACCTGCGGATCCTAGAAGGCAATTTATCCGATTTTGTGGACAGAAGTGCATACCTAAAGGATATTGTTTTTAACCAGATGGGGATTCTAAGCATACGCCCAAGATCGTTAAAGGAAATTTTTCAAAAATGAAAAGTTAAGATATCAACCCGATCGAAAATGTATGCCCTTTTTTGAAGAAACTTTAATGAGTGTTGGATGCGAGTTCAAACACAGTGGTCAAATATTCCGAAGCAAAGGAAGGATTCGGCGAAGATATTTGTAAACAAACTCTTGCAGTTATTGCGCTTCAAGATTTGTTAAATTCCAAGAATCCGAGCCGTAAAGAAGCTCTGGGGTCTATTCCCCGCATTCAATATCGAGTAAACTATCGTATTTTTCTGCATATGATAGACACTGACGTATCGAATGACAATTGTCTTTGGTTATTCGATATCGAATGCTGTTGTCTTAAATTATGATACATTTCATAGGCTGTTTGGCCTTAGTCCTCTGAGCATCCTCCGCAGAGGGCAATAATACTACCCAGGTAGCAAAAAGAAGAAATGTCCTGTTGTTGTCATAACAGAGAAAAGCGATATTTGCTCGCGTTATCAATGCGATTTAATTTTGTTTTATTGCTGTTTATAAGCAATCCTGCAAAGTTAGCTTTGGTTACGATCAAGGCGAATTCCCACCAGTTGACCTTATGATCCTACTGCGGATAGCGACACAACTGAAGTTGAGTTACCAACAATGAAATTAGGCAACACCGCCTTGTCGACCCATTAGCTTGCTACGTAAGCAACATCTGATAACTAAGCATGTGTCAAAATGGTGGTACTGGGGAATCTTTCATAAATTCTATACTTTTCACCAAGAATTATGAAATTTACAACGTTTTGAAATTATTAAATTTCAAAACACACAATTTTAAATTAAAAACAAAATGAAATGTTTGCTTGAATTGTTTACCACAGTTTTGTATATGTTGACACAACGTTAAAGTAGTTTACAGTGTTGCATCCGTTTTCATAATAAGACCACCTTGTATGAATTCGCCTTGGTTACAATGTTGTTTAATATTTTCAAGTATGTAGTTATATTAACAGCAACAAAATTAGAAACAAATAAATAAATGTACATATTTTGTTATTGTTAATACAGCTACATAACCATATAACCTCATTGATACCCTACAAATAATAGGACCAGTCCAAACACGCGTGTAAAGAGTAGTCCACAAGGGACCAGGACTAGTCTAAAACTAACCCAAACGTATGGAAAAAACCTAGTCTATTTAACATTACGATGTCCTAGGAGAGGACCATATAACCCACCTTTGGACCACTAAGAAGTAGTTTTAAAACTACTCCATGGTGTACACAAGAGGATTAGTTTTGAAGTCGTTTAAAAACGAAAGTATGTCGTTAAAAAACGAAGACATGTCGTCTCACTACAAACACTTTTTAACAATGGCATGGTCCATGCTTGCATTACATCGGACCAGTCCATGGAGTAGTCCATTTTATCAAAATGGATCAGGTGGTCCAATTTTATTTGCAGGATAACTTTCTGATTCTATTCAGCCTTTCGTGAATGTCCCTATTGTATATATAACAGTAGCAAACGAAATTCAAAAATTTTTCTACACTTTGAATTTTATTTTTCTGCAACGACTACAACTACTACAAGGAAACTGTCGCGGTATTAATAAATATGGCTCCAAGTTCTTTATGTTTTTTAAGTAGATTATTAAGTCAATTATCGTGGTTACTGCTACTCTTATGAGTTGTTTTCAAGTAACAGGCGATTGATTGTGTAGTAAAATTTATATAAAAACCACTAAAAAACTAAGGTGTGTTTTCCAGGTGACAAGCAACTGTTTGTGTAGTAAAATTTATATGAAAAGTACTCAAAAAACTGAGTGATTTTCATATACATTTTTCTACGCAATCAATTGACTGTCACCTGGAAACAGCACATAAAAGCTTTTTATATAAATTTTACTACACAATCAACCGCCTGTCACTTGGAAGCAGCACATAAGTCTATTTTCTTAAACACTGATTGAAACCAGGAAATGTACAAGGGAATAAAGTAATGTAATTTACAAAAATATTTTAGGGAATGAAAATAAGTCAGGAAATTGGGTTTCTGCGCCACAGAAAGGAAAAAAACCACCATACCAAAAACAAAAACATGCAATTCACAACACGCCAAACAAAATAACTGAAATTTTAATAAAAAAAAATTTAACCAAATTCCAATAAATGTATTTAAAATTGTTTTAAAAAAAAAGCATTTTTACAAATAAAATACAAAGCAGGAATAAAAATTTACTAAATAAAATTACCAAAAAAAAAACATTTTTACAAAAGTTTTTTGATAGCAAATAGTAAAAGAAAAAATGGTTAGTAAATTTTTTTTGTTTTTATTTAAAAAAATTTTGTGTTTTATTGTAAAGTTTGTTTATTTTTTACTAAATTAAAATAGAAATTAACTAAAATTCCAACATCAATTTGAAAGATTAAATTATGATTTTTACTAAAAGTAGTTTTTATTTTAAAAATAAGAAGAATAATTAAGCCGAAAATGTATTATATGTTTTTTAAATTATATTATTTATCTATATTATATTATTTATACCGATAAAGACAACAATAAAAAATATGCTATTATACACTAAAATCATAAAAATATTTTAAAAATTTTTTTTTTTTTTTTTTGTTTTTATACATTAAAAAAAATAATAAAAAGTAAATTAAATTTACACAAATTGCAGCAAAAAGATTTTTCTAAATTAAAATTAAATATGATAAAAATAAAATTAAAAACAAAATTATATTTGTTAACAAAATTTGAATTACAAAGAAAAAAAAACTTAAATGAAATAAAATTGTTTTTGAACAATAATTTAGAAAAACAAACTTTAATATATAAAGTTAAACGTAGAAACCTTAATAAAACTTATCTTAAGTTCATTTTGAATTAGAAAAGGCACTTATTTTTAAGTTAATCTGTGTGTTTAGGGACGTTTTCAAATAATAAAATTTCATAAAAGAGGAATAGAAGTCGACACTGTAGCTTCAAAAAACTATGAGAGGTGCGGTCCCAAAATCAAGCGAGACTTGACGTTTAGATGGCGGCAGTAGTTTAAAAGGTCTGTCAGGTACAACCAATAGTAAAGTCGATTTAGATTCTACGCTGGGGGAGAATCTGCTAACTTGACTGAAATGACACGTAACTGTAACGTCCCAACCTGCAGAAATGTTTGATGGGCTGTTTAGATTTTAAATGGAATGCGGGTATATTCGCTCTTTTTTTTTGGTACTTTTTTCAGTTATAGTGGGTGCGTTCCTAAATGCATCACTGCGCTGCATCAGAAAAGCAAACTTTTTATAAAGCCGATAAAAAATAATTATAATTGTTTTTTTATTGTATGTCTATTATTTTTGTGGAGTATTTCACAATTTTTTGGTCCACATTTACTTCACTGATAAATATATAACGATTTGAAATCACTGTTGCAGCGCAGTGATGCATTCACGAACGCACCCAGTATCTGCGGACTTTTGAAAACACGTAAAACATATTTAAAATATATAAAATGTTTTTTTGTATGCACATTTAAAAATTTATTTAATTGTTTGTTCCCAAAAAATAAAAAAAAAATTGTATAAATCACCTTAATGAATCATTTTGGATAACTTTTGACGATTAAAAACTTATTTATCGCTTGAGTGAATGAAAAAGGATTAATAAGGGTATTCACGTCACAAGTTGCACCCTTGCAAAAAAGCAAAAGTGCAAAAACATAACAACAACCACAAAGACAATTATTTACGCACAACTGAAAATGAACACAGGGGCAATGTTTAAGATTTTCAGCCATACAAATATGACAATTTAATAAAATTCTTAAATTTGGCCCCTGTAGTGCAAAAAGACTTTATATTAGAGGGTTTACGGGGCACTTTTTTTCCTTGTAAGGTGATAAGCTCTAGTGCACACACGTGTCTACAGTACGAGAACTTTAACTCGCTAGATTTAACTCTTTTGGATTTCTTTCTATTTAAAAATGGTTCGTTCGGTGGTAAAATATTTACCAACACTGAAGAGTAACGTCTGCGACTGATGGCTTTTTAGCCAGCTAGACAGTTTTTTTTTTTTGTTTTTATACATAAAAGAGCTTAAGTCGTTTGCTTTTTTTAATTTTTTTTTTTTTAAATTCCCTAAGCTAATCCCGCGAAGCTCTACGCTTTTCTGCAGGAAAAAAACCAGTCTCTGTCGGGAATCGAAACCGCAACCCTGGCGGTGATAGGCTAGCACACTACTAGCTATCCTACCAGAACACTTTCTTTAAACAGGGTACTTTCTATAAACAGGGTATCTCTGCTATTGTATATCAATGGAAAAAGTGTTTTGGTCTCAAAAAAAAAAAAGATTATGTTGACAAATAAAGAAAATGTTTTACAAATTGGTTGTGTTTTCTTTTTAGGTCAGCTAATTTTGGGGACGCTCTCTAACGTATCAGATTATAGTCAAGAATATGTCGTCAGCTAAAATACAAAACAACGTTTCATCAAAAAATTAAATATTTACTTTTTGATTGATTTTTGTTCTTTTATTAAACAACATGTTCACAAAAAATTGTTGATCCCTGCGATCAAAAATGGCGACTTTATTAAAGAAATTCAAATGCCAAGCACACCTTGTTGGTTTTCATATTGAAAAGTTTGTTACGTTATTTTGTATTTTAGGTGACGATATATAGGCTAGATTCTATTGAAAACTATTGACCAGACCCTAGCACAAGCCATAATGCAGACTGTAGAGCACAGTTAGTCGAGATCAAATTTAAAACGAGACTTTAGACTAGGGGGGCTCTCTATTACAATGCGAATGCAATTTCGATATGAAAGCTAAATGCGATGCAACACGGACCTAAAAATTAAAGGTTGTGCAGATTATTTTTATTTGAAAATTTATAAAAAATAAATAGCCAAGATTAGCGAAAAGTAAAAAAATGATTTTAAAACGTATAAAAGCGGACCAATAACTTGATTTGCTACCATTTTTGTTTCGCATTGCAATAGAGAGAAGCCGCCCAGACAAACGGGGACTATTGACTGGACTCTAGCTGTAGCCCATACTTTCTAGTTAAAACTATAGACCCGACTAAAGACGAGAATAGACTATTCTTCAGACCTGGGGTCAATCACCGTACACGATATCGAGCAAAATTTATCGAAATTTTTATTTTGGTTTCATGACACTCGATATCGAATAAAATGTATCGTAATTTGAAATGAAAGCATTCGATATCGAGTAACCAAAGACAATGTAATGTCTCTCGAGTTTTCATTCAATACGTCAGTGTCTTTCGTATGCAGAAATATACAATAGATTACTCGATATCGAGAGATTAGACCCCAGACCCAAAATTAATATTTAGTTAAGACTATAAACTAAACTTTGGTAGAATCTTTAAAACAAAACTGTAGTCGAGACTTTAAAGTTAACTAGGAAAAGTTGAAATTTTAAAATGTTTGGTTAAGAAAATTTACAAAATGTTTGAAAATTGTATGTTTTTTAAAAAATTTAAATTTCAAAGGTTTTACGAGTTATTAAACCGTTTAATTCTTGTAATTTTTAAAGTTTTTTCATATTTCTTTTAAACAACCGCTGTTAATTTGTAATTATAATAGTTAAAAGTGAAAGTACAAATAACCGCCTTAAAGCTATAGTACAACCAATAAAGAAATAGTTATGAAAACTAAAATATAAATAATAAATTAAAAGTTTTGCTTTAATTACACCATAAAAGCAAGAGGAAATTTTAAGAACAGTTGTGGAAAAGAAAGAAATTTTTTAACATAAATAAAATAAGTATAACAATAAAAAAAGAATTTTTTTCTTTTGAAAAAAAAACATCTAAAATTTTTTACACTTTTTATTTTAAACATATTAAAAAGAAAACAAACAAAATTTATTATTTTGCTATAGCAGAAATTTTTTTGTTTAAGTTTTCTTTAGTTTCCACAATTATTTTTTTTAAACAATTTTAAATCGAAATTCAAAAGTTGTTGATTGCATTTAAATTTATACAATTTTTAGGGAAAATAACAATAGGAAATAGATATTGAAAGATAACGGTAATAAAACTAATATTTCAGAACAAAAGCTTTAAAGCAACTAGGAAAATTTTCTTTAAAAAAAAAAAGTAGAATATAAAAAAAGACTATAATCAACATAATTGACCTGTTTATAGTCCAGACTATAGACCATACTACAGTTCAGAATGAGTCTAAAGTGAGGACTATAGACCACACTATAATCATGACTATTGACCAGACTATATTAAAAACAATTTACAAAACTAAAGATAAGTCTATAGCCCAGACCAAGGCGAATTTAAACCAGGTGACGTAAGCTTGCTACGTAAGCAACAGCTGTTAACTAACCATATGTCAACCATTCTGTACCATTCTGGTGATTCTGGAGAATCTTTCATAAATTCTATAATTGTCACTTAGAATTATAAAATTTAAAACGTTTTTAAATTATTACATTTCAAAACACAAAATTTAAAAGAAAAAACAAAATGTAATGTGACAGCATATATTTTTGAGACACAGCTTATGACCACCTTGTCTGAATTCGCCTTGGAGAAGACTATAGTCTAAACTAAAGTCGAGTATAATCTAAACTTAAGTTTTTATTAAAGACTACTCTTATACGTTTTAAGCTAAAATAAGTTATCAAACAACCCTGGCATTAACCAACACACACACACGTAAAAAATGTCATAAAAGTTAAATAAATTTTCTAAATTTTAGCGAGGGTTTCTAAACAAAAAAAATAACATACAAATTATGTTCTTTTTATTGTTAGTACAAAAAAAAATGTTTTTTTTTTAATATTTTTAAAAAATCCAGGGATATTACGAGGTTATTAAGGAATAAAATAGAAAATAAAAATTAAATTAAATTAAAGTTAAACCAAGCTTCTGTGTGTAAAATAGAAAAAGTCAGTGTTTAAGTATTAAAATGAAATCGCTTCGATTTCTTTTAAGATTTTTTTTTTTATTGTTAAGGATTAAGGGGATCTCTTTCTTTCACATTTCCCTCTCTCATTTTCATCATCACAATGTTGAATGTGTTTGATATTCAGTCATATTCACCTGATTGATATTGCCCAAGATTTGATGACCTTGCAAAGTTTGGACTTGGGCAATTGATAGTGATGTTGTGCCATCTGTGTTCTCGGTTTGTGTTACAATTTGTTGCGGCTGCTGCTGTTGTTGCTGCTGTTGATTTTGTTGCTGCTGCTGGGTGTTGGCCGTCGTGGTAGATGTTGTTATATTACCCGATTGATCAATTATATGTTGTATTTGTTGTGCCTGTTGCACTTGCACCTGTTGTACTTGTTGCTGCTGCTGTTGTTGTTGATGTTGCTGTTGTTGCCCATTATTGGTCGTTGTCACTGTCATAGTTTGTTGTTGCTGTTGTTGATTTTGTGCATCAGGATCCTTCTTTACTTGTACGGTCTGTAGGGTATGTAACGATTGTACTGATTGAACTTGCGGTACAGAACTTACGGTTGTTGTAGTCACTGTCGATGTTCCAGCAGCGTTTGTGGTGCCGGGTGGTACTGCCATGGCGGTTTTCTTACCGGGTGCTGGAAAAAGGAACGCAAGCATAGAATTAAGAAAATAATTAGGTTATACTGTTTTAAGTACACTTTTCATTTTAAGAAAAGATTGTTAAGAAAAGTACTATCATTTTGGTAATTGATCCAAAAATAATAATAAATCTTAACAGCCGTATTCATAACAAAAAGTTAGCCATAGTTTGTACACTACGTACAACGAGCTGCTAACTAAAATTTAAAATTGAAATAAATTAAGAAAAGACAGTAAAGTAAAAAACAACAGTTATTTAAAAAAAAAACCAACAAAATTGTTTGACAATAAACGGCTGTTTTTCACAAGTTGGCAGCTCGTTAACAAGAGTTTAGCAAATCGTTAGTGTATTATGAATAAACTTTTTGCTAACTTTATGCTAAATTTTCATTATGAATACGGCTGTAAGAAAATATTTGTTTTAGGTCCTTTTATGTACTGTTTATGAACTGTTTTTAGTATGACTTTTTACAGGTAAAATGGTTGATGCACTTTGTAATCGAATCACGTGATTCAAAATTTTCAGGTGGTTTGTAAAAAAGAAAAAATATTTAATAATTCCTGCTAAAACTCGGAAAAGCTTTTAATATATTGCCTACTATGCACTTTTCATTTTTTTCTTATATAAGCCAATTTAAGAGGAAACGTTAAAATTTAATGTTTTGCCTCTTTTTCACTTATTATTTTTCTTAGTATGAGAAAATTTTAGGAGAAACTCGAAAAACTAAATTTTTCTGCCTCCTTTTAATTCTCATTTTTCTTAATTGTAGCTTTTTTGAGTTACATTTGACAAACTATTTTCAAATGTTCATTTTGTAATATGAGTTGACAGCACTGTCGAAAAGTTCGTTGTGCATTGAAATTTTCAACGAAAACAAATTTGCTGGTGTAAATAAATTTAAAAAACTTGTTGAAAATTTAAACATTCGTAAATTGGTTTGTTTTCGTATACCAAATACATACAAAATTCTTAATCAGTTTTGTTAATCTTATGCAAGTCTAACGTCGTAAACAGCTATTGGAAAGGCTTGTTTTCCTTATAGTAAGAACAAATTATTTTTAGACAAAATGATTTGCATAAAAGCTCAGCATGTAAAAAAGTGGGGTTTCATCCACAAAAGCTAAATTGTTTGGAGACTACCATAATTTCGTCGTTTAATGTTATTTTTAATTTTTAAACTTTTTTATTTTAAGCGACAGCTGATAGAAATGTACTACTGTGAATAAACTAAATCACAATAGCAAATTTTTGTCGAATGTGCGCCATAGTACCAAAAGGAAATTAGTTCGATCAAATAATTCGACTACTGTCGAAAATCAAATTCAGTGCATAATAGGCACCAATAAGAGGTAATTTTAGGAGAAACGCGATGAACGGAAGGACGGTTAGTTAGAAATAAAATTACTTTCGAATCGAAAAAGTATTCGATCACGACTGCCATAATTTGCCTCCTGGCATTTAACGATTTCAAATCGTACGATTGTCGGAACATGACCGTATTACCGAGACGATTGATCAAATGATAGCCGAAACTGTAAACTAATGTAATGTTGAGACTTTGGATTATAGTTATGAATCAAGACTTAACTAGACAATAGATGAAACAAATGTCAATACTACAAATTAAAACTTATTCGAAACTATAGACTTAAAAGCAGTCGAGACTATACGGACATGTTTTGACGATTGCACGATTTGAAATCACAAAACTCCAGATTTATTTCAAGTTAGTTTTAACTGAACTTGGTGAAATTGGCCGTAAGTTTATTAAAAACAACTTCAAAATTCTTGCGTTTTCGATTCCAGAACACCCCTGATAGTTTCCAAAAAATATTCTAGTTCCTTTGAGCATACTTTCGCAATTTGAAGTCGCCAAACTTATTGCGATTGCGATTTACAGAACACCTTTTATGCGAATTCAAGTCAAAATCGCAAATCTTAAGCGTTTTCCGTTTGCCCTATAGGTAAAAATATTGCTGTGATCGTGCGGCCATGTTTTGAAAATCGCAAAATGCCAGATTTATTTTATGGTGTTCGGAAACTCGTGTGTTGTGCTTGCGATCCGCCGTAGTTTTTTAAGCTATTTTATTTCCCTTGAGCAAACTTTTGCAATTTGAAGTCACCAAACTTCGTGCGATTGCGATTTACAAAACGCCTGTTATGCGATTTAAAGTCTGAATCGGACATGTTAAGCATTGGCGATTGTCGGAACATTCCCTTATTATATGTTTTTAATTTAATTTCAGCTTCCCGATAGTCTAGTCTCGATTATTGTCTATAGCATTATCGACTTTATTTATAGACTAAAATTAAGTCGAAACTTTCTGACAATCGCAAAACGCTTAACATTTGCTTAAGACTGGGTGCGTTCGTAAATGCATCACTGCGCTGCATCAGAAAAGCAAACTTTTTATAAAGCCGATAAAAAATAATTATAATTTTTTTTTTATTGTATTTCTATTATTTTTGTGGAGTATTTCACAATTTTTTGGCCCACATTTACTTCACTGATAAATATATAACGATTTGAAATTACTGATGCAGCGCAGTGATGCATTTACGAACGCACCCACTATTAAGCCGCTAAATTTGGCAAACAGTTTTATGATTTTGATATTGTAGGCGATTTGTTCTCAGTTCTTTCTCCAGGGAATTATGTCTTTATACAGTGTTAATTTAAAACTACAAATTCATCGATATATTTTCAAACAACAGCAACATGTAGCAGTTTAATTATTGAAATCAAGTAGGGAAAGGGAAAAAAGTGAGTTGTAATTTATGAAATCTTTAAAAAGTAAAATACAAACAAAATATACAAAAAACAATATTTTTATCATTTAAATTACAAACAAATTTAACAAATTTACTAAACATTTTTCAACATTTTAATCTCTTTTAAAATAAAAAAAAATCTTTTTACTCAAAAACCAAACAATTGCAGATGAATTTGTAGTTTAAATTCATTAGAAATAATTAAAAAAAAAACTGAAAAATAATCTAACTACAGAAGTTTTATAAAAGAATAATAACAAATTAAAATTTTGTTAAAAAAAAGTTTTTTAATAAAAAAAAACTTTCAAAAAAGAAAACAAACTCATAACAACAAAAGTTTGGCTTTTTTTCAATATGTCCACTTTATTTGTAAAAAAAAATTAAATAGATTTAAGTAAATTATAAAAGAGATTTAGAAAATATGTAAAAATATACGGAGATTTAATTTATAGAAATTTAGAAAAATAAAACATTAAGAGATTTTCAACAGATTAGGTGATTTTTCTAAGATTTTAGAATTTTAGTTAAACAAGACAATAAGAAAATTTTAAGTTTTGAATTAAAAGTACAATTCTGTTTTTGTAAATACTGTTTTAAATAATTTAAATGAATGTTGCTTTTTTCTAAAGATTCTTCTTATACCTTTCTTTAAAAAAAAAATATATATATATATATATATATATATATATATATATATATATATATATATATAACTTCAACTATTTAAGATAAAACTATGTTTTACAGATAAAAAATTTACAAATTAAATAAACTTAATATGAGTAAGAGAAAAGAAAATTTTAAAAACTTTTTTTTTAATTAATTGATGTAAAAGTATATTATTAACGTTAGTTATGTATTTATGTATATGAGTTTTATGTACAAAATTTGTATAGATTTTTTAAAGCGTTTTTTACTTGGCAGTAAGTAAAATTTAGTTTTAAAAAAATTAATAAAGCTTAAGGAATGCCTTTTTAATTAAAGTTAATCGAAAAAAAAACTTAAAAGTAAAAGCAAGTCTTTAATGAAAGGACGAGAGTGTGAAAAAGTGATTGGTAAGAAAAAAGGGAAAAAGAGAGTAGGTAGGTATTTTAAGCGTTTAATGCTGCTGCTGTTGCTGCTGCTGCTGTTGGTGTTGTTGTTGTTGTTGTTGCTGATAAACTTCCTCGCTAACTATGTGTATGACATTTTGCATTTGATTTTGTGTTACCGCCACCTGTTGACCATTTGCGGTCCCAACTATACAACCACCACCCGGTTCTTGCTTCAGAGGTATCTGTGTTATGGTACCCCCCACATTCAAAGCTGCACTACTGACTAAAATGGGGGTAGCTACGGTACTAGTGTTTGTTAAAGGAACCGCAGTTGCTGCGACCACTACACCACCTTGTTGTGTGGTTTCTAACAAAGAGCTAGTGTCGCTATTTAATGTGGAGGAAGCTAATAATTCGGAGTCGTTTGCGCTAGAATCAGCGGCATTAGCGGCGGACTTACTTTTCTTTTCCTTTTTAACGCCAGGTTTAGCAAAATGTCTTAATTCCAAATGACGGCGCAAATTACGGGATTGACGAATAACAGCATAACAAATGGGACAGGTTGCCGGTTGTTCAGATTGCGAACGTGATCGAGGTTCTGGCAGAAAAACAAACGAATAAACAAAACATTAGTAAACAGAATTGGCTTTAAAAATTAAATTTTTTCCTCTTACTTTCTCCACTGGTATTTTTAGTACGTTTGCCGGGTTTGCTTGGTGTTGATACCATAGTTACCTCTCCAGTAGTATTTGGATCTAAGGTAACAATGGTCTCAACTTTGGTTACTTCGCTCTTGATTATTGGGGTCGAAGTGATTATCTGAGTTTCAGTGCCATTTTCAATTTGTTGCTGCTGCTGTTGTTGTTGTTGCTGTTGTTGCTGCTGCTGTTGCTGTTGTTGCTGTTGTTGTGCCTGTTGCTGGGCCTGTTGTTGCTGCTGCTGTTGTACCTGTTGTTGCTGCTGCTGATTGGCTTGTATCGTATTAGCCGTATGCGAGGAGGTGGGCGTACTAATAATTGTTTCCATTCCGTCAACTTTGCTGATTTTTGGAGCCGTAGCTAAAGGCGTAAAATTAAAACAATAACTATAGTTCCCATTTTCCCTCTCTAAAGAAAAAATACTTACGTGACATTTTCTTTACTCTTGGTTTACGTTTTCTAGCCGGTAAATATTGTTGTATAACATCCTTGGTAGCATCTGTAGTCAAAATGGTTTGTTGTTGTCCGGTAGCCGCATTCGTTTGAGTGGTAGTCTGTAGGATTTGTCCAGTCTGGTGTATATCATCGACAACTTGAGCGTGTACAGTTTGTTGGGGTGCAGTAGCAATGGTGGCGATCAGTTGGTCTTGTTCCTGAAGAAATTGAAAAACCATAATTAAAAATTAAAAAAAAAATTGTTATTTTCAACAAATAAAAAACCTACGTGATGGTGTTGGGGTATCATATGCTGTAATTGTATTGAGTGCGTGGTATAGTCATCTTTGGTCACTGTCTGTGGCGCCAATCCTTGTATATTTAAACATTGAGCTGCCTGTAACAGTGAAGGCAATTGAGCATGATCCACACTCACTTCACCACGGTAGACAAACTCCAGCAAAGCTTCCAAGTCATTGGCATTAACACCAGCCAACATAACAACTGGATGTTTGCAGGGAGTATTCTAAAAAGAAATAGAAAATAAAAACAAAACTTGGAATATAAAAATATAGTTTTTTTTTCTAAAAATTTTAGATTTTCAAAAAATTGCTTTATCTTTTTTTCAGAAATATTGCTTGAGAACCAAGCATGCAGCTGGAATCTGTTTTATTTTTTTATTTTTTTTTTTTTGTTTATAAGCAAATAATCTTATATATTAAACTCTTTTGTAAATAGAGATTCTTTACATGTGCTAAAAAAAATTACATCTTTCTTCCCTCAGAGACACATGCATAAGTTTACGCATAAACCCTACCGGCGTTTTAAAGCTCACGAAAAATACGTAATTTACTCTTTTATCTCTCTGTGAAAAAAACAATTCTTTAATAATAAAACTAAAAGAACAACCAAACCCTCCCCCCTCATTCACGAAAATTTGTAGCTCTAGCACACTACAAGAGCAGTCAAAAACCAAACTGAGATTTGCTATACAAAAAGATTCATATAAATTCTAATCACTTACTCATTTAACTTTCGGAGAATTAAAAACAGCAGGCATCCAAAGAAACCAGTCCAACACACATACGCATTTTACAAAGGAAAAAAGTGAAAAATAATGAAAATTAAACCAATAAAGCAATCATTTTAACGCTCAGAGTTTAAATGGCACAAAAGAAACTTAATCTCTCTATTAGCGTAAAAAGATTGAATGGAAATTGAATTAAAAACGACAAGCGATAAAACTTAAAAGTTTGATAAAAATGTGAAAAAGATGCTCTTTTTGTGTGTTTTCTTTTATGAACAAGAGATTTCGATTTGTTTACTGACGTTTGTATGATGGTACTTTATATGCTCCAAACCGCAAAAAAAGAGGGGTCATGAAACTAAACTTGTTACTCCCGCACTCACCACCAGCGCAACTCAGTTCCAGACACCAAACACAAACAATTGAGTTTAGAGATTTTGAGGTAAAAAAAAATGTTTCAAATAAAAAGAGGTAAGTAACTATTAAGGAAGAGTATAAAATTTATTAAGCAATATGATGACAACAACACAAAGACAGACAGGGAAAAATAAAATAGCAATAAAGAGTTGAATGAACTTGGAATGTAAATAAACAAAAGTTGACATGCAGTTTTCTACAATTAAAAATGGAAAATAGAAATTTAAGAAAAGTTTCATGTTTTTTTAACTCTTTTTTTAATAATTTTACAAATCTATACAAACAATTTTTTTTTATTTTAATACGAATTTTAAAATTAAGTACGGTTTAATTGAACGGATTAATGAAAAATAAAACAGTTTTATAAAGAACTTATTAAACAAATTTTCATAGAAAAGCCGTTTTATAAAGCTTTTATAGTCCTGTTTTATTTTTTATAAATAAGGCCGTGTTTCTGAATGAACATTAATATTGTGGTAATTTCCCAAAGTGTATCAAAATTCCACGGCTTTGTTTTAGGATTTTTATTAACAATACTTGTTATTGATCGCTCAACACGTGGGGACATTTTGGGCGCACGTCCAGTTTTTGGCTTGCTTGCTAGGGATTGAGACTCAGACAAATGTTTTATTACAGTAGACTTGGCACGTCCAACACTTTTAAAAATTGAACTTAAGGCCCCTATTTTCGTATTATGGTTTACAACTTTGCTAAATTGCGGTGAACAAAAACATAACAAAAATTACAACTGATCACAACCAGTTATATTTATTACAACTCAACTGAGTTGAGTTGTAAACCGTAACAGGGGCCTAAGGAATTCCCATCGTTCCTTTATTTTAAAATATTGTCACGCATTTCGGTCCAAATGTCCTTTGTTTTCTTACCTATGTATTTTAACAAAACAGTAAATTTTTCTTTTCTAAAATTACTTTAAGAATTTGCTTGCAAATTAAGCTTGTACCTTTTTCCGTATATTATTTTTTCTTTAAATCTATTTAATTTATAAAGGACCGTTTTCTATTTGCCATCGTACGTACATATACATAATTATCTGTGCTGTCAGATTAATTTTTAAGTGTAAAAGTGACCCGAACTTTTTGTAGTTTGATTTTGACAAATGCAAGCAATAACATCAATTAGAAATCCAGAAATCCAATCTTAAACTCCAATTTTAGAGGGAGTACGTACTATTATCTGTGTGACTGTACATTTTATAGTAAAATTTATAAACAATATAAATAAAAACACAGCGAACAGTTCTGCATCACATACTCCAAAAATGTTTGAGTTTACTGACGTTGCTGCAATTTAGCGATATGTAAGACGAAATTGCACTTGATGATAAATTAAATGGTTTTCATTCGTTATTTTAGAAAATTTCACGTTAGATACTAATTTTATATGCGACAAAAGCTTTTTTAGTGATGTATCGCAAAATTTTTAATATTTAAAAACATATTGACATTGCAAACAAATGGAGGATATCGCCTAAGGCAATAGTTTAGCAATAAAACGGGTAAGTTAATCAATCATAGAAATTTTTTCTTTCTAATTTCTTTTTTGGTTTTTTTCAAGCACAAATTGGAGATAATATCAACTTTATAATACTTGAATCAAGCGCGTTTTGAGATTGATTCAATCTTAGTTTTACTTAAATCAATGTCATTTTCGGATTATTTTAAGTACGAGTTCGGATTAAAACAATTTTATAATTCTTGAACCAAGCGCATTTTGGATTTGGATTGATTTTATGAATCTTAGTTTTACTTAAATCAATCTCATTTTTTGAATATGGATAATTTAATTATTTTGGGATTGAAAATCTGTACTTGAGTCAATCTTTCTGTACTTGCTTTGGATTGATTTGAGTACGTTTGGATTGATTTTTCTTTTGAGTGTAAATTAAGTGTTCAAATAGTTATGATATAAATGGAGTTAATGTGATTAAGATTAAATGTAATTAAATTATTTTTATTATATATGTACCTATGTTTATTTTATATATTAACTAGCTTAACCCGGTGCGCTTCGCAACACTGCTTTAACCACTTTATCGATTGAGAGATATTTAATATATGCATCCTATGGAAGGTATTTCTCCCCTGCGCCTACCCGCTTAATTTTTATTTTTAAAAGTGTAGTATACCATAAGAGTGACTTCTACAAAGTCTGAACATTCTCACTTTAACAGTTTTTCGGATATCCGATATTAAGCATTGGCGTCCTATAGGGCGTAACGCTTCCCCCGCTGCTATTTTATTTCAATTTTGGGGCTCAGAGGATCCTACTACCAAAAGTTCAACAAAATGCTTGCAGCGACTCTTATTAATATTTCTATCTATGAGGGGAACTGCTCCTCCACTGTCTACCCCACCCATTACTATATTGAAATTTAAAGTTTGCCATAATAGTGTTTTAACTACGTTTGAAGACTCGCCCTTAAATAGTTCTTCAGTTGAGCGATATTTAATATATGCATCCTATGAGAGGTATTTCCCCCCTGCGCCTACCCGCTCTATTTTTATTTTCAATAGTGTAGTATACCATATGAGTGACTTTTACAAAGTTTGAACATTCTCACTATAACAGTTCTTAAGATATGCGATATTAAACATTGGCGTCCTATGGGGAAAACCACTTCCCCCGCTGCTACTTTATTTCAATTTCGGGGCTCAGAAGATCGTACTACCAAAAGTTGAACAAAATGCGTTCAATGGCTCTTATTAATATTTCTATCTATGAGGGGTACTGCTCCTCCCCTGTCTCTCCCGCCCATTTTTATATTGAAATTTATAGTTTACTATAATAGTAGCTTTAACCACGTTTGAAGGCTCTCCCTTTAATAGTTCTTCAGTTGAGCGATATTTAATGTATGCATCCTATGAGAGGTATTTCCCCCCCTGCGCCTACCCGCTTTATTTTTATTTTCAAAAGTGTAGTATACCATAAGAGTGACTTCTAGAAAGTTTGAACATTCTCACTATTACAGTTCTTAAGATATGCGATGTTAAACATTGGTGTCCTATGGGGGATTCCAATACCCCCGCTGTTATTTTATTTCAATTTCGGGGCTCAGAAGATCATACTACAAAAGTTCAGCAAAATGCGTCCAGCGGCTCTTAAGATATGCGATAATTAATATTGGCATTCTATGGGGGGTACCAATTCCCCTGCCCCTATCGAAAAAATAAGTAGCCTATTTTATTTTTAGGGCTGACGTGATGTTACTGTAAAAATTTCAGGAAAATCGGTTCAGTAGTTTCGGAGTCTATAAGCCAACAAACAAACAAACAAACACACAAACAAACATACAAACATTTTTAATTTTTATATATATAGAAGATAGCTTAACCCGGTGCGCTTCGCTACACTGCTTTCACCACCTTTGAAGACTCTCCCTTTAATAGTTCTTCAGTAGAGAGATATTTAATATCCTTAGAGAGGTATTTTCCCGCCTGCGCCTACCCGCTTTATTTTTATTTGCAAAAGTGTAGTATACCATAAGAATGACTTCCACAAAGTTTGAACATTCTCACTATAACAGTTCTTAAGATATGCGTTATTAAACATTGGCGTCCTATGGTGGGTACCACTACCCCCGCCGCTATTTTGTTTTAATTTTGGGGCTCAGAAGATCCTACTACCAAAAGTTCAACAAAATGCGTGCAGTGGCTCTTATTAATATTTCTATATATGAGGGGTACTGCTCCTCCCCCGTCTACCCCGCCCATTTGTAAATTGAAATTTATAGTTTACTATAATAGTAGCTTTAACCACTTTTGAAGACTCTCCCTTTAATAGTTCTTCAGTTGAGCGATATTTAATATATGCATCCTATGGGAGGTATTCCCCCCCTGCGCCTACCCGCTTTATTGTTATTTTCAAAAGTGTTGTATACCATAAGAGTGACTTCTAGAAAGTTTGAACATTCTCACTATTACAGTTCTTTAGATATGCGATGTTAAACATTGGGGTCCTATGGGGGATTCCACTTCCCCCGCTGCTATTTTATTTTAATTTTGGGGCTCAGAAGATCTTACTACCAAAAGTTCTGCATAATGCGTGCAGCGGATCTTAATATATGCGATAATTAATATTGGCATCCTATGGGGGATACCAATTCCCCTGCCCCTATCGAAAAAATAAGTAGCCTATTTTATTTTTAGGGCTCACGTGATGTTACTGTAAAAATTTCAGGAAAATCGGTTCAGTAGTTTCGGAGTCTATAAGCCAACAAACAAACAAACAAACACACAAACACACAAACATACAAAAATTTTTCATTTTTATATATATAGATTTAACTATTATTACAAATACATAAATATAAATAAATTATTTCTTCAACAATTCTAAAGAAAAAAGTGATTTTATTCCTGAGGTTAACATATTGTGGGTATGTATTACAGTATCGAAGGTAGTTCGGTATGTTACATGCCGTCGTAAAGGTTAGTTTGTTTTAGAAACACGCACAAATATGAAAAAATTCAAAATAGTAATGCATATGCTGGCAATTGAAAAACCCTTGTATTGAGCAGGGCTGACAGATATGGCGATTTCTCGCCAAACGTGACGATGGTATTTTCCATTTGGCGACTGGCGATTTTAGATATAACTGGCGATTTACTTGGCTATTTTTTATCATTTATAATTTTTTGTTATCATTACTAATTTAAAAAAACAACTGGCAACTTTTTTTCACATGATTTTTGTTTTGTTATCATTTTAAGTGAATTTTATATTCAGTCACTATTTAATTCTTATAGTTTTTATGCAGGGGTCTAATCACCGCATTCGATACTACATATCGTTTCGAATAAACTATCGGATTTTTTTGCATACGATAGACACTGACGTATCGAATGAAAACTCGATAAATGTAATCTCGAGTTACTCATTTCATTCGATATCGAGTTTCATGATACCAAAATAAATCATTTCGATCAATTTTGCTCGATATCGTTTGCGGTGATTAGACCCCAGGTCAAAACCGGTAATTAAACCGTTAAGACTAAAGTGAACAGAAACTAAACAAAATTTACTTTCGCCGACTTTTTTGTATTTTATCTCAGTTTTTGGCGATTTTATATTATACTAGTTTTTGTGTATGCAAGACTTAATTTAAAAAAAAAAAAATTTTTTCGAAAACTGAACAAAATTGACGTTTGGCGATTTCTGACATCCGGTTTGGCGATGGAGCTCAAAAAAATCTGACAACCCTGGTATTGAGTTCCAAAACATTAAATTTGATAGATATCCCACTCGCATCCCACAGAGCGACTAAAAAGCTCTTAAAGGAAAGAATCTAAGCTTTCTTGAGAAAAAGGGCCCATTTTGAAAAAAAAAAATTTAACAAAATTTTTGATTTTGCAAAAACAAAGTAAAAAAAATGTATTTTTTTTTTTGAAAGATTAAAAAAAAAAACCTATCTAAACTACATATTTGCATATTTTGCTAAGAACAAAATGCTCAAAGTTACATGGATGAGAAAAAACAACTGTTTGGCCAAAATGTCAAAATTTAAATTTAGAGAGTTCTTAACACATGCGGAATGAATAATTGCAAATATTGCTTTCGCACAAAAAATTTTTCCGCAATAACGTAACGGAATCTATCCCCATAAAAATCGCCAAATCAAATTTTTATATTCTCGCTTTCAAAATAAATTCCCCAATTAAGGGAAAATCCCTTAATCTGACAAAAGTGCTTAACTTTCACAACCAAAAAAAAAAAACCAACAAACAAAAACATACATTTTTTTTATTATTATTAAAAGTAGAATAAATACATGGTATAGATAGTCATTAAGGCTAGATTACACTATTATACTTTGTATTAATACATGTCAAAAACTCAAGTAATATGACAAAGTGTGATAGTGTGAATGCAATGTGTCACGAAAATGACAAGTATTATGAAAAAAGTTTGACATCCCATACGACTTCATCGTTTGAAATATTTCTAAACAATAATACTTTTCATTGGATCAGGGTTGCATTTTATTTCATGTGTAGGTTTTTTTACTTTGTGTGATGGTGTGAACACAAACTGTCATGTAACATTAGATTTTTTGACAGTCGCAACAAAACTCATTAGATTTCTATCTCACAAAGTATTATGGAATACGTAAGACTTGTGAGATAGTGTAATCTAGCCTTTAGCAATTAATTTTTATTCTAAATTTTTAGACCCATATAACGTTAAACAAAAGAAAATAAGGAAATAAATTAAAACAAGCATCAAAAATCAAATAAATAAATTTGACATTACATGACAACTCTTGAGGCAATATGCTTTTTTGATGAAGCGTATAGCAAAAACGTAATCTATAGGTGATTTTGAAAAATTTTGCTCAAGAGACCATAGCTCTAAGTTGGGTTTGGAGCCCCTCAAAATTTTAAAGTACATATGTAGATATTTTTTTATATTTTAATAAATTCTGAATTTTCTTCGATTTTTTCGAAATTTTTTTGCAGATTATGAAAGTTCAGATAATTTCCAACAACTTTATTACGATAATTTTTTTTTTTTTTTTGTGAACTCCTTTTTGTAGGAAAATCGATCGAAAAAATCGAAGAAAATTCAGAATTTATTGGTTAAAAGTTCATTTTAGGCTATTTTTCGACAAAACATTCCTACATATCTACTTTAATTCTATCCGATTTTATGACGAATTCAATTAAATTATTCTATGTATACAGTGGTATCCCGGTTTAACGAATTACATATACATATATTGTCAGGCCCTTTCGTTATATCGAAAAATTCGTTAAATCCCGAAGTTTTTTTTAATACATTTTAATTAATAAAACAATAATATTTTAATAAAACAAAGTAAATTCGATTAGTTCCATTCATAACACAAACAAAAAATTAATACTTCATATAATTTTCAATTCAATTAATTACATAGTGAAGAACAAAACTGATAATAATGAACTTAAAAAAACTGAAAAAAATTGTGCATATTGATGACTTTGGCAGCTGATGTTTATTAGATAAAGCACTAAGTGGCAGGCCCTTTTAATAGTTTCTTTAAGAAATAAACGTTTTCTTTTGGGCATTTTGTCAACTGTACAATAACTTCACAAAAAAATTTTTATTTTGGCGATTACATAATTACATGATTACAAAGAAAGCAAAGAAAATACTTCTCTTAACTCGTGGTTTTCAGTAAAATCGCTCTTAAAATATGGTAAAAATGTATACAAAAACAAAAGAGAATGGATGCAAATATGTTTGCATTCTTTCTATTTTGTTTTTTCAAATTTTTTTGTAAAAATTCGTTATATAGAGTACAAATTTTGCTGCTTGTTCGTAATATAAGGTACTCAATGGAAAAAATATGACCGTACGTTAAATCGCGAATTCGTTAAACTGAGTATACGTTAAACCGGGATACCACTGTATATGAAAAAATATCTATGTATTTTGAAATTTTGGGAGGCTTCAAACCCGACTTAGAGCTATGGTCTCTTGAGCAAAATTTCTCAGAATCACCTATGGATTACGTTTGTGCTATACGCTTCATTAAAAAAGATCGTTCCATACAATTTGACCCGTCCAATATATATATGACAACTCTCTCTACCTGGTACTTATAATACTATGCAGTGATGCCATTATGATACGAAAAATACATTTTTTGTATCTTTTAATGACTACAGGTACCATGTACCTATAATCCTGACATTTTTCGTATCTTTTGAATCTGTACGCAAAATGTACAGAAATTAAATATTAAACTTTCCGTCTCTGACAAAGTTTTTTAAAGTTATCATTTTATAACTGCCCGTCTACAACTGACATGATTTACTGTTATAACTTGAAGTAATAAAAGCGTTGTTAAAACATTTGCATTAACAACCGTGTTATAACATGAGAAAACTTCTAACATGATGAGTCTTTACTTAACACTAACATCATATTAGTGTTAAAGTTAAGCATTTCATGTCAGTAGTAGACTGCATGTAACATCCAAAGATAGTTACATACATATAATTGAAAATTAACACAGTCACTCTAAGACAAATTTTCAAAAATGTATAAAAATGTTCGCAAATACAAGTTGGATAAAGTGCTTATAGGTTATTGTAGCCCTGTCCATAGTCTTCATTTTCCATTAGGTTTGATTCCCTGAGATCGAAGGGTTTGGACACAGTGGCCATATCCCTCACACAGCACTTTCATGAGAATTTCACTCTAAGTCAAATTTTCAAAAATGTATACAAATTTTCACAAATACAATTTGGATAAAGTGGTTATAGGTTATTGTAGCCCTGTCCATAGTCTTTATTTTCCATTAGGTTTGATTCCCTGAGATCGAAGGGTTTGGACACAGTGGCCATAACCATCACACATCACTTTCATGAGTATTCTAAGTCGTATTTTTTCAAAAATCATAAATTTTAATATAAAAAGACTAACTAAATATCTAATGAGTTTTAAATATTAAATAAAAATTATTAATTTTTCATAAAAACTGTAAAATTTCGTATAAATAGTCGTATTTTCTTTATAATATGCATGCGATATTTTTTTTAAATATTTTTTATCGCATGCGATATTTTTTAAAAACGAATTTAACTTTTCATATTTATCTTCACACACGTCAAATTTGTTACAATCGAAACTTTATTGGTACACTGGTACAATTCATCCTTTTTGGGTACAATTTAAAAAAAGACCCACGAAGTTTCATAATTTCTTTGAGGTGAATTAACTTACGTTTCTCTTCAGTAATACAATTTCTAATAACATATCCTGACCAGAACTACAAAAAATTAAATGATTGTTTATTTATGTAAATGATGTTATGCTAACATATTAAGTGCATACATACATAACACTGTTGGGATCTGACAATTCTTAAATTGTACCGTCTCAATGGCATAATTGTACCAAATTGACATAAATTGTACCACAATTTCGCTATAAAATCAAACAGCATACAAAGAAAGAATTTATAACACTTTTTTATTTATTAAAAAGAAAAACAAAACAAGTAAGAAATTATAGTCCGTCAAGCCCGAGCATTTATACTCTACACCACAGTATATACAGACAATTTTTCGAGAGTGAGACTTATAGGCAATCATGGACCATAAGTAATAGGATAGTTTATATGCAATAACACTATTCCGGAAAGAAGTTAATATGGGGACATGTGAAATTATAGACTGATTCTCACCATTTTCAGTAGGCTTTGTGTTCAAAATTTCATCGAATTACCTTAAAATTTGCGACCTGTACTTTACGCACAAGGTTACATGGACAGACAACCAGCCAGCCGGACGAACGGAGGGACATCATTAAATCGACTCAGAAAGTATTATTTTGTAGTGTTACACACATCAGCACAATGACATACATAATATCCTCTCCACTATTGTGATGTGGGTATAAAAATTAAGAAGCAAAAAGTTGTCTATTTCTCTTTTTTCTTAAAGGCAGACAAAAATGTAGACACTTGGTTGTCAATCGAATAAAGTGGCGATTTGGAGACACTCAATTCTAGGCTTATACATGGATACGAGTACATATACTTATGTTTGTAAGTATGACCTCAAAGAAGTGATAAACCTTCGTGGGTATTTTTTTTTTAATTGTACCAAAAAGGGGTAAATTGTACCTGTGTACCAAATTTGGTACAATTGTACCAAAAATCCCAACAGTGATACATAAGTGTGTGTACTCGTATTCCTGTAGAAACCGGAAGATCAAGTGTCTCCAAATCGCCACTTTTGTCGATTGTTTTGGTGACACTATCAACCAAGCATCTACAAAATAGAAATATATAAGTTTTAGCTCCTTTTATATTTGTTATACCCACACCACAATAGCTAAAAAAATATAAATAGTATACCGATCGACTCAGAATCACTTTATGAGTCGACTTAACTATGTCCCTCCATCCAGCTGGTTGTCTATCCATGTTACCTTGTGCTCAAAGTACAGGTCGCAATCTTAAAGGTAAATCGGTGAAAATTTGTACATAGGTTTCAATTCATGAGGACAAAGTCTTCTAATCGGTTCATAATATCACATGGCCTCCATACTAACTTCTTTTTGGAACAGTGTTTGTGCCTATTAACTATCTTAGGCCCGTTTTCACAACTTACCGATAGCTAAAAGTAGACTTTAATCGGCCTTATAAAATGTGTTCCATTATTAAAACTTTAATTTAACCTAAAGTGAGACATAAAGTAAATTAAGGTTCATCTTACCTGGTAGGTTAAAGTAAAGTTGTAATAATGGAACACTTTTACTACGGTCGATAAGATCCTACCTTTAGCTATCGGTAAGTTGTGAAAACGGGCCTTATTACGTTAGTATTTAGATCAAATTTTAACTAGACTTACTTCCTTATATTGATGTAAAAATTGCCGACGATAACTGCTGATATGTCATATTTAAATGTTGTGCTGGTAGGTCCAAAATTTACTATAGATCCCATATAAGCCCTCTCTCTAAAATCGCTTAAGGGCAAACAAATCTCATATATGTCATATTTAAATGTTGTGCTGGTAGGTCCAAAATTTACTATAGATCCCATATAAGCCCTCTCTCTAAAATCGCTTAAGGGCAAACAAATCTCATATAGATGAAGATATCTAAATAATATTTGGCACAAAGAACTTTCACATGAATCTTAACGCCCTAACATAATTTTATTCTGGGGGGTTCATGATTGCCCATGGGTTCCAAATAGGGTACACTATCGAAAATTTGTCTTTATATACTGTGGTGTAGTGTATTAAATACTCGGACTTGACCGCCTTTACTTTCTTACTTGATTTGTTTTTGTTAATATTGAATAAAAAAGTTCTATGAATTCTGATTATGTATGCTCTTTTTTTATAGCGAAATTTTGGTACAATTTATGTCAATTTGGTACAATTTTGGCATTGAGACGGTACAATTTAAGAATTTCAAGATCCCAACAGTGATTTGCAGGTTTGTTTCCTGCAAATAAAATTGGACCACTTGATCCATTTTGATAAAATGGAGTACTCCATGGACTGGTCCGATGTAATGCATGGAGTAGTTTTAAAACTACTCCTTAGTAGTCCAAAGGTGGGTTATATGGTCCTACCCCAGGACCTCGTTATGTTAAATAGACCATGTTTTTTCCATACGTTTGGGTTACTTTTGGACTAGTCCTGGTCCTTGTGGGCTACTCTTTAAATGCGTGTTTGGACTGATCCTATTATTTGCAGGGATGTTTATGTTTTACTTTTACCCAACATACACAACTACAAACACCATTGCTGTACATTAGGGTGCCAATTATCTATATGGGAAAATTTTTTAAAGTAATCTGATTCACGCCAAGTGTCAGATTGGTTTGAATTGCTAAAAAAAATAGTCCCTTGAAGATTTTAGCTCAATCGGATGAGGGGATAGGGTGCCCATAGCCCCCCCCCCCCCCCCCAAATTTGCAAAATACCTGATTTTTGACTTTGATTGTCAATAACTTTGTTAATGTTTAGTTTACAAAAAAAATTTTTAGTAAAAGTTATAGATCAAACTCAGAGAAACAAATTTTGCTCACAAATTGTTTTTGTATCTCTATTATCTACTGAATTAAAAAAAAAAATAAACGAAAAACCATGGATCTATTCATATGTTTATATAATTTTTTGTTTTATTCTCGCAATGTAAAATGAATAGCTAAGAATTTGTTTTATTTTTAAGCACATGAAACTTTTGTTTTTATTTTTCGAATAAATGTACATATGCGCGTATGTGAATATCGAGAAGTTCAAATGAAAACTAGAGGAAAAGTTGTAGTAATAACAGAAAAACTTGCAGCTGCCCTGGATGCTTGCAAAATAAGTGATCGAAACGCAGTTCATATCATTGCGGCAACAGCTGAATCGTTAGGTCATGATATTGCAAATATTATTTTGAACAAAGAATCCGTAGGTGCTACTAGACAAAAACTACGTTCAAAAGAGTAGCTGAATTGAAAAATAAATTTAATGCCAAAGATTTAGATGCAGTTTGTCTCCATTGGGACGGAAAATTACTGCCTGCCTTAGAAGGAAAGGAAAAAGTAGACCGCCTTCCAATTCTTATATCAAACGGAAATGTTGAGCAGCTGCTGGAAGTACCTGCTTTGAAGAGTGGTACTGGAAGAGCACAAGCACTGGCTATTTGTCGCTTTTTGAATGGAGTCTATACGATTATGTAAAAGCTTTGGTTTTCGATACGACAGCAGTTAATATTGGACGACTCAATGGAACTTGTTCCATATTTGAAAATATCTGTTGTATTTTGTTTGTAGGCGTCACATCTTTGAACTTATTCTTAAAAGCGTTTTTGATATTAAATTTTGCAAGTCAGATGGTCCTAATGTTCAAATATTTCAACGATTTCAGAAGTGTTGGCCATCATTAAACATTGAAAACTTCAGGATCGGTATCGAAAATTAGAAAGTTAAAAATGCTATTAGGTTTTGTGATGTAGAGAGAATTACAAATTTTCTAAATAAAGTTCTTCAGGAAAACAACCGCGAGATGACTATAGGGAATTTATCGAACTTGCTCTAATATTTCTCGGAAAAACACCAGCCCGATCCGGTATAAAATTTCGAGCTCCTGGCGCTATGCATCACGCAAGATGGATGTCAAAGGCAATATACACCTTAAAATATTTTTATTTAGAGACGAGTTCGATTTAACAGAGGTTATATTTCTATTTTTATTGTCAAAGTGTACGCTGAAGCCTGGTTTTGCGCTCCATCACCTATAACAGCTCCGTATCACGATTTTATGCTTCTCAGTATTCAGTCAATATCGAAGTGTTGAAAGTGAAATTGCTACCGTAGCTTTGGAAAAATTTTGCAGTCACCTGTTGTATTTAGGCACAGAAAATGTTGCTTTGGCATTTTTTGATGAAAATGTACCAATCGAAACAAAAAAAAAATGGTAAAAGCTTTGAAGAATGAATCTGATATAAACAGTAAAAAGGCCTTAATAGACACTCTGAACGTAGCTGATGTTATCAAAAAGGTATTGCGCAGTTTGTGAATACAAAAACTAAAACATTTTTTAAGCGTTTTGATTTGTGTGAAGAGTTTTTAAAAACAACCCCCACAAAGTGGCTGAGTAAAGGGAAAAATAAACCACACAAAATGCTTGGCAAACACACACATTGTTTCCGTTTGGGGTTGGACAATAAACAACACAAATATTCTCCGTACAAACATTAATTTTCATTTTTGTTTTGTTTTCAATGAATGCAGATGCCAGTAGTGCTGCGGCAATTTTGTTGCTTTTTGCTTAAAACGGAGAAGAAATTATAAAATAAAGCAACAAATTTATAGTAAAAAGTGATTTAAACAACGAGCTATTTTGTGGCAAGCAATACTACTAAATAATGTGGTTTTATATTAAAAATTAACTGAATTGAATACATTTAGCATTAGAGGTCACAAAAAGTTTGACAAATATCCAACATGTCTGCCAAATATTAAAAATTTTTAATATTTCTGCAAACATTGCTTCAAATGTCTGTCCAAACAGCAAACACCCCAATTGACAACACAAAATGTTTGTACAAACGTTAAATTTTGACATGTTTGCCATGCCATTTGTGACGTTTATTAAGCCCTTAAAACAAAAAGTTTATCGAAGCTAAAAAAAAACTCTTTCAGGTTTAAAAGTAGTGAACGATACTGCTGAGAGGGAAGTCAAATTAATGTCTACCAGAAGCGAAGAACAAAAACAATATAATTTACAAATTGTTTAGGATTACCGTTTACGCTTCCCAAATTGCAATAAGGAAACTCTTTTTTAACTATACAAATTAAAACAAAAACCAAAGCCATAACCAAAAATGAAAAAAAAATACTTGCCACAAATAAAATTAAAATATCCACGTATCAATTTTTTTTTCTCATGTAACGAGTATACTTAAGTAAATGAAATCACCCATATAAATATATGAATAAATCCATGATTTTTCGTTTATTTTTTTTTTTTTTTAATTCAGTAGATATTAGAGATACAAAAAAAATTTGGGAGCAAAAGTTGCTCCTCTGAGTTTGATCTATAACTTTTACCAACAATTTTTTTTTTTTTTTGTAAAATAAATATTAACAAAGTTATTGACAATCAAAGTCAAAAATCAGTTATTTTGCAAATTTTGGGGGGGCTATGGGCACCCTATCCCCTCATTCGATTGAGCTCAAATTTTCAAGGGACTATTTTTTTTAGCAATTTGAACCAATCTGAGACTTGGCGTGAAACAAATTCCAACTTTGAAAAATAACTGGCACCCTACTATACATGTATACATAGATACAGGTGCGTTTGAGTGCTTTTACAGTAAAATGCAGTAAATGAGTAAACTGAAAAATTTGCTCTCACAAAAAGCTGTTGTCTAAAAAAATACGCGAACGCAAAATTTGTAAAAATTCGTAAAATAAAGGCAACAGCTGATGGCAAACAATCATATATATTATTTCTAAAGCACTTTTTTTTGTCGGTTGCAAATATCTCCCGTACCACCGCATCAAATTTAATGAATGATATCTCATTTTAAAGCTTATTTCTAACACTAATGACGAAAAATAGTTAGAAATTGAAATATTAATATTTTCATTGATAAAAATTATGTTTTAAAATATAAGTTACTAAATAAGTTACTAAAATTTCTATTAATTATTTTCATTTTATGTTACAAAAATGACAACTAACGGTGCGAAATATTCGCACGGGTCATCTAGTTGAAGTGTTAAAAATTTTTACACTTTTGACTACTTAACTGGTTTTCTTATCGATACTCGATTAAATACTTTTTATAACACGAACATTTTTGGAAAATACAAACAAATTGTTTTATGTAGTCTTTCATATTTGTTTGTTTTTTATTTGATTTGATTTTACTAATTTGTAGCGGGTTAAATTATTTAAAAGAACATGAATAATTTTTTTGCTATTGACTACTTAAGTACCCAAATACTTCACACTTTTACAACTCTAAAAAATTAACATCACAAAAAAAATTTCAAAAGTTTGTATTTAGCCAAATAAATGCATCACAAACAAGTTTAATTAATTAATATTTATTCACTTTTTGTTTTGGTTTAATTTTTATTTCAACTTTTCTTTTATTTAACAATGTTTCCACAACTTAGGTACCTATGTATTTATATGCTTTTTATTTGTTACTTTTGTTTGTTTACCTTTTGAAACATGTTTTTTTGATTTGCTAAATTTTACTGCACAAATTTCTGCAGTAAAAATTTGTAAATACTCAGACAAGAACTGTCACTTTTGGCTCTCAATTTATGTTCTCATTTACTGCATTTTGTGTACTCGAACGCAATTTCATAAAATGTAGTAAAGTTTAGTAAAAAATATAGTAAAAACTTTTGTGTTCTCGAACGCAACTAATATTACACAAATGGATTTATTTAAATAAATCGATGTACCTATGCATATTTTTCTATTGACATAGTATTTTGTTTTTAAGAAAATGTAGGGATTTTTGGGGATAAGAAAATTGCTATTTTGGGGATTTTTGGGGATGAAAAATCGCAAATTGGGGATAAGGCCTAAAATAAAACTGGAAACTCTGCAAACTTGACGTGTGTGAACCGGCACTCACACAAAACATATGTTTAACGCCAGTTGAATATAGCGTTTTTATCTAAAAAAAAAAAAAGTACCAAAAAGAACAACTATCAATGTAATCATCAACCGTAAAAATTGTTTTTGTGCAACAAGCCAAAATAAGACGGGCATTTTTGAACTTAATCAAAATTAATGCTGCAAAATATAAAACAAATCAAAATATAAAAAATGGACGGATAGAAAAATTCAAAAGTTAATAGATTATTAAGCAGAAGATTCAAAATAAGCTCTAATAAAAGATGGCGTATGTAATGCTGAGTCTACATTTATGCACTTGTTGCTAAAATGCAAGCTCACGTCAAAAAATACGCATTTTTGCAAGACTAATCTAAATTCAGATTTTTTAAGAAAACAAAATAGCAGCAGAAATATAAGTTTGATTAAACGTATTTCTATTATCAAGAATAAGTTGCAAACACTGTTAAGTACAACAACAAACAATCTGTGGGTGTATTAAATATCAAAATTTCCCCCTTTTCATATACATATCCAACAGAAAGAGATGGAAAGAGATTTAAATAATTTAATCACATAAAAACTTGAGTGTAACGAAAACTTTTTTCATTTTGTGGGGAGTAAAGCAAAATACTTATTCGATCTCACTCTCTCACCCAAATGAAACTCTTATTAAAATAGAGCGAGACAGAGAGTGAAGAAAAAAGCTGAGTTGATAATAAATGCATTGTGAGCACTTTACCCCAAGAGCAACATTTTACTAATTTAACAAAAAGAGTGTGTGTATTTACTAAAAAAAATATAATAAACAGAGCATGAGCAATATTTAGGGGAAGTTATTATGTTTTGTGTGGGTTTCTTACGGAAGTCTAAAAAAAGAAAGCTTTCTCTCTCTTTCCTTCTCACTTTTTTTAAGTCTCATTAGTACTTATGTGCTCCTTTTTTGATGTTTATATTTGTAGCTCTTTTTCTCTGTTACACGCATTGTTTTCATTTTCACTAAATAAATTATAAAATTATTGGAAAATAGAATAAAAAAAATTTATTTTACAGAAGTTAACCGAAGGGAAAAAAGTTTTTTTAATGTTATACCTACATATGTCGGTACAGAAAATAAAAATTTTTAAATAAAATTAATAGGTAGGCTACCTACCTATAAATTACTAAAACGTTATTTAAAATTTTATAGGTGGCTAGGTCCTAAATATGTACATATGTAGGTATTCTTTTTTTTAATACCTATTTCTTTTATTTTTAATTAAACACAGGTCAGTATTGTTTGTTTTTAATACCTATAAAAAATTCAGCACCTACAAAATCTAACTCTTCCTTCCTCCCTTTTGGTCATTAAAATTACTCTATTCAAAACAAAAATGTAAAAAACAGAAAAAGAGTGTTTGAATTAAAAAAAATTTTGAGATGAGTTTGATTTTGGTACTCTATTAAAGTCTAGACTGGTGGAGACATTTCCTCATTTGCCTCAATTAACAATTGAAATCTTTAAAAGAAATCTCTAAAATTCTGCCACAAAAGAGGAAAATATGAAGGTATCATAAAAAATACTAAATTATCAAAATCTGAATGAAATTTTTTAGTTTTTTTTTTTTTTTTTTTTTTTTTTGTTTACGAAAATAGGTACTAATGAATTAAAAGAAACTAACAGCCAGTTCATCGATTTCGAACGTTAACGTTCGCATAGAAAATTACATTTAAAACAAAAACAAATTTAAGAATTTTGTTTTTGTTTTAAATGTAATTTTTTATGCGAACGTTCACGTTCGATATCGTTGAACTGGCTGTAAATAAATTTATAACTTTTTTTAAAATAGGCATGAGTTGAAATTCTGTTTTTAAAACAATAGCAAAGCATCAGATGCAACAAAAGTGGCCAGAGACTTGTAAAACAATTTCATTAGCCAGGGGGTAGGAAACATTTAATACAATGTTAAGTCTACCCTGGTTCATTTCGTTGTTTTCCGTTATTGTTATTAGTGTTGTTTTGTTAACAAAAATGTAACTCTCACTTTTTTTCTTTGAGAATCTTGGTCTCGTCAGAACCAAAAAAAATTTATATCTCTGTTTACAAACAATAATTTTAGTTCAGACCAGAGAAAAAGCATGTGTTGACTTATGGCGGTGTAAAAATGAAAATATACGGGTATGTAGTACCTACATATGTTCTATAAATCGAAATGAAGTGAATTTAAAATCGAAAAAATTTTGAAAACGAAACTGTAAATAAAGTTCATGAAAATATTCCTTTTTATATATGTAGGTACATACTTCATACTTTGAGTACCAATTAACTTTACAAAAAACCCCTTATTAAAAACAGTAAAAACTACTGTAATTTTGTAAATATAGGTACCCAGGTACATATTAAAAAAAAATTAAGTGTTTTCAAGTTAAAAATATAAACTGTGGCAATAATGGAAAAAAGTGCATAAGTCTATTTTTTTAGTTTTGTAAGGAAAGGAATTTCAAACTTTAAAGGTGATTTTTTAAAATTTAATTGTATTATAATATAATCACCACTTCTGTGCGGTTATAGGTAGGTAGTTTTTTAAGTTTTTATTCTTAAATATTCCAAATGTCACAGATCGGAAGTAAACTTAAGTTTTTATTCCAAATGTTATTGCGTATATATATACAGTGGGAAGCTAAACTGTCCGGATGTTTTGCACTAAGGAAGTAAGGTAATGAAAATAATACAAATATAGGTATATTATCAAATATATGTATTTGTTTTATTTAATTGAACAATATTCTAAATTATAAAGCACAAAAACTCATAGAAATTGCTTCAAAAAAATAAAAAAATTAAAAAAATCAAAAAATTCACTATTCGGACACTTTTGCACAGTACAAGAAATAAACATTATCACGATATTGCTTTGTTAAAATGTAACGGTATTTAACCCGTTGGTTTTTATTGTTTGTTGTCATCTCGTTATCAAGCTATTTGTGCATTATTGTTTGACCTGTGAAGTGATTAACATGATTTTTAAATAAAAAATTAAAAGATCTTCAAAAATGAGAAAAACGGCAACTGATATTGAAAACAATCTGATAAATTTGTTGCAAAATAATTATTCATGCCGTAAAATTGCTGAAAAATTAAATTAAAGTAAATCCACGGTAAATGATATAAAAAAACGACGAAATGTAGCTTGCAATAATAACCAAGGGGGTCGACCAAGACTGCTTTCTGATGGTGATGCCCGGCAGATTGAACGTTTGCTACATAATAAGGACACCAAGACCCCGAAAAATGCTGCAAAAAGTATTGGTAAGGATGTCAGTTCCTGGACGGTTAGACGCGCATTAAATAGAATTGGTTTAGTAGCTAGTGTGAAAAAGAAAAAGCCAGCACTTTCCGATAGAAATGTGAAAAGACGCCTTCATTTCTGTAAAACCCACAAAAATTGGAAAGTAGATGACTGGAAACGGGTTATTTGGAGCGACGAAACTAAAGTCAACCGATACCAGTCTGATGGAAAATAATACTATTGGCATAGGCCGCAGGAGCGTATCCAAAAGCACCATGTGAAGGAAACGATGAAACATGGTGGCGGCAGTATAATGGTGTGGGGATGTTTTACTTGGTGGAACATTGGACCTTTGGTGAGAATCCAAGTTATAATGAAGAAGGAGGATTATCTGAATATTCTACAAACAAATTTACCAGAATTTGTTGACGAGAGTGCTTATCCAACCGAAGAAGTTGTTTTTCAGCAAGACGGGGATCCGAAGCACACGGCCAAAATAGTTAAAAGCTGGCTACAAAACCAAACTTTTGGGACAATGGAATGGCCTGCACAAAGCCCAGACCTGAATCCTATAGAAAATGTATGGGCTATTGTGAAAAGAAGGCTGGGAGCATATGAAAACCCACCAAAAAATGTTGACGAGCTTTGGGAGAGAATACAACATGAATGGCGAGCTCTTGACCGTGATATCATCCAAAAGTTGGTGGAGAGTATGCCAAAACGTATTGAAAGCGTAATTAAAAATAAAGGCCTTTGGACGAAATATTAAATTGGCAACGTTAATTGGTTTCAACAAACGCCGCATACAAAAGCGCAAACAGTGCAAAAGTGTCCGAATAGTGAATTTTTTGATTTTTTTAATTTTTTTATTTTTTTGAAGCAATTTCTATTAGTTTTTGTGCTTTATAATTTAGAATATTGTTCAATTAAATAATTTGGAATACATATATTTGAACCCGATTTTATGCTAAAGTGTTACCATTTAGTTCGGATATTATAATTACATTCTGATACTGGAGGACGAAAGAGTACTTTCTCACATTTTTTTTCATTGATTTTCATAATCCAGTCATTAGCATATTTTTCCACTATATTGAAATATATTTGCAAATTATCATAAATTCTTTCAATCTTATTGTCAGCATGAAAAACAATTATATCATCCGCAAAACAACAAATTATCAATTTTTTCTATAAGCTCATTGGCATATAAATATATTGAAAAGAATCGGGGAATTAACCGTCACTTGCTGAAGACCATTGACAATAATATACTTATTTGTACTTATTTCATTTTTATTACACACATATATGAAAAGATTTATTGTTTAACATATTGTGTATAAGAAAAACTAAATGAACAGGAAATTTATATTTCAGTAGTTTGTATACTAACCCTGGAATCCATATGCTATCAAAGGCTTTTTCAAAAGCCTCTAAAATTTACAAGCAAGATGCATTTGGCATCTATCTATCTTCTTCTATATATATAAAATAGGATGTGTGTATATATGCAAATAAAATTGGACCACTTGATCCATTTTGATAAAATGGACTACTCCATGGACTGGTCCGATGTAATGTAAGCATGGACCATGTCATTGTTAAAAAGTGCTTGTAGTGTGACGACATGTCTTCGTATTTTAACGACATGCTTTCGTTTTTAAACGACTTCAAAACTAATCCTTATAAGTATATCATGGAGTAGTTTTAAAACTACTCCTTAGTGTCCCAAAGGTGGGTTATATGGTCCTCTCCTAGGACATCGTAATGTTTAATAGACCAGGTTTTTTCCATACGTTTGGGTTAGTTTTGGACTAGTCCTGGTCCCTTGTGGACTACTCTTTACACGCGTGTTGGACAGGTCCTATTATTTGCAGGGATGGACAACAAAACGGCCGGGCCGATTTTGATGAAATTTTCAGGGAACCTTCAGAATATTCAGGCAGATGACACTTTGAAGTCTGATTTTTGATTTTCGGTCTGCGAACGGAGGGCCGTGACAAAATCCAATTTTTATATTGCACCAACAATGACATCTATATAATTTGGACAATTTTTTCTTTTAAATAATCGCCATGGTTTAACTTAGATTTATACGAAAATAAAATTTTGCCCCGCCCACTTTTACGCCCACTTTTTTCGAATTATGTACCTTAAATCAGAAAACGGCTCTATGGATTTGACAAATTTTTCTTTCAAATGTTCGTATTAATCCATTTTAAGTTTGCATCGAAAGAAAAATTTACCACGCCTACTTTTATGCCCACTTTTTCTATTAAGCGCATAACGTGAGAACGGCTTGACCGATTTGGACGATTTTTTCTTTAAAATGATTTCCATGGTCCAACTTAGGTTTTTACGGAAATAAAATTTTGCCCCGCCCACTTTTTTCGATTTACCTAAAATCAAAAAACGGCTCCATCGATTTGACTAATTGTTCTTTTAATATTCGTATTAAACCATTTTAAGTTTTCATCGAAAGAAAAATTTACGCCTACTTTTACGCCAACTTTTTCTATTAAGCGCATAACTTGGGAACGGCTTGACCGATTTGGACGATTTTTTCTATAAAATCATCGCCATAATCCAACTTAGATTGGTACGAAAAGAAAATTTTGCCCCGCCCACTTTTACGCCTCCTTTTTTCGAATTACCGAAACGGCTCCAACGATTTGACAACTTTTTCTTTCAAATGTTCGTATCTTTTAAACGGATTTTAAAAATCGAACGCAAACATTTTTCCTAATTTGGACAGGACAACGTCTGTCGGGTCAGCTAGTTTGTCTATAAGAACAAAAACAAAAAGTTTTTTTTTTTTTAAATGAGTTGGTATATTTTAATGTCAGTTATCCTCATTAGAATTTTGCTGTTGAGATTTAGCCAGCTCAGCTCGGCTCATAAATGGCTGAGATATGAACAAGAAAAATTATGTAGTTTAGTTTTTTATTTTTAATGTTATTTTTTCAAAAAAAAAAAAGTACCAAAATTTTGATAAAGTACTCTTTCTAAATCTAAATTTTTCAATTTTCCTTCACTGATTGTTACTTTAATGTAAATTCCCAAATTTTTATTTTTATTTGAAAAAAAAACAGCGGTAAAACCAAAGAGTTCGGTAATAATTTATTTTTAATAAGAATGTTTAGTACATGCTTTTACCACAATGATTCGAAAGATGATTTTTTTAGACAAATTGAAACAACCTTTTACCAGATTTTAACAAGACAAGAATTAAAAAGAGATTCAACTGGTATACTGTAAGACTCCCTATTTTTAGAAAAGAAAAGCAAAGAAAAGAAAAAGAACAGAGAAATTGGATCCAACATCAACAGTAAGTGAAAGAATCTTTTCTAAATTATGTTTCATTAAAACAAAAGAATGAAATCGTTTGAAACTTAAACATTTAAACATTAGGTACACCTACTCTTTCTGAAAGATTATTTTAGAAGAAGATTAACTTTAATTTTGAAGCTATTTTTTATTTAAATTGTTGTTTCTTCTTTAAAAAAACTAGACAATATTAAAATTATTCGATTAACCGAATAATGATTAATTGTTCGATTATTAATCGATTAAATATTTACCTCGAATAATTATTCGCCAGCATAATCGATTAATACGAAAGATCGATTAATTTAATATCCTAATAATTTGGGATGCGATTTCCATGTAAATGCCTGTTTTTTGTCAAAAGTCTTTCCGAATCTTTAAATTTGCGTTAAAATGGCATCGATTTGTTTTTTGCATATTTTGGTGAAAATGCATATTTTTGCATATATTGATTTGAAATGCATAAATTTGCATATTTTACCATGTTTGAGTGTTATATTTTTAAAATGTTCATATTATAAAAAAAAGTTCTTCATAAAGTTTAAAAATATTTAACCTAGGTACAAAAAAAATCTTCCAAAAATTTTTTTTTAAATCAATATAGGTACATATAAATTATTTTGGAGCTCTGCTTAAAATACAAGATTTCGACAAAAAAAAAACTTAAAATTTTAACCGATGCCAGCTTACATGGTTAATTAAGGCTGCCAATTTGCCTAAAACAATTTATCCACTGTTTCATGTTTCTTTCTTGGCACATGTGTTACAGCGAGTTGCAGAGGAAATTAGAAGAAAATTCGATAATACATATTGATTTATTGATTTCATACGAGAAAAAAATAATTTAAAAGGCTCCTTCTCGAGTAGCAAATTTTTTTGATGATATAAAAAAGTATTTCTTTGATTATGCATAAATTAAGTTTTAAATATATTAATTATACCTATGAATAGCAATAGAATAAAAACAAAAAAAATTTTTTTTTTTAAGAATTTAAAAAGCAAACGCTTTTTACGAAAATGTTCAAGTTTTTAGTGCATGTTTTTATTTTTTTTTTTTTTTTTTTGATGAATATTTTAGAGTTTTTCGTGCATATTTTATGCGTAAGATTTTTTAGTGCATGAAAATCTCGTCCCTACTAATAAGTATGCAGTTTGAATAAAGTTCACTGAGATTACAATTCATTAATAACATCGGTTATTGGTCCCATTTCTACGATTGAAAATGATTTTTTTAATGCAAATTTTTGGAGAAATCAATTATGACGCCCGCTACAGAATGAATATGCAAAAAAAATATTTTAATTTTTTATTTAATTTAAAGCAGGTAGTGAACTTAAATTAAAATTATAGGTAGACGACTTAAAAAAAATTTCATTTTACAACTTGCAATATAAAAAAAAACCTTATTTTGTGTGACGCACACTAAAACAGATGACCCTCACATTTCATACCAAATTTCAAACTTTCCAAAATACACACATATGTACCTATAGGTATATTAAAAAAAAAAAATTTATACCAAAAAGGAATAAAATATGGCCATGGACCATCTGTATTAACACTGAAAAAATTTTATGAACAGCTAAAAAAATTTTAAATTCATAGACCTATAACATTATCATCCTGTTCATCGATTTCGAAAGTTAACGTTCGCATAGAAAATTACATATTGAAAAAATTTTAGAATTTTGTTGTTTTAAATATAATTTTCTATGCGAACGTTCGAAATCGTTAAACAGGCAGCAAGAGATCAGCGGTGGGGTAGGGTTTGGTAATAATTATTGTGTTAAAGATCATCGAAATACATAGGTAGGTAGGTATTTGTTTTTTATATCTACCAAATTGACATAATTTGTACCAAAATTTCGCTATAAAATAAATAAGCGTAGGTACAAAGTTATTCACTTAAAATCACTTAATCAATAAAAATAAAAAATAAAAACAAGTAAAAAGTATGTACCTACGCCACAGTACATAATTTTCGAGAGAGTACTCTTTTTGGGCAATCGTGGACCCACCAGAGCAAAATTATGTTAGGAGGCTAAGATTCATATGCAGGTTCTTTGTGCCGAATATTATTTATACATCTTCATCTATATACCTATTTGTTTGCCTATAGGGGATTTTAGGAAGGACGCTTAAATGGGGCCTATGGTTAATTTTGGACCTTCCAGAACAATATTTTTCATGACATAGTAGCTATCATAAAAGTTATTGTAGCAAATTTGTATGTCAATACCAACATTTATAAGGAAGTTTTGGCATTGAAAACTATTTCCGGGAGTAGTATTTGTGTGGGAGCTATCGTCAAATATGGACCGATTCCAATAAAATTTGTTAAGATGATTTAGATTGCAATAAAATAAGTTTGACCCAAATTTAATCTTAATCCCAACATAAGATGGCTTATAGGCACAAGCACTATGCCGGAAATAATTTTTATGGGGGCTTTATGAAATTATGAACTAGGGAATGGTATGTAAATCGATTTCGATTCCAATCGAAAATCGATTTTGTGGTAAAGAAAATCGATTTTTTGCAATCGAATTTACGTATGCGATTTTATCCTAAAATCGATTATTGGGCTTTTAAAATCGATTTTTTTTATTTTATAAAAATTTAGTCAATTTTTAATTTTAATCTTAATAAAATCGATAAATTATAGGCATGAACAATAAAACTTATTTTTTTGTGTGCGAACATACGTCTGTACGTTTGCTTATACAGTTTTTTAAGTCTAAAGTTGTGGTTTTACGTATTTATCTATTAGTAGCCTTGGTATACTTCCAACTTTAATATATGAGCTCTTGTTCTTCAAAACGGTCCTAAACATATCGTACCGAACCAAACATGAAAGTCAGCTTCGTGAAAATCAACATATACCTATATTATAGAAACACTAATATTCAAACAGACCAGTGTATGAACGATATTTAAATCTAGTTATAAGCAGAGTGAAAAAACAAAAAGTATGTAATTTATCCTATCAAATACGAAATTACAAGGAAATATCTCTGCATCTTTCTGGCATCATTAACATGCACACTTTTGTTTTCTAAAACTATCTTAATGGTAACTTAGCAAAGAAACAGTCGGCGCCGATCAGATATTATATTCATAATACTTTGAAATACTATTCTTACATTCAGACTTGTCACAGAAATCAATTCTGATCAAAAGTGATTTCGTTTTATGTGAAGCAAGATACGAAATCACTTCCACTTTCGATCGAAGTTAATTTTTGTGACAGGACTGACTGACTAAAGGCCATCTCAAAATTTACACATTTCATTGTGTAAATTCATATCTTCCCACTGTAGAAATCTGAGTTCAATTTCTCTAGTAGTTTGCCAAAAAAAAAAATGCTGGTGTATCCCCCTTTGTGAAATAAGGTATAAGTTTGCAAATTAATATTAAACGATTTTGAAATCGATTTTAAAATCGATTTTGAGGTTCGATTAATCGATTTCAAAAACCGATATAAAAAAAGTCGATCGAAAAATCGAAAATCGATTTTGGAATCCATTTACCATTCCCTATTATGAACCGATTCTAACCATTTTCAGTAGGCCAATGTACCAAATTTCATCAGATTGCCTACACACCACTAATAAGGACAGCGTCAGCAAAACTATCGACAAAAGTGGCGATTTGGAGGCACTTGATTCCAGATTTCCTACAGGGATATATGTACTTATTTATATTTTTTTTAATTGTACCTACCAAGAAAGAATAAATTGTACGTGTACCAATAAAGTTTCGATTGCACCAAATTTGGTACAATTGTACCACAAATCCCATCAGTGGTACCTATTAAAAAGCAAGAAATCTTTTAGGTATGTAACTAAAGTCCTAAAACGCAAACATATGGAATACTTCAACAAGTTTTTGGCAAATTGTTTAAAATCTTATAATTTATTATAGAAACACTTACCTTCAACAAATCTAATAGAAATGGTGAGGCCGCACACAAAACAATTTTATGAGCCGGAAAACTCCGACCACCAGCTGCTAAAGTACAATCCACCAAATCGCCATGACAGCGTAGCAATTGTATAGCCGATACCAAAGAGGTGCCATAGTCACCCCAGGTAAGGGAATATAAAGAATTCATGGGCAATGCCATCATTGAGTCCACCGATTCACCAACAGCACAAACGTCCTCAATGGGCTGTTGCTGTTGTTGAATTGGGTGGTAATAGTGGGTAATGGTGGCGAAATTTATTTAACACCCCGGATATAAAGAGAAATAGAGCACAAACACTGTAATAGTTTTTATTTAGTTAAAAATTTTATTATTATTTTTTAATTATTTTAATTCTTTGAGTTTAAATTTTAAGTTTCTGTTTGCTTTTATTTTTTATTGTATTTATCCCGCTGTTTGTAGCTGGGTTTTTAGTTTTTATTTAACTTTTTCTGTTAAATTTATTTTGTTAATACTCTCTCAAAAAATGAGTACTTATGCACAATAAGGGGAGTTTTTCCTATTTCATTTAAACACATTCACATCATGGATAAGAAACTGTAAATAAGAAAACAGCACACAATATATTTTTTTGTAATAAAGGGGAAATTCTACAGAAAACTCTGGCTTTCTCTCTCTTGCTCATAAGATTAAGGAGAGTTTTTATATTTTAAATATATACAGAGCATATCGTTATTAGGTGAGTATTTATCAGGGTTTACTTAATTTGCCTTGAATTTATTAATGGTTGCTGTTTAAATTTATACTAAAATTGAGAATGAGAGAAAGAGAAAGGAGAGTTTATTAAATATTGATTTTTTTTTGGGGGGTAGTTGGGGGTCTAATTTTGAAATTGTTTTTGTTGGTTTAGTATGTTTTAGCAAGATATTTTCGTTCTAGAAGAATTGCGCAGTGTTAAGACAGAAAATAAATTTAGTTAAATTCAAAATATTTTTTCAATTATTTGTTTAGAAAAAGAAAACAATTGATTAAAATTAACTTGAAAAACTGGCTTTTTTTTAATATTTAGTTTTTTAATTTAATTTGTAATTCGCTAACACAAACGAAGAACATAGAAAATTTCATTTTTTAACACTTTTTAAATCAAAATAGGTAGGTACATATTTAATTTTTTATTAAAATTAATTTCCCGCTTTTTTAGTTAGATGTTTTTTTATTAAAATTGTCTATTTTTTATTATTCTCATGAGTACTCAGAAATCCACTTCACTAAAAAATCTTGTTCAAATTCATTTCAACTTTTTTTTTTGTACCTTCTGCTTAAAAAAGTAATCTCACCGGAGATTTAACTAAACGTGCGCTCACAACTACTCGCCAACGTTGAAAATTTTCTACTAAAAATTGAGTTTTTAAATAATTCCCTGAAAAGTCATACGATTTTGTGCTCGTTCTATACTCGTCGTCTCATAATCGTTACTCTATTATAGATACAATTCGTTTCTTATATGGCAACCTTATTGTTGTTGTTGTTATTACTAAACAATAGTATTGTATGTATTTTAATTGGGAGCAAGATGGCTGACGCTCTTCACTAAGCTATGAAAACAAAAACAACAATATTCACAAAAAAAAAACACATTCACTAAGTACGAATGTTTATTGGAGAGGATGTGTGTGTGTTAAATAAAAGAGGTACAGTCAAACAGAGCCATTCATGTTGTGCTCGTGTTTCTGCTTATATTAATATTGTTGTTGTTTTTATACTAAAACAGTATTGCCAGTATGAATTTTTAAAAGAGAAATTTTTTGTATTTTTAATGTCAACTCTAAAAAAATTGTTTTTGTAGCTTAAAAACACGTTGAAAACATTCTTATTTTTAGAAATCATGAGAAGAGTGAAAATAGTTTTTATTGGGTTAAATGTGACTGAATCCTTGCTTGTGTGGGCTCTGGCTCTTGGTTCTTTTTAGAAATCTGCTAAAATATCTTATTTTTGTTTTTTAGAGCCAAATAAAATTAGATCTCTTCAATACATATAATTTATTTCCCTTGGAGAGAGTAGAACGAAATTTCAGTTTCAGAAATCCAATTGAAATTGGAGAAATGTGTCATACCTACTATGTATGTACCTATTTTATTTTTATCATAAGCCGGTGTGGGTACAATATATATAATACATTCATATTTGGAAAAAAACAAACCTTTAACTTATCTCAATTCACTGAAAAAATCTCTGTTTACATTTTTTCATTAGCGTTTTTTGAGCACAAGGAATTTTTAAAATTTTGAAAAATATTTATTTACCAACATACCTAGGTATTTTTGTAAGTACATACCTACATAGTATGTGGGTATACCGTTAATGTCTAGGTTAACCACAAAATTATACCTATAAAGATAAGGTAAAATAAAACAACATAGGTACCTATTTGAAGTCACATTACATTACGAAAAAATGAAGCTTCGTTCACAATTAGGCTTGCCATTTCTATTTTGAGAAAAAGAGGACACCAGCATAAAAAATGTTCGAAATTTGCTTGAAAAAAGAGGACACTTCCTTAACAACCTAGTTTTAATAAAATTAACGACGGCATAAAAATTAACATCCAAAATTTGTTTTTACACAAAAACTTAATTTGGGTAATTCCATGTCAAATCGACCTAGAGTGGGACTTGACCGCTTTCGATTTGAATGAAATTTGACGAGAGGGTTTCTTTCATCCCATAAAGAACATATGGACATATATCAACGAAAAACAATTTTTAAATTTTTTTCAAGAGTTATGTCATATTCAAAATGTCATAATTTCGCCGAATAAGCCGAATGTGTGGAGTTTATTTTTTTAATATCTCGAAAACTACTTTACATACCTACGAAGATGATTTTTGTCAGTTTAAAGAGAATACTTGAGGCTACAATAAATATATTGAAAATAATGTCTTTGCAAAATATTAAATTTTAAAAATGGACTTAGTCAAAACGCTATTTTTTTGCTGATTTTTTTATAGTTTATACCTAGTACCTATATACTTCAAACTGTTCTTTCAAAATCCTGAAACTTTGAAGGATGTACTTTTTTTAAGATATTATTTTTTATTTCTTTCCAAAAATAATCTAAAAATAAAATTTTAATATGGTCATTTAAGCAATAAGTATTTATTTGAACAAAATTAACGACATTGATAAGGTTGCTTTGTTTATTTGTTGCATTTTTTTTTTTTGGGAGCTCCATTTTCAAAGAAAAGTGCTCTTTTTGTCACGTTACGTCCCCAAAAATTAAGTCATTCTTATCTTAAAAAAAAACCAGAGAACCTAAATATTTTTTTAATGAATTTTGTGACCTGTGAATTAAAGTTTAAATGCAGGAACAAATTTTCAATGAAGGTGTAAAAAGCCGGACAACCCCGGATACTTGATGAAAAAGAAGTAGTACTGCCCCGGTGTCCGGGGAAAAGAGGACGGATGGCAACCTTTTTCACAATGCTAGAGTAGATTATATCCTACAGTAGATTATTAGTGCTGGTTCACACAGGTCAAGTTTACTTGAACAGTTTTATTTAAATTTTCTTTTGAACTTGCGTTCACGTTCATGCACAAAATGAATTTTTGTTTTCTTTTCCTTCAACTTTGTAGCTTTTTATTGTATTACGGATGAAAAAAGAAAAGAAAAATAAAAACCGACTGGTACGGTCAAGTATGTACCCCTTTCCATTCTCTTTACCCCTCTCTTCTAAAAGCTCAAGACTTGAAGAGTCAAACTTGACCTGTGTGAACCAGCACTTACGCTTTTTAGAAAGTATGTACATATTTCAAATGGCCCGTGTTTTTCCATATGGGCAAATCCCAGAAACAGTCCACCAACCAACCTACTGTCAAAAATTAACAAAAAGTCTCTCAAATGTATTTAAAAAAACAAAATAAAAAAACATTTGATTCCGAATATGCGATTAGATTCGCACCTTGCTTAAGCAAATGACAGTTTCATTAAACTTAGCAAAAAGTTTCCTTAAGTTCAATATGGTTTGCCTCATATGTATAATTAACATGTATTCGCTCATTCGCTTAAGCCAACTTAAGCACATTGTGGTTAGGCCTTAAGAAATTATAATATATGTGTGTACACTCGCAATATTATTACAGTAACGGACTGTAGTTTATTTAAGAAATATTCCGTTCAGTAATTTTTAAATAAATAAACATTTAAAATTCCAAGCAAATTTATTTTTAACTGATTCTAACAGTTATTCAAAAAACTAAGTGCATATGTATTAATACGGATTTTAAGTTGCAGTTAATATTGTTCGTTGATTGAGTTAAATTCTTCTTTATGTTAAATTAAATAAAAATGTATGTAATTTAAAGCAACGAAAAGTTCATTTAATTTTTACTGTCAAAAATTCAACCACGAATTCTGTAAAACCAAATGAATTTTCCGTTATCTTATCTATACCTATATAAATCGGCTAAGGCAAAACAGTTAAGAACACTTTCCTCCTCTGTATGTCAACCGATTTGAACAAAATATACACCATTTAATAGGTAATTAATCAAAGAAGTGCACAATATATATATTATTAAAATCTGTTCAATAATTTCAGAGTTATAAGCGTTCAAAATTGTTACTAACACAAATGCAAAATAAATAAATAAAAATTTATTTTCAATTATCAAATAATAAAAAGTTAGGGTGATCGATTATTCGACATTTTTCAGAAACCGGTTTTCGAATATTTCGACTATATAAATCAGACCAGGCAAAACAGTTAAGAACGCTTTCTTCCTTTGTTTGTCAACCGAACCTTTATGGGGAGAAAAAGGGGAAATATGGGAAACTAAATTTCTTTTTTTTTTACTTTTCTGTGCCTCATGTGATAATTTTAAAATTTTCTATAATATAGAACTTAGAATCATAGTATTATAGGTGTAGGATCCTGAGTGAGTGATAACCTATAAGATAAAAAATGCTTATATCTTTTGTTTTCATCTGGAACTTTTTGAATTTTCGTTAATATTCGACCTATACAGATAGAATTATACATTAAACTGGGTGAATAAGAACATGTAAGGAGAGCTTTTTGGTACTTTTCGTTCTACATCTGGTACTTTGATTAATTTTTGTTAATATTAGACATAGAAACATAAAATTATCAATATATAAAGGAGACTTTTTGATACATTTTTGTTTTTCAATTGGTATTTTTTATACTGAACTTACAAAATTAAATTTACTCACGTAGAAGATAAAATATGAGCCAGAGGTTGGTCCCTCGCCATTGATTACTTAAGTACCCAAACACTTCACACTTTTACAACTCTAAAAAATTAACAAAACAAAAAAAATTTTAAAAGTTTGTATTTAGCCAAATAAATGCTTCACAAACAAGTTTAATTAATTATTATTAATACACTTTTTGTTTTGGTTAAATTTTTATTTCAACTTTTCTTTTATTTAACAATTTTTTCACAATTTGCATGCTTTTTAGTATTGTGGTTATTTTGTTGAACTATTTATGGTTTTTAATCCAAATTTTTAATATTTTTAATTAGGCTTAAGTTCATGAAATTTAATTTTCATTAAATTATTTTTATGAAGAAAGGAATTTTACAACATGAAAACTAATTAAAATTGTTATTGATAATCTTTCATTCTTGACGTGGCTCGGGCTTGAACCCTGGCCGGCAGGTTACCATGACATGTTTCGATCGCAACCACTCGATCTCCTCAGATGGATTTGCCGTCTTACACTCGCAGCCATCGACGACTGCTGACGTCAATAGTCAAACATCAATCCTTAAACCAAATTGTATTTTAACATTTGGTAGATCGAAATTTGCTTTCCTGAATGATTATCCATTTTAATTGATTTTACATGTTTTTTCCTTACTTCTGTTTTTTCGTACTTTTGTCAAGAATTTTTCTTGAAGTCCAAGTACATTTTTTGTTTTTTCATTTTGTCTTTCTCTTTTCTGTTGACCTTTTTCAGCACAACTTGAAGGACAAATGTACACATAGAGCTCGTGTCTTAGCTTTAACAATAATCAGTATTGTGGTTATTTTGTTGAACTATTTATGGTTTTTAATCCAAATTTTTAATATTTTTAATTAGGCTTAAGTTCATGAAATTTAATTTTCATTAAATTATTTTTATGAAGAAAGGAATTTTACAACATGAAAACTAATTAAAATTGTTATTGATAATCTTTCATTCTTGACGTGGCTCGGGCTCGAACCCTGGCCGGCAGGTTACCATGACATGTTTCGATCGCAACCACTCGATCTCCTCAGATGGATTTGCCGTCTTACACTCGCAGCCATCGACGACTGCTGACGTCAATAGTCAAACATCAATCCTTTTTATTTGTTACTTTTGTTTATTTACCTTTTGAAACATATGTTTTTTTGATTTACTAAATTTTACTGCAGAAATTTCTGCAGTAAAAATTTGTAAATACTCAGAGACGAACTGTCACTTTTCGCTCTCAATTTATTGGTCTGTCTGGGTACTTTTCCAGTAGCAAATACTCAGTAAATTTTTTTGGGAGAGTAAGACCAATATTACTCTATCGGCTGAAGAAATCTCAAAAAGTACGCAGACAGTATCCAGTGAAATTTTGCAAGAAAACAGCTGATCGGTGTGCAAACGATTGAAATAACAAAGCAAAATAATTTTAGCATATGTGTACGCAAAATTGAATTCTCGAGGTAAATTAAAAAATTATTAATTAAAGTGAAGCTTAAAAAGTGTTGTAAATTAAAAAACTTGTTTATTACACAGTTATTAGTTTGGTAAATCCAATTTCTTCTTAATTTTATTTTTATTTGTCGGGTTTTTTATAAAACTTTTTTTGCTTACATTGCCCAACTTAGTGCCGGCTTACAATGGAAAAAAAGAATGAAATGCCCAATACAGTGCCCTCCAACAGCTTGACAACGGAGAAAAATAATTTGGATGTGAAGTGCTCGCCAGGAACACAATTCCAAATACTCGCCTCTTCAAGTTTGTCCCACAAAGTTCTGCTGGTTCTATCGGTTCTGCCATCTCCACTCCACTTACGCCACGGTCGCACTGTATATTTGGAAATGTTTTGTTTATTATAATTTATTATAAACGTTAAAAATCAACACAATTCTAACTACTTACCTCTGCCATTGTTAAATTTAAATTTTTATATTCATTTCACAAAAACTATTTCATTCAAACAGCTGTTCAAACTATTTGCAAAATCTTGCAACCGGAAATTTCTCCAGTAACATTTTGCAAGTTCTCTAACTTCCAACTGTCAAAAAATTCTCTTTTTGGCTCTCTCGCTGCAAGAGATTTGGAGTACGCAGACAACATTTTGCAAGATTTTGCAACATTTTGCGCAAAATATGTGTACGCAGACAGACCTTATGTAAAAAGTGCTGTCAGATTATTTTTGTCGAAAATTCGTCCTGCCAATATAAAAAACATCAACATCTTTAGTTTTTCTAAAAGAAAAACGTGTACAATAAGTATTATACTTTTATGACTAATAAAACCATGACTAATATAACCTGAATCTGTTTTGAATTCTAGATAAATCTAATCATTCGAAATAAAGTATTTTCGCGTACTTTATTATTCTCATAAAGTATAGAGTACAATTACTCGAAATAACGTACAATACTTTATTATAAATTATGGTTGGCAAGCCTAGGCTGGATGTACATGTAAACCTTTGGCGTAGGCAACAGGTCGCAATCTGGAAGGCTGTTTGATGAAATTAGGTATGTACCTACATACGTATTAAAACTCGTAAAGCCTAATCCTATTGACAATGGTGAGTATCGGTCCATAATTTCCAAGACAAATTTTATTAATATCGGTCCATAGTTGTCTATAGCTTCCATAAAATTACAGTTGTTTTCGATTAATTGAGCCCTGCTTAATTGAGTTTCCCGTTTTATTTCACTAAAAATCATGGAACGAAATCATTCAGTATAACTGTCTATGTAAAATACCCGTTTAGTTGAGTTCCGTTTAATTGCGTCACCCGCTTAATTATTTCGCAAAATAAGACCGAATTGCGAAAAACAAGAGCAAATGTTTCGGTTGTTTTCGTCTACTTAATGTGTTTTTGCTACAAACGTAAAAAAAATTATTGTGTGGCAAGAAAGATTGTACGATGAACGTACCTGATTTTTATTTTGTTTTAAACAACCTAAACCATTTTTTAACTTAATAAATAATGAAATGAGTTTTATTTTCTATCTCCACATGGGTGTTTCGCTTAACTGCACACCTTTCTCAATTAAGCGACTTTCGTTTTAATTGCGTCGGCGATTCAACTAACCGATTACTGCTTAATTGAGTTCCCGTTTAATTGCGTCAAAAGTCGTGCATTTTTAGAATTTTAATTAAGCAGAAATACCTGTATCTCATCCGAAAACAACTTTTAATGCCATAACTGAAATAAAGTTTTGTTATACATATGTACCTAAATAACGACTGCAATTTTAGGTCAATGAAATCTTTTTCGATCGAAAGTGTTTTCGTTTTCTGGAGCACAAAATACGAAATCACTTTCATTTTCGATCAGAATTGATTTCTGTGATAGCCTGTATATTTTCCAATTATGTAGTATAAAGTTTTATTTAATAATTCGAAAAATCCAACTTCTATGTACAATTAAATATTGCCTACATACAGAGTCTAATTACCAAAGACGTACCTACATACCTACATAGGTATGTTAAATTAAAATTTTCTATATTTTGTTAAAAAAGGAAGAAAGGAGCATAATTAAGTTTTTACTCTAGTCCACTCATTGCTAGCTACAATAACAAGTTTTGTTGCGTAATTTTATTTGCGAATACAAATAAAAACAAGAAATTAAAAACTAGATTGTCTCCATATCTTTGCTTTTGTAAATAACACCTTATAATATTGAGCCAGCGATATGATTTTTTTAATAAAACTGTAACTATAGTTTTTTTTAATGTAAAGTCTGAGTTCATAGTATGAACTCATACGGCTCAAGGTATATTTATAGCAGGTTGCCGCGAGATTACAAAAATTGTACAATAAAACAAACAACAGGGCTTTTTATTGTTGTTTTGTGATACGAACTGTCAAACAGCAAAGGGGTTGAAAAGAGACAAAAAAGATAAAGACAAAAAACTTGTTTACTTGTTTAGTATACAACATTTGACAGTTTGTATCACAAAACAAGCAAATAACAAGTAAGAGTGCTATCTATATTCGGCTATGCCGAATCTTATATACCCTTCACCATGGTTTGGAAAGAACAGAAGTTTATATATATATATTTTTAAATATATGTGTATATATATATGTATATTTATAAAATATATATAGTTTAGTTTTATTTAATTATTTTCACATGATTGCGTGCTATTAAATATATTAAAAGTTTAATTAATATATAGCACGTTAAGTTTTGATCGAATTTCAGTATTTGGTCATACCGACATCTTAAAGTATAAAATTACCATTTACTTTGGTGATAAAACTTGTAGTCGGGAAGTTCTATGGTTCACGAAAATAGGTATTAAAAAAAAAACTATATTTTTGACATTACTTTTTTTCTAAGTTTCCGAGTTTTTCTAAAGATTTCCGATATTTTGATATCTAAAACGTATGAATAGGTCATAATACAGCTCTAAAATTTTAGCTTTTATAAAAATGTTAATGTTTTTAGTCCTTTTTTGGAGTATTTTGCACATAACTTAACCATTTTTAACCGATTTGGCAGATTTATATACCAACGTGCTTAAAAATAATATTTCCATTAAATTGGCTTTTAGGCATATATATATATACCTACATATGTGTACATATATTTAAGCAAACTTAATTATAAAAAAAAACAAACTTAATTATAAAAAGAGTAACTTTTGGGATTTCAGTATTTTGATTATAACTCAGCCAATTTTTAACCGATTTGACAGATTTATATACCGACGTGTTTAGCAAGAAATTTACCATTTTTTTGTATTATAAAACTTGGACTCGGGAAGATCCATGGTTACCGAAAATGGGTTTTAAAAAAAAAAAAAATTAATTTTGGTCATAACTTTTTTGTATCTGAACCGATTTTCCCGAGTTTTTTATAAAATATGTTCTACTAAAAATTTCCGATATTTTGGTATATAAGTCATATCCATAGGACATATTACAGCCCTAAATTTTTTTATACAATTTTTAATTTTTTTTGTACGGGAGGTACCACGCCCACTTCTCCAATCCCGCCCACATTTTGTAGGGTGGTGTGTATTGACAACCTAAATGTGTGTACCTAATTTGGAAACTTTGGCTCTTACCGTTCTCCAGATATACAGAAAAAAGCAATAAAAATACAACAACAACAAGGGATTTTTGGAAAAAATTAGAGGCAGTCGTGGTTTTTTTATCATATCTCAGCCATTTGTGGACCGATCTTGCTGAATTTCAATAGCACGAAATGGTGGACTATATGTGACATAAATGTAAAACAACCTAGCCGCTATCATGTCTGGTTTTCCCGGAAAACACATATCAAGCGTAAGACGGACAGACGGACGGACGGACAGACGGACGGATATCGTTAAATCAACTTCTCTCCTCATAAGGACCCAGAATATATATACTTTATAGGGTCTAAGATCAATATTGTAGAAATTACAAACGGAATGACAAACTTATATATACCCTTTTCCACCTGTGGTGAAGGGTATAAAAAATAACCAGCTGGCTTTCCGAGACTACCTGCTATAAATATACCTTGATACGGTTCATGTCTTATTGACAAGATTCTTCCTTTTTCTTCTTTGAACATGAATCGGCGTTCAAATGATTCATGTCATGTTGACGACATGTGCTTTTTTGATATTGAAAACAATAACAAAATTAAACAACGAATGAAAAAGCAAAACGTAAAGACAGTTAATGCATCTGTGTACTCGTTTCTTTTCCCCTCATCCCTCTCGCCAATAAAGTAGCAATCTTGTCTATAAGTCATGAGCCGTATGAACTCAGACAAAAATTGTAGGTAGGTATATGACGTTTTTAATAATTTTTATTTTGTTTTGAATGAACATTTTAACAACCCTGCAAATAATATTGGACCACCTGATCCATTGTGATAAAATGGACTACTCCATGGACTGGTCCGATAAAGGGATGCCAAACGGAAAATCCCGAATCCCCGGATTTTAAATACCTATATCAACTTTTGTGTACAAAAATGTTCGTTTTTATTGAATTTTTATACTCTTGTGGGCTACACTTTACACGCGTTTGGACTGGTCCTATTATTTGCAGGGAATGTTCAAAAAAATAGTATTAAATACATATGTATGTTCGTAATATTGTTCTAGGCAATAGGTATTTGCAAACTTTTTTTATTGAAATTGTGTGTGCTTATAAAAAAATGTTTGCTTTATTGCGAAATTTTTGATCACATTGAGAATCTTCCCTGATGGAAATAAAAATTCAAAATTTCTGAAAGGTAGTTTTACATGATACATATGTATGTATTTAATAGAGTGCTTGTCAAATTGCCGACTGCAGCTCATTTGCAAGTCATTTGTTTTTAATTTGGCAAAGAAATACTAAAATCTATTTACTTATAGGTACATGTTCTTAAATGAAAACAAAAATTTTAAAACTCTTGCCAGCTTAAGATTTTCTATTAGAAATGCTTCTTATTCCAAGATTAACTGTAGGAACCCTCAACATCTTAGCGCAAAATTTTCCAAAAGATACTCGCTACGCAAAATTTCGTAAACAAAAAACAAATTAGCATAATTTCCAGTATGAAACTATCGCAAGCTTAAAGTTCCAAAAGAAAACTCTGGCTAACTTAAGATTATCTAAGAGAAACTTTTTTAAACAAAACTCACTGCTCCAAATTTCCAAACTGAGACTATGGCAAACTTAAAGACAACTTTTGTTTACTCAAGATTTCCTAAAGGAAACTTTTGCTAACTTAAGATATCCTTAAACGAATTTCTCGTTAACGTCAGTTCAAGATTTACAATAAAGATAGGTATTCCATATTTTTTTTTAACTGTTGTCAGTCTTCAAGATCCTAGATTCATGATTTTGTTAATAATCGTATTCCATTTAATTTATATCAACGTCATCATTTCCCTCCATAGTTTCGTACGTAATATTTCGTTTCAGGTAAGTGGCCACAAGTTTTTTTTTTTGGAAAATTTCGTTCCGATGTTGTGTATTGGTTGGATGCCCAGCCAAGACCAAAAATAAACTGCGTATGCAATTTCACCCAAAACTCATAAATGTTTATTTTATCATCAAATTCTATATTGAATGAATGTAGTACGTGTTTTTAGCACTCGCATGAGGTAAGAGGTTTATTTTTGTTGTTATTATTATTATTTCAATCTCATTGTGAGGTGGTGTTTTTTGTTGTTATTGCATCTCAATCTCCTCGAAAAATATTTACAAGTAAAACTAATTTTGTACTATACATGACGCTCTATTTTATTATGATGGCATGGAATTGTTTAAGTTCTTTTAAACTCTTCTTGTTTATACAATTCATATGACAAACAGTTTTCTGAGGAACGTGAAATTGAAAATTTTCAGTCAAATTATAAAATCAGCCTACACTCACCACTTTTAAACGAGATACGAGAACCAGACTCAACAACAAAACCCAAAGGGAGTATAATGAAAAAAGAGGGTTCATAGCTCTGGTTGAATGGCAAAAACAAAAAAAAAACACATTCAAACGTTTTCTTGCCATTAACGTCAGAAAAAAATAAAGGAATTAGTGAAAAAAACAAATTTAAGAGGAAACGTCGAATTTCAACTCTCAAGAAGTGAAATCTTATAAGAATTGTTGTTATTTTCGAGTACATATTTGAATTTAAAATACCATAGATTTGTTGTTTTTTTTTTAAATAAAACCAAATAACCCTCAGTTCAGAGAATGGAAAACAATGTTGTCTGTCTTTCCGTCTGTCCGCTGGTCTATGTATCTCATTCTCGTTTATGTTCGATGAGTTGTCGTTTGCTGCTATGTAGTCATTCGAAAATATTTAGACACAAACAGCTCTTGACTAAAAAATCACGTACAAATAAATAAACTTCGGCAAGGCAGCCAGTAAAATGAAAAAAAATAAATAAAAGTTCAAGCTAAAAAAAATTATATATTTTTATTTTCATAAAAGTGAGCGTAGTAGTTTCACAAGCAATTGACGGCAAATGCTAAAAGTGTAGCTAACTAATGTCTTAAGAAACGATACTTTAAAAAGTCAGTTGTTTAAATTCTAAAAAATCAAGTTTAGTTAAACATGTGCTAGCCAGGTATTTCCGGAATAAAGCTTTCTTTAGCTTAAGAATTTCTAATGAACTTCAGGATTTATGAATAAAAACACTCACTAGATTAAAATTTCTTAATGAAAACCGCTGCACCTAAATTTCCTAATGACTACTTGTGATAAGTCAAGATTTCATAATAGAAATTCACACTAGCGCAAGATTGTGTAATAGAAGCTTTCGTTAACTTAAGGTTTCATAATGGAAATTTTCCCGAGCTCAAGATTTCATAATGGAAATTTCATATAGGTACATAGGTACCTAGTTATAAATTTCCTTAAGAAAGTTTGCGCTAGTTAATAATTTTCTAATAAAAACTCTAAACAAATTAACAAAGTTTTTCTTGGGATTCAAAAATTAATTACCAAGATTTCGTTATAATGTGCTAAATTCCCATTTCATACTATTGACAAACTAAAGTTTATTGTTAATGGGATATGATATTCCTATACGCATTTCACTGGTTGCTTAGGCCAGATCTTAGAAAAACTAAAGATATTACAAATAAAATTAAATTTGTTAATTAGAAACTTTCGCTCAATCAAGATTTTCTCATGGAAATTTTCGATGGCTTAAAATATGCTGATATGTAGAAATTTTTGCCAGCTTAAGATTTCTTAATAAAAACTTTTGCTAGATCAAGATTATCTAATGAAAACTTTCGCCAGCTCAAGATTTTATAAGGTGAATTCAGGATTTCCTAGTAGGAACATTCGATAGATCAAGATTTTCTGATGAAAACAAATTTCACTAGAAACATGAAGGCATTTGTTGCAAGTTTATAAGTTTCTTTAGAAATTTTTTGCTAACCTTAAAATATCTTTAGTTTTCAAATATGTACCTATATGAACCGAGAATTAGTCAGCGGCAAAATCAACTGAAGATTGAAAAAACTGTAGGTACCTATAAAATATTTATTCACGTTTTTAAGTACATACCTATGTATACATACATAGGTACATATATTTATTTTAAAAAATTGTCATAATCTTATAGCTAAGTATAAGTTTGTTCAAAAATATCGAGTTAATAAGTTCTTAGATACCTACTTGTGTAGTTTATTATAGGTACCTATCGTATAAAAACTAAATTGCAAAAATCACTAAATTAACCATATTGTTATTCATAGAGGCTACCACCGTGCAGTAATGCCAGGACATTTTTTCAAAGATTCCTCCGCTTATGAAAAAAATTTATTTTTTCCATACAGCCACTTTTAAGCTGTTTACAAAAAATATTTATTATGTACCTATGCATTTGTACATTTTTATTTCAGGTACATACATTTAGGCTCATTTAAAACAACAAAAAAAACATAAATTTTGCAAAAAAAAAATCACTTCAACATCTAGTTTAGACAATATTTTTATTCCAAGAGCAGTTATGTAAAATTGGACCAGATCCCTACAATTCAACAGAAGTAAGAAAACTTTCCTCTTTTCCAGGGTTTAAAAAACTGCAGTCGAAACCAAAAACTGTCGAACGAAAATGTGTGTAAAACTTTTCGCTTTTTGAGTTTGTTTGACAGCGACTGCTTACATTTAACGAATCAGAAGTAAAAGCAACAAAAAGGGAAACATCTTTACACTTGGCATCACTGCCACGATTTGCTAAAAAATAAATAAATACGTGTAATGTAAGGTGACCATACGTACTCTTTTTTAAAAGACAATTATCTATTTTAGCTGGCTGTCATCTCTAAAATTTGTGTCCTCTTTTATCATCATCTTTCATCTTTGTCCCCTTTATTTTAAAAAGCATGATCAATATTTGTTTTTATTTTTATAAATTAAAATAAATTTTATTTCACGGCAATCACCGGTTTTTTCTGCCAAATCGTATGGAAAAATACCGTGAGATGCTTGTTCTGTGCATACTCCTATTGAACTATCATACACTGGCAATACAAAATTTTGAATAAGCTAGTGCAATGAAATTTTGAGTTTCGTTATTTTTATACCCTCCACCACAATTAGTTGTGAAGAGGGTATATTCAGTTTGTCATTCCGTGTGAAACTTTTTTACTATTCGTCTCAGACCCTATAAAGTATATATATTCTGGGTCCTTGAGTAATTTTAAGTCGATTTAGCCATGTCCGTCTGTCTGTCCGTCTGTCCGACTGTTGAAAACACGCTCACTTTCGAAAAACTCAAAAGAAATCAACAAACTTGGTGTCAAATTGCTTGTAGTTATCCTAAGCAGTTTGGGATTGAAATTCAGCAAAATCGGTTCAATAGGATCTGAGCTATGAATCAAAATGTGGAACCACCACCTTAAAAAAAATTGATAATTTTGTTACAAAAACTAACATAAATGGTGGAAAAATGCACAGAATGATATAAGATTTCGCAACAATTCGTTTTATTCAACTGGAAATCACGCTGTGAAATTTCGTGAAGATCCGTCAATAATTTACCCTAGGCCCCATATAAGCCCTACTCCCGGAAAACAGTATATTAAGCCTAAAACCCTAACTAACAATGCTATCATTACAAATTTTGGCAAGTCACAGTAACATAGGACTAGAAATTAAACTGTTAAGTTTCGTGAAGATCGGTCCATAATTTACCATAGGCCCCATATAAAACCTACTTCCGGAAAACAACTTAGTACGCCTAAAAACGTAAAAAATAATGCTATCATAACAAAATTTGGTACATCAAAGTTTTATAGAACTAAAAATTAATCTTTGAAATTTCGTGAAGATAGGTTCATAATTTACCATAGGCCCCATATAAACTTTACTCCCGGAAAACAACTTAGTACGTCTAAAAACGTAAAACATAATGCTATCATAACAAAATTTGGTACATCAAAGTTTTATTGGACAAGAAATAAAATTGTGTTATTTCGTGAAGATCGGTCCATAACTTACCCTGGGCCCCATATAAACCTTACTCCCGGAAAACAGTTTAGTACGCCTAAATCCGTAGAAAATAATGCTATCATAACAAAATTTGGTACATCAAAGTTTTATAGAACTGGGAAAAAGACTGTGAAATTTCGTGAAGATCGGTCCATAATTTACCCTAGGCCCCATATAAACCCTACTACCGGAAAACAGTTTAGTCGCCTAAATCCATAAGTAATAACAAATCGTCACAGTTTAAGATAATTATAACATCATACAGATATTACTCCTTAAACATTCGAACTGTCGGTGGAGGGTATCAAAGATTCGGCACAGCCGAATATAGCACTCTAACTTGTTTTAACTAATTTTACTTACTGCTTAACTTACATTTAAAACAAATTTTGAAATTTTGTTTTAAATGTAAGTTGAACGAGTCACTTTTGCACTCGCGTTCTACAAACAGGCAGTTATTTATAAGTAAATGTACATTTTTATATATCGTCGGCTTAATATGTAAACCTGCTAGCTCCCTTTCAACAAATTTTACAGGAAAAACTTTTTAGTTTTTCTATTTGCTGCTTGACGGGAAAACAAAAATACATACCTAAGTAGGTATATCTAGTTGATTTGACACACTTCAAGACTCAAGTTGAAGAAAAACTATGCTGGTCGACGAGGCATATCTTTCTCTACCACACGGCATCAAAATCTCAATTTACTTAAAAAGTGGATTTAGCAGGTTTGCATATTAAGCCGCCGATATGTTGTTTTTTTAATTTGCTTTACATGAATGTAAATTTATCTATAAAAAAGGTACCTATGTATGTAAAAAATGTTAAAGTCAAACCAATATACATATGTAGGTATTTGTACTTTTTTTCTTTATGTACTCAATTTTTATTTCCAAAATCTGGTCACCTTATGTAATGCCATACAGTACGAATCCAAACATACTATATTCATCTATTCAATTTACACTCGCATTCGTACATACTATTTATGTACATACATACTTACATATTTTCATATTTACACATTGAACCGACCGACCAAAAAGCAGGCAACCAAACAAAAACCATTACATATTGTACAAAATACAGTACTTTGGCCCCATCATCATACTAAACAGAGAAACTTTTCAAGTAACCAACTTGCCAGCCCCAATAACAACAACAATAATAACAGAACAGATACTACGCTCGCTCGTTTCGTTGTGAACAAAAAATTATACAAATAAAAAAATACCAACCATATAAAAAACAAAAGAAACAAAAAAATTTAACGAGAAACTAGCACGCCATACAAAAAAAAACATTCACTCGCACTCATACAAACCCACACTCATGTACACACAATGTCGACAAGAGCAGCAACAAATGCTACAACAGCAATGTTTATTTCGACAAAATATAATGAGATACGGGCATAAAGAAATTTTTTTATCGTTGTTGTTGCTGTTTGCTTTTAACAGTCACGAATATTTAATATGATGGTTTTTATATTGCAAGGGCTGCCATTAACAGAAAAATTGTTTTATTTAAGAAAATTTATTTAATAGAAACTGGGAATTATTTTCTTCCGAAGGTTACTTTATTGGTATTACATTCAACATTTTTTTTTTATTTTTCGAATTTATTTATTATTTATATTTATTTATTATGTAACAAGAAAATACAATATAATAGTCCGGTAGTGTATAAAGTCATTTCTGAATAATTGAAGGAATAGGACTATTACAAAAAAGCTTTATAAAATACATAACTGAAATTTAGCTCATAGAATAAATTCGAAAAATAAAAAAAAAATGCTGAAAATTTATTTATTTCAACTGGGGCTGCAATATTTAGTGAGAACCTCCCTGCAAATAAAATTGGACCACCTTTAAACGACTTCAAAACTAATCCTCTTGAGTATACCATGGAGTAGTTTTAAAACTACTCCTTGGTGGTCCAAATGTGGGTTATATGGTCCTCTCCTAGGACATCGTAATGTTAAATAGACCAGGTTTTTTCCATAAAAATCAGGGTGTTTTTCTTTTTATTTATTTTAGTTAACGAAAATTACAATTGTAAGAACGTCCCTCCAAATGGAGCTTCTAGCAACAACAACAATAAAATAAACATATATTAATTTAAATAGTGTTTACAAAATAAATAGATATAAATAAATTTAATTTAAGAATAGTTATAAGGATTCATCAAAATTTCGGAACACGATAGGCCACGATAGACTCCTTCTCCTAAGTTTACCTTCAACCGATCTACACCATTTTGCACGTGGGCGTCCTCTATTTCTAAAGCCTTGTAGGTTCCCTTGAAAGAAGACATTATCAATGTCTGTATTGTCCTTTCTTACATCATCTATCCATCCCGCAGCTATTAAGCAAATCTTGGTTATTTATGCCAGTTGGCCAAAATATTTTGATTATTAATTTTAAGCATTTGCTTAGAAAAATGTTAAACAAAATTTCTAGCGAGGTTTGTGCAAAACATACTTATAAGAAAATTACAGATTTCTGTGCTTTTTTTTTAACCAGGTAGACATTAATTCATTTAAGTTATTCGAATAGAAATTAAATTTAGGTGTTCTATCGGTTCTTTTTGTTAGAAATGTTCCGCTAAATTCTGGACTAACTTTTAGCTTTTTGACTCTGCTTCATAATAATTAATCAAGCAAAACAATAACGTAACTTAAACCTAACACTTCTTTCATGACCTCGTCAGTTAAACAACAACGTTACTTTAAACTTAAACTACTTTTAAGGCCTCGTTACTCTGGCGTAAATGTTTACGTTGCGGATCAGCTATTCTGTTTTCCTAATCAAGCTTATATATAAATATGATGCCCTATGTAAATGTGACATCCCGTTGCGGATGAACCTGAAAACTTTATGTTTTTGTTGTTTATTCACTTTTCAACTACGCACACAACGTCTTCTTCCTATATTTTTATACAAAACTATTGTACAATCGACCAGGAGATTGTTGAATTTTATTTCTTATAAACATGATTTTACACCGTATTGAAAACCTATGACAAAATTCGTAAAAAATTGAATTAATGTGCATGATAGTGTAAGGTTCTTTTTTACGACAAATGTCAACTGAAAAAATTGCACTTAAAGATTTAATATTTAGTAGGTTCCTTGTAATTATATAAATGAGAGTTATTTTTGTGCTGTGAAAATTCAGAAAATACGAACTTAAATTTTTAACCTGACTTTACTGACAGTCCGATAGAATTTACCTATAACGTTCTTATGTTTAACAAGATAATATGAAATAAAAAATGCATTCTTTTGCGAAACATTTAATACAAATCAAAACACCAAATTCGGGACTGAGTTAAGTTTTTATTTGTAATTGTTTTTCTGAAAATGTTTTAGATTTTTGTAAAAAACTTTTTTTCCAAATGGTGTTTTGGTTTTTAATGTAAGTTGAATGGACGAGTAAGGCGCTCGTGTTCTATAAGCCACACATAAATCGTCAAATGAACGTATAAGAGTTTTCGAAGGAAGACCATAATAAAATCAGAAAATTGTTGCAGGGATATGTCGCATAGTTTGAAACAACTGAAAGTTGTAACAAAGGTGAATTAGTTTTTCAGGTGGCGTTGAAAGCACAGCTGTGCTATTTTTTTTCGTAGTTAGAGAGGGAATGTCAAAAGTTACTTCTGTTTTTGATATATCGACCAACGAAAGCAACAAATAAAATATAATGTTGTGTTTTTGTTGTCGAATTTGTTGTAGTATCGCCACCACCGTTTACATGAATTCGCCTTGGTTGTAACTATTTTGGGTATTTTAAAGAGATTTTTAAAAACTCAAGGCATTTTAATAGTCAGCGACCGGCAACCCTTCTCATTAAAACAAAAGGAAATAGAATAAGAGAGAGAAGAGATGAAAAAAGGTTTTTGTGTACTCGTTTAACTTGCTTTTCAGGGTTGGAGAAGTGATAAAAATTAGTTTTGAAACACTGTTAATTTTTTATTAATTTTACAAAAAAATATTTGTTAGAGCAAGTCTTTTTTCATACGGCACATGTCTTATTGACATGATTGCTACTTTATAGGCGAGAGGGACAAGGGGAAAAAACACGAGTACACAGATGCATGTACTGTCTTTACGTTTTGCTTTTTCATTCGTTGTTTAATTTTGTTATTGTTTTCAATATCAAAAAAGCACACATGCATACGCACGACTATACAAAATAAAAAAACATGTCGTCAACATATGTAACGTAAATCATTTGAACACCAAATAATGTTCAAAGAAGAAAAAGGTAACGTACTTTTTTTATCGAAAATATATTATTAAAAATTTACATTAAAAATGTTTACCTAAAATGCAGAATATTTGTTGTGAATTAAAAATCTTAATTAATATTTAACAAAAAATGTTATTGAAATGTTCTTAAAAAAAGAATAAAAATCAAATACAATTACCTAAAGTTTATTATTTTCTTCTTGTCAAATATTTAATGAATGTCATTACTTAAAGTATTATTTAAATTTTATAAAACTAAACAAGACTTTATATGTATTTCAAACTATAACAATTTTCTAAATATATGTACATATCGTCGGTTGATTATTTAATTGTCGTATGTATTTACATAATTTGTATCCACATACGACAATTAAATTATCAACTGACGTGATGTATGTATTTTGCTTGATTATGTTTTTCTTTTTACATTAAAAATAAATAAAATTATTTTATTTCCAATATGTACATTTTCATTAATGTGTCACACGGACGATGCTGAATAGAAAATCAAACAATTTAGAAATGATGGCGAATATCAAGTCCACTATACGTACTCGAGAGAATTCGCCTGCATAATAAAATTTTAAAGTGGGGATAAAACCGCATTATTTATTCTTAACTTTTCACAACTTCACTTTAAAACACGCGGTCAAAATCGAATTTTCCAATTGCAAAGCGTTGACGCCGCGCTATTTAGGGATGCTTCATAGAAATTGTATGGACGTGAAAATTTTTAACATCTAAAAAACGCTGTTTAGTTTTCAAATGAGTTCTATCGTATATGAGAGGCCGGTTTCCACTGCAGGAAAACTTCTATCTCTGCAAAAGTTGAGAAATAGTATGTATAGTTACTTCCCTAATATATACATTCCTTGATTTTTAAAACGTAACGAAGCTGTATTTTCTTAACTAGACGCTTTTTTATTTAAATTTAATTAATGTGCTGTTTTCACAACACAAGTGACTGCACGTGTAGTGAAATTAATATGAAAAGCACTCAGTTTTTTGAGTGTTTTCCATACAAATTTTACTACACGTTCAGTCACTTGTGTTGTGAAAACAGCACATAAGATTAAACTTTCTTAAGGCTTTTAAGTTTTAAAACTATTTAAACCTAGCAAAATGACTCTGATTTGTTGACTTTTAAAACTTAAAGCTTCGTACAGACGATGATCAGATCTTACAATGTTGTCATTAAAATTGCCTAAAAATGTCTTGCAACTGTCTGAACATTGTAAGCTCATTTTCATTTGGCAGATGTGTAAAATTAATGCATCTGACAATGGCACCATTGTCAGAAAAATGACAATATTGTAAGATCTGACCATCGTCTGTACGAAGCTTTAGTTTTTTAAAGCAAGTTTCAGCCTAAAAAACTTTTAAATCTTTAGCGCATTCAACTTACCAACCCTGTTACTTACATATGTACATATTTTTAAAAGAAGCAACATAAACACAAAAATAAAAATCGTGTATTCGTTAATGCACACTCATATACTCAGAGCCAACACAGCAAATTTTTCTCTATACCTAGACACAAAAACAAAAGCTATACTCTATAAAAAATTTATGAATGTTGTTTGTTAAATAAATGACTGAATAATATAAAATTTAACAGAAAAAAAGGTAGATAAATTTTTTATATAATTTTATTTAAAATAAACACAATTTAAGAATTTAAAAATTGTTTTTTGTTTGTGGGTAGTCGGTATGTACCTACACAGATAATTAATACATACATACCTACCTATTTCATTGAAAAATTAAACCATAATCTACCTATAATAAGTACCAGGTACCTAACTATATTCATTAGGGAGAGTTGTCATTATTTACCCATTTAATGTCAAATTCATTTATTGAGAACAAAAATTCGATTGACTATAGGCACCTTGTACTTTTTCTACCATGGAATTAAACTAAAAAAAGGAAAACAAATTCAGAAAATACCTAGGTACCTACCGAAATTATTTTTTAGTAAAACTTTTAAAAACTTGCGTAAATTTCATTTAATTGGAGTTTAGGTTTTTGAAAACTTCAAATTTTGTTCAGTTTTGGCGCCAATTTTTCTTTTTATTTGTTTATCTACTCTTTTTTTTTAAACTGGAGTAGGTAGGTACCTATAAATTTCTACCAAATCTCGAAATATTCTCAAAACTTTTGTCAATAAGAAAAAAAATAATACTCTGGCAGAAATATGCTTTAAATATTGAACATACAAAAAAGTTTATTCTTTGGTTACACGAAGTTAAACACCGTAATAATATTTCCAGACCAGACCTCCACTATCCAATACAAAAACTATATACCTAGGTACCTACATACATACATAGGTAGGTATGTAGGTAGAGGGTTTTCTTAATTTTTGATAGAGAATTTTTTATAAAAACGAAAGAATTTTCTCACTTTTTGATTATTTGCTCATTATTTTTTTATTAAAAATTTTTAAACTCATCTTTTCTTATTCTTAAAAATACAAAAAAGTTGCTAAGGGAGTTTAATCTAACTCACGCATGTAATAGAAAATGCAGCAGCAATACCTACCAACATAATTAAAAAAAGCAAACATTTTCAAGAGATGTTGTGTCCAGGAGTAGGTAGGAGGGAGGATGTGGTTTATTATTAAATCTCATACACCTGACAAAAGAGATCAGACAAACAACATTAACAAAGATACAAAAATCTTTAAAATCCTCACACATACTACTGTGTTAAACATCCTCTCGTACTCATAAAAATCTTCACATTTCGTTTTCCTTAATAGGTAATTTTAACTAACAACTGTAACTGGCTACTACCCTCTTAATGAATAGCAAACTCAAAACTCTTCCTTCTCCCTTAAATTAAAATAATCTATAACCTCTTTAAAAAACTTTACAAAACAAACTCTATAAAAACTCATCTGGTTGTAGGTACATAAAAATTTCTTTAAACAATTTAATGGAAATTTTCTATACACAAAGTATTGCCATTTACTATAATTTTTTCCTGTAATGCTTGTTTGTTTCTTTCTCTTTGAATTTGCCCCTCTCAACAAGAGTTTCATTTATTCAAAACACCCCTTCTTACTCATTAATATTGCGTTATTTTAGTCACGAATTCTCTATATTAAACATGAGCGTATGTTTGTGTTTTATTTTGTTAAAATAGAAAGAGAGCTACACAGTTTGTGTAAGAGATAATACTACTATACCTTGCTTTAAAACCATAGGGGAAATTAATGTAAAACTATTTACTAGAGAAAACAGGGGAAGAATAGAAAGCATGAAGTAAAAATGTAAGCAATAAAGCGTTTTTTCTCCAATAAGCGTTTTTTTTTCTTTAAAAAAATACTGCAAATTTCTTACAAATTACTGGCAGCATCAAAATTCACATGAAAAAAAGTAAAATAAGTAATTTTAGTCAAATTAAGTTAAGGAAAGTTGGTAAGAAAATTATTAAATAATAAATTTTACACGCTAAATTTGGTAAAACTTAGCTAAGAAAAGTTTTTATTAAAATTATGTTAACAATAACTTTTACACGTGTAAATAATGTAAAAATCATATCTCAATATGATATATGTAGGTACTTAGGTACATAGCTACAGAAGTTTCTAGTTTACTCGCAAAGTAGGTATGTATGTAAGTATGTATGTATGTACATAACCAACCTGAAAATGTTATTTTTTATTTAAAATTTGTAAATTTACATGTGCAAGCAATGTAAAACTTGCAATTTAGATCCGTAAATCATGCAAAACGTAAAGCTATTTCATATACATACATAAGTCAATTACGTATAGCATCCTGCAGACAAAGTAACTAGTCTTAAACTAGAAATACACTGGTTGGTTTTGACTCTAGACTAGTTGCACATTTGATTTTTTTATATACACATATGTATGTAGGTATATATTTAGTTATCAAACTATCGTATTAAACGTTGTGTTTGTTGTCATAGAACGCCATCTAGTTAATTTTGATGCATTTTTATAAAAGTTTAAAACTAGTTTTTTTTTAATTGCCGTCAATTTTTTAATATAGCAGCTAGTAATATTTATACTCACACCTCAATAGTGGAGAGGGTATTATGCATTTGTTCTGATGTAATATACCGATCGACTCAGAATCACTTTCTAACTAGCGATGTCCGGCCGGCGGGCTGTCTATGTAACCTTTTGCTCAAAGTACAGGTCGCAATTTTGGAGATAATTTAATAAATTGGGACCAACAAGGACCAAGCCTATTGAAAATGGACCGAATCGTAGGACCCCAAGGGAAGATATGGAACAATATCTGCCTCTCAGTAACTATTAAACCGATTTGAATGAAATTTAAATCATATATAGAAACATATTTATATGGACAAATAAGCTATGCAGTTTTTCAAAAATAGGACCACAAGGGGAGGTAGGGGTCAATTTCTGCCTCTCACAAACTTTCAAATTGATTTTAATGAAGTTTTTAAACATAGATAAAACCATATTTATATAGACACATAAGCATGATGGTCGGGAAACAAGAAACATGACCAATTGAAGCACAGCCGCGAATAACGTTGTAAACGCCACATTTTGCAAAAACTGTTTTTTTGCTGATAATCGTTGACCTTACTCTCTTTTACAGTTTAAACATCAAATCAACCAAAACTATGCACCTGAACGCCTTTAAAATGGCGTACAAAGTGTCAGCCAGTGGAAGAACATTGCAAGTTACTAACAAAATGATGAAACCGAAATGGTTTTGCAGTGCGGAATAATGTTATAAAAGCCTTTTGCATTAAAGTTTTTATTATCATTATTTTTAATAATAGAAAAAATAATTTTTAAAGCAAATAATGCTGCCTGTCAAAAAACGTTTTTTTGCTCTCCTGAAAAATTATTATTTTGTAACTTAAAACGTTATTCGCGGCTGTGCTTCAATTGTATATTTAAAAATTTTTTTTTTTTCGATGATATCAATAACTAAAGAAATTTCTATGGAAATGGTTCAGTGTTATCAATAATTGAAGAATTTTAATAGAAAATACTTGCTGTTATCGATAAGTTTCCAAATTTCTAGAACAAATGGTTGCCCAAATTTCTATTAAAAATTTTTACTAAAGATATTTCTTAAAATTTTACTGGTATGCAATAACTGTGGGAATTATCAATATTAACGATAACTACGCATATTTATGAAGGAAAATCGTTTGGTTTCTTTTCAGTTCTACCCTTTCCGGCATTCAATCTTTTAACCAGTGGTTTTATTGGATCGAAATTTGCTGTAATTATTTATCTATTTTCCAAAAATTTTTCTTTTATCATAATTTATTAGATTTTTTTTATTATTGATAACTGTCCAAATTTCTGTAGAATGTGTTTGTTGCTTGCTAGACTTAAAAAAAAAATTATTTAGATTTTTTTTGTTGTTTTAATTTCTAAAATCAAAATTTTTATTTATGATTTGTATACAAGAGAATGCAAGCAATTAATTATAAAAAAATCAGGGGTCTAATCACCGCATTCGATACTATCGTATCGAATAAACTATCGAATGTATTTGCATACGATAGACACTGACGTATCGAATGAAAACTCGAATGCTATTATTTCAAATTCAATACATTTCATTCGATATCGAGTTTCCTAATACCAAAATAAGTCATTTCGATCAATTTTGCTCGATATCGTATGCGGTGATTAGACCCCAGGTATGTGCTGAAAAACGATCGTTTTCAAAATTATCGTTTTTAGCAGGTGTGATGAATTTCCACCGATTTTAAAATCCATTTCTGGAGTTAAGTCTTCACTTTTTGTTCAAAATACAGTTTAATTGACATATATAATAAGAAATTTAAAAGAATATATACAGAAAAACAGAGAAAAATGTATTATAAAAACGATATTATCGTTTTCAAATCGTTTTGCTTTCAAATCACATACCTGAATAACTATTATTTTTGTCATAAAACATACACATTTATTACATTTAGTTTAAATGGTAATGAAAGCTATTTTAGCTTTGCTTCTTTTATGCTATAGCGTAATTTAAATTAAATTATGGCATTTAAAAAAAGAATAAAAAAGAGTATAAATTAATCTAGGAGTTACAAACTCATGTGGGGGTTTTTTTTTATGTTTTCTCTAATTTAAGAAAGATTGAAATTTTGTGTAAAATCATATTCTATAGTTGGTATAACAGTTTGCACAAATTTTAAAAATATAATCAAATATAAATGCACACCCAGTTCACCGCCTCCCTCCTCTACAGTTTGTATAATTTTTTTCATGATATCTGCATGGCGGCAAGGATGGACCGAAGCCATATTGGGACCGGGCAAATGGGGATGTGATTCCATGGTAACGGTTTTTTTGGCATGATCCTGTGAAACATCTTCATACATTTGTTCAACTGTTAAGGGTTTGCGGTTCTTAAACAAAAGAAAAATATTATTCGAATCTTAATTTTGATTAACTTATTCTACAAAATTTTAAACAACCTCATCGTAACCAACTACCCAAAGTCGTGGTGTTTGATAGTATTTATCATAGGTTATATGCAAATCATAGGTACGTGTATGTAAAACAGAATCTCCCGAATCTAAAGCTGAAGCACCATCCGCCTTGTTATTTTCGGTTTTCGCAGATTTTCTAGTGGTTAAAGCCACAGCAGGATCAACTAAATCTAACATGCCACTTTCCTCAAATTCGTCCATATCTAAAGCCTCACCGTCTTCCTCTTCATCGTCGGCAGCAGCATCATTCATATCACCTGGTTCATCGGTGTCGGGTGTGTGCATTTCATCCTTAAAGAAAAGTTAAGGTAAAAATTATTGTGTGGCAAAATAAATATCTAATTTCTATACCTTACTATCATCCAAAGTTAATTCACATATTTTATCTAATTCCTGGGTAGTACCATCCTCGTTTAATTGATGGGTTTCTACCCAGCCGCCATCGCCGCCTTCCTCTTCGACAACAGTTTCTTCTCCCACGTATTCCATTTGTTTGCATCGACGATAACATGGGACATTACGAGTGATAAGAAATTGTTTGTCTAAAAGAGGGGGGGTTTTTTTTAAAGAAAACGAAAATTTTTAAATGTTATTCATTTCAGTTTTTAAAGTTATCGATAACAGTGACAGTTGTTTATAATTATATTTCACCAATTATTGTTAATTCACTAAAAAAATCCATGCTTTATTTTTAGAAAGAAACTTAACTATTAACAAAGTTTTTCAAAAACATTTTTGCTCTAGAATTTCTTTGTTTCATGAAAGTAACGAATTTTTCGCAGTCCTAATTTTCGTAAAAATTACAACATTTTTTTTGCTTTACATAATAACTGCATATCGCTCATTTGCTGCAACATCGTCCAAAAATAAAATGTTGGGAGTAAGTGATGCAGAATTGTACGCAACTTTTTTTCTTTATATGTATTGTGTATAAAATTAATGTTTATACCTATCTTTTATGCTTTCTTCGTTTCAAGAGAATGTGTCGTTATTTTTTCCAAGTAGTGAAAGCAAATCAAAAACTATAAAAACGTTTATTTCGAAATGTATTTGAGCGATATGAAGACAAAATTAATAAAATGCAACTTTCTACAGTATAAATGGGACACATAGAAAACAATTCATGTCAATTCTGCATCACTTACTCCAAAATTTCTATTTTATGACGACGTAGCAGCAAATGAGCGATATAATAAATGTCTGTTTTTAAATGCTTGTCATCGATAACATTATAAATAATTTTTTTCAGGAATTCATGAGCGATATAATAAATGTTTGTTTTTAAATGCTTGTCTTCGATAACATTATAAATATTTTTTTTTCCCGAATTCATTACCTTTAGGCAAATATGTTTTCGTTTTATTGTCATCTCCCGCTGCCCATTGCCAGGTTGGACAGTGATGTACTAAATGATCACCGGCTGCGACAAATTCTTCAGGTGTCAATACTCCCGTCTCCCGAAATTTGGATTCCTATAAAATCAAAACTACTTGTATTTAAAAATAATCTATTTTTATGACTCATGTGTATTGTATTTCGAGATGATGTTTGTATATGTATCAAATTTCGTTCATCCATAAGCTTTTCATCACTACCACCCAAAACCTGCAACCACCCACTGATTTATGACAGTGTACGAAACTTTTCTCCTTATTTTTTTTACCTTTAAAACTGGTGTCAAATATTCGGCTACATTAAGGGCTGTTCCCTTAACGGTATTTAAAACACTTTGCATGTTTTTGTTATTAATTGTAAATAAAAGTTTTTTCAATAATTTGTTTAATTTTCTTTGTTTAGTAAAAAAAAAATTACTAAAAGACTGATTTCTAATTTTTTTCTGCTTTTGTGGCCTTTCTTTCTATTATTTTTTGCCGTCTATTCGTTTGTGTGTTTAGTTTGCATAGTAATATTAAAATAGTACTGTTTTTTGCGTACTCAAACAGGGTAGTACAAATAGTAGACAATAAAAATTTGCCGTTTATATTTGAGTATACATTTTAAATAAATATTTGAGTTTAAACAAATGGTAATAAAAAAAAATAATAAACAGTTATTTTATTTATGAGAAATTATAAATACATTTATGGCTTAAAATAAGTTTATTTCTTTTATATATTAGCTATATTTTTTCCATAGAAAGCTATATTGATTTTAATCATCAATTGGACATTTTAAACATTTGACCAGAGATGGCTTACATATGTACATTTTTGTTACCATTGAATATTGTATGTAGCAGTAATATCAATTGAGTTAGCTAAATTGTGTATATGTGAACAGAAAGATAATTATGTCAATTAACCGAATATTGACTCAATAAAAAATGTATATTTGAACACGGTATTACGTTTTGTTATTTCTTCAATATAGATCTACAACCCTATAAAGAATTGGAGCTATTTACACAATGTCTGTCTGCGTGTTTTAAGGTTTGAATGGGTTTAACGAAGACCCCATGGTTATATTACATATAGTTCGGGAAAGTTAGCTATTGCAATTCTACCAGATCGGTTCACTGCAAATAAAATGACTGGTTATAATTTTTAACCATTAGGCTTCACTAAAATCTCCCTATAAAAAACAAATACCCGTTGTTAATTGTTAAATTATCAAAATCAGTGTGACCTGGCCAACATACAAGTGTTCTCCCGACTTTGGGGTATTTTTCTATAATTCTATTCAGGAGCAGATCGAGTGGTTACGATCGAAACTTTTCAAGGTAACCTGCCGGCCACAGTTCGAGCCCGGCTACAGTCAAGAATGAAAAATTATCAATAACAATTTTAATCAATTTTCATGTTCTAAAATGCCTTTCTTCATAAAAAATAATTTAATGAAAATTAAATTTGATGAACTTAAGCCTAATTAAAATATTAAAAAAAAAATTGGATTAAAAACCATTAATGGTTCGACAAAATAATCACAATACTAATTATTCTATTCAAGGTATCTATAATAAAGTTTTTTTGGAGATCTAAAAAATTTTTTATTAATTATTTTATGTATTTTTTAATTTTTGGATTTTACGACTTGGCAATTATTGTTTTATTTTTTGCAATGTTTTTTTATTGTACAATTTAAATATCAAATTTTTTTTATTTTTCATTTGTGAGTTTTTTTCTAAATTTTATATAATTTATTTTTTTTTAATTTTAAATACTTGCATCTTAATTGCTATTTTTATATATAAAAATTGTACATATAATAATGAATTAACATCCAAATACATAAATTCTTTTGTATTTAGTACAGTAATGTAACTGCAGTTCTGTTAAAAAATTAGTCTACTTCTACTATAGAAACAATCTGTATAAAACTTTAAATGACGTTTATGAAGTGATTTTCATAAGTTTTAAATGAACATTTAAACAGTATGGTTTAAAAAAAATCATTTTACATAGAATTGTTTGGGGTGTAAAATATAAATATTTCCGCCATTGTAAACCTGGCTTTTAATATTTTATTTGATTCCTTGTAGCTCGTTTACTACCAAATCTAGTACTTACAAAACAGAATCTACTTCGTGAATAGATATTGATGAAATCTACTTAAAATCTAGTAGTACTTAGTGCCGGTTCACACACGTCAAGTTTGACTCGTCAAGTCTTGAGCTTTTAGGAGAGAAGGGAAAATAGAATGCCATTTCTTTACCCTCTCTGCTAAAAACTCAAGACTTGACGAGTCAAACTTGACGGTGTGAACCGGCACTTAGTAACGTATGCAGAATAAAATATAGACTGACACATTAGCAGTAATAAAAGTTTAATCAGATATTAAAAACTCAAACAGCCCAATTATGAATAAAAATTACCCGGGAGTTTTCTCCCTTCTCCCGTTTTTCCTATGTTAATTCAATTGTAAAAATGGGAAAAGGGAAAAAACTCCCGGGGAATTTGTGTTCATACAGGCCTGTTCTGCAAATCACTTTTACTTAAATCACGTGATTTCAAAACACATGTGCCTACTAAAATCACACGTGTGATATTATAGTGTACGGTTTTTGTGTGATCTTCAATTGCCAAAAGCACACCGATAAATTCAAAAACGGTATGACTTTCAGAAAACCACAAAATCACGAGTGTGATTTCAAAAACACGTAATTTGAAATCACGTGATTTTCAGAACAGGCCCGATAATTAGGCTGAAAGTTAATAAACAATTGTTAAAATACACATCTTAAACCTATTTTACAAACAGATATCTAGCTACATGTATGGCCTTTTTTAATATTTTAAAGTACTCTACGCATAGCCTCTTGACTCCTCTTTGTGTATATTTTCTATAAAGAATTTTCGATTTGAATTTTAGAAAAGTGACGAAAAATGTTTTCTTTTATGAGGATTATTTTCACAAATTTGACAAATCCGCTAACTAATTCGTTTTATAATATATTTTATTATGTTTTATTATTTAATCATTGAATAATTAATAGGGAATAGTTTTTTTATATTTAATTTTGTTTTATTTTTGCTCTGACGGTTGAAAATCAGTCCATATTTCATTAATTTGAAATCACGTGATTTTCAGAACAGGCCCGATAATTTATCTGAAAGTTAATAAACAATTGTTAAAATACACAACTTAAACTTATTTTACAAACAGATATCTAGCTACATGTATGGGCTTTTTTCATATTTTAAAGTACTCTACGCATAGCCTCTTGACTCCTCTTTGTGTATATTTTCTATAAAGAATTTTCGATTGGAATTTTAGAAAAGTGACGAAAAATGTTTTCTTTTATGAGGATTATTTTCACAAATTTTACAAATCCGCTAACTAATTCGTTTTATAAGTATGGCTGAGTTCCTAAACATCATAATACTTTGCAGTCCAAGTCAAAAAAGTATCATAGAGTTTAACTATATCTAGTTTGATTATTGTGTACGCATCGATATTGTTTTTAGTGAACTTTGGTACAGATAACATTGTAAAATTTTTCACGGTTGCTTGGTAGAAAGCACTTAAAAAAGCGAGTTGCTTTGCAACTGATGCTTTGGAACTCACCCTATTTACAAAAATACTTACTTGTATAAAAATATCGTTTAAATTAAAAAACAAATACAGAAATTTCGGCTTGTTAAAACTGTTATAAAAATTTAGGAAAATGGTAAAAAAAAAATAGGGAAGATATAAATAATGTTGGTAAAATAAATGAAGTTAATCATAAATAAAAGGTAATAACATTTTTTTAATGTCTATTTCTCAATATGTAAGTATGATTTACACAAAAAAATTTCTGTCATCTGTTATAAGAACAAAATCTCGCTGTCAAAAAAGTACAATGGAAACGCACTAGATATTGAGGAATATTTTAAATCAAATTTTCGTTGTTATCTAAATGGACTTTTTATAAAATTTCCTAATATATCCCCTTATTAATTACTTTTTTATAAAAATATTTTTAAGACATTAACATCACCAACCCTGTCAACTTTCTGCTCTTCCAATACCTTTTTTGCAACACTGCTCTTAGCCAATGAAGTGAATCGTGTGTAAAGAAGAGAGGTGGAGAATTGAACGTAAATTTTCTAATACAGCTTATTTTTCTTGTGATTTTTTTTTTATAAAATAATCAAGTAATAATAGTTATTTAAAAATAAAATTGTTATAAAACCAAAGTAAAATGTCAAAATCTCTAGAATTATATAAAATTTCTAGAAATAAATTAAGGCAATGCCTTTAAAAATCTAAATAAAAAATACAACCATTGTGTACATAAAAATTAAGGTGTAGTGTAATCAAAAAAAAAAAAAAAATTATAGATCTTCGAAAATTATATTTGGAAAACATTTGTGTTGTTTTTAAGAAATATTCATAGGTATAAAAATTGTTTAAAAGTTAGAAAATCATTAATGAATAAGTAATTGTTTTATAAAAACCGAATGTTGCTTTAAGGACTCATAGGAAGCAACGAAAATTGCATTTTCGAAGGCTTCTGCCTCTTGGGCGAGCTGGTGGTGTTGTGGATTTGTTGGTTTTTCTGTTGAACAAAAAGACGCAAAGGTATGTTTGTTTATATGTATAAATTAATAAAATAAATACATATGTATGAATGTAGCTGATAAGATTTCAAGATTCTGGTACATATTTCTTTTTTTTCACAAAAAATTTCCATAAAAAGTGTCTTCTGTCTACAGCTGTTCCTTATGTATATGGGAGCTGTGTTTTAATTTTGTAACATTATGTAGGTTTATTTTATTAATTGCTTAAGGGGTATTTGGGCATGTGTGTATTTGTTGATCTTTTAATAGCTTTTGTTGTAGTAGGGAGTTTTTCATTAGGTAGATTTAATTAGATTTCCCAATTAGATAGTCTTATGTGTTTATTTTTAAATTCTAGTGAGGATTTTTTTTTGGATTATATTTTTCAGCAAAAAATTTGGTTGTTTTATTATAATTTCTTAAAATTAAGGTCAGGGAAAAGCATATTTAAGGACGAGGTAAATTGGTATATGATTTGTGCTTGTGTACGTGGTCGGTTCTGTTGGCATATATCACCGTTAGCAAGGTTAAAGTTTATGTCACTATTGACTTTTGTTAGAAACATATGCATATATTTATACGCATTTGTGTAAGTAAATAAATAAGGACGACAAAGATTTGAAAAGAAGGTAGCAAATATAATTAATCTTATACCTATAAAAACTTAAATCAAAGGAAGATAAGGCTGTTGACTAAACTATGGACTTAACTATAATCTAAACTTTAGGCCTAAAATACACTTAACTATAGACTAAATTATAAATTATTATAGACAGTTTTCTTCTCACGAACCTCCAACTTAATTGAACAAAATAAATTCATATGTATGTATGTATGTATGTACTAACCCAACAAACACGAAGTCAAACCTTTGATATGAAATGACTTTATCATTTGACATCAATCACAATTCTCAAACGTTGTGCAATTGTTTGATTTAACATAGTTTACATATGGGGATTTCCCCAGAATGGTCTACCAGGATGAAAAAATAAAATGTTGATAATCATTGTCTTCTATTTTTTTTTGTTATAAAAAAGTCTATGTTTTTATAAAAGAATGGTTTCATAGCATATCTCAGCTATTTTACTTGAGGAAATTGCGCTCTAAACTGGAAAATTTTATATTTTCTTATATGTTTTTTCTACTTCTAAAGACATTTTTATATACTTATTTAACATGCAAAAAATATGTTATGTTTGCACTCGTTCTTCACCCTCTCTCCATTACAATCAATTGTAAAAGGAGCAGGGACGATAAATGAGAAAACCATTATCGTACCCCAATAGCACTTAATCGTTTTTTTTATTTTATTTTTAAAAACAAAAATTTATACAACAAAAATAAAAGGAACTTAAAATTCTTCAATTTAGCGCTTGTAAAATCTCCTTCCAAATAATTCGGAGTAAAATAATAATGGAGTGGCTCACACTTTTCCAAAACTCTGTTGATTACTTCTTGACGTGACAACCACCTCGTTGACGAATATTTGAAAATATTATGAATTCGTTCTAAAATAATCTTGAATTGAGAGGAAGTCGTCTTTTCTACTATGTAGAACTTTTGCAGAAGTGGTTACTTACAATAGAAAATGCACGCTTATATTCTGCCACTGATACTTAATTTAGAATTTGGCATAAGCAATCGTTCAATAAACAAGTGCAAAAATCTATTCACAATATCGGAGTTCAGTGTTCGGTGCAAATGGTCTTGCAAACACAAAAAATAGAGTTCCCCATAGATTTCATAAAATAGCTACGACATTTTGCATTTTCGCAAGACTATTTGCACCAAACACTAATCTCCGCTTATATTCATTGGACAGTATATACGAGTTGCCACGTTATATAAATTACATATTGGGAACTTAGAACGTCATACAGAAATCTTATTCATAATAAATTTTGTATTCCCAAAAATAACTTTAATTAATATGTGGGGTTGAAAAATTTGGAAATAGTACCAAATGAGTCACGGGGGTACCAACGTACTTTTTAGTTTTGAATTGTACCAAAAAAAGTACAATTGTACCAACTTTATCAACCCTGAAAAGGTGTATTAAGTTTTTTTTTTGTTAAGGAAATTTGAAGATATTTATGGGAAAATACATGGTGATAATAGGTGCGTTTGAGTACTTTTACAGCAAAATGCAGTAAATGAGTAAACTTAAAAATTTGTTCTCACAAAAAGCTGTTGTCCAAAAAAGTACGCGAACGCAAAAATTTTTAAAATTCGTAAAATAAAGGCAACAGCTGATGGCAAATAATTGAAGTGTAGAAAAATGTTTACACTTTTGACAACTTAACTCGTTTTATTATCGGTACTCGATTAAAAACCTACTTTTTATAACACGAACATTTTTGGAAAATACAAACAAACTATTTTATGTAATCTTTCATATTTGTTTGTTTTTTATTTTATGTATTTGATTTTGCTAATTTGAAGCGGGTTAAATTATTGAAAAGAACATGAATAATTTTTTTGCTATTGATTACTTAAGTACCCAAATACTTCACACTTTTACAACTCTAAAAAATTAACATCACAAAAAAAATTTCAAAAGTTTGTATTTAGCCAAATAAATGCTTCACAAACAAGTTTAATTAATTAATATTTATTCACTTTTTGTTTTGGTTTAATTTTTATTTCTTCAAATTTTCTTTTATTAAACAATTTTTTCACAATTTATATGCTTTTTATTCGTTACTTTTGTTTGTTTACCTTTTGAAACATGTTTTTTTTGATTTACTAAATTTTACTGCAAAAATTTCGGAGTAAAAATTTGTAAATACTCAGACAAGAATTGACACTTTTCGCTCTCAATTTATGTTCTCATTTACTGCATTTGAAAACTTAAACTCGATGAAATCCATCTTTTGCACTAAACATTAAGCTACCCAAATGCTATCGGATCGCAAAAAAAAAAAAGCAAGGAAAGATTTGTTTTCTATATTATTTGTACATCAAAAGCGTACGAACGTACGTTCGTGACCCCAGGAAATGCCCATATGTCTTTATAAGTCAATGTACGTATGAACACGGCATTTTAAAAATAAACCAATTTTGATGCAAAAAATTTTGTAATTTTAATTCATTTCAAAGGATTTTTTTTAAAAAATATTTATGTATGTATTGCCAAATTTTTTGTAAAAATTTTTGTATTTTATAAACAGTTCGTTTATTCTAAAAGATATATTTTATGCTAGAAAGCTCTCTTATTGTTTAAATGAGCTAGACCTCTAAGTTCTGTTTAACAAATGGAGTCACTTTCTAAGTTGTGTAGTCCACTTTAATGTCATAATTGCCAAATTGTATGTATGATTAGCGTGAGAATTTGAAAATATTTTATTAGCGGTTTTCACCCTTTGTATTAAGTGTACAACTCTGTTTTACTTAATACGATTTTATACTACAAAGCGTGAGTGTCTTTTTCGTTAGTATTGTAAATTAAAGAAGTTGCTGAGTGAGGGAGAGAGACAGATATAGTTTCTTCAACTGTTTTATTCCTGGGTTATTTAACAAACGTGCTTACTACAGCTTTTTGTTGGATTTTTCAACCACAGCCTAGTAAATTTTAGTCCAATACATTTTGTTGTTGCAGTGTTGTAAATCTTAGTACTTTAACTAAATTAATAAGATTCACAAGTTCTACAAGGGACTTCACTATCAAGGGTGAAAACCGCTATTATTTTTCCAAACTAAATCTACACAAAAAACGTTTTAATGTAAAATTACTGAAATCATTCTTAAATAAAATTTGGAAAAAATGTATATTTTGTTTTGAATTTTAATTACTAAAGTGTAAATTTATTTTCCCTTCTTTACAGATAGACGCGGTGTGGGGTTGGGCTTCTGCCCCGCTGCGTTTAGCAGCCAATAGAATGGGTGATCCCTTACTGCCGGGTGCCAATGGGGGTACGGGCGCTACAGCTGGCGGTAGTGGTGCGGATAGACCACAATCGCCAGCTCGTATGGCTCATACCTCCGATAAGCATCCTAAAGTCACACTATCTGAATTAAATATGCTACGACGACATCGCGAACTCTGCGATGTTGTACTTAATGTTGGTGGACGTAAAATTTTCGCACATCGTGTTATACTTTCAGCATGCTCGCCATATTTTCGCGCCATGTTTACGGGTGAACTAGAGGAGTCTCGTCAAACTGAAGTCACTATACGAGATATAGACGAAAATGCCATGGAACTGTTGATCGACTTTTGTTATACTGCTCATATTGTGGTGGAAGAATCAAATGTTCAAACTTTATTGCCAGCCGCTTGTTTGTTGCAACTGGTCGAAATTCAAGATATATGTTGTGAGTTCTTGAAACGTCAGTTGGATCCAACCAATTGTTTGGGTATTCGTGCCTTTGCCGATACACATTCGTGTCGTGAACTCTTGCGCATAGCGGACAAGTTTACCCAGCATAATTTTCAAGAAGTTATGGAAAGTGAAGAGTTTCTTTTACTGCCTGTGGGCCAGTTGGTCGATATAATATGTAGTGATGAGCTTAACGTTCGCTCGGAAGAACAGGTTTTTAATGCCGTCATGTCGTGGTTAAAATATAATATTGCGGATCGAAGACAACATTTAGCTCAGGTGGCTTAAAATAAATTAAAAAAAAAAACTATATTTACTTTAAAATTCCGTTTTTTTAAGGTTTTACAACATGTCCGTCTTCCACTTTTATCACCCAAATTTTTGGTTGGCACCGTAGGTTCTGATCTTTTGGTGCGCTCCGATGAAGCCTGTCGCGATTTAGTCGATGAGGCCAAGAACTATTTATTACTTCCACAAGAACGTCCCCTTATGCAGGGACCCCGTACACGTCCACGTAAACCTACCCGTCGCGGAGAAGTTTTATTCGCTGTTGGCGGTTGGTGTTCCGGCGATGCCATTGCCTCGGTAGAACGTTTTGATCCTCAAACAAATGATTGGAAAATGGTGGCTCCTATGAGTAAAAGACGTTGTGGTGTTGGAGTGGCTGTTCTCAATGATTTACTTTATGCTGTAGGAGGTCATGATGGACAGAGTTATTTGAATAGTATTGAAAGATATGATCCCCAGACAAATCAATGGTCTTGTGATGTAGCCCCAACTACCTCATGTCGTACCAGTGTAGGTGTAGCCGTTTTAGATGGTTTTCTATATGCTGTGGGCGGTCAAGATGGGGTACAATGCTTAAATCATGTAGAACGTTATGATCCCAAAGAAAATAAGTGGTCTAAGGTATAATAAAAGAAAATAACTCTTGTAAAATATTACAAAATAAAAATTTTTAAGGTTGCGCCTATGACTACAAGACGTTTGGGTGTGGCTGTTGCTGTTTTGGGTGGTTACCTTTATGCCATTGGTGGCTCTGATGGTCAATGTCCGTTAAATACTGTGGAGCGTTATGATCCCAGGTTGGTTTTATTTCTAATTTTATAGTAAATCAAGAAAGTTTAGTTAAATAAATATGTTTATTTAGACAAAATAAATGGGTCGCTGTTAGTCCCATGTCTACACGGCGCAAACATTTGGGATGTGCTGTTTTTAATAATTATATTTATGCTGTTGGCGGTCGTGATGATTGCATGGAATTATCCTCCGCCGAACGTTATAATCCTCATACAAATACATGGAGTCCTATTGTTGCAATGACATCCCGAAGAAGTGGTGTAAGTAATTTTTTTTTTATTTATAGTTGTATACAAAGTAAAATTTTTTTCTTCCTCTTTTTGCCTTTCTTAGGTCGGCTTAGCTGTTGTAAATGGCCAGTTATATGCTGTAGGGGGTTTTGATGGTTCCGCCTATTTGAAAACAATTGAAGTTTATGATACAGAAACAAATCAATGGCGCCTATGTGGTTGCATGAACTATAGACGCTTGGGTGGTGGTGTTGGAGTTATGAGAGCTCCTCAAACTGAAAATTATATGTGGTAAGTTTCTAAAAAAATCTTAAAAATATTAAATTATTATTTTTTTTTTATAATTTTCTTTTATAAAGGATACGTAAAGATTCTGTTGTTTGATTGGGATTGGATAGCGACTCTAAGAATCTTTATATAACAAATCTATATAAATAATTCTTTTCTTTATTCATAAAGAATTATTTATTACCAAGAATTTATTTAAAGCAAAATAAAAAAAATTAAGAAGAAGCTCTTGAAAATTATTGTTAATAAATTGGAGAAATAAAAAAAAGAAGTGACAAAATTTAAACAAAATATAAAAAATAAAAAAAAAAAAATCTACGAATTGTTTGATAACAAATCTAAATGCACAGCAATACTAAGTGAAGATTTTTAACCATGTCTTTAAAAGAAAAAGCCAAATTTGTATCTAAAACGAAACGGTTACGCATGTCCCGTAAATTTAGGCTTATAATTCTTTAATTTCTAGTAGTTTACTTAATTTTACGGGACATGCTAAATTAAGTTTTGTGTTAAAAAGAAAAACAAAAATTAATGCACTAAATGTTGATATATTTAAGTTATTTAAAAATAATTATAAAAAAGAAAAACATATATTAAATGTATCTGAACTGCCTTTTCCTTATGAATGAATCTATATGAAAAAAAAAATACTAATTCGTAATGATCATTATCTTAAAACCAAATCATTAAAATATTGCTTAATTTAATTTGTAATTTTAAGTTGTTTAACACAAATATTTAATTGTAAACTTTAATGATTAATTTGATTTCTTTCTTTTTATTTAGCATTAAAAAGAGATTGACTTTTTTTATTATTGGTTTAATTATTTAGACATTCTGGTTTTTTTTTAAGGTGAAGCTATGAAAAAAGTATTCTAAGTAAAATTAAGGATTTCCAAAAACAAGCAAAATTTAAGTTTAAATTGAGAAGTAAATAAAAAAAAAAGAAATTTTAAAAAGACTACATGGGGTCAAGTCATTTATAGTTTGTATTTAGTGAAAATTACAATATTGTTCATAGTCTAGACCAGCGATAGGCAACCTATACTATTAAATTTGCGGTTTTATGCATTCTACATATCGTTATTGGTTTGGCGCATATGCCAAAAAGTTGTAATGGAAAAAATTACTGCTGAAAACGTATATTTACTGCTGTGCTTTGAGTTGTTGATATTTTATTTTGCGTTTGCTTTCACTATTTTTTTTCATACGGCAATGAAGCGAAGCAAGAGTGAAATTTATTTTGTAAGCTTTATGTATGAGAAATTTTCTTCATTCGCCAAACAGCGGCGTATAAAGGAAAACAATACTTAATGACCTTTAAATAGTTGATATGAAGCAAAAATTAATGCCTAATGTCTCAGAAACCATAAAAACCTTAGTGAAACGGTTTAAGATTCAGAAAGGGGGTTTTAAAAATATATATACCCCATACCTAGCTCCCTTGCTCAATTTTTTTAAAAATGGTCGGTAGGTCAAACTAATAATAGGATGACGATATGTTGTTCTTAAATTCTCTACAATCACCCCTATCGCAAACAACTACTCCCATGAAAATATTCCCATATTTTTTTATTTCGTATTGTGAATGATTCCCATAATAAATTTTTTGGGAATGAATTCCCAAACATAAAAAATTTGGCATCGCCAATGTTTACTCCCGCGAATTTTTTTAATCAAAAAATTCCCAACAAGTGTTGATGTGAACGAGAAGGGAACATGTAAATTTCAGTTTGTATTCTAAAGTAGGACTAAATTAAATTACTTCTTCCTTTTATTGAAGGAGTGTACATAAAGAAAATGAAGATTAACACTATTCATTATTTATTTTATTAGTATTTTATTTTGTATATTTTTCTTTCACAATACAAGCACTGACAAGTTACTCACAATAGAGACTTTTGTTTACAAAGCACTGACAAATAATTCACAATAGATATTTTTACTCCCAAAATATTTGCGATACCGATTTGTTGGGGATGGGAATTTAGGTTTGATCCCATATATCATATTTCCATAACATTCGCGATAGGGGTGGATGTGTGTGCAAACGTGCGTTATAAAAGAGAAAAAAGTCCCGGCGCCCTGTATTTTCCTATCGCTGGTCTAGACAATAGTCAGCCTTTAAGCTTAAAATGAAGTTGTGTTGGTGCGAGAACTACCCAGCGAACACAATTTGTTTTTACAATAAAACTGTAATTATACTCTCAAGACTGTTTCTAATTAATAAAATGAAATGAATTTTGCTTATGACATTGCTTTGAACAAATGAATTTTAGGTTAGAAAATATTAGCTCACAGCTCAAAAATAAAAATTTATAAAAATATTTTCAGAACTCTATGATATTCGTAAATGAAAACGTTTTTATCGTTTTCAAAGCGTTTTTCATCACAAACCTGATTGTCTTTAGTCTTGTTTATTGTTCAGACAAGCGTTGGCACTTTCTGAAAAATTAATCAAGAAAATTTACTACGCATTTTTAAATATTTGGATATTTTTTGAATCCAAAAAATTTTGTGTAATTTCTAAAAAAAAACCAATCGTGTGTGTCCTAGAATACGAATTCACTCGAATGTTGATTACTCCAGCATTTTTGGTATTCTGCCATTCAAATCCACATGTTTTTAATAAGAGTAGTAAAGAGTTGTTGAAAGTAAAACGATTCGACTCTTAAGGCCCAATCATAATGTGCTTAAGTTGGCTTATGCAAATGTGCAAATACATGAAAATCATATAAGGCAATCCATATTGAACTGAAGGAAACTTTTTGTTAAGTTTTATGAAACTGTCATTTGCTTAAGCAAAGAGCGAAACTGATCGCACATTCCGTACGGAATCAAATGTTTTTTATTTTATTTTTGTTTTTTTAAATACATTTGAGAGACTTTTTGTTAATTTTTGACAGTAGGTTAAGCAAGGCTATGCATATTATGGTTAGGCCTTTATTCTTATATGTGATAACATTTTTTGACAAAAACAACATGCAGATTTGAGAACACGAATTTATGAACTATGCGTATTCAAAAAGTTTTGAGTTTTCAATAAAAAAACTCTCAGTTTTTGAAATCTCTTAATTAATGATCATACTGAAACAAAATGAATATCATATGATCAGATTAGAAAATAATTTGTATTCTTGTGTGACCTCTATACTAATGTAGGAGTCATTATATCTGGAATGATTGCGAATGCAAAAATAAATGTATCTTCTCTCAGAAGCTTTGAAGTAACACTTATTCAAAGATTGTTAACGCAGTGACAGCTGTATTTGCCGAATTTTTTTTTCTGCAGCAGTCGAATAACTAGTTGCAACAACTTTTTTCAATATTTATTGATTGCTTGACTATAGACCAGACAACAATCTTGGCTTTTTTTTTGTCTTTAAAACTTTTCTTAATTTTGTTTCAAATCAAACAAACTGTGTCCAATTTTAAAAACCTTTTCTTTAGCTTCACTTCGGGAAATCAAATCTTGTAACGTTAATTTAACCGCCTTATACTCAATGCAAATGGATGAAACTTTGCAGGCATACATATTCCCGATGACAATTCACGAATACATGGGCGTAGCCGGGATAAAATCTAGGGAGGGGGGGCAAAAATTTTTTTTTTGTAAAATGCTTTTTCGACCACCTTTTACTCAATGCAAATGGATGAAACGTTGCAGGCATGCATATTCCCGATATAAATACACGAATAAATGGGCGTAGCCAGGATAAAATCCAGGGGAAGGGCAAAATTTTTTTTTAATGTTCTTTTTTAAGAAAAGAGTTTATTAAAAAATTTTTTTTAATGTTCTTATTTATTTCTTTCATTTTTTAAAAAATTCTCATTTTTAAGTTTTAAATAAAAAAAAAAAAAACAAAAAAACGAATTAAAAAAGTGATTATTGTAAAAAAAATAAAGTAATGAAAATAAATAAAAAAACTGTTACAAGTTAAACTTAGTTTTAAAGTATAATAATAAAAAAACTTAAGAATTAAAAAGAATATTATTAAAATCTGTACTAAAAAAATTTTAATTAAGTTAATATTCGGCCTTATTACGAGAGTCGTTGTCGTGGTTGAAGTTTTAGTCGTCTGAAATTTTTGTCAATACAAATTAAAAATTACTATGTACCTATAATGACAATGTAAAACACAGAGACAGTTTGTCTTATTTGTGACGTTGGCGACAAGCATAATACTAATTTTTAAAAACGACTGGTTTTCGACAACTACACCCATAATAAGGCCTATTATTTATAAAAAACAAACATATTTATCAATACAAAAATAAAATGGCAATGAATGTAATAATCTTTAGTTATTAGATGCAATTATTAATTGTAATTATTATAAAAAAGAAAAACAATTACATATGTATTGTATAAAATAAAGTTATAATTATGAACACTAATCTACAAAATTAATAAATAAAAAAAAAAAAAAAAAAAAAAAAAATAAATAAATAAAAAAATGATTGCTAAAAAACAAAATGTTTTTCCTTTAATAAACATTAAACATTAGGGGATTCTTATTTTTAAATTTCGGATTTTAATTAACCGCCGGGAAGAGTTTTGTTCTTTTCTATTTTTACCATCTCCGATTTTAATGAAATTCAATATGTACATGGGGCATTATTTGGAATTCCTTTATATTTGGCATAACTATAGTCTTTATAGTATGTATAATAATTTTTAATCCAAATTTTTAATATTTTTTAATTAGGCTTAAGTTCATGAAATTTAATTTTTATTAAATTATTTTTATGAAGAAAGGAATTTTACAACATGAAAATCAATTTAAATTGTTATTGATAATCTTTCATTCTTGACGTGGCTTGGGCTCGAACCCTGGCCGGCAGGTTACCATGACATGTTTCGATCGCAACCACTCGATCTCCTCAGATGGATTTGCCGTCTTACACTCGCAGCCATCGACGACTGCTGACGTCACTAGTCAAACATCAATCCTTAAACCAAATTGTATTTTAACATTTGGTAGATCGAAATTTGCTTTCCTGAATGATTATCCATTTTAATTGATTTTACATGTTTTTTCCTTTACTTCTGTTTTTTCGTACTTTCGTCAAGAATTTTTCTTGAAGTCCAAGTACATTTTTTGTTTTTTCACTTTGTCTTTCTCTTTTCTGTTGACCTTTTTCAGCACAACTTGAAGGACAAATGTACACATAGAGCTCGTGCCTTAGCTTTAACAATAATTAGTATTGTGGTTATTTTGTTGAACTATTTATGGTTTTTAATCCAAATTTTTAATATTTTTAATTAGGCTTAAGTTCATGAAATTTAATTTTTATTAAATTATTTTTATGAAGAAAGGAATTTTACAACATGAAAATCAATTTAAATTGTTATTGATAATCTTTTATTCTTGACGTGGCTTGGGCTCGAACCCTGGCCGGCAGGTTACCATGATATGTTTCGATCGCAACCACTCGATCTCCTCAGATGGATTTGCCGTCTTACACTCGCAGCCATCGACGACTGCTGACGTCACTATTCAAACATCAATCCTTAAACCAAATTGTATTTTAACTTTTGGTAGATCGAAATTTGCTTTCCTGAATGATTATCCATTCTAATTGATTTTACATGTTTTTTCCTTTACTTCTGTTTTTTCGTACTTTCGTCAAGAATTTTTCTTGAAGTCCAAGTACATTTCTTTTGTTTTTTCACTTTGTCTTTATCTTTTCTGTTGACCTTTTTCAGCACAACTTGAAGGACAAATGTACACATAGAGCTCGTGCCTTAGCTTTAACAATACTAATTATTGTATAATAATTGTTTAAATGTACAAACTTAACTAACCTGCCTTCATAAACAAGCGCCTAAAATCATCATTTGCATAACTTTTAAAAATTTTTTTCTTTTTCAAAAGATTGATCAAATAGCTATCGAAGCTACTTGGGACAAATTTTTCTAACACCAATAAGTAATAAGTTACATGGATGAGAAAGAACACCAGTATGGCCAAAATCTCAAACTTTGACCCCCTCTAACTCAGACCGATCTTGTTGTGTCTAAACTACTATCCAAAAGGACTAACCTTGGTGGAAATTTCATCCAAATCGAAAGACATCGAATCAAAAATTGGTCACTTGACATGAAATCCCCCGTTTATTTAAATAAAACAACAGTACCTATTACATATTAATTAAAATTAAATATTTTAGATTTTATAGGTACCTATCCAAAATTAGCACATCAGTGGTATCCTGGTTTAACGAATTATATATTGTCAGGGCCTTTCGTTATATCGAAAAATTCGTTAAATCCCGAAGTTTATTTTAATACATTTTTATTTATAAAACAACAATATTTTAATAAAACAAAGTAAATTCGTTTATTTCCATTCATAACACAAAGTAAATAGTACTTTATATCATTTTCAATTAAATGAGACAAAGTGGATATAAAGGGTGGGTAAATTGTAAGGGCCGATGTTGAATGTGAACCACACCTAAACGCCAAGTTTTTTTCCGAATTTTATTTGACATTTCTCTATTTCAGACTTACTAAATTTGAACCATGGAGAGATACACAATCCAACAACGTGTTAAAGTTATCCAGACTTATTATGAAAATGGGCGTTCAAATCAAAATGCATATCGTGCACTTCGTGATTTTTTTGGTCAATTTGATCGTCCAAATGTGCGTACAATCGCAAAAATCGTGGAAAAATTCGAGCAAACCGGATCTGTAGAAGATGTGAGAACACCAGTGCATGCTCGTACTGCAGAAAATATTGCTGCTGTTCGCGATAGTGTGGCTGAAGAGCCGTCCACCTCAACTCGTCGTCGTGCCCAACAATTGCACCTCACACGCTCGTCGTTGATGAACATTATGCATAAAGACTTGCATTTACATGCTTACAAGGTGCAATTGGCTCAAGAACTAAAGCCTCTTGACCATTCCAAACGTCGTGAATGGACAGAATGGTGGCAAGAAATGGCAACAGTGGATGACCAATTTTCGAAGAAAATCATCTTCAGTGATGAGGCACATTTTCACCTCAATAAACAGAATTGCCGCATTTGGGCGAATGAGAATCCAAGAGTGATTCTCGAAAAACCAATGCACCCACAAAGAGTGACTGTTTGGTGCGGTTTATGGGCTGGCGGCATCATCGGACCGTATTTTTTCCAAAATGAGGCCGTTCAGGCAGTTACTGTGAATGGTGTTCGCTATCGTGAGATGATAACGAACTTTTTATGGCCCGAATTGGAAGATATGGATGTGGACGATATGTGGTTTCAGCAGGACGGTGCCACTTGCCACAAAGCTAACGAAACAATGGCTCTTTTGCGCAACAAATTCAATGGCCGTGTTATCTCACGTAATGGCGATGTCAATTGGCCGCCAAGATCATGTGATTTGACACCGTTGGACTTTTTTCTTTGGGGTTATTTGAAAGAAAAGGTGTACGTCGATAAGCCAGCAACAATTCAAGAGCTAAAGGATGAGATAATTCGGCACATTAACGGCATAGAACCTCCATTATGCCTCAGGGTCATCGAAAATTTGGACCATCGGATGGAGGTGTGCCGCCGTGGTCGCGGCGCCCATTTGGCCTATATTTTGTTCCATACATAATTTAGTAATACCAATATATCATTATAAAATAAAGTTACAATAATTTCCTAAATAGTTTGTGTTTTATTCAAAATCAACATCGGCCCTTGAAATTTAACCACCCTTTATAAACGGCTGCACTTAATCTTTGTTAGAAGAGAGTTTCTCCCCACTTTGATTCATTAAACGAATTCTATAGTTTTTTTGAATCGGCAGAACCAGCCATGACTATCATTAAATTATCCACCATACAATTTTCTGTGTAGATCTTTGGCTTTTGCTTTTAATATTAGACCACTAATAGAAATGTTCGCCTTCCTCTTGTTTTGAAACCAATTAAACAATTCTGTTTCCATTCTTGGAAACTCACCTGTTTTTAATGCCCTTTTATTCTTTGATCCGAATTTAGTCTTTTCCATATCACTCAAACGTTTCCGTTTTGCTTTTATACATACATAATTGTTCATATTGATAACTTTGGCAGCTGACATTTATTAGATAAAGCACTTAGTCGCAGGCCCTTTTCATAGTCATTAAAAAGGTTTAATTTTTCTTTAAGAATGAAATGTTTTCTTTTGGGCATTTTGATGTCAACTTTTCAAAAATAACGTAAAATTTGAAACAGAAAACAAACATTTGTTTTGAAAACAAAAGTAAAATATGACTTTGTAACGTACAAATTTTTATTTTGGCGAGCATAGTGGAGATATAAACGACTCGTTGTTTTCAGTAAAATCACTTTTAAAATATGGTTAAAATGTATACAAAAACAAAAGAGAATGGATGCAAATATATTTGCATTCATTTTATTTCCCTTTTTTTATTTTTTTTTTGTAAAAGTTCGCTATATAGAGTACAAAAATTCGCTAATTGTTCGTTATATAAGGTACTCAATGGAAAAAATATGACCTTACGTTAAATCGCGAATTCGTTAAACTGAGTATACGTTAAACCGGGATACCACTGTATTTCAAAATCTTTACTACAGTAGATAGTGTGCTATTTAGTTGATCTATACAGTTAAACAAATTCATTAAGAGTTCGGAAACCATTTTTCTTTTAAAATTCTCTTTTACATTAAATTTCCTCCATTTTTTCCTTATCGAGAGAACTTAGCCCCCCCATAAATTAATAAATAACGGTTTCTTACATGAAAAGGCAAGGGAGAGAGATAAGTGACAGAATTTTAACTGTTTATCATCATACAATTTACTTGATAATAGAACATTTTTTTTTGTTCTTTATACACTTGGCAGAGACCCACTTGGCAGAATTTCAACAAAAAACAACAACAACAAATGCTTGATAAAATAATAAGTTCAATAAATTTCTACTCAGTAACTAATAGAACATGTAGGTACATATTGTAAAAGATACATTTGTGCATTTGTCAAACAGTTTGTTGCTGATCGTGCTGTTCGAAAGGTCGTTGTACGCTAAAGGAATTAAAATTTTTTAAAAAGCGAAAACAAATAAAAAAATGTAATAAAGAAATTTAAATTATTTACAAATACATAATTTACACTGACCCCATTAAATACAAGAAAGAGTGCAGTGAATTTTTACTCTGTGAAAATTAATGTAAAACTCAAAAAAATTTTAATTAAATTTATAAATTTAAGTTAAACACCAAGAAAAAAAATACCTATCACCCACAATTTTTAATAAATTGTACGAAAAAATAATATAAATAATACTTACCTACCTTGGTTATGTTAAAATGCAAAAAAAGTTCATTAAATCGAGTTATTTTAAGCCAAAACCGGAAATCTAGATGGCTGACACGCATAATGATGAAAAAAGCCACAATGCATTTTGTTTAGTTAGAATGTGAAATGGCTTGAAAACAAAACAAAATCACAATACAAAGCAACAAAAACAAAACAAAATCATATTAAAAACAAACAAAAAAAAAAAAAAAAAAAAACAATTGTATGTTTACAAATCAAAAAAAAAAAATTAAAATAATAAAATACCACTACTACAATTTTTTTGCAGTAACCTTACATTATTAGCAACAAAAATAACAAAAACATTGTACTTAAAAGAGTTTATAAAAAAAATGTCGTTCACTTAATGCAATTGTACTTACTACCTGTTTTTATAAAACGTACACAAGTGAGTGAGTGAGAATTTATATTGAAAACAACAATACAAAACGAAAATTTGTTTTTGTTTTCAATATAATTTCTCACTCACTCACTTGCATACGTTTTCTAAAAACAGGCAGTTAAAGTCTTTCCTCTTCAGTTTTGTTAAAAATAAATGCAGTAAGTTTTAACTAGTTGTAAACAAAACAGCAACACACTTAGGTATATACATACATACATACAATTACATGATAGCAGACGCATAAAAAGCAGAATAATTGTTACCCAGCGGGAAAAAGAAGGTGTACGGAGGCCCTCTAAAAGGCCTCTGTACCCCTTCTTTTGGATAAACAAGGCCTTCTCGCTCCATTCCATACTCATATCTTTTTTACACGCGGCCTTCTATGAGGCATTCTTTAGCAGTTACGTAAGAATAGTAATTAAATCAAAAAATTTTTTAAGCAGGCCTGAAGTAAGAAGGTCTTCCGAGTTTTCCCGCTGGGTATCTTTATACCCACACCACCATAGAGGAGGGTATATTATGCGTTTGTCCTGATGTTTGTTACACCTTAAAATATTGGTCCTAGACCAGTGATAGGCAACCTTTACTATTACATTTTGCATTCTTTTTATTTTATACAATGTGTGTGCCACGTACGTAACAGAGAACTGCAAAATCCACTATTTTTGTTGATTTACTCATACGCTATAAATTATATAAACTCTATGCCTGCAAAACAAAGTTCAACGTTGGTAATTTTGACATCGTTTTGTACACATTTTATTTGTGCATGTGTGAGTTTTTTTTTGTTTTTGCTGGTATGATTGTTGTAGGCATAAGTTCAAATAAACTAGTTGTATTGTCCAATTTGTTTTTGTGTTTACCTGATTTTGATCAAATGGACTACTCATTGGACTAGTCCGATGTAATGCAAGCATGGACCATGTCATTGTTAAAAAGTGTTTGTAGTGAGATAACGAAATATCGTCTTTTTAAACGACTTCAAAACTAATCTTCTTGAGAATACCATGGAGAAGTTTTAATACTAGTCCTTTGTAATCCAAAGCTGGGCTATATGGTCCTGCCCTAGGACATCGTAATGTTAAATAGACCATGTTTGGGTTACTTTTGGACTAGTCCTAGTCCCTTGTGGGCTACATTTTAAACGCGTGTTTGGACTAGTCCTATTATTTGCAGGGTATTTTTTTTAAAGCGTAACGAGCAACATTAACAACAATACATTGTACATACAGAACTACTGTACTTTTAAAGAAATGATAAAATATAAAAAAGTCTTCTGTTTATATTGAAATTGTTTCAGCTGATGAATAGTCATCAGAGCAATGATTTTTGTGTATTTTTCTTTGTATATGTTTTTTACCAAAGGAATAATTGACGAACGAAGCTAAACATGGTATGAATGGCAAAGCCAATACGCTGTGCATGACTTGAATGAATTTTAAAGCAACACCGATGTGTGTGGCTGAGAAAGTTTGATTGCTTGAACACATATGAGTGTATTTTATGTTGTTGATTTAATGCGAATTTTTTGCAATCGCACAAAGCCGTTCTCTGGTACGTAATAAAACAGAAAACAAAGGAGCGCGGCCCCCTGAATTTGCCTTTCACTGTCTTAGACCCTTTTTTTAGTATAGCAGTCTTAGCATCACTTTCTGAGTAGATTCAACGATGTCCGTCCGGCTGGCTGTCCATGTAAACCTTGCGCAGAAAGTACAGGTCGCAATTTTGTACCTTAATCATCTCACCAAATTTGTTTAGAGTCGGTCCATATTAAATCGTAGCTCCCATACAAAAAACACTCTCGAAAATAGCTTTTTATGGCATAATTTTCTTATAAAAGTTGGCGTTGATATGAAATTTGGCGTCACGGCAAAGTTTTGTCTAGAAGGTCCAGAGCTTACCATAGGTCCCATAATAACCCCCTCACTTCAATCACTTTAAGACGAAAAAATCTCAAATTCATATGTAGATGTCTAGAAACTATTAGGCACAAAGGACTGTTTTATGAATTTTAACTTTTGTTCTGGCAGGTCCAAGATTGTCCATGAATCCCAAATGGGGTTTTCTCCATTAGCTCCTTTGGGAGCACATTGCTTTCACATATCATCTCCTTCTTAATAATTTGTTTCAGTTGTTTTCTCGTCTTCCCATGTAAGATTTGATTTCACTATCCTTGTTCTTGGATTATCGATCCATTCAGTATTGTTATTCTGCCTTCTATCAGTTTGTTAATCGGTTGTTGTTCCAACAAAGTTCCAGCTAAGAAAATGGTTGGGTCTGCTGTAGCAGGTCCTAGAATAATGGGGCTGACATCTCTCGTTGCCTAGGAACAACGCCCTCCGTTTTTGTGCAGTGGTGGGAAACCTTGCTAATTTTTTATGCTTGGTTTTGTAGGCAACCGTGTTAACCACTACAGCACGTGTCGTGGTCGAGAACTTCCCAAACGAGTACCCTTTTGTCTTTAAATACTATCTAAATACTATGATGTAGGGAATTATATGGTCGTATTTGAACGACTATTATTTTCTTACTTGTTTTTAGTGTACATATAATTAAAAAAAACCTGTTTTCAGTGTGATTAAAAGTCTTTGATTCTCAAACAATGTGGGTTTTTGAGGTACATAGTGTTTTTTGCGTTACAGATTAATAAAACGTATTTAAGTACTTTATTTTTAAGCTTTTTTAGGTACCTGTATGCTTACTAAAAAAATTAAGGAATTAAATTTTATTTGATATTGTTTAATTAAAATTGGTTATTTGTGCATTATTCAAAACAAATTGTGGGTTATGAAATAAAAAAAAAAAACGTTTGGTGGATCTTTTTATTTACACGGCTTTCTTGCATTTGTATACCTTTTATGGGGTTATTGACCCCATATTATGAATACGAATTCCCCGGTGTTATTTCCTTTTGCCCATTTTTACAATTGAATATACATAGGAAAAATAGGAGAAGGGGGAAAACTCCCGGGGAAATTTTATTCATTCAACGAAACGATTTAAAAAATCGATAATATCGTGTTCAGTATCTTAAAAAAAAAAGATTTATTATACATTTTCTTTTCTTATCCTGTCTATATTCTTTATATGTATATGTAAGTTAAGTTTAAGTGTACTATGAACAAAAAATGCACCAAACCTTTTAAAAACGATCGATTTTCATCTATATATATATAAAATAGGATGTGTGTATGTATGTAACGTATGGACTCCAAAACGGTTGGGCCGATTTTGTTGAAATTTTCAGGGAATCTTCAGAATATTCAGGCGGGTGACTCCAGCCTGCGGGCGGAGGGACGGGGCAAAATCCAATTTTCATATTGCACCACCAATGACATCTATATAATTTGGACGATTTTTTCTTTAAAATGATCGCCATGGTCCAACTTAGGTTTTTACGGAAAGAAAATTTTGCACCTCCCACTTTTTTCGATTTACCTAAAATCAAAAAACGGCTCCATCGATTTGATTAATTTTTCTAATAAATGTTCGTATTAATCCATTTTACGTTTTCATCGAAAGAAAAATGTACCACGCCTACTTTTACGCCCACTTTTTCTATTAAGCGCATAACTTGAGAACGGCTTGACCGATTTGGACGATTTTTTAAAATCATCGCCATGGTCCAACTTAGGTTTTTACGGAAAGACAATTTTGCCCCGCCCACTTTCACGCCCACTTTTTTCGATTTACCTAAAATCAAAAAACGGCTCCATCGATTTGACTAATTTTGATTTACCTAAAATCAGAAAACGTCTTCATCGATTTGACTAATTTTTCTTTCAAATGCTCGTATGTTTTTAACGGATTTTAAAAATCGAACGCAAACATTTTTTCTAATTTGGACAGGACAAGGTCTGTCGGGTCAGCTAGTCACATAATAATAATGAAGGTGTAAAATTGATAAATGTTCAGTAGTGGCATTCATGTGTGAAGTTGATAGTTGCAAATTTATTCGACGAAATGTCATAACAATGTTAAATACATTTAGTAGTGTGTATTTTTTTACAATTTATTGTAATCAACGCAAACAGGAGATTTTTTTCAATTAAATTTGAAATATCGAGAAGCGCTTAAGTTTGGATATTCGTATTCGTAATTGGCGAATTTTGCCGCAGATATTCGTTTGCTCTAATATTATGAATTGATATTCGTAACATCCCAGCTAGCATAGGCTGTTTGTTAGACGATTATGTTTAATATACAACTCCTAAAAGAATCTTCTGATGATTATCTGACGATTAACAAAACAAAAAAATCGAATTTTTTTTATTTTATTACTTTTTTATAAATTTTTTGACACGCTCGCTCGACTCCCTGTAAGAGTCATAAAACAATTACTAAATAAGAGCGTTTTTGAAATATGAAAATTCTATTGTCAATACAATTTCAATAAAACAAACCGACCTAAGGATCTGTAAAAAAAAAGGATTTTCCGACATGTAAATTTCATGAAAATTAGAAGTTTTAACATGAAAAAGACGAGTGATGCCCCTTTTTAGGTAGCTCAGTTATACGGCTGAGCATTTCACGAGTTGTAAAATTATCCCCACATGAGTCTCATACGACTCTTGGCATGCTTTTTAAAAGACTCGTTAGATAATCTCTACATACATCACAAACGATTCCCTAGGGAATCGTAAAGCTTTACGATTAATATATGTAAGCGTCTTTCGCTGCGTTATAGAAGAATCTCAGCACGTGAAACAGTTTCTCCCGTGCTAGGAATCGTCGACAATTAAAAAATGAGCTCGTCGACGATCAAAAACACTCTTTGTGAGATTCACAAAAGACTCCTAGACTATTGAAAATGCTAGCTGGGATAACTAGTATGTTCAATGAACATTGTTCATATGTACATATGTAAATATTTGTTGTGTCAAATAAAAAGTTTCTTATTTGAGTTTTTTAAAACAATTCTATATTATTTTTCTCACCACAGATGTCAATGTGGTAAATTATTGAAATTTAACATTCCGGTTGCAGTTATGAAAAGTTAATTTTGATAAATCTACTGATAAACGAAAGTACATACATATTTATTTGTTGTGTTGTCATTTAAATGTTCTTGATAAGTTCAGTTATAAAATTATAAATGTTATAAAAATGCGGCCTAAGATAGTAAAAAAAACTTATGTATATGAATGTTTTTTTTTTGTAGCAAATTGTAAAAGATATGTACTACATATTGTTTATAGATTATTTTGAGTTAATATTTAAATTATTACTTTAATTGATAAGCTTCAGAAGAAAACATATCTCTGTCCAGTACTAATCAGATTTTAAGGTTTTTATATAAATGCATTTAAAACAAGTGAGAATTAATATAAGACTGTTTCTAATCTTCTAAATATGTCATCAAAATGTAAGTAAATAATAAATGAATTTATCGATAAGTCTTTAACGTATACTCCTCGACATTTTTTATTTATTAATTCGTTAATTTAAAATTAGTTTCTGATCTGTGGAGTTTGGACGAAAAATATGGCGTACATACATAGTTGGTACTATGTATTGCAAAATTTGCTTAGCAATATTCTCAGTAGTCACGTTTTTCATTTCGATAGATAAATGGAAGAATGGCGTTTAAATATTTATACATTTTTCCAAAAATTCAATTTTATGTGCAAAAAAGAATTAAAAATTGTCCATGTTTTGTGTTAAATATTTTATGTATATGACTCGCTTGGTACAAAACGGTTAAGTTTTCTAAAAAAAAAAAAAAAATTGGCGTATAGTTTGCATTCTTTTAAACTACAGTTTGGTTCTTTTTCGTCAGAATCAGCACAAAAAAGCAAATTCTTTAATCAATTGCAGGTAATTGGCCGAATTTGAAATTTGACCCCAGGGGTTCCTGTGCTAGAGTAGGTCGATTTTGCTCAAATTTCCACCATTTACGTTTTAGACTAAGCGTTACACTAATTCACTATATCAGGGGTTTTAAATTACCAACTTTGGATTTTCTGTGCCAATCTATTGTGCATTCATATACAAAATATTAATGCCAAATTAGGTCGCCTCAATTCATCCCGTGTGGCCGTTATGGTGCCAAAACTTAAGAGATAGGGGAAATAACCAATTTAGATCAGTTTTAACACAAATTTGACCGATATGTAACAAAAAAAAAAAAAAAAAAAAAAAAAAAACTCCTATCACGGGCGGTTATGTCTTCGCTGAATTGTCGATTTTTCTGTGCAACGAAACGTATTTCTTTATCAAGAATATCAAGGTTTTAAATTCTTAAACTTACTAACCGCTAAAAACCTTAAGATACGATTTTGATTTCCTTAAAGCTTTTAGATAACTTACCACTCACCTAAAAGCTATAAAAAGCTTTTTTAAAACGTCATAACATCAATACATATAACCATAATAATAACATCTGTTAATCACAAATCTTCCAGCAAAATGGACCAGTTATTAAAAAAATTATTCTTATTTATATTAACAAGTAATTAGGGAAACAATTATTTATTAAATTCAAATCCTTTTTTTAATTTTCGTTTTTTTCTTTAGAATGTAAAAAAATCTTAAAGATATATTTGGCTGGGCTGATTTTACTTAATATTCAGTAAGTCCTTTGAAGGAATAAGCAACAACAATAGTCATATAACTACTTACATAAATAAAAATGGGCTGTTTACATAAATTTCTAAATCGTTTTCGTACGACAAAAATTCCATTGGATTTGGATGATGGTTTAGAGACTTTGGAGGAGTACCGCATGAGATGGCGCTCCATACGGGCAATATACTTTACCATGTTCTTAATGTCTTTGGGTTTCAGTATTATATTGACTGGGATATGGCCGTATTTGAATAAGGTGAGTATTTTAATCTAATGAATTTTTTTTAGTTTCTGAAACGAAAACTACGAAAAGTTTTCGAAATTTTTTGTTAAAGATTTCGCAAATCTTTGTCAAGCCTTTAATAAATTTCAAAAGATTGCAGAAATTTTATTAAATTTCCTTAAAGAATTTATAATTTTTAAGAATTTTGAAAACATATTCAGCCCAATTATAAATAAAAATTCCCCGGGAGTTTTCTCCCTTCTCCCATTTTTGCAATAGAATTTAGATAGGAAAAATGGGAGAAGGGTGAAAACCCCCGGGGAATTTTTATTCATAATTGGGCTGAATTCCAAAATCTTTAATAAAGTTTTGGAAAGCTTCAAAAAGATTTTGACAAATTTCAAATATTTCAAAAAAGGTTGAAAAAATTCGACAATTTGTGGTTTTTAAACAGTAAAGTTTAATCAAGGCGAATTGACTTTCAGGTGGCGTTGAAAACACAGCTGTGCTACTTTTTTTTTAAATTAGAGAGAGAATGTCAAAAGTTACTTGTGTTTTTGACTTATCGGCCAACGAAAGCAGCAACAAAATACATTGTTGTGTTTTTGGTGTTGTTAATTGGTGTAGTATCGACACCACCGTTTACATGAATTCGCCTTGAGTTTAATTTTAAAAATAAAAATTTCAAAAAAATTTAGAATACACATATCGTTACCTAAAACGCAAAAGGCCCTATCTGCCATTTGGAAAATTTTACAGGAGAAGCAGAAACTATTTAAAATGATAAATTGTCTTAAACTGTTTATAATTTATTTTTCTTGTAAAACCTACCAGTTTTGATTATTGACAATGTTGCTAATTGTGCAAACTGTTAGTTAGACCTTTTTAGTTAACATTCAAACATTTGTAAATAGGGCCGTTTGTTTTTTTGTTAATGAAATCGCTAATAATGGTCGAAAGACCAGAAAAATGTTCGAAAATTTCTGATTTACATAGCTTCCATAGTTCATTTTATAAATATTTTTATTAAAGAAAATAATGACTTTTTCTTAGCTAGATCCTGCTGCGGGCAAGGAATTTATGGGTCTTATTGTTGCCGCCAATCCTTTGGGCCAAATGATTTTTAGCCCCATCTTCGGTTGGTGGAGTAATAAAATCGGCACCATACGTTTGCCGCTTCTAAGTTCTTTGGCCTTGTTTACTGTGGCTAGTGCTTTTTACTCTTCATTGGAAATGCGCCCCGATAATGTGAAATATTGGATGTTGGCTTCACGTTTCTTAATCGGTGTTAGTTCGGCCAATATTGCTGTCTGTCGCTCGTATTTATCGGCCGCCACTCGTCTTAGTGAACGTACAAAAGCTGTTTCTATGGTTTCACTAGCTCAGGTCTTGGGTTTTATTATTGGCCCGGGTTTGCAGGCCCTGGTGACGCCTTTAGGAAGTGATGGTTATGTTTGGCTGTGGGGCGGCATTGTCTTCAATATGTATACGGCTTGCGGCTGGATAAATGTTTTGATGAGTATAGGAAATTTTGCAATGTTTCTGCCAGGAATATTTGAGGTAAGAAAAGGAGTGCAAAGTTAAACGCCTTAATCGAGCTTTATTTGAAAAGGGAATTAAAGTAATACAAATTTTACACATTTCCCTTTACTTAGGAACGCAAAGTAGCTGCCCGTGAAATTATGATAATGCAGGGTAAAACTTCGGAAAAGGAAACCTGGAAGGCTATTAAACCTGATTATATATCAGCCTGGACCTTAATAGTGGCATTTTTTGTTTTGGTCTTTAATTTTGTTTTACTGGAAACGTGAGTTCAAAAAAAAAAAAAAAACTATAAATCTTTTATTCAATTTGCTTTTCTACAGCTTGGGTACCTCTTTAACCATGGATCAGTTTGCCTGGACGAACGATGAGGCTTTATGGTATATGGGCATAGTTATGTCAGTAGGAGCAATAGTGGCTCTTATAACCTTTGTGGCCATTAATCCTTTATGCAAAGTTTTCCCCGAAAATCAGGTGTTAATATGGGGAGGATTTTCGTTAATGGTTTTGGGTCGTGTACTCTATATACCCTGGGGTGATGGACCGCCCAAAATTGCAGAAGTCTACAATGTTACCATACCTTTAACAGGTAACTCTACAGTTGATCTTACACCTGATAATGAGATCTTCTTGGGCTGTCCGAAAACACAAGAATGGTGCGCCACAACACCGGCCTTAACTTTAACACAATTTATAATTGGTTATGGTTTCACCTCGATCGGTTACCCAATTGGGGTGACCCTAATACAGACCATATTCTCCAAAGTTTTAGGTCCCAGGCCTCAAGGAGTATGGATGGGTCTAATGACGGGTTCAGGTTGTCTGTCAAGAGTTTTTGGTCCGGTATTTGTAGGTTCCATATATACACGTTTAGGTACCTACTGGACTTTTGGTATAACTTCTATTATGATGTTAGTTTCCATGATATGGTTGTTAATAGAGAGGTAAGTTTTAATAGCAACAAATAATTCTTATTCATATACATATTATTAAATTTTTTACAGAAAACGTTTAATACCTCCCAACTTTGACACCCCAGAGCCAGTGGAATTAAAGAACCTAGGTTCTGTGAAGACAGAAAAATCTCCTGCAGGTTCTTTAAGAGACTTGGAGGCAGAACCTAATGGTCATATTGAAGAAGACTTTAAACTATTAAATATTAATAAAACAGTTGTTATTGTATCTTCCGAGGAGAAGTAAATTACATATTTAGCAATAATTTTATTTTTTTAAAGAAATCGAATTTATGTATATGTAAATTCTTTAAGTACTTTAATAGGTTTTTAAAAGTATATATAGTATTAATTTTTTTGGTTTATTGCTTATTTGTATATGTATGTAATTTAAACCAACTGCCTTTTATGTTTAAAATAAAAAACTTGGTTAAGTGCAATTTTTATAAATATTTAAAAAAAATTTGTTTTTTTTTTATTTAAAAGTATTTACGTACATACATTTTAAAGGGAGTTACGAAAAATTTGATGAAAAACGGAGCCGCAACTAAAGTTGGTATTTTTAAGCCTAGTTGGTTTGTTTTTATAACAAGCATCCTTTTTGGAATTTCCAGCATCAAGCCAAAATAATTTTTGTATGAAGCTTAAAAGCACTTCAATTCAATGTTTGAAATATCAAAGAAATAATCGAATGCAGCAGATGCCAGTCGCTTACTTGGCAATTCACTTTGGTCAGTGCTGAAAGAGATGTGTTACGCATTTCTAAACTAGTCCACAATGTCTAGATTTGCTTGCAATTATAATGAACCACTAATCTGTTTTAAGGCGTTTTTTTAAATCTCTTGTAAGAGATTGAATTTAAGGAAGCAAAGGTCTGTTACAAATAAGTCAAGGTTGGACGCCTCTGCGCCTACTAATTTCCGTTACGAAATAAGGATTTCAATAGTGCACGGCTACGATTAAACCTATTTGTAGCAAGTGTACAGAAAATAGTCAATTAAACCGCAACATCCTGGATCTTACAATTTCTTTAAAAGGCATTGCAGTGTTTTGCAAATTTCTGTACAAAGCCTCCTCTTTTCCATTATTTCCGTTTCTTTATGCATCTTGACGATCGTATATGCGAGCCGAAGAGCAATACGCCGCTCTTATAACGACAATTTAATATTCGATCCGAAACAACTCGACCAAAGAAGTCGCTTGATAGCCAAAAATTTAGAGCTTGTTAGGAAACTAATGGATCGATTTTATATATTTCATATTTTAAAATCAGCGGCGTTGCCTGATTTCGTTGCTGGCGACACAGCTTCAGGGGGGCCACTCTCTTTTGCAGTGCAAAAGGAAATGTTAGCATATCTAGTGATTGGTAGTCTTTAATACGTTTGCGCTTCGTTTTTTATTTTTTTGCAAATCATCACTATTTATTTTAGTAAAATTTTCCAATTTCAAATTTTTTTTTACATATTTTGACATTCGATTACTGTCAATCTGATCCATCTTTAATTTTCATTTACAAAAAAATGTTGCGCATGTGATAGAGTACCAAGTTGGCATTTAGCATTTGCATCGAAATTGTATCGCAATAGGGAGTAGCCCTACAGTTGTGTTGCCATTCGTAATCGACCTATTAATCTCTGTGCTATCCAGAATGTTAATTTTCCAGTCAGATTACGGCTGAGTTCCTAAACATCATAATACTTTGCAGTCAAAGTCAAAAAAGTATCATAGAGTTTAACTATATCTAGTTTGATTATTGTGTACGCATCGATATTGTTTTTAGTGAACTTTGGTACAGATAACATTGTAAAATTTTTCACGGTTGCTTAGTAGAAAGCACTTAAAAAAGCGAGTTGCTTTGCAACTGATGTTTTGGAACTCACCCTACCTATACTTCCTCGAGAAAAACCAGTGCAGTTTTTCCAGAATGTACAGCAAGTTCCATTTCCTGTTCCCCAGAACATTCAGACTGCTGGTTTGGAACAATGTTTTTAATCATGGAATTTCAGCCTCCAATCACAAGTTAGATTTTAGAATACATATACTCGACTAGCCCAGGGGAGGGGGATATGAGTGCCATGACCCCCATTTGGATCCTAGCTTGTTTAGAATATAATAACTATTGAACCTTTAATTGGATTAATTAAAGAACTACGATTAAAGCTAAAACTTATACTACTACTTTTGCATGTCTTTTTTTGCTGGGTACGATTGAAGTAAAAACTAGTATTTTTAGGGGACAACGCTGAAGTATAAAAAGGCAGTTTAAAGAACTGTGATTAAATCTGAGTTAATACTAATGAACGCTAAAAAATAACGATTTAAAATATAATTTGATTCTTTTAAGAATTATGACTGAAGCTTACAACAATGGACTCTTTAAAATAGAACAATTAAACTCGACGAATTATTTCCTATTGAAGAACCCTTTTAAACGAATTATTTGAATACTGTTATTATAGTAATTTACCGCAGTATATAATCAAGCCAAAGTAACTATCACTGCGTGCTAATTATCGTTATACTAAAAACGTTAAACAGAAACATTTTGCCTTAAAAATGAGAATTAAATATACCGAATAGTCTTTCAACAAAAGCGAAACTAAAAAGTAGCAAAATAAAAAAACTACCATGGATCGCTGGGAAAAAAGTATTGCTGTAGTAACTGGTGCCAGCTCCGGCATAGGAGAAGCCATTGTTAAAGATCTTTTAGCGGCCGGTTTAACTGTTGTAGCCTTGGCCCGCCGCAAGCACCTAATCGATGAATATGCTAGTGAATTACCCGAAGATCAGAGAGAACGTTTGCATGTTGCAAAATGTGATGTTTCCTGCTTGAGTACGGTAAATGAAACATTCGATTGGATTGAAGAAAATGTAGGTGGTGTGGATATTTTAATTAATAATGCAGGACGTTTTGCTATGGGTCAATTGGCCATCATGGATCCAACTGAAATTCATGATATACTACAAGTTAATGTTATGGCTGTTGTCTATTGTACCCAGAGGGCATTTAAATCCATGCAAGAACGTAACGTAGATGGTCATGTTGTCGTTATCAATAGTACTTTGGGTCATAGTATTGGAAATTTTACTCAAGTACCACCCTTGTTTAATATTTACCCACCTAGTAAATATGCGATAACTGCTATAGCAGAAATTTATCGTCAAGAATTCAAGGGTTTGGGTACTAAAGTCAAGATAACTGTAGGCGAATGTTATTTTTATGTAAATTGATTTATGCAATTAAATTTTTATTATTACAGAGTGTAAGTCCCGGCATGACCGATACCGAAATTTTGCCTGAGGAATTAAGAAATGATGTTAATGCCATACTTAAGCCGGAAGATGTCTCACAATGCGTTTTATACGCTTTGTCAACTCCGCCTCATGTACAGGTACATGAAATTACTGTAAACCCTATTTAAGGAGATGGGCATGTGTTTTATGAAATTCATGCTTGAGATTTTTAATGGTTCGGAATATGTATACATATTTATTTATTACAAGCTGCTATCTCCTGTTGCTGACCGGGTTTGACCTAAATAAAAAAAGCAGGGCCCGGAAAAACTATTGCTTTGAGCTTTTTTCTTTTTTTTTTAATATTTCAATTTTGTGGACACATATTTTGAATAAAGCTACACAGAAGGAAATCAAATTTATCAATCAAAATTATTTCAACCAAATTGATTTTATTCTTTGATTTCAAAATGATTTCAGTGATTTCAGATGATAATGTGATGGGCTGTATATTAAATTGTTTTTTGCCTTTTAATTAAAGAATGAGAAATGGAAATTAATTCATGTTGGCAGAATCTTAAGTGTAAAACTGAGAACCTTTTCAACGAAGTTAGTGAGAGAGCAGGTGTACAGGACATTTGATGTGAGAACAGCTAAACGAAGACACTGGAAGAAAATCGAAGGAAAATAATTTATTTTTAAGGAAAGTTTTAAATTTAAATCCTTACTGAATCACTTAATAAATGCCAGAAATTATATTTTTCTCTAAGTTAAAGTAAAAAAAAAACCACTGGTTATTTTAGTTTTAATTTTAAACACAGAATAATTTTTATATGTATATTTTTTTTGTTTAAATTTCTATTTTGTTATTATTGTTATTGTGTTTAATTAAGGGTATATTATAATATATTTATTATTTTGTTTAAGGTTTATTTATATGAATTATACAAAAATATTTAAGTGATTTACTTAAACTACAATTTATTCTTTTAAGAAGTATTCAATTTTTGAATTAAATTTGTGTTCATTTTTCTTCCTTATTTTAAAGAATGATAATCATATTTTAAAATTCATTTAAGAACAACAAACTTTATTTTTCAATGTGTATAATAAACTTTAAAGAAAAATATGAGATTAAATATTTTAATAAAAAAAAAACAATTTAAAAAAATTAGAAAAAATTTTAATAATTAAAACGATTATTATTGCATTTTAAGCAAATAAAATAAAAATTATATTAAAGAAAAAAAAAAACTTAAAAATAATATAAAATATACAGGAATGTGATGGAAATCGATTCCGAAAATAAAACGATTTAAAACCGAAAATTTCAGGCCCAACTATAATATGCATTAGCTGGCTTCAGCAGCTGTGCGAATACCTGTTAATCATATGCCATCTGCTCATTATTGGTTTGACCTACTGATCATTTAAAAAAATATTGAATAAGGTATGGGGTAAATAGTTTTTAAATACCCCCTTCCTAAATCCAGAACCTGTTTCACGAAATTTTTTATGGTTTTTGAGATATTAAGCAATAATTTTGCACCATATCAACAACATATTTTAAATGTTTTAAAGTATTGTTTTGCTTTACAAGCCACTATTTTTGTCGATTGCAGACTACCTCACACCAAAACGTAGAAAATACATTTTTCTCTTGCTTTGTTTCATTGCCGTAAGAAAAACAAGTAGCTAAAGCGAAATTAACAACAAGATAATAAATTTCACTCTTGCTTTGCTTATTTGCCATAAGTAAAAAAAGGGTTACTGCAAAATAAAACGACAACAACTCAAAACACAGCAGTAAGTATAGGTATGCAGCACAAAAAGCTACTTTTAAGAAATAAATTTAGAAGAGTGGCGTATGGGGCAAACATCAATAGTTATAATTTTCAATAAAATACTATTAACTTCTAACTTCATTCATGAAAGTTCACAAAAATTTACATTTTTTTCGAAAAATCTATCTTCATTATTGTTTTTCTCCACACCGACTTTTTAAAATTTGCGCAAACCAACAATGAACTGACGTGCGTCAAACCATATTGAACTTAGCCCATTTACGCTTGCTGTGCCAATTTGGGAACACTTCATTATTTGCGGCTTATGACAACGTTTTTGACATTATTCAATATATGTTTGCATAATCGATAAATTAAAAGTTCAGACATTTCTATAACATCAAAAAAATTTTTTTTTTAAAGTGACCTCGTGCCAATTTTGGTACACCTCTTTAATTTCCAAAAATTTTATTTTTTGTTTATATGTAATGAATTTAATAATAAAATAACAAATATTTTATTTTTTGTTGTAGTTTTTGTTTGGGCTTAAATGGGTTAAGAAAACTTTTTGTTAAGTTTTATCAAACTGTCATTTGTGTAAGCAAAGTGCGAAACTGATCGCACATTCCGTAAGGAATCAAATATTTTTTGATTTTGTTTTTAGTTTTTTAAATGCATTTTGTTAATTTTTGACAGTAGGTTAAAGAAGCTCATGCATATTGTTGTTGGGCCTTAAGTTTTCAGTATTTTTAAAAATTGGTTTCGTTATTTCCTGTCTTTATTCTTTTTTTTATTTAATATAATAATAATTAAACTCTATTTTATAACAAGAATTAAGACTTTTTTATTTAGAACTGGATTTTTAAATCGAACTAAACTCATCAATCCGTTTAAAAACGATCGTTTTCAAATCAATCGATTTTCATCTCATACCTAATAAACTATATTTCAAAACAGCAAATGAAATATAGTATACATGAATTTTATGCCGGGAATAAATCCATGTAAAGTAACAGAGTTAAGGAGTAAAATTAACAAGAAGCGATTTGAAAGGAAATTTGAAAGTTTTTAACAAAATTAAACAAAAAAATATTTGAGCAAAACAAAAGTTATCAATTTTGAAATCGTTTCATTTATTACTTTTTGAATTAAAAAACAGTTTTATTAAAAATAAATAGAGAAAAAACTTAAAAACTCAACAAAATAGTCACAGCATTATAGAGAAATTCTATTTTATATTAAAAATTTATAAAAGAAAATGTAGTTAAAAGTTTATTAAAAAAACGAAAATCCTCATCTAAAAAGCCTGAGTTGTATTGAAACTGAGTATCAACGTTTTTCCGCTTTATTGCTTAGAGGCACCGACAGACGTGTACGCAACGTATGTGTAGTAGATGTTGTAGAAGATGAAGTTTTACCCTGGACTTTATCATGCGATTTGGCATTACTGTGTTGGTTATCAGTTGGTAGACCAGCTATAGATTGACGTCTAGTGGCCAAACGTTTTCCTGTTAATGTTGTGCTAGCCGTTGTCGTTTGAAGTGTTGAGTCCTGTTTTTGATTTAAAACGTTTTTAGAGGTTACGTTATTGTTATGATTGCTGCTGGTGTTGTGATTACTATGGGCAGTGTTGCTATTGCTTTCATTACGTTGACGTTTCGAGGCAGGTTGTTGTGTATCTAATGTCGAGATTTGACCGGGTAAATTAGATAATAAGTTGATGTCGAAGTTGTGTTTAGTAAGGGCGAGGGAGAATGGAAAAATAATTTATGGTTTTTTATACATTTTCACTTACAACTAAAGTTTTTTTTTAACGAATACAAAACAGATAAAAACAGCGTTAAAATATTAAATTAAGCTGCTCAGATGGGCTGAGTTCCAAAACATCATAATACTTTGCAGTCAAATTCAAAAATGTATCATACGAGTTTAAAGAAAATGTTCCGTTAAACTCCTCTGGAACGGATTCTGGAAGCTCTCGCGTTCCGAAGTCTTGTGAATAAGGCTCAATAAGCTTTGTAATACCCTGGCGATATGATTTAAATGGTGCGCAAAATGACCCCAGGAAATATGGCCCCAAAAGGAAAATGAAAAACTGCCCCAAAATTTTACATGAGACACAACAACACGCAATTTTGGCGAAATTTTTTTGTTTTTTTGGGGTTATTTTTAATTTTTTCGTTAGGGTGTTTTTGCATTTTAAGTGGAATGAAAAATGACCCCAATATCAAGGAATGAAAAATGGCCCCATATAAAATCCCAATTTTTACTTTGGGGCTATTTTTCGTCTACGAATAAAAAATGTAAATTTTAAGAAATGAAAAATTACCCCAAACATTTTCACACAAATTTTATAAAATTCTATGTAAAAGTTTCTAGGGATAGTATAAAAAACCCGAATTCTTATACCAAAGTAGAGAAAATCCTTGTCGGTTATGCAGAGATGCTTTAGTTAGCGAAGCCGGTGTTTGTTATACCATAGAGGAAAAAATCCTTGAGCCCGGCCGAACTCCGGCTATTAAGAGAAGCTTTACTAAGCGAAGCCAGAGTTCATTATACCATAGAAAAGAAAAACCTAGCGCACGACCGAAGGCCAGCTATGTAGTGAAGCTTTAGTGAGAGAAGCCAGTGTTCGTTATACCAAAGAGAAGAAAATCCTTGCGCCCGGCCGAAGGCCGTCTATAACGTGAAGCTTTAGTAAGCAAAGCCAGTGTTCTTTTTACCATAGTGAAAAAAATTCTTGCGCATGGCCGAAAGTCCAACCATGCTATCAATCGTACGATTTTTAAAACCAAAACTGTATAATTATCCGGATTTTAATGGCCTGTTCGTCGATAACGAATGAAGACTTCGTTCGCATAACTAACATGTAAAACAAAAACAATATTTAATAATTTGTTTCTGTTTTAAATGTAATTTAAGCGAACGAAGTCTTCATTCGCTATCGACGAACAGGCCCTAAAATCGGGATTCTAAATTTGGGATTTTTAGTTTCGGGCATATGAACTCCACCGAAAACGTTTAATGTAACTTTCTTTGTGTTCTTTTTGGCTGTAGGAAAAATCGCCCAAAAAAATAAATGAAAAATCGCCCAAAAAAATCCATGTAAAATTGGGCCTGAATTCATATGAAAAGTGACCCAAAATTGTTGGGTGATTTTTCCTTTTTTAAATTTTCATAATGAAAAATCACCCAAAAATATTATATGAAAAATAGCCCATTTTTTCGTGCATACTATTTGTCTAAATCATTCATTATTACTATACGACGAATTCCTAAATGTTATTTATGAAAATAACGGGACATATTGCAAAAAGGTGGCATGTCATAACGTCCAGTGTCATAGTGTCCGTGGACAAACTTGAAAGCATAGCTTACAAAAACAAGTACCGGCTTCGCTAGCTAAGGCTTCTCTGCACAGCCGGCCTTCGGCCGGGGGCAAGAATTTTCTCCTCTATGGTATAACTAAAACCGGCTTCGCTAACTAAAGCTTCTCTGCCCATCCGGCCTTCGGCCAGGCGCAAGGATTTTCTCCTCTATGGTATAACAAATACTGGCTTCGATAAATAAAGCTTATCTGCGAAGTAGGCCTTCGTTTGGAAACAAGGCAGATTTTAGAAGCTTTACTTAGCGAAACCGGTACTTGTTATACCATAAAGGAAAAAATCCTTGCGCCCGCCCAAAGGCCGTCTGCGCAGAGAAGCTTTAGTTAGCGAAGCCGGTCCTTGTTATATCATAGAGGAGAAAATCCTTGCGCGAAGCCGGTTTTTGTTATACCATAGAGTAGAAAATCTTTGCGCCCGGCCGAAGACCGGCTATGCCGATACGCTTTAGTAAGCGCTGCCGGTATTTGTTACAACATAGGGGAGAAAATCCTTGCCACCCAAAAGTGTTTTCGTTATATGTTTAATATATGCACCCAGAGAAAAAACAACAAAACCATTTTTAAAAAAATATTGACCATATTATGTTTAATTAAACCAAATCATTGTCATTGTCACCATAATGTGGTTATGGTAAAATAAGTTTCTTTAAAAATAGTTTTGTTGGTTGTGACCATAATAAAACATTTTTTTCTTTTACATTTGTAAGTTACTAAATTTATATGAATAATAAACACTGTTTTGCAAATTGGGTAATTTTTAATTTTTTTTTTTTTTGGGAAAAAATTAGTTTTTTCTTTTTGGGTCATTTTTCATTTTTATTTTGGGCTCTTTTTCGTTTCTTTTGGGCAAAATTTCATATATAACTTTTTGGGTTATTTTTCATGTTCTTTTGGGCGATTCTTCATTTGGGCGATTTTTCATTTTTTTTTTTGGGCCATTTTTCTTTGGGCGATATTTCCTACAGCTGTTCTTTTTTGGGGTTCAAGTTCATTATAAATTTTGAGGTGATTTTTCATAATGAAGAATAACCCCAAATTTGGGTTATATTTCATTTTATTTTTAGGGTTATTTTTCATTTTTTTTGGGCTTTTTCATTAAAAAAATGGGGCCATATTGCATTATGGAAAATATCCCCGAATTTGGGGTCAATTTTCATTTATTTTTGGGGCCATATTTCGCAGCGCCGATTAAAATAATTAGCCAAACGTTTTGGAACTCACCCATAACTTTCATTATATGTATAACCAAAAAATTTCTTTATCTTTTTGTGTAAGGGAGTTTTTTTTTTTTTTTTAATAGACAACTTCAGAAACTTTAAAAAAGATTAATTTTTATAAAAAATCAATCCAAATTTTTAATATTTTTATTCAGGCTAAAGTTCATCAAATTTAATTTTCATTAAATTAAAAATATTAAAAATTTGGATTAAAAACCATAAACAGTTCGATAAAATAACCACAATACTAATTATTGACATCAATTTTCTTTAAAAATGTTTACTCTCTTTTTTCAATGGGAAATTTCAATCTATTAGTGCCATTATTACAACTTGGCGTTAGTTAAAGGAAGGATTTTGTAGTGCGTATAAAAAGTAATTTCTTATTTTAACTTTAGTTTAACCTACCCAACAGGATTGACTTTCCTTTATCATGTCGCTCACTTTTTTATGTTAAAGCAAAGTGTAATAATGGCCCTTAGTGTAAGAGTTATTTTTTATGTGTTGAAAGTATTAATTTTTGGTAAGACATTAATTTTTTTGAAGAAATGTTTTACTCTATTTGTTTTAAAGTAATTTTCCATATAAAATTACAATTACTTTGTTTAGCCGTGACGAGTGCCAAACTGGTTCTTTTAACTTACATTAAAAACACACTTGCAAAATTTGTTTTTGTTTTCAATGTAAGTTAAACGAACGAGCTTTGCGCTCATTATCTACAATAATAATTTGTTGCTTTTACGCCAAATCGTGGGCGCATGCATAGTGCCAAATTATCTACAAACAGGCAGTAAAAAAATTTTACATTCTTTGGGGAAAAAAGTAATTTTTTATGGAAAATTCCCTTCTTTTATTTAAAAATAAAATCTGTTCTAAATTTGTTTCTCTTTGTGTAAAAGAGAAGAGTAATTTTTAATTGTATGTACATGTAAGTTAATTTCCTAAAAATTGCTTAAGAGAATATTTTTCTTTAACAAATTATAAATTTGTTATAAAGAATTAAAAAGTTCTATAAAAATTGTACAAAAGAGAGAGAGAGAGATATTTTCTAAAGAACATTTTATATAAGAGAAAATGTTTGAAATTGTTTATAGGAGAAACGTTTTCTAAAAAATATAAAATTAATATCCATAACAAAAAAGAAAGATAATTTTTAAAGCTTATAGATCCTTTTAGCTAAATCCTGACTAGAGCACTGCAGCATTTTAATAAAAAAAAATTCTTAGATATACGGCCATGTTCTTCTGTTAATCGAAATCGAGTAAAATTAAAATCAAAGAAAATTTGGAGTAGTTTTACATGATTTTAAGAGTAAGTAGAAAAACTACAAGTGGTACTTAATGTATGATGTATAGAAAACGGAATATTTTTATGAACCTTTAAAACAGTAGTGTTTTGAAAATTTTTTCGATTTAAATTTTACTCGATTTCCAGAATATGGCTGATAGTATTAAGATTTGCTATTGACTTTCTAAATTCAACATGTGACCCACCACAGCAGCATTTTTAAAACGAGTTTCATTAGGAGTTTCGAATTACACTTCAAGAATATATAAAGATTATCAACATTAAATACATCTCCCTCTATTTAGAACGAGGACTTCATTCGCCTAACTTATATTTCAAACAAAAACCAATTTTTAAATATTTGTTTTTGTTATAAATATAAGTTAAGAGAGCGAAATTTTTGTTCGAAATCGAGAAACAGACCTTTGAATTTATTTCAGAAACATTGGTCTAAGAAAGCTTTGATTTTATGATAATGGTGTTGAATAATCACGAAATAGGAGATAAACACGTAATCATCACTACCTTAATCGAATCGAAAAAAGATTTAAAACTATTTATAAACAATACTAAATTTTATTTAAAATGCCCAAAAAGAACTTCTATAAGAAAGACATTTTTTGTTGAAGATTGTTTTTCTACTAGAAAGACTAAACATCTTTGTAGAAAATCAATCGATTATGCAAAGGCCAATTTTTGAAAAACAGTTTTATACAAAAAGTGCAAAGAGAAAATAACACTTTTTTCAATAAAAGAAATAACTTTCTAACACTAATGGCCATTTTCTCATTAGTCAATTAACTTTTTTCCCAACGAAAAACTGCACATTAAAGAAATTTGGTTTTCTCAATGTCTCATTTGCTTTGATTTTATCGCAAAGCTAACCGGCACTCATCTGCCAATTATTTATTTTCCTTTTATTTGTCGTACAGATAAATTCAATCAGCTGACTCCCAACTTTTACATGTATTTTGAGTGGCATTGCCAGCTGAAAACAATGTTTTTTGTCGGTATATTGAGAAACCCAAAATCGTTAACCCAATGAAATATCAAGCTTCAAACGTAGTAAAATTATAAAATGTTTTATTTGTACTCATATGGAGCCGTAACTACAAAAAAGCTTAAGCGACATCATTTTTAATTTTCGTTTTTTTAATAAATGACTTTATTGGCAACACTTGCATCATCTAAAATGTCATGGTCACACTAATGCTGGGTACACACTATGCAACGCATTTACGCAATCTAGTGAATTAAATTCCTTTTCATTCATTCCAGATTGCATCAACATCAAAATCCTTTGTTATTTTGAGATTGCATTGATGTAGAATGCAATGTGTGTACCCAGCATAAGATATTGTTACGATTTTATAGCAAAAACAATTTTATCTTGAGCGACAACCTTCATACAAATTTTCTATAAAATAGATTAATTTTTACTTGTGGTGATGCAGCGTAAAAAGCGTTGCTTGGTACTTAAAGCGTTCCAATAATTTAAAATTTTAAATAATAAGCGCACATTTATGCACTACACAATAGGGATGCCAAACGGGAAATCACGAATCCTGAAATCCCGGGACTTTTCGGGATTGATAAATCCCGAACCCCGGGATTTATTTTTATTAATCCCGTGATTTTTAATATATCAACTTTTGTGTACAAAAATGTTCGTTTTTATTGAATTTTTATACTCTATACAAAAAAAAAATATTAAAAATTATATTTCAGTGTTGTTTATTTAAAAAAAAATCCCGAATCCTGGGATTTTCTAAAATCAATCTTGATTGGCATCCCTACTACACAATTAAGGAAGAGTCACATAGAATCCTTTATAATTTATACGTCGCTTTTTTAACTGACACTTACGTAACAATGGAGGAAGGATTGCGTGCCCAATGACAATTTTATTTATTTTATTTTTGGTGACACGCAACACAAAAATTAAATACTAAAAAAAAAAACAAATCAAAAAACAAACCGATAGCTTTCAACAACTCAACGTACGTTAAAAGTTGTCCAACTTTAGTGCTATTCGTTAAGGGAGATGTATAATATGGGCCAAGACTCATAAGAAAGTCTGTATATCAACTTAGTTGTCAGTTGAAAAAATCGACGTTTAAGGTACAAAGGATTCTATGTGACTCGGCCTTAAGCCATGCAGAGATAAAGAAAGTGAATGAACTCTTGAAAACGAGTTTTAAAAATGAAAAATAATATAACATTTCAAGTGTCACCAGTTTTTATATGCGTGTGAGTCAAAAAACGTATTGCTTGAAAGTGGGAACTCACCTACTGTATATTTATTTCTTCCTTACAAATCTGATACGTTTGAAACTCTATTTTTCATTGGGGTAGAACGCAAGCTAGTTTTACAAATCATGCAATGAGTTAAGGCGAAAACGCGTGTTGTGGACGTCCTGCTTAGAATTAAGAAAAAAAAGGAGATTTACAAATCAAGAAAAATATACATAAATGTTTGGTATATTCCATTTTTAACGCTGTTTTTTAAAAATTTTTTTTTTCATTTAGGTTTGCAATATTGAAATTATTCAATTAACTAATAAAACGAAAATACATTTAAACTCATACAAGACATAAATAAATCACTGTATAGTATCAGCACTATAATTACTACTACTACTACTACAATTAGTAATAACATTATCGTTATCATTATTATTTGTAAGTTCTTCGTGAATTTGTGAAACAACGAAGGGGTGATGTTCATGAATTTTAAACACATTTTTATGTTCATGCTTATCGTGGACAACATCATAATTATTATCATTTTTAATATTATTGGCAGCACCATCAACATCTCCTCTATTATCATCTGCAGCATTTAAATTAAGTTGTAATTGGGAGAAGAAAATTGTGTTTATTGTAGTTTAAAAAACAAAAATAAGAAAAAAATATTTAAACAATAACCAAATCATTATTTTCTTTACACATTTAAAGCCAAATGTTTGATGGTTGTTTTATAATTTTGATTAAAAGTGATTTCTTTTTATAATTTTGTTACAATAAAATACTGTAGTTAAACGTGACTGAAGATGATCCGGGAGGATGATGATATGTAGCGCATAGATGTTATTGAAGGAATGATAAAAATGAAAACGCCTTTTTGCCAAAACCAATTTGAAAAAAGAAACTTATTTTTTTCTTTTAATATGTATAAATGAATGATTATATTTACATGAAGACTTGGGTGAGCTACACAGTTGTGTCTTTTGCGGGTTAAAATAGATAAACAAATATAAAAATTCCAACTTACCTCTCGTAGAAAGTCTTCGTTTAGCTGCTTGTGTTTTAGATTCTTGCTCATTTTTAGCTTTGGTTTCGGATTTCTTTTCTCCATTGGCCGTTCTCTTAAGACTATTGGTTTTCTCTTTGGCCTCATCTTCCTGTGTGGCAGATTTTTTTGCAACACTCTTGCCATTTGCTAATTTTTCTCCAGCTGCACCGTTTACACTAACATTGGCATTAGCATTGACACTTGAACGCTTAACGGCGGTAGATCTTTTTGTTGGAGGCTGCATTGAATTTTTACTTTCACTGGCTGTTCCTTTATCCTCTTTATTTTGGCTCATTCCATTAGCATTATTCAAACTCGGTTGTAAAAGTTTTTGTGGTGATTTAAGCTTTTGTTCGTCTTGCTTGTGTATACCCACTTCAAGCCAATATTTTAATTGAGCTTCACGCTGTTTAGACATTAATTCTTGTCCTTCCCTGTATTTACTTAAGATACCCTGAAGTTTTTGTACAGTTTTGTAAAAAGCTTCGGGTGATACCAGGCCATAATCATACAAAGAACACATGTGCAGAATAAAATTCCGGTAAATATTTTTGCGTATAATTTCATGTCCATTTGCATCGAGAAACATTTCACAGGCCAAAGGCAATTGGCAATCGCCTACATAGCCATGTTTCATGACATGAAGATTCCATAATTTCATTAGCTCCTTTTCTCCCTCATTGACATCAGTGAATTCATCGATCATTTGTATGGTCTTTTGGCGCAACCACAAGGGATCACTTTCACCTTCGGAATCGATATCGAGTTCTTTGGGATGTACTGGTAGACAGGTTTCGGTGTGGTGATAAAGTCTAAAAATAAAAAAAAGTGAACAAAAAGAATATCAATAAAAATTGGGTTATTTTACTTACCTATTATGTCCAGTTATGTAGGGCCTCTGATTACTTAAATCATCCTCATCTAAAACCAAAAATTCATCCAAACAGGTCTTTTGACGCCTGGGACGACAAACCAATAGATTCGTTACCGTTGTGCGACGTACAGGTCCGCACGTACGAGCAAATGAACAACCTGATGGTCCAGCCAAATCATACGGTGAACCCGCATAAGAACCATCATAGGAATCATTAATGGTCACATCAATTCTAGCACCATTTTGAGCAGCTGGCTGATAAGTGAAATTGAATCTGGCATGACATAATTTTAAATGTTTTAACAGCGAATACAAACGCATGCAATCCAAGCCACACCAAGGACAAATAACCTCTTGTGTGTATTCAGTTTGTTGACGGGTATTGTTGCTATACAAAAAATTATACACAATTTGTATTTTTTCCGTTTTAGCCAAAGGCTTTAATATCGAGATGTTATTGTTGTTCTTGCCTGAGGTTTTAGCTGGAGCTGTGTTGGTCAATGTTGTTCCCTTAATACAATTATTATTGTGATTGATTTGTTCATTATTATTTGTGGTATTGGTATTCTCACAACCAATCCCATTGTTAATATCAGTAAATGCACAATATTTATCCATTTCTTTAGCAGACATTTCTTTGGGCAATTCTTCGGCCGACCAAGTAAGCCGAAACTTTAGTGTGGGATATTGTGTGAAGACATCAAATTTCATAGTAATTGGAATGTAATTGTCGGGTAAAGTTTCCCAGCTACGTTTCTTTGGTGAAAATGATTTAATACTAGTTGAATTAAGCTCTTGTAAAGCAGCCTCATAGTCACCCTCCGGTATACAACCGCTATTTTTCTCATAAATAATTAATTCACAGCCATATAATTTGGTTGAGAGTTTTAAACGCTTACTAGGGGTATCTGCAAGAAAAAATTTATTTAAATTAACTTTTTTTTAAATTACAAATTTGTATTTTAATTTATAAAATTATGTTTGAAAACTTTTTTAGAAATTTAAAGTTTAATCCGAATCTAGAAATTTGTATAAGCAGTTCAAAATTTCTATTTAATAAAGTTTTTCCAAGTTCACCTTGATTTCCAACTGGGCCATTTGAAATTATACCCTCCTGACCTAATGGTTTAACTTTAATACGAAACAATAATTTGTAAATAGTGTGTTGATCACCCAAGGGATGCAAAGATTGAGCAGGTAATGAAATGGCAGTAAATTGTTGCAAATTATCAAGAGGATTATAAATAACACTGGAACTATGAGTCTGGAATTAAAAATGTTTATAAAGGTTCATATTTTTTTAGTCTCAGTTAAAAAAAAAGCATAAAACTGACCAATATTTCTTGAAAGTCTGATGTACTGTCTTTACGTTTACTTTTAGTTATTTTATACAAAGTAGATTCCACCGTTACCATATCGCCCTCTTGCCAGGCATGTTCCGTGCTAGGTGTTTTCTCATACAGGCCATTATAAATGATATTGAGATAATTGTTGTTCAAAGTTTGACTTTTTTGTGTTAAAACATCCAACATAGTGTTAATTTTAAACGAATTACGCTTGCGGTGATTACGAGACATGCGTTCCTTCATGTAACTTAAAGTTCGCTGTAGAAAAATGGGACTAGTACCATGGCGATTACGTAGAAAACGGTAAATTTGTGTGGGTTCTGTAAGACAATTAAACAAAATTTAATTCAAATATAATATAAATAAAAAAATTAAAACATTTAAAACAAACAACCCACTTTCAAATGCCTGCAAAAAGAGTTCCTGCTCTTGTTGGTGGCTATTCAGTTTACTCTGTTCGACGACGTTTGTTGCTGTTGTTGCCGCGGCTGACGCCGCTGTTGCTACTGTTGTTATGCCAGCCGTAATTGTCTCAGCAGTGCTATTGGCGTTTATTGCAGTTTGATTATTATTAGCTACGGCCGTTGAATTATTATTATGATTAGTGGTTGTGGCGATGGTGCCATTAAGGGAAGATGCCACCGCATCTTTTGTTTCTTTTTCACGTTTCTTTTGCGGTGGCATTTTCTTCATATTTTTTCTAGATTCCTTTTTTTCTGCACTCAACGCTTTCTAACGCTACGCCGATTTTTCTTGTTCTAGCTTTTTTTACACACTCACACACCCGCACGTACGTTTTTCACAAATCACTTTAATTAAAACATAAATTCAATTTTTTTAAAATATCCACTAAATTCTACAGTTTGCACTTTTTGTCTTGTTTATTTAATTCGTGTTACTAAAAAATTATCTTAAAAAATTAAGAAAAATGTGCAAATATAAAATTTTATACGGCGCGAAAATTTTCACACGCATTTATGCAAAGTTTGCTTTCTTTTACTCTTTTTCGCACATAGTTGCACAAAAAGTATTAAACAGCACAGACTTGTACTTAAAAGTACTAAAATAAAAAGCGCATATATACATATATGTATATATTCTGAATCCAAAACTAGTTTTACGACATTTTTTATCGTTTCACCATATCCACTATTTTAAAGTTTATTAAGTATTGTTTTGCTCTACGCGCCACTGTTTAGAAAATGCTGCAAATTCTTCATACAAAATAATTTTCACTCTTACTTTGCTTTATTGACGTATGAAAAACAAAGCGAATTCAAAATAAAATGCCAGCAAGAAAATACATTTCACTCGTGCTTCGCTTCATTGCCCTAAGAAAAAAGTCGTAAAAGTAAAATAAAATGTCAACAATTCAATACACAGCATTAAGTATATGTTCGTATGCAGCACAAAAAGCTACTTTTTATAAATAAATTTAGAAAAGTGGCGTATGCGTTACAAAGCAATCATTTTCACTTTCAATAAAGTACTATTAACTTCCAAGTTCGCTCATGAGGGTTCACAAATATTTAAATTTTTCTTCAAAACATATGCCAGAAACAGTGGTGAAAATACAACTTACTTCTATCGAGTATATTTTCAGAAAACTTCATTGTTTTTTCTCCACTACGACAAACCAATACTGAGCCAACCTGACGATACACGTATTATATGTATTATCACCCTCATTGTTTTTGGCGTATTTAAAATACGCCTACGACTGTTTGGTAATAGATTAAAGGAAAAAGTTCACATTCTCTTTAATCTATTACCAAACAGTCGTAGGCGTATTTTAAATACGCCAAACATAATAAGGGTGTATAAGTCGAGTGCCCCGGTAGGCTAGCTAGTAGTGAGCTAGTCAATCAAAAAAAAAAAAATAAATAAAATAAAATGTTCTGTAGTACATACGTACAAATTACTTGTTTTGTTTTAAAGAAATAATTTAAGAAAATCGAAAAACCGATTATTAGAAACCGGGTTTTAGTTACAAAACCGAAAACCCGGTTTTTAAGAAAGTTTTTGATATATATACCAATATTTAACAAATTATTCTATTATACATATATTTCGATTACGATATTCACATTTCCTTTGGATATATTTCAAAGTAAACTTACGAAATTACCAGCTTTTAATTTGAAATTAAACAGCTTATTTTTTTGTTTGTAAATCATTTTTTTTTATTTATGTAAATACAATTATGTAAACACATGACTACTTCAACTGCTATAATTGACAAAATATTGCTATAGTGAGTTATTTTACAATAAAATTTATAAAAATTGCTTAATGATAAAAATTATACACAATATGTGTAAAAATAATAAATATAAAACACAGGCTATATTCAACAATTATTTTGTTTACAAATTCTGTTTAATATTCCCAAAAACCTTAGAAAGATATTATGAAATCACTTGTGATACTTTCTATCACCTGAATGCTATATCGCTTGGTTTGACGGCATAGCTCAAACAAAAATTTTCAAAGGAAAGAAGCAAAACAAAATTAAAGTAAAATTCAGGGAAAAGAGAGTTGAGTTTAGTATAGTACTAGGTGAAGTAAAAATAATGTGTCTCTAAAATAGTTGGTACGTTAAATTTAAAAACTTTTACAAAACATTAATAATGACTAAAAAAATAGCCTAAAAACAATAAATTACAACCCCAAATAGTCAGAAACCAGATCTTTTTCTATAAATAGGTGTTAAGTTAAAAAAAGGCCTTAAATTTTTTTTCTAGATTAAATCCTATTTATTTGTACAAATTTATTCCTCAAAAGTTGGGTTTCCCTCAAAAGTACAACCACTACGTTGTATGATCTGAGAGGCAGCCCAAATACCGCAGCGTATACAAACATCAAATGGCTTTTTTTGTACGTATTGCGACAAGAAACCACCAACAAATGCATCACCAGCACCATTTGTATCGACCATTTGGTCGCGTGTTAATTCTTGAACGGGGAATTCATCAATTTTTCCATCACGGAAAAGCAAAACGGGCATATGACCTTGTGTAATGATGACTATACGTTCTCGTTGGGTATTTTCTTTGGGTAGAGCGACTAATTTATGACCGATTTCTTTGACATCTGTGGTTTCCCAGCCGTGTTCATCGGCAAAAGTTTCAACTTCTTGCTCATTTCCAAAGAGTAAATCGACGTAGGGCATTGCAGCCATCATGGGTTCTTTGAAGAATTGCGACAGGAAGGGGGCACTTAAGTTCATCATAAAAATGCGATTATGCTTGTGAGCATGATAAGCCACTTCCATTATACTAGGCGGGCTGACAGTGAGAAAGAAACCCTGGAAAAAGGAAAAATATATATTTTTTTAAATTTGAGAAAATTTGTTCCACAAAAATGTTACTTGAATATTTAATTTCGAAATCGAACGTTTTTATTTTACTTATTAAATTTAACAGCTTTTCCTTAAAGAAGGGGCATTTTTAAAATATTTGAAACCTGTTTTAATTTTATTCGAAACTAATCAACTTGTGTGATCGTGTAAACTACCCTTAAAGGCATATGAAAAAAAAAATTTAAACAAACCGTAAAAAAAAAAAAATTTTGAGTTAATACCTTCTTTTTGATCAGTGCGATATTTTCAGCTCATTATTGGTTTGACCTACCGGCCATTTTTATAAAAAATTATATTAAGTTAGGCATGCGGTATATATATTTTGAGTACCCCCTTTCTGACTTCAAAACCTGTTTCACGAAATTTTTTATGGTTTCTGATATTAACAGGTCTGTTCTATAAATCGCGTGTTTTCAAAACCACACGTGTGATTTTGTGGTGTTCTTGAAATCAAACCGTTCTTGTGTTTCTCAGTGTGCTTTCGGCAATTGATATACAAAACACAAAAACAGAACATCAGAGTATTAAGCATTAGTTTTGCTCCATATCAACTATTTTTAAGTTTTTTAAGTATTGTTTTGCTATTCATGTACGAACTTGGAAGTAAATATTATTTTATTAAAAGTGAAAAATATTATTTTGTGCCGCATACGCCACTTTTCTAAGTTTATTTTTCTTTTGCTTTTAATACTTTTTTTTATTACGGCAGTGACGCGAAGCAACAGCAATTTATTTTTGCTGTAATTTTATTTTACATTCGCTTTAACTTCTTGTTTTTCTTACAGCAATAAAGCAAGGCGTGAAATTTATTTTGAACGTTTTTGCAAGAGGAATTTATAGCATTCTCCAAACAGTGGCATGTAATGCAAATCAATTCTTAATAAACTTTTAAATAGTTGGTATGGAGCAATATTATCTCAGAAACGATAAAAAAAATTCGTGAAACAGGTTTTGGATTCAAAATTAAATTAAAAATTGTTTCGCTTCTAATGGAAATTTTTAAATTTTGAGTTTATACCCTCTGTATGATCAAGTGCGATCTACATACTTACTAGGGTATTCATTTAATCGACCTTTTGCTTTAATCGGTTAATCGCTCGATTAATTAACCGAGGTTTTGGTTTAATCGGTTAATAATCGGTTAATTTTGTTTTTGATCGGTTAACCGATTAATTAAGTTTTTTATAAATTAAGTAATTTCAATATATAAAAATGCATTAATTGCTTATTATTTGGAGTGTATAAGTAAAAAAAAAACAATAACATACCAAACATAACAATTCTTGAACTAAAACGAGCAAGCAAAAAAAAAAACAATTCATAAATATGTAATATGCATTTTTCAATTAATGCGCAAGGTGTGGTATCAAGTCATATCGTTATAATATCCTAAAAAATAAACTGAAAAATATTTAAATTTGTTTAAAATAAATATTGCTGTGTTTCAAACAAAATAAAAATTGTAATGCTGTGTTCATTGATTCTTCATAACTGTATAGTAGAAATCTAATAAGCGGTAACTTACAACAGTCATATCGTTGGCTAAATATGCAAACCTGCTAACTCACTTTCAGCACATTTTACAGGAGAGACAAAAACCTGCTTATTTTTCCTATTTGAAGCTTGATAGAAAATTAAAATTGCAGTCAGTTTAACACACTTCAAGACTTTAATAGAAGAAAAACTACATACTGGTTGACGAGGCGTATCTTTCTCTACCACACGGCATCAAAATCTCAATTTAAATAAAAAGTAATTTGCATATTAAGCCGACGATATATATTTCCTGTAATTATTTTAAGACATAAGACTTTATGACTACCTTGTGAATCCACAAAATATTTACGTATTTATTCAAAAATAAACTGAGATAATTTTATTAGTTATTTCAATAGTTAAAGGACATCTTATACAATAATCATTTAGAAAAATAATTTGGTTTAAATGTTTAGGATAAAAGCGATTCTTTTCTTTAGTTTTGACAAAAGTTGACTTGGAAAGTGAAAGAATACTTATCGTAGATGAATATCTAATAAGTATCTCAGTACTTTTCCAGGATTTTTCTTAACATATAAAATACTCCATTATACCATTAGAGTTTTTAAAAATTTTTAACACTACTAATTGTTTCGGTTAAATTTGTTAAAAGACTGATATGAGAAGATATGATAAAAAACAAATAACTAAACACAAATATATAAAAAGTACGTGAAACAAAAAAAAGGTATTGGCAATCACCCATTTTTCGCCACATTCCTGTTGATCGATGAAGAAGATAAAAAAAACATTGAAAAACAATGTAATTTAAGTCATTGGTCGGCGGAAAATGGGTTAAAATGAAAATCACTGAACACCTTCTTTGTTTGTATGAACAAATATTTTCTAAACAAATACATTTTGTTTATGAGATAAAACAAATAATTAAAAACACACAAAAAAATATGTTATAATACTACAAAATATTGTAAATTTTGTTACTTCGGTTAATCGGTTAATCGACTGAAATTAACCGGTTTAATCGTTAATCGAAAAAAGCCAATTTGAAATTAACCGATCAGTTAATCGGTTAGTAATTAATCGGTTAACCGGTTGACGGTTAACCGAATGAATACCCTAATACTTACATTATTAATTTCAAAACATATTGTTACAATTTTCATTCAAAACTAATTAAAAGTTTTTAAACAAAAATACACATTTCTCAACTCGGATGTTAAATTTCTATTCAAAACAGACATTTACTTTAAGAAGTTTTAAATTTTTCATACAAACTTAAATTTTTTCGAAGTTGAAAATTTCTTTTCGAAATTCGAAAATTTTCTCACTTACCGATATATAGTAATATTCCGCATTATCTAATAATTTCCTATTTTCAGGTTTTTGCAAATGTTCTATGGTAAAATGGTTAGCCGCTGCTAAGTTGGCACATAAGGAACGATGTGTTCCGGTAATTAAAACGCCGCAGGTTCCGGTGGGAGCCTCTTGTGTATATTGATATTGAACATTTAATCCCTCATTGGTGGCTTTCTCCTCCAATATTTTGGCATAGTCATCGTTACCCACACAGCCAAAGAAAGTGGCTGCTTTGGGTTTTTGTAAAAGCCATTGACAAACACGTAAAGAGTTCTGTACCGAGCCGCCTGCTATAAATTCAGCTCTATATTTTTCTATAAGCTCTTTGTACATAGGCATGTGTTTTTCCTCGGCCAAAATGGCATCATTGGGTTTGAGACCATATTTTTCTAGAAAACTTTCATCAACAGTAGCAGAGATGTCGAGTAAGGGATTGCCACAGCCAATAAGAATACCTTCTCTGAAAAAATAACAGGAAATTAAGAGTTTATGAAAATATATTTCGAAATTTACTTTAACAACAGCATGTTGGATTGGTGTTTTAAAAACTAAATAAATTTTTATGTTATCAATGGTTTATTAGTTCACGTAATTGTATGCCGATGACTTGTACTGATAACTCGCCTTATTATTTTGAGTAAAATACATATTTTTGTTGTATGTAGAAAAAAGTGAATCTTTTAGAATAAATTAACAAACAAATTTTCTTATCGTTAAAGTGAGTTTATGGGTTTTTTGAGGAAGAGGAAAGATCATTTAAATCTTATCTATACATATTTATAAAATTTATTGTTTTTGCATGCTCTAGTGACAAAAACTTTTTTGTAAAGAGAAGTAAACAAATTTAAAAACTTAGATCACAGAAAATGTTTTTCCCTAAAATAGGATAGTGGTGCTGCCCAAACTTTGTTTATAGCAGCCACTTTCCTTACTACACAATACATACGAGTTCGTTATCGGTAACAATTCTCCGGATAGCTATACATACTGTTTCAAGGCATATGTCATGTTTTGCTTAGAACCAATCCTTTTTTAAAACCTTTTATTCTTCAGTTAGGTAATACAAAGCCCATGTGGGCCTTTAATTTAATTATTTTATTAAATATCTTATTAATTTCAAACTCACTTAAAATTTTCCATTATGTAAAAAATTTTTTTACAAAGCAAAAAAAATGTACCACACGTTTGCGCTTGTTTTTTATATCAAATATACAAATTGTGTCTCAAAAATGACGACCACTTAATGACAAAAAATTTTGAGCGTATTCAAGCAAAACGTGTTTGGAGTAAATTTTGTTAATATATTTGTTATTTTTAGCTAGCTGAATTGCATTATTATACAAAACAATTTAAAAAATATAATTAATCGTCAACACACACGCACAGCAGCCCACCGCACAAAACAAAAATGTTTCGAACAGATGTTTTCTATCAAAAGCACGTTTTTTTCGTTAAGTTAACAACAACAATTTTGTTGTTTTTGCTTTTTATTCATATTTATTGATAAGAGATGCCAGATTTGTATAAAGACGGAAAAATGAAAATAGAAACCGTAAAGCGAAAACTGCAGACCACTAAAACTTTATGGAATATATTGGAAAAAATCAAGACTATTGATTTTGGAAATTCACCCTTAATTTACAATTCTTTAGAAAATTAAAAAACATTAAATTTGTTTATTTACCACAGATAAATCGTTTATTTTAATATGTCATCTTCAGACTTGCAATTTTTGTTACAACCTTTCTTGAGTTTCTTGGTGAGTGGGGTGAGAAAATTGGGGAGGTGCACTTAGTTTTATACACTCTGAAATTCTGTTTTGTTTTGATATTCTCACACTTTTAAGCTTGAAGTTGGCCTTAGGCAAGGCGAATTGACTAGAAGGTGGGGCCAAGTAAACATATGGTGTTTTTTTTTTTGGTGGCCGACGTGTCAAAGTTTGTATACAAACTAGTTTTTTTATGTAAACAAACCTATTTTTTTACTAGCAATATTTTTTGACAACCCGACCACAGAAGCAGTGCTGTTGTAGATTTGACCTCACCTTCTAGTCAATTCGCCTTGGCTGTAGGTGTATTTATATATAAAATGTAAAAAAAGAGTAGAGACAAGGTAAAAATACAAAAATTGCATAACTATAACTTCATAATCTGGACACTAATGCGATTTCAAAGCAAAATTTGTAAAAATTGCAAGTCAGGACGATGACTAACTCCCGTCTCCTCTATCCATTAACCACAGAGCATACAAAGGCGTCACGAGACAGAAAATATTGTGTTTTTTCTGTCTTTTTCTTCTTCGAAAGCTGCCCTTTTTGCATTTTTTGTTTTGATTACGCAATTCGTGTTGATAGTGGAGGCCTGTTTTTACACATTGCCACTTCACTACCAAAAAACATTTTCTTTCTCTTTCTTCGAAAGCTGCACTCGCAAATGATTTGGGCATTTTTTAAACGTCACTTTTTTCATCTCTGTATGCTTTGTGCCATTAACTTAGTAAGAACAGTAAACCCTACGTTTCCACATGCAAGTAATTACAATTTAATTTTCTGTATGCAACCAAAATTAATTCCGTTGCTCTGCCGGCGTTATGTTCATGACTGGTTCAAATCGATAGCGCATGAAGACGTGGTGTAAAATTAATGCAACCTTGAAGGTATTATAAAGCAATTTAATACGTACTATTACAGCTCTGGTCGTGAAGGATATGTTGCCATATGGTATTTAATTTAAGTAAGTTTTATTTGCTTTTGTATTAATTATAATTTAAAAAATCAAGTGAAGTAGCTGTTAATTTAATAAAAAAATTTGCAGAAATTTAATCATAATATTCAATTTCTTAGTTATTTGCTTTTAATAGTTTGTGTTTGTGCTATTAATGTAATTTTTCTGAAAGCGATTTTTTGTGTTATGTCTGGCATCTTTGTTTTGTGTTAAAAAAGAACAAGAAAAAAGTTGATTTTCCTTCATCGCTTTTTTAATTCACGACATTTGTTCAAGAAATTTTCTTCCTCCACACATACACGAGAAGCGGTTTATAATTTAATTTCTTTTTAAAATTTATTTGCTTAAAAAACACACAATTATCATCTACATATTTAAAAAAAAGTTAAGACCGAAAATCGAGTGCATTTGTTTGTTAAAACAAAACAAAAAAAGTGTTTAAAGATAAAAAAACTAATTTTAAAAATATTTTTTTTTTAAATTATTAAAAAGTGAGTATTGAAACGATTAAGTTGAATAAATGTTTTTTGTTAGTTGCACTTTCTTTCAAATTGTTAATTATGTTAAATTTTGCAAAAATTGATACAGATAAAAGAAAAGTGGATGGTTGTCTAGAAATTATTTTGTGCATGTTGATGGCGTCTTGATAAAAAAAAGGGTGGGGGCCCCCTTACATTCTTAGCTAAAAATCTTCCAAATTGTTTTTTACAACTGCCTTAGAATGCTTATGGCAAAATAAAGTAAAATAAGTGTATTTGAGTCAACTGAAGACGTCGTTGAACAATGCAGCTTCTTTTGTATCTTCGTTGCTTTTGGCTGTTTATGGTTGACATTTTTTTTTCGTTTTGCCGAAAAATTTGCATTTAAAAAATCCACAACAACAACCTTTCAAAAAAGTCATCGATTTCAAGTTAAATTTAAAATTTCAATCACATAATTTGATTACGTGCGTTTGTTTGTATAATGAATCGTGTGTATAAAAAATTTTAAAAGCTGGATGTAGATGAGTGTGTATTGTTCCTTGTTTCTTCACCCTTTGGGGTACTACTATGCTAATGCCGCTGATGTGTATTCATAAATTGAGCAGTCAGTCACTCAAGTCAATCATCTGCTTTGTTGGATAAAAAAAATATGTTTCCCTACCCACATTAAATTTTAGGATTTTTAATTTTTTCTTTTTTACTCTACCACCGGGTAGCATTATCAAGCTTTTTCACATTGTTTTGCTTTATATTTTTTAAAAAAATACCCCTTTTTCATTATTTTTTTTAGGTAGGAGTAGCACCCCTTACGATAATACCTATTCGTTTTTTTTTAATATTTACCTATTCGTTTTTTTTTAATATTTACCGGTGTTTTTGGTTTTACTTTATGTATGAATCACTCTTTTTTTTCGGGTGTTTTATTTTTATTTTAATAATAAAAAAATACAAACAACTTGGCAACTCTATTTAAACTTGTCATTCATGAATTTTTATTGTGTTTTTTCTATCATTTTTGTTGTTGTTTTAAACAGTGTAGTTTTTAGTTTTCCTTTTGTTTACCAGGTCAAGTGCAGCTTAAGTTTTATTCTGTTTTTTCTATATTTTCAATTTAACTACTTTGTTATTAATATTGTTGTTTTTAAGCTAAAACTTTTTATGGGGGCAGTATTGACAAAGAAGGGATAAATCCCTACGTGTAGGAGTTTTTATCTCCCAAATGATACCATAGGGAAATCAGACTTTTTTTTTAACTAAAACTGTTACTAAAGCTCGGTTAAAATTACATTAAAAAGTCGGAATAAGATGCTTATTGTTTAGCCTAATTCCCGCATAATTCATTGCCCATTACGGAACTATTCGTCGAATTTGAATGCGAATAATTTTTGAAACAGACATGCTAAGTACAATTAAAATTGTAGGTATTTGAATAAAATAATTGAACAATTAAATTAATAAACTGTGATATTAGAGTAGGATGTGTTTGGACGGTATTATCTGTTTTATTAAGTGTTTCCGTTTTTAAAAAAATATTAAAAATGTAAAATAGTTTAAAAAAAATTAGGCTCCCCTGAACAAGTAGACAAATACTCTACGAAACGTTGGGAAATCGTGTAATAAAATTGATGTTTTATTTACATTTAGGCTCCAGGCCTAACATTTTTACAATAAGAAAGTAATTAATAAACTAATGTTTCCTGTTCCTACTAATTTTAAAGTTGTTATACCCACACCACTATAGTGTACAGTGACCATTTTTCGGACTAAAACATTTTTAGGAACAGTTTCCTTTAAAAAACACCTTCAATTTTAAATAAAATGAAATTTTCTGTAAAAAAAAATTATGATTTCAGAATTTGTAATAGCTTTATTTTAATTCTATGTACATATTTCCATTTAAAACCTCCATTTCGTAATCAACTTTCCAACCTCTTTATGATCGCTCAATTAATTGGTCTACAAATTCCACTGGATACTTTTTTGTTCTCATTATCAGCATGACTTTTTTATTTCAAAACGTCTATTAGGTTGCATTAAAAAAAATGTAATCATCAAGTCTAAAAATGGTCAAAACCACAATAATTTTAAAAATAAAACAGAAAATAATAAAAATCATTATAACACTAGCAATTAAAAAGATGTGAAACTATTAAAATTTATTAAAGTAATAAGATTTTATTAAAAAGAAATCAACAATTTGAAGATTTTTAATAGTATGAAGGTATAAAAAACAAGTAAGAAAGTATAGTCGGTCAAGCCAGACCATATGATACCCTACACCACAGTATTAAAAAACATCATGCTTATATGTCCATATAAATATGGATTTATCTATGTTTATAAAACTCGGGTTAAAAGTTTGTGAGGGGCAGAAATTGCCCCCTACCTCCCCTTGTGGTCCCATTTTTGAAAAACTGTACAGCTTATGTGTATATATAGATATGGATCTATCTATGTTTTGAATTTCATTAAAATCGGTTTGAGAGGCAGAAATTGGCCCTATCTCCCCTCGTGGTCCTATTTTTTAAAAAATACATCCCTTTTGTGTCCATGAGGATATGGTTCTATGTTAGCTTTAAATTTTATTAAAATCGGTTTGATAGTTTCTGAGAGGAAGAAATTTCCCCCTATCTTCCCTCGTGGTCCTACGATTTGGCACAATAGGCTTGGCCCTTGAGTCAATAAGAACCTATGTCCCAAATTTTATCAAATTATCTCCAAAATTGCGACCTGTACTTTGCGCACAAGGTTACATGGACATCCAGCCAGCCTGCCAGCCAGCCGGACGGACATCGTTAGTTCGACTCAGAAAGTGATTCTGAGTCGATCTGTATACTTTAAGGTGGGTCTAGGACCAATATTTTAAGGCGTTACATACATCAGCACAAATGCATAATACCCTCTCCACTATTGTGGATTCGTATTTTCTTTTGTGTCATCACATTTTTGTTGTAAGCCACGATTTGTTTAACTATAACATACTTACCTGATTCAGAATATGAGACATTTCCATGCAAATATATTCTTATTTGCTTTTAGTGACCCTTTGAAAACTCGTATACCTATGTTCAGACGTAACGGGGAAATGTAAGAAAAGATAAACTCACTGTTTATTGTTAATGTTTTATTTTAGCTTTGATATTGGTATAAGTAAGACTTATTCGCTTTTAGGGTTTTATTTTTATAATATTTTTGGCTTTTCTAAAATCTTTGGAAAAGGTTTCCTGATGAGCTGGCCTAAGCAACCAGTGAAATGCGCAAAGAAGCTAGTTTTCCATCAACAAGAAATCTCAGTGTATTTATCAAATGTGAAAAAATGGAAATTTGCACGTCATACGGAAATCTTATTTATAATAAATTTTGTATTCCCAAAAATAACTTTAACGTTTTATGTTACAAGTGCATACAAAGTTATGAATAGCTCTGCAAGCTGTCAAAAGTTAAAAACGGCAGTTTCAAAGTGATGTCTACAAAATACGTAGTTGTAGTAGTATTTGCAGTTGAAGTTGAAACGTAAAATTCGAAATTTTGAACTTTGTTGCGCTACAGAGCCATTCGTCAGCTTCAGCTACTACTACAACTTCTTTATTCTGTTCCAGGCCTTAAGCTACAATTTTAAATTTATGTAGTCTTAAATTAAAAATTTACTGTTTAATTTAAAAATGTTTACGAATCATAAAAGAGAAACATCGAATTGTTGCTCGATTTCACATTTCCTGCGACATTGTTTACCCCGCAAGCGTCTCTACACGAATAGACAAGTCGCACAGTGTGAAACTGGTGTAATAAAACACATACATACACATTTTATAAGAAACCTCTTCTTTTTTCCAACCATATTCTAAAAATAGTCGTCCTCAATGTATTATGTATTTCAACCACCTATTTTAAATGTTTTATCCAACATCTTTAAATGAAACACTTAATCATAGCAAAACATTTTTCTACTAGTCCTTTTCTTAAACCGCACAAGGGAAAATGTATCAATATACATACATGATGATTGATGACATATCTGCGGTAGCAGGTCGTAGAATTGTTGGTTAAAAACGTGGACTACAAGATACACTTTCACATGTTCCCTAAAAATGGCCACATTCCTCTTATGCCCCAACGACCACCAACATTAGTGGGGAAGGGGGGGGGACCTTATGAAATGTTTTGCTTTTCTTCTAATAAATTCGAAAAAGGCGTAGCACAATAATATAACCTTTACAATATTGAGCATATAATCGATAATTAAACATACGAATATTAAAAACAGAAAAGCACAACAGCCACAATAAATATTCATACCAACTGATAAACACCACAAAATATTTATTTAATTCTTTTATTTATTATTTTTTTTTTTAATTATTGATAAGCGAAACAGAAAAAACGTACTGTTTTCTCCTGCCATAATTTGTAAAAATAAAACAAACAAATAAATGGGAACGTAAAATATACTAAATTTAAAAATACAACAGCATTTCTCTTAGAAGAAAAAGATCCTTAAAACAGGACATCTTTTCTAGTAACAACTACTGTTTTTTTTAGATGAATATGCTTTAACATAAATTTCCTTAATATGTAACAAATTTCTAAAGCTATAAGTTAAAAAAAAAAATTAACAAAAAACCGCGATTTTAAAGGAAAACCTTAAGTCATGTTCTGGAAATCGAAATCACGTGAAATTAAAATCGAACAAATTTTGAAAACTATCCTGAGTTTAAAGTTTATATTTCGTTTTATATACATACCCTCATACTTTGATGAGGGCCACTTTTCTTTAACAAAACTACCTTTGAAATTAGGAAAAACTACGTTAATTTTTGCAAAATTAAAATTTAAAATCTCTATCGATTTTAATCACACTTGATTTCTTTCTCCAGAACAAGGCTGCTTCTCTAGAGAAAAAAAATTAAACAGAAAACTTTGTCTCAAAAACAACATTCTTTAGAAAACTTTCTATAGAGACAATTTTCATTAAAAACCTTTCTCTCGCGAGATAATTTTCAATATAACCTGTTTCCCCAAACAATTTCCAATAGAAATCTTTGTCTTTGGAACAATTTTTTTTAGAAAAGATTCTCTCAGGGGCAATTTATAAAAAACGTAAAATTGTTAAAGCCCTTATTCACACCAAAGTACATATCAACAGCTAAATTCCAAAACATGCTAAGTCGACTCAGCATGTTTTTATTTTTTTTTGTCGTTTTTGAATTAACCCTGCAGGAGATTAATACCAAAGTAGTACAAAAATAACCAGTACTAGTTCTCAACTGTAAACTTTTATATACCATCTTAATGCTCAAATTAGCATTGAGTGTGCTTGGAACATCACTAGTACTTTGGTTCTAGACGTGTACTAAAACATTTGGACCACATTTGGCGCTTTTAGCGTGAGTATTTTGAGTTTTAAAATTTTTTTATAATAAAAATGCCATAAATAAATGACATGAAATCAAATTTAAGAAGCAGTATATCAAAATAGAAATATGAACTGAAATTTTAGTTTTGTTACAAAAAATTCTTTCAGTCTACAAATAGTGCCCTTGTACTACATCAAGTATTGGTACTCATATGCACTAGTATTTTTATATTAAAACTCCAACCCCGTTAGCACTAGTACTTCTTGTTCTAGTAATTGCACTAGTGCATTTAGACAATTAACTCTTAACCTTCTGCAGGGAAATATTGGTAAAATAAAATTCTGGCAAATGTTGGTGTTGATCAGCTAATATATAGTTCACACTATGAACGTTTTCTTTCAGGAAGTTTGAGTTTATTGGTGTGAATGGAGAGAAGAAATGCATAAAAAACTTTATCTAAAGAAAAGTTCTAGCTAGAACAGTTTAAATTTCTTTAAATTTTTTCTCTATTAAAAAATGTTCTCTAAAGATGAGCTTTAAAATATAATTTTCTTGAGGAAATATTTCTGAAGAGATACATTTTTACAGAAAATTTACAAAAAAAAGCTAAACAAAAATAGGAAACTATCTCTCAGTTGTAACTGATAGTTTTGATAGTTAGCTCAAAAACTATCGATAGTATCGAAAAGTTTTTAGGTGCCACTTTTGTAGACACGGTATTTAACGAAGATGAGTTTTAACGTTTTTCAGGTATAAAAAATCAGTATATTCAATTTAAACGTCAGTCTCATCTATAGTTTATAATAAATATATGTAATCTTTATAAGGGGATGCGCTTCGTACAAGAAGACAAATTCGTGATGATTCCAACCCTCTTGAACTTCCCAGTGCCAAGTAAGAACTTCTAATAAGTAACGAAACTTTATTGTGCCTGATGAGTTCTTCTTCTGGTTGGGGTAGCTATTGGTCAATATGCTGGTCGTATTATTGGTTAAACTGACTCAGTAAAATTGTCACTTGATGGTGGAATATTTTCAACACCAAATTCTTGGCCGGACTTACAATACAAGAGCTGCGAAACAGTATCCTCAAGGCTATTTAATGGAACTTCTTGTGATAGCCCTCCCCCTGTCGCTTGAGTGTTTCTTTTATTGTTGGCAAGTTTTTTCTTTATACTTGCCTTGTAGTGTATCCAAACCTGTGCCAAGAATATTATTATTAGATTAAGAAGATTATAAGTGTTTAAAAGAAGTTCTTGTCGTGGTCCCAGACTATTTAACTCCACTATAAACTCTTCCCATAACTGCTTAAGCTTAGATTACACTATCTCACAAGTCTTACGTATTCTATAATACTTTGTGAGATAGAAATCTAATGAGTTTTGTTGCGACTGTCAAAAAATCTTATGTAACATGACAGTTTGTGTTCAGACCATCACACAAAGTATAAACACTCACACATGAAATAAAATGCAACCCTGATCCAATGAAAAGTATTATTGTTTAGAAATTTTTCTAAAGTTGTATTTTTATTCGACCTTTAAAATTCAATATTAAGTTAAAATGCTGACCTCGAGCTTAAGCATTTTAACTTAATATTGTTTAGAAATTTTTCATAAAACGATGAAGTCGTATGGGATGTCAAACTTTTTTCTTAATACTTGTCATTTTCGTGACACATTGCATTCACACTATCACACTTTGTCATATTACATGAGTTTTTGACATGTATTAATACAAAGTATAATAGTGTAATCTAGCCTTTACATGCATTTTTCATCATACCAAACTTTGGTGTTTTCCGCGATCAATTTCTAAGTTTCTTTAAATAAGCTGGACAAGCCGCTCAAATTGAGCTTTCCTTTTTATTTTCAAACTAATAAAAGTTTAAAAAAATAAACCGAAAAAGTTATTACAAAAATTTATACGTACGATTTCTCCATTTTGTTTTCGATTTTCACCGAATTTAAAAAAATAAACTTTAACTGCCAATAACACAACTACTTTTTAGCAGTTGTGTGTATTTAACATTTTTGAGGACCAAACTTTTACAAATTTGAAAACGGCAATACCACGAAAAAACATATACACAACTTAATAGCCAACTGCCTGTTGAGTTGAGAATGGCAATGTGAATTTACCAACAACAACCAAACTGTTACAAAAGTGGAGAACCGCAATAGGGGCATTAGTACACAATTTTGTAAAAATAAGGAAAAAGTCTATTTTTAAAGTTTTAAAGGTGATTTTGGAAAATTTACTCCTAATCCAATATAATCATCACTTATCTGCGGTTATATTTTTGTTTAAAGTTTTAGTCCCTAAACATTCCTAATGTCAAAGATCGGAGGGAAAATTTAATTATTTTTCCATATACTAATTCTAATCCAGTTTTTAGTTACTTTTAAAATTTTCCAATAGTATCGATAGTGATAAAAACTATCGATTGTCCGTCAAAAATAAAACTATCGATAGTACTATCGATTGTTTTGCAGCTCTAGTTAAAACAGAAAACTTTTTTCTAGAGACAAAAGTTTACCCGGAAAGATTTTCCTCAGGAAAAACTTTCTTTCTACAGACCTTCCTTTTAATAGATAATTTTCAATATTAACATTTTTCTCTAGACAATTTTCGTATCTAATCTCACTGAGTAATTTTTTTTTTTTAGAAAACATTCTCTCAGGGACAAATTTTTAATAGCGTAAAATATTCTAAAGCAAATAAAAAATTTTGTTCTTTTTAAAAGAGCTTGCAATTTTTTTTATAGATTATTTAATTTTTTTAAAGAGTGTAATATTTCGTAATATAATTATCTCTTTTTCAAAAAACAAGAAAATTTTTTTCTTCTTTTAAAGACCGTGGAATTTTCTTAAAAAACTAGTATGTATTTATTTCGTTTTGAAATAGTGAAAAATTTTCTATTGAAATATTGTCTTTATTTTTTTAAAGCGTAAATTTTCTTAAAAAATGTATCTCTTTCTCAAAAAGTGTTCAATTTTCTATAGACAATTTATCTGTTTTTTCTAAGAGCATACAATTTTCTTTAAATAAATGTATCTCTTTCCAAAGGCGTAAAATTTTTAATGGAAAATTGATCTCTTTCAAAAGCACAAAATTTTTTATACAAATTTTTGTTCTTTTTTAAAAAGCATAAATTTTTTTTAAGAAAATTTATCTATCTCTTTCAAAAATCGTAGAAATTTTTAGAGAAAATGTTTTATATTTTTTAAGAGCACAAAATTTTAATTAAATAAATATATCTCTTATACAAAATGCATACAATTTTAGAAAGAAAACTTATCTCTTTTTTAAAAAGCGTAAAATTTTCTACAAGCAGTTTATATAGAAAATGTTTGACATTTTCGAAATACATAAAATTTATTCTCTTTACAATGCGAAAATTTATTTTTCTTTTAAATTCAGCTAGATTTTTGTAATTTACTGCCTGTTCATCTATTTCCGCACAAAGATTTTATAATTTGTTTTAAATGTAAGTTAAGCAAACGAAGTCTTCGTTCGAAATCGATGAACTGGCCATTAGAATTACTTTTTTTTTAATTTAATTTCCTTAAAATTTTGGTGTGATTACAGGCTGCTTATTTTATTCAACCCAACCCAACTTATTTTGAACTACTTTCCCACTCTTTTTGGAGTTTTAATTACACAAAAATAAATCAACATGTCTGCCGATGTTGTAGCTGCAAAAAATGAGGTTGAGGTTCATGAGGAGGACGTACATGATGCCAACTATCAGCCGCCACCAGAAAAAACAATTGAAGAAATTATGGCAGCCGATCAAGAAGACGAAAGTTTAAGACGTTACAAGGAAACTTTATTGGGTGAAGCTCAAGCGGAAAAGATTATAGTTGGTAATATGAACTAAAAGTTATAATAAAAATTAACAATAATTTCAATTCAACTTTGTTTTTATTTTCTTTTATTACAAAGAACCCAACGATCTACGTAAAGTTATTGTTAAGAAACTAGCTTTAGTTGTGGAGGGACGTGATGACATGGAACTAGATTTAACTGGTGATCTAAGTCAGCTTAAAAAGCAAGTAAGTTGGAAATTAATAAAGCAATTTCTAAATATATTTTGGGTAATATATGTTTTTTTTTTGGAAATTCTTTTAGGTTTTTGTTATTAAAGAAGGCGTACAGTATAAAGTACGCATTGATTTTATTGTTCAAAGAGAAATTGTACACGGCCTTAAATACGTACAAAAGACTTATCGTCTAGGTGTCCCTGGTAAGTGTTTTACCATTTTGTCTGTTTTATTTTTGTTTCATAAACACTTTTTATGTTTCTTTACTTTATGCTTAATTAAAGCCTTACATTGCTATTGTGGGTCTTTTTTTTTAAATATTTTTTCCTATATCTACTTTTATGTTTTCCCTGCATTTAGTTTTACAATATTTAGTCATGCTATTCAGTTTATTAGAACTTGTCTTGGGAAATACAAATTTTTCTTTAAGCTATTGGTATTTTATTTAATTAAATATAAAAATGTTTTCCGAATCATCTGCTTCGAATGTATTTTGTGGCATGTTTGGCATCACTTATGTTCTTTTAATTACTTTAGTAATAACCGTCTTACTTTTGTGTTGATTTGTTTAAATGATAAAAAAAAATTATTCAAATATTTCTTAAATTCTTGTGTTTATAAATTTTTTAATCATTTTATGTTCGTTTAAATTTTTTCTAACACCAATTTCTATTAAAAAAATTACCTTTTTTTCTTAACTCAATGTTTTGTGTATGTGTCTAAATGTGTGTGTGTATAAAACCAATAAAAAAAATCTACTAACAACTAAAAAAAGAAATAGCTGGTAAGATATTTTATAATATGTAAATAAAGAAAAAATAAAAGAAAATGGTAATGAAAAAGATGTTTTTGGAAGGAAAGTTATAACAAAAATACACCAAATTTTCAAAGTTTTTCTTTTTTCTGCTTTAAATTGTTGCTCTTATTCATTTTTTTAATACAAATTTGTCATAATTTTATGAGAAAAAAACTTCTCTCTAAAGATCAATCAAAGTTTCTTTAAAAGATACATTTTCTAAGTCTGGGATCACACTATGAAAGTTTTCTTTCAGAAAGTCTGAGTTTTTGGGTGAGAGGGGAAAAAGGAACAGCATGTTCTCTTCCCCTCTCACCAATAAATCAGACTTTCTGAAAGAAAACTTTCATAGTATGAACCCAGACTAATACTACATTTACACCTACGCCAAATCTAGTACTTACGAGATTTCGAGCCAAATCTAGTTGTTTTTGACTAGATTTCCCATACAAAACAATATCTACTACGTGACTAGATTTCGACGAAATCTACTCAAAATCTAGTAGTACTTGATGATGCACTAAAAAATACTTCCCTGTACAAGAAAAAATGACATTTAAAAAAAAGACAAAACAAAAATTATTAAAAAAAAATTAAAAAGTTTAATAAAAACTGTAAAAATATAAAAAGACGAATAATATTGATAAAATAAATATCGTTGATTATTAATATAAGGTAATGCAAATTTTTAAATGTAGGGTGCGTTCGTAAATGCATCACTGCGCTGCAACAGAAAAGCAAACTTTTTTAAAACCGATAAAAAATAATTATAATTTCATTATATTATATTTCACAATTTGTTGGTCCACAGTTACTTCACTGATAAATATATAACGATTTGAAATCACTGATGAAGCGCAGTGATGCATTTACGAACGCACCCGTATATTTCTTTTTGTGTTTGCATGTGTAATGAAAAAACTTTTAGTCAGTTGTTTTGTTATAAAAACATAATCTCGCTAATGTCAAAAAATATAATGTAAACGCACTAGATTTCGAAGAAGATTTTAAATCAAATCTACAAGATTTCGTCCTAATGTAAATGTAGTATAAGAAAATGGTGCGCTCTTTAAAAACGAACCAAATTTTCCTTAAATAATTGCTCGCTATCGAAGAATAGAAAATCGGTCTTTAACAAAAAAAGAAGACAAATTTATCGATTTAAAAAAAAAAAAAACAAAGAATTATCGATTTTTCAAAAAAAGCGAAAATTTTTACTTTTGGTAAATAAGGACAAATTTTTCATAAAAATTTCCAAAAATTTTTTTAGAAAACTTCTTCGCCTTTGAAAGAAAGCGAGAAATCTTATCTTTTTGATAAGAGACAAATGTTCAAAATTTTAAATTAAAAATTTCAATCCACAAATACCATTCGTTAAAGAATAAAGTTTGACTATAGACTGGCAGGCGCCGCAGTGGAGCAAACGGTAGAAGGGTAAATATTTCTTATGATGGGAAAATAATGAAAATGTACAAATAACTTCATGTTGTAAAATTCCTTTCTTCATAAAAATAATTTAAAGAAAATAAAATTCAATGAAATTTAGCCTGGTAAAAGTATACAAATTTAAATTAAAAAGCATAAACAGTTCAATAAAATAACCACGATAATAATAATATTATTTTTAGTTCGAAAAAGAAATATATTTTCTATAAAAAAATGTCTCTTTCCATCTGAGCTACATAAAAAAGAGCAGCAAACGTTGTTTTATGTCAAAACTTCTCATTTTCATACAGTTTATAAAAAAAAGAACCCTTGAACCAGAATTTAACTCCAGCGGGGTAGAAAATTTTATTTTTTATAAAAAAAAACTGGCAAAAAGAATTTTATAGTTTATATATATATGTTTATTATGTATTTTTCTATAACTTTTCTTTAAAATTATTATTCAGTGCTTAAAGAGAAGGCATATGGTCTGTAAAAAATAAGATTTTCTTGGGAAAAGAGAGAAAAGTTTCTGTCAGTTAAGGGTTAACTTTTTCCCTGAATATAATTTATTGAAAGAGTTGACGACCCCTTCCTTTTCATTACCAGTTTCTTAAATAAGAATTGTTTTTGTTTTTATGAAGAATTTTTTCCCTTAATCATTTTTTCTCTCTCTGTAGTTGATAAAATGACACATATGGTAGGCTCTTATCCTCCAAAAAAGGAAATCCAATATTATATTACACCCAATGAGGAGGCACCGTCCGGTCTTATGGCTCGAGGTACTTATTCGGTTTCATCACTCTTCACTGATGACGACAAACACATTCATCTTAAATGGGATTGGACATTTGAAATAAAAAAGGATTGGGAATAAGTAAAATAACAACAACAACAACAACAACTACTACTACTAGAAATGCAACAAAATCCAACAAGAACAAGAAGAGCAACACTAGGCTGCAATAGATATATTTAAAAACAACCAGTTTACAAAACAATTAAAAATTTTTAAAATCAAAACAATTTCCATATATAAAAAAAAACAACAAAATTCAAAATTTATTAACCAAAAATGAAAGTAAAGTAATTAAGTCTTAAAAGTACCAAATCAAAAACAAAATTGTATTTTCGATTTGATTTTTGAAAAAAGATCCCTGAAAACCCCCTTTAAAAGAACACAAGTGCTGAAATTTATTTAATAAAAAATTAAAAAAAAAAGAAAATATTGCTGAATTAAAACAATATTTCAAGAAATAAAAAAAAAAAAAAACTAAAATCCTAATAAGTTTTTCTTATAAAAGAAAAACTTTTAAGAAAACACAAAAAAATTTGTATTAAATTTTGTATTAAAAACATAAAACTTTAAATCTTCCTTATTTTTTTCAAAATCCTGTTTGGTTTGTTTTTGTTTTTTATTTTTTTTTTTGCCAAAATCATGTGCTATATAATTTACACAAATTTAGATTTCTTTTACAATCTTTATTTGTTTAAGTATTTTTTCTAACATGTATTTTCATTCTTTTAAAATATTATTATTGTATGTATTTTTTTTTCATATTCTTTAGAAATTTATAAGTTTAATGAAGTCTTCTTCTTCTTTTGAATACTTTTTATGGTTTGTGTTTTGTGTACATTTTTTATTTTAATTTTTCGTTAAAAAAATAAAACTCTGCCAAATTTGTTTCGATTTTTGTTTTTGCTTCTTATTTTCACTTTTTTTTCTAAAATCAAGTGTATTTATTGTTTTTTCTTTAAAATGTAAGATTTACAAATAAAAACATTTTGTGTAAATGAAAAATAACATTACATTAAAAAAAAGCCAGTTTAAATTGTAATTTTTCCCAATAATATTCATATAAATAAAAAAATATAACAAATATTTTTGATAAAACATTTATTTTAATTATTTTTATTACAAAAAAAAAAAAAAAAAACCAAAAGAAAAAAAAATATCGACTAACATTGCCTTTAAAAGAAATGTGAACAAATAATATTATTATAACAAAATAAATGTGTGTCATAAATAAACAAGAAAAAAAAAACATGAAAGAAAAAAGAACATTATCTAACATTAATTAGCAATAAAAGAAAGCAGGAAAACTTTAGTAATTCAAATAAAAATATTCTCTCAAAGTTAAATTTTCTCTTTCAGATAAAAAAAAAAAAATCCAAAAAAAAAAGAGGAAACTAAACTCTAAAAGAGACAAAATTTCTGTAAAAAGTTAAACACTAAAAAAAACCAAATTTTTTGAGAAATTAAGAATAAAAGAGACAATTATTTTTAGAGAAAATTAACTCAAATAAGACATATTTTCTTAAAAAAAATTAACAAGTTTTCTTAAAAAAATAAGTTTCTGAGCTAAAAAAAAAGACATAATATGACAATTTTCTCAATGTATCGATAAACTGGCTGTTACTTAATGTCAACAAAAATTTAATAGAGCGATAAACTGTCCGTTAACGATTTTGGGTTTCTCAATATACCGACAAAAACATTGTTTTCAGCTGGCAACACCTCTCAAAATACATGTTAAAGCTGGGAGTCAGCTGATTAAATTTATCTGTACGGCAAATAAAAGGAACATAACTAATTGGCAGATGAGTGCTGGTTAGCTTTGCGGCAGAATAGAAGCAAATTAGACATTGAGAAAACCAAATTTTTTTAATGTGCAGTTTTTCGTTGGGAAAAGAGATAATCGTATAATTAGAAAACGGCCATTAAAGCTGGGGGGCTACTCTCTATTACGATGCGAAAGAAAATTGTAGCAAATCTAGCGATTGGTGCTCTTTAATACGTTTGCGCAATATGTCTTTCACAAATTTTCTTTTCGTAAATCATCACTTTATTTTATTTAAATTTTCCAATTTCAAATATTTTTACACACTTTGGCATTTCATTACTGTAAATCCGCGTAATCATTAATACTATGGCCACTATTGCTTCATTTTCAGAAAATTTTGCGAAAGTGATAGGGAGTACCGAGTTGGTATTTAGCTTTCGCATCAAAATTGTTTTCGCATCGCAATAGAGAGTAGACCGCCTGACAAATTTTTTAGGGAAAATTACAATCTGTTCATAAAAAATTTGCTTTTTTACAGCCTTCACAATCGAAGATAGACTAGAACGGAAAGAGAGAGAGAGAGAGAGAGAGAGAGAGAGAGAGAGAGAGAGAGAGAGAGAGAGAGAAAACTCTAAAAAAAATGTATTCAGTTTTTCAAAAATTGCAGTCAAAGTAGTAAAAGTCATAAGATTTCGCTATTTCTTCGACTTCTTAATTTTTCATTGGTCAAACAGAAACTGTTGCTTTCGCTGCTGATTCATGAAATGTCAACAGTCGCAGTTCAGGCAAAAGCAACAAATTCAAAGTTAAGCTTCGTACAGACGATGGTCAGATCTTACAATGTTGTCGTTTTTCTGACAATGGTGTCATTGTCAGATGCATCAATTTTACACATCTTCCAAATGAAAATGAGCTAACAATGTTCACACGTTGTAAGACATTTTTAGGCAATTTCAATGTCAACATTGTAAGATCTGACCATCGTCTGTATCACAAAGCATACAGAGATGAAAAAAGTGACTTATAAAAAATGCCAAAATCATTAGCGAGGGCAGCTTTCGAAGAAAGAGAAATAAAACGATTTTTGTAAGTGAAGTGGCAATGTGTAAAACCAGGAAGCTACTATCATTACAAATTGCATAATCAAAACAAAAAATGCAAAAAGGGCAGCTTACGAAGAAAAAGACAGAAAAAGCACAATATTTCTCGTGACGCCTCTGTGTGCTCTGTGGTCTGTACGAAGCTTTAGACACAACAAAATACTTCGGCAATTGAAATTTTCGAAAGTGTTTAGTTTGACTGGCTGGAAATTTTATTAAATTCTGCAGTTAAAGCATGTTGTGTGTTTTTTTATTTTAAATTTTGTAGCTTCAATCGGAACCGTTCCGTCCATTTGAAATATAATTTCATGTGGCACGTTAATACTTGTAAAAAGTTCTGGATAAGGGGTCTATAAACATATCGGGAGGGCCGCCATAGGTTCCCAAAGTAGAGCACCTTGCATCGATTTTTCAAGCATGCCCGGCAGTGGACGGGCAGAGACCGAGTTGCTGTGAACAGCGTCGGACCGATTCCTCTCTCACAGTCTCGCCTGCAGCGGCGATGGCTTCTTCTGTACGCACAGTACGGGCTCGATTTGAGTGAATATTATCCAAAAAAGTAAATGTGGTCATAAATCGATCCATAGTATTTCGTATTAGTTGTTCAGATCAACGATTATGCGCACCGTAAACTTGACTAAGTTTTCTATAAGTTTGGCGACCGAAGGGCGAGGTTTGGTTATAAAATTCCACGATTTGTTAACGTTGATCTGGTGTAAGTGTTTGCCTGGTGATAGGAAAAAGTGTACTAAAAAAAAAAAATAAAATGTAATCGATAATTCCTAACGTCTAAAAAACATCCTTAACAACTTCTAAAAGAATCTTCTGATGATATTCTGACGATTAACAAAGACAAAAACATCTTTTAATTAATACTTTTTTATGAATTTTTTTTATATTTTATACGCTCGCCTTTAAACATGACATGTTTTACATGCAAGTCCTAAGCAAATCTTTTAATGATTATGTATTTCAAAAGTACAAAAACGACATGTTACACTTTGTTTATTTTCCGTCAAACCATCATCGTATAAACCTTTTTCGACTCTCTGTCTTAATGATATAACAAATATACGGCTGAGCATTTCACGAGTCCTAAGATAATCCCTACATGAGTCGAAAGTCGACAGACATACTTTTTGAAAGACTCGTTGGATAATCTTTGCACACATCTCAAGCGATTTCCGCAGTGTGAGAAATCTTGTACAATTAAAAAGTTGCGCTCATCGACGATCAAAAACGATCTTCATGGGATTCCCTGTAGACCGTTACACGATTGCTAGCATAATTTTTTCTTTACTACACATAAGATAACAAATTAACCCTCAATATTCCGTACATTTTGAGGGTTAATTTTTTATTTTGCTTTCAGAGAGTTTCCGTTCTAGTCAATAATCTCCTTCAAAATGAAATCACTTTCGATCCGAATTGATTTCTGTGAAATCAATATAACAATGGCTATGAAAAGTTTTGTAATATGTATCTACAATATTCAGGCCTGTCACAGAAATCAATTGCGATCGAAAGCAGGGACCGAAAATAACAGTTATTTTTAAAATTTAAAATCAAAAAGTCAGGTGGATATAATTTGTCTATCAGATATTTGAATACAGCATATTGATGCTGTTATGCTAAGGAATAATAAACTTAAAAGACTTTAATTTTTTTGACTTTTTTAAAAAAAGTCAATATATAACAGTTATTTTTTGACTTTTATTTTTTCGGTCAAAAATAAAAGTTAAAATTTGACTTTTATTTTTTAAGTCAAAAATAAAAGTTAAAATCTGACTTTTATTTTTTCGGTCAAAAATAAAAGTTAAAATTTGACTTTTATTTTTTAAGTCAAAAACAAAAGTTAAAATTTGACTTTTATTTTTTATGTAAAAAATATAAGTTAAAATTTGACTTTTATTTTTTAAGTCAAAAATTACAGTTAAAATTTGACTTTTATTTTTTAAGTCAGAAATAAAAGTTAAAATTGGACTTTTGTTCCTATTGAAAGCAGATGTTAAAAAAGTTAAATAAAATTTTAATTATACCCTTCACCACAGGTGGAAAAGGGTATATACAGTAGACGCTCGGAAATTCGAACCACTTTGTTTTTAGGGCGATTCGAATTTCCGAATTATTCAAGAAGTTGATTTAACGATAACCGTCCGTCCGTCCGTCCGTCCGTCTTTTCGTCTGTCTGTCTTACGTTTGATATGTGTTTTCCGGAGACTCCAGACATGATAGCGGCTAGGATGTTTTACATTTATGTTACATAAAGTCCACCATTTCTTGCTATTGAAATTTAGAGATATGACCAAAAAACCACGACTGCAAAGCAAAGGCAAAGAAGAGTTGATAATAATGATACAACAATTCTACTGTGCTATCACAGTAGTGGATACTTCTTAAATTAGTAAAGTATAAATAACGGTAAAATAATATTGTCATCAGTGTTGCCGCGGCCTTTAAATTTTTGTAACCAAATTTTAGTACTGCAAAAAGAGTATCATTTTGTGCCTAATCAATGAACAATGCTTTTACTTCTTCATTCATCTATTAAAAATATTGTTGAAAAGCTTTTAGATCTATTATTAGAATTCCAATGAAAGAAATATCTTTTTTTTTTTCTTTGGAGAAAAATGTAACCAAAATGAAACCATGTAACCTATTTTGGTTAGAAATAACCAAAACAACAACACTGATTGTCATCGATCTTATTTTTCTTATATTTCCATTACATTGTTATTATTATGGCATAGTAAATTTTTTTTTTCTGACTTAAAAAATAAAAGTCAAATTTTAACTGTAATTTTTGACTTAAAAAATAAAAGTCAGATTTTAACTTTTATTTTTGACTTAAAAAATAAAAGTCAAATTTTAACTTTTAATTTTGACTTAAAAAATAAAAGTCAAATTTTAACTTTTATTTTTGACCGAAAAAATAAAAGCCAGATTTTAACTTTTATTTTTGACTTAAAAAATAAAAGTCAAATTTTAACTTTTATTTTTGACCGAAAAAATAAAAGTCAAATTTTAACTTTTATTTCTGACCGAAAAAATAAAAGTCAAAAAATAACTATTATAATTTGACTTTTTTTAAAAAAGTCGTAACTGTTACGGTCCCTGATCGAAAGTGATTTCGTTTTATGTGCAGCAAGATACGAAATCACTTTCACTTTCGATCGGAATGGATTTCTGTGACAGGCCTGATAGATCGTAAACATGATAAAATATATATATTTATACGTATATTCTGAGAAGTGTCTGTGTATTAATTTGAATTGGGGGCTGTCCTACGAGGGGGTAAATTGTCACTAAGAGGCCACAAGAAGACAGTTCATAAGCCGGTTCTTCTTGGCTTACTCTTAACTGTCTCCTTATACCAACCATAAATCTGCTTTTCTGATTGTGTTGTCATACACAGGGTTACCGTTGGAAATTTTCGAAAAGGGTCACAAAAAGGGTATTTTCCAGAAAAAGGGGTCAATAAAAGGGTATTTCAATAAAAAAAAGGGTCAAGTTTTTTATTAGCAGTATTTCCCATTTTAATGAACATAATAAGATCAAGTTTTTTTTTATAAGCAAACAAACAAATAATATTTCAGGTAGGAAGTGCTCAAAAAACTTAATTTTTTTATGGTCCTATTTTAAACACCTGACAACATGTTTATTCTTTATCATTATACATAGCTAATTTTTTAATATTTTTTATGTAATTTTCCGATTTAGTGATGTCAAAAAATTTTAGTGTTTGTTTTAAAATTTGCAATCGTTCGCAAATTGTAACCATTTTCTCGATTAAAGCGATTTTTTCCTGTGTCAGATTTTTTAAAGCTTTTACGATTTTTAATAAATATAAGACTTTGCTATCATACCGCTGTTACCAAATATATGGGAATTTCCGCTAATTTAGCAATTTTTACCTCTTGTTTTCATTCCTGTTAGGGCACTCTCAACACTGTCGATTCAAAAGAAGGCGAAAAGTTCAATACCTTTTGCCATTATTAAGGGCGAATTTTTTTGAATAAAACATGCTACTCTTTAACAGAGCAAAACACCAAATTGCATTTTTTTAATAAAATGTAAAATTTTTGTTTTGAAAAGAAACCACCGTAAAAATAACAAATATTTATATGAGTAATGTTTGCTTTTAGGGAAATTGTACTTTACTATTAAAAATCAAGGAGAAAAAAGCATGGAATTGTAAGTTTATACTTTGAGTCTGTTCCATATCAAGCAATGCTTATTTCGAAAACATTTGTTTAGCACTTCTGTTCCGCAGTGTTGACAAAAAAACAAAATGTGAGAGCTATTTCCATAAAAGGGTCAAAAAGTGTCACAAAATAGGTGATAATGATACAAAAGTATAATTTAACAAAAGGGTCATAAAAGGTATCAATACCGTCGAAAAAGGGTCAAATTGATACTTTAGTATCACAACGGTAACGCTGGTCATACATTCTGTTTCTCTCTCTCTCTCTCTCTCTCATAAAATGAACGAAATGCTCAAGGTATATTTATAGCAGGCAGTGCTGCCACAACCAATACAATTTTTGCAACCAAAATTTTAGAAAAAGTTACCAAATGTGAAAAAATATAACCAAATTTAAAATTCCTTTTATTAATTAAGAAAATCAAAAATTTATTTTAAGTTGCATTGTAATATAAAGGTTAGATATTTGCACTTTATAATAAAATAATAATTATAAGTCAAGAAAACAAAACAAGAAATTATGTTTTTTTACATAGTAAAAAAATAACGAGAAAATATTTTTTACGAAATAAGTCTCAAATAAATAAACACTTTTACCTCCAATTTCACCAAGTTCAGTTAAAATTAACTATAACTTTTACTTTCAGTTAACAATGTGTTTTGACAGCTATAACTGATAGTTAATTATAACTGAACTTGGTTAAATTGGAGGTAAAATTTTTTATTTGTTTGAGACTTTTTTCGTAAAAAAATATTTTTATTTTAGAAGAGTTAAACCCTTCAAATTTCCATACAAAATTAAGTATCTCTTTGTCCTTCTTTACTCCTCAATGGAGCATAGGGCTTCCAAAATTAAGTATGCATATTGAAAATTAATAAATTGAACAAAATTTGTACTGCACAGCTATAAATAACAAAAAAGGAAAATTGTTTTCCGCTTTTAAGCTGTTATTGACAGGACTGTCAAATGTGGCGATTTTTTTAATCGTTTTGGCGAAATTGAAAACGATTGGCGCTATGCGAAATGAATTTTATGTAAAAATTTTCTAATTTGCATATATCTAAAATATTATAAAAACTTTTTTCTCTTGTTTGTAAATTTAATTTCAAATTTATAATTCTTATTATTAATTACTGTTTCAAAATTGTTCTATTTGATACATTTTGGTAATCAGTGCAAAATATAATGGCGAATATAAACTAATTCGCTTTTCGGAGCGTACATTCAATGGATAAAAAGTATATGACTGACAGTCAAAGTTTTTTTTTTTTAATTAAAAACACTGCCAAATAATTATCCAAAAAGCATTAAATAAATATACATACCGACAAGTTATAAACAGTAAAATTCCAAATTTCTTAAACTTAAGCTTCGTACAGACGATGGTCAGATCTTACAATATTGTAAGCAGGCGTTTCCAACAGCAAAATTTTTCTGACAATGATCCATTGTCAGATGCATTAATTTTGCACATCTGCAAATACAAATGAGCTTAAAATGTTCACACAGTTGTAAGACATTTTAGCCAATTTTAATGCAATTTAAGCAACGCTGCTTACCAATATTGTAAGATCTGACCATCGTCTGTACGAAGCTTTACAGCCATTTCATAAAGAAAATTCCATTAATTTTAAAATTATATATTATAAATCAATGTATTTTTAAAAAATCTTTTCAAATATGTATTTAAATATATCTACCCAGCCAGCAAAATAGTCCGACGTCTTCCAGATATCTGAGAGAAACGTCGATAAAAAAAAGTCGGAATCGTATAAGAATTCTTACAGATTTCTGGTCCAAAAACGTTTGAAGTGGTTGGCATTAATTCTGACAGACATTTCGTAGGAAATTTTGGTTTTTTTTGCCGATATTTCTGATAGATATTTGACAGAAATCTAATGAAGAAGGAATGTAAAATTTTGATAAGTTAGCCGAGATTCGAATTGTTTCTTAACTGATAGCTGAAAGAATTCCTTTTATTGCAAAATACTTAAAAGTATATACATAATTACAAATTTTACACGCACGCGCTTTTTTTTTGTTGATCTTTTTATCTTAAAAAAAATTGTCATTATTAAAAAAAAAATAAGTCTCGTTAGACACATCTGTAAGAATTCCGCTGGAATTTTATTAGACATATCTTTCATAAATTTCCCTCGATATATCCATTCGAAATCGATCAGAAATCGTCCAGACAGTAAGTACTTCCGGCTGGGTACTTCTGGAAATAACCTAAATTTAGAACATCTAACTTATATTCAATTGTTTAGAAACACTCAAACGACTTTTGTGTAATTTTTCTGACATTTTCTGAAATCGATTCCGCATGATTTAATGCACTTTCTACTTTAAGTACTACTTATCTTTAGTACTCTTACAATCAAGATGCATAATTAAAAAAAAAAAATAATTGAAAATCTCCATCGATTAAAACTTCATTCATATGTTTTCGGACATGGCCGTTTTTAATATAAAAATCACAAATGGCAATATTTTTTTAGTAAAAATCTTAAAACAATTATTTGCTTGCAGTTTTGAAAGGAATTTTTTGTTTTCGATAAAAAAGTAAAAAAAACTTCCTTTCATTGGTAACAAATAATGAAAAACTCAATTGTATCAAGAAAATTATATTCGTACGTATTATTATTTTAGAAAAAAAAAGTAACCAAAATGAAAAAAATATTCACATCTCCACATTGAAAAAAAATATAACCAATTTTGGTTAGAAATAACCAAAAACGGCAGCTCTGATAGCAGGTAGCCGCGAGATTACAACAATTGTACAATAAAACAAACAACAGGGCTTTTTATTGTTGTTTTGCGATACGAACTGTCAAAGAGCAAAGGGGTTGAAAAGAGACAAAAGATACAGCAAAAAACTTGTTTACTTGTTTACTATACAACATTTGACAGTTTGTATCGCAAAACAAGCAAATAAAAAATAACCAGCTGGCTTTCCGAGACTACCTGCTATAAATATACCTTGGAAATGCTCAATCACATACATTTTTTACTATCCACCATCTGCGACTCAAAAAGACAGCTATTTGCCAGCACAAAGTGACAGTAAAATTTTCCAGTCTTCCGAGTATAGGATCAATGTGGATAGTTTTATAACTAGTCTACAATGTATAGTACTGCCACTTTTGGGGTAAATTGTCACGAATAAACTACAGGGTATTTCAAATATTTGCTATTTTTTAAACAAGTAGAATTTTGCATAGAAAAATTTAAAACTTAAAAAAGAATAAAATCAATACAAAGAAAAAAATCTATGAAAAATGTGTCTCTGTCTCTTTTTTTTTGATACCAAATAAATCTTTCTAAAAATATTTTTTATTTTTCAAAGAGAAACCGATTATTCTTTAGTGATTTTATATTAAAAACCAAAATTTTCCTGCACTAGAATCGTCATTACATTATATCATGACTTTTTATTTTACATTATTTTATTCTTTCTTTTTAAACATCGGTGAATTTTTGTTTTATTGTCGGCTCTTCTAAACCCACTTCCCACTTCCTGTAAAAATTGCATTTGAAAAAATTATTTACGTAAGAATTAATTAAACCAACAACTTCCATTTGAATGCATTTGTATTTTTTTTTTCGTTGACCAATTTCCAACACTCAAAGAGCAATAAACGTTTGTCTTCAGCTAAATGTTAAAAAGAAAAAAAAGAGAAAAAAAATTATACATTTTTTATGTGTGTAAAAAACAGAAAATAAACTTAAATCTAGAATATAAATTAACAATATTCTTTAAATGTAAACACAAAAAAACAAATTATATGTTGTTAATATTTAAGCAGCAAAGCAAAAAAAAAAAAAAAAATATTAAGTAAAACCACAAAAAAAAAACACATAAAAAAGAAATAAAATTGTGAATAAAACATAACTAAAATATAAACGAGTTCGAAGAAAATTTTTTGGGACAGGTAATTTAATTTATATGTATGTATTAGTAAAAATCTTGGAACCGATCTTGGGTAAATTAAAAGAAAACTTTTGAAATTTCAACTTTTACGGCCTATGAAATGTATTTTTTTTTTAAAGATTTCTTTCATTTAGGGATTTTTGGACATTTCAATTAAATTTTTTGGGTTTCAATATGTTTTTTGGTTTTTTTCTCTACCTCGGGCCTTAAAAATGTTTTTATCAGTACCCGGTATTGAATGCCAATCACTGTTTTATGACTCTCATTTCTGTTCAATTACAACTCATTTATGACAGTTTGTGCTACAACTTTGACATTACTTTTTTATTTACAATTTTTTGTAAAAGCATACATTAAATTAAATTAAATTAAATTTTTTTTCAGTTTTATTCCTTACAGCATGAGCTGACTGACATAAATAAGCATAAATTTACGAAGCTAATTTGTTTCGAAATCTGTCGAAATGTCCCCGTTATATACAGACACAATACCAAAAGATAATGCTTAAAACAGTCACATTTCGATCTTCTGCATGATCAATTTATGATAGTGCACATTCTGAACATTTTGTTTTTGTTTTTTAATGTAGTCACTTTCTAAGCATTTGTGGGAATCATTTTCGAGTCTTCTTTTAGTCGCAGAACAGATTAACCAGTCTTTGATCATATTAGGTAGTCTTTAAAGACTCAGTTTGGTGATTCGATCTTCCACAAGTTGACTGGGTAATGTTTGGATATTATACTTGCTTATTAAGTACAAACATACATAAGTATGAGGGAGTTTACACGGTGTATATTCAGACTGTCTAACAAACACGTTTGTTTTGTTTGTGGGCGATCGGGGTAGAGAAGAAAGAAGGGTTGCCAAACAGACATGAAATGAGTTTTCATGTTTGTTTATATGAATTTCAATGTTTTTAATTTGTATGTATATGTATTAGACTATTATACATGAAAACAGACATGTTTGGAAAGACATCGTGAAAAGACAATAGGTTTTTGGAAGCGTGTTCAAAAGAGAATGTCAAAAACAGACATGCCTGAAAAGACTCCGTGTAAACTCCATCTATTTATATGTACTCGTATCCCTGTAAAAGCCTAATATTAAGTGTCTCCAAATCGCCACTTTTGTTGATTGTTTTGGTGACACTGTCAACCAAGTGTCTACATTTTTGTCTGCCTGTGAGAAAAAGAGAATATACAAACTTTTGCTTCTATTTAATTTTTATACCCACACCACAATAGCGGCGAGGGTATGCGATTGTGCTGATATGTATAACACTACAAAATGATACTTTCTGAGTTGGCTTAACAATGTCCCTCCGTCCGGCTCGCTGGCTGGTTGTCTCTCCATGAAACCTTCTGCGTAAAGTACAGGTCGCAATTTTACGTTAATTCGATGAAATTTTAAACATAGGCTTCAATTCATAAGGACAAAACCTAATAAAAATGGTAAGAATCAGTTTATAATTTGACATGTCCCCATACAAACTTCTTTCCGGAATAGTGTTAGTGCCTATAAACCATCCTATTACGTTGGTATTTAGATTAAGTTTGGACCAGACTTTTTGCAATCTAAATCAGCTTACCTTTTTGTATTGGAATCGGTCCATATTTGACGACAATCTTATAAATGTTGGTATTGATATAGAAATTGGCGACAATAACTTTTACGATAGCCACTTTGTCAATACAAAATATTGCGCTGGAGGGTCCAAAAGTAGCCATAGATCCCATATAAACCCCCTTCCTAAAATCCAGGGCTGTGGAGTCGTCAAGAAATAGTTATAACTCCGACTCCGACTCCTTTTGCTGTAATTTTTAAGTACGACTCCAACTCCGACTCCAACTCCAACTCCTACTCTAACCTATCATTATTTATGAGCAGCGTTGCCATTTTGGTGCCTTTCGGGTATTTTTTGGTGCTTTTTTGCTTATGCAATACCCGAAATTTTGTTAAACACCCGTTTTTGAAAAGCGGGTATTTATAGTGCTTTTAACAATTTCTCACAGTGCTTTTAAGTGCCTTTTACAATATTTACTTTTTTTTGTACCATTTTTTAAAACTTCGATTTTATTGAGGATGATTAAGATGAGATTTGCTATTTGGGGTACAATTTCGGGAAGGCCTGTAAAGATTTTAAGATTTCAAATGATAAAAAAGTGTTATAAGAGACTTTTGCATTCCTTTTTCCAAAAACTTTATTTACGAGGTTAGAGCTAGGCTTTCTAGCAATTTGGAAACTTTACGAAACGTTGCACTTTTTAGCGTTGGCAACATATTTAGTAATCGTATAAAAACAATGTATTTTGGTAAACATTTTTTGAAAGATGTAGATACTGTTTCAAAAATAGAAAATGGCTTAGAAAACATTAGGAATTGTTTAAAAACATATTTAAGTGGCGAATAAAGCTACAAAGTAATGAATTCTTGAAGTCATTAAAAGTAGGATTGTAAGTAAAGTTTTTGCTGGGATACTGTTTCAAAAATAGAAAATGGCTTAGAAAATATTAGGAATTGTTTAAAAACATGCAGTCCGAAATAAAAAAAAACGCAAAGACTTTAAAAACAAAAAAAAAAGCCGTAGCTTGGTATTAGCAAAGTGTTAAATAAATTAAAATCAGCTGACATTAATTGCTTTTATAACGAACGTTGTGTAACCTACCATTTTTCATGCGCTTTTGTATTACTTTAAAAAACGGTTTTATGGCCAATTCAAACTCAGCTGATTATGATCCAAATGATTTGGATGATATTATTTTTATTGAAGATTAAAAAATTTGTATATATAAATGTAAATATATTTATGATTTAATCTTAAATGAAAATGGGCCACATCAACGCCGTCGCCTTTGTTTTAAATTTTGGAGTTATATAATATTCGGCACAGCGGAATGCAACTTGTTTTGTGTTTCATTAAATTGTAAAAATGGCTTAGTGCTTTTTTACGCTTTTTTTTGTTCGAAATAGTGCTTTTTAGTGCTTTTTTAAAATTTTAAAGTGCTTTTTGCTCTCAAAAAGTTGGCATCACTGTTTATGAGACTAGTTCTTATTTGACTTTAAACTCTTTTAATTTGTTTTTTAATTCAGTACCTTTTAAATGGTTAAATATAGCAAGAAAATTATTCTGTAAAACTTTCAAATCGATATTTTAATTCTAACGTGCCGCATTGAGCTTTAACATATGAGGAGGAAAGCTCGAAAAACATATAGCGCCCGATTAAATAGACCAACTGAGCTCTACTTTTTTGATTCTACAGTGTTATGTCATTCTTGACTAATAACTCAGCAGTTGAACATTTTAAGCCAACTGTAATATAGAAAAATAATGAATTTAATTTTGGAACCACCGAGTTTTGTTACGAACTTTCGAAAGATATGAGTTTTGATTCAAACCGTATGGGATCATTAAACTTTAGTATATTTTAAAAGTTATATTTATTTATTAAATATATGCAAACAGTGCTAAAAAATTTAACAATAGTTGTGTAGGGAAGAGATAAACTACACCAATTCACATCTGTTGAAATTTATAGATGTGTGAATTTCCATAAGTTCTATCTAATGCAGCTTTAGAGATAGAAAAGTTGAAAACAATGCCAAGTCCAATTTGCTAAGACGTTAAGGGCACCAAGTGTACTAAGTATTGTTTACCACAGAATTTGTAGAGACAAAGAACATCATAAGTTCTTTTTTGTAAATTGTGAAGTGAGGTCTTTTGTTTTTAATATACATAAATTCAAACACTGCCGTTTTGGTCTTGTTTTATTTATTAAGTCAAATATTTAGACCAACTTTTTTAATCATTCTCAGGAAAATTAAATATATTTTTATTTAAACATGCAGATGCCCCTTCAGTTGTTACTTCTACAATTTTTATAACACATTTTGAAGAGAAACGTACCGTAAAAAGTTCTATTATTTCTGGGATCATTAAAATATTCGGATCATTAAAATATTCGGACAAAGGCAAATTTTTAATACAGAAATAGCATCATTTGCGATTTTCAACGTGTTTCAAAATGTGGCTTGCAGAGTTAAAAAAATATGAATTTTTAAACAACTAAATTGAAATCGTTTTCTTCAGTACACCATTGCTTTTTTCCGTTCCAAGTTCAATATTATTATTGTCAAAGACCGAAATTTGAAATTGCAAGTCTTTATTATCTCTCCAATTTTTCCTAAATTGAGTAGATAAAAGAATTCTCAAATCATTTTTCGGGTTTACCCCCAGATTGATAGGAATTAAATTTAGAACAATGTCATGTATTTTTCCGAGCTCCTTTTCCTTTTTTTCTATTATAATTCACCTTGAAGGTTAGAACTTAAAATTTAGTTTACTTAATGCTTTCACCACAGGAGCTGCAGCAGATTTCAAGTCATATATCGGAACATGGCTACAAAAATATTTGTTAATATACGATAAATAAAAAACAACAAATTTTTAACTTCCTTAATTCGGCTCTATTTCATTAGGGATATCTTGGCGAAATTCAAACAGTGAACCAGCGAGTTTTGTTACAGAAATTTTAGGTCACATATAAACATAGAAAAGGACATGCTTCGATACAATCTATACACTCAAAATATTATGTAGTTAAATTCAAACGAAAATTCATTTGAAACAAATTAAAATTCATTTAAAAAACGGATCATTTACATTTCATTTAAAACAAATGATTTTTTCAGTAATTTCTAAGTTTTTTATTTATTGAACATCATATTCGTTAAAATTGAATAGTTTTTACTTTTAAAAAATATATTTTAACCGATAAAAATCAAACAAATTAACAAAAAAAAATACGGAAAACATTATTTTTTGGTAGTTTGTTTTTTTAATAACAAACATAAATGTTGAAAAATAAATTTATTCGTAAAATAACTATATTTTTATTCAATTTTAACAGTACCGAAAACGAATTTAATAACCTACAATCAGTTACTGTAATAATTTTATGAGTGTATATTTCTCATAAATTGCTAAAAGAACTGTCAAAATAAGATGTTATCTCAATTTTTCTAACTCCCCTACTCATATGAAAAGTATACTGGTCATTATCTTCTGACTTCACAAATTCAAAAAGTTGACCCTCTTATTGCCAATTCCACCAATTTATTTAAATATCAATTTATGTTTAAAAATCGTTTTTTTTATGTGGAATAAAAATAAAATTATATGAAAAATTATATTTAAATATGAATTGATATTTTAAAAGAATTGCTGAAATTGGTCATTAAAATTTTTTTATTTTGAAAAATATTAGAAAAAATTTTAATGCCAAAAAGTCGGAGTCGGAGTCATTAGTGTTTGTGGGTACTTCGACTCCGACTCCGGTACAAAAACCTCAACTCCGACTCTTCAACTCCGACTCCGACTCCACAGCCCTGCTAAAATCACTTAAAGGCAAACAATCTCATACAGATGAAGATATCTTAATCTTAACCTTATAACATAATTTTGTTTTGGAGGGTCCATGATTGTCCATGGGAAATTTGTCTGTAAATACTGTGTTGTAGAGTATCAAATGCTCGGGCTAGACGCTTTATTATTTCTTACATTTTTTTGTTTTATTAAATAAAAGAGTGTTATGAATTCTTACTATTTATGTCAATTTGGTACAATTTTGCCATTGAGACGATACAATTTAAGAATTGTCACATCCCAACCAGGGTTGTGAACTATTTCTAATCAAAAAGCGCCGTGACCCCAATCGAAAAGCGCTAAAAAGCGCTAAATAAAATTTAAATAAAAAACTTAAATGTTTTATTAATTACAATGGCCGTCAAAAAAGTCGTTTTGAATAAAAATATATGAAATACAAAGATATTATAGCGCTTAATTTAAATCCGTTTTCATTTTTATTTTATCCTTCATATATTAAGAATAAAATAAGACATTAAATCAGTTAACATGTTAACTAGACGTGACTGAATCAAATATTTAGATTCAGCACGTAAACGTCAATTAAAATCACATAATTAAGTTCTCTACCCCGATATTTTTTTTTGTTTTTGCCGAGCTGTGTTAATAAAACATTAACAATTTTAAAAAGCCTTTTCTGATATTTCAGGAAAAGTAAAGTTATATAATTTCAAATAAACACGGAAAGAATTATTAACTAAATATCCAGAAAATATTTCTTGAACCAAGAAAATGTTGCACTATTATAGCTGAAGCCAAAAATTTCATATTGTAAGCTTGTGTTGCCTGGTTTAAGCAAAAATTTATGACTCAAAGCGAACTAAAATTTTCTTAAAAACAGCTAAAAAAATTTATTTTAATTCTATAGTTACTTAAATCAAGTTTTCGTTGCTTTTTATTTTACAAAATCAGAAGAAAAGCCTGCATTTTTTTCTTAAAAACGTGTAGCACTAGTTAGTTTAAGAAAACTTAATATAAAAATAAAAAACTTTTGATTGATTTTGATGTTAACATGATCCAAATAAAAATTAAATACCAAACTAAGTTTTCTTGAGCATTTTCTGAAAAATTTAAAGAAATCGCTAGCATTTGTTTCTTGATGCATGAAATTCGATTCTATTTAAAAAAAATCAAGAAAATCAGACTAATATTAAATAAATGCTGCTTGATTTCAGAAATATCTTTCTTGTTTTTAATAATAATAAGTTACTTTTGGATTTCTTGTTTAAAGAACTTTTTAATTATAAACCAAAAAAGTGAATTTTTTGGTCATGAGAAAATGTTTCTTAATTTAGTCTGGGTTCTCACTATGAAAGTTTTCTTTCAGAAAGTGTGAGTTTATTGGTTAGAGGGGAGAGAATAGCAGTATGTTCTCCTCCTCTCTCACCCATAAGCTCAGACTTTCTAAAAGAAAACTTTCATAGTGTAAACCCAGACTTAAGAAAGTTTTTTTTTAATACGAACAAAACAAGTTAAAATCACGAAATTATTTTTGGATATTCTTGTTTTAAGAAACGAAATGGATTACCTTAGAAAATAAACTTATTTTCTTGTATGGTATGCATTTCAGAGTAAAGTATTTAAAAAACAGAAACAAATTTTGGTTTAATATGTCTTGATTTTAATGTATGCAAATAAAAGTACAAAAATGTTGGGTATCAATAAAAGCGCTAATTTAGCGCTCTTTTTAAAAAAAGCGCTGAGGAAAAAATATGCGCCTTTTCGACAGTTAAAAAGCGCTAAATCTAGCGCCAAAGGCGCTAAATTGGCAACTCTGATCCCAACAGTGCAATGAGAATCTTGTTTTCATTTCATATGTATCACAACATGTTGCTAGTTAGAGAATAGCAACAATTAGTTCGAGAGGGATTTTTTACATTCTTTTTAACTGAAATGTAGTAGTGTTAGTGTATAAAAACGTGCTGATTACTTTGTAAACAAAAAATCGTAAATAAAGGAAGTTAACGGTATTTTAAAAGTGTATGTGAGTAACTAAAGAGAAAAAGTAAAAGAAGTTGAAAACAAAATATTTTTTAGTGCCGGGAATGTGTTCATAAAACTCAAAAACCGCTGCACCAATTGAAAACAAACTTCCCTGCAAATAATAGGACCAGTCCAAACACGCGTGTAAAGAGTAGTCCACAAGGGACCAGGACTAGTCCACAAGTAACCCAAACGTATGGAAAAAACCTGGTCTATTTAACATTACGATGTCCTAGGAGAGGACCATATAACCCACCTTTGGACCACTAAGGAGTAGTTTTAAAACTACTCCATGGTATATAACCCACCTTTGGACCAGTAAGGAGTAGTTTTAAAACTACTCCATGGTATACTCAAGAGGATTAGTTTTGAAGTCGTTTAAACACGAAGGCATGTCGTTAAAAAACGAAGACATGTCGTCTCACTACAAACACTTTTTAACAATGGCATGGTCCATGCTTGCATTACATCGGACTAGTCCATGGAGTAGTCCATTTTATCAAAATGGGTCAGGTGGTCCAATTTTATTTGCAGGGTTAGTTTAGTCTGGAGCAGGGTTGCCGTTTGAAAAATTTTTATCCGACCATACATACATATGTATGTACTTATATGTATTTTTGATAAAAAGTATAATTTTTATTAATTTTAATCTACATATTATTTTTTTTTTTTTTTTTTTTTGTAATATGCAATTATAGCAAAACAAAAAAGTAAGCCTCACACCTATTAAATATTTAATGTCCTACACTTCAAAATACAGTATGAAAGCATCCCACTGTTCTACGATTCTTACAACATCTTCCTTTAAGATGTGCATCTTGTATAAGAAACACCTAATCAGAACAGAATTCCTGAAATTGTTTTACTTATGTTATTCTTTTAGGACTATGTGAAAAAACTTTAAATATTACCACAAAGAACCTTATTATTTTTTGCATTGCTAAGTAAGATTAACTGCCTGTTCATCTAATTCTGAACGAAGACTTCGTTCGCTTAACTTACATTTAAAACGAAAACAAATTATACAATATTGTATTTGTTTTACATGCAATTAAATCGAACGAAGTCTACGTTCGACATCGATGAATAGGCTATAAGCTTACCAACAGTTCCAGTCATGGCGTGAGCGCCGTTTTTTGCCAATCCGATCAAATTTTGTATAGGAATATTGTTTGTTGATAAAAAGTTTTTTATAAGAAGAAAAATTTAAACGGCATCTGACTTGGTAAGCTCGAATAAGATGACAAAACTATCCTTTATAAAACTAACACCGTCAAAGTAACTTGCTCCTAACATAGCAGCCACACAAAATGTTTGTGTTTGGTAAAAAAGCTATGAGATTTGTAATTGTCTGCTATCCGTCCAATTTTCTAAAACCGACCAAAACTAGGTTTGGCCTACCATCCGACCAAACCAAAAATATCCGACCAAATTTGGTCGGAAAAGACCATGTTCGACAACCCTGGTCTAGAGCCAAGTTTTTCTTAACTTTAATCCCGATAGGTGGCGCTGTTATCGTGATATTCAATTTTTTTTTTTCATTTATGGTACGCTTTGGCTAACATTTACATAATATTTTTATTCAACAAAATAAGTTTCCTGACCCGTTAGATAGCGCAGGAGTCAAGTTATTAAAAAAATTCTTCAGTATTTAATTGTTATTTGGAAAATCCCGAGTAGCGTCGGGACCAAACAGCTAGTAAAAATATAAAAATTCGTAGTGGTTTGTTTGACTGCTTAATACCTAAAAACGGCTTGAGCAAAAAAAAAAAAAAAAAACAAACAGAAAAAAAACCAAAACAGGGTAAATTCGTACTTTAGGAAACTCTTTGTAAACACATTGTTTTTAAAAATAATTTTTCTTTAAATTGAAACCTATGCTCTATTTAGCACAAAGGCAGCAAACTTTTCGAAAACAAATTATTTTAAACATCATTTTGCGCAAATTTAAAGCCTACGTTTTTTCAACAAATCGCAGCAAGCAAATAAAGGACATTAAAGGGACAAAACAGGGGAAAAAATTGTTTTTTTTGGACCCTGTTTGTAAACAAGGTTTTTTTCAAAATATTTTCTCTCGAAAGTTATGTTCTTTAACATAAAAGCAGAATGAGTTTAATCCGACTTAAAGGCAATTTTATTGGTGTATTAAAAGTGCATTATACCTACAAAGAATAGGAATAAAAGCCCAAAAAGATAATTTCAGTTTTCTTCAAAATAAAAAATATACAGACTTGAATTTTAAAAAGTGGGTTAACAAAAATTTACAAGGAGGGACAAAACGGGTAAAGTGCAAAACTCTCTATATTGTTTGGCAGTTTACTTTCAAAAAACTGTTTTAATCGATTTTTGCAGAATTTTGTTTTATTAACATAGCGGTCTTTGCAGGTGGTCTACTCAATTAATTTAAAAGTTATTTCTCTCTATCAGCTATTTTTTATATTATGTAGTCTTTAATGAAATATCCGGAACTTCTCTTCTAAAACCTTTAAAATCTTTCACTCAAAAAACTGAGTGATTTTCATATAAAATTTTCTACGCAATCAATTGTCACCTGGAAGCAGCACATTAATTTTTAATTTGCTTAACCATAAACCGTTAAAAATTAAAAAAAAAAAATGTTTTACAAACTTATTTTTAATGCTCAAAAATCAATCAACAGTCCGGAGTTTTCTTCATTCTTTGCTTTTGTTTGTATTTATTAAATTTTCTTTAACAATATTACCGGCATTTTTAATACTTTTCCTTGAAAACCTCTCCTTTCTTTACAACAAAACCCTTTAAACTTAATTTCTTTTAAACAAAAAACCGTTAAGATTCAAAAAATCCCCCAAAAGCTTTCTTTAAAGTTCAAAAATAAACAATCAAACCGTTATTCTCTCAATCTCAATTTGACTCTCTTCTTTTATTATCACACATATACAATTTAATACACACTCAAATTCATTGTTGTGATGTAAACAACAAGAGCAAAACAATATTTCTAAGCATGTTTTTCGTTTAGTTTTGTTATTTCGTTTATACGTATACTTGTTGTCAACATATGGGTCACAAGCAACAGCGTGTCAAATGTCTCCCCTTTTCATGTTGTTGTTGCTGTGATACATTTTCGTACATTTACGAAGCAACATAAAGACACACTTGTAGAAAAACGCCTGTTGGACGTGTGTATGATAAATTTATTGTGTTGTGTTTAGTTTGGACGGCGACGTCCTAACGAGTGGTTCGTGGCGTTTGCTAAACGGAGTAAATATTTTTTGATAATAAAATACTAACGGGAAAAGTAAATAAAAATGAAATAATTTGTGTTTTTATTAATGTAATAATGTACTTTTGTTTGTGTGAGTTTCTATTTAATATAAAGTAAGTTAAAAAAAAAATGTGAGAATAATAAGAAAAAGCTAGAAAATAAAATAATACAAATGCAAATAAATAATAATAAAGACCAAAAATAAATAAATTAAAACAGTGAATTAAATAATATTTTAAAAAATTAAGAAAAAATTGTGAAAAATTTAAAAAAAAAGTTCCAAATAATTTAAAAAAAGACATAATTATAAATAAAAGAAAAATTTAAAAAAAGAAAAATATTCAAAAAAAAAAAAAAAAAATGGATAAAACTCTGGCTACAAATTAAAAAAGCCCGTTTTTTTTCTAAAACATTTCATTCAAGTTTATGTTTAAATTTTGTAACAGAAAGTGACAGTTTAAAATTAAATTTATAATATAAAACAACTTTTTTTATACATTTTCAAATTTGTTTAATATTTAAGCTAATTTGTCATGCTGTGAAATTAAAAATAAAAAGGTGTTGAAAGAATTTTGGGTGATTTAGAAGTCTTTTTTTTCAATCTTAAACAAAAGGGGAAAATAAAAGAAATTTTTAAAGAAAAAAATTAAAAAAATAAAAATAGTTAAAAATTAACATAATTTATAAAAATAGAAATGTTGAAAATATGTTTAACTCAAATTCTATGGACAATAAGGCAAATTCGGAAGTGTGTGAAAATAATGTGAATTTTTACAATTTGTACAGAATTAGAACTGTACCAGAACTAAGCAAGAACTTAACTGACACTGTACATAAACTGTTCTATAGCTGAATTATAACTGAACTAGAACCGAGCTAGAACTGAACTAGAACTAAACTAGAAATTAACTTTTTTATACTTAAATTATTTTTTTTTATTACTACATATTAAATTATTATTACAATTACTAGAACCGAACAAGGACTAAACTAGAAATAAACAAAAACTGAACTAAAACAGTGAATTAGAACTAAACTAGAATAATAAAATATATTGAGTTTCATTATTTTTATTTCTGTTTTAATTTTTTTTCTCTTAAAAATTATGAAAGATAATATTAAATTAATTTTTCTTTCATTAAGGTCAAGTTTGAAAGAAAATTTATTAGCAAAAAACCTTCAAGTTCATAAAAAATAATGTGAGTGTACAAAAAAAAAAAAAAAAAAAAAAAAATCTAATTTGTAAAGTAATAAAATTTATAAAAATAAAAGAAATATAAAAAAAAAATCATCAAACATTTTAAAGAGAAGTTGGGCGTAGCAGCAGCAGTTTGGCCTGTTTGTAAGTTTGTTTTATGTTTTTCGTTTCTGTTAATTAAATTAATTAATTTTTTTAAATTTAAACAATTTTTACACCATTTACCTGAGCAGATGCGTAAATAAATTACATTTTTAAAATTAAGCATAAAAAAAGCTTAAAAGAGCTATTTTAAACTAAAAGCTAATTTAGCTGGAAAATATATAATTATATAATAATAAAATTGCTCTTTTAGCATAGTAATTTTTTTTAGCATGAAAATATTATTATTTTAACTTTCTTAGCATTTAGGGAGGTTGTTCCACATTTGGGTTCATAACTCTATTCCTACTGAACTAATTATGCTGGATTTCAATCCAAAACTTAGGAGAATTAGGGCCCCTATTACGGTTTACAACTCAACTCGGTTGAGTTGTAATTTCTTAATTTTTGTATTATGGTTTACAACTTTGTTAAATTGCGGTGAACAAAAACATAACAAAAATTACAACTGATCACAACCAGTTGTATTTATTACAGCTCAACTGAGTATATAGGGGCCTAGAAACCGTTTAACTTAAACATTTTTCTTTTCTGTTGAGTCAGTCTTTCTAAAGTGAGTGTGTAATGGACAGACGCACATGACTAAATAACTCAGGGACCCAAAACTGACGAACTTATATATATATATATATATATATATATATATATGGGCATTTCTCCAGAATGGTCTACCAGGATGAAAAAAAAAAAATGTTGATTATCATCGTCTTTTATTGTTTATTATTAGAAAAAAAGTCTATGTTCTTATTAAAGAATGGTTTCCTAGCATATCTGAGCTGTTTTACTTGAGGAAATTGGGCTGGAAACTGGAAAATTTTATAATTTTCTGTATTTTCTACTTTTAAAGACATTTTTATATACTTATTTTACATGCAAGAAATATGTTTTGTTTACACTCCTTCTTCATAATCTCTCCATTACAATCAATTGTAAAACGAGTATTAAGTTTTTTTGTTAAGCAAATTTTAAGATATTTATGGGAAAATGCGTGGAGATAATATTAAAAAAACATATGGAAAAAGTGTCACGTGCGTAATGTCACGTGCGTAATTTACAATTTATTTTTTTCTTCGCCAACCCATGCATAGTTAGGTTAGGTTAGGTTAGGTTAAGAAGGGTTGTGCGCCCACAGGCACACCTCCACTCGGAGACCGAATACGATCCATTGTGATTCCCTTCAATGAAAATATGAAGTTAGAGAGATAGAGATAAGACGAAGTGAAGAAATAGAGAAAAGGAAGTAAGATAAAGACAGAAAATTAGAAAGTAGGACCAATACCCCCCTTACAGTCCCCTCAACAGAAACAGCCGCGTTATTTCCCTGACAAACCCCAGTAGATCGGCCGGATTACATCCAGCTATGCACCCCAGTTCGTCGTGAAACCTATCACCTAGCCACTTCAGTCTGAGACCCTGCATCCTAGGACAATGGCACAGTACATGCTCGATCGTCTCTAGCTCCTCCGAATCCTCGCATAGCCTGCAGAAGTCCGGTATGGCGTTGTCCCATCTGCTCGCAAAAGCCCTGACAGGACAATGACCCGTCAAGAACCCTATAAGTGTTCCGAGACTACCCTTATCCAATCCCAGTAGAACCCTGGTTGCCCCCGCGTCCAATTTGGGCCATAGTGCCCTAGACACCCTGCAATCCATTCTGCCCCTCCAGGATCGGTCAACGTCATCACGGAATTTCTCCCGTATCACCCCATAGTAATAGCATAGGGGTGGTTTCACCCCCCTGTCCCTTACCACTAAGTCGAGACCCGAACCCTCTCTCGCGAGTTCGTCCGCCACCTCGTTTCCCTCAACCATGCAGTGTCCTGGTACCCAACACAGCCTCACGTTGAATGCACCCATGAGTTCCCTAAGAGCGCTCCTACACCGCGCAACCAGGCATGATCGCACCGTATGGTTCTTCAATGCCCGAAGCGCCGCCTGACTATCGACGTAAATTGTCACCTCAGATCCACCCACGATGTGATCCAGTATCACCTCCGTCGCCCTCCAGATCGCTAGGATCTCAGCCTGGAAGACACTGCACTCATCAGGGAGTCTGAATGACCTTTTTACCTCGGTGTCCGCGATATAAACACCGGCACCAGTGCCGGTTTCCATCTTGGATCCATCCGTAAATACTGCCCACCCCTCAAACAGTCCATTGGATCCACTCCAAATTTCCCTACCAGGGAACTCCACTGGTGGTGTTGCACCGAAGTCCAGGGTCATAGTCCTATGATCCGAAATTCCCTCGAGAATAATACCCTGATCAAGCAGACCCATTTCGTACAAAATTCTTGTGTGATCATCCCGCCTAGGTCTAACTAAAGAAGACTCGTAAAGTCTAAATAGGTTCCTAGCTGCCACACTCCTCACATAATGCTCGATAGGGGATAGATATAGTAGGATGTCCAGCGCTGCCTGCGGAGTGCTTCTCCTTGCGCCTGTGATGCCAAGAGATGCACTCCTTTGAACCTTGCTGAGCATCTTCCTATAGCTATCCACTCCCAACGCACCCCACCAAACAGTGCATCCATAGGTAAGTATAGGCCTAACGACCGATGTGTAAATCCAGTTTACCATATCAGGTCTAAGACCCCAGTTCTTACCAATGGAGTTCCTGCATGTGTAGTATGCATTGAGTCCCCTTCTCATCCTCTCCTGAGTATTTCTCTTCCAAGACAGTTTGCGGTCCAGAAAGTTACCCAAGTACTTTGCTCCGTCCGATAGAGGCAACTCGACGCCATCTAGCACTGGCCCCCTAAAACCCTCTATCCTATACCTTCTGGTGAATAGCACCAGCTCAGTCTTCGCAGGGTTAACACCCAGTCCCCTATCCTTTGCCCATGCCGAGAGTTCACCCAGCATCACCTGCATAATTTCCCCGATCGTGGATAGAAATTTTCCCCTGACCAGCAGAACTATGTCGTCCGCATAGGCAACAACTTTCCTGCCCATGGAATCAAATGACCTAAGGATCCCGTTAACCGCAAGTAACCACAGTAGAGGCGATAATACCCCCCCTTGTGGTGTCCCCCTGGTAACCTTCCTTCTTATCACATGTTCCCCCAGGCTCGAGTTTATAATCCTACTGCCAAGCATGCAGGTTATCCACTCCACCAGAAAGTCCTCAACTCCCAACTCCAACAAAGAATCCCTAATCGCCTCTATCCTAATGTTATTAAAGGCTCCCTCTATATCTAGAAACGCGGCGAGAGTATACTCCTTATGCCTCAGACCGTGCTCAATACAACCCACCACCTCGTGTAACGCGCTCTCAACAGATTTACCCTTCAGGTAAGCATGTTGAGCGTTGCTAATAAGGCTGGTCTCAATATTACTCCTGAGATAGAAATCTATCAGCCTCTCAAGAGTCTTCAACAAAAATGAAGACAGACTAATAGGTCTAAAATCCCCCGGTTTCGAGTGGCCCGCTTTACCGGCCTTGGGTATAAAAATCACCCTGACCTCTCTCCACCCCCTAGGCAGATACCTCCTACTGAGGCATTTCCTAAATATATCCACCAGTAGAAATGATGCATCATCCGGGATGTTGCAAAGCATAGCCGGAAAAATACCGTCCGGACCCGGTGATTTATATGGGTCGAAAGTATTGACCGCCCACGCCAGCTTCTCCCTTGTGACCATTTCATCGACGCGAGCGGAAGTATGATCAGATGTCACGGACATGACGTCCCACTGACCGTCTCCCATACCACCGGTTTCCCTGCACCCGGGAAAGTGCGTCTCCATGAGTAAGGTTAGGGTCTCAGAGCTAGACTCAGTCCATGAGCCGTCATTCCTTTGGATGTAACCCAGGGCCTTAGGGTCCTTAGATAAAATCCGTCGGAATCTTGACAGCTCGTTGACATTATCGATGGACGCACAAAATTGTCTCCACGATAGTCGTTTTGCTCTCTTCAGATCCGCCTTATACCTGTTGAACTGCACCCTGTGATTGTTCCAATCATCTGGTGCTCTTGTAAGCTTGGCCCTATTAAACAGTCTCCTCACCGTAGACCTTTGAACATGAAGTTCCCTGGTCCACCATTTAGGCTGTTTTCGCCTACCCGGAAACGTGACCGGGCAGGACTGCTCATAGCTTTCCCTTAGAAGATGAGTGAACCTATTCACCACCCCCTCCAGATCCGTCGGCAGCAAGTCGCCCAAGGCCTGATGCGCCAACCCAGTTCGGACCCCTTCCCTGAAGGAGTCCCATTTTGTCCCCCTCGGGTTCCTAAAAGGAAGAGCCCTAGGTAGGTAAAAATTCAGTGTGAAGGTAATACGACTATGGTCTGAAAAAGTACAGTCCGTTGCCACCCTCCAATCAACAACAATTTGCTCGTCACGATTTACTAATGTCAGATCTATCACTGCCTGCCTATCTTTATTTCTGAACGTCGGCGTGTCACCCATATTACAGATAATAAGATTGTTAGTAGTTATAAAATCAAACATTAACTCACCTCTTTTATTAATATCGGCACTCCCCCATTGGCTGTGATGAGCATTTGCATCGCAGCCCAACACAAGGATTGCACCTCTCCTCCTTGCATATGCCGTGAGTTGCCGTACCTCTGTACCCGGAGGGTCCAACCCCTCATATGGCATATATACCGAGGCCAGTGTAAGCGTACGCTTCCCTTTGGCCTCTCCATTTACCACGGTCAAGTCACCGCACCTGAAAGAATGAGATATGAGAAAACCCAATTCACTTCTCGCTAGTATACACGTTCTTACCTTGTCCTCTGTGGACGGGACAAACAGAGTGTATCCCGCAACCCTTAAACCGCAAACCTTATTTTTATTTATCCAAGGTTCTTGGATAAGGGCTACGTCCGTCCGAGTACTGGAGAGGAAGGTTACAAGTTCGGCCGAGGCTGATTCACAATGGTGCAGGTTTATCTGTACCACTAACAGCCTCTTTGGTCCTGTCATGTTTCGGATACCGAAACCTAACGTTACCTAAACCGAACCTAACAACCCCCCCCACCTCCTCCAAGAATTCCATGGATTTCCGATCGATTGCGAAACGGAAGTCCTTGCCGGTATTCTCCTTACACACCAGTGAGGTCACTAGCCTCCATTGGTCAGTAAGAAGCCTACTGTTTTGGTTGCCCAACACTGCCAGTATAGTTTCCACCTTGCGTACGGGAGGTGGAATCCACACTGTCACTATGGACCTAATTGGCAAGTCGGAGGCTTGTATGACTTCAAACCTTGCCCCCGGATTAATGTCGCCGCATTTGCCAATTGTGGTTCTTAAGAATTCCAGTGAATTCTTGTTACCACAGTTGACAACCTTGACTCCCTTTACCCAGTCCGCACCATTGAAGGATACATCCTCCTCCTTGCCTTTAAAAACTGCCAGCTCGTCAATAAGCCTAGCCTCTACTAGCTGCCATATCTCGGTACTGATCTTCCCATCCGGATCATTCCGATCTATGACGGCCACCTGTAGATGACCCTCCAGGCTCGTCGACTTCTTCATTCTTTTCTGCGATGAAGAAGGCTGATCATCCCCAGATCTGACCCTCTTAATGGTCTCCTTATTGGAGCCATTAGGAGCATCAGCCGGAGATGTACCAGCCCTCTTCACTATGCTCGGTGACTCCGGTACGACTGGTTTCGAAGGCCCGTTCCTGCCCGCAACTTTTCCCCCAATGACCCCCTTACGAGAGCCACTAGAGGAATCGGACGGAGGCTTACCAGCCTTCTTCCCCGCTTTCGCTACCTTAGCCACTTTGCCGCCTTTCTTGGGTATCGCCCCCTTATCCTCCGCAGCTCGTTCCGAAGACATGAGCGCTTTGGTCACCGGGGCAACCCCTCCTTTGTCTATCTCTCTACGGCAGGTTGACGGCGCCACCGGCCCTGTACTCTTTTGAGTAGTTTCCGGGCCGACGACCTCATCCTCCTGCTTTCTCCAAGGATAGGGCCAACCGAGCACGGTACTGACAGGGCCGTAAATTCTCTCGAATTTAGCGACGCTTTGTCGGTGCCTTCTCAGAAGGTGCCTATCCCTCGCGGAGAACGTTGAAGGATCCCTCTTCGCCATCTTATCCAGATATGCAAGAGAGCTCCTTGTCCCGTTCTGCGCCTTCTCCTCCTTCGTTCGGCTGGGATTCCTAATATCTCGTGGAGGGGCACTTGGCCCGTCCTCCACGGCGTCCTGCCGAACAAGTTGTAGACAGTCTTCTCCCATGCATAGTTGCTTTTGAACAAAACATGATTATAAAGACCCATTACTAACCTTTATAAAAACATTTTTTCCGAAATAAAAACCTCCTACAATTCACTTACTTTCGCATTTTTTCTTACGGTCCTAAAAGGCACTTCTATTTTTGTCACGTGAGTAAGTCAACTTTGATTGCATGGCATTTGGGTACCCAGTGCTCAATTTACCATTATATATACTTTTTAGAAAGAACTCATCACAAACAATGTAACGATTCTAGAATTCATTCTAAAATTCCAATCCACATTTATTTTTTTAATATTCAAACACAATAAAACGCGTACAAATGTCGCGTGCATAACCAGAGAAACACCCATATATATATATATATATATATATGTTCCTTTAACTCCCACTGGAGCATAGGGCGCCCACAGGCGGTATAACCTTAACAACCGCACAGAGGAAATTCTGTTGCCAACCTGGAGTGTCAGCGAACCCTGAATGGCCAAAGTGCGTCTCAGGAAGTAGGAGATCGCGAATACTGGATCCTCTGAAACACTGGCTCCAAACACAGCACGTTTGGGTGCTTAGATAGCAGCCCTATCACCAAACTAGGGAACGAAGGCTAGCAACCTACGTTTCTGAACTTAAATTGCTAACGAATCGCTAAAAAAATCGACGAACTTAGAATACCCTCATTTATTTTTATATAAAATTACGTTTTTAGCATAATTGTTATACTTAGCAAACAAATTATATTTTAGCATAAAAATTCTATTTAAGCATAAAAATGCTATTTTAGTGTAAAAATGTTATTTTAGCATAAAAATGATATTTTAGCATAAAAATGCTATTTAAGCATAAAAATGCTATTAAAGCATAAAAATGCTATTTAAACATAAAAATGCTGTTTTAGCATAAAAATGATATTTTAGCATAAAAATGCAATTTTAGCTTAAAAATACTATTTAAGCATAAAAATGCTATTTAAGCATATAAATGCTATTTAAGCATATAAATGCTATTTAAGCATATACATGCTATTTTAAGCATAAAAATGCTATTTAAACATAAAAATGTTGTTTTAGCATAAAAATTATATTTTAGCATAAAAATTATATTTTAGCATAAAAATTATATTTTAGCATAAAAATGCTATTTAAGTTTAAAAATTCTATTCGTCAAAAAATCTTTTTAGTATAAAACAATATTTAAGCATTAAAAGCTATTTTATCATAAAAATTATACAAATATATATGCATGTATTTATAAACGCTATTTTTTAGCATAAAACGAAACTTTATGGATACAAATGCTATTTTAACATGCTATACAACATGAATTTACCATACAAATTTTAGTTTTACATAAAATTGCTGTTTTTAATTAAAATTAATTTCGAGCAAAATAAATGCTACTTTTTAGTCTCAAATGCTGTTTTTGGATAAAAGTGCTATTTTTAGCATTAAAAAAGAAAATATCTTTAAAAATTATGTTTTTTCTGTAAACTATTTCAAGAAATATTTATGTATGTTTGTATGTAGATTTAGACCAGTGACGGGCACATTTGCAAATCCTATGTACGCGTGCATTGGAATAAAAATGCTGCTTGTGCGACGTTGACACATGTACACTATAAACTTCTTTGTGTTGTTGTGAAAATGTACGTTCGGCTGTTGCTTTGTTGTTATTTCGTCAACACAAGCATAAATGTGATAGTATGTGTGTGCCCTTCAATGATTTAGACCAACTAGAAAATATAATTGTACATACACGCACAGAAATATATGTATGTATTTAATTTTTGGGCCTATTGCAGAAAAGAAACAACAAATATCTTTTACACACACACTTATACAATTCTTTTTATTTTTATTAAAATATCTTTGACTTTGATAGCAACGCAACGAAAATTAAAAAAAATAATACGAAAATTTAACATTGAAAATTAAAAAAATGTATGTGTTTACAAATTTTCCTAAAGTGTCAAACTAAATACGTTTTTTTAAACAACTTTTTAAAATGGAACTAAAATTAGCAAAATAAGAAATGAATTTATTAAAAAATCCAACAAATTTTATGTAGAGCTTTGAAATAGAATGAGCCATGTTAAAAATGACAGCATATTAACGACATTGAACCTCAATTATGTCTCAGAGTTATTGAAAATGTGGACCATCGGAGGTATGCCACCGAATCCGAGGAGAGCATTTGGCCAAAATTTTGTTTCACACATAATTGTCATAGATCCATCCTTCTATCATAATAAAAAAATGTTAAAATAATTCTCTGAAAACTTTTTGTTTTATTTACAATTAACAACGTGCGTTTTGGTTGAAACATCCTTTACATAATTTATTTAGTACTCTTTTTAAATATAATTTATATTAATTCTGATTAATTTACAAAAAAAATATTTTTCAAATATCATTCCTTCTCCTGCAAGCCAAATACACTATTTTTTTAATTTATTTTATTCAAATTAGTAATATAGAAAGAAGCAGGGGGTTTTTGGAGGCAAAGATCTTTTTTTTTAAATAAAACACAATAAATTAAATAGAATGACCAAAATTTAGCTTTTTTTAGCTCACAAATTTCATGGCATTGGATGTTTTAAAATAATTTTTGGCTAATGGCCTCCGCGACTGCGTCTTATGAACGCCATGCACTACTTTTTCGAGCATTTGTGGTACTATTTCGTTAATAGTGCGTCGAATATTGGCTTCTAAATGAATAATAGTTGTTGGTTTATCGACCAGAGATTTGGCGTACCCGGACAAAAAGTAGTCCAGAGGTTTCGACTAACACGAACGAGGTGGCCAATTCATAGGTTTATTTCCTAAGATAATTCGGTCACAAAACGTTTGTTGACGGTTTCAAGTGCTGTATGGCATGTTGCCACATCTTGTTGGAACAACTTTTCCTCCAAATAATTTGCAATGAAACGATGATAAAAAAAATCACGAATAATTTGCGTAAAGCGTTCCTTGTTTACTTACCGTTAAGCCAGAAATGAGCCTTATCGGTAAACTTTCAGATGATTCTAAGCCTATTCACCGAACACACGACACAATTGATGGTCTGCTGGCTTCAATGTTGGATCTCTAAAAAGTAAACTCTCATTTAAATTTTCTGAGCACATACATTTTTTTGTTCACTCAATTGGCAGTTTGGCCACTTTTAAGAAATTCTCAGCTATTCATCGAATTTCTTTTCTGTTTTGAGTTTCCAAAACCAGGGATCATCAAATTGTGTAAATGGGTCTGTACACGTTCAAAATGTTTAACATGCAGGCGAATTCACAAAGTGGTGTACTTGACGTAATATTCAAGCAAGCATTTGTTTTATGTCAAAACTTTTAATTTTCACACATTTTATACGAAAAAAAAACCTTTAGAACGCTAATTTAACACCACCCGGCTGGAAAATCTTATATGATAGATCGCTTGGTCGTTTTATTTTATTAAAAATGTATTGGCAATAGAATTTTCATGTTTAAAAAACGCTTGCCGCTCTTGTTAAGTAGCTCAGTCACTGTCATATCCAAACTTATTTTAACTAATACTACCACAGCGCTTGATGAGAAATGCTTGACCGTGTACAGACGACCCCTTAATGTTTAAAATAAAAATGTCATTAAATGAATACAAAACATTGGAAATCAGATTAGATTTAAAGCAGTAATTGGGGAGTGTAAACAAAATTGCTAAAGATATTGGCGTTAGAATATGTATGGTGTATTTAAAGTCGCCATCTCGAAAATAAAGAAAACGCCATGAAATTCTGGAGGCTGTGGCGAACACACGCATCGGAAAAAACAACATAAACCGAAAAGCAAGTTTGTATTAATGTTTCTTCAAGCAAGGAGAGCGTAATTGTGCAATGGCTAGCGCAATTTTAATTTTAAGAACGAATTCGCCGTAAAACAACCTGAAAAAAATCAATGCCAGTAATGGATGGCTGGTAAAAGTTTCCAAATTTGGTGCAATTAGTTTTGTAATCAATACAAAACATGTCAAAAAGTGGGCTGAGTTAGAGAAGTAGACGTGGCACCACACATACTAAGACAAGATAAATTTCTGCAAATCTGGTTAACATTTTTTTTTTTTTTTTTTTTAATTCCCTATGCTAATCCCCGCGAAGCTTGACGCTTGTCTGCAGGAAAGAAACCAGAGTCTCTGGCGGGAATCGAACCCGCAACCCCGGGGATGATAGACTAGCTTACTACTAGCTAGCCTACCGGGGCACCCTAACATTTACAGTAGATGTTTTGAATTTTGGTACAAATAGCTTGGATACCAATACAAAGCATCGGTCAAAAAGTGAGCTAGATTATAAAAGAAGGCATGGCAACTCCTATACAAGGACAATATAAATTTCTGTATAGTTACACGTAGAGAAAAAACATGTTTTAATATGGTCACCTCCAACAAAACTCTTTTTAAAGAAAATTTTAAATATATTATGTTTAATTTAACCATATTATTGTTACCCACAACCATATTATGGTTAAATTAGTCCTCCATCAACAAGCTTTAACAATATTATGGTTGCCTCTAAAGATGCTATGGTAAAATATGACAATAATTTGTTTTTAAATTAACAATAATATGTTTTTCCTCGAGCAATATACTATTGTTGAAAAACAACCATGCTTTAGTGTTAAACATATTTTAGTTATTATTTACCAAGCGCTTTCGGAGGCAACCATATTTTGGTTGTGACTTCTTAATAATAATAATATGGCTGTCGGTTATAATAATAAGGTTAAATTAAACATAATATGTTAAAATTTTTCTTTAAATAGTTTTGTTGGAGGTGACCATATTGAGACATGTTTATTTTTCTTTGGGTGTAGAGAACGGTTACTGTTAAAATATCCAAACTTTGTACAAATAGTAGATATCTTTGCAAAACATCTGTCACAAATGTGGGCAAATTTTCCAATTACAAATTTAGCTTAACAAATTTTTCTTTATGAAATTTCTTTTTTTTTGTGCTTAAATTTAATATTAAATACCCAACGAAAACTTAAACTAAACTAATTTTGTTATCTTTTAAATCTGTGGCGTTTTTACAAAACATCTTAAGTCGAGATAAGATAGCAAATAAGTTAAAAACAAATCGGTGAAAAATCATTTTTATTAAAGAATAAAATAAACCAAAATTAAAGAAATATTTCGTTTATACGTAAACAAAAATGTTTTTTAAATTTGACTTAAGGTGTTTTGTCAAAATGCCACAGATAAATCAACAATCTAATTTTTCATTTTAATTGAAGAGAATTTGCCGCCATAAAAAAATACCGAAACTTCACCAGGAGTAAAGAAAAAAATATAGCTGGAAATAAACAAAACATTCCATGTTTGTAACGTAGTTTTTCTAGTTTTCCCCAATTTATTTAATTTCTCTGCTCTTTTAAGCACTTTTATCTTTAGACTTGTATAAATTTATCATTTCGCAATAAGTTGTGTAAACAATTCTCAGATGTCAATTGAAGTATCAAACATGTTCAGCAATTGTGCGTGCTTCCGTTTTACTTTGTCTTTTTTTAGGCTTTCTGTCAAAATGTCACATTAATAGAATACGACTATTACGACCAGGGCTGCCAGATTTGACGATTTTTTGATAATAGGGATTAGGGCGTGAGATAGCGCAATAGCGGTAAAAGCTCCCCTTCCCCATATCTTTTAAACTAATGAGCGGATTTTCTTAAAATTTGGCATGCAGACACTGTTACATCTGAGAGGATATAGGGAATAGGATGTGGAATAGGGCAAGAAGGGTAAAAGCTCCCCCTCCCAATATCTTCTTGAAAATTCGCAGCCAATTACTATTACAGCTGGAAAGTACTATAGCCTATACATTTTACTATTTAGGGCGTAAAGCAGGAGGGGTAAAAGCTCCCTTCCCAATATCTTCGTAACTAATAAACCGGTTTTCTTAAAATTTGGAACTGTAACATCTGAAAGAGGAAGTGCATGAAACTAATCAACTGATTTTTTTGAAATTTGGCGGGCAAATAATGAAACATCTGGAAAGAACTAAAGCCTATAATTTTTATTATCTTCTTAACTAATCAACAGGTTTTCTTTAAATTTGGCATGAAGACACTGTAACATCTGAAAGAAATAAGTTATATGGCAAAACAACGTTTGCCGGGCCAGCTAGTATTTTATATATTTAGATAGGATTTTTTCCCTTAAAAATTTATGGGGAAAAGCAAAATTTCAGATGAAATTTTTTGAGTGTTTTTCATATAAATTTTACTACACTTTCATTAACTTGTGTTGCGAAAACAGCATAATTAATCTTGGAATTTTAAGCAGACGTGCCTTAAAAACACCGGAAGTTTGAATGTTTTCTTCCGTCAACGTTGTGTCTAGGACAGTAGTGATAACTTTCTTATTTAATAAAACCTACAAAATAATAAATAAAAATAGAGATAAAAAGGTAATTTTACCAAAAAAAAAAAAAAAAAAAATATCTAAATTGCCATTATTTATTAAAAATAGCGGGCAACTTCTCTATTGAACGCGCTGTCAAATTCGGATTTTCCAATTGCAAAGCGTTGCCGCCGCGCTGTGATTATTTCCACAGTACACAAACACAATGTTACTCTCTGTTTATCTTTCTTCAAACCATTTTCGAATGAACCTTTTGTGACTCTTTATATAAATCATATTTGTAACAATTATACGGCGAGCATTTTACGAGTTGTAAGATAATATCTACATAAGTCCCAAACCCACATCTCAATCGATTCCCACAACGATTAAAGTAAGCGTCTTTCGCTGTGTTGTGGAAGAATCTCACTCGTGTTACAGTTTCTCCCGTGTGAGGAATCTTCGATGATCAAAAAATGCGCTAATCGAAGATCAACAACGCTCTTCATAAGACTATTAAGTTATTATATTTTTGATGTTTTTTTTTTTTTTTTAATCGACAAAGTTAACAAAAACTAAATTTTAAGTTGTCCGATTTTTTTTGGCGATTTTTTTATTTTTTCTCAGAAAATAGATGATTTCTTCACAAATTTATCTGGCAGCTTATAAGAAAGGAATAAAGGCAAAAATGTAGTTAGGATACATTTTTAAAGATTTCTCTTTATAATTAGTATTGTGGTAATTTGGTTGAACTATTTATGGGTTTTAATCCCAATTTTTAATATTTTTAATCAGGCTTAAGTTCATCAAATTTAAATTATTTTTATGAAGAAAGGAATTTTAGAACATGAAAATAAATTAAAATTGTTATTGATAATCATTCATTCTTGACTGACCTGAGATTCGAACCCAGGCGGCTGGTTACTCTGACATGTTTCGATCGCTACCACTCGATCTTCTCAGAGGGATTTGCCGTCATACACTCGCAGCCATCGACGACTGCTGACGTCAATAGTCAAACATCAATCCTTAAACCAAATTGTATTTTAACATTTGGTAGATCGAAATTGGCTTTTTTGAATGATTATCCATTTTTAATTGATTTTACATGTTTTTCCTTTACCTCTTTTTTTTCGTACTTTTTGTCAAGAATTCTTTTTGAAGTCTAAAGTACATTTTTGTTTTTTTCATGTTTGTCTTTCTTTTTCTTGTTGACCTTTTTCAGCACAACTTGAAGGACAAATGTACACATAGAGCTCGTGCCTTAGCTTTAACAATAATTAGTATTGTGGTAATTTTGTTGAATCCAAATTTTCAATATTTTTAATCAGGCTTAAGTTCATCAAATTTAATTTTCATTAAATTATTTTTATGAAGAAAAGAATTTTACAACATGAAAATTAATTAAAATTGTTATTGATAATCATTCATTCTTGACTGACCTGAGAATCGAACCCTGGAGGCTGGTTACCCTGACATGTTTCGATCGTTACCACTTGATCTCCTCAGAGGGATTTCTCTTTACTTTTAAAATTTTGTTAATAAAAATATGCAAAAATGGTATTTTTGAAATTTTTATTTACAATAGTACAAAATGTTATCTTTAGCACATTATTTAGAATATTAGTGCTATTTAACTATGCGGTATCAGCGCAAATAAAAAGAAAACTTAATTTATCAAAATCAATTACGCTTACAAAAGAAGAAAGTATATACTTTTCGCATTTTACGCGTCAAGACAACTTACGCTTTTGTGCATGTACATAACTTGCTTTATATAACTACATTCATTCTAATAGGTAGATGCGAAAAGCATAGGGTAGGCGTGGTGTAAACCTCCAGCCTTAAGTAAATTGCTTTAAATTTTATCTATTGCATTTTTTCTCTACCCCAAACAAAAAAAAAATAAAAAAATGCCTTCTTTTAATTAAGTAAACATTAATTACAAACAATTAATTTCTGTTTAAATGAAATATGACAACAAACAAAAATTTATTGTCAAAATAATGACATTATTTAATGATATTTGTTGTATGAATAAAATAAAGCCCGTAGGCCTTTTGTCTTTGATTATTGTTTTGATTAATTCAAATAATCGAAACAATAATCATAAGCAGGGGAACCGTAAATATGCAGAAACAATATTTTTATTCGTTTTAGAGGTTTAAGCACAAGGGGTTCAAGTGACTTATTTTAAATAATGAGACAAAAGCTTGAATTGTTCACCATATCTAGCGTCTGGATGAGAATCCTACATTCACCTCTTATACTCTGAACAAGTTCTCCGAACTATACCTATAATTCCATATGAAAACTCAATTTTAGAAAAAGCCACTTAAACCCCTTGAGCTTTAAGACCCTCATTTGGAATAACAACTTAAGTTAACCTCCGGATCGATCGGTCACGTTAGGAGTATTTGGGAATAAAACGTTAAAAAACTATAACAGAAGTGATGATTTTATTAAAATAAAAATTTATTTTCGAAAATGACCCTTAGAGCTTAAAATGACTTTCCTACAAAACTAAAAATGGGCTTAACCACATTTTCCTTATTGCCACAGATTTGTAAATATGTATTATAAAATCGTTTTTAATGCATATTTCCGGTTTCCCTGATCATGAGTCATTAGTCCTAAGGGCTTTATTTTATTCTTACAATAAAAATTTTCATGTATGTAACTCTATGGGAAATAAAACCTTAAGGCAAACTTTTGTAACTCTCTCGTATGAATAAAGAAAAAATTCCATACAAATCAAAATGACAAATAATTGTAAACGAAAATCTCAAGTGGTTTATTCAATATTCATTTGAATTTAATACGACAAATAAAAATATTTTAAAGAAAAGCAAAAAGTTTTGCTAAATTGAGGAAAAAACTAAACATTGAAAATCCCCTAATAAGTAGATTTCAAAAAAGTTATTTATTTATGCTGATACAGCAGGAAAACATTTAAATAAATATGTACCTTAATGCATCTTAAGAAAACAATTGTAAAAAGTAAATGAAAAGTTAAATTAATGAAAAGAATGAAAAGAATATTTTGTTCATTCAGGATTTAACCAAGAAGGTGTGTGAATTTCAAAATTATATTAAAGAACGAGAGTAAGAAAAAGTGTAAAGATTCAACCCGAGAGCTTAAGTAAGCAAGTATATTTTGGTAAATTTTGTCTTATTAGCACTTTAATTCAACAAATGCAAACATTGAATTGTTAAACACCAGTGCTGAAGGGCCAAAAACTGATTTAGCTGAGCCGCCCATTAATTTTTAAAGAACGCCGCCAGACATATTTTGTTGCATTTTTTACGCTTGGGTAGGTATTGTGCGTTTGAGTTTATATGGATCCTAGGCCCATTTAAAGCCCAACCAAAATATGATAAAGTCATATGTGTTAAACCATAATGAACTTAAGGAACCTTTTTATTAAGTATGTATTATGAATCTGTCATTTGCTTAAGTAAAGTGCGAAACTGATCGCACTCTCCGTACGGAATCAAATGTTTTTTTTTTTTTTTTTGGTTTTTGTCCATGTTTTTTAAATGCATTTAAGAAACTTTTTTGTTAATTTTTGACAGAATAATTATGAATTTGTAAAATTATCGAAATGAATTGGAATTTGCTTTTAAGCTGTGTTTTTTATGAAAGATGTAGATTCCTACAAAAATTGGATTTTTATAAAGTTTCTAGGAATTTGGGATTTTTTTCAAATTTTATAAAAACACTTACAAGATTTATTTTCGAAAACCAATTTGCATGCTTCCCAGAAATTAAAAAATGAGAAATTTTCGGAATTCAGGATTTAGTGCGAATGGGAAAATACGAATTCCTTTTTTCAATAATAACGTTTAGAAATTTCAAAATTATCTGCCAGGCCCACGATGTCGACAAGAACATTTCTTTCGCATATTTATATTGAAAACAATAATAAAAAACTAAAATTTGTTTTTGTTTTCAATACAAATATACGAAAGAAATGTTCTTGTCGACATCGTGGGCTTGGGCCTATGTATATCAAGATTAGTGCGATTTGTGGAAAAAATCGGATTTGTGTAAAAAAAGCTTTTAAAATAACTTTTTTTTAAGCGACTCTTCAACAATTTCAAAAGCTAACGTTCGCATAAGTTTCTATGAAAAGCCCTCTGTTTTAAAAATGTTTCAATAAAATATTCAATACAAACGAATATGTTTAGAAATTTTTTAGATTCCCAAAAAAATTATGCGTTTATTAAGTCTTTGAAGTTTTATTGGAAATGAAAGAAAAAATTTAGAAAGATTTACGTTTTTTTTTAAATTTTGTTTAAGAATTAAAAAATTATATTAGAAAGAGCACAGATTCGGCTTAAATTTGAAGACTTCAAAGAAAGTGGGATTTTTATTAAGTTGTTAGGAATTTTGAATTTTTATAAAAAGCAAATTTTTATGATTGTCAGAAAAGAAAACCAGAAAATTTCTTAAAATATTAACGTTTTATACAAAATAATTTTTAAAAATTTGGAGATTGAATAAAGTTATTTGGAAATTTACCACGGATTTCTAAAATTTGGATGAACTGGTGTAAACAAATCTTATAAAAACTATTTTTAAAGATTTTTAAAGCTTCCCAAGAAATTGGGATTTTTTGGAAGTTTTTAGGAATTCAGAAATTTTAACAGAATTAGTAGGAAATAAATTAATTTTATGCTTTTTAATCCTAAAAACTAATTTTTATTATTCCCAGGGAAAGATTGCTAGAAAGGGGGGGGGGGGAATTGAGAATTTGTCAAAGATAAAAATTATTTTATTTTTGTCATAATTTGCAAAAAAAATCCTAGAGATATTAGTTAAATGTATTTTGATTGGGGCGATTCTATTCTAGACAACTTTTAATATCAATTTTCAAATCACACCTATTTGATATTTTATAATAATAAGGGAAATCACGATGGGAAGTGCAAAGTGTGCAAACGATGCAAATGCGTGCAAAAATACACACATTTGCACAACACAACAACAAAATGTACTTATTTGCAATTTGCTCTTTTTACTTCGTTTGCACTAAAAAAAACCATGAGCAAAGTTAGTAGTGCATATTTGCTCAGTTGCAAACAAATGTAAACAATAACATTTGACATATTAAGTGCCATATTGATTTTAAGAAAACGTATAAATTGAACATTTCCGCAGATTGTAAAATAAAATAGAGAATTAAATTTAAATTAATTAAAAAGAAAACATTTATTTTAATTTCCTTGTGTATAATTGTAAACAAATGCAGATTTTTTACAGTGCTGCCAGAAGTATTTAGTGTTGCCAGAATACATTTTTAGAAAAATAGCATATTTGCACAAAAATAAAAGTGGTATGCTCACGATCAATCATAATATGCACTGCAAATTTACACATTGCAAATTTGCACAACAACCATCGTGATTACCCTTAATATAATTTTTTTAGACGTAAGCTCAAATATAAATTTGTTGTGCACTTCGAAGCATTAGGATTCATAGATTTGGCGCGAACAGAAAATTCATTGCATGTTGCACCTGTCATGGCTTAAAGAGCAAATTTCTTATTATCGGATTATATTTCTCTACGATGTGTGATTTGATAATCATCGTCTAATATCTCATCTTTCACAATAAAAAAGAATAATACAATAAAAGTTTAAAAATTAACAGAGTTTTGTGTTTTTGTGGTATGATCTTATGAAAGTTGGCCAATTTGGTTGCACCCGTCATGCACTTTAAAGCTCTCTCGTGGCTATTAGATCGTTTCATATAAATTCTTGTAAATAGATAACAATAGTATATAAAAAAATGTTACCCCTTCTAGAAATAACTTAATTGCAAATGTGTTTCTTTCTATTAGTAAAAGACGCTTAAAGCGTCTAAATGTTGCACCCGTCAGAATAGAATCGCCCATTGGTAATTTTTTTTTTTTAATTTTTGGTTTTGTATAATTTTTTTGGTTTTAAAAATATTTTATTTAAGAAATTTTCCAAACATTTGAAATTTGTGTTAATATTTTTTTTTTTTTTAAATAGTTTGTAATTTATTTAAGTTTTTATGTTTTAGACGTGCTTGTTAAAAAATATGTGGCAAATTTTATTAATATTGAATTAAGAAAAAAAAAGAAAAAATCAATTTGAAAACACAGACATAACGACCCTGAAGAAAAGTATGAATTTTAACAAAAACAACAACAGAAGGAAAACATAAATAAATATCACATATCTCTATATGTTTATAAGTCGTTTATAAAATCCACACAAATTATTTAAATAAACAAGCAAAAAAGAGAAACAGACACACCAAAAAATTTTGCAAAAAAAAATTATAAATTGTAAAAGTAATTGCCACCGCACGGCCCGGCCCGGTGGTTCAGTTGCATGTTGAAAAAAATCTAGAAAAAGCAAACAAACAATTCAAATATTAAAAGAAAAATACTTTATTAATTCAAATACGAATTCATTACAAATATTGTTTAAACTACTTCCACTTTTAAGATTTATACTCACTTGTGTCATTTAGCTTGTCAGTTTGACGCTCACACGTTCGCTCGCGTCTAGAAACTGGATCTGGTGTTTTTTTTTAAATTTGAAAACAAGATTTTTCAAATTAATCGTAAATATTGCTTAAATTTTTTCCTAGATTTTCAAACGTGTTTATCTCAAAATTTTTGTCGGCCACTATATTTTTCTTCTTATTATGACAATTATTTAATAGTTTTGTTATTTGTTTAAATAAATCTGAATTTAAATGATTTATAGAAAAGAAAAAATAAAGCAAATTTTTTAAAACTAAATAAATTTATCAGATTTTCAATTAAATTACAACAACAAAAAAAAGTGGCAACTTGTATTTAATTTTTACCATGCTTAGGTCAAAGGTCATTTCAAATTTGAATGCAAAAAAAAAAATATAAAACTAACAACCCAATCTCTTTTAAATTAGTTATATGGCTAGAAAAGGTGTTGAACTTTTAAAATTCCACAAATAAAGAAAGAAAACTTTGAAGACATTCTTCACCTGAAGGCTGTAAAGTTAGGCTAAATAACTTCTAAAGTTTCTAATTAAACTTAACGCCGTTCTCAACATAAAAATGCAGGTTAATTGTTTAAATAACAGAAAATTTAAAATACCAGCTTAGCCACAAGAGCATCTTAGTCACAAGAGCCTACCAGACTTAAAAAAAATCCCTTTAATTTTTTTGATTTCATTTTGTTCTATCAATCTTTTTTTTTACTGAGAATCTTAATTAAATTCATGTTTTTAATATGTCTTGCATGTACATATCATCAAATACATACATATATCTTCCTTTTTTTTGTTATAAAAGTGCTAATTATAATAAAAATATTTTGTAAATTTCTGTGGCATTTGACAAAACATCTTAAGTCAAATTTAAGAGTTAAAAAAAATTTTGTTAATCATACGAATTTTCATTCAAAAAACATTTCTGTTTACGTTTTTCAAATTTTGTATTATAAACGAAATTTTTCTTCAATTTTGGTTTATTTTATTATTTAATAAAAATGATTTTTTCACCGAGTTTTCTCTTTAAGACTTTTTTGATATCTTATCTCGACTTAAGATGTTTTGTCAAAATGCCGGTGATATGTATGTATGTATGTTTGTATGTATGTATGTACGTATGTATATATGTATGTATGTATGTATGTATGTACATCAAAACGTCATTTGTAATACACAGCTTGATTTTGTTTGAAAAATCATTTTAACTTATTTGCCATATTCTATTAATAATTAATTTTGACATTTATTGGCTCATCACAAGTGTTAGGAAATTAAAAAAAAAAAAACATAAAATTATAAATCTATTTCATCTGTATTTAAAAGCAATTTAATTTTTAAAAATTTAAAAATTGTTTATGTTCGATTAATAAATGAAAATGTTTGGAACAATATTCATCAATAAAACGAAAATTGAGGAAACGGCAATATAAAAAAAACAAGAGTGCTAGATCTGGCTGTGCCGAATTTTTGATACTCTCCACTGAGAGATAGAAAATTTAAGGATAAGGCTTTTCATGGAGGCTATAGTCAATTCTAGACCATTCTTCACAATATAGAATTGTGTGATTTCTAGTCTTATGAAATTATTCATTACAGTCTTAGGCCTGGAACAGAATAAAGTAGTGGTAGTAGTAGCTGAAGCTGACGTATGCTCTGTAGCGCAACAAAGCCCAAAATTTCGAATTTTGCGCTTCAACTGCAACGACTACTACGTATTCTGTTGACACTATTTTGAATCTGCCGTTTTTAACTTTTGACAGCTTGCAGCGTTATTCGTAACGTTGTACTACAGCGACTATTCTGTTCTCTACTTTAGGCGTACTCTAGTGTTGCCAAGAGTGGGCTTTATATGGGGCATATGGTAAATTATGGACCGATCATCACAAAACTAAATAGTATATTTTCAAGTCATATCAAATGAATTTGTTCAAAATCTCATGTCAATCTGTGCGTTCTACGACCATTTAAATCACCCTTTCGTAACGTCGTACTACAGCGACTATTCTGTTCCCCACTTTAGGCGTACTGGAGTGTTGCCGAGAGTGGGTTTTATATGGGACATATGGTAAATTATGGACCGATCATCACGAAACTAAATAGTATATTTTCTAGTCATATCAAATGAATTTGTACAAAATCTTATGTCAATCTGTGCGTTTTACGACCGTTTAAACCACCCTTTATGTTAGTTTTTGTAACAAAATTACTTATTTTTAAGGGAGCAACCCCACATTTAGATTCATAATTTTTTTTCCAACTGAACCGAAAACTGCTTAGGAGAATTAGAAAGAATTTGGCACTAATACTGTTCTTTTCTTTTGACTCGTTCAAAAGTGAGCGTGATTTCAACAGACTAACGTGGCTTTATCGACTTAGAATTACTTAAGGACCCAGAATATATATACTTTATGGGTCTTATTCAATCCAATTATTCGGCAGTTTTTATTCATAATTGGGCTTATTGTTAAGAAAATGTCACACGGATTGACAAACTTAGTAAACCCTCTTCACAACAAGTTGTGAAAAGTGAAAAAATGTGTCTGTAACTGTCGAAAATCAAAAGAGATTACGTCGTTACGATATAAATATAATAATATTCTACACAAAGCCGATGTCAAATTGCAGACGTTTGGGCCGCCAATCACACATATTGTTGGCGGCGACCAAAATTTACTACAATTAAAAATTTTCAACGATGGTGGCGAAAAGCTTTAAAAGTAAAATAATTAAACACTTTAAAAATTTTTTATCAAAAGAGATTACGTCGTTTTTTTATCAAAAGAGATTACATCGTTACGATATAAATATAATAATATTCCACACAAAGCCGATGTCAAATTGCAGACGTTGGGGCCGCCAATCACATATATTGTTGGCGGCGACCAAAATTTACTACACTTAAAAAATTTTCAACGATGGTGGCGAAGAGCTTTAAAAGTAAAATAATTAAACAATTTTAAAAATTTTTTAACAAACAACAAAATACTTACCTCTGCCTTGTTATTCTCGAGTTTAGTTGATAGTTCAAAGCGGGAACTTTTTTACAAAAATTTTACAGACACACTTTTTCAGTAAATTGGCGAGTTATTTTCTTACGTGGCAGCTATTACTCGCCAAAAATGTTACAGACACCAATTATCGTATTTTTGTTTCATTTCTCACATTTCAATCGAAAAGTTTCTCGATGGGAGAGTTAAAGAACATGGGCGCAGATGGAGTGAAGTATGTATCTCTTACACCGTTTTAAAAAACCGAGACACTTGAATGCTTCTTCGACTCCGTAAATATATGTTTTGTCCATCGGACATCACATTGTATTTTCATGTCCAGAACATCAAGAGATTCTGATTTCTTAGTTGTTATACCACCCATATATACAGATGAGGCTCCTTAATCCGTCGCGCGTGTATGGGCCAGCATGCACATTGGGTCTTTCGGGCATTAATTTTCGACAATTGTTTATTTATCAGCATAAACCAGTAACTCCACGTAGCCGCACGGGAAATAATTGAGAGGTTTTAAATCGCACGACCTTTAAAGCTAATCAACAAGGTCTATATCTCGAAATCTACTTATCGCGAAATTTTGATTTTAAGAAGTCGATGGTCGCCGTCGCCGCATAACACACAACGCCAACTTGTTTAAATCACGTCTTGCCCTGATCAATGTCTTCCATATTTTCAAACAAAAAATCGTTGATCATGGTAAGGTTACGCCGTTCGTTGACCATAAAGCGAGCTCCGGATTCATTTAAAAAAATAAGGTAAAAAAGCTTTGAAAACGCGCCAAATTATGAATTTTCTGAATGTAATGTAGTCTGCAGGGTCTGTCGTAGATTGGTCTCAATATAAATTTGCATTAGAAATATGCGGCAGTTTTGTTTATTTCCAAATCCGTTAAGCCAATAATGAGAGTTGTAAAACAGCGATAACCGATTTTCAAAGTAAATGTGGATAGTTTGTTAGCGTTGTTCAAGCGTAAATCTATTTATGATTATTTGCCAGAGTATAGATACTGATCTAAAACTCAGTGTCATATGACATTTCGTTTGGCAGCTAACCCTTTCTTTGGTTCCATCGGTTTTAAGAAAACACTCTATAAATCTATAACTTCAACTATGACTTAGAGTTACGTCTTGAATATCGATATAGTTTAGAATATAATCTATTTATATATCTATGGCTTGCTTAGTCAATAGTCTAGTCTACCGCTTATGCCATAGTCTAGTCTTTAGTCTATTCGATAGTCTTCTCTACTATACCGATAAATCTTCTGCATATTATTTTTTTTTTTTTGTTTCAAATACATATTCTTTTCTTTATGATAAAACTGAATGTCAAGTGAAAATTCTATTTATCGGATTGGCTAAAAAGAAATTCTTAACATTCGCATTGAAAAGTCTATGGCAAATATCATTTAAATCGAATCAAATAAAATCAAGCAAAATAAATATAAATTGTTATTGCATATACATACATACATACATACAAATGTACAACTGTATGTACGAAAAAAAAAAAAAATACGACATAAAATCTGTGTTCTCTGTGTTGTTGTTTTTGTTGCGAATCAACAACACATTTCTATAAATAAATTGAATAAAAAAAAAGAAAAATCAAAAACAAAAGCAATAAAAAGATTTTAAAATTTTATATGAATAAAATATGAACACAAAATTTTTTTAGAATATAAAAAAATGAATTATTAAAATAAGTCAATGGTACTGTTTTATGCTTCGTTGATAACTCTTTAATAATAAAAAAAAAACATTGGCAACACCCACCCTTTTTGTTTTGTGGTAAAACGTAAAAACGGGATGGTAACCAACAGGAAATAAATAATGGTTAAAAGGATATAAAAGAGAATAAATATATGAGTGAGAAATAATAGAAACTAATAAAAAAATTCAAGATGTAGAAGTCATGCATAAGAAGGGTTTTGGTTTTCCCGCACTTTTTTGATTCCTGGGATCCCAGTGTTTCCACCCAAAATCAGATTTTATTTACCGTTTTGATAAAATTTTTATTTGCAATTCTAAGTTGGCTTAGCCATGTCCGACTGTTTAAATCACGCTTACTTCCGAACGACTCAATAGAAGAGAACAATTTGGATGTCAAATTCTCGTAAGCAGTTTGGGATTGAAATCCAGCAGAATCGGTTATGCACCCAAATGTGCAACAACTTCTTAACAAAATTAACAAAAACTAATAAAAATTGGTGGCACAATGCACCGTTTGTCATTAAATTTTTACATGTTTGTTTAATATGTCTAGAAATTACAGCACCCAATTTCATGAAGATCATGTTATAATTATTTACCTTAGGCCCCAAATAAAACCCACTCTAGGAAAAAACTTTAGTACGCCTTTACCCGTAAAAAACAACAATATTATTGTTAAATTTAGCCCATTAGTTTGATAAGACTAGAAATAATATTTCGATAAGATCGGTCTATAATTTATTACATTTACATTTAAAATTAACAATAACTTATTGAAAGAAATTGATCTCTTTAAAATCTGGCAATAATCGTTATGTCGGTTATTCATTATCCTATTCAGTCAAAAAATCGTGTGTGCTCCTAACCCCACGTCTCCATGCGCTTTCGATTAGAACATGACATGACCATAACGCCGGCAAAGCAACGGTATTAATTTGTTCATGTTCTTGTATGTGGCGAATACGTGTTGATGTTCATCTGATCTGATTGACCACAATTTTTGTTGTTGTGCGTTTGGTTGTATACAGAAAATACATTGTATGGCCAACATCATGGCGCACATGGATGCTAAGACGAATGTTTAGGCAACGATGGCAGCACAGGGACGAAACATGAACATTTGTTTGTCTACACGAGTAGAATTCACGTGCGACATGCTGTTCTTACCAAGTTGATGGATTGTGGAGACGGGTAGTAAAGTAGGATGATAGTGTGTGACCTGAAAATAAAACTGAGTGACAGATTTTTTTTTAATAAACTTGCAAATATTTATGAAAAATTTCACAAAATGATAGATCATGGCGAATTAAACTACAGGGGGCTAATTCTGACATTCGTGATCGAATACTTATTCGATTTGAAAGCAGTGTTATTTTTTTATTCTTTCAGTCGATACTGAACGAATCGAAATTATGTTTCCAGTGTTGTACAGTATTAATTGAGCTTTCACAACCCTGAAAAGATAATTTCGATTCTACTGAAAGATTTCGAAACAAAATTGCTTTCGAATCGAAAAGTGTTCGATCACGACTGTCAGAATTAGCCATCAGGTGGTGTCGATACTACAACAATCTAAAAACAACAGAAGCAATATAGGGTTTTGCATTTCATTGTTTACGGTTCGAAATGTCATCCATTCCTTACAAAACACTAACAAATCAAAACAAATTGGCTCGAACTGTCAAAATCAGCTGGCGTTTCGTCATAACCTTGAATTCGTGTTGTGATAGTTTTAATGCGATCAGAGTTGCATTTTCTTGTAAAGAAACTGAGTCATATGATTTTGCATTTCTCTTTTGTGATAATGTGGAATTGACAAAAAATTGTACAGATTTTTTTCTATCGAAAAGAATTCTATCAAATTGTCGTGGAAATGGGTCGTACGATTGTGTAGAATAGTGTATCCCAATTTTGTTTGTTTTTGTTTAAGTGTAAATTTTAAAATCATATTTTTCTTTGTGTTTATATTGAAAGAGAGCGTATGTAAACAAACATTTCTGAATTTAATAAACACGAGTCTTTATTACTTTTTATTTAAATAAATAAAAAAAAAAGAATTTAAAGCATTTTTTTTGCTGTATAAAACGAATAAAATGCCATTCATAAACATTAATTTAATTACATATTATTGTTATGAAGTCATTAACAGTTTATTTAATTATACATAAGGAAAAATATGAACATATAATTCTAATTAGCTACATTTCATTAAAAAATTTTCAAATTTAGTTTATTTAAAAACAGAAAAGGGCAAAGCAAATTATCGAACGATGTCTAAAAAGAATTTGTCATTATTTTTCAAAAAATATATAAAATATTTTATATTTTCTGAATCATTAATTTTGTTCCGCAACCCATTTCACCTCACTTTAAGCTGTTGATTCATAAAAAAAAACATTTAATTGAACATTTTGCTTCGCAAACATTCTACAGTAATTAAATAATAAAAAAATTTTCACTTTTTTTTAAATGTCTAATTTAGAAATGAAAACACACTTTGTGAACAAGTACAAAATAACAATTGGAAATAATTTGTTTTTTTTTTTGTAATTACAAAATAATTGATGTGATGAAACTTCCCTCGATTAATGAAATATGATTAAGGCGGGAAAAAGCTATAAAAAAAGTCAAAAGGTTAAAGACATAAAACTTCCTCATTTAATAAAAAAAATTTAAATGTTTCAAAGGGGATCAACTTTTGAAAAAGGCTAAAAGCACAAACAAACCAAATGTTTTATTTTATATTGTTTTTTGGAAAAAGCAATAAAAAATTATTGCAAATTGGTTAAGTGCTAGCTGGATATAGAAAATAACTAAGTAGGCACCACTTATGACAGCCATACACTACACAAGTTAAGTGCTAAAGTTTGGCACTGTACAGCGCGTTTGTGTAGTGTATGGCAATTTTTTCGCTATTAACGCAGGGAACTGACTAAAAATCAAAACTAATTTGATATTGCTCAAGTCTGAAAATCTGAACAGTAAACTTTTGTAGTGTATGTTGGAAACGTTAATGGTTTTTTTTAGAGATGCAAACAAAAATGAGCGCGGACAGGGTTCCTATCTAGAATTGCGCAAAAAATTCCCTAAATTATGGCGCATTAAAAACAGCAATAGACTAATGAAAGTCGAGTCCAACAAAAAATTAATGAAACATTTTATCTTTATTCATACTATATAAAATTTTAACGTGTTTGACTATCTGATAGACTAATTGATCATTGCACAGCCTAAACGCCTGAAGATAAAAAGTTAAAATTTGGTTGGTCTTTCGCCAAATCGATCCAATAAGACGGGATTGTTGGAAATTCGAATTTAAGGGAGGTAAAACAAGAGTAAAAACGTGGAAATTCGATAGCCTCATATCGCCTAAACTCAAAGTGACAAAAAAAAATTTAATACTTAACGTCATAAGCGGACAGATTTGTCCAGCTTAACGTGATCATCGTGCTAAGACCCTTAGGTTAGGCTAGAATGGCCGGTCACAAAGACCCCGCATAGACCAAATAGGTCCCTAGCGTTACCACGTTGTACGATAACCCGCAAGAAGAAAGTTAGAAAGAGGTAAAAAAGACCCTGGAAGTAATTATCTCCCAGACAGTTCGCCCTGGAGCGCACGAGTGCCGGACAGTAGCAGAGTAAATGCTCTACTGTCTCCTTTTGCACTGGTACCCCACAGAATCTACAATTGTCACTATTCAGCCTCCCCGCCCTCTGGGCGTACACCGCAGTCCAACAATGACCCGTTATAAAACCTACCAGAAGTTCATAGTCCCTTTTCGATAGCGACAGAAGAATTTTCGTCGACTCTGGATCATAGGATCCCCATATTATCTTGGAAACCCTGCACGTTCTGGTGTTTTCCCAAATCCCCCATGATCTCCTCCGTATAGCAGAGTCCGTATCTCTCCTAATGTTCTGAATTGGAGCCATCACCCTATCGTATGGTAAATAGACCCCCCGTTTCGCCAATTCGTCCGCCTCTTCGTTGCCTTCTATGCCCTAGTGGCCGCGAACCCAGTAGATCTCAACTCTTCTATTAGCACAGAGTCTATCTATCGAGTCCCTACACTCCTGGACGATCGAAGAGTATGAACAATCAGCGGATATCGCCCTGAATTTTGAATTTTCTTTAGTATTGTACTTAAATGCATAAAATAATAGTTACACGGTCCTGAGTGAATGAGAACCTAAAAGATGAAAAATGTTGGTGCTTTCTTAATAAAACCTAGAAGCACAAACTTGGACATACACATTCACATATGTCCACGAAAGAAAGGGAGATGCTAACAAAGTAGCGGGTCACATGATAGAAAAAAAGGAAAAAATGTAGTCTTATTTTGAGTCTATTCTATTCCATAATGTTTACTATTTATTGCCCTGTTAAAAATCTCGTCTATATTCTTGTCTGAAATCTCGATATTAGTTTTTTGTTTTTAAGCTACAAATCAAATTAGTGGACAACAATAAATTGTTGCTAGTCTCTTGCATACACAATTAACAAAACAACTTAATTGACAACACTTAAAATCACAACAATAAAAACTAATAAACCTGACTCTACATTTTGTTATTAAGTACAACTTAATAATTTCTATTTAGCAATTTAAATTATTCTTGGCTAATTAATAATTCTTGATATTCATTAAAAAATGCCTTAAATTTTTTATAATTTTGCAACATTTTAATAAAATTGCCGATTTTTTATTATAAAAATCTTAAAACTAAAACTTAGCTTTAAGTAAATAATTTCAAAACGACTTTTCTGTCTAAATAAAGATTCGAAGAATTATTGTTTAAATTTCATTCAGAGAAAAACGTGTAAGATGAGATAAGTCTAAAAAAACACAACAAAAAAAAAAAAAAAAAAAATTTGCATAAATGACAAAAGTTTTTAACGAAATGTTGGAGAATTTGTTGTATTTTTGTTATTTGTTTAATCAAGATAGAGGACTGGAGATTGTGTGTATCTTGTTAACACCATGTTGCTACTAAAATTATATTTATTTGCATACTTTTGAATTCAGAACAGGATTGCCAACTTCATATACCTATAACTCTACTTCAGTTTAAGTTAAGTTAGGTTCTAGTTCAGTTTTAATTTACTTATACAAAGTTTAGTTATAGGTCAGCTCTAATACGGTTCTATCGGGTGACTTTTAAAGAGCTATTGGAAAGTTTAAAAACAAACAACACATAAAATTCAGAAAAATTCATGAAATCTTTACTTGAATCGATAGTACGGTCCATATAATTTAATGTTTGAAGATTATTTCATGCAAATATTGACCGTGACTGCGCCTCATGGTCCATCCGCTTAGTCCAATTTTGGCATACTCTTTCCAACATTTCGGCCGGTATCTCATGAAAAAGTGCTTCAATGTTGTCTTCCAATGCGTCAATTGAAGAGGGCATCGAACTCGCCTCTCAATAAGTCCGTTGCTAAGCGTGCTGTGTGGCATGTGGCACCGTCTTGTTGAAACCATATGTCATGCAAGTCAAGCTCTTGCATTTTGGGCAAAAAAGTTGGATATCATCTCACGGTAGCGCTCACCATTCATAGTTACGTTACGATTCGCATCATCTCTGAAGAAGTACGGTCCAATGATGCCACCAGCCCATAAACCGCACCAAACTGTGACTTTTTCTGGATGCATTGGTAGCTCTTGCAATGCTTCTGGCTGATCTTCGCTCCAAAATCAACAATTCTGCTTATTAATGTACCCATTGAGCACGATTAAACTGACCATAAAATGGAAGAAGCGTGCGATGAACTTTCTTAACAGAGCACGCATTTTGATAATAAAATTCAATAATTTGCGTTGTTCGTTTGTAAGACGATTCATGGTTAAATTATAGACCAAACTGAAGATGTTTGACAGTGAAACAAAACACGAAACGTGCGTCAGCTGCTTAAACCAGTGTTGCCAAAAAGATAATAGCTAAAAAATCACCCATAAGTACAGTTCTAGTTCTGTTTTTTTCGCTTCTTGTTTAGTTCTAGTTAAGTTCTATCTTTAAATCGAGCTTGTTAAAATCAGAAAAACGCGATTTTATTCGATCGCCGATAATTTTTCTCAGAGCCATAGATGGTCAAGCTGTGGCTCCATCTTGTTGCACCCACAATTCTGGTTATCTACCTCGGACCTAAAAATACTTTCAATCGTTTCCTGGTATTGAATGCCAATCACATAAACCGCAACTTGTTTGTCGTTTTTGAAAAAAATATGGTAAAAAAACATGTGCATCAATCTGAAGCGGTATCAATAGTTCGGTAAGTATGGGTTTTCAAGTGTAGAACAATAGATTCATGTAAGGATTATTGAAAATGCGATTGATTTGAGATGGCATCAATCTCAAAATGCGCTTGATTCAAGTATTGTAAAATTAATTAAATTCAGAGTTCGTACTTTAAATAATCCGAAAGAGAAATTAGATTAATTCTAACCTAAAATACTTACTCCAGAGACAGAAGGAGAATATTATAATGATTGGTTTACTTACCCGCTTTACACCTTACAGAATTTCAATTATAAAACTTCAGCATCATGGCTGACATGGTTTCTACTTTAAACATTTGATGTACACATTTAACTAAATATAAACTCAATCGGAACTTTTGCTTCTATTATACGTTTTTCTTCTTGTTTAGTTTTTTTACACAAAACAAGCAAATCGTTTTTTACCTACTTGTGTGGCGTTGTTGTAGTGCCTACAATAAACTTTGACAAACACAAGCGTATGCACGTATAAAGAATGCAATGCTAAAGCTGGGATTACAAGATTGCCACAATGTACCAATGTTCACACTTTTAAATACCCCAATCGTGTAACTGCACAACCAAATGGCTCATGTACCAATCGAGGACAATATTGTGCTTTCTTTTGCCAATCAAATGCAACCCTGGTGCGGTAATCGTGTGACTGTTTGTTATGCAACCGCGCGTCAATAAAAATAACAAAAATGCGCCAATATTTATTGTGTGCGGCAATCAAACAACACAATACGCGCCAAAATTTGCCTTTTTTACACCATTCACCACAGGTGGAAAAGGGTATATATAAGTTTGTCATTCCGTTTGTAATTTCTACAATATTGATCTTAGACCCTATAAAGTGTATATATTCTGGATCCTTATGAGGAGAGAAGTTGATTTAACGATGTCCGTCCGTCCGTCCATCCGTCCGTCTTACGCTTGATATGTGTTTTCCGGAGACTCCAGACATGATAGCATACATTTATACATTTATGTCACATATAGTCCACCATTTCTTGCTATTGAAATTCAGCCAGATCGGTCCAACAATGGCTGAGATAAGACCAAAAAACCACGACTGCCTCTAATTTTTCTAAAAAATCCCTTGTGGTTGTTGTATTTTTATTACTTTTTTCTGTATATCTGGAGAACGGCAAGAGCCAAAGCTTTAAAATTAGGTACAAACATTTAGGTTATAAATATACACCATCCTACAAAATGTGGGCGGGATTGGAGAAGTAGGCGTGGTACCTCTCATACAAAAAGTATTAAAAATTGTATAAAAACCTGAATTTTTTGACTGTAATATGACCTACGGTTACGCCTTATATATCAGAAGATTGGAAATTTTTAATAGAAAATATTTTCTGAAAAACTAGGAAAAATTGGTTCAGATATGAAAAAGTTATGACCAAAATATTATTTTTTTTTTTGAAAAATACCCATTTTAAGGAACCATAGATCTTCCCGAGTCCAAGTTTTATAGCCAAAATAACTGGCAAATTTCTTCTTTAACACGTCGGTATACAAATCTGTCAAATCGGTTAAGAAATAGCAGAGTTATGACCAAAATACTCTTTTTTATAATTAAGTTTGTTTTTTATACCCTTCACCGAAGGTCCTACACCCTATAAAGTATATATATTCTGGGTCCTTATTATTTGTTTACATATACTAGCATAATGCCCAATATGATTTTCGTTATCACCCTTCTTTATTATTTCATATATTTAACGAAATAATTTTAACAAATAGAAACTAAAAACGATTTAAAAAAAATATTTACCAGTTTTCGCTTTTTAAATTTCATTTATAATGAAGTTTTAAGTATTGTAAATATGTATGTATATGTATATGGAAAAATTATTTAGTTGGTCTCTATTCTACTCGCACAATGGTGAAGGGTATATAAGATTCGGCACAGCGGAATATAGCACTCTTACTTGTTTTTAATAAATTTACTTTGTGTTTCTTTTAGTAGGTAATGAAGATAAATATGTTTTTATTTATTATGCATTTAAATTTTTTTAATGCTTTTAACAAAATATGTATGTTCACAAGCATATTTAGCTGTTCAGTGCGAATATTTTCATTAAAGATATTTCTATGCGAACTAGTGCTGGGAAACATCGATAGGAAAAATATAAATATCGATATTTTTATTACTTAAAATACAGCTATGAAAACATCTAACAGCAGCTATACACACACAGTTTTTTGCCGCAAATTTTTACTTGCTATTATTAATTCGCGCTGAATTACAGCAATGAATACAAACAACAAGAATGGCAAGTGGTATGGATTGCTTAGTAGTGCTTTTTAATGCTTATTAAAGGCCTTTAAGTTAAAAATTTGTACATGTTTATATAGGGACTGAAATGTTAAATATTTTTGTAATGTTGTAAAAAAAATGTAAATCCAAATGCAATTGCAAGCATAGGACAAAACAATGAACGACCATTAGAGGATAAGTCCGCTAGATTGATTACCTTTTTGGGTTTAGAATTTAGAAAATTTTTTAAAGTTACAATGGAATATCTTATAGTCCCTGCTACTTCGGTTCCTTCAGAAAGGTACTTATCCATTTTTAAAAAACTGCGTATATACAAACGTCTCTACATTTGATAAAGTGATAAAAACAACGGACTGTATGTAACCTTATAAAAAAATAATTAAAGTTTTCCTGCACAAGTACAAACATTCAGTCAATAGTAATATCGATATATCGATAAATATCGATAGTAGAAAATATTGATAGTATCCCAGCACTAATGCGAACGAACCTTAACATACGAAATTGTTAAACAGACTGTTAATTTTTGGAATTTCTTAAAAATTTGTTTAAGTATATGGTACAAATTTAATTTTTTTTAATGAAAAAACCAACATGAACTTTAAAGCAAATTAAAAAGCTTCCACAACAGCTGTTTTCGCAGTTAACACAAGAACAACCGTGTGACTGTGCTGAGGCAATTGTTTTAACCATTTCGCTTTGTACCAACTAGCGGCAATTAAATTTATTAAAAACAGGGCAATCGTGTTATTTCAGAATATTTGATTGGTGCAATTTCATTATTGTGCGTCAATAAAGCACAATAAAAATTGTGTCATATTGGTGCATTTGCGGCGATCGTGTGAACCCAGCTTAAGAGATGAGACTAATGAGTAATATGAGATTAAAACGCTCGCTTTGGAATTTTACTCTCAAAGTGGCACTACCAAAGAAAAGTTCAATCTTTTGTTTTTTTAATTGGTTTAAAATTTTTATACTTATTTTAAGAAATTCTGGGATGGATTCTAGAAGGTAATCCCATTTAGGATTGTTTAACATTTGTTGTTGTTTAGTGTTATTCGTACTTAAATTTTTTAGTACGTCTTGTTCTTAAAGTACATATTAAAATTTTAATTTATCCCGAGTGTTTTTCTTTCAGCGTAATTGGGTGCAATTTTGTTTATTCATGTGGCCATTAAGTTGAAAACGGGCCTCATCGCTCATTATTCAATATGATCTTTGTGTCTGAATAATCGAATGCTGGCTTTCAAAATATGTAAAATTAAAAAACTTTGGTTCTTTATTCTGTGCTGAGTCTATATATTATAAATTTTCCAAGTTTTTAAAGTTAAATCTGAATAAAAACAAAAAAAAAAAAAAAAAACAAAAAAAAAAAAAAACATAAACATAAACCAGAGAACAGCTTTGTGCGATTGCATTAAATCAACAACGTCAAATACACTCATTTGTGTTCGTTCATGCAATCAAACTTTCTCAGCCACACATATCGGGGTTGTTTTAAATTCATTCAAGTTATGCACAGCGTATTGGCTTTGCCATTCATACCATGTTTAGCTTTGTTCACCAATTATTGCTTGGTAAAAAACATATACAAAGTAAAATACACAAAAATCATTGCTCTGATGACAATTCAGCAGCTGAAACAATTTCCATAGAAACAGAAGACGTTTTTATTTTTTATCATTTCTTTAAAAGTACAGTAGTTCTGTATGTAAAATGTACAATGTATTGTTGTTATTGTTATTAATATTGCTTGTTACGCTTTTAAAAAAATACCCTGCAAATAATAGGACTAGTCCAAACACGGGTATAAAATGCAGTCCACAAGGGACTAGGACTATTCCAAAAGTAACCCAAACGTATGGAAAAAAATGGTCTATTTAACATTACGATGTCACAGCTTTGGATTACAAAGGAGTAGTCTTAAAACTACTCCATGATATACTCAAGAGTTTTGAAGTCGTTTACAAACGAGCACATTTCGTTAAACAACGAAGACATGGCCCATGCTTGCATTACATCGGACTAGTCCAATGAGTAGTCCATTTGATCAAAATCAGGTGATCCAATATTATTTGCAGGGTAAACACAAAAACAAGTTGGACAATACAACTAGTTTATTTGAACTTATGCCTACAACAATCATACCAACAAAGCGACTCGTACTCATACCAATTTACATTCGTCGTTGTGTCATCGTGTGGACAATGACTACTTAAATGCAAAAGCATAAGAATAAATGCCGTTTGACTTTAAGAAATTGTGTTATTGCGTGCGCAACAATAAATGCAAACAAAGCACTTTCAATAAAAAACTCACAAATGCACAAATTAAATGTGTACAAAACGATGTCAAAATTACCAACGTTGAACTTTGTTTTGCAGGCATAGAGTTAATGTTAATTATAGTAAAAACGCCAATTACGTTCCTCTCAAAATATGGACTGTATTAAGGGTGGATCTGGTACTGCAATCACTTGGGGTTCGTTCCAAAAATATCACCGAAATCTTGGAAAAGAATATGAATAAAAAAGTGATTTGTTGCCCAATATAAAAAATTTTTCTTCCAAATGAAAACACTTTCCTGTTTAGATTTCACGTTATAAAACTTAGATTTTATTAAAATTTCAAAACTTTAAATTTCCACGATCAAGAAATCTTACTTTACACTATGGCGGTTATACAATGAATAAAAAACTTCTAGACCACCTTCATTTTATCAAAATTAAAATCTAAAAAAACTTAACGAATATACATAAAAAAAATTGAAATATGACCTTAAAATAAACCATTTGATGACAGTGGCGCCTCGAGGTGTCAAAGTTCATCTAAAGTAGACCCCAGGGCTGGAAACACCGTTGCCTTCAGTTTAGACGTAAACATCCCGCCGGCCTTGCTGTACAGCAATCCAAAAAGCCACGTGGGAATCTACATAAAAAAAAAAAAAAAAAAAAATCAAAAAACCAAAAAATCCAATAACTATAAATATATAAAATTCAAAAACTCCATTCATTGCAGGAATTTAATAAAAAGAGGATTTCTTTTAAGCGTGATGAATCTCCTCGAGTAATCCATAATCACGAAACAACATAAATCAAAACTAGAAATATAAGTTAATAATAAAAATAAAATGACAAAGCCAATGTCTTTGTCGTAAGGAAAATCTTTGAAATTCAAAATAAGATTGTATTCCATACAAACTTGACCATTAACGTGTACACGATCCAGAAACATGGTAACCAGAGATGGAAATATTAAGCTAGTGGGTTGCCAAAAGTACTGCCATAAACACCATCTATAATTGTATACATAGCTATAAATATCACCAGCTATTAGCAAGCCTGTTAGAGCCAAAAGCTAAAATTGGGGAACTGCAATACCGGCAGCTGTCATATATAACAGCCCGTTCCTATAAAAATCGTTCCTTCGAATCCAGGTTCTAGTGTTGAATAACGTTGAGTCTTTGACGGCGGCGGCGGCGGCGAGTGTGTCGGTTATTCACAGATCCCAGAACCTGAGCTTAAGACGAACTTGGTCTCTCACTCTCATGACCATCAGACGAACGAGGACCCCTGGTGGAGCCATTAGACGAACGAGGTCTATAGCGCTCTCGGCATTTGAACGAACGAGGTCCACATTGTAAACGCTTGGTCTTGGCATGGTGTGACAAACTAGGTCAATTGCCCTTTCTATGCATGTGTGCGATGCATATAACCCCAGCGTTTGTATTTGCCTGCACCTTTGCAGGTACACCAGGTATGGTCATCACTCAAGCAGCCAGCCCAGTACCGTAAAAATTTTGACGCAGTGGGTGATCTTTTAGACAAACCCGGCAAACCATCTTGTTATATACATACATATTCGCTCCGACCATGTGTTCCTGCAAAATAAATATTTAAAAAAACGAATGCCTTAAATACCTATCCACCGAACGCTGTGGTTTTACGTGTAACGAAACCATATTACGTTTCTCAAACTCTTTCCTTATATTTTCCCTGACATGATTTTACAGTTGTCATATTCAGGCGTTATTGAAGAAAACTGGTGTGGATTTTCCATAGTGCAAAATTTTCCACGCTGTTTGTCAAAAATTAAATTTGCATAGCAAGACACGGTTGTGGTACAAACCCTCTGTCTAGTACCAGAAATTGGACCCGTCAAAATCCAACCGAATATGGTCTCTTGAGCCATCAAATTCCCTAGTACGTTTTTCCTAACACCATTAAGCATAATACTAGGGTAGTAATCACCACCAATCAAAATGTCGATTTGACCACTTTTTGAAAAATCCGGATCAGCTAATTTTAAATTGGATATTGAAAACTTGGAAACGTCCACTGAATCACCCGGCAGATTTCCGGTCAATCTTGGCAAAACAAGACTTTTTACTTTCAACCTAAAACGTGGATCACTATCAGAACCCAAAACAAACGAACATTGTTTCTGAACTGATCCTGCCAACGCGCCGTTTAATCCCGACACTCTACCGCTGATAGTTTCGGTAGGCAACTTAAGCCTTTTCCGCAGTCTTTCCGAAATGAAAGTTGCCTGAGAGCCAGAATCAATCAGGGCCCTAGCCGAAAAAACTCTATTACCAGATATAATATTAACAATAGCCGTTCCCAATAAAACTTGTTGTTTGGTAGTTGCAAAACAGTTTTGTACTGTGTAACTCTGCGTCGTTGGCTGGCTCGTACTTGGGCTATTTTGGCTACTAACATAATTCGACGAATCCGTAACATCCCGGTGCAACATAGTGTTATGTTTCAACTTGCATGTCAAACAACTATAGTTACTACTGCAACTATCTAATTTATGGCCACTACTCAAACAATTAATACACAAATTATTTTCCTTCACAACCACAAATCTTTCCGCGGGATTCATTTCCACAAATTTGGAGCACAATCTTAATAGATGGCTCTTCGAGCACAAAACACAGGTTTGTTTCGAGACCTGAGCTTGAAAGGTTCTAACTTTCTCACCAGAAAATCCATCATTAATGACACTTGACCTATTGTTGTCATTAGCCCTATGGCCCTTCGACCATTTATTTTTGGTGTGATGCCCCGAACCCACTGAATCTGCCTTAAATTGCCCACAATTTCTTATTTCAAAAACAGTTTCTAAAGACTGAAAACGATCGGTTAAAAATGTGTCCATTTGACACCATTTAGGAATTTCCTTTTTGTTTTTCCAACAAATCTAGAAAACTTCACCAGATCCGGTTCGATTGGACCAATAAAAACGCCAATTACGTTCCTCTCAAAATATGGACTGTATTAAGGGTGGATCTGGTACTGCAATCACTTGGGGTTCGTTCCAAAAATACCACCGAAATCTTGGAAAAGAATATGAATAAAAAAGTGATTTGTTGCCCAATATAAAAAATTTTTCTTCCAAATGAAAACACTTTCCTGTTTAGATTTCACGTTATAAAACTTAGATTTTATTAAAATTTCAAAACTTTAAATTTCCACGATCAAGAAATCTTACTTTACACTATGGCGGTTATACAATGAATAAAAAACTTCTAGACCACCTTCATTTTATCAAAATTAAAATCTAAAAAAACTTAACGAATATACATAAAAAAAATTGAAATATGACCTTAAAATAAACCATTTGATGACAGTGGCGCCTCGAGGTGTCAAAGTTCATCTAAAGTAGACCCCAGGGCTGGAAACACCGTTGCCTTCAGTTTAGACGTAAACAATAGCGTATTAGTAAATCAACAAAAATAGTGGATTTTTCAGTTCTCTGACATAAACAAGAAATGTATTTACATACTTATTAAATCATAACGTTTCTTATGAGCCACCCTGTATATATAGAACGTACCGTTAAATAGTCCATCGTCTTGACTTTACTTGATCTCCGTTGGATAATCTCTATTAACTTTAGGCTATACTACAGTGCTGTCTATGGAATGAACTATAGACTAGATTAAAATCTATCCTTTACACAGCGTTTACATTTGACAGTACTGGCAAGACAGTAAGAAAATACATATTAGTTGCCAAAAACACTACTAACTGTCTTCGTGACGTAGGCGTCCAGACAGTAGTTAAAACAGTTCACTTTTTAAAATATGTCGAACGTGAATGTTGCAGCTCAAGTCCATCTAAACGTGTTTTATATAAAGTAAACAAACTTAAAAACAGCTTAAAATAACTAAATTGTGTTAACAAACATAAAACTTTACTAAAATATAAAAAATCAAAGCAAGATATGTTTAACTTTTTTTACATTTTGATTTTTTCCCCTTTTTCTAACAAAATTTTAGATTACTGTTAGCAAATGTCAAATCACTGTCCAATTTTACTGTCTGCAAAATTGGCTAGACAGTTGGAAAAGTGTGCATGTATTAGTGAAAAGTTTTGCATGTATTGCTACTGTCTTGCCAGTACTGGCAAATGTAAACGCCAGGTTATTAAGTACATTTTAAGAATTTTTTTTTCATTTTCTAGTTGGCAACTTTGGCACATTTTCATTTTATATGTAAATTTGCACAAAAATTTATTTTTTATTTAAATTTTTTGTGCTCCCCATAGTTTTTGCTGTTTTTTCTTTTTTCTGTAACATTGACTTAAATATTGTACTCGAGCACATTTTTTTCTCGTCTTTTCAACTACACATAAATATGAATAGTAGTTTTTGTTGTTGTTGCTATTATTGTTATGGCATTTTATTGCAATTATCACATTTGTTTATTTGTTGTTGTTCTTTTTATGATTGTATTGTTTGTTAGAATTTTTTTATTATTGTTGAACTAAACAGAGATTTACTAGTTGTGGAATAAAAATAAATTTAAAGATGATCTTTTAATAAAAGAAAGGGAGAAATCGGTGAAAAAGAGTAAGAGCTGTATTATTAATATGTAACGGTTTGTGACTGTGCTGCTTGAAGAGGTCATGATGAATTGTCGTGGGTGTATGAAGAGAGAAGCCGGTGATTTACATATATACATACAATGCAGTAATTTCTAACAGCAATACCTTAGCAAGAGCGGAAATCAGGGGCCAAATTACGGCATTCGATATCGAAATTCCCATTCAAATTGTATTGTTATTTCGATCGATATCGAAAGCCGTAATTTGGCCGCAGAACGTTCTCTTCAGCTTATCAATTACGTGAACGTCAACGTTGTGTCACGAACATTAGTGCTGACTTTGTCATTTAATAAAATCCACATAATTGAAATGAAAAAGGAATATAAAACCGCTAGATTGACATAAAAAAATCTAAATTGGCATTATTTATTAACAATAGCAGCCAACTTCACTATTAAATTCGCTGTCATAATCGGATTTTCCAATTGCAAAGTACTGCTGTCGCGTTATTTCGGTATGCTACATACAAATTGTATGCGCATGCGAGTTTTTGACAGCTAGAAAACGCTTTTCGCTCTTGTTTATATGGTATAGCTGTAAAGCAAATTATAAAAAGCATATACAAATTTTATTGCAAAAAATTTTTTGTTTTAAATTTTGATACAAAGAACGCTTTACCTCACTTAAGCAATATTTTCATAGAAAGTTTTGAAATGGATTTTTGATTAATTCCTTCCTTGCGTTGTGGAATTTTCCAAATAAAATTTTTTGGAATTTAATTTGTGCACCGTAACATTACCGTTAGCTAGTCTATCAGCGCCGGGGTTGCGGGTTCGATTTCCGCCAGAGACTCTGGTTTCTTTCCTGCTGACAAGCGTAGAGCTTCGCGGGATTAGCTTAGGCAATTTAAAAATAAAAAAAATAAAAAATAAAAAAGTAATTTAAATTTTTGGGAATACAAAATTTTAATTTCAAAAGATTTTGTTATTCGTGCTTAATTCCCAGTTTTTATTCTTGACAAAAACACTTGAAATTTATTGTTGATGGGATAAGCTATTCCTATGCATTTCACTGGTTGCTTAGGCCAGATCATCAGGAAACTTCATCCATAAAGATTTTAGAAAAACTAAAGATATTAAACCAAATAAAACTGTTAAACGTATAAGAATTATAGCAACAGTTCTACTTGTAACAATATCAAAGCTTAAACAAAACACATCAACAATAAACCACAGTGGGTTTATCTCATCTTACATTCCCCACTACAATTAGTTGAAATTCTCTCAACATTAATTGTAGTTGTAAGTAGGTTAAGAAAAACAAAATAAAAACAACTTACAAAAGATGTTGTCAATTAAGTGTTTTTTAGGCCGTGCACTTGCCTGTTTATCAAAAAGTAATTTCAATTTTTGGGAATACAAAATTTTAATTTCAAAAGATTTTGTTATTCGTGCTTAATTCCCAGTTTTTATTCTTGACAAAAACACCTGAAATTTATTGTTGATGGGATAAGCTATTCCTATGCATTTCACTGGTTGCTTAGGCCAGATCATCAGGAAACTTCATCCATAAATTTAAAAAAATTTATATGAAAGTATTAAGTGAGGGCTTCATTCTTCAACTAGAATACCTTCTTTTAAGGCCTACATTTTTAATGAATTGTTCAAGTTTTGGTGAACAATGCCAATATAATGTAATAGAAAAATTTACCAAGTTCAAAGAGTTCAGCTGCATTAAGATAAATGGCAAACTGTCAAAAATTTTATTAAAGTTATCGATAAAAAATGAAGATATGTCAAAAAAATGTAAAATTGCTCAACTAAAAATTAGCATTTCAAGCTTGAATCTGCAGTTTATGGGCAAACTCAGCGATTAACCGCTTTTTGTTTGTTTTTTTTTTATGTTTCTCATAAACAAAAAGTTGACAACTGAAAAACAATTTTGTTTACAATTTTTATAGTTTGCTCTTTCCAACATGTTTCCAACTGTTTCTTTCTATCAATTCTATATCAATTCAATGAATAAAAAATTTAGTGTCTACACACAGAAAAAAATACCCATGTAAAATTAACATGGAAAAATGTTGATTGAAAATCATGTTTAATTTCAGAAAAATTATGCCCTTTACTTAAATTTATCATTATTTCATATTAATTTTTAATAAAAAATATCAAAATAACCTTAAATTACGTTTATTTAATATTATTCAGTGTTAAAAAAATAAAAAATATTAAAATATAAATAAATCTGGATTCAATATTGAACCTATAAAAACCTGTTTTGTATTAAAATCAAAAGTTTATCTTGTTAAATTAACATGCATACCTACTTAACTATGTACATTTTTTATTTTCACTTTTAAAATATGTTATAAAAAGAAGACAATTCCCGTATTCTTTTAATTAAAATTGTTTATTTAAATAGTACATCAAGTTTTCAAAGTAGAATGATGACCATATCGGGCGATTCTGCTGACGCTTCTGTTAACAAAGGAGAATACAAAATAAGTGAAACATGTGTTACAGGGTTTTGAATTATTCTTACATAAATGCAAATGTTGTCTGAAGCTTCTTCACACTGTAAAAATACACTCAAACCCATTTGATTCTACATGAAATTCACGTTGTTTCAACTGGAAATAACTTTCATTCAACGTGATTCCGATTGTTATTTCAATATAAATTACATTTTGCTCTAACTTTACTGCAATGTTAAATTAACATGAATTAAAGTTATATCAAAAGAAAAAAATGTTGTTTGCAGTTATTGTAAAATCAGGTTGAATTAACATGAAACCCGTATGAAGCAAAATCACCACCGAAAAAATTTAAATCAACCTTGTTTTCGACGTTTTTAACTTGATTTTTTTCTTTACTCCACAGCTTATTTTTATTTAACTCAGTTAAATATTATTTAATAGAAAAAAATTATTCAGCAATTATTAATAAATTAATATTAATGCCATTTAATTTAACTAGACAATTGGATGCTTCTGTTATAAAGAGAAAAAATAAATGAATAAAAAATCAAAGTATCATTATAAATAATTTTTTTTGTCATATTAAATATTAAAAATGAAACTCAGGTTAATAAATTAATGATTTTAATGACAATTAAAAGTTAGGTTATAAAAAAAAAAAAAATACTTAATCGTTATTAACATTTTTTAATAAATAATAATTTTTAACAAATTTAATGATTTATAGAAAACACTTTGTATTTTTAATAGATTTTTTTGGTAGTTATAAAAATGTTATATAATTACAAAATTCACTATCCAACTAGAATTTAACTAGAAGTGATCTATATTGAACTAGAACTTTTAAATTAAGAAAAAAAAAAAAAATAAGAAAAATAACCACAACTAAACTAGAATTTAACAAGAACTGAAATTAAAGTGAACTAAAAGAATTGAATTGCAACGAAACTAGTACTAAAGTAGAACCAAAATGACATCTACATATGGGTAATTCCAAAGTGTTGAACGTGACAGTCTTACGCATCAAAAATACAATACAATTTTTGCAAAAATTTTTTTTACGTTTTCCTAACCCTTAAATTATAGCACTAAGAAAGCACTGTTATCTATGCTAAAGTTTATGGAGGGCGCGATTCTAGGTCAAAGATAATGGCAAAAGAAGTAGCGGTTCGAAAGTGAAAAAATGCGTAATTCAGCGAAACCTGGCACAATTTTTTAGTCAAACTACTTTCAGAATTTTACGTAGCAATGTAACATTAAAATGTCTTGGTTTGATTCCAAAATCTTCTGTATTTTCTTTTTTTTAAGCCAAAATCTGCTTCGATACGTGACATTTCGAACGTGAAATTTTTTCCGTAATAATTTAACTGAATAATGATCAAAATAAAATAAAAATTTACCGTTAATCTGAATAACATATTTCTCTTTGAACTCTTCTTTAAATTACGGACCATGTAAGAAAATTTTTTTGGAATAATTTTTTATCAAATATCACCTCTTTTAAGAAAGATAAATATTAAAGAAAACATACAATTAAACATTCTCACATATAAGAAATTACGTTTGCACAACTTTGCAGTCTGATTGTTCATCTAAGTGAACAAATTTATGAGTAAACTTATAAAATTAGTAAAATCTAAATATTTCTCTATAACAATATCGTAAAATAATCAGCTTTTAATAATTTTTAAATTTTCGGTCACGGTGGACCTTTTAACGGAAATGCCTATATACATGTACATTAGAGCGTACCACCTTAAAAGAAAAAAAAAAAAAAAAAACTGCGCCGTACATCCCCTAATATAAAGTATTTTTGCAAGGAGGTCTCGAAAAAAAAAACTTTTTTGCCGAACGAAGGGGTCGTTTTTTTACATTTTTATTATATCTTAGACATTTAAGAATGATATAACAATCTTTTTGTCTCGAGAATACCAATGTTTTGATCATTGACCTCAAGTATATGGTTCTAGTATTTATCCACCAGATCTGATTCTAATGGCAGAAAACTTAAAAAAAAAACACATTAAAAGGGGGAAAAATTGCGCCGCACACCCTCTAATATAAAGTATTTTTGCAAGGAGGTCTCGAAAAAAAACCTTTTTTTGCCGAACGAAGGGGTCTGATCTTAGTAGAGTTTGCTAAAAACCGTAAAAATGTGAAACCGCGGTTTCGGTTTTAAAATGATTAAAACCGGTCGGTTTTCGGTTTTGAAAATATCAAAGTTAAACTTCATACATTAACATATATTTTTTTTTGTATGTAATACAATTATTTATTTGTTTCAATTCATGTTCTTTTATTGACCCTTTAGTGTATACCTGGGCTTGGCCATGCATTTTTTGACTTTTTTCCAGTTTTTTTTATATAATTATTAAGTATATTGACCGAAACTTTATGTATTCCTCAATCAAAGTGTTTTTTACAAGAAAATGAGAAAATAGTGTAAATTTAAAACACCGAGGGCGTCACAATTGGCTAAATGAAAATTTTGTGCATATTGTATACACCTGGGCCTGGCCAGGCCCTTCCCTATTATATATCTACTGCAGTAAATAAAATCAAAATGAGACGTATCAAAAAGCATACACAACACATAAGAATTCTTTTTTTACTGTTTTTTTCAAAGAGTTACATATTCTATTTCCCATCAAAATATTCCTGCTATAGCCATAAAACTCCATACATATAAAAGTAGTCCCAGACTTGCCGAGGGGTTCGTTAGTTTGAGTTTTTTCTATAGTCACAAAAACTCCATACAAAATGCAAGTGGTCCCAGTCAGGCCCAGGTGGTAGTTTGTGGCACACAAATAAGGTATTTACTTAAGAGTTAAAAAGGTAACATTTGTTCTTCTTAGTACTTATTTTGAATTTTAAGAATTTTGAAATAGCTTGTCATTGTTGCAGGCTGTTATGTATAAAGTTTTTGTATATGAAGTACGAGTATCATGTATAATTTTCAATTTCTTCAAGCATAAATATATTGTTAAAGTAAAAGCTAAAACCGAGGTTTTTTTTGTCGGTTTTCGGTTTCGGTTTTTAGACATTTAAAACCGCGGTTTCGATTTCGGTTTAAACCGAACAGCAATCCCTAGATCTTAGTGTCAGAAAACTAAAGCTCTAACTATTAAACTTTTGCTAAGGAAGTAATTCGATAATTCCGGCATAAACATTTAAATATATGGTTGAGGTTGCAAAATACATATATGGATGTGTAAGAAGCTAAAAAAAAAACCAAAAAAGATTCAAACTCTATACCAGGGGCCTAATTACCGCATTCGATATCGAGTAAGCTATCATATCGAGTAAACTATCGTATTTTTCTGCATACGATTGACACTGAAGTATCGAATGAAAACTAGAGAGATATAAAGTCTTTGGTTACTCGATATCGAATGCTATCATCTCAAATTTCGATACATTTCATTCAATATCGAGAGTCATAATACCAAAATAAAAAATTTGCATCAATTTTGCTCGATATCGTATGCGGTAATTTGACCCCATTTTTTTTTAATGGAAAATAGTAAAAATAAATAAAATAAAAATAATTTTCAAAGAGTTAACAACAACTACATATCTAATTAATTAGTTGTTAACTCTTTGAAAATATAACAAAATTTAGAAATTTTTTAAAGGTAGTTAGACCTTTTAGCTTCTTACACATCCATATAGTCGCGTAACTCAAAAACTGTTCAGTGTATTGCACTACTTAACTAAAACACCGATATTCCGCAATAATAATAACCTTTAAGGAAGGCTTTACTTTTTTCTAATATACGCAGTCGCAAAAATGTAAAAAGGCGACACCCTACGTTCGGTAAAAAAATTTTTACGGTCTAATGTACATATATAAAATTGTAACGTTACTGACTGACTGATTAATTAATCATCCGAAACGCCTGAAGTTACAAAGTTGAAATTTGGACAAAATTATTTTGTCTCGCCAAATCGATTAACTCAAACGGGATTTTTAGAAAAAAATTATTAATTTGCTAACCTCATAACGCTGTAAATAAGAGATTAAAAAAATTTAAAACTTAACGTTGTTCATTAAGAAAAAGCAGACATGTGTCTGGTACTTTTTTGAAATTCGGTACTTTTTAGGAGTAATAGCGTGTTCAGATATGCACCTTAATTGAGTTTTACGCAATAAATGCCATTATTGAGCTCAATTATCCATACAAAATTGCAATTTAGTTATTGCTCAATTAATACGAAATTGTTATAAATATTGAGTAAAATTAAAATGCGACACTGCAGTGCACTGTCACAAGTGTGTTTAGTGAGTAAAACCCAACTCACTAAACAAAGTATTTTGACATTTTTGCCAACAACAAAAACAAAGGTCCATCCATTAGGTCTGCGCAAAAGCCAGATGTTTATTTTATTTTTTCTTAAAAGATGTCAAATGTTGTTAACATTTTGCTAAGTTAATTACCAATTGCTAATTGAGTAAGCTAAATTGTGTATGTGTGAACAGAAAGATAATTATGTCAATAAACCGAATATTGACTCAATAAAAAAGGTATATCTGAACTAAATGTGCAAACCCTGTATTTTGGAACTTTTTTGTCACCCCAATAAACATAGAAATACAAATTCCAGTGTATTGGGAATAAAGCACGGTTTAGAAAAAATCTTATTAATAATAAATTCGAGACGTTTTCCTATTTCGAATGTTTAAGAGGTGGTTAAAATCATACCTATTTTTGGTACTTTTTCTACAAAACATTTTGCTCTATTCATTGACATATAAACAAAAAGAGGAAATGAGGGAAATTTAAATTTTTCCTTTACTTTTTTTTTTGAGTTTTCTATATTATTGAACTTAGAAATATTAAATTATAGGTCAAGAATCCTGAGTTAATGAGAACCTATAAGATGAAAAACGATGATAACTTTTTGTTAACTTGGCGGCCACGCGATCAAGTTTTGCCTTTCAATTCCTTTCAATTTGCAATACAGTTTTACTTTTTTACTAACACACTCACACTTTTTAAATTGACCACGAGATGGCTTTCAGTTTCATTGGTTTGGCAATTTTTCTTTCAATTTAACAGCTGAGTACAAGTTTGTCTTTATATATAAATTGTGTTGTTGTTGACATCTTGGAAGTAAATTGCTTACAAATTGAGTGCAGCCTACGACGTCACAGCTATCAATTTATGTAAATTTTGACAAGCACTATATGTAAAAGGCTATCAAGAACAACTTGAACGTGTGGCTGCAAGGTAAAATCTAGAAACAAAAACTTTGGCCTAAAAAATAGGTCCACGAAAGAAAGGGAGATGCTAAAGGTAAGTGTACATACCACGCGTTAGTGCGCGCGCGCTCTGTAGACTTCTGTCAAAAAAAGTAAAACTAGTGTTTTCTCAAAGAACAAGGTACATTCAAAATATTTTAACGCGTTTGCGCCAGAAAGTTGGTTAACTTTGAACTTTTTAACGCGTTGTGTATTTTTGACAAGTAATCAGTTGACAAAAAAAAAAATAATAATTTGTGAATCATGAAAGAAAAACTTATTAAAGAGGTTGAAAAACATACAATAAACATATATAGATCGAACAAATTCCTAAGAAATCTTGATATATTTTTGAATCCGTTTTCAATGTAAAAATAAACTTTTGTAATGCGCGTTGTGTAACTTGCAGTTTTTATGCGCTAAAGTTTTTAAACGCCGATGTCGACGAATTAACGCGTGTTATGAACTTCTACCTTAACCAAGTAGCGGGTTAACTTCTAGTATTAAATAGATTTGTATCAGATTAGCCATTTTATTTCATTTCATTCGTCTGGATTTGCACTATAAAAGTTTAATTTCAGAAAGTCTGAGTTTATTGGTGAGAGGAGAGGGAAGAATAACATGTTCTCTTCCCCTCTCACCAATGAACTCAAGACGTTCTGACAGAAAACTTTCATAGTGCTAATTCAGAATTATGTCATTATAACTATAAATTCCTTTTGCCAAATGTTGAGTTTGTAAAGAAAATTTTTAATGCTTTTAAAATTCCTAATATTTTTTAAAATAAAATTTAAATTTTTGCAATCTTTGAGCACAAAACGTTGTTAATTCATGCATAAAAATTTGATGTTAATTTTTTTGTTAACTTGGCGGGCGCGTTCACAATAAAACAATCAAATAATGAAACACACGTGCTAGCAAATCCACACAATTTTGTTGTTTTTAAATTTATGAGCAAAAAAGAATAATGTAAACAAAAAAATTTTATTGTTTTTTTTTTGTTTACTTTATTGTCTAAAAGAAATGCAGTTCAAAGTAAACATTTCGTGAGAAAGTATACTAAAAGAAAAAAATCTATAAAATTAAATATATGTACATTTTTTTACAAAATAATACAGAAACATTTAAAAGAGACATTAGATTTCAATATTTTGTAAATAAATCAAAATAAGACAACCAAAAAAGAATTGATAGATGAGACCATTTTTGGATAAGGATTTTAAAGCAGAAATGACAATATGATGATGTGGCCATTTAAATGAATATGATTGATGAAATCTTAAGTTTATTCTTTTAAACAAATGTTAAAATTTTTATTTTAAACTAAACCTTTTTTATCTTTTATTTTAGGTATTTGTTTTAACACCAATATGTTGCCAACTTTATAAACATGAATCTTGGCTAACTTGCTTTTTTTATCTGAGAATAATTTTAATCTTTTTAGTTTATAGTTTTTTAAAACTGCAATGGTTATTTAAATAATATATTCAAATCTTAAATGTGTGCAATAGGTCTGTTTCGGTATTCAAATCTTCAAAATACGTTCCCATACTTAAAAATTGTGTAAATGCGAGCAGTTTTGAGAGAACTTTTCCGTCGAGTAGATTGGGTAAAGTGTTAAACAATCAGCTGTCGTAAAAATAAATAATAATTAAAGAAAGATATTGAGATGATTCTAACCATACATACATATGTAGATTAAAAACAAAGTCTTGTGATTTCCTTATTGATAAAAAGCGGGTTTTTGGCGTTGTCTTGTAGTAGTTGGTTTTACCTCTTAGTGAGTAAACAATTATTTTATTCTCATTTTACAGAACTTAATAAGAAAAGTTAAGAAACAAACCTATTATTACTTGACATAAAGAGATAACAAAATGAAAATGTTATAAATTTTCTTTAATTTCGTTATTTTGTTAACCTAGAGCAAGATAAGAGTGTGAATAATAAATTTGTTTAGAAATTTTCATAAAAAGATATCAAACATTTTACATTTTCCATTTTTAGGGCGTTTCTTGAAAAAAAAAAAATCTTCAATAATATTAACTAAAATTATCATAATTTTAATTAAATTTTAACAACAACTCTGTTTTATTACTTTTATTTACAGTTTAATATTTACATAACCCCTGACTTAAAGCTGGTCACGCATTAAAACAACAATAAAAACAAACCACATCTCTCCCTTGAACAATAACAAAATAATAATATATCTACCCACTATGTAATAAACTAACGGTGCATTGTATATGTAAACAAACCAATTGAAAGAAATTCCCAAAATAAATTTTAAATCTCTTCCCTAAACCCTCCATCCCACAATCTCTCTCTCATCTAACTCTAACATTGTTGTATAAGTACAACAGCAGTAAAACAAAATGGTGAAATACAATGTAGAAATTGTTAAAACTGAAAATGGCACAGGAAAACCAACAGCAGGTCTAACAACGGCCCTGGTGGCGGTTAACGGAAATGATAATGCGGATGTTGATGAACGAGAAAATGGCACAACGGGTGAGTGTTTTCTTTTTATGTATAGCTATAAAAAAAAGAAAAATACAAACATACATATACAGAATTTTAGAAAAAGTCTAAAAGAAATCAGATAAGATACAATTAAATTAAAACTAAATAAATAAAAAACGAGTAAAATAAAAAGTAATTTTAAAAAAATTTACAAAAAAGAGGGTCAAGTTCAACATAACATCTTTAAATTACACATTTTCAATTCATTTACCTAGATGAACAAAATAAAAAAAATATGTTTTACATTTTCATATTTATTAAAATCAATTTTCTATTGAAAATTTTCTATAAAAAGTTTTCTATTGAAAATTTTCAATAAAAAGTTTTCTATAAAAAGTTTTTTCTTGAAAATTTTCTATAAAAAGTTTTCTAATGAAAACGTTCTATAAAAAGTTTTCTATTGAAAATTCTCTATAAAAAGTTTTCAATTGAAAAAGATTTCTATAAAAAGTTATCTAATGAAAATGTTCTATAAAAAGTTTTCCATTGAAAATTTTCTATAAAGAGTTTTCTATTGAAAATTTTCTATAAAAAGTTTTCCATTGAAAATTTTCTATAAAAAGTTTTCTTTTGAAAATTTTCTATAAAAAGTTTTCTATTGAAAAACTTTTCTATAAAAAGTTTTCTATTGAAAATTTTCTATACAAAGTTTTCTATTGAACATTTTCTATAAAAAGTTTTCTATTGATAAAAGTTTTCTATAAAAAGTTTTCTATTGAAAATTTTCTATACAAAGTTTTCTATTGAACATTTTCTATTAAAAGTTTTCTATTGAAAATTTTCTATAAAAAGTTTTCTATAAAAATTTTTCAATTGAAAATTTTCTATTGAAAATAATCTATAAAAAGTTTTCTATTGAAAATTTTCTATAAAAAGGTTTTTTATTGAAAATTTTCTATAAAAAGTTTTTTATTGAACATTTTCTATAAAAAGGTTTTCTATTGAATATTTTCTATAAAAAGTTTCTATTGAAAATTTTCTATAAAAACTTTTCTATTGATAATTTTCTATAAAAAGTTTTCTATTGAAAATTTCCTATAAAAAGTTTTCTATTGAAAATTTCCTATAATAAGTTTTCTATAAAATGTTTGTATAAAATGTTATCTTAAGGCAATTTTAGGTTTTTTATTGTCTTGTCTTTAGTAAAGTTTTTGTTTTATTTGTTCTTGTTTTAATTTGTCATTTACTTTTTTTGAATCCTATTAATGAGTTAAAAAATAAAACAATTTTTATCAAAAACAAAAAATGTATTTGACAGCAGCAACAATAATAAACCATTTACGGCTTTGTGTGTTTTTTCTTTCTGTTACTGTTTTATGTGTCCAGTGTTACGTCATGTTCAGCCAACAAGTTCAAAAATTCATCCCCTTTTTTAAAATGTTGTTGCTGCTACTTTTTTATTTTGTTTTTGTTTCTTTTGTTGTTGTTAGTTTGGTTGTTGCTACAAATTTTTTTATTTGATGTCAGCATGCAACAAGTTACTCAAAGTCATGGCCATTTAACGAACAAAATGATAACGCGAAAATAAAAAAAAAACGATTAAACAAACAAAATGGATTAAAAGAGCAGAACTTTAAAGGTGTGATAAGTTTGAGTTGCAGACCATTAATATTCGTCAAAAGTCCTCATGCTCATACAAAATATATGAAGCAAAACCAAATAACGCGGCTTTAACACCTGCCGTATTCATAAAAAATAAAACAAGTTTGAAATGTGTTTTTAGCCAAAATTTTCATACAAATTTTTCTTAAAATGCATTTCAAATCCATTTTAATTTTTTATGAATACGGGGGTTGGTATTTTGACAGCACGTTAAGAACAGCGTTTAAGAAACTGCAGTCAAAGTAGAAAATTGTCATTGCTTCCACTTCTTCATTTGACATTGGCAAAAAAAAAACTGTTGCTTTTAATTCTGATTCGCTAAATGTAAACAGTCGCTATTAAACCAACTTAAAAAGCGAAAAGTTGTACACAAATTTTCGTGTTTTCTTCGAAAGTTTTTAGTTTCGACTGCAGTTGTTTTATTTAACCTTGAAAAGTAATGGCAATTTAGCTACTTTTAAGTCAATCTAGTGGTAATATTAGACATGATTAGTTATAATTACTGTTCATGATATAAGGTTAACCACACTTTTGCCAGATAATAATAAGATAAAACCGGCAACAGGGGCACAATATTAACGAAATCGTAAAAATTAAAGCACGTATGTAATTTTTTTTTTTAGCAATTTTAGATTTTATTCTTAAAAAAAAAAAAAACAATTCAATACACAAAAGTATTTTTTAAAAAATCCAAAGATAATAAGGCCAAATTAATATGTCAGTATCTATGTTTTAATTTCACTAAAATCGGAGAGGCAGAAATTGCCTCCTTCCTCCCCTATAGAAAATAGTTACAAAAATACTGAAATTATCAGCATTGTTGTATCCCTACAAAAATCCGTAATAGTAAAAAGCACTTGTTTTATTTCCTCTTAATGTTAAAGATGATGATGCTACCATACGCAGTGAAAAAAGTGATGCATACATTAAATCGCCATTTTAAGGATAAATATCGTCAAATCGGGCTTTGACTCGCTGATTTAGTTTGGTCTGTTAGAAATCTTTAAAAATTATTTAAAATTAATTTCAGATAAATTAAAGTAGTTTTCAATTTTTGTGATTGACTTTTATTTCGTTGGAAAATTTTTAATGAAAATTTCATTGTTCTAAATTAATTTTTAAGTAATTTGAATTTGAAATTTGAATAAGAATTTTGGATCAAATTGTTGCTTCATTTTATTCAATTATTCTTTTAAATTTATTACAAAGTATTAGCAAGAGTTTTTGTTGTCATGGTGTCTATTAATAGTTTTTTTTAAAGCTTTTAGCAAAAAAGTGCTAATAGTATTAAATGAGAATGTTAAACATGAAATCACACTTTAATTTTTTTCTATAAGCAAAAAAATTATCCAATACTCAAGGGTTTGTCATTTAAGTGTTGTTTTTGCGGGTTTCCTTGAACTTTTATTTAATTTGGAAATATTTTTATTAAATTTTTTCTTTTGTTTCGGCTTAAATTATATCTAGACATGCAAACTTTAAGAGATGTATTAAAAAATATAAAAAACGCGAATCCCTTTTTAGGGTGTTAAAAAGTTTCTCTTCTCTTCTTTTATTTTCTTTTCTTTTTAAAGAATTTTTTTAAGAAAATCAATATTTGAGCTTAACTTTTGTGTGCTTTTTATTCAAAATTAGTTAATAATAAACACATTTCCTCTGAATTTATATTATTACTTTCCCCAATTCTTTCGCAATTTTATTTTGCATCAAAATCAAGAGTTTTGTCTTTGGCTTTAATTTCTTGTGAAGAAAAAATCTGTTTAGTATTCCTAAAAAATATTATCTTAATAAGTAAATATTGGCAATATTTTTTCATTAAATTAATAATCATATATTTATTATACTTTTTGTTTGCCTAACATAATCATGTTTATGAGAAAGTAAAGAATTTGTTCATCTCAAAGCAGAGATTCTTAATCTGTTTTTGTTTCCAAAGCAAAAATGTTAATTACTTACTGCCTCTTTAAAGTGTATGGGTTTAAGCCCATACATAAGGCAGTTAATTTGTACACAGAAGTTGTCGGTAACTATAATTTAATGTAGAAAATTGTCCGGATTATCTATAACAAGGTTATCGAAAAGTTTAGACTTTTACAGAAAAGTTAACTATTGGTATTGTTTTGTATAAAAGTTATCGATAAATGTGTTACATAAAGAAAAGTTGTCGAAAATTTCCTTGAAAAAGTTATAAATAACTTTGATTTTCTTTAGAAATATTTTCGATAAATCTGGTAATCTACAAAAAAGTTATCGATAATTTGTATATATTTCATAAAAATTCAATCGATAATTATGAGAACAGTTTTCAGAAACTTTTGAAATTCTATAGGAAAACTATCGATAGCATTAAATTTTTGTAGAAAATTTATCGAAAACTAATTTTATAAAGAAAAGTTATCCACAACTTAAATTTTCTAATGAAGAGTAAATAATAGAAAAGTTATCAATAATCTTTATATTCTTGATTTTATATAGAAAAGAAATCGATAACTTTTACATTTTATAAAAGTTCTATCAATAATTTGAAATTTTATGGTAAAGTTATCACTAGCTTTTAAAATTCTATAGGACAATTATCGATAGCATTGAATTTTTATAGAAAATTTATCGAAAACTTAAATTTTATAAAGAAAAGTTGTCAAAAACTTAAATTTTCTAATGAAAAGTTATTGATAACTTTAATACTCTATAGAAAAGTTATCAATAATCTTGATATTCTTCTTTAAAAAAAAATTATTATTTTTGAAATTTTATAAAAAAGTTGTTGGTAGTATGTCATTTTATGGAAAGGTTATTGATAACTTTAATTTTCTTTGGAAAAGCTATCGAAAAATTAAATTTTCTAAAAAAATATCGATAAATTTAGCGGTAAGTAGAAAAGTTATCTCTAAAACTTTGATATCTAAAAGAAAATTGATAGATAACGTTGATAATTTGTATAAAAGTTATCGACGACTTTGTTATTTTAACAAAAATGCTATCGATACACATTGAGTGCGAAAAGGTTTTGACGAAAACCTTCCCAGGAGGCCAAGCAATTTTTGTGTTAGTTACATTTTATAAATTTTTTACTTTATAAAACCTCAAAAAATCATCATTGACCCATGAATGCTTTTGCAAAAATGTTCAGTAAAGAGTTCTTTATTTAAAAATCACAACAAATTTCATTCAATGTCGTCTATAAATGAACGACAGGCTCTAAATAAACTAAGTAAAAAAATCACGTGGCACTCAATGTGATATTTTTGTAGAAAAGTTATCGATAATTTTGTGATTTGATGGGAAACCTAGCAATAACATTTAGTTTCTACAGAAGAGCTATCAAACATTTTCAGAAAAAAAGTTATCCACAACTTTTTTCTTGATAATCAGAGTTGTCGATGACTTTTAAGATTAAGTTCCCATAATTTCTCTATAGAATAAAGTTATCGATTACTTTTGCACAGAATATAAAATAGATGGAAATAATATAAATAAGTTAACGTTAGAATTACTTAGTTATCGATAACTTTTCCACAGAGTCAAAAGTAAGCGATAACTTTTTAATAGAATAATAAAGTTATTGATTACTTTTCGAGGAAATAGAAAAATATCGATGAAGTTATCGATTTCTATTTATAGAAAATCGAAGTTATCCATAACTTTTATATAGAACATTAAGGTTATCGATAACTTTTCTATAGACAATTTGGGTTATCGATAACTTTTCTATAGAAAATTAAAGGTATCGAAAACTTGGATGTAAAAAGATAAAAGTTATCGATTACTTTTCTGTAACAAATTAAAGGAATCAAAAATTTTTCTTTACAAAGGAAAAACGATTACTAAACCTCTCAAAAAAAGCTATAAATTTTTTTCTATAGAACATCAAAATTATACATAACATTTCTATAAAAAATCAAAGTAATCGATAATATTCTTATGAAAAATAAAGTTCTCCATAATTTTTCTTTAAAAAGGCGAATCGGTTATTAATACTATCAAAAATTTAAGAATTAATTTTTCAAAAAATAAATAATATTTAACTTTAAAAATAATTTTTGAAAATTTAAATATGTATTTCTTTTTCAAAAAATTTCATTTATTTCTTCCTCCCCCTAATTTAATACACACATTAATTTACAAGCATACAAACATACTTACACTCTCCCACTTAGTCTCCGTTACCAAGTATATGTTTGATTATGAGAATGATTACCGTTAGTTTAAGGTAGACAAATTGTACATGATTGTGAGCGTATGAGTAATTTAACGCTCATCATACGTATGTATGTTTGAGTAGCACATGTTTATTTTACATCTTTGCTGGGTACGAATGAGTAATAAGTAAAGGCCTAGTTAGGCGAACGTTGCTGTACCCGTAATGTACCGCACCGTACTGTAAGCACGTTGGTGCACTTATAGAACATTTAAGAACGTGGTTTATGTTTTTTCTATACATAAACCAAAAACAATAGTATACATAAAGCAAACCACACAGTGATGGGAATCAAAAATGTTTTAAAAAGTACCAAGTGATTTAAATGGTATTAAAAAAGTATTTTGTGTATGTAAAAAACGTTAATAGTTTAATGTTTATATTATAGATTTTCAATAAACAAATTTGTATTTTAGCATATATATTATAACAATAGATATATTGTATTGTGGTGTATGCACCAAACAAGGTTTTGCTACCATTTAAAGCCTTTTATTCTTTTCACATTTCCATTGTATGTGTATATGCATTTGTTTATATGTATTGTACATCTAAACATAAATATATTTGTTTATATGGAAATATGTTGTATATTAAGTTGTTTTGTCTCAATTCCATAGCTTAACTGAAAAAAGTACCAAAAAACGAGCAAAAATACCCGCACTCAATTTAACATACAAACAGCCCAGCACTGCTTTACAACTGTCACGTAACAACGGTATACAAATCTGTTTAATACAGATCGAGACGTTCCGTCAACGTGACATTTAAATTCAGTAAGCATTTGCATTGTTTGCAAATGACAAAACGAACCAGACGTTCCATTAGGGGACGTGAACGTTAGGCTAACTCTGCCTTAAGTGTAAATAAACGTTTGTGCTCGGTTATTTGTTTATTATTTTCAGATCAGTTCTTTAAGCAAATTTATTTACTCGAGACAACTTTTCTATTCGAGAATGTTGTCAGGAAAGCAAAATAAAGTTTTAAGGGGTGAATGTGGGCGGGAATGATTGTGTGTAAAAAATACTTGTTTTTATTTTTAATTTTATGATAAGAACGTGTACGTGTACTAAAAATTTTATTAACCAACATTTATGAACGACATACTTATAAGTATTTACAAGAAACACATGTAAGAGCCATTAATTTAATTGTTTAAAAACACTTCTTCAATTTTTTGCTTTGCTAAGGGTTAAAATATTTTGAATTTTTTAATATCTTTATTAAATTTTTTGTATGTTAGTACACGGAAAGAATTATTTACTAAATATGGATTGAACCAAGAAAATTTTGCATGATTCAAGCTTGGTTTAAGGAAAATGTTTTATTATTTAAGAAAATTTTACTAAATACGAACAAAATAAGTTAAAATTAAGAAATTATTTTTAGATTTTGGATTTTATTTTTTTCAGAAACGAAATTAATTACTTAAGAAAATATACTTCTTTCCGTGTATGTATATATTTAACTTAGTAACGAGTTTTTGAGTAAATTTTACAATCATCTGCTTAATGTTAATCATAATTTAATTTGCTGCTTTGTATATTTTGTTTAATAAATATTAATGTTTCAAAACAAAGCATATTAAATGAACCCAAACATACTTTTTTATATTGAACAAATTTAATATTTGAAGTCTTTTTACTGTTTTCTTTGTTATTTTTTTAACATTTTTGAAAAGTTTAAATTGCTAAAGTAACATATGCTGCAATATTTTTACAGAAACCTTTAAAATCATTAATTCACAAATAAAAGAAATACAACAATAAAATTAAAGTAAAAAAAAAAAAATGTCTAAAGCGTCATGGCCACACATTAAACTGTCCCATCAAACTCACATTTTTTGAATAGTGCTAGTAATAAAAAACTCACACGTACAGTTTGATCTCAGTTTGAAGAAATCAAAATACTTTTGATTTTTACAAACATTTTAAGCCAGTTTGATGTGTGTGAACGAAATTTTATTTGAAAAAAAAAAAAAAAAAAAAAAAAAAATACACACAAATTAAAAAAAAAAATATCTTCTATATAAATACGGGAACAATTTTTTTGTGGTCGTCCACCGATTTTAATGAAACATACATCGTTTCACAATGTATTTTTATTCAAAATTTTTTGAATAAAAGTGTTTGAAAAGCGTTTTAATTTATCTTACAGACAATCGTACAAAGTTGGGTGAATAGTGCATTTTTGCCGTTCTCTTAAAATGTGTACGTTTTTGTTGTATAACGTACAGGGGTCTAATCACCACATACGATATCGAGCAAAATTGATCGAAATTACTTATTTTGGTATCATGAAACTCGATATCGAATGAAATGGATTGAATTTGAAATAATAGCATTCGTTATCGAGTAACTCGACATTACATTTATCGAGTTTTTATTCGATACGTCAGTGTCTATCGTATGCAAAAACATTCGATAGTTTATTCGATACGATAGTATCGTATGCGGTGATTAGACCCCAGGTTTTCTCGAAAGTAAATGTCGAGTGGTCGAATTTCGGCCACCGGGCGATACTAGTAAATATAATTTGACAAATACAAAAACATTTTGCTTGAAGTTTGATATCTGACTGTGCGAAGAAAATGAAAATATACTAAGTTTGATGGAGCAATTTGATGTGTGGCGCTTAAAATTAAAAAAAAACAATTTATTTCTTGATAACTTAAATAAATTTATGGGTAAATTTGATTTCTTATCAACAAATTTGATTTTATATTAATTTGTTATCAATAATTATTATTGTGGTTATTTTGTTGAACTGTTGATGGGTTTTAATCCAGTTATGATCAATTATTTTAATTAACATAGAGAATTTATTGATAACTTTGTTTTTTATCTATAACTTTGATTTCCTATTGACGAGTTATCGTGGCATTTTTAATTTATATAGAAATGTTAATGATATCTTTGTTTTTACAAAGAAAAGTTATCGACAGCTTTCTAAAAAGCCGTAATCGATTACTTTGCTACTCTATCGAGCAAAATACTTTATAGACAATTTATCGATAACTTTGTTTTTCTATGGAAGATTTATAGCAGTGTTCGAAAATAAACACTAAATATCGTTCTTTAATGTTCGGTTCGGTAGATTTGTGGAAAACACAAACGCTAATAGTGTTTGCGTAGAAATTCATTAAAAAAATAACGTTTCCCTGTTTGTCATCTTTCGAACACAAAAATAATGCTGTTTTCATCATACTCAACAAATGATGAGAACATTAAATTCCGTTCGGTTTTTTTTTGAAAATCCACGAACTTCAATGTTTTCGGTTCGGCTCGTTAATGTTCGTCGCTTTTTGCTGATAAAAAAAAACCAAACATTTTTTACAAAAACAAAATACACACACGAAAAAAACATTATAGAACATTAAAATATAATGTTTTTCTACAGTATCACTACAATTGTTCTGTTTTTTAACGAAGAACCGAACATTATATAATGTTCGGTTCTTTCTTGAAAATAGTTACGAACGGTATTAAGGTTTGTGTATGTTTACACAAACACTAAAAAAATAGATATCGTTCTTCGGTGTGTGAGCCGAACGCTAAATAATGTACTGTTTATTTTCGAACACTGATTTATAGGTAATATTGCTGTTCTATTAAAAACTTGTTGGAAAATTTTTGCTTTAAAGAAAAGCTATCGATAATTTTGTTAATTTATATAAAAACGATAACTCTATTACTCTATAAAGTATGAAGAAAACTTATCAATAGCTTGGTTACTGTATAAAAACGCTATTCATAACTTTGTTACTCCATTGAAAAATTATCGATAACTTTGTTATTTTATAAAAATGCTATTGATAACTGTGATATTTTTTAGAAGAGTTATCGCTTAATTTGTTATTCTATTGAAAAGTTATCGATGGCTTTGTTATTTTTTAGAAAAGTAATCGATAAGATTATTACTATGTACAAAAATTATCGTTAACTTTGTTTCTCTATATACAAGTGATTAATAATTTTGCTACTCTATAGAAAAGTTATCAATTACTTTGCTACTCTTTAGAAAGAAATTTTAAAGAAAAGTTATCGGAAACTTTTTTATTCGATTGAAAAATTATTGTTACATTTGTTATTCTATAGAAAAGTTATCGATTATTTTCTTTCTCTATGGAAAAGTTATCGATAATTATGTTATTCTTTAGAAAAGTTATGGATAGTATAGTTATTTAATAAAAAAGTTATCAATAACTGTGATAAATTTTAAAAAAGTTATCGGTATTATATTTAAAAGTTATCGATAATTTTTTATTCTGTAGAAAGGTAATCGATTATGATATTCTATCGGAAAGCTATCAGTAATATTTATATTCTATAAAAAAGTTCTTTAGAAAAAACGTACATATTATTTTCATAGTTTTAGCTATTTTTTTTTTTGTTAAATAATTGTAATCATTATTTATGCACAAATTGTTCTTTAGAGAATACAAAAAGTGTAAAAACCAACAAAACAATAGATTCTTTGCTTTACAAATGTATTTCTGTTTAACATGTGTGTATATAATTATCCATATAACAACACAAATGCTCACATACATATACAATCATTATGTTTATATCCTGTCAGACTGCCTGAAACCATTTACACACAGATACTTGATATTTTTATTTACAAAACATTTACGCTTATATGATTTCAATAAAAATCAATAGCAATTAAGTCGTTCTCTTTAATAGCTTTTTCCTGATTTGAATTTTTTTTATTTGCTGCTTTTCCTTTTTCAAATGAAATCGATTTCAACAAAAAGGAAACCCACTTTAAAGATCTAGTGTCATAAAATAAAACAACAATAACAAAAACAGCTCCATGTTTGTGTATTTTTTAAACGTTGAAGGCGTCAATAATAGCAAGTGTTAAATGCACACATACAGAGTTACCGTTTTGAACCTTTTTTAAGGACTTTGACACTTTTTATGCTTTTTTTTTTAGGTTTGATTTGAAATTAATTCATGCTATTTAGTGACCCTTTTAAAAATACGTCACGTAATTGGTTTACGAATAAATAGAAAAGAAACAAGACTAGACGTTTAAAGAGTTTTAGATACTGTGTTTATAAATTCCAAACAAGATATAAATTATTTTAAAATTGTTTCCGAAATCGAAAGACATAATTGTAAACCAAAGGCTTCCGTTAAAACTCCGTCTTTCTATTTTACTAAAAACTCAAATAAATCTTATTTTGTTTGCTTAAAAAATATCCTTCACCAAAGGTAAGAGGGTACACAGAAAAATTCTCCAAAATTTTTCACTAATTCAAGCAATAATAAAAAAAAAATTTGTTTTAATTAAAAATTTAATCAAGTGAAAATTAAACGCTTAATCAAGTGCAATAAACGTTGAATTGCTACTATTTATTGGTTTACTGGTGCAAGTTAAATTAATTTTTAATATTACAAATTTTTTAACTAAAATCAATTTTTTTATGTGTATATATTTATAAGTTTGTCATTCCGTTTGTTATTTCTTCTGGGTACTTATGAGTAGCTAAGTTGCTTTAACGATGTCGGTCTGTCCGTCTGTCTGTTGAAATGGTTTTTTAGAAGACCGCATATATGATGGGGATTTGGTTGTTATATATTTCTGTCACAACCGCTCCGTTCAATTTTGCTATTGTAAATGAGCCAGATCGGTCAATGGCTGAGATATGAGGAAAAAACCAAGACTACCTCAAATTTTTTTTCATAAACCCCATGTTGTTGTTTTTATACCCATTACCTTAAGTAAAAAGGTATAATATCGAGCCCTTATAGCAAAAATGATGTAACCAACAAAAATAAATTTTATAGGAGAAGGTTTTTTTTAAATATTTGAAAATGCTTTTGTTCTTATTTCGTAACGGTACTTTCCAGAGATATGAGATTTGTAGAGATGATGCAAATGATCACAAATGTTGTTGGTTACATCATTTTTGCTATAAGGGCTCGATATATATTACATTGTATGTTGTTTTATTTTTATTTTTTATTATTGGAACTTTTGTATGCTTTTTTACAAATAACAAATACAAAAATTAATAGCGTAGTTGTTTTAACGATGTCCGCCAAAATATCCAAATTAGTTACAAGTATCTTGGTTATCAATACCCAACATCCGACAAAATGTGGGCAGTATTGGAGAAGTTCCCTTCTTATTGCACCATGGCGAAGGATATATAAGATTCGGCATAGACGAATATAGCACTCTTACTTGTTTTCTTTAAAATATTCTATTTGTGACCCCTTTTTTGGAAATCAATCTTTTTCTTGTGATGATAGTTACAAGCATTATGTTTGGTATTCGGAATCTCTTAAGTAGGCTCACTGAAAAAAGAAACTTATATGGCTTACGAATAAATATTATGAAAATAAAATAAATAAATATCATAAAAATTAATTGAAATTGAAAAGGTAAAAACGTACCTGGGAGTTCAATTAAATAAAAAATGGCATCACTCTATGGAGATAAGATTACGCATAGAAATGGCAAGAGAAGAGAAGTCTCAACAACGGTATTGGTTTGAAAACACGTTTTATCAAATGCTATGTGTGGTCTTTTTAATGGAGCCGAAGTATGAACAGTGAAAACGGTGGACGAAAAATGTTAAAAGCATTTGAAATGAAGATACATAGAAGAGTAGTGAAAATCCCATGGACTGATCGAGTTTCTAATACCGAAATTCTAAGGCGTATAAACACCAATTGCGAGTTAATGAAATCCACAAAAACTCAAAATACATACATATATCCTAATTGAGACATCTAATGAGAATCAACAAGTACAAGCTACTTCAAAGTATCCTCAGAGCCCAAATCAAAGGCGGACGTGGTACTCTGAAAAAACAAATTAATTTATCCGTACTTAAATCAAGCCGAAGCAGTGTCAAGAGTACGGTTAGTAAGGATTTCCTTAAATCAAGTACAGAACGCTTGATTCAAGTACGGATTATTTAAGTGCGAAATACTTAACTTATCCATATTTAATCCCGAAATCGTACTTAAAATAATCCGAAAACAGGATCGACTTAATTAAAAGTGAGATAAAATTATCTCAAGCTGTGCTTGATTCAAGAATTTCTAAGATGGTTTAATCTCGACTCGTACTTGAAATAATCTAAAAGTGAGATTAGATTGCTTATAACCTTAGAACTTACCCCCCAGAACGAGAGAGAATATTATTATTTTACTTACTCGTTACACATGTTTATTTCACTTTTGTTGTATTCCGCTCTATGTTAACAGAATAATTCTCAATTAAAAGACACCAGCAGCATGCCCGTTATGGTTTATGTAATAATTCTACCTTAAAAATTTGATGTATTTAACGAAATAATAAAAAAAAGAATATGGGAATTATTGCTTCTTATTTGACTTTTTTAACATGATAATAATCTGTTTTTCTGCTTGTAGTATTGTTGTTGGTTTTACAACAAACTTTTACAAACACATGCGTATGCACGAATATTTGTTTTCGAAAGTTATTCTATAACTTTTCGTACTAAAGTAAGAAGAAAAAACTTAAATTTAGTACGAGTTTTTTCTTTCTGTGCAGAGGTCGACTAGAAATGACGGCTTAAAAACACCTTCAAGAGTGGAGAGGACACCGAGACGAACTAAATCTCATAACAGCTGTTAAAAATAGAGAACTAATACTATCCACATGAAAAAAGAATATGAAATTTATGGTCGCTTAACATCCGGAAATCGGATATGTTAATAAAAGCAGTGCTCGTTTTTGTAAATTTTCAATGGCAACGCTGTACACATGCGCCCTGCAAATAAAATTGGACCACCTGGTCCATTTTGATAAAATGGACTACTCCATGGACTGGTCCGATGTAATGCAAGCATGGACCATGTCATTGTTAAAAAGTGTTTGTAGTGAGACGACATGTCTTCGTTTTTTAACGACATGCTTTCGTTTTTAAACGACTTCAAAACTAATCCTTTTGAGTATACCATGGAGTAGTTTTAAAACTACTCCTTAGTGGTCCAAATGTGGGTTATATGGTCCTCTCCTAGGACATCGTAATGTTAAATAGACCAGGTTTTTTCCATACGTTTGGGTTAGTTTTGGACTAGTCCTGGTCCCTTGTGGACTACTCTTTACACGCGTGTTTGGACTGGTCCTATTATTTGTAGGGCGTATACACACACACACACCTTTAATCAATCTTTCAATTGCACTGAGAGTTTGTAAGCCAACACTCTCAGTTAACAGTTTATGTAAAATGTAATTGATTGGCAGATAGATGTTCGTGTGTTTTTGCTAGTTTTGTTTACATTTTAATTTACATAGTTTGTGTGCTTGTGTTTGTTTACGTTGAGTTTTGTTTTTTTTTTCGTTTTTTTTTTTTAAACTGATCTCAACCTGAAGGTAGATGCTTATAAAAAAGGTTTATCTTTTTTATTTTTTCTTATCTTGTATATTAACATAAGCAAAACCACACAATTGCTTCTAAATTTGCAATTAAATGGCCTGTTATTTTCCAAATGTGAAGACTTTTTACACATAACAAATACATAACAAAGTGTTTTAAACGATTCTATTTTTATTAATTCTGTTTAATAGTGTGCATTAATGGATGAGCGGTCTAAGACGCTGCGTTTCGTAAGTGAAGGGTATTAATGATTCGGCAAAGCCATATATAGCATTTTTACTTAAAAGTTAAAAAAAAAATCGTTTAAAGGAAAGAAATAAGCGATTTTTTAAAATACTTTTAACGTTGGTTTTTTTTTTTTTTTGTTATGTGTAATAGAAAAATAAAGGCAAACATATTTTTGTATAAAAAACCATACAATAGAAATACAGATTTTTTTATCAACGTTGGTTGAGGTTATTTAGAGATTGAATAAATGTTTTTGACATACTATTATCGTATTGTTAGGTTGTTTTCTTTTTATATTTTTTCATGTTTTTTAATGTTATCCATTGAATGGATAAACTCATAAACCAAACAAGTTTTTTTAATAACTTTTTTTTATTAGAATTCAATATAAAGAATGATTATTTTCTTAACCTAACAACCCTTTTTCCTATTTGAAGTTAAATAAAATTCAACAATAAATTTTCCAAAAAAAATTTTTAATAACTTCTTTTTTTACTAAATTATTTTAAGCGACGAAGAGTTTTGTCGGTTTCTTATAGGTCTACAAAATTTCCATAGAAATAGCAAATACAGAAATTCACGAGCGACATGAAATTTTCTATATTAAATTAACATTTTCTATAGAAAACTATTGCCAAGCAAATTTTTCTATATACAATTTCAAGCGACATGAAATTTTCTATACAAAATTATAGGTGACATTAAAATTTTTTATAGAAAATTATTCCCAAGCTAACTTTTCTATAGAATTTGTCGAGCGACATGAAATTTTTTATATAAAATTATAAAATTTTAGAGCGACATGAAATTTTCTATATAAAATTATAGGCGACATTAAAATTTTTTATAGAAAACTATTGCCAAGCAAACTTTTCTATAGAAATTTTCGAGCGACATGAAATTTTCTATATAAAATTATAAAATTTTAGAGCGTCATGAAATTTTCTATATAAAATTATAGGCGACATTAAAATTTTTTATAGAAAATTACAGCCAATAGAAAATTTTCTATAGAAATTTACGAGCGACTTGAAATTTTCTTTATTAAATTATAGGCGACAGTAAAATTTTCTATAGGAATTTGCGAGCGACATGAAATTTTCTATATACAATTATAGGACACAATAACATTTTCTATGGAAAACTAGTGCTAATAGAAAATTTTCTATAGCAATTTACGAGCGACATGAAGTTTTTTATATTAAATGATAGGCGACAAAAAACTTTAGAAAATTATAGCCAATACAAAGTTTTCAATAGAAATTTGCGAGCGAAATGAAATGAAATTTTCTATATTGGGTCAACGTTTTCAATAGGTAGCCCAGATATCTGAAAGAGCGTAGTAATGGATGTGTTTTAGCGCTTTGACTTCGTTTTACAAATATTAAGCCTGCTTTAGCCAAGCGAGTTGCAAAGGATTGAATCTGGGACAGCTTGCTAGAAAAACGATGCGATAGAAGACAGACGTCGTCCGCATAATAGATCTCGTTTAAATTATCGCGAGACCCCAAGTAAAACCATGCTGCCTCCTAGATATAAAAAACTATAGACGACATTAAAATTTTCTATAGAAATAATTGGTAACATAAAATTTTCCATAGAAAATTATAGACGACCAAAGTTTTTATAGAAAATTATAGGCGAAATTTAGTTTTCTATAGAAAACTTACGAAACATTTTTACAGAAAACTTTTGGGCACAAACAATTTTCAATAGAAATTTGAAAGGCCAAGTTTTTATTGGAATATTTTTGACGACACAAATGTTATAGTAAAGAAAATTTTTTGCCAAGTAAAAATTTTTAATAGAAAATTGCAAGCGACTCATAAAAAACTGTTGGCTGACAGTATCCAATTAATATGAACCTTTTCGTCCGCTTTAGCTGTCTTTTCAATCGAAAATCTTAATCAAAACTTATCATCACTCAAATTAAATTATAAGTTCTTATTGAGTGTCATCATTTATCTGTATTAATCCCGACATTTCTCTTACGCTGCATTCAAAGTTGCTGCTGCTTCTTTAATAATAGCGAGGAATGGGTGAAAATAAAATCTAATGTTAATTAAAAAGATGATGGAAAAATGCGCAAAACATTTTTTTTATTAAATCAAAGTGTTAAAACAAACATGGTGATATGGAAAGACAAACACAGAATAAGAATTAGAATTATTGACACTCACACAAATGCAGTTTAAAAGAAAATTACTTGTGTGTGTGTGTGTGTAAAAATGTCATGTTTACAATTTCTAACAAGGATTTTATTTAATTAACAAGTTCATAATGTGCTGCTTTACTAATGAAAAAAGATTGTGAAGCACTAATACACATATAAATTACAGACATGTTTTCTAATTTTTTGTTTTAGTCTTAAAGTAGACTATGATATTTATTTTTTTTATTAAGCTTGCTAAAGACTATTTTAAACAAAATTAAAACTTTTCGAAGAAGATTTTCTATATTTTTAGAATTTCATTAAATTATTAAGAATTTGTTTTATTTCTGCAATCTTGGTTACATTATAACTTCATTATTATTCTTTGTTTTTTGTTCTTTGTTTTTGTTATTTACTATTCTTCTTGTTCTATTTTAATACTTGAGACTTAACAATTTATCGAGATAAATTTTTTATTAGTGTTAAGCAAAACAAAAACAAAATAAAAAAATCGTAGGAAATTTCAGTTTTAATGAAAACTTAATTGAAAAAGATGTTAAAAGAAGAACAAGTTATGAGAAAAGAAACTAGAAAAACATGCAACATAAAATGAACATCAAGTAAGGCAACGAATGTTTGGTTGGATAGTTTTCATTAGAATGTTCTCTTAAGTATACACTAATACCACCGTCATCATCATTTAACCATACAACAAGGGCAAAAGTAAGGCCAAAAATTAAAAAAAACACCTTCGTTAAGGCTTGATTTGACAAACAAATAGAAATGATAGAAAATGATAAGCGACACAAAATTTTCTAAAGAAAATTATAAAACATGTACAATTTTTTCTAGAAAATTACGAACGACACAAAATTTTCTATAAAAAAGATAAGAGGCACCTAATTTTCTGTTGAAAGTTGTAAGCCAGCGTAATTTGCTGTAGAAAATTTTAAGCAAAACAAAATTTTCTATAGAAAATTATAAGCGACACAACATTTGAAAAAAATTTAAAGCGACACAAAATTTCCTAAAGAAAATTATAAGCGGCACAAAATTTCCTATAGAAAAATTGTAAGCGACACAAATTTTTTTATAAAAATTATAAGCGACACAAAATTTCTCATCGAAGATTTTAAGCGATACAAAATTTCCTATAGAAAATTGTAAGCGACACAAAATTTCCTATATAAATTTATAAGCGACACAAAAATTTTTAAGAAAATTATAAATCAAACAAAATTTCCTATAGAAAAATATAAGCGGCACAAAACTTTCTATAGAAAATGATAAGCGACACAAAATTTTCTATAAAAATTATACTCTGCACAAAATTTGCTATAGAAAATTGTAAGCGACACAAAATTTTTTAAGAAAATTATAAGCGACACGTTATTTTCTATGGAAATTTTAAGCGAAACAAAAATTTCTTTATATGGTTATAAGCGACACATAACTTTCTATCAATAATATAGCGACAAATAATTTTCGAATTGAAAGCGACCTTAAGTGTTTAATAGAACATGTTTATAAGTGACATAATCTTTAATAGAAAATCATAAGCGTCACATAATTTTTATAAATTACTAGCTTAACCTGGTGCGCTTCGCTTCACTGCTTAAACCACTTCTTCAGTTGAGAGATATTTAATATATGCATCCTATGGAAGGGTTTTCCCCCTGCGCCTTCCCGCTTTATTTTTATTTTCAAAAGTGTAGTATACCATAAGTGTTACTTCTACAAAGTTTTAACATTCTAACTTTAATAGTTTTTAAGATATCCGATATTAAACATTGGCGTCCTATGGGGGGTAACACTTCCCCCGCTGCTATTTTGTTTAAATTTTGGGGCTCAGAAGATCCTACTACCAAAAGTTCAACAAATTGCTTGCAGCGGCTCTTATTAATATTGCTATCTATGAGGGGTACTGCTCCTCCTCTGTCTACCCCGCCCATTTTTTTATTGAAATTTATAGTTTACCATAGTAGTAGCTGTAACCACTTTTGAAGACTCTCCCTTTAATAGTTCTTCTGTTGAGCGATATTTAATTTATGCATCCTATGGAAGGTATTTCCCCCCTTGCGCCTACCCGCTTTATTTTTATTTTCAAAAGTGTAGTATACCATAAGAGAGACTTCTGCAAAGTTTGAACATTCTCACTATAAAAGTTCTTAAGATATGCGATATTAACCATTGGCGTCCTATGGTGGGTACCACTTCCCCCGCTGCTAGTTTATTTCAATTTTGGGGCTCTGAAGATCCAACTACCAAAAGTTCAACAAAATGCGTGCAGCGGCTCTTAATTATATTTCTATCTATGAGGGGTACTGCTCCTCCCCTGTCAACCCCGCCCATTTTTATATTGAAATTTATATTTTACCATAATAGTTCTTCAGTTGAGCGATATTTAATATATGCATCCTATAGGAGTTATTTACCCCCTGCGCCTACCGCTTTATTTTTATTCTCAAAATAGTAGTATACCATAAGAGTGACTTCTACAAAGTTTGAACATTCTCACTATAAGAGTTCTTAAGATATGCTATATTAAACATTGGCGTCCTATGGGGGGAACCACTTCCCCCGCTACTATTTTATTTAAATTTTGGAGCTTAGGAGATCCTACTACCAAAAGTTCAACAAAATGCGTGCAGCGGCTCTTAAGATATGCGATATTTAATATTGGCATCCAATGGGGGTATCAATTCTCCTACCCCTATCGAAAAAATAAGTAGCCTATTTTATTTTTAGGGCTCACATGACGTTACTGTAAAAATTTCAGGAAAATCGGTTCAGTAGTTTAGGAGTCTATAGCCAACAAACAAACATACAAACAAACAAACATACAAACATTTTTAATTTTTATATATATAGATAGATAGATAGATAGATAGATAGATAAGAAACCCACAGTTTTCTAAAGAACTTTTCTTTAGAAAAAAGAACTTTTCTTTAGAAACTTGTAAACGACATAAAATTTACTCTTAAAAATAAAAAGCGGCACATAACTTTTAGTACAAAAACGAATGCGACACAACATTTTTCATATTGAATTATAAGCGACTTTAAGTAATTTTTAATTCTGTCGTTCTTTAGAAAATTGAAGGTGACACAAAATTTTCCCAAGAAAATTCTGGGCGATATTTACTCTTTTATAGAAAATCGTAAACGATACTTAATTATTTATAGAAAATCTAAATCGATATTAATTGTTATACATATACGTAATTGTTGGCGACACTTATTTTTCTGTGAAAATTTGTAGGCGACATTAAGTTTTCTTTGGAAAATTGTAGGTGACACAAAATTTTCTCTAGAACTGATACTCATATATATTTTTTGTTTAATCCTGTGCATTCCATGTATAATTTTTTAAAATTTTTATAGATCAAGTCAACACAAAGATGATTTAAGCTCAAGCTTTAAGATGGAAAGTTTAAATGCATTTATGTACAATGACTGCATGAATATGTCAATCGATGAGTGTATTTGTGAGAAAGGTTTTCTAGACAAAAGTAGAATTACAGCTTATTATAAGGAGTTTTTACTATAAAATACGTTTTGACACACTTGTACAATACGAGTACTGCTAACAACACATTCTTAAGAAGACACGTCTCCCCCCCCCCCCACACACAGACAAAATAACTTTAAGAAATATATTTTAAAATGCGTTTAAGACATACTGAAAGGAAGACATAGAAAGAAAAAACTACAAATAATAGATGCAATATCATCATCATAATGATGGTGATATAATTTTTATTACAACACACAAGCAACAAAATACACACACACATACACTCAGACCACAGGCACTCCTTTAAAGACCCGCATATTTTAGAGGGGAAAATAGTTTAAAAATCCCTTTTACTTAACACTGTCTTAATACTGGTTAATAAATCACTACATCTTTTAAGCAAATACTTTTAAATACAAATACACTTACTCACTAATACATCTTTATCGATAATAATTGAAAAATAAAATCTTAGCACTCGTACGAGTACTTAGGAAGTTCATTTGCGGCTGACAGTGAACAAGTGCAATAAATTTATTTTAACGAAATAGAAACCTTTCGTTGAAATAAGTTAAAACAAAAAAATGCTTTAAGCAGGAATAAGATCATTAAAAGAAACCCAGATAAATCTTAATGTCGCTCACAATTTTTGAAAGAAGTTTTCATTATTCTTACAATGTCCCATTAAAAATTAAATGACGCCTACAATTTTCTATAAAAAACTTTCTGGTCCCTGAATCGACAAAATTTACAATAGAAAATTTAACATTAGCCAACCCTTTTCTAAACAAAAAATAATATGTCGTCCAAAATTTTTTCCTATAGAAAATTTTAACGTCTACAATTTTCAATAAAAAAGTTCTTCTTCAATTTCTAATAGGAAATATTCTGGCATGTTATTTTTTAAATTTTGCTGACTCCCAGAATTTGCCATAAAAAACTTGATAACGCTTACAATTTTCTATAGAAAATTAAGTGTCGCCAATAGAAAATTTTCTGACGCCTCGAATTTCCCACAGAGAACTTGATAACAGTTTTCTTGACTCCTCGAATTTCCACACAGAATTTTATGACTAACAGTTTTCTATAGACAACGAAGTGTCGCCTTTGATTTGTTATAGCAAATGTAGCGTCACTTACAATTTTTTACAGATAATTCACTAGAAAATTTTGAAATTTGGTATCGCCTACATTTTTTAATAGAAAATTAAGTGTCGCATACAATTTTCTATAGAAAAGTTACAATCGCCATTAATTTTCTATAGAAAATTAATTGTCGCCCACAAGGTTTATAGAAAATTTTGTGTCGCCTACAACATTTTTTGGAAAATTTAAAAATTCAGTATTACCTTCAATTTCAAATAGAAAATTTAGTGTCGCTTACAATTTTCTACAGAAAATTTTGAATCGCCGCCTGCAATTTAAAATAGACTATTATGTGTTTGTTTGGGAAAATGTAGTGTCGCTTTTCATTTTGTATAGAAAATATAGTGTCGCCTAAAATTTTTAGTCAAAATTTAGTATCGCCTACAACTTTTTGTGGGGCGTTCCGAAATTCGGTATCACCTACAAATTTCTATAGAAAATTTAGTGTCGCTTGAGTTTTCAGTAGAAAATTAAGAATCGCCTGCAATTTAAAATAAAAATTTAAGTGTTTGGTCAGGAAAATGTAGTGTCGCTTTTTTTTCTATAGAAAATATAGTGTCGCCTATAGAAATTTAATGTCGCTTACAATTTTCTATAGAAAATTTAGAATCGCCTGCAATTTAAAATAGAAAACTAAGTTTTTGTTAAAGAAAATGCAGTGTCGCTTTCTAATATAGAAATTTAGTGTAGCTTACAATTTTTTATAGATACTTTAGAATCGCCTGCAATTTAAAATAGAAAACAAAGTTTTTGTTAAAGAAAATGTAGTGTCGCTTTTTATTTTCTATAGAAAATATACTGTCGCCTATAGAAATTAAGTGTCGCTTACAATTTTCTAATGAAAATTTTAAATCGCCTGTAATTTAAAATACAAAATTAAGAATTTAGTGTCGCCTTCAATTTTTTTTAATAAAATTGGATAGAAAATTTAAGCTCGATTCACCCATGCGTTCCGAACAAAATTTTTGTCCGGACAAAATTTTTTTTATATCGAGTTTGACGTTTTGCTTTTGAGAGAGAGAGCAATGCTTTTGTTCGGCACGTTTTTTCTTGAATTGGTTTAATTTTAATTCTTGTGCCGAACAAAATGAACTGAGATGCCACTTTTTTTAATTTGTACATAAAAGTTGAATTGAGCTGCCACCTATTACATTTTTCGTTTTGTGCTGAATAATTAAAAAAAAAAATTAAAAAATGGATGTTAAAGAAAATATTGCCCTGAAACTTATTGAGGAAATAAAAAAACCAGGAAGAGAATGTATTTATGATATGGGCAATCGTTCATATAAAAATACTTACTTAAACAAAATATGTGGACGGAAATAGAAAAATCTATTGGAAATGGTCGTAAGTAAATTTTAAATAGTAAACTTTAATATCTACGAAAATTAATATGCTCTTGTTTACGAATAGGTATACCATGAAAATCAGGCCCTTAAATTGCAAAGTGAAAATTTATAAACGATTCCACGTAAAGTATGTGGGAAACACCGTTTGTTCTTCTTTTCTGTAATATTTTTCTAACTGCTATTCTTTTTACTTTAAACCTTTTTTGATAAATTTGTTTTGCTAGTAAATGGGTTTTATGCAATTCAATTAAAAATAATAAAATAAATTTTCTTCTTTCGTCCATTTTCTTTAACACACTTTTATAAAAAAAACTTATAGTTTGCTAACTGTGCTGCCACTTTGTATAATCGTTTACATCTGTAAACCATATGGTAGATTTGTTTGTCCGGACAAATTTTCCGAGATGGGTGTATCGTTCTGCAGAACACTCTCTGTAAAAAAATTATTGTCCGGTCAAAAATATTGTTCGGAACGCATGGGTGAATCGAGCTTTAGTGGCGCCTACAAATTTTCTATGGAAAATTTAATATTACCTGTCGCCTAGAATTATTTCTAGAAAATTTAATAAATGCAACATATAAAGTAGTTTCGCTTTTAATTTGCTATCAAAAATCGAAGGTCACCAGGTATTTTACAAACTTTACCAGAAAATGTATGTTGCCCCCTGCCAAAACTATATTAGAATTGGACTTGAACTAAACAAGAACTTAAATAGAACAGAAATAGAAGTGAAACTGTACTTAAATTGAACCAGAGCTGAGCTAGAACTAAATTTAAACTACAACAAAAATTTACATAATTAAAAAAAAAAAAATTTTAAATTTAATTTAAAACTTCAAACATTTTTACAAAATTTGTTGCCTTTTGTTAAACGAAAAGCCAAAAATTGTCGGCAATAAAAGTACATTTTCATTTCCTGCCCTGCATTAAACTTAAACAAAAACTTTTCAAACAGTTTAAGATTAAACATTGTTGACAGTAAATTAATTACAGAAATTTTATGCAAATTATTGAGGACATTCGTAGATACAAGTAACAAGACAATCCTCGTTTTTGTGGTTTTAAAACTATTTTAATTTGTCCTGCTGCAAGTTTTGTTAAATTTTATTCTCTTTCATTTACTCCAATTCCTTTTCGCTCACACACACATTTACTTTTGATTTCCTAGGAGTTTTAATATTTTTTTTTTGTGACACTAAAGTATTGAAAATGTAACAAAATTTTAAAATTTTATTTACGCATCCTTTCAAAAACTTTGTTTTTTTTTAACTGAGATAAATTAAATTGTTTTAATTTTATTTTCTTTAAACAAAACAATCCGAAAGAGAAAACTTTTCGTTCAAAAAATCTGTTGCATTTCAAGCTGCTGCATTTCAATAACAGTTACCGCTTTATACTACAGCAGTAGCACAAGTGCTACTAAATGTTGCATCAACAAAACACCGGCAGGCATTAAGAACAATGCAAAGTTCTTTAAGTGTCCTTGTTTGGTTGAAACTCTTCTTTTTTACAGACTCTTGGAGAAAAAATGGAAAACACCAACTGCAGTTAAACTTGCCTTAAACAAATTTAAACAACAAGCCTTGAAGGCATGGCCATGATAATAGTTGCAATTGTTTGAAAAACTTTAACAAATAATTTCGTTTCACTTGCAGTTTAAACAGTTTTCAAAGAGCTGCGGATTTTTTTAATTGTTTGTAAAAGAATATGCAACAATTGCTTTTGAAATAAAGCATCTTTTGGTAAAGCACAACAATAGTTAAATAACTAAGAGCAAATGACAACATTTTATTTATTTTCATGTGAAATAAAAAAATATTCTTAAAACTACCAAAAAGTGATGGTTGCAAAAATTATTAAAAGATTTTGAGGATGGAAAAACTCCTAAACGAGTTTAATTGGATAAACAGATCCTTAAAGAGGCTTTTTGAACTACTCAAATTTTTAATTGTTACACAAACAATTTTCTTTAACAAGGGAACAATTTTTTTATCACAATTAAAAGAAATTTGCTATGGGAAATGTGTAAAATGCTTTCTCAATTTGAGAAAATTTTTTGAAGAAAATATTGTCCCTTTTTAAGATACTTTTCTGGAAAAAAGGTTGTCTTAATATGTAAAAGTTTCCAAAGAAAATTTGAGGAAAGTTCACCTTAAAAAAATTATCGCATATTTTTTATTAAAGCATTGTCATAAATTGAGCAAATTTTTATAAAAAAGCATAGTGACATATTTAGCTAATTTTCTATTTAGCATATTTTCTATAAAAGTTTTGTCACGGATTGACCAAATTTTCTAAAAAAAAACACTCACATATTAGTAAAGTTTTTATTAAAGGATTGTCACAAATTGAGCAAATTTTCTAAAAATCATCGTCACAAATAAAGCAAATTTTTTATAAAAGGATTGTCAAAATTTTTTTTATACATTTCACAATTCGACCAAATTTGCTATTGAAAATGTTTTCACACATAATTTTAGCTAAATTTTGATAGAAAATGTTGTCACAATTTTCTATAAAAGTAATGTCACAAATTGACCAAATTTTAATAAAAAAGCATTGTCACATATTAAGCTAATTTTCTATTAAGCAAATTTTCTATAAAAGTTTTGTCACAAATTGATCAAATTTTCTAAAAAAAAAAACACTGTCACATATTAAGCAAATTTTCTATTAAAGAATTGTCACAAATTGAGCAAATTTTCTAAAAAAAAACACTGTCACATAATAAGCAAATTTTCTATTAAAGAATTGTCACAAATTGACCAAATTTTCTAATAAGCATTGTCACAAATAAAGTAAATTTTTAAAAAAATAAGGTTGTCTTAATTTGATTACGATTTTTAAAAAAGCACTTACATATTAAGCTAATTTTTTTGTTAAAAGCTTGACACAAATTTAGCAAATTTTCTAAAAAAGCACTCACATATTAAGTAAAGTTTTTATTAAAGGATTGTCACTAAAAATCATTGTCACAAATTAAGCAAATTTTCTATAAAAGGATTGTCAAAATTTCTTTTATACAAATGTCTTAATTCGAGCAAATTTTCTATTGAAAATGTTTTCACACATAATTTTAGCTAAATTTTGTTAGAAAATGTTGTCACAATTTTCTTTAAAACTACTGTCACAAATTGAGTAAATTTTTTAAAAATGCACTCACATATTAAGTAAAGTTTATATTAAAGGATTTTCACAAATTGAGCAAATTTTCTAAAAATCATTGTTTAAATTAAGCAAATTTTCTATAAAAGGATTGTCAAAAATTTTTTTTTTTGTACAAATGCCTCAATTCGAGCAAATTTTCTATTGAAAATGTGTTCACACATAATTTTAGCTAAATTTTGATAAAAAATGGTGTCACAATTTTAGCAAATATGTTGTCACAGTTTAAACAAATATTTTATAGAAAAGAAAATATTGTTTCAATTAGAGCAAATTTTCTAGGGCAAACATTTATAGAATTAACGAAAATTTTCTAAGGGAAATATTGGGATATTTTTCTTAAGAAAAGGTTATCACAATTAAAAAAAAATTTTATAGAAAATATTGTCATAATTAAAATATTCTGAAATTGGGACAAAACTATCTAAAGACAATTTTTAAAAATTTTAGAGATAATTACTATAAATTGTGACATTTTCATACAATATTTTAACAGTTAAAGGAAATTAAAAAAAAATATTAGCACAACTTAAGCAAATTTTCATTGAAAAATAGTGTCACAATTTATGGTTATTTATTTAGAATTTTAAAAAATTTTCTTTAAAAAATTTGTCACAATTTAAAAACATTTTTTATAGGGAACGATAAACTGTGACATCCTTTTCTGTATACAATATTTTAACAGTTAAAGGAAACTTAAAAAAAAATATTGTCACAATTTAAGCAAATGTTCATTAAAAAATAGTGTCACAATTTATGGTTATTTTCTTTAGAATTTTAAAACAATTTTCTTTAAAAAACTTTGTCACAATATAAGAAATTTTTTTATAGGAAACGATTATATACAATATTTTAACAATTAAAAGAAACTTAAAAAAAAAATTGTCACAATTTGAGCAAATTTTCATTAGAAAATATTGTCACAATTTATGGTAATTATCCTTAGAATTTTAAAAATTTTGTCACAGTTTCAGAAAACCTTTTTATTGGAAGTGTTGGTTAATTTTTTAATATTTTCAAATATTCAGGATATATAAAGCATATAAAATTACATCATTATCCTGCTGTCTGTTAACCCGGAAAATAATTGTTAGTAATATTTATTATCAACAACAAAAGTAAACATTTGAAATTGAGTACAATAATTTCCTGTTTAATCTTTTTTTTCATCTTTCTCTTTTTTCATTTCCGTTAAGTACTTGTTTTCACATTTTAATCATAAAATTATTGTATGACACTTTTTTCTTTAGTGGATAAATAAAGTAGATTAAAGTCAACCCCAGGAAAAGAGCAAAAGGAATAAGGCCGCCCAAAAAAAGTGTTTTTTATTTTTAATTCATCACAATTTTTACAAGAAGGCTGTCAATAATAAATAAGATATTCAAATATCTAATGGTCATAATTAATTAATGCCGTTGAACTTTTGTATAATTTTGGTTTTTAGAATTGACATCGCACACCTAGTTCAAAAGTGACTCAACACAAAATTCTCTTTTTTCGGGTTTAGTTGTATGCTTGCGTACACTATGCACAATACACTTGTTTATCTATAAAAAAAAATATCAGTGTAATTTGTTGTTGTTAACTAGTTATTAAAAAACGGTTATGTCTTTCTTTTTGTTTCAATTGGTATAAAGTTGCAATTCATAAAAGTGACTTATTTTTAGTTGTGTCGAAAATAAAATGGTAGCAGATCCCTACTGCTAAGTGCTAAATAGTCTTAATTCGAATTGGGACACAAGTCTGTGTTGGAGTTTAAATTATTTAAACTTGTGTCGGTTTAGAATTCAGCAAAAGTGTCAAAACTTGAAAAGAATTCAGCTAAAGTGACAAAACGTAAAATAATTCGGTAACTTGTGCAAATAATACATCATCAAAAATGACACAACTAAAAATTGTTCATTATCTAGTATATATGTAAATATCTAAAAAAAAAACTTTTTAGATCATAATCCATAAGGATTTTCTACTAAATGGACCAACAATTTGTTTTATAACAATTTTTTATAGGTCAAAAACAGTTTTTTCGATTTCTAAAAATTAAGTTTTTTGAGTTAAGTCACTTTTGAACTAGGTGTGCTACATTTTGCCCAAATTTAAGAATCAATTGCCCAAATTGTGAACACATTTTCTATAGAAAATGATCTCAAACATTGATCAAAAGCGATTCAAAGTCGATCGATGTACTAAAATCTGGGTCTGGGCCCAATATTTTAAAGTTTTATATTAACACAAACTACACAGAAAGAAAAACACTTGCGATAAATTAGGTTTTTTATACTTACTTTAAGTATGAGTCGTCCTTAAAGTACTAATAACACTAAAACGTACTTTAAACAATCCTTAATGGGATTACTTTCGAAATTAATTCCGGAATTTTTTAAAATAAGTATAAAATTCTTAAACGAAGTAAAGAAAAGATTGAACTTTTCGTTAGAAGAGCTACTCTGAGAGTAAAATTACAAAGTGACCGTTTTAATTGCAGTTTATATGTGTGGAGACGCTAGTCTTTTTCAATGTTTGTTGTTGAAACAACAACAACATCACACAAGTAGCTAAAAACGAATGACTTGTTTATTTTTGCAGAAAAAACAAGCAAGGAAGTATAGTAGGTCAAGCCCGGCCATATGATACCCTACACCACAGTATTTAAAAACACATCATGCTTATGTGTCCATGTAAATATGGATTTATCTATGTTTATAAACTTCATAAAAACGGGTTGAAAGTTTGTGAGAGGCAGAAATTGCCCCCTACCTCCCATTGTGGTCCTATTTTTGAAAAACTGTATAGCTAATGTGTTCATAAAGATATAGATCTTTCTATGTTTTAAATTTCATTAAAATCGGTTTGAGAAGCAGAAATTGCCCCTATCTCCCCTCGTGGTCCTATTTTTTTAAAAATACATACATTTTGTGTCCATACAGATATGGTTCTATCTATGTTTTAAATTTCATTAAAATCGGTTTGATAGTTTCTGAGAGGAAGAAATTTCCCCCTATCTTCCCTCGTGGTCCTACGATTCGGCCCATTTTCAATAGGTCCTTGTGGCAATAAGAACCTATGACCCAAATTTGATCAAATTATCTCCAAAATTGCGACCTGTACTTTGCGCAAAAGGTTACATGGACAGCCAGCCAGCCAGCCGGGCGGACATCGTTAGTTCGACTCAGAAAGTGATTCTGATGGGTATAATTACAACTGATCACAACCAGGGGTCTAATCACCGCATTCGATACTCTCGTATCGAATAAACTATCGAATTTTTTTGCATACGATAGACACTGACTTATCGAATGAAAGCTCGATAAATGTAATGTCGAGTTACTCGATATCGAATGCTATTATTTCAAATTCAATACATTTCATTCGATATCGAGTTTCATGATACCAAAATAAATAATTTCGATCAATTTTGCTCGATATCGTATGCGGTGATTAGACCCCAGTTGTCTTTATTACAACTCAGTTGAGTTGTAAACCGTAATAGGGGCCTTAGTTTATGTTTAGTTAAATATGTACAAACCATTTTTAAAGTAGAACCCATGTCCGGCATGATGCTGGAGTTTTATAATTGAAATTCTGTAAGGTTTAAAACGGTTAAGTGTTTTAGGTTAGTATCAATCTAATTTCACTTTTGGATTATTTAAAGTACAAATTCTGGATTAAACAATTTTAAAATACGTACTTGAATCAAGTGCATTTTGAGATTAATTCAATCTTAGCTTTACTTAAATCAATCTTATTTTCGGATTAATTTAAGTACGAATTCGGGATTTGATATGAATAAGCTAAGTATTTCGCACTCGAATAATCCTTACTTGAATCATTCTTTCCGTACTTGAATCAAGAAAATCCATACTAACCGAACTATTAAGACCGCTTCGGATTGATTTAAGTTGTTTTTCTTTTGAGTGTTTGTAAGGTGGGTATAAAAATTGTGCTAATTTGTTTATTTCGTGTACACGTTTTTTTTTTTTTTTTTTTTTTTTTAACTTAACTACAAACATTTTTATTATTTTGTTGTATTTTTAATTAATTTCAATATTATATTTCCCTTTTTTCTTTTGACTTTTTTTTTTGAGCTGAATTTATTAAAATGTGAAATTTGTCGTAAAAGTATCCGCCAGTTGAATGTTAAGAATGTTGTCGCAAAGGTTTTTAATAGAAATAAAAAATTCATACGTGACATCATAAAAAAGAACACAAAAAAAAAGTGATAAAAATTCATTTATTTTATTTCATCGTACTCATGTTGTTTTTAAGGATTAAAGGATTTTTCGTCAATAAAACTGACACTAAAAAAGTGAAATAAAAAAAAAAAAAATATATAGTAAATAAAAATAGATTGGGGGAGGGGAAACATATTTAATTTAATACATCAAAAATGTATTTACTCTATTCCAGGTCTTTAATTCAAATATTAAATTAATAATTAAATTGTCCTTTTCAATGATTTTTCTTTAAAGTGAAAAGATCTTTAAGAGCATTTTGTTCTTAAGTTTATAAAATAATTCTTATCCACTTTAAGTTGACACTTCGCAAGTGTGTCTAGAAATTATTTTTTCAGTCATTTAAAAGACACATCATAAAAATTCCCGTCATTGATATCAAATTAAAACATTAATATTGTATTCCATTTCCGCTTCTTGCCATACGAAAATTCAGAAAATATTTTTCATGATTTCTCAAAATCAAGGCAGGCAATAACTGCTTACATTTACATCATCAATAAATGTAAATTTATTTGTGAAAATATTTCCCAGAATATTTCTATTTTTTCATATCCTCCTGCATGTTTATCAACATGAAAAAAAAAAATTTATTTTCATATTGTAAAAATTTCATTTAAGGATTTTGTATACTGAGAATTGATTTTAATATACATACATAAGTTATAGTTTACAAATATGATAATCTCTGGTTAAAATAAACAAAATTTTTTATAAAAACGATTATCTGCTTTTATATGGTCCAGAGATGGCCAAAATGGCCTCAATTAAAGAAAATTTTGTCAAAACAAAAGATGTCTTAACTTTAGGAAATTTTCTACAAAAAACTTGGACCCAATTAAGGGACACATTCTTGAGGGAAGTTTTTTATAGAAAATTTGGCCTCGAATGAAGGACATTTTCTATAGAAAATTTAACCTCAATTTCTATAAAAGTTTGGCCTCAATTAAAGGAAATTTTCTATAGAAAATTTGGCCTCAATTGAAGGAAATTTTCTATATAGAAAATTTGAACTTAATTGAAGGAAATTTTCTATATAGAAAATTTGAACTTAATTGAAGGAAATTTTTTATATATAAAATTTGAACTTAATTGAAGGAAATTTTCTATATAGAAAATTTGGAATTAATTGAAGGAAACTTTATATATAGAAAACTTGGCCTCAATTGAAGGAAATTTTCTACATAGAAAATTTGGCCTCAATTGAAGGAAATTTTCTATATAGAAAATTTAAACTTAATTGACGGAAATTTTCTTCAAAGAAAATTTGGCCTCAATTGAAGGAAATTTTCTATATAGAAAACTTGGTCTCAATTGAAGGAAATTTTCTACATGGAAAATTTGGCCTCAATTGAAGGAAATTTTCTATATAGAAAATTTGGCCTCAATTGCAGGAAATTTTCTGTATAGAAAATTTGGCCTCAATTCAAGGAAATTTTCTATAGAAAATTTGGGCTCAATTGAAGGAAATTTTCTATAGAAAATTTGTGCCTCAAAGCAAATTTTCTTTTCAAAATTTTCCATAAAAGATGTACCTAAATTTGGTCTCAAAAAGTTCTGTGTATAAAAAAATAATTTGGTAGCGAATTTTATTTATAATTTGCCTAATATTTAACAATTTTAACCCTCCACGTGCTGTAAATTTATTTTATATTGTGTATAAAATGATTCAGACTGATAAAAAGGACCTAAAATCCGAAATAAATTAAAAAAATTCTAACAATAATTTTTGTATATTTATGCATTATTTTGTATAAAGAGAATGAATTAAAGAAAGGCTTTTAAGTCCTTTTCGCCTTAACTATTTTCCCCATTTTTGTGTTTACAATTTATTTACTTTAATTAGTTCTGTTTCAACCGAAAACCATAAAAATGTACAAAATTAAGGACTGTTTTTGAAGTTAAATTCCGAAAGGACTTATGTACAATTTTCATAAAATAACTCATAAATTACCGCACACATACACACACACACTCAATCACAGTTGAAAACCATTAAAACTGGAGGAAAATAGCGCACTCCGAATTAAATTAAAAAACTCCATGGTGATTTTACTTGGCGAAAGTTTAAATATTTTAGGTTACACTTAATCGGTTTGTGGTTAACATGAGTTTTGGATAATTCTCAATCTGCTGCTGCTGTAATGATTTAAAAAAAAAAAAAAAAAAAACGAATTTTAAATAAATTTTGTATCATGCAAAGGAAGGAACTTAATTCAATTGACGCCTTTGGGATGAACACAGACCGGCGTAAGTGAATGGTTAAATTGACGGTCCACAAAATATTCAACAAATATGCAAACAAATTCATTTGAGATCCCATTATACAATTTTTCACATGTGTCAACATCGACAGCATGACTGCCCACCAAAAATGATGACGTGATTTCATCAGTATTTCATTCAAACTACATCAATAGTTAAAAGAACATCCTTCTCTCTACTAGCACTAAATACCGGCCTATAAAACTTAAAAAAAGCATGAGACAACGTAATCCGTATTTGCATTAAATGTATTTAAATGCAAAAATTATTATACATAACAAAACTGAAAATAATTGAATAACAAATTTAAATCGAATTTTAATCAAATAAACAAAAACAAACTAACGAATTGAAAATAAATCAATTTAAAAACAAAAAACATGAACGTCTATAAATATTGTCAAAGGAGAATTATTCTAACTATGCAAAATTTTTAAAGAAAATTAAGGAAGTTTTTTTGATAGAATTTCCGTAAAATTTGCTTTAAAATTTATAATTTTGCTATAATAATCTTTAGAAAATTTTCTTCAATTAAAGCCGAATTTTCTGTAGAAAATTTTCTTCAATTGATGTCGAATTTCTATAGAAAATTTGTTTAATTGAGGCCGAATTTTCTATTGAAAATTTCCTTCAATTGAGGCCAAATTTTCTATAGAAAATTTCCATTAAATTGAGGCCGAATTTTCTTTAGAAAATTTCCTTCAATTGAGGCCGAATTTTCTTTAGAAAATTTCCTTCGATTGAGGCCGAATTTTCTATAGAAAATTTGTTTAATTGAAGCCGAATTTTCTATGGAAAATTTCCTTCAATTGAGGCCAATTTGTTTCTAGAAAATTTCCTTCAATTGAGGCCGAATTTACTTTAGAAAATTTCCTTCAATTGAGGCCGAATTTTCTAAAGAATATTGCCTTCAAATTTCCTTCAATTGATAACAATTTTTCTATAGAAAATTTCCTTCGATTGAGGCCGAATTTTTTATAGAAAATTTGTTTAATTGAAGCCGAATTTTCTATGGAAAATTTCCTTCAATTGAGGCCAATTTGTTTATAGAAAATTTTCTTCAATTGAGGCCAATTTTTCTAAAGAAAATTGCCTTCAAATTTCCTTCAATTGATACCAATTTTTCTATAGAAAATTTCCTTCGATTGAGGCCGAATTTTCTATAGAAAATTTGTTTAATTAAAGCCGAATTTTTTATGTAAAATTTCCTTCAATTGAGGCCAATTTGTTTATAGAAAATTTTCTTCAATTGAGGCCAATTTTTCTATAGGAAATTTCCTTCAATTGAGGCCAAATTTTCTACAGAAAATTTCCTTCAAATTTCCTTCAAGTGAGACCAATTTTCTATAGAAAATTTCCTTCAATTGGGGCCAAATTTTCTATAGAAAATTTCCTTCAATTGAGGCCGAATTTTGTATAGAAAATTTCCTTTAATTGAGTCCAAATTTTCTACAGAAAATTTATTTCAAATTTCCTTCAAGTGAGACAAATTTTTCTATAGAAAATTTCCTTCAATTTAGGCAATTTTCTATAGAAAATTTTCTTCAATTTAGGCTTAATTTTCTATAGAAAATTTCCTTCAATTGAAGCCGAATTTTCTATAGAAAATATCCTTCAATTGAGGCCAATTTTTCTATAGAACAATGCCTTCAATTGAGGCCAATTTTTTCTATAGAAAATTTCCTTCATTTGAGGCCGAATTTTGTATAGAAAATTTCCTTCAATTGAGGTCAAATTTCCTTCAATTAAGGCCGAATTTTCTATAGAAAATTTCCTTCATTTGAGACCAAATTTGCTATAGAAAATTTCCTTCAATTGAGGCCAATTTTTCTATAGAAAATTTCCTTCAATTGAGGCCGAATTTTCTATAGAAAACTTAATCCATTTGAGTCCGAATTTTCAATGGAAATTTTTCTTCGGTTGTAAAAAGTGTCCTTCAATCAATTCCAAATTTTTCTTTTGCTTTACTTACAAACGTTTTTATGTCTTTAATTTATTAACTTTTTAAAATTAATGGCTGCTGTCAACAGTTCTCTATGTTTTATTGCTAAACGTGTCAAATATTTCAAATGTAATAGATGTCCCTTAAATAAGCAGAGTTTACTAACAAATAATCTGTTTAAATTACTCTGCCAGTGGAAAAAGAAAAAGGTCCCCCAAAACAATTTTTCAGTCACAAGATGTTATTGTAATGTTTTAAGGAACATGTTACAATAAAAACGTTTATTAATGAAGTTTTCTGGATTAAGTTAAGAGTAATTTAATTTAAAATAACTCAATTTTGATAATATAAAAATTAAATGTCATTTAATTGATTACACTGTGCTAGTTGAAAAAACAGACAAGCCAGGCACCTGGCGTTTTAACCTAATTCGGGTACGCTGAATCCAGTGGTGCTAACAGTTTTTTAGGTTAGCTCTTGTTTTCGAGATATACCATTATTTCGAAAATGGAGGAGGTTGCACAACAAATATTCGCGTAACTTAAAAACGATTTAGTTTATTGTAGTTTTACTAAAAAAAATCGAAACTCCGCAATAAAATTACTTTCAAGCAAAATTAAACCTTTTTCTAATATGCGCAGTCGTTTTTGAAACATGATTTTTTTTTCAAAAAAAAAAAAAAAAAAAAATAATTTTTTAGGAAAATTTTTGAAATTTTTGTTTGTTAAAAATTCACAAAAAAAAAATTGGAAAATGCAAAACAAGCCATAAATAATAAAAATCTGTCAACAACTTTGGATTTTATTCACAAAAGACGAAAAATTTTAATTAAATTTAGGAATTTCATAAAACGCAATATTTGTATGGGAGCCCCCTTAAGAAGTGGCAAAAAGGGGCAGGTATGTCTGGAGATAATGTTAAGGACAAAAAACTAATTCAGGTCGGTCATACATTATATCAAGCTAGGAGCGACTCCTGGGCAGTTATGGGACTTTTTCTTCAATATATTTCTAGTCTTTATTGAACATTTTGAATGGGAGCCACCTTAAGAAATAGAGATAGCCGGTAGGTAGGTTAGAAATAAATGATGGAGATGAAAAATAAAGTGGAGTTGACCATATATTTGAACCATCTAGGCGCTGCAGGGGTCAAATTTAAGAATTTCATTTAACCGCCATAAACGTTTTTGAGTTAGGCGAATATATGTTGTGCAACCTGCTCCATTTTCTGAATAACGGTAGATCTCGAACACAAAAGCTTAACTAAAAAAACGGTTAGCACCACTGGATTCAGCATAACCGCATTAGGTTAAAACGCCAGGCGCCCCGCTTGCTTTAAATGCTAGCAGCGTTTATTAATGGCTGCTTTGTCTTTTTTCAACTTTTGTGTCTCATTTAATTTTGGTTTCCTGGCGTATCTTTGATAACTTTAAACTACCATGATCATTTATGTTAAGTTTTTAAAAATGAAAGTTGACACAATTCTTCTGCTTTTTTGTTTCTATATTAAAACAACGCACACGTAGGAGATTCACCAGACATTTGTGCTAGTAGCCATAGAAAATGACTAAAATATATATATAGAGAGAGAGAGAGAGACAGAGAGAGAAATGTCAAAAACACCTAAGCCTGTCCAACAAGATATAATCCCTTTCTCTACGATTTCTCTACGGATGGCGCCTGAAAGAAAATATAAATCGAAAAACAAAAATATACCGTTAACTCGCAAATGTGACGTGCTATGAAATAATATCAACATCGTTTCCATTACTTTTACGACAATAATCACAAACAATAATAGTTTGAGAAAAAAATTTTCTAAAACTAGAACTTCGCAGCACTGCGTAATCGGTAAATCTTATTCTTAAATTTATCCCAACTTAAATAATTGTCAAGTTTATCGTAAATAATTTTCTCTAACATTTCTTACAACTTAAGGTTTCGACTTGTGTATCTATTTTAAGAATTTTATAAGCATTTAGAATCAACATCAACAATCAAACCAATAAACACAACAATTTCTAAAACATTTAACACAACAAAGAGACAGAGAAAAAAAAACAAGTTTAAAAGGTGATAATGACGTTTGGCTAGGATGGGTTCTGGGTGAATGATGCTGACAATGATTATCATTAATATTAGCATCAGCATCACACCATCAGCATCGTTGTAATAACATTATTCTTTGAGATAAAACAACCGGACACAAACATAAAGCCACAATGTTAACAACGTATTACTTTTTTAAGAGAAATGAAATGATGTTGTTCTATTTGGCCGGTAGGGTTTAATATTTATGGAAAATATGCACAGAAACATAGAATAACCTCATCAACCAGCTTTCGTGGTTCTGGCTGGTTTTATCGTTTTTTTTTTTTTTGTCTACATCGTACAGATCATGACCATATAGATAGATGAAGTATCTTTGGCAGTTCTTTGAGTGTTAACTGACGAGGAAAGATTAAAAGTGCAAACAAATTGCTTTGTTTTATTTGAAACAACCTTTTTTTTTAAAGAAAGCTTGTTTCATTTGGCAGCAATTTTTGTTTGGAAAACTTGCCTTGTTTTAGACCAATTTTCAAAAGAAAACTTGCTTCATTTAAAAACAATTTTTATTTAGAAGCAACTTTTCTATAGAAAATGTTTTCCATTTGAAAGTTACTTTTTTTATAAGAAACCAGATTTTTTTTTTTTAGCAAATTTCATATAAACAATTTGCTTCGTTTGAAACAACTTGAAATTCTTGCTTTAAAACTTGATTTCGTACGAAATTTTGTTAAAGGTTAAAATGTAAAATGCCAAAATTTCTAAAAATCAAAAGTAAAATGTTAAGGCCAGTTTACACGGTAATACAATGTATTACGACTTTGTAGAATCAAAATATTATGAAATTCTCTCTGTATTTAAAAGAAAAAAATAAAAATCTTTTGTAAGTATAATTCATGTTTACACGGATGGTATAAGTAAAATCAAAAATAATAACAAAATAGCAGATGGTTGCAGTTTTACAATTTTTACAAAAACAACATGAAAATTTCCTGAGTTGATTTAAGTTGTTTTTGTAATTGTATAAAAATGCTACCACCTTCAATATACTCCGTTAATATGCACCGCTGGTGTGATGAAAATACATAAGTTTCTAAAATGGTTTAGAAAAAAACCATTTACCGACCGCTTGTCAGATTTTGTATTCGCATTCTCTCTTACTCAATGCATTTTGCTTTTACATGATATGATTTCTCTCATTCTACATAATCTTTCGTCATGTCGTAATACAATGTATTACCGTGTAAACTGGCCTTTAGTTTCATAAAATAGAAAAAAAAAAAACGGAAACCATCAAGGTCCCTCTTCAAGTCACACACATTTTAAACGGAACTTTCTGACAACAGTAAACAGTATCTAAAATGAAATTCCTGTGTATGCGTGCCATTCATTGTGTGTCTAATATGTCTTTGGGTTGTAGTTTAACTTGCATTTAGACTTAAAAAGGTTTTTTCTACTTTTTTCCATTTACAAATATCTTTCTTAAACCAAATGTCATGTCATTTTTGCAATGACACCACTTTGTAATATAGAAACAAAATATAAAAAAAATCGTTAAAATTTTAAGGTTCAAGTAAACTAAGTCAAGGAGATGCAACTACCTGTTACCAAACAAGTATGCGTGCTATATTCGGCTATGCCGAATATTGTATACCCTTCTTTACGGTGCAATAAGAACACAAAGTTGTATAAAAAAACGTTCTTTAGATTTAAATGAATATATTTTCTGACGCGCCCACTTATCCAATACTGCCAAAATTTGATACCTTTGTAAATTATTTGGAAACTTTGGATCTTGCCGTTCTCAAGATATACAGAAATCTATAATGTCTTTGTGCCACACCCACAAAACCAGCTAATTTTTTAGAGGGTTTGTGTATTGACAACCCAGCTATGTGCACCAAATTTGAACAGTTTTTTTTCTTACCGTTCTTTAGATATAAATAAAACTATTTTTTGCCACGCCTATATTTTGTCGGATGGTGTGTAGTGTTAACCAAAATGCTTGTTATATAATTTGGAAACTTTGCTTCTTGCTGTTATCAAGAAATACATAAATCTATAATGTCTTTGTATGGAAAGTGCCACGCCCACTTTTCCAATCCCGCCAACATTTTGTCGAATGTTGTGTAGTGTTCACCAAAATGCTTGTTACCTTATTTGAAAACTTTGCCTCTTGGTGTTCTCAAGGTATACAGCAATCTATAATGTCTTTGTATGGGAAGCTCCACGCCCACTTCTCGAATCCCACCAACATTTTGTCGTATGTCGTGTAGTGTTCACCAAAATGCTTGTTACCTTATTTGAAAACTTTGCCTCTTGGTGTTCTCAAGGTATACAGCAATCTATAATGCCATTGTATGTGAAGTGTCACGCCCACTTTTCCAATCCCGCCACCATTTTGTCGGATATTGTGTATTGATAACCAAGATGCTTCATTTGGCATATTTGGATCTTGCTGTTGTCCAGACTTACAGAAATCTTTAATATCTTTGTATGGGAAGTGCCACGCCCACTCCTCCAATCACGCCTATATTTGGTAGGATGTTGTGTAGTGTTAACCAAAATGCTTGTTACCTTATTTAGAAACTTTGCCTCTTGGTGTTCTCAAGATAAACAACAATCTCTACTATTTTTGTATGGGAAGTGCCATGTCAACTTCACCCACCCCACCCGCATTTGTCGGATGTTGTGCATTGATAAGCAAGATGCTTGTGCCTTATTTTGATACTTTGGCTCTTTCCCTACCCAATATACATATACATAAAACAAAACAGAAAAAAACAACAACAAGGAATTTATGAGTAAAATTAGGGGCAGACGTGGTATTTCATATCTCAGCCATTTGTGACCCGATCAGTCTGAATTTCAATAGTAAACAATTCCGGACTATATTTAATATAATTCTATAACAACTGAGTCCCCATCATATCTATGGCCTTCTTTAAAAAAAAAAAACATTTCAACGAACTCACAGTCATATGGACGGACAGACGGACATCGTTAAATAAACTTCGCTACTCATAATGACCCAAAACTTTGCTTTATAGGGTCTAATATCAATATTGTAGAAATTGCAAACGGAATGACAAACTTTATATACCCTTATGCTCTTGTGGTGAAGGGTACAACTATTTGGTTTCAGCCTATCAAAGCAAAAAAAAAAAATTTTTTTTAATGAAAATCTAACAAAAAATTTGCTGTTTTAAACCAAAGCTACAAACAGAAAAACGTCAGTCTAACTAGACAGCTGGTAAATATGAAGATCGACATAAGAAAGCAGACAAAAATTGACGGATGTAAACGAGCTGTTTAAAGCAGGGAAAAACATTTTTTTTTGTAGGCAGTTTGTCATTGATAGATATCAATATCATTGATATCATTCAAAGATAAAATAGAAGAAAATTGGTTAATATTTATATCGAAGCAAATTTTCTATAGAAAATTTCCTGCATCTTTAAATGTCCTAGCAATTTAAAATTTAATTACTTTTTATTGACTGTTTGTCAGCCATGAAATATTTATCTGTTTTACACTTTCTTGATAGATATTTGTGAAATTTTTCAAGGTTTTTTTTATAGTAATTTTGTGTTGTTTTTTTTTTCTTTTGAGGATTTTCAAGGTATTTTAGCATTCATTCTTTTGAGATGGGTATTTCAAGTTTTGTAAAGGATTTTGTTTTGTAAAAATTTAGAAAAATGTCAAGGTCAGTTTTAAGGCGTATGAGTAATATTTAATACAAAAGGCTATTAGTATTAATCATACGCATAGTGCAACTAATGTGTTTATAATAATATGTGTCGATTACAGCGGAATCAAGCAACGCTGTTTATGTTCAAATATCAAATAAAGTAAAAAGTTTTGTAAATTGTTATATGAGCGGCGTTGCCTGGTTTTGCTGCTGGCAACTTAACTAAAGTTGAGTCGCCATCCGTAATCTACCCATAAAATTGTATTTCCCGTTTTTTATAGAAACTTTTGCTTCCAAAAAAACAAGTTTTCTGTTAAAAAAGGTTGCTTCCTTACCAAACAAGTTTTGTATGGACAATATGATTTCTAATAAAGCAAGTTTTCTATAGAAAATTTTCTTCCTCGTAAAGTTTTCTATTACAATTTTCCCCCTAAATGAAGTAAGTTTCCTATTGAATATTTCAAGTAGAATTTTTTCTTAAACAACAGCCACAATGATAATATTTTTTATAAACAACAATTGTTTTATATGCATTTTAAATTTTATAACATTATTTATGCACAAATACAAAAGAAAGTAATGCAAACTATTGTTTGTATTATCACGTAGAAACAGTTGTAACAACTTAAGCTCTTCCATCTATTTCAATGCAGCAGCAGCAGCAGTTAATGTAACTAATGTAACAGCTAAAACTTAAACTGGAGCGTTGGTCTTAATTCATATTAAACAGCTCAAAAATAAGGTAGACTTTTGATTTAAGGGAATCGGAACAAAAGTCCTACGATAATTTTACTTGATTAAGGCAGTTTCACACTATGATACAAGTCTTAGGTATCTTGGGGAAAAAACAACCCCGATATGATAAGTTGTTATTGTTTTTTAAGAAGTTCTCAAATAATAATTGGATCAGGGAAGCAATTTCGTCAAAAGACTTGTATTATAGCGTAAAACTTCTTTATGTAGTGATTCACAACAGACATTTGTATTTATTGGGCTAATGTTTTTGGCCAGCCACTGTTTTTAAAACAGTGTGCGTTGCAGTCCTAACTTAAGGACAGGGAACTGGCTTGTCAAAATGCACCTCTTAATTTTTTTTATTATTATTTATTATGGCATAAATTCAAGGTATAGAATTTTTAAAAAATAAACGGCAACAAAACAAAACGCTTTATAAATCAGGGTTGGTTGATTGTATGAAAAATGTTACACAAAAAAAATTTGCATAAATCAACAAAATGCAAATAAGGCAAAAACAAAACTTAAGCTGTATAAAACATTTTATGGCAGGAAAAAAATAAGAAAAGAGAAAATTTGACTTTAGAGGGAAATATAAAAGATAAAATTGGAGAAAATTTGGTGTGTAACTTAAAAATGTGTAAGTTTGGCTAATGTTGAACGTTTTGTTTGCACCTAGGCATAATCCGTTATACCTAAGTCGCGCGATGGGAGATTCTAAAAACCACGCATGGTCTGATTTTTCAGGAGGCCTCAACCAATAGTCAGTCTGGTACCTGCTCAGCGGGGGCTACCTACTCCCGTGGCATCAGATAGGATCTCTGGTCAGCCGCGATCGCAAGAGATAGTGAAGATCTCCTGTGAGCTGTAAATTTTGGATTCTTGCCGAATTCCAGGTATTGGCTGCTCCTGGATGAATCATGGCTGCTTGCAAATGCTTTGAAATTGCCGCTTGAGGGGCTGTCAATGATTTCGGAAATTCTTTTTAAGTTCGGCAATAATCTTAACCCTCAAATCACCCTCAAAAAAACTTACGTAAGTTACCCTCTTGTGTGGTTTTTTACACATTTGCAATGTCTGTCTACTTTGCTGTGGCGCCATAGTTCGTTTGTAATCAAAGACATGATTTACGTAACATAAATGACATATATGAGCACTCACTTTATAAAACATACATTGCATGCAGTTCGCAACAATATCAAAAATATTCACACTTTCCGGCAGAAAATTTTGTCTCTTGTGCAAATTACATAAAAACTACATATGTGTGGAAAACCACACACAAGGGTAACTTACGTAAGTTCTGAAATGTGCTTTAAGTATTTAATGGATATTTCTAACAAAGTCAAGAAGTTTCTTTAGTGTAGCTCAACAACTTTTTGATTTATCGTGTAACATTTTAATTTATTATGTGTGGTTTTTTACACAAGGGTGATTTAAGGGTAAATGTATTAACGTTAATGTATTAACGATGTTTTTCGTACCTCCCTTTTTCTTTTGTGTCAAAATCACTACTTATAAATCCTACAACCATCTTTTTTATATTGAAATCAATAGAACATATTCAGGATTCTGGCTTCAATGAGAAATCTTTGTGCGTCCTGTGCACTTTTTTAATAAACTTCGCCCAAAATTCGTTTTTTTTCAATGCCTAGGTGAGAATAAATAACAAATGTTTGCTCTCAAAAATGTCACATAAGTTACCAAAGACACAAACCACGTGTGAAAGATATGCTTTTTGTTGTGAACCCTGCATTTTTAAGTTATAAACCCAATAAAAAAACTTAAAAGTCTTCAAATAACTTTGAAATTATATTTTGTGAAATTATACCCGTTTTTTGTGTTCTGTTTTTTATATAAAAAAGTGATAGAATTACACAACTATAACAGTTAAAGTTACATTTATTTTATGTCAACTATTTTTTTTTTTTGTTTACAAATGTTTCTTTGAAATACAAACACTCCTACAAATCACTTACAAATTCCAACAGAATTTGTCTTAAATAAAAATTACAATGTGACATTTTCTAATATTGCAAGCAATTTTAAACACTTGCAATCGATGACAAAGAAGAAGAAGAAATATAAATATTTTGTTTATTTCCTCTCTAAGAAGAGAGAGAAATATCTATTTGTGTTTGTGTGTGTAAGCGTTTTTTAAAAGTTTTTTTACAAACCTGCATACATGGGTATCATGATTTTCCTTATGCCTTGAAGTGAAGTCTTTTTTTTTTTTGTCAATGTCTGAAGTTCACAATAAACAACAAAAAAAAAACCCCGCATTTGCAAGCTTATGCATGCAAAAACTTGCATATATTTTTACCCCCATGAGTATAGGGAACTATTTTGTGTTATCAGTGTGTTGACATCCATTGCACTTGGATACTATTTGTTGGAGGCTTTTTTCCCATCCACTATTTTTCCTGCTACTGTTTTGCAATTTTTATTTGTTATTCGCTTTTTTTCCTGATTATTTGTTTACTTGTTGTTGTTTTCTTTTCTAGTTGCAAGAATAAGTAGGCAACAAAACGCAAATAATATAAATGAAAAAATATTTTGATACAGTCGAACTTCCCTATAATGAATCTCCATGCAACCAGAAATCAATTTATTATATAGATAGTTTATTATACAGAATTTATTTTTTATTTTGTTACAAAAAAAAAATCAGGTATTTAAGCTTTCCACATGCGGCCGTTATTAGTTCATTAATATCCCCAACAAAAAGACAGGTTCGAAACCTTTTGGTTTTATTGCCTTTTTCCACCATTTTTACAATTCTGGCCTTGGTTTTAAAAATATTTCATAAATAAACTTTTTAGCTAAATAAATTTGATTTTTTTCATCTTTTTCAAACGAAATGCTAGACCGACATTTTCGTTCACAGAATGTGGACCAAACTAAAAGAACGATGTTGGCACTAAAATAAAAAAAGGATCGTGCTTGCAAATAGATGCCCTCTCTCCAAAGATGAAAACCACACTTTACAACACACTTATACTACCTGTGCTTTTTCTATATGGCGCCAAAACATGGGTACTTGCGAAAGCGGATGTAGCAGTGTTGGATGTATTCTAGAGAAAGATCCTTCGTAAATCGTATGGACCCAAATACGTGAACATAGAGTATAGACGTCGAACGAACCGTGATCTGAAAAAGCTGTATACCAAATCAATGTAGTTAAGCCAATCAAAATACAGCGATTGCGCTGGCTAGGACATGTCGTTCGAATGGTAACGAGCGCTCCAGCCGGAAAGGCCTGTAGATGACAACTAATACGGAAAGTGATGTAAGGGAAGACCAAAACTCCGGTGCAAACACCAAGTGGAGGAGGAAGCAAAGGTCCTCTGTAATACAAACCGGAGGCAGCGCGTACAAGACATACGTGTCGGAGATCATTTGTTAAGCAGGACCAACAAAAGGTTATAGATCCGGATAAGTTAATAAATAAGAATGTGAACAACTGCTGTAATTATTGTTAATCATGGGACTCCTTTTTCTGATTTTTTTTATGAGGATCATCTATATATATAAAAATAAGTCCGTATATGTACGTCGCCGAACTACTCATAAACGCGTCGTGCGATTTCAACTTATACACTACGTAGGCAGTGGCCCATATATGGTTTATATGAAGTTTGGTTGAAATCCGATAACGCATGTGTGTGCGGTGCGTATGTGAAGTGAGTGTGTTTTTGCCGCAGGAAAACCAACTTTATTAAAAACAAGTGTGTTTCTTTTCTTATTTTGTTATGCCGTGCGAAGCAGGCAACGGGTCCGCTAGTTTAATTATATTTTACTTTTATCTCTGTATACAGTGTTGCTAATATTCGTAAGAGAACTCTTTTCAAATTTCATTCTATGCAGACAAAAATGCGCTCAAAAAGCAAATTTTTATTTCAAAAATGTATTTATTGTAAGGAATTTCATTATAAGTAGATTAAAATATAAAAGCCTATTTCCGATGTGCGAAAGAATTCTTTCTTTCGAACAATCAAAAACAAATTCTTAAAATTTTGTTTTTGTTTTAAATGTAGTTGTAGTTGTAGGCAGTAAATACTAAAATGGGAAAGAAAAAGCTGTGTTTTTGTACTAAATTCATTGTTAAGATGTTCACTATAGAGAAGTTCAACTGTATAAAAATAAAACAAAGTGTCCTTTTGAAATAATAACAGCTGCGCCTTTCTTTATCTGTAGGAACATATAAAAAAACTACAAATAGACTACAGTTAGATACCCTACAAAGCTTTTAACGATAATTAAATTCTTTTAAATAAACTAAAAAAGTACTAAAAGTATCTAAACCTTCAGAATATTAGTAAAAGGTACTATATCTTATAAAAACGTGAAAATGTATTTAGGAAATTAGTTTAAGGCCCGTTTTCACAACTTCCCGAAAGCTTAAAGAAGACTTTAACCGGCCCTTTAAAAAGTGTTCCATTATTAAAACTTTTCTTTAACCTAAAGTGAGCGATAAAGTAAATTAAGGTCCATCCTACCTGGTAGGTAAAAGTAAAGTTGCAATAATGGAACACGTTTTATACGTACGATAAAATCCTACCTTTAGCTATCGGTAAGTTGTGAAAACGGGCCTAAACTTTATTTTAAACAAGGTTTATTAAAAAAAGTTATATAATGGTACTTTTTCAAAATTAAATTTAAAATGTTAAGAACATTTTCCTCCTCTGTTTGTCAATCGATTTAAACAAAATATACACCATTGAAAAGGTATTTGTTTGAAGAAGTGCTCAATATATACTGTATTAAAATCTGATGGGGTAAAAATGGTAAATTCAGTAACCTCATATCTCTAAAACTAAAAGAGATACAAAAAAATGTTAATACTTATCGCTGTTTATTTAAAAAAAGACAGACAGGTGTCTGCTACCTATTTAAAATTCGGTCCATTTAGGAAGTAATCGGGTATAACCTGTATTTTGGAACTTTTTTGTTACCCCATCTATCTTTTAAACCAGTGAAGGGCACATTTGCTAATCCTATGTACGCGTTCATAGGAATAAAAATGCTGCTTGTGGGACGTCGACACATGTACACTATAAACTTCTCTTTGTGGTCTGTGACAATGTACGTTCGGCTGTAGCTTTGTTGTTATTTCGTCAACACAAGTATAAATGTGGTAGTATGTGTGTGCCCGTCACTGTTTTAAACCAATAAACATATATAACAAATTTGTAACTTATCTAAAACATACAAATCGTTACTTTAATATAGAAAAGCCCTAACTAACATTTTCCTTACTTTACAGGAGAAGGAAAAAACTTAATAAAAATAATAGTCTTGTAGTCGCAATTTTTTTTAAACGCGGTTTTTTATTAAATGCTCTTAACAATTTAGTAAAACACTGCGATTAAGAAAAATCGCAACTACAAGACTATTATTTTTATTAAATTTTTTTTCTTCTCTTTTAAAGTAAGGGAAATGTTAGTTAGGGCTTTTCTATATTAAAGTAACGAAATATAGATGTACTTACTCAAAATACGAACGTTTAAGGGCTAAAAATCGTACATATTTTTGGTACTTTTTTACAAAACATTTTTCTTTATTCATTGACACATACATATTTCACTTTAACTCCCAATACAATATTGAAATTTTTGACACCTCAACGGGGAGAAAAAAAAGTACCAAAAAAGGAAAATTAAATTTCTTTCATTAATTTTTGAATAATATTGAACTTAGAAACATCAAATTATAGGTGCAGGGTCCTGAGTGATTGAAAACCCATAAGAAAAATGTTGGTACTTTTTGTACTAGAAACATACAATGCATGGTCCTAAGTGGATGAAAATCTATAAATTGGAACTTTTTGACACTGTTTTGTCAACTGGTACTTTTTGAATTTCCGTTAATATTGGACCTAGAAACATACAATTAAACACGAAATGACCTGAGTGAATGAGAACCTATAGGAGGGTACCTTGTTGGTACTTTTTCTTCTTTAACTGGTACTTTTTTAATTTCCGTTAATATTGGAACTAAAAACATAAAATGCAAAGTCCTGATGAAATAATAATCTGTAAAAGGTATTAATTTGGTACTTTTTCGTTCTTTAATTGGTACTTTTCGAATTTTTATTAATACTTAACCTTGAAACATTAAATTCAACATGCAGGTCCCAACTAGAAGAGGAGGATTTTTGGTACTTCTTTGTTTCAATTGGTACTTTGGTCGCTCGCCAAATCGATCCAATAAGACGGAAAAAAACAAATGTTCGAAAATGTAAATTCATTTATTAGAGTTTTTTTTTTTAAATAAAAAAACATGCAACATTGTGACATTTTTGTTTTGAAAAAGGTGGTATATTTTTAGTACTTTTCATTAAAAACATTTTTAATTAACAAAAAATTTTAGTAAACATCTTATTATAATAACTAAATAGCATTTTACTACTTTAATAGTTCATATTTGTTTTAAAATAAACTATTATTTTTATTTCAAAAATTTAAGAAAATTTAACAGCTAGGCCCACGATGTCACACGTTAACGTTCGCAAGGAAAATTTCATTTAAATCAAAAACAATTTCTAAAATTTGTTTTTGTTTAAAATGTTATTTTCTATTCGAACGTTAACGTGTGACATCGTGGGCCTGGCTGTAAGTAATTTTTTTTTAAATACTTAAAAAAAAAATCGGAAATTATGTTTATGTCTATTATGTTTATTTTAATTGTTTCGAAAAACTGTAAAAACTTTTAAAAAATACTTTTCAAAAGGTAGCTTTTTTAGTACTTTTTGGAAAAACTCATAATGGGACAAAACAATAAACTGAAATTATAAATACATACAATTAGTATTTATAATACCTTTTGAAAAATTGCAAACAGAAAATCGCAGACGTTTTAGTACTTTTTTAAAAACTGGTAACATACAACCTAAAAAGTACCAAATTTGTTTTGAAATCGTTCCTTAATTGATTTAAAGCACTATATGAAACCTTTTTTCCTTTTACCAACTACAATTTTCATAAAAATTCCTCCTTCAAAAGCCTCCCTGATGTCAACGAATTGTTACAACACATGTTGTCTTGCTGTTTAATGGAATAAATTTTTTCCAGCAATAATAAATTGAAAAATGTTGCACAGACATTTGTATTGATTTTTACCTAAATAATTTAAAATCAATATTACAACGTGTACAGAAATAAAACAAATAAATAATTTAACAAGGACTTTGATATAAAAAATAGTTAATAATTTCCAGCAAAAACTTTAATAGAACTCAAACTCAACTAAAAACCTTGATATCCGTTTATTATAAATAAAATTTTTTTTATATAAATAAATGAAATGGTTTCATGTTGTGTCATGTCATTTTTATTCAAAGTCACTTTTTTCCAATTCATGTGTCTTAATTAATAGTAGGATTAACATTGATTTAAAAGTAGTAAAAATTAAAATATTTTTTATATCTTCGTAAAACTTATTTACTGCAAAAGTGTCATAATTCAAAAAATTCTACTTTTCAGTAGAGCCGTATTAAAGTCTTTGATAAAAATAAAAAAAAAATATCGTTTTAATACAAAATTATTTAGACTAGTGTTTGTCCAGTGGTCTAAATTCGACCATAATTATTTATACACATATGAAGATAATATACATACAGAGAAGTATAAATGAATTTACATGTTTCGAGCATTTGTTTTTCTTCGTCTTAGTGGATCGATTTGGTGAGGACCCAACCTCTGGTCCATATGTTATCTTCCCCTCCAGGCCGTGAATGTTTTATATGTTTTGAAAGTTCAATAATATAAAAAAATCAAAAAGTACCAACTGAAATACAAAAAAGTCTTCTCTTATAATTTAGAATCATCCTGGACTCTGCATGATGAATTTTATGTTTCTAGGTTAGGTATTAATAAAAATCCAAGAAGAACCAGTTAGGGATGCCAATCGAGATTGATTTTGGAAGATCCCGAGATTCGGGATTTTTTTAAATAAAACACTTTTTTATTTATTTATGAATTTTCAAAAGGTATTATATATCAGTGCACTCGCGGTAACTTGAACACCGTCTAACGTGAACACCGCCTAACTTGAACAAGATTTTTTTTTACATTGACTACTCTGTAACGGGAACAAACTTAGAAAGCTCTATAATGTGAACATTTTTTTATACCCTTCATCGAAGGTAAAAGGGTATTAATAACTTTGTCATTCCGTTTGTAATTTCTACAATATTGATCCTACACCCTATAAAGTTTGCATTCCCGATGATCCTGTTAAAAAATTGCTGCAAGTGAAGCAATTGAAATTTTTTACAATGCATTGCAATGGGCAGGAGATGCAATGGTGGATCAAAGTGACATGAGTGTAGTTAGACGCTTAAGGGAGAAAGCAGTATTTCAACTACTTTTTAGAAAAGAAAAAGCAGCAGAAAAAGATAACCGATTTTTTTAATGGCTAAATGTTATGAGTAATTTTATTTGCAATGTAATTTTAATTCAATAGATATATTCTCGTGATCTCATTTTGGTTTGTAATGAATTCTAATTAATAATTTTATTTTTATAGTTTAGTAATGGAAATTATAATAATAAAACACATAAAAATATACATTTATATTTTAATAATGGAAATAATCAGAAAAAAATTTCACGTTCAAGCGTGTAAAACAGACATATTTTTTATGAAATTCGACAATCGCTAACGTGAACAATTTCGCTAACATAAACTCCCTAGGTTTTAATTAGTTCACGTTACCGCGAGCGCACTGTATAACATATAATTTAAAAAAGAAAAATAATTTGTAATATTTTTTTTTGTATAGAGTATAAAAATTTAATAAAAACGAACATTTTTGTACACAAAACTTGATATATTACCAGTTGAAGAACGAAAAAGTACCTAAAAGATACCCTCTTACACATTCTCATTCACTCAAAACCATTTTATATTTTTAGGTCCAATATTAACGGAAGTTCAAAAAGTACCAGTTGAAGAACAAAAATGTACCAAAAAGTTGCCTTCCATTTTATTTAATTTTATGTTTTAAGGTCCGGTATGATATTTAAGAAAAGTAGCAGTTGTAGAACGAAAAAGTACCAAAAATCTCCCCCTTACATACTTTTGTTCACTCAGGACCATGCATGTTTTATCTAGGTCCAATGTAACGAAAATACATAAGGTACCAGTTGAAGAACAAAAAGTACCAACATTTTTCTTCTTATGGGTTCCTATTCACTTGGGACCCTGCATTTAAAACTTTAAGTTTCTAAGTTCACTATTATAGAAAATTCCGAAATTTCCACATGCAGCATGGAAAAGTAAAATAAAGAAATTTAATTTCCATATTTCCCCTTTTTAATACTTTTTTTTTCTCCCCCTTGAAGTATCAACCATTTCAATATTGTAGTGAGAGCCCATATAATTTAATATGTACATGTCAATAGATTGAGAAAAATGTTTTGAATGTACTTAAAATAAGTTCCATTTTTACGTCTTTCACGTTAGAATTTTGAAAAAGTACCAAATCTATTTCTAGTTTTTAGATAAGTTACGAATTTTATATAGTTTTTTATTTCTTTGTTTATTAGTTTAAGAGGTAGATGAAGTGACTAAGAAGTTCCAAAATACAGGTTATACCCGTTGCTCCCTAAAAGGGCCGAATTTCAAAAAAGTACCTTACGCCTCTTCACCTGTTTTTCTAATGAGAAGTAGATTCGAAAAATGTTAAATGTTATCAATCACTTTCATTTAATTTCTTGAGTACAACTATTATTTTCAGTTTTTATTTTTAAAAATTGATATTAACTGTAATGTGCTAGTCGCAAAATTTAAATCGCAAAATAAAAACGAAAACTTAAAAAAAAACCCAAAAGTATAAAAAAAATCGTTTAATGGTACATAAGTATTGAAATTTTTAATCGCGAATATCGTGAATACGAGCTCTAACTTTGAAAAACGACTGGCAACCATTGAATTCTCTGTACTCAAATTAGCTTTACCGTACGATCCAATAGTATTCCTAGCAGCCCTTCTAACTCTGTTCTACTTTTGTGCTGGGGTTTGAGTTTTTTCTTAATGTGTTTGATAAGAATAAATTATATTTTAGCGTAATTTTCTATCAAAAGACATTTATTTTTTCGTTTAAATATTTTGTTTTTGCCAGCAAGTCATAGACCTTTTTCATTATTATTTTATTATTCTGTTTTGTGTGCTCTTTTATTTGTAATCATATTAAATGAATCAGACTTGAAATTATTTCAATTTATTTTCTTTGTTGTTTGTATTTCTATTGTAAAAGTATTCGATAGTGCTAAATAAATGGTTATGGAAATAAGACAGAAAAAGCACTAGGACGTATAAGTAATTTACATTAATGGGGATTAAATTTATATTAATCATACGTTTGGTAAAACGAAATTTTTTTTAATATTTATAAATCATTATTATACAACTAAAAAATAGTTATTTTTATCATGCTATCTGACAGATAAATGGTTTTTGGTTATTACAAGTTATCATTAACCTTAAAAGTAATTTATATTTTTTATTTTTATGATAACTTTACAATTTAACCTTAAGAATTTAAAGCTGCCATATTTTCAATTACAGTTTAATGTTCAAAAACATTTTTCTAAATTTTATCAAAAAACACAATTTATCACAAAATACCAAATAATTAACCATAAAAAACAAAACTAAAGCACAAAAACTGACTTCTACTTTTTATTAAAGAACTAAACAAAAGTAAGTACTTATTTTAACAAACTAAAAGTAGTCAGTATCTTCTGCAATGTTGCCACAGTTGTAATAAAGAAGAAAAATTAATTCTCACTTTATCGTTCAGGACAGCTATTGTCCATGTTCACTATCAGGAATTTAATCATTAGGTTGTAAAAATGGCCCTTACTATTGCAAATACAGAGTGGCGCTTTATGTTATGAACATAGCTGTTAAGTAAAGATTAGTAATCGTAATAATAACTTATTAGATTACTTTATTTTTAAGGGTAAAGTAATGATTACAGTTGTGATTACTTTTGGTTTTACATGATTACTAATTGATTACGATTACAAGTAATCAAAAAATAATCAGAAGTACTGGCGATTACTACAAAATAATCAAAATGTACTCAGATTATTTTCAACGATTATTTTTGATTCTTTTTGATTACTTTCAAAAACTGCGTATTCATCCGTACTATTATTTTTTTTAGAAACAGTTAAATGTTATCATCTCTCAAAAATGTACTGGCGAACACTTTTATCCATATAAAATTTGACCAGTATTTGACTGTAGTTATTTATTACCAAACAAAAAATGTAATCAAATTGATCGGTATTATACTAAATAGCATGACACTTATGGCTTATAAAACAACGTAAATTCAACTCACTTTTTGGCTTAAAATGTGTTTAAACCAGCAAATCTTTAATTCAGTAAACATTTAAACCATCGAGCTTTTAAACTACCAATACAAGCCATATCAATTTGACAACATTTATCGTAGTTCTGCCACATTATTGTTTTTTGCACTACATACAGCTATTAAACTACATATAAATTTAAGTTTAGTTCAACTTAACTAACCAATTCTTAATACCGACTCTTGTGAAATTGAGGCTACATAAACTAAGTAGGAAACAGGAGCCTCAACAAGTATCCTCTGCTATTTTGAAAATAAAACAACGGCTAAGACAAAGGTTTCAACCATATTTCACGTTGCAGCCTGATGTAACTATCGCGATTGCAACAACAGTATTACCTCAAAGCATCAAAATGAAATGGCTTGAAATGATTAAGCCAAGAATTGCCGGAATTCAAAGATTTATATTAATTTTTCGGGTATGTTTTAGAAATCGAAATGAAGTGAAATTGAAATCGAAAGATATTTTAAATTCAGTTATTTACAAAATGCAAAAATAATATATACTAAAAGAATGAAGTAGATAAAATGGAATATTTTTATGAACTTTCATTACAGGGTCGTTTTTAAAATTTGCTCGATTTTAAATCCACTTTATTTCGATATCTAGAACTCGCTTGTATTTTTTAACCAAATAGTTCATGCGTTTCTCTCATTAGAAACAGGTTATCAACTTTATAAATATATATACTTTTTTTTTGCATAAAGGGGAACATCTTTGAAATGATGCCCATTGTTTTCTTCGACCTGACGTGCTCTTCAAAAATTTCGCGCAGAAAAGCCATAGTTGTTCGAGCTGTATGAGCCAGTGATGTCAGATTAGGGATTTTATCCCCAAACAGGGGGTTTTTTTTTTGGAAATATTAATTTATGACTGCCAAATCTTTCACTAAGTAATGACATTTTTCATCCCACTTAATATTGGACTTAATGGATTTGGGCTACGATTTTGAAGAAGGAATAAAATCGATAGATTCAGTTTTGTCATTTGTGTCTAAAAAGTTGGACGCAATAAATGTTAAACATTTTTTGCTCCAAACATATTTATGCTGTAACACATTAGGACAGCCCAATTTCGGCCAAGGTATCGAAATAATTCAACCGGTTAAGAATATCAATGTTTCAATAGACATAAAGGAATCACAACAGAGAAAACTGAAGTTTTTTAAATTTGTAAAATTTATTTGACGTAGACAAATTCAATACTTTGAGCTGATTTTGGATAGAACGCAAATTCGATATTTATCGAAACTTCCAATATAATTGTTTTGTAGTTCCGAACGATATCGAATGCCGTGATTTTTCCCCAGAAATTTATTAATAATAAGATGCCACTGGATCACCTCCATTTGAAAATTTAGCCAAGTTGGTATTAACACTGCCTTGCGTACTAACAGATATTGAACGGGGGGGTTTTTTTTTGGCAGCGAACCATATTAAAACAAATATAATAAATAAAAAAATCAGTATTACGATCCCCAGAAATTGTACAGCGGTAAAATTAAGGAAATATGTGCCAAAAAAAGGATGATAAATTTGATTGTGAACTTTTTGACTATGTTAATCATATATATCTATATATAAATCGGCTAAGGCAAAACAGTTAAGAACACTTTCCTCCTCTGTATGTCAACCGATTTGAACAAAATATACACCATTTGAAAGATATTTGCTTACAGAAGTGCACAATATATATTTTATTAAAACCTGTTCAATAATTTTAAAGTTATAAGCGTTCAAATTTGCTACTAACATAAATACAAAAAAATTGTTTTTTTCAATTATAAAATAATAAAACAAATAGGGTTATTCGACATTTTTTAGAACCGGTTTTCGAATATTTCGACTATATAAATTCGAAAAATTTAATTTTCTATAATACTGAACTTAGAAACGTAATATTATAGGTACAGGGTCCTGGGTGAATGAAACCCTATAAGATAAAAAATGTTGGTACTTTTTGTTTTTCCTTTGGTATGTTTTAAATTTTTGTTAATATTCGACATATAAAGATAAAATTAAAAATGCATGATCCTGGGGGAATAAGAGCATGTAAGGGCAGCTTTTTGGTGCTTTTTCGTTCAACATCTGGTACATTGATTAATTTTCGTTAATATTAGACATAGAAAAATAAAATTAAACATGCAATGTCCTGAGTGACAATCTACTAAGGAGATTTTTTGATACTTTTTTGTTTTATGAATTCTGATTATATTGAACTTATAAAATGAAATAACCTCACGTGGAAGTTAAAATAAGAACCGGAGGTTGGTCCCTCGCCAAATCGATCCACTAAGTCGGAAAAAATGCTCGAAACATGTTAATTCATATACACATAGATGTTATATGTTTTCTTCTTATGAACATGAAAATGTGTGGTCGAATTTTGACCATTAGGTAAACGCTAGTAAATATAAATAAATATAAATAAAATGTCAAATAAAACAAAATTTTCGAATGAAATGCAAACAATTAAAATATATTATGACAAAATTTAAGAATATTTAGTGGGGATTTCGGGGATAAAAAAAAATTATTGTTTGGCGGTAAATATTTACAATTTGGGGATAAAATTTGAAAAACATCTAACAACCCTGGTGAGAGCTGTAGCTCCATCTTGTTGGAACCACAATTCTAAATTTCTCTCTACCTCAGGCCTTAAAAAAATGTCAATCATTGCCCGGTATTGAATGCCATTCACATTATAGGCTTTCTACACACTTATCAACATCTAGGTTAGGTTAGGTTAAATGGGTAGCCGTCACGACGACGACTCACTTGGGTCCTTATAGCGGCCCCTTTGTGATACCCCTAGCCAGTGACAAGAGTCAGCCAGTATCCACCAGACTATTCCCCAAAGGTAACTGCATCCTCGAACCACCCCGACTCCCTGTAGAACAAGGGATTTGATTTCAGTCCCACATTGAACAAATCGTCCAGACATGACAATTCTGTTCTCCCAAAATGCCTAAACCTAATGCTCCCCAGACCGGAGCATTGGCAGAGTAAGTGAAACACCGTCTCCTCCTCCTCCTCCCCCATATCATGACAACTCCTACAGTTATCATTATACGCAAGACCCATCCTCCTAGCATGAGTCCCTATCACTCAGTGACCCGTAATGATCGATACCACTGTCCTCATACGGTCCCTGCCGATACCGAGTAGTACGCGCGTTCTCACCGCGTCATAGCCAGGCCATTAAGCAGGTTTGCTCCCCCTGCCATCTCCCCTGAGCCCTTCTGTACGACTCTCGTCTGATCAGAGTCTTGCAGCGGGCCATTGAAGTGCCAATCAGGCCGCCGACGCGTCCAAGAGACAGCCCCGTTTTGCCAGACCGTCCGCAGTTTGGTTACCCAGGCATCCACTGTGTCCTGGTACCCATGTTAGCGTTACACTGGAATATTTCGCGATCTCATTTAGAGACATCCGGCATTCCACTGTTAACATAGGAGCTGCAATGGCAGCCTTGCTGTCCATAAATATTCATATATCCCTCGATATACGATAGTACTTCAGCCAGTTTGCCGCCCGCATTTTGACAGAGATTTCCGCCTGCAGCACACTTTTGCCATCTGGCAGCCTAAAAGAGACCCTAATGTCCAATTCCTCGATGAAGAAACCTCCACCCACTCTATTGCCCATCCTGGAACCATCGGTGTAGACCCATAGGGCCGGTTCCAGAGATCGCGTATTATCGAGCAGCTTATCATCATTACCATGACGAACCGTGAACAGAGCACCGAAAAAGGGTTCCGGAGTGCAATAGTCCAGTTCCACCAGGTCATATGATGCGGGAAGCGTGATCCTGGCATGACCATAGTTCCGCGTAGATCATAGACCCACCGCCCCCAGTCTAATAGCTGAAAGTCAGAGCTTCTTGTTCGGCCTTGATGTCAACCGGCAGCCATTTCAGCATAGTAAACAGTGCCTTCGTCGGTGTCGAGCGGAGTGATCCCATGATCATCAGAGCAACCACCCTATATACTTTCTCAAGCATCCGGCAGTACCGTCTCCTTTCCATTATTTAATGCCATTCACATTATAGCCTTTTTATACACTTATCAACATCTAACATCTACCATCAATTTGCGAAGATGTTAACATCTTCGCATAATAAATTCATACGGCTAAAAATCAAAATCTTTCAACATCTTTAAAAGATGTTCCTATCTCATTGTATTCCATTCTACATCTTTCGATTAATTTCATCCTAGAAAAGTTGCAATAAATTCTATTATCACCGATCACTGATATTTTGAAAGTTTTTGCTCAATCTTTTTTAAATTTTTTAACTAATTGAATTACATTTTTGTGGTTTCTTTTAAAATTTTGGTACTTTTGTAGAAAAAAAGTTTTATTTTTTTTATAATTTTTTTTTTTTTTTAAATGGTAAAATTTTTGTTTAATGGTATACTTTAGATGTGAATAATGTAAACGAGTGTTTCATATTTTCTACATCTTTAATGGTAATTTTTAGATTTTGATCATTTTAAAAAGCATTTTAAAGGCAACTTGTTCGTAGTTTTCTAAAAAATATAGTAAAAAAAATGAATGGGTGCATTTGATGTTCAACCATCATTCTTGGATTCTGCAATTTTGTTAAATCACGTTAGCATTGAGGTAAAAAGATAAAATAGTTTAAAGGATTTTTATGTCACATTTAGAAATTTTTTTTTAAGATTTTTGTGGACAATCTATTACTAAAGAAACTGTTTAGGAAAGCCTCTGTTACTTCCTTGTTTTTTTTTTTAAACTTTTAGATTGAATTGTTTATTTTTTTTACATAAGAAATCTTATTTTGTTTCTTTTCTTTTCTGAACATTGATACCCCCAATATGTTTTTATTATTTTTGTTATCCGAAGGCATTTTTTTTATGTCCTTTTTGCTGTTTTTCGAAATCATTGTAGGATGACATTGTTAATTGAGGGTGTCAGCCCATTTACTCACAAAATTGCCAACGACTTGTGTTCACTTTTCTAAAGATGAGGTCATGACATCGAAAATATTATTATAAAGTTCTTTCTTTATTTTTTTTTTTTTTTTTTTCATTTTATTGTTGATCCTTTTTGACGACTTTGTGTCGTGCTTAGCCTTTTCTTGTGATATTGGTTTGAAAGTCAACAAGCAACAGGTTCTACATAATTGCTTTTAATTTTGTTTCGTTGCTTCTTAATCTTAAACAGGACAACAAATATGCTGACATATTTAATGTATAAATATTTTTTTTATTAACATACATTTAGAAATCTGATACATTCTCTGAAATATTATCTTAAAATGTTTTCCTTTTTTTTGTACATTTATTAAGTCAATATTTATTTGGCCTCATTTAAGTTGATAGAATAATAACAAGGTATAGAAAGTGATGTCATTTAGTTTAGATAGAGGATTATGATGATAATGAGATTTCAACGTAATAAATATAATAATATTTTTTAAGGGGCTATTACATGAGCATATGGCAGGGACTATTAAGGATAATAGAAGAAAATATTTCTTGCACTAATACCTAATACTTTCTCTGCCTTAAAACAGTCAACGAAAAAGGAAAATTTGGACATAAAGCCCTTATGACACTTCATTTTTAATGCATTGTTCAAGTTTTGGTGAACAGTGGAAATATAAAGTAACAGAAAAATTTACCAAGTGCGAAGGGTTCAGCTGTATTAAGATAAATGGCAAACTGTCAAAAAATTTTCTAAAGTTATCGATAAAAAATGAAGTTATGTCAAAAAAAAAAAAATGTAAAATTGTTCAACTTAAAATTGACATTTCAAGCTTGAAATATTAAAAGTGTTGCTGAATCAGCGGTTTATGGGCAAATTCAGCGATTTACCGCTTTTCGTTTTTAGGTTTCTCATAAACAAAAAGATGGCAACATTTAATAAAATTAACAGAACAGGGATGGCTTAGTTGTTTTTATTGTACTTTTTTGTTGATACTTTTTAAGGTCCAATAAGAAGTGACATAACCATACCAAAACTGTATTACCATAGCCACTGTATTACTAAAACGACATAAACATACCATACACAGGGTTGTGAACTATTTCTAATCAAAAAGCGCCGTGTCCCCAATAAAAAAGCGCTAAAAAACGCTAAATAAAATTTAAATAAAAAACTTAATAAAATGTTTAAGAACCAAGTTTTATTAATTACATTGGCTGTCAAAAAAAAATCGTTTTAAATAAAAATATATAAAAAACAAAGATACTACTGCGCTAAATTCAAATCCGTTTTCAGATTTTTTTATGGGCTAGACTTATATTTTGATACGAAATAAGGCATTTATGCTACATACATTTTATCATTACTTGAGAACGATATTGATCTTTTACAAATAATTATAATTAGTATTGTGGTTATTTTGTTGAACTATTTATGGTTTTTAATCCAAATTTTTAATATTTTTTAATTAGGCTTAAGTTCATGAAATTTAATTTTTATTAAATTATTTTTGTGAAGAAAGGAATTTTACAACATGAAAATTAATTAAAATTGTTATTGATAATCTTTCATTCTTGACGTGGCTCGGGAAAAAACAGAAGTAAAGGAAAAAACATGTAAAATCAATTAAAATGGATAATCATTCAGGAAAGCAAATTTCGATCTACCAAATGTTAAAAACAATTTGGTTTAAGGATTGATGTTTGATTAGTGACGTCAGCAGTCGTCGATGGCTGCAAGTGTAAGACGGCAAATCCATCTGAGGAGATCGAGTGGTTGCGATCGAAACATGTCATGGTAACCTGCCGGCCAGGGTTCGAGCCCCAGCCACGTCAAGAATGAAAGATTATCAATAACAATTTTAATTAATTTAATTAAAAAAAAGCCTAATTAAAAAATATTAAAAATTTGGATTAAAAACAAATAATTATTTTCAAAATTATTTCTTAATTAGTGGCGGCCATTTTTCCATGCAAATTAGTATTATTATCATTTATCAGAAATCCAGGTATATTATGAATAAAAAAGACAAGAAATCAGTAAACAAAATGTTAACTAGACGTGATTGAATAAACTATTTGGATTCAGCACGCTAAAGTGAATTAAAATCACATAATCAGTTCTCTAGATCGACTTTTTTTGTTTTTTGCCGAGCAGTTTAAATAAAACATTAATATTTTTAAAAGGCCTTTTCTGATATTTCAGGAAAATTTAATTAATATAATTTCAAATATACAAGGAAAGAACTATTTACTAAATCACCAGAAAATATGTCTTGAAAAAAAAACTTAATATAAAATAAGATCCTTTTGATTGATTTGTTAACATGTCGATCCAAATAAAAACTAATTGAATCAAACCAAGTTTTCTTGAGCATTTTCTGAAAAATTTAAAGAAATCGCTAGCACTTGTTTCTTGATTTTATTTTAAAATCAGACTAATTTAGCGCTTTTTTTAAAAAAAGCGCTAACGATAAAATATGTGCCTTTTCGATAGTTAAAAAGCGCTAAATTGGCAACTCTGATCATACAAACTAATTCAATTTTGGTTTCTCAATTCGCCGATACGGCTGTGGCATTATGTTTATGTCACGTCTAATTTGAGCTTTAAACATTGGTGTCCAGCCCATACCACAATTGTGGAAATAAATCATTGATGTCAAATTCATTCAATTTCATAGCACAATTGTGCTAGCTCAAAATTCACACACATTCTTACGCTCTTTCATTTAGTCATTTCGAGTACACAATTCAGTCGTCGATTATCAAGCGACGAGTACACATGTGGCGGATGCTTACGTATTTTTGTTATTTTTATTAAGAAAACTTGCCTCTTTATTCACTAATACTAATATAAAGCACTACAACCACAATTTTCATTTTTGACATCACTGAAATAAATTCACACACATTCTTCACACGCATTCTTACGCTCTTTCATTTAATCCACGAGAGCAGTGATGCCAACTTAGTGCTTTTGGCACTATTTATGGTGCTTTTTGATGCCTCAAAACGCCAAAATTTTATCCATAGTGCCAAACTAAGAAAAAGCACTAACTTGGTGCTTTTTCAATTTTTCGGTAGTGCCTTTAGTGCTTTTTACAAATTTTTTTTTTTCTACCATTTTTTAAAACTTCGATTATATTGATGATGATTTAGATGAGCTTTGCTATTTGGGGTACAATTTTAAGAAGGCTTGTAAAGATTTAAAGATTTCAAATGATAAGAAAAGTGATAAAAGAAAGTTACATTCGTTTAACCAAAACTTTATATACGAGGTTAGAGCTAGGCTTCCTAACAATTTGGAAATTTTACGAAACGTTGCACTTTTTAGCTTTGACAACATATTTAGTAATCGTAATAAAAACGATGTATATTGGTAAACATTTTTTTAAAGATGTAGACACTGTTTCAAAAATAGAATATGGCTTGAAAAACAATGAATTGTTAAAAAACAAAGTGCTAAATAAATTAACAACATGTGACAGAAAAGAATTTTATAACGAGCGTTGTGTGACCTGCCATTTTTCATGCACTTCTTCCTCTAGTGCTATTGAAAAAAGTTTTGGCACGATTTGAATTTAGATTTATTAAAACGAAAGTTTTATGAACAATGATCGGTCATTGGAAATTTTCGTTAATTGCAACAGGCCAGATTTTTTCGAGTTACGAAAATCAAGCCACTGTATTACTTTAAAACTGTTTTATGGCCAATTTAAACTCAGCTGATAAGGATCCAAATGATTTGGATGATATAATTTATATTGAATATAATAATAATACATTTAAAACTGTTTAATACAAATGTAAATATATTTATTATTTAATCTTAACTGTAAATGGACCCCATCAATGACGTCGCCGTTTGTAAGATTTTGGAGGTATATAATACTCGGCACAGCCAAATGCATCTTGTTTTGTGTTTATGTAATTAAATTGTAAAAATGGCCTAGTGCTTTTTTACGCTTTTTTTTGCTCGAAATAGTGCTTTTTTCAAATTTTAAAGTGCTTTTTGCTCTCAAAAAGTTGGCATCACTGCACGAGAGTACACAATTCAGTCGTCGATTACCAAGCGACGAGTGCACATGCGGCGGATGCTTACATATTTTTTGTATTTTTATTAAGAATATTTGTCTCTTTATTCACTAATACATACTAATAAAAGGCAATACAACCACAATTTAAATTTTTGACGTCACTGGCTTTAAACTAAGATTTATAATACCTTTTTGTGGTGTTTTTAAAGAACATAAATAAAATTAATTTCAACTAAAAAAATCTTTTAGTACAATTGGGGTAAAAAAGTAAAATTTTTAAAGGTTGTTGGTACAATTTTAAAAATTCTCAACGCCATCCCTGAAACAAAACCATAACAAGAGAAAAAAAACTAAAAACTTTTGTTTACATTTTATATAGTTTGCTCTTTCTAGCATTAACTGTTTCTTTCTATCAATTAATGAATAAAAAATGTAGTGTCATAAGGGCTTAAACGACCTTTTTTAGTTCTAGTTATGATCAGCACCAATTTTGATCTAGTTCAGCTTTAGTTCAGTTCTAGTTCAGTTCTAGTTCTGTTATATATTATAAACAGTAATCAATATGGATTGTGAAGAGACAAAAATACAAATAATGGATGTTAAAGTAAAAATATGCATGTTTTACTATACTAGTCTTGATTGACTACATCAAGGCATTTAACACATTTTGTACGTTTGTAATGCTAATGCTTTTCTACTGCACAACATATGTTTGTACAAAAATTGAATTTTTGAACAGGTTTTAAATTCCGAATGTTTCATAAAAGAATATAATAAAAAAAATGTTATCGACAATAGCGATGACGGTTTTCTTTTAAACTGCAAGAAGAAATATCAAAAAAGAAAATAAAACTATTTCTTTTATGTCAAATGTTTTTGCATCAGAAAAATAACTGATACAATAATTTCCAAAATTTACTGCAGGGCTGCGCCATCACTGCTTAAAAGTTTTTTTTGACATATGAGAGTGATGCCAAGTTTCTTACTAGTGATGCATTAACGAACTTCACACTTTACCAAGGCGCAAGTGATGCGCAACAACTGCAATTACAAACGATATGTATGTATATGAAGGTTGGGTACTTCATATACATACATATCGTCACCTTAGGAGAAGCAAAATCTATTTAAAACCTTGATTTTTTTTTTCTTTTATTTTTCTAGTAAAACCTACCAGTTGTTTTGACAATTGAAAATGTTCCATATTGTGCAAACTGTTAGGGATTCCCCTTTAAGTCGAATGCAAATATCGTTACCTTAAACGCAAAAGGTCCTAACTAACCAATAATTTAAAATCGCCTTTTTGATTGATTCTGATGTATTGCGTCAACACAAATGTCTACACAAAATTTTGGAATCTTTCCACCAGATTTGCAATTTTATAAGCAAAAATCAATAGGCCATATCTACAAAAGATTATATCATCGGCATAATATGCAAACCTGCTAAATCCACTTTTTATGTAAATCGAGAGTTTGATGTCGTTTGGCAGAGAAAGATACGCCTCGACCAGCATGTAGTTCTTCTTCAATCTTGCAAATTAAGCCGACGATACAATCTTTTGTAGATATGGCCTATTGATTTTTGCTTAATTGCTTGTCAAATATTTGTTTAATAAGAACATAAAATACATTTTTGAAATACTATGAGTACTTAACACGCTTTTTACTTACTAAACATTGAGATTAATTACAATCAGGGCTATGGCTACAATATCTTTTAACTTTTCTACATGTTTTTAAAGGGTGGCCCAACCATAATGCACGATGGTAATTGTGAGTCGCACTTTATTGTCAATTTTTTTTGACAATCTTAATTTGAAATTTCTCTGTTTTAATGTTTGACAAATTTAACCATGGAAAGGTACACAATTGAGCAGCGCGTTATGTTTGTTGAAGCCTTTTACGAAAATGGACGTTCAAATCCAAATGCATTTCGGGTCATTCGTGGTTTTATTGGTCAGCATAATCGACTAAATGTGTCCACAATCGGGAGAATTGTGCGGTTATTTCTGCAAACCGGATCTGTAGGAAATGTGAAAACAGCTGTGCATGCTCGCGCAGCCCGTTGATGGGCTGGTGGCGTCATCGGGCCGCATTTCTTCGACGTGTTCGATATCACGACATGATAACGGACTTCTTGTAGCCAGAAATTGAGGATATGAACATGGAAGATATGTGGTTCCAACTCTTTTGCACTCTTTTGGCTTCAATGGTCGTGTTAAAAGAAAAATTATACGTCAATAAGCCAATAACAATTCAAGAGCTTAAGGATAAGATAATTCAGCACATAATTGATATAGAACCTTCATTTTGTCTTAGAATCATTGAAAATATGGGCCATCGGAAAGAGGTATTTGGCTGATATTTTGTTTCATAGATCTTTATATAACAATAAAAAATATTCTCTGAAAACTTTATGCTTTATTTACAATTAACATCGTGCGTTTTGGTTGGACCGCCCTTTATAAAATCATCATTAATGTGCTGAATTATCATTAAAACGTATCAGAATAAATCAAATTCTAAGCTTTTATTTATTTTTAAATAAAAAAAATTATTCGATAAATCGACATTAATTAATCGATTTATTCGAAAATCGCCGTTTTAAAATTAATCGAACAAGAGTTTGGTTTTCTTTGATCGATTAATCGAATTATTCTTAATCGGCTGACAACTCTACTTTGTGCACACATTTTTATATGAACTTCGAAGCCATGCGACGCAAACTGAAACAAAAATGAAGCAACTTCGAAATCACAGAAATTTCAAAAAGACTCAACTTTAAAAGGGAGCAAACCGGGGCATTGGTGTATATGAATAAAGAAAAAAAAAATGGTTCTAAAGGTTGTTTTTTTTAGAGTGTCACAACTTTGAGTTGGCATCACTGTTTTATTTGAGCACCCGTTTAACAGCTGATAGTTGCTTTTAGTTTAGTTTACTTTGAAATTTTATTATGAACCGACTTACACCAGAGCAACGCGTGCAAAATGTTGAAATTTTTAATCAAAATAATTCAGCGAATGGGCTGAAGCACAAATTGATATTGATTTAGAATTTCCATTCAAAATTTTATTTTCCGATGATGCCTATTTCTTACGTAAATAAGCAGAATTGTCGCACTTGGCGGGAGGAGGATCCACAAGCTTTTGTCTGAACACTATTGCATCCATAGAAAATTACTGTTTGGTGTGCTTTATGGGCTGGAGGAGTCATTCAAAAACGATGATAATCAGAATGCGAAAAGTTGTTGAAAATTGGTGTTCCAGATTGCGCCTTCTACGCGCCAGCCGAGGCGGTCACATGGCAGAAATCATATTTAAACATTAATTTCTGAAATTTTCTTTCCAATAAAGCCCGTTATATTGATATAAAAAATATATTTCCTTGTTTAATTATGATTTAAACTTGTGTCACTCTAAAAAAAAACACCCTTTAGTTCAGTTCTAGTATAATTCAAGTGAGTTTCGAAATTAGTTCTGGTTAAGTTTTATTAAAGTTCTACTTCAGTTCTTGTTAAAAAAATAAAGATACCCAGCAAAATTACAACGAAAAGAACAATTTCCCTTAAACTTCCCCTTAAAAAGTTATAAAAATTATAAGGAAAAACTTTTTTGTTAACAATTACGAATTCTTTTCATGATTGAACGCCTACAAATAAAGTAAAAAAAAAACCTGTCCACTTATTCAACCAACCAACCGTGCAACCAAAAGTCTGCTTCAAACCTTCAGTCACAAAAACACAAGTCAACCAGACCACTTAAATGCCAAGAAAGAGGGGTCAAAAACTTTATGACCAGTCAGCCGGCCTATTAAAACTTTATTCTCGTTATTTACAACATTTGATTTTTATGTTTTTTAATTAAATAACAAGAACAATAAGGAAAAAAAACAAACAAAAAAGAAACTTTAAATCGAGAACGCAAAAAGTTTTATATTAAATTTTGGTTTAAGTCGCCAATATTATATATCATTAATTTAATGTTTCTTATTGCAATTTATTTTATTTTTATTTTTTTTTTCCAGCGGAGAACATTCATTTGGATGACCTGTACACCAGATATCGACAACGTTTACGTAAATCATTGTTTCGTTCTGGTTTATTAATATCGTTGGCAGCATGTGTGGTTTCCATTATTTTGGGTGTCATTTACCAGCAGGTGAGTTTTACACAAGTTCTTGAGGGTCAACGAAAGCACAGAAAAAACAAATTTTATAAACATAAAAAAAACTTCTAAAAATTGGTTTATTTTTATCTTTGGGACAAAATAAAGTGGTTATTAAGTTGAAGTTACAAAAAAAATAATCGAATATTCAAAAATATTTTTAAATCGTACTAAAAAAAATATTTTTAATTAACTAGACGAAAACGGACTTGATGTAAACTAATAATCAGGCAAACCAGAAATATGCTCTAAAAACACGTCTCATGCGCATTAAATATGCAGTAAAAACTTGAAAATATGCTCTGAAAATGTTTAAAAATATGCCCCAAAAAATTTTAAAGTTGCTACCAACTATCGTCAATTTATCACCGATTACGGCTGAAAGTGTGGTCGAAAACAACCACAAAAGGATCTCCAGCTGATACCAATCCTGAGGCGGTCTTTAAATTGACATTGCGTTTCTTACGTAATGCCAAGGTCCTAAAGCATGGGAACGAAATTAAAATTTCATCGAGATCATAGCTTCATGTGTGTTTAAAATTTACTTTTAAAAAACTTACTTTTTAGTGTGCTATTTTGAATTTAAATCAGCTTTTTTAGTTCTAATCCCAGAATTAATAAATTAAATTAGATCGTACCTGACTTTTTCCATTTTTCAGACGCAAATCACAAATAAATTTTATTTTGTTTGTTTACCAAACAGCAGAGTCCTAAGCCGATCTAATTTAACGCCGCAAGTGATTTGTTGCAAAAATTGCTAGCCGCAAGTTAAATACGGATGTTTGCCGGATTAAACTATACCATCAACGGCGACGGCTACAAAAACTAACGCTGCACGGCCCAGCGCTGGTCTCTTCTGATTAATTACGACAGCGCAATAAACATAGCGAACAAAGTTCTATTAATTATTATTATTATTATTGTAAAATGTTAGAACATTATGAAAATATAACATGATAGCACACCTTGTAAATACCCCAAATATATAATTTGCTATTGTGCATGTTTTTCGGTTATGTCAGATGAAACCAAAATCAAAAGTATTTGTCAGTTTTGACAGGCATGTGCAATTACATATGAATTTTACATCTGACAAAGCCACTTTAAAATACATGTCGTGTAAAAGTACCTTAATCAAATTTTATTAGAACCAGTCCATATCTGACCGTAGCTCCCACATTGTTATAATTGCTATAAAATTCCGCTGTATTGTAATGATTGGTTCAGAATTGACATACATATATTAACTCCTTCTGCAAAATCACTTCAAGACGAAAAATCTCAGATTCAAAGACGTTGATGTCTAGATAATATTTCATATGAATCTCAACATTCTTAAATATGGAACCCTCTAAAATTTGTCCGTTAATACTGTTGAAAGGTATCATTCGGCCTTGAACGACTATACTTTTTTAATCCTTTAATTTATGCAAATATTATTAAATTATTGAATGCTTAGGTCTCAAATAAGCCAAATTTATTTTTTAGGGCATATTTCAAACTATTGTTATAGCATATTTTCAAGTTTTTACTATATAATTATTGCGGAAAAGACACTTGTTTAGCGCATATTTTTTTAGTTTCCTTGCCTTTAACAATTTAATGTATTGTTGGAATGGAGTTTTGTGTGCAAGTTGCAGTTATTTTTTTGAATTGCACTTCAATTAAAACTATTTATGTAAAACTTTGAATACTGCTTTGCTATTTGGTTCAGCTTACAATGCAATTTTAAAGTTATGCGAAGTTCGATTAATCGATAATCGCGATATACAAAAATGCTTATAATCATAATATCGACGATGAAAAGGTGACAGTAAATTAGTTACCGGAACTAAAACTGAACTAAACTAGAACTAAATAAGAACAAAACTAGAACTAAACTAAAACTTAACTAGAACTGAACTATAACACAACTAAATGAGAACTAGAACAGAACTCAGTTGGACCAGAACCGAACTGAACTAAAACTAAACAAGAGCTAAACTAAAATTGAAAACTTTAAAATAATTGATTATTCCTATTTTAACTTCATCCAACCCCCCAATTGACTTTCAATCCCTTAACACAATAGATAATTAGTAGTTATGTGCATAAAGAATTTGTCGTCTAACTCGTACTTTCTGTTTGGAAATTGCTTTCGTAATCATATTTCTCATCTTGTGTATGTGTATTCTCTACTCAATTATAGCAATTATTGCAAACACTATTATTGGCATTGGCAGCATTAATATCGGCTGGTATACTAACAGCTCTACAGTTTCCAGCCGTATTAAATTCACCGGTGGCTGCTTTGGCTTTTGCCATTGTAACAACATTTTCATTGGGAACGATAGCAGCAATTACGGGTGAGGAATTGGCGCCATTACCATTATTTGCTGTGTTTCTGGTAAGTATAAATTAAATATATTAAAGTATATACACTTTACTTTGAGGTATGGACACATCCTGTGGCGGCGTACTACAACACTTGGTCTTAAATTTATATAACAACATACATAAATGCCGGTTATTAAAGGCTAACAGCAAACATTGAGAGCAACCAACAGTGGTTTGATGAGAATAATTTGGTAACTTTCAAGTTATTCCAAACGTATTATTTTGTTTATTTTCCATCAACCCACTGTGCGACACAAAAAAATAAAATGCTTTTGTATATATGGGCATTTCCGCAGAAAAGGTTACATGTTGCCACATTACGCCACCAAGCATTTTAAATTGTTTCTCAAAGAATAATTTATATTGTATATAAAATATTTAGTTTTTTGTATTTTGGTCTAAAGCGCAACTGGATTTACATTTACAGCCTGCCCCACGATCCCGACCGCTACCGTTCGCATGCATTTTCAACGACAAAGAGGCGATTTGCGCCCCACTTAACATTTTTGAGCTAGACAAGTCGATCGGCAATGCCAGCAAACTTAAACGTAACAGTTTTTATACAAATTTGCCCACTTAGACATATTATGCAAACACAAATATCGCATCATAGCATTTGGGTGATTATTTTTTGTAAATATCACCTAAATGAATCTTTTCAGATCAGTTTTGATGAATAAAAACTGATTTATTACTTGAGTGATAGAAAGAGGATTCATATATGATTCTTTGATATGTTAAATAAATATTCACACCGAGCTTGTTAGTCGTTAATCGTTACTTTTTTACACGCATTTTGTTTTTGTATATTTAACCGGATTAACATTTGACAAATTAACGACACGGCACCCCTGATAAAATATAGTTGTTAGTTGGTAACTCACAATCAGCTGTTGCAGTTTCTAAATAAATATAATAAAAAAGTCATTTGTGATACATTTCCAAAAACAAAAAAAATTTGTGTTTTGGCACAATTTTCGTGTACATTGAGAGTAAGTATGTTAATTAAATGATTTTTTTATTTTAAAGTTACCAGACTAACAAAGTTTTAAAAAGGGGGTCGTACACAGTTGGTAACTTTAACAAATTAACAAGTTCGGTGTGAATACCACTATAAACAATTTTTGTTTTTGCCAAATGAAAAAAATAAAAATATAAACTTACATGTCGGCCAAACAAATAAGAAGCTTAGCAGCTAGTGAAAGAAAGGAACAATTTTAACAGCTTGGCTCTAAAATACAAGATTAATTGTTTCGTGGCTTAATGTCATAAAAAGAGAGATTTTATGTGGAAGTGCCCACATAAAGATTAATATTTACAATTGTGTTTGTGTTGTTATTTGTTAGGAATCGGAAGTCTGTACACAGGATATGAAGGAATACAGCACAACACGTATTCATGTTTGTGTAACTGAAGACCTGTTTATATTTATAAGTTGGAAAGTGTTTTAGAGTATAAATTTGTTTGTTTATGTTTTGTGGTGGGCAAATGGCTGTGTATGCATTTCCTGAACCACTTAATAGCTAAAGTGTTGTTCATTGTATTTGTATTTAAAGTAGCCAATATTTTTGTTGAAAATATTGGCTTCTAAACTTAATGAGATTCTTGATAAAGTTTTGGTTTAATGGTGAACTTTTTAGTTTTGGTTGGCTTAGAAGTTTCTCTTTAAGTTTTTATTGTAATTTATTTTGCTAAAAACTAAAAGAGCAATCTGTTAAATTACGTATATTTGTACATTTTCCATTAGGTAAAACTTATGGTTGAGTAATTTCTTTTTTATTATCAATTCAAGGCTGCTAATAAAAGGTTTAAGTATTTTATACAGGTCAACCTTAATAAAATTGGTAAGCATTTTTCGGGTATGAAAATTTCTTTTGCCCATACAATTTCTGTAAAAAAGCCAAAGGTATGAGTTGTCTTGTTGGCTTTTTCAACCGCCTAGCGTTTAATCAGCATTATACATATTGCTTTGTTAGGTACAAAACGGGAAGTTTTGACATTTAAAAATGCTTGTCTTTCTTTTTTAAGGTTGAACTGTAGGTAACGGGTATCTTTTTAGACGTAAAGAACTTCCAACAGGGTTAGCAGTAAAACTAGCTGTCTTACTAATGTAGTGTGTTTGACTTTTTTCCGTATACTTTGGCAAGTCACCATGAGAAGATTTACACCAGAAAAAGGTTAACAAATTGTGGAAATTTATTTCCAAAATCCGCGCTCTGTTTGCCAAATTTTTAAAGCCCTTCGGCAGCTTTAAATTGCTCATAATTGTGTATCTGAGCAGCTTATGCGCAGTACTATGGATCGATTCATAACAGCATTTACTCTTTTGAATAATATTCAACCAAATCGAGCCCGTGCCGTGCGCACAAAAGAAGCAGCGTGCCAGAGGACTTGAAGTTATTGATCCGAGGCGGTTGCCAGCATATCGGTCTCTGTCCGTCCACTACTTTAAAAATTCTGAGGAAGGAAGTTGGCCTTCATCCATATAATATCCAACTGGTGCAAGAATTAAAGCCAGCGGATCATCAATCGCAGCGTGTGTTCGGTGAATGGGCTGAGAATCAACTGGAAGTTCATTTCTGGCTTAACGGGTAGGTAAACAATCAGTATTGTCGTTTTTGCAGACCACACAATCCTCATGAGACTCCATTTCGTCCCGAAAAAATCACTGTTTGGTGCGGTTTACAAGCCAAAGGTGTCATCGACAATTTGTCTTAAAATACAAAACCGGTGCCAAAATTACCGTGAATAGCGAACGCTTAGGCAAATGATTTTTTATTCCTCATGCCATTTGGAGGAGAAATGGTTCCAACAGGACGGCGCAACATGTCATTAAGCGCGTGAAACCATCACATTGTTGAGCCAGACGCTTGGGGACCGAATTATCTCAAAAAATGGAGCTAAGAATTGGCCACCTCGTTCGTGTGATTTGGCGCCTTTGGACTCCTTTTTAGAGGGTACGTGAAATCTGTGGTCTATGCTGATAAGCCAGCAACGATCGATAATTTAGAAGCCAACATTCGTCGCACTATTGAAGAAATAAGAACCGGAATGCTCGAAAAAATGGTGCAAAATTCGAGAGAGGATGGCGTTTATAAGGCGTAGTAGCGGATGCCATACGCCAGAAATTATTTTTAAACATTAATTGCCATAACATTTTTGAGCTTAAAAGCCAACATTTTGGTGATTCCATTGAATTTGTTGTGTTTTATTTTTGAAAAAAGTTCTATGCCTCTAAAAAAATACCCCTTATAAAAAAGTAATAACTATCTAAGTTATAAATTAAAAGGAACCTACTCGATTAATAAGTGGACAAATTTAGTTCAGTTTCAGTTTGATTCTAATTCAATTTTCTATAGTCCTATTCTGTTGGCTTAACTTTTGTTTCAGTCTAGCTGTAGTTAACATCTAGTTCAGTTCTAGTGTACTCTCCTATAGTTTAAAATCCAGTGTTGTTCTAGTTTTATTTAAGTCCGGTTCTAGTTTAATTGTATTTTAGTTCTGTCCAATTCAGCTATAATTCAAATCTAGTTCAGTTCTAGTCTTTTCTAGTTTATTCGTAGTTAGTTTTAGGTTTGTTCTGATTCGGTTCTGTTTTGATCCAGTTTTGTTCACCTTAAGCTAGTTACAGTTCCTAGTCCTATTCTAATTTTGTCCTAATTTCTTATTCTGTATTTAATTGTATTTGTCTAACCTCTTCTTATTTAAAATTATACATCCCTTTTTTCATCGTGTCCTTTAATCTTAAATTTAAATTAAATTCTCTAAAAACTTGTTCAATAAGTCAAGTCACTATAATATAAATTTAGCTTAAAAAAATAATAAGTTTCATTAACGAGTGTCATAGAACTTCATTGAAATTACAAAACCTTTATAAATTTATAATTTTTTTTAACAACAATTCCCATAAATGTAAGAGAAATTGCACCAGTAAGCAAATGATTGAGCAAGTGTATGGGCCAAAGCAGGCATGGAAAGTTTAGCACTTTTATACTTTATATTTTTGCTTTTGTATTAAAATACTTTTGAAGAAAGAAAAAAATCGTTGTATCCTCACAATCAGTGTTACCAGAAAATATTTTTATTACCTACGCAGTCAATCAAAACTCCGATTTTTTCCTCCACGCAAAAAAGGTTCCCAAAATAAATCACTACAAATTTACTACCAAATTATAACTTTTGTACAAAAGTGCAATTTAAATTGTAATGGGATATACGTTAATTCTGGTTTGTTAGGTATACACATCGATGACCAAGAGAGACGTATATTTGGTATCTGTTGTCACGGGACACTGTCTTATAGGAATATTTTACAAATATATGGCAAAAATGAGGAAGAGAATGAATAAAACATTCTCTATCACTGTCCTGCACTGGCAAGGAGACGACTGGCTGAAATGGGATCCTCCACCTTTGACGGATTAAACGATATCTCGGGCGTTGAACTGGAACGCATTTTAAAGTTCGTTAAAAGTTCGAGTTGGTTGGAGTTCAAAAAACAGAACCCCCATTGTAGTTCTACAATGGGGGTTCTGTTTTTTGAACTCCGACTCTAACTGCCATTTCTGCCTAAACAAGAATTATTTATTCAATAAAACGATGACGGACGATCGCATAAACTTATCGAGGAACTCTCTTGTCGAGACAGCTGTTACAGAGAGGCTCTGAGGAGCGTAAAGTCACAGTGATTTTTCCACTCAATTAAAATTAAGAAAAGGGGTTATTAACTTCTGTGGTGACTTAGGGGGCACATTAGATATTCCATCTGATGTAACAACAACTTCACTAATTCCGGTGTTAAGCCGATAAATTAAATACTCGGCATTTCATTAAAGAAGATCTGCCTTATTTTTAAAAAATAAAACATGGTATAACTGTTAACAAGACATAAAATCTTCATAGAAAATCTATTTCATAAAGCTTTTATAAACCTCAAAAACTAACATTATTACTGTGTCATTATTTTTATTTATTTTAATTAAAAGGCTTTGTTGTTGTCGGGAAGTTACTTGCTCTCTTTCTCTTTCGATACCAATTCAAAATCTGAATTTTCCATCTCTGGGCCAAAGTAAATAACTCTGGTTTATACAATTTAAATTATTTAACTTGGTTTTATTATTTTTATTGCAAATTTTTTCTTTATTTATTTGACTCCAGGGTATTCACACAATGTTGCCCATATCATGGCCAGTGTCGGTGGTTTTGGCTTTATTCATGACAGCCATTCACATTGTCTATCGTATTGGTGAGAGTTCTGACTATGCACCTAATTTACCTGTGGTAAGTACAAAACAAACTACACCAATTCATTAACATTTAAATACACTAACACACACTACACACATCAATAAATAAAAAAAAAACGAACTGCAAGGACCTGCTGCACTTTGTGTAACTGCAGCAATTGTATGTCATTTACAAGTATGTTTTCGTAGAATTGTTTTCAATTTTAATTGGACTTTTAATAAAACATTCAAAATACTTGTTAGCTCAACGCCAAAAACGAGAGAAAATTGTAGAGGGTGAGAACGAATGAAAAAAATATTTGAAAAGTCATTACGGAAATGCTTAGTGAAAAACAGAGTAATTCTGTTTTAATAGTTGTTTTTTATTTATTTAAAAAAAGGGTTTAGTGTTTCGTATAAGAGTTAGGTGTTAGAGCATGAAATGAAATCCTATTTTAAACGTATGTTTAAATGCGAAGGTCAATGTCACGTACAAAAAAAAAAACAGAAATATATATTTATATACAATTAATGGTAAACATTTAAAATTAACAAAATGATGCACTACGGAAATAAGGTGAAAGGTAATGAAATAAAATTTAAGTAAATAGAACCGAAACAACAAATGTTAGTTTTGTTTAAATGTGGTTCAGTTCTAGTTTTAAGGGCACTTCTAATAAAGTTCTAGTACAGGTAAAGTTCAATGCTAGTTTAGTACCACTTCAGTTCTAGTTCAGTACTAGTTCGATTGTAGTTTAGTTCTAGATCAGTTCTAGTTAATTTCTAGTTCGGTTCTAGTTCAGTTCTAGGCAGTGTGTAAAATAATATTAATAAGCGTGCGGTACATACACGCAGAAACGATATTTATTTTTTGTGTTAGTGTATTAGTACACAACCCTTCCCAGCGGAAACTAGAATGAGTAGAGTTCTAATACAAGGCCTTATTTAGCAGACACAAGCCCTCCTCGCCGCATTTCATACTTTTTAATTTTGTACACACTCCCTTTAATAAAAACTTAGATCCCTTCCCAAAGAAGGGAGTAACGCAAGTCACAAAAAAATACATAAAAATGAACAACTTCCTTTCTCCCTTCTTAAGGCTGAGTTAGCCGGGAGTAACAGTAACCTAACCGTAAAAAAGTAAGACCAATCTATTTCTTACAGGTTGAGACGTAACATCTTACTGCTAACTGTAATCGTTCTAATGGCTTTACATACAACAAAATTAAGCAGCTGATTTGCAACGTTACTGTTAATCCCGGCTAACTGAGCCTTTAAAGAAGAGAGTAGCAATTGTGTACTGAATATTTTGGAAGGTCTTTTAAAACGAAATGTATACCTTCTAGAAGGCATACTTCTGAAGGCAGGATATCCTACGAAACGAATCTTTTAGAAAGGAGCCTTCAAAAAGGCGTGCCACTTGCGGTTCTTTCAATATTTACCGCTGGGTTAATACCGTTCATAACCATTTTCACAAACGTAACAAACATTATTTTGAATTCTGTTTTTTTGTTACAAAGCAGAACAATTGTAGTGATTCTGTAGACATGCATCAATCTATATATATAAAAATGAAAAATGTTTGTTTGTTTGTTGGCTTATAGACCCCTAAACTACTGAACCGATTTTCCTCAAATTTTTACAGTAACATCACGTGAGCCCTTAAAATAAAATAGGCTACTTATTTTTTCGATAGGGGCAGGGGAACTGGTACCCCAAATATTAAATATCGCATCGCATTTTGTTGAACTTTTGGTATTAGGATCTTCTGAACCCCAAAATTTAAATAAAATAGCAGCGGGGGCAGTGATACCCCCCATAGGACGCCAATGTTTAATATCGCATATCTTAAGAACTGTTATAGTGAGAATGTTCAAACTTTGCAGAAGTCACTCTTATGGTATACTACACTTTTGAAAATAAAAATAAATCTCTTAACTGAAGAAGTGGTTAAAGCAGTGTAGCGAAGCGCACCGGGTTAAGCTAGTACATTATATTTTAAAGTTCCTTAGTATTTTTTTTTAAATTGATGAAGGTATAAGGCATTAAAATATTTTAACAACGATTCTCACTAGTATTATTGTTGTTGCTTAGCAATTTGCTTGAATAGCCCCTGCTGTGTGTATTGTAAACATGTTTTGTTTAAAAAAAATTTTGAACTATTTTTATAAAAAAATTTTTAAATATTTTTTAATAAACACAACTAATTGGAGGGCAATTTTTTAAGCCAATTAAGAAAGAGACAAAAAATAAATAAAAAAGATATATAAAGGTGAATTTAAATATTGCTCTGTAACTCAAATCTGTTGTCAACACATTTCCAAAATAAAAATAAAATTTTATTTTTAAATTGTATTGAGAAAGCATCTTCCTTTTAATTCTAATAGCTATTCGGGGAAATTATTATGTTGGCCAGTGCATCCGTTTCTGGTCTATATTATCGCATAATGTCAGATGCTGCCCACACTCGTACGGTTGATGGTACTCGCACAGGCATCGAACAACGTGTTAAACTCGAATGTGAACGTGAACAACAGGAGCAATTATTATTAAGTGTAATACCAGCTTACATTGCAGCTGAGGTAAGTACTATGAAAATATTAATATGAGCCATTTGCCACCAAAAAACAACAACAATATATTGTAAAATCCATTTAATTTTTTTTTTCTTTTTTCTCAATTTATTCATATATTTTGTAAGAGTGTCGTCATGGTACGAATAATAAGGTAACCCCAGTAACCCAGCTGAATATTGTTAACGAACCGTACATTATGCCATAGTTGGTATGCAATTTTGTTTGTTTACAAATAGGAGTACTAATTGTTGCAAGCAATACACATATTTTTTTAAAAATCTATCAGGGGGCTAATTCTGGAAGTCGTGATCGAATACTATTTCGATACGAAAGCAAATTAATTTATTATTCTTTTATTCGATACTTAAGAAATTCGTATTATATTTTTAGTGTTGTAGAAACTCAAATAATTGCTTTACAACACTGAAAAATTAATTTCGATTCGTTCAGTATTGACTTGAATTGAAGTGGAAGTAAAATTGCTTTCGATTCGAAAAAGGTTTTTCAACCAACAAAATAAAGCGTGCTTTTTTAGAGTGTCACAACTTTGAGTTGGCATCACTGTTTTATTTGAGCACCCGTTTAACAGCTGATAGTTGCTTTTAGTTTAGTTTACTTTGAAATTTTATTATGAACCGACTTACACCAGAGCAATGCGTGCAAATTGTTGAAATTTTTAATCAAAATAATTCGGCGAATTCAAAATTTTATTTTCCGATGAAGCCCATTTCTGGTTGAATGGGTACGTAAATAAGCAGAATTGTCGAATTTGGATTGAAGAGAACCCACAAGCTTTTGTCGAAACACCATTGCATCCATAGAAAATTACTGTTTGGTGCGCTTTATGGGCTGGCGGAGTCATTGGCCCATATGTCTTCAAAAACGATTATGGTCAGAATGCAAAAAGTTGTTGAAAATTGGTGTTCCAGATTGCGCCTTCTACGCTCCAGCCGTGGCGGCCACATGACAGAAAACATATTTAAACATTAATTTCATAAAATTTTCTTACCAAAAAAGCCCGTTTCAAAATATATTTCCTTGTTTTATTATGATTTAAACTTGTGTCATTCTATAAAAAACATCCTTTACATGTTGTTTTTGTTTTGTTTTAGAACTAGGGTTACCTTATTAGTTGTACCATGAGTGTCGTCGTGTTTGCTAATGTTGCTAATAAATGTTTCCATTTTTTGTATCTGGCCCATTTTTTCCTTTTTCCCCTCTTTATTTTTAGGTAAAACGTAGCATAATGTTAAAAATGGCTGATGCCTGTCAACGTGCTGGTGGCCAAACAAATTCATCGGCTACACGTTTTCATGAATTGCATGTTCAACGGCATAATAATGTTTCCATTTTATATGCAGACATTGTAAACTTTACACCATTATCTGAACAACTGACAGCCAGTGATTTGGTAAAGACTTTGAATGATCTTTTTGGAAGGTTCGATCAAATTGCACAGGTGAGTTTGAATAAAAATTAAATTGTGATAGAAATAAATCATCTTTGAACCAAAACTTGACAAAAACTTCATTAGAACTGAACTAAAAATTAATAAAAATGTAACTTAAACTAAACTCGATCAAAAATAGAATTAAACTACGTTTAAACCAGCACTGATTTAAACTGAATATATTGTTTAACAAATTTATTGAAGATTTGATTAAGTTTTATTTTATAACATTTTCCCCTCTTGTGTCCTTTTTATTCTTTTAAAGGAAAATCATTGTTTACGCATTAAAATTCTAGGAGATTGTTATTATTGTGTATCTGGACTGCCAATCTCTAGGCCACAACACGCCTCAAATTGTGTCAATATGGGCTTACAAATGATTGATGCCATCAAGTAAGTTAAATTAATGCTCAACTTTCAAAACACTAAATACGTGTACAGGTGTTTTTTGTTTGTTTTAAGGACATGCTTATATCGTTGGTCTCAGGTAGAAAGGCCCTAACTCGATTTTTTTCGAAATTAAGTTTTTTTGGATAGTGATTTCACACAAATGCATTTCATATTTGTATCAAATAGTATCAAAACAACGAGCTTAGAACCTTCTCCTGTAAAGTTGCAATTATGTGAGTTAGATCTTTTCTACATGATACCAACGATTTATATGTTTGCGTTGTTCGTATTTCTTAAATGTGTCGCAGTGTTAATGCGTTTGTGTGCGTGTTTCAATGTTTACATTGTTTAAAAATAATGTAAACACAATGTAATTTATCAGGATTTATACATAAGAAAAACATTTATTTTGATAAGATTTTGTTTGGCTTGACAGAAATTGAAATAAAAGCCATTTGATTGAAACCATTACAATGACAACAGGATAAACAATAAAAGCAACAACTAAAACAACAATGTGTCAATAGGATATTTGTTAATTATATCTAACAGGTTGTTGCTGTTACAAAGACTTTAGCAATTAAAAAAAAAAAATCTTGAGTTAATAAAAGATGATGAGAGGACAAAGGATAAAATTTACTCCATAATTTCCTTAAGCCAACAAAACTGTCAACTGTCTTTATTTAAGAACTTTTATTAGGAATTAAGAACCTTTACTAATTAAAATTTGTTTTCAAAAAGAGACCTTTTAATAAAAGAATTAACTTTCTGTTCTTTAATTATTTTCCTACTTTAAAATAAAACCTTTAAAAGGGTGTTTTTTTAGACGCAAAAAACTTTTTTTAAAAATAAAACCCAACAAATTCAATGGAAAGACCAAAATGTTGCCTTTATTAGCTCACAAATTTAACAGCATTAAATGTTTAAAAGTAATTTCTGGCATATGGCCTCCACGACGTCTGAATGAACGCCAGCTTGTATAACCAATTTTGTACCACTTTTTCCAGCATACTCGGTCATATTTTGTCAATAGTGCGAATGTTGGCTTCGAATGATTAATACTTGCTGGTTTATCAGCATAGACCAGATATTTGACGTACCCCCACAAAGAGTAACCTAAAGGTATCAAATCACACGAACGAGGAGGCCAATTCACAGGTCCATTTCTTAAGATAATTCGGCCACCAAACGTTTGACTCAAAAAATTAATGGTTTCACGCGCTGTATATTTTTCCCTTCAAATGATTTGCAACGGCATGAGGAATAAAGAAATCAGGAATCATTTGCGTGAAGTGTTCGACGTTCACGCTAATGTTGGCACTGGTTTCAGGCAAATGGGCAGATGGCGACTTTGGCATGTAAACGGCTCCCAGCAGTGATTTTTTCGGTATGTAATAGAATCTCTTGAGATTTGTGATCTCTCTAAAAACTAAGAATTCTGCTTTATTACATACCCGTTAAGCCAAAAATTATGCGCACCGTTAACTTGACAAAGTGCTATACAAGTTTGGCAAACAGAGTGCGAATTTCGGAAATAAATTTGCACGATTTGTAAACGTTGTTCTAGTATAAGTCTGTGCATAGTGATTTGACAAAGTCTACTCAAAAAAAGTCAAACACGTCATTAGTATGACATATAGTTTTACAGTTATCTCTATCGGAAGTTCTAAATACGTCTTAAAAAACACCCTTTACAGCACCTTGAATCAATTGCTATTTGCTCAATTATTTTAACTAAGAAAAGATGTAAATTTGCTATAAAGGACATTGGAAATCCTTATAATAAAAACGCTTTTATATAGGATATTAAGACCTGTGTTGTATATAAGCCTTTATTTAGCGTTAATACTAAATACTTTTTGGGATTTTTTTTTTACTTGGAAAATGCCACAACTGTTTTGCGGTTGTAGAGCTAAATGTATATTGATATTGATTGAATTTAAAGAAGACTTGTTTGTATTAAAGCTTTATAATGCTATTGTTTTTAATCTAAAAAAAACAAAAATTGCATTAGAATTCAAAAAGAATAGGAACCAGAATTGCTGTAAAAACTAGATTTACGGTAAAAATGAAACCGCCACTGAACCGGATATTGAGCTACATTCTGTACTGAAGACTGATCTAGAAACTGAACTAGTCTATTAACTGGAAACGAAGTAGATTAAACACTTAACCAGCAGCTCATTAACCCTGGACAATACAATTCTCAAGTAACTAGAGCGAAATCAGAACAGAAATAATAGTAAATAGAATTGAACTCGAACTAAACTAGAAAATAACTAAAACTGAACCAGAAATGGACTAGAACTACACTTTAACTAAAGTGGGGGGGGGGGGGGGGGGGGTGCTTTAAAACCATGAGAGATAAGGCCATGATTGCATTATTGCTCAATAAAGATAAAGCCATAATGGCCTTATTGCCCAATCATTGAGAGGCAAGGTTATATTTAAAATTTTGCGAAATGAGAGATATAGCCATATTTTTTTTCGCAAATGAGAGATAAAGCCATATTTTTTCAGAAAATTGTTCTGCATGGCGTAAACATTCTGTAATGGGGAAAATCCTTAGTTATCATTGAAAAACATTTTTTTTATTCTTGTGACGCACGCAGGAAAACTTTATTCAGCGAAGCCACCTGCCGCGTCCTACTGGAGGAAAACCCCCTAAACCCCGCCGCAGGCCGCTACGCAGAAAAACTTTGGTATGCCAAGCCAGATTTCAATACTTAACTTTAGTGTCTCCGGAACTGAAATGAACGATAAAGCCATTTTCTAATATTGCTAATGTGAGCTAAGGCCATGATGGCTTTATCTCCCATTCAAATGAAGAAAAAACAAAAAAGGCTTTATCTCCCTATTGAATGAGAGGTAAAGCCATCAAGGCCTTATCTACCATGGTATTAAATCAACTGAGTTGAGTTGTAAACCGTAATAGGGGCCTAAGCTTAGGCTAGAACTGAACTGACTTTAGACTAATATAAACATTTCATCCTTGGGTTCCATATATGGAACTATATAGTAGAACTATAGTAGAACAAACGGCCACAACGAATTTCTTTCATTCTGATCTGTCTTTTGCCAAACTTTTTATTTCATTTCACTTCTAGTCTAGTCTTTGCTTGTATGTTCTAGTCTATTGCCGTTCGTGCAATATCCTCTCGTGGTCTTAAAGGAAAGAATCACACAGGACTAAGGGCACCAACTGTTTTGACTAATTTAAACGGTTTTTTATATTATGTCAGATCATCGTGAGGATATAATTATGCTGCCCAAGTAGCAAAAGCTTTTAACTTCCTCCAGTTCACTTTCAATTACTTAGAACTTTGACATATTGTTGGTGTTCATTCACATAACTTTGGTTTTGCTGAAGTTGATCTTTAGGCCGACTTTTCTCCCCAATTCTTGAAGCATATTATGTTTCATCGACATTTTCTCAAAGTTGTAGGAGAGTAAGCATAAATCATCTGCAAAAGCCAAATCCCCTAATCTGCCCTGTAGGCCCTATGGTTTACCTACCTCTTTTGGCAGCCGTTGCACGTTGCGTCACAGTATCTAGCGCCGTGTTGAACGGAAGTGGGGATAAATTGCAGCCTTGTCGTACACCAACATTAACAGGGATAGCTTTACTGAGGTGTCCTTGAGACTATTAAGTTGGTCAACAAGCGACCAGCTCTAAAACTAGCCTGCTAGAGTTAATAATATAATATATCCCCTTTCTTGGGATGTTTAATAACAACAGTTTTAAGATCGGATAGTAGCATCTATAGTTTCCAAAAGTAATCGATAATAGGCATAATAAGAAGAGCGCTGGTATTAGAGTTAGCTTTGAGAAGTTCTGGCGAAATTCATTTTATACAAACTTAATTTCAAACTAAACAGAAACTGAACTAAAAATAAGCTCGAGCTTAACTAAAACTGCAGAAAAATTTGGTTTAATTAATGTCTACTTAAAATTTGTGGTTTCAGTTATAAAAATTGTTTGAGACAAATCGACAACCTTGTCCGATGCCAGGCAAACTTGCCGTAAGACGAACAAAGAACAGCTGAGTTTCAGTGATTGTTTCACGTTGCCTGTCACCTCCTTGCTAAGACGCATTGGTTTCAATCTGCCATTCAAGCTTCTCAATAGTTAGACTGATGCCTGAACCACATTAGCAGGGTAATACTTGGTATAAACCGGAAGTAGAGAGAAATTCTTGAGAAATTCCCAAAAAGGAATTGCTTCTTGTCATTCCCAAGTGAAAAACACACAAATGCACCCCTGTGCATTTGGTACTCTTAGAAACCGCAGGACATAATATGGTATATATACTATTAAAAGAAAATTTATATTAAGTTACGAGTATTATCTTTTCTCTTTGCTGAAGAAATTTGTCCATTAATTATTCCTTAGTCCATTTAAAAATTTTATTCTCTAATATGTAATTGACTTAAAACAAATATCATTAAAATTTCATGTACAACTTTATTTACAATTTACTATTTGGTGAAGTAAGGCCCATACAAAAAGGACGACCATTTAAAGGATAAAAGTAGTCCTACTAGTTTAATTCAAACAATTTTATTTTGCCTACCAAAGAATAAAAGTATGTATTGCGAAATATTTAACCCAATTTTGATTCAATTAAGATTTAATTAATACTAAAAAAAAGTTTTGGTAAAGAAGTACATTCACCTGTTAGATAAATTTAATAATTTAAAAGGAGAGAAATATTATCGAGGATTTAAAATTAAAGATAAAATACAAACGGTTGATTAAAAGCAATTGTAAATATGTATAAGAGACAGATTATTTTAGTACTTTATTTTTTATTGAAGTTTTTGTTCTTCTAGAAGGTCTTGTCTTTCACCCCCTCCCCCTCCCCATTTCTCTTTTCAAACAAAGATAAATCAAAATCTCTGCATTAATTTTAATCTTTTCAAATTTGCATACAAAATTTTCTATTCTTTTCCTACCTTTTTTTAAGCTTGAAAATTTGATTTGCCTACTTTCAGCCTGATATTATTTATTTTTTAACTTCCTGATGCTCCCTACTCTTTCTAGACATGTACGTGAGGCGACTGGTATAAATGTCGATATGCGTATTGGCATCCATACGGGCAATGTTCTATGCGGAGTTTTGGGTTTGCGTAAATGGCAATTTGATGTCTGGAGTGATGATGTGACTTTGGCAAATCATATGGAGAGTGGTGGTGTGGCTGGGTAAGTTTTAATAACCAATTTTTGCTTATTGTGTTTTGAGGGGCAATTGATTTTTGTTGATTTTGTTCTTTGATATGAGTTCACTATGAGGTGATAGGGAAATTGGGATTTTTTTGTAGAAAGCGGAAAACATTTCGTAAGGAGTGTATATTTTTATAAGCCATAAAAAAAATATTTCCGATAAGAAAATGAAAGTAAAATTCAATTAACGGAAACAAAAACTCTGTGATTCCGGTTAAGGAAAAAAATAAATTAAGGAATACGGTTAACCAATCAAGAAGGTAGGGATAAAAGGACAAATGGGTGTGGACAGACGTAATATATTCCAATATTTAAAATAGAATTAGTATTTATATAAAAAATCTCTCCTTTATTTTAATCTATTTTTTAAAGAAAATTATTAATATTCTTCTTGCTTAAGGCGTTCACTTTAAACATAAAAGAAAACTAAACTTTTTGAAATATTCTTAAAATTTTATTTTGTTAAACTCCAGTTAAAACAATTTGAAATTCAAGTATTTCCAGGGCTAACAGCACTTAAAGTAACTAATAATAGACGAATATAGAAAATTCCTTTTTTTAATATAATAAAAAAATTTAAAAAAATTTCAAATTTCAATCAACGTTTTCTAAAGCGAATTCATTTTTACTTTTTTTTTATTGATTTCCTTTCAATATTGAATTATACAGGTATGTGATGGAAATCGATTTTAAAAACGATACGATTTGAAACCGAAAATATCCTTTTCAGTATCTTTTAAAATGGATTTTAAATGTATATTCCTTTTATTTTCAGTGTTTATTCTTTAAAATTTTATATTATATATACGTTAACTGAAGTGTATTCTAAACGAAAATTTAAGACTTTAATTCAGAAATAGATTTTAAAATCGTTCGAAATTCATCACACCTTTTAAAAACGGTCGTTTTGAATTTTATCGATTTTCATCACATACCTGATAATCTGGCAAAACTAAAGGTGAGAACAGTTTTAATTTACCTGTGTGAAATTGGACACAAATTTTAGTTAACGTTTAGATTTTCAAAATATTTTTCTCGATCTTTTTTAAGTTTTTTTGTTAATCGACCTTTTGTATTATAATTTATAAAATTAATAATTGGTTCAAGCTCGAGGTCTGTTTTTATCAGGGCCCGTAACAGTTATTCCTTTTTTCATAAAAGTCAGATCCCAGATCGTCGCATTCGTGATCGAGTGACTTTGATCGAAATTTTACTTTTTGAAATCGTCATTCGTTATCAAAAAACTTCTATCGAAAATCGAGATTATGTCATTCGATAACGAGTAGTCGATCGAATGCCTTCACTCGAAATGTCATTCGATAGGTTAAGAACTTTCGTAAAAACATTTAATTATTTTTTTTACAAATTTTTTCAGCAATAAGAAACAAAATAATAACATTCAGTTTTGCAATTTTTCGCGATTTTTTTCATGTAAGTTTTTTGAGTCTTTACAGCTTTAACGATTTTTAATAAATAGTAAGTAGACTTTGCTATTATGCCGCTGTTAGCGATTTTTGCGAATTTCCGCTAATTTAAAATTTTCAATCGAATTTTTGCCATTTCTTGTAGTGTTAGGGAGATTTAATCAATTTAATGGCTTGTTTGATATATTAAACACTTTCGCGAATTTTCACTATTTTTGCAAATTTTCTGAATTTGTGAACTTTTTTCGAATTTCTATGGTTTTCGAATTTTCGCGTTGCCCTTTTTGGCAAGCGTCGCCGTTATTAAAAAAACACCATATATAAACCAAAGTCATCTATTTTATAAGGCACTATCACCACTGTTGATTTATATGGGACGAAAATTGCAATGCTTTATGCCATTAGTATACAATCATAAAAATCTATTACTTTTTTTAAACAAATTTCGATTCGAAAGCTTACGAATGCCGCAATCCCGTTTTTGATATGTCACGAAGTTTTATTCGATACGAAAGTTCATTCGAACACGTGTGCGACGATTTGGGCCCAGATAAAAACAGTTATTTTTTTTTAAATAACAGTTATTTTCTGATATTTATTTTTTTTAACAAAAATAAAAAGATTTTTTTGGATTTTTATTTTTTCAATCAAAAACAAGTTAGAGTGCTATATTCGGCAGTGCCGAATCTTTGATACCCTCCACCGACAGTTCGAATGTTTAAGGAGTAATATCTGTTTGATGTTATTATTATCTTAAACTGTGAAGATTTGTTATTAATTATGGTTTTAGGCGACTAAACTGTTTTCTGGTAGTAGGGTTTCTATGGGGCCTAGGGTAAATTATGTACCGATCTTCACGAAATTTCACAGCGTTATTTCTAGTCCTTTAAAACTGTGACGTACCAATTTTTGTTATGATAGCATTATTAATTATGGTTTTGAGGGTACTAAACTGTTTTCCGGGAGTAGGGTTTTTATGGGGCCTAGGGTAAATTATGTGCCGATCTTCACGAAATTTCACGGTATCATTTATAGTCCTATAAAACTGTGACAAGCCAAAATTTGTTATGATTACATTATTTTTTACGGTTTTAGGCGTACTAAACTGTTTACCGGTAGTAGGGTTTATATGGGGCCTACGGTAAATTATGGACCGATCGTCACGAAATTTCAGTGTTATTTCTAGTCCTAAAAAACTGTGACGTACCAAATTTTGTTGCGCTAGCGTTATTTTTTACGTTTTTAGGCGTACTAAACTGTTTTCCGGGAGTAGTGTTTATATTGGGCTTAGGGTAAATTATGGACGGATCTTCACGAAATTTAACAGCGTGATTTCCAGTCAAATAAAACAAATTTTTCCAAAATCTTATCTCATTCCGTGCCTTGTTCCAACATTTATGCTATTTTTATACCCTTTACCACAATTAGTTGTGAAGAGGGTATATTAAGTTTGTCATTCCGTGTGAAACTTTTTTATTATTCATCTCAGACCCCATAAAGTATATATATTCTGGGTCCTTGAGTAATTCGAAGTCGATTTAGCCATGTCCGTCTGTCTGTCCGTCTGTTGAAAACACGCTCACTTTCAAACAACTTAAAAGAAATGAACAAACTTGGTGCCAAATTGCTTGTAGTTATCCTAAGCAGTTTGGGATTGAAATCCAGCAAAATCGATTCTGTAGGACTAGAGCTATGAATCAAAATGTGGAATTACCACCAAAAAAAATTGATAATTTTGTTACAAACAAGTTAGAGTGCTATATTCGGCTGTGCCGAATCTTTGATACCCTCCACCGACAGTTCGAATGTTTAAGGAGTAATATCTGTATGATTTTATTATTATCTTAAACTGTGACGATTTGTTATTAATTATGGTTTAGGTGACTAAACTGTTTTCCGGTAGTAGGGTTTATATGGGGCCTAGGGTAAATAATGGACCGATCATCACGAAATTTCACAGCGTCATTTCTAATCCTTTAAAACTGTGACGTACCAATTCCTGTTATGATAGCATTATTAATTATGGTTTTAGGTGTACTAAACTGTTTTCCGGGAGTAGGGTTTCTATGGGGCCTAGGGTAAATTATGTACCGATCTTCACGAAATTTCATAGTATTATTTATAGTCCTATAAAACTGCGACGAGTCAAAATTTGTTAGGATTGCATTATTGTTTACGGTTTTAGGCGTACTAAACTGTTTTCCGGTAGTAGGGTTTATATGGGACCTAAGGCAAATTATAGACCGATCGTCACGAAATTTCACAGTGTTATTTCTAGTCCTAAAAAACTGTGACGTACCAAATTTTGTTGCGCTAGATCTTCATGAAATTTAACAGCGTGATTTCCAGTCAAATAAAACAAATTTTTCCAAAATCTTATCTCATTCCGTGCCTTGTTCCAACATTTATGCTATTTTTATACCCTTTACCACAATTAGTTGTGAAGAGGGTATATTAAGTTTGTCATTCCGTGTGAAACTTTTTTATTATTCATCTCAGACCCCATAAAGTATATATATTCTGGGTCCTTGAGTAATTCGAAGTCGATTTAGCCATGTCCGTCTGTCTGTCCGTCTGTTGAAAACACGCTCACTTTCAAACAACTTAAAAGAAATGAACAAACTTGGTGCCAAATTGCTTGTAGTTATCCTAAGCAGTTTGGGATTGAAATCCAGCAAAATCGGTTCTGTAGGACTAGAGCTATGAATCAAAATGTGGAATTACCACCAAAAAAAATTGATAATTTTGTTACAAACAAGTTAGAGTGCTATATTCGGCTGTGCCGAATCTTTGATACCCTCCACCGACAGTTCGAATGTTTAAGGAGTAATATCTGTATGATTTTATTATTATCTTAAACTGAATAATAAAAAAGTTTCACACGGAATGACAAACTTAATATAAACTCTTCACAACTAATTGTGGTGGAGGGTATAATAACAGTTATTTTTGGATTTTTATCTTTTTGAACAAAAATAAAAATGTTTTTTGATTATTTTTTTTTTTTGAACAACAATAAAAGTACATACGTGTGATAAAAAAAATTTAGTTAAATATTTATTTTAATGTGAATAAGAAATCGCAATGATGATCACACATCAACATCTTTAGACAATAACTATTACTATTTTTGATTGATCTGACTTTTATGAAAAAAGGAATAACTGTTACGGGCCCTGATAAAAACAGGCTTCGAGCTTGAACAAATTATTAATTTTATAAATTTTAATACAAAAGGTCGATTAAATAAAAAGCTTAAAAAAGATCGAGAAAAATATTTTGAAAAACTAAACGTTAACTAATATTTGTGTCCAATTTCGTACTTAATGTAGAATTTGCTCATTAAACAGGTAAATTAAAACTGTTCTCACCTGTAGTTTTGCCAAATTATAGTTCAAAAAAATAACTTTTGTTCAAACAAATAAAAATCAAAAAATAACTGTTAATTTTGATCGAAAAAATAAAACTCAAAAATTTTTTTTGTCATATACCAGTTTATAAGGATCAACACGGTACACTTGAATAAGTTGTCCAGCATTTACTTCCATATGATTTTTTTTGGTTTAAAATTTCAATAAAACTGTTAATTTCGGTCCCTTGTTTTTATTCTTAAAATTTTTTTATTTTTGAATATTTCGACTTTCTTCATTTATTTTATAAATTTTTCTCGATTTTGTTAGGACCTTAAGTGAGAACAGTTTTTAGTAAAGTCTTCCCAGCGCAAGTTGTAATTTGAGTATAAAAAATTTAGTTTTTCGAAATTTTTTTCGATTTTGTATAAAATTTTAGTGAGAACAGTTTTTAGTAAACCCTTCCCAGTGCAAATTTCAATTTAATTTATAAAAATTGTATAAAAGGTTATCAAAGTAATTTTTGAGAATACAAAATCTTTTAAATTTTATAAAATGTTTTTATTTTTGTTGAAATTTCTGTTCCCAGAAAAAAAAAAAAATATTTTAGTTGAAAAAATATAGATTTGATTATATGTTTTATAAAAATTTATGTTAATTTTTTAAAAATTTAAACAGGGGGGCTACTCTCTATTGCGATGCAAAAGAAAATCGTAGCAAATCTAGTGATTGGTATTCTTAAATGCGTCTGCACATTTGTCTATCGCAAATTTTTATTTTTTTCTTTTCGCAAATCATATTTTGACATTTCATTCCTGTCATTTCCTGCCATCTTTAATTATATTTGCTTCATATTCAAAAAATTTTGTAACAGGTGAAATTTATAGAGAGTACCCAATTGGCATTTAGCTTTCGTATCGAAATTTAATTCACATCGCAATAGAGAGAAGAACCCCAGTTCTATTTTAAACTTAAAATTCCATACCCTTTAATTGTTTCAAATTGTAAGAATACTGTACTAGAAATAAACTAGAACTGGACTTGGGCTAAACTTGAATTTAACTAGAACTTAACTAAAATTGAATTATAACTAACATAGAATTGAATTAAAACTAAATAAGATTTGAGCTTGATATGAACAGCAAACTTTTACGTGGGGAACAGTTTGTGTAGTTAGAACAAACAATTTTGTTAAAAACATATATTAAATGTCTTATTGTAGCTTCGCTTTAGCAAGATGGCTTTATCCTTATAAAATTATTTTCCGTCTGTGGAAATACATAAATAAAATACATACGTTTATCTGTTTTAAATCTCACAAATGTGTTATAAAATTTCATTTTTACGCTTTAACATCTTTTCTTATAACTTTCTAATTTAATACTGGTATCACAAAAAACAGTTTAATATAAATCCCTAAAACCGCCTCAATAACATAAAAACAGTCAAAACAAATAAAATTCAATGAATTGGAATCGATTTGTATACAATACAAACAATTTCTGTACTAACATTGGACAATTTTTTTTTATACCATTTAATAATAGTCTTTCAAATAAATGAAAAAATGCTTTTTTTATACATATTTTGTGAGTTGGGAGAATGTTAAATTTTTGTTCTGTTTTTGCAACCATTTATTTGTTCTAGACGAGTACACATCACTAAACAAACGCTACAATTTCTAAATGGCAAATTCGAAGCCGAAGAGGGACATGGAGGCAGCCGTGATTCGTATTTGGCAGATCATAAAATAGAAACGTATTTAATTGTACCACCAAAGGTAAGTTGGTTTTGTGATGATAAAAACGTATGTGGAAAAAACTTAATTAAATGAAAATAAAAGAAAATTAAATGAAAATAAAAGAAAATTAAAGAAAATTAAAGTTGTAAAAGCAAATAGATTACAGAGATTTATCTTTTGGCAGTTGAGAGTTTGGAATTAAAAAAAAATCTGTTAGAAACAGTTTTTAATTTATCTAAACTAGAACAAAAATAAATCTGGAACTGAATACGAACTAAAGGCCCAACCATAATATGCATAGCCTTGCTTTACCTACTGTCAAAAGTTAGCAAAAAGTCTCTCAAATGTATTTAAAAAAAAAATTAAAATCATTAACATTTAATTCCGTACGGAATGTGCGATTCGTTTCGCACTTTGCTTTAGCAAATTACTGTTCACAAAACTTACCAAAAGTTTCTTTAAGTTCAATATGGTTTGCCCCATATGATTAACATGTATTAGCGCATTTGCTTAAGCCAACTTAAGCACCTTATGGTTGGGCCTTAAGGCAGTACTTAACTATAACTGAGGGAGAGCTGGTCAGGTAGGAGCAGATTATTTAGTGGATTTTCTATATTCACTGATGGCTCGATGATGAAGGCACGGATAGGGGGGTCTACATTGAGGATCTCGACAGAGACCTGCGCCATCCAGTTTTGTCGGCGGCGACGGCTTGCAAAAATATTGCTGGCGGCGGCTCCAAGCCGGCTTAATCCGACTTAAACTTAGGCCAATTTAAAAATTATTTTTTTTTACCAACTTTCATATTTTAGTTTGAAGAGCAAAATAATTTGCATATTTACTTATTTGAATGCTTGTAACTACAATCTATTCCTAAATGAGATTTTAAATTTTTACAGCTAAGCGTTTAAAAAGTTACAAGGACTATATCTTACTTATTAACATTTTTATTTATTAAAAAAACTGTTTTTATTAAAAATAAAAAGAACGGAAAACATTTTTTTCTACTTTTGGTTATGCATTTCTTGTAGGGATGACTGTGATGACTGGCGGCTGATTTTAAGCCGACTTTAGTCGGCCTCAGCCGTCAAGGCGCAGGTCTCTGATTTGGACATCAGAATGTCATATAGGCTTCCCGACGACTGCAGTGTTTTTCAGGCGGAGGTTCTGAGGGTCTTGAGGGCCGTGGAACTGATGAAGGACAACATTAAAAGGGGATCGGAGGTCATTACATACGTGGACAGCCAGGCAGCTCTTACAGCCGTGAGGGGCTGTTATGTGAAGCTAGTTGATGATTGCAGGAGGGCTCTGGAGGGATTCTTAGGAGAATATGTGTTAAGGTTGTACTGGGTGCCGGGTCATTGCGACATAGGCGGCAATGAGGTAGATGGTGAGTTAGCGAGACAGGGCTCAGAGATGGAGGATCCCAACTGTATGGAGGCGGTTAGACTTCCAACGGGCTTCTATTTTGGAAGGATCAGGGAATGGATACTGGGCGCGACCAGCCGAACCTGGGGGAAACGAACGGACTGCCGGGTATTGCGGACGCTGTGGCCGGTGCTTAGGAAGTCCGATTCGGAGTCGCTGCTGGGCAGGAGTAGGGTCTGCGTTAAGGCCATGATAGGAATTATCACGGGCCACTGTATGAAAGGCAGAATGGCGGTGAGGATGGGATCCGACTTGTCGGATATGTGCAGGTTGTGTGAAGACCCGGAGGAGTTGGAGACAGTTGATCACATTCTGTGCCACTGTCCCAGAGCAGCAGGCTGAGGTGGCTAGGCAGTAGATTCCTGGGCGAATTAGGGGATGTCTCGGGTTGTCGACTCGAGGATCTGAAAGGATTCGTAATGGGGAGGCCTGACTGTTTGAGAGGAGACGGGGTGCTGGCCGCGAATTTGGTTTGGTCCGAAACTTTCTTTTCCTATCTAACTTTTAAATCTGTCTTATGCTTTCGCTTTTTATTTCACCTACTTTCCATTTTTTACTTATCTATCCCTAAATAAGGCGTCACAATGAACCACACTGGTCTCTGGGTGAAGGTGTGAAGGAGACTTCACAACAGCCTTTTTACCTACCTACCCAACTATAACTGAACTAGAACTAAACACAAGCTGAACGAGGAGAGTTTCTCTCCATTGCGGTGCGTAACCAATTTCGATACCAAAGCTTAATGCTATAAGACCCCAATTTGATACTCCTACATGCTTTCGCAAATTTTTTTGAAAACAAAGCAACACTGGCAATATAAATCTAGATTTATACGCCTCAACATTTGCTGCTAAACTTCTTTCTAATTCCGTATTAAACACACGCAGCAATCGGTTTCAACTTTTTTCGGTTATAAATGCTTTAAAACAACAACAATTCAATTATTCAGAGCAAATCAAGGAGAAAAAGAAAAAATCTACATGCTGCTATCGAATAAAAAAACAAAGCGTGCTGACCGAGTACAAGCATCTCAGCACCAACCCCCTTTCGTTTTTCTCTTCTCTCCTAAAAACTCACAAGTTGAGCATTAAAACTTGAAACGTATAAACCTAGATTAAATTAAGATGGCGCAGATTGACAGTAATGAAATGCCAAAATACGTAAAAAAGGCTTGCCTGCTTAACGCCTTTAAAATTTAAATTAAATAAATAGTAATGATTTACGAAAGAAAGAAAATATGCGAAAGACAAATGCGCAAACGCATTAAAGAGTACTAATCACTCGATTTGCTAACATTTCTTTTACACCGGAAAAGAGTAGCCCTCCAAAACTTAACCAAAACTGAACTAAACTAGTACTGTACTAGAATTAAACTAGAATTGACCTAGGCCTCAACTAGAACTGAACTAAAGTTCAACTAGAAATTAATTAAAACAAAACTTAAACTGAACTAGAACTACACTAGAAATGAACTAGAACTAAACTAGAAATAAACTAGAACTGAACTAGAACCGAAGTAGAACTGAATTTTAACTAAACCAAAACTGAAGTTGAAATTAGAACTGAACAAGATCTTAGCTTGAATTTTAACTGCACTAAAATTGAACTTAACTGAAAGTAAAACTGCACTAGATCCAAACTAGAATGAATATAAAATTTTTAAAACTATTACCTTTTAAAGCTGTATGTAAACTGTTTCAAAATATTAAACATAACAATTTTTTTAAATTTAGTTAACAAATGCTTTTCTTTAATTCGCTCCCCTGAAAACATTTTATCGTCTTGTTCTTTCATTAAAAACAACTTTCATTTCTATTTCAAAACAAAAAATTACAACAAAATTGAATCCTATAAAAGTCCACTACAATGTATATCTAAACAGCAGTAAAAAAGGTCATTTGTGTTATAAGATTTACATTTTTTTGTTTTCCATTCCATATCCCTCTACCCAGAAACCCACCTACATCACCAACATGGTGCCACGTATCAAAGAAATTAACTCTTCACAGGACAATGTGAATATGCATCTCGATAGCTTCAATGGTAGCAATCATTACAACTACAGCAATAATATAGATGCTGAGGCAACAGAAAAACTTTTGCCAGTGACAGTAGTAAATTTTAAACCCATAGAAACAACAGAAACACCATCAAACTCCACCATTAAAATTTCGCCAGCAGCATCAGCAGCTATAAATAGTCCCGAACATAAATTGACGCAACTATCATCGAGAACATCAATGTCCATTAAGGAGGAAGAGGATGAAGATACGGTAGAATTAAGAACTCAAACGCAACAGGATGCTAAATCACTAGCAAATGGTGGTGCTGGTTGTGTCACTTTAACCCCTACTAATTCGTCCTCTCAACTGCTACAGCAACCGAAACGTTTAAGTGATGGCAGTGATGTTGCAAATGCAAACATCAATAACTCTCATGCTTCACTAACACCAAAGTCATCATTAACTTTACCTAATAATGATGATGCTCTTAGTGGTAGTGGCAGTGAGGGTGCCACTTCAAATGGTGGCTCGAATTGTGGTGCAGGTAGTAATGGTGCTATTATAGATAATCCCATCGGAAATTGTGAATCATCACAATCACTGCAGACAGCGGAAGTAGCAACAACTACAGCAGCAAATGGTGTGGTACCAAAAGCAAATGCGGTAGTATCAGCTGCTTCAGCAGCAACTACAGCCTTAACTAGTGTTAATGCAAGTAACAGTTTATCGGTAACAGATATACCAGAGGCAAAAAGTCGTAGAAAGTTATCAGTGCAAGGTTAGTAATTTAATTTATTTGTAATTAAATTTTTTAAGCTAAGAACTTTTTAAATTTTGTTCTTTTATAAACGAACTTTGCTCTCTTTAAAAGAAGTTTGGTTTTCTTGTTAAAGACCTTTTTCAAAAAAAAAAAAAAAAATTTACAAAAATAAATTTGTTTTCTGAAAGAAAATTTTGTTTGCTTTCAAGAATTGTTTATTTTCTTATCCAGTACCCATATTCTGTAACGTTGGTGAGAACTTCTCGCATCGAAACGATGTGAAACAAAATATTCCATCGTTTCACGAAAAGTGAGAAAAAAAGTGTGTCTGTAACTATCAAAAGAGATTATCCCGTTACGTTATAAATGTCATAACATTCCACTCGAAGCCGATGAGAAATTGCAGACGCCAGTCACACATATTCTTTACGGTGACCTAAATTTACTAAAATTGAAAAGTTTTCAACGGTGGCGGCGAAAAAACAACCGTCGGCTTTACCAAGTAATGTAAAGTTCGACTTTAATGTTTGTTGTTTACAAAATGGCTTTGAAAACATTTGCATATTTTTCAAAAATTTAAAAGCAAAATAATTAAACAATAAAAAAATCAACCAAGCACAAAATACCCCCATTTTATTCGTGCGTTTATTTGACAGTTCAAAGCGAGAACTTTCTCACAAAAATTTTACAGACACACTTTCCTTACGTGACCAACTATTACTCGCCAAAAATGTTACAGACGCAGTTTAGTGAGAAAAACATTTGTTGTTTAAATTTATGACATTTTTGTTTAATTTCTCACGTCTCAATCGAAAAGTTTTTCGACGCGGGAGTTCCAAAACATGGGCACAAGTTTATATGTTCCTTTTTCTTTTAGAAAACTTGTTGATTTTCTAAGAAATCTTTTTCTTACAAAATGTTTTTATCCTCTTAAGAGAACATCATTTTCTTATAGACATTTTTGTGCTCTTCTTAAAGATAACATTATTTTCTGTTTCTATCTTTAAGGTTTTTCTCTTGGCGCCCTTCTGAAGGAACCATGTTAAAAAAAAAATTTGCTACTTTTTAAAGAGAACCTATTTGTTTTATAAAAGAATTTTACTTCTTAAAGAAAATCTTATTGTTAAATAGAATATTTGGTTCTCTTCAAAGAGAAATTTATTTTCCTTTAGAAAACTTAGTACTCTTTTAAGAGAAACTTTCTTATAGAAAATTGGGTAATCTTTTTAGAAAATCTTTTTCCCTTTTGATAATTTTGTCGTCTTTTAAAAGAATGTTATTTTAAACAAAAATTAGTTTTCTTTTAGATCATGTAGCTCTCTTTTAAGGCAAATTTTTTGTATATAAAATTTTGCTTCCAAGCGAACTTTGAACTCTCCTAAGAGATTCTTATTTTTCTACAGTTAATTTGGTTCGCTTCTATGATTGATTTTATTTATTTATTTTCCTAGAACTAAAGTATTTTCCTTAGCATTTTATTTCATTTCAATTCTTTCCAGGCTTAATATCATTTGCTGATAGAAGACGTTCATCAGGTGCATTTATGGAACGTAAAATGTCCATTCATACAAATGAAAGTTTTCGTAGTCATGGAGGTAAGGATAACTAAAACATACATAAAAAACTTGCCCAAAAAAAAAAAAAAAATCTTCTGAACTTGTAAAAGAACACTTTCTTAAAAAAAACTACATTTCCTGTAACAAATTTAATCAAATTTAAAGTTTTCTCTAAACGAAACAATAAAGTAATTTATTTGCAATGTTTTTTTTTAACTTTATTTTCTTATATTTTGCTATCCTTATTGCAGGTCATGTTACTCGCAATCGTCCTTCATCGAAAATGACCAAATACGTTGAATGCTGGGGAGCTGATAGACCATTTGCTAATATTGCAGAATCTAAGTTGGTGAAAAACATTGGATTGGCTGTACGTTTTAAGAAACATTCACATATGAAACAATTTTTGCCAAAAGAACAAAAAAAAAAAAAAGAATACTAAAACACTTTTCAAATAACTTTTCCCTTTGGCCAAATTTGTAAAAAAAAATTTAAATGTGTTTTAAATGTTATAGGGATAAAAGGGTTTAAAACAGTGGAGCTAAAAAAGAAAAAAAAGCTTTTTCACAAAAAAAAAAAAAAACAAACAAAAAAATTAACTAAAAGCGAAATATTTTTCTAAAGATAAACCAAATGCGAAACGTTTAACCCCCTAAAGCAAAATTGTGTTCCACAGAAAGCCCGAAAAGCTGAAGTGTTTCTATGGAAGCAGAAATGTTTATTGTAGAAAGTAGTGCTGGGATACTATCGATAAGTTTCCCTACGCACACAACTTAAGAGGAAAAGTTTATCTTTTCAAAATGCTTGTGGCAAAAATTTAGATATAGAAAAATGTTAACTCGAAAATTTTCTACAGAAAAACTTCAAAGCGAAAAGTCTTTTATAGAAAAACCTTAAGACGAAACGTATTTATATAAAAAATTCAGACGAAAGTTTTTTCTATAGAAAGCCCTTAAAGAGAAACGATTTTGTAGTGAAAAACCTTTAAGCACAATGATTTTTATATACAAAAATTTTAAGCGACATTCAATCAGTTTTCTTAAGTCGTGAAAGTTTGTATATTTGTGGTGCAATCATGCGAAACCACCTGAATGAATTAAGATGAAATTTGGTAAATGGATAGCATATGGCCAAGATTAAAATATAGGATACTTTTTAAAGGGTAAAAACGGGAAAATATTGGTACTTTGATACTTTTTCTCTTTTTGATAAATTTGGTATATAGATTGCATATGGTTAAGATTAAAATTTTGGGTATTTTTTAAGAGATAAAGAGATAAAATTGGTACTTTTTCTCGGTTTTATAAATTTGTAAACATACATATTAAAGCCTACATTAAACTACAGTGTACTTTCTAGAGCCCTAAAATGAGGAAAAGCTGGTACTTTTAGTACCCTATTACCTTTGATACTCTTTCTCTTTTCCATAAATTTGGTAAAGAGTTGCATATGCAGGGCTGCCAGATTTGACGATTTTTTGTTCCGAAATTTGCAAAGTGCCGATTTGCTGATTTTTTTTCACTCTCCAAGGTCTGAATAAGATATTTACATTTTCTGACAATTTCGTTCTTTAATATTGGAATGTTTTACAGCCCCACCTTAACAACAGCGGGACGCGGAACGTTTTCTTTCGCTTAGCTTTTACGCTGATATGTAGTAGTAATAGCTTTCTTGTTTAATAAAACCCACAAAAAAATCTAAATAAAAATAGAGATAAAACGCTAGATTGACCAAAAATAGCTATTTGCCATTATTAATTAACAATAGCGGCAAACTTCACTTTTAAACGAGCTGTCAAAATCAGTTTTTCCAATTGCAAAGCGTTCAGGCCGCTCAATTCAATAACTAGGAAACACGTGTTTTTTTTTTTTTAGGTACGGCTGTAATATGCAAGTCTTAAGGAAATCTTGGATTATTTTCAGAGAACAAAAACAACAATGTTACACTTTGTTTATCTTTCGTCAAACCATCATCGAAAGAACCTTTTACGACTCCCTGTATAAATCATATTTTCAACAATTATACGGCGAGCATTTCACGAGTTGTAAGAGAATATCTACATGAGTCTCATACGATTCTTGACATGAAAGTCTCGTTAGATTATCTTTACCCACGTCATAAACGATTCCCACAACGATTGAAGAAGCGTCATTCGCTGTGCTATGGAAGAATCTCACTCGTGTTACAGTTTTTCCCGTGTGAGGAATCTTCTAGGATTAAAAAATGCGGTCATCGACGATCAAATACGGTCTTCATGAGACTCCCAGTAGCTCTTACACGATTGAAAATGCTAGCTGGGTATGAAGTAATTATGTTTTTGTTTGAATGTTTTTTTTTTATAAAAATCAAACAAAAATTGTTTAAAAAAAACAAAATTTTAAATTGTCCGATTTTTTTTTGACGATTTTTCGAAACGATAAAGACGATTTTTTTATTTTTGCTCAGGAAACTGACGATTTCCTCACAAATTTATCTGGCAGCCCTGGGCATATGGCTAGATTAAAATATAAATTACCTTTTAAGAGACAAAAACGGGAAAAACTTGGTACTTTTTCCCTTTTAATAAATTTGGTATACAGATTGCATTCCCGTGGCCGGAATACACATATTTAGACACCTAATAGTGGAAGGGCGCGCGGCAAAGTTGAATTTTTTCAACTTTTGTTTTAAGCCGCGTGAAGTACACGTTGCCATAGACACACATAATCATTTAACAAAAGAAATTAAAAAAACATTACAAATGAAGTGGAAAAAAATCCAATTTGATAAGTAAATTCTTATTATGTTCAAATAAATCGTTTTTTTATAGATTGAACATTTTTTAACAGCTTATTCAACATTTGCCGCTTTAAAATGTGCCGCTTTCATTTGCCTTACAAAAAAATTTCAAGCGAAAAACTAAACAGCTGATCGCCGCCCGCAGCCGCATGCCGCGTACATTGACCTTCCACTATAATGCTTTTCACATAGAAAGCTGTATGTTAGTTGATCAAGAATATCGAGTGCTTAAAACCTAAACATACAGTGACGGACTTAATTATTGGCACAGAAGGCACTTTCAACTTCACAATTGATTTAAGTCTTTTTAAAATGATTTTTGATAAACAAATATTTTTACAAGATAGATAATGAATTTTCTTAAAAATTCACTTTATTTCTTTTTAAAATTTCGATTATATGATCTATTAAAAAAACCTTTTTATAGAAATATTTAAACAAGAAATAAGTATAGATCTAGAAAACGAAATCAAATTTTTCTAAATTTTTTCTGTAACTTTTTCCACTGTCAATTTTTTTTTTTTTTTATATTAAAAATAATAAAAAAAATATAATAATATTGTATGTGGTGCTTTTAAAATTCTGAGGGACCACAACAATTTATGTGTTCATTTTGTTCACTTTTATTTTACTGTCCCTCCCCCACTTCTCTTTTCACCCTGTTTTTGTTTCTACTTTGTTAAACAGCATTTCAAACATGTTAAACACATTTCTTGTAACAGAGATTTTTGTATTTTCAAAGGTCTAAAGACCAGAAAAAAATTTTGTAAAATATGTATTACAAAGCATTCTTCCTTCAGAAGCAATTTTCATAAACGTGTTAGATGTCACCAAGATAATAAACGGCTTAAACTATGCACAGGAGTAAAACTAAAAATGATTTAAAATTTTATGAAATTTGTGTATGAAATTTTAAAAGATAACTAAATTGTTAAAATAACATGAATGTAAAGCAAGAAAATTGCTTGCAGTAGAGGAATTAAAATATCAAAAAAACTGTAAAAAGTAATTGTGATGACAACATGTTTGGGTGTTTAATTACATGAAAGAAATGGAGATTAAAATTTTAACTAAGACCAAGGTGTTAATTTATATAAGAAATAATTAATATTGCAGAAGGGTAACGGAAATAAATTTTACATAATTTCTACTATGAGGCTTTAATATTCTTTTCTGACAAAAATTTTCCATGTATGCTACTATTTACGTGGGATTATGTTTTCTTCTAAAATATATAAAAAATGTTAAAAGTTGACAAAAAATATCGATATATCAAAATATCGATATTTAAAAAAAATAATCGATATATATCGCCGATATTTAAAATACCGATACATTTATATTTGGAATAATAAAATTTTTCCGTATATATACAAAATTTTTTAATTTGGTAATAGTTCAGCAAAATACGTTCGATATATCGATTATTTTGAAATAATAAATATCGATACTCTTAAAAAATATGTGTCGATACATTTTTTTCAATTTGCCCATCCCTAGCTACTATAGACAAACATTATTATTTAATGTCACTCGTAAAACTGCTCCGAGTGGAGAATCAGCTCGCGCTTTTTTTGGAGCGGATTTCTCGCCTTCCTATACGAAGGTTTAAGTCGAACGAGGACTTTGCGGTTGAGGCTCCAAAAATTTGTGTGATACCCTGGCATTATAACTATAAATAGTTCGCCAAAAAATTTTTAGTTTAAAGGAAAATAAAAAAAACCTTATTTTCCTGATCAACACAATGCACTGCATATATAGGGGGCATCCCCTGAGTGTTGGTTTATCGTTAAAAAAAAAAAAAAAAAAAAAAACGATACTTTTTTTACATTGATAAAGAAATGAACAAATGAAAAATTTTAGCAACGACCACACGAATGAAGTTTGTGTTTTTTTTTAACCGAACGGAATTAAATGTTCTCATATTTTTGTTGACTTGGATAAGAACAGTATTATTTTTATGCTCGAAGTTGACAAACAGGGAAACGGTTACTTTTAATCAGAGTACGAAAACAAACAAAACGAAACGTTTGCTTTCGTTTTGTTTTGTTCTTTGCAGTGAGTAAAACCAAAACAATGAGAATGATTTTGTATTATTTTTGCTCGAGAGCGCAAATTGTACATTAATATAAACGTACACAGCTGGAAAAGAAAAGAGTAAGAACAATATTGAAACATTCAGAGAAAAACGTTTGACAAACGTTTGGTAATTGTTTTACTCACTACTATTGTTTCTAAGTGAAATAAAAAGAGAGGTTTTCAGGTTTTTTTTGTTTTTAACAATGCTTATTTTGACTACCATAGTAAATAAAAAATAAAAAAACAAATTAAATTAAATAAAAAGTAATTCAAAGAAAAAAGAATTAAAATAACGTAACAAATCATTTTTTGGACGAGGCATTGTGTGTGGATTTTACTCTTGTTATGCCACTGGAAAAACCAAACAAGAACTAAATCATTTACTCAAAACAAAACGTTTCTCTATGTGTTTTGTACTCAGATGTACGATTGTAACGGTAAATTAAATAATGCAGATGAGTGGAAAGCCAATTGTTTCGTTTTCTCTCTTTGACACTTGAAAAATTTTTGTTTTGCTCATGTACAATACAATTTAAAAATTTTGAATAGTTTTGTGCATTTTGCAAACGTTTGCGAAATGTTTTGTTTGTTTTGATACTCTGCTTTTAATGATTTACTACACAAACACTATTAGCGCTTGTGTTTTCCACAATTCTACCGAACCGAACACTAAGGAACGAGATTTTTTAAGTTTATTTTCGAACACCGCTTTAAACAGAAGCCTATTTAAATACTGCGCTCTCGGTTTCGGGTGGATTTGTCTCCAAAAAGGGACCCAATTGTGCCACATTTTGCAACACCTTTTTTATTTCAATAAGAAATTTTAGCTCTACTTTGAAAAAGAGTTTTGCATTTAAATTTGATATTTCTCTTGGTTATCACTGTTCTATAACATACAATTTATCTATGTCTTTTTTAGAGAGAAACAAACGAAATGGAAACACAATATTAAATAGAAAATTTAGGATTGTAATAAAAGAATTTTTTTTAGCCACAAAAAAAGTATAGTAAAGAACTTTCTTTAAAGAAAGTTTATTCAAAAAGTTTCTCTCGCTAAAATAGTCAGATTTCTATAAATCGATACCTTCCCATAAGAATGTATCAAGCGACACTTTTTTCGAAAATGACTTTTTGATGTGGAACTATACTAGAAGTTAAGCGCCACATTTTGGCAAATTGTCGCTTAGCACAATCATCCAACTAGAACTTGATCCATTTATGTCGCTTATAACACTCTAGATTATGATTGTCTTTGAGTTCAAATAATTTTTCTATTCTTCAAAACTGCAAGTATCAGACCCGAAACGAAAGGATTTAGAGAATCTGCTCAAAAGAAAGTTTATTCCTGAACGATACATGTGTACAAGAATACGGGGATATTATAAAAATACATTTGTCGAGAAAGAAGACGAATTGGCAGAGACAGAAGAAGATGATTTGTCTGACAATCAAAATGATTATTAATAATCTTAAAATTACCGTTTTGATTACACTTAGAAATTTTTGAATTTATGTAGATTTTTATTTATTTTATTGTTTAACAGAAAAAATAAAAAACGAATTAATCGACACAATTTATTTCAAACCTTTACTTTTTTGTGTCCATATCAATGTTTTTAGCGCCATTTACCATTGTATCACGAAAATTTACTTAGCAACAAAATCTTTTTATATGAATAAAATTTTGGTTTTGCAATGATGTCAAGTTTTGTATTCTGCAAATCGCTTTCCAAATATGCTCCTTTCAATAAAATACACAAATAATTAACTTCCCTGTTGGCCAAACTGCCGTCGACGACATTGTCGTCAACAATTTATGCACGACATGTGTTCTATCAGTTAGGATTTCTGGAAGACAATTTTGAGGAAAATGTCGTGGACGACAAAATACTCGACATTGTCTAGTGCACTGTCTTTTGAAGAAGTTAATAAACGACGACATGACCGACATTGTCTTTCAAGTTGTCTTTTGTTAAACCTTATCCACGACAACATGACAGACATTTTCTTGTAAGGTATCCTCTATGAACCACTATACACGACAGTATGAGCGACAGTGTCTTGTAAGCTGTCCTGTGTTAAAGTTAATGCACGACAACATGACCGACAGTGTCTTGTAAGGTGTCCTTTATCAACTTCTTAGCACGACAATGGGCCGCGTGAATAAAAAGTTAGCTTTAGCTAATACTTGAAATTTTGAAGTTTAAACTAGCTTTGAAGTGAATAAAAATTTCAGTTAAAGCTAGTACTTTATACTGACTAGTAAAAACTAGTTTTCCTAGTGTTGACTCAAAAAATGTGTGAATAAAAACGAGTGAATGCTTAAAAAGACTAGTTTTTGCTTAATTTTTTTAAGCTTATGATTGGGGTGCTTGAATTATGTATTTTGCAACAATATTTAAAAAAAAATTGATTTTTTTTGTTTAATTTTATGAACGTTGGCAAAAGAAAAGAATATCTCCTAAGAGCGGATTTTCATCCAGAAGTTTATTTAAAATTATTTATTTTTCGGAAAAATATCTAAAATGGTAAAATCTCTGTAAATGTCACATATACATTTAAATATGTACATATCCCTGCAGGAAATGTCACTAGTGAATTTCTACTGATTCACTGTTGACACAGTCCCCAGTACTAGTGACTTATTATACCTTAGGCAATGTTATTTACAATAGACATTTAACATGTGCGTGTCATTGGAAATCTACTACTGACGTTGGTACTACTGACTAGGTAGTTCCATTGGGAACATATGTAGACATTGAAACCAGAGAATCGCTAGTACATTTTAGTAAAAGTAGTCTACACTTTTTGTAAGAATACGAAGTCATAACAATCTTTTTTTTATCATTTCTTCAGCTTTTATAGGAACTGTACTTCTCAGTTGTTATTGATAAAATCTTTTTCGTATTAAATCCAAATATAGTGGCAAATGTAATGTAGTGTAAACACTTCGCTGACAATGTCACCAATATAGTCGACAATACTTGGAGACACTTGCACCCAGGTTTCCTTCAGGGATGTTACAGTTACATCAAAAGAATTACTTGAAAGCAAAAACAAAGTCATAAATATATTTTATTTTTGTTGTTGCTTTCTACAGAAATTCACTTTTTTGTAGATTAAATTTTTTTGCAGATTAAATTTTTTTGTAGAAAGCAATTTTTTAATTAGGGCCTTAATTTTTATAAATTTTTTTAAAACAAGTTACACAATAATAAATAACAATCATTGATAAAGGTCGGTACAGACTTTTGCCATAGAAAGTCTGTGTTGCATTTTTTAAATAAAATAAAAACAATTTTTGAAAAGGAAAAAATCAAATAAAAATATCAATACACAGTACTTGTTAACGCTTCAAGACATAAAAAAGGAAATAAAAATTGTTTGTACTTATATTCTGTTTTATACATTAATATTTTTGAAAATAAGTTTTAAAAAATTTTAATTTTTGACATTTTTGACATTTTTGACATTTTTGCACTTTGTAATTAATTTTATTTAATAGTCACATTTTCCAGCGTTTGCTTCCCCTTTTAAGCACTAGCTATCTAGCACTAGCAAAGAGTTATTCACACTTTTTGTAGTTTAAACTTTTCAGCATAGCTAGTACTGAAAAGTAAAAGCTAGTGCTAGTACTTAGTACTAGCTAGTATAAGCTACATTTTTATTCACTCGACCCAATATGAGCGACATTGTCTTGTAAGCTGCCTTTTTAACAAACAAAAATAAGTTGTTCCCAATAAAAAATAAAAATAACTGTAAAATAAAGATAATAATAAAAAACAAAAAAAGCAAAGTGAAGAAAATCAGTCAGTCAAGTGCTATTGTATATGTTTATTTATTCATTTAGGTTTGTACGCGACATTGTCGTGTAAGCTGTAACTCCTGTAACTTCATCGACATTGTCTTTTACGCAGTCGTTGACGACAAAGTAGAATCCATTGTCGTCTATAAAGTCATCAAAGACAATACAAACGACAATGCCTTTCATATAGTCATTAACGACTATATGGACAACAATGTCGTGCATGTGGTCATCAACGACAGGCTGAGCGACATTGTCTCTCTTTGTGTCGTGCACGATTTACGCGACACTTGTTTGAAAATGTCATCGACGATTTGCATTGGTTGTCCCTTACGTGTCGTGCAGGAATTAACATTGTCGTGCACGATTCATCAATGATTCGTAATTGGCTATTAATGAGACGTTTTTTTCGTTTCCTACACAATTTTAGAAATGTCGCTTAATACATTCTTAGAAGGTATCGATATGTAATTGTTTTCTCTTTTCAAAGAGGTGCTTGTTTTCTTATAGAAAATTTATATCTTAAAAAAGAGGCTCTTTTTACCTTTAAAAATTTGTCTTTTTTAAAGAAAGGCTTACTGCTTAAAGAAATAAAATTTTTTTAATAAAAAATCTATTGCAGTGAGAGAAAGGCTCATTTTTTTATAAAAAACTTGGTCTCTTTTCATAATAAAAGAATTATTTTCTTGCGGAAATTTACATTTCCGTTTTTTCTTTTTTGTTTTGTTACAGAAAATCTGGCAGTTTTTATGGTGTTATTAAAGTATTTCAACTTTATTTTGTCTTAAAGGAAAAAATATTCAATTTTTCTTGAATTTTTTTATAGCCCAAAGTAAAATATTATTTGATGTTAACATTTTAACATTTATTTAATGTATATCCTGTTTCATTAGCTTTTTCATCACAAAAGTAATTCCTTACATCCTTTTTCTATAGCACTCAGCTTAAAAATGAAATATTCCCTTTTTCCTTTTTCTTTCTCCCCTGCAGAGCATAGCTATGATTGAATCAAATTTACTGCCGCCAGAGCGTAAATGTTTTAACTTCAATTGCTTTGGACCACCCACCGAATTGAAACCACTTACCATGTGGTATCGTAATACGCCGCGTGAGGCTATGTATCGTGCTCGACCGGATACACATTTTCGTTATGATTTAATCTGTGCTTTTTTGCTGTTTATATCAATTGCCTTGGTGCAATTAATAGTAATGGAAATGTAAGTATAAGTAAATAACACAAGAAGAGAAGAAACAAATGTTTATAAACATGTTTCATTTGTTTGTTGCAGCAACTTTGCTTTATTGGGTTCTCTAGCGGCGACCTTTATATCGTTGGGTTTGTTTTTGTACCTCAGTAACATGCATGTACCAGATGTAGATTCTAGCAGCTCAGATCGAAATGGTCCTGGCCAGGTAGTGGCCAGCAGTCGTTACTTGCGTTTGGCTATATTTGTTATAGCAAATATATTAATATCGGCCTGTGCAGTTTTTAGTGTGGTAATTTATTTTTTTAAGATTTTTTTCGATTTATTTCATTTCTTCATTTTTTTTCTTTTTAGATAAACTTTACCACCGATGCCGACTTTGTTGCCACAAATCTTACCTTTTCAAACAATTCCCTTAATGACTCCTCCATACCTGACATAGTGCCCTCAATGGTGTTATATCCTGATCTAAATATAGCTCCAATTTTTCTCTTCTGTTGTGCCATAAGTTTGGCTTCTATATCGGCTTTCCTGAGATCGGGTTTTATATTGAAGCTTTTTACAATGTTTGTGGCATTAATTTGTCAAATTTTGATATTACACTATAACGATTTATACGAAAGATATAACGTGGAACTGAGAGCGGATTGGTAAGAGAAAACATGTTGAACTAACACAAACCGAAAAGTTTCAATTTTGTATTTTTATTTCAGTTTACCTTTAGAAATCAAGGGATTTCTGTTGCTTATTTTAGTTATAGCGGTACTACATACCCTAGATCGTCAAGGCGAATATGTGGCAAGAACCGATTTCTTGTGGAAGGCAAAATTGAAAGTGGAACAAGAGGAAGTCGAGACCATGAGAGGCATAAACAAGGTAACCCATAATTAATGTAAGTTATAAGAAAATATTTCTTAACACAAAATTTTTCTTACAGATCCTTTTGGAAAACATTTTACCTGCCCATGTGGCTACCCATTTTCTGCATCAAGAACGCTCCACAGAATTGTATCACGAAAGTTATTCTTGTGTAGCGGTTATGTTTGCCTCTATACCCAACTATAAAGAGTTTTATGATGAGACAGATGTGAATAAGCAAGGTTTAGAATGTTTAAGATTACTCAATGAAATTATATGCGATTTCGATAAGGTAAAGCTTTTTCCTTTCATTGCATTTCAGAACTTTATTTATAATTTCTTAACCCTTTTCTAGTTACTTTTGAAACCTAAATTTAGTGGAATCGAGAAAATCAAAACCATAGCCAGCACTTATATGTGTGCCTCAGGTTTGAGACCTGGCAAAGAAGAGGGTGCTACGGTAAGTTGTTTTCTTCTCTTCTAAAATAGAAGGTGTGGGCAGGGTTGTTAGATGTGACGATTTTTCGTCATTTTGACGATTTTTTTGTGAAAATACGGTAAAATGACGATTGACGATTTTTAATCTAAAAGTAATAGTGTTATGACGATTTTCTGGCAACAGTAAAACACTTACAAGAAATATTAACAATTATATTGGGAACAGTTCAAAACGTAAAAATCATTTTTCAATATAAAAAAATTATTAGATATTAAACAAAAAAAGTTCTTCCCCCATCACAAATTAGAAGCACTAGTAACTCGAATTCTACAATTAAATGAATGCCATCGATACGGCAAAAAATACATACTAGAGCCCCGATTTGCGTCGGTCCTATTTGGTCCGCTTTTTACAAATTGGTTAAATCCGCTTTTTCGTTTTAATGATTTCGATTTGCGTCGCTACATACGATTTCATTTTTTCGCTGAAGTCATAATCATATTTGAAGAACTTTTCTATTTGCGTGTAAAAAGCCGAATTCCCATTTAATTCTGTTAGGTAAGTTATTCTAAGTATAGTTGAGTGTTAGGAAATAAGAAGTTAGTTCTTAATAAGAAGTTGTGTAGAAAAATGAGTGCAAAGTGAAGAAAATGCACTCGCTTGGAACTAAAATTGGACGTCATAAATCTTTACAAGTCGGGTAAAAAGACTGTTGATTTAGACAGAACCCTTGGTTTATCACCTTCAACAGTAAAAACAATTTGCATTAGTGATAGCGCTAAAAATTAATCATTTAAAGTTAGCTCGAGTTAATAGTAAATGAGATTTTATTTTTTATTTATGTTCTTGTGAATATGTGTAATGAAATAAATAACCCTGTAGGAAGTCAAACCCATTTTTAAATAACTTCAAACTGGTTTTTTTATAACCACAACTAGTTGATTAAGTGACTTTTTTCCTTGTCGACGACTTTTTCTTATGTATTTCTTTTCAAATGATAAATATATTTCAGCCCACTTGCTGAAATAAATAGAATAAAACTGAACAATATCACTTTCTTTATCATAAATATTATTTCTTGCTAAAACTTTAGATTTTTCAACCACTCAATGCAATAAATTGTCTACAATTTGTAAAATTTAAATATTTGACGCTTTGTTGACGATTTTGTTAACTGTTCATGACGATTTTGACGAATTTTGTTCAAACTTTTGACGATTTTTTAAGAAAAAAGCCTAACAACCCTGGGTGTGGGTGTAATTAGTAGATGGTTAGATGTAGCGAAGTCGTAGTTTTTTAATTCTTTATATACTTTTTAAATTAACTCTTTTTTCTTATGAATTTTTTTTTTTCACTAAAACATGCAGCTAATGCGTAATTTTGCGGTAAGTTTTAGAAAAATATAAAGAAAATTAAATTATTTGAGCGGAAAAATTATTGCTTTTAGAAGCAAAATTTGGAATAAAAAAATTTTTGAGAGCGTTTTGCTTTAAAGAGAGTCTTATTTCATATCGGGTTATCTCATGAAAAAAATTTTAATTTGGAAAGAAGAGTCGACTCTCTGCAGGGTTGGCTGTTTCGCTGTAGACAGTGTTTTTTAAGTTGACTTTAGAAAAGTGGTTTCATTAAACGTTTTCTATTTTTTAATTTAAATAAAACCAAGTATGTATGCAAATTACCTTTGTTTAGTGACGCCCATTTGAAATTACCAATTTTGTATGACTCTGGCGCTTAAATCAGGGTGAGTTTGAGCGATGGTATGGCTTATGTGAGCTTCGAGGGCAGTTGTGCTTTATGGCTCACTTGCATATAGCTGTGACTTAAGAAAACCCAACGGGGTCAAATTGCATAATCTTGCTGGCTTGTTCAGATCACCTCCACATGGGATGCCCATGTCTTCAAGTCGCGCATGTAGAAAGTCTCATGTGATGGCCTGACAACGTCGTGAAGAAGACCCAAAATCCGCTCTTGGATTTCATGTAAATTGATTTCATCTTAAATTCGACAATTTGGTTTGTTGACCTAACAATTTATCCAGGAAAGTGCGTCAACGCTGAAGATGTTTTTAGATGAAAAAATGTATCATTTGCACGTTGTTTTTAAACGCCATATCTATCCATGGTGATTTGGCAAGACTGAATAAATGACAAACAATTCGACAAATGCATGTAGCTTGAACAATTTGACCGTTATCAACTGTCAGAATTGAAAAGACCCTTTTGGAAGACCATTTATATTGGGGGCTTTATTTTCTTTTAACATTTGTTCTCCTTTAAAAAGAGAATGAAAAAGTTGTCTCTCTACGAAGAGGCCTCTTTTTGGAAGGAGAGGTTAGTTTTTTTTTATAAAAAAATTTGAGATCAACAGAGAATAAACTTATTATGTCTAGAGAAAACTTGCCGATTCATTACTAAAGACTTTATTAAAGCCTATTTTCTTATAGACAAGTTGGTTCAAATTTTCTATAGAGGATTTGGATTTCTTCCAAAGAATAAGCAATTTTCTATTTAATATTTAGCACTTTGCTAATTTTCTACAAATATATATATTAGGGTGGTTTTAAAAAATCGATGTCGGATTTTTTCTGGGGGCACCCCCCTAAAATGTTTCTTTCTGTGAGATTTTAGGATTGCCAAAGTTTGAGCACGATTGAAAGATGTTAACACGTGCAACTGGGGCCTCAAAGTTTTGAAAATATCGATTTTTTGGCAGTTTTGCAACTTTGCCGACCCATATCTCTAGAACGGTTTAATATATTTGCCCTTGTCACAGATCAAATTGAAGGTGATGCTGTTTTATATTCTGCACAATAAATACGCAACTAGTACTGAAATCGAAAAAATAGAGCCAATGTCCCTTAAAAACGTGACTAGGTACCCCCGAGAGCGAAATTGCGTTATTTGTATTATTATTGCTTATTATGGAAAAATACTTGTACTTTGGAATCCCATTTCATTTAAATATGTTTGTTATGGTATACCGTTAATTTAAGACCCACAACAATGTTTTTTTATGTCAGGTATCTACTTTTTCCTCATTCTGTATCACTGGCGACCACAAGCAGATAAAACCGAACTAGTTTAAAAATGTATTGGGTAACCCTACTACCTATTGTTATATTTTAAGTAGAAGTCCAGGGGGAAAACAAGCCCTAGCAGTGTACGAATGTTTAGAGGAATGGTGTCTCGCCAGCTCGGTCGTGGCTATGTGCTTCGATACAACAGCATAATACTGGGAGGATCAATGGAGCGTGCAATCTCCTGCAGTAGATGTTAGGTCGAGAGCTTCTGTACCTAGCGTGCCGACACCACGTTTTAGAAGTCTTGTTGAGAGGGGTTTTTGACTGCAAGTTTGGAAGCACATCGGGACCTCAACCAGACATATTGAAGAGATTTCAAAAAGAATGGTCGGCGATTGATAAATCCAAGTTCGATGTAGGCGAGAATGTTTTGAAACTACTGCCCAAAGAAGAAGTAGAGAATATCAAAGAAGAACTTAAAATAAAACTACTGGAATGCCAGCCAAAAGACGAATTCAAAGAACTTTTACAGTTAGCATTGATATATCTTGGCCATCTTGATGGATAAGATGTGCGTTTCAGGTCTCCAGGTCCAGTACACCATGCACGGTGGATGGCAAAAGCTATTTACTGTCTGAAAATACAACTCTTCCGTGACCAGTTTAAGCTGACTTCCCAGGAACAAGAGGCCCTAGAAGCACTTTGTGTTTTCATCGTTCGAGTCTACTGTAAAGCCTGGTTTAACGCACCAGAGCGTGTTTAGCACCAAAACAAGACCTAAACCTAATTGAAAATCTATTGAAATACGAAACCATTGACAGAAAAATTTCAGAAAAAGGAAGTTACAAAACGATAAATCACCTGTGGTATCTTAGTCCTGAACTTGTTGCGCTGGCATTGTTTGACCCGACATTGCAAAACACTGTAAAGAGCCAAAAGGCGACAAAAATCTTAACAAATCAAGCAGAAGAAAATGAAAGTGCTCCAAAAATATGCGACCCAAATTAAAAAAGAACAACTGCCGAAATACCTATAAAAAGGTCTCCAAGCCCTAATTACAAGTGGGACTTGCCTGTTGTTCAAGAGATTAAACATTAAAACCGAATTTCTGGAAAAAGATCCTGCAACTTGGCCGCAGAACATCAACTACCAGGAGGGGCAAAGGATAGTAAACAACTTGAAAGTTGTGAACGAATTGGCAGAGCGAGGAGTCAAGCTCATCACAGATTACAACCAATTACTTACAAAGGACGAGCAACAAAAACAATGTTTTCATTCCAAAAATTGATAATATAGGAAGGAAAATGGGTTTTTTCGCAATAGGTTCCATCTTCGCTCTTAGGGGTACCTAGTCACGTTTTAAGGGACATTGGCTTCATTATCTCAAATTCAGAACTACTTACGTATTTTTTAATGCATACAAAATATTGTAAACAGTATCGCCTTCAATTTGATGTATGACACGGGCAAATATATTAAACCATTCTAGAGATATAGGTCGGCAAAGTTGCCAAACTGCAAAAAAATTTAGATTTTCAAAACTATGATGCCCCAATTGCACGTGTTAACATCTTTCAATCGTGCTCAAACTTTGGCAATCCTAAAATCTGACAGAAAGAAACATTTTAGGGGGGTGCCCTCTAAAAAATTCTGACATTTTTTTTGCCCTATGAGATAAAACCACCCTAATATATATATATATACTTATATATTTTTTAAAGAAATAATTTTTCTTAAGATAATTTTGCTCTCCTAAAGCAGAGGCTTATTTATAAACAATTTCGCTGTCTTTTAAAGAGAGGCTTATTTTTTTATAACAAAATTGGGTCTCTTGAAGAGTTGCACATTTTTTTCAATAAAAATTTGTCTCTACAGAAAATTTGTCAGTTAGTGTTATTTTCTATGAAACAAACTACTGTTTACAACAAAGAGACGAATTTTTTTTGTTAGCATTTTGGATCTTTTTCAAAGAGCGAATGATTTTCTTTAAAGATTCGGCTTTTTGCAAATTAAACTCATTAATTATATAAAAAAATGCTTTTTTAAAAGATAAAATAATTTTCTATGGAAAATTTAGAATCATCTTCAGCAGTGAGGCACCACGCTTCACCTCAGTAGATTTCTAAGCAAGCATTCACTTGCCGCATTTGGGCAAATGAGAATCCATGAGTGATTGTTGAAAAGCCGATGCTTTTACAAAGAGTGACTGTTCGGTGCGGTTTATGGGCTGGTGGCGTCATCGGGCCGTACTTCTTTAAAAATGAGGTCGGCCAAGCAGTTACCGTGAATAGTGTTCGCTATCGCGATATGGTAACGGACTTCTGTGGCCAGAAATTGAGAATATGGAAGATATGTGGTTCCAACAGGATGGTGACACTTGCCACACAGCCAACGAAACAATGGCTCTTTTTCGCGAGAAATTCAATGGCCGTGTTATCATCTCACGTCGTGGCGATGTAAATAAGCCTTCACGATATTGTGATTTGGCCCTTCTTTATTTGGGGCTATTTAAAAGAAAATGTGTACGTCAATAAGCCAAAAACAATTCAAGAGCTAAAGATAATGAGATAATTCGGCACATTACCGGTATTGAACCTCAATTATGTCTCAGAGTCGTTGAAAATGTGGGCCATCGGATAGAGATATACCACCGAACCCGTGGCGAGCATTTGGCCGATCTTTTGTTTCACACGTAATTATCATAGAACCTTCTATAATAACAAAAAATAACAATTCTCTGAAAACTTTTTGTTTTATTTACAATTAACATCGTGCGTTTTGGTTGGACCACCCTTCATTTTGGTATCTATATCTTTATAGAATTTTTATTTAAATATTTTTTTTATCATTATGAATTTATTTACTGCAGGTTTTTAATTTTTTACAAATGTGTAAATTTAAGCAACAAAGTAATAAAAATCAATAATTTATACCTTTTATCTATTTTCCATTTTGTTTCTTTTTTTATTATGCATTTGCACTTCCGTCCTTTTATAACTAAAACCTTTAACTTGGCAAAAAAAAAAAAAAAAAAAAAACAACACCTCCTGTCTGGTCATAATGTCAATGGTTTTTATGATGTTTATTACAATGTTGACAATGACAATAATGCCTTTATTCCTTTTGAAATGATGACCCTGATAATGATGATGGTAATTTGATGTCATTTCTGAAAAAATAAAACTCACCCAGGACGAGAAGAGAACAGAAGAACACAATGTTGTGATTTTAGTAGAATTTGCCATTGCATTGATGTCAATTTTAGATTCAATTAATCGTGAATCATTTCAAAGATTTCGTTTACGTATTGGACTCAATCATGGGCCCGTCATAGCTGGAGTTATTGGAGCTCAAAAGCCTCAATATGATATCTGGAGTAATACGGTAAATGTGGCTTCACGAATGGATTCGTGTGGTGTTATGGGTAGATTACAGGTAATTTTTGAAATCAATTTCATTATTATTTTTAATTTATGTTAATTTGATTTTTTTTTTTTTTAATAAATATCCTGTTTAAAATTTTCAGACAACCGAACATACGGCACAAATTTTAATGGCTGCCGGCTATGAGTGTGAATGTCGTGGTTTAACTTACGTTAAAGGCAAAGGAAATCTAGTCACTTATTTTGTAAAGACACAATTTGATGGAAAATTATAATAATTTTAAGCTTAAGGACACAAAAAAAAGAATCATAAATAAATCATATTTTTTGCCCGTTTAATGCTTGTGCGTAAGTATTTGGCTTAACAAGAATTCTAAAAACAACGTAAAAAATATAAAATATGAATATGAATTTTATTAGCCAGAATAATATAACGAATCGAATTATCTATCTCCCTTATCCCAGTTAGATGAACAAACCCACCACTTCAATTATGCTAAGCATTTAAACTATTAGAGAAAATAAAAAGATATTTATAAAAAAAAAAGGAATAACTGCATGTTCAACAATTTCAAACGTAAACGTTCGTTTAGAATTATATATGGAAAATATTTTTCAAGCTGAGGGTTTTTCATAGAAAATTTCCTAAGTCTGGGTTCACAGTATGAAAGTTTTCTTTCAGAAATTCTTGAGTTTATTGATGAGAGGGGAGAGAATTATAGCATGCTATCTTTGCCTCTCATTAATAAACTCAGACTTACTGAAAAAAAACTTTCATAGTATGAACCCAGGCTAAGCGAACGTTAACTTTCGAAATTTTAGAAGAAAAGAAACAAATTTTGTATATGAAAAGAAAGTTTTCTTGAAAAATAAATAAATATTTGCCTACAAAAAAAGTATAATATAAATAAAATTTTCTTTGAAAAGCATTATGGGATTAATTATGTATGGCAACCGAACTTTAGTTGAGTTGTCAGTTGCCATTTATATTTTACAGATAAGAACTGAACAACAAATATTAAATATTTAGGCAACCGTAAAGTTTTGGCTGCTGCAAAGATTTTTTAAGTAAAAAGGCGCTAAGTAAGTTTTTCGATTAAATTTGGAATTTTGACAACGTATTCCTTTTTTTGAATAACAAAATTTGGTAAAAATTACGACGGGACAATAATTTGATCTTAGAAACTTTAAACAGTGGAAACAATTGCTGTTGACCGATGAATTTGTGTTCAGTCTTTATAGTCTTTACTAAAAAGGTCACAGCATCTTTGAGTAGACAAAAATAGATCCTCAAATCGTGATTCTAGCGGATTAGAATTGCATCTCAAGTGGCGATAAATTGATTTTTTTTAATTCGTTCAAATTAGTTGTTTACAATTTTTCGGTTGCCGATCTGTCGAAATAGCAAATGACAAAGGGGACATTTACACAATATCATTTCAGACATGTCTAAACAAACACGTTCATTTTGTTTGTAGACAATCGGGTTTAAGAAGAAATAAGGGTTGTCAAACAGTCACGAAATGAGTTTTCATATTTGTTAATATGGTTTTTCATGTTTTTCAATATGTATCAAAAGAAAAATTAGACAATTATACATGAAAATAGACATGTTTGGAAAGACTTTGTGTAAATTCAAAAGGTTTTTGAACCATGTTCAAAAGAGAACTAATAAAACAGACATATTTATGAAAAGACATCGTATAAAAGCCCCGTAAAAGCTGCCTTTTTTATATTTATTTCAGTTGCGTTGTCGAAAGGCTTCGGTTGCAACACATAATCGACACATTAATTTTCTATAAAAAATAAGGTTATCTTTAAAGAGCACTTAAATTTCTACTTGTTATACAGAAATGTCTCTTAAAAATATCTTAAATAAAAAAGTTTTCTATAGAAAATAAAGTATATCGAGGGTTATTTTTCAAATAGTGCTATCTGAAATTTTTCAAAAATTTTTTTTTTACAGAAACGTGTTCACTTACGGAAGGGTCATCTGTCATTTAAATTTGAAAAAAAAAAAAAAAATTTCCCAAAACGTTTTTTTTCATAAATATTTTTTGTGCTATCTAACACACACGTTTTTTTTTTTTTTGGTAAAAAAGTGCTATCTACATAAAAAATATTACTTCATATAATAAAATGATAAAAAGTGTTATTACAAAGTAGACATATTATACATCAAATGGTTAGGAATTGTGTCTAGATTTAATAAACTAATATAATTTTAAAATTCGTTGTAGAAATTTTGCAAAAAAAAACTGCAAAAAATTTGTCGATGAGTTTTTGTCTATAGTAAATATTTTTTTATTTATGGAGTTTTTATAGCAACGTGTTCACTGACTGAATAAAAAATCGTGGAACTTAATTAATTAAAGTCTAAAAAGTATTCATTGCAGCTCATTTTATTTTTGTTCAAATAGTGCTATCTGCTTATTTCAATGTTCAAGTCGATAAAATTTTAATTTGTAAATAGTGCTATCAGACATATAAGCGCGAATATCATGAATTAAAAAAACATTAATATATGTATGATTTAGACGTTCATTTTTAATAACATTGTAAAATAAAGTTTAGTTATTACTCCTAGAGTTATCGAATAAATCAGTTTTTTCGCTCTCCTGTAAAGTTGTGATTTTTCAGATAGCACTATTTGAAAAATAACCCTCGATATGTCTTCTTTAAAAAAAAAAATTAAAATTTTTTTATACAAAATAATTCTGTGGCATTTCGACAAAACATCTTGAGTCGAGATAAGATAGCAAAAAAGTTTTTATAAAAAACTCGGCGTTAAATCATTTTAGTCAAATAATAAAATAAACCAAAATTAAAGAAAAATTTTGTTTATAATACAAAGTTTTAAAATCGTAAACAAAAATGTTCTTTGAATGAAAATTTGAATGATTAACACCATTTTTTTCAACTTTTTGAATTTGACTTAAGATGTTTTGTCAAAATGCCACAGAATTAAATATTTTAACGGATTCCAAATTTTCTATAGAAACTATCTCTTTTGAAAAAGAGTCTTATACATACATATATGTGCATATATAAAAAATGTCTCGTATGAAAATATGTATTGTCAAATTTTCTTTAGAAAATATTTCTTTCTTTTCCATTAGAAGAAAAGAGTAAATTTTTTTTTTTAGCAAATAAGTCTTTTTTTTAAGAGAGCCAAATTTTATATAGAAAATAAATCACTTTTTTAAGGGAGCAAAATTTTATTTAAGAAACTAGTTTTCTTTGTAGTATAGAGAACGAAATTTTTTTTTAAGAAAATATGTATTTTTTTTAAGAGAGCCGAATTTTGTAATGGAAAAGTTTCTCAGTTTTAAAGAGAACTAAAATTTAGCAATTTTAATTAAAATTCAAGCAAATAGAATGTAGGAATTATTTATTTTTCATAAATATTTTTTATTATATTAAAATTTTTTTTTTTCGAATGTGCTTCTATGAGTCAAATTTCAATTTATCAAGCCTTTTTTAAATAGTCCTATTGCCTCAATATACAATAAGCAAAACGTTTGTGTGAGGTACAATTTTCTTTTTAAAGATAATTCTCTCTGGTAGAGTGCAGAATAAATTTACTTCTTTCATTAACTGCATTATGTTTCTTTCACAGACAGAACAATTTTATATAACTAGTTTTTAAGTTAAATTTATTATTTATTTGTTTTGTTGTTTGTTTCTTGTTATCAACTTTTTGTTTGTTGAAAAACTTTCTTAACTTTAAGCCAATATATATCGCTCATTTGCTGCAAGACCGGCATAACTCAAAAAATGAAGTTTTGGAGTTAGAGATGCAGAATTGTTCGCTTTGTTCTTCTTTATATTGTGTATTAAATTCATCTTTATATCTTTTAAACTTTCCCAGTTTGAAGAGAATGTGTCATCTTTTTTTCTAAGTAGTTAGAGCAAATCAAAAACTTTAAATGAGTTTATCTCGAAATGGATTTTTTTTGAGTTATGCCGGTCTTGCAGCAAATGAGCGATATATCGTTACCTTAATATAGAAAAGACCTAACTAACATTTTCCTTACTTTACATGAGAAGGAAAAACTTAATAAAAATCGCGACTACAAGGCTAAAATTTTTATTAAGTTTTTTCCTTCTCCTGTAAAGTAAGGAAAACGTTAGTTAGGGCTTTTCTATATTAAAGTAACGATATATATCTTTGGCGTTAGGCAAAAAGGTCTTAAGTCAAAAACTGTAGTTGTTCGTAATGTTAAATTAAAAAAATATTTTTTTTGTGTATTTCATAGAATTTTTTTCCTAAAGAGTAGATAATCACGATTCGAAGCAGTTGTGCTGGACTTAAGCTATTGACACCAAACAAAAGAGAAAAAAATAAATTATTAAAACGAATCAAAAACTCAAAATATGCTTTTTTTACTTAAGACTTTTTTGCATAACGGCAAAGATATACCAGGAAGAGGTCCTGCCAGGTTTTCAAGAATAAGCAATGTTTGTATCTATTTAGTTGGCCCAAAAATTTACACAAAACCATGTTATAATTCTGTAAATTGTTAATTAAGTGTTTAAGCTTTATGCGTTTTTTTTAATCTTTACTGTTTTATATATTTATTTAATTTTTATGATGTTTTTAGTTTAATCTGTATGTATGAAAAAAATATTCTATAAAATATACTTTTATTTAACCCCCCGAAAATACCTCAAACTTTTCTATCTCACAGTCTTTATAATAACTCATAGCATTAAACTTAAGGACGGACTCTTGAAGTCCTAAAAGAAGAGACATTATATTGTATAATTAACAACAATAAATTTGTATCATTTAAAAAAATTTAAGTACTAACAAAAAAAGAAAATTATTTAATATGTATTTCTGTAAACTATTTTTTATACTAAATTGTTGTTAATGAATTTTTTTAGATAATTTATGTGTTTTTTTACAAATAGACATACACAAAGTGAAACTAAACTACTTAAGGTATAGATCAAGGCCTGTTCAACGATTTCGAACGAAAACTTCGTACGCTTATACATATTAATTATATTTGATAATTTGTTCTTGTTTTAAATCTAAGTTAAGCGAACGAAGTCTTCTTTCGGAAATAGATGAACAGGCAGTAAATAAAAAAAATCGGAAACTTATACAAGAACATTTGAAATATAATTTAAATCTTTTTAAAGATACATATTTTTAAATTCATTCACTAACTTTTTTCGATTTATTTACTTTAAAAAAATGTTTTATATAAAATTTTTGTAAAACAATAGAAAAATATTTATTTAATATTGTAAAATGATGTAAAAAACTAATTAAATAAATACAATGCAATATGAAATGTTAGCAAATAAAATAGTGGCAGTTTTATTCATTCTTTTTGTTCGAGAAAATAAATTTTTTGTATAAAAACTGAAGTTAAGTGTGTCTAGCAGCGATATCAGGCAACGCCGGTTTTTAACCCAAATCTTGATATTTTAATTAGAATAAAGTCATCAAATTTAATTTTTATTAAATTATCTTTATGAAGAAAGGAATTTTACAACATGAAATTAATTAAAATTCATTGATAATTTTCCATTCGTGACTGCCGCAGGAACTGAACCCAGGCTTTCACGGACAGGTTACCCCCTACATGTTTCAATTGCAACCACTCAATCTCTTCAGAGGGTTTTGCCATTTAACACTCACAGCCATTGACGACTGCTGGCAGTCAATAGTCAAACATGAATCTTTAAACCAAATTGTATTTAAACCTTGCTAGATCGAAATTTGATTTGAAAAAATTGTTTGAGGGGTGGGCAGTATTTACGGACGGATCCAAGATGGAAACCGGCACTGGTGCCGGAGTATATATCGCGGACACAGAGGTTAAAAGATCATTCAGACTCTTCAGACTCCCTGATGATAGCAGTGTGTTCTAGGCTGAGATCCTAGCGATCGGGAGGGCGACGGAGGTGATACTGGAACCCATCGTGGATGGATCTGTGGTGACAATTTACGTCGATAGTCAGGCATTGACAAATTATACGGTGCGATCGTGTGTGGTCGCTCGGTGTAGGAATGCTCTTGGTGAACTCATGGAGGCATTCAATGTAAGGCTGTGTTGGTTACCTGGACACTGCATGGTTGATGGAAAAGAGGTGGCGGACGAACTCGCGAGAGGGGTTTCGAATCTGGACTTAGCGGTAAGGGACAGGGGGTAAAGCCCCCTATGTTACTACTATGGGGTGATACGGGAGAAATTCCGTGATGACGTTAACCGATCCTGGAGGGACAGAACGGATTGCAGGGTGTCCAGGGCACTATGGTTCAGATTGGACGCGGGAGCAACCAGGGTTCTAATGGGATTGGATAGGGGTGGTCTTAGAACACTTATAGGAGCTGGAGAAGATCGAGCATGTACTGTGCTATTGTCCCGGGATGCAGGGTTTCAGACAGAAGTGGCTAGGAGATAGCTTTCACTACGAACTGGGGTGCATCGCTGGGATTTGCCAGGGAAATAGTGCGGCTGTTTCTGTTGAGGGGACTGTAAAGAGGGCAATAGCTCTACGCGATACCTACTAAATTTCTAGCTTTCTTGTTTCTATCCATCTCATACTTTTTTCTTTACTTTCTCTACTTTTTCTTTCATTGAAGGGATTCACAATGGACCGTATTGGTTTCCGAGTGGAAGTGTGCCCTTGGTTACATAACCCTTCTGCTGGCTGCTGGCAACTCAACTTCAGATCAGTTGCCATCTATAATCGACACATTTATCTTATGCCCCGATTACGGTTTACAACTCAACTCTAGATTAGTTGAAATTTTGTTTTATTCGGGCATGTTCAGACACTCGCAATTATTTGCGTAATCAAAATACTTTTAACGAGTTTAAATCGCAACAATATACTAAAATGATCTGACGTAAATGATAAATAAATTTAATTTAATTAGTCTTTTCTTATTTGAATTGATATTAGTAACATGTTCTTACAATTTTTATTAAGAAAAGAAAATATAAAATAACGAACCCTTTTTGCGAAACTATCTTAAGTGCCAAAGCACGAATTTTACAGAAGAAGGTTTTTTCTAATTATTTTAAAATCTAACCGAAAAATAAGAAATTTTTGTTTTCGCGATTTTAGATCTTTATTCAATGGGATGAGGCCCTATGCTCCATATGGGTAATTCCAAAGTGTTGAACGTGACAGTCGAACGCATCAAAAATGCAATAACATTTTAAACAAAAAATATTTTTACGTTTTCTTAATCCTTAAATTATAGCACTAAGAATGCACTGTTATCTATGCTAAAGTTTATGGAGGGCGTAATTCTAGGTCAAAGAAGTAGCGGTTCGAACGTGAAAAAAACAGAAGTAGTTTTTGTGGCCATGTATAAAAAGGCGTAATTCAGCAAAACCTGGCACAATTTTTTAGTCAAACTACTTTCAGAATTTTACGTAGCAATGGTACATTAAAATGTCTTAGTTTGATTCCAAAATCTTCTGTATTTTCTTTTTTTTAAGCCAAAATCTGGGTCGATACTTGACATTTCGAACGTGAAATTTTTTCCGTTATAATTTAACTGAATAATGATTAAAATAAAATAAAAATTTACCGTTGATCCCAATAATATATTTCTCTTTGAACTCTTCCATGTAAGAATTTTTTTAAGAGAGATAAATATTAAAGAAAACATACCATAAAACATTCTCACAAATAAGAAATTGCGTTTGCACAAATTTGCAGTCTGATTGTTCATCTAAGTGAACAAATTTATGAGTAAATTTATAAAATTAGTAAAATCTAAATATTTCTCTATAACAATATCGTAAAATAATCAGCTTTTAATTACTTTTAAATTTTCGGTCACGGTGGACCTTTTGACGGAAATGCCCGTATAGGAACGACGGGAACATATCGACCACTTTGCGCGAAATTATCGTATGGTAAAAAAACCAAATTTTACAGGACAGCCAATATTTTGTTAGGTGACGTTTCTTTGAATGTAGAACAAGATTGCATCAAAAACTCAATTTCAAAAGAATTGGCCTATACGATAACTTCGCGCAAAGGGGTCGATATATATATTCAATACGTGACATTAGGTAAAAACAAATGTGGTTTCTTTACATTGTTTCTTTATATTGTGTATTATTTAATACTTGCATTTAACCTGCTACTTCGTTAGCGTCTCCGTTTCTTTCGTGGACATATTTATGTATATGCCAAAGTTTATGTTTCCAACGGATATTTCGTTAACAATAAGAGATAAATTTAGCATGTCGCTTCATTTTGTAGAGCTCGACTAGCCCAAATCGAATTCTAATTGTTTTCTGATTGTTTAGACCCCAAATCCTAAACTTAAATACAAGTTATATATTTAGACATCTTCATCTGTATGATATTTGTTTGCCTTTAAGAATTTTAGGATGGGTGTTTTCAAATTGGACCTACTAGCACAACATTATGGTTGAGTTCCAAAGCATCAAAACACATTGCAGTGATACAGGTGCGAAAAAGTACGCTACAAAATAACGTGCTGCTTTGTTTACTTTGTAAAAAAAAAATTGTCAACAATAATCGACAAAATTATTGATGCACAGTTTTCCTTTTGTTTGAGCATCGGAAACTGTTGTTATACATTTAGGGACGTTTGACATTGTCAATGTTTGAATGGTTACGTTCAAGAGTGCATGACTTTGTTCGGTTGCATTGCAAATTACGTTTTGGAATTCGCCTTTTATCATGACATTGTAGCTATCGTAAAATATATTATTTTATGCCAAACGAAGAACATTTCGCGAAGCAATTTTCGGGAGTAGTATTTATTTGCATGGTCAAATATGGGCCGATTTCTATAAAATATTGTAGGATGATTTAGATTGCAATCAAATAAGTTCAGACCAAATGTAATCTAAATACAAAATAATAAGATGATTTATGCTGAAATACGGTATACTTAAAGGTCGGTCTAGGACTAGTATTTAAAGGTGTTACAAACATCAGCACAGACGCACAATACACTGTCCACTGTTTTGCTGTTGGTATAAAAATAAATGCTGGCAATACAGAAAATTATTGTAACAAAGTGCCAAATCGCAAACAAAAGGCGTGAGTTTTCGAACATGCGATTTAACAATCGCGTTAGTGCGGTTAACCCCCCGACCCCAATAGCAATTTGTAATGTCTTAGCAGCTTAACAGTTTTACTTGTATAATACATATCTTTAATTTTTCTAAAATCTTTGGAAAATTATGATCTAGCGTAAGCAATTAATGAAATGCGTATAGGAATTGCTTATCTCACCAACAATAAATTTCAGTTTATCAATAGTACGAATTGGGAATTTAGAACATATAAACGGAACCTTTTTAATGAATTTTTGACTCCCAAGAAAAACTTTGATGAAAAATATCCCTCTCAACAACTGCCCAACCCAAATTAAATGAAAACAGGCTGCATACCCAAACGCATGTATGCAGTGTAATAACGAAATGTATTCGCAGCTGTTATGTTTTTCCAAAACTTAAAATGATAATACATTTAATAATCATTATTGATTTGTTTTCAAAAAAATTAAAGGCTAGCATAAAAAATTAGAAAGAATTTTTTGTAAAAAAATTTTCTCTTCTTAAAAGGGACATGATTTTCTCTGTATAAGACTTTAAGACTTATTTTGTACGAAAAAAAATGTTTTCTTGTTATTTTCAAATTGTTCTTTTTTAAATCTCGCTAGTTTTGTTTAACAATTGTTAACACAATTTTTTATTGATAACAAAATTTAAGTGCTCTTGATTTTTTTTTTGTATATATTCATTCAGCCCTGTTCGGGAAATCGAATTCAAGGGAAATTGAAATCGAACAAATTTTCAAAATGATCCGTTTTGTATACGCCACACTTTGAGTACCACTTGTATTATTTTTTTTTTGTTTGTCTGCAGGAGACCAGAGTTTCTGGCGGGAATCGAACCCGCAACCCCGGCACTGATGGCCTAGCTCACTACCAGTTAGCCTACCAGGGCACTCATATAAGAATAATTCAAAAATGAAGAAAAACTACCGTCATTTAAAAAAAAAATTAACTTAAAATTTCCTTGGATATCAATTGACCTCGATTTCGATTTCCAAAAAAGGCGATTAATGTTCGTCAATTTAATTATGTTTAATTTTATAAATAATATAACCCTTATGACTTACAACAAAAAAAATTTAACAAAATATTGTACAAGATACGAAAAAATCTTAAAAAGAATGGAAATTTTATAATACGGATAGAAAATGTAGAAATTCCCACGTAAGTTAAAAAATTATGTCCTTACAGCAAAAGAATATTAGAGTTTTATATATTATATATGTATATAATAACAATGATAATATTGTATAGATTTATTCAGATCTGCACAGGAAAAAATTGCGTTTTTAGAAATAATCGTGAAGGTATTGATACCTTTACACAAATTATCAAAAAAATAATTTACTGCAAATTTTAATTTAAACAAATCAATTAAAAATTAAAGTTTTGTCATGAATTATTTAATTCGATTGAAAGTGTTTATATTTTGTAAAGTAACCCAAAATTATTTTGTATCAAATAAATTTGTTTTTTTTTTCAAAACTAGACTAGATAGATTTATCAGACCAAAACGAGCGAGACATATACTTTAAAATTTTCTTATCAATAAAAACTACATTGAAATTTTCTTTAATCTAAAAAAAAGAAAATATTTACCTTTGCTCCTTAAAAGTGAGGCAAACAAACTTTTCCCGCAAACAACTCCGACACCACTGTAATCCACAAAGCGAGAACAAATAAAATGTAAGATATGCCAATCTTATAAGTATTAGGAAGCTGGTATGCTTGTCCTCCAATTTCCTCAATGTGAAAACCTAGCGGAAACACCACAGCCGCTAAGCAAAATAACACCATTGCAGTAAAGCCTACCCATCTGGCATAGGGTATTACATTACGATCCCAAGTACTAGAGGCCAACAAGATAACTGTCGTGGTAATACAAATGCAACCAATGAAAATGCAAACTAGAGCCACCAGCCATTCGGGTTGTAATTCGGGGGTGTAACAAACTTGGGGGCGATTGTAAAGCGTCATACAAGTCCACATAAGACCGAGACGTATATCACCTAATTACGTTTTATAAAGTAATAAGGGCGTTATTTAGATTTTTTGGAAAACTATTAGTTAAAAATAAAAATTTTCTTACCAGCCTCCTCTGTGACAATCCAATCGGGCATGGCTAAACTGACTATGGCAAAGACATCGGCGGCCATAAATAATGTGGCACTTATAGTTGTTAATTTATCCATGGTTTAAATAATTGTTCAGCTTTATTTTCCACTTTTTTACTATTTTTTAATTTTTACAATTTCCCGTATTTTTTTAGTTTATAAACAAAAGTTTTGCAAATGTCAAACTTGTTTTATCGTTAAGTTGCCAATCTACATTGCAGTGTTACCATTTATTTAAAAATACAGCTCTGATATAAAAAAATGCTGCCAAGTCTTAAGCCGCCATCAAGGCCCATCTATCAGGTCTGCTTACTTGTACAAAAACAAAAAACGATTCTTTTTAGTTGTCAAAAATTTACTACCACATATACAAAGCAAAAGGAAAAACGTGTATGTGTGGCATACCAAAAACGTAAACACAGTTGTGTTTAAAAATTTAACCTAGCATTTAAAAAAAAAAAAAAAATTTTAAACAAAAAATATGTATAGATAAAACCGAGTTTTTTTGGATTGAGGTCCAGTTTTAAAAATTCAGTGTATAAAAATCCTTTTATTAGCCGTCTTTATTTGTTATAAAGATGTTAAGCTTTTCATTTTCAATTGCATAAGTAGGTCATAAATGGGATAATTTAATATAATTTTAGCCAAAATAAGAAATAAATTGTCACCTGACAGTCAATTTTTTACTACTTATAACCTATTTAAAGTTCTATGATGGCTTTTACCTAAAATAAATTATACAATTTTCTATTTTAGCCTTTTTAGCACTTTTCTCTAAAGTAACTCATACATAAAGTACTTTGTTTCTTGAACTATAGCCTATGTTTTTTAAGATTTCGAAAAATCGTTTAGAAAAGATTTTTATTTTTACAAAAAGTACGAAGCGTACAAAACTTTAACTGTTTTGTCCCTCGCAGCAGAGTTCCCAGTTTTTTTTAAGCCTTATCCCCAATTTGTGATTTGAAATCACAAAAAAGGTGTTCTGGACAAAAAGCTTTTTTCATAATTGTGATTTTAAACCAGTCAGCTAAGTGGCCGATTTAAAATTACTTGCTTATTTGTTTCCACCATTTTTAACTAAGTTGAAACTTTTGTGTTTTTCAAAACACCCATTAATCACAATTGTGATTTGAAATCTTGTGATTTACAGAACATGCCTGTATGTCAATGGAAAAATATGCATACATCGATTTATTTAAATAAATCCATTTGTGTAATATAATTAAAACAAATGTTATTTATTCTTTGAGTTCTACATGTATAGTATGTAACAAGGGTGACGTAAAAACGCAAAAGAAAAATAATTATGCTTCAATACATATTTATCATTTTCAAAACTAGGGAATCCATAATCTTCTAATTCATAAGCCAATGCAATTTTGTTTTACATGTCGTTTGTTTAAAAAGTGCATTTAAGATTATTAAAAAAATTTGTCCCAGCAAGCTGCATTATTTTAAAGTGTGTATTTATTTTAAGAGCTCCTAATAATTCATATTGTATTCTGTTGCAAATATTGGTTTTGGTTGTATTAATTACAAAAAAGCAAGTTCAACAGAAGAAACGCTAGTTGGTACAAAAAGCATATTTAAACCTATTTCAACAAGTTCTTGAAATAGTTTAAAAAAGCAAAAAAGACTAAAATTTTTACCCACATCTTGATCAAATCGGTCTTGCCATTGCAAAAATGAAATTTATAATAAAATATCATCCCCAAAAATCCCCAGCGAAAAGTGCTTTTCCCCAAAAAATCCCCTGCGGATTTTCACGAAATTTGTATCCCCAATTATAAAAAAATCCCCAAAACTGGGAACACTGCCTCGCAGCCAACATTTTTACTCCAAATGATATTTTCTAGTAAAAATGAACCAACTTTTCAAATATGTAGTGCTTTTATCCCTATTCCTTTTTTAATGCACTTTTTATACATCAATGTAATTGGCTTTAATTCGGATTGTAATCTTTCTGGCCTTATGTTTAAGACCATAGGTTTCAAGTTTGCGCAAAATGTCTTTGCGAAAACGTGTTTACAAAAAGTACAAATTTTAACCTTGTGTTGCCCCTCAAATACATATACAGCACAATTATGAATAAAAATTCCCGTAAGTTTTTTTGTCTTTTACTATTTCCACATTTGAATAACATAGGAAAAATGGGAGAAAAGTAGAATCTCCCGGGGAATTTCTATTCATAATTGGGCTGATATATTATTTGTTTGCTGCCTTCATGTTAAAATAATTGGGCTGATATATTATTTGTTTGCTGCCTTCATGTTAAAAAATATATTTTGAGTGTTTAAAAAAAGATCGAATTTTTGTTCCGTCTGATCCTTAAATATTCTTTAATTGTTTGCTGCCTTAATGTGTTAAAGAAGATAGGCATCCAAGTTTGCGCAGAATTATTTAAATTAATTTGTCTACAAAAAGTACCAACAAAAACTATGCATTTTCCCTCCTTAAATGTGCTTAATTTGTTTGTTACCTTTATTGTATTTAGATTAGGTTAGGAAGGGTTATGCCGTCCATTGTGAATTCCTTCGATATAGAGGAAGAAGGTGTAGACAGATGGTATTGAAGTTTAAAGCAAAATTATTTTGAAAAACATGTTCACAAAAAGTTTACATAAAAATACGAACAGGGTTAGTTTGTCGTCTTTACAGAATACTTTTTATATTAAGACATATGACATAAAAAAAAGACACGGTGCTTTTGAAATACTTCTTTCAATTTTCTTATATGATATGTTCCGTTATCTACTGTAAACTATATAGATTTATTAATTGTTCTTGTTTGTTTTTCTATCAATGATATTAAAATAAGACATTTCATTTTTTTATTCAAAGAAAACAAATTAAGGTTAATTAAATGAAAAACTTAATTAGTTGATAAAAAGTACTAACTTACATGATTTTGAATTTATTTTAATATTAAAACTATTTTTTAATTGTATGTATGTAATATAGAGAACATTTTATAACTATTTTAGTACAAGATTTAAAATTTAAAACTAAACTTAAAAAATTAACTTTTTTACAATATTCAGTATCTGTTTTTCTTCATATTCAGTTTGTATTTATTTTTTAATGTTTGAGTTCAAAAACTTTGAAATTAATAAAAAAATTATTTTAGCATTCTTTCGTTTTCTTACATACTTTTATACCAGTTACACTTTTTTTCTTACTTGCTAAAAAAAAGAAGGATTCTTAAAAACTAAAAGGTTTTGGGAGAATTTTTTCTTCAAATTACTAAGAAGTCATATTTCTTATTTGAAAGCATATGTATACATATTCCAAAAATATATACGTATTATGTAGAATTCCTATTGAATAAGAATTTAAGTTTTACCATTTACCGTTACAGGAGTTGCTTCGGACTCTGAGTTCGAAGCACTACCATTTAATAAACCAGAATCGCCATTTGGGGTCAAAATAACATTTCCATTCAATTTTAAATGTTTCAATGCATCTGTCACCAATAATTCCTCCTCATCTGAAGAAACATCTGATTGCTGGCGCGGAGAAAGACGGCAACCTCTTGCAATATAACTGGGCAAACGACCAACTGAGGCCAAAATTAAACCCATGAAAGGTGGTGAAGGTTTAAGAGGTCTTGACAAATATTCTGGATGATATTGGGTTCCCACATAGTAAGGGTGATTTCTTAGTTCTATAACTTCCATACGGGTATGGGTATCATCGCAACCTACAAAACGTAAACCATGCTCCTCCAATAGTGACACATATTTCGGATTTACTTCATAACGGTGCCTATGACGTTCATCAACAGTTTTGGGATTACCATACAATTGCCTTATAACGCTGGGCTCATCGACAAAAATGGTAGTGCGTCTGCCTAAACGCATAGTTCCACCCATTTGCCCAGTATGATGTTCGGGCATATCGATAACCAACGGATTGGCAGTTTTGGAATCAATTTCAGTGGTATGGGCATCTTTAAGATCCAAGACATTACGGGCAAATTCAATAACAGCAGCTTGCAGACCCAAGCAAATGCCCAGGAATGGTTTACGATTTTCACGGCACCATTTGCAGGCTTTAATCTTGCCCTCAATACCTCTTGATCCGAAACCTCCGGGCACTAGAACCCCATCACTTTCACACAACATTTGCCACTCTTTGTGATATTTGGAAGGAGCATCTTGCAAGGTTTCATTTTCCAGCAAACCAGAATCAATGAAATTCAAAATTAAATTATATCCAGCAGCTAAGGCGGCATGTTGTAAAGCCTTGACTACAGAAGCATAAGAATCCTTAAACTTAGTATATTTGCCAACCAAGGCAATAGTGACATTTTTGCGCATCGTCTCCGAACGGCGGGCCAAGTCCTTCCATTGAGTTAAACATCTATAAAAAGATAACGAAAATAAACTAAAGTAAATAAACTTCTTTAAAACTTAAAAAGAAGACAAACTCACTTTTCCTTTTTACTTGGTAAAATATTCAATTGTAAACGTTCATTAAGAAAGTCTATGACACCAGTTTGTTCCATTAACAAGGGCACATGATAAATGGAACTCAAGTCATGTATACAAATAACCTGATCTGGGGCAACATGACAGAAATTACTGATTTTCTCTTTAACCTCCAAGCCAATAGGTTTTTCAGAACGACACACTATTAAATCAGGACTTAAACCAAAACCTCTCAGTTCACGCACAGAACTTTGGGTGGGTTTAGTTTTTGGTTCACCAGTCGAAGAGGGTGAGGGCACTAAAGAGACATGAGCCACACAGAAATTTTCACGTTTCACACGAAACTGGAATTGACGGAAAGCTTCTACGAAAGGCATACCCTCAATATCACCAATAGTGCCACCCAATTCCACAATACAAACTTGGGGTTTGGAATTACCTCTAACAGGAGTTTCTGCAACACGTTCTACCCATTCTTGAATGGCGTCCGTAATGTGAGGTACCACTAAAAGTATTTTATTATAAAATTTTTTTTTATTTAATTTTAGGAAATAAATCATTAATTACCTTGAACAGTTTTACCCAAATACTCTCCTTTACGTTCCTTTTCTATAACCAACTGATAGATTTTACCCGTGGTAATGTTGTTATCACGATGCAAAGTTACATCGAGAAAACGTTCATAATTACCCAAATCTAAATCCACCTCACCGCCATCATCCAAAACATAAACTTCACCTAAAAAAAAAACAAATAATTGAAATACATACAATACAATAATCAGAAAATAAAAGAAAAATCTCAAAGAACCAAAAATTATTTAATAAATAGAAAGTAAAATAAAATCTAATCTTAAACTTAAATAATTTTTTAATTCGACAGTAAGTTAAATCTTGTAAAAATAGAATACAAATAAAAAATAATACTACATACACATTTTTCAAAGAAATTAAGGTAAAATTAAAAAATAGAAACCGTATCTTACCTCAAACTTAGACACTTTTAGCCGAAATTTGACTGTAATTCCTAAAAATTTATTCAAGCTAAAATTTTAAATTCTAACCTAAAAGTTTTTTTTTTTTTATTTTAAACCTTTAAAATAAAACTTCACTCAAACATTTACAACATAAATCCATCAATAAATTCTTTATTTTTTAATCATTTACATTTTATTTTTAGTAATCAATTAAATTACACAATATTAAATTTCAAATAAATGCTTGAAATATGTTTTAAATTTGTAAGAAAAATAAGCAAATAAACTAAAATATTTAAAACTAACAAACAAAATTCTGAGAAAATCTTAAATATTTACAAAAATTAAAGAAAAAAATTAAATACATAAAACTTAATTTGAAATTAATTCTTTAAATTTCTCTGTTTTCGTTATTCCTATAAATTACACTGTTTTTTATTTTAAATATTTATAATAATGACTTTGGTTTATTTGGACTCTTCCAGGTCCTCCTTGTACAACTCTTTAAATATTAATTTTTGTATTTTAGTGCGTATGCGCAACTTTTGTGCTGCTGTCAGTTGTTTCATATACGGATGCAGTGACAGTAAATAATGATAATCATCGTCTTCGGGTACCAGGGGGGTAGGAGTTGAGGTATCCATTGTAGAGGAACCGTTAAAATTACTATCTTCCGATAAGCGTGGTCGTTTTAATTTTAAAGCCGGTATCAAACCATTTGTATACGAATGTTTCGTAAAATTTAAATATTCATGACTTCCATGTAAACAATTGGAGGCATTAAGAGAAAAATCTTCGGATCGGTCTTTACTCATGACCCCGTTAGCGTTAGGAGGTGGATGATGTGCTTTATTGTAAAGTGGCGGTGGTGAAACAGAACGTATTTTTTGCTGTACAGCTACTGAGCCAATACAAGTGTTAGGAAAAACCATTGCACTGGGCAATGTTGAGGCTGTGGGGTGGTTAAGGGCTGAAGCAGCCGCCGCTGACACCCCATTCATTGAAGCTAAAGTTGCTGCGACAGCCAGTGCTGTGGTGTGAGCTATTGGAGGCGAGGTTTGAAATACATTTAGGGTGGAAATGCAAGAAGAAGAATTAGAAGAGGAGGTGGTACTTGATACTGACGAAGCTGAGGAAAATAAAGAGGCACCTGTAACCCCCACTGTAGTGGTTGCAGTAGTATTGGGAGCATTTGTAACCAAACATAAACCAGTGCCGGTGGTAGTTGAGGATATAGTAGTGGCCTGCTGTAAAGGCTGGCCTGTTGGTTGCATTGTTGTGGTGGTGGTAGTGGCCGCTTCTAATGTTTGAGCATTTTGGTCCAGGGATTTTTTAGACAAATCTTGCACTTCTTTATCTATATTCTTAAGTAAATTACGTGTATCTTCTGTTTTTATGATGGCACCAGGTAATGTAGCCATGCTGGTGGTCAATGGTTGCGAATGAGCTGCAGGTGGTGTAGTTTCTGTTACTTCATCTTCATCCTCCTCAACATCATCTTCATCGAATTCTTCATCACTGTCTTGTATACGCCTTATAAGACCATTTGTTAGATCTGGTTCTACAACGGTTTTCTCACAATCCTCACTTTGTTGGGCAAAAAAGAAAGTCTGATCGGGTTCACTTTTGGGAACACGATGGCGCATGTGTTCGGCTAAAACGAAAACGATAAAACTTTTAGTAAAAATCATATCTTAAATTTGTTAGAAATCACAAATTTTAGAATATTTTTCCTTGAGATTGAAATGATTAATTTTAGTTTAAAAAGACACCCTCCACTTACTCAAAAATAACAAAGCATAATAGTGTATCCATTTAGATTCAAATGTTGCAGGTTCTACCAAAAAATCTCCTGTTTCCGAGCGCGGTATACGTTTATATTCTACACGAAAATTATCACGTAAGCCTTTCCATTTAGCTTTGAGTACAACTTCTACGGAAAAATTAAGATATTTTAAAATATGTTTATACATATGTAAGTATGTATGTTAGTATATTTCAACCAAATAACAAATAGAAAATCATACTTACTAGGCAATTTATGTTCCGCCGATAGTTCATCCCACATCTGTTCCAAAAACGCTTTATTACAATGAAAATTACGATTCCATATTGCAGGTCGCTGTTCAACATCGCGTATAAATTGTTCTACATTTAAAACAATTGTTGATTTTTTTGGTGCCATGGTGGTGGCGTTGTTAAGTAAAGAGGCTATTTTGTTGATTTTTTATACAAGCAGTTTGGCGTTTTAATTTATTTAATTATTTATAAGACAAATTGTGATTTAATTTAGTTTATAAAAGGATTTTTCACTAGAAAATTGAGTTATTTTAAAAAATTTTAGATTTTTTTATAAAATTATTTGAATTTTTGATCATTTTATATAAATTTATACCACATACAGTGTCGGAAAAAAATAATAGGGAAACAAAAACTGTTGATTAGTTTCTTATATTTAAATTAGGTTTTCATAAATGAGGCTATCAGCGCAAAAGTGGTGCAATACCAGACTACTTATTATGAGATAATAAGTTAACACTACTCTTGCACTATAGTACTTGATTGTAACGGCCCGTGCAAAAACTATGTTTCTAGCGCTATCTGTTTTGGATACAAGCAGTTGGCTTAGGCCCAGAACAGAAGGTGAAACGCAACTGCAACGAAACCCTTTAAAACTAGTTTCAATCGTTTTCCACACACCCTGCAACCTAAATTGTACCAAAATGTAATGAAATTATCACAATCATTTCGATTTTCTTTGATAACAGTTTCCTGCACGCCGATTTCAATGCAACTGATTGCCAATGCATTTCAAACCGGTCTCAAAATGGTAGCGTCATGTGTGGTCCCTCAAAGGAGTCTATGGCATACACTCAAATGAAACTCGAAAATAACAAGAAGTTGCAGCTTCATTGCAGTTGCGTTTCACCGTCTGTTCTGGGCCTTACTCAACTATTGCACTGTAAAGAACAGTGCAAAGAACATATCTCACACCAGAACCGTAACCAAATTAAGTTGTGGGTTACACCACTTCTGCGCTGATAACCTCAAATAAAACAAAACTAGCTAAAGCTATTTAATTTGTCTACACCAAAAAAATTTACAAAATTTATGTAATTAAAAAAATATGGAAAAAATAATAGGGAGATTTTAGTTTTGTTATTTTTTGCTCAAGAAACCAAATTTTATTTTAATATTTAATAAAACCCCTTCATTTTTATTCCTTTTTTGCATAGCCGCTTCATTGAATTCACGAGATTAGCGCATATATCCGGGGAAATTGAGTACTAGAGAGATCGATTATTCGACTTTTTCAAAAATTGGTTTTCAAATATTCCGAATAGTTCGGTTAAGCATTTAAAAAATAACTGACAAACCGGTTTAATCGAATAAATTAAAACGCAAAAATCATATTAGTTTTGAATACAAACAAAACAACTTACTAAAGGCCCAAATACACTTGTCAAATGCTTGTCCAGCCGGCGAACTCATCGTGTACGTGTGCTTGACGAATTATTCGCCGTCATATGTAAATTATTTGATTTTCCATCCAGCATCGTCGGTGTGACACATACAAACATATTTTCACTAATACTACCACAATGCTTGATGATTATTTTGATCAATGTATTTGGGCCTAAGGTAAGGAATCAGCAAAAACGTTATTATTAAAAAATATAATAGGAATATCGTCCCTATTACTTTTTCCGACACTGTATGTATTGTTTTGATTTTTTATTTTTTGCTTTTGTTTCAATATAAAATTTAATTGTTTACATTTCAGCGACAATTTGTTATTTATTGATTCAGAGAGACAGAGAGAGAGTAAGAGGGAGTTTACACGGAGTCTTTTCAGACATGTTTGTTTTTGACATTCTCTTTTGAACATGCTATTGTCTTTTCACGATGTCTTTCCAAACATGTCTGTTTTCCTGTATATTAGTCTAATTTACATATATGTACATACAAATTAAAAACATGGAAATTCATATAAACAAACATGAAAACTCATTTCATGTCTGTTTGGCAACCCCTCTTTCTTCTCTAACCCGATCGCCTACAAACAAAACAAACGTGTTTGTTAGACATGTCTGAATAGACACCGTGTAAACTCCCTCTAAGAGGTAGTTTACATGGAGTCTTTTCAAACATGTCTGTTTTTGACATTCTCTTTTGGACATCTTCCAAAAACCTCTTGTCTTTTCACGATGTCTTTCCAAATATGTCTGTTTTCATGTATGTATAATAGTCTTATATACATATACATACAAATTAAAAACATGGAAATTCATATAAACAAACATGAAAATTAATTTCATGTCTGTTTGGCAGCCCCTCTTTCTTCTCTACCCCGATCGCCTACAAACAAAACAAACGTGTTTTTTAGACATGTCTGAATAGACACCGTGTAAACTCCCTCTAAAGAATAGAAGCTAGGGCTGCCAGACTTGGGGATTTATCCCCAAAGTTGGGGATTTCATGCAAGAAAAAAGGACATGGAATATCATTTGGGGATTGGGGATTTTTTGGGGATTTAAGAAAAATAATCGGGGATTTTACACATTTTCAATATAATTTCCCTTCTTTTATTACACTCAAAAAGCTCAGTGCTTTTCATATAAATTATACTAAACGTTCAATCACTCGTCTTGTAAAAACACTTCATTAAAAAAAAATCTAAAACCGTTGAAAACACATACAATTTTGGACAATTTTTATGCAAATATGTCTTCCCGAAAAAATAACTAAATATGAAAGACAATAGGTATAATAAAGTTTGGGAAATACATATGTATTTTTATTGTTAATTTTAAGGATGGCTAAAACCGATTGAACAAGCTCCAAATTCTTATAAATTGACTCATTCGTCTTCAAAAACAGCATATTGTTCTGCTTATAATTCCTCACTGGAATCGCATTAAAAGGATTTAAAAAAACATGCCGAAACCAGTCGCTACAAACAAAATAAAATAATTTTTTTTTACTAAAAATTTTTATGTGGGGATTTTTGGGGATTTCTTATTAAAATTTTTCTTACTATTTTTTTAAAAAAAATTTAAATTTGGTCAGAAAAAAATCAATAAAAAAATATTAACTTTTTAAGTTATATTTTTTTTTTTGTTATTTGGGGATTTTTCACAGTTGAACTAAAACTGAATTTTGTTGAAGAAGTCACACAAAGGCGTGATAAAATAATCGGATAAAATAAAATAAATACATATTTTAATAAAAAATAATAGACCTCAAGCTTAACAAAATGAAGGTCGAACAATAGACAATTCAAAAAATTCCTTTAATTTAAGTTTTATTCAACTAATTTTTTATTTACAACTGTCAGTCATATTGAGTGTCCTAAAGTTAAATAAATATTTACATAGGTACCTACATATTTTTTTTAATTCTTCTAAGTGATAAAGAAGATGAAACACAACAAAGTGCATGGATTTTGTTTGATGATAATGATGAAGATATGTAGATAAAGTTGTAAAAGATGATATTTAGTATGCTGTGTCTGAAGCGAAGAGGCTTTTGTACGTTGCCGGCATGGAAACCAATAAGCATTGTATGAGAAGTAATTGTGTAGTAAAATTGAAAAAAAAAAAATTGAAAAATAGGGAAGACAGAAAGAAGTATTCGTAAAAAATAAGAAAAACTTGCAAACGCCTCGACATTTTGGTGTGAAGAAATAAAAAAACCTCCTGTCAGCCTACAAAGTAAAAAAACAACCGTACGTACATACATAAATACAGTAGCCAGCAAAACTAACACAAAAGTACTTTATTAAACTTGGTTTTTATTTATTATATACATACTTATGTATAAATAAGTACTTAAAAAAGAAAATCAACAAAATATAAAAAAGCGAACTTTCAATTCTCTCATTTACAAAAGTGCATCAACGATTCGGCGCGTTTTACCTTCACATGACTTTCATGGTCGAGAACCACTAAAGAAACCCTTTATTAGCAAAAAAAAATAAAAGTTCACGATTAGCGTTTGCAAAGACCCACATTTCCAAAGAGCCAGAGTTCTGGAATACGGTCATATTTTCAGATGAATCGAAATTTAATATATTCGGGTCAGATGGAAGGTCCTATGTCTGGCGGAAGCCAAATACTCAGCTGCAATCAAAAAACCTTCGCGTCACAGTCAAGCATGGATGAGGAAACGTGGGCTTGCATGGCCGCAGCGGGTGTTGGTAAATTAGTTTTTATTGAAGGAAATATGGACAAAACAATGTATTTAAACATCCTCAATGAAAATTTGGGTCTAACAAGAAATTTTCGTTCTTACCAAGATAACGATCCCAAGCACAAGTCCAATGTTGTTCAAACATGGCTAATATGGAACTGTCCCCATTTAATGGAACCACCGTGATCGTAAATTTATGGGCGTTATTGGAAAATAATATAAGATATTACCAAATTTCCAGCAAAGAAACGTTGAGAAGTGTTTTAATCAATGAGTGGAACAAAATAACGGCCGAAACCACACAAAAATTGGTGGGCTCGATGCCAAATCGGCTAAAAGCAGTTGTAGACCAAAACGGTTATCATACTAAATACTAATTTAAACATTAAATATAAATAAATACCATTAAAAAATTTGTATTCACAATTTGTTGCATCAAATAAGCTGGCTGCTTCATTTAAAAATTAAGTTAAGCTTCGTACAGACGATGGTCAGATCTTACAATATTGGTAAGCAGCGTTGCTTAAATTGCATTAAAATTGGCTAAAATGTCTTACAACTGTGTGAACATTGTTAGCTCATTTGTATTTGCAGATGTGCAAAATTAATGCATCTGACAATGGACCATTGTCAGAAAAATTTTGCTGTTGGCAACGCCTGCTTACAATATTGTAAGATCTGACCATCGTCTGTACGAAGCTTTATTTTTGTTTTTCTTACTTTTCTTTAAGATATCAGCTAATATGAAATAAATAGTTTTGAAGTAAGAAGTATTGTTAATAAAGTGGCGTTTTTAATTTTCAAAAAACAAAAATAATTTTAAAGTTATATGGATTTTAATGTATTAATTTTGCTTGCATCAAATAAGCTGACAATCACTGTATACTAAGGTGTCCCAAAATTTTTGTCAGATGCTCAAGCATAATTTGAAAGCTTATAGGGTCCAGTATTTTTGGATTTTTTTTTTAGATTTTTAGGAAGATGTTTAGAGGTCGCGCAAATCAAGTCTTTGTAAAAAATCTGGTTTTTCGGCATTTTTTCAAACTTGACTCATAACTTTGTCAATAACCACGTTCATTTAATTTTTGACCGAATATTTCTAAAGAAAATTTCCCAAACTTTATTTCCATATGCAAAAACTTTAAGTTCCGGCAATATTTTTGTCCATTACGATTCCACATATTAAGTAACAAATTCTGCAAAAAACGGGTTATTAATTTTGAAATTTATATGAAAGGTATAAAAACCAGAGACGCGATTTTGAATACCGATAAGTTGCAATTAAGAAAAACAAAAATGGAATTTTGTCCCACAGTTTCCGAGTTACACTATTGTTATAGTTTGTTCCTTAAAAATGGTGATACTTTTCTCGTTATAGTTATTGTATATTTCCATAAATTTTTATAGCTAGGTTTTAACTGTCATTAACTTCTGACATTTATTGATCTAAATCGTTACACGCTGTCATTTTCACTTTCTATTTTATGTATGCTCCAGAAGCTATCAATCGGGTTCGCTGGATGATGAAAATGATATATTCTTTGAAAATATGCATTTTCCGAAACCAGTTGCAATCTTATGTAGACAAATCAACAGTTGATGCCTTGCTTGAATTTAGTTCATTTATTTTTAAAATATATATCAAATATTGGTACCACTGCCCTCGATACGATCCTTTCAATGATCTGAGCCTATTAAAGGAATTGGATAGTTATAAAATTATTAATAAAGCAGTTGCAAAAGCCTCGCTTAAAACTTTTCTAGGTCATCAGTGGTACTTAACTCCGAAATTGGCTGCCTCAGCGTTTTTTGATGAACGTATCGACACCAAAACTTTGCACTTAATGACACAAAAACTTGCAGATACTCCATGCAGCGATTATGATGTAGCAAATGTAACTTTAACAGAAGAAAACTTTAGAAATAAAGATATTCAACAATTCATTTCAAAAGCCAGTATAACTTTTTTTGAAGCTTGCAATATTTCAATCGATTATTTAAAAATAGATCCAGAGAATTGGAAAGCCAACAAGTCATTTCAAGAGGTAAAGAAAAAAGTTCAACAAATACAAGTGGTAAATGATGTGGCAGAACGAGGTGTGGCTTTGGCTAATACTTATATTATTGTCACAACTTCTGAAACTGATTACCAGAGTTTATTGCAAGGTATATAACTACATCGCAAGAACCTCAATAAATGATTTTTCACAGAGCAAAAGAAAAGTTTTTTTTTTGTTGATTGGGTTCACCAATGGCAAACAGCTTATAATAACATATACTGGGTATAAAGATAAAAACGGGTATAACTCAGGAACGGTAAGAACAAATTTAAAAATTGTTTTTTCATATTAATTAGAATTAATTTGTCTTTCAAACTGCATCATTAGTTTTCGTTTTTATTAAAACTTAAAAAGTTGTAAAGCGTTATTACAAAATTTTTTAAAAAATTACGAAAAATTGTAATTAAGGGGATCTAAATGAGAAAACTCATCACCAAAACTTATAATTTTTTCACACAGGAATAAAGCTTGGATACTTTTCTTTAAAACTGTTTCCACAGGAGTGAAGAAACTCGTGGTATTAGCCAAGTTATAAGTAAAGTTAAAAAAAGGCCGAAAACTCCGTTTTTTTTATGAAAACTCGATTTACGCGACCTCTAAACCTATTCCGAAAATTCTTAAAAAAAAATCAAAAATACTTTACCCTATAAGCTTTAAAATTTTAACTGAGCACCTATGAAAATCAGAAAGAAAAAATTTTTTGGGACACCCTACTGTATACCCGTAACTATGGTGCGATAATAACAGAAAGTTATGTATACAAAAACTTTTATTAAGATATAAATAAATCTACTATGTATGTACATATGTGCCGCGCTCACTTCTCCCATTCTGGCCACATTTCGTCGGATGTTGTGTATTGATAACCGATATGCTTGTACCTAATTTGGCAAATTTGGCTCTTGCCGTTCTTCATATACAGAAATCTATAATGTCTTTGTACGGGAGGTGCCACGCCCTCAGCTCTACTTCTGCCCACATTTTGTCGGATGTTGTATATTGTTAACCAAGATGCTTTCACCTTTTTTGGACACTTTGGTTATTGCCGTTCTCTAGATATACATAAATCTATAATTTCTTCGTAAAGGAAGTGCCACGCCCACTTGTCCAATCCCGCCCATATTTTGTCGGATGTTGTGTATTGATAACCAAGAGCTTGGACGTAATTTGGAAACTTTGGCTCATGCCGTTCTCGAGATACATAAAAAAATAAAAAATGCAACTTAAAGTCATCGTATGAACGCAAATGATTTTTGGAAGTTGCTTCAAAATGGAAGCAAGAAAAAAATGGCGCTCGTATTTCTAATCTTTGCTTTTTCAAACTAAAGCTCTTTTTAAAGCTTATATTCTTTTAATGCAAGAGGGTTAAGGTGAAAAGGGAAGATCAACAAATCAAATGGCTTTGACGTATAAAAAAAAGCCGCTTAAAATACATATCGGTTCTTTATTGCATCATATTCATATCTCATAAAAAATTGATTTTTTAAAATATAAAGAAGATATGAATGAACACTTTTGCTTAAGTAAATTAAAATTTTTGATTTTTTGAGGTATGATTATGTTGCAATAGAGGAGCGATTTGTACATACTCATGCACACTAATTCCCCTGCGGGAAAGATAAGTAAGTATGTATGTAGTAAAGAGGCTTTTGGCAGACATAAGGCATCCCAGCCTCATTTGAACTTAATTTCTAATTGAATGCTAACCCCGTGCATTCTCGAATCCACTTTGAAATATTCAAGAAGGCCTTCATAAATAAACAAGAATTAACTGTTGATGATGAGTATTTTTTTTTTAAATTAAGAATATACCTATGTACCTATAAATAAATAAAAATAATTATAAAATGTAGGTGGGTATTACGATTCGGGCAGACCTTTTCTTAGAATTTTAACAGTGATGTAAAATATTTTTTAAAAAGACATTCTAAAAGACTTTTTCAAAGAAGGCAGAGAGAAATGAGTAAACGTTTTTTTAAAATGCGTTTGTTTAAGGTACACACAGAAAAAAATACCAATGTTAAAATAACATGGCGAAATGTTGATTGAGAATCATGGTAAATTTCTGCTAAAGTATGCCCTATATTTAAATTTATCATTATTTCATATTAATTTTAAATGAAAAATATTAAAATAACCTTAAATCACGTTTATTTAATATTATTCACTGTTAAAATAACATTGTTCAATATTGAATCCCTAAAAACATGTTTTATATTAAAATCAAAAGTGTATCTTGTTAAATTAACATGCATACAAACTTAAGTACGTAATTTTTTTTTATTTTCATGTTTAAAATATGTTATAAAAAGAAGACAATTCCCGTATTCTTTTAATTAAAATTATTTAGTTAAATAGTACATCAAGTTTTCAAAGTAGAATGATGACGAAAACCATATCGGGCCATTCTGCTGATGCTTCTGTTAACAAAGGAGATACAAAATAAGTGAAACATGTGTTTACAGGGGTAAGTTGTGTGTTGTCTTCACACTGTTATATCAGACTCCAACCAATTTGTTTCTACATGAAATTCACTTTATTTCAACTTGAAATAACTTTCATTCAGCGTGATTCGGATTGTTATTTCAATATAAATGACATTTTGCGCTAACTTTACTGCAATGTTAAATTTACATGTATTATAGTTATTTTAAAAGGAAAAAATGTTGTTCGCAAGTTATTGAAAAATCAAGTTAAATTAACATGAAACAACAATGAAGCAAAATCACTACTGAAAAATGTAAAATTAACCTTGTTTTGAACGAATTTACATTGATTTTTTTCTGTGTGTATGGAATTGCTTGCAATTTATCCCGCTGGGTCATTTTAGGTATACGAAGGTACATATCGTTAGCTAAAATGCAAAAGGACGTAACTAACAAAAATATAATTTTACAGGAGAAGCAAAAAACTTTATTAAATGAAAACTATAAACATGTCAGAAAAGATGCGTTAATGAGTCATCCATGGAATTCTTTCAACAGTTTTCAAAGGAAACCATTTCATTATATTTTGTTGAAAAAAATGAGTAATTACGTAGTTTTTCATTTATTAAATAAACACACTTGTAGTTACGTCCTTTTGTTTTCTGTTAATAAAAGCGCAATTTTTGATCGCAGAAGTGTAAAATTTTGTGAAGACATGTAGTTCAATGGCATTTATAATAATCAATCAAAAACACGATTTTCAATTTTTTGTTAGTTACGTCTTTTTGCATTTTAGCTAACGATATGTATATGTACGTATGCACATACATATGTATGTACATTTTGCTCTGATTGTATTTCTTCTGCTACTATAGTAGCAGGTAGTAGAAGGTCTTCTGAGTTTTAACGCTGGGTAGTTTTGACAATGATGACGAATAGTGTCGAGTATACCTTAAGCAGAATTTACAACAACAATCATTTTGACAAGCTTACGAGCACAACAGCAATTACTTCAAACAAAATATGTACTACATACCGCTCATTTGCTGCAACATCGTCATTACTCATAAATATAAACTTTACATTAAACGACTTTTGAATTTACACACAACATAATGGAAAAAGGAAGTTTTATTAAGGGTTTAAAAAACTGCAGTCGAAAGCAAAAACTGTCAAACTAAAATCGAAAATTTATGTACAACTTTTTGCTTTTTGTGTTGGCTTGACAGCGACTGTTTACATTTAATGAATCAGAAGTAAAAACAACAGTTTTTTTTTGCCAATGACAAATAAAGCCTAGTACTCTGTTCAAATTTGTGAAAAATATTGAGCAACATTTATTATTTCACACCAAGGCGAATTCATACAAGGTGGTCTTATTTTGAAAACGTTTTACAACACTGTTAAACATTTTAACGTTGTGTCAAAAATTCAAAGAAATATTTAATTTTGTTTTTATATTAAATTGTGTTTGTTTGAAATTTTATAACTTAAAAAAGTTTTAAATTTCACAATTTTAATCGAAAATTAAAGAATTTAGTTACGATTCCCTAGAACCAACAGGACGGTATACCATTTTGACACAAGGTTAGTAATCAGCTGTTGCTTACGAAGCAAGATAAGTTCACCTTGTGTAAATTCGCCTTGTTTCACACGAAAATATTGACATGTATCGATGTTACCTATCATGCGAGTTTGTACAATTTGCCGATTTTATTCCTGCAAAGTATGCGACATTGTTTTGCGTATGTAAACAAACCCCACATGTATTTTACTAAAAAATAATTTTTTTTTTTTTTAAATTCAATAAAAAAGAAAGTAAATATGGATAAAAAACTGTTACCGGTTGTGTTATATTACTTTTTTTATTTCTTATTAAATAATCAGTTCATCCTTTTTTGCTTTTGCTTAAAATTCCACGTGAAAAAGGTGCAGCTCTCAATCTGTAAAGGCCAGTTTACACGGTAATACAATGTATTACGACATTGCAAAAAATGATGTAGAATGAGAAAAATCGTATCATGTAAAAGCAAAATGTATTGAGTAATAGAGAATACGAATACAAAATCTGACAAGGTATTTTTAAACATGAAAATTCTATTGCCCATACATTTTCAATATGTACAACAAACCGACCAAAGCGATCTGTCAAATAAGATTTTCCAGCCGGTTGTTGTTCAATTCGCACATAAAAAACGCTTGACACTCTTATTAAGGTTGCTCGGTTACACACTGTTTAAAATACTGCTCCACAGTTACACAAAAGCAAAGCTAAATTTAAAAGCAAAAATTAAAAAATGTTGTACTTTACTCCCTTTAAACCAAACGAAATTACAAAAAAAATATACTAGGTATTAAAAAACCTTAACTCCACTCTGGTAAAATTGTAAACTGAAATGGTAGCAAGAGCTTTGTAGGTTGTATAAGCGCCAGCAACGTTTTCAATAAGAAGAAATTCAGCCTGCCAAGCGTAAAAGGAAACTAAAAGAAAACAAAAATCAACTAACCAATTCCTACGCACACCTCATATAAAAAAAATCACACACAGACCTTAACTAAGCAAATAACTGTACGAAAAACCCAGCATAACAATCATTCATTCAACAACATTTCACTTAAAAAGCAAAAACAACGTTTAGCATTAACAACAACCAGTGTTGACAGGTAATTTTTTTCTTCCCCCCAAAAAAAATTAAACCCCATGCACCAAATTTAAGTTACATATTTTGAAAAAATCCACCACCTCATGTAAAAATTAGATAATACACCCAGAGAAAAAAAATTTTTAAATATGGTCACCTTCAACAATACTATTTTTAAAGAAAATTTTAAGCATATTATGTTTCATTTAACCATATTATTGTCAACGACAACCATAAATTGGTTGAATTAGTCATCCATCAAGAAGCCACAAACATATTATGAGCAGGGTTGTCAGATTTTTGTAAGCATCATCGCCAAACCAGATGTCAGAAATCGCCAATAATCGCCAAACGTCAATTTTGTTCAGTTTTTAAAAAATTTTTTTTTTTTTTTAATTAAATTTTGCATACAAAAAACGCTAGTATAATACTTCAGTCAAAAATCGCCAAAAACTGAGAAAAATACAAAAAATTCGCCGAAAGTAAATTTTGTGTTGTTTCTGTAATTTTTTTTTAAATACCATAAAATGGCGATCATACATGTATTCAGTTAAAAAACTGCAGACTCACCGATTTCATTACTGGAGTTTTGACCTGCATACATACTACATATTTGAATTAAATAGTGACTGAATATAAAATTGTTGTATGCGATATACAAATAAATAAATAAATATGATAACAAAACAAAAACATGTGAAAAAAGTTGCAAGTTTTTTATGTAAGCAATGATAACAAAAAATGACAAGCTGTTAAACAAAATCGCCCAAATAATATAAGTGGTAAAAATAGCCAAGTTAATCGCCATAAAAGTCGCCAGTCGCCAAATGGAAAATCCCATCGCCAAACACGTTTCAAAATCGCCACGTTTGGCGAGAAATCGCCATATCTGACAGCCCTGATTATGAGTGCCTCCGAACATGTTAGAAAAATTTACCAAGTGCAAACAGCTCAGCTGTTTTAAGATAAATAGCGAACTTAAAGTTTAAATTTTATAAAAGTTATCGACAAAAAATTAAGATATAGGTACATATGTCAAAAAAAATGTAAAATTCTTCAACTAAAATTGACATTTCAAGCTGGAAATATTAAAAGTGTTGTTGTTTAGTGGTAAATTCAGCGATTAACCGCTTTTTGTTTGTTTTGTTTTTATGTTTCTCATAAACAAAAAAATTGACACCATTTAATATAATAATAAAAAAACAAAATCATAAGAAAAGTAAAACTTAAAAAAAAATTTTGTTTACATTTTTTATAGTTTGCTCTTTCCAACATTTACTGTTTCTTTCTAGGTATCAATTCTACATTAATCCAATGAATAAAAAATGTAGTTTCATAAGGGCTGAGCTAAAACAAAAACCCCTTTATCTGGTGGATAACCCCTAAACTGGCAACTCTGACGACAACATCATCATTATGAACATTCTAACCATCTTTAAACATCAACATACAATAAGAACAACAAAACAAAACAACATTTTGACGATAATATTCGTTTGTAGTCAATTCATCTCCACCACATTTTTCTCTTTAACACCCAACCGACTATCCCCTTACAAAAATACACACACACACATAAATAAAGGGAACATAAGAGTAAAAGCAAGCATGACATGCAGGATTGATAAAGTTGGTACAATTGTACTTTTGTTGGTACAATTCAAAACTAAAAAGTACGCTGGTACTCCCGTGACTCATTTGGTACTATTTAACATTTTTCAATCCTACTTATTTATAATTGATATAAAATGGAAGCCCGTATTTACCGTCACATGAATATAAACGGAGTTTACTGTATGGTGCCAATAGTCTTGCAAAAATGCAAAATGTCTTAGCTTTTTTTATGAAATCTAAGGGAAACTCTATTTTTTGTTGTTGGATTTAACAAAACAGCTATGATATTTTGTAAGACCATTTGCACCAAAAACTGAACTCCGCTATTGTGAATTTGTACTTGTTCATTGAACGATTGCTTATGCCACATTCTAAATTAAGTATCAGCAGCAGCATATAAAAGTGCATTTACTGATGATATTGACTGACAAGTTTTTAAAAGATATAGAAAACTACTTCTAGTAGAAAAGACGACTTCCTCTCAATTCAACATTATTTTCGAACAAATTGATAATACATATTTTCAAATATTCGTCAACAAGATGGTTGTCCGCAGCGTTTAAAAAACTGCAGTCAAAGTAGAAAACCTGCCATTTCTTCCACTTCTTCATCTATCATTGGCTAAAAGAAACTGTTTCTTATACTTCAAATACATTAAATGTAAATACTTGCTGTCAACCAACTCAAAAAGCGAAAAGTTTTACATAAATTTTCGTTTTTTGTTCGACAGTTTTTGGTTTCGACTGAAGTTTTTTCAACCCTGGTTGTCACATCAAGAAGTAATCAACAGAATTTTGGAACAGTTAGAACGCTTAAAAATTTTATTTTCGTTTAAAATTCGAGATGGCATTTTATGAAATATGTATTCTTAAATTTTCCACAAAAAAAGGCGATAAATTCAAAAAAGTGTACGAAAACGCTCTCTGGCGGCAATCAAAAGTAAAAATAAATGAAGTTCTCGACCATAAAACCGCATGATACAGGTCTGGTTAGACCAAATATAATTTGTTTGCCTCTATTCCTGAATATTTTAGAAAACTAACTATTTGAAAATCCGGGGTTCGAAATTCGTATTTGACCTACGGTTTCTTTGACACAAGAACAAGAATCGCGATGGGCTTTTAACGCGAAAAAATTTTACCCACCCTATTATTATGTTTAAATAATGATCATGTATTTTATGCTATCTATAGTTTACATATACAAATGAATTTTAATTAACTTTTATTTTTGTTGTATTAAATTTTTGTTTTTAAAAATAAATTAAATAAAATTTGTAAAAAGAAAAGATTTAGTACTATTGGGGCCGAGAAAGTACGATTTTAAAAGTTCGTTGGTACGATATTGGTTTTCTCATTTATCATCCCTGATGACATGTGTTGTTAAGCTTAGCTATGAAAAAGAATAACAACAACAACTACTGTTGGGGAAAAAAATAAGCAAAACAAAAATCGTAAACAGAGAATATAAGCAATAGATAGAGGGTAGAGAAAAACGGTATAAATGGAAGAAATATTGAAATACATAAATAAAAAATACTAGCAACAATGTTTAAAGTTTAAAGGCCCAACCACAATGTGCTTAAGTTGGCTTAAGCAAATGTGCGAATACATGTAAATCACATGAGGCAAACCATATTGAACTTAGGGAAACTTTTTGTAAAGTTTTACGAAATTGTCATTTGCTTCAGCAAAGTGCGAAACAGATCGCACATTCCGTACTGAAACAAATGTGTTTTGATTTTGTTTTTTTTTAATACATTTGAGGGTTTTGGTTGGTTTTTGACAGTAGGTTTAGCCCGGCTATGCATATTATGGTTGCACCTTAGGCCTGGTACTCTGTTCAACATTTCACGTGAAATGCTGTCAAAAGCATATGAAAAAAACTTGTGCGGAATATCTATGAAATAATGTTGATAGAGTTGTACTCTGTTCATTTTGTGAAAAAGTTCCGAAATGTTTCTGGCAACATTTTTTTACAACTGCGAAATAATGTAAGCTGCACGTATTTCACGTGGAATTTTAAGCAAAAGCAAAAAAGTATGAACTCATTTTCAAATAAGAAATAAATAATTACGACAACACGATCGGTAGCAGTTTTAATCTATATCTACTTTTTTTTATTAAAAAAAAAATAATTTTTAGTAAAATACATGTGGCGTTTGTTTACATCAGTGACGGGCACATTTGCAAATCCTATGTACGCGTGCATAGGAATAAAAATGCTGCTTGTGAGCCGTCGACAGTGTCGACTCGACACATGTACACTATAAACTTCTTTGTGTGTCTGTGACAATATACGTTCGGCTGTTGCTTTGTTGTTATTTCGTCAACACAAGCATAAATGTGATAGCATGTGTGTGCCCTTCACTGGTTTACATACACAAAACAATGTCGCATACTTTGCGAGAATAAACACGACAAATTGTACAAACTCGCATGATAGGTAACATTGATATATGTAAAAAATTTCGAGTGAAATAAATAATGTTGCTCAACATTTTTCACAAATTTGAACAGAGTACTAGGCTTTAAACTTTAAACACATTGGCTGAGAAAAGTTAAAAGGGATTCTTCATGAAACGGACTTACAAAAAAAAGTACATACATACATACATATAGGTATTTTGCCGCAATCTTTATAACTATTTGGCATACAAATACCTCTAGTAGATACCTACATAGCGTTTGTGCCAAATATTTTTTAGTACGATGTTTATTTTTTGAGTTATGGGGTGTTGCCGTTTTTGAAAAATAATTTTTTTTTAATTATTGTTACCAACTAGAAACAAATAAAATAAAATAACTAAGATAAGTGATTCTTATAAGAAATCGTTGATCGTTTGATCTTTTCAAAAAAGCTTGAAAAACACAGTTTTTCACCTGTATACCGTATATGACCAATTTACAATAAATTTTTCTAACATCTTTTATTTTTTGTTTACGAATATTAGCCTAAGGGTCCTTATTATACTGTAAAAGTTTGAGAATGTGATATCCAAAAGTTTAAGAGTTATGCCAATTTCTTCACACGCGTAACGACGTTTACGCTGTCTTACGTAGCAACTTATGCAACTCAACCACAAATAGCTAAGTTGATGGCACATCATTCCGACAATCAATTACCCTTAGCTTCTTGGTGTCACATTTAATGGTCTGTTTTGGTCTAATGCGCATGCTACAGCTATCTGCAATAAGATGAGAAGTAGGAACAAGGTCCCCAAGCAAATGGCCGACAGCACTCGGGGAACCGACAAAGATCCCTTTTTTACAAACTACAAAGCATTACGTCGGTTGTTGATCAACTATGCAGCACCAGTTTAGTCATTGAATGTGAGCGAGTCGCAGTGGATGAACTGTGACAGGTTGTCTGCTCGTTTTCTGTAAATTACATACATGGGAAGACGAAGATCATACACCTGCGACGACACAACTTTATACTGTCGAAGAAGTATCTGCTTGATGATCGCCGTAGCCACCCCAACTACTACCTTCTGAATATACTACCCCCTCCCAGGCAAGTTATGAAATTTCTTCGAGATCTAGAGCGCAAGGTCCCAAAATTACAAAAAAGATCAAAGATTTTAACAGGCAGACCTTAGTAACGCTGAAGTCGTTACTCATTACAGAGTGAACATCGTACTAGGAGCTCATTTTAATCAGAGCCTCAAGTCGTATTTGATGACAACGACACAACCACCTGTTCCGCGTTTAACTACACCCAGAGAAAAAACATGTTAAAATATGGTCACCTCCAACAAAACTATTTTTAAAGAAAATTTTAAGCATGTTATGTTTAATATAACCATATTATTGTCACCTGCAACCATATAATGATTAAATTAGCCCTCCATCAAGAAGCCACAACCATATTATGGTTGCATCCGAAAATGTTATAGTCAAAAACAACTAAAACATGTTTAACACTTATTAACACTATTGGTTTTCAACCATAGCATGTTGCTCTTGTAAAAGAGGACAATACTATTGTTAATTTTAAACCACATTATTGTCATATTTTACCATAACATGTTAAGAGTCAACCATAATATAATTGTGGCTTCTTGATGGAGGACTAATTCAACCATAATCACCCCTATCGCAAACACCTACTCCCATGAAAATATTCCCATATTTTTTTATTTCGTATTGTGAATGATTCCCATAACAAATTTTTTGGGAATGAATTCCCAAACTTATAAAATTTGGCATCGCCAATGTTTACTCCCGCGAATTTTATAAATAAATAAATTCCCAACAAGTGTTGATGTGAACGAGAAGGGAACATGTAAATTTTAATTTGTATTCTAAAGTAGGACTAAATTAAATTACTTTTTTCTTTTATTGAAGAAGTGTACATAAAGAAAATGAAGATAAACACTATTCATTATTTATTTTATTATATTTTTATTAGTATTTTATTTTGTATATTTTTCTTTCACAATACAAGCACTAACAAGCTACTCACAATAGAGACTTTTGTTTACAAAGCACTGACAAATAATTCACAATAGAAATGTTTACTCCCAAAATATTTGCGATACCAATTTGTTGGGGATGGGAATTTAGGTTTGATCCCATATATCATACTCCCATAACATTCGCAATAGGGGTGATTATGTTTGTAGGTAACAAAAATATGGTTATATAAACCATAATAGTATGTTTAAAATTTTATTTAAAAATAGTTTTGTTGGAGGTGACCATATTTAAACATGTTTTTTCTCTGCGTGTAGGAACCATACGACACTATACCTGTTTAACTGCCCTCGCAAGCCTACTCAACTTGTTCACGGGCTTTTTTGGACTTATCCAGTGGAAGTATTAACCTTTTTCGGCCTAGAAACACAACACAACAGGCAACGAATTTCATCCTCTATAAAATGTCGTAAAGCAAACAATAGTACAAATAAAGGTGATGTATGTATATAAAATAGGTGCTTCACATTTTTCTCCCTAAGCTAATCCCGCGAAGCTCTGCGCTTGCCTGCTAGCCTACCGGGCACCCTACTTCGATATGCATTGTTATATCCAAGATCGCCAACAAGGTTATTGCTGACAATTTTCTGGATTTTGCAAGACATAATTAATAACTTTTAAAAGAGGTTAAACCTTAATGGTAAAATAAATAGGTATGCCATTTTATTTTAGCAACAAATACCTAAGTAGATGTTCTTCAATATAAAGTTCAGAAGCAAAAACTTTTTTCTCTACTTTCAAACCCTAGGAAATAGCTGGACTAAAATTAATTAAGTCTCATCGATGAAATCATTATACAAATTTTTATTGTTTTTTTTTTCAAAATATTTTGAGAAACTCTAATATATTTGAAATGGACAAAATATAGGAGCTTTGGACAAAGTAAATGGAGTTTTTTAAATTTCGTACTTAATGACTCACCCTCGTATGTATGTGCTAAATGCAAAACAACAAACATTAAATTTTTAATGGTTTTTTTTTTAAGTTCAGCTTAAAAACTTTGCAGTCAAAGACTTTAACAGCTTTAAAAACCAATCATTAGCATGTTCAGCGTTCTAAAAAAAATCTTATAGGTACATACATATGTATGCATAAAGGAAATAATAATAAACAAGGGAACAACTCAAAATCATTAGAGCTCTTCGAGTAGAAATAACAAGTTAACAACACAACACCAGCAAAAGAAAACCTCAAAAAACATTAAAAAAAAACTTAAATTTTAAAAGCTGTAGGTTTGTTTGCAAGCATTTGGCAAAAAGGCAAAGCACGTCCCTGACAATGTCTGTTACATTCATCAGCATTAATGCCGCCACCATAGAGTTCCAAATAAAGCACAAACATAACATACATACATACTAAAGCAATAACAACAAAACACATTATAACACAGCTACAGCAATAATAGCACAGAGTAATAATAATAACAACATCATTATCGTGTTTATCATCATTAGTCAGCCAGAAGTAGTCAAAGTGGCAGTTGAAGTAACAGCAGCATTTAACAAAAACAACCAGCCAAAACGAAATTCAACCAATAACAGAACTCATTTAGACAGTTCAGTCAGTCATTCAAATGACTCTACACCAAGATTCTTTTTTGACTCTTACAGCTTTTTGTGTTTTGTGGAGTAAAAGAAACGTGGCTGGTTTCTTAATTATCTTACTTACAGATGCTCAGAATCTTAGAAAATACAAATATTTTTATCAAAATTATTATTAGTATTTGGTTAAATGTGATCCAAAACACTAAAGCTTCGTACAGACGGTGGTCAGATCTTACAATGTTGAATTTTTTCGGACAATGGTGCCATTGCCAGAGGAATTAATTTAGATAGACTTCTGCCATATGAAAATGAGCTTACAATGTTCACACATTTGCAAGACATTTTTAGGCAATTTTTATGACAACATTGTAATATCTGACCAAAAGTTAAAAAGTTATTCCACGATTAACTTATACTGTGTTTTACTAATAAAAGGCAAATTTGTCACAAATACAATCCCTCGTCATTAAAAAAAAGTGGATAAAATCTCCTCAATATTAACGAGCAGATTTCTAGGGGTTAAAACTTGAGATGCCAGTAAATGGCAAGATTATCTTAATTGAACTTTGATTGGGTTAACGTGCAGTAGGTATTATTTTTTTCTTTAAAATTAGAAGTTTTATTTGATTTAAATAGACCTAGAAATAGGACTAGGGAAATATCTATGTATTTATATATATTACAAAACGGGTCGACCGATTTCAACCAAAATTTCAGGGTACGTTGGGGGTAGCCTGTAGATGATTTATGTTTGCACGAAATCGTACCTAGTCGTTCCGGAGATATATCATTTAGATTTTCATACAAATATCAACAAAATGCCCTACATGTTGAACTTCTCCGAAACGGCTTGACCGATTTTTATGAAATGGGCATGGGTATTTGTTAGGTATGAGAATAGGTCATAAAGTATATATTATAAAACTAGAGGGCGTTAAATGGGGCAAAAGGGGTTAAAGCCCCCTCCATATATCTTCATAACTTATCAAGCGGTTTTCTTTAAATTTGGCATACAGGCACTGTAAAATCTGAAAGGAAACAGGATATGAAAAAGGGCAAAAGGGCTAAAAGCTCCGCCTCCCTATATTTTCTTAAGCAACCAGTGTAACATCTAGAAAAAACTATAGTCTATAATTTTTATTATCTTCTTAACTAATCAACCGGGTTTCTTAAAATTTGGCAACAACGTTTGCCGGGACAGCTAGTTAAGTAATAAAAGTTGGAATATGAATAAGAATACTAGTAAAATTATTAAGGAAAGGATTGGGAATTTCAATAGTGATAAAATAGGTAGTATGACTAGGAGATCACTATTTATAAAACTGGGCATATAACTAGAAAGAGCTCTTGTATTAAGACTATGAATATGGCACGGCAAAGCACAAAACAGGCATAAAAAAAGTATGGGAAATGAATAGCTAATATTATATGGCTATGAACAAGCATCACTAGGAATATTATTAAGAATATGACAAGAAATAAGACTTAGTAGAGCCTACTGTATAATACTAAGAATAGCTAGAATGAAGCTAGTAATATTTATGGGTAGGACAAGCACTAGTTAAATAACTACGAATATGACTAGGAAGAGAAGTAGTTATCAATTTGAAAAATTACTATAAATGTGACTCATAATAAGAATATTTGGATAAGCACTACGTTCTAATAGGACTGATTAGGACAAGGAATAGTGTTAGAACTAAGAAAGTGAATACGACTAAAGCTACAGTCGGATTTGTCAAATGTTTGACAAAAAAACGGGACCAACAAGCTAACTAAATAATCAATACTACTTTATTTCCAATATTTATTTAGATTATAACGCCATATCTTACAAAAAAAACTATTTTTTGCTATGTCTAGTAGTATAATTAGTTTATTTTGTAATATTAGGACCATGTTAAATCTTAATTACAAAAGTAGGGATTACCCTTTTTTGGGCAAATATTTAATAAGTGTGACCGTAGCTGAAGAATATTGCTAATTAATGAACAGAAATATAATAAGGAAAAGTACTGGGGAAAGGATCAGAAATATCTATGGGATTATTGCTAAGAATGATATTAGTAGAAAGACTAGGAATATGCTTGGTTTAGAAAAGGAAATCGATTCGATTAAAATCAAACCTTTTTTTTAGAACGACCAGAGTACTAGTTACAGCACTCTGAATTTGACTTAGAATGCAAGCAGAATTGAAAAAGTAAAAAAGAAAAGGACTTGGAATGTGAATAGAAATAGGAAATACAGTGAAATCTCTCATGATCGGACACAGAAGTGACCACTGAAAATGTCCGTACAAGGGGGATGTCTTTTCAACGCTATCAGGAACAGTGTTTGCCGCTTAAGGAATGTGTTCGATAAGAGGGATTACACTGTGGATCTCAAAATACGAATTAAATGTTATTTGCAGGAGCGGATGCTTGTTAGTATTGGAATAGTTCAAAAATAATTTCAACCCTTAAAATGGATATTGTTCAAGTCATTTGGGATATGAAGACAACAACCTTAAAAAAGATCTTTTAGCATAAGCAAAATCTATTATGATATTTAGAGATAGAGACAAACAAAAGTCATTGAATAGTTACATTCAAGTTAAGGATTCACTATCTTACACAATCGTACGATTCAATCACACGAAAATCTGATGAAATACTATCCGACATAAAAAATGTGTCCAAAATCTTCTGTCAATGTTATACTTTTCCACAAAAATTAAGCATACACTATCATTCTATGCAAAAAAATCTTAAACTCAATTAATTTTTAAGCCACACTATCCTACTTTATCTTACAGTGTATCGCCAGCTTTCGACAAAAATGTTTCGAAGTATGTTACTTGGTTCTCAGGAAGGTCCTAAAAAAACGTGTTAAACGTTTTGATAAGACAGACAATTTTTGGTCACAAAAACCTAAGATTTCCGGCATAATAAACTTTATCGATTCTTTTAACTATGAATTAAAACATTAGCTTGGATTTCCTGGTCAATATTTATTGTCGTACAGTACAAAAATTTAAAGGTATACTTTATGTGATTTTAATTTGTTCTTTTTTTAGTCGGTCGTTTTCGTTTTGCACTGCAGACAATTATTTTTGTAAGCAGACACATTCTCCGCCAGTCAAGTGTTTTATTAGCAACTCCACTTCAAATTGTAAGAGGAGTAGCAGCTGCGTTTATGAGTAAAACTTTTTAAGCGAGTTCCCTGCCTGGCAATGACAAACTGCAATAAATATTTAAGTAAAGTATATGAGTATTGCCAGTGTGTTTTAAAATATTAACGAATGACATCTTTTTTTTTGGTTTGCATTTGTTTAATTCGGTTTGATTTCCATTTGCTTCAGTCTAGGCGACCAACCATCATCATCAGCATTGACATCATCGTTATCATCATCCAGCCAAACTATACAATACAAAATCAACGGTGAAAATTAGCATGTGGTACGCCGTCGTCGTCGTTTTTGTTGTTGTGGCAAATAGTGTGACTGTTGTTTTTCTGCGTTCATAGAATGAGGAGTCATAGTATTTCTTCATCACATCACAGCCAGGCGTTTAAAAAAAAACCACACACACGCACACACTGTTACCAGGAACATGCATATAAGTAAATACAATACACAAAACAATACGTCGGTCGTTTTGTCGTTTGTATCGGCATTTGTGTCTAGGTTTGTTTTATTAGAGCTTGCTACGTTAACATTTAAACCCATGTATGTGCGAAAGTTTGTCAAAGTATGCAAGCAGTGCTGTATATTTAGTGTTTTGTACATGTAGCACTGGGGCTTTTTTTATTTCAATGCCTTTAACTGTCCGTTTTTGTTTAAGTTCTGTAGTTTTTTTTTTATAAATTTTTTTTTTAAATTGCGTCAGGAATTTCACAAGTTGAGTGGTATACCACTCAAACCAAATACACAGTAGTTTGTAATGGCAGTAAAACCTCATACATATTATACTCTTGCAACGTTCATACAAAACTACAAACGAATGGAGAGCTAAGCAGATACCAAGAGCTAAACAATCAGCCAGCCAGCAAGCAAGCAGGCAGGCATACAATTATACCAGCAACAGAGTGATGTGATGGCGTTGATGATGATGACGATGATTTTGCAAAAGGCTCGACTTTTTTGTTCCATACTTTTGTATTGGGGGAGAGACTTTAACAACATGGGTGTGTTCGTTCGTTTGTTCTACTGTAAGCTCCAAATAGAATAATCAAAGTGGGGTAAAGCAATGCTGTTGAAAATTACATCTTGGTGTTCTCTTCGTTCCTTTATATTTTTGATATTTTGATATTCTGTTGTGACTATAAAAATGGGAAATAGTTCCTGGGAGTAACCAACAAGAAAGCCTCAATGTGTTTTAATAGTAAAAAAATGAAAAAAGGAACTGTGAGGTGTTTAAATTACAATATTTTTTCTTAATTAAATTTATAGCAAATTTGGTTGAAATTCAATAGTACAATAAAATAGAAATATCATCGAGCTAATAAAAAAAATTTGTTAAAAAATCACAAAATGTTTCTAAGAAGCGGCCAATAAAATATGCAATATAATTGAGTTACAAGAGTTTTTTAACCAGGACCAGTCTTTGAAACAAAGATCTTTCTTAAAATCCGATTTTTTAACGCAGATTATCCATGAAAACGTGCGGGTTTTGCTTGATAATAGATTAGTCACAATTGCAGAATTTGTGCCCTTTAGAGTTTGACTTACTGAATTAAAAGAAGTAAACTTCTTTGAACTAAATATGCAGAAATTTTGGAATAATGCAAACTTTGGGAAAAATATTATTACTACGCTAGATTTAAAACTTCTCTTCATTGAATGTCACATGTGGATAAGGCAAGTGAGAATAATAACTTTCGTTAATGTTAAATTATTTGATCTGGATGAGTAATTTAACCAGGAATAGATGAGAAAGTTAAATACTTATAAAATACAGGTGCAAAAGCTGTGAAGAAATCTACTAGTAAAAATCGATCGACAACTCGGAGACTGATTAAAAAGTGGGTTCACACTATTAAAGTTTTCTTTTAGATAGTCTGAGTTAATAAGGAAGAGGGGAAGAGAACATGCTATTCTTCTTTCCCCTTTCCTCAATAAGCTCGGACTTTCTGAAAGAAAACTTTCATAGTGTAAAGTCGAAATATGTAATGTACTAACGGAATTTAAATGATCATCCATTTCACAAAAAAATTATCTCTTCCTTAAATGCAATAAGATAGTAAAATCCTATTATCCTAGGTGTTGCGCTTTTCTATCTCTTGCTTTATAGGAAGGCGTCCGTGAGGGCCCCAGCTCATGAATGTTATAGTCTAAGGCAAAAATCCTGAAGAATTCCATCCTTTTATGAAAACTTCAATCATTTTCAAGCTGGGTTTAGGAAACCCCAATTTTTAATACTTTGATTTTGCAGAGATTTTAGTTTAAAAACCAAGACTTTTTAGAGCGATTGTCGACTGCATGCTCCCCATTCTATCAAGTATTTAGATATTTAGTGCAATGTTCAAGTTCTTTTGCAGTATCTTATTTTACACATATTGCTTTATTAGTCATTAATATCGATCATGTAAATCGTGCCACAGAACTTAAAACTTTAAACCATTTCTAAGTAATTTGGCCCGACAAAAGACAGCAGCATCGCTCAACTAATTTTTTTTAAGCACAAAGTTTTTAAAACATGTTATAAGCGGATTTGTTGATGTATTTTTGTCGGTTTGAGGCTGAAATTTAACGCTTTTGTTCCACGGGTGCGGTCATTCTAAGACAATGTACAAACTTAACATAACAATTGCCGAAAAGAAACGTGACCACTAAAAGTTGATTTAACGATGTCCGTCTGACCGTCTGTTGACATGGGTTTTTCCAAGACCCCAGAGATAAGATTTAGACTTTTTTGGTACATATTTATGTCGCATATGCTTTGCGGGAAGATCCAAAGTTTTCTGTTTAGGTACAAGCATCTTGGTTATCACTAGACAACATCCGACCAAATGTGGGCGGGATTGGAGACGTGGGCGTGGTACAAAATAGATTAACTTATACAAAGTCTTGATCATAGGATATGCGATCAAATATTTTCCAATCCATTTGTAAAATACACCACACAATTAAATAAGGCATGAATAAAATAAACAAGATTACGCATTGCTTGGGTCTGTTATGTTGTTAATGGTTTGTCTGACGTAGACAAAGAATATTATGCTTTGTTTCATAAGCTTGTTAGTTGCTTCATGCTAATAAGGTAAGGTAATGTACTACATTTTTAAGATAATTGTGGGATAAAAAGATCAACAGAAAGTTTAGTAACACAAATATGATACATATCTCCCATAATTTCGGATTTAAACAACAATTTCCAATTATTCTTTCTGAATTTAGTTTTATAACTTATATGTTAAAAATTTCTTGCCAGTACTGTCAAATGTAAGCGCTGTGTAAACGTTGTGTCACAAACAGTAGTGTTAACTTTCTTGTTTAATAAGACCCACACAATAGAAATAAAAAGAAGAGAAAACCCCGCTAGATTGACAAAAAAACAGCTACATACATATGTAAATCGCCAATTTTTAATAACAATAGTGGCCAACTTCACTATTAAACGCGCTGTCAAAATCGGATTTTCCAATTGCAAAGATTTGACGCCGCGCTATTTAGGGATGCTTCATACAAATTGTATGATCATGAGAATTTTTGACAGCTAGAAAACGCTTTCCGCTCTTGTTTAGGTACGGCTGTAATTTTGTTTTCTGTAGGTGTAAATTTACCACTACATATTTGAATACGCACTTAATCTCCTCTCCTATTAAAGCTCCTTTGAGATTTATTTAACCACAGTTAGTTAATGCATTCAAATCTGTTAATGTCAAGCCACCTGTGTCACATTGTCACAAATAATGCAAATAATGCCCTCACTAAAATATTGGTATGTACATATGTATGAATTCATATAAAGCACACAACTTTTGAAATGCCTTAACACACAAATGACCACTAATGTGTTTTTTCACATTTTATTTTTTTTTTGTGAATTACAAATGGAATGTGAACTAAATTCAAAATCAATAACTCACAATAAAATAACACACTCATTTAAACATACAACTTATTATAAAAAATAAATGAAAAAACTAGGTTGTGTTTTTATCATAAGGATTTTCAAGTATGTAGACATGTACATACATACATATGTACATACCTACTTATGTTAAATTATACATAAGTATTTACATATGTATGTACATATTTATTTAATGCAGGAGTTACCTAGTAGAAGGAGTTTATTAGCAACAAAATATTTATGTTGCTAAAAACTGCCAAAAATCAATATTCAAAATAAATAATAAAATATCAATTGGTATGGAAAATTTTTGATTTATTGTTCTCTTTTTAAAGGCCTTAAGTAGGGAATAACAAATACAACACTGTTAATGTTTACATATATAGGTATGTACCTAATATTTGCTTTTTTTGAAAATGTTGTGTTCGGTATGTTTGTACATATTTATGTTTAGTGTTGTATTGTAATGTTTTTTTCTTTATTTTGATCAATCAATGTCATAGGTTTAACACAAAGTAAGAGAGAAAGAGGGATTAAAAACATAAAAAGAGAGTACATAGGTATTATTAATTTAAGAGTACTTTTCAGAAATTCAATCAATATTCTCGCAATTGTTACAGAAATAGGTTCTAGTTTTGCTTGTTTTTTTTTTTGTATGGTAATTTTATCCGTTTTGTTTTACTTTTTTTTATTTATTATTTTTGCTTAGTTTTCATTCTAAATTTTTTATTGTTTGTGTTTTTGTTAATATTTTTTGTTTTGTTATATGATTTTTTTTTGTTTACACGTGTTTAGTTAGAACTTTTTGTATTGTTGTTTTTTTTTACAGCTCCAAATATTTATTTGAATTTACTTCCAGCGCTGATTGCAGTCAGCTTACAACTGAAATTGAAAATTCAGCAAAGCAAAGTGAAGCGCATAAAGCTATAGCCAATGCTTTACTATGGTGCTGGTGGTGATACACAGTTGACGACGATGTTGTTGTTGATGATAATGATGAAAAACTCAAAAACACACACGAAAAAAGCAAAATCATACAAACATCAAAAAAAAAAAAACGTAAAATAAACGTATTAAAAACGCTTTTTACTTTATACTCGACACACGATGATGATTGTATGCAATGTGTGTTTTCATACTTTTTTACAGCTACAGCGTTTTACTGTTCTCTGCTGCTGCTGCTAACGACAAATGTACACAATTTTAATATTGTTGTTGTGAGTTGGCCACTATACTAAAGCCCACAACAGCAACAAAAATAAAAGTTCTTATTTCTTTTGTTGTTATTTTCACATGCTCTGCTCTTGAATAGAGTGTAATACAAACACACATACAGTACCATATACATACAAAGTTAGTGTTGTTGTTGTTGTACTAGCCAGTGTGTTTGGGGAGTTTGTATCAATGTGTAAAGCTCCTGCCGCCTGCCTTACTTGTTATTGCTTTCCTTTTGCTTGCTTTTCGCCTGACTAACTGGTAGCCTTCCTGCCAGCCAGCCAGCCGTTTTGTGTGTGTGGATAAGTGTATGTGAGTTTTTGTGGCTGACTGTTTTGCTTGTCTAAATGATGATTGCCTTGCCTGCCTGCTTGGCTGCCTAACTGAAAAGTATGAATGTGTGTTTGTGTGTGTGTGCCTGCCACAGCTTGTGGGCAGACAGACATTAAACGCGCGGCACATGGGCTTTTTCTGTGCAAAAACCGAACGAATGAATGCTTTTTCAACAAAACACACATACAGTGGGGCCAAATAAAGGAGCTGTTATAAAAGAGACTATAGTATCCAGATAATAGTCTGATCAATAGAGAAGACTATGGCCCCTATTAAGGTTAATTTTTTTAGTTGCATTATGGTTTACAACTTGCGGCGGACACAACAAATTTCAAAAAATTAGATCTCAACACAACCAGTTGAGTTGTAGACCGTAATGGGGGCCTTAGACAGACTTTAAGGCTCAGTTAGGCGAACGTTGCTGTACCGTATCTGTACTGTATCATGGTGGAATAAGCAGGTGGCATCGTTACGGCAACAAATACAACATTACAACAAAAATGGAAATTATATCACCGTTTACGTCAAAAAATTGTTTAAACAAAAATCGAAGCGTGCCGCAAAACGAGATGAAATAAATACATTTTTAGCCAATTTTTATTTAATTATAGTCCATATCTTATTTATTTTAATTTATAATTATCAAAAACTTTAATAAAATACAATAATCACAGCACAAAACGTGGACTTTTTGTAAACATAAACAAAACTTTGACATAAACCTTGACAAACAATGCAAGAGCAAAAAATCGTCATCTGGCGTAGTGCTGCCACCTGTTTATTCCACCATGTACTGTATCCATCAGCTGTTCGCTTTTTGTTATATGAAAACCAATACAAAAGCTTACCGAAATGCAATGTACCGTAGTTGCAACGTACCAATCTGTATAAAATAGATTTTCATGCTGTTGTTACGTAACATTTGTAAGACAGTGATGGGCGGATTGTATGTTACATTGAATGCGGGTATTTTTGCTCTTTTTTTTTGGTACTTTTTTCACTATAGCTATGGAATTGCGACAAAACAACTTACAATACAACATATTTCCATATTGTTACGTTAATGCCTTTCAATAACGTTTTGGTTTATTTCCTTTATAATAAACCGTTTCGAGTTCTTTATTGCACTTTAAATAAAACTACACAAACACAAAACTTAATGTACGTATTTATTAAGAACTTAGTCACTTTAACAACCGTAATTTACAGCTTTTATTTACAACTCACTATTGTAATCACTTAAATGTTTATAGTAAACTTGACATAGTCTGAACTAATACTGTCTTTTGATGCTAGCCGCCGCAAGTATTTATACTGTTCGAGGCTTCACTATTCACCACTCTATCGTCTATTTTGATTTATGGCGGCACTTATGTAAACATAATTTCACCACTTATACTAAAGCTTTTTTAACGGTCATTTCTAGGGCTTTCTGCACATTGGGATTGAAGTGTACTAAATTATAACAATTTTTAATAACAATGTAAACTAATAAAGTAACTAACAAATACTTGATAACTAATCAATACAAACACATAAATGAATATAATTCTTAACCAATAATTACAAATAATTCTTAACTAAAGTTACTTTCGTAACAATATGTATGCTATAAAATAAATTTTTATTTATTAACGTTTTTTACATACACAAAATACTTTTTTAATACCATTTAAATCACTTGGTACTTTTTCTGCACAGCGGTCACCATTAAAACATTTTTGATTCCCATCACTGTGTGTATTGTTATATGCAAGGTCTATCCGATAGGTCTGCGCAAGAAGCCAGATGTTTACTTGGTTTATTCCTCAAAGATGTAAAAAGTTGTTTACATTTTCCCTATACATGTGTATTTTTGTTTACGTTTTCGGTTTTTTGCTACACATGCATGCACACAAATCACATTTTTCCTTTTGTTTTCCCTATGTAGTTGTAAGATTTTGACAACGACGGGGAATTTTATACAAACAAAATGCCTGTAGTTTTTTGTATTGTTGTAGAAGTAAGCAGACCTATTGGATAGGCCTTGGTTATACTTATGTATACTATTGCTTTTCGTTTATGTATGGAAAAAACATATGACACCTTTTTAAATCTTCTATAAGTGCACCAACGTACTTACAGTACGGTGCGGTACATTACGGGTACAGCAACGTTCGCCTAGCTGGGACTTTATACTTAACAGGTCTATAAAGAAGATAATACGCCTACAGTTTTATTAATGGACATCACTGTAGAGGAGACTAAACATGGACCAAAAACGAATCTATCGTCTGGACTATAGACTGAACTTTAGTGGAGAGAGAGAGAAAATACTATTGTTTGGACTTTATATATGCATATATATTCCTTTTACTCCTGCAAGGAGCATAGGGCCGCAACGAGTTTGGACTTTAGAGAATATGATATAAAAAAACTATTAAAGACAGAAATGTAGCCCTTACAGAGCCATGAACACCGATATACAAAATTTATGATCGGACTAAAAATGGCGACACAGTGAACAAAAAACTAAAAGGGCGATATTTCTAGGCGTGGCAAAAAATAAATAAATAATTTTTGGAATTGTTTTTACATTATCTTTAATCCTAGGGGGGGACTGACAAAAAATTTTGTTTCGAACCACTCTAGTGTATGTATAAATAAATATAACGCATCGTATATATACTTAAGTATCTGTGTGCTCAAATATTAAATAAAACTAGTCTCCCTTGAGCTTTCACACAGGATGTTTGTGTTATCGTTATTTGCTTGTATCAAATGTTGCTATTTATTTTGTAATGTTTTATAAAATTTTTTTTTTATTAGGTCTTTGGTCCAGCATATAGTCTAGTTTAAAAAAATTATATTTGTTATTCTAAATATTTTTTGTTTTGTCCTACTGTCTTAGAGCATAAATACAAACGTTCTCGTTTATTATAAAACTAAAGTACGTGTGTGTCTCGTATCGTACAAATGGATGGATGGATGGTTTGTTAGTTGGATGGCTGGCTTTGCTTGTTGGCTGGCTGGCTGGCATGGTTTGGTTTAGTTCTGTTTGGCTACATGGAATGATGTCTGGTGGTTTCATTTGTTAGTTTATACAAAGGCTGGGATGATTGGATGTGACTGTGAAACGTAAACTCGTACTGTTGCCTGCCAGCCTGCCTGGGTAAGTGTGTGCTTGTATATAAGCCTTGCTGGTGCTAGTTTAGCTTTGCCAAAGCATAGCAATTTTTCAAACAGGAGTATGATGAAGATGATGATGATATAGGTAGTTGTTGCTATTGCTGCTATTAAGGCACAAGTAGAAATCCATTATTTCAAAAAGTAGGGACGAAATGTGTTTTATTTTCAAAAAAGCTTACAGGGACTACACATACACAGGGTAGTGATTGTACATGAGCTGGAAACAAAACAACAGAATAAAGAGAATAAAAAAGGAAAGAAAAAACCTAAAAGCAATCATGTTTTTGTGCCTGCTTGCTTGACAACCATATTTTTGTTACGTTTGCAGATAAAAAAAAACCCAAACAAAGATTGAAAGCGACAGCATTTACCTAAATAATAGCAAAAATATACTATAAAACGCTCAACTCATACCAGCCATATTCTCCATTCTCAAACTAAAAAATAAATTTAAAACTATGGTATGACTCTAAGCTGAAGGAGAATTATAGCAAACAATTCAAATAAAACTTAAAAAAAAGTTTTAAAGAATTAGAATTATTGCAGAGCAGAGAGTTCCAAGCTTTACAAAGAAGCAAGTGAAAAAAATAACTGCCAAATAATCATTAAAAGCAGCTAGATACTCAAGCATCGTCATCATCATTATAATCGTATTCATCTACATCAATTCATCATGTTTATGTGTACGAGTAGTTTTCCATAAAGGCACACAAAGCTTAGTTTCGTAAAGAGATGTTGAAACTTTTGACAGGAAATAGTAGAAGGGAAACAAAACATAAGACAACGCCGAAGACTTATTGCTGGTGTTGAGAGGGGGAAATGCAGTCATGGTGTCGTCATGACACAAGTAACAAAAAACAAAATAAAACCAGCAGACACACACATATGGAGAATAAAACAAACACTGGCACTTGAATTAACGAGGGGGGATCGGAAATTCACAACAAAATTTCAAAAACGAATCAGTGTTGCCAGTAAAATTTCGAGAAAGATATATTTTAGCTTCTAAAAAGATACACTTTTTCCCAAAAAGATAAATTTTGAAAAAATTTGAAAAATCCATTTTTAACGTTTAACATTTATTAACATAACATTTTTATTTCATATTTAATGAATATTGTAAAGAAAATGATATCATATAAATTCATTATACCCACACCACAATAGTGGAGACGGTATTATGCATTTGTGCTGATGTGTGTAACGCCTTAAAATATTGGTCCTAGACCCACCTTAAAGTATACCGATCGACTAAGAATCACGTTCTGAGTCGAACTAACGATGTCCGTCCTGCTGGCTGTCCATGTAACCTTGTGCGCAAAGTACAGGTCGCAATTTTGGAGATAATTTGATAAAATTTGGGACAAAGGTTCTTATTGGCACAAGGACCAATTGAAAATGGGCCAAATCGTAGGACCACGAGGGAAGATAGAGGGAAATTTCTGCCTCTCAGAAACTATCAAACCGATTTTAATGAAATTTAAATCAAATATAGAAATATATTTATATGAAGACATAAGCTCTGTAGTTTTTTAAAAATAGGACCACAAGGGTATATATGGGGCATTTTCTGCCACTCACAACAAACTTTCAAACCGATTTTGATGAAGTTTATAAAACTAGATAAATCCATATTAATATGGACACATAAGCATGATGTGTTTTTAAATACTGTGGTGTAGGGAATCATATGGTCGGGCTTTCTTACTTGTTTTAATATTTATTTAAGTCATAAATACTGTATTTTTTAAAAGTTACATACCCAATGATTTTTAAAAATACAGTTAGCAAAATTTAACATTAATAATATATAACTATCTTTGGAAGTTATAAAAACAAATTCATTTTTGTTAACATTAATAATATACGAGTTAAGGCGTTTATACCATAGCTGGGGAATTTCGATTAGATTTAGAAATCATTACGATTAGAGAAATAAAATAATCTTGAGTTTTGATAAAAATTTCAGATTACTAATTGATTTGATTAGAAATAATAAAAAATCTAATCACAATTAGTGACGATTAGCATTTCTAATCAAATCTAATTCTAATCCAAAAAATAATTGATTAGATTTCTTGATTATTATTGATTAGATTTGATTAGATCAACTATTTTTAACTATTTTTGTGAAAAGAAAAAATTTATTTATAACATTTGGTGCTATATTTACATAATGTAACAGTTTTTGAATATTGCATAAAATTGCATTATATATTGCCACATACATATATATTTACATACTATTTACATTTATACATACTATACATAAAATAAATATAAAGAACGAATTTTACAGGATGTCAAAAAAAAAAAAAGAAACAAAAAATGCATATTCAGTAAGTTCTGCAAAAAAAAAAAAAGAAAATAGGTATATATCGTCATCTTAAAGACCTAATAACCTATCTGCAAAAATTTCAAAATTGAGTTTTTTTATGGATTTTTATTCCCTATATCATAACGCATATGTGTGCAAAATTTTGAGAAAAATAAATCAACAAAAATCACGATTAACAAAAATTAAGTACTTGTTTTTGCTTAAACCAGTAAAAGAAACTACTACTGTAATTATTTAATGTATATAATATTCATGTGTAAAGAAATGTTTATTTATTCATACTAATTAGTACTGCAGATAGGTTATTTGGTTTCAGATGTTTACAATTCCAAAAAACCTAAGTGTCATAACATAAGCTGTGATTAGAAAAACAAAATTTTCTCAACCGATATATACTACTGGTTTCATTTTAATCAATATGTGTAATTTTCGTTTCAATATCGTTAATAATTCCAATTTTATAACGTTTTTTCCCTCTCCTGTAAACTTTTGAAAACTGCAGATAGGTTATTTCGTCTTTTAGGTTACGATATATTACAATTACGTCGTTTTAAATGTATGCTGATTCTGCTTACATATATAATTCACAAAAAATTGACATTAGACTTCATTAATACCAACTTTTCAAAAGAAAAGTCTGACAATGAATTTCGTCTTGGACTATTGATGATGCCTGCAAATGAGAATAGTCGTTCAACGGGTGCTGATGACGTCAGTGGGGTGTTACACGATAGGAATGCTTCCTTCAAAACATTATATTTGGTCCTAATTTCAGGGCCGGGATCCGGGTAATTTAAGTAAGCGTAAAACTGATTGCTTATGGCATTTTTGAACAGGGTGCACCGCACATTGGTGGCGCCCATACGACAAAAATAAAAAAAATATCCTAATATATTGGGCTAGTATCGAAACAATTAGTCGCTAATGTCATCAAATGTCTCTTTTCTGATTCTGTTTTGATAATTTCTAACGGTAATTTTGATATGTAAACAACTAAAGTGTGAATTTGCTAAACATAAAAACATGGTTTGCTAATCACCGTAAAAATTATTTAGAGTTTTAGTTAGTTTCCCAATCGAAGCCAATGACCAAATTGGTTTGTAAATGCTAACACATGCATGTAGTTTTATGTAATGTTTAATTCAAGTGCAGATTTTTGCAGTTTTTTTATATATATTCAATATACTACCTCAACCTCTTTATTTAATGTGTTTTTTAGAATTTGTGATGTACTTATGTCGTTTGGTTTAATAGGAGTGAAGTTTTTGTTGTTATTGAAAAGTATTTTTTTTTTATATATTTTTTTTAATTCTTATCATAGAAACGTCCCGTCAATGCATATTTCAACGCCTCCTAATTTTCGAGATTTTGTGTTCTAAGAAAGGTTCAAATTCGGTAAAATCCCAACTAGTGTTCGACGAAGTAATAAAATACATTGATTTTGAATGCGAGGAAGGTGAGTTTTTTGGATTACGGAAATGTGTACAATATTTATGCAAAAGAATTGTTGACGTTTGGAAAAAAACCATCGCGTAAAATCAGATGTTTTAAAATATCATTCAGAATGGCTGGCTACCAAAGAAGTTGGTAGCCACCTATAGAATTAGCATTAAAAGCGAATAAACGTGGTGATTTCTCAAATTCCTCAAAGAGAACAAAACAACGTAGAATAGCAAAGTTGGCTGAAACTGATGCGACTGCAGCGGATGCCTTACGTGGTGCATATTCACAACCAGCTGAAATTTGTTCCGAATTAAATGTTGCTCAAGTTTTTGCATTAATAATTGAAACAAATTTAACAAAACATCAGCACTTGCATATCCGAGATTTTATAAACTCTAAGGTTTCCTTTAGTATGCTCCATAGTTACGAAAAGGTGTTGAGTGTAAAGAAAAAAACCTATCCAAATGTAGAATCTATCGCCGTGAGTGAATCACAGGCTGAAGTAGACTTACAAAATTTGCTTGATCATACAGCTTCACGTATTTAAGATCTACAATATGAAGTCTGGAAAGACATATTTAATGTTAATGTAAATAACCTCGTTTTGATAGGAAAATGGGGATTTGATGGTAGCTCTGGTTATAATGAGTATAAGCAACGTTTTATTAGCAGCGCTGTACATGACAATAGTTTATTTGTAACATCGTATGTGCCCCATCAATGAGTGACAAAAACTGCAAAACCTGAAGATGCAAAAATAATATGGAAAAATCCTCGGCCATCGTCAACTCGGTTCTGCAGACCAATTCGATTCAAATTTAAAAGGAAACAACCCAAGTTTGTATTGCAGAGAGAGATTTTTTCAAGCAGAAAATTAATATGTTAAAATACACAGAGTATTCTAAATCTGAACAAAAATATATGTTGAACACAAATTGCAACCGACTATGGTTGACGGCAAAGTTTGCAACGCATTAAGCCAAACTTCATCTGCTAAATGTTACATATGTAAAGCAAAACCGAAAGAGATGAATGATATAGCAAAATGTTTACAAAAAGTGGTGCAGAAAGAAAATTATGAGTTTGGATTGTCACCCTTACATTCATATATTCGCTTCTTCGAGTATTTCATTCACGTTGCTTATAGATTAGGTATAAATAAATGGCAAATTAGATTAACAGATGAAAAGAATAAATTTATGGAAAGAAAAAGAGAAATTCAAAGCAACGTTTAGATCGGAGATGGGTTTGTTAGTAGACAAGCCTAAACCAGGGGGAAGTGGAACGTCAAATGATGACAACACCGCAAGACGATTTTTTAATAATCTTGGCTCATAACCAGATGTGCAACATTACTGCAAGCTATGTCATCAGGGTACAAAATAAACACAGATAAATTTTAAACATTCGCGCTTGATAGGGCTGGTGGAGAAATATCTTTGGTTCTATCTCCCACCTTCAGTACACAAGATCCTACTGCACGCTTCCGAAGTAATTGAAGACGCTATAGTATCAATTGGAGAGCTTTCAGAGGAAGCTGCAGAGGCCAAAAATAAAGATATCAAAAGATACAGGCTTCAACACACACGGATTTATTAAATATATTATTGCTGTGTTCGGATCCATTCATTTCAGGTCAAAGAAAATTGCCATGTAAAAATAAAAGTACGCTATTAAAATCTGCAATTAAATTGCTGCAAGAGTAGCAAGTTTCAAACAATGTATTATTTTATGTATTATTGTATTAATTTAGGTATTTTAAAACTATAAAGTGCTAAATTTTTTATGTCGGTAAACATAAGTATTCTGATGAAGGAAAAAATTGACTTAAAGCATGGGAAAAATATTGTTATTTAATTTTTTCCACTTTTTTACAAACAAATGTAAAAAATTGACGATAGGGGCATGTGACCACGCTCATTTTATCAGTATGTTGTGTTTATATTATCAGAAATATACTCTGTAACTTTCAAGATGATATCTTTATTCTAACTATTTTTGTCGCTCTCCTTCATACAAGTGCAACCACTGTGCACCGTATGCAATTTTATGCAATATTTAAAAACTGTTACATTATGTAAATATAGCAACAAATGTGATAAATAAATATTTTCTTTTCCCAAAAATAGTTAAAAATAGTTGATCTTATCAAAAATAATCAAGAAATATAATCAATTATTTTTTGGATTAGTTTTGATTAGATTTGATTAGAAATGCTAATCGTCACTAATTGTGATTAGATTTTTGATTATTTCTAATCTAATCAAATAGTAATCGTCTAAAATGGCTAACTAATCATAATTAATCAATTTTTCAGCACAATTAAAATTTATAATCCAATTGCTAATCATTAGGGTTTCTAATCATTATTCCCAAGCTATGGTTTATACTAAGGCGATTATATCATAAAGTTTATAAGATTTTCCAGAAAATAAAAAAGATGTTCATATTTCCTCAGAACAAGAACATATTTCCTCAGAACAAGAACAAGTAATCATCGATTTAGGTGGATCGTATGTTGAAACACCCTTATTAAAGCTGCTATTGTATAAGTATTGAGTCGGTTGCGATGGCCAGTCTTAATAAGTTCATTGGCTAAAAATTCTTTGTCAGAGACCGAAAGCTTAATATTTTATTTCTGTACATTTTGCGGGCAGATTCAAAAGATACGAAAAATGTCAGGATTATACATGGTACCTGAAGTCATCAAAAGATACGAAAATGTATCTTTCGTATCCTAATGGCATCACTGAAACGAATATAAAAGCTTTATCGCTATGTAAGGTAGGTACACAATACTTTTAAATAGTTTAATAGTTTAATAGTTCTATAGTCTCGTCCGCAATCTAATCGACTATGGGTTACAGAATAGACTTTATTAAATTCTGTAGACTCGACTATGGTTTTATCTTTGAACTCGACTTTAATATACCTGTATATTTTATATTCGTCTATAGTCTATTCTATAGACTCGACTATAATTTATTTACTTTCGCAGAATAGACTATAGTCTATTTAAACTACAATCGAGACTATAGTCTTGTCTATCGTATATTCTAGAGTCTTAACTAAACTATAGATTATAGTCTAGTATACATTACTTACATTCATGTACATTAGTGTGTCAAATCTTCCGAATTTATTGCAGGACACAGAGGTACATCGTATGAACCCCAAATAAATGATTTTTAAGCATATCAAACGCAAAAGGTATATATAAACCGGTATAACTCAGGAACGGTGAGAGCAAATTCAAAAATATTTATTTCTAAATTATTTAGAATAAATTGATCTTTCAAACTGCATTGTTGGATTGTTTAATTTTTGTTAAGATTTTAAAAGTTATATAGCGTAATTTACAACATTTATGAAAAAATTACTTAAAATTTTAATGTAGGGTGCATAAATGAGCAAATGCATTGCAAAAACTTATAGTCTATGTACATCAAAATAAAGCTTGGACATTTTTCTTTTGTATTATTTCCTTAAAAGTGAAAAAACTCGTGGCTTTTGATAAAGTTATGTGGAAAACGTAACAGAAGGCCGGTAGACCCGATTTTTGGCGAAAATTCGACTTGAGCGACCTCTAAACATCTTCCGAAATCTGAAAAAAATCTCAAAAATACTTTACCCTACATATAGGTATAAGCTCTTAAATTATGCTAGAGCACCCATGAAAATCCAAAAAAAAATTTTTTTTTGGGACAAACTAGTGTACATACATACGAGCCCTAACCACTATTAATTCGTACACAAAGCATTGTTCATCAATGTGCTATTAAAGTATGTATATTTTCGGAACTATAATGACTACACAAAAAAATTTATACGTTTCTTAAAGATCATTTTATTCTCTGTAGATATAGATTAAAAAAGTTAAATATTAGAAAAAGGACTTTTTAAAAATCAAACAAAAATTAAAGTTCATTATTTTAAACAAAAATTTTGTGACCACTATTAATTCGTACAGTCGCCAATTTTCATAGTTAGAATTGTGTTACGCCACCTTTGTTTTTTAAAACGGTCTCGACCCGCTTTGGTATGGTACTGACTAGTTTTTGGCAGTCTTCTGGGGTTATCGAGTCCCAAATTTCCTGAATTTTGGACTTTAACCCGTCAACAGTCCGTTGGGGTTCATTTCGAAGTTTTCTTTTCATAATAGCCCACAAATTTTCTATGGGATTAAGGTCTTGACTAGAAGATGGCCAATCCAGGACCTCGAAATGGAGCTGAAATGGAGCTGACCGACACCTTTTGAGGACATACATCCCCATACCATGACGCTAGATGGAAACTTAACTGTTCGTTTTAAGCAGTCTTTGTTGTATGCCTCGGTGCTTTTACGTATTACCCATTTTCTTGCATCGCCAACACATACATCAAACTTGGATTCATCGCTAAAGATAATGCTGTCCCATTTCATTTGAAGCGCGGTAAGCAATGGCTTTTCCTTGGCCTAAAAAATTATATAAATTATAAAAAATACCTGGTGTACGAATTAATAGTGGTTAGGGCTCGTATACATAATAAGCTTAAGAATATTTTAGATACTTTATTATCAGGTATGTAATGAAAATCGATCGATTTCAAAACGAACGTTTTTAAAAGGTGTGATGAATTTCGAGGGTCCATTCTGAATTATAGTCTTCAATTTTCGTTCAGAATACACTTCAGTTAACGTATATAATATAAAATTCAAAGATATAAAGGCTGAAAATAAATTAAAATCCATTTTTAAAGATCGTTTCGTTTTTAAAATCGATTTCCATCACATACCTGTATATAATAGAGTAAAAGTATTATACCTACTGAATTAATTTTTTAAATTTTTTCTATTAATGTAATATATTAAATTTTTTTAGATTTCTATAATCATGTAAAGCATTTTTTAGTCCAGCCTCGTTACTCTTAAAAGCACACATATTTCTGTTTATGCTCTACTCCAGCTAGTTAATGACTATTAGGGTATAAAACACAATACAATTGTAGCAACTATAAAACATATATAAAAGGGGAGAAAGAGCTATGTATGTTAGTTTGCATTATAAAGCTGGTAAGAGTTATAATTTTTGCCTTGACATCTAGCCAGCATGCCAATGTTAAAATAAGCCAACAAGCAAGCAGCTAGGCAATAGCAGTAATCAACATTTGCCAATTCCTATTACACCGTACCATATGCAGACATGCATACAAACTTTAATTTTTTTTTTTTTTTGCAGTAAAACACACATCCTACAGCCAGGGTGATTTCAAAGCCTAACAGAAAACACTCTCCTAATCAAATTCACTACACATTATTCAGAACACACTCGAACTCGTTAATACAACAAACATACAAATGTAGATATGTATATTAAAATGTAAAACGGGCTACGAAAACGCACATACAGCCTGATACACAGAAAACCCGAAGCCAAAAAATACGACATATCAAGCAATTGACGCATAAAGTCCATAAGCACGGTTGCCAGATTTGACGATTTTTTGGATCTAAAAATTTGCTTTAAACGTTTTGACGATTTATTCCCTAAATTTGAAGATTTTTTTAATGACAAATTTTGTACTAATTTACAAAAGTTTTTGGTATTATTTATATTTTTTAATAACACCTTGGATACTTTCGTTAACTTGTTTGCAGTAATTTTCATGAGTAAGCAGTTCAAAACACACTATAGGTTTTATTTTCTTTGACGTTCAGTTTGCTCCTTGCCATTGTTTTTAATATAAAAGTTTACAATAATTAGTATTGTGGTTATTGGGTTTTAATCCCAATTTTGATATTTTTAGTTTACACTTTGGATTTCGGTAAAAGAAACATTTTTTAATCGCTGAAGCAGTATTTCTGGCGTGTAAAATCGGTGTTCGATATCTTTCAGTCCATGTACAATTTTGTATTGTGTTGTAACAATGATTAATTATCTTAATCGAGTCACGTCTATAATTCCAGATTCTCCAGCTTTTGTAGCCTTCTCGGTTGATATGTAAGGTTCGAGAATTACGTATATATGTGCTACCAGTGTTTCAAATATGTTGGATTTAAAACAAAACTGAATCTTTCCTATTTTAAAAATGCTTGTCACTCTTATTGGCCTGTAAAAGAAGTTAAAACTTGCATACATAGTAAACAGGAGCGAGAATAGTTGTTCAATTTTTAGAGATTTTGTGAGGCAAAAAATACGCATGTATGCATTTTATTTTTGTTATATTTTTATTTCATTTAAAACAAACGGAAAAAGCTATAAATTTTTAAATATTAACCAAACTAAGTGTTAATTTTACAAAGACGATTTTTGCGACGTTTCAAAATCTGGCGATTTTCAACACAATTTACCTGGCAACTATGTCCATAAGTCTTATTGAGGTAGAATGAAAAATAATGTGGCCAGATTTTAGTCATTTTATAAGGATATGAAATTAAAATAACAAACTTAACAAACTTTTTTACTCACTAAAAATTTTAATGAATATTTGCAAGATATTTATATAAACTCTTATATGGGGTGTTTATTTAGATGCATAGAACTTTTTTTTAAATAAAGCATAACTAATTCAATGGAATGGCAAAAATGTTGGCTTAATTAGCTAATAAATTTCATGGCATTTAATGCTTAAAAATAACTGCTGGCGTATGGCCTCCGCGACTGTCCCTTATGAACGCCATCCTGTTGGTCTAATTTTTCACCACTTTTTCCAGCATACCCGGTCTTATTTCGTCCATAGTGCGTCGAATGTTGGCCCCTACAAAAAGGATTCCAAAGGTATCAAATCACACGAACGAGGTGGCCAATTCACAGGTTCATTTCTTGAGATGGTTCGGTTACCAAACGTGTGGCTCAACAAAGTATTGGAATTATTTCTCCTCCAAATGATTATCATTTGCATGTAGCGTTCGCCACTCATGGTAATGTTGGCACCGGTTTCGGATTCGAAGACAAATAGGCCGATGACGCTTACGGCATGTAAACCGCACCAAACAATGATTTTTTCCAAAAACGACAATTCTGCTTGTTTACCGTTACCGTTAAGCCATAAATGAATCTAAACGCTGTAGATGATTTGACGATAAAAATTTTGTTCAGCTTCCAGTTGATTCCGCCGCTTAGAAGCAATAGTTTCTGCCTGTTGCCTATAATTCTTAAACCCTTACTTTATCGTATTTTGAAAGCAATTCAGCGATTTAGTAAGTAATGTATTGCATTCGTTGGCTTTAACTGATTCCAAATCTTGATAATTTTTTGCTGGATTACTGAACATATTTCGCAATTGATGTTCCGCTTGCTTTAGTTCTTGCACCAGTTGGATATTACCTATATGGATGCAGGCCAAGATATTTCCCTTGAATGTTCCAAGTAATGGACGGGCAGAGATCTAATTGCTAAGAACGGCTTTGGATCGATAAATTTGTCACTCTCACATCTACAGCGGCGATGGTTTCTTTCGTATACGCAGTGCACAGGCACGGTACAGGCTCGATTATTATCCAAAAGAGAAAATGTATTCATGAAACGATTCACAGTATTGCGTATAAGCTGCTCAAATGAACGATTATGAGCACAGTAAATTTGGTGTAGTGCTCTATAAGTTTAGCGAACAGAGCGTGAATTTTGGAAATAAATTTCCACGATTTGTAAACGTTGTTCTGGTGTTAGCCTTTGTTGCATGGTGAATTCTTAAAGTATGTATGTATGTATACTGAAAAACATGTCAAGCAAACTTCATTAGTATGACATTTAGTTTTACAGTTATTTCTATCGGAAGTTCTTTACGTCTATAATAAAACACCCTTTATTAAACCGTGGCATTTTTGTGGCAGTTTTCAAACAATTTTAAACAACTGTTTTACAACAGTTTATTTTTTAATTTAAACTCTTCTACGGATATATAATATCCCGCTTAAGAAAGTCCTGACTTTTAAGGTTAGTTTAAACTTTTGTATATTCAAAATTCTAAGATGTTTTTCTAAAAAAAATTAGGTATTTAAATAAAAAAATGTTAGTGGTTAATCTGGGACACGTTTAAACGAAACTCTTATACCTAATGTTTTAAAAAGATTTATGTGCTGTTTCCAGATGACAAACAATTTTTCTACACAATCAATTGCTTGCTGGAAACAACACATTAAAGTTCTGAAATTTAACATTTAGAATTTGGAAAATAAAATTTTATTTTTAATTTAAATCACTAATTTTATATAAAATAAAGTTTAAAAAAATCTGAAATGCTTCGAAAAGGAAGTTTGAATTAATCTTTTTTTAATTACCATTAAATAATATAAAGTGATAGGCAGGTATAATTGTTTTCTTTTTAATAAGCGTCTTTATTTGGCAAGTATAAGAGTATAAGTATAAGAGTTTGAAAATGAAGATATTTCAAGAATTTTGAAATTTTACGAATAAACCTTGAAAATTAAATAGATTTACAAATTTTAGAACAAAAATTTACAGTTTCGAGTTTCCATTTGGCATCCCTGCTTTAAAAAAGCAATAACGGACATTTCATATAGTTCGAACACACACGAAAGTTGACATAGGTACATACATACAAATTTTGTAGAAATGTACCTATATGTACATACATACAAACGTATGTATGCACAAAATGTAATACATAACTCCTCAACATTTTAAAACACCTAAAATACATTAAAATACTTCGAAACGCAGTGAATCGAAGAGCAAACAGGCAAACAAACAACTGATACAGAAGAGAATAGAAGAAAAAAAAACCAAAATAGTTTGGAAGCAGTGTCAATAAGCATGAAATGAAGCAAATTCCAGGGACATTTTAGACACAAGCAAAAGTACTTACTACTACCCCACCACGGCTACAAATGCTGACAAGACAGCCAGACATGTAGACGTATTGGCAAACAAACTAAAAGTCAGTCTGTTAAATCGTCAACAATATCAAACAGACAGCAGCGACAACAAACGGCAGTCATTCAAATGAAGAAAGAAGGAAAAATAAAATACAAGCTGAAGAAAAACGAAGCCAACATACAAAAAATAAAAATAATAATAAAAACACAGCAGCAGAAGCAACAACTAGAATCAGACCCCATCAGCATTTTCAAGAAATACACACAAATAAACTTTTATACGAACAGACAGGCAGGAGAGACGACCACAAGCAAACACACTCGCACATGCTGTCACTAAAAAAAAAATATACAAACGCTTAAATACAATTTAAAAAGGAGAGCGAGCTGGTAGCAAGCTCTTCTTTCACGTATAAGTTTTCTTTTTTTTACGCCAGTCAGCCAAAACAGCACGTCAAAGTCAGCAAACAAGCAAATCGGGCAGGCTGGCTGAATGACACAGACATTGGCTACAAGCAAATACAACAAAGTATAGCTGAAGCTTAGTAAACTGCTAACAGAAAAAGAATAGAATGACGACGTTTGAGAAATATAAAACGTATTTAATGTCGCAATACTCAAAATAACAAGCGAAGGAATTAATAACAAATCTACAAGTAGAAGAACAGAAAACCCACGTACATATACAAACGTTTAAATACTGGGAAGGGAACGGAAGGTGAAAAAACTTTTAGCCGAAGTTACAAATACATACATACATTAAAAAAAAAAAAAAATTAAAAAGGGGTTCTTAATCAGTTCTTACGAAAGAAGTTTAATTTTTTGCCAGTATAACAGTTCATTCTTTGCCATGAGTGATCTTTCCAAAAAAAATTGTTTTGATTAAATTTTGTGTGTGTTTTTTACAATTTCAAGTTCTATGCACCTTAAAGAAGCAACCCTTTTACTTTTTAAGTTTATAAACAATTAAAAACAAAACTCTGGCTGCCACGCAATTTTTGTATCGACATCAAGCAAGTGCATGTTTGTAGAGGAATGGTATAAATATTTTAAAGAAATCTATTAAACTTTCTTAGTCATGCAACAGGCTTTCACATCGGGATGTTGGAAGGCGAGGACGTACGGTCATGCAAGTATCTTACAGAAGCAACCCGCTTTGATAAAAAATTCAAGGTCATATTTCCGTCAAAGCGGGTATGGAGTAGGGGAATCCTAGCTGATGAATACCGCACGAGGATTAACACAGATGGGTCAAAGATGACCTGTGGTGTTGACTCTGGGGTTTTCTAGGATGAACTGCACGTGAATCTCTCTTTCCGTCTGACAAATGGGGTCAGCGTATTTCATGCTGTAATGCTGCCGATAAGAGAGGCATGTATAACATACTACGGTATAATGTTCTACATGCCTCAGCGGCAAAATAAAGTCACATAAAACAACATCCATTCTCGACAACCAGTCTAAAGAAGAACTATCCAGACTGGGCAGTTTATCTGACATGACCTTAATTTGGATCCCTGCGCATAGGACCATTACGGTAATGAACAGGCGGATGGGCTGGCCAAGACTGAAGCCGCTCTTGATATTTCACAGGGTGTGCCAGTCGCAACACCTCTGGGAACTATCAGAAGCGAAATTTAGACACTTTCTGGATATGGCTGACGAAAAATGGATGAAACTGGATGGCTGCAGGTCTACCAAAGTAACGTGGCCCACATACGACATAGGTCGCTCTGAGCAACTTCTTAACTTCAGTCGGAGAGACATGTCAAGACTGATATACGTACTTACTGGTCACTGAGACTCGGTCTCCCTTTTAATGAATGCTGGCGAAGCTGCAAGGAACCTGGAGCCGAGGAGACAGTATTTTATCTCCTATGTGATTGCCCAGCGTTTAATTTAGCACGACATGAATTATTTGGGAATAATCTTTTACAAGGCCTCTCTGAGATATCACGGGTGTAACTCAGCAACTTGCTGAAATATCTCAACCCAACGGGCTGGCTCTGGCCACCTCAGTATATCCCCAGGGTCAAACTTGATCGGGGGTTTCTATTCTTGACGAGTTGTGTGGTGTCAAAACGGAGTCACTGTCAACTCTACTTGCAGCACGACTAGTTCTGGGCGTGCTACCAGGTTAACCAACCAACCAAACAGTCCTGAATTTTAATTCTGGATGTACCAAAATGTTTTTCTTCTTAGAAAAAGAAGAAGAAATTAGTCTTGAAGAACATCTTGAGTCCTGGCTATGAACTTAAAACAATTAGTGAAAGCTTTCTTTACCGGATACCTTCCTAACGTCTGTACGCAACGCCAAAGCAGTGTTTTAATCAAGCTGTTATGCTGGGTACACACTTTACAACGCATTTACGAAATCTAGTGAATTAAATTCATTTTTATTCATTCAGATTGCAACAACATCAAAATGCTTTGTTATTTTGAGATTGCATTGATGTAGATTTCATGTAGATTGCACTGTGTGTACCCAGGATAAAACTTAACAACACTCCAAATCAATTGCTTAGTCATTTTCAACTTTGCAAAAGCATTTTTAATTCAAATAATGCGCTAGTTGCGTTTATTTGGATATCAGCTGCGAAGCAGATGACTGAAAACAAGTAACAGTCGCCATCTAGAACTTTTTTATGACAAAATAACTTTTTAAATTCTTTCTCGAATGTTTAAATAACACAAGTTGCATTTGGACTTAAATATGAACTGTCAAAAATTATTCAGAACTGTTTGAGACTCTCTTTTACAATATGATTCCGTACTGCATTCTTCCATCTTGGCAAGCTTTTTTACGTTTGAAATTACGTTTACACATAGATACAAAACTGAAGTGAAAATAAGAAAAATATAAATATAATGAAGGAAGAAGAACGAGCAGAACCATATGTTGGCTGGTTGATTGTGTGTATTGGTTTCTGTTTTCTTTCTTTCGTTTTTGGCTTCAAAAGCATGAACAAGCAAAAGAGGAAGGAAACGTTGTCGGTTGAATATTTGTTGCTATAGTTTTTGTATTATTATATTGTTCTTGCTGTTGATGAAGAAAAAAGTAGATGACAACGATGATGATGATGATGATGTTGATTTCAAAAACAATGTTATAGGAAAGTGTGTGTGTTTGAATATACATATGACCGAGCTGCCTGTCTGGCACACATTTCGTCAGTTAGTCCATCAGTCAGTCACTCATTCCCTGCTATTCACACAATTGCTAAGAGTGCACGGGCAAAAAGAAAGCAATCAAGACACATACATAAGTTTCTTATTCGTTTAAAAACACATACATGTTCGTACCCCTTGCCAACCAATTGTTCCATCCCTCCAACCTCCCATTCAAGCTAAAGCTTTGTCAGTCTTGCTACTTTGGTGTTTGGCTGACTGACTGACTGGCTGAATGTTATTAATGTGATTCAAGGGTACTACACACAAAACATCAAGCACCAACAAAAGCTAGAAACAAGCATGTGGGGACTTAATAATTTTTAGTTAATGCGTTTACTCTCCGCTTATTGTTGTTTCACCAAATAATGGAAGAAGGAACATTTAGACGCTGACAATAAAAGACAGTGTGTAGTAAATAATTAACGAAAATTTAAATTTGTATTTTGATTATATATGTAAGTAATTGAAAGGCTAAAGTGAGTTCAAAGTCGTTCCTAATTGAAATGGCCTAGAAGAGAATATATTGATTCTATCGTATGGAAAGTTTGCAGGGACTTGAAAAAAACATCCAGTTATTTCAAAGCTTCAAAGCCTTCCTTAGATGCTAAAATCGTCAACATATTGCTTTTTTTAAAACTTTAATACACGTACTAGATCTGTTATTCTACTGGGCTTATTTTTACAGTATGTCTTAAATAACTACTCAAGATGGTATTAAACTATAAAGTTGCAAGCGTTTAAATATCCATAAGAGGCCTTTCTGAAATCTTTAATAGAAGCTTTTAATGACTAAATGGATGTAATTTTAAACTTTCCGGAAAAGAGAAGAATAAATCAAATAAAAAAATTGCATTTTTGTCATAAATTTAAATAAAAAGTTTTTTTTTTTCTAAAATCATAAACAAAAAAATGGGTCATAACATTCAGTTCTGGATCATTTATTAATGATTCTACAAAAGAGAAAGCGGACAAACCAGTTGTTCTGAGTCCTCACGATCGTATGGATCCCTACTGCTACTACAAAAAATGGGTTTCAAAGATTTATAAAAACAAAATTTGTACGAAAAGAAGGTTGATAAAATGTTTACACTATAAAGAAAATCAATCCATCCGTACTCAAATCAATCCGAAGCTGAATTAATAGTACGGTGAGTACAGATTTTCTTGAATCAAATTTAGAAATATTGATTCAAGTACGGATTTTCAATTGCAAAATACTTAAATTATCCATATTCAATCCAGATTTTGTACTTGAAATAATCCGAAAATGAGATTGATTTAAGTAAAACTAAGATTGAGTCGATCTCAAAATGCTCTTGATTCAAGTATTATAAAGTAGATATCCCGAATTAGAAAGAAAAAAATTATTATGATTAATTTACTTACCCGTATTACACCTTACAGAATGATAAAACACCAACATCATGCCCGATGTGGTTTTTACTTTAGAAATCGTGTGTACATATTTAACCAAAAGTATAAACTAAATGAGAAGCAAGAGATAAAATTTACTTTTTAACCCTTCGTGGTACACATGAGTCTGGCCAGATCTTTTTTTAATGTGTATAGAAAATCAAAACATGCGTAAGCCGGAGGGTTAAACACAACGAAAAGTTTAATCTTTTTTTTACTTGATTTAAGAATTAAATACTTATTTCAAGAAACTCCGGGATTGATTTTCGAAAGTTATCCCATTTAGGATTGTTTTGAGTACGTTTTAGTGTTATTCGTACTTGAATTTTTCAGTACGACTCGTACTTAAAGTATGTAATCATAAAAAGCTTGATTTATCCCGCCATTTTTTCTTTCTGTGTGTCCCATACCGAAGCGGAGGTAAATCAATTTTGTTTGCAATCATTTTAATAATAAAGGGAAGTTAGCATAAAGATTTGAAGCAATAGTTAACGACTTTATTGGTGAAGAGTTCTTATAGCTTAGAAGTCAAGCTTCATTATAAGCATTTTAAGATTCTGTCTGTGAAATATTCGAAATTAAAAGGAACTAGATGAGATTTAAGTCCATTAGAAAAATCCAACAGAAAATGCAAATAAAAAAACTTTCAACTTATCAACGTGTACGAAAAGTTTAATTCAATTTTTAAAATATCGCATGCGATAAAAAGTCACATGAGACACATTTTTTCAAAAATCATAAATTTTAAATTTAAAAGACTAATAAATTAACAAATAAGTTTTAATATTAAATAAAAAATTATTGATTTTTTTTTTAACTTTAAAATTTCCTGCAAATAGTCGTATATTTTCTTTATAATATTTTTATCGCATGCGATATTTTTCAGTATATTTTTTATCGCATGCGATATTTAAAAAAAATTAATTAAACTTTTTGTATTTATTTTCACACACATGACTTGAATGAGGTCTGTAAAAAAATTTTTTTTAAAAACCGAACAATTTTTTTTTTATTGAAAAAGATTGCGGCACGTAAAATAATTCAAATCGATGGATTTTGAAATTATGAAGGATTTCAAATAAAATACAAATCTCAAAAAAACAAACTGGAAATAAAAATGCTTCGAGGGCTATTTAAGAAAGAACATTGTAAATATTATAGACAGACATATGTAATATATAACAGATCTAAAATGTGTAACTTTTACGAAGACCTTAACGTTTATTTGAAGAATGCACTTTCAAATGAAGATTTCGAATTGTTCAAAGATCCAAATCAACAAATTTTAGAACTCAGCCATAATGTTATTTTAAGAGCTTTCAAAATCGTTTGTTGTTTAAAATGTAGAGTTTATGCTTAGACATAATTTGGTTTTCTTTAGAAGCTTGAATAAGATTTCTTATTTTAGTTAAATTTTTTATCTGTTCAGCCCTCAATTCACATTTCCTGTTCCTTATTTTTATATCCTTTCAGCTTTAAGAGATCTTATAGTTCATTAGACATTTTCCAACAAGGCCTACTGTATACTTGGACACACACAGGCCTATAAAATCGAAAACCTACAGAATTGAAAAAATAAAGAAGAAAAAAAGAATTATACACACTAGATGAAAAAGCAATATGAAACAAGAGAGTCAAATTGCCGCCTGCTGGCTACTAAAACTGAACTTTTAGCAAATTGTTGTTTTTGCTAATGTTCCTGTTGACGATGGTTATACAGATGATGATGAAGTTGAGTATCGAGCTAAAAGTTAAATGGAAAAAACTAAATGGAACAACGACAACAAAACGTAACTGAAGTGTGGAAAACAAACAACAACGACATGGATTATTCCTCATTTTTTCTGCTGTATTTTACAAACAGCTCGGCTGGCAAATATAAAAATTTTTCGTGTGTATGTACATAATTTTATTCGTTTGTTTTGCAAAATGCATGCCTCACTTAATGGCGGTTTGTCTGGACGTTGGAGGGTAGTTAAAATGACTGCTTTTACAAAATTGCTTAAGCAGTAGTACTAAAAAGGTTCGATGGATGGATGGATGAATAGATGAACCGATGGATAAATGATGGGTGTGTGGAGAATTTCAAAAAGAATACAAAAAGAGAGTATGATGAATTTGCTAATGCACATACATACATATAACAATTGCAATCAACTAACCAAACAACCAGGGAGACTGGCTTCAATATTAGCGCAACGGACTTGAAACACAGAACTTTAAAATGAGTACAAAAAAAATTTAAAAACTGGGGTCATATTAAACTCGTAGCTCGCATTCAATAATATAAGCTTTTGCTTAAAAAAAAAACCAAAAAACCAGCCAGCCAACAAAGCTAACGTCATGAAAAAGGAACACATTGGCAAAACTATGGCGACATTAATGTATGAGAGTTCCACAATGTACAACAAATGTACTGGGTACTTTTTTATATGAATGGCTTAATTCAGTAGTTGATCAGTTTTAACTGCAACGCATACATACATTTGCCAATGTATGGCATACATAGAGAATACGATGATGAAGATGACCCACCACCAAACCACATCACCATCACAGATTGTTAAAATGAACTCATTCGTTTTGTACATAGAAAATCAGCTGCTGCTGTTGTTGGCATAGCTATAACCAAATAGAAGAAAAAAAAATCGCCAATATATTGTACGACCACATTGCAGCAGTACCACACAACGAATGTTGTACTAAACAAATTTGCAATCAACTATTCACAGAAGCGAGCAGCAACAGTATTATGGCAGCCAGGCAAGCAAACCAGGTTGATGACTGCTGTTATTAAGTCAACATCATGTCAAAGCGTTTTGAACGGGTTAATAACGAATTTAAGGAACTGTTTTTCAAAAAAAAATTTTTTGGTCTTTTAAGAGGACACTTTAGCATTGAAATGCTTTATCAAATATAAACTTCACCATATAAGTCTATTTTTTCACTAGACACCAGTGTTCGAAAAAAAACCGAACATTATTAAGCGTGCGGTAACAAACACCTAGAAACTTTATCTAATTTTAGTGTTTGTGTACACATCTATTATGTAGTGTTCTGTTTTTCGTTATAAAACAGTACAATTGTAGTGTTTCTGTGCACATACATATTTTAATGTTTTGTAGTTTTTTTTCACACTGATTAAGGAATGAGCAAACAAAAAATCTTAGCAACGTTTCTCACTAGTATTGTTATTGTTGCTTGACAATTTGCACCACCACAGCACGATTAGCCTGTGTGTGTATTGTGTATATGTTTTGGTTTTGTAAAAATTTTAGCCAATTTTCTCTAAAAAATCGATGTTTCTCAAACATAAATTTTTCACCAAAAATCCATTTTTAATCAAAAAATCAGTTTATCACCACAAAATCTATTTTTCACCAATATATATTTTTTTTCAATAAAAACCATTTTTCACCAAAAAAACCCAATTTTTTTTACTAACAAATTGATTTTAAGAAATCGAAATTTCACAAAACTATAAATTTTTGACAAAAAAAAAATCAAAACTGCACCAAAAACTTAACTTTTCACTTAAAAATCAATAAATAGTTCACCATAAAGTCGAAATCGACTTTTTAACAAAAAAAAAATAATTTTCACAAAAAAAATCTATTTTTCCCACAAAAATCAATTTATTAACACAAAATCTATTTTTCTACAAAAATTTTATTTCGTTAAAACAATTAAATTTTCAACAAAAAATCAATTTTTTTACCCAAAAATCACTTTTTTAACCAAATATCGATTTTCACTAAAAAATCGATTTTTTCAAAAAATTTATTATTCATAAAATTACATTTTTATTTAATACAGGGTGGCCCAAAATAACCGAAGGGGTTTGATTTGTTTATAACTTTTTTATTATATTTTTTTTCTTTTCAGTATATTGTAAAGAAGACTTGGGGAATTTAAAATGGAGCAGTACTCAATTGAACAACGTTCCCAAATTGCCAAGCTTTATTTTTCAAATCAACGATCATAATTTTATTCATAATTTAATTATTAGCGACGAAGCCCATTTCCAATTAAGTGGGTTCGTTAATAAGCAACACTGCAACACTCCAAAAAATCAATCACAATATAAACTAAATTTGTTTACCAACAAAATCTATTTTGTACCAAAAACCCGATTTTGCGACGTGTGTGAAGATAAATTCGAAGAACACCCGTATTTATAAACGATTATTAAATTTAACAAACATTTATTAAGGCAAATTTTCATACAAAATTTGTTTTGTAAACGTTTATTATATGTTAAAAATGTTTATACATACGGGGGCAAAAGTTTAATTTAATTTTTAAAAATATCACATGCAATAAAAAATATATATAAAAAAATATCGCATGCGATAAAAATAATATTATAAAAAAAACGACTATTTACACGAAATTTTCAAGTTTTTATGAAAAATCAATCATTTTTATTTAATATTTAAAAATTATTTGATATTTTATTAGTCTAAAATTCTTATGAACGAGTTCCGTGAGGGATATGGCCACTGTGTCCAAATCTTTTTATATCAGGGGATCAAACCTAATACAAAATGAAGACTATGGACAAGGCTACCATAATCAATAAGTACTTTATCCAAATTGTATTTGTGAACATTTTTAAAAATTTTCATATTTATCTTCACACGCGTAATTTTGCGCTAATAATTATTCACTAAAATTCTATTACAGTAGACGCTCACAAATTAGAGCTTTCAGTAATTCGAACGTCCAGAAATTAGAATCAGTGTTTGCAATACATTAAACGCTCTAAAATTCGAATTTAAAATTCTAATTTCAGAGCGTTTTTTTTTTTTTTTTTTTTTGTTATTTGAACACAAGAAATCCGCAGTTTATTTTTATTCTGTTTGAACATAGTAAAACTAAAAAAGGGAATTACCAAATCATATGTGTTTTTTCCTTATTGAATTGTTATGTTTTGTTGCCATTAGTTTTTTTATATTCATATTTTTAATTTAAAAAAATACATTTAATGTATTGGACTGCATTGTTACGCTTTGTTTTCTTGTTTTTATCAAACAAAATTTAATTAAAACAATTTTAAAAGTCTTTTATTTAAGTTTTTGAAAGTAAATTTACTCAATTTTTTATTTTTTATTCGGGAAAAAAAGTCCAGAAATTAGAATTGCCTCAAAAACAAAGCGGTTCTAATTTGCGAGCGTCTACTGTATTTACCAAAAATTTCACATTTATAAAAATATAAAATTTACTCAATAACTAAATTTTTAACCTTAATTCTACATTTTTACAAAAAATCAAAATTTTCGCTAAGAATTCAAATTCATTATCATGTTCCAAGTAGTGGCTTTAGAACCATACAACCGTTTCCAAAAGTAAGTGCTGGTAAATAAAACAAAAAAAAAAAAAAAATCATACAACATATGCCATCAAAGCAGTCAACCGAACCAACTATCCAACCATCCCTTTTCTAGTATGTGACTGATTTTGACTGTTCAAAATATATGCAGATATGAAGAACGAACGGAACGCATTGCAAGTAAATATTAATTTAAAAAAAAAAATTTTATTTATTTCAAAAAGGGCAGAGAAAAAAACCACAATAATACATGTCGAAAAAAAAGAATAAAAAGGCGATAAGCTTTAAACACAGGCATAATAAAGTTCATACAATGTGTGTAGATACAAAAATGCACTTTTTATTTGTAGGGTGTTCCATAGGGATTCTTCTAAAATGAATATTTAATTATTCGAATTTAGAAGAAAAAAATCTAGAAACATTTTACTTCAAAATTTAATCCATAATTCTGAAATTTAAAGTTGATGCGAAAAAAAATTTTTTTTTCTTTTTTATACGGAAATACCCCTTATTGATGTTTAGTTGATATTTTCCTTGCCTGCTGGTGTCAGCTAAATGTAGTTAAAGCATTTTTTTGTTGGTTCTTGTTTTGCTTTGTTTTTAGCTGCAAAGTTAATATTAGCTCTTTGGTTTTTGCTGGAAAATTCATATACATCACAATATGTATTAAATTGTATATGCATATGAATATACTTTCTTATGCCGGATGGTTTTAGTGGCTACAGTTTAGCACACTATCCAAAACAAAATAGACTGTCTTCCACTGGGAATTTGCTATTAAAGACTTAATTAGTACAAGTTTTAATGCTTTCTTTTTTTCATTTAGCTTATGTTAAATTGTTGTGAGTTTACAAAATGTTCAAAAAATATTTTGAACAATTAAGCTCTAAAAAAGAGCTTAATTGTCTGGATCGGAAAAAAAATATATGAAAAATAAATTATTTAAACGAAGAACTAAAAAATAAGCCATATATGCCCCTACAGGGTTAATTATGTAAGTTGAAGCTAAATAAACATTCAATTTATTACAAAAAAATAAACAGAACCGTTAATACAGATATGAATCGCGAAAACCGCTGACTTAAAAAATCTCTAGAATAAACAAATTTCTAAAAGACAATTTCAGTAATCGCAAATAATGATGTAAAATTAGTATCTTCAAGAAATAGCAATTGTGATTTTTTAATTAAAGTTTTTGATATTAAAATTAGGCTTAAGTTCATCAAATTTAATTTTCATTAAATTATTTTTAGTGAAGGAAGGAATTTACAACATGAAATGAATTAAAATTTTTTTTTGATAATTTTATTCTTGACTAAACGAGAATAACCATATTCCCATCATCAGAATTCTTTGCCGTTCTACCGTTGAACAACCGTGAGAAATTTTAAAATAAAGTGAAATCCATCTTCTATATATATAAAATAAGTCCGTATATGTACGTCGCCGAACTACTCATAAACGCGTCGTGCGATTTCAACCAAACTTATACAGTATGTAGGCAGCATATATGGTTTATATGAAGTTTGGTTGAAATCCGATAACGCATGTGTGTGCGGTGCGTATGTGAAGTGAGTTTGTTTTTGCCGCAGGAAAACCAACTTTATTAAAAACAAGTGTGTTTCTTTTCTTATTTTGTTTTGCCTTGCGAAGCAGGCAACGGGCCCGCTAGTGCCGAATAAAAATAAGTTGCAATCTGTAAGTAATTTATGTTCTCTGTAATGCGTGAACCAATTTTATTTCTTACATATTCCATAAAAAGTTCCGTCCAAGGATTTTTTTTTTATTTAGATTTATTAGTTGTATTTATATATGGTCATCTAAAAATCTTTTTTGCAGACATAGGGCCTCCCAGCAGCATTCTAACTTCATTTTCAATTCAGACGGCATGTCATTGAAGACAAAGAGGTTGCATTCTCGCATCGACTTTAAAGGCTTCAAGAAGACCTTCTTAAAACACGTCAGAATCTTATCTTAGCATAATTGTTAAATGCCAAGTAAGTTAATGAATAACTGTTGAGGTTGAGTATTTTTTGTAAATATGAGAAGTAATTAAGTTGGAACGCGTTTGAGAGGCAATCCGCCCAATTATGAATGACAATTCCCCAAGAGTTTATTGTCTTCCCTCATTTTTAAAATTGATTTTAAATAGGAAAAATGGCAAAAGGGAAAAAAACTCCCGGGGAATTTTTATTCATAATTGGGCTGTATATGTCTGCAAAAAAGACAGCTTATAAAAGGGTGATTTTGACAGGCCTTATCTAAGAATAGAAATTTGAATTTGTTAAATATTCGATTCGACTGAGTGGTATGAGTAAAATATGGTTTAGACCTTTTATAAGGCCTGAAAAGTGTAACCGCTTGCAATTTTCTCATTATAGGCGTTTTAGTTAAAATAACTGTATTTGTGTAGTGAATATCAATAGTTGTTATAGTTCATTTTAAATTCATATTTTGAAAAACTGAGATTCAATTAGTTTTTAAATTCATTGCAATTCGACTTAAGTATTTCAGGGTACGTTGGGGATTGTCTGTAGACTGTTTTTGTTAAGTTTGCACGAAATCGGCCCAGGGTTTCCAAAGATATGGCATTTCGATTTTTCTATACATTCCCATACAAACATGAACAAAATGCCCTCCATTTTGAATTCCTCCGAAACGGCTTGACTGATTTTTATGAAATTTTGTTTTTTGTATTTGTTAGGTATGAGAATAGGTCGTAAAGTATATTTTATATCGCTAGAGGGCGCAAAATAGGGCAAGAGGGGCAAAAGATACTCCTCCCTATATCTTCTTAACTTATCAACCGGTTTTCTTCAAAATTTGGCATGCAGGCACTGTAGCATCTGAAAGGAAATGCGGAATAGGGCGTGATATTGGGCAAGAGGGGTAAAAGCTCCCCTGCCTATATCTTCTTAACTTATTAATCGATTTTCTTGAAATTTCGCAGGCAAATAGTTTAACATCTGGAAAGAACTATAGCCTAAAATTTTTATTATTTACGGCTTGAAATAGGGCAATAGGGGTAAAAGCTCCTCATCCCCAATTTTCTTAACTAATCAACCGATTTTCTTAAAATTTGGCATACAGACACTGTCACATCTGAAAAGCAATAGGGAATAGGGTGAAATAGGGCAAGAGGGGTAACATCTGAGAGAAATATGGCAAAACAACGTTTGCGGGGTCAGCTAGTTATTTATAAAAATTTGTAATAATATTTTTTATTTTTAGAAAATTATAATAATCATTAAATTTAAAAAAGGCAATAACGTACATATAATTTAAAAAATAAAATTTTAAAATTAAAAATCCCCGTCAATTTCTCAATGAATTAAAAAAATAAGAAAATGAAAAAACCAATTTACTTACATATCGATACCTTCCCATAAGAATGTATTAAGCGACACTTTTTTCGAAAAAGACTTTTTGATGTGGAACTATACTAGAAGTTAAGCGCCACATTTTGGCCTGGGTTTCGATGCCCTATCATGGATGCAAAGGAAACTAGAGAGAAAATAAAATTGTACCAACCGTCAAGTTTTCTCACTGGAATAATGTTGCATCCTGTAATTTGTATTATCCGCGAAAGAAATTATGCTAAGCCACATTTTTAAATATGTTTTGTATTCTGAAAATCGCTTTCCAAATATGTTCCTTTCAATAAAATACACAACTAAATAACTAAATGAGACGTCTTTTTTTCGTTTACTACACAATTTTAGAAATATCGCTTAATACATTCTTATGGGAAGGAATCCGATATATACATACATTAGACTGGTCGCATTTTTTTTTTAAATTTAATTGTTTGCGCTGCTTAAAATGTGAGGTTTGGTGTAAGAAATCATGATCTAATTTTTCAGGTCAATCCGACGGTGCCTAGCCGTGCCGGGTGGGGCCCAAAGTTCCCCATATTATAAAAAAAACATCTTTTCTATCAGATCTTTATAGTTATACTAGTTCAAAAGCCGAAAATCAAAAATATGGCTTCGTTACGATCTTCCGCAGAGAAAGTACTTCAAGTGTGCCAACTTTCAGCTTCCTATGTCATCAGATGGCTTCAGAAAGTTGCGGAAAGAATAGGACATACATGCAAACATCCTGACATACTAATAAATTATATATTGTATAGATAGATTAACATATGTTCGCGCAACTCAAAAACGCTTTAGCTTATTGAAAAACTAAAAAAAACCGAAATAACGCAATACAATTTACTTTAAGAAAGGTAAAACGTTTTTCTTATATGCGCAGTCGTTTTAGAAACATAATTTTTTTTCTGGAAAAAAAAAATAATTTTTTTTATTAAAATTTCGGAATTTTTGTTTTTAAAAATTCATAAAAAATTTAAAAATGCAGCTATGCTTCTAATTTTATGCAGACATATAAAAATGAACATTGCATACAAAACAAGCTATAAATGATTAAAATCTGTAAACAACTTTTGATTTTATGTTGTTTATGCTTGTTTTGTTTGCAATGTTGTTTTTTATATGTCTGCATAAAATTAGAAGCATAGCTGCATTTTTTAATTTTTTATGAATTTTTAAAAACAAAAATTCCATCCTGCACGGCTAGGCACCGTCGGATTGACCTGAAAAATTAGATCATGATTTCTTAAACCAAACCACATATTTTAAGCAGCGCAAACAATTAAATTTAAAAAAAAAATCCCATACAAGATGCGACCAGTATAATATACATACATATATATTTTTTAATATACAAATTAAGTAGTATGTTTATAATAATAGCTTAAATGACAAAAAAAATTTTTTTGGAGATACTACCTACACCTTTTCCAGTTGTATTTCAGAAAAAATAAATTGTTATTCAGATTATTTAATTGAAATTCAGAAAGCGTCAATTGTAATTCAGATTAGTCAATTTTAATTCAGAATGACATGGCGGTCAGTCGATTATCTACATAAGTATTTAACAAAAATACAAGGAAATATTACAAACTTACGAAAGTATTTAGCCCTTCAGTGCACATTTTTTTGTTTTAATAACATAAAAATAACTATTAAACATACATGAATAACAATTGACACTATTAGCTTTACAATTGACACATTTTGAATTGCAAATTACGCTTTCTGAACTACAAATTACGCTTTCTGAATTAATTAACTAACCTGAATTACTTTTGACGCTTTCTGAATTACAATTGGAAATGGTGTAGTAAAATATAAAAAGCAAAATATGTCTTAAATATTATTTTTGTTTATTCTAAATGTTCATCAAGTGGTTAATAAAAATAAATTATAAAAAGAAAAAATGCATTTGTTTTGCTAAAATCTAAAAAGGATTTGTTTTTTTTTTCAAATAAATAAACTGTTTTTGTTTATAAATAAATCATAAACGTTTCAGTGTTTGCTATTGGTTTTTTTTAATTGCGCCATTTGATAAAACTAAAGGCTTGCCAGTATATTTCGACTGCTCATTTCTAAAACATGCTAAGTTGACTTAGCATGTTTATAACGTGTTAATGTTTTTTTATCGTGTACTGTTTAACCCTAAAATTTTGGTGTTGATCGGCTTCTTCAATCGAAAGTAATGAACAAAAAAGTAACATAGCATTTAACTGAAAGTAGTATCGCACAGAAACTTTAAAAGCTTCTCCTGCAAAACTCACTTTTTAGACTAAGCATGTTTTGGATTTACATATTTTATTTTTAACAATTGTCTTTTATGTTTTTTTTATCGTTTTAGTTAATAAATTTAAAAACCCAGTTAATACGTATTAATTTTATTTTAACCCCGGTAAATCGAAACCCCGCTAAATCGAAAACCACTATAATTCGTAAGAAATGGCCGGTCCCTTGCGATTACGAATTATCGGGATTCTACTGTATTATATTTTAAAACAATTAAATTTCGTTAAAAAACACCAAAATTGCTTTTATTAAAATGAAAACAATATGAAAATGCTATCACTGGCACATAAAATGCCGAAATGGCAGCACTTGTTTATGCGAAAGGTGCCCTTTCTGTTGATTTTAACTGCCTGTTTAACGATATCGAACGTCATCGTTCGCATAGAAAATTACATTTAAAACAAAAACAAACTTCGAATAATGTTCGAACTTTGTTTTTGTTTTAAATGTTATTTTCTATGCGAACGATGACGTTCGAAATCCATGAACAGGCTGTTAGTTTTAAATAAGGTAATCAGAGCTGGCACTTTGTACGCGTATTATATGTATGTATTAATGTGTTTTGCATACTTTTTTACTCTGAAGTGTTTTATAATAAGTTTATTTATTTATTATACCTACTTATCAAATAAATAAATTGCATAACGAGGTTAATGTGTTATCAGCTTAACCTATATTAAATATTAGTTGCAAATATTTATAGATACTAAAACACATATTGCTTGCAAGAGTTTTAAGAGATAGAAAACAACGTTTAAAAAATTTTATAGAAATTGTTAAAGAAACATAATCTATTTTTATAAAAAATTCCTTTTAATTTTATCAAACATTACCATTCTTAACAATACCGTTCTTAAAAATACGGATATATTTTTCTCTTTACAGATTGGTACATATTTCTAATTGTAGTTATCTAAATTTTTTATTTGTCATTGTTGCTTTCTTTTATCCCTAAGAAATCTTGTATATTTTTTTTGTAGAGAATATGTACGAAAACATATTTGCAAAAGATAATTGGCAGATTTTCAAACAAAACCAAAAAATCTAAATAAATTAACACATGTTAAAATTGTGATGTCATTAGACAAATAGATTAACGAATTTAAAATATTTTTTAAGCGAAGAAACACAAAATATAAATTTTAACATAAAATTTTCCATAAAAAATTGTTATTAACATAAAATTTTCTATAGAGTTTTTTTAATTTTTTACAAAATTTTAACTTTTACAAAGGGTTTGTAAAAAAAAATATATGTTATTTCTTATAGCATTAAAAAAAAATCAAACAAATAAAGAAAGATTTTGTGATAGACAAACAATTTTTACGTCGGAAAAAGGAAAATAAAATATACATATAAAAGATAACATACTAAGGGAAATCACGATGGGTAGTGCAAAGTGTTCAAACGATGCAAATGCGTGCAAAAATACAAACATTTGCACAATACATGAACAATATGTAAGTATGTATTTGCAATTTGCTCTATTTTACTTCGCTTGCACTGAAAAAGCCATGAGCAAGATTAGTAGTGCATATTTGCTTCGTTGCAAACAAATGTAAACAATAACATCAAAGTTATTTACGGGAATACAAAATACAATAACATTTGACATATTAAGCGCCATATTGTTTGAACATTTACGTAGGTTTAAATATAAATTTGAGAATGGAATCAGGGCTGCCAGGTACTTTTTTCCTTGTCCCCAAAAAATTAAAAAATATCCCCAAAAATCCCCAAATTAAGAAAAAAAACCTTAATAAGTAAATATTTTTCTGTTTGTTTTTTTTTTTGACCAAATTTAAAAATTTTTTTTTTTTTAAAGTAAAAATAGTAAGAAAAATTTTAATTAGAAATTCCCAAAAATCCCCAAATAAAAATTTTTTGTAAAAAAATTATTTTATTTTGTTTGTACCCTGAAGGAAAAATAACATAAATTTATAAAGTACCTTTAACACTACCTTTTAACTAAAATGATAATCTTAATAAGGACCTTTTACACCGTACAAGTTGTTGATAAGAGTAAGATAAAAGTTTTGCTACTTTTTTTCATATTTTTAATACGAGACAAAGAAAAATAAGCATACAAATTAAAAGGGAAAATATATTAAAAGCAAGGTATATTTATAGCAGGTAGTCTCGGAAAGCCAGCTGGTTATTTTTTATTTGCTTGTTTTGCGATACAAACTGTCAAAGTTGTATAGTAAACAAGTAAACAAGTTTTTTGTTTTATCTTTTGTCTCTTTTCAACCCCTTTGCTGTTTGACAGTTCGTATCATAAAACAACAATAAAAAGCCCTGTTGTTTGTTTTATTGTACAATTGTTGTAATCTCGCGGCTACCTGCTATAAATATACCTTGATTAAAAGAGTGTAAAATCCCCAAAAAAAACCCCGAATTTTTTTAAATCCCCAAAAAAATCCCCAATCCCCAAATTACTTTCTTTGTCCTTTTTGCTCGCAAAAAATCCCCGACTTTGGGGATAAATCCCCAAGTCTGACAGCCCTGAATGGAATAATTTTGGGAGACTAGCTGTTCGAATAAATTATATCGATTAATCGAAAATTTGTTTTTCCAAAGTATCAGTTTTTTTCTTTTATGGAAAAGAACATGCCGAGACTTTTATCACAATGGTTTTTTGAGCCTTCTACCAGACCTTAACAAGACTATTAAAATTTTTAAAATTGCTAAAAAATTAAAAAGAGGTTTAAATGGTATAATGAAACACTTCCAATTTTTAGAAAAGATAACAAAAAGAACAGAGATATTGGATATGCTTTATAACGGTTTACTTTCAAACTCTCCAAAGAAAAAAATCGATTGAAACTTAAACATTTAAGCTGTACCTATACTCTTTTTGAAAGATTATAATAAAATATTTGCGTAAATTTTGATAATATTTTTTTTTTAAAAAACTTTTCCTCCTTTATTATATGAAGTACCTTTTGTTAAATTGTTGTTACTTTTTTAATAAAATTTTTATAGGTATAAAAAATATAATTTTTGGTACCTATAACTTCTAAACTAGAAAAAAATAAAATTATTCGATTAACTGAATAATAATAAATTGTTCGATTAAATTTTTACCTCAAATAATTATTCGCGAAATTAATCGATTAATACAAAACATCGATTAATTTACACGTAAATTTTGTATTCACTTCGTTTTCAAACAAAGACATTTGTCTAAGACGGATCTAACGATATCTCAAATATTAAAATTCAACTAGGTTAATTTGCCAAAAATTCGAGACTTCGTTTTCAAATCAAGGACACTTAGATTTCTTTGGCAGATCTAAAGATATCTCAAATATCAATCTCCCACCGATTAAAAGATACAAGGAAATAAAGATATTGACAGTCGGGAAAAGGCAGGTAGCCCATAGTAACCCATAACCTGACAGTGTATGGTTTACACATTTATAGGTACAATTTTTTTTTTTTACAAAAAACTTCTAAGTGAATATGAAATATTTGCTATTTTAGTACGAAATTTCTTATGTACCCATAGAATTTGAAGTTTAAAGAGATTTCAAAACTAAAATATGTTTTTAAGAATGTGAAAGTAAAAAAAATACAGAAGACAAACACCATTTAATTTAAAGTGTTTTCTTTTCTACAAAAAATGTGACATTTTACTTAAAAAAAAAACAATTTGGTTTCCCCGAAAAGGGTGTGCTCCCGAAAAGGGTGGCTTGCTTTATTCTAAAAAAACTCACCCTTTTCGGGAGCAAAATTTTTAAGAAACAGACACCAAATTGCATTTTGTTTTTAATTAAAATGTTACATTTTTTGTAGAAAAGAAAACACCATTAATTTTATTGAAGGGTTTAATTAGTTAGCAATCTAAAAAAAAAATATTTTACATGAAAAATGTATTTAAAATATAAATGCGTGTAAAATTGTGTCGTTATTTTAATTATTCGAGCAAATAGTTCCACGCCTTATCGAACCATTAATCGAGCGATAATTTAGTATGTAGGTTTTAAAAATTTTATAACTTAAATAAAACTCTGAATAAAAATGTATGTAATACATACTATGTATACATAAATACCCTTTGGTATAACAACAGAAAACAAACCAGTTTTTAAGAGGTTGCAGATTTCTAACTACTTTGGTAATTTGTTAAAAATAATTTTAATTATAAAAAGATTTTTTTAATTAATTCTAAACTTACCATGTTCATAGGGTGAGAATGTGCCGGCATCTATATTAATATAAGGATCAATTTTTATAGATGTTACATCCAGGCCACATGATTTTAATAGAGTTCCAAATGAGGAGGCAATAACACCTTTACCTACACCACTAATAACGCCACCGGTTACCAAAATGTATTTCATGTTCTCTAAATTAGAAGAAATTACGCTTTTTTTTTAAATTTGAAGAATTTTAAAAATTTTAATTATAATACCTTATTTTTAGTACTATTTGTAAAAATTAAAGCGGAGGTGTTAATATATAAAACGTCTTTAGGATGCAATATACCTATGTGATTGCAATGGGGTTTTAAGGTGGCAAGTTTTCAGTAAAAGAAACGAAAATAATTGGGAACAACACGCGCTTTTATGATGCCCGAATTTGTTAAACCAACAATTAATATAACGAAAATATTATTATAGATAAACTCCCGGATTGGCAACAAAATTTATATGTTTTTAATTACAACTACGTTGTTATTAAAGATTATTGAATTTTCCACTTTTTGGCGTAATTTTGTTAGACACAGAAAACAAATTTTATTTTTATTGTTGGTATTTTATATTGCTCTCACGTTTTTTTTTTTTGTCTATCTGTTACTAATATTTTCTTTACTTATAATCTTAAATATTTGTTGAACAATGCCTAATCTTAAGCAACATTTATTTTTTTTATTATAGGCAATTAATAATAATTTTTTTTAATATATATTATTTACTAATGTGCGCGTATTAAAAAAACTTTATTTGCAAAAACATTTCAACGAACTAGCCACATTGCTGTCAAATTGCACATGTTTTATATTTGACATGCGTTGCCAACTATAATGATGAACATTTTAAGAAGAAGTGCCAGAGTTTTGACATAAAAACGCTACTAAGCACTTTTTAAAATGATATGGCCATATACATATAACGGTATCTTTAAAACACAAATTATACTTTAAAATACTTATATAATAATTTTAAAAGATACCATTAATTATTTAATAATTAATTGCCTTTTATGATTATAAAACCTAATATACGAACGTACTTTGTGTTAGTGTTGTGTTCAGAAAATTTTTAAAAATACAAACATAGGTATATCCTATGTTTTGGTGCAATCTATTCAATTGTTGAAAATTATTTTATTGAAATAATCTCAAACTAATGAAAATATCAAATTTTAGTGTCTAAAGTAAAAAATCATATAATAAATACCTACCTATTTTTTTATTTATTCGTTAGTTTGGCAATACAGAGCCCCTGTGGCCATTGAAAATATATGCATATAAGTAGGTATGTATATGTGCGTGCTGTTCCAAATGACATGTGATGTTGCAAATGACGCCATTAATAGTATAGTAAAATTTATATGAAAATCACTCAAAACGTTCTTTTTATATAAATTTTGGAACAAGTCTAGTTTACCAACGCAGCGGAAACGCATAGATTCCGAGTTATGGACCTCTGAAGTTTTCATATTAACTTGCGATTTCCCTCTACATTTCTGAACGTATATGGCCAATATTGGTATTATTTGAAAGCATTTGAACAGATCTTTCTGGAAATGCAAAATTTATTTAAAACTTTTTAAATCTTTAGCTCCTAATACTGTTTTTACAAAATTTATATCAAAATGTTACGGAAGTGCACTAGGTAATAAAAATGTAATCAAATAAACCCCAGCTTCTCTAAATAAAGCTGCTCTGCATAGCCGGCATTCGGCCGGGCGCAAGGATTTTATTCTCTATGTGATAACAAACACCGGCTTCGCTAAATTAAGCTTCTCTGCATAGCCGGACTTCTTCCGGGCGCAAGGATTTTCTCCTCTATGGTATAACAAACACCGGCTTCGCTAACTAAAGCTTCTCTGCATAGCCGGCCTTCGGCCGGGCGCAAGGATTTTCTCCTTTATAGTATAACAAACACCGGCTTCGCAAAATAAAGCTTCTCTGCATAGCCGGCTCCTTAATGGAATAATAATATTAAAATAAAATGTTTATATCTAGAAAAATGTATTCGAAAGCTTTTAAATTATACCAATATTAGCTAGGTATATACGTTCAAAAATGTAGTGAGAAATCGCAAACTTATATGAAAACTTCAAAGGTCCATAACTCTGAAACTATGCGTTTCCGAGAATTTTGTCATTTTATTTTTTCTTCTTATTTTCCAAATATATGTACTTTTTTTACTTGGAGCTGCGTTGGTAAACTAGACTTAAGCCTAAATTTTACTACTCGATCAATTGAATGTCACTTGGAAACCACAGAAATTAGTTGGAAACAGCACATTAATACCTACCCAACAAAAAATGTTCTTGTTTTTCGAAGCACTAATAGTAAATTTTAAAAAGGAGGCGCAATTTATGTTCTCAGCATTAGGACATGAAGAGATGCAGTAAGGTAAGTCAACAAATTCTTAACAAATTTAAACAAAAAATACATACATATGTAACATTTAAAGAGCTATGACATTCCCTTAGTGCTGGTTCACACAGGTCAAGTTTGACTCTTCAAGTCTTGCGCTTTTAGGAGAGAGGGGTAAAGAGAATGGAAAGGGGTACATACTTGACCGTACCAGTCAGTTTTGTATTTTTCTTTTCTTTTTTCATCCGTAATATAATAAAAAGCTACAAAGTTGAAGGAAAAGAAAACAAAAATTAATTTTGTGCATGAACGTGAACGCAAGTTCAAAAAAAAATTTAAATAAAACTGTTCAAGTAAACTTGACCTGTGTGAACCAGCACTTACTACGAAGCACGTTTGGCGGAACATATCGCCGCAGGAATTAAAGAACGCTGTACTGACAAAAAATCGAAAATACGTTTTTTGCATCATTTTTATCAGAAAGAAATACTGCGTCGATTGGATATTTGTATAATGAAAAAAAAATTCACTTACGCAAAAAAAAAAAAAAAATAGTTTGCTGTAAGCCGCAGAATCACCGGGAATAATAGACTTGAGAGGAAATGTTTAGAGCCAATATAGGTAGTATAAAGCGAGAAAAAATAAAAATACATTTTTAAAATTATGTTCCTAAGTTGTATAGTTTTTGTGATATGTATGAACTTTTTTTCTACTTTCTTTCATACAGGTTTTTTTGGCTCTGGTGAACATTTTATTTTTTGTCAGTTACAGCGTTCTTTAATTCCTGCGAGAATATCGGTAACAACGAAAAATTCAGAGTGTCAAGCTGATTGTCACATTCACCAATATTTATATGAGCTAAATAAAGAGCTTACTGTGTCAAAAATTTTTTATTTGGTAAATAATTACAAGTTAAGCTAGGTACGTTCACAATTAAAAAAACAATTTCGTTTTTTCTTCTGTCCTTTTTCTTCCAAGTATTTCATATATTTTCCTTTCATTTTTGGAACAAAAATGTAAATTAAACTTTTTTAAAAATGTAACTAAAGTTGAGTCAACTAGAACTTCAGCAACAATTTGCATGAAATTGTTTCTGACGTTTAAAATAATTGTATTTAGTTTTGAATGAAAATTTTAACAAAATGTTTACAAAAATAAACATAAATGCATAATAATGTGGCTAAAATTTGCAAACGGTTTATTGATGCAAAATGTGTGTAGTTACAAAAGAAATTGTTGCTCTATTATGAACACCAAGTGAAAATGTTTTTTTGATTGTGAACGCAGCTTTAAGGCAACTAAATAAATTCTATATTGTACATACCTACATACATATATCTGTGGTTTTCATGGGCAACCGCGTATGTCTTAAAATAAAATTTTTCAGGAGAGTCGAAAAAACCTTTCGAGATCAAACTATGGGTTAGGAATTGCACCTTTTGAACTTTGTAATTGAGTTTAAACATCGGAATGGGTCTAGCTATTATCAAAACTTTTTAAAAAAAATGTAAAGAGCGCTTAAAATTAAGCAATATGGCATCAACATTTCAAAATCAAAAAAATAGACATACGCGGTTGCCCATGAAAACCACAGATATATCGATTATTTGCTGTAACTCAAAAAATTAATTTCGATTTAAAGGTGCTTAAAGTTTTTAATTTGTATTTTTTTTATTTATTTATTTATTTATTCATTCATTCATAATACATACAGCCTTAGGCCAATTTAATTCGTATTATATGTTACACCTATATATTTACTATGAGTATTTAACAACAAAAAATAAAAATTAAGCAATCGCGTTCGAACATCCCAGCGACAACATTATTGTAAAAGATAAGATATGAACCCAGTCAATTAGCATCTAATTAGTTTCCGCATTATAAAAAGCTTCAAGTTTCCTTTTAAAGGTTGAAATTGTCAATGAGAAGATACGTAACTCTCTAGGCAAAACATTCCATAATCTAGCAGTCTAAAAAACCATAGATCGTTCATACGTGGAGTTATTGCTACGTGAAATTATCATTTGAGGATTTCTTATAGTTCTAATAAATGATATCATTTGTACAATGCTTATAGGATTCTGATATTTAATAATTCTAAATATATAAATTAAGAGATGAAATTTAAGATAATCCTCAAATGAAAATCTCAAGAAACTACTCACACGGTGGTGTGACACATGCGCCCTCGGTCTCAGTCTATACACAAATCTAACAATATTATTCACCACACCCTTAATCCTATTTCTATTACCAATGTTATATCCTGAGTAAACTTCTATGCAATAATTAACCTGAAAAGTGCATGCGCAATAGTGCGTCTCACACGAAGGGGAAGAAACAGGTTCAAATGGTATAGTATCCTAAGTGTAAAACAAACCCTGGATCATATGGTATCAATGTGCGGATCAAAAGATAGTTTCTCATCTATCACCATGCCAAGACATTTAATCTGACTTACAATATCAATTACATCATCACCAATCCTCAAGTCCAAGTCCAAAATATTAATATCACATCTATTAGATCTAAAAACCATCGCCCTGGTCTTACTAGGATTCCCCCGAAGGAAGTTTGCATCCATCCAATTACTCAATCTATTAAAGTCCCGATTAATAACATCCGACCATTCAATTTTTGATCGCCGATCACCAGACCACAGCAATTGAATGTCATCAGCAAATGCTAAGGGCCTACCAAAACTTATACTCATAATATGAAATAAATCATTAATAAATAGTGTAAATAACATAGGGCCTAAGACTGAACCCTGCGGATCACCTGACCTCACACATTCCAGACCAGAAACTAAGCCATTATGGGATACATATTGCCTCCGACCAGCCAAATATGACCATATCAACCTACATGCCGACGATGAAAAACCAAAATTACTATTCAATTTGGTAACCAAAAGAGAGTGTTTTACCTGATCAAAAGCCTTAGACAGGTCAATAGAAACCAAGATACTTACATTACCCCTGTTTGAATTATTTCATACAGACTCAATCAACTCAGTTAGAAGCAAATCAGTATTACGACCACTACGAAAACCAAACTGAGATTCACTAAGCATCCCATTTTCTTGTACCCATTGCATCATCTGTTCCTTCATCATATTTTCAACCACCTTTGACAGCACAGGCATTATACTTATAGGTCTCATATTATCAATCGAAAAATCACAATTCTTCTTAGGGATAGGAATAACACGCGCAACCTTCCAATCTCCAGGGTACTTAGACGACATCAAAATACTATGAATTTTGCTCGCGCTACTTAGAAAAAATAACAACACATTCTGTTCAAACGGGGAAAGTATAAAAGGCATAAAGATGAATTTTATAGTAAATGTAATCATTTTTTGAGTTATCACGACGTTGCAGTAAATGAGCGATATAGACATAAAATTTTGTAATACATAGATACTATTCAATTATATAACCTAATACTCTCCCCCAATGCGTAACACACATCCTATTATCAGATATAAATATAAACAGCCCAATTATGAATAAAAATTCCCCGGGAGTTTTCTCCCTTCTCCCATTTTTCCTATGTAAATTCAATTGTAAAAATGGGAAAAGGGAGAAAACTCCCGGGGAATTTTTATTCATAATTGGGCTGAAAGTAAATTGCAGAAATATATATGTACATATGTATATGAGGGGTACAACCAAAATAAGGCCCTATCACCACGCTATAGCCGATGTTGGGCTGAAATCGAAAAATGTTTCCTCAGGTCATTTCGGAACAAAAACGTTCCGCGTCGAAGCCGATTTCTGAAAGCCCTTTAAAATATTTTTTTTTTCAAAATTTTGTATTTTATAATTATTTAACTATTTACATTTCTTAATGTAATTATATGATTATAATCAAAATTACAGTCTAAAAACGATCTTTATTAAGTGAAATTAACTTTAGATTAATAGTTCGTGTTGATTTGCATTGGGGGAATATATCTTGTACGACTTTGATGGCGCGTTCCGCAAAAATGTTGCTGCGTTGTGTTTTTGGAATTCCTGATTCATCTTTCACCCAATAATGCTTTGTTTCCGGCTTCGAAGTCATTTTTATTGTAACAAAAACCCACATATAAAATTTTGAAAAAACAGAGTTGCATTAGCAAAAATCGGTTGTTTGTAACTAGTTTTTCTCAAAAGCTAGTTACAACCCTGTTTATGGTTTGTATGGATAAATAAGTTTCACAAACTATTTTATTACCATAAACAACTTATAAACTGTTTATGGTTTTGACGCGGAACCTTTTTTAACGATATCGAAAATCTAAAGATGCAGTTCTTATTGTTTTTTTTTATGCGCTACATGGCCATTTTAATATTTTCAAAAATTGTAAAAAAGTTGTTTCCCTAATGTATATGCGGTCCAATTAGGGAAAGAGCTTATACAAGTAAAGCAATAATATCAAAGAGAACTCCTACTAATATTGATAGATTAAGATAATAATTTCTGTTTCTATGCGAGAAATAAAAGAAGTTGCAAATTACAACCGGTCTCCCACTTTTTACTTGTGTAATGTACTCAAGTTACGAAGTCGCCCATAATTATCAAAATCACAGCCTTGGAAGTCCTTCACAAAGCCCGATTAATGGTCCCCGCGTCGGACTTTATTAACAAATCTCGTAATGGCATTTTTCAATCGCTTAAGCCTGGTAAGGAGGAGACCGATAACCGTTGTAACCTAAAACAATAAATAATTTGCGACATCAACATTGCATACGCCAATCTCTTCCCCACCTGCAATATATAAGAAATATAATGCAGTTTTTGTACCTAAAGTAAGTGAAACCAGAAAATTTTTGTTTTCTCAATAAGCACTTTATTATTGTGTAATTTTATTTTATGAGAATTAAATGCAGAAAAACTATTTTTTGTATAGTTATAATTAAAGTACATACGTAAAAAAGGCAATAATAAACAAATTTCAAAATGATTAGCAATAAATCAAAAACTAAAAATAAATAGAAATAAAAAAAAAAAATGTCACCGCACTATATTTACTTGGTAGCTTCTTGCTGCTCGAACAAAGGATACTTTTCCAAAACTTGAGCCCATTGCAGTTTGCCGTTCGACAAATTCTTGACCACCTCGATAACTTCATTAGCATCCACACGGACTTGTTTCATGCTATTCCGATCTCTTAATGTAACAGTATGTGGTTCTTTTAACGTATCGAAATCAACAGTAATTCCAAAGGGTATAGCAATTTCATCAGTACGGGCATAACGACGACCGATAGAACCGCTAGAGTCATCTACTTTATGTGAAAGTTCAGCCTTAGTTAAAGCTTGTGAAAGCAGGCGTGTGAAGGGTTGGAATTCGGCATTGTTGGATAAAGGCAAAATGGAGCACTTCAAGGGAGCCACAACTGAGGGTAAGGTGAAGTAGCAACGTTGTTCATCACCGTCACGGCAAAGGAAATTTTGTTCCAATAAAGCATACATAATACGTCCTATGCCAAATGAAGGCTCTACCACACTGGGTATGATTTCTTCGACATGTACGGTTTTGGACGAGTGTTTGACCGAGATAGTTTCAGTCGTTAGTTTAAATGTGGAACCTTCTAAGGTGTTAAGGCTATATTCCTTAGCTTCGTTAAGTTGTTGTTCTACAGTTTTAATATCATCTATGGAAAGTTTAGCCAATGCATCAGTAATGGCTTTAGCATCTTTCTTAAATGTTTTACCCAAAGTTTGCTTATTGGGTATAATTTCGGAGACTTCAATAGTTTTAGGCACAGGCAAGCGTTTCTCAGCTACTAATCGAACACCAGTAGCCTGCATATGTTGGCTTAAATCATAGGCAGAACGATCAGCACAGCCTACACATTCTACCCAACCGTAACTGGTTAAACATTCAGCATCCCAACAGTCACAGGCATAATGAGCCATTTCATTGCCCATATGTTGGCGAAAACGCAAGCATGCTGGTTTAATACCAATAGTTAACAAAAATTGATGAATTCTGGCCATATAGTAACCCAAAGTTTCATTAGCAACCAGACCGGTTTTAACAGCTTCTCCAATAGTCAACTTTTGAGCAGATTTACCATCCATTTGATTACAGGCCGAGTACAGAGTCATTTCAGTGTTTGCAACTAATTCGAATTTTGGATGATCTTTCTGTGAGGGATCGCAAAAATGTTCAATCTCAGCCATGGTGAATTCTCTGACACGTATCAAGCCAGAACGAGGAGAAATTTCATTACGAAACGAATTACCGATTTGAGCAACAGCAAAGGGAAGTTTTCCTTGATTGAATTCCAGTAAACGTTTGAAATTCACAAAAATTCCTTGAGCTGTTTCGGGACGCAAAAAACCTTTAACCAAACCAGTGGGACCAATTTGGGTGGCAAACATTAGGTTAAATTCTATGGGTTCGGTCAAATCATTGCCAGTCAGGGGAGATTTCATATTGAATTTTTGCAAGATATCAGCCATTTCTTGTTTATTCATGCCATCCAATTTTATGACAATATCCTCGCATTCTGCTTTAAGTTCGGCTGTGGCAGTTTTCTCTTTGGACAACTTTTCCAAGGCATTTTTAATCAAATGATCTAAGCGGAAACACTCACCGGTCTTGGTGTCTTTAACCATTAAATCAGCGAAACGATCTACATGTCCAGAAGCTTTTAAAACTGGCTCTGGTGTTAAAATTGAACAATCCACCTCAAGCATTTGTTCTTCCAAACTGAAAAATTGTCTCCACAACGACAAAATGTTGGATTTTAGGGCACAACCCATAGGGCCGAAATCATATTGTCCGGTAATACCACCATAAATAGCAAAACTTTGATCGTAGAAAAATCTACGTTTCAATAAATCTTCCATTTTGCATCTATCAAAATTCACTACATTTGGTGTCAATTCCAACTCCTTGTCCTCCAAAGTTTTCTTACGCAATTTCAATTCTGCCACGGCTTTTTTTATATCAATTTCGGGCGCTCCATTGACTTTCAGTTCACGCACCAAATTACCTTGCTCTAATACTAGAGCTCTCAATGGAGACAATTTCTCTTCCATTTCAGGTGTCAACATTTCTTTTAAATGTAATCTCACGTTTCTATTTGTCTTTTTACTTCCCCAATTCACAGATGCTCGGGCACTCTTATAGCGTATACTTCCCTCGGCAAATGAAGAAGTCTTTCGGATTATTTCACAAGTTTTAAGCAAATTATGTTTTGGTTTTTCCCATTCACCTGCTGCTACGCTGGCAAAATGTTGATGTCCTGCAATTAGCGGCCTTAAATAGGTTAATTTTGGGGAAAACTTATAAAAATGATTCAACACCTGCAAAGACATATGAATTTTGTTAATGTATGCCCTATTTTTTTAAAGTTTACATCACAAATTTAAACCGAAATTATGGCTCGACCAAAAAAAATATTTTTACCTTTCACATGTGAATGCAAGACAGAATGACAAATAGTTGCGTTGCCACATACAGCAAAAACAAGCAGGAACGAAACTGATGAATGAAGAATGCAATAGATGTGACAACTAGGGTTGGGAGTGTTTCGTTAACATATAGTTTTAACAGAAAGTAAAACTATTGCTCGCAAAAAATTTAAAACACTACATACATATGTACATGTTAAATGTTTTGCATTTTGTGCTCGTTTGTGTACAACTTTGATTTCAAAGATCGATAAGTTTTGGACACAAAGAAATCAAATAATTTACTTAAGAAAATTAAAATTCTTTGAAAATTTTTTTATAGAAAATAAAAAATAATCGAAAAGCTATCTAAAGGGCATAATAAACCACACAAATAGCTCCGCAAACAAGTTGAAATTTTAAGTTTGTACAAATATTTTGCGTTGTTTGGACAAACATTTGAAGCAATGGCAGACATATTGGAAATTTGTCAAACTTTTTGTGACGTCTAATGCTAAATGTATTCATTTCAGCGAAAACTTTGGATTTTGAAGACGTCGAAAAAGAAGCATTAACATAGTTTAAATAGTAAATTCATTTTTTTCTACTATTGCTTGCCACAAAACAGCTCTTGTGTTTTAATTACTTTTTACTTTAAATTCCTTGTCTTTACTTTATATTTCGAAAAGTATTCCATAGAAGTTGTAAAAAATGTTCTTTAAAATTTTTCGAAATTAATCAAAACATTTTCGATAGCAGGTTCAAAATGAATCAAAAAATTTTAAATTAAACAGAAAATATTCTATATAATACTAAAATTAAAAAAAATTTTTAAAGACAATTAATATATATTCAACAAATTTATATAAAAGATTGAAAGTAATCTAAAAAGTTCCATAGAATATAATAAGATTGTTTATAGAAAAATCACCCGTCATATTTTTATTTTAATTATAACTCAAAATTTTTATTTTGTTTCTTTTATGAAAAACATCGACACGTAATATTTCTGTTAACCCGCTGTAAAAATATCGTGCTATTTTGTCAACTTTCTTATGTTTAAATGTAAAATTAAAAATTGTTTTGCTTCTTCTGAAAATTTTTAAATTTTGAGTTTATACCCTCTTGTTGATCAAGTGCGATATGAATTATGTTTTTAATATGGAATTAGTTTCCCAATGTTTTTTTCTATTAATTCAGATGTTGTTATTGTTTTTTAACGATTTTTTTTCACAATTTTTTTTACATATACTTAAGGCCAGTTTACACGGTAATACAATGTATTACGACTGCAGCAACAAAATATTATGAAATTCTCTCCATGTTTAAAAGAAAAAAATAATGTAAGTGAATGGTACAAGTAAAATCAAAATAATAACAAAAAAGCAGATGGTTGCAGTTTTAAATATTTACAAAAACAACATGAATATTTCCTGAGTTGATTTTAGCTGTTTTTGTAATTGTATAAAAATGCTATCACCTTCAATATACTCTGCAAAAATACACCTCTGGTGTGATGAGAATACATAAGTTTCTAAAATGGTTTAGAAAAACAGCATTTACCGACCGCTTGTCAGATTTTCTGTCCGTATTCTCTCTTACTCAATACATTTTGCTTTTACATGATAAGATTTTTCTCATTCTACATAATTTTTTGCAATGTCGTAATACATTGTATTACCGTGTAAACTGGCCTTTAATTGCATGTTCACCTTCTCTGCTTTTTAAGTGCTGCCTAGTACGTTAAACAGCTGTTGTGTATTTCGCCAGCAATCGAAACAAACAACAAACACGTGTAAAAAGCAGAAACATTTTTTGAAATTAGTTATTTTGTTTTAAAGTTTCAATAAACATTAAAGAAAAGTTGATTGTTAATAATAATAATATATCTTTAATTTATAAAACATGGAAGATTTACATCAGTTTAGTGATGCCGAAGAGGAAAAAGAAGATCCTAAGCCGTTTAAAGTGGGTTTTAGCCTTAAACTTTTAGGAATAAAGTTTCTGTATAAAAAAATGTTTGCTTTAATTTTATTTTCCAGGAAAATTTGGTTAGTGAATTTAATAAATTAACTATAAAACATGTTATGTTTCAAGATTTAGACGATAAACTCTTAAATATTAAAGATGATTTGAAAGAAAAGATTTTATCTAAGCAAATAAACGAAGAGAATGGCCAAATTGTGGATGAAGAAAATGCTGAAGAATACTATGACTATGAAGAGGATGAATATTATGACGACAACTATGATTATGAGGAAAATTACACCGGTTTTCAAAAACATAATAACCAAATTTCTTTGAATGGTGGAGGTTCTCAGTCGTCGCAACGTCTGAGCAGCTATCAACCGAATGAAAAATTATTTACCCGTTATTCTGCACGTATTAATGTAGAAAAATACGATCCTACCACCAATATGTCCGCACAGGCCGCCAATCGTTTAGTTACTTTCGGTTCTAAACAGGATAATAAAGTCAAAATACGTGACAAACATGACAGGGCCACAGCCGAACAGGTTATGGATCCTAGAACCAGAATGATTTTGTTTAAACTTTTGAATAGAGGTCTGATCCAAGAAATCAACGGTTGCATTTCTACTGGAAAAGAGGCTAATGTCTATCATGCTTTGGCTCGAGGTGCGGACGATGAATACGCTATTAAGATTTATAAAACGTCCATCTTAGTGTTTAAGGATCGTGATAAGTATGTTAGCGGAGAATTTAGATTCCGTCATGGCTATTGTAAATCAAATCCTCGTAAAATGGTACGCACTTGGGCTGAAAAGGAAATGCGTAACTATTTGAGAATGTTTAATGCAGGCGTACCCGTGCCAGAGCCCATTTTATTAAGATCTCATGTTTTGGTTATGAGATTTTGTGGCAAAAACGGTTGGCCTTCTCCTAAACTTAAAGATGTCGAGCTTACCACCTCCAAGGCAAGGGAATTATATCGTGATTGTGTTGTTTTAATGTGGAAAATCTACAACAAATGCCGTTTGGTTCATGCAGATCTCTCAGAATTCAATATTTTAGTTCAAGATGGACAACTAATTATCATAGATGTTTCCCAGTCAGTGGAACATGATCATCCTCATGCCTTTGACTTTTTGCGTAAAGATTGTACTAATGTTTCTGAGTTTTTCCGTAAGAAGTCAGTAGCCACTATGACCGTCAAGGAACTGTTTGATTTTATAACAGATCAGACCATAACCGAAGAAAATATGGAAACTTGTTTGGAAAAAATCTCAGAACAAATTAAAGATCGTGATTTTCAAGCCATAACAGCCCAAGAAAAGATTGATGAGGCTGTGTGGCAGAATACTTTCATACCAAAAAGACTGGATGAGGTACGTTACTTTGAAAGGGATGTAGATAAGGCCAAAAAGGGTGAGAAGTCCAACTTAATTTATGGCAAAATTACTGGCCTAAATGATCAACTTGAAGTACAAAAGAAACCAGCTTTGCTGTCCCATAAGAACGAAGACGATAAAGAGGACAAACTAAATAATAAACATAGAGAGGTAGACAAATTAGGAAAAGAAAATGAGGAAGGCTCACAGGAAGAAGACGATAGTAGTAACTCTGAAGATGAGGATGATGACGAGGAAAATTCCAGATTTAAAAACTCTTCCCGTCCCAGAGATGAATCACCAGAGAGTAAAAAGGCCCGCAAAAAGGCTGTTAAGGACGCCCAGGCTGAGAAACGTAAAGTGAAGATTAAGAAACATGTGAAAAAACGCAAAGAAAAAATTGGCAGTGTCAATAAAAAGTAATTTTTCATAGAATTCGTAAATAATTATTAAATTTTTATTAATTTTCTTTGTAAATTCTTCAAACATTTTTAAAACTACGTAATTTGTTATTTATTTATTGTAAATACAAAAAGATTATTTTTTGTTTTTTCTTAAAATCAAAAATGTTTTTTTTTAATTTTCTTTGCATTTTTAAAAAAAATTATTAATTTTTTTTAGTTTATATGTAAAAACCCATGGTAGAATAAGTACAAGGTATAGTCATTAGAAATTTTGTTCTCAATTTCAAAACCCATATAACGTCAAACAAAAGAAAATATGGAAAAAATTAAAACAAGCGTCAAAAATCAAATAAATTAATTTGACATTACATGGGTAAATAATGACAACTCTCCCTAATGAACATACCTGGTACTCATTATACTATGGTAAAAACCAAGGTTTTAGAAATTAAAAAAAGTTTTTTTTTTTTTTAAATGGGTTTTTTTCAAAATATTATCAGCCCAATTAAAAATAAAAATTCTCCGGGAGTTTTCTCCCTTCTCCCATTTTTCCTATTTTAATTCAGTCGTAAAAATGGGAAAAGGGAAAAACTCCCGGGGTATTTTTATTCATAATTTAGCTGTAAATAAAATATCAACATTATCACCTTAATTTTAAAATTTTTTAAATATTCCGCTTCATATCTAAGAACTTTTTAATTTCTAAACGTTTTTTTAAAAACTAACATCATATAATATTGTTGGAATTTCAATATTAGCTGTTTAAATAGATTTTTATCAATTTCGTTGTTTTTGTTTGATTATTGAGAATTTATTTAAAAAATTACATTAGTTTTATTTTGTAAAAGATTTTTTACAAATATGTGTAAAAAAATTAATTATTCAATTAGTTTTGGGGTTATTTTATTGAACTGTTTATGGTGTTTAATCCAAACTTTAATATTTTTTAATCAGGCTAAAGTTCATCAAATTTAATTTTCATTAAATTATTTTTATTAATTAAGGAATTTTACAAAATGAAAATCCATTAAAATTTATTTATAATTTTCCATTCTTGACTGAACTGGGAATCGAACCCAGGTTGTCACGGACAGGTTGCCCTGACATGTTCGACTGTAACCACAAAATCTCTACAGAGGGGGTTTCCTAAAATTTATAACAATTTTAAAACATTTTTTAACTTGTACTTTGAAAAATTTTATTTATAGTCTTGCAAAAAACGTTTCAATATACTATTTAACATTTTAATTTTTTTTTATTTTTAAAAATATAGAATGTAATCTGCAATGATCAAGAATTATTTAAAATGTTAATTTTTATTTTGATTCGAATTATACATACATATATGTAAATACATACTAGTACATACATACATACATACACATCGTCACCTAAAAAGCAAAAGGCCCTAACTAACAAAAAATTACAAAATCGACTTTTTCATTTAATCTGATGTACATATTGCATTAACACAAATATCGACAAAAAAATTTTTTTTCACAAAAGAAAATAAATTAACCATAAATGTTTTTTAATTACATTTGGTAAAAAAACGATTGATCATATTAGCCCGTGAGGAAAACAAAAAACCTCATTAATAATATTAAAAAAAAACATTGATCATAAAACAAAAATATAAATATAGACAATTTATGATGTTTTGTGACATTAAAATGTTAATAAAAACACATTGAAAATTTTCCGTTAACTGATCTTTATATTTAGACATTTGTATTAGTTGTTAATTTATTATTGTTGTTGTTAGAACTGTTTATCAAAAAGAGTATTCTTCCATCACCACTTATAAGGAAGTAAATATTTAAGAGAAAGTACCATTAACAACTCAAAAGAAGGTGACTAAAGCCCTTGCACAACTTTACACATTTTAAGACTTTCTTTGTTACAAGATTTATAAGCGATTCAAATTGATTCATTTGAAAATTGAAGTCCATTAATTGGCCGCGGAAATAAAAATACGTTTCGGACTCTTTAGTTTAATAAATTTTAAGTGTTGTTCTTTAATAAAACATTAAAAAAGAAACGGGGTTTCAGCTTTTATTTTTTCACACGTGGTTGACATTTCTGTGGAAATAGCCATATGAAAAATTTTTAATTATTTTTTCCTTCTGAAAAATTTTCAAAATGTTAGATAGGGCCCAAGGCGAATTTACACAAGGTGAACTTATCTTGCTTCGTAAGCAACAGCTGATTACTAACCTTGTGTCAAAATGGTATACCGTCCTGTTGGTTCTGGGGAATCTTAACTAAATTCTTTAATTTTCGATTCAAATTGTGAAATTTAAAACTTTTTTAAGTTATAAAATTTCAAACAAACACAATTTAATAAAAAAAACAAAATTAAATATTTCTTTGAATTTTTGACACAACGTTAAAATGTTTAACAGTGTTGTAAAACTTTTTCAAAATAAGACCACCTTGTATGAATTCGCCTTGATTTCAAACAAACACAATTTAATATAAAAACAAAGTTAAATATTTCTTTGAATTTTTGACACAACGTTAAAATGTAAAACGTTTTCAAAATAAGACCACCTTGTATGAATTCGCCTTGATAGGGCCTTTTGCGTTTTAAGTGACAATATTTACTTATAAAATAATTTTCGTAGTTTATTAAAAACGTTAAATTTTTACAACAATATTGAAAAAAATTTCTTAAAAATTAAAAAAAATTTTGAAAATCCTTTCAAAGTAATGGAATTTTGCCTATATATTAAAGAATATTTTAATCTTAAGAATATTTAAGATTAAAATATTTTCTAAGATTAGATTAAAAAATATTTTAAATATTTGAGGTTCAAATAAACCCCAGACAAAAGACCCGATCAAACGTATGAAGTACGAAAATTAAAGATTTTTATTATTTGCACAAACATCTTGTTGTTGTTGTCAAACCTCTTGTGCAGTTTATTTGGCTCGTTTCAAGTTTTTTAAAATTCCTAAGTATTTGAACATAAATATAGCTTCAATGTTGACCAAAATTTTTCTTAGGCCATAAAAAGTATGTGAAATATTGAAGGAATATGACTTGCACATAAAAGTTTTTAAAAATTTAAATTTACCTCATTGAATATATTCGAAAAATAAAAATGTTGAATTGGACTTCAAGAATAATTCTTGACAAAAGTACGAGAAAACAGAAGTAAGGAAAAAACATGTTAAATCAATTAAGATGGATAATCATTCAGGAAAGCAAATTTCGATCTACCAAAGCACATAGGGGTTTTTTGCCAATCTAGCCGGACATTACTTTTTGTTTTAGCTTATATTGCTTCTTAAAAGTTATTGAGTGCCCCTAGATCGATGAAACTTGGCAGAAATATGTGATATTGTCATAGGCAGGTAAACCTCAAAAATAAATAAAATCGGACCAGGGAGGAAAAGGTTCCCCCTAGAAGAACTAATCCAACCTATGAAAAATGCAATTTTTTTTTTAACTTTTCCCATACTTTTGTTTGGCAAATGCAACTTTTAACGTCGGCGAAAGTTAAAAAACCTAAAGTAAGACCCATGAGATCGTAAAATTACACTTTTCGCCCCCGTCCCCTTATGAGGGCGGTTACATAAAATAATATTTAAAAAAAATGTAAATATTAAAAGAAATAGATTACTAACGCCTTAATACTATAAAAATTAAATTTTTGAACTTTAATGGGTAGGGGGAGGTATCCCTCCAAACACCCCCCCTCCCCCGGAACGACCCTGTAAAAAAATTTTTTTTTTTTGCTAATTTCCAAAACATATTAATTTTTAAGATTTTATGTGACTTTTATGTATTTTATAGTATTTAATTTATCTGAAAATAATTAATATATTCGTAATAATAACTTAGTTATAATAGTAACAGCAAATTTTATTTAAAATAATAACAACTAATTTATTTAAAATAACTTCTCTTTTGCACTAAGATGATGATGAGTGCCATGGTTCTTCTTCGTCTGCTTCTTCAAAATCCTCTTCTGAATCTGAATTCTCTTCAGAGCCAAGTACAGGTGGAAGCATAAAAGAAATTGCTTCTTTCGTAAAGGGTAATGACTTTTTTTTTGGAGTTGGTCTTATGCTAGTAATCAGTGGGTCAGAACTGAGCAAAAGTCTATTTATAACATCTTTGTTACACTGAACCCTCGAAAACTTTCTAGCAAAATTCTCCCTGTAAAGCCGAAATTTTTATTTCGTGCCTCAGACGCATCTTCTGATAATAGCCCGATAGGCAACAATGCCTCACTCATTACAGTTGCGCCATGTACTAAAATCTTGCGCATTGTAGGTGTCATAGGATGCCAGGGATATAGAGTAACGTAAAGTTTTGCAGTGTCTAAGCAATAATTGGCAAACTCGTGCAAATGGATTTTGTGACCACTTGTAATTACTTCAATAATAACTTTGATCCGGTAGATGAAATCCAATGCAATTCCAGTTATTTCTGCAGCTAATTCAGGATTGGAAAAAAATCGTCTGCTGGTGTTACCATCGTTGCTGTTTCCAAATCCAGTCTTCGGTACATCCACTATTAGCCCTAATTCACTTCTAAATTTTTCTTGGATATTTTTTTCCCTCTCATTAAGAATAGTTTTATTTATTTTATGACTGGGTTTCTATCATATGTACCTATGCAAGATGAGCAAAAACAGAAAAAAGGTAAAAAAATTTTTTTGCTCTATTAAATAACGTCCTTTAGCGGCCGCACAGGTGGTTAAAACCCGTTACTTACTGTTTCGCACATCCCTTTTTTACACAGGTAATATTAGTCTTAGATGTAATAATTTAAATAAAAAACATCTACGTACAACCAACACATTTTATGACTGACGAAAGGGTATCTATCATATGTACCTATGCAAGATGAGCAAAAACAGAAAAAAGGTGAAATTTTCAAAAAATCATAAAAAAAAATGGCGCAACAACGCGCAACGTTTTTTTTTTTAATTTAAAAGTAGAGATTTCAAATTTTATCGTGATGTATAACATTTTTAAGAACTCAGCGGAACTCACCTTCAAAAACCTTTTAAATTTTTTTTTTTTACAAAAAAGTGAACAAAAAAATCGTTTTTTTTAATTTCGTACTAATTTTTTTATCATAAAAAATTCAAATAAAATTTTTCTAAAAATTTTCGTAATTAGCTGTTTATATAGTCTTTCACAGAAAAAAAAATTCAATGTAAAATCTTTATTCGTTTATCTACAAAAAAATATATTGTAAACCTCCCAAAACCGTAAAAAGTCAATGAACACGCATGCAATTTAATCAACTTTCCTGGTTTTAACAGTGTCCCAAAACCACAAACCTCAAGCAAAAGACTTGAAAATTCACTATACGATCCAGAACTTTGTTGTCTGTCGAGCTGCGTACTTAAATTTTTCCATTTCTTAAATTAAATTTTTTGCTTAATGTCCGGCTAGATTGGCAAAAAACCCCTATGTGCAAAGGTTAAAATACAATTTGGTTTAAGGATTGATGTTTGACTATTGACATCAGCATTCGTTGATGGCTGCGAGTGTAAGACGGCAAATCCATCTGAGGAGGTCGAGTGGTTGCGATCGAAACATGTCATGGTAACCTGCCGGCCAGGGTTCGAGCCCCGGCCACGGTCAAGAATGAAAAATTATCAATAACAATTTTAATTAATTTTCATGTTGTAAAATTCCTTTCTTCATAAAAATAATTTAATGAAAATTAAATTTGATGAACTTAAGCCTAATTAAAAATATTGAAAATTTGGTTTAAAAACCATAAATAGTTCAACAAAATAACCACAATTAATGTTGAATAATATTAAAATTCCTTACAAATATTGGAAATTTTATTAATAAAAAACATTTTAATTTTAAAAAAGGTTTTTAATAAAATAATATGTGTATTTATGTATATTAGGCTGGGAGGATTAAGCAATCGATATTGTGCCATCGATTTTTCAATAGCTTTTGGCATGAAAAAAAAAAAAATCCACAACGACATATCAAAAAAATCATTTTCTAGGCATCCAAATTTTAATTTTTTGACTTTTTCTCAACTTTTGTTTTTAAGGTTTTTAAGTTTAGGTTTAAAAAAAAAATCGATTGATATAATATTTTTTAATATTCAGCCATGTCACAGAGTACAATTCCGTTCGGAATGCTTCCGTCACCGAAGAAAACATTGTTTATTGATAGAAAGTGTATTTTGATAGTTTATTGGCCTTTCAGATACAGAAAACTCCCATTTCGTTCATGAAAACAAAAAACGTTTCATTCCGAAAATTTTTTTCGTCATTTTCTGAAGCACCAAAATACGGAATGAATTTCGTTTTCGAACGGAATTGTACTTTGTGTCAAAAAAAATTCGCCGATTTCAAATTTTTTAAATATGTACATATGTATATCCTATCCAAGGTAAAAGTGTACGATTTAAACGATGGCGTTATCATATTTTCGAAAAAAAACATCTTTTTTTTTGGGTTTTAGAAGAGTTTTTAGAGCTTCTCGAAAATGATTTTTTTTGATATGTGGAGTTTTTTTTTCGAAAAATCGATGGCACAATACCGAAAAGTTTTTGTCTTTACAAATCGGGCCGCTCTAATGTATATGTAAATATATGTATATGCACATACATATATAAAAAACTGTAACGTTACTGAAAGACTGGCTAATTTCCATCGCACGGCTAAAACGCCTGAAGCTAAAAAGTTGAAATTCGGACCAGAGGTTGATCTTTCGCCAAATCGGTCCACTTAGTTAGGATTTTTGGAAATTCGTATGCTTAGGTGCTAAAAAGGGTAAAAACGTGTGACTTCGCTAAACTCATATCTCCTAAAATACATAAAAGAGATACAAAAGAATTTAATACTTTTCGTTGTTTCTTAAAAAAAGTACTTTTTTCTCATCCCAGCTATCTTTTAAACCAATCAACAAAGAAATAAAATATCACATTCGTATCTTTAAAAAAAAAATACAAACCTAGAAACATACGCTTTGGCATATACATAAATATGTCCATGAAATAAAGGCAGGCGCTAACGAAGTAGCGGGTTAAACGCTGGTTGTTTTCAAAAGGAGCAATATCATTTCTAACCAACCGTTCGTTTCATTACCAAAAGTACATAGATTAAACAGCACGATATTTTTAAAGCGGGTAGATATGAATATAAAATGTCAAATTTTTTCAAAAAGTAAAAATTTTGAGTTAATACCCTCTTTTTGGTCAGTTTTATTAAAAAAATTATTATTTGTTGCTCGTAGTACAAAAAGCCTTCAAGACCAATGCGCTTTACTGGATTATTTCATACATGCGATATAAAATAATTTTACTTTGCAGGAATAAACATACATACATAATTAAAAATATAAACAGAAGTATAATTTGAAATAAAATCTTTGCGAGTAGATTTTTTTAATTCATTTATTTACATTATCAAAGTACTTATATATCGCTCATTTGCTGCAAGACCGGCATAACTCAAAAAAATCCATTTCGAGATAAACGCATTTAAAGTTTTTGATTTGCTCTAACTACTTAGCAAAAATGAAGACACAATGTCTTCAAACTGGGAAAATAGAAAAGACATAAAGATGAATTTAATACACAATATGTATAAAGAAAAGCAAAGCGAACAATTCTGCATCTCTATCTACAAAATTTCATTTTTTGAGTTAGCCGGTCTTGCAGCAAATGAACGATATGTACATTTTACTTAAAGTCTAGTCCCGAGAAGTCATTGGGCTTTTCTTAACTTAAAATTTAAAAGCTATTTTGGAAAAGCTGTGGATACTGTGCGAGAAAGTCCACACGCACACGCACCCATCTGAGTCTACTCATCGACGTGCTACCCAATTGGGAATCACCAAAATATTGCTGCGGCGAATTCTTAATGTTGATCTAGAAATGTTAGTTACAATTTAATTAGTTCAAGAATTATTGCCTAGAAAAACACCACAGTCGAAGTTGGCCTACCCTGGGGGTCTACCACGTATTTCGATTCGAAAAGCAAAATTTTTCGAAAGCAATTTCCGATTCGAAAGTTAAACCGTACTGCGTAACTCGTTCGAAACGATGACAGAGTTGTATTTATAAACAAATGGGAAATTTGATTAAAAGTTGGTAGCACTGCTATTAAAGTACTAAAATGGACCCACAACAAAACAAATAATAAATACTATTGAATGTGTTTTTTAATAAAAATTTATTGTATTTCCCTGTGGTTTGACGAGTCAACAGATAAACCCAACCATTACTTTATACTGTTTGGGGGGGTGCTTTCATACCATGTGAGATAAGACCATGATGGCTTTACCTCTCATTCAATAGGGAGATAAAGCCATCATGGTTTTAGCTCACAATAGCAATATTAGAAAATGGCTTTATCTCTCATTTCAGTTTCGGAGACACTAAAGTTAAGTATTGGAATCTGGCTTCGCATACTAAAGTTTTTCTGCTTGGCGGCCTGTGGCCGTGCATAGGGCTTCGCTGAATAAAGTTTTCCTGCGTGCGTCACAAGAATAAAAAAAGGTTTTTCAATGATAACTAAGGATTTTCCCTTTTACAGAATGTTTACACCATGCATAACAATATTCTAAACAAAAAAAATGGCTTTATCTCTCGTTTGCGAAAAAAATATGGATATATCTCTCATTTCGCAAAATTGTAAATATGACTTTACTTCTCAATGATTTGGCAATAAGGCTCACGTTTATTTCGAAATTTATTTTTTTCTTGAGTTTAGATAGCGTTGCAGCAAATGAGCGATATACTAAACTTGTTTTATTAACGTAAAATAATTAAAATTATCACAGTTTTTTTTACAAAAATAATGGTAAACCATTTCACAAACCTTTACTTACAAATACAAATACATACACAAAAATACAAATTATAAAATTTTCCGAAGATTTAAGTTAAAGTTTTAGGAAAAACATTTGCCAAAATTCTATTGTATGGCTACTTAAATAATTGACAAACAAATTTTTAATTCTATATTGCAAAAACTTTTATCGGAATGTTTTTCCTTAATTTAAAATTCTTCCTTGTTCATATTTATGTCTTACAACGTATTCTTAAAGCTATATACAACAGCGATCTAAATAAAACTAAAAGTAAAAATAAATACATAAATTGTTGTTGTAAAGTGACTTTTTCCAAGTCTAAAAATCTTAATAGTACTCTTGGGTCACTAAAATGACAATACATATCATCGCAATCTAAAATTTCACGATTGTAACCGAATAAAGTTAGTACCAAGGCCACTACGCCGTCACGCATAAAACTGGTTTTCATGGAAAAATTCATAACGGTGGGTATTTGAGAAGCAAAATCGAAACCATAGATAGCCAGACCCATAAAGCAGGCAAGAACCATAGGACCCACAACGGAGCCGTTCTAAGAAGAGAATATAAACGGAAATATTTTATTTTTAGTTTAGTTATAGTTCTTTTCAAAAACAGTTCTAGTTGAGGCTTAGTTTTATTTTCGTACAGCATTAATTCAGTTCTCGTCAAGATAATTTTATTATATTATGGTCCGTTTTCACAACCTACTGGTAGCTAAATGTAGAACTTTATCGGCCGTATAAAAAGTGTTTCATGATTACAACTTTAGATTAATAATATCTGATAGGTTAAAGTAAAGTTGAAATAATGAAACACTTTATTTGACCAATAAAATCCTACCATTAGCTATAGGTAAGTTGTGAAACGGGCCTAAGTGCTGGTTTACACACAAGACTCGTCAAGTCTTAACAGAGAATCAAAGAAATTCTATTTAGCTATATCTGAACCTTCACTAAAGTTTCTTACCGTTATGCTAAACATGGCACCTATGGATAGACCCAAGCCTTCGGCAACAAATGAGGTCATTAGACCCACTGCAAGAAATATTGCAAAACGCCACCATTGAGCTGGAAATCCAATTAACCAATAAATGATGGTTAAATAAATGATATTAAATAAAATCTTAGGAAAGTAGACAAAAAAAAAAAAAAAAAATAATAACAGTTAACAGGAATAAATATTGGTAAAACAAATAATGTTTTTAAATACCTGCAAAGGCAGTCGACTTATGCTCATAGCCATATAATATGGACCCAAAGAATACCAATGATTAAAAGTCTCCTTTTTAACAATTTTTACTTCACTCGGATCTTAAATAAGATATAAATAAAATTACAAAGTTTTTAAAATTTCCAATGTCCTTCACAACTTACATGTCAAAACCGGTATTGTTACCTGAGTGTAGGCAATCATTATTACAGCACTTATACAAAATTTTAAATGAGCAAACATATGCGAACCTTGATTACCAAGATTGTAGAAAAGCAAACCTGTAAATTAAAATAGAAAAACACTTAACACCCTTTACACTAAAACTGGCAAGTCAAAACTCACCAAAAAACACACCCACCATGGTGTGATGTATAAACTGAATTAAAATTGGTATACGAGCTCGTAAAATACGCAAAAACATTACGCGGGTTAGCACACAGAACTGTTGAAAACCGGTGGTTCCATCTTGTCTCTCTGATAGGTTTTTCGAAAACGTTGTCATCTGATCGAATAATAGAGAAGTTCCTCCCAAAAAGGAATTGTGAGATTTTGTAAATAGAGCGCTTAGACCTGGTGAAGGATAATTTTCGGGAAAGAATGATGTGACAGCATGGCGAAATGCAAAAGATTGGGGTTCAGTAAAAGCAATTTTATCAGTGATGGTATCGAGATGTAATGTTGGGGTATAAATTAGCTTGCCATTGTCGGTGAGTGTTATTAAATGGCTGATCATGTTGGGGTCTTCGAAATCGCAAAGTTCAATAACTAGAAAGAAATAAAACAAATTATAAAATCAATGTTTAAAATAACAACCTGCTAGTTTACATTTAGTTTAGTTCTGCTTTAGTCTTAGTTCAGTTTTAAGTTTAGTTCTTGTTTCGTTATGGTTGATTTCTAGTTAAGTTCTAGTTCAGTATTAGTTTAGCTCTAGTTTGGTTCTAGTGCAGTTCTAGTTAAATTTTAATTCTGTTTTTGGTCATTTTAAATTAATTTCTAAGCCCCCTTTTACTTACTATAATCCGAAGGACTATAATGCTTCGGACACTCCTTTTGCGCATGCCTTAAAAACGGCACTAACGCCTTAGGTGCTCCTTGATATACACAGTTTCCCTGTGCCAAAACATAGACATTATCGAAATAATTAAACACCGAAGCTGAAGGCTGATGTATAGTACACACAACCGTGTGACCCCGCTTGGCTAATTGACTAAGTAAACGTACACATTGCAAGGCTGTTACTTCATCTAAACCACTGGTAGGTTCATCTAAAAATAATATTTTTGGATTTGCCACCAATTCAAGGGCAACCGATAAACGCTTTCTTTCGCCACCACTTAACTTATTGGCTTTTACAGAACGTCTATGATTTAAATTGAGATTTATTAAAATATCTTCTATTCGCTTTTCCTTATCATTGCAAAGATCCTTTTTTAGTTTTAAATCACAGGAAAGATGCATAAGTTCCTCGACTGAAAGCAGCGTTTGATGATGATCTTCTTGGGTAATGTAGCAAGAGTTTTTGCGATCAATTTTTATATGGCCTGAAACGCCGGAAGTGCTAAAATTGTAAAAATTGAAAGAAATTTTTCTGTTGCAAAAATTAAACTGACTGAAATTAGTTTAAATTATTACCAATATCCTGATATAGCATTTAGAAGGCTACTTTTACCGGCACCAGACGGCCCCATAATCGCCGATAATTCGCCATTGCGAAAACTGCCACTTACACCTTTAAGAATTTGACGTTGACCGATAACTTTAACTGTAAGTTAAAAAAAATATACAATAAAAAGTTTAAAAAAAAACATTGATTTTGTAAAAAGAATTAAATCAAATCTCAATATAATGACCAAAAAATTAAAATTTAAAAATTTCCTTTTATTTCTATCAGTCTGAGGTTTAAGGATCATTTCGATCAATAGGTGCGTTTGAGTACTTTTACAGTAAAATGCAGTAAATGAGTAAACTGAAAAATTTGCTCTTACTAAAAGCTGTTGTCCAAAAAAGTACGCGAACGCAAAATTTGTAAAAATTCGTAAAATAAAGGCAACGGCTGATGGCAAATAATTGAAGTGTTGAAAAATGTTTACACTTTTGCCTACTTAACTCGTATTCTTATCGGTACTCGATTAAATACTTTTTATAACACGAACAGTTTTGGAAAATACAAACAAACTACCCAGTAAAAACTTCGCCTACAAAATAATGTGTTGAGTAATCAGAAAAACATAAGAGCACTACTTACAATTCTACTGAAAGAACCAATGAAGTTTACAAGGGAAGTCCAAAAATGAACGCATTAAAAAGTAAGTCATTATTTGTTTTACCTGCATACATCCAGAAAAAAGTAGTTATGGAAGTTGTTATAGATGTAGTTATAGAAGAAAGCTACAAAATAATGAGTTAAAGAAGCTATTCGTTTTGAAAAAGGAGGCGAAGTTTTTACTGGGTATTTTGTGTAATCTTTCATATTTGTTTGTTTTTTATTTTATTTGATTTTACTAATTTGTATTATTTAAAAGAACATGAATAATTTTATTGCTATTGATTACTTAAGTACCCAAATACTTCACACTTTTACAACTCAAAAAAATTAACATAACAAAAAAATTTTCAAAAGTTTGTATTTATCTAAATAAATGCTTCACAAACAAGTTAAATTAATTAATTGTTATTCACTTTTTGTTGTGATTTAATTTTTATTTCAACTTTTCTTTTATTTAAAATTTTTTTCACAATTTGTATGCTTTTTATTTGTTACTTTTGTTTGTTTACCTTTTGAAACATATGTTTTTTGATTTACTAAATTTTACTACAAAAATTTCTGCAGTAAAAATTTATAAATACTCAGACAAGAACTGTCACTTTACGCTCTCAATTTTTGTTCTCATTTACTGTACTTTGTTTACTCGAACGCAATTTCGTAAAATGCAGTAAAAATTGTAAAAACTTTTGTGTTCTCGAACGCAGCTAATATCACTACAACTTGCTGAAGATCTACTTTAAAATTTTTCGGCTGAATTAAATTTGTAATTGCATTTGTAACGTATAATAAATAAACAATTTAAATATGGCCCAGTTCTAAATTAATTAATCTGGCAGGCTTGTTTTCTTTAACAAATTTTTCGTTAAAAACCAATAACAACAATAAGAGCAAGAACTAAACATAAACAAAATCATTTCGAAATTAAAGGTAAAACGTGCAAGATCAGAAAGTGAATAACAAAAACATACATACATATACATATACATATTTATTCATATACAAATACATACACACATAGCTGCATTTTTCGAGTGTATATACAAACGTATTTAAACATGCACTTGCTAATTATAATCAAAACAATAATCAACCAGAAATAACAGACTGTATGGCCATGTTACTATGTACATCGGCCATGCAAAAAAAAAAGAGTGTAAAATTGACTACCACGTCACAAGTTAAAGGTTACATAGAAAAACTAAAGCAACTAAAGTTTCTCTATAGTTTGGGTAGACAGTATGAAAGGTTTCTTTCAGAAAGTCTGAATTGATTGGTAAGAGGGAGGAGAAGAATAGCCTCTTATTTTCCTTTCCTTTGTACCTATAAAGTCAGACTTTCTAAAAGAAAACTTTCATAGTATAAACCACAGAGTATACAGAGGCGTCACGAGACAGAAAATATTGTGTTTTTTCTGTCTTTTTCTTCGAAAGCTGCCCTTTTTGCGTTTTTTGTTTTGATTATGCAATTTGTGTAGATAGTAGCGGCCTGTTTTTACGCATTGTCACTCCACTTACAAAAAACGTTTTCTTTCTCTTTCTTCGAAAGCTGCCCTCGCAAATGATTTAGGCATTTTTCATACGTTACTTTTTTCATCTCTGTATACTTTGTGGTGTAAACCTAGACATAGCTACACTTTATTTTCTATAGAAAACTTAAGCGACATAAGAATTTCTATAGCGAAACCTAAGCGACCAGAAATTTCTGTAGAAAAATAAAAGCGTGACCGTATGTATAAAACTAAAGCGACTCGAGAAAAAAAACTTAAACGATACGAGAAAACAACTTAAACGACGCGAGATTTTTTATAGAAATATTAAAATTTTCCTCAAAGTTTTTAATGAAAATACTTAAATCAAGTAAAATTGCTGTGCTGTATTCGGCTTTTTGATACCCTCCTCCATCGTTAGGTACAATATTTAAGGAGTGACTTTTTACGGGGCCTATGGTCACTTATAGATCAATCATTGTGAAATAAAGCAAAGATTTCTTATGAAACTATCACAGACAAACTTTTACTACAATATTATTTGTTATGGTTTGAGCAGTTCTAAATTGTTTTCCGAGAGTGGGCTTTATATGAGGCCTGTGGTATGTGATTTCTAGTCGTGTACATCGAATTTGTGCAAAATTTACCACTTCCTTCAAAAACTTGTAATTCCTTTTTCAAAGACAATTATTTTCTTTGAATCGAATCAGCTTATAAAGTATTTATTAAAAATGTTCATAGAAAATCCGTTATAATCCTTTTTTAAACCAATTTTACTTTTTACTGTATTTCCAAAAAGCCTTTTATGCAACTGCTCTGCATATAAAAACATTTAATTTTTTGAAGCAAATGGAAACAACTTTTTTTCGTGTTTATAAAATAAATCTGGGTATTGAAAAAATTTTGAATTGTTTACATTTTTACTGCTCTTCTTTCAGTAATTCGAAATTTCAGAGCATCAAACATAAAACATTGCCTCAGTTATCGGATTTGAATATGCATAAATCTTTTTTTTTTGACATAACACATTTACAATTATTTCCGCATTAGTTGCCATAATAAAATAAAAAAACCCATTAATTCCCGCACAAATTTCCTGGGATTTTTTCCCCTAAAAATGTGCGGGATCCCGGGAAATCCCGTATGAAAAACACTACGTTAAAATAGGGCTGTGTAGCCGGAGTTGACGTTCTTGTACCGGGTTCGGAGTAGAAGCACCCACAATAACACGCGACTAAAGCGTCGTACAGACGATGGTCAGATCGGCTGTTGGAAATATCGCCCAAAGAAAAATGACCCAAAAAAAAAAATGAAAAATCGCCCAAATGAAGAATCGCCCAAGCGAACATGAAAAATGACCCAAAAAGGTAAATATGAAATTTTGCCCAAAAAAAACGAAAAAGGGCCCAAAAAGAAAATGAAAAATGACCCAAAAAAATATAAAAAAAAATTACTAAATTTGCAAAAAAGTGTTTATTATTCATATAAATTAAGGTGACATGTCATAACGTCCAGTGTCGTAGTGTCCTTGGACACTTTTAAAGTGTCATAATGTCCATCGAAGACGAGGACGAGGACGTTATGACACTTTGCAACGTCCATAACTTAACTTATAATCAAAAATGTGTAAATTTTTTTTTAAAATACCGTTAAAATTTCAAGTGATTTTTTTAAAGATACTTATTTAACCATAATATGGTTGTCGGTGACAATGATTTGGTTAAATTAAACATAATATGGATAAAATATTTTTATAGCTTTTACTCCGGGTGTATATATTAAATATATATATCCAAAATAAGGATTTCATCTTCTATGGTATAACAAATACTGGCTTCGCTAACTAAAGCTTCTCTGTATAGCCGGCCTTCGGCCGGGCGCAAGGATTTTCTCCTCTATGGTATAACAAAGACCGGCTTCGCTAACTAAAGCTTCTCTGTATAGCCGGCCTTCGGCCGGGCGCAAGGATTTTCTCCTTTATGGTCTAACAAAAACCGGGTTCGCTAAGTAAAGCTTCGAAAAACTGCCTTGTTTCCGAACAAGGCCGACTACGCAGAGAAGCTTTAGTTAGCGAAGCCGGTGTTTGTTATACCATAGAGGAGAAAATCCTTAAAAAACGAAAAATCACCCAACAATAACGATAAATAGCCCAAAAATTTTGGGCCATTTTTCATATGAAATCATATTTCCTACAGCCGGTCAGATCTTACAATGTTGCCATTAAAATTGCCTAAAAATGTCTGGCAACTGTGTGAACATTGTAAGCTCATTTTCATTTGGGAGATGTGTAAAATTAATGCATCTGACAATGGCACAATTGTCAGAAAAATGACAACATTGTAAGATCTGACCATCGTCTGTACGAAGCTTTAGAATGCAAAATTGTTCGGCATAAAAAATTGTCAATATTTTCCAAGATAACAAAATTTTAAGAGGGTCTTCCTTAAACATTTTCAAGTCAGAAAATAAGGACCAGTATTCTTTACATATTGAGCCCTATTTGTGGTTATATCGTAAGCGACAAAATGCAAATTTTACAGAAGGGATTTTGCTATTTCTTTTCTTTTCTTTGCAACGGTACAAATTCGAAGTCTATGCATTTGTTCGTTATTGTAACTAGTACACTTATAATCTATTTGGAGGAAAAAAAAACAAAATTTCGATAAATTGCCGCTTACGATACAATCGCAAATAGGGCTCGATATGTAAATAACTTTATTAAAGCTCAAGGCGATTTTTTTACAGAATCATTTTCTTGCCATTTAAAAGGTACTGCATTTAAGCTGCATAAAAAATAGTTTAAAGACAAAAAAGGACCAGTCTCATATACATTTAGCATCAAGGTTAGAGTAGAAGTCGGAGTCGGAGTTGAACTTAGAAACTTTCAGGTATTGGAGTCGGAGTTAGAGCTATTTTTTGACGACTCCACAGTCCTCATTTTATCCTATTAAACTGATTTTGAATTTGACACAAATACTTTTCTTTTTTTCTGAGTCGTTAGAAAATGTGCGAGATTTCAACAGACAGAAATGGCGAAATTGACTTAGAATTACTCAAGGACCCAGAATATATGGGTTTTGGATGAATACTTATTTAAAAAGTTTTACACGGAATGACAAACTTAGTATACCCCTATTCACCACCAGGCTATAAAAACTAATGGCGTTTTCTTTTCAGAGTAAAATTCTGCATTTATGCTCCCTTTTACATTTTTCTATGTTCTTTTCTTAAAAACATGTGTTATTTTAAAAGTGTAAAGCGTACTTTTCTGATGATGTTCCCTTAAAAAAAAATGCTACATGTTCAACACTCATTTTAATAAAGGGTGCATGAGTGCAGCACTAGATCAAGGCGAATTCAGTACAAGGTGGTGGCAAGTTTCGAGCCGTAAACTATTACAATGCAATACAAAAAACATCTGTTGTTTCTGTTGGCTTTGGATTGTTGTAGTCTTGACACCACCTGTAATTGAATTTACCTTGCGCTAATTGTACTTTATTGTTTAATTCCGAAATTTGTGTTCTTTTGTTAACGTAAAATATGAAACACTTCTTAAAAATTAGGGGAGCATTTAAAAATGTTGCCAGGTCACATGTAACACTTATTCAACACTTTTTTTTAGAAAAGAAAACGCAATAAGTTTCAATACATTTTCAATGACTGATTTTTTCATTTAAAGACATTTCTATATAAAACTGGGATTAAGAGATTTTCTATAATTATCAAAAAGTAATTTCTTTGGGAATACAAAATTTTAATTTCAAAAGATTTTGTTATTCGTGCTTAATTCCTAAAAAACACTTAATTGACAACATGCTTTTGTAAGTTGTTATTGTTTTCATTTTGTTTTTCATTACCTATAGGTAAGTATACTTACAACTACAGTTAATGTTGGGAGAATTTCAACTAATTGTAGTAGGGAATGTAAGATGAGATAAACTCACTGTTTATTGTTGATGTTTTTTGTTTAAACTTTGATATTGTTACAAGTAGAACTGTTGCTTATAAGTCTTATACGTTTAACAGTTTTATTTGGTTTAATATCTTTAGTTTTTCTAAAATCTTTATGGATGAAGTTTCCTGATGATCTGGCCTAAGCAACCACTGAAATGCGCATAGGAATAGCTTATCCCATCAACAATAAATTTCAAGTGTTTTTATCAAGAATAAAAACTGGGAATTAAGCACGAATAACAAAATCTTTTGAGATTTTCCATAATAAAAAAAACTTGGCGCTCTAGTGGTTTTATTTAAAAAAAACTTGTGCAATAATTAAACTTGGGCAAGTGCTTCGAGAAGTAAATTCAAGTACGCTAACTCCAGTGGTGCTAACCGTTTAGGTTAGCTCTTGTTTTGACTTTTGACTTTTTACAATTTTCATTTTATGATTCATGTTTATTGATAATATGTTTTTAAGGTAGTTCTTACCATGATTTTTAATCTTAGTTATAATTAAAACAAGAGCTTACAAAAAAAAAAAAAAAAATGGTTTGCACTGAATTCTGCGTACTCGAATTAGGTTAACCTGCCAGGTAAACGGTTTAATTTCCTGCGAATCACTACAATTATTAATTGATATGTCATCGAGTCATAAATATTTTGCGCTTAATTGCATACTAACAAGTAGTAATCTAAATAAAAAACTATTATTGCATGACAAACTACATTGGAATAAATTTAGTTCAAAACTTGAAGTTTAACTTATTCTAACCTGGCTGGGGATTAATTGGTGTTTGATACTTAAAAGACACTTTTAAAATCACATTATTTTTATTAAGGTGTTAATTAAGCATTTATAAAATAATATATATATCAATTAGTTAACAAAGTAAGCAGTTGCTAATAATTATTATAAAGTACTTTTATCGTCGGGTGGTTACTGGTTTGCCGCATGGAACAAAAATGTTTTTTCTAGAAACACGATCAAATATGTTTGGATTAATTTTAAATATTAACTGCACGATAGATGTTTGTTTCAAAAATAACGTGGGTCGCAAAATATTTTCTTCTGTTGAAACTTAAAGTCGGTTTAAATTTTTGCACAAAATACAAAAAGTATGCCCCATTTATACATTAATTACACTAATATTTTAAAATGTCTTCAACGTATTTGCTTAATCAAACACAAAATAGAAACCACATAGTGTATCATCGGGTGGTTACTGATTTGCCGCACGGAACAAAAATGTTTTGATCTACAGATAATAATAATAATGATAATGTTCTATGCAAGTTTTTCTCTGAGATTTTAACGTCACACTCTTCACAAAAATGAGCAAAAAACTTATCTTAGGGAACACCAAAAATTCCAGAAAGAATTTTGTAAAAAACATTGCCCTTATATATTCAGTGTTGGGCAAAATACATGGTTTGCGGTATTTAAAATACAAAATACTTGCTGGTCATGTATATAAAATACAAAATACTTTCAGGTTATGTATTTAAAATACAAAATACTTACACACTTGTATGTAATTAAAATACAAAATACTTCCACGTCATGTACATGTATGTATTTAAAATACGAAATACACCATTTTTATTCTAACCAAAAAATACATTAGATAAAACTGAGTCTGAAATCACACTATGAAAGATTTCTTTCAGAAAGTCTGAGTTTACTGGTGAGAGGGGGAGAGAACATGCTATTATTATTATCTCCCCTCTTACCAATAAACTCAGACTTTCTGAAAGAAAACTTTCATAGTGTGAACCCAGACTTATCAACAAAACAATTGTTTCCTTTAATAAATATCAGATTTTTGAATGTAGCATCAGACAAACAGTTTCTTGTCGGAGAATAAATAAAACCTGCTGAAGAAAATAATCTTTCTACAGGTCCTGATGAGCACAAACTTGTATTGAATTCTATGAATACTCTTTTTATATTTGGATAGCTGTCAAGAGTGATAATGTCTTTGCTCTCGTCACTGAGGAAACTGAAAAATTCCAACTCTTGTCATTTTAAGTTGTTTTGTTATTTTCCTCCAGGGTATAAATTGCAAGATTTTGGATTCTTTGCCTTTCTTCTGTCGTGATGTTTTCTGGCAGCCAACGCATCTTATAACCAGGATGATAACTGGAGGCAAAATAGCTCTATATATTTCCGGTGATAGTTTAAAAAACTTATCGAATGTTTTTTCCAAGCTCTCTTTTAGTAGTGGTATAATAGGACTTAAATGTCTTAAATTCAAACGATTTAATCTTGTTCTAACAGACATTAAAGTCACCAAAAGTTTTCTGTAATAACAGTTGTTACCCTGAAGGTAATCTAAAGTCGTGGCAATAGGTTTCAAAACTACAATGAATTCCTCCAAATATTCCAGTTCTATAGCCGCAAAAGTGCTCACCTTACTTAACTTGGCGGAAATCTCTGCCATAAAGCGGGCGGCAAACTGGCTGAAGTACTATCGTATATCGAGGGATATATGTATATTTACGGACAGCAAGGCTGCCATTGTAGCTCTGGCTGGTGTCTTTACGACATCTATGTTAACAGTGGAATGCCGGATGTCTCTAAATGAGATCGCGAAACATTCCAGTGTAACGCTGACATGGGTACCAGGACACAGTGGGCTCCTGGGCAACCATACTGCGGACAGTCTAGCCAAACAAGGCTGTCTGTTGGACGACATGTTCGTCGACGGCCTGATTGGCACTTCAATGGCCCGCTGCAGGACTCTCATCAGACGGGAGTCGTACAGAAGGGCTCAGGGGAGATGGCAGGGCGAGCATACCTGTTTGATGGCCAGGACTCTATGGCCTGGCTATGACGCGGCGAGAACGCGCGTACTACTCGGTCTCGGCAGGGACCGGATAAGGACAGTGATATCGGTTATCACGGGTCACTGGGTGATAGGGACTCATGCTAGGAGGATGGGTCTTGCGTATAATGACTACTGCAGGAGTTGTCATGATGAGGAGGAGGAGGAGACGGTGTTTCACTTCCTCTGCCAATGCCCCGGTCTGGCGGGCGTTAGGGTGAGGCATTTTGGGAGACCGGAATTGCCATGTCTGGACGATTTGTCCAATGCGGGACTGAAATCGATCTCCCTGTTCTGCAGGGAATCGGGGTGGTTCGAGACTGCGGTGACCTCTGGGGAATAGTCTGGTGGATACTGGCTGACCCTTGTCACTGGCTAGGGGTATCACAAAGGGACCGCTATAAGGACCCAAGTGAGTCGTCTTCGTGACGGCTACCCATTTAACCTAACCTAACCTTACTTAACTTACCAAATAATTCATTTAATTTGGATTTAGTTTTCATAAGTTGTGCCATAGAATCCTACAAAGAGTTCCATCTGCAGAAATCTTATGATGTTTTTAAAATACAAAATTCTTCCATTATGTAGTTAAAATACAAAATAAAAACTACTTCTATTTTTTGTATGTATTTAAAATAAAAAATACAAAATACTTGCTGAACATGTATTTAAAATACAAAGTACTTGCACGTCATGTATTTAAAATAAAAAATACGTATTTGTATTTTAAATACGTATTTCAAATACTGCCCAGCCCTGTATATATTACATATATTATATTTTGGTTTTTATTAAAAATTACAAAAAGTTGTTTACAAGTAAGTACGATTTATAGGGGTCTCCTCAAACTTTGAATTAAAAAAAAAAAAAAAAAACCAACTAGCGAGGGGACCAAAATGTATTTTTGTTTCGAATTGTTTAGGTTTTCCAATTAAAGGGGTACGAATTATCGCGGCTAGACTGTATAAGAATTTATTAGATGTGTAGACTGTTTGAACTAACACATTTTCTTAAGTAAAACATAAATAAAACTTTATTTGGTATAGTAGTTTATGAAAGTCCAGCCCTGAGGATAACTTATATAAACAATACAGGGTTGCATTTTTACTTTAATAAATATTTAATTAATTACAAACAGAGTTTTATTCAAAAAAAGTTTTCAAATTTTCTATTAGTTAAGCTTTGTTTTTGTTTGGCTGCAGGTCCAAGTAAATGAATAAAAAGCTCGTAATTTCTGTTTTTATATTTTTATTCCCAATATTTCGCTTAAGGCTCAGTTAGCCGGGAGTAACAGTAACGTTGCAAATCAGCTGCTTTATTTTGTTGTATGTAAAGCAATGAGAACGATTACAGTTAGCAGTAAGATGTTACGTCTCAATCTGTAAGAAATAGATTGGTCTTACTTTTTTACGGTAAGGTTACTGTTTCTGTTACTCCCGGCTAACTGAGCCTTTAGCGTCGCTAAGTGCCTGTTCATACACGTCAAGTTTGACTCGTCAAGTCTTGAGCTTTTATGCCATTACTTTCCCCTCTCTCTTAAAAACTCAAGACTTGACGAGTCAAACTTGACGTGTGTGAACCGGCACTAACCATCTTCAGTGGTATGTAAACAATTAAAAAAATTAAAAAAAAACACATGTTTCACTTGCTATTGAATTTTCTTAAGTTTATTAGTTTAAAGAAGTATTTAAATAGTATTTACTAAAACCTCACTTTAGTTTTGAATTAAATTTCAAATTTTGATATTTTAATAAGGCTAAATAAAGTCCATCAAATTTAATTTTCATTAAATTATAATTTCAAAAGATTTTGTTATTCGTTTTTATTCAGTGATAAAAACACTTGAAATTAATTGTTGATGGGATAAGCTATTCCTATGCATTTCACTGGTTGCTTAGGCCAGATCATCAGGAAACTTCATCCATAAAGATTTTAGAAAAACTAAAGATATTAAACCAATACTGTTAAACGTATAAGACTTATAGCAACAGTTTTACTTGTAACAATATCAAAGCTTTAACAAAACACATCAACAATAAAAAAAGTGGGTTTATCTCATCTATTTTTATGAAGAAAGGAATTTTACAACATGAAATTTTAACAAAAAATAAATTCTAATTGAAAAATACATTTAAGTCAAACGTAAATTATCAAAAAGCCAAAAAGTAAATTATTGCAAATTTCATAACTTGCAAACTTGGTATGTTGCTGTGGTTTTCCATTTATTTAGTTACCGCACATACGCCTCATTAAGTTAAACTTGTTTTAACCAAACAACTTACGCTGAGTTTACCACATAATGTTGTAAAACTAAACAATGCCATTTGAAAAAGACTGTTAGCGAACAGTGCTATTATATGTGATGCAATGACAACTCGATTTGAAATTGAAGTGTGCAGAAATATTGCAGTAATAAATTAACTACCAAACATTTAGAAACCGACACAATTATTTCAAAAGAAAACATAAAGCTGTATAGACATACAAACCTTATGCTATGTTCACACTAATATTTTAAAGCACGTTTAAGCAAAATGTTGATTTAGTTAATTAAAGCCGTTCACATTACATTTGAGATGATAAAGAAGACATTTGATTAATAAATAAAACACAACAAACAAATTTATATTTCTTTAAAGTACCCATTAATAAGGGATAGAAAACCTTTAATAAAGTTATCAAAAGATTATTTAAATCATATTAATGATGGAATTGTGAAAATTTATTAATTATTTAAGGACGAAATAAAAACATATTTAGGAAATCGTGGACGGTAGTACACCTCAGAGGTATATGCATTTATTGTGGCCGATTCTACATCATACTCAGTTTGAGGTATGTTCAGAGGATTCTTTGTGATTAATGAAATTATTTAGTTTAAATCATGTCAGTTTGAAGTAATTTTGTTCACATTGTTCAAGTTTTAGACGCCAAGTCTTTAGCCTTTAGGAAAGGATTGAAAAGAGAGTGCCATTTCTTTTCCTCTCTCTCCTAAAAACACGTGGCTTGATGGCTAAAACTTGGTGAGTGTGAACCAGCGCTAACAAATAAATTCAATGTATGGTTAATCATATCGATTTTGATGTGATTAGAGCTTAATCACGTTCGAGGTGCTTAAACGCGTTTAAAACCCCATGTCACTCATGTCAATTTGAAGTGATTAACAAATCACTTAAATGTATGGAAAATCATGCTATAGATGCTTAAACGCGTTTAAAACCCCAAGTGTGAACATAGCATTAAGTGACTTGGGATTGTTTTATGAAAAGGCGAGTGTTGTTTCTATAGAAAATCATGAAAAGACATCCTTTTTACGGGTCGAACATTTGTTTTTAATACTGTAGTGTAGGGTATTATATTGTCGATCTTGACCATCTATACTTTCTTACCTATTTTTTCTTCTTCTATAAAATAAGGGTTTTTTTTTGCATGGTGAAATTACTGTAGTTTTTGTGTTGCCTTGAGTGTATGGATGTGAAGGAAATGAAGAATGGAGGTGAGTACATACTTTTCTGTACTTGCAAAGTTGCTTCTTCTTCGTAAGTCGTTAAAAGAAAGTTGTAGTTGGTTGCATATTTAATATACAAACAACTACAAAAGACAAAAAATTTGACAAAGTAAAATGTGCGCACGAAAAAGTGTAAAAAGTTTAAAGGAAAACTTAAAAAAACTTTGTCAAAGTTAGTTTTGCGTGTGAGAAAACTGGCTTATAGGATAGAATAATTCATATTTTGTAGGTAGTTAGAACATGTTTACGAGAAATATTGTAATAATAAAATATGTTTGACATATATTTAAGGTACATATATTACAGGTATAATAATGGAATTGTAAAGAAAATTATAAAAATTTTTTACGGTGCAAACACTGTGCAACACCGAAAAGACAAACTCCTTCTCGTGTAAAATTCCTGAAATCCGGATTGAAACTAACCAGCGTTACCGTTGGTGCCACTAAAGTGGCAATTTGCCACTTTTTCGACTGCTTGGATACTATTTGGCCACTTTTACAAAATGCACCCAAATGTGGTACTTTTTGTGATTCTTGCCACTTATTTGATACTTTTTCGTAAGGAAAATATACTTTTTTTCTTTCTGTTTTATTATAACTCCCAGCTTTAAAATAAGTAAATCTATTTTAATATATGTAAGCAAGTTTATATGTTTTTTTCTTGTCATGCGTGGTTAGCTGAAAATCGGTTGAATCAATTTTCTATAAACCTGTTTTGTTTATTTTGAATAAGGGGGTAAAGATATCTCGCATTTATATATATTGGTCGTGAAGAAACCGAACTGTTGTGTACCGAAAACTTTTCTTAAATTTGTGTAATTGACATTAAAAGTAAAATCTAAGTTTTTACCAAAAATTGTGTAAAGAATTGATATGTAAAGCAAAAAGCTCAATATATTGAAGTATTTAGACCCATTATTTATAGTGTCTAATGAAGATATAAACTATTTCGAATTAGTTTCAGGGCTTAAAGGTGTTATGATACTTGCTATTTTTTGTATTGGATTTTTTTAGGATTGACTGAACGAAACAACAAATGCGAGAAAGAACAAGAAATACAATTTGATAAACAAACCCTTTTTTCTGATTGACATTTCTCATGTTTATTTTTTTCTTTGACCAAAACAAAAAAAAAAATGGTAAAAGCTTGGGCAGATGAAACTATTTTGTTTTTGATTAGTGAAATAAAGCAGGTGCCCTTCATATATGATTTCAAATCACAAATTTTCAATTAAAGAAAATACCCCGATGTAATTCGTAATATTTTACATTATTTGCATTAAATTTTATTGTTTGTTATTCCAAAATAAAATATAAACAAAACAAACAATACTGCCCACGTTTTTTGCCCACAAAACCCCGTCAAAAAAGCTAAAAATCTCAAAAAAAAAAGTTAAAACCCGCTACTTTCGATCAAAAACTAAAAAAATTGGCAACAGTGCTAACAATTAATCTGGAAATGTCAATTTTAAGTTAAAAATTTTTGTATTTTTTTTTGACGGTCTTAGATTATTTATCGATAACACATGTATATTTGTTTGACATTTCAAGATTTTTTATGATATAATCATACTCTTTACACTTAGTCAGTTTTTCTATGCAAATATATTTGCACTGTTCTCCAATATAGAAAAAATACAAAAAATAGCAAGTATCATAACAGCTTAAAGATATTATAACTAACCCAGATGCATTTATACATGAATTTAAACTTCTACAGAGAAAATGACACGAATTATGAACTCATATTTAAAATTTCGAATGCTGAAGATTTTTGGCGTGAAATTGGAACATTTAAAAATAGATTTGATGAGCATACCTGTATATATATTCACACTGGTACAAATTGATCTCTCATATTTTTACATTGTCACACAATAGTGCTTCTGCTGAGCGTGTTTGTACTTAGTTAGCTTTAATCAAAAATAAAGTAACAAATAGGTTAAAAGTAAATACTTGCGAATCCATGCTTTTATCTTTAAATTTGTTAGATACTAGTCTTGAAGATTGGGTTCCAAGTGAAGACATTTTACGAAAGTATAGAAGTCGTTTTAAGAACAATTAATTGTAAAAAAATTTGTATTAAACTGACCATTAATAAATAACACAGGACGACATTGAAAAAATGTTCAACCATTCCAACTGATTCCTATACTTTTTGATGCTAAAGATCACAGGTTTCACCCATCACGTCGTATTTATGAGATACACCAATTATTGTAATTTCGGAAGATGTTTTGCACCACAATTAATAACAAAATAGATAGCTTTATAATTTTATTCGACAGTAAACCTAATTACAAAAGTTTTAAGCTATAATCGGATAAAAACTAGAAATCTTATAAAAAAAAACGAAACTATCACTTTTTCAAATTCTTTATTTTTAATCGGTTTCACACTTTAATACAAATAAATGCAGGGCATGCATACATGCTACTAAATTTAAGTGTTTTAATTTCTTTATTATAGGATATTAGTTTTTATCCAATCTATCTATTATTACTAAAAATTTTTGTTATCAGATTTATTGAACAAAACTATAAAACTGGATTTCGTTATTAATTGTGGTACAAAACATCTTCCGAAATTCCCATAATTGGTGTATCTGATATATGTGACGTGATGGGACAAAACTGTGCTCATATTCTGCCAAAACATTTCAAAAAAACATAAGAATCTGGTGGAACGGGCAAATAAACATCTAAAAAGCTTTTAAATGTCTACCTGTGCAATACAATTTCTTAAATAAATCAAAGAAAATGTATTCAGAAGGAAAAGTGCAAGAAATATATAACTAAATGTAGTATATACAAAACACATTACATAAATATCCTATATTTGCTGCAACAATGTCATAATCAAAAAAACATGTTTGGCAGAAAGCGAGTTTAACGTTTTTGAATTACCAAAACATTAAAAGTAAATTTTTTATAAAAATTACATCTCCAGAGAAATATTTACAAAATATTTATTTTAGTTTTACAACACATGAGCCATTTGTAAGTAAGAATGTTTGCTTATTGTAATACAATCAATTGTTTTTTAGTATATATAATTAATATATATTGTTTTTTGTTATGTTTTTATACCATTTATAAAATGTTATTTAAAATTATAATAAATAGAAAAAAAAAAACGCAAAAAAAACATAATGTGGTGTACTTATTTAAATTTTAAAAGAGGTGCCCCTTTTTTAAAAGAAATCCACCTTTTGGTGCCACTTTTTTTGTAGATATCCCCTTTTTGTGATACTTTTTGAAAATATCCGACGGTAACACTGAAACTAACAAAACTCTATTTGGGTTTTGCTGGTTTAGCTGCCGTTTGAATTTTATGGCGTGATGTATATTTTGGCTAAAACTTGATTTTTTCAAAGAACATTCCATTTTTCTTACGTTTATATCTCGGAAACCAATTGGAATTTTATTTTCATATCTTCGGCTTAATTGTAGCTATAGATTAGGAGAAAGAAAGTGTAAAACAAACTAACCCTAAAAAACTGCAGCTTGCGCCCAGACTTGTCACCTTTTGAAATTGGCAAAAAGGGGCACCACTAAACAAATTCTTTTATAATGTCAAAATATTTACTTTTAAAAAAATTAAAAATAAATATTTTTGTAGAAGAGATTTAAGTGACATTGGCTAGCAAATCCCTTATGAAGGTGTTGTTTTTTAATTAAAAAATTGGCTGTTTCAGCAAAACAAAAAACACTTAATGCAACGATTAACCCAGAACAGCAAATATTGACAAGACGAGACAAATGACGTCTAGTTCAGAGTACACGAAACATGGGACTGTCCACTCTAAAACTGGACTGTCTTGGCAAAAACTGGACGGTTGGCAAGTCTACTAGTGCCTCAAAATGGCTAAAATGTCGAACAATTTTAAATATTCATATTTTTTCACAATATTTGGCCCCTAACTGCACAACTGTTAAAAATTCAGTCAAGTACTCTTCGGGAAAATATTCCTGTTGCACAGTGTAATTTAATGCAAAAATTCTGTTGCTATTGAAGCGTTAAAGTTCAGGAAGCAAAATTTATCCATTGACTTTTTTGCTATTACAGTAGTTTTGACTTAGCTGCACAATCTCCTTTGCCCGATTTTTTGTGCAGGTAAATCAAAAATGCAGTTATCTTAAATGCATTTACCTGCCTTTATGTGCAGGTACACAATTGTGGTTGCCTGCACAAAAGTGCAGCTAAAGTAAAGTGTTTGATTTAAAAGTAGAATAAAAAAATTATTTTATTAAAATTTAATTTCAACCCAGCTAGCGTTTTCAATCGTCTAGGAGTCTACTGGGAATCTCATAGAGTGTTTTTGATCGTCGACGAGCTCATTTTTTAATTGTAGACAATTCTTCGCACGGGAGAAACTGTTACACGTGCTGATTCCTATGAGAGATTCTTCCATAACGCAACGAAAAACGCTTATATTAATCGTAAATGGAATCGTTTATGATGTATGTAGAGATTATCTAACGAGTCTTTCAAAAAGCATGCCAAGAGTCGTATGACACTCATGTAGGTATTATTTTACAACTCGTGAAACGCTCATCCGTATGACTGAGCTACCTAAATAAGGGCATCAAGCGTATTTTTCATGCCAAAACTTCTAATTTTCATACAATTTCTATAAAACAAACCTTTAGGCCGCGAGATCAACAGCATCCTCTCGGAAATTCTTTTTTTACAGATCCTTAGGCCGGTTTGTTTTATTAAAATTGTATTGGCAATAGCATTTTCATACTTCAAAAACTGTCTTATTTATGTAGCTTAGTAATTGTTATACGACTCTTACAAAGAGGCAAAAAAGGTTCAGTCCAAGATTTAAAGACGAGCGTGTCAACAAATAAATAAAATAATAATCATATATATTATTTCTAAAGCAGTTTTTTTTGTCGGTTGCAAATATCTTCCATACCACCGCATCAAATTTAATGAATGATATCCCATTTTAAAGCTTATTTCTAACACTAATGACGAAAAATAATTAGAAATTGAAAAATTAATATTTTCATTGATAAAAATTATATTTTAAAATGTATTGAAGTTACTAAAATTTCTATTAATTATTTTCATTTTATGTGACAAAAATGACAACTAACGGTGCGAAATATTCGCACGGGTCATCTAGTAAATTAAAAAAAGATTTAGATGTTTTTGTTACTCTTCAGATAATCATCAGAAGATTCTTTTAGGAGTTGTATATTAAACACAACTAAATGCTAGCTGGGAAATAACAGATCATTTTATACATGTATGTTTGCTTATTTAATATAAAAGAAACATTAACAAAAACAATGAGAATTCACAAAGGAAATAAAAATTTATGGAAAAAACAAAATATTTGCGATTTACATTTTTATAAACCGCTTAAATAGGATATTTGTGTGAAAAAGTGGCCACCATATATGTTTACGTGTGCAGCTAACTTTGATGTTTTGTATGAAAATATTTTAAAGCTGCTCAAAAATATGAAAAATGTGCAGGTATACAAAATGCACTTAAAAAAGGATTTTGAAGAATAATTCCAGAAAATATGTATTTTGGGCAGTTAAGTCAAAGTGCAGCTAACTTTGATTTTTTGTATGAAAATAATTTTAAAATGCCAAAAAATTTGTGCATTTATCTTAAATGTGCAGGTATAGAAAGTGCACTTAAAAAAGGAATTTGTATGGAATTAGAAAGAATAATTCTAAAAATTATCAATTTTGTGCAGTTAAGCCAAAAGTGCACGTAAACAAAAGGCAGTTAAGTCAAAACTACTGTAATTTGATTTCTAAATTTTGAATTTAAAGAAAACTGGTTTTCTTATTTTAAACATTTTATAATAAATTTTTTATAATTTATTTAAAAACATTATTAAAGATTAATTTTTAATGTTTGTATTGAAAAGAAAACAAATCTTGTTTTTTTATATTGAAAAATATATTTTAGCGCACTTTTTAATAAACACATGTCTGGTATCTTAAAATAACTTATTGCATTTAACTTTAAGCACGTGCATTTTTGATGTAAATTATTTCTGTTAGTTTCAAAAGAATTGCTCTAAATATTATACTTGTCATTAATCAACTTTTGTCCATATTTCAAAGTTCTTAAAATATTTACATTCTAATGATTTTTAAGCAAAAAATTTCTATCAAGGAAATTTATTTGTTTACAAAATACAATTAATATTTCCTTATACATACATGGTTCTCTTAATATTCCTTGACATTTTTCAATTTGAATATCATTTAAGTTTTTAGCACCTCTTAATAAAATTTTGTTCACGTTATACAAATTAGTGTTGGCAATTTAATGTTTTTGCACACATTTAGTCTGAAACAAGATTTATAAATTAACACAATGCAGTTTTTTAAAACGTTCAATGAATTTTAAATTTTTAATTTGCATCTAATTAAAGTTTCTAATGAAAAATGCCTGTCAAGCGTACAATTGAAATAGCGTGAGAAAGTAGTTACCATCTCACATATTTTTTAATAACACAAACAAAGTGCTGCCATACTGTTTTTTTTAATCTTAAGCTGCTGTTGATTTTCTATCGCAAAAAGTGAGTGATTTGAGTAAAACAAAAACATTTTCTATAGCAACGAAGAACAAATAGTTTTTTTAGGTGCCGTGCAATAAAGCCATAGGAAATAAAGCCATATATGGCCTTATTTCCCATTTAAATTTTTTTCTTTTAATATAACTAGATGACCCGTGCGAATATTTCGCACCGTAATTTTTATCAATGAAAATATTAGTTTTTCAATTTCTAATTATTTTTCGTCATTATTGTTAGAAATAAGCTTTAAAATGAGATATCATTCATTAAATTTGATGCGGTGGTATGGGAGATATTTGCAACCGACAAAAAAAAGTGCTTTAGAAATAATATATATGATTCTAATTTTATTTCCTTTCAATAATTTTTCAAGCTCAAGGTCCGTTTTATATAAAAATTATTTATTTAAAATGTATCCAATATTTCGCTATATCAATGGATAGCTTCTTCAGGGATTTTTTGGTTTTTTATATTTCAAACAATTGAAATATAATATTAAGAAGGTCGAAGAAATTAAGCTAAATAATAATTCTAATTTATTTAAAAATTCTTTTGTTGATTTTTCTCTGGGTGTATATATTAAAAATATTACGAAAACACTTTTGGGCGCAAGGATTTTCTCCTCTATGGTATAACAAAAACCGGCTTCGCTAACTAAAGTTGCTCTGCATAGCCGGCCTTTGGCCGTGCGCAAGGATTTTCTCCTCTGTGGTATAACAAACATCGGCTTCGCTAAGGCCATATGCCTTTATTTCCTATAGCTTTATTGCACGGGACGATTTTTTTATAGTCATTCGCTACTAGTGTTTTCTCCAAAAAAATTTTTAGCAATTAGTGTTTTTATAAAAAATCATAAAAGTACAGTGCATTTATAAAATTATAAGCAATTGGTGTTTTCAATGAAAATTGGACGTTATCAGTTTAGTTGTGCTTAATTTTGCTGAAGAAAAGCTTGTGGATGTCTTCAATTTCTTTTTTTTTAGAAAATTCTGAGGATCTTAAGTTTTTCTATGGCAAATTCGACCGTATTGCAATTTTCTGTGAAAACTTACTGCCTGTTTTTAGAAAACGTAAGCAAGTGAGTGAGTGAGAAATTATATTGAAAACAACAATAAAAAACGAAAATTTGTTTTGTGGCAGTTAGTCTGTGTTCATACGACTCATGTCTTATTGACAAGATTACTACTTAATAGGCGAGAGGGACGAGGGGAAAAGAAACGAGTACACAGATGCATGTACTGTCTTTACGTTTTGCTTTCTTATTCGTTGTTTACTTTTGTTTTTGTTTTCAATATCAAATAAAACAAAATAAAAAACATGACGTCAACATGACATGATTCATTTGAACGCCAATTCATGTTCAAAGAAGAAAAAGGAAGAATCTTGTCAATAAGACATGAGCCGTATGAACTCAGACTTAGAGTCTTTAATTTTCATTATAAAACAGTAGGGTTTTTGTCTTTCCGCACTTTTTGGTTCCTGGGAAAGCGCTAAATAAAAATAATTTTCCCAGGATCCCAGTCTTCCCGCCGAAAATAAAATTCAATTTGCCGTATTTAATAACATATTATTTTACAGTTTTATACCCTTAACCAGCAGTGGTGAATGGAGGTATACTTAGTTTTTCATTCCATGTGAATCTTTTTTTTTTTTTTTTTGAAATCCTGGGTCCTTGAGTAGTTCTAAGTCGATTGAGCCATGTCCATCAAATGTGGAACAGTCTCCCTAAAAAGTTGGCAAAAACTAACAAAAAATTCGACAAATCTGTGGTTTCCATGGGCAACCGCGTATGTCTTAAAATAAAATTTTTCAGGAGAGCCGAAAAAACCATTCTAGATCAAACTATGGGTTAGATATTGCACCTTTTGAACTTTGTAATTGAGTTAAAACATCGGAATGGGCCTATCTGTTTTTAAAAATTTTTTAAAAAATGTAAAGAGCGCTTAAAATTAAGCAATATAGCATCAACATTTCAAAATCGAAAAAATAGACATACGCTGTTGCCCATGAAAACCACAGAAATTCGTAGTACATATAAGTCTAGCAATCACACCACTAATTTTCGTGCAGATCGGTCCATACTTTACCTTAGGCCCCATATAAAGACCGCTCTATGAAATAACGTTAGTATGGCTCAAACCGTGACGAATAATGCTTTTGGTCTAACCTAGTTTCATAAGACTCAAAATCACACCACTTTATTTCAGGAAGAAGTTATTTATCATAGGCCCCATATAAAACCCGCTCTCAAAACACTTTAAGGCGTCTTAAACCATTAAAAATAATAATATTGTTGTAAAATTAAGCCCATTACAGTTTGATAAGACTAGAAATAAAATTTCGTAAAGATCCGTTTTTAATTTACCATCGGGCTTATATAAAGCCCATTCTCGAAAATCAGTATTAAAACGCAACAAATATTGATATTTAGGTGAAATTTGGTTGGATAAAACAACTAAAGGCAAGATTCTCACATAGATTTACTAAAGTTCTAAATTTCCCGGGCATCTCGCAATTAATTCTCGGGAAAGCGGAAGTTGAAAACAATGGAATGTCGCAGGAATTTCTGGGCACAGTGAATTTCTAAAAAATTACGGATTTATTTTTGGTTTTTTGCAGATAGTCCTGTGCAATTAGTGTTTTTTTTTTCATAGAAAATCATTGGAAGGTCCCAAGTTTTTCTGAGAAAAATAAAGCATTCTTAGATTTTCTGTAGGAAAACTTAAGACATTCTCAGTTTTTGGCTATAAGAACTTGGATGTCCTCATTTTATAGTTGATCTAAAGAAAAATGTGGACGGCAGTAATTTTTTTTACAATGTGTCAAATTCCATTTAGAGCCGGTTTTATAAAGAAAGTTTTGTCGTTTTTTTTTTTTAATTATAGTAAATAAATTAGAATAATAGGAAATATAAGTAAGTAATATTTCTCTTACGTAATTTTTATAACTGACATTTTTTTCGTATAAATTAAAATTTTTTTAACTTTGGTTTTGTACTGATAGCTCATTAGAATATTTAGATCTTGCTTTTCCAAGTTTGTACTTTTGTTTGTGAGTATATTTATCAAGGTTGGCAACCGAAACTAATTTCGATATTGGTTTAAACTACTTTTTAATTCGGTATCGATAAACCGGTACAGACACTTTTATAAACGGTTTCTACAATTCAATTAACCAAACAATAGTGTTAAAAATAATATAGAAGAAATCTGAACGACTTATTTTTTTCATGGTGGGATTTTTTTTTTTTAAATATAGTAAAAATCTATGCAAATTGTTTTTAAAACATATACTGGCATGTTCTGACAATCGCAAAACGCTTAAAATTGGCGATTCTGACTTGAAATCGCATAAAAGGAGTTCTGTAAATCGCAATAGCAGAAAGTTTGGTGACTTTGGATTTCAGAAGTATCTATGCTCGAGGGAGCTAGTAAAAAACTATGGCAGATCGCAAGCTAAACGCACGAGTTTCAGAATACCATAAAACAAATTTGGCGTTTTACGATTTCAAATCATGTGATTGTCATGATTGTGACATGTGCGATAGATTATGCAGAGTACAAGCAAATTTTAGTGTTCAACACTTGCTTTAATGAAAAATACGTTTGTTGGAAACCGAAAAGAAATTCGATATTGGTGTCAGTAACGGTTTTAAAGGATTTGTTATTTTGGTAACGGTATCCATACCGGTATTAAATTTGAAACGGTATTTAAGCGGTTTCGATCGGCATTAGTACCGGTATCGGTTGCCATCCATGATATAACTTCCAATTGTGTGAATAAATTAAATTCGTTTTTTTATCTCGTGTTTCCAATTATTTAAATCCATTAAAATTTCAAATAAAAAATATTATTTATATTTGCATTTATGTATTTTTGTTTATATATATTTAGCTAGTGAGGTCCAACTCCGTTTGTGAAAATAAAAATGCAAATTTTTAATTTAATTTTTCCCGACGTTTCGTGAATTTGATGTTCCCTTCTTCAGGGGATTAGGCTACTAATATAAAATAAAATATCAACATTAAATAATACAATAAATATGAATGAAACGAACTTAAAGTGAAAAGAAACAAATTGAATATCTAAACAATCCTAAACCAAAAGGTGGACGTTTTTCTCTAGTCTGGTACTAATTCTTAAAACTATGCAAAAAATAGTACAATTAATCAATAGTTTTTTTTTTAAACTTGGAAGCCCGGGTAAGCTAATCTATTCGTGTAAGAATTGCTATTTCGATTCCCGCCACAGACTCTGTTCTGTTTTACTATAACGGGCAACGTTATTATTGCACGGTAAATTAAGCAAGATTATATTTTGTGGCTGTATTTGTAACATTTAATAAATAAATAAAAAATAATTTTTAACCAATAAGCTAATATGCTAATCAATTTTAAAAATACTTTAAAAGTGACAGACAGCGTCGTTTCAAGCTATAAGATTAAATTTCATGCTTTCTGAACGGCCTTGGTTAGTCATAATTACTAGTTCCTCTATTGATTTCTGTTTGCAATCTTCATTTAAATTCTTGCTTCTATTATGCGGTTTACTTTCATTATTAATATATTTACTTTGTTAGCAGAAACTAAGGAAACTAATAAATAAATAGTTGAATAAATGTTAAATGCAAGTATATATTAGAGCGAAAATAGATAAATTAAACATATAAGATGCTCAAAAGACCTTTAACATTATTGAAGAAGAAGAAGAAGTTTAAAAGTTGTCCCGTTCAAAAACACTAACCAAATAAATTATCTTTATTGTTTTATAGTATGAATGATGTGAAGTTTTTGTAATATGTAATAAGTAAAAAAATTACAAAATATACATACATACATACATACATAGTAATTTTTATTCCCTTTAAGATCAGAAGTCTCATATCATTTTTTTTTCAACTGTTCTAAATTTTAGAAATCAAGCATTATTTTTTCTTATCGGATTCTTAAAAAAGTTTATGTTACTATAGTTATAAATTTTTATCCTAAAAAGATTCTTTAATATATATTATATATATCTCTGATATCGGGCTGGATCTAGACGTAGAACATTTAGTTCTGGAATCTACTAGCTCTAGGCTACTTTCAGTCTTCCGCTACCCCATGTCTTCTCGAAATACATTTTTTATCGACTAAAAAACTACCATATAAAATTTTCAAAATTATATAGCTCCGATATCTGGCTGAACCTGGCCATATAACTTATTGTCCCTGAATGCTATCCCGATTTATGTCTTCTGGCTTTATGGCTTGAAAATTCTAATATTTTTCAATCAATAAAAACCCCAAATTTATAAAAATATATAACTCCGATATCGGGCTGAATCTGGACATAGAACTTACAGTAGTCCTGGGCTTCTCCCAGTCTTCTGCTACTCCGATTCATGTCTTATCGAAATACCTATTTTATCGACTTAAAAATTACCATAGTTTTCTTACCAAATCAATGGAAAACCAAAATTTTCAAAATTAAATATCTCTGATATCGGGCTGATTTAACTGGCGTATTTAACTTCACATCCTTATGTATGTGCTATATATTTATAGTATTCTAAAGTTTTATGTTGTAATGCCAGAACAGTTATTTTGCTGCATCGATAGTATCAATGGAAACAATTAGATTCCAAACCCAGAGAAAAAACATGTTAAAATCACCTCCAATAACACTATTTTTAAAGAAAATTTAGAACATATAATGTTTAATTTAACCATATAATTGTCACCGCCAACCATACTATGGTTAAAATAGTCCTCCATCAAGAAGCCACAACCATATAATGGTTGCCCCTAATCATTTTATGGTTAAATATGACAATAATTTGTTTCAAAATTAACAATAGTATTTTCTTCTTTTCCAAGAGCAATATGCTATGGTTAAAAAACAACCATGGAAACGTCGAGAACAAAATATTGTAATTAAAAATTGAATTTTATTTACATTGAAGAAATTTAGGCCCTATTAGCTTGACAAAAATAACATTTAACATAGTGTTTAACCCAGGCGCGGATTCAGGGGGGGTGAAATAAGGAAATTTCCCCCCCGTAAATTATAAAAATATGTTTTGTTTATTTCGATAATACAAGAATACCCATTAATATTATCTTTTTTTATTAGTATTGTGGTTATTTTATTGAACTATTTATGGTTTTTAATCCAAATTTTTAATATTTTTAATTAGGCTTAAGTTCATTAAATTTAATTTTCATTAAATTATTTTTATGAAGAAAGGAATTTAACAACATGAAAATTAATCAAAATTTATTGATAATTTTTCATTCTTGACTCAATCTGGGCTCGAACCCAGGTGTTTACGGACAGGTTACCCTGACATGTTTCGATTGCAACCACTCAATCTCCTCAGAGGGCTTGCCGTTTAACACTCGCAGCCATCGACGACTGCTGACGTCATTAGTCAAACATCAATCCTTAAACCAAATTGTATTCAACCTTTGGTAGATCGAAATTTGCTTTGAACGATTATCTATTTTAATTCATTTTTAACATGTTATTCCTTTACTTCTGTTTTTTTTCGTACTTTTGTCAAGAATTCTTCTTGAAGTTCGAAGTACATATTTTTTGTTTTTTAATTTTTTGTCTTTCTTATTCTTGTTGACCTTTTCAGCACAACTTGAAGGACAAATGCAAACATAGAGCTCGTGCCTTAGCTTTAACAATTATTAGTATTGTGGTTATTTTATTGAACTATTTATGGTTTTTAATCCAAATTTTTAATATTTTTAATTAGGCTTAAGTTCATTAAATTTAATTTTCATTAAATTATTTTTATGAAGAAAGGAATTTAACAACATGAAAATTAATCAAAATTTATTGATAATTTTTCATTCTTGACTCAATCTGGGCTCGAACCCAGGTGTTTACGGACAGGTTACCCTGACATGTTTCGATTGCAACCACTCAATCTCCTCAGAGGGCTTGCCGTTTAACACTCGCAGCCATCGACGACTGCTGACGTCATTAGTCAAACATCAATCCTTAAACCAAATTGTATTCAACCTTTGGTAGATCGAAATTTGCTTTGAATGATTATCTATTTTAATTCATTTTAACATGTTATTCCTTTACTTCTGTTTTTTTTTTCGTACTTTTGTCAAGAATTCTTCTTGAAGTTCGAAGTACATATTTTTTGTTTTTTCATTTTTTGTCTTTCTTATTCTTGTTGACCTTTTCAGCACAACTTGAAGGACAAATGCAAACATAGAGCTCGTGCCTTAGCTTTAACAATTATTAGTATTGTGGTTATTTTATTGAACTATTTATGGTTTTTAATCCAAATTTTTAATATTTTTAATTAGGCTTAAGTTCATTAAATTTAATTTTCATTAAATTATTTTTATGAAGAAAGGAATTTAACAACATGAAAATTAATCAAAATTTATTGATAATTTTTCATTCTTGACTCAATCTGGGCTCGAACCCAGGTGTTTACGGACAGGTTACCCTGACATGTTTCGATTGCAACCACTCAATCTCCTCAGAGGGCTTGCCGTTTAACACTCGCAGCCATCGACGACTGCTGACGTCATTAGTCAAACATCAATCCTTAAACCAAATTGTATTCAACCTTTGGTAGATCGAAATTTGCTTTGAATGATTATCTATTTTAATTCATTTTAACATGTTATTCCTTTACTTCTGTTTTTTTTCGTACTTTTGTCAAGAATCTTCTTGAAGTTCAGATTGAGTCAAGAATGAAAAATTATCAATAAATTTTGATTAATTTTCATGTTGTTAAATTCCTTTCTTCATAAAAATAATTTAATGAAAATTAAATTTAATGAACTTAAGCCTAATTAAAAATATTAAAAATTTGGATTAAAAACCATAAATAGTTCAATAAAATAACCACAATACTAATAATTGTTAAAGCTAAGGCACGAGCTCTATGTTTGCATTTGTCCTTCAAGTTGTGCTGAAAAGGTCAACAAGAATAAGAAAGACAAAAAATGAAAAAACAAAAAATATGTACTTCGAACTTCAAGAAGAATTCTTGACAAAAGTACGAAAAAAAACAGAAGTAAAGGAATAACATGTTAAAATGAATTAAAATAGATAATCATTCAAAGCAAATTTCGATCTACCAAAGGTTGAATACAATTTGGTTTAAGGATTGATGTTTGACTAATGACGTCAGCAGTCGTTGATGGCTGCGAGTGTTAAACGGCAAGCCCTCTGAGGAGATTGAGTGGTTGCAATCGAAACATGTCAGGGTAACCTGTCCGTAAACACCTGGGTTCGAGCCCAGATTGAGTCAAGAATGAAAAATTATCAATATATTTTGATTAATTTTCATGTTGTTAAATTCCTTTCTTCATAAAAATAATTTAATGAAAATTAAATTTAATGAACTTAAGCCTAATTAAAAATATTAAAAATTTGGATTAAAAACCATAAATAGTTCAATAAAATAACCACAATACTAATAATTGTTAAAGCTAAGGCACGAGCTCTATGTTTGCATTTGTCCTTCAAGTTGTGCTGAAAAGGTCAACAAGAATAAGAAAGACAAAAAATGAAAAAACAAAAAATATGTACTTCGAACTTCAAGAAGAATTCTTGACAAAAGTACGAAAAAAAAAAAAAACAGAAGTAAAGGAATAACATGTTAAAATGAATTAAAATAGATAATCATTCAAAGCAAATTTCGATCTACCAAAGGTTGAATACAATTTGGTTTAAGGATTGATGTTTGACTAATGACGTCAGCAGTCGTCGATGGCTGCGAGTGTTAAACGGCAAGCCCTCTGAGGAGATTGAGTGGTTGCAATCGAAACATGTCAGGGTAACCTGTCCGTAAACACCTGGGTTCGAGCCCAGATTGAGTCAAGAATGAAAAATTATCAATAAATTTTGATTAATTTTCATGTTGTTAAATTCCTTTCTTCATAAAAATAATTTAATGAAAATTAAATTTAATGAACTTAAGCCTAATTAAAAATATTATCTTTTTTTAATGTACAAATTTTTTGGAAATCCTAGCAAGGTTTTTTTTTTGTTTTTTTATTGAATCTCTAACGAAATTTTCAATGAGTATTTTTTTGTTTTTTTATTGAATCTCTAACCAAAGAGTAAACGTTTGACTTGAAAATGCGTGCGGTTGAATTATTAAAAAGCCTTAGTATTTGCAATATTTATGTATATATGTGTTATATGAAAAAAACCTATTCGATAATTTTTGACGAACGCACGGATTTGTCGGGGAAAAGCCATATTTCCTTATCTTTTAAATATTTCAACATACAACAAAAAGTTGTTAGGCAAGAATTGTTTTGGCTTTGTTGTAAAAGCATTTGAAGAGCCGTCACAAGATATTGATAATGACGCTGATGTGTCAATTGATGCGATGGCACTATCATCAACAGTTCTTAAAACTTTGACAAATTTTAGTCTTGACCTAAAAAATTGTATAGGAGTTGGAACTGATGGGTGTCGTTTGATGTCAGCAGAAAATGAAGCTGTTAAAAAATTCTGGAAACCGCGACAAATGCGAAACAAACGCCTTGCTATTTCCCGTAAATCAGGCAAAACACGTTTTTAGTAAAGTATTTGGGAGCCAAACTCTCTACATTATGCGAGACAAGATGGGTGGACCATCACGACTAAGCTTTACACTTTGCAACAAGTGTACATCATATAGTAGAAGCTTTGGAAAAAATATCTGAGTGGAAAGGTAGAGATACTTCATCAAGAGCCTTATATTAAGGAACTCACTTGAACTTTTGAATTTATTTGCGGAATAAACATATTAAGTGTGATACTTATTGTAACACAGCCGCTTAGTATCATTTTACAAAAGCACGATATAGATCTTCAAAAAGGATCAAGCCTTATCAAAACTTTAATCATGTGCCTTGAAGAAAAAAGAAATAAAGCCGAAGAACAATTTAAAGTGATTTTTAAAAAAGTTAAAGTTATTTGCGTTCAAATCGTCGTGCCAACCTAAAAAACAAGATTTGAACGAAATAATCACATCCAAAATGTTGAAGATTTCTACCGAGCTGTAGGTTTCATTCTCTTATTGAATTTATTTTAAAAGATATCAAAACACCTTTCCAATAGATATCTTTAATGTATTGAACATACCAAAACTTATACTCAAAGTGTAATCAAGTCATATACAGATATAAAACTTTTAAAACCACAACTCGAGATATACACCTACTAACATCTAAACTTGAGCCTGAACTGTAGCATTGGCAACAAACATGGAAATTATCTGAAAATCTATCAGATAACGTTGTAGATGCTTTAATAAACTGTGATGAAGGTATCTACCTAAATCTAAGAAAAATATTTCAAATTTTCGTTTCAATGCTCGTAAGTAATGCTACGAGCGAGAGGTCATTTCCTACCCTTCGTCAAATAAAAACATGGCTCAGATCAACAATGACAAACTGAACATAGACTGTACTATCTAAATTTGCCTCACAAGGAAATCATAAATTGCTTATTTAAAAAGATAAGTTTCTTTTAATTTATATTGAATATTTTATTTAACCTTATTGTTGAGTTTTTTTAATACAATATACACAAATTGCTTTTAATAAACTTTTAAAAACAAATTTTTTTTTGTATCATAAAAAATTTCCCCCCCCTAAGGCTCAACTTGGATCCGCGCCTGGTTTAACCATAACTTGTTCGGAGGCAACCATAATATGGTTGTGGCTTCTTGGTGGGGGGGACTATTTTAATCATAATATGGTTGGCGGTGACAATAATATGGTTAAATTAAACATAATATGCTTAAAATTTTTTTTTTAAATAATTTGTTGGCGGTGACCATATTTAAACATGTTTTTTCTTTGGGTGTAGAGAACGGTTTCTTTTAAAATATTCAAACTTTCTGTCACTTAGTGGACTAGGTTAGAAAAGGTAACTTATGCGATTGGACTACAAATCCACTAAACAGTTGCTTGCTGACTAGTTGGTGATTTGTAGTAGTCGTTACAGTTGAAGTTAAGGCGCAAACTTAAAAATTTTAACTTTGCTGCGCTACAGATCATTCGACAGCTTCAGCTACTACTACAACCACTTTATTATGTTCCATGCCTTAAAGTTCCTCCTTTTTGCCTGTTCGTGCAGCATATCGGTGCATGAAACTATGTGTTCCTAACATCCGAAGTATAAAAGACAGTGATGCCGTTTGGTTACATTTGTTAAATTTTTCGTAACTTTTGAAGGTCCGATGTTTTTTTTTTTTTTTTTTTTTTTCATTATTTATTTATTGAATCTTCATATATTAAATATGAACTAACAATAATTAATCAAATCTTAACCTTATGCTTTATTTTATGTCCTGCCTGTTCACATATCCGATGTAACCATGTATAATTTTGTTATATTTGGCCTTGTTTTCGTTATTTTTGGCGCATGACACAGATCGAAATAATATTTTAAAAAAAGGACTTAATTTTTCAATAAGTATTAGAAATGCACGTCTCTGAAACAATACACTGTTTTAAAATATTATTTTCGCTTGGAAATTTTTTAAACTCTTACCAATGGTAAAAAAAAGAAATTTTCAAGGGCTTAAACAGCGATATAACAAAAATATATTTCATATTCATGTCATATTGTCTTTTAAAAGATTTCAACAAAATATTACAATCAGAAAAACCACTTCTAGGTACATGCAGTATCGGACAAAAACTAAGCACCCCTCAGTATATTTTTTTAAATGATAAATTTTTTAAGAAAACAAAATTATTAAAAAAAATTTTTTTTATTTGTTTATTTATTTTTTTCTTTTTTATTGAAAAACACAAACTTAAGGAATTAAGAATTTAATAAAAAAAAGTTGTAATTCAAAAAATATTTTAAGTTCCAAATATAAGCGGACTAAACTAAAGCACCCTCAACTTAAGGTACAAAAAAAACTATTGAAATCAATATTTCGTTGCGAATTCTTTATTCTGAATGACACACGCACATCTTTTAGACATAGAGGATATTAAATTATTAATTATTTCCGGTGATATTGCTTCCCAGGCTATTTTTGCGGCTTCAAATAAATTTTCTTTGGTTTTGCAATTTTCTCGTTTGATTTTTAAGTTAACGATCTCACTCAAGTTCTCGATTGGGTAAAGGTCAAGTGAATTTATCAAGACATTAATTAAGTGCAAAATATTCGATCAACAGATCAATTATTTCTAGGCTAATTAAAAAGCTTTTGCAGACTGGTCGCACATCTACTCATTCTGGAGGAAGGCCACGTTAATCTTCGCGACATGAAGACTCCTTAATTAAAAGGGCAATCCAAAATGATCCTACAGCATCTTATAGTCACATACGAAACCACTTAGATTTAAAAATTAGCGAAAGAACGATTTGCAGAAGGGCGGTAGAGGCCGGATTATTCACCTGTAATAATTAAAAGATGTGTGTGTTTCATCCAGAATAAAGAATTCGCAACGAAATATTGATTTCAATAGTTTTTTTTGTACCTTAAGTTGAGGGTGCTTTAGTTTAGTCCGCTTATATTTGCGACTTAAAATATTTTTTGAATTATAACTTTTTTTTATTAAATTCTGAATTCCTTAAGTTGGTGTTTTTCAATAAAAAAGATATAAATAAATAAAAAAATAAAAATAAAAATTTTTAATAATTTTGTTTTCTTAAAAAATTTATCATATAAAAAAAATATACTGAGGGGGTGGTTAGGTTTTGTCCGATACTGTATGTTACAGAAGGAGGTTGAAAAATTTATAAAAACCATTGCCATTAACTATATGGATTTCAACTACACAAAAATAACTGATGCTACCAAAATAGCTACCTATAGAAAAAATGTATCTAGGAGTCTTAAATCAAACATCGATTTTAGATTTAAAAAAAGTTCTGGGTGAAATTTGTATATTTAGAAAAAAATTTCAGTTATTTTATATTGAAGTTTTAAAACAAATTAGGCTTAAATTTGACTTTAGCGAAGAAATTTTTAAAATTATTGAAAAAAAAAAATATTTATTTTGTCTAAATCACAAAAATCTATACAAGGAATATTTTTTTTTAACATAATTTTTGACGAAAAGCGTAACTTTTTTGATACTTCCCCTGGAAACGCCGATAAGGGATGCTAAGCAACTTTGGGGAAAATGTAACAATATGTATGTTTTTGGCTTCGCCCAAGCCTGGTTTAATGCCCTAATGTCCTAAATACAATTTCAAAACCTTTTTTTACTTTAATTCTTAAATTTTAAGTACTTACCAAAATTTTTCCTTAATTCCACTGTATAGTAGACATCTTGAAACTCGACATCTTTTGACTCCTTCATAAACGATGATGATTCCATGATGAAAAGCAATGTTAGAGTGTGAGACTGTCAATCAAAGTAGGTATGAGCGAGAGTGATTAAAATGTATTAAATTGTTTTTTTACACGTATTTTGTTGCTGTTGATTACCGTATATTCCTCTTTTTAAGGGGACCGTTATAATTTCTTTGTGTTTTTTGTTGTTATTTCTCTTATAATTGTGTTTATATGAAGTTTTATAGTTTTTATTGTAAAAATGTAATGCTTGAATTCACGTTTAATAATATTTAATTGTGGTACGAGTATTATAAAAACGTGTTTATGGTATTAAACTGAATTATTAAATATATTTTAACAATTCATACGTTGAAAAGTATAAAAAACAATTGTAATTGGCATGTTATCATCACAAAGCTACTGTAATTAAAATTAAAATAAAAAAATAGAAGAAACAATAAATTATGAAATAAGGTAAAAGTTCCCTGTAGGAAGTCAAACACATTTAAAACTAACTTCGAACTGGTTTTTTTATAACCACATCTATGTAGTTGATTAAGTGACTTTTTTTCTTTTCGACGACTCATTATTTTAACATAGGCATGTCATAGGCTGTAGTCAATTGGCCATCTTTGCATGACTTTTTAACTGACTACTAACTACTTATTTTTCAACCTATTTGTAATTAATTAACAGTATTGTCAGTTTATAATAAATTATTTAAATTATAATAAATTTATTTATAATTTAAATTATAAATAAATATGTACATATGAACATGCATACATACATATGTATATCTTTATATATTTTGATATAGAAATAATTATTTATGAAAATTTTGCATTAAACTGCCCTAAATGATGATGTATAATAGTCCTGAAATAAATACGCCACATAATTGCTAGTACATAAACAGATTTGTATTGATTTAATTTTTAATTATTTTAAAATGTTTGTATATATTTTTTTCATTTGACTTCATGGCATGCTTGTTTTACTTATTTTGCTTTTATTTGTGTTTTACGTGTGCCTTTTTGGTTGATATCTGCATGAGATTTAAACCAATTTGTAGTCATTTAAAAAAAAAGTTAATTTATAGTTAGTGTTTTTTCCAACTGACTATTTTATTTACTACAGGGTTAATAAATAATTTATAAAAGTTATTTAAATGTAATTTAGAAATAGAAATACTTTGTTTAGATTGTTGAATAAAATTAAAGTTTAAAAAAGGGAGAATTTTCATGATTTAACCGCTGTTGAGGATATATGTATCATTAAATGTGAAAGAACTCTTTTTTCGCAACAACAAGGCTATACATTTTTCTCAAAACTAGGATTACGAGGGGAGGTAGGGGCAATTTCTGCCTCTCCGGAACTATCTAACAGATTTTAATTAAAAGTAAAACATATATAGATCCCTACTTTATATAAACTATAGATTTAAAAAAATAGGACCACGAGCGGAGGTAGGGGGCAATATCTGCCTATCAATAACTAAAACAAATGAACAGAACTATTTAACAGATTTTAACTAAACTTAAGTCAAAGATAAGTCTTTTTTTTTGTATATGGATACATTAGGTATGTTATTTAAAAAAAAAACACGAGAGGAGTAGTTAGCAATTTCTGCCTCTCCGAAATAATCCAACCGATTTTAATGAAATTTTAAACATATATAGATCCCGATTTAGATAGACACATAAGCTTTGGATTTTTTCAACAATGCGACTACGAGAAGGGGAAACGTATTAGTACCAGCCGAGTATCCCGTGGATATTTTTTACTGGCCCTACAAATAACTCTATCTCTGTTGGAATGGCCTTTCGTGTCCTAGGCTTTCTGGCTAGAGTTTCAAACGCCTTTGTTTTTTTATATAAGTGAATGGCATTAAATACTTTTAGTTTTTTTTAAGCATGCAAACTTTTGTTCTATAGCCGAGATTGGCAGTTTTATATTCTGATAACTCTGCACAATTAACTCTCTTATTTGTGGAGTACACGATTTCTTTTTACCCATTTTAAAAACTAAAAGGTATTAAAATAATTGTCAGTTTCTTTATTGTTTTTAAAATTAAACTTACTTTGTCAACAATTAAAGGATACGTTAGGAAATTAGACAAAAACACTGCACGTTTCTAATTACGTGGCCAGCCAAAAACAATTACTTGGAAAATAATTTTAAATAATTTTCGTAAAAGAAACTTTAAACTTCATAAGGTTTGCATTAACAACTAGGAAATTGTCTACTTGTTGGATACATAATGCTTCTTATAAGTCATAGTCATAGAAGTTACACTGCGATAGTTTTTTCTTGAAACATCGTTTCAAATTATGGCCACCACAGTATGTATGTAGGTAATATTTGGTGCTTTTGAATATAAGCAATGACGCGCGAAATTTAAACACTACACTACAAAAAATCAGCTGAAGAGCAGCGTTGCCGCTTAAAGTGGTGAATTTAACTTTATTAAGGCCTTTGCCACTTTTAGGGCCCTTTTCTTAAAGTACCCTTTTGTATAATTTTAATCAATTTATGCTACTTTTTAACCATTTTTGAAATGATGTCATGAAAATGTATCAAAAATTAATAAAAGGTAGGAGAATGAAAGTTTTTAAGACAAAACGTATGAAGCCAAATGCAGAAAAGTTTTCGTTTTATGTCGGAAATTTTCAAAATAGATTTAAAGAAAATATTAAATTTGATTAATTAAATCAGTCGGACGGCGATTATACTTTGAGTTACACGTGATGAAAACTAAAAAATTAAATATCTATTATATTCAGTGTTGCCAGTGGATTTCTCGAAAAAATACCTACACATGCAAAAAAACATCCGATTTTTCCCTACATGTTGAAAAATTTTCCCCTACAAAAATCCTTACGCATTATTGTCAATAAAATAGAAGAAACAACATGAGTGCTCCTGTAGGCTAGCTGGTAGTGAGCTAGTCTATCAGCGCCGGAATTGCAGGTACGATTCCCGCCAGAGACTCTGTTTTCTTTCCTGCAGACAAGAGTAGAGTTTCGCGGGATTAGGGGATTAAAAAGGGAATTAAAATTAAAAAAAAGTTATAAAAAATAAATTTTATTCGAGTTTTGACAAAAAATAAGTACAAAACTAAAACAAATACAGTCAAATCCCGATAATTCGTACCCCGATAAATCGTAATTCCCGATAATTCGTAATAAACTGTCGCTCCCTTGAAAAAATCTCGTTAATTCGTAAAATTTCCATGCATTTTGGTCCCCTCGCTAATTCGTAATTTTTTTTTCAAGTAAAATTTTCTTTGCCTCTTATAAATCGTAATTGTTTGATAACTACCACTTATAATTCGTAATAAAAAAAACAAAAACATGGAAAGAATGATTTTTTGTTTACCACTATTTTTTTCTGCGTGGGTTTTTGCTTGTGTGTGGATTTATTTTCTTAAGATCAATTTGTTACATGAATAATTTGTATGTATAATTTTTATACATTTTATTTTTAACAATTGTTTTTTATTTTGTTTTTGTATCGTTTTAGTAAATAAATGGAAAAACCCCGTTTAATCGTATTTATTTTATTTTAACCCCGTTAAATCGAAACCCCGCTAAATCGAAAACCCCTATAATTCGTAAGAAATAGCAGGTCCCTTGCGATTACGAATTATCGGGATTCTACTGTAATACATAGTTGGGTTGTTCACGGAAGGCTGGTGGGTTATATGGTTATTTAGTTATAAATATTAACAAGAACAAAATACATTTATTAATTTTTTTTTAATACATGTTGTTGCTGTTAATATAACTATCAGGTATGTGATGGAAATCGATTTTAAAAACGAAACGATTTGAAACAGAAAATTGAATTAAATATATGTAACGAACCGAACCCTGTTAGCTCTATCTCGTAAGGGACAATGCTACCTTTGATACCGTGCTCATGGAAATTGGGGTGGATCTTATCCCTTTTTAGAAAGACTAAGGTCTAACCATATAATCTGATAATCCTTTTTCCGTTCCGTTCTTTTAATAAAATTCAATTAAATCTTTCAACATTGAATGATATCTTGAAAAAAAAAATATACACATGTCGCCAACATTTTAAACCACAAGCAATTCTGGAAATATATTTTTAAGCGTTTTGAACAGGAAAATATCAATAAAAAACATTTTTTCTGCATTTATTTCATAAATAATACGATATTACTAAAAATCCCTACATTTTGGAGATTATTAAAAATCTGTCCGATTTTCCCTACGCTTCTATTTTAGTATCAAAAATACCTACATGTAGGGATTTTCCCCTACTTCTGGCAACACTGATTATATTATACATTTTTGCTCCGAATTAACTTTTTTTTTATTGTTTATAAAAATTTACTAGTCAGATCTATAAAAATGTCATTTAAATTTAAAGGCTGAAGAAAATATAAGTGATTTTATATTAAAGCTAGGAAAAGCTACATTTTTTTGAATTTTTTATTGTAAATATTTTTTGTTCAAAATAAATATTAATGTGTTTTTCTTAGTAAAGTTATGCATTATTTCCTTAAAAAGTCAGATTCTATCTGAATCATATATATTTTTTCATATACATAAACACCCATGTCTGTGTCATAATTTTGAGTTGGCATCACGGCTTTTTGTTAAGTTTGCTTTGAAATTTCATTATGAGTCGACTTACACCAGAGCAACGCCTTCAAATTGTTGAAATTTGTAATCAAAATAACTCGGCGAATGGGCTGAATTACAAATTGATATTGATTTTGAATTTCCGTTCCAAATTTTATTTTCCGATGAAGCCTATTTCTGGTTGAATGGGTATGTAAATAAGCAGAATTGTCGCATTTGGAGTGAGGAGAATCCACAAGCTTTTATCGAAACACCATTACGTCCACAGTAAATTACTCATTGGTGCGCTTTATGGGCTGGCTGAGTCATTGGCACATATGTCTTCAAAAACGATGATAGCCAGAATGTAAAAAATTTGTTCAAAATTGGTGTTCAAATTGCGCCTTCTACGCGCCAGCCGTGGCTGCCACATGGCAGAGATCAAATTCATAAAATTTTCCTTCCAATAAAGCCTGTTTCATTAATATTAAAAATACATTTTCTTTGTTTTATTATGATTAAAACTTGTGTCACTCTATAAAAAAAACCCCTTTACAAACATGTATGCAACCAATAAAATAATGTTGGTATCAAAAATACTAAGAACTTTAACATCCATCCATATTTAAATCTTTTAAAGGTTAAACCTATTATTTTAACAAATTACTTGAAAAAAAATACATATTTAATATTTGCTTAATATAAACATATTTCATTAAAATTACAAAAACCACTTTAACTGCAATTTAACCTGCAAATTAATGCAATATCAGTTGACAAGATATTAAAAAAAAAATAAAAATGTTAAGCGTTAAGACCTGGATTACAATTACAAAGAATTTAAGTAATTGAACTACTTTTTTTTAATTTGAAACACGTGTATGTTTATTACCGCTGTCAGGTTAATTAATGATTCTAAATTAAGTATTTTATAGATAATCTTTGCAGTTCCTTTCAAATGCATTTATGTACTTATATTTAAGGTTAATTATTGTTATATGGAACTTATGAACGAGTGTTAAACAGCGAGTTTTGTAACTAGGTAAGTTATTCTTTAGAAGAATATTGCTGGCAAAAGTAGACTTAACTTGAAATTTTACTTTAAAATCATACCAAATTTTTGTAAACGGCTAGCTGCGGTACACTGTGGCTCAGAATTAAATTTCATTGGCCAAAAGTAGAATTTTTTTTTTGTCACCGAATACACTGTGGAACAGCAAGCTTGCGCTCTGAAATTTCGTTGCAAATTTTTAATAATTTGAGGTCGCTGATTTCAAATCTAATCTGCATTTTTTCCTATCAGCTCTAGTTTGCGAGATATACCGTTATGTCCAAAATTAAGCCACTTTCACTACATATATTGGAATAACTTGAAAACGGTGTACCATATTTAGTTAAAAAAAAATCCCAAACTCGGCAACAATATTATCTTTAAGCCGAGTTTGGGATTTTTTTTAACTAAATATGGTACACCGTTTTCAAGTTATTCCAATATATGTAGTGAAAGTGCCTTAATTTTGGACATAACGGTATATAACGGTATAAAATGGAGACTTGATTCGAAATCGGCGACCTCAAATTATTAAAAATTTGCAATCAAATTTCAGAGCGCACAAAAAAAGTTCAAATTTGTTCCCTTGTGTTATCAAAGTAATTTTTGTGGGAATACCAAATTTTATTTCAAAATACAATTTTGTTTGTCGTGCTTAATTTCTAATTTTTATTCTTGACCGATTTCTAAAATTTGAATGCCATTCAATATGTAACGTTTTTTTCTTTTTAGGAAAACATCATGATTCTGTTTTCGCTGCATCACAGGTGAGTTATTAAATGCTTTGGAAGCTACTATATTTAAGTCAAATTTGAGATTAAAACAGAAGTGGGCACAACTAAAACTGTGCTTGTATTGATGCTTATTAGTATTATTGAGATGGCAGAAGTACCCACCAAACACAAAGCCAAGCGTTTGAAATATAATGGTGCATTATAGTTATAGTTCGATTTGTATTTAGGAGCATAGTAGTTTTTAGTAATTTAAGTAAAGAATATATTTTTATTGATTGTTTTTGATTTTAACGATGCTAACAAATTAAAATTTCAAAAAAATTTAATATGAAATTCCCGGAAAAAATTTCCCTGGATTAATTTACAAAAAATGTCCCGGGATTCACGGGAATTCTTTCCCGCGTAGAAACTCTACGTCTGAATCATTAAATGTGAACAGTCGCGTCCAACCAACTCAAAAAGCGAAAAGTTGTACACAAATTTTCGTTTTTTGTTCTGCACTTTTTAAGTTTCGACTGCAGTTTTTTTTTTTAAAGAATGTTGCTTTTACTTCTGATTCATTAAATTTTAACAGTCGCTGCACAGAAAAAAATAAAAATTGATTTCAATTAAAAAATTTGTGATATTAATTAAGAAATTAATTAAATTTGCACCAGTAAACAAATTAATAGCATCAATTAAACCAGTTAATAGTATTAATTAAACGTTTAATTTACTTGATTAAACATTTAATTCAATTGATTAAATTTTAATTAAAACTGATTTTATTTTTGATTAATGCTTTAATTGGTGAAAAATTTTGGAGAATTTTTTCTGTGTGTCAAACCAACTCAAAAAGAAAAAACATTTACACAAATTTTCGTTTTTTGTTCGGCAGTTTCTTTGTTTAGACGGCAGTTTTTTTAAACCCTGGTCCATAACTTTCCATGGGTTCCACATCTGGAAAATTCGTCAATAATAATACTGTGGTGTTTGGTCAGACTTCACCGACTATAATTTTAACTTGTTTTTTATGTGCAAATATGATTAAATTGTTGAACATTTTGTTTTCAAATAAGCCATTTTTGTTTTTAGGGCATATTTTTAAACCTTTTTAGAGCAAGCTTTTACTGCGCAAAAGACACTTTTTTTTAGTGCATATATCCGGTTTAGCTGGTTAATAATATGTCTGAATAGCTAAACCGGAGAAGTATTAATCGATATTCATATATGTATTACATATAAACGTGTTGCTAACGCTGTAGAAGAATCTGATAGCCTTGCTCAGATGTTTCCACCAATTTTTTCCTTTGGGGACCTTTTGAGAAACTATATTTTTTTTTTCCAAAAGCTAAAAAAAATATATGTATATAAAAAATAACCAACACTTGGAAAACTTTGTCAATTACGGATCCGATTGGTTCTCTGACTGCCATTTTTAAATGATACCAAGCGTTTTTTCTAGATATAAATCTTATGGACTTTGTGAATTTAACTCTACGATACTAACAAACTAAACAAGATCCATTTTATGCGTTTTCTGTTTTCCGTGTTAAAACATTCATTCAATCGTTCTACAGAGGTGATAGTCTACTTTCCTTTCTTTGAGGTATAAAAGCTTAATGGATTACATAGAACTCGAAATTTCCACATCCCAGCAGAAATTTCTCATCTAGCCAAACGTATGTAGACAGATCTTATAATTTTTAATTAAAGTATTGATTTTATTCTTCTTAATACATTTTCAAGTTAAAGGTCAGTTTTATAAAAAAATATTTATTTTTAATCAAATATTTCCCTATCTCAATGGAAAATTTATTACGAAGGACCAATACAAAAAAGGTCGAAGAAATTAAACTACATAAATAGTTTATTGCTTTAATCATTCAATTTCTAAATTCTACACTTTTTCTTTTTAAATTTATTACAATTTTGTTTTGATATGTATAAATGTATGTATAATAATAAATTGTGTAGTTTGTTTACTAACAAATAAGTTTTAAAACGTTACTCATTGATTTTTTTTTTTTTTTTGCATAATTAATTTTGCACAATGTGATAACTTTTTTGAAAAATTAGAGAATAAAACAAAGTGATGATTAAATCTCAGCAGCGTTACTTAATTTAATAATTAACAAATAAGAGTGCTATATCCGGCTTTTACGATTTTTATATACCCTTCACTATTGCAGCTCTTCTATTTCGGCTAGGGTATTCATTTAATCGACCTTTTGCTTTAATTGGTTAATCGCTCGAATAATTAACCGAGGTTTTGGTTTAATCGGTTAATAATCGATTAATTTTGTTTTTGATCGGTTAACCGATTAATCAAGTTATTAATTTTGTTTTTGATCGGTTTTTTTTATAAGTTAACTAACTTCAATATATAAAAATGCATTAATTGTTTATTATTTGGAGTTTATTAGTAAAAAAAAAACAATAACATATCAAACATAAAAATTCTTGAACTAAAACGAGCGAACAAAATAACAATCATAAATATGTAATATAATTTTTTTCAATTAATACACAAGGTGAGCTATCAAGTCATATCGTCATAATATCCTTAATAATACTTTACAATTGCTTAAAATAAAGAAAAATAAAACTTTTAATGCTGTGTTCATTGATTCGTCATAACTGTACAGAAGAAATCTAATGGTGTTTTCTTTTCTGACAATAATGTTCCATATATGCTACCATTCGTGCGGGTTTTGTTCCATTCTAAAAATATATGCAAAAATGTGAGAAGTTGTCGTTTTCCTTTCTAAACATGTTGCAACAATAAATGGCAAATTTGTTCCATTTCTTACCCGCAGTTATAACTGAGTGTGAGATAATACCCTTTTTTGCATCTGCGTAAAGTACTTTTTTATGCAAGCAAATATTTTTTTCTTGTGTTTGCGGCCAATTTGCGTTGTATTGTGATTTTTAGTTATATTGTGATGGATATAAAAACTTTTTGTTTTTCGTTTGTTTTACTTTTATTATATTTTTTTTTTGTCGCAAAATTTTTAACAATAGCTGACATTAATTATTAAAAATCAGTGCTGTTAACGCTTATTGGAATTGTAAGAAAATTTAATGTTGAAAATTGCTACAAGCGTGGTGAATATCGCTTTTAGTACAAACTTTGCATTCAATATTTAACACGCTAAATACACATTAGAGTTGAGTGTAAAACGTAGCTATTATCTTGTTCCATTATAATTAAGAAAAATGTATCACTTTGTAAGGGTTCGTGTAACCTAATAAATATATTACACAACTATAATGCATCATTATTTTTTAGAAAAGAAAACACCATAAATTATAAGCGGTAGCCCACAACAGTCATATCGCCGGCTTATTATGCAAAGCTGCTAACTCACTTTCAGCACATTTTACATAAAACTTTTTATTTTCCCTATTAGCAGACCAGCTTGATAGAAAATTAAAAATGCTGTTAGTTTTACACACTTCAAGTTTTAAATACACTCAGGTCTCGTTTAATGCGATAGATGCGTTCCAAAATAAATCGCATAAATTGAATTCGCATAAAACGATACTCTAGCTTCATATAAAAACTAATGATTCGTTCCAAAATTCTGAAAAACCGCATAAATTCAAATTTTAATTAAAAAAATCAAAACAAAATCGCATAAAAGAAATCAACAAATATAAAAACTAATCAAACAAAAAAAATTTTAGTTCTAATTTTTTTTTTTTAATCTAAATTTGCCTTTAGTGTCCTTATCATATTGTAAAAGTTTTATTATGGGACCTCTTATAGTTTAAAAGTTATGTAAATTTCTTTACACTCGTGCATGTGGTTATTACAATGTTGTACCGTCCGTAAAAGTCAGGAAAGAACGAGTTTAAATTTAAATTTTTCTAACTTCCACCTCATTTTTTCATTATATTTTTACCGAAATTAGCCTTCGTTGTAAAACTAATATTATGTGTTTTTCATAAGTTTTAAAACACTCATAATTACATACGTATCGGCTATGTATATAAAAAACACAAAATAAAATAAACTATAACGAGTATATCGTGATGCAAGCTTGGTTTAATTTTAAAACGGTAAAAAAGCTTAAAAAACATCTAAAATTGCAAAAACGGTAAAATTTAAAAAAAAATCATTATTTTAAAAATCGCATAAATTTTAATCCGCATAAAACGAGACCTGAGTATAGAAGAAAAACTACATGCTGGTCGACGAGGCGTATCTTTCTCTACCACACGGCATCAACATATCAATTTACATAAAAAATGGATTTAGCCGGACTGCATATTTAGCCGACGATATATATTTCTTGTAATTATTTTAAGCCATAACGCTTTGTGACTACCTTGAGAATCACCCAAATATGTATTTATAAAAAAATAAACTGAGATAATTTCAGAAGTTATTTCAATACTTAAAGGAGATCTTATAAAATAATCTTTTAGAAAAGTAATTTGGTTTAAATGTTTAGGATTAAAGCGATTCTTTTCTTTAGTTTTGACAAAACTTGACTTGGAAAAATTTCTTTTCCTTATCGTAGATCTAATTTCTCAGTCCTTTTCCAGGATTTTTCTAAACATATAAGATACTAAATTATGCCATTGGAGTTTTTTTAAATTTTTCGGTTAGTTCTGTTATAAGACTGGGATCTAATCACCGCATTCGATACTATCGTATCGAATAAACTATCGAATTTTTTTGCATACGATAGACACTGACGTATCGAATGAAAACTCGATAAATGTAATGTCGAGTTACTTGATAACGAATGCTATTATTTCAAATTCCATAATTTTCATTCGATATCGAGTTTCATGATACAAAAGTAAATAATTTCGATAAATTTTGCTCGATATCGTATGCGATGATTAGACCCCTGATATGAGAAGTTATGTATGAGAAACGTGAAACAAAAAAAAGGTGTTGACAATCAAACATGTAATCCATTTTTCGGCACATTCCTGCTGATCGATGATGAAGATAAAAAAAAAATGGAAAAACATTGTAATTGGCACTGAACACCTGTCTTGTTTGAATAAAAAAAATATTTTCTTTACACATATGTAGGTATATTTACATAATCAAAAACACAAAAAAAATGTTATAATACTACAAAATATTGAAATTTTAGTTACATCGGTTAATCGACTGAAATTAACCGGTTTAATCGTTAATCGAAAAAAGCCAATTTGATATTAACCGATCAGTTAATCGGGTAGTAATTAATCGTAATTAACCGAATGAACACCCTAATTTCGGCAGGACATTTGTATGGAGCTTGTTAAAATAATGGGCCTATTGTAAATACCAAATAAATCGTTTGTATATAGAGAAAATATATCAGCAAAAAGTTAATATTTCAGCTCTTTTTCCGGTCGTATTGGTCAAAACCTCTTATTGCGGAAATACCATTTATATTTACATATGTATACTTAAGCTTATTTTTAACATAAAGCACAGTTTGCATATTAAAAATATAAGGCAAAAATGAACCATCTCATTTTATTTCGCACGGTTGCTATTGTGCCAAAATTCTAATTTGCTGGGGTCCAGGGGATATTTACTGCTGTATTCATAAAAAATAAAATAAGTTTGAAATGTGTTTTAAGGCAAAATTTTCATACAAATTTTTCTTAAAATGCATTTCAAATCCATTTTAATTTTTTATGAATACGGCAGTTAGTGTTTAAGTTTAACATAAGTTAGACTTTAAGTGATAAAAATATATAACATCATAGGTCCTAGCACAACCGTGGTCTTTTGAAAGTTGATTTCAACAAACACATGGGCAATCGATTATCATTAAATCAACTTCGCTACTCATATTATTGCTTTATTTTTTTTATATAAAAACAAGTGCAACATAAAAATAAATGTCCTTTCATCTAGAATTTGATATCGCTAAATTAAATTTTATTATTCTCCTGCAAATGCTAATATTGTACAATAAGTGCCCGTGCACTTAACAATTTTTGTCGGCGCAACTTTTACTTTATTGGCGAGAGGGGAGAAAAGAAGTGCGTGTACTCTTTTATGCCTTCATTGTTCTCTTATTTGACGAAAATCTGTTATTCATGTAAACATACAAAAAAAAGTTTTTGTCATAAAATTTACCCAATGTTAACTCAATAGCAACTTCAAAGAAGAAAAACCAAAACTTATATCGACAGAAATCGCTTGATATAAACTCTCACTTAGTGTAGCCACATTTATATTCAATAATTTCAACTTAAAAGAAATTTTTGTTTTGCATTTTGGGTTTGATCTCTTAGGTTGTCATCTTTAAAAGCAGATGAACGAATTTAATCTTGATTTATTTTCTGAATTTGAATTTTAGCCATAAAGTACGGAGTACACAAGTTTACCACAACAAAAGTAAATAATATTTTAGTAAATAAATAACATCACAAAGCAAAACAAACAATATTACTAAATACATTTTTTTTTGTGTTAATTTTGTTTTGATCACGAAATTTGTTTTGAATGTAGTGGCCAGTTTTTATACATGGCCACTTCACTATCAAATAAACGGTTTCAGTTACTTTCTTTGAAAGCGGCCCTCACAACTGGTTGATAATTCAGGCAGTCGTGACCAAATACTTTTTCGATTTGAAAGTAATTTTATTTCACATTCTTTTAGTCGATGCCAAGGCGAATTTACACAGATGAACTTATTTTGCTTCGTAAGCAACAGCTGATTACTAACCTTGTTTCAAAATGGTATTCCGTCCTGTTGGTTCTGGGGAATCTTAACTAAATTCTTTAATTTTCGATTAAAATTGTGAAATTTTAAACTTTTTTAAGTTAGAAAATTACAATTTAATACAAAAACAAAATCAAATATTTCTTTGAATTTTTGACACAACGTTAAAATATTTAACAGTGGTGTAAAACGTTTTCACCTTGTATGAATTCGCCTTGGTCGATGCAAAACGAATTTTTTCAGTGTTGTAAAAACTCAATTAAATGCTTTACAACACTGAAACATTAACTTCGATTCGTTCAGTATCGACTGAAAAAATTACAAATAAAATTGCTTCCAAATCGAAAAAGTTTTCGATCATGACTGTCTGAATAAGCAGCTTTCGAAGGAAGTGTCTTTTTCTTACGTCCCTTGTTTTCTTTTTTTATTTTTACTTAGTCTGGGTTTTTGAGATCTCAGTTAAACTAGGTTAAGTTAATCTGAAAACAGATTAGTGCCGCCATTACCAAGTTTGTATACAAAATTTTGACGGAATAGCTTAGCTATGCTTAAAATTTTGGTCTTTAATGAAATAATAAAAAAAATCACATTTCGCCGGAAAAATCTGAGTTTCAGACTACGTTAAGCTTAGTTTAAACTTAATCCACATCTCAAAAAACCCGGCCTTAGTCCTTTATTTAAGTATGTATTCTTACAAATATCTGTATGTCCACTTTTTCACACGCAAAGTTTCCCTCGAAATTTTGCTTTTCCAATATATTTCTTAAGAAAAATTAAACAAATTTCGAGGGAAATATTCTTTTTATGGAAAATTATACAAATTTCGAGGGAAATTTTCTTTATGATAGGGGTGAATTTTTTTTTGTGTTGCCATATGTACTTTTTAAGTTTTTAGCATCGAATATAGAAAACATTTTGTTGGAAAAAAATGAAATTTAAAACGAAAAATGTATGTTTTTTTGGCAGTGTCAAGACAAGTTTTTTTTTACGAAATCAAAGATTTTTTAATATAGGGGTTTTCAACAAAAACTTTGTTTTCTACATTTTGCTTTTTCCAATATATTTCTTAAGAAAAATTAAACAAATTTCGAGGGAAATATTCTTTTTATGGAAAATTATACAAATTTCGAGGGAAATTTTCTTTATGATAGGGGTGAATTTTATTTTGTGTTGCCATATCGACCCCTTTGCGCGAAATTATCGTATGTTACAAAAACCAAATTTTACAGGAGAGCAATTTTTCTACTTTTCTCTGCCATCACTTGCAATATAAAAATGAAAATATACATTCAATTTTTGGAGCAACGAAGTGGAATTCGCCCACAATATTTTGTCAGGCGACGTCTCTTTGAATGTCGAACAAGATTGCATCAAAAACTCAATTTCAAAAAATTTGGCATATACGATCATTTCGCGCAAAAGGGTCGATATGTACTTTTTAAGTTTTTAGCGTCGAATATAGAAAACATTTTGTTGGAAAAAAATGAAATTTAAAACGAAAAATGTATGTTTTTTTTGGCAGTGTCAAGACAAGTTTTTTTTTTTACGAAATCAAAGATTTTTTAATAAAGGGGTTTTCAACAAAAACTTTGTTTTCTTAAACAAAAAATTTAGATGAAGATGATTAAAATTTGTATTGTATTACGAAGAGAAAAGTTCGGTAATTATAAATGAAAAATGATATCTGACAGATGTCGATTCTTTCATCAAAGTTTTTAATCACTTTTTGGGAAAGTGGCGGGTCTATTTCGTTAATCACATCACGGAGTTTGAGTTTTAAGGCTGCAATCGTTTCGATTGACTCCGTATAGGGTCTGTCCTTAACATAGCCCAACAAAAAATAATCCAAATTTAAATATCAAATTCTTAATAGCTGTCTCAGAAGGGCGATTATGTTGTCCGAAAATATCGCGAATTTTACGAAATGTAACTTTAACAGAGCCACCATTTTTATAGTGGATTTTAATTATTTTAATGCGATTTTCGAGCGAAATTGAATTCATTGTAACAATTGCCAATGCATCTTCTACGAATACGTTTAAACCTTAATATTAAAACTAACATGTTGTTGGAGTTGCCATAATTAAAAAACAAAGTTCTTGTTGTAAACCCCGATACAATTAAGAATTTAGTTTTTTTCCAAATCAATGTTTTTATTGATAGTTTCTCTGAACAAATATCATGTTAATCACTAAACCATTCCGGTTCTACTGTCTGGCCAACTTTAAAACATCAGTATCTACTAGACGAAATTTAAATTTTGATTATTATTTATCAAATTTTACCTTAATTACAATTCTTTCCAAAATATTTACATAATCACAGGAAAAGAATATTAATGAGAAAAAAAATGTAATGACCACATAACACGTAAATTTCAAGTTGTAAACCAACAAATTTCAAAATATTTAGACCCTGTAGGGTTTCTAAGAACGATTTGTGCTAAAAATTGTTTAATTATTACATAAATAATTAAGTTTTTTTATTTACATAGATCTTTTTTTTTTAAGACGCCACAATAATTAAAACAAGTTCTTATTTTTTTTATATTTATTAAGTGAAGAAACAAATTTGAATATTTATTAACATATTTTAGCATATTTTTGTCGTCATATTAAATAACGTAGGAAAATTTTAGTCTTAACTTAAAAAAAGTAAAAATTTAACAAACAAATTTTTTATTTTTATTTTTGTTTCTAAAATATACATTAATATGTTAATTAAAATGGTTTTTCAGGTGTCTCACAAACTATTTTTGCATTAGAACAGTTTTTTATATACAGCACAACAAATGAATTAACAATTTTTTATTATTTACTCGACATTTATCAACAAAAACTTGAGGTTCGATTTAAAACAAATGACAAAAGTTTTGAACTTTAGATCTTTGTCTGATTTAATTATAGTTCATTATAAGTTTTGCTCTCAGGAAAACAATAAGAGAAATCCGAGAAAAGAACATCGAGCTCCTATCCCCAGCTCAAGAAATCAAGATTAGAAGCTCTATTTTTTGGTAACGTTGGGTTGTTTTATCTAATTAAGGGTATATTTAAGTTGATTCTGGATTTCGCGTATCTTATTACAAAGATTACCCTCCAATATGTGCCGTTCGCAATCTTAAGGCTCAGTTAGGCGAACGTTGCTGTACCCGTAATGTACCGCACCGTACTGTAAGCACGTTGGTGCACTTATAGAACGTTTTCCCACACATAAACAAAAAGCAATAGTATACATAAAACAAAACACACAGTGATGGGAATCAAAAATGTTAATATGGTGACCGTTGTGCAGAAAATGTACCACGTGATTTAAATGGTATTAAAGGCGCCCGTACACGACATGTATTTGTCATCTGACATGTCAAATTTTCAAGTCACATGTAATTGTTCATGTCTGTCAAAATTGCTGTTTTACATAAGGTTTATAATATTCGGTCACAAACGTACATGTAATTTGCTTCTGACATTGTCTCTGTTTTTTTCGCATTGTTATTACAGAAACCAAAGTAGTTCTCGGTTTCAAAATAGCTTGCTGCCGCCACGAAAATATTTATTTGCGCCGTAAAATAATTTAGCCATCTTAAAATTTTTTCTTTTATTTTAAAGATAATAATTTAGAATTTTATAATTAAACGGTTTTTATGTATATATTTACATAAATTCTATTCAATGGTGAGATGAGCATACATATCTTGGTATTGTTAAATATTAACTTCAGCCGGCTAATGATTCCTTCAATAGTTGACGCCGCTGCCAGTTTCTTCCCGGCATAGATTTCTGATGTCAGATGGTTTGTCAAAAGAAAATAGAGCACGCTCTAATTGAAATTTTGTCAGATGACTTTGCGTCTGACTTTAACAGAAGCAAAGTTAAAAATGTAACACACGACATGTATGTGTTTTGTAGTGGGAAATTTGACATGTCAGATGACAAAAACATGTCGTCTATATGCTCCTTAAAACAGTATTTTGTGTATGTAAAAAATGTTTATAATTTAATATTTATATTATAAATTTACAATAAATAAATTTGTATTTTAGCATATATAAATTTTTAGCATACATATATTGTAAATGTGCACACACAAAACTAGGTTTTGATACCATTTAAAGTCTTTTATATGTTTCACATTTCCATTGTATGTGTATATGCATTCGTTTATTTTAAACATCTAAGCATATGTATATTTGTATATTTGGAAATATGTTGTATCGTAAGTTGTTTTATCCCAATTCCAAAGCAATACTAAAAAAAGTACCAAAAAAAAAGAGCCAAATTACCCGCATTCAATGTTACATACAAGCCGCCCATCACTGTCTTACAAATGTCACGTAACAACGGCATGAAATTCTATTTTATACAGATTGGTACGTTGCAACTACGGTACATTGCATTTCGGTAAGCTTTTGTATTGGTTTTCATATAACAAAAAGCGAACAGCTGATGGATACAGTACAGATACGGTACAGCAACGTTCGCCTAACTGAGCCTTTAAGAAGGGCTGACTTCCAAAACGTACTAATACAAAGTTTGTATACAGTTTTACTACTGTATTTTAACGATGCACATGTACAAAGTACCGAAACAATGCAACTATGTGTTCTGTTTATTTAAGCGTTTTGAAATTTAAGTGATGCAATGCATAATATCAAAATAAATCTGTATTGCTTGCAAATTAAATGTCAGATATCACAAAGCATCAACTTTGAAACCGATGCTCTGATTGCTTTTTGCTGCGTTACTAATACTTACCATTGATGTTTTGGAAGGGTTTGCATTGCATATATGTATATTGTACTGCGGCGTAATGAAACATTATAGTTTGTTCTTATACAAAGCATTTGACGTTTTGGAAGTCAGCCAAACATGCAAACATTGAGGGAGCGACAGCTGCCAAACAAAAAACTTTACCAATATTGGTGTAATTTGAGACTTACTCAGGTTAGGATAAACCTGCCTCTAGAAGACGGTTAGAGAAGAGACCTTATACTTATCTTAAAAAATCGTCAATAGACATAGAATTCCACACAATTATCAACAAATTTATTGTGAGCTTCAACATTATTTGCAAATAGAAAACTTTTTTGCTGTTAAGCTTTGTTCACAATCAGAGCAACAATTTCTTTTTTTCTTCCCAAAGTATTTTATATATTTTCCTTTCATTTTTCGAACAAAATTGTAACTAAAATTTTTTTAAAAATGTAAAAAAAAGTTGAGTCTACTTTACTGCCCGTCTACAACTGACATGATTTGCTGTTATAACTTGATGTTATAAAAGCGTTGTTAAAACATTTGCATTAACAACCGTGTTACAACATGAGAAAACTTCTAACATGATGAGTCTATACCAGTGATAACCACTCCACAGACTCGCGAGCCAGTCAATAATCGTATTTTTCACACAGACACGGTCGGCAATTCACATGTATATTACAACTTTGTTCGTTTCAAAACATCAGACTATCATCAGTCTCTGCGACCGCACACAAGCACATAATATCTTTGTGTGCGTGCGTTCGGGGCTTTTTTAGTTCGGGGCTTGGTTATCACTGGTCTATACCTAACACTAACATCATATTAGTGTTAAAGTTAAGCATTTCATGTCAGTTGTAGACTGCATGTTAACTTCAGAAACAATTTGTATGAAATTGTTTCTGACTAGGGTTTTTTCCCGGGATTTCCCGTCCCGGGATTTTTGTTGCGGGATCCCGGGAAATAAAAAGTTCTTCATAGTTTCAGAAAACAGCTATTTTTACTCTGAAATTTAGTTTTCTTTTCTCTAAAAATTAGCATCTGTGGATGGGTTGTCGATTTGATCAATTATAAGAAATGTGTACAAACGTAAATCAATGTCTCCTGCGGCAATAAATCTATTAAAAGCAGAATGGGCAGTGCAACAGTTGATAATTAATAAATTTAGTGAAGTGATGAATTGATAAAGAACATAAATTCAAAATAAGATGCAGGCAGTAAATTCTCATTGACCATGGACAAGTCTTAAAAATAGGATATACATAAACATATCGCTCCGTTATTGCAACATAGTCGTATCTACAAAAAAAAATCGAGCTTGGTAATATATCCGGGAAGTGCGGGGAAACCGAAATAAAAAAATAATGAAACTCGTGTAAGTTACTAAAACATACAGTTTGAAAAACACATTGTCCTAAAGATTACAGATGGACCTAATGAAAAGAAATAGTTTGTAAGAAGTAGTCCGGATGATGCTATTTTTTGCATCAACCTTGACATTAGAAGCATGCAACAACGGTGCACTTTTAATTATTTGTCCAACCTCGGTAAAAAAGTAAACGAAATTTTTCGGAAACATGGTAATCAGTAAACAAAATCAGAAATATACTCTTTGGCGACTCACTAAACGCTTTGAGTGTGTCAGAAAGTAATTTCCTACGCCGTTAAAAAATGTTAATATATTTATTAAAATATTTTATATATTTTATGATTTTACTTTTTGATCTCATATCTTGAGTACCTCAATTGTTATGTTTATTTTATCTTGAACTAGATCATCATAATACAGAATTTACTTATAATAGCCAAAGGTAATAATAATTCAAGTTCCGCTTTCAATCTTCAATTAATTTTTGTAGTATTTAAGCATTTATTTTACTTACTTTGTAAACAAGTTCCCACACGTTTGTTTAAAAAAGTTTTTTTCATTAATAAAACCAAGTTTACTTTGTATTATTTGTATGGAGCGGGATCCCGGGAAATTTAAAAATGTTTCCCACTTTCCCTGGAATCGAAAAACTCCGGGAAAAAAAAAACTCTATTTCTGACGTTTTTAATGAAAATTTTAACATAATGCTGTAAAAAATAATAATAAATGCATAATATTGTTGAGGCTTAAATTTGCAAACGGTTTCTTAATGCAAAATGTGTGTGGTTGCAAAATAAATTCTTGCTCTATTATGAACACCAAATGAAAATGTTTTCTTGATTGTGAACGAAGCTTTAATGTTAACTCCAAGGTAGACTTCTTCCCTCGTTAAAAAAAAAAAAAATAATTAAATCAAACGGATTACGTTTGACATAATCTTCTTTAAAAAGTTTTGACATATCAATCACTGTGAATTTAATGAATTTGAACACCTACGTTGTAAAGTCTTATTTATATTCTTTATAACGTTAAGAATGTATTTAAAAAAACAAAAATACAACCCATTTAAATTTTTACTATTGGGGTATTCACAAGGTGTGCTATCATGTTATATTGTCATAATGTTCTAACATTTTACAATGGTTTAAAAATATTGTTGTTGCTTTGTAAACAAAAAGTGTCTTAAATTAATAGAACTTTTTGTAGCCGTCGCCTTTGATGGTATAGTTTTATCCGAATTTTACCTGCGACTAGCAGTTTTTGCAACAAAACACTTGCAGCGTCAAATTATATCGGCCTAGGACTCTGATGTTTGGTAAACAAACAAAATAAAATTAATTTGTGATTTGCGTCTAAAAAATGGCAAATAGTCAGGTAATACATATCTAATTTAATTTATTTATTCATGGATTAGAATTAAAAAATATTATGATGTTACGTAAATATTTATTTTTTTATATTTGTTTTAAATAAGCTGATTTAAATTAAAAATAGCACACTAAATTATGAGGGGTTGTTCACAAGAGTCATATTTTTTCATGTTATTATTTTAAGACTTATGACTTTATGACACCTTGTGAATCCCCCATATGTAACTTTATATGTATATCTTTTGCAGTATCGATGGCATCTTTATTAGCAGCGAAGCCAAAATAAATTTTTAGCGGTTTATAAAATTGTAGAATTCGAATTACTTGTGATGGGGAAATATTTTTTTTTGCTTAATTTCCAATAATTTCTGTGTTTCAAAAAATTGATTGTTACGTTTTGGACTGTTCCCTACAGTGGTTCGTGGGGGACTGACAAAAAATTTTTTTTTCGAATTACTACTTTACCCAATATAATTGTAAATATTTCTTGTAAGTGTTTCCAACATGAAGGAACCCTGCAAGCAACTCAGTTAACTTTAAGCTTGCTTTAAGTTAAATTTTTGTAAGATAGTTGTGGTTGATGCCTGGATTATTTTTAATGAAGCCAACTGACTATTTTAACATTGGCATGTCATAGGAAGTAGTCAATTGTCCGACTCTGCATGACTTTTCAACTAACTTAAAGTTAGCTCCTTATTAGTTAGCTTAAAGTGAGTTAAGTAGTAGTTAGCTTTTAGCTAACTTTATGTTAATACACCATAAGCTTTATATTTAATTATTAAAAACTATTTTATTTTAGTATTTTTAATATTTTTCTTTTCATTTTGAATTCAGTTATGTTAATATTTTAAGTATTTTTACTTCAATTTTTATGCATTCTGCATAGACTTTTCGTTTTTTTTATAAACTTAAAGGCATTTCTAATGTCCGTATCTTCTTCATTTGAGACAAATGATCGGCAGGCGTCACTGCGACACTAGAATTTTGCATATACAAAACAATAAACAGTTATAAAAATCAAAATTCGAAAACCCAAAAGAAAACAAAGACAAGAATCAAACGAAAATAAAAAAAATTGCCGCATAGAATTCACTCGCATTGATTTCGGGGAATTTCTGCATTTATTTATAGTTAGCTTATAATTAGTTGTTAAAAAGTTAATTATAAATGCGTTATTTTTGTAGTCGACTACCAAATTGCTTGCAGGGATGTTTTAAGCACGCATATTGATGAAAGAAAATCGTCACAACGCTATTACTTTTATTTAAAAAATCGTTAATCGTCCTTTTACTGCATTTTCTCAAAAAAATCGTCAGAATGACGAAAAATCGTCACATCTAACAAGAATGAATGCTAAAGATTATTAAATATATCAAAGCTAAAGGACCAAAACAACGATAATTTGAATTTTTATTCTTTTAAAAGAGAAAAGAGAATCAGAGCGAAATTTCTGTGGAAGCTTGAGAAATAGCACTGAAGCATTTTTTCGAAGACTTTGAAAAGCCTGGGGTTTCCTTATGAAAATTACACACTTAAACTGGCACTTAACACAATCAGCATAACAAGATCTAATCATTTTTACAAAGGGAGAGTTCTTCAATGAAGTTGTAGCCCTATGCAGATAATAATTACTTGTAGCTGTTGTTGTCAAGCTGACCTTTCCTAATTAGTATTTCTTCCACTTGCGACACCTTTCAAAACACTATAGTGTAGTACTTTGCTAACAAATCTCACTATGCCGTGTTGATAACCACTTTACGATATTACTACAATCTCTTTTGAGTTAGATAAAAAAAAAAACTATAATGCCCTTCAAGTTAAGGAACGCGTTCGGTGCCGAACTCACAGAACTCACATGTCTTGGCTTATGTCAGTCCAAATCATAACACTTTTTTCCGAAGTTTCCATAAGAATTCTCTCTTTGACGGTCTTATACAGGTTTAAATTTTCCAAACCTAAAAGATTATTAGTCGAGTACTCGTATATATCTAATCTGCGCTGTCTCTTTAAAAGCCTATCATTAAAGTACTGGAACCTAGCGATGAGTTTTTAGAGGACACATTGGATTCGAATTGAAAATGGGCCAAATCGGTCCGTAATTTCACCTATCCCTTATACAAAGGTTCCCACACTTTTGGCATAATAACGGACCTTCGGAATGAACCAAAGCATTAAATACTTTTTTTATATACAAGAAATGCTCGCTAGGAAAAATGGATGAATTTGTCCCACTATTTTATATATATTTAGTTCCCATACAAATTTTCAAATTGAAATTGTTTTTAATTATATACCGATTATATTAAAGTACATATGTATACTAATTGACTTAGAAATTTTGTTTTGACATACAATTTTGTGACTTTTACGATAGCTACTATCGCATGACATGTTGTGCTTGTAGTACCAAAATGAATCTTATCCCATATTAAATCCCTTCCTAAAATCAATTTAAGGTAAAAAATCTTAATAAAACTTTAACATGAATCTTAGCCTCTTTACATTATTTAATTATGGCGGTTCCATGATTGCCCATGGGTCCCAAGTAGAGTACACTCTCGAAAATTTGTTTTTAAATATTGTGGTGTAAGGTGCCACACGGTTGGGTATGACCTTCTTACTTGTTTTCATTTGTTCATTCAAAAGTTATCAAAAGCGGTACTAAGGCCAATAAGTGATAACAAATTTATTTTTTTATACCCACACCACAATAGTGGAGAGGGTATTATGCATTTGTGCTGATGTGTGTAACGCCTTAAAATATTGGTCCTAAAACCCACCTTAAAGTATACCGATCGACTCAGAATCACATGAGTTGAACTAACGATGTCCGTCCGGCTGGCTGGCAGACTGGCTGGCTGTCCATGTAACCTTGTGCGCAAAGTACAGGTCGCAATTTTGGTGATAATTTGATAAAATTTGGGACCTAGGTTCTTATTGGCACAAGGACCAAGCCTATTGAAAATAGTCCAAATCGTAGGATCACGAGGGAAGATAGGGGGAAATTTCTTCCTCTCAGAAACTATCAAACCGATTTTAATGAAATTTAAAACATACATACACCATATCTTTAAGAACACAAAAGGGATGAATTTTTCAAAAAATAGGACCACGAGGGGAGATAGGGCCAATTTCTGCCTCTCAAACCGATTTTTATGAAATTCAAAACATAGATAGATCCATATCTATATGGACACATAAGCTATACAGTTTTTAAAAAATAGGACCACAAGGGGAGGTAGGGGGCAATTTCTGCCTCTTTTAAACTATTAAACCGATTTTAATGACTTTTATAAACAAAGATAAATCCATATTTATATGGAAATATAAGCTTGATGTGTTTTTTAATACTGTGGTGTAGGGTATCATATGGTCGGGCTTGACCGACTATACTTTCTTACTTGTTTTTTATTATACTATTGCAAGTTTTTAAACTTTTTTGTAGGAAAAATAAGTTTTTGTATATTTGGTTAGGTTTTTGATAAAACCATTTTTTCTATATACATAAATGCAAATTTTGCAATTTAGCATGCAATTTATTAACAACCCTTAACCATTTCGATCTGTGCGATAATAAAAAAACTAAAAAATAGTTTTTTTTTTATTAAGTCGACTATTTTACATTAAAAAGTTTTTTATAAAAATTTTTGCTATGCATAATCAAGCTTTTTTGCATATTTTTAACATACTATGTATGTTTATACATACATATGTTTTTAAACTTTTGTTTGCATATTAAAATATCTGTGGTTTTCATGGGCAACCGCGTATGTCTATTTTTTCGATTTTGAAATGTTGATGCTATATTGCTTAATTTTAAGCGCTCTTTACATTTTTTAAAACATTTTTAAAAACAGATAGGCCCATTCCGATGTTTTAACTCATAGTTTGATCTAGAATGGTTTTTTCGGCTCTCCTGAAAAATTTTATTTTAAGACATACGCGGTTGCCCATGAAAACCGCTGTATATAAAAAGTACAGATATTTGTTTTTTAAAAATTTGGAATTTTGCAAAGGGCCTATTTCACCAATTCTATTAAAATATAAATTCATATTTAATTATACATATCTACATTTAAAATCGTTTGTGCCGTTTATGTGCTCTTAAAACTCAAGAACCACTGGACCGATTGACACCAAACTTGGACAATAAATTCTTTTATTCGGGTGGTGGCGCTGTTGTCGTGATATTTAATTTTTTTTTATTTTTGGTAAAATTTGGCTGAAATTCACAAAATATATTTGGAGGGCTCACAGCTGAAGCGAACCAAGTCAAAAATGAATATTCGATAATATTTTGAGTTTGAGTAAGTGAATTTCCAGTAATTTCTGGAATCATTGACATGGATTTATAACCGTTACCTTTGGAACGAAAAACTTTTTGATTTAGTCCGTTACAGAACTCGATAGAGTTAAACTTTGCGAAGAATTTCACACCAGTTTTGAAATACATATATGCATTTTATTTTATGAGTTGGTTCGGTTCAGCTTTGAACCCTCCATTTATTAAACAAAAATAAGTTTTCTGATAAAATTTTGACCCGGTGGATAGCGCTGGAGTCAAGTTATTAACAACATTCTCCAGTATTAATTTTTTTTTTTATTTTTATTTAGAAGATCCCGAGCAGAGCCGGAACCAAGCAGCTAGTTTTTTATATAAATTTATTTTTATTTGACATAAAAAACGAATTTTAAACATAAATTAATACCTTTTTTTAATAAAATTGGTGAAATAGGTTCTAAATCATTTTTGAAATTTATTGAAATTCTTTTAAAATAAAAATTGACTTTCATTTAAAAAAATTTTTAAAATACAAACTGATTCTACATTTTGATATTGACCTTTATACAGAAACTTAACTAAGTTGCCAGACTTTGATATTAAAGCAATATCCCAGTTTTAACTACCTTTGCTAAATAAAAAATATAAGCCATATGACTGGTAATGTTTTTTCGAGCAACTTAGCTTTACATCATTGGTTATAAACTAATTTTTAATTGTAAAACATTTTGATTGCTTAAATCAATTCATATACCACACAATAAACCTTAGAACGATATGATAGCAAAACCGATATGATATTTTGCGACGATTATAGAATATTTAAAACAAAATATCACTTTTCCAAATATTTTCTATCCATTTAAAAACAAACATTTGAAAAAAAACATCAAACATTTTTTAAACAAAGAAATTTTTTTTACCATGTGGGCATTCCCATGAGAATGTCAACCATGACTCAAAAAATTCAAACTCTTAAAACTTTTTTTTTAAATATGGTAGAAAGGAAAAAACATCCAATTTTACTATGCCGAGGTACTTAGTTATAGCAAAAAATTTTCTGCCGATTAAATGCAGATTCTGGCAACCCTGGAATTATACTTTAAAATTAATGTAACTTCAAAAACGAACAAGATCCAAGAGGAAAGACCAAATATATTATTCAATTAGAGGTATTACATTTTGTTCGTTATAAAAACATCCAATAAAATTTTTTTTCCAATTACGGATTATACAGGAAAAATATGTGGTTTATTGTAAAAAATTAAAAAAAGAAGAAAAACCTCCCACAACCAGCAGATTTTCATATTTTTTTACATTTATCCCAAAATCACTTCCGTTTTATGTCACGTACGATATGCACTTAATCAGCTCGATATTTTGGACAACAAGGTTTACAATTTGATAATTTTTTTTTTCATGTATAGTACCTTCTTAATGAAACATAATGATAAAAAATTTTCCAGTTACTACTAATTTTCAAAATCCCTATCTCTCTGAAGGCGTGCAATGACATGGAAATGCCCATACGTCAATTTGCATAAAAAGTTAACAAAACATTTTTATTAAAACAGATACATTGCGAGTTACATTCATACATATATTTACATAAATATTGCAAAAAACTGTAAGAATAGCTGTTAAATTTAAGGATACATTTTAATTCAAGTTTTTGGTATTTAAAATAGGCTTATGTTCATTAAATTTAATTTTCATTAAGTTATTTAGCACAAGCTCTCTCTATATGTTTATATTTGTCCTTCAAGTTGTGCAAAGAAAGGTCGACGAGAAAAAGACAAAGAAAACAAAAACATAAATAACAAAAATTCGTAAGTTTTAAACGTACATAAATATTTTAATAGTGACACAAGTCAAAAAATCCATTTCGAGATAAACGCGTTTAAGACATACAGCCCATTTTTACAGTTGAATTTACATAGGAAAAATGGGAGAAAGGAGAAAACTCCCGGGGAATTTTTATTCATAATTGGGCTAATAATAAATTTATTAGTAAAGTAAAACGATAGTTAGTCGAAAAATTTAAAAATACGATTTCACTATTTATTATGCACTTTAACCTCTTCAAAATGTAATTCAAAGAGTCAGCCAGTGGAAGAACGTTGTTACTAAAAAATGATACAATCTAATGGTTTTGCAAATTGGAATAACGTTTTAAAAGCCGCTTGCGTAGTGGAAACGTTTTAAATGACATCGCGATCGTGGATATGAAACGTTTTTCCACTAAAAAAAAGTTTTAAACTGAAAATTTGCATGTTATTTTAAATTCAAATTTCTTGATATTTTGCATACAAGTTTTTATTAGCATTAATTTTTATAATCTAAAAAAAAATTAAAAATAAGTAACCCTGCCTTTTAAAAGCGTTTTTTTGCTCTCCTGAAAAATAATTATTTTGTAACTTACAACGTTATTCGCGGCTGTGCTTCAATTGACAATGTTGCACATTTTACAAACTGTTAGTTAGGCCTTTTAGCGTTTACCATATTATCGTTTGTAGATAGGGCCTTTTGTTTTTTGCTAATAAAATCGCCAAATTTTGTCGAAAAATTCCAAAATTCGTAGACATGTTGATACAATACACCAGAATCAATGAAGAAGTCTATTTTTAATTTTTGGTTAGTAAGGGCCTTTTGCTTTTTAGGTAACGATATGTAAACTAAATGGTTTAAAATAAATTTTAAATGTGTGTTCTTCTAGCGCATCGAATGAAACATTTTGTATTTAAAAGATATCCCGAGTCAAGGTTTAAGTCTTGAAATTGATTTTCAGAAGTCCATAACTCGAAAACTATGCGCTTCCGAAAAGGTTTCCAAATTATATTTTATTCTAATTTTTCAATTCTTTATAACCCAAATAAAAATTGAAGTTGTTTTGAGCTGCGTTGGTATACTAGATCTGTTCTATACATTTTTATATTTATCCTGTTTTTTTGGAATAAGCCTCTTTTAATAGGTACATATTCATTTGGGAAACACTTTTCAAATAAACGTCATATAGTGGTGTGCACAATTTTTTGATAATTTCTTTTCAAACTACTAAATCCCTTAATAAAAATCCAATAGTTACATAGGTACCCACATTTAAAATTAATTTAATTAAAATTGCTATACACTTGGTTTATTTAGTTTCAAAGCCAAATAAATTTAATAGGTATGTAGGATTTTCCTATGAATTGCAAAAAAAAACTCAAAATTGTTCCACAAGATGTAGGTACAAGAATTTACATACTTCTCACACATTAACAAATATGTATTTTACTTTAACTCTTCTGTTTTTAACATTTTATTACTTTTTTTAAATTTATTATTTTGTACCTAGTAGGTAGGTAGCTATAAATAAAATTATAATTTTCACTATTTTCCTACGAGTAATTTACACTCCCAATCACTTGCGCGAGCCGTTAACAACTGTGTGTAAAAAGAATTTGCACTACAAACCTCTGCTGAAGACCAACCGCAACAGCAGAATTTATTCTAGACAAAACAGATACACATAAAACAACAAAACAGTAAAAAATGTAAACAAACTTACCTGACCAGTCTTGTGTGACGACAAAGTAAGCAAACTGTGCAAACATACAATACTACACTCACAAATACTTCAAATAAAAACAAAAAAACTGGAGAAAACAACAAACATAGAGCAAGAAAAAAACTGACTGTAGATATTTTAATTTGCGTAAACAAAGAACCGAAACATACATACATTTGCACATGTCTAGTAAACATTGTTTACCTGTAATAATTATGGTCACTGTATAAGTTTACTGTAAAATAACATAGAAAAAGAAAAACAATAATAATGTTAAATAAAAGAGTGTTGGCTTAATGTACATTAACAGGAAAAATGTGCTAAATAAAGTTTAATTGAAAAAATGTAAGGATGTAAAGAGTATTAATCCAATTAAAACGAAATTTGACATCCATACGTACATATTTATGAAAAAGAAGTTCACGTTTCAGATTATCATTTGTAGTTTTTAAATATGAAGTATCTCTGAACTATACGCCCGTAAAGTTATACATTTAGAAAGAAAACTTTTCTGAATTTTTTACAAATTTTTTTTCAGTTTTAATGAAAAAGAATAAAAAAAAAAAAAAATTAATGGGTGCCCCGCACAGTGGCGCCATTTGAGTTTTTTCGTTGCAAAAATCATATCTTTTGAACCGAATAAGATAATTGAACAGTTTAAACAGCATATGATAGATAACTGTTCAGCCTATGAAATGAGCGTTTGGAAAGGGTGCTACGCTCTGTAGGGGCCTAATTATGGGTTATCAAAGTTAAAATTAGTAGAAAAATCAATTTTATGGTAACTAAAAAAAATTATTTTTACATTTTTAGATTGTTTTTATTTTTTTTCTTTAGGTTTTTATGTTTTAAATTATTACCCAACAAATTAAAAAAAAAATTATTTTTTTTTAAATTTATTTTTTCAATTTTCTGTAAAATATTCATCACAGTTCGTAAGAGAAGGTATATCTAAAAGACTAACCATTTCTAAACTATAATTATTTTCTAACTCTATTCGTGACTTCACATGCCGCAGGTAAGATATAAGTGGATCGGAAGATGCTGCCAACATGTTGAAGAGGTCCTCATTTTGCCTTACCCTTGATGCTTTGAATGTGTTCTGCAATCTATATTTTTTATAAAATTTGTTAAGAGACTCCTGTGCTTCTTCAGAAAGCTCTCCAATTGGCAAAGACTGGTACTCAATTATATCTTTGCCATGCGCCAATATTTTATGGACGGTCGGGGTCAACTTCTTCTGTGGATACATTTCTGCTAAAAGAGATGCAGTTTTCGACGCATATTCTCCATATTTTGTAGAATTGACATTTTCTTTGCAGTTTAAAACATCCAAGATCGTTCCCAATCTTTTCACGATTTGATTGTCAATTCCAGTGATTCTAGTTACTGCCTCATCATTTTCAAAAAATCTCCTAGAAGTGTTTCCATCGTTTGAGTTACCGTATCCGTGCTTGGGACAGTCTACTTTTAGTCCAACTTGTTTAAAAAAAGCATCCTGTATTTGCTTCTTTCTGATCTTTTCCTTATCCTTTATTGATGTATTTTCATCGAAGTTTTCCTCCTCTTGTGGTAGGGTATACGCCAGTTTTAGCAAGAATTCCATACACCTTATCCTTGCGTGCAATGGTGACATTCCATATTCGTAATTCTCCTCATTTGTAGAATCGTTTAAATTACCAAAGTTCTTCTGACTCTTTTTGCAAATCGGGCATGACATTGTTGAGGTTGTTCCTGTCAGTTCGTTTACGACTTTTCCGTCAACCATGGTCAGATGGAACTCGTAATTGCATTCAATATATTTTCCTTCTCCAATTTGCAGCTTTGTAGGCTTAATCTTGCTTATTTGTTCTTCAATGTCCTTCACCGTGGTCCTTATGAGTTCTGCCGATTCCCTTGCAAACTGAAACATTATTGGTCGGCAATAATGCACTGATGACGGACGTGGATTTTTCCAGTGAAGGGAAACATCCGATTTAAGCCGCAAAGGAACAACAGATGCCATAAACATATTTCCGTCCGATATTGTAGCGTCATCGGAAGATATCCTTTGCTTATAAACGCTTTGTCCGGATGATCCATCGCAGCCCCATTTGCTGATCAATGTCAACTTCTCAGGAAGAATTTTCACCTCATTTTCAGGAAGACTCTCCAACAACCGTTTTGCTGTATGGCCCATGAGATCCTGCAGATTGGCTTTCGCAGAGACTTCCGTAAATTCCGTATGCAGTGGTCGTGAATTTATTTTGGCTTGCGTAATATGCTTGTATCCGGGTAAAACGTCAGCGCCGTGTCGCGTTAAAGATGCCCGTAGTTTCTCATATTTCTCTTTGGAAAGTTCTAAGTCCATAAACAAGGCCAAGGCTTCTTCGGAACCATACTTTTTAATGTGTGCGTTTGTGGGCGTGGGAATGCTTTCCTTAATCCTTTTTAGTCGCAGTGGGCTTGCATCAGCAACAGATTTGGTTATGTGCGACCTAACTCTTTCACTATCCTTTGTAAATTTAATAGACAGCGCTTCCGATAATTGCTTCGTGGTCAAGTCATTGGTGGCATCGGCAAGTTTCCTCTTTCTTGTGAAAATTGAACACTCCTCAATACTTTTTTTTGGCCTTCCTTTTGCTCCTCTGGTTGATGTGGTGGGTTTATCTACTGCCAATATATCCAGGATGGTATCTTCATTAAGCCAGTCCTCGTATTTGGAGTTGAAGTTCTGAATGGTTCGATTAGATTTCACCCATTTTGCCTTAATATTTGCATATATCAGATAAAAATTATTTTTTATAATTTCGCTTCTCTCAATATTTCCGTATAAGCTATCAAGTTCTTCTAAAGCAGCTTCCGTGAAAAAATTTGGTGTGGTTGACTTTCTAAACAGTTCAAATAATTTAAAATTGTTCAACGCCATGTTTTCAGTACTTAAATTGTTTAATGGTTTCAGTAATTGTTGCGCCAACTTTCAGTCGTAGACTAATCCAGGCATTATGCTTATTTTGCAATATATAGGCTTATGCTACCATGCCGAAAAATGTACCTGTTCCCTACATACATATGGATTTAGGCTGAATAATGCATTTTTATATTATGCACGTGTCCAAATAAGATTTGTGCCTACCTGTAGTCAATATTGTTCTTGACCATTTGCAATATATAGGCTTATGCTACCATGCCGAAAAATTTACCTGTTCCCTGCATACAAATGGAATTAGGCTGAATAATGCAATTTTGATATTATGCACGTGTCCAAATAAGATTTGTGCCTACCTGTAGTCAATATTGTTCTTGACCATTTGTACGCCAAAGTATTGTTTAAGTGAGGTACGTACCTGCTAATTTCAATGAGTAGTTTTTTTAGATTTTAGATCAAACTACTGTCATACAATTTCTGCAACCATGTCTTTTTAACCTTTTTTACCTCTAGAAGCCAAACGGGCACGTACGGGCAGATAAAATTTTTGAATTATGTAAAGAAATAATCAAAGAACAGATTTTGCAAATATGGCAAATATAGAAAAATATAGATTTTTGTTATTTTCCGTCAAAGTTGAAAAATAGTGAAAAAACGGATAGTTTTTAAATAGTGATTTACCAGGAGAAACACAAAGCAAACAGTTCATTTTTTTTTTATCATTACACATTTAATAAATGCATCAATCAATACAAACAAAAAATAAGGCGATTCGTTACCTATTTTTCGTGATATTACACCTGAAATCGCAACAAATTTACTAAAAATTGTGTGTTTTTTTGAAAACCGAAAGTCGGTCAACTTTGAACGGCTATATCTTCTAAACTAAAAATGTGATATTATTAAGAGTGGCAGATTTGAAATCGTTGAAAAGTTTCCTATAACATGAGTTTATTCAAAACTTCGTCGGTGCTCATGAAAATTTTGATTTTTGCAACCTCGTTTGCTCTACGGGCGCTACTGTGCCCCGGTAGGATAGTTAGTAGTAAACTAGCCTTTTATTTAAAGGGTTGTGGGTTCGACTTCTGCTAGAGACACAGGTATTGGTTGGCAGAAAAGCTTGTTTTTCAGTGTTACCATTTAAGCATATTTTCTGCTAGATTAGGCAGATTGAGTTGGGAATCACATATTTTTTTGAAAAGGCAGATTTTTTTTATCAAATTTTTAGAAAAGCAGAATTTTTTTGGGAAATTTGTTTAAAAAATAAATGATTTTATGGAATTTATGTATGTATGTTTCATAATTCCTTTTTATTTAGCATATTTTTTTGTAAAAATTTTGCATTTTTTAAGCACATTAAAAATATTGAACATTTTAGGTTTAAATCTTAGCACATTTTACAATTTAGCAAATTTAAGAAGATTTTTTTAAAAAACAAATTTTGCAGTGGTGCTAACATACAAGTCAAATTTTCACTTTTATTTTTGACTGAAAAAATATCAGTCAAAATAATAGTTTTTTTGACAAAAGTCTTGAAAAAAGTAATTGCAGTTACGGTCCCTGAATGTAAGTAAAACAAACGAGTTTTGCGCTCGTATTCTAAAAAGAAACAGTTAATATTATTTAATAATTACACTGTGCTAGTTGAAAAAATAGACAAGCCGGGCACATGGCTTTTTAACATAATTCGAGTACGCTGAATCCAATGGTGGTAGTCGTTTTTTTAGGTTAGCTCTTGTTTTCGAGATTACCGTTATTTCGAAAATGGAGGAGGTTGCACAACATTTTTTCGCGTAACTCAAAAACGGTTTATTTAATTTAAATTACTATAAAAACCCGAAATTTCCTTTAAGAAAGGTTAAACTTTTTTTTTAATATGCGCAGTCGTTTTAGAAACATATTTTTTTTTTTGAAAAAAAATAATTTTTTTTATCAAAATTTAGAATTTTTGGTTTTTTAAAAAGTATGCTCCTAGATGGGTCAAATGTATGACCAAACTCACCTTATTTTTTATCTCAATTATTAATTTCTAACATACCCACCCGCTATCTGCATTCCTTAAGGGGGCTCCCATACAAAATGTTCAATGCAGACTAGAAATATATTGAAGAAAAAGCCCCATAAATGCCCAGGAGTCGCCCCTAGGGAGAATAAAATGTATGACTGACCTCAATAAGTTTTTTGTTCCTAAAATCTTCTCCAAACATACTTGCCCTTTATCTCCACTTCTTAAGGGAGCTTGCATAGGATGCCCCTAGATGGGTCAAATGTATGACCAACCCCACTTTATTTTTCATCTCAATCATTTATTTCTGACATACCTTTCCACTATCTACATTCCTAAAGGGGGCTCCAATACAAAATGTTCAATGCAGACTAGAAATGTATTGAAGAAAAAGTCCCAGGATAAAATTTGGTATAAGTGTATGACCGACCTCAATTAGTTTTTTATCCTTAACATTTTCTCGAGACATTCTTGCCCATTATCACTACTTCTTAGGGGGGCTCGCATACAAATATTGCGTTTTATGAAATTCTTAAATTAATTGAAATTTTTCGACTTTTGTGAATAAAATCAAAAACTTGCTTACAGATTTTAATCATTTATGGCTTATTTTACTTGCAATTTCGTTTTTTATACGTCTGGAAAAATTAGAGCCTAGCTGCATTTTTTTATGAATATTTCAAAAACAAAAAATTCCGAAATTTTGATAAAAAAAATTGTTTTTTTTCCAACAAAAAATTTTGTTTCTAAAACAACTGCGCACATTAGAATAAAGTTTGACCTTTCTTAAAGGAAAAGTGAAATTAATACTATCTACATGGTTTTTATGCTTTTGGAATTTTTGTTGCAAGTTTTCCTTTTTAGTTCTTTTTTAGATTTTAGGTATTTTTCTAACTTTTTCGATTTTTCTTTCTTATTTTTTCATGTTTTAGAACATTTCCTTATTTGAGCGTTTTTTTTTTTAAATTTATTTAAGTGATTTTTTTTAATTGTAAATCATTTGTGTTCCTTTTACGAGTTAAAGAATTGTATTTTTAGAAGAAGATTTGTTCTATTCTCAATTTAAGAGATTTTTTTTTATTCTAATAAGGGCTAAAGAAATTTCAAGCTGTAACGGTTTCTCTGAAATACCCTGTTAATAATAATATGCCCAGACGAGCCACCTAGCGGTTGGTAGTAAACGTAAAACAAAAAACAAACACTAAAGGCCGGAGCTATAAGTACAATATAAAATGTTCCCTATACGTTTGAAATTTCCCTGCTTTTTCTCTTTTCTCCACATCATAAATAACCCAAAACAATTCACTACAATTTGGAATTAGTTTGAACAAAAAAAATTCTTTTGATGAAAAGTTTCGCATAATGAAAATATTTATAACATGATGTTTAAGTTTATTTTTTATTAGTATTATGTATTTACTAAAAACAAAATAACAAAAAATGTAATCTAAATATATAACAACAAAATGTTTAGCAATTTTTTTAATGTACATATGTATCTATGGATGTTTGTATGTATGTAAGTACGATATAAATGTTTGATGTTAATAAAATGTTTTTAAGGTAGTTGCTTAAAAACTTAAAATTAAAATGACTACTTTAAAGAGTTTAAAAATTCAAAATTTTCATTAAATTCTAGAGAATTATTTTTAATTACTGTTTGAAAAGAAAGTTAAACTAAAGTGTTATTTTATAAAACATTTCACCCCACTTAACAAATATTTTCATACAAATTTTTAAAAATTCAAAAAATTATGTATTGAAAATTTTACAGCGCAAGGTGAAAGAAAGGCTTACAACAAAAATGTTTCTTCAAAATCAAAATTTCTTATAATTTTAATAGATATTTTTCATTTTTATGAAAAATTTAGAATTTTTTCCAAAAAGATTCGTTTAGTTGTATGTTGTCTTTTATGTTTAGCAACTTTTAAGTCCATTTTTGTTAATACTTAAAGTTATTTAATATGTTTTTAATTAACTATAATTAATTGAGGCAATTCAAATTGTAGTGAAATGTTTTAAGTTTTTTTTATGTGTAAAATATTTCAAATAATTATTACGGTTACTATAAGATACGACAACACTGAACGATACTTGAACAATGCGTTTCCGAGGTGCTCCTATTCGTTAAATGACTACTATCGTTTGTCTGCAAATATATAAAAAAAGAAGGGAGTACAACAATACAAAAAAATCATAATAATTAATAAGAATAATACATATTTTTTTTATGTGTGAAATGTGATTAAAATTATGCCTGGAAATGTTTAGTACAGTAGATAACGGATATAAGAACATCTCATATAAGAAACAAACGCTTTTAGGAAAGTATTTTAACATACATACGTATGTGTCAATATAAAAAGTGTGCTATATAAGAAAACTTTTTAAAAGAAAAAGAAAAAAAATTGATAAAAGAAATAGTTTTCCATGAACCAATAATAAAAATACGTAAAAAAAATATTTTTTATAAGAAATTTTTTTTTACAAGTCAATATATCGTCATATTAAATGCAAATGGACGTAACTATACAAAATTTCGAAATTTAGTTTTTTATCGATTATGGTTCGTTTTATCAAAATACATGTTCGTGCAAAATTTTAGATTCCTACTTTCAAAAATGGCGATTTTATTAACGAAATTCAAACGCCAATTACACCTTGTTGTTATTGATTTTGTTAAGTTTTTTGCTTCTCCTGTACAAAAAATAAAAAGTGTAGTTACGTCCGTTTGTATTTAATATGACGATATGTACATATAACGAAGTGCCAGCATACCTGCTTGCCCTAAATATTCAATTTAGTGTGTACATTGGAATGCACGGTTTAAACCACAAGTTTTTGTTTTCTTATAGTATAGTAATAAATAAATTTCTTATTAGAGTAAAAACTTTTCTAATAAGTAATTATCTTGTAAAAAATAATTGCTTAAAAGAAAAAAAACGCTTATAAGAAAAATGTTCGTGGTTTTTTTTTTCAAATTTCTTATATCCATTACCTACTGTATTCAAAAGTGGCTAAAATTCTGAAATTTCCATTTGAAATTTCAATGAGTTTTAATATTACAACAAGTAAGAAAGTATAGTCGGTCAAGCCCGATCGTTTGATACCCTACACCACTGTATACAAAGACGAATTTCCTAGACTGTACTTTATTTGGGACCAAGGGCCAACATAAAATCAAGGGGGTGCTTTAATACCATGTGAGATAAGGCCATGATGTCTTTATCTCTCATTCAATAGGGAAATAAAGCCTTTTTTTCATTTTAATGGGAGATTAAGCCATCATGGCCTTAGCTCACATTAGCAATATTAGAAAATGGCTTTGTCTCTCATTTCAGTTCCGGAGACACTAAAATTAAGTATTGCAATCTGGCTTCGCATACTAAAGCTTTTCTGCGTGGTGGCCTGCGGCCGTGCTTAGGGGTTTTTTCCTCCAGTAGGACGCGGCAGGTGGCTTCGCTGATTAAAGTTTTCCTGCGTGCGTCACAAGAAAAAAAAATGTTTTTCAATGATAACTAAGGATTTTCCCTTTTACAGAATGTTTACACCATGCATAACAATATTCTGAAAAAATATGGCTTTATCTCTCATTTGCGAAAAAAAAATATGGATATATCTCTCATTTCACAAAATTTTAAATATGACCTTACCTCTCAATGATTGGGCAATAAAGCCATTATTATTAAAGCACCCCCCATCGTGTTATGAGTTTAAGAGTCTTCTGGGCCGAATATTATTTAAATATGTATCAACATCTATGACTATGAGATTTGTTTGTCTTAAAGCAATTTTGGAGTGTTTGTATGAAACCTATGGTAAATTTTGAACCTAACAGTACATGACATAGTAGTAATTATAAAATTTATTTAATTATACAGGTATGTGATGGAAATCGATTCTAAAAACGAAACGATTTGAAACCGAAAATATCGTTTTCAGTATCATTTAAAATGGATTTTAAATTTTATATCATATACGTTAACTGAAGTGGATTCTGAACGAAAATTTAAGACTATAAATCAGAAATGGATTTTAAAATCCATCGAAATTCATCAGACCTTTTAAAAACGTTCGTTTTGAAATCGATAGATTTTCATCACATACCTGATAAATTGTATATCAATACCAACTTTTATAAGGAAGTTATGGTACTTTAAGCAGTTATTTTCAGGAGTGGTATTTCTATGGGAACTATGGGCAAATATGGACTGATTCTAAAAAAATTTGGTAACATGGTTTAGATTGCCATAAAACAAATTCCCCGATCGAATATAATCTAAATACCAGTCTTTATGGGCACAAAGACTTTTCAGGTCATGTGATATTACGGAACGGTAGTCACCATTTTCAGTAGGGTTCGTCCTTATTACAATTGAACCGTATTTACCAATATGCATTTAAACATCTTTAAAACTACGACCAGTACTTTGCGAACAAATTAACATGGACAGACAACCAGCCATCCATCCGAACGGACATCGTCAGATCGACTTTGAAAGTGATTCCGAGTCGAACGGTATATTAAAAGGCGAGTCTAGAAACAATAATTTTGTGTGTTACACACATCAGCACAAATGCATAATACCCTCTCTACTATTGTGGTGTGGGTATAAAAATCTAAGATAAAACTTAATTGGTAAAACCGGGGCATTTCATATATTAATACAGCGAGCAGTTTCAAAATTATTTTATGTAGTCTGAATTCAAAGATTATGATTATAACATGCTTTTATTAAATGAAAAACATTAACTAGAACTAAAAAATTAAAGAATTTTGGTATGTTAACTGAAACATTATTATGAGTTAGATGAAATAGACTTTATTCTTTGGAGCTTCAGTCGAAACTACAAAATTTCTGATAACGAGTTTTTAAATAAGTGATTAATGATGCCAAAAAATGATTTTAAGTCAGTAGTATTAAGGTATACTACAGATTCCGAGTTCACTCGAAAGTGGCTTACTATAGCATTTTTAGTGTTCTACAATTTACATCCACGTGTTTTTATACGTTTTCAATAAGAGTAGTAAAGGGTTAGTAAAAGTCAAAGGAATCGAATTTTATTCTTATTTGTGATAACATGTTTAACAGAAATAAAATGTTATTTACTAGGTTGAAATGTTCTTTATTTAATTTAATAAAAAAAATATATATATATTCTACACCGGTTTTCCAAAGTGGGTTAACTCAAAATTTAGAAATGTTCAGTAGAGACAAAAAACTTTTTTTATATGTATTCTGATATCACAAGGAGGGATACAATTGTATTTTTTGGTTAAATACTAGAGAAATTGACCTAAGACTTTGACAGTGGAAAGACATGACCAGTGTTTATAGTTTTCCATGTGTAAATTTTAAGTTGACTGTCTTTAGAGGAACCAGTGCGATATGTGTATTATTACTCAAATATTATTAAAAAAAAAAAAAAATTGTTTTAACTTATCCAAAAATTTCTAGTTGTTTCTTGTATTTTGTTTCCGTAAGATAAAACAATAGCTTCTGCGATTTTTATGTGAAAATTTATGATACAATCAAATATAACAACAAAATATAATTTTTTTTGTACAGCCGATAAAAACCTGTTTTTAAGATTAAAATTTTTTCGAACAATAATTTCTCATTTACAAAAACATGCGGATTTTGGAAAATTTATGGGTTATGCGAATACGAAAAATTTTGCGTTTTCAATACGAGTCAAAACTTAGAACCAGTGTTCGAAAACAAAACGAACATTATTAAGCGTCGATTGTTTTGAATGATACTTAAGATTTGTTTGTTATAACCATCATTCAGTGCGTTGGAGCTTAATGTTTCGATTCACGATCAGTACGAGAGAATTGCATTAAAAAAAAAATATCATTTTCGATTTTTCCATTTAGGAAATTATTTTTATGTAAATTTTTCGGTATGAGATAATTAATTCTATAGAATTAAACAATCGCTTTTAAAAATCGATTTTTAAATTTTTTTTATCAAATTTAATTCACCAATTACTGTTATTATTAGTAGATTAGAGTATGAAAGTTCGGGTTTTTGGACTTGTGATAAATTATACTTGAAAACTTCTTTTCATGGACGTTATTTTGTGTTCTGGGGCTATCGTATCGAGTAAACTATCGTATTTTTCTGCATTCGAAAGACACTGACGTATCGAATGAAAACTAGAGAGTTGTAATGGCTTTGGTTACTCGATATCGAATGCTTTCATCTCAAATTACGATACATTTCATTCGATATCGAGAGTCATAATACCGAAATAAAAAATTTCGATCAATTTTGCTCGATATCGAATGCGGTAATTAGACCTCAGGGCCGGAATTTTTCGATTTCTGAAATGGAAATATTTTTTATCACCGTTTCACACACGACCTGAGATAAAAATTGTATTAAACCAAATTATGTATTTTGATGTATTTTTCTTTGAGCATAAACCATTCTTATCTTCAGATTTTTAAATATTCTGCCATGTTATTTTCTTTTATATACTCATACTTTAAGTACCAATTTTCTTTATCAGAAATACTATTTCAATCATTAAAAACTACGGTCCTTTAAAAAAAAATGTAACTGAAAATTTTCATCGATTTCAATTTCACTCGATTTCGATTTTCAGAACATGACCAATTGTGTTCATTTCCAAATAAAATTCTTGTTGAATTTTGTTTTGTATACGTTCTTTTTTCTATGTATTTTTAAATTTTTATGAATAATTCTTTATTTAAATATAATTAATATATAATTTCAATACTTTTTTTTCAAGATTTCAATATAGTTTTTTTCGGTTTAAAGGAGTTGAATTTTAAAAAAGGACGTTGGTTGTTGTTTGTTTATTTGTAGTTCTTTATAATTTGTTCAATATATGTATAATACGTGTAAAGTTGAGTTTACAAAAATTTGCTTTTCATAAAAAGAGTTATATTTCATAATCAATTATGTTATACAAAAATAATAATAATAATAAAATTAGAGCGATTAATATGTTTAATAAATTGGTTGCTTTTGAAGATTTCTTTAAAAGGAAAAAATTATATGAAAAAGTAACGTTACTGTTTTTGTTCCTTAACGGAGTTTGACTGGTAGTTATTGTTTTCTGATGGTTAAGTAACTATAATTAAATTGTTTAAAATCTAAATATTAACAATTACTACAATTTAAACGTGTGTTTGTTGTTGTTTAGCGGTGTAATTTTTTTTTAATTGTACCATTATTGTTAAACTAAAATTGTTGTTCTTTTTTTCTCTAATTTTTAAAAATGAATAGCAGAAAAATAATTTTTGCTTTCAACATGTCTTTATAAATTTAAATTTTACTGATTTTTTGTTGTAATTTGTTTAGAATTTCAAATATTTGGCTAAAATATTTCTTAAACTTTAAGAAATTTAGCTTAATTTACAAAAGACAAATACATAAAATTAATTTACCCATTTGGCCAGAATATCCTGTTAAATTACAAAAAAAAAAAAAAAAAATTAAATTTTACTAAAAAAGAAACAACATATTTTTAAAAAATTTACCTTAATATCATCCATTTCTTCATCTGACGATGAATGCGACAATCCATTGTAGGTTTTGAAAGTTACATTTTTCATAAAATTTTTCAATAAACTGGCACTGAGTTGGGCAAATTTATAGGGTACTACAGGATCACAATCGCCATGACATTGGTATATCTTAAATTGAAACAAAAGCATAACTTAAATTCCTTCTGAATTAATTTATATAAGAAATACTCACTGGTAAATCCTCACTATTCGTTCTAAATCCCGGAAATTGTTTATGCAAGGGCAACCAAGCTGATAAGGCCAATATACCGGCCAACGGTTTGTTAAAGGTTAATCCAGAGTATAGAGCCAAGGCGCCTCCCTGTGAAAAGCCTCCCAAAACTATACGATTCGAGGGTATACCTTTTTCGATTTCCGTATTAATCATGGCTTGTATGTTTTGCGAGGCTGATTTGATGCCTTCCTCATCTTCGGGTCCTGAAACATCCAATGATTTTAAATCGAACCATGAGGGCATACGGAAGCCAGCATTTAGGGTCACTGGTTGAGTGGGTGCAGTTGGGCACACGACTTTCATGCTGGGTGGTCGAATAGCGGCCAAAGAACTGCTCCATCCATGGCTGTAAGAATAAAAAAAAAACACAATTTAAGACCACATTTAGATCTAAGCAATTAACGCCGAGTTTTTTTCTATTTTCTTTTAAAGTAGTTTCTACGAAACTCTTTTCACATTTACATTTTTTCAACTTTTTCAACCCCGTTTTCTTCACTACACCTCTTGCTAATAAACAAAAAGTTGCATGCGAAAGTTGCGGCTTGAATTGCATAATGTAAATATGGTCTAAGATTAAAAAAAAATCTCGTGTTTAAATTTTATTTACGTAAATTTCCTAACTTAGCATAAATTTTTACTTTTACATATTTAACATATGGCTTCTACAAATGATTTATATTTAATTTTATCATAACATATTGATTAAATATCGCCAAAGGTTTTATTGTGTTTGCGTAATTCACTTAAAACCGTTCTTCGCCAAGAATTTATAGGACGTCCGCGACATCGGCTGCCTTCAGGATACCATTCTAATGTTCCTTGGCCTGCGCAGTGTATGACCTATCCAACTCCATTTCCTTTTAGCTATTTGGGTAGCTATTGGCTCTTCTTAAGATATTCTCCATAATAAAACATTTGTTATTTTTTTAGACCAAAAGATTCTACATATAATACGCAAGCATTTGGTTATAAGCCCCTGTAGTCTTTGCGCTATGTTGTTGGACATCAGTCAAGTTTCACTTCCGTAGAGAAGAGTAGACTTACACATGCGTATTTTACCTGTTTGATACACCTTCGTCGATACCTCCATTGACCGACATCATGGATCCCAGATAACAAAAAGATTTCACATATTCAACTGTCTGATTTTGTATCTTGATATGGTTGTTGGAAGTGTTATTCCTTTGCATCATTCTCTGCTTCCTACGTGGGCGCATAACACTGGGCGATAGTAATAAATTTACTGACAAAAGTGTTAAAGCGAGCGGTTTCCATGAATTGAGGGTATTTCTCAGGGCCTTTGAGATAATAAGGCCTACTCGGTTTCTTTGCCTTTCTCTTTTCCGCTGTACAGCACAACGTTTTTATTACTCGATAAAACTTTGCCACTACCGCACCATCGCATTTTATTTATCTAATTGGGATTCTAGTTGTCCCTGTATATCCTTACGTTCCATTGTCCAATTTTAATCCGTTTATGTGTGTGTTAGTAAATCTCTATTTGCAGTTTCTATAATCCGTTTAACAATCAGATGAGTGGGTGATTGGCTCTCTGTATCCTAGGATGGTCCTGTGGCAGCCAGTTCGTAGACGACATCCCGCATATTCAAAATAACACGTTTGTAAAGCAAACCGCTTGCCCCAAGACAAACGTCCTCGCTGAACAGCCGTCGTATAGGTGGATACCACCACGCCTAACGATTTCCAAAGATAGCCATGCCAGTTGTATCAACTTCTGCCTACCGAAGGTACTAAAAGGCCACTGCCGTCTTTTAGGCTAGATTTTTGTCACCCACAAGGTATTTCCCCGCTGTTCGCGATATATTTTAAAAAGAAGATGGTGAACGGCTTCAATTCGCCAATGGGACAGTCCCGATGGAGGATCTACCAATCCGCACACATGGAATACTATAAATTACCTTAATTTAGCTATCTGAATTTTGAAATTTTCAGCAAATTTTGATTTTTTACTTTAATTCACCGAATTTTTATTTTTTCGGAGATTTATTTATTCCTCAGAAATAAGTTATGTTTTTTTTTGAGTTTTATTTTACTTCTGAATTAAATTTTATTTTTGCTTAGAAAAAATTTATTTTTACACCGTTACATTCCCTGTTTAATACATACGTAATTCATTAATATTAATTGTTTAATATACATTAATATTTATTGTTTAATAAAACGTGCTTTAAAAACGGGCGTTTTTTTGTTTAATAAGAACAAAAATTATGCAATTTAATAAACAAGGTCGGTCAGTTTAATTGGCACACTTTATTGACAAAACAAAATTTTACCAAGGAAAAAACAGACACAAAAAAGTAGAGAGCTAGATATACATAATTTAAAAAAAAAGTCTAACTTCCTGTTTTTCAAAATATTTCACGTGGGAAAATTAAAATTTTTTTGTTTTCAATATAAATTTTCTAAACGAAAATTTCAATTTTAGTTTGAAAAACAGGCAGTAAATAAAGATTATTTATAAACTTTTTAAACTATTGATGAGATTATAAAAAGAAAATGATAAGAAAATATAAAACGTACCCTGTATCACCCAGACCATGCATAAAAATGAGCTGGAAAATAGATTATGGTTAATAAAAATAATATTCCATGATTAAGAAACCCTTTAAAACTCACCGTAGATGTGTGTTTGGCCGTAGCCTCGATTATAACTGGAGCGATGGACATGATGAAGATAGCAACAACAATCAAACTACAAAATTTGTGTTTACAAAGTCTTTTGAAAGGGTGTTGTTGAATAAAACTAGTGCGCGTATTTGTTGCTTTAGTTGTTAGTTATTTAGAGCAGTTAATTCTTATAGATATTCTGTTTTTAAGTTAAGGAATAAGTTTTTATTAAAGCGAATGCTGACTGGAAAACGGCGACTTTTAAACAGGTACCTTCAATTGCTTATAATGGTTTACACAAAACAAGTTCAAGGTAATGAATGCCAAGCTTGTTTTAAACCACAACCGAATTACTGGAGACAAGAAAAACGAATGATTTAATAAAAAATTTGTTTATAATAAAGGTATTTATGTACGTAAATAAGTATGTACATATGTAAACATTTTTTAGAAACCTTTAGCAAACCAAAAATTAATAATTCATTTCTTTTAAATTTTCCTTACTTGGGTTATTAATTAAATATAATTAATTATATGTAAATACCGTCGTGTGGCACTTATATTGTTAGAACATACATACGTACTTATATATGCATGTAATTATTAAAAAGAATTTCTTTACTTTTTTAGTTTTATTGATTTTTACTTTTCCGGTATTTAGGTTTGAATTGACAAATAATCTCTAAAAAACTATTTACCGCACTTTTTTATTATATTTTTTACAATAATTCTATTAATGTTTGTAAAAATATTATATTTCTTAAATTATTCTCTTTATTTACCTTTAAATTTTACAATTATTTCTTTAAATTTAGCTTTTTATAATTTTTTTTTTCTTTGCCCACCATAAAAATCACATCAGCTGGACGAGAGAGAGATTTTTTTTTTAGTTTTGCTAAAGACGTCTTAATGTGTGAGTGTGTTCGTGTTTGTGACCAGCGTTGCCGTTTTGGTTACTTTTAACCAAAATTGGTTACTTTTTTTCTCAATGTGTACTTGTGTACTTTTATTCCATTTTGGTTACTTTTTTCAACACCAAAATAATCAATTTTTTGTTTTGGAACAAGAACTAACCCCTTTTTTTGACTCTTAATTTGTCTGAATCTAAACCCAATACTCTTTTCATCTACATACTTAAAAATTATTTTTAACCATATAAGGTATATATATACACTTTTCTAGATAAACGATAAGGTCAAAGGCCTTCCGATCCCATCCCGTTTAGTACGATTATATTCTACCAAAGGTTGAAAGCTATAGCTCATAAAGGTTTCAAAATTGACAAAAATAAGTGTATACTTTATATAGGTGGTGCCACTTCCAACAAAAATTTCGAAAACTTATATAGCCTCTTCTTTTTTTCAGACATCGGTTAAGCACTGTCAAGACTTTATAAAAATCGGTCCAGCGGCTTATGAGCCAACGGAAACAAACAAAAACAATTTCTTCTTTAGGCATATTTTTAAACTTAAGTGCAACTAAAATATGTAGTACTTTTGATACAACTTAATTTTGGTAACTTTTTTTCGCTTTTGGTTACTTTATTTTTACTTTTTGGTAACAATTTTTTTTTTGGTCGTGGCAACGCTGTTTGTGCCAATTAAATGACATTTGACCCAGAGTTCCCAGTTTTATTTTAAGCCTTATCCCCAATTTGCGATTTTTCATACCCAAAAATCCCCAAAAAAGCCTTTTTCTTATCCCCAAAAATTCCCACATTTTCTTAAAAAAAAAAAATTTATGTCAATGGAAATATATGCATGCATCGATTTATTTAAATAAATCCATTTGTGTAATATTATTAAAAATAATGTTATTTATTCTTTGAGTTCTACGTATCTATGTATACATGTATAGTATGCAACAAGGGTTACGTAAAAACGCAAAAGAAAAATAATTATGCGTCAATACATATTTATCATTTCTAAAACTAGGGAACCATAATCTTCTTATTCATAAGCCAATGCAATTTTGTTTTAAATGATGTTTGTTTAAAAAATGCATTTGAGATTATTGAATAAATTTGTCACAGCAAGCTTCACTATTTTAAAGTGTGTATTTATTCTAAGAAGAGCTCCTAATCACTCATATTGCATTCTGTTTCAAATATTGATTTTGGTTGTATTCACTTCAGAAAAAAGCTAGTTCAACAGAAGTAACGCTAGTTGGTACAAAAAGCATATCTAAAACTATTTCAACAAGTTCTTGAAAAAGTTTTAAACCACAAAAAAGACTAAAATTTTTACCGACATCTTCACCAACTCGGTCTAGCCATTGCAAAAATGATATTAATAATAATAAATTATCCCCAAAAATCCCCAGCGAAAAAAGTGCTTTGCCCCAAAAAATCCCCTGGGGATTTTCACGAAATTTGTATCACTAATTTAAAAAAAAATCTCCAATTTGGGGATTAATCCCCAAAACTGGGAACACTGATTTGACCAGTGCTACCATCACTTCACGACAAAGTGTTGGGTGTAATTTGTGTTAAATAATATGAATTTATATAAAAAACATTTTCGGAAATGTTTGTACTCTGCGTTGGAACATGTATTGGATCGTAGGTAACGGGGAAAAGTTTTTTAATTCCTGGGAATATTAAACCTCGAATATACATACTTATCTAAAACTATTTCAACAAGTTCTTGAAAAAGTTTTAAACCACAAAAAAGACTAAAATTTTTACCGACATCTTCACCAACTCGGTCTAGCCATTGCAAAAATGATATTAATAATAATAAATTATCCCCAAAAATCCCCAGCGAAAAAAGTGCTTTGCCCCAAAAAATCCCCTGGGGATTTTCACGAAATTTGTATCACTAATTTAAAAAAAAATCTCCAATTTGGGGATTAATCCCCAAAACTGGGAACACTGATTTGACCAGTGCTACCATCACTTCACGACAAAGTGTTGGGTGAAATTTGTGTTAAATAATATGAATTTATATAAAAAACATTTTCGGAAATGTTTGTACTCTGCGTTGGAACATGTATTGGATCGTAGGTAACGGGGAAAAGTTTTTTAATTCCTGGGAATATTAAACCTCGAATATACATACTTATGTATGCAATTTATCGAATATACAAGCACAAAACACAATGGAAAGCTACCAAAGTTGGCAAGCAATACAAAACTATGCACTGTGATAATTGACGTAGCGCTGGAATATATTGACAAAAAAAGAAAGCGTTATCAAATATTAAACATAAAGAAGGATTGCCATGTTCGTTGTAAGTATATATGTACATGCATAAACAAATGGAAAGGACCGGGACATTAGAAACATTACTTGGAACCTTAATATCGCGCATTTTAAAGATAAAGCGAATACATTTTAAACTAATATCTTTCGGCTTTCGATTTTACCTTGTCCCTATTTAAATGTTTCTTTGGAATAGGGATTCTCTGAATATATTCATATTCATAAACTAATCCAAAGAAAATACAAAAAAAAAAACTTAAGTATGCTTTGAAGTATCTGCGAAAGACATATTATTGTAAAACCCTAAATTTCACTCTACTTCTATCGTTATAAAGCATATATATGTATAAACCTAAAGCTTCCTAATTTGAACAATTTTGATAAAAATTAACTTTAGACAGAATAACGGCCAATTTCACCAAGTTCAGTTAAAACTACCCGTAAATGCGACAAGGGCTTTGTTTTCGAAAAATTATTCACAAAGTGGCAACGCTGCAAATGACTTATGACCAGTGATGTTAACCGTACGGTAATTACCCTTTTTGACCGTTATTTTTAGCCCCAAAAGGTAGCAAGGTTATTTTATTTAATAAACGGTAATATCAAAATTTGGGTTTTTGATATTCATATACATACTTACATATGGAGGCTTTATGTTCTTAATTCTGTGTTCATACGGCTCATGTCTTATTGACAAGATTGCTACTTTATAGGCGAGAGGGACGAGGGGAAAAGAAACGAGTACACAGATGCATGTACTGTCTTTACGTTTTGCTTTCTTATTCGTTGTTTACTTTTGTTTTTGTTTTCAATATCAAATAAAACAAAACAAGAAACATGACGTCAACATGACATGATTCATTTGAACGCCAATTCATGTTCAAAGAAGAAAAAGGAAGAATCTTGTCAATAAGACATGAGCCGTATGAACTCAGACTAACTTTTGAGAGGTAATTTTCATGAATGTTATACAAAAAGTTAAGAATGTTATGTTTCTGCAAATGCTTAGGTTACAGTGATAAGTGTAGAATTGAAAAATTAAATAACTCATTGTATATAATTAATTATATTTTTAACTTTTTGGGTGTTTGTTTAGCCGAAATGTGATGCATTTAACTTTAGTAATTATTAAAACTTTTCAGTAGAAGCAAAAATATTACATAGTAAGTTTGAATTATAGGCATATGAAAAAGAACTTTTAAACCAATGGTTTCATCATAAGAAGATGACAAAATAGCACTATATTTTACAGCGGGTGGATATCAGAGAACTGCAAAACCACTATTTTTCTTGATTTATTCATACGCTCAAATTTATTTTTGCTTGCAAAACAAAGTTCAACGTTGGTAATTTTTACATCGTTTCGTTCACATTTGATTTTTGCATGTATTCGTTTTTTATTGAAAGTGCTTTGTTTGCATTTTTGTTGCGAACACAATATAACACAACTCTGTCAATTCAAAAGGAACACATTCTTATACTTTTGCATTCAAGTAGTCATTGTCCACTCGATGAGACGCTTTGTTAACATTAACAACAATAAACCACTCGATGAGACGAAAATTAACAACAATAAAAACAACAATAACGAGAATGCATTGTACATACAGAACTACTGTACTTTTTAAGATGATGGAAATTGTTTGTACCAACATACATATGTGCGTTTAGTTTAGTTTCATTTCAATATTTTTTTCTTGTACTACATAACAACTGCTGAATGAATACATGAGTAATGATTGCTTGATTTCTGGCTTTTTTGTTTGTAATTTTTTTTTCTTTACCAAAACAATCATTGTCGCACCGAACACACAAACATCTTTATTAAAAAACGAAGCTAACGATGGTATAAATAACAAAGCACGATGTGCATTATTTGAATAACTGCAAACCAGCAGCGAATGTTTGCGGTTGCGCAAGTTTGATTGTATGACCGCAAGCGAGTGTATTTGTTGCTGTTCATTTCCCTGCAAATAATAGGACCAGTCCAAACACGCGTGTAAAGAGTAGTCCACAAGGGACCAGGACTAGTCCAAAAGTAACCCAAACGTATGGAAAAAACCTGGTCTATTTAAAATTACGATGTCCTAGGAGAGGACCATATAACCCACCTTTGGACCACTAAGGGGTAGTTTTAAAACTACTCCATGGTATACTCAAGAGGATTAGTTTTGAAATCGTTCAAAAACGAAAGCATGTCGTTAAAAAACGAAGACATGTCGTCTCACTACAAACACTTTTTAACAATGACATGGTCCATGCTTGCATTACATCGGACCAGTCCATGGAGTAGTCCATTTTATCGAAATGGATCAGGTGGTCCAATTTTATTTGCAGGGTAAATGCGATTTTTTTGGAATTGTACAAAGCCGTTCTCTGGTAGGTATGAATATTGCGTGTCAAAATTTTGGTTTAAAATGTATTTCAAAACTAAGATTTTCATGAAAATTTTTCATAAAACATATTTAAAATTTGAATAAATTAAAAAACCGTACGGTAACTTCTTCTCAGAAAAGGTAATTTTTAAAGGGCCGTACGGTAATGAAAAAATAAAAGTTAACATCACTGCTTATGACCAATGTGCTCAACAGGGGGATTTGACCCCAAATTGGGGATTTCAACATATTTTTGAAGACAGATTTTCGAGAGCGGAAATTTTGCAAAATTTAGCCATAATACATTTTATTTAGTCAAATTATTGTTGAAAATAAAATATTCATTCTCCAAAATCTAAGTAATATAACATAAAGAAAAATCTGAATTTGTTTTTAAAGATTTTTATTTGATAAGTATTTTTGTAAGATGATTTTGTTCAATTGTACACTTGAACATGATTTTGAACTTTAATTTCAATGTACGCCTTAGACGTCGAATTGAAGTTTTCGTTTTTCAGAACTTCTTATTATTAATTTTTTTAAACCTTTGGAACATTAACTTGCTCTTTGGTTAATTGCTTAAGTTTTTAACAAATTTGTTTTAATTATTTTCGACTACTTAACTTATTAACTTTAACTTTAAAAAAAAATTTAAAACTTCTTCTATTAAATGTCATTAATAAGCCAATAATTTTTCAAATTGCTACAAATTTATAGTTTTAAGAACTGTATGACATGGAATTGGTTCAAATTAGCTTGGACTTAAACCTATCACTAATAAAAGTTGATTTTGCTCTCTAAAGTTGATTTTCTGTTTCCATATAAAATCGGATATCGCTTGGCAGCTAGAAATCTTAGAACTAAGAGATTAGAAAATTGCGATCACTTTTTGTTTACACCAAGTTTCGAGTTTTTTTAAAGAATACGATTTTCTTTAAGAAAAAATGTCTGCGAATACTTAATATTAACGTAAGAAGTATGTTTAAAATGAAAACATTTTAATTTGAAAAATTGTAAAATGAAAGATTTAATTAAATTTTACTATTTTTGTCCCAAATATTTTCTAAACATAAGAAATTGGGGATAAAAATTTGTTTTGAAATGGAGTTTCTTGGGGAACTTCAAAATTAAATTTTGGGAGAAATTCTGGCAACATTGCTTACGGCAAGAATAATGAAGTGTTGTAAAACGTAAAATAAAAACTTTTTTTTAGCATCAGTGTTGCCATAGCTAATTAATGAGAATATGCCAAAACTTCAAAAAACAATTGCTTAAATCTGCTATATCGTAAAATGAAGAAAATATGCTAAGATTTAAACATAAAATTTTTAATATTTAAATTTTCTATAAATATGTATGGTTAAATTTGTACAAAAAAATATGATAAAAATCTGCTGAATTTTTTAAAAAAATATTATGTTAAAAATCTGCTAAATTAAAAGGAATTTTAATATACATATATTTTTATTTTTTAAAAAAGGACTATGTATATTAATAATGCGAAAAACGAAGAAGTAGAAGTAATTTAAATATAAAATTGTTTGAAAACATGTATAGCAGGTCTGTTTGAAACAAAATTTGCTAAAAAAAAATTCTTCTTTTCTTTTAAAAATCAAATGTTTGAAAATTATTTAATAAAGACTATATCGGAAATATTTAAACTTAATTTCACGAAACTTGTAACACAATATGTACTACATACAAAAATAAAACAATAAGGTTCTGTTTACAAATATTATTTTTTTTCAAAACTAATTAAAATTTTAGTAAGAAAGTATTTTGAGGAAAATTTGTATAAAAAGTTTGTCTTGAAACACTTTTTTAACTTATTTCACCACACAAGTTAACAAAGTATTGCAGAAACGAACGAGCGCGCATAGAAAACATCTTAAAGCCTTCGCGGAAGAAAGTTGATTACCTTTAAACTTTTTAACGCGTTGTTTTTGACAAATAATCAGCTGACAAAAAAAAATTGAAACAAATTTGTTAATCAGGGAGATAAAAACAAGGTTAAAAACAATACAATATTGTATAAAAAAGAAAGTCAAAAGCCGAAGCTAAGAACTTTATAAGCGCAGTGTTAACCGTTCCAAAATTGTTGTAACTAACCTATTTGTTGTTTTTGTTTGGCTGCAGGTCCACGTAAATAAATAAAATAAAAATTCTTAATAGGTATTTTTGTTTTTTATATTTTTGTTATTTTCCCAATATTTCGGTTAGCGTCGCTAACCATCTTCAGGGGTCTGGATAAATAAATACAATAATAATTATTATTAATATTTAACAAAAAACAAAACATAATATTAAAAAATAATTACATGTAAACAATTAAAAAAATATAATAACACAAAACTTCACAATAACACTTGCGCCACTACTTATAAGATTTTCTTAACTAAATCTAGTTTATCGATCGTCTGTTTTTGTTTAATAATTGTCTGTATATGTGTGCACAATTTTCTGTGTCTTGTCGGTAATTGAGACGATGCTGTGGATTAACATCAAAAATATGCAGCATCTCCAATGTAAATCTTCTTGAATAATTTCTTTCTTCCTCTAATATTTTTACTTCTTCAAAATGTGGTTGGTGATTTTTCAACGTACAGTGGGCTGCTAGTGCAGTTTTTTGCTCAATAGGTTTGTCAATAGCTTTATGGTCAGATTTGTGCGAAGATATTTGTTTTTGTCGTCCCAACGTATACTTTATTGCATATATTGAGCCCGTCACCACTACAGGGAATTTTGTATACCACATTTGACTTGTCCTCCTTTTTAATTTTTGATTTAATTTTGCTAAATAACTGATTCACAGTGTTGTCCTTTCTAAATGCTAGTTCAAATTTTTCCTCGTCATAAATATCTGAGTTTTTCCATCTTTCCGAGAGTCCAGAAACATATGATATGCTTTTATATCTTTTTGGTTGTTGTTTTTTGCACGTTTTATAAGATTTTTAATTGTCCCTATTGGGAAGTAATTCATGGTTAAAATATTCGTTATTTTAGTTATATTGTGTATATGGAATTCAGTGTCACTTATTTTAAGAACTCGTTGTATGAAATTTGATGCTGTATTTATAATAATTTTTCTAACCATTTGTCATGCGCTAAAGTTCTTAAACGACGACTTTTCGGCTAATTAACCCTCGTTATGTACTTCTACCTATAACACAAATTTAAAAAAACGACACGTTTTTGACTATGTCATTTATAATAAGGGTGGGTAATGCTAGAAACACAACTGGGACGAACGACGAAAGTACACACGATCATTGCGTAGACCGAAATTCGTCGTGCGTAACGTACTCTGCGATAGGTTTATTTATATTTCTTACGCAGACGAAAGACGAATAAATTGGGAAAGGGGCAGCGCAGCATTATACCATAGTCCAATATTTATTAAAAATAGTGAAATCTGTAAAGAATTACTAGGACAGTTCGCTTCTATTGCGAACTTAGCTAAAATTCGCGAAAAAAAATTACAAACTTTTTAATCGCTAAATGAGTGAAAAAACAAACAAAATGTCGGAAAATAAGAAAAGAAACAAATTTGCAAAAATTCGCAAAAATTTTAATGTTTCAAAAAATTGATTAAAAGTCCCTAAAACTATAAGGAATTGCAAAAATTCGGTAAAAATTGCAAAATTAGCGGAAATTCGCAAAAAATTGCTAACAGCGGCATGATAGCAAAGTCTACTATTTATTATGGATCGTTAAAGCTATAAAGAATCAGAAAACTTACAGGAACAAATCGCGAACATGGCTGAAATTCGCAAAAAATTCCAAAATTTGAAACAAACCCAAAAACTGATTTGAGATTGCAAAATCAAAATGCAGAACAAATCAATGCGATGCGAAAATGCATAAATGCGAACAATTGCTATTCTATATTGCGATATTCGCAAAGTTTTTTTTTAATCGCATGCGAAAAGGTGACAAGTCGGTATTCTACATTGTGAAAACAAATGTCAAATTCGCAAAATTTATTCGACAACAAAATAGCATTCGCAATGTGCAAGCATGTTAGTGAAAGATAATATTTTATTTATTTATTCATCATATATTTATTTTTTAATTCAGGGAAGCAAGCAATAAGACCACCAAACCGCGCCAATTTGAAATCATGATAGAATATGTATATGAATAAGCATAGCCAATTGGCAAGAGGCCATTTGAAAACACCAAATGCACCTAAGTCGGCAAACTGAAGAACTAAATATCAATGGACCACCTATTAGAGAAGCTGTAGGAAGGAAAAAGTATGAAATATATAAACCAGTTCAAAAATATTTGACTTAAACTTAAATTTTAATAGGTTTGGGCCGATTTTAAAGTACACACAAAACATTTTCATTTTCTTCGTCGTCGAACCACAGTGTCACAAAATCCATTTTTATTATTTTTTTTTTTTTTTATTACAGAATGTCCTAAATAAATTATTTAAACAATTTTTACAGCCAAACACAAACAATTTATTTATTTTTAATTTGACGTTTATTGACACTGACGTATATTGGAGCAGCGTTGCCACGATTTGAAATAAATTGCGAATGCGATTGCGAAAGTCTAACAGAATACCAATTTTCTTTCGCATCGCATTTCATTTGCGCATCGCATTGATTTTCGCATCGCAATTCAGAATAAGTCTCCTGAAGTAATCCATTTCGAGTGGATTCGGATTCTAGAACACGCCCGATTAAAAGTTTTTTTTATAAATAAAAAAAAAAAAATAGGTTCACGCACATATTGTGTCTTATTTGAAGAATTTAAGCAACGAATTCTTGCCGACGAATTCGTCGTACTATGCGAAGTTCGTCCCAGTTGTGTTTAAACCATACATGTTAAATTCCAATTAGAATTAGCAATTGATGCAATTAGTTTATATGCTCTAATTCATCAAACAATTAGAATTTGTTAAACTAATTCCCATTAGATAATTGAAATTTTTATTCCAATGGTAAAACTAATTACAATTAGAAATCTAATTGATTTCTGATAATGCAATTAGATATTCAATTAGCTCGAATTAGAATCAATTATTGAATATCTAGTTGCATTAGCAGAAGTCAATTAGATTTCTATTTGTAAAGGTAAACCAATTTTTTTCTAATGGCAACTAATTGCAATTAGTTTTACCATTGGAATAAAAATTTCAATTATCTAATGGAAATTATTTGAACTAATTCTAATTGTTTGTTGAATTAGAGAATTTCACAAAAGAAGGTTAATTAGCAATCATTAGCATTATCTAATCATTACTTAACATCTTTGGTGGTTTATACCATAACTCTTGTCAAAAGTTTTTTTTTTTTATTATTGACAAATAAATATTATGAAATGTTATATTTGAAGCCTCAGCGTCATATAGGCTTTGTAGACTAACCTCAATTAAACAAGTGATTTACAATTCGGAATAAGTCTGATAACGGCCGCAAACACATTGTGTACGGAATGTGTTTCAAACACTACTTCCTAAAAATACTTACTTAAAACGTTCTTCATTCCATTCCACTGTTTTTATAAAAAAAAAACACAATATTTGTTTTCATGAAATATATTTTGTTTATTTTTTTTATTTAGCATCTCAAATATCATTTTGTTTTATCAATTTATTTTACTTTTTTATCTTTTATGTAGTTGAAAAATTAAAATTCTTTTTTATCCAATGCTTTTTTCTTTTTTTTTTTCTTTACCTCACATTTATCTTTTTTTTTACTTTCAATATTTTATTTTTAAATAATTCACATTTACAATTTTTTTTTTTATTATTAATTTCCTGCTTTTTTTCTGTTGCTTAAAATTATGCAAAATATTAAGCGATTTTTGTTTTAAAAGTCTTTATAACATGTAATAAGTTGTATTTTTTATGTCAAATTTTTGTTAAAGTTTTTTCAAAATTTTTATTTTGAAAATTATAGCAATATTTTATTTAAATTTTGGTCATTTATCTTTTAATGTTTTTCTTTTTAAGGTTTTTGATTTGCTTTAAAAATATTTTTTTTTTAATAAGAAAAGTTTTACTTATTTTTTTGTATTTAATAATAATGTTTTCAGTTTTTTGAAAAGGGCGGGTTTTTAATTCTTTAAAGTGTAAATCAGTGATTATGAGTGATTTTTGTGAAAGTGATTGAATTTTGTTAAGGGTGATTTGTTGGTTTGTCTTAATAAGTTTATTTTTGTTTTTTGTTAAAGCTTATTTTTTGAAACTTGATGGCGCTTGATATTTTCTTTTTGTTAATTATTATAAAACCCAAGTATTAATTTAATATTTACTACATTTTATGGGGTTTTTGTTGGTTACTTTTGTTGTCATATAAAATTTGTGTTTTTTTTTTTTTTTTTGGAAAAAATAAGTTATTTGAAACTACTTTAACAAAATTTTTATTTTAAAAATAGATCTAGTAAAAGTGGTAGAATTTTTTTTTAGTAAAAGTTAAGTTTTTTTGTTAGTTTTTTGTACAAATCATAAATTGCTTGTAGTATTTTTTTTTAGAAAGTTATGTCTTTTTTTAGTTAATATTTAAAATAATATAACAAATAAGTTTAATTAAAATTTAATTTATAACTGAGTTAAATTAATAATATACATAAATATAAATAAATTTTGCAAATATATATAAAATTTACAGATCGGTTTTGTAAACCATTTTAATTTTTTAAGCTTGTAACAGTTTTTTAGATTTTTTGTAGTGTTAAGCATTTTTATTTATTTTAAGCTGCCTATTTTATAAAAATAAAGTTTTTTGGCTTACAAAATCATTCTTTTAAAAAATAATTAAATTTTTTCTTTGTTTGATTTAAATTAATATTTCAATAACATTTTCCAAATTTAGTGGTTTTGTTATTTTTTTTTAGTTTATTTTCATTAAATTCATAAATTTTTGCTTTATTTTGCACCAACATTTTAAAAAAAAAATTTATATTAAATTAAAGCCAACAAAAAATTAAAAGGGATGTTTTTGAAATCGAAAACGCAAAACGCTAGAATTTTTAGCATCGTTTTTTAATAAGATTTCTGTAATAAAAGAATTTTATGAGAAATATTAAACAAATATTTCTCTATTAAACAAAATTTTACAACAAAAATTATAAAAATTAGATTAAAAGTGTATTTAAAACAACTTTCAAATTCTTGCGTTTTGCGTTTTCGATTTCCAGAACTCCCCTGTAAATAACGATTTGAAAACGCCGTAAAAATATACAACTCTGCATTTTGTTTGTAAAGTGTTGGAAAACGTATGTTTAATATGTGAAAAAACTGTTTTGTCTCGTAACAAACACAGTTAAAGCGAAAGCGAATAAATTAATAAAAAGCGTTAAAATTAATACATCTTATAAAAATTACTATAAAAAAATTCATAAATAAATTGTTTTTCAATATTTTCAATTAAAATATTGGGAAAAACCTAAGAATTTATTTATTTAAAAGATATTATATAAAACTTTTTTAAAATAAGTATGTATTTGTAATGGTGCAAAACTATCTTTCAAATCGTTTTAATTCGTTTTTTTCTTTAAAATTATTTTATTATACAAATTTATATCATTTAAAGTAAATTTTCTTAACTTAAAAACTAAAATCACAGAAAGAAAATTTTTAAAACTGAAATTTCTATTACAGGAACTAAATTTAATTCCAAAAATATAGTATAATAGTAATAAATAGTAAAATATGTTTTAGCAGTTAATAGTGTTGAGTAGTTAAAGTTGTAGTTTTTTTTTTAAGTAATTATTTATTTAACAAAATAAAAAGAACATCTACCAAATATCTTAGAAAAATAATAATCTAAAATTAAATTTATTGAACATTTATTTTCGGTATTGAAACTTTTTTCTCTTGTTTCTCTGTTTAACCGGTGACTAGAATTCTTAAAAAAAATTATTCTATTATTAAACATCGTGGCAAATGATCTTTTAAATATTCAAATAGTTCCTGTGACGCGCCTGGACAATTGGTCAATTCCAGCTCTTGTAAATGTCTTAGCTGTATTAGACTGGAGAGACCTGATGAAGTTAATAGAGGACAGCCAGCTAATGATAAAACTTGTAAATTACGCATTGAGCATAAATGTTGTAAACCAAAATCCCGAACTTGCGAACACCAACGTAAAAATAGCGCAGTTAAAGACAACATAGTTGAGATGTACCCAACGCCGATGTCGGTAATGTGAACGCATCTAAAATGAAAATAAAAAGAAAAACATGTGAAATTCAAACTTACGGACATTTTCTCTCAATCATATAGCCATTAGGGTATTCATTCGGTTTTACTACCCGATTAACTGATCGGTTAATTTGAAATTGGCTTTTTTCGATTAACGATTAAACCGGTTAATTTCAGTCGATTACCCGATTAACCGAAGTATTAAAATTTTAAATTTTTTGTAGTATTTTAACATATATTTTTGTGTTTTACAAAAATGTATTTTTATAGTAAAATATTTTTCCTTCTTGCAATACATTCTTTAAATACAGTACAAGATAAGAGTATGTTCGGTGCTGAGCAGAGATCAGCAATGAGTAGTGAAAAAGTGAGTAGAGCTAAATCATGACTCATAAATTCTTGTACTTATACGCACTCATACTTATTCCAATGTGATTCAAACTCATATTTACTCAAAAGTTTCATTCATCGTACTCATACTTGCCATCATTTGTTGTGGTTGATTTTGAATCTACTCAACTCAATGTGTATAGGCGAAATAAAATGCGAGGCTGCCAGATTTGTCCCCAAAATAGCAAAGTGACGATTTGGCAATTACAGTTTACTAAAGTTATATGTATGAAGTGGACGATTTTTCGGCAAATTTATCTGGCAGCGCTGATTATTAAGCTGTGTGTTTTATCGGTTGTGATAAAACGGTAAATGGATGAGCTAAATGATTTGAATCATTGTGAGTATTGTAAGTATTTTCTTGAAATTATAAATCAAGCTGAGGTCATTTATGAGTATGCGTATAATGTCGACGTCGCACTCATAAATATTTCTCTTGTGAGTATGAGTGAATCAGAGTAGTTTACTTTAAATGATTTATACGCACTTATACTTGAGCTTTGCCTGGATGAGTCAGATGATGGACTGACAATAAAATAAACTCTCGATTGTAACACAAACAATCTTTTATCAGAATTCGGTTAATTAATTAACCGAAGCAATTAGAAGTGTTTAAAATTTTCAAAATTAAAACTGAATTCGAATTATGTCATAAAGGAGGATTTTAAATGTTTAGAGAAATACTGGAAAATAATTGAGATATAAGATAAGCTGCATTAAGGATTGCTTTCGAGATCTCCCTTTCATTCGTGAACATATGTACTTCTATGCCAAAGTTTATGTTTCTAGATAAAAAAAAACAACCAGTTGAAAAACAAAAAAATACCAAAAGTTAATTTCATCCGCTCATGACATTCCATGTTAAATTATTTTTATAGGTGCAATATTAATGACAATTGAAAAAATTACCGGTAACGGACATAAAGTACCAAAAAGACACCTCATACAGACTCTCATTCACTGAGGACCTTGCAGGTCTGAGAACCTTAGGTCCAATACTAACCGAAATTCAAAAAAAAAAATACAAGTCAAATAACAAAATTGTACCAAAAAATTCTTATCCACTCAAGACGCTTATGTTTATAGGTTAAATATAAACTTTAAATAAAGAAAGTACCATTGTAAAGAAAAATCTAAGGAAAGGAATTAAGTTTCCCATATTCCCCCTTTTTGGTACTTTTTTCTCCCCATTAAAGTATTAGAAATTGCAATATTCGAATGTGATATTAACTTTATTTATATGTTTATTGGTTTAAAAGAAAGATGGTGTGACAAAAAATTTCTCAAATTACAGGTTTCAGCCGTTTACTTCCTAAAAAGGCCGAAATTCTAAAAAGTACCAGACACGTGTCCGCTTATTTTTCTTAAGAGCAACGATAGGTATTACATTTTTTTGTATCTCTTTTAGTTATGGATATATAATATAACCGAATTTATCCGTTTTTTTACCCTTTTTACCCCCTTAACATTCGAACAAACTTTCATGAAAAGAACGCATATAATATTCTCTGAATTCTCGGGAGTTTGCAATGTTTAGGTTTAACATTTTGACCCAAAGAGCTTGTGACCGGATATTTTTCTATTTCGCTCTTTCTGACTTAGTGTTCGAAACAACGTCGTTTTAAACTTCTAATGCTTCTGTTTTTTTTAAGACACTATGGAGTTACCTAGTTATGTCAAAAAATGCATGGAGTTGATCTACTTTTTACATACAAATTTTGTTCAAGAATGGTTTTTTTTGTTATGTCATTGTTTTTTTACTAATAAATACCATATTAGAAATCATTTTTGCATTTTTATATATTGATATTACTTAATTTATAACAAAACTTTATTAATCGGTTAACCGATCAATTACAAAATTAACCGATTAGAAACCGATTAAACCAAAACCTCGGTTAATTAATCGAGCGATTAACCGATTAAAGCAAAAGCCCTATTAAATGAATAGCCATAGTCTGAGTTCATACGGCTCATGTCTTATTGACAAGATTCTTCCTTTTTCTTATTTGAACATGAATTAGCGTTCAAATGATTGATGTCATGTTGACGACATGTTTTTTATTGTGTATAGTCGTGCGTATGCATGTGTGCTTTTTTGATATTGAAAACCAGGGACCGTAACAGTTATTCCTTTTTTCATTAAAGTCAGATGAAAACAGTTATTTTTTCATTTTTATTTTTTTGAACAAAAATAACAGTTATTTTCTGATTTGTTTTTTTTTGAACAAAAATAACTGTTATTTTTTGATTTTTATTTTTTCGATCAAAAATAACAGTTACTTTTTGATTTTTATTTTTTGAACAAAAATAACAGTTATATATTGATTTTTATTTTTTCGATCAAAAATAAAAGTTATTCTCTAAAGAAATGTACGTGATTTAATAATTAAGTTGACTTTAAATTTTTATTTTAATGTGTAATTATCATTGGAATTTCTTATGCAGGTTAAAATAATTATTAAAAGCAAATAAATTATTAAATCACGTACATTTCTTTAGAGAATAACTTTTATTTTTGCTCGAAAAAATAAAAATCAAAAAATAACAGTTATTTTTGTTCAAAAAAATAACTGTTAAGTTTGATCGAAAATATAAAAGTCAATATATTTTATCATTGACAAGTGCATAAGAAACAATATGGTATACTTGAATCAGTTTTTCTATATTTACTTCTATATGCTTTTTTCCAATATAACTGTTATTTTCGGTCCCTGTTGAAAACAATAACAAAATTAAACAACAAATGAAAAAGCAAAATGTAAAGACAGTGCATGCATCTGTGTACTCGTTTCTTTTCCCCTCGTCCCTCTCGCTTATAAAATAACAATCATGTCAATAAGACATGAGCCGTATGAACACATACATACATAGTTTCTTAAAAGTTCCCTTGAGCATACTTTTGCAATTTGAAGTCGCCAAGCTTTTTGCGATTGCAATGTACAGAACACCCTTTTATGCGATGTCAAGTCATAATTGCAAATGTTAAGCGTTGACAAGAAATTCTTTCATCGTTTTCGAAGAGAAGTTTCTTCAGAAAATCTTTAATCGATATTGATGACAAGTTTCTTAAAAAAATCTTTTATCGATGGCAAGTTTCTTTAGAAAATCTTTCATCGGTAGTGATTATAATTTAGTTTATGAATTCCATGGTGAAATAAAAAGGTGGCAGCACTAGGCCAGATGACGATTTTTTGCTCTTGCATTGTTTGTCTAGGTTTATGTCAAAGTGTTGTTTATATTTACAAAAAGTTCACGTTTTGTGCTGTGATTAGGGTTCCCAACTTTTTTTGGGTCAATTAAAGTACATTGATTATTAAAGTTAAGAAAAAAAAGTACACAGTATAAACATAAAGTACAATTAATTTCTTTTTATTGTTATACATATTTAAAAACGTTTTTTTATTGCTTTTCGCAAGATTTATCAAAAAATTACACTGTGCTAGAAATTGACATTTTTTTTTAGAAAAGCCGGGCAACTGGCGCTTTAACCTAATTCGGGTACGCTTTATCCAATACCGGTTCAAAAACGGTTCAGTTTACTGAAATTACTAAAATAAAAACGAAAAACGCAATAAAATTTCCTTTAAACGTTAAATTTTTTTTAACATGCGCAGTCGTTTTAGAAACATAATTATTTTTTTTTTTTTTGGCAACATTTCGAAATTTTTGTTTGTTAAAAATCTATAACAAATTACAGATATGGGTTAATCCAAAGTGTTATACGTGACAGTCGTACGCATCAAAAATGCAATAAATTTTAAACAACAAATATTTTATGTGTGTGAAGTTAAATTTTAAAATTTATAACCCCAGACACATTCTGTTATGTTAACAGAACAATGTTAACTACTTAACAGACCTAATGTTAATGCTGTAATCATGGATAAGTCCAGATTTCTGGAAAAGGAGTCAACGTGGGCGAAAAAAATGATTAGGATTTGTGGACAATACTATTCTCCATCGTTTTCCATCCCCAGAATTTTTAACAGAGCGAGTTGGACCGACTTATGGCCAATTTACTCTTTTGAATTCTCTAGGGGATGAACCCAGATTTCTGGAAAAGGAGTCAACGTGGGCGAAAAAAATGATTAGGATTTGTGGACAATACTATTCTCCATCGTTCTCCATCCCCAGAATTTTTAACAGAGCGAGTTGGACCGACTTATGGCCAATTTACTCTTTTGAATTCTCTAGGGGATGAACCCAGATTTCTGGAAAAGGAGTCAACGTGGGCGAAAAAAAATGATTAGGATTTGTGGACAATACTATTCTCCATCGTTTTCCATCCCCAGAATTTTTAACAGAGCGAGTTGGACCGACTTATGGCCAATTTACTCTTTTGAATTCTCTAGGGGATGAACCCAGATTTCTGGAAAAGGAGTCAACGTGGGCGAAAAAAAATGATTAGGATTTGTGGACAATACTATTCTCCATCGTTTTCCATCCCCAGAATTTTTAACAGAGCGAGTTGGACCGACTTATGGCCAATTTACTCTTTTGAATTCTTTAGGGGATGAACCCAGATTTCTGGAAAAGGAGTCAACGTGGGCGAAAAAAAATGATTAGGATTTGTGGACAATACTATTCTCCATCGTTCTCCATCCCCAGAATTTTTAACAGAGCGAGTTGGACCGACTTATGGCCAATTTACTCTTTTGAATTCTCTAGGGGGTGAACCCAGATTTCTGGAAAAGGAGTCAACGTGGGCGAAAAAAATGATTAGGATTTGTGGACAATACTATTCTCCATCGTTTTCCATCCCCAGAATTTTTAACAGAGCGAGTTGGACCGACTTATGGCCAATTTACTCTTTTGAATTCTCTAGGGGATGAACCAAGATTTCTGGAAAATGAGTCAACGTGGGCGAAAAAAAATGATTAGGATTTGTGGACAATACTATTCTCCATCGTTTTCCATCCCCAGAATTTTTAACAGAGCGAGTTGGACCGACTTATGGCCAATTTACTCTTTTGAATTTTCTGGGGGATGAACCCAGATTTCTGGAAAAGGAGTCAACGTGGGCGAAAAAAAAATGATTAGGATTTGTGGACAATACTATTCTCCATCGTTTTCCATCCCCAGAATTTTTAACAGAGCGAGTTGGACCGACTTATGGCCAATTTACTCTTTGAATTCTCCAGGGGATGAACCCAGATTTCTGGAAAAGGAGTCAACGTGGGCGAAAAAAATTATTAGGATTTGTGGACAATACTATTCTCCATCGTTTTCCATCCCCAGAATTTTTAACAGAGCGAGTTGGACCGACTTATGGCCAATTTACTATTTGAATTCTCTAGGGGATGAACCCAGATTTCTGGAAAAGGAGTCAACGTGGGCGAAAAAAATGATTAGGATTTGTGGACAATACTATTCTCCATTGTTCTCCATCCCCAGAATTTTTAACAGAGCGAGTTGGACCGACTTATGGCCAATTTAATCTTTTGAATTCTCTAGGGGATGAACCCAGATTTCTGGAAAAGGAGTCAACGTGGGCGAAACAAAATGATTAGGATTTGTGGACAATACTAATCTCCATCGTTTTCCATCCCCAGAATTTTTAACAGAGCCAGTTGGACCGACTTATGGCCAATTTACTATTTTGAATTCTCTAGGGGATGAACCCAGATTTCTGGAAAAGGAGTCAACGTGGGCGAAAAAAAAATGATTAGGATTTGTGGACAATACTATTCTCCATCGTTCTCCATCCCCAGAATTTTTAACAGAGCGAGTTGGACCGACTTATGGCCAATTTACTCTTTTGAATTCTCTAGGGGATGAACCCAGATTTCTGGAAAAGGAGTCAACGTGGGCGAAAAAAATGATTAGGATTTGTGGACAATACTATTCTCCATCGTTCTCCATCCCCAGAATTTTTAACAGAGCGAGTTGGACCGACTTATGGCCAATTTACTCTTTTGAATTCTCTAGGGGATGAACCCAGATTTCTGGAAAAGGAGTCAACGTGGGCGAAAAAAATGATTAGGATTTGTGGACAATACTATTCTCCATCGTTCTCCATCCCCAGAATTTTTAACAGAGCGAGTTGGACCGACTTATGGCCAATTTACTCTTTTGAATTCTCTAGGGGATGAACCCAGATTTCTGGAAAAGGAGTCAACGTGAGCGAAAAAAATGATTAGGATTTGTGGACAATACTATTCTCCATCGTTCTCCATCCCCAGAATTTTTAACAGAGCGAGTTGGACCGACTTATGGCCAATTTACTCTTTTGAATTCTCTAGGGGATGAACCCAGATTTCTGGAAAAGGAGTCAACGTGGGCGAAAAAAAATGATTAGGATTTGTGGACAATACTATTCTCCATCGTTTTCCATCCCCAGAATTTTTAACAGAGCGAGTTGGACCGACTTATGGCCAATTTACTCTTTTGAATTCTCTAGGGGATGAACCCAGATTTCTGGAAAAGGAGTCAACGTGGGCGAAAAAAATGATTAGGATTTGTGGACAATACTATTCTCCATCGTTTTCCATCCCCAGAATTTTTAACAGAGCGAGTTGGACCGACTTATGGCCAATTTACTCTTTTGAATTCTCTAGGGGATGAACCCAGATTTCTGGAAAAGGAGTCAACGTGGGCGAAAAAAATGATTAGGATTTGTGGACAATACTATTCTCCATCGTTCTCCATCCCCAGAATTTTTAACAGAGCGAGTTGGACCGACTTATGGCCAATTTACTCTTTTGAATTCTCTAGGGGATGAACCCAGATTTCTGGAAAAGGAGTCAACGTGGGCGAAAAAAAATGATTAGGATTTGTGGACAATACTATTCTCCATCGTTTTCCATCCCCAGAATTTTTAACAGAGCGAGTTGGACCGACTTATGGCCAATTTACTCTTTTGAATTCTCTAGGGGATGAACCCAGATTTCTGGAAAAGGAGTCAACGTGGGCGAAAAAAAATGATTAGGATTTGTGGACAATACTATTCTCCATCGTTTTCCATCCCCAGAATTTTTAACAGAGCGAGTTGGACCGACTTATGGCCAATTTACTCTTTTGAATTCTCTAGGGGATGAACCCAGATTTCTGGAAAAGGAGTCAACGTGGGCGAAAAAAAATGATTAGGATTTGTGGACAATACTATTCTCCATCGTTTTCCATCCCCAGAATTTTTAACAGAGCGAGTTGGACCGACTTATGGCCAATTTACTCTTTTGAATTCTCTAGGGGATGAACCCAGATTTCTGGAAAAGGAGTCAACGTGGGCGAAAAAAATGATTAGGATTTGTGGACAATACTATTCTCCATCGTTTTCCATCCCCAGAATTTTTAACAGAGCGAGTTGGACCGACCTATGGCCAATTTACTCTTTTGAATTCTCTAGGGGATGAACCCAGATTTCTGGAAAAGGAGTCAACGTGGGCGAAAAAAATGATTAGGATTTGTGGACAATACTATTCTCCATCGTTCTCCATCCCCAGAATTTTTAACAGAGCGAGTTGGACCGACTTATGGCCAATTTACTCTTTTGAATTCTCTAGGGGATGAACCCAGATTTCTGGAAAAGGAGTCAACGTGGGCGAAAAAAAATGATTAGGATTTGTGGACAATACTATTCTCCATCGTTTTCCATCCCCAGAATTTTTAACAGAGCGAGTTGGACCGACTTATGGCCAATTTACTCTTTTGAATTCTCTAGGGGATGAACCCAGATTTCTGGAAAAGGAGTCAACGTGGGCGAAAAAAAATGATTAGGATTTGTGGACAATACTATTCTCCATCGTTTTCCATCCCCAGAATTTTTAACAGAGCGAGTTGGACCGACTTATGGCCAATTTACTCTTTTGAATTCTTTAGGGGATGAACCCAGATTTCTGGAAAAGCAGTCAACGTGGGCGAAAAAAAATGATTAGGATTTGTGGACAATACTATTCTCCATCGTTCTCCATCCCCAGAATTTTTAACAGAGCGAGTTGGACCGACTTATGGCCAATTTACTCTTTTGAATTCTCTAGGGGGTGAACCCAGATTTCTGGAAAAGGAGTCAACGTGGGCGAAAAAAATGATTAGGATTTGTGGACAATACTATTCTCCATCGTTTTCCATCCCCAGAATTTTTAACAGAGCGAGTTGGACCGACTTATGGCCAATTTACTCTTTTGAATTCTCTAGGGGATGAACCCAGATTTCTGGAAAAGGAGTCAACGTGGGCGAAAAAAAATGATTAGGATTTGTGGACAATACTATTCTCCATCGTTTTCCATCCCCAGAATTTTTAACAGAGCGAGTTGGACCGACTTATGGCCAATTTACTCTTTTGAATTCTCTGGGGGATGAATCCAGATTTCTGGAAAAGGAGTCAACGTGGGCGAAAAAAAATGATTAGGATTTGTGGACAATACTATTCTCCATCGTTTTCCATCCCCAGAATTTTTAACAGAGCGAGTTGGACCGACTTATGGCCAATTTACTCTTTTGAATTCTCCAGGGGATGAACCCAGATTTCTGGAAAAGGAGTCAACGTGGGCGAAAAAAATTATTAGGATTTGTGGACAATACTATTCTCCATCGTTTTCCATCCCCAGAATTTTTAACAGAGCGAGTTGGACCGACTTATGGCCAATTTACTCTTTTGAATTCTCTAGGGGATGAACCCAGATTTCTGGAAAAGGAGTCAACGTGGGCGAAAAAAATGATTAGGATTTGTGGACAATACTATTCTCCATCGTTCTCCATCCCCAGAATTTTTAACAGAGCGAGTTGGACCGACTTATGGCCAATTTAATCTTTTGAATTCTCTAGGGGATGAACCCAGATTTCTGGAAAAGGAGTCAAAGTGGGCGAAACAAAATGATTAGGATTTGTGGACAATACTAATCTCCATCGTTTTCCATCCCCAGAATTTTTAACAGAGCGAGTTGGACCGACTTATGGCCAATTTACTCTTTTGAATTCTCTAGGGGATGAACCCAGATTTCTGGAAAAGGAGTCAACGTGGGCGAAAAAAAATGATTAGGATTTGTGGACAATACTATTCTCCATCGTTCTCCATCCCCAGAATTTTTAACAGAGCGAGTTGGACCGACTTATGGCCAATTTACTCTTTTGAATTCTCTAGGGGATGAACCCAGATTTCTGGAAAAGGAGTCAACGTGGGCGAAAAAAATGATTAGGATTTGTGGACAATACTATTCTCCATCGTTTTCCATCCCCAGAATTTTTAACAGAGCGAGTTGGACCGACTTATGGCCAATTTACTCTTTTGAATTCTCTAGGGGATGAACCCAGATTTCTGGAAAAGGAGTCAACGTGGGCGAAAAAAATGATTAAGATTTGTGGACAATACTATTCTCCATCGTTCTCCATCCCCAGAATTTTTAACAGAGCGAGTTGGACCGACTTATGGCCAATTTACTCTTTTGAATTCTCTAGGGGATGAACCCAGATTTCTGGAAAAGGAGTCAACGTGAGCGAAAAAAATGATTAGGATTTGTGGACAATACTATTCTCCATCGTTCTCCATCCCCAGAATTTTTAACAGAGCGAGTTGGACCGACTTATGGCCAATTTACTCTTTTGAATTCTCTAGGGGATGAACCCAGATTTCTGGAAAAGGAGTCAACGTGGGCGAAAAAAAATGATTAGGATTTGTGGACAATACTATTCTCCATCGTTTTCCATCCCCAGAATTTTTAACAGAGCGAGTTGGACCGACTTATGGCCAATTTACTCTTTTGAATTCTCTAGGGGATGAACCCAGATTTCTGGAAAAGGAGTCAACGTGGGCGAAAAAAATGATTAGGATTTGTGGACAATACTATTCTCCATCGTTTTCCATCCCCAGAATTTTTAACAGAGCGAGTTGGACCGACTTATGGCCAATTTACTCTTTTGAATTCTCTAGGGGATGAACCCAGATTTCTGGAAAAGGAGTCAACGTGGGCGAAAAAAAATGATTAGGATTTGTGGACAATACTATTCTCCATCGTTCTCCATCCCCAGAATTTTTAACAGAGCGAGTTGGACCGACTTATGGCCAATTTACTCTTTTGAATTCTCTAGGGGATGAACCCAGATTTCTGGAAAAGGAGTCAACGTGGGCGAAAAAAAATGATTAGGATTTGTGGACAATACTATTCTCCATCGTTTTCCATCCCCAGAATTTTTAACAGAGCGAGTTGGACCGACTTATGGCCAATTTACTCTTTTGAATTCTCTAGGGGATGAACCCAGATTTCTGGAAAAGGAGTCAACGTGGGCGAAAAAAATGATTAGGATTTGTGGACAATACTATTCTCCATCGTTTTCCATCCCCAGAATTTTTAACAGAGCGAGTTGGACCGACTTATGGCCAATTTACTCTTTTGAATTCTCTAGGGGATGAACCCAGATTTCTGGAAAAGGAGTCAACGTGGGCGAAAAAAATGATTAGGATTTGTGGACAATACTATTCTCCATCGTTCTCCATCCCCAGAATTTTTAACAGAGCGAGTTGGACCGACTTATGGCCAATTTACTCTTTTGAATTCTCTAGGGGATGAACCCAGATTTCTGGAAAAGGAGTCAACGTGGGCGAAAAAAAATGATTAGGATTTGTGGACAATACTATTCTCCATCGTTCTCCATCCCCAGAATTTTTAACAGAGCGAGTTGGACCGACTTATGGCCAATTTACTCTTTTGAATTCTCTAGGGGATGAACCCAGATTTCTAGAAAAGGAGTCAACGTGGGCGAAAAAAAATGATAAGGATTTGTGGACAATACTATTCTCCATCGTTCTCCATCCCCAGAATTTTTAACAGAGCGAGTTGGACCGACTTATGGCCAATTTACTCTTTTGAATTCTCTAGGGGATGAACCCAGATTTCTGGAAAAGGAGTCAACGTGGGCGAAAAAAAATGATTAGGATTTGTGGACAATACTATTCTCCATCGTTCTCCATCCCCAGAATTTTTAACAGAGCGAGTTGGACCGACTTATGGCCAATTTACTCTTTTGAATTCTCTAGGGGATGAACCCAGATTTCTGGAAAAGGAGTCAACGTGGGCGAAAAAAATGATTAGGATTTGTGGACAATACTATTCTCCATCGTTCTCCATCCCCAGAATTTTTAACAGAGCGAGTTGGACCGACTTATGGCCAATTTACTCTTTTGAATTCTCTAGGGGATGAACCCAGATTTCTGGAAAAGGAGTCAACGTGGGCGAAAAAAAATGATTAGGATTTGTGGACAATACTATTCTCCATCGTTCTCCATCCCCAGAATTTTTAACAGAGCGAGTTGGACCGACTTATGGCCAATTTACTCTTTTGAATTCTCTAGGGGATGAACCCAGATTTCTGTAAAAGGAGTCAACGTGGGCGAAAAAAAATGATTAGGATTTGTGGACAATACTATTCTCCATCGTTTTTCATCCCCAGAATTTTTAACAGAGCGAGTTGGACCGACTTATGGCCAATTTACTGTTTTGAATTCTCTAGGGGATGAACCCAGATTTCTGGAAAAGGAGTCAACGTGGGCGAAAAAAAAATGATTAGGATTTGTGGACAATACTATTCTCCATCGTTTTCCATCCCCAGAATTTTTAACAGAGCGAGTTGGACCGACTTATGGCCAATTTACTCTTTTGAATTCTCTAGGGGATGAACCCAGATTTCTGGAAAAGGAGTCAACGTGGGCGAAAAAAAATGATTAGGATTTGTGGACAATACTATTCTCCATCGTTCTCCATCCCCAGAATTTTTAACAGAGCGAGTTGGACCGACTTATGGCCAATTTACTCTTTTGAATTCTCTAGGGGATGAACCCAGATTTCTGGAAAAGGAGTCAACGTGGGCGAAAAAAAATGATTAGGATTTGTGGACAATACTATTCTCCATCGTTTTCCATCCCCAGAATTTTTAACAGAGCGAGTTGGACCGACTTATGGCCAATTTACTCTTTTGAATTCTCTAGGGGATGAACCCAGATTTCTGGAAAAGGAGTCAACGTGGGCGAAAAAAATGATTAGGATTTGTGGACAATACTATTCTCCATCGTTCTCCATCCCCAGAATTTTTAACAGAGCGAGTTGGACCGACTTATGGCCAATTTACTCTTTTGAATTCTCTAGGGGATGAACCCAGATTTCTGGAAAAGGAGTCAACGTGGGCGAAAAAAATGATTAGGATTTGTGGACAATACTATTCTCCATCGTTCTCCATCCCCAGAATTTTTAACAGAGCGAGTTGGACCGACTTATGGCCAATTTACTCTTTTGAATTCTCTAGGGGATGAACCATGATTTCTGGAAAAGGAGTCAACGTGGGCGAAAAAAAAATGATTAGGATTTGTGGACAATACTATTCTCCATCGTTCTCCATCCCCAGAACCGGACCGACTGATGGCCAACTCCTTTTCCAGAAATCTGGGTTCATCCCCTAGAGAATTCAAAAGAGTAAATTGGCCATAAGTCGGTCCAACTCGCTCTGTTAAAAATTCTGGGGATGGAAAACGATGGAGAATAGTATTGTCCACAAATCCTAATCATTTTTTTTCGCCCACGTTGACTCCTTTTCCAGAAATCTGGGTTCATCCCCTAGAGAATTCAAAAGAGTAAATTGGCCATAAGTCGGTCCAACTCGCTCTGTTAAAAATTCTGGGGATGGAAAACGATGGAGAATAGTATTGTCCACAAATCCTAATCATTTTTTTTCGCCCACGTTGACTCCTTTTCCAGAAATCTGGGTTCATCCCCTAGAGAAATCAAAAAAGTAAATTGTCCATAAGTCGGTCCAACTCGCTCTGTTAAAAATTCTGGGGATGGAAAACGATGGAGAATAGTATTGTCCACAAATCCTAATCATTTTTTTCGCCCACGTTGACTCCTTTTCCAGAAATCTGGGTTCATCCCCTAGAGAATTCAAAAGAGTAAATTGGCCATAAGTCGGTCCAACTCGCTCTGTTAAAAATTCTGGGTATGGAGAACGATGGAGAATAGTATTGTCCACAAATCCTAATCATTTTTTTCGCCAGCGTTGACTCCTTTTCCAGAAATCTGGGTTCATCCCCTAGAGAATTCAAAAGAGTAAATTGGCCATAAGTCGGTCCAACTCGCTCTGTTAAAAATTCTGGGGATGGAAAACGATGGAGAATAGTATTGTCCACAAATCCTAATCATTTTTTTTCGCCCACGTTGACTCCTTTTCCAGAAATCTGGGTTCATCCCCTAGAGAATTCAAAAGAGTAAATTGGCCATAAGTCGGTCCAACTCGCTCTGTTAAAAATTCTGGGGATGGAAAACGATGGAGAATAGTATTGTCCACAAATCCTAATCGTTTTTTTTCGCCCACGTTGACTCCTTTTCCAGAAATCTGGGTTCATCCCCTAGAGAATTCAAAAGAGTAAATTGGCCATAAGTCGGTCCAACTCGCTCTGTTAAAAATTCTGGGGATGGAGAACGATGGAGAATAGTATTGTCCACAAATCCTAATCATTTTTTTCGCCCACGTTGACTCCTTTTCCAGAAATCTGGGTTCATCCCCTAGAGAATTCAAAAGAGTAAATTGGCCATAAGTCGGTCCAACTCGCTCTGCTAAAAATTCTGGGGATGGAAAACGATGGAGAATAGTATTGTCCACAAATCCTAATCATTTTTTTCGCCCACGTTGACTCCTTTTCCAGAAATCTGGGTTCATCCCCTAGAGAATTCAAAAGAGTAAATTGGCCACAAGTCGGTCCAACTCGCTCTGTTAAAAATTCTGGGGATGGAAAATCTGGGTTCATCCCCTAGAGAATTCAAAAGAGTAAATTGGCCATAAGTCGGTCCAACTCGCTCTGTTACAAATTCTGGGGATGGAAAACGATGGAGAATAGTATTGTCCACAAATCCTAATCATTTTTTTTCGCCCACGTTGACTCCTTTTCCAGAAATCTGGGTTCATCCCCTAGAGAATTCAAAAGAGTAAATTGGCCATAAGTCGGTCCAACTCGCTCTGTTAAAAATTCTGGGGATGGAGAACGATGGAGAATAGTATTGTCCACAAATCCTAATCATTTTTTTCGCCCACGTTGACTCCTTTTCCAGAAATCTGGGTTCATCCCCTAGAGAATTCAAAAGAGTAAATTGGCCATAAGTCGGTCCAACTCGCTCTGTTAAAAATTCTGGGGATGGAAAACGATGGAGAATAGTATTGTCCACAAATCCTTATCATTTTTTTCGCCCACGTTGACTCCTTTTCCAGAAATCTGGGTTCATCCCCTAGAGAATTCAAAAGAGTAAATTGGCCATAAGTCGGTCCAACTCGCTCTGTTAAAAATTCTGGGGATGGAAAACGATGGAGAATAGTATTGTCCACAAATCCTAATCATTTTTTTTCGCCCACGTTGACTCCTTTTCCAGAAATCAGGGTTCATCCCCTAGAGAATTCAAAAGAGTAAATTGGCCATAAGTCGCTCCAACTCGCTCTGTTAAAAATTCTGGGGATGGAGAACGATGGAGAATAGTATTGTCCACAAATCCTAATCATTTCTTTCGCTCACGTTGACTCCTTTTCCAGAAATCTGGGTTCATCCCCTAGAGAATTCAAAAGAGTAAATTGGCCATAAGTCGGTCCAACTCGCTCTGTTAAAAATTCTGGGGATGGAGAACGATGGAGAATAGTATTGTCCACAAATCCTAATCATTTTTTTCGCCCACGTTGACTCCTTTTCCAGAAATCTGGGTTCATCCCCTAGAGAATTCAAAAGAGTAAATTGGCCATAAGTCGGTCCAACTCGCTCTGTTAAAAATTCTGGGGATGGAAAACGATGGAGAATAGTATTGTCCACAAATCCTAATCATTTTTTTCGCCCACGTTGACTCCTTTTCCAGAAATCTGGGTTCATCCCCTAGAGAATTCAAAAGAGTAAATTGGCCATAAGTCGGTCCAACTCGCTCTGTTAAAAATTCTGGGGATGGAGAACGATGGAGAATAGTATTGTCCACAAATCCTAATCATTTTTTTTCGCCCACGTTGACTCCTTTTCCAGAAATCTGGGTTCATCCCCTAGAGAATTCAAAAGAGTAAATTGGCCATAAGTCGGTCCAACTCGCTCTGTTAAAAATTCTGGGGATGGAAAACGATGGAGATTAGTATTGTCCACAAATCCTAATCATTTTGTTTCGCCCACGTTGACTCCTTTTCCAGAAATCTGGGTTCATCCCCTAGAGAATTCAAAAGAGTAAATTGGCCATAAGTCGGTCCAACTCGCTCTGTTAAAAATTCTGGGGATGGAGAACGATGGAGAATAGTATTATCCACAAATCCTAATAATTTTTTTCGCCCACGTTGACTCCTTTTCCAGAAATCTGGGTTCATCCCCTAGAGAATTCAAAAGAGTAAATTGGCCATAAGTCGGTCCAACTCGCTCTGTTAAAAATTCTGGGGATGGAAAACGATGAAGAATAGTATTGTCCACAAATCCTAATAATTTTTTTCGCCCACGTTGACTCCTTTTCCAGAAATCTGGGTTCATCCCCTGGAGAATTCAAAAGAGTAAATTGGCCATAAGTCGGTCCAACTCGCTCTGTTAAAAATTCTGGGGATGGAAAACGATGGAGAATAGTATTGTCCACAAATCCTAATCATTTTTTTTCGCCCACGTTGACTCCTTTTCCAGAAATCTGGGTTCATCCCCCAGAGAATTCAAAAGAGTAAATTGGCCATAAGTCGGTCCAACTCGCTCTGTTAAAAATTCTGGGGATGGAAAACGATGGAGAATAGTATTGTCCACAAATCCTAATCATTTTTTTTCGCCCACGTTGACTCCTTTTCCAGAAATCTGGGTTCATCCCCTAGAGAATTCAAAAGAGTAAATTGGCCATAAGTCGGTCCAACTCGCTCTGTTAAAAATTCTGGGGATGGAAAACGATGGAGAATAGTATTGTCCACAAATCCTAATCATTTTTTTTCGCCCACGTTGACTCCTTTTCCAGAAATCTGGGTTCACCCCCTAGAGAATTCAAAAGAGTAAATTGGCCATAAGTCGGTCCAACTCGCTCTGTTAAAAATTCTGGGGATGGAGAACGATGGAGAATAGTATTGTCCACAAATCCTAATCATTTTTTTTCGCCCACGTTGACTCCTTTTCCAGAAATCTGGGTTCATCCCCTAAAGAATTCAAAAGAGTAAATTGGCCATAAGTCGGTCCAACTCGCTCTGTTAAAAATTCTGGGGATGGAAAACGATGGAGAATAGTATTGTCCACAAATCCTAATCATTTTTTTTCGCCCACGTTGACTCCTTTTCCAGAAATCTGGGTTCATCCCCTAGAGAATTCAAAAGAGTAAATTGGCCATAAGTCGATCCAACTCGCTCTGTTAAAAATCCTGGGGATGGAAAACGATGGAGAATAGTATTGTCCACAAATCCTAATCATTTTTTTTCGCCCACGTTGACTCCTTTTCCAGAAATCTGGGTTCATCCCCTAGAGAATTCAAAAGAGTAAATTGGCCATAAGTCGGTCCAACTCGCTCTGTTAAAAATTCTGGGGATGGAGAACGATGGAGAATAGTATTGTCCACAAATCCTAATCATTTTTTTCGCCCACGTTGACTCCTTTTCCAGAAATCTGGGTTCATCCCCTAGAGAATTCAAAAGAGTAAATTGGCCATAAGTCGGTCCAACTCGCTCTGTTAAAAATTCTGGGGATGGAAAACGATGGAGAATAGTATTGTCCACAAATCCTAATCATTTTTTTCGCCCACGTTGACTCCTTTTCCAGAAATCTGGGTTCATCCCCTAGAGAATTCAAAAGAGTAAATTGGCCATAAGTCGGTCCAACTCGCTCTGTTAAAAATTCTGGGGATGGAAAATCTGGGTTCATCCCCTAGAGAATTCAAAAGAGTAAATTGGCCATAAGTCGGTCCAACTCGCTCTGTTAAAAATTCTGGGGATGGAAAACGATGGAGAATAGTATTGTCCACAAATCCTAATCATTTTTTTTCGCCCACGTTGACTCCTTTTCCAGAAATCTGGGTTCATCCCCTAGAGAATTCAAAAGAGTAAATTGGCCATAAGTCGGTCCAACTCGCTCTGTTAAAAATTCTGGGGATGGAAAACGATGGAGAATAGTATTGTCCACAAATCCTAATCATTTTTTTTTGCCCACGTTGACTCCTTTTCCAGAAATCTGGGTTCATCCCCTAGAGAATTCAAAAGAGTAAATTGGCCATAAGTCGGTCCAACTCGCTCTGTTAAAAATTCTGGGGATGGAAAACGATGGAGAATAGTATTGTCCACAAATCCTAATCATTTTTTTCGCCCACGTTGACTCCTTTTCCAGAAATCTGGGTTCATCCCCTAGAGAATTCAAAAGAGTAAATTGGCCATAAGTCGGTCCAACTCGCTCTGTTAAAAATTCTGGGGATGGAGAACGATGGAGAATAGTATTGTCCACAAATCCTAATCATTTTTTTCGCCAACGTTGACTCCTTTTCCAGAAATCTGGGTTCATCCCCTAGAGAATTCAAAAGAGTAAATTGGCCATAAGTCGGTCCAACTCGCTCTGTTAAAAATTCTGGGGATGGAAAACGATGGAGAATAGTATTGTCCACAAATCCTAATCATTTTTTTTCGCCCACGTTGACTCCTTTTCCAGAAATCTGGGTTCATCCCCTAGAGAATTCAAAAGAGTAAATTGGCCATAAGTCGGTCCAACTCGCTCTGTTAAAAATTCTGGGGATGGAAAACGATGGAGAATAGTATTGTCCACAAATCCTAATCATTTTTTTTCGCCCACGTTGACTCCTTTTCCAGAAATCTGGGTTCATCCCCTAGAGAATTCAAAAGAGTAAATTGGCCATAAGTCGGTCCAACTCGCTCTGTTAAAAATTCTGGGGATGGAGAACGATGGAGAATAGTATTGTCCACAAATCCTAATCATTTTTTTCGCCCACGTTGACTCCTTTTCCAGAAATCTGGGTTCATCCCCTAGAGAATTCAAAAGAGTAAATTGGCCATAAGTCGGTCCAACTCGCTCTGTTAAAAATTCTGGGGATGGAAAACGATGGAGAATAGTATTGTCCACAAATCCTAATCATTTTTTTCGCCCACGTTGACTCCTTTTCCAGAAATCTGGGTTCATCCCCTAGAGAATTCAAAAGAGTAAATTGGCCATAAGTCGGTCCAACTCGCTCTGTTAAAAATTCTGGGGATAGAAAACGATGGAGAATAGTATTGTCTACAAATCCTAATCATTTTTTTTCGCCCACGTTGACTCCTTTTCCAGAAATCAGGGTTCATCCCCTAGAGAATTCAAAAGAGTAAATTGGCCATAAGTCGGTCCAACTCGCTCTGTTAAAAATTCTGGGGATGGAGAACGATGGAGAATAGTATTGTCCACAAATCCTAATCATTTTTTTCGCTCACGTTGACTCCTTTTCCAGAAATCTGGGTTCATCCCCTAGAGAATTCAAAAGAGTAAATTGGCCATAAGTCGGTCCAACTCGCTCTGTTAAAAATTCTGGGGATGGAGAACGATGGAGAATAGTATTGTCCACAAATCCTAATCATTTTTTTCGCCCACGTTGACTCCTTTTCCAGAAATCTGGGTTCATCCCCTAGAGAATTCAAAAGAGTAAATTGGCCATAAGTCGGTCCAACTCGCTCTGTTAAAAATTCTGGGGATGGAAAACGATGGAGAATAGTATTGTCCACAAATCCTAATCATTTTTTTCGCCCACGTTGACTCCTTTTCCAGAAATCTGGGTTCATCCCCTAGAGAATTCAAAAGAGTAAATTGGCCATAAGTCGGTCCAACTCGCTCTGTTAAAAATTCTGGGGATGGAGAACGATGGAGAATAGTATTGTCCACAAATCCTAATCATTTTTTTTCGCCCACGTTGACTCCTTTTCCAGAAATCTGGGTTCATCCCCTAGAGAATTCAAAAGAGTAAATTGGCCATAAGTCGGTCCAACTCGCTCTGTTAAAAATTCTGGGGATGGAAAACGATGGAGATTAGTATTGTCCACAAATCCTAATCATTTTGTTTCGCCCACGTTGACTCCTTTTCCAGAAATCTGGGTTCATCCCCTAGAGAATTCAAAAGAGTAAATTGGCCATAAGTCGGTCCAACTCGCTCTGTTAAAAATTCTGGGGATGGAGAACGATGGAGAATAGTATTGTCCACAAATCCTAATCATTTTTTTCGCCCACGTTGACTCCTTTTCCAGAAATCTGGGTTCATCCCCTAGAGAATTCAAAAGAGTAAATTGGCCATAAGTCGGTCCAACTCGCTCTGTTAAAAATTCTGGGGATGGAAAACGATGGAGAATAGTATTGTCCACAAATCCTAATAATTTTTTTCGCCCACGTTGACTCCTTTTCCAGAAATCTGGGTTCATCCCCTGGAGAATTCAAAAGAGTAAATTGGCCATAAGTCGGTCCAACTCGCTCTGTTAAAAATTCTGGGGATGGAAAACGATGGAGAATAGTATTGTCCACAAATCCTAATCATTTTTTTTCGCCCACGTTGACTCCTTTTCCAGAAATCTGGGTTCATCCCCCAGAGAATTCAAAAGAGTAAATTGGCCATAAGTCGGTCCAACTCGCTCTGTTAAAAATTCTGGGGATGGAAAACGATGGAGAATAGTATTGTCCACAAATCCTAATCATTTTTTTTCGCCCACGTTGACTCCTTTTCCAGAAATCTGGGTTCATCCCCTAGAGAATTCAAAAGAGTAAATTGGCCATAAGTCGGTCCAACTCGCTCTGTTAAAAATTCTGGGGATGGAAAACGATGGAGAATAGTATTGTCCACAAATCCTAATCATTTTTTTCGCCCACGTTGACTCCTTTTCCAGAAATCTGGGTTCACCCCCTAGAGAATTCAAAAGAGTAAATTGGCCATAAGTCGGTCCAACTCGCTCTGTTAAAAATTCTGGGGATGGAGAACGATGGAGAATAGTATTGTCCACAAATCCTAATCATTTTTTTTCGCCCACGTTGACTCCTTTTCCAGAAATCTGGGTTCATCCCCTAAAGAATTCAAAAGAGTAAATTGGCCATAAGTCGGTCCAACTCGCTCTGTTAAAAATTCTGGGGATGGAAAACGATGGAGAATAGTATTGTCCACAAATCCTAATCATTTTTTTTCGCCCACGTTGACTCCTTTTCCAGAAATCTGGGTTCATCCCCTAGAGAATTCAAAAGAGTAAATTGGCCATAAGTCGATCCAACTCGCTCTGTTAAAAATTCTGGGGATGGAAAACGATGGAGAATAGTATTGTCCACAAATCCTAATCATTTTTTTTCGCCCACGTTGACTCCTTTTCCAGAAATCTGGGTTCATCCCCTAGAGAATTCAAAAGAGTAAATTGGCCATAAGTCGGTCCAACTCGCTCTGTTAAAAATTCTGGGGATGGAGAACGATGGAGAATAGTATTGTCCACAAATCCTAATCATTTTTTTCGCCCACGTTGACTCCTTTTCCAGAAATCTGGGTTCATCCCCTAGAGAATTCAAAAGAGTAAATTGGCCATAAGTCGGTCCAACTCGCTCTGTTAAAAATTCTGGGGATGGAAAACGATGGAGAATAGTATTGTCCACAAATCCTAATCATTTTTTTCGCCCACGTTGACTCCTTTTCCAGAAATCTGGGTTCATCCCCTAGAGAATTCAAAAGAGTAAATTGGCCATAAGTCGGTCCAACTCGCTCTGTTAAAAATTCTGGGGATGGAAAACGATGGAGAATAGTATTGTCCACAAATCCTAATCATTTTTTTCGCCCACGTTGACTCCTTTTCCAGAAATCTGGGTTCATCCCCTAGAGAATTCAAAAGAGTAAATTGGCCATAAGTCGGTCCAACTCGCTCTGTTAAAAATTCTGGGGATGGAGAACGATGGAGAATAGTATTGTCCACAAATCCTAATCATTTTTTTCGCTCACGTTGACTCCTTTTCCAGAAATCTGGGTTCATCCCCTAGAGAATTCAAAAGAGTAAATTGGCCATAAGTCGGTCCAACTCGCTCTGTTAAAAATTCTGGGGATGGAGAACGATGGAGAATAGTATTGTCCACAAATCCTAATCATTTTTTTCGCCCACGTTGACTCCTTTTCCAGAAATTTGGGTTCATCCCCTAGAGAATTCAAAAGAGTAAATTGGCCATAAGTCGGTCCAACTCGCTCTGTTAAAAATTCTGGGGATGGAAAACGATGGAGAATAGTATTGTCCACAAATCCTAATCATTTTTTTCGCCCACGTTGACTCCTTTTCCAGAAATCTGGGTTCATCCCCTAGAGAATTCAAAAGAGTAAATTGGCCATAAGTCGGTCCAACTCGCTCTGTTAAAAATTCTGGGGATGGAGAACGATGGAGAATAGTATTGTCCACAAATCCTAATCATTTTTTTTCGCCCACGTTGACTCCTTTTCCAGAAATCTGGGTTCATCCCCTAGAGAATTCAAAAGAGTAAATTGGCCATAAGTCGGTCCAACTCGCTCTGTTAAAAATTCTGGGGATGGAGAACGATGGAGAATAGTATTGTCCACAAATCCTAATCATTTTTTTCGCTCACGTTGACTCCTTTTCCAGAAATCTGGGTTCATCCCCTAGAGAATTCAAAAGAGTAAATTGGCCATAAGTCGGTCCAACTCGCTCTGTTAAAAATTCTGGGGATGGAGAACGATGGAGAATAGTATTGTCCACAAATCCTAATCATTTTTTTTCGCCCACGTTGACTCCTTTTCCAGAAATCTGGGTTCATCCCCTAGAGAATTCAAAAGAGTAAATTGGCCATAAGTCGGTCCAACTCGCTCTGTTAAAAATTCTGGGGATGGAAAACGATGGAGAATAGTATTGTCCACAAATCCTAATCATTTTTGTTCGCCCACGTTGACTCCTTTTCCAGAAATCTGGGTTCATCCCCTAGAGAATTCAAAAGAGTAAATTGGCCATAAGTCGGTCCAACTCGCTCTGTTAAAAATTCTGGGGATGGAGAACGATGGAGAATAGTATTGTCCACAAATCCTTATCATTTTTTTCGCCCACGTTGACTCCTTTTCCAGAAATCTGGGTTCATCCCCTAGAGAATTCAAAAGAGTAAATTGGCCATAAGTCGGTCCAACTCGCTCTGTTAAAAATTCTGGGGATGGAAAACGATGGAGAATAGTATTGTCCACAAATCCTAATCATTTTTTTCGCCCACGTTGACTCCTTTTCCAGAAATCTGGGTTCATTCCCTAGAGAATTCAAAAGAGTAAATTGGCCATAAGTCGGTCCAACTCGCTCTGTTAAAAATTCTGGGGATGGAAAACGATGGAGAATAGTATTGTCCACAAATCCTAATCATTTTTTTTCGCCCACGTTGACTCCTTTTCCAGAAATCTGGGTTCATCCCCCAGAGAATTCAAAAGAGTAAATTGGCCATAAGTCGGTCCAACTCGCTCTGTTAAAAATTCTGGGGATGGAAAACGATGGAGAATAGTATTGTCCACAAATCCTAATCATTTTTTTTCGCCCACGTTGACTCCTTTTCCAGAAATCTGGGTTCATCCCCTAGAGAATTCAAAAGAGTAAATTGGCCATAAGTCGGTCCAACTCGCTCTGTTAAAAATTCTGGGGATGGAAAACGATGGAGAATAGTATTGTCCACAAATCCTAATCATTTTTTTCGCCCACGTTGACTCCTTTTCCAGAAATCTGGGTTCACCCCCTAGCGAATTCAAAAGAGTAAATTGGCCATAAGTCGGTCCAACTCGCTCTGTTAAAAATTCTGGGGATGGAGAACGATGGAGAATAGTATTGTCCACAAATCCTAATCATTTTTTTTCGCCCACGTTGACTCCTTTTCCAGAAATCTGGGTTCATCCCCTAAAGAATTCAAAAGAGTAAATTGGCCATAAGTCGGTCCAACTCGCTCTGTTAAAAATTCTGGGGATGGAAAACGATGGAGAATAGTATTGTCCACAAATCCTAATCATTTTTTTTCCCCACGTTGACTCCTTTTCCAGAAATCTGGGTTCATCCCCTAGAGAATTCAAAAGAGTAAATTGGCCATAAGTCGGTCCAACTCGCTCTGTTAAAAATTCTGGGGATGGAGAACGATGGAGAATAGTATTGTCCACAAATCCTAATCATTTTTTTCGCCCACGTTGACTCCTTTTCCAGAAATCTGGGTTCATCCCCTAGAGAATTCAAAAGAGTAAATTGGCCATAAGTCGGTCCAACTCGCTCTGTTAAAAATTCTGGGGATGGAGAACGATGGAGAATAGTATTGTCCACAAATCCTAATCATTTTTTTCGCTCACGTTGACTCCTTTTCCAGAAATCTGGGTTCATCCCCTAGAGAATTCAAAAGAGTAAATTGGCCATAAGTCGGTCCAACTCGCTCTGTTAAAAATTCTGGGGATGGAGAACGATGGAGAATAGTATTGTCCACAAATCCTAATCATTTTTTTCGCCCACGTTGACTCCTTTTCCAGAAATCTGGGTTCATCCCCTAGAGAATTCAAAAGAGTAAATTGGCCATAAGTCGGTCCAACTCGCTCTGTTAAAAATTCTGGGGATGGAAAACGATGGAGAATAGTACTGTCCACAAATCCTAATCATTTTTTTCGCCCACGTTGACTCCTTTTCCAGAAATCTGGGTTCATCCCCTAGAGAATTCAAAAGAGTAAATTGGCCATAAGTCGGTCCAACTCGCTCTGTTAAAAATTCTGGGGATGGAGAACGATGGAGAATAGTATTGTCCACAAATCCTAATCATTTTTTTCGCTCACGTTGACTCCTTTTCCAGAAATCTGGGTTCATCCCCTAGAGAATTCAAAAGAGTAAATTGGCCATAAGTCGGTCCAACTCGCTCTGTTAAAAATTCTGGGGATGGAGAACGATGGAGAATAGTATTGTCCACAAATCCTAATCATTTTTTTCGCCCACGTTGACTCCTTTTCCAGAAATCTGGGTTCATCCCCTAGAGAATTCAAAAGAGTAAATTGGCCATAAGTCGGTCCAACTCGCTCTGTTAAAAATTCTGGGGATGGAAAACGATGGAGAATAGTATTGTCCACAAATCCTAATCATTTTTTTCGCTCACGTTGACTCCTTTTCCAGAAATCTGGGTTCATCCCCTAGAGAATTCAAAAGAGTAAATTGGCCATAAGTCGGTCCAACTCGCTCTGTTAAAAATTCTGGGGATGGAGAACGATGGAGAATAGTATTGTCCACAAATCCTAATCATTTTTTTCGCCCACGTTGACTCCTTTTCCAGAAATCTGGGTTCATCCCCTAGAGAATTCAAAAGAGTAAATTGGCCATAAGTCGGTCCAACTCGCTCTGTTAAATATTCTGGGGATGGAAAACGATGGAGAATAGTATTGTCCACAAATCCTAATCATTTTTTTCGCCCACGTTGACTCCTTTTCCAGAAATCTGGGTTCATCCCCTAGAGAATTCAAAAGAGTAAATTGGCCATAAGTCGGTCCAACTCGCTCTGTTAAAAATTCTGGGGATGGAGAACGATGGAGAATAGTATTGTCCACAAATCCTAATCATTTTTTTTCGCCCACGTTGACTCCTTTTCCAGAAATCTGGGTTCATCCCCTAGAGAATTCAAAAGAGTAAATTGGCCATAAGTCGGCCCAACTCGCTCTGTTAAAAATTCTGGGGATGGAAAACGACGGAGAATAGTATTGTCCACAAATCCTAATCATTTTTTTTCGCCCACGTTGACTCCTTTTCCAGAAATCTGGGTTCATCCCCTAGAGAATTCAAAAGAGTAAATTGGCCATAAGTCGGTCCAACTCGCTCTGTTAAAAATTCTGGGGATGGAAAACGATGGAGAATAGTATTGTCCACAAATCCTAATCATTTTTTTTCGCCCACGTTGACTCCTTTTCCAGAAATCTGGGTTCATCCCCTAGAGAATTCAAAAGAGTAAATTGGCCATAAGTCGGTCCAACTCGCTCTGTTAAAAATTCTGGGGATGGAGAACGATGGAGAATAGTATTGTCCACAAATCCTAATCATTTTTTTTCGCCCACGTTGACTCCTTTTCCAGAAATCTGGGTTCATCCCCTAGAGAATTCAAAAGAGTAAATTGGCATAAGTCGGTCCAACTCGCTCTGTTAAAAATTCTGGGGATGGAGAACGATGGAGAATAGTATTGTCCACAAATCCTAATCATTTTTTTTCGCCCACGTTGACTTCTTTTCCAGAAATCTGGGTTCATCCCCTAGAGAATTCAAAAGAGTAAATTGGCCATAAGTCGGTCCAAATCGCTCTGTTAAAAATTCTGGGGATGGAAAACGACGGAGAATAGTATTGTCCACAAATCCTAATCATTTTTTTTCGCCCACGTTGACTCCTTTTCCAGAAATCTGGGTTCATCCCCTAGAGAATTCAAAAGAGTAAATTGGCCATAAGTCGGTCCAACTCGCTCTGTTAAAAATTCTGGGGATGGAAAACGATGGAGAATAGTATTGTCCACAAATCCTAATCATTTTTTTTCGCCCACGTTGACTCCTTTTCCAGAAATCTGGACTTATCCATGATTACAGCATTAACATTAGGTCTGTTAAGTAGTTAACATTGTTCTGTTAACATAACAGAATGTGTCTAGGGTTATAAATTTTAAAATTTAACTTCACACACATAAATATTTTAACGTTCTCTTAACCCTTAAATTATAGCACTAAGAAAGCACTGTTATCTATGCTAAAGTTTATGGAGGGCGCGATTCGAGGCCAAAGATAATGGCAAAATAAGAAGCGGTTCGAACGTGAAAAAATAGATGTAAGATGTAGTTTTTGTGGCCATGTAAAAAAAGGCGTAATTAAGCAACATTAACATTAAAATGTCTTTGGTTTGATTCCAAAATCTTTTGTATTTTCTTTTTTTTAAGCCAAAATCTGGGTCGATACGTGACATTTTGAACGTGAAATTTTTTCCATAATAATTGAACTGAATAATGATTAGAACAAAATCAAATTTACCGTTAATCCGAATAACATATTTCTGTTTGAACTCTTCCTTAGATTACAGACCATGCAAGAAAATGTTTTTCGAATAATTTTTATCATATATCACCTCTTTTCAGGAAGATAATATTAAAGAAAACATACAATAAAACATTTCCACAAATAAGAAATTACGTTTGTACAATTTTGCAGTCTGATTGTTCATCTAAGTGAAAACAATGTATGGGTTAATTTATAAAATTAGTAAAATCTAAATATTTCTCTATAATAACATCGCAAAATAATCAGCTTTTAATAACTTTTAATTTTTCGGTCACGGTGGACCTTTTAACCGATATGCCCATATGCTTCTAATTTTTTCCAGACATATGTATAAAAAACAAAGCTTCAAACAAAACAAGCTATATATTATAAATGATTAAAATCTGTTAAAAACTTTTGATTTTATTCACAAAAGTCGAAAAATTTTAATTAATTTAAATATTTCATAAAACGCAAAATTTGTATGGGAGCCCCCTTAAGAAGTGGTGATAAGGGGCAAATATGTCTCGAGAAATTGTTAAGGCGACTCCTTGGTTGTTATGGTACGTTTTCTTCAATATATTTCTGGTCTGTATTAAACATTTTGTATGGGAGCCCCTTAAGGAATGGACATTTTAAAATTTTGTTTTAAATGTTAGTTAAACGAGTCACTTTTGTTCTCGCAATCTAAAAGCAGGCAGTAATTTGAAAGAGTTTTGAACTCGTGTTTTAAAAACAGTCAGTTATTGTACTCAAACAAAACAAGCAAGTAAAAAAGTGCTGTCAGATTATTTTTTTTCGAAAAATCGTTCTGCTAATATAAAAAAACATCAACAAATGGCCCTGACTAATATTAATTAGTTGTTCTTTAGTATTTCAAAAAAAAAACTTGTACAATAAGTATTATACTTTTATGACTAATAAAACCCTGACTAATATAACCTGAATCTATTTTGAATTCTAGATAAATCTAATCATGCGAAATAAAGTATTTTCGCGTACTTTATTGTTCTCATAAAGTATAGAGTACAGTTACTCGAAATAACGTACAATACTTTATTGTAAAGTACGGTTGGCAAGCCTAGCTGTGATTATTGTATTTTATTAAAGTTTTTGATAATTTTAAATTAAAATAAATAAGATATTGTCCATAATTAAACAAAAATTGGCTAAAAATTTATTTATTTCATCACGTTCAGCGGTACGCTTTGATTTTTGATTAAAGTATTTTTTGACGTAAACGGTGGTATAATCTCCATTTTTGTTGTAATGTTGTATTTGTTGCAGTAACGATGCCACCTACTTATTGCACCATGATGAATTCTTAAATAGATATTGATGAAAACTTTCTTTAGAAACTGCCGCACAGTTGCTTAAGCCACCAAGCATATTATAGTTGGGCCTTTAATTGAAAATCTTTCATCGATATCGAACTTTTTACTTGTTTTTTTAAACCTTCATTGATATCTATGAGAAGTTTTTCAGAAATTCTTTTATCGATATCGATAAGAAGTTTCTTTAGGAAATCTTTCATTGATATCAATAAGAAGCTTCCTTACAAAATCTTTCATCGATATCGATAATAAGTTTCTTTACAAAATCTTTTTTTTATATCGAAGAGAAGTTTCTTTAGAAAATCTTTCATCGTTATCGATAAGACCATTCCTTACAATATCTATCATCGATATCGATGAGAAGTTTCTTTCATCAATACTGTTGAGGACTTTTGTTCCTTTATTGATATCGACTACAAGTTTTTCTTTTCTTTTTAAGAAATCGTGAAAATCGAGTTCAATCGACAATTTTTTAAAGAATATGTTTTAAATGATCTGATTTTTCTTTTTTAACTTACCTATCCAACGTCAATTCTTCCAATTGATTTAAATCACAGGCAATATACTCTAATGAAGCATCGGTTATACGTGGACACCATGACAGATCTAATGCACGCAATTTTTGTAAATTCTCCGCTATTAATTCGACACCGTCGTCAGTCAGTTTACTGCAACCCGAAAGACTTAATACCGTTAAATGTGGTAGAGAATGGACTGTAAAGAAATTTAAACATAAACCAGTTTTTAATTATTTCAATTTGATTAGCAATTTCAATAGCAAACAATGAATAACATTTTTGTGGTCATTACAAATCTTTTAAGGTTTCCCTCAATTTAAATCAAATAAAAGAAAAAATAAAACGAAACAAAATTAAATTAAATTCCTTTTCCAATCCTTTTTTATTGTTGAGGTTATAAAATATTTATTTGATGTTTTCAATTATTTTTCATCCAGTTTTATTTACAATTCAAAAAATTCTCCTTCTTTTTTGCATAAAAATAAATGAATATAAATCATAATTATAGCTGGCATATCATAAAAAAATATGATGATTTTGTTATATTGATTTTGTCAGTATTTTGTAAATGTGTGTCTGTCTCTCTTTCGTCTCCTTGTTACTCTTCTTGTATAACGTTTTTTATTACATCTTCTAGATTTCTAGTTCAATAGAACATTTTGTGGTTTAATTTATTGTGAAGTATGTAGATACAAACTCAGTATACTTTACAAATACGCTCAAGTGAATGTGTGTAACTGTGTGGGTTCAATTTTATGACCCACTATTCTTATAACAACACTACCACCTACTGGTGAAAACTATTACTGCCATAGATAATGGAAAATATAACAGTAAATGCCAGACATTTATTCTAAAATGGCCTCTAATTGTTTGTTTTTTTTACACTGGGATTTTTCCTAAGCTGCTAAGAACTGTCTAAGATGACTTTTTAAAGCGGCCATCAATATACAGTAATGCCCTTAAAATAATTTGTGTTAATACCATAGATCTGCGCTGAAAGTCGACTTAACCACCGGTAATATTTTAAAGCCAACGGCATCAACAAATTTTAAACCATAAAGCTTAAACATAAAATTCATTGATTTTTGTTATTATTAAGAAAATTTCTAAACGTGACTTCATTTAGCTGAAAATTTTTCAGCGCAACGAGTATTTCAAAATGAATGGCATCTTAATTAGTATTTTGTAGTTAATCGCAAGATCCTGGAATTAGGGGAAAAATCGTCTCAAATTTTTATTTTTAAGACTATGAAAATCCTCTAACGTTAAAAATATTTTTGCTTGATATGGGTTATGATGTTTGAAATCCAAAACGTTAAAGTTCAAACACCAGAGACCGACACAAATAGCTTTGAGCCGCTGCTAACTAAAGTTACCTGCGCAAACAAATTTTAAATGGCGATTCAGACACGTCAGGGTTAGCAGAAGAAATTTTCCTTTTGAACCTGCGTGTACGATCATAGGCAATCATTTGGTCTCTTTAATGTTCTTGTTTTTACCTTTAACTTAAACCCTTCTAGGCTATTACGCATACGTATTAAAAATCAATACTCTACGAGCCAAACTTGATGTGTGTGAACCAGCATTTATTATAATGTTACCTGTCAAAACATAACGACGTAGTAAAGGCCGCTTTTATGCGTTTCAATTGATAAACTATTTTCGCTGGCTATCGAACATCGAGTATCGAATGTTAATTTGGTATTATGAGTTGGCAGCACTGTCGAACAAATTTGCTTTCGACGGTGCAAATAAATGTAAAAAACATGTTGAAAATGTAACTACATATTTGTAAATTTTTTTGTGTTCGTATACCAAATACCATATTCTTTATCAGTGTTGTTCATTTTATGCAAGTCAAACGTCGTAAACAGCAATTGAACCAAAATTAGTTTTTGGCCAAATGATTTGCAGCAAAGTTCAGCGTGTAAAAAAGTTGGATGAAACCAAACTAAAGATAAATTATTTGAAAACAACCATAATTCCGCCGTGGTCACATTTAACTTTAATTTTATTTTTTAAATTTGTAAACAAAAATTTTTATTTTAGGTGACAGACGACAGCTGATCGAAAATGTACTGAATTAACAAAATCACAATAGTAAATTTTTATCGAATGCGCGCCATAATACCAAATGAAAATTCGTTCGATCAGCTAATTCGACTGCTTCGAAAATCGAACTTAGTTCTTAAGGCACCAACTTTTATATTTAACTGATTACTATACTTTAACTTATTTTTTTTTAAACCATTTTTGCTTCCCACTGTTTGTGAATTTCAACTTAAGGCAAGTAGAAATTTCTATTAAAAATCATTTTTGTTTTTGATTATATTACACAAAGAACACTTTTATTTTATTATTTTGCTATTATTGAAATTTATTAGTAAATCAAATCAATTGATTCACATGAAAAATCAATTCACTAAGAAGTTTAATTTAAAAAGGTTTTCTTAATTCAATAAAATTTTAAAAGTTAAATGTTCAATCAATTGATATGATACATAGTAAATGCTAAAGAAATTAAATTAAATGAAAAACAGTTTGAAATGAAATAAAAAACGAATATTTTATAAAATGTTTCATACTATTTCAATCAATATTTAAAATGTTTGAATAGTAGTGGTAATTCAAGCGAAAGTGACCGCAGATTACAGGAACTTGTGTAAAACCCACTTCAGTTAATTAATTTTTTTTTTTTTTTTTTTTTTTTAATTTATTTTTATTATTGAATCTTTCTTATCGAAATTTACAATATGTATTCAAATCTTAATTCTATTTGTTGTTTATTAGTTGTTACCAGTGTAACCACTAACTGCTGTATTCAAATTTTAAAAATGTCTTCTAGTTAGGCTCAAAGTATCGGTTCTTTTTAGCCTCTGGTGACCTTCGAACTGAAGCAAACCCCGAGCGAGGTAGTTAGGGTGGACCATTAGTTTATCGATATAGCTTATTGAATATTTTTTAATTTCCTCCTGGATAGTGGGGACGTTGAGATCTCTGTGGATAATTTCATTACGTATATACCATGGGGAGCAGACAATTTGTCGTAATATTCTAGACTGTCTTCTTTGAAGCTTTTGGATGTTAGATGCGCATGCAGTACCCCATAATTGGATGCCATATGTCCATATTGGTTTTATGATGGACTTGTATAAGAGAATTTTGTTGTCTAAGGACAATTTTGAGTTTCGACCGAGAAGCCAATGTAGTTGAGCTGCTTTAAGTTTCATAGCCGTTATTTTCGCTTCAATATGACGCGACCAGGTCAAGCGTCTATCTATATGAATTCCCAAGTACTTAACATGGTTTTCTACCGGAACAGTGATGTTATTTATTTTTACAGCTGGGCACGTTTGTCTTCTGAGCGTGAAAGTTAAGTGAGCACATTTAGGCGGATTAACCTTTATTCTCCATTTTTCTAGCCAGGCCTCTAGTTCATTGATGTGGGACTGCAGATTTTGCGATGCGACTTTTGGGTCATGGTTAACGCTAATAAATGCTGTGTCGTCTGCAAATGTAGAGGTATGCGTGCTCAGGTTTGTTGGCATATCCGCTGTGTATATTATATATAGAAGCGGTCCTAATATGCTGCCTTGGGGAACACCAGCAGAAATTTTCTTGAGGGGGGAGTATTTATCTTGCGACCTTACTATGAATGTTCTGCCTGTTAGATAGCTCTCCAGAAGCTTGTGAGTGTTTTGAGGAAGCATTCGATTTATTTTGATGAGTAGCCCATCATGCCAAACTTTGTCAAAAGCTTGGGAAATGTCTATAAACAGTGCTGAGCAGTATTGCTTTTTCTCAAACGCCGATCTAATAAGGGTGACAATTCTATGCACTTGTTCTATTGTACCATGTTTCGCTCTGAATCCGAACTGGTGATCCGGGATGATGTCGTGTTCATTTAGATGAGGAGTTATACTTAAAACGAATATTTGTTCGAAAAGCTTCGATAGGATTGACAATAAGCTTATCGGTCTGTACGACGCAACCTGACTAGCATCTTTTCCTGGCTTGGGAATCATAACAATTATAGACCTCTTCCATGAGGATGGGAAGTATCCGACTCTTAATATAGCGTTAAAAATGAGCAGCAAGATTCTGGAAGCAGACGATGGTAGGTTTCTTATCATTGACCCTGTGATGCGGTCAGGTCCGGGAGATTTTCTAATATTCACTTTTTCTATTGCAGATTTTACTTGAGTTATGTTAAATTTTAATGGATGGTTTACCTAATCAGGAATGATTGGACGACAGGAACAAGTATGTGCATCATGTGGCGTGAAAACTTTCTCAAGGTGGCCCGCGAAAGCGTTTAATTTTTCATGTGTGTTTTTGGCCCAAGTGCGGTTTTCCAGTCTTAATGGAGATTCTTGGGTTATAGGGCATTTCATATGCCGTACAGCCTTCCATAAGCTATAATTGGAGTTTTTTGTGGCGTCTAGGCTGTTTAGATAGCCTTCTATTGCGGACTCGTGGTTCTGTCTCAATTTGTTGCGAAGTGTGGTCAGGCATAATTGTAGTTGGGCCTTAGTGGTTGGGGAACGACTGTTTTGCCATTGTCTTCTTAACTTCCTTTTTTCTCTGATAAGGGCCTCTATATCCGTCGATGTATTGTAAGGAGCACGTTTAATTGTCCGCTTGATTGGGGTTGCATTTCTTGCTGCAGTATCCAAGACTTCTGTAAATCGGTCGACAGCTATTTGGATGTCAGATGAATTTTTTAGGGGAATGCACTGTGATAGGTGAGAGCTCACATACATTTTAGTTAATTTCGTAAACATTTGTAGAAAGTAGGAAAAAAGTACGGTAAAAATAATGCTAACTTAAAGAACCAAAAGGTACCTTTTTAACTTATTCTTCCAATGATAAAGAAAATTCTTATTTTTTAAAAAGTACAGAAAAATTACCTTTATTTTAGATTTGTCGTAAAATTGTTCCCCTTTTTATTAACTGGCACAAAAAGTACTAAGACAAGAAAGAAAAGCAAAAATAAGATCCTTTTTTGACTTTTTCTTACCTCAATCGGAGGCAATAAGCATTAAAACTTTCATGAACGGAAGATTATTCAAGGATAATAGGAGAAAATGTTATTTAAAACCATTACTCTGGGTTCACACTATGAAGGTTTTCAGTTAATTGGTGAGAAAAGAGAGAAGAATAGCATGTTCTCTTCCCCTTTCACTCAGACTTGTACAAAGAAAGCTTTAATAGTGTGAACCCAGAGTTAGCAAGCTTGTTATCAGCCTTTTCTTTAACCGGAGAAAGTTAAAAATTGTATGTGAAAATATTTATTTATTGAATAAAGAAGAGTAACACATAAGATCTCGTTGTCTTAAATTAACAAAATCGGTTAAGAAAATTAAGTGTACATTTAAAGGTTGTACAGCAGGGTAAAAAAACCCCCCGTAAAAGAACAGTCGATTACAAAATCATATTTAATTAAAATAACTTCAGTTTAGTTTTATATGGCTAGAAAAAAAGCTAAAACTTTCTGATGATCCGCCAGTAATTTAACATAAGCCTAAACCGAGGTCAGTTTTTATTAAGATTGGTTAATAACACTATGCTAGTTGAAAAAATAGACAAGCCGGGCACATGGCGTTTTAACATAATTCGGGTACGCTGTATCCGATGGTGCTAACAGTTTTTTTTAGATTAGCTCTTGTTTTCGAGATATACCGTTATTTCGAAAATGGAGGAGGTTGCACAACATTTTTTCGCGTAAAGCCTGGTACTCTGTTCAACATTTCACGTGAAATGCTGTCAAGCCGCATATGAAAAAAACTTGTGTGGAATATCTATTAAATAATATTGATAGAGTTGTACTCTGTTCATTTTGTGAAAAAGTTCCGAAATGTTTCTGGCAACATTTTTTTACAACTGCAAAATAATGTAAGCTGCACTTATTTCACGTGGAATCTTAAGCAAAAGCAAAAAAATATGTACTGATTATTAAATACGAAATAAAAAATTAAAATAACACAACCGGTAATAGTTTCTTATCCATATTTACTTTCTTTTTTATTAAAAAAAAATTATTTTAAGTAAAATACATGTGGGGTTTGTTTACATACGCAAAACAATGTCGCATACTTTGCAGGAATAAAATCGTCAAATTGTAAAAACTCGCATGATAGGTAACATTGATACATGTCAAAATTTTCGTGTGAAATAATTAATGATGCTCAACATTTTTCACAACTTTGAACAGAGTACTAGGCTTAACTCAAAAACGGTTTACTTTATTGAAATTACTAAAAAAAAACCGAAATTCTTCAATAAAATTACAAAGGTACATGCTACGCGCTGTACCGGCTAAATTTAAGAATTGCAATCATACAAATATGGCGGTTTAATAAAATTCTTAAATTTGGCCCCTGCAGCGCCTAGGATGTATATTTTTATCTCAATCATTTATTTTAACATACCTACCTGCTATCTCCATTCCTTAAGGGGGCTCCCATACAAAATGTTCAAGGCAGACTATAAATATATTTAAGAAAAAGTACCATAAATGCCCAGGATTTGCCCCTAGTGGGATATAATGTATGACCGACCTCAATTAATTTTTTGTCCTTAACATTTTCTTTAAGTATACTTGACATATACATATCTCCGTCCATTAGGGGGCTCCCATACAAATATGGCGGTTTAATAAAATTCTTAAATTTGGCCCCTGCAGCGCCTAGGATGTCCTTAGATGTGTCAAATGTATGACCAACCCCACTATATTTTTATCTCAATCATTTATTTCTAACATACCTACCTGCTATCTCCATTTCTTAAGGGGGCTCCCATACAAAATGTTCAATGCAGACTAGAAATATATTTAAGAAAAAGTACCATAAATGCCCAGGATTTGCCCCTAGTGGGATATAATGTATGACAGACCTCAATTAATTTTTTGTCCTTAACATTTTCTCGAGACATACTTGCCCCTTATCTGGCCTTCTTATGGGGGCTCCCATACAAATATTGCGTTTTATGAAATTCTTAAATAAATTACGTTTTTTCGACTTTTATAAATAAAATCAAAAGTTGCTAAAAGATTTTAATCATTTATGGCTTGTTATGTTTGGAGCTTCATTTTTTATACGTCTGCAAAAAAATTAGAAGCCAAGCTGCATTTCCAATTTTTTATGAATTGTTAAAAATCAAAAATTTTGAAATTTTAATAAAAAAATTATTTTTTTCCAAAAAAAAAATTATGTTTCTAAAACAACTGCGCATATTAGAAAATTTTTTGCGGAATTTCGGTTTTTTTAGTTTTTAGCTAAAGCGTTTTTGAATTACGCGAACATATGTTGTGCAACCTCCTCCATTTTCGAAGTGACGGTATATCTCGAAAACAAGAGCTAACCCAAAAAAAACGGCTAGCAGCACTGGATTCAGCGTACCCGAATTAGGTTAAAACGACAAGTGCCCAGCTTGCCTAAAAAAGTGTCAATTTCGAGCACAGTGTAATTTATAGATCCCATATGGAGGTTCTGTAATTTTCCAAATGTCGGTGCAGGGTATCAAAGTTTAGTTAAGATCAAATAGACTTTATTTGACTTTTAATAGTGCAAGTTAAGATTAAGCAAACTTAAACTTTTTTCCAATTAAGCTTTTTCTTTGAAAATGACAAGGAGTATGAGCTCCTTCTTGAAGAGTCAATGGATGGGTAAAATGTTGTGTATTTGAAATCGAAGGGAATATTTGATTATGTATTAAAATTTGTATTGCTGGATCGATTTAAATATCACGTTATGCTTTTGTTTTGCCTCTTCTTAAAATACAATAACGTTTTTTTTTATTTATATGGATTAAGAAGAGGCGAAGCAAAAGCATAACGGGATATTTTCTGTTTCATGGGGTCTAGAAATGCCTACATTTCCCATTTCCAGATGAATCAATTAAGATCATTTAGGTTATCACTGATAATCTTTTGTAGAGTTTTACAAGTATTTAAGATTGTTATAACGCAACAGTTTACAATTTAGCCGTTATTTTTATAAAATGTTTTTCGGATTCCTCTTCATTAAAAAAATCCATAAATTTTTTTCCTTAATTTTCAAAACTTTTTTAATTTCCCAATTTTTTTTTTATTGCTGTGAAACTTTTGTTAGAATTTTTTAGTTTTTAGTAAGTTTAGTGGAATAGACTATGAATAAGTACAAGTATTTAGTTGTTGTTATTCATTTAACATATTGAAATTTAAATCTATAGTTTGTGGTTTAGTTTTAGATTATTGTGTGTGCGGATGAATTTTGTCAAGAGATGTGTTGTATTAAGCTGGGTTGTATGTTGTGGAAATATTTTGCCCTGTATTAGGTTTTTCGTTTGGTAAGAAGCCCAACAAAAGTTTTTATTGAAAAAAAAAAAAAAAAATAAAATTATAAAATATAAAACACAAACTAGGCAAAATATACACAGTGGCTTTATTTTCATATGACCTCTTCTCCAGCGTTAAAATACACACACACTATAAACTAAAAAAAAACTTTTGAAACAACTTAAACACACACATATCAACCAAAAGAAAATGTTGCAAAAGTAGTAGGAACAAAAAAAAAAAAAAAAAAAAAATCAAATAAAATAAAATAAAAACTATCTTACGAATATAAAGTAAAAAATTGCCGGAGAAGAGCAGAAAGAATAGACGTTGTAATTTTGCAAACTAGGGCACTGCAGTTAACCACACAAATAAACTTACACATTCTTAAATACACATACTTGCACATAAACACTTACATAAGCTTCTAATAAACTTAACACAAACACTGCACAGTGAGCATAGATACATTTTTTTGGGAAAATAAAACGCCATTTCTAAGCAGTAGATTTGAGTTTACGTATTAACGATGGTCTACGCAAACTCCTTTTGGGCAACAAAATTAATATCTTAATCTGAATTTCATACCCGAGGATTTGTCTTCTTCGTGAACTTCTGCCACAGACCTGGGAGCAAATTACGGCATTCGATTTCGATCGAGAATACTATTCAAATTGTTTTGTAATTACGATTGATATTGAATGCCTCTGATAAGACCATTCATAAATAGAACTTAAACTAAACTAGAACTGAGAAAGAGCTGAACTAGTACTTAGCTAGTATTAAACTAGAACAAAAAAGAACTGAACTAGAACTGTACTAGAATTAATTTACACCTGGACTAGTTCTAATCTAGAACTAGTACTGAGTCAATTCATTTAGAACTTAACTAAAACTGAACTAGAACTTAACTAGAACTGAACAACGATTAAACTAGAAATGAACTAGAACTGAACAAGTACTTAACTAGTACTAAACTAGTACTAAACTAGTACTAAACTAGTACTAAACTAGTACTAAACTAGTACTAAACTAGAACTTAACTCGAACAAAAAAGAACTGAACTAGAATTGTACTAGAATTAAGCTACACCTGAACTAGTTCTAATCTAGAACTAGTACTGAGCCAGAATTCAATTAGAACTGAACTAAAACTGAGCTAGAACTAAACTAGAACTGAACCAGAATTAAACTACGACTAAACTAGAACTTAACTAGAATTAACCTCGGTCTGAACCAGAATTAAACTAAAACTGAACTTATACCTAATAATTTCAAATTTATTGTTCTTAAAAAAAACTGATTTAACCGCACTGTGCCTGAAAGAGAACTACATACTCGTATCATCGTGAAAGCAAAGTAAACAAACGTATGGCTACGTACAATGTTGTATTGATATGTAAAGGACTGCAAGTTTCGTCTTGGGCTAAACAAATGCATACTTATTTTTATATACTAAATATATATAAAGACCTTTGTGTTAGTTAAAGTGCCCATGTGCGTATTTATAGGTTGGTCTTAAGAGATGGTTCTTTTGAAATCATAAAGTCTTTAAAAAACTAATGTGTTGTTTCCAAGTGACAAGCAATTGATTATGTAGTAAAATTTATATGAAAAGCACTTAACAAAAACTGAATGATTTTCATATAAATTTTTCTACACAATCAATTGCCTGTCACCTGGAAACAGCATATAAATCTTTACGTCTGCCTCTTCACTGTTAATTGGAATCATAGCTCTTGAGTAGAAATACAGTTAAATTATATTAAGATATTGTTTGTACGGGAGGTACCACGCCTACTTATCCAATCCAATGTGGGATAAGGTGTATTGATAACCTAACTGTTTGTACCTAATTTGAAAAATTTGGCTCTTGCCGTTCTGCTGATATACAGAAAAAAGTAATAAAAATACAACAACAGCTAGGGATTTTTGAAAAATATGATGTAGTCGCGGTTTTTTGCCAGATCGGGCCATTTTTGATTTGCTTAAGATTTTAAAAGCTCTAGACACCAGCCTGATGAGAATTTTGAAACAAGTCTCTTGAATAATTTATCAACAAGATTAAAATATCAAAAAAAAAGTGAAGTTAAATTATCATTCACTTCCGATTCTTCAGATTTTGTGGAATCGAAAGCTTTAAAGTGATTTTCTATCTTTTGAGAATTAAATTTATAGAAATCTATACGAAAATATCGTCTCACCAACAAACCTAATATTTTATGTACCACTAAATTAAACAACTGAAAGCAAACCTTTCACTTTGTCAGGCCAAATACAATTTTACCAAAATTTCTAGGATATTTAATTTTTTGCGAGACCCAATTAAAGAAAAACTGTTCTCAAGTTTTACTGCCTGGCCCATGATGTCGGCAAAAACATTTCTTTCGTATATTTATATGGAAAACAAAAACAAATTTTATGTGTGGTTTATAGAACACGAGCGCCTTACTCGTCCGTTCAACTTACATTTAAAACAAAACCAAAATTTCGAAAATTGTTTTTGTTTTAAATGTAATTTGAACGGACGAGTAAGGCGCTCGTGTTCTAAAAACTACACATTAGTTTTTTTTATTATCGTTTTCAATATAAATATGCGAAAGAAATGTTCTTGTCGACATTGTGGGCCTGTCAGTTAATTTAAGGTGTCCACAACTTTGTAATTTATTTAGCAGAACATTTCTTTGATTTAAAATCAAGATTGACTGATTTAATGTGCCAATTCTTCAGCCATTACATCTGTATTTTACACTCTAGCTAAAAAGGATTTCCAATAAATTTTCTACTTGGTCAAAAAGATACTCAGCATTTGAAGACAAATAATAAATTATATCCGATTAATCATGTTAAAAGAAATCATATATTTATAAGGTTAGGTAAGGTTCCATTGGCAGCCGTGATCAAGCACAGCTCACGTGGGTCTATTAATTAGTTCCCGTTGTGTTACCATATCACACCGTCTCCCATGGGTCCTATGTTATCTGGCTGCTAGTATTCCCATGCAGCCATCCGGTCGATTCAATAAAGGAGTGTATCACATCAACATCAGAGAGACAAGTTTTGTCCCCAAGGGCTCTTCGACCAAACATTTCGAGTCTTAGATCTCCGAATGCCGGGCAATTACAGAAAAGATGTTCCGTTGACTCTTCCTCCTCCTCATCGCCGCAACTTCTACACAAGTTATTATAAGGGAGCCCCAGCCTCTGGGCGTGCCTCCCAATGGGCCAGTGGCCAGTTATAACCGCAATCAGCATCCGTATTTCGTAATTCGCTTAGCTAAAGCTAAATCTCGATCGCTAAAATGCCTAAGAGAATACAAAATTGAAACATTTTAGCGATGACATTAAAAGCTAAAATTGCGGCGAATTAAATTGTTATGGCATTGCCAAATTTAACAATGCACGTTACAGTACTGCATTCGTAGCCAAAAAACGATAAATCGACTTTTAAGTTTTTTTGCGATAGAGATTTAGCTTAAGCGAATTACAGAATAAGGCCACAGGTTTCTTAGATGGTGTCTGAACAGCTGTAATGCCCGCCGTGTCCTTTTTTCATCTATGATGGGCCAGATTTTCCTGGTTTCCCCACTGGTAGTTTTATCGTGCCACCTCTGACTGGCAATAAGATTAAACTTTTGCGCCATGTATGTCCCCGTATCCGGGGACCCAATAAAGGGTGACCAGTGAATATCTCGCTATCTCCTCCAGAGACATCCGGCATTCTCGGACGATTCTCGATGCGATGAACACATTCTCCAGGGATCTTATGGCCGCCTTGCTATCGGTTATAATGTGAATATCCCTTCCAGATATTTCACCGTACCGGATGCGTATCGCGGCTGTGTGGATGACCATTATCTCGGCCATATTTATAATAAACTTTCATCTAATTCGCTACTTCGTTAGCGTCTCCTTTCCTTTCGTGGACATAATTTGAAGCCAAAGTTTATGTTTTTGGATGTTTAGAAAAAAATACCAACATTTTTCATCTTTTAGGTTTTCATTCACTCAGGACCCTGCATCTATAGTTTTATGTTCCTAAATTCAACAGTATAGAAAATTCAAATAGTACCATATGTAAAACGGAAAAGTAAAAGAAAAAAAAATTAATTTCCCATATTTCCCCTTTTTTGTACTTTTTTCTCCCCATTGAAAGATCAAACATTACAATATTGTAGAAGGAGGCCATAAATTAATACGTGGAAGACAATGAATGGAGAAAAATTGTTTGTAAAAAAGTACCAAAAATAGGTACTTGTTTTACCCCTTAAATGTAAAAATTTTAAAAAAGTACCAAATTTATATTTGTATTTTTTTTTTAGACAAATTACGTATGTGATATAATTTTTATTCTTATATTTATTGGTTTAAAAGGTATTTGTGACAACAAAAAAGTTACAAAATACAGGTTTTCCCTTTTACTACCTAAAAAGACCGAATTTTTAACAAGTCTGCTTATTTTTTTAATAAACAACGAAAAGTTATAAATTTTTTGTTGCATCTTATTTAGTTTAGGAAATATTTTAGAAGATATGAGGTTATCGAGTTTACACGTTTTTACCTAGTTTGATTTCATTTAAGGACCTCTAGCTTCGTACAGACGATGGTCAGATCTTACAATATTGGTAAGCAGCGTTGCTTAAATTGCATTAATGTCTTACAACTGTGTGAACATTGTAAGCTCATTTGTATTTGCAGATGTGCAAAATACAATGGACCATTGTCAGAAAAATTTTTCTGTTGGCAACGCCTGCTTACAGTATTGTAAGATCTGACCATCGTCTGTACGAAGCTTCTCTTAACAAAAGCTTTAAGTAGCATTAAATGAATTCGAATTGATTTCTTATTTTGTTTTTTGCACTACGAAGTGTGCTAAATTTTAGTATATTTCCATGCCCCCTCTTGCAGGTGAAAAAGTTTTTTCTTAGGGCGCATAATGTAGGAATGGGCAAAAAAAAATTAAAAAAAAAATAATCGATATATATCGCCGATATTTAAAATACCGATATATCGATGTATCGATATTGAAATACGACTATCGAATTCGATATTTTTTAAAGTCAGTTTTCATTAAAAACTCAAAATTTTAGCCGTTTTTCAAACAATATGTATTTAAAAATTGGTATCACTGCAAGCATCATATGTTTTTTTAAACTATATATAATATGAAGATCTATTACTCCCCGTCTACAACTGACATGATTTGCTGTTAAAACATGGTTATAAAAGCGTTGTTAAAACATTTGCATTTACAACCGTGTTATAACATGAGAAAACCTCTAATAGATGAGTCTATAAAGTCAAACGAACTTGAAAAGATTTATTTTATGCGGTTTTGGAACAATATATGTGCCTTTGTATAGTTGAAATAATAATAAGATTTGTGTATATACATATACATATATATTTATATTTATATAAAATTGTTTAATTTGGTAATACGTTCGATATATTGATACATCGATATTTTTGAAATAATAAATATCGATACTCTTAAAAAATATCGATTCGATATATATCGATATATTTTTTAAATTTGTCCATCCCTAGTATAATGCGGATCAAAATTTTTAAAAAATTTTAAAATCAAATAAATAATTAAGCGTTTTTTCGTACGAAATCAGATGGTTAATTCAGTAGGGTATGCAACTATTCAATCAAATCTCCCTTGCAGGGGAATTAGTGTCTCTTGACGTACAAAATCTATGTCTCAGTTTCTTAAATAACAATCAAATCGAGACGTTTATTTTAAATCTTTATTATTTTTATTTGTAATTACTTCTTCCTCCCCAGGTGTGTAGGGATCATCTTAAGGTGTTACGTCATCCGCGGCATAAACAGGTGCTGCCAATACCTGTATCCGGCAAAAATCCAAAACTGACAAATCCCGGGATATCTTCACAATCTCTTGCGATCGTGGTTGACCAGATTTCCTATCTGGTACCATGGGAATCAACAGCTCCCGATAAGCAGGCACCAGACTTGGTTGAGGCCTTTGTTAGTTAACTTCTTGCAGGAAATGCTTCCTGTCTTTTAGGATAATTGTCATAGCGGAAGTTTTTTTTCGTTCCTAGATGGTGTGAAACGGATAGATGCTTTTTTGACTAATTGATACTTTCGCGAATCACGTGTTGGTTGTGGTTGCCGGAAGAAATGTCCTGAAAATCCCACCTCGCCCGGAGGATGGACTATCACAAGGTTATGTTGCTTCTGAAAAGCTGCTGCTGGAATTTTTCCAAAAGCAGCAGAGGTTTTATAACTCCAGCTCCTAAACAAGAGGCGAATGTAACTATAATCTTGCCGGATTATACACTCAAAGGTAGCAACCTGTCTGTGGGGGCAGTTGGTAAACGCATTGTTTGTCCCTAAAGTGGATAAGATCCATCATGAGATTTGGCCGACACGGCAGGTGCTCATGTAAATCTTTTCCACTTTTGTACTAACTTCTACTTTTATATCATAAAGCGTTTTTTTTTTATACGAAATAAAGAAAAAAAAAAATCAAAATCCATTTTCAACTGTGATACTGACATTAGGAAAAGTTTAACTGTGATATTTTTTTATTAATTATACATTTATATTTTTGTTTTATTTGTGTGTTTAATTGTACTGTGTGTATTGTTTAAAACCACATTTAAATTAGAAATTATAATGTAAATACAAATTCAAGATTTTATATTTCAATAAAAATAATCCCTGAAGAAGTAGGAAAACAGCCTACGAAACGTCGGAGGAAAATATGAAATAAATCTTTTATTTACATATAGAAAATAATTAGACCTTGAAAGCCTGTTTGGTAATCCCAAAAAACATTAATATAGTAGAAAAAGGTCGATAAATATAAAAAAACAATAAAATGGCTGCAGTTTTTCCATTTATGCTCGCATTGGGAAGAGTTTGTAAATTTGTGGTGACTTATTGATTTTTTTTTAAATAACAAGAAAACAAATATTTACAGGTTTTGAAATTTTGCATAATACCTAAAAGATTTGTAAGAAAATCCGTTCTTTTTCAAAAGCCTTTTTAATCCTTTATCAGTCTGTTTACTAAAATTACACACAACAAAAATATTTCCCAGGCAATTTCTACTTGTATTAATATTATATATTTAAAGTAACACAACTATAATAAAACAAAAAATATGGAAAAATAACATAAACCCTAATAATCCTCTTAGAAGCGCTAACATTTTTTACCTTTCAAAAAAATTCTTTAACATAGAAACATTTTAAACAAAAAAAAAAAAAAAAAAAAAAAAATTTTTGCTGCCCTGCAGCCAACCATTAAAAGTAAAAAATGCATACATATTTTCAGCAGTTAAAGAAAATCTTTAAGCTTGAAATACCAGGTATGAATGCAAAATAATTATGTATTTACTTAACAAATACAAATATAATTCCGAGTACATCTCCCACCCACATACAGCAACAGATGTTACAAGTATCCTCTTTCAGTTAAGTTCCTTTTACAATTTTATGCGCCCTCAAACCCAACGATTCTGAACAAAAGTCAGCTTCGTCTTTCCACACGGCAGGACAAAGATTTCGACAGGTTTTGCAACTTGTAAATCTGAATACAATTGAAGCTTATGCATGTGTAAATTGTATTAAAAGTGTGTAGGTGTCTGTGGTGGTTTATATGCACAGATGGGTCGAAATGTAAGTACGTTTTGGGTCATAAAAGTTCTGGCCAGAAAATTAAATCTTTGGACAGACCTCAAATTGTTCGAAAACTGCCTTTAAAGTTTTCGTTGATGGTTATTTAAATACTACCCCAGGATGCCAAAATAAGTGATTTAAACTTTTCAAATCTTTCCTTTGAATAAATTCAATCCAATAACTTAGAACTCGTAGAAAATGATTCCCAGGCCTGTCCAGAGGCAGTCAACTAGTGCTTAGAGATTATCTGGATTCAAAATTTGCAGAAAATAGCTTTTAAGGTCTAGCGAATGGCAAACTCAGCCGATGGCACAAGAACCAGTAGAATTCAAGATTTCATAGGAATAGAACTGGGGGTTACCGCGTATTTCGATTCGAAAGAAATAATTTACGAGTTCGAACAATTTGTACTGTGTATTACGATTTTCGTACTATTTGTTTCGAATGAACGGAAGTTGTTAATACCTTTTCGAAAACAAAAAGTCCGTAACGGCAACTCTATATTACGAAAAACAAATATCCCTTTCGAAACTCCAACTCCGTATTACGAAAACGAGCGTCAGTTATGTAAACAAAGTGCAAATGACAAAGTTCAAGATAAATAATAGTGTAAAACAAACAAATTAAACCTAATAATATTATAATCGATATAAAATAAATGTTTATTAACGTTATTATTGAAAATGTTTTAATATTTGTGGTCTTGAAATCTGAAAAAATTAATAAAAAAAAAATTACATTTACAAACAAAAAGCAGTATAAAGTAATGGTTGGTTTTTTCTGTTGACTCTTCAAACCACAGGGAAATACAATTAATTTTTATTAAAAAACACAATTATAATATTTTTTAAAAATTGAATGGTATTTATTATTTGTTTTGTTGTGGGATATTTTCGTCCATTTTGGTATTTTTATAGCAGTGCTACCAACTTTTAATTAAATTTCCCATTTGTTTATAAATACAAATCTGTCATCGTTTCGAACGAGTTACGCAGTACGGTTTAACTTTCGAATCGGAAATTGCTTTTGAAAAAGTTTGCTTTTCGAATCGAAATACGCGGTAGCCCCCCTGGTTGTTTTTAAGTTGCTTGTAGAGCGGTTAAGACATCTCCGTTAAGAGGTCGTTCATAACCCTTAATTTTAAAACTAAGAAAGTCTTAAAAATGTGTAACCACAATAAAACCCGAGCGGGTGTATTTTCTAGGAAGCTTAACCTGAGAATATCGCGTGGGCTCACTGCAGTTGCGAAAAATATTTATATGAGCACCTGCCTCTCTGTCTCATGGCGGAACTCAACCACATTGATGACAAACAATGCGATTACCAACCGCTCTTGAATGTGAGAGGCACCATTACACCCAGATAACAATTCAAATGCATAATCCGGTAAGATTATTCACTCGCCCCTTATTAAGGAGCCGAAGCTATCTTACCTCCACTGCTTTTTGAAAAATGCCAGCAGCTTTTGTTAAGTAGCAACATCACCTATGGAATATCCTGCATCAGGCCGAACTTTCCCACCAGTGTTGAAAAACCAGCCTTTTATTGGGATTTTCTGCAGAGTCCTCAAGCAATAGTCATATATCGAAAATTAAGGAGGTTGCACAACATATGTTCGCGTAACTCAAAAACGCTTTAGTTTATTGAAAAACTAAAAAAAACCGAAAATCCGCAATAAAATTTACTTTAAGTAAGGTAAAACGTTTTTCTTATATGCGCAGTCGTTTTAGAAACATAATTTTTTTTTCTGGAAAAAAAATAATTTTTTTATTAAAATTTCGGAATTTTTGTTTTTAAAAATTCATAAAAAATTGAAATGCAGCTATGCTTCTAATTTTATGCAGACATATAAAAAACAACACTGCAAACAAAACAAGCTATAAATGATTAAAATCTATTAACAACTTTTGATTATATGTACATATTCACAAAAGACGAAAAATTTTAATTAATTTAAGAATTTTATTAAACCGCCATATCTTTTGTTGTGAAAACAGCACATGAAATAACAAAAATAAAAAGGGTTTCTATTAAAATTTATTTTAAACTTGAGTTCCCAGTTTTTTGACTTTTCCCCAGAATTAAAAAAAAGAGTTTTTCCTTATTAAACTTTAAAAATAACTAGATTTTTTCAAATTCATCTAAAATCTTCATATCACTTAAAAATTTTTTCCAGAATTTTCATGTTTAAAAAATACTTAAAACAGGACTTAAGGAGAGTAATTTTTGGGTTTTAAGCTTCTTTTTTAAAATAATTTTTATTTATTATTCTATTAATTTTTTATTATTTTTCTTGTTTTATAATTCTGTTATTTTTTCCAAACAATTCCAACTTTTGCAATATTATTTCAAAATTTAGTTTCAATACTTGAGGTCAGTTTATCAATGAAATTCATTATTTTTTTTTACAATTAAACAAACTATTTGTTACACTTTTTACAAGTAATTAAATATTTTCTCCACACCTCTCTTACCCCAACTCTCTCTTTAACGGAATCAGTTCTCTTTAGTTTCAGATTGAGAAAACATAAAGGGAAACCGCAAAAGCAACACTTCCACATACAAATATACTTACTAACCTAAAATACATACTCACTTATGTTAAGAGGTAAGTGAGTATGTGTGTTTTAATCATAAATAATCTTTAACATTAAATATTTATTAATTTGATTACAACAAAACATTTAATTTATGTCATGACGCCATATAAAAAAAAAAAAAAAAATTAAAAGCAGAAAAAACTATAATGACTCACAATTTTGCTTTGAGTTAAGGGAAGGCAGTTGGGTGTGTGTGTGGTTATAAACATGTTCGTAGGTATTGGTGTGATTGTATGAATTATGTTGGTTAAGTTTTCCACAAAATACAATGGTAGTAATTTAGACGCCGGTTGTATTTTAGTACAAAATACCGCAAAAAACACTTCTACCACTTCTTTAGGTGACGTTGAAAGGGGAAGTAGGGATAACAGGCATTAACGGATTGTAAATAAAAGATACTTAAAATCGATCTGAAAACTGAACTAAAATCTGATCCAGAAACTGAACAGAATTTGAACAAAAAAACTAAATTATGAATTGTATTAATATTTAAACAAGATACTCAACTCAATTAAGAACTGAAGTGGAATTTAACTAAACGTGACACTTAAGTAGAAAACGTGACACTACAACTTATAGAAATATAAACTAGAAACTTAGCTATACACCCGTTTACATTGAGCGATGTTTGTTGCCGCGACTCTTACTTAAAGGGCGAGAGGGAAGGGAGAAATTAAAAGGGTGTACTCTTTTATTAGTTTTGCCCATTTTGATGCCTTGAGAATTAAGATAGATAAAGAAAAGGAAACAACAACAAATTGTGAAATCTAGCATTAGACTAGAAGAAAAACCATACATAGGCCCAGCCCCCAATCCCCAGACGTCTGCCAAACAGCCAGGTCATACCCATAACTTATTTCGTCAGATTCTCGAGCCCACATCCCGATACATCTCGCAATCCTCTTATGAACCTACCTACTACGCAGCCAACTTAGTCTGCTGTTCGTTGCAGTGACACGGTACCCAGCATAGCCTCACCAAATACTGCTCTAAGATCTCTTTTAGAGCCCTTCTGCCATCCTCCACTAGCTTGGAATTCACAAAATAGCCCAAGAGCCGCTTGGCTATCCACATACACAGTGAACCGTGCCACCAGTATTTTTAGCCCTTATTAGTTCCATGGCCTTCAAAATCCGCCTTCTGAAATACACTTCAGTAGTCGGGGAGCCTATGTGACTTTTAAATATCAAGATGCTCAGTATTGACTCATACAACCTGCCCTGACCTGATCAGCTCTTCCTATACGGCAATTTCACCTTTGGCAAATGCCTAATTTTAACCCTAGTGCACATATAATCCATGGATCCAAGCGGGCCCAGGAATTAAACACCCAAGGCTAATATCATCCAATATCCGCGAGTGACCTATTATGAAATTCTCTTACAGTCCAAACTCCCTCAGTCTAACTAGACTTCTGGCTGCTTTTACCATCACATACTGCTCAATAGGCAGGAGATGTTACATAATATACAGAGACGCTTGAGGAGTACTTCTCATAGCCCATGTCATGCCGATCGAACCTCTTAGCCTTAGGCAGAAAATTCCTCCGGCTCGCCAGCCTCATTGCCCCCCCCCCCCCCCACCCATCAAACACAGCATCCATACGTAAGAATAGGTCTAACCACCAAAGTCTAAAGTCATCCCACTACTGACTTTCTAAGTAACCAGTTCTTACTTAACGATGATCTTTAAGCATAGTAGGCATTACGACCCTTCTTAAGTCTCTCCTGAGCATTGCTCCTCCAAAAACTATCAAAAGATATAACGTCGTTACGTTACGAATGTCAAAATATTGAAATATTCCGATGTGAAATTGCAGACGTTGGGAACGCCAATCACACAAATCATTGACTGCGACCAAAATTTACTAAAATTGAAGAATTTTCAACGACGGCGGCGAAAATACAATCACCGGCTATACCAAATAATGTAAAGTGCTACTTTAATGTTTGCTGTTTACAAAATTGCTTTGAAAACATTCATATATTTTTCAAAAATGCTGAAAGAAAAATAATAAAACAATGAAAAATCAGCCAAGAACAAAATACTTAGCTCTTCCGCGTATTTTTTCTGCGTTAAAATTTTTTTCTCATCCCATTTTTGTTCGTGAGTTTATTTGACAGTTCAAAGCGAGAGTTTTCCTACAAAGATTTTACAGACACCCTTTTTGTTTAAATTGGCGAGTAATTTCCTTACGTGACATTCTCACATTTCTCACATTTCAATCGAAAAGTTTTTCGTCGCAAGAGTTACAGAACATGGGCACAGGATAATTTACTGTCAGAAGAACTCCCAAAACTTGAAATTTACCGAGAAACAGAATGACTAAAAACCAAATTTGAAACTGAAATAGAGAAATTGAACTAGCAACTGACCTACAAACTGAACTCGAATGTAACTTGTAAAAAACTTGTAAGTGAATTTGTAAAGAATACGACTTTAAAAAGAATTAATGGCCTGTTCGTCGATAACGAATAAAGACTTCGTTCGCTTAAATTACATTTAAAACAAAAACAAATTATAAAATATTGTTTTTGTTTTACATGTAAGTTAGGCGAACGAAGTCTTCCTTCGTTATCGACGAACAGGCCATAAATGAAAAAAAATCCCATTTATGAATTTCCAAGTTTTTTAGACATACTTCCCCTCTTCATTTAACACTTTGTTTATTTAATAGTATTAGTTTTAATATTTAAACGTATGAGTTAAAAACAAAAAGCATCTTAGTAAAGACAAGAAGAAGACAAAGATGCATTTGATTACAATCGATTTCATTTGATACAATTCGAAATTCATAATTAAAATTATTGAATTGTCGACAAAATGCGCATATTTAGTGCGCGTTTTAATTGAGTTTATAAATCATTTTCTTATCAGCCCTCCAAAAGGCTACACAATAGCAAAGAGCAGTCGAAAAGTGTTTTAATAAAAATCGAGAATTTGTTTTATTTCATAATTTATTAAAAATTAAATGTAAATTAAAATTGTTTAAACAGTTTTGTGTTTTTTTTCTATTTTTTTTTTTTTAATTTATTTAAAAACCAAAAAAATATTTATATGCTGTTTCCAGGTGACAAGCAATTGATTGTGCAGAGAAATTTATATGAAAAGCACAAAAAAAACCGAGTGATTTTCATATAAATTTCTGTACACTATCAATTGCTTGTCACCTGGAAACAGCACATAAAATTTTTGTTAACTGTGTTAAAAAAAAGTTTTATTTAAAAAAAAACTGTGTTTATTTTATAATTTTGTGTTACAATTTTATTTTGTGACCGACACTAACGGGTAAAATTGGTTAAATGTCCCTAAAAATTTGGTACATTTTTTCCTTGTTTCAATTAAGATTTACTCGTTTTTGCGATCACAAATTACAAAATTGTAATAAAAAGCAACATTTTTAATTGCAACTTAATAAAAAAAGGGGCAAAATATAAAAGGTGCATTCAATATAAAAACCCAACAAATTGATAATTTTAAGAGGAAATGAACCTGAAACCAAAACGGAAACTGAGCTAGGATTTGAAATAAAAACTGAATTAAAAAACAAAATTTGGAAGTAAATTAGAAACCAAACCGAATTTTAAACTGAACAAGAAAATGAACTAGAAACTGAATTTAAAACTGAACTTGGACTGAACTAGAAACAGAAGTAGAAATTGAAATAGCAACTTATTTTAAAATAGAACTAAACTCGGAACTAGAAAGAAACATGAGCGGCGTTGCCTGATTTCCCTGCAGGCAGTTCAGCTTCAGTTCAGTTGCCATCCGTAATCGATCCATTTAGTCTCCATTTACAATGTGGCAAGTGAAAGGCAGACATACGAAGTTTGTAGGTGAGGGGTTGTAGAGGTAGAGTGTGTAGTACATGACTATCTGTACTGAAAATTTTTTGACATTTTTTTGCTTATCTTTTAAGCTTCGTTCACAATCACAAATACATTTTCACTTGGTGTTCATAATAGAGCAACAAAATAGAGCATTAAGAAACCGTTTGCAAATTTTAGCCACAACAATTTTATGCGTTAATTATTATTTTTTACAACATTATGATAAAATTTTCATTCAAAACTAAGTAAAATTATTTTAAACGTCAGAAACAATTTCATACAAATTGTTGCTGAAGTTCTAGTTGACTCAACTTTAGTTACATTTTTAAAAAAATTTTAGTTACATTTTTATTCTTAAAACAAGTAAGAAAGTATAGTCGGTCAAGCCCGACCATATGATACCCTACACCACAGTATCTAAAAACACATCATGCTTATGTGCCCATGTAAATATGGATTTATCTATGTTTATAAACTTCTTGAAAATCGGTTTGAAAGTTTGTGAGAGGCAGAAATTGCCTCCTGCCTCCCCTTGTGGTCCTATTTTTTAAAAACTGTATAGCTAATGTGTCCCTATAGATAAGGATCTATCTATGTTTTACATTTCATTAAAATCGGTTTGAGAGGCATAAATTGCCCCCATCTCCCCTCGTGGTCCGATTTTTTATAAAAATGTATACATTTTGTGTCCATATAGATATGGTTCTATCTATGTTTTAAATTTCATTAAAATCGGTTTGATAGTTTCTGAGAGGAAGAAATTTCCCCCTATCTACCCTCGTGGTCCTACGATTCGGCCCTTTTCAATAGGCTTGGTCCTTGTGCCAATAAGAACCTATGACCTAAATTTTGCCAAATTATCTCTAAAATTGCGACCTGTACTTTGCGCACAAGGACGGACATCGTTAGTTCGACTCAAAAAGTGATTCTGAATAGATCGGTATACTTTAAAGTGGATCTAGGACCACTATTTTAAGGCGTTACACACATCAGCACAAATGCATAATACCCTCTCCACTATTGTGGTGTGGGTATAATGAAAGGGAAATATATGAAACACTTTGGGAAGAAAAAAGATAGAAAAAAAACGAAATTGTTTTTTTGATTGTGAACGTAGCTTTACACTTTTCGGCATTTTCATGTTGTTGCTTCCTATCATTTTTCTCATACCAATGTAATTTTAGTATCAATGCCTGTTAAATGTTCATCCTCGTCAACTGCGAAAAAGAACGAAAAAAGGAAAACAACCATTTCTGTCTGTCTATTAATTTCGCGATTGTGAAAGGTTTAGGCAAGTTCAAAAGAGAATAAGAAAAATTTCTGCCTTTCAAATTCAACGTTGTAAATTGGGACTTAATAAATAAAATAAAAAATAAAATTTTTTGTATGTTTTAACATGAGCGGCGTTGCCTGATTTCGCTGCTGGCAACTCAACTTCAGCCAGCCGTAATCGAAACAAAACTATAAGCTGAACTGATTTAGAACTAAAAAGGACTTACTGCCTGTTTTTAGAAAACGTAAGCAAGTGAGTGAGTGAGAAATTATTTTATTGTTGTTTTCAATATAATTTCATACTCACTCACTTGTTTCCGTTTTCTAAAAACAGGCAGTTAAGCTGAAAACCAAAATAGATGCTAGACTTGAAACTAAAATTAAGCTAGAAACTAAATTATATGTTGAACTAGAAACCAAACTTAAGATCAATTGATAGATACTGAACTAAAACTAAACTAGAATTAAAATTTTTAAAAATATAATAATTTTGATTTTTCATTGAACTGTGGATTTTTAATTGAAGTTTTTGATATTTTAATTAGGCTTAAGTTCATTAAATTTAATTTTCATTCAATTATTTTTAGTGAAATATCAAAAAAATTTTGAAAAATATTTTATTTCAGTTTTTTTTATTTAACGTTGTGTCGAAAATCTTTCACTAAATTTGTTTGTTAATTTTATAAAATAATAAAAAATGGAATGGGAATAAAAAGAGAGAAAACATTTGTAAACATATTTAAAAAAAATATATTTTTGTTTAATATGTATTTACAAAAAATCCTACATAAACTTCTGTATAAAAAGAGTTATAAAAACAACAGTATCCTGTTGTTTTGGCGACACGAGGATCGTCACAAAATATAATTTTAAAATGTGCTAGAAAAATTCATTTTTTTTTATTACATGTTTAGGACTTTCTTAGAAAATGTTCGCATTTTTTTTTTCGGGTGTCCCTTTGAAAACTCGTTTACAGTAAAAAGTTCCGTTTTTTGTTGCAAGCTACAATTTGACGTTAAAAGGCCGCGTTACATTTACATACAAAACATATGTTCAACGTCATTTGAATAGCGCTGCCAATCTCATAAAATAAAACGTTTTTATCTTAAAAAGTACCAAAAAGAGCAACTACATATTAATTTTATCATCAAACGTAAATTTTTTTTTGTGCAACAAGCCAAAATCAGACGGACATTTTTAAATGTAATCAATATGAATGCCACAAAATATAAAACAAATCGAAATTCAAGAAATAATAATATTTTATTTTGCAATCGAAAATAAACTTTAATAAAAGATGGTGTCTGTAATTTTGCGTCCGCATTAAAGCACTTGTTGCTTAACTGTATGCTCACGTCAACTAGTGCAAAACTTTGCATTTTTGCAACACTAAAAATTGTGACGTGAATTGCTCTATTATATTTTTATACAAAAGCTTTAGCCCCTAAATATAAAAAACGCAACGCAACGCCAAAGAATTACATTTTGTTTTTGCTTTCTACAGAAATTCATGTACCGTTTTAAAATTTTCCGCGCCACAAGTTACGAGGGGTTGGAAATTTTAAAAGGCAATATGAATTTCTGTAGAAAGCAACAACAAATTACAAAATATTAATGACTTTGTTTTTGCTTTCAATGTAATTCTTTGGCGTTGCGTTGCGTTTTACATAATAACCCTGCAAATAATAGGACTAGTCCAAACACGCGTGTAAAGAGTAGTCCACAAGGGACCAGGACTAGTGCAAAAGTAACCCAAACGTGAGGAAAAAACCTGGTCTATTTAACATTACGATGTCCTAGGGCAGGACCATATAACCCACCTTTGGACCACTAAGGAGTAGTTTTAAAACTACTCCATGGTACACTCAAGAGGATTAGTTTTGAAGTCGTTTAAAAACGAAAGCATGTCGTTAAAAAACGAAGACATGTCATCTCACTACAAACACTTTTTAACAATGACATGGTCCATGCTTGCATTACATCGGACCAATCCTTGCAGTAGTCCATTTTATCAAAATGGATCAGGTGGTCCAATTTTATTTGCAGGGAAGGGCCTTAATTTTTAAATCATATCTTTTTTGAAAAATTTTCTGTTTTCTTTTTGACACATTCTGATACGTCTACGTGTCCGCAACATTTACGTTTAAGTAACTAGTTCTTAAGTCTTAAATTCAAATTTAAGTTTTTTTTTTTAAATTTTTACCAAACATATTAAAGAGGGACATCAAATTGTTTATTGATTCCACTCCGCGCAGCATTGTTTACCCCGAAAACGTCTCTTAACTCTTCACAATCCCAATCTCTTGTTTCATGGAATATATCTGTACCAAATGTCGCGTTCAGAATGGACGAAACGGGAAGCTCTTCGAATAATCGATTTTATCGGTTCACTGAGGTAACATTTTGTACTAAATAATTTTTACATAAACGTTTCCTTTATTTAATCAATATATCACACTTACTAGATACAATACTTAAACATTTTTTTAATTATTAAATATGTGATTATTAAAACAGAAAAACTTTTAATGTGGTTTGCTTCTTTTTCTTAACCTGTATATTTTTTGGCAAAAGCTTCTCTTAGACCCGGTTTATTTGAATTTTACCTTGTTCTGCAACTAAACTCTAACGAAAAACATCAAAACAAGGGTTCATACACATTCACACTTAGTGTTGCTAACACATTTAAAGCATATATCGCCAAAAAAGATACGTGTTTTACAATCCCGGAAAATTGAGATAATTCCACTTAATCGATTGAAATAAGAAAATCGTCCTTGCGTAATCGATCCTGGATAATTGAATCGCGTTGATCAACTGAGTACGACTATAGTTTATTCACCCTTATTGTGTTTGGCGTATTTAAAATACTCCTACGACTGTTTGGTAATAGATTAAAGGAAATAAATTTACTTTCCTTTAATCTATTACCAAACAGTCGTAGGCGTATTTTAAATACGCCAAACATAATAAGGGTGATTAAACGGAGAACCGATTGATTGTGGGGGGGGGGGGGTTATTACTTTTTTTTTTTTTTGGTAAAATGCTTTTTTGACCGCCTTTTACTCAATAAAAATATTCCCGATGACAATGCACGATTACATGGGCGTAGCCAGGATAAAATCTAGGGTGGGCAAAATTTTTTTAAAACCTTTTCTTTAGCTTTACTTCGGAAAATCAAATCTTGTAACGTTAATTTAACCGCCTTATACTCAATGCAAATGGATGAAACTTTGCAGGCATACATATTCCCGATGACAATACACGAAGGCTTATACGTAAACTCTCGAGTGAGTTCCAATTTTCAAGGACTGCCTGCAGGCTTCTAATGTCTTATTTAACTGGTAGGTCTCAATTCGTTGTTGCTAATGATGTTGTTTCTGAAAGGCTTCCCCTTCATACTGGTATCCCCCAGGGTTCAGTTCTGGGTCCTCTTCTGTTTATTTTGTATATAAACGATCTCTCTAATGTAATTACTCTATACACTGCACTCCTTTTATTTTTGCTGATGATGTTTTTTGCTCTTAAGAGGTAATAGAAGATTTAATGAAGTTTTTGAGTATGATATAAACTTGTGTTTAGAAAACATAAGACAATGGACCGTCGATAATTATATGTCGATTAATACAGGGAAAACTAAAGCAATGATGTTTGGCCCCACGTCTCATTTTTTTACTACCATGGATATTTTTGTGGGTGATGATGAAGTTCAATTTGTTGATAATCATAAATGTTTGGGAATTACTCTTGATAAGAAGCTGTGTTTTAGTAATCATATTGATTCCTTGTCGGGAAGAGTTTGGGGTTCCTTGCGGAGAATTTACTGTTCAAGTATAAACGTGAAAGGGTACGTTAGGAAGAGATTAGCGCATGCGGTTTTGATGTCACAGGTTCTCTATGGGTTTGAAGTAATATCTGGGACTGTTGGTTTCCTTCTTGCCAGATTGAGACGTTTGGTAAATGCAGTTGTTAGGTTTGTATATAATGTTCGACGTAGGGATCATATTTCTGGTTTTGTGAAGAGTTTTCTAGGCTGCTCTTTTAATGAACTAGTATCGTTTCGCAATCTAAGTCTGTTTCATAAGCTTATTAAAAGTGGCAAGCCCTTGGCGCTTCGTAATGCTTTTCTATTCTCACCTCGTACTAGGAACCCACACCTTTTTTTTTTTGGTAAAATGCTTTTTTGACCGCCTTTTACTCAATGCAAATGGATGAAACTTTGCAGGCATGCATATTGCCGATGACAATACACGAATACATGGGCGTAGCCAGGATAAAATCTAGGGGGCAAAATTTTTTTTAAATGTTCTTTATTAAGAAAAGCGTTTCTTAAAAAAAAATTTTTTTAATTGTTTTTATTTCAAAATATGTTGAAATATATTAAAAATTTTTTTTTTTTTTTTAAATGTATAATTTCTGCCATTAGATGTTGTTATTTTATTTTTATGATTTTAAATTCTCCAAATTTTCGATAGTTACCCTCATTTCAACATATTTTTGCCAGTCTGAAACATTCTGTGTGTGAGTGTGTATATGTGAGAAAGTGAATATTACTGACAATGTATGTGTATTATTAAGGATGTTATGTAAATAAACTAAAAGAAAAGAAAAAAAAAAAAAAACGTTTCAAATCTAAAAGAATATTTCAACATAAGCTAAAAATGTAAGGTTAATATTTTATAGTGTTTTTATTCTTATTTAGTTTGAAAAAGTATTAGATAAAATAATAAATGAAAAAAAAACATTCGACACTCAAAATGGTCGTATACGATCAGAGACAATTTTGTAAGGGATGTTTAAAAAATTATCTAATTCACTTAAACATTTTGCTAACGCAAAACTCCAACAGAACAAAAAGTGAAACTGAACTCGAAACTGAGAAAGAAACTCAACTAGAAGCTAAACTATAATAGAAATTAAATTAGAAACTGCACCAGAAATCAACCAAAAGTGGTACTACATGTAGAAAATAAATATGGTTGGTTAGGTAACCATATTCTAAGAGTAACATACTATGGTTGGATTTTAACTATGTTTATGTTTGTAGTTAACCTTACTCTGGCTATATATGACCATTAGGGCTATATATGACCATTAGGGCTATAACCAAATTTTTGGCATAGTACCACGAAGTGGCCAAGAATGTTTTAGTAATAAAAACAACTGTCTCCCGTCGTATTGCGAAAAAAAACCTCTCGCAGGGAAGTAAATTTCTAAAACCGTCCAAGAAATTTTGAATCGCGATGAATTGTAAACCGTAGGAAAATTTTTAAATCTAAAGCAGTGGATAAATTCCAAAATATCATTTAAGTATAGGAATGTATACAAATATCAGCTGTATATTTTTTAAAATTTCCGTGAAATAAAAATGGTTGTTTTAAATTTCAACCCGATCCCTGCGTGAACTTTTTAACCATCCTAAACAATTATCATATTTTATTAATTACTTTTAATGTTCTACACGACTATACTATGCCACTTTTGATATTCGCAAAAAGTGTGAAAAAGTTATAGCCCTAATGGCCATAATATGGTAAAAATTATAAATTAGTTGAAATTACCCATAATCTGGTTAAATTTACCTTGATTTCGTCAAAATTTTACTAGAAATAAATTACAACTGAAACACAAACTTATTTAAAAACAATTTACAAAACTGGAAAGTGAATGTGAAGTAGAGTTGAGAACTGCACTAAAAACTTAATTATAAATCGAGCTGAACTAGAATTTAGACTAGAAACTAAATAGAACTAGAACTAAAACAAACTTCAACTGAAATCAAACCAGAAACTATCTGCAAAATAATATTTGTATTAAATTTAAATTTCTGTTCTTTTTCTTATCTTACTATTTTCAGTTTAAAAAAATTTCAAGTTAAACAAATGTATTATTGTTACTAACTTTATCAGTAAGTTTAATATGTGCGCATTAAAAAAAAAAAACTTTTTTAAAAGTTTAAACATAAAAATACAATAATACTAAAAACTTGAGTTAGAAAAATTACATTTTATAAAGAAACTTGTAAAAAAAGAGTAGTGTTAACACAGTTGGGAAAACTTAAAAATAAATTATTTTTTTCTAAGCCAGAAAGCATTACAGAATAAATTCTGTCTCTGGGAGCGTACAAGTAGAGAATGTTAAAAAAACAGTTTTAGTTTGTCTTTAAATTTGAGATTTAAAACACGCGTTTTGTTTGAATTACATACTTAAATATTGGAAAGCAAGTGACCATATGATACCCTACACCACAAAATTTAAAAACCAATTTTCGATAGTGTATTTGTGAATCAAGGGCCAGAATAAAATTATATTAAGAGGTTTAAATTTATGCAAGAGTTCTTTGTATCGGATATTAAATTAGATATCTTTAGCCTAATGGTTGCACAGAAAAAAACTCGTACTAAATTTGAGTTTTTTTCACTCTCATTTAGTACGAGTCGTAGCGTAAAGTTTAAGTACGAATAACACCAAAAAGTAATTAAATCAATCCATTAATTTCGAACACCATTGTAATCTACATATGGGCATTTCCGTCAAAAGGTCCACCGTGACCGAAAATTTAAAAGTTATTAAAAGTTGATTATTTTACGATATTGTTATAGAGAAATATTTATATTTAACTAATTTTATAAATTTACTCATAAATTTGTTCACTTAGCTGACCAATCAGACTGCAAAGTTGTGCAAACGTAATTTCTTATTTGTGAGAATGTTTTATTGTATGTTTTCTTTAATATTTATCTTTCTTAAAAGAGGTGATATTTGATAAAAATTATTCCAAAAAATGTTTTTTACATGGTCTGTAATCTAAGGAAGGGTTCAAAGAGATATATGTTATTCGGATTAAAGATAAATTTTTATTTTATTTTGATCATTATTCAGTTAAATTATTACGGAAAAAATTTCACGTTCGAAATGTCACGTATCGACCCAGATTTTGGTTTTAAAAAAAGAACATACAGAAGATTTTGGAATCAAACCAAGACATTTTAATGTTACATTGCTACGTCAAATTCTGAAAGTAGTTTGACTAAAAAATTGTGCACTTCTGTTTTTTTCACGTTCAAACCGCTACTTCTTTTGCCATTATCTTTGACCTAGAATCGGGCCCTCCATAAACTTTAGCATAGATAACAGTGCTTTAATTTAAGGGTTAAGAAAACTTAAAAATATTTTTTGCTTTAAATGTTATTGCATTTTTGATGCGTACGGCTGTCACGTTCAACACTTTGGAATTACCCATATATGTAAAAAAAATTCTCCAACATTGTTCATCAATTAAAGCATTAAACAAAAAATAAAATCAGTTTTAATTAAAAATTGTATCAAATGAATTAAAAGTTTAATCAAGTGAATTAAAAGTTCAATTAAAACTATTTTTTTGTTTACTGTTGCAAATTTAAATAATTTTTTTATTAATATCACAAATTTTTTAATTGAAATAAATTTTTATTTTTTTCTTTGCGCGTGCATACGCGTGAAATTGTAAGATTTTGTTGTAGAAACAACAACAACAACAACACTACAAAAGTAGGTTACAAATGACTTGCTTCTTTTGTGTAGAAACAACAACAGCAGTACTAGAAATATACACTATTTTCATGTTGAAAAAGTAAAATAAGAAGTAAAAATTCCCGAATTCTATTTGTTAAAACTTTTTAGTTAAATACATAAAATTTTTAAGGCAGAATTATTACGAAAAACCATATTGGTACCTGTACTTTGCGCATTATATTTTAATGGACAGACTATCAGCCAGTTAGCCGTTCAGCTCGTTGGTTCGATTCAGAAAGTGATTCTTAGTCGATCGGTATACTGTGTGTTAAGGAGTCGTCTATACAAAATCAAAATGCTTGCTGTCAAGCTCTGCTTGACGTAATATCAAAATTGGTTTGATTTTTCATCTAGTACTGTCGATGTCAGACATACAATCAAACATGCTTTTGATCGTGAAAAGACATTCCCCTTTATCCAAATCGGCACAAACGCATTATATACCAGTTGACCGGATTGCATTGTCGATGATAAATTCACGATTTCTGCACTATCGTGAAGGTTTTCTAGAAAACAATTCAGAGGAAATCGTTGTGCATGATAGTAAAACGTTGTCCTTTCATAGAAAAGAATAAAAATTAAATTTAATTAAAAAAATTTGTGAAATTAAATAAAAATTTAATCAAATTTGCACCAGTAAATAAATAAAAAGTATCAATTAAACGTTAAATTCACTTGATAAAACGTTTAATTCACTTGATTAAACGTTTAACTCACTTGATTAAAACGTTTAATTCACTTGTTTGAACGTTTAATTCTCTTGATTAACCCCCGTATTTATAAACGATTATTAAATTTAACAAACGTTTATTAAGGAGAATTTTCATACGAAATCTGTTTTGTAAACCTTTATTAAATTTAAAAATTTTTTATAAATACTGGGGTAAATGTTTAATTCACCTACTTTTTCTATCACTTGCATTGTTTGCTTAAAATTCTCACATTCTTTTTTTAATTGTTGATTTAAATACCTACATAAAATTAGCAAATTAGCACAAACCAGTGAAACCGAAAAAATGCTGATGAAGGAAGTGATGGTACTTATAAAAACGAAATAAAATTGCAACTATACTAAAAAACTACATAGAATAATTTTTGTTATAGACGACTTTGTCAAGCATGTAGTCGTTAACGACAAAGTAGGCGACATTGATCTCTATGCAGTTGTTTGTTTCGAATAGGCGAAAAGTAGAGAGACAATCAGGGGTGTCATAGAATCCAAGTCGGTTTTGCTCATTGTCGGTTTTGCGAACCAATATTTGTTTCATTTGGTGTCATGAAAACAAGTCGCATTTGTTATTTTCGAATACAAATAAAACCGATATTCGAATCAGCTGTTTAATGTTTAAGCTCATGTGTTTACATATTTAAATGCAATTTTTGTTTTGTTTTTGATTGACAATTTTGTAAATTATTGTTTTTGCGCTAAAATATTGTTAAAACCTGAGTTTTTAATTAAGGGAAATAAGTATGAAATAAATGCCATCGTTGTATTACTTGCATTGATTGCAATTGTTGTTTTAATATGTGTAATTTTATTGTTTTGTAAAAATATGTGATTATAAGGCCCGTTTTCACGACTTAACGATAGGTAAATGTAGGAAGTTATCGAACAGATAATGAGTTTTTAATTATCACAAGTTCCCTTTAATCTAAAAGTGAAGGATAAGGTAAAGAGAGAAACGTTCTACCTTTAACTTTTGTCGTAAGGTTTAGATTTGAGATTGCCATATTATATTCACATATTTTTATATATGGCAACTCCAAGTATACGTTTATTTTGTAAATTAATAACAAACTCGTATTTTGACAAATAAAATTTACAAAATGTTAAATTCGCGTGTACGCGGTGTTTCATTAATATTTGCCATTATTAAAAATATTTGTGCACACAAAAATTTAAAATGAGAAAAGTAAAAGAAAGTAAGTAGTTGCCAGTTCGTATTTTTATTTTGGCAAAAATAATCGGTATTTACTTTAGTATTGCCACATTTTTAAAAATGTTAAGTTTATTTTATACAGAAGTTGTGAAAACGAAAAATAGTTGAAGGTAACTTTATTCCTCACTAGTGCTAAAGGTACCATTAACTATTTCGATCTTTAAAGGTAAGTCGTGAAAACGGGCTTAAGAGAATTTATTAAAAAATATAAGCAAATTTATTGTTCAACGTTATAAATAAGTAAAGTGAACACTGTTGCTGTCGCATATTAGTTGTAAGCAGAAAAAGTGAGAAGAAGACTTTTCAAATTTGCAGCAGCCCGCTGCCGGAGACTGCCGGAAACATGCAAACATACTATTTTACCAATTTATCAATTTTATTTTCTTCTATTTGTTAAAAAAATTTTATAAAAAAATTAATTTATTATTTCCAATAAAAAACAAGAACTGTAAGCTGCTTGGTTTTTTTTTCAATAAAAAACCGATATCATTGGTTTCTGTGACACCTTAAACCGACAATAATTTTAGTTCGAACAAAAAAACCTACAACATTGAATTTCATGACACCAACGTATTTTTTATGTCGGTTTCAAATCCAATACCGATAAGGTTGGTTTCTATGACACCCCTGATAGTCTTGTTTTGTGTCGTACACGGTGTTCGCGACACTTGTTCGAAAATGTCGTTGACGATTTCTTGTAGCTGTTGTTTCTATGTCGTCCAAAAATTAACTTTGTGTATCCATGTTCAAGGATGTCTTACAGACATGGCCAAGTGGGGTTATCTCCAATATAATTAGGTGTGTAGGTGTATTAAAACAATCCTTTTAAAATCACTTTTATTTAGAGATAAAATTACATTGAAATTTATGTACATACTTTTATTATTGCATTAAACTTTCATCAAATTCTTCCACTTATCAATTTAAAAATTCCCTTTTACCAATAAATAAAATTAATTTTTATGTTTCCATAACAGCTAATAAAAGAAAACATTTCATTTTATTACTGTACATTTCAATAAAAATCAAAATCATACCACTTTTTTTCTATACTGCAGCAGGCAATTTTGAGATCAAATTATACAGGTTGGCAACCATTATTATAAAAAAAAAAAATTTACTTAACAAAAAAGACAAAACAAATAAAACGAATGAGAATAAAAGAGAGTGGCTGAGAGTGACCGAGGGAGAGATAGGGGAAGAGTAGAAAAACAAGAATCAGTCTTAATAATGAATTTAAATCCCCAGGTAACATGAAGCAGTTGTTTCTACTGGCAACATTGATTGCGGGAATCCAAAGGTAATGGGAATAATAAATTAAAACGCCTACACGGAGAGAAATAAAAGAATGTAATTTTAATTGGAAAATAGACAAGCAAAGGAAACATGTAATTAATTTGTTAAAACAAAAAGAGAACTAATATACAAGAATCATTTATTTTGAAGGGATGTATATAGTTTAACATTTTTTATAAAAATAATTCAATTAAAACAACGTTAACAATAAATTCTTAACAAACTTTGTTTATTCTCTCCACATTTTTCTTAAAATTGACTGTTTGCGTAAGCCAATACTTTTAGCCTTGATATAATCAATACTTGTAATAATTAGACGGATTTAGTTACTTATTAACAGGGAAACCAAAAATATGCAATTGCATGTTTTTCCTTGTGCGACCAATGAAGGTAGAAACAATATATTTATCCGTTTTAGAGCTTTTTATGAATTTTGGCATCGATTTGTTAGTGCATATTTTTGCATATTTCGCCGTTTGCAGCATTTTTTTGCATATTTTAGTTAAAATACCTTTTTTGCAGCATCTTTTAAGTTTTTAGCGCATATTTTGCCTTTTTGCGGCATATTTTGATAAATTTTTTTAGGTGCCTGCAAGAGCTTTCGCACAAACAAAATCCTAAAATGCTTTTAAGACAAAAAAAATCCCATATGGATTTCAATATCTAGATAGTATTCGGCACAAATAACTCTTATGTATATGAATTTTAACCTCTTAACATAACTTTGTTTTTTTCGAGCCGATGACTGCTCATCATTTATAAATAGGGTAAAATCTTGAAAATTCGTTTGTTAATACTATAGTGTTTGGGCTTTACCGGTTATAATTTTAGGATTGTTTTTATTAAATGGAACTGTTATTAAATTGTTGAATGTTTTGTTTTATATTAGCAATTTTTGAATTTTTTGGGGCATATTTTTAACAATTTTAAGGGCATATTTTCAAGTTTTTACTGCATATTTAATGCGCCTAAAACGTGTTTTTAGAGCATATTTCTGGTTTCCCTGCTTATTAATCATTTGTAGGTAGTTTTTGTTTAACACATTTCTTTGTAAATCAAATTAAATGAAAAAACTGGTTTATCACAGAATTCCATTCCGACCGAAAGTGGAATGTATACCGCATTTTACTTGTCTAGAAAATGTCAAACGAAAAAATATTTTTCATAATGAAACCACTTAAAGTGGAATTGCTTTTTATATATGTATTATTAAATATAAATGTTAAGTCAAAATTATTAAATAGTAGTGGTATTCACACCGAACTTGTTAATTTGTCACTCGGTAGTTGTTAATTTGTTAAAGTTACCAACTGTGAACGACCCCTTTTTTAAAACTTTGTTAGTCTGGTAACTTTCGTAGTAAAACAGCTGATTTATTGTTCTTTATTGTTTATGATTTCTTAAAATAAAATAAAGAATCATTTAATTAACATACTTACTCTCAATGTACACGAAAATTGCCAAACTAACAAGCTCGGTGTGAATACCACTAGTATGTTTTATTATTACATCGATTTCTAAAGCATTTACTTCATATTTCTGTGGTTTTCATGGGCAACCGCGTATGTCTATTTTTTCGATTTTGAAATGTTGATGCCATATTGCTTAATTTTAAGCGCTCTTTACATTTTTTTAAAAAGTTTTGATAATAGCTAGACCCATTCCGATGTTTTAACTCAATTACAAAGTTCAAAAGGTGCAATTCCTAACCCATAGTTTGATCTCGAAAGGTTTTTTCGACTCTCTTGAAAAATTTTATTTTAAGACATAAGCGGTTGCCCATGAAAACCACAGATTTATACATAAACATTTTAATTTCTTAACCTTGTTGAGAAATCAAAGTTATTTCCGGGAATACATTATTCATTAGCTATTATTCTTGATACATGCACTGAAATTTTTTGTTGGAGGATAAGCTAGTTCCTATGCGCATTTCACTGGTTGCTTAGGCCAAATCGTCGGGAAACCTTTTCCCAAAGACTTTGAAAAAGCTTAAGATATTATACAAATTAAACTTTAAAGCGAATTACAAACACTCAAAACTTATTTGCAACGATATTAAAGTTTAGACAAAACATCAGCAATAAACTGTTGAGAAAACAAAACAAATTGATGTATTTTTCAATTGAAGTATTGCCCCATTTTTTTTCTTTTTGTGCAAACCACTTATTTTTGTGAATAAACATTTTATATATTTTGTATTGTATTTTATGTTTAATGTTCACTTTATTTAAGAATTCTAAATTTAAACTCTTTGTAATGATTATCATCCATAGAAAAGAATATGTGTGCCGCTATTTTGATCATTTCTTTCCACAATGTATGAGAAGATATTTTTTCAATGCAGCTCGACACAAAATTTGTAGCCAATAAATACCCTCTTGGTTTTTAATTCGCCACAAAGTCTAGCCGTATGGCGTCAATGGATTTGAGTATTGGCTTACAATGCTTTAAGGGCCATTATTATAACTTGGCGTTAGCTGTTATCCGACAGTTAACAGACGCTTTTTGACAGATAACACATTATTTACTGTCAATTTAATCTTAACTTTAGCTAACTTCAAGTTGTAATAATGGCCCTAGAAGTTGCTGGTTTGTCAGCATAAATCAATGACTTAACCATAGACTCATAAGAAGTAATCCAGAGGCGCTAAATCGCACGAACGAGGGGGCCAGTGAACAGGACCACTTCTGGAAATAAAGTTATCACTAAATTGATTTTGAAATAAATAGATTGTTAAGCGCGATGTATGGCAAATTTCGCTGTTTTGTTAAAACCAAATGTCGTTGATGTTTAGCTGTTTAGATGTTTTTGGAAACAAAAATTCTTTCGTCATGGCAGGACAGCGGTCATCATTCACCGAAACGGCTGCTTGCTTGTTTCGAATGGGCATTTTGGCGCTCCAGTGGGAGTTAGAGGTTTATATGATTCATTAACGGCTTGAGGATTGTCTTCGCCCCAGCTACGGCAATTTTGCTAATTTACTTAGCCATTTAACCAGAAATGAGCATCGTCAAACGGACGACGAAGTGCTCTATTAATAGATTTTTTCAAAGTAAATTTTCACAATTTCGAAGCGTTTTCTAGCGTTTAACTATTCCTTATAATTTGCCAAACCTTCCTGAACAGAAATATCAACACAGTTTGGCATTCTCAGCTGTCAAATCATAGTTATCGATATCGAAAGTTCTAATGCAGCTTAAAACAGTTTAGTTCTGGTTCAGTTCCAGTTTAATTCTAGCAAAATTTTATTTCCAATCTAAATCTGTTTTAAATCTTTTTGTATTCCATATTTATATTTTCATTTAGTTCTTGGTTAATTCTGAGTCTGTTTAATGTTAGTTTCTGTTTAAATTGTAATCCCTTATTGTGTTTCTAATTACGTATTAGAATATTTTAATAAATCTGTTTTTAATTATAAACGTCGATATTTTTACTTACATATCTTCTTAATTATATTTTGGAAAAAGACAAGCTAAAGAAGTCAAAATATAATAAATGAATTTTGCTAATTAAGGAAAATTCTAGGAATATAACCCATACCAATTAAAATTGACCTTATAAAATATTTTCTTTTCTTTAACATACAACACTGTCTGAGGGTTGTTGGCACCCAAAAAAAAAACAACAATCAAATATTTCTGACATCTGCTGAACGTATAATTAATATTAATTGTGTTATATAAATTTGATAATAAACATACGCTTAGATGGCCCAACACCGAAACAAAAGATTGTAAAACAATGGAATTATGCATTTAACAAACGAAAACGTTTTTTGCTTAAATGCGAGAAAAAGTTAAATTCCTTTTAAATTTTTAACCCAAATATTTTAAACAAAATTTTCATTAGTTTTCACAAGAAAATCATTTGTTTTCTTTTAGATATGTAAGTGATTTAAAAATATTTGTTTTCCTATTTTCTTTTCTTTATTTTTTTTGCTTTAGCCACAATTAGATGAATTTCGTGTCGAAATAATTTTGATGTTGACATAAATTACCGCATGTCACTTTAAATGACAGATTTAATTATTATTAAAATGTCATATTTGAGTAATTTTTGTAAAATGAAAACTAAAAATCAAATATGTATGTATAACAATTTTAAATAAATAAACTTAAATTGTACCAAAATTTTTTCAAAAACATACATATGGGCATTTCCGTCAAAAGGTCCACCGTGACCGAAAATTTTAAAGTTATTAAAAGCTGATTATTTTACGATATTGTTATAGAGAAATATTTAGATTTTACTAGTTTTATAAATTTACTCATAAATTTGTGCACTTAGATGAACAATCAGACTGCAAAGTTGTGCAAACGTAATTTCTTATATGTGAGAATGTTTTATTGTATGTTTTCTTTAATATTTTCTTTATTAAAAGAGGTGATATTTGATAAAAATTATTACAAAAAAAATTTCTTACATGGTCTGTAATCTAAGGAAGAGTTCAAAGAGAAATATGTTTTTCATATGAATGGTAAATTTTTATTTTGTTTTAATCATTATTCAGTTCAATTATTATGGAAAAAATTTCACGTTCGAAATGTCACGTATCGACCCAGATTTTGGCTTAAAACAAAGTAATTACAGAAGATTTTGGAATCAAACCAAAGACATTTTTATGTAACATTGCTACGTAAAATTCTCAAAGTAGTTTGACTAAAAAATTGTGCCAGGTTTCGCTGAATTACTCCTTTTTATACATGGCCACAAAAACTACTTCTGTTTTTTCACGCTCGAACCGCTACTTCTTTTACCATTATCTTTGACCTAGAATCGCGCCCGCCATAATAACATAACAGTGCTTTCTTAGTGCTTAAATTAAAGGAATAAGAGAACTTTAAATTATTTTTTGTTTAAAATGTTATTGCATTTTTGATGCGTTCGACTGTCACGTTCAACACTTTGGAATTACCCATATGTATAAACATTTTCTTAATAAAATATTTTTAAATAGCAGAGAATGGCAAAAAGAAGTGTTAATAGTATGATGCATCTCAAAATTTTTATAAAAATTCTGGCATTCGTGATCGAATACTTTTTTGATTATAAAGCAATATATTATTTCTAATTCTTTCAGTCGAAACTGAACGTTTTAAATTTTAGTGTAGTTTAGTTCTATATCTTGTATCAGTTTAGTTTGAGTTAAGTTGCAGTTCAATTCTATTTCAATTTCTATATGAAGGCGTACAAGTTGCAGCAGTAATCAGCATTCGATTTCATTCGACACAAAGATCATATCGAATAATAGCTAAGCGATGAGGCCCATTTTTACCTTAATGATCACCTGAATAAACAAAATTGCAGAATATGGGGTACCCAAAATCCAAGAATAATTGTCGAATGCACCCTCTTAAAAGCACATATCTTTTCAAAAACGATAAGCAACAAGTGGCGGTTTATGTGAATTGCATTTGATACCGGGCAAAATTTGAAAATTTGTTAAGGTATGAGGCGGAGAATTTCGGTGACGCGTTCGTAAAAGCATCATTGCAAATGTCAGCTGTTCGGAAATACATAACAAAAGCAGATGGCGCGCAAAATATCTAAAACATGTTTCACATGCACATTGTGTCAAAATGTTACCAAACTGCGCAACAACTGCCAATGCTTGTCATTTGCTAATTTGAATGAGCAATGCAAACTAATCACAGATATGCATCAGATGCATTTCCGGACAGGCCAAATGTCAACATATTTCTAAACTAGAATCTTAATTTCAATATATGGCAACGTTAAATAAAATCACAAAGAAAGAAGTTATTCATCAAATAAATCATAACGTTACTTATGTACCACCCTGTAGTTAAGGTTCAGTTCAAGTTAAGTTCTAGTCCTGTTCTAGTTCAGTTCTAGTTCAGCTCTAGTTCAGTTCGCGTTCAGTTCTAGTTCAGTTCTAGTTCAGTTTTAGTTCAGTTCCAGTTCCAGTTCAGTTCTAGTTCTGTTCTAATTCAGTTCTAGTTCAGTTCTAGTTTAGTTCTAGTTTAGTTCTAGTTTAGTTCTAGTTCAGTTCTAGTTCAGTTCTAGTTCAGTTCGAGTTCTGATCTAGTTCAGTTCTAGTTCAGCTCTAGTTCAGTTCTAGTTCAGTTCGCGTTCAGTTCTAGTCCAGTTCTAATTCAGTTCTAGTTCAGTTCCAGTTCCAGTTCAGTTCTAGTTCTGTTCTAATTCAGTTCTAGTTCAGTTCTAGTTTAGTTCTAGTTTAGTTCTAGTTTAGTTCTAGTTCAGTTCTAGTTCAGTTCTAGTTCAGTTCTAGTTCAGTTTTAGTTCAGTTCTAGTTCAGTTTTAGTTCAGTTCTAGTTCAATTCTAGTTCAGTTCTAGTTCAGTTCTAGTTCAGTTCTAGTTCAGTTCTAGTTCAGTTCTAGTTCAGTTCTAGTTCAGTTCTAGTTCAGTTCTAGTTCAGTTCTAGTTCAATTCTAGTTCAGTTCTAGTTCAGTTCTAGTTCAGTTCTAGTTAAGATCTAGTTCAGTTTTCACTAGTTCAATTCAGATTTTATTTTTTTCATTCAAATTCATTTATTTACATTTTAAAACATTTCTCTTAAAAGCTAGCACCGAATATCTCGAATAATTTTTCCCTCGTAATGTTGCCCCTTTTCACATATTTTCGATCAGGAAGAACTCCCATGAAAAAATGTAATTCAAAGGAGAATAATAACTTGAAAAAATGTTCACGGGAAAAATTCCCCTTATCGTGAAACGTTTTTTCCCTCGTAATTTGTCCACGTATCCCTTAGATTTTCTCACTTTATTTTTGCTAGGGAACAGAACATGTATGTACACTCACAATATTATTACAGTAACGGACTGTAGTTTATTTAAGAAATATTCCGTTCAGTCATTTTTAAATAAATAAACATTTAAAATTCCAAGCAAATTATTTTTTAACTGATTCCAACAGTTATTCAAAAAACTAGGTGCATATTAATACGGTTTTTTAGTTGCAGTTAATATTGTCCGTTGATTGAGTTAAATTCTTCTTTATGTTAAATTAAATAAAAATGTAATTTAAAACAACGAAAAGTTCATTTAATTTTTACTGTCAAAAATTCAGCCGCGAATTCCGTAAAAACAAATAAATATGCAGTTATTTTATAAAATTTTACTGTCAAAAATTCAACACTATATTCAGTAAAAACAATTAAATATTCAGTTATTTTATATAGTTTAACTACCAAAAATTAATTTTTACTTATCTATAAAAAATGAATTGCTTGTTTTGTGTAAGCAATTCCCATTTTCTATTTGTTAAAATAATTTAGTTAAATACATCAAATTTTAAAAGTAAAATAATTGCGAAGCTATATCGGTGATGCTGCTGGTGTCTTATAATTGAGAGTTCTTCTGTAAACAACGTGGTCAGTACAACAAAAGTAAAACAAACATGTGTAACAGGGTAAGTTAATTATAATATTCTCCCTCTATCGCTTATAAGAAAAACAAGCGGACAGGTGTCTGTCTGGTACTTTTTTAGAAATTCGGCTCTTTTGTGGAGTAAACGAAAATTACTGAATTTAATAAAATAACTGAATATTTAATTGTTTTTACTGAATATGGGGTCAATTTTTTGACAGTAAAATTTTAAAAAATAACTGAATATTTAATTGTTTTTACTGAATATAGTGTTGAATTTTTGACAGTAAAATTTAACAAAATAAATGAATATTTATTTGATTTTACGGAATATGGTGTTGAATTTTTGACAGTAAAAATTAAATGAACTTTTTGTTAAAAATAAATGAAAAATAAGTAGACCGGTTTTTAATTGAATTTTCATTTGTTTTAAATTACAATTTCAGTTAATTTTACGTACAGAATATTGTGAGTGTAAGTATTTCCTCCTATAAATCGAATATTAAGGGTCAATAAAGTTAACAAGGCACAAACCGATATATTGCTAAACAAAATGCAAAACAACAGGTCGATTGCCGGCGGATTTGTGATGCTTTCGATAGACTTGGTGGCAGAATTTTGGAAAATATTTTACTACATAAAATTTAAAAAGGGCAAAAAAACTATCCCTCCAAAACTAAATATTATGCTTAATTATTTTAACTTTTCTTAAAAATATATACTTGTATATTTTTGAACAAAAATTTCATCGATTTTTAATTTTTTTAATCTTTCTTCTTTTTTTACATTCACTGGAACTGATAGCGTGAAAAATTTTTCACATGAGATTCACGATTGCTTTTTCCCCTTCGAGAAAAATAAAAATTTCATGTGAACAAAAATTCCACTTGTTATTCACGATAGGGGTGGACAGTGTTGCCAAAAGTAGGGAAAAATCCCTACAGGTAGGGTTTTTTGTTACTAAAATAGGAGCGTAGGGAAAATCGGACAGATTTTTTATATACGCCAAAATGTAGGTATTTTTTCTCATATTGCATTGTATACGAAATAAATGCAAAATTTATTATTAAGATTTTCGTATTATTGTAAAAATGAAAGCAGCTTTTCCTGAATTCAAAAGTAGTTCAGGTATATAAAAGGAAATATTTTTTTGAGTTTTCAAAATTTGTTCGATTTCATTTTCACGTGACTTTGATTCCCATGACATGGCCGATTATTTATAAATTAAAGTGATCATATAAAGGTTACCTGCCGTATTCATAAAAATAAACAAATTTTCTATGAAAATTTTACTAGAAAAACGTTTGGTTACTTAATAAATGTTTATGGATACGGGGGTACATATTTTTTTTAAACCTCTTGTTTTTTTCATTGAATTTAAAAAAATTTAAAAAAAGTACATTCATTTTTATTTTGTTTTATTACTTATTTTTGTTGTTATTTAGAGCTTTACTAAACATGAATGAAATTAGTTTTTTATAACTATTGTTTCTTCTAATACTTTAATGACTAATGCTAAGTTCACACTTGGGTTTTTAAACGCGTTTAAGCAAAATGTTGATTTAGCTAATCAAAGCCGTTCACATTACATTTGAGATGATTAAGAAAAAAACACACAACAAACACACAAATAAAAATCAAACAAATTTATATTTCTTTAAAGTATTAAAAATGGATAAAAACACTTTTATAAAGGTATCAGAAGATTATTTTAATCATTTTAATGATGAACTTGTGAAACTTTATGAATTATTTAAGGAAAAAAATAAAACATTAAGCAGAAATCTTGGCCGGTTGTACACGACATGTTGGCGATTCTACATTATTGGGTATGTTCAGTGGATTCTATGTGGTTTATGAAGTGATTTAGTTGTAATCATGTCAATTTGAAGTGATTAACAAATCAAGAACTCAAGTGTGAACATAGTATAAAACGCGTAGGGATTTTTGTAGGGAACATTTTCGAAACGTGTAGGGAAAAATCAGATTTTTTTTAGTATGCGTAGGTATTTTTCAAAAAATCTTTTGGCAACACTGGGGGTGGATATAGATACCGAAGTGTCTTCATAAACTTTCTAAAAAAAAAACATCTCTTTTTACAACACTCTTCTATTTAAACTGACATGTTAATCATCTTAAGGAACAAGCCAACAAAGATTCAACAAATGTCAACAACTTACACAGCATATTATCAAGAAAAATATATACAATAATTAAAATATCATCATTTAGTATTATTTTAAAAATTATTTTAAACTTTTGAATATTCGAAATTGAAATAAATGCATAAATTCAAAAATATTTTTCTAAAGATTTTATTTGTCTTAAACTTGTGTAATAATTTGTCTTGCTTTGTTAAATAACTAAAAAAAAACAACAATTTTGTTTAAATATTCTTCATGTTTGCTTAATTTGTTGTTGGTTTTTTTTTTGTACATACTTCTTTTACTGGCTTCAAGTCTAAAATAAACAATTTTGTTTAGGACTTTCAATTAGTTTTAAGAAAATAAACACAAATATGAACAAATATTCTAGAGAATAACAGTTTTTGTTTACACTAAAGAGCATTTGTTAAGGGCAATAGGTCATTCAAAATAATTTAAAGAAAATGTGCGGCGGGCCATAAATTGAAAATATGTTAGTTAAACAAATAATTCTACAACCATTATATGGGTAATTCCATGTCAAAACGACCAAGAGTGGGACACGACCCCTTCCGATTTTAATAAAATTTGGTGAGAAGGTTCCTTTTATCTTATTAGGAACATATATATGAACGAAAAAAATTTTTAAAATTTGTTTTTCGAAAGTTATGTCATATTCAAAATGTCATAATTTCGGAGAATTAGCCGAATGTGTTGAGCTTATTTCTTCAATATCTCGAAAACTACTTGACATATGATTTTTTTCCTTTCGCAACCCTTAAAAAAATAATATTAAAATAGAATTTTTATATTGTAATTTTGAGCAATAAGTACACTGTGCTAGTTGCAAACAATAGACCAGCCGCGCACCTGGCATTTTACCCTAATTGGGGGCGCTGAATCCAGTGGTGCTAACCGTTTTTTTAGGTTAGCTCTTGTTTTCAAGATATATCGTTATTTCGAAAATGTAAGAGGTTGCACAGCATATATTCGCGTAACTCAAAAACGGTTTAGTATATTGAAATAACTAAAAAACCGAAATTCGGCAATAAAAAATAAAGTGGGGCTGGTCATACATTTGACCCATCTAGGAGCATCTATTTTAATATTATTTTTTTAAGGGTTGCGAAAGGAAAAAAATCATATCTTAAAAAAGAAAAAAAACACCTCCTTCAAAGTTTCAGGATTTTTAAAGAACAGTTTGAGGCATTATACAAAAAAAAAATCAGCCAAATAAAAAAATAGGTTTTTGAGTTAGTCCGTTTTTAAAATTTAACATTTTGCAGATATTACATTTTTCAAAAAAAATATTTTTTTTTTCAATTTATGGTTTGTAGCCCCAAGTATTCTCTTTAAAATGACATCAAAATCATCTTCGTATGTCAATTAGTTTTCGAGATATTGAAGAAATAAGCTCAACACATTCGGCTAATTCTGCGAAATTATGACATTTTGAATATGTCATAACTTTCGAAAAACAAATTTAAAAATTTTTTTTTCGTTCATATATGTTCCTAATAAGATAAAAGAAACATTCTCACCAAATTTTATTAAAATCGGAAGGGGTCGTGTCCCACTCTTGGTCGTTTTGACATGGAATTACCCATATGTATTTTAATTTACACAACTGCTGCAGAGTTTTTAAATAATTTCAGTTTTTTTTTAAATGGCACGCCCGATAAGTTTAAGAAACGTAGCACAGACGGGTGAACAGTACCAAAAATGAGGATTAATTCAAAAATAAAGGCCCCTATTACGGTTTACTACCCAACTCAGTTGAGTTGTAATAAAAACAACTGGTTGTGATCAGCTTCAATTTTTGTTATGTTTTTGTTCACAGCAATTTAGCAAAGTTGTAAACCATAATACAAAAACAACGAAATTACAACTCAACTGAGTTGAGTTGTAAACCGTAATAGGGTCCATAGTTAGTTTTTCGTATAAGTATTTGGTACCATATCAAAGTAGATAAAATTCAACACGAATCACTGTAAAAATTGTGGATTTATGTTGTTTACTTTTTTGTTATACGCTGCCAAAGTTGAATAATTCTTTATAATTTGGAATTATTTGTTAAAAAGTAAAAATGAAGATATTTTAATAGGGATTTGAGAGAATTGTTTCTTAGAAAACACAATTTTTTTAAAATGGATCCATCAACTTCAGGTATTTAACTAATTTATTAATACATTTTTGTAAAGAAATATTGAGGAAGTATTTTTTTATTTTTTATTTTTTTTATTGGTCAAAAAAATTAGCTTTTTAAGGAAATGTTGATTTTCAAAATGTTTGTGGGAATACTTGGGCAAAACTCTTTATATATTCTTAAAATATGGTACAGTCGGACCTCGATTATCCGTGATGGTCGGGACCAGAAGCATTACGGATAATCGATTTTCACGGTTAATCGAATAACAATTGTGATTATACATTTTTTTTTTTTAATATTTTTATTATTTATCAAGTGAACATTGGTGTTTATACACATTTACATTAAAAAAATTAATTCAAGAAGTTTATGTATATTTTTTAATTAAATAAGTACGTATACATTACATTTTCTACTGAAAACATAAGGCAAAAAAAGGACATTAAGCAAAAAAAGAATACAATTTCTTAAAAAGAGTCGTGTAATATTGTTTGTCTAATATTTTTCAACTGCTATCACGGATAATAGAGGATATCACGGTTAATCGAAGCAAACAATTTGAAAACATTGCAAACAAAAAACCATAGACTGATCTTTGGCCATCACGGTTAATCGGGGTTACCGGTTAACCGGATCACGGATAATCAAGGCCCGACTGTATTTCAACTTGCATAATAAAAAAAAAAATCTTGGCCGTTTATGCCCCATTTGAAAATATTTGAGATTTTGTGAAACACATTAACTTGTTTTTTCTGTTTTGTTTCGTTTAAATGATTACATTACGTCACAAAGTTTGAACAAAGTCGTGACCAATTAAATCTGACAGCAAATCTTTATGTTAAATTTTCCCATGAATCCGAATATGAAGTCAGAATTGTCAAAAGTAGAACAGTTTTTGAGATATTCCAAAATAACCGTTATTTGTGATTTAAAAAAAAGATGATGCGACTGAAATGCAAATATCTTCAAAAATTTTAAACGGACTATGTATTTCTTTTTTTTTTTAGTGAAAGTTTATAAAATTTCTAAAATAACCATGGATTGCTAGTGAAGATTGGTCAAGAAATGACAGAGTTACAGGGGACAAAAGTTCAAGCTTCATTGAAAATTGTATGATTTTGTTCAATTTTGCTCATTTCAAAGTTATTTTGTTAAACCAATGATTAAAAAATTTTAATGTTTTATTAAATGCGACATAAGATTATTTTAACATGAACATTTTGCGCCCAACAATACATAGATTGGTAAAAAAATGAAAACGCTACAGAAGATTTAGTAATTTAAAAAACTACATAATTTAAATTTACTACAAACAGCACTTAATTTGCTTATACTGCTAAATATTTCCGATGCTGATGATGATAACATGAAGATTATGATTTTGATGAAGGTGCAGATAATTATTAAGGTGATTTTTAATTCCATATTTTAGCAATGAATGTTCCTTGTTTCAAAAAAATAAAAAATATAATGTTCGAAAAAATCACATTGATTATTTAAGTTTTTAATTTTTTTAATAAAACAAAATTAAAATTCCACTAAAATTTTACAACAAAAGTTTTTTTATTAATTAATATACACAGAATCCAAAAAAAAATTGTTGTCATAAATTACAGGCTTCCCTGAATTAATCCTCGTTTTAAACCCCACTGTGCGTAAGGCTAATAAACCAGAGCAAGTTAAAATCTCTTTTTGGTTTAAAATGTGTGTAAACCAACAAATCTATAAATCAGTAAACATGTAAACCACTTTTAAACGCATAAAATTGGGCGTTAAAACTACCACAATACAGATTATATGAATATTACAAGATTTATCGTACATTTAATATATGGGACACTGAATTGTAGTTGAGTTTAAACTACATATAAATTTAAGTTAAGTTCAACTAAACCAGCGTTTAAACATTCAATTATTTATCAGCCATTAGGAGGTAATTTTGTAAATCCCTTCACCTTGTGTTGAACAGTTTTTTATATAAAATTTGTTGAATTTTTAAAAATATTTATGAAATAATTAGTATTGTTGTTATTTTGTTGGACTATTTATGGTTTTAATCCAAATTTGTAATATTTTTTAATTAGGCTTAAGTTCATCAAATTTAATTTTCATTTAATTATTTTTATGAAGAAAGGAATTTTACAACATGAAAATTAATTAAAATTTTTATTGATAATCTTTCATTCTTGACCGTGGCCGGGGCTCGAACCCTGGCCGGGGCTCGAACCCTGGCCGGCAGGTTACCATGACATGTTTCGATTAAATTTGATGAACTTAAAAAATATTAAAAATTTGGATTAAAAACCATAAATAGTTCAACAAAATAACCACAATACTAATTATTGTTAAAGCTAAGGCACAAGCTCTATGTCTACATTTGTCCTTCAAGTTTTCTGAAAAAGGTCAACAGAAAAAAGAAAGACAAAAATGACAAAACAAAAAATGTACTTTGGACTTCAAGAAGAATTCTTGACAAAAACTACGAGAAAACAGAAGTAAGGAAAAAACATGTAAAATCAATTAAAATGGATAATCATTCAGAAAAGCTAATTTCGATCTACCAAAGGTTAAAATGCAATTTGGTTTAAGGATGGATGTTTGACTATTGACGCCAGCAGTCGTCAATGGCTGCGAGTGTAAGACGGCAAATTCATCCGAATGAAAGATTATCAATAACAATTTTAATTAATTTTCATGTTGTAAAATTCCTTTCTTCATAAAAATAATTTAATGAAAATTAAATTTGATGAACTTAAGCCTAATTAAAAAATATTAAAATTATTTATGAAATAAATTTTGGAGTCAGGTGAATTGTGTTATAAATTAACCCTCCTAATCCCTTACGCAAAAAAAGTTAAAGTTCACAATAGTTAACCAACACATAAACACTCATTCACTTTTGCTGGGCTTTATGTGCTGGTGAAATGAATAATGTGAACTTTAACTTTTATTTGCATAAGGGTGTTAATATTTTTTAAAATAATCCACCACAACCTTAATAAAATTGTCTCTACTGTTTTCAAACACCATTTAAACTCCAGTTCGACTAATTCAACCGGGTTTAAGTTAAAAACCTAAAAATAAAAAGTTTATGTATGTCACTCAATAGCAAAAACTTGATTTTTTCTATTTTCACTACATTTAATTTTTTTGTATGCATGAATGTATGTATGTTTATGTTTTTTGACAAAATCGATAAAATTTTGTTTTCCTTTTTTCTGTGCATCATTTGCACTTTAAATGACTTGTAAAATATTTACATACGTTTGCACGAGTGATTGCCACAAGAATTTCATCTAAAATGTGTGTTTTTAAAAAATAAATATGACAGCACTTAATCTGCATAAGAGATTCAGAAAGTTATACAACCCTAAAATTTATTCAACTTTGGAGTTTAGACAGGTAAAAAAAACAAGTAAGAGTGCTGTATTCGGCTGTGTCGAATCTTTAATACCCTTCACCTACCACCCACTAACACACACGATCGAACAGAATGAAAAAGCACGACACGCGATTTGACGGGTAAAAACTAGAGGCAGTCGTTGCTTTTCGCTTATATCTCAGCCATTTGTTGACCGATCTTGCTGAATTTCAACAGCAAAAAATTCCGGACTTCATGTGATATATAACTATAAATACATACATATATAAAAACCAAATCACCATTATATCTGTAGCCGTATTCTGTAACTCGTTAAGCTAAAGCTTAATCTCGATCGCTAAAATACCTTAGAGAATACAAAATGTAAAAACTTTAGCGATGACATTAAAAGCTAAAATGGCGGCGAATTAAATTTTTATGGCATTGTGAAATTTCGCACTGCACGTTACAGAATTGCATTCGTAGCCAAATATCGCTAAATCAACTTTATAGATTTTTAGCGATAGAGATTTAGCTTTAGCGTGTTACAGAATACGGCTGCTGGGGTCATTAGAAAACCCACTTCAACGGGCATACGGACATAAGGACTTTATAGAGTCTAAAATCAGTATTATAGAAATTTATGGCGATTTATCGAAAACTTGTGTTTTTACTGTAATAGTTTTTTCTTTTATGTTTTAAATACTCTTTTAATTGTTTCTTTACTCAGGAACATTTCATTCGAGTAAAAAGATATTGGGAGTAATTTATTTTTAAGAATTTTTAGTATAGACTTGTACCACAAAAATTCAGATAAAGACGAGGATTTTTTTTGAGACGAATGAAAACAACTTTCTACCAGACCTAAACAAAACCATTAAAAAATTTAAAAAAATCATTAAGAGATTCAAGTGGTTTAATGAAAGACTATCGATTTTTTCATAAGACAAGAAATAAAACAGAGAAATTGGATATGGGCACTTCCAAGATTGTAAACGGGACATTCGCACACGTTTATATTGACAAAACTGTAAAAAACAACCTGATTTTCATTTTTTAAATTAATGATTCTTTTAACTCTCAATAAGCTCTTTAATTTCCGCAAATGAAATTTTTCGCTTACTGTCGTGGTTTCCGAGATAATTTAAAAAACCAGTGATTGTAAACGGGACAAAAAACGGAAGTGGGTTTTATGGGGTAACCGTTTAAACAGTGATTTCTGCGAAACCTGACACCATATTTTATTGGGATTAATGTTAAAATGTTGCGTACTAATGTGCCCTAAAAATGGGTTCGATTTCAAAATAAAATATGAATTACATTTTTTTAAATAAATTGTTAAAGAAATTGTAAACGGGACATTGAAAACGGGACAATTTTTCCACCATGATTTAAAATTTTTTTATGTTGCTATTTATAATCCTTTATATAAGAAACTTAATAAAAAATGTTTTTCAGATCATACATAATATACACAAGTATGTGCTAAAAGTTGTAGTACTTCGTTTACCATTTATCTTTTTTTTTCGAATCAATTAATTTATACGCATATATTAAAAAAATATAAGCAATTCTCTAAATAAATCTTGAAAAGAAAAAATTTTTTTTTTCCATTTTTTGTGGTTGACGTTTTTTTGGAAATAGCCATATGCTTTATAACGATTTACTATCCATCTCTCCAACGTCAACAATAAGCGAAAACATTTTTTCTAAATCAAATTTGGTCAAAACAAAAGAAAGAAATCGTTTGAAACATAAACAATTAAACTGTATACTCTTTTTGAAAGATTATTGTAGAAGATGAACTTTAGGCCAAAACGCAACGCAATGTCAAAAATAACATTGAAAGCAAAAACAATGTCGAAAATTTGTCAAAATTTTGTTGTTGTTTTCTACAGAAATACATATTGTGTTTTAAAATTAGCAACTCTACAAGACATGCGGCGTTTAAAATTTAAAAATTCAATATACATTTCTATAGAAAACAACAACAAAATTAAGAAATATTTTCGATTTTGTTTTTGCTTTCAATATAAATTTTGGCGCTGCTTTTGCGTTATACAAAATTAGGGCCTTAATGTAGATGCTATTATTATTTTAAAAGTTTTCCTCTTTTATTACATGAAGTACATTTTGTTAAATTGTTATTTTTTTTAATAAAATTTTTATGCTAAAAAATATAATTTTTGAAGAAGTTTAAAATTCTTAATTAGACAACATTAAAATTATTTGATGAACCGAATAACATTAAATTATTCGATTACATATTATTCGATTAAAATTTTACATCGAATAATTATTCGCGGGATTAATCGATTAATACAAAACATCGATTAATTGAATACTCTAATACATACCCTTTCCACTTATGGCGAAGGTTATAAAAATAAAACTTTAACTAGAACGAAACATTTCTATTACAAGATTAAATCGATAAAATGTGGGCGGGATTTGAGAAGTAAGAGTGGCACCTCCCTTAGAAATACGAAATATATTTCTCTATATCTGGAGAATCGTAGTAGTAAAACTTTCCAAATTAAGCGCAAATAGCTTCGTAGTCAATGCATGACAATTCGCAAAAAGTAGGAGTAGCATAAAATAGATTTCTTTATTTCAATATATGTATCTGTAGGAGAAAAATTGTCTAAATTTAGTTTACATAGCTAAGTAGTCAATACACAAAATCCGTCAAAATGGAAAACATCTGTAAAAAAGTGCTTGAAATTGGAGAAGTGGGCGTGGCACAAAATACAATTCTTTATATCTGGAGAAAGGCAATAGAAAAAGTTTTCAAATTGGGTACAAAAAGCTTGGTTATCTATACAGAGCAGCTGTCAATAAGTGAACGGGATTTTTTTTCTCTTGTTATGGTTTTGTTTCAGGGATGGCGTTGAGAATTTTTAAAATTGTACCAACAACTTTTAAAAATTGTACTTTTTTACTCTAATTGTACTAAAAGATTTTTTTAGTTGAAATTTAATTTATTTATGTTGTTAAAAAACACCAAAAAAATGTATTATAAATATTAGTTTAAAAAGTATCAACAAAAAAGTACAATTGAAATAACTTAGCCATCCCTGTTCTGTTAATTTTGTTAAATGTTGCCAACTTTTTGTTTATGAGAAACCTAAAAACAAAAAGCGGTAAATCGCTGAATTTGCCCATAAACCGCTGATTCAGCAACACTTTTAATATTTCAAGCTTGAAATTTCAATTTTAAGTTGAACAATTTAACATTTTTTTTTGACATAACTTCATTGTTCGCCAAAACTTGAACAATGCATTAAAAATGTAGTCTCAAAAGGGCTTAAAGAACATCTGCCAAAAAGTGAATAGTAGTAGATAAGTGAGCGTGTCACCTCCAACATTAAAGGTTTCTGTATATGGGTAATTTCAAAGTGTTGAACGTGACAGTCGTACGCCTCAAAAATGCAATAACATTTTAAACCTTAAATTATAGCACCAAGAAAGCACTATTATCTATGCTAAAGTTTATGGGGGGCGCGATTCTAGGTCAAAGAAATGGCAAAAGAAGTAGCGGTTCGAACGTGAAAAAAAACAGAAGTAGTTTTTGTGGCCATGTATGAAAAGGCGTAATTCAGCGATACCTGGCACAATTTTTTAGTCAAACTACTTTCAGAATTTTACGTAGCAATGTAACATTAAAACATCTTGGTTTGATTCCAAAATCTTCTGTATTTTCTTTTTTTAAGCCAAAATCTGGGTCGATACGTGACATTTCGAACGTGAAATTTTTTCCGTAATAATTTAACTGAATATTTATTAAATAAAATAAAAATTTACCGTTAATCCTAATAACATATTTCTCTTGAACTCTTCCTTAGATTACAGACCATGTAAGAAAATTTTTTGGAATAATTTTTATCGAGTATCACCTCTTTTAAGAAAGAAAAAAAAAAACATACAATAAAACATTCTCACATATAAGAAATTAGGTTTGCACAACTTTGCAGTCTGATTGTTCATCTAAGTGAACAAATTTATGAGTAAATTTATAAAATTAGTAAAATCTAAATATTTCTCTATAACAATAACGTAAAATAATCAGCTTTTAATAACTTTTTCAATTTTCGGTCACGGTGGACCTTTTGACGGAAATGCCCATATCTAGAGAACGGTAGCAGCTTAAGTTTCCAGTTTTGTTACAAATAGTTTGGCTATCAATATGCGTGCTTTAGTATATTTAAACAACAAAAGGATTCCTTAGCTTTTCTAATAAGGAAAATTCTTGAATGATGTTGCAAGATTTTAAGAAAAGTTAATTTTTCATTACGGTTTTTTAAAAATCTTTATAAAATGTTTAAGTAAATATGTATGTATATTAGACTGGTCGCAATTTTTTTTTTTTTTAATTTACATGTTTGCGCTGCTTAAAATATGAGGTTTGGTGTAAGAAATCATGGCCTAATTTTTCAGGTCAATCCGACGGTGCCTAGCCGTGCCAAGTGGGGCCAAAAGTTTCCCATTTTATAAAAAAAAACATCTTTTCTATCAGATCTTTATAGTTATACTAGTTGAAAAGCCGAATATCAAAAATATGACTACGCTACGATCTTCCGCAGAGAAAGTTCTTCAAGTGTGCCAAATTTCAGCTTCCTATGGCTTCAGAAAGTTGCGGAAAGAATAGGACATACATGCAAACATCCTGACATACTAAGAAATTATATATTGAATAGATAGATTAAAGTATTTGCAGTTTAATATTTTAGTATGATACGAACGAAAGATTTTTAACTAATTTTAACTAATTCGGGGTCGCTGAATCCAGTGGTGTTAGCCGTTTTTTTAGGTTAGCTTTAGTTTTCGAGATATACCGTTATTTCGAAAATTAAGGATGTTGCACAACATATGTTCGTGCAACTCAAAAACGCTTTAGCTTATTGAAAAACTAAAAAAAACCGAAATTCGGCAATAAAATTTACTTTAAGAAAGTTAAAACTTTTTTCTTCATATTGGCTTTGGTTTTCGAGATATACCGTTATTTCGAAAATTAGGGAGGTTGCACAACATATGTTCGCGTAACTCAAAAACGCTTTAGTTTATTGAAAAACAAAAAAAAACCGAAATTCCGCAATAAAATTTACTTTTAGAAAGTTAAAACTTTTTTCTTCATATTGGCTTTGGTTTTCGAGAAATACCGTTATTTCGAAAATTAAGGAGGTTTCACAACATATGTTCGCGTAACTCAAAAACGCTTTAGCTTATTGAAAAACTAAAAAAAACCGAAATTCCGCAATAAAATTTACTTTAAGAAAGGTAAAACGTTTTTCTTATATGCGCAGTCGTTTTAGAAACATAATTTTTTTTCTGGAAAAAAAAATAATTTTTTTATTAAAATTTCGGAATTTTTGTTTTTAAAAATTCATAAAAAATTGAAAAATGGAGCTATGCTTCCAATTTTATAGAGTCATATAAAAAACAATATTGCAAACAAAACAAGCTATAAATGATTAAAATCTGTTCACAACTTTTGATTTTATGTATTCACAAAGACGAAAAATTTTAATTAATTTAAGAATTTTATTAAACCGCCATATGTGTATAATTGAAATTCTTATATTTGGCCCGTGTAGTGCCTAGGATGCCTCAAGAAGGGTCAAATGTATGACTGGAGTTGGTCTTGAGGCATCCTAAGCACTACACGGGCCAAATATAAGAATTTCAATTATACACATATGGCGGTTTAATAAAATTCTTAAATTAATTAAAATTTTTCGTCTTTGTGAATACATAAAATCAAAAGTTGTGAACAGATTTTAATCATTTATAGCTTGTTTTGTTTGCAATATTGTTTTTTATATGACTCTATAAAATTGGAAGCATAGCTCCATTTTTCAATTTTTTATGAATTTTTAAAAACAAAAATTCCGAAATTTTAATAAAAAAATTATTTTTTTTTCCAGAAAAAAAATTATGTTTCTAAAACGACTGCGCATATAAGAAAAACGTTTTACCTTTCTTAAAGTAAATTTTATTGCGGAATTTCGGTTTTTTTTAGTTTTTCAATAAGCTAAAGCGTTTTTGAGTTACGCGAACATATGTTGTGAAACCTCCTTAATTTTCGAAATAACGGTATATCTCGAAAACCAAAGCCAATATGAAGAAAAAAGTTTTAACTTTCTAAAAGTAAATTTTATTGCGGAATTTCGGTTTTTTTTTGTTTTTCAATAAACTAAAGCGTTTTTGAGTTACGCGAACATATGTTGTGCAACCTCCCTAATTTTCGAAATAACGGTATATCTCGAAAACCAAAGCCAATATGAAGAAAAAAGTTTTAACTTTCTTAAAGTAAATTTTATTGCCGAATTTCGGTTTTTTTTAGTTTTTCAATAAGCTAAAGCGTTTTTGAGTTGCACGAACATATGTTGTGCAACATCCTTAATTTTCGAAATAACGGTATATCTCGAAAACTAAAGCTAACCTAAAAAAACGGCTAGCACCACTGGATTCAGCGACCCCGAATTAGTTAAAATTAGTTAAAAATCTTTCGTTCGTATCATACTAAAATATTAAACTGCAAATACTTTAATCTATCTATTCAATATATAATTTCTTAGTATGTCAGGATGTTTGCATGTATGTCCTATTCTTTCCGCAACTTTCTGAAGCCATCTGATGACATAGGAAGCTGAAATTTGGCACACTTGAAGAACTTTCTCTGCGGAAGATCGTAGCGTAGTCATATTTTTGATATTCGGCTTTTCAACTAGTATAACTATAAAGATCTGATAGAAAAGATGTTTTTTTTATAAAATGGGAAACTTTGGGCCCCACTTGGCACGGCTAGGCACCGTCGGATTGACCTGAAAAATTAGGCCATGATTTCTTACACCAAACCTCATATTTTAAGCAGCGCAAACAATTAAATTTAAAAAAAAAAAAATCCCATACAAGAAAAGACCAGTCTAATGTATATCCGTTCTTTGTTTGATTGATTGAAATCAATATCTTTAATAAACTCACTTACTTTTGGCTTTTGTTTTAAACAAATTTTTTTAAATTAATTTTATTTAGCTTGAGGCAGTTGCTTTCATCATTTCAAGAATGTTGACACTATTGATTCTAAATAATATTTTCATATTTCCTTTTCATTCATATTTCTTTTCTTTTTTCACTATGCCATTATTTTAATTTGAGTGAATAAAAAAAACCGTTATGATGGTATGAATGGTGAAAAAAGGGTTAAAAGAGACCGACAATCATGTTGTGTCTAAAGTTTTGCCAAATAATGTGACACAATATCAAAAACACCATTCGCAATCTAATAAAGTGTACACCACTCATGTACGAATTGTGTGCTTTTTCTATTTCTAAACCTTTTTTTATTTTTATCTTTCGTTCATTGTTTTGTTGGATCTGAACTAGCTGTCAATGGCAGAAGGCCAAAAATTACATTAAAAAAACAAAATAAAGGTAAATTTTGTCAAAAGCCAACACACACTTTAAAATTCTACAGAAACGGTGTATCAAACAAACAAAAAGATTCATCAAACTCAATAACAGATATTTTTTCAATTTGAAATTAAGCCAAATATGTTTAGAAAAAATGAAAGAGATGGACAGAAAGAACATAAACAAAGATTTTTATTTTTGAAATTTAAAAAAAAAAAAAATTAACAATTGAATCAAAACAAAAACCGGCTGTTCAGAATAAAGATACCAAAAACAGCAATGAAGTAAAAGAGAAAGATAAAAAACAGAGAGGAAAACTTATGAGGCGCAAATTGAAATGTATTCAACAAACATTTTTATACATTAAAATTGATTTTTCTTTCATTTCATCACTTTAACTGGAAATTGTTCAAACAAAATTTAAATATTCTGTTAAACTCCAATGGACGGAATTTATTTTTTGATTTATCATTAAATATTCGCCAACATTTCGAAAGAATAAACAAACGTAAAGCGATAACAAAAAATAAAAAACAATCATACGCCCTGTTATTTAATAAATAAAGAAATAGTCAGGGTTTAAAAAACTGCAGTCAAAACCAAAAACTGTCGCACACAAAACTAAATTTTGAGTACAACTTTTTGCTTTTTGATTTGATTTTACAGCTACTGTTGACATTTATCAAAAGTGAGACCCCCGTTGCCTTTTTTTTTGGCCAATGACAAATTACGAAGTGGAAGAAATGGCAGTTTTTTCTACTTTGACTGCAGTTTTTAAAAGGCTGAAAATAACAGATGTAATAAAATTATTCTCGTTAATTAACTCTTTTTAGGGAATAATAATTCGTTATCAAATCTTTGGCCCGCCTCAAAGTTGATCGAAATTTGCTTAAAATGATGTAAGTTTTCTAAAAATTAATTCTAATTTAAGGTTTAAAATTTGTTGCAAGTACTCGTTTGAGGCCCGCCTCAAAATTTGTTGAAATGAGTTGGAAAATGTGTTAGTCATATAAAAAAAAACTTTTTTATATTATTCTGGTTTTGGATGGCCCGTCTGAAAGTTTTCAGAAAATATTCAGGGGTGTGCTGGAAGTTGAAAACGCAAAAACTTTAAAAATCGTTTTTAATAAGTCAATTTTTTACAATTTTTTACAATTTAATAAGATTTCTGTAATAAAAGAATGTTATGATAACTAGTATACAAATATTATTATATATTAAACAGAATATAATAAAAAAAAATTAGACTTAAAGTGTATTTAACTTCAAAATTCTTGCGTTTTAATTGCGTTTTCAATTTCCAGCACACCCCTGATCTATTTCCCTAGAATAATATACAAAAACTAAAAAATTTTGTATAAAAAATGTTTAAAGAATATGGGCACTTCCAAGATTGTAAACGGGACATTCGCACACGTTTATATTGACAAAACTGTAAAAAAAAACCTGATTTTCATTTTTTAAATTGATTCTTTTAACTCTCAATTAGCTCTTTAATTTCCGCAAATGAAATTTTTCGCTTACTGTCGTGGTTTCCGAGATAATTGCAAAAAACCAGTGATTGTGAACGGGACAAAAAACGGAAGTGGGTTTTAAGGGGTTACCGTTTAAACAGTGATTTCTGCGAAACCTGACACAATATTTTATTGGGATTAATTTTAAAATGTTGCGTACTAATGTCACAGAGTATACAGAGGCGTCACGAGACAGAAAATATTGTGTTTTTTTCTGTCTTTTTCTTCGAAAGCTGCCCTTTTTGCGTTTTTTGTTTTGATTATGCAATTTGTGTAGATAGTAGCGGCCTGTTTTTACGCATTGTCACTTCACTAACAAAAAACGTTTTCTTTCTCTTTCTTCGAAAGCTGCCCTCGCAAATGATTTAGGCATTTTTCAAACGTCACTTTTTTCATCTCTGTATACTTTGTGCTAATGTGCCCTAAAAATGGTTTCGATTTCAAAATAAAATATGAATTACATTTTTTTAAATAAATTGTTAAAGAAATTGTAAACGGGACATTGTAAACGGGACAATTTTTCCACCATGATTTAAAATTTTTTTATGTTGCTATTTATAATCCTTTATATAAGAAACTTAATAAAAAATGTTTTTCAGATCATAAATATGCCTTAGATTAGAGTATTGTTGTTCCAAATGCATATTTTCTAATATACACAAGTATGTGCTAAAAGTTGTAGTACTTCGTTTCCCATTTATCTTTTTTTTCGAATCAATTAATTTATACGCATATATTAAAAAATATAAGCAATTCTATAAATAAATCTTGAAAAGAAAATTTTTTTTTTCCATTTTTTGTGGTTGACGTTTTTTTTGGAAATAGCTATATTTAAAAAATTTTTAAAATTTAAAACACCTAACCTTGGGCCCGCCTCAAAGTTTGCTTAAATTGGTTTAAAAATGTCTTAATTCAAAAAAAAAAAAAAAAATTTAAATAAAATATATTGTTCTTTTGTACATATAAATTTTAAATTGATTGATTTGATTTGAAATTCTTTTAAAATATTCGCAACATTCTTTATTTATAGAAAGAAAAACAAACAAAAATGTATTTAAAATCTATTTTTATGTAAATTTTTTATGGAAATTTAGTTCTAAAACACGTTTAAAATGTAAACTATTTTTTATGAATACGGTTAGAGCTTTCTTCGCCCCAATTTTTGATTTAAATTAACTCACAGATGTTTTTAAAGTAACAAATGCATTTTATCTATATACATACATATCGTCATCTTAAAGACCTAATAACCTATCTGCAAAAATTTCAAAATTGAGTTTTTTATGGATTTTTATTCCCCATATCATAACGCATATGTGTGCAAAATTTTAAAACATGTAATATTAGAAGTTTTTGTACTTAGAGGACCGTTACGCACAAAAAAAGAGAAAAATAAATCATCAAAAATCACGATAAAAGTTTAATTTTGTTGCATAGTGTAATTTAAACAAACATTAAGTACTTGCTTTTGCTTAAACCAGTAAAAGAAACTACTACTGTAATTATTTAATGTATATACTATTCATGTGTATAAAGAAATCTTTATTTATTCATACTAATTAGTACTGCAGATAGGTTATTTGGTTTCAGATTTTTACAATTCCAAAAAACCTAAGAGTCATAACATAAGCTGTTATTAAAAAAACAAAATTTTCTCAACCGATATATATTACTGGTTTCATTTTAATCAAAATGTGTAATTTTCGTTTCAATATCGTTAATAGTTCCACTTTTATAACGTTTTTTCCCTCTCCTGTAAACTTTTGAAAACTGCAGATGTGACGATATATATTTTTTTAATAATTAGACTTTGGCCCGCCTCAAAATAAGTTGAAATCACAGGGCAGAAATATGTTTTATATAAATGTTAAAAAAATTGTTTGCCTGCCCAAACAATTTTTAATAATACATAATACTTTTTTAAGAATTCATGTCTCTATAGTTTCCTTAACTATCAAAACTATAAATTTAAAATAACCTTTTAGTGAAAAAAAACTGAATCTTTTGTTTTTGTATTTTAGTTTAATGTGTCTAGCCTCAAAATTTGTAAGAAATACTTTTAAAATATGATATGTAATTATAAAACAAAAAGGAAAAAGGAGGCAACATGTAATTTGAAATTTTAGTGATAATAACAGCAAATTTCGAACCACCAGTACTACTGGTTAAAGATTGATGTTTGACTGTTGGCTAACGCGCACCGCTGTGGTGCAGTGGGTAGAACTCAAAGATCTTCCGACGATAGAAAGTGGTGTTTCTTGAAACATGTAAAGATCAACCCGGGTTCATATCCCAGCTCAGCCAAGAAAAATTATCAATACATTTTAATAAAAATTCCAAGTTGTAAAATTCCTTCCCTCAGTGAAAATAATTTGATGAACTCAAGCCTAATTAAAAAATATCAAAAATTAAAAAATTAACAGTTCAACTAAAAATCAAAATTGTTCTTAAAAATAGCTATGGCACAAGCTCTAATGTTTACATTTGTACAAATAAAATGTCGACGAAAGTGGACAAAAAAACATAATAAACAAATGTATTCAGGTTTTCAAGACAAAGTCTTGACAGAAAGAATACGAAAAAACAGAGGAAAAAGGAGGCAACATGTAATTTGAAATTTAAGTGATAATAACAGCAAATTTCGAACCACCAATACTACTGGTTAGAGATTGATGTTTGACTGTTGGCTAACGGGCACCGCAGTGGTGCAGTGGGTAGAACTCAAAGATCTTCCGACGATAGAAAGTGGTGTTTCTTGAAACATGTAAAGATCAACGCGGGTTCAAATCCCAGCTCAGCCAAGAAAAACTATCAATAAATTTTAATAAAAATTCCAAGTTGTAAAATTCCTTCCCTCAGTGAAAATAATTTAATGAAAATTAAATTTGATGAACTCAAGCCTAATTAAAGAATATCAACAATGCAAAAATGTTATATTTTGCTTTTAAGTTTTATAAGGCCCGCCTGAAAATTTGTGGAAAATAAGCCATTATTGCAAACTGAAGCTAAAGTCGACTTTAAAACAATGTTATTGACATTATTTAAAGCCGGTTTTAACTTAAAGTCGAGTTTATTTTTGACTATGAATATGGGCCATTGATTTTTATAATTTTGATTTTTATATTTTAGATCAAACTTACCAGTTATTTTATATATTTATATATTTTTGGTCGAAAAAATAAAAATCAAAAAATAACAGTTATTTTTGTTCAAAAAAATAAAAATCAAAAAATAACTGTTATTTTTGCTCAAAAAAATAAAAATCAAAAAATAACAGTTATCATCTGACTTTTATGAAAAAAGGCATAACTGTTACGGTCCCTGGTTTTAATAGATAAACTTTTTACTTTAGGCATAATGGGGCCCGCCTTAAACTTTATAAAAACTTAAGATTTTGAAAAAACTATAGATTATTTTGGTTTAATTTTTTACAATTAATATTTAAATATAAAAAAAAATCCCATACAAGAAAAGACCAGTCTAATGTATATCCGTTCTTTGTTTGATTGATTGAAATCAATATCTTTAATAAACTCACTTACTTTTGGCTTTTGTTTTAAACAAATTTTTTTAAATTAATTTTATTTAGCTTGAGGCAGTTGCTTTCATCATTTCAAGAATGTTGACACTATTGATTCTAAATAATATTTTCATATTTCCTTTTCATTCATATTTCTTTTCTTTTTTCACTATGCCATTATTTTAATTTGAGTGAATAAAAAAAACCGTTATGATGGTATGAATGGTGAAAAAAGGGTTAAAAGAGACCGACAATCATGTTGTGTCTAAAGTTTTGCCAAATAATGTGACACAATATCAAAAACACCATTCGCAATCTAATAAAGTGTACACCACTCATGTACGAATTGTGTGCTTTTTCTATTTCTAAACCTTTTTTTATTTTTATCTTTCGTTCATTGTTTTGTTGGATCTGAACTAGCTGTCAATGGCAGAAGGCCAAAAATTACATTAAAAAAACAAAATAAAGGTAAATTTTGTCAAAAGCCAACACACACTTTAAAATTCTACAGAAACGGTGTATCAAACAAACAAAAAGATTCATCAAACTCAATAACAGATATTTTTTCAATTTGAAATTAAGCCAAATATGTTTAGAAAAAATGAAAGAGATGGACAGAAAGAACATAAACAAAGATTTTTATTTTTGAAATTTAAAAAAAAAAAAAATTAACAATTGAATCAAAACAAAAACCGGCTGTTCAGAATAAAGATACCAAAAACAGCAATGAAGTAAAAGAGAAAGATAAAAAACAGAGAGGAAAACTTATGAGGCGCAAATTGAAATGTATTCAACAAACATTTTTATACATTAAAATTGATTTTTCTTTCATTTCATCACTTTAACTGGAAATTGTTCAAACAAAATTTAAATATTCTGTTAAACTCCAATGGACGGAATTTATTTTTTGATTTATCATTAAATATTCGCCAACATTTCGAAAGAATAAACAAACGTAAAGCGATAACAAAAAATAAAAAACAATCATACGCCCTGTTATTTAATAAATAAAGAAATAGTCAGGGTTTAAAAAACTGCAGTCAAAACCAAAAACTGTCGCACACAAAACTAAATTTTGAGTACAACTTTTTGCTTTTTGATTTGATTTTACAGCTACTGTTGACATTTATCAAAAGTGAGACCCCCGTTGCCTTTTTTTTTGGCCAATGACAAATTACGAAGTGGAAGAAATGGCAGTTTTTTCTACTTTGACTGCAGTTTTTAAAAGGCTGAAAATAACAGATGTAATAAAATTATTCTCGTTAATTAACTCTTTTTAGGGAATAATAATTCGTTATCAAATCTTTGGCCCGCCTCAAAGTTGATCGAAATTTGCTTAAAATGATGTAAGTTTTCTAAAAATTAATTCTAATTTAAGGTTTAAAATTTGTTGCAAGTACTCGTTTGAGGCCCGCCTCAAAATTTGTTGAAATGAGTTGGAAAATGTGTTAGTCATATAAAAAAAAACTTTTTTATATTATTCTGGTTTTGGATGGCCCGTCTGAAAGTTTTCAGAAAATATTCAGGGGTGTGCTGGAAGTTGAAAACGCAAAAACTTTAAAAATCGTTTTTAATAAGTCAATTTTTTACAATTTTTTACAATTTAATAAGATTTCTGTAATAAAAGAATGTTATGATAACTAGTATACAAATATTATTATATATTAAACAGAATATAATAAAAAAAAATTAGACTTAAAGTGTATTTAACTTCAAAATTCTTGCGTTTTAATTGCGTTTTCAATTTCCAGCACACCCCTGATCTATTTCCCTAGAATAATATACAAAAACTAAAAAATTTTGTATAAAAAATGTTTAAAGAATATGGGCACTTCCAAGATTGTAAACGGGACATTCGCACACGTTTATATTGACAAAACTGTAAAAAAAAACCGGATTTTCATTTTTTAAATTAATGATTCTTTTAACTCTCAATTAGCTCTTTAATTTCCGCAAATGAAATTTTTCGCTTACTGTCGTGGTTTCCGAGATAATTGCAAAAAACCAGTGATTGTGAACGGGACAAAAAACGGAAGTGGGTTTTAAGGGGTTACCGTTTAAACAGTGATTTCTGCGAAACCTGACACAATATTTTATTGGGATTAATTTTAAAATGTTGCGTACTAATGTCACAGAGTATACAGAGGCGTCACGAGACAGAAAATATTGTGTTTTTTTCTGTCTTTTTCTTCGAAAGCTGCCCTTTTTGCGTTTTTTGTTTTGATTATGCAATTTGTGTAGATAGTAGCGGCCTGTTTTTACGCATTGTCACTTCACTAACAAAAAACGTTTTCTTTCTCTTTCTTCGAAAGCTGCCCTCGCAAATGATTTAGGCATTTTTCAAACGTCACTTTTTTCATCTCTGTATACTTTGTGCTAATGTGCCCTAAAAATGGTTTCGATTTCAAAATAAAATATGAATTACATTTTTTTAAATAAATTGTTAAAGAAATTGTAAACGGGACATTGTAAACGGGACAATTTTTCCACCATGATTTAAAATTTTTTTATGTTGCTATTTATAATCCTTTATATAAGAAACTTAATAAAAAATGTTTTTCAGATCATAAATATGCCTTAGATTAGAGTATTGTTGTTCCAAATGCATATTTTCTAATATACACAAGTATGTGCTAAAAGTTGTAGTACTTCGTTTCCCATTTATCTTTTTTTTCGAATCAATTAATTTATACGCATATATTAAAAAATATAAGCAATTCTATAAATAAATCTTGAAAAGAAAATTTTTTTTTTCCATTTTTTGTGGTTGACGTTTTTTTTGGAAATAGCTATATTTAAAAATTTTTTAAAATTTAAAACACCTAACCTTGGGCCCGCCTCAAAGTTTGCTTAAATTGGTTTAAAAATGTCTTAATTCAAAAAAAAAAAAAAAAATTTAAATAAAATATATTGTTCTTTTGTACATATAAATTTTAAATTGATTGATTTGATTTGAAATTCTTTTAAAATATTCGCAACATTCTTTATTTATAGAAAGAAAAACAAACAAAAATGTATTTAAAATCTATTTTTATGTAAATTTTTTATGGAAATTTAGTTCTAAAACACGTTTAAAATGTAAACTATTTTTTATGAATACGGTTAGAGCTTTCTTCGCCCCAATTTTTGATTTAAATTAACTCACAGATGTTTTTAAAGTAACAAATGCATTTTATCTATATACATACATATCGTCATCTTAAAGACCTAATAACCTATCTGCAAAAATTTCAAAATTGAGTTTTTTATGGATTTTTATTCCCCATATCATAACGCATATGTGTGCAAAATTTTAAAACATGTAATATTAGAAGTTTTTGTACTTAGAGGACCGTTACGCACAAAAAAAGAGAAAAATAAATCATCAAAAATCACGATAAAAGTTTAATTTTGTTGCATAGTGTAATTTAAACAAACATTAAGTACTTGCTTTTGCTTAAACCAGTAAAAGAAACTACTACTGTAATTATTTAATGTATATACTATTCATGTGTATAAAGAAATCTTTATTTATTCATACTAATTAGTACTGCAGATAGGTTATTTGGTTTCAGATTTTTACAATTCCAAAAAACCTAAGAGTCATAACATAAGCTGTTATTAAAAAAACAAAATTTTCTCAACCGATATATATTACTGGTTTCATTTTAATCAAAATGTGTAATTTTCGTTTCAATATCGTTAATAGTTCCACTTTTATAACGTTTTTTCCCTCTCCTGTAAACTTTTGAAAACTGCAGATGTGACGATATATATTTTTTTAATAATTAGACTTTGGCCCGCCTCAAAATAAGTTGAAATCACAGGGCAGAAATATGTTTTATATAAATGTTAAAAAAATTGTTTGCCTGCCCAAACAATTTTTAATAATACATAATACTTTTTTAAGAATTCATGTCTCTATAGTTTCCTTAACTATCAAAACTATAAATTTAAAATAACCTTTTAGTGAAAAAAAACTGAATCTTTTGTTTTTGTATTTTAGTTTAATGTGTCTAGCCTCAAAATTTGTAAGAAATACTTTTAAAATATGATATGTAATTATAAAACAAAAAGGAAAAAGGAGGCAACATGTAATTTGAAATTTTAGTGATAATAACAGCAAATTTCGAACCACCAGTACTACTGGTTAAAGATTGATGTTTGACTGTTGGCTAACGCGCACCGCTGTGGTGCAGTGGGTAGAACTCAAAGATCTTCCGACGATAGAAAGTGGTGTTTCTTGAAACATGTAAAGATCAACCCGGGTTCATATCCCAGCTCAGCCAAGAAAAATTATCAATACATTTTAATAAAAATTCCAAGTTGTAAAATTCCTTCCCTCAGTGAAAATAATTTGATGAACTCAAGCCTAATTAAAAAATATCAAAAATTAAAAAATTAACAGTTCAACTAAAAATCAAAATTGTTCTTAAAAATAGCTATGGCACAAGCTCTAATGTTTACATTTGTACAAATAAAATGTCGACGAAAGTGGACAAAAAAACATAATAAACAAATGTATTCAGGTTTTCAAGACAAAGTCTTGACAGAAAGAATACGAAAAAACAGAGGAAAAAGGAGGCAACATGTAATTTGAAATTTAAGTGATAATAACAGCAAATTTCGAACCACCAATACTACTGGTTAGAGATTGATGTTTGACTGTTGGCTAACGGGCACCGCAGTGGTGCAGTGGGTAGAACTCAAAGATCTTCCGACGATAGAAAGTGGTGTTTCTTGAAACATGTAAAGATCAACGCGGGTTCAAATCCCAGCTCAGCCAAGAAAAACTATCAATAAATTTTAATAAAAATTCCAAGTTGTAAAATTCCTTCCCTCAGTGAAAATAATTTAATGAAAATTAAATTTGATGAACTCAAGCCTAATTAAAGAATATCAACAATGCAAAAATGTTATATTTTGCTTTTAAGTTTTATAAGGCCCGCCTGAAAATTTGTGGAAAATAAGCCATTATTGCAAACTGAAGCTAAAGTCGACTTTAAAACAATGTTATTGACATTATTTAAAGCCGGTTTTAACTTAAAGTCGAGTTTATTTTTGACTATGAATATGGGCCATTGATTTTTATAATTTTGATTTTTATATTTTAGATCAAACTTACCAGTTATTTTATATATTTATATATTTTTGGTCGAAAAAATAAAAATCAAAAAATAACAGTTATTTTTGTTCAAAAAAATAAAAATCAAAAAATAACTGTTATTTTTGCTCAAAAAAATAAAAATCAAAAAATAACAGTTATCATCTGACTTTTATGAAAAAAGGCATAACTGTTACGGTCCCTGGTTTTAATAGATAAACTTTTTACTTTAGGCATAATGGGGCCCGCCTTAAACTTTATAAAAACTTAAGATTTTGAAAAAACTATAGATTATTTTGGTTTAATTTTTTACAATTAATATTTAAATCAATTTTGTTACACTTACGGCCAATTTTTAGGTTTGATATTATATCACATTTGTATTTAAAATCGTTTTAAATACAAATTTCTTAACAAAAACTTAATTCACCAAGCTGGTACATTTAAATTCAACTTAAGTTTCCATTGTTAAAGCTTAGCAAGGTAGCATCAATTTCACACTACTACAACAACAACTGACAAAGACAGCTGTTTTTGAGACCACCTTGTAAATAAGAACACTTTTTTATGATATTTTCTTTGTATTTAGTAGTGCTACCATACTTTTATCTTAATTAAATAAGACTTTTCAAATAAAATTCAAATAATCAATCTGTATTTAAATACGATTTAAGTTTATATAAAAAATTAACTTAATATAGATTTAAATACTATCCTGAAAATTTGGCATTAACGTTTTAAAATTTTAAGAGAAATACGCAGCAGAATATAGAAAATGATGCTTAAAGAGAGTGCGATCGATTGATTACACTGTGTCTTAGAAATTTTTTGCATCGGCGATTTCAATACAAAATAGGGACATTATGGATTAAATACTTCTTATTGTGTAACGCATATTAAAGATCAAATTTCTTAATACATATTTTTAATTATATAGGGTGTGTGTGAAACGGTAGCAAAGTACTCATGGAAGTAACATTTTGACACTATTGAGGTGAATAACATTTCACTAGCCCTGGGGGCTAGTATAAATTTTGACATTAGTGTAGAAATTTTTGACAACCACAAAATTATTTTTTTTCATCAAATTTGTTTAAACAAAATAAAAAAATAATATGAAAGCAGGACCAGCGGCAAAAAAAATTAAAAAGGATTATACAAGATGTAAGTATTTAAATGTGTATAAGCTTTTTTGCCCACACTTTTTGTAAAAATTGTTAATAAATCAGAACAAATTCATCAAATAGTTGGGACGATCTCATTTCCAACAGAATTTAAATGATTATTAGTAAACGTTTGTTTAATTTATTAATTTTCACAAAACTATTAGTATGTAATTGTTTTTTTCTTTATGTCAAAATTTTACGTTGTCAAAAATTTTACAATTTCACACAGCACAAATATGAAAATTTTCTACCACAAACAAATTTCATTTCACCATAGAACTTTGCTACCGTTTCACACACACCCATAATAAAAAAAAAAAATTTTTAAATATAATTTTTTTTTTCAAAATTTAAAAATATTGTAGCATTTTTTATTCTGCGTTTGAGTGTTTTCACGGCCTTGTATTAATTACTGGTAAATATGAAAATGTTTATCTGTCACAAAATGCCAATTATTGCAACTACAACTCTCAATTTGTTAATTTTATTAAAACTGAATAATTATGACAATTAATTTAACTACAACAAACACAAGGAAAAAATAAAAACCCCGGGGAAAATCGTTTAAATTACAGTGACCATGTTTGACATGTGGTACAGCCTACCAGACTGCTGGATTGTGTGTTAGTGTGGCCAGGTGTTAATATAAATAGAGTGAAAGTAATTGATTGTAAGTAAAACAATTAACTGCTTTTAGGCGGGTGTTTTTTTTTGTGGGCAAATGTGGGTGTTTTACAATAATTGTAAATAAATTATTTGGTTTTTGTTTAATTAATTCAAAAATAATGAGCTTGTTAAATAATGTTAAAGAATTCAAAGGTCAAATGACTTTTGAGTTACAAAGTAATTAAATATTCATTATAATGAAATATAAAAAATTTTAAAACGATTTAACAAGAATTTTATCACTTTTGTTCGCAAAACAGTGACAGTAACAGTTTTAAAACATAAATAGTCCTGTTAAAAACTTTTTATTCTAAAATATAATCTTTAAACATTTCCCAGTTTGTTAAAGATTTCAGTTTCTTAAATAAGTGTAAATTTAAAATTTGTTCTCTGCTCTAACCCCTTCAACCCAAATTTAGCTTTATATTTGTTTGTACTTTCGTTTGATGTGTAAAATTGCGAAATGATAATTTCAGTTTTTATTGCTTGCTGTGAGTCTGTGTGTGATGTTGGTATTTAACCTCAATTTATAAAGTGAAAAATAATAAAAGAAATCCTTTTTTTCTGATTACACACATAATGATATCGTGTGTAAGTGTTCGCATATACATGAATGAGAGTGTGTGTGTGATTCACTTCTACACTTCAAAAAACACATCAACTTACTGGTTAAGCAAGACGAAATAATAAATTCAACAGATAATTACCACTTGCAAGAGAAATGTTAGTGTCTAAAGCCTATAAAAGCAGAAAGTGTTAAGGGCTTTAGAACTGGAAAAACTGATATAAAAAAGTTTGCAAATCTTTTAAAAAATCTAAATATTTATAGAAACTTATGAAACAAAATACGAAGTAATAAAATAATTAAATAATGTATAACGAAAAAATATTAATCAAAGGCAACTTTCTAGATTCAGTAACTAGTTTAAATTTTTGTCAAGTTTCTAAATCAGTTTATTCACCCTTATTTTTGGCGTATTTAAAATACGCCTACGACTGTTTGGTAATTGATTAAAGGAAAAAAGTTCAAGTTCTCTTTAATCTATTACCAAACAGTCATAGGCGTATTTTAAATACGCCAAACAGAATAAGGGTGATTATACCCCTCACCGAAGGTAAAAGGGTATATATAACGATGTTCGTCTGTCCGTTGAAATGGGGTTTTGGAAGACCCAAGATAGGATAAGGATTTGGTAGTTATATATTTATGTCACATATAGTCCGGAATTGTTTGCCTGATTGGTCTACAAATGGCTGAGATATGAGCCAAAAACCGCGACAAAAATCCCTTGTTGCTGTTGTTTTGTTTTATTTTTATGTATATATGGAGAACGACAGGAGCAAAAAGTTGTTATATTAGGTACAAGCATTTTGATTATCAAAACACAACACAGCGAATAAATGTGGGCGGTATTGGACAAGTGGGAGTGACACAAAGTATATTTATTTATAACTAAAGAAGGGTATAATGCTCCTATTACGAATAATAACTCTGATATTATCGTACCATATTGAAGGGTATCTAAGATTCGGCATAGCCAAATATAGCACTCTTAGTTGTTTTTAGTTAAAGTTAAGTTGAGTTATATTATTTCAAAAATATTGTTAAAATTTTATAAATTAAAAATAACTTTTATAAAACAAAATATTGAAATTTTCATAAAACTGTCCATTTTAACTGTAAAAATTCTTTATTTTCTTGTTTTATTTTGTTTGCTAAGGAACAAACAAATAAATAAAAACGATTTAATTGTTTGTTAGTACAGTGTAATTCCGATATTTCGGACACCTGCTAATCCGGATAGCGCGGTAATCCGGACACTTAATTTTTTACCATTATAAACTCTATAACCCGGACACCATAATTTTTTTTCTACCTCTATAATTCGGACAGCATTTATTTTTGGTGCTTTGACACCAAAACTTCAACTGCGTAACATTTGTTTTGTTTCTGAAGAATTTTTATCGTTAGTTCTTCATTGTTTTTGCGATTTAAATCAAGAAATGCCATCAGTTTTTATTATTTGTGAAAATAAACGGAGTGTTTACTTTTGCGCAAACATCATTAAAGATTTTTGTTAGTGTTTCTTCTACGTTCATTTAAGTTCAACATGCCACCAATTAATAAGAAGAAATATAATTTTTTAACTATTGATCACAAAAAGAAATTTTGACAAAATAAGCACAAGGAAAGTCTTTGCGCCAACTAGCAATAGAGTACAACGTAGGAAAATCTACGATATCAGACATAAAATTAAATGGATTCAAAATCGATAGGTAAGTTAACACCCAGTTGTTTATTTTTTCAATGAATAACATAATCGGTTTGATAGCTATTTTTCAAAATCTGAGGGTGGGCTACGAAAACGTAAAACCATGCGAAGTGCTGAGTATGAGGTGATGAAGGAACGTTTGTACAATTGGTTTATTAACAAAAGGCATCATAATGCACCAGTTACGTCTGAAATCGTTCAAGAAAAAGCTTAGCTTTTATGTGCAGAAGTTTATGGACCAAATGTGGAATTTAAAGTAAGCAATGGCTGGCTTAACAATTTTTGAAGCTTTCCACGCAAAGATGGCTGAGAAGAAAATAACGTACTCTCAGGTTTACAATGCTGATGATGAAACTGCACTTTTTTGGAGAATGCTACCGGATAAAACACTTGCGCTACGCACAGAAAAGTCTTCACTTGGACGTAAAATAGGCAAAGAAAGAGTAACAATTCTAGTATGCTGCAATGCAACTGGAGAGCACAAGCTCAAGTTATTGATGATTGGAAAAGCTAGAAGCCCGAGAGCTTTTAAAAAAGAAAATTTACCTGCAGAATATGCAAGTAGCAAAAATGCGTGGATTACCGAAAACATTTTTAAAATTGGTTCGAATCATTTGTTAAGCAAGTAAAAATGGATCTCAAAGAGAATAATTTATCTAATAGAGCCCTTTTGCTGGTAGACAGCACAACATGCCATCCAAAGTCCCTAGCAGATTTGAACCACGAAATTTGCGTTATGTTTTTTCCACCTAACTGCACAGCTCTGATGCAGCCAATGGATCAAAATGCTATTCGAATTTTAAAAATAAACTATCGTAAAAGCTTTTTATCCGCAATTTTATCAAGTTCAGAAAATTTAATGGACGCTCTTGAAACCTTTTCATTGAAAGACGTCGTCTTTGCAATGCTTGGGATAAAACTGATGAAAATATTCTTAAAAAATGTTTCAATAAAATTCTTTATTATGAAGAATGGGACTCAGAGGATGAAGTACCTCTGACAAGACCAAGACGCAGCGATAACGCCGAAGTAATTGATTTACTTGTTGATCTAGCACCTGATATCTATAATTCCAATGAGGTTGACGATTGGCTTAATGATGAAGTTGAAATCACAGACGATGAGGCTTTAGAAGATGATGAGGTTGAATCATTTAATGAAGAATATTGCAATAATGTTCCAAAAACACAGCATTCGCAAGCCATATCTGTCCTTAATATTTGCATAAAATATTGCGAAGAGCAGGAGCTTCCAGCTGGGGATATTTTAAAACTTATAAGCCTCAGAGACATTGCATATAAAAAGAAAAATGAATCTAAACTTCACCAGATGAAAAAAAAACTATTTTTGCAACATGCGATAAATATGAAAGAATTTTCAGAAAATGTATATGAGTATATCAACCTTAATATATAGTATGTATGAAAATATTTAATTTTTAAGTGAATTTCTGTTAATAAATAAAGGTTTTCTTATGTTTTCAAAAGGTTTCTTAAATTATTTCTCTTGTCTCAGTAATTTGGACATTCCGATATTTCGGACATCACATGGATTATCGAGATTATACTAATTAAGTCCCCGTTCTTATTGTAAAACATTTTCTGCAGAAACTTTCTTAAATATTCTTTTGAAACTGCAATCGTTTACATACGATCACAAAAACTGCTGGTACACGAAACAAAGTACACTTTTCTATTCGTCTTTTCCCTTTCAACATCAAACTTACATTAATGTTTCGCAACAAATGTATCATAATATAAACGATGACTTAAAGTAAGAAAAAGAGTTAAATTAAAAAAGTAAACAATAAAAATGTTAAATTTGCTAAAAATTTCTCCAATTTATCTGAAAATATCTAAAAAATTCAACATTTGAGTACATAATTATACTCAAACATTTTACTTTTTATACAGTTTTTCTTTAGTTTGTTTTTATCAAGTTGTTATTTTGTTGAAAAAGCGCCTATCTTAACATGCCTACCATCCGGCATCTCTAATTAGCAAGATATCAGTTACTCCCCATTGTTTCCGTTATTAAAAGAGAGAGTAGGCAGAGTAAGGAGATAAGGTGAGTTTATGTTTGAGTGCATTCATTTTCTGTGCGTACAAACATTATTTATGTGTAGGAACGTTAGTAACTGTAATGAATATGACTGTATTTTGTATTTACTTTGTTTTTGTTATTTATTATGCATGTGTGCAGTTAACTCCCTGCAAATAATAGGACCAGTCTAAACACGCGTGTAAAGAATAGCCCACAAGGGACCAGGACTAGTCCAAAAGTAACCCAAACGTATGGAAAAAACATGGTCTATTTAACATTACGATGTCCTAGAGCAGGACCATATAACCCACCTTTGGACCACTAAGGATTAGTTTTAAAACTACTCCATGCTATACTCAAGAGGATTAGTTTTGAAGTCGTTTAAAAACGAAAGCATGTCGTTGAAAAACAAAGACATGTCGTCTCACTACAAACACTTTTTAACAACGACATGGTCTATGCTTGCATTACATCGGACCAGTTCATGGAGTAGTCCATTTGATCAAAATGGATCAGGTGGTCCAATTTTACTTGCAGGAACTTTCCTAGAAAAAACATACATACATATGTATGTTTTTAAAAACCCAATTGCCTGCTCTAAAAACTCACGTATGCATGTAAACATTAAAGTGAGACAAAAACATAAAAACAAAATAAAAAAACACGACAAACTAAACACTTTTGTAAATAGAACATGATGCAACATGGCTGAATTACTACAGGAACACTTTAGAAACAAGTATGTACATAGTAAGTAATGATAAAAAACAAAATTTTTTATTAAGCATTTAAATAAAAAAACAAAATAACACAAAAAATTGTTAAGGAAGTAAAAGAATAGAAAAGTAGAAAAATTAAAAAAAGAGGTATTAAATTAGCAGGAACGAACACAAAATTTTAAATTTTGAAAAAAATGTTTCAAATGAAAAAGGTTGAAATCGTTTCTTAAATTTTTTTTCTTCCAAATTCGAACAAATTTAAGAAATTAAAGAAAAAATAATTAATATTTATAAAAAAAATTCTTAAGATTAAAAAAAAATTAAAACATAAATTTTAAGGAAATAAAATCATTACTTTTTTTAAGATTTTTTTTTTAGATTAAGCAACTTTCTTGCAATATTCCTTTAAATTCTTAAAATTGTATTTCTGATTATTTCTTAATTAGACAAGTGTGCAATATGTAATTTGTTTACATTTGGATGTAAAAATTCTTTTATCTTTTTATTTCGAAAAATAAATAAATTTCGTAATTTTAATACCAAAATTTCACACATAACAATGATAAGCAGCAAAGACAAAGACCCAAATACCTTGAACTTTGAGTGATTTTGTCTATTTCTCAAAAAAATCAAATGTAAATCTTTTAACGACAATGTGTGCAACTAAAAAAAAATAATCGCATTGAATTATAAATAACCTAAATAAGGAGGAGTAACTGAAAAGTTTTTAAACATTTTAAAGTTTCTTTATATAAAATTTATTTGTGAGTTCATACTGCGATTTGATAATATAGAAACATGCAGCACAAGATTGATCCGAATAGAAGAAAACCTGAATGAGGTTATGGTTGACGCTAGGCTGCAATACCAAAAGCTGATAATGATGATGGAAGTTATTTATACCAAATGTTAAGTTGGGTTAGCTTCACTAGTCAGCCGATAAGAGTACGACACACCTAAGTCCGTTTTAAAGACTCAAGTGTAATACCCTACGCCAGTGGGTAGTACACTGAAAGAATTTTCTTCGCAATACCAATGAATTTTGACATTAACCCATGAAAAATTGCATTAAAAAGGAACCTAGGCAGCTCTTCGTTGGATCAATGAAACCTGTTTCATAAAATGTATTTAATGAAACATTACATTAGATCTATGAATATTATTCATTGGATGAATACTTTCAATAATTATTTAATTTTTTATTTTTTTTTATTTTATTTTTTCTTATTTTATTTTTAATTTTGTTTTCTGTCTCTGGCGGGAATCGATCGCGCAACCTCGTTGCTGATAGACTAGCTCACTACCAGCTAGTAGGGATGGGCAAATTGAAAAAATATATCGATATATATCGAATCGTTATTTTTTAAGAGTATCGATATTTATTGTTTCAAAAATATCGATGTATCGATATTTATTGTTTCAAAAATATCGATGTATCGATATATCGAACGTGTTACCAAATTAAAAAATTTAATATATATATATATATATATATATATATATATATATATATATATATATATATATATATGCACAAATCTTATTATTATTCCAAATATATAGGCACATATAGAGGGTTTAAAGCTGAACCGAACCAAGTCATAAAATAAAATGCAGATACATATGAGGGGCTTAAAGCACAAGGGGTTCAAGTGACTTATTTTAAATAATGAGACTGGAGCGGTTGTTTCGCTTGTGCTGCAAAGGAAGCAGGTATTTTAATGTCAAGTGCTTGAATTTATCACTATATCTAGCGTCCAGATGAGAATCCTACATTCACCTCTTGTGCTCTGAACAACTTCTCCGAAATATACCTATTATTCCATATGTAAACTCAATTTTGGAAAAAGGCACTTAAACCCCTTGTGCTCTAAGCCCCTCATATGTATTTCAAAACTGGTGTGAAATTCTTCTCAAAGTTTAACTCTATCGAGTTCTGTAACGGACTAAATCAAAAAGTTTTTCGTTCTAAAGGTAACGGTAATAAACCCATATCAACGGCTCCAGAAATTAATGGAAATTCACTTACTCAAACTCAAATTATTATCGAATTTTCTTTTTTGACTTGGTTCGCTTCAGCTCTGAGCCCTCCATATATTGTTCCAAAACCGCATAAAATAAATCTTTTCAAGTTCGTTTGATTTTACTGTTTGAATTAGAAATCTGTAAGGCGAAAAACCCGCTTCTTTCTTAATTTTTTTTTTTTTTTTTTTTTTTTTTTTTTTAATTCCCTATGCTAATCCCCGCGAAGTTTGACGCTTGTCTGCAGGAAAGAAACCAGAGTCTCTGGCGGGAATCGAACCCGCAACCCCGGGGTTGATAGACTAGCTCACTACTAGCTAGCCTACCTAATACATGCAGTCTACAACTGACATTAAATGCTTAATATTAACACTAATATGATGTTAGTGTTAAGTATAGACTCATCATGTTAGAGGTTTTCTCATGTTATAACACTGTTGTTAATGCAAATGTTTTAACAACGCCTTTATAACCATGTTATAACAGCAAATCATATCAGTTGTAGACGGGGAGTTATAGATCTTCGTATTAGTTAAAAAACATATGATGCTTGCAGTGATGCCAATTTTTAAATACATATTGTTTGAAAAACGGCTAAAATTTTGAGTTTTTAATAAAAACTGACTTTAAAAAATATCGAATTCGATAGTCGCATTTCAATATCGATACATCGATATATCGGTATTTTAAATATCGGCGATATATATCGATTATTTTTTTTTAAATATCGATATTTTTTGCCCATTCCTACGAGCTAGCCTACCGGGGCAGTGTAATAACAATAACATCGTTGATTGAAATTTTTTGTTTCATTACTATAATGACATTTTTCAGTGTCATAATGAAAATTTAAATTTATGAAAGCAATATTGAAATATGTTGCTTTTATAAAAAATTTTTGATTTCATAAATTTAATGGCATATTACAATGGATGTATGAAATAATGACATCTTACATTTTTTGATTAACAATTAAACATTTTTTTAAGGAAACTATAATTTTGTATTAATTTGTGCACATAGTTATGTTTGTATCAGAAATCAGCAATGTCAAAAAGTAGTCAAAAAGTGAGTAGAGCTAAATCATGACTCATAAATTCTTGTACTTATACGCACTCATACTTATTCCAATGTTATTCAAACTCATATTCACTCAAAAATTTAATTTTATTCATCGTACTCATACTTAGCAACATTTGTAGTCAGGGTTGTTAGATGTGACGATTTTTCGTCATTTTGACGATTTTTTTGTGAAAATGTAGTAAAATGACGATTGACGATTTTTAAACTAAAAATAATAGTGTTATGACGATTTTTTGGCATCAGTAAAACACTTACAAGAAATTTAAACACTTATATTGGGAACAGTTCAAAACGTAAAAATTATTTTTCGATATAAAAAAAATTATTAGAAATTAAACAAAAAAAGTTCTTCCCCCATCACAAACCAGGTGGTTTTCATTAGAAGCACTAGCAATTCGAATTCTACAATTAAATGAATGCCATCGATACGGCAAAAAAATATACACTAGAGCCCCGATTTGCGTCGGTCCTATTTGGTCCGCTTTTTAAAAATTGGTTAAATCCGCTTTGCGCTTTAATGATTTCGATTTGCGTCGCAACATACGATTTCATTTTTCGCTGAAGTCATAATCATATTTGAAGAATTTTTCTATTTGCGTGTAAAAAGCCGAATTCCCATTTAATTCTGTAAGGTAAGTTTTTCTAAGTATAGTTGAGTGTTAGGAAATAAGAAGTTAGTTCTTAATAAGAAGTTGCGTAGAAAAATGAGTGCAAAGTTAAGAAAATGCACTCGTTTGGAATTAAAATTGGACGTCATAAATCGTTTCAAGTCGGGTAAAAAGACTGTTGATTTAGACAGAACCCTTGGTTTATCATCTTCAACAGTTAAAATAATTTGCATCAGTGATAGCGCTAAAAATTAATCATTTAAAGATAGTTTGATTTAATAGCAAATGAGATTTTATTTTTCATTTAATGTTTTTGTGAATATGGATAACTGAAATAAATAAATATTTGTTATGTTTTTATGAAAATACATATATTTTTTCTTATCTGTTTCTTGTCAAATGATAAATATATTTCAGCCCACTTGCTGAAGTTAATAGAAAAAAACTTAACAATATCACTTTCTTTATCATAAATATAATTTCTTGCTAAAAATTTAGATTTTTGAACCACTCAATGCAATAATTTGTCTCCAATTTGTAAAATTTAAATATGTGACGATTTGTTGACGATTTTGTTAACTGTTCTTGACGATTTTGACGAATTTTGTTAACATTTTTGACGATTTTTGAAGAAAAAAGCCTAACAACCCTGTTTGTAGTGTTTGATTTAGAATCTATGTTAACTGTTCTTGACGATTTTGACGAATTTTGTTAACATTTTTGACGATTTTTGAAGAAAAAAGCCTAACAACCCTGTTTGTAGTGTTTGATTTAGAATCTACTCAACTCAATGTGTATAGGCGAAGCAAAATGCGAGGCTGCCAGATTTGTGCCCGAAATAGCAAATTGACGATTTGGCAATTACTGTTTACTTGAGGGTTACACGATCAAGTTTTGCCTATCAATTTTTAATACACTCACACTTTTTTACCAATACACTCATACTTTTAAAAATTGATACGAACTTGCCTTTAAAATTCTCTTGCCAGTGAGTGTTTCAATTTACGTTCAAGAAAACAGCTGATTTCAAGGTTAGTGAGCAAATTTTTCGTTTCTCTTTATAAATTTTTTTTTAATGACATCTTGAAAGTAAATTGCTTTCAACTTGCGTGCAGCCTACGTCACAGCTGCCAATTTTTGCATATTTTGACAAACAGTATATGTAAAAAACTATCAAGAAAAGCTTGATCGTGTGGCTGCAATGTTACTAAAGTTACATGTATGAAGTGGACGATTTTTCTGCAAATTTATCTGGCAGCGCTGATTATTAAGTTGTGTGTTTTATCTGTTGTGTTAAAACGGTAAATGGATAAGCTAAATGATTTAAATCAATGTGAGTATTGTAAGTATTTTCTTGAAATTATAAATCAAGCTGACGTCATTTATGAGTATGCGTATATTGTCGACGTCGCACTCATAAATATTTCTCTTGTGAGTATGAGTGAATCAGAGTAGTTTAGTTTCACCAAATTTCGAAATTTTGTTTTTGTTTTAAATGTAAGTTGAACGGACGAGTAAGGCGCTAATGTTCTATAAACACCACATAAATGATTTCTACGCACTTATACTTACAATTGCATGAGTCAGTATGAGTAGCGAAAAAACGATTCATTGCTGATCTCTGGTTTGTATATTGTTTTTTTATGTTCCCAATTAAAATTTTTTGTTTAACTTGGACAAACTTAAGTTTTCATATATCCAATGAACGAATTCATCAAAAAGTTGTGACGATCCCATTTCCAATATAATTGAAATGATTATTGGTAAACGTTTGTTTAATTTATTAATTTTTACAAAACTATTAGTAAATGTTTTTTTCTTTATGTCAAAATTTTACGTTGTCAAAAATGTTACAATTTCACACAGCACAAATATGAAAATTTTCTACCACAAACAAATTTCATTTCACCCTAGAACATTGCTACCGTTTCACACACACCCAAAGTACCAATTTAGGTTAAGAAACATAAGAAACACTTATTTGCTTTAAAATTGGCGATATAAACAATAAGAAATATAATCTCGGAAAACTTGATGAGATTGTTAGAAGAAACACCTCAAAACAAATATTAAATTGTATCAAAATAATACTTTCCTAAAAAATCGTACTTTTATCCGTTATGATTAATGTATTTGTAATTTATTTTACAAAAACCAAACGTATCAACAAAACAACTGATGCACAGTTCGTATTTTGTTAGCGCCTTAATAAGTTTTATATGAACGTGTGACATTGCATAAATTTATTTATTAACATAAATTACATTTTGAATTCCACCCCTCAATCTTCATAAAAATGTTTGATAAAATTTCCAGTCGTGTGCAACTTGTTTATGTAAAATTAGTTTGTTCATTCCAAAACCAACACACATCTAAATGTTAAACAGAAATAGAAACGGTATTTTTAACAAAAATACAGCGCGAAGGTAAAAAACATAATATTTATGTATTTAAAGGCAAGTCATAAAGTGCGCTGGAGACGATCAAAAAAGCAATAAAGGCCTACACAATCGTACGATTCATTTACACGAAAAAAGACATGGAAAAAATTGTCTGCAAAATCTGTTGTCGTTGCCACACTATTAAGCAAAGAAGATGCAGAAAAACATGACTTATTTTATAAAAAATTTTCTAAGCATTTGCAAAACGGATGGATGAACTGTTGCATTTTTGGGCCATATTTATCAAAATTTCAGAGCACACGCGATCTTTTTGATACACCGTACGACCAAAAAGGATAGTAAATCTTCAACGCTTGAAATCATTTGTAAGTCTTCGACAAAGTGACATTTGTTTTTGTTTTCATTTAATTTTTCACCTCTGCGACGCATATTTTAGAATAGTCATGATTATGTCAAAGGAAAAATATGCATACATTTTTGTTTAATTAAATGCATTTGTGTAATATTATTTTCTAAACTAATTTTATTTCTACTGTGAGTTCTAAAAATTGCAGGCCTTGTTAAAAACGTTAACATTTTTGTTAAATATTTTCTTAACATAGGGTCTTCATCTGAGATAAGATATAAGATTTTTATATCAGCAAATGTCAAATTCAATCGGAGAGAGTATTATCTTACATGCGGACTCTCAAATAGTGTTAGTATTAATATGGAGACAGTTGTTATAAGATGAGCTGTCAAAAATACACATACAAACAAACATTACAAACATATAAAACAATAATAAGACGCATTCATTAAAGAGTTTAATTTTTTTAATGCACATAGGGAATATCTTGTGATAAGTGTTTAAAAAAAACAAAATTTTTTACCAAAAAAAAAAAGACACAAGTTTATTGTACGAGAATCATTCGAATTTGATATCTTATAAGATACGTGTTCCCCTTGTTTAAGATTAAGATTAACATGAAGAAATTTGTTCTCTAATTCTGCCGACGTTCTTTCACATATTATATCAGATATTATCTCAGGTGAACAACCAGTGTAAGACTTGTACAGAAATTTAATTAAATTGTTCTCTTTATGAGTTGGCATCAGGCTTGCCAGTTAAGCACTTGTAGTGCTAGATTTAGCACATTTTTTCTGAATTGGCACTAAGAATTTCGAAAAAAGTGCTAAGTGCTAGTTTAGCACATTTTTATAATTATTTAGCATTTTACGCAATTTTTTTTAGATCCCAAAACCACTTTAAACTCACATAATCAATTCTAGTAAAGTATAAATTCTTTAAGTGTATCAAGAAAAATAAATACATAAAAGGCATATAAATTTTTACAATGTTTGCAAATAGGAAAAGTGGCAGCATAGTCGAATAGAGCAATTTTTTTTTTTTTAAATCACATAAAATTTTTCGCATCAAACGCAATTACCAATTAGCAATCCCAGAACTCAGTAATGCTCGTTGGAATTCTGGTACTTTTGTATGTGAAGCTTAGTTCTGATCATACTATCAACAAAAATAATTTCGCCACACTACAAAAATTATTTTCGGGCTTTAGAGAAGCAAATGTATGTTTTCTCCGACACTGTGACAACAAAAACCATCAGCTATTCAGAAAGTTCAGCGAGGCAATCTCCTATTGAACCAAAGACCTATTTGATAGACCTTGCTAAGAACTAGAATGAAAACAGAACTGTTATGTTCAGTTATACACTTAACGGAAGGTGCAAAATTAGACAACGTTTGCTGTCACACTTTAAACATATCAGACGATATTGAAAAAAAATCGGTTCATCTGAAAAGTACCAAAATGAGTTGGGATATGAGGAAGATAAAAATGACATAATTGAAATTTTAAACAGTTGTAACAATTTTATTTAATGGCTATTTATTTGCTGAGAAAAATATGTTACAGTATATACATGTAACACTTTCTAATGTTACCTATACACACTAGAAGTATTACATGTTGTGAAACTTCAATAGAACAAAATAAGCTGATTTTGTTTACAACTTTTACACTTTTATCGTTAATGTATTACATAGACTTTTTTTATTTTAATATGTATTTTTATATTTTGTTTCTAAACAATCTTTTTACAAAATTATGAGCGGTATGACTTAAGACAAAGAAAATAAAACATTGGTTCTACAAATAAAGTAAGTACCAAATTTGTATAACAGGGCAGTATGAACACCTTAAATAAAAGTAAGGGTAGAATTTGCAAAATGTTTTGCATGTTTTTCATCAACTTATTTACAAACAAACTTAAAAATTTTTCCCACAGATGTATTTCAAATTCAAATGTAAATTTTTTATTATATTCATAAAAATCAATGTTACAAAACTAGCACTTTTGTTTTCACTGAAGAACAATTTAGCATTTTTTTGTCGATTTAGCACTTTAAATTTGAATTCTTCTGGCAAGCCTGGTTGGCATTCACAATTATTAATAACACAAAATTTTAGACTTGCCAGACATAATTTTTTTTATATATTAAGATTGCTTCAATGTTTCTACCAGTAAGAAGAAACCTATGACTGGTCTACACATAAATTTGAATATAGTAATTAAGAAAAGCGACTAGGAAAAAACATGGTCTATTTAACATTACGTTGTCCTAGGGCAGGACCATATAACCCAGCTTTGGATTACAAAGGAGTAGTATTAAAACTACTCCATGGTATACTCAAGAGGATTAGTTTTGAAGTCGTTTAAAAACGAACACATTTCGTTAAAAAACGAAGACATGTCGTCTCAATACAAACACTTTTTAACAATGACATGGTCCATGCTTGCATTACATCGGACTAGTCCAATGAGTAGTCCATTTGATCAAAATCAGGTGGTCCAATATTATTTGCAGGGTAAACACAAAAACAAATTGGACAATACAACTTGTTTATTTGAACTTATGCCTACAACAATCATACCAACAAAGCGACTCGTACTCATACCAATTTACATTCGTCGTTGTGTCATCGAGTGGACAATGACTACTTATATCCAAAAGCAAAAGAATAAATGCCGTTTGACTTTAAGAAATTGTGTTATTGCGTGCGCAACAATAAATGCAAACAAAGCACTTTCAATAAAAAACTCACACATGCACAAATCAAATGTGTACAAAACGATGTCAGAATTACCAACGTTGAACTTTGTTATGCAGGCATAGAGTTAATGTAAATAATAGCGTATGAGTAAATCAACAAAAATAGTGGATTTTTCTCTGATGTAAATCAAAACTTATAATTCTAAAACTTTAAGCAAGTTTTAAATGGGTCCTATACGGCAGAAATCCCAACGAAATTTTAAAGTTTTTCGTGTTATTACATAAAAGTTATAAGTATCAGATTTTGCACCGATGTTTATGTGTGGTTTTAAATGATTATCGGAAGGTGGGGTTTTTATCTTTATATTAAAATGTATATATATTTATATCGAGGTTAGTCAAAGCTTTCGACCGATTTTCTTTTTTTTTTCAAAAGGTTTCGCCCTTAAGCCCTTTTCTTAAAGTACCTTTTTCTTAAATTGCCTAATGTATTTTGTACACAAGTTTGACCTGAACACATACCAGCATGCATTTAAACAGAGGCATAATACCAACTTATGGTTGTGTAGGGTGTATTTACTGTGATAAATTCAGGGAGAATATTTATTAATTATTATTTCATTACGAAAAGCATTGCAATATATAAGTATGTTAATTAAACAAATTAAATAGAATTTAATCTCTTAACGGTGAACTAATTGCAGAGCAGGGTTTGCATTTTATAGCAAATGTTTAAAATCGCGATTATGATTCAAATTTATTCAGTTACTTGCCAATATTAATTATTCGAAATAACACAAACTCGATTGATATAAAAAGAGAAAATTAAGCTGTCATAATAACGAACTAATTTCTTTAAACTTAAATCATAAACGTAGTTAAATAAAATTTGTTATATTCGTGGATTTCTAGATAAGAATTTGGAAACTGCATTTAGCTGTGCCTGGCGATTCGTGCAACTAAAAAACCAAATTGTTATGATTCAAATTAAAGCGCCACAGTGATTTTACACATGACTAGTTCCTTTCAAAATAAACTCTTACCGAAGGTACGGGAACATCCCTTCACCATGGCCCAAAGGACCGAACCAATAAAATTACTGTATTTACCACGAACATAAAATACCGCGGGAATGAGGTGTAATCCCCGGTCTTTGCGCAAATCGATAAGAAATTTTCCAAGAAAATTTGTTTAAGCGTTATATAGTTAATATGTCAAACCTTTTTTTCAATTATTTTAGAATAAAATTGTACTTAAAATAAGATATTAAAAATGTTTGGAATTTAAATCGTAATCGCATAATTTTTTTTGTAGCGAATACGATAAAACGGTGCGACTAATCGCAATTACGATTATAATCGACTTGCAAAATCCTTTTGTAAAGTAAAAAAAATTTTTCAATTAAGATATTAAAAATACTGAAGGCTTGGACACACTTGAGAAATCAAATACGAAAAAACGTGACCTCTTTATTGATCAACCATTTTTATTGATTTACTGGTCCACAATGTCGACGGCTATCGCTCGCTTGCATTTTCAACGGTACACAGCTAATTTACTATTTCAAATTTTACAGCACGGCAAGTCGATCAATAGTGCAAGCGAGCGATAATGTCATAGTTTTCATCCAAATCTTCGCCCCACTATGAAAAATAATGCGAATTTATGAAATGTAAAAAATTAGTCACATGTGTTGCAATTGTCGACAGATGCACTTTGTTGCAATATGAAATGAAAGTATTTCATTAATATAACTTGATATTTTTTTGTAATAATATTTTTTTTAAACAACACTAATAAAATGTTATTGTTATATAAAATACTTGGAACAAACGTCTATTGTTGAAAACAGATGTTTTTTGTTTACTGCTTTGTTATTTGTGGCCAAATGAAGTAGCACAGAGTTGTATTTTATGGAGTAATTTACATGTTTTGCCGATTTTTATTTTTAAACTGGCGTTAATTTGTGAAATAGTTAGGTCTAACACCTAATTTTTACGATGATTTAAAAGACATGTCTTTTTTGTAGTTCATTTTTAAAGAAACTTCCAAAAACATGTTAAATTTTCACAATGTTTCTTATTTTGTTTGATTTTTTTTTGTTTTCCTTAAATATGAATGTATGTATTGAATTTTTTTAAATTAAATTTGTTTATTTTTTTATATTTTAAAAAACAATTGTCATTTTGAAATAGAAATACAACATAAATTAAAATACAAAATTAAGTACAAAGAGGAATGTCAAAAAAATCACAGAAAATACGATTCATGTCTTTTTTTCTACCCTGCTTATTTCTCTCCCCCGCTCGCTATCAAACTAAAAAAGACATGTTTCAAAAATAGGAGAAAAAATCATCATGAAAATTGGGTGTAATAAATGAGTGATAGTTAAACTCTCTTTTTTATTTATTTAAAATGTGCTTAAGCCAACGCATCTATGAATCAGTAAACATATAAAACATCTCGAAATGCATAAAATTGGGCGTTTAAACTACCAAATACACCCCATATGAATTTGTCAACATTTATCGAAGTGCTGCCACATGTTATTTTTTAAACTACATATAATACACTGATTTACAGCTGTTGAGTTCAAACTACATATAAATTTAAGTTAAGTTCAACTAAGCCAGCGTTTAAACATTCACTAATTTATTAGCCATTAATGATACAATATAATGTGCGTTCGTTTACTTTTCCAGTAAAATCCAGTAGGTGAGTAATATGAAAATATTACAAATTTATGTGTACGCGAACGCGTTTCAGTAAAATCCATTACAAATTTGTACAAATCTTGGGGTAAACAAACGCAGCTATTGTCATTTGACAATGAATAAACGAATAACGCTAGAAACGTAAAACCTGACGACAAACAAGACATTTGTTAGTGGTTCGCTTACGAGAACGATAATGAATGAATTGCTGTTGCTCGCTTAAGTTTAGTCGAACGACAACTTTGGCCAGGTTGTTGCTAAACTTTTGTTCTAAGAAAATATCGTAGTAGTATGAAATCAATAAAATTCTGTTTGATCAAGCAAACTTAAAGAAAAATCAAACAAATGTTTTATAAAAATAGTGGTTATGTGTGGGGCGTACGTTAAATATTTGTTTAGTGTGCCCACGGCTTTACTCTTACTTGTAAGAGGCTTTGCAATTTTTAATTGCTTAATAAAATCATTCAATTAACGAGTTATACATTTTTTTTCATAGTTCTCTTATCTTCAAATAAATTCTCTTTTTTTTACTCTCTACAATGCTTTTTAATAAACCGTTATCACTTATTTTTTTCTAACGGTTGCAACAGCATATCCAACTACTTATTTTTGTACCTCTATTAACGTTTAAATAATTTAAACCAACTAACATTTAGATTTGTTATAAAAGCCATTTAAAATTTAATTTGATCATTAGAAGGCTGCCAGCAATAGGGACTTTCGCAACATTAACTCTTATTATCACCCAGAGATATTAAAGGGGGAAAACGACTTCAAGGAAACGTGATCGAATTTTTTTAAATAAAACATAAAAAACGACAACTATAAAAAAGATCATAATGAATCGTAGACAAATCTTTGTCTTATTAGCTCTTTTAGCAATTGCCATCACCGTTTGTGGTAAGTGCGTTTAAATATTTTGAATTGAACTGAAAGTGATAATTAAAAAAAAAACTATTTTTGAAATAAAATTAAAGAAAAAAACTAAAAAATTAAGTATCATGGAAATAGTACAATGACTACGAAAAAAAAAACTGAATACATTTGAATAATTGCGCAAAAATTAAAAAAAAAAAAAAATCAACAGAATAGTTTAAAAAAGTGGAACATGTTGAAAATTATATGCGGGAGTGTGGAATAATAAATTAAAATTAATTGATAATTGGAACAATAAATTAATTCATTAAGTCTGCTAAACTGGAAAATTCCTAATAAATTTGACTCTTAAGAGTCAAATATAAATTTTCAAATTTCAAAAATAAATTATATTTTTTTTAAAGAAACTAAATTCAGGTTTTTACTCTTCAAATCATATATTTACCAGGTTATCTAATAAATTTATTGCCTTTTTTTATGCCTTTTTTTATAATGTTTTTTATTGAAACAGTAGTAAATCTGATAATGACAACAATTGAAGTGCTGAAATATTTTTTAGTTCTTAATAAAACATGAAAAATGATTAGATTTTAATCAATAACCAACTACAGCCGTTAATCAAGTGGTTTATATTTGTGAATATTTCAATTGAAAGTGCGATCGAATCTTAACTCCCTGCAGGGAATGCCAATAGTAAAACTGTAGTGAATATATAGTGACATTGTCAGTAGTATTACTGACCAAGTTTACCCCAGCCAATGTAATCTTCTATTGACATTTAGCATTAGCTTGTCACTGCAAATCCACCAGTAGACTGCAGCACTACTGACTAGGTAGTTTAAGGTGCATGTAGACGACATGTTTTTTACATCTGACTTGTCAACTTTTCAAGTCACATGTAATTGTGCATGTCTGTCAAAATGGCTGTTTTACAGAAGGTTTATAATATTCGGTCACAAACGTACATGTAATTTGCTTCTGACATTGTCTCTGTTTCTTTCCCATAGTTATTGCAAAAACCAAAATAAAAATGCCGCCACGAAAATTTTTATTTACGCCGTAAAATAATTTAGTCATCTTAACATATTTTTCTTTTAATTTAAAGATACCAATTTAGGATATTATAATGAAACGGTTTTATATATGGGCATTTCCTGGGGTCACGAACGTACGTTCGTACGCTTTTGATGTACAAATAATATAGAAAAACAAAACTTTTCCTAGCATTTTTTTTTGCGATTCGATAGCATTTGGGTAGCTCTATGTTTAGTACAAATAGTTGGATTTCATCGTGTTTAAGTTTTCATAATAAGAGTTATAATCGTGTGGTCACGAACGTACTCAAAATAAAAGTCAACTTCGGCTGACAGTAGTGAAATGTTAAAATCTGCGTAATGAAACGGAATTTTCAAAAGTGATTAATTTATTTTAAAAGTGTATTAGTGTAGGTCTCCATCCAGTATTTACAAAATAAAATATCTCTCTTGGTTTTTGTTTAATTGGCTTATGTACCGGTCGCGAACGTACGGATCGCGAACGTACGATTTTTCGGTGGCATGTCATAACGTCCAGTGTCATAGTGTCCATGGACCTTATGACACTCCAAAAAGTGTCATAGTGTCCATGGACATTATGACACTTTCAAAAGTGTCATAACGTCCATGGACACTATGACACTTTGCAAATGGACATTATGACACTTTCAAAAGTGTCATTAGGTCCATAATTACTAAAGAAGTTAAATACAAAAAAAGATCTGCATACACCCAGAGAAAAACATGTTTCATTATGGTCCCAACCAACAAAACTATTTTTAGAGAAACTAATTTAACCATAATATGGTAAAAAAAATTTTAAAAATGGTTTTGCTGCTTTTTCTCTGGGTGTATATATTAAATATATAACGAAAACACTTTTGGGCGCAAGGATTTTCTCCTCTAGGTATAACAAATGCCGGCTTCGCTAACTAAAGCTTCTCTGCACAGCCGGCCTTTGGCCGGGCGCAAGGATTTTCTCCTCTATGGTATAACAAACACCGGCTTCGCTAACTAAAGCTTCTCTGCATAGTCGGCTTTCGTTCGGAAACAAGGCAGATTTTAGAAGCTTTATTTAGCGAAGCCGGTGTTTGTTATACCATAGAGGAGAAAATCCTTGCGCCCGGCCGAAGGCCGGCTGTGCAGAGAAGCTTAAGTTAGCGAAGCCCGTATTTGTTATACCATAGAGAAGAAAATCCTTGCGCCCGGCCGAAGGCCGGCTATGATACCAAATTTGTTTACATTCTTGCTTGTAAGAATTTTTGGCATTGTACTTACTTATTTTGATATTTAAAAAAAAATTTTACACATTTTAATATTTTTCATTATAAGTTAAGTTGTGGACATTATGACATTTTGCAAAGTGTCATAACGTCCGCGGACGCTATGACATTTCTTTGATGGACGTTATGACACTATGACACTGGACGTTATGACATGCCACCGATTTTTCCATGTGTTTTTTTTTTATTATTATCACCATGCATTTTACCATAAATGTCTTCAAATTTCCTTAACAAAAAAACTTAATACTCCTTTTACAATTGACTGTAATGGAGAGATTATGAAGAAAGAGTGTAAACATAACATATTTTTTGCATGTAAAATAAGTATATAAAAATGTCTTTAGAAGTAGAAAATACTGGAAATTGTAAAATTTTCCAGTTTCCAGACCAATTTCCTCAAGTAAAACACCTCAGATATGCTAGGAAACCATTCTTTTATAAGAACATAGTCTTTTTTCTAATAAGAAACAATAAAAGACGATGATAATCAACATTTTATTTTTTCGTCCTGGCAGACCATTCTGGGGAAATGCCCATATATATTTACATAAATTCTATTCAATAGTGGGATAATCATACATATCTCGGTATTGTAAAATATTAACTACAGCCGGCTAATGAATCCGTCAATAGTGGACGTAGCTGCCGGTTTCCTCTCGGCATAGATTTCTGATGTCAGATGGTTTGTCCGAAGAAAATAGAGCATGCTCTAATTGAAATGTTGTGAGATGACTTTCCATATGACTTTTACAGAAGCAAAGTTTAAAAGGTAAAACACGACATGTATGTATTTTGCAGTGGGAAATTTGACATGTCAGATGACAAAAACATGTCGTGTACGGTCGCCTTTAGTAGTAGTTTAGGTAGTAGAATAACTGTTAAAAAATTCTGTACCTATTGACTGCTCAGCATAAAACAAAAACAAACTGTTGATGATTTCGTTGACCATGTCCCTAGAAATGCACTAGAACGTTTGTCTGTAACGTAACTCTACTCACCCAACAAATCAAACTTGTCGACATTTTATTTGGTGCAATTGTCGCAACAGAAAAGACATAGAGATATATTGCTCTACGCTGATCACAGGGCTATTAATTGTATACACGCTCAACTATATCTCTTATGTATAAGTCGTTTGGCCAGTTAATTGCACAAGTCACTCAAATGCCAGATTATATAGAAAATGTATATTGGGAAACCTTTTTTATGGGAAATAAATCAAATAAAACTTATCTAGTTATATAAAGCATATTTTAAAAATTTAATCTAAGTTATAGAAACTTTCCATCATCCAGTTGGAAACAACAATAATAAAAAAAAACCGGAAATGTCAAAACAACTTTGTTAAATTTGAATGGAATCGAACCATGAATGACTATAATAAGAAAGCAATAAAAACTTATTTTTCTGAACACCCAGTCTACAACTGACATAAAATGCTTAACATTAATGGTGTTTTCTTTTCTACTAAAAAATGTGACATTTTATTTAAAAAAATGCAATTTGGTGTCTGTTTCTTAAAATTTTTGCTCCCGAAAACGTGTGAGTTTTTTAGAACAAAACAAGTCACACTTTTCGAGAGCAAAATTTTTAAGAAACAGACACCACATTGCTTTTTTTTTAAATAAAATGTCACATTTTTTGTAGAAAAGAAAACGCCATAACACATACATGATGTTAGTGTTAAGTATAGACTCATCATGTAAGAGTGTTTTCTGACGTTTTAACAGCGTCTATAAACAATCTGTCTGGAAAGCTCTTTCATAACATTACTTCTTAACAACATTTGATGGCTAGTGAAGACTTAGGATTATAGTGAAAACAAAACTAGGGGTGCGGCAAATATTTAGATTTTCATTCGCATTTGCGAACTATTTGCTTATTTTTGCTATTTGCATTCGCATGCGCATTCACTAAAATGTATGCGAATATCAATTTAAGCTTTTTAAGCGAATTTGAACAGAAATATCTAAATATAAAAAGGATAACACACAGAAATAAAATACCAATGTTAAATTAACATGGTGCAATGTTGATTGAATACCATAGTAAATTTTTCCAAAAGTAGGGACTTTTTTAAAATTATCATTGTTTCATATTAATTTTAAATAAAAATGTTAAATTTTTCAGCATTGAATCCATGAAATCCTGTTTTACTTGTTTTGTGTAGAAACAACAACAACAACACTACAGGAATCAAAAAAAAAAAAATAAATAAATTTTTTATTTTCATATTTAAAATAATTTGTAAAAAAAAAGAAAAATTCGCGTTCTTTTTTTTTTTAATTGAAGCACAGCCGCGAATAACGTTTTAAGTCACAAAATAATAATTTTTCAGGATAGCAAAAAAACGTTTTTTGACAGGCAGCATTATTTGTTTTAAAATTTTTTTTTTTTTATTATTAAAAATAATGATAATAAAAACTTTAATGCAAAAGGCTTTTAAAACATTATTCCGCACTGCAAAACCATTTCGGTTTCATAATTTTGTTAGTAACTTGCAATGTTCTTCCACTGACTGACACTTTGTATGCCATTTTGAAGGCGTTAAGGTGCATAGTTTTGGTTGATTTGATGTTTAAACTGTGTAAGAGAGTTAGGTTAACGGTTATCTGCAAAAAAACAGTTTTTGCAAAATGTGGCGCTTACAACGTTATTCGCGGCTGTGCTTCAATTATCTATATATAAATCGGCTAAGGCAAAACAGTTAAGAACACTTTCCACCTCTGTATGTCCACCGATTTGATTTGAAAATATACACCATTTAAGAGGTATTTACTCAAAGAAGTGCACAATGTATATTTTATTTAAATCTGTTCAATAATTTCAGAGTTATAAGCGTTCAAAATTGTTACTAACACAAATGCAAAATAAATAAATAAAAATTTATTTTCAATTATCAAATAATAAAAAAATTAGGGGGATCGATCATCCGACAATTTTCAGAAACCGGTTTTTGAATATTTCGACTATATAAATCAGACCAGGCAAAACAGTTAAGAACGCTTTCTTCCTTTGTTTGTCAACCGAACCTGTATGGGGAGAAAAAAGGGGAAAATGGGAAACTAAATGCTGGTATTTTTTGTTTTTCATCTGGAACTTTTTGAATTTTCGTTAATATTCGATCTATAAAGATAAAGTTATACATTAAACTGGGTTAATAAGAACATGTAAGGGGAGCTTTTTGGTACTTTTTCGTTCATCATCTGGTAGTGGATGACAATATATAATGGAGACTTTTTGATACTTTTTTGTTTTTCAATTGGTATTTTTGATATTGAACTTACAAAATTAAATTTACTCACGTAGAAGATAAAATATGAACCGGAGGTTGGTCCCTCGCCAAATCGATCCACTTTGAAGGAAAAAATATATGCTCGAAACAAATAAATTCATACATACATATGTACTTAGATGAATTATGTTTTCTTCATATTTACAAAAAAAAATTATGGTCGAATTTTGACCATTAGGCGAACACTAGTTTATTTAAATACATACAAATTTCAAAGTAGAATGATGACGAAAACCATATCGGTCCAGCTGGTGTTTTTTTTTTTTTGTGAGTGCTTCTGTAAACAAAGGGGAATACAAATAAGTGAAACATGTTGTTACAGGAAAATAAATAATAATATATATTCTCTCTATCTCTCTCTTCCGCTCCGAGGGTAAGTGTTTAGAATTATTCTAAAATTAAAACATATATTGCCTTTGAAGCTTCTAACTGTTATTTCACACACAAATCAAATTGATTTTACATGAAATTTACATCGTTTCAACTTGAGATACATTTCATTCAACGTAATTCGTAGTGTTTTTTGAACATCAATGTCATTTTGTTCTAATTTCGTTTATTGTTGATGTGTTCTGTTTAAACTTTGAAATTATTACCAGTAGAACTGTTGCTATAAGTCTTATACGTTTAACAGTTTTATTTGGTTTAATATCTTTAGTTTTTCTAAAATCTTTATGGATGAAGTTTCATGATGATCTGGCCTAAGCAACCAGTGAAATGCGCATAGGAATAGCTTATCCCATCACCAATAAACTTCAAGTGTTTTTATCAATAATAAAAACTGGGAATTAAGCACGAATAACAAAATCTTTTGAAATTAAAATTTTGTATTCCCAAAAATTGAAATTACTTTTTGATAATAAATATTAATTAAAGTTTTTGATTATATAAATTTGGCTTAAGTTCATTAAATTTAATTTTCATTAAATTATTTTTTGTGAAGGAAGAAATTTACAACATGAAATCAATTAAAAATTTTTGATAATTTCATTCTTGACTGAACACGGGATTGAACTCAAGTCGAATTTACTAGTTTCGAGAATAACAATATTCCCATCATCAGAATTCTTTGCCGTTCTACCGTTTGCACCATTTTTATTTTTTAATTATTAAAAATTATTTGCATACGCATTCGCCAAACCTATATTCGCCGCACCCCTTTACAAAACTACTTTAAATGGTTAATATTCAGACATATGCCGAACTGCGGGTACTACGCAATGGAAAACTCAGTAACACATTCACAAGGGCATGTCTTCAAAGGCATTTGGAAGATTTGGATTATGTTGACGACATTTATCTTTTATTTCATAAGGTTTTTAAATGCAGGAAACAGTTCCGTATTATAATCAGTGCTACCTGACTTTATTCTATTCCCAAGTCGCAATTATTAATTAGTTTAAGAATATTTCACAAAAATAGCTAAAGACAATACTTAAATCGACAAAAAAAATGAAAAATTTTGAGATTACTAAGATTCGTATTGCATTAAATAGAATGGATTAATTCTAATAGTATAAAAGCTATAGTTTGACCGTCTTTTTAAGTCTGCGATTTCTTTCTTGTTGTGTTCTGTATTTTGGTTTCAAAAATATAGTCACCGTATTTTAGCGTTAGTTTCGTTGACCAAATGCGGCTACTCTGTCGAATTGAACCAAGATTTTCAAAATAAATTTGAACAGTTTGCAAAACCTTGCTCTAAGGTAATCCTATTCATGTTGAACTTCCAAACCAAACTAACCTTAAAATAACAGAGAACTTTCAAACCGGCTGTCGCAAAAGACAGTGTTGTCAATTTAAAAGATTTTCCAATGTAACCGAAAACAAATTTACAAAATTTTGCTTCCATACATATTTTATCTATTTCCGATTGCTTTAAATCAAAATCGAGACAAAATTCGGATGAAAGTTTTTGTAATAAAAGCTTTTTAATACTTATTTATTTTCTTTACTTTCAGCTAAAACCGGTTATGGACCTGGTGAACAAGATTGGGGTTTCGTGGATGTTCGAAAGGGTGCACATATGTTTTATTGGCTTTACTACACCACAGCCAGTGTTACCAATTATACACAGCGACCTTTGGCCATTTGGTTACAAGGTGGTCCTGGTGCCTCCTCAACCGGTTATGGTAATTTCGAAGAACTAGGTCCTCTCGATCTTAATGGCAACAATCGTACATGGACTTGGGTAAAAGATATGAATGTGTTGTTCATCGATAATCCTGTGGGCAGTGGTTTTTCTTATGTCGATAAGGCTTTATACTTAACCAAAAATAACAGTCAAATTGCCTTGGACTTGGTGGAATTCATGAAGGGTTTCTATGCTTTGCATCCAGAATTCGAGGAGGTACCACTGCATATTTTCTGTGAAAGTTATGGTGGTAAAATGGCTCCAGAATTTGCCTTGGAGCTGTATTATGCCATACAAAAAGACGAGATAAGGAGTAACTTAGTTTCGGTGGCTTTGGGTGATCCCTGGACTTCACCAATTGATTCGGTTTTGACTTGGGCTCCTTTGTTATTGTATTTGGTTAGTGGAGAGCTAAGACTTTACAAATATGTACATACATATATCTTAAATTTTAAATATGTTTTTTTTTTTTAATAGGGCGTTGTTGATAAAGATGGCCATGAAAAGATTATGGAGGCTGCTAATAAAACACTGAAATTGGTTGAAGAAGAGAAATGGACTCAAGCTACCATCCAATGGAGTAACACTCAATCGGTTTTGTTGAGAGAATCCAAAGGTGTTGATTTCTACAACATTGAAAAACCCACTAGAGGCGATGCCTATGCACGCATGCTCTTACGCGCTAACAACGATCAAGGTATAAATTAAGAGTTTCTTTGAAACTTAAGAGTTTGATAAATAATTTTCTAAAAAATTTTAGAACTTATGTATCGTACTTTGGTACATTTGGGCGTTGATGAGAATCGTGATCAAATGTTGGAAGATTTAATGCGTGGTCCTGTAAGTAAAGCCTTAGGCATTTCCTCCAAAGTACAATGGGGCTCACAGAGCGGTAATACTTTTTCTGCCCAAATGGGCGACTTCATGAAACCCGTTATTGATATTGGTAAGAGAAAAACTTCTTTGTGTTCCCTTTTTTTATTAAAAATTTTCAATTATTTTTAATTCTATTGCGGTTTAGTTAGAGAACTTTTGGATAAAACCGACTTAAAAGTCAGCGTTTTCTCTGGTCAATTGGATTTGATTTGCGCTACTGCTGGTACTGTTAATTGGATTGACAAAATCCAATGGAGCTACCAAGATCAATATAATTTGGCACCACGTCTTCCAATAAGTGTTGATGGCATTTTGGAGGGTTATGAAAAGTCTGCTGGCAACTTTACCATGTTCTGGGTTAATCGTGCTGGTCACATGGTTCCCGCCGATAATCCATCTGCTATGAGTCACATTCTTAGGAAATTGACAAATTTCGGTTGAAGATAATCAGTAATTGTTTTTAAGACGTACCAAGTAAAACGATATTTCATTGAATAAAAATTAATTGATAGTAAGTTTTCTTTTAATTTGTCTAAAAACTGCAAAGAAGATCCGTAATTTCTCAAAAAAAAAAAACATTAATCTAAATAATTAAATTTTTACTTTAAATCTAATGCACGAATACCCCGGTTTGCGTCGCTAATTGAGACCGAAAAAACTCGACGCAAGCCGAAGCAGGATTTTCGATTCATTTGTATTGATTTTTGTTTAATTGGTAATTATAGTAATTCATAATTTTAAACATCAATTTTGATTTGATATACTTTATAACGAATAATTTTATTTTAGCTCTTCTAATAAAGTTAAAGCTTTTAAAGGGCATTCATTGCTGATTTTAATCTTCAATCCAAATAGTAAGGAGTGGCTCCATTTTTTTTAACCTGATTATATTGTAATGATGTTCTTGTTACAACAAATTTCTTAATTTTATCAGCATCACTGGAACGGCAAATGGATTTTATTGTAGAAGGGGCTAGACATCAACGGGAAATCCCCTTTTTCTGTTTAAGCTTTGTACAAACGTTTTTATATTAACGACGCAAATCGAAGCACTAACGACGCAACTTCGAAGCCATGCGACGCAAAGTGAAAAAAAAAAACGTCGAAACTTCGAAATCACAGAAATTTTTAAAAGACGCAACTTCGAAAACGACGCTAACCGAAGCGGCGCAAACCCGGGTATTGGTGTAATTGCAAGTTTAATGAAATGTGTTAAAGGCCAAAAGCTTTCAAGTTATAAAAAATTATCTCCTGATAGAAATTAAGCAAAATAGATTCTGAACCCTTTTGAAATTCTAAGTCTGAGTTAAAACAATGACAAATTTTTTTCAGAATCTGAAAATTTTTTAAATTCCCATACATATATAATTGTTGTAATTTTTTTTTTTGTTCCACCTGAACATAAAATAAGTTAAGTAGAATATTTATCATGAAATTTTACAATAATTTTCAATGAAAGCAACATTTGCACTGGGTGTTCTAAATGAAAGCAACAATTATTTTAATGAAACACACATATTTTAAGTAAAAAAAAAAAACATTCGTAAATAATGCCACCAAACAATTTAGGTTTAAATTATTATGTTTAAAACATTTTATTTAAATTTTCATGCAAAACTTATAAAAATTATTATAAACTTCATTAACAATTCCCTACAAATTGTTGCTGAAGTTGAAGTAGGCATAGTGTTCAAACAGAACTGCTTTGTCATCACATTTGTCATAAAAATTTGCCCTTGAAAGCCGTCGTAAAATAGAATCTATTTTATTTTAATAGCGTTTTTCTTATGCTCTCACATAAAGGCAATCACTTTCTCAACAATGCTAACATACTTTCATTAACAGTCTGGCCCACGATTTCGATACCTATCGCATTTTTACCGACAAACAGCTGATTTGCGGCCCACGACAAGCCGATCGACAATGCAAGCGAGCGAAAATTTAATAGTTTTTATACAAATTTGCGCCCCACTATGAAATATTATGCAACCACAAATGTCAAAATCAAACATTTATGTTGTGGTTGTTGACAGAGGCATTTTGTTGCAGTATTCAACGACATTATTTCTTTAATATTACTTTAAATACCAACACTAATGGCCGATTTCACCAATTTATTTATACATATTTAAAATTCTTTTTTCATGTCAAATAAAAATAAAATTATAAGAAAAACTATATTTAAATATGAATTGATATTTAAATAGAATTGATGAAATTGGCCATAAATATTTTTCATTACAAAACTTTTTTAAAAAAACACAACTAATAAAATTTTATCTATATATATAAAAAGAAGTGTACATTTTGATTGTCACTCCATAACTCGAGAACGGCTCGACCGATTGCCATAAAATTTTTAGGGAAGGTACAGGGAGGAGTGATGATGGTTAGTTGATTTTGAAATCCAAAATCGGTATAGCCATTATCTATATATATATAAAAATGAAAAATGTTTGTATGTTTGTTTGTGTGTTTGTTTGTTTGTTTGTTTGTTGGCTTATAGACTCCGAAACTACTGAACCGATTTTCCTGAAATTTTTACAGTAACTTCACGTCAGCCCTAAAAATAAAATAGGCTACTTATTTTTCCGATAGGGGCAGGGGAATTGGTACCCCCCATAGAATGCCAATATTAATTATCGCATATCTTAAGAGCCGCTGGACGCATTTTGCTGAACTTTTTGTAGTAGGATCTTCTGAGCCCCGAAATTGAAATAAAATAGCAGCGGGGGTATTGGAATCCCCCATAGGACGCCAATGTTTAACATCGCATATCTTAAGAACTGTAATAGCGAGAATGTTCAAACTTTCTAGAAGTCACTCTTATGGTATACTACACTTTTGAAAATAAAAATAAAGCGGGTAGGCGCAGGGGGGGAAATCCCTCCAATAGGATGCATACATTAAATATCGATCAACTGAAGAACTTTGAAAGGGAGAGTCTTCAAACGTGGTTAAAGCTACTATTATAGTAAACTATAAATTTCAATATAAAAATGGGCGGGAGAGACAGGGGAGGAGCAGTACCCCTCATAGATAGAAATATTAATAAGAGCGAGCCACTGCACGCATTTTGTTGAAATTTTGGTAGTATGATCTTCTGAGTCCCAAAATTGAAATAAAGTAGCAGTGGGGGAAGTGGTTTTCCCCATAGGACGCCAATGTTAAATATCGCATATCTTAAGAACTGTTATAGGGAGAATGTTCAAACTTTGTAGAAGTCACTAATATGGTATACTACACTATTGAAAATAAAAATAAAGCGGGTAGGCGCAGGGGGGAATACCTCACATAGGATGTATATATCAAATATCGCTCAACTGAAGAACTATTAAAGGGCGAGTCTTCAAACGTAGTTAAAACTACTATTATGGCAAACTTTAAATTTCAATATAGTAATGGGCGGGGTAGACAGAGGAGGAGCAGTTCCCCTCATAGATAGAAATATTAATAAGAGCCGCTGCAAGCATTTTGTTGAACTTTTGGTAGTAGGATCCTCTGAGTCCCAAAATTTAAATAGCAGCGGGGGAAGTGTTACACTCCATAGGACGCCAATGTTTAATATCGGATATCCGAAAAACTGTTAAAGTGATGATGTTCAAACTTTGTAGAAGTCACTCTTATGGTATACTACACTTTTAAATATAAAAATAAAGCGGGTAGGCGCAGGGGAGAAATACCTTCCATAGGATGCATATATTAAATATCTCTCAATCGATAAAGTGGTTAAAGCAGTGTTGCGAAGCGCACCGGGTTAAGCTAGTTGTTTTATAAAATATTTTTCACACAATTCAATTGTTGAAAAGAGATTTTTTTGTTTACCCGCTTTGTTGCCATTAGTTACTAATGATTAGTAGCAATCCAGGTAGCACAGAGCTGTATTTTAACGGTTCAATAAACATGTTTTGCCGATTTTCATTTTCAAACTTGCCTTTAATTGACAATGAATAAATGGATTTTGTTAGAAAAGTCGATAGTTAGAAGGGAGCTTTTGAGCACGATAATAAGTGACTTGTTGCCGTGTGGGCCAGGCTATAAATTTCATACATTTAATATACAAAACATGAGGAACAAAAGAAAATAAAACAAGTTAGAGTGCTATATTCGACTGTGTCGAAACTTATATACCCCTTACCATTGTGCGAGAAGAATACACAGCAACTAGACAAAAACTAAATAATTTTTACAAAAACATTCATATTTACAATACTTAAAACTTCATTATAAATAAAATTTAAAAAGCAAAAAATCGTTTTTACAACATAAAAATTAAAAAATTTAAAGTTTCTAACCTTGACAAACCCCCTAGAAAACTGAGCCATGAAGGAACGTTGTTTGAATATCATTTATCATTAAAATGAAATATTCACCGTTTCACCGCATTATAGCAAAGTTGTAAACCATAATACAAAAATTACAAATCAACTGATTTGAGTTGTGAACCGTAATAGTGGCCTATATTCACCATAATGGTTTGTACCATGTATGTATGCGTGTTTGTTTTCTTGTTTTCTTTTAGACCCTAATTGTGTAAAACGCAACGCAATGCCAAAAACAACATTGAAAGCAAAAAACAATTTAAAAAATTTGTCAAATTTTTGTTGTTGCTTTCTACAGAAATACATATTGCATTAAAATTTAAAAATTCAATATACACACATTTCTATAGAAAACAACAACAAAATTATGATATATTTTTATTTTGTTTTTGCTTTCAATATATATCTGGCGTCGCGTTTTACAAAATTAGGGCCTTAGTCTGGGCAGTGTTGTCATACCGTAGATTTGGCCCTAAATTTGTAAAACGCAAACGCAACGCAAAAAAAAAGAACCCAGAATATATTACTTTATAGGGTGTTATTATCTTTTTGGCAAAGTTATATCGGGTTATTTGTTAGCTATTATCTTTTTGGCAACACTGGTTTAAACAGCTGACGCACGTTTCGTGTTTTGTTTCACTGTCAAACATCTTCAATTTGGTCTATAATTTAACCACGAATCGTCTTACAAACGAACAACACTTGCAAATTATTGAATTATATTATCAAAATGCGTGCTCTGTTAAGAAAGTTCATCGCGCGCTTCTTGTGTTCAGCGACGAAGCTCATTTTTGGCTCAATGGGTACGTTAATAAGCACAATTGTCGATTTTGGAGTGAAGATCAGCCAGAAGCATTGCAAGAGCTACCAATGCATCCAGAAAAAGTCATAGTTTGGTGCGGTTTATGGGCTGGTGGTATCACTGGACCGTACTTCTTCAAAGATGATGCGTATCGTAACGTAACTGTGAATGGTGAGCGCTACCGTGAGATGATATCCAACTTTTTTTTGCCCAAAATGCAAGAGCTTGACTTGCATGACATGTGGTTTCAACAAGACGGTGCCACATGCCACACAGCACGCTTAACAATAGACTTATTGAGAGGCGAGTTCGGTGAACATTTTATTTCACGTTCGGGAACGGTCAACTGACCGCCTAGATCGTGCGATTTAACGCCTTTAGACTATTTTTTGTGGGGCCATGTTAAAGCTCATGTCTATACACACATGCCCGCTTCAATTGACGCATTGGAAGACAACATTGAAGCATTTATTCATGGGATACCGGCCGAAATGTTGGAAAGAGTATGCCAAAATTGGACTAAGCGGATGGACCATTTGAGGCGCAGTCATGAAATAATCTTCAAACATTAAATTATATGGACCGTACTATCGATTCAAATAAAGATTTAATAAATTTTTTTGAATTTTATGCGTTTTTTTTAACTTTCCTATAGCTCTTAAAAAATCACCCGATATATACCCTCTTACCTTCGGTGAGGGGTATACAAATTAAGGCTATAAAATAGAATTTGAAATAATTGCCGACTGTTTTTATTATGGGATTATAAATTGTTGCCTCAAGTTGAACACTCAGTTCTGTTTGAACACTTATTTTTTAAAAAAATACTTTAGTTAAATTTTTGTTCAAAATATTAAAGGTGGAATCAACCTAATTTTTGTTACCTTTGTGAATGTAACTTAACACATTTTTTTTTAATATGTATTATGAAATAAAATTCTACTCTTACTTATTTTTTTTACTTTTCCTACTGCCCTCGTTTTTTTTTTTCTTTTGTAAGTTTCACAAGTGTATTTTTATGTGTTTAAGAAAAACGTGTTTTTTTGTGTGTATGTCTGTCTGTTTTTGGCAATTTGGGTTATTTCGTAACACATTCATTAAATCGATTTAAATTTCTCAATTTTTTTTCATTATCAACCGAAAAAAAATTATAAAAAAAGAAATAACGAAAATCATGTCAATTTCATGGTGTGTAAACATCCAAGCGTATGATTATTAATGTATTAAATAACAAGCATACGTCACTGTGTTTAAAAAAATCTAAGGAAATGAAGAGCGAAAACAAGATTTCAAAGCGGAAAAAAGTGTAAATAAAAAAAAAACGATTTTAAAATAAAGAATAGAAATAAATAAATTAGTATTTTAGAAAATCCTAACACTTGGCTCTTGTTGAATGAGAACAGAGTAGCCAGAATTTTTTTTTTTCTATAATTTTAAACAAAATAATAAGGATTTTTTTTAAACTTTAATTTTGCCGTAAAAATTTTACCTGGACATTTAACAAAAATTGTTCTTTTTACTTATATTCTTAAAATAAATGATTGATTGCGATATTTATGGAAAATAATTAAGATAATGATGCTTACAAAAGCAATCTATTTCACAAAAATGATTTAATCAAGAAGTCACATACAAAAGAAACGGAAATCCTTCGAAGAATTTCATCATTTCTATATTTCTAATTGCTAATAAAGGATAAATGAAACAAAAGAATATGCAAATAATAAATCAAAGTCAACATTCTTTAGTTGCAAGAAAATCAAAAAAAAAAAAAAAATTACAAGGATTTCAAAGGAAAGGATAATAAAAGGTTTACTACTTCTAAAAATAGAAATAAAGGAAAATTGTAGAATTATAGAAAATTTACAAAATAATATTTCATTTGTTGGTTGTCATTAGAAAAATAGCTTTCCAAGCAATTTTTATTTAAATTTGCTGGTTCTGAACACATTAGACTAATTTTTAAGCGAAACATTTTTGTTCTATTAAATCCAATGGAAGTACAATTATTTGGCATAAAATTTATACGTGTACACTGTTTTTTGCTTTCATTTGTTTTTGAAAATAAGCATGCATTGGTTTTGTGCTGTATGTGCGGGGTTGAATCTTTACGCCAACGAAAAACTACTCCCTTCAGCTCGCTTGACGACAAGCTGCCATTTTTCGCCAGCATTGTTGTTTTTGTACGCACATTCATTTAATCTTAAATCCAAAATATAGCCTTGTCATGACATTTTTTTTATAATTAGTTTAATTTCTGTTTTTCATTGCCTACTTTAAGGCTCAGCAAAATATTTTCTAAATCTTTAATTTAAATACATTTTATTCATATGTTTAATTAACCTTGTAAAGTCTACTTACATACACTAAATTCTTTCTTCTACTCTCTCTCTCTCTCTCTCTTTCTTTCCTTTTCTTTTTCGTAACGTAACTTTATATGATATGCTCTGTTTTTATTATAGTTTTAAACCTTAATATTATGCACCTAAAAGTATGCAAGAATTATTTTACTTTATTATATTAGCAAGTATTTACTTCAAAATACTCACACAAGTGTAAGTAATATTTAGAATATTAGAAAACTACAAAGAGTTAAAAAAACAGAAATTTTAAAACAATTTATTAAGCATTTTTGCAGAAAAAAATTTTTAGTTTAGTTTCTAGGTCATTTTTCAGTTAAGTTTCTAGATAAGTTTCTCATACAGATCCAAGTTCAGATCCTTAGTTCTTTTTCAAATGCAAGTTCGTTGATTTACTATTTTTTCAAAAGGCTCGCTTGGGGCTAGTGAAAAACAGGAGAGAGAAAGAGAGAGAGCGAGAAGAGCTTATGACAGCTTTTACTTTGGCAGCATAAGTTTCGGTATTTTAAAAATCCTTTGATTGTATTGTAAACAACAAAGTTAACGTAGGAAAGCGTTAATAAGATTAAAAGCAGAAATAACTTCTCATGAACACTTTAAACAACCTGTCTTTTCCACATCCTGAATAAAATTAAATGCAAAGGAAATAAAATTTCTACCGTTTAAATATTTTGAGCTCTTATTTTAAAAAATTTTCCTTAAATCCTTGAGACTTTAGGAGCAAAAGAGGTTGCAAAGAAACGCTGGCAATAAGCCATAACTGAAGATGCCTTTGAAATATTAAGACTCTGCTGTAAAGTCAAACAAAAAAGACCTTGTTTTTATAATTAAAAAGGAAAAAAAACAAGGAATAAAAACAGAGAGTGGCTAAAAGTATGCTAAAGATATTTGAAGGCAGACTACTCCTACAAGTATGCTTTGAAAATTCTTAAAGCAACAAATGGCCAAGAACACCAAAAAGCCTTAAGCATTAAATAGAGAATTTTTTTTAAAGCAGTAAAAAGAAGAATTTTCATTAATATTCTTGTTTGAAAGTCTTGAATTGTTTTTAAATTTATTAATTTATACAAAGTTTACGATAATTTTAAAAAGCCTTTAATTTTCTATTTTTTTTTTTTCTTTTTGTTTGTAGTAAAAATAATTTAGCTGACGCATGTTTAATGTAATTTTGCTGCAGTTGCGTTTTTTTCGAAATCATATTGTAAATCTTTTTTATTTATTTGTCATTTTAAGCTTTGACATCATTTAAACTAAATGAATATGGTCGGGAAAACAATTCTACTACATCAGAGTCATGTATATTTGTGTCATTAGAACGACACATTGCTAATATTGTTGTCATCACTACAGCCAACACATATTTGTCGTAATTATTACAACACAAGTCGCAATTAACGTAATTAAAAATACACTACAGGTTAAAAATCAATATTTATTAAAAATGTTACTTAAATAAAAAACCCCAGAATTGAGTGCCCCGGCAGTCTAGCTGGTAGTGAGCTAGTCTATCAGCGCCGGGGTTGCGGGTTCGATTCCCGCCAGAGACTCTGGTTTCTTTCTTGCAGACAAACATAGAGCTTCGCGCGATTATCGTAGGAAATTAAAAAAAAAAGAACTGAACTAAACTAGTCTTGAACTAGAACTAAACTAGAACGGAACAAGAACTAAACTATAATGGAACTTCAGCTGACCTTGAGCTGAACTAAACTAGAACTGAACTACAACTGTCTGGAACTGAAATAGAACTGACTAGAACAGAACTAGGACTGAATTAAAACTGAACTAGTATTAAACTAGAACTGACTTAAAACTAAACTAGAACTTAACTTTTCTAAAAAGCAAAAATGTATCAACATTTTCCGAAAAAAACATACATTAAATAAAATTATTATTTTTCTAACGTTTTAATTTCATTTTGAAACTTGAATCTTAGTTTCCCAAAAGTAGGGCATTTAATGTTTATATCCTTCAGCTGATCATAACCCTCATCATTGATTTTCTATTTGTTTTGTTGTTTGTTTTTCTTTTTCGTTTGCACTAGTTTGTAGTTGCAACTGTTTATACAGTTTACATGTCGGTATGTGTGTGTAAGTTCGAGAATTAATAAAAAAAACCTGAAAAAAATTTCTAACATTTGAAAAACCTCAACCACCTTTTAACCTTGTACATGCTCAACAATTTTGGTTTCCTTTTATGGCCCCCATACACACGATAAAAACGACCGCGACTGCGATGACAGCAATGAATACACTCTTCTACATTAAAACAAACTAGTTTTTGTTGTAAGCAAAAAGCGGCAACAAAAAAAAACTTCTAACATTATTTTCTACTATTGAGGTGAAATTAAAACAAAATAAAAAAAAGAAACAGGGGTGTAAGAGATGGAGTAAAAAAAAGGTAGCCATATTAATTTTAACATGAGTGCAAAAGCCACATAACAATCCATTAAAAGTAACAACAACATCAATATGAAGCAAAAAAATGTACAACAAAACGTGGAAGCAGTGTTGCCTTTTTGACGTTTTTTGGGAAATTTATGAAGCGTTTTTGGTCTTGTTATCCTTTTTTTCTATCACTTTAAAAAAAAGGGTAGTTTTAATGGGGTTTCCATTTTTTTTTGTGGCGCCTTTAGTGCTTTTTCTAACAACCATGTAATTTTGGTTGTTTGCAATTCAAGTGCTTTTTTCCAACAAAATATCCCAAACTCGACTTAAGAGGTAACCTTCCTTCAAATTTTAAATTGCTGCACAAATATCGGTATAAGTTTATATAATATATTGAGCAAAATGTTTGTAAATATAAAAAAAAATTAGATTTGGTGGTAAATGCTTAAACATTTGTTACAGAAAACTGTTAAATATAGAAAACAAATTCTTTACTTTTAATGACAACAAAAAACAAAATCTTAGCCCAAATCCATTGAGTCTATTGCTAATTAGGTTGAATCTGTTTCTTTCGCCTCAATTATATTTGTCACGTCTTTACTAAATACACTCAACATGAAAAATGTCATTGCTTTGTAAAAGACATGCCAGCCATACATTTTATTGCAAAGATTGTTTTTGTTGCTCAATAAAACAAAATAGAATGAAAATAAAAATACAATAATAAACAAGTAAGAAAGTAAAGTCGGTCAAGCCCGACCAAATGATACCCTACACCACAGAATTTAAAAACACATTTTCGAGAGTGCACCCTATTCGGGAACCATAGAGAATCATGCTGATGTGTTATAAATATGAATCTCTCTATGTTTTTTTTAATTTCATTAAAATCGGTTTGTGAGATGCAGATATTGCCCCCTACCTCCCTTTGTGGTCCTATTTTTAAAAAAATGCATTGCTTATGTGACCATATAAACATGGATTTATCTGAGTTTTAAATTTCATTAAAATCGGTTTGATAGTTTCTGAGATGCAGAAATCGCCCTTATCTCCCCTCGTGGTCCTACGTTTCGGCATATTTTCAATAGGCCTATAAGAACCTATGTGCAAAATTTTATCAAATTATATATCTCCAAAAATGCGACCTGTACTTTGCGCACAAGTTTACATGGACAGCCAGCATGCCAGCCAGCCGGACGGACATCGTTAGATCGACTATGAAAATGATTCTGAGTCGATCGGTATACTTTAAGGACTAATATTTTAAGGTGTTACACACATCAGCACAAATGCATAATACCCTCTCCACTATTGTGGTGTGGGTATAAAAATAAGAAAAAATACCTAAAATAAAAAAAAAATCCCCAAATAAAATTTTTATCCCCGTTTTCAAAATAAAATCTTCAATTAAGGGATGGATCCTCTTATCTGGCATCATCACTGATGATGTTGATAACGGTTTGAGAAATGGATTTTTTTTTTGGAAAGAGTACAAAAACAACAATTATTGTTGTTTTAACATACAAACTTATTTGAAGGTAATAAAATTTGTTGTTACTATAAAGTTGTTTGTATTGTTGTTGTTGGTGTAGTGGCATTATTGTGGTTGCTATTGGAGTTTCTAGATGTGTGTGCATTTTTGTTGATATTAAAATGCAATAAAAATTCACAATCAGGTTTTCAATTTGTTAAGGTAACAAAATGCCGACATGACTTGAAAATAAAGAAACAATAAGCGAAAATGTGCTATTTTCATTTTCTCTTTTTTTTAAATTGCACATTTGCAATTTAAATTAATCTTGTTTAAACGTTAAAGATACCCTTTGTGGTTTTTCACAAAGACTGGATGAAAAAGGAACTAAAAAAAAATCCGAATTTTTTCGATAGAGCAAAACCAACCACGATAAGAAATGTAAATAATGTCGAAAAGCACTTAAATTTAAAATTTATAATAAACAAACGAAAAAAACACTTACCGATATTAACAATACCATGATTGGTTAATTCCCAACATGACTGTAAGCGTAATATACTTAAACTATGACTTTGTTTTGGTGAAAAATAGCCCAATGCAGCATCTGTAACATGATAAGCCTACAAGTAGACAATAGAAAATGTTTAAATAAGTTAAGTCGCAACACAAAACCTTTAAAGTTCTTATCCACTACTTACTTGTAAGGAAAATTCGTATAATGATGGCAATAATTGTGCCACCGCGCCCACAGCCTCATCAGCAATATTTATACAATCAGCCAGCGATAATGAAACAATGCGTGGTGTTAAACATGCCCAAAGGCCAGCTTCGGTAACCTCATTACAGCCAGCCAGTTCCAATTCAAAAAGACTCTAAAATTAAATGACAAACACACCAAAATTAATATACAAACAAGAAAACTAAAGTGCAATTATCATCAAAAAGAGAACAATAGCAAAAATTCTACTTGGAAATTCAAAAGTAAAAGGGTACACGATAATTAAAGACTACGGTAAATTATGTCCCATAATAATACTAGAATTTTCCCCAAACAAAAGGTAAAAGACTTAAGTGTTTGACACAAAGGACCCAGAAGAAGAACTGCACTCGAATTAAACTAAAAAAAAAACAACACAAAAGTACGCTGAAGTAAAAAAAAAGAAGAGAACAACAAAAAAAAAAATGATAAAGCAAAAAAATTATTCAAAATTTTGTTCAGCATTAATGTTACATTTGTTTTATGTCCGAAGACATTATGCTTAATATAAGGAAACTAAAAATAGCACAAGCGGAAAATCTTTCAGTTTAACAACTCTGCATGCTGTCTTTGAAATAGCTGAAAGGGTGAATACGACTAAAAATAACACATAAATGATTGACAAGAGATAAACTATTTTAAAATTGTTTCTTCTATGTTGGATACTTAAACAGCCCAATTATGAATATAAATTCCCCATTTTTACAATTGAATTTACATAGGAAAAATTGAAGAAGGGAGAAAGCTCCCGGGGAATTTTTATTCAAAATTGGGCTGAAAGTGTTTTATTATTTCTGTCATGGGCTGACAATAGCCATTATCAATTCCATAATTAAATAATAAATACGTGACAGCGTGTGTATTCTGCGCTACGAAAGAAAACCAGACGCCAAAATATTTTTACCTGGTTTTAACGTCTTAAGTTTGGTCTATAGTCTAACGTTTAGTCTATCCAGTTAGTCTATTCAATTTATTTCATTCTTTATTACTATTTTATTGCTTTTGTTTTATTTGTCGATTTAACAAGATAAGTCATACAGCTTGCTCAACGATTTCGAACGTTAACGTTCGCATAGAATATTACATTTAAAACAAAAACAAATTTTCGAATTTTGTTATTGTTTTAAATATAATTTTCCATGCGAACGATGACGTTCGACATCGTTAAACCGGCAGATAATCAATTTTAGGTAAAAATATATTAAAATGTACAATCAACAAAAACTATTGCATACTTCCAGGTGATTAATTAAGAAACCATAAAATAAAAGTAATCTAAGCAAATGGTCGATTGTATTATTGTTACAAATCTTTTATCTTTAACCTTTACAAATAAGTTTTTATTTAAAAATTTTTACAACAGCATACTTTGTATTGAAGAAAAACTAAAGCATACATTTAGGATGACAATATTTTTTTTTTTTTAATGAATATGGCGTAACTTTCATTTAAAAAAAAAAACATTATCTATAAGTAAAACAACATTGTACAATGTTTCCAGCACATTTCACAGTTTATTGTACTTCTTTTCGTTGTGCAATAAAAATCAAAAGTCCTTTGATTGTGGCAAATTGATTGTTTTATTATATTACGCTTTGCGTAATCAAACAAATTTAATTTAAAATGTAAACTTTACTCGACTATTTCAAATTTTACGAAATGCGTTTTATAAACCTTATTAAAGTTCAAGCAATGCGAATTGAGTACAAGGTGGCCATATCGCTACAACAAATTAAAAACAACAACACGCAATTCGCATGGTATAACATTAACAATCTGTCAAGAATTGTGACACAACTTTCAAAAATTTTCAAAGACACACAATAAAATAAATGAAAGTCAACATGAAAACTTCAACATTTTTTTGACATTTTGTTTATGAATAGCCAATTTGCCTTTGTACAGCTAATTGTGACGAAGGCTAATCAACGCAATGAATATTTGAATCGCCTTGCCAACATGAAAACAATTTGACTTTGCACAGCTGACTTTGACCTAGACTACTGAGTTCACGGAGTATTAATTAAGTTCGCTTGAAGTTCAAACATATACAATTAAAACCACAAAAAAAACAATAAACCATTGCGAACTTAAAGCTGCTTAAACAACAAATAAAAGCATACTTTTCCATAATTACTACTTTTGCACATACCAAAACTTAGCTGCTATTTAAAAAATTGAATGTCTAAAAGCACATGAAATATTTCTTGCAGTTTCCATGGCATTTGTCAATTCACAGATAATTTTTTTTCAGTACATATTTGCTTTTTGGTTGTTATTGTAATCTAATTTTATTCCACATCTACTTGACTAAATCATAATTTTTTTTTTTCAAATGCCTGGTTTTAATTCCATTCATCTTGTTCTTCTTATTCAGTCATTTGAGTGTGCTTGGTGTGTTTTTGCAGTTGTTGTCAGCTGACAGACTGACGTTATTGTTTTCAAAATGAATTCATTTGCATTTGACGCATTGATTTGGAGTGATACATAGAGACCGAAACATAAAAGCAAATCAGTGAAAAACTGTAAAGTTGGCTAAATTTAAGAAAGAAAAAAAAAAAAAAATTTTAAATATAAAAGGGAATTAGATCTGAAAGCTAGATATGTTCTAGAGAATGCTTTTAGGCGTTTTTTAGGTAAAGCATACTTATTGCATTGTTTAAGGGATATCTTAAGGAAGGAGTTAGGTCTGCACAGAAGAAAATTAAAATAGTTTTCAATTAAAAAATTTGTGATATTAATTAAAAAATTAATTAAATTTGCACCAGTAAACAAATTAATAGTTCCAATCAGTGTTGCCAGTGAATTTTTCGAAAAAAAAAACCTACACAATCTAAAAAAAATGTCATTTTTCCCTACACGTTGAAAAATATTTTCCCTAAAAAAAATCCCTACGCATTATTGTCATTAAAATAGAAGAAAAACATTAGTTATAAAAGCTTTGACAAAAAATAAGTACAAAACTAAAAAAAAATAATAAATATTTTTAATTAAATCTTTCAACATTGAATGATAATCGAGAAAAAGTGTCGCCCACTTTTAAAACCAAAAACAACTCTGGAAATATATTTTTAAGCGATTTTAGGAAAAAGAAAATTTTTCAACCGTTTTGGACCAGAAAATATCACTAAAAAAGTTTTTTCTGCATTTATTTCATATATAACCTTTGGCAACATTGGTGTCATTTAGATGTGTATATAAGTCGCTCTGTTTACTTTTTTAAATTCAATTGTTTTGTGATTCGCTGTAAAGCTAATAAACATATTTTTAACAACATATCCCTTTGTGCTGTCGGTGTCATTGGAGTGTGTGCATCTGGGAGTGCGGTTTTTGTGATAATCAAAGGATAAAATTGTACGTATTTTGTTACTTGTGACCTGTTCTTGTAGTGGATCGTATTTTTCTTTTCTGTGGATAACATTCTGCATCTACTATCAGCTGATCTAATTTGTTCCATATATTTGTAATTACAACTCTAACTGGTTTGTGTATTTGCTATTTTAATCGCTAAGCGCCATCTATTGGATAGTAGGATTTTATACCCAACAAACAATTTTCTTTTAAAACAATTTTATTTTAAAATATATATAAACACTTATAAATTGGATCATATCATGGCGTGTATTATGAAAAAATGTCCCATTACCAACGATGAAGAGATGATGATTTCTTGTTGGTTATGTAATGGTCTTTGCCATATTAAATGCAGTGGTCTTTCCGGTCTTGTTGCTGGATCATTGTCGAAAGATAATGGACTTGCTTGGCGCTGTAATGATTGCAAGAAAATAAGCATTACATTCTATCGTTTTTTCCAATCAAATAAATCCCGTTTTTTGGAAATTCAAGAAGAAGCAAATAAACTTTTTGATAAAATATCACAATATGCTACAATTTTTGATGATTTTAATGCTTTAGAATCTATAAAATCTCCTGTTCAAACATCACCGAAAAGGAAATCTGCAAGGTTAAACAATAAAGTAAAGTTTACTGAGCCTTCTTCTTTGCCATCTTTGCCTCAGAATCCCGAACCCGCTTCTTCATCTGTTAATGATCGTGGGCCAACTCTTCTAAGCAAAACATCCGTTCCAACTAATACTGTCCCAATAAATCATCAAAATGCAACAAATCCTGTTAATTTGATAAATAGCGAAAATAACTGTGCTGCTATAAAAGATCTGAGAGTGATCCCACCAAAAAAACAAATCTTTGTATCTCGTTTTGCATCTGATACATCTGTTGACGACATTGATGCGTATATTAAATCTAAGATCGGCAAAAATTTTGATTTGAATGTTCATAAGTTTACTTACTCGCAAGCGCGGATTATCACATCATTTAAGCTTACTGTTCCATTTGAAATTTTTAACTCCATTCTCGACCCATCTTTTTGGCCTGAACATGTCTTAGTTCGAGAATATGAACAAAATATAAACCGGCGTCCAACGAATGTTGCTTATTTGCCGAAACAACAATTATTACATTCAAAAAACTAACTGATGCTCCCGACGATCAACTCATTATTATATACCAAAACGTACGTGGAATGAGGACTAAATGCTCCAAATTTTATGTCGATAGTTTTAATTTCAATCACCACATAATTTGTCTAACTGAGACTTGGCTAAATAATACTTTCTTAAATACCGAAATTGTTTGCAATAATTTTCATGTATTCCGGCGCGATAGAACTACAGTTACTACTGGTGGTGGAGTTTTAATAGCTGTCTTAAATACATTTCCTGCTGAAGAGCTAATATTAAACTTAGCAAGTAAAATTGAATTTATTGCAGTGGTAGTAAAAGTAAACAACATTAAAATATTTATTACATGTTCTTATATCCCACCTCAATCTGATATAATTACTTATCAACAACACATTTTGGCAATGGAACAAGTGGCTTCAAAAATCAGTTTGGGTGATCTCATGTTAGTCCTTGGCGATTTTAATATACCTCAGATTACCTGGCATTTCTCCACAGAAAGTAAAACTTACATTCCTAATCGTTCTGATAACATCAGTGATGATATATTCGGTAACATTACAAATTTATGTCTACATCAGATAAATGGCGTCTACAATATGTATGGTAAATTACTTGACCTGGTATTTGTTAATGAGCCTAAGGAATGTACAATAAATCGTGTTGATCCTATAACACTCCCAGAAGATCGTTACCACCCTACAATTGAAATTAGCTGCAACATTTTTAGTTGTCATCGTGTTCAAAATTTCCATAAAAAAGAAAAGGTGTTTTGTTTTAAAAGGGCAAATTACAACGACCTACATAACCTTTTAATTAACACAAATTGGATTCAATTGTTATCCATTCGCATTGGCGCACCAGAAACAATCGATAAAATGATTAATAATTTCTACAGTACAATAAAACAATATATGAATGAATGTATACCAAAATTTTCACTGAGCTCAAAATCAGGACCACCATGGGGTAATAAACAACTTTCTTCGTTAAAAAACTTAAAAAACAAGAATTACAGAAAATATAAGAAATCTGGATCCCACTGCGATTACAGCAAGTATTCCGTCCTTCGTGCAAAATACAATTTGCTAAATGCTAAATTATATAACGATTATTTGATTAAAATAAAAAACAACTTAAAATACGATCCAAGATCATTCTATAAATTTGTAAATTCGAAAAGAAAGATCTCTGGTGCACCGAAGGTCATGAAATATATGGGTACTGAAACACACGATGAAAAGGAAATCAGTGATTTATTCGCCGACTTTTTTTCGTCCACATACTCTGATGCACATTGTGCTGAAAATGTCAATTATCCATTTAATATAGTTACTGGTCAAACTATTTCATTTTCACCAATAACCACACTTAATATTATCAATTGCTTAAAATCTTTTAAATATTCAAACTCAATGGGTCCTGATGGTATACCAAGCAGTATTTTAATCAACTGTATGGAAGCTTTAGCAATGCCGTTGTCAATTATTTTTAATATTTCTTTGAAAAATGGATATTTTCCAAAAATATGGAAAGAATCATATTTAATTCCTCTGTTCAAATCTGGAAATAAATCAAATATAATTACTTACAGAGGTATAGCCAAACTTAGCGCAATTCCAAAACTTTTTGAAAAATGCATTTTAGATTCATTGGTTCATCAAGTTTCACCGTTATTAACACCTTTTCAACACGGATTTCGTAAAGAATCATCAACTATGACAAATATTTTAGAACTGACAACTTTGGTAAATGAGGGATTCGTCAACAACCAGCATACCGACGTTATATATACCGACTTCAGTAAGGCATTTGATAAGGTAAATCACAACCTTCTTTTGAGAAAAATTGATATTATGGGTTTCGACAAAACTTATTTAAGCTGGCTAAGGTCATATCTTCTCGGCAGAATACAATGCGTAAAATTTGGGTTTTCAACTTCTAAACCTATATTGGTAAAATCCGGTGTTCCGCAAGGTAGTCACCTTGGCCCACTTTTGTTTATGCTCTTCATCAACGACATGCCTGATATTATTAAACATTCACATATACTAATGTTCGCAGATGATGTAAAAATTTTTTTAAACTTCACGAACTCTTTAGACCATATTTATCTTCAAGGAGACTTGGATGCCTTTTATAATTGGTGTAAACATAACCTAATGGATTTAAACCTAATGAAATGTAAACATATGCGCTTTTCTAGAAAACGTAGTATTTTAAATAACTATAAACTCGGTGACTATAAAATCGAGATAGTTGACACAATTATGGATCTTGGCATCTTACTGGATGTAAAATTGGATTTTATTCAACACATAACAATGACTGTCAACAGGGCTCGTTGTACTCTGGCTTTTATTAAACGTTGGGCGAAGGAATTCCATGATACTTTCGTCACTAAACAACTTTACACATCTCTCGTTAGACCAATCTTGGAATACGGCTCGATTGTATGGGATCCACATTATATGGTTCATAGTGATCATATTGAATCCATTCAAAAACAATTCTTGCTTTTTTGCCTGAGAGATACATATCGAGGATATGATAATCTCCCCTCATATTCTACAAGATTATCTTTAATACGTTTGCCAACACTGAAAAGTCGCAGAGTTATGCTAAATGTCTCATTTGTAATTAACTTAATAAATGGAAAAGTATGCTCGAATTTTTTATTAAGTAGTTTATCATTTAACATTCCACGACGTACGGTACGGTACTATAATCCCTTATTTATAAAAACTTTCCGAACTAACTATGCTATGGCAGACCCATTTAGAAAACTGTGTTGTTGCTTCAATGAAATGTTTGAATTTATTGATTTTTCTCTGGATTTAAATATTGTTAAACGTAATATTATACTAAAGTTAAATACTCATTTGTATTAGGCTGTAAGGATTTATCCATAGACCTAATTATATATATTAAATAAATAAATAAATAAATAGATACTCTTAAATAAATAATGCGATATGACGAAAAATCCCTACGTTTTCGAGATTACAAAAAATCTGTCCTATTTTTCCTACGCTTCTATTTAAGTATCAAAAATACCTACATGTAGGTATTTTCCCCTACTTCTGGCAACACTGGTACCAATTCAATGTTTAATTCACTTGATTAAACGTTTATCTCACTTATTTCAACATAAAATTGACTTGATTAAATTTTTAATTAAAACTGATTTTATTTTTGATTAATGCTTTTTTAGTTGGTGCACAATTTTTGAGAATTTTTCTGTGTGCGTTAGAACTTTGATAGGTATTATGACGGGCCACTGCATGATAGCCAGGATGGCTGTTTTACTGGGTTGTTACTCTTCAGATTTTTGTAGGCTGTGCGACGACACAGAGGAGATAGAGACAGTTGAGCACTTTTTGTGCCGCTGTCCTAGGTTACGGAATAGCAGGCTGACCAGACTGGGTAGTAGGTTCATAGGCAACTTAGGAGATTTTAGATCAGACTGTAGTTACACAGTGCAATAGACCATATCTAAGACTATAAATTACAGTAATTTTTTTTATCTAGACTGTAGATAAAACTATAGACTAGAATATTAACCAAACTTTAGACTATGCTGTTGACTAAAGTTACGACTATTTGGACAACAGGATCCTTTTATTTGAAACTGACGATGGCCTTAAGACGTAAAAGGTAGGGTATTCATTTAATCGACCTTTTCCTTTAATCGGTTAATCGCTCGATTAATTAACCGAGGTTTTGGCTTAACCGGTTAATAATCGGTTAATTTAGTTTTTGATCGGTTAACCGATTAATAAAGTTTTTTTTTATAAATTAAGTAATTTCAATATATAAAAATGCATTAATTGCTTATTATTTGGAGTTTATAAGTAAAAAAAAAACAATAACATACCAAACATAACAATTCTTGAACTAAAACGAGCAAGCAACAAAAAAAACAATTCATAAATATGTAATATGCATTTTCCAATAAATGCTCAAGGTGTGGTATCAAGTCATAATATCCTAAATAAAATTTTAAATTGTTTAAAGTAAAGGCTCAGTTAGTCTTTACTTCTGTTTCTGTTCTGTTCCGTGCCGTTCTGTTACGAAATTGTAATAGTTACTTTTTCTGGAGCAACTTACTAGCAATTTTTTAAAAATTTATTAGTTTTGCACCGTCCATTGTTTCATTTCAATCACTTTAATGCAAATAAATTTGAAGAAACTAAATTTTATGAATTCTTAAAATCAATAAATAGTTTATTTCAACATAAATATGTATTTTTTATCATTTATTTTGCTGTCAATTACAATAACTTAACAATTTTTTGATTTTAACAAACTGAACCGCAACAGAACCGAAAAACTAATCAATATCAAAGGTTTTTTAATAACAAAAACAAATCAGCTGATTCGTAACAGAACAGAAAGTAAAGACTAATTCTGCCTTAAATATTGTAGTGTATCAAACAAAATAAAAATTGTAATGCTGTGTTTATTGATTCGTCATAACTGTATAGTAGAAATCTAAATTATAAGCTGTAGCTTACAACAGTCATATCGTTGGCTTAATATGCAAACCTGCTAACTCACTTTCAGCACATTTTACAGGAGAGAAAAAAACTTTTTATTTTTCCTATTTGAAGCTTGATAGAAAATTAAAAATACAGTTAGTTGTACAAACTTCAAGACTCAAAAAGAAGAAAAACTACATGCTGGTCGACGAGGCGTATCTTTTTCTACCACACGGCATCAAAATCTCAATTTACATAAAAAGTGGATCTAGCCGGTTTGCATATTAATCCGACGATATATATTTCCTGTAATTATTTTAAGACATAAGACTTTATGACTACCTTGTGAATCCCCCAAATATTTACATATTTATACAAAAATAAACTGAGATAATTTTATTAGTTATTTCAATAGTTAAAGGAGATCTTATAAAATAATCTTTAAGAAAAGTTTTTTTTTTTTAAATGTTTAGGATTAAAGCGACTCCTTTCTTTAGTTTAACAAAATTTGACTTGGAAAATATTATTTCACTTATCGTAGATGAATTTCTAATTTCTCAGTATTTTTCTAGGATTTCTCTTAACATATAAAATACTCCATTATGCCATTAAAGTTGCTTTAAATTTTTAACACTTCCAATTGTTTCGGTTAATTCTGTTAAAAGACTGATATTAGAAGAAACAAATATCTAAACACATATGTACATATAAAAAGTACGTGAAACAAAAAAAGGTGTTGGCAATCAAATATTTAACCCATTTTTCGCCACATTCCTGTTGATCGATGATGAAGATAAAAAAAACTTTGAAAAACATTGTAATTTTAGTCATCGGTCGGCGGAAAATGGGTTAAAATGAAGATAACTGAACACCTTCTTTGTTTGTATGAAAAAATATTTTCTAAACATTTTAATAAACTTTTGAGCCTAAGGTCTTTTTTTATAAAAAACTTTTAACTTTTATTTAAAATCCAATATTTCGGCACTTCCTTGAGTGCCTTCTTTAGGTTTATTTTTTTCTTTCCTTATTTTATAAATTATTTAACACAAATGTCACAATAAATGACAAATTAAAAAATTTTTCTAATTCAAAAACAAAATAAAATATTTTTCAAATCAAACTTGATCTATTACAATACAAATAAACTTTTAACTTCCGTTTCTATTTTTATAAATTAAGTGTCTATAATTTTGTGCTACATTTTCAGTGTCTGACTTGAAATTAATTCTAGAAATTGACGGAACCTTTATAATTTGTAACACTTCTAACATAAATCTACGTTTATAATTATAAAGGTTCCGTCAATTTATAGAATTAATTTCAAGTCAGACACTGAAAATGTAGCACAAAATTATAGACACTTAAATTATAAAAATAGAAACGGAAGTTAAAAGTTTATTAGAAGTGCCGAAATATTGGATTTTAAATAAAAGTTAAAAGTTTTTTATAAAAAAAGACCTAAGGCTCAGAAATACATAATTTATTTTCTAAACAAATACATTTCGTTTATGAGACGAAACAAATAATTAAAAACACAAAAAAAAATATGTTATAATACTACAAAATATTGAAAATTTTGTTACTTCGGTTAATCGGTTAATCGACTGAAATTAACCGGTTTAATCGTTATTCGAAAAAAGCCAATTTGAAATTAACCGATCAGTTAATCGGGTTAATTAATCGGTTAACCGGTTGACGGTTAACCGAATAAATACCCTAGTATAAGGTAACAGCAGGTGCTACTCGGGGTGTTATACTTGTACCATTCGAATGGAACGTCATGTATGACAGTCACCTGAAGCAATAATTTCAAAATGGCGCTAAACTAATTAAATATGTGGACAATATTGTAGTCATTCTACAGCAGCCAAGTACAGAACTTATACAAATGATTGCGAATGACAATCTGAAAAGATGTAAAGGTAGAAGTACATAACACGCGTTAGTGCGCGCGCGCTCTGTCGTCTTCTGTCAAAAAAAGTTAAGCTAGTGTGTTTTCATTGAACAAGCTACATGCAAAATATTTTGACGCGTTTGCGCCGGAAAGTTGGTTAACTTTGAACTTTTTAACGCGTTGTGTGTTTTTGACAAGTAATCAGCTGACAATAAAAATAATAATTTAACAAATTTGTGAATCATGAAAGAAAAACTTATTGAAGAGCTTAAAAAACATACAATATTTAAATAAAAAGAATAAATTTAATAAAATAACAAAATCTTGATATACTTTCAAACCCGTTTTTAATGCACAAATAAGTAAACAAATAAAAAACAGCTGACAGGAATGGCTTTTGTAACGCGTGTTGTGTAACTTGCAGTTTTTGACACGCTAAAGTTTATAAACGCAAGATACTTGTCGACGAACTAACGCGTGTTTTGTACTTCCACCTTAAGAGATGGCTAAAGAAAAGCGGTATATAATAAAAAAATACTTTTAATTACTCGTAGTCACATATTATTGAAAGCTTTTCTACACAAAACAGTTTTCTTAAAAAGACGGCGTTTTTTCTTCCCCGCAAAAGTAGACAACATTTAAAATAACATCACATTTAAAAGCGAAATTAAAACAAAACAAAAACGAATAACAGAACTTTTGCAATCCCGTTTTCTGCCCTACACCTCTAACTAACAAACAAAATGTTGCATGCAAAAGTTGCGGTGTTAATTGCATAATGTAAATACGGTCTAAAAGTAAATCAAAGAAACTTAAAGTTGTCTAAAAAATCACATAACCCAACAAACATCATATTTAAATTAAAAATATTTAATACATTAAATCATTATTTCTTATTTTTTGCTGTTTAGCATATTTTTTTTAAATATTTCTTTATTTTTTTTAGATCGATGGTTGTTTGCTTTTTGATTTGGGCGTCTTTTTAAAGAATTACTATTCTTGAATATTAAGCACAATTTTTGTTTATAGCCCATTTGTATGGAAATTTAATTTTTTGTTTCGTGCTTTTAGTACTAAAATTGCTGCTATTTAGATATTTGAATTGAATTTCATGTTTTGCTTGAATTTTTAGCGTATTTTTTTTCCTTTTTGTAAGATATTCACACAAATTAAATTTAAATTTACACAAAGGAAATATGAAATTAAGCTGAATGAAAGCTGAAAATTTAAATGGAAAGCCAACAAAATAATTGGAAATGGTTTTTTGTAGTAATTTTATTATTTTCTTTTTTTTTTCTATTATTTTTTATTGTTTTAGGTTTTCATGAAGGTAATTTAATGCAATTGTAATGGAAATATGTATTTTCATTGTAATTTTCTTTTTTTTATATATCAGGCAAAACACGTACATTGAAAGCTTTAATGGTTATTATACAGTGCGTGCCAAAAATAAACACATACAAACGAAAATCAAATTGGTATTTAAATAAGACATGTAAATGTCAATTGTGGTAAGAAATGTAAAATTTAAATCCAAAAAAAATTTGTTGTCATGACTAAGAACAAAAGTGTTTTTTTTTTTTTGTTAAAGAAAGTTCTCAAATTTCAAATTCCATTGAAAAAAAAAATTAATACAATTATCAGCTCTTCCTCTTAAAGTATCTGTCTACTTTGAATTTGAAAACAAAACTTATTTATATCATATATTTTTTTTTTTTTTTGCTTTTTTTAACACAAGGTCTTTTTATTAAATATAAAAAACATCTTTAATATGAAAAATAATAAAAATGCCAATAAAAGACAGATAAATTTTGAATCAAACACATGTATTTACTCTTTGCCTTTAGGCAAAAAGGTCAAAAAAACGCATTTTAAGTTTTTGATTAGCTTTAATTCCATTCCCACCCCCCATCCCCCCACCCTTTATTTGGTATCAATAACTTAAGGCCCGTTTTCACGACTTAACGATAGCTAAATGTAGGAAGTTATCGAACCGATAATGAGTTTTTAATTATCAAGTTCCCTTTAATCTAAAAGTGAAGGATAATGTAAAGAGAGGAACGTTCTACCTTTAACTTTTGTCGTAAGGTTTAGATTTGAGATTGCCATATTATATTCACATATTTTTTATATATGGCAACTCCAAGTATACGTTTATTTTGTAAATTAATAACAAGCTCGTATTTTGACAAATAAAATTTACAAAATGTAAAATTCGCATGTACGCGGTATTTCATAAATATTTCCCATTGTTAAAAAATATTTGTGCACACACAAAATTAAAATTAGAAAAGAAAAAGAAAGTACATAGTTGCCAGCTCGTATTTTTATTTTGGCAAAAATAATCGGTATTTACTTTAGTATTGCCACATTTTTAAAAATGTTTAGTTTATTTTATACAAAAGTTGTGAAAACGAAAAATAGTTGAAGGTAACTTTATTCCTCACTAGTGCTAAAGGTACCATTAACTATTTCGATCTTTAAAGGTAAGTCGTGAAAACGGTCCTAAGTCTAGCAAAACTGCATCTAAACGAAATCATCGCTCTTTATGCTGGGTACACACAGTGCAATCTACATGCAATCTGTTTTAATGCAACCTCAAATTAACAAAGCGTTTTGATGTTGATGCAATCTGGAATTAATGAAAATTAATTTAATTCACTAGATTGCGTAAATGCGTTGCATAGTGTGTACCAGAGAACGGCTTTGCGCAATTGTAAAAAAATCGCATTAAATCAACAGCAGCAAATACACTCACTTGCGGTCATACAAATATTCGCTGCTGGTTTGCAGTCATTCAAATAATGCACATCGGGCTTTGTTATTTATAAAATCGTTAGCTTCGTTTTTTAATTGAATGCAACAGTATAAGAATGTGTTCCTTTGAATTTACACATTTGTGTTATATTGCATGCGCAACAAAAATGCAAATAAAGCACTTTCAATAAAAAATGAATAAATGCAAAAATCAAATGTGAACTAAACGATGTAAAAATTACCATCGTGGAACTTTGTTTTGCAAGCAAAGATTGAATGTAAATTTTAGCGTATGAATAAATCAAGAAAAATAGTGATTTTGCAGCAGTTCTCCGGTGTGTACCCAGCATTAGAAAACATTTCTAAGAAATACACCAAAAAAATATTTTTCCATTTAACATTACAAAAAACTACAGTTTCAGACTTAAGACCTTTTTGCCTAACGCTAAAGAAGCAAAATTAAAAGTAAAACAATTTTTCATAACAATAAACAATAATCATCACATTCTTACAAAAAAAAAAAAATTTATTTTAGATAAAACCAACAACAAATAAAATTTAAAATGTTGAAAATCGTGAAAACTTTCATCTACATATTTTATTTCTAATATAATTTTAAAGAATTTTCTTTAAATAAACAAATTAGGAAATACTAAAAATGAAATAAAAATGATTAAAAACTAGTAAGAAAGTATAGTCGGTCTAACCTGATCATATGCTACCCTACAACACAGTATTTAAAATTTTTTGACAGTGTGCCCTATTTAGAACCCATGGACAATCTTTGGATCCGGCAAAACAAAATTATGTTATGAAGTTAAGGTCCACATAAGAGTTCTTTCTGCCGAATATTATTCAAATATCAACATCTATATAAGATTTGTTCGTCTTTAAGCGATTTTGGAGAGGGAGTTTATATGGGACCTTATGGTCAATTTCCATGCCATAGTAGCTATTACAAAAATTATGGTTAATATTTTCCGGAATAAAAATTTATATGGAAGCTATAGTCAAATATGAACCGATTTTAATAAAACTTGGTAAGACGAAAGGAAATTTTTGGACGAAATTCAATCTAAGTCTGAGTGTTGACGCCATGTGCTTTTTTGATATTGAAAACAAAAACAAAATTAAACTACGAATGAAAAAGCAAAACGTAAAGACAGTACATGCATCTGTGCACTCGTTTCTTTTCCCTTCGTCCCTCTCGCCTATAAAGTAGCAATCTTGTCAATAAAACATGAGCCGTATGAACTCAGACTAAGTACCAACATAACAGTAAGTAACAAAAGGGATAACATTTGAATAACATGGGCCCAAAAAAACAAGCTTATTTGATCGCTGGCGTTACGTTACAAAAAGAAAACTTTTCGCTAGAAATGCCCATATGTGACAGCGCATAGAGAAAGGAACCAGTAAGGTAAAGGGAACAGTAAAAACCAACTACACAAAACAAGAGGTAGGGACGACCTACGCGCGTTTTCAAGGTTGACCAACAAGGTTGAGATGTATCGCTTTCAAATGAGACCAATACCAACACGCTCAGTGATGGTACACCAAATTTACACGTATGTAAATCTTTAAAATGGCAAAACCCTTAGGTCCCTTTCTATTTTTCGCGTCACATAAGTATATAAAAATGAAAGTGTTTTTGTGTGCATGTGTGGTTATTTTGTTTGTTCCCTATACACTCCCAAACTATATATACAACACACCACTACTAGCGTGTAGATGCCAGCACACACAAAGAAAATTCGCCAACTTTAGAATGTCGATACCACCATGTAGATGGCAGCAATATAAACTGTACACTGTACGATCAGCTCTCCCCGCGGCACGTGATGCACTTCTGAGGGGACGTTCTGCATCGACTGGTGAAAAATAGGTGTATGCAGTTGGGAAACATTCAAAATGGCAGGTATCTTGAGGTCTTTGATTTCTTTAGTACGGGGTATCCACCAAAGTAACAAGTTCTTATCTGGTGTCATGGGAGTTAGTAGCCCTCTATGACACGGCACCAGCCTGACTATTGGCTGGAGCCCCCGATGGTATACTCTCTTTTGTAAAGGAATGCTTTTCGCCACAAAAATATTGCGAAATAATTATTTTTCTTGAACAAAGGTGACTTTGGCTTTCTGTAATAAATACATTCTATGTGGTAGTGAGTGGTGTAGTAGAGAGTAGGGTCGATGCTGTCGGTTGTCCCACGTCGGTCTCAGGTTGGAATCAAAAAGTGGATGAAAGTTTGAGGTACCGGATGTGCGTTTATGGAGTGGAAGTTTTTTTGCTGTTGCGAGGTGGGTTGTATGGTGGGTAAGACTTGGATTTTGGAGTGATGAAGAGTCGAGAGCCCAGTGGAAGGTGGTGAAGATTATAGTAGTCTGTTGTAAGTCGGTTCGGTATCGGTTGTCCCACGACGATGTCGACTTGAAAAGCGAAAATCGGATGAAAAGATGGAGGTACCGGATGATTTAATGAAGTGGTAAAGAGTGATACAAGGTGGGTTGAATGGTAAGTGAGACTTGATTTTTAAGTTATAAAGAGTCAAGAGCCTAGAGGATGCCGAAGGTAACTAATTTCAAAGAATGTATTGTGCAAGGAATGATTCTTACTGACAATGAGCGCTTTTCTCAAGGGAGTTGGCTCTAGGGTATGACGTGGTGGCTGTGTTTTTAGACTAGATATACGCGGTTAGTGTTCCTGAATTGCAATGAGAGCTTTTCACTTGTCGATGTTTCGGGACGGATTCAAAAGATCCTGCTGGCTTTACCTTAAGCAGCGGAGGTTAGAAAGCTCCAGCTCCTAAACAAGGGGCCAAGTGTATAATTTTTACCGGATTACACACTTAATTGCTAACTGTGCTAGACGAAACACACATCGGGGTTAAACACATGAATTGTTACCCAGTGGGTAAGACCCACCATAAGATTAGTACACATGTCCGGTGCTAATGTCAATCAATGATATATTTGCACTTTTTACAATGCGGTTAAACAAACAGTCTCCAAATTTGGTTTTGACAATATTTGTCAAAAAATGATCTGAACAGGATAAGTGAGCGTTAAACCTTCCATACCAGAACGATATAAATATAAAAATATGCGGAGTAGTATCTAAATTTGGTTTTAGTTGATTCTTTATCAATACATGTATTGTGTTTTAAATAAATTTTACTAATTTTGCTTCAATGGCAATAGCAAAGCGCACCAGCAGCCGTATTCTGTAATTCGCTAAAGCTAAATCTCTATCGCTAAAAATCTATAAAGTTGATTTAGCGATTTTTGGCTACGAATGCAGCTCTGTAACGTGCATTGCTCAATTTTGCAATGCCATGAAAATCGAATTCGTAACAATTTAAGCTTTTAATGTCATCGCTAAAATTTTCAACTTTTGTATTCTCTAAGGCATTTTAGCGATCGAGATTTAGCTTTAGCTAAGCGAATTACAGCATACGGCTGCAGGTTAAACTAGTATTATATAAGTTAATCGAGTTAACCACAGTCTAATATTGAGGCTAGTGCCATGACAAAACTATGCATATTCTCTGCCAAAGATCATAAGCTTGTTCATAAAATTAACACCATGGACTAGACTAAGGTTTATTATTTAAACTTGTCGATTGACTTGCTGTTTAAAAAACATCAAACATGACTCACCTAAACATGTTTAAACAACAACTTTAGCATACTTCAAGGAACACATTATAATTATATTTATAAATTTAAATTTATAAAAATATAAATAATAAAAGTCATAAAGTAAATAAATTGCGGTTCGTGTTTAACCATTTATAGTCATCTTAATTGTGTTTGCTTTTGTTTTACGTTCATTTTTTTTTATTTTTTATTTTTCATTTTTTTACAGCTGTGGTCAATTGTATGTTATAAAACATTGGCGTTATTTATGCTATCTTTTATAAACACACACATACTATAAATAATAATAATGTGTTTGTGTGTATAATGATTTCTAAGGACAGTGATGGGCACACACTTTATAGCAGACCCCGGCAAACACATACGTTGAAAAAATTTTGTCTAAAAACAGTCAAAAGCTATGTCTGTGTTCATATTAAATGTGCAATTGCCACATGTTATTTCATATGTATGTCAAAATTTTAGTTTTACAGAAGGGTTATAATTTACATGTTCACATGTTGGTATGTAACGAACATTTGACATAACCTATCAACAATAAAAAATAAAATAAATTTTCAATAATAAATTTTTTGTATTTTTTATCTTTTGTATTAGTTATTTACTATTATAATTTATATTTATTTAAATTATTAATATTTGCCGCCACAAACAATTATGTAAATAAAAAACAGCTGATGTCAGTTGCTTTGTCACTTAAAAATAGAACTCGTGCCATATGTATTGTACACAGAGAAATAACACATGATATTATTTGGAAGGGTTCAGACGATTTCTACAATTTCAACATGTGAAAAAGTGGTAATCCACATGGCAAAAACATACTTATATTGTGAACATAGCCAATATATTAATTGGGTTTTTAATCTGCTGAATGGAAAAAAATTCTTATATACTAAAAATTTTTTATAACTGTATCATACTACACAATTTAAAAGAATTGCACATATCTGTTTTGAAAAAACTATGAAAATATACTACTATAGTGGTAACATTGAATCAAGCAAGAAGCAATAACACAACCGTCTTGTTAAAAGCTTGAACGGGACTGATTGGTTTTACTCAAGATGCAAATGCACGTACGTATGCGTGAGATTAAAAGCAAAAAAAAAGGAAGGTGCAGTAGTTTTGTCGGGGTCTTTTTTATATTATAGAAGGCGGCTAGAATAAAAAAGACGTAAAAACAATAAAAACATTTCTTACGTACACAATCATAGAGCTAACGTTCAGTTAGCCGGGAGTAACAATAACGTGGCAAATCAGCTGATTCATTTTGTTGTATGTAAAGCAATTAGAACGATTATAGTTAGCAGTAAGATGCTACGTCTCAATCTGTAAGAAATAGATTGGTCTTACTTTTTACGGTAAGGTTAAGTTACTGTTACTCTCGGCTAACTGAGCCTTTAGGTTTAATTTTGACAGATGAGTTAGATTTTTATCGCTGTTTCTATTCTAGTCGATCTAGGTTTTATATATCGGCCAGCGTTTTGCGTTGAAAGAAGTCTACTTGCCCAACATAGACCCACGTGCACTAAAACATTTCCCTGTTTTTAAAAAAGACTAAAAAACATTAACTTGTTTTTGCTCTACCGTTGCTTAAGTTTAATTTCTTCTGCTGCTCTACTCATACTATATTGAATTAATATGTGTTAAAAATTGTGTAAAGCCCACCACTGCTTTAGTCAAATGCTTGTCATAGGAATGTGTCATCCATCCATCCATCTATCCGTTGCCTGGTTGATTGTAGTGTAAATATTTCATTTTTTTTTTTAACGAATAAAATTAAAATGATGTGCTGAAAGTGTGCCATAATTTATACATTTTCACAAAACACAATAACAATTTTATTTATTTGCCAGCAAAACAGAAAATTTAATGTTGAAAATTTATATGTAGTAAAAATTTTGTTAAAAAAAAGAGTGTGTCAATGAGTGGGTATTTGTTCAAGTGGGTGGGTGATAGAATTGCAGGATGAGAGAGGGGAGTTTAAAATTCTATAAATGTTTCGAAGACTTTGTTGATGTGTGAAAAATGTCGAAAGAAAAAAAAACATGTGAGACTAAAACGAAACAAAAAGTGAAATAATTTTTTTTTTTTTTTTTTTTTGCAAAACTGTCATAAATGTCTCAATTATAAGGAGGACACTTACAAACAAATAAACACACAATCACACTTCTGTTTTTAATATAAAATAATATGTCTTGAATTAATTGAGTGGAAAATTAATATAGAAATCAAAATACATAAAATTAAATCATTTATTACACATGTTAACAAATTTTTATAAAATTTTTCGTTTCTTGAGTTATTTGCAACGCTGAACACTCCGTTTTTTTCATCAGCTTCAGTTTTGGTTAAATATGTAATTTTATATATATTTTTGTTTATTATCGTTGTCCCAGTGTGGAACTTGGGGCCATAACAAATAAATTATATTCAATCCTATTGAGAGCTTACAGCTTAATTTCACAATTTTTTATCGATCGTGTTAAAGGCTACTTCCGGAAAACACTTAAAGACGCCTTAGCTCGGAATGAAAAACGATATTGCAATGAAATCCGAGAAAATGAACGACTTTGTGAAGTTAGCCAAAAAAAACTCCAGTTTAGAAGTAAATTTGAAATGGACACAGCCCTGCGCTTTAATAACAGCAACAACGGCGAATATTTTAATCGACAACCATCGAATAGAATTGGTAGACAACTTCGGCTACTAAGGAAGGTCGATTTATGGTGGGATTAAGGAAGATGTCGCAAACTGGCTCAAAAAAGCTTAAAGTTTATTCGCCAGACTCAAAAATATATGGCGTGCACCACAAATCACGAAGGAGACGAGAACTCGTTTCATGATTTGAGTGATAAAGCACATGTCGCATTGCGCCTTTAGCCGGGTGCAAAGGCTTTTTTCTTTATTGAACCACAAACAGCGGATTCGCTAACTAAAGTGTGTCTTCATAGCCGGCATTCGGATCGGCGCAAACCCGAATTTAGAAGCTTTAGTTAGTCAAGCCAGTTTTTGTGATACCATAAAGAAGAAAATCCTTGCTTTCAGCTGAAGGCCGGCTATGCAGAGAATATTAAGTTAGCGATTCGGGATTTGAAATTCGGAATTTTAGTAAATAGTACTGAAAACAAAACTTGCTTTACTTAATCCTACGCCGTTATTTTTGAGATGTGTGTGGAAGTTAAATTTCGAAATTTATTGCATAACAGAGTTCTGTTAAAGCGCTAAAATAACACTGTTAACCAAATAGAATTGTGATATATGTATTCAAATTGGAATTATACCTACATTTTTGGATCAAATAGACTGGAGAAAAATATAGGGCTTAACACATATCCCGCTTATCAAAAACTTTTATTATTTAAGGTATATAATAGGACTTTTCATGTTTTTTTAATTTTTTATATTTACAATAACTTTTTAATTATTTAAGCTTGAGGTCTTTTTTTTTATAAAATATTATGTTTATTATTTTCAATATTTCGCTAACCTTTGGTTAGCATCTTCAGGAAAATTAACAAAGTTTAATAAAAACAAAAAACGATAACAAAATAATGAAAAAAATTTGTCAAAAAATTAAATTCAAAAACCTTTTTGTCATAAAAAATTTTTCAAAAACCATTATAACAAAAATAAAATTTAACTAAAGTATAACAATTCATATAAACTGAAAAAAAATTTCCTATCTATAAACCTAATTCGAAAACCAAATTTACAATAATAAAAAAATATTTTGGCTAATGAAAATTCCTATAAAATAAAGATTTTTTAATAACTAAACTTATTTTTATCTTATCTTACATACATAATTAAACTTATTTTCATTATTACAAACTTCATACATACATAATTAAACTTATTTTCATTATTACAAACTAATATGTATATCGTGACCTAAGGACAAGAAGGTCCTAGTTTTCATGTAACAAATTGAACCCTCTTGTTCCAAGGTTGCGATAGGTACCTATATTTATATTATTATATAAATAAATAATAATTTTTAATTAAACTTATTTTATTCTAACATATATATCGTGACCTAAGGACAAGAAGGTACTAATTTTCATGTAATTTAATTTGCAAATTTAACCCTCTTGTTACAAGGCTGTGATAGGTATATTTATATTATTATATCTAATCTTCTATCTCTTAATAACTAAATTTCTATAATTATTAGCTATATGTTCTGTGTCTGCTTTAAAATTTATTCTCTGTGCAATTGGTGTATTAATTATATGTAACATTTCTAATATATATCTGCGTTTGTAGTTAGTTTCAGTGTTTAAAACCGACGCTTCTTCAAAATTTGGATAGTGATTAGATTGATGACAATGATGACTTAATGCTGTCTTTTTAGAATTAATGTCCCTATATTTTTGATCAGATCTATGTCCCGCAATTCTTGTCCTTAATTTGTTCTTAGTTGTACCTATGTAAACCTGGTTGCATCTTTCATTATCATTTCCTTTACAAGGAATTTTGTAGACAATGTTAGACATATCCCATTTACTAGTTCTATCCTTTGTCTTGCTAAATAAACTATTCAATGTATTATAAGCTTTGTATGCTATCTTATATTTATCAGTGTCAAAGATTCTTGATTCTTTTATCCTTTCCGAAACATTTGATATATACGATAATGATTTGTATATCATTGGTTCTGTTGTTCTCATAATTCTAGCATTCCCATTACTCCTATCTCTATATTGATTAATTAATCCATTACTCAAACTATTTGGAAAATTGTTATCCCTTAATATATTTCTAATTCTAATTATGTTTTTTCTATGATAAACCTTGTCACTAATTGTTAGTACTCTATTAATTAAATTTCTAGCAGTATTTATAATAATCCGTCTACTGTGTCCAGAATAATAATTTAAAATTCTGCCTGATGCTGTTGGTTTTTGATACCAATCTATTAATAAATTATTTTCCTTTCTTATTATTAAAGTATCTAAGAAAGGTAATTTTGAGTTACTTTCCATTTCCAAAGTAAATTTAATATTACTATTAAACTCATTAAATGTGTCCAACAAGTTATTTACCCCACCTTCAGTAATAATGCAGAAAAGGTCGTCAACATATTTTATCATTACCTTAGGTTTAATATTCAGTTTTCCAATGGATGTGTCAAGTAACCTTTCCATTACAATATCCGCTACAATTGGAGAAGCAGGAGATCCCATTGGAAGTCCTTTCAGTTGTGTATATACTTTCCCATTACAACCAAAATATCTGTTGTCCTCTATACAAAATTTTAAAATTCTTAAAAACAGTCCCTTGTCAATTTTCGTATATTGCTCTACTATGCTCCATTTTTCCTCTATTATTTCAAGTGCCAAATCGACTGGTACACTAGGAAATAGCGATACCACATCTAATGAAATTAATTTTTCATTTGTTTGTATACAATGATTACTTAACTTCTCTTTGAATTGCACTGAATCTTTAACATTATATATAGAATGTTCAGTTATTCTTTTTAAAATATTCGTCAAATATCTACACAATTCATAAGAGGGTGAGTTGATAAAAGAACATATTGGTCTCAAAGGAAAGTCGACCTTGTGAATTTTTGGTAAACCATAAAGTTTAGGAGAAGTAGCAATATTTGTTTTAAGTTTATGTCTTTCGGATATGGATATAATTTTCTGCCTAAAAAGATCTTCTACAATTTCATTATTAGTTTTTTCCAATCTACTCGTAGGATCCCTATTGATCACCTTATATTTTGCATCATCTTCTATAATATTATTAATTCTTATTTCATAATCTCCCTTATACATAGCTACGGTTGTGTTACCCTTATCTGCCTTTAATACTAATATATTCCTATTTCTCCTTAAAAAACTTTTTGTCCTATTAAATTTATCCAATATAAACTTATCCCTGTTATCTAATCTCATTTTGTTCAAGTGATTGTCCAAAATAGTTGACAATTTATTTCTAGCTATTTCCTGATCTTCTTTCCCCTCTATTGTTTGAACTAAATCTTCTCCTTCTGTTATAATTTTTAACTTAGGGAAATTTTCCTTCCTAACTGGTAAAACATATTCTGGTCCTAATGATAACATCCACTTTACATCCCTTGGAATATCCTCTTTAGTTTTATTTACAAAAAATTTATTATTTATTTTAATTCCTAATTCTTCATTCTTTAATTCCTTCAATTTATCATATTTTTTCCTATGAATTCTTCTTACCTTCTCATTTAAAAAAGCCTCAACTCTCTCTTCAAATTTTAGAAATTGTCTCATTTCCTCTTCCGTTAAACATCTTTGTAAATTTCTAATCACTATCTCCAAATCTCTTTGAAAAAGCTTCAGTAATTTGTGTTTATGTTTAAGTGTTAATCTTAAAATCTTATTTTGTAATTCGTGTACATACTTATAACTAGTTTTTTGAATCTCCGGAAGTCTCCTCTCCATCTCATATATATTTGTTATGTTCTTTGTGGAATTTGATATAAATTTTGGAATAATCCCTGTATTTCTGCATCTAATTAAGAAAACTATTGATGATTTTGTTTTTATAATTCGGTCCCTTATAGCTTTGTATTTATTAATTAAACTTCTTGCTTGTTGATTCTTCTTAAAGTTATTGTACGTCATAATGAATTCTGAATCTCTTCGTGCTCTTGATTTTCAAATGTTATTTATTCTTATTTGACCTTTATTTTTATAATAACTTTTTAATTATTTAAGCTTGAGGTCAAATAAGAATAAATAACATTTTTATATTTACAATTTCTCTGAAAGATTTTCCCGAATTCCAGGAAAACGGGAGGAGATGGGCGGATGAAATTTGATGGAATTTGTGGACCAAGTGGTTTTTTATGAAAATCAATTGTAAGAAGTTTAAAGGTGTTGCGTCTTTATACGAAATTTTCAATTTGTCCATATTTTCAAATTTTGAAATTCACTGTTAGATGAATTCCAGGAAAACGGGAGGAGATGGGCGGATTAAATTTGATGGAATTTGTGTACCAAGTGGTCTTTTATGAAAATCAATTGTCAGAAGTTTTAAGGTGTTGCGTCTTTATACGAAATTTTCAATTTGTCCATATTTTCAAATTTTGAAATTCACTGTTAGATGAATTCCAGGAAAACGGGAGGAGATGGGCGAATGAAATTTGATGGAATTTGTGGACCAAGTGGTCTTTTATGAAAATCAATTGTCAGAAGTTTAAAGGTGTTGCGTCTTTATACGAAATTTTCAATTTGTCCATATTTTTAAATTTTGAAATTCACTGTTAGATGAATTCCAGGAAAACGGGAGGAGATGGGCGGATAAAATTTGATGGAATTTGTGGAAAAAGTGGTCTTTTATGAAAATCAATTGTCAGAAGTTTAAAGGTCTTGCGTCTTTATACGAATTTTTCAACTTGTCCATATTTTCAAATTTGGAAATTCACTGTTAGATGAATTCCAGGAAAACGGGAGGAGATGGGCGGATGAAATTTTATGGAATTTGTGGACCAAGTGGTCTTTTATGAAAATCAATTGGCAGAAGTTTAAATTTGTTACGTCTTTATATGGAATTTTAAATTTGTCCATATTTTCAAATTTTGAAATTCACTGTTAGATGAATTCCAGGAAAACGGGAGGAGATGGGCGGATGAAATTTGATGGAATTTGTGGACAAAGTGGTATTTTATGAACATCAATTGTCAGAAGTTTAAAGGTGTTGCGTCTTTATACGAAATTTTCAATTTGTCAATATTTTCAAATTTTGAAATTCACTGTTAGATGAATTCCAGGAAAACGGGAGGAATGAATGAATTAGTAAAAATTAAACGGAAAATCGCCCAAGAAATTTTTCTAAACTATAGTTAAAATGAACTTACCCAAAAATTACGAAAAAAAAATGTTTTAGCGATTTTTCGCACATTGCTTTGAGCGATTTTAATTTGGATAATTTTTCCTACTGCCACTAAAAGCGCCGATTAAAACTTAATTTTCAAAATGCAAACGCTAAAGGGTCACGCGTTTAATGCATTTATGCATCTGTCAAAAAAGGAGAATCAGTGCTAAATTGTACTGGCAAGTTACACAGCACAGTGAGAAAAACAGGTGTTTGTTTCAATTTATGGCATTTTTGTTTCATTTCACACATTTCAATCGAAAACTTTCTGGGCGCGAGAGTTACAGAACATGGGCACAGCTCAACATTTTTAATGCATCTCTTTCTGTTAAAATTGCCATACATTGTTTTTAAAATAATAAGCAACAAAACAGTTTGTTAAAATGACAAATTTGTATTTAGTTCTTCTATTTCATTTCTAAAAAATATTTTATTTATTAATGTTACAAACTTATTGTAAAAAATTTTTATTGAATGTTAACAATATTATTTAACAATAGTATTTTGTATATTTACAAATTCGGTTGTTGGTGCCTTTGCAATTAAAAAATTAATTGTATTGACGAATATGGTATTCAATATGACAATTGATTTGTCGTAATTTTTTTTTCTGTGTATAGTGTTCTGTTCTTCTTTAAAAAACAGAACAATTGCAGTGTTACTGTTCTTTAATTATTCTTTTTTTACATTGATAAAGAAATGAACAAACAAAAAATTTTAGCAACGACCGCAGCACGAACAGCTTGCGTGTGTATTGTGTATATGTTTTGTTTGTGTAAAATTATTTTGCTGGCTTTTTTTGTAAAAAATTTTTGGTTTTCTTTTACAAGTCAAAAAGGCGCTACGCACAACAGAAACGAACGAACATTAATGAACTGAACCAAACACAATGAAGTTTGTAGTTAAAAAAAAAACCGAACGGAACTTAATTTTCTCATCTTTTGTTGAGTTGAATAAAAACAGTATTATTGTTGTGTTCGAAAGATGACAAACAGGAAAACGTTATTCTTTTTAATGATTTACTATACAAACACTATTAGCATTTGTGTTTTCCACAAATCTACCGAACCGAACACTAATGGCGATTAAGCCATTACAGCAGAAGGACTTGTAAAATTAAAAGAATTTTTCCTAATGGTATTAAGTTTTTCATTTAGGTACAATTGTCTTTTTAAAAATCTAATAAAATAAAAATTTTAAAAAGCACGACAAAAAAATCTTATTAATTAGAATTGTGTATTCCCAAAAATTACTTTGATAATAAATTTGCAAGTGCACGGCATAAAAAATCTGAACTGGCAAGTTTTATTTTTATTTTTTTTTTTTTGCGAAAACAATAAAGAAATTTGTTTTGTTTTTTCTTAACCCACTTACAACTACAATTAATGTTGGGAGAATTCCAACCAATTGTAGTGGGGAATGTAAGAAAAGATAAACTAACAGTTTGTTGTTGTTGTTGTTTTTGTTTAAGCTTGGATATTGTTGCAAATAAGACTTTTTGAGTGTTTGCAATTCTCATTCACTCTGCAGTTTTACTTGCCAATAAATTTGGCTTTTCTCAAATTTTTTGGAAGAATGTTTCCTGATGATCTGGCCTAAGCAGCCAGTGAAATGCGCATAGAAACTAGCTTATCCTTCAACAATAAATTTCAGTGTTTTTTCAAGGATAAAAATTGAAAAAACAAAATCTTATTAAATCTTATTATGATAAAAAAGTAGCCTGTTTAACAATGATCCATAATTTCGTATATTCTCTGGCAACACTTGTCATATTAGCACATTTTTAAATTGGCTTTTCTTAAACATTTAAACACATACACACACACTGACTCTTCTGAGACAATTTACAGCTCATTGACCACAAAATTCTTGTAAAAAAAAAATGAAAAATAGAATCTATTAAAACTGTTTCATCTCATAAATGTGACAGTACAAGAAAAACAAAAAAAAAAAAAAAATAAAATAAATGTTTATGTATCTATGAATATAATATAAATAATATTGTTGCTGTAGTCTTTGTTGTTGTTTGTCTTTATGTCGTCTCTATAGAGACCCTCTTTTTTACCCAGTATTTTTTCCCCTCATCTTATTGTTTATCAGGAAAATTATATGCACAATTATATATCGTTGGCCTCATGTAGAAAGGCCTTAACTCACATAATTGCAACTTTACAGGAGAAATAATAACATAATAGAAACTATTGGGGTATTCACAAGGTGTGCTATCATGTTATACTGTCATAATGCTCTAACATTTTACAATGGTTTAAAAATATTGTTGCTGCTTTGTAAACAAAAAGTGTCTTAAATAAATAGAACTTTGCAATGTTTATTGTTCTGCCGAGCCGCATTAGTTTTTGTAAGCCGTCGCAGTTGATGGTAAATTTTATCCGGCTAACATCCGAACTTGCGGCTAGCAATTTTTGCAACAAATCACTGGCGGCGTCAAATTAGATCGGCCTAGGACTCTGCTGTTTGGTAAACAAACAAAATAAAATTTATTTCTGATTTGCGTCTGGAAAATAGTCAGGTAAAATCTAATTTTATTTATTAATTCATGGATTAGAATTAAAAAATATTTTTATTTTTGGTAAATATTTATTTTTTGTATTTGTTTTAAATCAGCTGATTTAAATTCAAAATAGCACATAGAATTATGAGGGGTTGTTCACGTTAGTAGTATTTTTTCATATTATTATTTTACGACATATGACTTTATGACACCTTGTAAATCCCCCATATGCTTTTATAGCATATCTTAGCGGTTTTACTTGAGAAAATTGCCCTGGAAACTGGAAAATTTTATATTTTCTTTTAAAGCTACTTCTAAAGACGTTTTTATAAAATTATTTAACATGCAAAAAATATGTTTTGTTTGCACTCTTCCTTCATAATCTCTCCATAGCAATAAATTGTAAATTGAGTATTAAGTTTTTTGTTTAGGAAATTTGAAGATATTTAGGAAAAATACAAGGATAATAATAAAAAAACATATGGAAAAATCGTACGTTCGCGACCGGTACATAAGCCAATTAAACAAAAACCAAGAGATGTTTATTTTCTAAATACTGGATGGAGACCTACATTAATACACTTCTACACTTCTATTTTGCGTACATTCGTGACCACATGTTTATCACTTTCATTATGAAAACTTAAACTCGATGAAATCCATCTTTTGCAGTAAACATGGAGCTACCCAAATGCTATCGAATCGCAAAAAAAAAAAAAAAAAGTTTTGTTTTCTATATTATTTGTACATCAAAATCGTACGTTCGTGACCCCTGGAAATGCTCATATGGGCATTTCCGTCAAAAGGTCCACCGTGACCGAATATTTAAAAGTTATTAAAAGCTGATTATTTTACGATATTGTTATAGAGAAATATTTAGATTTAACTAATTTTATAAATTTACTCATAAATTTGTTCACTTAGATGAACAATAAGACTGCAAAGTTGTGCAAACGTAATTTCTTATTTGTGAGAATGTTTTATTGTATGTTTTCTCTAATATTATCTTCCTTTAAAGAGGTGATATTTGATAAAAATTATTCCAAAAAAATTTTCTTAAATGGTCTGTAATCTGAGGAAGAGTTCAAAGAGAAATATGTAATTACGATTAACGGTAAATTTTTATTTTATTTTGATTGTTATTCAGTAAAATTATAACGGAAAAAATTTCACGTTCGAAATGTCACGTATCGACCCAGATTTTGGCTTAAAATAAAGAAAATACAAAAGATTTTGGAATCAAACCAAGACATTTTAATGTTACATTGCTACGTAAAATTCTGAAAGTAGTTTGACTAAAAAATTGTGCCAGGTTTCGCTGAATGAGGCCTTTTTATCCATGGCCACAAAAACTACTTCTGTTTTTTTCACGTTCGAACCGCTACTTCTTTTGCCATTATCTTTGACCTAGAATTGCGCCCTCCATAAACTTAAGCATAAATAACAGTGCTTTCTTAGTGCTATAATTTAAGGGATAACAGAACGTTAAAATATTTTTTGTTTAAAATGTTATTGCATTTTTGATGCGTACGACTGTCACGTTCAACACTTTGGAATTACCCATATGTCATTGTCCAAACTTCTTTTTATACGAAACAGTTTTAGTTAAAAAGACGGCGTTTTTTCTTCTGCACACACGTTAACAATATTTAGAATAACATCACATTTTAAAGCGAAAATAAAACAAAACACAAACGAAAAAAGTGCCTACTCATGCGTCCTCGTGCAACTTTATTAACTGCGTTTTCTTCCTTACACCACTTGCTAACAAATTAAATATTGCCTGCAAAAGTTGCGGCGTTAATTGCATAATGTAAATAGAGTCTATGTATCAAAATGTAAAATTAGTAGTACAATTGCTGGTGAACTCCGTTATTTTTGATACTATCCCACAAACACGGAGGTTTGATATTAAATTGAAAATGATTTGAAATCAAACGGTTTGATAATGATTTGAAAATCATAGCGTTCTCAACAAAAAGGGGAAATTATTTTCAAATTGAAAAATGCCTTTATTTTCAACTAGCTTTCAAACGTAATTCTCAAATGTTTTTCAAATGTGGATTATAATACAATGTGGAATATAAATAAAAATATTTTATTTTTTTTAATTTAAATTTATTATTTATTTAAAATAACTGTGAGATAAACATTCGGCACCATAGCTTAAAGATGAAATAATGTTCTTCCCGTCCTCTAATTATTGGAAAGACAAACTACTTGGCTCCCTTTTATTTTGAGAATTGTAGCACCGCGATCGTTCAACAAACTTTCTTCACTTTCCCGTTTTTTTTTCCTCTTTTTCGTATTTTTAATCACTGTAATTACTCACAAATAATTTTTATTTTTCACAAGAAATAAGCTGTTCACTTTTTATTAAAATTTATTTTTAATAGTAATACACATGTAACCACAAAGTAAAAAATGTAACTTTAATCGCCATTTTTAATGATAACATTAATTTTTCTCTTTAGTATTGCCAAGTTTATTTTTGATTTGAATTTAACATTTGACAAACATTTGACATCAAATTGATAAAACATTTGATATCAAATGTTTATTTTAAAATCATTATCAATTTGAATTTAAATGTTAAATCAAACAATTGAAAAACGTTTGAGAATTGTGTTTGATGTCAAATGATAAAGTAATTTCATATCAAAGGTTTGACGTGTTTGTTGGGATTGCTTTAAATTTTTGTGACGAAGTGTATTTGTGTGAAATGTATTGGCATCACTTAAAAACTTAACTTGGAAGAAAATCAAGTTAAGGCCTTTCTACATCAGACCAACGATAAGCATGTACATATATTTATACGTATGTTTTTATGTTTTTAAGTATAAAAAAGTAGGAATTTATTACACATTATATATTTCTTAAATTTGTTTATGGTATTTTATTATTTTTATTTTCTTCTATTTTTTAGTCGCATTATTTGAAAATTGCTACTAAAATATTTGTTATGTTAAATAAATTAAGAATATGTTTGTTTGTTTAACTTTTGCTAAAGAAAAAACACAATTTTTGGTTTTTTTGTTACAAAAAAAAAAAAAAAAAAAACAGAAAGTGGGAATGGGAATGTCAATGGGATCTCCAGCCTCACTTTTTGATTTCACTTTTAAAAACTAAGGACAAAAAATTATGACAAAATATGTGTACGATATGTTCGCCGTTGTGAAGAAACATGTTATCGGCAGTGTTGCCAAAACTTGGTCACCAAAAATGGCTAAATTTACGGGAAAAAATGACTAAAAAATGGCTAAAAATGGGCTAAAAAATGGCTTAAAGCTTTTTTAAATAAAAACACATTAAAATTCAATAACAAAACAGAAATAATTCATTTAAAGTGGTTTACTATGAAATTGTAAGTCAAGATCAATTTGTTAAATAAGAATAAACGTAAATTAATATTTTGGTATTTAAAAAATTAAATCATCGATAAATTCGATGTGGTTATTGTTCATCACATAGGAATCGCTCGGGCCTATTAGTTTTTAATAATTTGAAGGTAAATCATAATATTGCTTTATTTTAGCGATTTCCAACATTTGTAAGAGTTGTGATTTGAATTGTAAAAAATGTTTATTTCCTTTAATAGATTTGTATAAGAAATTTAAAATTATTATTTTAAAAGAAAATCGGAAAAAAAATTTATGGCTAAATAAGTTGAAAAATGGCTTTAAAAAATGGCTAAACTTATTTTTTAATGGCTAAACAGTCTACACAGAAAAAATTATTTTTCCAATTCAAACAAAAAATTTGTAGAATCAAACAATTTTTTGTCTGAAATCGGTCCTATAAACAAATTCGCATATTCAAAAAATTTATTTGCATTTTGTTAATTGAAAAAAAACACTAATTTTTTCAAAGAAATAATTAAACTGAATCAAACAAAAAGTTTACTGAAATTCATATTCTAAATTTCAAAATAAAAAAAAAAGTTTTTGCACAAGCACTGACTAGCACACAAGTAAGCACTGTATGAGAAGATGACGGCAGAGCAGAGCCGCCGGCTGGCTTTGAGACACATTTTTTTTTTTTTTTGAATAATTTTTGAACGAAGTCTTATTTATACACACAACACAATGTTTTTCTTTATCACTCTCTGTTGCTGTATCCTTTCCTTTGCTAAAGAAGAAATGTAACCAAAAACGGCAGCAGACCGACTCGATATGTTTTTCGTCATCATTCTATGTTTGTATTTGATGTATTTAAAGGAGCATATAGACATGTTTTTGTCATCTGACATGTCAAATTTCCCACTGCAAAACACATACATGTCGTATGTTACCTTTTTAACTTTGCTTCTGTAAAAGTCAGACGCAAAGTCATCTGACAAAATTTCAATTAGAGCGTGCTCTATTTTCTTCTGACAAACCATCTGACATCAGAAATCTATGCCGGGAAGAAACTGGCAGCGGCTTCAACTATTGAAGGAATCATTAGCCGACTGAAGTTAATATTTTACAATACCAAGATATGTATGCTCATCTCACCATTGAATAGAATTTATGTAAATATATACATAAAAACCGTTTAATTATAAAATTCTAAATTATTATCTTTAAAATAAAAGAAAAAATTTTAAGATGGCTAAATTATTTTACGGCGCAAATAAATATTTTCGTGGCGGCAGCAAGCTATTTTGAAACCGAGAACTGCTTTGGTTTCTGCAATAACAATGCGAAAAAAAGAGAGACAATGTCAGAAGCAAATTACATGTACGTTTGTGACCGAATATTATAAACCTTATGTAAAACAGCAATTTTGACAGACATGAACAATTACATGTGACGACATGTCATATGACAAATACATGTCGTGTACGGGCGCCTTAACCAAACAGTTTTAAAAAATTGAATACGGGATTTTGTTTCTTGTAATGTTGTTTCTGCTATTGTTTTTCTTATAGTTGCACTTTTTTAAAGCGTCCAAAAATAGACTGTGTGTGTTTTTTGTTGTTGTTCTTATATTTCACATAAAAAAGTGTTGCTGACGATCAAATAAAAAAATGCAAAAAGACGACAACATTAAAGATCGTTAAATTTTTCATACAAAATTATAAAAACTTGACACCAATAACGCGTTTATTATATTTTTGAAGAGTTGTCCACATTTTTGTTGGTTAAATAAAAATCAAACAAAAATATTGTTTGAATCAGTAAAAAAATTTATAGAAATTAAAAAAAATTTTCAAACAAGCGTTTGTTGCAGGGACAAGCAAAAAAAAATATAACCGACTACTTTCATGCGCATGTATTATTAACAAACTAATATAAAATAAAAACTATATATAGGTTATGTATGTACACATATTAAAATTGATTTGAAATACTTATTTTATATTGTCTCGATTATGTGAACTTTTCCATTTAGTGAACAGGCCCTGTCTAAATTAAGCATATAAGCGAGCGTCTACTGTATATGAATGTTAATACTACATGATGCACTTCTTTTGTACCTTCGTTGAAAAAATTTAATTAAATTACAATGTATTTCAAAAAAGAAGATCAAAGAGAGTTTTGGCGCTGAAGTGTAGATATATAGTAAAACTCCAACTTCATACATACATAAATCCAATATTTGTTTAAAACTAACCACAAAAATTCTTTCTTTGCTGCTTTTAGTTGACTACTATTAATTATTTAATAGTGCAATTTCCTTTTTTGTCTTCACTAATCATTTTTACTTGCTTCGTAATAAAAACTAAACAGAATATATATTATGGCGACTTTTTTTAAATTTTTGGCGGATTTTAGCGACTTGGAATAAAATTTATTTTATAAGATTTATAAAAAATATTTTTAATAATTTAAATTATCTATATTTTATTGTCAAAAAGGTAAAAATAAAGGCTTTGGCGACTTTGGCGATTTTTGACATTGAATTTGGCGAAAAAGGTCAAAATCGATCTGACAACCGTGCTGCTGGCACTTTGTCACTCTTTTACCGTTGGTACTTTTTCTCTTTTCGGTAAATTTGACATAGAGATAGTATATATATGGCCCAAATCAAAATATAGGGTACTTTTTGAGAGGTAAAAACGGGAAAAAATTAGTACTTTTTCTCTTTTTGATTAATTTGGTATACATACAGATTAAAGCCTACAGTAACATACAGTGTACTTTCTGAGGGCCTGTAATAAGGAAACGCTAGGTCTTTTGGTACTTTTTCTTTTTTCGATTAATTTGATATAGATATAGTATTTTAAGAGATTAAAACGGGAAAAATTTAGTACTTTTTCTCTTTTTGATAAATTTGGTATACAGTTTGCATATGGTCCAGTAGCGGGAATATTTTAAGGCACCCCTTGCTTTTCACATGAACAGCTTAATGTCGGTTGCTCAAAAGTATTGAGTGCTCAAAATTTGTATATGTTGGTGGAAAATAATAAATCTAATAATGCTGTTTATAGAAATATTTTATTTATCATCGAAAAAGTATAGATCTAGAAAACTAACTACTCCCTGTTCATCGATTTCGAACGTCAACGTTTTATTTTACTAACAAATGTTTGTAAATTTTTTTATAAACCATTTTATTTAAATATGAATTGCTCTAATTTTCACGTGAATGAAGTCACGGGTAAAAGCTAGTAAAACATATGTTGGTAAAACAACCACAAAATTACGGACTAGAATCTCATCTCAGAAATCTGATCTTAAAAATACGGGAAAACCAATCAGAACAAAAAAAAATCACTTGCAGCCTACTGTGCAATAAGTATTCTCAAAAAAGTATTACAAGATGAGAGCAATTATAAAAAGAGATATACATTGGAGATGATTTTAAATATTCCAGCAAATACACGGGGCTTAATGATAAACCTGGAGGTCCACACTGCGCATTGATGCGTTAATGCATCTGCCAAAAAAGGAGAATCTTATAAAAACGAATAGAATGCATTATTTACGTTTCGAACTCAGAAAGTACGATTGCTTTCTATTTGTGCATGCGTCTTGAGAAAAGGCCAAGAGATGATCAAACGCATGGAATGCGTGGTATGGGCCTCCAGTTTAATCTATTATATAAAAATAAGTCGGGTTTTCCTTCCTGACGCTATAACTCCAGAACGCACGAACCGATTTCCACGGTTTTGCATTCGTTGGAAAGGTCTCGGGCTCCGTGAGGTTTATAGCATATAAAATTGTTCCCCGCCCACTTTTTCTATTAAGCACATAACTTGAGGACGGCTTGACCGATTTGGACGATTTTTTCTTTAAAGTGATCGCCATGGTCCAACTTTGGTTTATACGGGAAGAAAATTGTTCCCCGCCCACTTTTACGCCCACTTTTTTCGATTTACCTAAAATCAGAAAACGGATCCATCGATTTGACTAATTTTTCTTTCAAATGTTCGTATCAATGCATTTTTAGTTTCCATCGAAAGAAAAATTTACCACGCCTACTTTTACGCTCACTTTTTCTATTAAGCACATAACTTGAGGATGGCTTGACCGATTTGGACGATTTATTCTTTAAAGTGATCGCCATGGTCCAACTTAGGTTTATACGGCAAGAAAATTTTGTCCCGCCCACTTTTACGCCCACTTTGTACGATTTACCTAAAATCCGAAAACGGCTCCATAGATTTGACTAATTTTTCTTTCAAATGTTCGTATTATTCCATTTTAAGTTTTCATCGAAAGAAAAATTTACCACGCCTACGTTTACGCCTACTACGAAACAATCAAAGCCGATTTGGAGGTACGATGATTTGTTGGCAGGTGATTTTTGGCAAACACTTCCAGTGATACCACGATCAACGCCCGCCGATGAATTAAATGCATGTTTGAAGTCGTCTGCTTTGTGAAAACACGTTAGGAAGCTCAAATTGACTCTGAAAATGCGGGTCGAGCTGCAAAACAATCAAACTCGAGACGTATTTTCCAAACTATTGCTGGACATAGGAAACGAAAAAATCCCGGTGGATATTTCAATTTCTGCCGGTTCACCGAATCAAAGTCCGAACTCATCCGAAAGGTGTTTTTAAACATTACACAAAATTACAGAAATCATGATTTGTTGAGCGAACGTGCTTTATTAGCTACGTTGATGTCGACGAACTGAATTTTAAGATTCAAAGTGAAATCGCTGGCAAATTGGAGACGTACAAATCGGTAGATTCCATTACTTCTCAGAACGATGTCGTCAACTATCCAATCGAACTCCCTGGGATTACCCGGATTACCTCCTCATAAATTCAAACTAAAAGTTGGATCGGTAATCATAATATTACGAAATATAAACCAACCAATAAACAAACGTCTTTGTAATGGCACCCGACTTACGATAAAAAACTGATGAATAACGTCATCGAACGACAATGCTTAAAGGAAAGTACAAGGGAGAAAATGTTTTGATACCTCGGATCCCAATGATTCCAACCGACATGGCATTCAATTTTAACGCTTGCAGTTAGTTTCCAGTAAGGCTCGCATATGCAATGACAATCAACAAACCAGACAACCAAACAAAAAATGTTGTATTTTACAAAGCATTGCAATTAAAAAATTATGATATCCTAGCAAAGCAACCGAATAAGTTTTACTTTTTTTTACTGTTTACCTGAATATTGATCTTATCAACTAAAATGTAAATAGAATACTATAAGATTCACAGCATACATATATACAAATATATGTATTTTCAAATCAAATGTAAATCATATATATGTATATGAACAACATTTTAATTTAAAAATACTTTTTTCCAATTTTTAACGGATTTTAAAAATCGAACGCAAACATTTTTTCTAATTGGGACAGAACAACGTCTGACGGGTCAGCTACAAAAAAAAAATTTCTTCATCTTTTAATCACCAAACGAAATGTTACATTAAACGAAGCCATCTGGTGGCGAAACGGAGTTCGCCGGGTTTGCTAGTTGCAAATAAAAAGAAATGACAATTAAATACATGACTGATTAATTCTAGTTTGGTGCGGAAAGAGACACTTTCAAAAGATTTAACATTTATGTATGAAATAATTTATTTATATTTTTTAATTGTTTTAAAATTAAAGAAAATTTCTTGGACAATAATAAATTATTAATATAAAACAGCAATATGTTTCACTTTTATTTTATAATTTGAAAAAAACCTCCAGCCGAAATTTATTAATAATGACAAGAAAAAAAATTTTAATTAGCTAAGTTTGAGCCCGCTGCAAAAATAAATATATTCAAGGTTTTATTTTCACTTAATATAAACTTATTAACCTCTTGTGGTGGCGGAAGGCATATAATATTCTACATATCGCATTGGTTCCTCTAAAGAGTCAACTAAAAATTTTTCATTTTTAACTTTTTGCGAGAAATCGATGTACAGTGGTCATATATACGCACTGTAAAAATCTTAGATCAATTTCTCTAATATTTTGCCAAAAAAAAATATAATTGTATCCCCGTTTGTAGTATAAGAGTACATATAAAAAGAAAACAGTTTCTTGTCTCTACTGAAAACTTATAAATTTTGAGTTAACCCCCTTTAGAGGAACCAGTGCGATATGTATATTACTTGTGTACTTTTTTAACAAAATTAATTTTTTTTATTTTAAAATATTTCTAAGGCCTTTAAATGACACGCTCTACATTACGTTGCATTTCATGTGTGTGATAATTTTTGTTTTTTTTTTATTTGTTTGTTGTTTTTGCAGTTCCACCAAGAATTTCTGAATATTTCATGGCGTTTTTTTATGCAAAACTAACAGAAACAACAAAAAAACACACTCTGTGAAATTGTGCAGCCGTCTTAAAAAAAAACGCAAAAAGAAAAAGAAATGTTGCATAATTATTGGGGTCAAGGAGCTTCGAAAAAAACAAGCAAGACTATAAACTTCATTATTTTAAAATACACTTGTGTGCATTTCTTTAGTTTTGATTTTTTTTTTTATAAACTTTTTAAACGTGCCTGACATTTTTAAGTGTTTTAAACGTTTTCACAGTCATTCATTTACAAAGAAAAGACTCAAGACTGAAAAGTATTTAATAAAAAGAATTTTCAATGAAAAGCTGTTTAAGCAAAAGTGGTAAATAAACACTAGAAGAAGAATACAAAAAAAATTGTGTTAAGATATTTAAAAAAAAAATTTTTTAAATATTGTTGGCCAATGTTAAGTTGTTTGTTTTCATTTGCCTAAAAGTACGCTTTAAATATTAATTACCACCTTAAGGTATGCAATGTTATAAATAGTTAAATATTAAAACGTAAAAGGAGTGCATTAAAAAAGACTACAAATGCCGAAAAGATAATGAAATTGTTTTTTCTGTTAAAAAACAAAAACAGTTTTAAAAAACTTAAAAAATAAACTTTTGTTAGAGAAGTCAAAAGTAACAGAAATCAAATATTATCCGAGTCTTTGACGATTTCAAAGATCAAGGAGAAAAGAGCATTCTATCTTCTTTAAAATTCTATACAAAAAGTTAACCGCCTTAAAATATGTTGTGGTTTTTTTTATAGCCTTAATATAGCCAAAATGTATCATTTTTAATGTTTATATTTATGTAATAAATTGGTAATAAGCTTATGTTTTCAATTAAGTAATTTGTCAACAAAATTGTAGTATACTTTGTTTTGTAATATTTTGCTTTTAAATTATAGCATACTTATTAGCATCTATGCAAATGACAATGTGTTAGACACGTTATTAGGTCTTGTGTTTTTTTTATACATAATTTATATTTTTTGAAAGTGCTTAAGTAGCATAATATTTAAATTGGCAAACCAAGAATTTAAAGACAGGGGGTTATAAATAAAAAGGATTTTGCAAGGAAATTATGGAATTTTTCTATATTTCCCTATTATGAAATAAAATGGGAACAAAAAAAAAATACTTTGTTTACAATTAATTTCTTAAAAATGTTTTAAATTTTTATTAACGAAAAATAAATTAAAATTTCAGGCAAGCAATTCTAAAGCTTAAAGCTTAAGTTAAAAACTTTAATATTTTGAACATATTCTTAAGACCTTTTTAGCTTCTTTAAAAAAATTATTAAACTATTCCTTAAACTTTTTTCTTTTTAAACAACAATGTCACTTTCTTGTTCAACTCCCTATCAACCTCCTTTAACTATGCTGCACTTATACTCGCAAGATTTTACTTTAAGAATTATTTTAAATCTCTTTTATTCTTCCTCATCTCTCAGTCATTTACATTTATGAAAGTTTTTTCCTTAACGATGACATTTAAATGTCAAGTATCATACAGCAACAACAACAATTCCTTTTCCAACACAAAAAAAAACGCCATCAAACTATTTGTCGAAATAATTGCATACTTACAGGCTGCATTGACAACCATCACTCCAATAACTCGTTATCTGACTATACATGAATATTCAGTCAGTCATATTATTTGCAAATGGAACTCAATAAAAATGTTTATAGGTTGGGAAACAACTAATAAATAGAAATGATAACGAGGCCTTTATGATATAATAGCGGCGCGCTTACTGAGCAAGCAAAAAAAATGTCAATGTCATATTAAACAATAAAACATACAACTTTTGATGTCAGCGTAAAATTTAAAAAAGAACATGCAATATGGATTTAGAAAACAGAGATTTATTTACTAAGAAAGAAAAAAGGTAAAAGGATAAATAAGAGATTAAGAAAAAAGGCTGTAGATTTAAAATAATGGAACAAAGGCGCAATGTTTTTAAAGCTAATGCGATTTAAAAATGCTTTAAGAATATATGTATACATATTCTTATTTTTAAATGTTATTAAATTATATTTATCATTTAAATTTTTATAATTTAATCAGCTCATCAAATTTAATTTTCATTAAAATATTTGTATGATGAAGGGAATTTTACAACATGAAATGCATTAAAATTTTATTGACAATTTTTCAATCTTGACTGACTGAGGAATCGATCCCACGTTCACGAACTGGTCGATTTGACGACGGCTGGCAGTCAAAGGTTGAACATCAACCTTTAAACCAAATAGTATTTATACTTGGTGGTGCGAAATTTGTTGTTTGTGAATGATTATCTATTTTAATTGATTGTTCTTCCTTACTTCTGATTTTCATAATTTTTATCAAGAATTCTTCTTGAAGTCCAAAGTACATTTTTAGTCTTTCTTTGTTCGTTGACATTTTTCGCACAACTCGAAGGATTAAGCTGATTTTCAATCATTTCGTTTTTAAAAACTAGAAATAATATGACACCACAACAGCTCTTTACGGTTGAGTCTCAATAACGGCTCAATTTACTTAAAACAAGTAAGGCCCGTTTTCACAACTTACTGATAGCTTAAAGTAGACTTTAAACGGCCTTATAAAAAGTGTTTCATTATTCAAACTTTACTTAAACCTAACGTGAGCGATAAAGTAAATTATGGTTTATCCGACCTGGTAGGTTTATGTAAAGTTTTAATAATGGAACCCTTTTTATACGGCCGACAAAAACCTACCTTCAGCTATCAGTAAGTTGTGAAAACGGGTCTAAGAGTGCTATATTCGGCTATGCCGAATCTTTTATACCCTTCACCATGATGAGATAAGAACAAAAAGTTATATACATAAATAACGTTCTTTAGATAGTTATAAATAAATATTAATTGAGCCACGCCAACTTTTCATTCGTCATGCCGAAGAATATAAAAAAACAAAAAATGTATATACATATGTATGTACCTAAGCCCGTTTCCTCTTTTGCCAAAGTTGATGTTTGAAATTCGTTTTATAATCTTAAAATTTTTTTTTTAGAACAAAAAAAAAATTTAAATAAAAAAATTAAAAAAAGTTCTTTTTGGGATTCGAACTAGCAATATCTTCAGTCTCAGGAGGCAACTTAACAACTCGGCTACGAATGCTTTTACTGCAGAAATTAAAATACATATATTGAGTCTACGTAGAAGCTAAAATTGAATTGGTTTGTATGGTATGTTTATGTCGTTTTGGTAATACAGTGTTGGTATGGTAATGTCACGTCTAATTGGACCTTTAAAGGAAAAAATTTGAGGCAGTCGTGGTTTTTTACTCATACATATCTCAGCCATTTGTGGACCGATCTTGCTGAATTTCAATAGCAAACAATTCCGAACCATATGTGACATAAATGTATAATAACCTGGCCCCCATCATATATGGGGTCTTCGGAAAATCAATTTCAACAGACAGACGGACATCGTTAAATCAACTTCGCTCCTCATAAGGACCCAGAATATATATACTTTATAGGGTCTAACATCAATATTATAGAAATTACAAACGGAATGACAAACTTATATATGTATACCCTTTTCACCACCTGTGGTGAAGTGTATAATTACCCAAGAACCCAGATTATTAAAAACTTTATTTTTCTTTAAAACTACAAAACTTAAAATGAACTAATTCAACACTTGTGAAGGCTATTGAAAAACAATCCATTAAACACTCCCAGAATATTTCAATATCACATAAATATGTTATAAGTATTAAAAGGTATGGCAAAGTATGTTTTTAAGTTATATAATAACATTTGTATAGTATACTTTTAAGATGCCTTTAAAAAATACATTAAAAACTTAAAACATATTTTAAGGACATTTAAAAAAGTAGCAAAGAAATCAATGCCAGTTTATGTACAACACAAGCAACAAAAACAGGTTAAAGAATCTAAACAAGTATTAAGAAAAAAATATACATAACGAAATGCGTTAAATATTAAAAAAACAAAAAAAAAATACATATTACTAAGAACTGTTTTTAAGTATATGTACTTATATGGGCTTTTATAAAGAGAAAAGAACTTAAAAAATTTTATGAACAAAAGTTGTTGACATTCAAATTTGTTTAAAAAGTATGAAAATTATAAAAAAAAAATTAATTTTACGTAAATTTAAAGCAACAAATAACTTTTATTGCCTGCTTTTAGGTTTTTTTGAAACTTTATTTTTATTTTGTACATTAAATTAATATAAAATTTATTGGCCCATAATCATAGTCAAACGCTAAAGTCGGTTCTTTTTAAAAACAACTTTAAAAGAAAATCATTCTTTGAATTATTTTGCTACTATAGGCGAAATTAAAGTATGTTTTAAAATGAACCGACTTTAACTGGATGCCATCTCAAATGTAGAAAATTTTTGCATACAACATACAAGAAAATATAAGCAAGTGGCAACTCTAAGCAGCTGACATTAAAAATTAAAATATAAATAAAACACTGCATACCTTGTAGCGTTGAAAATTTGAAAAACGCATTGTGAATTTATGTAGAAAGCAACAACAAAATTACAAAATATTTTTGACTTTGTTTTTGCTTGTATTGTAATTTTTGACATTGCGTTTTACACAATTAGGGCCTATACATACATATTTTGTGTTAAAATAAAAAATTTCCTCCAAATCAATAATTATTGCAAAATATTGACCAATATCTTGTAACATAAACATTTTTAACTTTTTGCAAGAACTTTTTTATTTGGCGAAAACAGCTGATGCTGTTGTTAAAAGAGTTAAACACAACTTCAGCTAGTTTTAAAATTAACACTAGGTTTAACTTGTGAAGTATGCTTTTGTTTGTCTATAGTAGATCAAAAACATATTTTTTATAAAAGTTTACTTTAGAACTCTTAAAGTATGCTTTGTTTATGACTATAGTTATGGGCCATTTTGTTTTATTATTTTAAAAATCCTATCAGGTCTGCCACACATTCCGGTTAAAATAGTGGAATGGAATTTCTTTAAGCTTCTTTAAATGAAATTTCAATTTTTTTTTTTTTTTTTTTTTTTGGAGAAGGCAATATACGGAATTATGTACTTCCACTTTCAATCGAAATCAATTACTGTGACAGGTCTGTATAATAATCTTTTACTTAATTTCCGTTTAAGTGCAAAATGAAATTGAATATTAAAATTATGAAGTATACTTTTTGGCGTTTTGTTAGAATGGGATAAATAAAAGTCTTTTCACTATAAAAACAAAACTGTTCTTATGTAAAAAATCCATGTTTCAACTGTTAATCTTAAATATACTGTAAAACAAAGTTTTCTATAGTATACTTTTAGGGCTGAAATCAAGAAAAAGTTTTTTCCAAATTATTAAGTTAAAAACAAAAGCCATTTAACTCAGAGAACATTTTAATTATATGTATATTCAAAACATTTTTTTTGTTTATTAAAGCATATATTTAGGCAAAAAATTGTTATTTTTGCCTTATTTTAGCCTAACTCTTTTAATTTCATTTAAAATTTGAAATACTTCTTATTCAATGTCAAATTTTTTTTTATTTTCCTACATTTTGTGATACATTTCTACTTTACTTTTTTCTCTTGTTAATAAAAGCATACTTAAAGTCTGTTATAAATGTTTTTAAGCCATTTGTTAGACATTCTATACAGCTGGGACATTTTTGAGTCAAATGTCAGAGTAATATTTAAGTTTATAAACTTATTTTTTTGTGTATACATAAGTATATTTCTTGGCAACCATTCGATGTTAACAAAATTTTAGCTCTCAAAGAAATTTATTGGCAAAATTATTTATGTATGATTTGTTAAATACTGCCTACCTTTGGGGCCCAAAGAACCATAAAAATTTTTCTAAGGTAATGCAAAACCGAGACAGATGGTTTACAAATTTAAATCATAAAGGTATTATGTATTAAGGTTTTGTTTTGCAATAAAACATTTTAATAAAGATCTTCTGCCATAAAATTAAAGCCCAAAATTAAGTTCAATTTTACGACCAAGTTGTCTTTTTTTCATTGGGGAGCTTTAAAAAATACAAAAAAAAAATCCTTTCAAACTAAAACATTTTAACAAATAGAATGTGGGAATTATGTCTTTTTTTATTTCCTTCTTTTTTGAAAAAATCTATATAATAAAAATGATATGTTGTCTGTTGCTGATCGCATAACTTGAGAACGGCTTGACCGATTTGGAAGATTTTTTCTTTAAAATGATCGCCATGGTCCAACTTAGGTTTTTACGGAAAGAAAATTTTGCCCCGCCCACTTTTTTCGATTTACCTAAAATCCGAAAACTGCTCCATCGATTTGACTAATTTTTTTTCAAATGTTCGTATTAAACCATTTTAAGTTTTCATCGAAAGAAAAATTTACCACGCCTACTTTTACGCCCACTTTTTCTATTTATTTGACCGATTTGGACGATTTTTCTTTAAAATAATCGCCATGGTCCAACTTAGGTTTTTACGCAAAGAATCCCGCCTTTTACGCCCACTTTTTTCGATTTACCTAAAATCAGAAAACGGCTCCATCGATCATTAGTAATCAGATACCGAGCGTAGCCCGAGCGACCAGCTAGTAGTAAATAAAATTTAAAACATTTTACTATCAAATGTATTTAAAAATGCTATAAAATTTATTTTCGAAATTTCAAAAGTTTCGAACGTAGTTCTTATATATCAGAAATTTTTATAAAAGCCCATTAAGTTATTTAAAAGCTGAAAATGTAAAAAATATATATTAAAACTATTTTTGGGCAAAAAATCGACTTTCAATATGAAGTTTAACTTTTCGAACTTTTTCTAATTAATCAAAAAACTTTATATATAATACAAAATGTCAGTTAATTTCATTAAATACGACTAATAACAATGTTGGAGAAAAATTTTAATAAGGAAATTAAGGTCAAATTCGGTAACATAGTTTTTTTTTATCAAAAATGTAAAATATCTGAGTTCGAAACAAAGTTTAATTTTTTAACATACTATTTATTCTAAAACTTTTGTTCGTGTACGTAAAATCACATAAGGACATAAAATTTAAATAGCAAGTGAATACAATCAAAGCACGGTATAACGAATACGCAGTTTAACGAATGGCCAAATTTTTACATTAACTACCTTATTTAGCGAATGGCAAAAAATATAGTCCCGATTTAACGAATGACGAAAATAAAAAAATCGTTAAAGAACCGTTAAATTTGTTTGTGTATTTTTGGCTTCTTTGCTTTGTATTGAAAGAACACGTGTGATGCGTTGCCTTTTTCGTTAAAGTTTCAGTAAATTTGTAAATCCCAAAAGTATGAAATACCAAAATGTTCAATATGTACCTTAAAAAAGAACGAACATAAAATTGTGGAAAATTTAAAAAATTACAAACAATGGGACAAAAATAACAGATTTCTTAAGAAATGAATAATGTAAATGAAATGTAATAATAAACCTATGTATGTATGTATATGCACCTATGAACATTTATGATTTTTAATGAAATAACTTAGTAATAAAAAAATTCTTAAATAAACGTGAAAATATCAATTAAAGTTTTATGTCTATATTAAATTATAAATACAATTAAATTTTGATGTTTTTCAAATTGTGGACCACCCACCGTTTTATAAGCTACTTAAAGGTTTAAAATCAAATTTTGAAATTAAGATAACATATTCGAACCTATGAACCTATGCTTATCCTAAGAAATTCTAGCCCTTACCTTAAAATCATTTCAAACAAACTTTACTGAAGACTTTCTACTGTCACTAACACTTTCATTAGACTTATGTAAAACTAGATAGACTATTTCCATTTAATGTTTCAGAGAATATAAAGTTTAGTTTCCCTACTTTTTCTAGCATCTTTATTGCCTACCTTTGGGACCAACTTGTTTTTGAATTAAACTTAAAGTCTACTTAAGGGATTTCGTATAAAATGTTTTGTAGAGTTAAATTTCTTTTTTCCTTTTTGCACATTTATTTTACGTTTTAATTGTAAAAAATTAAGTATTATAATAATGCAGATAAAGCCTAAGATTTATATGTACATTTAAAATATTTAAGATTTATTTAAATGTTATAGCCTTCTTTTATGAGTTTTATTAGTAAAACAATTGCAGCTTATCAAATTTCGCTTAAGCATGTTTAAAATGTTATGTGAAATTGCAAAGTATTGAATACACAAGCAAGGTATGTAATTGTATCGGAGTTTATTTAAATTGTTATTGAAGAAGCTTTCAGGCACGTTTAAGACACCAATTCAGCAAGTATTTTTGAAGCCGAATACACTTGTATGAAGAGAAATTGTTTTATTCATAAGTTTTCTTAGTGACAACTTTTTTGATTTACAGCCTGTTCAACGATTTCGAACGTTAACGTTCGCATAGAATATTACATTTAAAACAAAAACAAATTTTCGAATTTTGTTTTTGTTTTAAATATAATTTTCTATGCGAACGAAGACGTTCGACATCGTTAAACCGGCAGTTACTTTTAAAACAAAATATTCTACAGAATAATAATAAATTGAGGAAAAGATAAAACATTCACAAATATTTAAGACGTAAATAAATTTTTTACGTAGTTTATATTAAAATTAATATAATCAATCATCAGAAACTTATAAAAGTTAATGGAAATTTTTTATTTAATACGTTTTTGGTTCAAAAAATATTATTTAAAGAATTAAGAACAGGTGTTGCAAATAGAGAAAAAGGAAGTTAAGTTGAAATTTAACAAACAAAATTTTAACAATATTTTTAGGCAAAAAATCGAATTTCGAAGTTAAGTTCGAATTTTCAAACAACGTGCTATATACTAAAAAAAAAACTTTAGTATTATAAGAATAACTTGTTTATCAAAAAAAAATTTTGATGTTTTCAGCGTTGTCTTTAGGAAGAAAATAAATATTTGATATTCGAACATATAATTTCACATGAATTTTTTTTTTTTTTTTTTTTTTAAATAAATAAAAGTGTCTTATAAAAAAAGTTTTATCACAAGAATTACATCCATTTGTTAGTTAATAAACCGGATTTCGAAAGTAAGCCTAAATTTCCTAAAATTATTACAAAAAAATATCTTTTACATACTTAAATGTCTACTAAACTTCGAAACTAACCTCATAATTCAAAAAGTTCTTCTTTTGTTATTCTCAGTATAAATACACATTTATTAATACAAAAATTATATCTAACTATTGTGAAACATTTAATCGAACGTTAAAGTTATTTTCGAATTTTCAAATATTGTCTTATATAACGAAAAAAAATTCGAAAAAAAAGGTTTTTTGGTTTAATAAGCTATAATCTTGATTTTCGAAATTAGGTTTAAATTTTCAAACATTATCTTGTATGTATATGAAAAAAAGTTTTAGCTTAACCCCCGTATTCATAAAAAATTAAAATGTATGTGAAATGCATTTTAAGAAAAATTTGTATGAAAATTTTGGCTTAAAACACATTTCAAACTTATTTTATTTTTTATGAATATGGCAGTTAATGTTTAAATGTTTTTCATTTCATAAAATTAAAAAAACACAATATAAGCAGTTTCAGGCATACAATCGAATACAATCGAATTTGCATTTTCGAACTAGATTTTTTTTAAAGAAAACTAGGAAAAATTAAACAAGAGTCTTTAAAAGGCTCATATTCTATTGAAAAACAGATTTAAACAATATTTCTAATTTTCGAACATGCTCTTATTAACCAAAAAGATTGGTAAATAAGACACAAAAGAAAAATCTAATTTCGAATTTAAGAGAAAACTTGATAAAAACATTTAAGCGTCTATAAAACAACAAATAAATTTAAAACAAAACATTGTTAAAATATTTTGGACACTACATCTAATTACGGACTTAAGTGTGCAATTTCGAAATTTTAAAGAAAAGTCAAAATTTCAAAACTTTGAAAACAATGATATCAACCTAAATGCATGAGAGAGTAACGTTAAAGAACCACAAAGTTTTAAAACTAATTTTCAAGCATGATTTTATTAAATACAAAACTTGAAAACAAATTGTAAAAAGTTTCAAAATAACATAAATTTACAATCAAAACCACTTTCAAACTATATATTATTTAATATTATATATACATATCGTCACCTAAAATGCAAAAGGCCGTAACTACACTTTATGGTTTTTTTACAGGAGAAGGAATAAACGTTATAAATTAAAGACTACTTAAAACTTAATATCCAAATTTTAGATTCAATCTTAGAAAACAAAGACGGATTTGTTTCTAAAAAAGAAATTAATGGAAAAAAGTACTTTTTAAGAAATGTTAGTTACGGCCTTTTATACTCTATTTTTCTGAAACCAAAAATCCGTAACTACAAGAATAAAATTGTGCATAAAATAAAAAAAAAGGTTAAGATAAGAAAATAGTGCTTTAAGGACGTAACTAAAAAAGTTTTTAGGCAAGTGATGTCTTTTTGTATCTATTTATTGTAAGTATTTTAAAACAAAACACAAAATTCCTCATAACTATTAAAAAAAATTATTTAATTTATAAATTTAGTTCGAGAAAATAAAATTAAATTAAAGTGGTTAAGAAAAATAATAACGCAATAACACACATTGAAAGAGAATCAAAGGCAACTTTGTTTTGATTTTTTTCTTGTTTTTTTTTTTTTGGAAAACTGTAGTTACGGCTTTTTGGTTTATGAAATTGTTAACGTTGCAGTTACGGCCTTTTGTTTTCGGAAAAAAAGTCGTTATTTTTGGACGTGTACATGTAAGATTTTCTGTGTAGATGTGTTTCATAATCAATCAAAAAGTCAAATTTGAATTTTTGAGTAGTTACGGCCTTTTGCATTTTAGGTGACGATATGTAGCTTAAGCATTTATTACTTGTAATATTGATTTTTGGCCTAAATGGCTTGATATTACGTAAATAAATACTTAAATATCTAAGCTTAAAGTCCTTTTTAAAACACAAATTATATTATTAAACATTAATTTACCATTTTCAGTCATAAGAGAAGATTTCAAATTTTATTCAATACGAGCTGACCCGACAGACGTTGTCCTGTCCAAATTAGGAAAAATTTTTGCGTTCGATTTTTAAAATCCGTTAAAAAGATACTAACATTTAAAAGAAAAATTAGTAAAATTGATGGAGCCGTTTTTTGATTTTAGGTAAATCGAAAAAAGTGGGCGGGGCAAAATTGTCTTTCCGTTAAAACCTAAGTTGGACCATAAAAATCATTTTAAAAAAAATCGTCCAAATCGGTCAAGCCGTTCTCAAGTTATGCGCTTTATAAAAAAGTGGGCGTAAAAGTAGCCGTGGTAAATTTTTAAAATGGATTAATACGAACATTTGAAAGAAAAATTTGTCAAATCGATGGAGCCGTTTTCTGATTTTAGGTGCAAAATTTTCTTTTCGTATAAATTTAAGTTGGACCATGGCGATCATTTTAAAGAAAAAATCGTCCAAATTATTTATATGTCATTGGTGGTGCAATATGAAAATTGGATTTTGCCACGCCCCTCCGTCCGCAGACCGAAAATCCAAAATCAGACTTCACAGTGTCATCCGCCTGAATAAATTTCAACAAAATCGGCCCAGACGTTTTGGAATCCATACGTTACATACATACATACATACACACATCCTATTTTATATATATAGAAGAAGAAGATAGATAGATATAATAGTTATTTAAGACTATTTTTTATAGTGAATGCTAATTGTAGCTAAAAACATTCTGTTTCAAAATTAAGCTAGATTTTTGATGGTATAAAAATTGACAAAAAGAACTTGCAAAAGTTATGTTAGTGCTGGTTCACACACGTCAAGTTTGAATCGTCAAGTCTTGAGCTTTTAGGAGAGAAGGGCAAAGAGAATGCCATTTCTTTTCCTCTCTCTCCCAAAAACTCAAGACTTGACGAATCAAACTTGACGTGTGTGAACCAGCACTAAGTCTTTTTATAATAAACTCAGATTAGGAAAACACATTTAAACATATTTAAGCATAATTCTAAAATTATTTCGAAATTGTGGTTTTTTATTAAATTGAGAGTGAAATATGAAACAGCTAATCAAGAGCGGTTTGATTATAGTAAATAACTATAATTTAGCGGTTTTAACTCTTTGTGTTCAAGTGTACAACCCTGCTTTACCTAATACGATTTTATACTACAAAGCGTGAGTGTCTTTTTCGTTAGTACCCAGCGGCGAACTTTGCATACCACATCACATCTCTTCAATGAAGTGTTCAATGAATTCAAGCTTACAAGGTGTATGACGGAAGTGTATGAAATTTACAAAAATGAATTTCGTTCATCTTTTACTTTTCCTTGCCCACGAAGTAATCGAGATTGTGTATAGACTGTCTACTGCCTGCTTGCAATGTGTGTGAAGCAGTACTAAGTTTATATTTATTGAATGAACACTTCACTATCCCGCTTACTTTGTGTGCAAGTGGTAGGCGTTCACTCCACAAACCCAGCAATGCATTCGAAAAAGTGTACTAGGTTGTAATTCAGATGGTGTGCATTACTATCTTACTCGTGTCTATCACATCATCGCTTCTGTAATCGACAAATTCGCCCCTGGGTATTGTAAATTAATGAAGTTGCTGAGAGAGGGAGAGAGACAGATACAGTTTCTTCAACTGTTTTATTCTGGGTTATTTAACAAACGTGTTTACTATAGCTTTTTGATGGATTTTTCAACCACAGCGTAGTAAATTTTGGTCTAATACATTTTGTTGTTACAGTGTTGTCAATCTTAGTACTTTAACTAAACTAATAAGATTCACAAGGTCTACAATGGACCGCTACTATTAGCTTAAGAAAGAATTTCGAATAAGGCCAAAAACATCAGATCTTGAATATAAAAATCATATAATTTTTAATAAATTTTATACAATCATTTATAGACATCTTGTGTTACAATTAAATTGAAACAAATTTATAATATTCAATTTAAATTACGAATAATTTTTCATATTGACAAATTTTAACTTTTTGCTATCAAATTAAATTTCATTAAATCTGTTATAAATTATAAAACCAATAAACAATTTAAATTCACACTATTAACAATAATTCTAAAATCCTACTATATCAGTATTAATCCTTTAATTATATACCCACATTGATGAATATGTTAAGCATACTTTAAGGTATAATAATGTATCATACGCAGTTATTTTATTTTATTGACTTATAATTAAATTTAAATTATATGCAAATAGAATTTAATTTCATTTTAAATGAAATTTCTTTGAATTTTATTTGTTTAGTTTTAATTATCAAACCTTCTTACACAGCATTAAGCAAAATATTGTTACACGCTCTTAGGCTTCATTAAAAACAAAATAACACAAAATGTTCTAGTTTGTAATTCTTATTAAATGTTAGTAAACAATTTACAAGTTAAAGAAAAAAAATCCGTTTTAATGGAAAAGAAGCAACAACGATTTAAAAAAAAATGAAAAGAAATATAAGTCAATATTGTTTAGGGGAAATTAATAGCCCAATTTTATAGTATACCTTTTGGCTTTGAGAAAAAAAAAGAAATCAATTAAAATTTACATATAAACCACTTCAAATTTACTTTTAATTTTCCATAGCATAATTTTCAGCTTAATAAAAAAGCCTCTCAATTGCATACCTTAAGAATTTAAAAAAAAACATATAAAAACACTCACCTGCAAATGATCCAGTAAAGTCTCTAGACCCCGGTCCGATATAGACGAACATCTTAGCGATAAAGAATGTATATGTTTCGAAGCCAAAGTAAACGAATGCACCACATCGTAAGCATCATCATCATTGGCTCCTACCAAGGCCAAAGCATGGAAGCCCCTCCTTATTAGGGTATTAAACAATTTCACACGATCCGAAGCGTTCATTTGTCTCAGCTCCCTGCACTGCAGAGTAGGCAGTAGACCCGACCAGTATCGAGGACTACGATATAAAACATCACGCCATTTTGTACACACTTGAGCAAAAACCCGTCGTTCATAGGAGGAGAAGTAGAGAAAGAATTTATTCAAGAAACGATCATCCATCATGAGAATGTCTATGCTGGTTATGGAAGGTGGTAGTTTAGGTAATATCAATGAAGACTGTGTAACAGCCTGGGCCAGTTGGTTGGCCCCCACCCCACCGGCATAAGGATGATGCATATGAGGATTGGGTAACTGTTTGCGCATTTGTAAAGGTGTGGCCGATTGAGACTTTTGAGCTGCTGCCAATCCCATGGTGGTAAATTGAGGAGAACCGGGTATAGTGATATTCATTTGCTTGGCAATTGAAGTCACTGTAGGTGCGGGTGGGGCACCCATTGGAATGCCTGGTACTGTTGGTGGGGATGATGACGATGAATTCATTAGATTCGAATTGATCAACGTTGAATTAGCTATTTGAGAACTTAAGTACTGTTGATGCTGTTGGGACTTCTGAATCATTTGATAACTGGTAACGCTTACAGCAGTATGCTGCTGTGCTGTGGTACTATTGCTGACCAAGGTCTGCTGCAATTGTTGGCTACTACTTGAAGTTTGTGTACTGCTAAGAGTACCAGCTCTTGAGGGTTTATCGGGCGTAGTTGCGGCTGTTGTGCTTGTACTGTTATTTGTAGTTGAGAGATTGGAATTTGTTGTATTGGAATTAGAGTTAGAGCTGCTGGACGATGAATTGCCACCGCATAAAGCGTTCGTTACACGCTCCATTACAGAAGTTTTACCCGTTGCCGAAGAGGACGATGATGAAGACGAAGACGTAGAGTTCGTTGAGCTGGAACTGTTTGAAGATGAAGATGACGAGCCTCCTCCGCCACCACCCCCACCTCCCGTTGAGTTGTTACTATTGTTGGAGCTGCTATTGTTGCTATTGCTGTTACTATTGCCATGATGATGTTTCGAACGCAAGCCGAGGCCGTTAATACGCTTGGAGAGTTCAGCGGACGCACGTTCGACCACGCCTTGCGCCGATATCGAGGACATGGTATGCTGAAATAAATTCACTTTGCCGCTGTATTGTTAACAACGGCGACAGGATTTTTTTTTAAATGAATCTTTTATTTCAGTTTTTTTTGTGTCTTTTAATTTTACTTTAAAATTCTCATTAGACTTTAAAAAAAATTTGCAATTGTTCAAGGAATTTCATGGGCAACTTGAAATTTTTCGAATGAACTTAACTTCACGAACTTTTTGAAAGAGTTCTTTTATGGTTTGCTTATTACTAAACGAATCTCTAACAAAATGTTTGGTTTATAAGAACTTTTTAAAGAAAAGTTTCCAATGTCCAGCTTACTTTCACAAGCAAAAAGGCTTTGTAGTTTTAAGTAACATAAAGCTTTTTAAAAATATATAGTCGTTAGCTTTTTAAAAAGCAGTACAGTCTTATTAACTTAAAAGCTTTTTTTAAGTTTTACAATATGATAGCCACAATGCTTTTCTGGTTCCAGAAGTGCTTTTAGCTTTTCAGAAATTCCCACTTTTTCTCAAAAATCTTTCCACGGTTGAGCGTTTTTCGGTTCTAAGGCTTTATTTTTTAATTTTGGCTCCAATTCTTGCGAGTTCCTTAATTCAGCTTTATTTCCCTCTTAAAAAAGCTTCCATAAAGCTTATATCTTCTTAAAGCTTTTTCTCTCTTACAAAGCTTTTAAGCTTAAACAAGGTTTAAAGCTTTTATTTAGCTTTTTTTTTGTCCCAAGCTTTTGGATTTTTTTTTTTATCTCCAATTCCTGCAACTTTCTTAAGGCAACTTTTTTCTCTTTTGACTTTGCGCTTAAATTCTGCTTTATTGTATTTTGAACATCAATTTTAAAACTTTTTTGCTTAATGTTTTAAATCTTTTTAAAATATCTTAGCACTTTTTTTGTAATTCTTTAAAAAAAAAACTTTTTTACAAAAACTTGCTTTGAGTTCTGTTTTTATGGCCTGTAGTTCGATTTTACTCTTTTAATTAGCAGAATAATTAAGTTGTATTCTTTAGAAGTTAGTTGCCTTGAAAGATAATAAAAGTAAAGAAAAATTATATTGTTAGTTTTATTTTAGCATTTTACGCCCGCCAGCTTTTATAACTTTTGATAGGATAAAGGGGAATCAAAAAGTTGAGGTTTTTAAATTTTTTTATAAGTTAAAATTTTATTCTAGCTCTTGTTCAGTGCTGTTTCAGATTAGTTCTAGTTAAGTTGGGTTATAATAGAATGATGGTTCTGTTTAAGTTAAGTTCAGTTTTACTCATTCAATTTTTTTAAAGTTTTACACTTATTATTGCCCAACCCTTTAACTTTGTTATTCTTAGAAATCTAAATTTTTTAATTTTATTCTTCTAAATAAACTTTTATAATTATATAAAAACATTTTTGTGTTTCTTGAACCTTTTTGCTTATTCAGCACATCTCATTATAAACAAAAACTTTTTCAAATTAACAATTATTTTTGTAAATTAAATTTTAAATATAAAAGATAATTTAAATAAAATCTAACGCTAAACAAAATTTAATAGTTAAAGATCCCCTAAGGTATGCTATAAAGTTTTAAATGTAATAAACAGCTAAAAGTATGACTTGATTTGTTTTTCTTTGCAACAAAAACTTTGAAATCATTCATCTCATTTTGTGATTTTGTTGTTTTTTTTTATTAGCCTTAAACAAAAGAAATTGTTATTTTTTTGTGTTGTTATAAGAATAGAAGTTGTTATTTTTCTTATTATTCATTTATTGTTATTATAACAAATGTTTTCTTTCAAAATACAGGCGTATAAGTACATGGATATAAAATAAATATAAATAATTTTCCACTACTTAAGTTTGTTGAAAAGAAAAATGCTAAAAATATTGAATAATAAATAATTATAATTACATACAAATTTAAAAGAAATGGATGAACATTAATGTTAAGATACTGGGGTCTAATTACCGCATACGATATCGAGCAAAATTGATAGAAATTTTTTATTTTGGTATTATGACTCTCGATATTGAATGAAATGTATCGTAATTTGAGATGATAGCATTCGATATCGAGTAACCAAAGACATTACATCTCTCTAGTTTTCATTCGATACGTCAGTGTCTATCGTATGCAGAAAAATACGATAGTTTAATCGATACGATAGCTTACTCGATATCGAATGCGGTAATTAGGGCCCTGGTTTTGAAATGTTCTGGAGTTTCTAAACAACATTGAAAATTTTAATTTCTCTTAGCAACTTTGCTTTAAAAAAAGTGGCTTTTAAATTAGAAAAGTTGCTCAGTTTCTAAGCAGCATTTATTTAGAAACTTTAATAAGTGTGTGTCTGAGCATATGTATTTTCTTTGACTTAACTTTTTAAGTGAAATTTTTTGGAGAAGTTGGTTATTTTTATAGCAAGTTTTTCTTGGAAATATGTCTCAGTTGGAACTCTTTAAAAAGTTTCCTACTTTTAAGGTGACATTTCTTTAGAAAACTTGCTTAGTATGAAAGCAACATTTGTTTAAACAAAAGTTGCTAAGCCGCAGTGCTACATATTAGTTGCTTATTTTTGAATCAAGTTTTCCTTGGAGATATATTTCAGTTTCTTAATGCCGTATTCATAAAAATATTTTAAATTTAATAAAGGTTTACAAAACAAATTTTGTTATGAAAATTTTACTTAATAAACGCTTATTTATGTTAAATTTTAAATTTAATAATTGTTTATGAATACGGGGGTTAGTCTTTAAGCAACATTTCTTTAGAACAATTTATTAATTTCTAAGCAAGATTTCCTAAGCAATATTTCTTGAAGAAATTGTTGTGTAGTTTGAAAGCAATATTTCTTTAGAAAAGTTGCCAAGTCTGAAAGCATAATTTCTTTAAAAAAAGTTGCCTTATTTGCAAAACCTCGTACAGACGGTGGTTAGATCTTACAAAATGTAAGGGGTGGCAATGTAATGACAACATACTGCCAAAGGAAAATTTTGCTGTTATAATGGACCCTCAATGCTTTTTCTGACAACGTTGTCAAACAGAAATTTACCCGTTCAGACGGTTGTAAAACATTTTAAACAGATTTTACTGACAACATTGTTAGATCTTACCACCGTCTGTACGAAGCTTAAGTGACATTTCTTTAGAAAAGTTGCTTAGTATGAAAGCAATATTTGTTTTAAAAAAAAAAAAGTTGCTTAGCCGCCGTGCAACATTTAAGTTCCTTATTTTTTTTATTTCAAGTTTTCCTTGAACATATATTTCAGTAAGTAATTTTACTAAAATAATTTTTCTAAGCAAGATTTTCTTAGCAATATTTCTTGAAGTTGTATAGTTTTTAAGCAACATTTCTTTGAAAAAGTTGCCCAATTTCTTAGTGACATTTCTGTAGAAAAGTTGCTTAGTCTGAAAGTAAAATTTCTTTAAAAAAAAAGTTGCTTAGCCGCAGAGCAACATTTCTTTAGAAAAGTTGCTTAATTTCTAAGCAAGATTTGCTTTACAAAAGATTTTCTTTTAAAGTCAATTTACTTATGCTCGATTTTCTTATTAATTTTAAATCAAATTATTTTTTATATATTTTTTTATGTATTTTTTTTTTATTTATAGTAAAATAAATTAGAATTGTTGTTGTTGATTTTTGTATTTACCGAATTTTATCTCTTTTAGTGGTATGTACATGGCCTTGCACATTAATTTTTATGTAGGCCATTACGTACATTTTTTCATAGCTCCTATAAGTAGGTCAGGGTTGTTTAACACAACAAAAGTAGTCCTGTGTACAATTAATAGTATGGCCAGCTATAAAACTACATATTTATTTTCGTTAAAAGTTTTCGTTAAAAGAATGATTGAAAGACAAGTGACAATAAAATTTGCATAAAACGTTGCATACTTAAGGGCTATAAAGAATCCTTAGTGGATTAGGCATAGTCCATTCGTCTCAAGGGGGGCTAGAAGGTAATACAAGTCGTACATGTTGTGACGAAAATGCTTCTCTGATCTAATGAATGTTTAAAAACTTCCAAAATATGTACAATAAAAACTTATCACAACATGGTTGTATTTTCCTCAAAATACGTACGACTTGTGTGATCGTGTTAACTACCCAAATAAACAAAGATTGGTAACATGTATGTATATCCCATACAAATTACACTTTTTACCGTCACTTACGTGAAGAAAACGTAATCCTGGGGCCTAATTACCGCATTCGATATCGAGTAAGCTATCGTATCGAGTTAACTATCGTATTTTTCTGCATACGATAGACACTGACGTATCGAATGAAAACTCGAGAGATTTAATGTCTTTGGTTACTCGATATCGAATGCTATCATCTCAAATTACGATACATTTTATTCGATATCGAGAGCCATGATACCAAAATAAAACATTTCGATCAATTTTGCTCGATATCGTATGCGGTAATTAGACCCCTGTTATAAACTGTAACGAATAACGGAAGAGTTATGATGAATTACAAATAACTTTCAAATGTGTTTTCAACTTGCTATACATATTTATGCTCCATAACTGGCCATACTTTATATGCAAACCATACTTTATATACTCCAAATAAATAATACTATCGCAATTATTGGTGGAGGATAAGAAAGATTCAAGATTTAACTTAATTTATGTCGGACTTTTCTATTTTTCCAGTATTTTCTAAAACGAAATACTGGGCTTTAATTTTCTTTAACAATAATTTATTGAAATATTTTTATTCACAATTATGTACCTTCATTTTCTCAACTTTAAATACTTATTTCAATGACAATTAGCTTGTTAGAAATTAATTCTATTTAGGTAATTTAACAAAATAGACAATTTTAACTTTTATTGTACAAATACTTTTTAAATAACTTTAAATTGAGTTAAAAAAAAGTTTTCTAAAAATTTTATATTTGAAAAGACGCAACTCTCGTCTTTTTGTTTTTGTCTATCGTTCTTTCTCATTTTCTCTACCTGTCTATGAGTAGCAAAAAAAAATGTCTCATTAAAAATAATGATTTGAAAATGTGTCTGCATTTGCCAGAACAATTTTAGGGGGTTTTGTTTAATGGAGAAAACAAAATTTTATATCTTTTTGTTTTCTAGAATAAAAATAAAGGTGGTTAATTAAGTTATGTATTCAATTTAGTTAAAAGGTTAAAAACAATTTTAAGTTCAATTATAAAAATAATTAAATAAAAAAAATTTGTATGAAATTTATAAATAAAAAAAAGCCGTAGGAACACAATTGCACCGTATGAACGTAGTAGAATACGACGTAGATACGTTGTCAAATGAAAACATATAATATTTTATACAAAGACACACAATAGTTGGCGTAAAGGCGTAACTACGTTGGCTTAAATCTAATTATTTTTATACGACAGTTGCGACCAAGGCGAGTTCCTTTTAATAATTATAAGGGGCTGACTTTGAAAGTTTCGCCTTCCTACATGAAGGGGTAGGTCGTTCGATAGCTTGTGGAGGGGGCTAATCAGGCGTAAACCGTGAATATTTTGAGGCCAAATGATTCCTCATCAGAGGCTTTGCTGATGAAGGTGTTACTCAAACCAAAATAAATAGACTAACGAGTTACTTAAGCACCTTAATAAATGCATGCATACACAATGTGTATTACACATATTAATATGGAATTAAAACTTTTTCTTCAAGACTAAAGGTGCATGTGGACGACATGTTTTTTACATCTGACTTGTCAACTTTTCAAGTCACATGTAATTGTGCATGTCTGTCAAAATGGCTGTTTTACAGAAGGTTTATAATATTCGGTCACAAACGTACATGTAATTTGCTTCTGACATTGTCTCTGTTTTTTCCCATAGTTGTTACAAAAACCAAAATAAAAACGCCGCCACGAAAGTTTGTATTTACGCCGTTAAATAATTTAGCCATCTTAACATATTTTTCTTTTAATTCAAAGATACCAATTTAGGATATTATAATGAAACGGTTTTTATATATATATATATGTAATTACATAAATTCTATTCAATGGTGCGATGATTATATATATTTCAGTATTGTAAAATATCAACTTCAGCCGGCTAATGATTCCGTCAATAGTGGACGCCGCTGCCGGTTTCTTCACGGCATAGATTTCTGATGTCAGATGGTTTGTCAGAAGAAAATAGAGCACGCTCTAATTGAAATTTTGACAGATGACTTTGCATCTGACTTCTACAGAAGCAAAGTTTAAAAGGTAACACACGACATGTTTGTATTTTGCAGTGGTAAATTTGACATGTCAGATGACAAAAACATGTCGCCTTTAATCATAAAGTTTCTCTGGCTATTTACTTCTTATGTTAGTTGATACCCAACAAACATGAAGGTGTATTTTTGAATTCAAAATTTTTTTGACAGCAACTTCTTTTCTCAAACGACAAATAACGGTATGCGAATATTGTTAAAAACAATAAGCGGGCAGTTTTTTCAAATTGAGAAATGCATTTATTTTCAACTTGCTTTCAAATAAATAAAATGTTGTTTGTAATAAGGGGTTTTCCCGCACTTTTGGTACTCAAGGAAAAGCGGAAAAAAATTCGTATTCCCAGGATTTCCGTCCAAATTTTTTTTATTTATTTATCCAACATAGATTTACTCGAAATCACACCACTAAATTTCTTGCAGATCGAGTCATAATTTATCATACGTCCCATATAAAAAAAACTCTCGGAAATAAGGCAACAAATATTGTGGTGAAATTTTGTTGGATAAAACATCTAAAAACACGAGTCCCACATACATTTACTTTAGTTTAAAAAAAAATAAAATTTTGTTCCAGAAAATCCCGGTATCAAATTCTAATTATAATAAAGGGTGTTTCTTATAGAGTGATACAAGCTTAAATCGAAATTAAGCAAGAAAACATTTTTTTAATATCAAACGGGCTTTATTGGAAAAGAAATTTTATGAAATTAATCATTTAATATCGCAGCCATTTGGCCGCCACGACTGGCGCGTAGAAGGCGCAATCTGGAACACCAATTTTCCACAACTTTTCGCATTCTAACCATCATCGTTTTTAAAGTCATATGGGCTAATGACTCAGCGAGCCCATAAAGCGCACCAAACAGTAATTTTGTGGTTTTTTTCTGTTAGGACCAGCACTCAGGGGATGAACCCTACTAATGCATTGCATTGTGTTGGAACTAGGAAAATAGGTAGTGGGAAGGAGGATAGAGGGAGAAGTGTTTGTGAACATTCGATTTGAACTTAACCATGTTGTAAGTGAGAGGGAAGACTTCTGCAGCAAGGTTATTCTACATACGAACAGTCCGGGAAAAAACGAATTCTCTCTGTAATGCGTTGTACGATTCACCTGCCAATCGACCACATAAGGATGGGTTCTTGAGGAAAAACGTGTATTACGAGCAAAAGTACGGGTTTCGGGAACCAGATCCCTAATTTCAGCAGAACATTCCAATGTAGAAACGATAAAACTGGCACGCGTTGCTCTGGTGTAAGTGGAAAGCAAACTAACTAACTAACTGTTTTGTAAATTCACATTTCTTTTTATTTTATTTTTTCGTTATTATCAAAAATAAACTGTCAGCTAAGCGTTCGGCACCTTCACTGTTGGTGAAAACTAAAATAGCGTTCTCTCCGTCCTAAAATTCTGGGATAACAATTAATAACAAATAGAAAAAAAAACAATTTTTGGAAAATGTTTATATTCACATCAATATCAATTTTTATTCAAGTATCAAAACCAAACAATTTAAAAAGGTTTCAGAATTGTGCTTGATGTCAAATGGTTCAAGTCATTTTATATCAAAGGTTTGACTTCATGTTTGTTGGGTTTGCTTTTACATATAAACATACAAAAAAAAACTGATATAGTTTTTATTTTTTCGTTTTATTAAACTACAGATCCCTGCAATCAAAAATGGCGACTTTATTAAAGAAATTCAAACGCCAAGTACACCTTGTTGTAAATAATTTTGTAAAGTTTTTTTTTGCTTCTCCTGGTGAAAAGTATTTTTACGCCCTTTTGCATTTTAGGTCACGATATGTATTTATATATAAACTATATGTTTTTGGTTTGATGTACACAACATAAAACTTTATTTGTAATCAAATTTTATGAATTATTATTTCAACTAAAGTGCCTGCCTGCCTGGCTGGTCTTAAGGTCAACGAACCATTTGTATAGTTTTTTTTATATTCTTCATTATAAGCATTTTGTTTAAATAAAATATTACTCCAAATTCTTTAGAAACAAATAAAAACCTGGGAAAAACATGACCAGAAAATACCGGGAAAAAAAAAACAAAAAAAAACTCTTACCAAAAAACACTATTTAAAATGGCTATTTTGAAAGGTGTATAAAAAAACAGTAAATGCTTTTTTTGGCTTTAGTTTGCTCCAGCGTTACCACCAACAAAATTCAAAATTATACTTATGACGAAGCAAAATGACCCCATTTAAATGAAATCACACTTGAAAATAAATTTAAAAAGTTTATTTGGTATTTTTAGATCGGCGTTTAATGGGGAAATGCCATATAGAAGTAAAATTAACTCAAATGAAACTAAAATACTCGAACTGCCTCTGTCTCAAATATAGAGAAAATTCAAAGGCGCCAAAGCGAATTTCTGCAAATCATCACATCCGCTGCCTGGAGTGTAAAAAACTCGAATATTCTCGAAGACCTCGATATGCCATCAGTAAAAGCTATGATCACAAAGAATTTAATAAAATGTTTTAAAAGGCTTTTTTTTGTATCCAAATCTTCTAGCTCGATATATTTAAGATGATGGCAGCCACACTCGCTTAAGGAGAAGTGCTACTACAGGACTTTTTCAATCAGAAAAAAGCGTTAAGCAACCATGTAAACGGGAAACGTGATTAGAAAAATTTTCGTCCGGCATTGGAAAAACGCACACTTAAGAATTAAAATAAGTGTTGAAACAGAACTGAGTCATCGACTTTAGGCAAATATCCTCAAGTTCATAATTAAATCATCGCCAGTCTCTTTAAATTCTCTCTCTTATTTCTTTTTTTCTTTTATTCTTATTGTTCTTTGCTAACAAAACGTATGAATTTTAATGAAAGTGGCAGGCCTGCAAGCGCTTAAAGAAGATCGGTGAAGGCGGAAGCAGTAAGTATGGGTTAAAGCTGGAGTGAAGTAAAGTATTTAGCCTTAAATAGATCTGAATAGAATAACATTGTTCGGCACTGTGCTTCTCTCAGGAGTTAAAAGGAATACATAATAATAACAATGAAGCTCATATTTATGGAACTCTAAGAGTTTAGGAAGGCGCCATTCTTTATGAAGCTATTGCAAAACTAAAGAGTATTTGTATAGACGTATAAAACTTCCAATAGGGATATAAATGTGTTTGGGTTTTTTTTTTGGTTTACTTTGGCAAATCATTGTGCAAAGACTTACATCAGAACCACCTTGACAAAACGTGGAAATTTATTTCCAAAATTCGCGCTTTGTTCGCCAAACTTACAAAGCACTTCGTCAAGTTTACCTGATCAGCTAATACGCAATACTATGGATCGATTCATGACCAGATTAACTCTGGGATAAAATTCATACAAATCGAGCCGGTACAAACGGACAAAAGAAGCAATCGCCGCTGTAGACATGAGTGTGACAGAGGACTCGAATTTACCGATCCAACGCCGTTCTCAGCAACTCGGTATTTGCCTGTTCACTTCTTGGAAAATTCTAAGGAATTCATATAAGATCCAAATGGTGCAAGAACTGTTCCATGAATGGACTTAAAATCAATCAGATTTTAACGTCAAGTCATTTTCAGCGATAAGGCACATTTCTGGCTTAACGGGTGTAAAAATAAGCAGAATTGTCATTTTTGAAGAGAGCACAATCCTCTTGCGACTCCAAAACATTCCATAAAAAAATCACTGTTTGGTGCGGTTTACTTGCCTTTAAATATGTAAATAGCGCTTGGAACAGGAAGATTATTCGTGATTTTGTTCAAGTCATTGCAAATCATTTGAAGACAGTGCCCCAGGCCCCTACAGCGCGTGAAACCATTCCTATTGAGCCAAACATTGGAGACCGAATTATCTCAAGAAATGGACCTGTGAATTGGCGAAATCGTTCGGTGATTTGACACCTTTGGACTACTTTTTGTGGGGGCACGTCAAATCTCTGGTCTACGCTGATAAGCCAGCCACGATTGATCATTTAGAAGCCAACAATCGACGCACTATTCTCAAGATAAGGCCGGGTATGCTCACAAAAGTGGTGCAAAATTGGACCGACAGAATGGCGTTCAAAATTTTTAAACATTTAATGCCATGAAATTTGTCAGCTGACAAAGACAACATTTTAGTCATTCCATTGAATTTGTTGTGCTTTATTTGCCTCTAAAAAAACACCCTTTATAATTAATGACATCTAAAACGGTATATATTTTAGTGTTTTAAATTGTATTGTTTTAAAACGAAAAAAATATTAAATTACACGCTCTATCCACGATAGTAAAAATTGCACCCAATTCAGTTAATTATCCACGAAGTGGCAACATTGCTTTAAAAAGGCTATAAAGAGCATGAAAAAGAAAAAGAGAGACAAGAGGAGACCACTAGTTTAAAGCGGTGTTGTTCATTTTGACTAGTGTTGGTTTGTGTTATTATATATTTAGTAGTTTTAAAGTATTTTTTTACTTCTTTAAAAAGGTGTAGTTATTTAAAAACCTTCATATTTTGTTTACTTTATTTATTTTTTAGTAAATAACCCAGCAAAAACTAATGCTTTCTCGGAAGCAGTAATGTAAGGGAAAATTTGGAGTGAAGCGCTATGAAATATTACATGATTTTTGTTTGGGATTCCTGGCGTAAAAGCTCTGCTGTAGAGATCTGAAGAACGCCTTTTTCATGCTTTGAAAACTGACATGATTTACGTGTACATATTAAGTAAGTGAACAAAATTAAGCTGTGAAAAAATTTTTATTTCAGCGCTTAAAATTTTTTTACAAATCTAAAATAATTTGGAATAAAAGGGTTATAGTTTTATAACAATTATGTATGATTTGTGTACAATTAAGTTAAAATTTTTTATTTTTTATCAAAAGAATAAATGATTTCACTGCTTTAAAAAGCAGTAGAAAATTATACATATCTTAAAAAAACTAATAAACAGCGATTCTCTATTAGTATTTAGCACCGCATTTAAGAATTCTTACAGCAGTAGAGTAAGGCAGTAATTTTTAGAAGCCAAAAAGGAACCTGTTGGGAAACACGTATACATACGTTTATTGTTTCCAAATCTTAAAAAATTTTTCCTGGGAACGCACAAAATAAATTAAATAATTAAGAGAGGGTAAAAGGGTGTGTAGGCTCACTTAGTTGATTTTTAATTAGCTAAAAAGTTTGAAAATATAAAAGGAAGCAACTTGTTAATGTTAGTGATTGAAGGAAATTAAATATACATAATGCCAAAAAGTTGCTAACTTATAAAAATGTTTAAATGAAAGCATTGAATGACGTGAATTCACATTAAAACTTCCTTCAAAAACTTTTTTATTTAAGGTTTTAGCCCCTTTTTAACAAAAAATATTTTAGAGGTTAAAAATTTTCAACAAAAAAAAATCGTTTATAAAAACAAATTTCTTTAAAAAAAAATCCTTTGATGTCAAGTACACTCGAATTATTTTAAAATTTTTTGTTTAAAATAAAATTTTTTTAAAAGAATCATTTTTCCAATAGAAAAATTATATAAAATTTTCAAAAATCGTTTCTTTAATCAAATGTATGCAAAATATTTTTATAAAAGGGTCATTTTTTTCTCAAGATAGGAAAGTCTTTTATACATATTTGGAGAAAATTTACTTTTATGGTCCATTAGTTTGACATATATTAATGACACAAATTATTTTTAGAAATGTTGCTTGTCAAGCATGTGAAATTCTAAAAAAAAATGTTTTTCAAGCAAGTGATTTTTATGTCAAGCATATAAAAACTCTGTAAAAATGTTACTAAGTAAATGCTAGTTTACACTATTATACTTTGTATTAATAATGGCAAAAATGCAATCTGTCATTAAAATGACAAGTATTACGAAAAAAAATTTAACATCCCATACGAATTCATCGTTTTTTTTTTTAATTTTTCAAAACAATAATACTTTTCATTTGATCAGGGTTGCATTTTAACAAAAGCATGTTCATGTGTGAGAGTTTGACTAAAAACTGTAATGTTACATTCAATTCTTTGACAATCGCAACAAAACTTGTTAGATTTCTATCTCACAAATTATTATGGAATAAGAAAGACTTGTGTGATAGTGTTAACTAGCCTTAAAGAGTACTTAACACTATCACGCAAGTCCTACGTAATTTGAGGAAATACAACCCTGTCATTATAAATTGGTTTTATTTTTGAAAATTTTCAAATAAAAATTAGATCAGGGAAGCATACTAAAGACTTTGTAGGATAGTGTATAACGGCCTTTAGGGCCCTTTCACACTATTCTACAAGTCATAAGATTTTTGGTCTCACAAAATCCTGATAATTTTTGGTCTGAAAATTGTTAATTACATTTTGCGTTCACACTTTTTTACGTCAAATATAAAGAAAAAATTTTGTAGAATAAAAAAAGCTGTTCAGCTTGTAAAATGTTGGCCCCTTTTACCGATATTTAAATTAAAAAAAGGAAGTGAGCAGCTAAAATCATAAAACGTAATATTTCTTAAATATTTAATCTTTTTTATTCTGATAATGGCGGCAAAATATTTAACAGCTGCTTTTAAGGAAGAGTTGTTACGATCGTTACTTTATCATACTTTTTTCGTCTGCATTTATATTTTTTTCAAGAAATATGTTTAAATTTTCCATCCCTGATTTTCTTCTTATGGTTCTATTAAAATACAACTCTGATAAAATATAAAAAATCTTAAAGCCCAACTATAATGTGCATAAAAGCCTTTTCACACTTGTCCACATTTAACATCTACCATCAATTTGCGAAGATGTTGAAATTTTCCCATAAGAAATACGAAGGGCTAAGAATAAACAATTTTTAACATCTTAACAAGATGATCCAAGCTCCCTTTGTTCCCTTTAACATTTTTCGATTTTTTTTAGTTTCATCACTAAAAAAATGTCTGCAATTTATATTATTAATGTGGCAGCACTACCAAAATGGCATTGAACTTGAAAGCAGCGTTACCATTTGTCAATTTTTCACTTTTTTGTTTAATTTCTTTTTTTATATTCACCCCTATCGTGAATTATTTTTCCCTCGTTATTTTTCCCCTTTTCACATATTTGCGATCATGAAAAACTCCCATGATAAAAAAGGTAATTCAAAGGAGAATAATAACGTGAAAAAATGTGCACGGGAAAAAATCCCCTTATCGTGAAAAGTTTTTTCCCTCGTAATTTGTTCACGTTTTCCTTACATTTTCTAACTTTATTTTTGCTAGGGAACACAACATGTATGCAAGTAGTTTTTTTTATATATTTTAAGAGCTATTTCCGTTAATAGGGCACAAGCCAAAATATTTGTCAACAAAATGCAAGACAACAAGTCGATTGTCTGCGGAATTGTGAAGCTTCCGAAAGACATGGTGGCAGAATAAAATTTAAAAAGTGCAAAAAACTATCGTTGTAATCAAACTATCCCTCCAATACTTAATATTTTGCTTTATCATTATTAAAAATAAATACGTGTATATTTTTTAACAAAAATTTCATTGATTTTTAATTTTTTTCATCTTTATTCTTTGGACTGGAACTGATAGCGTGAACAATTTTTCACATGAGATTCACGATTGCTTTTTCCCCTTTGAGGGGAAAGAAAATTTAATGGGAAGAAAAATTCCACTTGTTATTCACGATAGGGTTGATTATCAAACAATATTAATTCCAAATACATTTTCTTTTTAGTGTTTGGCACTTTTGTAGAAAAAAATTTTTTTTTCAGAAATGGTGACGTTTTATTATTGATGGTAAATGTTTTACTTGGCGTTTACATTTGCCAGTACTGGCAAGACAGTAGCGATACATGCAAACCTTTTCACTAATACATGCACACTTTTCCAACTGTCTTGTCTACTATCTAGCAAATTTTGCAGACAGTAAAATTGGACAGTGATTTGACATTTGCTAACACTAATCTAAAGTTTTTTGAGCAAAAGAGAAAAAAAATCAAAATGTAAAAAAAAATTAAACATATTTTGCTTTGATTTTTTATATTTTAGTTAAGTTTGTTCACACAATAAAGTTATTTAAAGCTTTATTAAATTTGTTTAGTTTATACAAAATACGTTTAGCTGAACTTGCGCTGCAACATTCACGTTTGACATATTTTTAAAAGTGAACTGTCTTAACTACTGTCTGCACGCCTACGTCACGGAGACAGTTAGTAGAGTTTTTGGCAACTAATATGTATTTTCTTACTGTCTTGCCAGTACTGTCAAATGTAAAGGCTGTGTTAAGTGTGAGCACATGTTTCACATTTTCAACATCTTCCATGCGTTCCTCCGAAATGTATGCAAGTGCACAAAGGGTAAACCCTGGTTTAAGCAACTGTTGATCAAATGTGTCAAACCATATTGAGCTGAAAAAAAGATTCAGAACGCTTTAATTGAATTAAGCAAAGTGGAAACTAATCAAACATTCCATGCTGAATAAGATGATGTTGTTTTTTGTTTAATGCATTTAAGAAAGAGGCTTTTTCTTAACTTTTGACAGTTGTTTTGAAAAATTTCTTAAATAAGGTCAAAGCCATACGACTGTCGAATTTTTTTAAGTATTTTTTTGGCCTTTGATAATAAATTGTTTTCCCAATGCATGTATTATATGCATCAAAGAGAGTTATGCTTCTTGCTGCCAATTTGTTTGGATTTAGTTTTTGCAGTTAGTTTATAAAAAACAACTAGCTAGGCTGATACGTATACTTGTTCTGAGCACCCTGTCTAATAGATTTAAGTTTGCACACAAATTTTACTTAATTGCATATCGTCAAATAAAATCCAAAAGGCTGTAAGTGACAAGAAATTCAAATTGGAATCTTTGTATGATTATGATATAATTAACCAAAATTCGTTAAAACCAATCAAAAAGTAATACTCGTGTACGTTCGAACGTTAGATTTTATGTTGCAGGCTACAAGCTACAATTATACGTATAAGTCTTCAATTCAAAATTAATATACAATTTTAAAAATTTGTACGAATCAGATTAAAGAGGAACACCAAATTGTTGCTTGATATTACATTCCGTGCGACATTGTTTACTCCACAAACTTCTCTTCAACCAAATCTTCTGTTTCATGTGCGACATGTCACACGGTCTGAATCAGGTAAAAGTTTTAAATATTTTGATGCTTACGGCCTTTTGGATTTTAGGTGACGATATGTAAGTATATTAACTTACGTATTTTTACTAAAGTTTTTTTTTTACAAAAGGTGAGAAAAAACGTTCACATTATTTTAACCAAATATTTGTAGCCGAAAAATGAGCAAACAAAAACTTTGTAAGAAAATGTTGCTTAACATATTATTTGAAATTTACAAAAACACAAACACACACAACCCACCCAACCCCCGCACTCACACATACTCCTTCTTTTATATGTACGAAACCTTAACAAACTTCATATTGTCAAACTACAATTTAAGGTTTTGTTATTTCAAATTTAAATCCTTTTTATCTGTGACAAACCAGAAAGTTTCATTTTTTAACTGAAGATTAAATTAAAGGCGGAGGAGAAAATGACATTTCTGTTAAGAAAAATTTTAAATGAAAAAAAAGTAAATAGTAAATCCACCCACAAAAACGAAAAGTCGAAAAAGAATGGTACAAAACGACGATATTTTTTTTAAATATAAACCAAGTTGCTGAAGTAGCAAAAAAAAACAGTTTTACGCGTGAAAAAGGGAAATTCACAACAATTTTTTGGGGTTTTCTTTAAAACTAAAAAGTTTTTGGCTACCTAAGTACAGTTATATCATCGATTTTATTTGAGCCTTTCCCACAAATCCTCGGTCGAACTAGACCTTCGTATAGGAAGGCAAAGAGTTTCTAGAAGCTGGTCCAGAGTATATTGCTCCAACAGTCACTTTCGATTTTTTTCCTTCGTTCTCTTCCGGATAAAAACACGTTGAAATTTTTTGATTATAAACGATTGCATATGGAAGAACTAAAACTCAGTAGGTACCCTGCGGGAAATTTGTGTCAATATTTCCAACAGACTGGTCCTGGGATTTGTGAAAATAGAACAAGTACAAAAAGAAAGAACTCATGACCAGTGAATGGATAACCAATCATTTAACTGGTTTATGAAGAACAAAAAGTTAGAAAAAGTAATGAATTACAGTCAGTACAGTCTTCACCGGTACTGTGACACATTTTTGGGACTTTATAAATTTTGGTTCTTGAATTTAATTCTAGAACTTGTTTTATTGAAATAATACTACATTGTAGTAACTGACACTAAACACGTTCAATGAGAATAGACGTGTGACTGGTCAAATGGTGTCAATTGACCCCCTCCAATGACAACCCCATGTAAAAGTCTTATTCATAAAAAGTGTTAGAACTAGAACAGGTATCTAATTTGTACTAATTTTTAACAAAAACAATAGTTCATTATATCGAGTGGAACAGTCTTTTCGTTGTAGAAACTCCGCCAAACGTTTTGACATATACTCGACTAGCTTCGACGTCTTTTGAACGGAAATTTTTTTTCATTGCTCAATCGTAACATTTTTTAATGTTTCTTTGAAAGAAATATTGCGCTATCGAATACGTCAACCCAAAAAATCCCATAAATGTTTTATCGGATTTTAAGCTGTTGTGTGACATAATAGAGTAGCCGAAGCTTCGTTTTATGAGCAAACTGTTTACATTTGTATAAAAATGATTGCTTTTCAACATTTTACGGGAAATGCTGACAAAACTCAGAAAACAACTCAACCCACAGAATTTCTTTATGGGAAATCGTAAGTTTTTTTTTAAATAAATATGGCAACACCGTTGATATTTGTATAAAAAACAATTGCTTTTCAACATTTCACAGGAAATGCTGACAAAACTCATAGAAAAAACTCAACCCACAGATTTTCTTTTAGGGAAATCATAAATTTGTTTAAATAAATATGGCAACACTGTTTACATTTGTATAAAAAACGATTGCTTTTCAACATTTCACGGGAAATGCTGACAAAACTCATAGAAAAAAACTCAACCCACAGATTTTCTTTATGGGAAATCGTAGGTTTTTTTAAAATAAATATGGCAACACTGTTTACATTTTTATAAAAAACATTTCACGGGAAATGTTGACAAAACTCATAGAAAAAAACTCAACCCACAGATTTTCTTTATGGGAAATCGGGAAGTTTGTTTTAAATAAATATGGCAACACTGTTTACATTTGTATAAAAAAATGATTGCTTTTCAACATTTCACGGGAAATGCTGACAAAGCTCATACAAAAAACCTCAACCCACAGTTTCGAGATAGGGAGATGTTATATCATGTCTCGATTCTGTGGTTAGATTTTAACAATATTTTAATGCTAAATCTAAGAATTCCTAAATATCTTAAATCTTTGGTTATTCATTGCATGTTTGATATTTACTGCATGCCCCCCGATTTCGAATAAAAATTAATTCGCTAAACTTACATTAAAAGCAAAAACGAATTTTAAAATTTCGTTTTTGTTTTAAATTTTAGTCAAGCGAACGAAATTTTCGTTGAAAATCGAGGGACAGGCAGTTTAAACAAAAAGTTTACCGCTTTCTGGATTTTTAATTTTAGAAAAACTTTTTTTATATTTCTGTATTACTTAAAACATTAATTATAATTTCTTTTTTTTTAAATTTAAAAAAAAATCCGTTACATAATTATTTTTTCACTTTACAGATAATTTCACATTACACCTTTAAATCAACTAAAAGTTTCTAGAGTTATTTTTCTTTTTGCCACAATTTTCTTCCATTATTTAACTTTTGTAACGTTTTTTATATTTGGTATGTACACACAATATTAGATAAATACATACCAATAGAAAAAAGACGAAACCAAATTTTATAGAATAGACAAAATATCGAAACAAATTCAAAACAACAACATACAACAATTCACATACATACATACAAACATATTCACGTAACTGTATCACTTCAATTTTTATTTTGCGTATAATGAATCGACATAAAAGAAAAAAAAATCAATAAAAATACAATTTTTAACCAACTTCAAATCTGCTACAAAAAAAAACACACACACACATTCAATTCCAAATACACTCGCAACTTTATTACCAACAAAAAAAAACAAAACAATAACAAACCTGCCGAAGGGCCATGACACCGAACGTTTTATTTGGTCTTAAGGCAGAGGATGAATACTACTTCAAACAAAATACACACACACAAACAAATCACGTACAAAATGAAACTTCACTCACTCTCGCATCCGCCAACAAATTGCTATAAGAAATTAAGCAAAAGCTTAATTTCTAAATATGTAAAAACAAATTGCTTGACAAGCTTGTCATACTTAAAAAGATGTTTTACTTTAAAGCCAGATGATTTTTTTTTTGAAATTCTGCTTGCAAGCCCACCAAAATTTTCATACAAATTATGCTTGACAAACAAGAAACTTAAAACTTCGCAGGCAGGAGCGAATTTTCTGTAAAAACACAAACTAACAAGCAGGCAAAATTTCTTAAGAAATTAAGTTTGACAAGCAAACAGAATTTCTGCACATATTAGGCTTGACAATCAAGAGAAACTTCAAAAGAAATTATGCATCAAAATACATTGGCGTTTCTTTAAAAATTAGACTTGACAAGCTGGCAAATTGTTTTTAAAAATAAAGTGTGATAAGCCAGATAAATTTTTTATTAGTATGAGCTTTACGATCAAGCAAAATTTATGTTGAAATTTAGCTTTAAAATAAAAACGTCAATAAAAATTTGATTGAACAAGAAAGCACTATTTCTATAATATTAAGACTGGACAAGCAAGCAAGCAAAATTTAAATAAAAATTAAGCTTGACAAGCAAGCAAAATTTAAGCTTTAACAAGGCAGAAAAACTTCAAAAGAAATTAAATTTGATAAGCAAGCAAAATTCCAAAAGAAATTAAGTCTGACAAGCAACCAAAATTTAAATAGAAATCAAGAGTGACAAGCTAGCAACATTTTTTTAGAAGTTGATCTTAATAAGCAAGCAAAAATGCTATTAAAACTAAAGTTGACAAGCAACAAAATTTTATTCGAAATTAATATTAGCAAACAAGCAAAATTTGTACAGAAAAAAGAACAAAGCAAGCAAGCAAGCAAAATTTCTGTATAATTAAACTTGATAAGCCAACGAACCATTAAAAGAAATAAAGCTTGACAAGCGAGCGAAAAGTAAATAGATATTCAGCCTTATTCCGGTTGTCGTTGTCGTAATCGCTCAAGTCGTTTTTTGTAAGAGATTAAAGTAACACACAACCAGTGTTCTTTAATCTCGTACAAAAAACGACTTGATCGATTACAACAACCGGAATAAGGCTGATTATCTAAGCTTGACAAGCCAGCATAATTTCTATAAAAAATTTGGTAACCAATCAAGCTCAAATTATTGTCTAGCAAGTTAATGTTCTATAGACAAGTTGCTTAAAAATCAATCTATATTTCTGACAAGCATGCAATATTTCTGTAAAAATTCATGTCAATTCATGTCAAGCAAAATTTTTATAAAAATTGATGCTCAAAAAGCCAGCAAAATTTCTATAGAGATAAGGTTTAACAAGAAAAATTCCAATAGAATTAATGCAAGCTTAATTTAAATAGAAATTTATCTTAACAAGCAAGCAAAATTTGTACACAAAAGACGCCTAACAAGTACGCAAAATTACCCTTGACAAGCCAGGGAAATTTTATAAAAAAATTTCTTACCAATCAAGCTTATATTCTTTTAAAGCAAGCTAAATTTCTATGAACAAGTTGCTTAGCAATTAATCGATATTTCCGACAAGCATGCAAAAAGTTTCTATTAAAACTTTGCTTGACAACTAAAACCATTCACTGAATCCTTATTTCACGCTATATGGAAAAAACGCCCTACTCTCCTGCCATTCAAGTGCAATTTTAAAAACACACCATGAAGTTTGATACCCTTTACCAAAGGTAAAGGGTTAAAAAAGGTATTTTATAGTATCCAGATCCTATCAAGTATATATTTTTGGATCCTTAAATTAGACAAGTTTAAATCACAATATCCGTCCGCCTGTCCGTTGAAATAATTTTTCCGAAGACCCCAGATTTGATAAGGACTAGGTAGTTATACATTTATTTCGAACATAGTCCGGAATTATTTGCTATTGAAATTTAGCCTGATCAGTTTACAAATGGCTGAGTTATGACAAAAAAAAAACGACTGCCCCTAAGTTTACCCATTAATTCCTAGCTGTTGTTGTTTTTTATGTTATTGTGAATCACACCTTAATGTCAAGTTGTTTGCCCAACTTAATTTGACATTTCTTTGTTTGACAAATTTAACCATGGAGAGGTCAACAATTGCGCAGCGCGTTTAAATTGTTGAAGCCTTTAATAAAAGTAGGCGCTCAAATCAAAATGCACTTCGTAATTTTTTTGCTCAGCATAGTCGACCAAATGTGCCCACAATCGGGAGAATTGTGCGCAAATTTCTGGAAATGTGAAAACAACTGTGTCGTGCGGTTTATGAGCCGGCGGCGTCATCGGGCCCTGTGGCTAGAAATTGAGGATATGGACCTGAACGTTATGTAGTTCCAACAGAATGGTAGCACTTGCACACAGCCAACGAAACAATAGCTCTTTTGCGCGAGAAACTCAATGGACGTGTTATCTTATGTCGTGGCATTTAACCTAAATTATGTCTCAGTCATTAAAAATATGGAGAGGTATGCCACCGAAGACGTGACAAGCATTTGGCCAATATTTTGTTTCACACATAATCTCATGGATTCTTCTATAATAATAAAAAAATATTAAGATAATTATCTGAAAACAATTATTTACAATTAACATCTTGCGTTTTGGTTGGACCAGCCTTTATATTTTATAGATTGGCAAGAGCCGAAGTTTCTAAATATGGTACAAGCCACCTTGGTTATCAACACACCACAGCCGACAAAATGTGCATGGCACAAAATAGTATTTTTTATATCTAAAGAACGGTAAGAAAAAAATTGTCTAAATTTGGTACACATAGCTGGGTTATTAATACACAACCTCTCTAAACATAAGCGCGATTTAAAAAGTGGTTGTGGCACCTCCCGTCTCGGTTATCAGTACACAACCTCTCAAATGGGCGAGATTGGAGAAGTGGGCGTGGCACTTCCCGTACAAAGGCATTATAAAAATGTCTGTATATTTAGAGAAAGGCAAGAGCCAAAGTTTCCAAATTAACTAGAAGCATCTGGGTCATCAATACACAACTTCCGACTAAATTTGGGCGGGATTTGGTGGGAAGTGAGCGTGGCACAAATTATATTATTTATATCGAAATTTTTCAGTTCTTTTCGCACCTTTGTGTATTAAATTCGGCAGAGCCGGATATAGCACTCTTACTTGTTTATTCTTATATTTATTTTGCAATTTTGTTTGTTTGTTTTCATATTTTAGTAACATATTTCAAACGAAACTCTCCATTTTCAAAAAAAATGGCGGCAGTTTTTAAAGGATAATTTACACAAACACTTTTCAGGTAAAAAAAAAACTCTATAAAGACTTTGATTTTCATGCATATTGATGGATTGATGGATGTATTCAAGTGTGTTACAGACATTCACATGCTCTCTTACTGCTCTTACTTGCTCTGGTAATCTATTAAACTATCCCAGCTAGCATTTGGCTGATTTTTTTTTCATGATTCATTTATATGTTTAAATCAGTGTTCGAAAATAAACACTAAATATCGTTTCTTAATGTTCGGTTCGGTAGATTTGTGGAAAAAACAAACGCTAATAGTGTTTGTGTAAAAAATCATAAAAAAAAATAACGTTTCCCTGTTAGTCATCTTTCGAACACAAAAATATTACTGTTTTTATCAAACTCAACAAAAGATGTGAACATTTAATTCCGTTCGGTTTTTTTTTTTTGAAAATCCTCAAACTTCAATGTGTTCGGTTCGGCTCGTTAATGTTCGTCAAAATACATTATAGAACATTAAAATAAAATGTTTGTCTACAGTATCACTACAATTGTTCTGTTTTTTTAACGAAGAACATTAACATTATATAATGTTCGGTTCTTTCTTGAAAATAGTTACGAACGGTATTAAGGGTTGTGTATGTCTACACAATCACTAAAAAAATAGATATCGTTCCTGGGTGTGTGAGCCGAACGTTAAATAATGTACTGTTTATTTTCGAACACTGGTTTAAATAATGATTTTTAAATATTTTGAATTTTTGTTTTTGCCAAATGAAAAATATTAAAACAGAAACTTTCATGTTAGCCAAAGAAAAAAAGAAGCTTGGCTAAAAAAGAAGCCCACAAATTATTGACAATTTATGAACATAAATGTTAGTGCAAATTGTAACTGCTCTTCTTTGCGAAAAACCGATAACTTTAGTTTGGTTTAAAATAAAGCTGGTTCGAATAATCAAAAACCATAATTATCGGAGCAAAAATAAAAAAAAAACCATTAAAAAATTATGTGAAATGTAATCAAAAACTATATATTTAATGATTGAAAAGATGAGACGAAAACGACTCAATAATGTTTACAAAAACTTCCATTAAATTGATCAAAACAGGAATCAGAACATTGTATTACAAATGATTCTTTCAGGTGATTCATCGGTAGGGTACCAATGAGCTCATATATGGGTATTTTGCTCTTGAAGCTAATTCCTAAATGATAAGACTATGATACAAAATGCTAGCTGGGATACAACGAATAAAAGGAAGTGAAATAAAGTTTCAGTCAAGTGTATAAGTATTTGTAATGAAAAAAAAATTTGTATGGGGAACGGAAGTGAAACAGAATTTTTATGTAAATAAAGTCAAGAAAAATATTTATGTTCGATTGAAAACTTTAACAAAGTGTCATCAGCATCAGCCGCGTGGGACATATAAATCAAAACGATTTAAAGATTGAAGAAAAGTTAAATAATTTTACAGTTTAGACCATTTTTTTTTTTTGTACCATTTTTTTTTTTAAGGAAAATTAAAGCAAAGTTTTTACTAATTTTAAAAAATTCTTTTCTTCTATTACATACGTTGTTTCATTTTTCTTTGTTTACAAAATTCTATTAATGTCACTTATGTATGTAACTTCAAGTTGATTATTATGGTAATTCATAATAATTTAAATTTGTTTGTGCAACAATTTTATAATAAACAAAGGCAAATTAACAAAATAAATTACATAATAAAACGTGTATGTGACTTTAAAAGGAAAATAATGTCATAATTCCTTTTCAAACATGCATCATTATATTCCTCATTTGCCTTTGAAATATAATTTGCTTTAAATCAAAATAATAAAAAAAGGAATTATAAAAAAAAAACATATGCATGTACATATAAAGAAAAAAGCAGATAAAAGAAGTCTTAGTCGTTCTCAAAGTTTCTTTAGAAATTAGGGTAATTCTAGAAATGTATACTTGCTTGGCAAGCAAATTTTCCTTTAGAAGCTTAGCTTTCCTAACAAGCAAAATTTCTATACAAACAAAGCTTGCTTGACAAGCATTATTTCTATAGAAACGTATCTTGCTTGACAAGCACTTTTTCTAAGAAAACTTAGATTGCATGGCTGGGAAACTTTGTATGGAAACTTAGATTGCTTGGCTGGCAAATTTTCTATGACCGCTTTTAAGTATTGGAAATTGTAGGCGAGAGAGAAAATATGTTAAGTGTATCACGCATACAGCGTCGCCCCCTTAGCAACATACTTTGTATATCTGCCTTTCATGACAAGCAAAGTTTTTATAGAAACTAAAATTGCTTGACAAGTAGTACATTTTCTATAGAAACTTAGTTTTCTACGCAAGCAAATTTTGTATTGAAACTTACATTGCTTGGCTAGCAAATTGTCTAAAGATTGTTTGGGCATAACATTTTCTATAAAATTTTCTACCTGCTTTTAAAAAAAAAACTTTCTTTAGAGATTAAACTTCAGTTAAACTTTAGTTGTCAATCTTTATTTCTTTGAAACTTGTTTTGCTTGTCAGGCAAGTTTGATTGAGAAATCTTAAAGGTTTTTATGTGAATAGTACTTCATTTTGGTATTTGTAATTCTTTTTTTTTTAAACTCTCCTTAAAAAAAAATTTTATTTGCTTCCTATTTGCCTGGGTTTTTCATGTTTATCTAGTTTTTTTTACTTTGTTTTTTACATAATTATCAATGCTCATTAGACATGCATCGTTGCCATAAACAGAGTCTAGAAAACAACAGTTGTTGTTAAAGTAGAAAAAAAAAAAATTAGCCCATACCCCTGCTTAGCAGGACATTGACGGCATAACAAAAAGCTCATAAGTATGCAACAAAATTTACAAACAAACTCTCACTTGCACACATTTAAACACAAAAAAATGGGGGTTTTTCTAGCTTGAAAACTGGATAATTCAAAATGGAACCTGAAATGACATCACACAAGTAAACATGTTATTTGTTCGAAATAAAGAAAAAAAAAACTAAAAATTCACATATTTTTTCATAAACATAGCACATGGGACTTTTTGTATAGTGGAAAAGAACTGTTAAAAACAACAACAATAATAGTACGGTAATGTCAAAAAAAGAAAACAATAATGGCCGCAGGAAATTGGTTTTTAGACAAGTCGCAAGAAAAGTGGTTGAAAATGTTTAAAAGAAGTTGAAAAACTTTAATCTAAAAGGTAGTAAAAAGTTTAAGTATTTTTAAACAATGGGGAAAATTTAATACATATAAAATAAAATAATAGTTTTTATTCCAGAACATCTTTAGATTTTATTTTTAACTTTTTGGATTTTAAATTAAGCTGAAAAATCATAGCACGTGATTTCTTCATTTACATAGCCTTTTGTCAATTTTTGAATTACGTCAATTTTTTTTTTTTTTTTTGGAAAAGTGGAAAAAATAAAATTTTAACTCAACTAAAATGGATAGGTAAAAATTGTTGTTTCTTTTTTTCTTAATATTTGCAAGTTTTCTTTATTTAAAGAGAGCTTAAAATAATTGTCCTACCTACATAAAATATTATTATTTCTTAGTAAATTCACCTTTTTTGTTAAGTATTCCTTGAAATACCAAAACACTGTTTTAATTTCTTTAAATTTTTTATTATTTATGAAAATTTTTTAAAACTTCTCTTTATTTTTCTTTCTTTTATTTACTATGTTAGCAATTTCTTAACTATTTTTTTTTTAACTTTTAAAGAATTTCATTACAACTTTTCCACAAAATTCGTTTAAAATTTTCTTTTTTACCGTTTTATAACCGAACATAACAGCGCACGACTCAAAACTGCATTTTGCTCAACAAAAATCACTAGAAATTTATCACTTTTTTCATTCTCTACTAAATTTAATTTCACCTCTAAAAACAAAACAAAAATTAACAACAAAACAACTACCTATACAAAGAAAATCAAAAAATGAATGAGTAATAATCATGAAAAAGAAAGAGGGAGTGATTTTGCGCACTTGTTATGTTTTTGTTTTGCTTATTTTTGGTTATTAACAACAACAAAAAAACCAGCAGCAAGCATATAAACAACAATAACAAGCATAAAGCAATAACAAAAACCAAAGAAAAAAAAACTTTAAATAAAAACAAAAAACAGCATTAAACACTAAATAGCAACTACAATAATATAAAAGCATAATAACAAGCCCTTAATAAGAAAAACAATCAAAGAAACAACGGCTAGCTTTAAACAACAACACCAAAATAACAGCAACAACGTCAATAGAATATGTTGTTGATATTGACAAAATACCGTTAGAAAAACAATAATAACGGCAAAGAAATCACCCCCATTGCTGTTATTGAAAGGCAAACACAACGAAAACAAAACACACACACACATTTAAACTTAAAAGGAGAGCAGGGTTACCGCTCGACAGCTTTAACCCCTTTTCGGCGGTTTACCACTACTCCACCACTTAAACTTCATTGAGCCACGAATTAACTATCTGCAATTAAGTATAAACTGTTTTGACTTTTGTACGAATTTTAAATTTCATCTAATTTTGCGATCTTTTTAAATTTGTTGCGACCTTTTCCGCTTAGTTAAAAAATCGTCCAAATTAAGGGCAGCGCTCTAGTTTGGTATCGTTGTCATAAAATTAAAAGCAATCAACCAATTATTCCTCGTTTGGCAACATCGTTTTACATATTTTTTTGATACATTGACATGGATGAAATTTAATGCTTTGTTTACACTTGGGTTTTTAAGCGCGTTTAAGCATCTCGAACGTGAGTAAACTCTAATCACATCAAAATGATTAATACATTGAAGTGATTTGTTAATCCCTTCAAATTGATATGATTTGTTAATCCCTTCAAATTGATATGATTACAGCTAAATTATTTCATTAATCACATAGAATCCTCTGAACATACCTCAAACTCAGTATGATGTAGAATCGGGCGCAATAAACATACCTCTAATGTGTACAACCGACTACGATTTCTTCTTAATGTTTTTATTTTGTCTTTAAATAAGTCAATAATTTTCACAATTTCATCATTAATATGTTTAAAAAATCTTTTGATAACCTAATTAAAGTATTTTTAGCCATTTTGAAAACTTTAAAGACATATAATTTTGTTTGTTGTGTTTTTTTTTTTTTTTTTTTATTAATCAACTATCATCTTAAATGTGTGATTAAGACGGCATTTACATTATGCAATTAACGCCGCAACTTGCCGCAACTTTCACATGCAACTTTTTGTTTGTTAGCAAGAGGTCTAGGGAAGAAAACGGGGTTGAAAAAGTTGAAAAAATGCTTGAATAAAATGTAAATTTAAATGTGAAAAAAGTTTCGTAGCAACTACTTTCAAAGAAAATAGAAAAAAAACTCGGCGTTAATTGCATAGATGTAAATGCCGTCTTTCTTAATCAATATTTTGCTTAAACACGTTTAAAAATCCAAGTGTGAGCATAGCATAAAACAGGGGTCTAATCACCGCATACGATATCAAGCAAAATTGATCGAAATTATTTATTTTGGTATCATGAAACTCGATATCGAATGAAAATTATGGAATTTGAAATAATAGCATTCGTTATCGAGTAACTCGACATTACATTTATCCAGTTTTCATTCGATACGTCAGTGTCTGCACAGAAAAAATTATTTTTCCAATTCAAACGAAAAATTTGTAGAATCAAACAATTTTTTGTCTGAAATCGGTCCTATAAACAAATTTGCATATTCAAACAATTTATTTGCATTTTGTTTATTGAAAAAAAACACTGATTTTTTCAAACAAATAATTTAACTGAATCAAACAAAAAGTTTACTGAAATTCATATACTAAATTTCAAAATAAAAAAAAAAAAGACGCGCACATAAGTAAGCACTGTATGAGAAGATGACGGCAGAGCAGAGCCGCCCCGCCGGCTGGCTTTGAGACATATTTTTTTTTGTTGGAATAATTTTTAAACGAAGTCTTATTTAACACAACACAATGTTTTTCTTTATCACTCTCTGTTGCTGTATCCTTTCCTTTGCTAAAGAAGAAATGTAACCAAAAACGGCAGCAGACCGACTCGATATGTTTTTCGTCATCATTCTATTTTTGTATTTGATGTATTTAACCAAACAGTTTTAAAAAATTGAATACGGGATTTTGTTTCTTGTAATGTTGTTTCTGCTATTGTTTTTCTTATAGTTGCACTTTTTTAAAGCGTTCAAAAATAGACTGTGTGTGTTTTTTGTTTTTGTTCTTATATTTCACATAAAGAAGTGTTGCTTACGATCAAATAAAAAAATGCAAAAAGACGACAACATTAAAGAGCGTTAAATATTTCATACAAAATTATGAAAACTTGACACCAATAACGCGTTTATTATATTTTTAAGAGTTGTCCACATTTTTGTTGGTTAAATAAAAATCAAACAAAAATATTGTTTGAATCAGTAAAAAAATTTATAGAAATTAAAAAAATTTTCAAACAAGCGTTTGTTTGAAAATAATTCGGCAATAGTTTTTTCTGTGTGTCGTATGCAAAAACATTTGATAGTTTATTCGATACGACAGTATCGAATGCGGTGATTAGACCCCAGCATTTTACAGAATTTATACAAAAATAAATACATATACATACCACCCTGCGGGAAATTTGTGTCAATTGGTCCAACAGACTGGTCCTGGGACTTGTGAGAATGGAACAAGTGCAAAAAGAAAGAACTCATGACCAGTGAAAGAAGAACCAATCTCTTAACTGGTTTATGAAGAAAAAAAGGGTAGAAAAAGTAATGAACACATTTTTTGGTACTTTCTAAAATTTGGTTCCTGAATTTAATACTTGGACTTGTTTTATTGAAATAGTACTACATTGTATTGAAATTCTGCTACATTTTAGTAACTGGCACTAAGCCCGTTCATTGAGAAAAGATCTGTGACTGGTCCAATGGTGTCAATTGACACACTCCAATGACAACCCCATGTAAAAGTGATAGGTCTTATTCATATAAAGTGTTAAAACTAGAACCGGTCTCTACCACCAAAGACCTATCACGGGACTACTTTGGTGTCAGTTCGCTTCCCTCTAGGGTATGTATCAGAGAACGGCTTTGTGCAACTGCAAAAAAATCGCATTAAATGAACAGCAACAAATACACTCACTTGCGGTCATACAATCAAACTTGCACAACCGCAAACATTTGCTGCTGGTTTGCAGTCATTCAAATAATGCACATCGTGCTTTGTTATTTATACCATCGTTAAAGAAAAAAAAAATACAAACAAAAAAGCCAGAAATCAAGCAATCATTACTCATGTATTCATTCAGCAGTTACTATGTAGTACAAGAAAAAAAATTGAAATTAAACTTAACGCACATATGTAGGTACAAACAATTTCCATAGAAACAGAATACTTTTTTTTATCATCTTAAAAAGTACAGTAGTTCTGTATGTACAATGTATTGTTGTTAATTTTAACAAAGCGTCTCATTGAGTGGTTTATTGTTGTTAATGTTAACAAAGCGTCTCATCGAGTGGACAATGACTACTTGAATGCAAAATTATAAGAATGTGTTCCTTTTGAATTTACACAGTTGCGTTATATTGCGTGCGCAACAAAAATGCAAACAAAGCACTTTCAATAAAAAACGAATACATGCAAAAATCAAATGTGTACGAAACGATGTAAAAATTACCGACGTTGAACTTTGTTTTGCAAGCAAAAAGTAAATGTAAATTTGAGCGTATGAATAAATCAAGAAAAATAGTGATTTTGCAGTTCTCTGATATGTATATCGTACACGGAACATTAAATTAAAATGCAAAAGTGCGTAACAACAAAAAAAAAGCACACAACAAAAAAAATAAAGTATTTAAGATGACGATATAGGTATTATATTTTTGGAAAAAGTGAAAAGTGTATAACTAATCTTTTGAGTCAGAAAATTTCAAAAACGATTTATGCAACCAGTAAAATGCACATAGAAGCTAGCTTTCCCTCAACAATAAATTTCAGTGTATTTATCAAATATGAACAAAAATCTTAATAGCTACATGTTTTTTTTTTTTTTTCTTTTTTGTTTTCTTTGATTTTTTTTGTTTTTTTTTTTAAGACATTAAAAAAGTTTACGACTTTTAATTTCTTAAACGACTTTTTTGTTCGACTTATTCTTATAAAACGACCTTTTGTACCACTTTTACAATTTTCATATTCCCAACGGTAACCCTGCTGGTGAGCTTATGCAAAATAGACAAAAAGAGATGGTGTTTATAAATGGCTTTGAAAAAAGCCAAAATGGTGGGTTTTTCTTAAATAGAGAGCAAAACATTTTTCATTTCTTTACAAAACAAGAAAAAACGAAAAATCAGATGTTTTTAGTTTAAAAAAAAAAGAAAATTGTAGTATTTTCCTTTATTTTGCTATAAATACTATATGTAGTTGCTATAATTTAAAATAACTACAGCAAGAAAGAATTGTCAAGTACCGTACACTATTTTAAAATAGTTCCCTTTTAGACAGGCAAAGTTTAGTTTGACAAAGTTTGTTGAGTTCTCTTTTTACCTTTGTTTCGTGTTTAGACACACAAAATTTAATTTGACAAAGTTTTGTTTTCTTTTGTTTGAATATAAAATATAAACAGCGTGCCAGAATAATGGTTTAATCATATTTTTGATTATTTTTTGACAAAAATATCATTTAAAGATTCTTTTCATCAAATGATGATTTTTTTTATTTTTAGAAATTATGATTTACCTCCTACATTGTGGAATCCAAATGTATGCAGACGATGTACAGCTTTACATCAGCTGCGAGCCATCTAGTGTCATCGACTGTATTAGCAAGTTAAAGGAAGATCTGGACAGGATAAACCATTGGGCGACAAGAAATGAACTTTGTTTAAATGCCAGAAAGTCTCTTGCGATAATAATAGGAAAACCAAAACGGTTTCCAACTTTAATACCACCAATAAGGATTAATAATATGTACAACAATTGAACTAGTTGAAACTTCTAAGAACCTTAAAATAATCTTCAATAAAAAACTAAATTGGTCAGACCACATAAATGCAATCTGTGGTGGAACATTTGCAATGTTAAGTAATTTGTGGATGAGTCAGAATTATACTCCCCTAAAAATTCGAATGTTATCAGCAAAATCTTAACTACTGCCAACACTAATTCTTGAATGTGAACTTTACACAAACTGTGAATCGTTAAGAAAATGAAAACTAAATGTAACATAAAACAATATTGTTAGATATGTTTTTGGATTGAAACGTTTTTCTAGAATCTCACGCTATTCAAAGATAATATACAACATATCATTTGATAACCTGTTAAAGTGCCGTTCGTTAATTTTACTACACAAAGCAGCCTAATTACTTGTATCATAAACTCAATTTCTTCAGATCAAATGGGGGAAAAAGATAACCAGTATTCAACACCGTGATGAGCAATCTAAAGCTAAGATCCCACTATCGGCTCAAATAGCACAATCTGTGACGATTTTTATCGTGCTATTTCGGCGCAAGTTTAAAAACATTGCACAATTTATTCTTGGGTGGTCCCATTATCGTCGCACATTGTGAAAATTTTTTTCGGTTCATATCGGCCAAAACTCAATTGCGACAATAATCGGTACAATGCGGTCACACTATCGTGCTATTTGGGCAATTTAAATCAAATGTTTTTGTTTATTTACTTGTTGGCAGACATAATTTTACTTTAAAAATTCGCAAAATTCTCCGTCCGAATATTAAATTATGTTTCCTAACAATTTTAAACAATATATTTATATGTATATGTATAATAAAAAATATATTCAATTTCATTCAAACTTACTGCACTTGTTCTTTTTTTGTTTTTGTAATTATTGTTTTGTAAACATATCGTCGGTTGATTATTTAATTGTCGTATGTCGCATGTAATTTGTATCCACATACGACAATTAAATAATCAACCGACGATATGTTTACAAACCAGGGATGGCAACATCGATACAACTGCAATGTTTTGGTTAACCCTTCTGCATCCCTTGGATATGTGCCCTTCCTATGATCCTTTGGGTCAATATGACCCAACAATAAAATGTTAACAGCATTTCATATTTAAGTGTAATAAAAACAAAAGCGATTCTATTGATTATTTGACCGAAAAAATTATTGATCGATGATTCTGAATGAAGATGAACTCAATTCAACAGAAAACAAATTTTTAAAGTGGAATTAAACTTGCAATATCGCATGTTGGGTCATATTGACCCAAAGGATATTAAATGTGTGTAAATCGTGTTTTTTGGAGGGGGAAGGAAAAACTAAAATTTTATTATTTTCATTTAAATTTATAATTTTTGTCCCTGTAATGGATAAATTGAAGTTTCACGTCCATATCTTATATTAAAAGGGACAAAAATTGGGTCAAATTGACCCAAGGAGTGCAGAAGGGTTAAAGCGAATTGTTTTCTTCATTTAGTAGTACAAATGTTCTAATTAACGTTTCAATACATAAATAATAGATAAAACAAATGTAATTTTGGTACAATTAAGCTCAAAAAAGTAAAATTTTAGTAGCCAGTTTGTGCAATTTAAAAATTTCGTTTTGCCATCCCTTGTATCGGCGACCGATAAAAATCGGTACATAATAAACAATTTGATTTCTCCACATTGTGCAAAATAGTGTTCACATTATCGGCGCATCTAGGTTAATTTTGATTGTCCACAGTCAGCACAATTTCGGCACAGATTGTCGCATATTGAAACATTTTGACCGTTCACACTATCGGCACATAAAATACGCCAAAAATTGGTACATTGCGCCGATAGTGGGATCTTAGCTTAAGAAACACTTTTAAATTCACACAATTATTAATAAATAAATAAATAAAATTTAAGATTGTTAGTACAAAATACACAATTTTTAAAAACAGTAAATTTTTAAAACAATGAATTTTTGTATCAGCTTGTTGTTTATTGGTTTTGCACACTTTTGTACCCAGTGTCTAGAACACATAAAATTGCATCTTTTTAGCAATTGTTAGTATGAGTTTATACAATGAAAGTTTTCTTTCAGAAATTCTGACTTTAAAGGTGAGAGGGGAAGAGAACAGGCTATTCTTCTCTCCCCTCTCACCCATAAACTCAAACTTTCTGAAAGAAAACTTTCATAGTGTGAACCCCGACTTAGTTTTTAAAAATATTGATGAAAAAAATTTCATACAAATATCTTATACCTATACTCAACTCTAGCGAGAAGAATAAAATTTTAAGGTGCTAGAAAATTTAAATTTGAGTTATGACTTTATTGCAGCAAAGGCTCGATATTTTCTAAGATTTGAAAGTGTTCGCCACACCAAGATATAAGCTTGAACATAGGCAGTTTGACGCAGTAATGCTGCCGTCTTAATTGCTTGTGCTAAGACATCACAAATTTCTCGTGGGATCGGAGGGTAACTAGGCAAGAAGTTAAAGGGAAATAGCATGACAGAGAAATAAATATGACGTGTGCAGGAGACTGCGTGTGTAAATGTATATGAACGCTTTGTTGTTTTTTATTATAAACCGCTATTTTCTTTTAAAACTATCTCATACTACGCCTTCGCAATCTTCTTATATACCGTTAATTTGGTGGAAGCTGTATTTTTATTTCATTCCATAATACTTTTACTTTTTATACTCGTTTACGTTAATGACTCTTAATGTTCCGTGTATAGAAATTTTCTTTGTTTTATTTTAGACATCCTTATTTTCAACAACTACATACATACATACACATGTATTTATGTATGTACCTACATGTTATTACTTATTGTGTCTACTGACGTCAGAAGTGTACGAAAGCAAAATGGCTTTACAGTACTTTTTACAACAAAAAAAAGGTGTAAGAAGAAAATCCTTATAAGTTCGTCCTATAAAAAAGGAAAGCGGAAGAACGTAGTTTAGAGTGATTTTTGATGAATTATTGCTTAAGTAGGTACCTACATATGTATTTACTACAAAATTACGAGGGACTTTTTATAGACAGGATTAATAAAGTAATGAAGTTTTACGAACATATTTAATAATTGATAGGTATTAAAGCGCGAAATGTTAAACTAATATTAACAAAATAAATATTCAATAGTGTGATTAGCTTTAATTTTTCTTTATTAAATATTATTTTTATTTTTGTGGCATTTTGACGAAACATCTTAAATCAAATTTAAAAAGTTAAAAAATATGTTGTTAATCATACGAATTTTCATTCAAAATTTTGTATTTTTAACGAAATTTTTCTTTAATTTTGGTTTATTTTATTATTTGGTAAAAATGATTTTGTCACCGAGTTTTTTTAAAAACTTTGTTGCTATCTCATCTTGACTTAACATGATTTGTCAAAATGCCACAGATTTGTTTTATGTTGTTTTTTTATTAAACGTTAATTTTAGTTTTTGGTGTATTTTTTTTTTTTTTTTTGTAAAAATTATACGAGTTATTGCTCTATTAACCTTTAACCCATTAAGGCCCGAGCCATGATCCCGTTGAGTTATAATGACGAAACTTTTAAAATTTTATTGTTTATACCTAAATAAAAAAGAAAACAAATTTTGGGCAAATCGGATACGTGGGAGCCCAGATAACGCAACGTTAAGCCTTAACGATATAAAAATTAAGCGCATTTGCAAACATTTTAAATAAAAATATTTTATTCACGTCTTTAAAAAAGATAGGTATTCATATACATTTCATTTTTAATTCAATTATGATATGTTCCACAGCACTTTGGGTGCACTGCTACGTCACAATTCTCACGTTTGTAATTGATTGGTCCATTATTTACCATAGGCCCCATATAAAGCCCATTCTCGAAAAACACTTTAGTAGTATAAAACCATAACAAATAATTCTATTGTAATAAATTTTGTTCTGTCACAGTTTTATAATGACTAGAAATCACACTGTCAACTTTCGTAAAGATCAGTTCATAATTTACCACAGGTCCAATATAATGCCCACTCCTGAAATATCCTAGCTGTCAGTGGATGGTATCAAATATTTGGCATAGCCGAATATAGCACTCTTACTGGTTTTTCTTTAATATCCTGGGAGAGGATAATTTCACATTAATTGTTCGATTTTCTCTTATTGTACCTATTGAATAACCCTGGGGGAAATTTGTGTCAATTGTTCCAACAGCCTGGTCCTGGGATTTGTGAAAATAGAACAAGGAGAACTTATCATCTAACTGGTATTTAACTGTGGAAGTGAAATTTTGGGACATATGACGTGGTGGTTAATTGTACCCCTCTAAATTTTACTAAAAAAAATTAGTAAATAATATTTTTTTATAATTATTTGTTTTTGAAAAATAAGCTACTAAATTTTAAATTACAAAAAATAAAGAAACCAAAAATTAAGGCAGAATTAGTCTTTACTTTCTGTTCTATAACGAATCAGCTGATTTGTTTTTGTTATTAAAAAACCTTTGATATTAATTAGTTTTTCTGTTCTGTTGCGGTTCAGCTTGTTAAAATCAAAAAATTGTTAAGTTATTGTAAGTGACAGCAAAATAAATAATAAAAATACTTATTTATGTTGAAATAAACAATTTTTTGATTTTAAAAATTCATAAAATTTAATTTCTTCAAATTTATTTGCATTAAAGTGATTGAAATGAAACAATGGACGGTGCAAAACTAATAAATTTTTCAAAAATTGCTGGTAAGTTGCTACAGAAAAAGTAACTATTACAATTTCGTAACAGAACGGCACGGTACAGAACAGAAACAGAAAGTAAAGACTAATTCTGCCTTAATTATTATTTCTTTAAACAAAACAGGTACTTTACTTTTGCCTTTTTTTAGTATAAAAAAAAACGATATATCAAAAATTTACCAAAAAAATATGAATTAAAAAAAGACAAAAACTTAAAGGGCATTTTTTCACTGCCAAATGTATATATTTAAAGATATAAAAGAGATCATGAAAAAAATTATTTAGGTGTAGAGACTACAGGTCAACCTTTTTGCAGGTGTTTTACTCATCAAAATCTGCATCCCATACACATTGGCTTACTACATTGCAGACAAATAGGCAAGAACAAGTTTCCAACCTTGGACGAAATATTTTGGTTTACAATAAACAACATCTGGGCGGGACTGGAGAAGTGGGCGTGGCATCTTCCAAACAACTACCTTATAGATTTTGGTATATCTTAAGAATGCCAAGCGCCAAAGTTTCGAAACAAGCATCCTGGTTGGCAATACACAACTTTTGACAAAATGTGGGTGGGATTAGAGAATTGGGCGTGGCAAAATTTTTATATCTAATGAGCAGTAAGAGAAAAATTGTCTAAATTTGGTACACACAGCTGGGTTATCAATACACAACCTCTCTACAAAAAAAGCCGGGATTGGAAAAGTGGGCGTGGCATAAAACAGATTAATGTATATCTAAAGAACGGTAAAAGTTATAAAATTGCCCAAGCGGTTACAGCTTAAGTTTCCAAATTGGGAACAAATAGCTTGGCTACCAATATGCAACATCAGTCAAAAAGAAGGTGGGATTAGATAAGTGGGCATGGCACAATATACATCTTAATAACGATTAGTGTAAAATTTTCTAAATTTGGTACAAATAGAATGGTTAACAATACATATCATCCGTCAAAAATGGTCGGAATTGGAGAAGAACATCTTTCAAAAAGTAGATCTCAATACAAAGACCCCATAGATTTCTGTATAACTGCAGAATGGTTACAGTGACAGTATTCAAACTTGGTGCAAACAGCTTCCTTAAATTGATTTAATAAAATGTACTTATTTTAATGAGATACTTACTTAAGATTGTATTATATAAAATAACGTTTTTGAAATAAATAATTGTTTACCAACTAGAAAACGGACAAGTGGTAAAAATAATTCCATAAAAAATATCACGTGCTAAGTCGAGCTCAGCCAAAACACGATATAAGAAGATACTAAGAGAATTAAATTGATTGAGCGCAACGCAACGCAAGATGGTAAATTTTACCACCACCTCCACAGTTAAAGGTTAATACGAAATTGTTATAAATATTGAGTAAAATTAAAATGCAACACTGCAGTGCACTGTCACAAGTGTGTTTAGTGAGTAAAACCCAACTCCACTCGTAAAACTGCTCTGAGTGGAGAAGCAGCTCGCGCTTTTTGTCATTATTTCTTAAGGACAAACAGGTCGTTTTTGTTTGTCTGCTTTTGTTGCGTTGTCACCCCGCATTGGTTAGTGTTTCGGCGTCGTATAACTGTACCGAGTTACAGTTTTTGCGGTTTCTACATTAACCACATACATACATATCGTTAGCTAAAATGCAAAAAGACGTAACTAACAAAAAATTCAAAATCGTGTTTTTGATTGATTATTATACATGCCATTGAACTATATGTCTTCACAAAATTTTACACTTCTGCGATCAAAAATTGCGTTTTTATTAACAAAAAACAAAGGGACGTAACTACAAGTGTGTTTATTTTATAAATGAAAAACTACGTAATTACAAATTTTTTTTTCAACAAAATATAATGAAATGGTTTCCTTAGAAAACTGTTGAAAGAATTCCATGGATGACTCATTAACGCATGTTTTCTGACATGTTTATAGTTTTCATTTAATAAAGTTTTTTGCTTCTCCTGTAAAATTATATATTTTTTAGTTACGTCCTTTTGCATTTTAGCTAACGATATGTATATGCAATCGTTTTTAACCTAAATGTTTTAATGTGTTGTCTGGTGGAGAACCAAAGAAAAAACTCAATGTGACTCGTGGAGAACCATATATAGCTCAGACGTTTTACTGGTGTAGTACCAAGGAAATAACTCAGACGTTTACTGGTGGAGACCAAAATACTCTGGAGCGGATTCTTCAAGCTCTCGCCTTCCTATACGAAGGTTTAGGTCGAACGAGGTTTTGCGGTTAAAGCTTGTGTGATACGGTTAAAGTTGTGTGATACCCTGGCATTATAACTTAAATAGTTCGCAAAGGTCCATCCATTAGGTCTGCGCAAAATCCAGGTGTTTATTTTATTTATTTCTTTAAAGATGTCAAATGTTGTTGACATTTTGCTAAGTTAATTGCCAATTGCTAATTGAGTGAGCTAAATTGCGTATGTGTGAACAGAAAGATAATTATGTCAATAAACCGAATATTGACTCAATAAAAAAGGTAAGTATATCTGATCACGGTATAAAACGCAATTAAGGAAAACAACTTTAAAAACACACAAATTTCTAACTTTTTTATTAATTTTATTTCAGTTTTTGTTAATTCTTTCTAGTTTAAGATATTTTTTTTTTAAATTTTACACATTTTCCAGGACGTATAAAAAAAATTATGGACAAATGTAGAAAAAAATGCTTAAACCAAAATAAGGATGCAAATTAAAAAGAAATTGCTTTAATTGAAGAGACCAATTTAAAAAGTTCTAAAGCCTAAATTACACTATCTCAGAAGTCTTACGTATTCCATAATACTTTGTGAGATAGAAATCTAATGAGTTTTGTTGCGACTGTCAAAAAATCTAATGTAACATGACAGTTTGTGTTCACATCATCACACAAAATATAAACACTCACACATGAAATAAAATGCAACCCTGATCCAATGAAAAGTATTATTGTTTAGAAATTTTTCAAAAAACGATGAAGTCGTATGGGATGTCAAACTTTTTTCTTAATACTTGTCATTTTCGTGACACATTGCATTCACACTATCACACTTTGTCATATTACTTGAGTTTTTGACATGTATTAATACAAACTATAATAGTGTAATCTAGCCTTAAAGCCTAGATTACACTATATCACAAGTCTTACGTATTCCATAATACTTTGTGAGATAGAAATCTAATGAGTTTTGTTGCGACTGTCAAAAAATCTAATGTAACATGACAGTTTGTGTTCACACCATCACACAAAGTATAAACACTCACACATGAAATAAAATGCAACCCTGATCCAATGAAAAGTATTATTGTTTAGAAATTTTTCAAAAAACGATGAAGTCGTATGGGATGTCAAACTTTTTTCTTAATACTTGTCATTTTCGTGACACATTGCATTCACACTATCACACTTTGTCATATTACTTGAGTTTTTGACATGTATTAATACAAAGTATAATAGTGTAATCTAGCCTTAAGCAGGAATCGAAAGTCACTACATTCAGAGACAGCGTTACCGTTTTGCGACTTTAGTTGCAATTTGCAACCTTTTTGACGCTCTGGCACGTTTTTGTGACTTTTTCGAAGTCGTCTAATTTTGCAACTTTTTCCAAATTTTTTTCCCTTTTTTTAAGTGAAATACTTTTTTTTACACTGATAAGGTGATTATTTTGTATCCAGACAATTTCAACTACTGAACTGTATTGCATATGCCTTGTTTTGTATCCTGCAGCCGTATTCCGTAATTCGCTAAAGCTAAATCTCTGTCGCTAAAAATCTAAAAAATTGGTTTAGCGGTTTTTGGCTACGAATGCAATTCTGTAATGTGCATGGCTAAATTTGGCAATGCCATACAAATTTAATTCGCCGCAATTTAAGCTTTAAATTTCATCGCTAACATTTTTCAATTTTGTGTTCTCTAAGGCATTTTAGCGATCGAGATTTAGCTTTAGCTAAGCGAATTACAGAAAACGGCTGCTGTTCATTGAATTGCCATGACAATCTAGAATGATCGTCATTTTTATTTAGATCGTTTCAAGACCAACTTTTTTACCGCTTAGTATTCTGTGCCTTGTACATCCAAAAGAAGGAGTACAGAACCCTTCTATAAGGCATACGTGCTCCTTCTTTTTCCTGCTGGGTACATGTAAAAATAATAAATTCGCAAAATTTTGTTTTGGTTTCAAATGTATGTATAGGTATGTGCGAAAGAAAGTGTTCGTGTCGACATCGTGAAATTGGTAGTTAATGTTATGAAAACTTGAATAAGTATCTTTGCATTAGTAAATATGTACATTATTAAAATAAACCAATTTGGCGTCAATAAGTCTGGGCATCTGTTTTAATTTATATGTACATGTTTTTTTAGGAAAAATTTATTAAAAACCTACTTTAATGGAAAACATATTTATATTTTTTTACACATAATTTCATACGTAAATGAAAGTACATATATGTATGTATGTAAGTATGTAATAATCGTAATATGGCGACTACAATCATGAATCCAATTAAATTGTTTGCACCACTTAGAAAAAGTAACGGCACATTCTCTTCAAACGGGGAAAACATAAAAGATAAGATGAATTTTTTACACAAAAACAAGTAAGAATGTATAGTCGGTCAAGCCCGACAATATGATACCCTACACCAGTGTTAAAAAACACATCATGCTTATGTGTCCATGTAAATATGGATTTATATATGTTTATAAACTTCATGAAAATCGGTTTGAAAGTTTGTGAGAGGCAGAAATTGCCCCCTGTCTCCCCTTGTGGTCCTATTTTTTAAAAACTGTATAGCTAATGTGTCCCTATAGATATGGATCTATCTATGTTTTAAATTTCATTAAAATCGGTTTGAGAGGCAGAAATTGCCCCTATCTCCCCTCGTGGTCCGATTTTTTTTTTAAATTTATATATTTTGTGTCCATATAGATATGGTTCTATCTATGTTTTAAATTTCATTAAAATCGGTTTGATAGTTTCTGAGAGGAAGAAATTTCCCCCTATCTTCCCTCGTGGTCCTACGATTCCATTTTCAATAGGCTTGGTCCTTGTGCCAATAAGAACCTATGACCCAAATTTTATCAAACTAGATGACCCGTGCGAATATTTCGCACCGTTAGTTGTCATTTTTGTAACATAAAATGAAAATAATTAATAGACATTTTAGTAACTTCAACACATTTTATTAAAAGTATAAAAATATTAGAAATCATAATATATATCATACATATTTACATACAGACATACATTCATATGTTTAAATGCTTTTATAATACTTCTTTGAATACAATGTTAGAGGTAATGACATGATCATCGTTAACTTTTTGCCCGTACGAATCCTTTATCAATGAAAATATTAATTTTTCAATTTCTAATTATTTTTCGTCATAAGTGTTAGAAATAAGCTTTAAAATGAGATATCATTCATTAAATTTGATGCGGTGGTATGGGAGATATTTGCAACCGACAAAAAAAAGTGCTTTAGGAATAATATATACTAGATGACCCGTGCGAATATTGCGCACCATTAGTTGTCATTTTGGTAGCATAAAATGAAAATAATTAATAGAAATTTTAGTAACTTCAATACATTTTAAAATATAATTTTTATCAATGAAAATATTAATTTTTCAATTTCTAATTATTTTTCGTCATTAGTGTTAGAAATAAGCTTTAAAATGAGATATCATTCATTAAATTTGATGCGGTGGTATGGGAGATATTTGCAACCGACAAAAAAAAGTGCTTTAGAAATAATATATATGATTATCAAATTATCTCCAAAATTGCAACCTGTACTTTGCGCAAAAGGTTACATGGACAGCCAGCCAGCTAGCCAGCCAGCTAGCCAGCCGGACGGACATCGTTAGTTCGACTCAGAAAGTGATTTTGAGTAGATCGGTATACTTTAAGGTTGGTCTAGGACCACTATTTTAAGGCGTTACACACATCAGCACAAATTCATAATACCCTCTCCACTATTGTGGTGTGGGTATAAACTAGAGTTGTCAATTATTCGCCTTTCAACTTTGTTCGAATAATTCAAATAATTATTTTTGTTCGTTCGATCAAACGATTAAATCTAAAAAATTTTTCGATTAATCGATGAGAATAACAAATAAAAAAATTATTTTTACAAAAAAAATACTATGGAAAATCTTCCATCCCATCCGCTATGCATAAAATTGTTCATCTTAACTCCAAATCGTTGTGTTACTTAAAAGCATCGTAAAACCCTTAGTTCCTTAATAATCCGATATTACTCTGGATTTTCGAAAGGAGTTGGCAGACTACTATCTTCAGCCAAACTTCTGTCAATAATTTCTTCTATAGAACAGCCGCTGTATCTCTTAATGTATTTTTCCATTGAACTAAGTTCGGAATTTCTTGATGTCGTTGGATTATCTTCCACAACATTGTTTTCAATGGTAATATTGTTACACTTACGCAAATGGTAAAGATATACATATACAGCCGTATTCATAACAAAAAGTGACCCACAGTTTGTACACTACGTACAACCAGCTGCTCACTAGAATACCGATTTAGCTTAGCAGCTTTTTAGCCCAGAGTTAATTCATAACGAACTTTTTTCCATCTGCTAACTTTGAATAAATCAACTCTGGGGTCTAACAATTAGTTAATTTCTTCTCATAAAGCGCTTAAAGAACTGTAAGAATCAGTTGTCATCTCGTATTATTAATTTTGTAACGAACGAGATTTGCAACTCACCTACTCAATTGTTTGTTAAGATTTGTTTAATAAGAACAAAAAATACATTTTTGAAATACAATGTGTACTCAACACGGTTTTGCTTACTAAACGTTGAGATATATAACAACCAGGGCTATGGCAACAATATTTTTAACTTTCCTACATTTTGTATAAAATCACTAAAAACGTATGAGAATAAATCAAATTCTAAGCTTTTATTTAATTTATTTTTAATAAAAAAAATTTTTCGATTAATCGACATTAATTAATCGATTTATTCGTTATTCGCAAATAGTCGTTTTAAAATTATTCGAACAAGAGTTTGGTTTTGTTTGATCGATTAATCGAATTATTCTTAATCGGTTGACAACTCTAGTATAAACATAGCGGAAAATTCTTTAACACTACCTCCAAAATTTAATTTTTGAGTTATGATGACGTTGCAGCAAATGAGCGATATGAACACACAAAAGTATGTTCCTAATATGAACGTCATATCGCTCATTTGCTGCAAGACCGGCATAACTCAAAAAAAATCATTTCGAGAAAAACCCTTTTAAAGTTTTTGATTTGCTCTAACTAAATACTTAGAAAAAAAGATGACACATTCTCTTCAAACTGGGGAAGTATAAAAGATATAAGATGAATTTAATACACAATATTAAGAAAAGCAAAGCGAACAATGGTGCATCTCTAACTCCAAAATTTCATTTTTTGAGTTATGCCGGTCTTGCAGCAAATGAGCGATATGCACTTAGGTAAGTAGAAGAGTTTTTCTTTTCCCGGACTTTTTCATTTCCCGAGTATTGCTTCCCGCGAAATCCCGGGAATTTCAATCCCTTATAAAAAATGATGCAAAATATTATTTAATTTATTTGAACAAAAACAGATAACAATTCATGAGATCTATTAAATAAGTTTATGAATGCATTAAACGTTTATGTATGTATTTACCAAATCGTTTGACAGCTTATTTCTAATTTTATTTAAAAAAAAAATCCTTTCAATGAGAAACACGTTCCCTTTCTACGGATGTTGACCTTTTGGTCAAAAGAGTATACATAATAAAAAGACTAAAGACTTTCACTTTTTCAGCACTTCCTTCAAAAATTTCAGTTCCTATTTTACAAAAAAATTATATTCTTTGAAGCGAACTTCTCACTGTTGTCAACAAAGTACGAAAAAACAGAAGTTAGAAAGAACAAGTACATACATTAGGGGTATAACCAAATTTTGGCCCTAGCACTACGCGATAGAAAATATTAAGGGTATTCATTTCAGTTTTTTTATTTGTTGGAAAAATGGAAAAGTGGAAAAATGTAATTTTGTTACACAAGGAAAAACTTTTCCACCGAAAGTTGCAATTTAAACAAGCTATAACCAAGTGTAAAAAAATCAGATTGGAAAATTACAATTTTACAATTTTTAAAGAGTTGGCAATTCACAAACGTCCAATTGAGTGTAGTTGCCACCATATTAAAAATGTTGTTATTTTTCACAAAAAGCACTAAAATTTACATCTCTTTTTAAGATAATCAACTATGATTCTTTAAACTCCATTTTTATTAAATCAAATTTTACTTTTTTAAAACGTCGTTTTTCAAAACTAAATTAAAAATGAATTCTATACAAAAAAAACTTAAAAATGACGTGACAATTAAATAATCAATTAATTCAATTTTAACTCTTTTATTTGGCATCTTGAAAAATATCAATTACTTCCAAGAATTATATGACAGATTTTTGTTTTTGACAGTTTTGTACCTTTAACTAAAAAAAATACCGTTCACGTCAATAAGGTGTAATTTTCCTTTTTTCCATTTTTCCAACCGAAAAAATTTTGAAATTAATACCCTTATTGTGTTACATATTTACGAAAACAATTTGTGTGGGTAGTTTGAAAATAAAAACCTCACCCACGAAGCGATTTTCTTAAATCCCTAAAGAAAAAAATTTAATAAAAAATTTTAAATATTTTATTAATAAATGAAAAAAAGTTTCTTAATTATTAAAGGACATGAATTTCAAATTTAATGTGCGTGTTGTGTTTGGCTAAATGTATAAGTACAAATAAAAATAAAAAAAAATAATTTCCCAACTTTACCGCTTTCTTGAAAACCGCGAAAAATTAATATAATTTTTTTTAATAGTTTTCAATGGACTATTCGACTGTGCTAGGGCCATTTTGATATTTGCAAAAATTGGGAATAAATTATACCCTTAATGTACATATGTATCTAAATCAATTAAAGTTGATAATCATAAAAAGCAAATTTCGATCTATTAAAGGTTAGTACAATTTGGTTTAAAGATTTATGGTTGACTATTGACTTCCAGCTGTCGTCAATGGCGGCGAGTGTTAAACGGCAAACCCCTCTGAAGAGATTGAGTGGTTGCAATCGAAACATGAAAAGGTAACCTGTCCGTAAAAACCTGTGTTCGGTTCTCAGCTCAGTCAAGAATGAAAAATTATCAATAAATTTTAATTCATTTCATGTTGTAAAATGCCTTTCTTCATAAAAATAATTTAATTAAAATTAAATTTGATGAACTTTAGCCTAATTTAAATTTCAAAATTTGGATTAAAGACCATTAACAGTTCAACAAAATAACCACAATACTAATTATTTTGTCAACATCTTTTAGATAAATAGTATTTACTACATTTTTAGAATCTAGTCCAAAAAATCATTTATGCAGCTGCCATAATTAAAAACGAATTCCCGGGAGTAAGCGTACAATTTTCCCGGGAAATTTTGGGAAATCTCGTATGAAATACACTAGTAAATAGATGTAATGCCATGTTAAACAGTGACTTTAATAAATTTATAAAAATGTTTGTATAAATGTGTGAGTATGTTACTTTTTCTAATACTTTTTCCTCTGAAGGAAACCTGGGTGCAAGTGTCTCCAAGTCACCAGTTTTGTCGACTATTTTGGTGACATTGTCAACGAAGTGTCTACACTACACTACATTTGCCACTATATTTTGCTTTAATACGAAAAAATGTTTATCTATAACAACTGAGAAGTACAATTCCTATAAAAGTTGAAGAAATAATAAAAAAAAAAGATTATGATTTCGTATTCGTGCCAAAAGTGAATGTCTACATACCTACTATGTTCAAAAAGGAACTACCTAGTCAGTAGTACCAATGTCAATAGTAGATTTTTAATTTTCAACATTGTCTGGGGTATAATAAGTCGCTAGTACTGGTGACTGTGTCAATAGTGAATTAGTACAGGTTCAATAGTGATATTTGCTGCAGGGTCTTTACCCTGCAAATAAAATTGGACCACCTGATCCATTTTGATAAAATGGACCACTCCATGGACTGGTCCGATGTAATGCAAGTATGGACCATGTCATTGTTAAAAAGTGTTTGTAGTAAGACGACATGTCTTCGTTTTCTAACGACGTGCTTTCGGTTTTAAACGACTTCAAAACTTATCCTAATCCTTGTGTACACCATGAAGTAGTTTTAAAACTACTCCTTAGTAGTCCAAAGGTGGGTTATATGGTCCTCCCCTAGGACATCGTAATGTTAAATAGACCAGGTTTTTTCCATACGTTTGGGTTAGTTTTTGACTAGTCCTGGTCCCTTGTGGACTACTCTTTACGCGCGAGTTTGGACTGGTCCTTTTATTTGCAGGGTATACATACTTCAATACAAAGAAACAAACATGCAATAGGTACAACAATTTTAATTTACAAGGACAACACTTATTATTGTTTACTGACTTTTATAAAGATGATTGTTGAAAAAGAAAATAACAAAAAAAATTATATTTATCGAAGTTGATTACTTACAAGGAAAACTTTTGTTTTATTCTAGAAAATAATAACTTTTAAATAATTCTTCTTCTTAAGACCGTTTTACACTATCACTCAAGTCTTAAGAATTTTGAAAGAAAATGCTACACTGATCTAATTATTGTTTGAAAATTTTCAAAAAACAATAACTTATCACGACCAGGTTTTATTTTTCTCAAAATACGTAAGACTTGTGTACGTTTTTAAGGCTAGTTTTAATTTAACTGGAGAAAATTTATAGAAAAAAAGTAATCTGCGTCTCCACGTAGCAATTTTTATTTCCTAGCAGGGTTGTCAGATCGATTTGGACCTTTTTAGCCAAATTCCATGTCAAAAATCGCCAAAGAATTTATTTTTATCTTTTTGACAAAAAAATATAGATGATTTAAATTTTTTATAATATACAATATATTATATATGTATAATTTAAAAAATAAATTTGTTCCAAGTCGCTAAAATCTGCCAAAAATTTAAAAAAGTCGCCATAATGCATACTCTGCTTAATTATTATTTAGAACAATGTAAAAATAATTAGTGAAGACAAAAAAGGAACATTGCACTATAAAATAGTTAATAGTAGTCTACTTAAAGCAGCAAAGGAAGAATTTTTGTGGTTAGTATTAAACAAATATTGCAGCCATTTCAACAAAACATAATTTAGTTTCAAATACTGACTATGAATGCCTGAAATTTCATACATAAAAATACTAGAACAAAAATAACATAAATAGCAAAAAAAAAAAAATCGCCATGTCGCCAAATCGAAAATTAGGTCGCCAATCAAGATTGAAAATCGCCAAGTTTGGCGAGAAATCACCACATCTGACAACCCTGTTGCTTAGCATAAGCAAAAACGTCAGCAGAACAGTGTCGCAATAATTGCTGATTATATTGCTGGAGATTACGTGAAATTGCTTTGCCATAAACAAACGTATTTAATAATTTCTCAAGCAATCAGAAGAGCAATCATTGCGCAATAAATTGTCACTCATGGCCATATGCTGTCCACACGTCGTAAACTTAGCCCTTATGTGTGTGGAAAAATAAAACACCTTCTATACCACCCTATAGGTACCTGGGTACCTTCATGCAAATTGTATGAGAAATCTAATTTTTTGTCTTGTATTGTATTGTACAAAAAATCGATGGTTAATGATATAATATTAGAATTTTACTCTGGTTTTCCCCTTTTCATATATTTTTTAAAATCCTACACCCAAAAAAAAATTTGTAATATAAAAAGCAAATTGATAATAGTATATATTTTGTGCAAACTAATATGTATTAAATTTCTTTTAATCTGGTAAATTACTGTTATAACTCCCTCTATATAAATATTAATATAAAAAAATTATTAATATCCTACCTTTCTTGCCTTAGGACCTTCTTTTTACACAAATATTCAGCAAAATTTATTCCATAAATTCCCTCCACTTCTTTAAAACTTGATTTAACGGTTTTTCTGTGGTCAATTTATCTTTTACACCACCATTTACACACTGTCATCTCTAATTCCCTTACAATAAGGTATTCCATATATAATTATTTTTTCTGCATCTTTAAACAGCTGTTTGTCAAATTCAATATAATACTTTTATGTGTAACTACCCTGTTTCGCCCATCGCATATTTTTGCGTTCGGTGTGCTTTTTTTTCACGTCTGCAAAAAATTGATTATTTTTTTAATAAAGCCAACAAATCCTTACAAAAAATCTATACAAACTAACTTTAGGCTAATATAATGTCGAGTTATATGAAAATTACTAGATTTCTTTGTTAATCAAAGAGAAAAAGTGTAAAAATCTACGACGAAAATTGTTTCCAAAGAATTCACACAATCAACGAACAACACAGCAAGTCAGATAGCACAGCTACAGAAACAACACAACACTAGGCGAGGTAAGAATTTACGAAATAAAATGCGACTGACTGCAAATGTCAAATGAAATGTATACAAATTTTTATTTGATACATGTTTGATGTGTGGTAAGTTCAGTAAGATTCAACAAAAAAACTTATAGCGTTTAGCAACATGTGGTTAGTTATTTAAAAGAGAAAAGTTGCCATACTTTTGAGTATTGAAGGGTTTTGTTTACATAGAAAAATTCAAGATTTTGGTAAAAAAAAAAACGGCCGCAGTTTTGAAATAAAAAAAACTTGATTTTGAAGGAAATTTCTGTTTATTATTAAAATATAAGCATAGAATATACATACACTTTATTAATAAGTAAATTTTAAAGCATTTTTGTATGGGGAAATTACACAAGCCCATGTTAAAATTTAAGGATTTTTTAGAAAATAATTATGTAATAAGGAAATAAAATCAAGAAACTTTCAACAAAATATCAAAATATTTGAAACGATCATAAAGTTAAAGCTCAATAATGTAGATATTACCTTGAAATATTTTTATAAAAAAAGAGAATAATAAACGGGCCTTAAATGCTAGATATCGGCAATTTTAAAGAGTTATGTTATGTTAAGTATTTAACCAAGGAATTTTAAAGAACTTTAGATTAATTATTTGGAAGTAAGAATTTAAAATATTATGGATATATTTTTTTAATTCCAAATACAAAATAGGTTTTCTTTCTTTATTTTTTCGTTTAACTTACAATTTTATTAAATTTAGCTTTTTGTAATTACATATAAATAATATTTTAAAGCCTATGTTAGTTTTTAAAAACTAAATTTAAAATTCTTTTGCAGAAAAAATATAAGAATTTTTGTGTTTTTAAAATAAATAGAGTACTATTGACTTTCACTACAACTTTCGCTTAGTTTTAACCCATTTTTTTTTTTTTTTCTTAGTTCTATAAGTAAAACTTTAATTTTATTTTTTTTTTTACAGTCATTTTTCCTATTTATTTTCCTTTTTTAATCCTTATTATTCTATAATGTCTTCTGCACCCGCCTCCACATCGAGTGGCGAAATAAAATATGTCACCGAAGTGCCTAGTAGTCTCAAACAATTAGCCCGTCTGGTCGTACGTGGCTTTTATACCATTGAAGATGCTTTAATAATCGATATGTTGGTGCGCAATCCCTGTATGAAAGAAGATGATATTGCGGAATTATTAAGATTCGAAAAGAAACAAATGCGAGCTCGTATATCAACCCTGCGCAATGATAAATTTATACAGATACGCTTAAAAATGGAAACGGGACCAGACGGGAAAGCACAAAAAGTAAATTATTATTTCATTAATTACAAGACATTCGTTAATGTGGTAAAATATAAATTGGATTTGATGCGTAAGCGAATGGAAACGGAAGAGAGAGATGCCACCAGTAGGGCCAGTTTTAAATGTACGAATTGCAATAAGACATTCACGGACTTGGAAGCAGATCAATTGTTTGATTTTGCTACGCAGGAGTTTCGTTGCACATTCTGTGGTAGTACAGTGGAGGAGGATAGTTTAGCAATGCCGAAAAAAGATTCGCGTTTAATGTTGGCCCGATTCAATGAACAACTACAGCCTTTGTATGATCTGCTAAGAGAAGTAGAGGGCATAAAATTGGCGCCAGAAATTTTAGAACCGGAACCAGTGGATATTGATACCATAAGAGGGTAATTTTAACACACAAAATTTAATAAACGACATTTTTTAATTTTCCTTTAAACAATACTAGTCTCAATAAGCCTGGCAATCAAAGAGGCGACGGCCAAATGTGGTCTGGTGAGGCTACCCGCAATCAAGGTTTTGCCGTTGAAGAAACCCGTGTCGACATTAATATAGGAGGCGATGATATGCCAGAAACTGTGGCCGAACGTAAAGCTCGTCCCATATGGATGACGGAAAGTACTGTAATAACCGAAGACAATGGCGATAATACTGATGCCATTTTAAACGAGGCAGCGCAGAATTCTCAACAATTAGGTGCCTCAAGTTCGTCTACCTCCACATCCAATAGTAATCGCAAGAAAGAGCAAGAAGATATTATGGCTGTTTTGCTGCTACATGAAAAACAGCCAGGGCAAAAAGAAAACCACATGAAAGGCATTAAATCAAATGCAAATTCAAGTGATTCTAGTGACGAGGAAAATGATATAGATAATGCCAAAATACGTAAGTTTTTTTAATATATGCTATATTCTTTCACACCTATTAAATATTTGACGTCCTACGTGTAACCTTTAGTTTTATTAAAAAATTATTTGTTTTTGCAAAACGTTTGGCTAGGTCAAACATCATTTAAGTTTCTAAATTAATTTATATAATTATCTTCTTCCAAATAAATTTTAGTTAATCAATAAAAATTGTTAAAAATAAAGCTTAAGTGTGATCAATTTACTGGTCCCGCTTTTTTTTCGTCAAAATTTGTTAGGTCTGAACATACCTTAAAAATTTTGAAATTTTTTTATTGGTTTAGATACATACATGGTAATTAATTTTCCTTTTTATTTTCAGCCAAAAACGATTATAACAATTTTATAAATTCCGAATCTGAAGAGGAGGCTGACGATAATGTTCCTTCCGTTCTAGTTGCTGGCCGTCCTTATCCTATTGATCAAATTAATGATCATTTAATCGCCCAAATGTCACAACAAGAGAAAGAAAATTATATACATGTTTATCAACAACATTATAGTCATATATATGATTAAAACAAACTCCTCATTTATTGTATTTTTTCATTAGTTAATTATGTACATACCTTATAAAGAAAGAGCTATTTATGTTTTCTTTAAAAAAAAATCAAATTTTTCCCGTTTACTGTTATTTATAAAAAAAATTACAAGACAATTGAAAACTAAAAAAAGAATTTACGAAATTACTTATGTACATTAAATTTAAATTAGAGAGAGGAATGTCAAAAGTTACTTGTGTTTTTGACATATTGACCAACGAAAGCAACAACTCACATACAATCAAGGTATATTTACACAAGGTAAACTCGTTGCTACAACAAGTACAACAAGACAAAAACAACACGCCAAATTGTTTTTGTATTTGGAACCATGGTGTCAAAAAACGCAACAATGTGCCTTTAAAATAAAAACACAAATTGAAAAAAAACAACACGTGCAGTTCAGAATAATAAGCTGAAACAATTTTTATTAATTTTGTTGCTAGAATTGTGGCTGTAAATGTCAAAAAGTCGTTATAAAAATGTATGTTATGTAATGATTCATGGGAAACATTAGGGGAAGAAGTTGTTTCTTTGCTCATATCTCAGCCATTTGTGGACCGATCTGGGGTCTAATCACCGCTCCGCACTATAGATTTTTTTGCATACGATAGACACTGACGTATCGAATGAAAACTCCATTAATGTAATGTCGAGTTACTCCATATCGAATGCTTTTATTTCAAATTCAATACATTTCATTCGATATCAAGTTTCATGACACCAAAATTAATAATTTCGATCAATTTTGCTCGATATCGAATGCGGTGATTAGACCCCTGAATTCAACGCACAGACGGTAAATCCACTTCGCTCCTCATAATGACTTATAATATATATACTTTAGACAGTCCAAGGTTAATATTGTAGAAATAACAAACGGAATAACAAACTTTTATATACCCTTTTAACATTCGGTGAAGGCTATAAAAAATTTCTGTGAAATACAAACATATGTAGGAAAATTTTTTGATAGAGCTGTACTCTGTTTATATTGCGAAACACATACGAAATGTTTCTAGCAACTTTTTGGTTTCCATGCTAAACAAGTGCAGATATTGGTTCGCACGGAATTTTAAGCAACAGCTGATCATAGTTTTTATTTGCATAGTGTTTTTTTTAACAAGCCATGTTTTAATCATGTACATTATTGTACATTTAAACATAAATTAATTCTATATTTTATTTTTAAAGACTATATGAGTTTTTCAACACTTTATTTGTCATTTGCAACATGTTCTATTTACTTGAAGATCTGGCAGCTCTCTTCTAATTTTTTGATGGCTCTCTCTACGGTAATTTCACCATGGCTCTCTCTCTCTTATTATTTTTATTATGGTGAATTTCAAAAAACTTGTCAAATTCTTAATTCTACTTTAGTTGATTTTTATTATGAGGACTTATTAAATGTGGTTTTATTATTTTGTAACACATTCGTACAAAAATGTATTTAAATAAAAAAGTGTAATAATTTAAATAATATTTATTATGTTTTATTAATATTTTAAGAAAAACTTAAAGTAAATTTAAAGAATTACGACCGGAAATTGTTTGAGGACAAATGTACAACTAATTAATTAAAAAACAAAAAGCATGTTTTTGCGGCAATCAAATACCTAATTATTAAAAATTGTTGAGTTTAGGGTATTAAAAGAGAAAAAGAAAAGTTTATGAAATTTTCTATAAAAAAAATAACTGGAATACCATAAAAATTTCTTTATTAAAAAGTAATGTTTTATTCTTGTTGGACATGCTAAAAGTCGTAATTACCAAAAATCTCGTTTGTTGTGCTGTCTGAAACTGACCCCGTAATTATTAAAAAAAGTGCTAGTATTACTACTGAAATTTGTTGTTGTTGCTGTTGTGTCTTGTGTTATAATTATTGCAGGCACTAGTAATTCTGCTGAGGCTTAATTTACAATAATTGTTGTTGGTTTTGTTATTATTAGTGTGTTATTTACTTTGTGAATGTCAATATTTACATTTTACTACTAATAACGGTAATAATTTGAGAACTTCCTTTTTGAAAACAAAAACATAAATACATATATACCTATACGTTAACCAGTAAACGATACAATATGAGACCAAAAATCGACAAGGATTTACTGCCAATGAAGGCACATTATTTTTTATTTAATGCTGGTAAGTAAGAAAAATTTTAATGTTTTTTTTTATAAATTTAAAGAACAAAGTCTAATTTTATTGGCTAAACTGCAGTACAAAAAATATATATGCCACCCGATTCAGAATTAAAAAACGAAAATTAAAATTTAAGGGGATTGAGGCCCGTTGGGCTTCTGGATCAAAAATCCGCACAGCCCACTTAGTGGTCAGTGATGCCGCAACTTTTAAAGGTAAAATCAGCAAAAAAAAAAAAACACAATTTTTTTATCAAAAAATCTGCAAAATCTGTGTTAAGATTTTAAAAATCTTCAAAACACATTTATTACATTTTTTTATTTTGTTTATTTAGAAAAAGATAGGGTTAAAAATTAATTTCAAAATATACCTATGGCAATTTTCTGGAATTAAGATCGATGGTAGTTTTAAAAGTAGTTCTGGTAAATATCGGATTTTTCAAACAAAAACTTTTATTATATACCTACCTATAATATGTATTTTTATTCGACCTTTATTATTTTAATATGCAAATTAAATATTCCAGATAAAGTTCTTATTGTTTTATATAAAAAACTTTTGTTATAAATTTATTTTCACCAATATTTCGGCACTTCCTTTGCTCGAATATTTAATTTGCATATTAAAAACTTTTATTTGTGATTGTGGCAACATTAACAACATGATAGTTTTGATACCTATTTAGTTTTTTGACGTATTCGTAGTAGATGCATTGGCAATTGTTACAATAAAATCAATTTCGCATTAAAATACAAATTAAAATCCACTATGAAAATGGTGGTTTTGTTAAAGTTACATTTCGTAAAATTCAGACGAAGCCCATTTTCACTTGTCAGGGTATGTCAACAAGCAAAATTGCCGTATTTGGGCTCCTGAAATCCTAGAGCAATTATTGAGAAGCCTTTGCAAACATTTTCCTAAATATGTAAACGATTGCTAAATTTAATAATCGTTTATGATAACGGGGTTTATTTCTTATTTTTTTTTCTAACAGCACATTAACTAAAATTCTTCATTGTCAATACGACTGTCCATGTAAACCTTGTGCGCAAAGTACAGGTCGCAATTTTGAAGATTAATGAAATTTGGTACATGGGTTCTAATTGTCACTAGAATATAGCAGGGTGTGAATCGGTCAATAATTTTACATAGCTTCCATACAAGCTTCTTTCCGGAATAGAGTATTTGCACATTTGTTTAAATTTGGTCCAAAGATATTTATGAAGCATCCATACAAATACCACTCCCGAAAATAGCTTTAAATGCCATAACTTTCCTAAATATATTGGTATTTGCATATATATATATATATATATATATATATATATATATATATATATATATATATATATATATATATATATATAGTTTGGCCACGATAACTTTGACGATAGCTACTATGTAATGGCAAAATAATTTTCTGGGTAGGTCGAAAATTTACCATATAAACCTCTCTCTAAAATCGCCTGAAGGCGAACAAATTCAATTTGAATATAGACTTCTAGAAAATATTCGGCGCAAAGAACTCTTTTTATATCAGTCTTAACCTCATAAGATAATTTTGTTATGGACGGTCCATGATTTCCCATCAATCCCAAATAGTGTACACTGCGGTGTAGGGTATTATATGGCGGGCTTGTTCGGCTTGACTTTATTACTTGATTTATTTTGCTTTAGTTCCAGTTTATTACTAGTAAAGCACTGTTTTAGTTGCAGTTCAGATTTAGTTCACTTCTTGTTCAGTTCGAATTTAAAACCTACATCATGTTTAGTTCAGATGTAGTTAACTATAGTTTAAATCTTTTATTTAAAGTCATCTAATATTAAAATCTTAACTTTAATTGTAGCTGATTATAGACTCCAATTGTATCATAAAAATAGTTTCAAACATTTTTAATTTTTATCTATTTTGTGCAACAGCCTTCTCAAACAAATTTCCCCCGCGCATTACCATCCCTTTTTATTTATTTTAATATAAAAGATAAATATTTCTATAAACTTATAATTAACTAAGTGTAGCTAACTTGTTTAACTATTTAGTGTTTTATTATTATTTTACTGCTATTTTATTTTTTAGTATTTAATTGCAATAAAATCATTTGAAAGCAAGGCCTAAAAATAAACAATAAAACATGATAAGAGATAATTTTTTTTTTTTATTTTAATAAATGTGGGTGTTTCAGCATTTGGTAAAGTTGTATGCACTACAAAACAATTAGATTATTGAAAATGTAAAACTAAATATTTTAAAATGCTTTATGTATTTCCTAAGAATCGTAATCTAATTTCAGTTATTATTGATAAAAAAAAACATCTTATCTTATAAGTGGCAAAAGTCCATTTAAACAAAAGTAAGCTATTTTAGTAAGTAAAACAAAAAGTAAGAGTGATATATATGTATATTCGATCTTGCCAAATCTTTTATACCCTTCACCAAAGTACTAAAAAGTAAATTTTTTAGAATTTTAACTTTTTTGCCTAAAAAACTGGATTTTTCCAAAAAAAAAAATTTTTCAAATTTCTTCTAAAATTAGACCGTTAAATTTGAAGTCTAAAAGTTCTGGAAACCTGTTTGTTTAATACTTAAAAATTGTATTTACCCCTAATTTACCATATTAATTTACACCAGTCAAGTTGTCAGCTGTCACTAGCGGAACACCTATATACGATTTAAGATAAGGGAAATTAAGAAGGCTATTGCTGATTTAAGCCCCTAGAAAGCACCTGGTTATGATAAAATAAGTAAAAAATGCTGGCTCGATTCCTACTATAGACTGGTTTCTTTCCGGCAGACAAGCGTAGAGAAACTTTTGGTTTCTAAATTAATCCCGATATTGGATGAAAATGGACGTGTACCATAAAATTTGGATTAAGAAAGAAACATAGCACAATCGAAAAAACACAGAAAAAAATTACTCTGCACTCTTCATTGATGTTTCTTTCGACAAACTCTGGCATGAAGACTTAATACATACATAAATTGAATCTAAATTTACCCCTAACCACACATTACCAGTTAGAAAATTACTTAGTCGGTCGAAAGTATATTATAAAAGAAGGAGATGGCAACCAACAACTACACCCACACATTAACTTCTGCTACGAAGCATCTAGTTACCTAAAATTAGAAAAATGGTTAAAACCAGGGACCGAAAATAACAGTTATATTGGAATTTTAGAACAAAAAAAGCATATAGAAATAAATGTCGAAAAACTGATTCAAGTATACCATATTGTTCCTCATGCACTTGTCAATGATAAAATATATTGAATTTTATAATTTTGATTTTTATATTTTCGATCAAACTTAACAGTTATTTTTTGATTTTTATTTTTTTGAACAAAAATAACTGTTATTTTCTGATTTTTATTTTTTCGATCAAAAATAACAGTTATTTTTTGATTTTTATTTTTTTGAACATAAATAACAGTTAAATATTGATTTTTATTTTTTCGAGCAAAAATAAAAGTTATTCTCTAAATAAATGTACGTGATTTAATAACTTAGTTGACTTTAAATTTTTATTTTTGTGTGTAATCATCATTGGAATTCCTTATGCACATTAAAATAATTATTAAAGTCATCTAAATTATTAAAATACGTACATTTATTTAGAGAATAACTTTTATTTTTGCTCGAAAAAATAAAAATCAAAAAATAACTGTCATTTTTGCTCGAAAAAATAAAAATCAAAAAAATAACTGTTATTTTCGATCGAAAAAATAAAAATCAAAAAATAACTGTTATTTTTGTTCAAAAAAATAAAAATCAAAAAATAACTGTTTTCATCTGATTTTTATGAAAAAAGGAATAACTGTTACGGTCCCTGGTTAAAACAATGGAAGATAAAGTTTAATGTACAAAAATGCATATACCTACATAACATTTACAGTGTAGCCTCGTTGAACGCAACCCTCGATATCCGCAACCCCTCGCTTAACGCAACACCCAATTTCGTAACATTAGTGACTATGTAAACGCAAATTTTCCAAAAAACAAAGCCTCAATTAACGCAACTTTGCAAAAGCAAAACAAGTAAGGCTTTTTTTTAGTTTGGTTTTTGATTAATAAATTCAAAACTAAAACGTGTGGATGTAAAATCTTATGCTTAAGTGCAATAGTCTTTTTGATTTACCGTTATTCTAAGAATGACAAATATTTTGTGCGTATTATGTACTTCTGTTTTTGAAATCAATTTAGTTTAGAAACTTCTTTGTTTATGAGGGGTTTTTCATCAAAATAACAAAAATGCCTTTCGTGACAAAATTTGTTAAACTAACAATAAAAGGAAAAAGTGAAATTCTTAAGAAACTTGAAAGTGGCATGCATACCTGTCAAAAAGATATGTATTGAATACAAGGTTCACAAATCAACAGTATGTAGAACAAAATCAAATTAACTCGATAACAACCATCAGTACAAATTAACATACATTTTAATGTGTATTTTATAAATTTTTTATTAGATGTATATTTTGTTTTTCTGTTTTTATTTTTTATTTCAATCAAATAAATACGATTATTGAAAGCGACCCTTACTTTTTTTTTATAAAATTCTTGATTGGTTTAAAATAAGCTTCTAAATAGAAAAATATGACTAGAAATTTGTGACTTGGTTTGCGCAACAACTCAGTTATCGCAACAGACCAAAATTTCTATTGGTTGCGTTCATGCCCCCTATTTAAATCTATAACTAACTGCCTGTTTAACAATTTCGAAAGTCAACGTTCGCATAGAAAAGTATATTTAAAACAAAAACAAAATTCTAAAATCGCCAGATTAATTCCACTTCTTATAAGGATATAGAATATATCGTTACGTAAAACGCAAAAGGCCATAACTAACAAAAACAAAAATCAACTTTTTCATTAAATCTGATATATTGCATCAACACAAATGTCCACAAAAAGTTTTGAAATCTTTTGACCAAGATTAGCAATTTTATTGACAAAAAAACAAACGGCCCTAACTACAAATATTATATTATAAACGCCAAAAGGCCTAACAAACAGTTAATGTATATAATATGCAGCATTATTAATTGGCAAACAACTGGTAGGTTTTACAAGAAAAAAAGAAGCGAAATCAATTATTAACAGTTTAATGCAGTTATTAATTTATCATATTAAATAGTTTTTTGCTTCTCCTGTAAAATTTAAAAAATGTTAGATAGGGCCTTTTGCGTTTTAGGTGACGATATGTATGTGTATACACTTTATAGGGTCTCAAATTATTCAATATTGTAGAAATTACAAACGAAGTGACAAACTTATATCAAACACGATTCCTTTCCACCTCTGGTGAAGACTATAACAAATTCACTTTTATCTATGATTCTCTCAAATTTATCTCAATTTCATAATAACTCCGTGAATTGATTTAAAATCGTATATCCCTAAAAACTCCGTTAATAAAGGTCTAAATAGAAAAATAAGCTTGATCTGTGATCACTCATGTTTTTGATTAAAATTCGATGTTTCATACGTAAAACTTAAAAAATCGTTAATCCTCAATAACTCCTTTATATAGGTCTAAATGAAGAATAATGTGCGATTTTCGCAATCTTGTTTAATTTATATGAAAACCACTCAAAACACTAAATGTTTTGTATATATATATTTTACTGCACGGTTTATCACTTATATTGTGAAAACCGCCCATAAAAATCGAGTTTTCATATGAAAACTGAAATAAAAAATATAAATTTACTGTCTGTTTTTTGATGACGAGCGCAAAACTTGTTCGTTTAGCTAACATTTAAAACAACAACAAAATTTAAAAATTTGTATTTTTTTTATATTTACATATCGTCAGCTAAAATGCAAAAAGACGTAAGTAACAAAAAATTCAAAATCTAGTTTTTGATTCTTTATTATTAATGCCATTAAACAACATGTCCTGACAAAATTTTACACTTCTGCAATCAAAAATTTCGGTTTTATTAACAAAAAACAAAGGGACGTAACTACAAGAGTGTTTATTTAATAAATGCAAAATTACGTAATAACCCATTTTTTCGAACAAATTATAATGAAAATGGTTTCCTTTTAAATTTGTTTGAAGAATTCCATGGACGACTTATCAATGCATGTTTTCTGACATGTTTACAGTTTTCAATTTATAAAGTTTTTTGCTTCTCCTGTAAAATTATATTTTTATTGGTTAAGCCTTTTTGCATTTTAGCTAACGATATAATAAACGGGTGAGTTTTGGGCTCGTCATCCGTAGATTAAGCTTTGGGAAAATATTAAACTTTAAAAATTGTTGTTAATGAAAAAAATGGTTGATAAAAATTTTCATTGAACCAATTTGATTTTCTACTCTGACCTTACAGTAAATATTACACACGTTTTTTTAATTGATTAATAATTTATTTTTAAAACCAATAATCATAAAAAAATTAAATGTTTATTGAACTATTGCTTTTCTTATTTACTCAGTTGTTATTGAAACATAGTCACATGGTCTTAACTCCATTTAAATGACCAAGAATTTTTTATTCAAGCGCAAAAGCAAATATTTATTTTAACAAACTATATTTCGATGACAAGATATTTGCTCTATATAGGGCCAGTTTATGACTTTGTATTAAAATATTATTTATCTTAAAGTTCTATTTAAATACGAATTTGAGTTTTCCAGAACTTTTGAATGAACTATATTCTTCATATATATTAAAGAAAAAGTCCCATAACTACCAAGGAGTCGCCCCTAGGGGGATAAAATGTACGACCGACCTTCAATAGTTTTTTGTACTTAAAATTTTCTCAAACTTGCCCCTTTGCACCATCCGTTTTTGAGTTACGCGAATATATGTTGTGCAACCTCCTCCATTTTCGAAATAACAGTATATCTCGAAAACAAGAGCTAACCTAAAAAAACGGTCAGCACCACTGGATTCAACATAGTCGAATTAGATTAACCCGCCGGGTGCCCCGCAAGTTAACGACAACATCACCCATAAGTCAATTTGGTATTTTCTAAGAATTTGTTCTAGTATGTAAAAGAAAATCTAACTAAAAAATTCCATCTCTAATTATTTTTTCTCTTCTGTGGGGTAATTTTGTAACTTTTTAACGACAAAAATTTGTCGTTTACTAGAAAATTTAGACTTAAAAATACTTAAAATTTACTACCTAACGACAAATTTTAATGTACTGTTCGTTAATATAACGAAAAAGTTCAAAAATATAACGAATAACTTATTCGTTAATTCAGATAACCTTTTCGTTAATTTAACGAGTAATTTTGTTTTACAAATTTGTTGGCTCAACGAACACAGTACATTGTCTGAATGAATTATTTTTTTAAATTTCCCCTCGCAACATTATAGCAACCGCCCCCTGACAATTAACTTCTGTAACCCCATATAAAATCCAAAAAAAAAACTCATAATTGAAATGTTTAATTTTTTAGAACATTCATTAAGGCCCCTTTTACGGTTTACAACTCAACTCAGCAAAGTTTAGCAGAAATTTAGCAAAGTTGTAAACCATAATACACAATTAAGAAATTACAACTCAACTGAGTTGAGTTGTAAACCGTTATAGGGGCCTAATATACCAAATTGTACATTTCCATTATAAACCAATGTTAACGAAATATTAAACGAATGCATGTTCATTGAGTCAATGAATGGTACGTTAATTAAAATATTTGGGAAATTTTATTTTCCATTATATTAACGAATAACTCATCGAGCCAACAAAAACTATTTTAATAAACGTTGTTCGTTAATATTATGAACACTTTTTAGTTCAGTGTAGACCACATTAAGTGTATATTAATATGGTTTATGGTAAAATATATGGCATATTGCGTAAAACTAGTTATACTTGCCTCTACGAATTAGGTATAACTTGGCACATGCTTTGATGTTTTCGAATATCTTCGATGGTCTTGAAGTTTACTTGGGTACTGGTTCTATGCGCTTGAGGATGATCAGGGGTATTTTTAGTCTAATATTTCACTTTGCTTATAATGTTAGACGCTATAAACATATTTCTAATATTGCTTTTAGTTTTTTTTGGATGAACTTTTAATAAATTTATTAAATTTCGGAACATGTTTTTTTCTTCTTAATTATCAAAAATGGCAAACCACCTGAATTATTAAACTTCTTTGTGTTTGGTCGTTTTTCTTGAAATCCTTTAATTCGTTTACAAAAAATCTCAACATCCTATTTCGAAAAATCTTTAATTGTGCGGATTGCTAGGCTTTGGAACTTGTTACCATTTTCGTTACGGATTTTTTCCATATATTTAAATTTTTAATGTGATTGGAGAGCCTTAATCTAAACGTATCAAATCACGTGCTTTTAAAACAACACGTGTGATTTTGTGTGTGTGTGTGAGGATTAATACCCCTGCAAATAATAGGACCAGTCGCAACACGCGTGTAAAGAGTAGCCCACAAGGGACCAGGACTAGTCCAAAAGTAACCCAAACGTAAAAAAAACATGGTCTATTTAACATTACGATGTCCTAGGGCAGCACCATATAACCCACCGTTGGACTACTAAGGAGTAGTTTTAAAACTACTCCATGGTAAACTCAAGAGGATTAGTTTTGAAGTCGTTTAAAAACGAAAGCTGTCGTTAAAAAACGAAGATATGTCGTCTCACTACAAACACTTTTTAACAATGGCATGGTCCATGCATGCAACATCGGACCAGTCCATGGAGTAGTCCATTTTATCAAAATGGATCAGGTGGTCCAATTTTGTTTGCAGGGACGAATCAAACTAGCGGAGACATCCACCACAATTTCTTAACAGCAACTATTTGCAGTTAACATTGCGCTTAACAGTGCTACTGTAATATAGTAAAGTGTATATGGGATGATTTTCAGGGAAATGGAACCGGTTGTATATAATAATATAGTTCTTTAGAGGTTTCTGGTAGTGGGATATCTGAAATAATTTTGGAATTTCAGAAACTCAGATTTGAAAAATTTCGTTTTTTATGGACATTTCTGGCGAGGATTAGTGACAATTTTGGAAAAATATGGAATTCAACGTGTAACACACTATATGGAAATGGTGCTATATTTTTCATGTGTGCAGCTAACTTTGATGTTTTGTATGAAAATATTTTAAAGCTGCCCAAAAATATGATAAATATGCAGATATACAAAATACACGTTAACAAAGATTTTGAAGAATTATTAATTTTGTGTAGTTAAGTCAAAAGTGAACTTAAACAAAAGGCAGTTAAGTCAAAAGTACTGTATTCATTTTTGGCCTGAAAGGCTTAATATTACATAAATAAATGGATTAATAAATTTTGGGACCTTCCTCGTACATTCCTGCATTTACTTACTACACAAATATTTAAATTAATTTTTTTTTTATCTACATACCATAATTAAATAATTAAAACAATTTCAATTATCTGTTAAGAAAACACACACAAATTTTTAATAGACTTTAAACAAAAGTTTAACCTAAATCAACTTAGTTTATGTAATGCAACTGACATTTGTAACATTTTTATAATTAAACAAAATTCTTGTTTATTATTTTATGACTTACCTTTTGTCAAAATTAATTTAAATGGTTGTAGATCAGAGAACTGCAAAAATCACTATTTTTCTTGATTAACTCATACGCTTAAATTACCTTTTTATCTACAATGTAGGTAGCAACAATATGTTTTAGTTATTCACTAAAATGCTTTTTAATTCATAGAAATTTCGAAATTTAAGATTTATTTAAGACCATAATGTGATTAATGTTTCTGGTTTCTATGCACTTATTTACTTTCTTGTAATTATTTATTTATTTGAAATTTCTTAAAAAAATATGTAATTAAAATGCTCTAAAATAATGAAGGGTGTTTTTTTAAACCCCTAATAAAGAAAAGCTGTCATACGGACTGTCACACTGCGCTTACTTTTTGATATTTATGTCACTTCACTCTGGTAAATAACCATGAACAGATTCACGTTAAACAACGCTACCAATTTACCCCAAATTAAATTTGAAAATCGGCCATAAAAAGTGGTTAATGGTGTACTGCTCACAATAGACCTTGTAGACTACATTACATCCTTATAAATGCATCGTTTGGTGCAAATGTGGAAAATATTTACATGACCACCTGCCAGGTAGGCCTCATCTCACAGTGGCCTCAAACACTAAGTGCAACACATTGCCGGTACCAACCGCCATTTGCCTCTTGTTTAGAAGCTGGAGCTATCTTACCACCGCTGCTCTTTTGGCATGCTAGCAGCATCTGTTGAATAGCAACCGCACATAGGGAGAATCGCCAGCAGGCCAAACTTCCACACAAGTGGTATGGAAGTTCTCAAGAGATCTGTTCATTTCTGCCGAATTCCAGCTATTGATTGCAACTGATTTACCCAGAAGTTTAAACCCCAATATGTTTATTCGAAATACTAATATTTTTTTATCTGCAAATATTCTGATTTATTAGACTCCTTTTTTTCAAATCACAATTAAGGGTTGTGAACAACCTCCTCACCTGAGAGATCTAGACCGCCATAACCCCAATATGTGAAATACTCTTAAAATGTGCCAAGAAAGTCCTTCTAAAACTTAATGTATCTTAAAGTTATTCAAACTTAATAAATATATCTTTGATTATAAGGCGTAACTGATGGAATTTTTCTGGTTTGTATTGGCTTCTTTCTACCTGGCTTAATATAATATGTATGTGAAAAAGAAAAATTTGCTTAATCTGGAGGCGTGTGATAAAAGGAAACATATTAAAAGCTATACATACCAAGTTTGAGAAGGACTTTTTTGAAGCGTAAAAAAATTTTACATTTGGAGGAAGGATCCGAGATGGCAAAAGTGGCGCCCAGAATTTGAAGTTGGGTTAAAAATTAAAAATAAAGCCACTGTCAAGCCATGAACAACGATAGGAGATATGATGAGATCGGTCTTTAAATGGCAGCGCTACATATAAAAACCCAAAAGGGCTGTGTTTGGGGGCGTTACGGGAAAAAAATGTTTCTGGGCGGCTACTCTCTATTGCGATGCGAAAGAAAATGGTAGCAAATCTAGCGATTAGTACTCTTTAATATGTTTGCGCATTTGTCTTTCGCATCTATTAATTTTTTTCTTTTCGCAAATCACCATTTTTTTTTTATTTAAATTTTCCAATTTCAAATATTTTTACATATTTTAGCATTTCATTACTGTCAGTCTGCACCATCTTTCATATTTATTGCCAGTATTGCTTCATTTTCAAAAAATGTTGGGAAAGTGATAGAGAGTACCAAGTTGGCATTTAGCTTTCGTATCGAAATTGCTTTTGCATCGCAATAGAGAGTAGCGCCCCTGTTTTAGAAACTTCATTGACATATCTTTCATTCAATGGGGTGACCGGCACAACTTTTTTTTCATTTTCCAGCATTTTTACTCCATTACTTCCATAAACGCATCCATATCTTCCCCTTATTCTTCCCCCACTTCGGCATTTTCTACAATTAGTCACATCATCAACCATTTCACTGCCTCAACAAAACCATTCTTGCACGCAAAAGGACATACCTACAAAGAGCATATTATTTGGAAAATAAATTTTTTCGTGGCGAAAAAACATTACTTTACAAACGTGGGTCTCAACCAGTAACTATTGACTTAAGTCAGTCGGGAGCCTGCTAACTGCGGACTATTGACTCCCGGGATAACAGATACGATCTCTGGTCAGCCGCAATCTCAAGAGTCCTGTCAATTTTAAACTTTGCATTGACTGCACTTGATTTCCCCGGAGGATGTGACACCAGAAGTTGAATATCCTTAATATGCTCCCTACATACCCCCGGGGAGACCGTTTGGTGAAATCTACACGATTCTTGACATACGTCAAGAAATACTCTAAAAAGTTTGCGCTTTGTCAAAAGCTGCCGCAATGCCTATATGCACTCATAAAATTATTACAGTAACTGATTGTGGGTTATTAAATTCGTTTTCGGTACTGTTAAAATTGAATAAAAATATAGTTATTTTACGAATAATTTTATTTTTTAACATTTATGTTTGTTATTCAAAAACTAACTACCAAAAAATAATGTTTTTCCGTATTTATTTTTTTATGTAGTTTGATTTTTGTCGGTTGAAATATATTTCTTAAAAGTAAAAACTATTCAATTTAAACGAATATGATGTTCAATAAATAAAAAATTTTGAAATTAATGAAAAAATCATTTGTTTTAAATGAAATGTAAATGATCCGTTTTTTAAATGAATTTTAATTTGTTTAAAATGAATTTTCGTTTGAATTTAACTACATAATATTTTGAGTGTGCCCGAATAAAACAAATTTGTTGATAAAAATTTTACCCTTTAATATAAAATGTTCAATTTATTTACTTTAATTTACTTATTGTTTGAATATTAGTAATGCATATTTTTTATTATTTATTTTTAGGTACTGCACCCGTTGTACCATTTATGCCCACACTAGCTAAACAATTGGGCTATTCCAGTGTGGTTGTGGGCACAATGTATACAATATTGCCTATAATAGGCATGTTAGCTAAACCAATATTTGGTTTTATTGCTGATCGGTAAGTAGCAAAGAGAATTCAAAACAAACTATGGAAAATCTGCAAATCATTATTCGTATTTATTATGTTATCAATTGGACTACAAACAAACGACTAAATTTAGTTCATCATATTATAAACAATAATAATATTTTGTTTTTTTTTTTTAATTAAATTACATTAATGATTAAAAATGATAAGAGAAAACATCATAAAGCGCCAAATTATACCTACACCATCATAGTGAAAAGGGTATTATGCGTTTGTGCTGATGTGTGTAACACTTAAAAATATTGGTGCTAGACCCACCTTTTAGTATACCGATTGACTCAGATTCAATCTTTAAATCGATCTAACGATGTCCGTCCGGCTGACAGGCTCTCCATGTTAACCTTTCAGCACATTTTACAGGGCAGACAAAAAACTTTTTATATTTCATATTTGCAGCTTGAGAGGAAAACCAAAAATATAGTTGCGTTTACACACTCATGACTCAAATTGAAGAAAAACTACATGTTGGTTAAAAAGGCGTATATTTCTCTACCACACGATATCAAAATTTCAATTTATTTAAAAAGTGGATTTAGCAGGTTTGCATACTAAGCCGACGGCATGCTTTTAAATTGTCTTAAGGACCAAGTCTTTTAAAATTTTGAAAATAGTTTCTTATTATGTTGATATTTAGATTAAATTCATACAAATAAACCTCCCGAAAATAGCCATTTAATGCCATAATTTCATTATAAATATTGGTATTGATATACAATTTGGCAGCAATAACTTTTGCCATAGTTACTATGCCATGGCAAATTGTTGTGCTGGTAGGTTCAGAATTGGCATAGGTACCATATAAACCCCAACCCTAAGAACATTTTGGTAATATCCGGCCCAAAAAATTCTTATATGAATCTTAACTTCATTACATAATTTTGTTTTGGCAGGTCCTTAATCACCCATTGGTCCCAAATAAAGTACTCTCTCGAATATTTTTCTGAAAATACTGTGGTGTAAGGTAAATACGGTCGTGCTTGACCGATTACACTTTGTAACTTGTTTTATATTTACCAATACCAATCATTTCCAATTGTTTAAGAGTATACCTGGAATCTCATGAAGAGCGTTTTTGATCGTCGATGAGCGCATTTTTTAATCGAAGAAGATTCCTCGGACGGAAGTAACTCTTACACATGCTGATTCACCATGGTGCGATAAGAACAGAAAGTAATATAAATATCGTTCTTTAGATATAAATTTATTTTGTGCTACGCCTACGTTTCGGGTATTGTGTATTGATAACCAAGATGCTTGTACCTTATGTGTTGCTCTTCAGATATACAGAAATCTATAATGTATTTGTACAGGAGGAGCCACGTCCACTTCTCCGAGCCCACCCATATTTTAAGAGCGGTTATGTATTCATAACCAAATTTCGAAATTTTTTTTCTTTTACCGTTCTTTGGATATAAATAAATCTATCCTGTGTCACACATTTTATTGCATGCTATCTGTTGGTAATCATGATGATTTTACCCAATTAGGGAACCCTTTCTCTTGCCGTTAACTAGATACTCCGAAATCTATAAGATATTTGTATGCCCACTTAAGCAATCCCGCCTACATTTTTTCAGATGTTGTTTATTCATAACCATGATGCTTGTACCTAATTTGGAAGCTTTAGGTCTTGCCGTTCTCTAGGCATAAAAAAAACAACAACAAGGGATTTATAGGTAAAATTAGAGGCAGTCGTGGTTTTTTGTTTATATCTCAGACATTTGTGGACCGATAGCTGAATTCCAATAACAAAATTTAACGAAGCATAAGTTACATACATAAATATACACCAACCTAGTCCCCATAATTTCTGGTGTCTGCGGAAACCCCATTTCAACAGACAGACAAGCATCGTTATATCAACTTCGCTCCTCATAAGAACCCCAAAATATATTTACTTTATAGGGTTAATATCAACATTGTAGAAATTTAAGATTATAAACTTTTTTCAACAGCTCAATTCCAAAACATGCTAAGTCGACTTACGATGTTTTTGGTCTTTTACGTTTCTGAATTTAGCATTGTTCAACTTAAATTCTGTCTACCATGCTACATTGCCCGTAAACTTTAAGAGCTTCTCCTGCAAAACTCCCTTCTTCGACTTAGCATGTTTGGGAAATGATGTGTCGATATATACCCTTTCCACCTGTAGTATAATTAAACTATGTATTGATGAACAAAAACTTAAACAGAACAAAACAAGATTTGAACTAGAACTGAACTAAAATCAAACTGAAACCAAAGTATTACTGATCTACGAGAGGGGACTAATAAGTCCGTGAGTTTTTGAATTTCCTGTCTGTTAACTCTTATCGACAGGCATCTGTCAGTTTACTCCTATCAAAATGTTTATAAACTGAGTTATTTAGTTTGTGTTTGACAGCCATTGATAGCAGACTAGCTCGTGATTTGAAAAGAAGATGGTAAAAGTGAATTTTGTTTGCATTAAGCATTCCAAGGCAAGAATCCATGAATAAGGCTACGAATTGCTCCTTCATTCGACCTACTTTCCAGATTTAGCCCCGAGTGAATATTTCTTGTTTACAAACCTTGAAAAATGGTTTTGGCGGATAGAGATTTTACTCTAAGGCCCAGAACAGACGGTGAAACGCAACTGCAACGAAACTACAACTTCTAGTTATTTTCGAGTTTTATTTGAGTTTATGCCATACACTCCTTTGAGGGACCACACACGACGCGACCATTTTGAGACCGGTTTGATATGCATTGGAAATCAGTTACATTAAAACCGGCGTACAGGAAACTCGTGTTTGCGTTTCATCTGTTCTCAAAGAAAATCGAAATGATTGTGATAATTTCATTACATTCTGGTACAATTTAGGTTGCAGGGTGTGTGGAAAACAAATGAAACTGGTTTCAAAACAATAATTTCTTAAGGGGTTCGTTGCAGTTGCGTTTTACGGTCTGTTCTGGGCCTAAGAAGAAATAATCTCACAAACAAATCCATACATATTTTGGCGACCTGACAAATCTTATTTTTTGGAAGCGACATACAAATTAAAGAACCGGAGGAAAAGTGTTTCAAAGGAGACTTCGTTAAAATATAAAATGATTTTTTGTCCAAAAATCATGGACTTATTGAGCCACCCTCGTAGACTTAACTTAATTAACACTTAACTAAATTAACCCAACAAGAGTTTTTCTTGTTTAAATTTTTTTCTATAATTAATAAACTTAATCCTTTTACTCCTGTAAGGAGCATATGGCCGTATCGACTTCGGTAATAGTTTGAATTTAAGACGAATGACTAATTGGGCCAACTGCCAACTTCGCCCCCAGGCATGCAGGATTTATGTAATTGGGGTTTTCCGCAAACCTTGAAACAGTCGATCCTCAGAGCCTGGTTAGTGTAACAGGGGACACCAAGTCCAAGAGGACAGTGGGTGAGGTTCAACCCATTTATGAATAAAAATTCCCTGGGAGTTTTTTCCCTTCTCCCATTTTTGGGAAAAACGATTGGCCATTAGCTCTCCTTTTTATATAATTTTCTATATTTTGCATGATAATATTTACTTTACTCGGTAATTTTTTTTTCAGTTATCAACGTCATCGCATGTTATTTATCATATCCGAAATTCTTACCGCAGTTGCCTTCTTCCTCATCATGTTCACGCCCGCCATTCCAAAAGAACCCATAGCCGTTGAATTCCATTGTCATGCGGGCGTCACCGATCTCCGTTATTGTTCCCAATTTGATAGATGTTTGGATAGTGATTTAAAAGACCATTTTGCCAATCAAAATCTAACATGTAAACTACACTGTCAAGCTCAACCTTTTATGTGGGATATTATATGTGCAAATTGGTTAAATTCAACGAACTGTACGTCCAATACTGCTACCACTATGGACATAAAAACAACAGTGACAATGGAGCATATGAATGTGGAGGGGGCCTGCATGTTTTTCATGATACCCCATATAAAAGGGGAAATAAATAATCAAAATGTCAGTATGTATTGTCCTAAGGAAAAAGATTATTTTAATGCATCCTGCAGTATGGATTGTAGTGATGAGTATTTGGATAGTAAATTGGGATTAAGTCCTGTAATAAATAACACAGCAGCCGTTGGTCTTTATCAGTTTTGGTGGTTCTTTGCCATGTTAATTATTTCATGGATGGGTATGGCAGCAGTAGTGAGTATTGGCGATGCTATATGTTTTGGAATTTTGGGAGAACGTGCTCACTTGTATGGCAAGCAGCGTCTATATGGCTCTGTGGGTTGGGGTATTTTTTCCATAATTGCTGGTACTCTGGTGGATAAAATGTCCAAGGGCGTTGATAAGGATTACACGATAGTATTTTGGATGACTTTGGTGATAATTGCTTTGGATGTAGTGGCATCCATGAAGTTGAGGGTAAGTTTTTTAAACCAAAAGTAAATTAGAATTGAAGAAGAAGAACTAAATAAAAACTGCTCTTCAGATGAATTACCACTAAATTAGAAAAAAAGAAGCTTTTTCTCATGTAATTCGCTTTTAACAAAAAGTATCTTGTTTCGCTTTTAGCACACACAAACTCATCTCTCTCCCAATATTCTTAAAGATGTTGGTCAAATGTTCCTTTCCGTACGCTGTGTTGTATTTTTTATATGGTGCGTTTTTATAGGCCTTGGTACAGCCCTAATATGGAATTTTCTCTTTTGGCATTTAGAAGAATTGGCTGGTTGTGAAGAAACCTCCATGAAAACTCTACAAGGAGCCGTCATGTTGATACAATGTTTCTGCGGAGAATTGCCATTTTTCTTCTTTTCTGGATGGATTCTGAAAAAAATTGGTCATGTTAATGCCATGAGCCTGGTGCTTTTTGGTTTCGGCGTACGTTTCATATTATATTCAATGTTACAAGACCCCTGGTATGTTTTGCCCATAGAGTTATTGAACGGTGTTACATTTGGTCTTTTCTATGCCACTATGGCTTCTTATGCCAGTATAGTGGCGCCTCCAGGAACGGAAACTACCATGCAGGTAAGTTTTTTTGAAGTTTAATTTTTATTTTTCTTCGATATGTTTCTTTTTTTTCTTTCTTTCTTTCTTTCTTTCTTTCTTTAGGGTCTTGTAGGTGCGATTTTTGAAGGTATTGGTGTCTCAATGGGCAGTTTTATTGGCGGCTTATTATTCGAATCTGTTGGCCCTGGCCATACTTTTGAAATATTTGGCGTTAGCGCCTTTATTGCCTTCATTGTACACGTTTGTTTGCAAATGTATTTGCAACGTCATCATGCTAGTACTGAAAGTGATAATGGTAAGCCAATACTTCCAGACAATACTATAGACTCTTTAACAACTGCTAATAATTTAAATGATAATCAAATTACCCCTGAAACCAATATCATCAATACGATAGAGTCTTTTAAAACTAAAAATGATGAGCAAGCTAAATTTACAAATGTTGATTTAAATTCGTAATGTATATAGTATGTCCATATCATATTTAGAAAAAACTTTAAAGTTTTTGGTTTCTTTTTCGTTAGGAAAAAACGATAACCTTTTTTATTATTTGTACTTAAACAGACATTATAAAGTTTGTAAATGTGTTTTTCTGTTTGTTAAACAGTTTTTTATTATGTTCAAATTCTTGCCTTTTTTATTATAATTTTAAGATTTGATTATGATTTTTTTTTTAATTTTGTTAACTTAATATTGTTCAAATATTTGTTAATATACACACAATAAACTTTTGAAAATAGTTCAAATAACTTTATGACAGTGATAAACACTTTTAGTTTTTATCAATTGAATAAAGTACATTGTTGCATATTTATTATCAAAACTAACAAAAAAAAAAACTGAAGTCATTAGAATGTTGGTTGCAGTTGTAAAATGAAAATTGCTTTTGTGTTGTTGGGTTTTTTTTTAGATAGATTACAAAATAGTGAATAATTCTAGACAAAAAAAGATAAGTTTTAGAAAATACCATATTCACTTTACAAAGCCAGTAGCCAGATTTAAAAATTTTGTAAGAATTTGATGACAAATCTTGAATAAAGTAGAACTGAAATAAAACTAAATTAGAAATGAACAAGAACTTGGCCAGAACTAAACTGATAGTGAATAAGAACCGAAATAGAACTGAACTAAAATTGAACTTGAACTGAGCTTGAGTAGACCTAAAGCTTGAAGTAATTTGAACTAGATCGAAACAAACTGCCTGTTTAACAATTTCATTAATTAAGCTTCGTTCACAATCAAAGAAACATTTTTACTTGGTGTTCATAATAGAGCAACAATTGGTTTTGCAACCACACACATTTTGCATTAAGAAACCGTTTGCAAATTTTAGCCACAACAATATTATGCATTTATTATTATTTTTTACAACATGTTAAAATTTTCAATCAAAACTAAATAAAATTATTTTAAACGTCAGAAACAATTTCATACAAATTGTTGCTGAAGTTCTAGTTGAACCAATTTAAAAAAAAAAAAAACTTTAGTTACATTTTTGTTTGAAAAATGAAAGGAAAATATATGAAATACTTTGGAAAGAAATAAGATAGAGAAAAAACGAAATTGTTGCTCTGATTGTGAACAAAGCTTTAATTTCTATGAAAAACATTCAGTTGCAAAAATATCTTTCATATAAAATTCTATACAAACGTGTACATTCGAAATTGTTGAACAGGCAGTAAAACTCAACTGGAAATAAACAAGAACTGAACTAGAATTAAACTAAAACTGAACTAGAAAGAATCTAGAACTTACCAAGAACTACTAAATTAGAACTGTTAACTAAACTAAAACTAAATAAGAATCGAACTAATATTAAACTTGGGCTGACCTAGAACTAGAAGTAATTTGATCTCAAACTCAACTAGGAATGATTAAGAATTAAAGAAGAGCTGAACTTGAATAAAACCAAAACTGAACTGGAAAGGAACTAGAAAGGAACTAGAACTGAACGAGAATTACTAAACCAGAACTAAATTTGAATATGAACTGAATTTAAACTAAAACTGAACTTGAATTGAGCTTAAGTTCAAGGGCTTACCGCTTATTTTGATTCGAAAGAAAAAGGGCATGTTCGTAAATGTATATAGATCTGCACCAAAAAATTGTAAAATACTCCACAAAAATAATTATTGGCATTTAAAAAAGTTTGCTTTTCTGATGCAGCGCAGTGGCGCATTTACGAACATACCCACAATTTACGAATTCGAACAATTTGTACTGTGTATTATGATTTTCGCACTCGTTGGTAGATTTGTATTACCAAGCAAATGCGAAGTTTGCTTAAAAGTTATTGTTAGTAATAGAAGCGGTTTGCACCCTTTGTATTAAGTGTACAACTCTGCTTTACTACTAAGTGTGAGTGTCTTTTTCGTTAGTATTGTAAATTAATGAAGTTGCTGAGTGAGGGATAGAGACAGAAATAGTTTCTTCAACTGTTTTATTCTGGGTTATTTAACAAACGTGTTCACTACAGCTTTTTATTGGATTTTTCAACCACAGCGTAGTAAATTTTAGTCTAATACATTTTGTTGTTGCAGTGTTGTACTTTAACTAAAATAATAAGATTCACAAGGTCTACAATGGACTTTACTATCAACGGTGAAAACCGCTAGAGAGTTTCTGTTTTTAAAGGCTTTTTTGTATAAAAAACTTCCGTTCATTCGAAAAAAAATAGTACGAAAATGGAACTCGCCATTTATTGCTTTCGAATCAAAATACACGGTAAACCCACTAAACTAGACCTAGAACTAATCTGAACTAGAAATGAACTTTAACTAGACTGGAACCAAACTAAAGCTAAATTACAAATAAACTGAAACTAAAAAAACTGATTTCGAAGTAAACTAGAAATTTACCTACCAGTCATAACTAAAATTTAACTTGATATAACTAGACTTTAATTAAACTTGAATTGAAATACTGAGCTATAACTGATCTAAAGGTAATTGGGAACTTATTAATCAGGCATTCTCTAAAACTACGATAATTAAACTAGAATTCAACATGAATTTTACCTAATATGAAATAAAATTTGAACCGATCTAAACCTAGTTCGGTTATAGTGCTGTGATAAATAAAGTTGAGACTAAAAAAGTGACTCAAAGATTTTAAAATAAGCTAAATAATTGTGTCCAAAGACTACTAAGATGAATATGTAGTTCCGCAGGTTGAGAACAATTATTTTTGAAAAATTTATTGCTTTAAATAAAGAATTTTGAAATCGTCAAATGGTATTGAAATTGTGAATTAAAAAATACCGGCGCTCTCATAATAGAAAAGGAAAATATAATTAAAAATTCTTTATTTCCTATACTATACTTTTGAATTCTTTTAGCATCATAAGTTTATCGAAAAATTGTTTTTTTTTAAACATAAATGAAGGCACTTGAATACTTGACTTCTAGATTTTTCCATTCAAGGGGCCTACACCAGTCATAAAATATTAAGTATAAAATTATAAAGTACTAGCGGGTCCGTTGCCTGCTTCGCACGGCAAAACAAAATAAGAAAAGAAACACACTTGTTTTAAATAAAGTTGGTTTTCCTGCGGCAAAAACACACTCACTTTACATACGCACCGCACACACATGCGTTATCGGATTTCAACCAAACTTCATATAGACCATATATGGGCCACTGCCTACGTATAAGTTTGGTTGAAAACGCACGACGCGTTTATGAGTAGTTCGGCGACGTACATAAACGGACTTATTTTTATATATAGAGATTTAGTTTTGCATGTTTGTTTACTTTTGATAAATTCCCAACTTCTTGGTGTTTTGAATAAACGAGTTACCAAATTTTACTCGTTTTACCTAAGACTGAGTAAATTTCGCTAAAATTAAAGTTTTTTTCAGGACACCACCAAACTAATATGAAAAAATTCGCAGTTTGCATAACAAGTTTAATAAATTTAAAGCATTATTTGTATGTGTTATAGAAAATTTTAAATAATTTGGACAAAAATTCAATTTTGCATTATTGGAATTTTAAACTGATTTAGAACCGATCTTAAACAAGGGGTTATCGCGTATTTCGATTCGAAAGAAATAATTAACATTTGGAAAAGTATGTACTGGGTATAACGATTTTCGTACTCTTTGTTGCAAATGAACGAAAGTTCTTTTTATAACTTAACTGAAAACAAAAAATCCCTTTCCAGTGTAATAGAGAGATAAAGTATAAAAAACTTCTGTTTATTCGAAACGAAAATTTATACACAGTACTAATTGTTCGAACTCGAAAATCATTTCTTTTAAATCGAAATATGCAGTACCCCCCAGACCTAGAATAGACCAAGAAATGAAGTATAAGTAAAGTAGAACTCAACTTGAACAGATGAAAAATTCAAGAAAAACGGATGAAGAACTAAAATTCAACAGAGCTCGAACTGAACTAAAATTTCGTTAATTGTAATTCACTTATAATTCATAATTTTTCTGTTCGCCTTCATTTGTAACTAACAAATTTTATAATTTTCTTACTTTTTTTCTTTAATTAATTTTATTTTTAGGAACAGTTAAATATTTAGCGCCTACTGATGCCATGCATATGCTTAACGATCATGAATATATAATTACGTAGATGGACTGTTTTATTTAATTAATATTATTTTTAATTCTAATATGTTTTTAAAAAAAGGGTATTAAATAGTAAATTAAATTAATTATATATATTTTGTGTATTGTAGTTGGTATTAAAATATTTTTTTTATAATTTTAATTTATTGAAAACAAACATTGATTGTACTTTAATTAAAAAGAAAGAAAAAAAAAACAACAAAAAAGCATGTATTTTAATTTATTTAAAAAAATGTTAAATTATAGACTTTGTTATAAACACTTACTTTAATGCACTTCGTAAATTTAACATATTGAGAGCATGATTAAATTGTTCAACTTACGATTTTTCTTTTTTCTAATAACACTGCTCAACAGTATTTTTGGAACAGATTAACGAACCTATAATTCTGAAAGGGCATGTTGATTATATCATTTTTGTAGAATGAGCTTATAGTCCAGCTGATCTGAGTTTAATTTTACAGTGTCTATTCAATTTTTTTTTTTTTAACGACTTTTTTTGGATAAGAAAAACCGAGTGTCAAATTGACCCGTTAAGAGAGGAGCTAGAGGCAAATATTTTCGTAGAACATTTAAATCCCCAAAAGTCCTTTTTGAAAGAACTTTTTATTTTCTCGAAAAAAGGATCAAATTTGGCCCAAAAAAAGAGGAGGTAAAGGGTTAAGATCTAGATAAGAATTCGCTCAGATATTAACTTTACACATTTTTTTTCGTTTGCTATAATGCTCCCTTCGACCAAAAAACGAAAACTTTGAACCCTGTAAAATAAAACTTAGACCAGCGGAACTATAAGTTTATTCTACAAAAATAATTTACTTAACATTTATTACCTTTCAGATTCTTATGTTTCAATCAAAAATTTTAATTTGTTGGGCAGTGTTATTAATATAAATTGTAAGTTAAATTGCATGTTAATATTGGGGCCAAATTATGGCATTCGGTGACGAACGAAATCACAATACAACTTAACTGGGAGTTTCGATAGAAATCGAAAGCCGAAATTTAGCGTCTGATAATTTTTTAAAGTGTTATGTTTTTTTGTAGTTTAATTTAGTTTTTTAAAGTATGTAGTGTAATTTTATACTTTCAATTGTGTTTTTTTAATTATTTGGCTTCAAAAAAAGACCAGTTTTTTTTAGGTAAAAAATTTATATTGTTCCACAAAAAAAATTTCCTTTGTAGTTCAAATAAATTACTATACATATATTTTTATAATTATAAAATATTGTTTAAGTTAAAAATATTTATTTAAATAAAATGGTTAACAACTTTTATCTATATACGGATGTGTCAGTAGCTTAAAGGCCGAACTACCTTTTGAAAATGTCTAAATTTTGTTATATTTCTATCTAATTAGTTGTAAACTCTTTGAAAATTATTTTGTTCTTCTATTATTTAAACATTTTCGATTAATAAATATACACAAATCGGTATAGAGTTTGAATTTTTTCAAAAGCAAACATCACTACAACATTTTTCATTGAAAATGAGAAAATTCCACATTAAATTGAGAAAATTCCAATTGAAATTAAGAATATCAATTTGAAATTGAGAAAATTCCATTTGAAATTGAGAATTTCAATTTGAAATTGAGAAAATTCCAAATGAAATTAGGAAATTTTAATTTGAAATTAAGAAAATTCCAAATGCAATTGAGAAAATTCAAAATGAAATTGAAAAATTTTTTATTTATAAATTTGAATTATGTACATACATATTTCTTTAATATTCCCAGCGGTAAATATTGAAAGGACCGCAAGTGGCAGGCCTTTTTGAAGGCCTCTATACTCCTTTCTAAAAGATTCGCTTCGCATGATATCCTGCCTTCAGAAGTATGCCTTCTAGAAGGCATAAACTTCTTTTTAAAAGACCTTCTGAAATATTCAGTACACATTCGCTACTCCCTTCTTTGAGAAGGGAGAAAGGAAGGTGTTCAGTTTTATTTACTTTTTATTTTTAGTGACCTTCCTTACTCCCTTCTTTGGGAAGGGATCGAAGTTGTTTTTAAAGGAAGTGTGGAAGGCCTTGCGCCCAATGAACCTGTGTAAAAAATAAATAAGTATGGAATGCGGCGAGAACGGCTTCTGACTGCTTGTGACTGCTAAATAAGGCCTTCTATTAGGCCTCTTTACTCATTTTAGTTACCGCTGGGTTCATACAACAAACGTACATAACACACATAAGGATCAAAAAAATGAAAATAAATACAAATCGCAGTATTATTGACCAACAGGCATATCTAACAAATCCAGTGCAGATTGGTTAAACGTTGCAGTATGTTGTTTGGCACTACTGCAATCTCCAGTAGTTATAAATGTTTAAGAAGCCTTGGCCGGAACTTGCCTTTCGTGAAATTGTCGAAAAAATAAATTCGCAGTTTCGACTAAAACTGTGGGAAATACTCTGCCCTGTAAAACGTATTCCACAAAAGCTGTTCATATTCAACCAAAATCAATGAACAGCCAACTTAATAAAGAAAAACGATCAGCATATGTACGCAAAAATAAGGGGGGGCTTTATCTCCCATTCAAAAGAGAGATAAAGCCTTTTATTTTTTTTTTTTTCATTCGAATGGGAGGCAAAACCATCATGGCCTTAGCACACATTAGTAATATTATATTTTTCAATGATAACTAAGGATTTTCCCTTTTACAGAATGTTTACACCATGCGTAACAATATTCTGGAAAAATATGGCTTTGCCTCTCATTTGGGAAAAAAAATATGCCCATATCTCTCACTTCGCAAAATTTTACATATGACCTTACCTCTCAATGATTTTGCAATAAGACCATTACGGCTTTATCTCCCATTCAGTTGAGCAATAAAGCCATCATGGCCTTACCTCACATGGTTAAAAAGCACCCCCTAAAAATAACGGCCCCTATTACGGTTTACAACTCAACTCAGTTTAGTTGTAATTTCTTAATTTTTGTATTATGGTATACAAGTTTGCTAAATTGCGCTGAACAAAAACAAAACAACAATTACAACCAGTTGTCCTTATCACAACTCAACTGAGTTGAGTTGTAAACCGTTATAGGGGCCAACGATTTTGTTAGAGCTGGAAGAAAAGTGGTCTGGATAGACGAGACCAACTTTAACTTTTTTTGTCGTAGGAAATATGGTTGGTCTCGAGTTGGATTGCGCGCAGTGCATACAGACAATTCCTACATCCCGTGGTCCAAACATACACTTAATTGGTGCAATAAGTACGTCAGGCGTTATTAAAATGGACTACCGAAGGGGTTCGTTTAATGCTGTCAGCGCAATTGAATGGGTCAGAAGCGGAGAGTGAATGAATTATCACAACTGGTATTGGTATGTGACAATGATCAATGTCACAGTTGGCTACAAATTATTTTTTACAACTCTCTAGCTACACTCCTGCGATTGAGCTCATATTCTCATATGCTTTAGCACATTGAAATTATTTGGTCTAATATAAAAAGTACTATGAAAATAAAGATGAATGTAACGAATAAAATTCAATTTGATCAATTTAAAATTAAAGTTTCTCAATGTCATTTGCAATTTCCTCAATTTCACATTAAAATTTCTCAATTTCATTTTTAATTTTCTCAATTTCAAATTGAATTTCTCATTTTCATTTGGAATTTTCTCAATTTCAAATTGAAATTCTCAATTTCATTTGGAATTTTTTCAATTTCAAATTGAAATTCTCAATTTCATTTGGAATTTTCTCAATTTCAAATTGATATTCTCAATTTAAATTGGAATTTCCTCAATTTAAAATTGAAATTCTCATTTTCAAATTGAAATTCTCATTTTCATTTGGAATTTTCTCAGTTTCAATGAAATATGGTGTAGTTTACTTTACTTTTTATTTTGTAGAGTTAGGCGTTTTCGCTTCTTACACATCCATATAGAACAATAATTCAATAGCTATTTTCGTAAAAAAATTATTTTAAGAAAAGAAAGAACTACTTAAACTATGGCCACACTTAACGAATATTTTACGACCTATACGTAACCGCATTTTTTTTTTTTCAAACATTTAACTATTTATTATTTACATTTTATAACGATTTCTTTTCGAAATAAAGGTCGACGAATAAAAAAAAATTGTGAAAATGAATGTAAATGGTGTACTACTTCAGTGGTCACGTTTTTTCTGGTCTTATCGTTAAACGTTGTTAAGTGTGAACATATTTTTTTTAGTCTTTTATTTTTATTAATTAATTGAAAATTAATTAATTAGACAGTGTTATTGAGGCTGTTTACCAATTAAGGATTCTTCCTGTTGCTGTTTTTGTAATTTACGCTGTAATTCTTTCTCTTTGCAAGTTTGTATATTAATGGCTCTTTTCTATAAAGAATTTTAAAAATAAAATTATTAAATTCTTTTAAAGTTAAATTAAAACAAATGAAATATTAACTTAAGATAAAGAGAATCGTTTTAGACAACATAACATAACTTTTTGGAAATAAAATTTTACAATTTAACAAAAAAAAAAAAGTCAGGCACTGTCAATTAAAAAGATTTGTTTTATTTTATAGTACAAAAGGTGGTTTCGAAAAAAGGAATATATTAATATAGTTCCTTAAAGGAATTGAAAAGTAGATTTAAACAAAAAACTTTTGAACGCAACCTTGTCTAATGTAAACTCAGACTAACAGTGTTCAATAAAAGTAAATAAAATGTGTTTTTTTTTTAAGCCCGATAGAACTAACGAAAGGGTAAGCTGTTGTTTTTGTTGTTGTAGCAGCAAAACTTTAAGACCAAAGCCCTGTTTCTCAAAGCTACAAGTTACAAATCTACAAGTAAAATATATTTGAAACCAAAACAAAAACTTTTAAATTGTTGCTTTTTTTAATGTATTTTACTTGTAGTTTTGATAAACAGGGCCCAGGTGTTGATGAGTTAACAATCCTTGGTTCGAGTCGTTCCGGTCTGTAGAAGCGATTGACATGGGAACGAAAGGGTTAGCTGTCAAACGAACTGCAACACTGTGATCAGTTATAACATTTCTGATTAAAATATCGATGATTTATTGCAAGGTTGTGTTTAGCGATTTTTATAATTTTTGGCTAAACGTGTTTTTTTAACAAAAACAAAATTAGTGCATATATAGCACATAGAGACCAATCCTTAAGAGAACTATTTTGTCCAAAAAAATTGCTTCATCGGACCTTATTTCTTTAAAAAATGAAGTCGTGGTCGCGTAACGGTCAATGGAGATCGCTGGCGCAACATGATCAATAATTTTTTGTTTAAAAATTTGGATGACATTGATCCGGCGCGATGTGGTTTCAACAGGATGGCGCTACGTTACCTACAGCGACCGCAACCATAGCGTTTTTAAAATCAAAATCAAGCAATAAGTTTATTTCGAGAAATGGACCTGTCAATTGACCTTCAAGGTCGTGCGATTTTACACTTCTCGATTATTTTCTGTGGGGCTACGTAAAGTCGCTGGTTTATGCTGATAAACCAGCTATATTTGACGCTTTGGGGACCAACATTGTTCGTGTTACTCGTCACATACAGCCAGCAATGTTAAAAATATTGGCCCAAAACTGGACTTTGAGAAAGCACTTCGTCAAGAACAGCCGCGGTGCCTATATGATTAAAATCACTTCCAAAAGTTAATTGATTTTATGAATAAAAAAGTTTTATTAAATTTGTTTTAATTTTTACAATTTTAAGTTCTTTCGGACTTAAAAAAAACACCTTTTGGGAAATTCCATTTCAAAACGACCAAGAGTGGGACACGACCCCTTCCGATTTTAATGAAATTTGGTGAGAAGGTTCCTTTTATCTTATTAGGAACATGTATGAACAAAAAAAAATTTTTAAAGTTTGTTTTTCGAAAGTTATGTCATATTCAAAATGTCATAATTTCGCAGAATTAGCCGAATGTGTTGAGCTTATTTCTTCAATATCTCGAAAACTACTTGACATACGAAGATGATTTTGATGTCATTTTAAAGAGAATACTTGGCGCTACAAACCATAAATTGAAAAAAAAAAAATTTTTTGAAAAATGTAATGCTGGTCATACATTTGACCCATCTAGGAGCATCCTACGCGCTGCAGGGGTCAAATTAAAGAATGTTATAAAGTCGCAATATTTGTATGGTACAGCGCGTAGGATGCTCCTAGATGGGTCAAATGTATGACCAGCCCCACTTTATTATTTATTGCCGAATTTCGGTTTTTTAGTTATTTCAATAAACTAAACCGTTTTTGAGTTACGCGAATATATGCTGTGCAACCTCTTACATTTTCGAAATAACGATATATCTTGAAAACAAGAGCTTACCTAAAAAAACGGTTAGCACCACTGGATTCAGCGTCCCCAATTAGGGTAAAATGCCAGGTGCGCGGCTGGTCTGTTGTTTGCAACTAGCACAGTGTACTTATTGCTCAAAATTACAATATGAAAATTCTATTTTAATATTATTTTTTTAAGGGTTGCGAAAGGAAAAAAATCATATCTTAAAAAAGAAAAAAACACCTCCTTCAAAGTTTCAGGATTTTTAAAGAACAGTTTGAGGTATTATACAAAAAAAAATCAGCCAAATAAAAAAATAGGTTTTTGACTTAGTCCGTTTTTAAAATTTAACATTTTGCAGACATTACATTTTTCAAAAAAAAACTTTATTTTTCAATTTATGGTTTGTAGCGCCAAGTATTCTCTTTAAAATTACATCAAAATCATCTTCGTATGTCAAGTAGTTTTCGAGATATTGAAGAAATAAGTTCAACACATTCGGCTAATTCTGCGAAATTATGACATTTTGAATATGACATAACTTTCGAAAAACAAATTTTAAAAATTTTTTTCGTTCATATATGTTCCTAATAAGATAAAAGGAACCTTCTCACCAAATTTTATTAAAATCGGAAGGGGTCATGTCCCACTCTGGGTCGTTTTGACATGGAATTACCCTTTTATTAAATAAAATTTATTTTATTATTTATATTAATAAATCTACAGTAATTTCAGTGGTCCAATATGTTATGTAATAAAATTTTTTATTAAATTAAATAAACTTTAACCAACAAATCCTTTTTAAAATAAGACCAGTTTGTCATTTCCATTTTATATTTTGGAACTTTATTATATTTTAAATTGACTTACCTTTAAAACCTTTGTTCGTTGATAAATATTTTGCATGTTTTTTTTAATTTTTAACAATTTCTCTCTGCACACTTTAACATTGTTCATCTGTATAGCAATAAAGATTAAAACAAATCATAATTAGCTATAACATTTTATATGAGATTACAATGTATTTTCATGACAAATTCGATAAGATTGGTTTTAAATAGAAACATACCTATTTATTACTTTTTTTTCTTTAACTTTTAATAAAATAATAGATTGAACAGGAAAGAAAAATTAATAAATAAATTTACGATAAGCATTATCTTAAATTTAGATTATTTTTAAATTTCATTTTGCCAAGTCGATTCAAATTGATTTAAAAATCTATTGAAATCGATTTAAAAATCGTTTAAAATAAATTTGATTTGAGAATAAAATTTCTTGGTTAATGGATTGAATCAAAGCCTGTTTTCTTGCTGAGTTATTTCTTATTTATCTTTAGAAAACAAACTTTAACAGTGTACTGATATCGCAAGAATGCACAAATATTCCCTAACAATTTCGTCTTTGTTTGGATAAATGGCTTTGTGTTTTTTCGACACTGTTAGTATACACGTTTATTTATATTGGCATAATATAACAGGTATGCCATTCATCACATCATGGTTTGATTCCATCTTTTGTGTTTATACAATATTATCGTTAATTTCCAAAAACCTACTTTCAATGTCATGGTTTGGAACAAATATGTTAAGGATTATTTTGTTTACTGTCTACAGTTGACGTTTATTTCGCGAGAACAAACGCACCTATCATAAAGTTAGAAAGTATACCAAGGGTATTAACAGGTGAAAATATAAAACAACAACAGTATTTTTCTTCAAACATAAGTATGTACCCAGCGGTAAATAGAATGAGTAAAGATGCCTAATAGAAGGCTCTGTTTAGCATTCACAAGCCCTTCTCGCTGCATTTCATACTGATTTTTTTTACACAGGTTGTCATTGGGAGCAAGCCCTTCCACACTGCCATTAATGTCAACTTCGATCCCTTCCCAAAAAATGGAGTAAGGAAGGTCACTTAAAATAAAACGTTTAATAAAACTAAACAACTTACTTTCTCCCTTCTTAAAGAACGGAGTAGCGAATGTGTACTGAATATTTTAGAAGGTCTTTTAAAAAGAAGTTTATACCTTCTAGAAGGCATTTTCCTGTAAGCAGTATATAATGTGAAGCGAATCTTTTAGAAAGGCCTGACACTTGTAGTAGAATTGTTAATGTAATACCATTTTTTATTTGATTAATAAAGATAAAAATTGCCAAAATTTTTGATAATAGAAAAACTCGATTTTTAAAGACCAATAATATTCGATTTCAGCATTAAATCAGACGTATATTAATAAGAATGTAAATTGAATTACCATTCACTAGTCTAGTCTATAGTCAATTCAATAGCTTTTAGTCTAAGCCATTGCCAATAGAAGAATATTTTATACGCAATAATCTAGGCCTATGACCTATTTTATTTCTTTGTTTGTAGAATGATCAAGTGTACTGTAAAGTAAATAGTTCAGCTTATAGTCAATTTTGTTTTCTTCGAAATTTGCCATTTAGAAAATTTCCTTTTAATAGAAACATTTTAAATTTTTTTTACAAACAAAATTAATTTTCCTTAAAATAGAAAAATGTTCCTTAGAGATGTAAACACATGAATAATTATAAACTTTGTACCAAACGAATATTTTTCACTCTACTACTCACCATTTCATGTAATTTGGCTACCTCAGCATTGTCCAGTTTAAACTTTTCAGCCGATAAATCAATATAGATTTTGTTTTGTTTTTGTCTAAAAAAATAAGAAACCCGTTTCTAAAAAAAGATTCATAGGTAAAAACTTTATACAAACATTAATTCCTTAAGCTGTCCCTTGGCTTTGGCAATTGGAGGAGCAAAGGTTTGCAAAACTCCGGCTGTTAGCTGTAAAGCAGCTAAGGAGGTTGATTCCGTAACTGGTTCTGGGGATGACTTTTCTGTTGGTCCCGCATTTGCTGGTGCATTAGGATTTATATGAAATTGACTGTTATTACTAACAAACGTTTCTGGCAAATTTGTTAAGGGAGCAGTGAAATCTTCCGTTATTTTTTCCAATTGTAGTGTAGAAGGTCTTAAGGCTTCCACGTTTGCTGGTGAACTAAATGCTGATAAATCGTCGATAATGCTTTAAAAAAAGAAATACACATTAATAATAAAGTTATCAAACTAATTAATAGGCAGCTTTTTTATCTATATTTAAGAATTTTTGTCTAGTTAACTAAAAGAAAAAAAACTCTTTTACCAAATTTTTTAACTTTTCTAATTTTAATAAATACTCACTTATTTAAGTTATTGCTTCCCAACATATTTGGCTTGATTAATTTTTAACAAAATATAAATTTAACTATATACAACTTTATAAAATATTTAGAAAGTAATTAACAAAAATATAATAAACAAAATTAAACAATAAAAAAAATAACGAACAGCTGTTTTTGACGGTTGGAACTTTAAAGAGAGTTAAGAAACTCACCACTACAGTGCTTACAGGTTTGTTTACATTTTTGTATGTTTACTTTGAAAGGCAACATGTTTATATTTGAAAGCGACAGTTTTGTTGTATAGTCATGTTTATATACAATGTATCTACCTATTCAATTAAAAAATTCGAAAAAAGCAATTTATTCTAATGAATTTTAAAAAGTTTTAAAATCGTAAAAGTAAGAATTTGTATCAGTTCGAGCTCCTAATTATATTAAGACTTCAATGAAACGCTTTTCAAAATATTTTATATATTTAAATAATTTTTTTTATCAATGATTTATTTCTATGTATATTGTATTAAATTATATTTAAAAAAAGCCATAAAATTGCAATAAAAAAAAACTAAAAATCTTATTATAACATAAAAAAAGGCAGAAATAAAATGAAAACTATAACATGAAAATAAAAAAGAATGAAATTCAACTTGTAAAAAAAGTTGCTAAAATTATAAACTTTTATAAAAAATAAAACGTTTTAAAATTAAGTTTCTTTTGTATGTATGTACAACAGTATTAAACTTAAATATTAATTAAATAGTTTGTGTATTCGGATTGTAAGAGAAAAAGTACTGAATAAGGAAGAGGAAGTATTTTTGTGGTTAAATAATTAACCTTTTTTAAAATCTACGAAATCATCAATATCCAATACTTTTGTTACGGTTTTACCCTCATCATCTTTTTCTAATTCGGCTCGTGCACAGCGACCACAACAATCTGCAGTGGGTTTATTCTCACATTCACCCAATGCGGGTGGTTTAAAGTTGGGTGTCCAGGGTCCTAAACTACCGCTGGCATAGAAGTCCATAGGATAAGATTGTTGTTTGGGGGCTTTGTTATGAGGAGTATATTCCACATCACCCAAAACCACCGAAAGTTCATAGGGATTTAGTAAAGGTTTGGGAAAAGCAGTACCCCAATCTATCGAAAGGCGTGGACAGGCAATTTGTACAAAAGCATCAATATCTTCAAATAAAGCAAGTTTTTGGGGAAAGATTTCCGATAGCAGTATGGTGGTGGAATCAAAACCTTTGGCTTGTATACGTTTCTGTAAGAATTTGTGAACTCTAGAGCTTCCTTGTCTCCCTAAAGTGCCCAATATAATGCCAATTTTTTTGGCTTTCATTGCCTTTTCTATTTCACCATATCGCATGGATTGCATAATTAAATGATCATATTCCTCAATGGTGAATTTCTTTTCATAGGGATCGTATTTATAAGCCTTTTAATAAAAAATTTTATAAGTATTTGTGTTATAATTTTGTTTTATTAAAAATTACCTTCAATTTTGGATTGGCAATCATGGCTGACTCTAAATGAAACCTTCCATCCCCCAAATATATAATAAATTTTGTTGTTTCCGGCAGTGTGGGTGAAGTACAGCCTAAAATCTCTCCTGGGCTTAAAGGTTTAGCTTGGGGTACTATCACATCATAACCGGCAGATTTAAGTTCTGTTGAAGCTGCTTGCAAAGTGGTAACGAATTGTATGGTACTAACCAAAGCCATTTGACCATCTTCTGGCTTAAAATTTAACTTAACCGAGTCCAAAAAGTGTAAAGGATCAATTTTTATATCCACAAAGATATATAAAACTTTTATACCCTCTGTTTGATCGACAGGTATTAAACAACTATGACCATAGTGGACCAATAATTCAGCGCCTAAAGCTTTAGCGGTATAATCGTCAACACAACACGCCCCATAAGTAACGTCGCCCATTATTACGGTGTCGGCATCGGTGAAACTCTCTATTATATCACTTATAACCATAGCATACATTAGTAAACCTTCGGGCAGTTGGAGAGCAACACGTTTAGCTTTCAATTCCTTGATACGCCATATAGTTTTGTGAATTTCAAAGTTATAATTAGAAGGTAAACGTTCAATGGCCTTTTGCAGTTGAAGATCATTAAGCAAACTTTGCGGGATACGATTTAAACGAGCTTTGGGTTTAAAAACTTTTTTTGGCTTAGCTCGTACTACCACTACATCAGTTGAGGTTGAGTTTTCACTTAAGGGGATAGTGGTTTGAGGCTTAGCATTAGCTATAGCGGGATTAGGTTGGATTATGTCCAACATTTTATGATAACTGAAATGGGAAATGGTTATAATAAATAGGTTAGTCAAAGAACTTGTTAAAAACAACAAGAAGGAATAATTAATAGTATAAAAAAAAAAGTTTTCCTTAAGTTAAAATCAGGAGGATAATCAAATGGAAAAATAAAATAATAAAAAGTTCCAAAAATAAAGTATTTAACGCAATTTATTAAAAAAAAACGATCGAAACCAGAAGTCATCTAATAGCCTAAAAAAATATACTAGATGCTTCAGTAGTAATGTTTTCAAACGATTAACCGTTGTTCGATTAATCGACTAATTTTGGGCGATTCACTTTTTTTAAGTTTTTGTTAATTTTTAATAGGTACAATTTTTATGTTAAAAAATATAGTTTTTGGTCTTATTTTTAAACTTTTTTGCCTGTACATATCATAAAAAATTTTAAATTTAATAAAGATTTAAAGAACAAATTTACTATGAAAATTATCCTTAATAAACAATAATCGTTATGAATATGGGGGTTAACTATACAAAATTAAAATTATTCGTTTAACCGAATATTAAATTGTTCGAAAAATAACTGAAATTAGCCGTTATAAAGATAAATATGTAAAGCTTATCTTAATTAATATAAACTTGTTCTTAATGACTTTCAACATATGTACATATGTACATTTTTGATGTTTGTTTCCAATGATTTAACGCATCGAAACTAAATAAAATAACTACAACATCTGAAAATTCATTCAAAAGGGATAAAATACAAAATTGCCAAGAAAGATATTTTGTATTGTGTACTATAAATTTGTTTTTTTTTTTTAATACACTATCTATTAATAAACAATTTAAAATTGCTTATTAAAAAACGAGACCACCTTGAAAAAGTGTATGAACTGACTCACACTTACCTTTTGTTTTGCTTTGTTTTTATTTAAAAACTTGGCAAAATAACACACGAGCGATGAACAAAAAAATTTACTTTTTTATTAGATTTCCTGTTTTATACAAATAGATCAAAAATACATAAATATGTATAAGTTTATATATTTAAAAAATGCCTTTTTTATAACATTTCCTTTATTATAGACACTTTTTTGATTTGTGTGTTGATCTTGTATTATATTTAATTCCAAAACTTAAAAAGCACCCGTTTCGTCCAAAAAGTTTTTTCTAATGATATTTAAACATTTACAATCTGCTAAAACTTATTATATTTATGTATGCTTTGACTTCGTTTGCATAGTTGTTGTTGTTATTCTTGATTTTGATGTTTTGGTTTTATTGAACTCTCATGTACATACAACGCATGACCACCATTTATATTGGGCCGAAAGTCACGTAGACCATATATTCTTTAATGCATCATTCATACAAACTTAATGCAACACTTTGAAATTATAAAAATTCTTATATCATTTTTTTAATTACCTGTGGATTTTGTTTAAAAAACACTATTTATTAGTTTAAAGTTTTAGCAATTTATGCAATATATCTGAATGTGTTTAAAGTTTAAAGAAAAACAAAGCACGTTTGTTTATTTTTTGTTGTAATTCTTGAAACAATTGTCAAACCATTCGCGTTGATTGTCAAAAAAATGACGGCGAATTGAACATATGGTAATGACAACAGGCCAGTGCTACCAGCAGCAACATTTTAAATTACACTTGAAACAGCAGTTTAACGTTCAAGTTTTTCTGAATAGCTTTTACATATAGTACTGTTTGTCAAAATTTACTTTCAAGATGTCATCAAGAAAACAATTTATAAGGACACACGAAAAATTAATAGCTTAAATATTATTTACTTGTGTGGTGGTTAACATAACAGTAATTTTTACAACAGTTTTGCAGAGTACAATAAACTTGAAAGGCAAAACTTGATCGTGTTACCAGATTAATGTAAATTATCAAATATAATATTGCAACCAGTGCTGTCAGAAACGTTTTGGTCCATGTCCCCATTTTGAAGTTTGATGTCCCCAAAATTTTCCATCTTAAAATCAAAATATTCATCTTTTTCGGAAAATTTTAAATTATTTATTTATTTATTATTATTATATATCAGTACAAAGAAAGCCTTCATGACCAAAAAAATATGTATCGTACAATTTATAACTGAGTTTTAAGAAAAGCCATTTATGTAAATAATGTCGAAAATCATGAGCATATAAAATAATAAAGTTATTCCCATAAAGGCTGACAAAAAATAAAACAGTTATCAGCGTCCACAATTAAAGAAGTCAAGAAGCTTTTTCCTATAAGTGTAATTAGAGTAAGAAAAAAGCTTAAGATCGTTTGGAAGTAGACCCCAAGCATGGTGAACCCCTTTCACAAAAGAAGGTGCAAATATGTACTGTAAAATGTCCCAAGAGAACATAAGTTTAAATATTACGCGTTGAGTTGATAAATAAAAAACCTACTTATGTATATAAATAAAATACTATAATTCGTGTCAGTCTCAGGAGTATAAGAGTGATTTTCGACATCTTTTAAATTATGGGCCGATCATCACATAATTCAGTAAGTGATGATATATATCGATTCATTAGCGTTTAAGAAGTATTAAAGAGCTTTTCTAAAGGCGGCTTTGTCATATCTATATCAAATCTGGATTTATCATCACAGAATTCATTTAGTGTAATTTTGAATCTCAGAAATCTCAGCCAGCTTAACCAAATCTTACCACATCATTGTCACAGTTTAAGACGAAATAAAATTTTTCTGAGCGTGGGGTTTATATCGGTTTATAAAAATCACATTTGTCAATTTTTTCTTTACAAAAATATTAAGAAAATGAAATTTGGCTATTTCCAGAGTACATGTAATTTGTGTTATTTTTTATATTATTTTTTAATAATTTTTTTTTTTTTTTTTTTTTAATTCCCTATGCTAATCCCCGCGAAGCTTGACGCTTGTCTGCAGGAAAGAAACCAGAGTATCTGGCGGGAATCGAACCCGCAACCCCGGGGTTGATAGACTAGCTCACTACTAGCTAGCCTACCGAGGAAAAAGTAACCAAAATGAAAAAAATATTCAAATCTCCAAATTGATATAAAAAAAACAAGTAATAGTGCTATATTCGGCTGTGCCGAATCTTATATACCCTTCACCATTGTGCGAGCAGAATACAGAGCAACTAGACAAAAACTAAATAATTGTTACATATACATACATATTAACAATACTTAAAACTTCATTATAAATAAAATTTAAAAAGCGAAAACTGGCAAATATTTTTAGAACATAAAAAAAAAATTTTCTTTTGAAAAAACTAAGATTCGAACCAGGGAACTCTGAGTTTCTAACTTAACACACCCCCTTTTCCACCTGAGGTGAAGGTTATGAAAAGAGTAATTTTTGGGATTTCAGTATTTTGATTATAACTCAGCCATTTTTTAACTGATTTGACAGATTTATATACCGACGCATTTAAGAAGAAATTTTCCAGTTAGTTGGGTTATAAAACTTGGACTCGGCAAGATCTATGGTTCCCGAAAATGGGTATTTTTCAAAAAAAAATTAATATTTTGGTCATAACTTTTTCGTATCTGAACCGATTTTCTCGAGTTTTTCAGAAAATATTTTCTATTAAAAATTTCCGATCTTTTGATATATAAGGCGTAACCATAGGTCATATAACAGTCAAAAAATTCAGGTTATTATACAATTTTTGAAATTTTTTGTATGGGAGCTACCACGCCCACATTTTGTGGGTTGGTGTGTATTTATAACTTGAATGTTTGCACCTAATTTGGAAACTTTGGCTCTTGCCGTTCTCCAGATATACAGAAAAAAGCAATAAAAATACAACAAGGGATTTTTGGAAAAAATTAGAGGCAGTCGTGGTTTTTTTGGTCATATCTCAGCCATTTGTGGACCGATCTTGCTGAATTTCAATAGCACGAAATGGTGGACTATATGTGACATAAATGTAAAACAACCTAGCCGCTATCATGTCTGGAGTCTCCGGAAAACACATCTCAAACGTAAGACGGACAGACGGACGGACGGACATCGTTAAATCAAGTTCTCTCCTCATAAGGACCCAGAATATATATACTTTATAGGGTTAGATCAATATTGTAGAAATTACAAACTTATATATACCCTTTTCCACCTGAGGTGAAGGGTATAATTACCAATTTTTGTTGGAAATAACTAAAAACGTCAGCTCTGATGGCAAGCCTGAACAAACAATACTGATGTTTCGTTATTAGCCCCCTTTCACACGCGGCAAAATACTTGCGCAAGTTACTTGCCGACAACAACAAAGTCTTACAGGGATAAAAATTTGTACAGACTTTGTTGTTGTCGGCAAGTAACTTGCGCAAGTAACTTGACGAGTGTGAAAGGGGGCTTAGTTTCATTGGGTATAAGATTGAAGCATGAGTAGTAACATATGTTCCTGCTCAAGGTATATTTGCACAAGGTAGACTCATTTGGGAGTGTATACATGCTGCTCTATAAAAGGTACCAAATTGTTAAAATTGTCTTCATATAAAACAAAAACAATTTAACGCACACATGTACAAATTTTTTCTCATATACACGAAATTTGACGTTAAGGTACCAACTAGGGTTAATCAGCTGACAAACATATGGGCCAACGAGTTTACCTTGTGTAAATATACCTTGTTCCTGCTTATGTTGCTTCCAAGGCGAATTTATAAAGGTGACCGCATCATGAGATAGAGTTATGCTAGCTATCCCTTTTTATTGAAAAATACTATGTATTTTGTTTTTGTAAAAAGTTAGAGTGAATTTCAAAAATATTTGTTGAAAATATAAAATAGGAAATTTTTTTGTTAATAAAATATACACAATTGCTTAAGAAACTCCTCAATTGCAAATTAATTGTGGCTCCACTTATTCCTTACGCATCTTTAATTTCTTGTGTTTATATTTTTTCACTTTTTTTGTTTTATATAATTTAAATAAGTTTTTTTTCAACTATTTAAATTTTTATTGAATTAATTTTTTCACAAAATGTAAATTAATTTTTTCACAAAAGCTTGACATTCAGTATACACCAAAAAAAAAAAAAAATAACCAGATGACTGGAAAATGTCACCTTTATGAATTCGCCTTGGTTGCTTCGTGTATTATAACTTGAGGGTTACACGATCAAGTTTTGGCTATCAAGTTTTAATACACTCACACTTTTTTACCAATACACTCATACTTTTAAAAATTGATACGAACTTGCCTCTAAAATTCTCTTGCCAGTGAGTGTATCAATTTTCGTTCAAGAAAACAGCTTATTACAAATCTTTTGAAGTTGTTTTTGTTTTTTTTTCACAAATATTTTGCCGGCAAAAGCTGAAGTTCTTTTTTTTTTACAAATTGTTGCGAGAATTTTAAAATTTTAACTAAAAACCTAAAAAAATAGTGAAATATCTTTATTAATAAAATTAATAAGCAAAATGATAAAGTCCCTTCGAACAGCCTACAGTGCAGAAAAATCAAAAGTGGAAAATAGCAAAACATTTTGAGTTGTTTTCTCGGCGACGACATCTTGAAAAAGTAAATTGCTTTCAACTTGCGTGCAGCCTACGTCACAGCTGTCAACTTTTGCATATTTTGACAATCAGTATATGTAAAAGACTATCAAGAAAATCTTGATCGTGTGGCTGCACTGTAAGAAAACATAAAATTTGAGATAATACTGAAAATTACAACATTGTAACAGCTGTTATCAAATTTTTTTTTTTCATTGACGAATACATCAACAATCGTATTGACTCATATAGTTTTCTTTTTGTGAAATTTTTATTGAAATATTAAAACTTATTAAAAAAATCTTTATTTAGTGAAAAAAAGATAATTTTGTTTACATATTTTGTTTTGTAAAAAATAGTTCTTAGAAATTTTTAAACAAAACAACAATCAAAATTTTCTTTTCAAGTCTTTACAAAATTGATTTTCTTCAATTTAAAGAAAATGTTTTAATTTTTTGGTTTTAAGAACAGGTTTAAGAACATGTTGCCCTTTTATCAAAGTATTAAATGGGGTTTTACCATTTTTATGGTTTTTGCCTTAAAAGACAGCCAAGCCAGTGATATTACAAATCAAGTGTTTGGCATAGACAAAGAGGGCATTGTGGCTGCTTTTGGTGATTTTAATTCAGATGAATTGACGGATGTATTTTTAATAACGAATAATATGAAAGTATTGCAAATATTATATGGTGAGTTATAATAAAAAGAATAATTATTTTAAAACCATTTAAATAATTATAACTTTTAGGTGCCGATACAGAGCCCTTATTAAGAAATGGTCCCTATTGTAATTATGATAATTTCCAAATCACCAGTGTTGTACCAGGTGATTTTGATGGCGATGCCTTAATGGATGTTATGGTAACTTTAAAACCAAAGAATTCAAAGGGCAATATCTATAGTGTTTATGTACATTGGGGTGGCCCTGAAGGTTTGAATTGTACAAAAGAATCGGATCCTCCTCTGTTAAAAACCCTAGGAGAACCTCTGGCTTTAGATTTTAATCGTGATATGATTATAGATTTGTTTGGCTTAAATGAATATGGAGAACGTATGTTTTGGATATTCCAAAAATCTCGGGATCCTCCACAACCCAGGGCTCAAGCACCACCAACAGGTTCCATTTCATTTACAGCTAACATTAAAACTCCTAATGCTAATGCCTATTTGGATTTAAATGGTGATTTTATGGCTGATTTATTCATACAAACTGATAAATACTATGAGGTTTGGTACGGTCGTAATGGTGAAATTAAAGAAGATTTTACCTTTAACCATACTATAGATACTTCTATAGTGGGTACGGATTACAATTTGGGACAAGCGGTATTTGCTGATTTTGAATTGGAAGGTGTGGAAAATATTATATTGCCTGTATGTTTCCATAAAGATTGTACAAATTCAACAATATTGGTTCACGATGGTTCCAATTTTCGAGATGTGCATGTTAATTTCAAAGATCCTCAGGCGGTGTTATGGGGTTTTGTACCACCCGCAAAGGATGATGTTTATTTAAAGACGATAACTGCTCGCACCGGCGACTTTAATATGGACGGTTATCCGGATCTAATTATGACTTTACAAACCATAACAGGTCCCAAGCGTATGCAAACTTTTTTATTTGAAAATATACCTTGTAAAATGTCTAATCAACCCCTTAAAAGAACTTTTGAGGTTAAATGGAATGCCTTGAATCCTTTGGGCAATGATACAGTTGCAGGAGCTTTTTATGATTTCTATCAAGATGGTAAGTTAAATTTTTTGATTGTAAAAAAACTAAAACTCATTAATTTTTAATTATTACCAGGTGTCTTAGATGTTATATTAATCCAAAAAACTAAGACTGGACAATACAAACCCTTAGCCTTCCGGAATACTTTGGACTATGATGCTAACTTTGTTAAGGTCATCGTTTTAACGGGTCTTATAAATAAAAAGAATCCTACTTTACACACGGCCTTAGGAAGAAAAAAGCGAACTTATGGCACAAATTTACCAGGTCCCCGTATTACTTATTTCACTACTACACAAGATGGTGATTTGCAGCGTGGTTCTTCGGTACAATTGCCCCAGTCGTCTTACTTTGCTTTACAATTACCCTACACTATTTTTGGCTTGGGTAGGACACCAAATTTTGTGGATTCTTTGACTGTGGGCTTGGGCGGTATGCCGCGTACTTGGACACAGCTTATACCTAATTCACAAATCATTGTAGTACCAAAGCCCATTGATGAACCCCAACGTTGGAAGGCCCAATTGTTTGTTACACCCAGTAAACTAATTTTAATGAGTGTGGTGGCTTTGGGCGTTACTTGTTTAGTAATTGTTCTCATTATTTTGGTTTTGTACATCAAGGAGAAACGTGAAGACAAACAGGAGAAACTGCAAGAAGCTCATCGTTTCCACTTCGATGCTATGTAGGTGTTATAATGTCAAATAGGGAGACAATTTATATTTCAAAGTATATGAAGAGTGATATTTTTTAAGTTTTTTTATTTTTTGTTTCTTTTTATTAATGTTATTAAGATTCGCTTATGTAATAGGATTAAACGATTTCTTTTTTTTCGAAAATGTTTTACTTGAAGTGTGTTTCCATAACCTTATTCATAACACCTATTTAATTAAATATTTCAATAAACTTAAAATACTTCTGTAATAAACAATTTTAACCAATAAAACAGAAAAATTATTTATTTGTTGTTTAATCAATAGGGAAGCTTAAAATATTAAAATAAAAAAGGGAAACATTGAAATTTTTAATGTTCTCGCCGTTACAATAATGGTGAAAAGGCTTTTTACTCCCAGTGCTATGGGGCTTTCGCTTACCACATCAAGAACACTAGTAAAAAAGGAAGCTGGCATTTGTGCCAGTATAATCTGGGGGGCTACTCTTTATTGCGATGTGAATACAATTTTGATGCAAAAGCAAAATGCCAACTTGGCATTACCTTCGCAAAGTTTTTTGAAATGCAGCAATACTGGCAATAAAAATTAAAGAGTAAATTAAGGCACAGATTGTTAGTAATGAAATTTCAAAACATGTAAAAAAATTCGAAAAATTTAAATAAAATAAATAGTTGATAATTTGCGAAAGGAAATAAATAAAAAGATCCGAAAGACAAATGCGCAAACGCCAATCCCTTGATTTGCTACCATTTTCTTTCGCATCGCAATAGTCTTAAGTTTTTATTCAAAACACAGTTCAATTAACATATGGGTATTTCCATGGGAATGTCAACCACGACTTAAAATTAAAAGCCCTTGAAACTATTTTTCAAATATGGTAGAAAGGAAAAAAACACTTAAACTTTACTATGCGAGGTAGTTATAGCTTATTACAATTTTTAAAAAGCAAAAATAAAACGTTTAAATTCCAATCAACAATTTTCACATTTCTGCCGATTAAATTCAGACATTGGAATTATACTTTAAAATAATTGTTATAACGACAATAAACTAGATCCATGAGAAAGACCAAATATGTAGTTCGATTAGCGGTATATATGTATATTTGTTGGTTTGTTTTGGATGCTATTCTGTCATATACGTGGTGCTAAAACATCTTTTGTCTCTGTCATTTGTATTTGATCAGTCGCAGTTTATTCAAAATAAAACTTTAAAGCAAGATATTTGTTACAAAAAATTATTGATCGAAATTGTTTTTTTAAATTGGTATGTACATATAAAAAAAATTTTAGCTTTTAAAGGTCGTCACGTACGAAATTGTAAGTACTGCAAATTAAACTAAAGATATCTTATTATATTATTATTTAGATAAAATTTAGTAAATTCTCTTTGCATCCGCCCAGTTGATATTTTTTTATGCCAGGCGTTTTTATGTGTGAACTTACAAGGCGAATTCATTTTTCAGGTGGCGCTGAAAGCACAGCTGTGATATTTTGTTCACAGAGCACAATTTTGTTTTTGTAGTTAGATGAAGGAATGTCAAAAGTTATTTGTGTTTTTTCACGAGACATGCGAAATTTTTGATTCATAGATTTTCCAATTACCAGCAGTTTCAGTTTGTGTGCCCAGACGTATTCGAACAACCCGCGCCGGGGTTGCGGGTTCGATTCCCGCCAGAGACTCTGGTTTCTTTCCTGCAGCAAGCGTAGAGCTTCGCGAGATAAGCTTAGGGAATTAAAAATAAAAAACTTTTCTCCAATGCTGAAAAGTATGTTTTATCTGGTAGCTGCTTCCAGTACAAGCTGATTTACACATAAAGAGAGTTCCACCATTTTTTATCTTAATTTTCTTTAAACAAAATGTGACTGATCAAATAGCTTTTCTCCGGAAATTTGGAGAAGACGAACACCAAACCTCTGCTTAAATACTTAAAGCCAACCATCGCTGTCACTAAAACCACGTTCACTCTCTTTAATTTGTTGGTGAATTTCTAAAGCATTTGCTTTAAGCATCAGTCCGCTTACCGCTAATTTTTTGTTTCACATGCTAAGAACCCATTTGTAAACAGTTTTTCCATTTTCGGAAGCTCAGAAGAACGTAATGTCTTACGCTTTCCGGTACCATAAAGAGTTTTCTTTACACGATTTGTAATTTCCTATTTTTTCGTCTTAATGGAACTAACTGTTGATTAAGCAACACAATACTTTCTAGCCAAGCCAATTAACTCTTTTTTTTCAATAGTTAAAGACAATGTGAAACAAAACGGAGAAGGGGAATTCAGTACTGCCGGAACAGCCAGGGCTCTACTTAAAGTCCAGATATGTACTGAGTGCGTGTATTGTACACTGTTTTCTGTCAAAAGTATTTTTTTCCTCATATGTATTGTTTAAAAATGTACCAATTCCTTTAGTACCAAAAATCAGTATATGTTCCCTTCTACAATCCTAAACTTTATTCAGGAAACATCTGTATAATATCGGATCTATCATCTTTATTTTATGAATTTAATGTTCTGTTTTAAAGGACTTTTTTCTTTATTAAGAATTTAAATGTTTATTGGATAGTTTTCATTTTAATATTAAAGTTAAGAGTAAGAGATACTTAATAAATATAAGTTAACTAAATTTTCCCGGTCATAATAAAAAAATTTCAAATTTATAAAATAGATTTTGTACATAATTTTATCAATTTGAAATTTCTATCATCAATCAGATATATCATTTATTTTTGAAAGAGTGTGTGTCATTAACGTAGATTGGATCAAATGAGAAATGTGTTTTTATACTGTTTAAAGAAATAATAATTTGTATTGATATTTAATAAAAATAAATACATAATATTTTTATGTGGTAGCCAAAGCGAATTCATACAGGTGACAGCATCATGAAATAATTATCCTATCCCTCTTTTTTAAAAATACTATGTTTTGTGTAAAATATAAAATAAATAAGAACATTTAAAAAAATTTTTTTAAGAAACGCTTCTCTTAAAAAAGAACATTTAAAAAAAATTTTGCCCCCCCCCCCTAGATTTTATCCCGGCTACGCCCATGTATTCGTGTATTGTCATCGGGAATATAAATGCCTGCAAAGTTTCATCCATTTGCATTGAGTATAAGGCGGTTAAATTAACGTTACAAGATTTGATTCGAAGCTAAAGAAAAAGTTTTAAAAATTTTGCCCCCCCCCCCCTAGATTTTATCCTGGCTACGCCCATGTATTCGTGTATTGTCATCGGGAATATGCATGCCTGCAAGGTTTCATCCATTTACATTGAGTAAAAGGCGGTTAAAAGGGAATTTTTTATTAATTTTTACGCATTTCTGATTCCTTGTGTTTATATTTTATATTCACTTTTTTGTTTTATAAAATTTAAATAAGTTTTTTTTCAAGTATTTAGATTTTTATTGAATTTTAAATTTTAACAAATTTTTTCACAAAATGTAACCAATCCTTGACATTCAGTATACATACACAAAAAAAAATTAACAGCAATAAGCATAACCTATATGAATTCGCCTTGGTGGTAGCAAATTGCTACGATCAATAAGTCATTAAATAAAATAATTAAATGGGTATTTTTGTATAAATGTAATTAGAAAAGTTTAAAGTATTTACTATTTTATCGAAACTTGTTTATGGAAAAAATAAAACAAGTACAATAAGTCTTTGCCGTTTTTAAACAAAAAAAGAAAAATTAATTGGAAATTAATCAAAACCTGCTTGTTATTTACAACTACGACTTTTAACTCTACTTATGCCCCTACTGTGGTTTACAACTCAACTAAGTTGAAACTTAACAACTGCTATTGATGGATTGTAAATGTTGGATGTTTTGATGCTATCATCTCAAATTACGATATATTTCATTCGATATCGAGAGCCATGATACCAAAATAAAAGATTTCGATCAATTTTGCACGATATCGTATGCGGTAATTAGATCCCTGTATTTATTTAATAAGTCACAGATTTGTTAGCCCGCCCTCGTACTTTTTACAATAGGAAAGTAGTTTTTTGCGTTTAAAAGAAATTTGCTGAGTTATATTGATGCCAAGTCACGTTTATTTTTAATTTTAGCTTATTCGCCTCAAAATTCATAATTCTTTCAAAGTTGCTAATATGTTTTTAAAAGCTATAGCGTTGCTGAATGTCAAAAAGCTTTTAATATCGCAAATATTTTAAGGTTTTGGTGTTGACAGTTGTTAACCTTTGTGCCACGATTTTTTTCTAATTTTATCAAATTAATTGAACAAAGCAAATATTTTCGCCGAACAATTTTTTCAACTTACAATAGGTAATCTTTGCATGAACTGGAAATTTTTGTTTTAAGATAACAGGTTTTACGGATATAAAACCTTTCGATGTTAATTTTTTATTTTTAAATAAAACATACAAATTTCAAGTTTTTCCAATAAAAAAAAGCAGTTTGTCGTTTTCGTCTGAATTATTAAATGCTAACAATTCCATTATGTTTGGCATTATGTTGGATCTTTTGACTTTTAAGTTTTATTATTTGGAATGAGAAACAATTTGTTCGCCAATGCATATGCATTCGGTATTCCTTTGCCAGGATATTAAACGAAATAGGAGCTTCCTTAAAAACCGGCGCTTGACCTTGAACTTCGTCTAGGAAACCAAAAACTTTCAGAATTCTCTCCTAAGAATAATGGTCTCCACCTGAGTTTTAAATTGTACTACACAAGTTACATATGGTGCATCACCAAGGCAAATCCGAGTATTATTTGGCTAACAACGATTGCATACGGTTAATGTTGAAAACCGAAAAACTGTAACTGTACAGTTATACGACAAGCCATTGGCTAATGCGAAATAAAATTCAAAACGCACGAAGGCAGACCCAAGGTACCTTGGGCAGACCTATAAGGACACACTGATTACCCTTAAAAGATAACGACAATGACGCGTCAGCTCCTACCCCCCAGAGCAGTTTTACGAATTATTTATTTGGTTAAAAAATTGGAATTTTGGAAAAAGGCAGTTTTTTAAAGCTAATAGTGTTGCCAGATGTTACAAACGGTGGAGACTTATTTGTACTTTTAAGAAAAATAACATATAAATAGGTATATTAAAATAATTTATTAGAAACTGAACACAAAATATTTTTATTATAGCAAAATAAAGCTGCGGTTATTCTTACAAAGGAATCGAAATGCTTAATAAGAGAAGTAAATAAACTAAAAGTTTTTGACTGAATTGCATTTAATTTGTTACTGAATAAATAAAAGAATTAGCAATAAAAAGTCAAAAACTTAAAAAAATCTTTTAATTATTATTGTAGTTCTGAATATATGGCAATTTTTTTCTATTAATTGGTTAAGCGTGTTTGACTGGGTTTTTTGTTTTGTAACTACATATGTATTTGGCTTTAAATCTTTGTTTGCTTATAAGGGATTTTAATTTTTTTTTATTGTTACTACTATTTTTTATATAGAGTTTAACAAATAAGATTTCAAGTTTATATTAGTTATACATATTAATTTATTAAAAGGTTTTTTTTAATTAAATTTATAAGTAAAATGGAAAATTTTGTTGCTTTTTGTAACTTCTTACATATAAATTATATTAAAAATTAAATAAAAAAAAAAAAAAATTATAAAGTTAAAAATAAAAAAAAAGTTATACGAAATAAAATTCCTGATATTGCTAACAGATCCTGTCTTAGCTAAACAAATAAATTAGAATCGCTAACCTTTTTTTTAATAAACCAAAATTTTTTTTTATGCCAGCCAGTAAATAAACTAAAACAAAATAAATTACATATATTAAGGGAAATACATTATTTTTTTTAAATACTTGACACACCATATTTATTTGGTTCTTTTTTATGTTGTTTCACCTTTGCCACTATCATCTGCATTATCATCATCGTCTTCATCATCATCCTCATCATCTTCATCATCATCATCATCATCGGTTGGCAAATCATCTTCAGTTTCTAGATCAAAGACATCATCAAAGAAATTTGAATCCAAGGTTGGTTCATTTGTTTCTTTTCGTTTTGGTTTAATGCAATAGTCTTCGAGGGTCATCGGTACAACAATGCCATCTTTTTTAGCTTCAGCATTGGCAGCTAAAGCTTGTTTACGTATAATATTGGGATATTCATTATCTTTACCCTGAAAAGAATTAATAGATAGAAATAAATTAGCCAAATCAAAAAAAAAAAAAACAAAGGAAGAGTGCTATATTCGGCTGTGCCGAATCTTAGCAACTAGACAAAAACTAAATAATTTTTACATATACAGTGGTTGTCAGCTTATTTGATGCAAGAAAAATTAATACATTAAAATCCATATAACTTTAAAATTATTTTTGTTTTTTGAAAATTAAAAACGCCATTTTATTAACAATACTTCTTACTTGAAAACTATTTATGTATTTATTTCATATAAGCTGTTATCTTAAAGAAAAGTAAGAAAAACAAAAATAACTTAATTTTTAAATGAAGCAGCTTATTTGATGCAACAAATTGGGAATACAATTTTTTTAATGATATTTATTTAATGTTTAAATTAGTATTTAGTATGATAACTGTTTTGGTCTACAACTGCTTTAAGCCAATTTTTTTTTTATATGTTATATGTATTTATTTATTTTATTTATTTATTTATTTATTCATGGTAATACAAATAGCCAATTGGCCAATAAAATATATTACATACAAGTAATTTCATAACTATGAGGTAAGAAATAATTCAATATAAGTATGTACATATAAAATAAGTACAACTATGAGATTTCATTATCTAAAATAAACATATACCAACATCATGACAACCCAACCGACTCCCATACATTATAGCGAGTAAATTTAAGCAGGATAAAACAAGAGAAGTGAAAAAAACCCAAAAATTTATCAGTGATTACAAAATTGAGCTATGTGAATTAAGAAACACACAGAGGTTACGCTTAAAGACTGCAAAAGACATGGCGAAAGAACGTAGATTTCTAGGCAAAATATTCCATAACCGTGCCGCACGTACGAAAAAAGATTGTTCATAAACCATGTTATAAATACGTGGTATAACGATTTGAGGATTTCTAACAGAAATGTTAAAAGATATCATTCGCACAACACTCGGAGGACTTTGAGTCTTTATAATATTAAAAAGATAAATTAATAACCGAAACTTTAAATAGTCCTCAAAAAAAAGATTCAGAAAACTTTTTACGTAACCAGACACATGCGCCCTCAGCCTAAGTCTATAAACAAATCTAACAAAACGGTGGACAATATGCTTTATTTTCCTTCCGTTGCTTAAGTTACAACCTGTGTAAACTTCAAAACAATAATTCACTTGAGACATAAGCAATTCATGTGCAATTGACTTTCTAACACTCAAAGGTAGAAACAAATTTAGATGATATAATCTCCGCAAAGTGCAACAAACTCTAGAACAAATATTATCGATATGAGGCCCAAAGGATAATTTATCATCCAAAATTACTCCAAGACACCTTAGTTGGTTTACAAATTCAATCACCGACCCACGTAATTCTATGTTCAAATCAATTGTGTGTGACCTATTTGACTTAAAAATTAAAGCTTTAGTTTTCTCAGGATTAACTTTAAGATAATTTAAATCAATCCAATCCATCAGGTTACCTAGGTCATAATAATATTTGGAATCGAATCGACTAATTTTTGTGTGGTTTTGGCCGTTATTTTGTTCCACTCATTGATTAATGCACTTTTCAACGTTTTTTGCTGGAAATTCGGTAATATCTTATATTATTTTCCAATAACGCCCATAAATTTTCGATCACGTTCAAGTCCGGAGATTGTGCAGTAGGGGTACAACAAAAATAAGGCCCTATCACCACGCTGTAGCCGATGTTGTGCTGAAATCGAGAAATGTTTCCTCAGGTCATTTCGGAACAAAAACGTTCCGCGTCGAAGGCGATTTCTGAAAGCCCTTTAACATTTTTTTTTATTTTTTCAAAATTTGGATTTTTCAAAATTTTTTATTTTATAATTAATTATATAACTATTTACATTTCTTAATGTAATTATATGATAACAATCAAAATTACAATCTAAAAACTATATTTGTTAAGTGAAATTAACTTTAGATTAAGAGTTCGTGTTGATTTGCATTGGGGGAATATATCTTTTACGACTTTGATGGAGCGTTCCGTACAAATGTTGCTGCGTTGTGTTTTTGGAATTCTTGATTCATCTTTCACCCAATGTCTTAGAAAGCATATCTGAGAATTAGTAAAGCCCGATAATGATTTGTTTCAGGCTTCGAAGTCATTTTTATTGTAACAATGATCTGAATACCAAAGGTTATACCAAGGGCCACATATAAAATTTTGAAAAAACAGAGTTGCATTAGCAAAAATGTTGTGATGATCGAAATAAAAAGCCAGTTGATTCGGAACAATGAGTATTTTTATTAATGACAAAAGATATAAAAAAGGAAGTAAAAAGGAATGTCAAACATGACGTAGAAACGAGTTGCACAAAGGTGCACTAGATAAGTATTAAGCGAGATGCCAGATTTTCATACACCAACACCTCCACTAAAAGCTGGCTTGATGTTCGTTAGACCCAGCATTTTGAAACATTTTAAATGCTTTTCCTTCGTCACCGGTTTGGTAAGGAAGTCAGCCGCCATATCTTCAGACTTCTGATACTCCACCACCATATGTCCATCGTTGACCTTGTCGCGAAGAAAATGGTGGCGCACATCTATATGTTTTGAGCGTCCATGATATGCGTCAGTTTTTGCTAGATTTATTATCACAAAAAAGTAAAATCTTATTATCAGATTTGTTTCATAAATCAATTTGTAGTTGACGCAACCATTCTGCCTCTTGGGTAGCTGGAGACATTGCCATATATTCGACCTCTGTTGTTGAAAGGGCAACAGTTGATTGTCGTTTACTGCACCAACTTATAGCGCTTTGTTGTATAAAAACATAACCCGTACAGGAACGTCTATCGATCTCATCACTTGCATAATCAGCATCGCAGCAACCCGTACATTTGCGCTTTACTGCTGTCCAGTGGGTGTTGTCAAAATTATTATTGAATTTGCTCAAAAAGTTCACAGCGTAAGCTATATCAGGACGAGTTCCTTGCACTAGATAAAGTAAACTGCCTATAGCTTCTTGATAAGGTATATTATCCAATTTTTCGGGGCTGGATTTTGAATTTGTTAACTTACTATTTACGTCAAAAGGTGTTGATATCGGATTACAGTCAACCATGTTGAATCTTTTCAAAATATCCTGCGTATACACTGATTGATCAATTTTTATCTTGTTCTGTTGACGATTTCTCGTAATTCGAAGACCAACACAGCTTCTTGCTTCTCCCAAATCTTTCATTAAAAACACGTTCTGCAATCCACTTTTAACTTTTGTTTTGAGTTCAATGTTGTTAGTAAAAATCAACAGGTCATCAACATATACCGTAATGAAAAACATTTGTTAACCATTTATTTTAAAATATATACATGGGTCAAGCTTAGAAGGTTGTAAACCCATCTCCTTCAGAGCATGGTCCAATTTTCTATTCCACTGTCGACTAGCCTGCTTCAATCCATATATAGCTTTGTTGAGTTTACAAACTTTGCCTTTAGTGTTGCTACCAACGCCTTCAGGTGGTTCCATATAAATATCTTCCGTTAAATCACCCTGTAAAAATGCAGTTATTGCGTCCATGTGTTCAATATCTAGATTGAATTGAGCTGCAATTGATATTAAATATCGGATTGAAGTATAGCGTAAATTGGGGGAATAAGTTTCCTGGTAATCGATTTCAGGTTTTTGAGAACAACCCTTTATAACCAAACGAGCCTTATGTTTCAATACGTTACCATCTTCCCCACTTTTTAATTTAAATACCCATTTGCATTTTATTGGTTTTACACCAGTGGGCAAACTCACCAATGTCCAAGTGTTCTTATCAATCAGCAATTTGTTTTCCTCGTCCATAGCTCGTTTCCAATATACAGCATTCTGACCATTGAGAGCATCTTTAATTGTGATCATCTGTATCTGCCTCCACTGAATACAAATGGTATTCTGGCATACTTATAGGTTTTGGTATACGTTCTGAACGTCTGAGATTATTGTCACTGTCTGTATTCACTATTGTGGTATCAGCTTCTGAAGCTAAAGTTCCATTTGGTAAATAATAATCACTGGAATCATCACTTTCATTACCAGTTGAAGAATTATAGTCGTCCACGTCAACAAACTCATTATCATTATCCACAGCAGTAGCAGTGTATAACTCATCATCCACAAAATGGAAACCTTGGTCATTTAAACATTCTTTAGAGTTAAATTTAAAATCGTTTTCAAACAACACAACATCTCGGCTTTTTATAATACGCCATCCATCAGGATTTAACAAACGATATCCTTTGGTATCCTCACAATACCCAACAAAAAATTAGCTCCTGTGCTTTAGGATCCCACTTCTTCCTTTTTTCTTTGGGCACGTATGAAATTGCACGTGATCCAAACACACGTAAATGATTTAGATTAGGTTTAACACCGGACCAAATACCTTGTGGCGTATTCTCTTGTATTGCAGAGCAAACGGAACGATTCATGACATAAACGGCATTCATAACAGCTTCAGCCCATAATTTTTTCGGTAAACCAGCGTGCAGTAACATGCATCGAGCACGTTCTACAATTGTGCGATTCATGCGCTCAGCGACGCCATGCTGCTGTGGGCTGTATGTCACTGACGCCTGATGTCGTATACCATTTTCTGTTAATTTTTTTAGCAGTCGTTGACAGCAATATTCAGTGCCGTTGTCAGAACGCAAGCATTTAATTTTCCGGCCAGTTTCATTTTCAACTCTGACCCTGAATCGCTCAAACAATGCTGGTACTTCCGTTTTTTTCTGCAATACGAAGAGAAAAATTTTACGCGAATAATCATCAACAAATATCATATAATACTTAGCTCCGCCTAAAGAAGTCTCCTCCATGGGACCACAAAGATCTGAGTGAACGATTTGTAGTAAATCCGTTGTACGTGTTTCTGAAGTTCGAAACGGCTTTCTGGCCATTTTACCTTTGATGCAGGCAACGCACTTCTCAAAGGGTTTTTGTTGAAATTTCATTCCAGTTGCAAAGTTCTTCGTCTTAATAAGGGCAGGATAGTTGAGTTGACCCATACGAGCATGCCACAGTTGCATATCACAATTCATCGCCACCATACTCATTTGCGTTTGTTTACGTTTCAACTTGAACATGTTGTCTTGAAGATCAGCTGTAGCAATGATTTTACCATTTGTTGTTATTTTGCACTTGTCTTTTTTGAACTGTACAGTATGACCCCTTTGTGTAATTTGACTTACTGACAAATTATACGTTATGTATAATTATATCCATTGTTTTACCGTTGCGATCTTCAGTACTCACTGTAACATTTCCCATACCTTCAACTTTTAATTTTTCCTTGTTCGCCACATTAATCTCCTTAACATGTGATTCATTAATTTGGTTAAACCAATCTTTACGCATCATTACAGTCCGCTGATTTGTGACCAAAGCGATTACAATTAAAGCATCTAAAGCCCTTTTTTTCATTAGATTTCTTTTTTGTTTTAGAAAAAAAAGCAGTTCTCTACTGGTTTTTTAATATCCTGCAGCAATTTAGTTTTTATTGAATCACAAGTTATTTTGACTCCAGAGCGCTCCATACCCATGATCATGGGTGCATACTCTTCTGGGAGCCCTGCCTACAATAATGTACCGATCCACTCGTCACTTACAGGCATATCTACCTCTTTCAGCTTATGCGCCGTTGACACAATTTGGCAAACATACTCCTCGATGTTATCTGTTGTTGAAAAACGTGCAGTAATTAATTGGCGTAAAAGTCTTACTCTACGTGTTAGGCCTGAATCTTCAAAAGCCGCCTTTAGTTTATCCCAAACATCTTTGGAAGTTGCTGCATCCTCAATGTGAACATAATTCACTTTTTCAATCAACAAAATTATTTTTGTATTAGCCTTTGTGTCAACTTTCACGTTTATCCCGGAAGCTGGATAAATGCCTTGCACCGTATCCCACAAATCTTCATGTAGGAGATAATTCTTCATGGCGAACGCCCACGTTGTGAAGTTTTCCCTACCAACCAATTTCTCCATATTTAAACTTGCTCCAATTGATGCCATATTAATAAAAACTTTAAATACACTTTTTCACAATAAGGGAAATCACGATGGGTAGTGCAAAGTGTGCAAGCGATGCAAATGCGTGCAAAAATACACACATTTGCACAACACAACAACAAAATGTACGTATTTGCAATTTGCAAAGTAAGTAGTGCATATTCGCTCAGTTGCAAACAAATGCAAGCAATAACATTTGACATATTAAATGCCATGTTGATTTTAAGAAAACTTATAACTTGAAAATTTTCGCAGATTGTAAAATAAAATAGAGAATTAAATTTAAATTAATTAAAAAGAAAACATTTATTTTAATTTGCTTGTGTATAATTGTAAACAAATGCAGATTTTTTACAGTGCTGCCAGAAGTTTTTAGTGTTGCCAGAATAAATTTTTAGAAAAATAGCATATTTGCACAAAAATAAAAGTGGTATGCTCACGATCAATCATAATATGCACTGCAAATTAACACATTGCAAATTTGCACAATGACCATACCATCGTGATTACCCTTAATTATTTAATCAGTAACTGGGCCCATGACGTGTTGTGATGATCGAAAAAAAAGCCAGTTGATTCGGAATAATGAGTGTTCAAGTAAAAAGTATTTTTATTAATGACAAAAGATATAAAAAAGGAAGTAAAAAGGAATGTCAAATATGACGTAGAAAAGAGTTGCACAAAGGTGCACTAGATGAGTATTAAGCGAGATGCCAGATTTTCATACACCAACAAAAAATCAGTTGTTTGTAACTAGTTTATCTCAAAAGCTAGTTACAAACCTGTTTATGGTTTGTATGGATAAATAAGTTTCACAAACTAGTTTATTACCATAAACAACTTATGAACTGTTTATGGTGTAGGTGTAAATGCATTATTACTGATCCCAAACTTAATTGCATTTGACGCGGAACCTTTTTAACGATATCGAAAATCTAAAAATGCAGTTCTTATTGTTTTTTTATGCACTACATGGCATGGATAGGGCCATTTTGATATTTTCAAAAATTGTAAAAAAGTTGTTTCCCTATTGTGCAGTTGGTTCCATTAAATGGGGACAGTTCCATATTAGCCATGTTTGAACAACATTGGTCTTGTGCTTGGGATCGTTATCTTGGTAAAAACGAAAATTTCTTCTAAGACCCAAATTTTCAGCACTTTGAATCAAATTTTCTTTGAGGATGTTTAAATACATTGTTTTGTCCATATTTCCTTCAATAAAAACTAATTAACCAACACCCGCTGCGGCCATGCAAGCCCACACCATAACGCTTCCTCCTCCATGCTTCATTGTGGCGCGAAGGTTTTTTGATTGCAGCTGAGTATTTGGCTTCCGCCAGACATAGGACCCTCCATCTAACCCGAATATATTAAATTTCGATTCATCTGAAAATATGACCGTATTCCAGAACTCTGGCTCTTTGGAAATGTGGGTCATTGCAAACGCTAATCGGGAACTTTTATTTTTGGGCTAATAAAGGGTTTCTTGAGTGGTACTCGACCATGAAAGTTATGTGAACGTAAAACGCGCCGAATCGTTGATGCACTACACATCTTCCCAACACCAGTGGTCACTTCATCAGCTATTTTTTGTGCTGATAACCTTGGGTTTTCATGGATTTTTCTAATGATCCAACGTTCATCACATGTAGACAAAATCTTGTAAGGAGCAATTCTACCCTTGTTTTCAATTCTATTCCCCTTTGAATAGCGCTCTAGTATGTGCTGAACAGTAGATGAAGACAAATTTTATATTTCTCCTATTTTGCGCTGACTTTCCCCACTTTTATAGTGATGAATTAACAACTTTCGCTGTTCTATTGTTGTCCACACCCATATTTAATAAAACCTGCTTATTACTCTCAGACTCAAAAAGAATACTAAAGTTATGCAAACTTTAATAGAAAATGGCAAAATAATAAATAATTGCATTTTATTTTTAAATATGACGGTACAATTACAGCTAAACCTTTCTTACGTCAAATAAGCTGAGCGATTCAAAAACAGTGTATTTTTTGTTATTGTTATTTTTCTTATTATACAAAAGAAAATATTATAAAACAAAAAAAGTTTTTTTAATTAATTTTTGATGTTTTTGTTCACCGCAATATAGCAAAGTTGCAAACCATAATACAAAAATTACAAATCAACCTTATTTGATTTGTGAACCGTAATAGGGGCCTATATTCACCAAAATGGTTTGTACCATGTATGTGTGGTTGATTGTTATACCCTCCACCACAATTAGTTGTGAAGAGGGTATACTAAGTTTGTCATTCCGTGTGAAACTTTTTTATTATTCATCTCAGACCCCATAAAGTATATATATTCTGGGTCATTGAGTCTGTCTGTCCGTCTGTTGAAAACACGCTCAAAAGAAATAAACAATCTTGGTGTCAAATTGCTTGTAGTTATCCTAAGCAGTTTGGGATTGAAATCCAGCATAATCGGTTCAGTAGGATCAGAGCTATGAATAAAAATGTGGAACCACCACCAAAAAAAAATTGATAATTTTGTTACAAAAACTAACATAAATCGTGGAAAAATGCACAGAATGATATAAGATTTTGCAAAAAATCGTTTAATGGCACTATAAATGACACTGAAAAGTTTCGTGAAGATCGGTCCATAATTTACCCTAGACCCCAAATAAACCCTACTTTCGGAAAACAGTTTAGACCGCCTAAAACCGTAAAAAAATCATAACAAAATTAGTACATCAAAGTTTTATAGAACTAGAAATAAGACGGTGCAATTCCCATTTTTTTCATCACACCACAGTTTTATCTTTGCTTCTATTAAGTTTTTCTCTCAATTACGCAGCTCCTGGTTTGAATTCAAGAATTATAGGCTAATAGATAATAAGGCCTTTACGGAGTATTTTACACAATTTGATATATCTCCTATTTTTAGTACGAATGATGTTGATTTTCAATTGTCTGCTTTGGACAGTTTAGTGAATGGACTTCATTCCCAATTTAGTTCCGATATCAAGAATAGTACCTAGAACGAATAAATTTATTTGGATGAGTTCTAGGGATATCTTGCAGGCAAGATCTCAAAGGGATCTTGCCTATAGAGCATATCTTCGGGATCGTACTGGTGACGAGGATGGCTCGTCAAATGTATGGCGAGAGTTTGTTCAATGGGGCTGATAATGGTCAGTTGCGTAATAGAGTGCGTAGGTTGGGATTGGTTGGTTCGGGCGAGTTTGGGGGAAATGAATTGGATGTTGAAGAGGTGGCTCCTATTTTTTCGGGTAATCTTACGAGGTTGATTTGAATGGTTTTGATGATATTGCTGACTCATTTTCTTTTGTCCCGGTTACTGAGTATACTCTTTTAATAGCTATGTATTCTATTCGATCAAATTCAACGGGTCAGGATAAAATTCCTATTCAATTTATTCAGATTATATTTCCTCTTATATCTTCTATTCTTCTTCATCTTGTAAATACTATTTTAACCTGTTCAAAGTTTCCTGTTTCTTGGAAACTTGGCAGAATCGTACCTATTCCTAAGAATGGACATTTTGATAGGGATAACTTACGACCAATTTGCATCTTGCCGGTAATGTCTAAGATAATTAAGAATATAATGAAGACGCAGATACTTGCTCATTATGAGGAATCCTCTTTAATTCACCCGAGTCAATTTACTTTTCAACGCAATCTTAGCACTACCTCACTACTCTTATCCCTTACGGAGTCAATTAGAAGAAAATTAAATAGTAACAAGAATTGCACTTTGGTTTCTTTGGACCTAAGTAAGGCTTTTGATCGTATTAACCATTCCATTCTCATTTTTAAACTCAGATTTTTTAATTTCTCGAAAATGGTATGTAAACTAGTATACTCTTATTTATCTGATCGCTATCAGTATGTATCTTTGAATGGTTATGACACCAGTCCAATATTTATCTTAGCTACGGGAATGACTGTTTGTCATTACTTGGGAATGATATTTGTAAGCCTTTTGTCTTTGCTGATTATATGTTCTTGTTGTTTTCTGATGATACTAGGGACATATCTAAATTGGAGATGAATTTGAATGATCACCTTTCTTCTGTGTCTAATTGGATGTACGTAAATAATCTTGAGATAAATCCGAATAAGACGAAGGCCCTAAGTTTTCATTTGCCTAATCGGAGTGTCTCCTCATTCAAGATATTTATTAATGGACAGACAATAGTTTCCGTTGAATCTCTCAAATGTCTTGGTGTTATTTTTGATTCAAAACTTAATTTTAATGAACACATTAACTTTATTGCAAATAAAACTTGTCTTATTTTGAGAAGGCTTTATTCGTTAAGAGCTTATACACCTAGGCATGTGAGAAATCGACTTGCCTTTTCACTTATCATGTTTCAAATTAACTATTGTCTTGAAGTATATTCTGCTACGTGGTCTTATGATTTGAGGATTATTGAATCGACAATAAGAAAGGTGGTTCGTTATGTATTTGGTGTAAGAGTTTGGGAACATGAGCGTACTTCTATACTTACTTCGGTTTTTTTGAAATTTAGCTTTCGTAACTATCTAGATCTACGTGTTTTACTTCATTTCTACAAGATCATAAAGAATGCATTACTGGTGAATGAATTTTCATTCACCAACTCGATGCGTAATATTCAAATTTATGTTCCCTTGGGACATCATGCAGTATTTGATCGACCTTTTGTGAAACGGATTCATCATGCCTGGAGTCTACTTCCAAATGATCTTAAGCGTTTTTCTTATTCGTATTTTACTTATAAGAAAAAGCTTCTTAACTACTATGATTATGACCTTTAAAAGCCTTTAATAACTTTTGTTAACCGGTGGCTATGGGAATAACTTCTTTAGTCTGTGTTCATACGGCTCATGTCTTATTGACAAGATTGCTACTTTATAGGCGAGAGGGACGAGGGGAAAAGAAACCAGTACACAGATGCATGTACTGTCTTTACGTTTTGCTTTTTCATTCGTTGTTTAATTTTGTTATTGTTTTTAATATAAAAAAAGCACATGCCGTCAACATGACATGAATCATTTGAACGCCAATTCATGTTCAAACAAGAAAAAGGAATAATCTTGTCAATAAGACATGAGCCGTATGAGCTCAGACTTATTTATAATTTTATATGCTCATAATTTTCGGCAATACATATATACAGGCTGGGGAGCCAAATCAATTTTATCAATTTGTATATTAACATATGTATGTATTTTGTTTTTTTACTTTAATTCATATTATTTTTATACCCACACCACAATAGTGGAGAGTATTATGCATTTGTGCTGATGTATGTAACGCCTTAAAATATTGGTCCTAGACCCACCTTAAAGTATACCGATCGTCTTAGAATCACTTTCTGAGTCGAACTAACAATGTCCGTCCGGCTGGCTGGCAGGCTGGCTGGCTGGCTGGCTGTCCATGTAACCTTGTGCGCAAAGTACAGGTCACAATTTTGGAGATAATTTGATGAAATTTGGGTCAAGGTTCTTATTAGCACAAGGACCAAGCCTATTGAAAATGGGCCGAATCGTAGGACCACGAGGGTGGTTAGGGTGAAATTTCTTCTTCTCAGAAACTATCAAACCGATTTCAATGAAATTTAAAACATGGATAGAACCATATCTATATGGATACAAAATGTATGCATTTTTTAAAAAATAGGACCACGAGGGGAGATAGGGGCAATTTCTGCCTCTCAAACCGATTTTAATGAAATTTAAAACATAGATAGATCCATATCTATATGGACACATTAGCTATACAGTTTTTCAAAAATAGGACCACAAGGGGAGGTATGGGGCAATTTCTGCCTCTCACAAACTTTCAAACCGATTTTCATGAAGTTTATAAACATAGATAAATCTATATTTATATGGACACATAAGCATGATGTGTTTTTAAATACTGTGGTGTAGGGTATCATATGGTCGGGCTTGACCGACTATACTTTCTTACTTGTTTGTTATAGTATCTTTGCTTAAACATACAATACATAAATATACAATACATATTTATTGGCCATGAAGGCTTTCTTTGTATTGATATTTAATAAATAAATAAATTTTGTGAAGATTGGTCCATAATTTATCCTAGGCCCCATATAAACCCTACTCCCGGAAAACAGTTTATTACGCCTAAAACCATAATTAATAATGCTATCATAACAAATTTTGGCACGTCCCAGTTTTATAGGACTAGAAATGACACTGTGAAATTTCGTGAAGATCGGTTCATAATTTACCCTAGGCCCAAAGATGGGCATTTTTCAGTACCAGTATTTTTACTGATTACTGAAAAAAAATCAGTATTCAGTAAATTTTACTGCTTACTGAAAACAAAAATCAGTATTCAGTAAAAAGTACTGGAGGCAAATTATGGCAGTCGTTATCGAATACTTTTTCGATTCGAAAGCAATTTTATTTCAGTCGAAACTGAACGAATCGTAATTATATTTTCGGTGTTGTATTTTTTCAAATAAATGCTTCACAACACTAAAAAAATAATTTCGATTCGTTCAGTATGGACAGTAAGAATTAGAATCAAATTGCTTTCGAATCGAAAAAGTATTCGATCACGACTGCCATAATTTGCCCCCAGATTACTGAAAACAAAAATCAGTATTCAGTAAAAAGTACTGATTACTGAAAACTTCACTTTTTTAACTATTTAAAAACGAAATGTGTTACCCAACAAAAACTGATTTTTTAGCTGAGACTTCGATTTATTTCATTTTTTCACTATTTTGAAATTTTATAAAAACGAAATATTATTTTTTATAAATTTTTTAATAAGATGTTTTTGTTATTTATTCAAATTCAAAAAATATGATACTGGAAATATTAAAGGAAAGTAGTTTTCAACTTTTAAATTATGAATAAAGCTGAAACTGGGGTTGAACTTGGAACCTCTTGTTTACTGAACAACCCCTTACACCAGTGATGCCAGGAACAATTTCAAAAAATCCCTACGTGTGTCCAAAAAAATCCCTTTTATCCTACAACCAAAAAAAAATCCCTACACTTTTCCTCCGTCAAAAATTTATTGTTTTTACCGACAAGCAAACAAATACATATTTATTTTGTAAACATTTTGTACATATTTATAAAAAAAAAAAAAATTCATTTCAAAAATAACACTGTTTGACAAATTGAATTTTTTTCTTTTTGACAGAAACGCCTCTATAAATCCTTTAATCTAGAACAAAACAGAGTCAAACTTCGTATTTGATTTATCATTTCCTCATTTTTTGTAAACTTTTAAAGAGCTTAATAGTTTTTAAGAATACTTATTTTTAATAATTTTTTTTAACATAAGTATCTAAAAATTTTAAGTAAACTTGGTACCAAACAAAAGGGGGCTCTGTAAAATTTAAACAAAATGTTTTCTCCAGTTCCCCTGAACTTAAATATAAAAAAGTTCCTTTTAAAAGTAAATCATTTCATATTCTTTAAAGTTTTTATTTAAAATTTTTTAAAAATTTGAAATTGTTTTTTTACACATAAATTTCTATGCAGAAATTTAATTTATTAGATATTCGCTTTTAATATTTGCATACATTTTAGAGATTTAGAGAATGAAAGTGTGAATGCAAATAGCAAAAATAAGAGAATAGTTCGCAATGCAAACGCGAATATACGTTGCCACTTAATTTTATATTGGGGGGTTCGAAGAATATTCGGGTACATGGTTTTAATATATGGATTACCAGGCTGTTAGGCCTTTTAAAAAATATTACATTTGTACTAAAATGCTATTGTGTATGAAAAATTTTAATTTTTAAATGAAAAATAGGTGAATATTTACGTATTTTAGATAATATATTGAAAATGAGATAAGTATATGTACATTAAAAATTCCCTACATTTGCTTTATAATAAAAAATCTGTCCTTTTTTTTCCTACGCTTGAAATTTTTCGAAAAAATCCCTGCATAAAGGGAAAATTTCCTACATTTGGCATCACTGCCTTAGACCGTTCAGCTATATCTGTGGTTTTCATGGGCAACCGCGTATGTCTATTTTTGCGGTTTTGAAATGTTGATGCTATATTGCTTAATTTTAGGCGCTGTTTACATTTTTTAAAAATATTTTAAAAACAGATAGACCCATTTCGATGTTTTAACTCAATTACAAAGTTCAAAAGGTGCAATATCTAACCCATAGTTTGATCTAGAATGGTTTTTTCGGTTCTCCTGAAAAATATAATGGACGAGGTTTAATTTGCTTGGTTTTAAGAGTTTGGTATATATATTTTCAAATGGTTGGATAAACATTTTTGAAATTTTAAACGATAAAAAATGTGCCAAGACACAAAATTATTATTTTTTGTATTTAGCATTTGAATTGTTTTTTAGTATTAAAATTTTTTCTCGCCCCATTTTCATTCGTGAGTTTATTTGGCAGTTCACAGTTCTCTTTTTCTGTGAATTGGCGAGTAATTTCCTTACGTGACAGCTATTACTCGACAAAATGTTACAAAAGCAGTTTAGTGAGAAAAACAGCTGTTTGTTTCAATATATTGCATTTTTGTTTCATTTCACACATTTCAATCGAAAAGTTTCTCGACGCGAGAGTTGCAGAACATGGGCACTGGTTAGTGTTTAAGCCGCTAGTCCTTAGGATCAGTGGTTTGAATTCGGCTTTGGTAGACAAGATATTTTCTTTTTTATATTTTAAATTTAAAAATAATTTTTTTTTTTATATTTTAAAAAAAAATAAAAAAAATAAACTTTTTTTTTCAGCTCGGTCGGCTGGAAAATTTTTTTCATTGTAAATTAAAATAACTCTTTGTTTTAATTATGTTAATAAATTTTTTTACCCAAAAACACATTTCCTTTTTAAATAATTTAAAAAAGTGAAAACACGCCCACTATTCATTCAATGTGTATGTATTATTTTAAAAGCAGACAGTATCTACTATCAATCATTTACTGATCACTGCATTTTTTTACACAAATCAGTAGAATTTACTGAATACTGATTGCTTTTTTCAGTAATCAGTAAAATTTACTGAATACTGATTTTTTTTTCAGTAGTCAGTACTTTTTACTGAATACTGATTTTTTTCAGTAATCAGTACTTTTCACTGAATACTGATTTTTTCAGTAATCTGTACTTTTTACTGAATACTGATTTTTGTTTTCAATAACCAGTAAAATTTACTGAATACTAATTTTTTTTTAAGTAATCAGTACTTTTTTTTGTTTAAAATAACCAGTATGTAATGCAATGCACAAAGTTTACATGGGCAACCAGCCAGCCAAACGGACATAGTTAATTGGACTCAGAAAGCGATTCTGAGCCAATCGTTATACTTTAATGTGGGTCTAGGAGCAATATTTTAAGATCTTACAAATGCATCCATGAATGAATCTATCACAATGGACCGCATTGTTTTCCGAGTGAAGGCGTGCCCTTGGGCGTACTACCCTTCTTATCTAACCTTACCTAGACTACAAATATCAGCACAAATGCATAATACCCTCACCACAATAGTTGAAACAAATTACTACAAAATCTTAATCAAAAACGATCAAAAATATGCAACAGTCATAAGTCAAAAATCGCATATTTTAACTTAATTAAACATTTACTAATAGAAAGAATTAAGTTATTTGTAAAAGGTGTTACATTTTTTTTATATACTATTGTTATCTATTTACAAGAATTTATATGAAACGATCAAATAGCGCCGAGAGTGCTTTAAAGTATATGACGGGTGCAACCAAATTGGCCCACTTTCATAAGATCATACCACAAAAACACAAAACTTTGTTAATTTTTAAACTTTTATTATATTATTTTCTCAAACATCGTAGAGAAATATAATCCAATAATAAGAAATTTGCTCTTTAAGCCATGAAGGGTGCAACATGCAATACATTTTCTGATCGCGCCAAATCTATGAATCTTAATGATTACGTCTAAAAAACCACCACCTGGATAACTTCTTGCCGCGATGTGGTGGCTTAAATGCTGGCTGTAGTGAATGTCTTGTAACTTGAGTCGGCAAATTCTAGCCGGGACAAGTTGGAAGGTATATGCTTTAAGGCCAGCACGACTAAGGGTTATCCATCCCCCATCCCATTACCTATGATCCTATCTACCCCCCTTTATTTCCCCCACTTTTAAGGTCAAGGTGGTTGATAGCAGTGCCGAGGACCTGAATGGCTGGTTAGTGGATAAAGAAACTGGTCGCGAACAGCTTTCCTCTGGCGCCGATGGCAAGGGTCAGTTGTAACTTTAGCCTAGTCCGTGCAAGCCGTCACTGCGCGAGACGGTCCTTTTCTTTACGGCTTACTCGTGGGACCAAAAAACTGGATAAATTTAATGAAAAAACCAAGGACGCGACTCTAAGAGTCGATGCAGGGAATATCTCTGACAACTCGGCAGTTTCGGTGTCTGATCCAGACGCCGATTGGCTGAGTATCTACAGAGATATTCTTGAGCAGGAAGGTCAGTTATTGACAGAACTGACAGAGACAAGCGGAACGAACGACCCCCCAGTCGGTTCCCCGTCTCGAACAGGGGTCTCGGAAAGACTCGATGGTCTAGCTCTGGGATCTGATGATGAGCATGAAATTACAATAATTTCAGCTCATGATCAGGACCATAGGGCCGGGTCATCGGCTTCTGAGGTCACACTCGAGATAGGGAGCGAAGTAGTGGGTGGATCAAAAAACCCATTGTTCGGCAGGATGCGACAGAACAGGTCACATCAGAAGGCCGAACGAGTCTTGAAAAAGCCAAGAGTGGTGTAAGGGCCTCCTTAGCCTTTCTAGAAAAGATAGCTAAGAAAGACTCCTCACTACACGATGGGCGGGATAGGCACTTGCTGAGGAAGCACCGAAAGAACGTTGCCAGATTCGAACGAATCCACGGATCTGTCGGTGATATCCTAGGCATTCCCTATCCTGCGGGATACACAGCAAGAACTGCTGAGGGCTCAAATGTTGTCAGTAAAGATAACGAACCCTCAGCAACCCCTGCTGATGAATCCTCCAATAATAGAACGGGAAGCCAGAAAGGGGGTACGGAATCAACACATTTTCCTCTAAACCGAGACAGTACGGTCACGGATAAGGGAGCCAAGCTTGATGACGTACTACCCTCAACTAGCTGCGCGATGAGGACTGGTAAAGTCTTGATAATCTCCGACAGTCCCCCCCAAAGGGAGGTCACAAAGGGGATTACTGAGAAATACCAGCCAACATCTGCAGGGAAATCGGGTGATCACCGACAGAGCTCTGCTAAGGCCCCCAATAAGGGGGTATTTAGGAGAGTTAGGTCTGGTGATGACCAGAAGTCCCCAGCGGCCAAAAGGAAGGATCCCCGAAAGGAGATCACTAAGAGGGCTGCTTCCAGAGAGGAACAACCCTCTACGTCAAAGAAGCTAAGGGAGTCGTCAGGTAAGGACGGTATTCTAGCAGCTGTCATTGATCGTATGGATCCCGATGGAAGGATCAGTGTCGAGAAATGGCAGGTGCTAGAAAACAAACTACTCGACGAAATCTTTAGCGTCAAAGGAATTAGCAACCCACCTCATTGATAACAATGTGGACGTGGCTTTAATCCAAGAGCCCTGGATTAACAAAAACCGGGTTGTTGGATTAAAGATTACGGGGTATACCTTGTTCGTATCCCGCTCTGATGAGAAGGTACGGACTTGTATACTGGCGAGAACTGAACATAAATTTATGATTTCTCATTCTTTCAGTAATGGAGACCTCACGGTTGTGACAGGGGAAGCCAAGGACAAAACGGTCCTGGCACTAGCATCGGCATACTTGCCATATGAAGCTGCCGATCCACCTGGTGAAAAAGTGCGAGAGTTGGTGGAGCACTCGGGCAGAAGCGGCTCGAGGCTGGTACTGGGATGTGACGCCAATGCACACCATTCCCAATGGGGTAGTGCCGACATCAACAAAAGAGGTGAGTCTATGTTTGATTTTATTATTGCCAGCAATCTTTTTATCTGTAACAGGGGGAATACGCCAACGTTCAGAACTAGGGATAGAGAGGCAGTGATAGATATAACATTGACGAACTGTAGGGAATTAGTAGAGGACTGGAGGGTGGCTTTGGATTTTTCCTTCTCTGACCATAGTCGTCTGTCCTTTAGTCTAATATTTGAGAGGTCGAAAAGGTGTCCATATAGGAATCCGAGAAGGACGGATTGGGATTCATTTTCGGGACTAGTGCAACGGAACCTTAGGGTTACACGGAACTGGGGGTCGACTCCGGCCGGTGTGGAGCAACTGGTAAACACCTTCACGGGGGTATTGACCAGTAGCTATGAGCGATCCTGTCCGTTGAATTTTCCGGGCAGGCGTACACAGCCAAGATGGTGGACCGAAGAGTTGAAAACTCAAAGGTCCACCGTCAGAAGGCTGTTCAATAGGGCGAAGTATACGCGCAAGGATGAGGATTGGAGTAACTTCAGGTTGAGTTACGGGAGGTATAAGGGAGATATTAGAAGGGCGAAAAGGGACTCGTGGATTAAGTTTAGCGAGTCAGTTGAATCCGTGAATGAGATGTCTAGATTCAGAAGAATTTTATCTAAGGACCCTGTAGTCCCTGGATTTATTCAGAGATCGGACGGCTCATGGACGGAATCTGGCTCTGAATCTCTCTGTCTGCTTATGGAGACTCACTTTCCGGGGTGTGTGGATCCTGGGTCGGGGGAACAGGCTGCATGTGGTGACCCCTTCTCTGGTTCGGGCTCAGGCGGTGAGGAAAGGGAGACGGTGGGGGATATGATTACCTTGGAGAAGGTAACATGGGCGGTAAATACCTTTGGGTCCTACAAATCGGCGGGGCCAGATGGTATATTTCCGGCGATGTTACAGAATATCGGGAAATCATCACACCTGTTGTTGGTTGAACTGTTTAGGGTATGTGTGCTGAATGGGTACATTCCTAGGAGGTGGAGGGAGGTTAGGGTAGCTTTTATTCCCAAGGCGGGTAGAACCGGTCACTCTTAACCCAAGGATTTTAAACCAATCAGCTTGTCGTCTTTTCTCTTGAATACGTTGGAAAGACTGATTGATCTACATCTGAGGACGAAGATTGACGCCGGCATCGTCAGCGGCGCTCAACACGCCTACCTTAAAGGTAGATCTGTTGAGAGTGCGTTGCATGATGTGGTTGGTTATGTGGAGCGGGGTTTGCGAACCAGGGAATACACCCTGGCGGCATTCCTTGACATAAAGGGCGCCTTTAACAATTTGAGGATAGAGGCCATAAGGCAGGCACTGGTTGACCTTAGGGTTCCGTTGTTCTTGGTCGAATGGATAACTATGAAGCTTAGCAGCAGAGTTATTCACTCGGACTGGGGAAACGAACGCTTAAGGAAATCAGTGACTAGGGGGACCCCACAGGGGGGAGTTCTCTCTCCCTTATTGTGGCTCTTGGCCGTCAATGTCGTTCTGAGACGTTTTGACAGAATGGGTCAGAAGGTCGTGGCCTACGCGGATGATGTGGTGATATTGGTGTCGGGCAAGTTTCTGCCCACAATTAGCGACATCATGCAAGGGGCGCTGGGCGAACTGGCGGCATGGCCAAGTGACAAGGGACTGGGAGTTAATCCGGAGAAGACGGAGTTGGTTCTTTTCACTAGGAGGTACAAGGTGGGGGAGTTTAGACTGCCGGTACTGGGAGGAGTGGAGCTTGGACTATCTGATAGTGCTAAGTATCTGGGGGTTTTTCTGGACAGCAAACTGTCATGGGGTAGGAATACTCAGGAGAGACTCAAAAGGGGTCTCAATGCCTACTATGCTTGCGGATCATCGATAGGTAGGAGCTGGGGACTCCGGCCGTCAGTGGTGGGATGGCTGTACACTTCGGTGGTTAGACCCATTCTTACGTATGGATGGTGTGTTTGGTGGGTGTCATTGAGATTGGCAAGTCGTAGAAACCTTCTTTCTAAGGCTCAGAGGTGTGCTTCAATTGGCATGACAGGTGCCATGAGAAGTACTCCTCAGGCTGCCCTGGATGTCATTCTACATCTTCTGCCTATTGAGCAGTATGTGATGGGAATGGGATCCTGGGAGGGATTGAGGCTGGTGGCTATTGCCTGGGACCGTCGGGATCCACTGATTATGTTAGCACCAGAGTGGATTTTGTTCGGTTGCCAGAGATAATAATGCCCTCTAGGGAGAGCTGGTCGGGCAGGAGCAGATTATTTGGTGGATTTGCTATTTTCACTGATGGCTCGAAGATGAGGGGCACGGGTGCAGGGGTCTACATTGAGGATCTGAAGGTCATATAGGCTTCCTGACGACTGCAGTGTTTTTCAGGCGGAGGTTCTGGGGGTCTGGAGGGCCGTGGAACTGATGAGGGACAACATTGATGGGGGCTCGGAGGTCACTGAATATGTGGACAGCCAGGCGGCTCTTATGGCCGTAAGGGGCTGTTATGTGAACTCCAGGCTGGTTGATGATTGTAGGAGGGCTCTGAGGGGAGCTTTAGGGGAGTATTTGCTAAGGTTGTGCTGGGTGCCGGGTCATTGCGACATAGGCGGCAATGAGATTGCTGATGAGTTGGCAAGACAGGGCTCAGAGATGGAGGATCCTGACTGTGTGGAGGCGGTTAGGCCTCCATTGGGCTTCTATTTTGGTAGAATTAGGGAATGGATACTGAGCGGGACCAATCGGGCCTGGGGGAGCCGAACGGACTGTCGGGTATCGCGGACACTGTGGCCGGTGCTTAGGAAGTCCGATTCGGTGTCGCTGTTGGGCAGGAGCAGGGTCTGCGTTAGGACCATGATAGGAATTATCACGGGCCACTGTATGATAGGCAGGATGGCGGTGAGGATGGGATCCGACTTATCGGATATATGCAGGTTGTGCGAGGACCCTGAGGAGTTGGAGTCACTTGAGCACTTTCTGTGCCACTGTCCCAGATTGCAGGGTAGCAGGTTGAGGTGGCTGGGCAGTAGATTCCTGGGCGAATTAGGGGATGTCTCGGGTTGCGGACTCGAGAATCTGATAGGATTCGTAATTGGGATGGCCTGGCTGCGCGAGGGGAGACTGGGTGCTAACCGCACGTAGGGCGGATTTGGGATTTCTCTCGGGGTTGGTCCTTTACCTTCTTTTCTTTTCTACCTATCTTTCGGATCTGTCTTGTGCTTTCGCTGCTTATTTCATCTACTTTATGCCTTCTTGGCTATCTCTAATTAAGGCGTCACAATGGACCATATTGGTCTCTGGGAGAAGGTGTGAAGGAGACTTCACACCGGCCTTTCTACCTACCTACCTACGTCTAAAAAAATTATATTTATAGATATTTTACTTTAAATTGGCATCAAAAAAGTGTCAAATAGTGTGATTTGGAAATTGGTGTGAAAAGTTCTCTAGAATAGAATCGGCCTATTAGCGAATTTTTGATAAAATGATTGGTTGATTATTTGTGCATGGTTTTGTAACATTTGCATATAATGGTACAAAAAAGTTCGGTCTTCGGGAAAAATCGGCCAAATTAATTCGAAGAGCGATCATTGGCCGGATTAGCAATTTCTGTCCTTTACCGAAACCTATGCTATTGCATAGTAAATCAAGTGTTTTATGAAGTGGATTTTATTTCATATGAAAATATTGTAAACTCAACTTTTTAGAGTTGAAGAATTGAGAGAAGAATACAATTTTCCTTTTCCATTATGTTGTGTGTAAATTTAAAACTTTAAAGTCGTTTTCAAAGACGCTTTTAAGTCGACGTCGAGTAGAATTGTCCCTGTTTTAGTCGACAGGAAATTTTGCGACGACTCAAATAAAAGTTAAAGAAATTTAAAATTAAATGTAAAGATATTTAACAACGTTTAAAATAAAAAATGCAAATTTAAAAGAAGTTATGGGTACAAATTTATCAGTAAATTTAACACGAAAATTCGGAAAAGTTTGCTAAAATAGCGAAATTTCGCGAAAATTTTTAATACATATCGTCAGCTCAGAATTGGTTTGGCGCATATGCCAAAAAGTCGGAGTGGAGAAAAACGACAAAGAAGATTTACATGAAGATTTCTCAAATTGTACCCGATAGAATTTTTTTATATTTTTACCACTGCTTCCGGTATATGTTTTGAAGAAAAAGGCAAATTTTTGCGCACTTTCATGAATAAAGTTAGAATTTAATAGTATTTTTTTGAAAATGAAAAATATTGTTTTGTGCCGCATACGCCACTTTTCTAAAAATAAAATTCAAAAAGTGGCTTTTTGTGCTGCATACGTATACTTATTGCTGTGTATTGAGTAACTTGTTGTTGAGATGAATTTTTTTTTATAGTTTTTTTATTTGATTTTACTTTACAAAAACAGAAAAAACAGTTCTATTGTTATGAAAAGTTACATAAAAAGCCACAAATTAAACAACTTAAATAATGCAAAAGTAAAAAGAAAATTTAAAACTTAATATTGAGTAAATTTTTATAATAAGCTTTATCAACACGTGGAAGAAATATAAGTAAGTTTTTATGTCTCTATTTTTATCGCTGGAAATAAATGATGGTTTCGACATTTTCAAAACATTCGTCAACAAATTCTCAGGAGTTTTCAAACAATTTTTTGGTGCAGACTTAACCAAAATTGCATTTTTATATAGAAGTTTTATAATATATACATAAATCATTATTTTAACTGTATAGAAGTACTTTAATTTTAGCAAAAGGGACTTTTCGAAAGTCCATTTTATTTGCTTCCAACGAGTATATGCGAAAATTTTCCGGAAGCATTTCCATAACTTTAAGTTTTTTTTTTTTATTATTTGGCATTGTTTTAAGCAAATTTAGTAAATGAAGAAGACTATGATTTCAATATTCTTTAAGTACCGGTCAATAACACCATGGACACAGTCCACTTCTTGAATTAAAGAATGTTCTGGTTCTGAAGACTTTTGTATTACGGCATCAATATTATTTTGTTTAAAGAACATTTTGATTGCGGTTGCGTTAATTTGATTTTTATTTTGAGGTACGCAAGAGTCGCTCCATAATGTCAAAGTTTTAATAAGTGGACAATCTTTTATTAATTCATTTAAAATTTTAATTTAAGCACTAGCAATATTATTACCACTCTGACCACTATGAGCTTCCGTCAAAAAGGCACAATAAGTAAAAGTTAGTATATATGACATAATAATGATTGCTGTAAGATTAAACATATTTAATTTTCGTTTGTAGTAAAATTTTGAAGCATTTCCCTTAGGTAGGCTAAAAAGGCTCCGTGCAATAACTCCCAGGTGCAATAAGTCCCAGGGCAATAACTCCCAATGAATTAAATCCCAAAATAAATTAAATAAGTCCCAAACTGGAAAAAAGAAATAAATCCCAAAAAAAAATGAAATAATTTCCAAGTCTTAAATGAAACAAACCCCAACTTTTGGGAGTTATTTCATAATGAAAGACATTAATGAAATAACTTCCAAAAACAGTCCATCGAAAAGAAATGAAATAAGACCCATAAAAAATGAAACAACTTCCAAAGAAATTTATTATATATGTATTCGTTTTACTTGAATATTTACATATTAGGTTACCAAAAAACTAACATTGAGTCCTCGACATTTTGACAACAAATGGGGCATTTTATTATATCCTGACCTCCTGCAATGGCAACTGCCTGCAGTTTAAGCACGCCGGGTGCAAAGATTACCTCCTCTATGGTATAACAAACATCGGCTTCGCTAACTAAAGCAAACACATGCTTCGCTAACTAAAGCTTCTCTGCATAGCCGGCCTTTGGCCGGGCGCAAGGATTTTATACTCTATGGTATAACAAACACCGGCTTCGCTAACTAAAGCTTTTTTGCATAGCCGGCCTTCGGCCGGGCGCAAGGATTTTATACTCTATGGTATAACAAACACCGGCTTCGCTAACTAAAGCTTCACTGCATATCCGGTAACCATAAGACACTGCAATTGCAATTAGCAAAATTTTCTTCTTTGATAAACTTAAGTCATTGTATTCAAATAGTTTGAAATATCCCGTTATAAATACCGTTTAAAATTTTAAACAATTTTAAGAAATTGCAAATAATTGAAAATGAAAAAACTCCCACAAAAAATTAAATAACTCCTACAGCAAATGAAATAAAACCGAAGCTCAAAATAAAATGAAATAACTCCAACGTTGATTTTTTCGGGGACTTATTTCATTTGGACTTTATTTCATTATGAAATAACTCCCAGGCAAAAAATTAAATAACTTCCAAAAAAATGAAATAAAACCGAGAGAGCTATTTCATAATGAAATTACTCCCACATTTGTATGAAAAATTTTTGGGTCTAATTTCATTTTTTTCTTGGGACTTATTGCACCTGGGAGTTATTGCACGGAGCCGCTAAAAACACAAATAATAGCAAACCGTACACTTGGTTGGGTCCATTATAAAACTATTTTTCACAAATATATTTTCTTGTTGTCATTTTACTTTGCTTTTGCTTTAACTACTTCTTTTTTCTTACGGCAATGCAGCAAAGCAACAGTATAATTTATTTTGTACGTTTTTGTATGAAGAATTTGCTGCAATCGCCAAACAATGGCTTGTAGAGCAAAACAGTACTTAAAAAATTTTGAAACAGTTGATATGCAGCAAAATTAATGCTTTATATCTCAGAAACCATAAAAATTTTCGCGAAACAGGTTTTTAATTTAGAAAGAGGGTATTAAAAAAATATATTCCTCATACCTAACTCATTTTTTTTTTTAAATGATCGGTAGGTCAAACCAGTAATGAGCTGACGATATATCAAAAAAGCCATAAAATTTATTAAAAGTCCCTAAAACTAAAAGGAATTGCAAAAATTCCGTAAGAATTACCAAAATTAGCGGAAATTCGCAAAAATTTGCTAACAGCGACATTATGTCAATTTTAATATTTTTTAAAAATCGTTAAAGCTGTAAAGAATCAGAAAACTTATGGGAAAAATCGCTTCTATCACGAACATGGCTAAAATTGCAAACATTGAAAAAAAAAACCCTAAAATTTTTTTGAAATCGCTAAATCGGCTAAAAAAAAAAAATGTCTAAAAATATCAAAAAAAATATTTATTCTTATATTTCAAACAAGCCATAAAATTGATTAAAAGTCCCATAAACTATAAATAAGGAATGGCAAAAACTCGGTGAAAATTGCTCAATTAACGGAAATTCGCAAAAATTTGCTAACAACGGTATGATAGAAAATTCTTATATTTATTGATAAACGTTAACGCTATAAAGAATGAAAAAACTTATATATTTTTACTATATCATTTACTTATCTAAAACATGGCAAAAATTCGGGAAAAAATTTAAAATTGGAAACCAACTCTACATTTTATTTGAAAAAGCTAAATCGGTTAAAAAATATGTTGGAAATAGCATAAATACATAAACATTCTTATAAAATACCAAATTAACGTCGAAGTGATGTAGTCGCCGTCGTGATGTGACAACAATTTAAAATAAATGTCGACTTCGACGACGACTTACGTAATTGTGGTGAATATTTTTGAGTTATGACAATGGTACTTTAGTTCACTCACCTGAGATTCTCTCCATCTTCGATACATAACCGAGGCATCAACATTCGCCGGCGAATATGTATTCGGTTCATTGAGCAACGAAATCACCGACAACAATATGGTGCGTACATTTTGTGTAGGATTCCAACGTTCACATGGCAGCTCACCACTCTGGGGATCATCGACCGGCGGATGTAAAATTGAAATACACAAATCGCCATTCTCATAAACATTTGGATGCCAAACTTTGGTTAAGAAACGTATGGATGGTGGTGAATATGGATAGTCATTAGGAAATTTCATATGAGCCTTAAAATAACCGCCTTGATAAAGGGTGTCCGGAGGACCAAATATGGCTACCTCCCATTCAAATAGATTGTCTTCATTAACTAACTTGACACGGAAACCTTCGACGGGTTCCTCTTGTAGGGATTTATATTCTAAGGCCAAAGCTCGTACCGCTGAGCTACTGGGTGTGGCCAACGATGCAGAATTTGTAGAGGAAGTGGAGGCCAATGAATGTGACATTTAGGACAAATAAAATGAAAATCCGATAAGGTTTTTCTTTTTGCAATATTTATGTGAAACACGTAGAATTTCTGGGCAAAAAATAAACGAAATAAAGATAAACATATTTATTTTTTTGCAAAAAGAAGGGAGAAAGCACAAAAATTACTAAAACATTTTATTTGTATTTTTTATTAATTGTTTAAAAGCAGTAATAAAAACAAAACAACAAATGTAGTAATAAATAAATTTGGATGGCAGACCAACAGCAGCAGTCAGCCAGCATCTCTGCCAAGGTGAACAAGCCAGCCAGCCACTTGATAAAAAAAAATAAACCACTTATTATTTTGTTGTTGTTTTTATTTTCACACTGATACACTCAACCAAATACACACAAATATCACTAACGCAAAAAAACACGACCTTTTTTTTATAATATTTGTAAAAAATTTTGTATTGTTAGTATGATAATAATTTTTTGCAATTATTTCTTTTATTCAAAATATTTTTTTTTCTTTCTCCCCTTCCTTTCTTATAATTGCTTAAAAAATTTTTCCAAGAACACTTTCATGGCTGCGTCACAAAAAAATTTCCTTTGTTGAAATAAATCTTTACCCACATTTTACTCACTTTTATATATGCTTTTTCACAATATAGTATAATTTAAAATTTTTAATTCTAAATGTTTATATTTTATTTGCAAAAATTTTAAACGAAAAATGCAATTTTAATTTGTATTTTGCCGATATATTTTGTTGGTCAAAACGTATTTAATAAGAAAGTTACAATAAAAGCAAAAGTAGAAAAACTGATATAAAAGGGCTGCCAAGCGAAAAAAAATTGTAAAAACAAACAAGGTAGGAAAGTTCAATACTTATAAATTAATTTAATATTTTTTTTTAGAAGGGGAAAAACTGTTTTCCGAGAGAAAATATGGCTTTTTCGCGTCTACTTTGAAGGCTTTTAGAATGCTTTCTAAATAAATTTAAAACAAAGCTTAATCTCAGCACAATTGCAGTTGCTTATAATGCGGAGTAAATAAATAACTGTTGATGTTGAGTATTTTTAAAAAATTTTGGAAATAATTCCTACACATTCTCAAAAACTAAAACGATTTTTGCATTTTTGAATTTCAAAGAAGGCAGAGTAAAATGAGTAAAAGATTATAAAGAATGCGTTTTTAGACTTTCTGAATGTCCTGAAAATTGGAAGCCGGCGATAAACTATCCTAATCAGATGTACGATTTGTCAAAAAAATCGTGTGTGCTCATAAAGTAGGAAAGTGTGGCTTAAAAATAAATGGAGTCCCTTCAGGGCCTTTTCTATTTGGAAAGAAAACTTTTCTAAAACTTAGAACGTCTAGGCTTTAAATGCTCACTTTTATACTACGCGCCAAAAGTATGCCTTTTAATTCATTACCACATACTAGGGATGCCAATCGGGACGATTTTTAATAGTTTTTATTTTTTGCTTGATATGTAACAATTATTTCTTGATTTCTATATTTTGCATAAAACTAACCATTATTATTTTGGTATAATGTCTTAAGTAAATATAATTGTAAAAAAGGCTTGGGATTCTTAAGTTAGGCACCTTTCACACTTGGCAAGTTACTTGCCGACAACAACAAAGTCTGTACAAAATTTTTTTTTCCTTACCCTGCGGCCACACGATCAAGTTGTTCTTAATACTCTTTAACATATACTGCTTGTCAAAATCTACAAAAATTAAAAGCTGTGACGTAGGCTGCACTCAATTTGTAAGCAATTTACTTTCAAGATGTCGTAAAAAAAACAATTTATAAAGACTAACATGTCATCAGCTGTTAAATTGATAGTAAAATTGCCAAACAAATGGAGAGGTAAAATTGAAAGCAATCTCGTGGTCAATTTAAAAAGTGTGAGTGTGTTAGTAAAAAAGTGAGAGTGTATTGCAAATTGAACGGAATTGAAAGGCAAAACTTGATCGTGTGGCCACCAAGTTACCCCGACCTTACCGCTGACGACTACAAACAAAGAGTTGCGCAAGAGACTTGCGCAAGTATCTTGCCGAGTGTGAAAGGGGTCTAAATATAATTGTAAAAGTCTTGGATCCCGAAAAATCACGGGATTTCGGGATTTCCCGTTTGGCATCCCTACCACATACATATTACATTAAACTAGGTCGGTCAACATCTTCCCCGCGAAATACATCACTTTTTGTTTATTTATATTCCTCCGTTTAAAGTCCGTATCGCATATCATCATAAAGAGTATATAAGGGGAACAAAATGAATTAATATTTTATTATTAAAAAAAATATACAAATTGAAAAATTGTATTGTTGTTGGTATAAAAACATTAAAAATATTTTGTTGGAATTTTTTCAACTTATCCTCAATTTAACAGTCACCCCATGGTGGAATAAGCAGGTGGCATCGTAACGGCAACAAATACAACATTACAACAAAAATGGAAATTATATCACCGTTTACGTCAAAAAATACTTTAAACAAAAATCAAAGCGTGCCGCTGAACGTGATGAAATAAGTAAATTTTTAGCCAATTTTTATTTAATTATGGTCAATATCTTGTTTATTTTAATTAAAAATTATCAAAAACTTTAATAAAATACAATAATCATAGCAAAAAACGTGAACTTTTTGCAAACATAAACAAAACTTTGACATAAACCTAGACAAATTTAATTTAATTTTTTTTTTTTTAGTTACGGTTATTAATTGAGGATAATAACATTATTGCTTTTATTTGTGGTTTGTCGCCAGTGGTTCGAACTGTAATTATACTATTGATTAACTGTTTTGAAGGCTATTAATTCAAAGTGAGTGTTGCGATAATAACAAGAACAATCAGATATTATTGTTTTTATATGGATATTTTGCCAACGCATTACATTTTTCCATAATAATAAAGTAATTTCCCAAAAATGCTGCCTAAATTGAAAATTTCGTCACTTTTATTAAAGGTAATTATTAATTTCTTTGAATATAATTAAAGAATAAATAAATTTGTTTAAATTGCAGCGTTTGGAACAAGTTAAACAACAGTGCAGTGGCTGTTTGTTTGGGGTTTTCTATGGTGAGGGTACTTTGCTGCTAATGGGCTTTAATGTAGAGTCAACCATAGGACAATTGAATTATGAGCAAATACAACATAAGTTTCCAGCTGAATTGGATCTGTGTGGTTTAGTTAAATTCGGTCATTGTAGCGATGCTGAGGCCCATTTATCGGAGATATTTAAAGATGTTGATATCACCGACAATCCTATTTTGTTAAACTGTGAACTTGGTACTTTGGTGGGTTTAAAGGCTTCGTTTTTAATGCACGGCAAGTTGGAGCAGGTGCCATATGATGTTGTCGAGACTGAACAATTATATCGGGACTTTTGTTTTACCCGCCTTAAGGGTAGCTGGACTATTTACACGGAGGATAATCCTTTGGCAGTGCGAAAGGAAATACATGCTTTACGTAAGACTATATCAGGAGGTAGTTTAGCATTTAATATTGATTCCACTAAAATTTTTATAACAAATGGTGGAGCCCAGGGCGCAGGTTATACGGGAGCAAAAACTTGCATTAATAATGAATCTTTCATTAAGAATATTTTAATTGCTCTGGAAGAAACTATACACTACCAACAGCAGGATAAGGAAAATATGGGGGAAAAGAAAAGTAAAAAAAACTCTTGTAACGATTTACAATTGAATGCAATATTTGGTGCATTAGGCTGCGATTTCGATATATTAAATATTGGTGTTTTGCGTTGCAAAACACGCGAACTTTCGGAGGCAGATGGCTCCAATAAAACTTTGCCCTCTATGAGCATGTGCCTGAAACCAGCAGAAAATAAATTTAATATTCCCATTAAGATTGAAACGTTTGCCATTTTAAGTAAATCTACAAAAGTTGGAAGACTATATGATGTTTTAATAGAGAGTATTTGTCGTGCTTTAAGAATGTGTGAACAGAGCATTAACGAACATTTAGAGGAAAGTGAGTCAAAGCAATTGTTGGCTCCCAGAATGTATAATTTCTTTCCAGCGGTGGGTTTTTTTTTTTAATTTAAATGACAAAAATAATCCATAATTTTTTACAGGAATTTGGACATTTTATCTCGTGTTGCTATTTGGAGGGTCTGGCTGATGATAACTCAGTAATGCAGGATAAGCGTAAACGATTACATCGTCATTTTGGTTTGACTGTAACAAGGCCTTATTTTAGACGTTCCAACGCTTGTTTATTCCGCAATGATATCAACAAAGACAGTCCTTTACTTAATACTCATATTGGACTCAAATCAAGTGGTATACAAGATGGTAAATTATATTTGGTACAAGGCAACTATTATTATTATCATTACTTGCAACAGCAAATGCAAGATAAGGGTTGGGGTTGTGCCTACAGATCATTGCAGACTTTATGCTCTTGGTTTTTGCTGCAGGGCTATACAGAAAGGGTGGTACCCACGCACTTGGAAATACAACAATATTTGGTAAAAATTGGTGATAAACCTCAAAATTTTAAAGGATCTTCTCAATGGATTGGTAAGATTATTAATTTACTGGGTTAAAGCTAGAAAATAATAAATTTTCTTTTATTTATTTTAGGTTCCACCGAAGTTGGCATGTGTTTACAAGGTTTCCTTAATGTAGACTCAAAAATTATACATTGCGCTTCCGGTGCTGAGATCTCCACTATAGCCTCGGATCTGGCTATGCATTTTCAAACTCAGGGTACACCGATTATGATTGGTGGCGGTGTTTTGGCTCATACTATTATTGGCATTGATTATTGTGTGCAAACGGGTGAAGTTAAATTTCTTATTTTAGATCCTCACTACACGGGAGAGGATGAATTGCATACAATACAGGCAAAGGGTTGGTGCGGATGGAAGGGTATGGATTTTTGGGATAAGAAAAGCTATTACAATTTGTGTATGCCACAAAGACCTATTATGTTTTAGAAACGAATTTAAGGTGTATTTTATTTTGCAAATTTATTCACAAGGCTTAAAATATTTTTCAGTTTTGTTTTCTTATTTATTTTCAATTATATTACGCTGTATGTATAAAGTTTTTACTGGCGGTATTTTTTTAGAAAGTGTTTTAATAAGAGTTTATAATTTAAATGTTGTATATTTTAATAAAACAATAAAAATATGTATACAATAAAGTCGAAAAAATAATGTACATATTTATTGAGAAAAAAGTAGGAATTACTTGCTTTTATTTTAACAATTGGTACTTTTTGTTGTAAATTTGTAAAATCTCAAACCAAAATTGTTTTTTTTTCTTATATATATAGAACGTTAGTTAATGATTATTCGCGGTTATTTTTCGTTTCAATTTATATCCAAATTTTCTTCGTTCGACAACTTTGGTATTCTGGGTTCCGTTTCTGTTTTTTTTTTCAAGTTGTTAATTTACTAACGGAAAGATATTCTAGTTGTTGTTTATTTCGTTTTAAAAACTGTAATGTAAAAAATTTAAAAGTTTTATTAAATTTATTGAAGGTTGAAAACAAGACCTGAACGCTAAGAAAAGCTGGCAAATTTATTAAATTAAATTTTTTAATACAAATATTTGATTTTTGCACTAAATTTATTTGTCGACAGAACTGAAGTTGTGTTGCCAGTAGCCAAAAACAGCCACTGATGTTAAAATATATAAAAAAATTATATTGACATCAACGGAGTTGCCAGATTTCAAGCAACTGAACTTTGGTTGCTTTCCATATACTTTTTATTAAAATGCTTACAAAATTGCTTAAATTTTCTGTTCCGATTTCATACATCTAGTAGCAAAACTTCAAATCTTGTCTTCTTTCTCTCGATTTAGTTTTTTTTAAAATACCTTTTTTCGATTGATGCGTAACTGAAGGCAAGAATGTTATTGAAATGCTGAATAAGGAGCATTGTTGTGTAACATTTAAAATTTATTGAGTACAAACATTAATCTAAAAGTCGATTTGTACTTACCTTTAAAGTTAAATCATTCAATGTAAATCTTAAAAAAAATATAATTATTTAAATCTAAGTTTAATCTAAAATAACAACGAATTCCATCTGAACTTAATTTTTTATCAACCACCACTCTTTGAATATCTTTTCCAATATTTCTTAACATCATCATGGCCATTTTTAGTAACCACCATCGTACGTGTTCTTTCATTTTGCCAAATCAACACACTAATTGACTGAGCATAGTCGCGGAGCGTGACAAAATCGGTTTGCGACAAAAATTGGTTGTATACCACACCTTCGGTATAAGTAAAACGGTTACGTTCCAGTTCCCATAATTTTATTTGATCCACTACTGTAGGGGGTAAAGGAGATTTAGATTTAATAGCTGATTCGGTTAACTTCATATTGGGATGTGAGTATTGTTCTAGATAGCTAATAATTTGATCGGCTGTAATGCCACCCCTTAGCGCCTGTCTTACTGAATCACGAGTTAGAACACCCACTACTACGTTTGGGAAACGATATAGTAGTTCTGTAAATAAACCCAAAACCGCAACTTGCAGAGGTGAATCGGTGTAAGCATAAACACGATAATTTGTTTCTACTATTATATAGCCACTTTCCTGAGATTTTTCTTCTTCTAGTACTACGGCCGGTACGGTGGCTGCCTTATTAGTAACATTTAGGGCTAAACGAGTGGGATAAAAGCGGCCTTCTTTACGTTTTCGCTGAAATACCAAACCGAATTCTCTTAAATGTTGTAAGAAAGTTAACATTTTGGCACTCATGCCTTCGGAGCTGTAATCCCTTCCCAGGGTAGAGAAGCTAAGTTGAAATAACATACTTAAACACTCGGGTAAAGAAAGACCTCTTTCTTCACAGGTGTCTAAATATTGTAGCATAAAATGCCAAACCTGAGATTGAGTGTCAAGTAAAAGAAACTGAAATCCTTGACGGGTTATGGTAATGACTGAGTCCTCACGCTTCATTAAATTGGCATGTAGTAAAATTCGCACTGCATCTGGGCTTATTACCTCACTTTCTTGACTTTTACTCGAGCCACCTGTGCCCACCATGTAGTGTAAAACACAACGCCATCTAGACATAGCATATTGATCCAAAAAAGCTATGTCTCTCTGTTTCGAATCCTTTTCTAAGGTATGAGACATTGACCAAGGTTTACCGCCGCCTAATAAAGCTATTTTAAGGTTTTTTTTGAAAGTGGGACATAATTCCCAGGCCGATAAGCCACCGGGTATGGCTGTAGTGCGCCAAACATTAAGGTCGGTGAGAGTATTAGTAGAAGCTTGTTGTTCTCTGTGTAAGAATTAATACATATTAAATGGTAAACAAGTAGTATTTAAAAACAAATGCATCTTACTTGGCATAATGTTGAGAACCCCAAGAAGCCACCACAGCCTGGGGCACTGGCTGTTCGGCAAACAATATACGTATTATAAATTGTCTTGCTATTTCTGGTAATTCTCTATAAACCGCCAAACATATTGTGGGATAATTGTAAAGCTTTTCTAACGTATCCGCGGAACGTGTTCTCAAGTATTCCTGGAAATCTTTACATTGTAAATTGGCCGGTTTGTTAGCTAGTAAAGAAATTTGTGAAGAGGAAGAACGTGACTTTGTATCGCTCATTAGAAAGAAACACAACTACTTGATAGATAATTAAATATATTTAAATGCCACAAAACATTTGCTTTTTAGGAAAAAAAACACAAAAATTAAATATTTTTGTGAAAACGCAAACAACGGTGCTTTGCACAAAATAAATATTACAAATGCAATATATATAAAAGCTGGTTTTAATAAACATTCTTTTAAGTTGCCAACTTGGTGCTATAACTTTAATGGCTTTTTTAATAAGGAAGAAGCAGCATTTGACATTTATTGCGGCTTGGTTTTTTTTTTTTTTTACAATTTTAAATTAAAAATACCTTTACTAAATAATGTTTATTTAATTTGTCTTAATTTTTGTTATTTGTTAAGAGTTTTAATTTGTGAAAAGTGCTAAAAATGAGTTTAAGTGATAGTGTTTTTAATAATTTACGTCAAAAGTTGGATGTAATGGGCTATAATCAAGCTCTACCTTTAGCTGCAATACCACTTGTTGGTTGTTTATTTGAAGATTTTGTTAAAACTACTGAAAGTTTAAGAGATTCTAAAAAGAAAATAATGGAATTGTTGGAGGTAAATTTTGTTACATTGACTATTTTATATTTTAAATTTGTATTGATTTTATGTTTGTTGAAGAATTTTTTGTGTTGTCCTGCATTGAGTTGTCATAGTGGTCATTATTTTTTTTGTTGGTGTGAGTTTAACAGTGTTGCTTGCAATTATTAGGATAGTATTTAAAGTAAAACTTTTATTATGTTTTATTTGAAAATTAATATAGTCTTAAATAATAGACTTTTAAGGTCAGCATTCATCGATATTCAGTTTTCTCAGTAAATTGTGAATAAAATCAAAAGTTGTGCACCGATTACAATGAAATAAACCCATTTCATTCGAAATTGTGTTAAGATAACTGTTTTAAGATCAAAACTGTTGTTGTTGTTGGTGTTGTTGTTGTGTTTGTTGTTGTTGGTGTTGTTGTTGTTGTAACAGCTCGACTTGTACTGGTGTTGGTGTTGCTGAGTTGACAATCTTTGTTCGGCGCAATTGATGCTTCGAGTCGTTCCGGTACATAACTGTTTTAAGATCAAAACTGAATTTCGCTTTTTTATTTTTTATGAATTTTTAAAGAACAAAAAATTGGTTTTTTTTTCAAAACGTTCCTTTTTTTCTTCAAAAATTCAACCATATCTCTGAAACTACAGGTCAAATTTAAAAACAATGCAAGCACGGTTTAAAGATAAAACAGTTGGCGAGTTTTGGATGATTTTGTTAACTCAATATGGTCAACCGTTTTCAAGGTGTTCCAATATATGGAGGGAAAGTGCCTTCATTTTGGTTTAAGTTTAAGTTTGTTCCCTTGTGTTATTCATGAAAATCGATTTTTGTAACCAATGGGTTTAAATATAAATATGTACATATACATATTGATAATTTAAATACATTTTCAGAATTTGGCACAAGTTCTCTTAAGCTTTTTGTTTCTAAAACCATAAAGTGTATTCATATTTTACACCATTCATTGTTTGACTTTAAAAAATAGCCCTTAGCTTACACAATATGTTTTGCACTACATTTCTTTTAATTTGACCCATTTAGCTAAATAACATAAAATGTTTTAGTAAAGATTATAAAAATTATTTATTTATTATGTTGTTGCACATTTTTAAGGAAAAGTCATGTTGGGAATTAGGTGTCGAACCTTATAAGTGTGATAATTCACGTTTACTACAAGAATGCAATCAATTGCATATACAAACGATTAAAGAGCAGGAAGAGTATGAAGAAAAGTTACAAGGTATGTCCAAAAGTATAACTTATGTTTTTTCGTTTACAAATCTAAACAAAACTATTTTTTTCTAATATGAATTTTTTATACTTTAAGAACTTGATATTAAAGTTAGAGACTTGCAGATAGATAAATTACACTTACAGCAACAGTGTGAACAATTGCAACAGCAATTAAAGTTTATACAAACTAAAAATACAACAAATATGAATAATGGAAAGGAAATCAAAGGTAGAAAAGTTTTCGTTAATTTTGTCAGTTTAATGTTGGAATTTGTTTATCCTTTCAGCCAAGAAACCTTTTATTACAACTGTTCGTTCGGGCAATGAATTACCCGCCTTACAGCCTTTACAGGAAAGTAATAACAATTTCAAATGTACTAAATGCAATGTGGGCTATTATCAACGCTTGGAGTCGGGTGGATTGACTGCAAAAGCCCAAGATAAAAATTTACAAGAATTGGAAAATACAAATAAAGACTTGATGGATCATATAAAATTTTATCAAAAAAAGGTAAAGTTAAATTTAAAATTATTTTTATACCTATGTATAATAAAAGTTAAAATTAATTATATAAGTAGATTGAAGCTAGAGATCGTGAAATATTACGCCTTACTGATTTACTTTCTGGTGGACGTCCTCCTGCCGCTTTGGCAAGGGATTGTTGTTATAAAAACTTTAATACCCTAAATGAAGATATTGATTTATTACAACGCGAAAAAATGGACAGTCTTACGCGTTTACGTGAATATCAGGAACAAATGCATGAGGCAATGCAAAGAGCTTTAGATTTGGAAAAGGCCAATCGTTCCTTACAAAAACAATTAGGTGAGCTAAAGGATGCTGCACTTTCGGTAGAGACCCAGGCGAATAATGAAATTGCTTTAAGAGAAGCAGAAGTAGAGATGCTCAAACAACAATTGAACGAAATGCCAGGCAACGAAAAACATCAAGGCAGGGATAAACCTAAAGTAGAAACGAAAAAGGGCAGGATGGGACAAGTTCACACTATAAATAATATAGACAAGCATAAAATTAATGAGCAAATTAATGAATTAACCCAAAAAGGTAAAAGTTAATAAGAAAAATGTTAAAAACGTACTTGATGGTAAAAAAATTTTATTATTTTTTTAGAAAATGCACTCAAACAGAATAATGAAAGTTTACAGCGTAAAGTTTTAAAATTAAAAACAAAGCTACATTCTTCATACAAAGGTATTTATCAGGTGTAAACTAACTGATAAAAATATAACCTAAGAAAATAATTCGATCACTTAGAAAAACTAATCTTTTTAAAACTAAAGCTTAAAAAATATATTTTCCTTTCAGAACTTAAAGAAATTGAAACTCAACATGCTCAACATTTAGATGAGGAAAAGATACGTCTTAAATCCGAAAGAGATTTCTTTCAAAAAGAATATTTGCGGCTGCTTAGCAAAGCAGGTTCTGATAAAGAAATTGAATTTCTTCAAACACAAATTAAGTCAAAAGATGAAGAGCTACGCGTTTTACGTTCTGAACTATGTTTAAGACAAAGCCATGCATTAGTACCTTGTCTTAAAGATAATCAAAATCTTCCCAATTCTATTCCTTCAACTGCTCGCTCTTCTAATACTAATTCTAGCTCTAACAGTGATTGTGTTCAGGCCGTGGTTTTACGGGTGGAAAGAGAGCGTGATTGTGCTAGAGCTGAAGTGGAGCGAGTAAAATGTGAAAGAGATACTTTGCGAGAAAAACTACTATGTACTACAAAAATGCATGACGAGCAAATGAATAGTACGCAACAGCGTTATGAGGGACTTCATGAACGTCTGCGGCAATTGGAGAGGGAAAATCGTGAACTTCAATCAGCACGTGTGCCCACCGGATCACAAATAATGATGCTTAAAGATGAGCTAGAATGTTATAAACAACAGGAATATCAATTAAAAGAAGAGAATAATAAACTACAAATTACTTACAATCAATTAAAGTAAATTTATATTTTAACAAAATACTCATTAAAAATGTTTTTAAAATCCTGTTTCTTTACACTCAGAATGCTTCACGAACAAACTGAACGCAGTTTATCAGATAACCAAAATAAACTTTTGATGGCTGAACGCCAAATAGAATCATCAAATATGCGGGTGCATACATTGGATACATATCGGGAGTCTTCCCTACAAGAAGCTGACAAATTGCGTAGTGAGGTGGCTGCCTTAAAACAAACTTATGTTAGTTTGGAAAATGAAAAGGATAAAATATTGGTAAAAAATGTTTTTTTTTTACTTTTAATTTATGTATATACATTTATAATTATCCTTTAGACTCAACTGGATACTAAAACGGAAAAAGTTTATCAACTGGAATACGAATTAAAAGCTTGCAAAGAAAAACGTAATTGTTTGGAAAAACAGGTTATAGAAATGGAGGAACAATTAAGGTAAGCGAATTTACAGTATTTGGGTTTCAAGATTTTTGATGAAAAAAAGATTTTTAGTGAAAAGAATGATATGCAAGTTAGGTGTGTATTTTATAGGACGAAACGATAAACGCTACGACTATTTTGTATGAAAATTACTGGGAGTTTTTTTTAAGAGTTTTACATTTTTTCATACAAAATTTTATTAAAGTTTGTTGTTTGGTTTTACTAAATCAACTATTTACCTTAAGATAGATTTTAGAAAAATCAATTTTTATTTTAAGTTACAATAATATGCGGTAGAGATTGCTATTCAGTTTTAACCGAAATCGAAACCGCGGTTTTGAGTGCATGAAAACCGAAAACCGACAAAAAAAACCTCGGTTATAGCTTTTACTTTAACAATATATTTATGCCTGAAGAAATTGAAAATTATTATTAAACTTTATACATATCAGCCTGCAACAATGACAAGTTATTTCAAAATTCTTAAAATTCAAAATACATAAGTACTAAGAAGAACAAATGTTGCGTTTTTTACTCTTAAGTAGATACCTAATTTGTGTGGCACAAACTACCACCTAGGCCTGGCTGGGACCACTAGTATTTTGTATAGAGTTTTTGTGACCAGGTGGATACTATATGCAGAAAATTTTCATTTGGCCAATTGCGGCGCCCACGATGTTTAAATTTCCACATTTTTCTCATTTTCTTTTAAAAAACACTTTGATTGAGGAAAGTTTCGTTCTATTATACATAATAATTATTTAAAAAAAAAACTGGAAAAAAGTCAAAAAAATTGATATTTTCAAAACCGAAAACCGAACCGAAACCGACCGGTTTCACATTTATACGGTTTTTAGCAAACTCTAATATGCTGGTATATGATGAAAATTGATTTTAGCACGCCGTCAAGGAGATGTGGTCCGTGAGACCCGACATATTTATAATGCTTTAACATTTTTTACTACGCGATCAACGCACAGTTGCTCATATTGCTAAAAAACCGTGGCAAAAATAAAAAATTCGAACATCATCACAAACGGCAACAAACATTTCACTTATCTAGTATTAAAATTCGGGTTCTTAAGTCGGGTAACAATTGTGGGTGTCAGACCCGCTCAAAGTTGGTAATTGCTAGGAAAAATTCGTCAAAAACTTAAGATTTTAAAAACATTTTCTGCTTATGCTTACAATTGATTATTATTTTCTTTATTTTATTAGATGAGTGTGTTTATTTTTTTAAACCCAATAAAAAAATTATTTCCTGTTTTTTACATTAGTAGGCGGCGCAGTTTTTTAAGATACCCTATATGTGGTTCGCTTTTGGCAATTTATTTATTTAATAGGCAATTTAATAGAGTATAACTAAAAAAGTGATACGAAGTTACTGCAAACACTATGTAAACATCTTTCCTTCTTTCATACTCTTACCAATGTAAGTAAATTTAGCTGCCCGATCTTGCCCGTTTACTTGCGAGAAGAAAAAAAAAACTCCCACAACCTCGTTATAAATACCAAAATACTAGTATAGAGAGTATATATATCACTTTTTTTGTTTAAAGAGCTATACATTTTATATTAATAAGTATTCAGCCAAGAACAATTGGCTGTCGATTTTGAATTTGAAATTTTTGATGTTAAGTTAGGCCAAGGCCCATTGAAAAGGTCTGCGCAAGAAGCCTGATGATCATTGTTTTTGTTCTTTTGAGCTTTCAAAAGTTGCTTACATACACGTTTTGTCCTTTTGCTTTGTATATGTGGTAGTAAGTTTTTGACAGCTTAAAATAAAAAATTTTTGTTTTTGTACAAGTAAGCAGACCTGACAGATGGGCCTTGAGTTAGGCTTGAGTTCATCAAATTTAATTTTCATTAAATTATTTTTACTGAAGGAATGAATTTTACAACATGAAATTAATTAAAATTTATTGAAAATTTTTATTCTTGACTGAGCTGAGGCTCGAACTCGGGTTGAATTTACGTTTCGAGAATAACCACATTCTCATCATCAGAATTCTTTGCAGTTCTACCCTCTGCACCACTGCGGTCCTGTCAGCCAACAGTCAAACATCCGTCTTTAACTAATGGTGTTGTTGGTTCGAAATTTGCTGTAATTAATTATAATTTTTTCAAAATTTTATTTACATGTTTCTTCCTCTTCTTCTGTTTTTTCGTACTCTTTCTGTCAAGATTTTTAAAGGCATTAAATAAAACACATTCGATACTAAAAATTGAGAGGTCACAAATTCGTTTCACGCCTTAAAAGGGCGAAAAGACTACCATGCAGAAATTGTGAATCTTAACAAAAATGAAGTACTACAGTAGCACTATAAATACAAAATTTTGACTTTTCGTACAATGGTGACGACACCACAGTACTATTAATACAAAACACCTACAAACTATAACATCAAAAATTTTACCTTAGTTGTCTAAGTTATATACATATTTTGACTTGACAAAAATCCTGTAACAAAAAAATAAGCAAATCAGTTTTGAAGGTAGAAAAAATGTATTTTATTTGTTATGTTTGCAGCATTCGAATGTCATCAATTTGTTTAACTAACTCAATAAACCTATATTTTTGGTGTTTTAGCGACGTTAATGGTTAAAAATTGCCAATTAAAAATAACGGAATTTTTCTCGTAACCTTTAAAAAAAATAATAATTATTATTTTCAGTCCCTGGTTAAAGTATTTAAAATGTTCCTTTTTTATCTCAATGAAATTCTGAATGGCTTATTTTTATCGCTCTTTTTATATAATTTTTACTTGTATTATTTATTAGTCTCTTCGGATGCTTTGAGAAATAATAAATAAACATTTTAAGGACAGCTCTTGTTTTCAAAATAAAACGTTATTTTGAAAATAGAGAAGTTTGCGCAACATACATTCGCGTAATTTAAAAACGGTTTAGTTTATTGAATAACCCAGCAAAAACTTTGCTTACAAAATAAGCAGAAAAATAATGAGAATTTGACGAGCCGACTACTTCCTTTTCTACTAGAAAAAGTACTTATTTTTGTTCGAGATGTCCCAAAAGTAATCCTTTGTAATTTAGCCTATTATAATCTTAAAAATAATATGTTTTTTTTTTACCCTCCACCACAATTAGTTGTGAAGAGGGTATATTCAGTTTGTCATTCCGTGTGAAACTTTTTTACTATTCATCTCAGACCCTATAAAGTATATATATTCTGGGTCCTTGAGTAATTTTAAGTCGATTTAGCCATGTCCATCTGTCTGTCCGTCTTTCCGTCTGTTGAAAACACGCTCACTTTCGAAAAACTCAAAAGAAATCAACAAACTTGGTGTCAAATTGCTTGTAGTTATCCTAAGCAGTTTGGGATTGAAATTCAGCAAAATCGGTTCAATAGGATCTGAGCTATGAATCAAAATGTGGAACCACCACCTAAAAAAAAATTGATAATTTTGTTACAAAAACTAACATAAATGGTGGAAAAATGCACAGAATGATATAAGATTTTGCAACAATTCGTTTTATTCAACTGGAAATCACGCTGTGAAATTTCGTGAAGATCCGTCAATAATTTACCCTAGGCCCCATATAAGCCCTACTCCCGGAAAACAGTATATTAAGCCTAAAACCCTAACTAACAGTGCTATCATTACAAATTTTGGCAAGTCACAGTTACATAGGACTAGAAATTAAACTGTTAAGTTTCGTGAAGATCGGTCCATAATTTACCATAGGCCCCATATAAAACCTACTTCCGGAAAACAACTTAGTACGCCTAAAAACGTAAAAAATAATGCTATCATAACAAAATTTGGTACATCAAAGTTTTATAGAACTAAAAATAAATCTTTGAAATTTCGTGAAGATCGGTTCATAATTTACCATAGGCCCCATATAAACTTTACTCCCAGAAAACAACTTAGTACGCCTAAAAACGTAAAAAATAATGCTATCATAACAAAATTTGGTACATCAAAGTTTTATTGGACAAGAAATAAAATTGTGTTATTTCGTGAAGATCGGTCCATAACTTACCCTGGGCCCCATATAAACCTTACTCCCGGAAAACAGTTTAGTACACCTAAATCCGTAAAAAATAATGATATCATAACAAAATTTGGTACATCAAAGTTTTATAGAACTGGGAAAAAGACTGTGAAATTTCGTGAAGATCGGTCCATAATTTACCCTAGGCCCCATACAAACCCTACTACCGGAAAACAGTTTAGTCGCCTAAATCCATAATTAATAACAAATCGTCACAGTTTAAGATAATAATAACATCATACAGATATTACTCCTTAAACATTCGAACTGTCGGTGGAGGGTATCAAAGATTCGGCACAGCCGAATATAGCACTCTAACTTGTTATACTTAAAAATTTTATAAAAATATGTAGTTACACAAAGTCAATAAAGTAAAAATTTTTTTTTTAAATTATTTTTTTTAATTTAATTTTATTTTTTTTTCTGTCTCTGGCGGGATTCGATCGCGCAACCTCGGTGCTGATAGACTAGCTCGCTACCAGCTAGTCCACCGGGGCAGTATAGTTTTTGTATTAAAAAACTATGTTTTTTGACTATAATGACATTTTTATTGTCATAATGAAAATTTAAATTTTTCTGTATATTTAAGATATAATAATAAAGTTATTATTTAATATACATATAACTAATAATCCAAAAAGTGGCGAATAAAGCTACAAAGTAATGAATGCTTGAAGTCATTAAAAGTAGGATTGTAAGTAAAGTTTTTGCTGGGAAGCAAAAAAAAAAAAATCCGGAATAAAATTGCCTTTAAGTAATGCAAAATTTTTTTAATCTGCGCAGTCGTTTAAGAAACAGTTTTTTTTTCTTTTTGGCAAAAAAAAAAACACAATTTTTAGAAAATTTCGATATTCTTGTTTTTTAAAACGGCATTACAAATTGCAAAATGCTGCTATGCTTCTTCAAGTATAGAAAATAAAGATTAAAAAGAAAAGCAACAAATGATCAAAATCAGTCTACAACTTTTGTTTTTTTTTTTCACAAAAGATGAAAAATGTTAATGTGGGAGCCCGCCCCCCCTCCCCCTAAGGGGTGGAGATAGAGGGCAAGTATGTTTTGAGAAAATGTTAAGGATAAAAGACTCATACAGGTCAGTCATAAATTTTATCCCCTTAGGGGCGAATCTTAGGCAGGTATGGGAAGCTTTCTTCAGTATATGAATATGAATTATACTCTTTTTTTTAATTTGATCAAAATCGACCCAATCGTTCTCAAGTTATAATCATACGTTTTAGCATAACCGCCTTGTTTGGGACAAAATATTAGTACATCCCATTAAAAAAAGACGTTATAGAAAAAAACTGAAAACGGATTTAAATTCAGCGCTTTCTTTATATTCCATATTAATTTACAATTTTTGCTGCAGACCAGTATTATGAGCAAACAATAGATTTATAGTAAAATGATTGATTTTTGGCAATAGTTTTATGAACCGATACAAAATATTCGATTTATAGTGAAAAAATCAATTTTTAGTGAAAAATAAAGTTTGTAGTAAAAAGATAGGTTTAAAGTAAATTTATCGCCTTTGTGTTAAATGATAGGTTTTAGGTAAAAAAATAATTTTTATTATTAAAATCGATTTTAAGTTTTTCTTAAGAAAAAAATTTATTTATGGCGAAAAAAATCGTTAGTTGGTTTCTAGTTCATCACTAGTGAAACTTTTTTTCAGTTCAAGTTCAGTCCAAGTTCAATTTTAACTGTGTTCCAGTTACGCTTAGTACTCGTCCAAACGCAAACTTTGAAATAATTCAAATATATTTATTTAATTTTTTTATTGCTATCGGTTTTTTTCTTTAAATTAATGGCACAAACTTAAATTTATCATTTTATTTAAATAGTATAAATTTTAAACTTAAATACTAAATTAAAATTAAAATAAATTTCTAAAAAGATTCAAATTGAATTTTATAAAGTTGGCGTTGAGTATTAACCAAAAATTTCTAAAAACCATCTAAAAATTAAAATAAAATATTTTCATTAAAATTAAGTATGTACATATGTATGTATGTAATGCATGCATAATTTTTGTAATAAAAGCATGGTATAAAAAAAGAAGATCGTCACTCAGTCTTTTACATCTATTTACAATTTAAGGATTATGAAATTTTTAAAAAATCGTGTTAGCACACCACAATAGTGGAGAGGAACTAGAATTACTTATTCGTTTGTGCTGATGTGTGTAACACATACAAATTATTGGTCCTAGACCCACTTTTTGGTATACTGATCGGCTAAGAATCACTTTCTGAGTCGAGCTAACGATGTCCGTCCGTCCATTCGTCCAGCTGGCTGGTTGTCTGTCCATGTAACCTTGTGCGCCAAGTACACGTCGCAATTTTGAAGATTTTTTGATGAAATTTGGTACATACATTTCAATTGCCACTTTTATAATAGGTACTATGTCATGGCAAAATTTTGTACTGGAAGGTCCAGAATTGACCGTAGGGGTCTAAAACCGCATTAAAACAAACAACTCCGATATAAACGGTATTTTTTTTTTTAGCTGCATTAAAACTAAAATTATAATACAAGACAGAAATATTTGTTGGAATGAAATTTTTTATTAAAATTTTGTAGAGAATTCCATGGCATTTATTTTTTAATATGATTTCCGGCATATGTCCGCCATGGCTCTGAGTTACAGGGTAGTCGAAGGAAAAAAGCCAATAAGTTGAGAACGACGACGAATCGACATTTTGGCGTCTTCTTCAAAACTTCGCGCTATTCATCGCAGATTTATTTATTTTTTTTTTTAAATAAATTTCCACAATTTGAAAGCGTTGTTATAACGTTAAATGATTCATGATGACTTGCCAAACCTTACTGAAGAGGAATGTCAATACAGCTTGACATTCTGGGCTGTCAAACCATAGTTATCGATATCGATAGTTCTCATGCAGGTAAAAAAAACACCGGTTAGATGTTCATATCTAGATAATATTCGGCACAAAGAACTTTTATATAAATCTAAATATCATAACATAATCTTATTTTACAGGGTCTATGATTGGACCCAAATAGGGGACACTCTCGAATTTTTCCGTTTATACTGTGGTGTAGGGTATCAAATGGTCGTGATTGACCGACAATTCTTTCTTACTTTTTTTAAGTTACCTTTATACGACTGAAACAGCTTTTCTTAATTATCGAAATAAATAAAAACTTATAGAACTTAAAGAACTGGGTATTTAAAAAATGTCTTATTAATATTAAAGTCATTACACATTGTTGTACACAAAACATTGAAAGATTAAAATTGAATATTACAAACAAAGAAAAATTCAAAAGACCTTATTTAATGAAACAAGCTTTCAGTGAAATTACCTTCTTTTTTTAAACCATGATTAAAAATAACGAATACAAAGGGAAACATGCTCATAAAATTGAAAAATATGCGGGGATGCGAAATTTGCTGTACTCAAACCGACATATCCGGCAACCCCAAAACATTGAATTGAAATTTATATTAAATTAAAACGAATTTTTTAATTTAATATTAAAAACAAGCGTGTTTTAAATAGTTAAAAGGAAATTTAATTTTAAATCAAAGATTCAAGGTTTTGAAAACAGTTAGGAAGGAAATCATGCAAGTTTGTAGTATTAAAAGAAGAAATTTGGTGAATTAAAGTTTTGATGATTGACATGCAGTCTTGTTTCTTCCGTTTTCAATACCTTATGAAAATTATATACAATTTTTAACATTTAATTAGTAAGAAACTGTTTTAGAACTGAAAATTAGTCAAGGTAAAGCTAGAAGAGAACTTGGAATTTTGTCGCTGATTTAAAGAATGTTGTGTCAAATACCTGGCTAAACCTACGGTGGGTGCATTACAATGTTGGACGTCCGTGGTTGTAATATTATCAGCTTTTTCAGCGGGCGTATAACCGGGACGGCATACACACTTAGCTTTAGTTTGTATAGATCTAGCTGTATCCAGTGTTAGGGATTTAATAGGTTCCAACCATTGACCTGGGCCGCAGGGTCCCCTGGTAAATAATTTATAACAATTACCCTCTAATTCTACCATACCAGGGGAAGATTCACAGGTATTTGTTATAGATTCCTCCGGAGTAGAACATTGTTGATCTAGATTATTAATAACTCCTGCACAGCCACACATACCATTATAGGAAATACCATCCACTGAAGGACGTGCGGTAAAATCAAATACCACTACCTGATAGAGATCGCAGGGTCCCTGGGAACCTATGCGATAACATTGTTTTTGATCGGGAAAATATAAGCGATTTTTGCCACAAAAATTTCGCAAACAAGTCGTGGCATTTAATAAAAATTCATCAGCTTTGCAGGGTCCTCTTGTATACAGACGATAACAAAGACCATCTGACCAAGGTACATAACCGTCTCTACATTGACATTTGGCCCGGGAAAATATGAGACCGTTAGTGCCACTATTACTAGAGCTCACATTTTCGGGTAGCGTAAATATATGGCCAGGAGGACAAGGTCCTAAAGTATCTGAAAAAAATAAAAGTTTACTTTGTTTTCAAACTATTAACATATGTTTGTTCTTATTTTGTACTTAATTCATAACACATTTGCTGATCTTCATGATAATGTGCCAGAAATTGATGACAATCACAGCGTCCTCCTGGAAGAAATAAATGGCCTGGAGTTGAGCAGGGTCCCTTGGTAAAGTGTTCGTGACAGGTTTCCTCTAAATCATAAAAAAATCGTCCTAATTCTCCAGAATTTCGACACTAAAATGCAAAAATTTAATAAATTTATTAATTAATTTCTAAATCTGATTAATTTCTCGCTTAGTTCTAGTTGATTTGAAGTTTAGTTCTAGTTTAGTAGAAAAGTTTTTTTCTAGTTTAAATCTTCTTTAGGCTTGACTTACCTGACACTCGGCCAAACTTTCCTCGTTTAATACTAATAACTTTCCTTTGGTGCAGGGTCCTTTGGTTAATTTCGTATAACATTTACCATCCTTGGGCCAAAAAAACATACTGTCTGGGCAAGTTTTAGGAGTTTTGCAAACACCCCAACGGTTCGTGGTTCTAAAAGAAAAAAATATAATAAATATTTCTTGATTTATTGAAGATTATACTCGTTTCTTTTCACCTTCTATTGCCCAACTGTGTCTCTGCTATGGGACTAAAATACTGACCCTTATTACAAGGCCCCCTTTCAAATATCTTATAACATTTATTATTTTTAGCACTTAACACTGTGCCAGGGGGACATCTACACTCCGCAATGGGAGTATTTGACATAATTTTCTTTTTACTAGATCCTATTGTAGCTGTTGGACCCAATTCCATTGTCTCCGGACAGGGATATCCTATAGTAAAAATTTTAAAACATTTCTTTAATGGAGGCCAATACAACAATTGCCAACCCCCTGGCATTGCAGCACAAGGATTTTTTTCTGGATCACTCCAGGGCGGTGGTATGATGGCGGTATCACCTTTTTGTACTAACAGTAGGGTCAAAAATGTAACCAAACTTATACCAGCATGCAAGACCGACCAGTAAATTAAAAGTTTTCGACGTTTCATGGTGTTGATATTTGTGTTTTAACTTGCTGGGAAGCTTGCTAAAGGGAAGGTAAAAAATAAAGAAACGGAAGTTTTATGAAGTATTTTGGAAAAACTTAATCGAAATTGAACACATAAAATACAACTGAAATTTTAAGTTGCTTAAAATTATAAAGGTCACTTAAATTTTTGCCTTAATTTTATTAGATTTTTGAAATTAAATAGTAATTATTGTCAATAAACTGAGTTAAGAAACAATTTTTTATAAACTCAACAAAACACCTTGATTGTAATGATTGAATCTTTATAACTTAAAAATAATTTTATTTTGAGTTTAATTGACCTTGATTTGGTTTCGTTTTTAAGCCACGCTAGGCTTAAGTTCATTTAACAAAAATAATTTAAAAATTTTTAACAAAATTTGCCATTTAAGAAGACAGAAATTTGTTTTAAATTTTATTTTTTAAAGCGGAAGAAATTTCCTAAAACAAATTCAAAACATAAGTTACATAATCAGTTGTTAATGCAACATGTGCCACCAAAATAATAATAAATAAATAGACTGCCTTTAAGTCGTTTATATTTTTCATCAAATCTATAGCTTAAGCCTTATACATACCACCAAAATCAGAAAAACCTGCTTCAACATATCTATGCAACATTGAACACATTCATTTAGCACCAATCATTGTAGTAGCACCAATTACTGTGTTTAAGCATCTGCAATCATGTGTTGATTCATACCACCAAAAATGTTTATAAATTTGTTTACACGACGTTCCAATCTTGTAAAAAAAACCTCAAAAGAAAAACAAATATCGTCTTTTGAAGCCATATCTAATGTTAATAGACATTACAAACATGTTGTCAAATGCTGTTATACTGTCACATAAAAAGCAGTTACAGAAGCAGCACCAGACTAAAGAAAATCGCTGTGAAAAGTTGTTAATCCATTAACATGTTTTCCCATTTCTTTCCTTTTTACTTTCTCACTCCGCACAATAATTTGTGTTTCAGTGTGTTAATAGTGCCAAATATGTTGGCTATTCGATATATTAAATAATTTTAAGTTGCACTCTAATAAAAAAAATTGTATTAAATGTAAGACTAGAAACACAATTGGAACGACGAACCGTGGTCACAATAGCCGTGCATCTTTTACACCTTATTATGGGCTATGGTTTTGGCAGAAAAAGTTTGCCCTTTTTGTGAAACAAATAGTATGGCTTAGGCTTATTTTAACCATCGCCTTTCCTAAAGTTTTCATGTAAATCATACATATGTACATACATACATACATAAATATGTTTGTGACTAGAACAGAAACAAATTAAAAAGTTGCGTACGTGTGAAGTTACGTTTACAATAACAAAGTAAACACATTTCTTACCTTCACAATCCTAGAATTAGGGCCAGTTAGACTTTGTTATTAAGTATTATTTATATTTAAGATCTATTTAAGTTAAAAATTGAGTTTTTCAGTGGTTTTTTAATTATGCTTAAATTATACTTAAAACAATCAGCTGATGATTTATTTTGATTAAACACCGTTTTTTTGATATTAAGTAGTGCTACCATACTTTTAGCTCTTCTTAATACGATTAATCAAGTATCATTTAAAAACTGAAACTGTTTTTTAAAATTTTAATACAACTTAATTAAAAAAAAATTAACTAAATAAAAAACTAGCCATTTGGGTTTTAACACCTGAGTAAATTTTTTCTCTCATTCCGTTCTAGTAAATTTTATATGGCCTGGGGCATCTATAAAGACGGATTCACCCAAGTGTTTTATAAACAAAATTTTTCTCCGGCAATTTTTTTAATAAACAACAACTACAACGTCTCTTTTTCTCTCTCTGAGTCCATATAACAAAATCTTGTACGGACCTTGGAACAAATATGTGAGTCTGCCTTTAGGCGGCTTTTATTTTAATGACCTTGTTCTTTTTGAGCATTTTTTCATAGCAAAATTATATAGTCTTTCAAAATGTATAAATAATCAGGCGTGCTCTGGAAATCAAAAAACGCAAGAATTTGGAAGTTGTTTTTATTTTAATACACTTTTAATCAAATATTTATAATTTTGTTATAAAATTCTGTTTAATTTGCATTTTGACAAAACATCTTAAGTCGAGATAAGAAAGCAAAAAAGTTTTTAAAAAAACCTGGTGAAAAAATCATTTTATTAAATTGAGCTACGCGTGTTCCTTTTCGTGTGCGAATGCTTGTTGCCATAAGATCCTGTCCGCTATTCTTTTGCCTTGTTTCAGTTTCGTTAATCAAATTTTTCTACAGCTAAGTAGGTGGTTGGTCTGGTGAAGCTGGTCCTAGGATGATGGGGCTGCCGTCTATCGTTGCCTAGAAGCAACGTCCTCTGATGGAGACCATTTCAGTTATATTTTCCAAATTATTGCCAATATTTGGAGTATTTAATTGATCCCTTATGGTTAATTCGCGTGACATTTTTCTCGTGTGAAACTCACTATGATTTCTTGACTCCATTGCTTCCTCTGAAAACATTCCAATGTATAAAGATACAGATATTATTATCTCAGTACCATGAATAAGGATTTTATGTAGGCTAGAAGGAAAGTTGTACCAGGGATATAAATGAAAATATTGCTGAGTTGTTTTACTAGTAAGTTTTCTGAATGCTTCTGTATCAACAGCATATCCACAAGCCATGTTTCTCAGAGTGGTTTCATAAGATCTTCGTCAACTCCTGGTTTTAATGCAGCAAAATTAGTGTATGAAACCTTCCAAATCCTGCTTTAGGTATATCAACAAGTAGATGCATCTCCAATTCATTAATTATATATTTAACACCCAGTTGTTTTGAAAGCAGCAAATTGCATACGACAGGATCATAAAGAAATACAAACAAGTAGAACATTTTTTGGAGCTAAAAAATGGATGTAAGACCCCTTTCAGACTCGGCAAGTTAGTTGCGCAAGTTACTTGCCAAGTACAACAAAGTTTGTACAAATTTTTTTTCTTACCATGGTCTTACCGCTGACGTCTACCAACAAAGAGTTGCGCAAGAGACTTGCGCAAGTAATTTGTTAAGTGTGAAAGGGGTCTATTCACAAGACTCCGCAGCTATATAAAGCTCTATAAAGATTTAGACAAATTTTCAATACAAGACTTTTTCTGTATTTTCGACAGTTGAGCAATTTTGAGGAACTTGATACAGTTTTTCGGGTTAGTTTGTTTAACACTTTTTTTCTCCTAGTGTATAGCTAAATTTGTGCCGAGTACAGGAAAACAAAATTCCAATTGGTTTCGGAGATATAGCGGTGAGAAAAATTGCATGTTCTTCGAAAAAAATCAAGTTTTAGCCTAAGTATACATGGGGCTATAAAATCCGAACAGAAGCTAACCTAGCAAAATCCATATGGGGGTTGTTGGTTTTGATAAGTATTTCGAGAAATTCCACACGAGAAGTACTTTTCACTCGCGATATTTCCTTACTTTCTATTGTAATGCCTTTAGGAAATGGAAATGATTTTGCAAAACATAGATATTATCTTTTTAAACCCAAACAACCATAGGTGGAGAGGGTGGATGTTACTAAGTTGAAATTAATAACTTAAGTTTTTATAATAAACTGCTAGTTTGTAAAATTAGTCAATTATATGAAAAAAATTTTATCTTATTGTTTTTATATTTTTATTGTTAAAAATCGGAAAAAGATTATGTAACTTTTTTTTTATAAAAGTTTATAATTTGCATTTTTTTATAATATTTACTTAAAAGGTCTATTATTTTGTTCAAAATAATGTTAAATTAGCATATCGATTAATGGGTCAAATGCATTAAAAACCAAAAATATATTAAAATATATTCCTTTAGTTTTAATTTATTTGAATGTATTTCTTTAAATACTCTTCTAATGCCATATCATGAACAAAAATTAAGAAAAAACTGTTTTTTTTTTTATTGAAATTTGGAAAAAATCTTGTTAAATACATACCCATATTCATAAAAAAATTTTGATTTATAAGAGGTTTATTAAAACCTTTTTTAAACTTGAAATGTTTTTTATGAATATGGGGGTTAGTTGTTAGGGCCAAAAATGACTTAAATTGTTATTAAAGTAATTTTATCAATAATAACTAAATCAAACCCTTAACCTTTAAGCACGTGCTTTAATTGAAATTCATCTTGTTCAAGAAAACTGGCCATTTCTTAATTGTTTTGGTTTTGAAACATAAAATCAACATTTAGGTCACGGTTAACCTAAAAAAAAAACATTAAACCAAAAAAACTTAATTGACTTTAGACATCACTGACCACAAGATGATTTTGAAAGCCCTTTTATAAATCAGACAAAAATAATCGTTCAAGCGAATTAAATGATATTCACAAAAGAAAGAAAAAGATATTTATGAATAACAAGTTTAAAGTTTTGTATCCATGTTACTTATGACAAAAACTTAAATAAATTGTGTTTGAAATGACATTAAAATGGTTTTCAAGAGAGTGAGTAACAAATTTTTATTTTTATATAGAAAAACTCTCCAAAAAATTTCCAGAATAAAAAATTTTGTATAATAATATTTTCCTTAACTAAAGGCTGTTTTCTAAACCCGATATAACTTGAAATTGTTAAATAATTTAGGGGATTAGTTCTTAAATCCCTTTACCTTGCGTTGAAAATTTTTTCATTTGGTTTTTTTTTTTTAATTTCAAAAAATTTGTATTAAAAAATATTTTTCAAGTGAGGTAAAGCTTTTTACAAAATATCCCTCTTAATTTTAATCAAGAACATTTTTAATTTGAAATATCAATTCTTGTGTCATCCTTCTTTCCCACTGGAGCATAGGGCCTCTAATACATGGCATTCATATCTTAAAACAATTTGGGAAATATGAAAACCGTGGCTGTTCTTTACGAAACGTATTCTGGACGTCCAATTTTGAGTCACATTTTTAAGCAATGTTGGCCTTCCAAGGGGCAATTGTTGCTGGTTTATCAGCATACCCTAGTGACTTTACGTAGTCCCACAGAAAATAATCGATAGGTGTCAAATCCCACGATTTTTAAGGCCAATTGACAGGTTCAATTCTCGAAATCAACTTATCGCTTAATTGTAATTTTAATAAGTCGATGGTTGCAGTCGCCGTATGGCACATAATGTCATCCTGTTGAAATCATATATCGTCCGGATCAATGTTATCCATATTTAAAAAAAAAACCCCCATTAAAGTACGCTAAATTTGAAAAATGTTTATTTGCCTGTTAACGATTCCGAACGTCAACTTTCGCATAGAAAATTATATATAAAACCAAATTCTATAATTTGTTTTAAATGTAGTTTTTTATGCGAACGTTAACGTTGAACAGGCTGTTAGATAATCTTGTGTATGGTTCATTAAAATTTATGCAATGAATATAAAATTTAGAAATTTAAAAATAAAAAAACGTCATAAAAGAAAAGCGCTCTGTTTTTCAAGATTTGCAAAAATATATCTCATCTACAGTCAAGTCCTTAAATTAGATTGTAGACAAGTCTATTAAATAGACTATTGACTAGACTTAAAGCTGGATCATAAACTTAATTATGAATTAATCTAAAGATATGACTATAAACTAGATGATAAGCCAGATTACAGACTAGTGAACTCGTTACGTACATAAATGAATGTATGTTGGAGATTTTGCCATAGAGTATGTCTTCGTTCAAGAAATGTGCCATATAAAAGACAAAGAAATATCAGTGGTGATTAATCAGGACAATCGGATCCAGTGGTTGCAAAAAAAAAAAAAAAATACGTAAGATCTAACCCCAGAAGATGAAAATTCAAAACATGTCACATTAATGTGTCCTAGAATTTTTAATCACCGATGTAGATTAGAATTGTACATTACTGTGAACTAAAATTCGAATAACAATGTTTGTAGCGAGGTGTAGCGGGGGTGTGGTTAAGTATGAAGGTGCCATCGTGGCGAATCGTGCATGGTACCAGCCTGAGTTTAAACGTTCTTAAAGGTTCTACACCTCTATCATAAAACAAGTAAGAAAGTATAGTGGGTCAAGCCCGACCATATGATACCCTACACCACAGTATTAAAAAACAAATTTTCGAGAGTGTATGGCTATAAGAATAGGGATCTATCTATGTTTTTAATTTCATTTCAATCGGTTTGATAGGTTATGGGAGGCAGAAATTGCCCCTATTTCCCCTGGTGTTCCTATTTGTTAAAAAACTCATAGCTTATGGGTCCATATAAATATGGATCTATCTATTATGTTTTTAATTTCATTAAAATCGGTTTAAAAGTTTCTGACAGGCAATTATTACCCCCCATCTCCCCTCTTGGTCCTATTTTTTTGAAAAAGCATAGCTTATGTGTCCGTACAAATAGGGATCTATCCATGTTTTAAATTTAATGTATAAACAAATGTATAATACCCTCTCCACTATTGTGGTATATATATACAGTGCACTCGCGATAATATGAACACCCTAATATATGAACACCCCAAAATATGAACACTTATTTTCTTCCATTGACTACTCTAAAATATGAACTTGTGCAAACGCTTTAAAATATGAACAACTTATAGTTGTATTTTAAACGGTTTTTATCTACCTACACAGTGTTATATAAAAATCAATTTTTATTCAACTGTATAATAAACTGGGGATTTCCCTAACTATAGCTTTACAATTGTCTTCAGTTGTTAATCAAAATGTTTTACATACAAAAAAAAAAAAAGGCATGCACCGAATGTTTTTTGAAAATGAGATACAAAAAGATCACTGTTGGCAGATACGGCAAATATCAGGAGATTTTTAATAGAGCGTGGCGTTTTTAAACTGATTGAACGAAAGAAAATCACAGGCTTTTTCGCAAAGCTTTAAGTTTGCTTTTCTTTTTTAAAAATCAACAGTTTTTTAAATCCAATGAACAGTAAATAAAAAAAACTTTTACATTAGAAACTTTTACTTTTGCCATTCGCAAATATTAACAATCTTGCAAAAGTGAACTGGCTTTGTTTTAATTAGTTCATAATATCGCGAGTGCACTGTATATTCGTTCCTTTTACTCCTGCAAGGATATAAAAATACTAGTATGTAAATAGACTTAACTATAGACCAATGTATTGGCTAAACTAAAGACTAGAGGTGTGTTCCAAAACGTAAATTGTTCAGTATTAGGCTTGGAAAAGATCAAACAAAAAATATCGAAGCGCTTAAATGAAATCTAAGTAAAAAAAATTGTAACGAAAGTTGTTTTTATTTCAGAAATCTATATATATTAATAAGTTGCATTGTGTTAGTAATTGATGTTCTCTGAAATGCGTGAACCGATTGTGTTTCTGTAAAGCGGAAGGTGACGTCAATACAAAGGTTTTTATGTATCAACGGTCTGTAAATGTGTATTGGTTCATAATTTATAGCCATTTTAGTGAACACTGCTTTCATTCCGAAACATGTATTTATATTCCCATTCAAATATCAACAAATTGCCCTTCATTTTGAACTCCTCCGAAACGGCTTGACCGATTTTTATGAAATTTTGTATGTGTATTTGTTAGGTATGAGAATAGGTCGTAGAGTATATTTTATATCGCTAGAGGGCGCAAAATATTGCAATAGGGGTAAAAGCTCCCACTCCCCAATCTTCTAAACTTATCAATCGGTTTTCTTAAAATTTGGCATGCAGACAATGTAACACCTGAAAGAGAATAGGAAATAGGGTGTGAAATAGGGAAAGAGGGCTAAAAGCTCCCCCTCCCTTTATCTTCGTAACTAATCAACCGATGTTTTTGAAATTGCGCAGGCAAATAGTGTTACAGTTGGAAAGAACTATAGCCTTTAGTTTTTCTTATTTAGGGCGTGAAATAGAGCAAGAGGGGTAAAAGCTCCCCCTATCTATCTTATTAACTAATCAACCGGGTTTCTTAAAATTTGGCAAGCATACACTGTAACATCGGAAAGAGGACAGGGCGTTGAATAGGGCAAGAGGGGTAAATGCTCCGCCTCCCTATATCTTCTTAACTAATCAATTAATTTTCTTGAAATTGGGCAGGCAAATAGTGTAACATCGGGAAAGAACTATAGCCTAAATTTTTTTTTAAAATTTGTCCAACAGACACTGTTACATCTGAAAGAAAAAAGTTATGTGGCAAAACAACGTTTGCCGGGCCAGCTACTATTTAATAAAAACAAATATAAACTCAACTGTATCTTAAGTCGACTTAGGCGGTTATGGCTTTTGACCACAGTTATTATGATGTTTTGGAACTCAGTTTAGTTTATAGAAAAGTTAAGACTGGCTTAACCTAAAATTTTTTCTACATTGAGTAATATTTGATTAATTGTATAAAACAGTTAAAAAAAAATATATTTCACAAAAAAGAATAAAAAACTAAAACAAGTTATAAAATAAAGCAAATAAATAATGATAATCAAATATTCTCATAATAATGATGATCATAAATATTAAAAAAAACGTCATCAAAAACCATAATTAAACTAAATTTTAATAAAGATGGATCGGTCAGTGGTGCCGTCAAGAGGGATTTTTTTATATATGTATATGTATTTGGTTATCAAAAAACACAAGGTGTTAAACATTAAAAGTCAAGGCCATTAACATCATGATTTCTTTTTTATAATACAAACATAAAAAAGACAAACATAATCAAAGAAAGAAAAAATGGCACAAGAAAGGAATTAAAAAAAAGCAGAAGTTATACAAAGAGAAATAACAAAAAAATAAAAAATCAAGAAGCAGCCGAAAAAAGAAACACTTGTTCCATTATGATTTAAAAGTCTTAATTTTTTTGCATCTAAAATAAAAGTAATTTCTTTTTTTTACAGTTTTAAACTTATTTGGTTTTTTTATGAAAAGAAAATGTCTAAGTTTATTTACAAATTCTTTAATTTAAAATTTTCTTGTTATAAATTAAACCTGTTTTATTTTTAATTATAATTAAAAAATAAAAAAAAAAATGCCGTTACAAAATGTTCTTATAAAAATAAGAGAATTATGCAAATCACTTAATAATTTACATCATTTTACGCCATATTTTGTTTAACGCAACAAGCTGTTAAATTGAAAAAATACAAAACAAAATAAAAATCACTGTACTGACCACAATTGATTATGCAAAGTTTAAAGTTAAAAATAAAGTATAAGATTAACACTATGCAACAAGAAAAATTAAAAGGATTTAAACTAAATTTTTTTTGATGTGTTATGTTTCCATAACTACAAAAACATTCGAAATTTAAAATTCTATGGATAATATTGTTTCAAGTTAATTAGCGTTTCTTGTTATAAAATGGGTTAACCCCTTTCTAAGTAATGATAAAAGCGGTGGAACAGCCGCTTTAAAAAAAGCCAATTTAAAAAAAAATGTATCCATAAAATTTTAAATTTCGACTGTTTTTAAAGAAGTGGACCATAACACATACAAATAAAGTGGTCTTAAAAGGTAATGACAAAAGTTCTAATTTGTTGCGTTGTGTAATTAGCAAATTGACTTTTTTTCTAAAATAATAAAAATTAAAGGGTGGTCCAACCATAATGTACGATGTTAATTGTGAGTCACACCTTAACGTCAATCTTTTTGAACCTAATTTGACATTTCCTTGTTTCAATGTTTGAAAAATTCAACCATGGAGAGGTACACAATTTTGTAGAGCGTTAAGACTGTTGAAGGCTTTTACGAAAATGGGCGTTCAAATCAATATGCATTTCGTGCACTCCGTGATTTTTTTTCCATCAGGCCGCACTTCTTCGATAATGAGGTCGGCCAAGCAGTTATCGTGAATGGTGTTCGCTATTGGAAGATGATAAAGGACTTCTTGTGGCCAGAAATTGTGGATATGGACCTGTACAATACAGCAGAATGGTGCCACAAATTCAATGGCCGTGTCATCTCACTTCGTGGCGATGCTAATTGGCCGTCACGATCATGTGATTTGACACCGTTGGACTTTTTTCTTTGGGAATTTTTAAAAGGAAAACAATTCAATAGCTAAATAATGAGATAATTCGGTATATTAACGACATTTAACCGCAATTATGTGTCAGAGTCATTAAAAATATAGACCATCGGATAGAGGCTTGCCACCGAAGCGGTGTCAAGCATTTGGCTGATATTTTGTTTCACACATAACTGTTATAGATCTTTCTATAATAATCAAAAATATATAAAGATAATTCTCTGAAAACTTTTTGTTTAATTTATAATTAACATCGTGCGTTTTGGTTGGACTAACCTTTAATTATTCTATTATTTATATTAAAGTTATGCCTACAGTTTCTTAAAAAAGAACATTTAAAAAAATTTTTGCCCCCCCCCCCTAGATTTTATCCTGGCTACGCCCATGTATTCATGTATTGTCATCGGGAATATGTATGCCTGCAAAGTTTCATCCATTTGCATTGAGTATAAGGCGGTTAAATTAACGTTACAAGATTTGATTTTTCGAAGTTTTGCCCCCCCCCCTAGATTTTATCCTGACTACGCCCATGTATTCGTGTATTGTCATCGGGAATATGCACGCCTGCAAAGTTTCATCCATTTGCATTGAGTAAAAGGCGGTCAAAAAAGCATTTTGCCCCCCACCCCCACCTAGATTTTATCCTGGCTACGCCCATGTATTCGTGTATTGTCATCGGGAATATGTATGCCTGCAAAGTTTCATCCTTTTGCATTGAGTATAAGGGGGTTAAATTAACGTTACAAGATTTTTTTTTCCGAAGGGAAGCTAAAGAAAAGGTTTTAAAAACATTTTTTCGTGTTCTTTACTTAGTGAATTTGAATTAATACGAACATTTTTTTATTTATTTGTATGAAAGCCTTTAAATCTTTTGCTGCAGCCTTCTTTTTTTGTTTTAGAAAGGCAAAATAAATTTTTATTAAACTCTTAAAAACATTTATAATGGTTTGATTTGGGGAATTTGTTAATTATTTTTGTATACTTTTATTATAATACAATACAAAGTTAATGAAACACAATAAAACACTATTTGAATTGTATGCTTTTAATCGCATTTCCTATTTGAAGCTTTTTTTAAAAACACACTCAATTATTTAGAATTTCAAAATCCTCTTCATATTCATCTTGCTTCAAACAAGATTTTAAAGAAAATATTCAATATTTTTGATTGCTACAAATAAATTTTAAATGAAACTATTCTTACATTTCTTTGTATTTATTAATTAAGTTTTTGAACAAAAATTATTTTATTAATTTTCTAGTTATTTTCACATTTCGTTAAATATATTTTTATATTTAGTTTTTTATTAATCGTATTTAATTTTTTATTTTTTCGTATCAACCGCTCGACCGATTGTCTTCACGTTTAAACTGTTTCTGTTTGCATTTTACCTGCTGACAACTTGAGCCAGGTATAATAAAAAAATATATACTTTGTAGACAACAAAAAAAATTATTAAAAAAATAAGACACTCAGCACTTTTGTTTTTCTTTTGCCGGCTGTCTGGGCTTGCGAGTTTTATTTTGGAGGAATCAAATCGTTTGTTTAACTTCTTTTTTTATTCAAAGAGAATGCTTTAGTATTTTTTTACTAAAACCCTTTAAATTAAGTGAGTTGTGGGTGTTGGTTTGTTGATGTTTTTTTTAAGGATTTTGTTTGTTTTTAGTCTCGGCAAATAAGAAACTGAAAGAATACAAAAGACTTAAGACGCATGCAGTATAATCCATATAAACAAGAAAGACTTAAGACGCAAACGTAACAAAAGTAAAAATAGTTCCGAATTGGTAATTATAAAAGTTTTTCGCAAAATATATGTCCCAAATGTTATTTTATAGAAATATGATTTTACATTTTCTACATTAAACTTTTTGTCCCAAATTTTTTTTTTATTTTTTGTCCAAAAATGTTTTCGTAGAAAACTATTTGCCCCAAAATGTTTCCAGTAGGAAAATGCGTGTTTCAATAAATTTTTATAGAAAAAATGTACCAAATGTTTTTAATTGAGATATCTGTGTCCCAAAATATTTTCTACTACAAATATTTGTTCCCAAATATATTTTTAAGAAAAATATTTGCCCAAAAATGTAAACTTCTAAAAAAATATTGTCACAAAATTTTTTTTTTTGTTTTCTATAAAAAAAATTTTGTCACAATTTGTATTCAATTAAACAAATTTGGTGTTTAAGTACTCTCAATTATAAATTTTATTTTAAATATTTTCTATTGCAAAAATTTTTCTTTTGAAAAAAGTGTGTTGTTTCTATTGAACAAATTTGTCTCAAACTATGTACTTCCATTTGATTTTTTTTTTTTTTAAACCAAAACTAAGTTTTAAACTATTTTCAAAAAAAGAAATACTACCCCAAATCGTTTCCTGTGCAAAAGAATATTGTATAAATTTGTTGTCTATGAAAACATATTTGACCCAAATTGTGTTCTACGTGATAACAATTCATCGCAAATCCTCATTAACTAACTAACCATTATTTTAATTAATATTACTTTTTTGAAAACCAAGTAGGTCAATAATTTGTAAAGTGTGGCGTATTGAGCAATACTTTCACATGTCTCTCCTTAATTGTGCATGACGAATACCGAAAGTTTTATTCCAAATGATAATTCAATAGTTCAATATCAAGGTCACATATTATTAAAAATTAAATAAACAAATAATTGATTTTTTTAACTGATATAAGAATATACGAAGTCACTCACAAGTGTTATCAAAAATAGCTTTTTTAAATTTATATATGTATTCTTTTTACATTTAAAGTTGGGACAACGGTTTTTATTTTTTAGGAAAAAAAAAATATTTATACCACAGAAAAATGATGAAAATCCTTTATTGGAAAAAAACGTTTAAGACAACTTAATTGGACAAGAATTTTTCAATAGAAAACTTCTTGGTACAAGAATGTTTCTATAGGAAACTTATTGGTACAAGAATTTTTCTAATGAAAATTTATTGGAGCAATAACTTTTTGGTAATTTTTAATTTAGACAATAATTTCTTGTTGAAAACAAATTGGGGCAATTATTTTTATGAACAAAACTTATTGGGACGATAATTTTTCTAAGAAAACTTATTGGGAAGATCATTTTTAAAAGGAAAACTTATTGGGACGGTAATTTTTCTAAAGAAAACTTATTGAGACGATAATTTTTCTAAAGAAAGCTTATTGGGACATTAATTTTTCTAAATAAAACTTATTGGGACAATAGTTTTTCCTTAGAAAACTTATTGGAACAGTAGTTTATCTATAGAAAACTAAAAAGGACAAAAATTATTCTACAGAAAGCTTATTGGGACAAGAATTATCCTATATAAAAATTATTGGGACAACATTTTTCTATAGAAACTTATTGGGACAAGAATTTTCTAGTAGAAAAATTGTTGCGACAATAATTTTTATATAGAAAACTTTTTGGGACAATCATTTTTCTATAGAAATTTGTTGGGACAATAATTTTTTCATAGAAAATTTATTGGGACAATCATTTTTTCATAAAAAACTCATTGGGATAATAATTTTTCCATTGAACACTTATTGGGACAATAATTTTTCCATTGAAAACTTATTGTGACAATAATTTTTCCAAAGAAACCTTTTTCCATGGAAAACTTATTCTAGTAATAATTTTTTTAAGACAATTAATTGGTTCAATTGTGTTTCCATAGATTATATTATTGGGTCAATAATTTTTTTAATGAAATCTTATTCGGATAATAATTGAAAATAGTTTGGGACAAATGTTTTTTTTTTTTTTTGTTGTAGCGCGGATTTTCAATAAAAACGTTTTTGACAAACCAAAATGACACATTTTGTAGTCTGTAATTCAGTATTTTAATAAAGTCTTTTGCAATTGGAATATTGTGGTTTGTTACACATCCAATAAACTATTGCGACACAGTATCTTGTTACTTTATTACCAAATTCTTTAAACAAGGTAAGATTACCTACAAATTATCTTTTAACTATGATTTATTTTACGTTTTAGGCAGACTAAATTTTAAAATAAACTTTTAATTTTAAATAAAGTCTTCCATTTTTTTTTTCTTATTTAGCAAATCTATATATAAATTAATGGTTTTTAACAATTATAAAATTCGTTACATGATTTAAACAAATAAAACTCTTAAACACATTTTAAATTTAAACAATAATTGTTATTGTAAAAGAACAAATCGTTTGCGTTGAGATTTATTTAAATTTTTTTTTGTATATTGAAAATCAGCAGTTTAAGAATTTTTAAGTTTACATATTTAAATATTAAGGTAAATGAAATATTTATTTAAGCGCAATTTCATATAAGTTTACTTGCATGTAAATAAGTTTAAAAATACATGAAAATTTATGTTAAAATTTTACTAATTTTGTAATTATCTTGGTAAAATATTTTTCAATAATGTTTTCTAAAGAAAGAATTGAAAATTCCCATTTATCTGTCGTCGACCCTTAAAAATTGGCAAACACCAACTCAAACCACTCTTACTTAATTTTTTGTTTTCTTTTTCTCAACTTCAGCTCAAGTTTGTCGGCCTTAATAACACTTTAACACTTGTCTGTCCGTCTGTCTTTCTGATTGAAAGGAAAAATCTATGCAGACGCATAAATAATAAAAAGAACACTCCGCTGTGTTCTTTACAAATTTCATTGACGGATACTGAAAAAAATCAAAAACGTGGTTTGCATACAATCAACCAACTTTATTTGAAGAAAAAAATTATAATTTTGGTTTCAAGTACTTTTCTGCTTTTGAAGTCTTTTCTTTTTTATCGTATGATGATTCATGGTTGCATTAAAAACAAATGGACTTGAAGAACACTAGAACAACCACAATATGCAGCCTTAACAAATACAAGTCTATTTATAATTTTTTATTTATGTATGTATATGTATTAAATTTTAATGTTTAGTCAACTGACATTTTCAGCAATTATACATAGATAGCAGAGCTGTAATAAACTGCAATCAATTGGCATGGAAATCAACCAAACTGATTTCATTCTTAAGCTATGTTCACTCCTATTAAATATTTGACCTCCTACACGTAACCACTAGTTTTATTTAAAAATTATGGCTTTTTGAATGTTTGGCGAGATCAAACATCATTTAAAAGTTTCTTAATTACATTATACAATTATCTGCTTACAAATAAAGTTTAGTAAAGCAATAGAAATTGTTTAAAATAAAGCTTAAGTTTTATCAAATTACTGGTGACGCTTTTTTTTGAATTTTTTTTCATTTAGATTTAAAAAAGATTTCAATTTGCCCAACATTGAAATATTATGTGATTGCTATCATTTTAAAATCATTCTTTTTTTAAATCACTGAATGCAATAAATTTAATTGCATTTCGATCAATTTCCTTGAAATCACAACTGTAGTGAAAGTCCAACGAAATAATATACACTTGGAATCTAGAGTGCTGAATCTTTGATACCCTCTTCCGAGATTTCGAATATTTCAAGAGTGGGTTTTATATGGAATCTATAAGTTATAAACCAATCTTTATAAAAACTGACCTCTCAGTATTATAATTCGTTGTGGTTTTGTGCGTATTAAATAAAGTCTATTCAAAAAAGACATATAAAACTTAAATGTATCTTATTTAAATAAAATATCATGATTTGTTTTAGATAACTTGTAAATCTAAACACTTTTTTAAATAAATTGAAATTGAAATACTATAAGGCTTATTAACGTGAGGGGATTTTCTATTGGACCTATTGTAAATTATAGAACGTTCTTAAAAAAACTTGGTAGTTTGATTTCTAATATTAAAAAAACCTAATTGACCAAATTTCAATACAGTAATACAATTTTGAAGTATTTTATGCGTCTTAAAGTATTTTTCGCTAGGCCGATCTTCACGAAACTTCGCTGTGTGATTTTTAATCCTATGAAACTATGGCAGACAAAATTTTACTATATGTTATTAGTCGTTACAAATTTTAAAAATTGGATAGATCTTGGATTCTGTTTTTTCTGTAGAAAAAGTAGTTTCAACGAAGATTTTGACTCGGATTTAATTTGGATTGCAATTAAAGTATTGGAATCAAATTTGATTTCAAAAAATTAATATATGAATTGACTGCATTTCAAATCTCCGATTTCAAATGCTATCAAAAAATTAGCAATAGTGGACTAAAAATTATGTGATTGCCATTAAATCGATTGCAATCTTTTACAGCTCTGATAAATAGTAAAGGTGTGTCATTAACAAAAGTTTAAACATTACCAGTATTAGTTTTATAACATGGTTCTTTGTAAAGCAACTTTTTTGTTTTTCGAATAAACTTTAAATCAAAAAAGGTTATTGAGGTTTATTTGGTTTTAAAATGTCAAAATTTAATTAAAAAGGCTAAAAATTAAAAGTGTGACTAGTTTTTTTTTTTTGTTTTCATAATAAAATTCAACACGGAACAATGCAAATAAAAACAAAATTTTTCTAAAATAAAACTGTAAAAGTCGGGAGTTTTATTAAAAAAAATATAAGAGACAAAATGTTATGAAACCAAGGATTTTCTGTAAAAGAACTTAATCGTTTTCAGATTTTTTATAAAAAATCTAAAGTGAAAAAAGACTTTCTTTGAAATCTCAAGAATAATGTTGTGATAAATCGCCAAAGTTTTTTTTTTATAGAAAATCACAAGCGAAAAATATTTTAATCGAAAATCTAAAGTATATAATATAATTTTTTTGAGATAATTTAAATAGTATAGAAAATCTAAAACGTGTGAAAATGTTCTATAAAAACTTTCAAGCGATAAAAGATTTTATTTTAAAGCATTTTTTTATAGAACCTTTTTGCTGACTAAAGGATTCCTATAGAATATTATTGACGGCTGACGGGTTTCTATAGAAAACGGTTTTCCATGGAAAATTGTTGGCGACCATAGGTTTTCCATATACATACAATTGTTGGCGACCAACGGTTTTCTATACAAAATTGTTAGCAACCAACGGCTTTCTATAGAAAATTGTTGGCGACAACGGACAAAAAACAAAAAAAAAAACAAAAATTGTTAGCGACCAACGGTTTTCCATAGAAAATTGTTAGCGACCAAGGGTTTGCTATAGAAAATTGTTAGCGACCAACGGTTTGCTATAGAAAATTGTTAGCGAACAACGGTTTTCCATAGAAAATTGTTAGCGACCAACGGTTTTCCATAGAAAATTGGTAGCGACCAAGGGTTTTCCATAGAAAATTGTTAGCGACCAACGGTTTGCTATAGAAAATTGTTAGCGAACAACGGTTTTCCATAGAAAATTGCTAGCGACCAAGGGTTTTCCATAGAAAATTGTTAGCGTCCAACGGTTTGCTATAGAAAATTGTTAGCGAACAACGGTTTTCCATAGAAAATTGTTAGCGACCAAGGGTTTTCCATAGAAAATTGTTAGCGACCAACGGTTTGCTATAGAAAATTGTTAGCGACCAACGGTTTTCTATAGAAAATTGTTAGCGACCAACGGGTTTCTATAGAAAATTGTTAGCGACGAACGGTTTTCTAAAGAAAATTGTTAGCGACCAACGGTTTCTATAGAAAATTGTTAGAGCCCAGCGGTTTTTTATAGAAAATTGTTAGCGACCAACGGTTTTCTATAGAAAATTGTTAGCGACCAACGTTTTTCTATAGAAAATTATAAGCGACAAACGTTTTCTATAGAACATTTTTAGCGTACAACGTTTTTCTATAGGAAATTGTTAGCGACCAACAATTCTCTATAGAAAATTGTTAGCGACCAACGTTTTTCTATAGAAAATTGCTAGTGACAAACGTTTTCTATAGAAAATTGTAAGCGACCAACAGTTTTCTATAAAAAATTGTTAGCGACCAACGGTTTTCTATAGAAAATTGTTAGCGAACGACAGTTTTCTATAGAAAATTGTTAGCGACTAACAGTTTTCTAAAGAAAATTGTTAGCGACCAACAGTTTTCTATAGAAAATTGTTAGCGACCAACGTTTTTCCATAAAAAATTGTTAGCGATCAACGTTTTTCTATAGAAAATTGTTAGCGACCAACGTTTTTCTATAGAAAATTGTAAGCGACCAAAGTTTTTCTATAGAAAATTGTCAGCGACCAATGGTTCTCTATAAAAAATTGCAAGCGACCAACGGTTTTCTATAGAAAATTGTCAGCGACCAACGGTTTTCTATAGAAAATTGTTAGCAACCAAAGGGTTTTTACAGAAAATTTTTAGCGATCAACGTTTTTCTATAGGAAATTGTTAGCGACTAATGGTTCTCTATAGAAAATTGTCAGCGACCAACGGTTTTCTATAGAAAATTGTTAGCGACCAACGGTTTTCTAAAGAAAATTGTTGGCGACTAACGGTTTTCTATAGAAAATTGTTAATGACCAACGGTTTTCTATAGAAAATTGTAAGCGACCAACGGTTTTCTATAGAAAATTATAAGCGACAAACGTTTTCTATAGAACATTTTTAGCGTACAACGTTTTTCCATAGGAAATTGTTAGCGACCAACAATTCTCTATAGAAAATTGTTAGCAACCAACGTTTTTCTATAGAAAATTGCTAGTGACAAACGTTTTCTATAGAAAATTGTAAGCGACCAACGTTTTTCTATAGAAAATTGTTAGCGACCAACAGTTTTCTATAAAAAATTGTTAGCGACCAACAGTTTTCTATAGAAAATTGTTAGCGACCAACAGTTTTCTATAGAAAATTGTTAGCGGTTCTATAGAAAATTGTTAGCGACCAACGTTTTTCCATAAAAAATTGTTAGCGATCAACGTTTTTCTACAGAAAATTGTTAGCGACCAACGTTTTTCTATAGAAAATTGTAAGCGACCAACGTTTTTCTATAGAAAATTGTCAGCGACCAATGGTTCTCTATAGAAAATTGCAAGCGACCAACAGTTTTCTATAGAAAATTGTCAGCGACCAACGGTTTTCTATAGAAAATTGTTAGCAACCAAAGGTTTTCTATAGAAAATTTTTAGCGATCAACGTTTTTCTATAGAATATTGTTGGCGATCAACGTTTTTCTATAGAAAATTGTTAGCGACTAATGGTTCTCTATAGAAAATTGTAAGCGACCAACGGTTTTCTATAGAAAATTGTCAGCGACCAACGGTTTTCTATAGAAAATTGTTAGCGACCAACGGTTTTCTAAAGAAAATTGTTGGCGACTAACGGTTTTCTATAGAAAATTGTTAATGACCAACGGTTTTCTATAGAAAATTGTTAATGACCAACGGTTTTCTATAGAAAATTGTAAGCGACCAACGGTTTTCTATAGAAAATTGTCAGCGACCAACGGTTTTCTATAGAAAATCGTTAGCGACCAACGGTTTTCTAAAGAAAATTGTTGGCGACTAACGGTTTTCTATAGAAAATTGTTAGTGACCAACGGTTTTCTATAGAAAATTGTTAGTGACCAACGGTTTTCTATAGAAAATTGTTAGTGACCAACGGTTTTCTATAGAAAATTGTTAGTGACCAACGGTTTTCTATAGAAAATTGCTAGTGACCAACGGTTTTCTATAGAAAATTGTTAGTGACCAACGGTTTTCTATATAAAGTTGTTAGTGACCAACGGTTTTCTATAGAAAGCTGTTAGTGACCAACGGTTTCTATAGACAAATGTTAGTGACCAACGGTTTTCTATAGAAAATGTTTGGCGACCAACGGTTTTCTATAGAATATTGTTGGCGACCAACGGTTTTCTATGAAATATTGTCGGCGACCAACGGTTGTCTATAGAATATTGTTTGCGACCAACGATTTTCTATAGAATATTGGTGGCGACCAATGGTTTTCTATAGAACATTGTTGGCGACTCAAGGTTTCATATAGAATATTATTGCTGAACAACCAAAGATTTTCTATAGAAATTGGTTGGCGAACAAAGGTTTTGATATAATGTGTTTTCTGTAAAATTATTTGATTTTGTAATGTGTAAATCATTCATGATGTTTTTTTTTAAATTCAAACCTTTTTTCAATGCAATGTTGCTCTTAAAATTCGAACACTTGGTTGAAATTGTTTGTTAATTTTGAAAAGTATGCAAATGGTAACAATAATGTGGGATTGGTCAAAACCCACAAAAATGAATTATTATACCAGACAATAGATTAATATTGAATGGTCTTAAAATTAAAACTAATCCGATTACACTGGTACAGTGAGTGCTCTTTTGTCCCTATTAAATTACACAGACTTGCATCAAAAATATGTCACGGTGTCAACAGAATTAAAAAAAAAGTGAAATAAAAAAAAAAAATAATAAAGCATTTGTTGGGTTATTAACAAAGAAAAATAGATCGTAAACAAAATTGCATAATTTATGTTTATGAGACAAGAAATTCAAATAAAAAATGTTTAATAAGAAAAAAAGTTTGTGTCTTAAATCTTTTGTTTTCTGATTTCATGCTTTTTGATTTTTTTCTGTTTAAACTTTTATTGAAATTCTTTTATTTGTTTAACTAATAATTTCAGTAAATTAAAAAATCAAACACGTGAACGTGATTCTGAACTACACGAGACCTCAACGGAAAGCAAAAGTTTGAAACAACAACTCACCGCTTTAAAAACAAGTCGAGATCAGGCCATACAAGAAAATGTGTAAGTTATACTTTTAATTTGCATAGACTTTTTTACTTGGTTTTTTTTTTTTGCTTATAGGAAATTAATTTAAACTAGTTTTATTTTTTATTTAAAACTTGTAGACAATGACAATTTAATAAATGTTATTACATACTTAATTTTTTAGACGTTTGACCAATGACTTGGCCGAAAGTCAAGCAGAAATAGTTATTTTGAGAAAACAACTTAAAGATTCTGAAAAGGAAATTGAACGTTTGAAACAACAATTAAGGAAATATGTGGAGGAAGTGAAAAAAGCAGAGGACTTATTAATGCATAAGGCAAGTTTAGCTTTATTGGATAAGTTTAAAACATGTTTAAACAATTACTTCTATAATTTTTCAGGAAAAAGAGCGTGAAGAAATGCTAGATCATTACAAGAGCTTGTCACATGATGCTGTTATGCTTGAGGGTAATAATCAAAGTTTAGAAACAGAAGCTGCTGAATGCAAGTAAGTTTCACAAAAATATATATATCAATATTATATTTATTATACCTGTATGTATATGGGCAAATCCTGCGTGACGAACACTACATTCGCACACGTTTTCTGATTGAAATATAACATTTTTTGGTATTTCAAAAGAGATAGCTTCAACTTATATATATTATTTAGTGACATTAATATGTACTTAAATGCCGTGTAGCGTAGGCATGATCCGACACTTTGTATGGAAATCGTGATCTAGAACCACTCTAAACATACTACTAATTATATTTTTATGAATTGCATTTCTTAAACTAATTTCTTAACTAATGAATATCAACTTTTTTTTAACGAAATTTATATTTTGATAAGTCTACTTACTGTAAGTGCTATTTTAGTACAAAATTCACCTAAAATAATGCTAAATTCACGTATAACATTAAGAAATCAGCAGTTGGGTAGGATTTGGTAAAAATGATTGCATTAATGATCATTGAAATACATATTTTTAATATAAAAAGGAAATTATACATCTAGTCTTATATTCCATTAAAAAAAATAATTAATTTGAAAAATTTTTGGTTGGTGGACGGTTTCTGGGATTTTCCCATATAACTAAAATAAAATTTTTGTCGTCAACATTTTGTAATAGAGTTGCTGTAAAAATTCTTTGTAATTTTTTATACAAAATATAAAGCTATAGAAATTTTCTATACAAAACCATCGAGTGGCAAAAGTTTTCGATATAAAATCAATGAGTGACAACAATTTTCTTTAGAAAACCTTTAAGGTGAAATATTTTTTTTAAATACCGTTAAGCCCCTTTTACACTATTCTACAAGTCTAAGGATTTTTGCTTTCACTAAATCCAATGATTTTTAGACTGATTGTCATTTTGCGTCAACATTATCACACTTCAAATAAAAAGAAAACTCTTTGTAGATATTAACAACGCTTTAATGTTTGGCATGATTTTAACAGATATTAAAAAAAAAATTAAAAGTGAGTGTTTACAACATAAAATGTAGTACTTATTTTTTTAACATGTAAGGATTTTTATTCTGAAGCTTGCGGCAAATTATTCAACAACTCTTTTTGTTTTAGCATCAAGGTCGGGAAAGTTCATATGAATGTACTTTTTTCAAACCACTTTCTTCTGTGTACCGTTTTTAATTAGCTTATGCAACAAATATGAGGGATTTATTAAAAATTTAAAAGAAAGCCCTTAACATTTTATATTTATTTAGGTACATATATCATTTCGCATTTTTTTTAAATTATTGCGAAAACTTGTGAACAAACTTTCAATTTTCCATCCCCGCTTTTCTACGTGTGCTTTTATAAAAACACAAATATGATAAAATAAAAAATCTTATCGTTTAAAATTTTCAAAAAATTCTGAGAGCCAGGCGACTGTCAAATTTCTTAACGTATTTTTTGACGTTTCATTACAAATTGTTTCACACTATAAGTATGCTAACTTTCTACTTTTGCAAGCTTCACCAGCAGCGTTTAAACAACTCGGCTGGTTTTGACAAAACTAAAACTTAAAACTTAATTTTTACTTGTAGTGATGCCGCATAAAAAGCGTTGCATGTAACTGACAACGTAGAACGCAAGTAAGGCATGAAAAACATGCAACGCATGCACCTGAAAACACATTGTGTGGACTTTCAGCTTTAGGTCACCTTGAAATAAAATCCCTGTCGTTTAAGATTTTCTGCTCGTTTGTTGCTTTAGATTTTCTATTAAAAAACCTTAGCTGCTTACGACTTTCAATAGAAACCCATCTGTCCCTTCCGATTTTCTGTAGAAGATCGTTTCTCGCTTTAGGTTTCATAATTAAAATCCACTGTCGCTTTAAATTTCCTACAGAAAATCTTCTGTCGCTTAAGCTTTTCTCTGGAAAATCTTATGTTACTTTCGGTTTTCTTTTAAAGATCCACTGCCGCCAAAAATTTCCTATACCTTCTAACGCTTTAGATTTTTTCTCAAAAATCTTCTGTCGCTTTAGATTTTCTATAAAGAATTTCTAGCGTTTCACATTTTCTTTAGAAAATTTTATGTCGTCCTAAATTTTTCATAGAAAATGTTGTGCCGCCTTAGGTTTTTCTTAAAAGTCTTCTGTCGCTTCAAATTTTCTATACAATTTCTTTTATTTTAGTTAAACAATTGAAATGAACTGTTATTTGTATATTTTTTCCACTTTCTTTTCTATTTCTATTTCGTACTAATTGTAGTTGTTGTGAATGCTGTTGCTGTCTTAGAATAAGACAAATACTTGAATTAAAAACTAATTAGTTGTAATTGTTAAAAGCTGCCACATTGTTTTAAGTTTTAGTAACAAAAAATATTAAATGTACAAATTCCATAAATTTATTTTTTTTTTTTGTAACCCCAGACGTCAAGTTCTGGAATTAGAATCCGAAATTTTGAATCTCAAAAAAGAACTATGTTGTCGTAATTCTTTTATTTCGAAATTGGAAGATAAAATTGCCATGCTAACGGCCAATGCAACATGTTTGGAACATAAATTAGAGGAAAGTTTAGACGAGCAACGTCTTTTAAAGACCGATTTAACAGCACGTAAAGAATTATGTGATAAATTGGATATAGAAAAGGATAAATTAAATGCCGAACTTTATGAACTGAATGACATTAAAAGAAAGGTAAGCATAAAATGAAGAATATAGGCTGAGTCCCAAAACATCATTAAACTTTGCAGTCAAAGTCAAAAATGTATCTTCAAGTTTAATGATGCACAGTTTGATTATTGTTTACGCATCGATAACTTTTTTGGTGCAACCTGTACAATGGATTATCCATTTAGTAGTCTGAAGTGTAATTAATTTAGTGAAAGGTTTGCACACGAAAAGAGATACTTTAACACTACAAAAGTGGTGGTTCAAACGTTGCCGAGCATAAAGGTGGAAGTACATAACACGCGTTAGTTCGTCGACGAGTATCGTGCGTTTAAAAACTTTAGCGCGTAAAAAATTGCAAGTTACACAACGCGCGTTACAAAAGCCATTCCTGTCAGCTGTTTTTTATTTGTTTACTAATTTTTGCATTAAAAACGGGTTCGAAAGTATATCAAGATTTTGTTATTTTATTGAATTTATTCTTTTTATATAAATATTGTATGTTTTTTAAGCTCTTCAATAAGTTTTTCTTTTATGATTCACAAATTTGTTAAATTATTCTTTTTATTGTCAGCTGATTACTTGTCAAAAATACACAACGCGTTAAAAAGTTCAAAGTTAACCAACTTTCTGGCGCAAACGCGTCAATATATTTTGCATGTAGCCTGTTCTATGAAAATACACTAGCTTAACTTTTTTTGACAGAAGACGACAGAGCGCGCGCGCACTAACGCGTGGTATGTACTTCTACCTTAACGGGGTGATTATGGTCTTCATAATCGACCTACTGTGCGAGGAATTGGGAAGATTATAAAGAAATTTAATGAGACTGGTAGCGTAACAGATGTGGTTAAGCTTGTTCATCATCGAAATGTGCGTTCTGCCGAATATATCGCTTCTGTAAGTGAAAGTGTGGCAGATACTTCAAATTTGTCGATAATCGCTAAGACCGTATTATAACCAATTTTTTTTTAACAAGACGGTGTCACGAGCAAGACGGTGTTACGAGCTATACAACTCTACCGCTTTTGGCTTTATTGCGAGGAAAGTTTCCAGCTGAACGCGTAATTTCACGTTTTGGCGAATTCAATTTGCCACAAAGATCATGCGACTTGACGCCTTTATACTTTTTATGTGGGACAACGTCAAAGACCCTGTCTACGGTAATAATCCCCTTATGTTGGACCATTTTAAAACCAACATTCGTCAAGTTATCGTCGCGATTCCACCCGAAATGTGCGAAAAATTTATCAAAAACTACCTCAAAAAGATCGATTGCTGTAACCAATCTTTAGGCGATAATTTAAATGACATGCCAAGCATTATAATGAAATAAAAGTTTCATCGAAATAATAGCTTTATGTGTGTGAAACAAAACAATGGATAACCCGTTTAAATTCTACACGATTGCATTTTAGAATGCAAAAATATAAAAAAGCGAGTTGCTTTACAACTGTTTTGAACTTAGCGATAATTGAGGTAAACAATTTTTTTAAATGAATATTTTAAAATTTTCAGTTGGAACTTGAAAATGAAAAACTACGTTTGGATATTGATAAAACCGAAAAGGGTCAACAAGTTTCTTCTGAAACTTTAGAAGAGTTATTAGCCAAGACTCGTCATGATTTGGAAGAACAAATCAAAGTTGATAGTAAATTAAGTCAAGAGCTGGTGCGTTTAAGGCACAAAAATGAGGAACTTTTGGTAGGACCTAAATAAAATTTTCAAACATATAATAAAATAAAAAACATTTTTTTCTTAAAGAATGATTTGGCCCAAGAGAAACAAAAACGTGAACAACATCAAATCTTAGCCCACGAATATCAAGTACAAAATCAAGAGCTGCGTCACAATATAACCGATGATCGTTTTCGTCAAGCTCGTTCTAGAGAACAAAGTCCACGTTTTCCAACACAAACTTTATAAATAATTCAATAATGATTTTATGAACAATTTATTATTTTTTAAACATTCCTTAAAAAAAAACCAATAAATTTGTAACTTTTAAATAAGTATTTTTTTTTTTTTTTTTTTTTTTTGTTATTTATTTCTTCCTCTGTAATAGTTTGCCATCATTTCCACATAAGTATCCCACATACAAGGACACTGTTTGAAGACTGGCATTTCTACAGTATATAAATGTGCCGAATTTTTTCTTAACAACGGTTCGTCCAATAAAGAAACACAATCTTGTTGGCAATCTTTATAAAAAGGCTGTTTTATGGTGCTGGTTTCAGTACTTTGGAGTTTGGATTGTTGTACTATGGGACGCAGAGAGACATCTCTAGTTATAATTGTTTCTAAGTCCTCGTTACATTTTTGGTCTTAAAGAGAGAAAGACAAAGTAAGTTTAATAAATAAATTTTTAAAAAAGAATACAACAAAAAAGATTTAAATTTCATATATCGAGTCATTACGCGACAAAAACAAAATTTTACAGAAGAAGGTTTTTTTATTTTATTTCATAAAAATTTTTTATGAAGGTTGTCGCTTAAGATAAAATTGTTTTTGCTATAATATCGTAACGGTACCTTATGTGACCATGACAGTTTAGGAGATGATGCAAGTGTTGCCAATAGTCATTAATTAAAAAAGAAAAAAACAAAAATTAAAAATAAAAATAATGTCGCTTAAGCTTTTTTTGCGGTAATGACTCCCATGAATATATTGTTTTGAAAAAAGTTAAGAACTTACTTATTGTTTCCTCTCCCAGTTTATAGGTCTTAGATAAAGCTTGTTGTATATTAATATATTCTTTTGGACCAAAACTAACCGTCGACGTTGTTCTATAGGATTCTAAATCACAAGCAAATTCTTGGAAATTTTCTTCAACACGGCAAGTTTTTAAAATACCTCTCAAGGGTCTTGAAAGGGGGTCAAAAATTGGTTGTGTACTGGAACTAGACAAAGTCTCAAAATATTCTGGTTCACAAGTTAGAGCTAATTTTGGATCGATAACCGAATTTGGGCCGTTATCACACGAAATATTAGAATTGCCATATACATTTTTACAATTTGAGGACAGCTCTTTACTTAATTCTGATGGGGGTGTTGAGGAAGACATATTTTTTGTTAACTCTTGACTAGTTTGATTAGTTTCAGATAACTGCCAGTGTTGTGTATCAGACCTTGATTGAAATTTATATAATTCTTGTTTAAAGAATTTATTTGTTACTAATTCCATACTTAAATCTTCACTCTCTAAGTCTTTTATTGCAACAGGAATTTCCAAGGCCTGCCCTGAACCTTCAGCTGAAACTGTATTGTTTCTTTGATCTTTAATAATTTGGTCACTTTTGTTATTCTCTGAGAAAATATCGTAAGTTTGTTGCTCTTTCAAAAACGGCTCATTTTTTATACATTCTTTTAAAAGAGACAAATTTTCCTTTTCACCCAACTGCTGATTTAACTGAGAAAAACTTGCTTTAGGGGTAGAATTAGGATCTTCATATTGGGTATCTTGTGTTTTTTTCTCCTCCAAAGTACATGTGGATTTATTTTGGGAAGTTTTCTCCCTCTCTAAAACATCTTCACTTTTTTGCAAACTTTTGCAGGAACTTAATTTTGTTATTAAATTGTTGGTTGCTATAAACACCGAATCGAAACATTCTTCTTTTAAATCGGACTGTTTGTATGTCTTTAAAAAGCATTTTAAATAAGTTAAAGCATCTTCAGTTGTGGTGGGTATTTCGAAAACTTGTGCGGGATTTTCCAACATTTCCTGATTAAAGTTTGGTTTAATATGCTGTTCGTTTACTTCAGGTTTAAAGAATTTATCAGTTTGGCTAGACCTATGGCTATACATTCCGAGATTCTGATCCATTGCTTGTTTAAAATCGGTATAAGAAGCTGTACTTGATTTGTTGTCAATTTCGTTAAAATCTGTTTTATCAAAAGTTTGAGATTCTTCTTTTAATAAGCTCTTAATATCTTGTTTAAGGGGATAGTCTTTTTTAAAGTCTTGAAATGAAGAACTTGGATCTTCTTTTAGTTCTTCTTGTATAAAATTAAAACTTAATAGATCCCTATTATCATTATAATTCTCAGCTAATCTTGGACTTGTTGTACCTTTCGTTTTAGTTTTTAAATTGTCTTGACTCACTTCAATAAACAAAGCTGCAGTGGGCATAAGTTTCTCGTCTTTTGCATACAAAAAAGGTTCGGTAGCTGAACAATTTTGTAGTTTACGTGATTCTGGATAAGGCACAACTTCTTTTTCACTTTCACTGCTTAATTTATATTCTTTATCATTTATTGAAGAAGGCTTTTGAAATTCATAAGACTCTTCATCTTGGGTTTCCTCGTCCAAACTTTTTGGTTTATTATAATTTTCTTTTGGTTGTAATGAATTATGATAAGGTTTATTGTATTTCAGTTCATCTTTACTTAAGCTTGGTGATATATACCGAAAACTATTACATACACTGTCATTTTGCTTGTCTGTAACAGATTTTCTATTTTTAGTAAAAATTCTGCCATTTTCTTTGTTAAAACTATCTCTTTGAGTTTCAATTGGTTGGCCTTGATTTTGTTGTAAAAAGTCTTTGGCTTTATTTGGATAGTAGAAAGAATCTGTTTTAGTTCCAGTTGGTTGCTTGGTTTGTGTTAAAAAGTCTTCAGCTGTATCCGCATAATATCGAGGATCTCTTTGTGAATTGGTTGGTGTTGGTTCTGCACGACCTTTGGTTTTTTCCGGATAACGTGACACTTTTAGAGATTCGTTTGATTGATATCTTTGGTTTACAGAATCTCTGGATTTCTCTAAATACTGAGTTGGTTTAAAATAGTCAGCTAATTGCTCTCTTTGTTTGACATAATCTCTGGATTTATCTTGATAGCTTCGAGAATCTTTTTGAGATGCTGTAGGTTGCTGTATTTGTTGTATGTCTCTGTTTTGTTCGCCAGAATATCTGTATCTCTGTGCCTTACCATTTTCTTCTTTAACTTTAAATTCTCTAGAAGCTTTAAAATCTTCGTTCTTTACAAACGTCTTCTGGTTATACTTTGCAAATGATTCATTATAGTTCTGATCATATTTATCACTTCCTTCTTTATTTTTAGATGCCTTAACATTATATTTTCCAACTTTATTTTCCAATTCTTGTATAGATTCATCCTTTATTTTAGGTACTCTAGCTAGATTATCTTTAATATATCTGCCAAAGTCTGGACAATATGCTGAATCTAGTTTATCTTTCTGTGTCTGGTCTTTATAACTATTGAAATCATCCCAACCCGCAGCTCTTTCAACAATCCCATATTCATTTCTTAACTCCCCATCATTTTGAGAGCCTTGAATACTTTTTAATTTATCTTTTTTATAAGGAAAATTTGATACTTGAAAAGTTTTTGAACTTTTCACATCATGCGCTGTAATTGTTTGTCCTCCATCTCTAAATGTTTGTATTAGATTTTCGAACGTTTCTTGTTGTTGACTGGAAGTTGATTCTTGAAAAGTTCTTGTTGAACTTCCTTCATCACAAGCTAAGTTTGTTTTTTCTCCATCTCCATATGTTTGCATTAGTTCTGTGAACATTCCTTGCTGTTGACTGAAACTTCTTGGAGGATCCTCTGTTTCTATATTTGTGTTAGTTTGCTGTTTGAATATATCCATCTCGACACTTTCTTGTTCTCTGAAAACTTTTGGAGGTTCTTTTAGAACTTTAATAGAATTTTTAATTTCTTGTTCTCTTTTGAACTTCCGCAAATACTCTGTATACTTTTTATGTTTTTCTTGCAATTTATTTTCATTAAAAAAGTCCGGATTTTGTTTAGTTTCTTTTTTTAATTCCTGCTTTATTTCCTTGGGTTTTACAGGTTTATATTCACGAATTCTCATTTTCTTAAGCATGCTTAACGTTTCCAAAGAGTATTGAGACTCTGACGAGAAATTATTGCACGATCCTGATTTTTCTTGCTTTTTTCTAACTGTCACTTGACACACTTTGGTTTCGCTTCTAACTTTTACATTAGTGGATATTGTGGAGGGCTTTGTGTTTAAAGTGGGAGTACGCTCGTTAAGACTTAAATCATTTTCATGATCATCTACATAACGATCGAGAAATTTCATTATTTTTAAGACATCTTCTTCGCTTAAAATTTTACTCAGTTGATGGCTTTTAGTTGCTCGTTTTTCGTTAGGTTCCGTTGATTTTTTGCTTGTTCTCTTTTGAATACTCTCTTCATTTTCTTTCTTCTTTTTTTGTGCATTATATTTTGCATTGGATTCTTTAGTTTTATTTGGAATACCTTTATATTTAGTTTGAAAGCCGACTAGAGGAGAACAAGATCTCTCTTGAGAACGGCTATAGAAATGTTGGGTATCAAGATCTGTGTTGAGGCGTCTGTAGTAGTTTGGAGCAGCTTGAGAGCAACAAGCATTTTGAGAATTATTTCTGCAATTATCACAATTATAAAAGTATTCATCGCGACAATAACTATATTCTTTATGAGGTTCTGTTCCAGCACTTTGATAGTTATAATGATGACATGTTCCACCATTTGTCATGTTTGCATTATGACAAAGTTTGTGACCGGTCAGACCGTAACAGCAGTTTACTATGGTATCAGTAGTTGGTGAATATTCTCCAAAAATTTCCTTTATACCTTTAGACTTGCTATTCTTTAGCGGTCTCAAATTGGTGAGTGAATTATGGTCCCCCTCAGCACCTTGCTCAGAACACCCTTCCCTTGTTGTCATTTGTGAAGCAACACTATGCATTCGTGGTCGAGGAGCTAAAGTTTTATCTTCAGCATAGCGGGGAGAAGTGCAAACACATTGGTGCTGTAAAGAATATCTTTCTTTGGCAATTTCTGGTTCTACACAACTTTTTTCCATACAATGATTTCGTGCCAATTGCTCAGCCCAGGTTTGCTCTTGTCTATTGTGGTCATATTGTTCTTTCTTAGTTTTCTTTCTTTCCATTTTATTGCTTCCCTTTATTAAGCATCCACCTTCCTCGCGCAACTTTTCGATGTCATGCTTGATATCTTTTTCCAAATTTTTCAATTTATGGGATGTATCACAAACTTTCTTATCAAAATTTTTTTGTTGATCTTTTTTCAAAATAAAAGTTTCTTTCAGGTCTCTTAATGAGTCAACAGTTTGTTGAGAAAATTCTCTATTTATTTTATCTTTTTTCAGTTTTTTATTACTAAATTTATCTTGTGACTTGCTGTAAGATCTTTCTTTTCTCACTATGTTCTTTTTATGACAAAAACCTTTAGAATTTTGTAGTATTTCAAAACTTTCTTGTTCTTTCACAACGACGACATTTCCTAAAGGGATTTTAGGTTTATGAAATTTTGTTTTCAGTTACAATAAACTTATATAATTACTTTTAGTCCTTTTCAATTCCTGATATGTAAAGCCCATGTATTTAATATTTTTTTTTTTAAATTTTACTTTTATTATCCACGTATTTTTAAATTATGTATGTGTTTATATAGAATTTCGGTTTGAAAATTTTTTATCAAAACTTCAATTAAAAAGAAAAATTTAATTTACAAATTTTAAAGCTAAGTATAATTTTTAAATATTGAACAAAACACAGAGTAATTTATAATAATAAAGAACAGGGTGTCTGATATAGTCTTCATCAAACACGGCATACCTGGTTTTACCGACCTCTAAATTTAATTTTTCATATTAAAAATAGATTTTTTCAAAATAAAATTTGTTAGAAAACATGATTGTGTTGGTGAGATTACTCTTATCTATTGCGATGCTTAATTAATGACCAGAAACAAAGATAATAAACAAAATAAAAAAGATAATAAAACAAACAAAAAATATGTAACTACATACAGTGGCTCCAGATTATTTCAACAGCCTCTTTATATTTATTGTATATTTATTATTTATATAAATATATTATTTATGTTTAGAGGCCTTAAAATAGGCCTTGCGATATTTCCCGCTGAATTTGAGTGTTTCTCAGTAAACAATTATATTTTACGCTCGCAAAATAAGAGCGTAAGCGTTCATGTGAGTTTTGGTTCCACAATTGTGTATGACGCTGACGTTCCTGCATTAAACCCATTCTATTCTACGGTGCTGCTGTTTGGTGACTGGCGCTCAAGGGGAGGAGTCATTAAACTAAGTTTGAATGTATGATGGGAATGGTGGCAATGACGGTAACAGGTGCCCTTAGAACAACTCCCTCTAAGGCATTGTTTACTATCTTGAACTGGTTTAAACCACACATTTTGGGACGACAGTAAGCTGCGAATGCTAACATGCTAGAATTCTTTATGAAATAAATTGGTACATGAACGTTGATTACGTCACACCTAAGCCAATCTTTGATCCTGGATTTGCCAAAAGCGTTTCGGATAACGTGGTTCAATGTGACTCCCGCGGATGCGGGAATTTGAATGTCGGCTAAACTGGAGCATTCCCATAAGGCTGCCGGACCACTGCAGTGTTATTCAGGCGCGACCTTAAATTGCGACTGTTCAACATATAATATAGGTGTTTTACTCTTAAGGAGTGAGCAACTTATTGCGCACAAATTTCATCTTATTGCCAGCCAGCGATGGTTTGATGAAACTACCTATAGGAAAATACCAAAAATACAATTTCCATCGGTAAACCCTTAAAAGACGACTCTGGACAACTTGTTACATCCAAGGAACAACAACTGAATCTCTGGGAAACATTTTATTCCAACATGCTTTCCACGCCCCAACCCACGCTTCAAACCTCGCACAGCACGATATGCAACTGCGCCACACATATTCCGAACCCAAATATCACCATCGACAGCCCTGGTATCACAGAAATATCCGAGGCAATAAAACTATTAAAAAACAATAAAGCTCCAGGCTCAGATAATATTTCCCCTGCTTTCAATTGACCCAATAACTAGTGCTCAGCTACTGGCTCCCGTTATAACAAACTTCTGGCTGACTGAAACTCTTCCAGAGGAGCTCGCGGAAGGCGTGATTATTAATCTTCCTAAAAAAGGGGACCTAACCGCCCGCAAAAATTGGAGAGGCATAACACTTCTGAATATGGCCAATAAAGTTATTGCAAACATAATAAGCAATAGACTATCTACAACTGTTCTCCCTGAGCTCAGAAAAGAACAAGCCGGCTTTCGTGCGCACAAATCATGCATAGACCATGTAAATAGCTTAAGGATTATTGTGGAACAGTCAGTAGAATGGAGGTCACCACTATACCTAACATTTATAGATTTTGAAAAGGCATTCGACACCATAAATCACACTTCTATATGGAAAGCACTAGCGTGTTAAGGAGTTCCCAATAAACTAATAGATCTCATCAAGGGCCTATACGCCAATGCCACCTGTCGCATACTACATGAGAGACAACTAAGTAAAAAAATTTCTGTAGAAAATGGAGTTCGCCAAGGCTGCGTTTTATCACCACTGCTTTTTAATTGTGTCCTCGATGTAGTAATGAAAAAGGCCACAAGTCATAGACGAGGCATAACGTGGGGTCTGCAAGGTCGCTTAGAGGATCTGGATTACGCAGATGACATCTGTTTGCTGACACATTCATTTTCTGATATGCAGTCAAAGTTAACAACTATCTATGAAACCGCACTATCCGTAGGCCTAAAGATAAACATGGGCAAAACAAAAACAATGCGCATGAATGTTAACAACGAGCAAAGGTTTACTATACAATCCCATCAACTTGATGATGTGGAATCTTTCTGCTACCTTGGTAGCATATTCGACAGGAGTGTTGGCTCTGGCGCAGATATCTCCAGCCGAATAAATAAAGATCGTCAATCATTTGGGCAACTAAATCCTATGTGGAACTCGTCATACATGTCACGTCGTACAAAGCTAAGCCTGTTTAATTCAAATGTAAAATCCACCTTGTTATATGGATGCGAGACGTGGAATGCAGCAACTCGAGACATACAAGCCATACAAGTTTTCATAAATAAATGTCTACGCAAGATTCTGCGGGTATACTGGCCCTCAACAATTTCCAACACTCGACTGTGGTCAGAAACCAACCAACAACCGATTCAAAATGAAATCCGCAAGCGAAAATGGTCCTGGATAGGTCACACTTTGCGAAAACCACCAGAAGATATAGCAAAACAAGCTTTAGAGTGGAACCCACAAGACAGTCGTCCTTCAGGACGTCCATCGCATACCTGGAAACGCCAGATAACAATTGAGATGTCCAAACTAAACATAAAGTGGTGAGTTGAGTTGTAAACCGTAATAGGGGCCTATGGTTCCCTTACTTATGTAAAAGTCGCTCCCTCGACTAGGAGCTGGAAGAGTCAACGGGACATCTTCTCTGTCATGGTCCGGCATACGGAGATTTAAGACTTGAACTGTTTGGTCGAACAATTTTTGGAGACAAAACTTCTTTCACTGACATTGATTTGAACAGGATCCACTCCTTTATTGAATCAAACGGGTGACTGAGTAAGATCATTAGCAGCCGAGTAACATAGGACAATTGGGAGTAGTGGAGAGGGTATTAAATATGCATTTGTGCTGATGTGTGTAACACCTTGAAATATTGGTTTGATACCCACCTTGAAGTATACCGATCGACTCAAAATCACTTTCTGTATCGATCTAATCATGTCCGTTCAGCTGGCTGGCTGCTTGTCCATGTAAACTTGTGCGCAAAGTACAGGACCCTGTTTCTCAAAACTACAAGTAAAATATGATCAACAATTTTTCAATTTTTGTTTTTGTTTCAAATGTATTTTACTTGTAGATTTGTAACTTGTAGTTTTGAGAAACAGGACCAAGGCCGCAATTTTGAAAATATTTTGATGAAATTTGGTACCTAGGCATAAGAACCAAGCCTATTGAAAATGGGGCGTCTCGGTCCATAATTTCACATAGCCCACATACAAGCTTTTATCCGAAATAGGGTCTTTGTGCGCACTTTTAAACAATTTTACGACTATGTTCTGACATTCGCACGATTTGAACCGGAAACGCCATTGTATTCTGAAACTCCTGCGAAACTGGCATAGTTTCTTACAAATATTCCAGTTCCCTTGAATATACGTTTGTAATTTGAAGTCGCCAAAATTCTTAGTATTGCGATTTACAGAACACCATTATGCGATTTCAAGTCAGAATCGCCAATGTTAAGCGTTTTGCGATTGCTAGAACATGCCTGTTAATGAAATTTAAAACATAGATTAATGAATATTTTTATAGACACATAAGCTATGTATTTTTTTAAAAAAGGGCAGATAGGGTGCACTTTCTGCCTCAGATACTATCAAACCGATTTTAATGAAATTTAAAAAAAATAGTTAGATCGCTTTTCATATAGCCATACACTCTCGAAAATATGTTTTTAAATACTTTGGTATAGGGTATCATACGGTCGGGCTTGACCGACCTACTTGTTTTAAAATAAGAAAAAAACTTTCATTAAATATACTAAAACACAACACAAAACGTAGACTTATTCGTGAGACTAGACAAACAATACTAGAGCAGAGAATCGTCATTTGGCGTAGTAATGCCTGTTTATTTAATTTTGGCTGCGTTTTATCGTGATTTAAAAAGAAAATTTTAATTAAGCATTCCATAAACAAATTCATGAATTTGGCTACCAATTGCTCCCTAATCCGCCGTGTTCTTTGGACTGAATATTTCTTGATTCCAATCGTAAAGAAATGGTACGGCGGAAAAAGATTTTACTCCAACGATTAAATAAACTTACAAACAAATTTGTGTGTATGTATATACGTACCTCTTGTGATGACCTCGACAAATCTTATTTTTTGGAAGAAATAAAAAAAGTTCGAGAAACGTTGGACAAAGTGTATATTTTATCCAAAAACCTGTGGTTCATTTAAAAAGTCACGGACTTATCGACTCGCCCAAAAATCGATATTGAAATTAAATTATTAAAGATTTTCTGCAAACATTTTTTTCTTAACTGGCGGTATTTTAAGCATTGAAACAACAAAATTTAAATTTTAAGAGCATATTTTTCGTTTTATTTATATTTTTTCGTACTGCATTACGTATGTATGTATATTTAATTAAATTTTATCAGTTTTTATACTTTTTAAATTTCCGCAAAAACATTTTTTTTTAATAGTTTGATATCTCTGTTTTTTTTTTCTTTTTGCATTATTTAACAGTTTTCTTTGAATTTTATTTTAAAATTTTTCTTTGTTGTCTTTTTCATAGTGTTATGCGCATTTAAAGAGATTCTACAAATGGTTATACTTTTTAATAATTTTAAAGACAATTTACAAAATATATGTATATATTTATATTGTATTGCAATAATTAATAAGAAAAATTATTACAATTTTATTAGTTATGTATATGTAGTTAATTTATATGGTATATTATTTTGTGTTGTTATTAATGTAGAACGTAAAACCAGTTTTATGATAAAATTGATAAGATAACAAAATTTAAAAAAAAAAGTAAAACTTAATTATTATTATTTTTTTAATTATAAATAAAAAACAAGATGTATGTGGTTTAAATTATATATTTAATAATGATACAATAATAAACATAAAAAATAACAAATATTCTTATATACTAATAAAAAGCGTTTGAGAGAGGAGTGGAATAGTTAAATGAAGGATTTTATATATGTATGTTTTCTTTTCCAACCACTACAATTAATAATTATTTAGTAACGCTAAGTGTTTAAAAGGTTAATAGTTAGTTTAGAAGGGGGAGAAAAGAAATATAATATTATGTATATGATTTATATAGCTATGAAAATTATTCCAACCGCCTTGAATTATTTAAAACACCTAAACACCATAATTTAAAATTTTTTAATTTTTTTAACGGCCTTTTTCACCAAGTTCAGTTAAAACTAACTATTACTTTAACTTTCATTTAACAGTATGTTTTTTACAGTTTTGACGGGTAGTTAATTATAACTCAACTTGAAAAAGTTGGCCGTAAATATCACAAAAAAAAAAAAAAAATGTAAATGTTTACATTTAAAAATATTTTTTGCCTGTTTAACTGTTTCTAACGTTAACATTCGTAAAGAAAATTTCAATGAAAAACACTCAGGGGGTCTGCTCTCACTTGCTATGCGAATGCAATTTCGATACGAAAGCTAAATGGCAATTTGGTACTCTCTATGACTATCGCAAATTTTTGAAAAAAATAAATAAATATGGCGCAGATTGGCAGTAATGAAATTTCAAAATCTATAAAAATTTGAAATTTGAAAATTTAAATAAATAAATAATGATGATTTACGAAAAAAAAATATTAAAAAGATGCGTAAAACAAATGCGCAAACGCATTAAAGAATACCAACCACTGGATTTGATACCAATTTCTTTCGCATCGCAATAGAGAGTTTTAAAAATATTTTTCATATAAAATTCTATACCCAACGTTTACGTTCGAAATTCTTAAACAAATCTAGTTAATTTTTAAAAAATTTCGATACGTCAGCTATTGAATGCAGTAATCATTCATTCGATAGGTGACGAAATTTTATTCGGCCCCTAGTTTATGTACCATTTTTTTAGCAAACACAAAATAAAAACAATTACATATGTCTTCGTTTACCTTTTATTGTAAGTGGGCAAAAGCAATCATTGCATTTTTTTTTTTTTTTTTTTTTTTTTTTTTTTTTTGTAGCAAAAACAAAATAAAAACAAACAATAGCGGTTTTCACTCGTTGTTTTAAGGGTACACCTTTGTTTTATTTAATACGATTTTAGAATTCAAAGCCTGAGTGTATGTATTTTAAATTAATTATTCTGCTGAGAGAGTTAAAAAGAGAGACAGAGTTTGGTCAACTGTTTTGTTTTGGTAGATTTAAATCACGTGTTTACTAAAACTTTTTGTATGATTTTTCAATTACCGGGTCGTAGATTTTAGTCTAATACATTTTTTTGTTGCAGTATTGTAAATTTTAGTACTTTAAGTAGATTCATAAGATTAACTAGGCCTAGTAACTTTAATACCAAGAGTGAAAACCACTAATAAATTTACGCCTGTAAGTTAACTAAATACAACACAAGTAATGATATTTTGAATTGTTAGTAATTGAAGTTATCATCCTTATCGTGTTTGGCAAATTTTAAATACACCTGCGACTGTTTGGTAATAGATTAAAGGAAAAAAGTTTCCGTTCTATATAATCTTTTACCAAAATCGCTAATGTTGGTCAAACAATTTGAATTTTTAGTGGATATTTGTGTTGATGCAAGACATCAGATTTAATGAAAAAGTCTATTTTTAATTTTTTGTTAGTTAGATCCTTTTGCGTTTTAGGTGACGATACGCATGTATACAATTTTCAATGATTAAATCTTTACTCCACTTTTTATTATAAAATCTGTTATTTTAAAAATTAACTATTTTCAGAGTCTTAGGGCCTGTTCGTCGATAACGATTGAAGACTTCATTCGCTTAAATTACATTTAAAACAAAAACAAATTATAAAATATTGTTTTTGTTTTGCATGTAAATTATGCGAACGAAGTCTTCATTCGTTATCGACGAACAGGCCATTAATGTTTAATTTTTATAACTCAAGTCGGTTTTCCATATATATTAAGGTTATAAATATTTTTACTGCCTGTTCATCTATTTGCGAACGAAGACTTCGATCGCTTAACTTACATGTAAAACAAAAACAATATTTTATTATTTGTTTTTGCTTTAAATGTAAGTTAAGCGATCGAAGTCTTCGTTCGCAAATAGATGAAATGGCAGTTATTATACATATTTTTTTATTTTTTAATGCAGATTATTTTGTAACTTAGTTTAATGCCATTGAAACATTGTCTAAACACATTTGTATAATAAAAATGTAGAAGTTTATTTTGTAAGCGTTAACATAATACAAGAGTTTTATTATTATTTTTTTTTTATAATTCTGCTTAAAAAATTCAGTCCAAACACTAAGATTTAGACTAAGTCGAAGGTTCAGTTTAAAAAATTTTAAATTATTAATAGATTTTAAAGATTCTAAAAATATTAACAAAATTATTTTAAGGTCTTCAACTTAATCTATTTTAATTTTCTTTTTTAGTTTAATTTTAAATACATAAAAGTTATGAATATTTATTATAATTTTATATATAGATATTATAATTTTATATATATATATGTACTGAATTTATCGCTTATATGCATATCAATTATAAGCATTTAACGTTGAAAAATTAATCCATCAATACTAAATGGGCACCTGGTACAAGTTAAATCGTTTTTTTATAGTGCTGATTAAATAACTAGATTTTAAGCACCATTTGTGCAAATAACCTAGTTTTTATATGTCGTCACCGATCATTATAAAAGAAATTGATTTAGGTATTGGGTTATATGTTTTGAATTCTTCCTTTCTGAATTCAATACCGGTTTTACGAAATGTTTTATATCAACTATTTAATAGTTTATTAAATACTGTTTTGTTCTATACGCCACAGTTTGGCGAATGCAGAAAATTCCTCAAGCAAAATAAATTTTTCTCTTTTTTGCTTCATTGCCGTAAGAAAAAAGTATTTGAAGCAAAATAAAATGTTAACAACTTCATACACAGAAGTAATACGGCACAAAAGCTACTTCTTAAAAATAAATTTTTGGCGTATGCGGCACAAAAAATAATTTTCACTTTCGAAAATGATCGTTCATGAACATACACAAAAATTTACATTTTTCTTCAAAACATATGTCAGAAGCAGTGGTGAAAGTACAAACAATTCATATCGGGTATATTTTCAGAAAATTTCATGAAAATCTTCATTGTCGTTTTTCTCAATTACAATTTTTTGGCATATGCGCCAAACCAAAAATGAGATGACGATATGAATTTTTTTATTTATAGCATCGAAAAACGTACAAATTATGAAATGCATTTAAGCGAAAAATACTGTATTATTTTTTATAACCTTTAAAAGAATGTTGTTTAACGAATATGTATATACAAATTCTTCAATGGTTTCAAAATATAAACACAAAATTTTTTAAACAATTGTGAAAATTGAAAACCAATGAAAATTGAAGGATAATATCTAGTGGAATAGTATAATAATGGATACTTTAATGACATTAAGAATGAGTACTGTATTTTTGTATATTTTTCAAATAACTTCTTTTATTAATTCTTCATAAAAATTATTTTAAAAATATCGTCGCACTTTATTTTAAAAATATTTAATATGTTTTTGAGCTCAACTAAATACGATGAAAGTAAAATTTTTGTTCTACCCATAAAATATCAAAAGATATCGCTCAGTTGCTGCAACAACGTCATAAGTCAAAAATCGCATTCTTACGAAGATATTATTAGGGGAATTTAAGGTTTGCTTTTATAGATCTTGTACATTTTGAAGGTCTTGCCAAACATGTTTTAAAACAAAATATATACATTTTAAATTTACTATTTTTACGTCATCTAGAATACTTAAAATGTATGAATTTTGTTGCTGTTATGTCTTAAAATCAAGAGCTACACGACCTACAAGATGCACAAGGTCTATAAAGCAAGAAGGGAATTTCGCTCTTGTAAATATTTCTTATGAAGAGAAGAATAATATTTTATTTTTCCATTATGTTGTGTACAAGATATATTTACACAAGGTAGAATCAAGGAGTGTAGACATGCTGCTCTATAAAAGGAACCGAGTTGTCAAAATTGTCTTCATATAAAACAAAAACAATTTAACGCACACATGTAAAAATTTTGGCTCATATACACGAAATTTGACGTTTGGGTTCCAACTAGGGTAATCAGCTGACAAACATATGGGCCAACGAGTTTACCTTGTGTAAATATACCTTGGCTTATCGGGCTTATTGTGTAAGGCGTTGTCTTTAATGCCCAAGTCGTTTTTTTGTAATAGATTAAAGAAGACAGGTTGTGTTTTACTTGTATCTATTATAAAGGACTCAGCTGTAAACGTAAACGTCTTACGCAATAAGGCCGAATATTCACCCTTATCGTGTTTGGCGTATTTAAAATACGCCTACGACTGTTTGGTAATAGATTAAATAAAATAAGTTCACGTTCTCTTTAATCTATTACCAAACAGTCGTAGGCGTATTTTAGATACGCCAAACACGATAAGGGAGATTAAGCAGCTTTCGACTTTGGTGAATCGCGGCTTTGTTTAACAAAAACAAACCGATGCTTTTTACATATGCAAATGATCGTATTTTGGATGCAATAAATTGAACTGGAGTGTATGTTTACGAATTCTTAAAAAGCTCATTATTTCAACATAAAATAAATAAAAAATAAATAATATAAATTTTCTTAGAAATTATTAAAAATATTAAAATTTTGCATAATTTTATTCTAATTTAGTTATTATTTTAACCAGTGTTTTTTAATTAACGTTTCAAAACCTCTTACTTTTTAATTTGCAATATATGTACGCCTTTAAGCACTTTCTTTTTTCTATTAAATTCAAGCTAAAAATGCTTTTAATTGTTTTTTAATTTACATTTAATAGTTTTTTTAAACAGCTTAATATGTATTTAATTTATCTTTTATTTTTGTTTAAAAGCTTATTTATTCAAACAAAGCCTTTAAAATGTATATACATGTATTTATGTATTTAAATTTCGTTAATTTTTATTTTTATATAAAAATTTTAAATATTGCACAAAAGCACAACTCCTTTGTATTTTGAAACAAAAAAAAAAAAAATAAAAAGTTAAAAATGGAAAAACAAACAGAAAACCTAAATTTTCATATTAATTCGAATGTGTATTCTAAGTCAAATTACAATTTTAAAAGCTTTTATACTTTAATAGTCTTATTCCTTCAATATTTTCCAGGAATATTTTCTATGCATGAAAAAAAAATTCCCAGATTATATTTGTTCAAACAGAAATCTTTAAATTATTAAAAAAAAATAAGTTTTAAATTAAATCTGAATTGTTTTAAAAAAGCTTAAATTCATACAAAAACAAATATATTTTGTTTATATACTTTCGATTTCAGGATGTTTTAAGCTGTTAACTAATTTAATAGCCTATTTCTACGCTTCAAATGGAAAAGAGGATTACTTTTAGTTTGTTTTCAAGATGGGGGAAACATTCAGCCTTATTCCGGTTGTCGTTGTCGTAATCGCTCAAGTCGTTTTTTGTAAGAGATTAAAGTAACACACAACCAGTGTTCTTTAATCTCTTACAAAAAACAACTTCAGCGGTTACGACACTGGTTGTGTGTAACTTTAATCTCTTACAAACAACGACTTGAGCGATTACGACAACGACAACCGGAATAAGGCTGATTGACTTATTTGTCACAATCCAAAGGAAAAATTTAAACAAAACTGGTCTGTTTACCTTTTTACAAGCTTTAAAAAAAGGATGTAAACAATGACGTCTTCTTTTTTCGGTTGGGTATACAAAATCAAAATGTACCGTTTTTTGTTGGTGTAGCCAAAACAAGTTGTAAACCAAAAATTAAATGTAGCCTTAAAATAAAATATGTACTAAATGTACAAAATGATTAAAAAGTAATTTTTAAAATAAAAATTATAACCGTTACGATCCATGTATCCATGGCTTTAAAATTAAATTTTATTTATTCTGGCTCAAAAACATTTGTTGTTGCACAACTTCAAAAGCTTTTTTCGATATATTAAAATTTTGATTTTGTTTTAAATGCAAATTTTAAGCGAACAAAATTTTCGTTTGAAATCGACAGATTGAAAACAAACTTGGGCATTCGAATTTTTGTCTATGCATACAAAAACCCACAGCTTCCATTTTTTTCATTTTTTTTATGTAAAAAGCATAATTGAAAACTATAATTTTTGTAAAAAAAATAATTTTGTTGAATAATTTTATAATTATTATTAAGGTAATTAAGAACAAATAAACAGATACCTACACACACGTAGTAGCTTAAGTATTTAGCAAAAAAATATTAATATTTATGGTAGACCTATGAACAATTGTTTAAGAATATGGCAATCAAAATTAAAAAGGTTTTTTGTATTTAAAACTATAGATACATATGTAAGTATATTTACTTTTTTAGTTTTTTTTTTTTTTTTTTGCTATATAGGTATAATATATATGTATGCATATTGTATATATGTATGATGTTGTAAGTTTAAAGTTAACATTTAATAAGATTAATAAGTTTTATAAGAAAGTAGAGAAAAATATACAATCAATATAAAAATAAAGTTAGAACAAACTAACTTTCTGACAAAAATTTATGAGTTTGGTTTAATTTTGATTTAAGAAAATCCTAGAGAAAAAAACAACAATAAACAAGCTTACCATATTACAATGTTTAATATTTATTAACAGTTCCTTCATCACTTCTATACACTCTCACTCAAGCAGCTCGCTCTATCACGCACATACTCAGTACTTTTTAAAACTTTAAGCAAACCAAAAATTGTTTCCTTCAGTTCCTTAGGTTAAATTGAAATTCATTTACTTCTTTTGTTTGTTAGTTGTAGTATTTGTAATTGATTTATTAGCTCCTCCGTTGCCATTACTGCTGTTATTACCACCACCACTTCCTGTTGATGTTGTGCTTTGTTCACGTCGTCCTGTTGTTGTAGTTTTTGTTGATTTTCCTTGTGTTGATGTTGTTGCTATAGTTATTGTGTTAGTGTTGGTGGTTGAAGTTGCGTTTGTAGTTGTGGTGGTTAATTTACTAGTTTTTGAATCAGCTGTGGTTTTATTGCTGCTGTTGCTTTTGCCACTTGTATTGGTTTGTTGCGTAATAGTTTTGTTGATATTAGAAGAGTGTAAAGCAGTTTCTGGAGTTGCTAAAAAAGAAAAAAATTATATTATAGGAATTAGAAAATGAATATGTGTGTGAAGATAAAATCGAATTTAACTAGCAAAGGCGCAAACCATATTTTTTAACATTGCTCATTTTGCAGTTAACAGAGCAATGTTAACGACTAACAGTCATAGTAATATACTACGGAGACATAAAATCATGATTTGAATGACCATTTTGGACAAATATGGAGTTGCACATGTATACCACTATATAGGAATGGTAGTCTAGAGGGTCCTAAATACATTTCCAAAAGTCACGTTTCTCAAATAATTTTGGAATTTGAGGAAATTCATTTTGAAAAAAGTAATATTTATTTGAAATTTCTGGAGAAGATCAATGACCATTTTGGACAAATATGGAGTTGCACATGTATACCACTATATAGGAATGGTAGTCCAGAGGGTCCTAAATACAATTCCAAAAGTCGGTTTCTCAAATAATTTTGGAATTTGAGAAAATTCATTTTGAAAAAAGGAATATTTATTTGAAATTTCTGGAGAAGATCAATGACCATTTTGGACAAATATGGAGTTGCACATGTATACCACTATATAGGAATGGTAGTCTAGAGGGTTCTAAATACAATTCCAAAAGTCACGTTTCTCAAATAATTTTGGAATTTGAGAAAATTCATTTTGAAAAAAGTAATATTTATTTGAAATTTCTGGAGAAGATCAATGACCATTTTGGACAAATATGGAGTTGCACATGTATACCACTATATAGGAATGGTAGTCCAGAGGGTCCTAAATACAATTCCAAAAGTCGGTTTCTCAAATAATTTTGGAATTTGAGAAAATTCATTTTGAAAAAAGTAATATTTATTTGAAATTTCTGGAGAAGATCAATGACCATTTCGGACAAATATGGAGTTGCACATGTATACCACTATATAGGAATGGTAGTCTAGAGGGTCCTAAATACAATTCCAAAAGTCACGTTTCTCAAATAATTTTGGAATTTGAGAAAATTCATTTTGAAAAAAGTAATATTTATTTGAAATTTCTGGAGAAGATCAATGACCATTTTGGACAAATATGGAGTTGCACATGTATACCACTATATAGGAATGGTAGTCCAGAGGGTCCTAAATACAATTCCAAAAGTCACGTTTCTCAAATAATTTTGGAATTTGAGAAAATTCATTTTGAAAAAAGGAATATTTATTAGAAATTTCTGGAGAAGATCAATGACCATTTTGGACAAATATGGAGTTGCACATGTATACCACTATATAGGAATGGTAGTCCAGAGGGTCCTAAATACAATTCCAAAAGTCACGTTTCTCAAATAATTTTGGAATTTGAGAAAATTTATTTTGAAAAAAGTAATATTTATTTGAAATTTCTGGAGAAGATCAATGACCATTTTGGACAAATATGGAGTTGCACATGTATACCACTATATAGGAATGGTAGTCCAGAGGGTTCTAAATACAATTCCAAAAGTCGGTTTCTCAAATAATTTTGGAATTTGAGAAAATTCATTTTGAAAAAAGGAATATTTATTTGAAATTTCTGGAGAAGATCAATGACCATTTTGGACAAATATGGAGTTGCACATGTATACCACTATATAGGAATGGTAGTCCAGAGGGTCCTAAATACAATTCCAAAAGTCGGTTTCTCAAATAATTTTGGAATTTGAGAAAATTCATTTTAGAAAAAGTAATATTTATTTGAAATTTCTGGAGAAGATCAATGACCATTTTGGACAAATATGGAGTTGCACATGTATACCACTATATAGGAATGGTAGTCTAGAGGGTCCTAAATACAATTCCAAAAGTCACGTTTTTCAAATAATTTTGGAATTTGAGAAAATTCATTTTGAAAAAAGTAATATTTATTTGAAATTTCTGGAGAAGATCAATGACCATTTTGGACAAATATGGAGTTGCACATGTATACCACTATATAGGAATGGTAGTCCAGAGGGTCCTAAATACAATTCCAAAAGTCGGTTTCTCAAATAATTTTGGAATTTGAGAAAATTCATTTTGAAAAAAGTAATATTTATTTGAAATTTCTGGAGAAGATCAATGACCATTTTGGACAAATATGGGGTTGCACATGTATACCACTATATAGGAATGGTAGTCCAGAGGGTCCTAAATACAATTCCAAAAGTCGGTTTCTCAAATAATTTTGGAATTTGAGAAAATTCATTTTGAAAAAAGTAATATTTATTTGAAATTTCTGGAGAAGATCAATGACCATTTTGTACAAATATGGAGTTGCACATGTATACCACTACATAGGAATGGTAGTCCAGAGGGTCCTAAATACAATTCCAAAAGTCGGTTTCTCAAATAATTTTGGAATTTGAGAAAATTCATTTTGAAAAAAGTAATATTTATTTGAAATTTCTGGAGAAGATCAATGACCATTTTGGACAAATATGGAGTTGCACATGTATACCACTATATGGGAATGGTAGTCCAGAGGGTCCTAAATACAATTCCAAAAGTCGGTTTCTCAAATAATTTTGGAATTTGAGAAAATTCATTTTGAAAAAAGGAATATTTATTTGAAATTTCTGGAGAAGATCAATGACCATTTTGGACAAATATGGAGTTGCACATGTATACCACTATATAGGAATGGTAGTCTAGAGGGTTCTAAATACAATTCCAAAAGTCACGTTTCTCAAACAATTTTGGAATTTGAGAAAATTCATTTTGAAAAAAGTAATATTTATTTGAAATTTCTGGAGAAGATCAATGACCATTTTGGACAAATATGGAGTTGCACATGTATACCACTATATAGGAATGGTAGTCCAGAGGGTCCTAAATACAATTCCAAAAGTCGGTTTCTCAAATAATTTTGGAATTTGAGAAAATTCATTTTGAAAAAAGTAATATTTATTTGAAATTTCTGGAGAAGATCAATGACCATTTTGGACAAATATGGAGTTGCACATGTATACCACTATATAGGAATGGTAGTCCAGAGGGTCCTAAATACAATTCCAAAAGTCGGTTTCTCAAATAATTTTGGAATTTGAGAAAATTCATTTTGAAAAAAGGAATATTTATTTGAAATTTCTGGAGAAGATCAATGACCATTTTGGCCAAATATGGAGTTGCACATGTATACCACTATATAGGAATGGTAGTCTAGAGGGTTCTAAATACAATTCCAAAAGTCACGTTTCTCAAATAATTTTGGAATTTGAGAAAATTCATTTTGAAAAAAGTAATATTTATTTGAAATTTCTGGAGAAGATCAATGACCATTTTGGACAAATATGGAGTTGCACATGTATACCACTATATAGGAATGGTAGTCTAGAGGGTTCTAAATACAATTCCAAAAGTCACGTTTCTCAAATAATTTTGGAATTTGACCATTTTGGACAAATATGGAGTTGCACATGTATACCACTATATAGGAATGGTAGTCCAGAGGGTACAATTCCAAAATTATTTTCTCCATATTTGTCCAAAATTGTCATTGATCTTCTCCAGAAATTTCAAATAAATATTACTTTTTTCAAAATGAATTTTCTCAAATTCCAAAATGATTTGAGAAACGTGACTTATGGAATTGTATTTAGGACCCTCTAGACTACCATTCCTATATAGTGGTATACATGTGCAACTCCATATTTGTCCAAAATGGTCATTGATCTTCTCCAGAAATTTCAAATAAATATTACTTTTTTCAAAATGAATTTTCTCAAATTCCAAAATGATTTGAGAAACGTGACTTATGGAATTGTATTTAGGACCCTCTAGACTACCATTCCTATATAGTGGTATACATGTGCAACTCCATATTTGTCCAAAATGGTCATTGATCTTCTCCAGAAATTTCAAATAAATATTACTTTTTTCAAAATGAATTTTCTCAAATTCCAAAATTATTTGAGAAACGTGACTTTTGGAATTGTATTTAGGACCCTCTGGACTACCATTCCTATATAGTGGTATACATGTGCAACTCCATATTTGTCCAAAATGGTCATTGATCTTCTCCAGAAATTTCTAATAAATATTACTTTTTTCAAAATGAATTTTCTCAAATTCCAAAATTATTTGAGAAACCGACTTTTGGAATTGTATTTAGGACCCTCTGGACTACCATTCCTATATAGTGGTATACATGTGCAACTCCATATTTGTCCAAAATGGTCATTGATCTTCTCCAGAAATTTCAAATAAATATTACTTTTTCTAAAATGAATTTTCTCAAATTCCAAAATTATTTGAGAAACCGACTTTTGGAATTGTATTTAGGACCCTCTGGACTACCATTCCTATATAGTGGTATACATGTGCAACTCCATATTTGTCCAAAATGGTCATTGATCTTCTCCAGAAATGTCAAATAAATATTACTTTTTTCAAAATGAATTTTCTCAAATTCCAAAATTATTTAAGAAACGTGACTTTTGGAATTGTATTTAGGACCCTCTGGACTACCATTCCTATATAGTGGTATACATGTGCAACTCCATATTTGTCCAAAATGGTCATTGATCTTCTCCAGAAATTTCAAATAAATATTACTTTTTTCAAAATAAATTTTCTCAAATTCCAAAATTATTTGAGAAACCGACTTTTGGAATTGTATTTAGGACCCTCTGGACTACCATTCCTATATAGTGGTATACATGTGCAACTCCATATTTGTCCAAAATGGTCATTGATCTTCTCCAGAAATTTCAAATAAATATTACTTTTTTCAAAATGAATTTTCTCAAATTCCAAAATTATTTGGGAAACGTGACTTTTGGAATTGTATTTAGGACCCTCTAGACTGCCATTCCTTTATAGTGGTATACATGTGCAACTCCATATTTGTCCAAAATGGTCATTGATCTTCTCCAGAAATTTCAAATAAATATTACTTTTTTCAAAATGAATTTTCTCAAATTCCAAAATTATTTGAGAAACGTGACTTTTGGAATTGTATTTAGGACCCTCTAGACTACCATTCCTATGTAGTGGTTTACATGTGCAACTCCATATTTGTACAAAATGGTCATTGATCTTCTCCAGAAATTTCAAATAAATATTACTTTTTTCAAAATGAATTTTCTCAAATTCCAAAATTATTTGAGAAACCGACTTTTGGAATTGTATTTAGGACCCTCTGGACTACCATTCCTATATAGTGGTATACATGTGCAACTCCATATTTGTCCAAAATGGTCATTGATCTTCTCCAGAAATTTCAAATAAATATTACTTTTTCTAAAATGAATTTTCTCAAATTCCAAAATTATTTGAGAAACCGACTTTTGGAATTGTATTTAGGACCCTCTGGACTACCATTCCTATATAGTGGTATACATGTGCAACTCCATATTTGTCCAAAATGGTCATTGATCTTCTCCAGAAATTTCAAATAAATATTACTTTTTTCAAAATGAATTTTCTCAAATTCCAAAATTATTTGAGAAACCGACTTTTGGAATTGTATTTAGGACCCTCTGGACTACCATTCCTATATAGTGGTATACATGTGCAACTCCATATTTGTCCAAAATGGTCATTGATCTTCTCCAGAAATTTCAAATAAATATTACTTTTTTCAAAATGAATTTTCTCAAATTCCAAAATTATTTGAGAAACGTGACTTTTGGAATTGTATTAAGGACCCTCTAGACTACCATTCCTATATAGTGGTATACATGTGCAACTCCATATTTGTCCAAAATGGTCATTGATCTTCTCCAGAAATTTCAAATAAATATTACTTTTTTCAAAATGAATTTTCTCAAATTCCAAAATTATTTGAGAAACCGACTTTTGGAATTGTATTTAGGACCCTCTGGACTACCATTCCTATATAGTGGTATACATGTGCAACTCCATATTTGTCCAAAATGGTCATTGATCTTCTCCAGAAATTTCAAATAAATATTACTTTTTTCAAAATGAATTTTCTCAAATTCCAAAATTATTTGAGAAACGTGACTTTTGGAATTGTATTTAGGACCCTCTGGACTACCATTCCTATATAGTGGTATACATGTGCAACTCCATATTTGTCCAAAATGGTCATTGATCTTCTCCAGAAATTTCTAATAAATATTCCTGTTTTCAAAATGAATTTTCTCAAATTCCAAAATTATTTGAGAAACGTGACTTTTGGAATTGTATTTAGGACCCTCTGGACTACCATTCCTATATAGTGGTATACATGTGCAACTCCATATTTGTCCAAAATGGTCATTGATCTTCTCCAGAAATTTCAAATAAATATTACTTTTTTCAAAATGAATTTTCTCAAATTCCAAAATTATTTGAGAAACCGGCTTTTGGAATTGTATTTAGGACCCTCTGGACTACCATTCCTATGTAGTGGTATACATGTGCAACTCCATATTTGTACAAAATGGTCATTGATCTTCTCCAGAAATTTCAAATAAATATTACTTTTTTCAAAATGAATTTTCTCAAATTCCAAAATTATTTGAGAAACCGACTTTTGGAATTGTATTTAGGACCCTCTGGACTACCATTCCTATATAGTGGTATACATGTGCAACTCCATATTTGTCCAAAATGGTCATTGATCTTCTCCAGAAATTTCAAATAAATATTACTTTTTTCAAAATGAATTTTCTCAAATTCCAAAATTATTTGAGAAACGTGACTTTTGGAATTGTATTTAGGACCCTCTGGACTACCATTCCTATATAGTGGTATACATGTGCAACTCCATATTTGTCCAAAATGGTCATTGATCTTCTCCAGAAATTTCAAATAAATATTACTTTTTTTTAAAAATGAATTTTCTCAAATTCCAAAATTATTTGAGAAACGTGACTTTTGGAATTGTATTTAGGACCCTCTAGACTACCATTCCTATATAGTGGTATACATGTGCAACTCCATATTTGTCCAAAATGGTCATTGATCTTCTCCAGAAATTTCAAATAAATATTACTTTTTCAAAATGAATTTTCTTAAATTCCAAAATTATTTGAGAAACCGACTTTTGGAATTGTATTTAGGACCCTCTGGACTACCATTCCTATATAGTGGTATACATGTGCAACTCCATATTTGTCCAAAATGGTCATTCAAATCATGATTTTATGTCTCCGTAGTATATTACTATGACTGTTAAGTCGTTAACATTGCTCTGTTAACTGCAAAATGAGCAATGTTAAAAAATATGGTTTGCGCCTTTGCTAGTTAAATTCGAATTTATCTTCACACACATGAAAATGAATAAGATCATTTTTAAAATTTTAATTTAAAACATACTGCTTTCGTTGTTTTTCGATTTCGTAATCACACTAACACTTTTAAGTTCATTAACACAGTCATTATTGGAATCCTTATTTAAATCCATTTCCATCTCTTTTTGCTGCTGTTGTTTAGCTTTATTTTCTAAAGCTTTGTCCTTGTCCACTTGCAATTGGTGATTGTAATTTATTTCACCTTCATGTTCATTAATGGTCTGCATAAAACCGGGTGTTGTTTCCGAAGTACTAGTGGGTGAATCCTTCTCTTCAGCAATGCGAGGTAACATTTCACACGGCACTGGCAAAGCAATACCAGACGGAGTACTAACTGAAGCTGCTGCTGTTCCAGAAGCTTGTGAAGATGATGACGCTGAACTAGAAGTAGAAGTTTCACATAATAATGCAGTGTCTTCTAAATTTCCCAAAAAATCACAGTGTTGCTGATGCTGTAAAGGATGGTGGTGATGTGCTGGTGGGGGTTGTTGTTGTTGACTACCACTTACTGGGGTGTTGACATTTTGCTGCTGCATTTGCTGTTGATATTGTGGATGTGTTGTTATTGGTGGCAACGTTGGTTGGTTGTTTATAGCTGAAGAAGATCCTGTTGTGGTTGTTGTAGGACGCCAAACACCTCCTATAACTCGTTGAGGCTGTTTAATAGGCGGCGAACAGCATAGTGGCGAAATGAGTGTGCATTTCGATTCAGCACTACGTGGATGTAAACGATCAGGCGATAGAGCCCTTCTCAATAAAGGTGAACTAGGTTCTGAAGATTTTGTGCGTACAAAACCAGCTTTTTTTGAACCGGCTGCAACAGTTTGTACTACTGGCAATGAACCGCCAGGACTATACGACTGAGTCGTATTTGAAGAACCCGGCTGATGGCCTATCAATGGAAAAGCCAGAGGCGATGGAGAGCGTGTTGGCGAAGATGGTAGGGGAGAGGGTGAGGGAGTTCTAGCCAAAGGTGAAAGAGGTATATGACCTACAGATTTGCGTCTATTGGGTAAAGAGGACGCAGAATTAGTGTGCAAGGTTTTAACACCCGAACCACTGGAGCAAACAGTTGTATTTCCAGTGCAGCCAGTATGTAACTTATGCTTTAAGCCATGCAAAGTAGAAGGTCTTTGATAAAGTTGTGGTACTGCTGTCGGAGATACTGCAAATTAAAAAAAAATTAATTAAAACCAAAAATTTAAGGCGATTTAATTTATTTAAACCTGGTATGGCTCCCATAACACCCAATGGAGCACCTGCAGTGGCAGCACCCGAAACAGAACCTGCTATAGGCAAAAGCACTGTATTGGAAGTGCTTACAAATCCAATGCCGGTGTTATTGCCAGCCGTCGAAACTCCATTATTTGAGTTATTATTATGGCCACCACCAGTTGGAGTGTTAGGTGATGAAGAAGAAGGTGATGTAGATTGCGATGATGTGTTAACGGATTGACAACAACTACTGCTGTGATATGAAGAGTCTAGGGGAGACAAATTCCTACCAATTGTAACAGCACCTGATAAAGCTGAGGGTGTGGTTGGCGAACTTATGCCGGCTGCAATCTATCGCACATTCAAATGAGTTTAAAAATTAACTTTAAAACTGAAAAGTGTTCAACTTACCTGCTGTATTTCTGCCGATGCTCTTTTACTACTTATACGCCTAAATAATGAAGTTTTTCGCTTTTTATCGTGTTCCTTTTTCGTTTGTTTCTTTTGGCGATTAACGCCCTTCTTGGCCAATTTACTTTGCATTAAATCTCTCTTTCTGCCGCCACTTTGAATGCTGGTATGTTCCAATGGAGTGGCTCTCAGGGTTACATGTTCACCACCACTTAGAAGCAATTGCAAAACCTGGGTATGAAACAGGCCTTGTACTGTCTCCCCATTAACATGTGTAATTAAATCAGCTGGTCTAAGACCGGCCTCAAAAGCAGGACTGCCTTCGTCTACAGCCATTACCAAATGGTGCATGGTATAGAAATCAGTATCGCCATAGTATACACGTATAGTGTGGACAGTAAAACCAAATCCTCGGGGGCCCCGACGTATAATAATGGGCGGTTTAAGATTGGTGACCAATGGAGATAATTCACGACAAGGTGAAGTATCACGAGAGGAGGCAGTACTGGAACCACCACCACCGCTGCCCGCAGCGCCACTAGGCGATTGTATGCCAGCAGTAATATTGCAAAGTTGTTGAGCCAGTTGAGAATTATCGACTGATAATTAAAAAAAACAATTCAAAAAATCATAAAAATCATTTTAAACCCTTAACAAAATTTCCCACACTTACTTGCCGACGACATTAAGGATAAACCCAAAGCCGAGGCTGATTTAACAATCGATGATCTTGAACGATGGTTTTTAAGACCAATATGACTATCCATTGATTTCTGTTGCTGCAAAGCCAATGGTGATTGTTCTCGGGTATTTTCGGCCGAAGATGAACCACCACTTATTGTCTCATCTTCAATAGATATTGAGAATCTGGGTAAAATGTCACGAGCACAAACACCTTTACGTTTGCGTGCTATCTGAGGTGAAAAATCATCACTATCGGTTTGTGAGGATTCAGGAGTACTACGCGCTGTAGCTAGAGTTGCTAGTTTACGATGGATATCAGCAAGTCTACGATCGGTGGTTACAGTTGAACTTGTACTTGAGGTGGTTGTTGAAGTAGTAGTCGTTGTTATACTTTTTGCAGTTGCGTTAGTAACTGAAGGTTTTGTGGTGGTTGTTGCGTTAGCCAATGATTTCGAAGTGTTTGTTGCTATTTCTACGGGAGCATTGACCATCGCAGCAGGTGGAGTTGCTGGGGTTGTAATGATGGTTGTGGTATTTGGGGGCAAGCTATGTCTGTGATGTCTTTCCGGTTTAACCGGTAGTAAGCTAGTATTTTGGACACTGCCAACAGCTGCAGTTGGTTGTTGCAAGAATTGATGTAAAATGCGCATTTCGTCTTCATTACCTATGGTGACATTGTGCAATAATTCGGGTAAATAATCGGCATCGGGTGTTGAAGGAACTTTCAAGCAACTGGTAGAAATCTGTAAAGAAAATTTAAAAATAATTTTTTTTAAGGTTGTTTTTATTAAATTTATTAAAGAAAAAATTTAACTAACCTCGATTTTCCTTAACTGTGGTGTATTTAAAACCTTATTTACCAACTGCTGTGTTATTATATTTTGAGACGCAGCTAATGGTGCCGCTATCTTACGACATTTAGCAACCGAATCCACAGTATTTGTAGGCGATGAAGAACTTTCGGTAACTTGTAATTTCGCTTCGGCCAACGTGCTACTACTGGTTATAGTAGAAGTTGTGGAAGCTGTAGTAATATTGACATTCAACGTAGGTGTGGTAGTATTTGTTGTAGAAGAGCTAAAAGTTGTTGTGGAAGCCACACGAGACCAGGAATAGTGTTGTTTACGATATTGCGGAGTATACGATGAAAATGAACCAATAACAGGTGTATCATCTGTATCATCAGTATCCTCACCAGCCAAATCATGATTATAACGATCCATACGAGCTTTTGTGTATAGGAAAGTAGATGTTAGGAATTAATGTATTTTTCTTTCTATAAAAAGTTTGTGAACTTACTGTCAAAGTAACTAGTATCATCTTCATTTGATAATTGAGGCACAAATTCAGCCTTTTGCCTTAACAACGAATTCCAATCTAAACCATCAAAATAAAAATGTTCTTTTACTTCTAAAGCACCAGCCTGGGTACCCAAACGATCACGAGGATTTTGTTGCAACAATTGTGTTATAATATCTTTAGCCTCTGGTTGCACAGGCCAGTCATCATTATCTGGCCATTCAATATCATCATTAACAGTATGAGCGAACAGTTCCTCAGCTGTCTCCCCAAAAAATGGCACACAGCCAATAAGAAATTCATATAGAATAATGCCCATAGACCACCAATCTACAGGTTTGCCATAACCTTGACGCAATATTACTTCGGGAGCAATGTACTCTGGAGTACCGTACACCTAAACAACAAAATAATAAGTAATCTAATAAAGTTAGTGTTTTTTGCATCGAAACGCCAAATGTTCTATTTTAAGCTAACGGAACATAGAATTTTCTAAAAGATATTTTACCAATTTTTTTAATTAAAAGCTGAACGTTATGTAGCGTTAAACTGTCTTTAAATAACTTGATGCAACGAAGAGCTTTAATAGAAAACTAAATATGACGTAAAATTAGAAACGTCACATTGCGTAAAATAATCTGTAAAAAACTTAACTTAAAGTAAAAGATTCTATAAAAAATTAAGATTGCATGTTTACATAAAACTTAACGAAACGTAAAATTTTCTTTAGAAAACTTAACAATCGGGCATGTTCTGACAATCGCAAAACACTTAACATTTCGGGATCTGTCTTGAAATCACATAATAAGTATTCTGTTAACCGCAATCGCAAGAAGTTTGGCGACTTCAAACAGCAGATCGCAAGCAAAACGCACAAGTTTCTGAACACCATTAAAAAAAATCTGGCGTTTTGTGATTTCAAATCGTGCGATTGTAAGAATATGGCCGAATTATTTAAGAACAATCCGTCAAACATCAGACAACTAACAAAAATTGCAGATCGAGTTAAAAAATAATACTTAGAATATAATTAAAAGTTTCTTTCAAATGAAGTGAATTTAAACTTACCTGTTTATCAGAAAATTGTCGAGTTTCCGAATCTATATAACCCTCATATAAATTAGTAGCTAACGACATTAAGCCCATTTTGGATAATCCAAAATCGGTTAATTTTATGTGACCCAAGGCTGTTATTAATAAATTATCCGGCTTAAGATCACGATGCACTATACCATAACTATGTAAATATTCTACGGCCAAAACAGTTTCGGCAAAATAAAAACGCGCCATATCGGCTGGTAATGGGCCTATATTTTTCAAGAGTGTAGCACAGTCCCCTCCCTCCACATACTCCATGACCAAACACAAATGCTTTTTCGTTTCAAATGAACAATACATACTAACGACAAAGGGATTGTCGGCAAATGACAGTATATCGCGTTCGGCAAATACCTGTTCTACTTGGTTACGTAAAATTAGATTATTTTTATTGATTTTCTTCATGGCAAAACGTTGACGTGTTGTCCTGTGTTTAACCAAGTAAACGGCACCATAAGCACCATTTGAGATCAATTTAACAATATCGAAATCTTGTTCATTGGGTATGGGTTGGGGAACGGTCGCCGGGGGTTGTGTTGTAGTTACTGATTCTTTAGTTCGTTGTTGTTGCGTATTTGTGGGTGTTTGTTCGTTAGTTTGCTCTTGACAGGTGGCTAATTGTGTTTTATTTTGATTGTTGATGGCTGCTGCAAAAGAGGGCATATCTGCTGTAGCCACCGGGGTTTGGGGAGGTTGCTGAGGCATGGGTGGATGTGGTGTACTAGTGCCACTGTGAGCTAACAATCCTAATTCGGCATTAGGATTCAGTGTAGCTGATACACAGGTTAAGGGAGAACTTAATAAAAGTGAACAAGGTGTTCCAGAGTCATTTATTAAACTATTATTCACAGAGGCCGTTCCTATTCCCTGGTTATCACATACTTCTCGAGTTTCTTTAGCCTCTTGTTGCATTTCTGCTATTGGGTCACGATTTAAACCCAATTTGTGAATAATATATTGAGGTATATCAGCCTTTATACCTTGTATGGCTTTTGCCTGGCCCTCAGCGGCCTCTAGTAAATGATAGAATTCCTCTGGATCAAATTCTAAACACTCGAGTAAACGAGCCGGTCTGGAGATTATCAACAATAACTTCTTTATAACCCCCGCCAATTCTACAGCAGCTTCGGGACTCTTTTCCTTGGTTTCCAATAGCAAACGTTCTAAATTCTCACTCATTTCATAGAAATAGCGGGAAGTTATCAACTTAGCCTCGGATTTATTTAGACAATCCCGGGCCATTTCTAAAACTTGATGATGGACGAATCTTACTATGGGCTGGGAATCACGGAAACTATTGCAGGCTGCCGATTTGTTTTCATTTATGAAATGTTTTAAACGTTCTTCCATTTGTTGCGTGGCTTTGGGGAAACGTTCCTTGTACAATGTATTCATCATGGCTATTTCATTGTCAATAGCTGGACTACGAGACGGACTTGAAAGAGATCTTGATCTAGGTCTATGAAAAGGGGAAATTTTACCACTACTATTGCTTGTATTATTGCCACTATTGACTGAAGCACCACCAGAGTTATCATTTTGTGGCTGTTGGCTGTTAGCTCCATTGCCACTACAGACCATGCTTATATCAGCGCAACAATTGGGACAGGCTTTATTAGCCAAACCCGTAGAAGACTGATAAGTTTGTGGTATTGTCACCTGGTGTTTTTGGAATTGTTTGGGACTATTTGGTCCCAGGACGGTAGATTTATTCGTTGTTAAAATTGCTGTAGCTGAGTTATTGATTGAAGCACAGTGTTTTATGCAATGCGAACGACTGGTGTGTGCTGCAGCTATGGCTTGTTGTTGCTGTTGCATGTGTTCAGCACAACAATTAACAATGGCATTTTGGTTACCCGGCTCGCCTGTTAACATCTGTAACTCTTCCTGGCCCATGATAGTATGTAGTTGATGCAAGGCCTCTTGGCTAGAACATTGGCTCTATACAAAGAAAAATTTAATATTGTAATGCAATTAAATTCTTTCCTTTTTACAATTAAATTACCGATAAATTTGAACTTCCCGGTGTTGTTCCATATCCTGACGATGGCAATGAAGCTACCGACCATCTTCTACCATCTCCCCGACATGTAGCTATACGTTTAATCGGTGCAAATGCAAATTGCATGGGTGAATTGATGCGCGGACTGTCAACAGGACTAGCCGAATATGGTGAATGAGATCTTGAATTGGCTGCTGCCGCTGCTGCTGCTGCTGCTGCACCTATACCACCTGTAACCAAACTTAAACGATGATGTGCTACACCACTGGAGGAGGTACCACTACCGCGCATTACTACACCATGCAAATGATGTTTGCCAATGCCGAGACCGGCACAACTGCCGGAACGTGATATATTTATTGTTCCAGCTGTTGGTGCAGTAACATTTACGTTAGCTGTAGAAGATGATGCATAAGCTGTGTTGCACGATGAGGATGAGGGTGATTGTGTGAGGACATTGGGAGCAGTTGATGTTTTGCAAAGACTCGTATCACGTTCACGGAATGAACTGCCTGTTAGGCAAGGTGCCGATTTTCCCAAGGATGTGTTGCGCATCCGTACCAAGTTTGATGAGTCTAGACATAAATAATCGATATAGTTATTTTATACATAAATGTTTAGAAATTTATAGTTATCGACAATTAAATGTTCTAAAGATAATTATAGCTTTCGAAAAGTTTTCTATGGAAAACTATGTGTTTTAACAGTAATATAAAAAACCTTACAAGGCCAATTAACTTTTAACTATTACAGTTTTTAAAATTATTATTTTCAATAAATTTTAGTTATCCATAACATTTGTATTAGATAAAATTATACAAATCGATAAAATTGTTATTGTAAATCATAATTGTTGATAAATTCTCAAATATTTATTTCTTTAATAAATGTTATTTATCTTTAAACAGGTGGCAATCAATTGATTGTGTAGTTAAATGTAAATGAAAAGTAAACAAAAAATTGAGTGATTTTCATATAAAGTTTCTACACAATCAATTGCCTGTCACCTGGGGGTCTACTCTCTATTGCGATGCGAAAACAATTTCGATGCGAAAGCTAAATGCCAACTTGGTACTCTATAACTTTCGCAAAATTTTCTGAAAATTAAGCGATAGTAGCAATAAAAATTTAAGATGGCGCGGATTTACAGTAATGAAATACCAAAGTGTGTAAAAATATTTGAAATTGGAAAATTCAAATAAAATAAAGTGATGATTTACGAAAAGAAAAAAAATAAAAGATGCGAAAGACACATGCGCAAACTTATTGAAGAGTACCAAACGCTAGATTTGCTACAATTTTCTTTTGTATCGCAATAGAGAGTAGCCCCCCTGGAAATCCCACATTAGTTTTCGATATTATTTTAAAATTAAAAATTTGAATTACCATTACTCGACGACCTCATGGAATATGTATGCTGCTGATAGGATATCTTCCTTAATAGTGCCCCATAACCCCTAGCAGGCAAAGAAATGGAACTACCCGATAAACCACCCGAAGAGGATTTTGTCAAATTCAAATTACGCAACAACGACTGAGATGACGATATCGATGAATCATTTTTTGGCGATGAGGCAAACATTTCGAAACCTGTAGATGATTTTGTAGTAGCATCATGAGTATTACCACTACCACTTGCATTACTATTATTGCTACCACTACCACCTAGTTCCTGATCGGAATCATCAAATATTAACACTCTAGCTGAATAACTAGATTGGGGTCTTATGCGTGTTATAGAACCCGAATTAATATGTCTTTTTGCCACAGGACTATTCGAGGCTGAATTAGATTTACTTAATTTATTACTACCACTATGATGAGGACTAAGACTGCTGGTATTAGTGGTGTCATCATGAAAAACATTTGAAGTTTCCGTATCAGCTAAGCCACTCAAATCAGCTAAAGCTTCTACTGAAACTGCTGCGCTGGCGGCATGTTTTTGTGGAGTAGAGGTGGATATTTTATTGGTATTGCTTATTAAAGGTGAACCAGTAGTAGTGGTGGTGAAAGAGGTTTGTGTAGTTGAAGCCGTCGTCGACATATTGGTGTTCGTTATTTTTTAAGTTAAAATACAAGACAATTCTTTAGCATTTTTTAAAATTTTTACAAATTTTTTTCCGCGTACTTGTAAATTTTTCTTGAATGTTTTAATTAGTAGATAATTGAAAATATAGTTATTTTGTAAAGATTTTAAACCAAATTCATTATGTATTTCAAAATTTTGTGGTGTTTTAAATTCCTGATGAACTGTTACGTTTTTGACTTTTTGTTATTTAAACGTATGAAATATAATTATTGTTGTTGTTGTTGTTGCGGATTTAGCTGTGTAGGCCAAACAGTTGATTACAAAATTTTCCTAAGTATTGAAAACTTAAAACGGTTGTCCAATTTGCAATTGTTTAACTTTTCCATCAAGCATAAATTTAACCTGCAAATATAGATAGATAGATAGATTTAATTAACATTTTTTTCCTATTCAAAATTGTGTTGTTACAATTATTACGAAATCATTTTTTAATAAATCATTTGTATTCATTGGGAAACTTAACATGTGTTTTATTATAGTTTTTAATTCTTTTTTCGTTGGTTGACTGTGACCAGTGTCACCATTGTCCCCATAAAAGTTTTATTTAAATGTAATTCAACTGTCAAACCATACCTTTTATAGGGGTCGGTCGTTCATCATTTTATTGTGCTTTTGTTTACAATACATCATTTAATATTGTAAATTGAATGTAAATGTTTTATTAACGGGCTAAGAGGCCACCCGTTTCAGTAAAGATAAACAAAGAGTTTTTCATTGTTCTCTTTTGGTTTTGTTGGATTTTTTACTATTGGAATTAAAAATGTGTATGTGTTATTTTAATTAGAAGAAGGTTAATATTTTTTTATCGATTTATTTCTTGAAATTTAGTCCCTTTTGCTTACAAAAATGTATGGGAAAAGCAAAATTTCGAAGGAAAGAAAACTTTTCACTTTTCATTTTTAATAGAAAATTTAAACAAAAAATTGTTGAAACTGGAAAATATCTACAAATACATACAAAAAATATAAAAAAAATGCAAAATATCGATTAAATGCTTATAACTGTATTTCTTAAAACGAGAAGTTGTTGTTTTTAATTATGTATATAAAGCAAAGTATATCACTGATATTTATTATTCGTTTAAAAGGCATATTTCTGTGGTTTTCATGGGCAACCGCGTATGTCTTAAAAAAAAATTTTTCAGGAGAGCCGAAAAAACCATTCTAGTTCAAACTATGGGTTAGATATTGCACCTTTTGAACTTTGTAATTGAGTTAAAACATCGGAATGGGTCTATCTGTTTTTAAAATTTTTTTAAAAAATGTAAAGAGCGCTTAAAATTAAGCAATATAGCATCAACATTTCAAAATCGAAAAAATAGACATACGCGGTTACCCATGAAAACCACAGATTTATGCCATTATGTATATCGCGACCTTAGGACAACTAAGTTCTATCTTACATGTAGTTAAGGTGCAAATAGAGCCTTGTTGTCCTAAGTCTGAGTTTATACGTTTCATGTCTTATTGACAAGATTCTTCCTTTTTCTTCTTTGAACATGAATTGGCGTTCAAATGATTCTTGTCATGTTGACGACATGTGCTTTTTTGATATTGAAAGCAATAACAAAATTAAACAACGAATGAAAAAGCAAAACGTAAAGACAGTACATGCATCTGTGTAATCATTTCTTTTCCCCTCGTCCCTCTCGCCTATAAAGTAGCAATCATGTCAATAAGACAAGAGCCGTATGAACACATACTAAGGTCGCGATATAACAACGTGCCAATGTCAGCCGCAATTTCGCTGGTTAGAGCGCATCCGAAATGTAAAGTTTTCCATGGCTATAGCGCATAAATTCGGCTTAATTTGACCAATGGCATGAGTTATGTTGGTTTTGAGTTCCGTAGACGTTTATTTGCTTAGACCAGCAGATTTAACAAAATCCTACTAAAAAACGTGTAAGTCAAATCGCACAATCTTGGTAGTAAATAAACATCACCTCCAATTGAGATGAATATACCCTTAATCGCTCGTACGGAATTTCCTTTGACGGTGGCTAACATCGTTCTTAAATAAATATGGAACGATAACGCCGCCAGTCCAAAATCCACATTGCATTGCATTGATGCATTGAACGCTATTAAATTTCATATGGATTGGTATCGTTCCAAATTAGATAATTTTGGTTGTGGACGTCAAGAAATCGGTAAGAAATGGGGTCTCATCGCTGTGGATTTAAAATCGAACATTACGATATTGCCTATAGAAAATCCAAAAAAAAAAAAAAAAAATTAAATTTGGAAATTTTACAATATCAAATTTTTATAGTAGAAAGATAAAAAATACCGATCGGTTTTCTATAAAAATTAAAAATGATCGATAAATTTTCTATGAATTCAAATGATAAAGTAGAATTAAAAAAATACTGTTTTTTAGAGAAATTGAAAAAAAAATGTTGTCCATGTCGGAAAATCTAAAAATGTTCACTCCTTTCAAAAATAGTTTGCTGGTGTTTATGTTTAATTTGTAAACAAATGTTACTTTTAAATTTCAATGTTACTTTGATATGAAATGACTTTGTCATTTGACATCAAACACAATTCTTAAACGTTTTTCAATTGTTTGATTTAACATTTAAATTCAAATTGATAATGATTTGAAAATAAACATTTGATATTAAATGTTTTATCAATTTAATGTCAAATGTTTGTCAAATGTTAAATTCAAATCAAAAATAAACTTGGCAATACTAAAGCGAAAAATAAATTTAATCATTAAAAATGGCGATTAAAGTTACATTTTTTACTTTGTGGTTACATGTGTTTTACTATTAAAAATAAATTTTAATATAAAGTGAAAAATAAAAATTATTTGTGAGTAATTACAATGATTAAAAATTTAAATTATCAACCGCTGTCTACGCCAATTATTGAGAATATTCTGGCCAAACCGAATTTCAAATGAAGAACTGCTACTACGAACAAATACTAGTCGTGTCGAAATAGAAATCCGAAGAAGGAAATGGAGCTGGTTAGGTCACACCTTACGCCGCCCACACAGTGTTATCGCCAGAACCGTCTTAGACTGGAACCCCCAAGGGCAACGTAGAAGAGGCCGCCCAAGAAACACCTGGATACGCTGTACTAAAGGAGAACTAGAATCAGTCCAAATACCCTGGAATTACACTGGCCAACGATAGAGTTAGATGGAGAGAGCTTGTCGATGCCCTATGTTCACTTTGAACTTTTTACAATTGTTTATATGCTATGTAATTTAATTCAGTTGTAAATAAAGGACATATATATATACAATGATTAAAAATGCGAAAAAAAGGAAAATAAAACGGGAAAGTGAAGAAAGTTTTTTGAACGATCGCGGTGCTACAATCCTCAAAATAAAAGGGAGCCGAGTAGTTTGTCTTTCCAAGAATTAGTGGACGGAAAGAACATTATTTCATCTTTAGCTATGGTGCCGAATGTTTATCTCACAGTTTATTAAAATAAATAATAAATTTAAATTAAAAAAAAATAAAATATTTGAGCAATTCCATATGAAAACGATCAAAATTGGCAAATTTTTGGACGACCCCTCTCCGATTTTAAAATAAATAGTCTCAATCGATTGCCCAGCAAAAAATAATGTACCTACATATTTATTTTTTGTTTATAGTGACTGGTTTAGTGGTGGTGTACACCACTGTCATGTGAAAAATTGAAGAATTCTTCATAAGGGACCTCATTGAAAGTTGAAACTACTAAAGCGATCGCAACGAGTGATAGCTCGTTGGAAAGGTATTGAATCATGCTTTAATTGAAAAATAAAATTGTCCTAATTTTTCTTAGAAATTTACCTTTAAATTTTCCCATGAAAATTAAATTTTCCGATTTTCCACAGAAGTTCCTAAATTTTCCGGCAAATTGTTTTTTTTTTTTGGATTCCTCATAATTTTTGCTTTAAGAATCAGCAATAAAAAATGGGCCCAGACTCCTTGTTTGGACAGGAGAACAGCATTTAAGAGACCACCTTGTTAAAAATACATTTTAAAAATTATTTTACAGTTAAAAATACATTTATGAAGAAAAAATCAATTTTTTTTTTTAAGAGCCCCAAGTTGAGTGTGTAGTGAATATGGTCTGCTTGCCTTCACAAGATCGGCCATAAATCCATGGATAATAGCAGCAGTGGCATGTAATGGCACACCAAACCCGACTGAGGCTACAGGTCATAAAATGTTTTGTAAATTTTTTAAATTACCAGGTAATAAATATTTCGCCTAAAATGACACGTGCAGAAACAAGTCATAAAACACGGATTTTCCATAAATATGGCGAAATATTTATTACCTGGTAATTTAAAAAATTTGCAAAACATTTTATGACCTGTGGTCGGCTTATTGGCAGTAACTAATTAAGTCCCTCTTTAAAAAACATTTTATGACCAGTAGTTCACGCAAATTTTCCTATTAAAGAAAAGCAAATATCGCTTATTTTTTTACCTATTTTTTACCAAAAAATAAATATAAATACTTCACACACTCTGAGTCAAATTTCAGTTGAATACTAAACGTGAAAGTGTTAAAGTGTTTTTTTTTTTTTTTTGTAAAGTAAAGAGTGAAGCTGTAAAGACAATTTAAAGTAAAATGAATAAATTTTGCTAAAATCCGTTTAACAAGAGTGGACATCGTTCGAAAAAGATAAAAGTATTAAAATTAACTGGTGTTTCGAAGCGATACATGAATGAATTAAATATACAATACGGTGAAGAAGCAGAATTCATTTGCCCCAAGTGTAAAATCGATTTGTCTCAACAAGCAAATGCATTGAAACAAATGCAGCCACAATCCGAGAGTGAAATGACAAGTGAACAAAATGTTTCATCTGATAGTGAGGCAGACATTCCGATGGTCAATATGTCTTTGAGTCCTTTGAATGAGGCTATTACCACTTTAGGTGAAACGCCTATTAGAAAAAGAAAGTTGCGAAGTGAAACATACAGGAAAGAGAAAAAAGGCAAAGTTATGAGTGCAATCGCGACAATATTTGATGAAGGCTCTGATAACGAATGCAGTCAAGCAGATGACGTTGATGACGGCAAACAAATGATTGAGCAGTTGAAAAGAAAATTCAATTTAGCGACCACTTTTCCGGAGAAATATCTCATTTTATCTGTGCTGCCTCAATCATGGTCTATACGCAAGATTTCTGAACAGTTTCAAACATCTTTTTACATCGCGAGAAGAAGCAAAGAATTAGTTCGACAGAAGGGCATATTGGCGACTCCCACCAAGAAATTTGGCTCAAGGACCCTCAGCGAAGCAACGGTGAAATTGATTCAAGATTTTTACTGCAATGATGACAACAGCCGCGCCTGCCCAGGTACACGTGACTATGTTATCACACGTGAAGATGGAGAAAATGTACACAAGCAGCGCAGATTATTATTATGTAATCTATCCGAAGCATACCATCAGTTCAATGAGAAATACCCAGCAGAAAAAGTGGGATTTTCTTAGTTTGCCATCCTACGACCAAAAGAATGCGTGCTGGCATTAGACAAGCACGGAACGCATTCAATCTGCGTTTGCATGTTTCATCAAAACATCAAATTAATTTTCTTTCCATGCAAGAAATTGAAAGTATTTCACGGTGAAATTGAAACATATAGGGACCTCCCGTCGAAGTCGTTGTGCGCATACCCCACGGAAAATTGTCATCTGTCCAAATGCGACAATTGTCCGAAGATTGACGAGCTAGAGCAATATTTGGCGGAAAAGTTTGAACAGCTGTTAATTCAGGAGGTGCATTTCAAACAGTGGATAATTAGCAGCGGCAGATGTTCCCTTGAGACCGGGGTAAAGCAGATTCCGGAATTCATCGAGGAATTCGGATTCAAGTTGAATGAACTGAAGGCGCACCATTTCATATCCGAGATGCAATCGAAATTTCTAAAGGAAAGTAAGGAGAAATTAGCCCAAAATGAAGATAACGAACTACAGACCGTAAGCCTTGTTGTTGTCGCGGAGAGTTTAGCTCATAATTATGTGTCCGTTTATTTATTTCAAATGAAACTGTTTGAATTCTTAAGATCAAAATTCGATGCAATCGACAAAGTAACGTTTTTCTCAGACGGCGCGGCTTCTCAGTACAAGAATAAAAAAAATTTTTACAATCTTTGCATAATTGAAGAAGAACAAAACTGCAAGGTCGAGTGGCACTTTTTCGCGACGTCCCACGGTAAGGGCCCATGCGATGCGTTAGGGGGAACCCTAAAACGCATGGCGACTAAGGCAAGTTTGCAAAGGCCATATACTGACCAGATCTTAAATGTACAACATTTGTTTTCGTGGATTCAAAGCAAGGAAATTGCCATTAACACAGTTTTATGCACTCAAAAAGAACACGATGCCATGGAGCGACGAATTCAAAACAGATATAATAATGTCAAAACTATAACTGGAACGCAAAAGTTTCATTGCTTTATACCAAATATTTCTGATATGTCAATTAATGTAAAGCGGTACTCTTCGTCTGCCGACGTGCTAAATTTAAACTTACTTTAATTTTATAATGATGCCAAGACAATTGAAATTTTTAATAAATATTGTAATTAAGTATTAGCAGCAAAATAAGAAAGATTTTTTCTTCATAAATGTATTTTTAACTGTAAAATAATTTTTAAAATGTATTTTTAACAAAGTGGTCTCTTAAATGCTCTTCTCCTGTCCAAACAAGGAGTCGGGGCCCATTTTTTTTATTGCTGATTCTTAAAGCAAAAATTATGAGGAATCCAAAAAAAAAAATTAGCCGGAAAATTTAGGAGCTTCTGTGGAAAATCGGAAAATTTAATTTTCATGGGAAAATTTAAAGGTAAATTTCTAAGAAAAATTAGGAAAATTTTATTTTTCAATTAAAGCCTGATTCAATACCTTTCCTCGCTTTATCGCTTTAGTAGTTTTTTTTTTAAACAACTTTCAATGAGGTCCCTTATGAAGAATTCTTCAATTTTTCACATGACAGTGGTGTACACCACCACTAAACCAGTCACTATAAAAAAAAAAAAAAATATGTAGGTACATTATTTTTTGCTGGGCAATCGATTGAGACTATTTATTTTAAAATCGGAGAGGGGTCGTCCAAAAGGTGATCGCTTTCATATGGAATTGCTCATTTTTATTTATATTCCACATTGTATTATAATCCACATTTGAAAAACATTTGAGAATTACGTTTGAAAGCAAGTTGAAAATAAAGGAATTTTTCAATTTGAAAATAATTTCCCCTTTTTGTTGAGAACGCTATGATTTTCAAATGATTTTCAAATCATTAGCAAACGTTTGTCGTTTGAGAAAACGTATGATTTCAAATCATTTTCAATTTGAAATCAAACCTTCGTGTTTGTTGGGTACTGTAAAAGTGGCACTGGTATTTGTTGTGTATAAATGTAGCTATCAAGGTATACATACTTGGTTATTCAAAGAGAATATGAATTTCGGTTAGTACTTAATGATTAAAACTACTATACTTATCGCACAATAAATCATAAACATTCACTACTCCAAAGTTATCAAAATCGTTTATTTTTCATAAACCAGTTTGCAAATCCAATCTATAACGACAACGAAAATTTCGTTTGCGTCACAGTCTTCTTTAACAATTTTTAAATACCATTTTGCCGTTTTTGCCGAAGCAAAGGCACCCAGGCCCTATGAGGCCCTATTTTCCACCTAGGAACTACGGGAAATTAATAATAATAATAAAGGCACCCAGGCAGAAATTACGACTCTTCTTAATATTATGTACCGCCACAACCCTGTTAATACAAAATTGTGACTTTACCAAAAATATGGTATGCAGTATACAAGAGACGAAGTTCACCAATGATTGATCTTTCTCAACCTCTCGGAGACCACGGTTGTCAATGTATATATCCCGCCCATTAATTGCATTGGGGCAAGTTATCACTCAAGCATATTTCATCTTCTTCAGGGTGATGACAAAATAATACTTAGCTATTTTGATACACATCATGCGCGCTGGTATTCCCAGCCACCTAATGATCCCCGCGGTGTTTCAATAGCGGAACAGATAGTCGAATCCGATTTTGCTGCGATTAATGAATAATTCTCAACGGCTTTGAACTTGATAACCACCCAGATAGCGTATGGTCTGAATCAGAATAGAACGCTTCAGCGCACCATTGTTACAGCTTTAGTTTATCTAAAGTATTTGATATGATTAACTACTTCATGCTGTTTAATAACATCCCGAACTCTGCTCCATCCAACGATGTCAAAAGCTGGATCGAAAATTATCTCTCTAACAGACAAGCGCTAGTTGAGGTCAGAGGGCAAAAATCAAGATTAAAATGGGCGTGCATCAAGGAGGAGTATTGTGACCTATACTCTTCAATCTTTATCTTACCAAACTCCCTGCACCTCCTTAGGATGTCTCAATAGTGTCATATGCCGATTATTGCAGCACTTTTACGAACACCACAATTCTTTCTTTTATAAATATCATTCATTGTTTTAATTATTTAATTCTTTTACTTTAAGATTTATTTGCTACCATTTCACAACTTCGGTCGTTATTTGTTGAAATGTCAAACTCAATTAAAAATTTACTAACAATTATTGTAACATATGCAAGTATATTGTCGGCAATATGCACAATAAAAGTGCTGTCTATATTAATCATGGCATTTCATTATCATCCTTTTGGGACTTCAGTGACATCGAAGACGCCATTTCACCCGACGTTAACCGAATGTCATTGGTTAATGCTCAGAAGGCTTTGCTTCAGTTGGCGGTTACAGGAGCCATAAATATCTTTTTTAAATTTTTTTCCTAAGCTTATCCCGCAAAGCTCTACACTTATCTGCAGGAGACCAGAGTCTCTGGCGGGAATCGAACCCGCAACCCCGGCAGTGACAGACTAGCTCACTACCAGCTAGCCTACCGGGGCACTCAACGTAGTTTCGGACAATCAGTGGCATTTACCCTGGCAAACCAGATCAACACTGGCACAATTAAGATCTGGGCCCTGTATCTCAAAACTACAAGTTACAAATCTACAAGTAAAATGCATTTGATAAAAAAACAAAAATTGAAAAATTGTTGTTTTTTTACTATGAAACAAAAACAAAAATTGTTTTTTTTTTTAATTTATTTCACTTGTAGAATTGTAACTTGTAGTTTTGAGAAACAGGGCCCATGTTGGAGCAGCATTCTTAACTGTTACCGAGAACGTATTGTTCACAACACCTTAAATCGTGGCATAGCCTGCCTTTAAAGACCTCTTGCTACAGTGCCTCTTTTTCACTGTCCCAATAGGCCCAACGATTCGCGGACAATAGACATTTGGTTAAGACCAACTTTCTCCCATTACCACCCAATGTCGCAAACTCAAATAATTAAAATATTTTTTTTAATTTCAGGGAAGAACTTCCGATGACAGTTGGCCTCTAAACACTGTACCAAAATTGCGACGTTTACTCGAAAAATACGGTATTCCGATGACACGATTAATAAATCATTTCAAAATAGAGTAAAACAATTTTTTAAAGCTTCAATATGAAAATTTATGAATTTAAATTAAAATTATAATCATAGATTAGTGATCATCTTCAGGGTGCGTTACCAATTTAAATGATTAGAACATTTTTATATTTAAACAGATTTTAACTACAAATAAATTATGTTATTAGAATCATTAAGAATTTACTTTAGATTTTCGATACGACCACCTCAAATCTTGATTATGCGTTCAGTTCCAACAAAAAATTAGTTGCAAACTGCTCGAATATGAAATTGAGTTATTCGAACCGGCGACATGAAATAACACCCGATGAAATAACGCCCAGTGATAGAAACCCCAATAAAATAAAATAACAGCCAAGTAAAAAATAACGAAGAAATTGTTGAAAATATACTTTAAACTAAAACACTTCACTTATTCAACATTTATATTTTTCTAGTAGGCTTTGAAAAATACTTTAGCTATTGTTTTTAAAAGCATTGAAAAAAGTTTCACATAATTCTTTTTGAACCTCAATAGTATAGTTTTGTTTAAATAAATTTAATATTATTTTTATAAAAGAAAATCCTGTGTCCAATTATTTAAAAGGATTTTCATCAGGTTATGGGCCCAGACAGAACGTTTGGGATAGAAAGCTGTTTGGTGTATATTGAATCAAAAAGAAGATGTTCAACATGGAGTCATCCTCATTGTACCAGATAGAAAAGCTGGACGAAAAAAATTATGAAACGTGGAGTATTCGATGAGGAGTATCTTAATCCATTCTGGTTTTTGGAAATATGTGAATGGTAATGAACAAATTGGTGCAACATGGAGTGCCGAAAAAGTTTTAGAGTGGGAAACAAATGATGAGAAAGCCTTAGCTACAATAATGTTAAGCGTGAAGTCGACCCAACTTAATTATATTAAAAATGTTAAGAAGTCCAAAGATGCGTGGAATAAACTTATGGAAGTTTACAAACCTAGCGGTCCAATGCAGAAAGTTTCTTTATATAAAAAGCTGTTGTTTGAATATGAAGGAGAACAAAGATATAGCTGAATATATTAATGTTTTTTGTGATATTTCCGAGAAATTAGCAGATGTCGGAATACGAATTCAAGATGAATTGCTCGTAATTATTCTACTGTCAATTCTTCCAAAGGAGTACGAAAATTTTGTTGTAGCTATGGAGACGAGGGACTCTTTACCTGTGTTAGGAACTTTAAAAATAAAGTTATTAGAAGAACACGAACGTAAGAATCAACAAAATGAGCCACCAATAGTGCAGCAAGCTTTCAGTGCAACGAAGAAGGAAATACGAAACAAAAACAATGCAAATAAGGAAATTTCAAAGGTAATGAAAGGAAATTGTTTTATATGCGGTAAAAAGGGCCATTATGTCAACAAGTGTAACTCAAAACGTGAAAATGCAAAATCTTATTCTCTCATTTCAATGGCGAAAACTAAAAAAGTAAGTAGTTCAATATCCTGGTACATAGATAGTAGAGCTACATATGTGTGCAAATCGGAATTCGTTTACAAATTTTGCAAAATCTAATGACAACATAATGTTAGCAAACAAAAAATCTATTGTGGCTGAAGGAATTGGAACTGTCAAAATTATTGTTAATAATATTGAAATTGAACTTAAAAATGTGTTATATTCCCCAGATTTAAATGGAAATTTCTTATCAGTTAGCAAAGTGGTTGAATATGGCGGTAAAAAGTAAATCTGATGAATTATTAGATTTAATACACTCGGACGTATGTGGGCCTATGAATGTAAACTCAATTGATGGGTCAATATATTTCGTGACATTCAAGAAAAATTTTCGTCTATTTTCTAAAATACAAAAGCGAAGTTTTCGAAAAATTTTTAATTTTTAAAGAGTTGGTTGAAAGACAAACAAATCGCAAAATTAAATGCCTTCGCAGTGATAATGGAGGAGAATACCTTAGCAATTAATTTTGTAAGTATTTGGAACAGTGTGGAATACAACGTCAGCTTACCGTACCTCCCCAATTTAAAAATAAAAAAAATTTTGCCAATTGGGACTTACATATTTCATAATGAAATAAAACCCAAGGAAAAAATAAAATAAGAACCAATGAAATAACACCCAAAAAAATGAAATAAGACCCAAATTTGGTATGTTTTTTGGAATTCAATGATTTTCTTGTAATTCAATTAAGTTGCTACTTGGAATATTTTGAAAAGGTAAAGGATGTATGTTGAAAACGTGAAAAGAGGGAGAGTGAAGAAGAAAATCCTTGCAACCGGCTGAAGAATGGATATACAAAGAAGCTTTAGTCAGCGAAGCCGGTGTTTGTTATACCATAGAGGAGATAATCCTTGTACACACGAAATAACACCCGATGAAATAACGCCCAATTAGAAAAATGAAATAAGCCCCAATAAAATTGCAAAATTTGGAGATTGGGCCTAATTTCGTTTTTTTTTTGGTTTTATTTCATATTTAAATTTGGGGTAATTTCATTATGAAATAAAGCCCAAAGAAAAAGCTAACGGGTTTACAAATTGGTTATTTGAGGGCCACTGATCTGCAGAAATAAAGTACGGGAGACTGTTTTTTCTGTACGGGAGACTGTGTTTTTCGGGTGATGGTGCTGACTCCTGGTAAATGTATATCTATAACGTTTCCTAAAACTATTTATCGGTATGCGGTTAATTTAACGCCAGAATCTGTCTGCCGTTTTTAGTATTTATAAAATTTTAAGTAATTTCATTAAAAACCTGGCAATAACTACGACATTTCACGATATAGCAGAGAAAGTTTGGAAAAAGTCGAAAACCTGGGTCTAGAGTATAATTTTCTAGCGCCCTAAATTATAAAAAATAAAACATTTTTATAAAAGGTTTACTAAACAAATTTTTGTAGAAAATCAGTTTCATAAACCGTTTATAAGCCTGTTTTTTTATAACACAGGCTGTAAGCCGTAAGAGTTTAAGTTGCGCTGAATCCGTGAACCTGCCTTCAGGTTAAGATATCTTAGAGAAGGAACAAGATATTACAAAGGTTAAACATTTATTTTAAAGATTATTGGTAGGATTTTCTGACGAAATAACAGGTTTTTATAAATATGTAAAAATGAATTCTCGCAGTTATCACGTTTCGAATAATGCGATCACCAGGGTTTTTTTTTAACTATAAGCTAAAAAACCTAATGCGATGGAGAAATTCTGAGTAAAGATTAGGATTCAGCGAAAATCAAGCTCTTGGAATTTTCTGATTTGTACGGTTTGACACAGTGACTGGTTTCGATACAACACTATTGAACTCTTACTACTTTTAACACGATTTCGTTATAATACGAAACGAGTTGATCGTCTTTTAGGAGAGTCAACTGTATTTATAATTTCGTTTTACCCAAAAATTCCTTTTAATGTATATATTATTTTAGCTTATGCAGTACATATACAGTTAAATCCTTCACGAACGGACACTGAAGTGACCATTGAAATTTGTCAGTACAATTGGGATATCCTTTCCAATGAATTCAATGCTCAACTTGCAAAACGATTCCGGGACCAGGCAATACTGTCCGTCAAAAGAGGGTTTCCGTTGAAGAAGATTACACTGTAGTACGTTTCTTATAGCAATTATTTTATAATACATAAACAAAATATATTTTTATTTTTTTGCTTACAACAGTCTGTATTATTTTATTTAGCTGTTTTAAACTTTCAGTTAGTGCTGGGATACTATCGATATTTTCTACTATCGATATTTATCGATAGTTCAGATTTCACTATCGATATATCGAAATTACTATCGACTGAATGTTTGTACTTGTACAGGAAAACTTTAATTATTTTTTATAAGGCCTACAGTCCGTTGTTTTTATCACTTTATTGAATGTATGAGACGTATGTATATACGCACGATATTTTAAAAATTGATAAGTACCTTTCTGAAGGAACCGAAGTAACAGGGAATATAAGATATTCCATTGCAACTTTAAAACATTTTCTAAATTTTAAACCCAAAAAGGCAATCAATCTAGCGGACTTATCCTCTAATGGACGTTCATTGTTTTGTCCTTTGCTTGCAATTGCATTTGGATTTGCATTTTTTTTACAACATTACAAAAATATTTAACATGTCAGTCCTTCTATAAACATGTACAAATTTCGACTTAAAGGCCTTTAATTAGCAGTAAAAAGCACTGCTAAGCAATCCATACCACTTGCCATTCTTGTTGCTTGTATTCATTGCTGTAATTCAGCGCGAATCAATAATAGCATGTAAAAATTTGCGGAAAAACAGTGTGTGTATAGCTGCTGTTAGATGTCTTCATAGCTGTATTTTAAGTTATAAAAATATCGATATTCATATTTTTCCTATCGATATTTTCGATATTTTACGACTATCGATAATATCGATAGTGTCCCAGCACTACTTTCAGTACTTCTTGTACGTAGTAAAAGAATGAAATATTGTACTATTTTTTGTTGGCAATTCATTTGTTTATAATTGATGTTGCTATTTTATTTATGAGTGGGCAGAGAATGAATGTCTTAAACTTACGATAATAATTTTATATTATATTTTTTTGTTGACTTGACCGCTCAAAAGGCTACAGCAGTCAGTCGCTTGTATTACTCATTGATCACTTAAGGAATTCCATTTAATCATCAATATCTTATTTGTTTTTTTTTTTTTTTTGTTCTTAGTGGAATATTTTTTCCCGTTACACATTTTCTTTTGTTGTTTGTGTTTTTTGTTTAAATTTTTACTTTTCTTAAGCAAATTGAAATTTTTTCATTAAGTTTCTTGTTGGTATTGTTGCCATAATTGCTAAGAATGGAAGTGTTTAAATCTGGTTTAAACTATGCCAAAAGTAGAAAAAATAATATTAAACAGATAAGGATGTTTTAAATATGAAAAACAGCTTATCCAATTTTGCGCCAGTAAGTCCAATTCTTAAAGTTCCAGTTTTGTAAATAAAAAATAAAAAAACTTTTCTACGTTTTTATTTCTGGGGAATGAATGGTTTTTAACCAAAATTGTGAATGCCGTGAAAGGAAAACAAATTTCTTTTAATTATATCAGAAAATAAATTCCGTTCTGTAAAGGATGTATATTCATACATATGAATAAGAACATTGGGCTTCTATGTGTATCCGACTTTTATTGGCCCAGTTTGTATTTAATATATAAATACTTGAACAGTTTTTTTGTCGCTGGAACTTAAGCATCTTATCGTCCACCAATTTTAATAAGAGAAATATGGTTTTAAAGCTATTTTTGTGTAGATATGCACAATATAAATAATTGCTTTATATTCACATACGTATGTTCAAACATTTATTAATGGTGATTGAAAATACCAATGCTTTTTGTTGTTTTTCTTTTAAAAAATCTTAATTTTTCAAGAAAGTCGCTTTCTAAGAAAAAGTAAATTTGCAAAAAGTACCGTTTTTTAAAAAAGTACGTTATTCAGGAAGTACATTTATTTTATTATATTTAAAAATTAATTACAGAGATTATTTAAAATCTGAATACTATATAAATAATTATATAATATGTATTTGTATAATAAAAGAATATTACATACATACATATTAAAAATGTTGCGATTGCTACTGTGTTCCTGTACTTTGCGTTAGATGGACAGACAACCAGCCAGCCGGACGGACGAACTTCGTTATATCGACTCAGAAAGTGATACTAAGACAATCGGTTTACTTTATGGTGGGGGTAGGATCAACATTTTTTTAGTGTAACATACATCAGCACAAACCCCTTTTCTCCACTTTTGTGGTGTAGGTATAAAAATGTGAATTTGATGTGGGGCAGTGCCGTTTTATTCAAGAAATTAAGTTTGTACAAAATACAGGAAATACTTTTCTGTCTGTTGTCTAAATCATAGATTTTGTAAAAAATTCTTTAGTAACTTTCTTACTAAAAATTTTGTAACTTTTAGTGGTGAAAAGTTGACAGCACTGGTTTATAGTAAAGGAACTTACACCAAACTTGTCACGTGACAGTTCTAAAGTGGTAGGGACCGGTGCTAGTTCTAACACTTTTTATGAAGGGCCCATAAACGAATTTTTTTTAATTTTGGTTTATTTTATCTATCGGGCCTGTTCTGAAAATCACATGATTTCAAATCACGCGTTTTTGAAATCACGCGTGCGATTTTGTGGTGTTCTGAAAGTCATACCGTTTTTGTCTTTCTCGGTGTGCTTTCGGCAATTGAAGATCACACCAAGCACACAAAAGCGGGGCACTAAAATATCACACGTGTGATTTTAGTAGGCGCATGTGATTTGAATAAAAGTGATTTGCAGAACAGGCCTGTATATAATAAAAATTAAATATTGTGTGTTGCTGATCGCATAACTTGAGAACGGCTTGACCGATTTGAAATGATCGCCATGGTCCAACTTACCCGCCCACTTTTTTTGATTTACCTTAAATTAGAAAACAGCTCCATAGATTTCACTAATTGTTCTTTCAAATGTTCGTATTAATCCATTTTAAGTTTTCATCGATAGAAAAATTTACCACGCCTACTTTTACGCCCATTTTTTCTATTTATTTGACCGATTTGGACGATTTTTTTCTTTAAAATGATCGCTATGTTCCAACTTAGGTTTTTACGGAAATAAAATATTGCCCCACCCACTTTTACGCCCACTTTTTCGATTTAACTAAAATCAGAAAACGGGTCCATCGATCATTAGTAATCAAGTACCGAGCGAAGCCGGAGCGGCCAGCTAGTTATTTAATAAAAATTATTTTTCCACCGAGTTTTTTTTTAACAAAATGCCACAAATATATAATCTAAACCATACTTCAAGTCAACTATACTATGTCTTAACTCAAGTATAATCTAGTCTTTAACCTAGTATTTTTCAAACGAATTTTAGAGTATAAGACGACCAGTCTAAAAACTAGTTTTTTGTAAATTTTCAAAGAAAGCTATGTACTTGTTTTTACAAAACTCTAAAGTGTAGTCTAATCTACCTCTCAGTCTCTAATATAGTCTTAAGTTTAATACATAAAACTTCTCTCAAAATATCAGATTGCTTTTTTCATAACCCCGAAAATTAACAATTTTATTATTTTTCTTTTTCTAAATTAAGTTTATATAAATTGTAAACATATATATACATACATACATATTTATATTTTGCGAGACAATTGCTGATAAATTCAACAAATACAAATAGTTTGCGTTTGTAATTATCATGTGAGTTTATTTAGGCTGCCAGTGGAATGAAGTGCAAATAGAAGATGCTTTTATAACAAAAAATCGACAGATATATCTTTAACAAATCGACAGATTGTCTATCTATTGGTTTAGAAATTTAAAGAAGAAAAAAAAAACTTGAAAATACATTTTGTAAGTATGTATTTCAAAGAGCAATTCTAAAGATATTCTACTTTTAGTATTATAAATATTTTAAAATGTCAACAAATTCCGCTTTAGATATAATTAATAAATTTAAAAAGGTTGTAGTTTTAGTCTACACTATCATTGGCAAAAGTAAAATGCTGAATAGGCAGATATAATTTTTTTAGAGCAAATATTCTAAAAGAATATATGGACGCAAATGTATAAATAAAAGAGATAATTACTTAAGTTGATAAAAAATAAATAGTTTTATTAAAAAAAAAAATAAGAATTCATACAAAGCAGAAAGTTTATAAAAAAGATTTTTGTTTAATATGAAAACTTTATTGCAATACATACATAGTTTCTTTTAATGTGGCTTAAATTTAGCTTTAGTCATTACCGCAGCTAAAAAAAGTCTTTGTTTAATATGATTTTTAAGTCTTATATTTTCTAAATGTAAAAAGTGGTTGTGCAATTCGTAATATTATTATTAAAACCACAAAATGTTTAAGAAAATTGTTTTTTTCAATTTAAATAGATTTTTTCATTTAAATTTGAATTATAATACAAAATTTACATCTCATTTTTTTTTTTTAAATTACTGTATGTATAAGAAATTAATATGTATAACAAATTCACTTCCTATTTGTTTAATAATTGTATTAATTTATTTGTTTATGATTTTAATATTTTTCTTAAATTTTGCTCTTTTGTACATATATTTACGCTAAAGTTTAAGCACTGATTAGGTAACACATATATATTATTTATTAGCCATTGTATCAGTGAATATTTGTGGCGGCACTACGATAAACGTTGTCAAATTCATGTGGTCAGTTGTTTAAACGCCCAATTTTATGCGTTTACTTGAGGGTTACACGATCAAATTTTGCCTATCAAGTTTTAATACACTCACACTTTTTTAGGATAAAAGCGAAAAGCCAACCATTATTAAAAATTACCCAATATTATTGAACTTGCCTATTTGTTTTTTATTTAAAGCCACTGCAGTTGAACCAAATACTTTTAGATAGGGATTGCTGTTCGGTTTTAACCGAAACCGAAACCGCGGTTTTAAATGCCTAAAAACCAAAACCGAAAACCGACAAAAAAACCTCGGTTTTAGCTTTAACTTTAACAATGTATTTATGCTTAAAGAAATTGCAAAAACTTTATACATAACAGCCTTCAACAATGACAAGGTAATTCAAAATTCTTAAAATTCAAAATAAGTACTAAGAAGAACAAATGTTATCTTTATAACTCTTAAGTACACACCTTATTTGTGAGGCATAAACTGCCACCTGGGCCACTTGAATTTTGTATGGAGTTTCTTGTGGCTATAGAAAAAACTCACACTAACGAACCCCTGGGCAAGGCTTTGAGGCTGAGTTTTATAGCTATAGCAGGAACATTTTGTTGGGAAATAAAATAATTTTTCGAAAAAACAGAAAAGGAAGAATTCTTATGTGTTGTGTATGCCTTTTGAAACGTTTCATTTTGATTTTATTTACTGCAGTGCATATATTATAGGGAAGGGCCTGTCCAGGCCCAGGTGGATACAATATGCACAAAATTTTCATTTGGCCAGTTGCGGAATTGAGGAATACATAAAGTTTCGTTCTAATATACTTAATAATTATATAAAAAAAAAACCAGAAAAAGTCAAAATATGCCTGGCCAGGCCCAGGTATACACTTAAGGGCGAATAAAAGTACCTGAACTGAAACAATTAAAAAACTTGCAAAAAAAATATATATGTTTATGAAAGAATTTAACTTTGATATTTTTAAAACCGAAAACCGAACCGAAACCGGCCGGTTTTAATCATTTTAAAACCGAAACCGCGGTTTCACATTTTTACGGTTTTTAGCAAACTCTACTTTTAGATGCTTCACATTTTGTTTTCTAACAGTCCAAACTTCATAAAGAGTTTTATTGTCTAAACTTCTTGATGAACATCATTTATCAAATATGCTGACGTTGACATACATATCTTTCAGAAACTGCATTTTGATGAGGTGTATATGTAACTGTAAGCAGTTTCTAAATAACACATTCTTCTAAATATTGGTTAAATACGTTATTGATATATTCTCCACCATAATCACTTCTAAGAACCATAATTTTACGACCTGTTTGACGTTCTATCATGTTTTTAAATGTTTTAATTTTTTCAAATGCTTCACTTTATTCTTTTAAGAAATTATGTATATCCAAATCCTTCTTGATTTATCGTATTTAATATGACAAAAAATATTTTGAACCGCAAACGGATTCTACGTTCATTGGACCACACATACATATATGAATGAATAATATCAAGGACTTCATCACTTTGTTTTGGAAATAATCAGCCTTAATGTGTTTGGCGTATTTAAAATACGCCTACGACTGTTTAGTAATAGATTAAAGGAAAAAAGTTCACGTTCTCTTTAATCTATTACCAAACAGTCGTAGGCGTATTTTAAATACGCCAAACACAATAAGGGTGAATAAGCTATGAAATTTACCAACCATACAGGTTTTATAACATTCTATATTTTCTTATCAAAATAATTTTTGGGAATACAAAATTTTAATTTTAAAAGATTTTGTTATTCGTGCTTAATTCCCAATTTTTATTATTGATAAAAACACTGAAATTTATTGTGAAATGCGCATAGGAATAGCTTATCCCATCAACAATAAATTTCAGTGTTTTTATCAATAATAAAAATTGGGAATTAAGCACGAATAACAAAATCTTTTAAAATTAAAATTTTGTATTCCCAAACATTATTTTGATAATAAAATGGCAGTGCACGGCCTGAAAAAACTTAACTGGCAACATGCTTTTGAAATTTGTTTTTGTTTTCATTTTGTTTTTCTTAACCTACTTACAACTACAATTAATGTTGGGAGAATTCTAATCAATTGTAGTGGGAAATGTAAGATGAGATAAACTTACTGTTTATTGTTGATTTTGTTGATATTGACTTTGATATTGTTACAAGTAGAACTGTTGCTTATAAGTCTTATACGTTTAACAGTTTTATTTGGTTTAATATCTTTAGTTTTTCTAAAAACTTTATGGATGAAGTTTCCTGACGATCTGGCCTAAGCAACCAGTGAAATGCGCATAGGAATAGCCTTTCCCATCAACAATAAATTTCAGTGTTTTCATCAATAATAAAAATTGGGAATTAAGCACGAATAACAAAATCTTTTAAAATTAATCTATATTTTCTTTTATCAATTTTAATTCATTACACATTTCTTTATTGTACAACTCATTTAAACGTTAGTAACTGAAATGGCCCAAACTTCTATGCCTTTCCCTTTGCATATATTAAATTCATGACAGCCAACGTAATAGTATCGTAACAATTTTTAAATGGTGTAAAGAACTTGCGATTAGAACACATATGGCTTGTGGCACCACAGTATATAAGTATGCATACCAGGCTGATGAGTTTGTATTACTTTGGGCCATAGCGAATAAAGAAAATGATTTGTCTTAATTTTTAATTTAAATTTATTTGCGTAGTGACCTTTCATTCCACATAATGTGAATGATTTACACGAATTTTATTATTATTGTTGCTGGATTTTTCTTTCTTTTCTGCATCAAATGATTGTTGATGATTTATTAAAGGGTTGGTAACTTAGCAAGAGCAAGACGATTAGTATACGAAGGAAGGTTAAGCGAATTCCATGGTAGACCGCAAAGACAAATCCAAAAAAAAACCGCTTCTGTACGGATTCATTACTTTTGTTTTGAACTTAGTTAAAAGAATCCCATACAATCGATCCATACTTCAGTGTAGGTCTTACAAGGGACATGTACAGTTGCTGCGTAATATAAGGATCAGTGAACTATTTTGCCCAGCGTTAAATAAAACCAAGCACGCCTCTTGCTTAATTAACCGTCATAGAAATATGCAAAATAAAATTAAGTTTCGAGTCCAGCAAGATATCCAAATCTAGAATAAAAATTACTTTCTCTAATGAAAATCCATACAGATAATAGTTTGTGTTCACATGACTTCTTCTAAAAAAACACATATATTTGCATTTTTCCCCAGTTAAGTTTAATCAAGTTCAGATTGAGCCATATATACATAGCATCCAATTATGATTGCAGCTGAGAAATTGTGTACATCGTATGCATACATTAAGATATTAGAACGTTCGAGTATCTGCGAAAGGTCGTTAATGGCACTCCAAATTTAACGTTAATATTTTTTGAAGTAGTATTTTTGAAACGTACACATTACTTTCGGTTTATCTGGTATTATTGACTTTATCGAAAGCCTTATTAAAGTCGGTGTAAATAGCATCGGTTTGTTTTTGTTGAACAAAGCCGCGATTCACCAAAGCTGCATAATATAAGTAATAGTTTAGCGAACTTTGCGGAAACCGTGTTGTTCATGCGTCGATAATTTTTTATATCAAATTTGTATAAAGGAAGAATAAACGAATATTTTCATATTTTTGTGAAATACCTATATTTTATCGAACTATTAAAAATCAGTTTTAATGGAGTAGCCAAAGCATCAGCACATTGTATTAAAATACAACTTAACTATGGTACTTTTTTGAAATTCAGCGCTTTTAGGGAGTAAACGGGTAAAGCCTGTATTTTGGAATATTTTGTCACCGCATCTATCTTTTAAACCAATAAACATAGAAATAATAAAAGTACCAAAAGGGGGAAGTACGGAAAATTGAATTATATTCTTTAGCTTTTTTTACAACTGGTACTTTCTTTAATTATAGTTAATATTTTACTTAAAAACATAAAATTCAACATGCAATGTCCTGATTGGATTACAGGCGCGGATTCAGGAAATTTCCCCCCCCCCCGTAAATTATAAAAATATGTTTTGTTAATTTCGATAATACAAGAATTCCCAATAATAATATTTTTTTTTAATGTACAAAATTTTTGGAAATTCCAGCAAGGTTTTTTTTGTTTTTTTTTTATGGAATCTCTAACGAAATTTTCAATAAGTATCCATATCTTAATCCTAATAGTTATTTATTAGATAATTCCAAAGAAACATCTAGTTTACCGTATTCAATTACTTATTATTCTACATTCAATCCCAGCAGGTGACTTCTAATTATATCCAAAGACTAAACGTTTGACTTGATAATGTGTGCGGTTAAATAATTAAAAAGCCTTAGTATTTCCAATGTTTATGTACATATTTATGTGTTATAAGTATCAAAATTCTATTCGATAATTTTTGACAAAAGCACGGATTTTGCTGGGAAAAGCCAAATATCCTTATCTTTAAGATATTTCAACATACAACAAAAAGTTTTTAGGGAAGAATTTATCAGCTTTTTTGTAAACGCATTTGAAGAGGCTTCAATAGTTTATAAATCTTTGACAAATTTTGTGTAGGAGATGGAGCAGATGGGTGTCCTCTGATATCAGCAGAAAATGGAGCTGTTCAAAATTTCTGGAAAAGCGACAAATGCGAAACAAACGCCTTGCTATTCCCATAAATCGAACAACTCAATTTCTAAAAGCAATAAAGTGCCATAAATACAAAAAGTTGTATCATTTGTTAAAGGCCGAAGAACAATTTAAAGCGATTTTTTAAAAAGTTAAAGTTATTTGCGTTCAAATCGAGGTTCCAATCGAAATGCTGAAGATAACTACCGAGTTGTAGGTTACATTCCTCTTATTGAATTTATTTAAGAAGATCTCATAACAACTTTCCCAATAGATATCCCAAATGTATTGAACATACCTAAGCTTCTACCTCAAAGTGTAAAATGCTTTAATAAACTGTGATGAAGATATCCACCCAAATCTAAGAAAAATATTTCAAATTTTCGTTTCAATGCTCGTCAGTAAAGCTACGAGCGGGTGGTCCTACCCTTCGTCGAATAAAAACATGGCTCAGATCAACAATGACAGAAGTAAGACTGTACTGTCTAAATTTGCCTCACAAGGAAATCATAAATTGCTTATTTAAAAAGATTAATGTATGTATATTGAACTGATCTTATATTTTTAATAAGGGAAATGACTTTTTTTGGACAAAATTTCTTCACCCCGCCACGCAATAGGCAATTTAGTAATGATAATAAAAATAATTTTTTTAGGCCATTTTGGCCAAAAAAGTTTCCGTACCAAATGCAATTTCTAAAGCTCTTCAAAAAAAATTTTTTTTTTTTTTATTTTCCATACACATTATATATGTATGGTACATTTATTGTTTATATATGCTATATATTTTAGCCCCCATATTCATAAATGATTATAAAATTTAATAAACTTTTATTAAGGAAAATTTTCATAGAAAATTTGGGTTTCAAGCCTTTATTAAATTTAAAATATTTCTATGAATACAGGCATAAATACATAAAATAAGCAACTGTATAACAAAAATGTAAAGCTATTTTTTGGGTTTAATGGAATACATCATACATCATTTCTCAATATTTTTTCACGGTCTATACGGCTATGCGATGAAGAATTTGATATTCGCAAAAATTGCAAAAAGTACTTACCCTAATACACATATTATTTTTAATAAACTTTTAAAATCAAATTTTTTACTTTTTTGTATCATACAAAATATTCCCCTCCTAAGGCTCAAGCTGGATCCGCGCCTGTTGGATTAGAACCTGAGTGAATTTTTTGGTACTTTTTTGTTCCTTAACTGGTATTTTTTATACCCTCCACCACAATTAGTTGTGAAGAGGGTATATTAAGTTTGTCATTCCGTGTGAAACTTTTTTATTATTCATCTCAGACCCATAAAGTATATATATTTTGGGTCCTTGAGTAATTCTAAGTCGATTTAGCCATGTCCGTCTGTCTGTCCGTCTGTTGAAAACACGCTCACTTTCGAACAACTCAAAAGAAATGAACAAACTTGGTGCCAAATTGCTTGTAGTTATCCCAAGCAGTTTGGGATTGAAATCCAGCCAAATCGGTTCAGTAGGACCAGAGCTATGGATCAAAATGTGGAACCACCACCTAAAAAAATTGATAATTTTGTTACAAAAAATAACATAAATGCTAGAACAAGGCACGGAATGATATACGATTTTGCAAAAATTTGTTTTATTTGACTGGAAATCACGCTGTTAAATTTCGTGAAGATCCGTCCATAATTTACCCTAAGCCCCATATAAACACTACTCCCGGAAAACACTTTAGTACGCCTTAAACCGTAAAAAATAACGCTAGCGTAACAAAATTTGGTACGTCACAGTTCTCTAGGACTAGAAATGATACTGTGAAATTTCGTGAAGATCGGTACATAATTTACCCTAGCCCCATAGAAACCCTACTCCCGGAAAACAGTTTAGTACACCTAAAACCATAATTTATAATGCTAACATAACAGAAATTGGTACTTCACAGTTTTAAAGGACTAGAAATGACGCTGTGAAATTTCGTGATGATCGGTCCATAATTTACCCTAGGCCCCATATAAACCCTACAACCGGAAAACAGTTTAGTCGCCTAAAACCATAATTAATAACAAATCGTCACAGTTTAAGATAATAATAACATCATACAGATATTACTCCTTAAACATTCGAAGTGTCGGATCAAAGATTCGGCACAGCCGAATATAGCACTCTAACTTGTTTAATTTCCGTTAGGGAAAAAAATACAAGGGAAAAATTATTCACGATAGAAATAAAAATTAAACATGCAATGTCCTAAGCGGATGAGAATAACTGTTTGGTACTTTTTTGTTTTACAACTGGTCGATTTTTTATTTTAGAAACATAAACTTTGGCATATAAATAAATATGTCCACGAAAGAAAGAAAGACGCTCACGATGTAGCGGAAATAATACTAGTTTTATAAAAAGTTTTATTTAACAGTTGAAGAACAGCCGCGAATAAGGTTGTAAATGACAAAATAATTAAGTTCAGGAGAGGAAGAAAACGTTTTTAAAAGGCAGGATTACTTATTTTTAATTTTTTTTTAGATTATCAAAATTATTGATAATAATAACTTGTATGCAAAATATCAAGAAATTTGAATTTAAAATAACATTAAAATTTACAGTTTATAACTTTTTTAGAGGAAACCCGTTTCAGATCCACAATAGCGATGTCAATTAAAACGTTTTTCCACTACGCAAGCAGCTTTTAAAACTTTATTCCAATTTCCGAAACCATTAGATTGTATAATTTTTTTAGTAACTTACAACGTTCTTTTACTAGATGACTCTTTGTATTCGCATTTTGAAAAGGTAAAGGTGCATAATTTTGGATGATATGATGTTTAAACAATGTAAGGGAGTAATGTTAACGATAATTTGCAACAAAAAAAAAAAAGATTTTGTAAAAAGTGTGCTACAGTTGATGGGAAAATTTTTTAAAACGAATGAAAAAAAATAAATAAAAAACAAGTATGAAAGTATAATCGGTCAAGCCCGACCATATGGTTCCCTACACCACAATATTTAAAAAAAGAAGAGAAGTTTTTTTCTATGTTTTAAATTTCATTAAAATTTTTTAGATATTTTTGGGGAGGCACAAATTGCCCCCTATCTCCACCGGTACATAGCTTATGTATCTATATAAATATAGATAGATCTATGTTTAAAATTTCATTAAAATTGGTTTGATAGTAGACACAAAGACCCTATTCCGGAAAGCAGTTTGTATGGAGGCTAGGTATATGAAATTATGAACCGATGGTCTATGTGCCAATTAGAACCTACATATATACCAAATTTCATCAAATTATCTTCAAAATTGTACTTTGCGCACAAGGTTACATGGACAACCAGCCTGCCAGCCAGCCGGACGGACATCGGTAGTATGGTATACTTTAAGGTAGGTCTTGGACGAATATTTTAAGGTGTTACACACATCAGCACAAATGCATAATACCCTGTACACTATTGTGGTGTGGGTATAATAAAATAAGGCGACCAGATTTTGAAAATAAAAATAGAGGACATAAAGAAAAAAAGTAAAAATATTTTTTGATTTCAAGATTTTTTTACATATTTTACAGACAAATTTACATTCCCATATTAATAAATGTAAAGAAAATTTAAAAAGAATTACATATGCAGACCTGCGAAATCCACTTTTTAAGTAAATTGAGATTTGATGCTGTGTGGTAGAGAAATATTTGCCTCGTGTGTCAAATCAACTATATTTTTGGTTCTCCTCTCAAGCAGTAAATAGGAAAAATAAAAAGTTTTTCCTGTAAAATTTGTTGAAAGGGAGTTAGCAGGTTTGCATATTAAGCCGACGATGTATAAAAATTTACATTTACTAAACTTAAACTTTAATAATCATTGCAAAAAATTATTCAAAATTTTATACTGCAAGTGTATGAGAGTCCAGTAGAGTATGAACAGAACAAGCATGGCACAACATTTTATATACGATTGCACAGAAAAAACCGTTGATCACCGTGAAATAAAATTTTTTTTTTAATTTATAAAAATAAAAGCAAATATTGGTCATGCTTTTAAAAATAAAGAGGACAAAGATGACAGATAATGAAAAAAAGATGATAAAAGAGGACACAAATTTTATAGAGGACAGCCAGTTAAAAAAGTGGATTGTCCTCTAAAAAAGAGTACGTATGGTCACCTTAAATAAAAACTTAAAATATTTATGTTGTTTAGGAAAAATATTTAACAAGTATTTTTCCAACAGTTTTATAATACATAATCTTTTTTTTAAATGTTGGAAATTTACTATGGGAGCTTAAGGCCGAGTCACATAGAATACTTTGTACTTTATACGTCGCTTTATTAACTGACCACTAAGTTGATATAAAGGTTTTCTTATGAGCTGTTGTTCCATATCGTATGTTTGTTTCCGTTAACGCAAAGTACTAAAGTTGGGCAATTTTAACGTAGATATGTACGTTGATGTATTGAAAGCTATCAGTGTTTAGTGTCATCAAAAATAAAATAAAATAAAATTATCTCGTTCTTAATAAAATATCCGTCACAATAAAATATCCGTTTATTGTGTGCCACTCCTCCGTTATTACGTTAGATTCTGGTAAAAAAGCAACGTATTAAAGATTCTATGCGACTAGGCAAGGCGAATTTAATTTTCAGAGGAATGTCAAAAGTTGCTTGTGAATGCAACAAATAAAATACAATATTGTGTTTTTGGTGTTGTTACTTACTGTAGTATCCCCACCGCCTTGCGACTAGGCCCATAACATTTATTTTTTTATTTTCACTAAAAAAAGAATAACAAAAAATTTAATAAAACAAAATAATATTTTAAATTTTTTGCTTTGAAATTTATTACACAGATAACTATAAGATAGCTATTTGCCATCGGAAACTGATTTTGGCCGGATTTGAGTTGGCATATTTTGAATATATTTATGTAGGCTCTCGATATACAATCATTGATTTCTACGTTTTTTATTTAAAATTTGTTGACGTCTTTACCAAAATTGTAAAAAATAAAAAACATGGGGGTGTAAAAGTTAAGTCCATTAATATTGAGGGCCAATGTTTTTCGGTTATTTCAATGATTTGTTTTGATTTTCAAAAAGCAATGAAGAAAATAAAATTGATGTTTTCGACAACAAAACTAAAGAAAAATACATTGTAAAATAAAAGTCATGCGCAGATACCCAACTGGGAAGAAATTGTTGTATGCGTCTTTAAACTGGGTATATTATTAGTATTGGACAGTCATCTTAATACGGTCGTACGAGCGACAGCTATAATAAATGAATGAATAATAATATTCTTTCCCTCCAAAATTAGCAAACAAAATTATTCATAAAGAGAAATTTAAATTAATTACATACATGCATACAATTGCTAAAGCAAGCAAAAATTATTATATAGAAATTTTACTCCTACGGAAATTATTGTGAAAAGTGTGTATAAAATATTTAAAAAAGAATTTAATGGCCAAGACATTTATATAAATTATATGACTTTGCCAGAATTTAGAGATCAATGTTGACCAATTTAAATTTGCACAGAGGTTAAAATTAAAAAAAAATGTTTGTATGTGTATGTGAAATGTTATTCTATGTTTGGAAAATAATGCATAGTTTATAAGTGTAGCATATAAATCGTTTCTGCTCAATTCTAAATCGTATTTTGTCATATTGCGTTCATAAGAAACCTAAGTATACAGGGGTGTGCTGGAAATCGAAAACGTAAAACGGAAGAATTTTAAAAGTCGTTTTTTAATAAGATTTCTGTAATAAAAGAATGTTATGACAAATATTATACAAATAGCTCTCTATTAAACAGAATTTTATAACAAAAATTATAAACATTATTTCAAAAGTGTATTAAAAACAACTTCCGAATTCTTGCGTGTTACATTTCCGATTTCCAGCACACCCCTGATAAACATTCTTTTAAATCGTTTAAAAAGTTTTAGGTGTATAATGTCAAATCATATTTTTAATGCGAATAAAGAATTAAGGGGGTAATTTTGTTGTTCACTTCACCTTGCGTTGAGAAAATTTTCATATAAAATTTTTTGAATTTTCAAAATTTCAAAAAATTTTATATGAAAATTTTCTCAACGCAAGGTGAAGTGAACAACAAAATTACCCCCTAAGAAACTTATTATGTTTAAGTAAAAACAGGGTCATCATTTAAATAAAAAAATTTGTAAAATTCAGTTATAATGAATATAAAAAATAAATATAAGTCCTAAAATCGACTTAGAACTACTTCCTAAGCCAGTTAACTGTGCGCCAGCTGGCTAGCTGCCTGATCGTGGTATATCTGGAATAATTATGTAAATTCAGAAAATTGAATTTTGAGTCGCTCCAATATATATATTCAATATATTAAAATTAAATTTTCTGAATTTCCATAATTATTCCAGATATACCACTTATACGGTCCTAAAGAGGACCCCTTGAAGCAACATTTCCATATAGTGTGTTGCTAGTAACATTCCCTATTTTTCCAAAATGGTCACTAATCTTCCCCAGAAATTTCCGTAAAAAACGAGATTTTTCAAATCTGAATATCTGAAATTCCAAAATTATTTTAGATATCCCACTACCTGAATCCTATAAAGATCTATATTCTTATGTGCAACCTGTTCCATCGACCTAAAAATCGTCCTAAATACACTTTTTTCTATAACAGTAGCACTGTTAAGTACAATGTTAACTGAAAATAGTTGCTGTTAAGAAATTGTGGTGGATGTCTCCGCTAGTTAAATACGTATTTATCTTCACACACATTTAAGTTTCCCGTATTTCCCATTTTGGTACTATTTTTCCCCACCATTAAAGTATCAAAAAATTGCAGTATTGTAGTGGGGGCTTATAATTTAGTACGAATATGTCAATGAATGCAGAAAATGTTTTTAAAAAAATTACCAAAAATAGTTACAATCTTCACCCCTTAACGTTCGAATTTGTATTCGTATTTTTTGATAAGTTTCGAATGTGGTATTAACTTTATTTCAAGGTATATTGGTTCAAAAGATAGATGGGGTGACAAAAAAGTACCAAAACTCAGGGTTCCCCCTTTTTTTCCCTAAAAGAGCCGAATTTTAAAAAAGTACCAGCCACCTGTGCGTTTATTTTTCAAAGGAACTACGATAAGTATTACAGTTTTTTTTTATCTCTTTTAATTTTGGAGACATAAGGTTATCGAATTTACCTGTTTTTACCCTTAGTGGACCGATTTGGGGAGAGACCAACCGACCGAACGTCCATAACTCGAAAACTAAGCGTTTGCGCCAATTTTTTATTTAATTTTTTCTTCTTATTTTTCAATTTTCTATCACCCTAGGTACTTTTTTTTATTTGGAGCTGCGTCGGTAAACTAGATTTGTTCTCAATTTTATACCTATATATAGATTATTACTACTTCTTGTTTTTTTAAATTATTTTTCCTATACTATTTTTAAATAGAATTTTTTGTGAAATATATATTAAAATTCCTTTTAATTAAGCAGATATATTTTATAAAAATTCAGCAGATTTTTAGCATATATTTTTTTGTACAAATTCTCCATATTTTTAGAAAATTATATATATTAAAAATTTTATGTTTTTACTAAGGACCCTAAATAATAATGCTCATTTATCAGGTACCAAAAAATTGACCACTTTTAAGAAATATTCTAAAAAATTTCTCATAATTATTATGTATAATGAAAATAAATATTTGTTTAACATAACTATTATATCCAACTAATATATTTTTAAAATTGGCTCATAACTATTATGATCGATAAATATTTATTTCTCTTATAGATAACTATTACTAAAGATTTATATTGTTTTTATTTACGATAATAATTATTTTGAATATTTTCTTGATACATATTAATTCTTTTATTTTTGCAGATTATACATGTGCATATATACATACAGTGGTGGATTTAGGCCTAGGCCCGTGAATGTAAGAATGTAAGGGGAATTCAAATTCGAAAACTGATTTGGCCAAGTTTTACTTTAAACGAATACGAAATTCATATTAAATTATACATATTAAGTAATGCAATTGTTGAATTTACTTCTTAATTAGTAAGTTGATTTAGATGGTTATCGATTCTGATCACAAATTAATATGTACATACATATATAATATTTTTCTTATAGAATTTTTTTTTTTGAGACGAAGTTTGTAACCGGCTAAGGCCAAAAGGCTAGGTTATTGAAAATGAAGAAATAAATAAATAAATAAAGTAAATAAATTGAATAAAGGAAATAAAATAATATTCTTAAAAAGCCTGTGTATCTTAACTTTTTATTTTCGCACAAAATATATCCGATATATTACATTCACTGAATTTTCAAGATGTTTACCCCAGTGTATACATAGCCTAAATATCTAATATCAGCAGAATGAAGGGTAAAAAACTATCTACGGTCAAGTAAGATAGACTTAACACTCTTGCAATATTGTCTATTAAAACCCAACTTGTGCAAGAAGTGAACTATGAAAATTTAGTTGTTGTTTTTGCCCGAGTCAAATCCCGAAATTTTTGGAAATAAAATATATTTATAGCAGGGACCGAAAATAACAGTTATATTGGAATTTTAAAACAAAAAAAGCATATAGAATTAAATGTCGAAAAACTGATTCAAGTATTATATATTGTTCCTCATGCACTTGTAAATGATAAAATATATTGATTTTTATAATTTTCATTTTTATATTTTCGATCAAACTTAACAGTTATTTTTTGATTTTTATTTTTTTGAACAAAAAAAAACTGTTATTTTTTGATTTTTATTTTTTCGATCAAAAATAATAGTTATTTTTGATTTTTATTTTTTTGAACAAAAATAACTGTTATTTTTTGATTTTTATTTTTTCGAGCAAAAATAAAAGTTTTATCTCTAAATAAATGTACGTGATTTAATCATTTTTATTTTAGTGTGTAATTATCATAGGAATTCCTTGTGCACATTTAAATAATTATTAAAGTAATCTAAATTATTAAAACCCGTACATTTATTTAGAGAATAACTTTTATTTTTGCTCGAAAAAATAAAATCAATATTTAACTGTTATTTTTGTTCAAAAAAATAAAAATCAATAAATAACTGTTATTTTTGATCGAAAAAATAAAAATCAAAAAATAACAGTTATTTTTGTTCAAAAAAATGAAAACCAAAAAATAACTGTTATTTTTGTTCAAAAAAATAAAACTCAAAAAATAACTGTTTTCATCTGACTTTTATGAAAAAAGGCATAACTGTTACGGTCCCTGTTAAAAAGTTATTATGTACAATTATTAGACACCAGCAGAATGTAATGCATTTTCTGGCCCGCTAAGGCCTTCGTCAGCATTCTTTGTGTCACACTGGATAGTGATACTTTATAAATTGAATGTATTTAACTCAACAATTTTAACAAATAGAAACTGGGAATTATTTCCTTTCGAAGGTAACTTTATATTATATTCAATTTTTTTATTTTTCGAAGTGTAAATAACCAAAAATCGCTTAACAAAAAATTTATTTTAAGGTATAATTTTAAATTTTTAAAAATTATTATTATTAAATTTGATACCATAGAACACGCTACACAAAATCTGTTAAATATTTTGGCGATAATTGTAATTATGAAGTCAAATTTTTAAATAAAATAGCGGATTTTGTGACAATGCGGTTTCAAAACTTGGTATTATAAAATTTTTACTCCGTAGAATTTCCACTCTCCCAAAAACGTTATCTATATGAAGTTTATTTCCGAAAACGTGTTTAAATTAAAAAAAATCAGTCCATTTTCTAAAAATTTGTTAAGAAAAAGGTAAAATAACCTATATTTAATGAAGAATCCCCAGGATATCATTTTCCTTCCTGCAATGGGTATGCCATTCATTTTTATTTTAAGCTTTAATCAAGAGGATCAAAACAATATATTGAATGTATTTTTTTGTGCACACTGGCTAAAAAAATAAAAAATTATAACAATTTTTTGTTTGTTCTACTATCTTAGAGGTAAATAAAATTTTGATTCTTAATTCATGGAGAAGTCCTAAAGGACGTAATTATAAGTCATAACATAAGTATATAATTTAAACTTTTTTTTAATTTTTATGTACATTTGCATACAAAAAATTCGAGAAATGGCAATTTTTAGAGATCTTAAAACGTTCAACTTCGCTTAAATTTATAACATATGTTGGTTTGGTTCTACGCAATGATCCAGCTTTGAAGAGTATAAATCAGACTTCTTCAGAGGATTTGAAGCATTGTAATAAGTATGTATATAAATTAATAAAAAATAAAACAAAATAATTTTAATATAAAATTTTTTTTATATTCACTCCTATATTATCAAAAAGGGCGGCTTAGGTGCCTAGGGCGGAAGCAGGCCTAAATCCGCCACTGTCAGTGGCACCTAGGCGGCATAATTTAAAGGGCGCCAAAATTTAAAGATAAAAGATTGTAAGGGGAATTCAAAAGTTGATTTGGCCAAGTTTTACTTTAAACGAATACGAAATTTATATTAAACTAGCATTAAATCTGCTACTTCGTTAGTGTCTCCTTTTCCTTCGTGGACATATTTTTATGCCAAATTTTTTTTAATGTATTGAAAAAAAAGTACCAAAAATAATTACGATTTTTACCCCTTAAATGTACGAATTTCGAAAAAGTACCAAATCCATATTCGTATTTTTTGATACTGATTTTGTGATGCGGATTCAAAACCTGTTTTTTTTTTTTTTGTAAAGTTTAGCAACTTGGTGTTTTGTATTAAAAAACTTTTACTCCGTAGAATTTCCACTCTTCAAAAAACGTTATCTATATGAAGTTTATTTCCGAAAACGTGTTAATCAGTCCATTTTCTAAAAATTTGTTAAGAAAAAGGTAAAATAACTCATATTTAATGAAGAATCCCCAGGATATCGTTTTCCTTCCTGCAATGGGTATGTCATTAATTTTTATTTTAAGCTTTAATCAAGAGGATCCAAATAACATATTGAATGTATTTTTTTGTGCACACATGCTATAAAAATAAAAAATTATAACAATTTTTTGTTTGTTCTACAATCTTAGAGGCAATAAAATTTTGATTCACAATTCATGGAGAAGTCCTAAAGGACGTAATTATAAGTCATTATATATATAATTTACTGCCTGTTAATCGATTTCGAACGTCGACGTTCGCATAGAAAATTATATTTAAAACAAAAACAAAATTCTAAAATTTGTTTTTGCTTCAAATGTAATCTTCTATTCAAACGTTATCGTTCGAAATCGATGAACAGGCTGAAATTTTTTTTTTAATTTGTATGTACATTTCCATGCAAAAAATTCGTAAAATTGAAATTTTTAGGAATCTTAAAACGTCATTCGATTTCGCTTTAATTTGGAATATATCGAGCCCTAATAGCAAAAGTTATGTAACCGACATCATTTTCAATTTTGGTTTTTTTTTTAATAAATGACTTTATTGGCAACACCTGCATCATCTCCTAACATGTCGTGGTCACATAAGGCACCGTTACGATTTTATAGCAAGAACAATTTTGAGGTAACCGACAAATTTCACACAAAATTTATATGAAATAAAATAAAAAAAACACTCTCCTGTAAAAGTTTATTTTTGTTGGTTACATCATTTTTGCTATTAGGGCTTGATATGTTCATACGCTATATACATATAATTTTAGTATTTAAATTATTTTTTCTTTTTTTTTTTATATTCACTCCTATATAATCAGAAAGGGTGGCTTATTTAAGAGTGCCTAGGGCGGAAGCATGCCTAAATCCGCAACTGATTGTGTTAGTAATTGATGTTCTCTGAAATGCGTGAACCGATTTTGTAAAGTTCACGTGGAAGGTGACGTCAATACCAAGGTTTTTATGTATCAACGGTCTTCAAATGTGTATTGGTTCTTGAGTTATAGCCATTTTAGTGAACACTGCATTCATTCCGAAACATGTACTTATATTCCCATACAAATATCAACAAAATGCCATCCATTTTGAACTCCTCCGAAACAGCTTGACCGATTTTTATGAAATTTTTAATGTGTATTTATTAGGTATGGGAATAAGTCGTAGATTATATTTTATATCGCTAGAGGGCGCAAAATATTACAATAGGGGTAAAAGCTCCCACTCCCCAATCTTCCAAACTAATTAACCGGTTAACATAAAATTTGGCATGCAGACAATGTAACATCTGAAAGAGAATAAGGAATAGGTTGTGAAATAGGGTAAGAGGGCTAAAAGCTCCCCCTTCGTAACTAATCAACCAATTTTTTTGAAATTTCGCAGGCAAATAGTGTTACAGTTGGAAAGAACTATAGCCTATAGTTTCTATTATTTAGGGCGTGAGCAAGAAGGGTAAAAGCTCCCCACCCTCTATCTTCTTAACTAATCAACCGGTGTTCTTAAAATTTAGCATGCATACACTGTAACATCGGAAAGAGGACAGGGCATTGAAAAGGGCAAGAGTGGTAAAAGCTCCGCCTCCCTATATCTTCTTAACTAATCAATTAATTTTCTTGAAATTGGGTAGGCAAATAGTGAACATCTGGAAAGAACTATAGTCTGTAATTTTTTCTTAAAATTTGGCTAGCAGACACTGTTACAACTGAAAGAAATAAGTTATGTGGCAAAACGACGTTTTCCGGGCCAGCTAGTTTTTAATAAATAAAATATATATTTATTCGTAATTATTTTTCGCAATTTTTATCGAATAAAAGTTATAACTATTAAGTCCTTCGTTTTAACCTTCGCAGATTTTTAGCATATTTTCTTCATTTTAAGATTTAGCAGATTTTTTTTGAAGTTTTGGCAAATTCTCATCAAACAGTTATGGCAACACTGTACAAAACTAATCACTCGCATGAATGTCTTCTTCAGTCAGGGTTCCCAGTTTTATTTTAAGTCTTATCCCCAATTCTTGATTTTTCGTCCCCAAAAATCCATAAAATAGCTATTTTATCACCAAAAATCCCCACATTTTCTTAAAACTAAAATACATAATATTATGGCAATGGAAAAATATGCATAGGTACATCGATTTATATAAATAAATCCATTTGTGTAATATTATTCAAGCTAATGTTATTTATTCTTTAAGTTCTACGTATCAATGTACACATGTATAGTAGGGTGGCCGTTATTTTTTTCATATTTTCACTTGGCAACCCCCATAGAATGATTCCAAATTAGAAAAAAATATATATATATAAATTTTTAGATCGTTGGCATAGTTATTAGCCGTGCCTTAAGCCCACAAAGTTTGCTAATATGCTATTTTTCTTACTATGGGTCGCTTTAATTTGGTTTGTTCTGGATAAGGGTATTTTTACAAAAAAAAATCCTCAATTTGGGGATAAATCCCCAAAACTGGGAACACTGTCTTCAGTTGCCATTATTGTACTCTGTGGCCATTATAGGTATAGGTGCAAAATAAACATATTCAATAAAGTAACTCATTTAATACCTTTACAAAATTAAGTTTTAATTAATAAAATAATTAATTTTACAAGAAAATTTAACCATTTTCCTTTAGAAAATTTTAATTTATATTAAGTTTTTTAAACTGTATTTTCTATAAACAGAAGCCATGATTCTTTTAAATACAATAAAAATCGGTACCAAAACAAGCTCTAGCAACTTATAACATATAGCAACAAAAAAGTAACAACAAAACAATAGAAATACACAACACCTTGGCCAATAACAACAATTTCAAACAAAAAAAACACACAATACTCTTACACATACACAGTATGTCAATCATAATCATCATCTATTATATTGTATCCATTTAATATAGCAACAACATACAGGCAAATGCCTATATTCTTCTATTTAATTAATCCTTCCGCACCTTGATTTAAGGCGATCTTATAGGTAGTCCTGTTTGTCCTGTTTAAGATTTTATAATATATAATTATTTTAATATTTTTTTAGCAACCTTCCAACTTTAACTCAAAATATCTTCACACTTTAATAACATTTATGAAATACAAACACTATTATGCTTTTCGTATAATCTAAGATTGTAAAATTATGAATTTTTATTGTATTTTTATAAAACTGTTAAGATAACAAAAAATATCTGTCACTTTTTCACCCAACATAACTTTTTTTCAATTTTCTTCATGATATTTTTTCTCTTCATCATCACTTTTTCATTGATATTTTTCTCTACATTTTTTGTAAATTTCTTAAATATTTTTGTACAAATCTTACATTTTTATCGTTTAACTTTGAAATTCCGTTCAGTTTTTGCAAAAATATTTCCGATTTTTAACTTAAATTCATAAATTTTTCTTTCACTATTATGAAGATTGTAAAAAAAGAAAAATATTCGTAATTTTTGTCTAGCTCTGGCTCGCACACACACAGTTTTGTACAATATTTAAAAAATGTTATACATATGGGAAGGTGGCACTACAGGGTTGTATTACGAAAGTAGCAAAAAATTTGGAATATAAAAATGTCAAAAAGTTGTGGTTAGTGCTAGTGATGTAAATCGAGCGATTAGTTTTTACAATTATAAAGCGCCCTTTAGACCATCAAATGAACACATCAATCACATAGTCGTTCTTTTTCGGCTACACATACGTGTTGTCTGCAATGCTTGATGAAAATCAAAAATTTTTTATTGTTTTTATTTGATAGCTGATTATTTGATAGTCTCCTGTTGTGATTGACAAAAACATTTTATTTGCTTTGTATTTGTTTTCATGGAGAAGTTTACGGATGGAAAAATTTTATATATAATTTTATTAATTTATATACACAAAAATAAAAATCTTCTCTTTAAAAACGTTATAAGACCGATATTAACATATGCCTGTCCTATTTGGAACACTGCCGCAAAATGCCACTAAAAACGTCTACAAGTCATTCAAAACAAATGTCTCAAAATGATCAACAATAAACCCTGGTGGTACCCAACGTATCTCCTCAATGAGGAAACAGGCTACGGAAAAATTGTAGATTTTATAAATAGATTACAAATTAAATATTTTGAGAAAAACGAAAATTCTTCTTATCTATTAATGAGAGAATGTAATAGATTAAACCAAAGTTAACTAAAAATTACCAAACCCAGAAGGCTGTGACTATGATTGACTATTGTAAAAATAGTCATAGTATAACCACACTAACCTTATCGAACAATGTTTGATTATTTAACTATTTGTATAAAGGTTTTTTCCCAATTTTACCTTTAAAATCCTTAACTATGTAAATGAACTCTTTAAACTTGCTTGAGAAGCTCAATCATTTGTTGTAATATCTTTTTGGAAAGATAAGATCTCATATGTAAATATTTAGTTTAGTTTTGTAAAATAATGTAAATAAAGGAAGACTATTTAAATAAATAAAAAAAATATAAATTTTGTTTTTTTAAGTTTTTGATTTTCATAAAAAAATACAAATGTTGACTGAAGTGTTATATGTACGTCTCCGAAAAAGGTTGAAATAAACGACACGGATTTTTTGATAGAATCCAGTTCCCTTAACGAATATTTGGTCATACTATCATACTGTTTCATGTCAGTTGCTGCTTGCCATTAACACTAACATGATGTTGGTGTTAAGTATCCCTGTCATATTTTTATTAGCTAGCTTAACATATAGTTGACCTTTTGCTAACTTATTTACAACTGGCTTCTAAACTAACTCATAAATGATACAGATGTGAGTCACTAGGTTTTTGTAAGACTGTAATTTTCTCGAAAAGTATTGAACTAACTTTTAACTAACTCAAAAGTTTTGTTAGCTAACCCCGAAAGTATACCCCAAAGAAGTATACTAACGGAGACCTCACCAACAGTCAGACCGGTGTGCATATCCACCGAGGACTACTGACTCCCGTGGCACCAGAAAAAGAACGTCGCTTTAATTCGTCGACGAGTATCATGCGTTAAAAAACTTAAGCGATTGCAAAATGGCAAGTTAGCGAACGCGCGTTATAAAACCCTTTTCTGTCAGCAGTTTTGTATTTTTTACTTGGTTGTAGTTATAGACTGGCATCTTTTTTCAAAAGTGTATGTTTTTAACCTTTTCAATAAGTTGTTTCCATTATTCATAAATTTGTTTAAATTATTTTTTTATTGCCAGCTGATTACTTGTCAAAAATTCACAACGCATTAAAAAGTTCAGAGTAAAAAAACTTTACGCCGCAAACGCGACAAAATGTTTTTATCTAACTTGATCTATAAGAAAACAATAGCTTTCCTTTTTTGACTGAAGTCTACCACGCGGTCGTGCACATGGTGGAATAAAGGCTCAGTTAGCCGGGAGTAAAAGTAACAGTAACCTTACCGTAAAAAAGTAAGACCAATCTATTTCTTACAGATTGAGACGTAACATCTTACTGCTAACTGTAATGGTTCTAATTGCTTTACATACAACAAAATGAAACAGCTGATTTGCAACGTTACTGTTACTCCCAGCTTACTGAACCTTAAGCAGGTGGCATCGTTACGGCAACAAATACAACATTACAGCCAAAATGGAAATTATATCACCGTTTATGTCAAAAATACTTTAAACAAAAATCAAAGCGTGCCGCTGAAGGTGATGAAATAAATATACTTTTAGCCAATTTTTATTTAAATATGGTCAATATCTTATTTATTTTAATTTAAAATCATCAAAAACAGCAAAAAACCTGGACTTTTTGTAAACGTAAACAAAACTTTGACATAACCCCGGGTCTCCACGTAGCAATATTTATTGCGGCAAACGTCAAATTTGATTGCTCCGTTAAATTTGCGACGTATAGACCGCAAATTGCCATGAGTGGCAATCCATTGCGCAATGATTGCTCTTCTGATTTGCTTGAGCAATTAATGCTTAGCAATCTGCTGTCAAATCAGTTGTAATTTATCTGACATTTCATTTCTCTGTACGGTTGTTTATTTATTAGTGTGATTATTTATTAAAAAGCAATCAAGAAAAAGCCGCCAAGTGAAAAAATATGGCAAAGCAATTTCAAGTGTTCTCCAGAAATTGTTGCTCCATTGTTCTGCCGACGTTATTGCTTGTACTAAGCAATAAAAATTGCTACGTGGAGACCCAGCGTAAGACCAGCCAAGCAATGCAAGAGCAAAAAATTGTCATCTGGCATAGTGCTGCCACCTTTATTATTTTACCATGGTAGTGCACTTATATATTTATGGTGTTACTTAGTGCCGGTTCACACACGTCAAGTTTTACTCGTCAAGTCTTGAACTTTTAGGAGAGAAGGGAAAAGATAATGCCATTTGTCTGTGTTCATACGGCTCTTGTCTTATTGACATGATTGCTACTTTATAGGCGAGAGGGACGAGGGGAAAAGAAACGACTACACAGATGCATGTACTGTCTTTACGTTTTGCTTTTTCATTCGTTGTTTAATTTTGTTATTGTTTTCAAAATCAAAAAAGCACATGTCGTCAACATGACATTAATCATTTGAACGCCAATTCATGATCAAAGAAAAAAAGGAAGAATCTTGTCAATAAGACATGAGCCGTATGAACTCAGACTTTCCTTTCTCCTCTTTCCTAAAAACAATACTTGACGCGTCAAACTTGACGTGTGTGAACCGGCACTTAAACTCGTTCGAAAGCACTAAGAACGGTGCGCTACTTACCGAGTTGACAGCACTGCTTATTCACAATAGCTACAAACACAGGCCACAAGCACGAAAAGAAGAAAAGAAAAAACAACACTAAAAATTTCTTGTTGCCATTTAATTAATAAAAAAATTACTTAAAAAGAAGGGTAAATTAAAAACAATAAAATTGCAGTGATAGATTTTGTGAATAAAATAACAATTATCAAAATTACTAAAAACCCATTTTAAAAAGAAGAACGTTCTAACCAAAACCCACAATTGTTTTTTGTCTTCTTTTAATACAGTGAACGCGAGTAGTGGTGACAATAATGTCTGCGTAGTGGTATAAAGAGTAGAATTCTACAACTGCAGGAATAAAATAAGAAAATTTAGAAATTTAATTTATAAATTAATAAAAATATATAAGAAACATAAAACAATATGTTTTGAAAAGAAAAATAAAACAAGTGCACGTTTTAAGGAAATTAGAAGAAAAAAATTACAAAAGCCTGGACACTGAACTTATGAGAAAACCTGACATGCACTCAGCTGGTCGGGGCAAAAAAAAGTACTAAAGGAAATAGTAAAAAATCATTACGCACCTAACAAATATCAAAGTGGGGTTTGTAATTTCATAAAATTACAAACTTAAATGGATCTTTTATATTAAAATATATAAAAAAAAACGTTAACATTCTTTTGTTTAAAATTAAGAGGTTTTTTAACTTTTTTTTTTAAAGGAATTTTACAGAAAAGTTAGTTAATAAGTCAGGAAAAAGTTAATTTTATGAAGACTTAAATGCCGGTGGCTACAAAAAAACTTTTATTCTGAAAAAGTTTGATAAATACAAAGAAAACTACAAAAATCTGAGAAGTTTCTCTTATGTGTACATATTTCATCTTTTAATTTAAGTGTTTTTCAAATTGAATTCCATTTTTTTCATTTTATTTCCAGCTGTTTTTCCTCTCATCCTTTTATTCCCCAGGTATTATGTTAAGCTTTTTGATGCATTTTGGTTAAAAAAAAGGTAAATTTTCATTTTGCCTAAAACTATGCTATAGTTTTACATTTGATTTTTCTCCTTGCAGCATTCTACATTAAAAACACTATTACAATTTGTCAAAAAAAATAAATTTATTAGTTTATATTGCATTTTAATCGTCACGCATTCCTTATATTTGATAAAAGAGATAGTAAGAAAGCAGTTTATAGCCATGCCCCGCGGTAAACGTCGTTCCAATCACGATATGGGAGAAGATGATCGTCAAACTTCGAAAAGACTACGTAATTCATATACGACAGCAACAGCACAAAATACTAGCAGGTAGGTTTATTAAAATATTAAAGTTTAATAAAATCAAAAATAGGAAACGAAACGAATCTTTTTATGCCTTGTAAAAGAGCAAAACTTGTAAAACAATATAAAAACACACCTAAATCTGATAAGCCATTTTAATGCAAAAATGTTCTCTAAAGCCATAAAATTAGTTTTAGTAATTCCTATTTTACTTATTTAATTAAACTGCTGCCCTAAAATAGACTACATTTTATTGCTTTCTCTTTTAATGCTAAAAATATTGATCAACTTTATTTTATAAATAACGCGGCCATAAAGTAGCTTTTTTTTATACTTTTCGCCGAAGGTAAAATGAGATAAATGTACCATATAAATTTGTTATTCCGTTTGTAGTTTCTACAATATTGATTTAAGGGCCTATAATATACATATTTAATTTGTTTACGGTTTTGGTGTAAGATATGTTCTTTGCACTGTTCTTTACAGTGCAATAATCGAGTAAGCCAACTGTTTGTATCCAAAACAGATAGCGCTAAAAACATAGTTTTTGGACGGGCCGTTACAACCAAGTACTGTAGTGTAAGAGTAATTTTAACTCCTCATTATCTCATAATAGTAGTCTTGGGTTGAAATTCAGCCTGATCGGTCCACAAATATCTGATATATGAACAAAAACCATTACCTAATTCTATCTTCTGAGAACGGCAAGAGCCAAAGTTTCCAAATTAGGTACAATCATCTTGGTTATCAATATAAAACATCCGGCAAAATGTGGGCGGGATTGGTGAAGATTAATGTATATATATAGAACGGAAAGAGCCAGAGTTTTCAAATAAGGAACAGGCATTTTAGCACCATGGTAAAGGGTATATAAGATTCGGCAAAACCGAGCATTAAGTACCCCTATTTACTTAGTTTGAAATTTTTAATAGTTAAAATCAAGTTATTAACTTTTTTTTTTCAGAAGTGAAACTTGCGACAAGCTTTTTCATAAAAATTGGGTAATGCCGTTCAGTGTTGCCAATTTAGCTATTTAGTGGCAAGATTTAGCCATTTTTAACCCTGTTTAGCCATTAAAAGAAGAGTTTAGCTATTAGCCATTTTTTTTTAGCCATTTTTCAACTTGTTTAGCAATAAAATTTTATTTTCCGTTTTTTTCTTTTAAAAGAATAATTTTTATTTTATTATAAAAATCTATAAAAGTAAAATAAACATTTTTAAAAATTAAAATGCCTTTAATTTAAATCATAGCTTTTACAAATGTTGAAAATCGCTATAAATCATCATTATGAAACATCTTTCAAAATAAAGAAACAGTATTCCAATATTAAATTTATAAAATTTATCAACACAAACATCAGTGTTTCTTTCTGGTTGCAAGTATTTCAATAAAGAGATGCAGGCGGCAACAAATTTTTTTTTAGACATTTCAGAATTGACTATAAAGTTGCTCGCACTTCCATGGTCTAATGCTGAGTAGAGTCAAGTAAACATCGTTAAAAGTAATTTAAGAACTAGGTTACATTAAGCAACCGTTAATTCGATATCAATTAGGTAAATATTTTTACCATAACAATAAAATTTGTATACCAACACCACAATGTTTGTCTGGCTGGCTGGCGGTCCATGTAAACCTTGTGTGCAAAGTACAGGTCGCAAATTTGCAGATAATTTAATAAAATTTGATACATAGGTTCTAGGGTGGTGTAGGCTACCATATAGTCGGGGTTGACCGACTATACTTTCTTACTTGTTTTTTTATTGTATATCTAGACTCAAAAGGTTGGGTAAATACTGTCGTGATTATGATTTACCTTCTCCATTAGAGGCACGAGTGATTCCTAAGAGATGAACAATAACGACATCAAATTTATCGATGATTTAATTTTAGAAATATCTATCAAAATATTAATTTACGTTTATTCTTATTTAAGAAATTGATCTTAACTTACAATTTCATCGTAAAAAACTTTAAATGAATTATTTCTGTTTTGTTATGAATGTTATTTAAAAAAGTTTTTAGCCATTTTTTAGCCATTTTTCCGTAATTTTAGTAATTTTTGGTCACTAAGTTTTGGCAACACTGGTGCCGTTATAAGTTGATAGTAAAAATTTTAAGCAAATGTTTCTTTTATTTCTTTTTAGCGCATTCAAATAAAAGCTTGTTTTTTTAAAGGGTTTTTACTTTTAATTTATTTTTTCTGTTAAGCGCATGTAAATAATAGCCCAATTCACAATCTTGTGCAAATGGTCTTGCATCGTAGCATTTTCAAAATGGTAAAGTAAATACTGTAGTATACTTTTGGGATTATAGTAAATACTATACCATTTTGCAGATCGGCTTGGTTCACTGAGTGTTAGCTGTCGTTTTGCAATCAAGTCGAGTAAATATAAACTATTGGTTTTAGGCATTGCATATTTGCAAAAGAGTAGCAAGTGCATTGCTGTATATTTTGTTGGTGTAGAGTAAAAATATACTATACCATTTTGCAAATGCTACGATATATAGTTATGATTTTAACCATAATCCCAAAAGTTTGCTAAAGTATTTACTATACCATTTTGCAAATGCTACGATGCAAGACCATTTGCACAAGATTGTGAATTGGGCTAATAGTTTATTTTTGAAAAATAATTTAAATTTTACATGTAATTTGTGCGAACGAAAACGTTCGAGTGACATCGTGAAATAGGCAGTAATTATCTAAAAAGTGCAAAATTTGTTGAAATTTAAACATTTGCATTTGTGTAATTCTTTTTTGTTTGAGATTACATGGGTAAATAATGACAACTGTCCCTTAAGTCGTGAAAGGTTTTTAATTGTGGTCGACGAATGGACAGATATTTTATAAATAAAAACAAGTAAGAAAGAATAGTCGGCCAAGCCCTACACCACAGTATTAAAAAACACATCATGCTTATATGTCCATATAAATATGGATTTATCTATGTTTATAAACTTCATTAAAATCGGTTTGAAAGTTTGTGAGAGGCAGAAACTGCCCCCTACCACCCCTTTTGGTCCTATTTTTGAAAAACTGTTTAGCTTATGTCTCAATATAGATATGGATCTACCTATGTTTTAAATTTCATTAAAATCGATTTGAGAGGCAGAAATTCCCCTCGTGGTCCTATTTTTTAAAAAATGCATCTCTTTTGTGTCCATAAAGACATGGTTCTATCTATGTTTTTTAAATTTCATTAAAATCGGTTTGATAGTTTCTGAGAGGAAGGCATTTCCCCCTATCTTCCCTCGTGGCCCTACGATTTGACCCATTTTTAATAGGCTTGGTCCTTGTGCCAATAATAACCTATGTCCCAAGTTTTTTAACAAATTATCTCCAAAATTGCGACCTGTACTTTGCGCACAAGGTTGCATGGACAGCCAGCCAGCCGGACGGACATCGTTAGTTCGACTCTGAAAGTGATTCTGAGTCGATCGGTATACTTTAAGGTGGATCTAGGACCAATATTTTAAGGCGTTACTCACATCAGCACAAATGCATAATACCCTCTCCACTCTTGTGGTGTGGGTATAAATATGTTCATATTACTATTCGTTTCTATAATGCTGAAACAACAATATGTATTAAGGGCAAAATAAACCACACAAAATGAATGAGTGCTGCGGCAGTTTTTTGTTTTTGCTTAAAACGGAAAATAAATATAAAATAAAGTCAAAAATTTTTTAGTTAAGGTGATTCAAACACGAGTTGTTTTGTGGCAAACAATAGCAGTATTGTTTTTAATGCTCATTTGTTGACGTCTTCACTCTGCAAACTTTACTCTGAAATTAATACATTAAGCATTAGACGGCACAAAAAGCTTGACAAATATCCAACATGTCTGCCAAATATAAAAAAGCTTTATTAATTATACAAGCATGCTTAAAATTTTTGTCTAAACAGCAATTACCAATTCATTCAAGTAACATACATAAAACAAATATTAACAAGCTTTTTAATATTTTCGTTTAGTTCAAAAATTCGAATTTATGTTTAAATATTACTTTAAATTATTAAACAATTGCTTTAAATAATAAATCAATTTCCTTAAGCATGCAAAACAAATGTTTTTGAACAACCTACACAAATGTTTTGTTAATGTTAAATCAAAATATATTTATACTCAACATATTTTCTTCTTCTAATTAATTTTGATTAAAAAAATTTCTCTTTTTTTCTCTCCTTGACCGTTGTTTGCAGCAACAGCCCTCTACTCTCTCAGCTCTTTTATTTTTACAACTGTCAATGTCTTAGAATTAACATGATCATGATTTTGAATTTGAAGACACCTTGTGTTATTGTAAATAATAATTTGTTGGCAATTGATTAAAAAATTTAGCTACTCAAATAATAAAAAAACTATTTTTAGCTTATAAACAGAAACAAACTAAAAGAAAGGCAAAATAATAAACCCCTAAAATTTGCATAAAAATAATGGCAAAGTAAAACGAAACTTTATAAAAAATTTTTTAATATTAATTTTTTACTTTTCAGGCGTCATATAAAGTCTGAAGATTCTTTCAGTCATAAAAGATGCTTGGCATGGTTTAGAGAGTATACAAATCCCGACGAGCCAGATACACTTGGTAAATTTTTAATATTTTAATTATTAATCTAAGCATAATTGCTTTTTTTTTTATCTAAGGTCCCGATGGTATGGAAAAATTTTGTGAAGATATAGGTGTTAACCCAGAAAATGTTGTGATGTTGGTATTGGCCTATAAAATGGGTGCCACACAAATGGGTTTCTTTAGTCAGTATGAATGGTTAAAGGGTTTAACTGAATTAGAATGTGATTCTGCACTTAAAATGCAATCAAAACTGGACTATTTAAAAAGTATATTAAATGATCCAAATATATTTAAAAGTATATATCGTTATGCATATGATTTTGCTAAGGTAAGTAGAATTTTGTTATAAAAAAATCGTGCAGTTGGTTTCCTTTTTCAAATTAGAAAAACAATTAAATTTTTCAACCAATAAAATTTTACAAAATGTTGAAAAATTTTGACAAAAGTTTACAACAAAATTTTTATTAATAAAAAATGTTCACGTAAAATTTTTAACTAAAAATAATGGTCACCAAAATTTTTTTAACTAAATTTTTCAACTATATAATTTTATTAAACATTTTTTTCAAAAATCTTTGACAAAAAAATTTCACTACATATCAAAATCCAAAAAAATTTTCACTCAAAATTTTTAACTTAAAATTTAACACTAATTTTTACTAAAAGTAATTTAAATGAAATTTTTAACTAATAAATTTTCACAAAAGGTGTTTTGATTGAAAAATACTTATCAAAATAAAAAATTTTTTAAAAATTTCTCATCAGAAGCTTTTTTGACAAATTATTTTCAGTTCTATCTTATTTTGAACTAGAATTTCTTTTGTGGACATACTATGTATGTATTTATATGCCAAAGTTTACGAAAATATAAAAAAGTACCATTTAAGCCTTGTTCTATATTTTTTCTTCCAAAAGTATTTCATATATTTCCTTTCATTTTTAGAACAAAAATGTAACTAAACTTTTAAAATCTAACTAAAGTCCAAGGCCCATATATCAGGTCTGCTTACTTGTACAAAAACAAAAAAAAATTTCTTTTAAGCTGTCAAAAACTTACTACCACAACATATACAAAGCAAAAGAAAAAAACGTGTATGTAAACAACTTTTGAAAGCTCAAAATAACGAAAATTCTGAGAATATTTTTTCTGTATCATTAAATAATGATACAATTGAATTTGTGGAAAAAGTTAAATGTCTAGGAGTAATTCTTGATTAGTTTCAAAGGTACATTTTTTGTTGCGAAAATTGTATAACTTAAATCTATTTCTTCCTTTACATATTAAGGAGAAAATAGTGCATGCACTTCTAATGCCTCAATTTTTATATTGTTTGGAAATTTTTTCTGGAACATGTGGTTATATAATGAAAAAAGTTCGATTGGCATTTAATAGAGTAGAAAGATTTTTGTACTGTGTTGGATCTCATCAACATATAACCTCGGATGTAGTTAAATTTTTGGGATGTACATTTTGTGATTTGGTAAACATAAGAAGTTTATTGCTTTTGCACAAGGTTTTTAAAATGCAGTCACCAATATTCTTAGTTAAATTTTTTAGGTTCAGTAAATCTACTAGAAATAGACAGATAATGTTTCCAAAGATAACGCCAATTATGGAACGGTCATACCAAGTAAGAATAGCGCGTGTGTACAATAAATTACCTAACTCATTAAAGAGTTTTGGATGCACTGAGGTCACATATACAAAATATTCAGGATAATAGGACAGTTATGATAGTTTGATAACTTCTAATTTAAGGTCCTAGTTAAGATTTTGTTTTATTTGGGATTTGAATTTGAAAAAAAAAAAAAAAAAAAAAACAGTTATATGTATGTTATATAAGATTAATTTATTTTTATTAATATGGTTTATATATTGTTATTATATTTTTAATATGTACATATTTCACATTTTTATTATAGAATTTTTTTTTTGAGTAGAAGTTTGTAACCGGCTAAGGCCAAAAGGCTAGGTTATTGAAAATGAAGAAATAAAGAAAAGAAAAAGAAAAGAAAGAAAGAAAGAAAACAATGATCATCAGGCTTCTTGCGCAGACCTTTTCAATGGGCCTTGCTAAAGTCTACATTAACTTCAGCAACAATTTGTATGCAATTGTTTCTGACGTTTTAAATATTTTTATTTAGTTCAACATTTTTCATTTTTCGAATTTATTCTATGAGCTAAATTTCAGTTATGTATTTTATAAAGCTTTTTTGTAATAGAAATGACTTTATACACTACCAGACTGAAAAATTGAAGGAATAGAACTATTACAAAAAAGCTTTATAAAATACGTAACTGAAATTAAGCTCATAGAATAAATTCGAAAAATGAAAAATGTTGAAAGGAAATAATTCCCAGTTGCTATTTTTATTTAGTTTTAAATAAAAATTTTAACATAATGTTGTCAATAATAATCATAATAAATGCATAATATTGTTGTGGCTAAAATTTGCAAACGGTTTCTTAATGCAAAATGTGCGTGGCTGCAAAATAAATTATTGCTCTATTATGAACACCAAGTGAAAATATTTTTTGATTGTGTACGAAGCTTTAAAGAACGAAAAAGTACCAAAAGATCCCCTTACAGACTATTTTTTTATTTTTTATTTATTTATTTGTGGTACAATAAGCCTAAAAGGCCAAAGACGTACCATTAGAATTCAATATTTCACAAATTCAATATTTCCACCATGCCAAAAAGTAATAACAATTCAAAAGACTTTCTTATTTATAATTTTTTAAATAATGGCACAGTGTATATACCAGTGTTCGAAAATAAACACTAAATATCGTTTCTTAATGTTCGGTTCGGTAGATTTGTGGAAAACACAAACGCTAATACTGTTTGTGTAGAAAATCATTAAAAAAAATAACGTTCCCCTGTTAGTCATCTTTCGAACACAAAAATAATACTGTTTTTATCACACACAACAAAAGACGAGAACATTTAATTCCGTTCGGTTTTTTTTTGAAAATCCACAAACTTCGATGTGTTCGGTTCGGCTCATTAATGGTCGTCCCTTTTGGCTGGTAAAAAAAAAACAAAAATTTTTTACAAATACAAAATGCACACACGAAAAAAACATTAAAGAACATTAAAATATAATGTTTTTCTACAGTATCACTACAATTGTTCTGTTTTTTAATGAAGAACCGAACATTATATAATGTTCTGTTCTTTCTTGAAAATAGTTACGAACGGTATTAAGGGTTGTGTATTATTACACAATCACTAAAAAAATAGATATCGTTCTTGGGTGTGTGAGCCGAACGTTAAATAATGTACTGTTTATTTTCGAACGCTGGTATATACATATTCTTAATGATAATTACAATAAACTAAATCTATTTATTGAAAAAATATAAAAATTTCGTAAAAATGTTATAATTAAATCAATTTAAATGTACACCTACTCAGGACATGGCTCAGGAATGTTAAGTAAAACAATGGTAGTCCAAAAATAACCAGCAGAAGCAAAAAACAAGACAAACCTAATTATGGGTGAATTTGAAAGTGGGACAATAGTTTGTTTTTAAATACGCCATGCGATAGTGAAAAAGTACGTAGATGAGGCGGCAAGTCATTCCAGTTTCTGGCAGTTCTAATAAGAAATGATATTTCAAAGACAGAACATGTAATAAGCGGAATAAAAATTTGAAAGTTTCTTGTAGACCTGGAGAAACTAAACTTAGATAGCAAATAATTAGGAACGCCATCCTTAATTATTTTATTATTATTAATTTTTATTATCATGAATTATTATTATCATTCACTCAGGACCTTGCATGTACAATTTTATGTTTCAAGGTCCAATACTAACGAAAATTTAAAAAGTAACAGTTAAAGAACACAAAAGTGCCAAAAAGATCCCTCTAACAGATTCCATGCATGTTTAATTTTATGTTTTCGGTCCAATAATAACGGAAATTCAAAAGTACCAGTTAAAGAACAAAAAGTACCAAAAGCCCTCTAACAGATTCTCATTTAAAGTGCCAGTTGTAAAGCAAAAAGCTATATAAAGGAATTTAATTTACCGTATTTCCCTCTTTTTGATACTTTTTTTGGAGTGGAAGCCCATAAATTATACGTATATGTCAATGAATGGAGAAAAAAAGTACCAAAAATAGTTAATAGTTACGTTCGAATTTCGAAAAAGTATTGACTTCGTATTTGTACCGTTTAGATTATTTTCGAGTGTGCTACAAACTTATTTTCTATGTTTATCAGTTTAATAGATAGATGAATGACAAAAAAGTTCCAAAATGCAGGTTTCATCCATTTACGCCCTAAAAGGGCCGAATTTCAAAAAAGTACCAGACACCTGTCCGCTTAGTGTTTCATTTTTTTGTATCTCTTTTAGTTCTGGAGATATAAGGTTACCGAATTTACCCGTTTTTACCCCCTAAACACTCGAATTTTCCAAAATCCCGTCTTAGTCTATCGATTTTGGGAGAGAAAAACATCCTGTCCAAATTTCAAGTTTTAAGCTTCAGCTGTTTAGGCTGTGCGATAATGAATCAGTCAGTAACGTTAAAATTTTATACATATAGATAGATAGATTAAGTTGAAGTTGAGCTTTAGTTAATTTCTTGTTCTATTAAACTTCTAGCTCAGTTCATGTTCAGTTCTTGTTGATATTCTAGCTCATTTTTGGTTTATTTTTTTTTAACTGAGTTCTAATTCATTTCTAGTTATGTTAATTTGAAAACAATTCTAAATTTTTATTTTTAGGATTCGGATCAGCGTAGTATGGATATAAATACAGCAAAGGCTATGCTACAATTGTTACTGGGTAAACATTGGCCTTTGTATCTACAGTTTGCACAATTCCTAGATCAATCAAAGTACAAAGTCATAAATAAGGATCAGTGGTGTAATATACTGGAATTTTCACGCACCATAAATAATGATTTATCAAATTATGATATCGATGGAGCATGTACGTTGAAATTTTTCTAGAGATCTTAAGTTTTGTTCGTAACTTTACTTCTTTTTAAGGGCCTGTAATGTTGGATGAATTTGTTGAATGGCTTCGACAGCAACGTCAGTGTACGAGCACAACATCGAGCTGAAATTTTTGGTATAATCCTTATTACCATCATCATCAATACCAACCACAACCACCACCATACTAAAATTAGTAGCAGCTTTCTTACATTTTATTTTTTAGTTTTTAAACTATATCCTGTTTTGTTTTCCACCTACTCCAATTTATCCCTTATCTAAAAAAAAAAATTAAAAATAAATCCATATTAATTAAAAGTGGTACCAACAAAATTATCTTTAATAATTAAATTCTTAAATGAGAAAAAATTATAATAAAACGAAAAGAAAATATTTGTAATAAAACCAACATAATTAAATATCATTACAAAATATTTTCCTTTACGAATTCCATTTAATAATTATTAAAATTAAAGAATTAAGTAAATTTTAACAAGGGCTTATTTTAAGATTTGAAAAGCCAGCACTCAACACACATAAAACTCCTGGCTGATAAAAAAAAAGTCAGGCAGTCAGTAAATCATTTGTAAGGATTTGATCAGCATCATCATAACGCCGCGTTATTTTGGTTAAGTTACTTTATAAATAAATAAAAAATACTATTGTAGTAATAAAAAATAATTGTCATTGGAGTGAAAGATATGATGTGTGAAAATAATAATTAACCATAATAAAAAAACAAAAACAAGGTATTGAAACACAATTTTAAACTAACTAAATTTAATTCATATTGCTATTGACAGTGTTATGGACAACATTTTCGAAAGAAAATTCTCTAATTCGAAAAAATGTCAAAGAGGCACAAAGACTATTACGAAAAGAAGTAAGTGTGGGGCCTATGTGAAATTATTGACCGATTCTTACTATTTTCAGTTGGCTTGGTGCTTGTGACAATTAAAGAATTGACTTTTCCTCAATAACATAATTTTATACTAGCGGGTCCATGATTGCCCATGGGTTCCAAGTAAGGTACACTCGCAAAAATTTCTTCTTATATACTGTAGTGTAGGATATCATATGGTTGGCCTTGACCGACAATAGTTAGGTTAGGTTAAGAAGGGTTAGGCGCCCAAGGGCACACCTCCACTTGGAGACCAATGTGGTTCATTTTGAATCCCTTTAATATATAGGAAGACATTTTGAATTCCCGAAAATAACTTTGATAATATACTTTTTTTTTTGTCTTTTTTTTTTGTCTTACGAGGAAAATATAATGAAGCGATTTGTTTTTTAGTTTTGTTTTTCTTTTTACCTACTTACAACTGCAATTCGAGTCGGAAAGAACCCAACCAGTTGTAGGGGAATGTAAGAAAAGATAAACTCACTGTTTATTGTTGGTGTTTTGTTTAAGTTTTAATATTGCTACAAGTAAGACTTTGAGTGTTCAAAATTCTTATTCGCTTTAGAGTTTTATTTGTATAAAATACTTTTAGCTTTTCTAAAATCTTTGGAAAAGGTTTCCTGATAATCTGGCCTAAGCAACCAGTGAAATGCGCATAGAAGCTAGCTTTCCCTCAACAATAAATTTCAGTGTATTTATCAAATATGAGAAATTAGGAATTTAGCATGCCATACAGAAATAGAGATGACAAATGAATTTAAGATAGTTAATAGATACAACATAGAACAAAAAAAATTCCTCATCAGAAACAACCGTCGTATTTCCCTGACAAACCCTAGTAGATCGACTGGATTACATCCAGCGATACACCCTAGTTCTTCGTGTAATCTATCTTCTAGCCAATACTACCTGAGACCCTGCATCCTAGGGCAGCTGCTCAGTACATGCCCAATAGCCTCTAGCTCCTCAAAATGCTCGCAATACCTGCAGAAGTCCGGTATGGTATTGCTCGTAAAAGCCCCAACAACATATCCCGTCAAGAACCTTTAAGAGTCCTGAGACCACTCCTATCCAATCCTAATAGAACCCTGGTTGCCTCTACGTCAAAACCGGGCCATGATGCCTTAGACACCCTGCAATCCGTTTGATCCCTCCAGGACCAGTTAACGACATCGCGGAATCTATTCCGTAATACCTCATAGTAGCGACATAAAGGGGTTTACCCCCGTCCCTTACCCCTTATTAAAGATTCGAACCCTCTTTCGCGATTTCGACCGCCACCTCAATACCATCCGCCTTACCGTGAATACTACCAAGAGATCTCTCAGAGCATTCCTACACTGTGCGACTAGGCACGATCGCATCGTATAATTTATCAATTCTCTGAGCGCTGCCTGATTACCGACGTAAATTGTCACCACAGATTCCCCTGGGCGTAATTCTCGATAGCAAACTATCATGGGAACCCAACGTTCGGACGAGGGTTGATAGGGCCATTGTGGCCTTATTCACCTGTAAGAGAACCTTGGGCAGGAGCTGGGGCCTGGGCCCCAGGGGCGTCGAATGGATCTTTGAGGCGGTGGTAAAACCGATCCTCTTCTATGGGGTCATAGTGTGGTGGCCTGCCATGGAAAGGGGACGGTACTGCAGGATGCTTGAGAAAGTATATAGGGTGGCTGCGCTGATGATCACGGGATCACTCCGCTCGACACCGACGAAGGCACTGTTTACTATGTTGAACTGGTTGCCGGTTGACATCATGGCCGAACAACAGACCCTGACTTCCGCTATGAGACTGGGGGCGGTGGGCCTATGGTCTACGCGGAACTATGGTCATGCCAGGGTCGCACTTCGCGCGTCCTACGACCTGGCAGAGATGGACTATTGCACACCGGAACCCTTTTTCGGTGCTTTGTTCACGGTTCATCATGGTAATTATGATGAGCTGCTCGATAATACGCGATCTCTGGAACCGACCCTACGAGTCTACACCGATGGTTCCAGGATGGGCAATAGAGTGGGTGGAGGTTTCTTGATCGAGGAATTGGACATCAGGGTCTCTTTTAGGCTGCCAGATGGCAGTAGTGTGCTGCAGGCGGAAATCTCTGCTCATGGGAGATGGCAGGGGGAGCATACCTGCTTGATGGCCTGGCTATGACGTGGCGAGAACGCGCGTACTACTCGGTCTCGGCAGGGACCGTATAAGGACAGTGATATCGGTCATCACGGGTCACTGGGTGATAGGGACTCATGCTACGAGGATGGGTCTTGCCTACTGTAGAAGTTGTCATGATGAGGAGGAGGAGACGGTGTTTCACTTTCTCTGCCAATGCCCTGCTCTTTAAGGACCCAAGTGAGTCGTTGTCTTGACGGCTACCCATTAAACCTAACCTTCCCCTACGATGTGTCCAGTATATCCTCCGTCGCCCTCCAGATCGCTAGGATCTCAGCTTAGAATACATTGCACTCCGGGAGTCTGAATGACCTTTTTAAGTCAGTTTTAGCAATACAAACACCGGCACCAGTGCCAGTTTCTATCTTAGTTTAGCCGACTATACTTTCTTAATTATGTATTTTATTTCAATTTTTATTTTCCCTCTAAAAACGTTTGTTGGGGTTCTTACTTAATCATATAAAAATTATATTTGGCAACACTGTTTTTTCAAGGAGAAATAATGCAGGTGGCATCGCTACGGCAACAAATTCAAAATCAGCACAAAAATTTAAATTTGTCTCAGGATACGCCAAAAATTATTTAAAGCAAAAATCAAGGCGTGTCGCTGAACTTGACTATAATTTTAAATTAAAATAAATAAGAAATTTACCATAATTAAATAAAAATTGGCTAAACATTTATTTATTTCATAACGTTCAGCGGCACGCTTTGATTTTTTGACGTAAACGGTGATATAATTTCCATTTTTGTCGTAATGTTGTATATGTTGCCGTAACGATACCACCTGCTTATTCCACCATGGATTGGACAAACAATGCAAGAGTCAAGGCGAATTGACTAGAAGGTAAGGTCAAGTCAACATATGGTGTTTTTTTTTGACAACCCGACCACAGAAGCATTGTAGTTGTAGAGTTGACCTTACCTTCTAGTCAATTCGCCTTGGCAAGAGCAAAAATTCGTCATCTGGCGTTGAACTACCACCTTTTTATTTCCTTCTTGGTTTTGTTTACTTTTAAAATGAAAGAGATAACACTAGCAAAAATTTATTTCGATTTCAATATCGAAAACTAACGAGTACATAAACATCAGTGATGCCACAGTGAAACAAAAAACTACATAGATGTTGGTCCAAAACTGTTTAAAACTAACTTAGCGACCACACGATCAAGTTTTGCCTTTCAATTCCTTTCAATTTGCAATACACTCACTTTTTTACTAACACACTCACACTTTTTAAATTGACCACGAGATAGCTTTCAATTTCACCTTTCCATTTGTTTGGTAATTTTACAACTGAGCACAAGTTTGCTTGCGGCCCTTTGTTCCTACTAGGAACCACAGGACATAATATATGTATATATATACAAGTTTGTCTTTATAAATTGTGTTTTGGTTGACATCTTGGAAGTAAATTGCTTACAAATTAAGTGCAGCATATGTCACAGTTTTCAATTTATGTAAGTTTTGACAAGCAGTTTATGTAAAAGACTATCAAGAACAACTTAATCGTGCGGTTGCTAGGTAAATTAAATTACACAGGCAAAAGTGCAGTTTACGGGACGCACGAAAAAAAAGTTGGACCTCCTTTGGAAGAAAAAACCCAAAATTAAAATATAAGGGTGCTAAGGCCCGTTGCACAGAGCATATAGAGATGAAAAAGAAACGTACAAAAATTCCCTGATTATTTGTGACGGCAGCTTTCGAAGAAAAAGATTTAAAGCTTTTTTGGGGATAAGTTGCAATGTGTAAAAACAGGCCGCTACAATCAACACAAATTGCGTGATCAAAACAAAAATGCAAAAAGGGCAGCTTTCGATGAAAAAGACAAAAAAAAAAAAAAATATTTTCTGTCTCGTGACGCCTCTGTGTGATCTGTGCCCGTGGGGCCCCCTTGATTAAAAAACACGTCCGTTTACCTAGCTGTATATGTGGATATTCAAATCAGAGGTAATTTGCTGCCGATTTAAAATATGTATTTTGTTTTTGTATTCGTTCATTATTTTCCTCTCTTACTAATTTAAGTATATTTTATATGCAGAGAAGATTTATTTAGCAAAGTCGGTGTTCGTTATATCATAGAGGAGAAAATCTTTGCGCCCGGTCCGAAGGCCGATGAAGAGTAGTACTATTTAGCAAAGCAGATATTTGTTATGCCATAGAGGAGAAAATCTTGCGGGCGGCCAAAGGCCAGCTATGCATTGAAGCTTCTTTACAGGCCTGTTCTGAAAATCACGTGATTTCAAAACACGTGCTTTCAAGATCACAAGTGTGATTTTGTGGTGTTTTGACAATCACACGGCTGTTAGTTGAAAAAAATTAAAAAAAAATAGCCGCAATTAACATTAAAAAACAAAATATTTTACAATCGAGAGCAAATTGCCTTTTATTTGAGTAGCCACATATTGATATAAGTTGGGGAAACTTTTTTGCCCCAGAAGTCCCGCTCACCTTAAATTTTATTATTTCATTGCAAAATTATCTTACTAGTGCCCACACATACCACTATGTAGGCGGGGTGGGTTTTTGTTTTTTTTTTGGTTTTTAGGCCCATGGGCCTAAGCCACCTTAAAATAAAATTTGTGTTATATTTTTAAATTTTTTTCCTTGTGCCTCGTAAACTGCATTTTGTCAAAAATTACACAAAAAAAAACTTGAAAAAGAGAAAACACCTTTTTTTAATGTGTGCGTGTATTGGTTTTGTGCTGCTAGTGCCGGGTTGTAGCTGGTTACAACTTAACGCCAACGAAAAACCTCTTCCTGCACCTCGCTTGCCAACAAACTGTCACAAATTTTGGATTTTGTTTTTGATTATGATTAAAAGTTATTATTTTGAGCCAACCTCGCTTGCCAACAAACTGTCACAAATTTTGGATTTTGTTTTTGATTATGATTAAAAGTTATTATTTTGAGCCAAGATGAAGGCTATTTTAGTAAAGGCCCAAATACACTGGTCAAATTCCTATCCAGCATTAAGGTTGTATCAGTGAAAAAGAGTTTGTATGTGTGGCACCGACGATGCTTGATGGAAAATCAAAAAATTTAGATATTTATCATGCTTGACAAGTGATTTTGATGAATGTATTGGCGTTACTCTTCAAGCACCCACACAGTTTAAACGTGATTTCAAACCGAACAGACGCTAAAAATGTTGGATGGAAAGAAAAATATGTTTTTGAGGAAAAAAATGTTATTTAATAATTTTTTATTTATTTATTAAAAAGCAACACAGTTTAAAGTATGTAATCACAATTAAACACTTTTTATCTATATATTAATATTTGTTGCTCCTGTTGTTGTCACTTCAAAATAAAATGCAAAATGAATGCTTGACAGCTGATCCCGCAAATGTATGTTCTAATGTCAAGCACTCGTGCTTGATGTCAAGCATTTGACAAGTGTATTTGGGCCTTAAGAGACCGTCTGTGTATGAATTCATGTAGTCTTCATGAGAAACCATCAATTAAAAGTATTTTTTTTTTTAAATGTTATTATTCATCGTAATTATTAATTATACAAAATATTGTTTTGGTATGATTACAAAATAAAAGCGATTGCTGAAACTTAAAAATATTTGATATTGATTTTTCTTTTTAGAAATTACACAAACGTTACACAAAATTATTAGGGCTCAAAAATTATCTAAAATGTATGCAGTACATTTTTTTAATAAATATTCAGAAAATGGCAACTCTGATAAAAATTCATTTCAAAAACATCTGGCATGTTTTTCTATTTTCTTCTTTATTCGCTGCTAGTTCTCTGCATTGTTGTTGGTTGATTTTGAATTTCTTTGCAAACGGTTGTTTGCATCGTTTTTGTTGTTTTGTATTGTTTTTTGCTGTGTATTTTGTTGTTTTTTTTACAAGCATTATTTTATTATCGAGTAGAAAATTCTTGGTCAAAAAAATCATTCGTTGAAATTCTTTGAAAGAGTGCTGCTGTTTTTTTTGCTTTTCTGCTTTTTCAAACCGCGCGCTGCAGTTGTTTAAAATTGTGAAAAAGGGAAAATTAAAAAAAAAATTAAGACATCTATGAATTTGTAATATTAAATTTTTGTTGAGTGCTTTTTCTTTTAAATTAAAACAAAGGAAAAATTTGTATTTTTGTTAATTTATTTAAACGTGTTGAGTTTTCTGTTTAGTTTTTTTGTACAATATTTTTATTGAAAAATCAAAATTTGATACAAACTACAAAAAATATTTTTTAATTTTGTGTAAATAATTCGTCTACATTTTGAGCTATTTTTTTGTCGTAAAAACAAGTTCCAATAATTTTTTTTGGGAAAACTGCAAAAATGGCCACAAAACTTGATGAGAAAGCCTCGGAAATTCCGGAAAGACTTTATGATTCCTCTAATAATAGAACCTACAAACGTATGCGTTTCTTTGGAAAGGTGAGTAAAAAAGTTAAAGATCTTTTAATTTCTTTGAAAATATTTGTTTTCTTCTGATGCTTGCATTCGGTTGTTTGTGGTGATCCTTGCAGCGGGTTCGTTTAAAATTAAGACATCTCAGTATTTATTTGTGTTTTTGTGAATTAATTCAGGGATGTTATAAAACAGGCAAACAGAGTTGTATATATGAGCTGATTTGAAAATTATACGTTAAATATAATCGACAGATTCAAAGGAATTTTGAAACAAATTTATTATAAATTATTTATATCGAAATGTATTTAATATTAAGTTATGTTTTGCTATATAAATTTTCGATATAGGTAGTTGTTTTTCAATAGAAAACATTATAAAGATACATTTTTCGTCATAAACATAGAGTATGAAATTGAAAATCGATATAAACCCCGAAATATCGTTTCCAGTATCTTCAAATTTTGATTTATTATACCTATGTGACAGTTTCAGTTAAAAGGAATATATGGGCAAAAAATTAGTTTTGGAGAAAACCGATTTTGAAGTTAACAAGTTAATTTTTTTTTTCTTAAAAGTGTATTTTAAAGCTTTCTTATGAAAAAAGTAATGCAGTTAGAAAACTGCGGTTTGCTGCATTAGAAAGAGCGTATTGTCTATTTTAAGATTCACAAAAAAAGTAAAAAGTCGATTTTTTTCATCCATAGGTCCCTTTTAACTGAAACTGTCACATATATTTTCTTAAATTTTTTTGTCTATGTTCTTTTATTTTTATACGTTATTAATACCGATACTTTAAAACATCGTTTAAAATTAAATATCGGTATTGATACAGAAATAATTTTTTGCGTAAAATACCTTTTCCCCTAATACTGGTTTTACCGTTTCGATATTAAAAAATAACATCTATAAATTTATTTACGACCTGGTTAACCCTAGGATAACCGGTAAAATGTTTCCACTAAATTCAGCTCTTGGTCTGGCCAGACCACAATGAGAATAGCTAAAAAGCGCAATTAAATAAAAAGTAAATAAATATGTTGTTTACTGAACTTATGCTTTTTACTTTAGATTAAACGAATTTAGTATGTATGTATATAATTTTATTATTTTATGCCACATGCAAGTCATCGAAAATGTAGTCTTTAACTTCGCACATTGCTTCTTCGCATCTACCACAGCTGAAACGAGTTTTGCGTTTGTTTTTTGTAGTTGAACTAAACTAAGCGCATAATGGGCTGTAGTTTTCTGATTTGTTTCAAACTTGATTCATTCGATTCAGAACATATCATTTATAGAATTCACGTCCCTGGTTTTTTGATTTTTTGTTGTATTCGAAAAATATTGCAAGCAAAACACAAATTTGGTCTGGCCAGACCAAGACGGTAATTTAATAGACTTTTACATAAAAATGGAATTTCATCCATCTAATTTGCTCCAACCGAACCCAAAATAGTTTCATTCGATTCAGCACATATCATTTATAGAATTCACGTCCCTGGTTTTTTGATTTTTTGTTGTATTCGAAAAATATTGCAAGCAAAACACAAATTTGGTCTGGCCAGACCAATACAGTAATCCTAGGGTTAATAAAACTTAAAAACTGATATATGTATACCTGTATACAAATTTTGGAACCGGTATACCGATATAATTAAAATAACGATACAGAAAAAATTAAAAGTTTAATACTGATACCTAACCGTTATCGAAATTCCGTCATGCAAAATTTCATGCATTGCTATGTGATGTTAATTCAAACAAGGTGTTATGACATCCTACAAGAAATGAATGAGCGAATCATCATATTTTCTTAACGCCAACGTGAAAAATCTACTCTTTGTAATGTAACGCCAACAAGCAATTCTGTGGCCTTTTGACAAAACATCTTAAGTCAATACTGTTAATTATACGAATTTTCCTTCAAAAAACATTTTTAATTTCGGTTTATTTTATTATTTGATAAAAATGATTGTTGATTTTTGTTAAAACTTTTTTTGCTATATTATCTCGACTTAAGATGTTTTGTCAAAATGCCACAGAATTATTATATAATTGTTTCTCAAAAGTTTATATACCTACATACATAGGTACCTATGAATAATTTGCTTTCTTTGTATTTTGGTGTAATGCGCAACTTGTTCTACATTAAGTTACAAAAATTGGAAGCATTTGGCAACATGGACCTAAAATACAAGCTTTTTTTGCTTGCTAACGTTACCTTACAAGAAGTAGACTTTTTTGGAAATGCCCATATGCCTACTCATCCTTATTAGTATTCTCGATCTCGTAAACGACTAGATTTTTTATAATACATAGTTTCAAGTAACAAACAACCCGTGTGCGTTATTTAATATACCTACTACAAAAAAAAATGTATTTTCCCGTTTCCGCACACTTATCAGGGGTGTGCTGGAAATCGAAAACGCAAAACGCAAGAATTTAAAAAGTCGTTTTTTAGTAAGTTGTCTGTAATAAAATAATTTTATGGCAAAAATTATACAAATATTTCTCTATAAAATAGAATTTTATAACAAAACTCATAAACATTAAATTAAAAGTGTATTAAAGACAACTTCCAAAATCTTGCGATTTGCGTTTTCGTTTTCCAGCACACCCCTATATATAACAGATTATGGCCCATTTTCACAACTTACGATAGCTAAAGGTAGAATTTTATCGGACGTATCAGACGTGTTCCATTATTGCAACTTTACTTTTACCAACCAGGTAGGATGGACCGTAATTTACTTTATCGCTCACTTTTGGTTAAAGTAAAGTTTGAATAATGGAACAGTTTTTATAAGGCCGTTTTAAGTCTACTTTAAGCTATCGGTAAGTTGTGAAAACGGGCCTATGCTAGGTTTAGTGACATGCAGAGCAAGATCAATCACCTGACGGCTCGGTGCAAACTTATTCGGCCTTATTGTGTAAGGGGTTGTCATTAACGAGTAATTCTTGTTATACCCTTCACCACAATTAGTCGTGAAGAGGGTATATTAAGTTTGTCATTCCGTGTGAAACTTTTTTATTATTCATCTCAGACTCCATAAAGTATATATATTCTGGGTCCTTGAGTAATTCTTAGTCGATTTAGCCATGTCCGTCTGTCCGTCTGTTGAAAACACGCTCATTTTCGAACAACTCAAAAGAAATTAACAAACTTGGTGCCAATTTGCTTGTAGTTGTCCTAAGCAGTTTGGGATTGAAATCCAGCAAAATCGGTTCAGTAGGACCAGAGCTATGAATCAAAATGTGGAATCACCACCTAAAAAAATTAATAATTTTGTTACAAAAAATAACATAACTGCTGGAACAAGGCATGGAATGAGATAAGATTTTGCAAAAATCAGTTTTATTTGACTGGAAATCACGCTGTCAAATTTCGGGAAGATCCGTCCATAATTTACCTTAAGCCCCATATAATACTCCCGGAAAACAGTTTAGTACGCCTAAAACCGTAAAAAATAACGCTAGCGTAACAAAATTTGGTACGTCACAGTTAGGACTAGAAATAACACTGTGAAATTTCGTGACGATCGGTCCATAATATACCTTAGGCCGCATATAAACCTTACTACCGGAAAACAGTTTAGTAGGCCTAAAACCGTAAAAAATAATGCAATCATAACAAATTTTGGCTCGTCACAGTTTTATAGGACTATAAATGATACTGTGTAATTTCGTGAAGATCGGTACATAATTTACTAGGCCCCATAGAAACCCGACTCCCGGAAAACAGTTTAGTACACCTAAAACCATAATTAATAATGCTAGCATAACAGAAATTGGTACGTCACAGTTTTAAAGGACTAGAAATGACGCTGTGAGATTTCGTGATGATCGGTGGATAATTTACCCTAGCCCCCATATAAACCCTACTACCGGAAAACAGTTTAGTCGCCTAAAACCATAATTAATAACAAATCGTCACAGTTTAAGATAATAATAACATCATACAGATATTACTCCTTGAACATTCGAACTGTCTGTGGAGGGTATCAAAGATTCGGCACAGCCGAATATAGCATTCTAATTTGTTTTAAAAGAATATAAAGTTTATAACAGTTATGTAAGGTTAAGTAGAAAAACTGCAACAAAGTCACTCCATCACTTCACGTCTTAGTTAGTGATAAAATACAAATTAAAAAAGAAGGAGAAATACATCGTAAAAGCACAAGAATAGAGAAAGTAGTGGAAGATAAAAACAGGACCAAACAAGAAAGAACAACAATACTTAACAGAAAACTGCCCTACATATACCCAGTCCCAATCTCCTGTTGCACATGCAGGTCATTTCCATTTCGAATTCTCCAGATTCTCGAGCCTACAGCCCGAGACATCACACAATTCGCCTAAGAATCTACAACCTAGTCGTCTCAGCCTACTATTCTGCAGCCTGGGACAGTGTCACAGAAATTGCTCAACTGTCTCCAACTTTTCTGGGTCCTCACAAAACTTGCGATTATTCGACAAGTCAGATCCCAATCTCACCGCCATTCTGCCTGTCATACAGTGGCCCGTGATAATACCTCTAAGGCCCGTTTTCACAACTTACCGATAGCTTAAAGTAGACTTTAATCGGCCTTATAAAAAGTCTTCCATTATTAAAACTTTACTTTAACCTTAATTGAGCGATAAAGTAAACTAAGTTTGTTATTATAGAACACTTTTTATACGGCCGATAAAATCCTACCTTTAGCTATCGGTAAGTTGTGAAAACGGGCTTAATAGTCTTAGGGCCATTATTACAACTTGATGTTAGCTAAAGTTAAGATTTAATTGACAGATAATAATGTGTTATCTGTCAAAAAGCGTCTGTTAACTGTCGGATAACAGCTAACGCCAAGTTATAATAATGGCACTTAATGTAGACGCTACTCCTGCCCACCAGCGGACTTTCTAAGCGTCAGCCATAGCGAACGCTATATCAAGCAGTCCGTTCGGTTTCCTCAGACCCGATTAGCCCCGCTCGGAACCCATTACCTGATACTTCCAAAATAGAAGCCCATTGGAGGCCTGACCGCCTCCAAACATTCAGTATCCTCCATTACAGAGCCCGGTCTCACGAACTAGTCAGCCATTGCATTGCCGGTGATGTTGCAGTAACCTAACCTGGATGTTCATCTATATAGTGACCTTCGAGCCCCTAGGTATAACTGTTATCTTATGCAAGAACTTGTTAATTTTTCAAAATTTATGAAAAAAAAATTGATAATAATTTTAAAGTTTTATATAGAGAAATTTTTATCTTATAATTTTTCTATCGAAAAATTTGTTTTTAAATATGTATCAATTTTATCTGTAAGTTTCTTTATACATTTTTTTTTATAGAAAACTTTTTTTTACAAAAAATTTGTTTATACATTTTTTTCCTCTAAGCTAAATTTGATTAAACAGTATTCTAAGTAGAAAAGATTTTTTATATCGAGGTTTTATATCAGCAAAATCACAATTTTACAGGAGAGTGAAAAAACTGATTTTTTTCGAAAACTCTAATGCCCGTTTTCACAACTTACCGATAGCTAAAGTTATGATTTTATCGGTCGTATAAAAAGTTATCCATTATTTAAACTTTAATTTGACCTACCACGTAGGATGAACCTTTATTTATTTTATCGCTCACTTCAGGTTAAAGTAAAGTTTTAATAATGGAACAATTTTTATAAGGCCGGTTAAAGTCTACATTATGCTATCGGTTAGTTGTGAAAACGGTTCTAAGAGTATTAACTAAACATTTTACAATGTTATTAATAAACAACGTCTTAATCATACATATGTTAATTTTTTTTCTTAATTCCAGATATTCGCGCTTATATGTCTGATAGCACTATTTACAAATTAAAATTTTATCGATTTGAACATTGAAATAAGCAGATAGCACTATTTGAACATAAATGAAAATGAGCTGTAATGAAAACTATTTGAGACTTTAGTTTAAGTTACACGAATTTTTATTTTAATAATAAGTAAAATTTAAAGAAACGCGTAATCATGTTAACAGAACTCGAATATCAGTTGAAATTTTACACTTACATTTATTGAAAAGCAATAAATAACTGCACTTTATCCACATATTTTAAATTATCATAAAAATAATGATATTCTTGCGAAATAGCAGAGCTCAACGCTTTGGAAACGCATATGTTCGCTTCTGTTTATATGATCGCTGCACAGTGTGGGAAATTTGAAAAAAATGGAAATAATTCTATATTTTATAAACGGTTTTAGGAATTAGGAAGGTTCCGAAATTAGGAAATCTTGGGATTTACAAAAATTAAAAATAATTTTGTATTGAAATGCGCTTGTCCAGTTCTTCATAGTTTTAATAAGTCTAGTATTTTGGAAATATGGGACTCAAATTTATCATAATTCGTTTGAAATATTTTATTGTGAATTATCAACAAGATTTTGTTTGTCGTGCTTAATTCCCAAATTTTATTTTTGATAAAAACACTTAAATTTATTGTTGACGGGATAAGCTATTCCTATACGCATTCCACTGATTGCCTAGGCCAGATCATCCGGAAACCTCATCCAAAGATTTTAGAAAAACTAAAGATATTATACAAATAAATTCGCTGAACAGTTTTATATGTATAATATGTATCATGTAAAATTTGGCCTCAGACGAAGGTGGTCCTTTCAGACGACTCAATTTTGGGCGACTCGCTTGAGTTTATATGACCCGATATGTTTATAATATTTGTGAAATATGAATACTAAGTCCCGTGCTTGGTAGACATTATATTTCTCAAAAATACTAATTTTTAGGAATTAACGCATAAACAAATCATTTTATTATATGAAGAAATATTTTTTTTACAAAGAAAAAAAACGTGTGTGCTAGCTAGAACAAATAATATTTATGAAAAAAGAAACGTTTTGGGAAATTTTTTTTTCTAAATTTAAATGACAGATGACCCTTCAGTTAGGGAACTCGTTTCTATAAAAAACACATTTTTAAAAAATTGCAGATAACACTATTTGAAAAATAACCCTTGATATATAACAATTAATTTTTAATACAAAAATTTTGTGTATGTGTACGAGATGTTTTTTACGAAAATTTGTGTATAAGCTGGTTTTCTATAGAAAAAAATTTAGTATAATTGATATTTCTATAGTAAATTATTCCCACTTTTCTTTTCTAGGGTGGTTTTGCAAAATGTTACGAAATCATTGATGTGGTCACCAATGATGTTTATGCCGGCAAAATTGTGTCCAAAAAACTGATGATGAAACACAATCAAAAAGAGAAAATGACCCAAGAAATAACCATTCATCGTAGTCTCAATCATCCAAATATTGTAAAGTTTCATGGTTTCTTTGAAGATAGTTCCAATATTTATATTGTACTGGAATTGTGTAAGAAAAGAGTAAGAAGTACATTTTGCTTGAATTAATTACGAAAATACATTTTAATGATCTTTTTGTTTAAATTCGCCTTCTAGTCTATGATGGAATTGCATAAACGTAGAAAAACTATTACCGAATACGAGTGTCGTTACTATATCTATCAAATAATACAAGGTGTTAAGTATTTACACGACAATCGTATTATACATCGCGATTTAAAATTGGGTAATTTATTTTTAAACGATATGTTACATGTTAAAATTGGCGATTTTGGTTTGGCTACGCGCATTGAATACGAAGGCGAACGCAAAAAGACGCTGTGTGGAACACCGAACTATATTGCTCCTGAAATTTTAACCAAGAAGGGCCATTCATATGAGGTGGACATATGGTCTATTGGCTGTGTTATGTACACTCTGCTTGTAGGCCAACCACCCTTTGAGACAAAGACTCTAAAGGATACGTATTCGAAAATTAAGAAATGTGATTATCGTGTACCAAGTTATTTGCGTAAAGCAGCCGCCGATATGGTTGTAGCGATGTTGCAATCAAATCCTGAAAATCGGCCCACTATAGGCGATTTATTGAAATTTGAGTTCCTTAGTAGTTCACCAGTGCCAACGTTCTTGCCGAGCTCTTGTCTAACAATGGCACCTCGTCTGGAACTCAACGATACCATAGATCATGAGATGGCCCCACGTAAACCTTTGACTGAATTGAATGGTCTCAAGGATGATACACGCTTGGAATCGACATTCCTTAAAAATAATTTGCATGATGCTATCACAGCTTCGGCTCAAGCTTGCCGGCATAACGATGACTATCGCAGTGATATACAAAGTTTACAGCAACAGATTACAAATCTTTTAAACGCCAAAGTAAGTTTTAAGGTGATTTCTTGTGAATAGAATTTTTTGTTTAAATTTAATTATTTTTTAAGCCCCGCTTGTTGCAAGGCAATTTGGGTGATGAGAATACTGATCCTGCCGCTCAGCCCTTGTTTTGGATTTCTAAATGGGTGGACTACAGTGATAAATATGGTTTTGGGTATCAATTGTGCGATGAGGGTATTGGTGTTATGTTTAATGATACCACCAAACTCATATTATTGCCAAATCAAATGTAAGTACATAAATGAGGGTATTCAGCTGATTTTTTATTGCAAAAAAGCAAAAATGGAAAATTGCACTCATGTTGAAGTAATCAATAAAAGAGATGTAAATTTAAGTTCTTTTTGTTTTACATATTTGAAAGAGATGTAAATTTTGTGAAAAATTACATTTTTATTAGAGTCGCAACCACATACAATTTGACGCTTATGAATTGCCAACGCTTTCAACATTGCAATTTTAAAACCTGATATTTTTACCATTGTTTAAATCGTCAGCTCATTATTGGTTTGGCGCATATGCCAAAAAGTCGAAGTGAAGAAAAACGGCAATGAGGGTTTGAATGAAGTTTTCTTTTGGCATATGTTGTGAAAAAAAACTTTGGAGTTTTGTGAACGTTCATGAATAAACTTAGATGTGAATAGTATTTTTTGAAACTGAAAATAATTTTTTTGTACAGCATACGCCACTTGTCTAAATTTATTTCTAAAAATTACCTTTTTGTGCTGCATACGTATACTTACTGATGTGTATTGAGTTGTTGACATTTTATTTTGCTTTTGCTTTTACTTCTTTTTTCTAACGGCAATGAAGCAAAGCAAGAGTTAAATTTGTTTTGTACGTTTTTGTATGAGGAATCTTTGCCAAACAGTGGCGTGCAGAGCAAAACAATACTTAATAAACTTTAAATAGTTGATATGAGTATAAATATATATTTTTTATTTTATTTATTACTTTAACTAATGCTTAATACATATCTTAGAAACTATAAAAATTTCGTGCAACAGGTTTTGGATTCAGAAAGGGTTATCCAAAATATATACCATTCCCCTAACTCGATTTTTTTAAACCAATAATGAGCTGACAAAATGTTAAAATTGTAACTTTTGGTGTAAAACTTTTTTTTCTTGCGTTTGTTGTAATAAGACGTTGCATTATTCCATTTTTGCAATAAAACAAAAATACACTTATAAATTCTTACGATCATAGTCATAAAAAATATTTCAGGTTTATGAAACATATTTTCCATTCTAATAAACCTTTTATAAATCTAAAAAAATTTTTATGAATATTTGGGTTAAAATACAATTTTGAATTTTCGAAAATCAAAAAAGTTGTTCAAATTACATAATTAATTTTTTAATTCGAGATTTTTCTATATGTACAAACATTTTTCTTTTTAAAGTTTTTCTATAGAAAAAGTATGTAGACTTTTCTTTAAAAAATATTATATATTTTTCTACAGAAGATTTGTACATGTAAATATGTATAAGAGTTTTTTTATAAAAAAAATTTGTGTATTTAAGGTTTTTCTATAGAATATAAAATGTTTACTATAGCAAAGTTTTGTGTATAAGAGATTTTTCTGCGTAAAAATTTGTGTATACGAAATTTTTCTTTAGAAATTTCTTACAATTAACCTATCTAGGGAAAAATTTCAATAAATTTAAATTTTTAAATTTAAAAACTAATAAATTTTGAATTAACGGATGTCTTTTACATTTTAGCAATGTCCATTTTATTGATAAAGATGGCAAAGAATCATATATGACTACTTCGGATTATTCCAAAGCCTTGGATAAGAAAATGAAATTACTTTCGTATTTCAAACGTTATATGACTGAACATTTAGTTAAGGCTGGTGCCAACAATGTGAATTTTGAGTCTGATCAAATATCTCGTATGCCACATTTACATTCCTGGTTTAGAACCACATGTGCCGTAGTCATGCATTTAACCAATGGCACTGTACAGGTGAGTCGCTATCAACACATTACGAATAAAAACTTTCCGGGAGTTTTTTTCCTTTTCTTATTTTTGCAATTGAAGGGGAGAAGGGAAAAACTCCCAAACATTATTTATTCATAATTGGGTTGTATATTGTATATTCTTCCTTCAATATTGAATAAAGAAATTCTAAACTTTTCGCCTTTTTAGCTTAATTTTTCAGATCACATGAAAATCATATTGTGTCCTCGCATGAGTGCTATAACATATATGGATCACGAAAAAAATTTTCGAACCTATCGTTTCTCCACTATTATACAACATGGCTGTTCGAAGGATTTATATCAAAAAATTCGTTATGCCCATGAAAAGCTTAGTAAAATGCTAGAAAAAATGTTCTTTTAAACTTAAAAAGAGTTCCGCCATTGAATTGTCAATACATTTTTGCACGTTTCATAATTACATTACATTGCATACATAAGAGCATGATTTAAGAAAGATTTTATTTTCCATAAATTACCACCCTTTCCTGGCCTTCCAAACAATTCATTTTCTGTGTTTATTTTTTTATTTTTTTTTTAATGTTTTACCAAAATTGTGTAAATTAGGAAATAAATTATAAACTTCATGGGAAGTGGTTTATTTCTTGTTAAGTTTAATTCACTGTTTTGTATATTTCCATTAATTTTATTTTTAATTCCTGTTCATTTTTGCCTCATGTATGTTTCATTTTATAAATATAAAAGATTTTTAGGAGAATATTTTCATTTTTAACGAGAAAAGAAAAACAAGGAGAATGCTTATTTTATTTTAATAATAATTATTTTTTTTGTAAGATTTGTTGTTTTAGTGTACTTTTATTTTCTATCTATATATAATTTGCGTATCGTCATTATTTTGTAGTAGTCGGCATCATTTAAGAAAAGAAAACAAAAAACTATTTTAATCCTTATAAAAACGCAAAAAGCTTATTTAAATTTAATTACACACGCCCCACATTTACTTTTTATATATATAAATAAAGAATAAACTTAAGTTTTACTTAAATAAAATTAAAAATGTTGTATTTTTTTTTTCTTTTTTGTTTGATTGCAAACAAATATAATTTTCCAAATGGTAAGATAAAATTAAATCTCGACTATACACTAGCACAAAGTTTGTAGTTTCTAGAAAAAAGACGAGTTTATAGTTTTATGTATCACTAGATTAACCAGCAGCCGTATTCTGTTCGGTAAAGCTTAATCTATATCGCTAAAAATCTATAAAGTTGATTAGGCGATTTTTGGCTACGAATACAATTCTGTAACATGCATTGCAAATTTGGCAATGCTATAAAAATTTAATTCGCCGCAATTTTAGCTTTTAAGGGGTTTATACCCAGTTGGGATCTGGAAATTCTTAAATTGTACCGGCAAAGTTGTACCAAATTGACATAAATTGTACCAAAATTTCACTATAAAATAAAAAAGCATATATAGTAAGAATTCATAACACTTTTTTATTCAATAATAACAAAAACAAAACAAGTAAGAAAGTAAAGTTGGTCAAGCCCAGGCATTTAATACCCTACACCACAGTATATATAGACAAATTTTCGATAGTGTACCCTATTCGGAACCCATAGGCAATCATGAACCCGTCTGAACAAAATTATGTTAGGGCGTTAAGATTCATGGTATGTACATTGTGCCAAATATTATTTAGACATATTCATCTATAGGAGATTTGTTTGCCCTTAAGTGATTTTAGAAAGAGGGCTTATATAGGATCGATGGTATGATTTGGATTTACCAGCACAACATTCTAATATGACATAGCAGCTGTAACAAAAGTTATCGTCGCAAATTTTTACAAAGTAAGTCTAGTACAAATATGATCTAAACACCAACGTAATAAGATAGTTTATAGGCCCAAACACTGTTCCGAAAATAATACCTGCTACTGTTTGGTAATAGATTTAAGGAAATAAGTTTCACGTTCTCTTTAATCTATTACCAAACAGTAGTTCCAGGCGTATTTTAAATTCGCCAACCACGATAAGGGTGATTACCGCAAATAAAGCTTAAGCGTCATCATTTTAATTTTGTTTTTTTTTTAATAAATTACATTATGTATCTCCTTAAATGTCATGGTCACATAAGATATTTTATCTTAAGCGACAACCTTCATACAAAATTTATATGAAATAAAATAAAGAAATTTTGTTTTTGTCGCTTAAGCTTATTTTGCGGTAATGCCTCGATATATATCCCATAACTAACTAAATTTTTTTTTAAATTGTCGGTAGGTCAAACCAATAATGAACTGGCAATATAATAGGTACGTTTGAGTACTTTTCCAGTAAAATGCAGTAAATGAGTAAACTAAAAAAGTGTTGAAAAATGTTTACACTTTTGACTACATAAAATACATAACTGAAATTTAGCTCATAGAATAAATTCGAAAAATGAAAAATGTTGAATATAATATAAAGTTACCTTCGGAAGGAAATAATTCCCAGTTTCTATTTGTTAAAATACTTGAGTTAAATACATTCAATTTATAAAGTAACACTATCCAGTGAGACACAAAGAATGCTGACGACGGCCGTAGCGGGCCAGAAAATGCATTACATTCTGCTGGTGTCTAATAATTGTAAATTTTTCTGTACATTCAATATACCTCATTGCTTTCCAACGGAAGGCTAAGGTAAAATGTAAAAAGAAAATACAATATAATAGTCTGGTAGTGTATAAAGTCATTTCTGAAAAATTGTAGGAATAGAACTATTACAAAAAAGCTTTATAAAATACATAACTGAAATTTAGCTCATAGAATAAATTCGAAAAATGAAAAATGTTGAATATAACTAAAAAATTTTCTCTCACAAAAAACTGTTGTCCAAAAAAGTACGCGAACGCAAAAGCTGATGGCAAATAATTGAAGTGTTGAAAAATGTTTACACTTTTGACTACATAACTCCTTTTCTTATCGGTACTCGATTAAATACTTTTAATAACACGAACATTATGGAAAACACAAACAAACTATTTTATGTAATCTTTCATATTTGTTTGTTTTTTATTTTATTTGATTTTACTAATTTGTAGCGGGTTAAATTATTGAAAAGAACATGAATAATTTTTTTTTGCTATTGATTACTAAGTTCCCAAATACTTCACACTTTTACAAATTAACATAACAAAAAAAAATTTCAAAATTTTGTATTTAGCCGAATAAATGCTTCACAAACAAGTTTAATTAATTAATATTTATTCACTTTTTGTTTTGGTTTAATTTTTATTTCCACTTTTCTTTTATTTAACATTTTTTTTTCACAATTTGTACGCTTTTTATTTGTAACTTTTGTTTGTTTACCTTTTGAAACATGTTTTTTTGATTTACAAAATTTTGTAAATACTCAGACAAGAACTGTCACTTTTCGCTCTCAATTTATGTTCTTTTACTGCATTTTGTGTACTCGAACGCAATTTCGTAAAATGCAGTAAAGTTTAGTAAAAAATAGTAAAAACTTTTGTGTTATCGAACGCATCTAATAACGTACAAGTACAAAATTAGTTGCTGTATCATGCTGTCGTACTTATGAAGTATAGGACCTGTTCGGAAATGAGCAACTTATGCTCATATGAGATTTGTTTGCGATGCTCATGCAAATAAGCTGATGCCAATGCTTGTTTGTTGCGCAGTTTGGTTTAATGTTTGACATTTTATGAATCCGCCATTTTTGTGATGTGTGTTAGGTTTATGCTGTAGTTATTTTAATTAAGAAGATTTGTTGCAAAGTCTACCGCAAACCGTACTACATACCACTTATACTACGGTAAGTATTAAGTTGATTAAAGTCCATGACTTGATGACTAAAACCTGAAGAGTGAGAATCAGTACTTACTCTGTGTAAAAAATGTTAAGCAGGCCAGCTTTAAATTTGCTGCGTATACAAAATTTAGCCTAACAAAGTTAAAACAAACTCTTGTTTTATACATTTTATATTTAATTAGCATTACTTATTTAAAAACTAATTTCTTTTTTTATTAAATACATACATGAAAGCAAAAAGTATTCTTAAGTTTGTTTATTATTATTTAAAAATTTAAACAATTTTAAACAAAAGAAAAATTGCAATAAATTAAAAATAACATGAAGAAGAGTACAAAAATAAAATAATTTTGTTTTAAAGTGTTGCAGATTTAAAGAAAATTTTAACTTTTCTTAACTGTTTATTTTTCAAAATTTATTTTATTCAATTTTTTTCTTTTAATTTAAATAGAATTTCTTTTATAACGCCTCCAAATGACACGTTATTTAATATTTTTTGTTTAACTAAATACATATTTAAAATAAGTAATATTATAACATTTTTTTTTTTTTTTTATTAATTTTATTATTACAATACATTACAATTGTTGTTTTATTTAAATTTATTTTCTCAGAAGTACCTACTGTAGATGGTATTTAAATTTTGGTTGTAATGTGTTATTGAGGAAAGGGCGAAGAAAATAATTTTTTTTTCTTTTCAATTTTAAAGGGAAAAAAGCAAAAAAATAATTATTTAATTTTTGTTTTTTTTTTTTAATTTAATAATGTTGTTTAATAGGTATTTGTAAACAAACGTTAGCCATAGTTCATATTTGTACTGTGCGCGGATGATTGAAAACTATTCGATATGTTCTTTTGCTGGCTAGCGGCGGACGCAGCTACTGACTGTTGTTGGATCTGCTGAGGTGATAGTGATGAATTTGCTTGCAGGTAGTTTTGTAATAGTTGACGGTTCTCTTGGCACCATTCGACAAAATCGTCGATTAACACTGGCCAGGCTCCTTCGGAGTCATAATTACTCATATTATCATCAATATGAACAGCAAAATCAAGCAATAAATTCCATGTATCTTTAGGTATAGAACGTTTATGCTTTTCCTGAAAATAAAATGTTAAATCGATTCAGAGAAAAGTGTGATTTGCGTTTGGCGATGTGTAAAGCTGATTCGAATATCGGTTTTATTTGTATTCGAAAATAACAAATCCGACTTGTTTTCATGACACCAAATGAAACCAAAATGGGTTTGCAAAACCGACAATGAGCAAAACCGACATGGATTCTATGACACCCTTGATAGTATGCGAATTTATATGCATTCTTTAACATTGTATAACAAAGAATGCATTAACGATAAAATATGCACTAACAAATCTCTGTTCTATTTTTAACCAAAAGTGATTCGGATAAATAATTTATAAACTTAATAATTTAACCTTCGAAGAAAAACATGCATTTGCATGAAATTCCGCGATCTAGCAATTACCTCTTAAGCATTATTTTCTTCAATTACTAGCAATTTGTATAGTTGCAAGTTTCCAATTACAAAATGCAATTGGATTTGTAATTGGGAAAAATTAAATTATAATTCATGTAATTAAAAAGTAATTTGCAACTTCCAAGTCTGGTTTAAGCATAAACTTGGTCTGTAAATTAACTTAATTTTCCCGTATAGAAAAATATCTATTATATTGGTCACCTTTGATTTTTTACTATAAGAATTTTGAACCGACCAACTAAAAAAATGAAATTTTTAGCTCTTATTTCATTATACAAAAAATTGTTTATTTAGAACACAGCGAAAAATTCATACCTTCAAAAACTTGCACCATAAATCCAAAAATTTAAAACGACCACTCAACACTATAGTCCAATAGGCAAGAGCCATATCCAAATCAATACCCTTTTGACCCGGATCCTTGGCATAATTAAAAGTAAACTGATAGAAATCCTTAAATTTTGCCAAATCATTTAATTCCATTTCCAGCAGCGGTAATTTAACCTTCAACTTATCTATCGAATCAATACCTAATTCGCTCATACCATTCACAAATTCTTCGCGGGTAAATTCACACTGGACTTCAGCGTGAAATTTCCATGCTATGATTAAAACCAATTTCGAATCGGGACTTAGTTCTAAATCATCCAAAAAGCGTATAACACCTTCAGATGTAATTTTTTGACTATCAGACGGATCGCGATAACGCAAAAATAACTGTTCAATTCGTTTGCGGTCCAGTTCGCGATAATAGTATTCGGGGTTTTGAAAATAATTATCACTGGCCAAATCTAGTTTCCAGTCATTTTGCTGCAGGCAATAGATGGCGGTTTGTTCGCCGGTTTGGGTTAAGGAGATGAACTTTTTTACTTTATCCCTTTGCGTGGATTTTAATTTGTTCTGAAATTAATAAAAAAAAATTTAATTAATGTTAATGTTTAGCAAATTGGTTTGAACAGCTCTGTATTTGTTTTTTTTTATATTTTTTTTTCTGCTTGCATCTTCATATATTGTTTAAAGGTTTATTGCATAAATGTTAAAATAATTTTTCTGCTTAATATTTGCGGAAAATCTATTATTTTTGTTGCACATTTAAAGTTTTTTTCTTTTTGTTAATCTCTTATGCCATTTGTCATTACTTTCTATTTTTTCAAGTTTTTGTGACTTTTTGCTACTTACCATTTTTTTGTATCTTTTACTATTTATTTAAATTTTTGCAGTTTTTGTTAAACAGTTTTTTAATCGTTTGAAATTTTATGAAAAATATATAAACTTTTTGCTCAACTAAATAAAAATAATTTTCTTTGCTTTTACTGTCCTTTCCTACGTCTTTTTTTTCTATTATTTTTCCGCAAAATTTCGTTGCTATTTTTAATTTTTACTTTGTGCTTTAATTTCTTTTCGAGTTTAAAGGAAAATACAAAATGACAGCTGGCAGAGTAAAAGAGATGCCATACTAAAACATAAGATTAAGTAAGGAAATAGGTGGTAGCATTCAAATAAAAATATTACCATTGTATTAATTATCCCAGCTAGCAAAATAATCCGACATTGCGCCAATTTTTTTATTAAATTTGTTCTTATTTTTCAATTTTCTATCACCCTTTACTTTACGTTACATGTCTTCAGCTCATTTTTGGTTTGGCGCATATGCCAAAAACGTAGTTTTATTTTGATTTTGCTTTAACTTCTTGATTTTCTTACAGCAATGTAGCAAATCAAAAGTTAAAATGTACAGGTTTGTATGAGGATTTTGCAGCACTCGCCAAACAGTGGCATATAGAGCAAAACAATATTTAATTAACTTTAAAAAAGTTGATATGGAGCAAAATTATTTAGCCTTTAAAGCTTTTACGATTTTTAATAAATTTTATTTAGGCTTTACTATCGCCAACTTTGCAATTTTTACCGAACTTTTGCCATTCCTTATAGTTTTAAGAACTTTAAATCAATAAATAAGCCATAAATGTTTGATGTATAAAAAATTTTCGGTAAGTTTTGAAAACTTTTCCGAATTTTTAAATTTTTGTGTAGCTTTGTTTTTTAACGCAATCGTTGCCGTTTGAAAAATGCCCCATATATAAACCAAAGTCACATATTTTACAGGGCACTATCAACAATTTCAGTTTATACGGGGCAAAAAGTTTAATGCCTTATGCTTTCTAGGGTCAATAAAACATGTTACCCTTTTGGAAAGCAAAACATTTTTAAGAAACGAACACCAACTAAATTGCATTTTCTAAGGAAAGAGTATTTTTAATAATCAAATGTACTTAAACCTGCCTTCGAAATAAAATTTAAAACAGGCCGCTACTATCAACACGAACTGCGTAATCAAAACAAAAAATGCAAAAAGGGCAGCTTAAGAAGAAAGAGACGGAAAAAAACGCAAAATCTTCCGTCTCGTGACGTCTCTGTATGCTCTGTGTTTTTCATTTTGGTGTTAAAGGTGCTATCAGACGGGATGTATTTTACATATGAACTGTCACTTTTCTTAACCATATGTAATTCCGTATGTATGTCAAAATTTCCATTTTACATACGATTCATAATTTTTGCTATCACACCTGCTTATGTTTTTCCTTATGACATAACCTATAAATGTAAGCAAAAGCTGACTTTTGTTTACGTTTCAAAACAAACCAGCTGTTTTGTTTATGTTTGCCACAGGACTATAGAGCGTGTTCTAATCGAAAAAGTTACATATGTATTTCCACATGTATTTTACGCGTGCAAAGTTTCATATGTATCACACGATGTGTACAACTTTTACAGATGAAAAATTTGACAGTACATATGTAAAATACATCCCGTCTGATAGCACCTTAAGCAAGGTACATTAACACAAGGTAGACTCATTTGGGAGTGCAGACATGTTGCCAAGGCGAATATATATTAATTCGCCTATATATATATATAAAACAAAAACAATTTAACGCACACCTGTACAAATTTTGGCTCATATACACGAAATTTGACGTTTGGGTTCCAACTAGGGTAAACAGCTGACAAACATATGGGCCAACGAGTTAACCTTGTGTAGATATACCTTGGGTGTTAAGAAAATGATAGAAAGAAATTACCGAATGTGACCAGTGATGCCAACTTTCTGAGAGCAAAAAGCACTTTAAAATTTAAAAAAAGCACTACTTCGAACAAAAAAAAAAAAAACCTTAAAAAGCACGAAGCCATTTTTACAATTTAATTAAACCCAAAACAAGTTGCATTCGGCTGTGCAAAATATGACATACCTCCAAAATTTAAAAAAAGGCGACGGCTTTGATGAGGGATTTTAATTTAAAATTTAATAAAAAAAATATATTTACATTCGTATATAAACATTTTTAAATGTATTATTATTATCTTCAATAAAAATATCATCCAAATCACTTGTATGACCATCAGCTGAGTTTGAATTAGCCATAAAACAGTTTTAAAGTAATACAGTGCGAACTCGATTTTCGTAACTCGAAAAAATCGCACCTGTTGCAATTACCGAAAATTTGCAATGACCGACCATTCTTTATCATCATATATATTATTTCTAAAGCACTTTTTTTTGTCGGTTGCAAATATCTCCCATACCACCGCATCAAATTTAATGAATCATATCTCATTTTAAAGCTTATTTCTAACACTAATGACGAAAAATAATTAGAAATTGAAAAATTAATATTTTCATTGATAAAAACTATATTTTAAAATGTATTGAAGTTACTTAAATTTCTTTTAATTATTTTCATTTTATGTTACAAAAATGACAACTAACGGTGCGAAATATTCGCACGGGTCATCTAGTTTTAATAAAAAACCTTATATTTCATCGTTTAAATAATTCTATATTAAAATCGTGCAAAGTTAAATAAAACAATTGGCGTATGATATTGTCCAATTATTTTAACCTATGTACGCTTCTGAATAAAGAACACACATAAGGTGCAAAATAGAAAAACATGTATGTTTGTATTCTGATACTTCTGATACTTTTTGCAATAGCACTAGAGGTAGAAGTGTACAACACGCGATTAATTGGAGACGAGTGTCGTGTGTTTGAAAAATAAAGCCCATGAAAAATGGCAGGTTACACAACGCTCGTTATAAAAGCATTTTCTGTCAGCTGTTTTTGAAACAGTGTACATCTTTGAAAAAATGTTTACTGAAAACAAATACATAATTTTTATTACGATGGCTAATATGTTGTCGACAAAAAGTGTGACGTTTTGTAAAATTTCCAAATTGCTAGGAAGCCTAGCTCTAACCTCGTAAATAACCTATCTTTTATTACTTTTTTATCATTTGAAATCTTAAAATCTTTGCAGCCCTTCTTAAAATTGTACCCTAAATTTCATCGAAGTCAGCCTCTTTATAATCAAAGTTTTAAAAAATTATAGAAAAAAAAAGCACCATAAACAGTGCCAAAAGCACTAAGTTGGCATCGCTGAATGTGACCGGTCATTTCTTTCCATCATTTTCTTAACACCAAAATGAAAAATGTGACTACTCGCTCATTCATTTCTTGTAGGGTCTATTTTGTTTTCTGGTACTTTTTTTCAATTTGAGAAGTAAACAAAATTGCTCAAGTTGACGCTTCTTCGACATTTTGAAAGTGAACTCGCAGTGGCATGTGTAATCACAAAAGTTAATGGCATGAGATTCGACTATTTCGAACAAATTTTCTTTGATAATATGTATACAACCAAGGCGAATTCATAAAGGTGACATTTTCACGTCATCTGTTTTTTGTTTATTTTTTTGTGTGTATACTGAATGTCAAGTTTTGTTTACATTTTGTGAAAAAATTAATTTAAATTTTAAATACAACAAAAATTTAAATTCTTGAAAAAAAACTAATTTAAATTTTATAAAATAAAAAAGTGAATCTAAAAGATAAACACAAGGAAATAAAAAGGCGTAAGGAATAAGTGGAGTCACCATTACTTTACAATAGTGGAAAAAGATTTACTTTCTAAAGCAATTGTGTATCCAATTTTATAAATAAAAAATTTCCTTTTTATATTTTTAACAAATAATTTTGACAGTCACTCTAACTTTTTACAAAAACAAAATACATAGTATTTTTCAAAAAAAAGGGATAGCTAGCATAACTCTATCTCATGATGCGGTCACCTTTATGAATTCGCCTTGTATACAACAGTGGCATGCCACTACTTGCATCAGTGATGTTAACTTATATTTTTTCATTACCTTACGGCCCTCTAAAAATTACCGTTTTTGAGAAGAAATTACCGTACGCAAAGTTTTTTTTATCAAAACATTACTTTGCTGTTTCCAAATGACTGGCGATTGGTTGTGTAGTAAAATTTGTATGAAAAGCACTCAGTCCATCGTCTGTCATTTGAGCATAAGAGCAGTATTCATAAACCATTCACATATTTATATTTAAAATAATTTAATGAAAATTAAATTTGATGAACTTTAGCCTAATTAAAAATTTGGATTAAAAACCATAAATAGTTCAACAAAATAACCACAATACTGATTATACAAGAGAAATTTAATTTTTCTTATTTTGCACTTATAGGTGTTACGAAAACCTTTGGAGAAACTTAATGTTCTTAAATTTTTGTTTAACATTTATCTATTTTTAAATCGAAAATCGTCTTTCAAAAGTTAAAATTATAAAACCTACAAAAATTCAAATTTCTTTAAATTACCGTATTTTAAATTAAATTACCTTGCTACCTTTTGCGGCCCAAAATTACCCTAAAAAAGGGTAATTACCGTACGGTTAACATCACTGACTTGCATGTGTAAAGGCAGAGTTATTGGCCAAAAAGACTTTGGCGATTTTTCTTTTAGTTTAACGTAAAAGGTAAAAATAAACCTGGCAACCATGATTAAAAGCACAAAATAAACAATTTTTTTTTTGGTCAAAATCATGTCTTCAGAATATGATAAAGTTAAAATTGGTAAATTAGTTTTAAAAGGTGAAAAACAAAAGTAAGTAAATCAAAATTTTAAATTAAGTTCGTAGAGCTTAAAACCCTTTTTCCTTATCAATTAAAGAAAAAGTAAAAAGCGCAAAAAGGAAAAAGAACACAAAGATGAGACTCACAAAAAACGCAAAAGCCAAGTGGATGAGGATGCTTTAAAGCATGGCGGATGGTGGCAAGCCAAATTACCAACAGAAATAACAGGAACAGTGGCTATACAATTTGGTGATCGTAGTTATGTCAAGGCACTTGACAATGGCCTCTTTACCTTGGGTCCGCCACATCTTGATGGTGAGGGACCTGACCCAGAAGAAATTTTTACTGCTTTTCCCATAAATGAACGCAAAGTTACCTTCAAATCGGGTTATAGCAAATATTTAAAAATCGAAAAAGATGGCATGGTTACGGGACGTTCAGAGGCGGTGGGTAGTATGGAACAGTGGGAACCCATATTCGAGGAAGGCAAAATGGCTCTGCTTTCAGAATTAGGTTTTTTCATGTCTATCGATCCTGAAGATGATGCCTGTGTGGCATTACGTAAAAAGGTAACAGACTTAGAGATTTGCAAAGTACGTAGCAACGCTCCCAGAGAATGTGTGGCGGATGAAGAACCCACCGAGGAAAAGGGCGATTTGGCCCAAGTGGAGAAAAACTATGTGTAAGTCTACTGCTTGTTTGCTAAAAAAAATCTTTAATTTTTACCCTTTATTTTTAGCAAAAAATTCCAAAAGTTTCAGGATAAAAAGTTAAGAATAAATAAAAATGATATAAAAGATTTGGAAACGGCCAAGGAAAAGGGTACTTTGCACGAGGCTTTGTTAGATAGACGAAGTAAAATGAAAGCCGATCGTTATTGTAAATGAATAAGACTTGAAAAACAATAATAAAACATTTTGAACATAGCTAATAAAACGTTAAAATATGGAAAATTGAAAGATAGATAGGTTTCCTTATTGATCGTTTACAAGACCCAAAAAGTTCCTTTAGTCAGAAACTGTAGTTTTTTTTGGTTATTTTAAATTTGAAATTATTTAATTGCCTTATTTATTTCACTTATCGCATAAGAGAAAATATCTGCAATTGGAAGCAGTTGTGCTACACTTGAGTTATTACTAGTATTCGGACTTTTATGCAGTTAGAATCGCGTTAGAATTTGCGCACAAAAAATTTAAATATTGTATACACTTAATTTTTTTTAACACATTTATTGCTATAGTGATAAAAAAAAATACATAAACATAACAAGATAAATAAAAATAACATAAAAAACGCAAAAATGCGGTCTCATAAACATACGCAAGGAACAATAACCGAAAAAGTAGAAGTTAAAATAAAACACAAAAATATAAAGAAAAAACCAAAAGTAAATCAATCACGTAATTTAAGTCACTTGTTAGCTAGATACATACATATATAAAATGAATTAATACCATTATGCATTTGCATAGAAATCGGGGCCTTGGTTATTACTATTTACTTAATCAGCCTTATTACGGTTGTCGTAAACGACTGTGTCGCTTATTGTAATAGATTAAAGTAACACACAACCTGTGTTCTTTGAAATACAAAAAAGAATGTCGTTTACGAAGACAACCGTAATAAAGCTGACCATCTCTTTGCTTACGTGTAGCCATATGGACACACCAGTTTTAATATTTTTTACTAAACTTTACTGCATTTTACGAAATTGCGTTCGAGTACGCAAAATGCAGTAAATGAGAACATAAATTGAGAGCGAAAAGTGAAAGTTCTTGTCTGAGTAAAAGTTCTTGTCTGAGTATTTATAAATTTTTACTGCAGAAATTTTTGCAGTAAAATTTAGTAAATCAAAAAAACATTTGTTTCAATAGGTAAACAAATAAAAGTAAGAAAAAAAGCATACAATTGTGAAAAAATTGTTAAATAAAAGAAAAGTTGAAATAAAAATTAAACCAAAACAAAAAGTGAATAAATATTAATTAATTAAACTTGTTTGTAAAGCATTTATTTGGCTAAATACAAACTTTTGAAATTTTTTTTGTTATGTTAATTTCTTAGAGTTGTAAAAGTATGAAGTATTTGGGTACTTAAGTAATCAATAGCAAAAAAATTATTCATGTTCTTTTAAATAATTTAACCCGCTACAAATTAGTAAAATCAAATAAAATAAAAAACAAACAAATATGAAAGATAACATAAAATAGTTTGTTTTTTCCAAAAATGTTCGTGCTATAAAAAGTATTTAATCGAGTACCGATAAGAAAACGAGTTAAGTAGTCAAAAGTGTTAATATTTTTCAACACTTCAATTATTTTATTATTTTTACGAATTTTTACAAATTTTGCGTTCGCGTACTTTTTTGGACAACAACTTTTTCTGAGAGCAAATTTTTCAGTTTACTCATTTACTGCATTTTACTGTAAAAGTACTCAAACGCACCTATTATTACATTATTTGTGTCAACCAAAACAAAATTCTTTACAAAAAAAAAAGTTGTAGTACAATTCGGGTTAACCTCATAGCATATTTTTTTTCTTTTTTGTCTTAATTTTTTTAAAAATGGTCGGTAGGTCAAGCCAATTATGAGCTGACTACATATGACAAAAGACACGTTGCTGTTGAAATACTTTCTAAATGGCGTTTCTTTTTTCTTATATGAGATGGTCTTATATCCGTTATCTACTGTATACTTATATTAATGTTTTCTTCATATTTTCATAAATAATTAAGGTCGAATTTCGACTACAAACTGGGAAAACACTAGTTTATGTAAAAAACTGATTCATTTTTACATTTGGTAAAAATGCAGTTAACATCTGCCAGCTTTAAGCCGATTTAAATTTCTTTCTTGTCTAAATCGTTAACGACATATAGTACTATGTCTCTGGATGACAGAAGCCACTTAAACGAAATACATATGTATGTACAGTCAAATCCCGATAATTCGTACCCCGATAAATCGTAATTCCCGATAATTCGTAATAAACTGTCGGTCCCTTGAAAAAATCTCGTTAATTCGTAAAATTTCCATACATTTTGGTCCCCTCGCTAATTCGTAATTTCTTTCAATTAAAATCTTCTTTACCTCTTATAAATCGTAATTGTTAGCTATTTCGTAATAAAAACATGGAAAGAATGATTTGTTGGTGCTATTTTTGCGTTGGTTTTTGCTTTTGCTTGTGTGTGTGTGTTTATTTTCTTAAGATCAGTTTGTTATATGAATAATTTTTATATATTTTATTTTTAACAATTTTTTTATCGTTTTAGCAAATAAATTGAAAACCCCCCTTAATTCGTATTTATTTTATTTAAACCCCGTTAAATCGTAACCCCGCTAAATCGAAACCCCCTATAATTCGTAAGAAATGGCAGGTCCCTTGCGATTACAAATTACCGGGATTCTACTGTATATAAAAAAAGTAAATATGAACCAATAGTTTCAAACGAAATTAATTATTAGAGTGAGAAAAAGTACGGAGAACAAGAGGCAAATAGTTCCAGTCCCTTGCCACCCTCACAACGTAAGATCTCTCAAAAATACTATATCTTATTCTAGGGATCACGATCTGCGTATTCCTACTAGAAGAGGAAAATTTAAATTCAGAACAAAGAAGTCAAGGATCACCACTTCTAATAACCCTATAAAATGTAATAAACAACGAAACCTAACAAAATTACATCCCAGAAGTGTTCACATAATTAGAAACATGTACCCTAATGAACCTATCACATTGGAATTAATACGATCATCCTGAACCCGAAAGGTAATGCAAGCATCAAGAAATGAACCTAAGCACTTGAGACTATCAACAAAAGCAATTCTCTGCCCATCAACATAAACATGCAAAGCATTCTGTGTTTGCCCAAAAATAATGGCCTTAGTCTTACTGTGGTTAACAGTCAAAGAATTAAGAGATGCCCATAACAAAAAACGTGCTAAATTATCATTCATATTAGATTCAAGAACATCAACATTATCCCTATGACTACAATACATTAAAAAAAAGCATAATCAGCAAATAGAAAAGGTCTACAAATGCTCGTCTCCATTTGCCTCGGCAGGTCATTCACGTACATTCACCCTTATCGTGAATAAAAATTCCTTGAGAGTTTTTTCTCTTTTCCCATTTATTCAATTGAATTAACATAGGAAAAATGGGAGAAGGGGAAAAACTCCCAAGGAATTTTTATTCACGATAGGGGTGATTATGAAAAGAAGAGGCCCTAAAACAGATCCCTGGGGTACACCAGAAACTAAAGGAAGTTTCAGAAAAATTCCCACCAGTATCAACAAATTGATATCTAGCAGATAAATAAGAATAAATTAACATACAGGCCGTTTTAGAGAAATTAAATAACTCACTCAATTTTCTTATCAATGTACGATAGCAAACCGAATTAAAAGCTTTCGTAAGATCAAGCGAAATCAATGACACTATATAGTCCCTATTAACATTCTCACGTATGACATCAGCAAGAAGGTAGTATTGTGACCACGTCGAAACGCAAATGTTACGTTTGTATATAGAAAGTTTGCTTCCGAAAATTTCTGGTAGAACCATATTTCCGTTATCTACTTAATAAACACTATATGAAATGTTCTTATAATGTTAACTACATACTGAACACTTGTATGAATATTTTCTCCATGATTCATAAATAATTATAGTCGAATTTCGACAATAACAACTGCTTCATTTTGATATTTGGTAAAAATGCACATTACATCTGCCATCTTAAAACCTATTTAAATTTCTTTCTGGTCTAATTCGTTAACGACATATAATCCTATGTCTCTGAATGACAATGCATCAGGGATGTTAAATGGAGTTTTTAATTTTGTACCAACTTAAAAAAAAACTTACTTTTTAGGACTTCACAAATTTTTTAAAAAAGTACATAAAAATTCAATTGTACACAAAAAAACAAAACTTAACATTAACATACATTATATGAGTGAATAAAATAAGGTACATAATGGTCTTATAAATATATGAGATCAAAATCAGGCACTTATTTGTTTAGTTAGTCTGGGTTCACACGATGAAAGTTTACTTTCAGAAAGTCTGAGTTTATTGGTGAGAGGGGAAGAGAATATGCTGTTCCTATTTCCCCTCTTACCCATAAACTCAGACTTTCTGAAAGAAAACTTTCATAGTGTGATCCCAGACTTAACTATTTGGAACTTTTTACATCATAACAGCATGAATTAATTTGTCGATCTTAACCAATCCTTTGTTTGTATGAGACTTGATAATGTTGGAACATGTAGTCTATTTTATTCCTTAGTTTTATTATATTTTGAAAAGAAAAAAATCTGCAAATGTGGAACAAACAAAATTCCAGCAACGATTCTAGAAATGTCAGGAAACATATGGACATTCAGCTCATTTCGTAAATTAGCTACTGCCGACCAAAAACTACAAATGTTTTCAGTTTTAAACGACTGAATTTGCTCGACATCAGCTAAAGCTCTAAAGTGATTATTGATTGGATCAAAATTTAGAATTTCATTCAAAAATTTTTACTAGAAGAGGTACAATTCTACTTGTTTTACCTGAAATAATATTTTCAGAAGTAAATTTATGGAAACACATTAAAACTTCGTTATCAAAGTTGACTTTGATTCTCAAAACCAAGGCGAATTCATCCCAGGTAATCTCGGTACTACAACAAGTACAACTCGTACAAAAACCACAAGCAATTTGTTTTTGTAAAATCATTGTACAATGTCAAAAACAGAAATAAAACAAAACAGAAACAAAGATAATAAAAGAGAATTGACATCCAATAGTGATTTTAGCTAATATCAGCAGGGCTTTTAAGACCACCTGTAATAAATTCGCCTTGCTCAAAACATTATATAAAATTATTTTGAATTTTCTTTCATTTTTGTAAAGGTTTAAGATAGATATATCGCATTCATCCAAAACATTTTTATTCATGAAATTACTTGCTATTTGTAGCCGAGAGAGGAAAAAAGTAAAGTGTGTCACGCATACAGCGTCGCCCCCGTCTGCCTTTCGCTTGCCATATTGTAAAAAAAGGACTAAGCGCTCTATACCCCACAATACAAGTCGCATATTTAAGCGTTCATTACATTTACGATTTGTTGTACAACATAAATGCAATGAAAAGGACTCAATAATTTGTTTGCTATACTAAAAATTCAAAAAGGAGGAACTATGACAAATTTTTAAATTGTACCGAATGAGTCACGGTAGTACTTTAGAAGATACCAAAAAAGTACAATTGTACCAACTTTAACATCCCTGCAGTGGATACTCAAAAAATTAAGCATTTTGTTAAAAATATTGCCTTTTAAGTAAATATTGCCTTTTAAGAAAATATTATCTGCCGCATTCATAAAAAATTAAAATGGATTTCAAATGCATTTTAAGAAAAATTTGTATGCAAATTTTGCCTTAAAACCAGGGACTGTAACAGTTATTCCTTTCTTCATAAAAGTCAGATGAAAACAGTTATTTTTTGAGTTTTAATTTGTTGAACAAAAATAACAGTTATTTTTTGATTTTTATTTTTTCGAGCAAAAATAAAAGTTATTTTATTCTTTAAAGAAATGTACGTATTTTTATAATTTAGATGACTTTTAATAATTATTTTAATGTGCATAAGAAATTCCAATGATAATTATACATTAAAATAAAAATTTAAAGTCAACTAAATTATTAAATCACATAAATTTTTTCTTTAGAGAATAACTTTTATTTTTACTCGAAAAAATAAAAATCAAAAAACAAGTGTTATTTATGATCGAAAAAATAAAAATTTAAAAATAACTGTTATTTTTGTTAAAAAAAAAAAATAAAAATCAAAAAATTAAAAGTTATTTTTGATCGAAAAATAAAAATCAATATTTTTTATCATTGACAAGTGCATTAGGAACAATATGGTATACTTAAATCAGTTTTTCGACATTCACTTCTATGTGCTTTTTTTATTTTAAAATTTCATTTTAACAGTTATTTTCGGTCCCTGCTTAAAACACATTTCAAACTTATTTTATTTTTTACGAATACGGCAGTATAACTTGTATATACTATATAGAAAGTTTGCTTCTGAAAATTTCTGATAGAACCATATTTCCATTATCTGCTTAATAAACACTTTATTCAGGTATGTTCTAGGTTTCGACTCGAATTGAAAACGAAAAATTTTTTAAATCCGCATAATTAATAAATTGGTGTTCTCAAAACCGCATGTTTTTGTGTATTCGAAGTTTTTGTCCGAAAAAACTTTTTTTAGACTAAAGATCGCTAATTTGCTAACCGCAGCATGATAGCAATGTTTAATATTTTTATAAAATCGTGAAAGCTGTAAAGAATCACAGGAAAAAATAGCTTCTATACCGAACATGGCTAAAATTCGCGAAAAATTGCAAACTTTTAAACAAACACTAAAATTTATTTGAAATCGCTAAATCGGTAAAAAAAAACAAAATGTCGGAAAATAACAAAAAATTGCAAAAATCTAGTAAATTTTCAATGTTTCAAACCAGCCATATAATTGTTTAAAAGTCCCTTTGCTAAATTCGCGGAAATTCGCAAAAATTTGCTAACATCGGCATGATAGCAAATAGGGAATGGTAAATGGATTCCAAAATCGATTTTCGATTTTTCGATCGACTTCGGCCTTTAGAGGAACAAGTGCGATATGTATGTACATTTCTCATTAAAATTGTGTTGTTGTGTTATCAATCAAACCTGTCACATAAATCAATTCCGATCGAAAGTGATTTTGAATCTTGCTTCACATAAAACGAAATCACTTTTGATCGGAATTTATTTCTGTGCCAAGCCTGAATGCATGGCTAGTATTTCAAAGGATTACGACAATAGTTCCTGATCAGTGCCGACTGTTTCTTCGCAAAGTTACTATTAAGTTAGATTTAGAAAACAAACGTTTGCATGTCATTGATGTCGGAAATATGCAGATTTATTTCCTTGTAATTTCGTTTTTGTTAGAATAAAATATATACTTTTTGTTTTTCACTCTGATTATAACTAGATTTAAATATCGCTCACACACTGGTCTGTTTGAATAATTGTGTATTTCCACAGGAATGTCATGGTTTAATTCACCTGTTGTGTTTCTATAATATGTTGATTTTTACAAAGCTGACTTAAAATGTTTGGTTCGGTACAATCACCCTTATTGTGTTTGGCGTATTTAAAATATGCCTACGACTGTTTGGTAATAGATTAAAAAGAACTTTTATTCTTTAATCTATTACTAAACTGGCGTAGGCGTATCTTAAATACGCCAAACACAATAAGGGTGAATATGTATGTTTGGACTGTTCTGTTCACTGTCCATTTATTACTTTAATTTCTGAAGAACAAGAGCCCCTATATTAAAGTTGAAAGTATACCAAGGGCACTTATAGGTAAATAGGTAAAACTTCAACTTTAAATTCAGAAAACTGCATAAACATACCACCTACACACGTATGTACACTAGGGTGGAGCGCAAAAGTTGCTACTGTATACCAGTAGATTGTGATTAATTTTTTTTTTAAATTTTGGCGATTTTTAAAGTTGCCACAATGACCTTGATTGTTTCATAAATGAGAGTAATTGATATATTGTATTAATTGTTTTTATTACTTGTCAATATCACATATAGTTTAACATGAACCAAAAATAAGTACTCAAAGCGATGAAAAGGACCACACAAAAATTAGGACCGTGTCGTCGTCTTTTGAGGTGCCACTAAGGGATACAAATTTGGTAAAAATAAGGAAAATCACATTTAATTAAAATGCAGTTTATATTTTTTTACGGAATATAAGCTCTAGCCTAACTCTTTTAATTTTTATTTAAAACTATTAAACGGATTGAGTGTGACACAAAAAAAAAATCTCAAGTTTTATTGTGCATGCCCATAATTTATTGATTTAATTAATATTTAAATTAAAATTTGCCAAAATTTTGATAAAAAGTAAAAAATCGATTTCAGTATAAAGTCGCATACGTAAATTCGATTGCAAAAAATCGATTTTTTTACCACACAATCGATTTTCGATTAGAATCGAAATCGATTTACTGTAAAGAATCAGAAAACTTACTGAAAAAAATCGCTTTTATCGCGAACATGGCTAAAATTCGCTAAAAATCGCAAAATTTTAAACAAACAAAAAAACTAATTTGAGATCGCTAAATCGATTAAAAACACATATTGTCTAAAAATAACATAAAAATCGTTAAAAAAAATAAGCTGTAATAACATCAAAATAATGAAAAAGTCGATTTTAAATTTAGGGTAAGTTAGCGACTTTTGCATTTTAGATAACGATATATTTTTGATTAAATTGGATAAAGATTTTAAGCTAAAACAAAATTTATTTTTTTGTTAAAAATGTTATCAACTATTAGAATAAAAGTCGATTCGTTTTACTTTCACCAACCCATTACTACTCTAATTGAAAACGAATAAAAACTTGTCGATGTGAAATGCAGAACACCAAAAATGCTAAAGTAATCCACTTTTGAGTGGATTCGGATTCTAGAACACACCCGATTATCAGGTGCATCGGTTGTAATTTTATAGCCATAAATGTGAACAAAAGAAGTGTTTTCGATTCAAGTCTGTCTTTATTTTTCCCAATGAATAAATATTTTCTATTTTTAACAAGAGGATCTATGTATACATATATAAATCGGCAAAGGCAAAGCAGTGAAGAACACTTTCCTCCTCTGTATGTCAACCGATTTGAACAAAAAATGGGCTTTAAAAGGTATTTACAGAAGTGCACAATATACATATATTTTATTAAAATCTGTTTAATATTTTAACTAAACCGTTTTTGAGTTACGCGAACATATATTGCGCAACCTTCTCCATTTTCGAAATAACGTCATAGCTCGAAAACAAGCGATAACCTAAAAAACGGTTAGCACCATTGGATTTGCGATTTCCATGAAAATTCATGTTTTTTGTCGATAGTCTTAGAACGATGTCGACCAATTATCTTTCCGTATCATTAAATTAGCGTTAAAATGGCATCGATTTGTTTTTGCATACTGTTGCATATTTTGACATTTTTAAGAGATTTTTTAATTTTCATATTATAAAAAAAAGTTCTTAACCCTCTACTGCATATGCAGCCATATATGGCTTTTTAATTTTAAATGCACATTCTCATCAAAAATTAACAGTTTTGAAAAATAATAGTGTTTGAAAAACACAAGTAGACCTTTGTGATTATGAGATGAATGTTTTTTTCTCTGTTCTTTACATAGGTGCATAGAAAACCTAAGTCTTGTTTATAAGTACACGTGGTCACTTCGTACAGTGAAAATATACAAAATAAAACATATATTTATTTAATTACAAGTAAGTTGGTATGCTTATATATTTTTTTTTTGTAGAGTATATAGCTTTGTGAATAGTGTGTATATCAATATTTTTCAATTGTGCCTGTAGAACTTGTAAAATCACGCATTTTTTAGAACAGCCAAATATGGCTTCTCATGCATTCACAGAAAAATTCGTCCAACTTTGTCTTGCCATATTTGGCTTCTCATGCATTTACTGATAAACATTACGGTATATGTGTTTTCATTTCTTTCATAATAGCAACACTTTCCATGGCATCAGCGATGACAACAAAACGCTTTTATTCGATTCCTTGTGATGGGTTAGAAAGCGATGCAGAATTACCTGAGTCAGACAATGAATCAGTAGCAAATCAGTGTTGGTAGGATTCACTGGTGATACCTGAAACAAATGTAAGTAGCGAATTTGATTCTGGGGATGATGAACCATTGGTCAGTTAAGTTTCGAAAGCGAACTACTCTAGCAAATAGAAAAGAATTCCTGTGGTTCAACCCCGAGTTCCTGTAACGTGCCAAAGAAATACACAAAAAACAAAGCTCGCCGCCAAGACTTTCCACTAAGTGCTGTCAGACTGGATTCTACAGATCATCTTCCAGAATGGAAAAAAGTACGTCAGGCCTCCAATGGCATTCTATTTTGCAAGAATCAGGGAATGGATTGTGGGCGCGACCAATCGGGCCTGGGGGAACCGAACGGACTGTCGGGTATCACGGACGCTGTGGCCGGTGCTTAGTAAGTCCGATTCGGTTTTGCTGCTGGGCAGGAGTAGGGTCTGAGTTAGTAGATCAATCTGCTTTAGATTTTGCAATACTCATTTTCTATTACCTTTGTTGCATGAAACGCCATATATGGCAATAAATTTTTAGGGTGATACAGACAGGAGTGCATATGAAGCCATATATGGCAATTTTTTTTTTTCAGAAAACTGACATGATTTTCTGAAAAAATTTTGTTAGCATATCTTAATTATGCCATTTAAAATCATAATTAAAAAAAAAAAAATTGATTTGTAGCTGGATCATATTGCATGCAGTAGAGGGTTAAAAAATTTTTAAATACATAAAAAAACCTTCAAAAAACAATTTTAAAATTAATAATTAAATTATTTTGAAGCTTAGCTTTATATACAAGATTTCGACGAAAGATCCTTCTATTTTAAAAAGATGCAACATGGTTAAGGATTCCAATGGGTTTAAAATATTTCATCCAAAACTGTTACAAGTTACTTGCTTGTCACTAACCCATGTGACCGGGTTGCAGAGGAATTAAGAAACCAATTCGATAACATTGCAGTTTTTAATGAAATTTATCCCTTGAATAACAATAGACTTAATTTTTCATATTTTTGTTTTTAGTACGATTTTTTATGGAAATTTTTTAAGTTTATAGTGCATCTTATATCGTGTTTAATTCGACCTTTTATAATGTATTAATAAAACAACTTTTTTTCTTTTGAGCTCGAGGTCCTGGTTTTATTGTTAATTATTTTAATTTTATAATATGGGCATTTCCTGGGGTGACGAAAGTACGTTCGTACACTTTTGATGTACAAATAATATAGAATACAAAACTTTTCCTAGCATTATTTTGCGATTCGATAGCATTTGGGTAGCTCTATGTTTAGTACAAAAGATGGATTTCATCGAGTTTAAGTTTTCATAATAAAAGTTATAAACGTGTGGTCACGAACGTACGCAATATAGAAGTCAACTTCGGCTGACAGTAGTGAAATGTAAAAACCTGCATAATGAAACGGAATTTTCAAAAGTGAATAATTTATTTTAAAAGTGTACTAATGTAGGTCTCCATCCAGTATTTACAAAATAAAATATCTCTCTTGGTTTTTATTAAATTGGCTTATATACCGGTCGCGAACGTACGGATCGCGAAGGTACGATTTTACCATATGTTTTTTTATTATTATCACCATGCATTTTACCATAAATGTCTTCAAATTTCTTTAACAAAAAAACTTAATACTCCTTTTACAATTGATTGTAATGGAGAGATTATGAAGAAAGAATGAAAACATAGCATATTTTTTGCATGTAAAATAAGCATATAAAAATGTCTATAGAAGTAGAAAATACAGGAAATTATAAAATTTTCCAGTTTCCAGCCCAATTTTCTCAGCTCAGATATTCTAGGAAATTATTCTTTTATAAGAACATATACTTTTTTTCTAATAATAAACAATAAAAGTCGATGATAATCAACATTTTGTTTTTTCACCCTGGTAGACCATTCTGGGGAAATGCCCATATATAATTTGCCAATATTTCGTTTTTCATTGAAAAACATCTTCTGGGCTATAATGTAGAAAAAATTATTAACGTACAAAAATTAAAATAATTAACAATAAAACCAGGACCTCGAGCTCAAAAGAAAAAAAGTTATTTTGTTTATAGTCCATATTTTTTATTTTTAGTGCATATTTTGGATTTTTTAGCGCATATTCTAAGCGCATTTTTTCATCCTTAATTATAAATGAACTTGGGGAAATTGGCCGTTATTGTGGTTGGCGAATTTAAAATTCGCCTGCGACTGTTTGGTTTTAGGATAATGGAAATAAGTTCACGTTATCGTTAATCTATTACCAAACAGTCGTAGGCGTATTTTAAATTCGACAACCACGATTAGGGTGATTGTCCAAGTTTGGTGTCAGTCGGTCCAGCGGTTCTTGAGTTTTAGTAACATGTACCTGGTATAAACGTTTTTTTTATATATATATACAAAAAAAGTTGCATTGTGTTAGTAATTAATGTTCTCTGCAAGGCGTAAACCGATTTTGTTTCCAATAATTTCCCACGAAAAGCGACGCAAATCTGTCTATTTATGTATATGGTATGTGTACAGATACAGTCCTTTTATATCTACATATCGCTCATTTGCTGCAAGACCGGCATAACTCAAAAAAATCCATTTCGAGATAAACGCATTTAAAGTTTTTGATTTGTTCTAACTACTTAGAAAAAAAGAAGACACATTCTCTTCAAACTGGGAAAGTATAAAAGATATAAAGATGAATTTAATACACAATCACCCCTATCGTGAATAAAAATTCCTTGGGAGTTTTTTCCCTTTTCCCATTTTTACTATTGAATTAACATAGGAAAAATGGAAAAAGGGAAAAAACTCCCAAGGAATTTTTATTCGCGATAGGGGTGAATATAAAGAAAAACTAAGCGAACAATTCTGCACCTCTAACTCCAAAATTTCACTTTTTGAGTTATGTCGGTCTTGCAGAAAATGAGCGATATGTATTGATTGATGAGTTTGTGGTGTATGGAAAAATATTTTGAATGTCAAGCCTAAACGGCTAAACAACAAATTAAGAGTCAAAATTGGTAAAAAAAAAGAATTTTATTATCTTTTGTAATAAATGTATGTACTTAAAAATATATATTTTACAAATTTAAACAGAAAAGAATTAAAAAATTGCGTATTATTCGTACTTTTTTGAAGTACAATCTAAATTAAATGCACTTAAATTAATGTCTCAATTTACTATATTCATACATAATTAGGCTTTTATGCTATAATCAGCCTTAGTAACACACAAATTGTGTTCTTTAATCTATTGCAAAAAACGACACAGTCGTTGACGACAACGATAACCGTAATAAGTCTGAATATTTTTATAAAGTGGTGTTGCGCATCAGGTGAAGCGCAGTGACGCATTTCCGCAAAGGCGCTTTTTTATTGGGTATATATGTACATCGTAGTGGCTTTAATGAATTTATTTTAATTATCCAAAAAATTGTAATAGTGGAATATTTACGTTTTTTTATGGGCCTCCACATTAAGCCATTATACACATTATGTTATTGGTCCATCCCATCATTTCTATAACTTCAAATTCAGAACTTTTACTTGAATATATATATATTTATTTATTTATTTCATTAAATGTAATATAAAAAGCCACTCTAGGCCAATTAAAATATATATTACATATATATGTATGCTAAGTTTAAAGCGTAAAATTTATTTAAAAATTTTTAATTAAAGAAATTTTCTATTAAAAAGTTTTTTCGATTAAATGTATGTATATTTGTGTGTATCAATTCCCTAAAGGAAGAAACCTGGGTGCAAGTGTCTTCAAGTCACCAGTTTTGTCGACTATATTGGTGACATATATTAGTGACTACACTACATTACATTTGCCACTATATTTCGCTTTAATACGAAAAAGATTTTATCAATAACAACTGAGAAGTACAATTCCTATAAAAGTTGAAGAAATAAAAAAAAAAGATTGTCATGATTTCTTATTCCTACAAAAAGTGTAGACTACTTTTACTAAAATGTACTAGCGATTCTCTGGTTCCAATGTCTACATATGTTCCCAAAGGAACTACCTAGTCAGTAGTACCAACGTAATTAGTAGATTTCCAAAGACACGCACATGTTAAATGTCTATTGTAAATAACATTGCCTGGGGTATAATAAGTCACTAGTGAATCAGTACAGATTCACTAGTAACATTTCCTGCAGGGCCTGAAGAAAACCTGGGTTTGTTATGATTTCGTATTCTTACAAAAAGTGCAGACTACTTTAACTAACTGCCTGTTTAACGATATCGAACGTCATCGTTCGCATAGAAAATTACATTTAAAACAATAACAAAATTCGGATATTGTTCGAAGTTTGTTTTTGTTTTTAATGTAATTTTATATGCGAACGATGACGTTCGAAATCCATGAACTGGCTGTAAGGCCCGTTTTCACAACTTATCGGTAGCTAAAAGTAGACTTTAACCGGCCTTATAAAAAGTGTACCATTATTAAAACTTTACTTTAACCTAAAGTGAGCGATAAAGTAAATTAAGGTTCATCCTACCTGGCCTGGTAGGTTAAAGTAAAGTTGTAATAATGAAACACTTTTTATACGGCCGATAAAATCCTACCTTTAGCTATCGGTAACTTGTGAAAACGGGCCTAAAATGTACTAGCGATTCTTTGGTTCCAATGTCTACATATGTTCCCAAAGAAACTACCACCTAGTTAGTACCTAGTAGAGGTCTGCAAGAATAAATAAAAACCAATTTCAACACACTCATTTGTTTTTTAACTACAATGTGTCGAGCACCCAATAATAAAGAAACAAATGAAAGAATAACCAAAAACAAAATGAATAAAAACTCATTCAATGCAGTCAACTCAAGTCAAATGAGTGAAATATTCATTTATAATTTGAATGTAAAATGTCTGTACCTACACATTACGTATGTATGTGTAAGCTTAACTCTTACAAATAAAAGAAGCCACAAGCTTACACACATATTATGTCAATGTATTCAAATAAATTTATGGACATTCAATAATTCAAAAATTATTCGAATATTTTTTGTAAACTTGTTCTCTCTAACGGGTCATTCCACTGTTTTGTTATTTATGAATGACTCTCAAGTTCATTTACATTAAACAAGTATTTTATTCAATTCACTCTCTCTTATTTTTGTATATGGTTTACTCTTTTCTTACATTTTTGAATGTTTAATATTTGAGTAAATGTTGTGCACTTTGAATAAAGGCAAACAAGTGAATTATTCAAAGCAGACCTCTAGTACCTAGTCAGTAGTACCAACGTCAGTAGTGATTCACTAGTGACATTTCCTGCAGGGTTGTTTTCTAGAAAATAAATGTCGAGCGGAAAGTTTATTTTTAGAAAATTTGTTTTAGCATCGAGTACCTATTACGTATGTATATAGAAAATGTGAGACAATTGCGTTTTCTGTTGAAAACTATAGTTAAAAAGAGTACGAGAAAATTCCTTTGTATTCTTTTTTTGAGTACCTCACTACTGGAAATAGGTATGAAGCGTTTAAGAATCGTTTATACTTGTGTTGTTTGTTTGGTATTTGTGTTGTATTTAAAAAAATATTTTTTAACAATTTTTTACATATGTGTGCTAAATTTTGAATAAGAGTCATGACACCAATTGCAAATAAACTTTTTTTCTTCTTTTAGTTGAACATTTTTAAATCAATTTAATTTATTTTCTTCCGTGAAGAACAAGTAAAAAAATGTATAAAAACAATGAGGATATTTAAAAAGAAAACATGAGATTATTTTTAAATACAACTTTTTGAATGTATGTATGTACATATCGTCATCTTAAAGACCTAATAACCTATCTGCAAAAATTTCAAAATTGAGTTTTTTATGGATTTTTATTCCCTATATCATAAAGCATGTGTGCAAAATTTTGAACATGAAATATTACAAATGACAAAGTTTTTGTACCTAGAGGACCGGTTCGCACAAAAAAAGATAAAAATAAATCATAAAAAATCACGATAAAAGTTTAATTTTGTTGCATAGTGTAATTTAAACAAACATTAAGTACTTGTTTTTGCTTAAACCGGTAAAAGAAACTACTACTGTAATTATTTAATGTATATAATATTGATGTGTATAAAGAAATTTTTATTTATTCATACTAATTAGTACTGCAGATAGGTTATTTGGTTTCAGATTTTTACAATTCCAAAAAACCTAAGTGTCATAACATAAGCTGTGATTAGAAAAACCAAATTTTCTCAACCGATATATATTACTGGTTTCATTTTAATCAAAATGTTTAATTTTCGTTTCAATATCGTTAATAGTTCCAATTTTATAACGTTTTTTCCCTCTCCTGTAAACTTTTGAAAACTGCAGATAGGTTATTTCGTCTTTTAGGCAAGTTTAAAATGGCACGAAAATTTTTTAAAAATAGCAGGCAAAATGTCACGAACTGGCAAAAATGAACATGTTATTTATGAAACATTTACTTTATTAAGTTTTGATTGTATAGTGCAACAGCCTGTTTCTTCATTCAACAGTTCAATAAATGGAAAACACTTTTTTAGCATCGCAAGATGCAACTGGATCACATTTGAACGCTTACAGTTTAGATGGAGAAAGGTTGTCAATAAACTCATCCGTCCAACTTTCATTAAAATATCAGCAGTCCGCTTTTAAACACCGCGAAGTTAAAAAAAAAAAAAAAAAAAAAAAACAAAATTGATAATGGCTGATGAATTAAAAATGGCGGTTTTACAGAATTTTTATTTGTTTTTAACTTAACGGTGTTTAAATTAATCTTGTAATCAGGTATTATGATATTGATATGTCAATAAGTCCAAAGACCCAACTATAATATGCATAAGCTTGCTTAGTCTGGCTTCACACTATGAAAGTTTTCTTTCAGAAAGTCCGAGTTTATTGGTGAGAGGGGAAGTGAACATGCTGTTCCTTTTCTGAAAGAAAACTTTCATAGTGGAATCCCAGACTTAAGCTTCTGTCAAAAGACTTGAACAGATGCATTGAAATTGCTGTTTTATGTACACTTGTCACTTTTTACATACGATTTATGCAACTTTCGTTTAGAATTTTGAATAGAATTTGCATCATATTTCAAAATTTCTTCTAGGTTGCAAGACATTTTTTTTTTTTGGCAAGTTTGACAAAAAATTACTTTTTAACGAAATAATTGAAGAAATGGCATATGCCATAAAAAGCTTGCCCTGCTTATTACGAATATAGATTTTTCATAATTTAGGAACATTAATTAAAATTCTTTTAGTAAAAAAACTGATCTGCGAAAATCAAAATGTGTATCTTTGGATTTTTTTTTGGTACATATGTACATTAGGGTGGCCGTTATTTTTTTCTTTCGATTTTTTATTGTGCGGTGACCCTTGTTTTTCAAAAAAAAAATTAGTGTTACAGCTAACTTTAAAAGGCAAATAGACATATTTTTTATGGGAAGTGTATTACTTATAAAGTTTAAAAAGGTAAAAAGTATATTCAATTTTGTCGTAAAAGTAAAAAAATTTACAAAAAGTAAATATTTTATTAATTTTGTTGGGTGCCGACATTAGGAACAAACATTTTCAAAATTTCCTTTGGTCGGCATTGGGTGCCGACTACTGGCAAATCAGTATTTTTCTCTGATTACACTCAAATTTGAGTAAATTGTTCATCAATCGTGCCTCCTGCCTCTGAGATAACAGAAAATGAGTTTAAAACGAGTTTACCCAGTAGTCGGCATGATTTCTTTTGAGTATCTCATGACCTGCCGACTATAGGATAAGTGTTGTCCTAAAGTCGGCAGCAATTTTATTTCTAGTTTAACTGTATATGGGGTCCCAAAACAGTATATTTTTTAAAATTTGTAAGGACTATTAGATACTTGCATTTCATTAACATATTCTGGGTTCACACTATGAAAGTTTTCTTTCAGAAAGTCTGAGTTTATAGATGAGAGGGGAAGAGATCATGCTTTTTTCTCTCCTCTCTCTCCCATAAACTCAGACTTTCTGAAAGAAAACTTTCATAGTGTGATCCCAGACATACTTATTTCAGTAAAGTTAAATATGAAAAGTAAGAAAATGTTAATGTTTAAATTTACTGAAGTGGCCCTACAAATAAATGGTTTGATATCTTTACTAGGTGCCAGCCAGAAATGAAGCTTTCCAAGCTTCACTTTACATGACAGAATACAAGTTTAGTCAAATGCTAAACAGGATAAGTTAGTAAAATAGTGGCTCGTCCTCTCCAAATGCAAACTTCTGGTAAAAATTGATTACATTCTGAACACAGTTTAAGCGATTATAAAGGACGATGGACGCACCATACTATTTAAAAATTATCGTCCTTGAATCTGCATTTAAGCTTAGCTGTTAAGAAATCAGAGGCAATTAGTAAAGGACGAGCTAAAGTCCCTGAAGAAAAACCATCTCATCGAACAAATTGTTGTTGATATTTTGGATGATCCGTCCAAAATATGTAATGGCGATAAGATGTTGAAAGTAAAAATTTTTTAATTCAATTTATATTTTAATTAATTACAATAAGATATAACATTCAAATTCACTTATTGCAATAAAAATGAAATCAGAATCAAAATCTTTGTTTCCTTCAAATGACTCTCCTTACAAATTTAAAATCATTTCGAAATCAAAGAATAAAATCAGTTTGATTGAAATCATTTTGATTTCAGATTTTTATAGCTCTGCCTCCAACAAAACTTATTTAAAAGAAAACATCTTACATCATATGGTTAATTTAACAATAATTTTGTCACCGGTGATTTTGGTTAAAATAGTCCTTCATCAAGAAGAAACAACCACATTATTGATGCCTTCAAACATGTTTTGGGTAATAACAAAAATATATATTTATCACCTATCAAAGCATGGTTAGCCATAGCATGTTGCTCTTGGAAAAGAGGAAAATTCTATTAGTAAATAGAACTATTAGTGGTAAACAAGTTATTGTCATATTTAGCAATAACATCAAAATATGGTTGTGACTATAACAATATGGTTAAACTAACCATAATATGTATTAAATTTCTTGTTAAAAATAGTTTTGTTGGAGGTGAAACCTTTTTTTCTACGTCCAACAAAACTATTTTTAAAGAAAATTTTGAACTTATTATGTTTAATTTAACCATATTGTTGTCTCCGACAATCATATTATGGTTAAATAAGTCGTCCATCAAGAAGCCACAACCATTTTATGGTTGCCTCCGAACATGTTACGGTTAATAAATAAAATATGTTTAACACTTTTATTAGCATTTTTTTTTTCAACCATAGCATGTTGCTCTTGCAAAAGAGGAAAAACTATTGTTAATTTGAAAACAAATTATTGTCATATTTAACCACAACATGTTTTGAGGCAACCATAATACGGGTATGGCGTCTTGATGGAGGACTAATTTAACCATAATATGGTTGTCGGAGACAATAATATGGGTAAACTAAACATAATATGTTCAAAATTAGCTTTAAAAATAGTTTTCTTGGAGGTGATCATATTAAAACATTTTTGTCTTTGCGTGTAATGCCTACTTAAACGTACAAATGTACATTTTAAGCATTTTAGAAAGTAAAAAGCTTAAATTTTCAATAAAATATCAATTAAATTCGTGAACAAATTGGTTTGTTTCTTTAAAAAATTACCATGCCGACAATAGGATCATTACATGCCGAGGATTGGAACATCGTATGCCGACTACTGGCAAATGCCGTGTATTTTAGGAAAAAGTAAAATTACTCAAATTTAATATAGAATGTGTCTAAAAACTCTTATATGAATCGAAAATATACATATTACTGAACTGTAGTGGCTAGTTGCCATCCCAGTATCACGTTTGTGTACGTTATGGCACCAGTTTAAAAAAGTAAAAAAAGTTAAAGTGCCGACTACTGGTACACTTACCCTACCTTGTACATATTCTACCACGCTGAAAACGATATTATCGTTTTCAAATCGTATTGTTTTAAAAATAGTTTTTTTTCCGTAGACAATTTTATCAATCGAACTCGAACTTATAGATAATTTTTTTTTTTTTAGGAAAATTTTATATTCAGGTAGTTATGTGATGAAAACGATAGTTTTCAAATAGTTTTTTTTTATCACATAGGTACCTAATTATTAAAATATTGAATCAGTTTTATTTATTTAAGGTGGTTTAAAATTGTTCTAATGCCCTGGCAAAAATCTTAATGCTAACTTTTAAATCAACACATTTTTGCGATTGTTAAAAACCTACCCCAAGTATTTATTATCCATTTTAGGTAGATCTGAAAAAAAAATGTTAAAAATGTCAATAAAAACCTGAAAATAAATTAAAACATTTCTGAGGCATCCAACATTTTCAGCTTTCCAAGTAAGCAGGAACAGCATTTTGAACATCTATTTTGGGACGATTGTTCGGTCATATTGGAAGTACGAAATAAAGAGAAAATAACGAAACGGGTGAGCTACGTAGGAAGTTGTGTGTGTGTGTTAAAATATAAATAAAGTTGAGAAAAATGACGTTTGTGTGATATTTTTTAAACCAATTTGTTTGAAATTTTCTTTATTTAATTTGGTTACGAAGCAGGAGTCGCCAAAATATTGTATATTTAATAAAATTTAAGTCGTAAGCGTAGTCTATTGAATTTATGTAACAAATTTTGTCGCAGAAGTTGCAGTAGAAATGTAAACAAAAAATAACGAGCGTTTTAATGTAGATCTTGGTAAAGGGCGTAGGATTTTTTGTTAAGGACGTTGAACGTCGAAATTTTTTTGTGGTCAAAGGTGCTTTTTAAAATAATTTAAATAAAAATGGATGCGATGCGAAAATTAAGTTGGTGATTTTTAGAAATTAAAAATGTAATTTTGTTTTTCGTTTGCTAAAGTTGGGGCGTAGGATAATTTTAAAAATAACTGATGAGTAGAGTAGTATAGTGGTGTGTTAAGTTAATTATTGCAAAATGGCTTTATAAATTTATTGGCTTACGTTGTTAATTTAAAGTTTTATTTTTCAAAATAGCTCGTTACGTGTTTTTAAAGGATTTGATAGGTCGTGATTCAATTTTACGATGCATGATAACGAAACTTAACGAAATTATACGAAGCGTAGTAAAGATAAATAAGTGTATATACATACTAAGATGGAGGGATTAAGGATGTTTTCTTGTTAAAATTTGCTTAGCTAACGATAAATACTGAGATAGCGAGGAAGAGATTTAACGTCGAAAAGATGAAGAGAAATCGAAGAAAAGTAAAGAAGTTCGTTGACATCTTGTAGTAGGTATATGAAGATCTTCCAGTTGTCGATGTTTTAAATGCGCTCCCAGTTGATAAAGGCTGTAAATTCGAAGTTTGTTTTTTGGATTAGTTTAAAATAAAACGACGTTTAAAAATTTATTTTTAACTTTTTGTTCATATTTTTCTTGCTTTTTTGTGGAATACTGTGTAATTGTTACAGAAATAGTACGAGTAGTAGATAATTCTTGTTTTTATATGAGATTACACATCAATTGTAGTTATTTTAGTTTTATTTTAATATAGAATTTGTTTTATTGATAAAAAGTTTCTTTGTTTTCAAGATTTTCTTTCTGGTTTCTTTTTTAAGACAGACGTATAAACTTAGCGTAGTACTACGTAGTTAATATTTTTCATTTTGTAATCAATTTTCTTTAAACTATTTTTGGTGAAAGTTAATATGATAAGGTTGATTTTTCAAGGGAATTTTATGATAAAAAAGAAAATTTAAAAGGAAGAAAACTTAAAATACGTTGTTTACAGTGTAAATATAAATACAAATAAAAAATCAGCTCTCTTTTTACAAATTTTGTTGCCATTTCGTTTTTTTCATAAACGGTATTCTCTTTGTTTTGATTAATTTTAATATGGTCCTATTACTCATATTTTCTTTACTCAAATGTTTTTTTTTTAATAATCTCAACAAAAACGTTAATTATGATTTTTCTCTTTTGCGAAAAGTTGAAAGAGTCGTTTTTTCTTTTGCAAAAAGTTGAAAAAGAGTCGATTTTTTCTTTTTATGAGGAATTTTAATTAAAATTATGACTTACGACACTAAAACACGAAATTTTTATAAGGATTTCGTTTTAAAATTTGATAGAATAGTATCATATTATATTACGTTCTACAAAATTGTAACTATCAATCGCAGCTTAACGTAGTTAATTTAAATAATAAATTTTTCTTGTTTGTATATGTATATAACACCTCGAAGCTTACTTGTTCAATTTCTTTTTCTCGTTAAAATTGTAGATAGACCAATGTTGTATTTACGGGTTTAAGTGTAGTTGTAGAATTTTTTAATTTAAAAACGTCCCATTGGAGAACGTGATCTAAAACGACCACCACCGCCACCACCTTGACCACCGAAGGAACGGCCACCACTACTGCCACCATCGCGACCATAGGAATCACGACGACTGAATCCACCCGAACTACCGCCATCACGTCCATAGCCTCCTCCACCTGAACGGCCACCACTAGAGCTACCATATCCATCTCGTCCATAACCGCCTCCTCCACCGGAACGGCCACCACCCGAACCACCACCATAACCACGGTCGGGATAACGGCCCCCACTTGAATTACGTGGCCGGAAGCCACCGCCTCCACCACCACCGCCATTACGACGACCACCAAAGCCACCACCATCGCGGCGCCTATCACCACCGCCGCCTCCTCTTCCGCCACCACCACCCTGGCGGCGAACTCCTTGACGCGGTCGCCCTTTGCTGATTTCTACTCTCAATTGTGAGCCCAACAATTCAGTGCCGTTTAAAACATCACATGCCTTTTGGGCATCGTCACGATGTTCAAATTCAACGAATGCAAAACCTGGTGGATTAAATGCTATCCATACTGAATTTAATTTACCATATTTTGTGAATTCTCCTTCCAAATCGTCTTTTTTAATTTTATCAGTCAAATTTCCAACATACACACGCGTTCCTCGTTGATCACCCATTTTGTATATTTTTTTTAAACTTTTATTACAAAGAAAATTTTAATTTAAACTTTTTATATTGCTTGAACAGAACACGTACGTGTCGTTCCAATCGATACTGAAAAATGTGTATTCGTTTTTCGCTATATCATCATGGTCCAATTAGTAGGTCTGCTTGAAACGCCTGCTGATTTTTTGCAGAGTTGTGTTTTATACGTGCAATTGTTTTTGTAACAATTGCTTTTGACATTTCCACCATTTCTTACACAAACAATTGCTTTTGTTCTTGACATCTTTATCATTTTTTACACAAACAAAATGCGTGTTGTTTTTTCTGTTGTTGGATTGTTGTAGTTGCGCGCAGACCTACTAATTGGGCCATGTATATCATGAAGTTGGCTTGGGTTTTGCCGTCCGACATTTTGTTTTTTGGCCAACAGTGTTGTATTTGAGTGTATTATATGCGTTTCTACACTCAAGAGGGCGTTGATACACTATAGAACGGTAGTGTTGAAAAAGGCTATTTTAAAACATATATTTCAGCGGTAGAAAAAAGTTCCCAGCAGGAAAATGCTATAAATGGGAATTGAGAATGTAATACAATTTTGTTTTATATTTGATTCCAGAACTCATTACTCTAAGCTCAGAACATAATTCATATGGGAATTTTATTAAGAAATTTTGTGGAAAAAATACGAATAATTGTCAAGAATACTAGAAAAAACACAAATAATTGTTACGAACAAAAACAAAACATTCAATTTGGCGCTTTAAAGTTTAAGCATCTAAGCTCTAGTCACATCAATACCATACATTTATATTACGTTTCCACTTGCATGTTTTCGGCCACATACTTACCATGTATGTACATTAGAGCGACTCACCAAAAAAAGTGCTCGATGTACCCTCCTAAAAATGAACCTTGGACTTTTCTAAGATGACATTTTAAATATTTCGGCTCCAGCTTTGACCTCTCGTGAGCTGGACCCGTTTGAAAAAGGGTCTATTTTTGCATGTTTTGTTAATTTGAGGATGTGTTTCCTTACCAACATATGCAAATTGGGTATCGTAAGAAAGGTTTTTTTAGGGCGCGTCCACCTGTATATACAATTTGACAAAAATGCAATGGGGTGGTAACCCTTCGTTTTAAATAGGGCAATATGGGTATCAAATTTTATCTATTGGCAAGTATATAATCTTCGTATGTAAATAATTTAGATTTTTACAAATAAGATGCATTTTACACGGTGCTCTGGAATATATATAAATGCAATTTTGTAGTAACTCTAATATGATAGCGGATTTAGTTTCTAGATCATGTATGGATGCAAATAGGACTAAAGAAAGAAAAAAAGAAATGATCCAGGACTAGATTTTTTTTTAATTTGCGAAAAAAAATTTGCCACCAAAAAGTCGTGGATCATTTCTTAGCAAAAGATAAAATAAACACGTATTTAATAAAATCGACTAAAGATTAAAATATGTTAATTTGGCAAAAACCGTTTTTTTTTACAGAAAATCTTTAAAAAATAGGACATGGATGATCGTCCTTGGACAAATTGTATATACAATTGGACGCACCTTTCTTGCGATACCCAATTTGCATATGTTGGTAAGGAAACAGATCCTCAAATTAACAAAACATGCAAAAATAGACCCTTTTTCAAACGGGTCCAGCTCACGAGAGGTCAAAGCTGGAGCCGAAATATTTAAAATGTCATCTTAAAAAGTCCAAGGTTCATTTTTAGGAGGGTACAGCGAGCACGAATTTTGCTTCCATACAACTTGAGTCGCTCTAATGTACATATACATATGTATGACTCTGTATTAAAAATCAAACAAGCAAATTCCATGCTAAAATTTTTTTTTCAACACAAATTTTGCTTTGCTTTCATGTTTTATATGGATTTTAAACATAATTGAAACACGTTGACACGTTTTGCTCATAGTGGAAACATCCCTACAAGAAATGCATAACCAAAACCAGGGTTTAAAACTGCAGTCAAAACAAAAAAATGTTGAACAAAAACCGAAAATTTGTGTACAACTTTTCGCTTTTTGAGTTGGGTTGACAGCGACTGTTTACATTTAATGAATTCGAAGTAGAAGCAAAAGTTTATTTTTTTTTTGCCAATTTTGACTGCAGTTTTTTAATCGCTGACCAAAACTAAAATACAATTTTTTTTTTTCTAACCCAAATGTTCTAACAACGCTTTTATAACAGCAAATCATGTCAGTTGTAGACGTGGAGTTAGGTGTTCTACTCTAACATGAATGTTAGAGCCGGTAATAAAAGAACAAATAATATAAAATCCTGATGAATTTTCAAGTATGTATGTATTTGTTTTTTTTTTGTCACAAGCTGTTAACAAAATAAAGTCTTTTAAAGATCTACAATAAATTAATTGGTCACACGAACGGTAACCTCCATTTCCAGACCCACGCAAGAAGTGGAACGTTATCAAGCAGCCACAGAAATTACGAAACGTGGTATTTACTGTTTAAATTTAAATCTAATTTCCTGACTTAATTGGATTAAAATTGCATTTAAAATGAAAATTTAAAAAAATGTACTAACCAATTTTTACGTTCTGAAAATCTAGTAAGTGCTAACCATTATTTAAGTTATGACTTACTAGTTAGCATTAACCATTATTTAGGCTATCATTGACTAATAAAAAGCAGTAGAGTAAGCAGTACAGATATATGATCCGTTGTTGAGTGGAAGTAATTAGTTAGAGAGAGAGGCAAAATCACATGTACACAAGAGTTTCGGTTAGTTTTTAATTTTGCTCTTAATAAACTAATATAAACTTAAACAAATATATCAGTCACCTCCACCAGTCATATACATAACTGCAGTACTTTTCGCTTATAGTCCACTACTCTAGTTGCACATCTTTTGTGGACTATAAGCGAATTTAGACTATAACCGATTTTTTTTATAACCCATTTTATGGATAATAAGTGAAATCTATTATAATCCACATTTTGGACTATATAAATATTATTTTCTTCAATAAAACCATTATTTTTAAACAAAAGAAAAGTTCATTTAAAAAATAACCAAATATTGATTTAATTGAAATAAAATGTTAAAAATAATAGTTGCGAGAAAGGTAAATAAAAACATGTTGCCTGTTGATTAAAAAATATAAAAAACAGAGTGGACTATAAGCGACCATTTTGGCATAAAGAATTATAAATGCGTGCTAAGAAAATGTGGCTTTAAACGAAAATGGAATACAAGCGAAATGGACCTTAGAACATAAAATTTATATGAAATTCGAAAAAATGTGCAAGTGAAAATGACAGTTTTGGCTTTAATCCGTTTTTGGCCTTTAAGCGGAATGGTTTATAAGCGAAAAGTACTGTAGTAAAATTACCGGTAGTATTCTTGTAGGGTAATCATCTCGATTTTGTTTTGATTAGAGCTTAATCACGCTCGACATGCTTAAACACGTTTAAGAACCCAAGTTTGAACATACCCTGAAGGAAACAAGTGTCTCCAAGTCACCAATTTTGTCGACTATATTGTTGACATTGTCAACGAAGTTCCTACACTACACTACATTTGCCACTACATTTGGCTTTAATACGAAAAAGATTTTATAAATAACAACTGAGAAGTACAATTCCTATAAAAGTTGAAGAAATAAAAAAAAAGGATTCTTATGATTTCGTATTCTTACAAAAAGTGTAGACTACTTTTAATAAAATGTACTAGCGCTTCTCTGGTTCCAATGTCTACATATGTTTCCAATGGAACTACCTAGTCAGTAGTACCAACGTCAGTAGTAGATTTCCAATGCCACGCACATGTTAAATGTCTATTGTTAATAACATTGCCTGGGGTACAATAAGTCACTAGTACTGGTGACGTGTGTCAATATTGAATCAGTACAGATCCACTAGTGACATTTCCTACAGGGTATGTACCTAGGTTTTAAGCAAAATGATGATTTAGCTAATCAAAAAGTTCACATTACATTTCAGATTATTAAAATGGCAGTATTAAAAATAGATAAAAAAATACTTAAAGTTATCAAAAGATTATTATAAAAATTGTGTAAACGAATGGATTATTTAAAGACGAAATAAAAACATTAAGAAAAAATCATGAACGGTTGTACACTAGAGGTACGTTCATTGTGGCCGATTCTACATTATGCTCAGTTTGAGGTATGTTTAGCGGATTCTATGTGATCAGGGCTGCCATATTTGACGATTTATCGTCGTTTTGTCGATTTTTTGTTCAAGGCGAATTAACTACAGGTGGTGTCGAAACGGCATCTGATTTTGACAGTTCGAGCTTATTTGTTTTGATTTGTTAGTGTTTTGCTAATAATGGTTGACATTTCGAGCTAATGGCACTAACAATGCAATGCTGATTTTTTGCGAAAAAGTGACGATTTTCTTCAGTCTCCAAAGTCTGAATAAAACATTAAATTTTATGACATGTTTGTTTTTTAATCTTGGAATGTTTAGCAGACGAAAATTAAACGAACGAACGAAAGGCAGAATGTTCTCTTTGGCTTAGCTCCTAAGGCCCAAATACACTGGTCAAATTCCCATCCAGCATTAAGACTGTATTAGGCCCATAACAGACAGTGAAACGCAACTGCAACTTCTAGTTATTTTCGAGTTTCGTTTGAGTTTATGCCATAGACTCCTTTGAGAGACCACACACGACGCGACCATTTTTAGACCGGTTTGAAATGCATTGGAAATTAGTTGCATTGAAACCGGCATGCAGGAAACTCGTGTTTGCGTTTCATCTGTTCTCAATGAAAATCGAAATGTTTGTGATAATTTTATTACATTCTGGTACAATTTAGGTCGCAGGGTGTGTGGAAAACGATTGAAACTGGTTTCAAAACAATAATTTCTAAAGGGGTTCGTTGCAGTTGTATTCTACCGTCTGTTCTGGGCCTTAGTGAAAATGAGTTTGTATGTGTGACACCGACGATGCTTGATGGAAAATCAAAAAATTTAGATATTTAGCTTGCTTGACGATTAATTTGGATGAATGCATTGGCGTTACTCTTCAAGCACCCACACACTTTAAACGTGATTTCATGCCGAACAGACGCTAAAAATTACACTTTTTATCTATATTTTAATATTTTTTTGCTCCTGCTGTTGTCACTTTAAAATAAAATACAAAATGACTGCTTGACAGCTGATCCACCAAATGTATGTTCTAATGTCAAGCACACGTAAACGAGCTTGATGTCAAGCTTTTGACAAGTGTATTTGGGCATTTACGCTGATATGCCATACCTTACCAAGAGCATTAACGTTGTTGCACGAACAGTAGCAAAAGCTTTCTTTTTTTATAAAAGCCTCAAATTATTAATAAAAATAGAGATAAAAACGCTACATTGACCAAAAAATAGCTAAATTTCCATTATTAATTAACAAAAGCGGCAAACTTCATTACTAAACGAGCTGTGAAAGTCAGTTTTTCCAATTGCAAAGCGTTGAGGCCGCTTTTGTTTAGGTACGGCTGTAATATGCAAGTCTTAAGAAAATCTTTAAATGATTATTTTCAGAGTACAAAAACAATAATGTAACACTTTGCTTATCCTTCGTCAAACCATTGTCGAATAAACCCTTTACGACTCTCTGTATAAATAATTTTTTTTTAACAATTTTACGGCGAACATCTCACGAGTTGTAAGATAATATCTACACGAGTCTCATACGATTCTTGACATGAGAGTATATCTTACACGATTGAAAATGCTAGCTGGGAATGAAGTAATTATGTGTTTTTTTTAATGTTTTTTTGTTTTATCAAAATCAAACAACAATTGTTAAAATAAAACTAAATTTTAAAACGGCCCATACACTTGCAGTATTATTCTATATGATATTCACCATATTATTTCAATTTTGTTATATATTATTCAATAAGTCACATAATGGTTTCATTCATTCGATAAAAAGGTGAACATAACCTATGGGAATAACATAAACAGCATTGTACAATGTTGGCAACACACTTCACCTTCTTTTCGTTGTGCAATAAAAATCAAAAGTCTTTTGATTGTTGCCAATATATTGACAACCTTCGAATATTAAATACACATTTGCGATATAATTGAACAATACGTAAAATTGAACAATTTTATTGCAAGAGTATGAGCCGCTTAAGTTGTCAGATTTTTTTTGACGATTTTTCGAAACGTGAAAGACGAATTTTTTATTTTTTCTCAGGAAAGGTGGCAGCACTACGCCAGATGACGATTTTTTGCTCTTGCACCATGCTTGCAATGTATCACTCAGTTAATACAGCGTTTACATTTGCCAGTACTGGCAAGACAGTAAGCATATACATATTAGTTGGCAAAACAATGCAAAAACAAAATAGCTGTAAAAGTGTTTATGTATTAGTGAAAAAGTTTGAATGAATTGCTACTGTCTTGCCAGTACTGGCAAATGTAAACGCTATGTTAGATGAGGGCTTTTACGACGTCTCTTTTGGTTTGTTGGTGAGCGGTGTAGAAAAGAAAGAGGGGTTAACAAAATGACTCGTTTTGTATTTTGCATGTCGTTTTTTACATTTCTCTCAAGGTATATTTATAGCAGGTAGTCTCGGAAAGCCAGCTGGTTATTTTTTATTTGCTTGTTTTGCGATACAAACTGTCAAATGTTGTATAGTAAACATGTAAACAAGGTTTTTTGTCTTTTTTGTCTCTTTTCAACCCCTTTGCTGTTTGACAGTTCGTATCACAAAACAACAATAAAAAGCCCTGTTGTTTGTTTTATTGTACAATTGTTGTAATCTCGCGGCTACCTGCTATAAATATACCTTGATTTCTCTTTTAACTTTTTCTGTTTACGTTTTATTCTTTTTCTTACTTTGAAGTGTGTGGTTGAAAATACAGTGAGACCTCGATTATCGATAAGAGACGGGATCGGCAGAATTCTTGATTATTTATTTTTTTTGGTGTGTTTCTTATTTTATGTAAATATATAACGTTTTATCATGAGGAAAAAAGTAAATTTGGCAGAACATGCTTCCACACCGTTAAGATATTCTCTTTCTTCGTTTATTTAAATTTCTTTTGATTGTTCAAAATTTAACGAAAAAAAGATAATAAGGGTATTCATTTCAGTTTTTTTATTTGTTGGAAAAATGGAAAAGTGGAAAAATGTAATTTTTGTTACAACAACCACAAGAAAAAAAATCCACCAAAAGTTACATTTTTATCAGACTATAACCAAGTGTAAAAAAGTCAGGATAAAAAGATGTAATTTTCCGCTTTAAACGTCAAACGAAATGATGTTGCCATTCATAAAAAATTGCTAATTTTTTATACAAAGTACGAAAAATTGCATCTCTTTTTATAAACTCTTGAATTGTACAACTCTGATTTTAAAAATTATTTTTTATAGTTACAACATTTCTTTTTCATTTAATCTTTTAAAAAGAAAAAAATTCATATTAAATATGTGTTCAATGAAAAAAGTTATTAAAAAAGAATTAAAAAAAAAGAAATGGGGTCAAAAAAAATTGACAGAAGCTGAAGTTAATAAAATACTCGACTTTTTGGCAGACAATCGCCATTTTGAATTACTTTTTGTAGTCGAATATTATGATGAAAATAACACCAATCAATTCGTTCATTTCAAATTTAATAATCAATTTATTCACTTTTAACACTTTTATTCGGCATCTTGAAAAATATCAATTACTTCCACGAATTATTTGACAGATTTTTTTTGACAGTTTAAAAAAAAAAAAACCCGTTCACGTCAATAAGAGTGTAATTTTTCTTTTTTCCACTTTTCCAACCAAAAAAAAATTGAAATGAATACCCTTAATTTGTTTATAATTTCGGATAATAGAGGCAATTTAAATCAGTGCAAAAAAATGTTTGTTTTCCATTTTATTGAAGCTGCCGGTTAATCGAATGACGGGTAATCAAGGCCATACTGTAAATAAAAAAAAGACATGCAACCAAAAGTTGCTTTAAAAGGGAATCAAGATAAAACGACGTCGTAACATAGCGTTTACCTTTGCCAGTACTGGCAAGACAGTAGCAATTCATTCAAACTTTTTCACTAATACATAAACACTTTTACAGCTATTTTGTTTTTGCATTGTTTTGCCAACTAATATGTATATGCTTACTGTCTTGCCAGTACTGGCAAATGTAAACGCTGTGTAAAAGCCCTCATGTGAATTGAGTGTATGTCTAGACCAGTGTTGCCAGTGAAATTTCGAGAAAGATACATTTTAGTTGCCAAAAAGATACAGTTTTTCCCAAGGCCCATTGAAAAGGTCTGCGCAAGAAGCCTGATGATCATTGTTTTCGTTCTTTTGAGCCTTCAAAAGTTGTTTACATACACGTTTTTTCCTTTTGCTTTGTATATGTGGTAGTAAGTTTTTGACAGCTTAAAAGAAAAAGTTTTTTGTTTTTGTACAAGTAAGCAGACCTGATAGATGGGCCTTGGTTTTTCCCAAAAAGATACATATTGAAAAAAATTTGAAAATCTATTTATAAAGTTTAACATTTATTAACATACTCTTTTATTTCATATTTAATGAATATTGTAAAGAAAATGATCAGGTATGTTTTAGGTTTCGACTCGAATTGAAAATGAAAAACTTTTTGGAATCCGCATAATTCATAAATTGGTGTTCTCAAATCCACATGTTTTTGTGTATTCGAAGTTTTTGTTCAAAAAAACTTTACCCTGCCCTTACACATGCAAGTAGTGGCATGCCACTGTTGTATACATATTATCAAAGAAAATTTGTTCGAAATAGTCGAATCTCATGCCATTAACTTTTGTGATTACACCAGTGTTACCACCAGAAAAATTCAAAATTACACTTAAGATGAAGCAAAATTACCCAATTTAAAAGAAATTACACCTGATATAAAATTAAAGTTTTATTAAAGACGTTTACAAAGAAGCAAATCACAACAAACTCATTGAAAGAAGATTAATATTAGTCAAACTGTTAAAATAAATTAACAAAAATAAAATTAAAGATTTAAAAAACTATTAATAAAACATAAAATAAAACTCCAAAAATAGTGTGTTTAAGTTCCGCATATGGTTGCATATATCTAGAGAAGGTTCAAAATGCTGATAAGGCGGCAACAATTGACGTCTTGGATTTCAACATTGTTTATTTAATTGGTGACATGCAGCCAGAAATTCTCGAAAGAGAGGATAACATTTGGACGTCAGCAATGCATTTCGTCAAGAACAGGCGCGGTGCTTATTTGTTAGAAATAAGTAACAATTGATAATGCCGTGTATTAATCTGTGATTAAAATAAATTTTTTTGTATTGTCTACCATTTTAAGTTTCATGGTCTTAAAAATACCCTTTATACCTTATTTAGTAAGCCAAATGCCTGCAGGTATTAATACGCCTGTCTGTCACTTTCGTAATTCAGTTTTACAACTGTTAAGGCGTTAAATATTATTCAAGCTAAATCATTTGAAAGTTGCCAGATAAAAATAAAATTAAATATCAGCCCAATTGTGAATCAAAATTCCGCGGGAGTTTATAACCTATTCCCATTTTACAATTGAATTTAAATAGGAAAAGGGGAAAAACTCATAATTGGGCTGAATATGTTGGAATATTGGAAAAATTTCTTCTCCCAGGCTAGTTTTTAGTTTGAATAAATTTTATTCAATAAACCTCAGCTTCTTAATCACTATGATAGCCATCTTTATCCAAATCTAAGAGTCCATCTTGCGACATTCATTATCGAACTTTTGAAAATATATATTAAATGACTGAAGATTTTTCTTAAAAAGAAACCGAGGCTTTGGTTCAGAAGACTGTCAATGTTTTATCAACAATATTAAAAAAAAAAATAAATGTCATCACTGATAGCGAATCTTTATTTTATTTGGGTATCTGAAGTAAGAATTTTAAATTACACCTGAATTACACCTAAGAGAAATTACCCACGCTCTACCCACGACAGTAAAAATTATACCAAATTCGGGTAATTACCCACAAAGTGGCAACACTGGATTACACATGCCACTGCGAGTTCATTTTCAAAATGTCGTAGAAGCGTCAACTTGAGCAAATTTGTTTACTTCTCAAATTAAAAAAAAAAGTACCAGAAAACAAAAAAGAGTTACCGAGTTAATCATAGTGGCACATTTTTGGGGAAATTTTTTCATTTATTTATATTAACATTATTTTAACGATATTAATGCTCTATTATTAACAAACTTGCTTTTATTTATGCGCGTTTTTAAAAAATTAATCATAATAATTCTTTATTAAGTTAAAACTTCAATAACAATTTGACAACAATCCAGTAAATGTGAATTAAATTTTTAACAGGGTAACATTGCTTATTTTTTTGACATTTAGTGGCATGCAAGTGCCAAATTTCCACTCGCATGCAATTTTTGCTGCCACTGGAGCTGACATTGCGAAAAAGGTGAGTGTATTAGTAAAAAAGTGTGAGTGTATTGAGTTTTTCGAACTGGCAGTGGCATGTGTAAATGCTAGGTTAGTTGAACTGAAGATCGCTGATTTGCTAACCGCAGCATGATAGCAAAGTCGTATATTTATCAAAAAATCGTGTTAAGAATCACAGGAAAAAACGCTTCTATCGCGAATATGGCTAAAAGATTTAAAAGATACGAACAATGTCAGGATTATACATGGTACTTGAAGTCATCAAAAGATACGAAAAATGTATGTTTCGTATCCTAATGGCAACGCAACACTGGTCTAGACTTACCCTGCCTTTACACATGCAAGTAGTGGCATGCCACTGTTGTATACATATTATCAAATCAAATTTTATTAAAGTTTTTGATAATTTTAAATTAATATAAATAAGATATTCATCATAATTAAATAAAAATTGTTTAAAAATTAATTTTTTTCATCACGTTCAGCGGCACGCTTTGATTTTTGTTTAAAGTATGTTTCGACGTAAACGGTGATATAATTTCCATATTTGTTGTGATGTTGTATTTGTTGCCGTTACGATGCCACCTGCTTATTCAACCATGGCTGCAATCATGTCAATTTGAAGTGATTGACAAATCATATTTTCCAAAAATACTTACATATTTTAAATAATTTTTTTTTTAATATATGTAAGTATCCATTATTTTTTTTAGCAAACTCAGCACCAAATAGAAGGGAAGGCTCTGTAGGAGTTTAAAAAAAAATATTTACTCTATTCCAAGGCGAATTCATCCCAGGTAATCTCGGTACTACAACAAGTACAACTCGTACAAAAACCACAAGCAGTTTGTTTTTGTAAAATCATTGTACAATGTCAAAAACAGAAATAAAATAAAACAGAAACAAAGATAATAAACAAAATTTTGACATCCAAAAGTGATTTTAGCTAATATCAGCAGGGCTTTTAAGACCACCTGTAATAAATTCGCCTCGCTCTATTCCTTTAAAACATAGTATATTCTTCCATATCTTTAAAAGTTTTCATCAAAGTTATTTTTGGAAATACAAAATGTATTATTAACAAGTAAGAGTGCTATATTCGGCTGTGCCGAATCTTATATACCCTTCACCATTGTCCGAGCAGAATACAGAGCAACTAGACAAAAACTAAGAGACAACCAATTTTGAACATCGCTTTTCATAAGGACCCAGAATATATATACTTTATAGGCTGTAGGATCAATATTGTAGAAATTACAAACGGAATGACAAAGTTATATATACCCTTTTTACCTTCGGTGAAGGGTATAAAAAGAGTAATTTTTGGGAATTCAGTATTTCGGTTATAACTCAGCCATTTTTTAACCGGTTTGACAGATTTATATACCGACGTGTTTAAGAAGAAATTTGGCATTTACTTGGACTTGGGGAGATCTATGGTTCCCGAAAGTGGGTATTTAAAAAAAAAATTTATTTTGGTCATAACTTTCTTGTATCTGAACCGATTTTTCCGAGTTTTTTATAAAATATGTTCACTTAAAAATTTTGGTATATCATTCATATCCATAGGACATATGGCAGCCCTAAAATTTAGGTTTTTATACAATTTTTTATTTTTTTGTACGGAAGGTACCACGCCCACTTCTCCAATCCCGCCCACATTTTGTAGGATGGTGTGTATTGGCAACCCAAATGTGTGTACCTAATTTGGAAACTTTGGCTTTTGCCGTTCCCCAGATTTACAGCAAAAAGTAATAAGAATACAACAACCACAAGGGATTTTTGTAAAAAATTAGAGGTAGTCGTGGTGTTTTGCTCACATCTCAGCCATTTTTGGACCGATCTGGCTGAATTTCAATAGCAAAACAAGTAAGAAAGTATAGTCGGTCAAGCCCGACCATATGATACCCGACACCACAGTATTTAAAAACACATCATGCTTATGTGTCCATGTAAATATGGATTTTTCTATGTTTATAAACTTCATGAAAATCAGTTTGAAAGTTTGTGAGAGGCAGAAATTGCCCCCTGCCTCCCCTTGTGGTCCTATTTTTTAAAAACTGTATAGCTAACGTGTCCCTATAGTTATGGATCTATCTATGTTTTAAATTTCATTAAAATCGGTTTGAGAGGCAGAAATTGCCCCTATCTCCCCTCGTGGTCCGATTTTTTAAAAAGTGTATACATTTTGTGCCCATATAGATATGGTTCTATCTATGTTTTAAATTTCATTAAAATCGGTTTGATAGTTTCTGAGAGGAAGAAATTTCCCCCTATCTTCCCTCGTGGTCCTACGATTCGGCCCAATAGACTTCGTCCTTGTGCCAATAAGAACCTATGACCCAAATTTTATCAAATTATCTCCAAAATTGCGACCTGTACTTTGCGCACAAGGTTACATGGACTGCCAGCCAGCCAGCCTGCCAGACGGACATCGTTAGTTCGACTCAGAAAGTGATTCTGAGTAGATCGGTATACCTTAAGGTGGGTCTAGGACCACTATTTTAAGGAGTTACACACATCAGCACAAATGCATAATACCCTCTCCATTATTGTGATGTGGGTATAATTATAATAAGAATACCTGACACAAAGATACCCCAACCAAGCCTTATCATATCTGGGGGCTTCGGAAAACCCATTTCAACAGACAGACGGACAACCGAATTTGAACTTCGCTTTTCATAAGGACCCAGAATATATATACTTTATAGGGTGTAGGATCAATATTGTAGAAATTACAAACGGAATGACAGAAGATGAATCGAATGGCAAAAAATTTTAAAATTTGCCGAAGTTGTCAGATCGTTTTTCCTGTTTTACAAAATTAGGACAAAAAACAAAAAAAAAAAAAAACAAAAATTTATTTTTGCCACAATAACAGAACAATATTTCTAATTGCTCAGCTTATGTTAAGGGTATGGGAAAACGTATAGTATGTGGCGTCATATGCTTAAATCTCAAACTTTGATTTGACGTTTTGTGTAAGCAGTTATTGTCTACGAAAAAGAACTAACAATTATTGCAACATATACATATATGTATGTAGCTGTCTACATTAAAAATAACATAACTTTGACATTTACTGCTATATAAGTTGTAATATTTATTTTTGGTATAGACGGGGGAAATTTAAAGCAAAAAAAAAGAAAAAAAATTTTATTGTTCGAAAGAAAGAATTCTTTCGCACATTGGAAATAGGTAGTTAATTAATAAAGCTACCAGATACATATGTAGATAGATGTTTAATTAATTATAGCAAGGCCTATCCAATAGGTCTGCTTACTTCTACAACAATACAAAAAACAACAGGCATTTTGTTTATGTAAAATTCCCCGCTGTTATCAAAATCTTACTACTACATATGGAAAACAAAAGGAAAAATGTGTTTTGTGTGCATGCATGTGTAGCAAAAAATCGAAAACGTAAACCAAAATTTAAATGTATAAGGAAAATGTAAGCAACTTTTGACATCGTTGAGGAATAAAGCAAATAAACATCTGGCTTCTTGCGCAGACCTATTGGATAGACCTTGAATTATAGTTTTCATTCTGTTTTTTTTTTGGTAAAATAAAAAAATTACATATTTTTTTCTTTAATAATTGAAGTTGGCAAACAAATTTATATAAGTATTTTATTTAAGTATTATTTTAATTCTAAATCAAGAACATTTAAAATAATTAAAAAATATCAGAAAAAAAAATTGTAGAAACAAATGTGTGCATCCGATAGATAATAGGTATAGGTAAAAAGGACGTACTCCCACCCACCCTTAAGGCAGCAGCATGTCATTTTTATTAGAACCAAGAAACTTTCATGCAGACAAATTATTCCTCATTCCCTCTCCTTATTACAGTTGTTACAACTAACTTAGGTGGTTGTTTTTGATTGCACATTATTTCAACCACCCTTTTTTTGACAGCACCCCACTGATTTGCGAGAGTAAGTAGTAGTGTTTGTTGGCAGCAATTATTTTCCTAACAACCACTAGAAAGAAATAAACACGAAAAAACATCTATCAAAAAAGTCAATTAAAAATAAATCCTTTGCAATCTGCACACATTTTACAAATTTATCTTTCTCTCTCTTTTGATTTTTGATTTTCTATTTTTTCTCTTTAGAGTTACCCAGATAAAAATAATAATTTTTCTTTTGATCTAATTAAAAATTTTGAATAATTTGAAACTTGTATTTATTTTTTTTTTTAAATTTATTTAATTCGTAATTTACTTCAATACCTATCTGGCAACTTTTTTATACAAAACTCAAACAACCGTTTTCACTCTCCTTCCGCTATACACTTGCAAAATTATCACAATCAACAAGCACATGGTTGATTTCCATTTTAATACGCAGGGATGGAAAATTGAGATTTTATAATACAAGCAATGAACTAAACCTCTATTTTTCTTTATGTAATCAACGATTTTTTAAATAAATAGGTTTTTCTCTGCACATTAAAATGTAATATGTTACGTTTTTTTAATCAACTACTGGAATTAATTAGAGGGGTTTTTTTAATGAACAAATTGAAAAATGTTTTTGTATGTAGTACAAGAAAAAAAAAATTTTAATTAAACTAAACGCACATATGTAGATACAAACAATTTAAATAGAAACAGAAGACTTTTTTATCATCTTAAAAAGTACTGTAGTTCTGTATGTACAATGTTTTCTTGTTATTGTTGTTTTTATTGTTGTTAATTTTAACAAAGCGTCTCATCAAGTGGTTTATTGTTGTTAATGTTAACAAAGCGCCTCATCGAGTGGACAATGACTACTTGAATGCAAAAGTATAAGAATGTGTGCCTTTTGAATTTACACAATTGTGTTATATTGCGTGCGCAACAAAAAATGCAAACAAAGCACTTTCAATAAAAAATGCACACATGAAAAAATCAAATGTGTACGAAACGATGTAAAAATTACCAACGGTGAACTTTGTTTTGTAGGCAAAGAGTGTGTGTAAATTTGAGCGTATGAATAAATCATGAAAAATAGTGATTTTGCAGTTCTCTAAAACATAACCACTTTATTTATTATATAAACTTACTGAAAGTTATTTTTATTTTGATATTAATAGTGTGTATGGATGTATGTAGCATGAATAAAAAAAAAACAGTGTTTTTATCAAATACGAAAAATTGGGAACTTACCACATCATACAGAAACCTTAATAATAATAAATTTTGTATTCCCAAAAATATCTTTGAAAAAAAAAACAAGATTGCACACTCAGCAGATAAATGCTTATGTTTTAAAAATATTTTATAATAAAGTACATATTTTGATATATTTAAATAAATAAATCTATACCTATACCTAATAAAAATTGAAATTCGTTTCTGTTTTCAATATAAATACACGAAAGAAATGTTCTTGTCGACATTGTGGGCCAGGCAGTTAATATCACAAAATTTTCAATATTTAGTAGTAAACTTCCCAACTCTTCTAACAACTATAATTCAAGTATTTCCGAGAGAGAGTTATAATTTATTTTCGATTGTTTGTTTTTGTTAAAATGCATTAAATAAGAATGCTCTCATTATTGCTTATACCCAGGGTTGTTAGATGTGACGATTTTTCGTCATTTTGACGATTTTTTTGTGAAAATACATTAAAGTGACCATTGACGATTTTTAAACTAAAAATAATAGTGTTATGACGATTTTCTGGAATCAGTAAAACACTTACAAGAAATTTTAACATTATATTGGGAACAGTTCAGAATGTAAAAATCGTTTTTCGATATAAAAAAAATTATTAGAAATTAAACAAAAAAAGTTCTTCCCTCATCACAAACCAGGTGGTTTCCATTAGAAGCACGAGAAATTCGAATTCTACAATTAAATGAATACCATCGATACGGCAAAAAAATATATACAAGAGCCCCGATATGCGTCGGTCCTATTTGGTCCGCTTTTTAAAAATTGGTTAAATCGGCTTTGCGTTTTAATGATTTCGATTTGCGTCGCTACATTCGATTTCATTTTTTCGCTGAAGTCATAATCATAATTGAAGAAGTTGTCTATTTGCGTGTAAAAAGCCGAATTCCCATTTAATTCTGTAAGGTAAGTTATTCAAAGTATAGTTGAGTGTTAGGAAGTAAGAAGTTAGTTCTTAATAAGAAGTTGTGTAGAAAAATGAGTGCAAAGTGAAGAAAATGCACTCGTTTGGAATTAAAATTGGACGTCATTAATCGTTTGAAGTCGGGTAAAAAGCCAGAACTCTTGGTTTATCACCTTCAACAGTTAAAACAATTTGCATTAGTGATAGCGCTAAAAATTAATCATTTAAAGATAGCTCGAGTTAATAGCAAATAAGATTTTATTTTTTATTTAATGTTTTTGTGAATATGGATAAATGAAATAAATAAATGTTTGTTATGTTTTTATGAAAATATATTTTTTCTTATGTATTTCTTTTCAAATGATAAATATATTTCAGCCCACTTTGCTGAAATAAATAGAATAAAACTTAACAATATCACTTTCTTTATCATAAATATAATTTCTTGCTAAAAATTAAGATTTTTGAACCACTCAATGCAATAAAATGTCTTCAATTTGTAAAATTTAAATATTGGACGATTTGTTGACGATTTTGTTAACTGTTCATGACGATTTTGACGAAATTTGTTCAAACTTTTGAAGATTTTTTGAAGAAAAAGGCCTAACAACCCTGCTCATACCACTTTGTGTTTTTTCACTTGCCAAAAGAAGTCCTGCGTGTCGGTCTTTCTCTGCTTTGTTTTGGTTATTTTGCCGGTTTTTGTTTTTGTTTTAGTTATTTAGTAATGTGTTTTTGTTTTGTTCTCTCTCAACTTGTCTTTCATCCATACTTCTGCATATTGTATGTTTATATCGAGTGCCTGTGTTTTTTTTTAGCTGTCTGCTTGCTTCCCGTTGTCATGTCTGGTTCGTTCGTTTTTGTAGTGTGTGTGTCGTTGTTGTTGTTTTTGTTATCGAATTGATACGAATGTAATGATGATAATGACGATGTGGTTGGTTTATGTTGTTATGGCGCGCGTGCTTTTAGTTTACATTTTGCAGTCGCGTGCGGTACATTGGGAAACGGATACTGAACATAAGGGATAAATAATAGCTATAAAGTTTTGGTGAAATTCTTACCAACTTCATCAGTTAATAGAACATTTTTTGGTTAAAGTGTGAGAGTGCGAGTTTATTAAGACGGAAAAAGTGAAATTCATGCTTAATATAGGCATCTATTTGTTTTATATTTTAAACATTTGTGTCCTTGATTCAAAATACGTGAGTGGAATCTTTTAAAAGAAAATAAATTTTGCAGAAAAAAGCTTAAATACCTATTTTATTCACAACATGGTTTTAACAAAAAAGTGTTAATTCTTTAAATAGACAGCATCATTGATAAATTTGTGTAGATGGATGCTTTCCAAAACATAGTTTAAAAATTTCTTTGTCTGGCTGATATAGAAAAATGATTCATATTTATATACCTACCTACATTTCTTTTTCATTTTAAAGTCGACAAAAGTGAAAGTAAAATAAAATTTTAAACATTAAAAAAAATTAAAATAGAAAACAAAAAATTTTACTTTCCTATGAACCATTTTCAATTGTCTGTGGCTTAACTGGATATTTTTAGGAATTTTCCTAGACATATCCAATAGGAAATGCTTTGCTGTAATTAGACAAGGTAAGTTTTCTTTTTTGTGTGTTTTTTTAACTGAAATAGTAAATAGTAATAGATTCAATAAAGAACAATTTTCGCAAAAAATACACTTTTGCACAAACAAAAAACCAGGTGATCTTTTATTGTTTCTGTATTTGTTTTTATATGGAAACAAAACTAAGCAGAAAGAGAAAGTGGTGGCAAGTTGTTAAAATAATAATGTAAATTTCTGTTTTAACTGTTAGTTTTAATCTTGCCGGACCTTATAAATATTACAAATTTTGAAAGTTGGACAAAGTTTTGTTAGAAATGTATATAATAAAAAAAATTATAAAGATGTACTACTACATAATTGAAAAGAACCTTAAAATTATACCTAAAATTTTTTTTTATAGGTATTAATAATTTTTTAAAATTAAAATTGTTAGTCAGTCAGTCGTTAATAATCTATTCATATGGAAAAAAATGGGAAAGTTTAAGGAAACAAGAGACAATTTAAAAGGCTTATGGGTACAGGGTTGTCAGATTTATTTTCACCTTTATCGCCAAATTCATTGTTAAAAATTGCGAAAAACTTTTTAAATAGTTTTTGACCTAGGTATAAAAAATATTTTCCATAAATAATAAATTTGTTCCGAAATCGCTTAAATTCAGGCCATTCCTCATTGAGTTCTTTTTTGGAATACATTGAATACCTATAAATTAAATTCATGCAACATACCGTGCGTACAAAACTGCTATTTACAATCTTATAATATATAAATGCGAGCTTAAGGGGATTAGCTTTTGGAATCACTAGCTTGGAATACCATCATTACAATAATCTTTCCAAATAACAAACGGTTAGTTTTTCAAAGATTCGCAAAACAAATTCATGGATCATCAAAAAAAAAAAAAAAGCCAAAAAAGTCGCCATATATTTTAAAAATCGGCTAAAATTCGCCATGTCGCCGAATCGATAATAAGATGCCAAACAAGTTTCAAATCGCAAATTTTGGCAACAAATCACCACACCCTGTACTAAGTCTGTACTTATGGTGTTTTCTTTTCTGACAATAATGTTCCATATATGCTGCCATTCGTGCGGGTTTTTGTTCCATTCTAAAAATATATGCAAAAATGTGAGAAGTTGTCGTTTTCCTTTCTAAACATGTTGCAACAATAAATGGCAAATTTGTTCCATTTCTTACCCGCAGTTATAACTGAGTGTGAGTTAATACCCTTTTTTGCATCTGCGTAAAGTACTTTTTTATGCAAGCAAGTATTTTTTTTCTTGTGTTTGCGGACAATTTGCGTTATATTGTGATTTTTAGTTATATTGGGATGAATATAAAAACTTTTTGTTTTTCGTTTGTTTTACTTTTATTATATTTTTTGTCGCAAAATGTTTAACAACAGCTGACATTAATTATTGAAAATCAGTGCTGTTAACGTTTATTGGAATTGTAAGACAATTTAATGTTGAAAATTGCTACAAGCGTGATGAATATCGCTTTTATTACAAACTTTGCCTTCAATATTTAACAAGCTAAATACACATTAGTGTTGAGTGTAAAACGTAGCTATTATTTTGTTCCATTGTAATTTAGAAAAATGTATCACTTTGTAAGGGTTCGTGTAACCTAATAAATATATTACACAACTATAATGCATCATTATTTTTTAGAAAAGAAAACACCATTAATTTGTTCCCCCTTAACCCGACCTTACCAATGACATACAAACCAAGAATTGTGCAAGAGACTTGCGCAAATAACTTGCCGAGTCTGAAAGGGGTCTTGGTGGCCACACGATTAAGTATGGCCTTTCAATTTCACTCAATTTTTCATACACTCACGTTCCCCTTTTCTTTTGTTTGGGCGATTTTAAGTTCAATTTTTAGAGCTAATCACAAATTTACTTTGGCGCTTTCTTTCAAAAATATATTTATTTATTTATTTAAAAAAAAATGTGCTTAATTTAAAAACAATGTGTTTTTAAAAATTCGTGTGATTTTTTACAAAATAACTTTGATAAAAGTTACCATTTCGTTGTTGTTCTTCGTCGGGGGTATTTTTAAAATTAAATTGAAAAAATAAAACAAACTTTTAGGATTTTTTAAAATTCACTATTTTTTTGATTAAAATATAAACAAAAAATACATATTAAACTTTATACTAAAGTAAAAGATACTAAAAAAATTTTGAAATTTTTATAATTTAAAAGAAGCTAACAAATTTGACAGGTTTTTAATTTAAATTAAAAAAGCTAAGTTTTGCATTCAAATGTAAACGTTGTCCTACTATTTTCTTCTTCATCGTGGAAATTAGAGCAAGATTTAAAAAAAGTGTTTATTCTATAAAAAATTTACACTAAAAATATTGTAGTTTTGTACATCTATACTTATTTAATGTTAAAACATTTCAATAAACAACATTACAGGAGTTGTTAGTTATTTTTCGACCAAACATATACAGTGATGTTACAAATAATAGACACAGAAAACAATATTAACACCTCACATGAATTAATTAATTGTGTTAAAAAAAAGTTGAAGGTCAAAAATTAAAAGGTCTGAAAAACGGGGTTTTCTAACAACAAAATTCTGTATGTAACTTTATGTTCTTGTGTGAAAAAATTATATGATAACTGAAAATTCAAAATTATAAAAAAAATCGATATATAAATATTGAGAGTATCTAAAAAATATATTAAAATTATTTGATTTTCCTAGGTTTAAATTAGACGAAAATAAAAGCTAGATAAATTATCTAGAAAGCACTTTTTATTTATATTTAATACTCGATTTCCTTTTAAAGATATGCTCTTTTAAATTTTAATGTCAGGCGTCTTTATTATGTCGTTTCTCTTTTATTTGTCGCATTACTGTATGTATATAGGTTTTCAGCACTTGATACTCTTAACCAATCGACATTCAACTGTCCATATGAAAAGCAAGGGGTATCTAAATAATTATATTCCGGCCTCTGGACCATATGTAGTCTCTTTACCAAAAGGGTAAAAGTACCAAAATTACTATTTTGTTTCTCGTTAATCATAAAAATCATAAAAAATACACTTTTTTTAATCTGGGCCATAAGCTATCACTCTAACAAATTTTTAGAAAAGAGAAAAAGTACCAAATGTAAAAAGTATCAAAGACTACAAACTTTTAATTATTTTAGGTCTCTAAAAAGGTTATAATCTGTATGTATATCAAATTTATCGAAAAGAGAAAAAGTACCAATTTTATCCCTTAAAAAGTACCTTATATCTTAATCCTGACCAGATGCAATCTGCATACTAAGTTTATCAGAAAGAGAAAAAGTACCAAAGTTAAATTTTTTCACCGATTTTCCTCTGCCATATGGGTAAATCCAAAGTGCTGAACGTGACAGTCGTACGCATTAAAAATGCAATAACATTTTAAACAACAAATATTTTTACGTTCTCTTAACCCTTAAATAAGAAAGCACTGTTGTGTATGCTAAAGTTTATGGAGGGCGCGATTCTAGGTCAAAGATAATGGCAAAAGAAGTAGCGGTTCGAACGTGAAAAAAACAGTAGTAGTTTTTGTGGTCATGTATAAAAAGCCGTAACTCAGCGAAACCTGGCACAACTTTTTAGTCAAACTACTTTCAGAATTTTACGTAGCAATGTAACATTAAAATGTATCGGTTTGATTCCAAAATCTTCTGTATTCTTTTTTAAGCCAAAATCTGGGTCGATACGTGACATTTTGAACCATTATAATTTAACTGAATAATGATTAAAATAAAATAAAAATTTTAAGTTAATCCGAATAACATAATTCTCCTTGAACTCTCCCTTAGATTACAGACCATGAAAGAAATTTTTTTTTGGAATAATTTTTATCAAATAGCACCTCTTTTAAGGAAGATAATATTAAAGAAAACATTCTCACATATAAGAAATTACGTTTGCACAACTTTGCAAATCGAAATATTTCTCTATAACAATATCGTAAAATAATCAGATTTTAATAACTTTTAAATTTTCGGTCACGGTGGACCTTTTGACGGATATGCCCATATGCTTTGAGGCCCTATGTTCCACCTAGAAACAACGGGAATTTAATAATAATAATAATATGCTATCCGTCCACCAAGTTTTATCCTAATCCATTAAGCGTTTGTCGCGTGATTGAGCCACAAACTAACAAAAATACAAACTTTTACATATATAATATTAGTTGCATTATAAATTAAGTTAAGGTTTCTTTATTTGGAATTATCCATGGTAGAATAAGTACAAGGTATAGTCATTAGCAATTTTATTCTTAATTTTTAAACCCACATATAACGTCAAACAAAAGGAAATAAGGAAAAATATATAAACAAGCGTCAAAATTCAAATAAATTAATTTGACATTACATGGGTAAATAATGACAACTCTCCCTAATGCACTTACCTGGTACTTACTATACTATGTTATAATCTAAAATTTTTTTTGTTATTCTCTCCAAATTTTGTTCGATGATGGCATTTCAAATTTACATTAAAATATTTATTTTAGAAAATTATTCGTAAAACTACTCTGGGCTGATTGTCATTATTTTTATGAAGGGCAATCAGGCCGCCCTTTTGTTGGCGTTGTTTAGTGATTTGGCGTCGCCTAACTATACCGCGTTATAGTTAAACTTTAATATTTACCTTTTCATTTCACATAACTTTTGTATTGTGCTGGTGAGTTACAAATAAAATTAATTTTTATATTTATAAGGGGTTGACTAGAAGTTTCGGGTTCTAAAATGATGTTGTTGGTTTTTCAATAGCGTGTAGAGGAGGCTCATCAGTTTAAACCTGGAAATTTGTGTGTTGCTAAACGCACAAAAACAAAAAAAAACCAATTACGCGTTCTCTCTCTCCAATGTCGCCGGAATCTTAATTCAATTTTACACAGACAAAGTTTTATCCAAAAATTTTTAAATTACACAAAAAAAGTTGTGTTTGATGAAAAGTAACGCTATTTACGAATATAAAAAGGGTGTCGCAGAATGAGCTTTATAGTTTTAATTGTTGATAATTTCTTTATTTATGCGAATTTTCTAACTTTTTATACCCTCCACCACAATAAGTTGTGAGGAGGGTTTATACTATTATTCATCTCAGACTCCATAAAGCACATATCGTTGGTCTCATGTAGAAAGGCCCTAACTCACATAAATGCAACTTTCCAGGAGAAGACAATAACATAATAGAAACTGTATGTATCATAATGTAAAATGGCTTGTTCAATTGCTTGTTAAACTGATATTTTTGATGCTATTGTATTAAATTTGTGTGAAGAGGTGTATTTGTGGAAAATATATTGGAATCACTAAAAAACTCAATTTCGAAAAAAATCGAGTTAGGGTGTTTCTACATGAGACCGACGATATATTCTGACTCCTTGAGTAATTCTAAGTAGATTTAGCCATGTCCGTCTGTTGAAAACACGCTTACTTTCGAAAATATCAAAAGAAATGAACAAACTTGGTTTCAAATTACATATAGTTATCCTAAGCAGTTTGGGATTGAAATCCAGCAAAATCGGTTTAGTAGGATCAGAGCTATAAATCAAAATTTGGAACCACCACACTAAAAAATTCATAATTTTGTAACAAAAACTAACATAAACGGTGGAACAATGCACCGAATGATATAAGTTTTTGCAAAAGTTCATTTTATTCGCCAGGAAATCACACTGTAAAATTTTGTGAAGATCGGTCCATAATTTACCCTAGGCCCCATATAAACCTTACTCCCGGAAAAGAGTATAGTACGCTTAAAACCATAATTAATAATGGTATCATAATAGAATTTGGCACTACACAGTTTTTTAGGACTAGAAATGACATTGTGAAATTTGGTGAAGATCGGCCCATAATTTACCCTAGGCCCCATATAAACCCTACTCCCGGAAAACAGTTTAGTACGCCTAAAACCGTAATTAATAATGGTATCAGAATAAAATTTAATACTTCACAGATTTATAGGACTAGAAATCACCTTGTAAAATTTCGGGAAGATCGGTTTATAATTTATCCTAGGCCCCATATAAAGCCCACTCTGGTAAATTAATTAAATATGCCTAAACCCGTAGCTGATATATTTTTTTGTGTTAAAATTTCTTCCAACTTAGTTTCATATGGCCAGAAAAAATGTAATGCAATTTTGTGATATACGGTCCATAATTTACCTTAAATCCCAAATTTAGCAGCCTTCTGAAATTCACTGTAAACGCTAAAACTAATTTCACCGGTGTTTTGAAATTTATGTTTTTTTATACCAGAAATCACTCTGCAGAATTTTGGGATGATTGGTTCATAACTTACCATGACTCCAATATAAATCCCCCTCCTGAAAATCATTTAAGTTCGGCTTAAACTGTTACGAATCATGATATTTTATTCAAGCTAGTTAAAATTGCTAAAAAAAAACTAAACTAAAACTGTCTGGTTGTCGGTCAATAATTTAATATAGGTATAAACCGCAACCAATTTTAATGCTGATGTCTGCTTTTATAAAGTTAAATTAATAATAAATAGATATCATGTAGATATCACTCCAGAAATAATTGAACTGTTGATGGAGGGTATCGAAGATTCGGCAAAGCCGAATATAGCACTCTAACTTGTTTTTTTTTAAATGCAGTTTGGGAGTTGGACTAGCTTCGAAAGATTATTTCCTGTAAGTGCTGGTCAGTTTCACCTTTACTATTTTTTACATATTTTCTATATCTTTTCGCAAAACTTCTGGTGTAATTTATTATGATTTTACTACAAATGTTGTTTTTACTTGGGGGATGGTTGCTCGCTGGCTAACTTATGACTCTTTCTTTCCCCAAAGAAAACGGTCAGGAGCTGTTAAATCCGGAGGCCAGTTAAAATCGCTTGTGCGAGAAAAATGCGTTCGCCAAATATTTCGCTTATCAAAGCCATAGCCGCACCTTCAATATGTACTATGTCTTGATGTTGTTGCAACCACAAGGTTATATGGTTTTCCACAGTTGACCCAATTAAATTTTTCAACATCGTTCGAAATGCACCCCTGTTAACAGAGACTGAAATTTTTTTAATTAAAAAAAAGTTTACCAGACGGCAATTTGTTCCTCATGTCACAGTTTTTGTTTATTTTAATATGCTTAATAAGAAGGAAAACTATTACAGTTTTTAAATTAGGAAACAGAGGCCCATTAAGACAGTTTTTTATCTAAACAACTTTTGACCAAAAGCTTTCAACATTCCAATTGTCAAAATTTAAGAAGTGAAATATTTTTTTAATGAAATTTAATTCTTTTGATTAACAAATTCACTTGTATATAAAATAATGTTAGGGCGAAATTACACAACAATTTAATGATCCAAAAATGGTCCAAGAAAAAAAAATTAGACCCATTTTTGGATAATAACAAATAAATCGGCAATGTTGGATATTTCTCATCATCACTATTTGGAACTCTATTTCATAAGTAACTTTATGTTCGCCAAAAAAAGAGCTATAGTTGAACGAGCTGTGGCTCCGTCTTTTTGGAACCATAATTTTGTAGTATTCTCTACCTCGTGTCTTAAAAATTTTGAATCATTGCCCGGTATTGAAAAATATGGTCCAATGGTCTTTTCTGAAGTTATGCTTAACCATACTGTGCATCTTAATGGGTGCATTTGATGTTCAAAAATTTATTTTTCGATTTAAAATTTTTAACTTGTGCTTAAAAGCTTATAAACAATTTTAAGTATTTTAACAAATTAATAAACATATTTTTTTGACACTCTGTGTGGCAACACATATAAAAAAAAAACAATTAAATTTCTTTTCTTAAACCTGCTAATTTATCATTTCCGACAATCATTTCCTAGGTTCTGCAAGCAAATTTCTTTTCCTCAAACACATGTACTTGTTTTTTTCTGTTTCTCCTTTAAATCCATTTAAATGGTTTGCTATTTTGCATTAAAACTTAGAAATTACTTACAACCATGTTGCCCATTATCCCTATAAAATGTTCATTTCGTAACTGTCAACTACGAGTAATTGACATTAAAACTGTTTGAAATCTGACAGCTTCATAATCTGTTAAAAAATCATCTTATTTAAAATTTCTGTGAGGAAGAAGTGGCCCAGGATCCATGCTTCTTCTAGTCTTTTCAATCTTTGCATTAAAAAGTCTATTTGCGTAAGTAATGCTTACAGCTAAATATGATTTAAATTTTATGGAATTTCCTTTTTGTTTTGCCTCTTCATTTTTCCATAGAAAATAAGAAAATTTTTTTATTGTTTGGAAAATAAAGAAGAAAAGAGAAGGCTCTTCAATGTCATTTAAATGGAAAAATGAAGAAGAAAAAAAAATATGGTGAAAGTTGAAAATGACATACAACTTCTATAAATTGGTTGGTAGCTCAAAGTATGATAGACAAACAACAACAATGTAATCATTTTAAGAGACAAATAACTAAAAATTCGCATTTTTCTTTTAGAGATTTTACATTGAAGTATGAAATTTATAAAAAAACACGAGTAAAGAAGACAAAAAAGAGGTTTTAACAAAAAATATCTTGAAATTTGTTTAAAACCCATGGAGTATAGTGGGGATACCACATTAGAAGTTAAAATCTTAAAATAGAACTTTTTCAGGTCCTTCCTACAGTTTTCTTTAGAAAAATTTTAGTTCTTTTAAAAAGGACAAGTTTACTTCCCTTAAAGCGCAATTTTATTTTAAAATTTAAGTAAATCAATCATAATAAAAACCTGCTTCTAATTCCACTTTTGGTTTGTTTAAAGTAAGAATTTGGGATTAAATCAACTTTATATAACTTGAATCAAACGCATTTTAATTTGGTTTTACTTAAATCAAGCTCATTTTCTGATTATTTTAAATACGAATTCGGGATTGAACATAGTTAAGTACCAATTCGATTCAATCTTTCTGTACTTGATTCAAGAAAATTCGAACTCAACGTTCTATTAATATTCGGATATATTTGAGTACGGATGAGCTGATTTTTCTTTTAAGTGTATACCTACACTACTTTATAGAGGTCAATATTGTAGAAATAACAAACGAAATAACAAACTTATATGTATATGTATACCCCCTTCGAAGAAGTCCATAACTAGAACTGAACTATCGGGTGATTTTTTAATAGCTATAGGAAAGTTAAAAAAAACACATAAAATTCAGAAAAATGCATTAAATCTTTATTTGAATCGATAGTACGGTCCATATAATTTAATGTTTGAAGATTATTTCATGCAAATGTTGACCGTGACTGCGCCTCAAATGGTCCATCCGCTTAGTCCAATTTTGGCATACTCTTTCCAACATGTCGTCCGGTATCAATGTTGTCTTCCAATGCGTCAATTGAAGCGGGCATGTGTGTATAGACATGAGCTTTAACATAGCCCCACAAAAAATAGTCGTTAAATCGCACGATCTAGGCGGCCAATTGACCGGTCCCGAACGTGAAATAAAATTTTCACCGCAATCGCTTCTCAATAAGTCCATTGTTTAGCGTGCTGTGTGGCATGTGGCACCGTCTTGTTGAAACCACATGTCATGCAAGTCAATCTCTTGCATTTTGGGCAAAAAAAAGTTGGATATCATCTCACGGTAGCGCCCACCATTCACATTTACGTTACAATTCGCATCATCTTTGAAGAAGTACAGTCCAATGATGCCACCAGCCCATAAACCGCACCAAACTGTGACTTTTTCTGGATGCATTGGTAGCTCTTGCAATGTTTATGGCTGATCTTCACTCCAAAATCGACAATTCTGCTTACTAACGTACCCATTGAGCCAAAAATGAGCTTCGTCGCTGAACACAAGAAGTGCGCGATGAACTTTCTTAACAGAGCACGCATTTTGATAATAAAATTCAATAATTTGCAAGCGTTGTTCGTTTGTAAGACGATTCATGGTTAAATTATAGACCAAACTGAAGATGTTTGACAGTGAAACAAAACACGAAACGTGCGTCAGCTGTTTAAACCAGTGTTGCCAAAAAGATAATAGCTAAAAAATCACCGTTTAGAACTGGGGACAAATTACGGCATGTTATATCGAACTATATTTCCATTTAAATTGTATTCTGATTTCAATCGATAACGAACGCCGTATTTTATTCCCTGATAGAAAACTGAAGCAGAATTGAACTAACTCTAAGCTAGAACTTTACGCTTAATAATGCCAAAAACGGATGTCACATTTCTGCCTTTCTAACCCACTGTATCTTCCCTGGAGTGTTGAAGCGATAAAAGTACTTGAGACATTGTGATGTTAATGTTTTACAATACTCATAACAAACGATTTCTCTTGACAATAATACCATTTTTTGTATCTCATCTTTCATTTTATGGACGTATGTGTGGCAGTTTTTTTGCCATTCTATTTTGCCTCCTAAACTAAATGGCAAGTGTTTTGCGGTTTTTGTTGTTTTTTCTACCCCACATAAGAAAAAATAAACAAAATAACTGTAAGTTAAAAAAAATATAAGTATGCATAGGCATGTAAATAAGAAACATAAACAAAAAAGAGCTTAAACAATCTGTCAAAAAATGTAAATAGTTTTAGGCATCATTTTATCATTAAATCCCTTAATATTTAACAGTTATAAATGACTATAAAAACAAAACAAACATAAATAAAGAAAAAACAAATAAGGGAAAATTGTAGCTATCTTTTTATTACCATCTAAAAAGCGTTTCGCAAGTTTGTTTGTACAATGAAAGATTTTTTAATTAAAAAAATACAGTGTTAACGAAGGGTTTTTTATAGAATTTTTTTTAAGACATCTGAAATTTAAAACAAAAATTTCTAAACATAAGAAAATTAAGAGAAAAATGATATTATTATAACAAATAATTAATTAAATACATAAGTATGTAGGTATGTACTTAAGAAAGCCTGAAACTTTTTCAAAACTTTTTATTGGTATATACTTTAAAATATTCATTATTGGGGGATTCACAAGGTGTCATAAAGTCATATGTCTTAAAATAATAACATGAAAAATACGACTGTTGTGAACAAGCCCTCATAATTTAGTGTGCTATTTTGAATTTAAATCAACTGATTTAAAACAAATATAAAAAATAAATAATTAACTAACATTAAAATATTTTTTAATTCTTTTCCATGAATTAATAACTTAAATTGGATCTTACCTGACTATTTTCCATTTTGCAGACGCAAATAAGAAATAAATTTTATTTTGTTTGTTTACCAAACAGCAGAGTCATAAGCCGGTCTTATTTGACGCCGCAAGTGATTGCTTGCAAAAATTGCTAGCCGCAGGTCATATTTTTGATGTTAACCGGATAAAATTATATCATCAACGGCGACGGCTACAAAAATTAACGCGATACGGCTTAGCCGCTCAGCTCTGGTCGCTTTTGATTAATTACGACAGCACAATAAACATAGCAAGCAACGTTCTATTAATTTAAGACACTTTTTGTTTACAAAAGCCACAACAATATTTTTAAACCATTGTAAAATGCTAGAACATTATGACAATATAACATGATAGCACACCTTGTGAATACCCTATATATGTATTTGGGAATTTATGACAAACTTATGCCTATTTTACTCAGCTATTATAACCTTCACCGCAGGAGGAAAGGCTTATAAAGGCTTGGCATTCCATTTGTAGTTTCTTCATTATTGATCTTAGATTCTATTAAATATACATATGTACGTAAGAATACATATTAGAGTGGGTCACTTTGTTCGGGCTCAAAAAAAGTGACAAAGCGTATAGCAAAATCGTTATCTACGGAAAATTCTAAGAACTTTTCCTAAAGAAAGCATGGTTCGAAAATCAAAATCGAGCTTCCAGTTTTTGACTTGAAAGTTTGGTGCTCAGAAAATCGGAAAAAATTGATACTTTTTTGGAAATCTTTATTGAAATTGGTGAATAGTTGGCCTGTATCGCTGAAAGAGGGCTTGTTTAAAAAGAAATTTTCTCAGCTTTATATATCTGTGCTCATTTTTAGAAAATTCTGTACATAAATAATTGGTTAAGAGGTTTTTGTCAAAATGTTCATAGTCAAGCCGGTAAAATAGCCCAATTTTCTTTTTTAAATTCACTACCTTTTTAAAAAAGAAACTAAATGAAAAAAATAAAATAAAATTACCCAATAAAAATTTTTCTCATTTTGCGAAGCACTTATGGTAGTTACATTTAAAAATATAAGCGCAATGTTATGCGCTACGCAAAAAGACATACAGAAATGCAGTAAATTATGTAAGGGAAAGAACTCTCAACAACTTAAAAATACTGGCCAAACCAGAAATTAAACCATTACATCCTGGCTCACAAGGCCCAACATAACCTTTACACCATAACAGCACTTATTAACTTATGCGCTTAATACGAGGTTTTGTAAATTTTTTAAATATTGCTGGCTATTCTTAAAAACGTGTCGAAAAAGTGAAAATTTTTATTAAAAAAAAATATTTTTGTTTACCATACATTTCTAAAATAGAATAAACGTGAGAATTTTAACGGTAAATTGTGTGAACGATAGAATTACAAACTTTTCAGTTTCTCATTACCTATTTATTTTTTGTTTTTAAATTAAGGCCCTTATTATGTAAAACGCAACGCCAAAGAATTACATTGAAAGCAAAACAAATTCAGAAATATTTTATAATTTTGTTGTTGCTTTGTACCATTTTAAAATTTTCAACGCGACAAGTATAGAAGCGTTTGAAATTTTAGGACGCAAAAAGAATTTCTGTAGTAAGCAACAACAAAACTACAAAATATTTATGACTTTGTTTTTGCTTTCAATGTAATTCTTTGGCGTAACGTTGCGAATTATACAATTAGGGCCTACATACCTATGTTTCTTACTACACCATTTCCAATTGTATTTCAGAATTTTCTAACTATATTATAGAAATTCCCAATTTAACCTAAAAAATTTCCAATTGTAACTTCTGAAAGTGTCCAATTGTATTTCAGAAATTTATGTTTTTATAGCTAATACAATTTTTTGAATTGGAAATGGACGATAGCAATTTGTCTGTGCCGCCATTGATTACAAGCATCTACCGTTTATTATTTTACCCATAAAGCCTTCGTTGTTTTTTTTTTGTATATCTGTTGAACAAAAAGTTTCCAAATTAGGATTAGGATTCAATTGGGATTGGAGAAGTTGGCGTATTACTTCCCATACAAAGACATTATCAATGCCTGTAATATTTGGAGAACGGCAAGATCCAAAGTTTCCAGTTTAGTTACCACCATTTTGATTATCAATAGACAACATCCGACAAAATGTGGGCAAGAGTATAAAAGTGGCCGTGGCACAATTTAGATTTATTTATATCTTAAAAACGGTAAAAGAAAAATTGTCCAAATTTTGGTTATCAATACACAACCTCTATAAAAAAAATAGGCCGGATTGTAGAGGTGGACGTGGCACCTCCTGAACAAAGTCATTATAGACTTATGTACATGTTTCTGGAGAATGGCAACAGCCAACGTTTCCAAATTAGTAACACGCATCTTCACTCACAATATAATTACAGTAACGGACTGTAGTTTATTTAAGAAATATTCCGTTCAGTTATTTTTAAATAAATAAACATTTAAAATTCCAAGCAAATTTATTTTTAACTGATTCTAACAGTCATTCAAAAAACTAAGTGCATATTAATACGGATTTTCAGTTGCAGTTAATATTGTCCGTTGATTGAGTTAAATTCTTCTTTATGTTAAACTAAATAAAAATGTAATTTAAAGCAACGAAAAGTTCATTTAATTTTTACTGTCAAAAATTCAACCGCGAATTCCGTAAAAACAATTGAATATTCAGTTATCTTATATAAATTAATTGTCAAAAAATTAACTACATATTCCGTAAAAACAAATAAATACGCAGTTATTTTATAAAATTTTACTGTCAAAAATTCAACACCATATTCAGTAAAAACAATTAAATATTCAGTTATTTTATATAATTTAACTACCAAAAATAAATTTTTACTTATCTATAAAAAATGAATTGCTTGTTTTGTGTAAGCAATTCCCATTTTCTATTTGTTAAAATAATTTAGTTAAATACATACATCAAATTTTAAAAGTAAAATAATTGCGAAGCCATATCGGTCATGCTGCTGGTGTCTTATAATTGAGAGTGGTCAGCGTGGTCAGTACAACAAAAGTAAAACAAACGTGTGTACACTCAAAATATTATGTAGTTAAATTCAAACGAAAATTCATTTGAAACAAATTAAAATTCATTTAAAAAACGGATCATTTACATTTCATTTAAAACAAATGATTTTTTCAGTAATTTCTAAGTTTTTTATTTATTGAACATCATATTCGTTAAAATTGAATAGTTTTTACTTTTAAAAAATATATTTTAACCGATAAAAATCAAACAAATTAACAAAAAAAAATACGGAAAACATTATTTTTTGGTAGTTTGTTTTTTTAATAACAAACATAAATGTTGAAAAATAAATTTATTCGTAAAATAACTATATTTTTATTCAATTTTAACAGTACCGAAAACGAATTTAATAACCTACAATCAGTTACTGTAATAATTTTATGAGTGTAACAGGGTAAGTAAATAATAATATTCTCCCTCTCTCGCTTATAAGAAAAACAAGCGGACAGGTGTCTGTCTGGTATTTTTTTTAGAAATTCGGCTCTTTTGTGTAGTAAACGAAAATTACTGAATTTAAAAAAATAACTGAATATTTAATTGTTTTTACTGAATATGGGGTAATTTTTTTGACAGTAAAAATTTAAAAAATAACTGAATATTTTATTGTTTTTGCTGAATATGGTGTTGAATTTTTGACAGTAAAATTTAAAAAAATAACTGAATATTTATTTGATTTTACGCAAGGCGAATTCTCGTACAAAAACCACAAGCAATTTGTTTTTGTAAAATCATTGTACAGTGTCAAAAACAGAAATAAAACAAAGATAATAAACAAAATTTTGACATCCAACAGTGATTTTAGCTAATATCAGCAGGGCTTTTAAGACCACCTGTAATAAATTCGCCTTGATTTTACGGAATATGGTGTTGAATTTTTGACAGTAAAAACTAAATGAACTTTTTGTTAAAAATAAATGAAAAATAATTAGACCGGTTTTTAATTGAATTTTCATTTATTTTATATTACAATTTCAGTTAATTTTACGTACAGAATATTGTGAGTGTTGGTTATTAATACACAACATCCGACAAAATGCGACCGGGTTCGGAGTTTGGTGGCGTGGCGTGGCACAAAGTATATTTTTTTATAGGTATCTATAGAACGGCATTTACATATAAAACTTTCTGTTCTTATATAAAGGATATATTAAATCCGGCATAGCCGAATATAGCACTCAACCATAATATGCACGGCTTTGCATATTATGGTTGGGCCTCAAATGTATTAAAAAAAACAAAAACATTTGTTTCCGTACGGAATGGGCGATCTGTCTCGCACTTTGCTTAAGCAAATGACAATTTCATAAAACTTAAAAAAAGCTTCCTTATGTTCAATATGGTTGCCTCATGTGATTTTGATGTATTCGCACATTTGCCTAAGCCAACTTAAGCACATTATGGTTGGGCCTTTAGTTGTTTATGGTCAAATTTTTATAACAAATCTTAAATTTTTCAGTAAAATTTTTTTGTGATAATAAAAGTTGGTTTTTAAATTTTTTTCTTAAAAAAAACATCCAAAAAGCAGTGCTTCTTTACTCATTATGAGTCTTTTCGCCTTATCATTAAATTGACATCTACTGGTAATCAAATTTATGGACAGTGCAAGTTGTCAAAGTTTTTTCTTAATTTTTTTTAATGTTACGAATAGAAAAACTTTGAATAAAGAAAAAACCCTACCTAAACTAAAATAATAAAGTTCAACGACATTTAAGGCTGTTGATACAATAACGAGTCGTACATTTTATCCTTTAAATAATGTTGCTGTTGCTTTTTTATCTTGCGAAACTTTTGCCATAAAAAATATTGAAGCAGAAAATCGTTTAACTCTTTTACAACGAGTAATGTGATTCGAAAATGTACATTCCTATATACCATAAAAAACACAACAACAAAGAAATAATCAAGATAATTGGAATGAGCTCCTATTTTTCCCATTTGTTAGTAGAAAGAAGTTAAGTATTCTTACACTGTTTCACAAATTCTATGATTTTTTCATAAAAGAAAACAAAAATTTCTCTGAAGAAAATCTAAGCCTCAGAAAATGTTAAATTTTCTAAAGAAATAATTTTCCTCAAAAAACTACTGTAGAGAAACTTTTACATCCTAAAAATTTTTTCCAAAAAACTTTTGTCCTTAAAAAAGGGGAGAACGATTTCTCTAGAGAAATAATTTCGTATACAGAAAAATCAAAACAAGAAGTACTAATGAAAATCAAATTAAAGGACGCTGTTTAGGAAAACTTTTTATTTGTAAAATCCTCAAGCTCCTTAAAGTTAATTAAATTTAAAATAAAAAAATCTTAGTCCTTTTAATAACCAGATTTCAATTCAAATAATCCTAATGATTTTTTGATTGATTCTACTTATAATCTTAAAGCTTCTTTAAAAACAAATTTTATACCTTTTTCTTTTTTTTTGTTAATTTTATTACTGTTAAGAAATCTTTGCAGAAAAAAATTAAAATTAAATTTCCTCGAGATTGTGTGTTTTTAGTTTTGTCTATAACCCATATTATTTTTTCATTTCCTTTTTTTGTTATAAATGTTGCCAACAGCTTTTTTTTACCCTTGTGTAACTTTCACTTTTTGTATTACATGAGGCTGGGTTAAAAACAAACGAAAAACGCGGCTTTTTAAAAAGGAATAACAAAATTCTTTCAACGCATTTAATATTTGGCGACGCCAAGTCAATTCTACGATGCCATCATTAAATATATAATGGTGGCAATATTATGTCTTCTTATTTATTTGTCTATATGGAAGAATGTATTGTCTCTCTGATTTCGTCCTGTTTGTTTCAGGGATGGAACATTTTGCATCCCTTATAATAGATTATTTTTGGAAAATACAAGTTTACCAACTTTACTTTCCTATTACTGAAAAGACTATATTTCACTCTCTAAAATCTACATTTTTTGAACTCAAATTTTTAAACACTAGTGTGCCTCTTGCGTAAAGTAAAACGCAAAAATTTTAAAAATCGTTTTTTAATAAGATTTCTGTAGTAAAATAATTTTATGACAAATATTTCTCTCTTAAACATAATTTTATAACAAAAACTAGCTAGCCAAATTAAAAAAACCGGTTGTAGTAGTAGATATAAGGAGGGGGAGCTTTCAGCCCTCTTGCCCTATTTCACGCCCTAAATAATAAAAATTATAAGCTATAGTTTCTTCCAGATGTTACACTATTTGACTGCAAAATTTAAAGAAAATCGGTTGATTAGTTAAGAAGATAAAGGGAGGGGGAGCTTTAACCCTTCTTGCCCTACTTCACACCCTATTCCCTATTTACTTTTAGATGTTATAGTATCTGCGTGCCAAACTTTAAGAAAACCGGTTGATTGGTCTGTGTTCATACGGCTCATGTTTTAATGACATGATTACTACTTTATAGGCGAGTGGGACGAGGGGAAAGGAAACGAGTACACAGATGCATTTACTGTCAGTACGCTTTGCTTTTTCAATCGTTGTTTAATTTTGTTTTTGTTTTCAATATCAAATAAAACAAAATAAAAAACATGTCGTCAACATGACATGAATCATTTGAACGCCAATTCATGTTCAAAGAAGAAAAAGGAAGAATCATGTCAATAAGACATGAGCCGTATGAACTCAGACTTAGTTAGGAATATATAGGGAGGGAAAGCTTTTACCCTTCTTGGCCTATTTCAAGCCCTTTTCCCTATTTACTTTCAGATGTTACAGTGTCTGCGTGCCAAATTTTAAGAAAACCGGTTGATTAGTTAAGAATCAATAGGGAGAAGGAGCTTTTACCCCTCTTGCCCGATATGAGACAAACCTTACGACCTTTTCATACCTAACAAATACACATACAACATTTCATATAGTTCGTTTTCGATTTAGATTTAGTTAATTTTTTTTTATTTATTCCGCTTTGAAAAGGAAAACTTTTTCTTTCCTGGAGGAAGTGCATTTTCGTTATTAAAAATTAATATAGTACTGCATTGTCCATGTCTGGTCTGTCTGTTTTGGCCCACTACACAATTGTTTTGAATTAAACAAACACACATCCAATAATAAACAGTTATGCTTTGTTTAGTTGTTGCAATAATTTGCTTTTTTCTTCGTTTTTATCATGGCTTCTGCTTGTTGTTGCAGTCTTCACAAACTCAAACTACCGTTATTTCCAAGCACAATAAAAACAGGGTGGAATAAATGTTTGTATATGTCAGTATGGGTGTTTATATATACATATTTCCAGCGGGAAAAAGAAGGAGCACGGATGCCTTCTAGAAGGCCTCTTTAGCTGTTAGATAAAAATAGTAATTAAATCAAATACATTTTTAAGCAGGCCTTTAAAAAGTGGCCTAAAGTGGCACGGTCTTCTGAGTTTTCCCGCTGGGTTATGCTTCATATTAAAACGAAAATTTTAACTAAAAACAGATTAACTCAACCGAATATAAACAACACATTGTTGTTGCAAAATGTAGAGTAGAAAGATTAAAGGCAGAAAAAATTAAATAAAAAAAAGATTGCGCGCAATAAAGCAAATACAGGGTTAAAACTTTTTTGTGTACCTATTTATGTTTGTTTGTATGTAGGTATGTACTTGTTTTCCTTTACTTTCAGCTAAGAAATTGCTTTAAGCTTAATTCAAATAATAAAACCGGCTCACAGTGGACCATTTCACGAGAAGACGGACTTTTAATTGGCTTGGAATTTTGATAAATATGAGATTTTTGTGGGTTGGAATTAGCCTTTAATTTTTACTATTAAACGTAAAAATCGACTTATAAGAAAAAAGTTAGGAGGGTTTAAAATACATTTGTACCTACACAGAAAAAATTATTGCCGAATTATTTTCAAACAAACGCTTGTTTGAAAATTTTTTTAATTTCTATAAATTTTTTTACTGATTCAAACAATTTTTTTGTTTGATTTTTATTTAACCAACAAATATAAGAACAACAACAAAAAACACACACAGTCAATTTTTGTACGCTTTAAAAAAGGGCAACTATAAGAAAAACAATAGCAGAAACAACATTACAAGAAACAAAATCCCGTATTCAATTTTTTCAAACTGTTTACTTAAATACATCAAATAAAAAAATATAATGATGACGAAAAACATATCGAGTCGGTCTGTCGCCGTTTTTGGGTTACATTTCTTCTTCATTAGCAAAGGAAAGGATACAGCAACAGTGAGTGATGACGAAAAACATTGTGTGTATAAAAAAAGACTTCGTTCAAAAATTATTTCAACAAAAAAATGTGTCTCAAAGCCGGCCGCTCAGCTCTCTCTCTCTGCCATCATCTTCTAATACAGTGCCTGCTTGTGTGCGCATCATTGCTTGTGCAAAAACTTTTTTTTTGATTTTGAAATTTAGTATATGAATTTCAGTAAACTTTTTGTTTGGTTCAGTTAAATTATTTGTTTGAAAAAAATCAGTGTTTTTTTCAATAAACGAAATGCAAATAAATTGTTTAAATATGCGAATTTGTTTATAGGACCGATTTCAGACAAAAAATTGTTTGATTCTACAAATTTTTTGTTTGAATTGGAAAAATAATTTTTTCTGTGTATACAGTTATGTTATTTAGTGTATTATTTTATCAGTTACTTTTACTACTAATACTTTTTATAGCACATTTACATTACCCTGCAGCCACATGTTCAATAAACCACTTTCAAGTCGTTCACACAAACTGATTGTCACAACTTGGTTAAATTGACAGCTGTGGCAAAGGCTGCACTCAATTTGACAATCAATTTCATTTTAAAAATTCCCCCGACGGAGAAACAACTCAAAAAAGTAGCTTGACTGAAAGTATTTTGTAAAAAAGCACAAGAATTTTTAAAAACTGAATTTATTTTTAATAAAGAACTTTTATTTTTGAAGAAATAGAGTTTTTATAAAGGAAGCGACAAAATTAATTTGTGATCAGCTGTTAAAGTTAACGTAAAAATGCTAAAAAAAAAAAATGGAAAGGTGAAATTTAAAGCAATCTCGTGGTCAATTTAAAAAGTGTGAGTGGGTTAGTAAAAAAAGTAAAAGTGAATTACAAGTTGCAAAGAATTGAAAATCAAATTTTGATCGTGTGGCTTCCATGTTAGACCGAAATCTTGTAGATTTCATTTAAAATCTTCTTCAAAATTTATGGTGTTTACATTGCAATTTTTTGACGTTATCTAGATTTTGTTTTCATACCCACTTCTATATTAAAAATTGGCAGTTTAAAATGTTTATTTATAATAAACTCCATTTCCTATTTCATTAATAGTAATCATTTGATTACTATTTTATTTATTTATTTATTTACTCATTTATATACATAAAAAATTGTAATTCGACTTACGGCCATTTTCACCAAGTTCGGTTATAATTAACTCGGTTATAGCTGTCAAAACATATTGGTAACCGGAACTTTAATTGAAAGTTAGTTTTAACTGAACTTGGTGAAAATGGCCGTTAGAATACACATTCGAATCGATATGAAAATTTATATAATAAATCCCTGCAAATAATAATGGACTACCTGATCTATTTTGATAAAATCGACTACTCCATGGACTGGTCCAATGTAATGCAAGCATGGACCATGTCATTGTTTAAAAGTGTTTTTAGTGAGACGACATGACTTCAAAACTATTCCTCTTAAGTATACCATGGTGTAGTTTTAAGACTACTCTTTTGTTATCCAACGCTGGGTTATATGGTCCTGCTTTAGGACATCGTAATGTTAAGTTTGGGTTACTTTTGGACTAGTCCTAGTCTCTTGTGGGCTACATTTTACACGCGTGTTTCGACTGGTTTTATTACTTGCAGGGATGTTACTCACCATGGGAAAGAAATTCCCAGATTCTATTCATTTATTTTCGTAATATTTTCTTAAATTTTTTTACAGTTTTAACAAGCAGTCATTTTTGTTTTTTTTATACTAAAATGTGATTATAGCACATAGTGCTGCCACGATGTTGTTAAATCGGCTAATTTTCCAACTGTTTAATTTTATCGATTATTTTTCCTTAAAGTACCTATTTTCATGTTTCATTTTTTATATTAAAGGCGTTTTTCATAAAAACTAATTCTTGTTGCTAACAGGTTTATAAAGCAAATTTTTTATGAACAATTTTTAATTTTCAATTTTAATTATTAAATAAAAGTTTTTTTTTTGTCTAATAATAACTCAGCTACCAACATTTTTATTTATGGTTATTTGTTAATTTATATGTATCCCAGGGGCGAATTTGTCGATTACAGAAGCGATGATGTTATAGACACGAGTAAGACAGTAATGCACACCATCTGAATTACAACCTAGTACACTTTGTCGACTGCATTGCCGCGTTTGTGGAGTGAACGCCTACCACTTGCACACAAAGTAAGCGGGATAGTGAAGTGTTCATTCAATAAATATAAACGCAGTACTGCTTCGCACACATTGTAAGCAGGCAGGAGACAGTTTATACACAATCTCGCTTACTTCGTGGGCAAGTGGTAGGCGTCTTGCACACAACTTCGCACACGTTGTAAGCAGGCAGTAGACAGTCTATACACAATCTCGATTACTTCGTGGGCAAGTAGAAGTAAAAGATGAACGAAATTCATTTTTGTAAATTCATTGAACACGAAGTGATACACACTTCATTGAAGAGATGTGATGTGGTATGCAAAGTTCGCCGCTGGGTATGTATGTATGAATGAAGCACGTCAGTTTGTAAAAAATAGTATGTTTAGTTTCAACAAAACTTTTTGACGTTTTTTAGTATGTTTTCAGAAATCTAGTTTATTTTTTAACTCAATTCTTACCCAGATTTTTAGTTTAAGTTTAGATTTGTGTTTTTTTATTTAGTAAAAGAAAAATGTAAAATATTTAACTTGTGGTTTCTTGTTTTCTTAATGAAGTGTTCTCTTTTATTTCCATGTTAAGAAGAGCAAAAGAATTTTTTTCATACATTTTCGTTGTAGATTTTTAATTAACATTTCTTGGTTTTATAAATAATGTGTGAATGTAATTTTTTCCTCTTTCTTTAGATATTACAAAATTTTTCTCTTATTTTTTATGCTTTTAGTAGTTTTTGTAGGTTATTTAATAATGATTTTTTTGTGTTTGTAAAACCATAATTAAGTGTAAAATTTATGTTTAGTTGGGTTAAATTTGTTGAATAAACTCAAATTTTTTTGTTTATAAAAATAAAAGATTTCAATGGTTTTATTAAATAAAAAAGTTGCCATATTACTTAATTTATTTTAAAGAATGGAAAAGAAACTGCGGTTGGTAATGCGTTCATACTTTAAAAGAACATTGTTGTCTCCAAAAAAAAAAAAAAAAAAAAAAAAAATTTAACCCCTTTTTAAGCAAAAAAGAAAATTTTAATGAAACATTTGTCTCTAATACTTTGTGAATAAAATTTTACTAAATGTTGCCTAGCTTTTAAAGTTTCTCTGCCTAATATTCTTGTCCCCTCTTGTTTCCTTATTTTAATCCTTTTCTTTTTATCTCCTTTAGCTCTTTTCTTAATTCTTATCTATCTCGAGCGGTGATTTTGAAATTGTATAACATTTCCAATAATTTGTCGCCATGTATGCTTTGGCTCAGTGATGCCAACTCTTGGGACACTTAATGGATGGTTTTAGTACATTTTCACGCCATTTTATTCGAAAAAGCGCAAAAAGGACTAAAATATATTTTTATAGTAAACACCACAAACTGTTAACAAACCAATTTGTTAAAAAAAAGAATTGAGTATGGGATCACTCTTCATTTTCACTTGTTCAAATTCGTAATTGTTAAATAAAATTTGAAGTTTTGGTCATCCTCCTCTTCATTTCATAAATGAGTATCGTATGTATGTGAAATTGTGACCTTTTGTATGTTTCTTTTTTTCTTTTTTTTTTCTTTTGCTTAAAACTAAAAGTTTTTGGCGAACTGTTTAAGTTATAATGCCAGGGTATCACACAATTTTTTGAGCTTTAACCCCAAAACCTCGTTCGACCTAAACCTTCGTATAAAAAGGCGAGAGCTTCCAGCATCCGCTCCAGAGTATTTTTGGTCTCCACCAGTAAACGTCTGAGTTATTTCCTTGGTACTCCACCAGTAAAACGTCTGAGTTATATATGGTTCTCCACCAGTCACATTGAGTTTTTTCCTTTGATTCTCCAACAGACAGCACACTAAAACATTGAGATTAAAAACGATTGCATATAGTTAATGCAGAAACCGCAAAAACTGTAACTCGGTACAGTTATACGACGCCAAAACACTAACCAATGCGGGGTGACAACGCAAAACGCAACAAAAGCAGGCTCCACTCAGAGCAGTTTTATGAGTGGTATGTTTCTTTAGAATTTAATTTAGAGGCTTACTTGTTTTGGTATTTGGTAACATGAACAATAGAGTTATTGTTTCCTGCAGTTTTTTGATTCCCGGGTAAGCGGAAAATAAAATTCATATTTCCGGGATCCCGGTATTGGGCGTTAAGCAGGAGGTCCACACCACGCGTTACTCGCTTTTTCGCAGCATACGCAGCTGTTCAAAAAGTAGAATCTGTGTAGTTATACGTACATAGTAAGTTACATGCACAAAAGCGTAGATCGAACACATCAGCTGATTTTAACAAATTAAATTTTTTTTTTTACTTGTGCTGCTGCTGCATAAAAAGCGTTGCATGTATGTAACTTGAAACGTAGAACGCAAGTAAGGTTATAAAAGCATGCGCTGCGTGGAGGCGAAAACGCGTGTTATGGACCTCCAGCTTTATGTGGGCGATGCCGTATGCGTGACACATTTTCCTTTTTCTCTCTCTAGCAAGTGCAAGTAAGGACTAAAAATTTATTATTTTGATATTGCCATATCAATCAGGAAATCTGGCAACAGCGTAAAATTTTTATTCAACCATTTTGTTTTCATTAGAAATGTTTTTATTACAAAAAAAAAAAAAAAAAATGGCAAAATAAATATGTCTTCTACTTAAATAAAACATTTGTTAGTTTAGTGCATCATTAATTTTCTATGTCAATGCGCTTTTGCAGACTTAACAAATCATATAAATTAAAACAAAAGACATACAATTTTATTTACACAAAGAATACTAACTACTTCTAATGACTATGTAGTGCAAATAGAACTTTATAAACCCCCTCTTTTAACGAAAAAAAAATCATTAAAATTATATTAAAAATCCTTTATAAGTTTCTTAAGCTAAAAGTTTTTCTTTGTCGTAAGCTTTAAAGGTTTCATTTGAGTTATGGAAACATTTTAAGTATTAACTTTTTTTTTTTTTTACAGTATTTAATGTGCCTAAGTTTTATTAAAACATGAATATTTTTTGCAATTTTTTTCTTTGTTTTTTTATACTTGTGTTTATTTCTCTTTCTTTTTTGTGTATTTAGTAAATCGTCTTAAATCCTTTTATCCCAAATTTACATTATTTGCTATTAAATATCATTTGAACTCTCTGATGGTTTTATACATTTTTGTACTTTTGTATTAAACTGTTTTTTTTTTTAAACTGTAAGTAAATATATTAAAATAACAAGTAAACATTTTAAGGAAATGAAAGTACAGCTAAAATTAATCCTTTTAACACATTTTGAAATGTTATTGGGAGGATTTATAGAAATACAGCGATGTCTTTTTTTCAGATAAGAGGCAGCGACCTCAGTTTTGGGGATTTCGTGAAAATACAGCGGGATTATTTTTTGGGAAAAAGTACTTTTTTCGCAGGGAATTTTTAGGGATAATATATTATTATAAATGCCATTTGTGCGGAAAATTCAAGTCTTTTTTGGTACAAAGTTTTTTTTTTCATACCAAGTAGTGGTTCGAAAACTTTTCAAGAGCTTGTTGAAATAGGTTTAAAAATACTTTCTGTACCAACAAGTAACGCCTGAACTAACCTTATTTATTATGAACTAGCTATTTGGTCCCGGCGCTGCTCGGGATTTTCTAAATAAAAATAAGAACATGAAATACTAGAGAATTTTGTAAATAACTTGACCCAAGCGCTATCTACCATCAATAAAAAATTTAAATAACATAACAACTGCGCCACCTATCAGGAGTTTTTTACAAACCATTAATGAAAGTAGACCTTTCCAACGCATGTACTCGTTTGAAAATCGATTGAGTGGTTCTCGAGTTATAAATTCACGAACTTAGGACAACTTATTAATATATATGTAGAATTGGGTTATTTACGACAGTATAGACATTGCAGGGTTAACGGACGAATGGGGATAGATTGACAAGATAACATAGCGTCTTCACCTAACAATTTTTTGTCATACCAAACGTCAAACTTCATATTAAAAAAACCCTGACAAAAATGTTCGTGTTTTTATACCCTTCACCTCAGGTGGAAAAGGGTATATATAAGTTTGTCATAACGTTTGTAATTTCCACAATATTGATTTTAGACCCCATAAAGTATATATATTCTGGGACCTTATGAGGAGAGAACTTGATTTAACGATGTCCGTCTGTCCGTCTGACAGTCTGTCCGTCTGTCCGTCTTACGTTTGATATCATTTTCCGGATAATCCAGACATGATAGCGGCTAGGTTGTTTTACATTTATGTTACATACAGTCCACCATTTCTTGCTATTGAAATTCAGCCAGATCGGTCCAAAAATGACGTAGATATGAGCAAAAAACCACGACTACCTCTAAATTTTTCCAAAAATCCCTTGTTGTTGTTGTATTTTTTTAATTTCTGTATATCTTGAGAACGGCAAGAGCCAAAGTTTCCAAATTAGGTACACACATTTAGGTTGCCAATACACACCATCCTACAAAATGTGGGCGGGATTGGAGAAGTGGGCGTGGTACCTCCCGTACAAAAAAAAATTAAAAATTTTATAAAAACCTAAATTTAAGGGCTGACATATGTCCTATGGATATGACTTATATATCAAAATATCGGAAATTTTTAGTAGAACATATTTTATAAAAAACTCGGGAAAATCGGTTCAGATACAAAAAGTTATGACCAACATTTTTTTTAAATACCCAACTTTCGGGAACCATAGATCTCCCCGAGTCCAAGTTTTATAACCAATTTCTTCTTAAACACGTCGGTATATAAATCTGTCAAATCGGTTAAAAAATGGCTGAGTTATAATCAAAATACTGAAATCCCAAAAATTACTCTTTTTATACCCTTCACCTCAGGTGGAAAAGGGTATATATAAGTTTGTCATAACGTTTGTAATTTCCACAATATTGATTTTAGACCCCATAAAGTATATATACTTACCTTATGAGGAGAGAACTTGATTTAACCATGTGATTAAATCAACAGGTATATGTATTAAAACCTTGGGAAACATTTTAGAATTTTGGTAATTTTTCTTATTAAAAAGCTGTGTCAAAGTTTTTATTAACAAAACGGACTAGTTTTTTCGATAAAGAATAAATTTTTAAGGGCTTTAACTATAACGCCCTTAAAATGCATAATTTTATTTTTTTAATAAAAATCTTACATAAAAGTAGTAATTAATTAAGCTTTTTTTGTTAGAATATAAATATCGAATAAAAATAAACTTAAATAATATTAAATAAAAATCTCTTGACTTTAATAACCTTAAATCTTTGTATGTACAAATTTTTCTTAAACTAGCTTCTTTCCCTCAGTTCTTATTTTATTTTGCTTTTTTTATTGCTATTCTTATTTTGCAAAAAAGTTCCGTTTAATGCAAAAAATTCCTTCAAGATAGTTTTGCCTGAGCAATTTGCAAAACATAAAATCAGTTCCTTCAGCGTTTAGTTAAAGCTATACTAAGTATAAAAGGCACAACAATAATAACAGCGACTTAAAAAGGAATATCAAATGACACTAACAGCAAAAACAGAATTGCAACAACAACGACAACAATAATGCATTAAAGTATGAGGTATAAAAATGCAAATAATTATTTGCATACTAATACAATATGGCAACCATCCACATTTTTAACTCTTCCTCTCATGCTCAACGAATATACACAAACCCTTAAGCACACACTAAAATACTAAAGCGACAACATAAAGAAAAACTGCATTAAAGAGTAAAAAGCCAGTGTAAACGTTTTTGAAGGCGTTAGATTTTTTATTTTTTTTCGACGGTCAATAGTAAACTGTTTTTATTTTTTAAATATTATATTGAAGAAGTCTTCACAACTTACCGATAGCTAAAGGTAGGATTTTATCCGCCGTATGAAAAGTGTTCCATCATTAAAACGGCCCATGAATTTCTGTAGAAAGCAACAACAAAATTACAAAATATTTATGACTTTGTTTTTGCTTTCAATGTAATTCTTTGGCGTTGCGTTGCGGTTTACATAATAAGGGCCTTATTTATATTTTAATTCGCTTTTAATTGTATTTTAGTTTATTAAAAATCTTGTTTTTTTTTAAAGAGAATATGTGTAAATAAATAAATTTAAGGCTATATTTGGCGCCACAAACAAATTATTTGGAAAGCAGCTGATGTCATTTTAAAATAGAACACGCTCTAATAGAAAAATAGCAAAAATTCGAGCTGACGTTAAAAGAAGAATTCTCTTTTGTATGCATTGTGCAGTGGGAAATTTGACAAGCATACTGCTAAAAACATGTCGTCTAAAACCTCCTTAAGCAGTTTTTGCGAGGAAGAAGAGAAAAGGCATACAAAACACTTAAAATTCTGCAAAACAGAAGATTCATTGTATGGACAAATCCGAATTGAAGAAAGTTTTAGCAGAAAATGTTTTATAATGTGGACAAGGACTCGAAAGTCTTCGTAGAAATTTTTTTTAAGGGCCAACAGCTGTTTCTAAAGTAAAAGATAATCAAAGAGAAAAACATTTAATAAAAAGTGTATATTTCATATAACAACAAATTAACGCACTTTTGGCTGTCCTTAACGTTGAATTCTATTTTCAACAGATTTTTCAGCAACAGACTTTCAATTGAACAGAAACAAAACAGCTGATTCATAACAGAACAGAACGTACAAACTAATTTTGCCTTTACAGTCTTTCGCCGCCGTTTGAACATTTGTTGGACTTCGGTTACTGTTTGCGGGTAACAACACGCCAGCAACAAGAAAATGATGGCAAACGAATAATACAACAAAACTTAAACTTTTGTAATTATTTGTAAAAATACTTTTATTTGAGAAATTAAAAGTTTTTCTAGTTGTATACCAGTTTTTTTTTTGTTGTTTAACAGTAAATTAATACTCTTGTTGTCCTTTTTGAGATTCTACTTGAAAGTTTTCTCCTTTTTTTTTTATAAAATAGGAATAACTCAAATGACAAATTACAGTTGAAGTGTGTTTTAAACTGAAGAAAAGTGAAGGGCGAAATAAAGTGTGAGAGACACTTGTATTTAAGTTCTTATTTACAATAAATTTATTTACACATTTACATACATACATATTTAAATGCATACATATACATACATATATTGTAAAATGGCATTTGTATTGTTTAATGTCAACATTAATTAAAGCAAATATTAAATTACTTTTAAACAGAAATAATTTAAATTATAAACTTATCTTCATTTGTGCTAAATGTTTTATAGCATTTTTGCTGTGATAAGTTTAATATAAATGATAGAAAAGTGTTAATTGGTTTAAAATATAAAAAAGTTTAAAAGCCTTTGTTAAATTCTGGCTTAGTTCCATTTCAGTTATTGTTCTGTTCAAGTTCAGTCCTGGCATAGGTCTAATTTGATTCTAGTAAAGTTATATTCTTGTTCATTCTTTCAAAATGATTCTAATGAATCGCTCGCTCTTAATTATGTAAACTAAGAAAGTAAAAAAAAAATAGTCCAATGATGTATCATTTGTTAAAATTCAATGTATTGTGTAGTCGTAAAAGGGAACAGAAATCAACTTGCCTATTATTATATATCGAGCCCTAACCGCGAAAATAACGTAAACGACATAATTTTCAATTTTCGTTTTTTTTTTAAATAAAAGACTTCATTGGCAACACTTGCATCAGCTCCAAAAATGTCATGGTCACATAAGGTACCGTTACGATTTTATAGCAAGAACAATTTTATCGTAAGCGACAAATTTTATACAAAATTTATATGAAATATTTATGGTTTTTAATCCAAATTTTAATATTGTAATTAGGATAAAGTTATATCAAATTTAATTTTCATGAAATTATTTTTATGATGAAAGGAATTTTACAACATGAAAATTAATTGAGGGGCTTAAAGCACAAGGGGTTCAAGTGACTTATTTTAAATAATGAGACAGAAGCGGTTGTTTCGCTTGTGCTCCAAGCGAAGCAGGTATTTTTATGTCAAGTGCTTGAATTGTTCACTATATCTAGCGTCCGGATAAGAATCCGACATTCACTTCTTGTGCTCTGAACAACTTCTCCGAACTATGCCTATAATTTTATATGTAAACTAAATTTTAGAAAAAGGCACTTAAACCCCTTGTGCTCTAAGCCCCTCAATTAAAATTGTTATTGATAACACTTTTTTTGTGCGCTCTGAAATTTGACTGCAAATTTTTAATAATTTGAGGTCGCTGATTTCAAATCTAATCTCCACTTCTCGAGTTGGCGAGATATACCGTTATGTCCAAAATTAAGGCACTTTCACTACATGTATTGGAATAATTTGAAAACGGTGTACCACATTCAGCTAAAAAAAATCTGGAGCTCGGCAACAATATTATCTTTAAGCCGTGCTTACATTGTTTTTAAATATGCCCTGTAGTTTCAGAGACATCGTTAAATTTTTGAAGAAAAAATAGGAAAATTTTGAAAATAAAAATCTTTAAAAATTCATAAAAAATGAAGACGCGACAAAAATCACAGTTTTGGTCGAAAAACATTTAGGTTAACATAATTTCAAGTGAAATGAGGGTTGTTTCATTGAAATCGGTGCACAACTTTTGATTTGATTCACAATTTACTAAGAAAACTGGATATCGATTTCCATACAAAAAGGAAAAAAGTTCATGACACACACATATTTAAAATGTTATTTTTGTATGAAAATCGATATTCAGTTTTCTCAGTAAACTGTGATTAAAATCAAAAGTTGTGCACCGATTTCAATGAAACAACCCTCATTTCACTTGAAATTATGTTAAGCTAAATGTTTTTAGACCAAAACTGTGATTTTTGTCGCGTCTTTTTTTAGTAGTGAAAGTGCCTTAATTTTGGACATAACGGTATATCTCGCAAACTAGAGCTGATAGCGAAAAATGGAGATTATATTTGAAATCAGCAACCTCAAATTATTAAAAATTTGCAATCAAATTTCAGAGTGCAAACTTACTGTTCCGCAGTGTAATTTTTCATTCCTGACTGCAGCTGGGGCTCGAACCCAGGCTTTTACGGACAGGCTACCCTTACATGTTTCGATTGCAACCACTCAATCTCTTCGGAGAGGTTTGCCGTTTAACACTCACAGCCATCGACGACTGCTGGCAGTCAATAGTCAAACATCAATCTTTAAACCAAATTGTATTAATATTAAACCTTTGGTAGATCGAAATTAGCTTCGAATGATTATCTACTTTTACTGATTTTACGTGTTTTTCCAAAATTTCATACAAAATTTATATGAAATAAAATAAAAAACTCTCTCCTGTAAAATTTGATTTTTGGCGCTTAATTTTCGCGGTTAGGGCTTGATACGATAACATTAAAGACTAAGCTTCTGCGTTTTCCTACTTATTTTGTTTTTTTTTTTTTTTTTTTAACCAAGAGTGATTTAACATTTTGCTCGAATTTCGCAGATTTTTAAAATTTTTTGTGCCTTTTTTTTTAATATTTATGCCTTTTGAAATTTATTTACAGCCTTTTTCAACCTGAATTAGGTTAAACTTTCCCGTATTTTGGTTTTCGGAATACAAAAAGATTTTATTTATGTACACTTTGTTCAGTATTTGTATAAGAGCTGCCTCGATCTTTGCGCTTTCATTATAATTTAAATTATGTTTATTTAATGGCACAAAATTTTTTTTTTTTGCTGAATTGCATTTGCTTGAAAATATTAATATGGTAATGTAAAATTATAATATGCCAACATTGTACATTTAATATTTTGAATATTTTTCTATATATTTTTTTTTTAAATAAGTGCAAACCACAAAAGGACCACACAACCACTTGACAAACATGTTGGGGTATAAAATAACATGAATTGGTAAATAAATTCGTTATATTTATGCCTTTTATATATACTGTACATACATACATACATATATGCACACCTGATCTCATGAAATTCTAAAAAATATGTGGTGCAACAGTAATTTCATCGTAACTTGTACAACAGCTGTGTATGTGTTAAATGATTTAAAAAGCATATAAAAATAAAACTTAATAAATTTTTAGTTTTAACGTTAAACAACTTTCAAACGCAATGAATTTTGCGTGAACTAATGCATTTTATTTTTTGCAATATGTAGAGTAGATCTTGTTTTATGATGGAAATAAGTTTAAACGAACATTAACATGACAAAACGTAGTTGACAACACTTTTTGAGACAAATAAAATGAAAGCATGACAGTCAAGCGAATTTATGGTAATTGTGGGGCTAATACTACAACAAGTATAGAAATAGAAACCTTACCACAATAGTGGAGAGGGTATTATGCATTTGTGCTGATGTTTGTAAAGGGCCAAAAACACTTGTCAAATACTTGTCCAGCAGGCGAATTCACTCGTGTGCTGGACGTAATATTAGCCGTCGTATCTAAATGTCATAATTAAACGTCTTTGTGAGAAATGCAAACACATTTTCACTAATACTTCCACAATGCTTGATGAGCATTTTGATCAGTGTATTTGGGCCTTAAACCCACCTTTTAGTATACCGATCGGCTCACAATCACTTTCTGAGTCGAATAAACGATGTCCGTCCGGCTGGCTGTCCATATAAACCTTGTGCCTACAGGTACAGGTTGCAATTTTAGAGATAAATTAATCGAATTTGGTACATAGGCCATAATTGAAACAAGCCTATTTAAAATCGGTCTATAATTTCATATAGCCCCCATAAACCATCTTATTGTGTTGGCATAAATATGTATTAAATTTGGTTCATACTTATTTTTTGCAATCAAAATCATCTTACCAAATTTAATTTGAATCGGTTCATATTTGACCAGGTGAAAAATTATCAAATACTTCATTTTACTACAAAATTTATTTTCGGATTTCTATGAAATTTTCTATGACAAATGTATGTAGCAGATATATGTACATCAGGGTCATAACCAAAGTTTTGCCATAGTACCACGGGGTGGCCAAGAAAGTTTTAATAATGAAAACACCTGTCTCCCGTTGTTTTGCGAAAACTACCTCACGCAGGGAAGCAAATTTCTAAAACCTTCCAAGAAATTTTGAACCGCGATGAATTGTAAAATTTTTAAATCTAAAGAAGTGAATAAATTCCAAAATAGCATTAAGGTGATACGTATAGAAATATATACAAATATCAGGTGTATATTTTTTTAAATTTCAGTGGGATAAAAATGGTTTTTTTCCAAACGTCAACTCGATCCCTGCGTGAACTTTTGTAACAATCCGAAAAAATTATCATATTTTTTATTAATAGCTTTTAATGTTCTACACGACTATACTATGCCGTACATTATGGCCCTCATGTACATACATATCGTTAGCTAAAATGCAAAAAGACGTAACTAACAAAAAATTCAAAATCGAGTTTTTGATTGATTATTATGAATGCTATAAAACTACATGTCTTGACAAAATTGTACACTTCTGCGATCAAAAATTGCGCTTTTATTAACAAAAAACAAAGGGACGTAATTACAAGTTTTTTTGTTTGATGTATGCAAAACGACGTAATTACACATTTTTCTTTGAAAATTGGTTGAAGAATTCCATGGACGGACGGCTTATCAATGCATGTTTTTCTGACATGTTTATAGTTTTCACTTTACAAAGTTTTTTGCTTCTCCTGTAAAATTATATTTTTGTTAGTTACGTCTTTTTGCATTTTAGCTAACGATATATACTATAGAAAGTTTAGGGAAACATTTATTTTCTATATTAAATTAATTTAGACAGTTATATTTTTATAGAAAATTAAAGTAGCCGTGTAATTTTTGTAGAAAAATTCAAGTAACCTGTGAAATTTGTTTATATAATTTATGTATCCGTTGAGTTTTCTATAATAAATTTAGGTAGCCGACAGTTTTTCTATAGAAAGTTAAGGTAGACGAAAAATTTTCTATGAAAAATTTAGGTAGTTAAATATTTTATAAGAAAAATTTAGGTAGCTTAACATTTTCTATGAAAAATAAAGGTAGAAGATAAAAAAAGTAAGTAGTCGAAAAAATTTCTATTAAACATGAAAGCAGCCGAATAATTTCATTTTGAAATTGTAGCAGCAAAATTAATTTTTTAAAAAGAGACTTTTTGTAGCTGCTAATTTACACAATCACACAAGACTAACGTACATATTTTGAAGAAAATACAACCCTGTCATGATAAGTTGTTATTGTTTTTTAAATTTTTCAAACAATAATTAAGCTTCGTACAGACGATGGTCAGATCTTACAATGTTGTCATTAAAATTGCCTAAAAATGTCTTGCAGCTGTGTGTGCATTGTAAGCTCATTTTCATTTAGAAGATGTGTAAAATTAATGCAAAAATGACAACATTGTAAGATCTGACCATCGTCCGTACGAAGCTTTAGATCAGGAAGGTATTTTCGACAAAATACTTGTGTAATAGTGTAAATTAACCTTAAGTTTTCTTTGGACAATTTGAACGCCTTTTGATTGCCAGTAAAAAATTAAGTTAGTAGCCTTTGGTAAATTATTAAAATACCGCAAATATATTCAGGGGTGTTCTGGAAATCGAAAACGCAAAGCGCAAGAATTTGGAAGTTGTTTTTAATACACTTTTAATCTAATTTTTATAATTTTTGCTATAAAGCTCTGTTTAATAGAGAAATATTGTATAACATTTGCCATAAAATTGTTATATTACAGAAATCTTATTAAAAAACGAAATTTAAAATTCTTGCGTTTTGCGTTTTCGATTTCCAGAACACCCCTGATTGATTTTTTTAAAGTTATCACTAATAATTAGTATTGTGGTTATTTTGTTGAACTATTTATGGTTTTTAATCCAAATTTTTAATATTTTTAATTAGGCTTAAGTTCATGAAATTTAATTTTTATTAAATTATTTTTGTGAAGAAAGGAATTTTACAACATGAAAATTAATTAAAATTGTTATTGATAATCTTTCATTCTTGACGTGGCTCGGGCTCGAACCCTGGCCGGCAGGTTACCATGACATGTTTCGATCGCAACCACTCGATCTCCTCAGATGGATTTGCCGTCTTACACTCGCAGCCATCGACGACTGCTGACGTCACTAGTCAAACATCAATCCTTAAACCAAATTGTATTTTAACATTTGGTAGATCGAAATTTCCATCTGAGGAGATCGAGTGGTTGCGATCGAAACATGTCATGGTAACCTGCCGGCCAGGGTTCGAGCCCGAGCCACGTCAAGAATGAAAGATTATCAATAACAATTTTAATTAATTTTCATGTTGTAAAATTCCTTTCTTCACAAAAATAATTTAATAAAAATTAAATTTCATGAACTTAAGCCTGATTAAAAATATTAAAAAGTTATCACTAATATTTATTTAAGTTTTTAAGTTTTTTTTAGTATTCAGCTCGTTGAATTTCAATCAATTTCTAATAAAATTTTCAATATCTTTAAACATTTTTATTGATACATTAAAATGGTTGTTGCCTCGTAATATTTCCAATAATAAATTTTACTGCTACACTTGACTTAATTCTAAGGCATGATTGTTATTTTTTTAGATTTTTTACGTTTTTCTTATTCAACAATGTTTGTTTTAATTTATTTATGTATGTCTGTATGTGTTTATATGCGTAAATATGTATGTGTGTGTATTTTTATGATAATTTTATGCAAATCTTTTTAAATTTCTTTTATTATTAAAAATAAACAAGCAAAACAATAATGCATGATTTATAATGACTTGAAATAACAATTTTGCCTACAAAACATGCTCCCTTTCATTGTACAACAAAAACAAAAGAAAAGTTTGTACTTGAGTGAAGAATTTATTTTATTTTCTATTTATTTTTTTGTGTTTGAAAAAAAAAAATTCATATAATAAAGGATGTGCCTAAGATAAATAAAAAGAAATATGGCGTAGTAGCTTAACACCTACTCACATAAAAGCATACAAACATGCTCACACACTCACCCACACACACACAAACGTATACATAAACAGTCAATGTTATTTTTAAAATTGAAAACACAAAGGCTATAAATTTTTATACGAGTAGCACTCTGCGTATAAGAATTGTTGTTTTCCTTATTAGTGAAATGTGTTGCGGGAGAGAGGAAATATTTCTCCTATAGGGAATTGCTTAAAGTTGTGTGCAGGCCTGCCATATTCACCGATTTTTTGCCTATAAATTATCAAACTGCTGATTTACCGATTTTTGCACAAAAAATGACGATTTTTCGATAAACACCTTAAAGACCGAACTTTTTTTTTAGATTTAAAGAAAAGGGTTTATCCTATAAAAAATTTTCAGAAATTTTATGTAATGGGTGATTTTTTAAGAGCTATAGGAAAGTTAAAAAAAAACACATGCAATTCAGAAAAATGCATGAAATCTTTATTTGAATCGATAGTACGGTCCATATAATTTAATGTTTGAAGATTATTTCATGCAAATGTTGACCGTGACTGCGTCTCAAATGGTTCATCCGCTTAGTCCAATTTTGACATACTTTTTCCAACATTTCGGCCGGTATCTCATGAATAAATGCTTCAATGTTGTCTTCCAATGCGTCAGTTGAAGCGGGCATGTGTGTATAGACATGAGCTTTAACATAGCCCCACAAAAAATAGTCTAAAGGCGTTAAATCGCACGATCTAGGCGGCCAATTAACCGGTCCCGAACATGAAATAAAATGTTCACCGAACTCGCCTCTCAATATGTCCATTGTTAAGCGTGCTGTGTGGCATGTGGCACCGTCTTGTTGAAACCACATGCCATGCAAGTCAAGCTCTTGCATTTTGGGCAAAAAAAGTTGGATATCATCTCACGGTAGCGCTCACCATTCACAGTTACGTTACGATTCGCATCATCTTTGAAGAAGTACGGTCCAATGATGCCACCAGCCCATAAACCGCACCAAACTGTGACTTTTACTGGATGCATTGGTAGCTCTTGCAATGCTTCTGGCTGCTCTTCACTCCAAAATCGAGAATTCTCCTTATTAACGTACCCATTTAGCCAAAAATGAGCTTCGTCGGTGAACACAATTTTTCGATAAAAAAGTGGATGAACTTTGTTAACAGAGCACGCATTTTGATAATTAAATTCAATAATTTGCAAGCGTTGTAAGACGATTCACGGTTAAATTATAGACCAAACTGAAGATGTTTGACAGTGAAACAAAACACGAAACGTGCGTCAGCTGTTTAAACCAGTGTTACCAAAAAGAAAATATTTAAAAAATCACCCGATAGTTTTATACATCTATTCTTATTTAATATTAATTTTATGCTATTGAGCAACTGACATTCAGCTGTCCATATGAAAAGCAAGGGGTGTATAATAATAATTTCGAACCCTGGGCCATATGCAATCTGTAGACCAAAGTTATCCAAAAGAGAAAAAGTACCAAACGTACCAGTTTTTCCGTTTTTTACATCATAAAAAGTATTTTATATTTAAATCTGGAGCATATGCTATCTCTATACCACATTTTTCGAAAAGAGAAAAAGTACCAGATTTTCCTCAGTTTTGGCCCCAGAAAGTATACTGTATAATAATTCTGATTTTTTTTAACATATAACCACAACACTAATTATTGTTTAAGGTAAGGCACGAGCTCTAGGTTTACATTTGCCCTTCAAGTTGTGCTGAAAAAGGTCAACAAGAAAAAGAAAGACAAAAAAATGAAAACAAAAATGTACTTTGGACTTCAATAAGAATTCTTGACAAAAGTACGAAAAAACAGAAGTAACCCTGCGGCCACACGGTCAAGTTCTTCTTGATAGTCTTTTACATATACTGCTTGACAAAATTTACATAAATTGAAATCTGTGACGTAGGCTGCATTAAACTTTTGAGCAATTTACTTTCAAGATGCCATCAAGAAAACAATTTATAAAGATAAACGAAAAATTTGCTCACTAACCTTGAAATCAGCTGTTTTCTTGAATGTAAATTGATACACTCGCTGGAAAGAGAATTTTAAAGGCAAGTTCGTATCAAGTTTTAAAAGTATGAGTGTATTGGTAAAAAAGTGTGAGTGTATTAAAACTTGATAGGCAAAACTTTATCGTGTTACCCTCAAGTAAGGAAAAACATATAAAATAGATAATCATTCAAAGCAAATTTCGGTTTACCAAAGGTTAAATACATTTTGGTTTAAGGATTGATGTTTGACTATTGACGTCAGCAGTCGTCGATGGCTGTGAGTGTTACACGGCAAACTCCTCTGAAGAGATTGATTGGTTGCAATCGAAACATGGTAGGGTAACCTGTCCGTTAAAACGCCTGGGTTCGAGCCCAGATTCAGTCAAGAATAAAAAATTATCAATAAATTTTAATTAATTTCTTGCTGTAAAAATTCCTTTCTTCATAAAAAAAATAATTTAATGAAAATTAAATTTGATGAACTTTAGCCTAATTGAAATATTAAAAATTTGGATTAAAAACCATAAATAGTTCAACAAAATAACCACAATACTAATTAATATGCCGCTTTCTTATAAAAATATTCTGGTACCCCTGCTTTTGTGTATAAATGTTTGTTTGTGTATTTCATTGTTCCCAGTTGGCCATGTCTTGAAAACATCCTTAAGGACGCGTCTGCGACCATAGAAATAGAATCCAAACAAATCGTTGACGAATTTTTCACACAAGTGTCCGGAAAAGCGTTCACTACATTTGAGCGACATTACGCTCATATGTCGTTTAAGATCATATGGGCGACACAGTCGTTGACGATCATATGGGCGACACTGTCGTTGACGATCACATGGGCGGAGGTTTTAGGCATTGGCAAGGGGTAACATTGCTGGGGCTTAAAGGGCCTTGATGTTCTGTTTTGTGAGTTCGTAACTACACCCAGAGAAAAAACATGTTAAAATATGGTCACCTCCAACCAAACAGTTTTTAAAGAAAATTTTAAACATATTATGTTTAATATAACCATATTATTGTCAGCGATAACCATATTATGGTTAAATTAGGCCTCCATCAAGAAGCCCCAACCATATTATTGTTGCCTCCAAACATGTTATGATCAATAATAACTAAAATTTGTTAAGCACTTACAAAAGCACAGTTGGTTTTCAACCATATTGTGTTGCTCTTGGAAAAGGAGGAAAATTTAAACATGTTTTTTCTCTACGTGTAGTGAAAGATTGTAGAAGAGCTCTAAAGGCCCAACCACAATATGCTTAATTTGGCTTAAGCGAATGAACGAATACATGAAATTTATATGAGGCAAACCATTTTGAACTTAAGGAAACTTTTTGCTAATTTTAACGAAACTGTCATTTGCGTAAGTAAGGTGCGAAACTTATCGCACATTCCGTACGGAATCAAAGGTATTTTTTGTTTTTGTTTTCTTAAATACATTTAAGAGACTTTTTATTGATTTTTGACAGTAGGTTAAGCAAGGCTATGCATGTTATGGTTGAGCCTTAAGGGAAATATTAGGAGAGTATGTAGTGAGTGTATGCTAGGTCACTTGTACTGCAACACTGTATGTTAATCCTGATTTTTTTCTGAAAATACGCCGATTTCATATCAAAATCTTTTGGCCTCTACTTGTGTGTATAAATGTTTGTTTGTATTTGTGTATTTCATTGTTTATATCTGTTGATTAAGTGCTTGTAATATACATTTTTTTTAACACAATAAAATATTTTTGTTAAAAAAACTGCAAGAAAAACAAATTTAATTTTAATAAATACCAACTTTACTCTCACCTAAACATAGTTAAAAAAACCACATAGAAATAGTACAAAATATTTATGTATATATTAATGTATGAAGGAGTTTTAAAACCGGAAAATCTTAAGTAGCTGATAAATTTTCTACAGAAAATTCAGAAGCCGACCAATTTAGTAGCCGATTAATATTTTTTTAAAATTCTTATGGTCAATCAATTTTCTATCAAACAAGTTAAAGTGATATATTCGGCTGTGCCGAATCTTTGATACCCTCCACCGACACCTCGAATGTTTTAGGAGTAATATCTGTATGATGTCTATTTATTATAATAATCTTTGTAAAAACAGACATCTGCATTAAAATTTGTTGCGGTTTAGACCTATATAAAATTATTGATCGACAATCAGAATCAATTTTAAAAAGTTTAAGTAGAATATCAGTTTAAGCTGAACTTAAATGATTTTCAAGAGAACAAATTATATAAAAGCCATGGTTAGCTATGAACCAATCATCCCAAATTCTGCAGAACGATTTCTGGTATTAAAAAACATAAATTTCAATACAGCGATGCAATTAGTTTAAGCGTTTGCACTAAATTTCAGAAGGCTGCTAAAATGGAATCTAAGGAAATTTATGGACCGTATATCACAAAATTGCATAACATTTTTTCTGGCCATATGAAGCTAAACTGGAAGAAAGTTTACCGCGTATTTAATTATTTTACCAGAGTGGGCTTTATATGGGGCCTATGGTAAATGATGGACCGTTCTTCACAAAATTTTAAAGTCTTATTTCTCGTTCAATAAAACTGTGATGTACCAAATTTTGTTATGATAGCATTCTTATTTACGTTTTTAGGCTTACTAAGCTGTTTTCCGGGAGTAAGGTTTATATGGGGCCTATGGTAAATTATGGACCGATCTTCACGAAATTTCACAGTCTTATTTTTAGTTCTAAAAAATTTTGATGTACCAAATTTTGTTATGATAGCATTATTTTTTACGGATTTAGGCGTACTAAACTGTTTTCCGGAAGTAGGTTTTATATGGGGCCTATGGTAAATTATGGACCGATCTTCACGAAACTTAATAGTTTAATTTCTAGTCCTATTTAACTGTGACGTGCCAAAATTTGTTATGATAGCATTGTTAGTTAGGGTTTTAGGCTTACTATACTGTTTTCCGGGAGTAGGGCTTATATGGGGCCTAGGGTAAATCATAGACGGATCTTCAAGAAATTTTACAGCGTGATTTCCAGTTAAATAAAACGAACTGTTGCGAAATCTTATATCATTCTGTGCATTTTTCCACCATTTATGTTAGTTTTTGTAACAAAATTATCAATTTTTTTTAGGTGGTGGTTCCACATTTTGATTCATAGCTCAGAGCCTATTGAACCGATTTTGCTGGATTTCAATCCCAAACTGCTTAGGATAACTACAAGTAATTTGACACCAAGTTTGTTTATTTCTTTTGAGTTTTTCGAAAGTGAGCGTGTTTTCAACAGACGGACAGACAGACGGACATGGCTAATTCGACTTAAAATTACTCAAGAACCCAGAATATATACACTTTATAGGGTCTGAGATGAATAATAAAAAAGTTTCACACGGAATGACAAACTTCCGTTAAATTTTCTATAAATTTAAATAGCAGTTACATTTTTAATAGAATAGTTAAGTATCCGAAAAATTTTTCACAGAAAAGTAGCTGATAAATTTTCTATAGAAACTTGAGAAGCCGACTAATTTTATTTAGAAAATCCTAGTAGCCGATAATTCTTTTTTAAATTCTAGTAGTCGATAAATTTTCTATCGAAAATTTAAGAAGTCGTTAATTTTTAAAGTTGAATTGAAGTAGAAGTTATATTTTCTATAAACAATTTAAATAATATTAATAAATTTAAGTATACGTAAAATTTTTCACAGAAAATCTAATTAGCCATTTTATATTTATATAATAGCGATAAATTTTTTTAAATTATGTCTACTTTAATTTCCTTATCGGCTAAAAAAAATTTAATGGCTAATTGAATTTTCTATATTATATTAAATGGTAGAACAAACATTTTTAAAGATGGTTCAAGTAGCTCAATTTTCAGGGGAAAGTTTAAGTAGCCTTAAATTTTCTGAATATTAAAACTACTTTAATTTCCTTAACAGCTACTAAAGTTTCTTTAAACATATTAAAAGGCCACTTTAATTTTCTATATAAAATTTAATGTAGACCAGAAATATTTTAAGCAAAGTTCAAGTAGCACAGCAAATTTTCTATAGAAAGTTCAAGTAAAAGATAAAATTATTACAGATAATTAAAGAATTCAAAAAAACTGATCATAGAAAAAAAAGAAGACATTAAATTTACTGAAAAAATCAAAGAAGCTGGAAAATTTTACATACAAAAAATATGGAATAGACATAAGGAAATTAAAGTTCCTTAGCGGCTACTTAATATTTTTTAAAACACTTAATAGCTACTGGCATTTTTTATATAATGTTTAATGTAGACCAGAATTTTTTTTTGAAGAAAGTTCGAGTAGCCCAATTTGCTACAGAAAGTTTAAGTAGCCGATTTAATTTTTGAACAAAATTAAAAAATTCAATACATTTTCTTAATAATTTTACTATTCGATAAATTTTGATAGAAAATAAAAGTAGCTGGAAAATTTTCTATAGAAAATGTATGGCTACTTTTATTTTATTATTGTTTACTTAACTTTCCTTAAAAAATTAAATGGCTACTTGAATCTATATATATATAAAAGAGTTGCGTGAGCGACTGACTCATTCATCATCAGCCAGCCCAAGCCGCTGACCCTAGAAACTTGAAATTTGGACTTGCGATTGGTCACTCCCCAAATCGATCCACTTAGACGGGATTTTTCGAAATTCGAATGTTTAGGGGGTAAAAACGTGAAAATTCGGTAACCTTATATCTCCAAAACTAAAAGAGATGCAATAAAGGTAATACTTATCGTTGTGCTTTAGAAAAATAAGCGGACAGGTGTATGGTACTTTTTTGAAATTCGGCCCTATTAGGGAGTAAACGGGTTAAATCTGAATTTTAATACTTTTTTGCCATCTTTTGAACCAATAAACATAGAAACAAAGTTAATACCACATTCGAAACTTATCAAAAAAATAAACTGGTATAAACTTTGTTTCTATAGAAACAAAGTTAATACCACATTCGAAACTTATCAAAAAAATACGTATACTAATTTGGCACTTTTTCGAAATTCGAACATTTAAGGGGTGAAAATCATAACTATTTTTGGTACTTTTTTTTACAAAACATTTTCCTCCATTCATTGACATATTCGTACTAAATTATGGGCTACCATACTGAAATTTTTGATAATTTAATGGTGGAAAAATATAGTACCTAAAAAAGGAAATACGGGAAATTTGACATTTTTCTCTAGCGTTTTGGTTCTACTTAGGTAGCGGGTTAAATGCTAAAATTTAAACAAGTTTCAACCTAGAAAAATAAACTTTGGCATAAAAATATGTCCACGAAGAAAAAGGAGATGCTAACGAAGTAGCGGGTGTATGCTAGTTTTCTATAAAATATTTCATGTAGACCAAAAAGTTAAAGTAGCTCAATATAATTTCTATGGAAAATTGAAGTCGCCGATAAAATTTTAAGATAAAATTAAAAAATTCAATTAATTCTCTTAAAAATTATTAGTATCCGACAAGTTTTCTTAAAAAAAAAAAAAAAAAGGTAACTCTAGTCCGGATTTTACTTTATTAACCTCCTTAACATTAAATATTATTAAATAAATTTAAAATTTTCCAACTTTTTCCCTTATAAACTACTAAAATATATGTATGCTTATGTGTATGTTGGTTACATATTTATTCTTCCCCGAGCAAGAGGCAAAAAGTACCAAAGAATACATTTCCGTTTACGCATTTTACAACTTTTCACCTGTAACACTTTGGAATTTCATAAAGAATTTTGTTGCTGTTAAGCATCGCTCTTCAACCAACAATTTTTTATATGCATTTTTTACACTATTTATTTTATTTTATAAAATTGAGTTTTAGAATTGTAAGGGTTTAAACATTCCATGGCTTTTTTCCTGCTGAGATGTTTTTGTAGTAAAATAAAAAAGTTTTAATCCTGGCGGTAAAGAAAACAAAAAAAAAAAAAAAAACAGGCGCATATTGTGCCTTCTAAATGGAGAAAACAAACAGAATGTAAAAATATTTGTTACCACATCAGTGATACGTTCCCTAGAACAGAGGGTAAATCGGAGTGGAAATAAAGAGATGAATAAGGAAGGGAACAGCTTTAATACAAACTTAAAATACATGAACTGTAAATGAACATTTCCGCGTTTTACTTTAAAGTATAAGTGTAAGGACATGTGAGAATGTGTGTGTGTGATAATTTTTTTTTTTGCTGTATAGATGTGTAAGCGTACGTGAGTGTGTTTTCATTGCTTTTTTAACTGAAATTGCACGGAAGGAATTTATTTTTATGAGATTACGTTCCATCATATAAAACCTACCCATGAATTACAAAAGCAACTAACTTTTTGTACGATTTTCGTGTTATTGTTGTTGTTATTATTGTGTGTTTTTTTGAAATTCAATAAAAACTTTATATGGAGAATTTTGTAACAACATTTTCACCTGCTTTATTTTACTTTTCTATACAGTCAGAAAAAAATTAATTTTTAACAGTAGAAAACAAACATAGTAAACTTTCAAAAGAAACAAAACTGACAATTCATGTAGCCGGTAAATCTTCTTTATAAAACTCAAGTAGCTGACTAATTTTTTTCTAGATAATTGAAGTAAACGACAAAAGAAACAATATGAATTAAATTTATCTTTAGAAAATTAAAGTAGCCACTTAATTTTCTTTAGAAAATTTAAGTAGCAGCTATTTTTTTTAGAAAATTGAAGTTGACGTTAAATTTTTTAAAGTAAATTAAAGTAGTTATTAAGGTTTCTTTAAATAATTCTAATTACTAATTAAAGAATAGCAAAAATGAAAAATTAACAGTTCAACTAAAAATCAAAAATTGTTCTTAAAGTAGCCATATAATTTTCTATAGAAAATGTAAGAAGCCGTTATAGTATATTATAAAGAAACAATCGAAATTAAATTTTGTTTTGGAAAATTAAAGGAGCCATTTAATTTTCTTAAGTAAATTGAAGTAGCTGTCAACTTTTTTTTAAGCAAATTAAAGTAACCATTAAATTTTTCAAAATTAATTTAAGGTTCCTTTAAAGAATTGATGTAGCCTTTAAGTTTTCTACAGAAAATAAAAGTAGCCTTATAATTTTCTATAGAAAATTGAAGTAGCCGTTTTATTTGCAAAATGAAATCTATGTTGCCGGTGGATTTTTTTAGAGAAAAAATAAATAACCGTAAAAAACTAACTTATATTTTTAAATAGGGGTTAAATTTTCTGAAATTAAAGGTAGCCAAAAACATTATTAATTAAGAATTAAAATAAGCTGTACGTTTTCTGAAAGTAGCCGGGCGTTCTTAAAAAGTTTTTATAGCTGGTAGCCAATCAGAAAGATTTCAGCAGAGCAGCTGGGCGTTCTAAAGAAAATTTAAATAGCCGGTAGCCATTTACAAGCCTATAAAAAATATGAAAAAATAAATGTAGCCCCTATATTTTTATATAAAATGTAAGTAGCCAATAACTTTTATAGAGAAAATTCGAGTAGCCTCAAATTTAAAAAAAAAAAATTAAGTAGCCAAAACTTTTTTGTACAAAACTTATGTAGCCGATAAATTTTTTATACAAATTCAGGTACTTAGTTAATTTCTGATAGAAACTTTAAGTAGCTATTATGTTTTCTGTACAAAAATAATGTATCCGTTTATTTTTATGTAAGCAATTTTAGTAGCCAGCACATTTTTCATATAATCTTGGAGTGTTGTATGGTTCTCTGTTTATATATTTAAATATTGCCCACCAAATCTGTTTAATTTTTTCTGTTGATTTTCTTAGTTCGTTTTTTAGCATAACATTTTAGTAGGCGATAAATTTTCTATAAAAATTCTGGTAGCCAACTAATTTCTGATAAAAACTTAAGGTAGCTGAGATATTTTCTGTACGACATTACGTTTTTCGTGAAATTTTTTAAGGAAAGTTTAAGCAAAACATTTTAGTAGCCGATCAATTTTCTATAAAAACTCTGGTAGCCACTAATTTCTGATAAAAACTTAAGGTAGCTGAGATATTTTCTGTACGAAATTAAGTTTTTCGTGAAATTTTTTAAGGAAAGTTTAAGTATGCTGTGGCTTTATAAAAACTCTGGTAGCCACTAATTTCTGATAAAAACTTAAGGTAGCTGAGATATTTTCTGTACGAAATTAAGTTTTTCGTGAAATTTTTTAAGGAAAGTTTAAGTATGCTGTGGCTTTTTCACATAAATTTTAAATATTGTATGATATTTCAGTTATGCTATAACCCGCACTGCTGTGTTTCTTAGCTTGTCCTTTACAACTAAAAAAAAAACATTTTACACAACACACTCTTCATATGAATACAAATATCCACATTGACACTTGTGTGTGTAAGAAAAATACCCACACATGTCTACAAATTCGTATGAATATCCGCATATTGTCTTTAACGTGACATACATACACATGTATGTTTTGTATTAAAGTATTACATACACACAATTTTTTCCCACCTTTTTTCTCCAAATTCTACTAAAACAAAGCTACAAATTACTTGTATATACAAATAAAAAAGTAAAGTTTTTTTCTTGTTTAAAAAATAAACGAAAAAACAAATACAAAAATCTCATGTAAATTTTATTACACAGAAAATTATATTACAAAACTTAATTTGGGGATAAAATAAACTTCCCAACTTCTTACAGAATTATAATGAAAAGCATATATACTGCTGAAATTTGAAATTAAATGGGATTATAAAAATTAAAATACCTGAAAGAATTTTCTTCTATGTACATGTAAATATGTATAAGCAAAATTTAAACAGTTTTCTGTTTAATTAATTTTCCGTTTTACTTATATGAAGCAACTGGATTTTATATTTATTATTTAATATGATGTTATTTTATCACTCTTTTTCACAAATATTTATTATACCCACACCACAATAGTGGAGAGGGTATTATGCATTTGTGCTGATGTATGTAGCGCCTTAAAATATTGGTTCTAGACCCACCTTAAAGTATACCGATCGTCCTAGAATCACTTTCTGAGTCGAACTAACGATGTCCGTCCGGCTGGCTGGCTGGCTGGCTGTCCATGTAACCTTGTGCGCAAAGTACAGGTCGCAATTTTGGAGATAATTTGATGAAATTTGGGTCATAGGTTCTTATTGGCACAAGGACCACGAGGGAAGATAGGGGGAAATTTCTTCCTCTCAGAAACTATCAAACCCATTTCAACGAAATTTAAAACATAGATAGAACCATATCTATATGGACACAGAATGTATGCATTTTTTTAAAAATAGGACCACGAAGGGAGATAGGGGTAATTTCTGCCTCTCAAACTGATTTTAATGAAATTTAAAACATAGATAGATCCATATTTATAGGGACACATTAGCTATACAGTTTTTCAAAAATAGGACCACAAGGGGAGGTAGGGGGCAATTTCTGCCTCTCACAAACTTTTAAACCAATTTTCATGAAGGTTATAAACATAGATAAATCCATATTTATATGGACACATAAGCATGATGTGTTTTTAAATACTGTGGTGTAGGGTATCATATGGTCGGGCTTGACCGACTGTACTTTCTTACTTGTTTTATTTTATTTTATTTTGAAAAAAAACAGCCTTAAAAATATGCCTTGAAATTAATAACCGCCAAAGTATGCCATATTTTCCAAATACCATTGTAAAGGTAAAACAACTGATGCATAACTGAAGGTAAATCATTAATTATGAAAAAGATTTCAAAAATATATTTAAAAAATGGATCATTAATAAAAAATGTATCTTACCTAAAAGTATGCAATAAATTATATTATGTCATTTAGATAAAAACAAATCCTTAATTTGCAAAGTTTAAAATTTTTTATTTTTTTATTCTTTCGGATATTAAAGAAGAAGAAATGAGCAGCGATGGAAAATTTTAGTAGCTGTGAATTTTTTTACGAATACTTAAGTAGCCTTTTAATTTTTTATAGAAAATTATTGCTGCCGATTAATTGTCTATATCGATACCTTCCCATAAGAATATATTAAGCGACACTTTTTTCGAAAATGACTTTTTGATGTGGAACTATACTAGAAGTTAAGCGCCACATTTTGGCCTGGGTTTCGCTGCCCTATCATGGATGCATAGGAAACTAGAGAGAAAATAAAATTGTATCAACCGTCAAGTTTTCTCACTGGAATTATGTTGCACCCTGTAATTTGTATTATACGCCAAAGAAATTATGCTAAGCCACATTTTTAAATATGTTTTGTATTCTGAAAATCGCTTTCCAAACATGTTCCTTTCAATAAAATACACAAATAAATAACTAAATTAGACGTTTTTTTCGTTTCCTACATAATTTTAGAAATGTCGCTTAATACATTCTTATGGGAAGGTATCGATATAAACTTAAAGTAGCAGATAAATTTCGAATGGAAATTTAAGTAGACGTTTTAAATTTTTTTTTTATAGAGAATTGAAGAAATCCTTTTCCATATAAAATGTAAGTAGCCAATAAATTTTCTGAAGAGAAATTTAAGTAGCCTTTTAATTTTCTGTAGACAATAAAGTAACCGAACAATTTTCTGTAGAAAACAAAGTAGCCGAACAATTTCCTATCCGCAATTGGAGTAAACGATAAGTCGTCTATGTAATATTTAAATAGCTATGTATACATATAAATACATATTATAAATATCATTGTGTCACTTAGTTAAAATTATCTATTAAATGCAAAATTTTAATTTTCTTTTCTGTTTGTATTGCTATTTATCGAAGGTCTATTTTTTTTAATAGCTGGATATTACTAGGCTTACAATATTAGTTAATAACATGTTACTTCTTGCCAATGGCAGTTAAATAGTGGAACCTAAAACTAAAAAGCACTTTAATATTTTCAAGTGTATTTTAAGGAAATAAGTTAAAGATTTATTAACCCTTAACTCGCTACAAAAGGATAAAAAGCCAATATATTGAAATACTTTTATAAATCTCTTTTCTTTACGATATGTGGCTATGTTATTAATGTCTGAGTATTAAATTTTATAGAATAAACTAGAATTAATAAAACCTAAAACCTTAGCAAAACACATAAAATACTAAACTAAAACCTACAAAGGAGCAACCATCAATTGTTCCTTCAAAGTTCCCAACGCTAAATACAAAACTATATAAAATATACATAAAAACATAAAGGAAAAGGGTAGAAAAATGGAAAATTATAGGACATACTATAGAATACTGTAGAATGTTAGTTATAAAAAAAAATTGTGAAAAGAACACCTGTAAGTGATGTTCATGGTGTGTAGTAAATAATTAATTTTTCTGGATTTTATTTATGGTTTAACAGAGCTGTGGTTTGGCTACACTCACTACTCGTCTGCCGTAATCATTATGCAGCCAACTTGGATCCTGTAGCACTAACAAAAACAAGAATAATAGCAATTTATAAGCACTTAAATACAACTAAATACTTTTGCCAACTTGTGGAAATCCATTTTGTCCACAACCCTTAACTGTTGAAAGCAAAATTGTTATGGAGAAGTAAATGAGTGTGGTATTTCAATGTGTTGCTAACTCTGACTCTGTCAATAGGGACAGAGTAAGAGAATAATTGGAATGCTGGAAAAAAATTGTGCTAAAAAACTTTAAAATTTTAAAAGCATTAGGATTTTCGTGGTATTAAAAGTTAAACTGGTGCCTACTTTTAGGAATTTAACAAATGTGTATAGCATTTCTCTAGAAAATTTAAGTAGTAATATCAGCCTTCTATAAAAAATATAGTAGACGATCGATCATTATTTTTAACTTGCGTTTATGCCTTTATACAGGCTACTGAACAGTAGGCTAAGATGGCTAGGCATCTTCATCTTAGGCGAATTGGGAGATGTCTCGGGCTGTGGCCGGCATTCGTAATGGGAATGACCTGTGACAACAGTCGACTGGGTTGTTAAGTAGGATTGTTTTTTGGTCCTATTTGTGTTTCCTCTACTTTTTCCATTCTTGTGCTTTCGCTCTTTACTTTCCTCATTTTTTTCTTATTAGTACTCTATTACTAAGTAAGGCGTCTTACTTAGTAATTAAAGTAACCGGTTAATCTTTTACATAAAATTTAGGTAGCCTTAATTTTTTAAACAAAATGTAACTACTCATTTAGTTTTGTATAGGTAAATTAAATTAGCCGTTGGGTTTTCTATTAAAAATTCCAGTGGACGTAAAATTTTTAATAAAAACAAAACGAATACCTAAATTTTCTTATAGATAATTTAAGTAACCGTTTAATTTACTAAGGAAAATTTCAGTTACTTTTAAATTTTCTATTGAAAAGTGAAGTACTCGTTAAATTTTCTATTGAAAAGTGAAGTACTCGTTAAATTTTTTATGGAGAATTAAAGTAGCCGGTAAATATTCTATAGAAAAATAAAGTATCCATTAAATTTTCTGAAGAAAAATAAAGTAGATTTTATTTTTTAATAAAAAATTTAAGTAGCCGTTTATTTTCTATAGAAAATTAAAGTATCCGTCACATATTTTATAAAAACTTAAAGTATCCGTAAAATTTTTTGTAGACAATTTAAGTCGCTGTTATATGTTTTGTAGCAAATTCGAGTAGCAGTTTAATTTTTTATAAAATGAAAGAAGCCGTTAAATTTTCTATAAAAATTTAAAGTAGCCATTTAATTTTCCATCGAAATGTAAAATACCCGTTAAATTTTGTATAGAAAGTTAAAGTAGCCATTGTATTTTCTGTAGAAAATTAGTGTATCCATTAGATTTTCTATAGAAAAATAAAGTAGCCGTATAATTTTCTATATAAAATTAAAGAAGTATTATAATTTTCTATAAAAAATTAAGGTAGCCATATAATTTTCTATAAAAAATTAAAGTAGCCATTAAATTTTCCATCGAAATGTTAAATACCCGTTAAATTTTGTATCGAAAGTTAAAGTAGCCATTATATTTTCTCTAGAAAATAAGTGTATCCATTAGATTTTCGATAGAAAAATAAAGTAGCCGTATCATTTTCTATAAAAATTTGAAGTAGTCTTATAATTTTCTATAAAAAATTAAGGTAGCCATATAATTTTCAATTAAAAATTAAAGTAGCCATTAAATTTTCGATCGAAATGTTAAATACCCGTTAAATTTTGCAAAGAATAATAAAGTAGCCATTATATTTTCTGTAGAAAACCAGTGTAGCCGTATAATTTTCTATAAAAAATAAAAGTAGTCTTATAATTTTCTTCAACAAATTAAGGTAACCATATAATTTTCTATACAAAATTAAAGAAGCTCATTACTTTTTTGGAAAAAATTAAAGTATTTGTTTAATTTTTAAAAAAAATTAAATTCGCCGTTAAATTTTCTTTAGTTAAAAAAAGTAGCAGTTCAAATCTCTATATAAAATTGAAGGAGCCGTTAAATTTTCTGCTTAAAATTTTAGTAGCTCTTAAATTTTTTAAGAAAAGCAAAGCAGCTGTTAAATGTTCTTAAAAAATTTAAGAAGCCATATAACTTTCTAAAGAAAATTTAAGTACTCGTTAAATTTTCTATAGAAACTAAAGGTAGCCATTAAAATTACTAAAAAAAGCAAAGTAGCCGTTAAATTTTCTAAAAAAAATTAAAGTAGCCATTAAATTTTTTAAAGAAAATTTCAGTATTCGTTAAATTTTCTAAAGAAAATGAAAATGATGTATTTTTTATTAAAATTATAAATAGCCAGTTAATTTTTATATAGAAAATTTAAGTAGCCATTTACTTTTTTTGCAGACAATTTAGGTAGTAGCCGCTATAGAAAATTTTAGTTAAATTTTTTAAATAAAATTTTTTTTAATTTATTTAGGATTTCGTAAGCTCAACTTTTAATAAAATTATTTATATTATTTTTTAAGAAAACTTTAAGCCTTTTTCAAGGTTTTAATATTATATTACTTTATTGCAAAGGCCTCTTGATATATCCATTCTAAATCTTTTACGCTATAAAATTATTGTTTTTTTTAGAACAATTGTGATTTTTTAGTTGAACTGTCAATTTTAAATTCTAAATTTTGATATTTAGTTAGGCTTGAGTTCATCAAAATAAATTTTCATTAAATTACTTTACTGAATAAAGGAATTTTTCAGCATGAAATTAATTAAAATTTATTGATTTTTTTATTCTTAGCTGAGTTGGGAATTAAACTCGGGTTGAATTTACGTTTCGGGAATAACTACCCTCTGCACTACTGCGGTGCCAGCCAGTCAGCAGACAAACATCAATGTTTAACCAATGGTATTGGTTTTTTTTTATTTAAAGAGATGTTTTGTTTATTATTTTGATCCTTTATGATATAAAAGGGTTTAAGACAAATTGCTTCATATTTTAGGTGCTCTTAACTTGTTTTAACAAATTAATAAACCATAAAACACCATAGAGGGAAGCGAACTGACACCAAAGTAGTCCCGTGATAGGTCTGTGATGGTAGGGACCGGTTCGAGTTCTAACACTTCATATTAATAAGACCTATCACTTTTACATGGGGTTGTCATCGGAGGGGGTCAATGGACACCATTTAACCAGTCACAAATCTATTCTCAATGGACGTGTTTAGGGACAGTTACTAAAATGTAGTATTATTTCATTACGATGTAGTATTATTTCAATAAAACAAGTCCTAGAATTAAATTCAAGAGCCACATTTTAGAAAGTCCCAAAAAAATTTATCACACCACCGGTGAAGACTGTACTGTAATTCATTACTTTTTCTACATTTTTGTTCTTCATAAACCAGTTACATGATTGGTTCTCCTTTCACTGGTCATGAGTTCTTTCTTTTTGTACCAGTTCTATTTTCACAATTCCCAGGACCAGTCCGTTGGACCAATTGACACAAATTTTCCGCAGGGCACTTTTTCAAAGACTATTTTATTAAAAATTCAAATCTTTGAAAACTCATTTGGCTCATTTTTCTATTTTGAAATTTCTCCCTTAAAACTTTATATGACTTCAAACATTTTTAACGGTCTGGTAGTTTGTTCCAGTTTACCTTTTTTTACATTCCTCTCTCTTTATTTTCCTTCACTCCCAAAATTATACTTTTATAATGAAGTTAACTATTGTTTAACGTTTTTTTTACACACACATAAAAAGCATACTTTAAGCTTTAGTAAACGTTAAACTAATTTTGTAAAGCTGCCGCCATTGTTACAAGAGTTTTTCCGTTGGTACCGTAAATGTTTTAGAAATAGAGGAAGAATTTTTTGATTTATTATCGTTTATGTGTTAAATTATCTACAGTGTTCAGAAATTTCTTGCTAAGTTTTTTTTTTTGGAATTTGTAATAAAGTCGAGGTAATATCTACGGAATGTTCCGGTTTTTGTTTAAAGTGCTTTTTATAAGTTTTTTTCCAAAGTTTTTTCTTATTTTTAGCAACAATTTGTTTCAATCAGTTACAAAGTTTGTTATGTTAGTTATCATACAATATGTTTAGTATAATGTAGATCATGTAATATACGAAAATAAGTTACTTAAAGGAGCGATTGGCTTTTTGATAAAGTTAGGAATAAAAGAGGGGAAAATAACAAAAATGCGTTAAGTAGCAATCTATAAGTAAGTTTTTACTTAAGCTCTTTAAACCTTAGAGCTATTTAGCCAGCTTCATTTGCGTTAAATTGAATTTTATTTTGTAGCATCTTTAATAATATCTTGATAAACATGTGACTATTGTTGTATTCAGCTGGCATTCGATTTTTTTCTAGCTTTTAACAATTTTTAATAAAAAATAAATTAAAAGTTAATTTAACCAATTTTATATCAATGTGTGGCTTATTCAGCTAGCTGAATATGAGACTAAGTGGTGCTTATCTATTTTTAACTTGTTTTCTTTCCTTCGTAACAATTTTTAACCCAATTTAGCTGGCTTAATTTAAGTTTAAGCAAAAATTAAGCAAGATTTTGACTGTATTTACCTTACTAACATTAAAAAAATCTGTTTTATCTTATTAAAACTTAAGATTAACCTTCATTTACATTGCAAGTAAAATATTTCTTCAAAATTAAATCAGCCAGTTTAAGCAATCATTTAGTGATTAGATTTTTTTATTTTTTAAATATCTTTGCCTACCGGTTTAAAGGTTTTGATTGCCTTTTATTAAATTTTTCTTTCGTTTGGTATTAATAACTTCAGTCTAGCACAACTCCTTATAATTCTAACATCGTCTGCTCTCAAGGAAAACAGTCTATAAAATACACCAAAAAAATTTTTTTAAATTTTACATTACAAAAAACTACAGTTTCTGACTAGACCACTTTTTGCCTAACGTCATAGATTTTTGATTTTGGTTTTATTCAGCTAGCTGAATTTAAAAATAATAAACATATTTTATAAGCTAAGACTTTATTTACTAAGAATGTAATTCTTGTCTTATTCAGCTAAATAAGTTTCAAATAAAAGTAAAATTTTATTTATTTGTATACACTTTCTTTGTTCTATTTTGAATTGCCAGCTATTGAAGATTAAAAACAATTTTATATAACCAACTACTTTATTTAAGTAAAACTTTTGTTTAACATAAATTAAGCATATCTGAATTTTAATTTAAATCTAATTCAGCTATCAATTTTTTTTTTTTTTTAGTATGGTACGAATTTGGATTTATATAAATATCTTCGCCTTATATGAAATTTTATTCTAATTCAGCTAGCAGAATTCGAATAGTATATAATTAGATGATTTCTTACTACTTTTTTTTTATTTTATTTTTCAGCTAGCTGAAATTAAAATTGTAGTCTTAAATTTATTTGTGCATAACTTTAATTAAAGCCTTATTGCACCAACAAATTTTCAGTCTTACTCCCATTTTACAATCCATTTTTAAGACATTGAAAAATGAGTTGTAGCACAATTTAGCTAGCTGAATATTAAACAAAATTAGTTTATTATTTCAACTTCTTTTCTTTTTGCTTAATACGTTTTTTAACCTATTTAGTTAGCTTAATTACTTTTACTATAAGTCAAAAATTTTAAAAGTTTTTTTTATTATAATTTTAACTGCCTATTTCACGATGTCACTCGAACGTTTACGTTCGCACAAATAACATGTAAACCAAAAACAAATTTTTTAATTTTGTTTGTTTACGTTCGCACAAATAACATGTAAACCAAAAACAAATTTTTTAATTTTGTTTTTGTTTTATATGTTATTTGTGCGAACGTAAACGTTCGAGTGACATCGTGAAATAGGCAGTAAGTCAAATTTAGTTAGATGGATATTCATTTGATTGGCTTTCAGCTAGCTTAAAATTTGGTATTCAGCTAGCTTTTTGGCATTATATTTAATTTAAGCTGAATTCAGCGAGCTGAATTTGAATTTCATTGGGTATTTTATAATTCTTTTCAGTCTTACTATAATAATCAATTTTATAATTTTATTATCAATTTTTTAAGATGCTGAAAATGAGTTTTAGCAAAATTCAATTAGCTGAATATAAAATAAGATTAGTTTGCCGGTATATAAACTTATTTTTTTTTTTCATTAAATACGTTTTTTTAAATTATTTAGTAAGCGGAATTTCTTTTACTATTATTAAAAAATTTCAAAAGCTTTTATTATTATATTAAAGTAGATGAATAGCAATTTTATTGATATTCAGCTTACTTATTTGAACAATATTTTAATATTAATTGCCATTCTTGGTATTATATAAAATGTAAGCTGAATTCAGCTAGCTGAATTTGAAATCAATCGGCTATTTTATAATTCCAAATTTTTTTCTTAATACATATTTAGTTTCTTCTTTATTAAGTTAGATAAAATAATAAAATTGTTATAAAACTTAAGTTTAAAACGTGTCTCTAAGCCCAGTAAAAACTTCGCCTACAAAATAATGTGTTAAGTAATCAGAAAAACTTAAAAGCACTACTTACAATTCTACTGAAAGAACCAATGAATTTTACATGGGATGTCCCAAAATTAACGCATTCAAAAGTAAGTAATTATTTTTTTACCTACATACATTCAGAAATAAGTAGTTGTAGAAGTTGTTATAGAAGCAGTTATAGAAGAAAGCTACTAAGTAAAGCGTGAGTGGAGCTTTTCATTTTGAAAAAGTAAGCGAAGTTTTTACTGGGAGGCTTATATTCAATTTAAGGACAATTTAAAATGCTAAAATGAAAATATTTTATTATTTTGTTTGCCTTTTTATTGGGAGAGTTTATTTCTGTATTATTCAGAATATGAACTCAAATAGATATTTAAAAAATCTAAAAATAATTTATTCATGTTGTAAAATTCCTTTCTTCATTAAAATAATTTACAGAAAATTAACAGCCAGGCCAACGATGTCACACGTTAACGTTCGCATAGAAAATTACATTTAAAACAAAAACAAATTTTAGAAATTGTGTTTGTTTTAAATGTAATTTTCTATGCGAACGTTTATGTGTGACATTGTGGGCCTAACTATTAATTCAATTAAAATATTAAAATTTGGATTAACCACAATCCCATTTATTGTTAAAAATTTATATTTGATAAATATTTGTTTGTGGTTTATTCAGCTAGCTAGATTGGTAAAAACTTAATATAAGTTATATGTATTTAAATTTTGTGTTATATGAAAATTTACCCCAATTAAATAGACTGAATTGGTTAAAAAACAAATCTTTTATAAATTTTTTTGTTCGTTTTTTTATTGACGTATTTTATTTAAGTTGAATTAGATAAATTGATTAAAAAAGATTATAAAATTGATATATTTATTTATTTATTATTTATTAAAGTTATATTATTTATTATATGTATGTATAAATAATATTTCTAAGCTTTATATTGAATTCAGCCAGCTGAATTAATAAGTCAGTAACTTTTTATAGTTTTTATTATTTTTGATAGTGAACAGAGTATTTAAATTGTATTCAGCTAGCTGAATTAAAGTCTTGCTTACATTTTCAACTATCCGCATTGAAATTTTCCAAATATTTAGGTTTTGCTTTCTTTCTTGTGTAGAAGTTTTATTTTAAAGATAAATTCCGTTACTTTTATGATTTTCAGCAGCCTGATTGATACATTTCAGTAAACAATTTATATTATTTTTCTCTTAAACATGATTTCACTTTATATTATTTTTCCTAAACAAAACTATGCATAACCCTCATTTAGGTAATTTCAAGGAATTTTGCAATTTTAGTAGCAGTAATTAATATCAAAATTTCCTAAAATAGATTTTAAATAGCCAGTCATGTAGAAGCTTTGTGTTGGAAATTTAATTAAAATACACATATTTGAATTATTAATGAAATTTAACTTGACTATAAAACTATATGTTAAATTCGGCTATCAAAAGTTATTAACATGAAGTAAGATGTTTTAATACATAGTCATGTACACGTCCTTAAATTTTATAACACATTATCAATACAAAATCATTCATAATTGTATCCTTTCTTTCATCCTTTAGAATTAAGTAGCAGCAGTATCTCTGCTCACACCAGTGAGCATCATTATGCATATTATTGCAATATCATTGTGTGGATATGTGTGTATTCGATACACACACACACACACACACACACATATTTAACAATACCAGCATTAGCAAATAATAATATTTGCATCTGTAATAAATACAAACACAATTAAAACACTTGCACACATACAAATAAAGATATACACATTTACACAAAACATGACCAATAATAAACAAACATTTATAGACATAAAATAAAGCATCAATTTAAATGATAATTTTTAACATGCTCATTTTATTTAAGATGACAATATATCGCTTATTTGCTGCAACTTCGTCATAAGTCGAAAACTGAATTTTGGGGTAAGTGAAACAGAACTGTTCGCTATGTTTTCTTTATATTTAGTTAAACAAATTAATTATACCCACACCACAATTGTGGAGAGGGTATTATGCATTTGTGCTGATGTGTGAAACGCCTTAAAATATTGGTCCTAGACCCACCTTAAAGTATACCGATCGACTCAGAATCACTTTCTGAGTCGAACTAACGATGTCCGTCCGGCTGGCAGGCGGGCTGGCTGTCCATGTAACCTTGTGCGCAAAGTACAGGTCGCAGTTTTGGAAATAATTTGATAAAATTTGGGACGTAGGTTCTTATTGGCACAATACCAAGCCTATTGAAAATGGGCCAAGTCGTAGGACCACGATGGAAGATAGGGGGAAATTTCTGCCTCTCGGAAACTATGAAACCGATTTTAATGAAATTTAAAACATAAATAGATCCATATTTATATGGACACAAAAGGGATGCATTTTTTAAAAAATAGGACCACGAGGGGAGATAGGGGCAATTTTTGCATCTCAACCCGATTTTAATGAAATTTAAAACATAGATAGGTCCACTTCTATATGGACACATAAGTATACAGTTTTTCAAAAATAGGACCACAAGGTCCTATAAACATAGATAACCATATTTATATGGACATATCAGCATGACGTGTGTTTTAATACTGTGGTGTAGGGTATCATATTGTCGGGCTTGACCGACTATACTTTCTTACTTGTTTTTATATCTTTTATACTCTTCAAACGGGAGAAGAGAATGTGTTATTATTTTTTCAGAGTGCTGCGAGCAAATAAAAAACTTTAAGCACGTTTATTTGGCAATGTATTTTTTTGAGTTATGATGACGTTGCAGCAAATCAGCGATATGTATCTAAAACAGTAAATGCAATATTAAATATACAGTCAGGTCTCGTTTTATGCGATAGATGCGTTCCAAAAAAATCGCATAAATTGAATTCGCATAAAACGATACTCTAGCTTCATATAAAAACTAATGATTCGTTCCAAAATTCTGAAAAGCCGTATAAATTCAAATTTTAATTAAAAAATCAAAAAAAAAAATCGCATAAAAAAATCAACAAATATGTATATATGAAGCGGACAACCCAATAAAACTACTTTGTTTACTTTATTTTCTTTATATTTGGCATAACTTAGTTCTAGTAGATGTGAATAAGTGTGCGAAATATTTTTTTCCATCATTTTTATTTGTCGAGTTACGGGGTGATAAAGTGCTGCCGTTTTCAAAAAAATGTTTTTTTAAATTGTTATTTCACTTTCAAAAAAATGTTTTTGAAATTATTATGAAACTAAAAACTTATCAAACGAAAAAAAGTTTTAGGTGATTCTTATAGAAAATCGATTGATCTTTAAATAAAAAAAATTAATTTGAAAAAAAAAAAAAAATTTCATCTGCAAAACCAGAAATGAACCATTTAAATCAAATTTTTTCTAACTTAGTTCTAATTTTTTTTTTTTTTTTAATTTAAATTGGCCTTAATGTCCTAATCATATTGTAAAAGTTTTACTATGGGATCTCTATTAAAAAGTTATGCAAATTTCTTTACTCTCGTACATGGTGTTATTACAAAAATGTACCGTAAAAGTCAGGAAAGAACGAGTTTAAATTTAAATTTGTCTAACTTCCACCTAATTTTTGATTCTATTTTTACCTTCGTTGTAAAACTCATATTATGTGCTCTTTATTAGTTAAAAAAAACTCATACATTTGTATCGGCTACGCATATAAAAAACACAAAGTAAAACAAACTATAACGATTATATTATTGATGCAAGCTTGGTTTAATTTAAAAACGGTAAAAAAGATTAAAAAGCAACTACAATTTCAAAAACCGTAAAAATTAAAAAAAAAAAATCGTTAATTTAAAAATCGCATAAATTGAATCCGCATAAAACAAGACCTGAGTGTATATACCATTTTTTTAAATTAAGTTGAAAACAATCGCCTTACTGAGTTCCCTAAACAATCGTTTTTTTAAACATGAAAATTCTATTGTATTAAGAAAAATATTTGCCAATACATTTCAATTAAACAAACCGATACAGCGACCAGTCAAATAAGACTTTCCAGTTGGGTGCTCATAAACTGTGTGAAAATTAAAAATTTTGACATAAAAAAGACCCTTACCTCTCTTATTTAGTAGCCCAGTTACTTAAAATAGGCTTACAACTTTATGAACTTAAATTAGATATTTACCTGGTTTATTTTTAGCAATTTATGGATATGCCATAATTACAAGTTGTTATCTAAAGAATACTCTTAACATCGATACTACTCAGCTAGTTAAATTTAAAGAAATTTAAATTTAAGCCGAATTCAGCTAGCTGAATTTATAGAAAGATTAACTTATATATTAAATTCAGCCAGCTAGATTTGACAACAAATTAATTTAATATAATTTCAGTAAGCTGAATTTTACAAATTGTTAACTTACGTATAATTCAGCTAGTTAGATTAAAAGAGCTAATTTACGGAAAAATATTTTAAAGTTTTAAAGAGTTTTTTCTAATTTTGAGTGTTATTTAGGTACCTGAAAATTTTTTTTTTTTTAATTTATATTTCTGAATTCTAACAAATTTACATTTTTAAACAATAAAAAATTTTAGAAATTTTATTATTTAAGCAATTCCGATATCTGGCTATAAAATTTTTTTGATATTTTATAGTTTAAGAAAGATTTCTAGGAAATAGTTTTAGATTAAACTTTACTTAAGCTGAATATAAGCTTAAGAAATTTTTTTATTGCCTGTCAACAGTCATCAAAGGGAAAAGTAAAGCAAATTAATGGCGTTATAGCCACATTAGCAATATTTACCAAGTTCTTTTTAGATTTGAAACCACAATCCATCCAAGGAAAGAAAGAATTTAATTTTTGTTAGCAACTCTCCACTCGTTAAAAATTAATTTGGCCTTTGTTATTATTTTAAGTATTTTTTGTACAGTATGCAACTCTGTTGCAAAACTATGAGCCTGATGTCGGTGTAATTTATATGTCCACGTTTTGTCTGCCAACTAAAGGATGTAGCTTTAAGCGAAAAGTACTGTGGTTTAGTTTAAATTGAATTATACTTAAAATTTTCAAGTTTAAATTTAGATTTAGCAATTCAGCTTAGTGAATTTAAGTGTGAATTTCTAATTTTAAGACATTTAAAATTTATTTGAGTTTTTTGTTTCTTAAACTAGATTGGTGTTTGTACAATTCCCCAAAGACCGATTCAGCTAGCTGAATACTCAAAGAATTGATTTTAATTTTTGTTTTGTCTGTTAGTGTTTTAGTTTTAATTTAGATATTGTAATTCAGCTAACTGAATTTAAGTCTTTATTGCTATTTTTGGGATTTTTAAGATTTTGTATGTATGTTTTATACTCCAAAGACCAATTCAGCTAGCTGAAAACATAAAAAATTGATTTTACCTTTTTTGTCTGTTAGTGTTTTTAGGTATGACAATAAAATGTTATTTTTGTTTAATTATTGTAATGTAATTTGTTTTCATAATTTTAATTACATTTTATGTTATTTTAAATTTATTCAAATTTGCTGTTAATGCTTACGTAATTGTTATTGCTACTTTATGATAAACTGTAGCATTGGGTGAAGCAGTGGGTAAAGAAGTAGTATATAATAAAATTTTCAATCTTAAAGCTTACAAATAAATATGCATATTTAAATTTTCTCCTCAAACTTGAGTTTTTATTAGGAAACTGTCTTTTAAACTCTCTAAAGTTATGGTATGAGAACAGAGATAAATAAAGATTATTTATGTTAATCCTGAAAGTATGCAGCAATAAATAAAGCCCCAATAGAGGCAACGAAATATTGTAGATATAAGTGATTTAAGTTTCAGTAGTAGGTAAATGGGAAAAGAAAAATAGATATTTTGGAAAAGTTTCTATAAAAAAAAAACAAAAATATGGTTCGAATTGATAAGTTTTGGATGGGTCTAAAGAGAAATTTTTTCTCATTTTATTTAAACTTTGATTTTCTAAACTAATTTCTTTATTTTTATATTTTGATTTTTCAACTAATCTCCGTTAATTACAATTCAAATAAGTTAACTTTTCTAGGAAACTTTCTCTTTGTAATTTCGTCGCCATTAGTCACTCTTAGAAATTATTTAAAACATTTCTAACTGACATTTAATTTGCGTTTTACAACATTTTGCGTCTTATTCGGGCATACGCTTTCGACAAAATTTCCATAATTAAATTAAATTTTACATCCAAATTCTATATAAATAATCAATTTCATCTACAAAATAAAACAAAAATTATAAATAGAACATAACATTGAAAAGAAAAAAAAAAACCGCCAAATCGTCTAAACGATGTGTTAAAATTATCATTAAAATCAAAAACATTTAAAACCCCACAGCAACCACCACCAGTAGACCCTTGGTACCACTTGCTCCCCCATTATTTTATACATACAGACACAACTACATTAGTAAATGACATCAGCAAAGTTTTTAACTTCAATTTAGATACGACAGAGGAAGGAGAGGGAGAACTACTTACTTAGTAAGTGTACAAATTGTCAATGAAGTTATGGAATTTTTGTTACTCCAGTTGTAGGGAGTTTGAGTGCACTATTGCTAAATTTAGTGGCGGCATAGAAGAAATCAAAATTGGTAATAGCAAATTAATTTTAATGTCACCAACACAATCATTGTTTGGCACATTAATATTATTAAAAGGGAGAAAATGGAAGAAAAAGGAAATAAAAGAATTTGAAATGAGAGAAATACCAAAAGAAAATAAAACCAGTAAAATTACTATATTTAGCTATGCCGAATCTTTTATACCCTCCTCCGAGAGTAAGAATATTTTAGAGATCGGTAATAAATTAAAAGCCAGTCTTTATTAAATCTGACCTCACAGTATTACAATTCATTACGTTTTTTTTGGAGCAATATAAATTACGGTTTAAGGGGCATATGAAAAACTATGAACCAAACTTTGCTAAATTAAGCAGGGTCATTTCCAGTCCCATGAATTTTTGACAGGTTCAATTTTACTACAATAGTGTTATATTTTTCGAATTAGGCATACACAAGGGGCTTCCGAGGGTGAGCTTTATATGGGGCCTATGATTAATTATGGACTGATCTTCTTCACGAAATTAAGTAGTGTGATTTTTATTCCTTTAAAACTATGACAGACTGAATTTTATTACAATACATAGCATTATTCGTTAATGTTTTAGTCGTACTAAAGGGTTTTCCTAGAGTGGGCTTTATATGAGGCCCTTGATTAATTTCTTGTCCTATGACACAAGTTTGTACAAAATTTAATGTAAGAGGTTGTTCCACATTTAAACCTTTAACTGTTTACCTACTGAACCAATTGTGTTGGTTTTCAATCCCAAACTGATAAGGAGAACTTGAAAATATGTTGTTGAGCCTTTCAAAAGTGAGGCTGTTTTGAACAGACGGATAGACGGACATTGCTAAATCTTTTTAGAATTACTCAGGGACCCAGAATAGGCAAACTTTCTGGCGTCTTAGATGAATATAAAAAAAGTTTTAATATAGTCTACACTATATTATACACTATAATGTACACTAAAGTCAACACTATACTCTACGTTAAGACTTAACTTTGTCTACACTATAGACTTCAATATACTTTCTACTCTCCCCTGGGTATTTCATTTTCCCAAATTGTAATAATATGATGAGCTTTCCCAAATCGCCAATGGGAGAGTCCCGAGAGACCCCCCACCAGGGTTTACACTGTAGGCTACATTATATTATCATTATAGGCTTAGTTAAGTCCTGTACAACAATTTTATCACCAAAAACACAACATTGTATTTTATTTGTTGCTTTCGTTGGCCGATATATCAAAAACACAAGCAACTTTTGACATTCCTCTCTCTAAGTAAGAAAAGAAATAGTACAGCTGTGCTTTAAAAATAAAAATAAATTCGCCTTGACTTTTTTTTATCGTTAAACGTTTTAAAAGTCATAACAACACAAGAAAACTTTGACCAAAACTACTGTATGTATATGTTTATTTTGACAATGAATTCATCAGACTTTTTCTAGCCAAATAACATTTGAGGGTACGTGGAATAAAAATTGGTCCTCCAAAGGTCCGCAAAACAAAAAGCGTTGCGAACCCCTGGTCTACACTATATTGTCTGGTCTATAGTTTAGCATTCTAGTAGTTAAATATTAAACTTTGATGCCTGTTCCTATTATAGTATTAACAAGGTTAAAGTTTACAAGAGAAAAAATTGCGCCATATTGAAGCTAAATTTTGCTATTGGTCCACCATTCAAAAACTTACTGTCGAAACACTAAAAATCCTAGCTGATCAACAATTTATACAGTTGACATAAAATAATTAAACGTTCTATTACAAGTGTGTCTGTCTCCGTGTTCAGGCAAGACGAGAATGAAAAATAAATACATTTCTTAATATAAAAATCTAAAAATATAAAATACACGCAGAGAAAACACATGTTTTAATATGGTCACATCAAACACAACTATTTTTGACGGACAAATTTTAAACACATAAAGGATACATACCAACAAATTATTGGTACCACCAACCATATTATGGTTAAATAAGTCCTCTATGAAGAAGAAATAATGGTTGCCTCCAAGCATATTACGGTCAATAATAACAATAATTTGCTGACTATAAAATGTATTGTTTAAAATAAACAATAATATTTCCCTCTTTTCCAAGAGCAACATAAACAACCAAACTATAATAAGTGGTAAACATATGATTGTTTTTATCAACCATAACATGTACGAACGCAACCATGATATTATAGTGGCTTCTTGATTTAGTAATAATATAACCATAATATGATTGCCGGAGAGAATAATACGGTTAAAGTAACCATCATGTTTCTACTAATTTTTCGTTAAAAATAGTTTTGTTTGAGGTGACCACAGATAATGAACAATTAATTTTCTCTGCGTGTAAATAAAAATTTCTATTTATTACAAAAAGAAAATTTGTTATATTTTCTTTAACTTCATTTAAAAATCAAAACGACGTAACTCTTAAAGAGCAAAAAGTGTGTAGGAAAGGAGGTGAATTGCTTAAGAGTCAAGATCTGTCTTCAATTTTATAACTGTATGTGTGTGTGTGTGTATTATGTCTGAATTAATGTTTAGCATGTGCCTTCAATATTATATTATAAATTATTGTTGTAATCTTGTTACAGTTTCTCAACAGCTCTAATACTTTCTGCTCTTCATATCTATACAGTTTTTTATGTTGTTATTTTATTATTATTATTTTTTTTTTTTGGAATGCTGCGTCAAAACAGCTGGAGTTTTTTCTAACGTTTGTTTGCTGTTTTCTTAGTCCTCTAAGGAGCTGGTGTTGATGTTTAGAGTGTTAGTGTGTGTTTCTGTGTGAGCATATTTTGTATTTATGTCAATCCACTGTTGTGTGTAACAGTATAATTTTGCTGATTTGCTATTATGTAAAGTAGACTTTAAGGCGCCAGTAGTGTTTGTTTGTGTATGTAAGCGTTTGTGCGTGTGTAAGATATGTAAATGAATATTAAATTTAAGATGATGTCAATATTTAAGTCTTTATTTTTGATATTTTTATCACGAAATTAAAGTCACAGGCAGGCAAACTTTATGCTTTACTGTTATTTTATTAAAGATACTTAATAAATATTTTTTTTTTTTTAATTCTACTAAACAGAAACAGTTTTTATTTCAAAGAAAATTTAGTAAAGCAAATAAAAGGAAAATAAGAAATTTATGATATGTTAAAGGACATTGATTAAATGTAAGAAAAGCTTAAATTCAGCACACATTAATATATTTTTATGAGTAACAATTTTTATTTTAATAAAATAAATTCTTAGCAACATTTACAATATTTTTAAATTAAGCATGCTGAAAATGTAATAGTTTTTTTAAAGAAAATTTATAAAAAAAAATCAGTTAAAAATTTAAGAAATAACTTTTATTCAGCTTGTTAATTAGGTTATTTTTGTGAAAACTGATTTATTGAGATAGCTGAATTTGGCAATTTATTCGTATATTCAGCTATCGCAATTGGGAAATTGGGGATAATTTATTCAGCTGACATGCGTAAAGAAAGTTTTTGGAAATTTCTATATTCTACAAGATAAATAAGGTAAATATAAAACAATTTTGTTTTTTCCCTTGGCTGAATTAGAATTTTTACGTAGAGAATTAAATTTTTTTACTAAATTTCGGAATAAAATTGTAAAAATTTTCTTATTTAGCTAGCTGAATTTGAAAAATAAGCATTTTATGTTTGCTGAATTACGATTTTTTTATAGCAAGTAATATTACTTGGAGAAAGCTACAATAAGACTCTAAATACAATTTTTTCTTTTAAATTATAAATAAAATATTTTATTATTTTTGAAGCTGAATTGCTGAATTTATTATTAAAAAATTTTAATAAGAATGTAAATCAGCTAGCTTAATTATAAACTTTGGGATTTTCCGCCAGCTAAAATTAAACTTTTGTACTGAAAATAAATTTTGTTTTGAATAATTTTAAATATTATCTAAAAATGTTGAAATATTTTTAGCTGAATTAAATTTTTACTTGGAAAATCGTTACTTTTCTAAAAACTTATAATTAAAATTGTAAATATATTGTTCTTTTAGAAGCTGAATTGCAGAATTTAAGGTTTTTAATTAGCTGAATTGTGGTGTTTATAGTAAAAATTAGAAGTTTTCTAAAAATTTTTTTTATAAAATTGTAAATTCAGCTTTTCCGCCAGCTAAAGTTGAATTTTTGTACTTGAAATAATTTCTTTTCGAAAAATTTTAAGTAAAATTATCTACAAATTTTAATATTTTTAGCTGAATTAAATTCTTAGTTCGAAAATCTTAACTTTTTTTTGAAATTATTAATAAAACTATAAGTACTTTATTATTTTAGAAGCTGAATTGCAGATTTTAAGGTTTTTTATTAGCTGAATTGTGGTGTTTAGACTTAAAATTTGCAGTTTTCTAAAAAATGTTAATAAAATTGTAAATCAACTAGCTGAATTGTAAAATTTAAGATTTTCCGCCAGCTAAAGTTGAATTTTAAGTAAAATCATCTACATAATTTAATATTATGGCAACTAAATTGTAAGTTCAACTGTTGTTTTTTAGTTGAATTAAGATTTTTTTATGTCTTACCTCCCTGTTTTTAGAAAATAAAAACAAAATTTCGTGTGAGAAATTATGTTTGCATTTTCTAAAAACAGGTAGTAAATCTCGATTTTTTCGAAAACCATAATAATTTTATAATTATTATGTTATTTAGCTTTCTGATCATACTTTTATACTAATCATACTTTTATATTGAACAAAAATTTTTTTTCTATAATTTGTTTTTAAGTAAACTTGCAAATTTTTTTAAAAATAATTTATTAAACAAATTTTAATTTTTTTTTTTAATTTCAGCTTAACAATTTTATTTTGGAGCTCTAAATTTTTTAAGAAAATGTAAGTTTTTTAAAATTATTATATGTATATTTTTGAAATATATTTGTTTGTTTTCTTCTGAATACTAAGAATTTAACACTTGAATTATTAGTTTTATATAAAAAAAATTTGTCATTATTTTACTGACTTTTTCAACACACGAACAACCACCCATTCTCCCGTTTAAGACCTCAACATGGTTTTTGGTTTTGTGGTGCAAACTAAAGCAAAAACATTCTGTGTCGGCTAGACAAACAAATAATAGAGTAAATTATTAAGTAGCTTAATGTCTGGTCGGTAGCATGCAATGTTTTCATAGGAAAAAACTTTTCACTTCAAATTTTCTTTTATAAACAGATTGCTATCTTCAAGTAAAATTGAAAAAAAAAAATAACAAACTCATGAACATAATAATAACAATATCGTTTTTTTAAAATAAGAACTACTTTTATTTCATTTTCAAGTATTTACATGCATGTTTATCTTGACGCTTGCATGTTAAAGTTACATTTTCCTTGCAATTCAGCTCATCATGTAAGGAAGTAAAAATCTCTTAACTAGTGTGTGTGTTAGTTTTTCTATTTTAAATAATTTTCCGGTTGTCGCTGTCAGTGATGCCAACTTTTTGAGAGCAAAAAGCACTTTAAAATTTAAAAAAAGCACTAAAAAGCACCACTTCGAACAACAACAAAAGCGTTAAAAAGCACTAAGCCATTTTTACAATTTAATTGAACACAAAACAAGTTGCATTCGCCTGTGCAAAATATTACATACCTCCAAAATTTAAAAATATATTTACATTCGTGTATAAAAATTTTTAAATGTATTATTATTATCTTCAATAAAAATATCATCCAAATCACTTGTATGACCATCAGCTGAGTTTGAATTAGCCATAAAACAGTTTTAAAGTACTGTATTACTCGATATTCGTAACTCGAAAAAATCGCACCTGTTGCAATTACCGAAAATTTGCAATGATAAAAAACCTTATAAAGGGTTGTTAAATTGTAAGGGCCGATGTTGAATGTGAACCACACCTAAACGCCAAGTTTTATTTCAGACTTACTCAATTTGAACCATGGAGAGATACACAATCCAACAACGTGTTAAAGTTATCCAGACTTATTATGAAAATGGGCGTTCAAATCAAAATGCATATCGTGCACTTCGTGATTTTTTTGGTCAATTTGATCGTCCAAATGTGCGTACAATCGCAAAAATCGTGGAAAAATTCGAGCAAACCGGGTCTGTAGAAGATGTGAGAACACCAGTGCATGCTCGTACAGCTCGTACTGCAGAAAATATTGCTGCTGTTCGCGATAGTGTGGCTGAAGAGCCGTCCACGTCAACTCGTCGTCGTGCCCAACAATTGCACCTCTCACGCTCGTCGTTGATGAACATTATGCATAAAGACTTGCATTTACACGCTTACAAGGTGTAATTGGCTCAAGAAATTAAGCCTCTTGACCATTCCAAACGTCGTGAATGGGCAGAATGGTGGCAAGAAATGGCAACAGTGGATGATCAATTTTCGAAGAAAATCATCTTCAGTGATGAGGCACATTTTCACCTCAGTGGATTCGTCAATAAACAGAATTGCCGCATTTGGGCGAATGAGAATCCAAGAGTGATTGTCGAAAAACCAATGCACCCACAAAGAGTGACTGTTTGGTGCGGTTTATGGGCTGGCGGCATCATCGGGCCGTATTTTTTCCAAAATGAGGCCGGTCAGGCAGTTACTGTGAATGGTGTTCGCTATCGTGAGATGATAACGAACTTTTTATGGCCCGAATTGGAAGATATGGATGTGGACGATATGTGGTTTCAGCAGGACGGTGCCACTTGCCACACAGCTAACGAAACAATGGCTCTTTTGCGCAACAAATTCAATGGCCGTGTTATCTCACGTAATGGCGATGTCAATTGGCCGCCAAGATCATGTGATTTGACACCGTTGGACTTTTTTCTTTGGGTTTATTTGAAAGAAGAGGTGTACGTCAATAAACCAGCAACAATTCAAGAGCTAAAGGATGAGATAATTCGGCACATTAACGGCATAGAACCTCCATTATGCCTCAGGGTCATCGAAAATTTGGACCATCGTGGCCGTGGTCGCGGCGCCCATTTGGCCGATGTTCCATACATAATTGAGTAATACCAATATATCATAATAAAATAAAATTACAATAATTTCCTAAATAGTTTGTGTTTTATTCAAAATCAACATCGGCCCTTGAAATTTAACCACCCTTTATTTCGTCGTTTAAATAATTCTATATTAAAATCGTGCAAAGTTAAATAAAACAATTGGCGTATGATATTGTTTAATTATTTTAACCTATGTACGCTTCTGAATAAAGAACACACATAAGGTGCAAAATAGAAAAACATGTATGTTTGTATTCTCATACTTCTGATACTTTTTTCAATAGCACTAGAGGTAGAAGTGTACAAGACGCGGTTAATCGGAGACGAGTGTCGTGTGTTTGAAAACTAAAGCCCATGAAAAATGGCAGGTTACACAACGCTCGTTATAAAAGCATTTTCTGTCAGCTGTTTTTGAAACAGTGTCTACATCTTTGAAAAAATGTTTACTGAAAACAAGTACATAATTTTTATTACGATTGCTTAATATGTTGTCAACGACAAAAAGTATGACGTTTTGTAAAATTTCCAAATTGCTAGGAAGCCTAGCTCTAACCTCGTAAATAAGCTATCTTTTATTACTTTTTATCATTTGAAATCTTTGCAGGCCTTCTTAAAATTGTACCCCAAATAGCAAATTTCATCGAAGTCAGCCTCTTTATAATCAAAGTTTTAAAAATTATAGAAAAAAATAAAAAATGTAAAAAGCACTAAAGGCACTAACGAAAAATTGAAAAAGCACCAAGTTAGTGCTTTTTTTTAGTTCGGCACTATGGATAAAATTTTGGCGTTTTGAGGTATCAAAAAGCACCATAAATAGTGCCAAAAGCACTAAGTTGGCATCGCTGGTCGCTGTTACTTGACTTGTCACTCGTTCATTCACACATACACTCATACACTCACTTGTTCACTTGCAATCTCATTCATATAAACTTGAGTACGTGTTTGCATGGAAATAGAGAGGAATAACATTAAAAAAAAAAAACTAAAAACTCGACTTTATTTGCTTAACACTGTTATATTTGCACACACTCACTTACACCCATACGAAAACGGGTTAAAATTTTACATTCATGAAGAGAAACACAAGCTCACGTTCTCTTATAAAAAGGCACTTAAACTTTTCATGCACGTGTAAGAATGTGTGCGTGTAGTGTATGTGTTACATATAAAATGCATTGTTAGTTATTTTTACTACTATTTCGTGTGTTTGTGTATTATTGCTGTTGTTATTTCTTTCATTTTAATATCCTTTTTATTTCCGTTCTTATTATTTTTTTCTTTATTATACCTGAAAGTGCTTAAATTTGTGTGTTTGTGTGAGGGCGTTTATAGTAAGGAGTGTTGTTAAATAGTAAAAAACATTTTAAGAAAACATAGCTATTTCCCTCCTCTAGAGCTGTAGAAAAAGCGCCAAAAAATCTAACATCTATAGCAGAAAGAACATGATACTAAATTCAGAACCAACAATATGTTTAAAAAAAAAGTAATATATTAGAGGGCCACTTTAAAAATGAAGCTAGAAACAGTTTCTTTATATTATTTGTTCAGATCTTCTTAAGCTTTAGATTCCAGTTTAGATTGTAGTACATTTTATAGCTAAATGTAATGACAAACTGTCATTAAATTGAGTCTTTGGGATTGACTTTAATTCAAAGTGAGTGAGTATTGTTATTTACTTACCCGTTTCACATGTTTGTTTCACTTCTGTTGCATTCCGACCAAAATGGGTCTAAGTAAAATGGCCCTAAGTAAAATGGGCCTAAGCAAAATGGCTCTAAGCAAAATATCCTTAAGCAAAATGACTCAGCATAATGGCCCTAAGCAATGTATTTTACAATTTTCCATAAAAATTACGGGTAATTTTGCAGGCGGCATGAAATAATCCCCCACAAAATAAGTCCACAAAAAAATTATGAATTTTGGGGGTCTTATTTCATATGAAATAAACCCCCAATTTAAAATTTAATGATATGAAACCCCAACTATATGAAAATTGGTGAGTTTTTTCCCTTAAAATAAATCCCCAATTACTGAAATGAAATAAATCCCCAAAAAGTGTTCAAAACATCCAATCAATTTAAAATTTAGATTTATTTGGATGCAGTGTTATAAAGCCATAGGCAATTAAGCCATATGGCCTTATTTCTTAATGGAATGAGAAATTAAATCATATGGCCTAATTGCCTATACCCAAGTGCGATATCACCATAATCGTTTAGTAACCAAAGTGGAAATAACGCCATAACAGTGTAATTGTTATGGTTACAAACTGCCAAAATAATGAGTTGCCATTTTCAAGTGTTGAAAAATATGGAAAAGGAGGTGGAAGGGGGGGCGGAGCGCTTCCGGCGGGTCCGCGACAATTGCGCTCTATATTGCATTTTCACCGACGTTCTTCAATATATTGAAAGCATTTTTGTCTGTTGTTTGCATTTTTGACGATTTTGGAATAAATTTGAAAATAAAAGAAGTCCCCAAAATATTTTTAGAAACTTATTTAATTTCAGATTATTGGAAATATGAAAATGAAATAAGTTCCCAAAAAATGAAATAAATCCCCAAAAAACGTTGTTGTTGCCTCTCATATATTTTTTTGGGGAGTTATTTCGTTTCCGTTTTGGAGACTTATTTCGTGGGGGGTTATTTCATGCCGCCTAAAACTCCCTCCCTAAAATCACTTACAGACGAAAAAATCTCATGTATGTTAATAAATTTATCAACACAAAGAACTCTTGTATGAATCTTAACATAATTTTGTCATGCCGGCGGGCCCAGAGGGCCCAAATAGTGCCAACTGTCAAAAAATTGTCTCTCATTATATGCTGCAAGCTATCATAGCCATAGGCTTGACTGGCTATAAATTATTTCTTGCTTTATTTTGTTAACATTTTTGTGACTTATGCTACTGCCTTTAAATATTATTTATATTATATATATGTCGGACGCCAGTTAATTGCGTGCTTATAATGGTCTCTTTTTAAAAAAGCAACTATGTACACTCTTCTACAAACAGATATTTTATTGCATACATACAAACATATGCATGCGAAAGTGTACGTTTTTTTAATCAAAAACACTACAAATGATCCATGTTCTTTTCGTTTTGCTTCCAGCTCGCCTGCTTGACTGCCTCCCCCCCTTTCAACAACTACTGTTTATTTTTTATACAGGTAACGTACAAGAACGATGGGGAATCCCATTTTGTCTTCAAACGTTTTTGTTTTTGGTTGTTAAACTCCAGTAGAAGTTCTTCAGCTAGTGAGAACAACAACAGCAACTACATAAATTCTGTAGCGATGTAGTTGTTGTTTTATTTGTGGTTGTAGTTTTAACCCTGACTCTCAAACCAGTTGAATAAATTTTCTTCTGGTTAATAAAGGACCTACAATACTTATACACATACTTACGTACATATGCGAATATTAAATTGCATTTATGTATAAATGTTTGTTTTTGTACGTGTGTGTTTTGTATACGTATAAACAGTATATGGTATCTAACAATATGGTTGCATGTTGTAACACTGTTGTATTGCCCAGATACTTTATCAAAACTATGTAGACTAGAGAGTAATGAAAGCTTATTTGCTTTAAATATACATAAATATATGAAGAATACAGACATAATCATTAACAGTGGTGGAAAAAAGTGTGCTGATAATTATAATTATAAGACATGTTTAGAAGGAAAATTGAAAAAGAAACAAATCAAAACGGAACTAGAACATAACTTTATTTTAGATTTCTGAACTGGAACTGAATTAGAAGTGAACTAGAACTTAACTTGAACTTAACTAGAACTGAAGTAGAACTAAACAAGAACTTAATTAGAACTGAGGTAGAACTGAATTAGAACTGAAGTAGAACTGAACTGAACTAGAACTGAACTAGAACTGAACTAGAACTAAACTAGAACTGAACTAGAACTGAACTAGAACTGAACTAGAACTGAACTTGAATTGAACTGGAACTGAACTAGAACTAAACTGGAACTGAACTAAAACTGAACTAGAACTGTACTGGAACTGAACTAGAACTAAACTAGAACTGAACAAGAACTGAACTAGAACTGAACTAGAACTGAACTAGAACTGAACTAGAACTGAACTACAACTGAACTAGAACTGAACTAGAACTGAACTAGAACTGAACTAGAACTGAACTAGAACTGAACTAGAACTGAACTAGAACTGAACTAGAACTGAACTAGAACTGAACTAGAACTGAACTAGGACTGAACTAGAACTGAACTTGAACTGGAACTGAACTAGAACTGAACTAGAACTGAACTAGAACTGAACTAGAACTGAACTAGAACTGAACTAGAACTGAACTAGAACTGAACTAGAACTGAACTAGAACTAAACTAGAACTGAACTAGAACTGAACTAGAACAGAACTAGAACTGAACAAGAACTGAACTAGAACTGAACTTGAACTGAACTAGAACTTAACTAGAACAGAACTAGAACTGAAATCGAACTGAACTACAGCTGAAATAGGTTAAGCCAATACTGAACTAGAATTGAGTTGAAATCTAGAGGGTTGAAACAGAATTTAAAATAAATTATTATTCAATTAAAAAAAAAAAACACACATGAGGTTATACTTTCGATGAGGCTTACATTTTACTATAATGCTTGCCCCTTGGCATTATGTGCGGTGTACACTTTCATTTAAATGAACGCCTCGAGATTGGTTGCAGCAGTGGATCTTTTTGAGGTATTTTTGACAACTTTTTCTCACATTTCGGGCGGTATCTTGGCGATAACTGAACGAATGTTGGTTTTCAAATGCTCCAACGTTGGAGGATTATACGCGTAGACACGGTCTTTGACGTAGCTAGCCCCGCAAAAAAAGTCTAACGGCGTTATAACGCATGAACTTGGTGGCCAGTCAACGTCGCAAAAACGTGCAATTACGCGTTATGGGAAGCCAAAATTGGTCATGTTGTGTGGCTCGTGGTACCGTCTTATTTATCATACGGCCGTATCGCTCTGAATTGACGGTTATAGTTTTTCCGGCGTCAGTTTTGAACAAATACGGGCCAATGAGACCTCTAGACTGTAAAATTCTCTATGATGACATTCCAAAATGCAACGTTTTTGAACTCCCAGATTTTTAAATCCTAAAACTATCCCATATACACCCACCGTTCCTTTAATTTTTGTGCTTACTGTGCTCTGTCTAACATTTTTAATGCCACTTAAGTTGCGATGTACCTGGGCTTTTAACTAAACTAAAGTAAAATTGTTTGTTTTATTCTTGTTTTTCATTTCTCCAACTTACGTTAGTCAATGAGTTGCTATTTTTATAGCAGCAGCTCATTCAGTAATTAACTTTCATCAACTTGTTATAAAACCGTTGTGGGGTTTTTCCATACTTCACCACCCTTTGAAAGCAAACTCTTTCTATTTTACAAGATTTTTCTTTTTAGTCATGTAATCATATAAATGATTAAGTACCTTCCTTGTGTTAAATATATTTAATGCAATTTTATTTTAGTCTGCTTACACAGGAACATGAGAACACATGTAGTGTGTTTGTTGTATGTATGTATATGAGCTTAGCTACGAGTACTAGGTAAAAACCCTTTATTAATTTTTATTTATTTCTAATTTCTTTTTTTTTTTAGAAAAGATTTCCTATTATTTGGTCACAGACCTCTTTGTGCAATTAAGTTTATACTGGAAGAAAAAGTTCAAAAACCAGAAAAAGTTCATTGGTAGTGAAGCTTTTTAGTGTGTCTGCAATTAGTGAGATTTAATAAAAAGTTAAAATATAAAACATTTAGATTAAAAGACAATTTTTTTCTTTGAATTAAAATGTGTGAAACTAATTTAATGTTACACGCCCAAGGTGACATTGGCTTAAAGGATAGAGTGGAATTTTGCAAAAATAGCTTGCAAAAGTTATTTTCTTAGTTTAATTTAATTCTGGTTAATTATAGTTCTACATGCTGTCCATGTAAACCTTGTGCTCAAAGTACAATTTTGAAGATAATTTGAAGAAATTTAATTAATAGGTTCTAATTGTCACAAAGACCAAGCATGTTAAAAATGATGAGAATCGGTGCATAATTTCACAAATCCCCCTTACCATCCTCTTTTTGGGATAGAGCCTTTGTGCCCATAAACCATCCTATTTTGTTGGCATTTAGATACAATTAGGTCCAAAGTTATTTGATTGCAATATAAATCATTGGGTCAAATGAAAAAGTCCCATAACTGCCTAGGAGTCGCCTCTAGAGGGATAAAATGTATGGCAGACCTCCATTAGTTTTTCGTCCTTAACATTTTCTCAAAACACACTCGCCAGTTATCGCCATCCATTAAGGGGGCTGCCATACAAATATGGCGGTTTAATGAAATTCCTTAATTTGGCCCTTGCAGCTTATATGATGCCTCTAGACGGGACAAATGTATGAATTTTATTTTTCATTCTCATCATTTATTTCTAACATACCTACCCGCTATCTCCATTTCTTAAGGAGGCTCCCAAAGAACATTTTCAATACTGGCTAGAAGTATATTGAAGAAAAAGTCCAATAACTGCAGGGTTACCGTTGGAAATTTTCGAAAAGGGTTACAAAAAATGTATTTTCCAGAAAAAGGGGTCGAGAAAAGGGTATTTCAATTAAATAAGGGTCAAGTATTTCCCATTTTAAAGAAAATAATAAGACCAAGTTTTCTATATACAAACAAAAAATATTTGTTTCAGTAGGAAGTGCTCAAAAAACTTAACTTTTTTTATGGAATGCCCTTTCCTGTTTTTAACACTTGACAAAAAGTTTGTTCTTTGTTATTAAAGCTAATTTTTTTAATGCTTTTTATGTTATATTCCGACATTTTCCTTTTTAACAGATTTCAAATACATTTTTTGGTTTGATTCCAATTTTGCAATTGCTTCCGAATTAAGCCATATTCGCGACAGAAGCGATTTTTTCCTGTAAATTTTTACGATTTTTAATAATAATAAGGCTTTACTATCATACCGCTGCTAAAAATTTTTTGGGATTTCCGATAATTTGGCAATTTTTACCGAACTTTTTCCATTCCTTTTAGATTTAGGGGCTTTTAACCAATTTTATCGCTTGTTTGAAATATAAAAAACCATAAGCGAGTTGCAAACTTTGAATTTTTGTTGCTCTTTGAGGCAATCGTCGCCGTTTTAAAAATAACCCCATATATAAACCGAAGTCACTTATTTTACAGGGCACTTTCAACACTGTCGATTTATACGCGGCAAAAGTTCAATGCCCAATGCGATTAGAAAGGGTGAATTTTTTAGAATAAAACATGCTACCCTTTTGGAGAACAAAACATTTTCAAAAAACGAACACCAAATTGCATTTTTAAATAAAAAAATATGTATAAAATAACAAATATGTATGTACGAATATGAGTTACATACGTTTGCTATTAGAGAATTTGTACTTTAATTTTTACCTTTCTATAGAAAATCTAATTCAGAAGTCGTAAAAATGTTTTAAAACAAACTTTTTACGAATACTAATACTTTTAAGGAAAGTGCGTGCTATATTTTGTTATTAAATCTTCACTTTAAGTCCATTCCTCCATATCCTCTTTAAACAAATTGTGGGAAGAAAGTATGGAATTGTAAGTTTCTACTATGAGTCTGTTACAAAGTTTAGTTGTAATTTAAAAACACTTGTTAAGCTGAAGCACTGCTGTTCAGCAGTGTTGATAAAAAACAAAATGTGAGCGCTTTTCCAAAAAGGGTCAAAAAGGGTATCAAGACCGTCGAAAAAGGGTCAAATTGATACTTTAGTATCACAACGATAACGCTGCATAACTGCCTAGAAGTCGCCTCTAAGCGGATACAATGTATGAATGACCTGCATTAGTTTTTTGTCTTTAAAATTCTATCTATTGGGGGACTTCCATACCAATTTAACGGTTTAATGCAATTCTTAAATTTATTTAACACTTTTCATCTTCTGTGAATAAAATCGAAAATTGTTGACAGATTTTAATCATTTATAGCAGTGAAGGGCACACACATACTATCACATTTATGCTTGTGTTGACGAAATAACAACAAAGCAACAGCCGAACGTACATTGTCACAGACCACACAAAGAAGTTTATAGTGTACATGTGTCGACGTCACACAAGCAGCATTTTTATTCCTATGCACGCGTACATAGGATTAGCAAATGTGCCCTTCACTGATTTATAGGTTGTTTTGTTTGGAACTTTGTTTTCTTTAAGTGTTTTATTAGAAAGAATAGCTGCATTTGTTATGAATTTTAAAAAAGAAAAATTTTGAAATTTTGCAAAAAAAAAAAATATTTTTTTTTTGCGAAAAAAGTTATGTTTCTAAATCTACTGCATAATACTAGAAAATAGTTTAACATTGCGGAATTTAGGTTTTTTTTAGTGGCCAGGTGGCCAGCATGTCACAAAAAAAGTGTAAAATTCAAGCACAGTGTGTAATTGGCACAAAAAACTTAAACATGAATCTAAACCTCATAACATAACTTTGTGTTGGCGGTAGTGCTGGGAAACTATCGATAGTCTTTAACTTTCGAGAATATCGATAGTAAAAATATCAAAATCGATATTATTATTATTTAAAATACAGCTACGATGACATGTTACAGCAGCACAAGCAGTTTTTTGCCGCCAGTTTTTACTTCCTATTATTAATTCGCGCAGAATTACAGCAATGAATACAAACAACAAAAATGGCAGGTGGTATGGATTGCTTAGCTGTGCTTTTTACTTCTAACTAAAGGCCTTTATACCGAAATTTTTATATGTTTACATAGGGACTGTCAGATAGTTTTATGATGTTGTAAAAAAAAAATCAAATAAAAATGCAATTGCAATTGCGAACATAGGATAAAACAATGAACGACCATTAGAGGAAGAGTCCGCTGGATTGATAACTTTTTGGGTTGAGAATCAAATCCATTTTAGAACATTGTCTAAAGGTGCAATAAAATATCTTATAGTTCCTGTTACTTTGGTTCCTTCAGAAAGGTGCTTAGCAGCATCACAAAAAACTGTCATCTAAAATAACGTCCGTAAACGTCTCATACGTCTCATACGTTTAATAAATTGATAAAAACAACGAACTTTAGCCTGCTTAAAAACTAAAGTTTTCCTACTTGATAGTAGAAAATATCGATAGTATCCCAGCACTAGTTGGCGGGTCTACTCTCGAAAATTTGTTTTTAAAAATTGTGCTGTAGGGTATCATATGATGGGTCTTGACCGACTATACTTTCTTACTTGTTTTATTATTAAAATGTAATTATTTAAAAACATTCAACACATGATTTAAATATTGTTTCTTTTTTATTATAATTTTTTTAAAGCCTTTGACACTTTGTCAAAAAAAAAAATATGTTAAACTTTTAATTAAAAAACGTGTAAAACATTGTTGTAAAATGTATGCAACCTTTTTCTGGCTCTGGATTTTGATTTGTTTTTTCAGCCACTGGAAAAAATATATAAAATACAATTTACATTATACATATGGCCATTTCCAGTGCAATTAGAAATGTTTCTCAAAAAAATTTACACACAGAAAAAAATACCAATGTAAAGTTAACATGGCGAAATGTTGATTGTGAATTATTTAAAATTATCATTATTTCATATTAATTTTAAATGAAAAATATAAAAATTACCTTAAATCACGTTTATTTAATATTATTCACTGTTAAAATAACATTGTCCAATATTGAATCCATAAAAACCTGTTTTATATTAAAATCAAAAAATTATCTTGTTAAATTAACATAAATACATACTTAAGTATGTACATTTTTTTACTTTCTTGTTTAAAATATATTATAAAAAGAAGTCAATTCCCGTATTCTTTTAATTAAAATTATTAAGCTAAATAGTACATCAAGTTTTCAAAGTAGAATGATGACGAAAACCATATCGGGCCATTCTGCTGATGCTTCTGTTAACAAAGGGCTATACAAAATAAGGAAAACATGTGTTACAAGGGTAAGTGTTTTGAATCATTCTTAAATAAATGCATATGTTGTCTCTGAAGCTTCTTCACACTGTTATATCACACTCCAACTAATTTGATTCTACATGAAATTCACGTTGTTTCAACTTGAAATGACTTTCATTCTACGTGATTCGGATTGTTATTTCAATATAAATGACATTTTGCTCTAACTTTACTGCAATGTTTAATTAACATGAATTATAGTTATTTTAAAAGGAAAAAATGCTGTTCACAAGTTATTGTAAAATCAGGTTGAATTAACATGAAAAACGTATGAAGCAAAATCAGCACCGAAAAATTTTAAATCAACCTTGTTTTTGAAATTTTTAACTGGATTTTTTTCTGTGTGTATAAGCATTATTTGCTTTTTTGTATTTTGATATAAAGAGCAACTAGCTTTACATTGAGCAAAAAAAATGGGAAAAATTTGACAACATGGACCTTAAATACAAGCTTATTTGCTTGCGGGCGTTACGTTAAAAAGAGTAGACTTTTCGCTGGAAATACCCATATACATACATAAACATGTATATGTATTTATTAATTTTTTTTTAAATATGTATACATATCGTCGGCTAAATACGCAAACCTGCTAACTCCCTTTCAACACATTTTACAGGCGAGACAAAAAACATTTTTTTGTTTCATATTTGCTGCTTGAGAGGAAAACCAAAAAATATAGTTGGTTGTACACAGTGTGTACTACACACTTCAAGACTTAAACAGAAGAAAAACTACATGCTGGTCGATGAGACGTATCTGTCTCTACCACACGGCATGAAAATCTCAATTTACTTAAAAAAAGGATTTAGCAGGTTTGCAAATCAAGCCGACGATATGTAATTCTATAAAAAATGTTTTCATAGAATTATTTTGTTTTTGCATGCAAATGAATAATGCAAACATTTTGTTTATATTTAAAAAATATAAATATTTTTGCTTTGAAATGGCAGTTTTTGTAATAAAAATAATTAATACTCTCAGGTATTGTGGAAAACAAAAAATAATATTTTTTTTTTAATTGATACATTTTGTTCGTGTTATTTAAAAATTAAAAAAAAAAAAAAAATTAAAAATACATGAAAACTGTTTCAATCGTGGCTCATTTAACAAATTAATGATTTTGTTTTGTTTGCAAATCTAAATTTAATGAGCAAAAAACAATCCCTAATCGATAACAACCCTTGTCTAAAATTAAAAAACTTATTTCAAAACTGTAATTATTACACAATATTAAAACTAAAAGAAGACAAAAAAGGGAAATTATTTTAAATAATTAAGCCACACTGCACTGCGTTCATAATAAAAAGAACCGGACAGAAAAAAATGCAATTGCCATAAAAACAAACATTTCACCCTTTAAATTAAGTTCAACAAAATTGGCCACCCTCAAATTTAAACCATAAACAAGCAGCAAAACAGACAGACATAAGGCAAAAACTCCACAGCAGTGGTTAGCAGTAAGAGCCCTGCAAATAATAGGACCAGTCCAAACACGCCTGTAAAGAGTAGTCCACAAGGCACCAGGAGTAGTCCAAAAGTAACCCAAACGTATGGAAAAAACCTGGTCTATTTAACATTACGATATCCTAGGAGAGGACCAAATAACCCACCTTTGGACCACTTAGGAGTAGTTTTAAAACAACTCCATGGTATAATCAAGAGGATTAGTTTTAAAGACGTTTAAAAACGAAGACAAATCGTCTCACTACAAACACTTTTTAACAATGACATGGTCCATGCTTGCATTACATCGGACCAGTCCATGGAGTAGTCCATTTTATCAAAATGGATCAGGTGGTCCAATTTCATTTGCAGGGAGATTTCTGAATTCAATATAAATTTGTATGTTTTATATGGAGTTTTTACTTAACGAAAAAGTTTTTTTGTAATGTCACTTTCTCATTGGCATGTTGTATATTAAAATCTCTCTTTAAATTCGTTCTTTGCTTAATAAAAATGCCGACCACTGCTTCTTGTAAAAAATATCTGCATGCACACGCTTCTGTATTTGTTTTAGTTGTTATATTAAACTTTGTTTTAATCCATTACAGTATTTGAAAATAACACTTTTTTTTCTATGGAAAAAAATTCCAACTATTGTATTCATTTATTTGTTGTCACTTTATTGTCCTTTTTCATCAATTGACCAAAGAATTGCTGGTCCTTTTTGTTGCAATTTTTTACACATATACATACAAACACATTTGTGTGTTTTTTCCTTCTTTTGTTTGCAGAGCATTTTTTGTAGTTTTTCTGTTAAATTACATTTTTTAACGTAGCAATTTTTGAGATTTACACTTAATAGTATAAAAAACTTGTTAAAAAGAATTTAAGAATTTGTCAGGGAAATGTGCATGCGAACTAATCAAAAAAGATTAAGTACTTTTTTTACAAACGGGACGAGCAAGAACTTGAGCTGAATTGAACTAAACTAAACTGGAACTCAAATTGAACTAATTTAAAATTGATTTAGAACTGAAGTAGAACTAAAATTTAATTCGAACTGAACTAGAACTTAACCAGAACTGAAGTAGAACTGATTTGGAGCTTAACTGAAACTGATCTAGAACTGAACTTGAACACTATCTAAAGTATCCCCTTGCCAAAAGAGCATGGCTTTGTAAGCTCATGACTTGAAAATGGCACACCCCCATTAATGGTGAACAACTTACTAAAACGCAACCTTCATCAGAAAAGCAAGGCTTCTGCGAAGACAATGATCCTGAAAAAAACGAAGCATTACTCGCAAGAAACATACTAAAAGGGTCCTCAACCAATAGTTAGGTGCCCTGCACTCCCGAGCACCAGAGTTAAGTACTTTGGTGAAACTTCGAACCCAAGAAACCCGAAAACATCCTGAGCTCTTTCATTTGGCTGTTGTCACATTCCAGGTTGCATTGCACTTATTTAAGCCGGGAGGGAATAACACCAAAAGGTAAAATATCCTTAAGATGATCCCTCTCCGCTCCGGGCGACTTCTGACAGTGTACCCCTTGTAAGCAGACTGATTATCAACATAGAAAGTTACCTTGCTACTTATCTGAATGTCTGTCGCCTAAAGAATTTTCGCTTGAAATACACTACATTCATCTGAAGGTCAGTAATTGAACTAGAAATTCGACTTGGGGCGCGGTGGAGGGGGTAAATAAGTAACTAAATTGGAAACAAGCCATTAAATCAGAAACTGATTTGATTAATTGCTGGATCAGAATTTTATTTTTAACTGTTTTTAAGTTAAATATAATTCATTATTGAAAAAAGCAAAATGAATAGAAAATTTTTCAGAAATTTCCCTTTAATTTAAAAAAAGTGCTTTACATGTTTTTTTTGTTGTTTAATACACATTTTTCCCCTTTTTAGCTATTTGCATTTATTGAACAGACACAATGTCAATGCCCCAGTATAGACATGCAACATAAATGCTTTGTTTTTGCTGTTGTATATTTTTTTTGAAGCAATTTTCTATTTTATATCTGCTCTAGTATTTGCTTTCCACATAAAATGAGTTTAGACTATGGCTCGTACCATAAATACTTACAGACCAACGACTGGCCTTTTAGAGATGTAGATGGTCTTTTGCAAGCAAATATTTTACTAAAACCTCACACACATGGCTAAAATAATGCACACATATATATGTATACATTTACACAGCCAAACATTTAAAGGATATTTCTGGTAGACTTATGTGTTTAATAAACGGGGGAGGGTGTTCAGGGTACATTTTTTTCTTCAGTACAGTGTTTAAGGGTGGCTTTTGCTTTGAATTCATTCATTCTCTTTTCATATTTATTTCATTAAATTTACTGCCTGGTTGGGTATTCGAGTTGTGTTAGCGTTTTTTCTGTTTCCCCTCGTCAGATATGGAAAAAAATTCGGATTTAAAAAAAAAAAAAAAAAAAAAAATTCATTTCAAAACTAAAACAAAAAATTTTTATCAATATTTCTTTTTTTAGATTTGCTCTATTTGTACCTGTATTGTTTTAGAAAAATGAATTTTTATAGCAAAATGAATATGATTTTTTTATACACGAAAAACTAATATTTTTTATTCGTGGTTATTGTTTGGGTTTGTAAAAGTTTATAAAAAATTCAGCTAAAAATCCTGGTATATTTTTACCGTAAATAATTAACCTCTTCTATGAAACAGTCTATATGCGTTGTGTAGTAAAATATGTTGTAGTTTGACTTTGCCTGGTACTTTTGAATTTTTATTAAATTTTTATTACAAAAATGGATTTAAATAAAAGCAAAGAGGATAAAAGTGAAGAATATTAACACATTTGACCAATTGAAAAGGCAACAACTCAATTTCAATGCAGGATATATTATACAAATAAAAAAAATTAAGGATTTACGGATTTATTGTTGCTTTAAATGAACCAAATTTATTTGATTTTTAACTCAAATTGAAATTGGGTTTATAAAAATTTTTATTTTTTAAAATTAACTGCCTGTTTTTGAAATGAAAATAAAAATATTCATTCAAGAATTTACATTAAAACTACAATAAAAAACATAAATTAGATTTTGTTTTCTATTGAAATTCCTAAACGAATATTTTTTTTTAATGCTTTTCATATAAATTTTACCAAACAATCAATCGCTTGTCATTTGGATACCTCAGTCTTAGAGTTTCACACAATAGCAATGGAAAGTTTCCAGTTTAATTACACAGTGATAGAATTTGGCACTTTTGTTTGAGACAAGCGGGGCACCTGGCGTTTTAATTTAATTTGGGTACGCTGTGCTAACCGTTTTTTAGGTTAGCTCTTGTTTTCGAAAAATAACGTTATTTCGGAAATGGAGGAGATTGCACAACATATTTTCGCGTAACTCAAAAACGGTTTAGTTTATTGAACAAACTAAAAAAACCGAAATTCGGCTTAAGTAAGGTTTTTCTAATATGAGCAGTCAATTTAGAAACATAATTTTTTTTGGCAAAATTTTGAAATTTTAATTTTTAAAAATATCTTAAAAAAATGGATTATGCAGCTATGCTTCCAATTTTTTTCAGACATAATAAAAAGGAGGTTACAAAGAAACAAGCCAAAACAAATAATTAAAATCTGTTTACAACTTTTGATTTTATTCACAAAAGATGAAAAATGTAAATTAAATTGAAGAATTTCATAAAAGTCAATATTTGTATGGAAGCCCCCTAAGAAGTGCTGATAAAGGGCAAGTATGTCTCGAGATAATGTTAAGAACAAAACACTATTTGACGTCGGTCATACTTAAAATCCCTTTAGGGAGACTTCTGGGCAGTTATCGGTCTTTCTCTTCAGTATATTTCCAGTTTCTATTGAACATTTTGTGTGGGAGTCCCTTTTAGAAATAGAAATAGCGGGTATGTATGTTAGAAGTAACTGATGAAATGAAAAATAGTGTGGGGTTGGGCATATATTTGGCCCATCTAGGGGCATCTTAGGCGCTGCAGGGGCCAAATTAAAAAATATCATTAAACCGCCATATTTGTTTGGGAGCCCCCCTAAGAAGTGGAGATAAAGGGCAAGTATGTCCCGAAAAAATGTTAAGGAAAAAAACTAATTGAGGTTGGTCATACATTATATTCCCCTAAGTGCGACTCCTGGGCAATTATCGGGCTTTTTCTTCAACATATTTCTAGTCTGTATTGAAAATTGTGTACGGGAGCCCCCTTAAGGAATGGAGATAGCGGGTAGGTATGTTAGAAATAAATGATGGAAATAAGCAATAAAATGGGGTTGGGCATATATTTGGCCCATCTAGGGGCATCTTAGGCGCTGCAGGGGCCAAATTTAAAAATATCATTAAACCGCCATATTTGTTTGGGAGCCCCCCTAAGAAGTGAAGATAAAGGGCAAGTATGTCCCGAAAAAATGTTAAGGAACAAAACTAATTGAGGTTGGTCATACATTATATTCCCCTAAGTGCGACTCCTGGGCAATTATCGGGCTTTTTCTTCAACATATTTCTAGTCTGTATTGAAAATTGTGTACGGGAGCCCCCTTAAGGAATGGAGATAGCGGGTAGGTATGTTAGAAATAAATGATGGAAATAAGCAATAAAATGGGGTTGGGCATATATTTGACCCATCAAGGGGCATCTTAGGCGCTGCAGGGGCCAAATTTAAAAATATCATTAACCGCCATATTTGCTTGGGAGCCCCCCTAAGAAGTGGAGATAAAAGGCAAGTATGTCTTGAGAAAATGTTAAGGATAAAAACTTATTGAGGTTGGTCTTACATTATATTCCCCTAAGTGCGACTCCTGGGCAATTATCGGGCGTTTTCTTCAACATATTTCTAGTATGTATTGAAAATTGTGTACGGGATCCCCCTTAAGGAATGGAGATAGCGGGTGGGTATGTTAGAAATAAATGATTGAGATGAAAAATAAAATGAGGTTGGTTATACATTTGACCCATCTAGGTGCATCCTAGGCGCTGCAGGGGCCCCTAGATGCATATAAATATATTAACATAAGTCATTATGTTCGAATTCAGACCACTGGTTTGTTAAATCTAGCTGGTAGCACATCACTAAGGCAGTTTTCCCCATAAGTCATTATGTTCGAATTCAGACCACTGGTTTGTTAAATATAGCTGGTAGCACAACACGCAGGCAGTTTTCCCCATAGTTATTTTGGAATCTTTCTATTCTATATATTCCTTGTGTTGTGTGGCTTATAGGTTTTCTGTTACTTGAGTCGTTTAAGAACTCATTGACCAGTGTAATATAATATAAACTTTATATGAGTTGTTCGCCTGTTTAAATTCATGGCGGTGTTGTTAACGTATGTTGTATGTTGTATTTTTTATTGTTGTGATGTTGTTTACATGAGTGTTGTTCACGTTACTGAACTTGACGTTGTTGTTCACGTGTGGTTTGTTGTTAAAATATGTATTGTTGTTGCCGTTATTGTTAACATGTGTGTTGTTAACGTGAGTGTTGATGTTAATGTGTGTGTGTGTGTGTTATTAATAATTTTTCCAGTTCAGTTCACTTCTAATTCGGTTTTAGTTTGGTCCTAATTCTGTTCTTATTCATTACTAGTTCACCTCTAGTTTACTTCAAATTCAGTTTTAGTTCAGTTCTTCTTCATTTCTAGTTCACTTCTGGTGCTTTTAGTCAGTTCTAATTCCGTTTTGGTTAAGTTCTAGCTGACATCTAGTCAACGTTTAAAAAACTGCCGTCAAAGTGAAAAACTGCCATTTTTTCTACTTCTTCATGTGTCATTGGCCGAAAAAAGTGTTGCTTTTACTTCTAATTCATTAAATGAAAACAGTCGTTGTCAAACAAACTAAAAAAGCGAAAAGTTGTACACAAATTTTCGTTTTTTGTTCGACAGTTCTTTCTTAATTGTTAACATTTATACATTTCTAAAATGTTTAAATGTTAACAAAATAAAATATAAATAAACGAATTTAAATAAAAAAAGTTAAAAACTATTTTTGCTTATTTCCTTTTCTCTCCGCCTCAAATTGCACAAAAAATTTTACTGACCTTAATTTCTTTTCCTTCATGACGCCATGAACTAGAAGAAGAAAACTTGTAATTGATAAATAAATTCGAATTTGTAGATTTAAATTTTAATGATGCCTGGCATTGAACCAAACAAACATTTTGCAAAGCTGCCAAAGAAAGTTCAATTTAATATGTTTCCTGTCAATGTTTGTCGTCGTTTGGCCAAGTGCAAAAGTCTTTTAGACAGTTATTGGAGTCAGATGAAGAAAAATAAAACCAGCATAAAAGTAAAGAAAGACTGAAAATAAAATTTTACAAGTACTTCAAACATGAAAATTCTATATAAAATCAATGATAATAACAATGATGATAACAAACTCATTAGAGAATTCTGAACAATTCCAAAAATTCGAAAGCAAGAATATTATGGTTTGGGGGGTTGAATGGTAATGACCACAAACATATGTTTCCGTTTTATAAGTTGACTGATAGAATTATAAGAAACAACCATCCACACCCCCTTGGCAAATAATGATGACTTAATTGAATAAGTTTTTAAACACGAAATATTCAACGAAAATATTTTCCTTTTTTTGTTACTATTTAAATCCTTAAAAAGGTATAAATTGTAAAAAGGTGTTTAGCTCATTAAAAGCAGTTACATAATTTTTCCTGTCGAAAAATATTTAAGGTATTCTCTCCCTGGAATTTTATTTATAAGCCACAATAATATTGAATAGTTTTCAACACGTCATTATAATAAAATCATCATCATATGTTGCCGTAAAAGGTTAAGCGTAAAAGGAAAAGTAAACACAATTTTAATTAATGTGATGTTAAAATAAGAATTTTCAAGTCAAATTTGGACATGTGTTACAAACTTGATAAAAACACTTTAACGGCATATACTAAATGGAAAAATTTTATCTTATTAAAAATCCATTAAAACCATAATTAAAATTCATACTTTGTAAAAGCGAAAGACACATTAATTAAAATACGGAAAGAAAAATTGCACACTCAAAATATTATGTAGTTAAATTCAAACGAAAATTCAAATTAAAAACATAAAATTTATTTACATTTCATTTAAAACGAATGATTTTTTCATTAATTTCTAATTTTTTATTTATTGGACATCATATTCCTTAAAATTTAGTAGTTTTTACTTTTAAAAAATATATTTTAACCGACCAAAATCAAACTACATAACAAAATAAATACGGAAAAACATTATTTTTTGGTAGTTTGTTTTTTGAATAACAAACATAAAAAAAAATAACTATATTTTTATTAAATTTTAACAGTACGGAAAACGAATTTAATAACCCACATTCAGTTACTGTAATAATTTTATGAGTGCAGGTTACAAATTGTGTTGTGTTAAAACAAAAATTTAAAAGAAACAAAAATAATCTATAAACGGTTGAAGTAAATCTGTGGCATTTTGACAAAACATCTTAAGTCAAATTTAAAAAGTTGAAAAAACTGTTGTTATCCGTTCGAATTTTTATTCAAAAACATTTTTCTTTACGTTTTTAAAATTTTGTATTATTAACTAAATTTTTCTTTAATTTTGGTTTATTTTATTATAAAACAAAAATGATTCTTTCACCATTTTTTTAAAAAAACTTGTTTGCTATCTTATCTCGACTTAAGATATTTTGTCAAAATCCCACAGAAATTTAAAACTAAACTAGAGCTCCAGTAAAACTAAACTAAAACTGATCTAGAACTGCACTAGAACTGAACTAGAACTGAACTAGAACTAAACTAGAACCAAACTAGAGCTGAAATAGAAGTGAAATAGAACTGAATTAAATTTGAACTAGAACTGAACTGAACTAGAACTCAACTAGAACTAAACTAGATCAGAATTTGAGTTGAACTCAAAATAACAAATACAAATTTAATTGTTTAAAAATGTACCTACATGCTAAAGTTGTAAATATATATTTCTTTTTTACCATAAAAATACATTCTTAAATCTATATTTGGTTGTGCCGAATCTTTGATACCCTTCAACTAACGTAACGAAGCGTCTGAGACCACTCACCCACTAAAACTAATTATCAAATAGAATTAAAAAAAAATAAATATCTAATACTTCGAATACCAATTTCTTTATTTAAGCGGCAAATCAACACGCTAAAATGGAAAAAGCAAGTAAAAGAGGTATATTCGGCAATGCCGAATACTTATATAAGCGTAAGAACAGAAAGTTATAAACATAAATACCGCCCACTTTTTTCGGATATCTTATATTGGTATCAAAGCTATTTGTAATAAATTTTGTAACGTTTACTGCCACCGATCTATTTTGTATTTGTATGGGTGCTGCCACGCCCACTTATCGAATAACACCCACTTTTCGTCGGATTTTGTGTATAAGCAATCCAGCTATGTTCTACAGGTATGAAGAAATATATCTTATGCCACGCCCACTTCTCTAATTCCGCCCAGATATTTTGCCAGATATCATGCAATGACGTCGAAGGTATTTGTACCAAATTTGAATACTTGTTCTGTTATGGTTCTCCGGATATACAGAAATTTATTTTTTATTTGTATGAATGGTGCCACTACCATTTATCTAATCCTGGACATTTTTTTTTAAAGATTGTGTATTAATAACCCAGTTATGTGTACCAAATTTTGACCAATCTTAAGATATAACCCAGTAAAAAATGTGCTCCAAAAGGAGCAGGTTTTTTGTATAAATTCATTCCTCAAATCGCTTCAAACCTGCTGATGGGATGCCTGATTTTTATATGGGGTGTTCCCGGTTTGGAGGCTGACAATAAGCGCTTCTTTTAACATGCATACAAAGCACTCCAAAAGTGCTTTTTTAAGGGCTAACTAAATTAACATATTCATTAATATTTTGCTTTTACTTGTTTAAATGCCTTTTTATACCCTCCACCCCAATTAGTTGTGAAGAGGGTATATTAAGTTTGTCATTCCGTGTGGAACTTTTTTATTATTCATCTCAGACCCCATAAAGTATATATATTCTGGGTCCTTGAGTAATTCTAAGTCGATTTAGCCATGTCTGTCCGTCTGTCCGTCTGTTGAAAACATGCTCACTTTTGAACAACTCAAAAGAAATGAACAAACTTGGTGCCAAATTGCTTGTAGTTATCCTAAGCAGTTTGGGATTGAAATCCAGCAAAATTGGTTCAGTAGGACCAGAGCTATGAATCAAAATGTGGAACCACCACCTAAAAAAATTGATAATTTTGTTACAAAAAATAACATAAATGCTGGAACAAGGCACGGAATGAGATAAGATTTTGCAAAAATTTGTTTTATTTGACTGGAAATCACGCTGTTAAATTTCGTGAAGATCCGTCCATAGTACGCCTAAAACCGTAAAAAATAACGCTAGCGTAACAAAATTTGGTACGTCACAGTTTTTTTAGGACTAGAAATAACACTGTGAAATTTTGTGACTATCGGTCCATAATTTACCTTAGGCCCCATATAAACCCTACTAGCGGAAAACAGTTTAGTCGCCTAAAACCATAATTAATAACAAATCGTCATAGTTTAAGATAATAATAACATCATACAGATATTACTCCTTAGACATTCGAACTGTCGGTGGAGGGTATCAAAGATTCGGCTTTAAAACCTTCTTCGTGTTGCACTAAAATATAATCTTTTTTGTATATTTTATTCTTTATTTTTTCTGCTGTTTAAGAGCTCTCTAATTGAAGCGCTTGATTATCCGCTTTTTCTCTGTAGTTCTTCAAAAACCCAAATTTTTTTTACTGAGAAATAAATCTAATTTTTATGCCATGTCCACTTCTCCAATGCTGTCCACATTTTGTCGGATGTTGTGTATTGATAACCAAGATGCTTGTATCTAATTTCGAAACTTTGGCGCAAGGTTTATTTATATCAGGTAGTCTCGGAAAGCCAGCTGGTTATTTTTTATTTGCTTGTTTTGTGATACAAACTGTCAAATGTTCCATAGTAAACAAGTAAATAAGTTTTTTGTATTTATCTTTTGTCTTTTTTGTCTCTTTTCAACCCCTCTGCTATTTGACAGTTCGTATCATATAACAACAATAAAAAGCCCAGTTGTTTGTTTTATTCTACAATTGTTGTAATCTCGCGGCTACCTGCTATAAATATACCTTGCTTTGGCGCTTGCAATTCTATAGATTTACATTAAAAAAAAAAACAGCAACAAGGGATTTAAGGGTAAATTAAGAGGCAGTCGTGGTTTTTGGCCATCAGCCATCAGTGGACCGATAAGTTTGAGTTTTAACAGCAAACAATTTCGAACTATATGTGACATAAATATATACCTAGTCCCCATTATATTTGGGGTCGTCAAAAAAAGTCTTCGCAAAACCCATTTCAACATGCCCACGGACAAACGGCCGGACGAATATGGTTAAATCAACTTCATTGCTCATAACGCCCCAGTATTATATATACTTTAAAGACACTCAGTTAAATATTGTAGAAATTACAAACGGAATGAAAATCTTTCATATTCCCTTTCCACCTGAGGTGAAGGGTATAGAAATAAAGCCATTCATTTTGCTACTTTATGTTGCAACTAATTCTCTTGTCTAATAATAACCTTAAATAAACCTTTCAAAATGACCATAAATAAATGCCTTCTCAAACTTTTAAATTTAATCATCATTTAAACTCTATAGTTACCCATAATTACAATGTTACTTAGTTTCTTCTTTCCCAGCACTCCTCCTACACATTGACCCAAACACTTTAAACTTTGTAAATGTTTACCTAAAATCGTAGGAAACAAAAAAAAAATTAAGGTTAATCACTCCCCCTTTCCCTGTCATTTGCTGTTGCTAAAGCACGTCTAAATAGTAAAGTTTAAAGAAAACAATGAAAAAACAAAAAAGATTAATGTATTGACCAATACAATGTACATCCATTTAAGCATTCATCCGTCCATCTATACATTTATTTATCTTGCTATCTGTGCAAGCAATTCTGCCATTCAAGCAGGAGTATAACACACGCAGACAGTCGGACAGACGGACCTTCATACATACATACTTGCATTATAATGCATTTATTTCCTGTAACAAACTAGAAAGAAGAATATTTTCAGTTGAAAATATTTTAACTGTTAGACAAGAAGACATTTAACCCCAGGGATGTTGATCACAAGCACACACGCACACACACACATATAAAAACGACAGCATAAGAGAGAGAGTTAGATTACAACTGCATTCAAACATAACAGCATCTCTCAGAAGCAGGGGCAGGCAGTAAGAGATATTAATGAATTAGAGAATTGGTTTGTTCGCCCTAAAGAAAAGATTTGTTTATTTTTCGTATTATTCTCAATTGAAACTGTTCAGCAGATTTGTGTTGTTTGAACACCTTCGTGAGCTGACTTATAAGAATGCCGTTCCTTGCTTTTCGTTCATTTTTGTATATGTGTATTACAAAGTATATCTGTGTTTTCATTTAAGTGTATTTCGTAGTTTACAATATTTACTATTGTAACCTCAGCTGTTGTATCCGCATATTTTAGTAAACATTTGCACAGGGACAACATCCTGGCAACAAACAAACAACAAAAAATTGTTAAAATTTTCCCATACATCAAATATAATACAGATGTAGGTACATTCATATGTGTTAAATGTGAGCGTATTTGTATTTAAGCTCAACATAAAAATTTTCATTTACACACAAGTTAAATAAAACTACATGTGTATCTTGTTGCTGATACATCAGCAGTGATTGAATAGGAAAGAAAAAACAAAAAAAGATTTTGTAAGCGAAAAAATATATACTCTTCTGCAAAATACTGATGGTTGTTAAGGACTTTGTGCTACGTAAACAGCAGCGTGCCAGCCGCCTCTTACTAAATCTTGACTGTTATTGCGTTTGTAAATGTTACGTGTGTCTATTGTGAAATTGATTGATTTATACTGATAACTTCAATTACACCCGATACCTAAATTGGCAATTAGAAAGAGTTTAAAAGTCAGAAATTGGATTGCATCAAGCAACTAAATTAAGAATTTCGAAAACCTAAGACTTTTTACAAAAATAGTAATTTTCCTTTACTCTACTTATTTACATTTTTATTCTACTTTGCCAGACACAATGACTACTGCCGCAGATGTGATGAGGAAAATGAGGAGGACATAGAATATCTTTTCGGTAACTGCTCTGCACTGGCGAGAAAGCGAGTGGCTGAAATGAAATCTGCCACCTTTGACGGATTGTATGATATTTGCAGCGTGGAACTGTAGCGCATTTTAAACTTAGCAAGAAGTTGATTTTACAGTGGAGGTTCTATTTAGGGGAACTCCATGCTATCACAATGGATCAGTGGGTCTAAGTTTGTCAGATGGATATTAACAGCCATTTCTACCTAACCTAATTAAACTTTAGTTTTTAGAACTAGTCTCTAGTTCAAAATGTAAAAAAATTTATTTCTGGTTTCGTTTATAGTTTAGATTCGAATGCAGTTCCATTTAATCTTTTTAATCAGTTCTTGGGTTTATTTGTCGGTCAATATTTAGTTCAGCTTTTGGCACAGTTCTTGTTTCTGTTCTAGTTCAGTTTTTGCTTAGTTCCAAAGCTAATTTCAGTTGCAATTTTATTTGTAGTTCGAAATTAAGTTTCAATTCAAGTTCTAGATTTAAATTAAATTTTAGTTCAGGTTTTATTCTTTTCCAGTTTTGCTTTAGTCCGAGTTCTGTTCTAGATCTGTTTTAGTTCTGTTCCAGTTCAGTCCCAGTGCTGATCTAGTTCTGTTCTTGTTTTGTTCTGCACTTGTTCTTGTTATATTCTAGTTCTGTTCTAGTGCTCTTCTATTTCTTTATAGTTCTGTTCTAGTTCTATTCTAGTTCTAATTTAGTCCTGTTCCAGTCCTGGAATAGTTCTGTTCTTATTTTGTTCTGTACTAGTTCTAGTTTTGTTTTAGTTCTGCCGTATGTCTGTTCTAGTTCACTTCTTTTTTTAATGTTTTTCCATTTTTTAAAACAATCCGGATGTATTTTATTTATATGTGTAAGTGTTGAAATGGTTGTGTGCACCCAGCAAGCACAGAGGCTGGATTTCAAATTGAAAATAATTTGAAAACAAACCTTTTCTCAAACGACAACCGCTTGATAAATATTTGAAAATCATTCTTTACGAAAAGGGGAATTTATGTTTAAATTGAGATTTCTTTTTATTTTTAACTTGCTTTGAAACGTTATCCTCAAATGTGGATTTTAATAGAAGAATTGATTTAAATTGAAAATGATTTGAATTTCAACCTTTTCTCAAACTACAAACGTTTGATACAATCTTGAAAATCATTTCAAAACCATAGCATTTTTAATAAAAAGGGGAAATTACTTTCAAATTGAGAAATGTATTTGTTTTAAACTTGCTTTCAAACGTGATTATCAAATGTTTTCAAATGTGGATTTTAATAAAAAGTTGAAAATAAATGAAAAAAATTTTTTTTTAAATTCAAATTCATTTTTTATTAAACTAAACTGTCAGCTTAACATTCGGCACCAAAGTTAAAAGCTGAAATAGTGTTCTTTTCGTGCTCGGAATCTTAGAATGAGGAAATACTTGGCTTCTTTTTATTTAAAAGATTGTCACATTCAACTTTAATCGCCATTTTTTTAATGTTTACATTTTTTTTCGATTAAGTGTTGTTGCCAAATTTATTTTAGATTTGAGAATACCATTTGATAATAATTTGATAGCAATTTTATATCATATATGTATATATATTAATTGATAAATCATTATATGTCAAAAATTAACATTCAAATCATTATCAATTTGAATTCTAATGTTTAAATCAAACAATTGAAAAAGTTTTGAGAATTGTGTTTGATGTCAAATGATAAAGTCATTTCATATCAAAGGCTTGACTTTGTGTTTGTTGGGTAACCATCAGTCAGTTTGCATGCGTGTTTGTCATTTACAAATGGAAATGCGTAACAGGAAATTGTTTGTTTTATTTATTTCTTTCCTTAACACATAAAATTTTATTTATTTATATTTACTTTATTACAGATTTTCAAAATCTTTAAGCTTGAACTGCTTGATATGGGAAAAAGTAGAAAATTTCCAATGATTTAATTTAACAAAAGATTTTCGATTTAGACATGTTTCAGTTGTTTGTCGAATAAAGTCAATTTTTAAAATGATTTATAATGGTTTTTAAATAGCAGACATGAAATCAAATTAAGTTTGATGTCAAACAAAGATTTTCGTTAAATTATTTAGAGAAAATATGGGTTTTTAAATATTTAGATGCTTGATAAAAGTAAATGTATACCTATATTGTAAGTCATTTTAAGGGCTTTTAATATTTCACCACACTTTGCATGAAATTGAGGACAATTTGAAGGTAAATAAATGTACATTAAAAATAAATAATAAGAAATTTTTTTAAAAAGGGGAGGAAAATAAAGAATGTCCTTTTCTAGAAAAAAAAAACACGTTTAACAATTATTAAATATAGTTTTAACTTTGAATTTTTAAATTCCCAAAAATATTTAAAAAAAAGCAATATTTGTTTCTAAATATTATTTTTTTCAAATACATTAAAACTCGTGTTCGTTTTTTAAATTCCCAAAAAATTTCGATAGAATACCCAAAATCCACAGCCATAATATGCGAAGTTTTTTTTTCTCTTAAAATTCTATATTTTTTAATTTTGTCTTAAATTTATTAATTTTAATCAAATATGATACAAATAGAGTTTTGCTTTTATTAAACAAAAATCAAAATGCCTCAAAATCCCAGGCAATATTAAAATAGATTTAGCATTTATTCTAAAAAAAATAGCAATTCTATTAAAACTAATTTATTAATAGTTTTAACTTAAATCTAGTAAAAAAATAAATATAATAAAAAAACCTTTTTAAAATGTTCATTTCTAAAATTATTTAACAAAGTTCAAAAAATACAAAAGTTTTGAATTTTATAACAGTTTATTCCCAAAAAGTTTTGTAAGAAATTTTACAAAATCCCAGAAATTGAAAACAGTAAGAATGAATTTCTTTTAATATCTTAAGAAACATATTTTTTTTTTGCATTTTTCAAGATTTTGCATCAAAATGACTTAATAAATTTTATACAATAGTTCCCCTTAAAGCTTATTGCCTGTTTAAACATGTATCCCTGCTACTCCTTTTCCCTATAACTTTCTGTTTTCTCCTTTTTTTGTTCACAAAACCACTGAAAAGTAAAATTTAATCAATGTCCCATTAATTACAACTTAGTCTGTATGCAACTTTGCATACATTTTTATATTTTTGTACCAAAACCACAGCAAAAGTACCAGACTTTGCGTGTGTGTTTTTAAGTTTTAATTACATGTTTTCCCTGTAACCGAAATAACATTGTTTAACACTTGTCGTTTTTTTTTGTTGCTGTTGTTGTTTTAGTTAAACCACAGACGGTATTGTTTACATGTTACACCAACCACAACACCAACTTCAGCAACATAGACCAGGCAATATAAATAAATAATGAGGTAATAGTGTGGCAACACTCTTAAATCAGCTATTTATTGCTCTGTGAAGAGAAGCGAGATTAAAAGTGCAGTTAGAAGAAGTTAAAATATGTTTAATGGATATGAGCTCATATGTTAACGTTTTAATGAGAAGGGCATGGAGTTGACAGGTTAATCTCGGATTATTTATTTTTTTTAACAAAACACATAATTATCAAACAAATATAATTATGTATATATTTCGTGAAAAAAACACCATCATGAATATATAGATTGAAGTTAAAAAAAATATACATTTTGTTCAAAGTTGCTCATTTTACGATAAGTAAAATACATTCCTGAACATACGAGTTTTAAAAATTACAATTTAAAACATTTTTTAGAGCTTATAAAAGTTCAGGACAAATTTTTCACTATTTATTTTTAAATTTTACGCCAAATTTAAGGCTATTTTAATAAAATAACTTAATTTATAAAATTCCCAAAATCGTTTTTAAATATTCCCGAAATCCCCGATAAGGAAATTTTGAGTTTTTTTTTACAAGTTACATTACTAATGCAATTAAGCAAATTTTCAAAAACAAAGATTTGTCTTAAATTCCTAAAAATAGTTAAAAAATTTCCAAAATACCAATATGCAAAAACCAAATTTTTGTTTATTTTTTTTTATCAAAATAATATGTGCTTATACATTTTTTAATTGAAATTGGGACTTATGTTTTTGGAAAAACTAATTACAAAAATTTTTTGGAAACATTTTCAAAATCCCAGTTATATAAAAGTTACATATGTATGTAGATATTTATTTCAAAATCTTATTTTTTAAGCTCAATTTTAAAGAAATGTTTTCATTTTTTTACTTATTAAGCAAAAATTTAAGTTCCTAAAAATGTTGGCAAAAATGTCCAAAATCCCATATGTAAAATTGTTGGCTTTATATTAAAAACCTTGAGCTAGAATGCGATTTATAATATTTATAAAATAAGTTTAAGGTAAAACAACATCTTTTTTTAAAAAGAAAAACTAATTCCAAACAATATTTTCAAATTTCCAAAATCCCGGTTTTAAAAAATATTTGACTGGAAATAATCAGAACAAATAAGCAAAATTTTTGAAAAATTAAGTGGATTTGAAAGTTTTTGTACCCCAAAATAAATATTTTTTAACTTTAGTAAGATTTGTGTTCTTTGCTTAAGCAGAAAAGAAATACTCAACAATTCTTCCAACAAATTTTGCGTTGATTGATTGCACTGGCCAATTAATCAGGAATTATTGTAAACGTGTAGCAATCCAGGTATAAAAAAATCAAACTTTTTTGTTCACAAGAAGTTAAATAATGGAAGTGGCTGTTTGTTATTAAAAAACTAAAATAAAAGAAACAAAAGTAAGGAAATTTGCTCAATCACCAAAAAAGAAATCGTCATTAGTAAAAATCTTGCAAACGTGATTTATATTGTATTCTGCAATTTGTTTTACTACTCGTACAACCAATTGTCATCATCAGGGAAATAGATTTTATTTATTAATAAAATAAGAAAAGGGTGGGGAAAAAGGAGGATGAGTTTTTAACCAGAAACAAAACAAATTTTAATATTGGATACTAATAGAAAAATATGTTAAAATTTTAAAAAATGTTTGGGGGTACAGGAAATTTTGTTTAAAAACTAAATTTTTTTTGTGTTCTGCAAATCATTTAAGAAATTTTTTGAGATTTTTTATATACAAATACGAAAATCAATAAAGGCTTAATTTTTTTAAAAACTCAGTTTTTTATTGCAACATCTTAATATTAATTAAAATAATAACCCGGGAAATTTGAAAAAAGTTTTTGGGAATTTAGGGAAACTGTTCTAAAAATTTATAAATTTATAAAAATACGTTAAAAATTAAAATTTGTTTAATGCAAAATAAAAATAAATTTTGTGTTAAGGAAAAATTTCCAAAAAAATTAAAAATCCTTTATCTATAATTAGTATTGTGGTTATTTTGTTGAACTATTTATGGGGTTCGAGCCCCAGCCCCGTCAAGAATGAAAGATTATCAATAACAATTTTAATTAATTTTCATGTTGTAAAATTCCTTTATCCATTTTAGAAATTTTAATAAGCCTTCTTATGGCGATTTCTTTTCTGAGAAAAATATGTTACAGTATATACATGCAACATTTTCTAATGTTACCTATAATTACTGGAAGTGCTTTTATTAACAACTATTACACTTTCATAACACTGCTTTACAAATTTTTAATTTGGAAAAATACCAAGAACACCACATGCCTAGATAAGTTAATTGGGACCTCCTGAACACGAAAATCGCTGTAATTTTTTTTTAGCTTTGGGTTTGAGTGGGACCATACACCGAAAAACACAAAAGTACCGTTATCTTAAAAACGGTACTTAGGAAAAAAAATTACAGCGATTTTCGTGTTCAGGAGGTCCCAATTAACTTATCTAGGCATGTGTTGTTCTTGGTATTTTTTGGCTATAAACAAGTGTAATTAATGTACTACATGAGCGATTTTTAAAGCTATTTGAGCGGTTTCTGCACGCTATTATGGCTTGGAAACAAATATTGACATAACTAATGGCTTAGCAAAATTAAAACTATTATAAAATAAATAAAATTTTTTTGATTTTAATGTGTAAATTTATTTATATTTTGTTTTAAAGCTATTTTTTACAAAATTATGAGCGGTATGAATTATGACAAACAAAATAAAACACTGGTTGTACAAATATAGAATTAAGTACCAAAGTCGTAATACAGGGCAGTTTGAACACCTTAAGTTAAAGTAAGGGTAAAATATGCATCATGTCTTGCATGTTTTTTATCAACATATTTACAAAAGAACTTGAAAATTTTTCCCACAGTTGTATTTTTTGTACAAACGAACACAAAATTGTAGAATATGTAACATCAATGCAACATATTTCTCAGAAAAGAAATCGCCATTAAAGTTTTAAACGTTTACACTCAAAATATTATGTAGTTAAATTCAAACGAAAATTCATTTTAAACAACTTAAAATTCACTTAAAAAAACGGATCATTTACATTTCATTTAAAACAAATGATTTTTACATTCATTTTTAAATTTTTTATTTTTTGAACAGCATATTCCTTAAAATTGAAAGATTTTTACAATTAAAAAATATATTTTAAAAGACAAAAATCAAACTACATAAAAAAATAAATACGGAAAAATATTATTTTTTGGTAGTTGGTTTTTTGAATAACAAACATAAATGTTAAAAAATAAAATTATTCGAAAAATAACTATATTTGTATTCAATTTTAACAGAACAGAAAACGAATTTAATAACCCACAATCAGTTACTGTAATAATTTTATAAGTGTAGAAATTTGAATTTAATTCCTTTAATTTGTTTGGGCCTGGTGGTAAATTTGGGAATTTAAAATTAGGAAATATAATTTAAAGTATGTATAAACATGTTTCAAGCAAAAGTTGGTTTGTTTGACAACATTTTTCAAGTCTGGAATTTTGCAATTTTTTAATTTTCTTTGGGAACTTAAGTACCTAATGTTTTTTTTTTTAAATTTGATTAAAAATATTTGTAAAACACAAACTTAGAAAATTTAAAGATGGCACAATATGTTTTCTAGAACTAACAAATGTTCGATTTTAAATAACAATTGTTATTATGTCACCCTTTTGCCATTTATTTTGCAACTTCATGTTAACGAAAATTAACGATTTCCAAATAATAAATAACAAAAAAAGAAAACCCTTTTTTTTACAAAACTTACTCAGCCAACCAGCAAAATACTAAAAACAATAACCGCAAAAAAATGATGATGTTGGGGAAAAAAGAGTAAAATCATGTAGAGTGCTATAAGGCAAAAGTTTTTCCCAAAAAAAACATAAAACAAAAAAAAAAACCGAAACATTTCTTCCCCAACTTATCTACAAAAAAAAAACTTGGTTTTGTTAACAAAGCAATCATTTTACAATTTACAACTACAAAGGAAAACAAAAACAACAAATAAAGAGAACAAAATAACACAACAAAATACTCAGCACCAGCATAAAACCAGCAATAACTACAAAAACAGAAAAAAGAACAAACAAGTACAAGATGAAAATCACAACCACAACAATCATTCGAGAGTAGAATGCAAAGATAACAACATGCATAAACAGGGTAACCCCTTGTGCACTTAAGTCGCAATTTCGCCCCTTTTTGGCGGTCTGCGACTTTTTGTGAGACTTTTTTTTTAATTTGTGGCGTGTTAAAAAAAGGCAAAATTTTTTAACAAAAAATCATCCAAGGGATAAACAGCGATCAAGTCTGTCATCGTCGTTAAAATATTTATTTAAAGCTACATATCAACAAATTATTCTTCGTTTAAGGCTAGTTTACACTATCACTCAAGTCTTACGTATTCCATAACACTTTGTGAGATAAAAATCTAAGGAGTTTTGTTGCAAATGTCAAAAAAATCGAATGTAAAATTACAGTTTGTAGTCACACTATCAAACATGAACAGGCTTTTGTTAAAATGCAACCCTGATCAAATCAAAAGTATTATTGCTATGAAAAATTTCAAAGAACTATGAAGTCATATGGGATCAGGATTCCCAACGTTTTTTGTGTCAATTAAAGTACATTGATTATTGAAGGTTAAGAAAAAAAGTACAGAGTATAAATATAAAGTAAAATTAATTTCTTTTTATTGTTATATTTAAAATCGTTTTTTTATTGCTTTTCGCAAGTTTTGTCAAACAATTACACTGTGCTAGAATTTGACACTTTTTTTTTGAGACAAGCCGGGCAACTGGCGCTTTAACCTAACTCGGGTACGCTGAATCCAATATCGGTTCAAAAACAAACGGTTCAGTGCGCAGTCGTTTTAGAAACATAATTTTTTTTTGGCAAGAAAAATGATTTTTTAACCAACATTTCGAAATTTTTGTTTGATAAAAATCTATAACAAATTCCAGATATGCTCCTAATTTTTTCCAGACATATAAAAACAAAGCTTCAAACAAAACAAGCTACGTATATATAATAAATGATTAAAATCTGTTAAGAACTTTTGATTTTATTTACAAAAGTCCAAAAGCTTTAATTAACTTCAATATTTCATAAAACGCAAAATTTGTATGGGAGCCCCCTTCAGAAGTGGTGATAAGGGGCAAGTATGTCTCGAGAAATTGTTAAGGCGACTCCTTGGCTGTTATGGTACGTTTTTTTCAATATATTTCTAGTCTGTATTAAACATTTTGTATGGGAGCCCACTTAAGAAATGGACATTTTGAAATTTTGTTTTAAATGTTAGTTAAACGAGTCACTTTTGTTCTCGCAATCTAGAAGCAGGCAGTAATTTGAAAGAGTTTTGCACTCGTGTTTTGAAAACAGGCAGTTATTGTAATCAAACAAAACAAGCAAGTGAAAAAGTGCTGTCACATAATTTTTTTTTGAAAAATCGCCCTGCCAATATAAAAAAACATCAACAAATGGCTCTGACTAAAATTAATTAGTTGTTCTTTTGTTTTTCTAAAAAAAAACTTGTACAATAAGTATTATAGTTTTATGACTAATAAAACTCTGACTAATATAACCTGAATCTATTTTGAATTCTAGATAAATCTTATCATGCGAAATAAAGTATTTTCGCGTACTTTATTATTCTCATAAAGTATAGAGTACAATTACTCGAAATAACGTACAATACTTTATTATAACGCACGTTGGCAAGCCTATATGCGATGTCAAATTTTATTCGTAATATAAGAAATTTTCATAATACATTGCATTCACACTGTCACACTTTTGCATATTGCTTAAGTTGTAAACTTGCCTTAAGCAACAAGGCTTTATACTAACGGGTGAGTTTTTAGCCGTTTGGGTTTGGAAAAAAAATCATGATAAACTTGCTAAAGTGAATGAAATATTTATTTGGTGCAATAAATAAAAGCCTGCCATTTACTTTTTAAAGATTATTTCATGTAAATGTTTTTCGAGGCTACACTGTAGGTGGTCCATCCGTGGGCTCAAATTTTGTCACACTGTTGTTATGTTGTCTTTTAGGGCTGAAATTGTGGCTGGCTTGCCCCTGTACACGAGAGACTGCACGTTTCCCCACAAACAATAGTTTGGTGGGGTCAAATCGCATGAGCTTGGCTGCCAGTGGACCGTTCAAAAACATTAGGTTATTTGCTCGCCTTTAAATGGACGTAATTTCCCCACATGTAACGAAATTTTTGTTTACACTGAAAAATCATACTTTATATTTTTTGATACATTGGCATGGATAAATTTTTAGACAGTTCTTTTGAAAATTTCTACAGAGATAAATACAAACGCATACATACCTATATAAAAATATTATCCAAAAAGTTATTTAAAAAGCACGAATAACAGAATCTTTTAAAGTTATTTAAAAACATCAAAAATTAAAGCAACAAATTTTTAAATTGTTTCGGAAAATTTCAAAACAAAGCTACATGTCTTTTAGTTTGACTCGTTTTATGTTTGTTATGTTTAATGATACGGTTTTTATAAAAAAAATCTTTAAAAAAGTTCTGCGACTTTTATTTTTTTTAAACGACTTTTTTGTGCGACTTTTAGTGTTACGTTTTTTTGAATTTCTAATGGTAACCCTACTCACACACATCCAGGAGAACATAAAAATATGTTTAAATGTAAACAAAGAATTTTTTACAACAAAAAAAAAAAAAAAACAAAAAACACTACAACATTAATAGAGAGTGTACCAAAACTTTATAAAACAAAACTAGAAAAAACATGGCCTGCAAAAAAAAACAGTAAAAACTACAAATTAACGCGGGAGTAACAAAATAGTTTGTTTTGCCACTCTCACATTTACACTCATATATAAATATTAAAAACCCAAACCAGCCCTGCAAATAATATTAGACCACCTGATCCATTTTGATAAAATGGACTACTCTATTGACTGGTCCGATGTAATGCAAGCATGGACCATGTCATTGTTAAAAAGTGTTTGTAGTGAGACGACATGTCTTCGTTTTTAAACGACTTCAAAACTAATCCTCTTGTGTATACCATGGAGTAGTTTAAAAACTACTCCTTAGTAGTCCAAAGGTGGGCTATATGGTCCTCCCCTAGGACATCGTAATGTTAAATAGACCTTGGTTTTTCCATACGTTTGGGTTACTTTTGGACTAGTCCTGGTCCCTTGTGGACTACTCTTTACACGCGTGTTTGGACTGGTCCTATTAATTGCAGGGAGATTTCAAATGGAAAAACAAACAAAACTCGTAAATAGCGTAGTTTTTGTTGTTACTATTGTATTATTGTAATAAATGGCGTAGTGTTCTTTAATATTTTGTTTGTTTCCGTTTTTTAAGGTGCATAAAAAAGTGTTGTCAACAAGGTATAAATTTCATATAACTTTCTTCATCCGTATAATTTTCCTAACTAAAAGAAGAAAAATAATAAAACTATGTACAAAATAAATGGCAAGATAACAACAAATTTCTTTTAACAAGTACAGAAAAAGACACAATACCTTTTTTTTAGGGGCAAGAAAACAAAAGAAAGATTAAAATCGCAATACCGTGTAAAAGAAAGAGAAGAACACTAATAAATAGTTAAGAGCCATTGTTGGGGGGTTTTATTTATTTATTTATTTATTATTTTTTATTCAAAATGTAAGGTTATTTTGTATAAGTTTTTAACCTAAAAAGAACCATTGTTATAAAGAAAAGTGGAAATAAACAATAGAAAACAAATTTTTATTTGAGATACTGATAGAACAGATATAAAAAAAAAAAAAAAAAAATTAAGTAAAGGACAATTATTAATATTTTAAGTAGAAAGTTCTTAATGCAAACATCTTAATAAAATTAATAATTTAAAAAGTTTGTAAATAATAATAAAAAAAAACAGCTTTAAGCTTCGTTCACAATCAAAAAAACATTTTCACGTGGTGTTCATAATAGAGCAACAATTTCTTTTGTAACTACACACATTTTGCATCAAGAAACTGTTTGCAAATTTTGTAAACATTTTGTTAAAATTTTCATTCAAAACTAAATAAAATTATTTTAAACCTCAGAAACAATTTCATAAAAATTGTTGCTGAAGTTCTAGTTGACTCAACTTTAGTAACATTTTTAAAAAAAATTTAGTTACATTTTAGTTCTAAAAATGAAAGGAAAATAAATGAAATACTTTGGGAAGAAAAAAGATAGAAGAAAAAACGAAATTGTATTTTTGATTGTGAACGTAGCTTTAATCAAGGGCCGGAAAATGATTTTTTATTTTGTTTCTAAAAATATTTATTGTGCAAGTTTAAAAAATTCTACATTTTACAGAAAATAAAAAAATTTTACAGAAAATAAAATAGTTTTGAAAAAAAAGCCGTCGAAAAAAATGATCAAAATAAAGTTTTTGAAATAAAACGTTTTCTTAAAAACATAAAAAAACAAAAACAAAATTATTTTATTTAAGTATTGTCATAAAAATTTCATTATTCAAAACAAAATTAAATAAAATTTATGAAGAGGTTTCTGAGAATACATACATACATATTTCATTTTTGAAAAATACATACATAGAAAAAAAGAATTCTAAAAAAAACGTTTTAAGAAATATCCCAGCAAACACAGATATACTCCATATGTTTTGCCAAACGTATTGCCTGGATGAAAAATATTATTGCGGCAATAATCGATTTCGTATTGCGGAAGATACTTCTTTCGGGAAGAAACGTGGCTCGATAGCAATACGAAAGCGATTCTTCTAGATGATAAACAAGCAATATTGCCAGATAACCACTTATAAGCAAATAGGAAGATATCGCCAAAATATCATAAGGATGATAAAAAGAAGAATTTGCATTTCAAAAAACCACACATTTTTATTTTAAATAAAATTGCTTATTTTATAAAATATGTATAGTTAAAAATAATACAATTTATAAATAATATAAAGTTATTGAGTTATTGAGAAAGAATAGAGAACATTATCTTTATTTACCCCATGAACGACACTTGAGTTTAATCTTTCTTCATTTTTCGTAAAAATTTGGTCCATAAATTTTGCAGCTTGCCTGTCTCTTGCCTTCTTCTCTAATATCTGAAATATTTGTTAACGTGGAGAATACGCTCTTTTTATATATTGTTTTAAATATATAAAATGTAATGGATGTATAATTATAAATAATTTAAATTTTTTCCTGTCTATATTTTGTATTTTTTTTAAACTTTGATTATTTTCTTCTAGATGACAATTTTGGGATATTGCTAAACTATTGCTTTAGATGATATCTTCCATTGGTTTGCAGGGATTTTTCAACAAAAAAAAAGTTTTTTGAAAATTTGTATTTGTGTGTTTTTTTTACAAAAAAAGTTTTTGCTTTTTTTGAAACTATAAATTTTGTTTTCAAAGAAATTTGTTTTTCTTTTTCGTTTAAATTTTAAACACAGAAAAACAACACAGCGGTAACTAGAATGAGTAAAGAGGCCTAATAGAAGGCCTTATTTATCAGTCACAAGCAGTCAGAAGCCCTTCTCGCCGCATTCCATACTTATTTATTTTTTACACAGGTTGTCATTGGGCGCAAGGCCTTCCACACTTCCTTTAAAAACAACTTCGATGCCTTCCCATCGAAGGTCACTAAGAATAAAAAGTAAATAAAACTGAACACCTTCCTTTCTCCCTTCTCAAAGAAGGGAGTAGCGAATGTGTACTGAATATTTCAGAAGGTCTTTTGAAAAGAAGTTTATACCTTCTAGAAGGCATACTTCTGAAGGCAGGATATCATGCGAAGCGAATCTTTTAGAAAGGAGTATAGAGGCCTTCAAAAAGGCCTGCCACTTGCAGTCCTTTCAATATTTACCGCTGGGAATATTCTTTTTTTTCACACACAAAAATTTTTTATTTAAAAAATAAAATTTTATTTTGTGTTTTCCGTTTGTAAAATCCGGTCCTTGGCTTTAATCTTTAAAAACTAGTTACTTTTTAAAGTTTTTTTTTTTTTTAATATTTTTAAATAGGCTAATAAAGTTCATCAAATTTAATGTTCATTAAATTATTATAAATAGTTCAACAAAATAACCACAATACTGATTATTGTTAAAACTAAGGCACGAGCTCTATGTTTGAATTTGTCCTTCAAGTTGTACTGAAAAAGGTCAACAAGAAAACGAAAGACAAAAAAATGAAAAACAAAAACAAATAATGTACTTTGAGCTTCAAGAAGAATTCTTGACAAAAGTACGAAAAAGCAGAAGTAAGGAGAAAACATGTTAAAATAAATTAAAATAGATAATCATTCAAAAAGCAAATTTCGATCTACCAAAGATTAAAATACAATTTGGTTTAAGGATTGATGTTTGACTATTGACGTCAGCAGTCGTCGATGGCTGCGAGTGTTAAACGGCAAGCCCTCTGAGGAGATTGAGTGGTTGCAATCGAAACATGTCAGGGTAACCTGTCCGTAAAAACGCCTGGGTTCGAGCCCAGCTTCAGTCAAGAATGAAAAATTATCAATAAATTTTAATTAATTTCATGTTGTAAAATTCCTTTCTTCATAAAAATAATTTAATGAAAATTAAATTTGATGAACTTTAGCTTAATTAAAAATATTAAAAAAATTGGATTAAAAACCATAAATAGTTCAACAAAATAACTACAATACTGATTATTTTTTTTTTTTTTTATATTATTTCTTTAGTTATGCGAACTATTGGCACTTTTCCCTGGATTCAAATAATTTATCGAATTTTTCAAAGATGTGTTAAGGGGTTTTTTATTCAAGGCCTTCCATCCAGGGTTCTAATCCCCGCATTCGATATCTAGTAAGCTGTCGTATCGAGTAAACTATCGCATACGATACACTAACGGATCGAATGAAAACTCGAGACATGTTATGTCTTTGGCTACTCGATATCGAATGCTATCATCTCAAATTACGATACATTCGATAACGAGTGTCATGATACCAAAACAAAAAATTTCGATAAATTTAGCTCAACATCTATGCGGTAGTTAGACGATTTTGAAAATGGCACAAGTACCAAGCCTATTGAAAATGGGCCGAATCGTAGGATCATGAGGGAAGATAGAAGGAAATTTCTGCCTCTCAAAACTTTAAATCATAGATAGAAATTTATTTATATTGGCACATAAGCTATGTAGTTTTTCAAAAAAAGGATCACAAGGGGAGGTAGGGGTCAATTGCTGCCTTTCACAAACTTTCAACCCGATTTTCATGAAGTTTATAAACATAGATAAATCCATATTTATATGGACACATAAGCATGATGTGTTTTTAAATACTGTGGTGTAGGGTATCATATGGTCGGGCTTGATCGACTATACTTTTTTAATTGTTTTTCTTTTTAATTGAAGTATGTATTGCTGTATTTATTCTCTTGTTAAATTTTTTTTGAAATCATTGATTTTCAATTTAATTGATTTTTTTTAGTTAGTTTTTTTTTAAGAACAATTGTGATTTTTTAGTTAAACTTTCAATTTTCAATTTGAAATTTTGATATTTAGTTAGGCTTGAGTTCATCAAATTTAATTTTCATTAAATTATTTTTACTGAAGGAAGGAATTTTTATTTATTAATTTCAAGCGAATTCGGCAGATTAAGATTATTTTTTATTATCTAGACGATTTCTTTAATGGTTTATTTTTCTAATTTTTTTTTGTAGTTTCTGTTTGATATTTTTGGTGGATTTTAAATATCTTGTTTTTAATTTTAGTGGTTTTTAGGAACAGTATATTTGTAAACTTTTTTTTTCAATGTTAATGTTTATTTCAAGTATTTTGCTTTTTATTTGTTTTTTTTACCTTTAAAGAAATTGTTACCAGTTTTTTTAAATTTTTATATTATTTTAGTTAAGATTTCAGTGTTTTTGTATTGATATTTTAGCTTTTTTTTTTCAATGTTTAAGGGTAATAACCACAATTAGTTGTGAAGAGGGTATATTAAGTTTGTCATTCCGTGTGAAACTTTTTTATTATTCATCTCAGACCCCATAAAGTATATATATTCTGGGTCCTAGAGTAATTCTAAGTCGATTTAGCCATGTCCGTCTGTCTGTACGTCTGTTGAAAACACGCTCACCTTCGAACAACTCAAAAGAAATGAACAAACTTGGTGCCAAATTGCATGTAGTTATCCTAAGTTATCCACTTAAAAAAATTTTAATTTTGTTACAAAAAGTAACATAAATGCTGGAACAAGGCACCGAATGAGATCAGATTTTGCAAAAATTTGTTTTATTGGACTGTAAATCACGCTGTTAAATTTCGTGAAGATCCATCCATAATTTACCCTAAGCCCCATATAAACAGTACTCCCGAAAAACAGTTTAGTACGCCTAAAACCGTAAAAAATAACGCTACCGCAAACAAATTTGGTACATGACAGTTTTTTTAGGACTAGAAATAACACTGTGAAATTTCGTGACGATCGGTCCATATTTTACCTTAGGCCCCATATAAACCCTACTACCGGAAAACAGTTTAGTACGCCTAAAACCGTAAAAAATAATGCAATCATAACAAATTTTGGCTCGTCACAGTTTTATAGAACTAGAAATGATACTGTGAAGTTTCGTGAAGATCGGTCTATAATTTACCCTAGGGCCCATATAAACCCTACTCCCGGAAAACAGTTTAGTACACCTAAAACTGTAAAAAATAATGCAATCATAACAAATTTTGGCTCGTCACAGTTTTATAGAACTAGAAATGATACTGTGAAGTTTCGTGAAGATCGGTCCATAATTTACCCTAGGGCCCATATAAAACCTACTCCCGGAAAACAGTTTAGTACACCTAAAACCATATTTAATAACAAACGTCTCAGTTAAAGATAATAATAACATCATACAGATATTACTCCTTAAACATTCGAACTGTCGGTGGAGGGTATCAAAGATTCGGCACAGCCGAATATAGCACTCTAACTTGTTTTCTTTCATTTTGACGGTTTTTTAATTTCATAGTTTTAATTTTGACGTTTTTTTAATTTCATATTTTTGCTTTTGGCGTTTTTTTTACAAATTGTTGGAATTTATTTTTTGAAAATATTTTTTAAATTATTGAAGGCTTTTAAATTGCTATATACATTTTTAGGCTTTTTTAAAAAAATTTTTTTTTTTATCTAGTTAAAGATTTTTTTTATTAAATTTTAGTTTTAAGTGTTTTATAGATTTATGCCTGTATTCAAATTTAATAAAGGTTTACAAAACAAATTGACTTTAAACATTTTCATTAATAAACGTTTGTTAAATATAGTAATCGTTAATGAATACGGAGGCTAAGTTTTTTTTGTTAAGTTTACTGAAATTTTGACGTTTTGTGATTAACTATCTTAAATTTTAGCATTCTTTTTAATTTTTGTCCTTTTTGCATTTCTTTTGAATTGTGTAATATTTTTCTTTTTTAATGTTTTTTTTAACGGCTTTTTTGGCATTAAGATTTAATTTTTTAATTTGAAACGATTTCTTAGATTTAGCCGATTTTTTCATGGTTTTTTTTTCAGTACAAGCGATTTTTTTTTGTTTATAAGAGATTAATTACTTTCTTAAGAGTCTAAAGTTAAGACATTCCATCCACCATCTTAATCCGTCTAAAATAATTGTCTTGTAATTCTCTTATTTATCAAGATTTTTAAAAATCCTCTGTCTCTTCCTTGTGTTATTTTCTAATTAAAATATTAACAGACTTAACTAGTCCTTCCCTTCTAGAAAATTTGTTTCCTTATTTAATTAACAATATTATGTCACTTACTCGTATCTTCCAATTTTGTAAGTCTTTTTACATACATACACTTTCCTTATTCCTTAATCTGCTATTGTAATTTGCCCTTTTTTTGGACTCCTGTAATTGAATTTTATTTCATTTACTCATGCACTTACAACACCTTGTTTGAGTACAACTTTTTCTTTTTTTTTTTTTTTTTGGTGGGGGAAAATATCGAATCTTATAGGATTTCATTAAATATTCATTCAAACCTAATTGAATTAAAAATTAATTATGAAATGCAACTGAAACTTCTTTGAAATTAACAAAATTCCACTAACAACAACAACAAAATATCAAAAACTTAAATACAAAACTGAATAACAGACAATATTTTGACAGAAATTTAATACATTTCTGTTAAAATGCAAATACACCAAAACACACAAACACACACACACAAACAATTTCTGTAAAGTTTACAGTTACAGTTACAAAAGAGCAAAAGCAGGAGGAAGAGTCAGGGTATTAAAGTGAAAAAAAAAATTCTAAATGATACTTAACCTAAACCTAAACATGCATACTAAGAAGACTTTCAGTTATTTTTGGTTTGTTTGGATTCCAATTTGTGTGCGTAAGTTTGTGAGTGTGTTTGCCTATCTGCTTTGCTGGGAAGCCAACCAGCCAGAGCTTTATGAAATAAATGAATTTTTTTTATTTTTTTTTTAATTTACGCCACTTGAAAATGTGAAACAAAAATTAATGCCAAAGTCAAGTACGTAACACTTATAAGAATTCTAAAGTCTCAAACAGGAAGAAGAAGAGGAGGAGGCGGCATTAGCAGAAACCAGCAGCAGCAGCTCAAGCAAAGAATAACTGAAAGATATAAAAGAAGGCTTAAATTAAATTTTTTTGGTTAAAGCTTGAAATGTTTGGTGTTGATGAAAAAAAAAATGCATACACTGAGGAAAAAATGTGGGTTAAAATTAAAACAAAATTAAAAATTTAACTTCCAAAAAAAAAGAAGAAAAAAAAATTTTAGTTCAAAATGTAATCGCCATTTCAGCACAGCAGAAAAATTATGCATTTTCCTTAGCTAAAATTAAAATCAAAGCCCAAAAGCTAACAAGTGCCAAAAGTAAAACAAGCTCACACTTTTCCAAAGCAGAAGGAAAATAAACACACCGCGTTTGAAACGTATCTTTTTGAAGAGCACTGGTTCCTGCCAACTTTTTTATTTAAACAAGAGCAAAAATTTCTTTATTGAAAGAACTCAAAAAGCTGCAAAAATCATTTTTATACTTTAGGAAAAAGCATGTAGGAAAAATAATGAAATAAACAGCATCTATAAGCCGCCAAATAAAAAAAAACGAATGTTGTCTAGTAGCCGAATAACAGGAGATAATAGCAGCACGAACGATTGCTTAAAGATCCTCTTCGACTTTTTGCCAGAAGCCAAACATGGAAAAGTTCAAGTCGTAGGAAGAATTTTAAAGTTATTTATATATTTTGCATGCTGAACAAAAAAAATTGCTTTTGCATCAGAAAACAATAAAAACTTGTTTTTTCATGCAAATCAAAAACAACAAAAATTTACATTGTTAAAGAATCAAATAAACGACACAATTTATAAGCCCCTTCTTCGACGGCTATTACCTGGTACTTCGGATCATTTTAACACATACTTCGGCTCCTATAAGCACTTATTTGTGTAGCTTTTTTGTGCTCATCGTTTTCTTGAAGCAGTATACTTATTATTACCAGCCAGGGAAGAATTTTCTTTCTCTGCTTTTTTATGCAGTAGCAATTTTAAGTTTTTTTTTTTAATTTTGCCTTTTTTAACTAGCTGCTTTTTAAGGTTAAAGTAAAATGTCATGAGTTTAAATAATCGATAATTTTAAGCTATTTTATTTGAGCTGGCTATCAATTTTTGTCGCTTGGTAGTTCAAAATCAAATATCAAGAAATAGAAATATACAAAATAAGGGATTGGTTTTTTTTGCAAAAACATTTTAGAAATTTCAATAGCAGGAGCATAGAAAAAATTTTGGTTGATAGGGGTGCCTTAAAAGAGTGCAAATAGTCATTGTAGTCAAAGTCAAACGAGTTAAAGTGTTATAATTGGCAGTGCTATTGAGGGAGTGTGCTTAATATGTGATAAATAATGAAATAATCTTTATAAAACCTGACGTCACAGTGTGATAATATGTTGCTATTTTAGACACTTTAAAGCCTTTTGCAAAGGTGCGCTTAATATGAGACCTTGGCTTAATTGTTGAACATTCTTAAACATTCTTTGTAGTGTAGTAGTGTAGTGTAGTGTAGTGTAGTGTAGTATAGTAATTTCTAGCCATATAAAACGATTTTTTTTGCTAGATTTGATGACAAACCGTGCATTGTTCCTTTGAAATCCTTTCTGTGATAAGTTTTTTTTTTTCTTTTTTACTAAATTTCTCTATGTGTTCTAGTCGTATGTGCATGTTACATGTACAAATGTATCCTAAAATTGAAAAATCTATGAAAACGGAAATGAAATTAACAAAAAGTGTTGCAGAATGATTGAAAAAAAGAGATTTTACACAACATTTTTTAAGGCTTTATCACAGAGATACCAAGTAAAAATGTATTGCTTTAGCCATATTGGTCTTAACCCATTAGATCCCAAGCTTCTTTTAAATAAAAAATTCACACGTTTTTCTATCAAATTTAGTTCAGTTAAGGAAAAGAAATTAAAAAGATTAAAAAAAATTTTTTGAAGAGTGTTTTTTGACCTGTACTCGTACAATGGGGTGTATAATAAATTAGATCTAAAAGAACGCAATATTTTTGACAGCGGTCTAATTTTCGCCATTCTATTACTCAAATCCAATCGAGAGATATAAGTAGCGTTCAATTTCCTGGAAACGATTTCTTGACATGTTATTGGAAATAAATGGTAAGTCTAACTGCCAATATATGCGCTCTCATGGTAAGGAGTGATAACCGCTGTAGAGAAGAATGCCAATAAATACCTTTAGGTCCTCCGGAGTAATGTTTAACTTATGCATGTTGTGTTGTGAGGCGTATTTCATAGTTTGGTCAAGGATAAGATTCACAACACCATTATCGACAACTGTTTCAAATACTTCTACAGGAGATTTGCATTCCAGTGCAGTGTTCATGTTACTGCTAAAAGTTTCAAAAGAGCTCGGCATATCCATATTCATGGGTCTCTTCCTCCATTTTATTGCCGATGGTCCAAACATCGATTTCCTTAATTTTTAAAGTGGAACATCGTCATCATCGCTGTCGCTATCTCCAAGCAATTCTAACTCCCCTGGAATGTGGAAAATCGCAACGTACTTAATTCCCTTCGTCAATTTCTTCTTCATCTGTTTTGTGAACGAAATTTGGAGTAATTATGGTTAAGTCAAAATTCGTGTGACTATTACTTTCAGCATAATCAAATGCAGCAGCAATATTTGAAAATTGTTTACCATAAAACATTTTGCCCATCGCAAAATAACTACACTTATTATATAAAAATTATTACATGCATTATCCCATTGTACTCATACGAGTACAGCAATAATAATGCTTACCAAAAAACACTTTTAACCACTTTTTCAACAAATTTTAATAATTATACTTAAATTTAGTTAGCTTAGGTTTAAATTTCAAACGATATTCTCCGCGTCAAGCTCAACACTTACAAAATCTTAAAAAAATAGCAATGACAAGTGCAAAATACTGAAAAACGGGGAACCACCTTTTTAAGTATATTAGAATATTAGTTCACTCTTACACATGTTTAGTTTCTTTTGATACAGATTTACTCTCTACACTCTTAAGTATTATTTGAAGCGAACAGCTCTTCAAAAAAGATAATAACGATATTGTTACGAGGGCATAAAATTCGGTAATTTTCTGTACTCAAGCGAGTACAGTGGGATCTAATGGGTTAACAAATGAAATTTTTTTCTTACAAAAAAAAAAAAAAAAAAAAAATCTCATCTATAATAAATTTAAGGGATTATTCTTAAATATTTTCAAAAAAAAAAAAAAAAAAAAAAAAAATTTAAACCAAAAAATTGTGGCACGAGGAATTTTGCTACATAAATTTACAAAATTAATTAAAAATCTTTTTTTTCTTGTAAAAATATGCAATTCTTTTACAGTTACTGATTTTGTTTTTTGTATATTTTTCTTTATCTTTACAGATGTTATCTAGAGGCTGAAAGACAGTCATTTTAAAAAACAGTTGGATAAATACTAGCAAAACCTAAAAAAAACTTAAACCTTTTTATTAAATTGTAACAGAATACAAAAAGCAGTTGTTACATCAAATTAAGTTTAAAATTTATTTGTTATTTTATTTTTTTACGATATTTTTTTTGCTATTAATTTCTGCTGCCACCAACAAAATTTAATAAAAAAGCTGGCAATAAGAAAATTCAACATTTTAAAGGATAAAAAAAAACACCAGAAAATATAAAGAATGATGGCTAAAAAAACGGAACTCTTTACAAATTATTATTCTACTGTTACGCATACGCCTCGTAAACATTTATATTCCATATGAGTTCCACTTTATTGTTGTTATTGGTGCTGTTCCTTTTCCGATGATAACTGTTAAGTGTTGAGATTTTATTTAACAAAAAGCATGTGTGAGTAAATATAAAAACAAATTATAAAGTTACTAAGAGTGGAAGTAAAAGAGTAAAGAGATTTAAAATAATAATCATCAATATCCCATATAGCAACAACAGTTGCTTAAATTTGCTACAAGCAAATAAACAATCACAAAAACGTATAATCACAACAAGTGCATTAATATTGTGTAAGAATATGAGTGGATGTATATGCATACCCCCAGACAGACGACATTTTTGTTTACATTTGTTTTCTTCTACTGAGTGGGAGTAAGCTTATGAGTTTGTGTGTTTGCAAAAGGGAGAGTGCGGCTTAAGTGGATTAAAAAGAAAACCGTTAAAAATTTGAGGCAGAGAACTGTAGGCTGAGAGTATATTGAATATATGCTCTTGAATTTTTGCAATGTGCGGCTATATGCTTAACAATAGCAGCATTAACCGCAATTTCAAAAGCTTTTTATTATTATCAACAACAACAACAAATACAACAACAGTAAAATCATCAACAAGAACAACAACAACAAAAACCTCATTATCATCATCATCATCTTCAATAAAACCAACAAAAACCATATTTTTTGCTCCATTCTCAACCATAAAAGACTCAATATTTTGCAATTGTCTTGGCAAAAAATTGTCTTCTTATCAAAATCATTTTCTTTACAACAAAAGAACAAATTGGAGCAAATTGTTTAACAACTGGCAAATTCGAATTTTGCTAACAATAATTATTTTATTACAATGTTTTACATGTAAGTATTATAACATAATACAAGTTAAGTAATAGCCACATTTATTTTTATTTCTTCTTCTTAATTTTTTTTTTAAACTCTTAGCCCTAAACAGAGTTATTTATGAAATTAATTTTATTTCATTTAATATCATTTCAATTTTATTTCTATTCATTTAATTTCCACTTAATTTAATAAATTTTTTGTACTAAACCAGCAATTAGGTTGAATTGTAAGTCAATCAAAAATTAATTTTAATTTATCTAGTTTGACTCCCTGTATTCCCTTAAAAACATACAAAATCAAGTGTTTTTCTTTGTCTTCTTTTGTGGTTGACAGCTGTCACATTTGAGAGATTATTATTAAGTAGAAATTGATTGATTTGTTGAAGGACTGTTGGGTATTGTAGTAGTTATTTTTAAATGAGTGTTTAACTCATTGAGATTAAAAAGTTAAGGACTTTTTGAGGTATTGAAAAATCGAGTGAAATGTTTGGAAAACAGTTTAAAATTAAATTAAAATGCATAATCCATAATTTTAATTTACCACTTAAAACATTTCACTTCACTCTAAAATTGTTTCATAATTAAAAATATTTATTTGAAACTTTTTTTTAACGCAATGTGATGGGATTTAGAAAAATCCCATTTATTTATGGCAATATATGTAGAAGAAGTGGATCTACATTAAATCAGTGTCAGAGAGACTAGTTTTGTATCTTAGAGTTCTATGAGCAACCAGACTCAAAGTCTTAGCCGCCAAATGCCGGATAATGACAAAATATATGTTAAGTTGACTCCTATTCGTCATGGCCTTTAAAACTTCTACAAAGGACATTGTAAGGGAACTCCAGCCTTTGGGCGTGATTCCCAATAGGCCTTAGGCCAGTTACAAACGAAATTGGGTTTTTGAGTTGAGGGTTGGACAGCTTTAATGCCCGCTGGGTTCTTTTATCGTCTTTAATAGGCCAGATTTTCCTGGTTTCCCCATAGGTGATTTCATCGAACCATCTCTGCCTAAGGGCAAGTTGAAATTCGTGTGCAATTACTTGCTTGTCTTAAATAGGCCAGATTTTCCTGGTTTTCCTATAGGTAGTTTCATCGAACCATCTCTGCCTAATGGTAAATTGAAATTCGTGTGGAATAATTTGCTTGCTCTTCGATAATGGAACACATATTGAACCGTTTTTTTCAATGTGGTGCATAAATGCCCCAAACAGGTCTGTTTCAGGGACCCATTCAAGGGTTACTATTTAATGTCCCCCCATCTCTTTCAGAGGTGCTCAGCACTCTTGAACAGTTCTCAACGTTATATACACATTTTTCAGGGATCTAATAGCCTCCTTACTATTGGCAATAATGTGGATACTCCTGCCAAATATCCCATCGTACTAAATGTACCTCGCGACTATGTAGATGGCCATTATTTCGACCTGAAAGCCACGGCAATGATTCGGCAGTCTTATAGACATACTCCAGTCCAACTGCTTAGAGTAAATGCCAGAACCGACACCATACTGTGTTTAAGACCCGTCACTTTTTACCTGTATCGCATCTGCGGGGATCCGTAGGTCATCCTGGTGAACCGTGCTATTCAGAATGTACACAGTGAAGTCAGGATCAAAGATCGGCTCAGGAGTGACATATTCAATATCCGCCTTCCAATTAATTTCATGCAGAATTCTAGCATGTCCGATATTGTAATCTCTCTTTGTCCTTTTAGCTTCCTACTTTTTGCAGTTAACTTTTTTTCCAAATTTTTTATTTTTAATTTTTTTTCTTCCTTCCATTGTCGATTTTAATTTCTCTGTTAACTTTTCGATTTCCTTTTATCCTTCCTTTGCTTGCTTCCTTTTCTAGCAATTTTTCCTTGTTTTTCGCTAGTTTTTTCTTTTCCATTTAAATTTGATTTCATTTCTGTCCTTGCTTTCTTCGACGCTTTTATTTCATCCTTTTTTTGATTTTTATTCCTTGGATAATTTCCTTGCATAAAGTCTTTGCTTAATTTCCTGTTTTTTTCCTTGCATTCTTTTTTTCAGATCCTAATTTGATTCCATTTCGTTTCTTGCTTCATTGTTTTGGATCAATTTTTCTTCCTCTTATTCTCTCTTTGATTTTTTGTTTAATGCGTTTCTGGTTTCTCGTTTCTTTCTTCGCTTTTGTAACTTTCTTTTCCTACATTAATTTCTTAGTTAGTTTTATTACATTCATCTTTTCTTCGCTAAATTTTTTGGATTTCTCTACATTCGCCTTTCCTTTGCTTCCTTTAGTTTTTAATTTTTTTGTGCTGCTCCCTATTCTTAGTTCTCTTCCGTTTGTTGGTTATTTTTACATTTATTTCTCTGCTTCTTTTCCTGCATATGCTGGCTTTGTTGATTTATTTGTTGTTTTCCTTTAGTCCTCTCTTTGATTATTAGCTATTCTTATTTCAATTTCCTTCTGTTTTTTGCTATTATTAATTAGTTCCTGTTAGTAGATATTGGGGTTCTTAAAATTTTTCATGAGTAAAGGACTCAAGAGTAAAACCAATCGCCCCGGCAAAAAACGGCGACCAGGTTTAAAATTTGCTAAATTCGTTTACAATTTATGAAGGAGATTTTAAATTTGGGGTGCCTTTTTAAAGAACAATTGCCTTGTAATTTGTTACGCACACTAAACCTTTTTAAGAGCAACCAAAGAAAGTTTTTACTTTCTTAATGCAGTTATTGGGTTAACTCCTTATCATATCTCAAACAGTCACTTTTGCCTTCTGTAGTCTGTTTATCAGCATGCCCTTAAACTTAATGTGCTTTAAACTCTTGTTAACTCAGCAATGATTTGCCTTATCCTTTATTTTCCGATCACAAAAAAAGGAACATTTTGTAATCGTTACAAAAATTTTTTCCCTAATCAAGTTATAATGAATGTATTTAATTTCACTTTCTGGTCACAACATTATCTCAATTACCTTTGAAGAAAAAAAAAGTTTAAATCCTTTTAGTTTATTAAGGAAATTTATTATTTTTATTACTTAAATCCTTAGCACGTTTGAAGAGTAAAGATTTTAAACAATTTTTATTCTTTTATAAAAGATTCTATAATTTGTGTCTTTCATTCTTTTTTTATTTTCTTCTTTTCTTTTGCCCTGCAACAAAAAACAACCACCACCGTAATTTGTATTTAATAAATTGAAATTATGAATGGAATGAAATTAAATGTGATTGTGATTGTGTATGGATGGCTGACTGACTGAAATCATTAACAATGGCTGCAATAACAACATTAAAAAAAGGTCACGTGTTGGCAATACGAAAGGGTCGTCTTATGACTCCAAGCACATTTACGGCTTTAAGCGGAGATCTACATGTGCAGATACAATTTTCACCAGAAGATATAGAAAACGACATCATAAAGGCAACCACATCAGCCACAACGACTGCAAAAACCACACAACAAAATGCAGTGCAAAGAACAGGTGAAGGAGAAAAAAAAGATGGAACACTAGCCGAAGGAGTGAGCAGAGACTTAGCAGAAACTTCAACAACATCACGCACGCTAAACAAGACATCAAGAGGAAATGTGACTCAGCAGGTCCTACAAGTGGAGAATATAATAACAAGTACTTTGGTCATTAGTAAATACATTGATGAGACACCAGAGGCAATTGGAAAAGGAGAAGACTCTGACAAGCCTTTAACTTCGGCTAACAACTCTCAAAACGATTCGTTAGTTTTACAACGACAGCGTAAAGAAATTATTGAAAATATTTTACTTTACCCAGATCCGCGCCACAATGTCACCCAAGTTGCAGTGCCCTGTCAGACTTTCATGCAGGGTGGTTTATACGAAATGCAGGTGGTAACGAATTTAAAGACAACCAACAAACAAACCATAAAAAGCAACAGCACCTCCTACCCATCATCGTCTAGTAAAAAACATAACGAACCCTTGCCTACAATGACTACCACAACAACGACTTTAATACCGGTTTTCGATGAACGCTTAAGACAAACTTTGGATGTACGATGGCCCAGTGCAGAAATGATTGTAAGTCCGGTACGCTTACGCACATATCCTGATACACCCGTGGAGGTTACTTTGCGTTTCCCTGAGGTGAATTGTGATAACGCCTGGAAACGTGAAGATTTACCGGAATTTTGGTTGGAACTCATTTACTGTGGTAAGGAGCGTTCCTGTTCGCAAGTGCGTCCTCAAAATGTTTCCAAATCCAGCATTTTGTTTGCCGAGCAAGTGAGGGGATATCCGAAACAGAAATTCTTCAAACTTTCTTGTGATCTTTTCGGTTTGGCTGGCAATTATGCGGTGCAACTGAGACCCATGATCTCCTTGCTCAATGTGCCCATTACCAGGCGCTTTCTCTCCGTGGACTGGAGTGAGAAGTATGTGTTTAATGTCTATGCTCGCAGTATATTTCCCTGTGATCCTCATACCGGTATAGGGGTTTTGTATGAGTATCCCTCTTGCATCTTGGAGCAGGGAGATCGGGTAAGAGTCTATGCCAAATTAAGAGCAGATGTGGCTTCCTTGAAACCTCCTACAACCTTACATTATATATCAGAGCAGAGAGTGGTAAAAAATCAATATTCATTGTATTTTAATTGTGATTTATATTCGGAAAAATTTGTCGAGTATTGCTTTGTGTATGTAAGCCAAGCGATATCGGGAGCAGTGGCCGATGTGAGAATGGACTGCGTACCCACTCTGCCTGTTCGGGGTAAGTTAAAAAAAGTATGCAACTTATATAAATAAATTTTAAGTTAAAAAACTGGACTAGACTATAAACTAGTCAGCCTTTAGACAAGATTAGGGGTCTGGTAAGATAAGGGTCTACTAAGACTAAAGCCTGTTCTACAACGAAGCATATAATCTAGTCTATAGTAGAGTCTAGTTTTTAGCTTAGCCAGGTCTATTTTAAATATGTTTAAAAACAAATATTAAACATAATTGAAATTTTGTTGCCTTGTTTCATAGTAGGTACAAAAGCTTTTAAAAACAAACCAATTTCGAAAGCTTTTGTTTTATAGTAACCAATAAGTCTGTGTTTGTTGTAGGAAGGTTGGTTTACATATACATTTTTTTGCTTTACATATTTCTACAGCTAAAAGCTTTTTTAATAGCTTTTTATTATCTAGATTTGAAGCTATTAAGTAAGAATTTGGCTATAAAGAATTGCTTAACTTAAAATTTAAAAACATACTAGCAGGAAGAAATAACTTCATTAGTGTCTTAAACCTTAAAGTTTCAAAAAAGCAATATTTCTTTAAAGCTTACATACATCATGTGTGCCATTAAAGCTTCTGTCACTCTTTCTACTAATTTAAGCGAATACGTGCTAATGTGCTAAAATCTTTAAATAGTCATTCGTCATTATTAAATATTGTCATTGTTGTAGTGTTGTTGCTGTCGTCATCATCGTTTTATGTCATATTCTAAAACAAGCATTTTTTAAAGCTTCTAATATCCTGTAGCCTTTTTTGCCCCTGCGTTCTTTAGTCCTACTTGAATAACAGCAATTGCATCTCGCAAGCACTGAATTTATATCAATACAGCACTTAACAATATTGTGTTTGTCTTACTGACTCTGCATAGTTTTATTGAAAATTTTACAAACAATTCACGAGATGATTTCAATAGTTTTTTTTTTGGCTGGCTGGTTCTGCACTCATTCACTTGTTATGGCTCTTTGCATGTTTTAATGCGTTTAAAGAATGCCGGATATGCTTTTTTGTACGTTTGTATCAATCTCATGTTGCTGCTGCTGCGTCATGTATTGTTGCTTGTTTTGTACAATGAAAACGAAAATGACGACGTCAACGACAACATGTAAAGTCAACATCCCATACGTTTTGTCATGTATTAAGTGTTACATTTAGCAACGTTTGTTTTTTTTTTATTGTTCTTTCACGCTGTGTGTATTTTTCATCAATCGCAAAAAAATATTGCAGAGCAGAGTATCCCAAAAGCTTTAAAATAATTTAAACACATCTCTCTTGATCATAAAGAAGGTATTAGCTCAAAATTTTAACATTTTCAGTAGAAGCAAAACACTTTTTATTTTAATGAAAAAGTCATATGGAAAATAATTTTGAAACCAGCTATTTTACTACCAAAAAGTAGACAAATTAGAACACTATTTTTACACAGGTATGAATATATCGTTTCGATTTTTTCAAAAAAAAAAAAGTGAAAAAATAAACATTTTGAGTTAAATAATGTATTAACTTGAACCAGTCAACAATTTTAATTGCCTAAAGCTTTTCTCAAAAGTTTCTTAAAAAAATCCACATAACAATAAGGCCCTAATTAAGTAAAACGCAACGCAATGGCAGGGAATTACATTAAAAGCAAAAACAAAGTCATAAATATATTGTAATTTTGTTGTTGCTTTCTACAGAAATTCTTTTTGCGTTTTAGAATTTCACACGCCTCATAGTTTGAAAGCAATAACAACATTACAAAATATTTATGACTTTGTTTTTGCTTTCAATATATTTCTTTGGCGTTGCGTTGCGATTTAAATAATTAGGGCTTTTCTTTTTTATAAAAAGCTGAAATTTTTAAAGCTTTTTGTAGAAACTTTTAAGTTTAAAATCATTACAAATCTTGACTTTATTAAAATATTTTGAATAAAACTTAAATTTAAAAAAAGTTCAGAAATATAAAAAAGCTTTTTTGTCCTTTTTTTTAACTGTTTTTTACAAAAATTATAATTTAAAAGCTCTATTGTTAAAAATAATTATAGAAGCTTGGGTTTTTTGGATTTCGAAAAATTTTCAAAAAGTTAATGTTTAATTTATTATTTTTTATTCTCAATCAAAATTTGATACAAAAGCTTCTGTTTAAAAGAATTAAGATAATTTAGATTTGCACAAAAATATTCGAAATTATTTAAAGCTTTTAGTATAAAAAACATATGAAATTATTTAAAGCTTTGAGAATAAAAAACATATGAAATATTTTTTTAGAATTAATGAAAGCTTTTAAACTGCTTTTAAACACTTTGTTAAAAGTTATACAATGGAACGTTATGTCTGTAAAAGAACTGTAAAGGCTCAGTTAGCTAAGCGTAACAATTAAATTGTAAGTCAGCTGCTTTATTTTGTTGTATGCAAAGCAATAAGAACATTTATAAAGTTTGCAGTAAGATGTTACGTCTTAATCTGTAAGAAATAGATTGGTATCATGATTAAAGAAACAGGATTGCGCATTGCACAGGTCCGTGTGTGACGAAGAAATATAATTTGTGTGTGTGCATTTGTGTGTGTCTTACATTTTTTACAACAAACACTTATTTGCAGTCCATGATGACGTAGATGCGCAGTAGAATTTTTTTTTGTACGGCTGAGTGCGCCATCTTAATTTTTTGATTCATGGATTGGTCTTATTATTTTACGGTGAGGTTAAGGTACTGCTACTCTCAGCTAACTGAGCCTTAAGAGTTGTGTTGTTTTAAACCTTAATAAAAATAACTCTAAAAAATGTATCGAAAAAGCTTTTCTTTTATAGCGATAACTTTTCTATTAAACTACTAGAAAAACAAATCAAGTTAAAGTAAAATTTTAAAAGCTGTTATATATTAATATCAATCTTTTTTTTTAGCTTTAAACAGATTTGTATGTAAAAGCTTTTTGTATTTGTCTATGAGTACAACTTTTTTAAAAGCTCTTAATAACCTTAATTATAATGAAATATCAACTGCTGACGAACAAAAGTATTAGAAATTGTGTCTTAAAGCTTAATACATACTATATATATTTATTCCTTTAATAGGGCACATACACAATACCATCATGATTGTACAATCAAGTGATTGTGCAATTAAGCTTGAAGCACACAACACACCAGCATGCTGGTACAAAATTCATTTTTTACCAAAAATTGTGTGGAAAAGGTTGTAATGAATGACGACAACATTTTCTATCATTTTATTGTAGCATTGGCTTTTTAATCCACATTTGCAGTATTCCGTACTTTTAACTTTCCATAGGCAAGGCATTGTTTAATAAAGTTCGAGAATTTCTCCCCAAAACATTTTTTGTGGCATTCATATTTAAAATTTTGTATTTTTTGATGTTTATGCCTTGACGATTTAACTTTTATGAGCTAACTTTACAACACACGATTCAATCATGCTGGTGCAATCAAACAAATATCAAACTATTTCTGATAAAGCACCAGCAGCTGGTACAATCACACCACAAGCTCATACGCGGTCAATCAGCTGGCACAATCACTTGATTGCACAGTCATGATGGTGTTGTGTATGGGCCCTATAGCTCCCACTGGAGCATAGGGCGCCAAGCTTTAAATTAGCAATATTTCTTAAAAGCTTAGGAAAGTTTGGATACAAATTCATTTGAAATTATTCCAACTTATTTGTCAGTTATTTGCACATACATAATTCTAAACTATTTATTCGATTTTAAACATTTTTATAATTGGTAAAGTTGCTTTAAAAACATTTTTAAAGAAACTATTTTCTATTTGCAAAAATATTTCTGAACTGCCACTAAAATACTCATAGTATAAAAAAATTTTAATTTCCGAAATGTAGTTTGTATAAAATTGTTTTTCTTTTCATTTAATGTTATGCTAACACACTTTAAAAATTTCTATTGTTTTCATTACAGAATCCGATACGGGTGGTTGGGGTCCCTGGAGTGAATGGACGCCTTGTTCAACAAATTGTCTTGGTGGTACGCGCAATCGTTATCGTTTTTGCGATTCACCGCCACCCCGTTATGGAGCGAAATTTTGTGAGGTATGTGTTGATTTTTGTGCATATTTTTGTATACTTTTTGTTAGTAAAGTAAATATTTTGGCCCCAAAATTTTTTTGCAATTTACAACATTCTACCCAATCTTTAAAACTTTAAAACAATTCCATTTCATTCAGAGAAGAACAGAACAGAACAGTGAAAGAAAATTTGTTTTGCTTGCAGTATTCATTCACTCATTCATTCGCCTGCCACGTATCCATAAAACATAATGGCAATTTGGTAAATGGGAAAACTTTTAAGCAACTGGCAAATTTGTTTTTTTTTTTGTTTTTGTTGTTGTAATGCCACATTGTTGTGCACCCAAACTAAAGTGTATAGACGCTGAGCTATTGTATCTGTTTACATTCACTCATCCATTTATCCACACACTCGCAGCTATTTTGACAAAGATAAACACATACATACACATAATTGCAAGCATATGCGTAAGGCTATAAAGATTAAAAAAGAGTGCGGCATAAACTTTACAAAAAAGCAGGAGAGTAGTTAGAATAAAGAAACGATAATGACTTTACAGGAAAGCCTTTTGAAAAAAAACTTTACAAGTGAAAAGCTGAAAAGCTTTTGCTTTTAACCTAAGATGTTCTAAAGAATTTTCAAGCTTTTAGAAAGCTTTTTACAGAAGCTCTTAACAAAACAAGCTTGAAGGAAAATTTTAAAAACTTCAAATGTATATTCTATAAAAAGCTTTATGTAGTAAAGTTTTTGAAATAAAGCTTTTTGCAAATCTAATAAAAATAAACTTTAATGCTAAAACTTACGCAGTCTTGAGCTTATTAAAATTTAAATTTAAAAAGCTTCTTTTTTTAGAAAAAGGCCAATGAACTATCAAACAAATAAATAAAAATCTTTATGTCAATATGGATTAAAAAAAAACAAGTTTTATAAATCTTTTTGAAAAGTAAACCAAAAAATCATATGGCGAGCAAAATTTACGTATAAACGTTAATAATAAAGAATATATAAAAGCTTTTTATCAATTAAGTTGAAAATCTATATTCTGAAAATACTAAAAAAATCTTTATAACTGTCGGTTTTACATTTCTTAGACAAGAATGTAAATAATAAGTAACACAAGAAATCTGTTATCCAAAAAGGTTAAAAAAGCTCTATAAATCGTAAAAAAACCTTGGTTTATTAAAGCATATAACAGAAACCTTTTAGATATTATCAAATCTTTAGTAAAGCTATAAATTTCGAAAGCTTTTGCCTTATAACTCATAAAAAGTTTTTATTTTAATTATTAAAATAAGTTCAAAAGCTTTGAGCAAAGAAACTAGTTGCGCCTCATCGGTCATTATAATTTTTTTCATAAAATCAGGATCATCTGTTAAAATTTGGGTTCATTTTTCACAAAATCTTAAGCGTTTTGCATAGTCTTGCGGCAATATTTCATGTACCATATTTATTTTGTACGTAAACAGCAATACTTTTTTTATTATTCTCAACTTTAAAAAAGCTTTCATTTTTATTCAATTTTTAAGAAAAGGCCATTTACAAATCCATATACAAGAATAAGTTAAATATTAAAAGCTTTCTTAAAATAAACAACAGAACTTTATTAATTTTAAAAATTCTTAAAAAGCTTTTTTTAAATATATGTGCAAAAATAAAAAAAATTTCAAAAAATCTGTATGATTTGTGTTTTAAAAAGCTTTGAAAATTGAAGGTTTTGTGCCATTTATTTTTATGAGTGACTAAAAAGTTATTTAGCAAAAGCTTTTTTTATTAAAGTGCGTACAAAAACTTTATTACCATGTTTGAAATAATTATTAAGAAAAGTTCAGGTCTTGCTAGAGCTTTAGGAAATATAAAACTTTTGCTTAAGCTTTTTAAAAACAAAGCTTACATACAAAAGTTTTAGGTATTGCATTTTTGATTTCAAAAGCACGTTTTAGTTAAGTAAAACGTGATTTAAAAGCTTTTAAGAAATTCTTCGGGATAAGTGCTTTAAAATTACATTTTCGATAGCATAGTTTTTTTAGTAATAAAAAAAATCTTAGAAGCTTTAAGCTCATACAAAATTTTAGGTAACATTTTTGTCAAAAAGCTTAATGGTTTTTAATTTTGAACTTATTTTAAAAATAAGAATTTGTCTTTGTGGGGGTTTTCCCTTTTTTAATTATTATTTACTACCATCACTGCTTAAAACCAAGTGCAGTACCTCATAAGAATCGCTAAAAACTGTGGCGAAAACAATACCTACACTTACATAGATTTGACTTCATGGCAAGAGTAAATGGGAAAAAACTAAAAACAAAAACTTTTTAATTTCATATATTGTTTTCTTTCCTTACGGTAAAATTCCAGGAAAACTATTTACGCTCAAGACAATGGTTGAAATAATGAATTTATGTGCAAAATGCCGTTGGGAGTGGAGGAAAGAAGTGAGACTTAAAAGGAATTTTTATTATGATTTTTTGAAAGACTTTAGGCGAGAAGAAAAAAGTTTCCTTAAAAAACCTAAAGTGCAACAAGAAAAAAAAGATAAAAGAAATCCCGAAGATTTGCATGTAGAGCATAAGAGTTTTATGGGAAAAGTTTAACAGGAAATTTCAAAAACGAATAAATTGTGGCTGTGATTAAAAAAGAGTGTGTGGCAACTATATGCATTTACGTTTGAGAGAGAAAAACAACAACCTGTTGTTAATGACAACTAATAAAACAAAATTTTGCTTGAATTTATTAAATCAATATTTAGACAAAAAATTTTATTTTGAAATCACAAGAATTGTTAATTCCAAAAAATGAGTTCTGAAGATAAAGAAGCTAAAGGTAAAAAAGGCGGCAAGGGCAAAGGTAAAAAAGGCAAGAAAACAGATCCCAATAAATTGACTCAAGTGGATAGAACTTTTTATGAGCTGACTATTACTGACTTAAATCAAAAATTGGCCCGCTTAAGAAGTCATTTGGCCTCTCTGGATGATACGAATAACAACTTGAAAGAGAAATTAAGAAGCCTGGAGGAAGACCGCACAGATGTGGCTGCACATTTGGAGAAGACCTTGGCCGAGCGTAATGATACTATTAAAGAGCTTGAGGAGCGTCTGGTTGAAATCACCAAAGTGCGCAATAATGAAAAAGTTCAGGCTGAGGAACATATCAAAGACCTCGAGGCCAAGTACAAATCCATGCACGATCAACTGACCTCGGAAATAAAGCTGCTCAATGGCAAACTCAATTCCTTGGATGAGTTTCGTATACAGCGTGATGTTTTGCTGGCTAAATTCGATGATCAGGACGCAGAGCTAAAGGAAAAAGATCGCGCCCACCAGGAAACCATTTACAATATGGAGCAAAAGGCTGTGGTAGAAAAGGATGCCCTTAAGAAAGAAGTAGAGGCAAAACTTCTACAGGTCTCTGAGGATTTTACGCGCTCTAGTGAAATACGCAATGCAGGCTATACCCGGCGCTTAATTCGCGAAAATATAGCCCTGCAAAAGGAAATAGACCTTCTGGTTTTGTCCCAAATAAAAATGCAGCAGGATTTTAATGATCATGTGCAAAAGAACAAGGAAATCACCGAACAGTTTGTCACAGTAGAGCAACAAAAGACTCAGCTAATAAAAAGCTCTCAAAACAAAATCCGCATCATAGAAAAGCTGACCGAGAATTATGAACGTTTAAAAATCAAATACTCCGAAGTGGTTAAATTTCGCGCTCTTTACGAAAGTATTATGAAAAGGGATGTCTGTGACCACTTTACTTACAATGAAATGACCAAAAAGTTAAGAGTATTGGGTCAACGTATTGAAGCTTTGAAATTGGAAAAGAATCGTATGGTGGCCTTTCAAGAGCAGCATGAAGCTGAAACTATGCGTTTAAGGGGAGTAATACAACAAATCAAATTAACCGTTGAAATAGCCATTAAGGCCATACAAGAACCTCTACCCTCTAAAACTAAAGAATCTTCGGATGTGGATGAATCCGCTTTAAAACAACTAAAACGTAACAATTTGCTAACCGAACTACTGGAAATTATTAGCAATCATGCTGAAAAAGGGCCTGATACTCCAACCATAGAAACTATTTCAATTTCCCAGTCATCTCTCTACCGTCCTGGTAAAATGGGGTTTTTGCCTCGCACTGCTTCCTCACTAATGAATATTTTTAAACGTGAGGCTCAAAAGCTGACCTCTACAGAAGTCGTAACGCCCATATCACAAGCAGAAGAAAAATACATCCATTTCATACCCAAAGAGCGTGCTAGTGAGGCTGGCTCTATAATCGATGTGGAAATGGGTTCTGCTCTTATAGTTTCCTCTTCACATGAGGAACAAGAAGTGGCACAAATGGACGAAGAACCGGATGATTTAGGAGAGGAAGGTTCTAGTAGTGAATTTACGTCTGGTCCGGCCGATACTACCGAGCGTAATTTGGCCTCAACTGTAGATGATTCCAGAAAAACCATTTCTAGCAGACACGAAGGAGATGAGGCTTCAGAGCAGTCCGGAGAGGTTGTGAAACGATCTCAGGACCCTGACGCAGTATTAAGAGCCTCTCGTGTATCGCGTATGTCCAGAATGAAAAGTTTGCCGGTCATTGATACGGATGAATTCTCGATTAATGTTTTGTATTGAAATTGCATTTGGTTTATTCTGGAAAAAATATATTTTATATACAATAAAAAAAAATTTTAGAGACTTAAGATAAACAACTAGGAAAAGTATTATATTCGGCCTTTCCGAATCTTTTACAACCTATACTGGAAGTTTGAAAATATCAGGATTGGAGCCAAATTACCGCATTCGATGTCGATCGAAATTGGAATACAATTTAAATGGGAATTTCGATCGATATCGAATGCCGTAATTTGTTGTATTCGATTGATATCGAATGCCGTAATTTGGACCCTGGGCTTAATTTGGGAGCTGTTAGAAATCAATCTTTATAAATACTTACTTCACAGTATTTTAATTCTTTGCGGATTTAGTTTTAGAACTTAATTAAACCAAATTTTAGTAACCGGGTACCCGGGTAACTTTTTCAACGTAAAAATGCTCGCAATTCTTTCACAATGAAGATGTGGCGATGAAACTCTAAATCGTCGCTATTTAGGACTTAAAAAACATTATAAAAGAAAAGAAAAAAAAAAAATATATATATATATATACATATATATATATATATATATATATATAGCCAGGTGCCTGATTCTGGCAGTCGTGATCGAGTACTTTCTCGATTCGAAAGCAATTTAATGTCTAATTATTTCGGTCAGTACTGAACGAATCGGAATTATTTTTTCAGTGTTATAAAGCATTAATTTAAGTTTCACAATACTGAAAAAATTATTTCGATTTGTTCAGTATCGACTGAAATAAAATTGCTTTCGAATCGGGAAAGTACTCGATCACGACTGCCAGAATTAGGCCCCTGATCTTTGTTTAAAACCGTTTAACATTCGACACCTACGCGAGTCAATGACCGGGTACCGCGGTAACCCTACAAGTTTTATTTGGTTTTCTCTACAAATTACCACGGTTATTTTGACTTTGATTGAAAAAACATATAAATTTGTTTTTTAACAACCTTTTTATTGTTCAAATGTTATATTTATGGGTATCGGCTTGCGTTGACAGCATTTAATAGCAGATCGTGATGAAAAGTGGCGACAAATTGGAATGTTCCGCTAAATCAAGAGTGGTAAAAAATTATCTATTGTGATGGCGAGCCAATTACCATGTAAAGGACCTGTTAGATCCTTAACCACTCTTTTTCCTTGTCGTATCTCAGGACCCATTGGTGATATCCCGGTATATAATTGGTCATCGAGCGGATAGGAGTTTTTCATCACAAATCCACAAAACTTTAATCCCCAACTTAGTTGGATTCTCATTCGCATCCACTACATCGTCAAATCGTATAAAACGTCGCAGTGACCAGAATCTGTTAATTGCCATTGTTAGCCGTAGTTTTGTTGGGTTAGTTCCAATATAGACTGCATATGTGGCATCTGCTTTTTTGTTTGTCTGACGCACTATTATGTCCACCATATCTACTCTTAATTTTGAGCTTTTAAAAGCAATTCCGTTGATCTTGCAGGCCCGCAACGTTGCCGTAGAATATTAAGACTTCTAGTTTTGATGGGATAACAAATTGTGCTTTTGCCACAAGGAAAAATATTAACTTCGGCATCACTTTCAACTAAAGACTCATCGTAAATATCAGCATAAGACATATTATATTTCCAGTATATGGTGTTTTACCGTCTACTCTTTAAGACAACTGTTCATCACGATATCGTCAAAAATAGATCAGTTATATTTTGTTGTTTTTTTTCATCTGATAAATGTTTGTATTGGCTTTATGATAGAAACTTTATTTTACGCGCCATTCTTACCTAATTTTAAATTAAAAATTATTATACCTACAAGGGTAGTAGCGATACTTCTGTAAACCGACCTACATATATATGTAAGAGCAACAAGCAAATGCTTAAAGTATTTAAAAGCTACAACAATTTTAAAAAAGCACCGTAATCAAAGAAGAACAAAAAATTGCTATGTGTTTGCTTTAGCGACTTTTTTTTGATAGCTACAAATGGCTTTGCGACAGAAATCAAAGTGAAGCGTAGCGATTTAAAACAAAAATCTTCATAATTAGATTTTTTTTATATACGGAAATTTATCATTGGCCTATTTTGCAACACTATCTATATGTGATTGGACTAAAAACAATACTTTCTAATATAAAAGTGCAAAAATCTACAAAGGGGTACCGGGGTACCGGGGTACCGGTTATTGACTAACGTATATTTTGTTGGTCATTGACCGTAGGGAAAAGGAGAAGGAGATTTTATATTGGACTAATTATGGATCGCTATCACATTAGATTAGAGTGATTTTATTTAGTATTAAAAATCTTAAATAAGACCAAATTTCAACATTGTAATGGCCAATTTCTCCAATTCTATTTAAATATTAATTCTTATTTCTGTGGCATTTTTCAATATAATTTTTGTTAAAAAATTTTTATTTTTTTGCTATATTTTCAGGGTAATTCAGTCCAGACCGAAAAATGCGGTAAAACAATTAGCGATACCTGGGATTGTATCTATGAGACCAGTGGCTCTGTGTTCAATAAACTTAATCGTACTGATGTTAGTCAAGAAATCGGCCCTGGATGCCGTTGTGGTTGCATTGTACATTTGGGTACTTCAAAACCGAAGCGTATTTTAGCAGGAGCTACACAAAGTTGTCCAGGCAGATCGTTTTGGCTGATACAAGTAAGTAAAGCATCAAGAAAATGGGATATACAACAAGTATTGAAATGTTTCCAAACTATTTCATTTACATTCCTTTATTTAAATCCTGAATAATCAACCAAAATTTGCGAAAAAAAACTAAAATAAACTAACCCTTAGCCATAAATAAACTATTGATCCCTGGAGTGTAACAAACTGGTAGTGCTGATGGCTTCGCCCATACGGCTTCATAAAAGAATGGAATGCGATTCTAAACACAAACAAAAAATCTATAATAAATTAAAATAATAAAGAAAAAACTACAACAAATAGCCCGTAGCTTTTGAAAAGGATACTGAGCTGGAAAAATAACCAATAAACCCCATAAAAGCTGTAAATATTTCATATTTTATACAAGATGACAAAAACAAAGTCAGGACAACAACTGTAAAACAGTTCAACACAACAGGATACTTTAAGACCCCCCAAAAAAAATTTATAAAAAGAAATATTAATAGATTAGAAGAATAAGAATTTCAAGTATACACTTTATTAAATTTAAGTAAAAATTCTACTCTTATTTTAATTCCTATTGTTTAAAGCATAAAAGAACAAAGGCAGGAGAGCAAGGACGAAGATTTTTATATACAAAATAAATATTTTTTTGTTGCTTGCGTATTTTGACCAAGTTTACCAATATCACTTTTCTGCTTACAAGCACACATACGAGGAGATGTTTCTTTGAAATTTCGTGATTGAAAACCGGTCAGCGTGGCGAATTTAAGTTTTTTTTAAAGCATTTTTATTTGAATTTTATAATAAAATTATTACATGTGTACACTTAAAATCATTTGTTCTTTATTTGTTTTAATCAATAAAATTTGGTTTTTCGTGCTTAATTCCCAACTTTTATTCTCGATAAAAACACTGAAATTTATTGTTGATGGGATAAGCTATGCGCATTTCACTGGTTGCTTAGGCCAGATCATTAGGAAAGATTTTAGAAAAACTAAAGATATTATAGAAATAAAACTGTAAAGCGAATAAGAATTATAAGCACTAGTTTTACTTGTAACAAGATCAAAGCTTAAACAAAAAAAAAAACAACTATAAACAGTGAGTTTATCTTCTCTTACATCCCCCACTCAACATTAATTACAGTTGTAATTATGTTAAGAAAAAACAAAATAAAAATTAAAACAAAAACAACAATTTGTTTTAGCTATAAAATAAATTGTGTATTTTACTTCTGTTTAAAAAAAACCTTAAATTACAAATTTAGGTAGACGCTGTATTTTTGCGGACGCTGTTTTAGTTTTGTTTACATTTTTTTTTAAAATTCAAAATCTTTCAGAACACCAAAATATCATTCACGTGGCCTGTTCTAACATCACATCATGTCCTTATTTTTTTCCAAATTAGTTTTAGTTTCGTTTTGAAAAAATGCAAGTTTATTTTTAGACATTAATTCTAGCTCATTTCTGATTAAAATTTGGTGCAGTTATAGTTCAATTTTAGTTCTGTTTCAGTTCAATTTTAGTTCTGTTTAGGTTCAGTTCTAGCTCAGCTCTTGTTCAGTTTTTTTAGCTCTAGCTTAGTCGTTGTTTAGTTCTAAATCAGTTCTATTTTTCGCTTTATTTCAGTTCTTACTGTTTTTAGTTCTATTCTATTTAAGTTTTATTATAAGTATTGGTAAGTTTAAATCAAGTTAAAAGAACTACCTGGGTTCTAGTTTAATTTTAGTTCACACAGAAAAAAATCAAGTTAAAAACGTCGAAAACAAGGTTGATTTAAAAATTTTCGGTGATGATTTTTTTTCATACGTTTTTCATGTTAATTCAACCTGATTTTACAATAACTTGCGAACAACATTTTTTCTTTTAAAATAACTATAATTCATGTTAATTTAACATTGCAGTAAAGTAAGAGCAAAATGTCATTTATATTGAAATAACAATCCGAATCACGTTGAACACCCTGTAACACATGTTTCACTAATTTTGTATTCCCCTCAGCAGAATCGCCCGATATGTTTTTCGTCATCATTTTACTTTGAAAACTAAATAATTGTAATACAAGGAATACGGGAGTTGTCTTCTTTTCATAACATATTTTTAACATGAAAATAAAAAAATGCATGTTAATTTAACAGGATAAACTTTTAATTTTATTATAAAACCGGTTTTTATGGATTCAATATTGAACAATGTTATTTTAAAAGTGAATAATATTAAAGAAACGTGATTAAAGGTTATTTCATTTAAAATTAATATGAAATAATGATAAATTTAAATAATTCTCAATCAACATTTCGCCATGCTAATTTTACATTGGTATTTTTCTCTGTGTATTCTGTTCCAATTTCTAATATTATAATTTTATTCTACAGTTCAGTGCTGGGGTCTTATCATCGCATACGATATCGAGCAAAATTGATAGAAATCTTTTATTTTGGTTTCATGACACTTGATACCGAATAAAATGTTTCGTAATTTGAGATGATAGCAACCAAAGACATTTACATCTCTCGAGTTTTCATTCGATGCAACAGTGTCTATCGTATGCAGAAAAATACGATAGTTTACTCGATATCGAATGCGTTGATTAGATCCCTGTTCTATATCTTGTCTAGTTTGGTTCTTGCTTAGCTCTAGTGTAGTTATAGTTGTGTTGTAGTTTAGCTCTGCTACAATACTGTTCTTTTCTTATCTAGTTAAGCTCTTGTTCAGTCCATTTTTATTTAAAGTTCTGTTGTAATTCTATTCTAGCTCTGTTTTATTTAGTTTTGGTTAAAATTTGTTCCAGTTCTGCTGCCCTAATTCTATTTAAGATACATTATAGTTAGTTCAGCATCTGTTTAGCTTTTTAGTGTTGATTTTGTTCTGTTAAGTTTATCTAAATACTTTCTCTCCATCCTCGTATTTTAAGCCATACAATTTTAAAAAGTCCTTTTCTATTATTTCCTCTTTGTAGTCTATCTTTTATAGTTGTTTTTTTATATATACATATGTATATATATTTTATAAAAGAAAATTGACAAAAATGCTTGTCAATGGTCCTTATGCTTTTTTCTCATCTTAGACAACTCAGAAAAACTGTATGGAAGTCTATGTTACTATGTGTGTGTGTGTGTTTGAGAGTTCTTATGAAGAAGTCGATGTAATACGTTCAATTCTATTAAAATGGATTTACATTGTGTAAACGAAAAATATTTACTTCAAATTAAATTACTTTCGTTGCAGTCATTTTCATAGAACTTATATTTCTCTAGCGTTTTATTCAAACTCTAGTTCAATACTCTTGTCAACAATGCTTTACATACATACATAGACTTTACAGGCACTTTAAACTTTATTCTTATACTGAATATTGAACTTGTATATTGTTCTGGGAAATACAAAAAAGCACATGCATTTGTAATTTTTAAAAGAAAACCTTAACATTTTTTTTATCTATTCTTCTGCGTTTAGACCTGCCATCGGCAACCTATACTATTACATTTTGCGATTATATGCGTTGTACGAATTTTACATATGTTGTTGTTAAATTCTCTGCAATGTGTGTGCACATGTACGTAATAAAAGAGCATACAAGAGAATAAAAGAGAAAAGAGAAAACGCGGCGCCCTGATTTTGCCGATGGCAGGTTTAGACACTCGTATTCACACACTCTTACACGCCTACTTAACAGGATATTAGTTCCGTACCTTGGCCAGCTTAAATGTTGGGCAATGGCCCTTACAATGTTAGAAAGTCAATGTACCTTTAAAGCAACTCACACATCAAATATCAGTTCAACTTGAACAAAACCTTGTGCAAAGAAGTCCTTATTTTACTAAATAATACATTAGAGAGAGAGAGTATATATAAATTATGTACTTGGTTAATCTCTCAATATTTAAAGGAGTCAAGGTATTATGTCGTTATGCAAAAACACAAACCCAAACACACACACATACACAAACTTACAAAAGTTGTGTGGGTAAAGCTACCCAACAGACCGAAACATAGCAAAATGTAAATGAGTAGTAGAATAAGCTTATCATAAGAGATTTCCTACAACATGACAACCAATATGACTGCAAATGATTTATTCTCGCAATAGTTTTGTAAGGGTTTTTGGAAATGATGTCTCGTAATTTGACGCGTTCCTAAATTTTGTATTATTAGTTAAAGTTTTCAGTCTTGGTGTTTTGTTCGAATAGTGAAGTGTTTTAAAGAGTTTTAAACAGTGTTCAATTTAAAAAAAGTTATTAAATATTATATTAGTAAATATGCCATATAAATAAAAACAGAGTGTTCGTAAATAATTTAATCTTATTATAGATTTTAAAATTATTTTTCTGTAAGCTTATTCTATAATTAGACTTCTAAGCTTACATAATATTATAGACGAGTAATATTATCGCAAGGAATCAATCAGTTTTCATTATTAAACAATTATTAATAAGCCTTTTATAATAGTAAATACAACACTTTTCTTAGCTTAAGGCTTATATTAGTAAGCTTGCTAGAAGTTCTTTTTAAATCCTTTTGGTTTGTTGGGTAAATACAAGTTGCAAACAAATTACTGCATTATGTGTTGATGGGCTCTTGTTAGTGTGTTATTTGTATGTAAGTGTGCGTATGTGTTTTCATGTTTGTATTTGTTATATCAATGACACGCATTGGAATGCAAAAATTATACCAATAAATTTATTTTTATTGCCCCCGTAACCTTTAATACGTTACAAAAAGGTATGCAGTCAAAGTAACTAGTATTAAGTTAGAAATATATGTATGAACAAGTTGCTATTTACTTCAGACCAGTTCATTGGTGTCCATCCCATACCACAATTGTGGAGATAAATTCACACACATTCTTCACACGCATTCTTACGCTCTTTCATTTAGTCCACGAGAGCACACAATTCAGTCATCGATTACCAAGCGACGAGTGCACATGCGGCGGATGCTTAAATACTTTTTGTATTTTTATTAGAATATTTGTCTCTTTATTCACTTATACTAATAAACAGCAATACAACCACAATTTAAATTTTGGACATCACTGGACTAGTTGCACATCTGATTTTTTTCTGTATATTAAACTATCAATTTTAACGTTGGATTGTCAGAGAAGCTCAAATAGCTCATTTATATGCTAAAATGTAAATTTAAATTTTACTATTCTCTCTATATTTTTGCATATTATTTAAGCCAAAGCAGCAGCAGTGAAGACGCTTCAAATACATCAATTGTGGATATTTATTTTAAAATAATAATTAACACTTAAGGCCCAATCATAATATGCATAGGGTAGCGTAAAAAACGAAAACGAAAAGACGTCAAATGCATTTCAAAAACAAAAATATCTGATTTCGTACGAAATGTGCGATCAGTTTCCCACTTTACATAAGCAAATAACAGTTTCATAAAACTTGACGAAAAATTTTCTTAAGTTCAATATGGTTTGACACATATGATTAGCATGTGTATCGCAAAGTTGCGTAAACGATAACACATAACGATAACAAAACTGTATTACCTTCACCACTGTACTACCAAAACGACATAAACATATCATACAAACCAATTCAATTTTGGTTTCTACGGTCATCGTTACGGCAATGACATTATGGTTATGTTACGTCTAATTGGACCTTAAGCCAACTCTTGCGCATTATGGTTGGGCCTTTTCTGTTGAACCAGAGAGAGAGAGAGAGAGAGAAAGAGAGAAAATATACATATCTATCTTAATGTTACACACACATGTGCTACTTTTCCTGAGGTTCTTTGGTGAATGAAGAACTCTCAATTACAGACATCGCAGAATGGCCCGATATGCCTTAGATGTATTTAACTTAACAATTTAAGAAAATAGACATGGGAAATTTTTCTTTTTTTGGTATAAATTATTTTTTATTAAACATTAAAAGAATGTTGCCAAAATACAAAAATGATAACTTGTTGTTTTATATTTTATATTGAAAACTTTCGAAAAAAATTCAACTCTGGAACCAACCAAAAATATATATTTAACACCCTTCCTTCACTGAAGGTAATAGGGTATATATTACTTTGTCACTCTGTTTGTAATTTCACCGATGTCCGTCTGTCCATGTGTCCGTTGAAATTCGGTTTCCGAAGACCCCAGATATAATGTGGACTCAGTAGTTATATATTTATGTCACATATAGACTAGAATTGTATGATTTTGAAGTTAAGTCTTATTGTTCCAACAATGGCAAAAAACCACGACTGCCTCTAATTTTACCCATAAATCCTTTATTTTTTATATATTTTTATGTGTGTCCACTATAGAGAACGGCAAGAGCCAAAGTTTCCAAATTATGTACAAGTATCTTGGTTATCATAAGACAAAATGTGGGCGGGAGTGGAGAAATAGACATGGCACAAAATATATTTATTTATATCTAAAGAACGGCATTTATGTATACGCTCAAAATATTATGTAGTTAAATTCAAACGAAAATTCATTTCAAACAACTTAAAATTCATTAAAAAAACGGGTCATTAACATTTCATTTAAAACAAATGATTTTTACATTCATTATAAAAATTTTTATTTATTAAACAGCATATTTCGTAAAATTGAATTGAAACTACATAACAAAACATATACGGAAAAACATTTTTTTTGGTAGTTTGTTTTTCAAATAACAAACATAAATGTTAAAAAATAAAATTAGTAGTAAAATAACTATATTTTCATTAAATTTTAACAGTACGGAAAACGAATTTAATAACCCACAATCAGTTACTGTAATAATTTTATAAGTGTACACTCAAAATATTATGTAGTTAAATTCAAACGAAAATTCATTTTAAACAACTTAAAATTCACTTAAAAAACGGATTATTTACATTTCATTTAAAACAAATGATTTTTACATCCATTTTTAAATTTTTTATTTTTTGAACAGCATATTCCTTAAAATAAAATGATTTTTACTATTAAAAAATATATTTTAAACGACAAAAATCAAACTACATAACAAAATAAATACGGAAAAACATTAGTTTTTGGTAGTTTGTTTTTTGAATAACAAACATAAATGTTAAAAAATAAAATTATTCGAAAAATAACTATATTTTTATTCAATTTTAACAGAACAGAAAACGAATTTAATAACCCACAATCAGTTACTGTAATAATTTTATAAGTGTATTACTTTCTGTTCTAATCGTACCTTGGCGAAGGGTACATACGATTCGGCATAGCCGAATATAGCGCTCTGATTTGCTTTTATTTCTACAACAAACATTCATTTCTTACATATTTTTGTAGTGTTGTTATTGTAACTGCAACATACAAGTAAATCGTTTTTTGTTTCTACAACAAATTTCGTCACGTATAAAGTTGTGCAGGCGATTTTTCATTATCTTTTTTATTGTTGTACTTTTTTGATGCGTACAGAAATATTTAGTACTTTTGTAGCTAGTCCCGTAAAACCTAGTAATAAACTGTCTCTAAGCCAAACTTATTACGGATTTACACACTTAAAAGTTCTGCTACATCCCAGCGGTAAAACTCAGAAGACCTTCTTACTTCAGGCCTTTTAAAAGGCCTGCTTAAAAATTTTTTTGATTAAAATTACTATTATTATCTACCTGCTAAAGAATGCCTCCTAGAAGGCCTCGGCTCTTTGGTGTAAAAGATAAGATACACCTGCCACACTCGCTTCTATGAGAAGGGAGTAGAGAAGGAGTAACATTTTTTCTATTGTTTTTTTGCACAAGCATAAGCAAAATAATTATTTTTTATGATCCCGTTCCCATTCTTATGTACCTGCTTAAGAAGCGAGAGCGGAAGGCCTTCTCCGCAATGACAACGTGTGTAAAAAAGATATGAGTATGGAATGGAGCGAGCAGGCCTTGTATATCCAAAAGAAGGAGTAAAGAAGCCTCCTAGAAGGAGTCCGTACTCCTTTTTTTCCCGCATATGCTACTCTCTTTCCGACACTGATAACAGCATGTTTGACATGCTTCAGTGTTGGTTCCCAGAAAAACATTTTTCTGAAAGTTTTGCACATTAATCTATATATGTATATAAAAATGAAAAATGTTTGTATGTTTGTTTGTGTGTTTGTTTGTTTGTTGGCTTATAGACTCCTAAACTACTGAACCGATTTTCCTGAAATTTTTACAGATATATCACGTGAGCCCTAAAAATAAAATAGGCTACTTATTTTTTCGATAGGGGCAGGGGAATTGGTATCCCCCATAGGAAGCCAATATTAATTATCGCATATATTAAGATCCGCTGCACGCATTATGCAGAACTTTTGGTAGTAAGATCTTCTGAGCCCCAAAATTAAAATAAAATAGCAGCGGGGGAAGTGGAATCCCCCATAGGACGCCAATGTTTAACATCGCATATCTAAAGAACTGTAATAGTGAGAATGTTCAAACTTTCTAGAAGTCACTCTTATGGTATACAACACTTTTGAAAATAACAATAAAGCGGGTAGGCGCATGGGGGAAACAGCTCCCATAGTATGCATATATTAAATATCGCTCAACTGAAGAACTATTAAAAAGAAAGTCTTCAAAAGTGGTTAGAGCTACTATTAGGGTAAACTATAAATTTCAATATAAAAATAGGCGGGGTAGACAAGGGAGGAGCACGCATTTTGTTGGACCTTTGGTAGTATGATCTTCTGAGCCCCAAAATTTAAACAAAATAGCAGCGGGGGAAGTGGTACCCACCATAGGACGCCAATGTTTAATATCGCATATCTTAAGAACTGTTGTAGTGAGAATGTTCAAACTTTGTGGAAGTCACTCTTATGGTGTACTACACTTTTGAAAATAAAAATAAAGCGGGAAGGCGCAGGGGGAAACACCTCCAATAGGATGCATATATTAAATATTGCTCAACTAAAGAAATATTAAAGGGAGAGTCTTCAAACGTGGTTAAAGCTATTATTAGGGTAAACTATAAATTTCAATATAAAAATGGTCGGGATAGACAGAGTAGGAGCAGTACCCCTCATTAATAGAAATATTAATAAGAACCGCTGCACGCATTTTGTTGAACTTTTGGTAGTAGGATCTTCTGAGCGCCAAAATTCATATAATATAGTAGCGGGGCAAGTGGTACTCCCCATAGAACGACGATGTTTAATATCTCTTATCTTAAGAACTGTTATAGTAAGAATGTTCAAACTTTGTAGAAGTCACTTTTATGGTATACTTCACTTTTGAAAATAAAAATAAATATCTCTCTACTGAAGAACTATTGAAGGGAGAGTCTTCAAAGTTGGTTAAAGCATTGTAGCGAAGCGCAACGGGTTGAGCTAGTTATAAATAAAAAGGCGAGGTTAGTTAATGAAGTTTAGTTAAGCTTAACTTCGAGTGTAGCTCTAAATCTAGGTCAATTCCAGTTCAGTTGTAGGTAGTTCAATTCAAGTTTATTTATATTAAAGATTAGTTCAGTTCTAAACCAATTCTACTCTAGTTATAGTTCAGTGTTACTTGTTACTTAAGACTTAGTTCAATTCTAGCTCAGTTTAATTTTTGTTCTAGTTAAATTTTACTTCAGTTCTTTTTTAGTGCTTTTGGTTTTTGTTTAAGTTTTGTTTGTATAATAGTTTCTGTTAAAACCAGTATTTTTCATCATTAATAAGTTTTGGTTGGCAGCATAAAGTCTGCTCGATATTGATTGTCAGTCCTCAAACGAACTACTACAAAATTAATCTCTATTGCACTGAAATAATGTCAGTTTATGTGTGTCAGTCACACAATTGAAATTCATAAGTATCCCAGGAGTATAAAAACAAAATTAGTATCGTCAATATTTTCCACTTTTTTTGTTGCTGCTCCTGCTGCTTGTTACGCACTTCACAGTAAATGTTGATGATGAGGACGATGATGCTGTTAATGTCGACGTTATTGGAATTAAGTGTGGAAATTATTGCATTTTTCTACATCTAAAACAAACGTTTTGAAGCATTTTCCTGGATGTTTTTAAAAACGTGTATAGAACTTTTCAATTCTTGTTGTCCCCAATGCCAATCAGTAAATAACATTCAATTGATCTACATTTATTCCAAAGCATGTGTGATAAAATCCTTGTGTTTTTTTTGTCTCTTTAATTGTTTTGTTGCAGGTTGATGGTGAAGAGACGATTTCGTTGCAGTTGAATTTTTTACGTTTGCCTTGTGCAACGCAATATATCAAAATACGTGATGGTCCTTCGTTATCTTCAACCCTGCTTATTGAATTGCAAGGTGGCACTGCCGTTGGCGGAAGTGGCAGCGGTGGAGGTGTTAATGCGCAAAGTGGGAATTTACCTGTTTCCCTGGAATCCAGTGGAGCTCAATTATTATTAGAATTCTATGCGGGTGAAGAGGCCAACATAACAAATAACACAGACATACATACAGGTTTAATATGTACAGGAGGATTTTTAGCAAATGTTGAACAGATTGGTAAGTTTTATTGCTGAAGGGGGATGTGAGTCTGCTGGTGATGATGACAGTCTTAATAATACCACTTCTTCATTTGCTGTATGGCTTATATATATATTGATATTTTTTTTTACATTGCTAGTTAAAAACTCTTCGGAACCATCTCAAACATTAATGGCAGCGACACGTTTATCGGTGAAGGGTAGATCTTTTCTACAAAAACCCAAAGCAAAATCCAAATTCACTTTAGTGCATTTAAGTGCAATAGTTTTTGCCAGTATTATTATATTAATAAGTGCTTTATTGGGTAAGACGTTTCCAAAATTCTCTTAAAAAACAAATAACTAAATAGTATTTTCTTAATTCATTAGGAGCCCAATATGTGGTACGCTATCGTAAATATCATTTAGCAGTGACTCGTCGTCGTGATGAGGGCTCTCGTTTGCATACGCCCCATGCCAGTATGAGTTCTCTGCAAAGCCCTCCCTCCAGAGCTGTAAGCACTACCACTTTAATATCGGAGGTTATATATATGGTTAAAATGAGGCCCAAGCACCAGTTGAGACACTCGATTCTCAGAGAAAGTATTGACGCTGAGAATTTGGCAAGAGAAACGGAAATCAACGAATCAAATGTTAAGGAGCCGATGGTTAAGTGGTGAGTCGGTATTGCTTTATGATTGTTTAAGTATTAAGAGGCTAAATAAAACTGAACTTAAACGGAACCAAAAATAAACTTGAACTGGAACTCAACTAGAACTAAATTAGAATTCATCTAGAATTAAAACTAGAGCGGCATAAGAAAGAAACAAGAATTGAAGTAGAAATAAATGGAACTGAACTAGAACTGGTCTATACCTGAACACGAACTTAATTAGAACTTAACTAAGTAAACTAGCACTGAACTAGGGCAGTACAAAAATTTACTTAGAACTTAACTCGAACTGAACTTGAGCTATTACAAGGACTGGAACTAAAAGATAAACTAGAACCGAATTAAAAACTAAAAAAGCCGAAACTAGATTTATTACTTATTAACCTTTTCATTAAAATTTCGTCTTTATTTTTGTAAAAACATTTCTAAGTTAAATTTTTCTCACCCTTCTAGTGTCGAAGAGTTCAGCAGCAATGGCTCTATAGTCACTCTACGCAATGAAATTGTTTCACCTACGACCGAATCTTTAAGTCGTTCTCCATCTACGGAGGATGTTATGTCCGGCACTGCCAACGAATCGAATACTGATGATGTAAATCCCCGTAGTTGTAATACTTTAACACGCAAAGATAGTGGCAAGGACACCGAAAGCATTATTTCTTCGGGTATGTCCTCTATTTGCAACAGTCCACCTATGAATACCAAACATTCGAGTAGATATTCCGAACGTTTTGATGCCTCAACTCTCAAAATGACCAATTCCTATTTGGAAGAAAAAACAGACTGTGAATCAATAAGATCAATAGCTCCTAAAAGAAAATCCAGATGTGCTAGTGTAAATTTAACGAATGTGAGTAGAGATTTAAGGATAAGTGTTCTGAAATTTATGTTTTTTTCTTTCTTTTTAACAGGGTTGCTATTCACCTGCCTCTAGTATTATAAGCTCTGCCACCATACGCAGCACTAACCCCAAAGAAAGTAAAGAAAAACAAAACCGTAAAAAACTTTTGGCTCGACCAGGTTCTGAATTTTCTTTGGGAACCCAAGAAGATTTTGAGCTAGATTATTATGATTACAATGTTACAAATGCTGGAGCTGCTCCGGGTTCTTATTTAGGTATGGACCCAGCCTATTTAATATGGATACCACCCTTCGATGATATACCCGATTCTCCTGAACGGGATGAAGACAAAACCCCTGAACCTTCGCAGGAAGCCGAAGAAACACAACCCTTATATGAGGAAATAAAAATGCCCAAATATGGCCATTATTTGTCACCTCACAGTAATACAAATTCCAGTAATAACACAACCAATACCAGCCCCACTTCTGAGGATACCTCACCACAAAGCAGCCATCTTCAGTCCAAAGCTACTACCCCCAGTGAGACAGATTTAAAAAATTGTCTCATTAGAAAAGCCATATCGTCCCATTCCAATCACTCGTCCAAACAATCGACACCATATCTAACGCGTAAACAGCGCAAACAACAAAAACAACAATCCAAATCAACTTTATCTTTGGTTAATCAAAAGGAAACCATTCCACTAAATGATCTTAATGTTACCAGATCGGCCCGTAATTTAGTACAGACTACGGAACGGCGTGAAAGCTTTAGAGAGTCGACTACTATATTGGAAACAGATTCTATGAATGGTTCTTATATTGAGAAAGAGACATCTGTGGTTAAGTCTCCCAGTGATTTACAAAATTATCTTTCTATCGATGATATACAATTTGCCGATGAAAGCGAAAGTGATCATGATGCCTCGTTAGCTGCCTTAAAGCCTCAAGAACGTAGAATGTCGGAAAAAGAAGCTTTAACGGAGGAGTGTAAGCTGTTAAGAAATATGAAGAGAGTGAGTACAGTTGTGGCACAATGTAAAGCACAAACTGTTAAGCGAACACAGGTGTAAGGGCTTGTTATGTAAGAAGCTTTCGTTAAAATGAAGAAAAATTAGTGAAAAAAAGCTTTCTAAGAGAGTTTTTTTTCGCAGATGCTAAAAAGAAGACGAGGCTATGATATGATTTAGTTTTAAAGCGATATTATCGGGAAAAGTTAAAAAAACGAGTAGAATTAATTGTTAAGTATAGATTATAAAGTAGTATGTATATATAAAGAGAGTATTTATAAAAGTTAAGAAAACTTGAGAAATTTGAGAAAAATATTGAGAAAAGATTTGAAAAGAAAAATACTTGTAAAAGCTGTGAGTGTTTAAGTAATTTATTTTATTTCATAAAAAGTAGTGAAAATCCGGGTTAGATTTTCTATAAGTAGAGTTTGTTTATTCAATCAAAGTTTTAAGTTTCAAAAACCTTAAAAATCTTGATGATTAAGAATTACATAAAGTAAAAAAATATATCGTAAAAGAAAAACTCTGTACCTCCTTCAACCAAATACTAAACTATTTCTCTACACTACATTTTTAATTTTATAAATTTAAAAAAAAAAAAAAATCTTTAAAAATAATTGTTTAAGGGAAAATAATTTTAAAACAAGACTTTTTTTATTAAAAAATTTTACGCTTATTTATTGAAACTCTTAAAAACCCCTCCAGAAGATTTAAATTTTTTTTTATTATTATTTTTTTTATAAGTTTTTTAACAAACAAAATTAAAAAATTAGTTAAAATGAAATTTTAGCGGCCTTGTGAATTTTTATTTAATTTATCTTTTTAATTAAATTTTAATTTCTACAAATGAAATTCTAGTCAATTTTACTTTAAGTCTTTTTTAATTTTAAACAACAAAAAACTTTAAATAAAAGATTTTAGTTTTTAATAAAATTTTTTTTTTATAAAAAAGTTGCAATAATAATTTTAATAAATTTATGCTCTAATTGCCATATTATTTAAAATAATTTTGAATAAAGAAAACACCACCACCACAAAAAAAATTCCCTTTTTGCTAAGAAAATTTAGTGTTTAAAATATAAATTTAAATAAAACGATTGCAAAAGTTCTTTTGTCCTATTATATATTATTTAAATGAAAGAGTAAACTCTTAGAAAATTTAAATAATATTTTAAAGTATGCTTATTTATTTAAGCACAGGGTGGTGCAGAATGAGCTACATGGTTTGAATGGCTTATACATTTTTTATTTACTAATAGTTAATTGCAATAAGCTTTGAAAAATAAATTCTTGTAAGTCACGCTTCACACATACGTGCACTTTTGCTATAACTTTTCGCAAAACTTCGGGTGTAATGGCCATGATTTCATTGTGATTGTTGGTTTTTTAGTTGGATAATGGTTCTTGGAGTATACTTCGGTTTTTGGCTTGTTAATATACACCATTTTTCCGAAATATCCCTAAAGAAAACTGTCAGGAGCTGTTTAGTCCGGTGCACGTGGAGACCAGCTAAAAGCGCTTATATGCAAAATATTGCGTTTGCCATTGAGCCACCTGCAGTATGTGTTAATGTACTTCAAATTCTTTCAAAAGACGAATGTACTCAAAATGTCGAATGTCTCCTTGTCGATATTGCTCTCACGTTACGTGGTCTTCCGACACCAGAAAGGATTCTTACGGACCCATGCTGAGAAAGATTTCCAAACAAATGGTTGATTGCTGACGAGTGGGTATAATGCGCATATTTAAATGACAACGATATGCCCGCTGTGTTAACACAGTAGCCCAATTCACAAGGCCAATGGATTGTAGGTTTGAAGGATAAAATTCAATTATTTTTGTTCGTTGTTCGATTGTACAGTTATCTCTATAATAACACTGCTTTACAAATATTTAATTTGGAAAAGTACCAAAAACTCCACATGCCTAGATAAGTTAATTGGTACCTCCTGAACACGAAACCCGCTGTAATTTTTTTTTCCTAAGTACCGTTTTTTAGATAACGGTACTTTTGTGTTTTTCGGTGTATTGTCCCACTTAAACTCTTGTGAAGCCCAACCGAAAAATCCGATCGAAACAAGTGGCACATCGTTGGAAAGATAATCGAATGCCTTTTCCGTCGATATGCTAAGAAATGGCTGAGTTATGGCACCTCAAAATTTGCCTAATTTTTACGTTTTTTTCAAAACTTTTCATTTTTATTTCGTTTTTTTACTACGTTATATTAAATATCTGGAATGTTTTATTTCTTTACCAAATAGTTTATTTAATTACCAACATTTTAAGCGTAATTTGATTTGATCGGATGAAAAATAAAGTTTTTATTAAGGATTTTGTGGAACGACAATATTTTCATCTTATATAAAATTCCGTGTTTTTTAAATCCATCAGTTTTAACGGACTTTTTGGTTGGGCTCCACAAGGGTTTGAGTGGGACCATACACCGAAAAACGCAAAAGTACCGTTATCTAAAAAACGGTACTTAGGAAAAAAAATTACAGCGATTTTCGTGTTCAGGAGGTCCCAATTAACTTATCTAGGCATGTGGTGTTCTTGGTATTTTTTTGGATGTAAACCAGTGTAATTAAAGTTGGTTTTTTATTCGACCTTTTTTTAATGCAATCTCAAAGAAATAAATACAAAAGCTCGAGGTCATAGGTTATCTTTAATTAATTCCCCAAGTTTTCTTCACAAAATGCTAAAAAACAAAGAAAACATAATCAGCCTGATCACGGTTGGCATTGGCGTATACGCCTGAGTCGTTTTTTGTAGTAGATTAAAGAACAAAGATTGTGTGTTACTTTAATCTATTACAAAAAACGACACAGGCGTATACGCCAATGCCAACCGTATTAAGGCTGAATAATTAAAAAAGTTACAAGGAATTCAAAGCATCAAGCTCATTCTGCGCCACCCTGCACTGTACTACTTAAAAGGATTATTATGAAAGAACTTTTTCCAAAGAAAATAAAATATATAAGAAAAACTATATTTAAAATAACTTTAAAGAATTGTAAATGTTTAAATATTTATTAAAAAAAAAAAAACAAAATGTAAATAGAAACAAAAATCATATTAAAATGACAAATTATACAGAACAAGGAAGATTTAACATGCATATAAAAGATATTTAATAAAACAATATTACTGAGTTAGTAACAGAAATAAAAACAGCTTTTGTTATTTAGCAGCAGTGTTGCCGTTGAAACATTTCAAAAAGGGGTCACCAAAAGGGTATTTTCGAAAAAGGGGTCAGTCAAAGCGTAAAAAAGGAACAAGTTGAATTTAAATTAATACTTTAGTGATGAGTTGTTTTTTTATAGTTTGGCCTTTAATTCAGTTCTTCCTTGATTCTTGTTAAGCAAAAAGTCTGCTTTGCTGTTGTGCAATTGTATTCTTTTTTAAGCCCTTGGTACTATTTACTACCTTTTTTTTGGAAACTTTGTTGGAAAATATCATACAAAAGTTAATATACGAAATTCGAGACTTAACGTTTTAACCTTTTTAGACCCGGTATTTATAAAATCTAAAAAAAATTTTCATCATTTTTAATTGTTTCCGAATTCAAAGACACAATTCTCAAACCAGAGGCCTTAATCAACGAATTTAAGTTATTAGAAAGCTGGAAAGTGTGCGCAACATTTACCTCGGGTTTACACGTGAAAGTACTTTCTTGAAAGTAGAAGACACAGCCGGCCGATTGGCTAAAGTGCAAAAATTGTGTGAGTGTTGGTGAAAAAGTTTGAGGTTATTGCGACTTTCAAGAAACTACTTTCACGTGTAAATGCTAGGTTACGTATGAGTTACGGGGCTTTAAGTAAAAACTTGCGAGTCCATGCTTTAATCTCTTTAACCCTTATGTGAGTGACAAAAAAAACACCTTTAACAGAGTGACAGGGTACCCTGGTACCACATACAATAAATACGAAAATTTTACATTGTTTTACAATATATATAAGAAAATTCATTTAACAAAATGTAAAATATAAGTTTTTGCAATGCCTAACATAAACACGAATCGGGGGATTTCCCTTTGGCTTTATGATTGATCGCAAATACATCTACTTGCTACTGCTTCCATACATTACTATGTTCATACATGAATAAGTTCGGTGAGCGCAAGAAGAAGGTAAAGTGCAATAATAACATTGGCTTCTTGTTCTAATCAAGCACGCTTAGATTCCATAGATACAAATGATATATAAAACGATATAATATCAGAAGCATCCGATGCAAAACATATGGGATAAATAGAGGACAACGAGGATTCATATGATTCTGACGGGAGTAAAGAAACAACTGAAGTCCATGGAAAGGATGGTTCTCATTGGCGTCTTGATTGCTATCCGGAATACCAATACATCAACAGAAATTACGGCAACGCAGAGGTCCTGATCCTGGCTTAAATATAGGACCACCTAAGGACGTATTTAAAACTTAATTATCCAGTGAGATGTGCGGTATAATTTTTCGTGAAAGTAATAGTAATTTCAGAGTTGTCGGCAGTTGCTGTTGTGCCAAAAAAATAGAAAAACTCGGAGGGCAAGTTGTATCGAACATTCAATTCACCGTCCTCTGAGTGAATCCTTCTTCCAAGTTTCTCAGTACACTATTTTTTTTTTGTTTTTTCTGATTTGTTCTATAGTGAAGTGTATATAATTTCTATTTTTTATACTTTCTTCAAGCCTTTTGTTTGAATAAACAATATAAACGAAATATGTATTTGTACAAAATAACTAGCACTGTCTTTTTATTTTTAAATTTTCATTCATGTGAAAAGTAAAAAAAATATTCCAGTTTATTCAATTCAAAATGCTTTTAAGCTGATATTAATAAATTAAATTATACTAAAAAATAAATGTTATTTTAAATATTTTCGTTAAGGTACCCGGGTACCCTGTCACTCCGTTAAGGGTGCAAAATATAAATTGACCCACAGAACCTTTTCAAATTAAGAAACTAAGCTAATGTTTATTTAAATATATTTAAAACACAATAATAAGAGTTCTCAAGAGGTTCCACTCCCTTAGGAAACTTCAAGCAAACAAAAAATGCAATTAAAGATTAAAAAGTTACCCGGGTACCCTGTCAAAACGAAGTTGGAAAAATACACACCAAGAAAAAATGTAAACAATACCGGTGGAGGATCGATAAATCAAATAATGGCAAAATTGGCTCCAATTTTTTACAGATAGAGCTGGAAGATGCTCTATCTGTTCTGCTAAAAACTGATCATATTTTTTAATTTTTTTTAATTAACTTTTTATTTACTTTAAATCACTTTTTTGTTCGTTTTCTTTTCAATTTGTTCTTTGGTATTATCGAGTTGAGTTGCTTTTTGACAACGTAACGGAAGTTGTGTTGCCATCTATAATTGAGCCATAGGTTACTTAATCCACATGAAACTTTTTCAAAATTATCTCAGACCCAACAAAGTAACTTAACAAAAAAGAACAATTTTGTTCTTCTAAGCAGTTTGTGATTACAATAAACCATAATCACTTGTTTAGAAAGCAAAAGTTATAGACCTAAAAACAGAAAAACACCCACTTAGAAATTGATATTTCTGTTAAAAATAACCAACATAAATAATGGCCCCATTATGTCCCGATTGTCATTTAATTTTGAACAAAACTGTTGTTAATGACTTGAAATCAGACTTCTTAATTTCATGAAGATCGGTCCACAATTTAACATACGCTCCATAAAAGTTCTACGTTTTGAAAACACTGAAGGTGCTTAAATTTTTTTAACAGTACAGGTAACCCTTGATTTACGCGGTCTGTTGGGACCAAAGAAAGCACGTGTAAATCAAATTCGTGTAAAACAAGGTTCAGGACTGGTACAAATTCCGTTTATGGGACCAGCAATTTAATATATCGTGTAAATCAAGACATGCGATGCATACAAAATTTAATTTTTGGGCCCAAAAACCGCGCTAATCAAAAACATAAAGACTTAACATTTTATTTTAAATTAAATGATATTTCTTTATAATGATATGTATAAAGCTTTGTTATCATATTTTTATAAAACATTTGAATTAAAAGAGAACAAAAAAATATTATTGAAACACATTTGAATATTTAAAATCAAAAATATAAGAAAATTATGTCAATTGTAAAATAGTCAAAAACAAACCCAATAAAATTTTACTGGTTTCTGAAAAAATTTAAAAAATGTTCAGGTTACTGAAAAAAATTGCAGTAACCTGTAAAAATGTCCGTTAAGCAGTAAATTTAAAATTTTTAATGCAAAAAATTTTAGGTACATTGTAAAAAAAATCTGCATTTCTGCAGATTAATTCTAGCACACAGTTGATGAAATTTATTGAATCACAGTGCTGCGATTCCCGTAAAATAAAGATTATTATAATTTTTTGAGCGTGTTTTGTTAAAACCGCGCAATAAAAGCGCGTAATTCAAAAAAAGGTGACTATTACTATTCCGTGTTATATCTAAATCGCGTAAATGCAGTACCGTATAAATCAAGGGATACCTGTATTTATAATTTTTTTGGAAAATTCTTTTTACATAAATTTTAATTCTTTTAAATTTTGTAAAACTTACCCTATAAAAATCCTTTATTTTATCCTATAACTGCTTCAAACTTCTTTTATTCTTAAATTTGTGATATACATATTAATTAATAACATTTTAACTTTCATTTAATTTTATTAAAGATTTACAAATATCTAAAAAAGGCCATATTTTGTGGTAATTTACCATCTTCAAAAATTTATTATTATTTTTTTTTCTCCAAAACAAAACTATTTTCATATTCACTTTTTAAAACTATTATTTCATTTTAACTTTCATTTAATTTTATCAAAGATTAACTCATATTTAAAAAAAGGCCATATTTTGTGGTAATTTACCATCTTTAATTATTTATTATTTTTTTTCTTTCTCAAAAACAAAACTATTTTCATATTCACTTTTTAAAACTATTATTTCATTTTAACTTTCATTTAATTTTATCAAAGATTTACACATATTTAAAAAAATGCCATATTTTGTGGTAATTTACCATCTTTAATTATTTATTATTATTTTTTTTTAAAAACAAAACTAAAAAGTGAATATGAAACTTTTTAAAACTCTTAATTTACAACCAACAAAAATTGAAGCAAACATTTTCTTTTTCACTTATCTTTTTTTTAGCTTAGACACTTTAATTTTGCTTATTGACTTTTCTTTTATTTACTCAAATACATACTAAACAAACACACTCCTATTGATAAAAAGCACAACGGAAGACACCTCGTTCTCAGCTTTCCACGACCGCGACGACTGTTAACAACTTAAAACTGACGGAGACTGCGCGGTCATTATCTCTGCTTTGTATGAACAAATTTTCTATTACTGTTTTTACAAAGAAGTATTAACTTTTTTGCTTAGATTTTATAATTTTCTAATAGAATATTGTTTTAATTTTATTTTTCTATAAAAATCAGTAATTTTAAAACACTTTTTTCCGGGTTTTTATTAAATTTAAGGCAGTATTTCTTTAAGACCTTCACGCACTTTGATAATTTCTAGAAACTAAAAAGAATAGGAAAAGGAAATTTAGCAAAAGGGATTTAAAAAAAACCTGCTGGTTAAACATTAGTGTGAGAGTGAAAGAGACAGATAGTGCGAGCAAATGAAGAAAAAAGCTTTTAGATATCAAGAATATATACAAAGCGAATTTACTTTAGGTAGCGGCGAGAATACAACATAATAAACAATATGGTGTTTTGTCTTTGTTTTTCGGTCATGTAATGTTAAAAACAAGGCGAAATAATATATAAATGAATTTGCCTTGTGTAAAACAGTTCATTAAAATCGGGCTACCAGATTGTGGGCTCTAATCTCAAATTAGACAAAAAAAAAATTCATTTCGGGATTATATTAAAATGTCAAAAAAAAAAAAACATTTATCTTTTATCAATAGATTTGTTTTTATTACAATCCATCATATAAAAGATCTGTAAGATTTTTTATGCACAAAACTCATTTTAATACAATCGGACTCCTGAAAAATCTGATTTACTGATCAGTAAATATAAGTTTTTTATTTAAAATTTATGATCAGCAGAATTTTTCTTATCTTAAAAACGTTTGGCCCTTTTTTTTAGGTTGGCCTGCGAAAACTCTAAGAGTAAAAATACTTTTAAACGTATGTCAACAATCATAATTAGGGGGTTCTGGAAATCGAAAAACGCAAACATTTTTAATGTCTTTTTATAATAAGATTTCTGTAATAAAAGAATTTTACGACAATTATTGTCAACTATTTCTTTATTAAACAGAATTTTATAATAAAAATTATACAAATGAGATTAAAAGAGTATTAAAAACAACTTAAAAATTCTTGTTTTTTTCCTTTTCGACTTCTCGAACACTCCTGATTGGCTAAGCCAATTAATATTTAACGCGTTAAATGGATGTGTTTGTGGGGTCATTATTATAACCCTAATTCTCCACACTTGAAATGATCTGAAGTTGTAAACATTTCAAGTTCATAAACGATATAAAATGGTTAAACGTGGATTTTTTGACAGACTCCATTAATGCTAGAAGGACGTTTGCCAATATGCACATGATGCTTTAAGTATTTTATTTTATAGATCGAAATTTTCTTTTTTGAATGATTATCCATTTTTAATTGATTTTACATGTTTTTCCTTTACCTCTGTTTTTTCGTACTTTTTGTCAAGAATTTTTCTTGAAGTCCAAAGTACATTTTTGTCTTTCTTTTTCTTGTTGACCTTTTTCAGCACAACTTGGAGGACAAATGTACACATAGAGCTGGTGCCCTAGCTTTAACAATAAAATTATTTAGTTTTAAAATTACATATTTTAGTGGGGATACATTTTATCTTAGAAATTTGTATTTTAAATCTATATTAGTATAGATAAGTACACTAAAACAATAATGTCATTTTACCAATTTTACAATTTGGTAATTATCTTTCAAATTGTGAACAAAACACAACGTTATTAAGGGAGAGCGAAAGTTGATTATCCAATTAATCTTAAATATTATTAATATATTTTTAATTTCTTGTGTGACTACTGGTTAATATATAATACTTAAAGCACCATGTGCATACTAGCACTAATGGAGTCAGCCTGATAATTCCCGTTTAACCATTTAATATCATTTACGAACATTTGAAGTTGTGACATTTCAAATATGGAGGTAAAATATCCATTGTATTGGCCATCATATTGATATTTTTACTTCTTAGAGTATTAACAGGTCAACCTAAACAAAAGGAGAAAACTTTTTTATTATAAGAAAAATTCTGCTGCTTACACATTTTAAATAAAAAACTAATATAGCGTTCAGTAAAGCCGATTTTTTACCGATTACAGTTTTGTACAAAAAACACTTACAGATCTTTTATATGTTGTCCTGTAAAAGAAACAAAACGATCAATAATTTTCTCAACTTTAACCCGAAATTAATTTTAGAACCCCAAATCTGACATTACATGACCGAAAAATAAAAACAAAAAACATATTGTTTTTTTGTGTTGTTGACTTGTTGTAGTCTCGCCGCCACCTGAAGTATCGCTTGAATCTGGCCTGAACAAAAAAAAAAAAAAAAAAAAAAAAAAAACGGACTGTATATCCGCCGCCACCTGAAGTTAATTCGCCTTGAATATATGGCTTGGGACATTGTTGCTAGTTAAACCCTTGCCGTCAAATTGCAATTTAAAAAACGCTTTAAATGGCAAAATTTTTTATTAAGCGTTAAATATTTTAAAAATACCATAAAATGTCCATACAAATCAATATTTAGGGTTCCTTTACAAAGATGTGCGACTTCATTATTTCAAACATTATGACAAATATCACGCTTTAACAGTATTCTAGTAGAGGCGGGTAGCGTAATGGATTTGTGGTAATTTACCATACTTAATAATTTATTATTATTATTTTTTTTTGTTCTTAATAATAAAACTATTTTCATATTTACAGCCATATTCATAAAAAGTTCTTATTTTAAGCTTATAGTATGTAATAACTATCAAACGCTTTTTGTTTATTCCTTTATTCCTTTTTTTTGCTAGTGATGCATGAAACTTGTAGTCGGATCACATGATATTCTATATTTAATATTTTTAAAAAATTTTTTTTTTAATTATTATTTCTTATTAAATAAAATAACATATTATTTTAGTTTCGGAACAAAATCTTGCCAAAAGGTATTATAAAAACTTTTGTTTGAACTCTTTTTTAAATATACGATAAGAAAGTATTCGAGTAAAAAGTTTGTTTACTTTTTATTACCATCACTATTATTAGGATTTGTTTATTTTATTTTTTTTAATATTTTTAAACAAAAACTTGTTGTTTTAAACAAAAAAACAACTAGTTGCAACAATTTCAAAAATAATTAAAGAGAATATCTGCATTTGCCAATGAATGAATACATTTAAATCATATAAATTTTTTTTTAAATAATTAACAATATAACTTTCAATTGGTTGTATAAAATAAAAAAAAAATTTAGTAAAATGTATTTAACACTTTTTTCATTATTTCTCAACCTATTTCACAAAAACAAAATCATAAAATGCAAACACTTATCAAAATGACATTTTATTTTTAGTTAAAAGAAGGGCAAGTCCAACAATTAGTTTTCTTACTTTATGAATGACTTATCAAAGTTTTAATAGACTATTTTCCGTTTATGAATACAACTTTAGCAATTTTTGCTTAAAAACGGTTAATTAATCATAAATAAGTTTTTATGAATACGGCTGTTACTTTTTAAATCTCTTAAATTACAAACAACAAAAATCGAAGCAAACCTTTTTCTCATTCACTTATCTTGCATTTAGCTTAGACACTTTAATTTTGCTTATTGACTTTTCTTTTATTTCCTCAAATACATACTAAACAAACACACTCCCATTAATAAAAAGCATAACACAAGACACCTCATTCTCAGCTTTCCACGACCGCGACGACTGTTAGCAACTTAAAACTGACGGAGACTGCGCGGTCATTATCTCTGCTTTGTATGAACAAATTTTCTATTACTGTTTTTACAAAGAAGTATTAACTTTTTTGCTTAGATTTTATAATTTTCTAATAGAATATTGTTTTAATTTTATTTTTCTATAAAAATCAGTAATTTTAAAAAACTTTTTACTGGGTTTTTATTAAATTTAAGGCAGTATTTCATTAAGACGTTCACGCACTTTGATAATTTCTAGAAACTAAAAAAATAGGAAAAGGAAATTTAGCAAAAGGTATTTAAAAATAAACCTACTGGTACAACTTAAGTGTGAGAGTGAAAGACAGATAGTGTGAGCAAATGAAGAAAAAAGCTTTAAGACATTAAGAATAGATGCAAAGCGAATTTACTTCAGGTGGAGGCGAGACTTCAACAAGTCAACAACATAAAAAACAACATAGTGTTTTGTTTTGGGTTTTCGGTCATGTAATGTCAAAAACAAGGTGAAACAATGTATATGACTGGTCGCAATTTTTTTTTTTAAATTTAATTGTTCGCGTTACTCAAAAACGCTCATCTCTGCGGAAGATCGTAACGAAGCCATATTTTTGATTTTCGGCTTTTCAACTGGCATAACTATAAAGATCTGATAGAAAAGATGTTTTTTTTATAATATGGGGAAATTTGGGTCCCACCCGGCAACACTAGGACCGTCGCATTGACCTGAAAAATTAGATCATGATTTCTTACACCAAACCTCATATTTTAAGCAGCGCAAACAATTAAATTAAAAAAAAAAAAAATCACATACAAGATGCGACCAGTCTAACATACATCAATTCGCCTTGTGTTAAACAGTTGATTAAAATAGGGCTACCAGATTGTGGGTTCTAATCTCAAACCAGATAAAAAAAATCATTTCGGGATTATATTAAAATGTCAAAAAAAAAACATATTTTTGGGGAAATTATTAACAGATTGGTTTTTATTACAATCCATCATATAAAAGATCTGTAAGATTTTTTTATGCACAAAACTTATTTTAATACAATTTATATGAAACAAATTCTAACGCAAATACAATATCGGAGGCCTGAAAAATCTGATTTACAGATCAGTAGAATTTTTCTTATATAAAAAACGTTTGCCCCTTTTGTTTAGGTTGACCTGTTAAAACTGTAAGAATAAAAATACTTTCAAACGTATGTCAACAATCATAATCGGGGGTGTTCTGGAAATCGAAAACGAAAATCGCAACAATTTTAAATGTCGTTTCTTAAAAAGATTTTGTCCTGGTCTGCGAAAAACTAATCATATGTTTTAATTTTATTTTATTTAACTTTTAATTTGGCTGTAGGAAATATCGCCCAAAGAAAAATGGCCAAAAAAAAAAAAAAATTAAAAATCGCCCAAATGAAGAATCGCCCAAAAGAACATGAAAAATTACCCAAAAAGTTATATATGAAATTTTGCCCAAAAGAAACGAAAAAAACCCCAAAATAAAAATGAAAAATTATCCAAAAAAGAAAACGAATTTTTTCCCAAAAAAAAAAATCAAAAATTATTCAATTTGCAAAACAGTGTTTATTATTCATTTAAATTTAGTAACTTACAAATGTAAGAGAAAAACATGTTTTATTATGGTCACATCCAACAAAACTATTTTTAAAGAAACTTATTTTACCATAATGTGGTTGTCGATGACAATGATTTGGTTAAATTAAACATAATATGGTCAACATTTTTTTAAAAATGGTTTTGTTGTTTTTTCTCTGGGTGCATATATTAAACATATAACGAAAACACTTTTGGGCGCAATGATTTTCTTCCCTATGTTGTAACAAATACCGGCAGCGCTTACTAAAGCGTCTCGGCTTCGCTAGCTAAAGCTTCTGTGCGCAGACGGCCTTTGGGCGGGCGCAAGGTTTTTTTCCGGTTTCGCTAAGTAAAGCTTCTAAAATCTTCCTTGCTTCCGAACGAAGGCCGACTTCGCAGAGAAGCTTTAGTTATCGAAGCCAGTATTTGTTATACCATAGAGGAGAAAATCCTTGCGCCTGGCCGAAGGCCGGCAGGGCAGAGAAGCTTTAGTTTGCGAAGCCGGTTTTTGTTATACCATAGAGGAGAAAATCCTTGCCCCCGGCCGAAGGCCGGCTGTGCAGAGAAGCTTTAGTTAGCGAAGCCGATACTTGTTTTTATCAAAGAGGAGAAAATTCTTGCGCCCGGCCATAGGCCGGCTATGCTTTCAAGTTTCTAAGCTATGCTTTCGAGTTTGTCCACGGACACTATGACACTGGACGTTATGACATGCCACCTTTTTGCAATATGTCCCGTTATTTTTATAAATAACATTTAAGAATTCGTCGTATAGTAATAATGAATGATTTAGACAAATAGTATGCCCGAAAAAATGGGCTATTTTTCATGCAATATTTTCATAATGGAAAATCACCAAATTTAAAAAACGAAAAATCACCCAATAGTAACGAAAAATAGCCCAAAAATTTTGGGTCACTTTTCATATGAAATTAAGCCCAATTTTACATGGAATTTTTTTGGGCGATTTTTCATTTATTTTTTTGGCCGATTTTTCCTACAGCCTTTTAATTTACTTTAAATCACTTTTTTGTTTGTTTTCTTTTCAATTTGTTATTTGGTATTATAGAGTTGAGTTGCTTATTGACAACGTAACGGAAGTTGTGTTGCCATCTATAACTGAGCCATATGTTACTTAATCCACATGACACTTTTTCAAAGTGAATTAACCCCCAACAAAGTAACTTAACAAAAAAGAACAATTTTGTTCTTCTTAGCAGTTTGTGATTACAATACACCATAATCACTTGATTAGAAAACAAAAGTTATAGACCTAAAAATAGAAAAACACCTACTTAGAAATTGATATTTCTGTTAAAAATAACCAACATAAATTTGGGGCAGCATGCACCGATTGTCATTTAATTTTGCATAAAATAGTTGTTAATACATAACTTGAAATCAGACTTCTAAATTTCATGAAATTGGGTCCATAATTTAACATATGCTTCATAAAAGTTCTACGTTTTGAAAACACTTAACAATATTGATAAGTTTTTGGAAAATTCTTTTTTTACGTTAATTTTTATTCTTTTAAATTTTGTAAAACTTACCCTATAAAAATCCTTTATTTTATCCCATAACTGCTTCAAACTTCTTTAAATCTTATATTTGTGATACCTATACATATTAATTAATTACAGTTTAACTTTCATTTAATTTTATTAAATTTTTACAAAAACGCCATATTTTGTGGTAATTTACCATCTTTAATAATTATTTTTTTTCTCAAAAACAAAACTTTTTTCATATTCACTTTTTAAAACTGTTATTTTATTTTAACTTTCATTTAATTTTATCAAAGATTTACACATAATGAAAAAAGGCCATATTTTGTGGTTATTTACCAACTTAATGTATTTATTATTATTTTTTTCTTCTCAAAAACAAAACTATTTTCATATTCACTTTTTAAAACTATAATTTAATTTTAACTTTCATTTAATTTTATTAAAGATTTACACATTTACATATATTTAAAAAAAGCCATATTTTGTGGTTATTTACCATCTTAATTTATTTATTATTATTTTTTTTTTTTCTCAAAAACAAAACTATTTTCATATTCACTTTTTAAAACTATAATTTCATTTAAACTTTCATTTAATTTTATTAAAGATTTACACATATTTAAAAAAGGCCATATTTTGTGGTAATTTACCATCTTTAATTATTTATTATTATTTTTTTTTTCTCAAAAACAAAACTGTTTTCATATTCACTTTGTAAAACTATAATTTCATTTTAACTTTCATTTAATTTTATTAAAGATTTACACATATTTAAAAAAGGCCATATTTTGTGGTAATTTACCATCTTTAATTATTTATTATTATTTTTTTTTTCTCAAAAACAAAACTGTTTTCATATTCACTTTGTAAAACTATAATTTCATATTAACTTTCATTTAATTTTATTAAAGATTTACACATATTTAAAAAAGGCCATATTTTGTGGTAATTTACCATCTTTAATTATTTATTATTATTTTTTTTCTTAAAAACAAAACTATTTTCATATTCACTTTTTAAAACTCTTAATTTACAACCAACAAAAATCGAAGCAAACATTTTCTCTTTCACTTCTCTTGCTTAAGCTTAGACACTTTAATTTTTATTATTTACTTTTCTTTTTTTCCTCAAATGCATACTAAACAAACACACTCCCATTAATAAAAAGCACAACACAAGACACCTCATTCTCAGCTTTCCACGACCGCGACGACTGTTAGCAACTTAAAACTGACGGAGACTGCGCGGTCATTATCTCTGCTTTGTATGAACAAATTTTCTATTACTGTTTTTACAAAGAAGTATTAATTTTTTTGCTTAGATTTTATAATTTTCTAATAGAATATTGTTTTAATTTTATTTTTCTATAAAAATCAGCAATTTTAAAACACTTTTTACCGGGTTTTTATTTAATTTAAGGCAGTATTTCTTTAAGACGTTCACGCACTTTGATAATTTCTAGAAACTAAAAAGAATAGGAAAAGGAAATTTAGCAAAAGGTATTTAAAAAAAACCTGCTGGTTAAACATTAGAGTGAGAGAGACAGATAGTGTGAGCAAATGAAGGAAAAAGCTTTTAGACATTAACAAAGCGAATTTACTTCAGGTGGCGGCGAGACCAGTGATGGAAAAATTCAAAAAAATCGAGATGGTAACGAACACCAAGCAAAGGAGTACTTTTGTCAATATTTTGGTACTTTTTTCAAACATATTTTTATTAAAAAACAAACTTGAAAATAATAAACAAAAATACATAAAATTCAAAAACTAATTAAGTTAAATAAAAAATATATAAAATATTTTGGTTAAGAAACTAAAAATAACTTAATTTTTTGAAATAAACATTTATGTAAATGCATATGAATGCATGTATTTACATACATTAGTTGCGTTCGAGAACACAAAAGTTTTTAATATTTTTTTACTAAACTTTACTGCATTTTACGAAATTGCGTTAGAGTACACAAAATGCAGTAAATGAGAACATAAATCGAGAGCGAAAAGTGACATTTCTTGTCTCAGTATTTACAAATTTTTACTGCAGAAATTTTTTAAATAAAATTTAGTAAATCAAAAAAACATATGTTTCAAAAGGTAAACAAACAAAAGTAACAAATAAAAAGCATATAAATTGTGAAAAAATTATTAAATAAAAGAAAAGTTTAAATAAAAATTAAACCAAAACAAAAAGTGAATAAATATTAAGTAATTAAACTTGTTTGTGAAGCATTTATTTGGCTAAATACAAACTTTTGAAATTTTTTATGTTATGTTAATTTTTTTGGGTTGTAAAAGTGTGACGTATTTGGGTACTTAAGTAATCAATAGCAAAAAAGTTATTCATGTTCTTTTAAATTAACCCGCTACAAATTAGTAAAATAAAATAAAATAAAAAACAAACAAATATGAAAGATTACATAAAATAGTTTGTTTGTATTTTCCAAAAATTTTCGTGTTATAAAAAATATTTAATATCATTAATATTTTTCAACACTTCAATTATTTGCCATCAGCTGTTGCCTTTATTTTACGAATTTTTACAAATTTTGCGTTCGCGTACTTGGACAACAGATTTTTGTGAGAGAAAATTTTTTAGTTTACTAATTTACTGCATTTTAGTGCAAAAGTACTCAAACGCACCTATACTATGTATTTGCTTAGCATAGCTAGCATAGGCTGTTTGTTAGACGATTATGTTAACATACAACTCCTAAAAGAATCTTCTGATGATTATCTGACTAGTAACAAAAACAAAAACATCTAAATTTTTTTATTGATTACTTTTTTTATTCATTTTTTGACACGCTCGTCTTTTTTTTGGAATGAACCTTTTGCAACTCTCTGTAAGAGTCGTACAACAATTACTGAGCTACCTTAATAAGAGCGTTTTTGAAATATGAAAATTCTATTGCCAATACAATTTCAATAAAACAAACCGGCCTAAGGATCTGTGAAAAGGATTTTCAGACAGGATGGTGTTGATTTCGCGACCTTGAGGTTTGTTTTATATAAATTGTATACAAATTAGAAGTTTTGGCATGTAAAATACGCTTGATGTCATTCTTTAGGTAGCTCAGTTATACGACTAAGCATTTCACGAGTTGTAAAATAATCCCTACATGAGTCTCATACGACTTTTGGCATGTTTTTTGAAAGACTCGTTTGATAATCTCTATATACATCATAAACAATTCACTTTATGATTCATTTGAGCGTCTTTCGGAATCGTCTACAATTAAAAAATGAGCACTTTTTATGATTTTCCCAGTAGACTCCTAGACGATTGAAAATATTAGCACATTTCGATGACTAAGACTATTAGGCATTTTGTTTAATTTAATTAAATTTGAAAGAGTTTGTACTTGCAAACGATTTCTTTCTTTTGTTTTTTTTATCATTTTGAATTAAAAACGTGCGCTTAACTGCTGCTGATAAATGGGATATTGACAATATTTCGATAGCAATACGTGAAATATCAGAAAACATAAGTTCGTCCATTTAGTTCTAAATTTGGCTTACTTTTTTCCAAAAAATCGATACATCGTCGGTTGATTATTTAATTGTCGAATGTCGCATTTAATTTGTATCCACATACGACAATAAGATAATCAACCGACTATATATTAATTTTTAAATGCAAGTGCACGGCCTAAAAAAACACTTAATTGACAACATCTTTTGTAAGTTGTTGTTGTTTTTATTTTGTTTTTCTTAACCTACTTACAACTACAATTAATGTTGAGAGAATTTCAACTAATTGTAGTGGAGAATGTAAGATGAGATAAACCCACTGTTTATTGTTGATGTGTTTTGTTTAAACTTTGATATTATTACAAGTAGAACTGTTGCTATAAGTCTTATACGTTTAACAGTTTTATTTGGTTTAATATCTTTAGTTTTTCTAAAATCTTTATGGATGAAGTTTCCTGATGATCTGGCCTAAGCAACCAGTGAAATGCGCATAGGAATAGCTTATCCCAACAACAATAAATTTCAAGTGTTTTTATCTATAATAAAAACTGGGAATTAAGCACGAATAACAAAATCTTTTGAAATTAAAATTTTGTATTCCCAAAAATTTAAATTACTTTTTGATTTTTTAAATGTTTTATCTTTGTTTCAACGTTTAAAATTTAAGTTCCAATAAATTTAAGGCGTTCATTTTTATGTCTGCTTTCAGAGTTATGTTAATTAAAAAAATACGTTAGCGCTTCCCATTGCTCCAAAAATATTTCAACCACAGCCTCTCTCGAAAGCCATCTTGTTTATGCGTACCTTAAAATAACGTGAAATTCTGTTCCAAGATAGTCTTGAAAATTTTGAAGTTCTTCTTTTCGGCTTGAACTATTAAAAAAGTAAAAAATTATTTCCTTCATAAATTTATAAATTTTTTTAGGTAGACATAAATAAGCTGCAGTCGAAGCAAAGTTTAAATTATGGCATGCACAGCCATTTACGAACAAATTTGGTAACAATTCTTTTAATCTGGCCTGAACAGCACTAAATTGGCCCATCATTACATTGCAATTATCAGACGTAAGCCCAATCATTTTTTCCAGAGGAATATTGTTTTTCCTCAAAACGTCTACAATTTTGTCTGTAATTCCATAACGTAACAGGGAAAGAGTACTTTAAACTGACGTGGGGGTACCGTGGTATATTAGAAATGAAAAAGTACTGAAAAAAGTATCAAAGTACTGAATTTTCCATCACTGGGCGAGACTACAACAAGTCAACAACATTAAAAACAACATGGTGTTTTGTCTTTGTTTTTCGGTCATGTAATGGTAGAACAAGGCGAAATAATATATAAATGAATTCGCCTTGTGTAAAACAGTTGACTAAAATAGGGCTACCAGATTGTGGGCTCTAATTTCAAACCAGATAAAAAAAAATCATTTCGGGATTATATTAAAATGTCAAAAAAAACATTTATCTTTTTGGGGAAATTATTAATAGATTTGTTTTTATTACAATCCATCATATAAAAGATCTGTAAGATTTTTTATGCACAAAACTAATTTTAATACAATTTATATGAAACAAATTCTAACGCAAAAACAATATCGGAAGCCGGAAAATCTGATTTACTGATCAGTTAATATAAGTTTCGTATTTAAAATTTATGATCAGCAGAATTTTTCTTATCTTAAAAAACGTTTGGCCCTTTTGTTTAGGTTGACCTGTTAAAACTCTAAGAATAAAAATACTTTTAAACGTATGTCAACAATCATAATCAGGGGTGTTCTGGAAATCGAAAACGAAAAACGCAAAAATTTTAAATGTCGTTTTTTAATAATTTAAATCTTTTGTCAATACCACAGAATACACAGAACTGTCACGAGACGGAAGATTTTGCGTTTTAAATTAATTTAAATTATGAGTAAATAATATTTAAGTAAGTAAATAACATTATAACACAAAACATTATTACTAAATAACATTTTTTGCACAAAAAACAACATTTGTTGAACTAATGCATTTGTTTAACGTTGTTTGTGTTTTGTTATTTTTGTTTTGATCACGCCATTTGTGTTGATTGTTGCGTCCTGTTTTTACACCTTGCCACTTCACTACCAAACAAAGCTTTCTGTCTCTTTCTTCGAAAGCTGCCCTCGCAACTGATTTGGTCCTTTTTCATACGTCACTTTTTACAGTTCTGTGTATTCTGTGGTCAATACACATTTAATTTCCTTCTTTTTATCACGATTTTTTTTTTAATCGTGGTCAACGGTCTAAAATTTTTACCAACATTGTCAAATCTAGACGAATGAGCACTTAATTATTCTAGATTTAGTAACAATGTTAAATATGTTAGACCAAAAGGTCAGCCATATGTTAGACCAAAAGGTCAGCCATTTCTAGCAATACAAATCCTTTAATTCTATCTGATTAAACACATTTTGGGATAAGAATAAGAAATAAACAGCAAATAATTGCAAAAATTATCGCAAATCTTATCAACTTTTACACATTTTTATATAAGAAAAATTTTGCACGTTCGCGGGACAAAAAAGTCAGGGAAATTAAAAATCTTACTATAAAAAGTAAGTTAAAAGTCGCACACCTAAATCTAGATTTGTATAGGCATTTTGCAAAATATTTACTGCCGTATTCATAAAAAATAAAATAAGTTTGAACTGTGTTTTAAGGCAAAATTTTCATACAAATGCATTTCAAATTCATTTTAATTTTTTATGAATACGGCAGACAACTTAAAATTTAGTTGTTTTAAACAATTTTTGCTCGATTTTTATAAAAAAAAACATTCAAACAAAAACATAATTACTTCTTTCCCAGCTAGCATTTTCAATCGTGTAAGAGATGCTGGAAGTCTCATGCATACCGTCTTTGATCGTCGGTGACCGCATTTTTTAATCGTAGCGGATTCCTCACAAAAGGTTCATTCGATGATGGTTTGACGAAAAATAAACAAAGTGTAACATTGTTGTTTTTAACTTTTGGACATACATATTACAGCCGTACCTAAACAAAAGAGGCACGCTTTTCTGGTTTTTAAATAGAGCGGCCTCAACACTTTGCAACTGGAAAAAAACTAATTTCGACAGCTCGTTTATTAATGAAGTTTGCCGCTATTGTTAATTATAAATAGAAATTTATCTATTTTTTGGTCAATCTAGCGTTTTTATCTCTATTTTTATTTATTATTTGTTGGTTTTATTAAACAATAGAGCTAACACTACAATTCGTTAAAATACGTTGACGCTCTGCATTATTCAGACTAAGGAGGCTAAAAAATATCGTAAATTTTTAGAAAAAATCAGTTAATCGGCACTTTCCTAATTTAGGAAACTTTTTTCATAATCACTTTTTAAAACTGTTATTTTATTTTAACTTTCATTTAATTTTATTAAAGATTTACACATATTTAAAAAAAGGCCATATTTTGTGGTAATTTACCATCTTTAATTATTTATTATTATTTTTTGTTCTTAAAAACAAAACTAAAAAGTGAATATGAAACTTTTTAAAACTCTTAATTTACAACCAACAAAAATTGAAGCAAACATTTTCTCTTTCACTTATCTTGCTTTTAGCTTAAACACTTTAATTTTCATTATTAACTTTTCTTTTTTTCCTCAAATACATACTAAACAAACACACTCCCATTAATAAAAAGCACAACACAAGACACCTCATTCTCAGCTTTCCACGACCGCGACGACTGTTAGCAACTTAAAACTGACGGAGACTGCGCGGTCATTATCTCTGCTTTGTATGAACAAATTTTCTATTACTGTTTTTACAAAGAAGTATTAACTTTTTTGCTTAGATTTTATAATTTTCTAATAGAATATTGTTTTAATTTTATTTTTCTATAAAAATCAGCAATTTTAAAACACTTTTTACCGGGTTTTTATTAAATTTAAGGCAGTATTTCTTTAAGACGTTCACGCACTTTGATAATTTCTAGAAACTAAAAAGAATAGGAAAAGGAAATTTAGCAAAAGGTATTTAAAAAAAACCTGCTGGTTAAACATTAGAGTGAGAGAGACAGATAGTGTGAGCAAATGAAGGAAAAAGCTTTTAGACATTAACAAAGCGAATTTACTTCAGGTGGCGGCGAGACCAGTGATGGAAAAATTCAAAAAAATCGAGATGGTAACGAACACCAAGCAAAGGAGTACTTTTGTCAATATTTTGGGGCTTTTTTCAAACATATTTTTATTGAAAAACAAACTTGAAAATAATAAACAAAAATACATAAAATTAAAAAACTAATTAAGTTAAATAAAAAATATATAAAATATTTTGGTTAAGAAACTAAAAATAACTTAATTTTTTGAAATAAACATTTATGTAAATGCATATGAATGCATGTATTTACATACATTAGTTGCGTTCGAGAACACAAAAGTTTTTAATATTTTTTTACTAAACTTTACTGCATTTTACGAAATTGCGTTAGAGTACACAAAATGCAGTAAATGAGAACATAAATCGAGAGCGAAAAGTGACATTTCTTGTCTCAGTATTTACAAATTTTTACTGCAGAAATTTTTTAAATAAAATTTAGTAAATCAAAAAAACATATGTTTCAAAAGGTAAACAAACAAAAGTAACAAATAAAAAGCATATAAATTGTGAAAAAATTATTAAATAAAAGAAAAGTTTAAATAAAAATTAAACCAAAACAAAAAGTGAATAAATATTAAGTAATTAAACTTGTTTGTGAAGCATTTATTTGGCTAAATACAAACTTTTGTTATGTTAATTTTTTTGGGTTGTAAAAGTGTGACGTATTTGGGTACTTAAGTAATCAATAGCAAAAAAGTTATTCATGTTCTTTTAAATTATTTAACCCGCTACAAATTAGTAAAATAAAATAAAATAAAATAAAAAACAAACAAATATGAAAGATTACATAAAATAGTTTGTTTGTATTTTCCAAAAATCTTCGTGTTATAAAAAATATTTAATATCAATAATATTTTTCAACACTTCAATTATTTGCCATCAGCTGTTGCCTTTATTTTACGAATTTTTACAAATTTTGCGTTCGCGTACTTGGACAACAGATTTTTGTGAGAGAAAATTTTTTAGTTTACTAATTTACTGCATTTTAGTGCAAAAGTACTCAAACGCACCTATACTATGTATTTGCTTAGCATAGCTAGCATAGGCTGTTTGTTAGACGATTATGTTAACATACAACTCCTAAAAGAATCTTCTGATGATTATCTGACTAGTAACAAAAACATCTAAATTTTTTTTATTGATTACTTTTTTTATTCATTTTTTGACACGCTCGTCTTTTTTTTTGGAATGAACCTTTTGCAACTCTCTGTAAGAGTCGTACAACAATTACTGAGCTACCTTAATAAGAGCGTTTTTGAAATATGAAAATTCTATTGCCAATACAATTTCAACAAAACAAACCGGCCTAAGGATCTGTGAAAAGGATTTTCAGACAGGATGGTGTTGATTTCGCGACCTTGAGGTTTGTTTTATATAAATTGTATAAAAATTAGAAGTTTTGGCATGTAAAATACGCTTGATGTCATTCTTTAGGTAGCTCAGTTATACACTGAAAGAATTTTCTTCGCAATACTAACGAATTTTGACATTAATCCCATGAAAAATTGCATTATAAAGGAACCTATGCAGCGCTTCGTTGGATCAATGAAACCTGTTTCATTAAAATGACTTAATGAAACATTACATTAGATCCATGAATATTATTCATTGGATGAATACTTTCAATAAAGTAAAATTTTTTTATTTTTTATTTTTTTTTTATTTTTTTTTTCTTTTTTCTTATTTTATTTTACTTTATTTTATTTTTTATTTATTTTTTCTGTCTCTGGTGGGATTCGAACATGTAACCTCGGTGCTGATAGACTAGCTCACTACCAGCTAGTCTACCGGGGCAGTGTAGTTTTTGTATAAAAAAACTATGTTTTTCTCTCAATTAAGACCGTAAATATGAGATTAAATTGTCCATAATAACAATAACAACGTTGATTGAAAGTGGATTGAAAGTTTTTGTTTCATTACTATAATGACATTTTTATTGTCATAATGAAAATTTAAATTTATGAAGGCAATTATTGAAATATGTTGCTTTTATAAAAAAATTTTTTGATTTCATAAATTTAATGGCATACATGTAACATTAGATGTGTGAAGTTATTAAATCTTACATTTTTTAAATAACAATTAAACATTTTTTTAAGGAAACTATAATTTTGTATTAATTTATGAATATAGTTATGTTTGTATATTGTTTTTTTAAGTTCCCAATTAAAATTTTTTGTTTAACTTGGACAACCTTAAGTTTTCATATATCCAATGAAAATTTTTAACGTAATTACGAAATCTAATGAAGCGATTTTAACGAAAATACTTCATCAAACCTATGAAATTCCATTTAGATAATGAAAATTTTCATTTACCCAAGGAAAACTTTTTTATGAAAATGATTCATTAAATATATGAAGCATTTTTCTTTCAGTGTACGACTAAGCATTTCACGAGATGTAAAATAATCCCTACATGAGTCTCATACGACTCTTGGCATGTTTTTTGAAAGACTCGTTTGATAATCTCCATATACATCATAAACAATTCACTTTATGATTCATTTGAGCGTCTTTCGGAATCGTCTACAATTAAAAAATGAGCACTTTTTATGATTTTCCCAGTAGACTCCTAGACGATTGAAAATATTAGCACATTTCGATGACTAAGACTATTAGGCATTTTGTTTAATTTAATTAAATTTGAAAGAGTTTGTACTTGCAAACGATTTCTTTCTTTTGTTTTTTTTATCATTTTGAATTAAAAACGTGCGCTTAACTGCTGCTGATAAATGGGATATTGACAATATTTCGATAGCAATACGTGAAATATCAGAAAACATAAGTTCGTCCATTTAGTTCTAAATTTGGGTTACTTTTTTCCAAAAAATCGATATATCGTCGCACAGTGGCGCCATTTGAGTTTTTTCGTTGCAAAAATCATATCTTTTGAACCGAATAAGGTAATTGAACAGTTTAAACAGCATATGATAGATAACTGTTCAGCCTATGAAATGTGCATTTGAAAAGGGTGCTACGCTGTGTAGGGGCCTACTTATGGGTTATCAAAGTTAAAATTAGTAGAAAAATCAATTTTATGGTACCTAAAAAAAAATTATTTTTACATTTTTAGATTGTTTTTATTTTTTTTTTCTTTAGGGTTCTAAATTATTACCCAACAAATTAAAAAAAAAAATTTTTTTTTTTTAAATTTATTTTTTCAATTTTCTGTATTTTCGGTATATGGGTAATTCCATGTCAAAACGACCAAGAGTGGGACACGACCCCTTCCGATTTTAATGAAATTTGGTGAGAATGTTCCTTTTATCTTATAAGGAACATATATGAACGAAAAAAAATTTTAAAATTTTTTTTTCAAAAGTTATGTCATACTCAAAATGTCATAATTTCGCCGAATTAGCCGAATGTGTTGAGCTTATTTCTTCAATAACTCGAAAACTACTTGACATACGAAGATGATTTTAATGTAATTTTAAAGAGAATACTTGGGGCTACAAACCATATATTGAAAAAATAAATTTTTTTTTGAAAAATGTAATATCTGCAAAATGTTAAATTTTAAAAACGGACTAAGTCAAAAACCTATTTTTTTATTTGGCTGATTTTTTTTTGTATAATACCTCAAACTGTTCTTTAAAAATTCTGAAACTTTGAAGGAGGTGTTTTTTTTTTTTTTAAGATATGATTTTTTTCCTTTCGCAACCTTTAAAAAAATAATATTAAAATAGAATTTTAATATTGTAATTTTGAGCAATAAGTACACTGTGCAAGTTGCAAAAAACAGACCAGCCGCGCACCTGGCATTTCACCCTAATTGGGGACGCTGAATTCAGTGGTGCTAACCGTTTTTTTAAATTAGCTCTTGTTTTCAAGATATACCGTTATTTCGAAAATGTAAGGCGCTGCACAGCATATATTCGCGTAACTCAAAAATGGTTTAGTTTATTGAAATAACTAAAAAAACCGAAATTCGGCAATAAATAATAAAGTGGGGTTGGTCATACATTTGACCCATCTAGGAGCATCCTACGCGCTGTAGGGGCCAAATTAAAGAATTTTATTAAACCGCAATATTAGTATGGCAACCATGTCTTTTTAACCTTTTTTACCTCTAGAAGCCAAACGGGCACGTACGGGCAGATAAAATTTTTGAATTATGTAAAGAAATAATCAAAGAACAGATTTTGCAAATATGGCAAATATAGAAAAATATAGATTTTTGTTATTTTCCGTCAAAGTTGAAAAATAGTGAAAAAACGGATAGTTTTTAAATAGTGATTTACCAGGAGAAACACAAAGCAAACAGTTCATTTTTTTTTTATCATTACACATTTAATAAATGCATCAATCAATACAAACAAAAAATAAGGCGATTCGTTACCTATTTTTCGTGATATTACACCTGAAATCGCAACAAATTTACTAAAAATTGTGTGTTTTTTTGAAAACCGAAAGTCGGTCAACTTTGAACGGCTATATCTTCTAAACTAAAAATGTGATATTATTAAGAGTGGCAGATTTGAAATCGTTGAAAAGTTTCCTATAACATGAGTTTATTCAAAACTTCGTCGGTGCTCATGAAAATTTTGATTTTTGCAACCTCGTTTGCTCTACGGGCGCTACTGTGCGTCGGTTGATTATTTAATTGTCGAATGTCGCATTTAATTTGTATCCACATACGACAATAAGATAATCAACCGACTATATATTAATTTTCTAAATGCAAGTGTACGGCCTAAAAAAAACACTTAATTGACAACATCTTTTGTAAGTTGTTGTTGTTTTTATTTTGTTTTTCTTAACCTACTTACAACTACAATTAATGTTGAGAGAATTTCAACTAATTGTAGTGGGGAATGTAAGATGAGATAAACCCACTGTTTATTGTTGATGTGTTTTGTTTAAACTTTGATATTATTACAAGTAGAACTGTTGCTGTAAGTCTTATACTTTTAACAGTTTTATTTGGTTTAATATCCTTAGTTTTTCTAAAATCTTTATGGATGAAGTTTCCTGATGATCTGGCCTAAGCAACCAGTGAAATGCGCATAGGAATAGCTTATTGTATCAACAATAAATTTCAAGTGTTTTTATCAATAATAAAAACTGGGAATTAAGCACGAATAACAAAATCTTTTGAAATTAAAATTTTGTATTCCCAAAAATTTAAATTACTTTTTGATTTTTTAAATGTTTTATTTCTGGCAAATCCGCTAACGCACGAAATACATCTTTGTTTCAACGTTTAAAATTTAAGTTCCAATAAATTTAAGGCGTTCATTTTTATGTCTGCTTTCAGAGTTATGTAAATTAAAAAAATACGTTAGCGCTTCCCATTGCTCCAAAAATATTTCAACCACAGCCTCTCTCGAAAGCCATCTTGTTTATGCGTACCTTAAAATAACGTGAAATTCTGTTCCAAAATAGTCTTGAAAATTTTGAAGTTCTTCTTTTCGGCTTGAGCTATTAAAAAAGTAAAAAATTATTTCCTTTATAAATTTAACAATTTTTTTAGGTAGACATAAATAAGCTGCAGTCGAAGCAAAGTTTAAATTATGGCATGCACAGCCATTTACGAACAAATTTGGTAACAATTCTTTTAATCTGGCCTGAACACCACTAAATTGGCCCATCATTACATTGCAATTATCAGACGTAAGCCCAATCATTTTTTCCAGAGGAATATTGTTTTTCCTCAAAACGTCTACAATTTTGTCTGTAATTCCATAACGTACCAAGGAAAGAGTACTTAAACTAACGTGGGGGTACCGTGGTATATTAGAAATGAAAAAGTACAGAAAAAAGTATCAAAGTACTGAATATTCCATCACTGGGTGAGACTACAACAAGTCAACAACATTAAAAACAACATGGTGTTTTGTCTTTGTTTTTCGGTCATGTAATGGTAGAAACAAGGCGAAATAATATATAAATGAAATCGCCTTGTGTAAAACAGTTGACTAAAATAGGGCTACCAGATTGTGGGCTCTAATTTCAAACCAGATAAAAAAAAATCATTTCGGGATTATATTAAAATGTCAAAAAAAAACATTTATCTTTTTGGGGAAATTATTAATAGATTTGTTTTTATTACAATCCATCATATAAAAGATCTGTAAGATTTTTTATGCACAAAACTCATTTAAATACAATTTATATGAAACAAATTCTAACGCAAATACAATATCGGACGCCGGAAAATCTGATTTACTGATCAGTAAATATAAGTTTCGTATTTAAAATTTATGATCAGCAGAATTTTTCTTATCTAAAAAACGTTTGGCCCTTTTGTTTAGGTTGACCTGTTAAAAATCTAAGAATAAAAATACTTTTAGACGTATGTCAACAATCATAATCGGGGGTGTTCTGGAAATCGAAAACGAAAATCGCAACAATTTTAAATGTCGTTTCTTAAAAAGATTTTGTCCTGGTCTGCGAAAAACTAATCATATGTTTTAATTTTATTTTATTTAACTTTTAATTTGGCTGTAGGAAATATCGCCCAAAGAAAAATGGCCAAAAAAAAAAAAAAATTAAAAATCGCCCAAATGAAGAATCGCCCAAAAGAACATGAAAAATTACCCAAAAAGTTATATATGAAATTTTGCCCAAAAGAAACGAAAAAAACCCCAAAATAAAAATGAAAAATTATCCAAAAAAGAAAACGAATTTTTTCCCAAAAAAAAAAATCAAAAATTATTCAATTTGCAAAACAGTGTTTATTATTCATTTAAATTTAGTAACTTACAAATGTAAGAGAAAAACATGTTTTATTATGGTCACATCCAACAAAACTATTTTTAAAGAAACTTATTTTACCATAATGTGGTTGTCGATGACAATGATTTGGTTAAATTAAACATAATATGGTCAACATTTTTTTAAAAATGGTTTTGTTGTTTTTTCTCTGGGTGCATATATTAAACATATAACGAAAACACTTTTGGGAGCAATGATTTTCTTCCCTATGTTGTAACAAATACCGGCAGCGCTTACTAAAGCGTCTCGGCTTCGCTAGCTAAAGCTTCTGTGCGCAGACGGCCTTTGGGCGGGCGCAAGGTTTTTTTCCGGTTTCGCTAAGTAAAGCTTCTAAAATCTTCCTTGCTTCCGAACGAAGGCCGACTTCGCAGAGAAGCTTTAGTTATCGAAGCCAGTATTTGTTATACCATAGAGGAGAAAATCCTTGCGCCTGGCCGAAGGCCGGCAGGGCAGAGAAGCTTTAGTTTGCGAAGCCGGTTTTTGTTATACCATAGAGGAGAAAATCCTTGCCCCCGGCCGAAGGCCGGCTGTGCAGAGAAGCTTTAGTTAGCGAAGCCGATACTTGTTTTTATCAAAGAGGAGAAAATTCTTGCGCCCGGCCATAGGCCGGCTATGCTTTCAAGTTTCTAAGCTATGCTTTCGAGTTTGTCCACGGACACTATGACACTGGACGTTATGACATGCCACCTTTTTGCAATATGTCCCGTTATTTTTATAAATAACATTTAAGAATTCGTCGTATAGTAATAATGAATGATTTAGACAAATAGTATGCCCGAAAAAATGGGCTATTTTTCATGCAATATTTTCATAATGGAAAATCACCAAATTTAAAAAACGAAAAATCACCCAATAGTAACGAAAAATAGCCCAAAAATTTTGGGTCACTTTTCATATGAAATTAAGCCCAATTTTACATGGAATTTTTTTGGGCGATTTTTCATTTATTTTTTTGGCCGATTTTTCCTACAGCCTTTTAATTTACTTTAAATCACTTTTTTGTTTGTTTTCTTTTCAATTTGTTATTTGGTATTATAGAGTTGAGTTGCTTATTGACAACGTAACGGAAGTTGTGTTGCCATCTATAACTGAGCCATAGGTTACTTAATCCACATGACACTTTTTCAAAGTGAATTAACCCCCAACAAAGTAACTTAACAAAAAAGAACAATTTTGTTCTTCTTAGCAGTTTGTGATTACAATACACCATAATCACTTGATTAGAAAACAAAAGTTATAGACCTAAAAATAGAAAAACACCTACTTAGAAATTGATATTTCTGTTAAAAATAACCAACATAAATTTGGGGCAGCATGCACCGATTGTCATTTAATTTTGCATAAAATAGTTGTTAATACATAACTTGAAATCAGACTTCTAAATTTCATGAAATTGGGTCCATAATTTAACATATGCTTCATAAAAGTTCTACGTTTTGAAAACACTGAAGGGACTTAAATTATTTTTAACAATATTAATAAGTTTTTGGAAAATTCTTTTTCTTTTTATTCTTTTAAATTTTGTAAAACTTACCCTATAAAAATCCTTTGTTTTATCCTATAACTGCTTCAAACTTCTTTTATTCTTATATTTGTGATATACATATTAATTAATTACATTTTAACTTTCATTTAATTTTATTAAATTTTTACAAAAACGCCATATTTTGTGGTAATTTACCATCTTTAATAATTATTTTTTTTCTCAAAAACAAAACTTTTTTCATATTCACTTTTTAAAACTGTTATTTTATTTTAACTTTCATTTAATTTTATCAAAGATTTACACATATTTAAAAAAGGCCATATATTGTGGTTATTTACCATCTTAATTTATTTATTATTCTCTTTTTTTTTTCTCAAAAACAAAACTATTTTCATATTCACTTTTTAAAACTATAATTTCATTTTAACTTTCATTTAATTTTATCAAAGATTTACACATATTTAAAAAAAAGGCCATATTTTGCGGTAATTTACCATCTTTAATTATTTATTATTTAAAAACAAAACTATTTTCATATTCACTTTTTAAAACTCTTAATTTACAACCAACAAAAATTGAAGCAAACATTTTCTCTTTCACTTATCTTGCTTTTAGCTTAAACACTTTAATTTTTATTATTAACTTTTCTTTTTTTCCTCAAATACATACTAAACAAACACACTCCCATTAATAAAAAGCACAACACAAGACACCTCATCCTCAGCTTTCCACGACCGCCACGACTGTTAGCAACTTAAAACTGACGGAGACTGCGCGGTCATTATCTCTGCTTTGTATGAACAAATTTTCTATTACTGTTTTTACAAAGAAGTATTAACTTTTTTGATTAGATTTTATAATTTTCTAATAGAATATTGTTTTAATTTTATTTTTCTATAAAAATCAGTAATTTTAAAACACTTTTTACCGGGTTTTTATTAAATTTAAGGCAGTATTTCTTTAAGACGTTCACGCACTTTGATAATTTCTAGAAACTAAAAAGAATAGGAAAAGGAAATTTAGCAAAAGGGTTAAAATCCCTGCTGGGTAAACTTAAGTGTGAGAGTGAAAGAGACAGATAGTGTGAGCAAATGAAGAAAAAAGCTTTTAGACATTAAGAATAGATGGTTAGCAGGGCTGCCAGATTTGACGATTTATCGTCATTTTGACGATTTTTTTTCCTAAATTAGGAAAGTGCCGATTTGCTGATTTTTTTCTAAATATTTACGATATTTTTTAGCCTCCTTAGTCTGAATAATGCAGAGCGTCAACGTATTTTAACGAATTGTAGTGTTAACTCTATTGTTTAATAAAACCCACAAATAATAAATAAAAATAAAGATAAAAAAGCTAGATTGACCAAAAAATAGATAAATTGCCATTAATAATTAACAATAGCGACAAACTTCATTAATAAACGATCTGTCGAAATTAGTTTTTTTCCAGTTGCAAAGTGTTGAGGCCGCTCTATTCAAAAACCAGAAAACGCGTGCCTCTTTTGTTTAGGCACGGCTGTAATACATATATCCAAAAGTTAAAAAACAACAATGTTACACTTTGTTTATTTTTCGTCAAGCCATCATCGAATGAACCTTTTACTACTCTTTGTATAAAACATATTTTCAACAATTATACGGCGAACATTTCACGACTTGTCTTGAACGATTCAAGAAGCGAATCTCACTTGTGTAACAGTTTTTCCGTGTGAGGAATCCGCTACGATTAAAAAATGCGGTCACCGACGATCAAAGACGGTATGAAGAGACTCCCAGCATCTCTTATACGATTGAAAATGTTAGCTGGGAACAGGGTTGTCAGATTTTTTTGAGCTCCATCGCCAAACCGGATGTCAGAAATCGCCAAAAATCGCCAAACGTCAATTTTGTTCAGTTTTTGTAATTTTTTTTTTTTTTTTTAAATTAAATTTTGCACACAAAAAACGCTAGTATAATATTTCAATCAAAAATCGCCAAAAACTGAGAAAAATACAAAAAAGTCGCCGAAAGTAAATTTTGTGTTGTTTCTGTAATTTTTTTCTAAATAACATAAAATGGAGATCATATATATGTATTCAGTTGCAAAACTTTAATTAAGTACACATGTCTATAAGATCGTACACTTCAGCCTCATCGATTTCATTACTGGAGTTTTGATCTGCATACATACTACATATTTGAATTAAATAGTGACTGAATTATAAAATTCACTTAATATGGTAACAAAACAAAACTCATGTGAAAAAAAGTTACAAGTTCTTTTGTGTTACTTGGTGGCCACACGATCAAGTTTTGCCTTTCAATTCCTTTCAATTTGCAATACACTCTCAGTTTTTTACTAACACACTCACACTTTTTAAATTGACGACGAGATGGCTTTCAATTTCACCTTTCCATTTGTTTGGCAATTTACTTTCAATTTAACAGCTGAGTACAAGTTTGTCTCTGTTGTTGTTGACATCTTGGAAGTAAATTGCTTACAAATTGAGTGCAGCTACGTCACAGCTTCCAATTTATGTAAATTTTGACAAGCAGTATATGTAAAAGACTATCAAGAACAACTTGAACGTGTGGCCGCAGGGTTAGTAATGATAACAAAAAATGACAAGCTGTTAAACAAAATCGCCGAAATAATATAAATGGTAAAAATAGCCAAGTTAATCGCCAGCTATATCAGAAATCGCCATACAAATCGCCAGTCGCCAAATGGAAAATCCCATCGCCAAACACGTTTCAAAATCGCCACGTTTGGCGAGAAATCGCCATATCTGACAGCCCTGGCTGGGAATGAAGTAATTATGTTTTTGTTTGAATGTTTTTTTTTATAAAAATCGAACAAAATTGGTTTAAAACAACTAAATTTTAAGTTGTCCGATTTTTTTTGACGATTTTTCGAAACGTGGAAGACGATTTTTTTATTTTTATTTTATTTATTATAATTGAATCGTTAATTTCAGAAGCCCGTCAAGTGTGCCTATTTAAAATGAGAGATGACGGGTTTCTGAAATAAACGATTCAATTTATCTGGCAGCACTGATGGTTAGTGAAGACTTGCCGTTAAATCGCAGTTTAAAAAAACTCTAGAACTGGCAAGATTTTTAATTTCCCTGACTTTTTTTAGTTCCGCGAACGCGCAAAATTTTTCTTATATAAAAATGTGTAAAAGTTGATAAGATTTGCGATAATTTTGGCAATTATTTGCTGTTTTTTTCTTGTTCTTATCCCCAAATGTGTTTAATCAGATAGAATTAAAGGATTTGTATTGCTAGAAATCTTTTCAGATATTAGAGTTTAATAAAAATGGCTGACCTTTTGGTCTAACATATTTAACATTGTTACTAAATCTAGAATAATTAAGTGCTCATTCGTCTAGATTTGACAATGTTGGTAAAAATTGTATACCGTTGACCACGATTAAAAAAAAATTCGTGATAGAAAAGAAGGACAAAAAAAAACGACATTTAAAATTTTTGCGTTTTTCGTTTTTGATTTCCAGAATACTCCTGATTATGATTGTTGACATACGTTTAAAAGTATTTTTACTCTTAGAATTTTAACAGGTCAACCTAAACAAAAGGGCCAAACGTTTTTTAGATAAGAAAAATTCTGCTGATCATAAATTTTAAATACAAAACTTATATTTACTGATCAGTAAATCAGATTTTCCGGCGTCCGATATTGTATTTGCGTTAGAATTTGTTTCATATAAATTGTATTTAAATGAGCTTCGTGCATAAAAAATCTTACAGATCTTTTATATGATAGATTGTAATAAAAACAAATCTATTAATAATTTCCCCAAAAAGATAAATGATTATTTTTTTTGACATTTTAATATCATTCCGAAATGAATTTTTTTTGTCTAATTTGAAATAAGAGCCCACAATCTGGTAGCCCTATTTTAGTCAACTGTTTTACACAAGGCGAATTCATTTATATGTATATTATTTCGCTTTGTTTCTACCATTACATGACCGAAAAGCAAAGACAAAACACCATGTTGTTTTTAATGTTGTTGACTTGTTGTAGTCTCGCCCAGTGATGGAAAATTCAGTACTTTGATACTTTTTTCAGTACTTTTTCATTTCTAATATACCGCGGTACCCCCACGTCAGTTTAATTACTCTTTCCTTGTTACGTTATGGAATCACAGACAAAATTGTATACTTTTTGAGGAAAAACAATATTCCTCTTTATTTTTATTTATGTATTTTTGTTTATTATTTTCAAGTTTGTTTTTCAATAAAAATATGTTTGAAAAAAGTACCAAAATATTGACAAAAGTACTCCTTTGCTTGGTGTTCGTTACCATCTCGATTTTTTTGAATTTTTCCATCACTGGTCTCGCCGCCACCTGAAGTAAATTCGCTTTGTTAATATCTAAAAGCTTTGTCCTTCATTTGCTCACACTATCTGTCTCTCTCACTCTAATGTTTAACCAGCAGGTTTTTTTTAAAAACCTTTTGCTAAATTTCCTTTTCCTATTCTTTTTAGTTTCTAGAAATTATCAAAGTGCGTGAACGTCTTAAAGAAATACTGCCTTAAATTTAATAAAAACCCGGTAAAAAGTGTTTTAAAATTGCTGATTTTTATAGAAAAATAAAATTAAAACAATATTCTATTAGAAAGTTATAAAATCTAAGCAAAAAAGTTAATACTTCTTTGTAAAAACAGTAATAGAAAATTTGTTCATACAAAGCAGAGATAATGACCGCGCAGTCTCCGTCAGTTTTAAGTTGCTAACAGTCGTCGCGGTCGTGGAAAGCTGAGAATTAGGTGTCTTGTGTTGTGCTTTTTATTAATGGGAGTGTGTTTGTTTAGTATGTATTTGAGGAAAAAAAGTAAATAATAAAAATTAAAGTGTCTAAGCTAAAAGCTATACTTTTTGAGGAAAAACAATATTCCTCTGGAAAAAATGATTGGGCTTACGTCTGATAATTGCAATGTAATGATGGGCCAATTTAGTGGTGTTCAGGCCAGATTAAAAGAATTGTTACCAAATTTGTTCGTAAATGGCTGTGCATGCCATAATTTAAACTTTGCTTCGACTGCAGCTTATTTATGTCTACCTAAAAAAATTGTTAAATTTATAAAGGAAATAATTTTTTACTTTTTTAATAGCTCAAGCCGAAAAGAAGAACTTCAAAATTTTCAAGACTATTTTGGAACAGAATTTCACGTTATTTTAAGGTACGCATAAACAAGATGGCTTTCGAGAGAGGCTGTGGTTGAAATATTTTTGGAGCAATGGGAAGCGCTAACGTATTTTTTTAATTAACATAACTCTGAAAGCAGACATAAAAATGAACGCCTTAAATTTATTGGAACTTAAATTTTAAACGTTGAAACAAAGATGTATTTCGTGCGTTAGCGGATTTGCCAGAAATAAAACATTTAAAAAATCAAAAAGTAATTTCAATTTTTGGGAATACAAAATTTTAATTTCAATAGATTTTGTTATTCGTGCTTAATTCCCAGTTTTTATTATTGATAAAAACACTTGAAATTAATTGTTGATGGGATAAGCTATTCCTATGCGCATTTCACTGGTTGCTTAGGCCAGATCATCAGGAAACTTCATCCATAAAGATTTTAGAAAAACTTAAGATATTAAACCAAATAAAACTGTTAAAAGTATAAGACTTATAGCAACAGTTCTACTTGTAATAATATCAAAGTTTAAACAAAACACATCAACAATAAACAGTGGGTTTATCTCATCTTACATTCTCCACTACAATTAGTTGAAATTCTCTCAACATTAATTGTAGTTGTAAGTAGGTTAAGAAAAACAAAATAAAAACAACAACAACTTACAAAAGATGTTGTCAATTAAGTGTTTTTTTAGGCCGTGCACTTGCATTTAAAAAATTAATATATAGTCGGTGGATTATCTAACTGTCGTATGTGGATACGAATTAAATGCGACATTCGACAATTAAATAATCAACCGACGATATATCGATTTTTTGGAAAAAAGTAATCCAAATTTAGAACTAAATGGACAAACTTATGTTTCCTGATATTTCACGTATTGCTATCGAAATATTGTCAATATCCCATTTATCAGCAGCAGTTAAGCGCACGTTTTTAATTCAAAATGATAAAAACACAAAAGAAAGAAATCGTTTGCAAGTACAAACTCTTTCAAATTTAATTAAAACTAAAGATTTAATAAAATCAGCTGATTCTTGTTGTTACAATTATAATATTACAAATGATCTCATTAAGTTAATTAAACAAAATGCCTAATAGTCTTAGTCATCGAAATGTGCTAATATTTTCAATCGTCTAGGAGTCTACTGGGAAAATCATAAAAAGTGCTCATTTTTTAATTGTAGACGATTCCGAAAGACGCTCAAATGAATCATAAAGTGAATTGTTTATGATGTATATAGAGATTATCAAACGAGTCTTTCAAAAAACATGCCAAGAGTCGTATGAGACTCATGTAGGGATTATTTTACATCTCGTGAAATGCTTAGTCGTATAACTGAGCTACCTAAAGAATGACATCAAGCGTATTTTACATGCCAAAACTTCTAATTTTTATACAATTTATATAAAACAAACCCCAATGTCGCGAAATCAACCCCATCCTGTCTGAAAATCCTTTTCACAGATCCTTAGGTCGGTTTGTTTTATTGAAATTGTATTGGCGATAGAATTTTCATATTTCAAAAACGCTCTTATTTCGGTAGCTCAGTAATTGTTGTACGACTCTTACAGAGAGTTGCAAAAGGTTCATTCCAAGAAAAAAAGACGAGCGTGTCAAAAAAATTAATAAAAAAAGTAATCAATAAAAAAAATTTAGATGTTTTTGTTACTAGTCAGATAATCATCAGAAGATTCTTTTAGGAGTTGTATGTTAACATAATCGTCTAACAAACAGCCTATGCTAGCTATGCTAAGCAAATACATAGTATAGGTGCGTTTGAGTACTTTTACACTAAAATGCAGTAAATTAGTAAACTAAAAAATTTTCTCTCACAAAAAGCTGTTGTCCAGAATAGTACGCGAACGCAAAATTTAAAAATTCGCAAAATAAAGGCAACAGCTGATGGCAAATAATTGAAGTGTTGAAAAATATTATTGATATTAAATATTTTTTATAACACGAACATTTTTGGAAAATACAAACAAACTATTTTATGTAATCTTTCATACTTGTTTGTTTTTTATTTTATTTGATTTTACTAATTTGTAGCGGGTTAAATTATTTAAAAGAACATGAATAATTTTTTTGCTATTGATTACTTAAGTACGTCGCACTTTTACAACTCTAAAAAATTAACATAACAAAAAAAATTTCAAAAGTTTGTATTTAGCTTCACAAACAAGTTTAATTACTTAATATTTATTCACTTTTTGTTTTGGTTTAATTTTTATTTAAACTTTTCTTTTATATAATAATTTTTTCACAATTTGTATGCATTTTATTTGTTACTTTTGTTTGTTTACCTTTTGAAACATATGTTTTTTTGATTTACTAAATTTTACTTCAAAAATTTCTGCAGTAAAAATTTGTAAATACTGAGACAAGAAATGTCACTTTTCGCTCTCAATTTATGTTCTCATTTACTGCATTTTGTGTACTCTAACGCAATTTCGTAAAATGCAGTAAAGTTTAGTTAAAAAAATATTAAAAACTTTTGTGTTCTCGAACGCAACTAATGTATGTAAATACATACATTCATATGCATTTGCATAAATGTTTATTTCAAAAAATTAAATTATTTTTAGTTTCTTAACAAAAATATTTTATATATTTTTTATTTAACTTAATTAGTTTTTGAATTTTATGTATTTTTGTTTATTATTTTCAAGTTTGTTTTTCAATAAAAATATGTTTGAAAAAAGTACCAAAATATTGACAAAAGTACTCCTTTGCTTGGTGTTCGTTACCAACTCGATTTTTTTGAATTTTTCCATCACTGGTCTCGCCGCCACCTGAAGTAAATTCGCTTTGTTAATATCTAAAAGCTTTTTCCTTCGTTTGCTCACACTATCTGTCTCTCTCACTCTAATGTTTAACCAGCAGGTTTTTTTTAAATACCTTTTGCTAAATTTCCTTTTCCTATTCTTTTTAGTTTCTAGAAATTATCAAAGTGCGTGAACGTCTTAAAGAAATACTGCCTTAAATTTAATAAAAACCCGGTAAAAAGTGTTTTAAAATTGCTGATTTTTATAGAAAAATAAAATTAAAACAATATTCTATTAGAAAATTATAAAATCTAAGCAAAAAAGTTAATACTTCTTTGTAAAAACAGTAATAGAAAATTTGTTCATACAAAGCAGAGATAATGACCGCGCAGTCTCCGTCAGTTTTAAGTTGCTAACAGTCGTCGCGGTCGAGGAAAGCTGAGAATTAGGTGTCTTGTGTTGTGCTTTTTATTAATGGGAGTGTGTTTGTTTAGTATGTATTTGAGAAAAAAAGTAAATAATAAAAATTAAAGTGTCTAAGCTAAAAGCAAGAGAAGTGAAAGAGAAAATGTTTGCTTCGATTTTTGTTGGTTGTAAGTTAAGAGTTTTAAAAAGTGAATATGAAAATAGTTTTGTTTTTAAGAAAAAAAAAAATAATAATAAATAATTAAAGATGGTAAATTACCACAAAATATGGCCTTTTTTAAATATGTGTAAATCTTTGATAAAATTAAATGAAAGTTAAAATGAAATAATAGTCAAAAAGTAATTTCAATTTTTGGGAATACAAAATTTTAATTTCAAAAGATTTTGTTATTCGTGCTTAATTCCCAGTTTTTATTATTGATAAAAACACTTGAAATTTATTGTTGATGGGATAAGCTATTCCAACAATAAACAACAGTGGGTTCATCTCATCTTACATTTCCCCACTACAATTAGTTGAAATTCTCTCAACATTAATTGTAGTTGTAAGTAGGTTAAGAAAAACAAAATGAAAAAAACAACAACTTACAAAAGATGTTGTCAATTAAGTGTTTTTTAGGCCGTGCACTGCCTGTTTATTATCAAAAAGTAATTTCAATTTTTGGGAATACAAAATTTTAAGTTCAAAAGATTTTGTTATTCGTGCTTAATTCCCAGTTTTTATTATTGATAAAAACACTTGAAATTTATTGTTGATGGGATAAGCTATTCCTATGCATTTCACTGGTTGCTTAGGCCAGATCATCAGGAAACTTCATCCATAAAGATTTTAGAAAAGCTAAAGATATTAAGCCAGATATTAGAGGAGAATGTAAAATGAGATAAACCCACTGTTTATTGTTGATGTGTTTTGTTTAAACTTTGATATTGTTACAAGTAAAACTGTTGCTTATAAGTCTTATACGTTTTACAGTTTTATTTGGTTTAATATCTTTAGTTTTTCTAAAATCTTTATGGATGAAGCAACCAGTGAAATGCGCATAGGAATAGCTTATCCCATCAATAATAAATTTCAAGTGTTTTTATCAAGAATAAAAACTGGGAATTAGGCACGAATAACGAAATATTTTGAAATTAAGATTCTTAAACAAATTAATGACGTCAGATAATTGATACCTTATTTTATCGCAAACATATGCTGCCGACGAAACCAATATTCGCATTCAATACTTCTGGGTGGTATCGTAAATAAATAACTACATATATGCTATATGACAATATTTAATTTATTTTATCTCAATTATATATATGCAGGTATTAATCTAATAAAATAAACTTATATGTGTCAAAAGACTTTTGGTAGAACCCCCTTAAGTTGTTAACACCTTTTTGCACAACTTGCATTTTGCGTGCGCACTTCTATTATCATCCACTTAGAAAAAAGACCCGCCGTCTGATTTTGTTTTTGTGGTACAAAATGCATTGCATGTAACATTTATTCACTTGTGACTTTTTTTGTAACCAGTTAAAAATTAGACTTACTGCCAGTATGATTTAATATTGAATTTTTACTAAGCCCAAAATCTCTGGATTTTTATATCAAACCCCGGGATTCGGGACTTAAATTTTTAGAATATTCCCGGGTTTTTGGTATTCGGGATTGGCATCCCTAGTGTTTACTGGTCAAGCGGTTTCTTGATACCGTTACTGCTGCTCCAGCTTTGGAAAATAATCAAAAATTTAAGATTACTTTCAATACCAAAGTTAAACGATTACTTTTGACCGATACCTAGTATTTTTTACCGATACTACTTGGTACTCGGTTAATAAGTATCGATTACAAAAATACTTGGTACTTATATAAAAGTATCGAATATGTACTTGTATTTACTCGTATCGTTTCATCCCTAAGTGTTTTTATCAATAATAAAAACTGGGAATTAAGCACGAATAACAAAATCTTTTGAAATTAAAATTTTGTATTCCCAAAAATTTAAATTACTTTTTGATAATAAACAGGCAGTGCACGGCCAAAAAACACTTAATTGACAACATCTTTTGTAAGTTGTTGTTTTTTTTTCATTTTGTTTTTCTTAACCTACTTACAACTACAATTAATGTTGAGAGAATTTCAACTAATTGTAGTGGGGAAATGTAAGATGAGATGAACCCACTGTTGTTTATTGTTGCTGTGTTTTGTTTAAACTTTGATATTGTTACAAGTATAACTGTTGCTATAATTCTTATGCGTTTAACAGTTTTATTTGGTTTAATATCTTTAGTTTGTCTAAAACCTTTATGGATGAAGTTTCCTGATGATCTGGCCTAAGCAACCAGTGAAATGCATAGGAATAGCTTATCCCATCAACAATAAATTTCAAGTGTTTTTATCAATAATAAAAACTGGGAATTAAGCACGAATAACAAAATCTTTTGAAAATGAAATAATAGTTTTAAAAAAGTGAATATGAAAATAGTTTTGTTTTTAAGAAAAAAAATAATTATTAAAGATGGTAAATTACCACAAAATATGGCCTGTTTGTAAAAATTAAATAAAATTAAATGAAAGTTAAAATGTTATTAATTAATATGTATATCACAAATATAAGAATAAAAGAAGTTTGAAGCAGTTATGGGATAAAATAAAGGATTTTTATAGGGTAAGTTTTACAAAATTTAAAAGAATAAAGATTAACGTAAAAAAGAATTTTCCAAAAACTTATTATTATTGTTAAAAATAATTTAAGTCCCTTCAGTGTTTTCAAAACGCAGAACTTTTATGAAGCGTATATTAAATTATGGGCCCAATTTCATGGAATTTAGAAGTCTGATTTCAAGTTATGTATTAACAACTATTTTATGCAAAATTAAATGACAATCGTTGCATGCTGCCCCAAATTTATGTTGGTTATTTTTTAACAGAAATATCAATTTCTAAGTGGGTGTTTTTCTATTTTTAGGTCTATAACTTTTGCTTTCTAAACATGTGATTATAGTTTATACTACATTTACACCTACGCCAAATCTAGTACTTACGAGATTTCGAGCCAAATCTAGTTGTTTTTGACTAGATTTCCCATACAAAACAAAATCTACTTCGTGACTAGATTTCGACGAAATCTACTCAAAATCTAGTAGTACCTAATGATGCAACTATGATTTTTTCAATATAGCACTGAAAAATACTTCCCTGCACAAGAAAAAAGGACATTAAAAAAAAAACAAAACAAAAATTGTTAAAAAAAATATTAAAATTTTTTATTACAATTGTAAAAAAATAGAAAAGACGATTAATATTGATAAAATAAATATCGTTGATTATTAATAAAAGGTAATGCATATTTTTTAATGTATATTTCTTTTTGTGTTTGTATGTGTAACGAAAAAACTTTTAGTCAGTTGTTCTGTTAAAAAAAACAAAATCTCGCTAATGTCAAAAAAGTATAATGTAAACGCACTAGATTTCAAAGAAGATTTTAAATCAAATCTACAAGATTTCGGCCGAATGTAAATGTAGTATTATTGTTATCACAAACTGCTTAGAAGAACAAAATTGTTCTTTTTTGTTAAGTTACTTTGTTGGGTCTGAGATCATTTTGAAAAAGTTTCATGTGGATTAAGTAACCTATGGCTCAATTATAGATGGCAACACAACTTCCGTTACGTTGCACAGTGGCGCCATTTGAGTTTTTTCGTTGCAAAAATCATATCTTTTGAACCGAATAAGATAATTGAACAGTTTAAACAGCATATGATAGATAACTGTTCAGCCTATGAAATGAGCGTTTGGAAAGGGTGCTACGCTCTGTAGGGGCCTAATTATGGGTTATCAAAGTTAAAATTAGTAGAAAAATCAATTTTATGGTAACTAAAAAAAATTATTTTTACATTTTTAGATTGTTTTTATTTTTTTTCTTTAGGTTTTTATGTTTTAAATTATTACCCAACAAATTAAAAAAAAAATTATTTTTTTTTAAATTTATTTTTTCAATTTTCTGTAAAATATTCATCACAGTTCGTAAGAGAAGGTATATCTAAAAGACTAACCATTTCTAAACTATAATTATTTTCTAACTCTATTCGTGACTTCACATGCCGCAGGGAAGATATAAGTGGATCGGAAGATGCTGCCAACATGTTGAAGAGGTCCTCATTTTGCCTTACCCTTGATGCTTTGAATGTGTTCTGCAATCTATATTTTTTATAAAATTTGTTAAGAGACTCCTGTGCTTCTTCAGAAAGCTCTCCAATTGGCAAAGACTGGTACTCAATTATATCTTTGCCATGCGCCAATATTTTATGGACGGTCGGGGTCAACTTCTTCTGTGGATACATTTCTGCTAAAAGAGATGCAGTTTTCGACGCATATTCTCCATATTTTGTAGAATTGACATTTTCTTTGCAGTTTAAAACATCCAAGATCGTTCCCAATCTTTTCACGATTTGATTGTCAATTCCAGTGATTCTAGTTACTGCCTCATCATTTTCAAAAAATCTCCTAGAAGTGTTTCCATCGTTTGAGTTACCGTATCCGTGCTTGGGACAGTCTACTTTTAGTCCAACTTGTTTAAAAAAAGCATCCTGTATTTGCTTCTTTCTGATCTTTTCCTTATCCTTTATTGATGTATTTTCATCGAAGTTTTCCTCCTCTTGTGGTAGGGTATACGCCAGTTTTAGCAAGAATTCCATACACCTTATCCTTGCGTGCAATGGTGACATTCCATATTCGTAATTCTCCTCATTTGTAGAATCGTTTAAATTACCAAAGTTCTTCTGACTCTTTTTGCAAATCGGGCATGACATTGTTGAGGTTGTTCCTGTCAGTTCGTTTACGACTTTTCCGTCAACCATGGTCAGATGGAACTCGTAATTGCATTCAATATATTTTCCTTCTCCAATTTGCAGCTTTGTAGGCTTAATCTTGCTTATTTGTTCTTCAATGTCCTTCACCGTGGTCCTTATGAGTTCTGCCGATTCCCTTGCAAACTGAAACATTATTGGTCGGCAATAATGCACTGATGACGGACGTGGATTTTTCCAGTGAAGGGAAACATCCGATTTAAGCCGCAAAGGAACAACAGATGCCATAAACATATTTCCGTCCGATATTGTAGCGTCATCGGAAGATATCCTTTGCTTATAAACGCTTTGTCCGGATGATCCATCGCAGCCCCATTTGCTGATCAATGTCAACTTCTCAGGAAGAATTTTCACCTCATTTTCAGGAAGACTCTCCAACAACCGTTTTGCTGTATGGCCCATGAGATCCTGCAGATTGGCTTTCGCAGAGACTTCCGTAAATTCCGTATGCAGTGGTCGTGAATTTATTTTGGCTTGCGTAATATGCTTGTATCCGGGTAAAACGTCAGCGCCGTGTCGCGTTAAAGATGCCCGTAGTTTCTCATATTTCTCTTTGGAAAGTTCTAAGTCCATAAACAAGGCCAAGGCTTCTTCGGAACCATACTTTTTAATGTGTGCGTTTGTGGGCGTGGGAATGCTTTCCTTAATCCTTTTTAGTCGCAGTGGGCTTGCATCAGCAACAGATTTGGTTATGTGCGACCTAACTCTTTCACTATCCTTTGTAAATTTAATAGACAGCGCTTCCGATAATTGCTTCGTGGTCAAGTCATTGGTGGCATCGGCAAGTTTCCTCTTTCTTGTGAAAATTGAACACTCCTCAATACTTTTTTTTGGCCTTCCTTTTGCTCCTCTGGTTGATGTGGTGGGTTTATCTACTGCCAATATATCCAGGATGGTATCTTCATTAAGCCAGTCCTCGTATTTGGAGTTGAAGTTCTGAATGGTTCGATTAGATTTCACCCATTTTGCCTTAATATTTGCATATATCAGATAAAAATTATTTTTTATAATTTCGCTTCTCTCAATATTTCCGTATAAGCTATCAAGTTCTTCTAAAGCAGCTTCCGTGAAAAAATTTGGTGTGGTTGACTTTCTAAACAGTTCAAATAATTTAAAATTGTTCAACGCCATGTTTTCAGTACTTAAATTGTTTAATGGTTTCAGTAATTGTTGCGCCAACTTTCAGTCGTAGACTAATCCAGGCATTATGCTTATTTTGCAATATATAGGCTTATGCTACCATGCCGAAAAATGTACCTGTTCCCTACATACATATGGATTTAGGCTGAATAATGCATTTTTATATTATGCACGTGTCCAAATAAGATTTGTGCCTACCTGTAGTCAATATTGTTCTTGACCATTTGCAATATATAGGCTTATGCTACCATGCCGAAAAATTTACCTGTTCCCTGCATACAAATGGAATTAGGCTGAATAATGCAATTTTGATATTATGCACGTGTCCAAATAAGATTTGTGCCTACCTGTAGTCAATATTGTTCTTGACCATTTGTACGCCAAAGTATTGTTTAAGTGAGGTACGTACCTGCTAATTTCAATGAGTAGTTTTTTTAGATTTTAGATCAAACTACTGTCATACAATTTCTGCAACCATGTCTTTTTAACCTTTTTTACCTCTAGAAGCCAAACGGGCACGTACGGGCAGATAAAATTTTTGAATTATGTAAAGAAATAATCAAAGAACAGATTTTGCAAATATGGCAAATATAGAAAAATATAGATTTTTGTTATTTTCCGTCAAAGTTGAAAAATAGTGAAAAAACGGATAGTTTTTAAATAGTGATTTACCAGGAGAAACACAAAGCAAACAGTTCATTTTTTTTTTATCATTACACATTTAATAAATGCATCAATCAATACAAACAAAAAATAAGGCGATTCGTTACCTATTTTTCGTGATATTACACCTGAAATCGCAACAAATTTACTAAAAATTGTGTGTTTTTTTGAAAACCGAAAGTCGGTCAACTTTGAACGGCTATATCTTCTAAACTAAAAATGTGATATTATTAAGAGTGGCAGATTTGAAATCGTTGAAAAGTTTCCTATAACATGAGTTTATTCAAAACTTCGTCGGTGCTCATGAAAATTTTGATTTTTGCAACCTCGTTTGCTCTACGGGCGCTACTGTGCGTTGTCAAAAAGCAACTCAACTCGATAATACCATAGAACAAATTGAAAAGAAAACGAACAAAAAAGTGATTTAAAATGAATTAAAAGTTAAATTAAATAAAATTAAAACATATGATTAGTTTTTCGCAGACCAGGACAAAATCTTTTAAAACACGACATTTGACATACGCACAGAGGAGTATTTGGCCTGAAAAGCTGGCCAAAAAGGCAAAACTGAATTTTAAGAAATCTTAAGAACTAAGTACGCAGCTCGACAGACAACAATATTTTACATTATACTGCAAATTTTGAAGACTTTTAGTTGCGAGTTGTAGCTCTGTGACCCTGCTCAAGTCAGGAAAGTGAAGAAAATTATATGAGATTTAAATGTTTTTTTCGGTTTCTGGATGTTTATATGATTTTTTTTGCGGCTAAACGAATAAAGGTTTAACAAAGATTTTTTTTTTTCGCTGAAAGGTTTGATCAAAAGTTATTTAAAACAGCAAAAAAAATTTAAAATATGTTGAATATTCATGTTGAAACAATTCGTTCAAAAGATAAAAAAAACAAATTATACACTTTTTTTTTGCAAAAAAAGGAAAAGAAGAGGTTTTTAAAAGTGAGGTTAGCATGTCTACGAATTATGTTTGATACCACAATAAAATTTGGAATCTCTAATTTTAGAATCCAAAAAAAAAAAGTGTGCGCAAGTTTGCGCCATTATTTTTGACGATTTTTTTAAATTTTCACATTTCGTCTATTTTTGCTCATCGGGCACTTTTTCTTATACCTTTATATCGTCATAAACTTTAATGTATTTTGAATTATTGATTTCAACTGTTATTCACATCACTTTGAACACTTCACAATATTAATACCTGCCTATACGTATTTATAAATTGCAAAAATTCTTTATTATCCGTAATAGTTTTAAGGGAATGTCCCACACATCCCCATAAAAAATTTTTTTTTGAAAAAATAGCTTTTTCCAAAAAGAAATCGAATTTTTTGAATAAAATTGTTTAGTAAGGTAGTTCTTTTGGACTTTATATTTTTTAACAACTCAAAATTTTTTTTACATTAAAAAAAATTTTCACCCAAGTAAAAAATTTTCAAGTCGAGAGGCGCGGATTAGGATTTTATTTTAGACCCATGGTTTCTTCGGAGAATTTTCTTGGAATCTTATGTAGATTACGTTTTTGCTATACGATTTTTAATTTTTTTTTTTTTTCATCCATACAAATCGACCCGCCCTAATGTACATACAGTCTGTCAAGAATGAGTTTAAGCCTTTAAAATCAACATTTGTTAATTGAGTTTTGCGATTTATACCAACTTTTATTCCTTAAGCTTCGTACGGACGATGGTCAGATCTTACAATATTGGTAAGCAGTGTTGCTTAAATTGCATTAAAATTGGCTAAAATGTCTTACAACTGTGTTAACATTGTAAGCTCATTTGTATTTGCAGATGTGCAAAATTAATGCATCTGACAATGGTCCATTCTTGCTGTTGGCTACGCCTGGTATCAATATTGTAAGATCAGACCATCGTATGTACGAAGCTTTAGGAATGTGGGTTTTAGAAAAATCTTAAAAATTTAAACTTTTTGGTTCTTAAATTTTTTTATTGCATGTTAAAAACCAAAAATTTGACGAATTTTGCATGTAAATTTTTTTTTCGCCATTAAAGTTTTTAATAACTCCAAAATAGTAATAGATATAAAATAAATGTGTATGGTTAGTTTAAGCATAATTTTCCGGTGCATATTCTGATCCTCCTACTATTTAAATCGGAGAATACGTTTTCAAGTTATGGCAAAATATATAAGGCAACCCAACGATTTAGGGGGTGAAGTATGCCACGCCTTTAAAAGAAAATCCTTACGTACTAGAGAAAAACGGAAAACAGATTTGAATTAAGGGCATCAAAATCCATATAATCCACATACTTTTATTTCTAGGGTAGAGAAACATTTTTTTGTTGCGCAGTGTACTTTTGTTGCGCAGTGTAATTTTTTCAAAATCTTCCACTAGACTTTTTATATCATACTTCACCTAAAACTATCAAAAAACTAAAACTTTTAATTCAAAAAACACGTTTGATAATTTTGGCCAGCTTTTCAGGCCAAATACTCCTCTGTGATACGTTTAAAAGTATTTTTATTCTTAGAGTTTTAACAGGTCAACCTAAACAAAAGGGGCAAACGTTTTTTATATAAGAAAAATTCTGCTGATCTGTAAATCAGATTTTTCAGACGTCCGATATTGTATTTGCGTTAGAATTTATTTATTTATCTGTATTTCCATACAACAAGACATACATCTTATAATTATAGTCTGGAACTAGAAGAAGTTATAGTAAAACAACTTAAAACAATTTAATTTAAATGAAGTGTGAAAAAATTTCAAAATTTTAAGGATCAAAAAAATTTAAAAAAAAGGAGCAAAAACATTGAATAAAATTAAATAAAATTCAAATTAAAAATAACAAAATTTAACAATAATACAAACTAATTATAAATTATCAAAAATACTTAAAGTAAAAACAATATTCAGTTTAAAGTGTCAAGTTACGTTATATTATTGTTCAAATGTTTTGTTATTTCGGTCTTAAAAGTAATTACGTTGCTGTTTGTTTGTACCCTATTCGGAAGTCTGTTCCATAGATGGATTGCGTTATAATAAAATTGCCATTCCGTTATCTTAGTTCTGTGTGCAATAGGTATAACCTTATTCCCCCTATTCGACCTTGCAAAAGTTATACGTTTATATAAATATGACGGCACTTTAGTGTACACGATTTTGTGCAGAAGCGTAAGTGTCCTGATGTTGCGATTCCATCAAGAGTGTGAAGGCCAAACAGTTGAAATGTTGTTAAAAAGAGTATTTAGCTGTTGCTTGCTAGTGGAATCACAATAGGCATAAATTTCGCATCCATAAAGAAGTGCCGGCATTAAATAAGTTTTAGCAATTAACATTCTAATGTTAACTGGAGTGCAAAAGTGTGTTGCCCACAAAGTACGAAGCATTGAGTACGTTTTACCTACTACCCAGTAAAAAATGGAGCTTCCAACAAAGCAGGTTTGTAAGGGAGAAACATAAGAGTTGCGCTTACCATTGCGCATACGGAAGACATGAATTTTATATGGCGAGTTCCCGTTTTGAAGCAATACATTTTTGACACATGAAGCGCATTATTCAGCGCATAAAAAATTGTTGGATGTAACGATCAGCTTTACACACTGAATGTTTTGATACAGTTATTTTTTAGTATTCTCCCTTACAAACCTGCTTCGTAGTAAGGGAATGCCGTAGCACTTGAAATGTTATTTTTTTTTATAAAAGTTGTTGAGAGTTTTTTCACTTACTTTACTGCATTTCTGTATGTCTTATTGCGTAGCGCATAATTCTGCGCTTATTTTTTTAAATGTACCATTAGTGCTTCGCAATATGATAAAAATTTTTATTGGGTACTGTATTAACGTGATTAGCCCAGCTGAGCGTGCTGTTAAATGTAATACCCAAATTTTTTGCCGATGTTACGATTTCAATTTTATCATTATTAATACGAATGTCAACATTAATATTTTGTTTTAAAGCTTTTATGCGGATTATTAAACATTTGGATTTTTGTGGGTTCAGGCATAGATCATTTGTCAAGATCAGAATTAAGCTTACATACATTTTCATTTATAGTGTCAAGCTGCACGTCATCAGCGTAAAAATGAATCTTACTGTAAAATACATTATTAGGTAAGACATTTACATACAAAGAAAATAAGAGTGGACCCAGAATTGAGCCTTGTAGTACTCCTCGGGTAACAGATAAAGGGGTAGAATAAGAGTCATTTAAGAACACAGATTGAGAACGATTTGAAGGTACGACTTAATTAATGATACGGATGTATCACAGAACGAGAATTGATGGTAAAGTTTTGAGCAAAGTAGTGAATGATCAACAGTATCAAAAGCTTTCGAATGATCTAACAGAACTAAAAGTGTTAAATTTCCACCAACAATAGAACAACGTGGCTTTGTTGTTGTTTTTATTTATTTTTTGTTTTGTTTCGTTTATTATTTTTGGTTTTTTCTTTTGCTATGTTTATTTAAGGTATTTAAGTAGATTTGCAAAACTTTTTCTTAATTAAATATAGTTTTTTTTTTTTTTTTTTATTGAAAATTAAATTCTTTATATTTTAGTGTATATTAAGTTTTACTTTTGCACTATATTGATTTATAAATTTGAAATTAAACAGGGCTAATATGAAACACAACCGACTCTCTGGAAGGATGGATTTAATATTTGTTTCATATAAATTGTATTAAAATTAGTTTTGTGCATAAAACATCTTACAGATCTTTTATACGATGGATTGTAATAAACACAAATCTGTTAATAATTTCCCCAAAAAGATAAATGTTTTTTTTTTTTGATATTCTTAATATAATCCTGAAATGATTTTTTTTTATCTGTACCTCGTTTCTGTATTTCTCGCATCGTAAAATTTCTTACATGAAGTGTGAAACAAAAAATTCCATCGTTTCTCGATTTATGAGATAAAAGTGTTTCTGTATTTGAATGCGAAAACAGACGCAACAAATTCTGTTTATACTGGAATATTTCCTGTAATTAAGTGTCAAATAAAAGCGAAACGTCAACAAAAGAAATAAATATAATAAAAACGGCGCTGCCAGATTTGACGAGTTATTGTCATTTTGATAACTTTTTGTTCCGAAATTAGCAAAGTGACGATTTAATGATTTTTCTAAAAAAAGTGACGAAAGCCAAAACAAAATCAAAAATATTTTATAATTTTGTTGTTACTTTCTATAGAAATTCATATTGAATTTTTAAATTTCAAACACTTCATTCATATTTTGTGGCGTTGAAAATTAAAAAAATAGAAAGTAACAACAAATTTATAAAATACTTTTGATTTTTTTTTTTCTTTCAATGAAATTGTTGGCGGGGCAACGCCATGATAGTTTTAAATATTTTAATATGTTTGTTTATTAGTAAAAAAAATATCTTTAAAAACAAGACAGCTTTAAGTTTTTTATTTATCCCTTTTATGAAAATTGTCCTCGAAGTTGTTTGCCTCTTCCCTGAAAAATGTATCGGCAAAAGCAAAATTTCGAGGGAAAGAAATGGACCGATTTGGCTTATTTTGAACATTTAATACTTCTTATATACATTAACAAAATATGATTGATATTTGGGTGTATCCAAAGTAACGGCCGTTACTTTATAAATGTGCTGTTTTTAAATGTCTGAAACAAACATCATGTTTTGTAAAATTTTGCACAGGATATGTCAAGTTAAATATCTGATTTAATTCTTTGAAATGATTTGTTTAAATAATACATTATAAAAATTACAAGTTTTTTGCGTGTGAATTCATTTATTATCGGTGACAAAAAAAAATAAAAGTAAGTGGCCAAAAATAAAGGAAAACAAAAAAAAATATATTTTTGTTAGTATAAATAAAATTAAAGTTAATCTTTAGGAATATGACACGATACATTTATTTTGTATAATAGCGGAAAAATTAATTCAAAATAAAAATTTAATTTTTGAGCTATAAGGGGTCAATTTCTGTGGAAACACCCTTTTGATATTCTTATCTTATATGGACATTTTTGGGCCAAAACCATTATTTCTTCAAGAAAAAAAGTTGTTTGTCTGTAACCCGTTCATTTATGAACCGATTTTTTTAAATAAAACTACCAGCTGTTCTACTAAGTCTATTTCAGGTAAAAAAAAAGAATACAAATTTATAGGAATAGGTAAATTACAGATTTATATCTCAGCCATTTGTAAACCGATATAGTTAAATTTCAATAATATACTATTTCGGACTACATACGATATAAATATAAAACAACGTTGTCACTATGAATTCTAGGTTTTTCACAAAGCTGATTTAATTAAAAAATTTATCTATTTATCTATATTTATCTATTTTAAATAAGGATGTATGTTTATTTTATTAAGCTTGGCTTCTTTTTGCTTTTGTAAAAATATTGGCCCATAATCATAGTCAAACGCTAAAGTCGGTTCTATTTAAAAACAACTTTAAAATAAAAACATTCTTTTAAATATTTTGCTACTATAGTCGAAACTAAAGTATGTTTTAAATTGAACCGACTTTAACTGGGTGCCACCTCAAATGTAGCAAATTTTTCATACAACATACAACAAAATATAAGCAAGTGGCAACTTCAAGCAGCCGACATTGAAAATTAAAATATAAATAAAACACTGCATATCTTGTACGGTTGAAACACTCAATATGATTTTATGTAGAAAGCAACAACAAAATTACAAAACTTTGTGTAAAACGCTAGGCAATTTTGGCCTAACGTGTAAAGCCAAATATCAGCCAACATATTATATCATAAACGTTTTTAACTTTTTGCAAGTACTTTTTTATTTGGCGAAAAACAGCTGATGCTGTTGTTAAATGAGTTAAACACAACTTCAGCTAGTTTTAAAATTAACATCGGGTTTAACGTGTAAAGTATGCTTTTGCTTGTCTATAGTAGATCAAAAGCATATTTTTAATAAAAGTTTACTTTAGAACTCTTAAAGTATGCTTTGTTTATGACTATAGTTATGGGCCATTTATTTTATTTTTTGTTTAATATGATATTTTCTCATGCCTTTGTGTGACTTCTTCAGGGAAAAACAATTTTTAATTGTTATCGGATTAAAGAAAATAAATAGTTTTATAAAAAATTATCCTTCAGCTTAACAAAAGAAATATAAATTTAAAGAAATTATTAAATACCCATGAACATGAAACAAATTTGTTTAAAATTTATTTTAAATTACACGATTTTTAAAACAAAAAAGGAGGATCTTTTATATTTTTTTCTCAGAAAATTGACGATTTTTACACAAATTTATCTGGCAGCACCTAATAAAACCAAAACAAGGAAAGGCTAAAAAAAATTTAAAATAACAAAATATAACAATGGTTTTTTGTTTATTTTCATCATATAAATTAGGCATTCATCATTTATATTCCTTCTATTTTTTTATTTATTTAAAAAAAATAGTATATAAACATATTTTAAATTCAAAATATCTACATTTTGTTTTTCTCGCCACCAATTTCAAATGCGACTTATTTTGACAGTTCTTGAAAGAAACTTTTCGCAAAACATTGTTATAGAAACACTTTTTCTCGCATCCTTCCAATAATCGCTGGAAAATTATTAAAATGACAGATTATTCTCGCCAAGAAAAGATACAGAAACACTTGCGTGAGAAAAACCATTTTTTGTTTCATTTCACACTATTTTTGTTGCAATTCACACGTTTCATGCGGAAAATTTTACGAAGCGAGAAATACAGAAACGAGGTACTGGTTTGAGATTAGAACCCACAATCTGGTAGCCCTATTTTAATTAACTGTTTTACACAAGGCGAATTCATTTATATATTATTTCGCCTTGTTTTTGACATTACATGACCGAAAACCCAAAACAAAACACCATGTTGTTGACTTGTTGAAGTCTCGCCTCCACCTAAAGTAAATTCGCTTTGCATCTATTCTTAATGTCTAAAAGCTTTTTTCTTCATTTGCTCACACTATCTGTCTCTTTCACTCTCACACTTAAGTTTAAGCAGCAGGTTTATTTAAAAATCCCTTTCGCTAAATTTCCTTTTCCTATTCTTTTTAGTTTCTAGAAATTATCAAAGTGCGTGAACGTCTTAAAGAAATACTGCCTTAAATTTAATAAAAACCCGGTAAAAAGTGTTTTAAAATTACTGATTTTTATAGAAAAATAAAATTAAAACAATATTCTATTAGAAAATTATAAAATCTAATCAAAAAAGTTAATACTTCTTTGTAAAAACAGTAATAGAAAATTTGTTCATACAAAGCAGAGATAATGACCGCGCAGTCTCCGTCAGTTTTAAGTTGCTAACAGTCGTGGCGGTCGTGGAAAGCTGAGGATGAGGTGTCTTGTGTTGTGCTTTTTATTAATGGGAGTGTGTTTGTTTAGTATGTATTTGAGGAAAAAAAGAAAAGTTAATAATAAAAATTAAAGTGTTTAAGCTAAAAGCAAGATAAGTGAAAGAGAAAATGTTTGCTTCAATTTTTGTTGGTTGTAAATTAAGAGTTTTAAAAAGTGAATATGAAAATAGTTTTGTTTTTAAATAATAAATAATTAAAGATGGTAAATTACCGCAAAATATGGCCTTTTTTTTAAATATGTGTAAATCTTTGATAAAATTAAATGAAAGTTAAAATAAAATAATAGTTTTAAAAAAGTGAATATGAAAATAGTTTTGTTTTTAAGAAAAAAAAAAAAAATAATAATAAATAATTAAAGATGGTAAATAACCACAATATATGGCCTTTTTTAAATATGTGTAAATCTTTGATAAAATTAAATGAAAGTTAAAATAAAATAACAGTTTTAAAAAGTGAATATGAAAAAAGTTTTGTTTTTGAGAAAAAAAATAATTATTAAAGATGGTAAATTACCACAAAATATGGCGTTTTTGTAAAAATTTAATAAAATTAAATGAAAGTTAAAATGTAATTAATTAATATGTATATCACAAATATAAGAATAAAAGAAGTTTGAAGCAGTTATAGGATAAAACAAAGGATTTTTATAGGGTAAGTTTTACAAAATTTAAAAGAATAAAAAGAAAAAGAATTTTCCAAAAACTTATTAATATTGTTAAAAATAATTTAAGTCCCTTCAGTGTTTTCAAAACGTAGAACTTTTATGAAGCATATGTTAAATTATGGACCCAATTTCATGAAATTTAGAAGTCTGATTTCAAGTTATGTATTAACAACTATTTTATGCAAAATTAAATGACAATCGGTGCATGCTGCCCCAAATTTATGTTGGTTATTTTTAACAGAAATATCAATTTCTAAGTAGGTGTTTTTCTATTTTTAGGTCTATAACTTTTGTTTTCTAATCAAGTGATTATGGTGTATTGTAATCACAAACTGCTAAGAAGAACAAAATTGTTCTTTTTTGTTAAGTTACTTTGTTGGGGGTTAATTCACTTTGAAAAAGTGTCATGTGGATTAAGTAACCTATGGCTCAGTTATAGATGGCAACACAACTTCCGTTACGTTGTCAATAAGCAACTCAACTCTATAATACCAAATAACAAATTGAAAAGAAAACAAACAAAAAAGTGATTTAAAGTAAATTAAAAGGCTGTAGGAAAAATCGGCCAAAAAAATAAATGAAAAATCGCCCAAAAAAATTCCATGTAAAATTGGGCTTAATTTCATATGAAAAGTGACCCAAAATTTTTGGGCTATTTTTCGTTACTATTGGGTGATTTTTCGTTTTTTAAATTTGGTGATTTTCCATTATGAAAATATTGCATGAAAAATAGCCCATTTTTTCGGGCATACTATTTGTCTAAATCATTCATTATTACTATACGACGAATTCTTAAATGTTATTTATAAAAATAACGGGACATATTGCAAAAAGGTGGCATGTCATAACGTCCAGTGTCATAGTGTCCGTGGACAAACTCGAAAGCATAGCTTAGAAACTTGAAAGCATAGCCGGCCTATGGCCGGGCGCAAGAATTTTCTCCTCTTTGATAAAAACAAGTATCGGCTTCGCTAACTAAAGCTTCTCTGCACAGCCGGCCTTCGGCCGGGGGCAAGGATTTTCTCCTCTATGGTATAACAAAAACCGGCTTCGCAAACTAAAGCTTCTCTGCCCTGCCGGCCTTCGGCCAGGCGCAAGGATTTTCTCCTCTATGGTATAACAAATACTGGCTTCGATAACTAAAGCTTCTCTGCGAAGTCGGCCTTCGTTCGGAAGCAAGGAAGATTTTAGAAGCTTTACTTAGCGAAACCGGAAAAAAACCTTGCGCCCGCCCAAAGGCCGTCTGCGCACAGAAGCTTTAGCTAGCGAAGCCGAGACGCTTTAGTAAGCGCTGCCGGTATTTGTTACAACATAGGGAAGAAAATCATTGCGCCCAAAAGTGTTTTCGTTATATGTTTAATATATGCACCCAGAGAAAAAACAACAAAACCATTTTTAAAAAAATGTTGACCATATTATGTTTAATTTAACCAAATCATTGTCATCGACAACCACATTATGGTAAAATAAGTTTCTTTAAAAATAGTTTTGTTGGATGTGACCATAATAAAACATGTTTTTCTCTTACATTTGTAAGTTACTAAATTTAAATGAATAATAAACACTGTTTTGCAAATTGAATAATTTTTGATTTTTTTTTTTGGGAAAAAATTCGTTTTCTTTTTTGGATAATTTTTCATTTTTATTTTGGGGTTTTTTTCGTTTCTTTTGGGCAAAATTTCATATATAACTTTTTGGGTAATTTTTCATGTTCTTTTGGGCGATTCTTCATTTGGGCGATTTTTAATTTATTTTTTTTTTTGGCCATTTTTCTTTGGGCGATATTTCCTACAGCCAAATTAAAAGTTAAATAAAATAAAATTAAAACATATGATTAGTTTTTCGCAGACCAGGACAAAATCTTTTTAAGAAACGACATTTAAAATTGTTGCGATTTTCGTTTTCGATTTCCAGAACACCCCCGATTATGATTGTTGACATACGTTTGAAAGTATTTTTATTCTTACAGTTTTAACAGGTCAACCTAAACAAAAGGGGCAAACGTTTTTTATATAAGAAAAATTCTACTGATCTGTAAATCAGATTTTTCAGGCCTCCGATATTGTATTTGCGTTAGAATTTGTTTCATATAAATTGTATTAAAATAAGTTTTGTGCATAAAAAAATCTTACAGATCTTTTATATGATGGATTGTAATAAAAACCAATCTGTTAATAATTTCCCCAAAAATATGTTTTTTTTTTGACATTTTAATATAATCCCGAAATGATTTTTTTTATCTGGTTTGAGATTAGAACCCACAATCTGGTAGCCCTATTTTAATCAACTGTTTAACACAAGGCGAATTGATGTATGTTAGACTGGTCGCATCTTGTATGTGATTTTTTTTTTTTTTTAATTTAATTGTTTGCGCTGCTTAAAATATGAGGTTTGGTGTAAGAAATCATGATCTAATTTTTCAGGTCAATGCGACGGTCCTAGTGTTGCCGGGTGGGACCCAAATTTCCCCATATTATAAAAAAAACATCTTTTCTATCAGATCTTTATAGTTATGCCAGTTGAAAAGCCGAAAATCAAAAATATGGCTTCGTTACGATCTTCCGCAGAGATGAGCGTTTTTGAGTAACGCGAACAATTAAATTTAAAAAAAAAAATTGCGACCAGTCATATACATTGTTTCACCTTGTTTTTGACATTACATGACCGAAAACCCAAAACAAAACACTATGTTGTTTTTTATGTTGTTGACTTGTTGAAGTCTCGCCTCCACCTGAAGTAAATTCGCTTTGCATCTATTCTTAATGTCTTAAAGCTTTTTTCTTCATTTGCTCACACTATCTGTCTTTCACTCTCACACTTAAGTTGAACCAGTAGGTTTATTTTTAAATACCTTTTGCTAAATTTCCTTTTCCTATTTTTTTAGTTTCTAGAAATTATCAAAGTGCGTGAACGTCTTAATGAAATACTGCCTTAAATTTAATAAAAACCCAGTAAAAAGTTTTTTAAAATTACTGATTTTTATAGAAAAATAAAATTAAAACAATATTCTATTAGAAAATTATAAAATCTAAGCAAAAAAGTTAATACTTCTTTGTAAAAACAGTAATAGAAAATTTGTTCATACAAAGCAGAGATAATGACCGCGCAGTCTCCGTCAGTTTTAAGTTGCTAACAGTCGTCGCGGTCGTGGAAAGCTGAGAATGAGGTGTCTTGTGTTATGCTTTTTATTAATGGGAGTGTGTTTGTTTAGTATGTATTTGAGGAAATAAAAGAAAAGTCAATAAGCAAAATTAAAGTGTCTAAGCTAAATGCAAGATAAGTGAATGAGAAAAAGGTTTGCTTCGATTTTTGTTGTTTGTAATTTAAGAGATTTAAAAAGTAACAGCCGTATTCATAAAAACTTATTTATGATTAATTAACCGTTTTTCAGCAAAAATTGCTAAAGGTGTATTCATAAACGGAAAATAGTCTATTAAAACTTTAATAAGCCATTCATAAAGTAAGAAAACTAATTGTTGGACTTGCCCTTCTTTTAACTAAAAATAAAATGTCATTTTGATAAGTTTTGCATTTTATGATTTTATTTTTGTGAAAAAGGTTGAGAAATAATAAAAAAAAGTGTTAAATACATCTAACTAAATTTTTTTCTTTTATTTTATACAACCAATTGAAAGTTATATTGTTAATTATTTAAAAAAAATTTTATATGATTTAAATGAATACATTCATTGGCAAATGCAGATATTCTCTTTAATTATTTTTTTATTGAAATTGTTGCAACTAGTTATTGTTCAAAAATATTTAAAAAAAAATATTAATAAAAAGTAAACAAACTTTTTACTCGAATACTTTCTTATCGTATATTTAAAAAACAGTTCAAACAAAAGTTTTTATAATACCTTTCGGCAAGATTTTGTTGAGAAACTAAAATAATATAAGAATAAGTGTTAAGGTCTGCAATTAAAAAAAAATTATAAAAAAATATTAAATATAGAATATCATGTGATCCGAATAGAAGTTTAATGCATCACTAGTAATAAAATAGCAGTTAAATATAAAGAAAGTTGCCATACTTAAACACAAAATCGCTACAAGCAGTTAATAGTCAAAAAGCTGTTAATGTACGTTTATGAATACAAATTTATATAAGAGGTCTATCTGACAAAAAGCGTTTGATAGTTATTACATACTATAAGCTTAAAATAAGAACTTTTTATGAATATGGCTGTAAATATGAAAATAGTTATTATAATAATAATAAATTATTAAGGATGGTGAATTACCACAAATCCATTACGCTACCCGCCTCTACTAGAATACTCTTAAACCGTGATATTTGTCATAATGTTTGAAATAATGAAGACGCACACCTTTGTAAAAGAACACTAAATCTTGATTTGTATGGACATTTTGCAAAATATTAAGATTATTTTAAAATATTTAACGCTTAATTAAAAATTTTGCCATTTATAGCGTTTTTTAAATTGCGATTTGACGGCAAGTCTTCAAGCTAGCAACAATGTCCCAAGCCATCTATTCAAGGCGAATTAACTTCAGGTGGCAGCGGATATACAGTCCGTTTTTTTTTTTTTTTTTGTTCAGGCCAGATTCAAGCGATACTTCAGGTGGCGGCGAGACTACAACAAGTCAACAACACAAAAAAACAACATGCTTTTTGTTTTTATTTTTCGGTCATGTAATGTCAGATTTGGGGTTCTAATCTCAAATTAGATAACAAAAATTAATTTCGGGTTAAAATTGAGAAAATTATTGATCGTTTTGTGTCTTTTACAGGACAACATATAAAAGATCTGTAAGTGTTTTTTGTACAAAACTGTAATCGGTAAAAAATCGGCTTTACTGAACGCTATATTAGTTTTTTATTTAAAATGTGTAAGCAGCAGAATTTTTCTTATATTAAAAACGTTTTCTCCTTTTGTTTAGGTTGACCTGTTAATACACTAAGAAGTAAAAATATCAATATGATGGCCAATACAATGGATATTTTACCTCCATATTTGAAATGTCACAACATCAAATGTTCGTAAATGATATTAAATGGTTAAACGGGAATTATCAGGCTGACTCCATTAGTGCTAGTATGCACATGGTGCTTCAAGTATTATATATTAACCAGTAGTCACACAAGAAATTAAAAATGTATTAATAATATTTAAGATTAATTGGATAATCAACTTTCCCTCTCCCTTAATAACGTTGTGTTTTGTTCAGAATCGTAAAATACTTATATAGATTTAATATACAAATTTCTAAGATAAAATTAATCCCCACTTAAATATGTAATTTTAAAACTAAATAATTGTATTGTTAAAGCTAAGTCACGACCTCTATGTGTACATTTGTCCTTCAAGTTGTGCTGAAAAAGGTCAACAAGAAAAAGAAAGACAAAAATGAACTTTGGACTTCAAGAAGAATTCTTGACAAAAAGTACGAAAAAACAGAGGTAAGGGGAAAACATGTAAAATCAATTAAAAATGGATAATCATTCAAAAAAGAAAATTTCGATCTATAAAATAAAATACTTAAAGCACCGTGTGCATATTGGCAAACGTCATTCTAGCATTAATGGAGTCTGCCAGAAAATCCACGTTTAACCATTTTATATCGTTTATGAACTTGAAATGTTAACAACTTCAGATCATTTCAAGTGTGGAGAATTAGGGTTATAATAATGACCCCACAAACACATCCATTTAACGCGTAACATATTAATTGGCTTAGCCAATCAGGAGTGTTCGAGAAGTCGAAAAGGAAAAAACAAGAATTTTTAAGTTGTTTTTAATACTCTTTTAATCTCATTTGTATAATTTTTATTATAAAATTCTGTTTAATAAAGAAATATTTGACAATAATTGTCGTACAATTCTTTTATTACAGAAATCTTATTAAAAAACGACATTTAAAATTTTTGCGTTTTCGATTTCCAGAACACCCCTGATTATGATTGTTGACATACGTTTAAAAGTATTTTTACTCTTACAGTTTTCGCAGGCCAACTTAAAAAAAGGGCCAAACGTTTTTAAGATAAGATAAATTCTGCTGATCAAAAATTTTAAATAAAAAACTTATATTTACTGATCAGTAAATCAGATTTTTCAGGAGTCCGATTGTATTAAAATGAGTTTTGTGCATAAAAAATCTTACAGATCTTTTATATGATGGATTGTCATAAAAACAAATCTATTGATAAAAGATAAATGTTTTTTTTTTGACATTTTAATATAATCCCGAAATGGATTTTATTTTGTCTAATTTGAGATTAGAGCCCACAATCTGGTAGCCCGATTTTAATGAACTGTTTTACACAAGGCAAATTCATTTATATATTATTTCGCCTTGTTTTTAACATTACATGACCGAAAAACAAAGGCAAAACACCATATTGTGTATTATGTTGTATTCTCGCCGCCACCTGAAGTAAATTCGCTTTGTATCTATTCTTGATGTCTAAAAGCTTTTTCCTTCATTTGCTCACACTATCTGTCTCTCTCACTCTAATGTTTAACCAGCAGGTTTTTTTTAAATACCTTTTGCTAAATTTCCTTTTCCTATTCTTTTTAGTTTCTAGAAATTATCAAAGTGCGTGAACGTCTTAAAGAAATACTGCCTTAAATTAAATAAAAACCCGGTAAAAAGTGTTTTAAAATTGCTGATTTTTATAGAAAAATAAAATTAAAACAATATTCTATTAGAAAATTATAAAATCTAAGCAAAAAAATTAATACTTCTTTGTAAAAACAGTAATAGAAAATTTGTTCATACAAAGCAGAGATAATGACCGCGCAGTCTCCGTCAGTTTTAAGTTGCTAACAGTCGTCGCGGTCGTGGAAGCTGAGAATGAGGTGTCTTGTGTTATGCTTTTTATTAATGGGAGTGTGTTTGTTTAGTATGTATTTGAGGAAATAAAAGAAAAGTCAATAAGCAAAATTAAAGTGTCTAAATGCAAGATAAGTGAATGAGAAAAAGGTTAGCTTCGATTTTTGTTGTTTGTAATTTAAGAGAATTAAGAAGTAACAGCCGTATTCATAAAAACTTATTTATGATTAATTAACCGTTTTTAAGCAAAAATTGCTATAGTTGTATTCATAAACGAAAAATAGTCTATTAAAACTTTAATAAGTCATTCATAAAGTAAGAAAACTAATTGTTGGACTTGCCCTTCTTTTAACTAAAAATAAAATGTCATTTTGATAAGTGTTTGCATTTTATGATTTTATTTTTGTGAAATAGGTTGAGAAATAATGAAAAAAGTGTTAAATACATCTAACTAATTTTTTTTTTATTTTATACAACCAATTGAAAGTGATATTGTTAATTATTTAAAAAAAATTTGATATGATTTAAATGAATACATTCATTGGCAAATGCAGATATTCTCTTTAATTATTTTTTAAATTGTTGCAACTAGTTGTTTTTTTGTTTAAAACAACAAGTTATTGTTCAAAAATATTAAAAAAAAAAAATAAAATAAACAAATCGTAGTAATAGTGATGTTAATAAAAAGTAAACAATCTTTTTACTCGAATACTTTCTTATCGTATATTTAAGAAACAGTTCAAACAAAAGTTTTTATAATGCCTTTCGGCAAGATTTTGTTGAGAAGCTAAAATAATATAAGAATAAGTGTTAAGGTCTGCAATTAAAAAAAAAATTATAAAAAAATATTATATATAGAATATCATGTGATCCGAATAGAAGTTTCATGCATCACTTGCAATAAAATAGCAGTTAAATATAAAGAAAGTTGCCATACTTAAACACAAAATCGCTACAAACAGTTAATAGTCAAAAAGCTGTTAATGTACGTTTATGAATACAAATTTATATAAAAGGTCTATCTGACAAAAAGCGTTTGATAGTTATTACATACTATAAGCTTAAAATAAGAACTTTTTATGAATATGGCTGTAAATATGAAAATAGTTTTGTTTTTAAGAACAAAAAAAATAATAATAAATTATTAGGGATGGTAAATTACCACAAATCCATTACGCTACCCGCCTCTACTAGAATATTGTTAAAGCGTGATATTTGTCATAATGTTTGAAATAATGAGGTCGCACATCTTTGTAAAGGAACCCTAAAGCTTGATTTGTATGGACATTTTGGTATTTTTAAAATATTTAACGCTAAATAAAAAATTTTGCCATTTTTAGCGTTTTTTTTAATCCGATTTGACGGCAAGTCTTCAAGCTAGCAACAATGTCCCAAGCCATCTATTCAAGGCGAATTAACTACAGGTGGCGGCGGATATACAGCCCGTTTTTTTATATTTTGTTCAGGCCAGATGCAAGGCGAATTTACTTCAGGTGGCGGCGAGACTACAACAAGTCAACAACACAAAAAACAACATGTATTTTATTTTTATTTTTCGGTCATGTAATGTCAAAAACAGTTGACTGAAGCAGGGCTACCAGATTTGGGGTTCTAATCTCAAATTAGATAACAAAAATTAATTTCGGGTTTTAATTGAGAATGTAAAAATAAACTATTTCTCTTTTTGGGAAAATTATTGATCGTATTGTTTCTTTTTCAGGACAACATATAAAAGATCTGTAAGTGTTTTTTGTACAAAACTGTAATCGGTAAAAAAATCGGCTTTACTGAACGCTATATTAGTTTTTTATTTAAAATGTGTAAGCAGCAGAATTTTTCTTATATTAAAAACGTTTTCTCCTTTTGTTTAGGTTGACCTGTTAATACTCTAAGAAGTAAAAATATCAATATGATGGCCAAGACAATGGATATTTTACCTCCATATTTGAAATGTCACAACTTCAAATGTTCGTAAATGATATTAAATTAAACGGGAATTATAAGGCTGACTCCAATAAGTGCTAGAAGAGGTTTGCTTGTATGCACATGGTGCTTCAAGTATTATGTATTAACCAGTAGTCACACAAGAAATTAAAAATGTATTAATAATATTTAAGATTAATTGGTAATCAACTTTCCCTCTCCCTTAATAACGTTGTGTTTTGTTCAGAATTTGAAAGATAATTACCAAATTGTAAAATTGGTAAAATGACATTATTATTTTAGTGTACTTATCTTATAAAGATTTAAAATACAAATTTATAAGATAAAATTAATCCCCACTGATCCCCAAACTTAATAATTTCTTAAAACAATGCATTTGTGTGCTTTTTATTTTTGGAGGGGATATTATAGGAAATTTTTATTTTAAATACATTTTTGTTTTTTTTATGTATGTCTTTCTTTTTCTTGTTGACCTTTTATTGTTAAAGCTAAGGCACGAGCTCTATGTGAACATTTGTGCTTCAAGTTGTGCTGAAAAAGGTCAACAAGAAAAAGAAAGACAAAGATAAAAAAACATAAATATACTTTGGACTTCAAGAAGAATTCTTGACAAAAAGTACGAAAAATAGAGGTAAAGGAAAAACATGTTAAATCAATTAAAAATGGATAATCATTCAAAAAAGAAAATTTCGATCTATAAAATAAAATACTTAAAGCACCATGTGCATATTGGCAAAAGTCATTCTAGCATTAATGGAGTCTGCCAGAAAATCCACGTTTAACCATTTTATATCGTTTATGAACTTGAAATGTTAACAACTTCAGATCATTTCAAGTGTGGAGAATTAGGGTTATAATAATGACCCCACAAACACATCCATTTAACGCGTAACATATTAATTGGCTTAGCCAATCAGGAGTGTTCGAGAAGTCGAAAAGGAAAAAACAAGAATTTTTAAGTTGTTTTTAATACTCTTTTAATCTCATTTGTATAATTTTTATTATAAAATTCTGTTTAATAAAGAAATATTTGACAATAATTGTCGTAAAATTCTTTTATTACAGAAATCTTATTAAAAAACGACATTTAAAATTTTTGCGTTTTCGATTTCCAGAACACCTCTGATTATGATTGTTGACATACGTTTAAAAGTATTTTTACTCTTAGAGTTTTAACAGGTCAACCTAAACAAAAGGGCCAAACGTTTTTTAGATAAGAAAAATTCTGCTGATCATAAATTTTAAATAAAAAACTTATATTTACTGATCAGTAAATCAGATTTTTCAGGAGTCCGATTGTATTAAAATGAGTTTTGTGCATAAAAAATCTTACAGATCTTTTATATGATGGATTGTAATAAAAACAAATCTATTGATAAAAGATAAATGTTTTTTTTTTTTGACATTTTAATATAATCCCGAAATGAATTTTTTTTTGTCTAATTTGAGATTAGAGCCCACAATCTGGTAGCCCGATTTTAATGAACTGTTTTACACAAGGCAAATTCATTTATATATTATTTCGCCTTGTTTTTAACATTACATGACCGAAAAACAAAGACAAAACACCATATTGTTTATTATGTTGTATTCTCGCCGCTACCTAAAGTAAATTCGCTTTGTATATATTCTTGATATATAAAAGCTTTTTTCTTCATTTGCTCGCACTATCTGTCTCTTTCACTCTCACACTAATGTTTAACCAACAGGTTTTTTTAAAATCCCTTTTGCTAAATTTCCTTTTCCTATTCTTTTTAGTTTCTAGAAATTATCAAAGTGCGTGAACGTCTTAAAGAAATACTGCCTTAAATTAAAAAAAAACCCGGTAAAAAGTGTTTTAAAATTGCTGATTTTTATAGAAAAATAAAATTAAAACAATATTCTATTAGAAAATTATAAAATCTAAGCAAAAAAGTTAATACTTCTTTGTAAAAACAGTAATAGAAAATTTGTTCATACAAAGCAGAGATAATGACCGCGCAGTCTCCGTCAGTTTTAAGTTGCTAACAGTCGTCGCGGTCGTGGAAAGCTGAGAATGAGGTGTCTTGTGTTGTGCTTTTTATTAATGGGAGTGTGTTTGTTAAGTATGTATTTGAGGAAAAAAAGAAAAGTAAATAATAAAAATTAAAGTGTCTAAGCTAAAAGCAAGAGAAGTGAAAGAGAAAATGTTTGCTTCGATTTTTGTTGGTTGTAAATTAAGAGTTTTAAAAAGTGAATATGAAAATAGTTTTGTTTTTAAGAAAAAAAATAATAATAAATAATTAAAGATGGTAAATTACCACAAAATATGGCCTTTTTTAAATATGTGTAAATCTTTAATAAAATTAAATGAAAGTTAAAATGAAATTATAGTTTTAAAAAGTGAATATGAAAATAGTTTTGTTTTTAAGAAAAAAAATAATAATAAATAATTAAAGATGGTAAATAACCACAAAATATGGCCTTTTTTAAATATGTGTAAATCTTTGATAAAATTAAATGAAAGTTAAAATAAAATAATAGTTTTAAAAAAGTGAATATGAAAATAGTTTTGTTTTTAAGAAAAAAAAAAAAAATAATAATAAATAATTAAAGATGGTAAATAACCACAAAATATGGCCTTTTTTAAATATGTGTAAATCTTTGATAAAATTAAATGAAAGTTAAAATAAAATAACAGTTTTAAAAAGTGAATATGAAAAAAGTTTTGTTTTTGAGAAAAAAAAAATAATTATTAAAGATGGTAAATTACCACAAAATATGGCGTTTTTGTAAAAATTTAATAAAATTAAATGAAAGTTAAAATGTAATTAATTAAAATGTATATCACAAATATAAGATTAAAAGAAGTTTGAAGCAGTTATAGGATAAAACAAAGGATTTTTATAGGGTAAGTTTTACAAAATTTAAAAGAATAAAAATTAACGTAAAAAAAGAATTTCCCAAAAACTTATTAATATTGTTAAAAAAAATTTAAGTCCCTTCAGTGTTTTCAAAACGTAGAACTTTTATGAAGCGTATGTTAAACAACTTTTGATTTTATGTATTCACAAAAGATGGGGCATTTACCTCTATTGACAGTTATATCAAGTTAAAAACTTTTGCGGCATAATATTTCAAATTCTTTGACATATTTATAGTAGTGATGGTTGTTCTCTTGGGTGCATTCGATGTTTTATAAGTAGTAATTATGTTTTTAAAGAATTCGCTGTTACTGTAAAACAAAACAATTGGTTTTGTTTTCTGTTTCAAAGTTTGTAGAGTTTTTGTGATTTTATTTACATGCAAATTAATATGGCAGCACTTTAATTGGTGCCATCAGTGATGGTTTTAGTCTTGGGTATTATTATTTCTTTGTTTTTTTTTTGTAGAAACTTGGAAGCATTGTTTTGTATTCAGGATAGTGAAGTATTGGAGAAATTTGTTACACTAGAGGTTAAAAAATTAAAACTCTTTTTTTTTTCATAATTTTTAAGAACAAACATTTATTGAATTTATTTTTTTTTTATAAATATTTTTTGGAGCTTTTAATTTATGTCTTCTTAGGAAAATAAATTTGATTTTATAAAATTAAAACAGCCATTAAAAAAAGACGTAAAGTTTATTTAATTCTTAGTTTGAACAATTTAGGTTTTAAAAAATATATTTGTTTTGGAATTAAGATTCTTTTTTTTAAATTTTAATTTAGATTTTTTTTTAATTTAAGAATTAGTAAATCAATTTCTATTAGGAATGTATAAAGAGTTAGTAATTTCTGTTAACAAATTTTTTTTAAGCAAAATTATCAAACAGGGGTGCAATTCAAAGCAAATTTATGGTTTCTTGCAGTGTATAAAGAAGATATTAGATCTTAAATAAAAAGTAGCGTTACTTTAATTTAGAAAAGGAGTATCTACTGTTAAAATTGTTTTAAGTTTGATACATAAAACTTGATAAAAAAAAGTATATGTCGTCATCTAAAATGCAAAATTACGTAACAACACTTTTTATAAGTCTACAGGAGAAGCAAAAAACTTTACAAAATCAATAACAACAATGTGTACTTGGCGTTTAAATTTCTTAAATAAAGATCGCAGGGATCAAAAATTTGTTGTGAACCTGTATTTTAATAAAACGAAGAAAAATCAATCAAAAAGTCAATTTCGAATATTTTGATGATACGTTGTTTTGCCTTTTATAATGGGTATAATGCCCATAATACCTGTAAAATGGTAGTAAATTTAAATTTTATCTAATTTAATTGTTTTAAGTTGTTATATTCTTTTTAAAAGTTTATGAAATATAATGAAAGTATGGCATGGTTTACAACAGAGAATTTGGAAGGCAGACAGATGAAGTTTGTGGGCGAGGGATTGAAGATGAAGAGTATGTAGTACATGACTATCTGTACTCATGAAAAAAAGAAACTAAGATAACGTATTCAGCTTTGAGGTATGAAATGTTTCTGCACATCTACGTCACATCAGCGTTTAAGTACAGCTAAAACAGAGAAACACAAGCAAACAAACATGTGTATAATATGCTGATGTGATTTCATATTAAACAGTTGAATCTTGAAAATGCGCAATGCGTTATCTTGTTAATATCATTCTTAATCTGTTCTAGACATTTTTTGTTTCTCTTTTCTTTTGTAAATGGGGACCTGTTCGGAAGATTTTACACTCTTTCGGTAAATAACTAAATTTTGTGTAACGTCGACTTTAGCTACTCTTCCATATGACTACGGATTTAGGCGTATATACATAAATCTCTATGTTGCTGTTCACAACATTGGGACTATAATTATTATCGTTTTGTTAATGCTTTTTATTGCTTAGGCTGGGGAGTCAATTGTTGAAATGTTGTATTTATAATATATAGATGTATTTAAGAAATTATATAGTCTTTTATTAAGGATGTATGCATTATATGAATTTTTTTGGCTTGAAAAAAAATGCATTACTTTGCTACATATGATGCGCAGCGCATTCGTTAAAGCATCATCTGGCATCACTGCAAATGTCAGCTGTTCGAAAATACATCAGAAAAGCAAATGATGAGCCAACAAATTCAAGACAAAAACCAAACTGCCCAGCAAACAAGCATTGGTATTAGCAGCGTTGCATAAGCAACGCAAACTCATCACAGAAGCGCATTAGATGCAGCGCAGTAATGCATTTCCGAGCAGGCCCTATGTGAGATCATAAGAAAACCAGCTCTCGAAATAAAATAAAAGGTTCTATTCCACGACGGCTTTCTACAACAAATTTATATGTCAAATTGTATGGAAAATGCGGTGTTGACGCATTTCTGGGGGTCTACTCTCTATTGCGATACGAAAACATTTTCGATGCGAAAACTAAATGCCAATTTGGTACTCTCTACCACTTTCGCAAAATTTTCTGAAAATTAAGCAATAGTGGCAATACAAATTAAAGATGAATTTACAGTAATGAAATGCCAAAGTCAGAAAAATATTTAATATTGGAAAATTAAAATAAAATAAATTGATGATTTACAAAACGAAAAAAAAATTAAAAGATGCGAAAGACACATGCGCAAACGTATTGATTTGCTAGAATTTTCTTTTGCATCACAATAGAGAGTTGCCACCCTGTTTGAACACGTATTCATACAACATTGTCACCTAATTTTTACCATGATTTTTTCCCCTATTTTTAAATCGTAAAAACAAGGTAAATAGAGAAAAAGACTTGAATTGTGTACTCTGAGTTTTTTTTTTGCCAGAACCCTTTGCAGTTATTTGTGTTTTTCGATTTATGTCAAGGCGAATTCATTACTGTATTTGTAGTAATGAATTCGCCTTGAAGTATGATTATATTTTATTCACATTTAAAATTAAAATTTTTAAAATTTAGAAAAAAAATTTAAATATAAAGCTTTGTTCACAAACAGAGCAACCATTTCGTTTTTTTCTTCTATTTTATTTCATCCCAAAGTATTTCCTATATTTTCCTTTCGTTCTATAATCAAAAATGTAACTTTAGCTTTTTTTTAAAAGTTTAGTCAACTAGAACTTCAGCAACAATTTGTATGAACTTGTTTGTGACGCTTAAAATAATTTTATTTAGTTTTAAATGAAATTAACATAATGTTTTTAAAAATAATAATAAAATTTGCAAACGGCTTCTTAATGTAAAATGTGTGTGGTTGCAAAAGAACACCAAGTGAAAATTTTTCTTTGATTGTGAACGAAGCTTAATAATGAAAAATAAAATTCAAAACAAAGCTGATGACCTATGCTGCCAATGCTCACTCCCATATTCGGTCTCAGAATTTATTCTGCTGACTAATTAAATAAATAAATAAAATTCAAAATTATGTGAAATAACGATAAATAAATCCTTACCTTAAACGCAAAAAGCCCTATCTTACATTTTGAAAATTTTACAGGAGAAGCAAAAAATTATTAAAAATGATAAATTGAAAAATTGCATTAAACCGTTTATAATTTATTTTACTAGTTGGTTATGCAAACCATGGTGAAATAAACAGGTGGCAGCACTATGCCAGATGACGATTTTTTGCTCTTGCATTGTTTGTCTAGCACTCAATTTACATGATGAATTTTGTGACGTCCAATTTGGGACGTAATTTTTTTGTTTGGTAGCAAGAGATGTAGAGAAGAAAGAGGGGTGAAAAATAGACATGATTTCTGTTTTCTCATCCTCTTGCTTCTCTACACCGCTTGCTGCCAAACAAAAAACTACGTCTAAAATTGGACGTCACAAAATTCATCATGTAAATTGAGTGTAGGTCTATTTCAAAGTTTTGTTAATGTTTACAAAAAGTCCACGTTTTGTGCTGTGATTATTGTATTTTATTAAAGTTTTTGATCATTTTAAATTTAAATAAATGAGATATTGACCATAATTAAATAAAAACTGGCTTAAAACTTATTTATTTCATCACGTTCAGCGGCACCCTTTTTTTTAAAGTATAATAATTTCCGTTTTTATTGTAATGTTGTATTTCGAGCCCTAATAGCAAAAATGATGTAACCAACAAAAATAAAATTTTACAGGAGAGTGTGTTTTTTATTTTATTTCATATAAATTTTGTACGAAATTTGTCGGTTACCTCAAAATTGTTCTTGCTGTAAAATCGTAACGGTGCCTTATGTGACCACGACATTTTAGCAGATGATGCATGTGTTGCCCATAAAGTCATTTATTAAAAAAAATTAAAATTGAAAATGATGTCGGTTACATCATTTTTGCTATTAGGGCTCGATTTGGTGTCGTAACGATGCCACCTGCTTTTTCCACCATGATGCAAACCGTTAGTTAGATCTTTTAGCGTTTAGCATATACTCTTTTGCCGTTTGTTTTTTTGTCGTTAATAAAATTTTGGTTGATGCAATAGTTAGGACTTTTTGCGTTTCAGGTAACGAAATATTTTAATACCAATAAGGAACTAAGGAAATTAGAAAAACTTAACTCTGGCTGACAAAAAAAGGAACATGGTGAAAATTTAAGAATGTTTTTGGAAGTTGTTTAAAAAAGAATTACAAAAAAGTCATGTCTTTAACTCCTCATATAAGTTGGGTGTAAATTGTATTGGAAATATATGAAAAAAATTAACATTTTAACTAAACTGCTCTATTCTGAAAAAAGTAACTTTTCTTTTTGTTTAAGACTATATTTCTTTCTCACTTGACTTATGGCGATTTCTTTTCTGAGAAATATGTTGCATAAATGTTACATGCTCTATCTCTTTTGTGTAGAGCATGTAACATTTATGCAACATATTTCTCAGAAAAGAAATCGCCATTAAATAAACTTTCTTAAGTTTTATGGCATTTTTCTTCAGAGTGGACAATTTTTTATCCAAAATTATTGTTACTCTTTTTACTCTATTAAAACTGAAAACTGTCCAAATTATTTTTCGATTAAAAACATTTGGAAATAAAGCTGCTCTCTTCTGTTCAACATTTTACTATTTTTTTTTTAAGATTAATGGCCAATTTCCCCAATTCTATTTAAATACCAATTCATATTTAAATATAAATATGTAGTTTTTCATACAATTTTATATTTAGTTGACATGAAAAACGAATTTTAAATATAAATTGCTGAAATCAGCTTTAAGAGTAGTTAAAAAAATAATTTATTCGGGCTTATTACACTGGCATTTTTTGTTTGGATCAAGGATCATTTTGTATAATTTTCAAGGTACATCCGAGTCTTAATGACTCAAGAAATTTAAGTTTAGGTTTTTGTTAACATTGATTTTTATAAATTTGTTTTAGATTAAGTTTATATTTATTTAACGTTTTCTTATAGATAATATTCTAAGAGAATTGTTCCCATTTTTTTAGTTTTTATGTTTTTTGAAACTGTTTTTTTTTTTTTTTTTAATTTAATATAATATAATTTAAGAAATTTTGATAACAATTAAAATTTTTATAATTTTTTTTTTAGTTTTTTTAATAAAAACTTATTTTATTTAAACTAAATAGAGAAAATATTTGAGATTTTTTTTAACGATAAGTAAAAATATTCGACAATTTATTTGATTCATTATAACGTTATGTATATTTTGTTAAATCTTAAATTAATAAAAGAAAAATTATAAATGCCTTACAAAATTTTTATTTATTTCTTAATTTAAAAACAAAATGTATATTTTAACTAATTTGGCTTGTTTTTTTTTAAGCAATACTCGTAAGCGCTTTTTAAGTAAAAGTTTTGTTTGAATAAATTTACATTAATTGAGTTAAAGAACTGAATTCGAACTGAATTTGAACTGAACTAAAACTGAATTAGAACTAAACCTGGGCCCACATTACGGCATTCGATATCGATTTTAATTTCGATCGATATCGAATGTCGTACATGGCCTCTGAACTGAACCTAAACTAGAATAAAAGTAGAACAGCACCTAAACTGAATTAGAACTTGAACTGGGGTAAAGGACGGTTTTCGATATAATTAGATCGAAAATTCCATTAAATTTGCCCCCCGATGTAAAACCGAACAATAACTAAACATCAAATAAAATATAACTGAACTTTAACTGGAGCAAATTACAGCATTCCATATCGATCGAAATTTCCATTTAAATTGTATTGTAATTTCGATCGACATCGAATGCCATAATTTGCCCTCTGTGGTCTAATCACCGCATACGATATCGAGCAAAATTAATCGAAATGATTTATTTTGGTATCATGAAACTCGATATCGAATGAAATGTATTGAATTTGAAATAAAATCATTCGATATCGAGTAACTCGGCATCACATTTATCGAGTTTTCTTTCGATACGTCAGTGTCTATCGTATGCAAATAAAATTCGATAGGATAGTATCGAATGCGGTGATTAGACCCCTGATATAGAACTGAACACTAACTGACCATGATTTGAATAAGAACTGACCTAAAATGTACCTAGAACTGAACTAGAGCTGAAGTAAAACAAAACTACAAATAAAATTGAACGACAATTCAACTAGAACTGAGCTAGAAATTACCATAACTAAACTAGAAATTAAACAAAAACTATACTGGAAGTAAACTAGAATTGAACCCGAAATGATCTATAACTAAACAAAGACTGAACTAGAACCGAACTAAACAAAAGAACTTGAATTGAGCTTAGAAATAAACTCAACTGAACTACTTATAACTATACACTAGAACTCAACTAAAACTGAACTAGAAACATCACATTTTCTTTAACTCAAATAGTGTAACAGCCTGGCCAACAACTTAAGCGAGCGACAACCAGTCACCACTCATTATCTTTCTCATAAGCGACCCCCACGAACTATCGACCGGTCGGACGTCAGGTTTTAAGCTGGAGGTCAACACAACGCGTTTTCGCCTCCTCACAGTGCATGTTTTCCACACCTTACTTGCGTTCTACGTCTCAAGCTACATGCAACGCTATTTATGCGGCATCACTACACGGAAAGAATTATTTACTAAATATGGCCCAAGAACCAAGAAAATTTTGCATGATTCTCGTCCAAGCCAAAAATTACTTATTCTAAATATATGTATGTATGTATGTATGTGTGACTTGGTTTAAGCCGAATGTTTCGTTATTAAAGAAAATTTTATTAAATACGAACGAAATAAGTTAAAATCTAGAAATTATTTTTAGATATAAGAATTTTTTTGTTTTAAGAAACGTAATTGAATGCTTTAGAAAATAAACTTCTTTCCAAGGCGAATTCATACAAAGTGTTCTTTTTTTGAAAACGTTCACAACACTGTAAAATATTTTAACGCTGTGTCAAAAATAACACAACACTGTCGTTAACAATTCAAACAAATTTTTTATTTGGTTTTATAATTTTAAAATGTGTGTTTTAAATTTCATAATTTTAAGCGAAAATTATAGAATTTAGTTAAAATTCCCCAGAACCACCAGGACGGTATACAATTTTGGCACATGGTTAGCTATCAGTTGTTGCTTACGTAGCAAGATAATTTCACCTGACATAAATTCGCCTTTCTTCTCTCCGTTTACAAGTAAAAATATAATTTAATTTGTCAAAATCAGCTGATTTGTTCGAACGCTGCTTGTGACGCTTACAACAGTAAAAAGTAACCCTATTTTCGCATTTAACGCGTCAAGGCTTCCTACGCTTGTGTGCATGTAATTTTCTTCTTATATATAACATGACAAATTCTACTTTTTTGATAGCTGCGTAGGATGCAAGAAAGCGTAGAACGCATGGTGTGGGACTCCAGCTTAACGTTCCTAACGTAATCCATTAATTTATGGTCATTTTACTATGTTTATTTTCACATGAATTATTTAACAAATTAAACGCTAGTTTCAAAATAAAAATCGGCAAAACATATCAATTAGGCAGTGCTGCCACTTTGTGGGTAATTTCCCGAATTAGTTATAATTTTTACTGTGCATGTGTAATTTGTAGAAGGTTTAGAACAGGAGCAATGTGAAATTCTTTCGTTTTAAAATATTTAAAATAAAAGGATTTGATTTTACTGTTAACATTTTTACCGTTTCAGATATTCGGGTATGTTCTAGGAATCGAAACGAAGTGGATTTAAAATCGAAAAAAATTATAAAAACAACGCTGCAAAGAAATCTCATAAAAATATGTATATCTTTTGATCTACTTCATTATTTGAGTACCAATTAGCTTCGTTCATTTTGTAAATAATTGAACTTAAAATCTTCTTTGATTTCAATTTCATTTCGATTTCCACAACATGCTAAAGATCTAAAGATTTCTTAGTCTTCTTAACCAATCGGTTCATATTTGACAATGGCTTCCATACAAATAACACCCACGAAAATAGCTTTTACCGAACACACACGAAGTCAATCCTTTGATATGAAATGATTTTATCATTTGACATCAAACACAATTCTCAAACGTTTTTCAATTGTTTGATTTCAACATTTAAATTGAAATTGATAATGATTTGAAAATAAACATTTGACATCAAATGTTTTATCAACTTGATTTCAAATTGGTATCAAATCTTAAATTCAAATCAATACTAAACTTGGCAGTACTAAAGCGAAAAATAAATGGAAACATAAAAAATATCGATTAGTTAAATTTTTACTTCGTAGTTAAATGTGTTTTACAAGTGAACGATTTATTTCCTATGAAAAAGAAAAATTATTTATGAGTTATAACAATGATTTAAAAATAAATAAATAAAATACGAATTAAAAAAATATAGGACGGAAAGAACATTATTTCATCTTTAAGCTATGATGCGGAATGTTTATCTTACATTCTTTTTAATAAAAAATGAATTTAAATTAAAAAAATTAAATATTTTTTTTTATGATCCACATTGTATTATAATCCTCACTTGAAAAACATTGAGAATTACGTTTGAAAGTAAGTTGAAAATAAAGACATTTTTCAAATTTTCAATTGATTTTCAAATGATTTTCAAAACGTTTGATTTCAAAACATTTTAAATTTTAAATCAAACCTCCGTGTTTGTTGGGTGATATAAAGTTTGACGACGATGGTTTTAATATTAGCTATATATCTCGATAAAATTCAGTAGATATCTATGTTGATAATATTCGTCGTAGAGAATTATTTTGCCAGGTTCATAATAGCCTATAAATATTGTCGTGTCGACTATACTTTTTAAATAAAGTGAAACCTTTTTGTTATAATAGTATACTTTGGTTATAATAAAGAAACGTTAATTTGATATCAGGTGTTTTTTTCTTTAAGTCAGGCTATTTTGCTTCATCTCAAGTGCAATTTTGAATTTTTCTGGTGGCAACACTGCAATTAAAACATAAAAATACACCTCTGTGCTATTTGATTTTGCCACAAATGATAATAAGTGCTGGTTCACACACGTCAAGTTGTACTCGTCAAGTCGAGAATGCCACTTCTTTTCCCCTCTCTCCTAAAAACTTAAGACTTGACGAGTCAAACTTGGCGTGTGTGAACCGGCACTTAAGCAGTAAAAACAATATAAGAATTTTGCGAAAAATACTTTTTAAATAAGTAAAATTTTATTAGTGGTGTTGTTTAAAAAGATATTTAGTGGTGGTATTTTAAAGGAAATATTTTCGTTTAATATAACAACAAAATATTAAAGACCATCACAATTCAAGTGACTTATTTTGACTTTGTGGTCGCATGATCAGGGGCCTAATTTTGGCAGTCGTGATCGAGTACTTTCTTGATTCGATTGGAATTTTATTTCAGTCGATACTGAACAAATCGAAATCATTTTTTCAGTATTGGGAAACTCAAATTAATGCTTTATAACACTGAAAAAATAATTCCAATTCGTTGAGTATTGACTGAAATAATTAGATATTAAAATGCTTTCGAATCGAGAAAGTAATCGATCACGACTGCCAGAATCAGGCCCCTGGTATGCGATGAAAAACGATTTTGAAAACAAAACGTTTTAAAACGATAATATCGTTTTCAGTATCTTAAAAAATGGATTTCAAATAAATTTTCCTCTGTTTTTCTGTATAGATTCTTTTAAATTATTTGCTATTTATGTATATTGAACTGTATTTGGAACAAAAATTAAGACTACTTCAGAAATGGATTTTAAAATCGGTCGAAATTTATCACACCTTTTAAAAGCGATCGTTTTGAAAACGACCGTTTTTCATCACATACATGAATATTTCATAGTGGGGGCGTAAAATTTGTATTTAAACTATTACGTTATCGCTCGGTTGCATTGTCGATCGACTTGTTGTGCTGAAAATTTTAAGTAGGCAGAAATCAGCTGTGTGTCGTTGAAAATGCAAGCAAGATATAGTAATCAACATCGTGGGCCAGGCTGTGAGTTTAAATAAATTATTATATTTTAATAAGTTAATGATAAATATTAAATAATTAATTAACATTAATTAAAATTATTTTATTACAAAGTTATTTATTTTATAAAATTTTAAACTAACTAAATATAAAAAACTAAAACATAAAAATGGACGGAAAGATAGTTTGAGTTTGAATTAAATATTTAAACTTCGTTGTCTGCACATCGTTACCTTAAATGCAAATGGACGTAACTGCACTTAATTTTTTTTTTTTTACAGGAAAAGCAAAATAAAACAAGTCTTGGCAGTTGAATTTCTTAAAAAAAGTCGCCATTTTTTGATCGCAGGATTCTAACAATTTGCTTGAAGATGAATTATAATCAAGAAAAAAAACTCGATTTTAATTCTTGGCTGGTTACGTACGTTTGCGTTTATAGTGACGACATATTCATACAGATGATATTAAGACAAAAAAGACTAAATTAAATTTAAAATTTTAAATAAAACAATTAAAGAAAAAAAAAACAGGAATTAACGTTTGTTCCTCTTTTTTCATACATTAAACAAAGTTAGCCTTTTAAACAAAATGGAGATTTTACATAAAAATATGAGATTCATGATAAGTAATTTATAAGAAATTATTTTTAATACTAAATCTAACATCTTTGGTTTCTTTTGTAATTTATTACACGAATAAGTGATTTTGAAGCTTAAAATAAAGCAAATAGTATATTTCTTAGTTCTGCGCATTCGCCTTCTAACGTTTGAGAGTATTAGTTTCGCTATCGTTTGGATCAATATCAGCATCACCCTCCTCATCCACATCATGCAGATGCGGTTTTAATTGGGCCGCAGCTAAAGCCACGGGGGTACTATATCCTGTAGAACGATGGTGAAGTTTTAATAAAAAACAAAAATTTTCTTAATTATGCTTTTAACTTACTTCGGCCACTCTTTCCTGTCTTAACCTCTCCATCACCTGTTACACTATCATTCAGCGTTTTCTTTTCAGATGTCTGTTCATTTTTGGCCTGTTCACAAAGACGGAATGCTTCTAGGAATTCATTGAGATCAACCAAACCATCTTTATTTAGGTCCATCATGCGACACATATCCAATAATTTTTCACGAGTATTTGTGCCGGGTAGATGTTTCTCGAGCAGTTCGCAGGCATCACTAAATTCGTTTAGGGTGATATAGCCTTAAAAAAATATCATAATTAACAAAAAAACATTTTTTTTCTAAAAAAATTTATCGGTAATTTAAAATTTCTACAGAAAATTTTTCAAAATTTTAAAATTTTAAACTTTAACGATATTTAAAAATATCTCAAAATAAGTGTAATTTTTTTTAAGGAAATTTTTACCGAAAACTTCAAGATTCTAAAGAAATGTTTTACAACCATTCTACAACAGACATGAAATGTTTAACATCCCAGTAAAACATGTGCTCAAAAAGGAGCAGGTTTTTTGAATGAATTCATACCTCAAATCGCTTCAAACCTACTGATGAGATGCCTGATTTTTGTATGGGGTTTTCCCTGTTTGGAGGACTATTTTCTGCTGACAATAAGCGCTTCTTTTAACATGCAAGCAAAGCACTCCCAAATGGCTTTTTAAGGGCTAACTATATTTACATATTCATTAATGTTTTGCTTTTACTTGTTCAAATGCCTTATTTCAATCATTTTCGTAAGCCATAATATATTTTTATTTTTTTTCGCATTAAAACCTTCTTCGTTGTCATCACTAAAATAGCAGCTTTTTTGTATGTTCTATTTTAAATAATTTACTGCTTTATAAGAGCTCTCTTATTGAAGCGCTTGATTATGCGCTTTTTCTCTGAACTGCTTCAAAAAACCCAATTTTTTTTACTGGGATAAACACTAATATAATGTCAGTGTTAGGTATAAACTCATCATGTTAGAGCTTTTCTCATGTTATAACACGGTTGTTAATGTAAATGTTTTCACAGCGCTTTTTTACATCATGGTTTAACAGCAAATAATGTCTGTTGTAGACGGGGAGTAATGATAAATAAAAAAATTCTGTAGAAATTTTCCTATGACCTCAACATTTTAAAGAAGAATCATAAAATTTTGTAAGACCTACCCGACTGATCTGAATCCAATATATGGAATATAGCCTCCAAACTGCTGACATTTTTGTATAAAGAATCTGCCACACTGGTCTCCTGTTCTTGGGCTTCAATCTATTAAAAAAAAATTTAAGTCGTTACTGCAAAAAAACGCATAAAAAGTTAAGAAATGAAAAACTCACTATAGTATCGGTATCCAGAAGCTCTAAAGTAGTCAAATAATTAACCTCTGTTCCAGGACAATCATCGGCAGAAGGAGCCAAACGAGGACGCAACAAACGCCAAGGCAAACCCAAATTGGTGGCCTTTTCCATAACTTCACACCACTTGGCAATGGTAATTTTTCCTGCCAATTAAATCATAATTAAAAAAAAAAAACTTTGTCTTTATATTATCATTTTTAAACCCACCAGTATTCTTAGGATCATTTTTCTTAAACTCTTCCTCTAATTCTGTCCGCCTTGCTCTTAAACGGACGCCCAACTCCCTGATGGCTGAGCTCTCGACTATACCAACTCGTTGGCGGAATGTTAATTGACGTGTCTTTGAGGCAGCCGATATATATTGCACAAAATGTGGCTCTAGATGAGGATTTAGTTTGATGTAAGCACCACGATTCGAACCGATGGCGTAGTAGTTGGAAGCCGAAAATATTGTTATGACTTTATCGTCATGCGTGAATTCGTAGCCGTCCAGTTTGCATTCATGGGAACGCACCAAATAGTCAAGTTTATTTTGTTGAAGGAAATTTTTTGTAACATCAGGACCAAAGTAGGTACCGGCACCACGCAAACTGTTGGGCAGACATCCATCATTGTGCTGGGGATCACTCCACATAATGTCGAAGAGCTGAAAATTAAGAAAGAAATAGTCAGCAGGGAGTTAGTAGATATTGACATTGTTAAATCAAGAAAGAGATCACCCAACGTTTTGAAATATCGCTCATTTGCTGCAACAACGTCATAAGTCAAAAATCTATATTGATTTAATATCACTAATGCATAAAATTGTCTTTTTTCATAATGTTGAGTTTAAAAAAATTTAAAAATTTTCATTAAATTATTTTTACTGAAGGAAAAAACTTAATACAATATGAAATTTTATTAAAATCTTTTATTTTTATTAAATCTTGACAAAAGTACGAAAAAACAGAAGTAAAGGAATAACATGTTAAGATAAATTAAAATAGATAATCATTCAAAGCAAATTTCGATCTACCAAAGGTTGAATACAATTTGGTTTAAGGATTGATGTTTGACTAATGACGTCAGCAGTCGTCGATGGCTGCGAGTGTTAAACGGCAAGCCCTCTGAGGAGATTGAGTGGTTGCAATCGAAACATGTCAGGGTAACCTGTCCGTAAACACCTGGGTTCGAGCCCAGATTGAGTCAAGAATGAAAAATTATCAATAAATTTTAATTAATTTTCATGTTGTAAAATTCCTTTCTTCATAAAAATAATTTAATGAAAATTAAATTTAATGAACTTAAGCCTAATTAAAAATATTAAAAAATTTGGATTAAAAATTAAAATTTATTGATAATTTTCTTGGCTGGGGCTCGAACCTGGGTTAAATTTACAAGTTTCAAGAATCACCACATTCTTTCATCAGAATTCTTTGAGGTCTAACCTCTGCACCACTCCGGTGCCTGCCAGCCATAATTTTTTCCATTTACAAATTTATCACAAAAAAAAAAAAAAAAAAAAAAAAATACTTCCTTCAGTAAAAATAATTTAATGCAAATTAAATTTGATAAACTCAAGTCTAACTAAAAATGTCAAAAATTAAAAATCAACAGTTTAACTTAAAATTACAATTTTTCTTAAATATAAAAATTTTATGTGATAAACTAATATTTTTAAGTTATGATGATGTTTTACAGCAAATGAGCGATATGTATAAAAATTAATCACAATTCATTTTCAAATAAGAGATCGAAAAAACAACTCTGTAAAGAATGAGTCTCAAAGAATACTTTGTACTTTATAAGTCTCTTTTTTCAACTGTGATTTTGCGTTTTTGATTTTCAATTGCCGAAAGCACACCGAAAAACCCAAAACCGGTGTGATTTTCAGAACACCACTAAATCACAATCACAAGTGTGATTTTAAAATCACGTAATTTTCAGAACAGTTAACTTTATTGTGAATGGAATTACCAAAATTTTTAATTAATTACACTCAAAAGAAAAATCAATCCATCCGTGCTCAAATCAATCCGAAGCGGTATTAATACTACGGTTAGTACGGATTGTCTTGAATCAAGTACAGAAAGATTGATTCAAGAACGGATTTTCAATCGCAAGATACTTAAATTATCCATATTCAATCTCGATTTCGAACTTGAAATAATCCAAAAATGAGATTGATTTAAGTAAAACTAAGATTTACAGCCAGGCCACGAAAAATAGAAAATTACATTTAAAACAAAACAAATTTAAGAAATTTTTGTTTTAACGTGTGACATCGTGGGCCTGGCTGTTAATCAATCTCAAAATACGATTGCTTAAAAAACGAAATTACAAAGAAAAAATTATTATCATTGATTTACGTAGCCGTACACCTTACAGAATGATAAAACACCAACATCATGCCCGATGTGGGTTTTACTTTAAAAATCGTATGTACATATTTAATACAGTTGTCAACCGATTAAGAATAATTCGATTAATCGATCAAACAAAAACAAACTCTTGTTCGAATAATTATAAAATGGCGATTTTCGAATAACGAATAAATCGATTAAATTATGTCGATTAATCGAAAAATTTTTTTTATTAAAAAATTAATTATAAAAGTCTAATAAGTAATAAAAGTAAAAAAAAGAATAAATCAAGGGCCTGATTCTGGCAGTCGTGATCGAGTACTTTCTCGATTCGAAAGAAGTTTCATATCTAATTATTTCAGTTAATACTGAACGAATCGAAATTATTTTTTCAGTGTTGTAAAGCATTAATTTGAGTTTCACAATACTGAAAAAAAAATTTTCGATTCGTTTAGAATCGACTGAAAGAATTAGAAATTAAATTGCCTTCGAATCGAGAACGTACTCGATCAAGACTGCCAGATTTAGGCCCCTGATTTATTCTCATACGTTTTTAGCAATTTTATACAAAATGTAGGAAAGGTAAAAAATATTGTAGCTATAGTCCTGATTGTAATTAATCTCAATGTTTAGTAAGCAAAAACCGAGTTGAGTATTAATAGTTCATACATATTTCAAAAATGCTTTTTATGTTCCTATTAAACAAATCTTTGACAAACAATTGTACCAGCTGTTTTCTTTTCAAATCAAACGTTAAAAAATTTTCTAGAAATGGGATCTTTCACTCTCGGGTGAAAAACTTAGGAATAAACAAAAAGCTAAAAAATAAAGAATTTATTTATACAAATCATATCATGAAAGTAGAAAATATTGGTATTATATTATATACATATACATATATTTTTACCCTTCACCTCAGGTAAGTTTGTCATTCCGTTTGTAATATCTACAATATTGATCTAAGACCCTATAAAGTATATATATTCTGGGTCCTTATGAGGAGAGAACTTGATTTAACGATGTCCGTCCATCTGTCCGTCCGTCTGTCCGTCTGTTTGTCTACGTTTGATATGTGTTTCCGGAGACTCCAGACATGATAGCGGCTAGGTTGTTTTACATTTATGCCACATATAGTCCACCATTTCGTGCTATTGAAAGTCAGCAAGATCGGTCCACAAATGGCTGAGATATGACCAAAAAACCACGACTGCCTCTAATTTATTCCAAAAATCACTTGTTGTTGTTGTATTTTATTGCTTTTTTCTGTATATCTGGAGAACGGCAAGAGCCAAAGTTGCCAAATTAGGTGCAAACATTCAAGTTATAAGTACACACCAACCCACAAAATGTGGGCGGGGTTGGAGAAGTAGGCGTGGTACCTCCCATACAAAAAATTTCAAAAATGGTATAATAACCTGAATTTTTGACTGCAATATGACCTATGGTTACGCCTTATATATCAAAAGATCGGAAATTTTTAGTAGAAAATATTTTCTGAAAAAATCGGTTCAGATACGAAAAAGTTATGACCAAAATATTAATTTTTTTTTTGAAAAATACCCATTATCGGGAACCATAGATCTTGCCGAGTCCAAGTTTTATAACCCAGCTAACTGGCAAATTTCTTGATTTAACCATATCCGTCTGCGGTGAACAAAAACATCAAAAGTAATTACAACTCAACTGTGTTGAATTTTGTGAACAGTAAACGTGCCATTTTTCATTTTTATGATATTCGATTAACGTTCCTTCATGGTTCAGTTGTCTAGGTTGTGTGTTAAGTTAGAAACTGAGAGTTCCCTGGTTCGAATCTTGGTTTTTTCAAAAGAAAAATTTTTTTTAATATTTTTATTTTTTTATGTTCTAAAATGATTTAAAAAAATATTTACCAGTTTTCGCTTTTTAAATTTTATTTATAATAAAGTTTTAAGTATTGTAAATATGTATGTATATGTAAAAATTATTTAGTTGTTGTCTAGTTGCTCTGTATTCTGCTCGCACAATGGTGAAGGGTATATAAGATTCGGCACAGCCGAATATAGCACTCTTACTTGTTTTTTATTATAAATGTGACGCGAAAAATAGAAAGCAACCTAAGGGTTTTGCCATTTTAATGATTTTAAGACGTGTATCTTTAGTGTACCATCACTGAGCGTGTTGGTATTCGTCTCATTTGAAAGCGACACCTTGTTGGTCAACGCGTAGGTCGTCCCTACCTCTTGTTTTGTGTAGTTCTGTTGCCTTTACCTTACTGGTCCCTTTCTCTATGCGCTGTCACATATACCAATACCATTTGCGTAATGCTATGTTCACACTTTGGTTTTTAAACGCGTTTAAGCAAAATGTTGATTAACTTAATCAATGCCGTTCACATTACATTTGAGATGACAGTTTATTAAGAAAAAAACACAACAAACAAATGTATATTTCCTTAAAGTATTAAAAATGGATAAAAAATACTTGAATAAAGTTATCAGAAGATTATTTTAAACATATTAATGATAGAATTGTGAAAATTTATGAATTATTAAGGGAAAAATAAAAATATTAAGAGGAAATCGTGGTCGGCTGTACACGGGAGGGGTCATTTATTGTGACCGATTCTATATTATACTCAGTTTGAGGTATATTCAGAGGATTTGATGTGATTAATAAAGTGATTTAGTTGTTATCATGTCAATTTAAAGTGATTAACAAATCACTTCAATATACATATGGTTAATCATCTCGATTTTGATGTGATTAGAGCTTAATCAAGTGTGAACATAGTATTGAAAACGATGTAGTAAAAGATAATCCAACAACAGCAAAAAATGCCGAACGTGTTCCAAAGGAAAAATACATAAAGAGAGACAGCGGTTGTACTATAGAAGTAATTGTACGCAGAAGTTTGGCTGAAGATAGAAGTTCTGCAAACGCCTTTAATTAAAGGCGAATAATTGACAACTCTAATATTTAACCAAAGATATAAACTAAATGAGAAGCAAGAGTTCAAATTCACTTTTTAACCCTTCGTGGTACACATGCGTCTGGCCAGACATTTTTTCAATGTGTATAGAAAATCAAAACATGCGTAAGCCGGAGTGTTAAACATGAAAATAATTTACTTGATTTAAGAATTTTATACTTATTTCACGAAATTCCGGTATTGATTTTCGAAAGTTATCCCATTTAGGATTGTTTTGAGTACGTTTTAGTGTTATTCGTGCATGAATTTTTGAGTACGACTCGTACTTAAGAAATCATAAAATACTTGATATATCCCGATTGTTTTTCTTTCTGTGTATAAATAACTCTTTCGATAAAATTGTTTTTGTTCTGGTTTTACTACATACAATTAAACAATTGTCTCTTTTATTTTCCAATCTATTTACTATTTTTTTATTGTTTCATATTTACAACGTAATTAAAAATTCGTTTAACAAGAAGTGTGTTTTGTTCACAACTATTATGTATTAAATATTTATTTGAAAATGTTCGTGTCTGTCGCGTTTACTTATTAAAGAACAAAAAGGAAAAACTCTGCACTTACAAAATGTTAGTTAAAGATACAGACATACATACATACATAGATGTGTGGTACACCTTGTCATATGAATGACACGAAAAATTTCACAGAAATTAAATCACGTATACGCAGTGTAGTTTTCTTCTCTTCTTTATTATGCTATTTTTTTTTTATCTTGTTTGACATTTTTGTTACTTATCCCTGCTGTATAATAGTATAAAAATACAAACTAGATAAAATAAAAAACGTTAAGCATAACGAAATGAAGGGCTTTAGCTCTCGTAAGTATTCACCTTTCGATTATAAAGTTTTGTTATAGAAGTTGTTGTCACTATTCTTTTCGTTTCGTTGCATTTTTTTTTTGTTAAAAAATTATATTCTTATATTGAAAAAAAAAACATTCTTTAAAAGCCATGATATTTTTATTATAACTGTGCTTCTATATTTGCAACAGTGGTAAGACCTGGTGTTTCTGCTGGTGTCAATTTTTATTACAAGGAGACTAACATTTTGTTAAATTGAAACCGACGTTTAGAGGTGTATGAATTTCAAACACGCAAGCAAAATATAACAACATTGTTAATATTTTTGTAAGCACGTAGTTGGTTTTTTTTATTTGTTTTTCTATATTTTACTAAAATGTCATTTTTATTTACTTCAATTATTTTATAATTGTTTTAGAGATAATGGACAATAGTTCAAAGTAAGCGACTGAAATAAAAATTGGTTGAAATTATGCTGAAACGTTTAAATTGTGTTAAAACATTCAAAAGATAGAGAACATGTTGACGTACGAAATTTAACGAAACATAAGTTTTAATTAACTTGAACTAGAACTGGACTATCACTTAGCCAGAACTGGATTAGAATTAAACTAGAGCAGCACTATAATTGAACTAGAACTGCACTAAAACTGTTCTTATACTGAATAAGAGCTGAACTAACATTTTTTTTTTTTGCATTATTTATTTATTGAATCTTCATATATTAAATATGAACTAACAATAATTAATCAAATCTTAACCTAATACGTTATTTTATGTCCTGTCAGTGCCAGACAAAAAAAAAATGTTTCATCACGGATTCTGTGTTTATCGATCATCTAATTGGATAAGTGCTACAGTGTCTCTTCTTCTTAAGCTAGTGTGGCCGCTATCATTTAAAATATTTCGTGCTAGTGGGTTCGGGGCAATTCAAGCCTTTTTAAGTATTTTACTGCATATTTCGTAATCATAGTTTTGAGTAATGGAACATTGAGATCCTTGTGAATATTTGAGTTTTTAACATACCAAGGGGCAGCTGTGATTATTCGAAGTAGTTTATTTTGGCGCCTTTGAATTTTTTCGATATTAGAGGCCGAGGCAGTGCCCCATAAGTGAATACCATAGCACCAGATTGGCTTTAAGATGGAGTTGTAAAGAAGAAGTTTGCAGTCGAGACTAAAGACAGAGTTTCTTCCAATGAATTTGGATGGCTTTTAGTTTCATTTGAGTTCATTTTGCCTCTATATGGCTTTTCCACGTTAAACGGCGATCTAGATGAATACCGAGGTATTTTAAATGCGAATTTTGAGGTATTATTTGATTATTGATTTTAATAGGGGGGCAGGATTCCCGACAAGGTGAATGTTATATGTACGCATTTTTGCTCATTGACCTTTATCCTCCATTGCTTTAACCATATTTCGAGTTGAAATATATGATCCTGTAGGTATCGAGCTGCTTCTTGACTGTTTTCGTGCACGCTTAGAAAAGCTGTATCATCAGCAAATGTTGAATCAGAGGTATATATTAAGTATAAAAGTGGGCCCAGGATGCTTCCCTGAGGGACTCCAGCGTCAATTTGCTGAGGAGAGCTTAAATAATCACCTTCTTTAATAATAAACTTTCGACCGACTAAGTAGCTTTCTAACAGCTTGTGTGTGTTTACTGGTAAGTTTAGCTTAAATTTATGTAATAAGCCTTCATGCCAGACTTTATCAGAAGCTTGAGAAACATCGATGAAGAGAGCGGTACAATATTTTCTTTCTTCAAAGGCTTTTCTTATTGCGTTTACTATACGATGGGTTTGCTCAATTGCGCTGTGTTCTCTTCTAAAGCCAAATTGGTGGTTAGGAATACATCTATTTTCATTTAAAATTGGGGTTAATTTTGACGTTAACAGCTTCTCAAACAGCTTTGATATATTAGAAAGTAAGCTTATAGGCCTCAACTTTTGTGAGATCCTTTCCTGGTTTAGGTATCATGGTGACTAAGGAAACCTTCCACTTTTGAGAATAGTATTCAAGGCGTAAAATGGCATTAAAAATTAAAAGAATAATTTTCTTTGCTATGCTGGGTAGCTCCAAAAGCATTTTGTTGCTGAAGGTTATTTGTGGGGTTTAAATCACAAATAACCTTCTCGATTTCTCTTAACTCAAATCTTAGGGGAACAGCTGCTCTAGCTGCAACAGGTGGTAACTCGACCGCAATATCGTGAGATATATTTGGGGTAAATACGTTTTTTAAATGATTGACAAACAGATTTCCTTTTCCAACATCATTTCTTGCCCAACTTCCATTCAAGTTTCTTAATGGTGGTTTAGAGACAACTGGCCTTTTGAGATTTCTAGCTGCACGCCATAATAAGTAGTCTGATTGTGGGGTTGCATCAAGTTCCTTAAGATATTTTTCCAGAGAAGCCGTTTTCTGAGTCTGCAGTAACTTTCTTAGTCTTTTTGTATACTCTTTAAGTAAGTTCTTAAGTTGAGGTGATCTGTGCAATTGCCACATTGGCTCGACCCTTTTTTCAGACAAAAGATGCTCGACATCTGTGGAATATATTTTAATAGTTTTTGTTTTTTTGGGGGCAATATTGGAATGTTGAACAGCTAGTTTCAGAAAACTGTCAAAATTGTCAATAGAGCGATCTACATAATCCGGTTTACTGAGCGGAATGTTTTCTGTGCAATGGGTACTGAGATATTTTTTATATTTTAACCAATTAATTTGCGTAGCTGTCGTCGCTAAGTAACCAGTCGGAGGTACAATTCTATTGGGGTTCATTATAGTAACAATTGTAGGTGTGTGGTCGGATGATAGTTCTAGGGAAGCTTCAACATGAATCGTTTCTATGGGAATGTTTTTTACCACGCCGAAATCGATGACATCTGGAATTTTTTGATGATCAGTGGGCCAATATGTTGGTTGTTCGCTCGCTACCACATTTAAATCCATTTTGGAAATTGTGTTAAATAAAACACGACCCTTTGGTGTTATAAGTCGCGACCCCCAAAAGGTATGTTTAGCGTTATAATCGCCAGCGGCTAGGAAACACGGTCCTAATGATTTAAAATATTTATAATATTGGCCCTCCGATATTGAAAATCTAGGCGGGGAGTATAACGATGAAATTACTAGGTTTCTATTTAAATCCTCAACGCAAATGTTCGTTGCTTAAAGATAATCTTCACGATGATCACACATTAGGTAGTGTTTGACTCGGGTTTTTATTAAAATGGCAGAACCTCCACAAACTCTATCTCGAGGGTCCTTGGTATCATATAGTATATAACCATTGATTTTAAACGTATTTCTTGAGGTCAAGTGAGTTTCACAAATCATCATGACATCAATTTGTTTATTTTTAAGAAAATATTCTAATTAATTTTTTTGTTGGCGGATGCCGTTTGCGTTCCAAAAACAAATTTTTAAACATTTCTTGGTTTGTTAAGAACAGCTTGCAATAACATCGATTGCATTCTAAGAATTTCCTGCATCATATTACCCATTGTGTTCGTAAAATTATTTACTGTTTGCACTGATGTTTCCATGGTTTTTCCTATACGACTTAAATTAGAAACTGGAGTTTCATCATTACTTGGCGAGGCACCTTGCATTGGCTCATGGTTTGATTTTAGGACGTTAGCGTAAGAGGTTTTGTTATTACTAGGCTGGGGGGCTTTAATTGCATTTGTGTTTACTTGATTTGCAACCTGCATTTGAGGGGTATTTGTTTTTGGTCCAACCGTCTGCTTGACGATATTATATACAGGGCATCCTCTATAATTGGCAGTGTGATTACCGCCACAGTTGCTACATTTTTTTACGTTGGAGTCGGTTTTAGACTTATCGCAAGAAACTGTACCGTGTAGTTCACCACATACTGCGCAGACAGGGGGTAAGTAGCAGTATGCCTTGGTATGGCCAAATTCTTGGCAGTTTAAGCACTGAACAGGTCCATTTTTTTTGTGCCGGTTCCTCAATTGTGATTTTTCTGTATAGAATATATTTCAAACTATAAATGGGATGCGTTTCGTTTTTTTTTTTTAACTTAATGTCGCCGGGCTCTAATTCAACTCGGAAAAGTGGTTGTGGATTTTTGTCCCTATTTCTAATATTTACCACATGTTTTATCTTGAAGCCTTTTTCTTCCAAGAAAGTTTTAATATCCTCTGGGTCTACGCATGAATCAAATCTCTTAATCACCACCTGGAGACCTTTACTGCTCTTGAGTTGGTATGTATAAAAACTTTTTTTAAGTGCCTCAAATTTGTTAATTATTTTGCGAAAATCATTTTCATGATTGAATAAATTTTCGTTTCATTTATACTACCTCGCTTTATTGCGGCTACATAAAAAGAATTTTCACCAATCAACGAAATTAAACTCTTTATTAGATCATTTGAGTTATGCTCCCTAAGATATATCGGGGAAGGCTTGGACGATTTTATGACGTTTGGTATTTCAGAGGATTAATACTCCAGAATTGCAAATCGATTTTGGGAATTTATTTTATCAAAAGATGGTGTTTTGTCCGTCGTGCTGTTAACACGTTTTTTCTTTATTGTCCCCGTGTTCTCGTCCATTAATGTTAAAATTAAATTATTGGTGTTTACGTCGTCCGTCAATTAAATAGAAAAAAAAAAAAAAAAAAATAAATAAAATAAAAAAATAAATAAATAAAATATTTAAACAAATACAAAAGAAATAATTTAAACTTAAAACAACAAAATATTTACATAGTCCAAAAATTTTACATATTGAACTAAAAATGCAAATTCCAAAAAAAAAAAGAAACAAAATAAACACAAAACATAACTGAAAATATTAAAATAAAAAAAAAAAAACACAACACTTAAGAAGACAAAACAATAACAACATTCACTTAAAAACTGTTGCTTCAATTGGAAAAAAAAAAATAAAACAAACAACAAAAACAATAAAACACATTTCAACTCTTTTAAAAATCAAATTTACAATAACAACTAAACAAGTGCACAATCATCTACATAAATAACCCACAACACACATCAAATACACAACCACACAATATCAGGATACATTTACACCTCGATATACGCGATTAACAATATATTTTTTTGGCAATGACCAAACGAGGGGCTTTTATGTCCCCGTTTACAGTGCCATTGCTGTTCACTTTTCCCATACCATTCTTCTACGAAATTTAATTGGCATCATGCCAGATTGCTGTTGGTTACTTAATGACAAAGGTATAACACTGGCCATTGAGTAACTTTCTCAACAGCGGTTTGGTATTTTTGTCACGTTTATTATCGTAGGGAGTATTGCCTTGAATCTTCTTAATTTGTAATGACAGGTAGATTTCGCATAGACTTCTGCAATATACGCGGATTGAGAGCGAATTATTTCTCTTTATATGCTCACATTCGCTTCCATCGGCCGGATGTTTTCGCCTTATGTGAAACCCAGGTGTGTGGGGATGCTGATCCACAGGATTTTCCCATACCTGGGTATCAACTTCTATCCCTTTTTTCTCTTCATAGGGGCCTTGCGATGTACATTCGCAACGATGTTGTGTACCAGTACCAGCAACATCTTACATGTGGTGATGCGGAATTTAGTTCCCTCTGGGTTAAATTCCAGATCAGGACACACATGTTGCATTTCGGATTTCTGTATAGAAGTCCAAACATGGAAACGGTGGCTTCTCTTAATGGCTTTGACGCCCTTTCCGATACCATTTCTAGAATCCTGGAAAGTTGTCCGAACAGTGAAATTGTAGTTGCTGGCGATTTTAATGTTCATAACTGTTCCTGGCTTCGCCATTCGAGCCATGCAACTCCCGTGGGCCAATACGTTGAGTTATTCGCCGCGCATAACCACTTAGCGCAACTAGTAAATGAGCCAACACACAATTCGTGTGTTGTAGGGCAATCTCGGAATACTCTTGACCTTTTTCTCACTTCTCACCCTGAAAAGTACGAAGTGAAAACACTCGATCCTCTCGGGAATTCGGATCACAATACCATTTCTGCTTACTTTTCATATTCGGCACTTCATAGCGTCTCGAAAACAGCCCCGAAACGCTCGATTTTTATTTATGAAAAGGCTCGTTGGGCCGAGCTTAACGAATTTTACCGGCATTTCAACTGGAAACTTTGTTTCCTTGACGATAATGTTGATGCCGCTGCAAAAATGGTCGTAAATGTAATTTTGCTTGGAATGAAACTTTTTATTCCCTCGAAGCAAATTTCGGTTAAACCAAAACTTAAGTGTTGGTTTAACCAGACGTGCAAAAATGCAGTCAGATCCAGAGAGGATGCGTTTAGTAGTTGGCGTTTGAATAAAAACGCAACTACTGATCAGCTACGAAAGAGGGCAAGATCTGAGTGTGCCAAAGTACTTAGACGGGAAAAATTTCTACACGAACAGCGTCTTCGTGCTAAGGTCCTTGCTGCTCCTCGGGGCAGTAAGACCTTTTGGTCCTTCGTTAAAAGAGTAAGGGACAGTGCTAGTTCTTCTATCCCAACGCTTTTAAAGGACGACCAAATATTTACTGACCCGATTGATAAAGCTAACCTCTTGGCTGAACTGTTTGCAAGTAATTCGTTCTTGCCGGAAAGCAATCAATCACTGCCCGTTGTCGAAAGAGTATCATGTACTATGCCCAAGATATTTTTCCGATCACGCGCAGTCAAAAGGGTTCTTTCGGATCTTAACGTAAACAAGTCACCGGGGCCGGATGGCATATCAGCACTGGTATTGAAACAGTGCTGTTCGACGTTAGCTCGTCCATTGGCCAACCTTTTCAGCTCTTCGTACCGTGCGGGAATCTTTCCCTCTTGCTGGAAGGTGGCCAATGTTCAGCCAATCCCCAAGAAGGGAGAGGCTACTAACCCTGATAATTACCGCCCAATCGCAATTTGCTCTTCGCTCTCGAAGGTGATGGAGAGCATGGTTAATTACCATCTTGTGAAGTATCTGGAGACAAATTCACTTCTCAGTGACAGACAGTATGGTTTTCGTGGTAGCCGATCTACAGGAGACCTGTTAGCGTTTCTTTCAGAACGTTGGAGTCGGTCCATTCACCGCTTTGGTGAATGCAAAGTGGTTGCTCTGGATATTTCCAAGGCGTTTGATCGGGTGTGGCATGGTGCGCTTGTGTCAAAGCTTATTGCTTTTGGTGTCGGTAATGATTTCTCTCGATTTATATCGAGTTTCCTCAGTGATCGCACTATACGTGTTGTTATAGATGGGATTGCATCCAACGAGTTTCAGGTAAATTCAGGGGTACCGCAAGGTTCTGTCCTTTCTCCTACGCTATTTCTTATATTTCTTAATGACCTTCTTGGTCATACTTCAAATCCTATCTACTCTTTTGCAGATGACAGCAACATTTGTCATTCATATTCCTTCGATCATAGGCCAAGCCTTGTTGAGATTGGGGGCAAAAGGCAAAATATGAATGACACTCTTAATCAGGACCTAGCTGCAATCTCTGAGTGGGGTCAAGCGAATAGGGTCGAATTTAATGCACGCAAGACCCAATGTTGTATGTTGACCCACAGACGGGCCGTGGGACCAATTATGTCATCTGTATTAATGGGTGGCATTGATATTAAGGAATCGGATACTCTTGATGTTCTGGGCATGAGAATACAGTGCGATGTCCGCTGGAATAAACACGTTTTCAAAGTGTCGAAAGAGGCATTCAAGTGTTTAGGTTTTTTAAAACGGTGCAAGAATTACTTCACTTCCTCCGATCTCCTTACTATCTATACCACCTATATCCGACCGAAGATGGAATACAACTCCCATATATGGGCAGGGGCTTCAAAGTCTATTTTGAACCTTCTGGACCGTGTACAAAGGAGGGCGGTGAAGCTTATCAATGACAGTAGGGTATCCAACTCTATTGACTCATTGGGGCATCGTCGGAATGTGGGTTGTGTGACACTTTTCTATCGATATTACCATGGGAGGTGTTCCACTGAGATAAGTGAACTTATTCCAACCGCCCGAGTATTTCTTCGTAATACTCGCTCATCCAGTGGATCACATCCGTTTGTAGTCGATTGTCCTGTGTTTCGCACAACGCATTATAGAGAAAATTCGTTTTTCAGTCGAACTATCCGTATGTGGAATAAACTTCCCGCAGAGGTCTTTCCCGGTACTTATAATTTATTAAGATTCAAGTCAAATGTCCACAAACACTATTCCCTCTTTCCTCCTTCCCAAACCTTATTTTCCTGATCAACACAATGCACTGCATATATAGGGGGCATCCCCTGAGTGTTGGTTTATCGTTAAAAAAAAAAAAAAAAAAAACTTTTGATGCCGAAGCAACAGCTGAAGAGGTAGGGCTACGACCCCGTTTAATGACTGTTATATACCAGTCCATACCAACTTGGACTTGAGGCTTTTGACAACTTTTTACAGGGGGGTTTTTCATTGCATTTGTGTTTAAGTTCAAATTATCTTTTCCCACTAAATTTGTTTTTGACGTCACGGCAATACTTGCTGGCCTGGCAACACTTGAAACCAGGTCTAGTTGTAGTTTTTGTAATGAGTCACTATCCACCGTTTGTGTAAATACCGAGGGTGAGAGGGAACGTGTACGAATAATTGGCTTAGCCGTTAGGTAGTTAATATTGTTTTGTTTTGTTTTATTTGTTTCTGCATTATTTTCATTTGCGTGAACTAAAACGTAAACATTTCTTTCATTTTGTCTTAGTGTTGTTTCACTGTTCGTGCTCATGTTTTGTTTTTGTTTTTTACCGTTTTGCTTTGCTTTTAATGTTTTTATTATTTATTGTATAACAACAACACAAAAAATAAGAAATTTAAACTTTAATGTTTTTTTCAGAATATGTATACCTACATACATACATGTATGAACATTCATACGTATATATTTTTACTATTTTATTTTATTTTATTTTATTTAATTTTATAATTTTAATTGTTCACTATTAGGTTAAATAATTTAAATAACAAAATATATCATTTATTTTTAAGCGTCCATTCGCTGCTGATATTACAAAATCAAATGTGATTAATTAATAGTTCAAATCGTATGCGGGGTTAAAAAGACACGTCCGTATCACAACAAAGCACAAACCGAACTCTAACATTTAACTAGAAATAAATTAGAACAAAACTTAACTAGAACTGAATTTTAAATGTACTAGAGCTGAATAAGAACTAAATTTGAAACCGTACTGAACTAGAGCTCAACTAGAATTTAACTAAAAACTGATCCAGTGTTATTTGTTTATTAGCATTCATCGGTCCTGGTTATTTTCCTTTTCACTTTACATCTTCCAGGCTGTACAATTTTTTCTTTTTCCACTTAAAACTATTTTTAGCATTTTCCCCTATTATCGTGGTTTAATTTCGGTTGTTTATTTTGCCAACGAAATAAATGCGAATAATTTATTACATGTGTGTACATTGCGATATAAAGAACAGAGTATCTCAGGTAGAAATCTTTGCAAAAGAAATAAAAGTCTTAATTAAATAAAAGTATATAACAAACGTACAAACTACTTTGTAGGAGTATAATTGAGTTTTTGTGTGTGTTTCTGTGCGGGTATGTGTTTGAGTACTTACGTAAATGACTGCTAATTTATAACAGTCATAAGCAAAGTACTAAACTTCAATACCTACATAAATATGGTAATTTTTAAATAAGAAACTGAAGTGAAGCAAGTTACCGGAAAATTAAATTTAGGTTTTCCAAAATAGAAAATTCCATATAGGTTTGGTTTTTTTTTCATAACGTTTGCCAGGTTGCAAAATACAGAAATTCTCATAATTTAAATTTTCTGTTATGTCTTTAAGTATATTCATACATTAAAAATTTTACCCCAATGAAATATTTAAATTTGCCTTTAACGTTAATACATTATTTTAAACTCATGTTCTAAATGTATAAAGAAAGCTCAAAGGAAGGAAGAAAAAACTGCCAACATTTAAATTTATTTTATTTACACGTTAAGGAATTCGAAGAAAAATAAAAAAGCGCTAACGAACGACAATTGTGTTCAGAAAATGTGGTATAAAAAAATTAAACCAACTATGTATTCCTAAAACAAGAAAAATTAAATGTTAGGGAAAGCAAACTAAGAAAAATAAATGGATTTTAATAAAGTTATAATGTCTTAAAGTTTTCAAGTTATAAAGTTATAAAGGGTTGTAAAGCTATTAAGTTAAAAATTTATAAAGCTTTAAAGTTATAAAGTAATAAAGTTATAAAGTTTAAAGTTATGAAGTTATAAAGTTATAAATTTATAGTTACCAAGTTATAAAGTTATAAAGTTTTAAAGTTATAAAGTTTTAAAGTAATAAAGTTATAAAGTTTTTAAGTTATAAAGTAATAATGTTTTAAAGTTATAAAGTTATAAAATTATAAAGTTATAAATTTACAGTTGCAAAGTTATAAAGTTATAAGGTTATAAAATTATAAAGTTATTAATTAATAAAGTTATAAATTTATAAAATTATAAAGTAATAAAGTTATAAAGGTATGAAGTTATTAAGTTATTAAGTTATAAAATTATAAAGTTATAAAGCAATAAAGTTATAAAGTTATTAGGCTATAAAGCTATAAAGTTATAAAGTTATAAATGTATAAGGTTATAAGGTTATAAGGTTATAAAGTTATGAAGCTGTAAAGTTTTTAAGTAATAAAGTTATATAGTTATGAAGTCATAAAGTTATAAAGTTATACAGTTATAAAGTTATTAAGTTATAAAATTATAAAGTTATAAAGCAATAAAGTTATAAAGTTATTAGGCTATAAAGCTATAAAGTTATAAAGTTATAAATTTATAAGGTTATAAGGTTATAATGTTATAAAGTTATAAAGTTATGAAGCTGTAAAGTTATTAAGTAATAAAGTTATAAAGTTATAAAATTATAAAGTAATAAAGTTATAAGTTATAAAGTTAAAAAGTTATACATTTAAATATTCAATATGTGTGTTGTTCGACCTTTTGTTGTAATTTTAATGTAAATAATTCGTTAAGCTCAAGGTCAGGTTTTTTATATATTTTTTTTTATTTATTTAAAAATTTTTTTCCAATATTTCGAAATCCACTGGATCTCATCTTCAGGGTAAAGAGGAACAATAATAAAAAACACGTCACACACGGTTTTACATTTAAAATTGCACTCAGGAAAAAAAACATTTTTTAAATAAATAAAAAAAAAAAAAATGTAAAAAACCTGACCTTGAGCTTAACGAATTATTTACATTAAAGTTATACATTTAAATTATCAAGTTATAAAGTAATAAAGTTATAAAAATATACAGTTATAAAGTTATAAAGTTGTAAAGTTATAAAGTTGTAAAGTTATAAAGTTTTAAAGTTATTAAGTTATTAAGTTATTAAGTTATTAAGTTATTAAGTTATTTAGTTATTTAGTTATTAAGTTATTAAGTTATAAAGTAATAAAGATATAAAGTTATAAAGTTATAAATTTATAAAGCTATAAAGTTATAAAGTTACAAATTTATAAAGTTATAAAGTTATAAAGCTATAAAGTTATAAAGCTATAAAGTTATAAAGTATAAAGTTATAAGGCTATAAAGTTCTAAAGTTATAAAGTTTTAAAGTTATAAAGTAATAAAGTTATAAAGTTATATAAGTTATAAAGTTATGAAGTTATAAAGTTATACAGTTATAAAGTTATAAAGCTAAAAGTTAAAAAGTTATTAAGTTGTAAAGTTATAAAGTTATAAAATTATAAAGTCATAAAGTTATAAAGTTATAAGTTGTAAAGTTTTAAAGTTATAAAGTAAAAAAGTTATTAAGTAATAAATTTATAAAGTTATAATCTGTATGTTATAAAGTTATAAAGTTTTAAAGTTATGAAGTTATAAGATTATAAAGTTAAGTACAAATTTATAACGTTATAAAGTCATAACATTCTAAAGTTATAAAGTTAAAACGTTATAAGGTAATAAAGTAATAAGGCTATGCAGTTATAAGTTTATAAAGTAATATTTCATAGAGTAATAAAGATATAAATTTATACAGTAATAAAGTTATAAGGGTAAAGTGTTAAAAAGTTATAAAGTTACAAATTTAAAGTTTTTGGTGGAGGATTGTATCCCTTTTATTGCAATTTTTTTAAGGATAGTAGCATACACATTTTGTTAAGCGAACAAAATTCTCAACCACCGAATTTTAAATATAAAAGAAACCTCGAAAGGTCAGGCCCGGAAATATTAAAAAGGTATTTTTAAAGTTTAAGTTTTAAATTTTATAAAATATTTTCAACTTAATTCTCTAATGAAGTTATTTTTAAGAAAGCGCAAAAACTTTTTAAATTTTTTTTGTGAGTTTTGCAACTTTATTTTCCAAACTGACAGATGCCCAATGTTTTAGTGGCCATTTATTTTGTGGCAAAAATTATGAATGAGACATTGAAAATAAGTTTTTTCGAAAAATATACATAATTAAAAGCTTTTGGGATTTGCATTAAATGACAAGTTAAAATACATACAGATGTAAATAGATTGCCAACAAAACAGTCAGAAAGAAAGACGAAATTTAGTTTACAATTTCTGTTCTTCTTAAATTCAGCTTTTAGAAATTGACATTGGCCCTTTTGTTTCCGAACACACTTCATCACACTTTAAAAATATTTTCATGAAAAGTTTTAAAACAAAAAAAAAAAAAAAATAAACAAATTTTAACCGCAAGGTGAAGGGTTCTAGCTAAACTTTATTAAATATCAGCCAATAACAACAATATAAACCGAGTTAAATGCCAACCATATTTTCCATAACTTTGAAACATGTCATTCAAACTTGTTTCCATTGTGTTGCTGCTTCTGCGGCTCTTTTTTACTTCAAAATCAATAACAGAGATAAATGGAAACCTTTCAAGCACAAAATAAATGAAATTTATAGCTTCCGTTTGGGAAAAACATGTTCACTTGGCGTTGAGGCTTGAGACACATGCAACAATTATTAAGCATGCATTTCCAAAACTCTGCCACTTGCTTTAAAGAGTAGGTCGGTTGATTGCAGTCAGTCTGCCATTTTGTTAACTCCCTTTAAAGTCAAACAAATCATGAACATTTTTAGACATTTATTTGGGGAAATTTGTTTAGATTTATTGTTTTGTTGAATTTTTCGTAGGGTTTAAAGAGAAAACAATTTAAATAAGAAGAAAGAAAACTTTATATAAATAAGTTCAAAAGTATTCTTCTCTATACAAAAATACCGTTTTTCTTCTCTAAACTAAAATTCTCATAAATTGTGATAACATTTTAAATTTATAACGTTATAAATTTATCACCCTTTAACTTCATCTACCTGTATATAAACTTAAGAACTGCTGGACCGATTGACACCAAAGTTGGACAATAATTTAGTTTTGTCTGGAGCCAGGTTTCTCATAAGTTTAATTCTGATAGGTGGCGCTGTTGTCGTGACATTGAAATTTTTCTTAATTTATGGTACGATTTGGCTGAAAGACAAAATATATTTGTTGAACTATTATATGTTTCATGATAAAATGTTGACCCGGAACATAGCAATGGGATCAAGTTATTAAAAAAATACTTCAGTATTTAATTGTTATTTGGAAAATCCCGAGCAGCGCCGGTACCTTTATAACTTTATAGCATTATAACTTGATAACATTATATCTCTATAACCTTAAAATTTTATTACAAACACTCAAAAAGTCCTATTTTTGTTTTGCAATTCTCATTTACTCTGTAGTTTTATTTGCTAATATCAATGGCTTTCCTAAGCAACCAGTAAAATGCGCATAGAAACTAGCTTCTACTTTAACAATAAATTTAAGTGTTTATATCAAGAATTAAAAATGGGAATTAAGCAAGACAAACAAAATGTAATTAAGTTATAACTTTATTACTTTATAAATTTCTAACTTTATAACTATATAACTTTATAACTTTATACCTTAATAACTTAATAATTTTTTAACTTTATAACTTTGTAACTTTATAACTTTATTACTTAATAAATTTATAATTTTATTACTTTATAAATTTATAACTTTCTAAATTTATAATTTATAACCTTATAAGTTTATAACTTTATAACTTTATAGCATTATAAATTTATAACTTTATAACTGTATAACTTTAAAACCTAATAAGTTTATAACTTTATAACTTAATAACAGAATAGCTTTATTACATTATAACTTTATAACTTTATTACTTTATAACTTTATAAATTTATAACTTTATCAGCCAGTCCCACGATGTCACACGTTAACGTTCGCATAGAAAACAAATTTTAGAAATTGTTTTTGTTTTAAATGTAATTTTCTATGCGAACGTTAACGTGTGACATCGTGGGATTGGCTGTATATCATAATAACTTTATAACCTTATAAGTTTATAACTTTATAGCATTATGCATTTATAAATTTTTTACTTTACTTAATAACTGAATAATTTTATTACTTTATAACTTTAAAGCTTTATAGCTATATAACTTTATAGCTATATAGCTTTATAACTTTATAGCTTTATAACTTTATTACTTAATAACCAAATAACTACATAACTTAATAATTTTATAACTTCATAACTTATATCTTTTTTACTTTATTACTTAATAACTTAATAACTTTATAACTTTATACATTTATAACTTTATAACTTTATAACTTTATAACTTAATAACTTTACAACTTTATAACTTTCTAAGTTTATTACTTTTTAAATTTATAACTTTAACTTAATAACTTTATAACCTTATAAGTTTATAACTTAATAGCATTATGCATTTATAAATTTTTTACTTTACTTAATAACTGAATAATTTTATAACTTTATAGCTTTATAACTTTATTACTTAATAACTAAATAACTTTATAACTTCATAACTTAATAATTTTATAACTTTATAAGTTTGTAACTGTTTAACCTTATATCTTTTGAACTTTATTACTTAATAACTTAATAACTTTATAACTTTATACATTTATAACTTTATAACTTAATAACTGAATAACTTTATAACTTTAGTACTTAATAGCTGAATAAGTTTTTAATTTTATACTTTATAACTTTATAAATTTATAACTTTATAGCTTTAAAACTTTATAACTTTATGACTTTATAACTTTATTACTTACTAACTTTATAGCTTTATAACTTTATTACTTTATAACTTAATAACTTTATAACTCTATAACTTTATAACTTTATAACTTTAGTACTTTATAACTTTATTACTTAATAACTTTATAACTGTAAAACTTTATAAATTTATAACTTCATAACTATATAACTATATAACTTAATAACTTAATAACTTAATAACTTAATAACTTAATAACTTAATAGCTTAATAACTTAATAACTTAATAACTTAATTACTTAATAACTTAATAACTTAATAACTTAATAACTTAATAACTTAATAACTTAATAACTTAATAACTTAATAACTTAATAACTTAATAACTTAATAACTTAATAACTTAATAACTTTATAATTTTATTATTTAATAACTTTGTAACTTTATAACTTTATAACGGTATAACTTTATAACTGTTAAACTTTATAACTTTATAACTTTATTACTTTATAACTTCATATCTTTATAACTTTTTAACTTTATTACTTTATAACTTTATAACCTTATAACTTAATAATTTTATAACTTTATAATCTTATAAGTTTATAACTTTATAACTTTATAGCATTATAAATTTATAACTTTATAAGTTCATAACTTTATAGCTTAATAACTTAATAACGTAATAACTTAATAACTTTATAACTTTATAGCTTTATAACTTTATATCTTTATAACTTTTTAACTTTATTACTTTATTACTTTATTACTTTATAACTTTATAACCTTATAACTTTATAACTTTAAAATTTTATATCTTTATATCTTTATATCTTTATAACTTTATATCTTTTTAACTTTATTACTTTATTACTTTATTACTTTATTACTTTATTACTTTATTACTTTATTACTTTATTACTTTATTACTTTATTACTTTATTACTTTATTACTTTATTACTTTATTACTTTATTACTTTATTACTTTATTACTTTATAACTTTATAACCTTATAACTTTATAACTTTAAAATTTTATATCTTTATATCTTTATAACTTTATATCTTTTTAACTTTTTAACTTTATTACTTTATTACTTTATTACTTTATTACTTTATTACTTTATTACTTTATTACTTTATTACTTTATAACTTTATAACTTTAAAATTTGATAACTTTATAACTTTATAACTTTTTAACTTTATTACTTTATTACTTTATAACTTTATAACTTTATAACTTTATAACTTTATAACTTTATAACTTTATAACTTTATATCTTTAGAACTTTTTAACTTTATTACTTTATTACTTTATTACTTTATTGCTTTATTACTTTATAACTTTATAACCTTATAACTTTATAACTTTAAAATTTGATAACTTTATAACCTTATAAGTTTATAACTTTTTAACTTTATAGCATATAAATTTATAACTGTATAACTGTATAAGTTCATAACTTGATAACTTAATAGCTTAATAACGTAATAACTTTATAACTTTATAGCTTTATAACTTTATAACTTTATAACTTTATAACTTTATAACTTTATAACTTTATATCTTTAGAACTTTTTAACTTTATTAGTTTATTAGTTTATTACTTTATAACTTTATAACCTTATAACTTTATAAATTCAAAATTTTATAACTTTATAACCTTATAAGTTTATAACTTTATAACTTTATAGCATTATAAATTTATAACTGTATAACTTTATAAGTTCATAACTTGATAACTTAATAACTTAATAACGTAATAACTTAATAACTTTATAACTTTATAGCTTTATAACTTTATAGCTATAAAAGTTTATTTAATAAATCACGTTCATATAATATATGTAGGAACATCTAATATAAGAAAAAAAGAAAAAGCTGCTTATAAGAAAGTATTGCAGAAATGCCATGGACCAAAGTCATTAACAAATGGCGAATTCAAACGGTAGGCATAAAGTCATATGTCTTAAATAACTCACTGATGTAAGCAATTGTGCATAATTTTCCACTAAATAGTTTCGGCTGTTCGACTGTTCGGCTCAGAGTTCAACTGTGGTATAGCAAAGCAATAAACATAGCATACAAAATCTTATTATTTGTAACCTTTTTGTTTTAAACACATCAAACTATTTTTTTTAACTAGGTTGTATAGTCAACATTTAGATATTATAACAACATGAATTTATGGCATACCCTTTAAATCCCCTAATTTTTTCCTTATTCTACTTCCAAAAATATTTCTACATTTTAGGTAAAAAAATGTTAAACAGAGCATGGGAGTGTAAGTTATAACAAAAGCTTTAAATCAACAAATAATAAGTGTTGGAAGGGCATGTTGCTGTCAGAATATATTTTAGGTTGTCAGGCAAATTAAGGTCACTAAATTATTTACACATGTTTAGTTAACAAGTCTGGTGCTATAAAGGAATCTCCTTTTGACACGGTTAGTGGTCAGAGTTTTTACATTGTTTCTTTAAGGGTGGAGGAAAAAAAGTTTATTTGTTTGCTAATAAATATAAACTTATAAACTTATAGAACTTATTTTAAACATTTTTATAATTTTTATGGTATTCAAAGATTCCTAAGTGAATTTAAAAAAGAAACTTGATTTTTTTTTGTAGATTAAAAACTTAGTTTTCTAAGTATTTGTTTCCTTTTTAATCTTATTTATGTCCTAAGGTTTAAGGAATTTATCTTTTCATGGTACTTTTAACCTAAAACATTGCTACTGCCTGCTTCTAACCTGTCTTTTTTATTAGAAACGAAAGACCAACAAAATTTAATATAGTTTGCTGATCTTAATAGGCAAGTAAAAATAGGTTAATAACTTGTAGAGGCACAAAAGTGTATTAGGGTAGATCAATTTATAGTTAATTATAATCATTTTTATACTTTAAAGATTTTTTAACACATGAAAAATAATAAAAAATTTTCTTAAAAAAGTGCAAAAATCGTATACATTTTAATGAGTTTGAATTGTTGACATGATGTAAACTATGTTAACAATGTTTAAAAATTGTATATGTTTATTAAGAAATATTTTTTTTTTATGATAAAATAAAAATCAAAACTTTAAAATTTTAAGCTAATTTAAACAATGTAAATAATGTAAAAATTATATAGCTATTGCTTTTTAATGAAAATTAAAATTAAGCACACGGAATTATGGTTTCTTATCTAAAATTTAACATTTAAATTTGTTTAAAACTCTTTCAAATCGAAGAGCTAAACAATTGTTTACATAATGTAAACAATATAAACAGTGCTAATAATACCAATTACAATTAAACATATTTTTGGCCGTATTAGGCTTAGCTTAATTCATAATTTCACAAATAAAGTTTATTTTTTACATTATGTAAACAATAAAAATAATGTTATAAATATTGCTTACAATTATTCTAATTGAAAATAAGTAATTTTGCTATTTTCGACACTATGTAAATAATATTTTTTACAAGAAAATTATGTAAAAAAGCGTATTATTATATATTCTGTTGAAAATCCAGAAAAATTTTTAAGTTAGCCAATTTTGTACGTAGTGTAAACATTGTAAATCTTTTTAAAAACTGCTTTTTTACTTAACTATTAAGCAAATATTGATTTAGAAAAGAAACATTTACATTTTTAAAATTTTTGGCATAATGTAGAAAATGTAAAAAATTGTGAAAATAATGTAATTGAAGAGTAAACAAAAGAAATATATATGACAATAGAACTATCAAAAATAGTCTATCTAAATTAATCTAAAATTTTAAAATTTCCTAAAAATTTTGCTACTAATTTCTTTGCTTACATAATGTAAACAATGTAAATATTAAATAGAATATAAATTTAAAGTCAAATAAACGTTAACATAATAAAATTGTACAACACCGAATAAATAAAATTATATTTTTACAAAAATTTTTGTAAAATATGCCAATAAGTTGCATAATTGATGACATATGGTAAACAATGCAAATAATGATTACAAAAAATATAATATCGCGCTAATAATCACAAAATAAAAGTAAATATGGCTCTCTTGTATTCTTGACATTAGGTAAATAATGTAAGCAATTACGTATGCAAGATAGTTTATGTGTAAAAAAGTAAAAAATCATTAATATACTAAAATTTTACATTATCTTAAGAAAAGAAAAACAAAATTTTAAGTAATTTAAAAAAAAGAATAACTTTTTTAATTCTATACACAATCTAAAAATATCTAAAATGCTTAATTTTTTTATTAATCAATGGTTTTTGCAATGACAGACAAAAACAAATATGTTAATACTTTTGACATAATGTAAATAATAAATATATGTAAATTTAATAATTCTGTAAATAATGTAATTTTAGGTAAATAATAGAATTTTGGATGTAAATATTTATTTTAAACACTATCTACTATTTTTCTAAGACATTCGTGTAAATTCCCGTAAAATTTATATGCTATTTAATTTTTTACATTTTGTAAACTTTGTAAATAAGGCATTTTACATTAATTTCAGATGGCTTTTAATATCTAACAGCAATTATTGAAGAAAATAATTATTTTAAAAATTCATGACAAAATGTTAATCATGGAAATAATAATAAGAATGGTGTAATTTCGAGGTGAACTTAGAAATTCAATTTAGATAAAAAATAATTCAACCATTATTTATTACTAGCTGACCCGACAGACGTTGTCCTGTCCAAATTACGAAAAATTTTTGCGTTCGATTTTTAAAATCCGTTAAAAAGATACGAACATTTGAAAGAAAAATTAGTCAAATCGATGGAGCCGTTTTCTGATTTTAGGTAAATCGAAAAAAGTGGGCGTTAAAGTGGGCGGGGCAAAATTTTCTTTCCGTAAAAACTTTAGTTGGACCATGCCGATGATTTTAAAGAAAAAATCGTCCAAATCGGTCAAGCCGTTCTCAAGTTATGCGCTTAGTAGAAAAAGTAGGCGTAAAAGTAGGCGTGGTACATTTTGCTTTCGATGAAAACGTAAAATGGATTAACACGAACATTTAAAAGAAAAATTAGTCAAATCGATGGAGCCGTTTTAGTTAAATCGAAAAAAGCGGGCGGGGCAAAATTTTCTTTCCGTAAAAATCTAAGTTGAACCATGGCAATCATTTTAAAGAAAAAATCATCCAAATCGGTCAAGCCGTTCTCAAGTTATGCGCTTAATAGTGGTCGTAAAAGTAGGCGTGGTAAATGTTTCTTTCGATCAAAACTTAAAATGGATTAATACAAACATTTGAAAGAAAAATTTGTCAAATCGATGGTGCCGTTTTCCGATTTTATGTAATTTGAAAAAAGTGGGCGGGGCATAATTTTATTTTCGTATAAATCAAAGTTGGACCATGGCGATAATTTTAAAGAAAAAATCGTCCAAATTATATAGATGTCATTGGTGGTGCAATATGAAAATTGGATTTTGCCACGCCCCTCCGCCCGCAGACCGAAAATCAAAAATCAGACTTTACAGTGTCACCCGCCTGAATATTCTGAAGATTCCCTGAAAATTTCATCAAAATCGGCCCAGCCGTTTTGGAGTCCATACGTAACATACACACATCCTGTTTTATATATATAGATTATAGTTTATACTATTAAAATCCAAAAAATTTATTAAAAATGTACATGCTAGACAATTTTTTACATCGTGTAAACAATTTAAGTAATGCTTTCAAAGGAATTTTTTTTTTTTTTAATTTTTGACAAAATGTAAATCGTGTAAACAATTGTGTAATAAAGGTATTTTGAAGTTATTGCAAGAAATAAGGCACAGCATTATAAAAATAATTGATTTACTTTTATTATTGATTAAATTTATTTAAATTATATTCAACATTTTTCATTTTTCGAATTTATTCTATGAGCTAAATTTCAGTTATGTATTTTATAAAGCTTTTATTTGTAATAGTTCTATACCTTCAATTTTTCAGAAATGAAAAATGTTGAATATTATATAAAGTAACCTTCGGAAGGAAATAATTCCCAGTTTCTATTTATTTCAATTTTTAATATTTTTAATTAGGCTTAAATACATCATAAGTTAAGTTCCTTTCTTCCTAAAAAATAATTTAATAAATATTAAATTTGATAAACTTAAGCCTAATTAAAAATATTAAAAATTTGGATTAAAAACCATAAATAGTTCAACAAAATAACCACATTACTAATTATTTATTTAAATTTTTAAACAAATTTTTAAGTTTTTAAACAATCAAGTTATTTTTAAAGTATACTGGTAAAATGAAAACTCATATAACCTTTTCAATTTTTTAATTTATAAAGGGGAATTTTTGAGCTGTTTGCTTTTAGGGTACGAACTTTTTTTCCTTTAGCAATTTAAAAAGTAATTTTAATTAGATTGTTCCTAAAAGCAACTTTGTGTTAACAAGATGCTCTTTTTTACTAACCATGTAATTTAATTGAGAAATAAGTTCGTTATGTTTTTCAATAGAAAATTGTTCTTATTTTTTTTTTATTATTTTTAAAAATCATTTAAATCTAATTTATATAACCTTTTTAATTTACCCCCTACCCAAAACTTCTTTTTAAAAACATTTAATTGAAATATAGATTTCATCTATGTTTACTCTTTCTTACTTACCTGTTTCCATTCGACCTTGTCAATACCCTCTCCGCCAGTTTGTTCAATGGGTGGTCGTAAAATTGAAACATACTAAAATATACAAGACACAGCCAACAACCAGTCACCAAATGAAGGAGTCCATAAAAATCGGTAAAAAAAAACAGGAAGCAAAAAATAGAAGAAGAAAATAACATTAATGTTCTTATTTAGTACGAGTTACGTTACCTAAAAGTATGCTAAAGAATATTCTCAATTAAGGGAGTGTCACACTAATACTTGGGGACAAAGACAGGAAATTCCTCCTTTTTAGGGAGAAGAACGACTTTAAACCATTTGCGAAAGAATATTGTGTAATATATATGCAACTCTTGAAAAGTTTATTGACAAATTGAAAGACAATGTAAGAAGATTTTCTTCAATACGCAGTAGAACTAGTTCAAACCGCTCGCGAAAGATGCGAATCTTAAAAGAAGATAAAAGTAGAAATTTGTCTTTTAAAATAAATTTTCGAAATGATGTTCACGCTAATGCTTCTTAGAGATTTACTTAAAAAGAGCCAAAATAAATTAAAAAAAGAGGAAGGGAAGAATTTGTTCCTTTACTTTTCGTTTATTGTCACAACGCTTATAGTCACATTAGCGTTATAGTCTATTTTAACTGTTTATTTTGCCGCTATGAGTTAATTTAATATAAAGTATTAACGTTATAGTCCATTTAGTGATATAAGCACTTTTGCCATATATGCCATTTATCAAAGTAGTCAAAGGGAAGAGTAAAGCAAATTAATGGCGTTATAGTCACATTAGCAATATTTACTAAGTTCTTTTTAGTTTTCGAATCAAAAATCCAGCCAAAGAAAGAATGAATTAAATCATTTAATTCTTGTCATCAACTCTCTACTCGTAAAAAAATAGGTTTTTGCCGTTGGTATCAGTTATGAAATATCTTATTATTATTTTAACTATTTTTTATACAGTACGCAACTCTGTTGTGAAAACATACGCCTGATGTCGGCGTAATTTATATGAATTCTTTATTTCCTTTATTCACATAACTTAATTATATTCGAACTCGGTTATATGCGTCATAGTGGCATATATGTGAATTAGCCTTATAGTCACATTAGCGATTTAGTCCACGTTATGGTTGCAACTAAAGGATGTTACTATAATCGAAAAGTACTGTAATAGAAAAAAAAGAAAGTATAGTCGTTCAAGCCCGACCATATGATACCCTACACCACAGTATTTAAAAAAACATTTACGAGAGTGCACCATATTCAGGACCCTTGGTCAACCATGCTTATGTATGCATATAAAATGGATCTATTTATGTTTTAGAACTCATTAAAATCGTTTGTGAGAGGCAGAAATTGCTCCCTACCTCGCCTCGTAGTCCTATTTCTAAAAAAACTCATAGCTTATGTAGCTATATAAATATGGATCTATCTTTGTTTTAAATTTCATTAAAATCGGTTTGACAGTTTCTAAGAGGCAGAAATTAGCTCCTATCTGTACTGTTGGTCCTACGATTCAGCTCATTTTCAATAGGCTTCGTGCTTGTGCCAATAAGAACCGATGTGCCAAATTTTATTAAAATACATATCTCCAAAATTGCGACCTGCACTTTGCGCACAAGGTTACATGGACAGCCAGACAGCCGGAAGGACAGAAAGTGATTCTTAGTCGATCGGTATACTTAAAGGTGGGTCTACTATTGTGGTGTGGGTATAATAAACAAAACAACATTAAATCGTTGGCGAATCAATAAAGGTTATATCGCAAAAGCAGCGTCTACTAAAGGAAAAAGCAAGCGTTATTAGAAAAAGAGAGAAATTTAACTGATAATTTTTTTTTAAATATTTGAAATGTTTATCCTTTCAACTTCTTGAACTGTTGACGAACCTGTTACCAAAACTATTGTCATTGTTATTTCTATTAGCTCTAATTTTCGATGTAATGAAGTGTAAGAGCCATCTCAGCCATCTTGGATGTCATGTATGTAACACTGTTCGTATATATATATATACATATATATATAAATGTAATTTTTATATAGAGAGCATAACAAAGTTAAAATATATAAGAAACTTTACCATTCTCAATAATGACAAGTGGATTCAAACTATAAACAACTTAACTTATAGAAACCCTAGACTTAAGAGAAACACATACAAACACATTTAAACTTTGCCATTTTGCAACTCTTTTTAGGATGAAGGGAAGGAAACAGCATATTGAAAAATATTAAGTTCTAAAATTTTCACAGGAAAACAAAATTAAAACTTATAGGGAGAATATTTAAATAATTAAGTTAAGATTTAAAAATCCAAATGGCTTTTGTACATTAAACTTTGGCTGAAAATTCTTAAATGCTGCTTTAATATAGGAAAATAACTCAAATCTGATGATATCACTTTGTAAATTTTCCACACAGTTCGAGAAAAAAAAACACTAAGGAACAGCACGTTACTGTTTACCAAAAATACTTAACTGAAATAGTTTAAACACGAAAATTTGGTAAGTAATAATTACGAATTTTCAATTGGGCTTGGTACCTCACATACAAAGACAATATTTAAAACAAATAACTTGGTTATCAATGCACAACACCTGCTAAAAAATGGTCTGGAAAGGACAAGTGGGCTTGGCATCTTCTATATACAAACAGTACAGCTGTATAGTTACTTTTAATCGTAAACAAATTAACTGCACAAAGCTTGTTATGTGATGAGTGTATGAAATTCAATACATATACAAATTTGCAACGCTCGAAAGTTTTTTCTATATTCTATGGCATTTTTTCGTTGCAGGACGTATGGGAAGGATGAGAATCCTTGCACCAAAAACCTTACAATTCTTTATTTGGTTACCTTTTATCAATATAAAGATGTGTGCCGAATTTTGACAATGTCTCTTTCTATTTTCAACAAGTCTTAATATGAAACACGACACTTTCTACCGTACCGTATTTTGCCATCTACAGTACACGTGTATGTGTCTATACAAAAATACAAAACCAAAAAAAAAAATTATTTTTGTGAATTTGCACATAAACAATATATGTATGATACACAACGATTGTGAACACAAAGAATAATATAACAGACCAATTTTTAGCGTACGCCTTCTGTATTTTAATGTGTGCTCTTTCACATGCAATATCATTCATCAAAAAACCCAAATGCAGCAAACGCATAAGACGTACATTAAATGTTTACTACGCGTCCACTAAAAATTATTGAACGCGAAAAGCACACTACACGTACGTTTAAACAAGATCAGTACGTTATCTTATGATTTGTGTTCATCAGCTCACAATTGTTATGTACTTTATTTTGTTTGTGTACAAATTCACAAACACAAAAAGAAGTTTTAGAGTTTGTACACGTTTACGTACAGTTTTTTTCGAGCTCTGGTTTTCGATCAACAGCATACAAAAATACAAAAAAAGTTTGTTTTTGTAAATTTGCACAACAACAATACATGGTAAACAAAGATTGTGAACACAAATAATAAAATAACGGACCGATTTTGTTCAAGCATACATGCAGTATTATTTTAGTGTAGGTGTTCTGTATTTTATAATGACCTCTTGCACAATCAATATCATTTATCAAAAACCCAAATGCATCAGCTCACAATCGCTGTGTATTTTATTTTGTTTGTGTACAAATTCAAAAACACGAAAATAAATTTTAAAGTTTGTGTCCAGTTTTTTTCGAACTCTGGTTTTCAATTAACAACATTGTAAAGGCAGTCGTTTCTGTAAAATCGCTCAAATGGAAAAGTGGCAATAATTTTAGGTCACTTGCAATAAAATTTCCAATTATTTTTGTCTAGTTAATAAATTTTTGTTTGAACTTAATAAACATATTTAAATATGTAAACTAAAGCTTAATTAATTAAAACAACAAATGATTTCTTCCCTTTTTTTTTGTCCATATTATGACAAGCAATAAAACAAGAATAAAATGGAAGAATATGACTGGAATTTTACAAACCAATGAATTGTAACAAATTCAACAAACTGCAAATGAATATTGAGTGGTAAAAATTTAGCAGAAAGGATGGGCTGCTTGCTGTCAGGATAGATAAAATATGTACATATATTTAAATAAAGTGCTTAAATGAAAGAGTGTAGAAGACATCATGAGGACATTACTAACAAAGTGGAAAATGACACAAATTGGAATTCTGAATATCTTTATTTATACAAAGAAATAAAAAAGAACAAACAATTTTAAGGATAGACAGAAATGTGGTGTAGGAATTATTGCAGTTAACTGTGAAAATTTAAGCCCACCAATATTTTCTATACAATAACCTAAGCGGCACTATATTATTTTAAGTAGCATCCAAGCGGCTAAATGTTAAGTTCCTCGGACAGGCATCGAGAAGACAGGCCATTAAGGTCCGTCAGTGGTTCCTTTGGGATACCCAGCATCAATGCCAAATCCTGCAGAGCAGCTTATAAATAGGCGTCACTGCAGATTTCAACCAATTAATTTTTATAATGAAAAGAAGAAAAAATTTTAGTTCTATCTTAGATAGAATATATAAATGGACAACCACTGGTTTCCCCAGGTATCTCCGTCTCAAGTCCTGAATTTCGAGACATTTAGACCAAAAATAAAACATAATATTTCGTTTCTCCTTGTCAAGACAACTTCTGCAGTATTTTTTGAATTCCGGACTCATTCCATTCGTATTAATTGCAATCGGCCATTGCCGCGTTTTCACTAAAATCCTGATTTTTTTTTCGTATTTAATTCACAAATCCATATCAACTGCGCGCTGTTTAAGTGACTAACAGTGACACACCTCATATGGTAAGCTCATTTGCTATTTGGATACTCCAGCAGTTCGTACGCCCTAGTAAATATACAAGCGATACTTTTGAATTCTGAGAAATCGCATTTTAATATATCCGACATTCTTCAGGTTCTCTATATATCGTATAGTCTTTAGGTAAAGCTGCAATGACAGATTTGCTATAAGTTAATAAATATATATGCCTGGAAATACGATAATACTTTAACCAGTTAGCAGACCGCCTGATAGCAAATATTTCAGCCTGCAGGATACTACAATCATCCGGGAGCCTCTAAAAAGGAACCCAAACAAACTCTAATACTCTCCTGCGTAACGTCAATATGAGCGTTTTTTTAATAGACTTAAACGACCATAAACTCAAAGCCTTAAAACTCCTTGTTGGCAAACAAACACACACCCACATATACTCAAACGTTTAATTACAAGAGCCAAACAAATAATATTTTTTTTAAATAAACCCCCGCTTTCCCTTACTTATTTTCGCCTGTTCAAAGCATTTTATTCCGTAAATGTGTGAGTCTTTAATTGCTTTTGTTTCTTTCACTCACCTTTCCACGATCCAGACTTTTAATTAAATCCAAATTGGTTGTATCAGATATCCCACCGTGCACCACCAATACACGACTGTTAATTATAGTACCCAGTGGCAGCCAGCGATACACCTCATCAATAAGTTTAAGTAGTTTCGATGAATTGCGCTGCAGTCAGCAAACAAAAACAATAAACAGCAACATCGTCATTATCCGCATCATTAGCATCCACAACAGTGTCAATGTAAAAAAGAAAATGGTAAAGTCCAAAGGGGAAAAAGAACAAAAAATTAAGGATGACTTTTATTAATTTTCTTTTTTTTTCCTGTTGCTTACCTTGTATTTTTGTTGCACTTCACGTATGAATCCGTAACGTGCGTTCATAACAGAATCCTCATGATTGCCTCGATTTAAGAAAACTCCATTGGGAAAAGCTAAAAAGCAGGCTAAGAGTAATAAAAATACTTCCAAACACTTTTTACCACGATCCACAAAGTCACCATTAAAAATGTAGGGATTTTCGGATGAGGGAAGGCCATTCTGAAAAGGCAAAATTAGCTTTAAAAACTAAACAAGAGCCAAACTAGAACTGAAATAGAGCTGGAACGGAACTGAGCTGGAACTGAACTAGAACTTTTTTATAAAACAGAACAGAACTATAACTTTTTTGTCTGAACTCTGCGCTATTAGCATTTCTGAACGAGAACTGAACTAGAACTGAGCTACAACTGAACTAGAACTGAAATTGAACTGAGCTGGAACTGAACTGAGCTGAACTGAACTATAACTAAACTAGAACTTAACTAGAACTGAGCTAGAACTGAACTAGAACTAAACTAGAACTAAACTAGAACTGAACTAGAACTGAACTAGAACTAGAACTGAACTAGAACTGAACTAGAACTGAACTTGAACTGAACTAGAACTGAACTTGAACTTAACTAGAACTGAACTTGAACTGAACTAGAACTAAACTAGAACTGAACTAGAACTGAACTAGAACTAGAACTGAACTAGAACTGAACTTGAACTGAAGTAGAACTAAACTAGAACTAAACTAGAACTAGAACTGAAATAGAACTGGACTAAAACTTAATATTTAGAATAGAGAAGAACTTGAAATGAACTTAAACTTTTTTGAGCAGAGCAAGGATTGAACAAGAACTGAATTGGAACTGAACTAGAAGTGAAAATGAACTGAATTAGAACTTAACTAGACCCAAACCTGAATTTTTTAACAGAACAGAGCTAGATTTAAACTAGAACTGAACTAGAGCTGAGCTAGAACTGAACTAGAACTAAACCCTCTAATGCCTAACAGTCTATCAAGGCACTCTTTACAAAAGTAGTTCTTACGCCCAAAATAATTTTTTTTTTAAATATTAATCAATCTCATTTTATAGTTGCTAGATAAAAATGTATTTGTAGAAGCTTTGAAAGCTCTAAAAATATTGTAAACAATCTCAAACACAATGGTTGTCGTTGTCGTAAACTACCAAGTCGTTTTTTGTAGTAGATAAAAGAACATAGGTTGTGTGTTACTTCAATCTATTACAGAATACATCACAGTCCTTTACGACAACGACAACCGTAATAAGGCTGAATGCTTTTGTTTCAAGTTAAAGCGTCGTTTATGCTGCTCAAAGATAAAAAATTGTTTCGCTAGTAGTCATAAGCAAAAGTAAATCCATTGTTGTAAGTTGCGCTAGTTCTCATAGCCTTGGACATTTCGTAAACGACGGAAGGTAAACGACTGATTGTACGGGCTTACAAATATTTTTTGGGAACTCAAATGTCCAAAAATACATACTTAAAAAAAATTATTCACACAATATTTTCACATTTTTTTCTTAAACTGGGCATTAGAGGGTTAATTAACCCCTTAATGAAACTATTTTCGAAATAAGAAACAAAACTGGGTTCCAGTGTCCAAATTATGAGTTCGTTTAAACCTACCTTATAGAATACAACTAAGAGATCATCGAGTTTGCCATGTAAATCACCACAGATCGTAATTTGCTTGGAAATTGCTGTAGAGGCCGTATTTAAATTTGACAAAGTGCGTAGCTTTATAGCAGCTTCTTTTAAAATAGCGCCCACATAGCGAGCATGAAGACGATTTGACTGAAAAATTAAAAAAGTGACATTTTATAAAAAAAAAGTAGCAATAATCTTTATTAAATAGAGCAACTTTTTTGTTAACTAACCTTTTTCTTACGAAATAAATCTATTAGAGTATCAATATCTTTCTTAGTTAATGGAAATTTAATTTGTGGTCCCTTGTATCTGGCACCGGAAACACTGTCATATTCTTCATGATAATCAGACTCATCGGAATATTTGGAATCAAATTGATCTGAAAAAGAAATTAAAATTTGTATGTGACAAATTAAAAATATTTTTTTTTTTTTGAAATCTCAAAATATTTACCTATTGAAGATCCTCTAGAGGAAGCAAGAGAACCACCTTTTTGGGCAGCTGCATTTGGAATGTGTGTTAATAAAGCGTTAAAGAAATTATACAGCTGAAAAAAGAGCACAAAATAAAATAAAATTTTAGATTACAAAAGTATTTTAATGAAACTTTAGCTTAATTTCTTAAAATTATACATATTTTATTCCATAATTCTTTATTTAATTAAACTTGACTTTAAGGATTTTAATTGTGTTGCTACTTTTTGATTGCATATTATCAAAAGGTCAAAATTCTTCAAGTGCATGCAAATTTGCAGTTACTTTGTTTTAACGGAACGTATTAAAACAATGCAAAGTAAAAATAAAATAAAACACAGAACAAACCTCAAACAATTTCATGCAACAACGTGCTGCTGGTTGTTTTAAAATGCCAACGAAAACCCAAACGTTTAAATGGTATGGGTATTTAATTTAATGGGACAGACAATGAAATGAGAAAAGGAAAACTATTAAGGAACAAGAGTGTTGACATTAGTCCAATTAGCTGAATATTAAAGAAGTGCAATATGCAATTTAAGTATTTTTATAACTAACTAGATACACCAGGTGTGTTTCGCTACCCCCATCGTAACGAAATGAAATAAACATTTATAAGTAATTGATATACATATTAAAAAAAATAATTGTATGGTAGTAACCCCCTCCTATCACTCCAATTTTCTCCCTAAAAGCTTCCAGAAGTGTAAACAATAACTTGGATAAGTTTCATAGCATTTTCTTTTTGTACATTTTCTTGTAGGGGAGTACCCTTCTCCCCACTCATAGTACGCCAGACTTCTGCTTGCCTGCGCCTTATGCTTGACAACGCAAATTATTTTCAAAGTAGCCTGCTCCAAGTTTGAAACTCTACCTATTTAAGTTTTACTGATATTGGATATTTTTATTATTTGAGGTACCCGTTTTACCGCTTTTATTCCTTTAGCTTTCTACACGTATTCTTCGAGGAGGCGAAAGAAAAACACAGCCAATAAAATAATCCGACGTCTTTCAGATATCTGAGAGAAACGTCGGCAAAAAAGTCGGAATCGTATACGAATTCTGTCAGATTTCTGACCCATGAATGTATGAAGTGGTTGACACGAATTCTGACAGACATGTCGTGGGAAATTATGGTTTTTTTTTGTCGGCAATTCTGATAGATATCTAACAGATTTCTAATAAACAAGGCATGTGAAGTTCGGATGTGCTAGCCGAGATTCTTTTTGCTTTCTAACTGATAGCTGAAAGAAATAATTTTATTGCAAAATATGTACATAATTATAAATTTTACACGTACGTGCCTTTTTTATGCTTTTTGTCTTGAACAAATAAAATAAAATTATAATTATTTTCCATTGAATGACAATTGTCATTATTTTAAAAAAATAATAAGTCTCGTTCGACAAATCTGAATGAATTCCGTCGGCATTCCATTGGACATATCTGTACATTAATTCCCCCCGATATATCCATGCGAAATCGATCAGAAATCGGCCAGATAGAGTATATTCAATGTCTGACACAATTTTTTTGTTTTTTTTTTGGGTTATTTTTCAATTTTTCGTTAGGGTGTTTTTGCATCCAAATAAAATCACAATTTTTACTTTGGGGCTATTTTTCGTCTACTTATAAAAAATGCAAATTTTAAGAAATGAAAAATCACCCCAAATACTTTAACACAAATTTTATAAAATTCTATGTAAAAGTTTCTAGGGAGAGTAAAAAACCCAAATTCTTATACTAAAGTAGAGAAAATCCTTGCCGGTTATGCAGAGATGCTTTAGTTAGCGAAGCCGGTGTTTGTTATATCATAGAGGAAAAAATCATTGAGCCCTGACGAAGGCCTGCTATTAAGAGAAGCTTTACTGAGCGAAGCCAGAGTTCGTTATACCATAGAAAAGAAAATCCTTGCGACCGGCCGAAGGCCGGCTATGCAGTGAAGCTTTATTGAGCGCAGCCAGTGTTCGTTATACCAAAGAGAAGAAAATCATTTCACTCGGCCGAAAGCCGGCTATATAGAGAAGCTTTAGTTAGCGAAGCCAGTATTCGTTATACCATAGAAGAGAAAATCCTTGCGCCAGGCCGCAGGTCGTCTTTAACGTGAAGCTTTAGTAAGCAAAGCCAGTTTTCGTTATACCATAGAGAGAAAAATCCTTGCGCATGGCCAAAAGCCCAACCATGCTATCAATCGTACGATTTGTAAAACCAAAACTAAATTTGTGATTCTAAGTTTCGGACATATGAACTCCACCGAAAATGATTGATGTAACTTTCTTTGTGTTCTTTTTTGGGGTTCAAATTTAATATAAATTTTGAGGTGATTTTTCATAATGAAGAATAACCCCAAATTAAGGGTCATATTTCATTTTATTTTTATTTTATTTTTCATTTTTTGGGGTAATTTTTCATTAAAAAAATGGGGCCATATTGCAATATGAAAAATAGCCCCAAATTTGGGGTCAATTTTGTGACTTATTTTTAGTTGTGCCAAAATATAAAATGGTAGTAGATCCCTACTGCTAAGTGATAAATAGTCTTAAAGTTTTAAAACTTGAAAAGAATTCAGCTAAAGTGACTTGTGCAAATAATACATCATCAAAAATGACACAACTAAAAATTGCTTATTATCTAGTCTATGAATATTGAAAAAAAAAAGTATTTAGATCATAATCCTTATGAATTTTCTACTAAACGGTCCAAAGATTTGTTTTTTACTATTCCTTTTTGGTCAAAAACGTAGGAAAAACTATTTTTCTCGATTTCTGAAAAATTAAGTTTTTTGAGTTGAGTCACTTTTGAACCAGGTGTGCGATATTATTGTTATTATTAACCATAACATGTTTAGAGGCAATCATAATATGATAGGCCGGCGACAATTATATGATTAAACAAACCATAATATGCTAAAAAATTCTCATTAAAAACAAGTTTGTTGGAGGTGACCATATTGAAAAATGTTTTTTCTTTGCCTGTAGTTGAGCTTCCAGTGCACTTTAAAGTAAAATTTCTGGATCAGTTTTAGTTGAATAAAAAGATCAGTTTAATTTCCGTTTCTTGCCCAATAATCTTTAGTTTTGTTATTTGTTTGTTTTTTTTTTAATAAAAATTATGATTTTAAAATAAAATTTTTTTTTCAAAAAGTTACTTTATTTTAAAGAGTCCAAAATTACCTTAAATTTTATTAAATAAATAACCTTTTTAACGACATGTCATGAATGTATATTTAAGACATAAAAAACAAAAAACTTTAACAAAACTGCAGACAAAATTAATGCGAAACATTTTGGTGTAAAAAATTATAAAACACAAACACTTTTTTGCTGAACATTTATAAAAAAAATTGCAGAAACCATTTTGTCCTTTGCTTAATGTCTCGTGTCTTTCCCTTTTTCTTACCACCAGTTTTTGTGTTCTATATGTAAAGGGTGTTTTTTTAGCCCGATAGAATTTGAAATTGTCAAAAACATAGTTCGAAAATAAACAGAACATTATTTAGCGTTCGGCTTACACAATCAGAAATGATATCCATTTTTTATTGTTTGTGTAGACAAACACATTACTGTAGGAGTTGTCCTGATGATGAGGAGGAGGAGACGGTGTCTCACTTTCTGCCAATGCCCTGGTCTTGGGGGCATTAGGTTTAGGCATTTTGGGAGACCAGAATTGCCATGTCTGGACGATTTGTCCAATGTGGGACTGAAATCGATCTCCTTGTTCTGCAGGGAATCGGGGTGGTTCGAGACTGCAGTGACCTCTGGGAATAGTCTGGTGGATACTGGCTGACTCTTGTCACTGGCTAGGGGTATCACAAAGGGACCACTATAAGGACCCAAGTGAGTCATCGTCGTGACGGCTACCCATTTAACCTAACCTTACCTAATGTTCTAAAATGTTTTTTTGTTGAGTTAGATAAGAACAGTATTATTTTTTTTTGTTCGAAAGATGACAAATAGAGAAACGTTATTTTTTTTAATGATTTACTACACAAACACTATTAGCGTTTGTGTTTTCCACAAATCTACCGAACCGAGCACAAAGCAGCGATATTTAAGGTGGAAGTACATAACACGCGTTAGTTCGTCGACGAGTTTCGTGCGTTTAAAAACTTTAGCGCGTAAAAAATTGCAAGTTACTCAACACGCCCCAGTAAAAAATTTTAAGGTTTTCGGAAGCAAGAAAAGTACAAGAGCGCTGATATATGCGCTGGCTATTACATACTACTTAGAAGCAACAGGGAAGCGAATACCATTGGAGTCAATTTTTAATATAAGTAAATGAAAATTATTTAATAGCTTCGCATAATCCCTTATAAGTAAGCAGGTTGTAAGGGAGTAGTTGAAATGATTATTTAAAAGAAAAAATTTACGACCAAAGTTCAAAGTGCTTCCGTTAATCCCTTACATGGAAGCACGTTGTATTGCAATGATTTCAAAATGTGTTTACGATTATTCCCGACATATAATCGAAAACAACAGATGCTTAAAATTACTTCTTTTTTATTACGCAATCAGTCGGCAAATTGTTTTTGAGCAGAGAGGACGCAAGCAAATTTTTGTGTGGTAAATTACAAGATTTGTTGTTGTTTTCTTTTTAATTTGCGTACAGTTTCGTTCTATTTTAAAAATTACATTTTAACTGTGTTTGTTTTGCTTTTTGTTCTTTTGCATAAGTTTTTGCTTCTATACTGTTGTATACAGTATAAAAACAATTAATCAAAGGTATGAAAGCTGCGGTTTTTGGAAGCTTTTCCTTCACGGAATAATGTAAGCCATGAAAAACGCAGTGATTTTACAAAAAAGTAGTGCTTCCAAGTGGGAATTCGCCATATAAAAATCATGCCTCTTGTAAGCAGGTTTGTAAGGGGGAATTGTGCTTCTCTCCCTTACAAACCTGCTTACCAGTAAGCACCATTTTTTACTGGGGCGTTACAAAAGCCATTCCTTTCAGCTGGTTTTTATTTGTTTACTTATTTGTGAATTAAAAACGGGTTCGAAAGTATATCAAGATTATGTTATTTTATTGAATTTATTCTTTTTATATACATATTGTGTATTTTTTAAGCTCTTCAATAAGTTTTTCTTTCATGATTCACAAATGTGTTAAATTATTCTTTTTATTGTCAGCTGATTACTTGTCAAAACTACACAACGCGTTAAAAAGTTCACTTTCCGGCGCAAACGCGTCAAAATATTTTGCATGTGCTTGTTCTATGAAAATACACTAGTTTAACTTTTTTTTACAGAAGACGACAGAGTGCGCGCGCACTAACGAGTGTTATAAACTTCTACCTTAAGTGTTTATTTTCGAACACTGGTCCAAAATAACACAAAAAACTTAATTTTAATCGAACAAATTTTTTTATTCGATAAATCAATACATTCCATTAATATTTAAAAATAATTTGGGACATATTAATACTGGCTTTTCTCTTCAAAGCACATTTTGGACTTCCAATTTTGGGACACTTTCTCAAGAGTTGCTGACTATATGTCCCGAATAACACCATTAATGTTCGACTCTAAGGCACCAATTGTTGCTGGCTTATCAGCATAAGCCAGTGACTTTACGTTGCCCCTCAGGAAATAATCGAGAAGTCGAGCAAAAATAGCTTAAGCAGCATCATTTTCAATTTTCGTTTTTTTTTATAAATTAATTTATTGGCAGCACCTGCATCATATCCTAAAATATCATGGTCACATAAAGTACCGTTACGATTTTATAGCAAAAACAATTTTAACTTAAGCGCCAACCTTTTAAACATTTTATAAAATATGTATAATAAAAACAACCTTCTCTTGTAAAAATGTGTAAGTTTTTTTTTGCAGTAAGGACTCGAAGTGGCAAATCGTCCGAGTTTAGAGGTCGCCGTAGTGCACGTAGAGCCATACTGTTAAAACGACATCTCTCGCGGACCAATGTTATCCATATTTCGAAATGAAAAATCATTAAAAAAGGTGCGTTAGCGATCTTTATTGACCGTAACGCGTGTCCCGTCTGCATTCTTGAAGAAATACGGGCTACGGAATGATGCCCCTAGCGTGTTAACCCAAACAAGTGGTGCATTTTGCGGGATGAAGAAGAGGCCGTTGAGTCTGTTGTGTATTAATCTCATTCAAATGCGCCAATTTTGTGTATTAACAAAACCCGTGAGGTCAAAAAGTAGACTCATTGCTGAACACAATTTTGTGATAAAATATCGATGAATAATTTTTAAAAAATTTGGAAATTTGTAAGTGTTTTTCAAGTGTGAATCTCTTCATGATAATTTACCCTTTGTTCCTTTCAGGAACCACAGGATATACTGATCATAAATGTCAAAATGTGAGCGCAATACATATTGCAGTACGCTTGACAGCTAAACCTTTTGTGAATTCTATCTGGCTTAAGAAAACAGACCCTTTATTTGTAACATCACTTTTATTGTAATTCTTTACAATTCATTTACTGCAAAACATTTGTGGAAACTTATTTTTTTAAGTAAAAGGTCCTTTTTTTGTATGAAATTTAGGAATTACACGCAACTCGTCTGGATTTTTTCTCTACAATATTCTTTTTATACTTGGCATGTCGAGGTCGCAATAAAATAAAAAAAAAACTATTTTATGGTTTTTATTTTTCTTAAAACCGTTTTGACATTTCATGAAATGTTCACATTATTTTTGTGTGAAAAAAGCAAGCAATTATTTTTTTTTTCTTTGCAAATTCATTTTGCTATTAAATTTTTGCAAACTGTGTTTTTTTAAATTAGATAAAGTTGTTTAAATTATTGTATTATACCTACATAATGAGTATTTTCTGTAAAACATTGGCCTAATTATATAATTTATAATTTTTCAGGTTGTCCACCGTTAGCTTAAAGCTTTGCTTATTGGTCTGGCAACATACGGATTCAACGTCAAGAACAAATCAAGCCAATATCGTGTTCTTATGTGAAGCTTGCTCCAGAGAGAGCCTTCTGCATCGCTCGAGGTAAATGCTAGTCGGTCAGTGTAAGGGATGGACAATAAGGTGAGCAAAATTTTCCAAACAATGTTTTTATAATAGCCTTAAGCTGGTCTTGCGACATGCGGCCAAACAAAACCACATCGTCTAAAAAGTGCTTAGGCAAAATTCGACTTTATTTATCAACATAGTCATATTTAAGAGCGATACATTCACTCCACGGCCTTTCTTACATTCTTTTTATAGAATGATGTAACTTGTTGGCCTCTATTTCGCTTATTACCTTGTCAGCCGAACCAAATCTCCTTCCTTTTCTTTTTTCGCAAATCTGAAAACGGTTGAAAATCGCTGGGAGCTAAATCAGGCGAATACGGTGGGTGGCGCAAGCAATTGAAAGTGTATTTCATGCAATTTGGCCATGGTAACCAATAACTTATGACACGGCGCATTGTCTTGGTGAAAGATTATCAAAAGAGTACCTTAATATGGGGTCGTTGTTTGCGATTTCCCCCTTCAGACGCACCAGTTGGATCATTTAGCGATCACTTGTGATGGTCTGGCCTTTGCAGTTTTCGTTATTTTAATTATGTTTAAATTCATTAAATTTAATTTTCATTAAATTATTTTTAGTGAAAAAAGGAATTTACAATATGAAATGAATTAAAAATTTCTGATAATTTTATTGTGGACTGAACACGGGATTGAACTCGGGTTTTTGTTCAAGCCAGTCAATGTTCAAAATTTCAGCCGCATACAAAAATACTGATGTTATAATTTTAACAGCAGACTGTTGGGTTTTTGCTTCTTTGCACGAGGTTTGCCAGTTGCTGTTTACCCTGCTGACTTCCGGTTCGTCTCTGAAAAAACGAGGCAAATCCAAGTTTCGCCCATTGCTACATACCGTCGCGAAAATTCCCTTTTATCTCACCGAAACAACTTCAAACAGCTTTTAGAAAGAACTATCGACACGTTGGTGCACTGTGGGCGTTGCATAGACAAATGTAAGTCTACCTCTAGGCGTAACAAATATTGTTTTCCAATAACTAGAAATTTCGATACAGTGGAGTTCATAACAATTCTAAACTTATACGATGTAAAAGTATAATTAAAAAAAAAAAAAAATTAAAACTAAAACAATAAATAATTCAAACAAATAAAATATCGTAACACTGTCCTCCAATTAAGTCCGTTCGTCCCGAATAGGCTCAGATTCTCTTTTACCATAATGAGCTAGTCTTTCTAGATGTACCACTTTCATTTATTATCTTGGACTCTTATATTTCTGGATTCGGTTAAATTTCTTTATCATCTTATATGGTCCATTTTAATGAGTCTGCAGCTTGGGAGATAATACTATCTTCCGTTGTGGATTTAAAAGTAAAACGAACTGGCCTTCTTTAAAGCCTTCCGAATTTGCCACTCGATCGTATCTGTCTTCCTTTTGTCATTTAATGAATTAACACACCGCTGTCTTAACTTGTTTTTCTGCTCTTGCGAAGATTCCTTACTACTCATCGGCACGGATAGTTCACGAAAGTTGCACTGCTGGAACGGTGTTCTACTTCCTTCAATTGGACCCCTGACTAAAAGGTACAGTAGGCTTTTTATTATCCAATCAATCACGGCTGACTTGCAACCGACTCAATAGAAGCTCTCTTTTAACTTCTTTACGGTTTGCGTTACGCGTAGATATCCTCTATTAGAATCGTTGTGGAATTTCTTCACAACTTCGCATACTTTAGAAGAAGGTACTACAATAAGGTCTTTTTTAGCCAATTCGCTATCAGTACTTTCCCATGTATGGTTAAGGCAACCATTCGTCATCCGCAGACTATTCCACTTTTCCCAAACCGCTTTCAGCAGTTGATCCTCCAATGGAACTTATTCACTAGTCGGTTTTCTGCCTTTATTCTTGCCCTTCATAGTTTTCGCCAATATGGGGTAATTTTCTTGTGCAATTGACTTATCTTTGCAGGGTTTCTCAAGTAAAAAGTGAACCTTATTGATGCGTTCCTTGCTTTCAGCCTTACTGGACCGTCTTGAATATATGATCGCTTTCCCACGTTTTTCATCGTCTCTTTGGGATGACAATTTCTTATGATCATAAGTGTCTAGCTGTCTTACATAAGCTTCACTTCCATCCCCAACGTCAAGGGGTATTTCCGGATCATACCAATTTATAATTTGTCGTTTTATATCCAGATAAATGACCGAACAAGGAATTTACTCCTCTTTTAGATCATGTAAAGCTATTAAGACTTTGCAAAATTCTATAATTTTTTTTTGCTCTAAAAATTGTTTACCTGTTTGCCTTAACCTGTTTAAAATTATATTATTACAACCTTAACCACATCTGTTTTTAAATATCGACTAATGAAGCTTTAAAAGTGCTTGAAAATGTAAAAGCAAATTTATCTTTTTTTCTATTTTTTTTTTTTAATATAAATTAGTTTACAACATTTTTGTTTTACTTTTAAAGTTTTTTAGAAAAAAAAAATAAGACAGATTTACCTCCACTTGATCCAGTTCTCCGGCATATTCTAAATTTGTAAATATAGACCAGGTGTAACGTCTACGTATTTCCATGCGTGCATTGTGGCGCCGATACCAACGTTGTATAAGTAAAGCAGCCTTCATGGCTGAAAATAAATAAGAAAACAGCAGCATTAAAAACGCGCTTCTTCTTCCATTGAATATAAAAATTAATGGCCAAACAATTTTTTTGTCTTTAATAAATAAAGGATAATTTTCAAAAAGTAAATTTAAAAAGAATTTGCATAATATTTTTTTTTTGCTCATTTTTGCTACTTAAAAAATACATTAAACTAATTAGAATGTTTAAATGACGTAAATCTTAATGGGATTAAAGGATAAAATATTAAAAAAAAAAAGTTAATTTATTATAAAACTTTTTATTTCAAGTAAAATTAGTCTGCTAAATTTTTAATTTATGCTCATAAGCGAAAAAAACTTTTGTATTGATTTCTTTTTAAAGGAAATACACAAATTTTTCTTTTTATTTCCAAATTATTCTTCGTTCTTCAATGTGTTCGTTGAAATAGTCTTTCCTAACAGCAGAGACATGGATAAAATTACTACACACGTGTGATGCAAATATATTTCCAAGAAATTTTGTACTAAAAATTCGAAATATTGTTTTACTTAAAGCAATTAAGAAATTAATTAAGAGTGATAAGTTCTTACTTAAAAGATGTTCGTCTTTTTGGTTGAAATTGTATTGTAGATAATACTGGACGGCAAAAAAAAATCGTTAGCAAGAACTTTATCATGTGGTTTTAACTCTAACTTTAGCGTGCTGAATCCAAATCTGCTTGCAAATTGATTCTCAAGTATGGTCCAACTAAAACGCACGATGTTAATTGTAAATAAAACAAAAGGTTTTCGGAAAATTATCTTCATATTTTTAATTATTATAGAAGGATCTCTGACAATTATTTGTGAAACAAAATATCGGCCAAATTCTCGCCACGACTTCGATGGCATACCTCTAACCGATGGCCCATATTTTCAATGACTCTAAGACATAACTGAGGTTAAATGTCGTTTATTTGCAGAATTATCGCATCATTTAACTCTTGAATTGTTTTTAGATAAGTGACGTACACTTTTTCTTTAAGATATCCCCAAAAAAGGAAGTCCAACGGTTTCAAATCACATGATCGTGGCGGCCAATCAACATCGTCACAACGTGAGATAAAACGACCATTGAATTTCTCGCGCAAAAGAGCAATTGTTTCGTTGGCTGTGTGGTAAGTGGCATTATTCACACATATCGTCCAGGTCCATATCTTCAATTTCTAGCCACAATAAGTCCTTTAGCATCTCGCGTTAGCGAACACTACACAGAAAAATATTTTGCACCATTAAAAGCTTTAATCAAAAATAAAATCAACTTTAATTAAAAATTTAATCAAGTGAATTAAACGTTTAAGTAAGTGAATTATACGGTTAATTGATATTATGAATTTGTTTACTGGTGCAAATTAATATTGTCAATTTAACGTTTAATACACTTGATTAAAAGTTTAATTCACTTGATTAAACGTTTAATTCACTTGATTAAATTTTTAATTAAAATTGATTTTCTTTTTGATTAATGCTTTTACTGGTGCAACATTTTTTCTGTGCATTCACGGTAACTGCTTTGGCGACCTCATTTTCGAAGTAGTACGGCGCGATGTCGCCGATAGCCCAAAACCCGAACCAACAGGTGTTTTCACATTTCCTTCATACCCGGTTTTCTGAAATTTGCCCACAATTCTCCTTATTGTGGACACATTTAGGCCGGTTTAGGGAAGATTTTATCGACCGTATAAAAAGTGTTCCATTATTACAATTTAACTTTAATCTACCAGGTAGGATGAACCTTAATTTACTTTATCGTTCACTTTAGGTTAAAGTAAAGTTTCAGTGACGTAACACTTTTAAAAAGGCCGGTTAAAGTCTACTTTTAGCTATCGGTAAGTTGTGAAAAAAAAATAAATTGTCAAATTGACGATTTTTCGATAAACTTTTTAAACACGGTGACTTTTTTTTGTTGTTTTGGTATAACTTATTAATTTTGTGCAACACTGGAATACTTGTAACTAAAGGCTTTTCAATTAATCGATGTTTTGTATTAAACGATTAATCGCGCGAATAATTATTCAGTTAATCGAATAATTTTATTTTGTCTAGTTTAGAAGTTTAAAAATAAGAGCAAAAAATTTATCTTTTAACATAAAAAATTTTAATCAAAAAGTAGCACTAACTTAACGAAAGGAACTTCATGCAATAAAATAGGAAATTTTTTAAAATAAAAAATAGCATTAAAATTAAAGCCAATCTTCTAAAAATAAATCTTTAAAAAGAGTTTACAGTTTAAATGTTTATGTTTCAAACGAATTTCTTTCTTTTGTTTGGATGAAACTTGATTTACATAAGATTCTTTCACCTATTGTTGAAGTTGGAGAGATTGAAAGTAAAGCGTTATAAAGCATATCCAGTTTCTCTGTTTGTTTTCTTGTCTTTTCTAAAAATTAGTAGTCTTCCACTATGCCACTAGAATAGCTTTTGATTTAACTTTTAATAGTATTATTAAGGTCAGAAGGTTGTTCTAATTCGTCTCAAAAAAATCATCTTCTTCATCCGAATCATTGTGGTAAAAGTCTGTACTAAACATTCTTTAAAATAAATTATTCTAACATAACTGGTGGTTAAGTTTTAAGGGCCGATGATGAATGTGAACGTCACAATCGAGCAACGCGTTAAAGCTATTTAGGCTGATTTTGAAAATGGGCGTTCAAATCAAAATGTATTTCGAAGAAAATCATCTTCAGTGATGAGGCCCATTTTCACCTCAGTGGATTCTTAAATAAGCAGAATTGCCGCATTTGGGCGAATGATAATTCAAGAGTGATTGTCGAAAAATCAATGCACCCACAAAGAGTGACTGTTTGGTGCGGTTTATGGGCCGGCGGCATCATCGGGCCGCATTTGTTCCAAAATGAGGCCGGTCAGGCAGTTACTGTGAATGGTGTTCGCTATCGTGAGATAATAACGAACTTTTTATGGCCCGAATTGAAATATGGATGTGGACGATATGTGGTTTCAACAGGACGGTGCCACTTGCCACACAGCTAACGAAAAAATAGCTCTTTTGCGCGACAAATTCAATGGCCGTGTTATCTCACTAGGTGGCGATGTCAAGATGATGTGATTTGACACCATTGGACTTCTTTCTTGGGTGTTATTTGAAAGAAAAGGTGTACGTCGATAAGTCAGCAACAATTCCGGAGCTAAGGATGAGAAAATTCGGCATAAAACCTCATTTATGCCTCAGAGTCATTAAAAATTTGGACCATCGGATGGAAGTGTGCCGCCGTGGTCAAGGACGGCCATTTGGCCAATATTTTGTTCCATACATAATTGAGCCATACTAATATTATCATAATAAAAAGAAATGACAATAATTTCCTAAATAATTTATGTTTTATTCAAAATCAACATCGGTCCCAAAATTTAACCACCCTTTATATACGAAGGAAATGTTCTTGAGTTAAGAATCAATAAAAGAGTATTTAAAACGTACCGGCTTTTTTTTTTTTTTTGCATAAAAGAAAAAAAGTCAGCCTTATTATGGTTCTCGTTGTCGGTAGCACCGTAAGTCGAATTTTGTAGTAGATTAATGAACACAGGTTGTGTCGAGAACCGTAATAAGGCTGAATACTGTGAACAAAATTTTTGATTAATCGATTAATCGACATAAATTATTCGAATTATTCGTTAATCAAAAATAAGCAATTTTAAATTATTTGAACCGTTAATCGTCCAAAATTAATCGATTAATCGAAAAACGGTTAATCGTTTTAATACCCTACTTGTAATACATATTTCAAAAAAAAAACTGTTATTAATTTAGCGTTTCTACTTAAGAAAAATCATTTAATTTACAATTGGAAAATATTCAGCTATAAAGAATGAAAGAACTAAACATAAAAAAAAGTAATAAAGACAACGGTTTCTTTTTTTTGACCAAAGCTAAAAAAAAAGAAATCATTTTTAAACCGAATAAAATTCAAGGTTTCGTTATAATATGCTAAATTCCCATTTCATACTATTGACAAACTGAAGTTTATTGTTAATGTTTTGTTGTTGTTGTTGTTTTTATTTAAGCACAACGAAACCTTGATAATAAAATTCAATTAAAGTGTCTTTTTCTATACGGAAAATATAAAATACTATCAGCCGTATCAGTATTCATAACAAAAAGTTAGCCACAGTTTGTACATTACGTACAACGAGCTGCTAACTAGAATGGCGATTAAGCTTAGCAGCTTGTTGGCACAGAGTTAATTCATAACGAACTTTTCTCCATCTGCCAACTTTTAATAAAACAACTCTGAACTTTTATAATGCCAGATTGTATTAATCAAAAATGCAACACGTTTTGCATTAATCATCGCTGAATTTGTCATTTTTTTCTTTTTCCCTTCACATATAAAAATTTTAAAAAGTTTTTAAAATTAAAATAAATTAAGAAAAGACAGTAAATTAAAAAACAACAGTTATTTAAAAAAAACCCAACAAAATTGTTTGACATTAAACGGCTGTTTTTCACAAGTTGGCAAACGTTTGGCAGCTCGTTAACAAGAGTTTAGCAAATCGTTAGTCAGAGTTTGGTTAGTGTATTATGATTAACTTTTTGCTAACTTTATTCCAAATTTTCATTATGAATACGGCTGTATATATTTAAGTTGGAAAACGGATAGACACTTTCAAAAAGAGTACGATTTATTCATTCCCTAGAGGGAAGCGAACTGACACCAAAGTAGTCCTGTGATAGGTCTTTGGTGGTAGAGACCGGTTCTAGTTTTAACACTTTCTATGAATAAAACCTATCACTTTTACATGGGGTTGTCATTGGAGGGGGTCAATTGACACCATTGGACCAGTCACAAATCTATTCTCAATGGACGTGTTTAGTGACAGTTACTAAAATGTAGTATTATTTCAATACGATGTAGTATTATTTCAATACAACAAGTCCTAGAAGTAAATTCAAGAGCCAAATTTTAGAAAGTCCCAAAAAAATGTATCACACCACCGGTGAATACTGTACTGTAATTCATTACTTTTTCTACCTTTTCGTTTTTCATAAACCGGTTACATGATTGGTTATCTTTTGACTGGTCATGAGTTCTTTCTTTTTGTACCTGTTCTATTTTCACAACTTCCAGGACCAGTCTGTGGGACCAATTGACACAAATTTCCCGCAGGGTTATCAGTGGAAATAATTTAAATAAAAAAAAAATTATTATTATAAGATTATACGCAATTGAGGATGATGCAGGTACATCCGATAGCCAATCTAATGTACACAGAAAAAATATGTAGCTCAAGAAAAAATTTAACAACACCGTTTGTTAAAAATAAAATTTTAATTCAACAAACTTTTTATTTGATTCAGTGATAATATGTAAGTTAAATTCACTTGATTAAATTTTTAATTAAAACCGATTGTTTTTTTTTTGATTAATGGTTAAATAGAAAAAAATGGCGAAGGTGTTTGCTATGACACAAAAAGTTTTGAAATGTTTGTTGTTAAACATAAGCAGTACCGGTCTAAAGATGGCTAAGAATTAAAAAGAATTTAAAAGTTTCTAAATAATGTACGTCCTTGTTTTTACTTCTGCTCAATATTAAACAAGAACTGAACTAAAAATAATCTCGAAAATTAACTAGAATTGCAATAAAAAAATAAAATTGAATGGAAATACAAATAAATAAGAACTGATCTAGAACTCAGTTAGAACTGGACTACAACTAAAAGTGAACTACTTTAATTTATCATCAATAAGAATCCTTTTTTAATGGCCTTTTACATTTTAGATGGCGATATTTATCTATTTCCTATCACTATAAGCTCTCCATATATTGCAAATGAAAACATTTCAAATAATTTAACTCTTCATTACACCATAAATTATAAATTATTAAGCTAAAATCATTATGCTGTTTTTATACTTTTACCTTTCAATTAAATGCAAAAGCAAAAAATATAAAATTTTGTTTTTGTCAATTTTACGATATTCAATAATTTTTATTAACTTTTTCCATTCAAAAAAAAGTTTCAAACTTTTGTTGACCATTTAACAGAAAAACCTTTCCGTTTTTTCAGTGAGTTTTTTATACCCTTCACCGAAGGTAAGAGGGTATATATAACTGTGTCTTTCCGTTTGTATGTTCTACAATATTGATCCTACACCCTATAAAGTAAATATATTCTGGTTCCTTATGAAAAGCGAAGTTCAAATCCGGTTGTCCGTCTGTCCGTGTGTATGTTGAAATGGGTTTTCCGAAAACCCCAGAAATGATGTGGACTTGGTTGATGTATATTTATGTCACATATACTCCGTGTAAGTTTGCTATTGAAATTCAGCCAGATCGGTCAAAAATGACGGAGATATGAGCAAAAAACCACGACTACCTCTAAATTTTTCCAAAAATCCCTTGTTGTTGTTGTATTTTTTTAATTTCCATATATCTTGAGAACGGCAAAAGCCAAAGTTTCCAAATTAAGCTACGTTCACAATCAAAAAAACAATTTCGTTTTTCTTCTATCTTTTTTCTTCCCAAAGTATTTCATATATTTTCCTTTCATTTTTAGAACAAAAATGTAACTAGAATTTTTTTAAAAATTTAACTAAAGTTGAGTCAACTAGAACTTCAGCAACAATTTGTATGAAATTGTTTCTGACGTTTAAAATAATTTAATTTAGTTTTGAATGAAAATTTTAACAATATGTTTACAAAAATAAAAATAAATGCAAATTATTGTTATGGCTAAAATTTGCGAACGGTTTCTTGATGCAAAATGTGTGTAGTTACAAAAGAAATTGTTGCTCTATTATGAACACCACGTGAAAATGTTGTTTTGATTGTGAACGAAGCTTTAGGTGCACACATTTAGGTTGCCAATACACACCATCCTACAAAATGTGGGCGGGATTGGAGAAGTGGGCGTGGTACCTCCCGTACAAAAAAATTAAAAATTGTATAAAAACCTAAATTTTAGGGCGGCCATATGTCCTATGGATATGACTTATATATCAAAATATCGGAAATTTGTATGAGTTATAACCGAAATACTGGGGTCTAATCACCGCATACGATATCGAGCAAAATTCATCGAAATTATTTATTTTGGTATCTTGAAACTCGATATCGAATGAAATGTATTGAATTTGAAATAATAGCATTCGACATCGAGTTTTCATTCGATACGCCAGTGTCTATCGTTTGCAAAAAAATTCAATAGTTTATTCGATACGATAGTATCGAATGCTGTGATTAGACCCCTGAATTCCCGAAAATTATTCTTTTCATACCCTTCACCGAAGGTAAAAAAGGTGATCCTACACCGTATAAAGTATATATATTCTGGGCCCTTATGAAAAGCGAACTTCAAAACCGGTTGTCTCTTATTTAAAAAAAAAATATTTACCAGTTTTATTTAGTTTTTGTCTAGTTGCTCTGTATTCTGCTCACAAAATGGTGAAGGGTATATAAGATTCGGCACAGCCGAATATAGCACTCTTACTTGTTTTTTATACAATTTCATTGCCGTATGTTTGTGACAGTCCTATAATTTAATTTAAAATTTATGCATTATTTTTTTCTATTGCTGCTCTTGTATGTTTTTTTTTCAATAAAAGATTAATATGTTTTTAAAAGTATTTATTACAATGTCAGTAAACATTTGCAAAAGGATAAAGGTTATTTATTATAGTGAATATTTATTTTTTGCAATTATGGTCACAAATTTTACAAAAAAAAAAAAAAAAAAACTCAAGGCTATAGCCAGATTCACAGTGATAGCACCATATTCACTACACTAAGGGAAAAATCACGATCTAAATTTTAGAACAAAATTCTTGAATTAAGATTGCAGAAATCTTTAGATTTCAATCTTGAAATTTGGTCGATAAGATTGACATTCTTAAATTTAAGCATAAATTCTAAATTTTTACAATGAATTCTAAAAAGCAAGAACGGAAAAGGGTATATATAAGTTTGTCATTCCGTTTGATATTTTCTTAATTTTAAGATCGTTTTCTTGAAATTAAGAATATATTTTTAAAGGTAAGATTTAATTCTTGTTTTTTTTTCTAATTAAACATCAATGAAATCGTGTTGTGTAATAAATAGGGTATTCATTTAATCGGGCTTTTGCTTTAATCGGTTAATCGCTCGATTAATTAACCGAGGTTTTGGTTTAATCGGTTAATAATCGGTTAATATTGCTTTTGATCGGTTAACCGATTAATAAAGTTTTGTTATAAATTAAGTAATTTCAATAAATAAAAATGCAAAAATTATTTATTATTTGGAGTTTATTATTGAAAAAAAAAACAATAACATAACAAACAAAACAATTCTTGGACTAAAATGAGCAAACAAAGAAAATTCAATACTAATTAATACATATGGGCATTCCCACAGAATGTTCTAACAGGATGAAAGAATAGAATGTTGGTAAGCATCGTCTTTCATTGTTTATTATTATAAAAAAAAGTCTATGTTTTTAAAAAAGAATGGTTTTTATAGCATATCTCAGCTGTTTTACTTGAGGAAATTGGGCTGGAACCTGGAAAACTTTATATTTTTTAAAGACATTTTTATATAATTATTTTACATGCAAAAAAAATGTTATGTTTGGACTTTTTATTCACAATCTCTCCATTACAATCAATTGTAAATTGAGTATTAGGTTTTTGTTAAGGAAATTTTAAGATATTTTTGGGAAAATTCATGGTGATAATAATAAAAAAACATATGGAAAAATCGTAAGTTCGCGACCCCGTACGTTTGAAAAATAATTTGGTTTGAATGTTTAGCATTTAAGCGATTATTTTCTTTAGATTTGTTAAATCTTGACTTGGAGAAAAATTCTTGCATTTATCGACGATGTTAGAGAAATCCAAAGCAATCCATAATACAGAATATCTAATTTCTCAGTCTTTTTCCTGGATTTCTCTAAACATATAAAATCTTCCATTATGCCATTATAGTACTGTTTTAATTTTTTCAAATATTGATCACTTCTAATTGTTTCGGTTACTATCGAGAGTTTCTTCTGTTGTCAGGCCATCAACTGGCATAGCTCAGCACCGCACATTCTGCAAAAAAGTTTATTTCCGAATCCCTTTGTTTCTGTTTTTGTACTGTATCTTAAGAATGTATTGCTAGAAGAAAATATATTGTATGAAAAAATATTTTCTGAACACATACCTTTTGAATATGAGACGAAACAAATAATAAAAAACACAAACAAATTTGTTATAATACTACAAAAAATTCAAAATTTTGTTATATCGGTTAATCGGTTAATCGACTGAAATTAACCGGTTTAATCGTTAATCGAAAAAACGCAATTTTAAATTAACCGATCAGTTAATCGGGTAGTAATTAATCGGTTAACCGATTAACGGTTAACCGAATGAATACCCTAGTAATAAATTGTAAGACGCTGAACGAATAAGACTTATTTAAAAAAAAAACAAAGTGCTATATTCGGCTGTGCCGAATCTTTGATACCCTCCACCGACAGTTCGAATGTTTAAGGAGTAATATCTGTATGATGTTATTATTATCTTCAACTGTGAAGATTTGTTATTAATTATGGTTTTAGGCGACTAAACTGTTTTCCGGTAGTAGGGTTTATATGGGGCCTAGGGTAAATTATCCACCGATCATCACGAAATTTCACAGTGTTGTTTCTAGTCCTAAAAGACTGTGACGTACCAAATTTTGTTACGCTAGAGTTATTTTTTACGGTTTTAGGCGTACTAAACTGTTTTCCGGGAGTAGTGTTTATATGGGGCTTAGGGTAAATTATGGACAGATCTTCTCGAAATTTAACAGCGTGATTTCTAGTCAAATAAAACAAATTTTTGCAAAATCTTATCTCATTCCGTGCGTTTTTCCAGCATTTATGTTATTTTTCTAACAAAATTATCAATTTTTAGGTGGTGGTTCCACATTTTGATTCATAGCTCTGGTCCTACCGAACCGATTTTGCTGGATTTCAATCCCAAACTGCTTAGGGTAACTACAAGCAATTTGGCACCAAGCTTGTTCATTGCTTTTGAGTTGTTCGAAAGTGAGCGTGTTTTCAACAGACGGACAGACGGACAGACAGACGGACAGCTAAATCGACTTGGAATTACTGAAGGACCCAGAATATATATAATTTATGGGGTCTGAGATGAATAATAAAAAAGTTTCACACGGAATGACAAACTTAATATACCCTCTTCACAACTAATTGTGGTGGAGGGTATAAAAAATTAAAAAACTTAATATACCCTCTTCACAACTAATTGTGGTGGAGGGTATAAAAAGAAATATTAAAATATTGTGAAAGCCAATTAAAAATGGAAAATCATAACATAGATGAAATGGTGTTTATAACCATACCAATGAGTGACGATTTATAACCGCTGGCCAATGGACAATATGACTTAATATGCATGCTGTAGGAAATTGCATCTGAGGTTTTAGACAACGCATTGTTAAAAAAAATTTGTTCAAGAGTTTCACAAATGGAGTCTGTTTTCAATTATCTCAAGGGTAAGTACTCCTTCTTATTTATAAGTGCAAAAAAAAATTGCTTAAATTTATAGATTTATTTCACCACCTGTTATTTGACATTAAATTAATTTGTTTCACATTTGTTTCACACAAAAGTGACTTTTTAAAGTTTGCAGTACATGAAGAAGGAAGTCATTAAAGAATTTCTCCTCTGGAGCTACGAATGGAGTTCCAGAGATTCCAAGTTAATGCACTTCCAGTCTTATGAAAATAATTCTTTACTAAATGAAATAGATATAATTGAAATTTCGGATTTTACTATCCCTCCTTTACATTTATATCCAATTAATAATGGAAAGCCATATGTTAGACCTATGTTAATATAAGTGTTTACATATGTTATTATAAGTATTACATTATCATTGCGGTTTCCTTGTTTTTAATACATATACATATGTTAATATTTAAATACATAAAAACCTGTGTTTTATTTCAACATTTCAATTCGGATAAAAAACAATATGACTATTTTCAAGAATACATTCTTAAAATTGATCTTAAAAGAAGAATTTCATTAAGAATTAATTCATGATTTAAGATTTCTAATAAGAACACAATCTTGAATTCGATCTTAAAATGAGAATTTATCAAGATTACAATCTTAAATGCGATCTTAAAAAAACCCAGATTTTGTTCTTGAATTAAGAATTTTCGAATTTAACAGACTATTAAGATTGAAATGATTTGATTTTGAACGTAAAATCTTGATATTCGTTCGTATTAATTACACAAGGGAACAAAATTGAATTTTTTTTGCGGCATGGAACTTTATTGGAAATTTTTACTAATTAGAGGCCACTAATTTCAAATCGAATCACCATTTTTCTCTATCAGCTCGACTTTTCGAGAAATACTGTTATGTAAAAAATTAAGGCACTTTCACTACATATATTAGAATAACTTGAAAACGGTTTCGATATTCAGTTAAAAAAATCCGAAAGTCGGCAACAATATTATCTTTAAGCCTTGCTTACATTGTTTTAAGATTTGCCCATTAGTTTTAGAGGCATCGCTGAAGTTTTGAAAAAATAACAATTTAAAACAAACTGAGAAAACTTAATTGATAAAAGGTTCAACTTTGTTCCAACATACACACCAAAAATTGTTTTTTTATGGAAATCGAACTTTTTATCAATTCAGTTTTCTCAGTAAATTGTGAATAAAATCAAAAGTTGAAATATGTTTAACTAAATGTTTTTAGACCAGCGATCATCACGGTATGCCCCCGGGGCAGGGCTGTCAGATGTGGTGATTTTTCGCCAAACGTGGCGATTTATTAACCTTGTTGGCGACGCAATTTTGTGTTTGGCTACATGGCGATTATTTTGGCGAAATCTAAAACGCATTTTATCTTTTTTTCATATTTATATGAAAAAATTTATGAGTACTGGCTAAAGCGATTGCTTTAGGTGATAAATTGATAATATTCCCAAAAACAATAATTAGTATTGTGGTTATTTTGTTGAACTATTTATGGTTTTTCAATCCAAATTTTTAATATTTTTAATTAGGCTTAAGTTCATGAAATTTAATTCTTATTAAATTATTTTTATGAAGAAAGGAATTTTACAACATGAAAATCAATTAAAATTGTTATTGATAATCTTTCATTCTTGACGTGGCTCGGGCTCGAACCCTGGCCGGCAGGTTACCATGACATGTTTCGATCGCAACCACTCGATCTCCTCAGATGGATTTGCCGTCTTACACTCGCAGCCATCGACGACTGCTGACGTCACTAGTCAAACATCAATCCTTTAACCAAATTGTATTTTAACATTTGGTAGATCGAAATTTGCTTTCCTGAATGATTATCCATCCTAATTGATTTTACATTTTTTTTCCTTTACTTCTGTTTTTTCGTACTTTCGTCAAGAATTTTTCTTGAAGTCCAAGTACATTTTTTTTATTTTTTTTTTTTTTTTTTTCACTTTGTCTTTCTCTTTTCTGTTGACCTTTTTCAGCACAACCTGAAGGACAAATGTACACATAGAGCTCGTGCCTTAGCTTTAACAATAATTAGTATTGTGGTTATTTTGTTGAACTATTTATGGTTTTTCAATCCAAATTTTTAATATTTTTAATTAGGCTTAAGTTCATGAAATTTAATTCTTATTAAATTATTTTTATGAAGAAAGGAATTTTACAACATGAAAATCAATTAAAATTGTTATTGATAATCTTTCATTCTTGACGTGGCTCGGGCTCGAACCCTGGCCGGCAGGTTACCATGACATGTTTCGATCGCAACCACTCGATCTCCTCAGATGGATTTGCCGTCTTACACTCGCAGCCATCGACGACTGCTGACGTCACTAGTCAAACATCAATCCTTAAACCAAATTGTATTTTAACATTTGGTAGATCTTTTACATGTTTGTTTTATCCATCCTAATAGATTTTACATGTTTTTTCCTTTACTTCTGTTTTAAAACAGAAGTAAAGGAAAAAACATGTAAAATCAATTAGGATGGATAATCATTCAGGAAAGCAAATTTCGATCTACCAAATGTTAAAATACAATTTGGTTAAAGGATTGATGTTTGACTAGTGACGTCAGCAGTCGTCGATGGCTGCGAGTGTAAGACGGCAAATCCATCTGAGGAGATCGAGTGGTTGCGATCGAAACATGTCATGGTAACCTGCCGGCCAGGGTTCGAGCCCGAGCCACGTCAAGAATGAAAGATTATCAATAACAATTTTAATTGATTTTCATGTTGTAAAATTCCTTCCTTCATAAAAATAATTTAATAAGAATTAAATTTCATGAACTTAAGCCTAATTAAAAATATTAAAAATTTGGATTGAAAAACCATAAATAGTTCAACAAAATAACCACAATACTAATTATTGTTAAAGCTAAGGCACGAGCTCTATGTGTACATTTGTCCTTCAGGTTGTGCTGAAAAAGGTCAACAGAAAAGAGAAAGACAAAGTGAAAAAAAAAAAAAAAAAAAAAAAAAAATGTACTTGGACTTCAAGAAAAATTCTTGACGAAAGTACGAAAAAACAGAAGTAAAGGAAAAAACATGTAAAATCAATTAGGATGGATAATCATTCAGGAAAGCAAATTTCGATCTACCAAATGTTAAAATACAATTTGGTTTAAGGATTGATGTTTGACTAGTGACGTCAGCAGTCGTCGATGGCTGCGAGTGTAAGACGGCAAATCCATCTGAGGAGATCGAGTGGTTGCGATCGAAACATGTCATGGTAACCTGCCGGCCAGGGTTCGAGCCCGAGCCACGTCAAGAATGAAAGATTATCAATAACAATTTTAATTGATTTTCATGTTGTAAAATTCCTTTCTTCCCAAAAACATTAGATTTTAAAATAAATAAATAATAATGTTTGTATGGTAGTATGCAAAAATAGTTGAATTAAAAGCGAAAGAAAATCAGAAAATTTATAAAAAAAAGTTACATTGATATAAGGTTCTTTATAATAGTATCAAGTGTATTTTTTAATTTTTAAGCCATACTTAGAATATTAAAAAAAAATTAAATATTCATTTGAAATTTTTGAAAACGTTGAATTTTTATAGAATCGAAAACGAATCTGGGTTAGAAGGTCGTTTTTAAAAAATATTCGGTTAGAAGACTGAGTTGACTTAAAGTATCCCAGTTCAATTCCAAATATTCAATTTAAATACACCTTTTAAGACATTTCTCCTTTGCTTCAAATAAATACAAAATTTTACCATATTCTGACTTATATTCACATAGAAAATAACTCCGATAGGAACTGAGTTATTTTGCATCAAACTCTACTCATTTTGCATACTTGATTAAATTAATCTTTTGCAAAATTGTATTAACTGATCTCAGGCGTTCTAGGTTTTAAGATACCTAACTTAGCCTTCTTATGAAAATTGCACGATTAAAAATCGCAAAATCCATATTTCTTAAGGTGTTCCGAACCTTGTGCGTTTTGCTTTCGATCTGCCATAGTTTCATACATAAATTCTAGTTCTCTTCACAATACTATTGCAATTTTACGTCGCCAAACTTCTTGTGATTGCGATTTACAGAGCACGTATTATGCTATTTCAAGTCAGAAACACAAATGTTAAGCGTTTTGCGATTGTCTACTATAATATAAACACGCTACTACAATATGGCTAAATATGGATAATTTAAATAAAGGTAAAAATACACTTGTATACTCTTTTTTATACAAAACTTTTATTTGGCGATTTTTGGCGGTTTCTTTTTACCAAAAATTTAGGAAAATAAATTTTTGGCAATTTTTGGGCATTTTCAGTATGCTATTTGGCGATGAAGGTGAAAATAAATCTGACAACCCTGCCCCGGGGGCCGAGCACTCTTCGTCACTTTCACACACACACAACACGAAGGTTAACGAAACAATTGTAAAAAGCCATAATTTTAAAAAACAAGAACAAAACACATAGTTAATGTCTCAAACGAGTAAATTTATTTTCCTCTCTTTGCACTCACCACTACATATACATTTTTAACTGTCTCTCTTTGTGATGACCGCTGTTTTAGACCAAAACTTTGATTTTTGTCGCATTTTTTTTTCGTTAATTTTTAAAGAACAAACAAATTTTTTTTTTTTTGTTAATTTTTTTCAAAACTTCAAAGATATCGCTGAAACTATTCAATTTCCCGTAATTCCCCTTGTTTGAACCTTTTTTTCTCCTCGTGGAAGCATCAAAAATGTCAATATTGAAGTGGTAGCCCACAATTTAATAAGTGTGTGCCAATAAATAGAGGAACATTTTTTGTTTTTTTTAGGAAAAGTTTGTTCCAAAAATATGTAAGTACCCATGCAGAAATTACGACTCTTTTAAATATTATGTACCGCCCCAACCCTGTAAATACAAAAGTGTGACTCTACCAAAAATATGGTACTATCACAACACTGTAGATACAAATTTACAACCTTAGTTTTTTAATACCGTTTTTAAATAAAATTCAACACCGATACAACACCCTAAATACAAATATACGACTTTAGTTTTTTAAAGTCGTATTTACCATAAAACTATACCGCTACAACACTGTACAATATACAAGAATTAAACCTTAATTTTCTAATACCGTGTTTATAATAATTCTATACCGCTACAACGCTGTATATACAAACATTTAGTCTTATTAATTTAATAGTACCGTATTAAAATAAAAACACAAAAACTATTTTAGGTTAGAAAATATACAAGTTGTTGCTTGTTTATTAATATTTGTAACAATATTGAAAATAAGAGTCGGAAGACGGTTGTGACTACGTTTTAAATTCGTGAATCCAACATTGTAAATTTAAATTTACAGTACTGTGACAACACTAAAAAGAAGAGTCGGAAGACGCACATTTGGCGTTATCATTTTAATATTATAACAAATTGTAAATTTGGTAAACAGTACGTTGTATTGATGTTGATAGTACCCCAACGTCGGCACAGCGTCGTGGTGATTGTCTTCTTCTGCCTGGATAGTTAAAATTTGCATCCCTTAAAAGTTCGAATTTTGAAAAAGAACCAAATTCGTGTTTGTATTATTTAGATTAGTTACGAATGTGATATAATTTTTATTTCTATGTTTATTGGCTTAAAAGATAGATGGAGTGGCAAAAAGTTCCAACAAAAAGGTTTTACCCGATTACTCCCCCGAAAGGTCAAAATTTCGAAAAAGTACCAGACAGCTGACCGCTTTTTTTAAAGTCCATTGATAAGTATTTTTTTTTTCTTTTTTTCTCTTTTAGTTTAGGAGATATGAGGATAGCGTTTTAAACGCTTTACCCTTGTACCCCCTAAACATACGAATGTCCAAAAATACCGTCATAGTGGATCGATTAGGCGAGAGTCAGTCAGTCAGTAACATTTTAAATATAAAGATGGATGGGATAAAAAGATTTCCGTATTTTGTTTAACACAAAAATATTTTATTATTTTCTCTAAAACGTTAGAAATATTTTTACTTTAAATAGAATTTAGAAATAAATAATTTGAATATCTGTGTTCACAACACAAGTGATTGAACGTGGTGTAAAATTTATATGAGAAGCACCAAGTTTTTTGAGTGTTTTTCATATTAATTATACTACACGTTTAAAAACATTTTTCTGTTGTGAAAACAGCACATTAATTATACTACACGTTTAAAAACATTTTTCTGTTGTGAAAACAGCACATTATTGTTAAAACAGAACTGCGTCGACACCATATTTTCCACACAATTTGACAAACAAAAATTCCCGTAGAAAGCCGTCGTGAAATAAAATCTAGTTAATTTTTTAATATGCTTTCACTCATTCTCTCAACAATGCCACAATATTGTCATTAAATTTCATACATTTTGTAAACAGAAATTGAAGAACAAAAGAAAATAAACAAGTAAGACTGCTATATTCGGCTATGCCGAATCTTATATACCCTTCACCATGGTGCCATAATAATAGACCATTATATAAATAACGTTCTTTAGATATAAATAAATAAACTTTGTGACACGCCCACTTGTCCAATCTCGTCCACATTTTGTCGAATGTTGTGTATTGATAACCGAGATGCTTGCACCTAATTTGGAAACTGTAGCTCTTGACGTAAAAACAGAAATCTTTAATATCTTTGTATGGGAAGTGCCACTCCCACTTGTCCAATCTCGTCCACATTTTGTCGAATGTTGTGAATTGATTTTGCTCCGGCCGTTCTCGAGATAAACATACATAAAAATAAAATAAAAAACAGCAACAGTGGACCGATCAGGTTGAATTTCAATAGCAAACAATTCCGAACAATATGTGACATAAACATATAACTACCAAGTTTCCATCATCATATCTAAAGCCCATTGCAACGGACACACGGACAGAATGACATCGCTAAATAAACTTTGCTCATACGGGCCCAAAATATAAATACCTTATAGGGTCTAAGATCAGTTTTGTAGCAATTACAAACTCAATAACAAACTTATGCATACATACCCTTTCGATGAAATGTATAATCACCCTTATCGTGGTTGGCGAATTTAGACTACGGCTTAAACGAAATAAGTTCACGTTTTCGTTATTCTATTGCTAGACAGTGGTAGGCGTATTTGAAATTAGGCATCCACGATAAGGGTGACTAAGAGAGAATTTAAAGTAACTGCCGACGATTTAATTATAGGCTTGTGAATTTGAAGTTGAAGACTGAGTTCTGTTTGAACATATACCCCCATATTCATAAAAAACAAGTAAGAAAGTATAATCAGTCAAGCCCACCCTATGATACCTTACACCACAGTATTTAAAAACACATCATGCTTATGTGCCCATGTATAAACTTAATGAAAATCGGTTTGGAAGTTTGTGAAAGGCAGAAATTGCGCCCTACCTCCCCTTGTGGTCCTATTTTTGAAAAACTGTATAGCTAATGTGTCCATATAGATATGGATCTATCTATGTTTTAAATTTCATTTAAATCGGTTTGATAGGCAGAAATTGCCCCTAGCCCCAGCCAGCCAGCCGGATGGACATCGTTAGTTCGACTCGGAAAGTGATTCTGAGTAGATCGGTATACTTTAAGGTGGGTCTAGGACCACAATTTTAAGGTGTTACACACATCAGAACAAATGCATAATACCCTCTCCACTATTGTGGTGTGGGTATAAATATCAGTGCCCATGTTCTGCAACTATTGCGTCGTGAAACTTTTCGATTGAAATATGTGAAAGAAAGCAAAAATGCTGTAACTTTTTTTTGGCGAGTACAAGCTGTCACGTAAGGAAATTATTCGCCAATTTACAGAAAAAGGGTGTCTGTAACATTTTTGTGAGAAAAGTTCCCGCTTTGAAATGTCAAATAATCTCACGAATAAAAATGGGGCGAGCAAAAATGTTAACACAAAGAAAAACACTTAAAAATGCAAAATACAGAGAATAATAATAACTATATTTTGTTCTAGGCACATTTTTTTATAGTTTAAGCATTTTTCTTTTAACATTTTTATAAAATATACGAACGTTTTCAAAGCTCGCTTGCAAACAACAAACATTATAGTCGCACTTTACACTATTTGGTATAGCCGAAGGTTGTATTTTCGCCGCAGTCGTTGAAAAATTTTCAATTTTAGTAAATTTTGGTCGCCGTCAACGATATGTGTTACTGGCGTTCTCAACGTCTGCAATGTCACATCGACTTCGAGTGCAATGTTATGACATTTATAACGTAACGACGTAATCTCCTTTGACAGTTTTCGGCATGAGTTACAGACACACTTTTTTCTCACTTTGCGAGAAACGATGGAATATTTTGTTTCGCATCTTTTCGATGAGAGAAGTTCTCACTATAGTTACAGAACATGGGTGCAGGTTATAAAAGGTTGATGAAATGAATCTATATATCGTCACCTAAAATGCAAAAGAGCGCAACAACATTTTTTTTTTTAATTTTATAGTGCATCATAATCATAATTTTAGTCTATGTAGTGAAACATAATCAACCAAAACTTGATTTTGAATTTTTTGGTTGTTACGCCCTTTTGCATTTTAGGTGACGATATATAAAACAGTATGTATGAATGTATGGAACGTATAGACTCCAAAATGACTGGGCCGATTTTGCTGAAATTTTCAGGGAGTCTTCAGAATATTCAAGCGGGTGACACTGTGAAGTCTGATTTTCGGTCTGCGGGCGGAGGGGCGTGGCAAAACCCAATTTTCATATTGCCCCACCAATGACATCTATATAATTTTGACGTTTTTTTCTTTAAAATTATCGCCATGGTCCAACTTAGATTTATACGAAAAGAACATTTTGCCCCGCCCACTTTTTTTGAATTACCTAAAATGAGAAAACGGCTCCATCGATTTGACAAATTTTTCTGTCAAATGTTCGTATGAATCCATTTTACGTTTTCATCGAAATAAAAGTGTACCACGCCTACTTTTACGACCACCTTTTTCTATTAAGCGCATAACTTGAGAACGACTTGACCGATTTGGACGATTATTTCTTTAAAATCAGCGCCATGGTCCAACTTAGGTTTTTACGGAAAGAAAATTTTGCCCCGCCGACATTAACGCCCACTTTTTTCGATTAATCTAAAATCAGAAAACGGCTCCATCGATTTGACTAATTTTTCTTTCAAATGTTTGTATCTTTTTAACGGATTTCAAAAATCGAACGCAAACATCGTTCCTAATTTGGATAAGACAACATCTGTCGGATCAGCTAGTTTTCTATAAAAATTTGTTCAATAAGCTTTTAATAAATCAAAAATTTTTTTTATGAATATGGGGATTAAAATGCAGGATTTTTTTTACTTTTAAATCTTTTTTTTTTAATTTAACTATTTAAAAATATACGTACTTTGCATGGGATCGAGGGATTTTGGTTCCTTTGAGTGCAAGCAACCCATCATTTTAAAATTGTTTTTCAATTTGTGTAATAAAGTTTGTTGACTTTTCGAATCCATTAAGTAAAAATAGGCACGTTACTTCAAAACCGAATCCAAATTTTTAGCAAAAGGAAATATTTGCAAAAATATTTCTCTTAAATTTTTATTATTTATGTGTATATTTAAAAGTGTCCCTGGAATTTTTCTTGTTTTTATTTTTTTTTTTTTATTAAAAATATTTGTTTAAAAATTGTTTCCTTTTAGTTGTCCCTTGTCTTAGAAAGACTTGACACGTTTTACAACTGAGACGTGTTAGTTGCTAAGGAGCTGCTTTATGTTTTCTTAAAATAATTTATTTATGTCCTTTTCATACTTTTGTGTTTTTAATGAAAAAGGATTGCAGTTATTTTATACTTTTGGGAATGTTTGAGTTATTTTTCACTTTTATTTTTTTCTTCTTTTTTTTATTTAGAGATTTCTTTGTTTTACTTTTTGATTTATTTAAAAATTTGTATAAATCATCCTGGAGTTTTCTTTGTTATTTTTACTAAGAATCGTTTCTTTTATTTGCTTCATAGTTTTGTTTTCCTTAGCTGACGTTTTTTAAGGAATTTTTAAAATGTTTTTTTTTTTTTGTTTAAATTTTGAGATTTATTTATTTTTCGTTTTATTGGAATTTTCTATTTGTTAAAACTTTTTTTTTGATTTTAATTTGTTTTGATTGCTTTGATCAAGGCGAATTCGCCGTGGCTTTGATTTTATAATTTTAAACACATTTTTCCAGCAAGTTTCTATTTCGAATTAAGCGACATGGCCACATACAAAACTGTTTCATCAAACTTACATTTGTATAAGTGTGAGTAAGATGAGACAAATTGATTATGGCCACGCCGCACATTGGTTCAAGAGCGGCATTAATTCATTTTTTTTCATGTTCGCCGATTTGTATAATTTTTTGGTATTTTGTTGTCAGATATCTGAATATTATGATTCCGTAATATAAGCCTGATATATTTATTATTTGTTTGGACAGACACGCTCTGCATGTCATGCAAATTTACAGTATATTCAATCGTTTGGTGCAATCACAGTAAACATATCATTTGACTTTTTTATATATTTTCGAAAATAACAATTGTCATATGTAGATGAGATTTGCATTAAAAAAAGTTGGAAAAAGTGCCATATAAAAAATTTCGTTGAACACAAATTAAGCAACATCAAAATTTCAATGTTCATCAACTTCAGTAGGCTGCATCTTTTTAGCGCTGTGGAGCGCTGTTTAACGAAAGATGTCGAATTACAGCCTGAAGTCTCAGCTAAAAGTTAAAAAAAAAAAATGCAGCTGCTCCTACCTGCTCCTTTCCAAAAAAAAACAGTAAAAACTATAAAAAGATAAAGTAACAAACCATGAATTTTCGTTCATGCTTGTTGTTGTTGCCATAATTCTTAATTGTTTAAAATTATTACATCTTCTATTTATATGTCTTCTATATATCGTCGTTTGATTATTTAATTGTCGTATGTCGTATGTAATTTGTATCCACATACGACAATTAAATAATCAACCGACGATATATAAAATAGGATGTGTGTATGTATGTATGTATGTATGTATGTATGTATGTATGTATGTAACGTATGTAACGTATGGACTCCAAAACGGCTGGGCCGATTTTGATGAAATTTTCAGGGAATATTCAGGTGGGTGACACTGAGTCTAATTTTTGATTTTCGATCTGCGGGCGGAGAGGCGTGGCAAAATCCAATTTTCATATTGCACCACCAATGACATCTATATAATTTGGACGATTTTTTTCTTTAAAAGGATCGCCATGGTCCAACTTAGATTTATACGAAAAGAAAATTTTGCCCCGCCCGCTTTTACGCCCACTTATTTCGATTTACCTAAAATCAGAAAACGGCTCCATCGATTTGAAAAATTTTCTTTCAAATGTTCGTATTAATCCATTTTACGTTTTCATCGAAAGAAAAATGTACCACGCCTACTTTTACGCCCACTTTTTCTATTAAGCGCATAACGAAAGAACGGCTTGACCGATTTGAACGATTTTTTCTTTAAAACCATCGCCATGGTCCAACTTAGGGTTTTACGGAAAGAAAATTTTGCCCCGCCCCCTTTTTTCGATTTACCTAAAATCAAAAAACGGCTTCATCGATTTGACTAATTTATCTTTTAAATGTTCGTATTAATCCATTTTACGTTTTCATCGAAAGAAAAATGTACCACGCCTACTTTTACGCCCCCTTTTTCTATTAAGCGCATAACTTAAGAACGGCTTGACCGATTTGGACGATTTTTTCTTTAAAACCATCGCCAAGGTCCAACTTAGGTTTTCACGGAAAGAAAATTTTGCCCCGCCCACTTTTTTCGATTAACCTAAAATCAGAAAACGGCTCCATCGATTTGACTAATTTTGCTTTTAAATGTTCGTATCTTTTTAACGGATTTTAAAAATCGAACGCAAACATTTTTCCTAATTTGGACAGGACAACGTCTGTCGGGTCAGCTAGTAATGTAATATAGTACATACTAGTCAATAGTGTTAATTGTTATATATTACATTGTTGAAAAAAGCATAAGCTTCAATTGAATTTGAATTTATTTGTATCAGGTATGCTGTCCGAGGAAGCTCAGGAAGCGAGGACTAAGGACTATATAGTCTATAGATTATATCATTCGCGAAGAATTGGACGTGTAGCCACTAACGAAGACGTAATGCATAATCTTTTATTGTCTTCATATCCATTTATACTAAATAGATTTCGCTTAAAGCTGCAAATCAAAAAATTGGAGTACGATAGTGATGTTAAAAAATTATTAAAAGACTATGCTTAAATTACGTATTCATGTTTTTCTATTTGTTTTTTCTATGGGCGGATCAGGTATATTTTTTCAGGAGCCCATTCTACAACTATAATATTTTGTTTTTTTTGTGAAAATTGAGTTGATGCATATAAAATCAAGGAAGTAGTGCCGCTTTTTCAACACAAGTTGTATGAGAAGTGGGCGTAAAAGTGGACGGATAATGAGTGTTTAAAAATGCTATGTGCCAAAAAACACTGCCGTAGGTCAAAATTCAATTTTTACTTTGTATGGGAGGTGGGCGTAAAAGTGGGCGGATCGTTTTGATTTTTCCCATTTTTTCTTGATTCAAACAAAAAATGCCTATGTGCCAAGTTTCATTATCCTTCTACAACTTCTTCTATTTTTTGCCGCTCGTTCTATGAACTTCAACCAATGTGCGCCGCCGCTTTTAAAAGGAATTGAAAAAATAAAATAAAACGGAATGTCCACACATCAAACCGGATTATCAAACTCACATTTGTATAAGTGTGGTTTGATAAGCCAGTTCAATGTGCTTCATACTTTTTGTTTAAGCATCAGAATTTATTTTGGCATATATAAGACGCTTAACGCGTTTTATATTTGTCTCGCGCCTAAAATTGGCATTGTGATATAAGTTTTTCTTAAAAATTGATAATCTATTGCAGTTTTTATTATATTCCTGCAAGCCATTAAATTTTAAACTACCAGCATATTCTATTCTTTGCTTAGTTTTCTCAAGTCTATGTCCAGCTATCCAAAGATTTGCACCACTTCTTGTGCTGGAACTATTGTGTCTGAATTTAAACTGAATTGTCGATATCCAATGTTGTTTATAGATTTGTAAACATAATATAAACGTTGTATAGACCATATATTGGCAGAATGGCTTAAGCACAATCTTTATAATATAATATAAAGATTATATCATTATATTATAATGATAATGTACTGTGTCTAACATTTAAATTAAATACACATTTTAGTATTTTATTTTGAGATGCTTGTCACGATTTTAATTCACAAGTATTTTTGTAACCAAAAATAATTACGAGATACTCAAGTCTACTGTGTACGATTGATTGATATATCGACATTTTTGTCTTGTTGGCCAATTTTCTTGTTAGCTTTAATTATATACCACTACCACAAGCAGCAGCTATATTTCGTTATATGATTTCAAAAAAGCCCTAAGTTACAAAAAATTTAAAATCGATATTTTCGACCGTATCAAAATACATTTTTCTTGAAAATGTTACACTTCTACAATAAAAAAATTATTTAAAACTAAAAACTCCTTTTAAAAAAAGCTTTAAATGCACTTAAATGAAAAAAAATAAACTTATACCTCAAAACTTTTATTATCAACTTATAACGTCATTACGCAATTTATATAATATAAAAGCTTGTCGCGAGATGCAGTACTCGTTGTTACTTAGTTTGAAAATTTTAATAGTTAAAGTCTTAAATCTAGTTATTTAATTTACTTGTTTATCTACACAAGTAAATCTAGCGACAAGCTTCTGTAATATTTTAAGCAAAGCTCCAAAAGAATTTATTTATTAATTTAAAAATTTGTTTTGGAAGGTTTGTTTTGTGTGCATTTAAAATTTTTTTTATAATATGGAATTGAAAAAAAACCACTCAAAAATTTCCAAATATGCAAAAATATGCATTTAAGACCTGAATATGCAAAAATATGCATTTACAGCAAAATATGCAAAAACCAAACAATGTCATATCAACGCAAAATTAATGATTCAGAAAGATAATTGATCGACCTCGTTCTTAGACTATCGACTCGACAAAAAACATGCATTTGCATGGATATCGCATCACTTGTCATCAGTAAACTTTACAGTTCTTCCATTGAGTCTCAAAAACAGCAATGGTCCTAAAACACTTTCCTGTGATTCTTCACAATTTACAGGAAATGTATCACTCTTTTCTCCCTAAATTTCAATATACTGCGATCTTTCTGTTCAAAAGCTTTCAATTAGTTTAAGTTCTGAACCAATGATACCATATAACGATAACTTTTCCTACAAAATTTTTTGATCCTCCAGATTAAAAGCTTTACAAGCTTTACACAAATCAAACAATACTGCTGCAACTCCATTTAATCCATTATCCAGGCCTGTACATATTGCATTTACCACATCAACAAGAGCTTCATCTGTTCCGCTTACATTTACAAGTCCATACTGATTTTTGTGAAACAAAGATTCACATTTTGTTGTTGTGAATATAACTAAATAACCATATAACCAGCCTTCTTTGAACAGTCCAGACTTAATTTTTTAAATTTAAACAAATTTCGAAGCGAAGCGGTCTGGGCTGATGTTTTCCTTCGTATTTCTGTCTTAAATGCATCATTATTGATCGTATTTTATCCAAATCCAGGAGTTATCTGATGATGTTAGTGGTATATTTTCTTTAACTACTTACTTTTGATGAGAGACATTTTAAGTTAAAAATTTTCCTTATAAAATTTTTACTTTATTAGACACTAATTAAATTAATTAATCCACCAACTAAACAATTGAAAGTTGAAAAGAAAAAAACGAAAAATACTAAACGTTGGAATTATTGCAATTAGAATGACTCGAACTCTTAACTGACAATGGAAACGAAAAGAAAAATCTTTTAAAAATTTGTTGATTTTTTTAAAATTTTATCTAAATTAACAAACGTTTTTTTTTCTTTTCTCAAATTTTTTGTTATTTGCTAAATACAATTGGCAAAATTGGCGTCTAGCATTTTTAAATGCAGCGACGAAACGCATTGATGTCGCAATAAGTATAAAAAAAAATTTCCATATCTAAATTTAGATTTTTTTGTGATTTAAGTTCGAAAATATTGTCCCATTTATTTTTTCAATTACTGCAAAAGTGTGCTGCCATTTTAAATTTTTTTTTTTTTTTTTATTTGTTTAAACTTTTGTTTTGTGTTGACACGTTTTCCCTTTTCTTTAAAAATTCTTTGTTTTTATTATTAAAATTTTATTGATTTTTTGCCAACGATTTTTTTAACGAAACCAAGACTTTTTTATTCAAAATTATTTGAAAAATTTTAAGCTTTTTTTTTCTTTCAAATAATTTGATTATAAAAATTAAAATTCATACTAAATTGCATATTTTTTCACAGATAAAGAATTTTTAATTATTTTTTATATCTCTAAAATTTTTTTGAAGTCGTCTTTAATTTTCAAAAAAAAAAAAATTACATTCAGAATTTAATTTTTTATTTTTATTATTATTCAATAAAACTGTAATATTTTTTCTGTCGTTTTGTTTTATTTTTTTCCAACACACTTCCACCATTTGCCGCATTTAACGTTAAACTGTTTTTTATTGAATACTTTTTCAAATACACTTCTACATATTTTGTATTATTCTTTAATTTTGTTATGTGGTGGTCATTAGACTTAAGGTTAACAAGTGTTCATACTATACAAAACAAAATCGTTTAAATAATAAATAAATTAAGGCAGTGGCCAATATTTTTTTAAGGGCATCATCTGAAACCTTTATGAGTCATAAATAGTTATGTAGAAGCAAAAAAATCCCTTCAACTTCTGCTAACAATTTAACTTTTTATTCATCCTTAAGATATGCTTTAGATATTTTAGCAAACAAAACCAGTCAATACGAAAGAAGTTACCTATTGTTAAAGTATCAAAATGCTTAAAAAGACAACAAGCATTTTAAGCGTGTATAGACCACTTTATAGGAAGTTTAACGAAGGCTGCTATTTTTATAGGAAGTTTAAAAAAAAAAAATTTTAAGAAATTTTTATTATAATCTTTAACCAAAAATATCGTATTTTAATAAAAAAAAATTCTAAAATTATTCTTAATTTAAAAAATTCCAACTTTTAGTGAATAATTATTTTCTTATTTTTTTTCCATAAAATGTTGCTATATTCTCTTTTTTTTTAAACAGTTTTGTAAAATTTTCTCATTTTTTATTTTACTTTGGTAGAAAAGTTTCCTTATTTTATAGGAAATTATAGAAATGTTAAATTTTTATAAAAAAATTTTCCCAAATTTTGTCACTTTACAGAAATTTAATTATTATTGTGGTTATAGAAAATTTTTTAAATTTTAAAAGAAATTTTTTTATTAATTTTATATTTTTGTGGAAAAATTTCTTAATATTTTTAATATTATAAAAAAATTTCTTATTAATTCTCATATTTTATAGGAAATTTCATAAATATATCTTATTTTTATTGAAAGATTTTGAATCTTTTATATATTTTTTGGAGTTTTTTTTATAAATGTTCTTGTTTTTAAAGGAAATTTACTGAAAATTTTGTTATTCTGTTAGAAATAAACAAATATTTTACAAACATTTTTTATTTTTATAGGATCTATCTGTAGATTTAAAAAAAGATTTAATTTTTCGTAGAACATTTTTTATTTTTATAAGAAATTTTCGAAAGATTTTATATTTTTTATAGTACATTTTCTAAATTTTAATGTTTTATAGGAAATTTTACAAAAATATTCTATTTTTATGGGTATTTTCCTAATTTTTTTAAAAAATTTTCTCAAAATTTATATTTTTTTTTTTTTTTTTTTTTGTTAATTGTATAAAAATGTTCTATTTTTATTTTTCTTTTCTATAAATTTTCGTATTTTATAGGACATTTTATAAAAAAAATGTACCTATTTATAAAGAAATTTTCTGTTTTCATCGTAAATTTGAGAAATTTTTTATTTTTATTACAACTTTTACAAATATTTTCTATTTTTATAGCAAATTTTTTGTTTTATAAAAAAATTTCTAAAATTTTCCTATTTTTAAAAGAAATTTTCTGTTTTCATAGTAAATTATCAAAATTTTTTATTTTTATTGCAACTTTTACAAATATTTTCTATTTTTATAGCAAATTTTTTATTTATTGTAGGAAATTTTATTATTTTTTTAGGGAATTTTTTTAAAATTTTACATTTTTTGCGAAATCAAAAAGTAATTTCAATTTTTGGGAATACAAAATTTTAATTTCAAAACATTTTGTTATTCGTGCTTAATTCCCAGTTTTTATTCTTGACAAAAACACTTGAAATTTATTGTTGATGGGATAAGCTATTCCTATGCATTTCACTGGTTGCTTAGGCCAGATCATCAGGAAACTTCATCCATAAAGATTTTAGAAAAACTAAAGATATTAAACCAAATGAGATGAGATAAACCCTTTGTTGTTTATTGTTGATGTGTTTTGTTTACGCTTTGATATTGTTACAAGTAGAACTGTTGCTATAATTCTTATACGTTTAACAGTTTTTGGAAATTTTTCTTAAAATTGCCTTCATTATTTTGAAAAATTTAAAAGATGTTAAATTTATTTTATAAAAATTTTAAATTTTATAGGAAATTTTAAGAAAGTTTCAAACTCTTGTTGAAAATTTTCTCAAGATTTTCTATTTTTATAAACACTTTTCTCAATATTTTGAATTTTTATTTTTCAAAGTAATTTTGCAAAAATGTTCGATTTCCCGAAAACATCTTTATTTTATGGAACAAAATTTACTAAACATTTTTTTTATACAATATTTTCTTATTTTTTTTAAGGATTTTGTAATTTTTTTTTATTTTTTTAGCACATTTTACTAAAATTTCTCTATATTTATAGGAATTTCAATATTTTTAGAAAATTTTACAAAAAGTTTTAGTTTTTATCGAAAATTTTTAAATTTTTATATATTTTTTTTACAAAAATTTACTGTTTTTGTATGAAATTCCTAAAATACTTAAAATTTTTATAAGAAATTTTATAAGTAATTTTTAATTTTTATAGGAAATTTTTCAAAAATTTTGTTATTCGTGCTTAATTCCCAGTTTTTATTCTTGATAAAAACACTTGAAATTTATTGTTGACGGGATAAGCTATTCCTATGCGCATTTCACTGGTTGCTTAGACTTCATCCATAAAGATTTTAGAAAAACTAAAGATATTAAACCAAATAAAACTGTTAAACGTATAAGACTTATAAACAACAGGGAATTAAGCACGAATAGCAAAATCTTTTAAAATTAAAATTTTGTATTCCCAAAGAAATTACATTTTGTTTTTAAAATATTTTAAAATTTTATAGGAAACAACATTTTTATATCTTTAGGATATATGTATTACAAAAATTTCCCTTTGATAGGAAATTTGTCCAAAATTTTCTTTTTATAGGAAACTTTTCAAAAAAATTTAAAAAAAAAACGAATTTATGGGAAAAAATCCTTTTTTCTACCTTTAAACTTGTGTCCTCTACTGTATATTTTATATAGATTTCTTTTGTTCTGCTTTTGGTTTATATTTACAACTTTTTCACAAATGCAATAGGTCGCCTTGAACGTGATATAAACAAAAAATTCTTTTTGGTTTTTAGTTTCAGGCAGACAAATACCCAGTCAGGCATTCACAAACAGCCGCATTTATACAATTTAGTGGCCCTTTAATTAGAGGTTTTCAGTTGTAGAAAGCCAAAACCTTTTACTTTTTTCTAAAAAGCGCTATCTAGACTCTTGAGGTGCTTGTAGTTTAGAGTACCCTACAGTTGAAAAATAACTACTTCAACTACATCGGCCAAACTAATTGCAAAATAATATAAAGAAGTGTCAAACGTTCTTCTTTATGACATCAAACAGAGACAATGACCTTCTTATGAAATGACCTGATAACCAGGGGGCGAACCAAATCATTACATACTGCAGCATTATTAAAAGGAAAAACAGCTATGGCCGATTTCACCAATTTTTTTATATATCAATTCATGTTTAAAATTCGTTTTTAATGTCAAAAAAAATAAAATTATACGAAAAACTATATTTAAAAATGAATTGATATTTCAATAGAATTGGTGTAATTGGCCATTAGAGCCTGAAAATTCTGGAGTTATTGGTTTTTTCTATCAACTTCAGAATTGTCGGGTATGAGTATTTTTCTTTTGCTCGAATAACTGCCCTCTATGTAAAAACTACGTATCCGTCTTTCCATTTTGGTAGGAGGTTTTTATAAACCTCTTAACAACTGTATATACTTTTAAATTTGTTTTCTATTCTTGAAAGTTTTGTTTTATTTATTATTCTATTTTTATTTTTGTTTTTCAACAACCTTAAACTAGTTTTGAAATTGAATCCAAAAACTGAAAAGAAAAAAAACTTTTCTGTTTTAATAAAAAACTAAGACTTGCCTTTTAATATCTAATAGTTCATGTTAATATCAATCATACGCCTTTATAGGCCAACAATGAAATTCGTATAACGTAGGCGTATTATTATTATGACCATCAATTATTTAATATCACTTATTATTCTAGAGTGGGAATAAAACTTGTTGAAATTTGGCAAATAGAAAAATCCTTTTTGTATCGAATTTTGCAATAAAATTTTAAATTTTCAAAGAAATGTTTACAACAATATTTAATTTTGTGAAAACGTTTTTCATAATTTTATTTTCCGTTTGTAGGAGATTTTAACAAAAATCTTTTATTTCTATTGGAAACTTTGTAAAAAATTTAAAACTTTTATGACAAATTTTGCAAAAATTTCACATTTCTCCGTTATTGCATGATTAACGCATTCACTGCACAACGTTTGCGAAATTTGGGCATTGTTTTTATGATGCTTTGGCAGCACTGCGTTACGAAAGACAGCCTTTATCTGCAATCGTAGGCCTTTAACGTGTCAAATGTAGCTTCCATTTAAGGTTTTGTAGAATTAAAACCCTCCCATTTTAGATCAGGTTGGAGTTTAAACTTTACATAAATTCTTAGTCTATGTACAGTAGGGGTACAACCAAAATAAGGCCCTTTAACCACGCTGTAGCAGATGTTGTGCTGAAATCGAAAAATGTTTCCTCAGGTCATTTCGGAACAAAAACGTTCCGTGTCGAAGCTGATTTCTGAAAGCCCTTTTAAATTTTTGTTTGTAATAGATGATGTTAAATATTTTTTTAAAGGCTTTTAATTGCAGCACTTCTTCTGTGACAGCTGATTTGACAGTTTTAAGATGTTTTAAGAGTAGTTTGGTTTGACAATGTATTATTTTTTTTATTTAATTTTATTTTTGTCAATGTTTAAACTTTTATGAAACTGCACCCCGACTTCTTTAACTAACAAAACAAAATCCCTTGAAAAAAACCCGAAACTATACAACCAACGTCCATTTATTTAAATTTGCGTATTTCATATCAAAACAGTTCTACAGATGCCATATTGTTTACATACAAGTACACGTATTCAAACAGACTTAAAATATGCTACATAAACAACGTACCATAGTGCTCTTATACCAGGGATGGAAATAGGATTTCGGTTTTTGTAAAAACTTTCATTTACCAAATGTATTTTTTATAAAAAGCTTAAGCAACAAAAACAAAACTTTACGGAAGAATTTTTTTTTATTTCATAAAAATTTTGCAAGAAGGTTGTTACTTAAGATAAAATAGTTTTTGCTTTAAAATCGTAACGGTACCATATGTGACCAAGACATTATAGGAGATGATGCAACTGTTGCCAATAAAGTCATTTATAAAAAAAAACGGAAATTGAATATGATGTCGCTTTAGCTTTTTTTCGGTTATAAATCGATTTATTTAAGCTTTAACTAAAAGCAAATGATATTTCATTATGTGTTTTAACTTGATATTTGAAGCACATCCGCGAACAACGTTGTAAACGCCACATTTTTCCAAAACTGTTTTTTGCAGATAACCGTTGGCCTTACTCTCTTACACAGTTTAAACATCAAATCTACCAAAACTAAATACCTTAACGCCTTCAAAATGGCATAGAAAGTGTCAGCCAGTGGAAGAACATTGCAAGTTACTAACAAAATGATGAAGCCGAAATAATAATTTTGCATAAAAGTTTTTATTATCATTATTTGTAATAATAGGAAAAAAAATGTTAAAACAAATAATGCTGCCTATCAAAAAACGTTTTTTTGCTCTCCTGAAAAACTATTATTTTGTAACTTAAAACGTTATTCGCGGCTGTGCTTCATTTGTTGTCCATAATTTATTGTGTACTATTAAACCGTTTTGTTAATTACAAATTCTGGAAAATTTACAAAACCTTTTGATCAAACATGTATATCGTCATCTTTAATTCAAACGGACGTAACTACACAAAAATTCGATATTTGATTTATTTTTATTGTTTTTTGTTCGTTTTATACAGTACAATACATGATTTTGGGACTCTTTTAGGACAATTGCACCTGAAAGTACGTCCAAAAATAAGAACTTCTGCATCATTAGTTTGCATTAATAGTTTAATGTTCATACGATTTTTTTTTTTTTTTTTTTGCTCAAAGTAGATTTTTATCACTTTTTCTTTATCTCGGTTTACCGTACGGAATATCTCTTTTGTGCCTAAATGATGCAGAAGTTCTTATTTTTGCAATTGTCGGAATTGAGTCCCAAATCAATGAGCTGAAAAATGGTGTAACGTGTTATTAAACTACAAGTTCACGCAACTTTTTGGATCCTTGCGATCAAAAACGTCGACTTTGTTTAAAAACCCAAACGCTAAGAACACCATTGATTCTGTAAAGTTTGCATTTAAGGTGACGATATGCATAATTTTAAAGGGAATGAATGTGTTCTTAAATTTATATTACTTTGACTTAAAGATTTATTATCTTAATAATGTATTTAAGAAACGGAAAGTTGAACACAATTATATTCTTATGAAAGAAATGTTAGCCTCAGTGTTTAAAATAAACAATTGTACCAAATGAGTGCCGCTAGTACCACGCTACCATTGAACATCAAAATATCGGGGTTTTCCAATGAAACGATCAATTATTGCAAACCAAATTTCCCGATCGCATAATTTCACGAACATCAGCTGTTAAGTGGCCAGCCAAATCGTGTGATTTAAATGGATTGTTTTTTGTGGGCTGTGTTGAGAATAGAGTCTATATATGGGCATTTCCACAGAAAAGCTCTCTTTTTGTCGCGTCACTTCACCTAGCAATTATTCTTGTATTTTAGAACCACGTTGTTAAAATTTTTCCTCTCTTTCACTAAATGAAAACCTAGTTGCGCTCTACACCCAAATGCAAAAAAGTAAATAATATTTTCATTATTCTTTGAGAAAAAATTAAAAATGGTTGGTGACGTTACGTGACAAAAAGTAGACATTTCTGTGGAAATACCAATATGCCAAAAAGTGATTAAAAACTTTGATGAAAGAATCGACCTCGTCAGCGTGCTCTTGGTGGATATTTGCCAAATATCATTTTTCATTCATAATTGCCAAACTTTTCTCTTCGTAGTACAATAAAAATTTGAATCATCTTCATCCACATTTTTTGTTTTATTTTAATTTAGAAAACAAAGTTCTTGTTGAAAACCCCTTTATATCAAGTACAATTGTACCAAAGTATCCATCTCTGTCTCATACTCTTCCACTACACACTTAAAAGTTAACAAGCATTCATACAAACAAATAAAATGAGCATAAGCTGATCACGTACACCCTTGTGATTGATTGTTGTTGTTTAACTGTTTTGTGTTTGTTGTTAACGTTTGTTATTGTTTTGTGTGTGTGTGTGTGTGTGTGTGTGTGTGTGTGTGTGTTTTTGTCTGCATAAGTTTTTGTTGTTTAGTTTTTTCTACTTGTAATAACCTTTTTAGTTCCTGATAAATAAACTTACGAAATGTATTAATTTTTAATACCCCCAACTCAATAGTGCTGATGTGTGTTAACACTAAAAATTATTGGTCCTAAGCCCACCTTTTAGTATTCCGATTTCACTAATTCTATTTAAGTATCAATTCATATTTACATAAATATAGTTTTTCATATAATTTTATTTTTATTTGACATGAAAAACATAAATTGATATTTAAATAAATTGGTGAAATTGGCCATTAAAACAACTTTTGGCTGGTTGTTAACCTTGTGCGCAAAGTACAGGGGGGCTACTTTCTATTGCGATACGAAAGCAATTTCGATGCGAAAGCTAAATGCCAACTTGGTACTCTCTATCACTTTCGCAAATTTTTTGAAAATGAAGCAATACTGGCATTTAAAATGAAAGATGGCGCAGATTGACAGTAATGAAACGCTAAAATATGTAAAAATATTTAAAATTGGAAAATTTAAATACACTAAAAAGTGATGATTTGCGAAAAGAAACAAAATTAATAGATGCGAAAGGCAAATACGCAAACGTATTAAAGATCGCTAGATTTGCTACCATTTTCTTTCGCATCGCAATAAAGTATAGTCCACCAGGTCCCAAACTTGGTACATACATTTAAATTGTTACAAGTTCAAAGCCTACGATGTGAATCGATCCATAATTTCACATGGCCTCCATACAAACTTCTTTCCGGAACAGAGTCTTTGTGGCCATAAACTATCTTGGTATTCAGATTAATTTTGGTCCAAACTTATTCCTTTGCAATCTTAATCATCTTACTAAATTTTATTTATCTCTAAAATAGCTTTTAATGCCATAATATCCTTTTAAATATTGTTATTTACGAAAGCCACTATTCTAGAGTTATTTGTTCTAATAAGTATCTTTAATTCAATAGCTTCAATAGTTTATTTATTATTAAGTAGAATATAAAAAAGTTGAAAATTGTGGATGAGAAAAATATGAAATAAATTGATGTTGCTTTCTTTTGTCTTCCACCGGCTGAATAAAGAGGTAGGATGAGACGGACATTTATACTTGCCAGAGAGAGTTGTTTCACTCTCCCACACTTTGTTAACCTAATAACATGATTTTGTTCTGGTGCATCCATGATTGTCCATGGGTCCCAAATGAAAATTTGTCTTAATTGCTGTGGTGTAGGATATCAAATGGTCGGGCTTGAGCGACAATACTTTCTAACTTGATTCATTATGGTTTTTTTCCGCCTGTCCTCCTACAAAACTATATTTTATTATATTTTTTTTTTCTTTAAATCCATGAAAATTTTTTTTTGAAAGCAGGGATAACCAATATCGTACCAATGAACTTTTAAAATCGTACTTTTTCAGCCCCAATAGTACTAAATCTTTTTGAAAAAATGTTTTTAATTTATTTTTAAAAACATAAATATAATACAACAAAAACAAAAGGTACTTAATTTAATTATACATAATAATAGGATGGGTAAAATTTTTTCGCGTCAAAAGCACATCGCGATTCGATCCCCGGATTTTTCAAAATAGTTAGTATTCCAAAATATTTAAGAATAGAGAGAGGTAAACAAATTGTATTTGATCTGGCCAGACCTGTATCATGCAGTTTTTAGGGTCACGAAATCCATTAAGTTTTATTGTTGATTGCGGCCAGAAAGCGTTTTCATACACTTTTTAGAATTTATCGTCTTTTTCTCAAAATGCAATCTCGATTTTCAAGCGAAAATGAAATTTTTAAGCGTTTTAAAATTATGAACATACGAACATCTTCGGATTGCTTTTCCAAATTTATTGTGTTTACAATTTTTAATATGTACTACAGAAACAGGAAAGGAGTAGAAAGTCCGAATATAATAAAATTTAATTAAGCACTTGTAAAATCTCCTTCAAAATAATTCGGAGTAAAATAATAATGGAGTGGGTTACCACTGTTCCAAACTTCTGTTCATTATTTCTTTAAGTGACAACCATCTTGTTGACGAATATTTGAAAATATTATGAGTTCGTTCCAAAATAATCTTGAATTGAGAGGAGTTCGTCCATTCTACTATGTAGAACTTTTGCAGAAGTGGTTTCCTATATCCTTTAAATACTTGTCAATATCATCATACTTAATTTAGAATGTGGCGTAAGCAATCGTTTAATGAACAAATGCAAAAATCTATTCACAATAGCCGAGTTCAGTGTTTGTTGCAAATGCTTTTGCAAAATATCATAGCTGTTTTGTTAAATCCAACCACAAAAAATAGAGTTTCCCTTAGATTTCATTTCTGGCGCCCTATGCTGCAGTGGGAGTTAAAGGAACATATATATATATATATTAGATTTCATAAAAAAGCTACGAAATTTTGCATTTTCGCAAGACTATTTGCACCAAACAATAAACTCCGCTTATATTTATTGGACAGTAAATACTAGTTGCCATTTTATATGTATTATAAATATGTAGGCTTGAAAATTTTTGAAATAGTACCAAATGAGTCACGGGGGTACCAGCGTACTTTTTAATTTTGAATGGTACCAAAAAAAGTACAATTAAACCACCTTTATCAACCCTGGTTGAAAGAAATAAATAAAAAAAAACCGCTTATTTCTTTTATTTTATTTATTTTGCTACTCCTACATTCCAGTATTTACAATTTAATTATTCACATATTTTTTTATACCCTCCACCACAATTAGTTGTGAAGAGGGTATATTAAGTTTGTCATTCCGTGTGAAACTTTTTTATTATTCATCTCAGACCCCATAAAGTATATATATTCTGGGTCCTTGAGTAATTCTAAGTCGGTTTAGCCATGTCCGTCTGTCTGTCCGTCTGTCCGTCTGTTGAAAACACGCTCACTTTCGAACAACTCAAAAGAAATGAACAAACTTGGTGCCAAATTGCTTGTAGTTATCCTAAGCAGTTTGGGATTGAAATCCAGCAAAATCGGTTCAGTAGGACCAGAGCTATGAATCAAAATGTGGAAACACCACCTAAAAAAATTGATAATTTTGTTACAAAAAATAACATAAATGCTGGAAAAAGGCACAGAATGAGATAAGATTTCGCAAAAATTTGTTTTATTTGACTGGAAATCACGCTGTTAAATTTCGTGAAGATCTGTCCATAATTTACCCTAAGCCCAATATAAACACTACTCCGGGAAAACAGTTTAGTCGCCTAAAACCATAATTAATAACAAATCGTCACAGTTTAAGATAATAATAACATCATACAGATATAACTCCTTAAATATTCGAACTGTCGGTGGAGGGTATCAAAGATTCGGCACAGACGAATATAGCACTCTAACTTGTTTTTATTATTTTCATTTGGGCAAGTTGTTTATGGAAATGACATTTAATGCATAAATAATTTGTTTACAAAAGCGCCAACATACACATTGTACATACATATATAATTTCTACATTCAATTTAATTTTTATATTATATACATAGTTTTTTCTCTCTCATTATTTAAAAGCTTTCCTTAGAAATATGTGTAAACTTTAATTGAAAAGTAATTGTTTCTATATAATAAATGAATTGCAAATTGCCAGTGTGTGTTAAAATTAATTGGTTGTGATGAATAGTGTTTATGAAATTAATACTTGCAATTTGAAAAGTTCCCATGGGCTATAAACTATAAATTGTTAAAGAAACTTTATAATAAAACATTTAGAAAAGGGTTATAATTTTCTAATGAAATATTGATGGGAAAGTTGAATAAAAAAGGGTTTGGCAAAAACGATAATCTATATATATAAAATAGAATGTATGTATGTATGTATGTATGTATGTATGTATGTATGTATGTAACGTATGGACTCCAAAACGGCTGGGCCGGTTTTGATGAAATTTTCAGGAAATCTTCAACATATTCAGGCGGGTGACACTATGAAGTCTGATTTTTTTATTTTCGGTCTGAGGGCGAAGGGCGGAGGGGCGTGGCAAAATCCAATTTTTTTATTGCACCACCAATGACATCTATATAATTGTGACGATTTTTTCTTTAAAATGATCGCCATGGTCCAACTTAGATTTATACGAAAAGAAAATTTTGCACCTCCCTTTTTTACGCCCACTTTTTTCGAATTACCTAAAATAAGAAAACGGCTCCATCGATTTGACAAATTTTTCTTTTAAATGTTCGTATTAATCCATTTTAAGTTTTGATCGAAAGAAAACTTTACCACGCCTACTTTTACGCCCACTTTTTCTATTAAGCGCATAACTTGAGAACGGCTTGAACGAGTTGGATGATTTTTTCTTTAAAATGATTACCATGGTCCAACTTAGGTTTTTACGGAAAGAAAATTTTGCCCCGCCCACTTTTTTCGATTTACCTAAAATCAGAAAACGGCTCCATCGATTTGACTAATTTTTCTTTTAAATGTTCGCATTAATCCATTTTACGTTTTCATCGAAAGAAAAATGTACCACGCCTACCTTAACGCCTACTTTTTCTATTAAGCGCATAACTTGAGAACGGCTTGACCGATTTGGACGATATTTTCTTTAAAATCATCGCCATGGTCCAACTTAGGTTTTTACGGAAAGAAAATTTTGCACCGCCCACTTTTTCCGATTTACCTAAAATCAGAAATCGATGGAGCGATTTGACCAATTTTTCTTTCAAATGTTCGTATCTTTTTAACGGATTTTAAAAATCGAACGCAAATATTTTGCCTAATTTGGACAGGACAACGTCTGTCGGGTCAACTAGTAACGAATAAATAGAGAATTATTTATTATAAGCTTTAACGTCCAATTTCACCAAGTGCAGTTAAAACTAACTATTACTTCGTTAATTATAACCGAGCTTGGTGAAATTGGCCGTAAAACTAATAATTTCATATATGATAAAATTTTAGAAAGCTTTTTTCCACAAAATATTTTTAGTAATGTTTTCTTGTCAAAAACGGTTGAAAAACTTATTTTCTAAAATCACTTAAAACGATATTTCCAGAGTCCTGGGATTCGGAAAAAGCGAATATTCACCACTGTGAAGAATAAGCGAAACAAAAATGTTCTCTAAAAGTTTGAAAACTTAAGATTAAAGTAAACGTTCACATTAACGAAGTTTTCGCGAAGATATAGCGAACTTTAATTTGAGTAAGTAAGCTAAAAAAACGTGGTTTTCGCCTTCTCTTTGCCAAATCCTTATAAATGATATAGCGCTCTTCTTTTAGCGAACAAAAATCATTAAATTAAAAATTGCCTCTCGCAAAAGAAGTTAAGACAAATGTACAGGTTTTTTGTTTAAAACGCACTCTTTTTTTAGAAAAACACAAAATTAAGAGAGAAAGACACAAAAGCTTCGCTATCGAACAATTGCAAAACTATTATAAACGAATGTTTAGCGAATTTTAAATCGAATCTATAAAACTATTTTTAGCGAATATTTAGTGATATCGTTAAAGTTGTTCGTTATAGACATTGCCAAAAGATCGTTTTTAGTATTAAAGCAAACCTTCGAAATCGAAGAATTTGCTGCCACAAACTGAGCGACGTGTGAACTCTTTGAGTTCTTTTTCGTTTCACTAGCAATAGTCGGTCTCGAACGAATATTATTTTTTGCCGTGGTCAAGCGGGTTGTGGTTTAAAAAAATGGCGACACTAATGTGTGTGTATCACTGTTGGGATCTGACAATTCTTAAATTATAACGTCTCAATGGCAAAATTGCACCATGGCGACATAAATTGTACCAAATTTTCGCTATAAAATAAAAAAGAATGCATATGTATGTAGTAACTCATAACACTTTTCCATTCAATAATAAAAAATATAAAAAAAAAAAAACAAGTAAAAAAGTATTGTCGGTTAAGAGCGACCATTTGATAGCCTATACTAGAGTATATCAATACAAATTTTCGAGAGTGTACCTTATTTGGGACCCACCCGGACTGAGGGACATTTAAATCGGCTTATAAAGTGATATTGATTCGATCGGTATACTAAAAGGTGGGTCTAAGACCAATATTTTTTGCGTTGCACAATTAAGCACAAACGCAATACCCTCTTCACTATTGTTGTAACGGTATACTAAATAAAGAAGAGGCAACAATATCTCTTTTTCGCATTTTTTTTTTTTTTTTTTTTTTTGTCAAAGGCAGACAAAAGTGTAGACAGTGTCACCAAAACAATCGACAAAAGTGGCGATTTGAAGACATTTAATGCCAGGCCTTCCTACAGGGATACGAGTACATATCGCTCATTTGCTGCAAGACCGGCATAACTCAAAAAATGAAATTTTGGAGTTAGAGATGCAGAATTGTTCGCTTTGTTTTTCTTTATATTGTGTATTTAATTCATCTTTATATCTTTTATACTTTTTTTTGTGTCTTTTTTTTCTAAGTAGTTAGAACAAATCGAAAAATTTAAATGCGTTTATCTCGAAATGGATTTTTTTGAGTTATGCCGGTCTTGCAGCAAATGAGCGATATATTTATGTATGTATGAATTTATCATCATGAACACAAATTTAATGCAATTTTGATAGTTCTGGCCAAGGTGTATGTACCAGTGTACCAATAAAGTTTCGATTGTACCAAATTTCGTACAATTGTACCACAAATCCCATCAGTGGTGTGTATATGTTTTTTAAGATATCTGAAAAAACAAAGCGTTGGGGCTTCTAAACAATTGTTTGCTGAAATAGACATCAATGCCTTTAGTGACAAATAAAGAATTTATCGTAGAAAAAAATATGTTTCCTGCATTAATTAGGGTTAGCGAAGAAGCTAACAAATAGTGGGTATCAATTGTTACAGCTTAAGGTGGCTGGAGAAAGCGACATGTATGATCAATGTGACATACACTATCACTAGCACGATTGGTGTATAGAGTGAAAATGCCAACCATTTCGCCAGTCACTAATGACAATGGTTCTTTCTTATACCACTGGGATTGTATTCAAACTTATACATATTGGTGCATATTCATAAATTATTACTAAGTGTTGACATTTTTAAGTACCTAATTAAGTAATTCACAGATGATTACTTTCTGCATAAAAAGTTTACACTTAATTATAGGTAAAGCTGTAACTAAATGCCAACTAACTAATACATTCAAAGAACAGCTGATTGATATCATTTTATAATTTATGTTGCATTTCTATGTTGCAATATTGAATAAAAACTGTTTCATTCCTATTCAGCACAATTGAATAAAAATAAAGTTGAGTTCTATTTAATGGAGTTTATTTAAGTAACTTATCATCTAACAATGACGTGACACAAAAAGTAAATATACATGAGCAAGAAGAAAGAATAAAAACGGAAGTAGGCAGTTGCTGTTTTTCTGCTAGTTTGCCATATTGTTATTATCCATACGTACAGAGATGTTACCATATTAAATAGTGGTTACTTAGATACTACAATTTATTTCAAAAGTACAACATTTTTGAAGTGGTTATAAAAAAAAATAAATGGAAAAAATTATAAGAGATATTCAAATAATATCTGATTAAAACATGGCAAAAAACAGTTAAGTCGTTTAAAACACGCTGCAATCCATTTTAAATGCAATTCTGCTGCAGCCAAAAAACATCAATACAAAACAAAATAAACTAGAGATGTGTTCTTAGTCGATAAAATTCTATTGAGTATTTTTATTTTTACAAGTCCTTATTTTACTTGATTTATATACTATTATAACCAAAACATAACCTTTTAAGAATTTGTGTTAATTCTTTAAAGATCAAAAAATGGGTTTTTGATAGTTTGATAAGCTTTTTAATTAATCGTTCAAAATAATATCGACATTTAATTTTCTCTACATGCCAATATGCATGGTTGCATTTCATCTATCAGCTGAGAGCTGTTACTACGTTAGTTATGAATTGTGAATAAGATTTACAACTATCTATGAACTATTTTTTAGTTTCTGTTTTGTTTGTTACAACTTTAGTTATGATTTCTGAATATGCGCCATTAAGTATTAGTTTTTTGTCAAAGCTTTTATATACATATTCGAATAAAATTTATTTTTTACAACTAATGTATTGTAGGGGAAATTTATTCAACGTGTAGAGAAAAATTTGGATTTTTATTTTTTCGAAAAACCCACTGGCAACACCGATTGTACCACAGTGTGATGAATTATCACAATTATTTTGTTTTATCGCTAAAAATACGCCAAAACTCAAAAATAAAAATAACGAAAAGTTGCAGTTGCGTTTCACTGGCTGTTCTCTAGGCCTTAATCGAATGTTTTTTCAAAGTCAAAGATTTAACTTCCGTCAAAAGTCCGCCAAAGGTCGATTAAAAAAAACGAAACTCAGCTTCAAAAAGAGGTATTTCAGTATCAAAACTTGGCTTTAATCAAAAGTCATTTTAAACTAAATTTTAACTAAAACGAAATCTAGCACATACAAGAGTTCGAGCTAAATCTAAGTAGTAGGTTTTGTCAAGATTTTCCATACAAAATCAAGCCTACCTCGTGGCCTGAATTTGGCAAAATCTTCTCAAATCTACTCAGTTCCAAGAGATGCAACTATGAAATTTTTAATAATGGACTAAAAAATACAGCACTGTGTACGTAAAACTTGACACCAAGGCGAATTCATTACAGGTTACCTCGGTACTACAACAAGTTAAAATCATACAAAAACCACAAGCAATTTGTTTTTGAAAAATCATTGTACAATGTCAAAAACATCAACAAAGATAATAAACACAATTTTGACAACCAACAGTTATTAAGCTGAAAAAAAGTTATCAGCAGGAATTTTAAGACCACCTGTAATGAATTCGCCCTGCTTGACACTTAAGCTCCCATGCGTTCCGATCAATATATTTGTCTGGAAAAATGGTTTTTTATATTGACTTTGACGTTTTTCTTATGAGAGAGATAAGGGATAAGCTATTCCTGTGCGCATTTTACTGGTTGCTTAGGCCAGATCATCAATCAAAAAATAGTTATAATTAAAAATGATTTTATTATTTTTCATTCATTTTCTTTAACACACTTTTAGAAAACAATTCAATATAAGTAGTTTGATAGTTGTGTTGCCATTTTGTATATTTTTTTACATCTCCCTGCAGATAACGAGACTAGTCCATACATGCATGAAAAGAGTAGTCCATTAAGGAGTAGGAGTACTCCAAAACTACTCCAAATATGTGGGTAAAAGGTGGTCCATTTACCATTACGATGTCTTAGGAGGGGACCATATAACCCACCGAAGTAGTCCCTAAACTACTCCATGGAGTAATAAAGTGGGATAGTTTAAAAGTACTACAGTACTTAAGTTTAAGTAGTTTAAGCATTTTTATTTTTCATTTCTTACCAATCGCCTTTTATGGTGTGTACTGTTGTAGTCTATTATTGCTATTATTAAATAAATTTACTTTTTTTTAAATTTTTTTACCTTTTTCCACAAATTTCACAAACTTTCACTTTTAAATAAACAATTAATAATGGACACCATCAGGGCTACCAATGTGTAATACTGTAAACTATAGAAAAGTATACATCATGCAGTTGTTGGCAGCACTGCATGTTAATTTCTTATAACATGGTCCATACTACAGTTCATTGGACCATGTTGTAAGTACCCTGCAAATAATATTGGTCCACCTGATCCATTTTGATAAAATGGACTACTCCATGGAGTAGTTAAAACGTGTTTGTAGTGAGACGACAAGTCTTCGTTTTTTAACGACATGCTTTCGTTTTTAAACGACTTCAAAACTAATCCTCTTGAGTATACCATGGAGTAGTTTTAGAACTACTCCTTTGTAGTCCAAAGCTGGGTTATGTGGTCCTCCCCAAGGAAATCGTAATGTTAAATAGACCATGTTTTTTCCATACGTTAGGGTTACTTTTGGACTAGTCCTAGTCCCTTTTGGACTACTCTTACACGCGTGTTTGGACTGGTCCTATTATGTGCAGGGTAGTCCATTTAAGCCACAATGGACCATGTAGTCCAATTTTATCTGTAGGGCTGTAAGCCATATAGTAGCTTTGTTTTTCTAAACAAATTTTCCGAAATGGGTGAATCGTTCTGCAGAGCACTCTCAGTAAAAAAATTATTCACCGCATTTACTGCAAGAATGAATGCACCTTAGGGCAGAAAAAATTATACTGCGAGAATATGAAAATTAGTTAATAAATTACAACACAAAAAAAGAACTCATTTACAGCAAACTCACTTTCTTAAAAAAAACCGTGGAGTGCTGAGAGACTCCCTTGCTAAAGCTTAAATATGACGTGACATACACATAATGCCACAGCCGTAACGCCGAATTTAGAAACCAAAATTGAATTGGTTTGTATGGTATGTTTATGTCGTTTTGGTAATACAGTGGTTATGGTTAAACAGTTTTGTTATGTCACGTCTAATTGCACCTTAAGTTTAAGAAAACAATGCTGCAAACTATATAGATTTCAAGGAATATTTCAAATTAAATCTTAGTGATTTCGATGCAATGCAAATGCGCTATAAGCTTAAACGAAAGGTCGTTTCAAGGTCAAACGACTTAGCTAGAATTAGATTAAAAATACAAACTCCTATCTTAGAACTTCTTAAAGAGAAAACTTCACTCTCATCTTCGATATGTTTAAAGTTTAAATTAATCTTTGTCAGCATTACAAACATATTTCTATATACAAAGTTATTTTATAATTTACAAACATATTTCTTTTGTCATCAAAACTGTAAATTTCCCCTTCTCCTTAACACATTCTGTTAACAACGCATTTTAATTTAATCAAATAAATTATACATTCCATTTTATTTTAATAAAACTTCCCCTATTTAAATTTAGCATAAATTAATCTTAAATGCTGGATGGAGTTTTATAAATAAGCGTATTCATCCAAAATTAAATCTTATGATGAAAAAGCTTTTATAATTTTAAAGTAACAAAAGGGAAAAGTAAACTTAATTTCAGAGTCTAGCACAATTTAATATTCTGTTAACAGACAACATAAAATCTTAACACGAATGTCATAGATTTTGTTAAACAGACATTTTATTTTTTACATACAGCTGGGGGTTCTGTTAGTAAATTATACAAACGGTTTATGGCAATCTTTTTTAGAGTTGACAAAATTTTTGTTGATTTAAATTGATTTTTTTTTTTTTGTATTTTACAAATAAAAATTCAAATATTTCCATAACAAAATGTTTTTTTTTTTTTTTTTTTTTTTTTTTTTTTTTTTTTTTTTTTTTTTTTTTTTGTTTAACAAATATTTGTCTGGCTTATCATTTTTCCTGGAATGAAATGAGTTGGCATATATTTTATACAAAGGAAAAACCTCTATATCCTTCATCACTAATTTTATCATTTCAAAAAAAAAAACATGGATGATTTTTTTTCTCTTATTGAATTTATCTTTGTTTCAATGTTTTCCTCATTTTTCTCATGTGAATGTTAGTCAAACAATAATGATACATGTTTTTTTTTTTTTGATTGTTTGTTTTCGAAAAATCTACAAAAATGACAATACAAAAATGACTTAAGCAAACGTCATGTGTTTTATTGAAAGCACTTAAAATTCGAAGAAGAGTTCACGGAACAGTTTGAGTCAGATGAATTTGGATATTTATATGCTACAATTGTTGTTGTTTACTCTAAAGCTAACAAATAAGAGCTAAGAATAGGGTGTTCAATCGACTAATAATTGTTCGATTAATCTCAACAATTTTAGACGATTAATTGTTCGAATAATTTAAAATTGCTTTTTTCGATTAATGGATTAAGCGAAGAATTTGCACCGATTAATCGAATGATAACAATATATAATATTTCTGTTAAATGTATAATTTTTATAAAGTTAAGTCGAATAAACAAACAAAATGTATGTGTCCGTTGGAATTAAAAAAAAAAGTCATGTTTAGTGAGTAATTTAGGCCCTTATTATATAAAACGCAACGCCAAAGAATTACATTGAAAGTAAAAACAAAGTCATAAATATTTTGTAATTTTGATGTTGCTTTCTACAGAGATTCATGTACCGTTTTAAAATTTTCAACGCCCAAGTAATGAGGCGTTAATTTATTGGCGTTGCGTTGCGATTAACAAAATTAGGGCCTTAGTCTGTGTTCATACGGCTCATGTCTTATTGACAAGATTGCTACTTTATAGGCGAGAGGGACGAGGGGAAAATAAACGAGTTCACAGATGCATGTACTGTCTTTACGTTTTGCTTTCTTATTCATTGTTTAATTTTGTTTTTGTTTTCAATATCAAATAAAACAAAATAAAAAACATGTCGTCAACATGACATGAGTCATTTGAACGCCAATTCATGTTCAAAGAAGAAAAAGGAAGAGTTTTGTCAATAAGACATGAGCCGTATGAACGCAGACTTAGCTTATATTTTTGTTACATTTTTTCAACATAATTCAATAATTCATTTCACAAAAGAAAATCGACGAAGGTATGTTAACTCAAAGATTTATATACATTTATCGGGTATGTTCTAGAAATCGAAATGAAGTGAGAATGAAATTTAATTTAAATTCAATTATTTACGAAATAAACTTGGTTTTTCGTGGTTTTAAGTGTTGTTCATGCAAAATAATAGATACTTAAAGAATGAAGTAGATAAAATGGAATATTTTTAGGAACTTTCATTACAGGGTCGTTTTTAAAATTTGCTTTATTTGAAATCCACTTCATTTTGATTTCTAGAACACGCCCGTACATTTTAACAAAATAGTTCATGCGTTTCTCTAGAGGAAATTATTTGAAGAAGCATAGCGGATAGAGGCATAGAGGATGGAATGTCCGTGAAAAGTATCAAAAAATCCAAAGTTATATTGACTCTCTTAAAATTTAAGTGCCTGAAAATGAAGCAAAAATTTGGAGCTACATTTTATTTGAACAAGAATGTTTATTTACTCAATAACTAATTTATAAAATTTCAGATTAAGGATTATTCGATTAATCGATTAATTTTCAAATTTTATTCGTTTAATCGTATAAGTAAAAAATGCAAATATCGATTAATCGTTTAATCAAACAAAAATAAAACCCAATTAATTGAACACCCTACCTAAGAATTTGCCAAAAATTAAGCATTTCTAAACGGAGCCGCCAATAGCTTCGGTCTTCTCAGAGCCAAAACTTATCCCTAATTTTTGGAAAGTTTCAAGTCGTAACTAAGCTTTAATTCTAGCTGCCGTATTCATAAAAATTTTGAATGGATTTGAAATTTGTTTTAAGAAAAATTTTTTTGAAAATTTTGCCTTAAAAAAAATATCAAACTTATTTTATTTTTTTGGAATACGGCAATAGATATTTAAGAAATTAAAACTTAGTTTTCATCTAAAGCTTTTAAAGACTCAAATACTTATTTTAAGCTAAGATCTTCTTTAAATCAAAACTTTAATTTAGTTTAGTTTAAATGTTATACAGTAAGAACTTAGCTTGCAGCTTGGGTAGTTTTAGAGTCAAAACCTTAAGATTCTTTGAGTTAATATTTGGCTTTCATACCAAATTTTGAAACAAAACTAAATTTAATTTGAGGTTAAATTTAAATATGTATGTTCCATAAAAAGAAACAAATTTTTCATCAATTAAAGCACTAATCCAAAAAAAAAAAATTTATCAAGTGAATAAGACGTTTAATCAAGTGAATTAAAAGTTTAATTGACACTATTCATTTTTTATACTCGTGCAAATTTAATTAATATCAGAAATTTTTTAATTGAAAAAAATTTTTAATTTTTTCTGTATAACAATCAATAAGACTAGACAACAAGGTTTTGGACTGGAGCAACTAAATATCTTTTCTAGGAAAATTTGGTGGGCTGAAGTTTAATCTGTAATTGGTTTTTCTCTTCGGCTTAGTACTCTGTTCCAACTTGCGAAAAATGTTGAGCAATATTGATTATTTCACACGAAAATTTTGTCATGTATCAATATTGTCTATCTGGCGGTTTTTCAAAACTTAACGTTTTCATTAGTAGCAAGTATACAACATTATTTGCGAAGGTAAACTAAAACCATAGTTGCGGGTAGTGCACTAAATTTTTTCGCCTTAAATTAACATTGCACTCTCATTAAATTAAATTGCAAAAAACTAGTTTTTACTATTATTTACCAGCATAAGTGATGATTGGTATTTTAGCACTTACAAAAATAAATTGGTATTGCAAATTTTGTCACTATCACTAACTGTGATTAAATGCATAAAATCTGCACTCAATTCCAATATGTAATTCAAAATTTTAACTTGCAATCAAAAAGCTGTATACAGACATATATATATATATATATATATATATATATATATATATATATATATATATATATATATATATATATATATATGTCCTTTATTTATTTAAATACAATATAGATACAGTGATATAACATAAAAATACTTAAATAAATTGTTCACGAAGAACATAGGGCGTCAACGAATTCTCTCCATCTAATTCTGTCTCTGGCAAGTAGTTTAATTTCGCTCTAGGATATTCGAGCTGATTCATATTCGTGTCTTATGCATCTGATCCATGTATTTCGTGGTCGGCCTGGTTGTCGTTGACCTTGAGGGTTCCACTAAAGTGAAGCTCTAGCAATATCACTTGCAGGTCGCCTTAAAATATGACCGATCCATGTCCATTTACGTCTCCGTATATCAAATTCGATGGAACTACAATCTGCCAGATTCCAAAGATCCTCATTGGATATCCAATTCGGCCAGTATACACGTAATATCTGTCTCAGGCACCGATTCACGAACGCTTGAATTTTCTTCAAGGTCAGTTTTGTAAGGCTCCATGTAGTGCAGCCATATAGTAGGACAGATTTAACGCTACAATTGAATATCCGTAACTTCGTTTTCTGTGAAATGTTGTAAGCGCGCCAAATTTTGTACAATTTTAGGAACGCACCACGGGCCTTGTTGATTCGGTCACCAATATCGGCTGCAGAGCCACCGTCTTTCGCAATTTTACATCCCAAGTAGTTGAATGATTCAACATCTTCCATAATCGTACCATCAACAATAAGTGGTGACGAAATATTGGTACCAATACGCATCAGCTTTGATTTTTTGAAGTTAATTCTCAGTCCTACGTTTTTGGCATTTTCGGAGAGTCTATTTATCTTTGCTTCAATATCTTCAAATCGGTGGGCCATAAGACATATGTCGTCGGCGTAGTCTATGTCATTAAGGTACTCCATCATGTTCCACCGGATGCCAGTAGGAGCCTCCATGTTGGTTTTTTCCATAACACAGTCTAACAGAAGAATGAATAATGTAGGGGAAAGGATACACCCTTGTCTAACGCCTGCAACGTTTGTGTACGGTTGGCTTTCTCTTCCGTTGAATCGGACCTTGCACTCGGCGTCTTTGTACAGCTCGCGTATTAGGGTGACGATTTTTTCAGGTATTCCTTTACCAATTAATGCAGACCACATAGAACTTCGGGTTACTGTATAAAAAGCACGTTCAAAATCTACGAAAAGCAGGTATAGGGGTGTGTTGTACTCTGCCGATTGTTCAATAATTATGCGTAGAGTATTGACGTGATCGACACATGATCGTCCAGGCCTAAAACCAGCTTGTTCTTTACGCACAATTTGCTCAACAGCTGATGAAATCCGCTGTTGTATTAAAGTTGCCATCACTTTCCCTATTGAGTTAAGCACAGTATACAAACATAATATCACTAAAATTCAAAAAAAAAAATTAAACCATGCATGCACATGGTTTTCTGATGATATGATATGATGATGTATCAAACTAAATGAAATTCTGCCAATAACGGAATAATTCTTGGATTAAATCATGAAAACATAAGTTTTCCATTTTAAGTTGTGTGCAATATTTTTAGTCAAATAAGTGAATAAATAAGTGAAGAAGAAAAATTGCAATATGGGTAAATCTAAAGTGTTGAACGTGACAGTCGTACGTATCAAAAATGCAATAACATTTTAAAAATCAATTATTTTTACGTTCTCTTTACCCTTAAATTATAGCACTAAGAAAGTTCTGTTATCTACTAATTTTTGTTCTTTTATTTAGTGAGTTATGCAGAACCATATTTTTAGGTACCTATTACTTTAATGTTTTTAGTATTTTTTCTCAATAAATATGAAAATACCTACATACATATGAAAAAAAATAAAATTTCACATGTTACCCTGTAGTAAAAAAATAGTCAGTTGCAAAAAACACTAACTATAAATTAACTTTTTTTTAAATGACTACAAATTGATTTAAATCTCATGCAGATATCAACCAAAAAGGCACACGTAAAACACAAATAAAAGCAAAACAAGCAAAACAAGCATGCCATGAAGTCAAATGAAAAAAAAATATACACAAACATTTTTAAATAATTAAAAATTAAATCAATACAAATCTGTTTATGTACTAGCAATTATGTGGCGTATTTATTTCAGGACTATTATACATCATCATTTAGGGCAGTTTAATGCAAAATTTTCTTAAATAATTATTTCTATATCAAAATACTTATAGATATACATATACTTATATGTATGTTCATATGTACATATATTTTTTTGACAAAAATTATTTAAAATTTAAATAATTTATTATAAACTGACAATACTTTTAATTAATTACAAATAGGTTGAAAAATAAGTAGTTAGTAGTCAGTTAAAAAGTCATGCAAAGATGGCCAATTGACTACTGCCTATGACATGCCTATGTTAAAATAATGAGTCGTCGACAAGGAAAAAAGTCACTTAATCCACTAGATGTGGTTATAAAAAAGCCAGTTTGAAGTTAGTTATAAATGAGTTTGACTTCCTACAGGGTAGATTAAAAACTCTATCACTTTTTAACATATGTATGTATGTGAGCAAATTTTACACTTAAGCTTGGTCATTATCAAAATCAAAATATTTTTCAATTATTCTTCGATAATTCATACCTAAAGGCTCAGTTAGGCGAACGTTGCTGTACCCGTAATGTACCGCACCGTACTGTAAGCATATGTTTTCCCATACTTAAACAAAAAGCAATAGTATACATAAAATAAAACACACAGTGATGGGAATCAAAAATGTTCAAATGGTGACCGTTGTGCAGAAAAGGTACCACGTGATTTAATTGGTATTAAAACCAGGGCTGTGGAGTCGGAGTCGGAGTTGAAGAGTCGGAGTTGAAGTTTTTGTACCGGAGTCGGAGTCGGAGTCGAAGTACCCACAAACACTAATGACTCCGACTCCGACTTATTGGCATTAAAATTTTTTCTAATATTTTTCAAAATAAAAAAATTTTAATGACCAATTTCAGCAATTCTTTTAAAATATCAATTCATATTTAAATATAATTTTTCATATAATTTTATTTTTATTCCACATAAAAAAAACGATTTTTAAACATAAATTGATATTTAAATAAATTGGTGGAATTGGCAATAAGAGGGTCTACTTTTTGAATTTGTGAAGTCAGAAGATAATGACCAGTATACTTTTCATATGAGTAGGGGAGTTAGAAAAATTGAGATAACATCTTATTTTGACAGTTCTTTTAGCAATTTATGAGAAATATATAGATTGTATCGAAGCATGTCCTTTTCTATGTTTTTATGTGACCTAAAATTTCTGTAGCAAAACTCGCTGGTTCACTGTTTGAATTTCGCCAAGATATCCCTAATGAAATAGAGCCGAATTAAGGAAGTTAAAAATTTGTTGTTTTTTATTTATCGTATATTAACAAATATTTTTGTAGCCATGTTCCGATATATGACTTGAAATCTGCTGTAGCTCCTGTGGTGAAAGCATTAAGTAAACTAAATTTTAAGTTCTAACCTTCAAGGTGAATTATAATAGAAAAAAAGGAAAAGGAGCTCGGAAAAATACATGACATTGTTCTAAATTTAATTCCCATCAATCTGGGGGTAAACCCAAAAAATGATTTGAGAATTCTTTTATCTACTCAATTTAGGAAAAATTGGAGAGATAATAAAGACTTGCAATTTCAAATTTCGGTCTTTGACAATAATAATATTGAACTTGGAACGGAAAAAAGCAATGGTGTACTGAAGAAAACGATTTCAATTTAGTTGTTTAAAAATTCATATTTTTTTAACTCTGCAAGCCACATTTTGAAACACGTTGAAAATCGCAAATGATGCTATTTCTGTATTAAAAATTTGCCTTTGTCCGAATATTTTAATGATCCGAATATTTTAATGATCCCAGAAATAATAGAACTTTTTACGGTACGTTTCTCTTCAAAATGTGTTATAAAAATTGTAGAAGTAACAACTGAAGGCGCATCTGCATGTTTTAATAAATATATATTTAATTTTCCTGAGAATGATTAAAAAAGTTGGTCTAAATATTTGACTTAATAAATAAAACAAGACCAAAACGGCAGTGTTTGAATTTATGTATATTAAAAACAAAAGACCTCACTTCACAATTTACAAAAAAGAACTTATGATGTTCTTTGTCTCTACAAATTCTGTGGTAAACAATACTTAGTACACTTGGTGCCCTTAACGTCTTAGCAAATTGGACTTGGCATTGTTTTCAACTTTTCTATCTCGAAAGCTGCATTAGATAGAACTTATGGAAATTCACACATCTATAAATTCCAACAGATGTGAATTGGTGTAGTTTATCTCTTCCCTACACAACTATTGTTACATTTTTTAGCACTGTTTGCATATATTTAATAAATAAATATAACTTTTAAAATATACTAAAGTTTAATGATCCCATACGGTTTGAATCAAAACTCATATCTTTCGAAAGTTCGTAACAAAACTCGGTGGTTCCAAAATTAAATCCATTATTTTTCTATATTACAGTTGGCTTAAAATGTTCAACTGTTGAGTTATTAGTCAAGAATGACATAACACTGTAGAATCAAAAAAGTAGAGCTCAGTTGGTCTATTTAATCGGCCGCTATATGTTTTTCGAGCTTTCCTCCTCATATGTTAAAGATCAATGCGGCACGTTAGAATTAAAATATCGATTTGAAAATTTTACAGAATAATTTTCTTGCTATATTTAACCATTTAAAAGGTACTGAATTAAAAAACAAATTAAAAGAGTTTAAAGTCAAATAAGAACTAGTCTCATAAATAATGATAGGTTAGAGTAGGAGTCGGAGTTGGAGTCGGAGTTGGAGTCGGAGTTGGAGTCGGAGTCGGAGTTGGAGTCGTACTTAAAAAATTACAGCAAAAGGAGTCGGAGTCGGAGTTATAACTATTTCTTGACGACTCCACAGCCCTGATTAAAACAGTATTTTGTGTATGTAAAAAATTTTAATAATTTGATATTTTTATTATAGATTTACAATAAAAAAATTTGTATTTTAGCATATATAAATTTTTAGCATACATATATTGTAAATGTGCATACACCAAACAAGGTTTTGATACCATTTAAAGTTTTTTATATGTTTCACATTTCCATTGTTTGTGTATATGCATTTGTTTATTTTAAACATCTAAACATATGTATATTTGTATATATGGAAATATGTTGTAATGTAAGTTGTTTTGTCGCAATTCCATAGATATACTGAAAAAAAGTACCAACAAAAAAGAGCAAAATTTCCCGCATTCAATATAACATACAAGCCGCCCATCACTGTCTTACAAATGTCACGTAACAACGGCATGAAATTCTATTTTATACAGATTAGTACGTTACAACTACGGTACATTCCATTTCGGTAAGCTCTTGTATTGGTTTTCATATAACAAAAAGCGAACAGCTGATGGATACAGTACAGATACGGTACAGCAACGTTCGCCTAACTGAGCCTTTATTCTTAGTTCTTACCGTCAAAGATTTTTTCAAAACTAATTACTGCAACCGCAAGCAACAGCGATCAAGTCAAAAAATGTTTAAACAGCCAGCCAAGCAACTACATAAAAAAACAAAAAAAAAAATATTACTTACAGCAACAGCTTTTTTTTTAGTGGTTGCTTGGCTGAATGTTTAAACTTTAAGCTGAGAACATACACATAGTGATAGTAAATAAATTATTTACTCTCACTTTTTCTGCTTTTGCTTTTTACTTTTACTGTGTTCTTTTTCTTAAGTTAAGTTAAGCAATTACAAAAGCATTAAAAATAGTCAAGCGAATTCATAAAGGTGACATTTTCGACTCATCTGTTTATTGTTTATTTTTTTGTGTGTATACTGAATGTCAAGCTTTGTTTACATTTTGTGAAAAAATTAATTCAAATTTAAAATTCAATAAAAATTTAAATACATGAAAAAAACTTATTTTAATTTTATAAAATAAAAAAAGTGAATATCTATATATATAAAATTGTAACGTTACTGACTGACTCACTGACTCACTGACTCACTGACTGACTGATTCATCATCGCACAGCCTAAACGCCTGAAGCTAGACACTTGAAATTTGGACCAGAGATTGGTCACTCCCCAAATCCATCCACTAAGACGGGATTTTTGGAAATTCGAATGTTTAGGGGGTAAAAAAGGGTAAAAACGGGAAAATTCGGTAACCTTATATCTCCAAAACTAAAAGAGATACAAAAAAAATTTAATACCTATCGTAGTTCTTTAGAAAAATAAGCGGACAGGTGTCTGGTACTTTTTTGAAATTCGGCCCTATTTGGGAGTAAACGTGTAAAATCTGATTTTTAGTACTTTTTTGACACCCCATCTATCTTTTGAACCAATAAACATAGAAACAAAGTTAATACCGCATTCGAAACTTATCAAAAAAATACGAATATAAATTTGGTACTTTTTCGAAATCCGAACATTTAAGGGGTAAAAATCGTAATTATTTTTGGTACTTTTTTTAAAAAACATTTTTCTCCATTTTTTGAAATATTCGTACTAAATTATGGGCTGCCACTATAATACTGAAATTCTTTATACTTTAATGGGGTGAAAAATAGTACCAAAAAGGGGGAATACAGGAAATTTGATATTTCACTTAACCTTTTTGGTATTTTTTAAATTATCGTTATGTTGGACCTAAAAACATAAGATTCAACATGCAATGTCGTGAGTGGATAAGAATCTATGACGGAACTTTTTGGTACTTTTTTGTTCTTTAACTGGTACTTTTTGAATTTTCTTTAGTTTTGGACCTAGAAACATAAAATTCAATATGCAATGTCCTGGATGGATGAGAATCTATAAGAATGAACTTTTTGGTACTTTTTAATTCTTTGATTGGTACTTTTTGAATTTCAGTTGGTATTGGACCTAGAAAGATAAAATTAAAAATGCAAGGTCCTGAGTGGATAAGAATTCATAAGAGGGAAGTTGTTAGTACTTTTTTATTCATTTACTGGTACTTTTTGAATTTCCGTCAGTATTGGACCTAGAAACATAAAATTAAACATGCACGATCCTGTGTTAATGAGAATCTTTTAGTGGGATCTTATTGGTACTTTTTTATTCGTTAGCTGGTACTTTTTGAATTTCCGTTAGTATTGGGCCTAGAAACATAAAATTAAACATGGAACCTCTTGAGTGAATGACAATCTGTAAGAGAGATGTTTTTGGTACTTTTTCGTTTTTTAAATGGTCCTTTTTTTAAATTTTCGCTAATGTTGGTCTACTGAACATAAAATTAAACTTGCATGGTCCTGAGTGAATGAGAATCTCTAAAATCGCTTATTGGTACTTCTTAGTTAATAAACTGGTACTTTTTGAATATCCGTTATTATTGGACTGAGAAACATAAAATTGAATATACAATGCCCTAAGTGGATCAGATTCTATAAGAGGGTAGTTTTTGGTACTTCTTTGTTCTTTAACTGGTACTTTTTGAATTTCCGTTAGTATTGGACCTAGAAACATAAAATTAAACGTGCAAGGTCCTGATTGAATGAGAATCTGTAAGAGGGCTTTTTGGTACTTTTTTGTTCTTTAACTGGTACTTTTTGAATTTCCGTTAATATTGAACCTAGAATAATAAAATTCAACATGCAATTTCCTGAGTGGATAAGAATCTATAAGAGGGAATTTTATGGTATTTTTTTATTCATTAACAAGTACTTTTTGATTTTCCATTTTTAATGGGCCCAGAAAGATAAAATTAAACATTCAAGGTCCTGAGTGAATTAGAATCTTTAAGAGGGGTTTTGGTACTATTTTGTTCTTTAACTGGTATTTATTTATAAACTGGTACTTTTTTTAATTTAATACTTATTTTTGTGTAATAAATAAAAAAAAGTAAGTAATTGTCTGGTACTTTTACGAAATTCGGCCGTTTTAATAAAATTTAAATAAAAATTATACAACTTGGCCTGATTACAAAGTAGCGGGTTAGATGCTATAAATTAAAATAATTTAAACCTAGAAAAATAAGCTTTGGCATACAAATATGTTCACGAAGGAAAAGGAGACGCTAACGAAGTAGCGGGTTAAATGCTAGTAAAATATAAACACAAGAAATTAAAAATGCGTAAGGAATAAGAGGAGCCACAATTAATTTGCAATTGAGGACTTTCTAAAGCAGCTGTGTATATTTTATTAACAAAAAAATGTCCCTTTTTATATTTCCAACAAATATTTTTGACATTCACTCTAACTTTTTACAAAAACAAAATACATAGTATTTTTCAATAAAAAGGGATAGCATAACTCTATTTCATGATGCGGTCACCTTTATAAATTCGCCTTGGTTGCATTACTTGCCTTATTGTTGTCAAATAATACTGAGGCAAGTAAACGAATGAAATAAAGGTGCAATTTTGGTTTGGGAGTTTAACTTTTAAGGCAATTACCCGAATTGGGTAATTAAGCGTATGGCAATTTACCGTAGATTTTGTTTAAAAAATGGAAGAAAAAAAAAACGAGGATTTGAAACTTAAGGCAAATAAGCATGAAAGGCATTTAAGAGTGGTATAATTAACCGGGTTATACTGTAATACATTTTCGATGAGAAAATTTGTACAAAGCATGGGGAAAATGTTTACAAAATTCAATAAATCGAAAGAACAATATTCAATAAATCGAATAAGCATAAACAATTCAATTTTATGTCTATCAAAGAAAAAAACTAAAGTGTTGTCAAAATAAGCGAATTCACTTAATTGTAAATAAATTCAACAATAATCAATCGATTTTTAGGATCGATATCTCATTTTGTTGCTATAACATGCGGGTTAGCGATAAAGCAATAAATCTGAAAATTTTTTTGACGTTTTCGGGTTTTTATGATTTTTTTAAAACACAAAAAAATTAGCTTTCAAAGTTTTTCTTGGGAGTCAAAAACTTAATCAACAAGGTTTGGTTTAAATGTTAAAATTTGCTATTTTCACGTAAAAAATATATTTCGTGCTTCAATTCTTTTTTATAACTGCGAAACTACTGAGCCGACTGAAACCTAATATACATATAAAGGGATTAAAGTTTATGTAAATTTGAAAGGCATGCTGAAGAAGGTAATTCTTTCTACAACCTTCGGTAACAAAATTTGAGTTTCCTTTGGAAAAAAAACAAGTATAAAAGAAATCCTGTGTTACTTTAAGTTTGATTTTTAAGATCGCAATCCATCCCTTAAGAAACTTTAGATTTATTTTCATTTTGTCCTAAAATCCTATACTCTAATACATTTTAATTTAAATTAAAAAGGAATTAAAAAAAATTACAAAATCTACAAAAAACCATTATTTTATAAACTTTAGATTCGTTTCTTCATTTTCTTCATATGCCGCCACTGTGGAACATTTTATGGTTGTTTAATTATTGTTTTATAAATCGCATTTAAATAATTTTAGTTAATGGTTGTTTTATGCTTTTGTGGTTTTTTTTAAGGGGGGGGGCATTATATATGTAAATGTTGAAAGAAAATGTGCAAAACAAATTCGCTCTAGTAATTTGCGGACGTATAAGTGATATTTAATTATGTGTAATGATATCAATCATACTTTCATTAAGGGTCACAATCAGAGATCAGCAATGAGTAGCGATAAGTGATATTTAATTATTTGTAATGATATCAATCATACTTTTAAGGTTCACAATCAGAGATCAGCAATGAGTAGCGAAAAAGTGAGTAGAGCTGAATCATGACTCATGATTTCTTGTACTTATACGCACTCATACATATCGCAACCAGTGTTCCCAGTTTTGGGGACTTTTTCCAAATTGGGGATTTTTTTTGTAATTGGGGATATTCGTAAAAATCCCCAGGGGATTTTTTGGGGAAAAGCACTTTTTTGCTGGGGATTTTTGGGGATAATATATTATTATAAATTTCATTTTTGCAATGGCAAGACCGATTTGGTCAAGATTTGGATACAAATTTTAGTATATTTTGCGGTTTAAAACTATTTCAAGAACTTGTTTAAATAGTTTTAAATATACTTTTTGTTCAAATATACTTTTGAATACAACCAACATCAATATTTGCAACAGAATGCAATATGAGTTATTAGGAGCTCTACTTATAGTGTTTTCTTTTCTACAAAAAAATGTGACATTGTATTTAAAAAAATGCAATTTGGTGCCTGTTTCTTAAAAATTTTGCTCCCGAAAAGGATGAGTATTTTAGAATAAAACAAGCCACCCTTTTCGGCAGCAAAATTTTTAAGAAACAGGCACCAAATTGCATTTTTTTTAATAAAATGTCACATTTTTTTGTAGAAAAGAAAACACCATTAGAATAAATACACACTTTAGAATAATGCAGCTTTCTGTAACAAATTTATCCAATAATCTCAAATGCCATTTTTTAAGAAACAACTTGTAACACAAAATTGCATTGGCTTATGAATTAGAAGATTAAGATTCCCTAGTTTTGGAGATGATAATGTGTTTTGACGCATAATTATTTTTCTTTTGCATTTTAAGTTACCCTTGTACATAGATACGTAGAATTAGAAAAATAAATAACATGAGTTTTAATAATATATTACACAAATGGATTTATTTTAATAAATGGATGTATCCATTGACTTAATATTATGTTTTTTTATTTTAAAGAAAATTTGGGGATTTTTGGGGATAAGAAAATGGCTGTTTTGGGGATTTTTGGGGATGAACAATCGCAAATTGGGGATAAGGCTTAAAATAAAACTGGGAACTCTGATCGCAACCCTGAAGGAAACCTGGGTGCAAGTGTCTCCAAGTCACCAGTTTTGTCGACTATATTGGTGTAATTGTCAACGAAGTGTCTACACTACATTACATTTGCCACTATATTTGGCTTTAATACGAAAAAGATTTTATCAATAACAACTGAGAAGTACAATTCCTATAAAAGCTGAAGAAATAGTAAAAAAAGATTGTTAAGATTTCGTATTCTTACAACAAGTGTAGACTGCTTTTCTAAAATGTACTAGCGAGTCTCTGGTTCCAATGTCTACATATGTCCCCAAAGGAACTACCTAGTCAGTAGTACCAACGTCAGAAGTAGATTTCCAATGCCACGCACATGTTAAATGTCTATTGTAAATAACATTGTCTGGGGTATAATAAGTCACTAGTACTGGAGACTGTGTCAATAGTGAATCAGTTCAGATTAACTAGTGACATTTCCTGCAGGGAATGTTATTGAAGCTCATATTCACTCAGAAGTTTGATTTTATTCATCGTACAAATACTTAGCAACATTTATGTAGTGGTTGATCTAGATTCAACTTAACTCAATGTGTATAGGCGAAGCAAAATGCGAGCCTGCCAGATTTGTCCCCGAAATAGCAAAGTGACGATTTGGCAATTACAATTTACTAAAGTTCTATGTATGCAGTGGACGATTTTTCGACAAATTTATCTGGCAGCGCTGATTATGAAGTTGTGTGTTTGATCTGTTGTGTTAAAACGGTAAATGGATGAGCTGAATGAATTTTCCTTAAATTATAAATCAAACGTCGCAGTCATATTTATTGTGAGTATGAGTGAATCAGAGTAGTTGATGTTATACTTACAATCACGACTTCCAGAATTAGCCCCCAGATAAAAACGCACTCTTGTAAGTTCCTCGAACTCAAGAAATCATAAAGACCTGAAGAGCTCTATCATGTTTTTCGCAACCCAGGAATGCGTGTACCTAATTTCCCCGGGCGGATGTAACACCGAAAAGTAACATATTCTTGAGATAAACCCTGCACTTACCGGGAGGCATTTCCGATTTTATATAATAAAATCTTTTTTGAGAGAAAATTAAAAAAAAATTGTTTTATAAAACCCAAAGTTATTAACAAAAAGCTTTTTTTTTTCTTCCTAAACTCTAAAGATTAGTTGAGTTCCAAAACGTCATTTGCCAGGCAACTCGCATGTTGTAATGCATTCAACAATGCAACCGTGTATAATTTTACAATGTTATCTGAGCAGCAAAAGAATTATCGATGCGTATACTATAAGCCAACTTCATGATACATTTTTGACTTTGAGTGCAAAGTATTTTCATGGTGTGATTGCTATTGTACGAAAAATTATGGCTGACTTCCCAATTTTTCGTACAATAGCGATCACACCGAGGAAAAAAGGCTTATGGTTAAGGCGCATTCATTACAGGTAGTCTTTCAAGCCCTGCTGATAACTTCTTTTTGAGGTTTCTGTTTTGTTTTTGACATTGTCATTTTTTTGACAATGATTATACGAGTTCACGAGTTGTTTTTTTGTGTAGTACAGAGATTATCTGTAATGAATTCGCCTTGCTTATCGTTTAGATAGATATATTGCAGTAGACGGTCAGAGATTCGAACTCTCAGAAATAAGAATTTCCAGAAATTCGAATCAGTATTTTCATTACACTCAAAATATTATGTAGTTAAATTCAAACGAAAATTCATTTGAAACAAATTAAAATTCATTTAAAAAACGGATCATTTACATTTCATTTAAAACAAATGATTTTTTCAGTAATTTCTAAGTTTTTTATTTATTGAACATCATATTCGTTAAAATTGAATAGTTTTTACTTTTAAAAAATATATTTTAACCGATAAAAATCAAACAAATTAACAAAAAAAAATACGGAAAACATTATTTTTTGGTAGTTTGTTTTTTTAATAACAAACATAAATGTTGAAAAATAAATTTATTCGTAAAATAACTATATTTTTATTCAATTTTAACAGTACCGAAAACGAATTTAATAACCTACAATCAGTTACTGTAATAATTTTATGAGTGTACATTTGGCGCTCTAAAATTAGAATCCAAAATTCGAATTTCCGAGTGGTTTTTTTTTTTCTTTTTATTGTAAACACTAAAATTTTGACAATTTTTACCAAATACAAAGTAAAAAGGGGAATCCCATTTTAAAAGATGATTTACAGATCTTGTAGATGTTGTAAGAATTTAAAAGTCAGTTTTTTGGTGTTAGTATTACACATACTAAATAAAGCCAAATTAACTGAATTGTTATTTTTTGTTATATTTCGTTAAGTTTTTTATATTAAATAAACTTAAATTAAAAAAAAGAATAGTTTTTTATATTTTTATGGTCAAATTTACCTTAATTTTTGTGTAAAAGAAACCGTCCAGAAATTCGAATAATTCGGAAATTCGAATCGCCCTAAAAACAAAGTGTATCAAATTTCCGAGCGGGTACTGTATTATATTATTTATTTTACCGTAATTTTTTTAAAGTATCAAAAAAAAACTGTTAACATTTACTTAATAACTTTACAAGTATTTTTTTTTTTGTGTAAAAAATACCGCAATAGTTCAATAATGTTTAAATTTATATACATTTTTATGACAGCTTCAAATATTATCCTTGTTAAGTAGATTAACAGTTGGCTTTTGGTTTTCTTTTTGCCACGGGTTTATATAGAAATTAAATAGTAAAAAAAAAAACAGCACAAACAGTCATGTCCTTCAATTCATTCTAATGGTAAAAAAAAATGATAGAGAAATAATGTAAAAGATACAAAATTGTTACAAAAACAATATTTGCATTTATGCTAAAAGGCAATATTTCAATAAATCCAAGGGGTTTGGGATCTCGTCAATTTGTTTACAAGTAAACGTCCTTGGTTTTTTTTAATATTCATTAAGAAATATTTTGAAAGTTTAATAAACTAAGTGCTCGTTTACATTGTGCGAATTTATTCGCTGCAAGTTCTGAGACGACAGAGAGAGTATAAAATAGGTAAAGCCGTACATGTCAGTGATGGAAAATTTAAAAATTGAGATGGTACTGATCATTTTGGTACACTTTATACTACATATTTTTTTATTTAACAAGAAAGAAAATATAGTCGGTCAAGCCCGACCATATGATACCCTACACCACAGTATTTATAAGCACATCATGCTTCTGTGTCCATATAAATATGGATTTATCTATGTTTATAAACTTCATTAAAATCGATTTAAAAGTTTGTGAGAGGCAAAAATGGCCCCCATACCTCCCCTTGTGTCCATATAAATATGTTTCTATCTATGATTTAAATTTTATTAAAATCGGTTTATTAGTTTTGAGATGCAGAAATTTCCCCCTATCTTCCCTCGTGGTCCTACGATTCGGCCCACTTTCAATGGGCTTGGCCCTTGTGCCAATAAGAACCTTTGTCCCATATTTTATCAAATTATCTCCAAAATTGCGACCTGTATTTTGCGCACAAGGTTATATGGACAGCCAGCCAGCCGGAAGGACATTGTTAGTTCGACTCAGAAAGTGATTCTCGATATTGTGCTGTGGGTATGGAAATAAGTCAAAAACAGAAATACATAAATTGATTAATAAATAAATTTTAATATAAAAAATATAAAGTTTTGGTTAAAAAATTAAAAAATAATTTGTTTTGCATTTCGGTGATAATTTTTTTTTTTTTAAATCACCTACATAAATGAGTCTCCTGAGATCACTTCTGACGACTTAAGCGGCCCATACACTTGCAATATTATTGTATATGATATTCGCCATATTATTTAAATTTTTTCCTATATTATGCAATAAGCCGCACAATGATTTCATTCATTCAATGAAAAGGTGAACATAACCTATAGGAATAACATAAACAGCATTGTACAATGTTGCCAACATACATCATTTTCTTTTCGTTGTGCAATAAAAATCAAAAGTCTTTTGATTGCTGCCAATATATTGTTCCACCTCCGAATGTCACATACACATTGTCGATATAATTGTACAATACGTTAAATGGAACAATTTCATTGCAGGTGTATGAGCCGCTTAAGAATTGGTTTATTATTTGAACGATTGAAAATGGATTTATATCTGAGCTACCTAAATAAGAGCGGCAAGTGTCTGTTTCATGTCAAAACTTTTCATTTTCACACAGTTTATACGAAACAAACCTTTAGAACGCGAATTTAACACCACCCGGCTGGAAAATCTGATTTGATAATCGCTTGGTCATTTTATTTTATTGAAAATGTATTGGAATTACAATTTTGATGTTTAAAAAAACGCTTGCCGCTCTTGTTTAGGTAGCTCAGTATATGATTCTGTTATATGTTCAAATAATGATAAATAGAAATCCTGTATTTATAAAAATATTTTAAATTTAAAAAAGGTTTACAAAACAAATTTTGTATGAAATTTTTCTTAATAAACGTTTGTTAAATTTAATAATCGTTTATGAATATAAGGGGTAAGTGTTTTCAATTTAAAACTGATTTAAAACTAAAGCGATTGAATAAGTATTCAAATATGATTCATATTTTTTCTCAAACAGGAATCAGAAAATTCGTTTCCCAGCTAGCATTTTGTATCATAATCGAGTCTTTATGGAATCAGCTTCAAGACAAAACCACATATATGCTCATTTTTCGATCATGATTATACCCTCGTTGTGAGAAAATGGTACCCTACTGATTATTCACCTCAAAGAATTGTTTGTGATACAATTTTCTGACTCCTAAATTTGTATTTTAAAACTTTTTTACACCGCAAGTTTGTATTTATTTCATAGAAAACTTATTATATTTGACTTATTTTAATTTAAACTATAAGCAAAAGGCGAATTCATGTTATAGTGGCGATACTACAACAAGTAACAACTTCAAATACACAACATTGTACTTTATTTGTTGCTTTCGTTTGTCGATAAGTTATAAACACAAGAAACTTTTGTCATTCGTCTCTCTAATTTAAAAAAATAAGTAGCACAGCTGTGCTTCAACGCCACCTGATTTATTTGTATTGTATTAGCCTTTAATATTCTTATTCCGTATTTGTATATTCTTCTTCCTTATTAAACATTCACAACGTATTGATAGCAACAGCAAACGGTCCCATTAAATTCATGATACTAATTTTCCCCTCACGGAGAAGTCAAATTTCATGGGAATAAAAATTTTCCATCTAATTCCCGATAGGGGTGAACAAGAAACCTGATAGTGTTAATAGATTGATAGTCTGTTGATACCAAGGCAAATTCATTACAGGTGGTCTTAAAAGCTCTGCCGAAAACATTTTTTTAATAATTGTTGCATTTCAAAACTTTGTTTATTATCTTTGTTTCTGTTTTGTTTTGTTTTTTTGACTTTTTACAATGATTTTACAATAACAAATTGCTTGTGATTTTTGTACGAGTTGTACTTGCTGTGATACCGAGATAACCCGTAATGAATTCGCCTTTGTTTATTGTTAGAAATTTTGACAGCTCTAGCTCGCATACACGGAAAGAAAACACATTTTTAAATATGGTCACCACAAACAAAACTATTTTTAACAAAAAATATAAACAATGGTTAATTTAACCATATTATTATCACCGGCAAAAATATTATGGTTAATTTTGTCCTTTATAAGAAAGCCACAACCATATTGTGGTTGCCTCTAAACATGTTCTGCCTAAATACGACCATAATTTGTTTTTAAATTTACAAAAGTGTTTTCCTCTTTTCTAAGAGCAACACGCTATGGTTGAAAAATAACCATGCTGTTATAAGTGTTAAATATATTTTTGTGAATATTAACCATAACATGTTTGTAGGCAACTATAATATGGTTATGGCTAATTGATGCAGTGCTAATTTGACCATAATATGGTCTTATTTACCATACTATGTTTTTCACAATTTTCCTTTAAATTGGTTGACCACATTGAAAAATATTTTTTCTTATTGAAAAATATTTTTTCACAAATTTTCAAAAAAATGATTTTATTTTGTTTATTCTTTTATGAGAGTTTCTGCTCCAGTCGTTTCTCCATGGCCCCAACTCTGTTAACTTTGCCTTTGCTTGTGATATTTTAATGTCTTTTTGTATTAATTTAAAAATTTTGTTGTGCGTGAAACGTCATGTTAATAATCGGAATACAAATTATAATAATGATTATTCATTTTCGCCTGATGGATTAAATGAGCCGAAAGAAGTTAAAATGTTAAACAAATATTAATAAAAAGCCTAAATTAGCATAAACGGAAATATTTTTTAAAGTTTCTAAAGTTTAAAGAACTTTTCTCAAATAAAAAAGGGTTTGTAAAGAACTTCTTACAAACGTTCATTAATTGTTAAACTTTCTTTTAAACCTTAACTACGAAAATGTTTCTATCAGATACTAGTTTCTTCCTTTTTCCTTTTCATAAACAGGAAATAAAAATTTTGCTAATGGCTTTTATATAAATGTAAATAAATAATAATAGAACATAGGTTTCCTTTTTAAAAGCAAACCATAAAAAAAAAACAAAACAAAAATTAAGTAAACACATTTATCATAGTCAAACAATTATTTTCCTGTCCCATTAAATCCATTTAGGGAAAATGATTGGCTAAACAAGATAAATAAATTATGTTTCAAGATGGCATGTTCCGAAAAAATTTAGAGTTATTTTAAACTCAAACAAACCGCTCCACCCCACTGGGAGTTATCGCATTGTTTAGCACTCAATGGTTAAGATCCACCATGGAGTAGGCCCTACGGCTGGTATCCATGTAAATCTTTTTCACAGCTGGAATTGCCAATTAAATAATCATTAAATAACACAAAATATATTTAACAATTTAAAAAAAATTTTGAATTTTGTTTTTTTTAGAACTTTGGCAAACTTACGCACAGTTAAAAAATAAAAAAACAAAAAAAAAAAAATTTTCCAAAAACTCGAAAAACCCCAAAACTTTAAACAAGTTTTTAAATTATTCGAGAAAACAATAATAAATAATTTAACGATTTCTAAATTCAGATGTAAACAATCTAGCGCAGTTTTCTTGGCCACAGTTAAGTGTTAATTGGGTCTTCCTCGCAAAAAGAGAGTAAAGGTCTCGTTACTGTTACGTAAATGTTGCTGACACGTAACAGTTGTGGTCGATCATTAAGGTAGTAAAAATACGTAAACGTTTTGCAATGAGTTAAAAAGAAAACAGAAAATTTGTCAAAATTCACTAGCAAGTTTATACGAAGCTGAGTTTTAGAACGGAAATTCAACACCACCTGGCTGGAAAATCTTATTTGACTTATCGCTGTGTCTGTTTATTTTATTGAAAATGTATTGGGAATTAAATTTTTATGTTTAAAACTCGCTTGCTGTTTAGGTTACTCAGTCAATAACTTTTAATTACTTTTAATATCGAGTTTTTTTTTAGCTATTATCTTTTTGGCAACACTGGTTTAAACAGCTGACGCACGTTTCGTGTTTTGTTTCACTGTCAAACATCTTCAGTTTGGTCTATAATTTAACCATGAATCGTCTTACAAACGAACAACGCTTGCAAATTATTGCATTTTATTATCAAAATGCGTGCTCTGTAAAGTTCATCGCCCGCTTCTTGTGTTCAGCCACGAAGCTTATTTTTAGCTCAATGGGTACGTTAATAAGCAGAATTGTCGATTTTGGAGTGAAGATGAACCAGAACCATTGCAAGAGCTACCAATGCATCCAGAAAAAGTTACAGTTTGGTGCGGTTTATGGGCTGGTGGCATCATTGGACCGTACTTCTTCAAAGATGATGCAAATCGTAAAGTAACTGTGAATGGTAAGCGCTACCGTGAGACGATATCCAACTTTTTTTGTCCAAAATGCAAAAGCTTGACTTGCATGACATGTGGTTTCAACAAGACCGTGTCACATGCAACACAGCACGCTTAACAATGAACTTATTGAGAGGCGAGTTCGGTGAACATTTTATTTCACGTTCGGGACCGTGCGATTTAACGCCTATAGATTTTTTTTTGGGGGGCTATGTTAAAGCTCATGTCTATACACACATGCCCGCTTCAATTGACGCATTGGAAGATAACATTGAAGCATTTATTCATGAGGTACCGGCCGAAATGTTGGAAAGAGTATGCCAAAATTGGACTAAGCGAATGGACCATTTGAGGCGCAGTCACGGTCAACATTTGCATGAAATAATCTTCAAACATTAAATTATATGGACCGTACTATCGATCTAATAAAGATTTTATGCCTTTTTCTGAATTTTATGTGTTTTTTTTAACTTTCCTACAGCTCTTAAAAAATCACCCAGCCGTTTTCTGTAATCTGGATCGCTAAAATGCCTGAGAGAATACAACATTTTAAAATTTTAACGATGACATTAAAAGCTAAAATTTAGGCGAAATAAATGTTTATGGCATTGCCAGATTAAGCAATGTACGTTACAGTATTGTAGTCGTGGCCAAAAATCGCTAAATCAGCTTTATAGATTTTCAGCGATAGAGATTTAGCTTTAGCAAATTACAGATTATGGCCACAAGTCTTCGAAAATAAATGCAGCATAATGACGACGATTTATGGGGTCGTTATTGTAACGGGAACGTATATGTGGCGGATCAGCTCTCTCGCTTTCCTTACCAATATTCTGTATTAATAGGTATTCTTAAATTAACGTGATGTTGCGTGGCGGATGAACCTGATTAAATTAAAAATTTTCTCCGTTTTTATGTTTACTGATATGTAAAGCGAACATTTTATCGACGCACACAGCGTTTTTTTTTTTTTTTTTTTTTTTTTTTTGTTTTTTGTACAAAAGGCATAAATAACAAAAGCTTAAACTTTATAAACTAACATATTTTGAAAAATTTCAAAACATTAAAGTCGACTACAAGGTTTACGTGTCCGCAACATTTACGTAAGTATAACGAGGCCTTTACTCTCTCTCTCTGTGCGATAAAGAGGAAAAAAATTCAGATATAGCAAGTCTCCTTTGGAACCCACAAGGCAGGAGAAACAGAGAACGAGCCAAGCTCAGGCGGAGCAGATCAACTTAGGCGGAAAGGGCTTCGAAAGGATTGTATTGGCAACATGTGAGACAAGTGGCGGAAAATAGAACTAGTAAGCGAATTTCTACAAAATACAATTAAAGTCTATATTTTAAATATTAAATGTATTCTGATTGTGTACGCTAGAAGGGTAAGGAATTTGATACATTCGGCCCTGTTCTGAAAACGATTTTATCTCAAAACACGTGATTTTAAATCACATGTGTCTGTTAAAATCACACATGTGATATTTTGGTGTTCCGTTTTTGAGTGTTTTTTAGTTTGATTTTCAATTGCCTAAAGCACACCGATAAACGCAAAAACAGTAAGACTTTCAGAACACCACAAAATCACTAACGTGATTTTAAAAGCACGTAATTTGAAATAACGTGATTTTCATTAACTAAAATAAAAAAATATTCAAACAAGTTTTCTTCTAATTTTAAACAATTTTGGAAAATGTTTTATACATTTGGGAGCAAGGCGAATTCATTTTTCAGGTAGTGGCGTTGAAAGCACAGCTGTGCTACTTTTTTCGTACTTAGAGATAGAAATGTCAAAACTCGCTTGTATTTTTGACATATCGACCAGCGAAAGCAACAAATAAAATACAATGTTGTGTTTTTGGTGTTGTACTTGTTGTAGTATCGATACCACCGTTTACATGAATTCGCCTTGTTTGGGAGTTTTCAATAAATATTCTTAGAAATTCAAAATTTAACTAGTTATCAAAGAGTACTTTAAAACTCTTCTTCACTCCCTCCTTCTCTCTCACTCTCTCCCTCTCTCTCTCTCTCTCTCTCTCTCTCTCTACAATGTTATACATCGCTGCAGCAGAATTTATTGCCCTATACTTGCGTGTATGTCATCGTCCATACTTGCTGTTTTTGTTGCTGCAATTTTTTCAAATTCTTCTTGGAAATGGCATTAGTGTTCAGATTCTGAAATTCTGGTCTTGAATTTGTATCTTATCTTTTCTCTTCTTTCTTTTATAAAAACAAATACACCTTCAGCCATCTTCTAGTAAAAAAGTGTGAGTGATTACAAAACAAAACAGAATTGCAGAGTACATGAAAGTGAGTACCCCTTCTCCCTTCTCTCACCAATAAACACAAGAATTGTGGCAACAGAAATGGCATGTCTGAGCCATTACTGTAGGAAAATGCTTTAAAAGCATAAAATATTAATAATTATTTTGTTAAAAAGTAACGGCTATTCAAGTTAAATGTTTGTGGGGGGGTATAATTTATAACAAAATAATAATCTGTGTGTTAGGAAATGGAGAAGATTATATCATGTGCTTAAATTATTATTTGCTATTAATTACTTTTTTCGTCTACTTAAAATATCCATAATAATCTTTTAAGCTTTATAAACGTTGTCTTTAATCAAAATGTTAAATATTGTTGAGTTTTTGAAAACATTTTTCATACTAAAAGCGGCAGTTGCAGGCAATTAGCTGTCGAATAATAAACATTATTAATTTTGTTTAACATAAAAATATGTTAAAAAATTCCTTATTAAGTAAAAGTTTTTAAGGAGATGTATGAAAAAAAATACTGAAATTTGCTTTTAGGTAGGTTGGTCCAAAATGGTGGTGTAGTTGCACATCCACTCGTAGACCATAAGGACCATTGCGAATGCCTTTACCAAATGACGAAAAGGAAGAATTCGGAAAAAGTACAATAATCCCTCTAATGATTGTACCTAAGGCAGGCAATTCCAATATAAATCCTTATCAAATACCCCCACGATCTACTTCACTGCCATTTTACCTAGAAGGCATAGTTTAAGTTTTGACATAAAGATTCCCTTTCGGCTGCCGGATGATTGAAGTTTCATGCATGCGGAAATATCTGTCTTTAGGCGGGCAGATAAAGACTAAGTCACATAGAATCCGTTGTTTTTTTTTTAACTAACACTAATATAACAACGGAGGAAAGACACACAGTAAACACTTTGATGGCGGATATTTTATTAAAACTGGGATAATTTTATTTATTTAATTATTGTTTATACATTTAATTTCGTATTTTATTTTATTTTTGCTGACACACGAGCCACGTACATTAAAAGTTGCCCAACTTAAGTGCTTTGCGTTAACGGAGAAGTACGATATGGAAAAGCTCAAAGAAAAATCTGTATATCAACTCAGTTGCCAGTTGAAAAAGGACGTAGAAAGTACAAAGGATTCTATGTGATTTGGCCTCAACTGTCTTTGGTATTATCGTCTATCGAGGGATATATGTATATTTACTTAAAACAGGTCTGCCATTGTAGTCTTAACTTGTGAAGAATTGTGAAGAATTCCAAATTAGGTTACTATGGATACCAGGGTCTAGAGACTGCCAGGATTACCAAATAGCATATGAGCTTGCTTACAAGGTGATCATCTGGATGACAGATTTATTCGCTTTTCACTGGCTCACTTTAAGTTACTTATTCCCGCAAGTCTGATAGACTTGTACAGTTGGCTTTGACTCGTGCATCCAGGCTCTTTACTCGGGTTCAATGGAGAAAAAGTCATGACTGCAATCTCTGTGATGACTGGGTTCTGAACACTTGGGACTAATGCGTAAAAAATTTATCAGTAATTCAGTGTTACTGCAGAAGTTATCACTACAAGGAGGAGAGTAAACTGTGTAAATTTCCTGGAACTCGGGACAGAATAACACCGTTTGTCTGCTTGGATGATCTATCTAAAATAGAACTAAGGCTGCGCTGTCTTATCATTAGGAAAACGAATTGGTTAAAATATGCAGTGATTCAAATTGAGTAGCTGCTGTATGGGAAGGGTCATTAGCGCTTGGTTTCATAAAGTGAACACTGCAGGACTCAATTGAGCTAACTATCATCAGGATGACTGATCGAGCAACCTACACTTGTAGACCATTTCCTGTTATTATTTCTTTCATTAACCAAAGGTTCATCCTGATCATGGAAATGAGTTGTGAAGAGTCTGTTTTTCTAAGTACCGGCCATGTGCCCATTAAACCCTACAGTTCTCTCTACTCTTCCATGCATGATTGATTCTGTCCTACAACCACTCCATAATTAAAGAAGCTTAACACTACTTTATCCTGGGCTTAAAAAACTGAAGCCAAAACCAAAAACTGCCGCCGAACAAAAAAAGAAAATTAGTGTACAACTTTTCGCTTTATGAGTTGGTTTCACAGCGATTGTTTATATTTAATGAATCAGAAGTAAAAGCAACAGTTTTTTTTTTGCCAATGACAAATGAAGTAGTGGAAGAAATGGCAATTTTTCCACTTTGACTGCAGTTTGTTAAACGCTGGCTTTTTTCCATATTCATCTGCTCAATTATGTATCTTGTGCCGATCCTTTATGCGCCAATTCATCAGTAGTTAAATTACCGACGACGATGCAATGACCCAGCGCTCATCATATTCTCACCCTAAACTTATTCATGAGTGTTCCAATTGCTTTACTACAATCGATAACTAGCCTAGATTTTTAAAGTACTCTTTCAGATTTTTCAGCGCTTCCTGGCTATCGACATACAGAGTGACCTCTGCCTTTCCGCAAGCATTGATTTAATAATGTTTCCATTCTGAGATTTGAGAGCGTTTAAAAATATTAGAGATGGTAAGATTAGTTTAAAAGTTAAAATAACTTTTTTGAAAGTTTTAATATCAAATCTTTTAAGCTTGAGTTTCTTATTTTATTTTTTTTTTTTTTTTTATTAAATAAATATCAGTTTAAAAACTAAACTTTTCATCTAGCGATGTCTCGTATTTCAAAAAGATAATAATTTTAAAAGTTATACCAATTTTCCTAAATCTTTTATTTAAAACTTATTAGTGTATGTAAAATGATCTAGACGTATGATTAATATTTAATTAAAAAGTTTCATACGTCCATCCATTTATTTCAAAAATACAACCAAATAAAATATTTGTATAAAAAAAAACATACTTCAAAAAAATTTGTTTTACACAAACTACAAACAAAATACATACATACATTTTTCACAGTGCTGCTACTATTACGCAGCCCAGGGGGTTAATTAAAATTTTCATTAAATAAAATTTTACCTACAAACATTTACAACAACAAAATATTAACCAAAACATTTGCTAAAAAAAAATTACCAACAATTTAAAGTCTGTTCTAGCTCAAAAATTGTGTTTTGGTCGACATTGAAGCATGTCCAAACAAGCAACGTATAGTCTAGAATATGACATCAAAATGTAAAAGAAACTAAAACACGTGATGTCCCAGTATGAGTATGACTGACATTTTAAAAACAGTCGCCATAAATAGAAAAGCAAACAACCAAATAACAAAATAAAACATGATTTTTCCTGCAGCACCATGAAGTTTTATTGAAATTGTACAGAAAAATAATGAAAAAATGACCTCATTATTTAAGCCAAAGTAAAATCAAAACTTTTTGTATATCGTTAGCTTAAATGCAAAAAGGCGTAACTAACAAAAATATAATTTTACAGGAGAAGCAAAAAACTTTGTTAAATGAAAACAAGAAACTTGTCAGGAAAAAAAACATTGATAAGGCGTCCATGGAATTCTTTAAGCAAAAAGAAAACTATGTCATTATGTTTTGTTAGAAAAAAATGTGTAAATACATACGTCGTTTTGAATTTATCAAATAAACATGTTTGTAGTTATATCCCAAAGCGTCAGAATTATAAAATGTTGTTTAATGGCATTTATAATAATCAATCAAAAAATCGATTTTGAATTTTTGGTTAGTTACGCCTTTTTGCATTTAAGCTAACGATATCCAATAGCAAACAAACACACAGATTTCAAACAAGACGAGGAAAAGTAAATGCTAAAAAGCATAACAATGGATATAAAGTCAAAATAAAACTTTAAACCAAAATGGTAATAAAATCAAAATTTTTTAAAATTGAATTTCAAAATTTTAAATTTTGAAAATCCTAAAATTAAAATTCCGAAGATTAAAAAGCAAGAAAATTCAACTAGCTGAAGCTGTCGATACCAAGGTTGATTTTTTAATTACTAATTACTTAATTAATATTAAAAGAAAATTGTGATAGATTTTCTAATTCAGCTAGCTGAATTATAATTTTAATAGACAATGCAACTAGCTGAATTGTTAATAAGCTGTCGATTCCAAGTATAATTTTTTAATTAATTAATATTTAATAAATCGTTATAAATATTTAAATTCAGCTAGCTGAATTGTAATTTTGATAGATACATATTTTGTATTACAATTTTAAACATTTTCAGGATATTGTTATTAAGCTGCAAAAACTCAATTTTTTTTAAAACATTTACTAACAAAAATTCTTTATTTTGTAAGACACAAAGATATAGAATTAATAAAATTCAGCTAACAGAATTTTTTTATAAATATTTTTAATTCAAAATTATGGAAATATAAAGATATTGAGTTAGCTGCATTAGAATTACTTAATTATTTACTTAAATTTTAGTTTTTTGCTTTTAAAGAAACAAAATTCTAGCATAAACTTAGTTAGCTGAGTTGTTATTCTTATACATAATTTTTTTTTTTAATAACAAATTTAAAAATGTTCCAAACAAACAAACTAGCTCACATGGGTATTTAGCAAGCAAAATTATATTTAAACTTTTTATTTTAATGAATAATTTTGTGAAATAAAAGTTTTTTGTTCAAATTTTAACAATATTTTGAATGATATACGTATTCAGCTGGCTGAGTTGTATTTTAAATGATTTTTTGGTCAAATTTTTAATATTTAAAAATATATGCATATTCAGCCAGCTGAATTATAGATAAATACAATTTATAATTAATTTTTCTAATTAATTAAATTAATTTTAAGTTTCATAATTATAAGACATCCAGCTTACATGATTTTGTTATAATTTTTCTTCAATATTTCTAAATTTTGCAAAAATGTTGTTATTCAGCTAGCTGAATAACAAATGTTTTAATTAGTTTTGGTTTAAAATACAAATTACAAAAAAATGGCATTTAAGCGTCTAAGTTGCATAAACATTTTAAAATAATTTGCCAATTAAAGGATTCTTAAAGCTTAATTTTAAAAAAATTCACATTTAAATAGCTGAATAACTAATTTTATTGTTAAAATTATAAAATTTTAAAAAAATTGAGAAATTAGCCAGCTGAATGTAATCTTTAATCTTCAATTAAAAAAAGCTATTAGCTTTTATGTTAAAATGTAATGAAATCGCCAGAAATATACATATTCAGCTAGCTGAATTGTAAATTTTATTTTTTTAACCAAAAACATTTCAAATAATCGTGAAAATACTCCAGCTGAATGGCTTGCTTTTGAAAATATTAATTTGCAGGTATTGCTTTTTCTATCCAAAACCCACTGTGCGATTTGTACAAAAATGACGTTATTTTGCAAAAGAAAGAAAAAAAAGAAGCACTTATTGCCCGTAAAGTAGTTTTTTCATAACTATTATATTTATGCATTAAAAATAACTTGTAAAATATTCAAATTTTTGTCATACCCTTACACTTTATACATCATTAGCACTTTTGTGTCGCTGACAAAATACAGAACAAAGATCATTGTCTCTCTACAGTCTTAATTTAAATGTTGTAGTTACACATTTCAAATATTAATGCAAATTTTTTAGTATAATTGTTATTAAGATTATGTTTTACACTTACTTATTTCAATTTTCGTCATACTGATGCCCCTCGTTGGTTTACGCCAATGACGGTACCAACCTTTCGATTGGAACAACTGTATTAAACTGGAAGCCACACGACTATTCGTCACCGCATTCTGCTGGCTGCCATCATTGTGCGCTGCTGCCAAAGCTGTCGTTGTTGTTGCCGTTTTTCCGCCACGTTCAATTTCCGATGAACGACACGATGAAGATGTATCAAACGAAGAACTGCGACGCTTGTGATTGCCACGGTGTCCAAAACACACACAATTGCGTAACATTTTTTTAAGTGTTTGTTCGTGTGTTTTCAAACAAGCTTGTTGTTTGTGGTTGATGATGCAATGCCGAAAATGCACTTTTGTTTGTTTACCACTTTCTATTGGTATGTGTGTGTGTTAATGTTCTTGATTTGTTTACTTTTTTGGTTTGTTTTGATTTTGGTTAGTAAATGTAAACAAAAAGGAGCTGTGATTTAACGATTATTTTGCTCTTACTCTCCTCGATAAAAATTAGTAAATTTTTAATTATATTTAAATACACAGTAGTAAATATTTTTTGTTGGGAAGACCATATTTTTCTTTGTTATTTAGTGGCGGCTTTTTCTTCAATTTCTTTTAATAAAAAATTGAATTTAAATTCTTAAATGCTGAAGTTTTTTTCAAACACATTTTGAAAAGATTTTTTCACATTTATTTTAAATTTCTTTGCCGGTTTTAAGCCTTATTTTCTGCTTCATATTTATAAGTGTAATAGCTGCAAATAAAGGAAAAAAAACGCAAATATATATAATATTATTTAATGCTTAATGTAAATGAAACAATTGTTTTCAATTCCTATGAAATTTAATAATTTTTTAACAATAAAAATTAAAAAAATCTAAATTTCAAAAGATTTTGCTATTCGTGCTTAATTCCCAGTTTAAATTTTATGAACTCAAGCCTAACAAGAATATCAAAAATAAAAATAAGTTAATTGAAATATGTAAAAAAATATATATTCCGCTAACTTTTTATTAATTCTTATAAAAATTTTGCTAGCAGATCAAGCCTTTAAAAGATTCATTAAAATTTATGAAAAATGAATCCAATTGACTATAAAAAAAATAAAAACGCTTGTATTCAGCTTACTTAATTTAAAAAATTGTAAATAATCTCAATTTTATTCACTAAGTATTCGTAGAATTAATGTAGACAGATAGTGGAAAGGTTAAAAAAAGTTTATCGTGGAAGTCATTTAGTTAATAATGACAAATTTTCTGCCAAACACTTTAAAATGTATATTCAGCCAGCTGAATTGCAAAAATGTTTACTAATTCCAATTAATATAAATTAAACTTGTGAAATAATTATATTCAGCTAGCTGAATTGCACATTTTGATGATTAAGTACATTATTTTATATAGGTTTACTAAGAAACGCTTAGAAAACTTGTATTCAGCTAGCAGAATTATAGAAATTTCAAATCAGTTTCTATTCAAAACGACAAAAAAGGAAAAAAATATATATTCAGCAAGCTGAATTGTATTTTTTTTAGTTTTGTTAAAATTTACGGGTTTTAAATGTAAGCGTTTACAAGTTTTTAAAATCATGAAACTAATAAAAAAAAAATATTAATTGACTGTCGAGTATTTTGCAGATTTGTTGAAGTTTTGTATGAGAAGTTTTTTTTTTGCTTTTGGTGTGAATATTGTTTTAGTAAAAACTTTAAAAGAGGCTTAAAGTAAATGTTTATAAAAATATTAGTATATAATAGTAATTACTTAAATTTGCCTAACATTGATTTAAGCTACTCCTTCATATCAACCATTTTATCAAAACAGAAATAGTGGTGATCACAAATGAAAGACTTTTTCACGTTATTCTCACAATTTATTTGGACATTATTTCATTTTTTTGAGCGTTATTTCATCAACTAACAACCACTTTTGCTTATTTTTACTTTTCAGTATGAAAAAATTGCCTTTTAATATTGTGGTTATTTTGTTGAACTATTTACGGTTTTTAATCCAAAATTTTTTTTAATATTTTTAATTAGGTTAAAGTTAATCAAATTAAATTTTCATCGATTTGATAGTTTTTAAGGACACCACATCCATTTAAGATTTTTTTTTTCATTATGAAAATATCGATTTTGGACGAAAAATAGAGGTGATTGCAGATTAACGCCCTTTTTCCGATTTCAGAATTATTAAGGCCACTACATCCATTTTCAGTTTTTCTCCTTTTTAATATGAAAAAAATCGATTTTTTGACGATATAAAGGAGTGGACACAAATTGACGTACTTTTCTTGGTCTGAGCCATATTTAAGAAACTACAACCATTTTTGTCTGTTAATTTTAAATTATTATTTCCTTTCCTTTTTGATTACAAGCATCTACAGCACTTTGCACTTAAAGACTTTTTATATATTTTTGTATGTAAAGGCGAACATTATAAATCATCGTATTCTTAAGAAAACTCGTATAATTATAATTTGCGGTTCTCTCAATATAAATAAGTAGTTTTATTATAAAATAATTTATACTTCGCCACTTAAGGCTTCCTGAAATATTAAATTTGAAATGTTAAAAGTGCGTAGGCTCTAAAAGCAAGCAGAAAGTCATAAACTCTCTGCTTGCCTTATGAAGAAAGAATTATGTGTTTAACTCATCAACAAAGTCCTTGTAGAAATAAATTTAATATTAAGGTGTATTTGTGTGTAGTCAAAGGAACAAAAATTATTAAAAGAGTGTAAGAAAATGTCAAAGAGGGAGTGTGATTTTGATGTTTAAACGAACAATAAAAAAAATCATAAAAATACATTTAGAGCTTCTTAGCTTTACAATATTTATTTAAGAGCCAATAAAGCAAAATTTAATAAAAAAAGAGAACAAATTGAATTACAAAAAAACAAAAGGATTTTTTTTCTGTTAAGAAAAAAAAAAATTTTTACTTTAAAAGAATACTCCACATATCCAGTTTAAGAGCTCTGCGCTATAAGCTAAACAAAATCCATTAAAAAACAAGCCTAAAAGTATAAAAATCGAGCCCCCAAACAACGACACAGCAGCAACAATAAAACTTAATCAAGCAGAAACATCAAACAAGCAAAGAAATCAATCGATTCAATCCCTGCAAACAATTTTGATCGAAAAATAATCTTAATAGTTTGCGAATTTAAAAAAATCACTCGCTTCTGCTATTCAATTCTTATAAATGTAGTTGCATACACCGTTCGGGAAGAAGTGTCCAACTATGACGAATAAGAGCGCATTTAATTTGGAAGTATATATCGCTTTTTGCTCTAAATAGTACCCTTTTAATGTTTAACTTTTCCCCTCGTCCCTCTCGCCTATAAAGTAGCAATCATGTCAATAAGACATGAGCCGTATAAACACAGACATTCTAAGACTATGAATTTGTTCGTCATTGTAACGAGAACTTATAACATATTTGCAAGAAAAAAACAAAATTTCGATAAATGTTCGCTTACGATATATCCGCATACAGGTTTCGATATAAAGATATTATTTTGCAGGCACGCACAAACTGTCATAAATTACCCAATTTGCTTTTTTATTTGGAATTCACGTTTTAACAGCAAAACGTTGCGAATGAATCTCTTTGTTTTAAAATTATCTGAACAACTCTTTAAAGTGAAGAAAAAGTATACTTTTTCGAATTCATAATTCGATTCCGAAAAATCTACCGTTTAACTACCAAATGTGAAGAAGTAGTTCCAATTTCGTACACAATCGCAAAACTCTTTACCAATTGTTCGGATGGAAAAAATGCCTAAGAAAGGGAGAAAAAGATTATGAGACACTTAAACATAACCTAAACCAGTGTATACCCTTTAGCTTTTCTACTTTAAAAAACTGTTATATGTATGTACTATACGCCTGATGTAACTTGAATGAGTTAAGTGGCCTAATATAAGGCCTTATTTAGCAGACACAAGCCCTCCTCGCCGCATTCCATACTTATTTGTCATTGGGCGCAAGCGCTTCCACACTCCCTTAAATAACAACTTCAATCCCTGCCCAAAGATGTGAGTAAGGAAGATCACTAAAAATAAAAAAAATTAACAACTTCTTTTTTCCCTTCTTAAAGAAGGGAGAAGTGAATGTGCTCTGAATATTTTGAAAAAGGTCTTTCAAAAAGAAATGTGTACCTTCCAGAAGGCAAACTTCTGAAGGCAGGATATCATACGAAGCGAATCTTTTAGGAAGGGGTATAGAGGCCTTCAAAAAGGCCTGCCACTTGCGGTCCTTTCAATCTTAAATACTGGGATGTTATATTTTCTTAATACATACACATTTACAGGAAAACTTATTTGGGTAGGGATTCTCTTCGCTTGAGTAACTTTTAAAAACTTTTACGTGATAAACCAATGTTCCCTTTTTGATGTTTAAACATTTTTTTGTTTTTTTTTTTTTTTTTTGTTGTCTTTTTGGCAGATAAAATCTTAATCGTAATATTTTTGTTAGTATGTAGTACAAAAAATACTTTCCAACACAACCAACTGGTACTAATATTAACAAAAGGATTGTGAACAGAGAATAAGAGATACCCTTGAGGCATCATCGAAAACATTAGCAGATAAACAGGAAAAGAAAAAAGTAGTCCAATAAAAATGGACAAAAACAAAATATTAGCCTTTAAGGAAAAATGTGTAAAGAAATTTTTAAGCATTAATAAGTTCTGGTTAAATTTCTAGTAGGGTTTTGATATCAGGGTTTATTCAGTTCTAATTCAGTTTCTAACTCAGTTTTTAGTTCAGTTACTAGTTCAATTTCTTTTTTTTAACCCTTCACCACAGTTGGAAAGGGTATATATTAAGGGTGTCCTAAAATTAAAGCAAGATTGGATTTTTTTTCGAACTTTTTTTAGGATTGCCAACACTTTGCTCACAAATGGCGACAAATTCAAATCTTGCGTTAATTTTTGTTCTTGCTTTTATTTTGAAACATCTTCAACATAACATTGTAATTCCGTTGGTAATTCCTACAACATAGATATTAGACGCTGGGCCCTTATGAGTAGCAAAGTTAATTTAACGATGTCTGTCTGACCGTCTGTCAATGTGAATGTTGAAATGGCTTTTCCGGTGACCCCAAACGTGATGAGGACTAAGTTGTTAGACTTTTATATCACATATAGTCTAAAATAAGTTGCTTATGAAATTCATTTAGATCGGTCCACAAATGGCTGATTTATAAGCAAAATACCACGACTGTCTCTAAATTTAACCCATAAATCTCTCATTTTTAAAAAATTAACATTTACTTTTTAAAGTCTTCTTTATTCGTAAACTATCATATTTAGTAAACTAAGTAGAATGCTGGTAGTGAATTCAAGAAAATCTGCTTATAACACTATGCAACAAGAAAAATTAAAAGAAATTAAACTATATTTTTTTAATACTACGACCCCCTTAGTGTGGGTTCACGCTATCTAAGTTTTCTTTTAGAAAGTCTGCGTTTATTGATGAGAGGGGAGACCATAATAACATGTTCAAATTTAAATTCAATAAATAAATTTTTTTTTATTTCTTCTAAAATTTTGGGTTTTAAAAAATGGCTGTTTCACCGATTTTATCAGAACTTAGGAAGTGGTTATCCAATATAATTACAGGACACTCTAACTAACTTGAAATAAAATTGCCTTTTAATCGTGCTTATATTATTTTGTTTATGTACCAAACATTTTCGGAATAATTCAGAACGCAATGATGAAAAATATTTTTTTTTTTTTTTTTTGCAAAATTGCAATTTTTTTCAATTTATAAAAAAAACTAGCTTAACCCGGTGCGCTTCGCTACACTGCTTAAACCAAGTTTGAAGACTATAATGCATCCTTTGGGAGGTGTTTCGACCCCTGCGCCTACCCACTCTATTTTTTTTTCAAATGTATAGTATACCATAAGAGTGACTTTTACAAAGTTTGAACATTCTCACTATAACAGTTCTTAAGTTATGCGATATTAAACATTGGCGTCCTATGGTGGGTACCACTTTCCCCGCTGCTACTTTAATTAATATTTTGGGACTCAGAAGATCCTACTACCATAAGTTCAACAAAATACGTGCAGCGGCTCATAAAAATATTTTTATGTATGAGGGGTACTGCTCCTTCTCTGTCTACCCCGCCCATTTTTATATTGAAATTTATAGTTTATCATAATAGTAGCTTTAACCACGTTTGAAGACTCTCCCTTTAATAGTTCTTCAGTTGAGCGATATTTAATATATGCATCCTATGGGAGGTGTTCCCCCCTGCGCCTACCCACCTAATTTTTTTCAAAAGTGTAGTATACCATAAGAGTGACTTCTACAAAGTTTGAACATTCTCACTATAACAGTTCTTAAGATATGCGATATTAAACATTGGCGTCCTATGGTGGGTACCACTTCCCCGCCTGCTATTTTATTTAAATTTTTTGGCTCAGAATATCCTACTATCAAAAGTTCAAAAAAATACGCTTATTAATATTTCTATCTATGAGGGGTACTGCTCCCTCTCTGTCTAGCCCGTTAATTTTTATATTGAAATTTATAGTTTACGATAACAGTAGCTTGAACCACGTCTGAAGACTATCCCTTTAATAGTTCTTCAGTTGAGCGATATTTAATATATGCATCTTATGGGAGGTGTTTCCCCCCCAGCGCCTACCCACTTTATTTTTATTTTCAAAAGTGTAGTATACCATAAGAGTGCCCTCTACAAAGTTTGAACATTCTCACTATAACAGTTCTTAAGATATGCGATATTTAACATTGGCGTCCTATAGTGGGTACCACTTCCCCGCCTGCTATTTTATTTCAATTTTGGGGCTCAGAAATAATAAGTAGGCTATTTTATTTTTAGGGCTCACGTCATGTAACTGTAAAAATCGTTTAAGTAGTTTAGGAGTCTATAAGCCAACATACAAACAAACAAACAAACAGAAAAACATTTTTCATTTTTATATAAAGGGTGATTTTTTAAGAGCTACAGGAAAGTTTAAAAAAACACATCAAATTCAGAAAAATTCATGAAATCTTTATTTGCATCGATAATTACGGTCCATATAATTTAATGTTTGAAGATTATTTCATGCAAATGTTGACCGTGACTGCGCCTCAAATGGTCCATCCGCTTAGTCCAATTTTGGCATACTCTTTCCAACATTTCGGCCGGTATCTCATGAATAAATGCTTCAATGTTGTCTTTCAATGCGTCAATTGAAGCGGGCATGTGTGTATAGGCACAAAAAATAGTCTAAAGGCGTTAAATTGCACGATCTAGGCGGCCAATTGACCGGTCCCGAACGTGAAATAAAATGTTCACCGAACTCGCCTCTCAATAAGTCCATTGTTAAGCGTGCTGTGTGGCATGTGTCACCGTCTTGTTGTAACCACATGTCATGCAAGTCAAGCTTTTGCATTTTGGGCAAAAAAAGTTGGATATCATCTCACGGTAGCGCTCACCATTCACAGTTACGTTACGATTCGCATCATCTTTAAAGAAGTACGGTCCAATGATGCCACCAGCCCATAAACCGCACCAAACTGTGACTTTTTCTGATAAACCGCACCAAACTGTGACTTTTTCTGGATGCATTGGTAGCTCTTGTAATGCTTCTGCCTGATCTTCACTCTTAAATTGACAATTCTGCTTATTAACGTACCGAATAGCCGCTTCATCGATTAAACTGACCATAAAATGGAAGAAGCGTGCGATGAACTTTCTTAACAGATAATAATTTGATAATAAAATTCAATCATTTGCAAGCGTTGTTCGTTTGTAAGACGATTCATGGTTAAATTAAAGACCAAACTGAAGATGTTTGACAGTGAAACAAAACACGAAACGTGCGTCAGCTGTTTAAACCAGTGTTGCCAAAAGGATAATAGCTAAAAAATCACTCGATATATAGAATCTATATTATAGATATAGATATATAGATTTAAAAACAAAAAAACTCACAATTTTTAAAGATTTATTTTAACTTAGAATATTCCAAATCAAACAGGCTTTATTTCATGAAAATCGATAAATTAATGGTGATTTTATACACAATGGAGTGAAATATATGTATATCCTGGTTTTAGCAAAAATTTTATGTTGTAAAGTTTTTTTACAACTCAAGACAGATTTTTCCAATTTTGTTAGAAATTTATTTAAATGACCAGTCTTTACATTTCCTAAAGACCCGGTTTGCTGGAATTTGCGCAAAATTCTCTCGATTGTGGACACATTTGGTCGCTTATGCTGACCAACAAAATCACGAAGTGCACGAAATGCATTTTGATTTGAACGCCCATTAGTTCAATTTTGTTGTTAGTTTCTTGCTATATCTTAAATTTAATTTTTTTTTACATTTCAGTTTATATTTTTGTTTTTAGTTAATGTCTAATTTATTTTTAATTTCTAGTCATAATTCGGTTTCCTTTTATTTTTAATTTCCTTATCTTTCTAATTTAGCTCTATTCAATTAACTCCAACTTTCATTATTCCTCAATATTAGTTTCCTCTTTAAATCCCTTTCTTTTCGATTAGTCCAATTTCCTTTAATTTATTGAAGTCTCTTTCACTCAATGGAAGTTAAGTTTGAAATATTTGCTGCCAATTATTGGTCAGTCAGTGGTGGTTGGTAATCTTGTTAGGACATTAATTTCAATTATATAAATGTTGATGTGTTGCTTGAGCATTTTCCCCATGCATTACGAAGAGAAATCATTAGGGAAAGAGTTTTTCTTTTGGAGCTTTTGTAAAGATTATGACATTTGACATGTGATATGCGAATAAAGGCAGACATCCGTGCATACATACGTACAAACATTTACATACATTTATATTTGTGTCTGTTGGTAAACCAAGATTTATGTCATGTCATGTCATTGTATAAGTACATTTTTTTTGTTTTTTTTTCTTTTTTGCTTTACGGGATAGGAAGGAGAGTCATTGTGTTTTGAAGCTGTAAATAATCTGAACCCAGGCAAACATTAATTTTCGGTCAGTGAAGTAGTCAGAGAGTAAGTATTGAACTTTTTGACTGGGAGAGGATACAAAAAGAAATTTCTGTAGAACTTTTGGCTTGTGGGCGACTGAATATGCTTGTTTTAATATGTGAAACTAACTTTTGATGTAGTTGAGTTTCCTTGAATAACAGGATTTTCCCACTGATTAAATTCGCCTTTCTTTTTGTTGCAATACACATTTCAGCATTTGTTCGTTTTAATTTACAGTTCGTTTAACATGTTTTTGTTTTTCTTACGAACGTGGTTGTTGTGGTTGCTCTGGATTTGGTGAACGCTGCAGGATATATTTTTGTTTTATTATTTTTTTTTTCTATTTCTTCAGTAACTGGTACAAAAATTCAAAAAAAAAAGGTCTTCAACGGATTTTATGTTTATACAAAAATTTGTATTACAAAACAAATAATTTAATTTTTAAATATATTCAATTTCATGTAAAAGTTTGGATTCGGTATTTATTTTTTTCAAAAAATGTAATGCAATATTTAATTTTCTTAAAAAAATTACATGGGATATTTAATATTCTTAAGAACACTTGAGATATTTTTATATTGGAATTGAAAATTCTATGAATTATTAAATTTTCTGCGGAAAATTCCACGCGATGTTGCGATTTTTTTAAGAAATTCTTAACTTAAGATAAGTTTAGTGCAAAATCTTATGAAACACTAAGTTTTTATGGGAATATAAAGTGAGAATATTTCATGCCATATTTAAATTTTTTTAAAAAGTTTTATGCGATTTCTTTGAAAGCTTTACGCAATATTGCCTTCTTTTTAGAAAATCGTTTTCGATATTGATTTGATGGTGCGATAATTAATTTTCTATTAAAAATTTGATGCGATTATTAGTATTGTGGTTATTTTATTGAACTATTTATGGTTTTTAATCCAAATTTTTAATATTTTTAATTAGGCTTAAGTTCATTAAATTTAATTTTCATTAAATTATTTTTATGAAGAAAGGAATTTTACAACATGAAAATTAATTAAAATTTATTGATAATTTTTCATTCTTGACTCAATCTGGGCTCGAACCCAGGTGTTTACCGACAGGTTACCCTGACATGTTTCGATTGCAACCACTCAATCTCCTCAGAGGGCTTGCCGTTTAACACTCGCAGCCATCGACGACTGCTGACGTCATTAGTCAAACATCAATCCTTAAACCAAATTGTATTCAACCTTTGGTAGATCGAAATTTGCTTTGAATGATTATCTATTTTAACATGTTATTCCTGATGCGATTATTAATTTTCTATCGAAATTTTCTATTGAAAAATCTATGCGATAATAAATTTTCTGAGGAAAATTTCACGATATGTGCGATTGTTTTAAGAAATTCTTAGCTAAAGATAATTTTTGTGAAAAATCTAATCCAACACTAAGCTTTCTGTGAATATAAAGTGAGAAAATTTCATGCGATATTAAAATTTCTTTGAAAAGCTTTACGCAATATTTCTTTTTAGAAAATCCTTTGCGATATGGATTTGATGGTGCGATAATTAATTTTCTATCGAAAATTCACTGCAATATTTCATTTTAGTGAAAAATCTAATGCAACACTAAGTTTTTCTGTGAATAAAGTAAAGAAGATTTCATGCGATTTTAAAATTTCTATTAAAAGTTTTACGCGATATTGTCTTCTTATTAGAAAATCCTGTGCATTATTGATTTTTCTATTAAAAATTTGATGCGATAATAAATTTTCTATCGAAAATTCACTGCAATATTTAATTTTTTATAGAAAATTCCATGCGATATTAAAATTTTTTTAAAAAGTTTTTTGGGATTTTGTGTTTTTGTTAGAAAATTCTATGCGATATTGAATTTTCTATTTAAAATTATATGCAATAATTACTTTTCTATAGAAAATTTTAAGAGATATTGAATTTATTATAAAAAATTTTGTCCGATATAAATAGCAACTTTTATACAATATTAAATTGCTTTAGAAAATTCCATGCGATATTTAAATTTGTTAAGCAATTTTCTTGCGATATTAAAGTTTCCATAAAAATTTTCATGCGATATTAAAATAGATATTCACATCTATAGATATTTTCAATGCAATTTTTTAATTTCCGTATAAATTTTCGTGCAATATTTAAAATTTCATAGAAATTTTAATTTGCCCTCATTCAAAAATTAATTTTCTATAGAATACTCCTTGAGATATTGAATTTTCTATAGAAAACTTCATGCAAGATTTGGTTTTATTAGAAAATTCCATGCAACATTGAATTTTTTAATCGAAAATTCTATGCGATTTTAGGAACTAGTATTCTATAAAAAATTTTATTAAATTCGATATTGAATTTCGTATAGAATATTTTATGCAATATTGAATTTTTCTTAGATAATTTAATGCGATATTAAAATTTCTATAGCAAATTTATTCGCAATAAATGAATAGAATATTATATACCAAATTAAATGCGATGTTGAATTTTCTGTAAAAAATTCCATACGATATTAAAATTTGTATAATAATATTAATGCGATATTGAATTTTTTGTAAAAAATTCCTTGCGATATTAAAATTTTAATAGGAAATGTTACGCAATATTTAATATTTTATTAAAAATGTAATGCGATATTTAATTTTCATGAAAAAACTCCATGCGATATTAAAACTTGTATACAAAATTTAATGCGATATTGAATTTTCTGTAAAAACTTCCATGCGATATTAATATTTGTATAGCAAATTTAATGCGATATTGAATTTTTTATAAAAGCTTGCATGCGATATATATATAAAAGCTTGCATACGATATTGAGTTATCTTTTTAAAAAATTTCGTGTGATATTAAAATTCGTATAGCATATTTAATGCTGCATATATTGAACATTTTGTAAAAAATTGCATGCGATATTAAAACTGCTATAGAAAATAAAATGAATTATTGAATTAGTTGCGATATTGAATTTTCACTTAAAAAATTTCATGCGATATTAAAATTTGTATAGAAAATTGTATGCGATATTGAACTTCGTGTAAGATATTTAAGGCGATATTGAATTTTGTATAGAAAATTTAATTCGATTTTGAATTTTCTTAAAAAAATTCTATGCGTAAAAAATTTAATTAAATATTAAATTTTTTGTAAAAAACTCGATGTGATATTTCAATTTTAAAAGAAAATTTTATGATATATTATATTTTTTATTGAAAATGTAATGCGATATTGAATTTCCAAGAAAAAATACCATGCGATATGAAAATTTGTTAAGCCAATTTAATGGGATATTATATTGAATTTTTTATAAAAAAAAATTGCATGCGATATTAAAATTGCTATAGAAAATTAAATGAATTATTGAATTTTCTGTTAAAAAATTGCATGCGATATTAAAATTTGTATAAAAAATTTTATGCGATATTGAATTTCGTGTACGATATTTAATGCGATATTGAATTTCGCATAGAAAATTCAATGCGATATTGTATTTTATGTAAAATTTGCATGCAATATTTAAATCTCTATAGAAAATTTGATGGCATGTCATAACGTCCAGTGTCATAGTGTCCATGGACCCTATGACACTCCAAAAAGTGTCACAGTGTCTATGGACTTTTTGACACTTTTAAAAGTGTCATAATGTCCATCAGAGCAGTGTCATTACGTCCGCGGACGTTATGACACTTTGCAAAGTGTCATAATGTCCACAACTGAACTTATAACCAAAAATATTAAAATGTGTGAAATTTGTTTTAAAATACCGTTAAAATTTTTTACAATTGGAATCTTTGGCTTTTCATACAGACTATGAAGCAGCTTTAAGGCAGGCTTTAGAAAATGTGTTTCCTAAAGCGTCATTTAAAGGTTGCTGGTTCCATTACTGCCAAGCTTTGAGACGCAGAGGTCAAAAGCTAAATAGGTTTGGAAATTTAATAAAAAGAAATAAAGACTGTGGTAATTGGTACCGAAAAATCCTAAGTCTGCCATTGGTTGGCTTCGCTAACTAAAGCATCTCTGCACAACCGGCCTTCGGCCGGACGCAAAGATTTTCTCCTCTATGGTATAACAAAAACCGGCTTCGCTTACTAAATCTTCTATGTATAGACGGCCTTCGGCCGGGCGCAAGGATTTTCTCCTCCTATATGGTATAACAAAAACCAGCTTCGCTAACTAAAGCTTCTCTGCAAAACCGGCCTTCGGCCGTGCGAAAGGATTTTCTCCTTTATGGTATAGCCCGCGGACATTATGACACTTTTAAAAGTGTCGTAGTGTCCATTGACACTGTGCCACTTTTTGGAGTCCATGGACACTATGACACTGGACGTTATGACATGCCACCGAAAATTTAATGCGATATCAAAATTTCAATAGAAAATTTTACGAAATGTTTAATTTTTTATTGAAAATGTAATGCGATATTGAATTTTCAAGAAAAAGTTCCATGCGATATTAACACTTGTATACAAAGTTTAATGTGATATTGAATTTTCTGTAAAAATGTCCATGCGACATTAAAATTTGTATAGAAAACTTATTCGATATTGAATTTTGTATAGAAAATTTAATGCGATAATGTTTTTTCTTTAAAAAATTCCATGCGATATTGAAATCTTTATAAAAAATAATATTAATATTAATAATAATATTTTGCAATGTTTAATTTTTTATTGAAAATTGTATGCTATTAAATTTTTGATATTTAAATTTGTATAGAAAATTTAATGCTATATTGAATTTTTTTTATAAAAAATTGCATGCGATATTAAAACTGCTATTGAATATTAAATGAATTATTGAATTTTGTATAGAAAATTAATTGCGATATTAAATTTTCTCTTATAAAATTTTATGTATATAAAATGTAAAATATTAGTATGGTTTAGAAAATAAAATGTGATATTGAGTTTTCTGTAAAAAATTCCATTCGGTATTAAAATGTCACTTATTTAATGCGGTTTTGAATTTTTTGTAAAAATTGCTATGCGATATTGAAATTTTGTATAAAATTTTTTATGCGATATTGAAATGTCTATAGAAATTGTTAATGTAAGTTTTAAACTTTCATATCAGTTTTCATGAGATATTTTAATTTTTATAGAAATTCCAATGCGATATTAAATTTTTTATAGAACATCTAATGCGATTTTGATTTTTTTTTTAAATTTCATGCAGCGTTCAATTTCTTTTAAAGCTTTTTACGTACGTCTGAAGGTGTGTGAACTTGACTCTGATCTCTTTTGTATACGTAAATTAGTTTTTCTTGTTAAATATTTTTTTATTTTCGATTTTAAAACATCTTAAATCACTAAAACATTTTGTATATGTTTGTAAAAGGAATAAACAAAACTTCTATTCATTCACAATAAAATCCAATAAATTTGAATTTTTATTTTTTTTTTTTGGCACTGTGCCCTCTTGAACACATCAAGACTCACACACAGTCTAAAACATTCAGTTTATTACCCGCCGCAATCATTAAACGAAAAAAAATAAGCAAAATATCTCAAAATAAATAAAAAAATAAAATAAATGAAAGTGAACATTTTGTCAAACATTTTGCAAAGAAATAAATGAAATTTGAAATACTGAAAAAAATTTATTTATTTTTTTTTAATAAACAAATGACACTCATTGTAAAATTTTTATTAAGATCACTGCTAAAATGGAGCTTAATTGTGCCAACAGTCATATTTTTAAAAAATTTTTTGTTTGTTATTTTTTTTTAAACACATTATTGGCCATTAATTATTTTAATGAGTTTTTAAATAATTTTTCTTATATTTGAAATTACTTAAAGCATTTAAAATTTTTCATTTTTTATTTATGAAATTTAAAACAATGTACTTTACAAATTTTAACTTTTATATATTTAAGTTTTGTGTTTTCTTTTTCAAGGATACAAATTCGGTTTCTTTGTTTCAATTTACTGGTTTGTAGTTAAAAATTTTATATTATGTGCATAATTTGGTGGCAAGTGTTGAAACTTTTTCTGCATTAGTATGCGTGCAAATGCAACATAGTTGCAAGACACAATACAAAAGAAAAAGTCATTGAAATAACTAATGTGGCGAAACAACAAAGACGTTTGCAACATTTGTTTCAAAAAACAGATTTAGAAATTATGAGTTTTAATATTAATTCTGATGGCATTATTAGAAATGGGGTATAGCTAAATACATCAAAATTGCAAAGTAGAATAATCACCAAAACTATATCGGGCAGAATGCAAGCAAGTGTAACGGGTAAGTAAATGTATGCCCCTATTGCGGTTCTCCACTTTTGTAACAGTTTGGTTGTCTTTGATAAATTCACATTGCCATTCTCAACTCAACTGGCAGTTATCTTTTCAGTTGTGTATCTGTTTGTTTCGTGGTATTGCCGTTTTCAACTTTGTAAAAGTTTGGTCGAAAAAAATGTTAAATATTTTAAAATTTTTTTAATAACTTTTTTGGGTTTTTTAAAAACTTTTATTAGTTTGAAAATAAAAACGAAAGCTCAATTTGAGAAGCTCGTCCAGTTTATTTAGAGAAGCTTAGAAATTGTTCGCGGAAAACTCCAAAGTTTGGTATGATGAAAAATTCATGTAAGGAGTTATGGGAAGAGTTTATAGCGGAGTTAAATAGTTTGGGACCACGACAAGAACTTCTTTTAAACACTTATAATCTTCTTAATCTAATTTTAATATTCTTGGCACAGGTTTGGATACACTACAAGGCAAGTATAAAGAAAAAACTTGCCAAAAATAAAAGAAACACTCAAGCGATAGGGGGAGGGCTATCACAAGAAGTTCCATTAAATAGCCTTGAGGCTACTATTTCGCAGCTCTTGTATTGCAAGTCCGGCCAAGTATTTGGTGTTGAAAATATTCCACCATTTAGAGACAATTTCACTGAGTCAGTTGAACCAGTAATACAACCAGCAGATTGACCAACAGCTACCCCAACCAGAAGAAGAACTCATCAGGCACAAGAAAGTTTCGTTTCTTATTATAAGTTCTTACTTGGCACTGGGAAGTTTAAGAGGGTTGGAATCATCACGAATTTGTCTTCTTGTACGTAGCGCATCTGTACAAGAGTTTTCCTTTTCATCATCATAAAATAAATCGAAACTACACAGAAAAAATTATTTTTTCAATTCAAACAAAAAATTTGTAGAATCAAACAATTTTTTGTCTGAAATCGGTCCTATAAACAAATTCGCATATTCAAACAATTTATTTGCATTTTGTTTATTGAAAAAAACACTGATTTTTTCAAACAAATAATTTAACTGAATCAAACAAAAAGTTTACTGAAATTCATATACTAAATTTCAAAATCAAAAAAAAACAGGTTTTTGCACAAGCAATGATGCGCACACAAGCAGGCACTGTATTAGAAGATGATGGCAGAGAGAGCAGAGCGGCCGGCTGGCTTTGAGACACATTTTTTTGTTGGAATAATTTTTGAACGAAGCTCTTTTTTTATACACACAATGTTTTTCGTCATCACTCACTGTTGCTGTATCCTTTACTTTGCTAATGAAGAAGAAATGTAACCCAAAAACGGCGACAGACCGACTCGATATGTTTTTCGTCATCATTCTATTTTTGTATTTGATGTATTTCAGCAAACAGTTTGAAAAAATTGAATACGGGATTTTGGTTTTCTTTTAGCCAACTTTGAAACCAACCAAAAATTTATTTTGTTTCTTATAATGTTGTTGTTGTTTCTGTTGTTTAAAAAGAGTGAAACGTTTTTTTTACCTGCTATTTTTTTTTTTTTACTTACTGTTGTACTTTTTTAAAGTGTCCAAAAATAGACTGTATGTGTTTTTTGTTGTAGTTCTTATATTTCACATTAGGAAGTGTTGCTTACGATCAAATAAAAAAATGCAAAAAGACGACAACATTAAAAAGCGTTAAATATTTCATACAAAATTATGAAAACTTGATTGGTTTCACGCGTGTATTATGTTTTTGAATGGTTGTCAACATTTTTGTTGGTTAAATAAAAATCAAACAAAAATTTTTATAGAATCAGTAAAAAAATTTGTAGAAATTAAAAAAATTTTCAAACAAGCGTTTGTTTGAAAATAATTCGGCAATAATTTTTTCTGTGTAATATCAATTATAAATACTTTTTAAAAAGTTTAAAAAATTATTTAATTTTATAAAATTTTCATTTGTCAAACATTATATTTAAAGTTGGCAACTTTATAGCAAACTCAACTAAAAACCAGGGTTTAAAATGCTATCGCCATATTAGCAAAAGCAGCCAAATTTTGCCTTTTTCCTATTTAAAAAAAAATCAAAAATAAAAAGCCGACAAGTTCCACTGCTAAAAAAGCCCACACTTTTCAAAAGCAGCAGCAAAATAAACACACTGTTTTTGAAAAGTAACCTTTTAATGGACACTGCTTTTTCCAACTATTGCTTTTTTAACAATAGCAAAAATTTCTTATTTGATGGAACTCAAAAAGCAACGGCAATAACTTTTCTGTTGTAGGAGAAAATATGTAGGAAAGATAATGAAACAAAAAGATTCTGTCAAACAGCCGCCAAATCAAAAACCACTGCATGCTAATAGCCGCAAAATAGGAGATAAAAGCAGCGCAAAGGCACATGATCGACGAAGACAAGTGATATTTTTCATGCAAAACAAATACAACAAGAATTTGTTTTTGTTTCTATACAATAAAAAATCCAACAGACACTTTGGCTGGTTGCCTTTACTAAAAATATTTAAAAAAACCAAAATACACACACACACATATTTCATGCTATAGTCATGCAAACTGTCGAGCAACAACAACATTACTACAACATTACTGAAGAAAGGCAAACATTTATTTTTCCTCACCACCATGAAAAAAAACATGTTGCTTGTACACTGATCAGTATTTTTTCGTTGTAATCTGCCTTTTTGCAGAGCTAATAGCTCTGCTCAGACTGCTTTTAGCACACACTTCAGCGGCTTTTTGTTATTACCAGCCAGAGAAGAATTTTTGTTCTTTGAATTTTAGATTTTTTTTTGGTTTGTCTTTTTTAACTAGCTCTTCTTTCAGGAAAAAGTAAAAAAGCAAAAGGCGAAATAATTTTTTTTTAGCTTTTGCTTTTTATGTGGTTGTCCATTTTTGTCGCTGGCTGGTAAAAAAGCAGTTGTCAGAAAATAAAAATATTCAAAATAGGAGATTTGCTTTTTTGCACAAGCGAAAAACAAAACATTGGCTATTGGAAAAAAATTAAAAATTTCAAAAGCAGTGGCAAAAGCAAAAATAAAAAGCAGCCAGCTGATGGATGCTTTTAAACCCTGGGTAAAAAAGCAGTTGTCAGAAAATAAAAATATTCAAAATAGGAGATTTGCTTTTTTGCACAAGCGAAAAACAAAACATTGGCTATTGGAAAAAAATTAAAAATTTCAAAAGCAGTGGCAAAAGCAAAAATAAAAAGCAGCCAGCTGATGGATGCTTTTAAACCCTGCTAAAAACAGTTTTTTTTTTTTTTTTTTTTATTAATTTCCTAAGCTAATCCCACGAAGCTCTATGCTTGTCTGCAGGAAAGAAACCAGAGTCTCTGGTGAGAATCGAACCCTCAACCTCGGCGCTGATAGACTAGCTCTCTAACAGCTAGCCTACCGAGGCACTCACAATACCTAAAATGAGTTTGTTTGCGCATAAGTTGGGTTGACTCCAACACGACCAAACTGAGTTGAGTGGAGAACCGCAATAGGGACATTAATAAAAATATTCTCTATATCTCTGATTCTCTGGGGTAAGTGTATAGGTAAGAATCAATCTCACTTTCGGATTGTTTCAAGTCCGAAATCCGAATTAAAACAACTTAGAAATTCTTGAATTAACCAAGTTTTGAGATTATCTTTTAGCTCACTTTAACTTAAGTCAATCTCGTTTCAGACCAAGCAACTTGATTAAAGGCAATCCGTACTTACCTTACTATTGACTCCGCTTTGTCTAGATTTAACCCTAAAATGCCCCTTAACAAAAACTTACGTTATTTACCCTCGTGTGTGGTTTTTCACACATATGCAATGTCAAATATCAAAAATATTCACAATTGCTGGGGGGTGCTTTAATACCATGGTAGATAAGGCCATGATGGCCTTATCTCTTTTTCAATAGGGAGATAAAGCCTTTTTTTGTTTTTTTTTTCATTTGAATGGAAGATAAAGCCATCATGGCCTTAGCTCGCATTAGCAATATTAGAAAATGGCTTTATCTCTCATTTCAGTTCCGGAGACACTAAAGGTAAGTATTGAAATTTGGCTTCGCATACTAAAGTTTTTCTGCGTGACGGCCTGCGGCCGTGCTCTGGGGTTTTTTTCTCCAGTAGGACGCAGCAGGTGGCTTCGCTGAATAAAGTTTTCCTGCGTGCGTCACAAGAATAAAACAATGTTTTTCAATGATAACTAAGGATTTTCCCTTTTACAGAATGTTGACACCATGCATAACAATTTTCTGAAAAAATATTTCTCATTTGCGAAAAAAAATATGGCTATATCTCTCATTTCGCAAAATTTTAAATATGACCTTACCTCTCAATGATTGGGCAATAAGGCCATTATGGCTTTATCTCCTATTCAATTGAGCAATAAAGCCATCATGGCCTTATCTACCATTGTTTAAAGCACCCCCACCCCCCACTTGCCGACAGTTTCTATGTAATTGGCACAAGAGAAAAAATGTGCAAGCTACATTTGTGTGGAAAACCACACACGAGTTTAACTTACGTTAGTTCTGAAATATTTTCTTACTTGAAAAATTTTTTTTACAAAAAATGTGTTTTCAGTACTTACTTGATATTGACAACAAAGTCTAGAAGTTTCTTTCGTGTACCTCAACAATTTCTTAAAAATGATTTATTTTGTGTGGTTTTTCACACAAAGGTGAATTAAGGGTTAAGTACGGCTGGCTTGGTTTTTGTTTTTAGTGTAGTAAAATTAACCAAAATAGTCTTGTTTAACTTAAAAAAAAAAAAAAGCTCTTCCAGCAAATCTCCAATAATAACTGGTAATAATTTTTGAGCTAAAACTTTTTCTGTTTAATCTCAATGAACATCCATTGGTTTATTGCTTATTTAACTTTTTCTTTGCCAGAGGAGAAAAAAACCAGTGTATAAAAAGAAAATGTAAAAAGTTTTTTTATTTTCACACCACTCATTTTTATAAACAGGTTAAAACCCACTCCACAGTAAAGACCACAAAATTAAACCCATCTACTCATCCATGTAGTCCATAAAAACTAGAACTTTTTATTTATTTGTTTCATAAAAAACAGAAAAAGTTAATTCCTAAAAAAATTGAAAGAAAAGAAATAAAATTTACGAAATTGCAAAAAGAAAAAAAATTGTGTTTGAAGCAGTAATAAAGTTGAATTGCCGCCTAAGGACATAAATAAAACCAAGAAAAACAAAAAAAAGTACATAGACACAAAAAAAAAATTGGCCAAAAAATATTTACCAAAAGAATTTAGATTTCGTATAATTTAAATGAAAAAACTTCAAATTGAAGGAATTGTGATAAGCAAATACAAACATTAAATAAGAGGCCAAAAAGATGTTCAAACACACACACACAAACACATGTTAAACATTATTATTGGCTGTCATTTTTAGCAACCTAACAGAACAACAACATTAACAATAACGAGCCTTAAGTCCTAAATTATTTCGTTTCTAGATAAATTCCCACGTCTCTACTAATTTGGATTCTTAAATAAATTTACAGACATATTTATTTTAAGAGCTTTTTATGCGTATGTTTATGTGTGTAGTTTCTTTTAAGACATTTAGACCTTTTACCCATTTTTTGTTTTTTTTTTTTTATATTTGCCGTTTTTTGCAGTAGTCTGGCATTTTTGTGCACTTTAAATCTCAAAGGTGTGTTTCAAATATTAAATAGATGTTTAAAAAAAATTCCATTAAATAATTAAAATAAATTATTTTTCACAGTAGTCAACAATTAGTGGTGATAAAAGCCATAAAATGAATTAAATTTATCATTAATTTACATTTTAAATAAGAAGATAATTTCTTATGGAAAATAATGTATAAGTGATGTTACGAATATGTATTCGTATTCGAAAAGCCGAGTAATCGGCTATTTTATGACAATCGTATTCGTAATTGCTAAATTCAAGCGTAACAAAAAATACAAAACTAAAAAAAAACCAAAAATGAGACAAAAAAATTAACTTTTAAAAAATTTTATTAAAACAAAAACCTTTGTCTTTAACAGGGATGTTAGATGTGACGATTTTACGTCATTTTGACGATTTTTTTCGACGAATTTACCAAAATGGCGATTGACGATTTTTAATGTAGAGTCACTTGGGTTTTGACGATTATAAATTTATTTTAAACTTTAATCTGGCATCAATTTTATAACACTTCAATCTGGCAAGTAAAGTTTTTTCTTAGTTTGTATATGGGCATTTTCATGAGAATGTCAACCACGACTCAAAAAATTAAAATGCTTGAAACTTTTTTTCAAATATGGGAGAAAGGAAAAAAACATCCAAACTTTACTATGCCGAGGTATTTATAGCTTATTACAATGTTTAAAAAGCCAAAAATAAAAGTTTTAACTCACTTTCTTATTAATTCATTTTTAGTAACTGCAATTGACGATTTTCAATATTCTGCCGAATTAATACAGATACTGGCAACCCTGTAATTATGCTTTGAAATTAATGTTACAACAACAATGAACAAGATCCACGAGGAAAGACCAAATATATAGTTCGATTAGCGGTATATTTTTGTTGTTGTTTTGGATGCTATTCTAAAGTCACGTACGTGGTGCAAAAACATCATTTGTCTTTATCATTTGAAATTGATCAGTCTTAGGAGTTTCGAAATAAAAGTTCAAAGCAAGATATTTGTTGTAAAAAAATATTGATCGAAATTATAATTAGTATTGTGGTTATTTTGTTGAACTATTTATGGTTTTTAATCCAAATTTTAAATATTTTTAATTAGGCTTAAGTTCATGAAATTTAATTTTTATTAAATTATTTTTATGAAGAAAGGAATTTTACAACTTGAAAATTAATTAAAATTGTTATTGATAATCTTTCATTCTTGACGTGGCTCGGGCTCGAACCCTGGCCGGCAGGTTACCATGACATGTTTCGATCGCAACCACTCGATCTCCTCAGATGGATTTGCCGTCTTACACTCGCAGCCATCGACGACTGCTGACGTCACTAGTCAAACATCAATCCTTAAACCAAATTGTATTTTAACATTTGGTAGATCGAAATTTGCTTTCCTGAATGATTATCCATTTTAATTGATTTTACATGTTTTTTCCTTTACTTCTGTTTTTTCGTACTTTCGTCAAGAATTTTTCTTGAAGTCCAAGTACATTTTTTGTTTTTTCACTTTGTCTTTCTCTTTTCTGTTGACCTTTTTCAGCACAACTTGAAGGACAAATGTACAAATAGAGCTCGTGCCTTAGCTTTAACAATAATTAGTATTGTGGTTATTTTGTTGAACTATTTATGGTTTTTAATCCAAATTTTAAATATTTTTAATTAGGCTTAAGTTCATGAAATTTAATTTTTATTAAATTATTTTTATGAAGAAAGGAATTTTACAACTTGAAAATTAATTAAAATTGTTATTGATAATCTTTCATTCTTGACGTGGCTCGGGCTCGAACCCTGGCCGGCAGGTTACCATGACATGTTTCGATCGCAACCACTCGATCTCCTCAGATGGATTTGCCGTCTTACACTCGCAGCCATCGACGACTGCTGACGTCACTAGTCAAACATCAATCCTTAAACCAAATTGTATTTTAACATTTGGTAGATCGAAATTTGCTTTCCTGAATGATTATCCATTTTAATTGATTTTACATGTTTTTTCCTTTACTTCTGTTTTTTCGTACTTCAAAAGAGATTACGTCGTTACGTTATAAATGTCAAAATATTGCATTCGAAGCCGATGTGATATTGCAGACGTTCAGAACGCCAGTAACACATATTGTTGACGGCGACCAAAATTTAACATTTTTCAACGACGGCGGCGAAAATACAACCGTCAGCTATACCAAATTGTGTAAAGAGCGACTTTAATGTTTGTTGTTTGCAAACGAGCTTTGAAGACATTCGTATATTTTATTAAAATTTTAAAAGCAAAATAATAAAACAATGAAAAATGTGCCAAGAACAAAATATTATTATTATGTATTATTCTTTGCATTTTGCATTTTTAATTGTTTTTTAGTGTTAAAATTTTTTCTCGCCCCATTTTTATTCGTGAGTTTATTTGACAGTTCAAAGCGGGAACTTTTCTCACCAAAATGTTACATACACACTTTTTCTGTAAATCGGCGAGTAATTTCCTTACGTGACAGCTTGTACTCGCCAAAAAAGTTACAGACACAGTTGAGCGAGAAAAACAGCTGTTTGTTTCAATTTATGGTATTTTTGTTTCATTTCACACATTTCAATCGAAAACTTTCTCGACGCGAGAGTTACAGAACATGGGCACAGGTATAGAAAGGAACATAAAGTTATTATTTTTAAACAAGATGAAAGTTCGGTTGGTGTATGAAATTAGTTTTGTAACATATTTCTATTTGTAATTTTTTTTATTTTAAACTATATCAACAAGATTCATAAGACTGTAGCAATAATTTGTTTGAATTAAATTCGATATAGTATTTACATAAAAGCGATTTCTTTGATTTGTCTTTATCATATTTTGGTAGGAAAAAGCGTTTGCAATTTTTAAATTTTACTAAATTTGCATTGGAGTACTTTATTACTTTTGCACTGCTAATAGTAGTAAAAAAAGTACAATTGTACTACTAACTTTATCATCCCTGCTCAGAAATAAACTACGAACGAAAAACAAAAGGAATTTGCGAGTACAGCAAAGATCGTACTCCCCCGCTATTCTCTTTTCCCCTCCCTTCCATAAACTCAAGACTTTGCAAAGTAAACTTTGCCTGTCTAAAAGGGGACTTACCAAACTTTGAGTACGAGAACAGTTTTCGGTAAGATTGGGATCCCGCGGCAGGGTTGTCAGATTTTTTTGAGCTCCATCGCCAAACCGGATGTCAAAAATCGCCAAAAACCGCCCAACGTCGATTTTGTTCAGTTTTTGTAAAATTTTCTTTTTTTTTTAAGTTAAATTTTGCATACAAAAAACGCTAGTATAATTTTTCAGCCAAAAATCACCAAAAACTGAGAATTTTTTTTTAAATTGGTATAAAAAAAATTTTATAAGCTTTTAAAGTTCGTCACGTACGATATTGTAAGTACAAAAATGCAACTATGTATTATGTTGGTATTTAGTTAAAATTTGGTCCAACCTTATTTTATTACAATCAATATCATCTTACCAAATTTTATTGGAATCGGTCCATATTTGACCATAGCTCCCATACAAGTACTACTCCCGAAAATAGCTTTTAATGTCATTTCCTTAAAAATGTTGGTATTTTCATAAAAATTGGCGACAATGACTTTTACGAGAGGTACTATGTCATGACAAAATGTTGTGCTGTTAGATCCAAAATTAACCATAGGTCCCAAATAAACCCCTTCCTTAAATCGGTTAGGGACAAACAAATCTCATATAGATGAAGACAACTAAATAATATTCAGCACAAATAACTTTTATATAATTCTTAACCTCATAGCATAATTCTGTTTTGGCGACCTTGATTGGCCTCAAAAAAATTTTTTTTTCAATATAATGGTGTAGGGTATCATATGGTCGGGCTTGCCCGACTATACTTTCTTACTTGTTTGTTTTAAGTTTTAATATACATATATTTACAAAAAAAAAAATTTCATACCTTGTAAATACTATAAGAGAAAAATCTGTCACGTACGGTATGTCACGTACGATATTACATTTGGTTCATTATAAAACCATCGAAAAAAAAAATTTTTTTTCCAATTATGGATTATAAAGAAAAAATATGTGGTTTAATGTATGAAATTAAAAAAAGGAGAAAAACCTCCCACAATTCGCAGATTTTCGTATTATTTTACATTCACATAAATATCACTTCCGTTTTATGTCACGTACGATATGCACTTATTTTGCCCGATATTTTGGACAACAAGGTTCCGAATTAGAAAAATTTTTTTTTCATATAAAGTTCCCTCTAAATGAAACATAATGATAAAAAAAATTTTCCAGTTACTACTATTTTTGCCAAATATCTATCGCTCTGAAGGCGTACAAATGTCACGTACGATGACAAGGAAATGCCCATATGTGTTTAGAGGCGAATATATATTTATACTAGCGGACCCGACGAACTTCGCCTCGTCCCAATTTTAAGCCTTCAGACAAATTTTAGAGTAATAATACAACACAAATATTTAAATTTGAATGGAATGAGTAGAGGGCGATTTGATGAACAATGTTTTTCGATTTGTTTTCCGGCGCAAAAACAAATAGCGAAGACGGTTTCCCAACACGCGAACTTGCAACGTACAGCTGACCGTGCGGAAAACAAGGAAATTCGAGATTAATCCCACAGACTTCTAGTAATTGTCATTGCAAATGCCAGTCGAACGGGGAACTGAATCCGCTTGAATTGGAATGGAAGGTCAGTTGGAATAATGGGAATTCGTGGGATAAGGACTTCCTCTCCTTTGAATTTGCCCTTGATGAATGCCGCCTGAATCAAATTGTTCATTAGCTTTTTGACGGACAACCGCGTACCGTTGCACATTGAGATTCCGCAACATGATTATGATGATACCACCTTCAGCTGTAAATTATGCGGCGGAGCTCCTGGTACATCAAGCGAGTTCAAAAATTCCGACGGGTAGCTGGTCGGTTCATTTTCGTCGGTCACGCAGTCAACAGATTTGTACGTATGCAGTTGTCCTGCGACTTGACTTTGAATAATTAAGTTTAAGCTATCGACGTCCTTATTCTTCGCTGCTTTTTGTAGTTTTGTGCAATGCCAGGAAATACTTTGCTGATGAGTTCCTCCTTGGACGATGTGAATTTACAAACATTTTCAGGGAACGATATCAATCCATTCGAAACATCAACAGGCATTTGGTTGCCAAGCTCCAGCAGTTGTCCCAAGAATTTAGCAGCCGATGGGTCGTTCTGCAACGCGACTCTTATGTTTGTGGTCAATTGCAACTTCTGGACATGCCTCCACAAAGACGACGATTACAGGCACGCGTTAAGTTCATCCGTAGCAGAAGATTTGGGGATGACAGGAAGTGTTTGACGAAAATTTCCGGAGAGCAATATCAAAGCCCCACCAAATTGTTTTAAGTATTAAAAATTCTGTATTTTTTGGTTTTGTATAATTTTTTATTAATTTTTTTTTTTATGTTTTAATAGAGTAATTAATACGTGTTGATAAAAAAACGATTTTTTATATGACGATTTTTTGACGGTTTTTTCAGAACTAATGACGATTATGACGATTTTTGTTCAAATTTTGACGATTATTCGAAAAAAACATCTAACATCACTGGTCTTTAAAGCAAAATAAATTCTTCTTTTAGTTAAGAAAAAAAAAACAAACAAACACAGAAAAAAAAAATAAAAATTGATCTCAATTAAACAATTTGTAATATTAATTAAAAAATGTATTAAAGTAAACAAATTAAAAGTATCAATTAAATATTTTATATTTAATATTTTATACACAGAAAAAATTATTTTTCCAATTCAAACAAAAATTTTGTACAATCAAACAATTTTTTGTCTGAAATCGGTCCTATAAACAAATTTGCATACTCAAACAATTTATTTGCATTTTGTTTATTGAAAAAAAACACTGATTTTTTCAAACAAATAATTTAACTGAATCAAACAAAAAGTTTACTGAAATTCATATACTCAATTTCAAAATAAAAAAAAAAAGTTTTTGCACAAGCAATGATGCGCACACAAGTTAGCACTGTATGAGAAGAAGATGACGGCAGAGAGCAGAGTCGCCGGCTGGCTTTGAGACACATTTTTTTTGTTGGAATAATTTTTGAACGAAGTCTTGTTTTACTTATACACACAACACAATGTTTTTTCTTTACACTCTCTGTTGTTGTATCCTTTCCTTTGCTAAAGAAGAAATGTAACCAAAAACGGCAGCAGACCGACTCGATATGTTTTTCGTCATCATTCTATTTTTGTATTTGATGTTTTTAACCAAACAGTTTTAAAAAATGGAATACGGGATTTTTTTTCTTGTAATGTTGTTTCTGCTATTGTTTTTCTTATAGTTGCACTTTTTTAAAGCGTCCAAAAATAGACTGTGTGTGTTTTTTGTTGTTGTTCCTATATTTCACATAAAGAAGTGTTGCTTACGATCAAATAAAAAAATGCAAAAAGACGACAACATTAAAGAGCGTTAAATATTTCATACAAAATTATGAAAACTTGACACGAATAGCGCGTTTATTATATTTTTGAAGAGTTGCCCACATTTTTGTTGGTTAAATAAAAATCAAACAAAAATATTGTTTGAATCAGTAAAAATATTTATAGAAATTAAAAAAATTTTCAGACAAGCGTTTGTTTGAAAATAATTCGGCAATAATTTTTTCTGTGTAAGCAACCTGTTCTGCAGTTATGTTGTGGATCTAAGTAAGCGTTTAATTCACTTAATTTAATTTTTAATGAAAACTGATTTAATTTTTGATTAAAGGTTTAATTAAAAAAAAAATAGGCAAGATTTTTTTTATGCAGAAGACACGACCATACCCAGTAAAAAATGTACTCCAAAACGAGCAGGTTTTATGTATGAATTCATACCTCAAATCGCTTCAAACCTGCTGATGGGATTCCTGATTTTTGTATGGGGTGTTCCCGGTTTGGAGGACTATTTTCTGCTGACAACAAGCACTTCTTTTAACATACAAACAAAGCACTCCTAAAGTGCCTTTTTAAGGGCTTACTATATTAATATATTCATTAATGTTTTGCCTTTACTTGTTTAAATACCTTTTTTCAATCATTTTCGTAAACCATTATATATTTTTATGCTTTAAAACCTTCTAGTTGTCAGCACTTAAAAAGCAGCTATAACATTTACTGCTGCAAAAGAGCTCTCTTTTTGAAGCGCTCGGTTATGCGCTTTTTCTCTTAAGTGCTTCAAAAAATCCAATTTTTTACGTACGGCCTATGTATTAAGTTTTTTTTCGGAATAGAGATAAGAGATCCCTTTTTTAAGTCTGTGAACTAAAGTTATTCTTTGTATGCTGCTACAGGCCTATTTTTTACCCCCCACCTTTTAGTTTGTATGTAATCAGTAAGAAATTTCCGTTTTCATAAAAATGTTTTCTTTTTCAATTTGTCAATTTTTTTTTTTTTTGCTTTTTGGGTAGCGACTTTTTATACCCTTTACCACAGGTAAAAGGGGCGGGATTGAAATGAAAAAGCGGGCGTAGTACAATATATTTTTGTATTACTTGAGGGTTACACGATCAAGTTTTGCCTATCAATTTTTAATACACTCACACTTTTTTACCAATACACTCATACTTTTAAAAATTGATACGAACTTGCCTTTAAAATTCTCTTGCCAGTGAGTGTTTCAATTTACGTTCAAGAAATCAGCTGATTTCAAGGTTAGTGAGCAAATTTTTCGTTTCTCTTTATAAATTTTTTTTTTTAATGACATCTTGAAAGTAAATTGCTTTCAACTTGCGTGCAGCCTACGTCACAGCTGCCAATTGTTGCATATTTTGACAAACAGTATATGTAAAAGACTATCAAGAAAAGCTTGATCGTGTGGCTGCAATGTTAAGGAAATATTGTCCAAATTTGGTACACATAGCTGGGTTATTAATACACAACCTCTTTAAAACTATGCGCGGGATTGAAGAAGTGGGCGTGCCACCTTCTGTTCAAGGACATTATAGATTTCTGTATATCTGGAAAACGCCAAGGGCAAGCAAAAGTTTCCAAATTGTGTACAAGCATATTGGTTATCAATACAAAACATCCGACAAAATGTGGGGCCGGAAAAAACGGCATTTTAGAGTACGACACTATGAATTTGTATATACAGGTTGCAATTTCAACACTACCCTTTTTACTTTCTAATCCATCCCATATAAAACATCTGACAGTTTAATCTCTTAAATTTTATATCATGCAATAACACTGTGTAAAACGGGGTCAGGATCCCGTTACTTTTTTTTTTTTTTTTTTTGTTTTTTGTTGATTGTGTTAAGTTCTGGGTTTTGGTATGTGCCGACGTATGTACAAAAATTGCATTGCCAACATTTTTGTAGAACATTTCGTGCCCGCCCTCGCCCTTCTTAGGGGTGTTTTATAACATTTGTTAGAATAAAGCCAACAAATTTCGTTACGACGCGCGGTAGAGGTTTAATATGTTTCACAAAAATATTTGCCTTGACATTTTCTACAATGCTTTTGAACATGCTTTATCCCTCGATACGATGCACGAACAGGCCAAAAGGGTGAAACTTTAACCACCTAAAATAAAATTCCGATGAGCTTCTTCAAAATGTATCAATTATTTTGCAAGTGTATGAGCCGCTTTAATTATTTTACAATATTTTAATAACGAATACGAATGAGGTATTCAACCTTTGGCCACAATGAGTGTCACACTAAATTCAGGACCAAGGTAAAGAATCTGACAAAATGCCTTTATCATATTGAATAGTTTGACATGGTAGGGACGATATGTTGCCAGGTCATTATTGGTTTGGCGCATATGCCAAAAAGTCGTAATGGAGAAAAACGACAATGAAGGTTTATATGAAGTTTTCGGTAAATATACCAGATATAATTTTTTGTATTTTCAAAATTAACGCTTAATAACTCAGAAACCATAAAGTTTTCATGAAACCTGTTTTGGATTCAGAAAGGGGGTATTTAAAATAAATATTCCCAAGATTCTTTATTTTTTGCGAAAACAATAAAGCAAGTTGTTTTTGTTTTTTCGTAGCCTCCAATAAAACCTAAATTAATTTTGGAAGAATTCCAACCAATTGTAGTGGGGAATGTGAGAAAACATGAACTCACTGTTGATTGTTGTTGTTTTTGTTTAAGCTTTGATATCGTTACAAGTAAAACTGTTGCTTATAATTCTTATTCGCTTAACAGTTTTATTTGTAAAATATCATTAGTTTTTCTAAAATCTTTGGATGCATTTTCCTGGCGATCTGGCCTAAGCTACCAGTGAAATGCGCATAGGAATAGCTGATCTCTTCAACAATAAATTTCAGTGTTTTTATCAAAAATAAAAAGCACGACAACAAAATCTTGTAAATTAAAACTTATAAATATAAATAATAACTGACAAATTTATATCAATTCCTAGAGGAATTCCCCTACTTGAAATTTCAAACTTTTCAAAACTGATAAAAATTTAATTGCAATCTTATTTTTAACAAAATTTATTTTAACAATCTGATACACAGACACCCTCATTTGTCTCCGCAATCTCATCAGTCATCTTAAATTTTTTCATGTGCGTGTTTTGAGAAGAAGACTTTTGTTGCCTTTTTTAGGTTCTAATTCTGCTATTAAAAAGCCATTAAACTATTAGAGAGAAAAAAAAGTTAACAAAATAAAAGTTTAAAAGAAAATTTTATGAATTGTATTGAGATGTATGTATGTTTATAGCAGTCTTACCAGATTTGGGAAAGAATTTAACTAAAAAAGAAACGTAAAACAAAACGCCAACTCTGGTTTATATATTTGTGTTCATGGTACAATTAATAGGGTAGCCCCAGTAGTCCAATACTACTTTGTGAGATAGAAATCTTATGAGTTTTGTTGCGACTGTCAAAAAATCTAATTCAACATTACAGTTTCTGTTCATACTATCACACATGAACATGCTGTTAATAAAATGCAACCCTGATCAAATGAAAAGTGTTATTGTTTTAAAAAATTTTAAAAAATTATGAAGTCGTATGGGATGTCAAATTGTTTTTCGTAATACTTGTCATTTTCATGACACATTGCATTCACACTTTCTCATATTACTTCAGTTTTTGACATGTATTAATACAAAGTATAAAAGTGTTAACTAGCCTTTACGAACATTTTATATTATGTCGCAATCAAGGCGAATTCCTATACGGCGGTCTAATTTTGAAAAAGGGATAAAACATTGTAAAATACTTCAAAGTTGTGTCAAAGTAATACAACACTGTAGTAAAAAAATTAACTGTGTTTCATGAATATAAGCTATCACATATCATATTGTTTTGAAATGTAATAATTAAAAAGTGTTATGAAATTCATAATTCTAATTGAAAATTATAGAATGTTAAAGAATCACCATTTTCACATATGGTTAGTAATCAACTGTTGCCTACGTTACGTAGCAAGCTAAGGTCCCCTGGTGTGAACTTGCCTTGGCCACAATGGTGATTTAATTTTGTTTGTTTATAATTTAGAATATTTATTGTTGCTTAAACACAAATATTTCTTGACAATCCATCAGGGGTTTCTTCTAACAAAAGACATGCTGTTTTTGCCTTCTTGTACCTTTTTTGTAGAACCTTTTGGGTAACCTTATAAATTGTGCCATGCTTGTGCCTCAAATTCCGTAATTAATTTAAGGAAATGAAATTTATTTTATTTCCATTTTTTTTTTTTTTTTTCAACGTTGTTTGTGAACTCAATTACCGGCATGATTGATTGTGAGAGTTTTGCTTTTCAAGGTAGATAACAATTTTAGTTGACAGGAAATGGCACATTTGTTTAAAGTTCTTTTAAGCTTTTAACAATAAATAAAAATGTAAAATAATTTTAATCAACCACCCATATAAAGAGAAAAGTTAAACTTTAAAGCAATACATATATTTTTGATGAGTTAAGTAAAATACAATTTTAAGTCAAAGTGCTTAAAACTAAAGTTTAAAAGCAATTAGCTAGTGAATTAAACAAAATAGCGATAAATAATGCAGCTTTTAATGGCCCTTTTAAGCACTTTATAGTCTAAAGCTTTTTTTTTAAGCAAAAACCGCACATTTTTCAATTAGTAATGCAGTTGCTGCGCTTTTAAATGTTGTGGTAAATTCTAATGGAAATGTTATTTGCTTTTCATTCAACTAAAATTTTTGTTTTTGCTTTAAGCATTTTGCTGTTTCTTTTAAATAACACTACTTAACACTTAAAAAAAAAAACAAGTAAGAAAGAATAGTCGGTCAACCGCGACCATTTTGTAGCCTTCAGCACAATATATACAGACCATTTATGAAAAAAAATTCCCCGGGAGTTTTTCCCTTCTCCCATTTATGCAATGCAAATTCAATTGTAAAAATGTAAAAAGGGAAAAAACTCCCGGGGAATTTTTTTTCATAATTGGGCTGATAAAGACAATTTTTTTGAGAGTGTTACAATATCTGGGACCATGGTCAATCATGGACCCTGCAAAGCAAAATTATGTTATGAGTTTAAGGCCCGTTTTCACAACTTACCGATAGCTTAAAGTAGACTTTAAACGGCCTTATAAAAAGTGTTCCCTTATTAAAAATTTACTTTAACCTAAAGTGAGCGATGAAATAAATTAAGGTTCATCCTACCTGGTAGGTTAAAGTAAAGTTGTAATAATGGAACACTTTTTATACGGACGATACAATCCTACCTTTAGCTATCGGTAAGTTGTGAAAACGGGCCTAAGATTCTTATAAGAGTTGTTTGTGCTGAATATTATCTAGATATCTACATCAAACGAGTTGTCTTCGCCTTAAAGCGATTTTGAAGAGGAGGTTTATATGGTCAATTCTGGACTTACCAGAACAAAATCATGCCTTGACATAGTAGGAAGTAACCTTTATAAGAAGGTTGTGGTGTTTTAAGCCATTTTTGGAAGTTGTATTTGTATGGGATATATGGTAAAATATTGACCAATGTACCAAATTCCATCAGAAAGTGATTGCGAGTCAATCAGTTTACTAAAAGCTGGTCTTTAGACCAATATTTTTTAGTGAAACACACATCAGCATACTCGCATATTACCATATCCACTATTTTGGTATCTGTGTTAATATATGACCCGGTTCATAATTTTATATAAAACAGCTGGAAAGCAGTTTTATTTCAATGCTTCTACTATAAAATGGAATGCAAGTTGTTAATAAAATTGCATTATCTTCATTTGCATTTACATTTATTTCCTGAAGGCCTGCTATGCTTGCAGAAAATACCAGCATAAATGTATGTAAAAGCCAAACACACAACAAAAATCAAATTGGTGAATAGAACGTTAGTGTACAACTACAATTACAAATGCTGTACGTTACTGTTCGTACCACCATATAAACGAGTGTTGGGAGGGTACAAGAAATCAAAAAAATACACTCCAGACAGTACTTATTTCTTTCAAAACCATTCAATAGAGTTAACAATTTGTGCCTGTACTCTTATCTTCACTGTGCGTTACTCCACCACTTAAACTTCATTGTGCCACAAATTATTTGTAATTATAAACTCTGTTTTAATTTCATAAATAAAGGGTTGTGAACAACCTTTTCACATGAGAGATCAAGACCGCCGCCTGTACTCTTAGTATGTATTTAAAAATTACCTTTGGCAACCTGTAAGAATTTGTGCAATATTTTTGATAATCGGACCACAAAAGCAGCGTTAATGTAGAGTTGACCTCCCCTTTTAATGAATTCGTCTAGGTATGTGCCGTACACATAAAAATAATTGTTTTTGCAAAGAATTGTTGTTGCAATACTTTCAAAGAAATAAACATACAAAAATATTTCGTACACGCATATCCCAAACACACATTAGAAAAACTATGTGTATTTTTTATTCCCACTCTCATTGCTGCGTTTATTTTTCATTCCCTTGTAAATTTTTGAGAGTATTTTTCATACCCGCTTCTCATTTGACTTCCAGTATAGTAAAGCATTTATTTGTTTGCTTTTACACGTTCACGCAGTATGTATCTGTGACAGGCACTCTACAGTATAGAATACATTTTCAAAGTATTTGCATGTGTGTTCAAAGGGAATTGTACATTCCAACACCACGGAGAATTCAGTTGAAGTCTTATAAGAGTTACCCGCTGAATCCCAGTAAAAACAGGAAATGCTCTTTTAACTCAAACAGGACAATTAATGAACCAATTAATAAATAAAATTGTTATAAAATCGTAAGAAAAGATATGGCTGTTTATCTGAAAATTGAGATGCGAGGTAAAGTGTTCATTCGTGTACTTTTATTAATTTAATGGTGAGGAATAAAAATCACAAAGTGCGAACACAGGTAAAATTAAAAATTGTTGAGTTGTGTAACCTTTTAAATAAAAACTCCTTTATGATTTAAATACACATATGTATTTTAATTGTATCAAAGTGAATGGAAACCGCTGCGTATGTGAAGGCAGAGACGTTTTTGTAAAGTGCGTGTGTGAAGTGAAAGTAATTAAAACGGAAAGACGTAATTTAACACATGGTGTTCGGTTGTGATTGCAGATATTCATAGCAGGAGTTTTTTATAGGCAGTAATTTTATTTTATTTTCATACAAATGAATTCACAGGTTTCTAAATGTATTATTCCATTGCGTGTTGCTTTCATAGAGAGGAGAAGAAATATAGGATTTTATTTCTACTTAAAACGCTTTGTTTTCAATTACCATTTAAAAAAAAAAATGTTGAATGAACATGAATTTTGGGTTGCAAATAAAATCGAATAATGGCAGATTAAAAAAAGGAAATAAATCATTAATAACAACTCATGTGTGAGAAAAAATTATATATGATATACAAGGTGGCGCAAAAGTGTTGTCAAAATTTGAATTGACTACCATTTTGTTATAATTGAAACAAACGAACTCTGTTTTTAGAAAAAGTTTATTTTGATGTATTTATGAATTTAATTAAAAAAAGATTCCGCTTTAATGTCCACCTTACGACATAATGCATAATTGCGACATTTTCAAATGCCATACCGAACTGAACTAAGCTAAAATTTAGCAAAAACTAACCAGAACTAATAATATTTGAATTAATGATGCTATCAGCGCAGAAGTGGTGTAAACCCAGAATAATTATTATAAGATAATGAGGAATTAACACTACTCTTGAATTTTGATTTTCGGTCTGCGGTCGGAGGGGCGTGGCAAAACCAATTTTCATATTGCACCACCAATGACTTCTAAATAATTTGGGCGATTTTTTCTTTAAAATGATCGCCATTGTCCAACTTAAATTTATACGAAAAGAAAATTTTGCGCCGCCCACTTTTTTCGAATTACCTAAAATCAGAAAACGGCTCCATCGTTTTGACAAATTTTTCTTTGAAATGTTCGTATTAATCCATTTTAAGTTTTCATCGAAAGAAAAATTTACCACGCCTTCTATTACGCCCACTTTTTATTAAGCGCATTACTTGAGAACAGCGATTTTTTCATAAAAATGATTGCCATGGTCCAAATTAGGTTTTTACGGAAAGAAAATTTTGCCCCGCCCACTTTTTTCGAATTACCTAAAATTTAGAAGACGGCTCCATCGGTTTGGCTAATTTTTCTTTGAAATGTTCGTATTAATCCATTTTAAGTTTTCATTGAAAAAAAAATTTGCCACGCCTACTTTTACGCCCACTTTTTATTAAGCACATTACTTGAGAACGGCTTGAGCGATTTGGACGATTTTTTCTTAAAAATGATTGCCATGGTCCAAATTAGGTTTTTACGGAAAGAAAATTTTGCCGCGCCCACTTTTTTCGATTTACCTAAAATCAAAAAACGGCTTCATCGATTTGACTAATTTTTCTTTGAAATGTTTGTATTAATCCATTTTACGTTTTCATCGAAAGAAAAATGTACCACGCCTACTTTTACGCCCACTTTTTCTATTAATCGCATAACTTGAGAAAGGCTTGACCGATTTTTTCTTTAAAATCATCGCCATGGTCCAACTTAGGTTTTTACGGAAACAAAATTTTGGCCCGACCACTTTAACGCCCACTTTTTTTTGATTTACCTAAAATCAGAAAACGGCTCCATCGATTTCACTAATTTTTCTTTCAAATGTTCGTATCTTTTTAACAGATTAAACGCAAACATTTTTTCAAATTTGGACAGGACAACGTCTGTCGGGTCAGCTAGTAGTATATATTTATATGTAACTAGGAATGAGATTTTCATGCACTAAAAAATTAAAAATATGCACTAAAAACTCCAAAAAAGTGCTTTGTCCCTATATAACGATGGGACAAAAATAAAAGGAGTTTTCGTAGAATTTTGAAATTTTGGATGCCAATATAAAAGAAAAATTTAATTTTTAATATTTTCTATATAATTAAACTTTCTGTTAATTTTAGTAGTGATTGCAGCAAGGACTCTTGGTCCTGCCATATATCCTTAATTGTAAAAACCCTATAAATTTTACAAAAATGATGATTGTAATGAAACTTGGTATATTTATTCTTATTTACTAAGTATTTTTTTGAGTTGAATAACCTTTGTCCATCCGTCAGTCTTTCCGTCTCTATCTATTTGTCCGCCTGTGTGTCCATATAAATTTCTTAACCACAGTTCAGGTCGCAATTTAAAACACGATATTTGATGCACAGTACTCTTTGGGCCCAAGGACAAACCCTTCTAACATTGGTTATAATCGGTTCATGATTTCACCTAGCCTCCGTACAAATGTCCTTCCGAAGTTGGACTTTAACGAATATAACTGACTAATAACACTGGGCAATAAAAAAAAACCAGCCTCAACACATGCAAAGCGAAATAAAACCAGACTATCGGTGGAGTAAATCTGCCAACAGGTTTTGAAAAGTTAGCTCGGATTCCCGAAATATCGGCCCCTAAAGTTGTAGAATTTTTTGAAATGGCGTTTGGTATAAGTCAAAAAAAATATACATACAGTAGAATTGTATGGCGATTCTTTGCTTAGAATATATTAAACCTCTTTTGCTAAGAAAAAACGAAATAAAACAAGTAAGAGTGCTATATTCGGCTATGCCGAATTTTATACACCCTTCACCATGATGAGATAAGAACAAAAAGTTATATACATAAATAACGTTTTTTAGATAGGTATAAATAAATATTAATTAAGCCACGCCAACTTTCGTCATGCCGAAGAATATAAAAAAACAAAAAGTTTATATATGTACCTAAGCCCGTTTCCTCTTTTGCCAAAGTTGATGTTTGAAATTCGTTTTATAATCTTAAAATCGTTTTGAAGAACATAAAAAAATTAAATAAAAAAATGAAAAAAAAATTTTTTTGGGATTCGAACTGGCAATATCTATCATCAGTCTCAGGATAGAACTTAACAACTCGACTACGAATGCTTTTGCTGAAGAAGCGTTAAATTAAAATATATTGAGTCTATGAGTTTGTTTCTTTATTTGAGCGGCATATCATATACATGCATTAATGTGTATATGTATGCGTAAAATTTAACACATTACAAATAAAATCCACCACTTGTAGTGAAGGGTATAAAAAAACAATAAAAAAAAACCACATTTCCAACACTGTATTACCATAGCCACTGTATGACCGTAGAAACCAAAATTGAATTGGTTTGTATGGTATGTTTATGTCGTTTTGGTAATACAGTGTTAGTATGGTAATGTCACGTCTAATTGCACCTCTAAAGGAAAAAATTTGAGGCAGTCGTGGTTTTTTACTCATAGCTCAGCCATTTGTGGACAGATCTTGCTGAATTTCAATAGCAAACAATTTCGTACCATATTTGACATAAATGTATAATAACCTGGACCCCATCATATATGGGGTCTTCGGAAAATTCATTTCAACGGACAGACGGACATCGTTAAATAATCTTACTTTATAGGGACTTACATCAATATTATAGAAATAACAAACGGATTGACAAACTTAAATATACCCTTTGCACCACCTGTGGCGGAGGGTATAAAAATATCTGATTGTATATGTTTTTTTTTTAAGTTCAAACAAACTTTTGTAATTTTTTTTTTTCTTTTTTTTTTTTTTTAGTTAATATTTTTAATAAAAATGTTATCATTGCCAAATTTTAAACATACCAAAGAACTCAAAAAAGCAAATGAATTTTTGAGAGTTATTTCCTTGAAGCAATTCAATTCATTTTTTTATGAATTTATTCTTTCTTAAATTTGACTTACTTAAGAGACCTCTGGTTGTGTTGCTATCTATCGATTCATATATCTTTTATCACATTTTGAGACTAAATTTTTTTTGGATTTTTGTCTATGTGACAAATCACCGTGCGACGTGAGATTGATTTTCTTGGGCAAAAGAGCCATTGTTTCGTTGGCTGTACGAGCCACATGTCTTCCAATTTCTGGCAATAAGAAGTCCGTTACCATCTCGCGATAGCGAATAACTTTCACGGTTACTGCTTGCCGACCTCATTTTTGAAGAACTACAGCCCGATGACGCCGCCAGCCCATAAACCGCACTTTTTAACTTTTTAGCAATCACTCGTGGATTCTCATTAAACCAAATGCGGCAATTCTGCTTGTTAGTCTGGGTTCACACTATGAAAGTCTTATTTCAGAAAGTCTGAGTTTATTGGTGAGAGGGGATGAGAACATGCTGTTCCTTTTTCCCCTCTCACCCATAAACTCAGACTTTCTAAAGGAAAACTTTCATATTGTGATCCCAGACTTAACAAATCCACTGAATTGAATAAGGCTGGCCTAAAAAATTCACGAAGTTTAAGCGCCCATTTTCGTAAAAGGCTTTATTTAACAATCTTAACGCGCTGCTCAATTGTGTACCTCTCCATGGTTGAATTTGTCAAACACTGAACCGAAAAAATGTCAAATTAAGTTGGGCAAAAAAGTTGACGTTAAGATTTGACTCACAATTAACATCGTACATTATGATTTTTACGATGAACTTTCTTTTATTTGGCAAAACTGACCCACAAATACCATACAGGATAATGGTTTTTTAAATGATGTCTGTTTCAAAATTTAAAATTAATTTTTTTCTCGTTTTTAAAAAGAAAAAGTGATAGACATTTTGTTTAATTCACACAATAAATTTAAATATATAATGAACAACAGATTCATTGTTTCTTTTCCTTTCTTGCACCACCAGACCAGCATTTAGCCAGGACATGCAAAATCTTACAGTTTATCCATTCCTTTCGATTATTCAACATCTTGTTGTCAAAAATGTCAGTTATGTCTTTTCAAATCTCCATCTCACTTTTTACATCATAATCACTAAGAAAAAATGATTGTCTTGAAGAGTGTTCAAAGAACAAATGACAGTTTGAGTGTTTTTAATTTCAGCGATTTTTTATTTAATTTTTTACATTAAATACAGGATTTTTTTCATTCGCCTCCTTAACTGGTCTTCATTGGCGTTTTCGCTTAAAGGCAATTTCGTGGAATAATTGCTGGTTATTTTTTTTTTTTTTATTTGTTCAAATTTACAAAATTTACAAATTTTTTTTGCTAAATGTCAGTTTACGAGGATTTTGTAGCAGACAAACAGATTTATCGTGTTCTTAAATACAGAAGTTTTTACTATTTAAGAGGCTTTTGTTTTTTTTTTGCACGAGAACAAAGAATGAATAAGACAACGAATAAGCATTTTCTATTCGTATAAAATGTTATTTATTTTAACAGAGAGTATTTGTGAGTGAGTGTATGTGTGTCGGAGAGCGAGCGTGTTAAGTATAAAGGTATTTGTTGCTGTTGTTGCCTTATTGTTATGTCCTTTTGTTGCAACTAAATTGACTGTAATTTATTTTCAATTTAAGTATTTTTTGTTGCGAAAAAACGTACTTTATTACACAAAATATATACAAAGATATTTTTTTTATACAAATATAAAGTCATCAATCAATTTGCAGTAAAAGTGGCAAGAAAAATTTTTTCATAATAGTAAAATAATTGATATTTATGGATGTTTTAAAGCTTTGAAGGACAGGTAAATAAATTATACAATAAAAGCAAAATTATTAAAAAGTTGTTTAACCAAACATTAAGGAGTCTTCTGTTTTAGTTGCGGTTGAGTTGTTAATTCAGTTTTTTTAAATTTATACCTGGCTTTATTATTATGCCCACACCACAATAGTGGTAGAGGGTATTATGCATTTGTGCTGATGTGTGTAACGCCTTAAAATAATGGACGCTCGTTAAAGTATACCGATCGACTTAGAATCCCTTTTTAAGTCGAACTAACGATGTCCGTCCGGCTGGCAGGCTGTCCATGTAACCTTGTGCGCAAAGTACAGGTTGCAGTTTTGGAGATAATTTGATAAAATTTGGGACAAAGGTTCTTATTGGCATTAGGACCAAGCCTATTGAAAATGGCTTGGAGGGAAGATAGGGGGAAATTTCTCCTCTCAAAAACTATCAAACCGATTTGAATGAAATTTAAATCATAGGTGAAATATATTTATATGGACACATAAGCTATGTAGTTTTTCAAAAATAGGACCACAAGGGGCGGTAGGGGGCAATTTCTGCCTCTCATAAACTTTCTAACCGATTTTAATGAAGCTTATAAACATAGATAAATCCATATTAATATGCACACATAAGCATGATGTGTTTTTAAATACTGTGGTGTAGGGTATCATATGGTCGGGCTTGACCGACTATACTCTCTTACTTGTTTTATTTTTAGTTTTTAATTAAGTTTCTAGTTCAGTTTCCAGCCTAGGGCCAAATAGCGGCATTGGATGTGAATCGAAGTTGCCATTAAAATTTTAATCGCTATCGAAAGCACCGATTTTTGCTTCAGTTTCTTAATTTTACTAGAATACTTTAAAATGAATAAATAGTAAAAATGTTGGAACAATTTCTAGTTTCGTTTCTAGATTAATTTCTAGATAAGTCTTTAATTTAATTTAAGTTCAATTCTATTTCAGTTCTTGCTCCGTTCTTGTTCTGTACGAGTGTAGTTTTAGTTCAGTTCTAGTTCAATTCTACAGGGTGGGCCAAAAGTCACGCCTGCGTGTAAAAATTAAATAACTTTTTGTTTATAATTATTTTTTATTGTTCTTTTTCATAGATTTTATTTACCGAACCATGTAACACCACCATGCTAAATTTAACGACCGAGCAACGAACCAAAATTGTAGAATTTTACTTTTCGAATGGCCATTAAATTTTACTGGCGCAACGAGCATATCGAAATTATTTCAACACTAGAAATGCACCTAGACAAACAGCAATTAATCGTTTTTCAAAGTTATTTTTTGGGAATACAAAATTTATTACTAATAAGATTTCTGTATGACGTGCTAAGTTCCCAATTATTTATATTGGATAAATACACTGAGATTTATTGTTGAGGGAAAGCTAGCTTCTAGGCGCATTTCACTGGTTGTTTAGGTCAGCTCATCAGGAAACCTTTGAACTTAGCACGTCATACAGAAATCTTATTAGTAATTAATCGTTTAATTGCAATGTTTCGACAACAAGGTGCAGTGTCAGACTTGCCACGATCAGGAAGACCGAAAATAGTACAGAACTAAGTAAACATTGATCGTGTACGGGAGAGTGTTGAAGAATATCCAGAAACTTCAACGCGAAGACGCTCGAAGACAACTGGGCATCGCTAGAGCATCACTGCGACGCATTTTATCACGTCAATTACTTTTGCATCCATACAAGGTCCAATTGGCACAACAACTGTTACCAATTGACTACCATCAAAGAGGAATTTGGGCAACAATTTAGTCGCGCAGGCGTAAATTTTTGGCCCAACCTGTTGTTAAGTTCTTCTTCAGTTCTTGTGTTTAAGTTATTTTTTAGAAATACTTAAGTCTATTTAAAATTAACTGACCGAAATTTTTCTTACATTTGACACATTTTTCTTAAAACAAGAATCTTTCAGCCTGGCCCACGATGCCAACCGTTATCGTTCGTTTGAATTTTCAACGATAAACAGCTGATTTGCGGTCCACTGCAAATATTCAGCGGAACAAGCCGATCGAAAATGCAAGCGACCGATAACGTTGGAGTTTTCATATAAATTTGCGACCACAAATGTCAAAATCAGTCACTTGCAAGGCGAATTCACACCAGGGAGGCTACTCTCTATTGCGATACGAAAGAGAATTCTAGCATCGATCTAGTGATTGGTACTCTTTAATGTGTTTGTGCAGTACACTTTCGCAACTTTATATTTATTTATTTTCGCAAATCATCACTATTTATTTTAATTAAATTTTCCAATTTCAAATATTTTTACACATTTTGGCATTTCATTACTGTCAATCTGCGTCATCTTGAATTTTTCGTGCTAGTATTGCCTCATTTTCAAAAAATTTACACTTTTCCACCTGTGGTGAAGGGTATACAAATTATATTTAACCTTAAAGTATGCTAAAAAAAAAAACACCACAGCGTGTATATTTTTAACTGTAAATAATGTTAGGGACATGCTTTAGCGAAATTTTTTAAGCTAAAGGCAAAAGAGTTTAAATGGAATTTAGAACAGGATGAAAATAGAAGATAAAAAGATTAAATAGAATATTGTATTTAGGGCAATAAAAACACCACCTTCCTTAAAAAAAAAAAAAAATAAAACAAAATTTATTGTGTCAGGGCTTTAAACTTACTTACGTTTTTCATGGGAATACCTACGTAGGATTGCTTGTGTAAATTAATTGAAATTAAAAATAAATGTTGCTTAGGATATTTCCTCTGCCACCATGACCTTAGCAACGGAGAAAACAACGTTTTAGTGTTGATTAAAATTTTTGTAGTTTTTCCATCATTATGTTAAAATGTTTAATCTGCTTTTTATATCCTCCACCACAATTAGTTGTGAAGAGGGTATATTAAGTTTGGCATTCCGTGTGAAACTTTTTTATTATTCATCTCAGACCCCATAAAGTGTATATATTCTGGGTCCTTGAGTGATTCTATGTCGATTTAGCCATGTCCGTCTGTCAATTTGACACAAACTTGGTGTCAAATTGCTTGTAGTTATCCTAAGCAGCTTGGGATTGAAATCCAGCAAAATCGGTTCAGTAGGACCAGAGCTATGAATCAAAATGTGGAACCACCACCTAAAAAAATTAATAATTTTGTTACAAAAAAAAAACCTTAAATGGTGGAACAAGGCACGGAATGAGATAAGATTTTGCAAAAATTTGTTTTATTCGACTGGAAATCAAGCTGTTAAATTTCGTGAAGATCTGTCCATAATTTACCCTAAGCCCCATATAAACACTACTCCCGGAAAACTGTTTAGTACGCCTAAAACCGTAAAAAATAATGCTATTGTAACAAAATTTTGTACGTCACATTTTTTTAGGACTCGAAATGTCGCTGTGAAATTTCGTGATGATCGGTCCATAATTTACCTAAGACCCCATATAAACCCTACTACCGGAAAGCAGTTTAGTACGCCTAAAGGCTCAGTTAGTCTTTACTTTCTGTTTCTGTTCTGTTCCGTGCCGTTCTGTTACGAAATTGTAATAGTTACTTTTTCTGTAGAAACTTATCAGCCATTTATGACAAATTTATTAGTTTTGCACCGTCCATTGTTTTATTTCAATCACTTTAATGCAAATAAATTTCAAGAAATTAAATTTTATGAATTCTTAAAATCAAAAAACAGTTTATTTCAATAAAAATATGTATTTTTATTATTTATTTTGCTGTCACTTACAATTACTTAACAGGTTTTTGATTTTAACAAACTGAACCGCAACAGAACAGAAAAACTAATCAATTTCACAGGTTTTTTACTAACAAAAACAAATCAGCTGATTCGTAACAGAGCGGAAAGTAAAGACTAACTGAGCCTTAAAACCATAATTAATAAGGCTATCATAACAGAAATTGGTACGTCACAGTTTTAAAGGACTAGAAATGACGCTGTGAAATTTCGTGATGATCGGTCCATAATTTACCCTAGGCCCCATATAAACCCTACTACCGGAAAACAGTTTAGTCGCCTAAAACCATAATTAATAACAAATCGTCACAATAAAAGATAATAATAATAATAATAATAATAATAATAAATAGACATTATACAGATATTACTCCTTAAACATTCGAACTGTCGGTGGAGGGTACCAAAGATTTGGCACAGCCGAATATAGCACTCTAACTTGTTTATTTTATTTTAGTTTTTTCACTTTAACTTTAAATAACTGTCCATAAGACTACCTAAAATTAAAAAAAAAGTTTTCTTTTTGCGGCCAGCCAGAAATACGTTCCTTTATAAATGACAGTTTTTTTCTTTCAAAAATCCCCCAAGGTTACATATAAACTTTTTCCATAAAAACATATATTTTTGGCTATAAATTGCTTTTCTTTTTATTATATGATTTTCACTTTTGTTTTCACATATTAAATAAGTATGTAATAATATCAGGATAAGAGTTAAAAATCCACAACAAGAAAACAAAAAGTTATTAATGCTCTTAGGGCCTGAAATTAAGTTGTGTTTTTATATTATAAAATAAAGAGTTAAGGTCAAAGGTATATAAGATCTTAAGCTTTAGAAAAAGGATTAAAATAAAGAATTATGTATAAGTAGACAAGAAAATTATGATTAATGATAATTTATTCCCAAAAGCAGATGCAAAAAAAACTTTATTAGTTTAGCCTTAAGAAAGGCAATAGAATTTGTTGCCTTTCCACAAGCAGCAGTTGCGTTTGAAATACAAAAACGACATAATTGTTTCTCTTCTACAATATCTGTTAAAAATTAAGAAAAAAGTCAAGTTACTATGGATTCCTAGCCATATTGGTATCACAGGAAATGAGGCAGCGGACATAGCTGCCAAAAATGTCTGTCGTGAACCCACCTACATTTTGAAACCTAATTCCAAATACTTTTTAGCCAGAGTTCCAACTTCAAAATTAAACACATCTATTAATTAGAAGTGGTATGATTACGAGCATCCTTATAAATCTATCAACCGAATAAAAAACCCATTCATCTCCCAACGTCAACTGATTGCCAGAAAAATAAATGCTTTGTAAGACTACGGTTATCTCACACAAAGCTTTCTCATGAATACCTGATAAATTGACTCCGCCAACCGGAATGCTCATACTGTATTAATTCACCTTTAACGATTTCACATATATTGAGCGACTGCCCAGCCCTTGCTGAACTTCGTAGTACCATCTCTAATTCACCAAATAATATAAATATGCTTAAAACTCCATCCGAAAATAACATCAACATAGTCTTCAATTTTTTGCAAAATCTCTCTTTACACAATAAAATTTAACAATGCAAACATTATAGATGTATCTACTACGTAAATACATAGAACCTACTTATTATTACCTAATAGCCGATAGCCGTTAGTCGCTAGTGCTTTACAATTAAGATTTATTGTAATTTAATTATAATAAGGATTCTGCTAATGAAAAATTTTCCTTTTTGCGAATATCAAAGGTTGAACAGTTATTAACATAGCGTTTACATTTGCCAGTACTGGCAAGACAGTAGCAATTCATTCAAACTTTTTCACTAATACATAAACACTTTTACAGCCATTTTGTTTTTGCATTGTTTTGCCAACTAATATGTATGTATATGCTTACTGTCTTGCCAGTACTGGCAAATGTAAACGCTGTGTAAGGTAGCACAGACTGTAAGCTGACTTTCTATGTTTCTCTAACTAATATTAAATGTGAGCAAATGTGAAAACAATCTAAGAGGACGTTTAGCATTTCATTGGCATAAAAAATTTACAAAACTCCATTTTTTGTGTTACTTAGTTAGTCACTAAGTGTTTGACATATTTTCACTTGGCATCCCTACAAGAAAAGAATGAGCGAATCATCACATTTTTCACCAACGTTTTCTGATCTTAGTCATCTTTGAACTAGTCCAAGCATTTTGCTCCAATTTTAATTTAGTTCAGTTGTAATTCTATTCTGTTTTAGTTCTGTTTTGTATCTGTTCTAGTTCTGGGGGCAAAGTACGGCATTCGATATCGGTCGAAATTCCTATTAAAATTTTATTGTAGTTTCGATCGATTTCGAATGCCGTAATTTTTCCCCTGATCTTATTTATTTCCAATTATGTTTTAGTTCTGTTCTATATCTGTTTTAGATCTATTCGATTATAAAAAAAATAATGTTCTAGTTCTGTTATGTTATGTTCAATTCTGTTTCTTTTCCAGATCTGTTTTATCCTACTTCTAGCTTTGTTTTAGTTCTGTTGTAGTGCTGTTTTAGTTCTGTTCTGTTCTAGCTTTGTTTTAATTCTGTTTTAGTTCTATTCTAGTTCTGTTCTAGTTCTGTTGTGTTCTAATTCTGTTCTAGTTCTGTTCTAGTTCTTTTCTAGTTCTGTTCTTGTTATGTTCTCGTTCTCTTCTAGTCCCGTTCTAGTTTTGTTCTAGTTCTGTTTTAGTTCTGTTCTAGTTCTGTTCTGTTGTAGTTCTGTTCTAGTTCTGTTCTTGTTCTGTTCTAGTTCTGTTCTAGTTCCGTTCTAGTTCTAGTTCTGTTCCAGTTCTGTTATAGATTTGTTCTGGTTCTTTTCTAGTTCTGTTCTTGTTCTGTTCTAGTTCTGTTCTAGTTCAGTTCTAGTTCAATTCTAGTTCTGTTCTAGTTCTATTCTAGTTCTGTTCTAGTTCTGTTATAGATTTGTTCTGTTCTTTGTTTTAATTCTTTTTTATTTCTATTCTAGTTCTGTTCTAGTTCTGTTGTGTTCTAAGTCTGTTCTAGTTTTATTCTAGTTCTATTATAGTTCTGTTCTAGTTCTGTTCTCGTTCTGTTCTAGTAAATGAATGTTTGAGCAAGAACCTACATTGCCTAGTGCTATATATTGATTTTAGCAAAGCTTTTGACACACTTTCCCATAAAAACCTTATAAAAATTTTAGAAAGAAATGGCATCAGAGACACCACACTAAAATGGTTCAAAAGTTACCTTGAACTGAGAACTTTTCATGTCAAAATCAAGGATAGAATGAGCGATAAAATGACATCCCAATATGGAGTCCCACAAGGATCAAAACTGGGCCCAATACTTTATATTATATATGCCAACGAGATGCTAAGTACGCTAAGGGAAAGCACAACATTCGCTTATGCAGACGACACAGCAATCATTGTAGCTAATAAAAATATCAACACCGCCACTCAAGTTATGCAATGTCAACTAGATATTGCAACAAAATGGTGTCACGACAATGGCTTAATTATCAACGCATCTAAGACGAAGATTATGCATGTAAAGCCAAGGCACCTAACAGAAACGCCTATCTTTATAAAATTCCACAATACTGAGTGCTTGCATGATCAAGTCTTAAAACCTAATAGTAGTCACAACGAAAAATGTAACGCAAATATCGAACTTGTGCCATCGTATAAATACTTAGGAGTTTATGTCGATAGTAACTTTAAATGGAAGTCACAAGTTGAAAATGTAAAGAAAAAGCTTAGGAAATCGGCATACTTTCTGTACCATTTAAGCAACTGTGCAACATACAGTGTACTCCGACAACTTTATTTTTCTCTTGCTGAGTCTTATATAAGGCATGGAATTGCTGCATGGGGAAATGCTACACATTGTAAAGCCCTACAAAAAACACAAAATCGAATTTTAAAACTGCTCTGGAACAAGCATCGAACCTACGCAAACATAAACACAACAACTAATAACTCACCTAACAGTATCCAAACATATACACCTATCAACAACATACTGATCGAAACAGGCAATTACTCTTATCATAGCAGCAACAACACAATAAGCAACAACATTATGAACAACGCAAACAGCGTTTCTAACAACAACACCAATATCAACACAAACATCAGCATAAACAACCAACATTTAAACACAAACAGCACAAGTATACAAAACCTTAACAGCGGAAACACCCGCAACATAACAAACATCTACGTTAACAACAACCAACAAGTAAACACATACCTCACAAGAATAAGTCACTCAAACAACGTTAATACCAACAACAACACAACAAATCTACAAGTAAACACAAACAACACAACAACCCAAAATATGAACAACACAACTAACATCAGCACCAACCAGCTAAGCAACACAAATACCACAAGTACTCTTCATTGGATCACCGGCAACATTGCAAAAGATCTGAAAGTTCTAAATGTGAAAAGTTTATTTTATTCTACTCTGGCAAATGAATTCTTCAACAACAAAGATTATTTGCATGAAATAGATCATGCATACAACACAAGACGTCGGGCGCAAAAACGATATAAGATTGAGAGATTCCATAATGAGTATGGAAGGAATACCCTCAGAGTTACTCTTCCTTCAATACTCAATAAACTACCAACAAATATATTAAATACTAAAAACAAACACATACGAAAAAAACTCATCAAAAACTTCTTTATAAGTTCGCAATGAACACATAGAATAATTTGTTAATCCTTTGACAACTACATACTTATATTTAATATTTATTTTAATATATAGTTTATTCAACTAGTTTTATTTTTTTCCTGCTGACAAGCCACTGGCTTAGCGGGGTTAGAATTAAAAACGTTGTAAAAATATATATAATTATCAATAAATGAATTTTGAAATTTAAAAAAAAAAAAAAAGTTCTAGTTCTGTTCTAGTTCTGTTGTGTTCTAGTTCTGTTCTAGTTCTGTCCTAGTTCTATTCTAGTTCTGTTCTTGTTATGTTCTCGTTCTGTTCTAGTCCCGTTCTAGTTCTCTTCTAGTTCAGTTCTAGTTCTGTTCTAGTTCTGTTCTGTTCTGTTCTGTTCTGTTCTGTTCTGTTCTGTTCTGTTCTGTTCTGTTCTATATCTGTTCTATATCTGTTCTAATTCTGTTCTTGTTCTGTTCCAGTTCTGTTATAGATTTGTTCTGGTTCTTTTCTAGTTCTGTTCTTGTTCTGTTCTTGTTCTGTTCTGTTCTAGTTCTGTTCTAGTTCAGTTCTAGTTCTGCTCTAGTTTTGTTCTAGTTCTATTCTAGTTCTATTCTAGTTCTGTTCTAGTTCTGTTATAGATTTGTTCTGTTCTTTGTTTTAATTCTGTTTTAGTTCTACTCTAGTTCTGTTCTAGTTCTGTTGTGTTCTAGTTCTGTTCTGTTCTAGTTCTGTTCTGCTCTAGTTCTGTTCTAGTTGTAATTAAAAAAAAAACATTCAAGTACTTTCGAATATAAATTAAATATAATATGTAGGGATGCGATTTCCATGCAAATGCATGTTTTTTGTCGATAGCCTAAGATTGATGTCGACCAATTATCTTTCCGAATCATTAAATTTGCTTTAAAATAGCATCGATTTGTTATTGCATATTTTGCTGAAAATGCATATGTTTGCATATTTTGTTTTTAAATACATTTTTTGAAATTTTTGAGTGACATATTTTTTAAATTTCAAAATTATAAAAAAAAAATTTTTCAAAAAATTTCAAAATTTTATAAAAAAAATTTTTCAAAATATAATAAATAAATTTTTTTGGAGGTCTGCTAAAAATACAAGATTTCGACAAAAGATTCTTCAGTTTTAAGCCGATGCAGCACCTTGCATGGTTAAGGTTGCCAAGTGGCCGAAAACAATTTATCCAAAACTGTTACATGTTACTAGTGCTGGGATACTATCGATATTTTCTACTATCGATATTTATCGATAGTTCAGATTTCACTATCGATATATCGATATTACTATCGACTGAATGTCTGTACTTGTGCAGGAAAACTTTAATTATTTTTGTATAAGGATACGTATGTATATACGCACGTTATTTTAGATGGCAGTTTTTTAAAAATTGATAAGTACCTCTCTGAAGGAACCGAAATAACAGGGACTATAAGATATTCCATCGCAACTTTAAAAAATTTTCTAAATTCTAAACCCAAAAAGGTAATCAATCTAGCGGACTTATCCTCTAATGGTCGTTCATTGTTTTGTCTTATGCCTGCAATTGCGTTTGGATTTGCATTTTTTTTACAACATTACAAAAATATTTGACATTTCAGTCCCTATATAAACATGTGAAAATTTCGACTTAAAGGTCTTAAATTAGTAGTAAAAAGCACTGCTAAGCAATCCATACCACTTGCCATTATTGTTGTTTGTATTCATTGCTATAATTCAGCGCGAATTAATAATAGCAACTAAAAATTTGCGGCAAAAAAACTGTGTGTGTATAGCTGCTGTTAGATGTCTTCATAGCTGTATTTTAAATAATAAAAATATCGATATTTATATTTTTCCTATCGATATTTTCGATATTTTAAGACTATCGATAGTCTATCGATACTTTCCCAGCACTACATGTTACTTGCTAATCACATAGGTAACAACGAGTTGCAGAGTCACTTAGAAGCCAATTCGATAAAACATATTGATTTATTGATTTCATACGGGAAACAATGTGAAAGGAAGAATAGCCCTACAAATCAAAAAAAAAAACCAAAACGTTTTGCAAAATGATTTCAAACAATAAAACAAATTTCAACTATTTTTGACCCAGAATCAAATGTTGCATCTGAATTTAGAAAATTAATATTCTCCAAATGAATTGGCATCCTTCAAGTATGTTTCAACTTCTGTTGACGTTAAGAGATAAATTTCCATGTACAAAAGCTTTTTAACAGACAAAGGTTTGCTTTTCATGATATAAAAAGTATTTATTTGATTATGCAAACAACAATTAAAATTATGTAGTTCTTGCAATTAAGTTCCAAAAAGTATTATACCTCTGAACAACAATGGAATAAAAACAACAATAGAATTGTTTTTTTTTTTTTTTGCAAACGCTTTTTTATTGAAAATGTTCAAGTAAAAAATATTTTTTAATGCATATATATCCCTAAAAATATGTAATTTACGAATTATACTTTTAATAATTTTTTTCTTTTATGTGTATTTTGTTGGTTTAGTAAATTAGTTGGTAATTCATTAAGGATATTTGGTAGACAACATCGAGGCAATTCTTTTGTTGCGAAATCGTTCAACCTTATACCTTTCTTCTGGTCGTCTTCGGGTATTCAATTCAATTGGCCTTAAAAATCGGGTATCATTGTGGAATTCATTAATCATTGTCATTTTGTTATTCAGCTCTTGTCATGTTCTAGTTTGATTCTCATTCTGTTCTATACTTCTGTTAAAGTTAAGATCTAGTTCTATTCTAATATGATTTTAGGCCTGTTTTGTTTCTGCTAGGTTCAGTTGATGTTCTGCTGATGCGATATTTAAAATTTAATTATTTTAAGCTTTTAAAATTGTTGTTGTTGTTGTTTACTATAAATAAAATTTCTTTTCTCTTAAATTAATCACGCAGTTAAACTCCCGACTTCCTAAATATATGCAACACGCAGTTGTTTAAATTTGTTAAGCAATTCCTAGAAGTCTATTTAGTCTTTATTCCAAGATATATTGCAAAAGAATGCAAAAACATATATTAAAGCCTTGAAGTAGTCGTTTGAAAATTAAAATAAAACAACAAACTACAGCAGCCTACGGATATGCTATATAAAGACTAGCAAAATTATTTAAGATAAATACAAGGAAGAAAAGTGTTGTTTGTGCATAAATATGCGAGCCACTTTAAAAATAAAATACTAAAAAAATGCTGGCCAATGAAGTTCAGTTAAGTGCACTGAAGATGAAGAATGTGAAACAAAAAAAGGCTTACAACCTTTAAAAAAGGCCATAGTAACAGTTTCTATAACTGAATTTTATGCCAAATATTTTAAGTATTTTTTGGGAAAATTGCCAAGTTATTTATGTTAATTTATGCTTAAGAAATCCATTTTTGCTTTTTAGGTCTTTTTAAATGGAGTTTTATGCTTTTTAAATCTTCTAAGTATGCAAATAAATTTCGGCTTTATATACAGCCTTAAAGTATGCCCAACACATACTTAAATGTTTTAATAAAAGAATTTAATCTATTTTTAATTTTGTTGTTGCTTATAAAAAAACAAGTTTCTTATCGCCTTTTAGGCTTATCATTGCTTTAAATTTGTCATTTTAGCCCATTTTGGGTTTTTAATATATTTGTCGTTATGAGTGACGCTTTTTGTGGCTTGTCTAAAGCTGACTTCGTTACATATTTTATTATTTTTTTTTTTTTTTTGTTAGGTAGACATCTAAATTGTTTAGATTTTCTCTTTCTGTTTTATTTCTACATTCTTTTTTTGTTTGCTTTTTTTATAGGTTATAACGCTTAGTTACTTTCTTTTTGTAAACAATTGTATACAAAATTGATTTAGCATAGTTTAAGGAGTTAATAAAAGTAACATGAAAACATTGTTGGAATTCAAATTAAAAAAAAAAAAACCTTTTTATGACAGGAAATATCATTAAGGGGAAGTTTTATGCTTAACCAACTTTCTTTTTTTTAATTAAATGTCATCAAAAGTTTTTTAAATTGAAACCTGAGGTTTTGTTTTTTTTTTTTCTTTTTTTTTGTGAAAGAACAGAAAAACAGTTTCTTTCTTAAAAGATAAAAAGCAGTAAAAAAAAGAATTTTTTAGGAGTTTTAAGCCTCTAAGTAGGAATTAGAATTTATAACAAAAAAAAAAATATAATAAGCCTTAAGCTAGGCAACATCATTTAGGCTAGAAGCATAAAGTTTTTAGGTTATAAATGTTTACGTTTTGATTTAAAATATACAACAAATAAGATGTTTAAGTCAAATGTTAATAAACATTTTTAAATTTGTAAAAGGTTTCAGGATAAAGAAACATAAGCTGATTAATAACAATAATGATGGATGACTATTTAATCCCTATAGTAGGCTATACATGTATAAGGAAAGTTCAACGTTAACATTGCCAACGTTAAACTTATTGCAATATTATTTTTATTTAATTTTAAAAGAAACATCAATTTTGTCTCAATAAATTTTTGTATACTTTGAAACCGAAAATAACCACTGAAGTTGAGTTTAAAATAAATCATAAGAAAAAATTGTTGTATAATTTAACATGAGCGGCGTTGTTTGATTTCGCTGCTAACAACTCAACTTCAGTTTAGTGGCCATCCGTAATCGACCCATAAGTATTTAAAATAATTTAAGTGAAAGTTTCAGATGATCACAAAGTATTCAGTTAAATATCTGAAAAGGTGTAAATTGCTATTCAATTAACTATCTTAAAAGGTGTGAATTGCTATGATGGCGGCAACATTCGCCTAGTCTCGGTTCACACTCTGCAAGTTTTCTTTCAGAAAGTATGAGTTTATTAGTGAGAGGGGAGAGAATAACAGCATGTTCTCTTCCTCTCTCACCAATAAACACACCCTTTCTGAAAGAAAACTTTCATAGTGTGAACCAGGAGAGAATAACAGCATGTTCTCTTTCTCTCTCACCAATAAGCTCACCCTTTCTGAAAGAAAACTTTGTGAACCCAGACTTAAGGGGGAGAGACACTGCCGCACTTATTCGATCAGAAAAGCGCTAAACACCGGTGCGAACGGGAACCGCGATTAGGAAATTATTCATCCGGAATTGGCGGGACGTCAACTTAAGAATTAGATAAGGATTTGATTAATTATTTTGAGTTCATATTCTAATGTAAAAAGATTCAATAAATAAACATGGAAAATAAAAGAGACTTTTTGAACCAACACCATAATTAACATTATATTTCTTAAACAAACAATAAAAAAAATATGTACAAAAAAAATCATAATTTTTACAACCATTAACAAACAGCAAAACAACGCTTAATCAATGCTTTAATATAAAAATATACAAAAAATATTTTATAAAGTATAAAAAAAGTTTATTTTTTGCTCATTTCCTCTTTTTCAGCCCCTTTTTCTTTTGCCATACATTCTACAGCAAACACATATTTTTTAAGTTTCATTTTCATACCAGTAACAAAAAAAAATAAGCATTGTTTACAGTTCGTGACTTTGACATTGACATTTGAAAAAATATCTAGAGCAAAATACAACAACAACAAAAGCAATAAAAACAGTAGTCAGCATAAAATATAAGTCTAAGAATAAATTGTTTTTATTTTTTTTTATAATCAACATTCAAAAGCATACTTTTAGGTTATGTTAATTACAATTTAACATGAATAAATTTCTTTGGCGTATTTCCTATATTTTCCTCTGTTATTCTTTGATTTTAAATAAATTTTAAGACAATTAAAGAAACAAAGTAAAAGCCTTTGAAGTTAAATTAGAACACAAAATGCCTTGAACATTTCAAAATAAAAAGACTAAAGCCCTTATTTTAATTAAGATGTTATTAATTTTTTTTTTCAATAACATTTCACATTTAAAATATCAAAATCTAACAAAATACTAATAGAACACAAATTGTAATTGACATAGTAACATCTATTGTACCTAAAAGTATGCTTTGAAAAAGTAATTTCAGAACCTATATCACAAAAATATGTCACAATAAATACCCAAAAAAAAAAAAACATTCCTCTTCCTTTATTTCCACACAGTTTTACATATAATTAGCCTTCTCAATCGATTTTCAGTATCTTAACATACATAAATCATCTTACAATGAACCCTTAACATATGCTGCAAAAATATTAGAATTGTTCCCTTTAGTAGTCTTTTAATTTGTATGCCATAAATATATGTATCATTCGTAAGTTTAGGCTTTATAAATGAGCATATTTTTTTTTTTTTATTTCAACAAAAAATATGCTAGTATCTTTACTGTTTTAAAAAATCAATACATTATAAAAAAAAAACGCCAATATACATATAAACATTTACAAATAACCCTGCAGACAAAGTAACTCGTATTAAGCTAGAAATATACTGGTTGGTTTTCAATTAAAACTAGTTGCACTTTGATTTTTTTCATATACCAAATTATCGTATTAAGCCCTGGGTTGTCATAGGAGCCGAACTTGTTAGTTTTTAGGCATTTTTAGAATAGTTTAAAACTAGTTGCTTTATTAACAGTAAAATAAAAGCAAAACTAAACTGTACAATTCCCCTCAATATATTTCTATAGAATAATTCTTACCCCTGGAACCAGAGACAGAGAATATTATTTAGTTTCATGTTCCGCCATATTTTTTGTTGAATTCCCCTTCGTTTTTATTTTTTTTCAAAGTCCCTAAGCTAATCCAGCAAAGCTCTACGCTTGTCTGAGGGAAAGAAACCAGAGTCTCTGGCGGTAATCAAAAACTCGCAACCCTAGCGGTGATAGACTAGCTAACTACCAGCTAGCCTACCGGGACACTCTTTTAAGAAACCGGCAGAATGATCCGATATGGTTTTCGTTATCATTTCATATTGTTAATTTAATGTTTTTAACAAAAATAATTCGGGAATTTTATTTTTTAAATTTATTTTTTTAACATGATAATAGTTTATCAACTCTAAAACTAGCTGGTGTTATTGTTGTTTCTACAACAGACTAGTTAATTGTGTTCTTATCTACTTTTGTAGAGTTCTTGTTCTTCTTACAACGAACAATTGAGGAGCATAGATGCAAAGACTGCAATGTCCACTATTTCACAAACGTAACTAATAATACCTCTTAGTTGTATTTAATGAATGCTTTCAATTAGTGAATATTACATTACCAGAAACACTTTTATCCCATAAAAAACTATGTTCAAAAATAAAGAATGGATGCAAAAACGGCAATGTTCATTGGAGATTTTCGTTTTTGCAATGATCACAGTTTGTTAAGCTCTTTTTCTGTCAATTTTAATATTATAATTGCCAGCAAACCGCTATATCGATTTGGTTGAAATTTGCGTCATATCTTCATCATATTCTTATTTACTGAACAGAATGATATACAATTCATAAATATGAATATACTTTGAGCTAGAGGTTTTTACTAATTATTACGAAAACTATAAATGTGGACATTGCAGTGTTTGCATCTATACCCCTCAATTAGTCAATCGTTGTTTTACCAACTTTTGTAGAGTTGTTGTTGTTTCTACAACTTACGTCGTCAGATATAAAAGACTAACTATAAACCATTTTAGCTGCAGGAACTTACATGTGTGTTTATGTGTTTACTCTGATATGCACACATACAAGCATGTTTGTGTGCATGTTCTAATATGTGCCACATCTGTCCTTAGATTTTAAAGAGATAACAAGTTATTTTATGGTTTTATGAAAATTATTTATAGATTTTTAAGCCTTTTATTAATAGAAATAAAAAACAAGTCACTAAATATTGACTAAGAATGAAAATAAATAAAAAATACTTCTGTCAGAACTATTTTAATAAATTTAAAAAAAATTTATACTAATACTAGCATATACCCGCTACTTTGTTAGCGTCTCCTTTTTCTTCGTGGACATATTTTTATGCCAAAGTTTATTTTTATAGGTTTAAGCTTGTTTTAATTCTAGCATTTAACCCGCTACTTTAGTAGAACCAAAAAGCTAAAGAAAAATATCAAATTTCCTGTATTTCCTTTTTTGGGTACTATATTTTTCCCCCATTAAAGTATCAACAATTTCATAATTGTAGTGGTAGCCCATAATTTAGTACGCATATGTCAATGAGTGGAGGAAAATGTTTTGTAAAAAAAGTACCAAAAATAGTTACGATTTTCAACCCTTTAATGTTCGAATTTCGAAAAAGTACCAAATTCGTATACGTATTTTTTGTTGATAAGTTTCGAATGTGGTATTAACTTGTTTCTATGTTTATTGGTTCAAAAGATAGATGAGGTGGCAAAAAATTACTAAAATTCAGATTTTACCTGTTTACTCCCTAATAGGGCCGAATTTCAAAAAAGTACCAGACACTTGTCCGCTTATTTTTCTAAAGAACAACGATAAGTATTACGTTTATTTTGCATCTCTTTTAGTTTTGAATATATAAGGTAACGGAATTTTCCCGTTGTTACCTTTTTTACCCCCTAAACATTCGAGTTTCGAAAAATCCCGTCTTAGTGGATCGATTTGGGGAGTGACCAATCGCTAGTCCAAATTTCAAGTTTTTAGCTTAGCTTAGCTTAGCGAAACCGGTACTTGTTTTACCATAAAGAAAAAAAACCTTGCGCCCGTCCAAAGGCCGTCTGTGCAGAGAAGCTTTAGTTAGCGAAGCCGGTCTTTGTTATACCATAGAGGAGAAAATCCTTACGCCCGGTCGAAGGCCGGCTATGCAGAGAAGCTTTAGTAAGCGAGGCCGATAGGGGAGAAAACCGTTATATGTGGCCCGGTCTATTTTTCACTTTTTTTTGGTTCGGACAGTTTTTGAGACGCTCTTTAACACGGTGCAAAGCAGAAAGCCCTAACCTGATTAGAAGTGCACTAAAAATGTAGAGAAAGAAGAACACAAATGAAAGAAAAACAGAATTTTATTGAAAATCGAGCTGATTTTTCGAAATTTTGTTTTTGAGTCATAAGCCATCTTTTCATAGACACATATATTCATAGTCGCATATATTTTATATGCAAATTTTAACCATACTATGTTTAATTAAACCAAATCATTGTCACCGACAACCATATTATGGTTAAATAAGTTTCTTTAAAAATAGTTTTGTTGGTTGTGACCATAATAAAGCATGTTTTTTCTGCGTGTATGTAGATCTTTTTTTGTATTTAACTTCTTTAGTAATTATGGACCTTATGACATTTTTAAAAGTGTCATAATGTCCATTTTCAAAGTGTCTTAATGCCCACGGACATTATGACATTGGACGTTATGACATGCCACCGATTTTTACAACAGAAGTTATTGAACATATGGAAGAATGCTCCAGTTTAAGTTTAACTGCTCGTCGTTAATGCTAGAACCGACACCATTCAGTATTTTAGATACGCCAGTTAATATCCATATCGCATCCGCGGAAATTTGTAGGTGAAGCCAGGATCAAAGATTGTCATAAATGTGACATTAACAACGCCGGTTTCCTACTTATATTATACAGGATTCTAGCATGTCCGATGTTGTAATCCCTCCATGTTCAAGTAGTACTTAGTGCTGGTTCACACTCTTCAAGTTTTAGTTGTCAAATCTTGAATTTGGGAGAGAGAGAGGAAAAGAAACGACATTCTAAATACATTAAATAGTTTCCTATATACAGGCTTTCAAAGTCATTAATTTAATGACCTTCTCTTCCAAAAATCTCAAGACAACTAAGATTTTCGCCAAAGTACTTGTTCACGATCGTAAACAGTGGCTTAGAAGGGATAGTCCTAATGGCACCTATTGCCACCATTCTCATTATACGACCACTAAACATCTGCGGCGTAAAATAACGTCCCAACAAACAAGAAGTTAAACCTTTGAAATGAAATGACTTTATCATTTGACATCAAACACGATTCTCAAACGTCTTTCAATTGTTTGATTTTACAATTTAAATTCAAATTGATAATGATTTTAAAATAAACATTTGAAATCAACTGTTTTATCAATTTGCTGTCAAATTGGTATCAAATGCTAAATTCAAATCAAAACTAAACTTGGCATTACTAAAGCGAAAAATTAATGCAAATAAATTAAAAATGGCGATTAAAGTTAAATTTTTACTTCGTGGTTAAAAGTGTTTTGCAAGTGAACGATTAATTTACAATGATTAAGAATACGAATTAAGAAAAAAAAACGGGAAAGTGAAGAAATTATAAGTTTGTTGTATGATCGCGGTGCTTCAATCCTCATAATAAAAGGGAGCCAAGTATTTCGTTTTTCCAAGAATAAGAGGACGTAAAGAACTTTATTTCATCTTTTTAGCTACGGTGCCGAATGTTTATCACACAGTTTATCGCATAGTTAAATAAATAATAAATTTAAGTTAAAAAAATTAAATATTATTATTTATGTTCCACATTGTATTATAATCCATATTTGAAAAACATTGTAAGAATTACGTTTGAAAGCAAGTTGAAAATACAAACATTTTTCATTTTGAAACTTATTTCCCCTTTTTGTTGAGAATGATATGATTTTCAAATTTGTCGTTTGAGAAAACGTTTGATTTCAAATCATTTTCAATTTGAAATCAAACCTCCGTGTTGGTTGGGGTCATAACTTCCTTATAAATTTAGATATTGGCATAAAATTTGGCAACATTGACTTTGGCGAAAGCTTCTTACTCGATTCGTTTTGGCAGGTCCAAAATTTAACATAGCTCCCATATAAGCCCCCTCCCTAAAATCACTTAAAGAGAAAAAATCTCATGAAAATGTCTAAATAAATAATATTCGGCACATAGAACTTTTACATGAGTTAACGACATAATAGTATTTGATTTTGACGGATTTAAGATTGCCCATGCGTCCCAAATCGGGTACAATCACGAAAATTGTTCTCTTAATTCTAGGGTATAGGGGTTAATATGGTCGGGCTTGCCCGACTATGCTTTCATACATGTTTAGCAATTTCATAATTTAAAATGGCTTGTTAAAGCACAAAATAAACTGGCAGTCATTAAAAGCACTGATTACTTGTGAAAATATAAAAAGTACATTAAAATTTATATATTTAAATAGCTGTAATACAGTTTGCCCGTGTTTTGAGAAAAATCGTTACTTTTATTTTATGCTTTCTTGCATTAAATATGTTTTTATGATATTTTGTTATTTTTTTTTTTTTTTGTTCTTACTTTCCATTTTCTCAAGTGCTTTTTCGTTAAGTTTATATCTAAAAGTGTGCTATAAAAATAAGATTAAATACAGATTTAATGCCGTTTCCCACATCAAACGTTATATTACACTCATTCTCATGCATACGCACACACAAATACATTTACCGAAATGCGATTTATCTTGCCCTGCAAATAAAAGGACCAGTCCAAACACGCGTGTAAAGAGTAGCCCACAAGAGATCTGGGCTAGTCCAAAAGTAACCCAAACGTATTGAAAAAATATGGTATATTTAACATTGCGATGTCCTAGGGGAGGACGATATAACCCACCTTTGGACTACTAAGGAGTAGTTTTAAAACTACTCCATGGTATTCTCAAGAGGACTAGTTTTGAAGTCGTTTAAAAATGAAAGCATGTCGTTAAAAAACGAAGACATGTCGTCTCACTACAAACACTTTTTAACAATGACATGGTCCAAGCTTGTATTACATCGGACCAGTCCATGGAGTAGTCAGTCCATTTTATCAAAATGGATCAGGTGGTCGTATATTATTTGCAGGGTGCTTACACACATACACACTTACTTTAATGATTAAGGATTTTAAATGTATTTTCGTTCTTTTTTGATTTTGTATTTCTTTAATAAATAAGAAAATAATAAATATGTATGTACATTAGACCGACTCAACTTGTATGGAGCTGAAAAAAGGGATTTTTTTACCCCTCTGAAAATAAAGCTTGATATGTTTTATGATGATTCCCAAAATATTTTAGTGCAAGCGTTGACCATCCGTGAGCTGGACCATTTTTAAAAAAGGTATTTTTTTCAGTTTTTGAAAAAATTTGAAAAGCAGAACATTATTTTCACATACGTAGAATTTGTATGAAAACCCGAAACGAAAATATTTATTTAGTTAAATATCTAAATTAGTAGATCGCAAATGGTCAAGTTTTATATACCATTGGAAGCTGCTTTAAAAACTCTTTTCGATTATACCAAATTTCATTAATGTAGTCTTAGAGCAAAGTACGGATGGTCAACGCTAGAACCAAAATATTTTGAGAATCGCCATAAAACATATCAATCTTTATTTTCAGAGGGGTAACAAAATCACTTTTTTTTTGAGTCGCTCTAATGTACATACATATGTATATAAAATAATGGCTTACTATATTATTAAAATAAAAATTTGAGCGACGAAGAGGTTCACTGCCAGTTACATCTCGCTCTGTTTCTGTTTGGCAATTTTCTTAATTCTTCTTTGTGGTTGTAAGATATGTTTTTCATTTTCTTTTTTGTATGTTTTGTGAGCTTTTTTTTGTATTTTATGCTTTAGTTATGATAACAAAAATATAAACTTTCTTTCCCTTTAATAAAGGTAGTAAAATTTTGTATGTATTGGTACAGAATAAATGTTTCCACGAGTTTTGGTTTTTCTTTTGGCAAATTACGAAAATTTTATCCAATTTTTTTTTTTTCATTTCTCATATAAATTGCATAAATAATCTTATTATTGTAAGTAAAACAAAAACTAATGAAATTTATTTGGTTTACAATTGTTGTTAAAATATACAAAGTCTTTTGCTGTTTTTAAATTAAATGCATTGTGCTAGTTGAAAAAACAGACAAGCCGGGCACATGGCGTTTTAAAATAATACAGGTACGCTGATTTCAATGGTGCTAACCGTTTTTTTTTTTAAGGTTACCTCTTATTTTCGAGATATACAGTTATTTCGAAAATGGAGAAGGTTGCACAACGTATATTCACGTAACTCAAAAACGGTTTAGCTTCCCTAGAGGGAAGCGAACTGACACCAAAGTAGTCCTGTGATAGGTCTTTGGAGGAAGAGACCGGTTCTAGTTTTAACACTTTCTATGAATAAGACCTATCACTTTTACATGGGGTTGTCATTGGAGGGGGTCAATTGACACCATTTGACCAGTCACAAATCTATTCTCAATGGACTTGTTTAGTGACAGTTACGTAAATGTAGTATTGTTTCAATACGATGTATTATTATTTAAATAAAACAAATCCTAGAATTAAATTCAAGAGCCGAATTTTAGAAAGTCCCAAAAAAATGTATCACACCACCGGTGAAGACTGTACAGTAATTCATTACTTTTTCTACCTTTTTGATCTCCATAAACCAGTTACATGATTGGTTCTCCTTTCACTGGTCATGAGTTCTTTCTTTTTGTACCTGTTCTATTTTCACAACTCCGAGGACCAGTCTGTGGGACCAATTGACACAAATTTCCCGCAGGGTTATAACTAAAAAAAAACCAAAATTCTGCATTAAATTTCTGCATACACTTGCAATAAAATTGTTCAATTTTATGTATTTGACAATTATATCGCCAATGTGTATGTGATATTCGTAGGTGGCACAATATATTGGCCACAATCAAAAGACTTTTGATTTTTTATTGCACAACGAAAAGAAAGTTAAATGTGTTGGCAACATTGTACAATGCTGCTTATTTTATTCATAAAGGTTACCTGTACCCATGTTCTGTAACTTTAGTGAGAACTTCTTGCATCGAAAAGATGTGAAACAAAATATTCCGTCGTTTCTCGAAAAGTGAGAAAAACGTGTGTCTGTAACTCATGTCGAAAACTATGAAAAGAGATTACGTCGTTACGTTATAAATGTCATAATATTGCACTCGAAGCCGATGTGACATTGCAGACGTTCAGAACGCCAGTAACACATATCGTTGACGGCGACCAAAATTTACTAAAATTGAAAATTGTTCAACGACGGCGGCGAAAATACAACCGTCGGCTATACCAAATTGTGTAAAGAGCGACTTTAATGTTTGTTGTTTGCAAACGAGCTTTGAAGACATTCGTATGTTTTATTAAAATGTTAAAAGCAAAATAATAAAACAATGAAAAATGTGCCAAGAACAAAATATTATTATTATTCTTTGCATTTTTAATGGTTTTTAGTGTTAAAATTTTTTCTCGCCCCATTTTTAATCGTGAGTTTATTTGACAGTTCAAAGCGGGAACTTTTCTCACCAAAACGTTACAGACACACTTTTTCTGTAAATTGGCGAGTAATTTCCTTACGTGACAGCTTGTACTCGCCAAAAAAAGTTACAGACACAGTTAAGTGAGAAAAACAGATGTTTGTTTCAATTTATGGCATTTTTGTTTCATTTCACACATTTCAATCGAAAACTTTCTCGACGCGAGAGTTACAGAACATGGGCACTGTTTACCTTTTTATTGAATGAATGGAACCAAGGTACATTTATAGCAGGTAGTCTCGGAAAGCCAGCTGGTTATTTTTTATTTGCTTGTTTTGTGATACAAACTGTCAAATGTTCCATACACAGAAAAAATTCTCCAAAATTGTTCACCAATTAAAGCATTAATCAAAAATAAAATCAGTTTTAATTAAAAACTATTAATTTATTTACTAGTGCAAATTTAATTAATTTTTTAATTAATATCACAAATTTTTTAAACAGTTGAAACATTGTTTTTTAAAAAACATAATTTTTTATGAAAAAAAATATTTTTTTTTTTTTCAAAATTTCGAAATTGGAAAATGCAGCTATGCTTCTATGTGGCTAGCACCACTGGCTTCAGCGTATCCGTTAAAACGCCAAGTGCCCACTTTGTCTGTTTTCTCAACTAGCACAGTGATATTAATCATAAGTTCGGTGTAAATTAAGGAGCTGCATGAAAAACTTCATTCATAAACATATTGGCATGTTCATTAACTGAAGATCGTGTTCGAATAAAATTGAGATTACTGAACAAACCATATTAAAGCACCATTGCTATTTTGACCCATTTTCGGATTCTGAAAGTAGGACTTTTTTTATTAGAAATCTTATAAATTCACTTTCAGCTTTGCTCTATTACAAAAAAAAATCTATAAAAATTCTGAATATATACAGATAGTTCTGAAATCTAAAACAGCTAGGCTTTCCACCATATCAGTCCATGTTACAGCACCATTTCCATTTTGGCCTATTTTCGGATTCTAAAAGTAGGATTTTTTTTATAAGAAATCTCATAAATTCACTTTCAGCTTTGCTCTGTTACAAAAAATCTATACAACCGCCCAGGCTTTCCATCCAATTAGTCCATATAAGAGCACCAATTCGATTTTGATCCATTTGCGGATTCTTAAAGTATGATTTTTTTTATTAGAAATCTAATAAATTCAATTTTAGTTTTGCTCTTTAACAAAAAATCTATACAAATTCTGAATATACTCTTTATAGTTCTGAAATCTAGAATAGCTAGGCTTTCCACCATATCAGTCCATATAAGAGCAAGATATCACCCCATTTCGGATTCTGAAAGTTGGCCTTTTTTAATTCTAATTCACTTTCGAGCCAAATTGCTTAAAATAAAAATATATATTTAACTAATTATTACCCTTTTTAATTTTTTTTTTGTCTTAAGTACTTTTTTTTTTGGCAAAAAACATCCATTCTGTTGTTTTAACAGTCTTTGAGTGAGAACTTGTGTACAGGAAACTTTATAGGCAACCAAACGAAGCTTAATGACGGAGACAACTTCACACACATGAACTGTTAATGGTTTTTACTCCAAATAAGATTTTTCTTTTTTAATCAGGCACAAGTTCATTAAAATTAAATTTTCCTTAAATTAATCTGCTAAAGACAGGAATTTAACAACATGAAAAAATTAAAAATTTAAATTTATTGATAATTTTCATTCATGACTGAGCTGACAACGGTGTTTCAAGAACAACCACGTATCTCATCATCAGATTTCTTGCATGTTCTCCCATACCGAAACAGCGACAGCTGTCAGTCAAACATCAATCCTTAAGCCAACGGTAGTTTTGGTGGATCGAAATTTGCCGTAATCGATTATATATTTTCAATTTTATTTACATGTTTCTTACTCGCTTCTATTTCTTCGTAATTTCGTCAAGAATTTTTCTTGAATACCAAATAACCATTTTTTTACTTTAATTTTTTCTATTTTGTCTTTAATTTTTCATTGACTTTTTCCGCACATCTTGAAAGACAAATGTAAAGACATAGAGCACAAGCTATAGCTTTAGAACAGTGATAGCCACTCCATAGGCTCGCGAGTCAGTCAATAATCGTATTTTTCACACAGACACGGTCGGCAATTCACATGTATACAACAACTTTGTTCGTTTCAAAACATCAGACTATCATCAATCTCTGCGACCGCAAACAAGTACATAATATCTTTGTGTGCGTGCGTTCGGGACTTTGTTCGTTTCAAAACATCAGACTATCATCAATCTCTGCGACCGCAAACAAGTACATAATATCTTTGTGTGCGTGCGTTCGGGACTTGGTTAGTTCGGGGCTTGGTAATCACTGCTTTAGAACAAATAGTTTTTGTATTCTGATATTTTTCTAATGTGCTTTTTGAGACAAATTTTATGTAAATTTAATTTAAATTTTGTACCCTTCACCCTAAGTGGAAAGGATATATGGGTATTTCCACAGGAAAGTCTACTTTTTGTTACGTTACGTCATCAAGCATTTTAAATAGTTTCTCAAAGTTTGTCATTCCGTTTGTAATTTCTATAATATTAAACTTAGACCCTATCAAGTATTTATATAAATTCTGGGTCCAGATAATTAGCGAAGTTGATTTAACGATGTCCGTCTGTCCGTGTGTCCGTTGAAATAGGTTTTCCAAAGAACCCATATATGATGGGGACCAGATGGTTAAATATTTATGTCACATATAGTCCGACAAATGGCTGATATACATATAAGCAGAAAACCATGATTGCATAGCATTTTTGTAAAAAAATCTCCTGTTTTTTTTTTATTTTATTTTATTTGAATGTGTTGACTTTTTTACACGTAACAAATACAATCATTTTCTGCTTAAGTAGAGAAATGTTTTCTAAACGAAAAAATTCACCCAAGATATTTTATTTTTATTAATTTTTTTAATCTGTTCGATAATGTGCGTAAGGGGGTGAGTGGTTTGATTAGGGGTATTAAACCGAATATAGCACTCTTACTTGTTTTTATTTCTGTTACGTTTCATTAAATTATTTTTATGAAGAAAGCAATTTTACAACATGAAATTAATTAAAATTAATTGATAATTTTTCAGTCTTGACTTTCTTGGCATGTAAAAAAAATGGACATTGAGGGGAAGGACCCGATATTTCATAAATGTTATCTAAAATTTGAAGAAAGATTAAAAAATCATTAAGTACAGAAATGAAGCCATATTCTAGCCATTAACAATGATATACGATACGATTAAATTGGACTTTAAATGGCGATGCTTTATACATAAAACAAAGAGCGCTGTATTTTAGGGCATGGCAAGAACAATTTTTTTAAAGTTTTAAAACATAATAAATATACCTTTTATTCTAGGGCGTGGTTGATGAAAAATTTGTTTGGCTTGTGTTGACTTCTACTGGTTTAATGTAACTAGGATCGCCCGGTGGCCAAAATTCGGCCACTCGACATTTACTTTCGAGAAAACCTGTGTGTTATACAACAAAAACGTACACATTTTAAGAGAACGGCAAAAATGCACTATTCACCGAACTTTGTACGTTTGTCTGTAAGATAAATTAAAACACTTTTTAAATACTTTAATTTAAAAAATTAAGAAAAAAAATATATTGTGCATATCTACACACAAATTCCTTTGAAACGATATATGTTTCATTAAAATCGGTGGGGGATAAGATACTTAAAAATCAACTACAAAAAATTGTTCGCGTATTTATATATAAGAAGATATGTATGAGAAAAAGAAAAAAAGGGGCTTAATTTGGAGGCGTGTCATAAAAGTGAGCAAATTAAAAGCAAACCATACATAGTTTAAGAAGGAATATCTTGGCACGTAAAAAAAATTGCTCATTTCGGGGAAGTATCCGAGGTGGCATAAGTGGCGACCAGAATTTGAGGTTGGATTAAAAAGTCAACAAAGTCAAATAATTAGTCACTGTCAAACCATGCACAACGATATGCGATATGATGATGAAATCGGCTTTTAAATGGCAACGCTATATAAACAAAACTAAAAGGGTTGTATTTTGGGGCTGATAGATTTATGCACTTCTTTTGCAAACAGGGTACACTCTCGAAAATTGTTTTGTAATTACTGGGATATAGCGTATCATATGGTCGGCATTGACCGAATATACTTTCTAACATATTTTCATATGCATTTTATATGAAGTATCTGTTATATATTTTGAAATCTTTAAGGAGGCACTCCTGCATTAGCATGTCTCTTTGACACATATTTAGTCATACCAGCAAACAAAAGAGGACATATGCGTTTGCACGTGTGTATGAGTGAGAGCATCACTGTTTATTTAAAACTTGAGAACATAAACACAACTAGTACGTACACAAACATTTAAACAAAATTATACAAATGTACATACTTATGTATGTATGTGAATAATAAAATTAGAGAAAAATGTCTTTTAAATGTGCAAATGTATATAAAAAACAATTCTGTTAGGTTTTATTATTTTAAGGTTTGTAGTAGTGCTGGGATACTATCGATATTTATCGATAGTTCAGATTTCACTATCGATATATCGATAGTTCAGATTTCACTATCGATATATCGATATTACTATCGACTGAATGTTTGTACTTGTGCAGGAAAACTTTAATTATTCACGTTATTTTAGATGACAGTTTTTTAAAATTATTAAGTACCTTTCTGAAGGAACCGAAGTTACAGGGACTATAAGATATTCCATTGTAACTTTAAAAAATTTTCTAAATTCTAAACCCAAAAAGGTAATCAATCTAGCAGACTTATCCTCTAATGGTCGTTCATTGTTTTGTCTTATACTTGCAACTGCATTTGGATTTGCATTTTTTTTTTTAAACATTACAAAAAAAAAACAATTTCAGTCCGTATATAAACATGTAAAAATTTCGAATTAAAGGCCTTAAATTAGCAGCAAAAAGCACTGCTAAGCACCACCACTTGCCATTCTTGTTGTTTGTATTCATTGCTGTAATTCAGCGCGAATTTATAATAGCAAGTAAAAATTTGCGGGAAAAAACTGTGTGTGTATAGCTGCTGTTAGATGTCTTCACAGCTGTATTTTAAATAATAAAAATATTGATATTTATATTTTTCCTAACGATATTTTCGATATTTTAAGACTATCGATAATATCGATAGTCTAGCGATAGTTTCCTAGCACTAGTTTGTAGTCGATTTTTTTTTTTTAGAAGAGACAGGTGTTAGAGATGATGACATTCGTGGTTACAATGATAACAGCTACACATGGCAGTTATAACATTATTTTATTTAAATAGAAAAACAAGAATTGTGTTAGTGGCCAATAAAAGATGTACCAGAATCTCTTAATACTATATACACTGAGAGAAATATGACGATCTAAGCTTAAGACAAAAATTCTTGAATGAAGATTGCAAAATCTTTAAGTTTCAATCTTTAAATGTAGTATGTTAAACGGCAAATCGCTCTAAAGAGATTGTGTTGTTACAATCGAAACGTAAGGGAAAACCTTTCTCAGTTCACTCAATAATGAAAATTACACTATGCAAGTTGATAAAACAGACAAGCCGGGCACATGGCGATTTAACATAATTCGGGTACGCTGAATCCAGTGGTGCTCTCGGTTTTTATAGATTGGCTCTGGATTTCGAGATATACCGTTATTTCGAAAATAAAGGAGGTTGCACAACATATATTCGCGGAACTCAAAAACGGTTTAGTTTATTGAATTTTGTATGGGTGCCCCCTTAAAGAATGGAGATATAGGGTAGGTATGTTAGAAATAAATGATTAAGATGAAAAATAAAGTGGGGTTGGTCATACATTTGACCCATCTAGGAGCATCCTAGGCACTGCAGCAGCCAAATTTAAGAATTTCAACCATACATATATGGCGGTTTAATAAAATCCTTAAATTTGGCCCCTGCAGTCCCTAGGATGCCCCTAGATGGGTCAAATGTATGACCAACCCCACTTTATTTTTAATCTTAATCATTTATTTTTAACATACCAACCCACTATCACCATGAAAAATCAAAAATTTCATCCGCAATCTCGAAATTTATGTTGTAAGTTGCTGCTATGAGCTGGTCATTTTTTTAAATTCCCTACGCTAATCCTGCGAAGCTCTACGCTCGTCTGCAGGAAAGAAACCTGAGTCTCTGGCGGGAATCGAACCTGCAACCCCGGCCCAGATAAACTAGCTCACTACCAGATAGCCTACCGGGGCACTCCCTACGCATCTGCTTCCCTGCGTGTTCCATTCTAGGCATTTATTGGCAATGTCATAGTCTGGTTTACAGAGGATGTAGCCTATCCAACTCCACTTCCGTTTACTTATTTCCGTCTTAATTTGTTGCTGGCTGCCTCCATCCAAAGCTGGTTGTTTGATATTGTTGCAAGCCAGAAAAGCCATAAGATCTTGCAGAGACATGTGTTGAGAAATACTTGAAGACATTCTATATCACGTCGTGCCATTTTCCATGTCTCGCATCCGTACAACATAAAGATTTTATGATGGAATTTAATTTGGGTTTGCTTCGAAATATTAGACGATTTCCTTATTTATGCAACTGGGTTTATCTACTGATGAGCCAAAAGTTGTATAAATTGTGCTACTCAGGTAGCAGAAAGGGTGTTCATTCCTTATATCCTGATCGCAATCTGAGAAACGGCGTTTTGTGTTGCTGATGATGCCAAACCACTTTTGCGATCTCAATTCAACTGTCCTTGTAAGCCCATCTTAACATTTCTTTTATGATGGATCATTGCCTTCTGCATCACATCTTGGAGGACGCAGTCAAAAAGTAGAGGTGTTAAGACGCAGCCTTGTCTAGATCCATTTTTCACCTTAATCCTATTGCTCAGCTTATTTTCATTTAACACATGACAAGTGGCATTCTTGTACAGAGCTTTGATTAGCTGTTTTAGTTTTTCGGGGACACCCAGTGAGTTCCTTATAGTTAGCAAAATGGTTGAATGTATCAAAGGCCTTTTCAGAGTCTATAAACATGAGGTTTAATGGTGATCTCCCCTTTCCACTGATTGCTCAACGATAATCGTAAGACTGTTAACTTAATTTAAACAAGATTTCTAATAAAAACGCAATCTTAAACTCTTTCTTAAGATAAGAATTTTTTTAATTCTGATCTTGAATGCAAATTAAAAAATAAAAATTTTCTCATTTAGCAGACAATTTAGATTAAAATGATTTGATTTTGGACGTAAAATCTTGATGTTAGCACATTTTTCCTCTAAGTGTATGCACATGTATTTATAAGTAGAAAATCATTTACATAAATAGATAATATGAATATCTAATAGAATTTTATACGCTTATAAGGAATTCTATTTTCCTTTTTATCAGAAGTGTACAAAATTGTTTTTGTCTACGCATATTTATCGTTCCTCATTTTATGCTGAGTAATACAAAACCTGGGGATTATATTTTCTTATTACGAAAACTTTTTTTGAAACAGATTTGAATTACAGTTGCATAAAGTATGAGTCTTGTACATAATTTAAAAATAAAATCTAAGTAATAACAAGTAAGAAAGTATAATAGTCGGTCAAGCATGACCATTTGATACCCTTAACCACAATGGAAGCCAATTTCGATCATGTACCCGTCAAAACAAAATTATGTTTAAAGGATTAGATTGATATTAGAGTTCTAAAAATTAAATTTTCATGTTTGTTTTTTTAAAAAATATTAAATTATTGAGGAAATTTTCATGTATTTTTAAAAATTTTAAAAAAATAATATATTATTATCCAGATATTATCCAGATATTCCTTCCAAATAAGATTTGTGCATCTTAAAGCGATTAAATCAAGCCAAAATGTGATTTTTGCAAAACTCTGATTTGTATGTCAAATTTTCAGCCCATAAAGATACTCGGACGTATAATTAATATTAGTTTTTCTTTTAAATATCACTCATACGTCTTTATAGCTGCAAAATAGTGGCGAGAGTATTATGCGTTTGTGCTGATGTTTGCACCGCCTTAAAATATTGATCCTAGATCTGCCTTTTACTAAACTAATCGACTTAGAACAACTTTTTTAGTAAATCTAACGATGTCCGTCCGTCCAGCTGTCAGTCTGGGTGGCTGTCCATGAAAACTTTGTGCTCAAAGTTCAGGTTAAAAAACTTTTGATGAAATTTGGCACATAATTTTAAATTGTCATAAGGACGAAACCTTGTAAAAATTATGAATATCGATCCATAATTTCACAAGGCCCGCATACAATTTTTTCCCCGGAAAAGAGGCTTTTATATCATTAACTATCTTATTGTGTTGGTATTTATAAGAAGATTCAATTTGGTCCAAACTTATTTTATTAAAATCTTAATCATCCTACCAAATTTAATTGGAATCGGTCCATATTTGCACATATCTCCCATACAGATTATACGCCTGAAGACAGCTTTTAATTCCATAGATGAGGCTCCTTTGGCAGTAGGCTTGCCAGATCGAAATCGGCAAAAAGCTTGGCATTGAAAAGAAAAAGCTTGATTTTTCTTAACAATTATTATATCGGTTAAATTGACAAAAAAGACATACATACGAAAGTTAATTTTTTTATTAGTTTATAATTTTAACAATATTGATCTAATAAATGCGGAGTCGACTTAGCGATCCCCGTCTATTCGTGTGTCGGGTTTTCTGCCCGTGTAAACGTTGAAATGGGTTTTCTGAAGAAAATATGTATTTATAAAGTCCGGAATAGCTTGCAATTGAAATTCGGCCATAGCGGTCCACAAATCTGTGAGATATCCGCAACAAATTACGACTGCCTTTAGTTTTTACCCATAACACTTAACTTTTAAAAGTCTTGTTATACATTATGAACTTTTTTTAAACTTTTGCATTAATAAACTTAAAATAAATGATCTATAAATGATCTAGTTATAGAAAAATAACTACCTCTTTTTCTAGAAATCACGGCTTTGGTACAGGAACGCCCACACAATATGAGATGGAAACTTCGTATAATATATGTAAATCCAAAATTGCTTTTTAAAGACAATATTGATGCTTTAAATGAATGGATTACGGTATAAATGAAAAGCAAAATAGAGTCTAATAATCCTGCTATACATTAATATTCTAACAATTCAAAATTCCTTGGTACACAAATTCCCACAGCTCTTTCCGACAAAATACATACTAGCTGCAGCCGAAAAATACCAAATTTGTAAATCAATAATTGTTATTGTTTCTTGATTATCTTAACTATTTAATGGAACAATTTTAAAATTCCAGTTAAGCTTGGCAAATGATACTTTTTCTTGATTCTTGTCACTCATTGAAAATTCTTCAAGCCAAATCAAGCCCGAGACAACTCACTTAGATCCTTCAGTGGTCCCTTTGTAGGGTGTTCATTAATTTGGTTTTTATTTTTTTTTTTCGATTAAACGACTAATCGATATTTGCCATTTTTAACTTATTCGAATAAACGAATAAAATTTTAAAATTAATCGATTAATCGAACAATTCTATTTCCAGAAATTTTATAAACTACGAGATTTTTTCGAAAATTTTAGAAAAAATTAGTACTTGAGTAAATAAACATTCTTTTTTAAATAAAACTTGTACTCACTTATCTTATAAATGTAATTGGCAACAATTATTTTAACGATATCTCCCCCCTCCCTCCCCCTCCCAAAAATCACTTTAAGACAAAAAAAATCTCATATTAATGAAATATCGAAATAATATTTAGCGCAAACAACTTTACGTAAATCTTTACCTCATAACATAATTTTACTCTGCCGGATTCACACACCCGAAAATTTTTCTCTCAATTCTCTGGTGTAGGATAGTATATGATCGCGATTGGCCGACTTAACTTTCTTACTTGTTTTTACTTCAAAAAACCAACACAATAACTGCTAACAAAACTAAAAATTCTACTTTTTCTACAATTTTCCTAAAACAATAAACTTTATTCTTTTTTAATTAAAAATCCATCCGTTTTTCTTTCTTATCTTAATGTTTATTTAGTCTGGCAGAACGAATTCCCATTTTTATACTTTCACTTTCTTTTTAAAGCTCTAAAACTATTTGCATAATTTTGCACATTTAAATAGGTTTTTTTTTGCTCCTTTTTATTACTGCTGTCTAACAACAAGCAGACAAAAAGTATTTTATTAAAATGTCAATGTTCCCACATTCATTTAAATCCCTAAACAAACAAATAAACTCCTCTAATTTCTTTGACATTACTTTTTTTAAAACATTCAGCAATACATACAATAAAGACGGGCGAAAAATTTTTAAGTTATTTTTTCTACTTTTACTTTTGTATCACTTAAAGCTAGTCTTTGCCTTAAAGTGATTCTATTTCATTTTTTCACTTTCTCTTTGAAACTTGACTTGTGCTTAAACAAGAAAGAAAAAATTTATACAGATTGAAAGAAAAAATTTAAATAATATTCTTTTTTCTGCGTCTTTTCTTATGATGTCTTTAAAATGATTGTAGTGGGAAATGCTGCCTTAAATTTTGTTTGTTGGCCAATACCAAACTGAAAAGCATAGAAGGGGGAAAGTGTTTGAAATATCTTGTTACTCTTAGTTTTATAATTTAGTAGAAATAAGTGCTAAAAGTGGAAAACAAAAGGTATCTAATAGCAACTGCCAAAGCAGATTTTAAATAAAGAAAAAGTACAGTTTCTAATTAAATTTCTAGTTTATTTTCTTAAAGTTCTAGTTTATTTTCTAATTTCATTTCAAATTCAGTTTTAAGTAGTGCTGCAAGAAAAAGAAAAATATCCCTTGTTGTAGGTTTTTCTCCATTAAAATAGTAGGGAAATTCGGACAGAGTTTTTAATCTTATAAAAAAAAAAATGCTGTACAATAGATGTTCTAGTTGAGTTCTACTTTAGTACTAGTTCAGTTCTAGTTCAGTTCTACTTTAGTTATAAAGGGTGGTCTCACTAAAACGCACGAAGTTAATTCCCAATAAAAAATGGAGCTTCCAACGAAGCAGGTTTGTAAGGGCGAAACATAAACGTTTCGCTCACCATTGCGCTTACGGAAGGCATGAATTTTATATGGCGAGTTCCTATTTTGAAGCAATACATTTTTGACACAGAAAGCGCTTTATTCAGCGCATATAAAAATTGTTGGATGTAACGACCAGCCTTAAGCACGAAATGTTTTGATACAGTTATTTTTTAGTATTCTCCCTTACAAACCTGCTTCGTAGTAAAGGCGCCCGAACACGACATGTATTTGTCATCTGACATGTCAAATTTTCAAGTCACATGTAATTGTTCATGTCTGTCAAAATTGCTGTTTTACATAAGGTTTATAATATTTGGTCACAAACGTACATGTAAATTGCTTCTGACATTGTCTCTGTTTTTTTCGCATTGTTATTGCAGAAACCAAAGTAGTTCTCGGTTTCAAAATAGCTTGCTGCCGCCACGAAAATATTTATTTGCGCCGTAAAATAATTTAGCCATCTTAACATTTTTTCTTTTATTTTAAAGATACCAATTTAGAATTTTATAATTAAACGGTTTTTATGTATATATTTACATAAATTCTATTCAATGGTGTGATGAGCATACATATCTTGGTATTGTCAAATATTAACTTCAGCCGGCTAATGATTCCGTCAATAGTTGACGCCGCTGCTAGTTTCTTCCCGGCATAGATTTCTGATGTCAGATGGTTTGTCAGAAGAAAATAGAGCACGCTCTAATTGAAATTTTGTCAGATGACTTTGCGTCTGACTTTTACAGAAGCAAAGTTAAAAAGGTAACACACGACATGTATGTGTTTTGCAGTGGGAAATTTGACATGTCAGATGACAAAAACATGTCGTCTATATGCTCCTTAAGGGAATGTCGTTGCACTTGAAATGTTATTTTTTTTATAAGAGTTGTTGAGAGTTCTTTCACTTACTTTACTTTACTTACTTGTTGATAAAACGAAAAAATTTCAGAGAATTATTTTAATATTTTTTATTATGAAAGAAGGATGATTTGTTAAACAAAATATCGGCCATATGCTTGTCAAGGCTTCGGTGGCATACCACTATCCGATGGTCCATATTTCCAAAGAATCTGAGACCTAATTCAGGTTCAATGTCGTTAATGTGCCGAATTATCTCATCCTTTAGCTCTTAAATTGTTCTTGGCTTATTGACGTACACGTAAAGAAAGGAGTCCAAGGGTGTCAAATCACATAATCGTGATGGCCAATTAACATCGCCACGACGTAAGATAACACAGCCATTGAATTTCCGCAAAAGAGCCATTGATTCGTTAGCTGTATGTCAAGTGGCACCATCCTGTCAGAACCATATAGCGCCCAAGTTTATATCCTAAATTTATGGCCACAAGAATTCCGCTATCATCTCGCGGTAGCAAACACCATTCACGGTAACTGCTTGGCCCATCTAATTTTTAAACTATCGCGATCAACAGCAATGTTTTCCACAGAACGAACTGGAAGAGTATGCACAGGTGTTTTCACATTTCCCACAAACCCGGTTTGCTAAAATTTGCGCACGATTTCCCGATTGTTTACAGGGGAGAAATCACGAAGTGCACAAAATGCATTTTGATTTGAACGCCCATTTTCGTAAAAGGCGTCAACAATCTTAACGCGCTGCTCAATTGTGTACGTACATCTCCATGGTCGAATTTGTCAAACACTGAAACGGAGAAATGTCAAATTAAGTTGGGCAAAAAATGTTACGTTAAGATGCGACTCACAATTAACATTGTGCATTGTGGTTGAACCACCCTTTATTAAACTTACATTTTTGAGTTATGACGATGTTGCAGCAAATGAGCGATATGTCGTCTGAAGTCCTTACAACTACCTTTAAAATAAATGTTAATCATTTTTATGTTTCGAATGTGTTCAATAAATCAAATTTTAAAAGCTTTCTTGCAATAGTCCTGCTCCCTTAATATTTCACATACTTTTTGCTTAAGCCAACCTTTGGTTAACTTTAAAACTATAGATAAAATGTAAAATATTTGCAATCGTTTGTTCCTTCTCTAAGTTTGAACATAAAGTTTGAAAACTACGAATTTTTTTTTGCTATATTCATGGTTTTTTTTTAAGAATTTTCTACAATTTTTAATTCCTTTTTTAGATTTTTTTTGCTTGAAAATTTGTTGGCATGTGTTGCTGTTTGTTCACATCAAGGCGAATTAACTACAGTTGGTGTCGAAACGGATTCTGATTTTGACAGTTCGAGCTTATTTGTTTTGAGTTGTTAGTGTTTTGCTAATAATTGCTGACATTTCGAGCTAATGGCACTAACAATGCAATGCAAAAAGCTCTATCTTGTTTCTGTTGTTTTTGGATTGTTGTAGTTCCGACACCACCTGTAGTTGAATTCGCCTTGGTTCATATTTGCTGTATGAAGGAATTTCCAATAAATAATTAATAGGGTATTCATTTAATCGACCTTTTGCTTTAATCGGTTAATCGCTCGATTAATTAACCGAGGTTTTGGTTTAATCGGTTAATAATCGTTTAATTTTGTTTTTGATCGGTTAACCGATTAATCAAGTTTTCTTTATAAATTAGGTAATTTCAATACAAAAAACGGATTAATTGGTTTATTATTTGAAGTTTATTAGTAAAAAAAAACAATAACATACCAAACATAACAATTCTTGAACTAAAACGAGCAAAAGCAAAAAAAAAACAATTTTTCAATTAATACACAAGTCATATCGTCATAATATCCGAAATAATATTTTACAATTGAAGCACAGCCGCGAATAACGTTTTAAGTTACAAAATAATAATTTTTCAGGAGAGCAAAAAAACGTTTTTTGACAGGCATCATTATTTGTTTTAAACATTTTTTTTTTTTTTATTATTAAAAATAATGATAATAAAAACTTTAATGCAAAAGGATTTTAAAACATTATTCCGCACTGCAAAACCATTTCGGTTTCATCATTTTGTTAGTAACTTGTAATGTTCTTCCACTGACTGACACTTTGTACGCCATTTTGAAGGCGTTAAGGTGCATAGTTTTGGTTGATTTGATGTTTAAACTGTGTAAGAGAGTAAGGTCAACGGTTATATGCAAAAAAACACTTATTGCAAAATGTGGCGTTTACAACGTTATTCGCGGCTGTGCTACAATTGTTTTAAATAAATAAATTATTTGTTGTTTTTGTTTGGCTGCAGGTCCACGTAAATAAATAAAATAAAAAATAAAAATACCTACCAAGAATTTTTATTTTTTATTTTATTTATTTACGTGGACCTGCAGCCAAACAAAAACAACAAATAATTTATATATATCAGAAAAAGGTCAACTTTAAAAACATACATAAATAAATAAAAATAAAAGTTTGAATGCTGTGTCCATTTATTCGTTATAACTGTACAGTAGAAATCTAAGGGGTAGCCCACTACAGTTATATCGTCGGCTTATTATGCAAACCTGCTAACTCGCTTTCAGCATATTTCACAGGAGAGACAAAAAAACTTTTTATATTCCCTATTTGCAGCTTGATAGAAAATTAAAAATACAGTTAGTTTTACAAACTTCAAGACTTAAATAAAAGAAAAACTACATGCTGGTCGACGAGGCGTATCTTTCTCTACCACACGGCATCAACATCTCAATTTACATAAAAAGTGGATTTAGCCGGTTTGCATATTAAGCCGACGATATATATTTCTTGTAATTATTTTAAGACTTTATGACTACCTTGTGAATCCCCCAAATATGTATTTACATATATATAAATATATAAAAATATATAAAAAATAAACTGAGATAATTTTATTTGTTATTTCAATAGTTAGTTTAGGATTACAGCGATTCTTTTCTTTAGTTTTGACAAAACTTGACTTGGAAAAAATTATTTTACTTATCGTAGATCTAATTCCTCAGTTCTTTTCCAGGATTTCTCTAAACATATAAAATAATCCATTATGCCATTAGAGTTTTTTAAATTTTTAACACTTCTAATTGTTTAGGTTAAATCTGTTAAAAGACTGATATGAGAAGATATCGAGCCCTAACCGCGAAAATAACGTAAGCGACATGATTTTCAATTTTCGTTTTTTTTAATAAATGACATTTTTGGCAACACTTGCATCATCTCCTAAAATGTCATGGCCACATAAGGTACCGTTACGATTTTATAGCAAGAACAATTTTATTGTAAGCGACAAATTTCATACAAAATGTTTATGAAATAAAATAAAAAAGCTCTCTCCTGTAAAATTTGATTTTTGGCGCTTACGTTATTTTTGTGTTGACAATGAAACATTTAACCCATTTTTCTCCACATTCCTGCTGATCGATGATGAAGATAAAAAAAATTGAAAAACATTGTAATTTTAGTCACCGGTCGGCGAAAAATGGGTTAAAATTAAGTAACTGAGCACATTCTTTGTTGGTATAAAAAATTATTTTCAAAACACATACATTTTGTATATGGGACGAAACAAATAAATAAAAACACAAAAAAAAAAAGTTATACTACACAATATTGAAATTTTTGTTACATAGGTTAATCGGTTAATCGACTAAAATTAACCGGTTTAATCGTTAATCGAAAAAAGCCAATTTGAAATTAACCGATCAGTTAATCGGGTAGTAATTCATCGGTTAACCGATTGACGGTTAACCGAATGAATACCCTAATAATTAAACATAAAAAATACGACTAAATTAAATGTAAAAACAAATACTTGTTTGGTTCTTTATTTGGTTTCTAGTTCATTTTCGATTTTGGGATTTTAATTCTTTTTTTAGTTCTAATTTATTTTAATTCAATTTGTTTCAATAACTCAGTTTTAATTTTGCTTCTTTTTTTAACTTTTCTTTCGTGCTCAACTGTTTGTATTGATTTTCTCTTTAGCAAAAAAAAAATATCTTCCTGATTTATTAAAAGATATTTCCTTTGAATTAATAAATTCTATTGAAATTCGTTAATTTCTTTTACACCATTTTTTTATTTGTCTCTTTTTAAATGTATGCCAAATATTTGAAGATATTTTCATTCCATTCATTTCAATTTATAAACCAGCAAATATTTTGCTAAGAATTAAATGTTTATTTGTTTTAAATTTATTTTCTTGATATTTGTAAAGGGAATTTAAAAAAATTGCTGGGTATAAACGAAGATTGGGTATCAGTATTGTTTATAAGGATTTCAAAGACTTACTGCCGTATTGATAAAAAATTCAAATGGATTTCAACTTTATTTTAAGAAACCTTTGTATAAAAATTTTACCTTAAAATACATTTCAAACCTATTCCATTTTTATTTTTACGGCAGTTAAATTCAAAGCACCCATTAAAAAGGGAAAATCGACAAGGAAACGTTTCCGTATTTAGAGATTGCGGAGATAAATGCTTAGAAGCAGTTTTACATTTCTGAATGTAAAAATAGGTAACATTTTTATTTATTTATCTCAAAAGTGAATATAATCTCTTGGAAATTATTAAAATGAGTGTTTCAGGCAAAAACGTATAAGTATTTTATATGCGTACACTATAGTTTATGGGTATTAGTGCAAACAGACAATACAAAGAAGCATGTGCATATACAATATCCAAAACAAAATAGCATTTAAGCACGTACAAGACTTTAACCATATTTCTCCTTCTTCTTTATGGCTCTTACTCCTTTCATAACTCTGCCGAAGGACTCTTGTTCTGCCACTGTTTGTGTGGAAGTATTTAAACCGTAACTTTTTCTATGAAAAGAAAACTTAAATTCGCACGTTTTCTGTTCGACTGGCATTTAAGCCACACAACGACAACATTTACAGCAGTTTAACTTAAACGTTTGAATAGAATTATTCTTTAAATAATTCTAATTTATGCCGGCATGTACATATGTGCGTTTGTTTCATGCTAAAGAATTTGTAAGTGTGCGAGTGTGGATGTGTGTTTTATTAACTTATCCGTTTCCTTTTTTTCTTTACTTTTCTAACTGTTACAACAAATTCATACCAACACGTTGTGCGTGTCCTTTTGGAAAACTTTATATTTTTTAGTGTGTTTGTTTATTTGTTTTATTTTCCGTATTTTAGTTTCCATGTATTTAACATTTTTTTTGTTGTTGTTCTGCAGTTAACTTATCAATTGGAAAGTGACACAAGAGCTAGATGTTTTGTTGTTTTTCTTTTGAGTTGTTTGTTTTAAAATAAAAATTAAAGTTTAATAAAAGTTTTATTTATATAAAAACTTGGTAAACTTGAACTATATATAGAACTACACTAAAACTCAAGTTGAACTAGAACTTAAATACAAGTACAACTGAAAGAGAACTAAATTTTAGATAACTATAACTAACCTAGAACTGAATTAAAACTGAAGTAAAACTAAACCTGAACTAGAACTAGAACTGAACTAGAACTGAACCAGAACTGAACCAGAACTGAACTAGAACTAGAACTGAACTAGAACTAAATTAGTACGGAACTTGAAATGAACTAGAACTAAACTAGAACTGAACCAGAACTGAACTAGAACTGAACCAGAACTGAACCAGAACTGAACTAGAACTGAACTAGAACTGAACTAGAACTGAACTAGAACTGAACTACAACTGAACTAGAACTGAACCAGAACTGAACTAGAACTGAACTAGAACTGAACCAGAACTGAACTAGAATTGAACTAGAACTGAACTAGAACTGAACTAGAACTGAACTAGAACTGAACTAGAACTGAACTAGAACTGAACTAGAACTGAACTAGAACTGAACTAGAACTAAACTAGAACTGAACTAGAGCTGCACTATAACTGAATTAGTACTGAACTTGAACTGAACTAGAACTAAATGTAAAAATGAATAAAAATCAAAAACAAACGATTAATAGTTTTAATCAAATAAACAAGAATTTTCTAAGTTATCCCAATTCATTAATATTTATGAATATTCGTTCTCTAAGACTTAACTTCACATCTTTTCTCATGTCAATAAATAATATAATGAACAATATAAAATGTATAATATTGGTTGAAACAAACATAACAGATATTGAAAATAATTTTTATAGTATAAAGGGTTTTAACTCGGTATTTGTCAATAGAAAAAATAGAGGCGGTGGAATCGCAATTTACATTGCAGAACATATAGCGTTCACCAATATCTCTACTAGTGCCAACTTTTGTGAAATAATACAAATTGATTTAAACATAAACAACAAGATCACTTCTCTTTTATCCATCTATCGCCCCCCGCATGAACATATGCCATCGTTTATCACTGAAATTGATGCTATCTTAAACAATATAAAGAAAAAACAAAACATCATACTAATAGGAGATGTAAACATAGACATTAAAAGAGCAAATAACACAACAACAAACTACCTGAATATGATAACAAGTAATGGAATGCAATGTATGGTAAATGAGAGCACGCGAGAAGATGTAAAAAGAAACACGAGCACATGTATCGATCATATTTTTATAAAAACAAACAATGCAAAAACAAAAGCACATGCCTTAATAATAACAACAACAATATCTGACCACTACTCGCTGTTCTTATGCGTTGATGATAATGTAAGCAAGCAGGTATCGGAACATAAACACGAAATATGTCAGGGGCAGCAATATAATAATTACAAAATAAGCAAAACTATAAGAGAAACAAATTGGAATGAGCTTGTAAATCAAACATCAAATACTAACAACCTTTATGAAAAAATTTATGATACGTTTAATAAAATATATACAAATTCAACTACAAAACAAAAAATAAGCAAAAAAAGATCGACAAACCCGTGGATTAGTCAAGAAATAATAAAATATTGTGATATAAGGGATAAACTTTTTAAAAAATGGCGAAATAATAGCAAAAATAACAAATATGAACAAGAATATAAAACATTTCGAAATATAATAAATAAGAAAATTATTTATGAAAAAAATAAGTATTATAAAAATAAATTTATCGAAAATAGGAACAATATACGTGCAACTTGGCAAATAATTAGTGAAATAATTGGAAAAAGAACTACTAATATCGATAGCTTTATCATAAAACATTTTAAAAACGAAAACTTGAAAGATATTTTAAATAATTTTGCTTTGAACTTTAGTACAAATGTTAAAAAAATAATACATAAATGTGACATAAAAACAATCGAGAATATCAATACAAATATACAAAACTCAATATACATTGAAAACATTGCGGAGGAGGAAATATTTTACATAATTAAGTCTCTAAATACTCGAAAGGGCGCAGGAGTAGACAACATACGCCCAAAAGATCTCAAGCTAAATGCAAGTTTTCTGACCCCAATAATTACAAAATTAGTAAATCTAAGCCTGGAATGTGCAATTGTACCAGACCTACTTAAAATGTCGTTAGTGCGGCCAATATATAAGAGTGGAGAAAAAACAGATGTAAACAACTATAGACCTATTTCTATCTTATCTGTATTAGATAAAATTCTGGAAGAAATTGTTGTAAGGAGAATTAGAAATTTTTTACAAAAATATAAAATTATTGAGGCTAATCAGTACGGATTCCAAAAGGGAAAAAATATAAATAAGCTTTTAGGAAATTTCTCCTCTTATATAAATGAGTCTTTAAGCAAAAATATGCATGTTCTTGTCTTATACATTGATTTTAGTAAGGCATTTGACACACTATCGCATAGCAAGATGATTCAAACTCTAGAAAGGAATGGTATCAGAGGAAACACATTAAAATGGTTTGAAAATTACCTAAAGTGTAGATCATATCGTGTTAAAATTAATAACACCTTAAGCGGTAAGGTATTATATGATTGCGGAGTGCCACAAGGATCCAAACTTGGACCAATTCTTTATATAATTTATGCAAACGAAATGATGAAATGTCTGAAGGAAGGAACAACTTTTGCATATGCAGATGATACTGCCATAATTGTCGCTAACAAAAAGATAGAAAATGCTTTAGAAACGATGCAAAGACAATTAGATATTGCTACGAAATGGAGCCATGACAATGGCCTTATTATTAACGCAGACAAGACAAAAGTAATGCACATCAAACCTACTCACCTAGTTCAATCACATATAAAATTAAAATTTCATAATACAGAATGTCTACATAAGCAAACAAATCATAACACAAACTATAATGACAAGTGTCCAACTACTATAGAAATGGTTTATTCATACAAATATCTTGGAGTATATGTTGATCACAAATTCAAATGGAAGACTCACATTGAGAATCTACAAAAAAAACTTCGTCAATCCTCATATATGTTATATCACCTGAGTAATTGTTCCACTTATAATGTATTACGTCAAGCATATTTCTCCTTGGCTGAATCATATATTCGCCATGGAATAGCCGCATGGGGAAACGTTAAATATAGCAGCACGCTACAAAAAACACAAAATCAGATACTCAAAATATTATGGAAAAAGTACCAATACGATATCAAAAACCCAAACTTAAATAATAACTTCAATAGCTCTTTAAATACACATAACAACAACAACAACTTAACACAAGAAACCGCAGACCCTAACAACACAACAAACGTAACTTATAGAAACGCAATTCAAATAACACAAACAAACATTACAAATAACATAAATAACACAAACATTCAAAATCGTCACCGTAAAACTTCAAAAAATCTTGCCAAAGATCTTCATATACTTAACGTGAAAAATATATACCACACAACTTTAATAAAGGAATTTTCCAATGACACCAGATTTATACAACGCATTGATCATAGCCATAATACAAGACAACGTGCACGTGGAAGACTTAAAGTAGCCAATTTTAAAAATGAATACGGGAGAAGTACCCTTAATGTTATGCTGCCAACAGTTCTCAACAAAATACCAGCAGATATTTTTAATATGAAAAATGAGTTAAAAAGAAATAAATTGATAAAAAATCATTTAATAAGTTTGCAATGAAACTGAATTTTAATATCTAACTCTTTATTTTCTTAATTATTCGAAAAAACATCAAAATAATAAAAAGAAGAAAAAAAGAAAAAAAAACTAAATATATAAATAAGTATAAATATATGTATATGCATATAAATTTATGTATGTATGCAAGTAAATAGCTAAATAATAGTTGTAATGAATTTTTATATATATTACCTACTGCGGACAAGCCTAAAGCTTTGCAGGTCTAGTATAAGAAAAGTTTGTACACTAAAATTTTAAACTGAAATAAATGGAAAAACTTCTTCAAAAAAATAAAAAAAAAAAAAAAAAAAAAAAAAAAAAAAAAACTAAACTAGAACTGAACTGGAACTGAACTAGAATTGAACTGGAACTGAACTAGAACTGAACCAGAACTGAACTAGAAATGAACTAGAGCTGCACTTTAACTGAACTAGAACTAAACTAGAACTGAACTAAAACTGAACAAGAACTGAACTAGAACTGAACTAGAATTGAACTAGAACTAAATTAGTACTTAACTAGAACTGAACTAGAACTCAACTAGAACTGAACTTTAATACTTTTTCGAAATTCGACCGTATAAGGGTTGAATATTGTACCAATTCTTTATTAAATTTATTTAAATTATGGGCTCCCACTTTAATATTCAAATTTTTGACACATTAATTGGGAGTCAGAAAATTATTAAAATGGGGAAATACGGGAACTTAAATTTCTTGCTTTTACTTTTCCGTTCTGCATATGGAACATTTTGAAGTTTCTATAATATTGAGCTTACACACAAAAGAAAAAACTCGTACTTAATTTAAGTATTTTTCTACTCGCTTTAGTACGAGTCTTACTCAAAAATTTAAGTACCTAAAACAATCAAAAATGGGATAACTTTGGAAAGCCATTCGTGCATAGTCGTGTGTTGTAGAACCAACAACAATACTACAAAACAAAAATACAGATTATTTTCATTTTTAAAAAGTAAAATAAGAAGCAATAATTCCCATATTCTTTTTGTTAAAATTATTTAATTAATCAAACTCCTTAAGTAGAATGATTACAAAAACAATATTGGGCATGTGTCTTATAATTGAGAATTCTTCTGTAAACAAAGGGCGGTATACAACAAAGTGAAATAAACATGTGTAACGGGCAAATGAAATAATAATATTCTCTCTAGTTCTGTGGTGTAAGTGTTTAAGTAAGAATCAATCTAATCTCACTTTCGGTTTATTTCAAGTACGAATCGAGATAAAAACGTCTTAGAAATGCTTGAATCAAGCACAGTTTGAGATTTATTTTATATCACTTTTAATTAAGTCAATCCTGTTTTCGGATTATTTTAAGTACAAATTGGGGATTTAATATGGATAAGTAAATTGTTTCGCACTTGAATAATCTATACTTGAATCAAGCGTTCTGCACTTGATTTAAGGAAAACCGCACTTACCGTACTTAGGCTTGATTTAAGTAGAGGTGGATTAATTTGTTTTTTCAGTGTAAAAACATTTATATTACACTAAGGGCTAAAAAATAAGAGCAAGTTAAACTCTCTTTTTGGTTTTAAACGTGTTTAAACCCAAAAAATCTATAAATCACTAGACATATAAACCATCTTTTAACGCACAAAATTGGTCGTTTAAACTTCCAATACAGACCGTATGAATTTGACAAGATTTATCGTAGCGCTGCAATATGTTATTTTTTTAACAACATATAATACATGGGACACTGATTTTTAGTTGTTTGGTTTAATCTACATATAAATTTAAGTTTTGTTCAACCTAACCAGCGTTTAAACCATTAGTGATTTATTAGCCATAAGAAACATAAAATTATAGGTACAGGGTCCTGATTGAATAAGTACCTATACGATGGAGAATCTTGGAACTTTTTTGTTAAAATCTAGAAACATAAACTTTGGCTTCTTAATATGTCCACAAACGAAAGGGAGACGATTACGGAATAGCAGGTTAAATGCTAGTTAAAAAATAAATAAGCATGTTTTTTTTTTTGCATAGAACTTGTTGTAGTTCTATTACATCTCTCTTTTACCAAATAAAAGTTCCGCCAACTTTTTTAAAAAGAATAGCTTATTTTACTCATTATTTAGTAGCTTTCTTCTATATAACTAATACAATTACTTCTACAACTGCTTATTTTTCAGATATATGTAGGTAAAAAATAATGACTTACATTAAAGTGCGTTTATTTTGGAAATCCCTTGTAAAATTCATTGGTTCTTTCAGTAGAATTGGAAGTAGTATTTTTATTTTTTTCCTCATTATTTAACACATTATTTTGTAGGCGAAGTTTTTACTGGGTAAATAATTATTTATGTATTTTCTTCTTGAATATCTTACCTGTTTAATAAATTTGTGTGTATGCAAGTATATCACATCTCTTTTATTAATATAAATAAATACTTAGAAACCTTTTTGCAAAAATCGTAATACGTTTTGTCGTCATATTTTCCTTCCATTTTCCACTTATTGCCCTCTCGAGAAAACAGACAATAAAATAAATAATTTTATTCGAATGCAGAAATTATTGTATGAGTGCCTGGAAATGCGTAATTGTATGGGAAAATGTGTGTTAATGTGCTTGAGTGAAATCAAAAAAAAAATAAAAAAATATTTAAGTATAATGTCATCAAATGTTCGCAATAAAATATTTTGTTGGGTTTTCTTTTTATATTTTTTCGTTTTTTAGCACTTAAGTTATTTTTCATAACAGTCACATTTTTAGAACAAATAAAGCAAACACGCACACGCAATTATTGTTTTTATTACATTGAAAAAACCTACACAGATATGTTAACACACATACTTAGGCACTCATACACCTGGACCAGGGTTATCAGATGTTTTTCAAATGTTATCCCCAAATGGCTAATTTTTATCTCTAAAAATACCCACTAAATTCTCCTAAATTATGTCATATTATTTGTATTGCATTTCAATTGAATTTTTTTTTTTTTATTTGACATTTAAATTATAGATAAACTCAATACATGTTAATTTGATTAACAAAGTCAAAAAGATCACAATTAAATTTATCACCCTGATCAATTTTTTAGTACATATTTTTTGAATTAAACAGCTTTATCATTTCAGGGGATAGTTCAAACGTGCCGGGAAATCCCGGGATTTTTAATTGCTTTTAATTCCCGCTTTCAAGGGAAATAATTGCGGTATTCCTCGTAAATTTTGAAGAAAAACTTTATCTTATGGTGTTTTCTTTTCTACAAAAAATGTGACATTTTATTAAAAAAAAATGCAAATTGGAGTCTGTTTCTTAAAAATTTTGCTCTCGAAAAGGGTAGCTTGTTTTATTCTAAAAAACTCAACCTTTTTTGGAAGCAAAATTTTTACGAAACAGATATCAAATTGCATTTTTTTAAATATAATGTCATACTTTTTTGTAGAAAAGAAAACACCATTAAGCTTTAGTAAATCTATATGGGACTATTGTCCTTAGGTTTTTATCCAATTTAATCTCTACACAATATTAAAATTTGCTGCAGTTTAAGGCTTATTAAGCAGATTTTCGAGAATGGGCATTGGATCGAGCCCTATTTGCGATTCTATCGTAAGCGACAAAAAGCAAATTTTACAGGAGAGAGTTTTTGTTTTTTTTTCTTAAGTAGTGCAGCGCTTCATTCGGTTTCATATTAAGATTTTGGCCCCTATTACGGTTTACAACTCAACTCAGTTGATAATATGGTTGTCGGTGGCAATGATTTGGTTAAATGAAACACCGGCTTCGCTAACTAAAGCTTCTCTGCATAGTCGGCTTTCGTTCGGAAACAAGGCAGATTTTAGAAACTTTACTTAGCGAAGCCCGTATTTGTTATACCATAGAGAAGAAAATCCTTGCACCCGGCCGAAGGCCGGCTGTGATGCCAAATTTGTTTACATTCTTGCTTGTAAGAATTTTTGGCATTGTACTTACTTATTTTGATATTTCAAAAAAAATTCTACACATTTTAATATTTTTCATTATAAGTTAAGTTCTGGACATTATGACACTTTGCAAAGTGCACAGCCGGCCTTCGGCCGGGCGCAAGAATTTTCTCCTCTATGGTATAACAAAAACCGGCTTCGCTAAGTAAAGTTTCTAAAATCTGCCTTGTTTCCGAACGAAAGCCGACTATGCAGAGAAGCTTTAGTTAGCGAAGCCGGTGTTTGTTATACCATAGAGGAGAAAATCCTTACGCCCGGCCAAAGGCTGGCTGTGCAGAGAAGCTTTAGTTAGCGAAGCCGGTATTTGTTATACCATAGAGAAGAAAATCCTTGCGCACGGCCAAAGGCCGGCTGTGCAGAGAAACTTTAGTTAGCGAAGCTGGTATGTGTTATACTATAGAGAAGAAAATCCTTGTGCCCGGCCAGAGGCTGGCAGCAAAACCATTTTTAAAAATTTTTTTACCATATTATGTTTCATTTAACCAAATCATTGCCACCGACAACCATATTATGGTTAAATTAGTTTCTTTAAAAATAGTTTTGTTGGTTGGGACCATAATGAAACATGTTTTTCTCTGCGTGTATGCAGATCATTTTTTTGTATTTAACTTCTTTAGTAATTATGGACCTAATGACGCAAAGTGTCCATTTGCAAATGACACTTTCAAAAGTGTCATACATCCATGGACACTATGACACTTTTTGGAGTGTCATAACGTCCATGGACACTATGACACTGGACGTTATGACATGCCACCAAAAATAACCTCTTAAGCTGCTTAAAATAACAAGAATTTTAATTTTTGAAAATTTTGTTGTATAATAGATACTAGATTTAATTATTTGAAGCTCACGAGGCAGTAAGAAATATTAGTATGTAGTTTCATTGGAGAATTAAGTGAATTTGTTTTTTTTCTCATTATCTCGTAACCTAATACTTTATTTATGTCCTGCCAGTGCCAGACAAAAATTTTCTTCATCACCGGTTTAAGTAAATAAATAAATAAAATCCCGGGATACCGCTTTCCCGGGAATCCAAAAAGTTCGGGAAAAAAGAAACTCTAGTTACAGCATTTATTTGGAGCGAAATGTTTGTAAGTTTTAAAAAAATTTTAGTTGTGGTGGAGAACGCTTAAGCATTTGTTTTAATAAACTATTTAGATATGTATTTATAAAAAAACATATCTATTTTATTTAAATGACAGCACTAAAACAAATCGTAGCCTAAACACATTGCATTAGATTCAATGTGTTTAGGCTACGATAAGTATGATAAATCTGTTTCTTCCGCCTTAATTATTTTTGTTACGTCTTCACTAAATATACTCAACATGAACAATGTACCTACGTATCCTGTCGAAAATAAAGTTAACTTTAAACTAACTAATGGTTCATTAAAAAATAGTCACAACTGACTCAAAATCTAGCTCGTTTTCTTTAAAAAGTTTCATTTGATTTTTCTACATAGTGTCCTCAGAACGAGTCAGTAATCACTCACTCTGCATAAGTTTCAACCAACCACAAGAAAAAAAAATAAGCTTATTTTTGCTTTTTTAACCTACTTATGCCGGAGAACCAGAGAATATTGTTATTAAATTACATGTCACATATATTTTTTGTTTCACTTTTGTTGTATTGCGCCTTTGTTTACAGAATGCCTTCCAGCGTCTTTCACAATAATCTCACTTTGAAAATGAGATGTATTTAACTTAATAATTTAAACAAATAGAATATGGGAATTTTTGCTTCTAAAAAACTTTTAAAACATGAAACAAAACCAGCAAATCGTTTTTTACCAAAGTCTACTGCATCAGTTTTGAGTTAGCCAAACGCTATTTCAATACTTATTGAGAAGAAGTCAGTTGTAAAAATCTCTGCATAACTTTTGAGTTAGCTAAAAGTAAATTCAATACTTTTCAAGAAATAGACAGTCATACAAAAAAACTATTGACTCACAACTGTATCATGTATGAGTTAGTTTTAAAGTCAACTGTAAAATAGTTAGCAAAAAATTAACTTTATGTTGAGCCAGCTTTTAAAAATCCGACAGGGTAGTGAAATATTGTTTTTGTTGCTTAATAAAAAAAAATAATATTACACTAAAAGTGCAATAAATAAATAAGAAAAAATTACCAAAATTAAAAAAAAATCGCCAATCCCCAAATTAAATTTGTTATCCCCCTTTTCAAAAAAAAATCCCCAGTTTGGGGATAAATCCCCTAATCTGACATCACTATTAAATTGGACTTTGTTCAATTGTTTCATTTAAATACCCAAAATTCTCTGTTTACATTTTTGTTTAGTCGAGAGTGTGGGTGAGTGTGAGCGAGGAAGAGCGTTTTTTCTTTCAAATGGCCTTGAACAATGGCAAACGCATTTTTTCTTTTTTTCTTTGTTGTGTTTTCTTTGTTATTGTTTTTACTAGATAAACTGTTATTTTGTACTAGTAAAAAAATGTGGCGCCTTATTGTTTTTGTTTAGGTTTTAAATTTGTGTGTTAAATATTTATGTTCCTTTTTTTTGTTGTAATTGCTTTTCTTCTTTTACAAATGCGTGAGTTAAAGACATTTTCTTAATTATAATTTTACAAATGGCAAAGAAAATTAATATCATAAAACGTGTTGCCAGATTGGATAAAAAAAGTTAAACTAGAACTTTTTATGAAATACTTTATTTTTTTTAAATGCTTTTTAATAAAAAAAAAACCACTTTATGGTTTGCAAATCGAAGAAGACCATATTTATTCTTTATAATAACAATTATTCAAAATAAGCAATAATTTTCTGTTATCGAACCGACCTAATATGTATTTTTGAGTTTAAAACATTGAAAGCAATACCGAAATGATAAAAAAAACTAACATATATGTACGTATGTATTTTCATTTAAACAATATTTAAACATAGGTATCGGTTGATTTTTTAGCTATTATCTTTTTGGCAACACTGGTTTAAACAGCTGACGCACGTTTCGTGTTTTGTTTCACTGTCAAACATCATCAGTTTGGTCTATAATATAACCATGAATCGTCTTACAAACGAACAACGCTTGCAAATTATTGAATTTTATTATCAAAATGCGTCCTCTGTTAAGAAAGTTCATCACGCGCTTCTTGTGTTCAGCGACGAAACTCATTTTTGGCTCAATGGGTACGTTAATAAGCAGAATTGTCGATTTTGGAATGAAGATCAGCCAGAAGCATTGCTAGAGCTACCAATGCATCCAGAAAAAGTCACAGTTTGGTGCGGTTTATGGGCTGGTGGCTTCATTGGACCGTACATCTTCAAAGATGATGCGAATCGTAACGAAACTGTGAATGGTGAGCGCTACCGTGAGATTATATCCAACTTTTGTTTGCCCAAAATGTAAGAGCTTGACTTGCATGATATGTGGTTTCAACAAGACGGCGCCACATGCCAAACAGCACGCTTAACAATGGACTTATTGAGAGGCGAGTTCGGTGAACATTTTATTTCACGTTCGGGACCGGTCAATTGGCCGCCTCAATCGTGCGATTTAACGCCTTTAGACTATTTTTTGTGGGGCTATGTTACAGTCATGTCTATACACACATGCCCGCTTCAATTAACGCATTGGAAGACAACATTGAAGCATTTATTCCGAAATGTTGGAAAGAGTATGCCAAACTTGGACTAAGAGGATGGACCATTTGAGGCGCAGTCACGGTCAACATTTGCATGAAATAATCTTCAAACATTAAATTATATGGACCGTACTATCGATTCAAATAAAGATTTCATGCATTTTTCTGAAAATAAAAATTCCAGAGTAATTCCAGAGAATCAAGCCCGACCATATGATACCCAGCGCCACAGTATTTAAAAACACATCATGCTTATGGGTCCATATAAATATGGATTTATCTATGTTTATAAACTTCATTAAAATCGGTTTAAAAGTTTGTGAGAAGCAGAAATTGCCCACCAACCTCCCCTTGTAGTCCTATTTTTGAAAAACTGTATAGCTTGTGTGTCCATATATATATTGAAATATCTATGTTTTAAATTTCATTAAAATCGGTTTGATAGTTTCTGCGAATAAGAATCTCTTTTTTATCAAATTCAAAAATCTTCAAAATTGCGACCAGAACTTTGCGCACAAAGTAACATGGACAGCCAGCCTGCCAGCCAGCCGGACAGACATCGTTAGTTCGACTCAGAAAGTGATTCAAAGTTGATCGGTATACTTTAAGGTGGGTCTAGGGTCAATTTTTTAAGGTGTTACACGCATCAGCACACATGCATAATACCCTCTCCACTATTGTGGTGTGGGTATAATAAAAATGTTGTTTTTTTAAGAATTCATAAACAATTAAAATACAGCAACGAGCCAGTTTTTTAACAAGGTTTCGTTTAAATGTCCTTAATTCCCATTTCATACCATTGATAAACTGAAATTTATTGTTGATGCGATAAGCTATTCCTAATCGCATTTCACTGGTTGCTTAGGCCAGATCGTCAGGAAACTTCATCCAAAGATTTTAGAAAAACTAAAGATATTATACAAATAAAATTATTAAGCGAATAAGAATTACAAGCAACAGTTTTACTAGTAACAATATCAAAGCTTAAACAAAAACAACAACAATAAACAGTAAGTTTATCTTTTCTTACAGTCCCGACTACAATTGGTTGATTTTTTGTCAACTCTAAATGTAGTTGTAAGTGGATAAAGAAAAAACCAAAATAAAAACAAATTACTTTATTTTTTTTTTTTTTTTTTTTGCCAGTTCAGTTTTATTTACACTGCCATTTACACTAATTTATGTAAATGTTTCAAGTTTTTTTATATTTGTTGAAGTCTTATATTTGAAACAAGGAATTTATAAGAAAAATCGTTGTTAGTTTAAACTTTTCTTGTTTATTTTAAATTGATATGAGAAATAAAGCTTTTAGTGGATGTTCGAAAACTCGAAAATACATACTTTATATGTACATAAACATGTTCATAGATGCATCATTTTTTAAATTGTACTTTTATTCAAATCAGTTTTTTTATAAAAGTCCAGTCATAAAGCACGATGTTAATTGTGAGTCCCACCTTAGCGTCAAGTTTTTGCCCTAATTTAACATTCCTTTGTTTCTGTGTTTGATAAATTCAACAATGGAGAGGAACACAATTGAGCAGCTCGTTCAGATTGTTAAAGCCTTAAAATCAAAAGATTCTTCAAGTTCAATATAGTTTGTCACATATGTCACCAGCTTTATTGATGGGCCCTTTAAGTTTTGTAAAAAAAATATGTTTAAAAAATTTCAAATTCCAATCATTTTCGTGTCAATTTGACATTGATTGATTTGGAAAAGACATTTTAATGCTTTGGCCAATTTTCTGTTTCAATATTACGAAATTTCTTATAAATTTTCTGGCAACTATGATACAAAAGCATTGTACAATATACTTAAGGTTAATAAAGGAAGTCTCATCTGTTTTTATTTTTAAGTTGTTGTTTTTTCATTCACCCTTTAGGACACTAAAAGGAAATATTTATTGTTATACAACTTTTTGTTACACATCCCAAAAATAAATTGTTTGAAAAAGAGTTAATTTTTAAAAAAAAAGAAAAATATAATCATTCTTTTTTCTAAGGCTAACGAAACGCATATTAACAGTAAATGAAAATCAATAGATTTTTCTATTTCTGTTTGCCTTTGCTTGTTTTAAAGGTTTCTTCTCATATTTATTAACAACATTTGTAAAGAGATTCGAAATTTCAAGATCTTTTTTAAAATAGCCCTTAAAAACGGAAATAAAAACAAGTAAGAAAGTATAGTCGCTCAAGCCCGACTATATGATACCCTACACCAAAATATTTAATTCATATTATTTGAACATATTCACACATACGCAAGACTGTACACAGTGATGGAAAATTTAAAAATTTAGATGGTACTGACCACCAAGCAGAGTACTTTTATCAACATTTTGGTACTTTTTCAAACATATTTTTTTGGAAAATATATTTAAAAATAAAAAATCAAACACATTTTTTTTTTGTTTTTTTTTAATTAAAATATACCAACAAGCATATATACTTTTGATAAGAATAAATTTTGTCTTGGCAACGTTATCAAGAGTCGGAGTTGAGGTTTTTGTACCGGAGTCGGAGTCGAAGTACACACAAAAAATTCGTGAATCCGACTCTAAAATTTGTCGGCATAAAAAATTTTGACAAATATTCTAATAATATACAAAATGAAAATACTTTGAAATTGGCGATGCAATATTTAAAATATTGATTCGAAATTTTTACTGAATCCTTTTCTTGCTGTATTTAACCATTTAAATGGTACTGCATTAAAAAAAAAGTTTAAAGTCAAATAAGGACCAGTCTCATATACATTTAGCATTAAGGTTAGATTAGGAGTCGGAGTTGGAATTTCAGCGGTTGGAGTCGGAGTAAGTACTTTTTGTTGACGACTCCACAGCCCTGGTTGTCAATGTTAAAAAAATATCTACGCTAAATTTCTAAGCAAAGAAGCATAACAAGAAAAGGGTACTAAAACGGACGTGGGGGTACCGTGGTATTTTTGAAAGGAAAAAGTACTGAAAATAGTACCATAGTACTGAATTTCCATCACTGACTGTTCATAAAATCATTGAATAATTTGGTAATTTTTTAAATATGTATGTAGATCAGGGATGATAAATGAGAAAATCAATATTGTACCAACAAACTTTTAAAATCGTGCTTTTTCGGCCCCAATAACACTAAATCATTTTTTATAAATTTTTATTTTAAAAAAAAAATTTAATACAACAAAAACAAAAGGTACTTAAAATACATTTTTACATGTAAAGTTTAGATAACAAAAAACAGAACATTGCGATTCTTGTTCTATTAGCCATTCCAAGAAACTTTGCCAAAGAAACCATAGGTCAAAAATGAATTTCGAGCCCCAGATTTTGCAAAATAGTTAGTTTTTCAAAATATTCATGAATAGAGGCAAAAAATTGTATTTGGTCTAGCCAGACCTGGGTTAAGAAATCCATTTATTTTTGTATTTGATTGTCACCAGAGTTTTTATTTACTTTTTAGAATTGATCGCCTTTTTTGTGGAAAATTTACGAATATTTCTAAAAATGCAATCTCGAATTTTAAACAAAAATAATACTTTTAAGCGTTCTAAAAATATGTATGTGCATACGAGCATCTTCGGATTGCATTTCCAAATTTATTGTTTTAAACAATTTTCAATTTGTCCTGCAGAAACAGGAAAGGAGTAGAAAGTCCGAATATAATAAAACTTAATTTAGCACTTGTAAAATCTCCTTCAAAATAGTTCGGAGTAAATTAATAATTTAGTGGGTTTCCACTGTTCCAAAATTCCGTTGAATCCTTTTTGACGTGACAACAATCTTGTTGACGAATTATTTGAAAATATTATGAATTCGTTCCAAAATAATCTTGAATAGAGAGGAAGTCGACATTCTGCTTTGTAGAACTCATGTCATTTAAAAACTTGTCAATATCATCAGAAAATGCACGCTTATATGCTGCCGCTGATACTAAATTTAGAATGTGGAATAAGCAATCGTTCAATGAACAAGAGCAAAAATCTATTCACAGTAGCGGAATTCAGTGTTTAGTGCAAATAGTCTTGCAAAAGAGAAAATGCAAAATGTCATAGCTGTTTTGTTAAATCCAACAACAAATAATAGAGTTTCCCTTAGATTTCATAAAAAATCTACGACATTAGGATTTTCTTAAGTCTATTTGAACCAAACAAAGTCAAAATTAATAAGAATAACATTTCCTATCAAACAAGACTCGACTCAGTCTGTACAGTAAAAACGAGTTGCCACTTTATATCAATTATAAATATGTAGGTTTGAAAAATTTGGAAATAGTACCAAATGAGTCACGGGGGTACTATTGTACTTTTTAGTTTTGAAAAAGAATAAAGCGTTATTAAGGCGACCGTACACGACATGTTTTTATCATCTGACATGTCAAATTTTGTCACTGCAAAATACATACATGTCGTGTGTTACCTTTTTAACTTTGCTTCTGTAAAAGTCAGATGCAAAGTCATCTGACAAAATTTCAATTAGAGCGTGCTCTATTTTCTTTTGACAAACCATCTGATATCAGGAATCTATGCCGATAAGAAACCGGCAGCGGCGTCCACTATTGACGGAATCATTAAACGGCTGCAGTTAATATTTTACAATACCGAGATATGTATGATCATCGCACCATTGAATAGAATTTATGTAAATCTATATATATAAAAGAAAGTGGCGTTAGTTACTACGTTTATAACTAAAGAACGGCTGGACCGTACCAATTCGGAATGGTCTCTGACCAAGTAAGAAGAATAGCAAAAAAAAATCTAAAATAGGTGGCGCCATTGAAAATTACTCAGTATGAATTAAATCGCAAACTCTGCATTTGACGATGCTATGATCTTTAGCAAAGTTGTTGAGCATGAGCCGGCGAAGGTTTATATGTTGATGTGACCAATTTCAGGCAGGTGGCGCCACTGAAAATGAATCGAAATGAGTTAAATCATAAACTGTTCATTTGATCATGCTATGATCTTAAGCACAGCTGTTGAGCATTACCATACAAAGGTTTCTAGGTTGGTATGACCAATTTCCGATAGGCGGCACCATTGAAAATTACTCAAAATAAATTATATCATTTGATCATGCTATGGTCTTTAGTTGTTGCGCATGAGCCGGTAAAGGTTTCAATGTTGATATGAACTATTTCCGACAAGAAGTGCCATTGAACATGAATCAAATCGTAAGCTATGCAATTGATCATGCTTTGATCTGTTAGCAAAAAAATTTCTAAAATATTCCAGAAAAAAGAAATTATAAAGAAAATTCATTTTCTCATACATTTTATATGGAGTGCTAAAAGGAAAGTTTAAAGGAGAGGAAGTTCTCATTCCGAGAATTCCAATGATCCTAACCGATATGCCATTCGAGTTTATACGAATCCAATTTCCAATTCGTCTCGCATTCGCCATGACAATCAACAAATCCCAAGGGCAATCATTGAGTGTGTTTCGCCTAAATTTGGAGAACGACTGTTTTTCACACGGTCAACTCTATTTCGCATGTTCCCGTGTCGGAAAGCCATCCTCTTTGTTCATTTTCGCACCTGACAACAAAACGAAAAATATTGTTTATCACAAATTGCTTCAATGATATTCTCTTAACTTATTCAATAGTTTACTTATAATTCACATTTTCATATTCTTTTTTTTTTTCTTTTGTAAATAAAGATAAATTATCTGCACCGAATATTACCTGTACCTGATTCTGTATCTGTATTTTAAATATACACAAAAACAATACTTTTCTAGGCAAAACAACGTTTGCCGGGTCAGCTAGTATATATATAAAAACCATTTCATTATAATATCCTAAATTGGTATCTTTGAATTAAAATAAAAAAATATGTTAAGATGGCTAAACTATTTTACGGCGAAAATAAAATAAATTACATGTACGTTTGTGACCGAATATTATAAACCTTCTGTAAAACAGCAATTTTGACAGACATGCACAATTACATGTGATTTGAAAAGTTGACAAGTCAGATGTAAAAAACATGTCGTCTAGATGCACCTTTACAAGAAGAAAAGAAACGTCGGAAAAGCGACTTCGTAAAAGTCCTCGTGTGAATTGGCTGAAAGACTATTCTGGAAAGACGCTTGTTGTGGGGGCTATGTGAAATTATGATCTGTTTCTCCTTGTGGCAATTGAAACCTATGTATGCATCAAGTTTCATCACATTGAACCTTATTACGACTTAGTCGTTTACGAGATCGACAACCGTAAAAGGCCGATTACCTCCCAATTTGCGACCCGTACTTTGCGCACAAGGTTTACATGAAAAGCCAGCCAGCCAGCCAGCCAGACGAACGGACGTACTTTTTTAGATCGATGAAAAAATCAATTCTAAGTTTATCGCTGTACTAAACGGATAGTGTAGGACCAATATTTTAAGGTGTTACAAACATCGGCCCAAACGCATATTCTGGTGTGGGTATAAAAGTAGTAGTAGAAAATTCTTAAAGGAAGCTTAAGCATACCCAATAAAAAATGGAGCTTCCAACGAAGCAGGTTTGTATGGGAGAAACATAAAAGTTTCGCTTACCATTGCGCTTACGGAAGACATGAATTTTATATGGCGAGTTCCCACTTTGAAGCAATACATTTTTGACAAATAAAGCGCATTATTCAGCGCACATAAAAATTGTTGGATGTAACGATCAGCTTTACACACTGAATGCTTTGATACAGTTATTTTTTAATATTCTCCCTTACAAACCTGCTTCGTGGTAAGGGAATGCCGTAGCACTTCAAATGTTATTTTTGTTAATAAAAGTTGTTGAGAGTTCTTTCACTTACTTTACTGCATTTCTGTATGTCTTATTGCGTAGCGCATATTTGTGCGCTTATTTTTGTAAATGTACCTTTAGTGCTTCGCAAAATTATAAACTTTTTTATTGGGATATTAGTAGTTTAACGTGTAGTTTATAGAACACGAGCGCCTTACTCGTCCGTTCAACAAACTAATTTCGAAATTTTGTTTTTGTTTTAAATGTAAATTAAACGGACGAGTAAGGCGCTCGTGTTCTATAAACACCACATAAGCTTGTTAGCGAAAACGAATAAAGTATACGCCTTCAATTCTCAAGCATTTTCAAAGTTACATGAATGTTAATAACATTTTAAGAGCACTGTTATTGTTATTAAAACCAAACTTGGTGTACCAAAAAGTAGAAGTTTAACTTTCAAACTTTCAATATATAAGTATGTAGTTTAAAGTTTAATTAAAGTGAAATACAAAGCAACATCAAGACATATTTGGTCATCTCAAGTATTTATATTGCACAGTGGTTTTTAATTTAAATAAATTTGCAATTAAACGTTTATTCCAATCTAAGCAAAAAGCTTTCGCCATATTGTGAAAAAAATGATCTGCTCTTTAGCTCAATGCAAACTGCTGAGCAACAGATATGAACATTATGGATACGGAGTTTTTTTTTCAGCTTTATATGATAAATAATTTATTATATAATATACTTAAATAAAGTCTATTTCAAACACAACGAAAACTACAGCACTTCTAAATTAATTTTCATGAATTTAAGAAAACTTTTTAAGGCCTTCAATCATCATTAGCTTTTTACATACTTAATTATTGCTCTATTCAAAACAAAGTTCATTTAATTAATAGAGGCAAACTTTACAAATAAAGTTTTCGATAGAAAACTTTTTGGAACATAAGCAAATTTATAGTACTCAAATACATCATTGTACATAAATGGCAAGGCGAGTTCATGTATCCGGTGGTAGCAATACTATGACCTGTTCAAAAAAAAAAAACAACATTGTATTTTTTTATTGTTTAAGTTAGTCGATATGGCGAAAGCAGAACAACTTTTTACATTTCGCCCCATACACGTTTCAATTCAATTGTCAACTGAGTCTTTCTGAATTGATGCTTGGCCACACACTTCATAAACTGAATGGAATGATTTTAAATTAATTTTAAAATTTAATGAAATAAAAGACAATTTTTAAAATACTTAACTTTATTTTTGCAAAAGAAAACTACAAACATTAAATTTGACAGCTGATCAAGAGACTCGAGCAAACACAGTACAATCGAATTGAAAGACTTGAAAAAATCTAAATCTTTTGATTTTCCTTCAACCAACTCGACAACTGTCAATCTAATCAGTTTACAAAGCCATACACGCTTTGATTTGAACAACAACCGACTCAGTTGACAATTGAATTGAATCGTGTATGGGCTGCTTAAGAAAGAAAAAATTAGCTCAGCTGGGTTTTTAAGGTCACCTTAAAAGTAAATTCACTTTATTAAAAGTAATGCCCTTAAACAATTTTAATGTTACATAATTGCTGATTTAGTGTTTTATCTATATGCATACATATCGAGGCATAACCGCAAAAAAAGCTTAAGTAACATCATTTTCCATTTTCGTTTTTTTTAATAAACGACTTTATTGGGAACACTTGCATCATCTCCTAAAATGTCATGGTCACATAAGGAACCGTTACGATTTTATAGCAAAAACAATTTTATCTCAAGCGACAATATTCATACAAAATTTTTATGAAATAAAATAAAAAAAACCCTCTCCTGTAAAATTTTGTTTTTGTCACTTAAGCTTTTTTTGCGGTAATGACTCGATATGTACTTATGTATATAAAAATGAAAAATGTTTATCTGTTTGTTTGTTGCCTTTTAGACTCCGAAACTAATGAACCGAGTTTCCTGAAATTTTTACAGCAACATCACTACTTCTTAAATTTAGATACAAATGCATCCTGTGGGCCCAAAAATAAAATAGACTATTTATTTTGTCGAAAGGGCCAGTGAGCAGTACCCACATAGGACGGAACTGTGGAATCAAATTTATGACTTAGTCAAGTGAATGAATCATCATCGCGCTGCCCAAACGGCTGAAGTTGCAGACATGCAGTTGGGACACTGAATAAATCTTTCAAGGAATAGATCGACAGAAAAGAGATTTTTGGAAATTTTAATGTTTAGAGTGTAAAATAGGTAAAAATCACTTAACATAGGCTATAAATGTTTGTAAAATTCCAAGTGGCCGTGACAGTATGAATAATTCCATATCTGAAGAACGGTTACAGAAAAGTTTTCAAATTTAAAACAAACAACTTTGTTAACAATACACAACATCTACATACAAAGACAATTTAGATTTATTTATATCTGGAGAATGGCCACAGTATGTAAAAGTTTTTAAATTTGCAACAAATTGTTTGCTTTTCTTTAAAAAATAGCTGTCAAAAAGTTGGCTGGATTGGAGAAATGGTCATGTCACCTTTAATATAAACACAATAAAGGTTTTTGTATATCAGTAGAACGGTAAAAATAAAAGTACATTTCTTAATTTGGTACTATTTGCTTTGTTATCGATACACAAGATCTGTTTTAAAAAAGTTGACAAATTTTATTTTAATGGGGGGAAGCGAAGCGCACCGGGAAAAGCTAGTAAGATATATACAAAAAATATTTGTTGGAAAAAAACTATAACAGAAATAAAGATATTTGGAAATGAATTTGGGTTTAAATTACAAAATTTTGAGTTTGAGCTTCTTTGCAGTTTATGTCGGTTTTAGATTAATTTAAAGAATTTGTGTACCCTTCACGTAAGGTAGAAAGGGTATATCGTTACGTTAAACGCAAAAGGCCCTAACTAATAGAAAATTAAATTTAAATTTTTTTTAATTCTACATTAAATCTGATGTATTGCATCAACGCAAATTATTATATGTTGTTTTTACGATATATCGTGGGCGCATAGTGCCAAATCAACGCAAATGTACACAAAAAATTAAAATCAAAAAGTAATTTAAATTTTTGGGAATACAAAATTTTAATTTCAAAAGATTTTGTTATTCGTGCTTAATTCCCAGTTTTTATTCTTGATAAAAACACTTGAAATTTATTGTTGATGGGATTAGCTATTCCTATGCATTTCACTGGTTGCTTAGGCCAGATCATCAGGAAACTTCATCCATAAAGATTTTAGAAAAACTAAAGATATTAAACCAAATAAAACTGTTAAGCGTATAAGACTTATAGCAACAGTTTTACTTGTAACAATATCAAAGCTTTAACAAAACACATCAACAATAAAAAAGTGGGTTTATCTCATCTTACATTTCCCACTACAAGTGTTTTTATCAAGAATAAAAACTGGGAATTAAGCACGAATAACAAAATCTTTTGAAAATAAAAAATTTAAATCTTTCGACAAACTTTAGCGATTTGATTGACAAAAAACCAACAGCCCCATATACAAAAGATTATATAATAAATGCTTAAAGGCTTAACTAACAGTTTGTATAATATGCAACATTGTTAATTGTCAAAACAACTGCTAAGTTTTACAAGAAAAATAGAAGTTAACATAATCAATGGTTGTTTCTTCTTCTGTAAAATTTTTAAAATGTTAGATAGGGCCTTTTGCTTTTATATTGCGATCTTAGACCCTTCACGATGCCCGTTTGTTTGGTGACCCCAGAAATGGTGGAAACTGGGTCGTTATATATTTACATCACATATGCTCCATTAAATTTTGCTATTGATATTCAGACAGGTCGGTCTATAAATAACTGAGACATGGGCAAGAAACAACGATTGCCTTTCATTGTTGTTGTTTTTCAAAATGGGACCAGGTTTTTTTTTTTAATGAATTGACTTTTTTCATACATAAAAAACACATACATATGTACATGATTTGCCGCTTTAATAGAGAAATTGTAGGGGAATGTAAGAAAAGATAAGCAAACTGTTTATTGTTAGTGTTTTGTTTAAGCTCTGATAACGTTTGCAAGATTTGAATGTTTGTAATTCTCATTCGTTTTACAGTTTTATTTGTATAATACCTTTAGCTTTTCAAAGTCTTTAGAAAAAGGTTTCCTGATGATCTGGCCTAAGCCACCAGTGAAATGCGCATAGGAACAAGCTTTCCCTTAACAATAAATTTCAGTGTATTTATTAAATAAAATCAAAATAGGGAATTCAGCACGTCCTAGAGAAATCTTATTAATAATGAATTTTGTTTTCCCAAAAATAACTTTGGTGGAGAAATGTGTTTTAAAAGAAAAAATTAGCTCAACACATTATTTTTTAATTTTGTTTGATAATGTGCGTTAGTGGGTTAGTGTTCTAAGACACTGCATTACGTTAGGTAAAGTTTAATGAAGATTCGGCACAGCCGAATATAGGACTCTTACTAGTTTGTACGTACATATAAACAGATATTTTTGTTTAGAATAAATAAGTATCTTACATTTTAAATATTCTGCTTTTTACTTTAAAAAAATATTTTTATTATATATAAAAGCTAAATTTGTTTTTAACAATTCCAAATATTTACTTACTTTTTATTTTATAAATTACTTAAAGTAGACACCTTTGAAAAAATGTCTGCCAAATCTTTAATTTTTGTTGAATGAGTGGGTGTTTTTTTTTCGGTCACACATTCAAACAATAAACATTTAAATAAACCATAATTTGCAAAGAATCAAAAACATTTGCAAAATTTTTTTTATTTGTATGTATTATTTTGTTTAAATTTTTTTATTTATTTTGTTTGTTGGCCACAAATTTTTATTAATAAACTTTTGTTTGCTTTAATATTTTAATAAATGTAATTTTTTTTAATATTTATTATAGTACATACAAATTTTTAAAACACCATCTTTAATTATACAAGCATGCTTAATCATGTCATTAAGTGTTTACATAAACAAAAACAATGACGAAATTTACTTACATTTCAATAGCACATTAGTTTAAACATAAAATAAATAAAATTTAAATGAAAAGTTTTCAAAATAAACAAAATTCAATCAATTTAAAAATGATTTATTTTTTTTTTTTTTTTTTTGTTATTTTTTTGCATTTAAAAAAGAGAAAACTATTTTGCTTATAAACGGCCACTGACCATCCGGCAAAACTAAAATTCTTTCAAAAACAGCAATACGTTTTTAATATTTTAAACACAACTTTTATTCAGTATGAATTTATGTATGTAAGTAGGTATATAAAAGAAAATAATTTAAAAAAAAAAACAACAATTTCTCCATAAAATATAAAATAACTCGTTGTTTATTTATAAAAGAAAAAAAACCGACAAGTGAGTGTCACTTAAAATAACACATCAATATTATTGTTTTTATTTGTGTTTTCTTTTATTTTTTAATCACACACACTCTCAAAGAAAACAAATTACCGTTAGTTCTTTGAAAAATCCATCCAACAAAAACAACCGTTTACTTAAACGTTTCATGGAAAACTAAAAATTCTTTTGGTTTTAGTCAATCAGCAAACCAATACGCGACTACATACAAACACTACAAAAACAACAGTTAAAACATGGCATCACTTTTAATATAAAATTCTGCTTCTTGCCAATAACAACAACAGCAACACTTAAGACAACCGCTATAGTAAACAAATACATAACAGGACTAAATTAAAGCCTGAAAAACCAAAACAAATTCATAGTAAACAGATGATTTTTGTTTTGACAAAAACAAAAAACAAAGCAGAAACCAGGGCTGTCAGATGTTATTAAAATGTTATCCACAAAAATGTATTTTTTCATACCCAAAAATACCCACTAAATACTTTAAAGCTTAAATTAAATTTTGTTTAAAATGTATCATTAAATATTTTAATTTATTTGTACATTAGACGAACATATTGACTTATGTTTGTATGTATTAGTAAATTTTACACTTACTTAAGAACTGGTTAATTTCTGTTAAGTTCACATTTAAATTTGTCATCCTTCTCAATGCTTTATACATATTTGTAGACTTTAAGACTGCGTTGCTCTGACACAAACGTTGCGGATCAGCTGTTCCATTTTTCTTACCAATCTTATGTATGCTAATTTGAGCATTAAGATTTCTTAGAAAAGTTTACAGTTGAGAACTAGCACTGAATATTTTTGTACTAGTTAGGTACTAGTTTAATCTACGGCAGGGTATGTACTCGAATTTTAGTTTTGTTACAAAAAATTCTATCAGTCTTCAAGTGGTGCCCTTGTACTACACCAAGTTCTGGAACTATGAGCACTAGTATTTTTATATAAAAACTCTAACCACGTTAGCACTAATGCCTCTTGTTCTGGGAATTGTACTAGTGGCATTTTGACAATTAACTCAAAATCTCCTGCAGGATTTTTTCATAATTCAGCTGAAATTGGATTGTGCTAATGAGAAACAGCATATGGGCATTTCTATTTCGACGTGTCGTGATATTTGTACTACAAAATGTAAAAAAATTAAATGAAGAAGTCAAATGCAAAATAATGAAGTAGAACTATATTCACAAAAAAAATTACAGCAATCGACGCTAAGGATTTGCAGATATAAGCAAAAAAATGCACTGGCGCGACGTGAAAAAAACGGAAATGGATTTTGACTTTCATTACAAAACTGAATAAAACTGCGAATTGAGCAATACGTTTTGTATAAAACCTTTTTTAGTAAACTTTGGACTTATATAGATTTATTTTTCAAACTATCAAATTTAAAAATCTTTGCTCGTTTTAGGGTACATATGGGCATTTTCAGCGGAAAGTCTACTTTTTTTAATGTAACGCCAGAATGCAAATAAGGTTGTATTTTAAGACCATGTTGTTCAACCGTTATTACTTTTGTTACTTAATGTAGAGCTAGTTGCGCTTTACACTAAAATATAAAAAAGTAAACTATACATATGCAATTTTTTGAGAAACAATTTAATTAACTTCTGGCGTTACGTTACAAAAAGTAGACTTTTCGCTGGAACTGCCTATATATGTATGTATGAAGATAGAGCAAACTGTCTATAAGTCTCAAAAAAAAATAAGATTTGTTGCGAAACACTTAAACATTTGTATAAAAATTTTACCTTTTTGTCAAATTAAAAAACCTGTTCAAATAGCCTTGAATTATTTTATTTCTTGAATGATTTGTCAAACAAAATTGTACTAACATTGTTTTTGTGGCCTTAAAAATGGTATAATTTATAAAATTATTATAAAAAAACAAATCCCAAATCAAATCTTAGATCCGCGCTTTCAATACAAGATTCCCCTTATCTGGCAAGTCTGTTTGAGGAGAATATATTAGAGAGAGAAAGAGAGAGAGAGAGATTGCAATGTTAATGTAAATCAGCGTTGCCACTTTGTGGGTAATTACCCGAATTTGGTATAGTTTTTATTGTCGTGGGTAGAGCGTGGGTAATTTCTCTTAGGTGTAATTCAGGTGTTATGTGAAATTCTTACTTCAGATATCCGAATAAAATCCAGATTCGATTTCAGTGATGACATTTATTTCTTTTTAAATATTGTGGATAAAAAATGCACAGTCTTCTGAACCAAAGTATCGGTTTCTTTTAAGGAAAATACATCATTCAAAAGTTTGGTAATAAATGTCGTAAGATGGACTCTCAGATTTGAAATATGATGACTATCATAGTGATTTAGTTTCTCAAACTACAAACTAGCCTGGGTGTAGAAATGTTTCGAATATTCCAACATATAATTAATTTTATGTGTGTCTGGAAACTTTCAAATGCTTTTGTTTGAAGATTATTTAACGCCCTTAGCAGTTGTAAAACTGTATAACGAAAGTGACAGTTGTATAAAACCCTGCTGGCATTTAGTTTATTAAATATGGTATAAAGGGTATTTTTAAGACCATGAAACTTAAAATCGTAGAAAACACAAAACAGATGAATTTTAATCGTAGATTAATACACGGCAGTACCATTTGAAACTGATTTAAAAAAATAGGCACCGCGCCTCTCCTTGACGAAACGCATTGCAGACGACCAATTTTGTTTCTCTTTTTCGAGCATTGCCGGCTACGTGCCACGAATAAAATGAACAATGTTGACCTCCAAGACGTCAATAGTTGTGACTTCACAGGCCTACGGAAAAGTTAATTTGGATAATTTGGTGGCGTTGTGCAGGCATGAATCTTTCTACCTATGATGATGTGTCTGAGCAAAAAGTGAGCGCAGTATGACGTTTGAAAGCTAACCTTTCGTAAGGTCTTTCGGGCTTAAAAACGCCCATTATAAAGGAATCACTGAGCATTCCTTAGATACATGCAAACAAATTTGGAAGTTAAACTCATTATTTTAGGAGTTTTTTTAATGTTTTATTAATTGTTTTTAAGTCTTTATTTTAATGTTAATTTATTTTAAATAACAATAAGAATGTTAACAGTTTGACTAATATTGATCTTCTTTCAATAAGTTTATTGTGTTATTGTTTCTGTGTAAATGTCTTTAATTAAATAAAACTTCAATTTTATATCAGGTGTAATTTCATTTAAATCGGGTTATTTTGCTTCATCTCAAGTGTAATTTTAAATTTTGCTGGTGGTAACACTGATGTAAATATTAAATGGCTGCTTATAACATTATTATGTAAAAATAATAGGAAGTTCGGTACAAATGTCTTAAGGTGACAATTTTCATTTTGAGTGTTTGATTGGGTTAAACTCCATTTTTGATTTCTTTCTTTTGGTATCAATAACATAATTGTCTAGCACAACTGCTTCCAATCCTAATAAGTTGCTGTTAAGGAAATAAATTTAATTAAATAGGGCAATTAAATAATTTTCAAATCAACATTACGAAAAATTATAGTTTCTGACTTAAGACCTTTTTGCCGAACCTCAAAGATATAGTACTATGTTAAGATAAAAACAGTTGTAATCAAGGATCCCAGATTTGATAATTTATCTTTGTTTTGGCGATTTTTTAGTAAACTGGTTAATATTAATATAAATATTTATATTTGACGATTTTTAAGCTGATATTTTGCAAATTTACAAAAGTTTTAATTATAATTGCACGTTAAAATAGAATTTGACTCCAATATTGTCTTGTTTATAGATGGACAGTCGGACGGACAGCACGACATGACTAAATCGTCTAAGAATTACTCAAGGACCCAAAATATATATTTCTGCATTAGGTTTTTGATTGATTTTCATGTTGTAAAATTCCTTTCTTCATAAAAATAATTTAATGAAAATTAAATTTCATGAACTTAAGCCTAATTAAAAATATTAAAAATTTGGATTAAAAGCCATAAATAGTTCAACAAAATAACCACAATACTAATTATTGTTAAAGCTAAGGCACGAGCTCTATGTGTACATTTGTCCTTCAAGTTGTGCTGAAAAAGGTCAACAGAAAAGAGAAAGACAAAATGAAAAAACAAAAAATGTACTTGGACTTCAAGAAAAATTCTTGACAAAAGTACGAAGGAACAGAAGTAAGGAAAAAACATGTAAAATCGATTAAAATGGATAATCATTCAGGAAAGCAAATTTCGATCTACCAAATGTTAAAATACAATTTAGTTTAAGGATTGATGTTTGACTATTGACGTCAGCAGTCGTCGATGGCTGCGAGTGTAAGACGGCAAATCCATCTGAGGAGATCGAGTGGTTGCGATCGAAACATGTCATGGTAACCTGCCGGCCAGGGTTCGAGCCCGAGCCACGTCAAGAATGAAAGATTATCAATAACAATTTTGATTGATTTTCATGTTGTAAAATTCCTTTCTTCATAAAAATAATTTAATGAAAATTAAATTTCATGAACTTAAGCCTAATTAAAAATATTAAAAGTTTTTGATGAATTTTAAAAAAGTTTCACAAGGAATGACAAACTTATTGGTCGATTACGGATGGCAATACAACTGAAACTGTGTTGCCAGTTATAAAATTTATAACTCTTTCTCTTTTCCCTTCTCTCCTAAAAACTCAAGACTCGACGAGTCAAACTTGACGTGTGTGAACCGGCACTAACAATAAGAAAAGATGGTTACCCTGCGGCCACACGTTCAAGTTGTTCTTGATAGTCTTTTACATATACTGCTTGTCAAAATTTACATAAATTGAAAGCTGTGACGTAGGCTGCACTCAATTTGTAAGCAATTTACTTACAAGATGTCAACAACAACAGAGACAAACTTGTACTCAGCTGTTAAATTGAAAGTAAATTGCCAAACAAATGGAAAGGTGAAATTGAAAGCCATCTCGTGGTCAATTTAAAAAGTGTGAGTGTGTTAGTAAAAAACTGGGAGTGTATTGCAAATTGAAAGGAATTGAAAGACAAAACTTGATCGTGTGGCCACCAAGTTAGGGAAATTATTAGGTTTTATTTTAGAAGATTGAACAGAGTTGTCAGATGTGGCGATTTCTCGCCAATTGTGGCGATTTTAAAACATGTTTGGGGTCCTAATCTTTTTTGGCAACATGGCAATTTATAAAATAGTTGGCGATTTTGTTGGCTATTTATGATGAGCTATAAATTTGTTGTTATTTTTTTTTTTTTTTTTTGTATTTTTATCTATGAAATTTAAGGCATTCAGTCATATGTATGGAATTAAGTTATGTTGAAATGGCTGGTAAAAATATTGAAAATCTTCGAGAAAACTGTTTTTCATATCTAAGATGCTCTCAAAAGTACTTATAAATAGAATTCCTGATAACATGAATATATTTTAAGTTTACAAAACTTTTTTATTATAAAATATGGCAATTTATTATCACAAAAAAATTCGTTAAATTTTAAAGATTTTTGTGAATTCTAACAAAACGTTGTGAAACACAATAAACAAAATTACAGTTTGTTAATTTTAAGAACTTGCTTTGGCTGTTCTGTATTTGTTGGTTCTTCCAACTAGTAATGCCTGTCATGTGTTGAAAAAGAATTATCAATAATGAATTCCACTTAACTTCGCCTTTGAAATAGAATGCAGTACGAGCTTCGTGACGCGTTATTATGAGTTATATGAATGTAAATAGCACATGTTGCACTTATTTTGTACCTTTGCAAGATCTGTTAAATCAATGCAATTCCCATTCAATGTATTCCAAAAAAGAAGGCAATGGGAAATGTCTTGACGTTAAAGTGTATAGTGTTTTAGATAAACATATGTATTATCCAATCCAATGTTTTCGTTTAATACTAATCACAAAAATAACTGCTTTATTGTGCTCACTCATCATGTTAATTTTGTTTTAAATAAAAATTTAGGCAAATTTTAAAACTATCGTCGAATCGACAGAAAAATATCGCTGATATCGATATATCGGCAAAGCTTAAGTATCGCCTAAAGAAAGTCATAGTTCTTCAAGACTATAAGTCACATACATGCATTTCGTCTAAAATTTTGTTCAATATATTCTTTCAGTAATAAAAAATATTTCATAAAATGTTATTTTTCCATTTTAACGGGCAATTTCATTTACCAAGTTCAGTTAAAACTAACTAGGTATTACTATCGGGTGATTTTTTAGCTATTATCTTTTTGGCAACACAGCTGACGCACGTTTCGTGTTTTGTTTCACTGTCAAACATCTTCAGTTTGGTCTATAATTTAACCATGAATCGTTTAACAAACGAATAACGCTTGCAAATTATTGAATTTTATAATCAAAATGCGTGCACTTTTTATCGAAAATTTGTGTTTAGCGACGAAGCTCATTTTTGGCTCAATGGGTACGTTAATAAGCAGAATTGTCGATTTTGGAGTGAAGATCAGCCAGAAGCATTGCAAGAGCTACCAATGCATCCAGAAAAAGTCACAGTTTGGTGACGGTCATTGGACCGTACTTCTTCAAAGATGATGCGAATCGTAATTGTGAATGGTGAGCGCTACCGTGAGATGATATCCAACTTTTTTTTTCCCAAAATGCAAGAGCTTGACTTGCATGACATATGGTTTCAACAAGACGGTGCCACATGCCACACAGCACGCTTAACAATGGACTAATTGAGAGGCGAGTTCGGTGAACATTTTATTTCACGTTCGGGACCGGTCAATTGGCCGCCTAGATCGTGCGATTTAACGCCTTTAGACTATTTTTTGTGGGTCTATGTTAAAGCTCATGTCTAAACACACATGCCCGCTTCAATTGACGCATTGGAAGACAACATTGAAGCATTTATTCATGAGATACCGGCCGAAATGTTGGAAAGAGTATGCCAAAATTGGACTAAGCGGATACACGGTCAACATTTGCATGAAATAATCTTCAAACATTAAATTATAAGGACCGTACTATCTATTCAAATAAAGATTTCATTTTTTTTTTAACTTTCCTATAGCTCTTAAAAGATCACCCTTTATAACTTCCAGTTAATAATATAATATGTTTTTCACAGTAATAACTGATGGGGAATTCTAAATGAACTTGGAGAAATTTGGCCGTAAGTCTTTTAAATTTTTGTAGATACATTTTAAAAACCTTACCTTATAGAAATCCATAACTTTCCTTTAAATTGCTTAAAAATTCTTTAAGCTTAAATCTTGTTTTAATTTTCTATATTTCTTTTGTCATTTTAACTTTCTTTTAAATTAATTTCATTTTTTCACATTTTTAATAAAAACAGGCCATATTGGAAATTGTCCATATTTTATTATTTGCTTAATTTAATTTAATTACTTTAATTTACCAACAAAAAAATCGAAACAATCAATTTTATCTTTCATTTACTTTGCTTTTAGCTAAGACACTTTTCTTCTTCTTATTGACTTTGCTTTTATTTCCTAAAATACTACACAAACAAACTTAAAACCGCGGCGATTTTAACAACTTAAAGCCAACAGAGACTGCGCTGTCGTTAGCTCTGCTTTTAATGAAAAAATTTTCTATCATATTTTCTAATAAGTTGCGTTAAACTTTTTGCTTCGATTTTTTAATAATATTATAAAATGGTGTTTTAATTTTATTTATTTATAAAAATTACAAATGTTTTAACAATTTGTACTCTCTTTTTTATTGATTTTAGGGAGTATTTTTAAAAGACGTTCACGCAATTTCTAAATTTTTAGAAACTAAAAAGAAGAGGAAAGGGAAATTAAGAACAAGGGAATTTAAAAAAAACCTGTTGGTTAAACTTTGTGGGAGTAAAAGAGACAGAAACAGATAGTGCCAGCAAAGGAAGAATAATAGCATTTTTACCAGTGCTGCCACGAACGAAATGGGAAATAACACATGGATCATGCCAAAATTACACATGCTATCTTATATTTAAAATTTTTAATTTCATAATATGGGTAATTCCAAAGTGTTGAACGTGACAGTCGTACGCATCAAAAATGCAATAACATTTTAAAAAAAAAAATATTTTACGTTCTCTTAATTATTTATTTTTATTTTTATTTCTTCAATTACATAACCAAGCCCTTAAGGCCTTTTATGGTTAATAAAGGCTACTACTATAGCACTAAGAAAGCACTGTTATCTATGCTAAAGTTTATGGAGGGCGCGATTATAGGTCAAAGCTATTGGCAAAAGAAGTAGAGGTTCGAACGTTAAAAAACAGAAGTAGTTTTTGTGACCATGTATAAAAAGGCGTTATTCAGCGAAACCTGGCTCAATTTTTTAGTCAAACTACTTTCAGAATTTTACGTAGCAATGTAACATTAAAATGTCTTGGTTTGATTCCAAAATCTTCTGTATTTTTTTTTTTTAAGCCAAAATCTGGGTCGATACGTGACATTTCGAATGTGAAATTTTTTCCGTAATAATTTAACTGAATAATGATCAAAATAAAATATACCGTTAATCGAATAACATATTTCTCTTTGAACTCTTCCTTAGATTACAGACCATGTAAGAAATTTTTTTTTGGAATAATTTTTATTAAATTATTAAAGAAAACATACAATAAAACATTCTCACATATAAGAAATTACGTTTGCACAACTTTGCAGACTGATTGTTCATCTAAGTGAACAAAATTATGAGTAAATTTATAAAATAAGTAAAATCTAAATATTTCTATTTAACAATATCGTAAAAAAAATCAGCTTTTAATAACTTTTAAATTTTCGGTCACGGTGGACCTTTTGACGAAAATGCCCATATTTATGTTCATATGGCTCAAAATTTCCGAAGGGGTTTGAATTGCTTATAACTTTTTATACCCTTCACCGAAGGTAAAAGGGTATATATAACTTTGTCATTCCGTTTGTTATTTCTACAATATTGATCCTACACCCTATAAAGTAGATATATTCTGGGTCCTTATGAAAAGCGAAGTTCAAATCCGGCTGTCCGTCTGTCCGTTTGTCCGTCTGTCTGTTGAAATGGGTTTTCCGAAGCCCCCAGATATGGACTTGGTTGGGGTATCTTTATGTCAGGTATTCTTATTATAATTTTGCTATTGAAATTCAGCCAGATCGGTCCACAAATGGCTGAGATATGAGCAAAAAATCACGACTACCTCTAATTTTTTCCATAAATCCCTTGTGTTTGTTGTATTTTTATTACTTTTTGCTGTATATCTGGTGAACGGAAAAAGCCAAAGTTTCCAAATTAGGTACACACAATTAGGTTGTCAATACACACCATCCTACAAAATGTGGGCGGTACCTCCCGTAGAAAAAATATCAAAAACTTCATAAAAACCTGAATTTGTGCACTGCTATATGACCGATGGTTACACCTTATATATCAAAAGACCGGAAATCTTTAGTAGAAAATATTTTCCGAAAATTTCGGAAAAATCGGTTCAGATGCAAAAAAGTTATGGCCAAAATAATTTTTTTTATTAAAATACCCATTTTCGGGAATCATAGATCTTCCCGAGTCCAAACTTTTTAAGTCAAGTAAATGGTAAATTTCTTCCTAAGCACGTCGGTATTTAAATCTTTCAAATCGGTTTAAAAATGGCTAAGTTATGATCAAAATACTGCAATCCCAAAAATTATTTTTTTTATACCCTTCACCGAAGGTAAAAGGGTATATGTATATAACTAACTTTGACATTCCGTTTGTAATTTCTACAATATTGATCCTACACCCTATAAAGTAGATATATTCTGGGTCCTTATGAAAAGCGAAGTTCAAAACCGGCTGTCCGTCTGTCCGTCTGTCTGTTGAAATGGGTTTTCCGAAGCCCCCAGATATGATGGGGACTTGGTTGGGGTATCTTTATGTCAGGTATTCTTATTATAATTTTGCTATTGAAATTCAGCCAGATCGGTCCACAAATGGCTGAGATATGAGCAAAAAATCACGACTACCTCTAATTTTTTAAAAAAATCCATTGTTGTTGTTGTATTTTTATTATAACACCTGAAGTTTTGCGAAAGGTTATGGAAAATGTGTTGGAAAGAGCACGAATTTGCGAATCAGAAAATGGCCACCACTTGCGAGATATTATTTTTCATACCTTAACTAAAAATATTCCCCATTTATATACTGTATTAATTCAAATTAATATGTAATTATTTCTTAAATAAAAAGTTATAAAAAAATTTTACTATTTTTGTAATTCATAACTTAAAAATAAACAAAGTAAAATACATCACATTTACATTGAGATAAATTTTTTTGATTTTTATTTTTAATGATTAGAATATGTTCAAAGTTTGGTCCACCATTTCTATGTATTCCTTTTTTAATCCGTCATACAATTGTTTAATTCCTGAATATTCTTTCCGCGGCAGCATTTGAAAATATTAAAACAAAAATAAATTTTTGATTGGGGGCACAGCGCTTCTTGGTTAGAAATAGTTCACAACCCTGAACTTAAGTCTGGGTTCACACTACGAAAGTTTTCTTTCACAAAGTCTGAGTTTATTGGTGAGAGGGGAAGAGAAGAGAAGATGTTTCAGTGCTACAAAACGTTAACATTTTAAATTACACATGAATTAAAAATGTAGTCAATTACACATGGGCTAAATATGAAAAACAAAATTAAACAAAATCAGTGCATTTTGCTGCACGAACAGGCTAAAAGGGAGAAACTCTAACCTCCCTACATATATTTTTTAACTTCTCTACAAGATTCTACCGTTAGACCCCCAAAAAAGTTCGAAATGGCTGTTTAGTAATATTAATGAATAAAAATAATTTCTGATAAAAGAAATCATAAAATGTTTATATAAAAAATTAACTTTCTTTATTTTTTGTTGTTAATTTGAACATACATAATTTATCTTTATTTTGTCATATCATAATTAAAAGGAATTAAAAATAGAATACATACATACATACATAACACAAATATTACGAATTATATTGAACTTAAATTGAAATTAAATAAATAAAACCCAAACAATAAGTAATAATAATTATAAACTTTTGAAATTACCATAGTCAATCTTTTCCCATTAATCTATAACTTAATGTTTTCCATTTCCTGTGTCACATCCAACTCATCATCTATTATTTCCTGAAAATTTATAACAATTTTTTGTTTCATTGGCTTATAGCGACAACATTCAATTCCAGCTTTTGCAAGCATTAAACGAGATGCCCTATATTTCGGTTTATCTGCATATTTATCAGACATGTAGTAAATTTTCGAAATTGCCGATTGTACAATTAACTTGGTGCATTCATTGCAGGGAAAAAGTGTGGTATAGAGTCTTGTATTCTTAAGATTTGCACAATTTCTATTTAGAATAGCATTGGCTTCGGCATGCACAACAAACATTTTCTTGTCGTGTATGGGATCGGAATGTTGTACTAAGTCTTTGGTATCGCTGGCTTTGTACCAGGGAAAATCATCATCTTCACATTTGCTAGGAAAGCCATTGTAACCAATGCCTACTATTCGATTATCTTCATTGACAATAACAGCGCCTACTTGTGTTACTGGATCTTTACTGCGTTGTGCGGACAATACCGCAGTGGCCATGAAATAATCATCCCATTGTAAGTAGTCCTGTCGTTTGCTATTCAGTATGGGGCTCATTTTTATGGGTATATTGGCGGTGGATGTCATGGTAGAGGACTTTTGCAAAAAACGACTGAAAAGTAAAGAAAAATGCATGGCATTAATAAATGTTGTAAAGAAAATTTTATGTTTTTTTTTAATTTCGGTATTATAAAACATATACAGCCCAATTATAAATAAAAATTCCTCAGGAGTTTTCTACCATTTCTTCTATTGTAAAAATGGAGAATTTGTATTCATAATTGGGCTGAAAAAATAGCTAAACTTTAATGTGCTGTTTTCAAAACACAAAGGGAAAATAGCACATAATTTAATTTGAAATTTGAAGAAAAAATTTTAATAATATTGTTCTGCCAATCTAAAACTTTTCAAGAGTATCGGATTCTTTAAACAGAAAACAAACCATTCGAATAAAAAACGCCATTTTCCTGCCGTTTTGATGGCTCTTATGTGATTAAATCAGTGTTCGAAAATAAACAGTACATTATTTAACGTTCGGCTCACACACCCAGGAACGATATCTATTTTTTTTCGTGATTGTTAAGACATACACAACCCTTAATACTGTTCGTAACTATTTTCAAGAAAGAACCGAACATTATATAATGTTCGGCTCTTCGTTAAAAACCGAACAATTGTAGTGAAACTTTAGACAAACATTATATTTTAATGTTCTATAATGTTTTTTTCGTGTGTGTATTTTGTTTTTGTAAAAAATTTTTGGTTTTTTTACCAGCCAAAATGGACGAACATTAACGAACGGAATTAAATGTTCGCATCTTTTGTTGAGTTTGATAAAAACAGTAATATTTTTGTGTTCGAAAGATGACTAACAGGGAAACGTTATTTTTTTTAATGATTTTCTACACAAACACTATTAGCGTTTGTGTTTTCCACAAATCTACCGAACCGAACATTAAGAAACGATATTTAGTGTTTATTTTCGAACACTGGCTTAAATCTTGCTTTTCTCCATCAAAAATTCAAAATTGAATTTTTCATATAAAATTCCCAGCTACAATGTTTATATCAAATGTCGAAGTCCCAAAACCCAAAAAGACCCCGACCGACCTTGAAATCTTAAAAAAAAATTACCCTTTTGCAGTCAAAAACTTTGAAACTCCTTTATTTTCTAGACTCTATACAATAAATAGAGTTTATTTTCTATAGTTTTTATTTGTAAGTATTTCTTGTAATTTAGTAAATCTGTAATTAATTTTTGAAATTATGTATGTATATGGAATTTTTTTGTTTTTGTTTAAAATGAAACATAAAATAACGGTTATAATAAAAAAAAATCCATTTAAATACAAATATAAAGTATGTATGTAAATTAATGCAATAACATTTTAATTATTTTAGGCCTTTTGGGCTCTAATAGGTATGGGATTTTGCTTGAGATGCAAATAAATAGAACGCATACGTGAGACATCTTTACCGGACTTATTGACTTTGGGATTAAAGTCACATAATTTGGCTATGCGTTCCCATTCAGTTCCTGGTTCCATGGCTCCGCCATTTTCTAAGGCAGCTGCCTGCTTTTCAGCACTACGGGCTGCAGATTTGGTTTTAGCAATAGATTCTTCTGTTTGTCTTAACCAATCCTCCAATTCTTTTTTGGCTTGGGCACGTAACTCCTCTTTTTTGCGTTCCTCTTCACGATCTTTCTCCTCCAAACGTTGTTGTTGTTCTTCACGCCATTTTCTTATCTTCTCAGGTTCAACTCGTGAGGGTGGTGGCCCGGAAATCGGATTAACATCATTATTATCACCTGCAATCATTTCAAAGGAACCAGTAGAAGAATCCAACCCACCACTGCTGGCAGCAGCTAGTTCATTAATATCACCACCCAACAAACCAGCATCATCTGAGGCAGCAGCTGGCTTAACGCTAGAGCCAGCATTAATTTCAGCTTCTAAATCTCCTAAAATAGATTTTTCTTGGGCCAAAAATTCAGCTGCAGGATCTACCTCTTCGCTGGCGGTAGTTGGGGCAGCAACGAAATCATCTCCGAAATCCATATTTTACAAAAAACTAATCAAATTTTTGAACAGAAAACAAGAGATGACACATCATTTTGTTTAAAATTGCATCAACAGAAAATAAAAAATAAAAAAGGGGCGTTTTAATAATTTTCAAAAATTTCATTAGAAAATCGTTATATCACTACTTACCAACTTTTAATTAATTTTCCTAATTAACTTTACAGGAATTTTTTTATATTTAATAACTTTTCAGCCTGTTTTCTTATAGTTTTCGTGTTTTTATTATCAACTGCTTCGTTTTTTCCTATTCTCTTTTTTCAGATATGAAATAGACAACGTTGTCAACTCGGTGCGTTTCGCACCATTTTTGGTGCTTTTTTTAAATTTTGTGTGCCAAAAATTCCTTAGTTGGTGCGCCGTTCGTTTTTTTTTTAATTTTAATATCGGTGTGATTTTTAACTTTTGGTTGCACCAAAGCAAAGTTAACACCATGGTAGAAGGTATAGTCATTAGAAATTTTGTTCCCAATCTTAAAACCCATATACAGTCAAACAAAAGAAAATAAGGAAAACAATTAAAACAAGCGTCAAAAATCAAATAAATTCATTTGACATTACATGGGAAAATAATGAAAACTCTCCCTTATGAACATACCTGGTACTAATTTTACTATGAGTTAACACAACTTTTTGTTTCAGAGTGAGAAAAAAATAAGCAATGAAGCAAAGAAAGAGATATCAAACACTTGTTGTAAATTCACAACAGAAAATAGTTGAAGAGACCTTCTAATTTTGAAATTGTACAAGAAAATAAATTTTTAAATGAGGGGCTTAAAGCACAAGGGGTTCAAGTGACTTATGTTAAATAATGAGACAAAAGCGGTTGTTTCGCTTGGGCTCCAAGCGAAGTAGGTATTTTAATGTCAAGTGCTTGAATTGTTCACCATATCTAGCATCCGGATGAGAATCCTAGATTCACCTCTTGTGCTCTGAACAACTTCTCTGAACTTCACCTATAATTCCATAGGTAAACTCAATTTTAGAAAAAGGCACTTAAACCCACTGTGCATTCATCCCCTCAAATGTCAAAAATGTTTTATCCCATTGCAAAAGAGATGCATGCAATGGCATTCGCAGTACAATTTGAATCCGATGTTAAAATATCAAATAATATCGCGTTTAAAATTTTGTCACTTCCAGACTTATATGCAGAAGTTGAGCGCGTTTTCAGTTCAATGAATTTGTTTATATCAAACATACGTAATCGAATGTCCTTTAGTGTTGTTAATGCATTTCTTAAAATTAAAAATGGATTCAAACGGGAAAATTCTTTTTGTGAAACTTACCAACTTCCTGATAGTGTTAGTTGCCACATTAATAGTTATGGTGTTTATAAAGTATCAGAATTTGAAATGAAATCGGTTTTATGGCAAGATGATAACAATAATGATGAAAATATTAGCTTTATTAATTTGGAATGATTATTATTTTTACAAAAATGTATCATCTTACATAAATAAATGCACATATACATATGTACATACAATCTACGTATGTACAAGTTTGTTTAGTTTTTTTTTTAACTATATTGTAAAATTCTGTTTTATTTTTATATATTTTGATATGATAATTTTAAACTTCTGATAAAAAATTTATTTTTTTAAATATTTTAATTAAATAAAAAATACAGAACTATTATTAATTTTGAATCCTTACTTTAAACCCTTGATCTCTTTTTAAAAAATTTTGTATATCTATACTTATGTATAGTATAAAGAGGTAGTGTTTGTTTTTTGTTTGTTTTTTAATAGGAGGTTATCTCCGTAACCGCTGAACCGATCTTCATGAAACTTCTGCAATATATTAATGATGGTTTAGGTGGTGCTGTAGGCCATGGCCAGAATTATATAAAAGGCAACGCAACGCCAATGAATAACATTGAAAGCAAAAACAAAGTCATAAATATGTTGTAATTTTGTTGTTGCTTTCTACAGAAATTCACATTGCCTTTTAAAATTTCAAACGCCTCATAACTTGTGGCATTGAAAATTTTAAAACGGTACATGAATTTGCGTTTTACAAAATTAGGGCCTATATATATTTCGGAAATTTTAAGTGGGCGGGGCACCTCCTATACAAAGACATTATAGATTTATGCATATATGTACAACGACAACAGCTAAGGTTTCATGCAAAATTAGTTTAATAAATATTTTAAACGAAAAAGAAATTCTAAACTTGTTGCGTTTTTTTAAATGGAGCGATTTTTCTCCGTTTTGGTGCGTTTTGAAATTTTGAAGTTGACAACACTAGTAGTAGATGTCGGTTTTTTACGTCATTTTTTGGAAGGCGTTTTTATCATGTCAATGTCGTGTGATGACGGCCGAAGCCAAATTGTAAACAACAAAAAAGTGTTACCACAAAGACCTGCGTCGATGAATTTTCTTAACGGCGTCAGATTAAAGTAACTTTAGAGCAATTTTAATTTTATATAATATTAAGTCCCTGAATTTGTAAAACGCAACGCAATCCCAAAAATAACATTGAAAGCAAAAACAATGTCAAAAATTTTTCAAAATTTTGTTGTTGCTTTCTACAGAAATACATATTGCGTTTAAAAATTATCAACGCCACAAGATATGCAGCGTTAAAAATTTAAAAATTCAATATTCATTTCTATAGAAAACAACAACTAATTTATGAAATATTGTCGATTTTGTTTTTGGTTTCAATATAATTTTTGGCGTTGCTTTTGCGTTTTACAAATTTAGGGCCTAAAGCTCGGATCTTTTTGATAAAACTGCGCTGTTTTGTCGTCAGTGGTGCCAAAAATAGTGGAAAATCCGCACATGTAGGTATTTGATTCTAAAATAGGAGCGTATGAAAAAACGGACTAGTTTTTTTATACTCGCCGAAATGTTATTTTTTTACATTGCATTATTTATGAAATGAATGCTAAAAAATGTATTTCTAATAATGATTTTAGATGCAAAGAAATAGGATTGCTAATTCCAGAATATGTTTTTGGTTTCCCTAACCCCAGGTCTACACTATAGATAAATATCTCAGCTAGTTGGCCATAAAGTCGGCAGAAGCAATATTTCTTATTGCTCAGCTTATGTTAAAGGCATGGGAAGTCGTATTTATGTTGACCTATAATTTGAAAAAAATCAAGGAAGAAGGTGCAGTGTAAAAACTGACGCCATCTTGCAAAAATTATTTTTATTCATATCAATTCATTCTTATTCGACTTTATTATTTGAATGTATATTAATTTGTTGAGCTTTTAAATATAAAAAAATTATTTTTTTTTAATTTATTTTTCATGATAATATTTATAATATGTATACTAGCTGTTTGGTCCCGGCGCTGCTCGGGATTGTCTAAATAAAAATAAATGTATACTGGAGAATTTCGTTAATAACTTGACCCCAGCGCTATCTATTATCAATAAAAAAAATTAAATATCCCGACAACGGAGCCACCCATCGGTGGTTTTTTTATAAACCATCAGTGAAAGTAGACCTTTCCAACGCATGTACTTGTTTTAAAATTGGTTGAGTGGTTCTCGAGGTATAAAATCACGAACATATTATTATTATATATATAAGAACTCGAGCTTAAACAAATTAATATAAATTTAAATAATAAAGATTGAATAAGAAAAAAATTATATAAATAATAATAACTTTTGCAATTTTATTTAATTCATTTACTTCAGTTATAATTTGCTACCATTTCACAAACTTAATTTCTTTCCCCCACAATTTGTCTGAGTTCATACGGCTCATGTCTTATTGACAAGAGAGCTACTTAATAGGCGAGAGGGACGAGGAGAAAAGAAACGATTACACAGATGCATGAACTGTCTTTACGTTTTGCTTTTTCATTCGTTGTTTAATTTTGTTATTGTCAACATGACATGAATCATTTGAACGCCAATTCAAAGAAGAAAAAGGAAGAATCTTGTCAATAAGACATGAGCCGTATGAACTCAGACGTTGTTTGGATTTTTGTAGCGACAATTTTTTTAACGCGTAGGGAAAAACAGATTTTTTCGGGCTTTTCAAAAAAAGTATATAGCATCACTGCAATGTGTAAAAACGGCTTAAGATAAAAACCAAAACAAACGGACACATGTCATTAAACAAAAGGTTTTACAATTTTTTCTACTTTAAATTTTTTTTAAATATGTATTACTAAAATTTCTACAATTAGATGCATAAAAAAAATGATAAAAGCATTTATAAAACTAACAAATGAAATAAAACGCAACAAAGTTTTTTTTATATACGGTTAATTGGATTGTTAATGTATGTTTGTACACGTTTTTAAAAATTTGAATCGTCATACTTACAATTGTAAAAGCCGAGTAATTATATCGAAATTAAATTTGCCAATCACTAAAATAAATACACAGTTATTTAAACGCCAATTTTCAATAATTGCCTTTAAAAAAAGGAAGTGTTAACAATAATTTATAAAAATAAAAACTTATTTTTCTTCAAATCAAACTTTATAATAAATAATTTAACCTAATAAAGGTTAATTTTGTTTTTGTTTCGTTATATGTGTACCATATATGTGTTATAATATTTAATATCAACTCTGCTAAAATATCTTTATTAACAAACCCATATAAAAGCTAAATGCTATGACAACATAAAAAAAAACTTTGTGGCATCCCTTTTTAACATTTATTGACCTGAAAAAGTGATGCCCATTTTTTGTGTTTACTGAAATCTGTGCTTAACAAAAGGAAATAAGTAACATTATTGATTACTAATTAAATAAAGATAAATTTATTTTAAAAATTTTTAACATTTTACAAGATTTCTTTCATTGTTTCTTCGAAAATCAATAAAATAATTTTAAGGCCGTTTTTACACCTAGCATTACTGACAATACACAAATTTTTTCTTTCACCTTCTTCTTCTAATATCTTCCTATTTTTTCTGTGACTGCCATATTTTTCTAAAATGGCGCTTTGATACAAGACGAAGTAAAAAATAGTGCATAAATTTTTAAAAAAATAACAACGAAATTGCTAATAAAATAAAAAAATATTTACATAATTGTCAAGTGTAAATAATATTTAATATATAAGAATGAAAAAATCTAAAAAAAATCACGATTTAATATGGAAATTTCAATAGCAAAAAATGACAATTAAAAGTGATAGACGTGATTGATGATAGACAATTTAACAAGAACGCGATACACATACATACACAAACACCTACAATATAAAAAAGACCCCAAAAAATAAAAAAACTAAACGAAAAAGAGGAGGACAAGTACAATTTTCATTTATGTAGTAGAAGAAAAACGTCAAAAAAAAGTTTTATAGTAAGAAAAATTTACAAAAAAAAAATAAGAGCCAAGACGGCGGGCAGGTTATTGTTAAAATATCTAATATCTTATTTCTCTTATAAAATTTGGGTGGCAATATTTTAAAAATATTAAAATAGGTGAGTCCAGAAAAATTTTTTCTATAATTTTATGTAATGATGAAATTTTTCTTATTCAATGTTGTGTTTTTTATGTTTTTTGTTTTTAGTTCTTCTGAGTGTAGTGTGTATATATATTTTGTTAAGAAAGCGTGAGTCACCATGGACCCAAATTCGAGTCCCTGGCCTTATGCCTACAATCGTATAGTACCAACGGCAAGTAGTACAACATCAGCGGAAGACTTTCAGCATCCGCATTTGGCCTCCAGTGCCCAATCTTTATTACTACAGGCTGCTCATTCTAATATTGCGGCTAATATTGCAGCCGGTGGCGGCAGTTTTGTATCACCATCACCCATTAGTGGCTACAATCCAGTTTTTCAACAAATCTATCATCATGCGGCCGCTGCCAGTGCTGTACAACCAAAACCTGCCCACTATGCCTCGTCGGCTGTTAATACACCACATCGCCAATTACAAATACCCGCCACATTGGATAAACAATTGACCTCATTCCAAAATCAAGCTGCTATTGCAGCGGTTTCTTCGGCCGCTGCTGCTGTAGTCAATAATGCTGCAGCCGCGACAAATTATTATGGTGAGAATTCATCATCAAGTGGTGCTTCACCCTCGCCCACCACCTCAACCATAACGCCGACCACCTTAAGTTGGAATACTCCAACCATGATATCAAATACTTTCTTGGCCATGCAACAACAACAACAACAGCAACAACAAGCTCAGCAACAGCAACAACAAAGCCAACAGCAACAGCAGCATCAGCAACAACAACAGCTTAATCTAGCTGCGGATAAGGTGGTGAGTAGTAGTATGTAGTCAGAGTTTAAGTTAAAAACAAAATCGTGTATGAACAAATTCCATCTTAAGACATATACCTATAAAACATATATATATATATATATATATATATATATATATATATATATATATATATATATATATATATATTAACTCATATACCTACTTTTAAACAAAAATGCAAAACGTCTTCGTATCACTTCATCCATTTTTTTTTTTTTATATTTTATTTATTTTCTTACAATTTCACTGAACTATTTTTATTTTCAAACTATTGATCATATCCAAAACAATTGTCTAATAAAACATCTTAAATAGAGAACAGTAGAGTATAGAATGTAGAATTGAAAGAAAAAATTGATGTGTATGTACACGATATAATGTACAAACATACATATTTTCGAATATATCCTAATACCTACCCATAATTATTATGTGAAAAACGTTTTAAACAATTTCTCAAAATGGTCAATTGAAAATTGGCAACAAACTTATTAGTTTTTTGCGACTATGCACTAGTTGGAAGATAACATAGTTTGTACATAGTTTTGGCGAGTACTCTAAAATTATTGAAAACTGAAACAGCTTAAATTCATGCTAACACACCACAAGAAGCACAAACGTACACAAAAAAAAGTTAAAGACTAGTGACCTAAAGTTATTCCTCAAAAAGGACACTTTTTGTTTGACATTATGCAAAGGATAGTATTTTAATTTAAAATTTATAAAAAAAACATATTTTTATTTTTTTTTTTTTTTGTTATTTTTTATTTCAAAATTTTATCCATAATAGTGTTTGTTACAACAAATGTCCGATTTCAAGCAAATCCTAAGTTCCCAAAATCAGCTATTGCAAGATTTAAGGATTTATAATAAGATTTGACATTACTTTACATGGTGAGCGACTACTAGTGAGCGATCCGAATATATACTGAATAAAGAAAAAAAATTAACGAATATTATTTTTACCAAGGTAATAGGGTCTAAATTTCTTGCTTGACAAAAATAACATTCATAAATTCATCACTCTGACCAAAGAAATAACTACAACAAAAAAAAATTAACGTTCTAGAGAATGGGAATTAAATTTTTATTTAATAAGACCCCCTTTACATCATGTTTTTGGTCAAGCGTTTATCAACACTTTTGTTGAAGAGAGCTTTTGTTTTCTTTAAAATATTAGATGGTTGCAGCACGTAAAGATGTAAAACTAAAAGAAGCGAACTGACACTAAATTAGTCTAGTAATAGGTTCTTTGGTGGTAGTGATCTGTCCTAGTTCTAACACTTTATTTCAATGAGACCTATCACTTTTACATGGGGTTGTCAAAGGGAAGTGTTCCCAATAAAAAATATTCTTGTTTTGCGAAGCACTAATAGTTAACAGTAAGCGTACATTTATTCGCTACGCAATCAGACACAGAGATGCAGAAAGGTAAGCGAACGATTTCTTAACAATTTAAAAAAAATATAACATTTGAAGAGCTATGACATTCCCTTACTACGAAGCAGCTTTGTAAAAAGAATATTAAATAATAACGGTAACAACAAAAAATTCAGTGCGTTAAGGTAATCGTTACGCTTACGAATTTTCGCATTTCTCCCTTACAAACCTGCTTCGTTGGAAGCTCCTTTTTTTATTGTGTTAATTGACACCTTACAGCTACCATTTGACCGGTCACACATCAATTCTCAATGAACGTGTTTAGTTTAACTTACTACAATGCTAGTCCTTCAATAAAATTCCTGTAAACAGGTCCTAGAACCAATTTTAAGAATCAACTTTTACAAAGTAGTCTCTATTTTATAAAGGCTTACAACTGAACAACTACCTGCCCAATCATGTAAAATTGGAACAACATATAAAGTTATTTAAAAAACATATTCATCATTATTTCGGTTGTCGTTGTCGTAATCGATCAAGTCTTTTTTGTAATAGAGTATAAATTACACTGCAGTGAGAAATTACGACTCTTCTAAATATTATGTACCGCCACAACCCTGTAAATACAAAATTGTGACTCTACCAAAAATATGATACCATCACAACACTGTAGATACAAAATTACAACCTTAGTTTTTTAATACCGTTTTTAAATAAGATTCAACACAGGTACAACACCCTAAATACAAATATACGACTTTAGTTTTTTAAAGTCGCATTTACCATAAAACTATACCGCTACAACACTGTTAATATATACAAAAATTAAACCTTTATTTCCTAATACCGTGTTTTATAATAATTCTATACCGCTACAACGCTGTATATACAAAAATTTTGTCTTATTAATTTTATAGTGTCGTATTAAAATGAAAACACAAAAACTATTTTAGGTTTGAAAATACAATACAAATTTTTGATTGTATATTTAGCGAATTTATATTTGTAACAATATAGAAAATATGAATCGGAGGACGGTTGTGACTACGTTGTAAATTCGTGAATCCAACATTGTAAATTTAAATTTACAGTACTGTGACAACACCAAAAAGAAGAGTCGGAAGACGCACATTTGGCGTTATCATTTTAATATTGTGACAACATTGTAAATTTGGTTAACAGTACGTTGTATTGATGTTGATAGTACCCCCTGCAACGTCGGCACAGCGTCGTGGTGATTGTCTTTTTCTGCCTGGGTGGTTGTGTGTTAATTTAATCCCTTACAAAAAACGACTTGAGCGATTACGACAACGACAACTGGAATAAGGCTACTATTTAAAACATAATAAATATAACAATTCTGAAAAATTTATAGACAAACTTTAATGAAATAGATTTGAAAAGTATTTTTAATACTAATAAAGAAATTATAATAATAATAATATGTAATCTTAATGATATGCATCACATAACCGGTGAACACTGAGCCTGTTTCAAAAACAGTTAATAAATAAATAGAAAATCCCTTTTTAAATTTTCTATACACAAAAATTTATTAAATACAAAATTTAGTAAATTAAAAAATCTGATACAAAAAGTATTAAAATACGTTTTCCCTTTTTGTTGTTACATTTATATGTATATCATTTAAGTGATTTGTTCTCCTTTTTTTTTGTTCTCATTCTATTTTCACAACTGATAGGACCAGTATGTTGGGGTAATTGACACAAATTTCCAGCAGGAAAGTTTATAAAGAATGCTTCTGAAAAGAAGAGGGAATAAAGTCCTTTCGAACGCTTTTATTTTAAAATTTTTTTAAAAAAATTGTCATTTGTTAGAAGCAAATATTTTTTTAGCATTTACACGTAATATGCAGTATTTGCATTTTGCAGTAGGGAATTTAACAAGTACTCCGTTAAATAAACAACCATAGCTTTAGTATTATGTACAACAAAATCGTGTGGTGGCAATTGAAAAATTTCTCAATATGTCCGATATAAAATGCGCTCGCAAAATTTTTGAATTAAATTTCGTTTGATAAATAAAGTACAGATAGTCTACTCATTATTGGTTTGGCCTACCGACCATTTAAAAAAAGAGTAAGGTTTGGGGTATATATATTTTGAATTCCCCCATTTCTGAATATAAAACCAGTTTCACGAAATTTTTTTATGGCATCTGAAATATTAAGCATTAGTTTTGCTCCATATCAACTATTTTAAAGTTTATTAATAATTGTTTTGTTCTACAAAAGGAACAATTCAATAAAGTACTTTTTACTTCTAAGTGCCAAAAGCAGTGATGAAAATACAAAATAGTTCTATCGGGTATAGTTTCAGAAAACTTCATGTAAACCTTCATTGTCTTTTTCTCCTCTAAGATTGTTGGCATATGCGCCAAAACAATAATGAGCTGCCGAGATAGCAACTGATATCAATTTCAGTTGTCAAATTTTAAATACTTTAAGTTTTGGTTATATAGGTTTTTTAAGTTGGATAAAGGAAAGGAGCCAAAAGCTAAAAATTAGTTCATCTTTTTTTCTTTTTTTTACTTAAAAATTTGACTTACTAGTCCAACAAATGGAACTAATTGCCTGTTCGTCGATAACAAATGAAGACTTTGTTCGCTTAAATTATATTTAAAACAAAAACAAATTATAAAATATTTATAAAAGTTTAGCGAATGAAGTCTTTATTCGTTATCGACGAACAAGCCATAAATGTACCCTTTAAAAACTTAACAGTCTTAATATTATAGGTTCCCCAAAATAAGCCTCAGCATCTTTGAAAAAATACCCTAAAGCTAGAAAATATGAATAAATTAAGTAAATAATCAGGTTCGAGGTCTGTGTAATAATCTTTTATTTTATTTATTTATTTTTCAATATTTCGCCTACCATCGGTAAAGGCCGTTACACACTATCCCACAAAGTCTTACGTATTTTATGAAAATGTTTCCCTGATCGAATTATTGTTTATAAAACAATAAAAGTTTAGAAAACAATAACAACTTATCATGACAGGGCTGCATTTTTATAAAATACGTAAGACTTTGTGGGATAGTGTGTAACGGCCTTAAGCATCATCAGGAAAATCTTTACACAAAACAGAATAAATTTATTTTATTATTGTGACAGAATATAAGGATAACACGACAAAAACAAAAAACAATGAGTAACAATAATTTGTTTATAAGTACAGACAGACGGTGATTCAAGCGGAATACAATTGTCTCTTAATAGTCGCCCTACAGATGCCACGTTTCACTCCTTTTTCTTGGTCATCAAAACAATAAATATACAGAACTAATCATGTATTTCCCATTTTTTTATTAAATTTCAATTTCGATTTATTGCAGGTAATATAAAAGCCTCATTAGGCCAAAAACTATCTTACAAAGAAATATACCTGAATTAATACTAAAAATATCTAAATTTAGAATTTAACTTAAATTTCCCTAGGTCCCAAACCGAAATAAATATATATCAATTTATATATGTACACATACACAATGCACATATACATATATACAAGGGTAGAATTAAATAGAAAATATTAAAAGACAATCGATCCCAAAATAAATAAGCAAGATTACGTTATAAATCAAATATAATAAATTGTTCATTACAAGTTCTGAAGAACAGCCAACACTTTCATTTATTTGCCATAATTGCTTACATATTTTCGGTTGCCCATCTGTCACACGGCAACTGACAAATGTTGCCTTACCTAATATGTATAAATTTGTATGTCAGTTGCGTATACATAATAAAGTATAGTCGGTCAAGCCAGATCATATTATACTCTACATCTTAACGAAATTTAATCGTCTTTAAGTGACAACAAAATTAAAAAATTTGACTAGTTCTTTGGATAAAGAGGAGGCGGTAAACGTGGTATATATTAGACGCTATATAAGAGATATATGTTTGTTGTTGCCACTCTTTACTATTTTTCAGCTCGGTCTCTTGTTCCTAAACATCAGCTAAGTTTGTCCAAAAGACATGTCCTTTAGGAATTACTGACAGTTCCATCTGTAAAAGCTCGGCTGCAGCCTGTTCAATCGGGGCCAAACTTATTTCCTTTGACGTTTCTCCGTCAATGGTAGTATATATATTTTTTATTGAGCCTTCAAACGTTCCAACACTCGTTGCCAAAACTGTTAAGTTTTTCTGAGATACGCTTCCACGTAGCTTCTGTGCTGGGTTTTGTTTTTCCAAAAGACCGAACACCACGAGAAATTCGACTATTATTATCCATTTCATGGATTAAAAGTTCAAACTGTTTTCGGTTGTTATTTTTACAATTTTTAAACCTGAACTTAAAGAAATAAAAACATAAACTTAAAAACAACCTAGCCAGCAAAATAATCGGACGTAGTTCAGAAATTTTGGCTTTTTGTCGAAATCTAATGAAAAAGGCATGGGAAGTTCTGATGTGTTAGCCGAGATTTGTTTGCTTTCTAACTGGTAGCTCAAAGAAATAATTTTATTGCAAAATATGTACATAATTATAAATTTTACACGTACGTACCTTTTTTAAGGTTTTTTATCTTGAACAAATAAAATTATTTTCAACTGAATGACAATTGTCATTATTTAAAAAAAAAAATAAGTCTCGGTAGACAAATCTGAATGAATTCCGTCGGAATTCTATTGGACGTATCTGTGCATAAATTCCCCCCGATATATTCATGCGAAATCGATCAGAAATCGGCCAGACAGTAAGTATATTCAATGTCTGACGAAGTCTCGAAGAATGAAGTCAGACATTTGCACGAAATGTCTGATTCAGACAATTTCGAAGTATTTAGCTGGCTGGGAAGCATTTAAAAAAAAAATTACTTATTTTTCTTGTCGTCTTCTTTAAAAAATTTTAGTAGCAACTACAAGTTTGCGGTTGCCAATAAGTTAAGAATATGGCAACTGAAGTAACAAGCTGCTAGTTGACAGTTGCCACACGTTATATAAATTTGGCAACTGAAAGAACAATGCCAGTGGTGTTGCTATCGAAAGAAGGTGGTTTTTAGGCACAAAAGCCTATTCCGGAAAGAAGTTTTTATGGGAGCTATGTAAAATTATGGGCTAATTTCAAATATATTCAATAGACTTGGTCCTTATACACACACCAAATTTCATCAAATAATCTCGATTATTGCGCATAACGTTTACATGGACAGCCGACCGGATTGGCGGACAAATATCGTCAGATCGATTTAGAAGTGATTCTGGTATACTAGGACCCATATTTGTATGTCTTACCCACATCAGCACAAACGCATAGTAACTCCTATTGTGTATATAAAAAATTTAAAATCAATTGTGCAAAACTATTTTAAAGATTGGGTTTAATCTTCATTCTTTTAATTCAGATCCTAGGTTTCAAATAATGTTTCTTAAGCATGTTTCTAAATAATTTTTTTTTACGAAATCCTGGACTTCGCAAAAGTGTCCTACAAAAACATTATTCATAACCGTTTAAGGGGTTTGTTTGCTCAATGATTTACTTTCATATCAGAATCCTAAATGATTTTTAAGAAATTATGTTTATAAATCTTATTATATCGTTTAAAATACCACGTTTATGTTTAATTTTAAATTATGTTTAAGGATCGCTTAATAAATTAAATCCGAGAGCTTTAATAAAGTTTGCAAACTTTTTTAACGCTTTGCTAATAAATTAAATTAAGCAATATTTTTACCATAAAATCCTTTCGGTATCCTAAGTACATATTGCATTTTTACCTATGTATTTTTATGTGTACATATATTAAATTAAAACATTTGTTGGCTGTATACATACTACATGACCACCATACAACACATACGATACGAATGTGTATCAAACAAACAATCAAACAACCAACATATATCACATTGTTATCTAAAATAATACCAAAAGAAGAATACACTTGGAATTATAATTTAGCATTTATGACAATAAACCATAGAGTACAATAACAACAACAACAACAAAACTAAATAAATTGAAAGAAATAGCAGATGAACAAGACGACACAGGAGTAGTAACATATTTGGGGGTGGTTAGAAGAGTGGGGGGGGGGGGGAGATAGGACAGTATAACACATAGAAATATACATATGTTCTTTGTATTGTCTGCGTTATATACAAACTATTGTATTTGTTATATTACTTGTATATGTAGAATATATATTGTTTGTTACAAAATTCTATTCCTTTACTGTTCTCTAACAATTTACACATGCATACACACGCATTTTGCAAACACCACGCATACATATAAACATATATCAAAAAACACTTACAAATAAACACACGCATTCATTCATAACATAGCCATTGTTGCCAGATTTTTTACAATTTATCGATATTATGAGCATTTTACCAATATAAAAATCAACTATTGACGCTTTTAGAATCAGGATATAGAATTAGGTTCGAAAATTTAATGACAAAGTTTTTAAAAATTCATAAATTTTTTATTAGTTTTCAATATTTAAATTCACAGTTTTCTGCGATAATGGAAAAATTTATTTTTTTTGCACTTATTTCCAATAAGTATCGACAATAACAACTTTTTAGCGAATGTTTTAAAATAAACACATAAATTCGAAAACTTAATTTCTATTTGAAATTTTACAAAATGTTTCCTTAACAGATTTTAATAATTCACTATTATTTTTGAAGTTGAAAAATAATTTATTTTACTTTTATACAAAAAAATTAAAACAGTATTTTCTTTAAATTTTACCAAAAGTTTCAAACAGGTTTGAATTTTCTTCCATTTTTTATCAAAAGTTTGGAAAACACAAATTCCTAAGGATGATTAGAAAAATGTTCGAAAGTTCGAGAAAAGTCTTAAAAGTTATATTTTCGTTTGAATTACAAATTTTGGCTTTGATATTATAATTTTTAAAGAATGTTTTTCATTGTCTAAACATTTTTGAAAATTTTAAATTTTTGAAATTTACTATTTTTAATAAATAATAGTAATGTTACGAACTTCGTTTCGCTAAATACTCGCCTATTTCATGACATTTGTTCGAATATTTTGCTATTACGTTAAAAAAAAAAACGTAAAAAAACACATAAAATTAAACAAAAAATATTAATTAAAAAAAAAAAACGTTCTTTAACCCAAAATATTATGATATCCCAGGCAGAAAAAGACAATCACCACGACGCTGTGCCGACGTTGCAGGGGGTACTATCAACATCAATACAACGCACTGTTTACCAAATTTACAATGTTGTCACAATATTAAAATGATAACGCCAAATGTGCGTCTTCCGACTCTTCTTTTTGGTGTTGTCACAGTACTGTAAATTTAAATTTACAATGTTGGATTCACGAATTTACAACGTAGTCACAACCATCTTCCGACTCTTATTTTCAATATTGTTACAAATATAAATTCGCTACATAAACAAGCAAAAATTTGTATATTTTCTAACCTAAAATAGTTTTTGTGTTTTCATTTTAATACGACACTATTAAATTAATAAGACTAAATTTTATTAGAAAATAAAGGTTTAATTCTTGTATATACAGTGTTGTAGCGGTATAGTTTTATCGTAAATACGACTTCAAAAAACTATAGTCGTATATTTGTATTTAGGGTATTGTACCGGTGTTGAATCTTATTTAAAAACGGTTTTAAAAAACTAAGGTTGTAATTTTGTATCTACAGTGTTGTGATGGTACCATATTTTTGGTAGAGTCACAATTTTGTATTTACAGGGTTGTGGCGGTACATAATGTTTAGAAGAGTCGTAATTTCTGCCTGGGATCTTATGAGTCGATAAAATATTGGGTCGGATTAGTTGCAAATATTTAAATTTTATATTCGCAACTTCACTTATAAATAAAATAATCTGTTATTTTTTTTTTTAATTTTAATTACCCAAAAAAATGTTTACTATTTTAAAGCATTTTCAAAAATTTGACAATTTGGTTGTACACGGAATGCAGGTTATCAGGTTATATGGTTATTTATTTATATTAATAATAACAAAAAATATTTTTTTGTATAGATATTTTGATGCTTTTAATAAAGCTACACAACCATATAACCTGATAAACCGCCTTTCGTGAACAATCCAATTAATGATAAATTTGCGTTTTTTTATAAGTTGCAAAATTTGAAATTTAAAAAAATTTTTTTTTTAATGTACAGTTTATCTCTGTTTTGAATTTTTAAAACTAATTGTCTTTTAATAAAAACATATTTTTTTTTAAAAAGCTTGCAATTTAAAATTAATTTGAAAGATAAAGGGCACTTTATTTTATTATTTTTTTTTTAATTTCTTAAGAAATCTTTAAAAAAAATTTTTTTATACAAATTTATTTAAAAAATATTTAAAATTTTGATGTTAATATATGTATAAATAGAGTATCTGAATTTTAAATTTTCGAACTTAATTTAAAATTTTCAAAAAAAAAAAAACTTTAATGGTCTGGTTTCGTCGATCTTTTTAAAGAATACATATGGCTAATTCCAAAGTGTTGAACGTGACAGTCGTACGCATCAAAAATGCAATAACATTTTTAGCAAAAAAATATTTTTACGTTTTCTTAACCCTTAAATTATATCACTAAGAAAGCACTGTTATCTATGCTAAAGTTTATGGAGGGCGCGATTTTAGGTAAAAGATAATGGCAAAAGAAGTAGAGGTTCGAACGTAAAAAAACAGAAGTAGTTTTTGTGGCCATGTATAAAAAGGCGTAATTCAGCGAAACCTGGCACAATTTTTTAGTCAAACTACTTTCAGAATTTAACGTATCAATGTAACATTAAAATGTCTTGGTTTGATTCCAAAATCTTCTGTATTTTCTTTTTTTTTTTTAAGCCAAAATCGTGACATTTCGAACGTGAAATTTTTTCCGTAATAATTTAACTGAATAATGATCAAAATAAAATAAAAATGTACCGTTAAGCCAAATAACATATTTCTCTTTGAACTCTTCCTTAGATTACAGACCATGTAAGAAAATTCTTTTGGAATAATTTTTATCAAATATCACCTCTTTTAAGAAAGATAAATATTAAAGAAAACATACAATAAAACATTCTCACATATAAGAAATTATGTTTGCAAAACTTTGCAGTCTGATTGTTCATCTAAGTGAACGAATTTATGAGTAAATTTATAAAATTAGTAAAATCTTAATCAAACTTATTGTGTTTGGCGTATTTGAAATACGCCTACGACTGTTTGGTAATAGATTAAAGAGAACGTGAAATTTTTCTTTTAATCTATTACCAAACTGTGTAGGCGTATCTTAAATACGCCAAACACAATAAGGGTGAATATTTCTCTATTACAATATCGTAAAGTAATCAGCTTTTAATAATTTTTAAATTTTCGGTCACGGTGGACCTTTTGACGGAAATGCCCATATATAAAATTAAAGCTACAATATTTGTAAAAAAAATAGCACTGAAAATATCTAATTATCAACGAAAAGAACATACAGCCGTTGTAAGGATTTTTAAACAGAATTAATCGTTTTAAACTAGTTTTATCTGGCAACTATGGTTTTTAACATACGTAGCATTTACCATATATCTTTAACATTACTTTACATTACATACATTTATTTATATACATACAATTATATACTCTTACATAAATACAGTTACATACATATTTTAACCATATACATTTAATTGTATATATTTTTCTCTATATATTTATTACTTTTGTTTTTTACTTTTTATATGAAAATTTAAAAAAAAAAAATTAAACAAAATAAATAAATTTCTTGAAAAAATATCTTAAAACAAAAACTCTAAACACAAAAACAAATCTCTTTACACACCTCTTCCTCAAACTCAACTTAAAAATTCAAAAAATCTTCTCCTCCTTTTTGTTAACAAAAACAAAAAATATGAAAATATTAAACAAACCAAACTTTAAATAAAAAAAAAACAAAAAAATCCATTGAGTAGCAAATCAAACAAGAAAATACACAATGTACTAAGGCTCAAGTAAAAGCCTACAATGATTTGTTATACCTCACACAATTACAACAACAGCAACAACAGCAGCAGCAACATCAACAACAACAACAACAGCAACAGCAGGAGGAAGAGGAAACGACATATTATACCATAGATGGTAAACATTATAAAATTGTACGTAAATCTCAGCAACAAATACAACCACAGCAACAACAGCAAGTGTTGCAAATAGAGCAACAACATCCTAGTCCAGCTTCTTCGACCACCACCCAACAACAATATCCCGTTTATGCCAGTCCAGCTTTAAGTTCGACTGGCAATTCATCGCCAGCCTTACACAATGCTAATGTTAATAATGCCACCACCCCACCGCAAGTAATTGTTTATAAAACAACTACTGCAGCGTCCGCCGAGTCGCCTATACGTCGTACAAGTCATGTTGCAAACGCTGGTTCGCCTGCAGCATCTTCAAATACAGTTGCCTATTCCTCTGTGATACAAAGTACTTTGCAGCAACAGCAATTGCAGCACCAACACCAGCAGCAGCAACAACAGCAGCAGCACCAGCATCAATTGAATTTATGGAAAATCGAAGATGCTGGCAATCAGGAAGAAGATGTTAAGAATGTTTTACAATTACAGGTTAAACAAGAGCATCAAAATATGGATTATCATACACAAGTGGGAATTGTTGGTAGCGGCAATGTTGTTATGAGTGATAATTTGATATTTAATTTACCACCCGGCTTGGAAATCAAGCAAACGGGTATAAATGTTTGTAATAACAATAATACACAGCATTCGCCCACTGTTTTACAACATACACAGCAGCAACATCAACAACAGCAACAACAACAGTTGTTAGCTCAGCAACAGCAACAACATTTATACAATGAACAAAAGTTGCAGCAACAACAACAACAACCAGATAATAAACGTCGCCAGCATATGATTGCTAACATGTTAATGTCTCCTTCTCACACCACCAACCACAACAACACCACGAATGCTACGAACAATAATTCAAATAATAACACTTCGTCTAATACATCTTCGTCGTCTTCCCATCATCACCATTCTTCGGCCACAACGTCACAGATTCAAATAAATTCTAAGGTTTGTATTTTATTATTATTTTTTTTTTTTTTTTTTTTTTTTAATTTTTCATGAAAAACAATACAAAATTGTTTTAATTTTTTTTTTAACAACACAAATTTTTTTGGTTTTAAATTTTTTTATCTTTTTAAATTATTATTTGGCTACATCATTTTTCATTTAATTGTAAAATTTCTTTATAAAAAAACAATTTTATTTTAAAAATTTTACATGAAATTTTGTAAAAATTGCTTGGGATATCTTTGCCCTAAATTGCCAAGTTGCATGCATATAGAAAGTTTTCTTGTGCAAATATAGGAAATTAAAGAGAGAAATTAAAATGAAAACCGTTTTCATTCTCATATCTTCTCTAGCCCTTATGTATTGAGATACTTGAGCAAGAATACTTTTAATAGGTAAATTGTGTATAATTTAATAGTTAAAGCACAAAATTAAACACTTCTTTAATATATTTTTAGTAAAATGTGCTCTTTGTTATAGAAAATAAAACTCCTCCGTTATCTAATAAAGTTCAAACTACTTGTTGATCCCTATTTTTTTTTTTTTTATTTACATATACTAACTAAACGTTTTATGTAAATCAAAAAAATCAAGTTGGTTTGTTCCAAATACATACAATCTTCTTCTCTTTCAGACATGCCCCAAAAATTTGATTAAATATTAGAATTTTCGAACACTCTGTAAAATGTTTTATTTTTAATACCAAAATTTAAGAAAATTTTTTTTTTTTTTTTTTTTTTTTTTTAATTGTAAAAAAATACATCATTAGGATATCATTACTTACAACATTTTTGCTCTATCGCTCATAATCTCTAATGTTGATTTAGCGATTTTTGGATTCGAATGCAATTCTGTAACGTGCATTGCTAAATTTGGCAATGCCATAAAAATTTAATTAGTTGCAATTTTAGCTTACAATGTCATTGCTAAAGTGTTTAAATTTGTATTCTCTAAGGCAATTTATCGATCGAGATTTAGCTTTAGCTAAGTGAATTACAGAATAAGGCTGCAGGTTCAACTTTGAATTTTGTTGTTGAAGTGTGTAAAAAACTTACTAATCTCGCATGCCTTTCTATTCGCCTACAAAAATTAATAGTCACGTATCTTTTTCAGACAAAAAAGTCGTAAGAAAAATGTCTTAATTCGAAATGAATTAAAAGGAGAACACTTTTCAATTAAATAATTTTATAACGTATATTATTGGTATAGACCGATTTAACCTCTTTTTAACATAAAATTAACGTTATGAAACCAAATTTTATTGACCATGAAGCAAACATGAATTCTAGGAAACATGTCCAACAAAGTTACCATTTGAATACTGTTGTGTGAGTCTTATAGTGCAAAAACCCACATCCCGAAATATCTATGTATATAGACTTATTTGTTATCTTTTAAGTGTCTAAATAAAGCAGTGATAGGCAAATTTTCTATTTTCACGATATAAAATTCTCTCTGCTCATTGTTTCCAACTGAAATTAGAAAACATTTACTTCTTTCCAGTAAGGGTATTCATTTCAGTTTTTTTATTTGTAGGAAAAATGGAAAAATGTAATTTTTGTTACAACAACCACAAGAAAAAAAATTCCACCAAAAGTTACATTTTTATCAATCTATAACCAAGTATAAAAAAATCAGGATAAAAAGATGTAATTTTAGTTACATTATTTCAAAGATAACTTCTTTCTCGTTTAATCTTTCAAAAAGAAAAATTCTTATTAAGAATGTGTGCAATGAAAAAAGTTATTCAGGTATGTGATGAAAAACGATCGTTTTCAAAATTATAGTTTTTAGCAGGTGTGATGAATTTCGACCGATTTTAAAATCCATTTCTGAAGTAAAGTCTTTATTTTTTGTACAAAATACAGTTTAATTAATATATTTAATAAAGAATTTAACAGAATATATAAATGAAAACGGAGGAAAATGTATTAGAAATCAATTTTTAAAGATACCGAAAACGATATTATCGTTTTCAAATCGTTTTGTTTTCAAAATCGTTTTCCATCACATACCTGATTAATATAGAATTAAAAAAAAAAAGAAATGGGGTCCAAAAATGGACAGAAACTGAGGTTAATAAAATACTCGACTTTTTGGCAGACAATTGCCATTTTGAGGTAATTTTGTAGTCGAATATTATAATGAAAATGACACCATTCACTTCGTTTTAAATTGAATAATCAGTTAATTCACTTTTAACACTTTTATTCAACATCTTGAAAAATATCAATTACTTCCACGAATTATTTGACAGATTTTTTTGACAGTTTGTACTTTTTACAAAAAAATAAAAAAAATAAAAAACCCCCCGATCACCTCAATAAGAGTGTAATTTTTCTTTTTTCCATTTTTCCAACCAAAAAAAAAATTGAAATGAATACCCTTAGTTTTATAAAAACTAACAGCAGAAAAGAAAAAGTTTAAATGTTTATTATAAGGGTATTCACGTCACAAGTTGCACCCTTGCAAAAAAGCAAAAGTGCAAAAACATAACAACAACCACAAAGACAATTATTTACCCACAACTTATTGTCTGTGTGGTTGTTGTTATATTTGTGCACTTTTGTTTTTTTGCTAGGGTGCAACTTGTGACGTGAATACCCTTTATGTTTCTTTGAAGCAACAGTTTTTGGTTCAAAATTTAAACCTTTGCGAAAGGCTTCTGTTGTAAAAATAAACATCAACTGTAGAAAAGGCTTTTAGTCGTTGCTTTCGGACACTTTTGGTTTGCTGTGATTTCGTGCAATTGAGGTGTAAAATCAAAGAAACAGTTCGTTAAAAAAAAATAATTGTTCTGCTTCTAAAGGTGTGAACACATACCATCAAATATTTTACGTCCTAAACGTAACCCAAGTTTTATAAAAAAAAAAATGCTATTGCAAAACGTTTACTAGATCAATCATCATTATTTAAATTACATCATTCTAAATTACATTATACAATTATCTGCTTACAAATAAAATTGAGTAAATCAATAATAATTGTTAAAAATAAAGTTTACTGGTTACGCTTTTTTTGAATTTTTTTCGTCAAATATTTGTTAGGTCAGAACATACCTTTCTCTATGTTTCCACATGCAAGTAGTGTATACGTATTATCAACGAAAAATCGAGGAAACAGCCGATTAGTTGAAGGTACAAAAATTGTGTGAATGTTAGTGAAAAAGTGTGAGTGTATTGAGTTTTTCGAACTTGCACTTGCACGTGGAAACGGATGGTTAGGTAGCTGCGAAGTCTTCAACAGCAATAGTAAAAAGTTAGTTAAAAGAACACAAAAAGTTTGCCTTGTACATTATTTTGTACTGTTGTTCTATTTACAACAAACATCGGCAAGATATTTTATAATCTTTCTTTTACGAACTGTTTATTTAATTTTACTCATCTTCAGTAAGAAATCAAAGAAATCCAAAACTTTACGAACGTAAAGCCAACATTTAGGCCCTAAATTTGTAAAACGCAAACGCAATGCCAAAAAAACATTGAAAGCAAAAACAATGTTAAAAATGTGTCAAAATTTTGTTGTTGCTTTCTACAGAAATACATACTGCGTTTTAAAATTATCAACGCCACAAGATATGCAGCGTTTAAAATTTAAAAATTCAATATACATTTCTATAGAAAACAACAACAAAATTATGAAATACTTTCGATTTTGTTTTTGCTTTCAATATAATTTTTGTCGTTGCGTTTGCGTTTTACAAATTTAGGGCCTTAAACAGTTGATACATATTTGTTTTCACAGTAGAAGCGATAGCAAAAGTTTAATTTTTGAACAAAAAACTTTTACTTCAAAGCAACAGCATATTAAGGGTATTCACGTCAAAGGTTTACCCTTGCAAAAAAGCAAAAGTGCAGAAACATAACAACAACCACATAGACAATTATTTACGCACAACAAATTGTCTGTGTGGTTGTTATATTTTTGCACTTTTGCTTTTTTGCAAGGGTGCAACTTGTGACGTGAATACCCTTATTAATTGAAACTTTTGCTTTTCTGTTGACAATTTTTTATAGACTGGAAACTGTTGCTTTGATTTCGCTTTGCAATGGTACAAAGTTGAAATAAAACTGAACAAAAGCAAAAAATTAAAAGAAAGTTTTTTTATTAATTCTGTAAAGAAAATTTTCTGCAGTCGAAAATATCATAGTGTTGGTGTGTTGCCCATCACTGATTAAAGGTCAATAACAATTTTTACAATTTCATTCTTAATTCATTTAAGCTAATGAACGTTAACAATTTCATTCCTTATTAATTTTAGCTAATGAAGGCTGAAATGTATATTATCAAAAAATATTGAAAAACTTTTTCCAAATCTTACAAGTTCTAAATGCTAAAAAATTTAACTTTTTTTATAAATTAAACGGAGCTTTATTGCAATATTTCAAAACAAATATTAAAAAAAAATCTCTTAAGAAAATCCTAAGACCTTTTCTCTGCCAGTATTTTAATATAATTTTGTTTTCTAATAATTAAACAATATTTTTCACTGTCTTTCTCTTTTAAATGACCGCAATTTTAGTGTTTAGTATGCTTGTATATAAATATTTCCTTAAATTTAAAATCAAAATACAAAAATTAAAGAAAAAATTAAATGAAAAATAATATAAATTATTAAAAATATTTAAATTTATTTAAAGATTTTTTTCACATATACAATCATCTTCCTCTATTATGTGTGTTAAAGTTGTTTTCTGGTTTGTTTATTGATAAAAATAAAATTAATTTTGATTTTTTTCTACCGAATTTTAACATAAAAAGGGTAACGGTGTTTTGACTATTAAAAAAATTTTTTTTTAATATTTAAAAAATATATTTTCTTTTATAAAAGACAACAAAATAAAACACTTAAATTTAATTTTAGTTATAAATACTTAACAAATTTATAAAATTACACTTTAATACAATTCTAATACTACTTTTATTTTCTTATTCTGTTGTTGGTTGTTGTAATTTAATTTCTTCTTTAAAAAAAACTAACCTCTCTTTTTTTTCTTTATTATTACTAAACATTATTAACTTTTAACTATATGTTTAATATAAATTTAAATAATTAAAAACAAGAAAATATGTATAGAAAAAAACTTATTTGAACCTGTGACGTTTCCAAAAAAATTAAAAACTTATGTAAAAAAGTATGCGATGTTGAGGAAGATGAGCGTAAGAAATATTAAAAAAATCATATAAATAAATATTTAAATATTTAAAAACCACTTTTAAATAAAAAAAAAAACTAAAATTATTAAAGTTTTTTCTATAAAAAAAAACAAAATTATTGATACATTTATCTATTTATTGCAGGCTCAAGAGGAAAAACATCAACAACAGCAGCAACAGTTGGTGGTAACGAAATCCACAAAAACACCACGGAAGAGACAGCCAAAAAAGACGCTTATAACAAACGATTATGAATCGGAACAAAGTCCCCAACAGCAGCAGCAGCAGCAAGAAACTTCGACGGCAAGTCATCACCAACAGCAGCAGCAACAGCATGTGCAACAACAGCAGCAGCAGCAACAACAGCAGCAACAACAATCTACTTATTATGATTTTAATAATAAATGGAATACCACTGTATTGAAAACAGAAAATAATACAACAACACCAGCGGTACAAGTGCCAGCTATAAATATACCAACATACGTAAATCCTCATACGCAACAACATGCCCAGCAGCAACAGCAGCAACAACAACAGCAGCAACAACAACAGCAACAACAACAACAGCAGCAGCAACAACAACAACAGCAGCAACAACAAACGGTGGCACATCAACAGCAACAACAGCAGCAAGTACCACAGCCAGCTCACATGCAGTCATCACAGGCCCAATCACACTTGACTAATCTGACATCGTATTATCCAAATTTCACACAACAAATTGCCTCACAATACACAGCTTGTATGCAACAAACAGCTGCCGCAGCCGGAGCTATTCAGCACACTCTTTACAATCTCAATCAGCAGCAACAGCAGACAGCTGCTGCGACGGCTTCATCGACCGCTGCAACTCACCAACAGCAACAACAGCAGCAGCAACAGCAGCAGGAGGAACAGCAACAGCAGACCGCTCAGGAAGCCGCCTCCAATAAAGTGATCGTACCGAATATTGAGGAGGAATTGGAATTCCTGTCAGACACAACACCTAAACAGGGCTATGCTAGTGCCAGTGATACAGCAACCGCAAATCGTAATGTGACTTCCTCTGTAAAGCCTACCAATATTGGCATTTACAATCCCAATAGTACAGGCGGTGATGTGGCTGCTTCGAAAGGCGGCGCAAAGTCCAATGCAACAGCTGCCGGAGGTGCTGGTACAAATTCAAGTGCGGCTAATCATAGTAGTGCTGGTGCTACAGCAGCTGGGGGGACAGCGAATGCGGGCTCGTCTTCAACAACGTATGTGCCTCCGGAAAAGAAGCCAGTGGTGGGCACATCGATTGGCGAGAAGAAGACCCAGTTTATGGACAGTTATTTGAAGTTCTTGCAAGGTGATAGGGAGGAGGATACGGCATCAACGGCGAAAGGCGGACGCAAAAATAATTATCAGAAATCGTCAGGTGGTGCCAGCGGTGGTGGTGGTGGAGGAGGAGGAGGGGGAGGTGGTGGTGGTGGTGGTGGTGGAGGTGGCGGAAAACGTAAGCAACAACAAACGCAACCAACAGCGGAAGAGGCTGCCATAGCAGCTGCTCATATTGCTGCTATGGATGGGCAAGGTGCGCAAGCTGGACAAATGCTAACCGGAGATGATGGCCATCAAATCAAGATCTTATCACAGACACAAATTTTACCCAAAAAACGGCCACATGCACAAATGCAAGCTGCTGCCGCAGCGGCAGCTGCAGCACAAACCTCATCGTCCGGCTCAAATTCACATACAGGTACGTCGGTAATTCAACAGCATCCTCAGCACACGGAACACCAACAACAGCAGCAACAACAACAGCAGCAGCAGCAACATGAGCAATCATTCCGTCCGTATGGACAACATCAACAGCAGCAGCAACAACAACAGCATCATCAACAGCAACAGCATCATCAACAACAACAGCAACAGCAGCAACAACAACAACAATATTGTGCACAATTAGGCTTTGGCTCTTCTGCGGTAGCTGCTGGCTCCAGTCAAGGTATGTTGCTACTTGACCAACAAAATTCTACTAGCCGTAGTTCACTAAATGCTTTCAACAACTCTACTACAGCTCCACATCATAATTCCTCTTCCGCCGCCACTAGTGTACCACACAACAATCATCATCATTTTCTAAATTTTCTCTGGTCCTGGCGTTGAAACAATTGTTAAGAGACAAGAAGAGATAGAAACAAATATTTAGCTAAACATACTCGAAATGATGCGTCCGCTTTTCGTTTTCTCTTTCTCTCATCTCTATCCATATACATATATAAAAAACGTCCTCACTCTCTTATAAATATCTCTCTTGCTCCTTAAAAAACAATGCTCTCATTATCTAAATATCCCAGAGCATCAATATATCTTTTTAAAAGAGTTCCAAACACAAAACAAAAACAAATAATATACAATATTAGAGAAGATTAATTTAAAACAAAACCATGAATGATGTTTCTTTCAAATCTCTTATACAATATAATCCAATCAATTACTCGTTTGATAAAGTTTGTGTACAAAGTAATTATCAATATTTTTTTTTTTATTTATTTTGGTTTCACTTTTTTCAAATTTTTTTTTTTGTTTTAGTTTCTTTTTTTTTTTTTTTGTACAAAAAAATATTAAATTAAATTTTAATTAATTGTTAAAAGAAAAAAAAAACATATAAGATAACAAAAAATTTAACAAAAAAAAAAAAAAAAAAAAAAAAAACGTTGGACAAAAAGTATTTTTTAAATTTTCACTAAATGAAAATAATTTATAGTCAAGTAAATTACTAAAAAAAACAAGCGTAAAAACTTATATTTAAAAAAGCAATCAAAAATAATAAAACTCTTCTATGTAAATGTTGTTTTTATTGTATAAATGGATGGAAACGAATTCTTCCCTTTCAGCCGGAGCATAATGATGATGATGAGTATAACATATTTGTTAATTTAAGAAAATGATGGTGATAAATTAGTGGCTATTAAGGAATTAATGCGGAATATTGGAATTTTGTTGCTGGTTTATGGAGTATTGTTTATAATTTTTATATATTTTTATTAATTATACATAAAACAATTAAAATATTTTTTATTTATATAATTTTTTTATATATATTTATTAACGTTTAAACTCTTTTTTAGCTAGATCAAGTTTTATAACCGAAAAATATTTATAGTCCAACATATCCTAAATTTTGTATATAATTGAAGTCTGAAGTCCTTGAAATGAATTTTATAGTTTTTAAATTTCAAAATTTAAAAAAAAGGAGAAAATTTTTGGGAAGTTATCGTAAATTTCAAATACGAGTTGAACAAGCATTTTTTGTTGAAAAAGCGATTGGAATCGTGTTTGTTATATTTTCAATTTCAATCAGAAGGGGCAAGGGGTAAACTATCGTGTTTTTTGCATGCAAACACTGACGTATTGAATGAAAACTCGAGAGATTTAATGTGTTTGGTTAACCAATATCGATTGCTATCATCTCAAATGACGATACATATCGTTCGATATCGATTGCCATGATACCAAAATTTACAGGGGTGTTCTGGAAATCGATAACGCAAAACGCAAGAATTTGGAAGTTGTTTTTAATACACTTAATCTAATTTTAATAGTTTTTGATATAAAATTTAATAGATAAATATTTGTCATAAAATTCTTTTATTACATTATCGATTCAAGAACACACTTGATAAAAAATTTCGATAAATTTTGCTCGTGATAAGGCCCCAGAGATAAGATGGGACCTATGTTGCTATATGTTAATATCAAATAGAGTATGAAGTAGATTGCTTTTTAAATTCAGCCAGATCGGTCCTTAAATGTCTGATATACAAGCTAAAAAAACAATTACCTTAAACTTTTAAACACAAAACTCTTTTTGAGGTCCCTATATAATTGCTGAACTCTATTAACTAAAAACAAGAAAGAGTGCTTTATTTGGCTTGGCCGAATCTTTGATATTTTCCAACGAGTTAGAATATTTAAGGAGTGAGCTTTTTATGGGGCCTGTAGTCAATTACAGACTAATCATTCCAAATTTTCAGGGGTGTCATAGAAACCGATCTTATAGGTATTGGATTTGAAACCGACAAAAAAAATACGTTGGTGTCATGAAATCCAATGTTGTCGGTTTTTTGTTCGAACTACAATTTGTGTCGGTTTTAGGTGTCACAGAAACCAATGTTATCGGTTTTTTATTGAAAATAAACCAAGCAGCTTAAATTAATCAAGTTGTTAAAAGCTTTGGGGGGTGTGCTGGAAATCGCAAACGCAATACGCAAGAATTTGGAGGCTGTTTATAATACACTTTTAATAAAATTTTTATAATTTTTGTTATAAAATTCTATTTAATAGAAAAATGTTTGTATAATATTTGTCATAAAATTCTTTTATTACAGAAATCTTACTAAAAAACGACTTTTAATATTCTTGCGTTTTTCGTTTGCGATTTCCAGCACACCCCTGTTTATTTTTTATTTTATTTTTTTCAACAGTTAGATTTTTTCCACTGATAGAAGCAAATAAAATTGATTAATTGGTAAAATAGTATTTTTTGCATGTTTCCGGTAGTCTCCGGCAGCGGGCTTCTCATTTTTTCTGCAAACAGCAAATATGCAACAACAGCAGTGGTCATTATATTTATTTATAAAGTTAAACAGCAAATTTGTTTAGATTTTTAATAAATTTAATTTAATTTTTACAAAACAATAAAATTACACAATACCAATGCAATGCAAGTAATAACACCCTGGCATTTCTTTCATGTTTACTGTATTACCACTTCTTATTTTCTTTTCTCTAATTTTCCTTTAATTAAAAACAGATTTTAACAATATTTTAGCACAAAACTCAAAAATTACAAAAATTGCACTTAAAGCTATAAACACATGAGCCAAAACATAAAACAGCTGATTCGAATATCGGTTTTATTTGTATTCGAAAATAACAAATCCGACTTGTTTTCATGACACCAAATGAAACCAATATTGGTTTGCAAAACCGACAATGAGCAAAACCGACTTGGATTCTATGACACCCCTGTTTAATTACTTTGGCAGAACATATTTTACTACAAAAACATTATTCGTTATAGTTTTAGGGTTACTATAGTATTTCCGAGAATGTGCTTTATATGGGGCCTATGGTAAATTATGTACCGATCATCACGAAACTTAAAAGTACGATTTCTAGTCATATTAAACAAGTTTAAACAAAATTTAATGCCAATTTATACATTTTGCCACCTTTAATGTTAGTTTTTGTAACAAAATTATTGTTTTTTTAGAGAGGTTATTCCACATTTGGATTCATAACTCTTTTCTTACTGAATCGATTATGCTAAATTTTAATTTTAAACTGCATAGGATAACTAGAAAGAATTTGACACCAATATTGTTCTTTGTCTTTGAGTCGTTCAAATCGCTTAATCGACTTAGAATTAATCGAGGACCTGGAATATATCGTCGCAGGAATTAAAGAACGCTGTAACTGACAAATCATCAAATATTTACCAGAGCCAAAAAACCTGTACGAAAGAAAGTAGAAAAAAGTTCATATCACAAAAACTATGCAACTTAGGAACATGATTTTAAAAACCTATTTTTATTTTTTCTCGCTTTATATATTGGCTGTAAACATTTCCTCCCGGTGATTCTGCGGCTTACGGCACACGATTTATTTTTCTGATAAAAATGATGCAAAAAAACGTATTTTCAATTTTTTGTCAGTTACAGCCTTCTTTAATTCCTGCGACGATATACTTTATGGAAGTTAGATGATTATTAGATTATTTAAAAAAAAGTTTCTCACAAACTTAGTATACCATCATTCACCACTAGTGTTAAAGGGTATGAAAAACATGATAGTAAAAATTGCCGAGAAAGATTGATAAATAGCCAAATATACATATAATACCCTTTTTCCTTTAGGAAGAAAGGTCTACAACACGAAAATTAGGAGGAGAAATTTTGACGGAAAAATGTTTGTTCATAAGGTTTTAGCAGTACAAACATTTACCAAATAGTTTCATTATTCATCAGATGTCCCTTACAAATATTTTCCAGAAATTATAATTTTTATCAGTGTTTAAATATCGCTCCTTAGTGTTCGGTTCGGTAGATTTGTGAAAAACACAAACGCTAATAGTGTTTGTATAGCAAATCATTAAAAAAATAAAGTTTCACAAAAATAATACTGTTCTTATCCAACTCAACAATAAGAAGAGAACATTTAATTCCGCTCGTACATGTGCGAAAAAAAATTACACAAACAAAACACATGCATAATACAAACACAAGCTATTCGTGCTGTGGTCGTTCATTTCTTCATCAATGTAAAAAAAGTAACATTATAGAACATTAAAATATACACTCTTATTGTGTTTGGCGTATTTAAAATACGCCTACGACTGTTTGGTAATAGAATAAAGGAAATCAGTTCACGCTCTCTTTAATATATTACCAAACAGTCGTAGGCGTATTTTAAATACTCCAAACACAATAAGGGTGCATTTTTGTCTACAGAACCACTACAATTGGTCTGTTTTTTTTAACGAAGAACAGTAGGGTAATTCTGTAACTTTTTAACGACAAAAATTTGTCGTTAAGTAGTAAATTTCAAGTTTTTTTAAATGAAAATTTTCTACCTAACGACAAATTATTGGCGTTAAAAAGTTACAGAATTACCCCACGGAACACTTTATAAATGTTCGGCTCTTTCTTGAAAATAGTTACGAGCGGTATCAGGGGTTGTGTTCGTCTACACAAACACTAAAAAATATATATCGTTCCTGGGTAGAGTTGTTAAATATTCGTATATTTAAAAAACCGGTTTTTGAATATTTTGAAAAAACCGACTTCTGAAAAAATCGGGTTTCCGGTTTTGTAACAAAAAACCGGTTTCGAATAATCGGTTTTTGGGTTTTTTTTTAATTATTTATTTAATACAAAAGTAAAACAAAACAAGCAATTTGTACGTATGTACTTCAGAACTAAAACGTATAATACATGTTTTACATTTTATATAGTAATAATAAAATGTAAGTAAGATGTAAATAGAGATCAGGGGGCAAATTATGGCAGTCGTGATCGAATACTTTTTCGATTCGAAAGCATTTTTATTTCTAATTCTTTCTGTCCATACTAAACGGATCGAAATAAATTTCTTGTGTTGTAAAGCACTTATTTGAGTTTTCACAACACTGAAAAAATAATAACGATTCGTTCAGTATCGACTGAAATAAAATTGCTTTCGAATCGAAAAAGTATTCGATCACGACTGCCATAATTTGCCCCCAGTTTAATTAACAAAAAAATTATTTGTTCTGATGTGCGTAACTCTTAAAAAATATTGGTCCTAGACCCACCTCTTAGTATGCCGATCGGCTGGTTGTCTGTCCATGTAAAATACAGGTCAAAATTTTGATGATTTTGATTAAATACATACGTTTCAGTTGTCAGAAGGACAGATCCTATATTTGATAAAGCCCCCATACAAACTTCGTTCCGGAATAGTATTTGTGCCCATCTTATTGTGTTGGTAATTAGATTAAAGTTGACTCAAAAATATTTTATTGCAACATTAATCGCCTCAAATGATTTGGGGGCATTCGATTTTTCAACTTTGTTTTATAGAGGACAATACTGCAAAATACTTTCACTAACCGTTGAGATTGCGTTAATTGTCAGTTAAGCCATGTAAAGCAGATCTAATTAAGAAAATCTTTACAACTCATCATTAGCAGTTTTTTAATTCCAACTCAACTGAGTTGAGCTGGAAACCAGAAACCAAAGCCAAAGTCAGAACTGTCGTGTTTTCCTGCAAGTTCAATAGCTTTGTACTGTGATGAATAAGTTTTGTATGATGACATCAATTACACTGGTTTACAGCCAAAAAATACCAAGAACACCACATGCCTAGATAAGTTAATTTGGACCTCCTGAAAACGAAAATCGCTGTAATTTTTTTTTCCTAAGTACCGTTTTTTAGATAACGGTACTTTTGTGTTTTTCGGTGTATGGTCCCACTCAAACCCTTGTGGAGCCCAACCAAACAGTCCGATCGAAATAAATAGTATATTTAATTACCAACATTTTAAGCGTAATTTGAAAAAAATCGGATGAAAAATAAAGTTTTTATTAAGGATTTTGTGTATCGACAATATTTTCATCTCATATAAAATTCCGTGTTTTTTTTATATACGTTTAAACTTATGGATTTAAAAAACACGGAATTTTATATGAGATGAAAATATTGTCGTTCCACAAAATCCTTAATAAAAACTTTATTTTTCATCCGATTTTTTTCAAATTACGCTTAAAATGTTGGTAATTAAATATACTATTTGGTTAAGAAATAAAACATTCCAGATATTTAATATAACGTAGTAAAAAAACGAAATGAAAAATTTTGAAAAATTTAAAAAAAAACGTAAAAAATGGACATTCTTATCAGATAGAAATTTGTAGCATATCGATGGAAAAGGCATTCGGTTACCAACGATATGCCATTTATTTCGATCGGACTTTTTGGTTGGGCTCCACAAGGGTTTGAGTGAGACCATACACCGAAAAACACAAAAGTACCGTATTCAAAAAAACGGTACTTAGGAAAAAAAAATCACAGCAATTTTCGTGTTCAGGAGGTCCCAATTAACTTATCTAGGCATGTGGTGTTCTTGGTATTTTTCCAAATTAAAAATTTGTAAAGCAGTGTTATGATACTGTTGTGAATAACGAAAGTGGTTTCTTAAAAAGTATCATCGAATGCAAGATAATAAAAAATATATATACAAATAAGTCGATTATTCGAGATCAAAAACCGGTTTCTCGAATACTTCGAAAACCGTCCTTTTTAAAAAAATGGTTTGAAAAAACGGAAAATAGAAAAAAAATTTATTTTTCGAATACATACTTACAAAATCAGCGGTAGCGTGCGTAATTTAAAAATAAATTTTGTTAATTAGTTAATTAATTATTTTTTGTATGAGAGGTACCCGTCTCCCCCTTCTATACTTTCAAGATATTTTGGAACATAAGGTTTTTTATAAGAGCTACGCACATCAAATTTAGTGTGCCTCACTATTGTTATTATTCAAATACACATAAGCAAATAAATATTTTTTTTTATGGGTGGACTTGTCTGCCCCTTCCTATACCTCCAGGATTTGTTTGGAACATTCTAAGAGTTACGCACGTCAAATTTAGTGTGCCTGTCTAATGTAGTTCTGCAGATAAAAATATAATAAACACATACTTTGAATGTTTGAATTTTGTTGGAACATGTAGTTTGTTCTAAGAGTTACGCACATCAAATGTGCGCCTCACTATTGTAGTTATTCAGATAAAGGCAAATTAAGAAATTTTTTGTATGGGGGTACCCGTCTCCCCCCTCCTATACCTCCAAGATTCAGTTGGAACATGCAGTTTGTTCCAAGATTTACACTCACAAAATGTAGTGTACCCCACTATTGTAGCAGAGGAGATATGAATTGATCCGCGAAAATAGGGCATTTGTCACCAATGTGCGATGTGAGGTAACCTGGCCATTGAATTTCTCGCTCAAAAGAGCCATTCAGCCTTATTCCAGTTGTCGTTGTCGTAATCGCTCAATTCGTTTTTTGTAAGAGATTAAAGAAACACACAACCAGTGTTCTTTAATCTATTACAAAAAACGACTTGAGCGATTACGACAACGACAACCGGAATAAGGCTGAATGTTTCGTTCGCTGTGTGAAAAGTGGCCCCATACTGCTGGAATCACATATCGTCTAGTTCCATATCCTCAATTTCTGGCCACAAGAAGTTCGTTATCAACATAACCGTCCTAAAAATTAACCTTGGACTTTTTTAAGATGACATTTTAAATATTTCGGCTCCAGCTTTGACCTCTCGGGAGCTGGACCAGTTTGAAAAAGGGTCTATTTTTGCATGTTTTGTTAATTTGTGAATCTGTTCCCTTACCAACATATACGATCATCCATGTCCTTTTTTTCCTTCGTTTTATATAGGGCATAATGGGTATCAAATTTTTTCTTTTGCCAAGTACATCATCTTTGTATGTAAATAATTTAGATTTTTGCAAATAAGATGCATTTTACACGGTGCTCTGGAATATATATTAATGCAATTTTGTAGTAACGCTAATATGATAGCAGATTTAGTTTCTAGATCATGTATGAAAGAAAATGGGACTAAAGAAAGAAAAAGAGAAAGAATAAAATATGTGAATTTGGCACTTTTATTACAAACAACCCCGAACAAAAAATTCAAAAACCGTTATTTTTACAGAAAATCCTTAAAAAAAAGGACATGGATGATCGTCCTTGGACAAATTATATATACAGTTGGACGCGCCTTAAAAAAACCTTTCTTACGATAACCAATTTGTATATGTTGGTAAGGGAACAGATTCACAAATTAACAAAACATGCAAAAATATACCCTTTTTCAAACTGGCCCAGCTCACGAGAGGTCAAAGCTGGAGCCGAAATATTTAAAATGTCATCTTAAAAAAGTCCAAGGTTCATTTTTAGGAGGGTACATCGAGCACTTTTTTTGGTGAGTCGTTCTAATGTACATATTTCAGTAAAAAAGTCTCGTGGCTATGGAGATACTGCACTCCGGCACCTTTCTTCGGTGCAAGGTACCTAGCACATACAGCATACGGGAATGTGCTGTCTTTTAAGATGCCATCCGCGAACCGACCCTAAAGGTCTATACTGACGGTTCGAGAATAGGAAGTAGAGTTTTCGGTGGTTTCTTCATAGGGAAACAGAAAACAAAGGTTCACTTTCGTCAGCCGGATTACAATAGTGTCCTTCAGGCGAAAATCTCTGCTATTAGGGAAGCAGCTTTGGTATTATCGCCTATCGATCGAACTACAAAATTCCAGGTGCCGTTAAATCAGATTGCGAAGCATTCGAAAGTAATGCTAATGTGGATAGCAGACTATTTATCTCTGTATATATCGCCTTTGCAGTATGATCGTTTTCAGCAATTGTAATAATTAAAAAAATTATATATTAATTTAATTCATTGCTTAAGAATTGTGTTACAGCCCCACCTATGCTTATGTGTTGACGAAATGTTTATTAAATTTGTATATTCGATTTTATTAACTCCAATATTTATTAATTAAAGTCAGGTCTTTAAAGAATATATTTTGAAGCATGGAGTAGTACAAATGTAGGGAATGACAAGTGCATGTGATTAGGGCAAAAATAACGAACATGCATAGTTTGTATAAACACATCCATTAAAAGGGCGTAATATCAGTTGACTCATCCATTGTGTTTATAGACATTAGTTAAAAAGTAATTTTACTTTTTCAAATATGAAAAGAAAATCTACGAAATTAACAAAAACAAGTAAGAAAGTACAGTCGGTCAAGCCCGACCATATGATACCCTACACCACAGTATTTAAAAACACATCATGCTTATATGTCCATATAAATATGGATTTATCTATGTTTATAAACTTCATGAAAATTTGTTTGAAAATTTGTGAGAGGCAGAAATTGCCCCCTACCTCCCCTTGTGGTCCTATTTTTGAAAAACTGTATAGCTAATGTGTCCCTATAGATATGGGTCTATCTATGTTTTAAATTTCATTAAAATCGGTTTGAGAGGCAGAAATTGCCCCTATCTCCCTTCGTGGTCCTATTTTTAAAAAAATTCATACATTCTGTGTCCATATAGATATGGTTCTATCTATGTTTTAAATTTCGTTGAAATGGGTTTGATAGTTTCTGAGAGGAAGAAATTTCCCACTATCTTCCCTCGTGGTCCTACGATTCGGCTCATTTTCAATAGGCTTGGCCCTTGTGCCAATAAGAACCTATGACCCAAATTTCATCAAAATATCTCCAAAATTGCGACCTGTACTTTGCGCACAAGGTTACATGGACAGCCAGCCAGCCGGACGGACATCGTTAGTTCGACTCAGAAAGTGATTCTAAGACGATCGGTATACTTTAAGGTGGGTCTAGGACCAATATTTTAAGGCGTTACATACATCAGCACAAATGCATAATACCCTCTCCACTATTGTGGTGTGGGTATAAAAATTCACAAAAAAATCCTATTTTTTTATACCCTCCACCACAATTAGTTGTGAAGAGGGTATGCTAATTTTGTCATTCCGTGTGAAACTTTTTTATTATTCATCTTAGACTCCATAAAGTATATATATTCTGGCTCCTTGAGTTATTCTTACTCGATTTAGCCATGTCCGTCCGTCTGTTGAAAACACGCTCACTTTCGAAAAACTCAAAAGAAATGAACAAACTTGTTGTCAAATTGCTTGAAGTTATCCTAAGCAGAATGGGATTGAAATCCAGCAAAATCGGTTCAGTAGGATCAGAGCTATGAATCAAAATGTGGAAACACCACTCTAAAAAATTTATAATTTTGTTACAAAAACTAACAACAATGGTAGGACAATGCACGAAATGATATAATATTTTGCAAAAGTTCGTTTTATTCGAATGGAAAGGAAATCACACTGTTAAATTTCGTAAAGATCGGTCCATAATTTACCCTAGGACTCATATAAACCCTACTCCCGGAAAACAGTTTAGTACGCCTTAAACCGTAATTAATAATGCTATCATAATATCCCAGCAAAAACTTACATTGCAAAGTAATGAGTTAAAAAGCTAATATAACGACTCTTCACTACTTATACATTGCCATTTTAACTCATTATTTTAACACGGTGATGTCATTGGAGGCAAGTACTTACCCCCCTCGCTTACAAATAGGGAGTTAAAAAGTTATTACTCCGATGTCACCAAAATTACAACTAACATTGAATGACTTTAAAAAAATTTTTTTTTGTTACTTTTTTTTTATTATTTTTTTTCTATTTTTTCTTATTTTATTTTACTTTATTTTTTTTTTTCTATTTTTTCTTATTTTATTTTACTTTGTTTTATTTTTATACCCTTCACCACAGGTGTAAAAGGGTATATATAAGTTTGTCATAACGTTTGTAATTTCCACAATATTGATTTTAGACCCCATAAAGTATATATATTCTGGGTCCATATGAGAAGAGAAGTTGATTTAACGATGTCCGTCTGTCCGTCTGTCCGTCTTACGTTTGATATGTGTTTTCCGGATAATCCAGACATGATAGCGGCTAGGTTGTTTTACATTTATGTCACATATAGCCCACCATTTCTTGCTATTGAAATTCAGCAAGATCGGTCCACAAATGGCTGAGATATGATCAAAAAACCACGACTGCCTCTAATTTTTTCCAAAAATCCCTTGTTGTTGTTGTATTTTTATTGCTTTTTTCTGTATATCTGGAGAACGGTAAGAGCCAAAGTTTCCAAATTGGGTACACACATTTTGGTTGTCAATACACACCACCCTACAAAATGTGGGCGGGATGGGAGAAGTGGGCGTGGTACCTCCCGTACAAAAAAAAGTAAAAATTGTATAAAAACCTTAATTTTAGGGCTGTCATATGTCCTATGGATATGACTTATATACCAAAATATCGGAAATTTTTAGTAGAACATATTTTATAAAGAACTCGGAAAAATCGGTTCAGATACAAAAAAGTTATGACCAAAATTATTTTTTTTTTTTTTAAATACCAATTTTCGGTAACCATGGATCTTCCCGAGTCCAAGTTTTATAACACAAATAAATGGTAAATTTCTTGCTCAACACGTCGGTATATAAATCTGTCAAATCGGTTAAAAAATGGCTGAGTTATAATCAAAATACTGAAATCCCAAAAGTTACTCTTTTTTATTATACCCTTCACCACAGGTGTAAAAGGGTATATATAAGTTTGTCATAACGTTTGTAATTTCCACAATATTGATTTTAGACCCCATAAAGTATATATATTCTGGGTCCATATGAGAAGAGAAGTTGATTTAACGATGTCCGTCTGTCCGTCTTACGTTTGATATGTGTTTTCCGGATAATCCAGACATGATAGCGGCTAGGTTGTTTTACATTTATGTCACATATAGTCCACCATTTCTTGCTATTGAAATTCAGCAAGATCGGTCCACAAATGGCTGAGATATGATCAAAAAACCACGACTGCCTCTAATTTTTTCCAAAAATCCCTTGTTGTTGTTGTATTTTTATTGCTTTTTTCTGTATATCTGGAGAACGGTAAGAGCCAAAGTTTCCAAATTGGGTACACACATTTTGGTTGTCAATACACACCACCCTACAAAATGTGGGCGGGATGGGAGAAGTGGGCGTGGTACCTCCCGTACAAAAAAAAGTAAAAATTGTATAAAAACCTTAATTTTAGGGCTGTCATATGTCCTATGGATATGACTTATATACCAAAATATCGGAAATTTTTAGTAGAACATATTTTATAAAGAACTCGGGAAAATCGGTTCAGATACAAAAAAGTTATGACCAAAATTATTTTTTTTTTTTTTTAAATACCAATTTTCGGTAACCATGGATCTTCCCGAGTCCAAGTTTTATAACACAAATAAATGGTAAATTTCTTGCTCAACACGTCGGTATATAAATCTGTCAAATCGGTTAAAAAATGGCTGAGTTATAATCAAAATACTGAAATCCCAAAAGTTACTCTTTTTTATTTATAATTAAGTTTGTTTTTTTTATAATTAAGTTTGCTTAAATATATGTACACATATGTAGGTATATATATATATATATATATATATATATATATATGCCTAAAAGCCAATTTAATGGAAATGTTATTTTTAAGCACGTTGGTATATAAATCTGCCAAATCGGTTAAAAATGGTTAAGTTATGTGCAAAATACTCCAAAAAAGGACTAAAAACATTAACATTTTTATAAAAACTAAAATTTTACAGCTGTATTATGACCTATTCATACGTTTTAAAAATTGTATAAAAACCTAAATTTTAGGGCTGTCATATGTCCTATGGAAATGACTTATATACCAAAATATCGGAAATTTTAAGTAGAACATATTTTATAAAGAACTTGGGAAAACCGGTTTTTTTTTAAATACCCATTTTCGGTAGCCATGGATCTTCCCGAGTCCAAGTTTTATAACACAAATAAATGGTAAATTTCTTGCTAAACACGTCGGTATATAAATCTGTCAAATCGGTTAAAAAATGGCTGAGTTATAATCAAAATACTGAAATCCCAAAAGTTACTCTTTTTTTTATAATTAAGTTTGTTTTTTATTTTATAATTAAGTTTGTTTTTTTTATAATTAAGTTTGCTTAAATATATGTACAAATATGTAGGTATATATATATATATATGCCTATAAGCCAATTTAATGGAAATATTATTTTTAAGCACATTGGTATATAAATCTGCCAAATCGGTTAAAAATGGTTAAGTTATGTGCAAAATACTCCAAAAAAGGACTAAAAACATTAACATTTTTATAAAAACTAAAATTTTAGAGCTGTATTACGACCTATTCATACGTTTTAGATATCAAAATATCGGAAATCTTTAGAAAAACTCGGAATATCGGTAAAAAAAAAAGTAATGTCAAAAATATAGTTTTTTTTTAATACCTATTTTCGTGAACCATAGAACTTCCCGACTACAAGTTTTATCACCAAAGTAAATGGTAATTTTATACTTTAAGATGTCGGCATGACCAAATACTGAAATTCGATCAAAACTTAACGTGCTATATATTAATTAAACTTTTAATATATTTAATAGCACGCAATCATGTGCAAATAATTAAATAAAACTAAACGATATATATTTTATAAATATACATGTATATATACATGTATTTAAATATATATATAAACTTCTGTTCTTTCCAAACCATGGTGAAGGGTATATAAGATTCGGCATAGCCGAATATAGCACTCTTACTTGTTTATTTTGTCTTTGGTGGGATTCGATCGCGCAACCTCGGTGCTGATAGACTAGCTCACTACCAGCTAGTCTACCGGGGCAGTGTAATTTTTGTATAAAAAAACGTTGTTTTACTCAATTAAGAGCGTAAATATGAGATTAAATTATTGTAGGCAACTACTTACCACCCTCGCTTACAAATATGGAGTTAAATAAGTCATTACCAAACTACTTCTATGTAATGAAGATGGTATGTAGTAGTCATTGAAAAGTAAGTTGTTCAGTAATGGCATGTCATTACCAAGTTTTTGCTGGGATAATTTGGTGCGTCTCAGTTTTACAGGACTACAAATCACACTAATAAATTTCGTGATGATCGGTCCATAATTTACTATAGGCCCTATATAAAGCCCACAGCCCACTCTGGTAAATTAATCAAAAAAAGCCTAAAACCATAGCAGATATAGATATTGCGGTTAAATTTCTTACAACTTAGCTTCATATGGCCAGAAAAAATGTCATGCAATTTTATGATATACGGTCCAGAATATACCTTAGATCAAGTATTTAGCTTAATTCTGAAATTCACTGTAAACGCTAAAACTAATTTTTAAATCAATGAAATTTATTCAAATTTATGTTTTTTAATATCAGAAATCCTTCTACAGATGATTGGCCCAATATAAATTCCCCTCCTGAAAATCATTTCAGTTCGACTTAAACTTTTACGAATTATGATATTTTACTTAAGCTAGTTAAAATTGTTAAAAAAAAAAAAATTCAATAATTTAATATGGGTCTAACCGCAACCAATTTTGTTGATGATGTCTGTTTTTATAAAGATAAATTAATAATAAATAGATATCATGTTTATATCAGTCCTGAAATAATTGAACTGTTGGTGGAGGGTATCAAAGATTCGGCAAAGCCGAATATAGCATCTTTAATCTGCAGTTTTTGTTGGGGAAAAAAGATAATCGTCTAATGAGAAAATGGCCATTAGTCTCTTTTTATCTCGATATTTAGTATTTTTTTCAATATTACCAAAAAAGAAAATGTTGAATTAAACAATTCTCGAGTTTAATAAAAAGTTTAGTTTAATTTAATAATTTAAATTTTTGGCGATTCGACATTGATAAGATCCAGTGGGAGCTAATGAAAAATATTCGATGCAAACTCGAGGAACATTTAAGGATCGTATTTTCTTTAAATTACTGAAAGTTGTTACTTTTTGAATCTTTCTAACAAAAAAAAAAAAAAAAAATAATTAGGGATAAAAAAAAAATTATTCATTATTAGATAAATTCTAGGAGTTTTTAGCTACAGAATTCTTTTAAATCATTATGTTTGAGTGTTTATAGTTTCCGGAGTTTTTTCTATCCCGGAAGCGCAGAACATTTCTTTTCGGAAAATGATTGCGAAGAACGGTATGAAAAAATGTATAAAATGTAATCAATAATTGACATTTAATCCAGTGTTCGAAAATAAACACTAAATATCGTTTTTGTTCGGTTCGGTAGATTTGTGGAAAACACAAACCCTAATAGTGTTTGTGTAGAAAATCATTAAAAAAAATAACTTTTTCCTGTTAGTCATCTTTCGAACACAAAAATATTACTGTTTTTATCAAACACAACAAAAGATGTAAACATTTAATTCCGTTCGTTTTTTTTTTTTTGAAAATCCACAAACTTCAATGTGTTCGGTTCGGATCGTTAATATTCGTCCCTTTTGGCTGGTAAAAAAAACATTTTTACCAAAACAAAATACACACACGCAAAAAACATTATAGAACATTAAAATATAATGTTTGTCTACAGTATCACTACAATTGTTCTGTTTTTAACGAAGAACCGAACATTTCCTTGAAAATAGTTACGAACGGTATTAAGGGTTGTGTATGTCTACACAATCACTAAAAAAATAGATATCGTTCCTGGATGTGTGAGCCAAACGTTAAATAATGTACTGTTTATTTTCGAACACTGATTTAACCGCACTTTTATGCAATAACACATGCTTAATTAGTGTAAGCTGAATGACCTGGGGGGCTACAGTCTATTGCGATGCGAAAGAAAATTGTAGCAAATCTAGCGATTGGTACTCTTTATTACGTTTGCGCATACCTATGTCTTTCGCATCTTTTAATTTTTTTTTTCTTTTCGTAAATCATAACTTTATTTTATTTAAATTTTCAAATTTCAACTATTTTTACACACTTTTGCATCTCATTACTGTAAATCCGCGCCATCTTTAATTTGTATTGCCACAATTGCTTCATTTTCAGAAAATTTTGCGAAATTGATAGAGAGTACCAAGTTGGCATTTAGCTTTCGCATCGAAATTGTTTTTGCATCGCAATAGAGAGTAGACCCCCTGTATTGCTTAGCATATATTTTAGGCACTAAAGTTCAAAAGAAGTCGTTTAACTAATTCAGAAAGCAAATCGGGAAAAAAATTATTTTAATTTATTTTGAGAAACATACGAGCTGATACCTTAAAGCAATTGCTTGAAATCAAATGATTGGATATTCTGTTAAACATTTTATAAACATTCTGTGTTGTTATTTTTGTATAAGATGTGTATTTGTACTGTTCGTCGAAAAATTTGTTTACTAACATGCCGAACATTGGTGTTTATTTTTACTCGCTAAAATACATAACTTTTAGATTTTCTTTTTAAAATTATAGAATTAGGTGTCATGAACCTTAGTATTTTTTAACTCTGGTTAAAATACATTACTTTAAGATTTTCTTTTTAAAATTATAGAATTCAGCGCCTCAAAATTATAGCCATTTACCGAATGTATATAGAACCCTTATAAATATAATTTTTTAAAAGATTTTAATTTAGCATAAAATTCATTCTATATTTAAATGTAGATATAGAAAACTTGCGACATTTTCAAAACAATGTTTTATTTTATTTCAGTATAAAGAAAACCTAAAAACAAAAAAAATCACTTCTTCCCTACGCCTTAAAAATTAATCGAGACTTCACACAACTTTGTAGATGAGCTAGATGATTTCCCCCCACAAAACAAAAAAATATTAATAGCTACACATGTGAAGTCCCCATTTAATTGTTAGTTTTACTTAAAAACTTATTGTTATTTTAGATCCATTAAATTTACCACCTAGGCGTGAACAATGTTTGCGTAAAGCTAAAACAAATAGCATTGCTGTATTGGGCAATACCACCACCGCTGTTGCAACCGAGGATGCCATGGCAGAACCTGATGAATTTGCAGACTCTGACACAGATCCCGTTTGGACACCACAAGAAGATGATGTAAGTAAGATTATTTTAAGACTATAGAAAACAAAAAACCCAAAAAAACAATTTGTTCACATCACAATTGTTTGATTTCAAAATCCAAAAACCAAACAACAACTACAATAACAAATACTTTAAAACAATACAATACGAACATAAAAGAGCGAAGATAGCAAAGGATTTAAGCGTAAAATAGCAAGACGTACAAAAAGCTCACCACGTAAACATTATAATCAACCACAGCAGCAGCAACAAGCTCAGCAGCAGCAACAACAACAGCCGCAACAACAGCCGCAACAACAACAACAGCCGCAACAACAGCCGCAACAACAGCAGCAACAACAACAGCAACTTCAACCCCAACAACAACAACAGCCACAACAGCAGCAACAATCAAATGCCATTGTTACCAATGATGGTTATACCCTAAATCACGATATTGCTAGCACTTCGGCGAGTTATACAAATTCATCAGGCGCTGGCGCCGCTTCTGATAATTTTAAGGTAATTTAGCTTAAGAATATTTAGATTTAATCAATTTTATTGTCATTAACACGTATTTTCTAGACCGGTGACTTTATAGTTTTACGTTCAGATTTAGTTAATGATTGGCCCACCATTTGGCAAGTAGACTCTAAATGTATTTTACAAAAATATGAACCTTTCTATCAAAATGGTAAAATGTTTTATCGCAATATGTCCAAGGTAATTATTTTAGTTCCCAAAATAGAACTTTTTACCTAACCAATTTATTCCCTTAACTCTTATAGTATGCTTCCTGGAATTTGGAAACTAAAAAACTATATTTAAAAGCTCCCGTACGCATACAAGTTCAATCCCATACCGAAACCATTGTTGAGTTTCTACGCTCCGAATTATTGGCCGATGATACTGAGCAGTTTATTGAAAAAATTATGGAAGAATATCTGTCGTATCGTGATCATTTCGAAATCTATATACAAACTATGATATCACAAGTTTTAGATCCAAGTTTCTTCTCGGAAATAACTCGAGAGAAAGGTATGTAATCATTTGAATGTTGGCCAACTTTAAATTAATTTAAAGCCTTTTCAGATGAATATTTTCTTGGCAGTGTACGTGCTATAGACACAATTATGGATAATTGTAAGCGTAAATTGTTATCGATTACACCGTGGACACGCAGCATTATCGCTTCGATTGAAACCTGGCCGAAGTGTCATGTCTTTACTGAATGGGGTCAGAATAATTTGACACAAAAGAATTGTGCCGGTTGCCATCAACCGGGCATATCGGTGCGTTTCCTTTTGTTTGGCCACACGTACAATTCGAATACTATGCAATCAATACCCACAGATGCACGAATAACTTATGAAAAGGTATAAAATGCTTATACATATGTACATAAAAATGTCTTGTTATAAAGAAAAAATATCTTGTTATTAACATTTTAGGACATTTTACTTTGTCGCATTTGTGCTGCTCGCGCTGATATATTCCATAAAATTGCTCATGAGAAATATAATTTATATATTAATTGTTCTCGTCGTGTTACTGAGTTACAACAGGAGAATCCCAGCAAAACATCTACAGAAATTCTTAATGATTTACTGGCCGAACATAATTGGATAGATGAAGTAAGATTTTTTAAATTATTTTAAAATTTCATATATGTATTGTGTAAAGCAGTTTGAGTGTGAAATCGGGGATTGAGATAGTGGAATATTTAAAAGAAGATTGTATAAATATTTTTTTAATGGGTCGATTATGTGTGGAAACCAAACTTCAATTGCGTTGTCCAAAAGAAACGCAACTGCAATAAAAATGTAAGTTAGCCAAGGCAATTTTTGTCAGTTGCAATTTTAATAGAACGGTACTAACCGAAAAAATCTAAATTATTACCGCAAACAAATGGAAATTAAGTAAATTTAATATAAAAAAATATATAAAAAAATATCCGCTAGAATCACCGTTTATAATAACAAACAAATGTTCTTGTATTAAGGCATTTTTTCGACGCTTTGACTTTTCTAGTAAAGACTATAAAGGGTGAACACAAATTCATCGGTCAACAAAAATATTTCCAATATTAAAAATTTTCAATACTCGCACGTGGATTCAATTTCATTTGTTGGACTACTTAGTCAAATTATACTCCCGTTGCTGTTTTATCTAGGGACTGTAACAGTCATACCATTTTTCATAAAAGTCATATGAAAACAGTAATTTTTTGATTTTTATTTTTTCGAGCAAAAATAAAATTTATTTTTTGATTTTTATTTCTTTAAACAAAAATAACAGTTATTTTTTTAGTTGTATCTTTTTGGACAAAAATAACAAATATTTTCTTATTATTATTTTTTTGAACAACAATAAAAGTTATTCTCTAAAGAAATGTATGTGTTGTAATGTTAAGTTGACTTTAAGAGCCACTTTTTGGGTTAGAGATTAGCGATTAAATTAACTTTAATCTTCGTATTTACTTTTTGAGTTGTATTTTTTTAACTTTTTTTTGCTAGTTTAAGCGGTCAACGGCGGTGGTTTAAACCTAAACTTAAACTGTCAACATACACATGTTTAACATAAAGAACTTGCAAAAATATAAACAAAAATACATTGTAAAACATTGCTTAGCACTTTTATATAATTTTTCCATTCTATATTTTTTCTGTAATATATTTTTTCTTTAAACGCAAAAAATTTCTACCTTGTAAACAATATTTAATTCTCGCATTGTCTTCTTCTTCTTTGAAAACATCCATATTGCTTGATAAAAAGTTGATATTTGCAAAAAATGTTGCCATTTATTTGTGCTCAGTACGGTAGCGCTACATGGTTTAAGCCACCACCAAAAAATATCAAATTCTATTGATATTAGATTAACTTAATTCTCAGATTAGCTAATTATAGAATAAAATTAACTTTAATCTCAAACCCAAAAAGTAGCTCTAAATATTTATTTTAATGTGCATATTTCTTTAGAGAATAAGTTTTATTTTTGCACGAAAAAATTAAAAATCAAAATAACGGTTATTTTTGTTCAAAAAAAATTAAAATCAAAAATAACTGTTAATCTAAATTTTAAAAATCAATATATTTTATCATAGACCAGAGTCCTGTTTCTCAAAACTACAATTTTCAAATCTGCAAGTAAAATACATTAAATAAAGCAACAATTTTTGTTTTAAATGTATTTTACTTGTAGATTTGTAACTTGTAGTTTTGAGAAGCAGGGCCCAGTTCATAAGGATCAATATGGTAAACGTGAACCAGTTTTCCGACATTTAGTTCTATATGTTTTTTTTGTTTTAAAATTCTAATAAAACTATTGTTTTCGGTCCCTGGTTTTATCCATTTTGTTACCCAAAATAAGAAATATCGAAACTTTACGGTTGCCTAAATATTTACTATTTGGCTACTGAAACCAACATCAGTAGCCATCTGTAAAATATTTTTAGCAACTGGCAACTCTACTAAAGTTCGGTTGCCATACATAATAGACCGATAAAGTTATAGCCGAGTTCCAGAACAACATAATACTTGCAGTCAACTTCAAAAATCTTTTATCAAGTTTAACGATACGTTTTTTTTTTTATTATTATACCCACACCACAATAGTGGAGAGGGTATTATGCATTTGTGCTGATGTGTGTAACGCCTTAAAATAGTGGTCCTAGACCCACCTTAAAGTATACCGATCTACTCAGAATCACTTTCTGAGTCGAACTAACGATGTCCGTCCGGCTGGCCGTCCATGTAACCTTGTGCGCAAAGTACAGGTCGCAATTTTGGAGTTAATTTGATAAAATTTGGGCCATAGGTTCTTATTGGCACAAGGACCAGGCCTATTGAAAATGGGCCGAATCGTAGGACCACGAGGAAAGATAGGTGGAAATTGGTTCCTCTCTCTATCAACTATCAAACCGATTTTAATGAAATTTAAAACATAGATAGAACCATATCTATAGGGACACATTAGCTATACAGTTTTTAAAAAATAGGACCACAAGGGGAGGCAGGGGGCCAATTCTGCCTTTCACAAACTTTCAAACCGATTTTCATGAAGTTTATAAACATAGATAAATCTATATTTAAGTACATGGACACATAAGCATGATGTGTTTTTAAATACTGTGGTGTAGGGTATCATATGGTCGGGCTTGACCGACTATACTTTCTTACTTGTTTTCACTTCTGAATTTAAAAAACAAATTTTTTTATATATATATATTTTCTCCTGTTTCTAGCTTTTCCGCAATATGCGTAATTCTTGGGCAGAAGTTGAAAGTCTTGAAAGACAAAAACGCTTTAGAGAAGTCTCACAATAAGTTGGCAAACATTTTTAAAAGAAGGTATAAAAAAACCTACAGATAACAAAACAAATTTTACTTTCTATAATTTAACACATACTCATAACGGTCGTGTGTGGATTATGCTACATATTCCTTGCAATATACAAATTGAAAATGAAATAATAATTAATAATTAATAATTAAAGTTAAAACACAACAAAATGAAATGATAAACTATTCAAATATAAGTTTTATTGAAATAATAAAAACAACAATATATCTACATACTTATGTATAAACTAAAACATAAATGCATATATAAAGGTAAAATATATATACATATATATATATATATATATATATATGTATAAATAAATATACATGTATATGTATGTATTATATATATATATATATATATATATATATATATATATATATATATATATATATATATATATATATATATATATATATATATATATATATATCATATATATAAACACAAGCAAATTATTTTTGCTAAAGTAAAAATGAGAAAATGGAAAGATTAACATTGAAAAATTAAACATTAACACTTAAACTTTATTATTAAATGAAAATAAAACAAAAAAACAGTTAATAATAATTAATTATATTTAATAATTAAGTATGCAAAAATTAAAAATTTTTGTTTCGTCTAATTAAAAAAAAGAAAGAATCATTTTAATACTTAATGTGTAGTCTACATATATGCATACATTTATAATTAATTTTGAATTTAAATGCTTGAAAAATGATTCAATTGAACAAAAATCAAACAATTTTTTTTATTCTTTTATTACATTATTACGTTATTTTTTTTAAAAATTTCATTTTTTTTCTTTAGTTGTATAAAGTTAGGTTTTTTTTCTAAAATAATATTAATTTTTTAAAAAAAAAAATAAGAAAACAAAACATATTACATGATGATTTTTGTATAAAATATAAAAAGTAAAATAATAAATACATACGTACACATTTCAAAATATGTACAACAGAAAAACAAAATTAACTTACTTATAAATACAAAAGCATCAAATACATAATTACATCAAAACATACATATTGCACTTGATCATAAAGAGGGTATTAACTCAAAATTGTTAATTTTTTTACTTCTTTGAAAAAATCCGTACGTAATATTCAAATCTACCCCCTGTAAAAATATCTTTCTATATTATCTGCTTTGGTTTAACAAATTAATTAAAACAATTAATAACAATTAATTAAAATTTGTATTCCCGAAAATAACTTTGATAAAATTTTTTTTGTTTCTACGCAAAATTTAAAAATTTTGAATTGATATCCTCTTTATGATCAAGTGCGATAAATAGTATATACACAATTAAATACAAACATATGGGTCATTCCATATAGCAATGAAAATTTTGGAAAGAAAAAGTTTTTAATATTGAATATAACCCTTTGATTGACATTTTCGTAGTTCGAATTACAGACCAAAACTTCTTGAATATTTTTCTGAAAACTACTAGGTAAGGTTATACAGTTACGCACTAGTTTAAAATTTTTAAAAGTTATAAAATAAATTTTTTTTTACACAATCTGAAAAGTGGCACTTTTAAAGATGTCTTTTAGTTTTTAAAAACAAAATTATATTTATAAAACAGGTAATTTGAACTAAACGGAATTGAATAGTTTTAATTCACAAAAACAAATGAAAAAGGTTTTTAAAAATTTTTATGAAAACTACTAGGTGACGTTAGTTATACACTTCATAAAAGCGTTATTTTAAAATATTTTATTTTATTTAATTTTTTTTTACGAGGTCACAGGCTTTAAAAAACTAATTTTAAAAATGTCAAAAACTTGGATTCATATTTTCACAACTACTTCTGCCAACTTAACATTTTCATAGCAATAAGTGTTGTCTTAGCAAAAAAAAATAAATAAAAATTTTAGAGTAGCTGGGTTGTTTAATTTCGTTTGCTATTGCTGTATTTAAAATTAAAAAAGCAGTTGATATATTAAAAGTCTTAAGTTTAAGGCATATTTCCAACATTAACAATAGTGAAAATAGCCAAAGTTACAGCAGTAAAGAAGCAAGTGAGGTAGTTTTAAAAGTAGCATATGATATTAAAGCAAAGTGACATATCTTTAACGCTAGACAAAAGTGACATAAGTCAAAAAAAAATCACTAAAATTTTGATTAGGTTTAACTCAATTTTCTTTACTCTTTCTTATCAATAACTTAAATCTTGCACATTTTTATGCTACTTCTAAAACTACTTTTATTGCTACCTGAACAACAACTTTTTTAAAAGTAAAATTGTAAAAGTATAAATCAAAAAATAAACTTCTAATAAAAAAGTAGGTTAGGTTAGGTTGAGAAGGGACCATTACCCTCTCTACAGTCCCCTCAACAGAAACAACCGCACTATTTCCCTGACAAACCCCAGTATATCAGCTGGATTACATCCAGCGATGCACACCAGTTCGTCGTGAAATCTATCTCCTAGCCATTTTTGTCTAAGATCGGGTGCGTTCGTAACTGCATCACTGCGCTGCATCAAAAAAGCAAACTTTTTTTGAAGCAGATAAAAAAATAATTATAATTGTTTTTATTGTGTGACTATTATTTTTGTGGTGTATTTCACAATTTTTTGGTCCACATTTACTTCACTGATAAATATATGAAGATTTGAAATCACTGATGCAGCGCAGTGATGCATTTACGAGCGCACCCACCCTGCATCATAGGACAGTGGCATACTACATGCTCGATCGTCTCTAGCTCCTCAGAATCATCGCACAATCTGCAGAAGTCCGGTATGGTATTGTCCCATTTACCCGTAAAAGCCCTAACAGGACAATGAACTATCCAATCCCAGTAGAACCCTGGTTGCCCCGCGTCCAATCTGGACCATACTGCCGTAGACACCCTGCAATCCGTTCTATCCCTCCAGGAAAAAAGTAAAAAAAAAAAGTAACAAATGTGATGATGTTTAAACTACTGTTCTATTGGTTGTTTTCGTTTTGTTATTATTGCTCCTTTCCGAATATTATTTTTTTAACACTCAGCAATAAAAATTAAATAACAACAAGACTTTTTAATGATATTGCTACTGCTTATTAAAGCAAAGAAACATGTAGCAATTGTTGCTTTTTAAATACTGCCAGCTGATTATATTAAAAACTAAGTTGATTTGAATTTATATAAAAAGGAATAGTTTTCGTTTTATTACGGAATGACCCATATTAAAAAATGGTCAGTGAATTAGCTTAGGTTTCGTTTAAGAAATGTTTTATGTTTATGTATGAATACATATTTTTTAATGAAAATTATATTAATTCGTTTATTTTAATGTATTGATTTTGCAAAAAATCAACAATTATGTTGCAAAAATATGTTTTAAAACTTTAAAAATCAAACATCAAATTAGCACATTGAATTCATAAAACTTTAAAATTTTATTTGCAATAAAAATTTAATTTAAATAGTCATATATGTATATATTTTAGTTATAAAAGTTTTATTTTATATTGAGTACGTAAAGAAGAAGACTCATAAAGATTTTAGTAAGGCTTAAAAAGTCAGGGTAAGAAGAGAAGGAATATAAGTTTTATGATGCTATAAGTTGGCACCATTTAATGAGCTGATTGTCGTATTTTTCATCATGGATTGTCAGTAGTTAATTTAACTGATCCATTGTGTCGAGTGATGTAAAAATATTAAAAGAATTTAAAATGCGGTCTTTACATACGTCGCAGGCGGCCTCAAAATCTCCTCAAGACACCATCATCCAAGAGATCTTCCAAACTTCAGCTTCACTTAGTGGGATTTTCGTAAAGACAAGGAGAGCAAACAAAGAAGATAAATGCAGTCAGTGTCCAATTACATTTCACTTCGTATGTAGCAGCTCGACATTTGGAGACTGTACACCGCCTAGTACAGACAACAACGGGCCTACAGCGGAAAATAAGACTGCTTTTGGCACCACAAAGTTTGAGGTATAGCAATATATTTAATGTACATATACTGGATTCTCATAGATTTTGCTGTCCCTTTTGTATGGCCAGTTTATGGTCGACTATGGCATCCCCCATATATTCAAATATTCGGCCAAACCTATCTCACTAAGGCCCAAATTTACAGTCATTACAACAATAATTTGACAAATAAAATATTATTTCCAACTTTTTCCTAACCATTAGTTAGGAAAATGTTATTGGTTAACTACTTTTATTATTTTTTTTTTTATTTATTATTTTAATAGAGTTGCCATTTTTTGTTATAATTAAAATTTTTAAATAACCAATTATTGTAAATATGATACTTTAAGCAATAGTTGTCATTTTATTTTACTAATAATTAACTAATGACTGTAAATTTGAGCCTAAGTTTTTTTTATTTGTGGACTAATCCTGTTAAAGTAGCTCAATTTCTCGGCTTTAATATTTAAGTAAAACCCCCAGATTTCTGACATTGCCATTTTTATTTGAATAAAATTTACTTTTTAATCTTTGAAATATTTTTTGGAATCGTTTTCAGCTACTTATGTGAAATGATTGTTAAAACAAATAGCCATGAAAAGGCAATTCAGAAGTCTTTAAAATTTAGTTTAAATATTATACTAAGTCTGAGTTCATACGGCTCATGTCTTATTGACAAGATTCTTCCTTTTTCTTCTTTGAACATGAATTGGCGTTCAAATGATTCATGTCATGTTGACGACTTATTTTTTATTTTGTATAGTCGTGCGTATGAATGTGTGCTTTTTTGATATTGAAAACAATAACAAAATAAAACAACGAATGAAAAAGCAAAACGTAAAGACTATACATGCATCTGTGTACTCGTTTCTTTTCCCCTCGTCCCTCTCGCCTATAAAGTAGCAAACTTGTCAATAAGACATGAGCCGTATGAACACAGACTAACGTAAAGTTAGGAATGTGTTAAAAGGGACATTAGGATAAAACTAATAAAAAGAAAAAAATTTGTGGCCTAATAAGGCATTTAAGTGTTTAAGATTTAATTGCAAACCCAAAATTTTAATGAAACAAGTTAATTTTTATCAAAATATATACATATATTGATTAAAATCATCTGAAGAAGAGAGATTAATAAATTTTCTTTGAATGTGAATAGAGCAGAATAACTTACCGTCTTCACTAGCCATCGCTATATTTTAACAACAAACAATTTCTTATGCACACATAAATTTGGCACGTGAAGGCGTGAACATCACTCAAGTATTGCCATATAAATAAACGCTAATGTTATCAATGCTTTTTTTTATGGGTTGTCGTGCCATAAGTTTTTCCTTTCAAAAAACATGAATTATTTTGCCAACGTTTTGTTCTTTTGCACACAAAACAATGACTTATCCACACGTTACGTAACGTTTTCAATTTGTTTTCTGTTGTAACACTTTTTTCACCAGATATGTAATTGGTTTTTAAGATTTGTGTCGGGTTTTAAATTGATTTATTTTAAATCTTTTATCGAGATCCTTTAAAATTCCTGAATTTGGATCTTTGTGAATTAAACAAAATGTTTTAATGATTATAAATAATTATGTTAAATATATAACATTAACAATAAGCACTATCCAGTTATAAGATACAAAGAATGCTGACAAAGGCCGTAGCGGGCCAGAAAATGCATTACATTCTGCTAATAGTTGTATAAATTTTCTGTACAATTTACTTCATTGCAAAGTATAGCTAAAGTAAGCCTCGTAACAGAAATATGCAAACAAAAATTCTGAAAGTGCATAGAAAATATCAGGGCTGTGGAGTCGGAGTCGGAGTTGAAGAGTCGGAGTTGAGGTTTTGTACCGGAGTCGGAGTCGAAGTACCCACAAACACTTATGACTCCGACTCCGACTTTTTGGCATTAAAATTTTTTCTAATATTTTTCAAAATAAAAAAATTTTAATGACCAATTTCAGCAATTCTTTTAAAATATCAATTCATATTTAAATATAATTTTTCATATAATTTTATTTTTATTCCACATAAAAAAAACGATTTTTAAACATAAATTGATATTTAAATAAATTGGTGGAATTGGCAATAAGAGGGTCTACTTTTTGAATTTGTGAAGTCAGAAGATAATGACTTTTCATATGAGTAGGGGAGTTAGAAAAATTGAGATAACATCTTATTTTGACAGTTCTTTTAGCAATTTATGAGAAATATATAGATTGTATCGAAGCATGTCCTTTTCTATGTTTTTATGTGACCTAAAATTTCTGTAACAAAACTCGCTGGTTCACTGTTTGAATTTCGCCAAGATATCCCTTATGAAATAGAGCCGAATTAAGGAAGTTAAAAATTTGTTGTTTTTTATTTATCGTATATTAACAAATATTTTTGTAGCCATGTTCCGATATATGACTTGAAATCTGCTGTAGCTCCTGTGGTGAAAGCATTAAGTAAACTAAATTTTAAGTTCTAACCTTCAAGGTGAATTATAATAGAAAAAAAGGAAAAGGAGCTCGGAAAAATACATGACATTGTTCTAAATTTAATTCCCATCAATCTGGGGGTAAACCCGAAAAATGATTTGAGAATTCTTTTATCTACTCAATTTAGGAAAAATTGGAGAGATAATAAAGACTTGCAATTTCAAATTTCGGTCTTTGACAATAATAATATTGAACTTGGAACGGAAAAAAGCAATGGTGTACTGAAAAAAACGATTTCAATTTAGTTGTTTAAAAATTCATATTTTTTTAACTCTGCAAGCCACATTTTGAAACACGTTGAAAATCGCAAATGATGCTATTTCTGTATTAAAAATTTGCCTTTATCCGAATATTTTAATGATCCGAATATTTTAATGATACCAGAAATAATAGAAACGTACCGTAACGTTTCTCTTCAAAATGTGTTATAAAAATTGTAGAAGTAACAACTGAAGGCGCATCTGCATGTTTTAATAAAAATATATTTAATTTTCCTGAGAATGATTAAAAAAGTTGGTCTAAATATTTGACTTAATAAATAAAACAAGACCAAAACGGCAGTGTTTGAATTTATGTATATTAAAAACAAAAGACCTCACTTCACAATTTACAAAAAAGAACTTATGATGTTCTTTGTCTCTACAAATTCTGTGGTAAACAATACTTAGTACACTTGGTGCCCTTAACGTCTTAGCAAATTGGACTTGGCATTGTTTTCAACTTTTCTATCTCGAAAGCTGCATTAGATAGAACTTATGGAAATTCACACATCTATAAATTCCAACAGATGTGAATTGGTGTAGTTTATCTCTTCCCTACACAACTATTGTTACATTTTTTAGCACTGTTTGCATATATTTAATAAATAAATATAACTTTTAAAATATACTAAAGTTTAATGATCCCATACGGTTTGAATCAAAACTCATATCTTTCGAAAGTTCGTAACAAAACTCGGTGGTTCCAAAATTAAATCCATTATTTTTCTATATTACAGTTGGCTTAAAATGTTCAACTGTTGAGTTATTAGTCAAGAATGACATAACACTGTAGAATCAAAAAAGTAGAGCTCAGTTGGTCTATTTAATCGGCCACTATATGTTTTTTGAGCTTTCCTCCTCATATGTTAAAGCTCAATGCGGCACGTTAGAATTAAAATATCGATTTGAAAGTTTTACAGAATAATTTTCTTGCTATATTAAACCATTTAAAAGGTACTGAATTAAAAAACAAATTAAGAGTTTAAAGTCAAATAAGAACTAGTCTCATAAATAATGATAGGTTAGAGTAGGAGTCGGAGTCGGAGTTGGAGTCGGAGTCGGAGTTGGAGTCGTTCTTAAAAAATTACAGCAAAAGGAGTCGGAGTCGGAGTTATAACTATTTCTTGACGACTCCACAGCCCTGGAAAATATTCCTGGAAAATATTGAAGGAATAAGACTATTAATGTATGAAAGCTTTATAAATTATTGTTATTTGACTTAGAATACACATTCGATTAATATGAAAATTTATTTAATAAAAGTTACTCAACATGAGAAATAAATTCCCAGATTCGAATATTTATAAACTTTATTATTGCACCTCTTAAAAGATTTTGCTAATTATTTGAACACCACTGTTTCATATACATACACACACATATAAATATAGAACATTTATTTAATTATCAAGTAAGCAACTTGGGTAAAGATTTGGTCTAAGAACTTAAATTTTAATCTTTTTTAACATAAAAGAGTATAATATCCTTGATCTGTAAAGAGAGGTTAGGAAAGTGAAATATTTAATCCTAGAATTTCCAAAAAAAAAAAAAGGTTTTTTTTTAATTTTTTATTAAATATTGTGTTTTCAATTTTCTCAATAATTAAACTTTGGCGCGTTACAATATTTTATTTTAATTATTATATTAATACTTCTTTTTCCATAAAATTTTAAAGAAATTGTGTTTTTTGTAATTTAGTTATAGTAAAGTGAAATATATACATATATAAATATAAAAATAAAATATACTTTAAATAATTAATAATAAAAGAAACAAAATATACAAAAACTATGCATAAAATGTAAGAGAAAAAAATACTGTAATTACAAACAAGCTTTAACTGTACAAAGTCTTTCGTAACTAAATCATTCGATACTTTTCCAAATCCTTAACAATACCACACATTCGTCTCCTAAATATGGGCAAGGTACGTTCGGATAATAAATCATATTCCTCCAATAATTCTAATCTCTTGCTTGTAGCATTATTGGCATTACCCTGGTCATTTGCCTCTACTTCTTCATCTGAGTTCTCTGAGGATGATATATCTCGTATAGCACTTGCAACTTCATCTAAATCGGGCAATTCACTGCTATTCGAAATGAAAAATGGTATCGAAAAAGCTGCCATACAAAATCCGTAAATTCCAAAATCACATAAATGTTGTAGAAATATCGATTTAGGATAGATTTCGTTAATATTGTGGCCATAGTTTTGAATATGCTGGGTTAAGGTTTGATGGTAAATATCCATAAATTCAATAAAATGTTTATTACGCAAATCTCTTTCAGTGCAGGAATAGAGATAGTGCACGAGATCAAGTATGGGGGAAGCATAGCGGGATAGTTGGAAATCGATCAATTTGGCAGAAGAGGCTTGATTTTGGATCTAAAAAAAATAGAGGTAGAAAAAAAGTTGAGAGGATTATGTTTAAAATACAGAAAAGTTCACTAATACTTTTTGGAATGTCCAAGTTTCAGATAAATCCGTTAGCTACTGTTCTGGCTTAGAAGTCGGACTTCTAGCCTTCGTTATAAAAGTTTTAAGCCATATCCAAGGCGAATTGACTTGGGGTCAAGTCAACATATGGTGTTTTTTTTTTCGGTGGTCGACTTTTTTTTATAAATAACCCTATTTTTTACTAATAATATTTTTGACAACCCGACTACAGAAGCAGTGTTGTTGTAGAGTTGACCTCAACTTCTAGTCAATTCATTCGCCTTAGCCATATCCGTTTTCTCCAGCAGAAAGCGTTAAAGAACGATTTATATTTTCATTTTATTGTGAACTAACAATTTTGTGTTTTATAAAAAAAAAACTGCAAACTACTAAACTAAAAATTATCTATAACTCAATGAAATATTATTTGAACAAAAAAAAAAATAACATCCAAAATATTTTTGCATAATCGCAAAAAAGCAATATGTAGTACCATTGAAATATAATATTTCTATTTTCCCATGAACCCAAAAAAAAAATATATGCATATGTATGCATAAAATAGTGCCAGCAAAATTTAAACTGCTGACAATTTGCTTCGAATTCCATACATATGCATGTATGTTCGTTAATCATGCTTCTTGAAATGTAACCATCACGCAAGTACTCATTGGTTGTTCAGGCGATTACATATGTTAATCATATTTCACTTTTATGAGTATAACAACCAATAAAAATTGTAGGATAAGAGAAAGGTATTCTTTGATAAAATGTATGTATGTACATAGCAGATACCAAATGTGCTGGTTGTTTTTAAAATTAATAATGAACGATCTTAAAAGTTTCTTAGATGTTTCCGAATTATGTAGGGTACAACAATAAAGGGTATAAACTTTTTTTGGACTTTTAAGTATGAAAATATTTTTTCTGTTGTTTAAAATAGAACTACATAACTGTTCTATAAAACTTTAAATTACGTTATCCCTAAATTTCTTCGAATGGACTTAGAACATTTTATAATTTTAACGCCTGTATTTATAAAAGATTTTTAAATTTAATAAAGGTTTACAAAACAGATTTTGTATGAAAATTCTCCTTAATAAACGTTTGTTAAATTAAATAATCGTTTATAAATACGGGGGTAAATGTGTAACAACTCCACACTTTTATAATTAAACATATCTTAAAAAAGGTTAATGCTTCAATTAGTCTGTCAGTTTTGTATGGAAATCGAAAACGCAAGAATTTTAAAAGTCGTTTTTGCATTTCAGTCACATCATCTTTTTTAAAAACACAAATAACGGTTATTTTGGAATATCTCAAAAACTGACAATTCTGACTTCATATTCGGATTCAGCGGACAATTTTACATAAAGATTAGCTGCCAGATTCATTTGGTCACGACTTTGTTGAAATTTTGTCACGTAGTGTAATGTTAAAATTACAAAATGAGTGAATGACCGACCTGTGTGTGGTTGAAGGGTATATAAATTTAAAACTTAATTTAAAAAAAGCAAACTTTTAAAAAAGTAACATTAAATAAAAGCCAACATTTAGGGAAAAATTGTATAAGTTTTTTTAATCTTAGAAACGGCTTTGAAAACAACTTTATTTTAAAACGTATAACAGTTGCTTTTTACTATTCCTTTTTTCATAAGTCAGATGAAAATTTTTTATTTTATTGAACAAAAATAACAGTGTTTTCTGTTTTTTATTTCTTTGAACAAAAATAACAGGTTTTTTTTGATTTGTATCTTTTTTAACAACAGTAAAAGTTATTCTCTAAACCATTATGATCCTTATGAACTTGTCTACGATAAAATATATTTATTTAAAATTAACGGTTATTTTTTGATTTTTAGTTTTTTGAACAAAAATAACAGTTATTTTTGATTTTAATTTTTTTTATAAAAATTACAGTTATTATTTGATTTTTATTTTTTTTGAACAAAAATAACAGTTATTTTTTGATTTAAATTTTTTTTAACATAAAAAAATAGTTATTTTTTTGAGCAAGAATAAAAGTTATTCTCTAAAGAAATGTACGTGTAATAATAATTTAGTTCACTTTAAGTACATATTTATTTTAATGTGTATAAGAAATCCCAATGATGATTACATATTAAAATAAGCATTTAAAGTAAACAAAATTATTATAACACGTACATTCCTTTAGAGAACAACTTTTATTCTTGCTCAAAAAAATAACTATTTTTTTATGTTAAAAAAAATTTATAATAATTTTGAAATCAAAAAGTAATTTCAATTTTTGGGAATAAAAAATTTTAATTTTCAAAAGATTTTGTTATTTGTGCTTAATTCCCAGTTTTTATTCTTGATAAAAACACTTGAAATTTATTGTTGATGGGATAAGCTATTCCTATGCATTTCACTGGTTGCTTAGGCCAGATCATCAGGAAACTTCATCCATAAAGATTTTAGACAAACTAAAGATATTAAACCAAATAAAACTGTTAAACGTATAAGACTTATAGCAACAGTTTTACTTGTAACAATATCAAAGCTTGAACAAAATACATCAACAATAAAAAAGTGGGTTTATCTCGTCTTACACTCCCCACTACAATTAGTTGAAATTCTCTCAACATTAATTGTAGTTGTAAGTAGGTTAAGAAAAACAAAATAAAAAAACAAACAACAACTTACAAAAGATGTTGTCAATTAAGTGTTTTTTTAGGCCGTGCACTTGCCTGTTTATTATCAAAAAGTAATTTCAATTTTTGGGAATAAAAAATTTTAATTTTCAAAAGATTTTGTTATTTGTGCTTAATTCCCAGTTTTTATTCTTGATAAAAACACTTGAAATTTATTGTTGATGGGATAAGCTATTCCTATGCATTTCACTGGTTGCTTAGGCCAGATCATCAGGAAACTTCATCCATAAAGATTTTAGACAAACTAAAGATATTAAACCAAATAAAACTGTTAAACGTATAAGACTTATAGCAACAGTTTTACTTGTAACAATATCAAAGCTTGAACAAAATACATCAACAATAAAAAAGTGGGTTTATCTCGTCTTACACTCCCCACTACAATTAGTTGAAATTCTCTCAACATTAATTGTAGTTGTAAGTAGGTTAAGAAAAACAAAATAAAAAAACAAACAACAACTTACAAAAGATGTTGTCAATTAAGTGTTTTTTTAGGCCGTGCACTTGCCTGTTTATTATCAAAAAGTAATTTCAATTTTTGGGAATAAAAAATTTTAATTTTCAAAAGATTTTGTTATTTGTGCTTAATTCCCAGTTTTTATTCTTGATAAAAACACTTGAAATTTATTGTTGATGGGATAAGCTATTCCTATGCATTTCACTGGTTGCTTAGGCCAGATCATCAGGAAACTTCATCCATAAAGATTTTAGACAAACTAAAGATATTAAACCAAATAAAACTGTTAAACGTATAAGACTTATAGCAACAGTTTTACTTGTAACAATATCAAAGCTTGAACAAAATACATCAACAATAAAAAAGTGGGTTTATCTCGTCTTACACTCCCCACTACAATTAGTTGAAATTCTCTCAACATTAATTGTAGTTGTAAGTAGGTTAAGAAAAACAAAATAAAAAAACAAACAACAACTTACAAAAGATGTTGTCAATTAAGTGTTTTTTTAGGCCGTGCACTTGCCTGTTTATTATCAAAAAGTAATTTCAATTTTTGGGAATAAAAAATTTTAATTTTCAAAAGATTTTGTTATTTGTGCTTAATTCCCAGTTTTTATTCTTGATAAAAACACTTGAAATTTATTGTTGATGGGATAAGCTATTCCTATGCATTTCACTGGTTGCTTAGGCCAGATCATCAGGAAACTTCATCCATAAAGATTTTAGACAAACTAAAGATATTAAACCAAATAAAACTGTTAAACGTATAAGACTTATAGCAACAGTTTTACTTGTAACAATATCAAAGCTTGAACAAAATACATCAACAATAAAAAAGTGGGTTTATCTCGTCTTACACTCCCCACTACAATTAGTTGAAATTCTCTCAACATTAATTGTAGTTGTAAGTAGGTTAAGAAAAACAAAATAAAAAAAAAAAAAAAAAAAAAAAAAAAAAAAAAAAACAAACAACAACTTACAAAAGATGTTGTCAATTAAGTGTTTTTTTAGGCCGTGCACTTGCCTGTTTATTATCAAAAAGTAATTTCAATTTTTGGGAATAAAAAATTTTAATTTTCAAAAGATTTTGTTATTTGTGCTTAATTCCCAGTTTTTATTCTTGATAAAAACACTTGAAATTTATTGTTGATGGGATAAGCTATTCCTATGCATTTCACTGGTTGCTTAGGCCAGATCATCAGGAAACTTCATCCATAAAGATTTTAGACAAACTAAAGATATTAAACCAAATAAAACTGTTAAACGTATAAGACTTATAGCAACAGTTTTACTTGTAACAATATCAAAGCTTGAACAAAATACATCAACAATAAAAAAGTGGGTTTATCTCGTCTTACACTCCCCACTACAATTAGTTGAAATTCTCTCAACATTAATTGTAGTTGTAAGTAGGTTAAGAAAAACAAAATAAAAAAACAAACAACAACTTACAAAAGATGTTGTCAATTAAGTGTTTTTTTAGGCCGTGCACTTGCCTGTTTATTATCAAAAAGTAATTTCAATTTTTTATTGTTGATGTATTTTGTTCAAGCTTTGATATTGTTACAAGTAAAACTGTTGCTATAAGTCTTATACGTTTAACAGTTTTATTTGGTTTAATATCTTTAGTTTGTCTAAAATCTTTATGGATGAAGTTTCCTGATGATCTGGCCTAAGCAACCAGTGAAATGCATAGGAATAGCTTATCCCATCAACAATAAATTTCAAGTGTTTTTATCAAGAATAAAAACTGGGAATTAAGCACAAATAACAAAATCTTTTGAAAATTAAAATTTTTTATTCCCAAAAATTGAAATTACTTTTTGATAATAAACAGGCAAGTGCACGGCCTAAAAAAACACTTAATTGACAACATCTTTTGTAAGTTGTTGTTTGTTTTTTTATTTTGTTTTTCTTAACCTACTTACAACTACAATTAATGTTGAGAGAATTTCAACTAATTGTAGTGGGGAGTGTAAGACGAGATAAACCCACTTTTTTATTGTTGATGTATTTTGTTCAAGCTTTGATATTGTTACAAGTAAAACTGTTGCTATAAGTCTTATACGTTTAACAGTTTTATTTGGTTTAATATCTTTAGTTTGTCTAAAATCTTTATGGATGAAGTTTCCTGATGATCTGGCCTAAGCAACCAGTGAAATGCATAGGAATAGCTTATCCCATCAACAATAAATTTCAAGTGTTTTTATCAAGAATAAAAACTGGGAATTAAGCACAAATAACAAAATCTTTTGAAAATTAAAATTTTTTATTCCCAAAAATTGAAATTACTTTTTGATAATAAACAGGCAAGTGCACGGCCTAAAAAAACACTTAATTGACAACATCTTTTGTAAGTTGTTGTTTGTTTTTTTATTTTGTTTTTCTTAACCTACTTACAACTACAATTAATGTTGAGAGAATTTCAACTAATTGTAGTGGGGAGTGTAAGACGAGATAAACCCACTTTTTTATTGTTGATGTATTTTGTTCAAGCTTTGATATTGTTACAAGTAAAACTGTTGCTATAAGTCTTATACGTTTAACAGTTTTATTTGGTTTAATATCTTTAGTTTGTCTAAAATCTTTATGGATGAAGTTTCCTGATGATCTGGCCTAAGCAACCAGTGAAATGCATAGGAATAGCTTATCCCATCAACAATAAATTTCAAGTGTTTTTATCAAGAATAAAAACTGGGAATTAAGCACAAATAACAAAATCTTTTGAAAATTAAAATTTTTTATTCCCAAAAATTGAAATTACTTTTTGATAATAAACAGGCAAGTGCACGGCCTAAAAAAACACTTAATTGACAACATCTTTTGTAAGTTGTTGTTTGTTTTTTTTTTTATTTTGTTTTTCTTAACCTACTTACAACTACAATTAATGTTGAGAGAATTTCAACTAATTGTAGTGGGGAGTGTAAGACGAGATAAACCCACTTTTTTATTGTTGATGTATTTTGTTCAAGCTTTGATATTGTTACAAGTAAAACTGTTGCTATAAGTCTTATACGTTTAACAGTTTTATTTGGTTTAATATCTTTAGTTTGTCTAAAATCTTTATGGATGAAGTTTCCTGATGATCTGGCCTAAGCAACCAGTGAAATGCATAGGAATAGCTTATCCCATCAACAATAAATTTCAAGTGTTTTTATCAAGAATAAAAACTGGGAATTAAGCACAAATAACAAAATCTTTTGAAAATTAAAATTTTTTATTCCCAAAAATTGAAATTACTTTTTGATAATAAACAGGCAAGTGCACGGCCTAAAAAAACACTTAATTGACAACATCTTTTGTAAGTTGTTGTTTGTTTTTTTATTTTGTTTTTCTTAACCTACTTACAACTACAATTAATGTTGAGAGAATTTCAACTAATTGTAGTGGGGAGTGTAAGACGAGATAAACCCACTTTTTTATTGTTGATGTATTTTGTTCAAGCTTTGATATTGTTACAAGTAAAACTGTTGCTATAAGTCTTATACGTTTAACAGTTTTATTTGGTTTAATATCTTTAGTTTGTCTAAAATCTTTATGGATGAAGTTTCCTGATGATCTGGCCTAAGCAACCAGTGAAATGCATAGGAATAGCTTATCCCATCAACAATAAATTTCAAGTGTTTTTATCAAGAATAAAAACTGGGAATTAAGCACAAATAACAAAATCTTTTGAAAATTAAAATTTTTTATTCCCAAAAATTGAAATTACTTTTTGATAATAAACAGGCAAGTGCACGGCCTAAAAAAACACTTAATTGACAACATCTTTTGTAAGTTGTTGTTTGTTTTTTTATTTTGTTTTTCTTAACCTACTTACAACTACAATTAATGTTGAGAGAATTTCAACTAATTGTAGTGGGGAGTGTAAGACGAGATAAACCCACTTTTTTATTGTTGATGTATTTTGTTCAAGCTTTGATATTGTTACAAGTAAAACTGTTGCTATAAGTCTTATACGTTTAACAGTTTTATTTGGTTTAATATCTTTAGTTTGTCTAAAATCTTTATGGATGAAGTTTCCTGATGATCTGGCCTAAGCAACCAGTGAAATGCATAGGAATAGCTTATCCCATCAACAATAAATTTCAAGTGTTTTTATCAAGAATAAAAACTGAGAATTAAGCACAAATAACAAAATCTTTTGATAATTTTGAAATGAAAAAAATTTAAATCAAAAAATAACTGTTATTTTTGTTCAAAAAAATAAAAATCAAATAATAACTGTAATTTTTATAAAAAAAAAATAAAAATCAAAAATAACTGTTACTTTTGTTCAAAAAACTAAAAATTAAAAAATAACTGTTAATTTTAAATAAATATATTTTATCGTAGACAAGTTCATAAGGATCATAATGGTATACTTGAATCAGTTTTCCAATATTTACTTCCATATGCATTTTTTTGTTTAAAATTTTCAATATAGCTGTTATTTTCGGTCCGTCCCTACTTTTTACTCATTTTTATGTACTTACATCATATTTATAAAGTATATTATTATTCCAAAAATCTCCATGACATATAACCGCATATGGAGCCACAGCTTTCCCTTCTACACATTTTAAACAAATTTCTTTAAAATTATTTTCCAAATTCTCCAAAGCTTCTGTTTGTTTATGCGAAGGTTTCGCTTCTTGTTCCAACATTACTCTTGTACGTCTAATATACTTTTTACCAAATTCTACCGTTAAAGGCTCCATATCTTTGGTAAATAAATTATCACTCATTTGTCCGACTAAAGCCTTAAACAGCTTCGGTTTGCGATATTGTAAAACAAAAGACATGGCATGCATTTTGGCTATAGAATGGAACGTTTCACATACCAAGTCATAAGTTGGCATATTTGTGCGGGAATTTTGTTTGTAATCACTTAAAGTTAAATCTTCACAAATAATGAATTCATCTTCTAAATCTAAATTGGCATACAGAATTTCAGGTACTATATCAAAAGTTAAATTCGACGCTTTATCACAATAACCATTATTGAAATTTTGTAATTCCCATAGTCTTTGTTGCTCTAAAATTTTGAATTCTTTGAAAACTTTTTCATACATAAATACTTCGCGTTTGTATAGATCTACTATACGACTATGTGCCCGGAAAGCTGGATTTTTGGGAGAAATTTTTAAAATTGTTGTAAATTTTTTTGGCAGCGAAACATTTTCCGTTTCCTCCTTGGTTGCAGAAATGGGGGGAGTTTTCAAACACACTTGCATTATAAAACCATACGAATTTTCACCCACACTCGATACCGGCCGAGCGCTTATCTCATACGATTTTATGCCTTTCTCTAAAGCTAATTTTTTATAAGTTTCGAATATTTTCGGTGAGAATTTCGTCAAAATTTCATTATTACCGGTTATGGTTACAGTATTAGTTTGATATAAATTATTATTATTTGTATCGGCCATTTTTTTGTTAAAGGGTTTTTTTTATTAACTTTAAATCACAGTTAGTATTGCTTTTCTAGGTACAGAGTACAATTTACCCGCCGAAATTTTGTTTATAAAATTTTTAGTTGTTAACGGGTCGTGGCTTTCTAGCAAACTGTTGTGTTTTGCATTTTTGTATTGATGTTTTTATAGTTATTTAAAAGTTGTTGTTCTGTGAATTCAAATATTGAATTTTAAAACAAAAAAGCTTATCATGATTTTTTATAACAACCTCTTGGATACTCAATCTACTCAATTTTTTTTATTTATTTGAGAGCGAACTATTTAAAATACGAAAATTTTTTGTAATTACTCAAAAACTGAATAAGAAGTTTTAATGATTTTTGCTTTGCATTATTTGTTTAACACTTACTGTAAATTCACGCTATTTACGTTTAAAGGAAAGGAAATAACTTTCCACTGTGAATTCGTTCCGTTTCCAATTATTTATTCGGCAGCTCCTAGATAAAATTAAAAGCAACTCAGAGTAACAATTAATTTTTAGTTATCCTTAATGGATGAATCTTTAGGTCCCAAGAAATACGATATATGTATGGTGGACAATAGTGAATCGACATAGTAATTTTTATCACCTTATTCTATGCTGAACATGCCTCATTATTATTAAGTGATATTACCACTGAGAGTAACATAGTTAGTGTAATTGAGGAAAGTATTTTGCTTATATTTATCAAAATGATTGTGCGAACTATGTTTTTTCAACATGATTATTTAAATTCCTAAAGCGGCAAGTGGACAAGCTCTTCATTAACTTCCTAAGTAAAATTGATATACATACATATAAATATGTATAATATTTTTGTAATGTTTTTTTTTAATAAAGTTTCGTTTATTTTGAAAACATTTTCGTTTATCTATATGAATAAACAGTTTCCTTGTGACCCTCTTTTTTGTCTATCCAAAGATTTTTGAAGCCCACTGATGAACTAGAAAGCTGAACATTGGTATGCATATAGTAAATCACTTATACTAAAGCTTATACAAAAGTCCCCTAATGATAAAGGAATCTAAAGCATAGGGTCCTAACAATAGAGCATAGCCTGAAGTAGTCGGATATAATGTTTTTGCACTACGGGCGGAAAATTGGGACTAAAGGGGTGTGTGAAATTTGTGTTATTTCACATTTCAGCTAATTTGAAGCTCTTTAAAGACCAATGAAGCTAAGAATTGCCAAGCATATGGTACTGACGTTGGGGCTTACCTTAAAGTAGTTATTCTTCCTGTCTGGCAGGGACAGGCTAAACAGCTAGTTTTGAATAAAGTTTCGCTTAGTTTGAAAAAGATTTCTTTATTTTGAATAAATTTTCATTAACTTTAAATTAAGTTGCGTTTATTTAAAAAAGCTTTCGTTAAATTTCAAAAATGTTTCGTTTAATTTGAAAAAGGACGGAAAGAATTATTTACTAAATATGGCTTGAACCATGCAAGAAAATTTTGCATTATTCTAATCCATACCAAAAATTACTTGGTTGAAGCAAAATTTTTTTTATTTAAGAAAATTTTACTAAATACAAACAAAATAAGTTAAAATCAAAACAATATTTTTAGATTTTCGATCTTCTACATACATAAGTACATATCGCTCATTTGCTGCAAGACCGGCATAACTCAAAAAAATCCATTTCGAGATAAACACATTTAAAATTTTTGATTTGCTCTAACTACTTAGAAAAAAAGAAGACACATTCTCTTCAAACTGTGAAAGTATAAAAGATATAAAGATGAATTTAATACACAATATAAAGAAAAACAAAGCGAACAATTCTGCATCTCTAACTCCAAAATTTCATTGTTTGAGTTATGCCCGTCTTGAAGCAAATGAGCGATATGTAAGAACAACTGAAATTTCAATAAAATCAGTTCCAGAAGAAATAAGACACTTTAACAACATGTTAAGAAAAGCAAATTATGTATCTTATGGAGTTACATATCGTTAGCTAAAATGCAAAAAGACGTAACTAACAAAAATTTAAAATTGAGTTTTTGATTATTATGAATGCTATAAAACTACATGTCTTGACAAAATTTTACGCTTCTGCGATCAAAAATTGCGCTTTTAAAAACAAAACAAAGGGACGTAACTACAAGTTTTTTTGTTTGATGTATGCAAAACGACGTAATTACACATATTTTTTCTAAGAAAATAAAATTGGTTGAAGAATTCTATGGCCGACTTATCAATGCATGTTTTTCTGACATGTTTATAGTTTTCACTTTACAAAGTTTTTTGCTTCTTTAAAATTATATTTTTGTTAGTTACGTCTTTTTGCATTTTAGCTAACGATATAAGACTGTGATATTTGAGAATTGACAAAATTTCTTATTACACTTGGATAGATTGTAATAACAGCAAAAATAACGTTTTATTATAATTTCATTAAATTTTCTCTAAAAAGTTTATCAAAATAATGCCAAAATCCATTTAATGAGCTCTTACATCTAGCATTCAGTAAATTTGCCCACAGTATGTTACATATTTTCTATGATGTATTTTTCACCTTGGCATAGGAATAAAGTTATTGAACTTAACAATCAAATTGATTTGTCGAGATCACAACAACCGCAATACAACTATAAATCATGAAATATTGTATTTGTTTTAAAATGCAAGTATTATAACTAGATATCTAATCAAAACATGACATTATTGCCAATTATAACAAAACTTTTATTTATTTAATTTTTTATTATTGCTAAGGGGATATTATTTAAAGTGCATTGAACTTTTTTTCAAAATGATAAATTTTTGTGCAAGAGACAATTATTTGAAATTATTTTGGCTGATGAGCGTAGAAAAAGTGCATTTACCTTTAAGAGTGAAATATAACACATGCACACCCCCACCTTAAAGGGAAACACATATGTAGGTGCTTAAATGACGTAAACAACATTTTAGTTCTAAACGTTCATTATTAATAGCGGACAGTGATTCCATAACGGTTTTCGAAGCTTTTAAAAAACCAGTAAACTGTTTATACCTAATAGCTGAACCTTTTTGAATTTTATATAGGGATACATAAATAGTTAGTGATGTAAACTCCAGTCTCCACTAACTACAAAAAAATTAAAATGACCCTTAAGGCCCAACCATAATGTGCTTAAGTTGACTTAAGCAAATGTACGAATACATGTAAATCATATGAGGCAGACCATAATGAACTTTCTGCATTCCGTACGGAATCAAATGGTTGTTGATATTATTTTTGTTTTTAAATACATTTGAGAGACTTTTTGTTAATTTTTTACAGTAGGTTAAGCAAGGCTATGCATATTCACCCCTATCCTGAATAAAAATTCCTTGGGAGTTTTTTCCCTTTTCCCATTTTTACAATTGAATTAACATAGAAAAATGGGAAAAAAAACTCCCAAGGAATTTTTATTATGGTTGAGCCTTAAGACATTTAGCGGTTCATAAGTATGCACATATGTTTGTATGTATATAATTTCTCCAAAAGAAAATCGTTTTAGAATCACTGTGTGGCAATCAGTTTTTGTTTTTTTTTTTTTAAATGCAGTTATCTCTCGCTAACAATTTAAAAGTTTACCGTGCAAAACAGCAGCCCCACCTAAACGCTTTTTATAGAACCTATTCAATAAGCTTGTGTGTTAATATACTCATATTCTTTTAACATATACATAGATATGTAGATACATATTAATCTATCGGTACCGAACGCATTTAGTGTTGTGCTATGTTTAGAATTTTGTCCTTGAGTAAGTGCATTCACTACACAGTTTAGGTTTTTTTTTTTATTTTGTCTAGACCACGTGTAGGTTTCAAGCTTTTTTATTGAGTTGTGATCTTTATACATACATACTCTCTTTGTTTAGCTTTTTTCTGTTTATTGGTATTCAATTGCAGAGGTTTAGAGTTTATTTATATATTTGGCGCCAATAGAAATACTTTTTTAACGCAGTTATCATAATGCATAAAAAAGCTTAAAAGTACTTATGTATGTACATACATACATATGTATATATGTATTTGTCCTTGAATTGGGTGAATGACTTCTAATAAATAAACTTTTCTGCGTTATTCTTTACTTGTTTTAGGTTTTTTATCAAAATATTGTTTATAGATTTTGTTAACAATTGAAAACGTGGGTATTAAATAATGACCATGACAGTGATATTTTATAAAGAAAATGTTAAAAACATGTTAAATAGGTACATATGTACATACATACGTGAAAAAACAGACAAGCGGGGCACCCGGCGCTTTAACTTAATTTGGGTACACTGTATGCAGTGGTGCTAAGCGATTTTAAGGTTAACTTTTGTTTGCGAGATATACCGTTATTTCAAAAATGTATAAATATTCGCGGGGCCAAATTAAAGAATTTCATTAAACCGACACTGTATGCAGTGGTGCTAAGCGATTTTAAGGTTAACTTTTGTTTGCGAGATATACCGTTATTTCGAAAATGTATAAATATTCGCGGGGCCAATTAAAATTAAACAACGAATGAAAAAGCAAAACGTAAAGACAGTACATGCTGCTGTGTACTCGTTTCTTTTCCCCTCGTCCCTCTCGCCAATAAAGTAGCAATCATGTCAATAAGACAAGAGCCGTATGAACACAGACTTAGATAGTCGCCATCTCCATTCCTTAGGGCGGCTCCCACACAAATGTGGCGTTTTAAGAAATACTCAAGTTTAATTAAAAATTTTTCAAAAGTTGTAGTTAGATTTTAATCATTTACGACGTGTTTTGTAAAAAAAAGAAGCATATCTGCAGTTTCCAATATGTTATACGTTTTTAAAGAACAAAACAATTGTTTGGAAACAATTTTCGAAATTACCGGATTTTCAAAATTCCCTGCCATGAAATTTTTAAATTTTTCGAAAACCCGTTGTACATACATTGCACGATTTTTTGGTCTTAGAATACCCCTAGTGAGGTTTGATGCATAAAATATTCATCGAACATTTTAACCCTCTAAACTGCCGTTTAAGTATTCTTTTGTGTGGAAGTTAAAAAAAGGACAAAAATTACCCATTCAAATGAGTGTTAAAGGGTTAATATATCCTAACAAAAGAAAAAAATCTGCTAACAAAAGCTCACTCTTAGATATGCGTATGCAACAATTGCATCATGATATTGCCATCAGAAATTATGACCAGGGGGGCTACTCTCTATTGCGATGCGAAAGAAAATTTTAGCAAATCTAGCGATTGGTACTCTTTAATACGTTTGCGCATGTGACTTTCGCATCTTTTAATTTTTTCTCTTTTCGTAAATCATCACTTTATTTTATTTAAATTTTCCAATTTCAAATATTTTTACACACTTTGGCATTCCATTACTGTAAATCCGCGCCATCTTTAATTTTTATTGCCACTATCGCTTCTTTTTCAGAAAATTTTGCGAAAGTGATAGAGAGTACCAAGTTGGCTTTTAGCTTTCGCATCGAAACTTCGATGAGTGAGCTCTTCATTATGCTTGAAATAAATAACCATCGGGAATATGCTTGCCTGATTATTATTCTAATGAAAACCGGTTGCTGCGTTCTGTATAACAAATGCGTAATTTGCAGCAAAATCACAAATCACCACAACTTCACCTTTTTAGGCATCTTTGATTTGATTCAAAAAAGCTGATTGTTTTTTGCTATAAAATTATGTGTTATATGTATATAAGACTGGCAAGATGATTGCAAAATATTTCAACGAATTCCGAAGAGTTTTTCACAAGTCTGCAACGGGAGTTAGATATCCAATACTAATACGAATTATTTTAAATGGCATTGTTGTCGAATACGTCGTCTAATATATTTTTAAGGACATCGATTCCAGGATAATCTAAACATTTCCCAAAATAACAATCTGATGATGGAAAAGGACACAAAATCCGTTTGAAGCAGTCACAATATTGCACTTGAGGTACTGTTTCGTAATAAGTTAATACTGCTAAGTAACAGTGAAAAAAATTTATTTAAAATATTTAATCTCGAAAATCGCATCCATGCCCACTGTGCAAAATTTTTTTCTACTTTTTATTGAATAGTAACAAAAAAAGAATAAATACAAAAGAAAATATTCTGTTTGGACTAATATTGAAAAAGTTATGCGTATTTATTTGAACATAGTTTTCTTATAACGCGATTTTTTTAATACTCGATATCTCTGTAACCATAAGCCAAAACAATCTGAAATGTGCTGTTAAAAAGGAACATCAACACAGTAAAAAATAAAGGAAATCAAAAAATATTTTTCTCCAAACTGTTCGATTTGACTTCCCAATAAAAAATGGAGCTTCCAACGAAGCAGGTTTGTAAGGGAGAAACATAAGGGTTTCGCTTACCATTGCGCTTACGGAAGACATGAATTTTATATGGCGAGTTCCCACTTTGAAGCAATACATTTTTGACACATAAAGCGCATTATTCAGCGCACATAAATATTGTCGGATGTAACGATCATCTTTACACACTGAAGGCAATCAAATTTGATTGCCCCATATACAAAATTAGAAAATTTTACTTTTAACATTTTAACCACAATTGTTTACTTTATAGAAATCGTCATATTGTTATAATAAAGTAAATGGGCTTAAATTACAGAATGCGTCTAAAGAAATATATTTTTTATAAATATGTATGTAAATTGTTTTTTTATTTCGAAAAAAAAGTTCAATAAACTTTAGTACTCCAAAAAATATTTCAAATCACGTTTAAAGCCAAATATGCTATCACGTACTCGCACTTAAATGACACTTTCACTTTTATTAAAGTTTTATATACTTTAAGCCCATTAAGCTATTACATAAACCTTGGTTTACCAAAAATTCGTTGAGCTTCGGTTTTCTTTTTTTCTCCAATTTCTGACGTATTTTGGCTTTCAGTGGGTCTTTTGGTTAATTGGTCATAAGAAAATAAATTTTTTTTTATTGAAATTACAAAAGTGGGTCAAAATTGTTTGTTTTATATTTCTAAAACTCATGCAACTATTATAAAGGTAAGTCAGTGAACTTCAAGTTGTATGTAAATTTGTTAAGTACACACATACATACATATCTCTCATTTGCTGCAAGACCGGCATAACTCAAAAAATGAAATTTTGGAGTTAGAAATGCAGAATTGTTCGCTTTATTTTTCTTTATATTGTGTATTAAATTCATCTTTTTTTTTACTTTTCCAGTTTGAAGAGAATGTGTCTTCTTCTTTTTTCTAAGTAGTTAGAGCAAATCAAAAACTTCAAATGCGTTTATCTCGAAATGGATTTTTTTGAATTATGCCGGTCTTGCAGCAAATGAGCGATATGTATTTTTTTAACATTTCGAAATTTTTTATTTATATGTATTTAAATATTATATGTTGATATATGCTTTGAACTTAAAGTCACTTTTTTATTAAATAAGTTAAAATATTTTCGTTTTTTCTTCTATCTTTTTTTCTCCCCAAAGTCTTTCATATATTTTCCTTTCATTTTTAGAACAAAAATGTAACAAAAATAATTTTATAGTTTTGACTGAAAATTTTAACAAAATGTTTACAAAAATAAAAATAAATGCATAATATTGTTGTGGCTAAGATTTGCGAACGGTTTCTTGATGCAAAATGTGTGTGGTTGCAAAAGAAATTGTTGCTTTATTATGAACACGAAATGAAAATGTTTTTTTTGATTGTGAACGTAACTTTAAAGTGTGAACCAGGGATCAAAAATTAAAAAATTTCAAAACTGTACTTAATTCTGTAAAAAATTTTACTTTTTAACCTTAATTGCACTTATACCCCAAAAAATATTTTTGACTAGTTTTATTATAAAAATTACATTAAAATTAACTTGTTTATTTCAAATATAGGTTCACGTGTGTGAACCAGCACTAAGCAATTTACTTTTAAGATGTCATCAAGAAAACAATTTATAAAATAAAGTGCCGGTTTACACACGTCAAGTCTTTAGCTTTTAGGAGAGAAGGGAAAAGAGAATGTCATTTCTTTTGCCCTCTCTCCCAAGAACTCAAGACTTGACGAGCCAAACTTGACGTGTGTGAACCAACAAACTTGTAATCAGCTGTTAAATTACAAGTAAAATTGCCAAACAAACGGAAAGGTGAAATTGAAAGCACTCTCGTGGTCAAATTGTATTTTAAAGTGAAAGGCAAAACTTGATCGTGTGGCCACCAAGTAAATCCAATATAATAGTATTTATATATCTCACTTGTTCAACAATAGTTTACTAACTAAAAATTTGTATTGTTTTACTTTTGTTATGTTCCCATCTAACCGCTTTTATAATATCGTGCTATTTTGTCTACTTTTTGGTTTAAAAATACTTTTTCATATGCATTTAATGTAAAATTAAAATTGTTTTGCTTCTACTGAAACTTTTTAAATTTTGAATTAATACAGTATTGTTGAACAAGTGCGATATGTCGTTCATACTATGTATTTATACGGTATTTCAAAGTTGTATTGGGACACTTACTATAGTCAGTAGTCTGTCGAATATTTTGTTAAGTCGATTAAAACAAAACATTTATTATTGTACATATTTACTATTTTACAACATTGTTAAAAAGCGAAAATAAATTCAACAATTATTACATAAAGAAAATAATAGCAAAAAATCTTAAATGCCATTCAAACTTCACGTTAAGGTAATAATGGAACAATATGAGATCAAGTAAAAAATAAAGTTTTATATATTTTAATCATAGGCGGAGGAACCAAACATGGACTGCTTAGCCATAGAGTAGTCGCAAGAATAAAAGCCGGATAGTATACCTGCACTGGTCTTGAAGCAGCGCTCTTCGACGCTTAGCAAATCTTTTCAGCACTTTATACCGTGCCGCGGAATTTCCAGTCTGCTGGAAAGTTGCTAACGTAACGTCAATTCCTAAAAAAATAATGGCTATTAACCCTGAAAATTAACGCCCAATTGCAATTTGTTGCTTTTTCCAAAGCTATGGAGAGTATGGTAAATTACCATCTTGTCAAATATTTAGAGTCAAACTACCTACTAACCGACCGCCAGTATGGCTTTCGTAGAGGACGCTCTACTGGAGACTTACTAGCTCTGTTATCGGAATAATAGTGCCGTTCCATTCACCTTTTTGGCGAAAGTAAGGTAATTACTTTATATATTTCCAAGGCGTTTGACAGAGTCTGGCATGGTGCCCTCTTGTCAAAACTTGCTGCATTTGGTGTCGGTGATAATTTCTCTCGAGTTTTCTCAGAGATCGCACTAAACGAGTTGTTATAGATGGGGTTTCGTCAAACGAGTTAAAGATTCATTCCGAGGTGCCGCAAGGCTCCGTTCTTTCTCCTACTCTATTTCTTATCTTTCTAAATGACCTCCTTTGTCAAACTTCCAACCCTATCGACTCTTTTGCAGATGACAGCAACCTTTCCAGACCTTGACATAGTCTCGGAATGGGGTCGTGCAAATAGGATAAATTTTAATGCCTAATAAACCCAATGTTGCGTGCTGACGCATAAACGCGCGAAAAAATCAAGGTGTCTCATCTGTATATATGGGTAGTATACTTATTGAGGAATCAGAATCTCTTGATGTTCTGGGCAATAGGATACAATGTGATGTCCAATAATAATAATTTGTTGCTTTTACGCCAAATCGTGGGCGCATAGTGTCCGATGGACAGAACATATATTCAAGGTGTCGAAAGAAGCATTCAAGTGCCTCGGTTTTCTAAGACGATGTAAGATATACTTCACTCCATCTGATCTCCTTACTATTTATACCATCTTTATCCGACCGCGTATGGAATACAACTCTCATGTGTGGGCCGGCGCTTCAAAGTCTATTTTGGAGCTTCTCGACCGCGTGCTGGAGAGGGCGAAGGTTCTCATTGGTGACAGTAAGGTATCCAATTATATTAACTCCCTTGAGCACCGTCGCAATGTGGGTTGTGTTTGCCTGCTTTATCGTTACTACAATGGAATATGTTCCGACGAAATTAGGGATCTAGTTTCCGAAACCCGTACGTTGTTCGTAATACACGTTTTTCCTCAAGAGCCCATCCTTATGTGGTCGATTGGCAGGTGAATCGTACAACGCATTCCCGGACTGTTCGTGTGTGGAATAACCATCCTGCAGAAGTCTTCCCTCTCACTTACAACATGATTAAGTTCAAATCGAATGTTCACAAACACTACTCCCTCTATCCAACAACCTATTTTCCTAGTTCCAACACAATGCAATGAAATTTTTAATAAAATGTTTTAAAAATAATAATAAATACTTTATGTTGTTCTGGGCAAACTTTTCAAACCGTTTCTTAATTGAAAATGTGTGTGGTTGCGAAACAAAATTGTAGCTCTATTGTGAACACCAAATGATTATGTTGCTATTATTGTGAACGAAGCTTTATGTTAAAATTGTTTTACTTAATTTGTTTTTTAATATCTGGCAGCACTATTGTGTAACTGCGACCAAACAGCTGTGTTTGTTTACACACACCACGATATGGCTTTCAACTTCACCTTTCCATTTGTTTGGCAATTTTACTTTCAATTTAACAGCTGATTACATATTTGTCTTTATAAATTGTTTTCTTGATGATATTTTGAAAGAAAATTGCTAACAAATTGAGTGCAGCCTACGTCACAGCTTTCAATTTATGTTAATTTTGACAAACAGTATACATATGTAAAAGACTATCAAGAAAAATTTGATCGTGTGGCCGCAGGGTTAAAGCAAAACAAGATCGTACATTGCTGCCAACACATTTCACAGTATATTTCACTTCTTTCCGTTGTGTAATAAAAATTAAAAGGATTTTGATTCTTGCCAATATATTGTTCACCTTCGAGGTTTGTTGTCAACATTGTACAATGCTTTTATGTTATTCCCATAGGTAATGCTCACCTTTTTATTGAATGAATGAAATCATTGTGCGACTTATAGCAAAATATAGGACAAAATGGAAATAATATGGCGAATATCATATATAATAATATTGCAAGTGTATGGGCCGCTTAACTCATAAAAAAACTAAAAAATCGTTAGCTAAAATGCAAAAAGGCGTAACTAACAAAAATATAATTTTACAGGAAAAGCAAAAAACTTTATTAACTGAAAACTATAAATATGTCAGAAAAGATGCATTGAAAAGTCTTCCATGGAATTCTTTAAACAATTTTCAAAGGAAACCTTTTCATTATATTTTGTTGAAAAAAATGGCTAATTACGTAGTTTTTTATTAATAAAATAAACACTCTTTGTAGTTATGTCCCTTTGTTTTTTTTAATAAATGCGCAATTTTTGATCGCAGAAGTGTAAAATTTTGTGAAGACGTAGTTCAATGGCATTCATAATAATCAATAAAAGACACGATTTTGAAACCTAAATTATTTTGTAGCAATAAAAAAATAGCGCCTGTTAGGTAATAACGGCGTCAGATTTCTTTAGTCTTAACTTGGATCTCTAATCTGACATCTCAATAAACTATATTTTGTAATCATTTCTCTGTGAGTTATAGGGAATAATAAGGAGCAGAAAATAAACAAAGCTTATGTAGAAAATAGCGAAAATTTTTGTGTGAAAATTTAATTTTACAATTAATTAAAGTAAAAAAATTATTAATTCGTGTTATAATAGTAAGATATTAGACATACATTATGTCTAACAGTAATACCGATACGGGTGATACTTTTCTTTCCAATGATATGAACCAGAGTCTGAATGAAGGTACACCACTTGCCAGCGCTGCCGCGACATCAGCTGAACCCGCAACGTCTAAAGGAAAATTAAACATCAGTAATATTGAACCAATCGAATGTGTGACCTTAATAAGTGATGATTCTGATACCGAACCTTCCCCAAAACGTAAACCGGGCTTTGGAGGCGGAGGAGGTAGTTTAAATAATAGTGGTGTAAAAAAGTGCACAGGGGATGAGGATTCTAATGATGCTCATCGGACTGCTGAGGAAAGACGTACTAGTAGACGTAATAAACCTCGCGTTGATTACACCAATAAACAAAATGTTAATAATACAAGCGACGAAAAACCTTCAACACCCTCGGGTAGTTTGGGCCATGCTTTATTGGGTTCGTCTACTAAATCGGAATCGAAGAATCGGAAAACTGATTCTTTAAAAAGTCCCTTTGCCAAAGATATAACAGATCCCCGTGAAGCCGCAGCAGCAGCGGCTGAGGCTTATAAAGAAATTTTAACTGGCTTAGAGGGAGCAGCCTTTCAATCGCGGTTGCCTTTCGATAAAATGACCTCTAATGAGGCAGCCTGTTTCCCAGATATCACCAAAACTGGGCTAGTAGCCCAAAGAGTGTTCCTAAATATACGTAATCGTCTATTACAAATGTGGATTGAAAATCCCAAGCAACAATTAATTTTAGAAAATGCAATTAAAGACATGGAACCACCTTTTGATAGCGATCCGAATTTAGTAAAGCGTATACATTCCTTTTTAGAACGCCATGGTTTTATTAATTTTGGAATCTTTAAACGTTTAAGAGCCATCCCTTCTAAAAAGCTGGGTAAAGTCATTGTCATAGGAGCGGGTATTTCTGGTTTGGCGGCTGCCCAACAATTACAACAATTCGGAATGGATGTTATTGTTTTAGAGGCTAGGGATCGTGTTGGAGGTCGCATAGCAACCTTTCGTAAACATAATTATATAGCCGATTTAGGTGCCATGGTGGTGACAGGGGTTTGGGGCAATCCCATGACTATATTAAGTAAACAAGTAGGCATGGAAATGGTTCCTATAAGACAAGCCTGTCCGTTATATGGTGCCGGTGGAAAGCCGGTGCCCAAACATAAGGATGACATGGTGGAGAGAGAATTTAATCGTCTATTGGAATCAGCCAGTTATCTATCCCATCAATTAGATTTTAATTATGCTGGCAACAATCCTGTTTCTTTGGGCCAAGCTTTAGAGTGGATTATAAAGTTACAGGAAAAATCTGTTAAAGAGAAACAAGTTCAACATTTAACACTTCTGTCTGAAGCACAAAGAGGCATTTTAGAAAATCAAACAAAAATTGCCGAAGTTTTAGCACGTGTTAAGCACTTAAAACAAATGCATTCAAAATTACTACGCACACGTCCCAATAGAAACGGTGAAGCCGACAATAGTTATATAGAGCATGAGTTTGACACACGTTCAACTTACTATGAATGGACCAAGGCTGGTAAATTATATGAGGAACTAATAAAAGAAGATGAAGTTTTAAAAAATAAATTAAAGGAGATAGAATCAAATCCGCCCAGGTAAGTGTGTAAGAAAAGAAATTTAATTAAAAGTTAAATAATATATTCATGATAAAAAATAAATGTTCACGGTAAGAAATAATTTTTCTTTTTAAAATACGTCACCTAAGTACATATTTTGTAAAACTTATTTCTGATGTAGAATAAAAGTTTATATCTATTTTCATGGTTTTGCTTATAAATACAAAAGAATATAAGAGAAAATTAGTGTAAAAGAAACAAAATTGAGATAAATTCGGCTAAAATTAAAATTTACCAAATATCCAATCAGTCATTTTATGTTTAAGTCTTAATTTTTTCATTTACATATTTTAATTATATTTCCCCGTCATCTTTGATTGCTCTTATTACAGTGATGTTTATTTATCCTCAAAAGACCGCCAAATATTAGATTGGCATTTTGCAAATCTAGAATTTGCAAATGCCACACCATTAAGCAACCTATCTCTTAAACATTGGGATCAAGACGATGACTTCGAATTTATTGGCAATCATACCACAGTACGTAATGGTTACTCCTGTGTGCCCATTGCCTTAACAGAAGGACTCGATATACGGGTTAATACTGCAGTTAAAACAATAAAATATTTTCCTACAGGTGTGGAAATTGTAGTGGAAAATTTAAAAACCAATAACTCATCAGTAACCTATAAAGCAGATTTGGTACTATGTACCTTAACACTGGGTGTGCTTAAAATATCCACCGCTAAAGTGCAATCTCAACAGGCCAATACGGTTAAGTTTGAACCTCCTCTACCGGATTGGAAACAACAGGCCATACAACGTTTGGGTTTTGGTAATTTAAATAAAGTTATTTTGTGCTTTGATCGTATCTTCTGGGATCCAAATACGAATTTATTCGGTCATGTTGGCAGTACCACCGCCAGTCGTGGTGAATTGTTTCTATTTTGGAGTATTTCATCTTCCCCAGTGCTATTGGCTTTGGTGGCAGGGCAATCGGCCGCAATAATGGAAAATGTTTCCGATGATGTAATAGTGGGCAGATGTATAGCTGTTCTAAAGGGAATTTTTGGTAATGGTGCTGTACCCCAGCCAAAAGAAACAGTAGTAACACGTTGGCGTGCAGATCCCTGGGCCAGAGGTTCCTACAGTTTTGTTTCAGTGGGTTCATCGGGAAGTGATTATGACCTGCTAGCTGCTCCTGTTATCCCACCAAATCCCAACAATCTCAATCCAAATCAAGAATTAGACGAACTGCCTAGACTATTTTTTGCTGGTGAGCATACTATACGCAATTATCCGGCCACAGTGCACGGTGCATTTTTAAGTGGTCTACGTGAAGCTGGACGTATTGCAGATTATTATCTAGGTTATCCCGAAGGAACACCACCAGATATTGGTTATTCTGTGGTAGAAGCTGCTAACACTGCCTCTGTGGGTGATACTGTAGACTTAGTGGATATTGCTCATTCTACAGACTCTTCTTCAAAGACTTCGGATGAAAAATCTAATCCTGCTGATTCCAATGAGTGAGATTTTGTTTTAATTTTATTTTCTCTAAAATATTAATTTGCAATTAGTTTTTGTTGACTTTGTTAAAATAGTTTTTAGTTTTTTTTTTTTTACATACATGCCTAATAACAAATTTATGTAAATTTTATTTTAATCATACATTTTTAGTGTTTCTTTTTTTTTAAAGATATATATAGTTTAAAATTTAAACCATTCTAAATACATTTCATAAATCATATGTGAGTGTTTATATAATTTTTAACGAAACCAGGTTTCGCTGAATTTAAATTAAAAATAAATTACCTTTTTAATGCATTCATAATAATGTGCAGTAGCATCTTACAAATAAAGATATTTTTTAAATACTGATAAAATCCCTAAATTAGTTTTATCTGATATCCCAATAAGTAATTTTGCTGGAAATCAAGTGAATTGGTATTCAAGTTCGAATTTCAATGGTTGAGGTATACTTTTGTTAAACATTATTATTTCAATAGTGTTCTCCAGTAAAATGGAAATTTGAAATCAAGTGAATATTAGTACACTATTTTGAAACTTGAATAGCATTTAAAAATACGTTTGAACTCAAGTTTATTTCCAGTTAAATTTTAAGCACTTGAAATTTTATTTTTGTGCTTCAAAAGGTTTTGCAAAATATAAAAATCTTTTTAATATTAATAATCTCTTACACAGTAATTTTGTATAATAAAAAATAGCTCTACTTGAGTTTGGTTAATTTAACCTCAAAAAGAGGATACACATTTTATAGATGAGAGCCAGTTAAAATAGATGATTGTCCTCTAAAAAAGAGTACGTATGGTCACCTTAAGTAAGGTATAGAGGATGGATATTAAAGAACTACAACATGGAATTTTATGAAATATAGGCAGTCGTAATTTTTTGCTCATAATTTAGCTATTTATGAACCGACCTTGCTGAATTTCAATAGCAAAATTATAAGGAGCGGGCATGCAAGAAATATATTAATTACATCCTATAATATTTGTGGTCTGCGGAAAATCCATTTCAACAGACAGACGGACATCGTCAAATCAACTTCGCTACTTATAAGGATCCAGAATAAATATTGTAGAAATTACAAACGGAATGACAAACTTATTTGACCTGTGTTGAAGGGTATAAAAATATCGAATGTGTTCTAATGCTGGGTACACACAGTGCAACCTACATATATGCAATCTGTTTCAATGCAACCTAAAAATATCAAAGCGTTTTGATGTTGATGCAACCTGGAATGAATGAAAATGAATTTAATTCACTAGATTGCGTAAATGTGTTGCATAGTGTGTACCCAGCATAATCGAACGTTGTTTTTGTTTACTTTCAACCCTGCAAACAATTTTGATCGAAAAATTATCTAAATTGTTTCTCCATTTAGAAATAATCAATCGCTTTTGCTAATCAATTCTTATTAATGTTGTTACATACATCGTTTAGAAAGAAGTGCCCAACAATGGTTATATATCTTCATTAGAAGTCTACTTAGTGTCTATATTTTATGACGAATTAAACCGCTTTGCTAGTTGAACATCAATTGAATATAGTACTATTCCCTTTAGCTCTAAAAATTAACATTTTGATGTTTAACTTTTTCAAATAATCTTTATAATAAAAAGTCGAAGATTTTTTTTTATCTTTGTTTGTTTTGTTAGGGAAGTCTGAGTAAAATAAAAAATAAATGAGCTGAAAGTTTAACAAATATTAAAAAATCTATACATATGTAGTACATTTTATCAAAATAAAAAAATAATTTATAAAGTCATTAAATAACAAAGAGTTCCAAAAAATCACTAGTATCCTTAAAAAAGAGAAAAGTGGAATGAATTAAAAAAAAAAAAATAAAAATGTTATCAATTTATCGGCTCTAAAAAATTTTATAAGAAATTATTAAAAATTTACCCAATCTGCCCGGTTTGTTTTGTGTCATTTATACAACTTTCGATACAAGAACTCTTTACGGTAACATTCGGTTCCGGCAGAGTCCTAAAGTCGAAACAGCTTTTGAGTTTCATGGTCCAACAATTAGGGCAAAAGTGAGGTTAATGGCAAAAACTCGAAAAAACGTTACAGGGTAAATTAAATGACGCTAAACCGTGAAGCCAATGCAGAAGTGAAACGCAAAATGCGTTTTTTCACACAATCTTTTTATTCTATTTGCCCTTAAGCGATAATGAACCAGATGCACGACAATTAATTACCGTTAAAACGGTGAGCTAAAAAATTTAATAGCAAACAATTTGTATAAATACGTAGAAAAACGTCAAAAGTTTACAAATACATACAATGGAGCAAAGGTATTATTCAGGGTTATACTATAAAGAGAACTTATAGGAAATGCGACATTGGTCTCTGGGTGAGGGTGTGAAGTAGGGAATGGTACATCGATTTTGATTCCAATCGAAAATCGATTTTGTGGTAAAAAAAAAATCGACTTTTTGCAATCGAATTTACGTATGCGATTTTATACTGAAATCGATTATTGGGCTTTTAAAATCGATTTTTCTATTCTTATCAAAATTTTGGCAATTTTTAATTTTAATCTTAATTAAATCGATAAATTATGGGAATACACAAAAAAACTTTATCTTTTGTGCGTACATACGTCTGTAGGTATGCTTATGCAGTTTTCGAAGGTAACGTTGTAGTTTTACGTATTTATCTATTAGTACCCCTAGTATACTGCCAACTTTATTATAAGGGCTCTTGTTCTTCAGAAATTAAAGTCATCAATGGACAGTGAACAAAAAAGTTCTAAACATATCGTACCGAACCAAACACTGAAAGTCAGCTTCGTGAAAATGAACATATTATAGAAACACAACAGGTGAATTAAGCCATGGCATTCCTGTGGAAATATGCTAATATTGCAACAGACCAGTGTGTGAGCGATATTTAAATCAAGTTATAAGTAGAGTGAAAAAACAAAAAGTATGTAATTTATCCTATCAAATACGAAATTACAAGGAAATATCTCTGCATCTTTCTGACATCAACGACATGCAACATTTGTTTTCTAAAACTAACTTAATAGTAACTTAGCAAATAAACAGTTGGCACCGATCAGGAACTATTGTCATAATACTTTGAAATACTACTATCCATACATTCAGACTTGCCACAGAAATTAATTCTGATCAAAATTGATTTCGTTTTATTTGAAGCAAGATACGAAATCACTTCCATTTTCGATCGGAAGTAATTTATGTGACAGGCCTGACTGACTATACAAGAATACAATTTTAATATGTGAAATGTACATGCACTTGTTCCTCTAAAGAACATCTCAAAATTTACACATTTTCACCTTTTACTCGAAATATGTATATAAAAAGTAGTCATATCTACCCACCGTAAAAATCTCAGTTCAATTTCTCTAGTAGTTTGCCAAAAAAAAAAAACATGCTGGTGTATCCCCCTTTGCGATATAAGATATAAGTTTGCAAATTAATCTTAAACGATTTTGAAATCGATTTTGAGGTTCGATTAATCGATTTCAAAAACCGAAATAAAAAAAGTCGATCGAAAAATCGAAAATCGATTTTGGAATTCATTTACCATTCCCTAGTGTGAAGAAGACTTCACACCAGTCTTTCTACCTAACTACATACCTATAGGAAATACGATAATCTCAATAAGCCGAAAAATAAACATTACAAAAAATTTCGTATTTTGTAAGTTAGTTAAAAAAATTGTTAAAACGGGAATAGAATCTGATAAAAATCAGAAATCGTGAGAAAAAATCGTTAAAACTGGTAAATTTTACCTAAAATAAAGAAACTACATAATAACATTTTATTTTTTTAAGGAGCCATCACACACGAGAACAATTATGCTGGCATATAATGGCAAGCGGGGTGAAGGGAATGGTTTTTCGTTGGCGTAAAGTTTCAACCGGCTTCAACCCCGCACAAGCAGCACAACACCAATACATGCACAATTGCAAAAAAACACTAATTCATACAAAGCAGAGTACATGCATACAATTTTATGCCAGATGAAGTATGTAATACCATGTGTGACGGAAAGAACAAAAATTGTGCGGCTTAAAAAATTGTCTCTCGTCTGTGATCGACCAATTATATAATTTATTTTAGTGACTTGATAAGAAACCCCGAATTCCTATTAACAGTTTTGACATTTTTAATCTGGCAACATCTTTTTAATGCAAACCCTATTGCTGTCGCTTTAACAACTCAGTTGTTGATATTTTTGCAAAAATTGTGTTTTCTTTATTTTTATAATTTTAAATTTATTAAAAATAATTATTATTGTTAATTCGTTTCGCCTTATAAAGTGTTAATTAGCCCGAAAAAACCTTGAGTATCTTGGAATCGAAAAAAAAAAGAAAACAACAGCATGGATAAACTGCGCAGAGTATTAAGCGGCGATGATCACACACCCGAAGAAGAAAGCAGCATAATAAATCAGGTAAATTAAAGAAATCCAGCAAAAACAAATCTCGAGACTCCCACTGTTCGCAACAAGAAAAATTGGGGGAGTTTTTAGAAAACGTTTTAAAAAAATTATGAAAAAATTGGGTCAAAACTTGTTTATGGGTAGATGTGGCTTTAGCTTGTTTATGGGCAGAGGTGTAATCTATGGGCAGAGGTTAGAAACCTTGTCAAATGAGTCAGATACCTATTTCAAACAATTATCTTGTTTAAAAGTGAAGACGTGATTTTAAAACCTTATAGGTGATTAGTCAGTTAGTACAAAAGGTATGTAAACCTAATAAGGTGTGTAAAACCTAATAAGGTAAGCCACATGGCCATTGACCATTTTCAGATAATTTTATAAAAGTTTTAACAGTAAATTTGAAAAGCAGACCGGTAAAACTTTTATTACTTGGAGGTATTCGGAAATAAACATTTTATGATATAATCTTAAACATAATTTTTAGCCAGAAATTTAATTATTTGATAATAAATTCAAAAAGGACACTTATGTACATGTTTTTACATATTATTTAAATTATATGAAAAAATTCGTATTTCAACTTTGAATTGAAGATCAGAATTTTTATTTTCCATTTTGAAACATTAAGTATTTTTTTTTTTTTTTTTTATTCTTTATTTACATAACCGAGCCTATAGGGCCTTATGCAGTTAATTAAAGCTACTTACTAAATAGTAAACTTCTATATAAAATTACAATTAAGTACAAAAAATGCTAAGAAATAAATAACAATACATATGAATAATATTTATTTAATACCTATAGGTTAAAAATAAAAAAAAAAAGAAATCATAATGAATACCAGTAAGCAAAATTATTTGAACAAACACAAATAATCTGAGAAGAATTAAAAAATAGAAACAAAAAGAAAATCGAACATATTACGGAACATTCAATACATGGAATTGTGAATATTCTAGCAATTTAGATTTGAAAACAGAATATGAATACGTAAACTCCCTCAATTCCCTCGGCAATGCATTCCATATTCTCGATACTCGAATTTGAAATGACCTTTTATAAACATCCAAATGCCTGACAGGATAAATTATTTGCAGATTTCTTAATGAATGTGAAAAATTAAATTTATTAACAATATAAACAGGATAACCATTGACAAGGGATTTATATAAAAACCATAGCAGCCTAATGCTGACAAAATTTTCAAAAGAAGATCCAACAAAACTTAAAGCGTATCGGGAAACATGATCCCTTCTTTTCAAATTAAAAACATCGGATAATCCTGTTAAAGATTAGTTTATATTTTCCCCGGACATGACTCCCAGACCCAGTAAAGATTTCGGCACAGTACAATATATGCGGCATTAAGATAGCCTTGGCTACCCGTGTCTTCATTGAAAGAGGCAAATATATATTTAATGAGTACAACCTTTTTAAAAGAAATGATACCCGAGAAGATAGGTTATCAACGTGTGGGGAAAAATTCAGTAAGTTGTCCAAGACAAGGCCTAAACATTTCATTTTGTTAACAAATTCTATAGGAACACCATTTATTGCAATATTTACATCCTCCGTATTGAATCCAAACCCCATTAACTTTGTTTTCACTGGGTTAACACAGAACCCATTAATTGCCGCCCATGACATTACTTCCCGAATTACATAGTTGACTCCTATCTCCAACACATCCAAAAATGCAGTATCTGAATAACAAACAAACTGAACAACATCTGCATATACAAATGGTATTTACATTTAAAAATTTAGTTATAAAAAACCCAAGTTTAAAGGTGCCTCGGTATCGAATGGAAAGTCCTTAATTTGAATTATTTCACCATGAGTTGTTCCATTCTGGATCTAAAATGAACGAAGAAGTCAGAGAGAAATTGCAAAAATTGTTTAAAAAAATCTATGATAGCAAATTTCATTAATCGTTATTGAAATAAGGGAAAAATAATAAAATATAGCTTCAAGCTAAGTGCGGAAAAACTTGGAATAATAGATATTTTTCATTTGTATCAGGACAACGACCCAAAACATACTCTTCTGGTGTTCTTAAGGAATGGCTATTGTATGATTGTCCTCTAGTGCTCAAAACTCCTCCCAAATCACCAATCTTGACTGTAATAGAAAACTTATGGCAAAAACTGGAAACTGAAATAAGAAAACGTGATTTAAAACCAAAAATAAGAGCATAAAAGGTCTCTTTTGGAAGAGTGGAGTAAAATACTCCAGGAATACACAAAAAAAACTTGTAGAATATATTCCAAAGCACTTCAAATCTGTTTTTAAACAGAAAGGTCATCCCACAAAATATAAAAATTATGTAATTTGGTTTTACGACCTTTTTTAATATTTGATATTTCAAGCGGACCATTTTCATTGTAACATAAAATTCTCGTAGTTTGCATTATAACTATTTTTGTTTTGCAAAATGTTCTTCATTTTATAACCTTTTTTTATGTATCTGTTTTGTAAATAAAATGAACTAACTAAATTAGACTTTTTTTGATACAGAAGTCACTGTACTTTAAAGATATTTTTCAAAGTTACATACTTACCCCCGTATTCATAAACAATTATTAAATTTAACAAGCGTTTATTAAAGCGGCTCATACACTTGCAATAAAATTGTTCTATTTTACGTATTGTACAATTATATCGTCAATCTGTATGTTATATTCGAAAGTAGTACAATATATTGGCAACAATCAAAGGACTTTTGATATTTATTGCACAACGAAAAGAAAGCGAAATGTGTTGGCAACATTGTACAATGCTGTTTATGTTATTCCTATAGGTTATGTTAACCTTTTTATTGAATGAATGAAACCATTATGCGACTTATTGCATAACATTGCAGCCACACGATCAAGCTTTTCTTGATAGTCTTTTACATATACTGTTTGTCAAAATATACAAAAATTGGCAGCTGTGACGTAGGCTGCACGCAAGTTGAAAGCAATTTACTTTCAAGATGTCATTAAAAAAAAAAATTTTTAAAGAGAAACGAAAAATTTGCTCACTAACCTTGAAACACTCACTGGCAAGAGAATTTTAAAGGCAAGTTCGTATCAATTTTTAAAAGTATGAGTGTATTGGTAAAAAAGTGTTAGTGTATTAAAATTTGATAGGCAAAACTTGATCGTGTAACCCTCAAGTTATATAGGACAAAATGGAAATAATATGGCGAATATCATATGCAATAGAATTGCAAGTGTATGGGCCGCTTTAAGGAATATTTTCATAGAAAATTTGTTTTTTAAGCCTTTATTAAATAACATTGAAAACAATAATAAAAAACTAAAATTTGTAATTTTAAAAGATTTTGTTGTTCGTGCTTAATTCCCAGTTTTTATTCTTGATAAAAACACTTGAAATTTATTGTTGATGGGAAAAAACCAATGCTATGCGCATTTCACTGGTTGCTTAGGCCAGATCATCAGGAAACTTCATCCATAAAGATTTTAGAAAAACTAAAGATATTAAAAGATATAAGCAACAGTTATACTTGTAACAATATCAAAGTTTCAACAAAAACCAAAACATCAACAATAAACAGTGAGTTTATCTCATCTTACATTCCCCACTACAATTGATTGGAATTCTCCCAACATTAATTGTAGTTGTAAGTAGGTTAAGAAAAACAAAATGAAAACAAAAACAAATTTCAAATGCATGTTGCCAATAAGTTTATTATCAAAATAAGTTTTGGGGATACAAAATTTTAATTTAAAAGATTTTGTTATTCGTTCTTAATTCCCAGTTTTTATTCTTGATAAAAACACTAAAATTTGTTTTTGTTTTCAATATAAATATACGAAAGAAATGTTCTTATTGACATCGTGGGCCAGGCAGTTAAAATTTTTTTTATAAATACGGGCATTAATATTTATGACTAACTTAACCCGGTGCGCTTCGCATCTCTGCTTTAACCACTTCTTCAGTTGAGAGATATTTAATATATGCATCCTATGGGAGGTATTTCCCCCTGCGCCTTCACGCTTTATTTGTATTTTCAAAAGTGTGGTATACCATAAGAGTGACTTCTACAAAGTTTGAACATTCTTACTATAACAGTTCTTAAGACATGCTATATTAAATATTAGCATCCTATGGGGGGTAACACTTCCCCCGCTGCTATTTTATTTCAATTTTGGGGCTCAGAAGATCCTACTGCCAAAAGTTCAACAAAATGCGTGCAGCGGCTCTTATTAATATTTCTATCTATGTTCTTCAGCTGAGCGATATTTAATATATTCATCCTATGGGAGGTTTTTCGACCCCTGCGCCTACCCGCTTTATTTTTATTTTCAATACTGTAGTATACCATAAGAGTGACTTCTACAAAGTTTGAACATTCTCACTTTAACAGTTCTTAATATATACGATATTAAACATTGGCGTCCTATGGGGGGAACCACTTCCCCCGCTACTATTTTATTTCAATTTTGGGCCTCAGAAGCTTCTTCTACCAAAAGTTAAAAAAAATGCGTGCGATATTTAATATTGGCATCCAATGGGGGGTACCAATTCCCCTGCTCCTATCCAAAAAAAAAATTGCCTATTTTATTTTTAGGGCTCACATGATGTTACTGTCAAAATTTCAGGAAAATCGGTTCAGTAGTTTAGGAGTCTATAAGCCAACAAACATACAAACATTTTTCATTTTTATATATGAGCCGTTTATTTTGAAAGTGGCATAAGTCATTTTGTTTTTAAGTCGAGATATTTAAGGGTTTGCGTTTTAACACGTTTAAAAATATGGATGCTAACTTTCGAGAAGATTCACTTGTATTTGATATATCATGATACTGATATTTTTCTCAGTATTTATTATTATTATTATTATTATTTATTATTAACTCGGTTTTTTTGAAAAAGTGACTTATGCCACTTTCAAAATAAACGGCTCATATATAGAAGATATTTTTAAAATTAAAAATTTTTTCAATTCTGTAATACATTTTTCTTTAGTTTAAAAACCAATCCACCAAATTTAATAAAACACAATTTTTATTTTTAAAGGGTTTTTTTAGACAATAAAGATTTTAACAAATATTTTTGAACTTAAAATGTCTGCTTAATATCTTGAAAAGAAAAATTGGCTCAACCTTTTTGACATAAACAATTTTTACCTAATTTTTTTTTTTAAATTACAACCACAAAAAATATAATGTACACTTTAAAATGTTTCACCACCAAAATTTACTACAAAAGTTTTATAACCTTAGAAATTTAACAAAACAACCAATAACCGTTTACCACAAAACTTTTTTGTTCACAAAAATAATTAAAAAAAAAATACTTTAAGCACAAGTATTAGTACATCATATTGTATTAATTATTATTTTGTAGAAATGTGGCTTCAATTTCAATCATATCATGATCATCCTAACAAAATGTTTAACACACTTTATTTTTAACAAATTTTTCCTACAATTTTTTTTAAATTTTCTCTTTTTTTTCATCCAAAAAAATTATTGTTTTTTTTTCATATTTTTATGTTTCAATATTTTAGATCAATGATATGTCAACCTTAAGTTGGTCTACTCGTATTAAAGGTTTTTGTATTTGTTTTATTTTGGGCATAGTTTTGTCCCTATTGGGTTCTATAGCTCTCTTTTTACATCGTGGCATAGTCGTATTTGCTGTTCTTTATACTTTGGGTAATATTTTATCAATGACCAGGTAATAGAAATTATTGATATATTTTATTAAATTATAACGCTTGCTAAAAATCAACTTTTTTATTTTAAAGTACGTGTTTCCTAATGGGTCCTGTAAATCAATTGAAAAAAATGTTTTCTGATACGCGTTTAATTGCCACATGCATTGTTATCTTTTCCCTTATCATGACTTTAATAGCGGCCATTGTGGTATGTTTTTATTTTGTTTATTTTAATAAATTTTGCGTTATTAATATATTTTTTTTTAGTTGCATAAACCTGGTTTAACTTTAATTTTTATTATTATACAATCATTAGCTATGACTTGGTATTCTTTATCATATATTCCCTATGCCAGAGATGCCGTTAGAAAGACTGTTTCAGCTTGTTTAGATGTTTAAGTCTTTTTTTTTTGTATTGTATATAAAAGTATTTCTTTTTGCACAAATTTACATTTTTATAATAACGTCAAAGCCATTTTAATTACAAAAATAATCTTTTTTGACATCTATTTGCATTTGTTTAAAAGTTTATCATACTTATGGCCAGTTTCACCAATTCCATTTAAATATTGTTTTTCATATAGCTTTATTTTTCTTTGATATGACATAAATTGGTGAAATCGGCCTTTAATTTACCTTTAACTCTTTAAAAGAAATTTTTGTTGGTTTCGAATGTTTATTTTATTATGACTGTTTTCAGTTTCAAAAATGATTCAGCTTCCAAAATATTGCTTTATTAAAAAACACACAGTTAAACAAAAACCATTTTGTTAACATTTTAGCCTACAATTTTCAAAAATTGCACACATTAGCATATTAAAAAATAAAAAAATTAAATATTAAGAAAACAATTTTTTAAGTACATATTATACCAAAGCTTAAACAAGGTTAAAGAAATAAAAAGAAAAAAAATATGCAAACTCATTAAAAGCTTATAATCAAAGTTGTAAGTTAAACCTAAATAAAAACGGGTAAAAAGAAATTAAAGATAAATAAATTTGCTAGATAGATGTTGAGTCAATATATTCACCATGGCAGGTTTAAGCGATGTATGCAGCCAAATATCCAGTTGAGGGAGCATTAATACAAGCAGTGTTCGAAAATAAACACTAAATATCGCTCCTTAGTGTTCGGTTCGGTAGATTTGTGGAAAATACAAACGCTAAAAAAATAACGTTTCCCCGTTTATCATCTTTCGAACATAAAAATAATACTGTTTTCATCAAAATGAACAAAAGTTAGAACATTTAATTCAGTTCGGTTTTTTTTAAATCCACAAACGTTATTGTGTTTGCTTCAGGGCATTAATGTTCGTCCCTTTTGACTGGTAAAAAAAACAAACATTTTTTACAAAAACAAAATACACATACGAAAAAAAAACAAAAAGCCAGAAAAATAATTTTACACAAACAACACATAGGTACCCTGCAAATAATAGGACCAGTCAAAACACGCGTGTAAAGAGTAGTCCACAAAGGACCAGGACTAGTCCAAAAGTAACCCAAACGTATGGAAAAAACCTGGTCTATTTAACATTACGATGTCCTAGGAGAGGACCATATAACCCACCTTTGGACTACTCCATGGTATACTCAAGAGGATTAGTTTTGAAGTCGTTTAAAAACGAAAGCATGTCGTTAAAAAACGAAGACATGTTGTCTCACTACAAACAGTTTTTAACAATGACATGGTCCATGCTTGCATTACATCGGACCAGTCCATGGAGTAGTCCATTTTATCAAAATGGATTAGGTGGTCCAATTTTATTTGCAGGGTATACACAATACACATACAAGCTGTTCGTGGTGCGGTCGTTGCTGAAATTTTTTGTTGGTTAAAACATAATAGAGGTTTTCACCCTTTGTATTAAGTGTACACCTCTGCTCTATTTAATACGATTTTATACTACAAAGCGTGAGTGACTTTTTCGTTAGTATTGTAAATTAATAAAGTTGCTGGGTGAGGGAGAGAGACAGATATAGTTTCTTCAACTGTTTTATTTTGGGTTATTTAACAAAGGTGTTTACTACAGCTTTTTGTTGGATTTACATTTTGTTGTTGCAGTGTTGTAAATCTTAGTACTTTAACTAAATTAATAAGATTCACAAGGCCTACAAGGAACTTTACTATCAAGGGTGAAAACCGCTAATGTTTGTCTACAGTAAGTATCATTACAATTGCTCTGTTTTTTAACGAAGAACAGAACAATATATAATGTTCGGTTCTTTCTTGAAAATAGTAACGAACGGTATTAAGGGTTGTGTCCGTCTACACAATCACTAAAAAAATAGATATCGTTCTTAGGTGTGTGAGCCGAACGCTAAATAATGTTCTGTTTATTTTCGAACACTGAATTTAAGTTTAATCCATAATGTGTTTCCCAAGAAATTTCTCTCTATGAATGTTCAGTATTCTGATGATCGATTAGGCACGAAATCCTAATACGATTAAAGGCCAATTTGGTACTCCATCGCTTTCGAAAAATTTTTTGAAAACGAAGCAACACTGGCAATAAAATCTAACAGTAATAAAAGGTTAAAATATGTTAAATAAGCCGTTTAACGAGTTTGTTTTTGAAAGTTAAGATAACATAAATATGGTGATTTGCGAAAAAAAAAAAATGTGAAAGACACAACGCAAACGCATTAAAATGTACCAATCTCTCGATTTGCTACCAGCAATATTTATCTATAGACGAATGAATTCTTGTTCGGCCATGTTTCCAGCAGGGATACCGAAAAAGGTTTCATGACATATACGGCCATGCTCTAACAATCGCACGATTTTATATAGCAAAACGCTAGATTTATGCAATTAAAAAAAAGATCACGAGGGGAAATAGGGATAATTTCTGCCTCCCCGAAACTATCTAACAGATTTTAATAAAATTTAAACCATAGATAGTTCCTTATTCATATAGCCATACACTCTCGAAATTTTTTAAAATTTATAAGGGTTAAGAAAACGTTAAAATATTGTTTGCTTAAAATGTTATTGCATTTTTGATGCGTACGACTGTCACGTTCAACACTTTGGAATTACCCATATCATAATTTTTTGTAAGATAATTAGAAAACTGTTTGCATCAAACCGTTTTTAAAATTCTAAGTTTTTTTCTTTAAAGATTTACAGAATAATTTTTTTGCTTTAAACCTTTAAGATACTTACTTTATTTTAGCTTTTAAGAAAATCTGTTTTGTTTTTAAATCTTTGATTCAAAGTTTTAGTGAAAAGATTTTGGGGTTAAAAATTTTTGTTCTTTAAACAAGCTGCAAAAGTTTTCTTAGAACTTATTTTGTAAACGATTAGAGAAAGTGCTTCTAAGGCTCAAATTTACAGTCATTAGTTAATTATTAGTAAACTAAAATGATAACTATTGCTTCACTAAAGTTATGCAACTTTTAACAAAAATTGCTTAAGTAAAAATTTTAATCAGACTATTGAAATAATAAAAAAATAAAAGTAGTTAACCAATAACATTTGAGGGTTTAACTAATGGTTTAGAAAAATATGGAAATAATATTTTAGCTAACTAATGACTGTAAATTTGGGTCTAAAGTTATAATCTTAACAAACATTCAAATAAAACGCCGCTCTTTATACTTTGTTTGTTTGTTTTCAAATCTCTTTGTTTTTATTATTTTTTTTAACTATTCCAAAAAATTAACAAAAAATATTTCAGTTATTTAAAATATATATACCAGCAATTTGTTATTTTTAACATTTTCTTAGTTTTTACTTTTCTTCTAATATAGAGAACTTAAAAAATTAATAAACTTAAGCCTTGTTAACCGAATAATATACACACACACTCTAAAAATGATCTGTCTTGCATTCATTATTTTACAAAGTAAAAAGCTTAAGTTGAAAATTAGTTATTAAAGGCTTTTAATTATTTATATTAAATCCACTAGAATTGTTTTATTAAATTTTGTGTTTTTTTTTTTTTTTTTGCTTAAAAGTATTTTATATTTTTTATTTAAATATATTTGTTTGGTTTAAAAAAAAAAAAAAAAATCAGACCCCTAAGAATTATTTCATAATATACGAAATATACACAATTATGGCCTTGTACTCGTACGTTTTAAAACTAAATTATTTAATATAAAAAAAAATAATAATTATTATAGCTAAAGGCTAGTTGAAAAATTTGTATATTAAAACTGAACAGAAATTTAAATAAAGCTAAAATAATTGTTTAACATTAAACATTTGATTCTTTTTAAAAAAGAAAATATTAAGTTATTAACTAATTGTTAAATGTATAATTCCTATTTTTTTATAACGACTTTGATGATTTATATTTTTTTAAACTTTTATTTGGTGGTTTAGAAATGTTTTTAAGCTTTAGCTTTTATACGTCATGACTTAATGTTTTCTTGAGGCATTTTATTTATTAGGAAATTTATATAAGGAAATTTTTTGAATTATTCAGTAAATGGTGAAGGTTTTAATGGATTATAAATAATTATATGCATTTGTATTTTGTTTAATTATGTTAAAAAAATATTCCTTTTTAAAGTTAAATAAAAATGATTTGGTATCTTTAAATTAAACTTATTGAATAAGATTGGGAAGTTTTGTTCTTTTAAGCTAAAACGAAATTTAAATCTTTTTTTCTCTTAGTTTAGTGGTGAGTTAGGACGATGAGTAATTTAGTTAAAACAAAAAAAAAAAAATTATATTATCGCCCATGTTCTGAAAATCGAAATCGATGGAGAGGTTTAGTTCAACCTTTTTCAGATTAATTAATTTTTAAGATTAATGGTACTTAAAGTATGAAGTATGTATATAAAACAAATTATTTTTATGAACTGTTAAAACAGGAACGTTTTCAAAATTTGTTAGATTTCAATTTCAATCGAATTCGGTTTTCAGAACATGGCTGTATAACAGTTTAAAAAGGTTACAGAACCATATATTTAAATAATTTTTTTTATAAAAATTCATAAATATTTTATTCAATCTTCTTGTCGTTGCGTTTTGGGGAATTTTTTGGTGATATTTTGCCTAAAAAAGAGATTTAAAAGAAACACAATATATAAAAAAAATAAATCAAAATAATAAATTTAAAATAGTAAAAAAAAAGTATAAAAACGATAAAACTAAAAACACTAATTAATTTGTGCTAGGCGTTTTTTGACTTATTTTAAATCTAACATAAATTTCTTAATAATTGTAACAGTGACTTTAATCGCAAAAGGAATAAAATTTAATAAAATAAAAAAAATTTTCTATATCATAAATTTTTTTTAGATAATTTAACGATATAACAAATTTCGCCATAAATTCTATGGAAATTTTCATGATTACAAGAATTTTCTATAAGAAAATTTCACGATACACAATTTTTCTAAAAGAAGACTTCCCGTAACACGAAATTTCTATTCAAATTTTACGATAACATTTTCCTTTATTACTTTTACATAACATGATAACATTTTTTTTAAAAAATTTCACAACAACACAAATATTCTATGAAAATTTTACGATAACATAAATTTTGTATAGAAACTTTTACGATAACATGAGTTTTTTTTATAGATACCATAAATCTTTATTGAAAAATTTATCACAAGAAGAATTTTCTGAATTTTCTATAGAAAATTTATTGATGGCATTATCTTTTAAAAATCTTACCAATAACATGAATTTTTATCGACAATTAAAGAAGTCGATATTTTTTCTATAGAAAATTCTAAAAATCGATAAATTTTCTCAAGCAATTTAAAAAAATCGATAACTTTGTGATTTAAAATTAAAGATATCGTTAAATTTTCTGTTTAAAATCAAAGATATCGAAAAATTAAAAAAAGAAAATAAAAGGTATCAAAAAAATGTCTTACAGAAAATTATCAATTACTTTAATTTATAGATAGAAAATTTATCTTTATCTTTAATTTGTTATAGAAAATTAAAGAAGCCGTAAATTTCTATAGAAAACTTAAAATATTGATATAAAATAAGGATATCAAAAATTTTTTTATGGAAATTAAAAAAAATTTTTGATTACAAATTAAAGATATCGATAAATTTTCTATTAAAATTCAAAGATATCGAAAAATTTAATAAAGAAAATAAATATCATATTCAACATTTTTCATTTTTCGAATTTATTCTATGAGCTTAATTTCAGTTATGTATTTTATAAAGCTTTTTTGTAATAGTTCTATTCCTACAATTTTTCAGAAATGACTTTATACACTACCAGACTATTATATTGTATTTTCTTTTTACATTTTACCTTAGCCTTCCGTTGGAAAGCAATGAGGTATATTGAATGTACAGAAAAATTTACAAATTATTAGACACCAGCAGAATGTAATGCATTTTCTGGCCCGCTACGGCCGTCGTCAGCATTCTTTGTGTCTCACTGGATAGTGTTACTTTATAAATTGAATGTATTTAACTATTCTATTTGTGAAAATAAATATCTATAAATTAAAGTAATCGATAATTTTCTATTGAAACTTTATCGATATAATTAGTATTGTGGTTATTTTGTTGAACTATTTATGGTTTTTAATCCAAATTTTTAATATTTTTAATTAGGCTTAAGTTCATGAAATTTAATTTTTATTAAGTTATTTTTATAAAGAAAGGAATTTTACAACATGAAAATTAATTAAAATTGTTATTGATAATCTTTCATTCTTGACGTGGAAAGAATAATTTAATAAAAATTAAATTTCAGAGCCACGTCAAGAATGAAAGATTATCAATAACAATTTTAATTAATTTTCATGTTGTAAAATTCCTTTCTTCATAAAAATAATTTAATAAAAATTAAATTTCATGAACTTAAGCCTAATTAAAAATATTAAAAACTTTATCGATATATTTAATTTTTTACAGAAAATTAAAGAATCCTTAAATTTCTATGGAAAACTAAAGATATAGATACAAACTAAGGATAGCAAAAACTTATTATAGAAAATTAAGATATCAATAAATTTTTTTAGAAAATAAAGATATCAATAAATATGTATAGAAAATTAAAGAAATAGATACATTTTCTAAAAAATATTAAAGAAATCAAGCAACTTTCTATTAAAAAATTAAGAATTCAATACATTTTCTATAGAAAATTCAAGAAACCGATAAATGTCCTTAAGAAAATTAAAAAACAATCGATAAATTTTTGATTAAAAATTAAAGATATCGATACATTTTCTATTAAAAATCATATCAAAAAATTCAATAAATAAAATTAAAGACAGAAAAAAATTTTGTATAGAAAATTATCGATTACTTTAATTTTCTATTAGAAAATTAATAAATTTCTTTTATTTAAATTTAATAAATTAAGTTTTAACTTTTACGATTATAATTTTGATCACTGTATAAAAAATATTATTAATATTGTCAATTTCTGATTAAGTTTTTTTTTTTTTTTTTGGTATAAAAAGAAAATAAACAGGAGGCTTATTCTGAATTGCGATGCGAAAATCAATGCGATGCGCAAATGAAATGCGATGCGAAAGAAAATTGGTATTCTGTTACGACTTTCGCAATCGTATTCGCAATTTATTTCAAATCGTGGCAACGCTTCTCAATTATACGTCAGTGTCAATAAACGTCAAATTAAAAATAAATATGTAAATTGTTTGTGTTTGGCTGTGAAAATTGTTTAAAAAATATATTTAGGACATTCTGTAATAAAAAATATAATAAAAATGGATTTTGTGGCACTGTGGTTCGACGACGAAGAAAATGAAAATGTTTTGTGTGTACTTTAAAATCGGCGCAAGCCTATTAAAATTAAAGTTGAAGTCAAATATTTTTTAACTGGTTTATATATTTCATACTTTTTCCATCCTGCAGCTTCTCAATAGGTGGTCCATTTATATTTATTTCTTCAGTTAACGTTTGCCACAAAGTATTTGCCGACTGACGTGCATTTGGTGCTTATTCATAAATTCTATCATAATTTCAAATTGACGTGGTTTGGTGGTCTTATTGCTTGCTTCCCTAAATTAAATAATAAATATATGATGAATAAATAAATAAAATAATATCTTTCACTAACATGTTTGTACTTTGCGAATGCTATTTTGTTGTCGAATAAATTTTGCGAATTTGACATTTGTTTTCGCAATGTAGAATACCGACTTGTCACCTTTTCGCATTTGAAATGCGATTAAAAAAAAAACTTTGCGAATATCGCAATACAAAATAGCAATTGTTCGAATTTATGCATTTTCGCATCGCATTGATTTTCGCATCGCAATTCAAAATAAGCCTCCAGAAAATATTATGGGCGATTTTTACAACTTGGTATAAGTTAAATGTAGGATTTTATCGAACGTATAGTTTTTCATTATTACTTAACTTTTCGTTACTTTATCAGGTATGATGAAATTGCTATTAACTTATCCCTCACTTTAGGTCAAAGTAAAGTTTTAAAAATTAAAAACTTTTCACACGTCCAATAAAATCCTACCTCAAACTGACTTCAAGTTCTAATAATGGCCCTAAAGGTATTTAAGTTAATATAATGATTAAACAATTTTAATTTTAATATCATAAGGAGTGCTTTCAATATCAACATGTTTGCTAATGGTTTTATTTAACTTTCCCCGTGCATGTTCTATGATTCTAGGATGTACATAGTAAATGGGACCTGGCCAGTTGAGAGATTTATATATTTTTTTTTTTGTTTTTTTTTTTTTTTGTAAAAGTAAAATGAAAGGAAAGGATAACATGAAATTACACACACATAATAGACTCAAATTTTTAATTATGTATACATATATTAAAATGTGGGTTTCCGAACTACACAGATTTTGGTTTATAAAACACTATTTAGTGTAGTCAGGAAACACCACAAAAAATAAAATATTAAATGGAGTTTAGAAACAACTTAAAAATTATTAGTTCAAACAATAAAAGCGAGACATATACAAAGACACATGATAGGTATCATAGAAAGTGCTTTAACAATTTTGAGTTTTTGAAAACTATAAAAACACAAGCAATAATTCAAACCATAAGTTTACCAATTTGGCAAAAGATCCAATTTTTTTTTAATTGTAAAAATGGCTAAATTAAAATAAAACATTTACTGCCTGGCACACAATGCCGGCAAGAACATTTCTTTCGTATATTTATATTAAAAAAAAAACAATAAAACAAACTAACACTTATTTTGTTTTCAATGAAAATATGCGAAAGAAATGTGTGCTAGTAGTTAATTTAAATAAAAAAATCTAACAAACTTAATTAATCCTTAAAAATAAAAAAAAATCTAAAAAATAATGATTTTAAAAAAATGTTAACAATTATTTACCTTTTGATTGTTGTTTTTCCAAGCTTTTTACTTTTTTTGAGGGTGATTGTTGAAATTGTTTATTGAATTTACGTTTATCCATCATGCGCTACAAATTATAAAATAAACTTTCCTTATTAAAACACATTTATACTATTGGAAAAATAAAAACTTACCTGCCATAATATACAACCATAAACGAATGCTATTGATATTATAACTTGTACTGTTAACCAAATAACAATGTTTATAGCTTGCGTGCGTTCGAATAATTCTTTGCCATTTTTAATGCATAAAATTGCTTCTGACACCATTATGGCACCATATACCCAACATTGGGTACCAACGCGTTTGCAGCGTGTATCCGTCACATAAGTGTAATATTGTCTGAAATAACAGAAGATAATAATAAAATTATGTGTATAAAGTTTGCGTTTAGAATCTTGATAAGAGCAAAACATACCTAACTGAAGGCGCCACAAAAAGACCGATGAATATTAAACGACCAATAACAACATAATGATCGGGTGGCATTTCAAAGATGTGTTTAAGGAAGAATGTGTTGAGTTCAGTAACCTGGAAGTAAAATATATATGTATATAAAAAAAAATTCATAAAAAAAAAAATTAAATTAAATAAATATTATATTCTCTGATTTTGGCACGGGGTAAGGTGTGTGTTGTGTATTTTAAGGAGAAATTCTAGATGTTCTTAAGGCGACAGGACTCTTGATTGGGATCATTGAGAAGAGTAGTAGAGGAAATGTTCTAAAGGACAAATAGTGTAGTAGGATTGACTGTCAAATACCTAGGGAATTCTGGGCTAATGTATACGCAGTAAACTCCAACTTGTATCTGGGAATGAAATGAAGTAGGCTGAGAATCACAACCGGTATCATTACAGGATAATGGTTCATCAGGTATATGTTGAATAAAATGTTTATGGGCATCCCAGACTTCACCAGATTGGGCGAAGATTAAGGATTATCTTGGAACTATTGTCTACCCCCGAGGTTATGGCTTAACGTCTAGGCAGTTACTTCTACTATGATCTAAGGAATGTCTCAGAATGCAAACTTTAAGACATCTTCAGCTTTATCATAGTTACAGGTTGGCGTGCCGACAGGCAATTCGTAAGGGGTGAGTTCTAATGGGGACCTCTATCTGCAACTGCTTTTAAGTTGTCGTTAATTTCCCCTTTAGTAAAATAAAAATTATTTTTCTCTTCTGTTTCTTTATTGTAAAGGGATTCACAATGTGGATTTTCACTCGAGTGGATGTGATATACGCAAATATAACCCTCACCTAACCTAACCTTCATGTTCTACAGTAGACTTAGCGATATTTTACATTTTATTTAAAAAAAAATCAATATTTTTCAATTTATACAGAAAGTTGTTAATTTCGCAAGAACCGCTCTGCCGGTTGACACAAAACTTAAGCAATAAATTAGTTTAGTCTAGTGCCAGGTTTCTCCTAAGTTTAATGTTGTCGTGATATTTTAATTTTATTAGTTTATGGTACGATTTGACTAAAATTCACAAAAAATATTTATTAAAAAAATAAGTTTCCTGATAAAATGTTGACCCAATAGATAGCGCTGGGGTCAAACAGTTAGCTATATATATTGTTTTTTTTTCAAACATACATTTTAAAGATACAGAAAACGAAATTATCGTTTTGTTTTCATGTATGTGACCATGAATGATTTTTCTTAATAAAATTTTTAATTATAAGAAATTTTTTTTAACAAAAATTGGAAAAGTTTGTTTTTTGCTGCAAAAAAAAGCTTAACTTTGTTCTTACCTGCCAAAATATCACCAATTGTATAACAGCAGCAAATCGCATAGCAGTCGATTTAGGATCCAACCATCTAATAGCAGTCCAACTTTCTGGTGTAAATTGCAGCATGGCACGCTTAATTTTACCACTAGTCGAAGAAATATCCTTAATACTGGCCCATTTGTATTCACGCATTTCCAAAATTTTACAGATTTTTAGACCAACCCAAATGCCTAAACCATTACAAATTAAAACATCCAAAATCAAAGCATCCCACCAACATTCAATGAAATTTGGCAGTAAATGGGCAAATGTGATTTCAGTTATTTCCCACATTATAGAAATGGCCCATAAAATGCCCATATGACGTATAAGGACGGCCTTAAATGCCCAGCCTAAAAAGTGTCCCCAGGCGAAAACGTCTAAATGACCTTTGACACGTTCAAATGAAACATCCGAACAATTGACACCATATTCCTATTATAGAAAGAAAAAATTGTTATTTAAGCTTCTTGAAGTAACCGCTTGTTTAATTTTTCTTACCTTATCCATATTGATGTGAAAATCTTTCAATTTTGGATCCAGCCAATAGAAAATATTCATAATGGTTTTGTGATTTTGAAACATTAGAAATTGCAAAGCCATTAAGTACAACACCGAACAACCGAATAATATACGCCATACTGCCGGATGCGGCCGGGTAAATGGACCATTAGGAAATGCTAATACTGATATAATTAGGAAAAAGAATACCACGCATAGTATACCAGCCCAAATGTTCTCCTCAAAATTGCCTTCGTCCCTGTGAAAAGTTAGTTTAGAGAAAAGGAGTAGTTTTCAATATTTTTAATTGTCGGTATTTTTATGGGTCGATTACGGATGAAAACAACTGAAGTTGTGTTATCGATACATTTTCAAGAGACAATTCATTTTGTAGAAAAAAATTAATGTTATTGATAATTTTTTTAAAGAATCAGGTATATACATCTGTGCTTTCGATTAATTTTAAGCAATTATAAAATCCATTTCTGAATTAAATTCTTAATTTTTGGTTCAAAATACAGTTCAATTAAAGTATATGTAAAAATACAATATAACTGAAAATAAGTATACAGAAAATAAAAGGAAAATCTATTAAAAATCAGTTTTAAAAGATACTGAAAAGGATATTCGGGCGTGTTCTAACAATCGCAAAACGCTACGATTTTGACTTGAAATCGCATAAAAGGTGTTCTGTAAATTGCAACCTTAAGATGTTTGGCGACTTCAAATTGCAAATGTATGCACAAGGGAACCAAAATATTTTCAGAAACTATGGCAGATCGCAATCGAAACGCACGAGCGTTTTGCGATTTTAAATCGTGCCATTGTCAGAACATGGCCGATAATTTATTTCAAATGAATCATTATGAATTGCTTATAAATCTTATAACAAAGAAAGTCTTAAAATGTGTAATGTGCAAGGTCCGGATTTTTATGCAAATGCATATTTGTTGTCGTAAGTCTAAGATTACCTAATACTAAATAACTTTGCGAATCAAGAAATTTGCAGTAAAATGGCATCGATTTGTTAGTGCATATTTTGCTTTGAATGCATATTTTTGCATATATTGCTGATATTGCATATTTTTGTTGCATATTTGGAAAAAAAACTTGTTTTAATTGCTTTATTTTCGCATGCACCCTGTTGCATTTATTTATTGATTTCTTATGGGAACAAATTTGTAAAGCACCTTCGCCTGTTGCCGCATATATAGAGAACTATCCAGTTTAACGTCTTTCTTCACAACTTATAACAACTAGGAGGGGACGTGGTTTAAGCAGTTAGGTTTTATGCTGAAAACTTTTACTTCTTCAAAGATATGGTGAAAATATACAACAATGGTGATGCAGTATCAATTAAAAAATTTTAAATTTAAGTTAATTGATTATGCCATAAATAAGATGTATGCTGTGGAAAGTAAGTTAATTAAACAAATTCGTATTAAACTTGCTGCCTGTTTAACGATTTCGAACGTTAACTTTCGCATAGAAATTTACATTTAAAACAAAAGTAAATTTTAGAATTTTGTTTTATATATAATTTTCTACCTTTACCTTCTTTTTCCTTCTTTTCTTTCCTTTCTTTTCTACCTATCTTTTGGATCTGTCTTATGCTTTCGCTGCTTATTTCACCTACTTTCTGCCTTCATGGCTATCTCTAATTAAGGCGTCACAATGGACCATATTGGTCTCTGGGTGAGGGTGTGAAAGAGACTTCACAACGGCCTTTCTACCTACCTACCTACCTATAATTTTCTATGCAAACGGTGACGTTTGAAATCGATGAACAGGCTGTTGATAAAGTTAAAACACAAATGAAGGATTCAAAACAATAAAATAAACAGCTGGCATTTTTAATTCGAATTTTAATATACCACAAAGGAGCTATCAGCATTTAATCATGTACCTATCACTTCCGTTTTATTAACATTTGAAAAACTTTAATTAAATTTAAAAAAAAAAAAATTATGTTCTTAATTCGTTTTATATGTAGGTTCAAATATTTGTCTAACAAGTGGCTTAATTTTCATGATTGTTTTACTTGTTGGATTTTCTATATATTTTTGTGATTTACTTTCTTTGAACTTCTACTTTTGTCGTTATTGTGCCTTACTTACGTTTATTAGCCTGAATTTTAACGTTTTTTATTTTTCTTGACATTTCTTTTTTATCACTAATAAACAATTTTAAGTGCATATTTTTTAAATTTTTAGCGCATATATTTCAATGTTAAATGCATTTTTTATGCGCATAAAACGCAATTTTAACTGCATAAATGTCCGGGCCCTAGTAATGTGTAATATCGTTTCGTTTCCAAAATCGATTTCCATCACATACCTGAATATGTTATCGATAAATTTTCTAGACAATATTTATGTTATAGATAAATTATCTAAAGAAAATTGTTCTTATCGATACTTTTTTTATAAATTTCATGTTATCGATAAATTTGCCAGAGACAATTATGTTATCAATAAATTTTCTAGAAAATATATGTTATCGATAAATGTTCTTAGGAAAATTTATGTTATCGATTAATGTTTTTAAGAAAATTTTAGTTTTCACTAAGTTTTCTATAAAAAACTTATGTATTTATTTACAATTTTCTATAAAATTGTATCGACATTTTCAATATTCTATTGAGAACTTATCGATTTTTTTTAGTAAAAATTTCCTCTTGCTTAAAAATATGTTTTGCTAACATTTTGTTTGGAAAATTTCAGAATTTTCCTAATAGCTCCGAAAGTATTTGTTAACATAAATATCCCAGTAAAAATGAAGCTTACTGTTGAGCAGTTTTGTAAGGGAGAGAAGCACAACACCCCCTTACAAACCTGCTTATAAGAGGCGTGATTTTTATATTGTGAATTCCCATTTGGAAGCACTACTTTTTCCTCTCTTCTAAAAAACAATTTGATGACTGATGGCGTTATAATAAAAATGTAATTGCTATGTTCGCTAACATTTCAGGAATGATCGTTAACACATTTTAAAATCATTGCAATACAACCTGCTTCCATGTAAGGGAATTACAGAAGCACTTAGAACATTGTTCATGAATTTTTTCTTTAAAATAATGATTTTAATTATTCACTTACAACCTGCTTACTTATAAGGAATAATGCGAAGTTATTCAATCATTAAACTAAAAATTCACTTAGGTGGTATTCGCTTCCAGAAACCTAAAATTTTTTTACTGGGATCCTGTTAGTGGTTGCTTAATGTATTTGTATTTGCTATTATTTTCTATTTAATTGTAAATTATTTATTAAAAAATTTTTAAAAATAAACGAAATCTTTTATAAATACACGTGCGTCTTTAAAAATATATATATCGCTTTGAAAACCCTAACCTTGGCAACAATTCAAAACCACTAAATTTAGTAATATGTATGTAATGAAATTAAACTACAATGAGCATCAAAAGTGAGTCAACAGCGGTAAAAACGTTATATTTTCTTTTGTTACAATAAATTTATCCCATTAAACTGTGATTAAAGGTGCCGTAATTTAAATTATTCTTGTAATAAACAGGTTAACTGTAGTAAAAAGAAGTATGTACATATAAATGTAACGCTGATATTGCCTCACTTCTGAAGCTGTGTGTACATATATAAACTTTATAAGTGATAATGATGGGAAAATGAATACATATACTAAAGAAAAAATATAGACTGAGACTTGTACATAATTAAAACGTCATATCGTACGATTTTTTCCTAAGAGTGCAAAGTGTAGCAACATAGGGAAATATGACTACGACTAAGAATTTCTAAAAACAGTCGTATAGTATTTTAAATAGTATGGTTTTGTGGTGGGTCGAACACATTTCTTTTGTTATATATTATGACGACATGAATTATGACCAACCAGGCTATTTAAAAAAAGAAAAAAAGTCAAAACATGGCATTTAAACAATCACTCAAACCGGATCCTTTTGTTAATGAACGCAAAAAATACTATAAAGTAAACAGATTTAAGAAATTATTCAACTGATAAGAAATAATAAAATACGAAAATCTAGAAGATGAGCAAAACATTTTTTCTTTTACAAAATAATAAAAAAAAAAACAGCTAACAACACTGTGCTCGAAATTAGCACTTTTTGAAGACAAGCTTGGCACTTGTCGTGTAAACTTAATTCGGGTACGCTGAATCCAGTGGTGCCCACCCGCCGTTTTTTTTAGGTCGGCACTGGTTTTCGAGATATACCATTATTTCGAAAATGGAGGAGGTTGCACAACATATGTCGATCGACTCAGAATCACTTTATGAGTCGAACTAACGATGTCCGTCCGGCTGGCTGGCTATCCATGTAACCTTGTGCGCAAAGTACAGGTCGCAATTTTGGAGATAATTGGACATAGGTTCTTATTGGCACAAGGGCCAAGCCTATTGAAAATGGACCGCATCGTAGGACCACGAGGGAAGATAGGGGGAAATTTCTTCCTCTCAGAAACTATCAAACCGATTTTAATGAAATTAAAAACATAGAACCATATCTTTATGGACACAAAAGGGATTCATTTTTTAAAAAATAGGACCCCGAGGGCCAGTGTTGCCAATTTAGCCATTTAGTGGCTAGATTTAGCCATTTTTCACCCTGTTTAGCCATTAAAAAATGAATTTAGCCATTAGCCATTTTTCGACTTGTTTAGCCATAAAATTTTTTTCTTTTAAAAGAATAATTTTTATTTTATTATAAAAATTATAAAAGTAAAATAAACATTTTGAACAATTAAAACTCCTTAAATTTAAAACACAACTTTTAAAAATGTTGAAAATCGCTATAAACTATGACGCTGAAACATCTTTCAAAATAAAGGAACAGTATTCCACTATTAAATTTATAAAATGGATTCACACAAACATCGCTTTTTCTTTCTGGTTGCAAGTATTTCAATAAAGGGATGAAGGCGGTAACAATTGTTTAAGAAATTTCAGAATTGACTATAAGGTTTCTCTCACTTCCATGGTGTAATGCTGAAGTAGAGAGGGTGCTTAGCCAAGTAAACATCGATAAAAGTAATTTGAGAAATAGGTTACATTAAGCAACCGTTAATTCGATTTTATCAATTAGGTAAATATTTTTACCATAACAATATAATATTTATACCACCACCACAACAGTGGAGATCGAACTATGCGTTTGTGCTGATGTCTGTAACATCCTAAAATATTGGTCGTTAGCCCACCTTTACGTAAACCGATTGGCTTGGAATCTCTTTCTGAGTCGAATTAACGATGTTTGTCCGGCTGGCTGGCTGTCCATGTAAACCTTGTGCGCAAAGTACAGGTCGCAATTTAGAGATTATTTGATAAAATTTGGTACAAATTGTAGGGCATCATAAAGTCTGGTTTAACCGACTATACTTTCTAACTTGTTTTTGATTGTAGATCTGGACTCAAAAGGTTGGGTAAATGTTGTCGTAATAATGATTTACCTTCAAATTATTTAAGACTTATGATTATTTGAAACTAATGAGTGATTCCTATGAGATGAACAATAACGACATCGAATTTTTCGATGATTTAATTCTTTAATATTAATTTACGTTTATTCTTATTTAACAAATTAATCTTAACTCACAATAAACAACTTTAAATAGTTTAATTATTTTTTGTTATTGAATTTTTATGTGATTTTATTAAAAAAAAAAGCTTTTAGCCATTTTTTAGCCCATTTTTAGCCATTTTTTTCCGTAAATTTAGCCATTTTTGTTCACCAAGTTTTGGCAACACTGCCGAGGGCAGATATGGGCAATTTCTGCCTCTCAAACCGATTTTAATGAAATTTAAAACAGATAGATCCATATCTTTATGGACACATAAGCTACACAGTTTTTCAATAATAGGACCACAAGGGGTGGTAGGGGGCAATTTCTGCCTCTCGCAAACTTTCAAACCAATTTTAATGAAGTTTATAAACATATATAAATCCATATTTAAATGGACTGCCTATTTGTCTGTGATGATGTGTTTTTAAATACTGCGGTGTACGGTATCACATGGTCGGGCTTGAACGACTGTACTTTCTTACTTGTTTTAATTATACTCAATATTTTTTCGAATGTGCTTTAAGGAGTTGAATTTCAATTTATAAAGATTTTTACCATAGCCTTATTCCCTTAATATTTCACATACTTTTTGCTTAAGTCAACCTTTGGTTTACGTTAAAGTTATAAATATGTACTTATTGTTAGGAATAAATCTATACACTACCAGAATATCTTGTATCTTCCTATTACATGTTGCTATCATTCGGATAAAAGCATTACATTCTGCTAGTGTCTGATAATTGTTAAATTTTCTATACAATAAATTTTTTTTAAAAATATTTTTAAGGGAAAATTTTTCGAAATTTCTTTTTAGGAAATGTTTTAGTATTTTCTTAAAAAAATGTTGTTTTAAAAAAACTAGTGTTCGCCTTATGGTCAAAATTCGACCATGATTTTTTTTTTTTGTAAATATGAAGAAAACATAATTTATCTAAGTATATATGAATTTATTTGTTTCGAGCATTTATTTTTTCCTTCAAAGTGGATCGATTTGGCGGGGGACCAACCTCCGGTTCATATTTAATCTTCTACGTGAGTAATTTAATTTTGTAAGTTCAGTATAAAAAATACCAATTGAAAAACTAAAAAGTATCAAAAAGTCTCCTTTATATATTGTCATCCACTCAGGACGTTGCACGTTTAATTTTATGTTTATATGTCTAATATTAACGAAAATTAATCAAAGTACCAGCTGTTGAACGAAAAAGTACCAAAATGCTCTCCTTACATGTTCTTATTCACCCACTTTAATGTATAATTTTATCTTTATAGGTCGAATATTAACGAAAATTCAGAAAGTTCCAGATGAAAAACAAAAAGTACCAACATATTTTATCTTATAGGTTATCACTCTCTCAGGACCCTACACCTATAATATTATGTTTCTAAGTTCTATATTATAGAAAATTACAAAATTATCACATGAAGCACAGAAAAGTAAAAAAAAAGAAATTTAGTTTCCCATATATCCACTCTTTTTTTCCCCACAGAGCTTCGGTTGACAAACAAAGGAAGAAAGTGTTCTTAACAGTTTTGCCTGGTCTGATTTATATAGTCGAAATATTCGAAAACCGGTTACTGAAAAATGTCGAATAATCGATCACCCTAACTTTTTATTATTTGATAATTGAAAATAAATTTTTATTTATTTATTTTGCATTTGTGTTAGTAACAATTTTGAACGCTTATAACTCTGAAATTATTGAACAGATTTTAATAAAATATACATTGTGCACTTCTTTGAGTAAATACCTCTTAAATGGTGTATATTTTTTTAAAATCGGTTGACATACAGAGGAGGAAAGTGTTCTTAACTGTTTTGCCTTAGCCGATTTATATATAGATTCTTCGAGGTTATTTAACAAACTTAAAGAATCTTGGTCGATAATTTCAAACAAACTTTGTTAAAAAAAAAATGTTTATGAAAAAAAGTTTGTAATATAAGGAAATGTTTTTTTTTTAAGATTTTCGAAATTAAATTCTGTCTAAAAAATCTTTCCATTTTAATTTATTTTTTTATTGTCTACGTCGTTAAAAATAATATCGACACCTTTGCGCGAAATTATCGTATATGCCATTTTTTTGAAATTGAGTTTTTGATGCAATCTTGTTCTACATTCAAAGAGACGTCGCCTGACAAAATATTGTAGGCGAATTCCACTTCGTTGCTCCAAAAATTTAGTGTATATTTTCATTTTTATATTGCAAGTGATAGCAGAGAAATGTAGAAAAATGGCTCTCCTGTAAAATTTGGTTTTTGTAACATACGATAATTTCGCGCAAAGGGGTCGATATATATCTCACTTAATGGTTAATAATTCTCTAAAACAGATAAAAAGGAATTTTAATTTAAATTGCCAAATAATGTCAAGCATTTTCTTTAACAATGTTTTGTAATTGTTTAAATAAAATTTTAAAGATTTTTCATTAAATTTTTTAAGAAAAGCGCTTAATATACTTAACTTAAAAAAAAAGAACAACCAATCCCTTTTTTGACTTCATTAATATTCACAGTGACGCCACACTTAAAAAGTTTTGTCTCAAATTATCAATGTTTCTATTGCTCTATCTCTTTATAAACTTTAGAGGGTTCAACGAACTTTTTAGGGAGTTGGTTTTTTTATGTATTTACAGTGAACAACAAAAATATACATACGTTCGACCATAATTTCGTCCTTCGAACAGAAAAGCCCTATTATTTATTTATTTATTTATTTTATTTATTCAATTTCAGTAACCTAGCCTATTGGCCATAATCGGCTTACAAAATTCTACTTAATAATAGAAAACAAATTTTAAAGAAATTACAAAATTTAAAAACAAATTAGTACATAGTACATACAACAAAAAAAAAACTAAATTATAAATTATAGTAAAAAAAATATTTTAAATAATAGAAATAACATTCAATAATAAATTCTTAATTAAAAGGTCAATCAAATTGCACAAAAATTAAAAGCAAAACCCAGCAATTCCAAAAAAACCTAAAATACATAAGGCTATTAATGAAAATGTCAGACAAAAGTCCTACTATGTACACCTTAGGGATCTTACATACGGGTTCCATTAATCAGATAGGAACAGCATTATTTATTTATTTTTCTTTTTATGTTTTGTTAAAAGTTTGCTTAAACTTATTTACGTAATTATTTTTACGTAATGGTTTAGGCTGCTGTTGCCACTTTTGGTGTAGGAAGGTTAGTGTTTATTTATTTTTATTTTTTGGATCGTTATCAGACGGGAAGCCGGAAATGAACTTTTAAGAAAGTATCTTATGCAACTTAAATATGCGGTCAGAACTTGAAAATATGCTCTAAAATTTGTTTAATATATGCCCTAAAACCTTAAATGACTACTCTAAAAGCCTTCATTGGTCGCACAAGGAAGAACAAGCAATTGCATATTTATGGTTTCCCTGGTTATCAGTATAAATGGTTGATTATTTTAATCTTGGTCAGATTTGAGTTTTTCAGCAAGATAACGATCAGGGGGCAAATTATGGCAGCCGTGATCGAATACTTTTTCGATACGAAAGCAATTTTATTTCTAATTCTTTTTGTCCATACTGAACGATCGAAATTATTTTTTTTTTGTGTTGTAAAGCATTTATTTGTGTTTTCACAACACTGAAATAATAATTACGATTCGTTCAGTATTGACTGAAATAAAATTGCTTTCGAATCGAAAAAGTATTCGATCACGACTGCCATAATTTGCCCCCAGGCTCAAGTTGTCAAGGATTAACCCCACGAAAGTTCTACACACCTCAAAGTCCTGACTTAGATGTTATGTTGTGAGAGTTCCAGCTTGAATCACAGGTGTTTACGCAGTTTCAGTTTAGCTGCAATTGTATATCTGTATAAAGTTCTAATAGACATCATCATCGTTTCAGTTTAGCAGCAATTGGATATATGTATGTTTAAAGTCCTTATTAACATAACTCGGTACAGTTATGCGACGCCACGCCGCTAGCCAATGCGAGATGAAACTTAAAAAGCATAAAAGCTAACAAGCACGGCCTATTTGTCTTTAAATGTTAACGACAAAGACGCGAGGACATTTAATTTGAACTTTTCCAAATTGTAGCCGACTGGGAAGACTTCTGCCGGGAGCCTATTCTACATACGGCTAGTTCAACCGAGCCACGAAATTTCTCTGTAATGCGTTGTGCGATACAATGGACATTCGACAACATACTTATGTGATCTGCTGAGAAGGCAAGTACTACAAGCATGCACCAGGGATGAGTTCACCCAGTTCAGCTGAATACTTACCGCGGTAATATGTAAAGAACACAGCCCACATTCCAACGATGCTCCAATGAGTCAACAGAGCTGGATACCCTACTGTCATTCAACGCATTTATTTACACCCGATCCAGGATCTTTAAGGTAGACCTTGAAGCACCTGCCCAGATATGGGAGTTGTTTTTTATTTTCGGTCGGATATAGGCTATAATGAGGAGGTCAGACGGAGTGAAGTAGTTCTTGTGACGTTTTAAAAAACCAAGATACTTGAATGCTTCTTTCGACACTTGAAAAACATGTTGATTTCAAGGAACATAACACTGGACTTTCATGCACAGAACATACATCGTATTTGGAGCAAAGAGAATTATCAAGCCGTTAACAAATCACTATTACGTCCATTAAAATCGACTGTTTTTACGCTGGCGGCACCATCGGTCATTATTTCTTTCGAAATTAGTGTGGAGCTGCCGTTATGATATTGAGCCATGCTGAGTGAATTTTTGTTTCCAAATGTTAATAATCTAAGCATCAACGATATTTGGTTCCAACAAGACGACGCAAATTGTTATACAGCGCGCTTAAGAGTCAATTTATTGTAAAATCTATTTGGTAGCAAATTTATTTCCGGAAATAGTCCTGTTCACTGGGACCCCTCGTTCGTACGATTTTACGCCTCTAAATAACTTTCAATGTGGCTATGTTAAGTCCAATATTCAAACCACTATTGACACCATACAAACAGATTTATTGGTAAAAGTAGAAATAATTGAACTGATCGAATGGAACTCGTAGCCGCGGCGGACATATGCCGGAAATCACATTTAAAAAATGAATGCCATGAAACCAGTTTATAAAAATAAAAATCCTTCCAACAATAGATCTGTCTTGTATTATCATTTTAGGTTCTTAGGCAGCTAAAAACCAGTCTTAGTTTAGTATCTATCACATAATGAGTTGAAGATGTCTTTATTTATAAAACCACAAATGCAAGCAGAGTAACAATAAAATTAAACATTAATTAAAAAAAACCTAGAGGTGCAAAGCGAAATAAAATCCACTTTAAACTGCTATGTCTATTAAAATAACTGCATACAAAACCGAAACTACACTCGCTATATGCTCTCTATAATATTCCAATCAATAAATAAATGAAGGTTAATTTCAGTGTTTTTTTTTCGATTAAGTTTTTTTTTCAAAAAAAAAATCTAATTTTTCTAAAAAAAGAAAAAATAATTAATTGCTCTTGACTACTAAATTTAGTTTATTTAGGAAGTAAAAATACAACTTACGCATCCATTTTAGATATTCCTTAAATGTATTTAAGAGCATTTGCTAAGTTTAATTTATAATTTTCTTTTCTACATTATTTTTACTTAATATTTTTTATTTGTTTTTTTTTTATTGAAAAAGAAATTTATCTTCTTTTATTATTTGTTTTATTATATTTAGTAACCATAGTATTAAATTTAGTAACATTTGTTTATAACAAAAAAAAATCGATTAGTTTTTTTTGTTCTTTTTTTAATAAAAAAAAAAAAACAAATTATGGAAGTTTGCAAAATTATTTGGCTTTTACGTTAAACTAACTAAAAATATGACACGAATTTTGTTATTTTTTGGCTCAATACATGTCACAAGAAAGTAGAAAGAAAACTGCAGTTTTTATTGTTGAGGAAATAAGGGTAGTATGACAAAATATTTGAAAGCAGAGGTGTGTTTTGGAAGGGGAAGAAACAAAAATCATAACATTTTTAAAAGCAAAAAAATTTTAATTTTTTAATATGGCTCATTTATTGTTTAATATTACTCCATTAATCATGTATGGCCCTATGCCTTCAATTTAATAAAGAACAACATAATAATGGTATTGAGCCATGCTGAGTGAATTTTTGTATCCAAAAGTTAATAATCTAAGCATCAACGATATTTGGTTCCAACAAGACTACGCAAATTGTTATACAGCGCACTTAAGAATCAATTTATTGTAAAATCTATTTGGTAGCAAATTTATTTCCTGAAATCGTCCTGTTCACTGGGACCCCTCGTTCGTGCGATTTTACGCTTCTAAATAACTTTTAATGTGGCTATGTTAAGTCCAATATTCAAACCACTATTGACACCATACAAACAGATTTATTGGTAAAAGTAGAAATAATTGAACTGATCGAACAGAACATATAACTCGTAGACGCGGAAGACATATGCCGGAAATCACATTTAAAAAATGAATGCCATGAAACCAGTTTATAATAATAAAAATCCTTCCAACAATAGATCTGTCTTGTAGTATCATTTTAGGTTCTTAGGCAGCTAAAAACCAGTTTTAGCTTAATATCTATCACTTAATGAGTTGACGATGTCTGTATTCATTATTATTTTCTATTGTAAATTATTTTTTAAAAAATCTTTAGAGCTTCATGTTTTTTTTTAAAAAGGTGTAAGTTTGTTGTTCCTAAAAATGCGTTTATAAAATTTTAAACCCAAAAACTTAACCCTCGATTTAATTTCGTTGAGATAAGAAAAAATTTATTTTTCATTTAATATACACATGTACTATTTATCTCTCTGCACTGTATCATTCAATTACGAGAAATGTAAGTGAGCACATCTTTTTAAGTTAAGAATAAGGTTTATAACCACAAATGCAAGCAGAGTAATAATAAATTTAAACATTAATTAAAAACACAGAGGTGCAAAAGCGAAATAAAATCCACTATAAACTGCTAAGTCTATTAAAATAACTGCATACAAAACCGAAACTACACTCGCTATATGCTCCAATCATAATTCCAATCAATAAATAAATGAAGGTTAATTTCAGTGTTTTTTTCTATTATTATGTTGTTCACTTATGCCGAATCTGTATTTTTAATATACTCTGATGGTATGCGCGCTATTAACGAAAACCATTATTTTAGGAAGAAAAAGTTAGTTATCGGTATTTATGCCTATAATTCGGTCATGGCATACATATACAATTTTTTAAGTTTGAGACATAAAACTTCATAAAGAAGAATGCTTTATGTATAGTTTTAGAATTATAAGAAATGAAGGACCTTTCAGGAAGCATCTATTATCGAACCAGTTGATAAAGATATTTTGTAAACATGCTGGCGATGAAATTAACCTTGATGCATCCGTACATTTTTTCCACAACTTAAAAAAGATATCTCTGAATCTACTGGGCAAATTAAGAACCAATGTAAGCACGCAAAGTTCTACGCTTGTTTGCAAGAGACCAGAGTCTCTGGCGGAAAATGAACCCGGAACCCCGGCACAGATAGACTAGCTCACTACCATCTAGCTTACCGGGGCATTTCTGCAGGAAAAATAATCTCCAGTTTTGTGAACACCAGGTCCTATTTCAAGATATTAGTCTTCCGCAAGATAACAAAAGTTTGGTGGCATTTATTTTCATACTACTTAAAGGAACATATACCTATTAGAGAATCAACTAAATATTCTGGATGAAATCAATTTTAGCATTCGCGTGACTATTTGTCTATAAAAAATCATCACTGCTTTACTATTATAAAAAGCCAAATAAGCACAAGACAACTACAAAGCCTGCTAAAGATAATCCTAATCGTGACAGATCTTATCTAAAAATGATTTATTTACATCTAAAGAACGGTATTTATATATCTTTCTGTTCTTATCGCACTAGCGTGATCTCGGTGTGCTTGGGCATTTTAGGGTTAAATCTCTAGTAAACCATCGTTTGCGCAATGTCGAAATTTTTTCTCCTTTATTTCAACGGAAAAAGATTGAGTGCGTGTTTTATTACCATATTTGTTTTGACCATAATTCTTAATAATTGCATTTCCAAATTTTAATCAGATGTTTCTTAAAGCCTTAACAAACCAAAACTTAACAGAAAAACATGAATCATTTGATGAAAAAGTAGAAAAAAGTTCTTTGAAACAAAAACACACTGAAATTACCTGACAAAAGCAAAGTACATAACAGCCAAAACCGATACTGCCAACAAGGTTATAGTATGCGGTTTATAAAAGAAATCCAAGGATATGTCATCGACGGGACGTTCATTGACAACCAGAAAGGTTTCGGCAATTTCTTCTGGTTTAGGTTTGCCATTATTGCCTCCACGTGTTTTGGTTGGTGTAGTGGGTGCACTGCTGGCACCAGATTTGACGGTGGCAGGTGCATGTAGGGTTGAAGTCGTATTGGTATTATTGGCAGTCTCAGGACTACCACGTGAATTTGAACGTTTCTTCATGTCCTTATTTATTTTCACTTCACTTTTTAGCAAATTATATTTGTTATTAAAAAATCACTTAGTTTTTTAAAGAATATAAATATTTTTTTTTACTTAAAGGGGAGGTGGAGTTGCGCAACCACTACCCTGCTATATGTATGGTTGTTTTCTTTCCGACAACTAATTCACTTGTAAATGCTTATATAAATTAAATCATTTATTCAACACTACACTAAGTAATTTATGCCGCTATAAATTTCGTTCATAATTGAAAATTTGTATATTTACAAAACGAGTAAAAAATGTTGTTTATTTAAATTATTTTTTTAGAAAGGAACACGTCTTGCTACATTGAAAATTGCCGGAAAATTATGTGTGGAAAAATGAGCATGAGAGTGCAAGTAATTTGTTGTTGTCATTTTTTTGACGTTTAGTGCAGGGCTGCCAGTTTTGGGTTTTGACCCCAAATTAGGGGGCTTCTTGTTGCTAAAAACGACAAAAAAATTTTTTGGTGTACAAAAAAAACATTTAATATGAAGTTTGGGGACGATTGGTTAAAGAAAAGTTGATTGAAAAGTGAATACAAGGCGAAAAAATCATTTTTTTGTGTTTGTCAAATTTTTAAATGTCGTAAAAGTTTTTATTCTAGATGATAAGTTAATCAATATGGTGATACAATTATGTTTTTAAAAATGTATAAAAACCCAAAATCGGCTTAGAACAAGCCCAGTAATAACTAATGCCCCAGACCACCAATGACCGAGAAATGCGAGCGCATACCTTCAATATTTTTAAAATTGATTTGTTCAATATAATTTTTTATTCAAAAGACTCAAAATTGTGAGATATTAATTACCAATTACAGAAAATACAGGGGACGAATTACGGCATACGATATCGAGCGAAATTTCCAATTAAATTGCATTGTAATTTTGATCGATATCGAATGCCGTAATTTGCCCTCAGTACTTTATGGCACGTTGCGTTGCATTACATTTACGGTCGGCTAAAGCAACCTCAATTCTTAAAATGCAGAATGCAAGCAATTAAGCACTAAACGCAAAAGGCTTCAAACCTGTATTTTAAGGGACAAAAAATAAAGCAATGCTTAAATGCATAACCACTGCACGTGGAAGTGTAATCCAACAAGAATTGCCTGGTTTATTTGTTTTTTAAGTGGAAATACTACTTATGTATATAAAACTTACTATATAAGAATTTAAATACGAGAATTTCGTTATTATTAGTATAATTATTGATGTATTTTATTAAACATAGATATTAATCTTACAATACATGTATAATTGGCCTTATAGGCTTTCTTTGTATTGATTAAATAAATAAAAAAAATAAAATGAATTCTGAGTAATGAAGTTTCTTAAAAATTAAGTGATTTTATGATCCCATTCAGATTCATTAAAAATTTCATGGCTCAATTAGTAGGTCTGCGCTCAACTACAACAATTCAACAGTAGAAAAAACAACACGCATTTTGTTTGTGTAAAAAATGGAAAAAATGTCAAAAACAGTTGCGATAAAAACAATTGAACAAGAAAAATACTTGGACCATAGTAAAATATATACATATATTTAAAATACAACTACGTATTTTCTAACGATAAAAATTATGTCTTCCAAAACAGTACAAGTAAAACTCAAAAACATATTTAAATTATCCGTTAAAAAAAAAAAAAAAATAAATAAACCATGATGGAGAAAGTGCTTAGTTATAATACAATATTTTAAAAAACGTAATAAAAAAATTTTTCTTTGCTTTTGAATGGGAATTAGTATGATTGAAAGATGTTTTTTTTCTTCAACTTTTTAAATTGACTCAATATGTTATGATATAACGACACAGATATGTATGTAGGTATATAGAATAAAAATGTTTTGTCTTTAGTTTTTGATTACTTAGGTATTAAGACTGGGTAATATATTTTAATGGCCCACATGGGCTTTGTATTACCTAACTGATGAATAAAATAAATAAATAAATAAATAAATAAATAAATAAATAATTAGTTTATAACTGTATTCAGGCAAACTGCTTTGTAATATATATTTTAATTGGCCTAGAGTGGCTTTTTATATTACATTTAATGAAATAAATAAATAAAATAAATAAATAAATAAATAAATTCTGTATTTTTTACAGGGGCTTATTTTGGGGATTTTTCTTTTATCGGGGGATTTTTTGGAAAAATTTTTTAAGTTTGGGAAGGACGAAAATTTATATGGCAGCCCTAGCTTAGTGATTAAAAGGAGAGTGTCACGAGTTACCATGCATAAGCAAATTAAAAAAATAAGGGTTGTAGTAAGTGGGGATTTATTGAAACAGTAAAACCACTTTAAAATCAATATATATATTACATCTACAGCGGCTTATACACTTTATATTTACCAATTGTACAATTATATTGCCAAGGTGTATGTGATGTTCGAAGGTGGCACAATATATTGGCAACAATTAAAAGACTTTTGATTATTTTATTATAAACAAACAATTGGAAAGTATAGTATATTTATACATTTTTTAGCATACACATTTACATTTATTGTAGGTACCACTCTCCAAATGTAAAAGACTTTATTTATATTTAAAAAAAAAAAGATCATAATTTGTTAAACGATTATTTAAAGAGTTTTCAAAATCAAAAAAAAAAAAAAAACACAAATAAGACAGATTATGTTTAAAAAATCAAAAACTATGTTCTAAAACACATCTTCTTGTCTTCAAATATATTCATACAAATTTTGAACATTTTTTATAAACAAATTTTAATGCATGGTGAAAGGGCTTACGAAGTAAAAAAAATTATGGCGTATTTCCGATGTGCTAAAGAATTTTTTCGGACATCGGAAATATGCAGTAAAATGCAAACAAATAAATGTTCAAGTAAAAGTTATTTAGAGCAAATAAAAATAAATGCTTATATATATATAATATAATGAGACATTTTTTGATTGTTTTTTAATATTCTTTTGGAGTAATACTAATAACAAATCTTGTGGCAACACTTACAAGTGCTGCCAAGTTAACGAATAACAACTTATCGAACTATCTTCCAATTTCTCATTTTTCTTCTTGTTTATGCAAGAAAAATTGTTATAAAAACAAAACTTTTACAAAAGTATTACAAAAACTGTAAAAAAAAAACATGGAAATACCGCACACCACACCAAATTCAAAAGGTTAGAATTTAAAATAGACCGTTTAACAAATTATAATATTTCGTATTATTTCTCCCAGAGTTTGAAGTGACTGGTGTTTCACGCAGTGGAAGAGTACGTAAAAAGTCTTCTAAACTTTTAGATTTTCAATCTCCTGATGAATTGGAAAGAAAAATGTATAAAAGGGCTACGGCCAGTACTCACTCACCAAAAACTACAGTCGCGAAACATTCAGGCCGTGGCCGACCTAGTTTGGCAGCATTAAAGGCCCGCAAAGCTTTACGCACAGGCCCCGATGAAGAAAATGATGTAGCAGCAGATGATGAGGAACCCGAAGAGGATCAAAAAGATAAAGATTACATGGATGTGGATAATCGCTCTAAGGAAACCGGCGATGAGGATGACGACGAGGAGGAAGAAGATGATGATATAAATGAAGTTTTACATGATACTAGTGGCTTTACGGCAGTAAGCGAATCAGATGATGATGGTTTTGGTGAATTAGTAGCTGATTTGGTGGGCAGCGAAGGAGCCAATTTGGAAGGCTCTGTGGCCAATCATAAGTCTCCTTTTAGACAATCATTGTATATGACTGAGAAAAATAATAAGAAATTAAAAGAAAATAGAGTTGAACGTAAAGATAAAGGTAAGACCCGTTATACTGCCTATAATATGTGGGCTAGGGAACATCGTAAAACAGCCAAATTTGGTAAAAACTCGGAAATGGATCATCAGGTGGCAAGGCGTTTACATGAGCTTTGGTCAAATGTTTCCAATAAAGAAAAAAATGCCTGGAAGCGAAAAGCTAAAATGCATTCTAGCAGAATTAAGCAAAGAGAGAAGAATGGTGTAAGTTATGCGAACAAAACCATACCTGAAGCAGACAATCAAAGTACACCAAACTCCATTTTTATTAATAGACCTACCACAAGCCGCACTAGAAAATTGGCCGAGGAAAAACAAAAAGCAAAAGAGGAATTGGCTGTAGCTAAACCCTCTACACTTTCTTGTACTACACCAAAAAGGCCACGCAACAATTCTTATAGGAGGAATCTTACAAACTCAACTTCCACAAATCATAGCTCTACTCCCCTGTTTATAGCCACTAATGGTTCTACTAACATTTACAACAATTCTAATAAATCTGTGGCTTTGAATAACATTAAAACCCCCTTACCCACCATAGAACCCATTGATGCTGCGGCCCATCTAAAACTGTTGGGTGAAAGTCTTAGTATTATTGGAGATCGTCTTAAGGATCATGAAGGTCAAATTGCCGTTTCTGGTAGTTTATCAGTACTGCTGGACAGTTTACTATGTTCTTTGGGTCCATTGCTTTGTTTGACAACATGCCTACCAGGTTTGGATAAGAAACCTGAGCTAAAGGCAAATTTGGCTACTACATTAGATAATATAGCATATGTAATGCCGGGACTGTAAGTGTAAAAAGAAAATTCAATTATTTAGGTTTTAAAATAAGGAAAATAATTTAAAGTTTAAATAAAAGGTTAAAATGAAAGAAAAAACGGCTTTATTTTACCACATTTTGATTTATTTTTTTTTAATTACTTTTTTTCTTAGATTAGATTTTTTTTGTATTTACGAGTTGTAAAATATTTTATACAACATTCAATACAATTTTAAAAAGGGGAATGTAAAAATTGCTTAAGGTAACTTTTTCGTACAGGTCATTAATAAAAAAAGAAAACGTATAGTTTAATACGCACTAATAAATCTTAAAACATAATTTTAACAAATTTTGTAGTTCCAACATTACTAGCTACAATATGAACATAATAGGATATATAATTAAGCAAATTCAAAAATATACAATTGTTATAAACAAATATTTAAAGCGATTGACATGAACACATAGTTTTAAATACCAAAATAATATTTAAAGAAGTTTATGATTTGGGTTACGATTGAACATAGGTTTGGGTACTGCTTCATAATCTTAGTTTTTGTTTTTTTCTTTTTAATTTCCTTACTAAGAAGACTTACTTTTATTTTGAATTTGTTTTTGATTAATCGGTTAAAGATTTATCGAAATTTGCAGACTTAGTCTAGGAACTCGGAGAAAGTCCTAAACTAAAACTTTTAAAAAACTATTGTAGAAAAGTTTCTTACAACAAATACTAACTGAGGTCTTCCAAAACACTTAAACTTATTTTTCTTTTCAATTTAACCTTGTAATTATAAACCTCTTGCAACAGGAATGTTTTTCAGTATAAAGATATCAAGGATCAATAGGTTTCCAAAAATATATATGATTAAAAAAAAAGATTCGGTCTTATTGTGTAACGTCGTTAACGCCTAAGTCGTTTTTTCGTAATAGATTAAATCACACACATTGTGTGTTACTTTAATCTATTACAAAAAACAAATCAGGCGTTAACGAACCCTCCTTCGCTATAAGGCCATTTAAGATCTTACTTTCTCTCAGTGTCTAAAAATTAGCAGAGCAGTCTCATTAAGTAGTTATGGCTTTGTTAAGTATAAAATAATAACGTAAATTCAATTTTATATTTGTTGTGATAAACCAGCTGCTGAGATATTATCCCCAGCTCCAGCCGTCTTTTTAGCCATACGACAGACTAAAACAGGGGCTACACAAATTTCTATATTCACAGATTTTTGTGCAGTTATTTCGAGTGTTTCAAACCAGCAAGGTACAGGATTTTGGGGATCAAAAGTTATGCGTTGTGCTTTAGATTGATTTAAAAAGGTAGAGAAACTGTCGTCCAAAACTAAAGAAGCGGACTCTGGGTTTATCTGGAATATAATTAAAATTTAAAAAATTTTCTTGAAATATGTTAATACAATAAAATCTCATACCACTTGTGTTTGACAAACATAACGATGAGCTATCAAAGCTGCCTTGGCTGCTCCGAATTTGGTATTTTTCCATTTAGAATTCTTAACCGTTAATAAAGCCTGGTAGGCCAAGGTATGTAAATGTATTCTGCTGACCATTCTTCTTTTAGTGTTTTTAACACCAGTAACATTTTTGTAATAATCCTTAGACAAAATAGTAAATACTTTGCGCATTTGTTCTAAAGTAGTAGCCACTCTTGGATTCCAGTCAGAGGCCAAAGTTGTGCGCCCATATTCCAAAACTTGTTCCAAATTATCCAATTCCTGTTCATTCATACCCAATGAGTCAACATAAGGTAAAATATATCTTTGCAATTGTTGCAGTAACTCAAATTCTACATAAGAAGCCATTTCGAAGTGTATTAAAGTGTTTTTGCTCAAGGAATTTATTTGTTGATTAACTTTAAGTAAACGAGATTCCCTTATACCCTCATCAAACTTATAACTATCCATCATTTGTATGCCACTGATTATAAATAGATCGGGTTTAAAACTCTGAATAGCTGTTTCTAAATGTTCTAGCGCATTAAGATGTGGATTATTGAGATCGTTGTGTAATATATAGCGGTTAGCTCTGGGGGCTGTAAAGGGGCCCCAAGTTTCACCAGCCTTATATTCTAATATTAAATGTATATCATCTTCTTCAATAACATCACCAGCAATTTTTATGGCTTCGGGCACTAAGCGGCGTAATCTGTAGGAAGAGAAGGTTGAGAAAAACCATGTCAGATTGAAGGGAAGGAAACAAAATTTATGGCCTCATTCAAAAAATATATTTGAGTTTTATAAAAGGTCTCTAAAATATTTTTAAATGAAAATTTAATTAAAAAAAATTTTTTAAAACTGAAATATTTTTTAGAAATTAAATTTGCAAATTAAATAAATAAACAGTTTAAACTGATTGTTTAACTATTTCGAACGTCAACGTTCGTTAAGAAAACTATTTTTAAAACAAAACAAAATACCTACTAAAATTAGTTTTGTTTTAAATGTTATTTTCCATGCGACCGTTAACGTTCGAAATCGATGAACAGGCTGCAATAAAATCTAATTAAAATTTTAGATGTGGCAGTCCCAAAGTTCTTCAAATAGGACAATTTGGATATAAGCAACATGTTACCTAATCATCTATAGAATGATGAAAGATTACCTGATAATGTCAAAAAGCGTAGAACATGTAAACTAAAAGGAGAAAAGAATAATTTAAGTCTAAAAATTTTAAGCGAAATACCTTCCTACAAAAACAAGTAAGAAAGTATGGTCGGTCAAGCCCGACCATACGATACCCTACACCACAGTATTTAAAAACCCATCATGCTTATGTGTACATTTAAATATGGATTTATCTATGTTTATTTACTTCATGAAAATCGGGTTGAAAGTTTGCGAGAGGCAGAAATTGCCCCCTACCTCCCCTTGTGGTCCTATTTTTGAAAAACTGTATAGCTTATGTGTCCATATAGATACGGATCTATCTATGTTTTAAATTTCATTAAAATCAGTTTGAGAGGCAGAAATTGCACCTATATCCCCTCGTGGTCCTATTTTTAAAAAAATGCATACCTTTTGTGTCCATATAGATATGGTTCTATCCATGTTTTAATTTTCATTAAAATTGGTTTGATAGTTTCTGAGATGAAGAAATTTCCCCCTTTCTTCCCTCGTGGTATTACGATTCGGCCCATTTTCAATAGGCTTGGTCCTTGTGTCAATAAGAACCTATGACACAAATTTTATCAAATAATTGTTGAACTTTCGAAACACTTGTAATTTTTTTTAACTTACTAAATACTTATTTAGTTGTTTTAAAATTTAAAATGATTTAAAATTTAAATCATTTCATTTATAAATCCTTGGTGAAAACGAATTGGCGACTTTGACGTCTCTGGGCATTTAAAACTCAGGTATGTAATAGAAATCGATTTTTAAAACGAAACGATTAAGACAGAAAATTTTGTTTTTAGTATAGGTATTAAAACATTCTTTTTAACACATTTTTCTTTAAATTGCTGTCTATATTGTTTTAAATTTTTTGTTGAAGTTAAGGCTCAACCATAAAATGCATAACCTTGCTTAACCTACTGTCAAAAACTAACAAAAAGTCTCTCAAATGTATTTTAAAAAAACAAAAACAAAATAAAAAAACATTAGATTCGCACCTTGCTTAAGCAAATGACAGTTATATTAAACTTAGCAAAAAGTTTTCTTAAGTTCAATATGGTTTGCCTCATATAATTTACATGTATTCGCTCATTCGCTTAAGCCAACTTAAGCACATTGTGGTTGGGCCTTTAATTGTATGACTTTCATCACATAATCGACTTTTTATTTAATATTGGTTAAAGTGTAGCTAGATTTTAGTAAATAACCTTGAGGTATAATTTATTCTAAATTTGCTTTTTGCCTATACCTAGTTTATAGAGAACATTCCTTGATTACTTCTCATTACATACTCACTTATGAGACATTCTAGCACCCAATAAGACCTCCCAACCCTCCTTGTCAAAACGTATTCCCATTAAGGGGGCATTACCACCAATAAACCATTGTATCGCATCGCGATGTTGTTTTTTAGCAATTTGTATTAATTGTCTAAATAGAGATGTGTTGGACATAACTCTCCTAAAAGAAAAAAAATCGTCTTATCAATTAGGACTGATAACAGCTAGTCTCACTTACTCTGCTGCGGCTCCATTGCGAAAATAATAACCAAATGTTTGTAACAATTCGGCCTCATCATTCACCTCATCTACCGTAAACTCTGACCCCACACTGTCTGGTATTATTTCAGCTGAATAATTAAGAAATTCTGTTGCTCTAATTAACAAATCACTGCAAGCTCCATAGCCTAAAGCAACTTTAGGTTTTGTGTCATTCCAAGGTCGTTTCAATTGACTCTCAATCGCCAATAAACCAGTTAAAATTTGAGTAACTTTATTCAATTGTTTCAACGATAGAAATGCTTGCCAGACAATCGATATTAAAGCCGCAAATACCGAGAAAGTGGTTATTAAAGACATGTATTTTAATAGAGTCATTTTTGCAAACTGATTTTTTTATTAACTTCCTTGTATTTCGTATTTAGTTTAACTGATAACACTCATTTGTTTAAAAACGTTATTGTTAAAGTTTTACCAGAAACGAATAAAACAAAAAATTTATTAATAATTAACAAAGAAGAATTGAATGTAGGCGAAAGAAAAGAAACTTGTACAATCAAACCGGCTACTGGCTGTCTGTCTGATTGGTTGGTCGACTAGGTGCAAGAAGAAGAGCTGAGTGAAGTGTTGCCATGACTCTTGGATGAGCATAAGCAAAAACTTCAAAACAAATCTGCTTAATCGTCAAATTAAGAAAATATGCTAAACACCTAAATTTTTAATATTTTAAATCTGCTAAAAATACGCTATTTTTACAAAAAAAAAGTATGCTTAAAGCTACGTTCACAATCAAAAAAACAATTTCATTTTTTCTTCTATCTTGTTTCTTCCCAAAGTATTTCATATATTTTCCTTTAATTTTTAGAACAAAAATGTAACAATTTTTTTTTTAAAAATGTAACTAAAGTTGAGTCTACTTTAACTCCAGCAACAATTTGTATGAAATTGTTTCTGACGTTTAAAATAATTAAAATAATGCAAAATGTGTGTGTTTGCAAAAGAAATTGTTGCTCTATTATGAACACCAAGTGAAAATGTTTTTTTGATTGTGAACGAAGCTTTAAACTTGCTAAATAAAGGAATTTTAATTGTATATATTTCATAAATACTTATTTTTTTAAAAATATGCTAAAACATTCTGTTTTTTCTAAAAAGAAAAAATATGAGTTTTTCTTGGGATTCAAAAATTAATTAACAAGGTTTCGTTTAAATGTGCTAAATTCCCATTTTATACTATTGATATACTGAAATTAACTGTTGATGGGATAAGCTATTCCTATGCGCATTTCACTGGTTGCTTAGGCCAGATCGTCTGGAAACTTCATCCAAACATTTTAGAAAAACTAAAGTTATTATGCAAATAAAATTATTAAGCGAATAAGAATTATAAACGCCAGTTTTAATTGTAGCAATATCAAAGCTTAAACAAAAACAACAACAATAAACAGTGAGTTTATCTTTTCTTACAGTCCCGACTACAATTGGTTAATTTTTTGTCAACTCTTAAATATGATAAAAACTCTGCTTTTGGACAAGGATATAGGCTTAAAAGCAGCTAGCATATTTTTACAAAACATATGCTTTTCTCCAACTCAACCTGGTAAATCTAGCAGAAAATATGCGAAAATGGTATAAATGTGACGGAATACAATTCTGTAGCGAGCTAGTCTATCAGCGCCGGGGTTGCGGGTTCGATTCCCACCAGAGACTCTGGCTTATTTCCTGCAGACAAGCATAGAGCTTCGCAGGACTAGCTTAGGAAATTAAAAAATAAAAAAAATTTACACAGACATTATTATCCAAAATTTTTGAAATTAAACAAAATAAATTTAAATATATGTATGTTAGAGCGACTCAAAAAAAAAAGTGATTTTGTTACCCCTCTGAAAATAAAGCTTGATATGTTTTATGACGATTCCCAAAATATTTTGGTTCTAGCGTTGACCATCCGTGAGCTGGACCATTTTTAAAAAATGTATTTTTTTCAGTTTTTCGAATTTTTTTGTACTTTGCTCCAAGACGACATAAATAAAATTTGGTATCATCGAAAAAAAACATCATAAAACATTTCAAGCTTTATTCTCAGAGGGGTCACAAAATCACTTTTTTCAGCTCCATACAAGTTGGGTCGGTCTAATGTATATACCCAGTACAAACTTCGCCAACAAAATAATGTGTTGATTAATCAGAAAAACATAATAGCACTACTAACAATTCTACTGAAAGAACCAATGAATTTTATAAGGGATGTCCTAAAATGAACGCATTCAAAAGTAAGTCATTATTTTTTTTACCTACACACATCCAGAAAAAAGTAGTTATAGAAGTTGTCATAGAAGCAGTTATGAATTTTATAAGGGATGTCCTAAAATGAACGCATTCAAAAGTAAGTCATTATTTTTTTTACCTACACACATCCAGAAAAAAGTAGTTATAGAAGTTGTCATAGAAGCAGTTATAGAAGAAAGCTACTAAATAATGAGTAAGAGAAGCTATTCATTTTGAAAAAGTAAACGAAGTTATTACTGGGTAGTGCGTTCGCCGTCTATGTTCCCTACCACAAAGTTCGATGGGTTTCCTCATCAGCGATAACAAAACTAAAACGCCGTATTGTGAACAATAATATTTTACCAGATAAACTAGACCGAAAATAAAAAAAAAAAAACGATCTAGCGATCTCTTAAATAATATTTTCCAGCTAAGTGGTGTTGAAATCGCGATGTTTATGATTGTTTCGTATAAACTGTATGAAAATCAGAAGTTTTGACATATAAAAGGTAGCTCAGCTAAATGCATATTTTAGTAAATGTTGTTTACAAGAAACACACTTAGGAAATTAACAGGAATAGTTTGCCTTAGTTTGAATATAGTTAAAGTTAATTTTATTGGTGAAATAAACAAGTCGAAATTTATTCGTTGGAGCCTATTCGAACTATTCGACATTCCACAAATCAACATTTTGAAAAAACCGATTACCGTATTGTTTTAAAAACCGATTGATAAAACTGAAAGTTTGGATTAGCTTTTATCAACTTCTTAAACCCCAAATTGATAAGGCGTTTAAGGTGCTAATAACTTAAGTTGCTGTATAATTCACATTGGGGGAAAAAAAAAATGAAAATTTATATAAAGTTTTACCATTTTTTGACACATTGTAAAAAACTAATGGTGTTTTCTTTTCTACAAAAAAGTGTGACATTTTATTTAAGAAAATGCAATTTGGTGCCTATTTCATAAAAATTTTGCTTCCAAAAAAGGGTGAGTTTTTTAGAATAAAACAAGCCACCCTTTTCGGGAGCAAAATGTTTAAGAAACAGACTCCAAACTGCATTTTTTTAAAACAAAATGTCACATTTTTTGTAGAAAAGAAAACGCCATAAGTACATATTTCAAAAACATTTAAATAGCTTAACACGAAAACTATAAATATTTAAAAAACACCTCACATCTATGTTATGTAGATTAGCAAGTCGCGTACGTATCATTGAATCACAAATTGCTCAAACAGATCAAAACAAAGCGTTAATAAAAGCGCTGCAAGTACTCTTTAAGTTACAAAAGTAAAACAGGGCTGTTATAAAAGAAAAATACAGCCCTATCGGAAATAAATAAAACGGAAATGCTTAAACGTTTTTATTTAGAATTAAAATAATTGTCGAATATATATTTTAATTTTCAGGTTATTTTAAATACATAAATTCAAATGTTTTGCAAAAATTTACATGAATTAAAAAAAATTAAGGAAAAAGAAGATTAACTGCCTATTTCACGATGTCACTCGAACGTTTACGTTCGCACAAATAACATGTAAACCAAAAACAAATTTTTTAATTTTGTTTTTGTTTTATATGTTATTTGTGCGAACGTAAACGTTCGAGTGACATCGTGAAATAGGCAGTAAGAACATCAAAAATAAACAAATTTGTTAATAAATTTTAATTAATTTCATTTTGTAAAATTCCTTTCTTCATAAAAATAATTTAATAAAAATTAAATTTGATGAACTTAGATCAACAAAATAACCACAATACTAATTTGTATTAAATATTAAAGCAACATATACGAAATTCAAAGTTTTAGAATGTTAACAGAAACAAAGATCTAAATATTGTAATTCAATTTAAATCTATCTCTTACAAAAGTGAAAAAGTGTAATAAAAAAAAAAAAAAAATATAAATTGAAAACTGTTTCAGGACTTTTCAAAAGCCCGACAAATTTAAACTTATTGTCCCTAGAAACCGGTAACCCAGTAACCGGTTAAAACTTGTATTTTGGAACTTCTTTGACACCCCGTCTATATTTTAAGCTAATAAACATCTTGAAAAATACAAATATTGAAAATCGGAACAATTTTTGGTACTTTTTTAAAAATTTAAAAATTTTTGATATTTAAAGAGGAGAAAAAAGTACCAAAAAGGGGAAATGCGGAAAATTAAATTTCTTTCTTTTACTTGTATGTGCTGCATGTGGTAATTTTAGAATTTTCTATAATATTGAACTGAGAAACATAAAATTATAGGTGCATGATCCTGAGTAAATGATAACCTATAAAATGAAAAATGTTGGTCCTTTTTTGTTCTTCAACTGGTACTTTTCGAATTTCCGTTAGTATTGGACCTAGAAACATAAAATTCAACATGCAGAGATTAGGGTAAAAGAGAAACTATGAGAGGAGACTTTATGTTCCTTTTTGTTTTTCAACTGGTACTTTTTGAATTTCCGTTAGTGTTGGACCTAGAAACATTTATTAAACATGCAAAGTCCTAAGTAAACGAGAATTTGAAATATGCATCTTTTTGGTACTTTTTCGTTCTTTAACTGTTACATCTTAATTTTTTATTAATTCTGAACCTAGAAACATAAAATACAACATGCAGAGTCCAAAGTGATTGTGAAACTATAATGCCCAATTTTAAGGATTGATATTAAAACTCTTTTATCTTTAAACCCGTTTTAAATACACAATTCTTTTCTTCACTAAACACTTAAATGTAACTTAATTCACCGATGTGGTACATTTAAATTCATTTTAAGTTTCAATTGGAATAACTTTGCAAGGTGGCCCCAATATGACAACAATACAACAACAACAGGCAAAGCAATAACATTCAGCTATTTTTTAAGACTACCTTGCAAATAAATAAACTTTTTTATGATATTTTTTTGTATTTAGTAGTGCTACCATACTTTTATCTTAATTAAATAAGACTTTTCAAACAAAACTCAAAAAATCAATCTGTATTTAAATACGATTTAAGTTTATATGAAAATTAACTTAATATATAGATTTAAATACTATCCCGAAAATTGGGCATAAGAGGCTACTTTAGACTTATTAAAGTATTACGAACTATATTATAAGGAATATATTGTCTGAAGATTGCTTTACTGAATTTTGCACAGTTTAGCAGCTATGGGTCCAAAATGGGCAAAGAAAGATGTAAAAATTTAATTTTTTTCGGTATTTTAGCAATTTTGAGGCACGAGGTTTTTTCGGGTTAGTTTTTTTTTACATTTTTGTCTCCTAGTTTACATCTGCACTAGCACCGAAGATAGAGAAACAAAACTCTTATTGGTGGGAAAAATTACATGTTCTTCGGAAAAATCAAGTTTTAGCCAAAATATACATGAGACCATAAAAACTAGCGAAGCCCAAATGACATTTTGTTTGCATATTTTATGTGTTGCACTGTGTAAGCAGAAAGAAAAGATCTCTCCAAATTTCTTTAAATGTCTCATGCATTTCATTAATACTTTCCCAGCGGGAAAATGGAATTAATAGGAATCGAGAAAGTAATACATATCTTGTATGATATTTGATTCCAGAATTCATTATTCTTAACACAGACCATGTCCTAGGATTGTAATAAATTATTTTAATGTATCCTGCGATTGAATTAAATAATTCATTCTTTGGAATAAATTATATTATTCAACAGTCTTATAATAAAAGTCTTCTCCAATGCCGTTTGGAATACATTTTTTAATACCTGTTTACTTTAAATAACTTTGACCCACAGACATATAATTTGTGCTTTGACCGTACGCTTTCAAACACAAACTGCGACTAAAATAAAAATTATAAGTAGGCGACATAAAGGGAGCAAAAAAATAACGGATTTTAATTAAGGAAATATGTATGTAAAGCAAAAACACGAATAATTGTTACTAACAGAAACAATACATTCCTTGTTCTGCAAATGTGGGAATATACGTGGTAATCAGTGCTTAAATTTTGTGTCTGATGAAATTACCTTCTCGATTCCAATGAATGCATTATTATTCTTTCGAAAATAATGCATTATTTTTTTAATTATTTATGTAATCAATTCCTCATTTTCCCGCTGGGTTGTTCAATCCACCGCAGCGAACTTTATTGGGATTTGTTTCGAAAAATTTCAAGCGTAGGGAAAAAGGACAGATTTTTGATTTTAAGGCAAATGTAGGGAATTTTAAAATTATATCTCATTTTCAATATATTATCTAAAAATTACGTAAAGATTCATCTAATTTTCATTAAAAAAGAAAATTTTTCATATGGGCATTTCCCCAGAATGGTCTACCAGCATGAAAAAATAAAATGTTGATAATCATCGTCTTTTATTGTTTATTATTATAAAAAAGTCTATGATTTTATAAAAGAATGGTTTCATAGTATAGGAAATTGCGCATGAAACTGGAAAATTTTATATTTTCTTTTATTTTCTACTTCTAAAGACATTTTTATATACCTATTTTACATGCAAAAAATATGTTATGTTTGCAGTCTTTCTTCACAATCTCTCCATTACAATCAATTGTAAAAGGACTATCAAGTTTTTTTGTTAAGGAAATTTTAAGATATTTATGGGAAAATGCATGGTGATAATAATAAAAAAACATAAAGAAAAATCGTACGTTCGCGACCCGTACGTTCGCGACCGGTACATAAGCCACTTAAACAAATACCAAGAGAGATATTTTATTTTGTAAATACTGGATGGAGACCTACACTAAAACACTTTTAAAATATATTAATCACTTTTGAATATTCCGTTCCATTTTCCAGATTTTTAGATTTCACTACTGTCAGTCAAAGTTGACTTCTATTTTGCGTACGTTCGTGACCACATGTTTAAAGCTATTATTATGAAAACTTAAACTCGTTGAAATCCATCTTTTGCACTAAACATAGAGCTACCCAAATATTATCGAATCGCAAAAAGAAATGCTAGGAAAAGTTTTGTTTTCTATATTATTTGTACATCAAAAGCGTACGAACGTACGTTCGTGACCCCAGGAAAAGCCCATACACAGAAAAATTATTGCCGAATTATTTTCAAACAACCGCTTGTTTGAAAATTTTTTTAATTTCTACAAATTTTTTTATTGATTCAATTTAAATTTTTGTTTGATTTTTACTTAACCAACAAAAATGTTGACAACCATTCAAAAATATAATATACGTGTTATTGGTTTCAAGTTTTCATAATTTTGTATGAAATATTTAAAGCTTTTTAATATTGTCGTCTTTTTGCATTTTTTTATTTGATCGTAAGCAACACTTCCTAATGTGAAATATAAGAACTACAACAGAAAACACATACAGTCTATTTTTGGACACTTTAAAAAAGTACAACAGTAAGAAAGATGAAGAGGTTTGAAGTAAAAAAAAAAAAACAAAAAATAGCAGGTAAAAAAACGTTTCACTCTTTTTAAACAACAGAAACAACAACAACATTATAAGAAACAAAATAAATTTTTGGTTGGTTTCAAAGTTGGTTAAAAAAAACCAAAATCCCGTATTCAATTTTTTCAAACTGTTTGCTTAAATATTTACATCAAATACAAAAATATAATGATGACGAAAAACATATCGAGTCGGTCTGTCGCCGTTTTTGGGTTACATTTTTTCTTCATTAGCAAAGGAAAGGATACAACAACAGTGAGTGATGACGAAAAACATTGTGTGTATAAAAAAAGACTTCGTTCAAAAATTATTCCAACAAAAAAATCTGGCTCAAAGCCAGCCGGCCGCTCTGCTCTCTCTGCCATCATCTTCTAATACAGTGCCTGCTTGTGTGCGCATCATTGCTTGTGCAAAAACCTTTTTTTTTTTTTTTTGATTTTGAAATTTAGTATATGAAATTCAGTAAACTTTTTGTTTGATTCAGTTAAATTATTTGTTTGAAAAAAATCAGTGTTTTTTTTCAATAAACAAAATGCAAATAAATTGATACGTGACATTTCGAACGTGAAATTTTTTCCGTTATAATTTTACTGAATAACAATCAAAATAAAATAAAAATTTACCGTTAATCCGAATTACATATTTCTCTTTGAACTCTTCCTCAGATTACAGACCATTTAAGAAAATTTTTTTGGAATAATTATTATCAAATATCACCTCTTTAAAGGAAGATAATATTAGAGAAAACATACAATAAAACATTCTCACAAATAAGAAATTACGTTTGCACAACTTTGCAGTCTGATTGTTCATCTAAGTGAACAAATTTATGAGTAAATTTATAAAATTAGTTAAATCTAAATATTTCTCTATAACAATAACGTAAACTTATCAGCTTTTAATAACTTTTAAATATTCGGTCACGGTGGACCTTTTGACGGAAATGCCCATATGCGAATTTGTTTATAGGACCGATTTCAGACAAAAAATCGTTTGATTATACAAATTTTTTGTTTGAATTGGAAAAATAATTTTTTCTGTGTATACAATAGCATTTTAGTACGAATGTAGTCATTTTTTAAAAGAAACCATATACTATGAGTCCTAACAGCCTGAAAATCCATATATTAAAACCATGTACAAGAATATTCTTCGAATCCCCTAATATATAATTAATATATTAAAAGCGAATATCTAATAAATGAAATTTCTGCATAGAAATACTTATATCTGCAAAAAAACAATCACACCTTCTAAGCTAAGAGAAATAAAAATATACAATTTCAAATTTCAAATTTTTAAAAAATTTTAAATGAAAACTTTTAAGTATATGAAATGATTGACTTTTAAAAAGAACTTTTTTTATATTTAAGAACTGAAGAAAACATTTTTTTTTTAATTTTACAGAGCCCCCTTTTGTTTGGTACCAAGTTTGCGAAAAATTATTAGATACTTATGTTAAAAAAAAGTTATTAAAAATAAGTATTTTTGAAAACTATTAAGCTCTTAAAAAATGAACAAAAGATGAGGAAATGATAATAAAAACTTGGTTTTTGATCGTAGAAGTGTAAAATTTTGTCAAGATATCTACATAGTTAAATGGCATTCATAATAATTAAGCAAAAAGTTGATTTTGAATTTTTTGTATGTTACGCCGTTTTGCATTTTAGCAAACGATATGTACATATCGCACACTGAATAATAAACAGGCACGATTAAAATTAATCAAAATCCTTTTGTTTTTCATAAACCAGTTAAAAAATTAATTGTATAGCAAACACGAAAGTTTCGCTTGCGTCACTGTCTTTAGCATTTGTGAAACTCAATGTGGTTTAAATATTGCAACTATGTTTTTGAAGCCAGTTTTGAACATTGAACATTTTTTAATGTGCGAAAGAATTCTTTCATTCGAACAATTACATTTAAAACAAAAACAAAATTTTATAAACTTTGTTTCTGTAGTTGTACCAATAAAATATGCAGTTAATCTGCTTAAAAAGCTTATACAAATTTTTAAAAGTTATAAATTTTCCTTAGTACTGTAACTTGAATTATAACTCCTGCCAGTTTATTTGTCATTGTCCTTGAAACTGTTTAAAGGTGTACTTAAAGGTCAAAATCAGACAAGCCCGCCTTGTGACTTGTCATTATTTCGATATTTGTTTTGTTCAAAAAATACACACATAACAGTTATGTCTTGAAAATTTGTGTTAAAATATTTTTTTGACATGCACAGTCAAGTTTTTGTTGTTTCTTTTTTTTTGTGAAATTATCATGTTTTTATCGTCTGTTGGTTTTTAAACACCATGACGTAGTAACTTGCAATTTTTTTAACCAATTGATTTAATTTTTTTTTAAATTTAAACTGGCACAAAAAGCCGGTTAGTTGACGTTTTGCCAACTTGACCGTGCACTTGAATTTTGCTTGTGGAAAAAAATAAAAGTTTAAAAATACATACATACATATGTACGTGTATGTAAGTATGTAATTGCATAATTGTAAAAAAATCCGGTTTTTTTGTAAAATAAAATTTTATTGCATATGTATGTATGTATGTATGTATGTATGTATGTATGTATGTATGTATGTATGTATGTATGTATGTATGTATGTATGTATGTATGTATGTATGTATGTATGTATGTATGTATGTATGTATATAAAAAAATAATGTACATACATATGTATGTTCACATGTATTTATATCTTAATTATGTACAGTGAGTCTCATAATTATTTTGCATAAAAGAAAAATAAACTCTTTAGAAGAAACTTGATTGACATCCATTTATTTATTATATTAACCAGGAATTTCCTTTTATTAACGTGTGAGGAGAAAGACAAAGAATTAAATAATAAAAAAAAAATTGTTACATCTTAATGAGCCAATTTAGACTAGACTAATTTTTAGTCGGATTAACTTTTGTTCTTTCCAAACTACACTAGATTAATTATTCTGGCATAAAATTGTATACGTACACGCAGCTTTGTATGTGTTAGTTTTTTTTTTGTTTATTTAAAGTTTGGTGTTCGTTCGCTGTAAACATAAACACATTTCGGGCGCCTAACACCAGCAGATGTGCTTAATTTGTGAACAAGAAAAATAAAAAAATTGTGATGTTTTACTGTTTGCATAAATAATTTTGGAACAAAGAAGAAAAATGGCTAGAATAAGCGATGAGTAAATGTTAATACTGTTAGGAGGAATTTCTAGTGCCACCCTCTGTTTTTATATTCATGTTTACACGACGGCGAACAACTAACGATTAAAATCGCTCTGCAAAAAAGAAAACACTGAACCTGTTTTTTCATAAGTGTGTAGGTATTGGTTTTGTTCTGCTAATGCGGGGTTGAAGCTGGATTAAAAATTATGCCAACCAAAAACGACTATCTTCACCTCTTTCGCCAACAAACTGTCGTTTTCTGCCAGTACAATTAAGGTTCAACCATAATATGCATAGCCTTGCTTAACCTACTGTCAAAAATGAACAAAAAGTCTCTCAAATGTATTTATGAAAACAAAAACAAAATAAAAAAACATTTGATTCCGTACGGAATGTGCGATTAGATCCGTACCTTGCTAAGGCAAATTACAGTTTCGTTAAACTTAGCAAAAAGTTTCCTTAAGTTCAATATGGTTTGCCTCATATAACTTACATGTATTCGCTCATTCTCTTAAGCCAACTTAAGCAGATTGTGGTTGGGCCTTTAGTCTAGTCTAAATTGGCTCCATTATTGAACTCTTGAAATTCGTATATTTTAGAAGAATATAGTGCATTTTTAAGGTCACAAAAGTATTTTGCTTTTTAAAAATGTCACGTATTTTTACCGTATAACAATGGATATGTCACAGTTAATACTTTGTGGTATATCCGTTGTTTTAAGAAACTGCAGCTAATCGTCGTGGTATAGATTCCACCAAATGTTGGCACTTTTTATGAGGTATTTTTCCACATTCTTGTAGCAAAACTTGTTTCAAGGTAGTTTTCGAAGATATGAGGCGTTTACGAATCTTTTCCTCCAAATAAGCCCATATATTTTCTATTGTGTTCAAGCCCGGGCCTTGAGGAGGCGTTGGCGAATGTTTGGTGTTATAAAGAATCTACAGTTTAACATCTAAGGCTGTTTGTTTGGGATCGTTGTCCAGTTGGAAATAAAAACCACTTGCTAGAAGTCCCATTTTATCAACACTCGCGTTAAGGTTTTCTTTAAGAATTGACAGATACACATGACTTTCCATAATTACATCTATAAAGATTGGATTTCCACCTTCAGAGGCTGACATATAGCCCCAAACCATAACAGAACCTCATCCATGCTTTACTGTCGGCTTGATATGTTTTAAATGAAGAGACTCATTCGGCTTTCCCCCAAACATGCGTCGTCCTTCAGATCCAAAAATATTATATTTGCATTCATCGCTAAATATTACGGGTTTCCAAAAGTCAAAACCTTTGGTTATATGTTGATAAGCGAAGGATAATCGCTTATTTCTATTTGTTTCAAAAATGAGCGGTTTTCTTTCTTGGTACCCGAGCATTCAAGTTGTTTGATCGCAGTACTCTACGAAGTGTTTAGTTGCATAGAGTTCCTCTCGGCTTATCATTCAGTTTTGGAGCAGATAAATGCGAGTTTCTATCATTTCGGCATTTTAATTAGATAAATAATAGCAAAATACATTGAAAATATGATTGAAACGTATAAACGACGCAAGCCCATATAAAATGTAAAAATTTATAAAAATTACTTTGATAATTTATAACGATATTTGCAAAGATAAGATGATTTTTTTTAAAAAGCAAAATACTTTTGTGATTATTAATTTAGGGCAAGGCCCATCTATCAGGTCTGCTTACTTGTACAAAAACAAAAAACATATACAAAGCAAAAGGAAAAAACGTGTATGTAAACAGCTTTTGAAAGCTCAAAAGAACGAAAACAATGACCATCAGGCTTCTTGCGCAGACCTTTTCAATGGGCCTTGATTTAGGGTCTAAATAGTTTTAATGTCAGAAAAAGGCCATGAAATTACAAGTTTTTGTAATTTTGTTATCATATTTACGTGGGAACACATATACCTACGTAATAAATGGACCATTTTCTCAAAAATTAAGCAACCTGTACTTCATTTTGAGGAATGTATTTACTCTTTATGGAGTAAAAAAATATGCAAAATATTTATGAGACTCACTGTATGTTCTAGCTTATTTTTGTCTTTCCGTAATCAGGTTATGTGGTTATTTTTATTAATGTTTCTACAACTATTATTTCATATTTATTTAATGTATTTTTTTGTTTACTTTGAGCCAACACTCAGGGGATGTCCCCTACTAATGCAATGCATTGTTTTGCTATAAGGAAAATAGTTTATGAGGAGAAGGAAAGAGGATGTTGTGTTTGTGGACATTTAATTTGAATTTTTCCAAATTGTAGCCGACGGGGAAAACTTCTGCCGGGAGTCTGTTTCACATACAGCTAGTTCGACCAAAAAACGAATTTTCTCTGTAATCCGTTTTGCGATACATTGGAGAGTCGACAACGGACGGATTTGATTTGCTGGAAAGGCAAGTACTACCGATATGCACCCGCGTCTCAGGGATGAGTTCGGCCATAACAGCTGAACACTTACCTTGGTAAAATCGATAGAACAATGACGCACAACTCACATTCCGACGCAGCTCCAATCCGGCAATACAGCTGGGTGCCCTTATGTTATTGATGAGCTTCAACGTACTCCTTTCCACGCGATCTAGAAGTCCCAAGAAAGACTTAAAACCCCAGTCCAAATATGGGAGTTGTATTAAATTTTTGGTCGGATATAGGCTGTAAAAATAGTGAGGAGATCAGGCGGAGTGAAGTAGTTCTTGAACCCTTTTAAGAAAAGAAGACACTTGATTGCTTCTTTCGACACTTGAAAAACATGTTGGTTCGAACGATCAACACATTGAATTTTCATGCCCAGAACATCAAGAGTCCATTGTTTGATGGAAATGGTGTTGTGAAAGTGTAAATGCAAAATATTGCAGCTTTTCTTTGCAATCCAACAACAGAATACACAGAATGTCAATTGTCACATCATTGCTTTTGTGCAATACTTTCTTCTATACCCGTTTTTTGCTACGTTTACTGCGTTTTCACCCCAGATACTCGAACAGCTGACATTTGTAAACAATAATTTAGAAACGTGAAATAAATCTACCAGTGTTACGATAATATTTTCTCTTGCACTGCTTCATGGTATTTTAGATTTCACTAATTAACACCTTTTTGTAAAGTAAAATTTAAATCTGCATCTAGCATTGCAGAGTTGCTTTAAATAACGATCACTGTCAATGACAAAGTTATTGCAATAACAAACAGCTGCCGCCTAAAACGCACCAAACATTGAATACCGCTTTTATGTTTTTGTTTTAATAAAGAATCTTCTCAAATACTTGTACTTTTAATTTAAAGATTAAACTTTATACATATTTTATTTTTTTCTATTAAGTACCTCTCATTAACTTATTAAATTCCTTTATAAACAATTAATTAATTTTTTTTTTATTTTAATATTTTAATTGTACAAGAGGAAGCGTTTAGCGAGCGGAAGATTTAAATGAAATTTTGCTCAGTCATAACAGATTTTTGGCAAATCAAAAGTGAATACAATATAAATATTGTATAAAAAATAGTGTATCGAATTTGCACTTGAGAAAAAAAATGATACTTTTACAAGATTTAAATGTTAAAGCAGCAATTGAATTTGCAAAATGAAACAATTTATTTAAAAAAATTAACAAACCATTTTGAATTACTTTAAAAAATAATGTGTTGTGTTTAATATAAAGAGATATAAAAAAACTGCCGTACAACTCCGGTTGCCTTAATTGCGTTTGTACTTCAAATGAAGATTTAAACTAGAACTGAAGTAGAAATACACTAGAAATGAATTAAAGAGGAACTAAAAAAGAGCTGAACTAGACCCGAACTAGAACTGAATTAGAACTGAACTAGAACTCAACAAGAACTGTACTAGAACAGAACTAGAACTGAACTAGAACCGAACTAGAACTGAACTAGAACTAGAACTGAACTAGAACTAAACTAGAACTGAACTAGAACTAAACTAGAACTGAACTAGATCTGTACTAGATTAAACTTTATCTACATAGCGAACCCTAACCGCGAAAATAACGTAGCGCTAAAAATAAAATTTTACAGGAGAGAGCTTATTATTATCCTTGCTATAAAATCGTAACGGTACCTTATGTGACAATGACATTTTTGGAGATGATGCAAGTGTTGCCAATAAAGTCATTTATTAAAAAAAAAACGAAAATTGGAAATTATGTAGCTTATGTTATTTTTGCGTTTAGGGCTCGATGTATGCAAAAAAATCTCGTAATGCCATTTAGTTATTGTGTTAATCCTTCCAATTATGATTTTTTATATGTGTGGGTTCACATTGTGAAAGTTTTCTTTCTGAAATTTACTTTAACTCTCTTTTAAGCTTTCATTCCTGTCTACACATCAAAAATTTTTTGCAAAGAAGTTGTATTTTTTAAAAGTTTAATTATCAAATTTTTCTGTTTTAACATTATGAAACAAAATATAAAGTGATTTAGGAAGAAATATTCAAGAAAATATGTAATATGAAAAATAAAAAACGTATAAAAAGCACAGCCAACTACAAGTTAATATGTATCTACGAATTATAAAATCTAAAAGAACTTCTAAGTACTTACCCTTATGCTATTCATCCCTCCCCTCTTACCAATAAACTCAGACTTTCTGCAAGAGAACTTTCATAATTAGTAACCAGACTATTTTCTTCATAGCAGTTACATAAGTAAGTATATGTATGTATTTTTAAGAATCTAAATGAAATTAAGTATGGTATTGAAATGCCTTTTATAAAAATGTTTATTTCATGTTAAGTAAAAATTCATTAAATTGAAAACAGTAGTTTTTTCTCTATTTATGTATATAGTGTCAGGTTTGTAAACCATTTGACACTTTCTGCCTGCCATTAAAAACTTAGTTCTTTCCCTTTTTTTAAAAAAAGGTGTTCTAGTAATTCATTCCAAATTGTTTTCCATCTTTTGAAGGAAGTTTTATTGTGTGTAAATTCTTATCAATCTCTAAAAAATCATTTTAGTCGTACGTTTGTCTGTTTAATTCAATTGAAATTCTTTAAACACTTTTGTAAAATGTTTTCTTTATAGACAAATAATAAAAAAAACGGCATAATTAACTGATTTTTAAAGAATGATTATGCATTATTTATAAACAGAAATGTGTAGTTTTTTAAACTGAAACTTATAATACGGGTAAAATACGAACTATGAAACGCTTGTTAAATATTAAACAATTGCAGTATTTTTTTTATACTTTTATTTGTTTAAATAAATGCAAAAAGACGGAATGTTAAATAATTCGGTTAAAACGAATTAAAGTTACTCTTTAAGTACATTAAAAGCTAATTTTTGGAATGGCTTAAAGCCTATTTTCAAAATGTATATTATGTATGTATATCGCATTGGGGGGTCTAGATGAAGTCAATTCAAAATTTTTTACATCTTGCAAAAAATGATAGGCAGTTCTCATATATACGCACTGTAAAAATGTTACATAATAATCTCTACTCTTTCGCAAAAAAAAAAAAAAAAAAAATAACAAAAAATTTATCCTTCTTTGTGATACAAGCGTACACATAAAAAAAAAAATTGTTTGCCTTTGAAAAGCTTTGGAAATGTATGATGGAGAGATTCAGCACAGAACAGAGAACCAAAGTTGTTTATGGCGATTCTATTCTGCGGGTGCAACATTTAGACGCTTTAAACGTCTTTTACTAATAGAAAGAAACACATTTGCAATTAAGTTATTTCTAGAAGGGGTAACATTTTTATACCCTCCACCACAATTAGTTGTGAAGAGGGTATATTAAGTTTGTCATTCCGTGTGAAACTTTTTTATTATTCATCTCAGACCCCATAAAGTATATATATTCTGGGTCCCTGAGTAATTCTAAGTCGATTTAGCCATGTCCGTCTGTCCGTCTGTTGAAAACAAGCTCACTTTCGAACAACTTAAAAGAAATGAACAAACTTGGTGCCAAATTGCTTGTAGTTATCCTAAGCAGTTTGGGATTGAAATCCAGCGAAATCGGTTCAGTAGGACCAGAGCTATGAATCAAAATGTGGAACCACCACCTAAAAAAATTGATAATTTTGTTACAAAAAATAACATAAATGCTGGAACAAGGCACGAAATGAGATGAGATTTTGCAAAAATTTGTTTTATTTAACTGGAAATCATGCTGTTAAATTTCGTGAAGATCCGTCCATAATTTACCCTAAGCACCATATAAACACTACTCCCGGAAAACAGTTTAGTACGCCTAAAACCGTAAAAAATAACGCTATCGTAACAAAATTTGGTACGTCACAGTTTTCTAGGACTAGAAATAACACTGTGAAATTTCGTGACGATCGGTCCATTATTTACCTTAGGCCCCATATAAACCCTACTACCGGAAAACAGTTTAGTACGCCTAAAACCGTAAAAAATAATGCAATCAAAACAAATTTTGGCTCGTTACAGTTTTATAGGATTATAAATGATACTGTGCAATTTCGTGAAGATCGGTACGTAATTTACCCTAGGCCCCATAGAAACCCTACTCCCGGAAAACAGTTTAGTACACCTAAAATCATAATAAATAATGCTATCATAACAGAAATTGGTACGTCACAGTTTTAAAGGACTAGAAATGACGCTGTGAAATTTTAATAATAATAATAAATAGACATCATACAGATATTACTCATTAAACATTCGAACTGTCGGTGGAGGGTATTAAAGATTCGGCACAGCCGAATATAGCACTCTAACTTGTTTTGTATACTATTGTTATCTATTTACAAGAATTTATATGAAACGATCAAATAGCCACGAGAGAGCTTTAAAGTGCATGACGGGTGCAACCAAATTGGCCAACTTTCATAAGATCATACCACAAAAACACAAAACTCTGTTAATTTTTATACTTTTATTGTATTATTCTTTTTTGTTGTGAAATATGATAATGAAATCAAACATCGTAGAGAAATATAATCCAATAATAAGAAATTTGCTCTTTAAGCCATGACGGGTGCAACATGCAATGAATTTTCTGTTCGCGCCAAATCTATGAATCTTAATGCTTCAAAGTGCACAACAAATTTATAATTAAGCTTACGTCTAAAAAATTGAATTTTTATAAAAAATAGATATTTTACTTTAAATTGGCATCAAAAATTTAACAAATAGTGTGATTTGAAAATTGATGTTAAAAGTTGTCTAGAATAGAATCGCCTTTTAATTTTAAAAAGAGCATTCAATTATTTAAACGCAAAGGTCACATCGAATGATGAGCGATTAGGTCAATTTTTACCACAATGCACAGAGGTACATTTCACCGAAAAGCTCGAATTTTTTTTTAGATTTAATGATGTATGGCATAAATTGTATGATAGTCTAATAGCAAAGTACTCCCTCTCAACATACCAAGTATGTCATACCAAATATGACCGTCTAATAGGCCCTTTACACGTGTTTGTTTCACTTTTGTTGTATTCCGCTTTTTGTTCACAGAATAACTCTCAATTAAAGGACACCAGCAGCATGCCCGATATGATTTTCGTAATCATTCTACATACTTTTAATATGAATATGGGAATTTTTGTAATTAATACACAAAATGTGGCATTGAATTGTTGTTACTGTAGTCATAGCACAGATGTTGCATAAAGTATGACAAAAATTTATGATGACGTTCGTCATTGGATTGATGTCACTTTTTGTCTCATTGATGCCATTTGTAATAACATTGATGTCACAATTCTGATGTTCGGGCATCATCAATCCATCAATATAAAGATGCACTTTTCTATGAGTGTACTATGACTGCTGGAGTTCCGGATAAGCATATTTCGCTATTAGTTTTTAATATAATTATTTGGTTTTTTGAACAACGAAAACGAGGTAGGCTAATTTGTGATTTCTGTCATAACTTAAATTTTTTTCTTCGGTTAACTTTCACATCTGACACTCTTTTGAGTCAACCACATTATTTTTCTTCAATGCATGTACATATCGTCATATTAAATGCGAACGGACGTAACTACACTTTTTATTTTTTTCCAGGATAAGCAAAAAACTTTACAAAATCAATAACAACAAGTTGTAATTGGCGTTTGAATTTCGTTAATAAGATCGCCATTTTTGATCATAAGAATCTAAAATTTTGCACGAACATGTATGTATTTTGATAAATCGAACCATAATCGATAAAAAACTCAATTTTAAAATATTGTGTAGTTACGTCCGTTTGCATTTAATATGACGATATGTAGGTATAACATCAATAAAAAAGTGCAAGGTTTGGTAAGCTGCAGATTTTTTAAACTAAATTTTAATTAATCAATTTATTTTACTTATTTACATAGTTTGAGTTACAATATACATACATACATACATACATATGTACATATGTATGTATGTGTTTCACTACTAAATATACTTTGACATAAATATCATCATATATGTATGTACATATATACTTATACTATTTATTATTAACATTTACATATATTTTAATTAAATAATTTCCTTCAGTTACAAACAAAATAATGAAATCATATTATTCTGCTATATTGTTTGTTTATTGTAGCTGAATTACCAACATCATAATGACGAGTATACATATTTACACTTTCATTATTGGTTTGTTCCTTTTTTTTTGTAAAAAGCCGGCTTTACAATAAAAACCAAATGTTTTCCTTGGTCTTTTCAATATTAATATCATGTGATAAAAAACACATGCTGATTCTTGTTTATAATAATCACCAATAATAAGAAAAATACTTCTCGTTCGATTGAATGTGTAAGTAATTGGTAATAATCATTATACTAAAATTCTTTTTATGTACTCCTTTGTTTAAACATGTTTGGTTGTATGTCTATTTAACTTCTATTTCTTGTTCTCTTAATGAAAAGGAGCAAAAATAAAACAAAAAATTTGCTGATTCTCCTAAAAAAAAGAGGTATCTCCAGATTAACGAAGCAAAAAAAAAACACAAGCAAACACTAAATTCTTTATTAGGAACGTTGTTGTTGTAGTTTGGCTTATTTTTTATGCTTCAGAATTTTGATATAAAAAAGTAATAATCACAATCAGAATATTTTAGTCGACTATCATCTGTCGTTGCCGTTGATTCTAAAACGTATTGAATAATAAAACGTGCTGTTGTAGTTGCTGGCTAAGTCGTGCTTTAGATTTAGAAAAGAAATCACAACGCGAGTGTTAAAATTTTTTGAAATATTTTTAAAAGTGTATGAAAAAAGTGGCTAGCGGTAACCGAAAATAAATAAAAATTGAAATATTCAATTTAATTAAAAAGTAAAAAAATAAAAGATTTTCAGTATTTAAAAAAATGTAAAAAAATATTTTTAAAGAAATCTCAACTTTTTAATAAATAAGTCGAAATAAAAATGTTAATTTTCAACCAATATGAAAAATATTAGAAGAAGTGTAGGGCTTAGAGCTGAAGCGAACCACGACAAAAGAGACAATTCGAAAATATTTTTAGGTTCACTTACCATTAAACTTCTGGAGGCATTGACTTGGGCTTATTACCGATACATTAGGAACGAAACACTATTTGATTTAGTCCGTTACAGAACTGAATAGAGTTAAACCTTGCGGAGAATTTCGTTTTGAAATTTATATATAAATATCAGGGTTGATAAAGTTGGTTCAATTGTACTTTTTTTGGTACAATTCAAAACTAAAAATTACGCTGGTACTCCCGTGACTCATTTGGTACTATTTCCAAATTTTTCAAACCTACATACATGTTTATAATTGATATAAAATGGCAACTCGTATTTATTGCCCAATGAATATAAGCGGAGTTTAGTGTTTGGTGCAGTCGTAGCTTTTTATGAAATCTAAGGGAAACTTTTTTGTTGTTGTTGTATTTAACAAAACAGCTATGATATTTTGCATTTGCTCTCTTGAAAGACCATTTGCACCAATCGCTGAACTCCGCTATTGTGAATAGATTTTTGAACGTGTTCATTGAACGATTTCTTATGCCACATTCTAAGTTTAGTATCAGCGGCAGGATATAAGCTTGCATTTCCGGATGATATTGACAAGTTTTTAAAGGATATAGGAAACCACTCTTGCAAAAGTTCTTCATAGTTAGTTGGTTAGTTAGTTAGACTTCCTCTCAATTCAAGATTATTTTGGAACGAACTCATAATATTTTCAAATAATCGTCAACAAGATGGTTGTCGCGTCAAAAAGCAATCAACAAAATTTTGGAACAGTGGGAGCCCACTTCATTATTATTTTACTCCGAATTATTTTGAAGGAGATTTTACAAGCGCTAATTTAAATTTTATTATATCCGAACTTTTTACTCCACCTTATAAAATGTCTTTACTGTTGCTACAGTAGATATTGAAAAGTGTAAACACAATAAATTTGGAAATGCAAGCCGAAGATGCTCGTATGCACATACTTTTAGAAAGCTTAAACATTTTATTTTCGCTTAAAATTAAAAATTGTATTTTGAGAAATATTCGTCAGTTTTCCACAAAAAATACGATAAATTCTAAAAAGTGTATGAAAACGCTCTCTGGCGGCAATCAAAAATATGTACTTATGTACTTCTCGACTCTAAAAACCGCATTATACAAGTCTGGCTGGACCAAATACAATTTGTTTGTATTCTTAAATATTTTGGAAAACTAACTTTTTTGAAAAATCCGGTGCGCGAAATTCAGTTTTGACCTATGTTATCTTTGGCAAAGTTTCTTGGAATGACTTATATAACAAAATTCATTTATCATCCCTGATAAATATGAAAGTTTTCTTTCAGAAGGTCTTAGTTTATGGCGAGGGGAGAGAGAAGAATAGCATGTTATCTTCTCCTCCCACCAATTAACTCAGAGGAGAGAGAAGAATAGCATGTTACGTTCTCCTCTCACCAATTAACCCAGACCTTCTGAAAGACAGTCACAGTGTGAACCAAGACTAAGCAAGTTAACGCACATAATTTAATCCCCTCGCTAGTCAAAGAATGTTCGATGAAACTTCCAGTGGGGGGACACCAAATAAATTTGACCCATAATAGATAATAAAAGAAAAGAAGTACAGAGGGTAGAGCTCCCTCACAATGAACTTTTCAGAAGTTGCAATGACAAAGAAGAATCAACATTCGAAGAGTTAAGAATCAAATTGTATGTCCCAAGGCGAATTGACTAGAAGGTGAGGTCAACTCTACAACTACAATGCTTCTGTGGTCGGGTTGTCAAAAATATTGCTAGTAAAAAAACAGATTTGTTTACATAAAAAACTAGTTTCTATACAAACTTTGACAAGTCGACCACTGAAAAAAACACCATATGTTGACTTGACCCCACCTTCTACTCAGTTCGCCTTGTGCTTGGCCAAAGAAACCTCCGTTAAGTCGACCGGTTGGCTTAGGTATTATTATGGCGGCCAAGAGATAAAGGACGTCTCTGAGAAAATGACACATGGTAACACAACGGGAAATAATTTCTGAAACCACGCGAGCTAACCTTAATTGCGGCAGCCAATTTAACCCAAACTGACCTTTAAAACAATTATTTTTAAATTTTCTTTTCTTTAACTTAACTTACTGAACTTACGGTAATAGGGTATATACATATAACATATAGTCCGGAATTGTTGTCTATTAAAATTCAGCCTGATCGGTCCACAAATAGCTGAGATATGAGCAACAACCACTACTGACTCTAATTTTACCTAAAAATACCTTGTTGTAGTTTTTCTTAAATTTTTTATGCAAATCTGGAGAACGGCGAGAGCTAAAGTTTCCAATTAGGTACAATTGACAACATCTAACAACATGTAGGCAAGATTGGACAAGTAGACTTTGCAAAAAATATATTTATTTTTTATCTTAAGAAGGTTTTTTTTTACTTTCAGTTACTGTCGCATGGTGACGGGTATATAAGATTCGGCATAGCCGAATATAACACCTTTACTTTTTATACGTATCCTTGTTTTCCCTCTTTTTAATTAAAAAAATGTTTAACCCGTTGGCCGCTACAACACAAAAAAATTATAAATTAATGTCAAAAAGTTATAAAACCAATGCCCAACAAATTAAATTTTTTTCAAAGAAAGCAGTGTCCTAAGAAATTTATTAATACATTTTGATGTTATTAATTGTATAAAATCTAATTTAATTACATAAATATAAATAAACACATCACATTTAATATGTATGAACATAAAAACACTTTTATTGAATTCTGTATAAAATACATAGACAAAATAGGCAAGTGGTTTCACTTCATCAGTAATTTAGCTGACCGCCTAAAAATCACGTTATTTTATAATTTGTTGTGAGCAAAACACCGGTTGCGTGTTTGGAAATCATTTTGACAAAAAGTGATTTTCAGAACAGGTTTGAAAAATTCATTTGTCAATGTTTCTAGAAATATTTAATATTTAGAATAACATATTTACATAAATTTAAATATATTTTAAATTCTGTTATTCTTAAAACATTCTAGCTTATTTTTAATGATTAAACATTTTTTCCTTAAAAGTTTATTTCTAATTTTGCACCAATGGGTTTGAACGTGAAAATTTTGCACTTAACTTTAAGTATTTCGTAAGGAAACTGAAATTCTTCGATATGAAAATTAACAACAAACCATACAATTTTAACAAAACTAGATTTTCCCAAATAGTTAATCTCAAATCAAAATCAAGTTTAAATTAAAACTGGCGTTTAAAATGTTTCCAAAATAATTAGTATTGTGGTTATTTTGTTGAACTATTTATGGTTTTTAATCCAAATTTTTAATATTTTTAATTAGGCTTAAGTTTGTGAAGAAAGGAATTTTACATCATGAAAATTAATCAAAATTGTTATTGATAATCTTTCATTCTTGACGTGGCTCGGGCTCGAACCCTGGCCGGCAGGTTACCATGACATGTTTCGATCGCAACCACAAAATATTAAAAGAAATTAAATTCATATATTTTGGGCAAAAATAATGAAAACCAGCTAAAAATTTTTGGTAGAGGGAAAAAAATGAAATTTAATTTATTTTAAGAATTACTGCTCATACCCAGCAAATACAAGTTAAATGTTTGAAAAAAAACTACGGTAATACACCCTAAACCCCTGTATTTACAGAAAAATTTTAAAAGTTTACCTTTTCATGCCCCCTACCAGACTAAAATTGTATTATGGGGCTTAGATTCACAGAGAAGTCATTTGTGCTGGGTATTATCTAGATTTCAACTTCTATATACAATTTATTGTCTAAAAGTGATTTTAATGACGGAGTTTATGTGGGAAATATAATCAAATCTGGACCTTTTATGACAAAATTTTGCTTTGTCGTAATTTATATCAAAACAAATATTTCCAAAGAAGTTATGGCATAAAAAGCTTTTTTCGGGAGTGATATTTGTATGGGAGCTACGGTCGTATATGGATCGATATCATTAAAATGAAAAGGGGAAAAGTCCCAAACACTTTTTTCTAAAACTTTTATTGTGCTTAGAATACCTTATTTTTGTTTAATTAGCTTGTCGCTTGTAGTTGTGGTTTTAATTGTAGTAAGGCTGTTCTTTTTCCGCTCACTTTAAGTTTTTGATAAAAGATGAGGAAAATTCATAAAAAAAATATTTAGAAATCTAAATTATTAAACATTTGAAATTTTAAAAAATTACTAATTTTTCTTACATTTTTTTTCAATTGATGACATAAGTTGTCAATATTTTGCTGAAAAACTAAATAAATTCTAGTAAATATAATAAAATTAACATAGAAGTGCTAATTTTGCTTTTGACAGTAATAAAAAAGGTAATCTTTGTAAAATTAAAAACGACTTTTTTTAAATATGACTAATTTTTTTTTGATAAAAATAAAAGTAAATCTGACCATAAACATTAGTAGAGAATCACGTTTTTGGTTTTGTTTTATTTTATAACCATAGCAAAACATAACAATTCAGTTCAGTTACATCAAATATTTACATATCGTCGGTTGATTATTTAATTATCGTATGTCGCATGTAATTGTTATCCACATACGACAACTAAATAATCAACCGACGATATGTAAATTTTTCAATCAAATAACTAAATAAAAGTTAAAAATACAAGCAAATTATGTTAAATTAATTTGAATTCTCATAAATAAAATTTGTTTTTCTAATTTTAGAGAGTTCAATCATTTAAACCAAATATTCCAATTTCTAGAGAATTCTTACAATTCAGAGCTCTAATTTTTAAGCGTCTAAAGAATAAGCAGAAATGTAATAACCTCTTTACTTTATTGATATAGTTTTGTTATATTTTATAAAAAAGTTTTTTTTTCAAATTAATTTCTTTACATTCTAATTTACATATTTGCTTAAATTATTGTGTAATTAAAAGCAAAACAATTGTTCAGACAAGAAAGCGTGTGCTTAAATGTCACTTAATTGTCGTTATCATGAACTAACAAAATATTAAATTATTTTTAATTATCGCAGGGAATTTGCAGTTTCCTTTTCTTTTACAATTTTAAATAATTTAAATTAAATAATTTGTATATCAATAACATTTAAATAGCTTTTTTTGTTTATTCTGGTAGGTAATTTAAAAATTTTAAGGGGCTGTAGTACAACATTTGTTGGATTTTATTAAGTTTTTTTTCTTCCCCTGTAAGCAAACAAAAAATCGAGTTAGGCCTTTTTTATATTAAGTCATCGATATGTATGTATGTACACTTTGTTTTCTATTTTTCCATGCTCTCACACCCCAATTCGGTGGGTATTGATAAAAAACGACGCCAGAAAAAAATTTAGGACAATCGTCGAAGGTTAAGCCGTCCCTCACGATCGCCAAAGTTTAAGAAAAATCGTTAAATCCAACTTTTATGCCTCATAACTTCGAAAATATAATTTTTACATAAAAATGGTCTACCAAGAAGTTGTTACTAGTGAAGTTTCCGGCAACTTTTGTTTGAGCAAATGTTCTCTAATTCTCATATTTAACAAAACCTAACTAAAATCAAAATCAAACAGCAGCATGGATGCGAATTTTGTTATTAGAATTTTTCGTCAATTCAGCTTCAATATTTGTGTTTGTGTGCGGTTGCTAACAAAAATAAAAGTCTAACATACCTACCCGCTATCTCTATTCCTTAAGGAGGCTCTCATACCAAGCAGTCAATACTAAGGGGATAAAATGTATGACGGACCTTCATTAGTTTTTTGTGCTTAACATTTTCTTAAAACATACTTGCCATATATAACAACCAATTGGCGAGCTCCCATTCAAATATGGTGATTTAATGAAATTCTTAAATTTGGACCCTGAGGGCCTTGGATTCTCCTAGATGGGCCAAGTGTATGACCGACCCCACTTTATTTTTTATTCCCATCATTTTTTTTTTTTAACATACCTTCCCGCTATCTCCATTACTTAATGGAGCTCTTATACAACATTTTCAATACAGACTAGGAATAAATTGAAAAAAATCCCCATAACTGCCAAGAAGCCGCCCCAAGGGGGATCAAATGTATGACTGACCTGACATTAGTTTTTGGTTTTCAAAATTTTTAGTGAATAAAATCATTAGTTGTAAACAGATTGAAATCACTTATAGATTTTTTTGTTTGCAACTTTGTTTTTATATGTCTAGAAAAAATTATAAGCATAGCTGCATTTTCCAAATTTTTATGATTTTTTAAAGAACAAAAATTTTGAAATTTTGCTAGAAAAATTTTTTTTTTTGCAAAAAAAAAAAATATGTTTCTTAAACGACTGCGCTATAAGAAAAACCTTTAACCATTGTTAAAGGTAATTTTAGTTTATTCTATAAGCTTAACCGTTTTTTAGTTTCGCGAATAAATGTTGTACAATTTGCTTTATTTTCGAAATAACCGTATATCTCGAAAACAACAGTTAAGCAAAAAAAAAAAAAAACGGTTAGCACTACTGGATTCAGCGTACCCGAATAAGGTTAAAACGCCAGGTGCCCGGCTGGTCGGGTTTTTTTTTTAATAAATAATAAAAATGTTTTTCAACAAAATACAAGATACGTGATTCATAGAATTTGCGTTTCTTTAATAAATTAAAAATTTAATTTGTTTTAGTGGCTTATTCGATATTTTTTAAGTTTATTTTGTTTAATAAGATATTAAGGAAATACTTGTTAACAACTTTTCTACAAAATAAATATTTTTTCTAAGTTATGAAACATTTAAGTGAGATTTCATGTAAAAATATAATTTTTCTCAAACTTTGGTGGGCGTGAGGGACAGCTTATCCTTCGCCGACCGTCCTAAACTTTTTCTGGCGTTATTTTTTTATCAATACCCACCAAGTTAGCGTGTGAGACCTAAAGAAATCCAACATTTGAATTATTGAAAGAATTATTAACTAAACACATATGGCTTGAACCAAAAAAATTTTGCATGATTCTTGCCCAAGCCAAAAATGTAGGTGTGGCTTGTTTTTCTTTTTATATGAAGTGTGATAGTGTAAATGCAAAATGTATTGAAAGATCAGACCAAAAATCTTTGGATTTTGTGAGAACAAATATCAAAGACTTTGAGGATAGTGTAAAAGGGGCTTAAGTACTAAGGTTTGTTGCTTGGGTCTATTTTATTTAAAAGTTCTAATTTTTTAATTGGAAGGTCATTTTATAGTTCGTGTCTTAAGTCTTTTTTTGTTTACATATTTTAAGATGCAAGTATGCTTCTTAAGTCTTTTCTATTTACCTTTTATGCACAAGTTTGTTGCTTAGGTCTTTTTCAGACACGATTTTTTTTTGCGTATTTTTTTTAAAAAGGGGGCCTCAAAAAGGGCATTCTAAAGAAATTTTTAAAGAAATGCTTTCTTTGACCGATGTATGTACATAACTTGATATTAAATCTTAAACACTTGTTTTAAAGTTCTCATACAGTCTGTGTTATCAAGTTATGGTGTTTTCTTTTCTAAAAAATAATAATGCATAACATTTGTGTAATATATTTAACAGGTTGCACGTACCCTTACAAAGTGATACATTTTTCTAAATTAAAATGGAACAAAATAATAGCTACGTTTTACACTCAACACTAATGTGTATTTAGCGTGTTAAGTATTGAATGCAAAGTTTGTACTAAAAGCGATAATCACCACGCTTATAGCAATTTTCAACATTAAATTTTCTTTGAATTCCATAGGCATTAAAAGCACTGGTTTTCAATAATTAATGTCAGCTGTTGTTAAAAGTTTTGCGACGAAAAAAATATAATTATTAAATAAAAGTAAAACAAACGAAAAACAAAAAGTTTTTAAATCCATCACAATATAACTAAAAATCACAATATAACACAAATTGTACGCAAACACAAGAAAAACCGTTACTAAAAGAAATACTTGCTTGCATAAAAAAGTACTTACGCAGATGCAAAAAAGGGTATTATCTCACACTCAGTTATAACTGCGGGTAAGAAATCGAACAAATTTGCCATTTATTGTTGCAACATATTTAGAAAGGAAAACGACAACCTTTCACATTTTTGCATATATTTTTAGAATAGAACAAAAATCCGCGCGAATGGTAGCATACATGTAATATTTTTGTCAGAAAAGAAAACACCATTAATGTCATAATTCTACTGTAGGGGATATAATAACAATGACTGGCAAAAAATTATCTTACCAAGTAACGTATTTTGTTATACAAAATTTCTGCAAATACCGCTTAGCTTTCAACTGAATAAATTCCTCATTTTTGCAAGGGATGTCGCTTTTTGGGTCAAATTGTATGGATGAAAAAAACTGAAAAGTCGTATATCAAAAAAAAAAAAATCTACGGTAAATTCTAAGAAACTTTTCAGAAGAAACCGTAGGTCTAAAGTAAAATCCTATTCTGCGCAAATTCACATAAAGGTATGAATGGACCCTATATAATAAGTTTGCATTAGAAACAAAAAAATCCGGTCTGTATACATATGTATAAAAAGTACCATAACTTTGGCAACTTTATATTTTAACAAACGAAGTCTTATTTTACTCAGAAAATCCTTTTTTTAAGAATATTGTTTCTTTAAAAGAATAAAAAACATCCTATTAGAAAATAAAAAGTTTAAAAAATAGCAAGTTTTAATATTATTGAAAAAATCTCCAAATATTTTCACATACATATTATGTCATTTCTTTTTTTAAGTAACTTGCTTTTAAATTCCGTTTAAAAATTCAAAATCGTTCATGGTCGGCTTAAAAATGTTTAAATGTGCCAGACGTTAAAAATACACTGTAGCACCGTTTATTTAATGTTATCAAAATTCTACGAATCTTCGTTTTTTTTGGTTTTTATCTCCATTATGAAACCGGGACAAATAGTTCTCTCTCGTTGGTTAGCAAAAGCCAGAAGACTTTTGCGCCTATACGTTGCAACTAGTTCACCGTCAAAAAAATTAATAATTTTAGGAACTTACATTATGAAAGTCTATCTGCCACTGAACTTTAATGCTAACTACTTTAACTCAGTTATAAGTATATCTATGGCAGCTCGTTTTTTATAAATTCATACGGTAAACTCAATTTTTCAAGACTAGACCTAAAGAGTGTGATGATCTACCAGTGCCTGACCCGGAAACTCCATCACACATTCAAGGAACTGAACGATGTGTGCAACTGCTTACTACAGATTTACGACGAGTTATATCTAAGAAAAGAGATGATGTTATGGCACTGATTATAGAAATTAGCGAGTGGAGAGTATAAGCGATTAAAAAAATTGAATTAAATTCCTGTCACTAAGAGCACTTCTGTTTTATTTGCTTCATTTGTTTTAAATACATTTCTAGAAGTCTTTCTTACTTTGTATTCCAAATGTTGCAGATCTTGCATTTATGACATAAAATGTTCAATTCGAAAGAAAACAATACAATTTATGACCATTTTGTATTTTTTTAATGATGTGATAGTGTTTTTAATACAGCTATACAGTTTATTGAATAATGGGAGCAGAAAATCTTTAGGTCGATTTGCGCAGGATAGTATTTGATCACAGACCCATGGGTTCTTGGGATTTGTTTAAAACTTCGTGCTTTACGATTTTTGACGGAAAAAATTGACCGACCCTAATATACATATACGTATGTATATACATATCTTCTTTAAAATGTGCATGATTTTTGCATGCAACGAATTTTTTAAGAAATAGAATAGGGGCATAGAACTTTTTTTTTTTTTAAATAAAACACAACAAACACAATGAAATGATCAAATTTTGGCTTTAATAGTTCACAAATTTCATGGCATTTAATATTAAAAAATAAATGTGCCGCGTCTGCGACTTAAGAACGCCAACATGCCAGAACGCCAATTTGCACCACGTTTTCGAGCACACCCGGTCTTATTTCGTCAAAAGTGCGTCGAATGTTGGCTTTTAAATAATCAATATTTGCTGGTTTAACGGCATAGAACATAGATTTGACTTACGTCCGCTAAAAGTAGTTCAAAGGTGTCAATTCACATGTCCATTTCTTGAAATAATTCATTCACCAAAACTTTGGCTCAACAAAGTGATGGTTTCACGCACTGTATGGCATGTTGCGCCGTTTTGTTGGAACGATTTCTTCTCCAAATGATTTGCAAAGACATGAGAAATAAATAAATCACGAATCATTTGGCTGAAGCGTTTGCCATTCACGGTAATGTTGCCATCAGTTTCGGATGTAATAAAGTCTTAAGAGTCTCACGAGGATTATGTTTTCTCAAAAAATTAAAATTTTGCTTGTTAATATAACCGTTAGTCCAAAAATTAGCCCCAGCACTAAAGATGAATTGGCGATAAAAATCTGGTTTAACTTCCAGTCGGTTCTCAGCCCATTCAGTGAACACACGATGCAATTGATCATCCGTTGGCTTTAACTCTTGCCCCAGTTAGATCTTATATGGATTTAGTCCACGATCCTTCCTCGAAATTTTCAAAGTAAAGGACGGGCAGAGACCGAGTTGCTGAGAATGGTGTCGGATCGATAAATTTGAGTCTTCTGAAACACTGGCGTCAACAGCGGCGATGGCTTCTTCTGTACGCACTGGATGCGCTTGATTTGGATGAATATTATTCAAAAGAGTAAACGTGGTCATGAATCGATCCACAGTATTACGTATTAGCTGCTCAAAAAGGCGATTATGACTCTATAATTTAAGTGCACAGAGCGCGAATTTTGGAAGTAAATTTTTACGATTTGGAAACGTTGTTCTGGTATAAGTCTTTGCATGGTGATTTGCCAAAATATACTGAAAAAAAGTCAAACACACTTTATTAGTATGACAGCTAGTTTTATCTATGGGATGTTTTACATGTGTTAAAAAAATACCCGTTAGAAATAAACCGTTTGATCTAAAATTTGTTTTGTAATGGTTTTGTTTTTCGTTGCTTTTTGTAAATAATTAAAGGAAATTTTTTATACATTTATTTTAGTTAATTTGGAAAAATTTTTACTTAGTGACTTTAGTTATTTCATTGTTAATGTTTATTTAAAATTTAAGTTTTTCGTAATAATTAAATTGTTTTTATAATTTTAATTAAGTAATAATTAAGAATAATTGAATGAAATTAAGTTTTTTTTTTATTGTTTAACAAAAACTTATTTTTCGTAAATTTTTGGTAGCGTTTTTGGATTATAACAAATTTTTTTTTATTTGTTTTTATTTGTTTTTATTTTTTAATAATTCATTAGTCGATTGTGCCCTAACGTAGGTAGGTGTGTGTTATTGCAAATATTTCTAAAAAAGTTTTTAAATATGTTGCCTTTTATGATTGCGATTAATGACGTGTTTATTTTATTTAAAATTTAAATCAAATTATATTTGCTAAAATTAAAGTTTTAAATTAAACAATTAAATTTAACTTATTTATTATCATGGTCTTAAAGTTTGCTTTCCTGCTTTAGTGTTAGCTTTTTATTGTATTTAAAAACACATTAATTTTATTTTTATAACAATTTGTTAGTTTTTAATACCCTTTACCACAGGTGGATTCTCAGCCCATTCTAGGCCCACAAATTTAGCGAAGTTTATAAAACGATATCCGTCTGTCTATTTGTTGGTTGAAAAGGGTTCTTCAGAGGTCCCAGATATGAAGGGAGTGTGATTGCAGACCCATGTGTCTCAGTTAATGAATGAAAAAAAAATTATTAAAATAATTAAAAAGAGTGTGAGATAGGTTGTTACACTTAAAAGACAAATCAATAGATCCGTACTTGAATATGAGCGAGATAAAATTAATCTCAAACTGTGCTTGATTCAATAATATCTAAAATGGTTTAATCTCAATTCGTACTTGAAATAACCCAAAGTGAGAAAATATTGATTCTAACCTAAACACTTATCCCAGAGAACCAGAAAGAAGGTTTTTATTTTACTAACTCGTTACACATGTTTATTTTACTTTTGATGTATTTCGCCCTCTTTATTAACTTAATTATAAGACACCAGTAGCATGCCCTATATGGTTTTCGTGATTATTCTACTTTAATAATTTGATGTATTTAACTAGATAGGCTGACTTCCAAAAAGTACTAATACAAAGTTTGTAAGCAGTTTTACTACAGTATTTTAACCATGCACATGTACAAAGTACCGAAACAATGCAACTATGTGTTCTGTTTATTTAAACGTTTTGAAATGTAAGTGATGCACTGCATAATATTAAAACCGATGCTCTGATTGCTTTTTTGCTGCGTTACTAATATTTACCATTGATGTTTTGGAAGGGTTTCATTGCATATATGTAGATTGTACTGCGGCGTAATGAAACATTATACTTTGTTCTTATACAAAGCATTTAACGTTTTGGAAGTCAGCCATAATGTTACCAAATAGAATATGAGAATTATTGCTTTTATTTTACCTTTTAAACATGAAAATACATGTATCTACATTTGTCTTTTTGTTGTGTTTTTGTTTTTTTCTATACAAAACAATTTAATCGATTTTAATTTCTTTTGAAGTATAGTTGTTGTTGTTTCTACAAAAACTTTGAACATCTAGACCCAAACAAGTATTCAAATTAGGTAGGAAAATAGTAACTCATTGATCTGAACCCAAGAGTTTTGTTGTTGGAAATCAATGACGTTACCCCACTTTTTTTTTTTAATTCCCTATGCTAATTAATACCCGCGAAGCTTGACGCTTGTCTGCAGGAAAGAAACCAGAGTCTCTGGTGGGAATCGAACCCGCAACCCCGGGGTTACTTTTACGTCTTATTCGTACTTAAATTTGACAGGTCCCAAAAATCTGGAAAAACCATGCCGTCTGGATACCCTACCAAGCATGGCATATGAGCTAGGGAACAAATGGCTTTGATAAAGGGTATATGATTCGGCACAGTCAAGTACATATAGCACTTTTTGTTTTTTGTTTTTGGTCCTGGAGGTCTACTCTCTATTGCGATGCGAAAACAATTTCGATGCGAAAGCTAAATGCCAACTTGGTACTCTCTATCACTTTCGCAAAATTTTCTGAAAATGAAGCGATAGTGGCAATAAAAATTAAAAATGGCGCGGATTTACAGTAATGAAATGCCAAAGTGTGTAAAAATATTTGAAATTGGAAAATTTAAATAAATTGGAGTGATGATTTACGAAAAGAAAAAAAATTAAAAGATGCGAAAGGCACATGCGCAAACGTATTGAAGAGTACCAATCGCTAGATTTGCTACAATTTTCTTTCGCATCGCAATAGAGAGTAGCCCCCCAGGCCTTGCAAATTTTTAAAATTTGACAAATTTTATCTTTCAAACCCAAGTATATAGTACAAATCAACATACAGTGGCATCCCGGTTTAACGAATTATATATTGTCAGGCACTTTCGTTATATCGAAAAATTCGTTAAATCCCGAAGTTTTTTTTAATACATTTTTAATAATAAAACAATAATATTTAAATAAAACAAAGTAAATTCGTTTTTTTCCATTCATAACACAAACAAAAAATAAACACTTCATATCATTTTCAATTATATGAGTACAAATGAGGGCTTTTGCTTTTAATAGGAAATGTTCGAAACCAATTAAACAATTCTGTTTCCATTCTTGGAAACTCACCTGTTTTTAAGGCCCTTCTATTCTTTGATCCGAAATTAGTCTATTCCATTTCGCTCAAAAGTTTCCGTTTTGATTTTATAATTGTGCATATTGATGACTTTGGCAGCTGATATTTATTAGATAAAGCACTTAGTCGCAGGCCCTTTTCATAGTCGTCAATAATTTTTCTTTAAGAATTTAACATTTTCTTTTGGGAATTTTGATGTCAACTGTACAAAAACTTCACAAAAAGATTTTTGTATGACGTGCTAAATTCCCAATTTTTCATATTTGATAAATACACTGAAGTTTATTGTTGAGGGAAAGCTAGCTTCTATGCGCATTTCACTGGTTGCTTAGGCCAGATCATCAGGAAACCTTTTCCTAAGATTTTAGAAAAGCCAAAAATATTATACAAATAAAACCCCAAAGCGAATAAGAATTTTAAACAAAGCGAATAAGAATTTTAAACACTCAAAGTGTTACTTGTAACAATATCAAAGCTTTTAGAAAAGCCAAAAATATTATACAAATAAAACCCCAAAGCGAATAAGAATTTTAAACAAAGCGAATAAGAATTTTAAACACTCAAAGTGTTACTTGTAACAATATCAAAGCTTAAACAAAACACCAACAATAAACAGTGAGTTTATATTTTCTTACATCCCCCTACAATTGGTTGGGTTCTTTCCGACTCGAATTGTAGTTGTAAGTGGGTAAAAAGAAAAAACAAAATTAAAAAACAAATTGTTTCATTCTATTGTCTTCGGAAGAAAAAATTACGTTAAATTTGAAACAGAAAACAAACATTTGTTTTGTAAACAAAAGTAAAAAATGACTTTGTAACGTACAATATTTTTATTTTGGCGAGCAAGAATATTCTGTGTAAGAAAAGAAAACACTTATCTTAACTCGTTGTTTTCAGTCAAATCGCTATTAAAATATGGTTGAAATGTATACAAAAACAAAAGAAAATGGATGCAAATATGTTTGCATTCATTTTATTTTGTTTTTAAAATTTTTTTTTGTAAAAATTCGTTATATAGAGTACAAAAATTTGCTGTTTGTTCGTAATATAAGGTACTCAATGGAAAAATATGACCGTACGTTAAATCGCGAATTCGTTAAACTGAGTATTCGTTAAACCGGGATACCGCTGTAATTCAATTTAAAAAAATCTGCTGAAATGTCAAGAAAATAAAACGAAAACATTAAAGTTGATTGACCTAAACAAAATCAATTTACAAATAAATAAAACTAGTAAATATGTATGATTTTTTTTTATTAGTACCGGAAGGTTTTAAGAATTTTAAAGTAAACAAATCGAAACATGTTTTTTTTTGGTAAAAAAAAAACTAGTAACGGAAGTTTTATAGACTGTTTGGTGTTAATGGTTTTTAAAAATATTTTTACTAATTTAAATGTTTTTTTTTTAATTTCAAAAGATTTTGTTATTCGTGCTTAATTCCCAGTTTTTATTATTGATAAAAACACTTGAAATTCATTGTTGATGGGATAAGCTATTCCTATGCATTTCACTGGTTGCTTAGGCCAGATCATCAGGAAACTTCATCCATAAAGGTTTTAGACAAACTAAAGATATTAAACCAAATAAAACTGTTAAACGTATAAGAATTATAGCAACAGTTCTACTTGTTTTTTTTTTTTTATTTTTTTTATTTTTTGTCATTATTTTTTATTGAATCTTCATATATTAAATATGAACTAACAATAATTAATCAAATCTTAACCTAATACGTTATTTTATGTCCTGCCAGTGCCAGACAAAATTTTCTTCATCACGGGTTCTGTTCACCTATATAGGTGTTTATCGCTCATCTAATTGGGTAAGTGCTGCAGTGTCTCTTCTTCTTAAGCGAGTGTGGCCGTCATGATTTAAAATATTTCGAGCTAGTGGATTTGGGTGTTGTTCAAGCCTTTTTAAATATTTTATTGCATATTTTGTAATCATAGTTTTAACTAATGGCACATTGAGATCCTTATGAATGTTTGAGTTTTTAACATACCAGGGAGCTGCTGTGATTATTCGAAGAAGTTTATTTTGGCGCCTTTGAATTTTGTCGATATAAGAGGCCGAGGCAGTGCCCCATAGTTGAATACCGTAGCACCAGTTTATTAGGGATGAGCGAATAATCGGCTAGTCAATATGTTGAATAATCAATGAATCAACATTTCTTATTAATCTGAACTTTGATTAATTAAATATATAATTGATGTTTTGAATAATCAGGTTTGAATAATTTTATTCAAATAAAAATTTTTAAATTATGTATCTGGTATTTTGAAAAAGAAACAGTTTAAAACCGAAAGCATTAAGTCCTTTAAAAATTAATTACTAATAAATATGATTTTTTGTTTGTATTTTTTTAAATTTTTTAACAACTAGGTTTTATTATTTGCTTCGGACTGCGGGATCCCCGCCCATAATATCAATATATTATAACATATTTATCTACAATTTTGGTAAATGAAGCTATACTTAGTTCTGAATTCTATGTGAAACTTTTTTAATTTTCATCTACGATCCCATAAATTTTATATGTATTGGGTACTTGAGTAATTCTAAGGCGATTTAGCCATATCTTTTAAAATCACTCTAGCTTCCGAACGACTCAAAGGAAATGGAAAAAAATATTTTGATATCAAATAGCTTCTAGCAGTTTTGGATTGAAATCCAGCTGAATCGGTTTAGTATAAAATGATTTATGGTCCCAAATGTTAAAAATCCCCTCTGAAAAATTGACGGAGTGCAACGATTGTCAAAATATTTTAACAAATTCATAATTTACATGTGTCACCAAATCTCGTATAGATCGGACAATAATTTACCTAAGGCCCTATTAAAAGACCACTCTCGAAAATCATGTTAGTAGGTAAAAACATTTTGTGTTAAAATTTTGTCTGATCTAATTTAAAAAGACTCGAAGTCACACTACTAAATTTCGTGAAGATCGAGTCAAAATTAATCATAGGCCCCCATATAAAACCCACGCCTTTAACTATAAAAAATTAAAATGTTGTTGTTAAATTAAGACCATTACAGTTGGATAAGACAAGAAATTAAATTTCGTCAATATCGGTCTATAATACACCATTGGCCCTATATAAAGTCCGTTCTCGAAAATAAGGCAAACAAGCCTAAAGCAAATATTAATGTTGTGGTGAAAACTGGTTGTATAAAATAACTTAGGACAAGAGTACCAAATAAATTTACCAAAGTTAAAAAATGTTTGTTCAAAATTTCCCGGAAATCCCGCATTTTATTCACGGAAAAACGGGAATGGAAAACAATTGATTTTTCCGGGAATTCTCGAAAAAAAATATCTTTACAACAATGCAAAGCAAATGCATTGCCATTTTAAATTTTTTTAAAACCATCGCAAGTTTTTACAATGCGCTAATTGCGTTTGTTTGCACACCAACTGCAAAACAGATGATGTTTGTAACGATTAAATATAATTAATGTTTCTGCCCAACACTTCCCATTTTTATACCCTCCACCACAATTAGTTGTGCAACTTTTTTATTATTCATCTCGGACCTCATAAAGTGTATATATTTTGGGTCCTTGAGTAATTCTAAGTCGATTTAGCCATGTCCGTCTGTGGAAAACACGCTCACTTTCGAAAAACTCAAAAGTAATAAAAAAACATGGTGTCAAATTGCTTGTAGTTATCCTAAGCAGTTTGGGATTGAAATTCAGCAAAATCGGTTCAGTAGGATCAGAGCTATGAATCAAAATGTGGAACCACCCCCTAAAAAAAGGTAGAACCATGCACAGAATGATATAAAATTTTGCAAAAATTCGTTTTATTTGACTGGAAATCACGCTGTAAAATTTTGTGAAGATCCGTCCATAATTTACCCTAGGCCCCATATAATCCCTACTCCCGGAAAACAGTATTGTACGCCTAACACCCCAAATAACATTGCTTTCATAACAAAGTTTGGCTCGTCACAGTTTTATAGGACTAGAAATGACACTGTGAAATTTCGTGAAGATCGGTTCATAATTTACCCTAGGCTCCATACAAACCCTACTTCCGGAAAACAATTTAGTGCGCCGAAAACCGTTAAAAATAATGCTGTCATAACAAAATTTGGTCGTCACAGTTTTAGAAGACTAAAAATGACACTGTAAACTTTCGTAAGAAATAACGCCATCATAACAAAATTTGGTACATCACAGTTTAATTGGACAAGAAGTAAGACTATAAAATATCGTGAAGATCGGTACATAATTTACCATATGCTCCATATAAATTTTACTACCGGAAAACAGTTTAATACGCCTAAAAACGTAATTAACAATGCTACCATAATAGAAATTGGTACGTCACAGTTTTATAGGGCTAGAAATGACACTGTGAATTTTCGTGGAGATCGGTCCATAACTTACACTAGGACTCATATAAAGCTCACTCTGGTAAAATAATTAAATACGCCTTAACCCGTAGCAGATATAGATATTGCGTTAAACTTTCTTCCAGCTTAGCTTCATATGGCCAGAAAAAATGTAATGCAATTTTGTGATATGCCTTAAATCCCATTTTAGCAGCCTTCTGAAATTCACTGCAAACGCTTAAACTAATTGCACCGCTGTATTGAAATTTATGTTTTTTAATACCAGAAATCACTCTGCAGAATTTTGGGATGATTGGTTTATAGCTTACCATGGCTCCAATATACATTGCCCTCCTGAAAATCATTTAAGTTCGGCTTAAACTGTTAAGAATCATGATATTTTACTCAAGCTATTTAAAATTGCTAAAAAAAAGCATTAAACTTTCTAATTGTCGGTCAATAATTTATAATAGGTCTAAACCGCAACTAATTTAAATGCAAATATCTGTTTTTATAAAGATAATAATAATAAATAGACATCATACAGATATTACTCCTAAAACATTCGAACTTTCGGTGGAGGGTATCAAAGATTCCGCATTGCCGAATATAGCACTCTAACTTGTTATTCCACAAATCGACAAAAAAAAGAATCTGGGTCCATACGTATTAGGGTATTCATTCGGTTAACCGATTAATGACTACCCGATTAACTGATCGGATAATTTAAAATTGGCTATTTTCGATTTTCGATTAACGATTAAACCGGTTAATTTCAGTCGATTAACCGATAAACCGATGTAATAAAATTTTGAATTTTTTGTAGTATTAAAACATTTTTTTTTTGGCGATAAAAGAATAATTATAATTTTTTTTATTGTTTGACTATTATTTTTGTGGAGTATTTCACAATTTTTTGGTCCATATTTACTTCACTGATAAATATATAACCATTTGAAATCACTGATGCAGCGCAGTGATGCATTTACGAACGCACCCTATATGATTAGAAAATATTTTTTTATACAATAAATTTCCTTCTAGCAATACAATAGTGGTATTCACACCGAACTTAATTTGTTACTCGGTAGTTTGTTAATTTGTTAAAGTTACCAACTGTGAACGACCCCTTTTTTAAACTTTGTTAGTCTTTTTTTTTATTTTACTGTTAGGACCAGCACTCAGGGGACGACCCCTACTAATGCATTGCATTGTGTTGGAACTAGGAAAATAGGTTATGGGAAGGAGGATAGAGGGAGTAGTGTTTGTGAACATTCGATTTGAACTTAATCATGTTGTAAGTGAGAGGGAAGGTTATTCCACATACGAACAGTCCGGGAAAAAAATGAATTCTCTCTGTAATGCGTTGTACGATTCACCTGCCAATCGACCACATAAGGATGGGCTCTTGAGGAAAAACGTGTATTACGAACAAATGTACGGGTTTCGGGAACCAGATCCCTGATTTCGTCGGAACACATCCCATTGTAGTAACGATAAAACAGGCAAATACAACCCACATTGCGACGGTGCTCAAGGGAGTCAATAGAATTGGTTACCCTACTGTCACCAATGAGAACCCTCGCCCTCTCCTGCACGCGGTCGAGAAGCTCCAAAATAGACTTGAAGCACCGGCCCACACATGAGAGTTGTATTCCATACGCGGTCGGTAACTTTCATAGTAAAACAGCTGATTTATTGTTCTCACACAATTTATTATTCTGGAAAAATAAAACATGCCACGAGAAAGTGTAAAAAAACAATTGTAAACCATTTAATTACTCATGCTTTGACACAAATAACGTTTGCTGACCGAAAGTAGTGAGTTACCAACTAACAACTATTTTATCAGGGGTGCCGTGCCGTTAATTTGTTAAATGTTAATCCGGTAGCGCGTTAAATATAAAAAAACAAATGCGTGTAAAAAAGTAACGATTAACGACTAACAAACTAACAAGGTCGGTGTGAATACCACTATTCTTAAAATACAGTACAAAAACGAAACATAAAATGCCCGTGCTGAGCTTTGCTAGGATGAGTCAGATAATGACCTGACAACAAAAGAAACTCTCGATAGTAACACAGGCAATCATTTAACAGAATTAACCGATAGAATTAGAAGTGTTAAAAATTTTAAAAATTAAAACAGGACTCTAAAGGAAGATTTTATTTAGAGAAATCCAGGAAAAGGACTGAACAATTAAATATTCTATACTATGTGTTTTTTTAAATTTCCCAACATCTACGATAAGTGAAAGAATTTTTTCCAAGTCGAGTTTTATCAAAACTAAAGAAAAAAATTGCTTAAATCCTAAACATTTAAGCCAAATTATATTTCTAAAAGACTATTTTATAAAATCTCCTTAAACTATTCAAATAACTAATAAAATGATATCTCACAGTCTATTTTTTAATAAATTCATATCGAGCCATAAACGCAAGAAAAGCTTAAGCGACAAAAACAACATTTTACAGGAGAAATTTTTTTATTTTATTTCATAAACGTTTTGTATGAAGGTTGCCGCATGAGATAAAATTGTTTTTGCTATAAAATAGTAACGGTACCTTATGTGACCATGAAATTTTAGGAGATAATTCAAGTGTTTCCAATAAAGTCATTTATTAAAACATACGAAAATTTAAAATTATGTCGCTTAAGCACAAGAAATAAAAGCTTAATTTTTTAAATAATAAGTGAATTAAGCTATAAATCGCTAAGAACAACTCTTTTTGAACTAAAATTATTGAATAATTATTAAGCTTTTTTTTGCGGTACTACATATAACATATTTGTGATTTGTTTTTTTGTTTGCTCCGTTAGTTCAAGCATTGTTATGCTTGGTATCAATTATTGTTTTTTTTACTAAAAAACTCCAAATAAAAAATAATTTATGCATTTTATTTATTGAAATTATGTACTTAATTTATAAAAAAAACTTTATTAATCGGTTAACCGATCAAAAATAAAATTAACCGATTAAACCAAAACCTCGGTTAATTAATCGAGCGATTAACCGATTAAAGCAAAAGCCCGATTAAGTGAATACACTAATACGTATGCACCAAGTCAAAAATTTAAAGATAAGGAAGGCTTTAGAAATATCGGATAAAGATATCAACTAGCACCCATGCAAATGATCACCAAAAAAAGCAATATTGAGCTTGTGATCAAGCTACATTGCAAGGACCGCAAGTTGTTATCAAAGGGAGTTTTGAAGGACTTGCTCCCAATGACAACCTGTGTAAAAAATAAATAAGTATGGAATGCGGCGAGGAGATCTTGTGTCTGCTAAATAACGCCTTCTATTAGGCCTCTTTACATATTCTTTTTGCCGCTGGGTATTAAGAATACCAATTTACATAAGTCACACACATACATATACATTTATATATGTATTATTTTGTTGTTTTCATTTCAGATATTTCAAACATGCGTTTGGTTTGTATTTGCCAAATTTTACTTTTGCTTTTGTTTATATCTAAACACAATGTCATAGCTCAGCGAACTTTTTTGGATTCGTTGTTGCGCAACAATTTAAATACACTTCGCGCCACTTTTCTTAATGTTATTGGTAGATCTGGCGATGATCCCAATAATTTGGCAATGTCTCATAAGCGAGGAGTAAGTTTTTTTTTTGAAGTTTTCAACAAAAACCTTTAATTTTTTTAATTTTAATTTTGCAGAAAACCCAAAAAATGGATAGAGTATCTAGATCTTTAATGAAATTTTGTGATGTTACAAATGGTCCGGGAAAACGCAGTGACCTGCGTCCGACATCAGTACATAGGTTGCGTCCAGGAGATATTGATATTATAGGGGCCATGGGGGACTCTTTAACGGCTGGCAATGGCATTTTTGCTAATAATTTATTACATACTGTGCAGGAAAATCGTGGAGCTAGTTGGTCTATAGGAGGCCAAGGAAATTGGCAACAATATTTGACTTTGCCGAATATTCTGAAAGAATTTAATCCAAATTTATATGGTTATGCCTTAAAAGATGGTTTAAGTACAGAAAGGACATCAAGGTGAGTCAGAAAATAGTTAAAATCTGAGAAACGTCTTATTTTTTTATACTCTAGATTCAATGTAGCCGAATTGGGTGCCATGTCCCGTGATATGCCTTATATGGCCAAAATTTTAGTAAAACGTTTGAAACATGATCCCCACGTCAATATGACTCACCATTGGAAACTTGTTACTTTATTAATAGGCAATAATGATTTCTGCTCTAATGTCTGTTTTCACCCTAATCCAATGAAAGCAATAGAATGGCACGAACAAAATATGTTAAGGACTTATAGATATTTGAGAGATAATGTGCCACGTTTAATGTTAAATGTAGTGCCCGCTCCTAATTTGTTGTTTTTAACACGTCTTAAAGGTTTGCCGCCCCATTGTTATGCAACCCTTAGAATTGAATGTCCCTGTATAATTGGTAAATCGAAGAAACAAATGGAATATTTAGGTAAACTAATGGACAAATGGATAGAGAAGGATATAGAAATTGCCAATCGGGAAGAGTTTAATACGGAGGTGGGTTTTGGTGTAAAAATTTAAAAATTTTTAATTAATTTAATTAATAAAAATTGGTTACATACAGACTTTTACTATTAATATTCAACATTTTACCAAGAATTTCGTATATCCTACTTTGCCCAATGGCAATACTGATATTACCTATACCTCAGAAGATTGTTTTCATATTAGCCAAAGAGGACATGCAGCAAGTAAGTTTATAAAAATAAGAAAAATAATTTAAAATTTTTGATAAAAGTTTTGAAAAAGCTTTTAAATTTTTTATAAAACAGAATGTGGAAATTATTTATTTTTCATAAACTATTTTATTTTTATATTAATCATATTTTCGAATATGTTTCTATGAAACATTTAAAATTTGAAAGAAACTTTTAGAATTTTCGAAAAAAAAGATTGTGAAGAAAATCATTAGATTTAAAAAATGCTCTTAAGTTTTTCGTATCTAGTAGATTTCCTTTAAAATCTTCCTCAAAATCTAGTGCGTTTACATTGTACTTTTTGACATAAGGGAGATTTTGTTTTCATAACAAAAACAGCTGACTGAAAGTTTTTCGCGTAAAACATACTTGAATTTATAGAAATAGGCATTAACAATGTTTATAATAAACTTTATTTATTGTTAATCAATTGTTTTTTTGATAGTTTTCTTAAATTTTTTAAATATTTTTAACAAGCTGCAATTTTTCTTTTGTTTTCATTAAAACTAGTGCTGGTTCACACTCCTCAAGTTTCAGCCGTCAAGTCTTAAGTTTTTATGAAAGTTAGGAAAAGAAATGGCATTCTCTTTCCTGAAAGCTAAAGACTTGATGGCTACTTGAACAGTGTGAACCAGCACTTAAACTTTTTTCTTATGCAGGAGAGTATTTTGTAGTACTCAGTATATGGAAGTTGCATCACTAAGTAGTACTCGATTTTGGGTAGGTTTCGTCAAAATCCAGTCACGAAGTAGATTTTGTTTTGTATGGGAAATCTAGTCAAAAACAACAAGATTTTGCTCGAAATCTCGTAAGTACTTGATTTCGTTGTAGTGTGAACAGGCTTTTATAAAGAAAATAACAATATTTTGCTACAAATTCTAAAGTTTAAACATTGGGGGTATTCACGTCACAAGTTGCACCCTTGCAAAAAAGGAAAAGTGCAAAAATATAACAACAAACACAAAGACAATTATTTACGCATAATTATTTATTTTTGCACTTTTGCTTTTTTGCAAGGGTGCAACTTGTGACGTAAATACCCTTATTGTAAAGATTTCCTGATAAGTTGCAAAATGTTAAGTAAATAAAAACAATACGAGTTTTCGCGATGGGTAGTGCAAAGTGTGCAAAAATACACACATATGGGCACTTCCAAGATTGTAAACGGAACATTCGCACACGTTTATATTGACAAAACTGTAAAAAACAACCTGATTTTCATTTTTTAAATTAATGATTCTTTTAACTCTCAATTAGCTCTTTAATTTCCGCAAATGAAATTTTTCGCTTACTGTCGTGGTTTGCGAGATAATTGCAAAAAACCAGTGATTGTAAACGGGACAAAAAAACGGAAGTGGGTTTTAAGTGATTTCTGCGAAACCTGACACAATATTTTATTGGGATTAATTTTAAAATGTTGCGTTCTAATGTGCCCTAAAAATGGTTTCGATTTCAAAATAAAATATGAATTACATTTTCTTAAATAAATTGTTAAAGAAATTGTAAACGGGACATTGTAAACTGTACAATTTTCCCGCCATGATTTAAAATTTTTTTATGTTGCTATTTATAATCCTTTATATAAGACACTTAATAAAAAATGTTTTTCAGATCATAAATATGCCTTAGATTAGAGTATTGTTGTTCCAAATGCATATTTTCTAATATACACAAGTATGTGCTAAAAGTTGTAGTACTTCGTTTACCATTTATCTTTTTTTTTCGAATCAATTAATTTATACGCATATATTAAACAAATATAAGCAATTCTCTAAATAAATCTTGAAAAGAAAAAATTTTTTTTCCATTTTTTGTGGTTGACGTTTTTTTGGAAATAGCCATATGCGAAACGCAACAACAAAATGAACGTATGTATTTGCAATTTGCTTCATTTTACTTTGTGTGAGCAAAAAGAATTTACATACTTCTTAGTTGCAAACAGAGTTGTCAATTTAGCGCCTTTGGCGCTAGATTGAGCGCTTTTTAACTGTCGAAAAGACGCATATTTTTTCCTCAGCGCTTTTTTTAAAAAGAGCGCTAAATTAGCGCTTTTATTGATACCCAACATTTTTGTACTTTCATTTGCATACATTAAAATCAAGACATATTAAACCAAAATTTGTTTCTGTTTTTTAAATACTTTACTCTGAAATGCATACCATACAAGAAAAGAAGTTTATTTTCTAAGGTAATCCATTTCGATTCTTAAAACAAGAAAATCCAAAAATAATTTCGTGATTTTAACTTGTTTTGTTCGTATTAATAAAAAAAAAACTTTCTTAAATTAAGAAACATTTTCTCATGACCAAAAAATTCACGTTTTTGGTTTATAATTAAAAAGTTCTTTAAACAAGAAATCCAAAAGTAACTTATTATTATTAAAAACAAAAAAGATATTTCTGAAATCAAGCAGCATTTATTTAATATTAGTCTGATTTTCTTGATTTTTTTTTAAATAGAATCGAATTTCTTGCATCAAGAAACAAATGCTAGCGATTTCTTTAAATTTTTCAGAAAATGCTCAAGAAAACTTAGTTTGATTCAATTAATTTTTATTTGGATCGACATGTTAACATCAAAATCAATCAAAAGTTTTTTATTTTTATATTAAGTTTTCTTAAACTAACTAGTGCTACACGTTTTTAAGAAAAAAATGCAGGCTTTTCTTCTGATTTTGTAAAATAAAAAGCAACGAAAACTTGATTTAAGTAACTATAGAATTAAAATAAATTTTTTAGCTGTTTTTAAGAAAATTTTAGTTCGCTTTGAGTCATAAATTTTTGCTTAAACCAGGCAACACAAGCTTACAATATGAAATTTTTGGCTTCAGCTATAATAGTGCAACATTTTCTTGGTTCAAGAAATATTTTCTGGATATTTAGTTAATAATTCTTTCCGTGTTTATTTGAAATTATATAACTTTACTTTTCCTGAAATATCAGAAAAGGCTTTTTAAAATTGTTAATGTTTTATTAACACAGCTCGGCAAAAACAAAAAAAAAAAAAAAAATAAATATCGGGGTAGAGAACTTGATTATGTGATTTTAATTGACGTTTACGTGCTGAATCTAAATATTTGATTCAGTCACGTCTAGTTAACATGTTAACTGATTTAATGTCTTATTTTATTCTTAATATATGAATGATAAAATAAAAATGAAAACGGATTTAAATTAAGCGCTGTAATATCTTTGTATTTCATATATTTTTATTCAAAACGACTTTTTTGACGGCCATTGTAATTAATAAAACATTTAAGTTTTTTATTTAAATTTTATTTAGCGCTTTTTGATTGGGGTCACGGCGCTTTTTGATTAGAAATAGTTCACCACCCTGGTTGCAAAGTTCAATATTAGGCTTGCAAAAGAGCAAATGCAAAATATCGTTGCACTTTAATGAAATCTAACCGAAACTCCGTGTATTTTGTTGTTGGATTTAACAAAAGAGCTACAATATTTTGCATTTGAAGTTTTGCAAGACTAATACTGAACTTTGCTAATAACATTTTACAGATTCAGCGCCACATTGTTTGTTATAAATTGAAATTTTTTTTCGGCTTTAATATAAAACTAAATTTTAATTATTATAAAAGAAAAAAGTTATTTTAATATCGAGCCCTAACAGCGAAAATAACGTAAGCGACATGATTTTCGTTTTTTTTAATAAATGACTTAATTGGCAACACCTGCATCATCTCCTAAAATATCATGGTCACATAATGTACCGTTACGATTTTATAGCAAAAACAATTTTAGTGTAAGCGACAAATTTCATACAAAATAATATAAAACAAAAAAGCTCTCTCCTGTAAAATTTGATTTTTGGCGCTTACATTATTTTCGCTGTTAGGGGTCGATATGTTTGTGTATAACTGCAAACAAATGCAGATTTTAACAGTTCTGCTAGAAATTTCGCAAATTTGCACAATGACTAATGTGAAAGCCCTTTATGTATTTTTTATTTTTGGAAAATGCTTGCGTCAATTTTCCAAATTCTGAACTTAAAAAAAATGTTAGTACATATTTTTATACCCTCCACCACAATTAGTTGTGAAGATGGTATATTAAGCTTGTCATTCCGTGTGAAACTTTTTTATTATTCATCTCAGACCCCATAAAGTATATATATTCTGGGTCCTTGAGCAATTCTAAGTCGATTTAGCCATGTCCGTCTGTCTGTCCGTCTGTTGAAAACACGCTCACTTTCGAACAACTCAAAAGAAATGACAAGACTTGGTGCCAAATTGCTTGTAGTTATCCTAAGCAGTTTGGGATTGAAATCCAGCAAAATCGGTTCAGTAGGACCAGAGCTATGAATCAAAATGTGGAACCACCACCTAAAAAAATTGATAATTTTGTTACAAAAAATAACATAAATGCTGGAACAAGGCACGGAATGAGATAAGATTTTGCAAAAATTTGTTTTATTTGACTGGAAATCACGCTGTTAAATTTCGTGAAGATCCGTCCATAATTTACCCTAAGCCCCATATAAACACTACTCCCGGAAAACAGTTTAGTATGCCTAAAACCATAATTAATAACAAATCGTCACAGTTTAAGATAATAATAACATCATACAGATATTACTCCTTAAACATTTGAACTGTCGGTGGAGGGTATCAAAGATTCGGCACAGCCGAATGTAGCACTCTAACTCGTTTTAAAATCTTTTTTTGTGATTGATTTTTAAGTATCTTATAGCCCACCGATTTTAATGAAACATATATCGTTTTAAAGGAATTTGTGTGTAGATATGCACAATATATTTTTTTTTCTAAATTTTTTGAATTAAAGTATTTGAAAAGCGTTTTAATTTATCTTACAGACATACGTACAAAGTTGGGTGAATATTTAGTGCATTTCTCTTAAAATGTGTACTATACGTTTTTGTTGTATAGCGCACAGGTTTTCTCGAAAGTAAATGTCAAGTGGTCGAATTTCGGCCACCGGGCGATCCTAGTACATATTAATTTATCAAAATTTTTTAATTTCTTATTTTCATTTAAATATTTTAACTTTATTTTACTTATATTTGTTTTAATAATTTATATATATTTTTTTTTCAACAGGCACAAATTCCTATTGGAACAATTTGTTCGAAAAGCCCAACGAAAAGTCATCATTTTCACCGAAATTGTATTCGAAATTTTTGTGTCCAACAGAGGAGCGCCCTTATTTTATGACACGTGTAAATAGTCGAGAAGATTTTCAAATTTAATTAATAATTAAAACAAAAATTTCTTAGTTTTTATACAACTGTGATAAAAAAATTAAGTCTAGTTTTTAACTTAAATAAATTATTTAATATAATTAACGACATAAAACATTTTAACATATAACTTTACATAATTTTTAATTTCATTAATTACATTAAAACAAATGTAAACATAAACAAAAACAACTGAAAAAATCCCTCATTAATATTCACAAGTTTTAGTTAACAGCTAAACCTCGATTTACGCGATTTCGATATAACACGGACCAATAACAGTTAAAATTTTTTAATTACGGGTTTTTCACGAGACAATTTTAAATTTAATATAAAAGGCATAAGTTTTATTACTAAAAAGTATACAAAATAGCACGACATGTTTACAGCGGGTGGATATGATTACGCTAAGGCCCGTTTTCACAACTTACCGATAGCTAAAAGTAGACTTTAACCGGCCTTACAAAAAGTGTTGTTCCATTCTTAAAACTTAACTTTATCCTAAAGTGAAAAATAAAGTAAATTAAGGTTAATCTTACCTGGTAGGTTAAGGTAATGTTGAAATAATGGAACACTTTTTATACGGCCGATAAAATCCTACCTTTAGCTATCAGTAAGTTGCAAAAACGGTCCTAAGTGTAATTTTTTAAGTCATGGAAATATACCCATATACGGAAACCACGAATTATTAATTATATAAGTCGTTTTTTCCAAGAAGTAAAAAATAAAAATTTCGAGTTAATACCCTCTTTATGATCAAGTGCGTGATTTTGACTTAACCCGATTTTTAAGTTCTGAAATTAAATTTTGTATGTATCTTATGTTTTGATTTACGATATATGTAAAATTTTTTCCAAAAAACATATTTGTACAAGTCCTTAACATTATTTTACGCGAGTTTGATTTACATCTACTCTGTTCAGTTCCAATTGAATGCGTAAATCGAAGCTTAATGTTAATTACGGATTTGTTTACATTTTAATTACTGTTAGTCCCTCATTAACATAACTCTCTTTAATTGTGCTTTATCTTTTAATTTTCTGTTTTTTTTTTTTGTTTGCTTTGTGACTTACAAATTGTCAGTACTTAACAATTATTGTAATGTGCGCGTCGGATAATTATACTAGCAAAAAAGTTTAATTAATAAAAGTGTGATAAAATTGTTTAAGAGATGGTGATTTTTTTTTAATAGTTGTTAATGGTTTGCGTGCGATGTAAATTAAAAAAGTAGAAAATAAGTTAATTGCAAATGTAAATATCATCATTAAATCAAATTAAATTATTATTTGTGATAAATTTGTGGTACCTGTTTGCTAAATTGTAAAGTGTTGCCATGTAAGTAAAATTGTATTATATGTACATATATGAATAATCGAATAAATATAAGATTAGAATTTTTAAATTGTTATTCACACTATGACAATAGGATGGTTGCCAAATGGTGCTTTTTGGTTTGATTAAAAAAACATACGTTTTTTTCTAAGTTTTCACCAGGGTTTAAGAAACTACATTTTTTTTTTGCCAATGACAAATGAAGAAGTGGAAGCAATGACAGTTTTTCTACTTTTATTGCATTTTCAAAAGTAAAAAATAGAACGAACAGGTTGGTAAAAGGTTTATTGTTTTTTTTACAAAATTTATAGAAAAATTACGAAAAATTGTAATGCAGGGAAACTAAATTAGCGATTTCATTGCAAAAACGTATGGTTTTTGCACACAAAACTAAAGCTTGGACAATTTTCTCTTAAATTATTTCCATAAAAGTTAAGAAAATTGTGGTTTTTAACAAAGTTATGAAGAAAACTCAAAAAAAGAACGGTAAACCCGATTTTTGGCAAAAATTCGACTTGAGCGACCTCCAAACCTCTTCCGAAAAATCTGAAATTCTATATGTGCCGTTTTCACTACACAAGTGATTGAACGTGTAGTAAAATTGATATGCAAAACATTAAAAAAACTGTGTGCAAAAAACAAAATGATTCCCATATTCTATCTGTATATTATTCATAGAAAATTAAAAGTCTTAAATCATTTTGTTTAGGAATTTTCTAAATTAATCATTTGCGCTTTTATTCGAGATTTTCTAAATGCAACATTTGTGCATTTATCTGTGGTTTTGAAAATGCGTTAATTGCACATTTATCCGAGCTTGTAATGAACAGACAAAGATTCAGCTCGAAAAGCTGATTCTATCCTTTGGCTAATGGTGCTCTAGTAGAGAAAGGAGAACGAACGGGAGCCATTGATATTGCTAGCTATCAGCCGGGTGGGGGGATTCTTGTTCTTATCAATCTCTTTTGCCAAATAAGAAATCTTTCCGTTACATAAATATTATTATAGACTCCCTATATAATATACTGGACCGGGTGTTGATCGTATGTATAAAAGATGTAAATAAGACCCCAGTTATGATCAACGAAATGACGGAATAACTACAAAAAATAACCTTTACAATTGAAACTTTATATTCTCCTCTTGGTGTACATGAAGAGAGAAACGCCTCTTAACCCTCCCAACCTTTGATCTGAGCGGCGTAATAATTTCTGCTCAAATCCCACTATCATCTACCACATTTCGATCACATCAGTAAGAAAACTTAATAGATTTTAATAATCCATGATGCTAATAAAAAACTAGCACAATTTATTTAATTTCATTTAGGCTTAAACCTAGAAAATTTGAATTATTATTACCCGCGAAAAGTAACTTAATCACCAAAGAAATCGATTTAAAATAACTCATGTAACTTAAAAAACACTATTAAAAAAAATAATAACAAATATCAAAATTTAAATATTTTCTTATCATTGACTTAGTGTCATATTATCAGATATGTACTTATAGGGTACAAAGAAGCAAAAACGTAGATCATTGTAAATTCAACTAAAAATACATAGGCATTTGATGCGAAACATGTTTCATTGTTCACAGAACTAAAATGAATGATCATATACATTTGTCCTGCAACATGTTGCGGGTGATGATGTTGTTGCTTCTTATTTTATATTTAAGAGTAATTAATATGTGAAATATTTATTTATAGAACAAGTGTTATAAATTTGACTCACCAAGAAAAAAAAAATGTTGATTAACTAGCTGCTGAGGAGGCCTCTTCAAACGCTGGCAACATCATTGGTATAACTACGAATAATTACTCTTATATATGTTAACTACGTCTAGATTATGTCTGGGCATATGGGAGTTTCATATATATACATAGGTATACTTAAATTTATGTATGCTAAATTTGTTTAAAAAAAAAATAATTTTAGTAATTAAACAAAAATGACTAAAATTAAACTTCAATGTGCAATATTTTATAGTTTAACATTTGTGCAATATAGGTTTAAGGCAATGTTAAAGAATTTTTAACATTTTTTTAATTTTTAACAGAATTTTACTTTACATGACACCAAAAAGTTTATTTAATAGAACACCAAAAAAAAATATTTGATTCTGAATTAAGGACAATTTTGAAATTTGAAAATTTGGGAGTTAATAAATAAGATTTTTCTTTTAGCACTTTGAAATTTAATTAAAGCTATTAAAATTAACGCAATAGTTACACAATTTGATACGTTTGTTGTTTTTATTATTCCGATGCATGTTGTAAAGTTGATGATGTCAAGATTTGTCACTCTTTTGTATTTTGGGTGCAAAAATTTATATCCTTAAGCTGAAGGACAAAGGATTCTTCTAACATTTTAGTTGTTCATTTTTTTTATTTTTTTTGTTGATGATGTATTAATTCTTTTTTCTAGGTTTCACTTTCTTATTTTTTTTTTTATTATTTTATTTAATTAATACTTGATTAGCATCAACGTGGTTTTACCGCTACTAATGTTTCGTCAGAAGTTTGAAAGTTAAATGTTTTCTCTGCTTACTCAATTTGTTTATGCTTCTTCTGCTTTTGATTTGCCTTTTAGGTATTTTAATTGTTGCTGCGATTTATTGTTTCTTATTAAACAATTTTTAAGAAATAAAACAATAGTTGTGGCGATTTTATTAAATGCACTTTAGGGTTTAATTGTGTGAAACAAAATTTGTTTAATACAAGGAAAAATCCCTTGACACAATTGTGGAAAAAAAAAATTGTTGTAGAAAAAAAACGCAACTCCAAGTACAAATCTTAAAGATTTGGTTATGCTTTTACAGAAGGCGAAAATGATGCAGGTTAATTTAAAAATCTTTTAACAGTCTTTTCTTTTGTCAACTAATTTGTTTTTGTTGCAAAACACTTTTATTGGAAGATATCCTTTTAAACAAAATTAAATTTTTACTATTTTAATAACTGGTATGTGTTCTAACCAAATTCCGGATCAAAAAGAAATTCTAATTTGTATAAATCGTGAAAGGAAACCTCGTTTAGTCATTTCCTAAGCTCAAGCTCGGCGATTTAACGAAAATAGCATACGAAAAAACATGCGTTTTTATGCATCGCTTCATAAGTGAAAAATGAGGTGCAACATGGTAATGCTTACCAAGAGGTTAATACAACGAAACACAGCAAATTTGATTACATTCATCAACATTATCAACAGCATTTATTAAATAAGGTTTACGTTAATTTGAAAATTTAAAAAACTAAAATAAATATCTAATGATATAATTGTGTAAATATAAGTAATAAAATAATAAGAACACTAGAATAATATAATATACAAAGCTATGTTACTTTTTAATAATAAAAAAAACTTTCATTTTGAAAATCGTACACTACAAACCGCGTAATATTGATCCATTGGTTGACAATATTATGAGGAATCATTTAAATCTCAAGGTCGAAGATCTTTAGCATGATAAGTGCCAATGGTTTTACCCTCCAGATCTTCTAGAATATAATAGTTGTTACCTAACTTTTCTTTAACTTTTGCCTTAATAAATGATGGTGCTAATTTAGCATTAAATTTTTTCTCAAAATTGCTTTGAGCAAAATTTCTACGGAAAACAAATTGACCTAAGTTATAAGAAATTGGTCGAGCTCTCAAATTATATTGGTTTTTGTTCATCTCATACGCTTTAGCAATATTTGCCTGAAGAGTTTTACGAATAATTTGAAGCTGGTCATCTCTTTGCAGGTTGAATGATGGCTCGTCTAAAATTTTAAGTGTTCTAAGCAATGCGTATGAACTGGCATGGGTGATCATTTCTTGACCAAATACAGCATGGTACGGTGAACATTGTATTGCTTGATGAAAAGAATTTCTTAAGGCACAACTTATGAAACTTAAATTTTCGTCCCAAAGAGTTTGGTCTTTTTTTAAGTATGAACGTATTCCAGAGATTATTGACCTGTTAACCCTTTCGGAGGCGTTCGACTGCGGAGAATATAAGGCAGTATATGTGTGTTGTATGTCTAGGGAAGTGAGAAATGAATTAAATTCATTAGCTTTAAACTGTGAGCCATTATCACTCACTAATACTTCTGGCACACCATAAATATGAAAAATATGCTTTAGTAAAAATTCTTGAATAACAGAGGCCGTAAATTTTTTCAATGGGCATAACCAGTGGAATTTAGTCAAATGATCCAGAACAATAAGTATCCCAATATTTCCTTTTTTACTACGTGGATAGGGCCCTAATATATCAACGTATAATCGTTGAAATGGTCTTAACGTTATAGTTTGACTTCCCATATTAGGCTTGGTAATAAAATTAGGAGCTTTTGTTGTCTTACATGTTTCACATGCTTTTATGTATTTACGGACATCACGTACTAACCCTGGCCAATAAAATTTTCTTCGAATAAGCTCTAAAGTTTTTACCATCCCTCCGTGGGCTGCGATTGGAGAATCATGAAACCTGCTGATAAGTTTTAGCCGTAACTTTTCCGGTATCCATAATTTCCATGCCTCAGAGTCTTCAGTATCATCACCACTATAATGGCATGTTCTAATGTAAACAAAATTATCTATGACCTTTATGTCGGGAAATTTTATGGGGTTATCATTTATCTTTCGTTTTAAGTCTATATAATCATTATCGTTGAAATGAGTTGAGTTTAAATCTAACTCTGGTTCGATATATTCTAGACCTGCCACATCTGCATTAGGAATTCGGGACAGTGCATCCGGTACTACGTTATTTTTACCCTTTCTATGGCTAATAGTGAATCTAAAGCCTTGTAGTCTCCAAACCCACCTAGCTAAGCGTCCTGTTAAATCTTGTTGTTTCATCAGCCAAACTAACGAAGAATGATCAGTTATAACCTCGAATTCTTGAAGCTCAAGGTAGCAACGAAATTTTTTTATAGCTTCAAGTGCGGCTAAACATTCTCTTTCAGTAACGCTATAATTACGTTGGGCAGTATTTAATTTCTTGGACATGAAGGCAATAGGTTTCTCTTCACCATTGTCATCATTCTGAACAAGCACAGCACCGATGCCGTAATCGCTGGCATCACAATGCAAGTAAAATTTTTTACTAAAGTCGGGGTTAGATAATACCGGGGCTGAGGTAAGAAGATTCTTAATTTCTTCAAAAGACTTTTGAGCCTCAGGTGTCCAACAAAATTTTCTTTTAGTTGACAAGACTTCTGTTATAGGGAAAACAATAGATGAAAAATTATTGATAAAGCGTCGGTACCAACCAGCTAAGCCTAGAAAGCCTCTAACCTGTTTAAGGTTCTTAGGAATTGGCCAATTTCTAATAGATTCGACTTTTTCTGGATCGGTTTTAATACCACCGTTTCCAATTATATAGCCAAGATAGTTGACTTCCGTAACACAAAATTTAGATTTAGAGATATTAAGCGTTAAGTTTGCTTTTTTAAATTGTTCGGCGATTTTTATGAGAACAGACAAATGAGTGCTGAAATCTTCAGTTACAATAATAAGATCATCTAAATAACCAAACACACAATGACGTAAATCAGGGGGTATTAACTGATCCATTAAACGACACATTGTAGCGGGAGCATTGCATAACCCGAAAGGCATAACCACAAATTGGTACAAAGGTCGACCTGGAACGGTAAAAGCAGTCAGGGGTTTAGCTTCATCGGTCAGTCCTATTTGCCAATACGCATCTTTTAAGTCCAATTTTGATATTAAATTAGCCTTAGGTAAACGTGAAAAAATCCCTTCTATATTCGGCAGGGGGTACGCATCCTTGATGGTTAGTTCATTGAGTTTCCGAGCATCAAGGCACAGGCGAACCTTATTCGGTTTTACAACCAGCCTCATTGGAGAACTCCAAGGAGAAGAAGAAGGCTCTATGACACCTAAAGACAACATTCTGTCTATCTCATCCGACATTAATTTTTCCACGGCTGGGGATACAGGGTAAAATCTTTGTTTTACTGGCTTGGAGTCATTAACATCAATTGAATGTTTTATCAAGCTGGTACGACCTAATCCCTGTTTTTCAAAATTAGGAAAAAACTCGATAATTACAGCAAGCTGCTGACGCTGGCTTGGTGTTAAGGGATATTCTAAATTAGAATTTTGAGCTTTTGAGTCATAAAAATTTTGAGGGCATTTATTAGATGTAACCGGATTACAATCAGACAGACAAGAAACATTTTGCGGACTTTCCTTTTCAGAAGTATATATAATACTTCCGAAGAGTTCTGGAGCTAAATTAAACAATTTCCAGAAATCTAATCCCAGTATAAGTTTTTGTGTTATAGTTGGTACAATTAAAATTTTCATTTTTCGAATTAGATTCTTAAAAGTAACATCAACATTTAAAAATCCTATAACTTTTTGCACTCTACCATCGGCAGTTTTTACACATGATTTGAGGGGAACAAATTCCTGAAATTTAGAAAAATCGTGAGAAGCTAACACTGAACCAATACAGGAAATGTTTGCTCCAGTATCTAAAAGGCCTAATTCACCAAAAGACAAAAATTGAACAGCCGCATAATATCGTTTATCATTTGGATTAGTAAAAATGGAAGATAAAATATATTTTGAAAAAGTTTTACGATTTTTATAAAATTTGCGAATACGGAGAGTAGAACGTTTGGGTTTTCTCAATTTAGTAAAAGTTAATGCATCACATTCGAAAATTGCTTTACGTTTCTGTAAATAATTTTGTAATCTAATATGGTAAGGTATAATCGGAGGACAAAATTTATCAGTACTTTCATTTTGAGGCAAAATTTTAAATAAGTTTTCACTTGGTTTGGCAACGGTGTTAGTGTCATAACATTTAATATTTTTTAATTTTTGAGGATTTAAGGGCGATGGCGGGAAAAGTTTTGAACTGCTAAGTTTTTTGAAGGATTTAGTATTTTATTAGCACATTTTTTGCATTGGGGTTTGTAGGTATTTTTTTCACCACACCCATAGCAAAATATATTGCGTGTTTCTAGGCAATCTTCCCAGTAGTGTCCTGGTTGATCACAGTTCCAGCACTTTAAAGGAAGGTTGGACTGTTGAACAGCATCAATTAAAAATTTTGACGTTTTATCGCCTTCAACAAAATCTAATTCAGGGGAACCCTCGACTTCGGCCACTTGACGACGCATACCACTATTAGAATAAGATTTTTGCAACGTATTTTTACGAAAATAATCTTCTCCAAGCAAATGCTCTCTCATCTGAACTAGTTTCCGCAGATGAGCAATCGAATAAATTGGAACATACAATAACTCATGCCTTATTTCAGGACGAAGATTACGGGTCAAAATTTCTATCAAATCGGATTCGGGAATCGGGGTTTCTAGTCTATCCAGCATCGCAGAAATAGATTCATAAAATGATTCAAACGTTTCATTTGATTTCATCTTACGATTCCGAATTTCTTCTTGAATATCAAAGCTAGATTTGAATTCCTTGTACTGATATTTAAGCGCCACACAGAATTCATTCCAGTCAATTGTATTAACTTGTTTGTGATAGCGCCAGTACCAGTCACGAGCTTTACCGGCCAATAAAACGTGTAAGTTTTTACAAATAAGAGTAAAATCATTATTAAAGTTTTCACGGGTTAAACAACGAACACGATATAAAAACTCATCCACACTAATACCATTTGACGAACCGTCAAATTTTAGGTTCCAGTTCTGTATTATGGACGTGATTTTATCAGATCTAATGGCAATACTTTCATCAAAAGATGAATTACTACGAGAATTTATACGGTTATTTTCAACGTTATAATTTGGGTTTTCAGGTCTAGGCGGAGGAACTGAATATAAAATATTTGGATTTGAATTTTGTGGTGAAACATTTTGATTTTGAGCTTGAACTGATGAATGATTTGGATTCTGAACTGATGGGACTAAGTTTAAATTTTGCAATAAACGTGAAACTGTATTTTCTATCATGTTATTGATATGTGAATAATCTATGTTCTGAGAAAAATGATTCCGATCAGATGTTTGAACTTGATGATTACCACGAACCTGAGGGGAATTATGAAAAGTAATGTTTGGTGGATTCCTTTGGGGAGTTAATAAAACAGGATGAGAATTACCATCAGGTAAAAAAGTTTGCGTATCATGGAATAAATTCCTAGCTTGACTTCTAGTGAAATGTTTTACATGAGCGTTTGCAGCACCACGTGGTCTACCGCGAGTGTTACATTTGGTTTTCTCTAGAGTCTGAGACTGAATAGAAATGTCAGTTCTTCTTAACTCTGATAGAGCACATGGACGTTTGCAATTTGGACATTCTGAAAAATTAGACAAATAAGTTTCTATACAAGAGCGATGAAATGCGTGGTTGCATTCCGAAATAAGCAAGCACTCCTCTCCTTCTGACATTTTTTCATTGCACACAAGGCAAATCTGCTCATTATTTTCTATAGGGGCAATATTAACAAGATCTGAAATTTGCGTAGGCGGAGGTGATCTTTCCATCATTATAAATATTAAAACAATAAAACGGGAAACGATAAAAAACCAATCGCGATTCAAAAAATTTAATAATAAAAAAAAAATTTAAGCTAAGAGTTTTCTTTGTTAGGAGAACCTCGTTTAGTATCTCTTAACTATGCTAACCAAAGTTATGTAATTTCTGAAAATTATTATTTACAGAGAATAACAATTGTAACAAATAAAAAAAAACCAAATTTCATAAATATAACAAATTGTATGACAAAATTGGATTCCTTTGTAATTAGTTTAAATTGGTATGAAATTTAAAAGATTTTGTATACTTAAAAAAAAAAAAAAATATATAAATATATAATAGAACTAAAAATAACGAATAAAAATTTAAATTCAATTTTGAAACAAATTTTTTCTCAAAATATAGGATTTCAATTGGGTAACCAAATAAGAAGTAGAAAAAATAAAGATTAACAAAAAAAAAATATAAATTTGTGTTTATTCAAAAAAAAGTAGATCGAAGAAGTTATATTATTTTTTTAAGTTGCAATTAATAAACTCTAAAAAAAAAAAATCAAAAAAAAATTTGTGGAAAAAATATTTGGTATAAACAAAAAACTTAGAAGCAACAAAAAAAAAATAACAAAAATGTTAAGGTATTTACTTTTACAGTAACTTAATTACAAGTTTTCTTACTATTTTGATGTGAACTGAAATGGGTATATATTTATCGCGTTTTCAATTGTAAAAAAGGGATAAAAAGCAAAACAGGTCTATATAGTTTAAAAACAACCAATTATTTAACATTTTAAATTCCAACAAACCGACATACTTATTTTCACTTATAAAAACTAATATTATTGGACAATAAATCGCAGATAGCAAAAATATTGTAAATCCGAATAAATATCAGGATGTCAATACCTCAGTCGAAAATAAAATATATAAAAATTATGTTTATTAAACTTCCACGAATGCTATAAATTTTATATGAAATTCTATCTGTATAGAAAAAGGAATTTTATGAAATCTTTGGTTAATATATTCGAACTTTAAACCCCTCAAATAATTAAAAATCCAAAAGTTCATAAAATTTATTTATATATCAGACTTCACTTCATTTAAAACACATGGTATCATGAGTTAATGAAATCTAAAATAAAACAAAATGAAGAAAATAAGTTAGAGCCAAGGAAACTAAGTAACTTTAATGAAACTAAATCAAGTTTTCCTTTCGGCCCCACGTTGGGCGCCAATTTATGTAATGAACAGACAAAGATTCAGCTCGAAAAGCTGATTCTATCCTTTGGCTAATGGTGCTCTAGTAGAGAAAGGAGAACGAACGGGAGCCATTGATATTGCTAGCTATCAGCCGGGTGGGGGGATTCTTGTTCTTATCAATCTCTTTTGCCAAATAAGAAATCTTTCCGTTACATAAATATTATTATAGACTCCCTATATAATATACTGGACCGGGTGTTGATCGTATGTATAAAAGATGTAAATAAGACCCCAGTTATGATCAACGAAATGACGGAATAACTACAAAAAATAACCTTTACAATTGAAACTTTATATTCTCCTCTTGGTGTACATGAAGAGAGAAACGCCTCTTAACCCTCCCAACCTTTGATCTGAGCGGCGTAATAATTTCTGCTCAAATCCCACTATCATCTACCACATTTCGATCACATCAGTAAGAAAACTTAATAGATTTTAATAATCCATGATGCTAATAAAAAACTAGCACAATTTATTTAATTTCATTTAGGCTTAAACCTAGAAAATTTGAATTATTATTACCCGCGAAAAGTAACTTAATCACCAAAGAAATCGATTTAAAATAACTCATGTAACTTAAAAAACACTATTAAAAAAAATAATAACAAATATCAAAATTTAAATATTTTCTTATCATTGACTTAGTGTCATATTATCAGATATGTACTTATAGGGTACAAAGAAGCAAAAACGTAGATCATTGTAAATTCAACTAAAAATACATAGGCATTTGATGCGAAACATGTTTCATTGTTCACAGAACTAAAATGAATGATCATATACATTTGTCCTGCAACATGTTGCGGGTGATGATGTTGTTGCTTCTTATTTTATATTTAAGAGTAATTAATATGTGAAATATTTATTTATAGAACAAGTGTTATAAATTTGACTCACCAAGAAAAAAAAAATGTTGATTAACTAGCTGCTGAGGAGGCCTCTTCAAACGCTGGCAACATCATTGGTATAACTACGAATAATTACTCTTATATATGTTAACTACGTCTAGATTATGTCTGGGCATATGGGAGTTTCATATATATACATAGGTATACTTAAATTTATGTATGCTAAATTTGTTTAAAAAAAAAATAATTTTAGTAATTAAACAAAAATGACTAAAATTAAACTTCAATGTGCAATATTTTATAGTTTAACATTTGTGCAATATAGGTTTAAGGCAATGTTAAAGAATTTTTAACATTTTTTTAATTTTTAACAGAATTTTACTTTACATGACACCAAAAAGTTTATTTAATAGAACACCAAAAAAAAATATTTGATTCTGAATTAAGGACAATTTTGAAATTTGAAAATTTGGGAGTTAATAAATAAGATTTTTCTTTTAGCACTTTGAAATTTAATTAAAGCTATTAAAATTAACGCAATAGTTACACAATTTGATACGTTTGTTGTTTTTATTATTCCGATGCATGTTGTAAAGTTGATGATGTCAAGATTTGTCACTCTTTTGTATTTTGGGTGCAAAAATTTATATCCTTAAGCTGAAGGACAAAGGATTCTTCTAACATTTTAGTTGTTCATTTTTTTTATTTTTTTTGTTGATGATGTATTAATTCTTTTTTCTAGGTTTCACTTTCTTATTTTTTTTTTTATTATTTTATTTAATTAATACTTGATTAGCATCAACGTGGTTTTACCGCTACTAATGTTTCGTCAGAAGTTTGAAAGTTAAATGTTTTCTCTGCTTACTCAATTTGTTTATGCTTCTTCTGCTTTTGATTTGCCTTTTAGGTATTTTAATTGTTGCTGCGATTTATTGTTTCTTATTAAACAATTTTTAAGAAATAAAACAATAGTTGTGGCGATTTTATTAAATGCACTTTAGGGTTTAATTGTGTGAAACAAAATTTGTTTAATACAAGGAAAAATCCCTTGACACAATTGTGGAAAAAAAAAATTGTTGTAGAAAAAAAACGCAACTCCAAGTACAAATCTTAAAGATTTGGTTATGCTTTTACAGAAGGCGAAAATGATGCAGGTTAATTTAAAAATCTTTTAACAGTCTTTTCTTTTGTCAACTAATTTGTTTTTGTTGCAAAACACTTTTATTGGAAGATATCCTTTTAAACAAAATTAAATTTTTACTATTTTAATAACTGGTATGTGTTCTAACCAAATTCCGGATCAAAAAGAAATTCTAATTTGTATAAATCGTGAAAGGAAACCTCGTTTAGTCATTTCCTAAGCTCAAGCTCGGCGATTTAACGAAAATAGCATACGAAAAAACATGCGTTTTTATGCATCGCTTCATAAGTGAAAAATGAGGTGCAACATGGTAATGCTTACCAAGAGGTTAATACAACGAAACACAGCAAATTTGATTACATTCATCAACATTATCAACAGCATTTATTAAATAAGGTTTACGTTAATTTGAAAATTTAAAAAACTAAAATAAATATCTAATGATATAATTGTGTAAATATAAGTAATAAAATAATAAGAACACTAGAATAATATAATATACAAAGCTATGTTACTTTTTAATAATAAAAAAAACTTTCATTTTGAAAATCGTACACTACAAGCTTTCGCTAAAATGTGTAAAAACCTGCGTAATTAAACATCCACACTAAAGCGAGGATTCCTGCACAGGTTGTAATTTTGATAAATTTTTATATAAATTCGATTAGCACTTTGCATTGTTGCAATCAGACGTGATGATATAAGCTATGTGGCACATACTTTTTAATGTTTTCAGTAGAGAATAAAGACTAGTCGCATTAATTCTAATGATTCTACAAAGTTTTCTTGGGTTTAAAATGATCTTGATCTTCAGTTTTTCGTCTCCTTCTTGAACGTTCTTTGTCTTCTTGTTTAAGAGTAGTTTTAAATTGTTTAACACAACAAAACTCTCTCCTTCGTGGACGCCGTAAAAAAACACAGAACCCCATTTCGGAACAGTTGGTCTAACTTACCGTAACTGATTTACTTTTCAAAATTAAAATTTCAATTAACTTGTACTACAACCAATCTCAGTAATATATGTACGTAAAAAATTTTAATTGAACCATAAAAATAAATTTAAAAAAATTTATAGTTGCTTTTGCAAACTTTCATCAAAATACCAGTTAAACTTGATATTTTTTAATAAAGTTAAGCGATGCTTTAAACAAATTTTTTGTATTCGAATTTTTTAGTTCAGTTAAAATAATTTTTTGCACTATTTTAGTATAAAATGTGTCAGGTTAAATTTTAATAATTAAATTAAATAACTTTTTTATTAAAGGGTATTTATTTAGCAGTTACTTTAATTAGTTTTAATACATTGTATTATATTTTTTTTATTACTAAGTGCTAAGAGCAATATCTGTCTTGACATATTAAAATTGACAAATTATCTCAGGCAATGTCTGTTAATTAATTTGTCTCATTTCAAAAATAATAAAAAATAGTTATCATTATGTAGATTTGTTTATCTTTTTATTTATTTACCTATAGACTTTAATCTTACGGAAAGTTGAAAAAAAAAAATTTCTAAAAGGCTCCGCACGTGCTGATGATCAATCATATCTAATGAAATCGAAGAGATTTTTTTTAATTAAATACAAATGTGGGAAAAATTAAAGGTCATCAAATTATTATAATGGGTAATAATTAAAAAAAATGTACTTAAAATATAAAGTAAATAGCGCGTAACATTTTGTCATAAACAATTATTAATAACGATATGATCAGCAAAGAAGACGACATGACAACTTTTATGGGAAGAAAGAGAGAAAATTAATAGATGTGGGAAGCGTTGCTAAATCTTAGGATTCAAAACAAAGAAAAGCTTTACAAAAATTTTAGAATTGCAGATAAAATCGCAAAAATGAAAAAAAAAAAAATACTGGCCCCTTTTATTTATTAACCTCGTAAAATTAATTTCACTGAGTTATATGGTCCTCCCCTAGGACATCGTAATGTTAAATAGACCATGTTTTTCCATACGTTTGGGTAACTTTTGGACGTGTCCTAGTACCTTGTGGGCTACTCTTTACACGCGTGCTTGGACTGGTCCTATTATTTGCAGGGTATTTTGTCAATACTAGCATAAATGTGATAGTATGTGTGTGCCCTACAGACTCTGTAGTGAGATTTTTAAAATGTTTTAATGCAGAATCAAAGGATTCTTTAATTTCTATTATATGTATTTGGTCATTCATTGGACAAAAAAAGATATTGCGAACTTTTTATTCATGAAAAATGCCATTTTTGAACCCTTTTTTGACGCGGTTTACCTCACGGGAGATGATTGCTAGAACCAAAATATTTTGGGAATCTTCATAAAACATGTCAATTTTTATGGGGTACAACTTTAACTTTTTTTGTCCATATAAAGTGAGTCGGTCTAATGTACATATATTTATATTTATTATAAAAAATTATGCAAATGTTTATATAAAACGTGTACAGAATTATATGTCTTACAAGAAAACAGTACATATTATTATAAATTTATTTTTTTTTTTTTATTAAAATTTTATTTTTTTACCGTCTCTGCTAAAAAAAACTAGGCACATGCGAATGTTAATTAAGAATTAGTGGCATAGGTTTTTTTTAAAGAAGTTTTTTTTTAAACGATTACAACTGCTACCACAAGCGCGGGCGACAAAGTTACTTCAAAAAAGGCAATAACATAATAATAAAAAAAATTAAATAAAAAAGTTGTTAAAATTTTATTTGCTAAATATATGTATGTATGGGCAAAAGTGCACTTTACGGGGCGTACAAAAAAAAATAAAAAAAATATGCTACCCGATTCAGAATAAAAAAAGAAAAAACCATAATTAAAATTTAAGGGGGCTGAGGCCCGTGGGGCCCTCTGAACCAAAAAAACCGCCCCGCTCACTTAGTGGAATGTGTGGATACTCAAATTAAAGGTAATTGTACAAGAAAAACGAAAATAATAAAATTTAGGGCGGGCGGGACTTTTGGGGCTCTCTGGGTAAAAAAAGTGCCCCCATCCACTCACATCTATGTGTAGGTACTCAAATTAAAGGTAGTTTGCTCACGATTGTAAATATTTTGTTTTATTTTGTATTTTTTAATGTTTTATGTTGGGTTTTAAAAAAAAAAAAATAAATTTTTTTTCCGATGTGCTAAAGAATTCTTTTCTGCGTAAACGGCCTTCGGCCGGGCGCATATATTTTCTCCTCTATGGAATAAAAAAACCGTCTTCGCTAACTAAAGCTTCTCTGCATAGCCGGCCTTTGGCCGGGCGCAAGGATTTTATGCTCTATGGCATAACAAAGACCGGCTTCGCTAACTAAAGCATCTCTGCATAGCCGGTCTTCGGCCGGGCGTAAGGATTTTATCCTCTATGGTATAACAAATACCGGCTTCGCTAACTAAAGCTTCTCTGCATAGCCGGCCTTCGGCCGGTCGCAAGGATTTTCTCCTCTATGATATAACAAACACCGGCTTCGCTAACTAAAGCTTTTCTGCACCTAAAAGATACTTAAATTAACCTAGAGAGGAAAATAATATTCGAACACAAAAACAAAATACATATTTGCAATCGTAAGCAAATTACCTTTAATTTGAGTACCCACACATATCACAAAGTGGGCGGGGCAGTTTTTTGGGTCCAGAGGGCACCACGGGCCTCAGCCCCCTTAAATTTTAATTATGGTTTTTTTCTTTTTTTATTCTGAATCGGGTAGCATATTTTTTTTATTTTTTTTTCGTACGCCCCGTAAAGTGCACTTCAGCCGTATGTATGTATTAAGAGAATGTGGTTTTATTCAATATTCAAATTTGTACATCTTAATTTTCTTACGAATCTTTATATTAAAAACTGAACTACACGACACAGAAATAAATAAATAATTAATAAGTAAAATACAACACAAACACCGAATAAAAGTCAAACTTAATGTAAATATCACAGAACTATAACTAATTATAATCATTAACTATTGCAGCGGAGTATTGCAGTTTTGTATTGTCCTTGTCTTCTTTCGTATTCATTGTATTTTTGATTTTCTCTTGGATTCGTAAGCTTTTGAGAGTGTAACGTTTGTTCTCTCTCCGCTCTCTGTCTAATATTTTTATATTGTCGAAGTTCATGTTGTGATTGCACTCTTTTACATGCAGAGATAGTGCCATCGCTATTTTGCCTTTTTTGACGTCTGTTTTGTGTTCATGAATTCTCTTCTCTAACCTTCTTTTTGTTGTTCATTGGACCCGATTTTTCGGAAACGACGAATAAGTTGCGGGTTAATGTGAATTAAATTATAAATATGTATGCATATTATTAAAAAGAGAAAATTATTATAAAGAGAAAATTAACCAAAAGCACCAATATTTTCCGGTTTTAACTCTTTAGAGTACTCTGCAAATATATCCCGTGTTGACCCATTAAAAAGTAGCCCATATTTAAATCCGGGCCATATGCAATCTGTGTACCAAATTTATCTAAAAGTGAGAGTACAAAAAGTAAAAATTTTTCGCGTTTTTAATTTTTAAAATGTACCCAATATTTTAATCAAGGCCATATGCTATCCGCCTACCAAATTTCATCAAAAACCATTAAGCGGGTTTCGCGTAATAAATTCACTGATTCACATTCATACAAACTTTCACATATATAATCACCCTATTTATAATATTTAAACAAAAATTTGTACATTTGCAAAAAAATATGCCAACCGCGATAGACTTTTTTGTAATAGATTTGTAAAAAGTGTCATATTTGTTGTCGTTTTTGCTAACCACGAAACCATTTTTTAAAAACGACCTTCTTTCGCCAAAAAAAACGTCAACCACGATAAGGGTGAATTAAGTAGTATAAATCAAGAATAAAAACTTTTTAATCTATTCGCGCTTAACAGTTACTTTAAGTGCTGGTTCACACTCTTCAAGTTTAAGCCGCCAAGTCTTGAGTTTTTAGGAGAGAGAGGAAAATAAATGGCATTCTATTTTCCCTTCTTTTCTTTAAGCTCAAGACTTGACGGCTAAAACTTGAAGAGTGTGAACCATCACTTAGACGCCCCCTTGTAGCGGGATTTCTCTCTCTTTATATTAAGGCATATCATCTCCCGAAATCATTTGGATCAAGTAAAGAGGCTCCAAATTCCTCCGTATGGGGAGGAGACGTGAATGCTTATAGCTTACATCTTTGTGCAAAATTAGGTTCACATCGAAGCAAGCTTCCTATTTTTGCCCACAAATACACTTTCTCTTTCATTGTGGTTTGCCGTCGTAAGTTTCAATTCTAATCCTATTTTTAAAGTTGGTATCAGGGATGATAAATGAGAAAACCAATATCGTACCAACGAACTTTTAAAATCGTACTTTTTCGGTCCCAATAGTACTTAATCTTTTTTTATAAAAGGTACTCAAAATCCATTTGTACATTAATTATACATAATAATAGGGTGGGTAAAACTTTTTCGCGTCAAAAGCACATCGCGATTCTTGTTCTATAAGTCATACCAAGAAACTTTGCCAAAGAAACCATACGTCAAAAAATAATTTCGTGCCCCGGATTTTTCAAAATAGTTAGATTTCCAAAATATTCAAGAATAGAGGCAAAAATATTGTATTTGATCTAGCCAGACCTGTTTCATGCGGTTTTTAGAGTCGAGAAATCCATCAATTTTTATTATTGATTGCCACCAGAGAGCGTTTTCATAATTTTTTTTAGAATTGATCGTCTTTTTTGTGGAAAATTGACGAATATTTCTCAAAATGCAAACTCGAGTTTTAAAAGAAAATAAAATTTTTACGCGTTCTAAAAATATGTGCATACGAACATCTTCTGATTGCATTTCCAAATTTAATATGAATACCATCTTGTTGAAGAATATTTGAAACTATTATTGAGATGAATTCGTCTCTTCTACAATGTAGAACTTTTGCAGAAGTGGTTTTCTATATCTTTTAAAAACTTGTCAATATCACCAGAAAATGCACGCTTTTATGCTGCCGCTGATCTAAATTTAGAATGTGGCATAAGCAATCGTTCAATAAACAAGTGTTTGGTGCAAATGGTCTTGCAAAAGAGCAAATGCAAAATATCAAAGCTGTTTTGATAAATCCAACAATAAATTCATTGGACAGTAAATACGAGTTGCTATGTAATATTAATTATAAATATGTAGGCTTTAAAAATTTGGAAAAAGTACCAAATGAGTCACGGGGGTACCAGCGTACTTTTTAGTTTCTAATTGTACCAAAAAAGGTACAATTGTACCAACTTTTTCAACCCTGGTTGGTATATATTTACCAAAACCAGTTTTATTTTATTTTTTTTAAATTTTATTGCACACAAGCCTTTTTTCCGGACTACTTCTTAGCCACACAAGTAAAAATTGCAAAAAAAAAACAAACAAAAATAACTTTGTAATGCACATAACCTTGACTTTGAACATGATTTAAAATGAAATGTTGAAAAAAATGATAAATGTAGTCTTGGGGTTCTTTAACAACATGAAGGAAAAAATACTTTAAAAGCAAACTAGTTGGGAAAATGAAGGAATTTTTTAAATGGTATTTGAAAAGAGAATTCGTACTGGACAAAATTATTGTTGCAAAAAAATCGTGCAAGATAAAAAAAGACAACTCAAATCGCTTAGTACTAAATGTCAGCATTGGGCAATGGTGCAATGACCCTTCAAATGGGCAAGTAATCACATATATGTATATTCACACCAACATAGATGATGGGCTACTATCTGTTTGTGCTGATGTGTGTAACGCAAAAAGTTTTTGTCCTAGACCCTCCTTTAAGTATATATGTATGTAGGTCTAATATAGATCTAAAGATGACTGTTCGCTGGTTCGGCTGGCTGTCCATGTAAACCTAGTGCACAAAGAACTTATATACAGTCAAATCCCGATAATTCGTACCCCGATAAATCGTAATTCCCGATAATTCGTAATAAACTGTCGGTCCCTTGAAAAAATCTCGTTAATTCGTAAAATTTCCATACATTTTGGTCCCCTCGCTAATTCGTAATTTTTTTGCAAATAAAATCTTCTTTACCTCTTATAAATCGTAATTGTTTGCTAACTACCACTTATAATTCGTAATAAAAACAACAAAAACATGGAAAGAATGATTTTTTGTTTACCACTATTTTATTTCTGCGTGGATTTTTGCTTGTGTGTGGATTTATTTTCTTAAGATCAGATTGTTACATGAATAATTTTTATAAATTTTATTTTTAACCATTGTTTTTTATGTTTTTTGTATCGTTTTAGTAAATAAATTGAAAAACCCCGTTTATTCGTATTTATTTTATTTAAACCCCGATAAATCGAAACCCCGCTAAATCGAAAACCCCTATAATTCGTAAGAAATAGCCGGTCCCTTGCGATTACGAATTATCGGGATTCTACTGTATCAATCTTAACCTGATAACATAATTTTGTTTCGGAAGATCCATGATTGGCCATGGATCCTGTAAATACTGTACTGTAGGGTATCAGGTCAGACTTTCTAACTTGGCTTTTTTTCATTTTATATGCCAACAGAGATAAAAACGTGTTTTGAAAACGAAATGTTAGCATGTTTCACAGAAAATATGTAACTTTAATTTTACATGCAAATTACTGTGAGATTTTTATATGAAAATATTATATAATATTTAAGTGTTTCGATATGTTCTTAGCTATTATTGATGCTGTTTAGGGCATTTAAATGACTTGTTAAGGTAATTTTAACAAATAATAATAATTTGAAATTGTAACTACACAAAATTAAGTGAAATTTTAAAAATACACTGGGTTACCAATGGCAAAAGTAAAAAAAAAATACGTCTGCAAATTCTTTTTTACATCAAAATAAACGCCATATTACATGCGTCCACTTTAAATCCTGTTTAGTTTAAACTTTATATCTTTCTAAAAATATCGTTAAAATCTGTTTTGTTTTCCAAATATATAAAGGGAGGTCCAACCAAAACGCAAGATGTTAATTGTAAATAAAACAAAAATTTTCATAGAATTATCTTAATATTTTTTATTGTTATAGAACAGTGATAACCACTCCATAGACTCGCGAGCCAGTCAATAAACTTTTTTTTCACACAGACACGGTCGGCAATTCACATGTATATTACAACTTTGTTCGTTTCAAAACATCAGACTATCATCAGTCTCTGCGACCGCACACAAGCACATAATATCTTTGTGTGCGTGCGTTCGGGACTTTCTTAGTTCGGGGCTTGGTTATCACTGTTATAGAAGGTTCTATGATAATTATATGCGAAACAAAATATCAGCCAAATACTCGCCACGGCTTCCGTGGCATACATATTTTCAATATTTCTAAGACATACAGCCATGTTCTGACAATCGCACGATTTGAAATCGCAAAACGCTAGATTTATTTTATGGTGTTCGTGCGTTTTGCTAGCGATCTGCCATAGTTTCTTAAAGCTTCCTTAAGTATTCTTTTGAAGTTTGGAGTCACCATATTTCTTGTGATTGCGATTTACAGTAAACGTATTATGCAATTTCAAGACAAATCGCCAATGTTAAGCGTTTTCCAATTAATACGCCACGACATAAGATAACACGGCCATTTAATTTCTCGCGCAAAGGAGCCATTGTTTCGTAGGCTGTGTGGCATTATCCTGTTGGAATGACATATCGTCCAGGTTGATATTCTCAATTTCTGGACACAAGAAGTCCGTTATCATTTCGCGATAGCGAACACCATTCACGGTAACTGCTTGGCCGACCTCATTTTGAAGAAGTACGACCCGATGATGTTCATAAACCGCACCAAACAGGTGTTTTCACATTTTCTACAGACCCGGTTTGCTGAAACTTGGGCACAATTCTCCAGATTGTGGACACATTTGTTCGATAATGCTGACCAAAAAAATCACGAAGTGCTCGAAATGCATTTTGATTTGAACGCCCATTTTCATTGAATTTGGCATACACTGAAACAAAGAAATGTCAATTTAAGTTTGGCGAAAAACTTGACGTTAAGGTGTGACCTACAATTAACATCGTGCATTATGGTTGGACCACCCTTAATTTAAACTTTTATCTTAAACTTTAACTTCGACTTTCAATTTCATTTGTTATTAAATATATAGCCTCGTGCTCCCAGACCCATATTCCGCGCATAAGTCCCTACCACCCAGGGACCCGTCATGATCGATATCACTGTTCAAATCTGGTTTCTACCGAAACCAAGTAGCACGCGAGTTCTCGCCGCGTATTAGCCAGACCATATAATCCTAGCCATCAAGCTGGTATTCTCACCCTGCCATCTTTCCTGAGGCCTTCTGTAAAAGGTTAATTATTCAGCGTGGTCCAACCATAACGCACGATGTTATCTATTTATATAAAAAAGGATGTGTGTATGTATTAGGGTATTCATTTAACCGGGCTTTTGATTTAATCGGTTAATCGCTCGATTAATTAACCGAGGTTTTTGTATAATCGGTTAATTTTGTTATTGATCGGTTAACCGATTAATAAAGTTTTTTTATAAATTAGGTACTTTCAATGAATATAAATGAAAAATTATTTATTATTTGCAGTTTTGTAGTAAAAAATAAACAATAACATAACAACACGTGAACTAAAACGAGCAAAAAAAAATAATTTATAACTTTGTAATAAATATTTTTTAATTAATACATATTCGGCCACGTTCTGTAAATCGAAATCACGTGAAATTAAAATCGATGGAGATTTCAAGTTCAATTTTTTTAAATGAACGTAGCTCTTCCAGATTTCAAAAGTAGTTTTGGTAAAGATATGTGGTCTTCAAAGTATTTGGTAATGAAAAAGAAATATTTGTATCAATTTTAAACACAGGATAGAATTAAAAACTTGTTCGATTTCTATTTCACGCGATTTCGATTTCCAGAACAAGGCCGATTATGTATTTATTAAAAAGTAAACTCTGATATCATTTTATTAGTTATTTAAATAGTTTAAGAAATTCTTATAAAATAATCTTTTAGATAAATAATTTGGTTAAAATGTATTACATTTAAGCGACTCTTTTCTTTGGTTTTGATAAATTTTTACTTGTAAAAATTTCTTTCACTTATCGTAGATATTGGAGAAATCGAAAGCAACCCATAATACAGAATATCTAAATTCTGTCTTTTTTCTGGATTTCTCTAAACATATAAAATCTTCGATTATGCCATTTAAATCCTGTTTTATTTTTAACACTTCTAATTGTTTGGGTTAATTCTGTTGTTGCGTTTGCGTCCTGGCAAAGCACAGCACCGAACATTCTGCAAAAAAAGTTATTTTCCGAATTCCGTAATTAATGTTTTTGTACTGTATTTTAAAAATGTATTTATAGCAGAAATATATTGTATAAAAAAAATAATTCTAATTGGTGCACTTTGGCAACTTTTTTGGTGACTGTAGAATGAATGTATTTAAAAAAGGGAGTTGCTTTGCGACCTACTTTTTGGAACTCACCTATTGCTTAAAACACAAAAAATATGGTTTAATGCTACAAAAAATTATAATTTTTATTACAACGTTTAAACGGTTAATCGACTGAAATTAACCGGTTTAATCGTTAATCGAAAAAAGCCAATTTTAAATTAACCGATCAGTTAATCGGGTAGTAATTAATCGGTTAACCGATTAACGGTTAACCGAATGAATACCCTAGTATGTATGTATGTAACGTATGGACTCCAAAACGGCTGGGCCGATTTTGATGAAATTTTCAGGGAATCTTCAGAATTTTCAGGCGGGTGACACTGTGAAGTCTGATTTTTGATTTTCGGTCTGCGGGCGGAGAGGCGTGGCAAAATCCAATTTTCATATTGCACCACGAATGACATCAATATAATTTGGAAGATTTTTTCTTTAAAAAGATCGCCATGGTCCAACTTAGATTTATACGAAAAGAAAATTTTGCCCCACCCACTTTTACGCCCACTTTTTTCGAATTACCTAAAATCAGAAAACGGCTCCATCGATTTGACAAATTTTTCTTTTAAATGTTCGTATCTTTTTAACGGATTTTAAAAATCGAACGCAAACATTATTCCTAATTTGGACAGGATAATGTCTGTCGGGTCAGCTAGTTATAAATAAAACAAAAAGTTTTCATAGAATTATATTAATACTTTTTATTGTAATAGAAGGATATATGACAATTATGTGTGAGACAAAATATCGGCCAAATGCTCACCACGGCTTCGGTAGGATACCTCTGTCCGATGGTCCATATTTTCAATGGCTCTGAGACATAATTGAGGTTCAATGTGCTTAATGTGCCTAGTTATCTAATCCTTTACCTCTTGAATTGTTCTTGGTTAATTGACGTACACTTTTAATTTTAAATATTACCAAAGAAAGAAGGCCAAAGGTGTAAATAACATGATCGTAGCGACCAATTAACTTGGACATTAAATTTCTCGCGCAAAAGAGTCATTGTTTTGTTGGCCTGACATATTCTGATAGAATTTCTTAACGCCCAGGTCCATATCCTCAATTTCTGGCAACAAGAAATCCGTTATTAGCTCACGATAGCGAACACCATTCACAGTAACTGCTTGGCATACCTCATTTTCGAAGAAGTACGGCTGGTGATGCCGCCTGGCCATAAACCGCACCAAACATGCATGCACAGTAGAGTGGGTCAAATAATTTTTTTCTTCTCGTATCGTCTTCTAATAGCGCAAATATGTTGTATTTTTGTCTGCATTACCCCTGTAAAATTGTTGTGATCTCAGTATTAACTTTCGATGAATAAAAGGCAAGACGTTTTATAAAAAACAATTAAATATTTATTTAACAATAAAAATATTTCGAAACGCTTTCATATACAATTATTTTTAAACTGAAAATTTTTGACAAAATTTTCTGAAACTTATTTTTCCGATTGCTTTGATTTCAACACCCCCTCTCAATCAGATAATCCGATAACATTTCTAAAGTTTTGAAAACGAGATGTATCTGTGGCTTTAGTAAAAATATCTGCTAACTGTTCACTTGTTCCAATATGCTCTATCTTAATTTTATTACTAACCACACTGTCACGAACGAAATGATGTGTTATATCAATATGCTTTGCACGTTTACTTTCCAAATTTGTTGCCATTCCAATACAACTACGATTGTCTTCATACAATATAACTGGTTTATCTTCCTGCATGATATCGAGATCATGAAGTATTCCTTTTAACCAAATAGCTTCCGTAGTAGCCAAACTCAGAGCCATATATTCAGCTTCACTAGAAGATTTTGCTACAGTTTGTTGTTTTTTGCTGCACCATGAAACAGTACATCCAAAAACTTTAAAAACATATCCGCTCACTGATTTTCGATCAGTTGCATCTGATGCCCAATCAGCATCAACAAACCCAATAATGGGTTCATTATTTGTGACTTTAAAATGTAGCTTCATCAACGATGTTCCCTTTAAATATCGCACAATTCGTTTTAAATGCTGCCAATGAATTTCATTTGGATTTTGCTGGAACCTTCCCATATAGCCAACAGGATAGCAAATGTCAGGTCGAGAACATAACATTATGTACATTAAACTACCAATTAGTTCTCTATAAGGTTGGCTGCATTCTGATTTTAGGTTTTTAGTTAATTGCAATCCTTTTTCCATTGGACTTTTAACTGGATTGCATTCAACCATTCCAAACTTTGATAATATTTTTTCAATACCTGCATTTTGCGAAATTAAAACTTCTTTTCCCTTATGTTGGATCTTCATGCCAAGAAAAAATTTAAGAACTCCACAATCAGTCATCTCAAAACGTTTTGATAAATCTTTCTTTAACTTTTCAATACTTGTTAATCTACTACCAGCAATAAGTAGATCATCAACATACATTATAATAATAAGATCATCATTATGGTTTTTATTTTGTTTTGTATAAAGGCAATAATCATGTTTGGATCTTTTAAATCCCAGTGAAAGGATAAAATTGTTAAATTTCATATTCCAACATCTTGGAGCTTGTTTTAAACCATACAAGGATTTATTTAATTTACAAGCCATTCTATCATTTGCTTGAACTCCCTCTGGTATTTTCATGAACACGTCTTCTTGCAGATCACCATGTAGAAACGCAGTCTTTACATCTAAATGATGAAAAATATATTTACGATGCAAACCAACAGCTAACACTACACGTATTGTTGTCAATTTAGCTACAGGTGCATACGTTTCAAAGAAATCAATACCTTGCTTTTGTTGAAAGCCTTTTGCAACCAGTCGAGCTTTATATTTTGTTGGATTGCCATTTTCATCTAATTTAATACAAAAAACCCATTTAGAATTTAAAAGTTTAATATTTTTAGGAGCTTCTACGATTTTCCAGACTTGATTTTTGTCCATGGACTTGAGTTCTTCAGATACTGCTTGCAACCACTTATCAGCATCATCAACAAGTTTAATATCACGATATGTTTCTGGAATTGTTTTGTTTGTAACAGCAACTTCAAACCCAGTTATATAATTTAGTAGTTTTCTAGGCGCGTATCTTTCTCGATTACTACGACGGACTGGAACAGCTGCATCAGAGAAAGTTTCATCATCTTCAGTTAGATCTACATCATCATTATTAACTACAACTCTGTTATCAGTATTTAATTCATCTACAGTTTCATCTTCGCTGATGTCAGTTCTTGCTACTGCAACTTCATTTTCGTCATATATTGATTCAGTTATAGATACAGCACCATCACATTCATTTTCCCCCTCTTGCTCATGTCTTCTTTTAACAGTAACAACATCATTTAAAGTTCCATTGTTTAATTGCATGAAAGGAAAAATGTTTTCTTCAAATTTTACGTCTCTTGCAATTATAACTTTTTGTTTTTCCATGTCCCAAAGACGATAACCATTGGGAGCATATCCAACCATTACACACTTTTTACTTCTTGCATCAAGCTTTTTGCGACACTGACGTGGAATCCAGGCATATGCTTTACAACCAAAAACTTTAATTTTTTTAAATGTTGGCTTGACACCTAACCACATCTCTGCGGGGGTCCTAAAATTATCAAGACATCTTGTCGGACAACGATTAATTAAATATACAGCCGTCAAAGCAGCTTCAGACCACAACGCTTTCGGAGCATGAGACTGAATTAACATTGTTCTTATCTTCTCTGTTATTGTGCGGTTAAACCTCTCCGCAACTCCATTTTGTTGAGGAGTGTACGGCACTGTCGGTTCTACTTGTATACCTTTGTTTTTGTACCACTCATGTTGTAGTTTAGATAAGTATTCTGTACCTTGATCAATTGTAAGCTTTGAAATAAAGTTTCCACTAAACATGCTTGTAGCAAGTGCTTCATATTCTTGCAAAGATTTGAAAACGTCAGACTTTTTCTTGATTAGGTATATCATCGCAAAATGTGAAAAGTCGTCTATGAAGCTTACGAAATATTTATATCCGTTCCAAGTAATTGGATCAAAAGGTCCACAAACATCAGAATGTATTCGTTCCAAAACCCTTTTAGCTCTAACACGATTATCATCAAAAGGTTCTCTACACTGCTTACCTTCAACACAAACTTCACAAAAACCAATCGAATTTGATTTCAGACAAAGTCCACTAATAAGATTAGCCTTTTCTATCTTTCGAAGTGTATTTTCACCAATATGCCCAAGTCGACGATGCCATAAGACAACATTATTTACAATATTTAATAATGCAGATGAACTGTCTACATTAACGGTTAGTTCATATAAATTTCCACATAAATTGGCCGTAGCAATTACTTCTTTGTTCTTTAAAATAACCGCTTTATCATGCAAAAACTTTACTACTATATTGGCATTAGTAAGTTTTCTAACTGATAGCAAATTATCACGTAAATCAGGAACATAAAGTACTTCTTTAATCTCAAGTGGTACACCTTTGTTACTTATACCGTTTATTTCACCATATTGTTTTGCTATTATAAATTCCTTGTTTTTAGCTACATTAATTTCAACTGGATTTTTCATCTCCTTTATATATTTAAAACACCATTTTTCATTTGACATATGATCACTTGCTCCAGAATCTAACTTGAAAATAATATGTTTGCTGGTATCATTACACTTTTGTTTTAGTTTACTGTTAACCATGAAGCAAACACTTTTATTTTTAACCATTTGTACTTCAGAATTTTTACAATCACGGGCCTGATGACCAAATTTGTTGCAATTAAAGCATTTACCATTGAACTTCTTGAACTTTCTGGACTTCTTGCCAACAAAAGCAGTTTTCTGTTTAATATCTTCTTCATTTCGGTCAGATATTTTTGCTTCCTCTGACATTAACCTCTCTTTAACTAAATTAAACGTTAGCTTACCCTCTTCAACATTTTGCAGTGCAGTTACCAATGGATCAAATTTTTCTGGGAGGGTTAAAAACAATTGTGCTAATAAATCCGATTCTTCAATGGTAGCGCCGGTCATCTTCAATTGTCGTATCAAGTTTTCAAATGCCATTATGTGGGCAATCACACAATCACCTTCGTTCATACGCATCCTTGATAATTTTTTACGCAATAAAAGTTGATTCACCAACGATTTCTTTGCAAACACAGATTGTAAGCTATCCCACATATCTTTTGCCGTATTCTTTTCGCGAACATAACACAAACAATCTGAATGTAGAAATCCAACCAACCGATCTTTTGCTTTCTTATCGTTCTTCATAAAATTGCCATTCAGTCCTGCATCTAAGGGTGGATTGCCGGTTAGAACTTCCAATAATCCCAAAGAATCCAAATGCAATTTTACGCGAAACTGCCAATCATCGAAACCCGAGCCATTAAACTGCGGAATACCATGAGATTCTTTTGAGTCGCCCATAACCTGTTGTGATCTCAGTATTAACTTTCGATGAATAAAAGGCAAGACGTTTTATAAAAAACAATTAAATATTTATTTAACAATAAAAATATTTCGAAACGATTTCATATACAATTATTTTCAAACTGAAAATTTTTGACAAAATTTTCTGAAACTTATTTTTCCGATTGCTTTGATTTCAACAAAAATATTATAAATTTTTTTAGAGTAAGGGCCCGCGCTTTGACCTTCAATTTTGTTAAATTTTGAATATAACAACATAGTATTGCATGACAGAAAAACATACTACTGTATTCTTACGACTTTTAAGTTCGTGAAAATAGTGTCAGAAGCATCCATGACTCTATGAGATAAAAAAATCAAGAGAAGGTTTAATATAGACGAAACTTGAATCAAAACGAGAGATGCCCAGATTTGACAGTAAACAAGATTTTGTGACCAAAAAATTATTTTATTGGTTTTATGTTGTATTAGAACCAAAGTTTTAGTTTTTTTAAGTTTAATTAAAAATGTTTTCAGTTCTAATTAAAAATAATTGAAAGTAAATAAAATATTAAAATTTAAAAAATGGCTTTTTTCAACAATACTTAATTCTTAGGCGCTTCGGCGCGGGCCAAAGATGTTACTTTTTTCATTTCTTTTTGCAATTTTTATTTGTTTTAAAGTAAGACAAAAACATATTACTATTAGAATATTATTCGAGAACTTTTATTTTTTTCTCATACATCAGTGACCCACCCACCCTTATGCAGAGGCGTTTTCACAATTCTCCCGATTGTGGACACATTTGATCGATTATGCTGACCAAAAAATCAAATTGTGCACGAAATGTATTTTTATTTGAACGCCCATTTTTGTAAAAGGCAATCTTAACGCGCTGCTCAATGCAGTACCTCTCCATGTTTGAATTTGGCACTGATACAAAGAAATGTCAAATTAAGTTGGACAAAAATTTGGCGTTCTGTGCGACTCACAATTAACATCGTGCACTATGGTTGGACCATCCTTAATTAATAATAAACCTTAAAATTCGATAATATAATATAAAAACTATAACTAAACGTTTTTTCACTAGCATAAATTTTCGTTTCGAAAATTATTATACAGCCATGTCACAGAGTACAATTCCGTTCGGAAACGGAATTCATTCCGTATTTTGGTGCTTCAGAAAATGACGAAAAAATGTTTCGGAATGAAACCATTTTTGTTTTCATGAACGGTATGGGAGTTGTCTGTATCTGAAGGGCCAGAAAACTCTCAAAATACACTTTCCATCAACAAACAAATATGTTTTCTTCAATTCCGAACGGAATCATTCCGAACGGAATTGTACTCTGTGACATGGCCCATAATTTAATTTTCAATATTGGTGAAACACGTGAATGTAGTTTTTTAATACATACCTTTTTTTGACTTATATCCTACAAACTAAAAAATATTTCGCAAAAAGTGGCGTATACGACAAAATTGTAAAATTTTTGCGGACAAGACAATGGCTATAACTTAAAATTTGTTTCCATGACTTTGGATATAGGTATTTACATAAATCGATAAAGAACTTCAAACAGATTATCTGACAAAAATATTGGACGACTTTTTTCATGTACATTTTTGTGTATGAATTTTTGAACCTTAAGGTATACGACAAGATAACTTCGACACGACGATCTGGCAGCCATAAAGGGACCTTTATGACCCGTTCCTCGATGAGGAAACCTTCATCTACCATGCCGCCCCTCTTAGAGCCATCAGTATAGACCCTTATGGCCGGCTCGAGAGGTCGCGTATCATCGAAAAGCTTATCACTATTACCATAATGAGCTGTTAACAAAGCACCAAAAAAATTGGAGAAATTATTAAAAAAATAAATAAAAAATGGAATATGATTTTTATTTCGCACTTTCTCGGGAATCCAAAAAGTGCGAGAAAAAAGAAACTTGAATTAAAACCTATTTAAAAAATTTTAATGAAATCAATTTTTAGCTTACATTTGACACCCAGAAAATTCTATTTGATATCCTGTTTTTTAAATCTGTTCTGTAACTTATTATTGTAGCAATAGGCCAATATAATCTGTTAAATCGCACTTCATATAAAATGTTTAATATTTATTGTAGCTAAATAAAAATAGTAATTATTACTATAATTAAATAGCTTAAGTAAATAATTTCAAAAAAATTTAAATATACATATGTATGTCTTAAAAGTAGGAATAACAAGAAAAAATTTTAGTTTGTTTATATTTTTTTTTTTATTAAAATTTTTAAGATTAAAACAAATTTAAACATCTTTGTGTATGACAAACGAGATTCCTATGAGTCGATTACGGATAGCAACACAACTGAAGTGGAGTAATCGAAACATTATTATACATATCGTCGGCTTAGAGTGCAAACCTGCTAAATCCACTTTTTAAGTAAATTGAGATTTTAATACCGTACGGTAGAGAAAGATATGCCTCGTCGACCAGCATGTAGTTTTTCTTCAGTTTGAGTCCTGAAGTGTGTCAAATCAACAATATTTTTGGTTTTCCTCTTAAGCAGCAAATAGGAAAATAAAAAGTTTTTTGTCTCTCTTGTAAAATTTGTTAAAAAGGGAGTTAGCATGTTTGCACTCTAAGCCGACGATATGTAAAAATTACATAAAATAATTAAAAAAAATTACAATTAAAAAATACATTATAGGAAAAAAATTTGTTAAAGTAACTGATAAAGTTTATCAAGATATAAATGTTAAGATCATATGAATGTTATTTTTAAAACTACATACTATCTATTAAGGCACATTTAAAATTTTGAAATGTTTATGGTTTTTAATCCAAATTTTGAAATTTTAATCAGGCTAAAGTTAATTGTATTTAATTTTCATTAAATTTTTTTTTATTTAGAATGGAATTATACAACAAGAAACTTATTAAAATTTATTGATAATTTTAAATTCTTGACTAAACTGGGCATAGAACCCAGGTTATCACGGACAGGTTTATTTTATTTGATTATCGCCAACTATTAAGAAAAAGAGATAGAATGTTAGTGAATATGATGTGAATGAATATGTAAATCCATTAATGTTTTTGGTATCATTCAAATTTTTGATTTTAATTTTGACTCTACTCTATATAATTAAATTACAATTCCTCATGAGTTTTAGCATTGCCAGCTGCCACGAATTGAGGGTCTTTTAATTCAAAGGAAGAAGAATCTAAACGTGGTTCTCTTAAATACTCCTTCTCAAGAACACTTTTCAGTTCAGCCCAACCATCAACTGGTGAGGGACTAGTTTGATAATTTTTTATTACCACAGAGTCCTCAGTATCAGAAATATAGCCATAATTGCCAGTATAATGTGTGGGATATAAAAGTAAAGGACTTGCACTAAAAGCCAAAAGATCTCGTTTAGGAAAAGCCTTAGCCCAGGTCTTATTGGGATGACTATTAAACATAACAGGCAAAAATTCATCTACAGGTAAAAGTTTTTCTAAAGGTTTGGCATTTAATAATTTCTGGGCTCCTTTTAAGGAAAGAACATAACCTATAGCCCAATAGGAATAGCCAACATGTACTAAATTCTCAGTGTTAGTCACTAAGTGATTAGACTCTTTCTTTAAACTCTTGCGACCAAAGTATCTATAAAAAAAAAAAAACAATTAAAAAAAATTTCATCCAGATAATAAAAAAATTTCCACTGAACGAACACTTACACTAAATCATATTCTATAACATTGCGTATCTGTTCCATCACTGACTCCGCCTTATCATTAAAATAAGGCTCAAACCTTATATCATCTTCCATGACTAAAACCTGCTCTTGTTGCTTCTCTACAATTTTCTCCCAGATTTTATAGTGACTAAGAAAACAACCAATTTCACCCATAGTCATTTGGCGATGATGATAGGGATCTTCGTAACCGGGAAGCAATTTAACGCCCATTTCTCTTAATAAACTGTGATTCACTTTTCTGTATAGAATTAAATCCATTAGTATAGTTTAATAGTATATTTCAGAAATATATTTTAGAACTTACTTTCCATCAACAGCTGGGAAATGTTCCACATCCAAGCCTAAGACCTCAAAAAGATTTTCCATTTTCTTTCGGCGTTCTGGACGACGTGCCAAATTGATCATGTAAATGTGATCTAAAGAAATCTTGTGTCTAATATAAATTTTTTTATTGAAACAAATTTTTATAGATATATTCTCTAAATAAATTTATATATAATTTTTATAATTTTTACTTCACATTTACTTTAACAAAAGTATTTTGCTAAAAATAAACTTTACCATAAATTACTAGTATCTGACTGATCACACTTTTTCAAAAAGAGCCTGAGCGAAATGTGATTTTTTTGTTTTATTTTTTCATTAAAGACCAACATTTTAAACAAAACTTAGCTGTTCCGTCAAAATTTTGCATACAAACTTGGCATTGGCGGCACAAATCTGTTTTCACTAAACTAAACCTAGTTTAACTGAGATCTCAAAAACCCAGCCTAAATATGATACCTTTAAATCCCTCCCTAATGTCTGGTTAAATTTTCAAAACTCTCTATATAACTTGACATTTCCTTTTTAAAAAACTTTCTTAATCGATTTTCTTATAATTTAGTTTTTTTTTTTAACTTAGCGGTGTTAACAACTCATATGAAAAAGCTTATGTTAAGCTTTATAATTTTAAGATATAAAGAAAAGCTGCTACATTTCTTAAAGATCTAAAAATATTTATAAGCTTTTGTATGAATTGTTTTTCAAGTTTTATGTCTCAAACTTAAAAAAATTTATGCTTTTTAGCTACATCTTTACTAAATAAAAGTTTCGATATGGGCATATCCGTCAAAAGGTCCACCGTGACCGAAAATTTAAAAGTTATTAAAGCTGAATATTTTACGATATTGTTATAGAGAAATATTTAGATTTTACTAATTTTATAAATTTACCCATAAATTTGTTAACTTAGATGAACAATCAGACTGCAAAGTTGTGCAAACGTAATTTTTATTTTTGAGAATGTTTTATTGTATGTTTTCTTAAATATTATCTTCCTGAAAAGAGGTGATATTTGATAAAAATTATTCCAAAAAAATTTTCTTACATGGTCTGTAATCTTAGGAAGAGTTCAAAGAGCAATATGTTATTCGGATTAACGGTAAATTTTTATTTTGTTTGAATCATTATTCAGTTCAATTATTATGGAAAAATTTCACGTTCGAAATGTCACGTATCGAAACAGATTTTGGCTTAAAAAAAAAATACAGAAGATTTTGGAATCAAACCAAAGACATTTTAATGTTACATTGCTACGTAAAATTCTCAAAGTAGTTTGACTAAAAAATTGTGCCAGGTTTCGCTTAATTACGCCTTTTTATACATGGCCACAAAAACTACTTCTATTTTTTCACGTTCGAACCGCTACTTCTTTTGCCATTATCTTTGGCCTAGAATCGCGCCCTCCATAAACTTTAGCATAGATAACAGTGCTTTCTTAGTGCTATTATTTAAGGGTTAAGAGAACGTAAAAATATTTGTTGTTTAACATGTTATTGCATTTTTGATGCGTTCGACTTTTACGTTAAACACTTTGGATTTACCTATATGTATGTTTGTTTTTTTATTATACTCACTTTTTCTGCTCCCTTACAAATTTCTTCAAATGCTTATTGACCTCCACTAAAGCCCCTATATTGTGTATAATATTGGCTTGAATATTAGTTAATTGCTTATAATCCTGTTCTATATTATCACCCGGATACAAAGGTTGCAGAATATAACCAAAAGGAATTTCATTAGTGATGAATAAAGGAATCTGTGAGCAATTGGCTGATATTGCAAATACAATAACATCATCAACCGGCCCATCATACAGACGACAGTGTGGACCCAAAGTAGCCATAAATTCCAAACCATTTTTCTGTTGAGCCAGCAACTTATTACGATCAAAGGTGAGATAGTTAGAACCTTTAAAACTCAGACTAACTAATAGAGCACTATGAATCATGGGTACTTGAAAAATACCCTCACGATTGACATTATAAATATCTTTATATAAATCTGTGCGCAAATAGTAATAGTCCGACGACATGCCACACCAAAAATTGGAATACAAGCCTTCGGAAAGTAGCATTGGGGCCACTATGGGTAAACGTAATTCCACCAAATATGTGAGTGTATGGGCCTCGGTTAGTAAGACATCAGCATCTAGATACTAAAGGGAGAAAAAAGATAAGGATATGTTTCTTTAAACTATAAAAGAATGAACGTGTATAAGAAAAAACGAGCATATGATCGTAGATAAGAATTTATGAAACCATAATACTTACAAATATGTAGTCTGCCGAAATTTGCTTAGCATCGCGCAAAGCCTGCTCTTTAAGTGCGATAAGATGTTCAAAACGGGCACTCGGCCAGTCAAATGGCGAACTTTCATTTTGATGACGTTCCGTTGTAGCATCTAATACTTTTTTGACACTATGATACAATGGCTCCGCATTGAAAAGCCATTCATTTAATATTTCAATACTATTATCTGTATTGTAGTCCGAGTAAATCCTAAAACATTCAAAGAATTTCAAAAACATTTTTGCAAACCAAACTTCTGTAAAAATTTTACGCAAACTTACCACAAGGACATACGATTCTTAGGATAATCCTGCCTTTCAAAGTAGCTTAAAAATAAAGGCAAGACATGGGCCTTGTTACGCACCATTAGAGTCACCACTACATTGGGCTCTTCATTGTTCAAGTTTACCGGCAGTAAGTTATGAAATTCCTCCAAAGTTCTTTCGACTAGAGATTCCTCTTGAGCACAAACCCACAATACCAAACTCGATATTAATAAAAACCACAAAATTTTCATTTTTTTTTTTCAATAAAAACTTAATTTTATACAGCAAGTGAAAAAACACTTCTTTACTCGAATCGAAGTCACTGGTGTATGATTTAACTTTTTGAAATATAATTTCATTTATTTTTTTATTCTTTGCTGTTTGCTTTCCCTGCTCGCTGCGTCCTTTTTTTAATTCATTTTCTTCTTCTTTGTTTGTGTAATAATTGTTATTTAGGATTTAGGTAGTGGTTTAAAAATATTCGGCCTTATTTATAAAAAAATCAGGTATACAAAAGGTTTATAAAACGGATTTTATATGAAACTTTGTTTTAAAATAAGGGGGATGGTGTGTTTGTAATGATGCAATCTAACAGGTAGAAATGTAATGAAAATCGATCTTTTTAAAAAAGGTGTTATCACAGGCATCACTTGTGGGTATAATAAGTTACGAAAGATTTTTATATCCATTTCTAAATTACACAGCCACATCACAGAAATCAATTCCGTTCGCAAGTGGAATAAATGCCGTTATTTACTTCTCCATAAACGAAAATTTATTGTAAAGAATCTAAAACAAATTCGATCGGAATTACAGTTCAATTAACATACATATCTATATACATATGTATATAAAAATAAGTTGTCCTACACTCTTTTTTAATTATTTTAATAACTTTTTTTTCATTCATTAACTGAGACACATGGGTCTGCAATCACACTTGTTTCATGTTCGTCCGATTTTCAAACGAGTACATGCGTTGTAAAGGTCTACTTTCACTGATGGTTAAACAAAAAAACATCGAAAAATTTCTACGAATATGCGTTATACGCGCACTTTTATAATGGTTTATCTACCCTATATAAAATTTATTTTTTCCTTATGAGAATTACATTTTATCGGTATAAGGCTCTGCTTGCTCGCGGGCAGGGTTGCTCTAGTTAAATATAAAATTAGGAAAAAAAAAAAGAAAATGTATTAGAAATCAGTTTTTAAAGATACTGAAAACATAATTTTCGGTTCTTTATCGTTTCGTTTTCAAAATCGATCACATACCTGCCGAGGCGAATTAACTATATAAGATGGTGCCAACTGTACAATAAAAACAACTTCAGAAGCAGGAATTGACACAAAATCGGTTTTGCGCAAGCAATATTACGAGCAAATTACAAAATTCGGGTATACTAAGCTTGTCATTCCGTGTGAAACTTTTTTATTATACATACATGTACATCCTTGAGTAATTCTAAGTCAATTTAGCCATGTCTATCTGTCTGTCCGTCTGTTGAAAACACGCTCACTTTCGAAAAACTCAAATGTGAAAAAACTTGGTGTCGAATTGCTTTTAGTTATCCTAAGCAGTTTGGGATTGAAACCCAGAAAAATCGGTTTAGTAGGATCACATCGGTCCATAATTTATCATAGACCCCATATAAACACTACTCCTGGAAAACAGTTTTGTACACCTAAAACCATAATTAATAATGCTATCATAATAGAAATTGGTACGACACAGTTGTATAGGACAAGAAATGAAACTGTGAAATTTCGTGAAGATCGGTCCATAATTTACCCTAGGCCCCATATAAACCCAACTCCCGGAAAACAGTTTAGTACGCCTAAAACCGTAATTAATAATGGCATCAGAATAAAATTAAATACTTCCCAGATTTATAGGACTAGAATTACCTTGTAAAATTTCGTGAAGATCGGTCTATAATTAACCCTAGGCCGATATAAAGCCCACTCTGGTAAATTAATTAAATATTTATTGTGATAACATTTCTTCCAACTTAGTTTCGTATGGCCAGAAAAAATGTTATGTAATTTTCTGATCCATAATTTACCTTAGATGCCATATTTAGCAGCCTTCTGAAATTCACTGTAAACGCTAAAACAAATTTCACCGCTGTTTTAAAATTAATGTTTTTAATACCAGAAATCACTCTGCAGAATTTTGGGAAGATTGTTTCATAACTTACCATGGCTCCAATATAAATTCCCCTCCTGAAAATCATTTAAGTTCGGCTTAAACTGTTACGAATCATGATATTTAACTGAAGATTTTGGGCCAATAATTTAATATATGTATGTCTAAACCGCAACCAATTTTAATGCTGATAAAAGATAAATTAATTATAAGAAAATATATACTAAACAGATCCCACTCCTGAAATATACAAACTGTCGGTGGAGAGTATCAAAGATTCGGCACAGCCGAATATAGCACTCTTAATTGGTTATTTACGTTCTTATTAAAACTTTCAAAAAACATGCTTTGTTTGTAAGCGTTTTTACATTTTCACCCATCAAAAGTAACAACAAGTATATTCGTGTAGTATTGCGGCTACCTGTTACAAGAATGGATTCTACACTAATATGCATTTTTTAGGTGTCAAATGATGTCCTTTTCGTTGTTTTTGTATAATTTACTACCATTACAAATTTAAGGGTCCAAATAGACCTTTGCACTCAACAAAACACCTGCTTAACATTTAGTAGTACAATTCGGGTTTCTTTTAATAGCATTACTTATAAAAAGTCTTTAGCAGATTAAAAAAAAGTTAGTTATACCCGGGATAATTTTTGAAACTGTTTTTCACTTTATCAATTCTGAACCGGTTTGACTAGAATCGGTTGTTAGACAATAAAATAAACAACGTTTTTTTATTTATGTACATACATAGGTATTTTGTTTTTTTTTTGTAAAGACAAACTATTTATATTTTTTTGTAACAAAAGGGAGTTTTTTATTGTATATTTTATTTTTCACTCAAAAAACTAAGTTACAAATCTTCAAGTAATATATGAGGGGTATAGATTCAAATACTCCAAAGTCCACATTTATAGTTTTCGTAATAAATAGTAAAAACCTCTAGCTCAAAGTATATTCATATTTATGTATTGTATATCTGCTATTCAGTAAATAAGAATATGATGGAGATACGACGCAAGTTTCAACCAAATCGATATAGCGGTTTGCTGACAATTATAATAATAAAATTGGACATTTCTGTGTTTCATCTAATCAAATGGAAATTGCTGCTTTTTTAGCATGGGCAAGTACTTAAAAATATCAGTAGTTATAAAATTCTTAAACTTAACAAAGGCTTAGTTTTTTCTTGATTGATTTGGAGGAACTTCATAACAACTTAGCTCCATAATTACGACTAAAGACAAAGTTATAAAAGGAACAATAAAACAAACTGCTTCATATAAAAAAAAAAAAAAATTTGTTATATTTTTAATTTCTTTTTAGTTTTGTTTTGCAAAAAGGAAAAAACTAAAAAAATTGCCTGCATTTTCGAAAATAGTTGAGAGAAAAAGAGCTTAACAAACTGCGATCATTGCAAAAACGACAATGTCCAATGGACATTATTCTTAATTCTTAATTTTTAAACATACTTTTTTATGGGATAAATGTGTTTCTGGTAATGTAATATTCACTAATTGGAAGCATTCAATAAATACAACTAAGAGGTATTATTAGTTACGTTTGTAAAAAAAGTGGACTTTGCAGTCTTTGCATCTATACCCCTCATATGTACATTAAAAAAGAAACAATTTTATAATTTTTGTTTCAAATACTTACATATATTTCACTTGTAGATTTAACTGAACTTTTAGTTTTGAGTAGCAGGGCCCAGAACATCAAAATGATTATTCATTCGGTTGAAAGAAGCCTACGAATCTTTCATTTTGTTTTGTATTATTTTTCTTTTCTAGCCACCCTTTTGCGACTTCATCTAAGTCCTGATGTTTTGATTTGCGTTGGTGTCGAATACTTGAGATGTGCGGATCTGACGTTGCCAATAATACATTAAATAGATCTTAAATTACAAAATTTCGTAATATTTTTCTGGTACTGTGCCCTCTACAAAAACTGTAAAAATTTAGAAAGTATAGTCTAGTTAAGTATATAGGAGTCTAGCCCGACCATTTGATACCTTAACACCGCAGTATACAAAGACACATTTTTATGAACCCGGCAAAAACAAAATTATGTTGCAAAGTTAAGATTCATAGAAAAGTACTTTGTGTCGAATATTTTTTTAATACATATCAATGTCCAAGTATATGAGATTTCTTTGTTTAAAAGCGATTTTGGAGATAGGGTTTATATGGGAACTAAGGCATGTTAGGGACCTACCAGTCGCCATCACATAGTTGCTAATTTAAAAGTTATCGTTGCCAAATTTTGTATCAATACCAACATTTATAAGGAAGTTATGGCACTTAAAGCTACTTTTGGGAGTGGCATTTAAAAAAAATTTGGTAAGACGATTAAAAAAGTAAGGAAGGCCTCGAAAAAAATAAAACTGAACAACTTCCTTTCTCCCTTCTTAAAGAAGGGAGTAATGAATTTGTACTGAATATTTTGGTAATTTATACCTTCAAGAAGGCATACTTCTGAAAGCAAGATATCATACAAAGAGAATCGTTTAAGGCCAGTTTACACGATAATACAATGTATTACGACCTTGCAAAAAATGATATAGAATGAGAAAAATCTCATCATGTAAAAGAAAAATGTGTTGAATAAGAGAGAATACGAATACAAAATCTGACAAGCGGTCGGTAAATGTTTTCTAAGCCATTTTAGAAACTTATACCCTTTGTACACTTGCATACATACATTTCGGAGGAACATATGGAAGATGTTGAAAATGTGAAATACGCGTTCACACTTCAAACATCTAACATCTACTGTCAATAAAAAATTTCACAATTTCTGAAAAAAAACTTTTATTTTTTTTTAAATACTTTTTTCTACAAAAGTGCCAACATTTTAAAATATAATATATATATATTCCTCTTACTCCCACTGGAGCATAGGGCGCCAAGAACAGCTGTTCTCCATCTGACCCGGTTTTGAGCTATATACCAAGATATACCCAGTTGGTTCATTTCGGATTCCGTTGAACGTCTCCATGTTGTGCGTGGCCTGCCGCTTTCTCTGCCATCTTGTTGAAATGGGTTCCATCTAAGAGCTTGTTTAGATACATTAGTGTCATTTCGACGGAGGGTGTGTCCTATCCACTGCCACTTTCGTTTACATATCTCGGTTGCTACTTGTATTTGGTTTGTCTTTGATAGCAACTCGGCATTTGATATTGTCCTAGGCCAAAAGATGCGTAGTATTCTTCTTAGGAAGCGGTTAATAAACGTTTGAAGTCGTCTGATAATGTCACTTGTGACCTTCCAGGTTGTACACTAGACTGGTCGCATCTTGTATGGGATTTTTTTTTTAATTTGATTGTTTGCGCTGCTTAAAATATGAGGTTTGGTGTAAGAAATCATGATCTAATTTTTCAGGTCAATCCGACGGTGCCTAGCCGTGCCGGGTGGGGCCCAAAGTTCCCCATATTATAAAAAAAACATATTTTCTATCAGATCTTTATAGTTATACTAGTTGAAAAGCCGAAAATCAAGTCTGCCAACTTTCAGCTTCCTATGTCCTCAGATGGCTTCAGAAAGTTGCGGAAAGGATAGGACATACATGCAAACATCCTGACATACTAAGAAATTATATATTGTACAGATAGATTAAAGTATTTGCTGTTTAATATTTTAGTATGATACGAACGAAAGATTTTTAACCTAATTCGGGGTCGCTGAATCCAGTGGTGCTAGCCGTTTTTTTAGGTTAGCTTTGGTTTTCGAGATATACCGTTATAGCTATAAATGATTAAAATCTGTTAACAACTTTTGATTTTATGTACTCACAAAAGACGACAAATTTTAATTAAATTAAGAATTTTATTAAACCACCACATCTTTTGTGAATACATAAAATCAAAAGTTGTTAACAGATTTTAATCATTTATAGCTTGTTTTGTTTGCAATGTTGTTTTTTATATGACTGGACATAGGAAGCTGAAATTTGGCAGACTTGAAGTACTTTCTCTGCGGAAGACCGAAACGAAGCCATATTTTTGATTTTCGGCTTTTCAACTAGTATAACTATAAAGATCTGATAGAAAATGTTTTTTTTTATAATATGTTGAACTTTGGGCCCCACCCGGCACGGCTAGGCACCGTCGGATTGAACTGAAAAATTAGATCATGATTTCTTACACCAAACCTCATATTTTAAGCAGCGCAAACAATTAAATTTAAAAAAAAATTGCGACCAGTCTATTGTACACCCATATAGGAGAACCGATTTAACATTCGCCTCGAAAATTCTCAGCTTTGTGGTTTGGCTGATTTTATTACTTTGCCATATTGGGGCTAGTAGTCTAGCGACTACATCGAGTTCGGTTCCTCCATTTTCAGTAATCTCGCATCCTAGATAGCAGAATTGGTCACTTGTCTCAAATGTCTGGTTGTTGATGGTCATGGGAACTGTTGTTGCCCCGATACTTAGCGTTTTTGTTTTGGCTGCATTTATTTTAAGCCCTCTGTATTGCAGCTTTTCCTGAAGCTTTATAGCTGTTTGTCTAAGATCAATAATTTTGTGTGAGAGTAAACAAATATCGTCTGCGTACGCCAGGTGGTTAAGGTAACGATTGTTGATTTCCCATTGTATTCCTTGTCTTTTATTTTCAATGGCGGTACGAACTAAGTCCCCAATGAACTAACTCCCCAAACCCAAAATGAACTAAGTCCCCAAATTTTGGGACGTCGTTCATTTATGGAAAAAACCCGAAAAAGCCAATATGAACTAAGCCCCCAAACAGGTGAACCAAGTCCCTAAACAGAAATGAACTAAGACCCCAATTTCACCAAATTTCCACAAGAGTGAAAAAAGTCCTCTAATGAAAGTGAACTAAGTCCCCAAATGAAAAAAATATAGAAATTGTTTTGGGCCTCCATGGTATAACAAAGACCGGCTTCGCTAACTAAAGCTTCTCTGTATAGTCGGCCTTCGGCCGGGCGCAAGGATTTTCTCCTCTATGGTATAACAAAGACCGGCTTCGCTAACTAAAGCTTCTCTGTATAGCCGGCCTTCGGCCAGGTGCAAGGATTTTCTCCTCTATCGTATAAGAAAGACCGGCTTCGCTAACTAAAGCTTCTCTGTATAGCCGTATAGGACGCAAGGTTTTTCTCCTCTATGGTATAACAAAGACCGGCTTCGCTAACTTAAGCTTCTCTGCATCCTTGCGCCCGGCCGAAGGCCGGCTATACACAGAAGCTTTAGTTAGCGAAGCCGGTCTTTGTTATACCATAGAGGAGAAAATCCTTGCGCACGCCCGAAGGCCGGCTATACAGAGAAGCAAAATTTGTAATTATTGTGGCATCACTGACAAAATGGAAGTTGCTTTAAAAGTTACCATTTCTCAAGTTTTTCCTTTTTTGCAAGCCTTATTTTGCTTAATATTACTAAAATTATTAAACAAAATGAATTAGAAATACATTTTGGTGTTATCTTTGAAAATGTTGGCACTTTTGTAGAAAAAAAGTATTTAAAAAAATAAAAGTTTTTTTCAGAAATGGTGACATTTATTATTGATAGTAGATGTTAGATGTTTCAAGTGTGAACGCGTATTTCACATTTTCAACATCTTTCATGCGTTCCTCAGAAATGTATGCAAGTGTACAAAGGGTATAAGGATGTTGAAAAATTTTGATTTTTAGTCCTATGTATTTCTTATGGGAAAATTCCAACATCTTCGCAAATTAATGTTAAATGTTGACAAGTGTGAAAAGGCTTTTAGCCCTATGTATTTCTTATGGGAAAATTCCAACATCTTCGTAAATTGATGTTAAATGTTAAATGTTGACAAGTGTGAAAAGGCTATTATGTATTCTCATCACACCAGAGGTGTATTTTAAAAGAATATATTGAAGGTGGTAACATTTTTATACAATTACAAAATCAACTAAAATCATGTTGTTTTTGTAAAAATTTAAAACTGCAACCATCTGCTTTTTTGTTATTATTTTTTATTTTACTTATACCATCCGTGTAAACATGAATTAGCCTGCAGATTCCGAGACTAGTCCATACATGCATGTAAAGAGTAGTCCATAAAGGAGTGGGAGTACTCCAAAACTACTCCAAATATATGGGTAAAAGGTGTTCCATTTAACACGACGATGTCCTATGAGGGGACCATATAACCCACCGAAGTAGTCCCTAAGCTATTCCATGGAGTACTAAAGTGGTTTAGTTTTAAAAGTACTCCATGGTACTACAGTATGGAGTACACTTAAGGGGTAGTTTAACCATTTTTCTTTTTCATTTTTTACTAATCGTCTTTTATGGTGTGTACTGTAGTCTATTATTGCTGTTATTTGCTTGGTATTTTTAATTTTTTTTTACCTTTTTCCACAAAATTCACAAACTTTCACTTTTAAATAAACAATTAATAATGGACACCATCCGGGCTACCAATGTGTAATGCTGTAAACTATAGAAAAGTATACATCATGCAGTTGTTGGCAGCACTGCATGTATATTTCTTATATCATGGTCCATATTACAGTACATTGGACCATGTTGTTAGTAGTCCATTTAAGCCACAATGGACCACGTAGTCCCATATTATCTATAGGGTAAACTTACAACAGATTTTAATTTTTTTCTTTTAAACACGGAGAGAATTTCATAAAATTTTGATTCTACAAAGTCGTAATAAATTGTTTTAACGTGTAAACTGGCCTTTAGAGAGGTGTATAGAGGCATTTGTATGGGAGTCCCCCCAAGCGGTGGAGATAAAGATAATGTTTAGGACAAAAAACAAATTGAGGTCGGTCATACATCTTATTCCCCTAGGGGCTTTTTCTTCAATATATTTCTAGTCTGTATTGAAAATTTTGTATGGGAACCCTCTGAAGATATTGAAGATGAAAAATAAAGTGGGGTCAGTCATACATTTGACCCGTCTAAGAGCATCCTACGCGCTGCAGAAGCCAAATTTAATTTCAACCATGCAAATATGGCGGTTTAATAAAACTCTTAAATTTGATCCCTTGTTTTTAGTGTCCGACCGAACGTTCGGGTTCGGCTACGGAGTTCGGCAAAAAATGATGTTCGGTCAAAGTTCGGTGTTCGGCGAAATTTTTACCGAATTTTACCGAACACCGAACTTTTTTATGAAATAACATATTTATTATAATTTCAAATTATAATTTGGCATCATTGGTTTTGAAAATGATACGAAATCAATACAACTATTTTTCTCTATGATTATAAGTTCGAAAAATACAGCGATGACTTAATAAAATGCTTAAGTGTACAAAAATGCCTTTATATGTGTAAATTTTAGAAGACGGTAAAAAATACAATAAAAAAAAACGGTTAAATTTTATTTGGCAAAAAATACTCTATTTATCTGCGAATGGTTAGATAATCTATAGTTTTGGGTGAACCACAAACCAAACTTTATAGTATACATATTTCCAGATAAAAATGTCATCCAATCCATTTTGGAGTTTTTTTGAAAAAAATTGAGCAAGCGCTCAATGCAAATGTTTCGCCAAAAAAAAAAAATGTAAATGGGGAGTTCATTGCCAAGCAAACAAACTACCGCCAATTTTAAACGCCACTTAGAGAAAATACACCCCAAAAAATTCAAAAAATACATTGTAGAGGTTTGAGTACTAATATGTATACTAGGGCTATAACCAAATTATTGGCATAGTACTTGTCTCCCGTCGTTTTGCGAAAAAAACCTCACGCAGGGAAGCAAATTTCTAAAACCTTCAAAGAAATTTTGAACCGCGATGAATTGTAAGCTGTAGGAAAATTTTTAAATCTAAAGCAGTGATACGTATAGGAATACATATATACAAATATCAGGTGTATATTTTTTAAAATTTCCGTGAGATTAAATGGCTGTTCTTAAACTTCAACCCGATCCCTGCGTGAACTTTCTTAACAATCCAAAAAAATTATCATTTTTTCTATTAATAACTTTTTATGTTCTACACGACTATACTATGCCGTTTTTGATTTTTGCAAAAAATGTGAAAATGTTATCGCCCTAATGTATACTGTATTAAACTTGAAATTGATTTTTTATTTTATGTCTTAAAAAAAAGCAATTACTAATTATTTTTTAACTATAAAATAGTTTTGAATACTATAAAGTGCAATTTATCTTTTCATGTTGCATCCTTCCAAAAGTGTAAATGTAATAATTTAAAAAAATTAAAAAAAGTACAATTGTTCAGATTTATTAACAAAAAGTTCGGGTTCGGACGAACTTGTCAAAATTTACCGAAGTTCGGGTTCGGCCTCAAAAAGTGCGTTCGGTCGGACACTACTTGTTTTACATCAGTTATAAACGGTACAGTGATGCAAAGAATAATTTCTTAAAAACTTCTATCCTATTAATGTAACAAACAAATTTCAATCTATTCTTGATAATAGTTTCCGAAAAATCGTAATCGAATTTACAAAAATTAAATATTTTTGCAAAATAACAAAATATTTGTTTCCAGCAGCATGACACACCCACAATTACTAATATTTTGATCCAGTTTTTTTATAAGACACTTTCCTCCGATTTAAAATTTTAGATCGCGCTTAGAAAGTTGAGAAGTTAGGTTAGTTAGGATAAATGTTGTTAAAGAAAGTTTTATAAAAATATAATCAAAAGTTTCTCTAATTTTTATATTTGTTTCGAATATGTATTTATAACATTTACAGCTTTTCTTTGTACAATTTTATATTAAGATGCAGGTAAAATATTTTCTTACCTGATCTGCTCTAAATATCTATTTGGACTTAAATGATTTTAAATTGAAATAAAAGGATAAAATTAAGACACATTTGGCACCCAAAAAATTCTATTAATTATCCAGATTTTTAAATGGGCATAATAAATTTTTATTGTAGCACACTTCCTATAAAATGTTTAATATTTATTGTAGCTAAAAAAAATTATTAGTACATAATTAAATAGCAAAAGTAAATTTCAAAAATTTAAATATATACTCTTAAACGTAGGAACACGAAGAAAAAGTTTTTGTTTGTATTTTTGCATACATAAATGCTTGTTTGTATTTTTTTATTAACATTTTTAAGATTTAAATAAATTTAAACATCTTTTTGTATGACAAATGAGATTCTTAATATACACATATGTAAAAATTACATAAATAATGGCAGACTATTAAAAATAATAGGAAAAAAAATTTGTTAAAAAAATTGATAATGTTTATAAAGATATAAATGTTAAGATTATACGAATGTTATTTTTAAAACTACTATCTATTAAGGCACATTTAAAATGTCAAGGAGTATATCGCTTAATTAAAAAAAAATTAACTCATTTTTTATTTGATTTTTATAACTTAATTGTAAATTGTTTTATGTTTTTGGTATCAGCTTTAATTTTTTAAGCCATTTTGATTAAACTCCCTTTAATAAAATTACAATTCCTCATGAGTTTTAACATTGCCAGCTGCCTCGAATTGAGGATCTTTTAATTCAATGGGAGAAGAATCTAAACGTGGTTCTCTTAAATACTCCTTCTCACGATCACTTTTCAATTGAGCCCAACCATCAACTGGTGAGGGACTAGCTTGATCATTTTTTATTACCACAGAATCCTCAGTATCGGATATATAGCCATAATCTCCAGTATAATGTGTGGGATATAAAAGTAAAGGACTTGCACTAAAAGCCAAAAGATCTCGTTTAGGAAAAGCATTAGCCCAGGTCTTATTGGGATGTCTATTAAACATAACAGGCAAAAATTCATCTACAGGTAAAAGTTTTTCTAATGGTTTGGCATCTAATAATTTTTGGGCGCCTTTTAAGGAAATAACATAACCTAAAGTCCAATAGGAATAGCCAACATGTACTAAATTCTCAGTATTAGCCACCCAGGGTTCAGACTCTTCCTTTAAACGTTTGCGACCAAAATATCTAAAAAAATTAAAAAAAAATGTATCCAAATAATAAAAATAAAATTTCCTCTGAACGCTTACACCAAATCATATTCTATAACATTGCGTATCTGTTCCATGACTGACTTCGCCTTATCCTTAAAATAAGGCTCAAATCTTATATCATCTTCTATGACTAAAACCTGCTCTTGTTGCTTCTCTACAATTTTCTCCCAGATTTTATAGTGACTTAGGAAACAACCAATTTCACCCATAGTCATTTGTCGATGATTATAGGGATCTTCGTAACCGGGAAGGAATTCAATCCCCATTTCTTTTAATAAACTGTGATTAAGTTTTCTGTTTAAAATTAAATCTATTAATATAGTTCAATAGTATATTTCAGAGTTTAATTTTAGAACTTACTTTCCATCTACAGCTGGAAAATGTTCCACATCCAAGCCTAACACCTCAAAAAGATTTTCCATTTTCCTTCGGCGTTCTGGACGACGTTCCAAATTGATCATGTAAATATGATCTAAAAATGCCTTGTGTCTAAAATAAATTACACAATCTTATTATTTTAAATGGGTTCACACTTCTCTTAAAAGATTCTTTTGCGAAAGTTTTTAAATAATTTTTTTTTAAAGCAAACCCGATACCGAACATTTACTTAAATAATTTTTAGCAAAAAAGTTCAATAAAAATTAAAGATTTTTCTTCGAAATCAATTTTAAGTGAAAAATTTAATAAAAAACCTTTTTTTGACTTTTTCACGGAAACCAGTTAATTATAAAAAAAAATTTGGTAAGCAAATTGTGCTAAAATATTCATAAAAATATAATTTCTTAAGATTGCGCTAAACGCTTGGCAAATAGGCATTTCTCGACAAAAGTAAAATATGTATTTTGAAAATTATTCTTTAAAAAAAGTACATGCATATATGTATAGGTTTTTTATTGTACTCACTTTTTCTGTTCCCTTACAAATTTCTTCAAATGCACATTGACCTCAACTAAAACCCCTAAATCGTGTATAATATTCGCTTGAATATTAGTTAATTGCTTATAATCTTGTTCTATATTATCACTCGGATCCAAAGGTTGCAGAATATAACCAAAAGGAATTTCATTAGTAATGAACAACGGAATCTGTGAGCAATTGGCTGAAATAGCAAATACAATAACATCATCAACCGGGCCATCAAACAGACGACACTGTGGACCCAAAGTGGCCATAAAGTCTAAATCATTTTTCTGTTGAGCCAGCAGCTGATCGCGATCAAAAGTGAGATAGTGAGAACCTTTATAATTAAGACTAACTAATACGGCACTATGAATCATGGGTACTTGGAAAATGCCCTCACGATTGACATTATAAATATCTTTATATAGATCTGTACGCAAATAGTAATAGTCCGACGACATGCCACACCAAAAATTGGAATACAAGCCTTCTGATAGTAGCATTGGGGCCACTATGGGCAAACGTAATTCCACCAAATGTGTAAGAGTATGGGCCTCGGTTAGTAAGACATCAGCATCTAGGTACTAAGGGGGGACAAACATAAAACAATTAGGGAATGTTTCTTTAAGAAAGAGGTCATTTGTTTAAATTTTTAATTAATAAAAAAGAATGATTTAAAAAAAATAGTGAACGATTAAAAAAGCATATGATGGTTGATAAGAATTTATGACACATAATACTTACAAATATGTAGTCGGCCCAGATTTGTTTAGCATCTCGCAAAGCCTGCTCTTTAAGTGCGATAAGATGTTCAAAACGTGCACGCGGCCAGTCAAATGGTGAACTTTCATTTTGATGACGTTGCGTTGTAGTGTCTAATACTTTTTGGACACTATGATACAATGGCTCTGCATTTACAAGCCATTTATTTAATATTTCAATGCTATTATCTGTATTGTAGTCCGAGTAAATCCTAAAATAGTTAAAGAAATTCTTTAAAACCAAATTTCTTTACAAATCTAAGACAAACTTACCATAAAGATATACGTTTCTTAGGATAATCCTGCCTTTCAAAGTAGCTCAAAAACAAAGGCAAAATATGACCCTTGTTACGCACCATTAGGGCCACCATTACAGTGGGCTCTTCATTGTTCAAGTCTACCGGCAGTAATTTATGTAAATCCTCCAAAGTTTTTTCGACTGGAGATTCTTCTTGGGCATAAGCCCAAAGTACCAATCTCGATATTAACAAAAACCACAATATTTTCATTTTATAAAAACAAATTTAATAAAAACTAAATTTAATGCAGCAAGTAGAAAAATCACTTCTTTACTCAAACCGGATGCACTAGTGTATGATTTCGTTTTTCATTATTTTTTTACTTCTTTTTTATTATATTCTTTTCTGTTTAGTTTCTCTGCTCGCTGTGTCCAGTTTAGGTTTTAATTACTTTAATGAATGATGTACATATTTCATTATTGTGTGTATACAATCTATTTAAAATTATTTTTTATTAACTTAATTATTATGTTTTACTGGTTTCATTACTACATCTGTGTACTACATACATGTAGTATTTTTAATGCTGCTTTTCGTTGTTGTTTTAATGTTTTTGTTTGAATTTATTTTGGGGTTGGGGCTTTTGTTTTTTGTAGTATTGATGAAAGTTCTTATCACCATCAATCAGGGTTGTCACTATTTGGCGACCTAATTCTTGATTTGGCGATATGACGAGTTTTTGGCGATTTATAAAATAATTGGCGACTAAGTTTTCTACTTTTGATGACATGATGTTGTTTGGAATTCTTTAAATTCAAACCAAAAAATTATATTATTTTAATTTTAGTATAAAATTTGAGGCATTGAAATGGCTGATGAAGATATTGAAAACGGGTTTTCATATTTCAAAATGCTCTTGAAAGAATTAATAAATTGAATTCCTTAAAACGTGTTTTTACGCATCTAAAGCTTACGAACATTTTTCAGTTATAAAATGAGGCAATTTATTATCACTAGCAAAATTCGTTGCTGTTAAAAACAATGGATAAAATTACAGTTTGTTTATTGAAAAGAGTATTCTAATAATAATATTCCATTTACATAATTTAAATCAGTTTTGGTCAAAATTGTATAGCTTTAAGGATACGGCAGGTACATTTCATTTTGAAGATCTTGCTCTGGCTATTCTTTATATGCTGGTAATTTCAACTAATAATGCCTGTGTTGTATGAGTACTTTCGTATATTCGAAGTAGAATGAAATACAAAATGTTTGACGCCTTATTTCACTGTATAAATTTTATGAATTTAAATAGTACATGATGTACTTCTTTCTAACTTTGTTAAGTAAATTTAATTTTCTTACAATGTGTTCAAAAAAGAGGACAGAAAGGGAGTATGGCGTGTTTTATACATGTATAATAGAACATATGTACATATAATGATTATTTGTTCAATATTAACTGTACATTTTTTTTGTGGCTTTAAGTAGACTACTATAAACTATTTAATAGCAAACGTTGTACCTCTTTTGTGTTCACTAATAATTTTTACTTTGTTCTTAGTACAAATTAAACAAAATATTTATTATGGCGTTTCTTTCAATTTATTTCGGATTTTAGCGATTTTGAACCAAATTATTTTTTTAAGAATTTATAAAAAATATTTTTAATAATATATATATATTTTACTGTCAAAAACTAAAAAATATAGGCTTTGGCGATTTTTGACATTGAATTTGGCGAAAAAGATCAAAACAATCTGAAATTGACGGCTAAAACTAGAAGAGGGTGAACTAGCACTAACACAAAAAAATTTTCGAAGTCTATTGTTTTAACTTAAAACCTTTTTTTTTATCCAATTTGACTTATTTCAAAAAATTCAAGCAATTTTCCAAAGCTAAGGCTGCAGCTCAAAAGTACTATGACGTTAATGCTAATAATTGAAAATACTTACATACATAAATAATAATGAAGAAAAATTTAATATTTGCAATGACAAAAAATAGGGCATTTTCCAAGATATGTATATGGAAATAGACTAAGAAATATTAATAATAGCCAATTAAATGAATGAAGATATATAAGAAGCTAAAGAGAAACGTGTAGTTATATTTACTACCTGTTTTTAGAACGCGAGTGAAACATAACATTTTATTTATTTTATTTATTTATTTATTCATGGTAATACAAATAGCCAATTGGCCAATAAAATATATTACAAGTAATTTCATAACTATGAGGTAAGAAATAATTCAATATACATATAAAATAAGTACAACTATGAGATTTCATTATCTAAAATAAACATATACCAACATCATGACAACCCAACCGACTCCCATACATTATAGCGAGTAAATTTAAGCAGGATAAAACAAGAGAAGTAAAAAAAACCCAAAAATTTATCAGTGATTACAAAATTGAGCTATGTGAATTAAGAAACACACAGAGGTAACGCTTAAAGACTGCAAAAGACATGGCGAAAGAACGTAGATTTCTAGGAAAAATATTCCATAACCGTGCCGCACGTACGAAAAAAGATTGTTCATAAACCATGTTATAAATACGTGGTATAACGATTTGAGGATTTCTAACAGAAATGTTAAAAGATATCATTCGCACAACACTCGGAGGACTTTGAGACAAAACCAAATTTTTAAGTTTTGTTTTTGTTTTAAATGTTAGTTAAACGAGTCACTTTTGCACTCGCGTTTTAAAAACAGGATGTAAATCCTTCGTAAAGGCCCAAATACACTTGTCAAATGCTTGACATCAAGCTAGTGTACGTGTGCTTGACATTAGAACATACATTTGCTGGATCAGCTGTCAAGCATTCATTTTGCATTTTATTTTGAAGTGACAACAACAGGAGCAACAAATATTAAAATATAGATAAAAAGTGTTTAATTGTGATTACATACTTTAAACTGTGTTGCTTTTTAATAAATAAAAAAAAATTGAGGAAAAGAAGGAGAAAATTATTAAATAACATTTTTTTCCTCCAAGACATATTTTTCTTTTCATCCGACATTTTAAGCGTCTGTTCGGTTTGAAATCACGTTTAAAGTGTGTGGGTGCTTGAAGAGTAACGCCAATACATTCATCAAAATCACTCGTCAAGCATATAAATATCTATATTTTTTGATTTTCCATCAAGCATCGTCGGTGTCACACATACAAACTCATTTTCACTAATACAACCTTAATGCTGGATGGGAATTTGACCAGTGTATTTGGGCCTTAAAAACTTTGTCATTTAAAAAAATCGTAAAATTTAGGTCATAAATTGTCAAATGGTAAATAGCAAGACCTATCCAATAGGTCTGCTTACTTCTACAACAATACAACTATACAAAAAACAACAGGCATTTTGTTTGTGTAAAATTCCCCGCCGTTGTCAAAATCTTACTACTACATAAGGAAAACAAAAGGAAAAATGTGATTTGTGTACATGTATGTGTGCAAAAACCCGAAAACGTAAACAAAAATACACATGTAAAAGGAAAATGTAAACAACTTTTGACATCGTTAAGGAATAAACCAAGTAAACATCTTGCGCAGGCCTATTGGATAGACCTTGGTAAATAGTAATCCCAAAAATCGTCAAAATGACGATAAATCGTGAAATCTGGCATCTGTGGCCAAATTAACGTAAAAGTTTTTCTAGTGGCAGTCAGCATTGCCACAACCAAAAAAACAATTTTGTATCAAAAGTTATATTTTAGTCGCACTTCAGTTGAAAAATATGTCAAAAGAAGAAATTGTGTTCGTTCGTATTTTGTAGGCTCATAAACCGCTTGACCGATTTTTATAAAGTTTTGACAGTATATTACCGGTCCGGAATGAACAATCAAAAAATTTTGATAGTTTTTAGTGGACGTGGCACCTCCTATAAAAATTTAAAACTTATTTTGGTCTTTTTTAAGAACATTATGAGCAAGAGCTTTCAACCTTTTTATATAAAGAGCTCTTACAAGTAAAACGTTTTAAGTCTTGCTATGATATTATCAGGGAAACCAGAAACATGCTCTAAAAAACCCGTTTGAAGCGCATTAAATATGCAGTAAAAACTAGAATATAAACCCAGAAAATGTTAAGAATATGCCCTAAAAAATCAAAAATTGCTCATTTAAAGGTAAAATATTTAACAATTTAATAACAAAATGTAAAAAAAACCTAACAATATTATCGCTTAAGCCGATGTTAGATTAAAATACATACAAGAGATGTTTGCGCCGAATATTATCTAGATATTTACATTCATATGGGTTTTTGTCTTTAAGGCTAACATTTAAAAGAAAGTTAAAAATTTTAAGGGAGGGAAGCTCTGGGAAAATGTGAACTGACGCGAAAATAATTTAATTTGCATTAACATATTTTTGGGTCGAATTTAATTTAAAAACCAACATAATTAGATGTTTTGCAGACACAGAGATCTAATTCGGAAAGAAGCTTTTATGGGGAATAGTAAAATTATAGACCGATTCTCTATATACAAACAGGCTGACGGACGGATGGACATCGTTACATCACTTTTAAAAGTGAGTCTGCGTCGATTGTTATACTAACATATTGATCTAGCTTTCTATGTTCATCGCATAACATTTATCTTTAATGACAACCTGCTTTGTCTTACAATTTTAGAGTAAAAATTAAATGTAGATGTCGAATTAAATTAGGTATACAGATATACAATTTAAAACAGGAAAGCCATCTATCTGCCAACCAGAATTTCGGAAAAAAAATTTTTTTCCGCAAAAGCTCTTGTAGGCATCTAAAAAATTAAACATGAATCAAAATATGCCTTTTAAAGGCAAAATATGCGCTATGAGCTTAAAAAATGCTGCAAAAATGCTCGTTTAACTACATTATGCGTAAAAATGTTGCAAACGCTAAAATATGCAAAAACATGCACTAACAACTCGATGCCAAAATTCATAGCAGGCTCTAAAACGGCTTAATATATTGTTTTTGCCTTCATTAGTCGCACAAGGAAAGACATGCAATTGCATATTTATGGTTTCCCTGGTTATTATGCTGTCAAAGTGTAAAATTGAGCTAAATTATGCGGTAGATTTTTTAAAATAGATGCTTTTTAAATCATATTAAGTCGGATGGGAAGGTAGCAGATAATGGCCGTCTACAATTCAAAGCTTCTAAACAAGTAATTTTTAAGTAGACGAAAAATGTATTGGTTTTGGATTCGCAAATACCACCCACCACTTCAAGGGTCAAATAAACGGAGCGGGTAATTCTTGTTCCCAAAAAACTATAAATTGGTTATTTTTGAGTTGCAAAAAAGTAGCCAAAATGGAAAAAAAGTACACAAGTACACATTGGAAAAAAGTAACCAATTTTGGTTAAAAGTAACCAAGACGGCAACGCTGGTGGCAATACAATGCGGAGCTGTTATTGTTATTAAGCAATGGCTCTTCAACTGTTGCTTTCATAAAGCCAAGGCTTTTAAGCCTGTTATTACAGGTCAAAGTATATTTATACCACAGATTATTATTAAATTTTAATAAAATTATGAATAAAAAAAAATCATTGTATTTTCAAGAAAACATTACAATTTTTAAACAAAATAAGAATTAAGAAAAATTGGCTTAAATCTAGTTTACCGACGCAGCTCCAAATAAAAAAAAAGTACCTAGGTAGATAGAAAATTAAAAAATGAGAAGAAAAAATAAAATAAAAAAGTTGGCGGAAACGCTTAGTTTTCGAGTTATGGACGTTTTAAGTTTTTATATAAAAGTGTGATTTTCCACTACATTTTTATCTTTATATGGTCAATATTGGTATCATTTTAAAGCTTTTGACTTAGCGAAGCCGGTACTTACTATCCCAAAGAGGAGCAAATCCTTGCGCCCGGCCGAAGGCCGGCTATGCAGAGTAGCTTAACTTGGCGAAGCCGGTTTTTGCTATACCATAGAGGAGAAAATCCTTGCGCCCGGCCGAAGGCCGTCTATGCATAGAAGCTTTACTTAGCGACGCCGGTTCTTGCTATACCATAGATTAGAAAATCTAGTTAGCTTTAGTTAGCGAAGCCGGTATTTGTCATACCAAAGAGGAGCAAATCTTTGCGCCCGACCGAAGGCCGGCTATGCAGAGAAGCTTTTCTTAGCGATGCCGGTTTTTGCTATACCATAGAGGAGAAAATCCTTGCGCCCGGCCGAAGGCCGGCTATGCAGAGTAGTTTTACTTAGCGAAGCGGGTTCTTGCTATACCATAGATTAGAAAATCCTTACGCCCGGCCGAAGGCCGGCTATGCAGAGAAGCTTTAGTTAGCGAAGCCGGTATTTGTCATACCAAAGAGGAGCAAATCTTTGCGCCCGACCGAAGGCCGTCTATGCTAAGAAGCTTTTCTTAGCGGTGCCGGTTTTTGCTATACCATAGAGGAGAAAGTCCTTGCGCCCGGCCGAAGGTCGGCTATGCAGGAGTGTTTTCGTTTGCGACGCCCATGTTTATAATTTGATTACGTTTGTATTACACTTTTATTTAAATAAATTACATACTAACCAGGTGCACTTCTGTAATATTTTGATGTAAAATGCAAAAAGAATGTAATGTGAGGTAAAGAGATAGTAATTTTCAAATAAATTTTGTATATCTAAAAAGATATGGTCAAAAGCTTTGAAATGATACCAATATTGGCCATATAACGATAAAAATGTAGTGGAAAATCGGACCTATGCAGAGAAGCTTTAGTTAGCGAAGCCGGTATTTGTCATACCAAAGAGGAGCAAATCTTTGCGCCCGGCCGAAGGCCGGCTATGCAGAGAAGCTTTACTTAGCGAAGCCGGTTTTTGCTATACCATAGAGGAGAAAATCGTTGCGCCCGGCCGAAGGCCGGCTATGCAGAGAAGCTTTACTTAGCGAAGCCGGTTCTTGCTATACCATAGATTAGAAAATCCTTACGCCCGGCCGAAGGCCGGCTATGCAGAGAAGCTTTAGTTAGCGAAGCCGGTATTTGTCATACCAAAAAGGAGCAAATCTTTGCGCCCGGCCGAAGGCCGGCTATGCAGAGAAGCTTTTCTTAGCGATGCCGGTTTTTGCTATACCATAGAGGAGAAAATCCTTGCGCCCGGCCGATGGCCGGCTATGCAGAGTAGTTTTACTTAGCGAAGCGGGTTCTTGCTATACCATAGATTAGAAAATCCTTACGCCCGGCCGAAGGCCGGCTATGCAGAGAAGCTTTAGTTAGCGAAGCCGGTATTTGTCATACCAAAGAGGAGCAAATCTTTGCGCCCGGCCGAAGGCCGTCTATGCAGAGAAGCTCTTCTTAGCGGTGCCGGTTTTTGCTATACCATAGAGGAGAAAGTCCTTGCGCCCGGCCGAAGGTCGGCTATGCAGGAGTGTTTTCGTTTGCGACGCCCATGTTTATAATTTGATTACGTTTGTATCACACTTTTATTTAAATAAACTACATACTAACCTGGTGCACTTCTGTAATATTTTGATGTAAAATGCAAAAAGAATGTAATGTGAGGTAAAGAGATAGTAATTTTCAAATAAATTTTGTATATCTAAAAAGATATGGTCAAAAGCTTTGAAATGATATCAATATTGGCCATATAACGATAAAAATGTAGTGTAAAATCGGACCTTTATATAAAAACTTAAAACGTCCATAACTTGAAAACTAAGCGTTTCCGCCAACTTTTTTATTTCATTTTTTCTTCTTATTTTTTAATTTTCTATCACCCTGGGTACTTTTTTTTTATTTGGAGCTGCGTCGGTAAACTAGATTTGTTCGGAAAAATTATTTTTTAAGAGACAATTTCAAATACATACATATGAATATACATACTGGCATAGGTAGGTGCATGTTCCTAGGCAGCAAAATAATCCGACGTCGTTCAGATATCTGAGAGAAACGTCGGCAAAAAAGTCGGAATCGTATACGAATTCTGTCAGATTTCTGACCCAAAAACGTATGAAGTGGTTGACACGAATTCTGACAGACATGTCGTGGGAAATTTTGATTTTTTTGTCGTAATTTCTGATAGATATCTTACAGAAATCTAATGAAAAAGGCATGGGAAGTTCTGATGTGTTAGCCGAGATTTTTTTGCTTTCGAACTGATAGCTGAAAGAAATAATTTTATTGCAAAATTTGTACATAACTATAAATTTTACCCGTACGTACCTTTTTTATGCTTTTTATCTTGAACAAATAAAATAAAATGAAAATTGTTTCCAACTGAATGACAATTGTCATTATTTTAAAAAAATAATAAGTTTCTTTAGACAAATCTGAATGAATTCCGTCGGAATATTCAATGTCTGACAGAAATCTGAACGAAATCTGAAAGAATGAAGTCAGACATTTGCACGAAATGTCTGATTCCGACAATGTCGAAGTATTTTGCTGGCTGGGTTAAAAATTTTTAAGACAGGAACCAAAAATAATGGTTTTTTTTTAAAAGTAACGAGAAAATTCCTTTTATTTGCATTTGGTTATTTTGAACCATTTTCGTTACATATACATACATATATTATTTTTGGTTATTGTAACCAATTAATGTAAAAAAAATATTTTTTTTTGGTTATAAATAACCATTACTTCAACCAAAACTTTTTTTGTTTACAAATAACAATTATAACAAATAATAAAAATTGTTGGTTACAAACCTTTTTAACAAATAATTTATTTTTTGGTTACAAATATCCATTACATACCTACATATGTATATGTAAATAAGTAAGAAAGTATCGTCGGTACTTATTTGAGGGACCATGGGCAATCATTCATCCGGAAAAACAAAATTATGTAATGAGGTTGAGATTTTATTTAGATATCTTCGGCTATATGAAGATTCTTTGTCTTAAAGTGATTTTAGAATGGGGTTGATATGGTACCTATGGTCAATGATAATATATTTACATTTTACCATTGGTCATACATACATATGTATGATTAGTTCCGTGCGTTTATTATTTCGATGACTAAGAAAACGTGCAAACTGTTGTGCGTTACTTGAAAGGCAATTCTAATACGCTAGAAACACCATTTGTACTTATAAACTTATTTTCTTGTTTTTGCCTGATAAATGATTGTCCGTGGGCCCACAATAGTAACCGACTATATAACTTTCTTACTTATTTATTAAAATTACACTATTCCATTAATAGCTTAGTATGATTTGAGACATTAAACGGTTCATTTTAGTGAACATTGAAAAAAATTTCAATAAAGTTTGTTAAGTTGAATAAGTGTGTTTAGTTATTTTGATTTTCAATTAAAAGAACTCCAAGGTTTATAACGGTAATAAACCGAATCGCGTTTATTAAAGGAAAAACGTAGCAATATTTAAATAATATAAAATTAAAACAAATAAAAAAATTAAAATTTTTTTTAATAAAAATCATTGGCAATCCGTTTTCGTTTCTTCTGTAAAAGTGCTTTCTCATTTCCTGAATTTTTGTACGGTTGGCAATTTCTGCCTAGGAACCTACAAACAAGGGTGCGCGGTTAAAAAAGTTAACTTGTTTTTTGTTTGATTTTTATTAACTAGTTACATACAAATGTAAATTAAAACAAAATTGTTAGGAGGAAACTTTATTTTAAATGTGTCGACCTACTCCCTTAAATAAAATTACAATTCTTCATGAGTTTTAACATTGACAGCTGCCTGAAATTGCTGGACTTTTAATTCAATTAGAGGAGAATCTAAACGTCGTTCTCTAGAATACTCCTTCCAATCACTTTTCAATTGATAATCTTTTATTACTTCAGAGACCGCAGTATCGGAACCGTATATATTCTGATATAAAAGTAAAGGACTTGCACTAAAAGCCAAAAGATCTCGTTTAGGAAAAGCATTAGTCCAGATTTGATTGGGATTGCTATTAAACATAATGGACAAAAATTCATCTACCGGTAAAAGATTTTCTAAAGGTTTGGCATCTAACAATTTCTGGGCTCCTTTTAAGGAAAGAACATAACCACAAGTATCATAGGAATAGCTAGCAGTAACTAAGTTCTGAGTATTAGCCACCAAGGTTTCAGAATCTTCCCTCATAGGTGAGCGGCCGAAGTACCTATAAACAAAAAATTATAAAAATTTGATACACATACATGTTTAATAAAATAGTTAAGAACACTTACAACAAATCATATTCTTTAATGTTGCATGTCTGCTCCATCACAGACTCTGCCTTTTCTTTAAAATAATTCTCGAAAATTAAATCATCTTCTAAGACTAAAACCTGCTTTTGTTGCTTCTCTACAATTTTTTCCCAAATTTTATAGTGACTAAGGAAACAACCGATTTCACCCATAGTCAATTGGCGATGCTGAGAGGAATCTTCGAAACCGAGAAGTAATTTAACTCCCATTTCTTTTAAGAAACTGTTATTAAGTTTTCTGTTTAGAATTATTAAATCCATTAGTATAGTTCAATAGTATATTTCAGAATTAAATTTTAGAACTTACTTTCCATCTACAGCTGGGAAATGTTCCACATCCAAGCCTAAGACCTCAAAAAGATTTTCCATTTTCACACGGCGTTCTGGACGACGTTCCAAATTGATCATGTAAATGTGATCTAGAAAAACTTTATGTCTAAAATAAAATAAATTAAAAAAGTTATTTAGAATTTTTAACGTGTTCAGACTTCACTAAAACTATTTTTTGCAAACATTTTTGGTAAAATCAAGTTTTTTTGTGCAAAATTTCAACAGAAATAAATTTTTTACTTTAAATTTCAGTTTACAATTTGTAAGTCTGGGATCACACTATGAAAGGTTTCTTTCAGAAAGTCTGAGTTTATTGGTGAGAGGGGAAGAGAACATGCTTTTCCTTTCTCCTCTCTCACCTATAAACTCAGACTTTCTGAAAGAAAAATTTCATAGTGTGAACCCAGACTAAGCGACAAATTTCAATGAAACACAATTTTTAAAAAAATTTCAATAGCAAAAATTTCGGCAAAACAAATATAAAATAACAAAAATAAATTTAATGCAAAAATTCCGATAAAACAAAATTTGGTGTAAACGATTTTTTAAAGAAAATCTCTTCACTGAAATCGTTTTAAGCAAAAATTTCACTTTGAGTTAGTTGGTTTAAGTGAAAAATATCACTAAAAATTAGTATCATGGAAAATATTAAAAAAACATTTTGCTTCAGCAAAAGTTTTCGCTAAAACTGGTCTTAGTGAAAATTTTTACTAAAACTATTTTTGGAAAATTGTTTCCGAAACCTGTTTTGATCAACATTTTTTCTAAAACCAATTTTGAGTGAAAATTATCGTTAAAGCCCTTTTTTAGGCGAAATTAGGCTTTTATTTATTAATTTATTTATTTAAATAAATAAATAAATAATAAGAAAAAATATTGGTAAACATATTGTGGGAAAATGTATTAAAAAATATTGATTTTTTTTAATTGTGTTGAACACATTCTTTTGTTAAATATTACAAGAAAAAATAACTTTTTTGTTGAGTTTTTTTCCTAAATATTCTTTGGAAATACAAACTTTATATCATTTTTCATACTTACTTTTTCTGCTTTCTTTCAAATCTTTTCAAATGCTTATTGACCTTCACTAAGGCCCCTATATCGTTAATAATATTCGCTTGAATATTAATTAATTGCTTATAATCTTGATCTACAGTATCACTCGGATACAAAGGTTGCAGAATATAACCAAAAGCTATTTCATTAGTGATAAGCAAAGGAATCCTTGAGCAATTGGCCGAAAAAGCAAATACAGTAATATCATCAATCGGGCCATCATACAGAGTACACTGTGGACGCAAAGCAGCCATAAACTCCGAATCATTTTTTTGTTGAGCTAGCAACTTATTACGATCAAAGGTGAGATAGTTAGAACCTTTGAAGCTAAGACTTACTAATACGGCACTATGAATAACGGATACTTGGAAAATTCCCTTACGATCGGAATTATAAATATCGTCATATAAATCTGAGAGCAAGTAGTAAGAATCCGACGTTGTGCCACAATAAAAATTGGAGTACATGCCTTCGGAAAGTAGCAAAGGGGCCACTAAGGGTAAACGTAATTCCACCAAATGTGTGAGTGTATGGGCCTCGGTTAGTAAAACATCAGCATCTAGATACTAAAGGAAGAAAAAGAAAACAAGTTAAGATGTTTCTTTCAACAACAAAAGAATGATTTTTAATAAAGTGTAAAAGAAAACGAGCAGATGATCGTAGATAATAATTTATGAAACCATAATACTTACAAATATGTAGTCTGCCGAAACTTGTTTAGCATCGTGCAAAGCCTGCTCTTTAAGTGCGATAAGATGTTCAAAACGTGCACTCGGCCAGTCAAATGGCGAACTTTCATTTTGATGACGTTCCGTTGTAGCATCTAATACTTTTTGGACACTATGATACAATGGCTCCGCATTTAAAAGCCATTCATTTAATATTTCAATACTATTATCTGTGTTGTAGTCCGAGTAAATCCTAAAATATTCAAAGAATTTGTTTAACCCAAAGTTCTGTAAAAATTTTACACAAACTTACCACAAGGACATACGATTCTTAGGATAATCCTGCTCTTCAAAGTAGCTCAAAAACAAAGGCAAAACATGGGCCTTATTACGCACCATTAGAGTCACCAAAACAATGGGCTCTTCATTTTTTAAGTTTATCGGCAGTAATTTATGTAAATCCTCCAAAGTTTTTCCGACCGGAGATTCCCCTTGAGCACAAACCCACAATACCAAAGTCGATATTAATAAAATCCACAAAATCTTCATTATTTTTTAATAAAAACTTTGTTTTATGCAGCAAGTGGAAAAACACTTCTTTACTCGAATCTAATTCACTGGTAAATGATTTTGCTTTTCCACAAATTCTTTCATTTAATTTTTTATTCTTTTCTGTTGGCTTTCTCTGCTCCCGTGTCCTTTTTAATTCATTTTCTTCTTCTTTGTTTAAGTAAAAAATTTTATTTATGATTTAGGTAGTGGCTTAAAAATATTCGGCCTTATTAATAAAACATAAAACAGGTTTACAAAAGGTTTATGAAACGAATTTTATATGAAAATTTGTTTTGAAAATAAGGGGGATGGTGTGTTTGTATAGATGCGATCAAACAGGTAGGAATGTAATGAAAATCGATTTAAAAAAGGTGTTATCACAGGCATCATTTGTGGGTACAATAAGTTTCGAAAGATTTTAAAATTCATTTCTAAATTATACAGCCACATCACAGAAATCAATTCCGATTGAAATTGGAAGTAATTCCGTTAATAAATTCTTAAAAAAAATTTAATTTAAAGAAAATAAAGAAAATTCAATCGGAATTACAGTTCAATTAATATGTCTGTTAAGGTATAAAATTATGAAGAATATAAACTGAAAATAAAAGGAAAATGTATTAAAAATCAATTATTAAAGATACTGAAAACGTAATTTCGGTTTTAATTTTCGGTGATTATAACAACAACTGGAGAAGCAGGGATTATTAAAAAACCTGTTCAGTGCAAGTTAATTACAAAATTCGTTAGAAATCCTAGAAATCAAATGCAAAAAGTATAAAAATTTTGTTTTTGAAACTGCTTTACTTATAAAAAAAAAACATTTCAATATTATCCAGGGTAGTTTTTTGAACTGGTTTCCACTTAATCAGTTGAACACAAGTTCATCTAGAACCGGTTCTACTTGAATCGGTTTTTTTTTTTGACGAAAACAAAAAATAACTGGAAGTTTTTATGTTTATTTTCCTTTTGTTTTAAATAACAATTTTATTTTTTTTTTACTTAAATTAAAACTTCTACTCATTATTGGTTTGGTGCATATGCCAAAAATCTGTAGTGGGAAAAACGCCAATGAAGGTTTACATGAAGTTTTCTGAAAATACAGTCGGTAGAATTTTGGCGGCATGAAATAACCCCCCAAAAGTTTGTACAGAGAACAACAAAAACGATTTTTTGGGGTTATTTCATTTTGTTTGGGGTTATTTCATTATTTCATATGAAATAATTCCCCAAAAAATCATTATGAAATAAAGCCCCAATATATTTTTTGGGGATTATTTAATTTTTCAATTTATTACGAAAACGGTTTATGGCGCAAGGACTTTCTCTTCTATGATATTACAAACAAAAGCTTCTCTGTATAGCCGGCCTTCGGCCTGGCGCTAGAATTTTCTTCTCTTTGTTATAACAAACACCGTCTTCGCTAAGTTAAGCTCTTAAATTTTGGCTTGCGCCTGGCCGAAGGCCGATTCTGCAGAGAAGATTAAGTTAGCGAAGCCAGTGTTTGTTATACCATAGAGGAGAAAATCCTTGCGCACGCCCGAATGCCGGTTATGTAGAAGAGCTTTACTGAGCTACCTAAATAAGAGCGGCAAGCGTCTGTTTTATGTCAAAACTTTTCATTTTCATACAGTTTATACGAAACAAACCTTTAGAACGCGGATTTAACACCACCCGGCTGGAAAATCTTATTTGATAGTTCGCTTGGTCGTTTTATTTTATTGAAAATGTATTGGCAATAGAATTTGCATGTTTAAAAAACGCTTGCCGCTCTTGTTTAGGTAGCTCTGTTAGTTATCGAAGCCGCTGATTGCCATTGAGAAATAATTCCTTAATTTTTGCGGTCTTATTTCATATGAAACAAATCCCCAATTTTAAAATGAAATAAAGCCCCAACGAAATGAAATAACTCCCCAAATCAAAATGAAATACATCCCCAAAAATTGGGGAGTTATTTCACGGCGAGCGCGGCGGTCCCGCGGCATGTGCGCTCTATATTGCATTTCAACCGCCGTTCTTTAATATATAAGCGGAGTTCAGTGTTTCGTGCAAATGAATTTTTGTCTGTTGCTATAACCAACATTTCAAGTTTTCTGTGATACTGTACTTAGAACTTATCAAAAGAGAATGTAACGGTACTGACTATGTATGAAGAAATGTTAGTTTATATCAGCATGTTTTTTTATTATTACATGACATTATCAATTTAATATACTATCCACGTGTTACAAGCAAACATCATCAACAAATTAAATGAAATAATAAAATGAAGAGGACCAAATATACGAATATGAGGTAATACCTGGATGTAGGGCATCCAGCAAAAAAAATTAAATGAGCAATAATACCATAATGGCTTTATTTCATTCCTTACAGCAAAATTATTTCTCAAACTAAGTGCCTAGTAAGTATTATTTGTAATGAATGGTCTTGACCACTCATTAAAACAAGTTTTGTTTACATATTATAACGGGACATTATTTGCATTTTTGACGATTTTGGAATAAATTTGAAAATGAAACAAGTCCCCAAAAAAATGTAATAAATCCCCAAAAAACGTTGTTGTTGCCTCTCATATATTTTTTTGGGGAGCTATTTCATTTCCGTTTTGGGGACTTATTTCGTGGGGGGTTATTTCATGCCGGCCTTATTTCATTTCAGAAATTGGGGTCTTATTTTATATGAAATAAACCCCCAAAAATTAGGGGATTATTTCATTTCTGTTTGAGGTGTTATTTCATTTCGTTCGGGGTTTATTTCATTTTCAAAATTGGGGGTTTATTGCAAATGAAATAAGGCCCCACACTTTGGGGGGTTATTCCATTATTATTTTGGGGGGTTATTTCATGCCGCCAGAATTTTTTGATTTTTCGCTACTGCTTCCAGCATGTTTTGAAGAAAAAATTTATTTTATGCAACATATGACACTTTGTTAAATTTATTTTTAAAAAGTAGCTATTTGTGCTGCACACTTATACTGACTGCAGTGTTTTGAGTTGTCATTATACCCTTCACCGAAGGTAAAAGGTTATATATAACTTTGTCATTCCGTTTGTAATTTCTACAATATTGATCCTACACACTATAAAGTATATATATTCTGGGTCCTTATGAAAAGGGAAGTTCAAATCCGGTTGTCCGTCCCTCCGTCCGTCCGTCCGTCTGTCTGTTGAAATGGGATTTCCGAAGCCCCCAGAAATGATGGGGGCTTGGTTGGCGTATGCATCTGTCAGGTATTCTTATTATAATTTTACTATTGAAATTCAGCCAGATCGGTCCAAAAATGGCTGAGATATGAGTAAAAAACCAGGACAACCTCTAATTTTTTCCAAAAATCCCTTGTTGTGGTTGTAATTTTATTACTTTTTTCTGTATATCTAGAGAACGGCCAAAAGCCAAAGTTTCCAAATTAGGTACAAACAATTAGGTTGTCAATACACACCCTCCCACAAAATGTGGACGGGATTAAAGAAGTAGGCGTGGTACCTCCCGTACAAAAAATATCAAAAATTTTATAAAAACTAAGCCAAGCGGTTGAAGAGTGCATCCTATTCAAATCAATGTCAGAGAATCAAGTTTTGTTTAAGGGTTCTGCGACCAAATAGTTTGAGTCTTATGTCTCTAAATGCCCGGCAATAAAAACGAAGATGTTCCGTTGACTCTTCTTCTTCCTCGTCGTCGCAATTTCTTTCCCATGATTCAGGGAGTAAATGTTACTGAGGATATCGACTACATTCCCAATATTCTTAAAATCTGCGAATCTGTTTTCGAATTCCGATTTTAGATTCACAATGAACGTCTTGTATTGGCCGACGTCAAGCTTGTTGTCTTTGTAAATTTTTTTTTTAATTAGGGAAGTGCAGGCGTTCATTATCCAGATCAATATTGAAAATATCGAGTTTCGCAAAAAGCTTTTTACTTCTGTCAGGAGCTCTCATACAAGCTTTCCCTTGCCTTGATGTTTAAGGTTCAGATCATTGATGTGTTTAAAAATATCTGATAAGAAAGCAATTGAAGTTACGTTTTCTTTATCACTAAGAAAACTTAAGTAATCGTTGGTTGACGTTTGATCATTTTTGAAAAAAATGTCTTCAAGTCTTCTAAAATGGTGAAGAATCGTTGTAAAACCAGCCTTTGCTTAACCATCTCACATTATTATACAATAACAGATCGTCATATTGAGCATCCACCTCGTCAAGAAATATTTTTAATTCACGATGTTTCAGTGCTGATTTTGCCCGAAAATTTTTTATTATTTTCATCACTCCTTGCATTGTTATCTCGAGACTTAGATTGAGTTTGCAGCAAAGCACAGTTTGGTGAATGATACAATGGTAAGAAATCAAATTTCCTATTACTTGTTAGTTAACGGATCATCACCATAGGCTGATGTCGAGACGAAAATATTTCTCTTGAATTTGTTGTTACATAATGTGAAATATTTTGTATTGTTAAGACAAAGTCCGCATAAAATAGGTCTACGGTCCGGATCCGGACCGCGGTCCGCCAGTTGGAGACCCCTGATTTAGATTATAGATTTAGATACTCGTGTACGTAAATTCTCCTTGATGTCAAGTTTTTTGAAAGTGTATGGTGCCGAGTGTTGCCAGTGAAATTTCGAGAAAGATACATTTTAGTTGTCAAAAAGATACACTTTTTCCCAAAAAGATACATTTTCAAAAAAATTTGAAAATCTATTTATAACGTTTAACATTTATTAACATACTCTTTTATTTCATATTTAATGAATATTGTAAAGAAAATGATCAGGTATGTTTTAGGTTTCGACTCGAATTAAAAATGAAAAATTTTTTTAATCCTCATAATTCATAAATTGGTGTTCTCAAATCCACATGTTTTCTTTAGTTGAACTAAAGATCGCTGATTTGCTAACCGTAGCATAATAGCAAAGTCTTATATACAGTAGAATCCCGATAATTCGTAATAGCAAGGGACCGGCCATTTCTTACGAATTATAGGGGTTTTCGATTTAGCGGGGTTTCGATTTAACGGGGTTAAAATAAAATAAATACGAATAATCGGGGTTTTTCAATTTATTTACTAAAATGATAAAAAAAACATAAAAAACCATTGTTAAAAATAAAATATATAAAAATTATTCATGTAATAAACTGATCAAACTGATCTTAAGAAAATAAACCCCATACACAAGCAAAAACCCACGCAAAAATAAAATAGTGGTAAACAAAAAATCATTCTTTCCATGTTTCTGTTGTTTTTATTACGAATTATAAGTGGTAGTTAGCAAGCAATTACGATTTATAAGAGGTAAAGAAGATTTTATTTGAAAAAAAAAATTACGAATAAGCGAGGGGACCAAAATGTATGGAAGTTTTACGAATTAACGAGATTTTTTCAAGGGACCGACAGTTTATTACGAATTATCGGGAATTACGATTTAACGGGGTACGAATTATCGGGATTTGACTGTATATTAAAAATCGTGAAAGCTGTTAAGAATCACAGGAAAAAACGCTTCTATCGCGAATATGGCTAAAATTCGCGAAAAATTGAAAACTTTTAAACAAATACTAAATTAATTTGAAATCGCTAAATGGGTTAAAAAACAAAATGTCGGAAAGTAACAAAAATAAAATTCCAAAAAAGCGAAATTTCGCGAAAAGTTTTAATATTTCGCCATAAAATTCATTTTAAGTCCCTTAACAGTAAGGAATGGCAAAAATTCGTTAAAAATTACTAAATTATTATTATTATTATATTTATTATTAATCGTTTAAGCTGTAAAGAATTAGAAAACTTACAGGAACAAATCGCGTTTATCGCGAAACATTGCAAAATTTAAAACAAACTCAAAAACTAGTTTAAGATCGCTTAATCGATTAAAAAAAAACAACTTGTCGGAAAATAACATAAGAAGTGTTAAAAATAGTTAGGGCCTTTTGCGATTTAGGTAACGAAAATACCCGGATACCATATAAATTCATTTTTATAATTATTTAAGTCATAAATATTAGGTATGTTTTTACTTAGGCGATAATATTAAAAAGTTCATATAAATTTCCTGAAAATAAAAAATATGTTCATATTTCTTCAGAACAACTTTGCACTACTAGTAATCATCGATTTAGGTGGATCGTATGTTTAAACATCCTTTATGTTCTATTTCTGCATTATTAAAGCTGCTATTGTATTAGTATTGAGTCGGCAACGATGATCAGTCTTCTTATATTTTATTTCTGTACATTTTGCGTACAGATTCAAAAGATACAAAAAATGTCAGGATTATACATGGTACTTGAAGTCATCAAAAGATACGAAATATGTATCTTTCGATCCTAATGGCAACACTGATGGTGCCCTTAGTTCAAAGGTAAATAACAATCGGTACATTCTGGCATCAATTTCTCTTAGATTTTGTTGCAGAATCAACCATTTTTTTTAGGTTGGTTGTTCTACATTTGGATTCATAACTATAAATGTATATATAATGGGATCTTAGATAAATATTTAACAAGTTTCACACGGAATAACAAACTTAGTATTTATAATTAACTTCTTTTTTGTTTATGTAATTCTGTTAGTTTGTTAGTGAAAACTTTATTTTGAATGTTTGTATCTACTTTCTTAACTAAAATTACAGTTCTTTATGAATTTTAGCATTGACAGCTACCTGAAATTGAGGATCTTTAGTTTCAATGAGAGGAGAATCCAAACGTTGTTCTCTAAAATACTCCTCACAATCACTTCTCAATTGATAATCTTTGATTACCACAGAGTCCTCAGTATCGGAAGTATGGGGCAAATCTCCAGTATAATGGCTCGGATATAAAAGTAAAGGACTTGCACTAAAAGCCAAAAGATCTTGTTTAGGAAAAGCTCTAGTACAGATTTTATAGGGATTGCTATTAAACATAATGGGCAAAAATACATCTACTGGTAAAACATTCTCTAAAGGTTTGGCATCTAACAATTTCTGGGCTCCTGTTAAGGAAAGAACATAACCAAAACTTCCATAGGAATAGCTAACATGTACTAAATTCTCAGTATTAGCCACCAAGGTTTCAGAATCTTCCGTCATAGGTTTGCGGCCGAAGTACCTATAAAAAATTTTAAAATTTTAATACAGATACATATTTAAAAATTTCCCAAGAACACTAACAACAAATCATATTCTTTAATGTTACGTGTCTGCTCCATCACTGCCTCTGCCTTTTCCTTAAAATAATTCTCAAACATTACATCATCTTCTAAGACTAAGACCTGCTTTTGTTGCTTCTCTACAATTGTTTCCCAAATTTTGTAGTGACTAAGGAAACAACCGATTTCACCCATAGTAAATTGGCGATGCTGAGAGCAGTCATCGAAACCGAGAATTAATTTAACTCCCATTTCTTTTAAGAAACTGTTATTAAGTTTTCTGTTTAGAATTGTTAAATCCATTAGTAAGTTCAATAGTATATTTCAGAATTAAATTTTAGAACTTACTTTCCATCTACAGCTGGAAAATGCTCCACATCCAAGCCTAACACCTCAAAAAGATTTTCCATTTTCACACGGCGTTCTGGACGACTTTCCAAATTGATCATGTAAATGTGATCTAGAAAAACTTTATGTCTAAAATAAAATAAATTAAAAAAGTTATTTAGAATTTTTAACGTGTTCAGACTTCACTTAAACTATTTTTTGCAAACATTTTTGGTAAAATCAAGTTTTTTGCGCAAAATTTCAACAGAAATACAATTTTTACTTTAAATCTCAGTTAACAATTTGTTAGCGACAAATTTCAATGAAACATAATTTTTAAAAAAATATCAATAGCAAAAATTTCGGCAAAACAAATATAAAATAACAAAAATAAATTTAATGCAAAAATTCCGATAAAACAAAATTTGGTGTAAACGATTTTTTAAAGAAAATCTCTTCACTGAAATCGTTTTAAGCAAAAATTTCACTTTGAGTTAGTTGGTTTAAGTGAAAAATATCACTAAAAATTAGTATCATGGAAAATATTAAAAAAAAACATTTTGCTTCAGCAAAAGTTTTCGCTAAAAACTGGTCTTAGTGAAAATTTTTACTAAAACTATTTTTGGAAAATTGTTTCCGAAACCTGTTTTGATCAACATTTTTTCTAAAACCAATTTTGAGTGAAAATTATCGTTAAAACCCTTTTTTAGGCGAAAGTAGGCTTTTATTTATTCATTTATTTATTTAAATAAATAAATAAATAATAAGAAAAAATATTGGTAAACATATTGTGGGAAAATGTATTAAAAAATATTGATTTTTTTTAATTGTGTTGAACACATTCTTTTGTTAAATATTACAAGAAAAATTAACTTTTTTGTTGAGTTTTTTTCCTAAATATTCTTTGGAAATACAAACTTTATATCATTTTTCATACTTACTTTTTCTGCTTTCTTTCAAATCTTTTCAAATGCTTATTGACCTTCACTAAGGCCCCTATATCGTTAATAATATTCGCTTGAATATTAATTAATTGCTTATAATCTTGATCTACAGTATCACTCGGATACAAAGGTTGCAGAATATAACCAAAAGCTATTTCATTAGTGATAAGCAAAGGAATCCTTGAGCAATTGGCCGAAAAAGCAAACACAGTAATATCATCAATCGGGCCATCATACAGAGTACACTGTGGACGCAAAGCAGTCATAAACTCCGAATCATTTTTTTGTTGAGCTAGCAACTTATTACGATCAAAGGTGAGATAGTTAGAACCTTTGAAGCTAAGACTTACTAATACGGCACTATGAATAACGGATACTTGGAAAATTCCCTCACGATTAGCATTGTAAATATCTTCATGTAAATCTGTGAGCAAGTAGTAATAGTCCGACGTTGTGCTATAATAAAAATTGGTGTACAAGCCTTCGGAAAGTAGCAAAGGGGCCACTATGGGTAAACGTAATTCCACCAAATGTGTGAGTGTATGGGCCGCGGTTAGTAAGACTTCAGCATCTAGATACTAAAGGAAGAAAAAAAAAAAGATAAGATGTTTCTTTAAACAACAAAATAATGATTTTTAATAAAGTGTAAAAGAAAACGAGCAGATGATCGTAGATAATAATTTATGAAACCATAATACTTACAAATATGTAGTCTGCCGAAATTTGTTTAGCATCGTGTAAAGCCTGCTCTTTAAGTGCGATAAGATGTTCAAAACGTGCACTCGGCCAGTCAAATGGCGAACTTTCATTTTGATGACGTGCCGTTGTAGCATCTAATACTTTTTTGACACTATGATACAATGGCTCCGCATTTAAAAGCCATTCATTAAATATTTCAATACTATTATCTGTGTTGTAGTCCGAGTAAATCCTAAAATATTCAAAGAATTTTTTTTTAACCAAAGTTCTGTAAAAAGTTTACACAAACTTACCACAAGGATATACGATTCTTAGGATAATCCTGCCTTTCAAAGTAGCTCAAAAACAAAGGCAAAATATGGGCCTTGTTACGCACCAATAGAGTCACCAAAACAATGGGCTCTTCATTTTTTAAGTTTATCGGCAGTAATTTATGTAAATCCTCCAAAGTTTTTCCGACCGGAGATTCCTTTGAGCATAAACCCACAATACCAAAGTCGATATTAATAAAATCCACAAAATTTTCATTATTTTTCAATTAAATCTTAATTTAATAAAATAAATGGAAACAACTCTTATTTACTCGAATCGAATTCACTAGTAAATGATTTTGCTTTTCCACAAATTCTTTCATTTAATTTTTTATTCTTTTCTATTGGCTTTCTCTGCTCCCTGTGTCCTTTTTTATTAATTTTCTTCTTCTTTGTTTAAGTAAAAATTTTAATTTATGATTTAGGTAGTGGCTTTAAAATATTCGGCCTTATTAATGAAACATAAAACAGGTTTACAAAAGGTTTATGAAACGAATTTTATACGAAAATTTGTTTTAAAAATAAGGGGGATGGTGTGTTTGTATGGATGCAATCTAACAGGTAGGAACCCTGTAGGAAGTCAAACACATTTATAACTAACTTCAAACTGGTTTTTTTATAACCACATCTAGTTGATTAAGTGACTTTTTTCCTTGTCGACGACTCATTATTTTAACATGGGCATGTCATAGGCAGTAGTCAATTGGCCATCTTTGCATGACTTTAACTGACTACTAACTACTTATTTTTCAACCTATTTGTAATTAATTAAAAGTATTGTCAGTTAATAATAAATTATTTAAATTTTAAATAATTTTTGTCAAAAAAATATATGTACATATGAACATGCATACATATGTATGTATATCTTTGTATATTTTGTTATAGAAATAATGATTTATGAAAATTTTGCATTAAACTGCACTAAATGATGATGTATAATAGTCCTGAAATAAATACGCCACATAATTGCTAGTTCATAAACAGATTTGTATTGATTCATTTTTTAATTATTTTAAAATGTTTGTATATATTTTTTTCATTTGACTTCATGGCATGCTTGTTTTTCTTATTTTGATTTTATTTGTGTTTTACGTGTGCCTTTTTGGTTGATATCTGCATGAGATTTAAACCAATTTGTAGTCATTTAAAAAAAAGTTAATTTATAGTTAGTGTTTTTTGCAACTGACTATTTTATTTACTACAGGGAATGTAAGAAAATCGATTTAAAAAAGGTGTTATCACAGGCATGATTTGTGGGTACCATAAGTTTCGAAAGATTTTAAAGTCAGTTCTAAATTATACAGCCACATCACAGAAATCAATTCCGATTGAAATTGTTAGTTATTCCGTTAATAAATTCTTAAAAAAAATTTAATTTAATTTAAAGAAAATAAAGCAAATTCAATCGGAACTACAGTTCAATTAATATGTCGGTTAAGGTATAAAATTATGAAGAATATAAACTGAAAATAAAAGGAAAATGTATTAAAAATCAATTGTTGAAGATACTGAAAACGTAATTTCGGTTTTAATTTTCGGTGATTATAACAATAACTGGAGAAGCAGGGATTATTAACAAACCTGTTCAGCGCAAGTTAATTACAAAATTCTTTAGAAATCCTAGAAATCAAATGCAAAAAGTATAAACATTTTGTTTATAAAAAAACATTTTAATACTATCCAGGGTAGTTTTGTGAACTGGTTTCCACTTAATCAGTTCAACACAAGTTCTTTTAGACGAAAACAAAAAATAACTGGAAGTTTTTATGTTTATTTTCCTTTTGTTTTAAATAACAGTTTTATTTTTTTTTTACTTAAATTAATATAAAACTTCTACTCATTATTGGTTTGGTGCATATGCCAAAAATCTGTAGTGGGGAAAAACGCCAATGAAGGTTTACATGAAGTTTTCTGAAAATACAGCCGGTAGAATTTTGGCGGCATGAAATAACCCCCCAAAAAAATAATGAAATTACCCCCCAAAAGTTTGTACAAAGAACAACAAACACGATTTTTTGGGGTTATTTCGGTCGGGCGCTAGAATTTTCTTCTCTATGTTATAACAAACACCGTCTTCGCTAAGTTAAGTTGGAAGTACATAACACTCGTTAGTTCGTCGACTAGTATCGTGCATTTAAAAACTTTGGCGAGTAAAAAATTGCAAGTTACACAACACGCGTTACAAAAGCCATTCCTGTCAGCTGTTTTTCATTTGTTTACTTATTTGTGCATTAAAAACGGGTTCAAATTATATGAGGGAGTTTACACGGAGTCTTTTCAGACATGTCTGCTTTTGACATTCTCTTTTGAACATGCTTCCAAGAACCTATTGTCTTTTCACGATGTCTTTCCAAACATGTCTGTTTTCATGTATAATAGTCTAATATACATACAAATTAAAAACATGGAAATTCATATAAACAAACATGTAAACTCATTTCATGTCTGTTTGGCAACCCCTCTTTCTTCTCTACCCCGATCGCCAACAAACAAAACAAACGTGTTTGTTAGACATGTCTGAATAGACACCGTGTAAACTCCCTCTATCAAGATTTTGTTATTTTATTGAATTTATTCTTTTTATATAAATATTGTATGTTTTTTAAGATCTTCAATAAGAATTTATTCTATGAGTTAAATTTCAGGTCTTTTTTTTTTTTTATAAAGCTTTTTTGTAATAGTTCTATTCTTTTAATTTTTCAGAAATGACTTTTTACACTATCATACTATTATATTGTATTTTCTTTTTACATTTTACCTTAGCCTTCCTTTGGAAAGCAATGAAGTATATTGAATGTAAATAAAAATTTACAATTATTAGACACCAGCAGAATGTAATGCATTTTCTGGCCCGCTACGGCCTTCGTCAGCATTCTTTGTGTCTCACTGGATAGTGTTACTTTATAAATTGAATGTATTTAACTCAACTATTTTAACAATTAGAAACTGGGAATTATTTCCTTGTGAAGGTTACTTTATATTATATTAAACATTTTTCGAATTTATTCTATGAGTTAAATTTCAGGTCTGTATTTTTTTTATAAAGCTTTTTTGTAATAGTTCTATTCTTTTCATTTTTCAGAAATGACTTTTTACACTATCAGACTATTATATTGTATTTTCTTTTTACATTTTACCTTAGCCTTCCTTTGGAAAGCAATGAAGTATATTGAATGTAAATAAAAATTTACAATTATAACTGAACAACCTAAACAAAAGCGGCAAGCGTTTTTTTAAACATGAAAATTTTATTTAAACATAATTTCAATAAAACAAACCGACATAGCGATCTGTCAAATATGATTTATCAGCCGGGTGGATTCTAATTCGCATTCTAATGGTTTGTTTCGTATAAATTGTATGCAAATGAGAAGTTTTGACATACAAACAACGCTTCCGCTCTTATTTAGGTTGCTCAGTTAGACACCAGCAGAATGTAATGCATTTTTTGGCCCGCTACGGCCTTCGTCAGCATTCTTTGTGTCTCATTTTTCAGAAATGACTTTTTACACTATCAGACTATTATATTGTATTTTCTTTTTACATTTTACCTTAGCCTTCCTTTGGAAAGCAATGAAGTATATTGAATGTAAATAAAAATTTACAATTATTAGACACCAGCAGAATGTAATGCATTTTCTGGCCCGCTACGGCCTTCGTCAGCATTCTTTGTGTCTCACTGGATAGTGTTACTTTATAAATTGAATGTATTTAACTCAACTATTTTAACAATTAGAAACTGGGAATTATTTGTATGGCAGCTATGGTAAAAAATGGACCGACTTTAACAAATTTGGTAAGACGATTAACAATAAAATATTATTGTGCCAAATTTAATCTTAATACCAACGGAATAAGTTTATGTTTATAAGTTTATAAGCAGAAAGTAAATATGAACAGGTTTATTACGTTATACTATAACCCTGGGTATGTCATATTTAAAAACGAAATATCAAATATATTAAGTTAGCTTCTAGCTAGATTGTAAAAGAGACGGTCATTAAAGTCCTATAAAATTATAAATTTAATAAACTGGAAGTTAAGCTTTATTACAGGTGTTTTATTGTGCATCCATTGGTTGCTTTTGATTATACAGATAACAACCTACAAAGTATCAGGGTACATTGAAATTGTCGCTTAATTTAAGAAACATGTAAAAGTGCTATATTCGGCTGTGCCGAATCTTTGATACAAGTTTATATCAGGAGTTATAGGTCGATTCTCAAAGTGTATGATTTTTTTTAGATATGTATCTATATCAAACTTAATTGGTTTTAGGCGTATTAAAGTGATTTTCTGGAAAAGGATTGATATAAGACAAATGGGACAAAATTGTAACACTTAAAAACAATTATAAATGCAAAATATTAAGAATAATAATGATAATATTTTGTTCTTGGCACATTTCTTTATTGTTTAATTATTTTGTTTTTAATATTTTTACAAAATATACGAATGTTTTCAAAGCTCGTTTGAAAACACAAACATTTAAGTCAGACTTTACTTTATTTGGTATAGCCGACGATTGTATTTTCGCCACCGTCGTTGAAAAATTTTCAATTTTTGTAAATTTTGGTCGCCGTCAACTATATGTGTAACTGGCGCTCTCAACGTTTTCAATGTCACATCGGCTTCGAGTGCAATCTTATGACATTTATAACGTAACGACGTAATTTATTTTGATAGTTTTTGACATGAGCTACAGACACACTTTTTTCTTACTTTTCGAGAAACGATGGAATATTTTGTTTCACATCTTTTCGATGCGAGAAGTTCTCACTAAAGTTACAGAACATGGGTACAGGATCCTATCATGTCCGATGTTGTTGTCTCTTCATGCCTTATACTTATCAACAGGGCCCAGACTTTTATGCAGTTAAAATCGCGTTTTATGCGCATAAAAAATGCACTCAAAATAGAAATATATGCGCTTAAAATTTAAAAAATATGCAGTTAAAAAATCTTAAATTTTTTTATTAGTGATAAAAAAAAACATAAAATTAACAAGAAAAAACAAAAATAGCATGAAGAACGTTTAAATTCAGTCTCATAAACGTAAGTAAGGCGCAATAACCACAAAAGTAGAAGTTAAAATAAAGTAAAACACAAATAAATAAACAGTAAGACAATCATGTAAATTAAGTCACTTGTAAAGGCCCAACTATAATATGCATAAGCTGGCTTAAGCAACTGTGCCAATACACGTTAATCATAAGTGGTAAACCAAATTGAACTAAAGAAAACCTTTTGTTAAACTTTTTTACACTGTCATTTGCTTAATCAAAGTGCGAAACTGATCGCACTTACATACGAATGTTTATTGATTTTGTTATTTAAAATGCCTTTAGAGATATATTTGACCCTACCTTTTTTCAAAATAAAAGTTTACTGCCTGTTTTTCGAAACAAAATAAAACGAAAGTGATAGGTGCATGATTAAATGCTGATAGTTCCTCTGTGGAACATTCATTTTCAATACGCTGTTTTCGAAAACAATTTAAATTAAATATGCAAGCAGTTAAGGATTTAAAACAATAAATTTAAATCCTTAATTTTTGTGTAAAGTTTATCAAGCTTGCTACGAATTTGTTAACTTAAGTTTCCGTCCACAAAATACATCTTATTTATGGCGATATCAGTACCATTAAATTCACCATTGTAGAGTCCTTTTACAACATCTTTAAATTGACAAAACTTTTCAGCATAATACATAATTGCTTTCAACCATGTCCCCCATCTGGTTGCTATAGGCTTTAGAGGAAGACATTAATCCGGATAATTCTTTTTAGATGCGGCAACACGCGAAGGTGCTTTACAAAATATTTTTCCCTTTAGAAATAAATAAATAAATACCATCGAAGTTGTCTTTTATCTCTTCTGTGGAAGGGTGCATGGCAAAATAAAGCAATTAAAACAAGTTTTTTCAAAATATGCAACAAAAATATGCAATATCAGCAATATGTGCAAAAATATGCATTCAAAGCAAAATATGCAAAAATATGCACTAACAAATCGATGGCATTTTACTGCAAATATCTTGATTCGCAAAGATATTTTGTATATGGTAATCTCCGACCTGCGAGAACAAATATGCATTTGCATTAAAATCCGGGCCTTGCTTATCAAAATTACTCATCAAGCGCTATGGTAGTATCAGTGAAAATCCGATTTTATGTGCGACACCGACAACGCTTGATGGAAAATACAAATAATTTAGATTATAGATTTAGATACTTGTGTACGTAAATTCTCCTTGATGTCAAGTTTTTTGAAAGTGTATGGTGCCTCTAATTCAAAATTAAATAACAATCGGTACATTATGCTATCAATTTCTCTTAGATTTTGTTGCAGAATCAATCATTTTTTTAGGTTGGTTGTTCTACATTTGGATTCATAACTATAAATGTATATATTATGGGATCTTAGATGAATATTTAACAAGTTTCACACGGAATGACAAACTAAGTATATATAATTAACTTCTTTTTTGTTTAATTCTGTTAGATTGTTAGTGAAAACTTTATTTTGAATATTTGTATCTACTTTCTTAATTAAAATTACAGTTCTTTATGAATTTTAACATTGACAGCTACCTGAAATTGAGGATCTTTAGTTTCAATGAGAGGAGAATCCAAACGTTGTTCTCTAGAAAACTCCTTACAATCACTTTTCAATTGATAATCTTTGATTACCACAGAGTCCTCAGTATCGGAAGTATGGCCAAAATCTCCAGAGTAATGGCTCGGATATAAAAGTAAAGGACTTGCACTAAAAGCCAAAAGATCTCGTTTAGGAAAAGCATTAGTCCAGATTTTATTGGGATTGCTATTAAACATAATGGGCAGAAATTCATCTACCGGTAAAAGATTTTCTAAAGGTTTGGCATCTAACAATTTCTGGGCTCCTGTTAAGGAAAGAACATAACCAAAACTTCCATAGGAATAGCTAACATGTACTAAATTCTCAGTATTAGCCACCAAGGTTTCAGAATCTTCCCTCATAGGTGAGCGGCCGAAGTACCTATAAAAAATTTTAAAATTTTAATACAGATACATATTTAAAAATTTCCCAAGAACACTAACAACAAATCATATTCTTTAATGTTGCGTGTCTGCTCCATCACTGCCTCTGCATTTTTCTTAAAATAAGGCTCAAATGTTACGTCATCTTCTAGGACTAAAACGTGCTCTTGTTGCTTCTCTACAATTCTTTCCCAAATTTTATAGTGGCTAAGGAAACATCCAATTTCACCCATAGTCAATTGGCGCTGCTGACAGGGATCGTCTGCACCGAGAAGAAGTTTAACTCCCATTTCTCTTAATAAACTGTTATTAAGTTTTCTATTTAGAATTAAATCCATTAGATCAGTTCAATTGTATATTCCAGAATTAAATTTTAGTATTTACTTTCCATCTACAGCTGGAAAATGCTCCACATCCAAGCCTAAGACCTCAAAAAGATTTTCCATTTTCACACGGCGTTCTGGACGACGTTCCAAATTGATCATGTAAATATGATCTAAAAAAACTTTATGTCTAAAATAAAATAAATTAAGAAAGTTTATTACAATGTTCAATGTGTTCAGAATCCACTGCAGCAAATTTCTTTGCGAAAATTTTGGTAGTTCAAATTACTTTTCAAAAATTTCAGTTTTTGCGCAAAATTTCCATAAAACACAATTTTAACTTTTAATTTCAATTTACAAATTGGTTGTGCCAGAAGCCAAAATGCCTAAATCCACAAATTAAAAAGAAGAGTAAAAGGTATTGTTTGCAAAAATTATTTCCAAAATAAAAGACGCAACAAAAAGGATTTTGCCGAAAACGCGAAGGGTATTTATTCATATTAAGGCAATATATTATGGCCCAAATTATCTGGCTGGTAGCTTCTAAAAAAATCCAATAACATTTAAACCTTATACCGATTTTTCATATTTTTTAATGGAAAATATTTAAATAATAGAAGAATAAAATAATTTTTAAAGAGTTCGCAACTAATAAGATATTAATATAACAAAATTTGAGGCCCGATGCATATTATAGAGTCGAGGGGATTGCATATAATCGCCCTTATCGTGGTTGGCGAATTTAAAATAAGCCTTTGACTGTTTGGTAATAGATTGAAGGAAATAAGTTTACGTTCTCTTTAATCTATTACCAAACAGTCGCAGGCGTATTTTAAATTTGCCAACCACGAGAAGGGTGAAATTAACAAAATGAGAAATTTTCGAAAAGTGGAGTAATAGTTTTTTAACACTGATCAACATCTAACATCTACCATCAATTTGCCGCAACTTGCGAAGATGTTAACATATTTCCATAAGAAATACATAAAGCCAAAAACCAACATCTTTCAACATCTGTTAATGATGTTCCTATCTCATTTTATTCCATTCTACATCTTTCGATTATTTAAGTGTCATCACTAGAAAAGTGGCAATAAGTTCTATTATTATTGTGGCTTCACTGACAAAAACAAATTGGTTTTGAAAGCAGCGTTACCATTTGCCAAGTTTTTTATACTTCAATGTTTTTTTTTGCTATTTTTTTATATTTTTGTTCTCTTTTTAAATTTTGGCAATTTTGTTGAAAAAAAATTTTATATTTTAAAAATATTTTTTTTCAAATATGGTGTCATTTTGTTTGATGGTAGATGTTAGATGTTGATCAGTGTAAAAAGCCTATAAGGCCTTTTAGCTTCTGTCTCATCCAATTGTTAGTGAAAATAAAAAAGAGAAATTTCGGTAAAACACAATTTTCAGCAAAAGTTTGGCTAAAACAGAGTTTATATCGAACCGAAAGCTTAAACAGAGTTTTTAGAAAAAAATTAGAGGAAAAATATTTTAGTTAAATAAATTGAAAAGAAAAACATTTATCTAATGCAAAAATCCCGGTAAAGCTACATTTAGGCAACATTCGATGGAACAAGTTTATTGCATTACCATTAACTTTAACCATTTTATTGCACCATTTTTTTCTTTAAATAATTTTCTTATCAAAGTAGTGCATTATTTTATAAATTCCATTAAATTGTATGCCAATTAATGCACTACTTTTGCATTATTATTAAAACACATCATGAATAGTGCATTGTTATTGCATTATCACTAGAGTAGTGTAAAAATTACAATGCATTATCTTGCATTACCGTTAAAACATATTAACTTAATTCACGTCACAATTTTTAGTCTTGCAAAAATGCGAAATTGCGAAGTTTTGCACTAGTTGACGTGAGCATACATTTTAGCAACAATTGCATAAATGCAGACGTCATCTTTTATTAGAGTTTATTTTCGATAGTTGTTGTTGTTATGTTCAAAAAAACTTCGCAATCTTGCAAGACTAAAAATGGTGACGTGACCCTGCAGATAACGAGACTAGTCCATACATGCATGTAAAGAGTAGTCCATAAAGGAGTAGGAGTACTCCAAAACTACTCCAAAACTACTCCAAATATATGGGTAAAAGGTGGTCCATTTAACATTACGATGTCATAGGAGGGGACCATATAACCCACCGAAGTAGTCCCTAAACTACTCCATGGAGTACTAAAGTGGGCTAGTTTTAAAAGTACTCCATGTTACTACAGTATGGAGTAGACTTAAGGGGTAGTTTAAACATTTTTCTTTTTAATTTTTTACTAATCGCCTTTTATGGTGTGTACTGTAGTCTATTATTGCTATTATTAAATAAATTTACTTGGTGTTTTTAATTTTTTTACCATTTTTCCACAAATTTCACAAACTTTCACTTTTAAATAAGCAATTAATAATGGACACCATCAGGGCTACCAATGTGTAATACTGTAAACTATAGAAAAGTATACATCATGCAGTTGTTGGCAGCACGGCATGTTAACTTCTTATAACATGGTCCATGCTACAGTACATTGTACCATGTTGTAAGTAGTCCATTTAAGCCACAATAGACCTCGTAGTCCAATATTATCTGTAGGGGAATTACTCTATTATTAAGTGCATGTTCTGATAATCGCAAAACTCTTAAAATTTGTGATTCTGACTTGAAATCGCGTAATAAGTGTTCGGTAAATCGCTATCGCAAGACATTTGGCAAATTTAAATCGCAAAAGTGGAACTAAAGTTTCAGAACACGGTATGATAAATCTGGCGTTTAGCGATTGGCAGAACATATCGAGCCTTTGCTGCAATAGAGCAATATCTTAATTTTGAATTTGCTAGCACCTTAAAATTTAATTATTCTCTCTAGAGTTGAGTATATAACATATATGTATGAAATTTTTACACAATATGAAGAAACGATATGGCGATTTACTCCACATTATTAGCTTGTAGGCGACCATATGTTCCTCTGGGAATTAAAGAATTAAATACATTAGCTCAAATATTTGGTTTTTTGAGTTATTACTCTATTGCAGCAAAGGCTCGACATGTGTTAATTTAAAGAAGTTCGTCCACTTGCACGGCTGGATGTTGGATACAAATATAAACTTTTTTCTTTTGCTCACTTTTTCTGCTTCCTTTCAAATTTTTTCAAATGCTTATTGACCTCCACTAAAGCACCTAAATCGTTTATAATATTCGCTTGAATATTTATTAATTGATTATAATCCTGTTCTACATAATCACTCGGATACAAAGGTTGCAGTATATAACCAAAAGGTATTTCATTAGTGATGAGCAAAGGAATCCTTGAGCAATTGGCCGAAAAAGCAAACACAAAAACATCATTAACCGGGCCATCATACAGGCGACACTGTGGATCCAAAGTAGCCATAAACTCCGAATCATTTTTTTGTTGAGCTAGCAACTTATTACGATCAAAGGTGAGATAGTCAGAACCTTTGAAGCTAAGACTTACTAATACGGCACTATGAATAACGGATACTTGGAAAATTCCCTCACGATTAGCATTGTAAATATCTTCATGTAAATCTGTGAGCAAGTAGTAATAGTCCGACGTTGTGCTATAATAAAAATTGGTGTACAAGCCTTCGGAAAGTAGCAAAGGGGCCACTATGGGTAAACGTAATTCCACCAAATGTGTGAGTGTATGGGCCGCGGTTAGTAAGACATCAGCATCTAGATACTAAAGGAAGAAAAAGAAAAAAAGATAAGATGTTTCTTTAAACAACAAAAGAATGATTTTTAAGAAAGTGTAAAAGAAAACGAGCAGATAAACGTAGATAATAATTTATCAAACCATAATACTTACAAATATGTAGTCTGCCGAAACTTGTTTAGCATCGTGCAAAGCCTGCTCTTTAAGTGCGATAAGATGTTCAAAACGGGCACTCGGCCAGTCAAATGGCGAACTTTCATTTTGATGACGTTCCGTTGTAGCATCTAATACTTTTTTGACACTATGATACAATGGCTCCGCATTTGAAAGCCATTCATTTAAGATTTCAATGCTATTATCTGTATTGTAGTCCGAGTAAATCCTAAAATATTCAATTATTCAAAAATAATTCAAAAACAAAATTCATTAAAACCAAATTTCTTTAACAATTTTTTAAAATTTTTAAGTTACCACAAAGACATACGCTTTTTAGGATAATCCTGCCTTTCAAAATAGCTCAAAAACACAGGCAAAACATGGGCCTTGTTACGCACCATTAGAGTCACCATTACAGTGGGCCCTTCATTTTTCAAATCTACCGGCAGTAATTTATGTAAATTCTCCGAAGATCTTTCGACCGGAGATTCTTTTTGAGCACAAACCCACAGTACCGAACTCGATATTAATAAAAACCACAAAATTATCATTGCTTTTAAGTGAAAGCTAAATTTAAAACAGCAAGTGGAAAAAACACTCTTGTAGTCGAATCGATTTCACTGTTGAATGATTTTGCTTTTTCACAAATTCTTCTTCAGTTTCTTTTTATTTTATTATTTTCTGTTAGATTTCTCTGCTCGCTGTGTCCTTTACAATGTTTTAATTTATGATTTAGTTAATTGATTGAGGATTAGTCAGAAATGTTGGAAATGTAATGACAATCGATCTGTTTCAATATGATGGTTTGAAAATGGTGTAATGAGTTTTTATTTCAAAATCATAGTTTACAGTTTTTTTCATAATACAGTTCAATTAACATATCGCAATTGGTCACAAAAAGGGTACTAACTCAACATTTTTACTTTTGCACTTTTTGGAATAAATCTACCCGTAATATTCATATCTACCCGCTATCAGATTGTCGTGATAACGCTTAGTTTAAAAATTATTTTTCATGTGCCTTTAATATTGAATTCAAATTTGTTTTGCTTCTACTGAAAATCTTTGAATTTTGAGTTAATTCCCTCTTTATGATCAATTGTGATATGTACTTACTTACATATTTAATATAAAATAAGGAGGAATAAATTTTAAAAAAAGGAAAATGCATTAGAAATAAATGTTTGAAGATATTGAAAATGTATTCATAAAAATATTTTTTATTTAATGAAAGTTCATAGAATGAAATTACGACAAATCAATTGCCATATTGAATATCATAATCGTCAATACAATTAACTTTTAATTTGAAAATGCACCAATATCTTTGTTAAAACTCAGGACATCTGTGGCATTTTGACAAAACATCTTAAATCGAAATAGATAGCAAAAAAGTTTTTTTAAACCACTCGGAGAAAAAATCATTTTTATTAAAAAATAATATAAACCAAAATTAAAGAAAAATTTCGTTTATAATACAAAATTTTAAAAACGTTAACAAAAAGGTTTTTGAATGCAAATTCGTATGGTTTGTTTTAAGATGTTTTGTCAAAATACCTCAGAAATATTCATGGTGAAATTACTAAATGGTAGTACAACAAACACAAGTGAGCAATGAACAGTTGGCTTACCGAGGTCACCTTTTAGTAATTAAACCATGGAGATATTTTTACCAATGAGTTTGAATAAAATATTTGTTAACAATAATATATAAATTTCTATTGCCAGCTTTTTATATGAAAAAAATATATTGTTACTAACTAAGCTGAGTTAGAAGTTGCATTTAAAATTTGGTTTTTATTAAATTTTTAGTAAAATATATTAAAAATCACAAAACAATACATACATACTTAAATGGGAAACAAATTTAGCCCTGGATGCACTAGGAAGTTCCTACAACAGCACAAAATGGAATCTTAACGTTATTATCAGAAAAATTTGAAAAACTAGAATTTATAAACAAACCGTTTACATTTCTTTATAAATCATAAAATAACAATTTAACTAACCGCTTAGATTGATTTAATTTCGCAATAATCATCGTATCGTTTAATCTTTAAAAGATTTTTAATATAAAATATTGTTTTAGTTTTTGATGATAGTTTAGCGAACGAAGTCTTCGTTCAAAATCGATGAACAGGCCACAAATTTTATTTTCAACCAAGAGTGTTGCGAAAACTAAGGTTGTTGCAAATATCGAGTCAAAAGTTTTTATGCCTTTTTTTTTTTGCTTTTTTAAAGCAGTATATTTAAACTTTTAAAATAAATACATTTATTTTGATTTAATTAAAGAAAAACTAATAAAAAGCAAACAAGTAAGAAAGTATGGTCGGTCAAGCCCGACAGTATGATACCATACACCACAGTAAATAAAAAAATGTTTGCGAGTGTACCCAGTTAGGACTCATGGGCAATCATCGACCCGCGTGAACAAAATTATAATATGAGGTTAACATTCATTGAAAAGTTCTTTGTGCCGAATATTATTAAGATATCTTCATCTATATAAGATTTTAGAATGAGGGTTTTTAATGGGGACTAAGGTTAATTTTAGACCTACCGGGGCAACATGTCATAGAAGCTATCGTAAATGTTATTGTCGCCAATTTTTACGTTAATACCAATATATGGCAAATTTGTTTTATTTCACACATTTCAATCGAAAAGTTTTTCGATGCGATAGTTACAGAAAATGGGCACAGTTCTTTCTTAATACAGCAATTACTAAGCTTTTCTTTTTTGTATTTGCAAATATGGATAAGGTTTTGCAAGTTGAATTTCTGCTTTCCAAGCTACTATTTTGATTTGTATGTGTAATTTTGCTTTAAATGTGTAATTTGGTACACAGTCATGTGTAATTTCCAAATTCCTCATTGGCAACACTGTTAATAAATATGACTAAAATATTGATTTGCCATATGAAATCACTAAAACTGGGAAGATAAATTAATTTTACCCATGGTACTATGATTTTTCCAATCTAGCCATTGGTGAACCATTGCACATATTGAGTTTAAACAGTACTAAAAAAAGTACAATTGCACCAATTTTGTCAACTCTGAATAGCACAAAGTCGAAGTGTCATATCGTCAGCTCAGAATTGGTTTGGCGCATATGCCAAAAAGTCGGAGTGTAGAAAAACGACAAAAAAGATTTACATGAAGATTTCTCAAAATGTACCCGATAGAATTTTTTTATATTTTTACCACTGCTTCCGGTATATTTATACGTATACTTATTGCGTGAGTGACTGACTCATTAAACATCGTACAGCCTAAACGCCTGAAGCTAAAGACTTGAAATTTGGACCGGAAGTGGATCTCTCCCCAAATCGATCCACTAGGTAGGGATTTTTAAAAATTCCAATGTTTAGGGGGTAAAAAAGGTTAAATTCGGAAACCTTTTATCTCCAAAACTAAAAGAGATACAAAAAAACTGTCATACATATCGTTGTTCTTTTGAAATATAAGTGGACAGGTGTGTGGTACTTTTTTGAAATTCGGCTCTTTTAGGGTGAAAACGGGTAAAACCTGAATTTTGGTACGTTTTTGTCAGCCCATCTATCTTTTGATCCAACAAACCTAGAAATAAAGTTTATACCACATTCGAAACTTATCAAAAAAATACGAATACCAGTTTGGTACTTTTTCGAAATTCGAACGTTTAAGGGGTGAAAATCGTAACTATTTTTGTAACTTTTTTACAAAACATTTTGCAATTTTTGATACTATAATGGTGGGAAAAAATAGTACCAAAATGGGAAATACGGGAAATTAAATATCTTTCTTCAGCTTTTTGGTTCTACAACTGGTATTTTTTTTTTTTGACCTCAAAATATAAAATTCAACATGCAATGTCCTGAATGAATGCTGTATATCTCTGAAACCACAAAAAATTTCACGAAACAGATTTTGGATTCAAAAAGGGGGTATTCAAAGTATATATACCCCATACCTAACTCAATTTTTTAAAAAATGGTCGGTAGGTCAAGCCAATTCTGTGGGCGTATTCTGTAATTCGCTAAAGCTAAATCTCTATCCCTAAAAATCTTTAAAGTTGATTTATCGATTTTTGGCTGCGAATGCAGTACTATAACGTGCATTGCTAAATTTAGCAATGCCATAACAATTTAATTCACCGCAATTTTAGCTTTTATTGTCATTACTAAATTATTTAAATTTTGTATTCTCTAAGGCATTTTAGCGATAGAGATTTAGCTTTAGCTAAGCGAATTGCGGAATACAGGTGCTGATCTGACAATATCTCGAAAACTATAGATAATAACAAAAAACTGATTACACGGGTGGATAGATCTTAATAAATTTACCTAACAACACTATGTGACAGTTTTTTGACCAAATATATGTGACATCTAGTTATACCCTCCACCACAATTAGTTAAGTTTGTCATTCCGTGTGAAACTTCTTTATTATTCATCTCAGACCCAATAAAGTATATATATTCTGGCTCCTTGAGTAATTCTAAGTCGATTTAGCCATGTCCGTCTGCTGGCCGTCTGTCCATCTGTTGAAAACACGCTCACTCAAACTCAAAAGAAATAAACAAACTTGGTGTCGATTTGTTTGTAGATATCGGAAGCAGTTTGGGATTGAAATCGATTCAGTAGGATCAGAGCTATGAATCAAAATGTGGAACCACCACCTTAAAAAATTGATAATTTTTTAACAAAAACTAACATAAATGGTGGAACAAGGCACGAAAAGATATAAGAATTTGCAAAAAATCTTTTTATTCGACTGGAAATCACACTGTTAAATTTCGTGAAGATCGGTCCATAATTTACCCTAGGCCCCATATAAACCCTACTATCGAAAAACAGTTTAGTACGCCTAAAATCATAATTAATAATACTATCATAACAATTGGCACTTCACAGTTTTTTAGGACTAGTATTGACACTGTAAAATGTGATAAAGATCGGTCCATAATTTACCCTAGGTCCCATATAAACCCTACTCCCGGAAAACAGTTTAGTACGCCTAACACCGTAATTGTTAATACTATCATAACAAAATTTGGCACGTCACAGTTTTTTAGGACTAGAAATGACACTGTAAAATGTCATGAAGATCGGTCCATAATTTACCCTAGACCTCATATAGACCCTACTCCCGAAAACAGTTTAGTACGCCTAAAACCGTAATAAATAATGCTATCAGAATAAAATTTAATACTTTACAGTTTTATAGGACTAAAAATAGTACTAATAAATTTCGTAATTATCAGTCCATAATTTACTATAGGCCCCATATAAAGCCCACTCTAAAATAATGATATACGCCTAAAACCGTAGCAGATATATTTATTGTGATAAAATTTCTTCCAAATTAGCCCAAACGTCTTGTAATTTTGGGATAGACCTTAGATCCCATATTAAGCAGCCTTCTGAAATTCACTGTAAACACTAAAACTTATTTCACCGCTGTTTTGAAATTTATTAAAATTTATGTTTTTAAATCACTCTGCAGAATTTTAGGATGTTTGGTTCAATACTTACCATTGCTCCAATATAAATTCCCCTCTTTAAGCTCGGCTTAAACTGTTACGAATCATGACATTTTACTTAAGCTAGTTAAAATTGTTAAAAAAAAAGCATAAAACTTTCTGATTGTCGGTGCATAATTTAATATATGTATGTATGTCTAAACCGCAACCAATTTTAGTGCTGATGTCTGTTTTTATAGAGATAACTTAATACTAAATAGATATCGTATAGATCCTATAGTTAGGTCATATAGATATAGATCGGTGGAGGGTGTCAAAGATTCGGAATAGCCGAATATAGCACTTTTACTTGTTTTTATGTAAAATTGTCCGCTGACGCCGAATATGAAGTCCGAATGCTCAAAAGTAGAGCAGTTTTCTGGATATTCCAAAAGAACCGTTATTTGTGTTTTTAAAAAGATGATGTAACTTACAAACATGTAAATACGTATCTTTAAAAATGTTAAACTGATTATGAATTACTTTTTTTTAATGAAAGATAATAAAATTACTATAATGACGTTTTATTGCATGGGTCATTAGTTTAATTCAATATGAACATTTTGCGCCCAACAAGACCTAGATTGGCGCAGAAATGATAAAGCTACAGAAGATTTATTGAATTAATCCACATAGTAATTAAAGAGTTTTAGGATTTTTAATATTTTTTGTTACTAAACATTTCGCTATGTGTTTTTACTTGGTGTGTTTTTTGTGATTTGTTAAAAATTGAAAAGTGGGATATTTCAAATAATCTTCTTTAACTTTTTAATTTTTTTTTTAACGATTTTGTTCCTATTGGGCAAAAAATGTGCGTATTGAAATAAGCTAACGTCGTCACTGATAAAACTTAAAAAAATTGAATTGTTTGGTTTTAAAAAAATAAGTTGAAAAGAGCAAATTTGCAAAAAATCATTAAAATTTTTTGCGAAATTTTTGTCAAGAATTCTTCTTGAAGTACTTTGGATTTTTGTGAAATTTTAACTTTGGTCTAATGTAACTAAGTAATTTCTTGACCAATTTTTACGAACGACCTGTAGTTGTTTTAGTACATAATTTCATCATTGAATAAATATAAAGGAATACAAAATCTGCCGAGTATTTTCGAAGATACTTTTATTAGAGTGACATCATCTGTTTAAAAAATATCTCGAAAACCGTTCTACTTTTGACCATTCTGACTTTACATTTGGATTCAGCGGATAATTTTACATAAAGATTAGGTATCAGATTCAGATCAGATCAGATTTGGTCACGACTTTGTTGAAAATTTTTGACACAGTGTAATCAGCCTTATCTGAATTTATATATACATACGTATTTATATATTATATTTTGCGTATAGAACACAATATTTACGAACGACGATATGTACTTATGTAAGTAAGTATGTATGTATGTCCCTGTTAAAATTGCAAAACTGTAAGAACTTCTTATGGAAACTAAAATGAGCTTACTTTTATTTAATTTCAAGTTTTTGTTTTATTATTCCATAAAATGGTTCTCATATATTTTCACGCCAAGATGGTTCTTTTTACTTCACAAATATAATGATCAAGAAAAAACATTTGGTTGCACTTACAATTAAAAACCTATCGCTAATGCATTTGGCTGCACTCATGCAAATATGTACATCCAAGGCGATTTCATACAGGTGACATTTCCGAGTCATCTGTTTATTGTTTTGTGCGTATACTGAATGTCAAGCTTTGTTTACATTTTGTGAAAAAAATTAGTTAAAATTTAGAATATAATAAAAATATTAAAATGTACATACATATATACTTGAAAAAGAAAACTTATTTAAATTTTACAAAACAAAAAAATTATTCTTCTTTATTAATAATTGAGCTTAAGGTCACTTTTATTTCAAATAGTTCGTTTACTTGTTCGATATTTCGATTTCCTTTGGAATTATTCTACAGGATATTATATTTATAAAATTTAATTAAAAATTAACAAAAAATTGTATTTACCAATTAATAAAAATTAAATTTAAAATTTTTTTTCAACATTCAACAATAACATTTCATAAAATCAAAAAATTAAAAAGAGGAAACAAAAAACAATTTTAAAATATTTCCGTTTTCGTCAAGAAATTAATTTCTATAAATCTAACTTAAGCCGTCTAAACTTTATTTTAGAAAACAACCAAAGATCTAGACCTATTTATCTTTTCGTCAACCTATTTATTCTTATTTAATAAATATCTATAAATCTGCGCTAAACCCTCAGTATCTTTTTTAAAATTAATCCTTTCTTCAAATAGAACATTATTTATTTGTAACATTTCTATAATATATCTTCTTTTCTTAAAACCTTCTACGTTCAAAACGGATGTGTTCTCAAAATCTGGATAATGATTTAAATCCCTGCAATGAGTTGATAAAGCTGTACCATGTGTTGAATTATAATTTCTATATTTTTGGTCGTGTTTATGTCCTGCTTTTCTAGTTTTCAGTTTCGTCCCAGTTGTCCCTACATATATTTTTGCATATTGTTCATTATTGTTGCCACCACATGGTATTTTAGAAACTAAATTTGACATATCTAACTTTTGTAATCTATCCTTCATTCTTGTGAATAATCTACCAACATTATTATATACCTTAAGTGCCATTCTATATTTCCCTTTGTCATAAACAAGGCGAATTCAACAAGGTAAACTCTTTAGAACATCTGTTCGTCAGCTGTATTATCCGAGTTGTCAATAAATTGTATTTTTTAATTATTTTTGTTTTTCATTTAAAAAAATTGTGATTGTGTTAATTTGTGAAATTTTATGACAAAAAAATTAATTGTGGCTTAATTCTAGTTAACCAACGCAGTTCCAAGTAAAAAAACCAAAGGGGAATAGAAAATGAAAAAAATAGCAAGAAAAAATAAAATGGTAAAATTCTCGGAAACGCTTAGTTTCCGAGTCATAGATCTCTTAAGTCTTCATATAAATTTGCGGTTTCCCACTACATATCTGAACGTATATATGTACATAGCTAATATTGGTATAATTTAAGAGCTTTTATTTAAAAATTCTTAATCCATAAAGGAGCGGCGATGAGTTTGCGAAAATATTATAGTAAGCATATCAATTGCTATGCAAAGAACCTTTATTTTGCAAAGTCGGTGTTTGTTATACGATAGATGAGAAAATCCTTGCGCCCAACCGAAGGCCGGCTATGTGGATAAGGTTTATTGAGCGAAGTTGGGGTTTATTTGATTAAATTTTTGATTCCTAGTGCACTTCCGTGACGTTTTGATATAAATTTTTGTAAAAACTGTATTAGGAGGTAAAGAGTTAAAAAGTTTACAATAAATTTTACATTTTCAAAAAGATCTGTTAAAAAGCTTTCAAATAACATACGTTTACAAATGTAGTGGAAAATCGCAAATTCAAATGAAAACTTCAGAAGTCCATTACTCTGAAACTATGCGTTTTGTAGAATTTTACCATGAAATTTGTTCTTCTTATTTTTCAATTTTCTATTCCTCTATGTCCTTTTTTGTTGGAGCTGCGTTGGTAAGCTACATTTGTTTCTAATTTTTATGCATATGCTGGGTCCTTGAGCAATTTTTAGTCTATTTAGCCATGTCCGACTGTTCAAAACACTCTCACTTTCGAAAAAACTCATAATAAAAGAACAATATTGGTGTAAAATTCTTTCCACTTCTCCTAAGCATTTCTGAATTGAACTCCAACACAATTGGTTTAGTTGGAAACGAGCCAAAAAACCCAATGTGAAACATCGTGCCTTAAAAATTTATACACACTTTGATTAAAAAAAACTAATATAAATGCATGGCAGAATGCACTCTTAACATTGAATCTTCAAAAACACAGAATACATTAAATTTTGTTTAGATCGGTTCATAAACACACAACTTTAAATATAAAAAAAATCAATAAAAAATTTTATTGTTTACTTTTTATTCACACTTTTTGTAAACAACTATTTTGACAACTCGGATATGTTACACTAACAAAATGCCTGTTATTTTTGTTAGAGTTGTAATTGTTGTAGCGATGAGTTTACCTTGTTGAATTCGCCTTGGTCATAAATATTTAATTTTTTATTTTATAAATATAATATCCTGAAGAAGATTTCCAAAGGAAATCGAAATATCGAACAAATTAACGAACTATTTGAAATAAAAGTGACCTTAAGCTCAATTATTAATAAAGAAGAATAATATTTAAAAAAGGTCGAAGAAATTAGAATAAAATTATTATCAAAACAAAAAAAGTGAACATAAAATATAAGCAAAAGGATTTAATAAGGCGCAAGGAATAAATAAATTTGCAATATAAGATTTACCTTCTTAAGTAATTGTGTATATTTTATTAACAAAAAAATTAAATTTTTTTATATTTTCAATAAAAAATGTTGACATTCACTATAACTTTTTACTTTTAGGAGAGAAGGGAAAAGGAAATGCTATTATTTTCCCCTCTCTCCTAAAAACACAAGACTTGACGAGTCAAACTTGACGTGTGTTAACCGGCACTAAGTGCTGGTTCACACAGGTCAAGTTTACTTGAACAGTTTTATTTAAATTTTCTTTTGAACTTGCGTTCACGTTCATGCACAAAATTAATTTTTGTTTTCTTTTCCTTCAACTTTGTAGCTTTTTATTATATTACGGATGAAAAAAGAAAAGAAAAATAAAAACTGACTGGTACGGTCAAGTATGTACCCCTTTCCATTCTCTTTACCCCTCTCTCCTAAAAGCTCAAGACTTGAAGAGTCAAACTTGACCTGTGTGAACCAGCACTAACTCATAAATGTTTAGTTTAGGTTGTTTTGAGACATTAAATGGTTCAGTTCGTTACTAATAATTTTGGTTAAATTTTGTGAACATTATAATAAATTTCAATAAAGTTTGTTAAGTTGAATAAGACCGCATTTACATCTATGCAATTAACGCCGAGTTTTTTTTTCTATTTTCTTTTAAAGTAGTTTCTATGAAACTCTTCACATTTACATTTACATTTTTTTCAAGCATTTTTTCAACCCCGTTTTCTTCCTTACACCTCTTGCTAGCAAACAAAAAGTTGCATGCGATAGTTGCGGCAAGTTGCGGCGTTAATTGCATCATGTTACTATGGTCTAAGTGTGTTTATTTATTTTGATTTTCAATTAAAAGAACTCTTATGCTGGGTACACACAATGCAACCTACATGCAATCTGTTTCAATGCAACCTCAAAATATCAAAGCGTTTTGACGTTGATGCAATCTAGAATGAATGAAAATGAATTTAATTCACTAGATTGCATAAACGCGTTGCATAGTGTGTACCCAGCATAAGGTTTATAACGGGAACAAACCGAAACGCGTTTTTTAAAGGAAAAACGTGTAACAATATTTAAACAAGCAAGTAAGAGTGCTATATTCGGCTGTGCCGAATCTTATTTACCCTTCACTATTTTGCTTCTGCTCGTACAGAGCAGCTAGAGAAAAACTTAATAACTTTTACATATACGTACATTTTTACAATACTAAAAACTTCATTATAAATTCAATTTAAAAAGCGAAAACTGGCAAAAAAAAATTTTGAAATCATTGTTATTTTGGTTGTTTATTTTATAAACATAACTTTTTCGTATCCGAACAGATTTTTCCGCAAATTTCAGAAAATATTTTCTTCTAAAGATTTCCGATGTTTTGATATATAAGGCGTAACCATAGGTCATATGACAGTCCAAAAATTCAGGTTTTCATACAATTTTTGATATTTTTTGTTCGGGAGGTAACACGCCTACTACTCTAATCCCGCCCAGATTTTGTGGGATAGTGTGTATTGATAATTGTTCTAACTGTTTGTACCTAATTTGAAAACTTTGGCTCTTGCCATTCTCCAGATATACAGAAAAAAGTAATAAAAATACAACAACAGCTAGGGATTTGTGAAAAAATTAGGTGTAGTCGCGGTTTTTTTCTCATATATCAGCCATTTTTGGACCGATCTGGTTGAATTTCAATAGCAACATTATAATAAGAATACGAGACAGAAATATACACCAACCAAGCCCCCATAATTTCTGGGAGCTTCGGAAAACCTATTTCAACAGACAGACAGACAGACAGACGGGCAACCGGATTTGAACTTCCCTTTTCATAAGGATCCAGAATATATATACTTTATAGGGTCTTAGATCAATATTGTAGAAATTACAAACGGAATGACAATGTTATATATGGGCAGTTTCAGCGAAAAGTCAACTTTTTGTCACGTAACGCCAGAAGTAATTTTAATTGTTTCGCAAACAATTTTATATGTATAGTTTACTTTTTTATATTTTGGTGTAAAGCGCAACTAGCTCTACATTTTGTAACAAAAGGGATAACATTTGAAAAACATGGTTCTTAAATACAAGCTTTTTTGCATTCTGGCGTTACATTAAAAAAAGTAGACTTTTCGCTTAAAACACCCATATGTACCTTTAAACGGGCAAAGAATTTGGTAGCTTGAAAAATAAATCTATATAAGTCCAAATCTTACTAAAAAAGGTTCTATATAAAACATCTTGCTCAATTCGCAGTCTTATTCAGTTTTGTAATGCAATTCCAAATACACTTCCGTTTTTTTAACGTCACGCCAGCGCATTTTTTTGCTTATATCTACAAATCCTTAGCGTCGATTGCTGAATTTTTTTTTCTGAATATAGTGCTACTTCATTACTTTGTATATATAAAAACCCTTTTTACAAAATTGACTTCTTCATTTAATTTTTTTAAATTTTGTGGTACAAATATCACGACACGTCAAAATGGAAATGCCCATATACCCTTTTACCTTCGGTGAAGGGTATAAAAAAATTAAAACAAATGAAAAATTTAAAACTTTTTAATAAAAATCATCTTCTGTAAAATTGCTTTCTCATTTCCTAAATTTTTGTACGGTTTGCAATTTCTGCCTGGGAACCTACAAACTATATAATTAAAAAAGTTAACTTGTTTTTTTGTTTGTTTTTTATTCACTAGGTACATATGTATGTATGTAGATTAAAAAAAAATTGTTAGGAGGAAACTTTATTTTAAATGTTTCAATCTACTCCCTTTAATAAAATTAAAGATCTTCATGAGTTTTACCATTGACAGCTACCTGAAATTGAGAATCTTCAATCAGAGCAGAATCCAAACGTTGTTCTCTAGAATACTCCTCACAATCTTTTTTCAATTGATAATCTTTTATTACTTCAGAGACCAAAGTATCGGAAGTGTAGTTATATTCTGCATAATCGATTTGATATAAAACTAAAGGACTTGCACTAAAAGCCAAAAGATCTCTTTTAGGAAAAGCTCTAGTACAGATTTTATAGGGATTGCTATTAAACATAATGGGCAAAAATACATCTACCGGTAAAAGATTTTCTAAAGGTTTGGCATCTAACAATTTCTGGGCTCCTGTTAAGGAAAGAACATAACCAAAACTTCCATAGGAATAGCGAACATGTACTAAATTCTCAGTATTAGCCGCCAAGGTTTCAGAATCTTCCTTTATAGGTGTGCGGCCGAAGTACCTATAAAAAAAATGTTAAAATTTTAATACAGATCCATATTTAAAAATTTCCCAAGAACACTAACAACAAATCATATTCTTTAATGTTACGTGTCTGCTCCATCACTGCCTCTGCCTTTTCCTTAAAATAATTCTCAAACATTACATCATCTTCTAAGACTAAGACCTGCTTTTGTTGCTTCTCTACAATTTTTTCCCAAATTTTGTAGTGACTCAGGAAACAACCGATTTCACCCATAGTAAATGGGCGATGCTGAGAGCAGTCATCGAAACCGAGAATTAATTTAACTCCCATTTCTTTTAAGAAACTGTTATTAAGTTTTCTGTTTAGAATTGTTAAATCCATTAGTTAGTTCAATAGTATATTTCAGAATTAAATTTTAGAACTTACTTTCCATCTACAGCTGGGAAATGTTCCACATCCAAGCCTAAGACCTCAAAAAGATTTTCCATTTTCACACGGCGTTCTGGACGACGTTCCAAATTGATCATGTAAATGTGATCTAGAAAAACTTTATGTCTTAAATAAAATAAAATAAATTAAAAAAGTTTATTAGAATTTTTTAAGCGAACAATTTTGGTAAATAAAATTTCTTTGAAAAATTTCAGTAAAATTAAGTTATTTGCGCAACATTTCGATGAAATTTAATTTTTACTTTTAATTCGTTAGTGAAAAGTTTTGATAAAACATAATTTGTAACGAACAATTTGGGTAAAACTAACTTTTAGGGAGAAATTTGGATGAAAGATATGGCCTGTTCATCGATTTCGAACGAAGAGTTCGTTCGCCTTACTTTCATGTAAAACAAAAACCATATTTTATAATTCCAAACCAAAAAAATTTGGTGAACAAATTATGCAAAAATGTTTTAAAAAATATCGATTTTGTTTTTAATTGTGTTGAACACATTCTTATGTTAAATATTACCAGAAAAATAGCTTTTTTCTCGAGTTTTTATTTTAATTATTTTTTAAAATATAAACTTTTTATAATTTTTCATACTTACTTCTTCTGCTTTCTTTCAAATTTTTTCAAATGCTTATTGACCTCCACTAAGGCCCCTATATCGTTTATAATATTCGCTTGAATATTAATTAATTGCTTATAATCTTGATCTACAGTATCACTCGGATACAAAGGTTGCAGAATATAACCAAAAGGTATTTCATTAGTGATAAGCAAAGGAATCCTTGAGCAATTGGCCGAAAAAGCAAACACAGTAATATCATCAATCGGGCCATCATACAGAGTACACTGTGGACGCAAAGCAGCCATAAACTCTGAATCATTTTTGCGTTGAGCCAGCAACTTATTACGATCAAAGGTGAGATAGTTAGAACCTTTAAAACTTAGACTAACTAATACGGCACTATGAATAAAGGATACTTGGAAAATGCCCTTACGTTTGGCATTATAAATCTCGTCATATAAATCTGTAAGCATGTAGTATTGGTCCGACGATGTGCTATAATGAAAATTGGAATACAAGCCTTCGGAAAGTAGCATGGGTGCCACTATGGGTAAACGAAATTCCACCAAATGTGTGAGTGTATGGGCCTCGGTTAGTAAGACATCAGCATCAAGATACTAAAAGAAGAAAAGGAAAAGATGTTTCTTTAAACAACAAAAGAATGATTTTTAAGAAAGTGTAAAAGAAAACGAGCAGATGATCGTGGATAAAAATTTATGAAACCAATAATACTTACAAATATGTAGTCTGCCGAAATTTGTTTAGCATCGTGCAAAGCCTGCTCTTTTAGTGCGATAAGATGTTCAAAACGAGAACTCGGCCAGTCAAATGGCGAACTTTCATTTTGATGACGTGCCGTTGTAGCATCTAATACTTTTTGGACACTATGGTACAATGGCTTCGCATTTAAAAGCCATTCATTTAATATTTCAATACTATTATCTGTGTTGTAGTCCGAGTAAATCCTAAAATATTCAAAGAATTTTTTTTAACCAAAGTTCTGTAAATAGTTTACACAAACTTACCACAAGGACATACGATTCTTAGGATAATCCTGCCTTTCAAAGTAGCTCAAAAACAAAGGCAAAACATGGGCCTTGTTACGCACCATTAGAGGCACCAAAACTATGGGCTCTTCATTTTTTAAGTTTATCGGCAGTAATTTATGTAAATCCTCCAAAGTTTTTCCGACCGGAGATTCCCCTTGAGCACAAACCCACAATACCAAAGTCGATATTAATAAAATCCACAAAATTTTCATTATTTTCAATTAAATCTTAATTTAATAAAATAAATGGAAACAACTCTTCTTTACTCGAATAGAATTCACTGGTAAATGATTTTGCTTTTCCACAAATTCTTTCATTTAATGTTTTATTCTTTTCTGTTGGCTTTCTCTGCTCCCGTGTCCTTTTTAATTCATTTTCTTCTTCTTTGTTTAAGTAAAAATTTTTATTTATGATTTAGGTAGTGGCTTAAAAATATTCGGCCTTATTTATAAAACATAAAACAGGTTTACAAAAGGTTTATGAAACGAATTTTATATGAAAATTAGTTTTGAAAATAAGGGGGATGGTGTGTTTGTATGGATGCGATCCAAACAGGTAGGAATGTAATGAAAATCAATTTAAAAAAGGTTTCGAAAGATTTTAAAGTCATTTCTAAATTATACAGCCACATCACAGAAATCAATTCCGATTGAAATTGTGAGTTATTCCGTTACTAAATTCTTAAAAAAAAAATTTAATTTAATTTAATTTAAAGAAAATTAAGCAAATTCAATCGGAATTACAGTTCAATTAATATGTCTGTTAAGGTATAAAATTATGAAGAATATAAACTGAAAATAAAAAGAAAATAGTTGTTATAGTTTTCTAGAGTAATCAAAAAGGTCGATAAATACTTATAATTAAAGAAAATGTATTAACAATCAATTGTTGAAGATACTGAAAACGTAATTTCGGTTTTGATTTTCGGTCATTATAACAACAACTGGAGAAGCAGGAAGGGATTTTAAAAAAACCAATTCAGCGCAAGTTAATTACAAAATTCGTTAGAAATCCTAGAAATCAAATGCAAAAAGTATAAACATTTTGTTTTTTGAAACTGCTTATAAAAAAAACATTTTAATACTATCCAGGGTAGTTTTGTGAACTGGTTTCCACTTAATCAGTTCAACACAAGTTCTTCTAGACGAAAACAAAAAATAACTGGAAGTTTTTATGTTTATTTTCCTTTTGTTTTAAATAACAGTTTTATTTTTTTTTTACTTAAATTAATATAAAACTTCTACTCATTATTGGTTTGGTGCATATGCCAAAAATCTGTAGTGGGGAAAAACGCCAATGAAGGTTTACATGAAGTTTTCTGAAAATACAGTCGGTAGAATTTTGGCGGCATGAAATAACCCCCCAAAAAATAATGAAATTACCCCCCAAAAGTTTGTATAGAGAACACAACAACGATTTTTGGGGGTTATTTCATTTTGTTTGGGGTGTTATTTCATTATCTTAATTGGGGGATTATTTCATATGAGGGGCTTAGTTGTTCAGAGCACAAGAGGTGAATGTAGGATTCTCATCCGGACGCTAGATATAGTGAACAATTCAAGCACTTGACATTAAAATACGTGCTTCGCTTGGAGCACAAGCGAAACAACAGCTTCTGCCTCATTATTTAAAATAAGTCACTTGAACCCCTTGTGGTTTAAGCCTCTCATATGAAATAATTCCCCAAAAAATCATTATGAAATAAAGCCCCAATATATTTTTTGGGGACTATTTAATTTTTAAATTTATTACGAAAACGGTTTATGGCGCAAGGACTTTCTCTTCTATGGTATAACAAACACCGCCTTCGTTAACCAAAGCTTCTCTGTATGGCCGGCATTCGGCCGGGCGCTAGAATTTTCTTCTCTATATTATAACAAACACCGTCTTCGCTAAGTTAAGCTCCTAAATTTTGGCTTGCGCCAGGCCTAAGGCCGATTATGCAGAGAAGATTTAGTTAGCGAAGCCAGTGTTTGTTATACCATAGAGGAGAAAATCCTTGCGCACGGCCATATCATAGAGAGGAAATACTTGCGCCAAGCCGAAGTCTCAACCATGCCAACTCAACTTAAGCCAAAACTGTACAATTAATTGTATTATACATATTGGGGTTTTATTTCATATGAACTAAGCCCCCAAAAATTAGGGTATTATTTAATTTCTGTTTGAGGTGTTATTAAATTTCGTTGGGGGTTTATTTCATTTTCAAAATTAGGGGTTTATTGCAAATGAAATAAGGCCCCACACTTTGTGGGGTTATTTCATTATTTTTTTGGGGAGTTATATTTTGGGGGGTTATTTCACGCCGCCAGAATTCGTTTTTTTACTACTGCTTCCGGCATATGTTTTAAAGAAAAAATTTGTTTTGTGCAACATATGACACTTTGTTAAATTTATTTTTAAAAAGTAGCTTTTCGTGCTGCATACGTATACTGACTGCAGTGTTTTGAGTTGTTGTTATTTTATTTTGATTTTGCTTTAATTACTTTTTTTCTTACGGCAATGGAGCAAAGCAAGCTTGAAATTTATTTTGTACATTTTTGTGTGAGGAATTTGCTGCAATCGCCATACAGTGCCGTGTAGACTCTATACTGTAGAGCAAAGCCAAACTTAACAAACTTTAAAATAGTTGATTTGGAGCAAAATTAATGCTTAATATCTCGGAAACCATAAAAAACATGGTTTGGATTCAGGAGATATTCAAAATAAATACACCCTACACCTAACTCAACTTTTTTTTTAAATGGGCGGTAGGTCAAACCAATAATGAATCGACAATCATAACCTTATTATTATTCATTCCGTTGAAAAAATCTGCCTGCAAATCTGTCATATTTATTTCTGCATTATATTTGTCCTCTAGCAGTCCTTTTGCGACTTCATCTAAGTCCTGATATTTTTATTTGCATTGATGTCGAATGCTTGAAATGTGCGGATTTCACGTTGCCAATATATATTAAAAAGATCTTCATTTAGAAAGCTTCGTGATATTTTTCTGGTACTGTGCTCTCTACAAAATCTGTAATCATTTAGAAAGTCTAGTCTAGCCCGACCATTTGATACCACACATTATATACAACTACAGTATATAAAGACACATTTTCATGGACCTCGCAAAAAAAAAGATGTTAAAAGGTTTAGATTCATAGAATAGTTTTTTGTTTCGAATATTATTTTAATACTGTCAATGTCTATATGAGATTTCTTCGTATAAAAGCAATTTCGGAGAGAGGGTTTATATGGAAACAATGGCAAGTTCCAGTACAACATTTCGCCAAGACGTTGTAGCTATAATAAAAGTTATTGTTGCCACATTTTGTATAAACACTAACCTTTATAAGGAAGTTATGGCACTTAAAGCTATTTTCGGGAGTGGCATTTGTATGGCAGCTATGGTAAAAAATGGACCGACTTTAACAAATTTGGTAAGACGATTAACAATTAAATATTATTGTGCCAAATTTAATCTTAATACCAACGGAATAAGTTTATGTTTATAAGTTTATAAGCAGAAAGTAAATATGAACAGGTTTATTACGTTATATTATAACCCTGGGTATGTCATACAATTCCACGGATAATAACCTCGACAAAAATGCCAATATTTTTGGGTAATTATGCGGGGTAAGCATTTAAACGAATACGCTTAACTACCTCGTTGAGGTAGTCATAAGAATACGTTTAACTACCTCATTGAGGTAATTAAGCGAATTCGTTTAAATACCTCAGTGAGGTAATTAGACGTATTTATTTAAAAGATAACTTAACTTTGAGGTATGAAAAACTTTAAGACAGGAATTTTTACATGCATCAGCTAAATCTTAAGAGATAGCAATAAAAAAACAATGGGATTTGCTGTCTTATATTTTATCTGTAGTGCTTTTTGAGATGACCTGTCATATCCTACTACTACTACTCATGGAACCCGTAAATATGCAATTGCATGGTTTTTCTTGTGCGACCAATGAATGCAGAAGCAATATATTTATGCGTTTAGAGCTTTTAATGAATTTTGGTATCGATTTGTTTGTAAATAATTTACATGTTTTAGCCATTGCTGCATTTTTATTGCACACATATTTTAAGTTATTAAAACATATTTTAATACATGTTCAGCAAATAAAAAAATTGCTTAAAATTCTGGTTAACAGATGAATTTTCTGTTGCTTTAATTGCGCCACCTACATTAAATTCTCACTGTACAATTTTAAGCCAAAGCAAGTTTTTGTTTAAGATAAATGTTTTTCGCAACTTATAACATAGAAACCTAGACGCGTCGTTTAGTAAACGATCGAATTAGAAACACTTGTTTAAGTAATCTTTTCGTGTGCGTCCGTCCATCTTTCTGGCTGTATGTCCATGTAAACCTTGTGCGAAAAGTAAAGGTAGAAGTTTTTAGATAATTTGATAAAATTGGGTATATACGTTTAATTGTCATAAGAACGAAACCTATGTAAATTGTAAGAATCGGTCTATAATATCACATAGTCCCCATGCAAACTTCAAACTTTAATCTCTTTAAGACAAAATATCTCATAAATTGTATGTATCTAGATAATATATAACTCTTACATATATGAATCTTGACCTCATAACTTAACTTTTAATGAAAATATTAATTTGTTGAATATTTTGCTTTTAATCAAGCCATATTTTGTTTTTAGGCATATATTTTTTAAAAATTATTAGTGCATATTTTCAAATTATTAACATGTAAAACTTGGTTGCATTACTTGCTGTGTTTTTGTCAAATAGTACTGAGGCAATTAAACGAATGAAATTTAGGTATAATTTTGTCTTGGTAGTTAAATTTTTAAGGCAATTATCCGAATCGGGTAATTAAGCGAATTGCAATTAAACGTGGATTTTTGTTTAAAAAATGGAAGAAAAAACGGGGATTTAAAACTCGAGGTAAATAAGCGTGAAAGGCATTTAAGCGTGGGGTAATTAACCGGGTTATACTGTATTTAAAAACGAAATATCAAATATATTAAGTTAGCTTCTAGCTAGATTGTAAAAGAGACGGTCATTAAAGTCCTATAAAATTATAAATTTAATAAACTGGAAGTTAAGCTTTATTACAGGTGTTTTATTGTGCATCCATTGGATGCTTTTGATTATACAGAGGGTACATTGAAAGTGTCAAGGTGTAAATCACTTAACCCTTTCGCTACATTGTATCCATATGGATACACTCAACTGTGGAGGCATCAGACAATCTCCAGGTCAAAGAATTGGCTTAGATAGCGGCACGTTATTGTTTTTTAAGATCTTATGAATTATTTTTAATGAAAAACTCTTGGATTTTTGCAAAATTGAGAAAAATATAGCATTTTTAAAAAAACGTTGTTTTATATAAATTTTTTTTTTAAAAATACATTTCTTTTATTTCAAATAACATATATATGTATTATGACCATGTTTAAAAATAAGCACATCCAACATAAAGAAAAAGGTTTATTTTAACTTTTTGCATCAATAGTTTTTTGTTTTAAGCCGGAAAAAGCTGTGCAGATTTTTTAAACATAGTATGTATCCATATGGATACAAACGCAAGTTATGGTGTTGAATTATATACACACAACGCATATAAAATAATTTTAAGTTTGATGCTGCTGAGTGGTTTTTATACGGGGCCTTTTGCAAATTATGGACCGATCATCACGAAATTTATTAGTGTGGTTTCTAGTCTTATAAAACTGTGAAGTAATAAATTTTATTCTGATAGCATTATTTTTTTAAGGTTTTATGCGTTATATACTGTTTTCCGGGATTATGGCTTATATGGGTCTAAAAGTAAATTATGGTCCGATCTTCGCGAAATTTTACAGCATGATTTCCGCTCGAATAAAACGAATTTTTGCAAAATCTTTTAGAATTCCGTGCATTATTCCGTTATTTATGTTAGTTTTTTAACAAAATTTCTTTACCATAACCGAAAGATGTATCCATATGGATACAGTCCAAAAAACACATTTAGGGTGCATTCTTTTCAAAAGTGAGTATTGATTGTTGTTATTAGGGCCAATTTTAATACAAATCCAAAAAATTGGTTTTTTTTAGTAACCCAGTAAAAACTTGTAGCGAAAGGGTTAATTTAAGAAACATGTGAAAGTGCTATATTCGGCTGTGCCGAATCTTTGATACAAGTTTCTATCAGGAGTTATAGGTCGATTCTCAAAGTGTATGATTTTTTTTTGGATATGTATGTATATCAAACTTAATTGGTTTCAGAAGTATTAAAGTGATTTTCTGGAAAAGGATTTATATAAGATTTATATATAAATTTCCCAATAGGCCAATGGCAAATTATAGTGAAGTGAAGTCTGGACATCTTCAAAACTTGATGAGTCCTTTTCTATCTATAGTGGGAAATACTTTTCTCAAATTTAACATTTTTTGTTTTTATAAAGCGAATACAAAAGTGACTCGTTTAGCCAACATTTAAAACAAAAACAAAATTTTAAAACGAGTTACTTTTGCGCTCGCGTTCTAAAAACAGGCAGTAAGATGAAATTTGTGTGCGATAAGTTATTTACTCTTCGAGAGAGAGACACCTACATAAGTATACCATATCTTGTAACTTTCCGATTGAAGGTGGTAGCTGCATGTGCCAACGAGTCAGCCATACAGTTTACACGTATACTCCTGCGTCCAGAGACCTCTTTAAGGCTAACCATTGAATGTTCCGCTAGCTCTTTCAGATGAATCCGGCATTTTTTAACAATTCTCGATGTGATATTTATGGGATAATGCATGGTGATAATAATAAAAAAAAAAAAACATGGAAAAATCGTACGTTCGCGACCGGTACATTTTATTTTGTAAATACTGGATGGATACCTACATTAATACACATTTAAAATAAATTAATCACTTCTGAATATTCCCTTCCATTACGCAGAGTTGTACATTTCACTACTGTCTGCCAAAGTTGACTTCTATTTTGCGTACGTTCGTGACCACATGTTTATAACTATCATTATGAAAACTTAAACTCGATGAAATCCATCTTTTGCACTAAACATAGAGCTACCCAAATGCTATCGAATCGCAAAAAAATGTTGGAAATGTTTTGTTTTCTATATTATTTGTACATCAAAAGCGTACAAACGTTCGTGCGGGACCCCAGGAAATGCCCATATATAATTAACTTAATTTTTGTTTGATCCTGTTAGATTGTTAGTGAAAACTTTATTTTGAATGTTTGTATCTACTTTCTTAAATTAAATTACAGTTCTTTATGAGTTTTAACATTCCCAGCTACCTGAAATTGAGGATCTTTAGTTTCAATGAAAGGAGAATCCAAACGTTGTTCTCTAGAATACTCCTCCCAATCACTTTTCAATTGATAATCTTTGATTACCACAGAGTCCTCAGTATCGGAAGTATGGCCAAAATCTCCGGTATAATGGCTAGGATATAATAGTAAAGGACTTGCACTCAAAGCCAAAAGATCTCGTTTAGGAAAAGCATAAGCCCAGGTTTTATTGGGATGTCTATTAAACATAATAGACAAAAATTCATCTACAGGTAAAAGATTTTTTAAAGGTTTGGCATCTAATAATTTCTTGGCTCCTTTTAAGGAAATAACATAACCAAAACTCCCAAAGGAATAACTAACATGTACTAAATTCTCAGTATTAGCCACCAAGTTTTCAGAATCTTCCCTCATAGGTGAGCGGCCAAAGTACCTACCCATGAAAAAAAATTATAGTATTTTAATACAGTTATTTAAAAAAATTCCCTAGAACACTTACAACAAATCATATTGTAGAACGTTACGTATATGCTCCATCACAGACTCTGCCTTTTCCTTAAAATAAGGCTCAAATATCACATCATCTTCTATGACTAAGACCTGCTCTTGCTGCGTCTCTACAATTTTCTTCCAGATTTTATAGTGAGTAAGGAAACAACCAATTTCGCCCATAGTCATTTGGCGATGCTGACAGGGATCTTCAAAACCGGGAAGTAATTTAATGCCCAATTTATTTAATAAATTGTGATTAAGTTTTCTGTTACGAATTAAATTCATTAGCAAAGTTGAGTGTTATTTTCCTGAATTAAAGTTTCGAACTTACTTTCCATCTACAGCTGGGAAACGTTCCACATCCAAACCTAAAACCTCAAAAAGATTTTCCATTTTCATACGGCGTTCTGGACGACGTTCCAAATTGATCATGTAAATGTGATCTAGAAAAACTTTATGTCTAAAATAAAATAAATTAAAAAAGTTTATTAGAATTTTTTAAGCGAACAATTTTGGTAAAAAAAATTTCTTTTGAAAAATTTCAGTAAAATTAAGTTATTTGCGCAACATTTCGATGAAATTTAATTTTTACTTTTAATTCGCTAGTGAAAAGTTTTGATAAAACATAATTTGTAACGAACAATTTGGGTAAAACTAACTTTTAGTGAGAAATTTGGATGAAAGATATGGCCTGTTCATCGATTTCGAACGAAGAGTTCGTTCGCCTTACTTTCATGTAAAACAAAAACCATATTTTATAATTCGTTTTTGTTTTAAAATTTAAATGTAAGTTAAGCGAACAAATGTAACGGAAACCAGTACGACAATTAGAAAAAATTTGGTGAACAAATTATGCAAAAATGTTTTAAAAAATATTGATTTTTTTTTTTAATTGTGTTGAACACATTCTTATGTTAAATATTCACCCTTATTGTGTTTGGCGTATTTAAGATACACCTACGACAGTTTGGTAATAGATTAAAGAAAAAAAGTTCACGTTCTCTTTAATCTATTACCAAACAGTCGTAGGCGTATTTTTAATACGCCAAACACAATAAGGGTCATTACCAGAAAAAATAGCTTTTTTGTCGAGTTTTTATTTTAATTATTTTTTAAATTTTCATTTTTATCATTTTTCATACTTACTTCTTCTGCTTTCTTTCAAATTTTTTCAAATGCTTATTGACCTCCACTAAGGCCCCTATATCGTTTATAATATTCGCTTGAATATTAATTAATTGTTTATAATCTTGATCTATAGTATCACTCGGATACAAAGGTTGCAGAATATAACCAAAAGGTATTTCATTAGTGATAAGCAAAGGAATCCTTGAGCAATTGGCCGAAAAAGCAAACACAGTAATATCATCAATCGGGCCATCATACAGAGTACACTGTGGACGCAAAGCAGCCATAAACTCTGAATCATTTTTGCGTTGAGCCAGCAACTTATTACGATCAAAGGTGAGATAGTTAGAACCTTTAAAACTTAGACTAACTAATACGGCACTATGAATAAAGGATACTTGGAAAATGCCCTTACGTTTGGCATTATAAATCTCGTCATATAAATCTGTAAGCATGTAGTATTGGTCCGACGATGTGCTATAATAAAAATTGGAATACAAGCCTTCGGAAAGTAGCATGGGTGCCACTATGGGTAAACGAAATTCCACCAAATGTGTGAGGGTATGGGCCTCGGTTAGAAGGACATCAGCATCAAGATACTAAAAGAAGAAAAAGAAAAGATGTTTCTTTAAACAACAAAAGAATGATTTTTAAGAAAGTGTAAAAGAAAACGAGCAGATGATCGTGGATAATAATTTATGAAACCAATAATACTTACAAATATGTAGTCTGCCGAAATTTGTTTAGCATCGTGCAAAGCCTGCTCTTTTAGAGCGATAAGATGTTCAAAACGAGAACTCGGCCAGTCAAATGGCGAACTTTCATTTTGATGAAGTTCCGTTGTAGCATCTAATACTTTTTGGACACTATGATACAATGGCTCCGCATTTGAAAGCCATTCATTTAATATTTCAATACTATTATCTGTGTTGTAGTCCGAGTGAATCCTAAAATGTTCAAAGAATTACAAAGACATTTTTTAAACCCTAGTTTCTGTAAAAATTTTACGGAAACTTACCACAAGGACATACGATTCTTAGGATAATCCTGCCTTTCAAAGTAGCTCAAAAATAAAGGCAATACATGGGCCTTGTTACGCACCATTAAAGTCACCATTACCGTGGGCTTTTCATTTTTCAAGTCTAACGGCAGTAATTTATGTAAATCATCCAACGTTCTTTCGACCGGAGATTCGCCTTGAGCACAAACCCACAATACCAAACTCGATATTATTAAAGCCCATAAAATTTTCATTTTTTCTCAATAAAAACTCAATTTAATACAACAAGTGGAAAAACACTTCTTTACTCGAATCGAATTCACTGGTAAATGATTTCGTTTATCCACAAATTCTTCTTTAATACCTTTTTGTTTGCTTTCTCATTTTTGTGTCCTTTTCATTATATTTTTTTTGTTTTAAGAGTTTTAATTTTTGATTTAGGTAGGTGATTAGTGATATTGTGTGTAGCATACACATATACACTGTATGTCTACAATCTATCAGGTACGAACGTAATAAAAATCGATCTAGTATTTCAATACGACGGTTTTTAAAAGGTGTAATTAGAGGCCTAATATGTGGGAGCAATGAATTTCGAGCCATTTTTAAAATTAATTTCTAAATGTTTGTTTAAATTTTTGGCTGAAGTACACGAGTGTACGAAAAAAAATATGCTACGCGATTCATAAAAAAAACCAAAAGACCCGTGGGGCCCCTGGAACCAAAAAAAAAAGCTTTAGTTAGCAAAGCCTGTGTTTGTTATACCATAGAGGAGAAAATCCTTGCGCCCAGCCGAAGGCCGGCTATGCAAATAAGCTTAAGTTAGCGAAGATTACTCCGAGTCAATATCGTTTCCATATTCCGGTACGGATAATAAGCCAATAACTTATTTTGGTAATGTCCGTCGCTTTGTCTTAGTCGCTTTCCGCAAGCTGCATATAAAGGGGTCTGACGATATGAGTAAACTGTGCAACAAATCCAAATTACTTTCAATTCTAGATGTTTTTCGGCTAAAGAGTTCTCGATAATTTCTTGCATCTTTGTTTCTGGACTCTTGAGCCTCTTCAGAAAGTTGACCAATAGGAAGAATGGAATACGCTATTATATCCTTGCCATGAAAAAGAATTGTATGCACACTTACTGGCATATTGTACCATGCATATTCTGATAAGTACAGTTCTCTGGTATCTGTGACAAAGCGGTCAAAAGCTACAGAATTAATTTCAAATCCACAACCTATGCAGGAAAGTATAGTGTGAAACCTTTTCAACAGATTAATATTTATTCCTGTTATGTCGGGCGTTATTTCAGGATCCAACATCAAGAATATAATCTGAAAAGTTCAGATCTTTTGACAACCATTTAGAATTTTGTTGCCAAAAACGGCTATTAATGCGAGCAGCATGTTCACAAACTTCTTTAATTTAAGATGGTCCACATCTTTTCCAATTATATTGCAAATGTGATTATATACGGCATAATTTTTGTATTCTTTCTTGCTTGTGAGCCAAACATCAAAGAGCGCATTTCGTGGAACTGCCATTTTTTTTTGCGAAAAAATCAAAATATCGCAGAAAGGAGCAAAAAAGAAGCAAAAACTAATTGTGGAATCTGAAACTAGATATATAAACCTTCAATCTTCATATAATCACTTAACAGAATTCTACAGAATCATGCAAGTTTTTCTCTATCGAAAAACAAACATTTTAAGAAATCACTCAATTTTTAGTGATTGCATATTTCATTGATTAAAAGTTAAAATAATGAAATAAAGCTTCAGAAACTTACCAGTCTTTATAGAAAAGGTTCCAACCTAATAAATGCAAAAAGACTTTTGTAAAAATATTTTGCCAAACAAAAGTAATGCCACCGCAAAGTTCAACAAAAAATTAAAACAATAAACGTATTTACTACACTTGTCACAGTGACACAAGTTCGATAACTGTTATCATGTTAACTGTTGTTTTTTGTTTTGTTTTGAGTACAAATTCGTAATAGTTGTACATTTTAATATTACATAGCATAAAATTATTAAAATCGGAGAACCTTCTTTTTTCTTCTTTTGGCATCCTAAAAGTAACAAAAGTCACACTGTGCGCCCCTAAACTGCACTTTTGCCAATTTTTTCCATAATACAGTTCAATTAAGTGCTGGTTCACACACGTCAAGTTTGTCTCTTCAAGTCTTGAGCTTTTAGGAGAGAAGGGTTAAGAGAATGCCATTTCTTTTCCCCTCTTTCCTAAAAACTCAAGACTTGACGAGTCAAACTTGACTTGTGTGAACCGGCACTAACATATGTACATTAGGGGCATAACCAATTTTTTTGCATAGTACCATGATGTCAACCACGAATATTATAATCTTTTGTAATTTTTCTCAAAAAAGTTCACGCACCAATTGGTTTTTCTAAACCAATGCAATGTTGAATATTCATAATTTTATACCTTGCTTTTTTTTATTCATTTTTAATTTTTTTTTCGTTAAAAAAGGTTAAAGATACGTTTTGGTTTGCAGAAAAATCTCTAAATATTAATGAAATTTCATACTTGATTATTCATTTTTTTCTTTATAATTATTAATTAAAAAATTTTCAAAACTTCATCGCGGTTGGTGTGTGAACTTTTTTGACATTAGCGAAATAATAAATATACCTTCCCTTATAGTTTTTGTTTAAAAAATTGATTTTTTAAAAAATTGTTAAAAAGTTATGTCCCTAATGTACATATTAAATATAAAATAAGGAAAAATAAAGACAGAACATAAAAAGATAATGTTTTAAGGCCCAACTATAATATGCTTAAAATGACTTAAGCAGTTGTGCGAATACATGTGATTCATAGTATGTGTTGAACCATATTGAACTTAAGAAAACTTTTTGGTTATTTTATGAAACTGGCCTTTGCTTTGTTGTATTTTTGCTGGCTGTTTTTAGTGCTCCTAAGTTCTGGTCACGGCGATTTCTCGCCAAACGTGGTAGTTTTTGAAACGTGTTTGGCGGTAAGATTTTCTTTCTATTTGGCGATTTTTCGGTGTTCGCCGGATTAAGGATTTTGTTGGCTTTTTTTGATGAACCATAAATTGTCTTGAGAATTATTTTGGGAAAATAAACTACATATTTTTATTCTGGTATTTTTATGGTTGCAATTTGAGGATTCTCTTAACCATGGGAATTGGTATTAAAGAACTTTTTCCATTATAAAATATGACAATTTATTATCACAAACAAAATTAATTGTTGCTAAAGATTTTTATGATTTTTGTTTCTTGTTCAGTTTTTGGCTATTTATGACTTAAATAGTAGACTAGATTTTTGTGTTAACAAAATTTAATTAAAAATACAAAGAGCCAAATTGACTTTTGGCGATTCTTGACATCCTGTTTGGCTTTGGAGCTCAAAAAATCTGACAGCACTGGTGGGTTATTTTTAATAATTTGTTGGAGTGATTCCTTTTGCCGTCTTTGTATAAGAGGTGGCACGCCTAATTGAAAATATACAAATATTTATAGTTTCGGCTAATCAGAAAATGACTGTAAAAATTTTAGGAAAATCGGTAAAGTAGTTAAGAAATCTATAGGGCACTAACAAACACCGAATTGTGTTTTTTTTTTCTTGTAAAAATTTTCCACAAAATATAACGTTAATTTGATATCAGAAGTTTCATAATATAAAATGGGTAATTTTACTTGATATCAAGTGTAATTTTGTATTTTGCTGACGGGTAACACTGAAATATAGATCATTCAATATTCAGTGGCTTCTGGACTGAAAAATAAAATTAGTTAAAAAGCGCTGCTGAAAATTTTAAGTTCGCAGTTTATTCTAAAAAATGGCGGTTGATTTATGAAAAAGTTCAAGTTAATAAAAAAATGTTAGTAGTAATTTTTAAAAAGAAACCAAGTGAAAATATTAATTAAAATCGGAAATTAAGTTATTGTATTTTCAAAAAAGACTTGTTTTTATCATTTAAAATAAATAAATTTAGTGAATGTTAAATATTGGTGAATAAAACATATTAGTGAATTAGTGAATGAAACAATACCTACGTCGGAACTACATAGTAAATAAAAATATTTTTTTCAATTTGTTTAAATTCCAGTAAAAAAGTTTTTGTTCTTTGCAAATATAGAAGTAAAATTATTGAACATTTTAATTAAAGAATCAAATCTAGTACCAAGTATGTACATATATGGACGCAGCTACAAAAACAAAAAGTTTAAAATGGTAGAAGTGGCGCGAACGCTACTCCGAAGATTTCTTATTGTATACATATGTATGTATGTACATGCGATTTTCCACTACATTTCCGAATGTATTATATTATTTTAAAGCTTTTGAATAGATCCTTCTGGATATACCTACAATACATATTTATTTAAAAATTTTTCAACTTATAAGCAACTTGCGGCTTGGGACAGAACAAATTCGGGTGACATTGAAGGAATAGTACAGATTTTTGTCATGATCTGGTCGTTTTATAACCAATACAATTAATGGAATACTTCGAAAGTTCAATCTTTTTTCTTGTTTTAAATATTGTGTTAGTAAGGAAAAGAATCGAAAGGTGATAATTATGTTATAGCTATTATGCCGAAATGGTTAAAAAATAATAACGATCTAAGAACAAAATATTTGAAAATTAAATAGGTACCTACCCAGCAATATAAATGTTCAGTAAAAACCGAAAATAACAATTTTAAGCATGAAGTATTCGTTCAAATAAATTAGCCATAAACCCTTTACACTTTTTCAAATAAATTTTCTTATATTTTTTTTGTATTACAAAAAAAAAAAAATCATAAAGAACGAAGCTCTAAAATATATATTTACCTAGTACTGTTCTGTATATTCCAAAGCGGATCCACAACGCTCCTACATAGGTATATTCCATAATATCGACCCCTTTGCGCGAAATTATCGTATGTTACAAAAACCAAATTTTACAGGACAGCCATTTTTCTACTTTTCTCTGCTTTCGCTTGCTACGAAGTGGAATTCGCCTACAATATTTTGTCAGGCGACGTCTCTTTGAATGTAGAACAAGATTGCATCAAAAACTCAATTTCAAAAAAATTGGCATATACGATAATTTCGCGCAAATGGGCGATATGTTTACAAATGTTTACTTAATATTAATTTGAAATGACTTAAGATATTAATGGTAGCAAATTTAAGCCGTGTGAAAAAAATTAAATCCCAATCTATTCTAATTTTGCGCAAATTTCAATACAAAACCGTATGCTATCAATAGTTATTAACCAAAATTTTAAAACCAGATGCAAATTTCTGTTAAATATCTTAAGATAGAACAGAACATCAAAAATAGCAACTAATTTCTTGTGAAAATTTTTGACTAGCAACACATTTTTATAAAAAATCTTAAACTGTTATCTATATCTTTAACTATTACAAATTTTTATAAAGATTCTTAAGCCATCTACATAGATAAGTTTTCAAAAATTAGATAGATGAGCCTTTTTCGAGTACTTTTTATGAACGGAGTCTAATTAATCAGTTACACGTTTAAATAACGGTTCAAAAATGACTCACGCTTAAGATTTCAAAGTGTTTGATTTAAAAATGATTATGAATAATATTAGAAAACAGTCGATATTGATTCTAAACTAAAAAAAAAAAATCATAAATAAGGGTCGCGGGTAGGCTACCATTTTCTCCAGACGAAATTTTCTTTATAACCACACTGAATAGGTATTAGAACTAAAAAGACTCCAATATGATTAAAAATACTAGTTGGGAAGGTACATTTATATGTTTATGTAGGTATATTTTATTTTCTTCAATTACATAACAGGGAACGGCAAAAATCGACCTTGTATTGTATATACCTACTATATTTCACAAAAAAAAAGTTTAGTGTCTAAATTTTTTAACAAGTGTTCCTATATTTGTTGAAATAATTTTATTTACAAAAACTCTACCAATATTTAATATATTACGCGTTATGTGGCTTTGCATAAGCGGGGAAGTTAAGTTTTAAACCATCTCTAGCTTCAAAGAAAGTATACGATAACGTAATTGTGTCAACATTTTCTAATTTTGGATCCTTCACAAACTCGGGATCAATATAAAAGAAAACAGGCATATCCACCTAGAAATCATCCACATAACAAGGTAAGTAAGTCTTTTTATTTCCATTATTTCTTCTTTTTATTGCTTTAAACACCTACCTCTTCATGTGGATTTAATTGTTGCTCCTCAAAACAAAAACATTGTATCTTATTGAAATAAGCTCCGGCTTCAAACGGTATAACATTATAGGTACTTATACCAATCACAGGTAAATTTGTTGGATTTTTGGCAGTATAAAAGGCCAAAGCAGTTTCTCCGGGAGCGACTTTAATTTCATATTGTTGAGGTTTAAAATTCCAACGCATAGACGCAGCTAAATCGGCATTAAAGCGAACTCTTATTACACGATCTTCGATTTTGGCCATTGTTTCAACTTTGTCGGCATCATGGCCTTGGCTAGTGGTGCCACCATAACTAAAGGACTGAAAAAATAACAAAAACTTGAATTTTATTAAAAAAAAAAACATTTCAATTAATTTTTTAACCTGACAAAACATGCGATATAAAGGTACGGCGGCGTAACTCAAACCCACTATTAATACTCCTCCAGCGGTTACATAGTACAAAGTAGATCTTAAATTTTGCTTTTGTGCGGCCTCCGATGCTGGTTTACCTCTCGGCTGTTGTGTGGCATAAAATCTTGTTTGTGTTTTCGTTTTTGCAGCCCGTAAACATTGTGAACTTAATTGTCTAAAGAACTTTAACATTTTAATTAAATTTAATTAATAATTGTTAAATTGTTTTGTAATTCATGGAGATTTGTAACTTTCCATTAATGAAAAAAATAATGTTTATATTTAAAAACAGCTGCTCAGGTGTTTGTGGTAACATCAGTGGGAAGAGTAATGTCATTAACACACAAACTGTACTTTCATAACCTTAACATAAGAATTTGCAGCAGTGAGTTTTAAACTGTTTGTGATGAAGGGTTGCCAGGAAACGACAGAAAGTGTAAACAAAACGAATAAAGTTGCTTTTTATTATAATTTGTCCTTTTTATACATATACACTTTTACTGAATTAATTAACAAAAACTTAATACAATAACCGAAATATTAATAAATAATTAAGTAATTAAAATAATATTACATTTACTTTTAAATACTCAGTAGACATTGTGTCAAAAGTTTTGCAAATTCATGATATGTAGGTTGTTTTAAGAGAATGAATGTAAAGCTAACAAAATATTTTTATAAAATCTAAAGCTAAAAACTATACTTTGTGCTAAAAACAGATGCTTATGGAAAATCTAAAGCCAGCGAGAGATTTTTATAGAAAATCTAAAGCCAGCGATTTTTATAGATAATCTAAAGCCAGCGACAAATTTGTATATAAGCTCTGAAGCTAGCGATAGATTTTTATAGAAAATCTAAAGCTAACGACAGATTTTTATAGAAATCGACAAATTTTTATAGAATTTTTGTAATAATTTAAAAATCCGATACATTTTTGCAGAAAATGGAAAGGTAGCAAAAATTTTTAAAAAAGTAAAAAAAAAAATCTATAATTCTTCTCGGAATTTAATTGTGAATTAAACATAATAAGGATTATTCTTAACAATGATGGATTTCAATGAAAATGTTGATGATTTTGATAGTTTTTTTAATACAAAAAAATCTAAAACTCAACAGAAATCATCAAAAATGTCTGATCCAATTGAGGATCTTTTTGGCTTAGAAGAAAAAACTCCAGCAGCTCGAAAAGTCAACACATCTGCAACAAAACCTTCAGCTTCCTCTGGTAGACGAGAAGAACATGAAGATGATGATTTGGGATTTGACCCAAAAAAGCCGAAAGGTTTAGGGAAATCACAAAATCTATTCGATGATATATTGGCTCCTTTGGAGTCAAAAAGACCACAAACTGCCGCTGCTTCTAGTACAAAACCCACAGTATCAAGACAATCTACCGATACAACTACAGACACTTCGAATATTTTACAAACTCAAGCTACCAGACCGAAAACTTCTCAGGGACGTAGAACCTCTAATATGTCTAGTGTACCAAATCCAGATCCTTTGGGCTTATTTCCAAAAGAAAAAGAATCCTCGAAACCTTCATCGGCTGTAGCTTCGCCGAAAGCACAGAAAAGGGGCACCACAGCTGATTGGTTGGGATTGTCAAAAGAACAGGAAAATGAAACTCCGAAGGCCGAAGTTATAGCGGAAGCTCCTAAAACATCCAGAGTAACTAAAACTGCTGTAAAAGAGAATGCCGATATTTTGACAGATTGCAATGAAAAACAAGAATATAATGACACAGAGCTACATCAGGAAGAGCCAGAAGAAAAAAAAGCGTGTCCACCCCAAACTAATGACCAATATATGGTTGATTCAACTAGCCATAACATAATGCTAATGAATACATTAAATTTGGAAACCAAACATAGTTTTTCTGCCTTAAAATATCAAGAGCAGCAACTAATTATGGCTTCTCAAATGAAACAACAGGAAAGAGTTTTAATGGACATGCAGCGTAAGCAGGATTCGCTGTTGCAGCAACAAGAACGACAATTTCAAAATCTTTTTCAACAACAAATGCAAAGACATCAACAATTAGAGGATTTAATTAAACAACAACAGCAAAGAATTAATAATCATATACAGCTTTTGATGACACAACCTCCAATGCCTCAAATGATGTCCGATATAGAGTTAAATGACTCTAGTGCGTCAGCCAAAAAAGCCGGTTTGGAACAGGATTATGGAAAAACTGAAACTTCATTTATAGACTTTGAAAATGAAAAGAAATCTGCCTTGGAGCAATTAAAATTTGAGTCAGACAATAAACGTTTGGAACTGGAAAATCTTCGTTTAGAGGAACTGATTGCCAATACTAAAAGTAACTACGAGAGGGAAATCGAAATGTTAGAAAGTTCTTACAAGTTAGTAATTTTTTTTTTAATATTAAGTATTATTATTATTAAAATACTAGTTGTATATCAAATGATTTTCTATTTTGTTTTTTAGAAAACAAATTGAAGTTCTCGAAAAACATCTTGCCAGTTTAGAAAACCGTTTAAAATCTGAGCTAGAAGAACTTCAAACTTATTTTAAACATAAAATTGAGGCACTGGAACAAGAAAAGCAAAACCTTAAAAAGAACTACGAAGAAGAATTTTCTAACTTAAAACAAGACCATGAAGATGATATACGAAAACTGCGAAAAAATCAGGAAGAAGATTTGGAAATGCTTAAGGAAGAACACCGTCGCATGCTTGATAATATAAGACAGGCAAAAATGTGGGAATTTGCAGCAGTACAGGAGAATGGCTCATATTTAGACTGCCTTAAAGTGGCCTCTAACAATCTCAGTGATTTAACCGGGGGCCTTCAAGAAATCAAAGAAAATATGCAAAACAAAATAGAAGTTTTACACTTAGAAAGAGAGAAAAAATTAGAACAACGAGAAAAGAGAGTAGAGGATTCGGAGAGAAGGCTTAAAATTACTGAAGAAGCTAATGATTTGGAAAAGCAAAGACTCATGGAATTAGTTAGTACTTTGGAGTTCCAAATGACGAAGATCTCCAAGGATTCAGCTGAAGAAAATTGGCAATTAAGACAAAAGTTGGCCAGCATAGATGCTGAGAAGTTAGCTTTCAACAAAGAGAAAGATATTTTTCGAGAACAAATGCTTAGAGATGAAGAGAGAATCAAAGACTTGAAAGAACAACAACTATTAGAGACTCAAAAACTGCAAGTTCAACTGCAAGAGGAAAGAGCTCAACTTCAAGTCGAAAAATCTAAATTTGAGATGGAAAAAAGTTTACAAAACAATACCGATGTGCAAAAGGAACGGTTGGCGGTAGAAGCTGCCATGCAGGTGGCCCAAGATGCAGCTCGAAAAGCTGATTTGGAAAGAGACCGTTTTTATAAAATGCAACGCCAGCTCGAACAGCATAAACGTGACCTAAGTGATAAAGAACATGCTCTTAATATTCGGGAGGAGGAGTTGCACGAAGAATTATTATCTTACCGCATGGCTGAGAAGGTGGCTCAGGAATCCCAACAAAAAGCCAAAATGGCTGAACATTTCTATCAAAATAAATTGCAATTACTACAACAAAGATCAAATGAAATGGCTGAAAAAGAATCCAATTTATCACAAGAACGATTACTTCTGGCTCAAGATCGTATAGCTGTACATGCTCTTAAAACAAAACTCTTACAACAACCAAAATGTTCACTTTGCCAGCTGTCGCAAAAGAATCAAGAAATTACACAATCTCTGCAGGCCATTCCTCTTAATAGTGCCACTAATCGTCAACATTATCCAAATGCCCTAGAAAATAATGACTTTTTGCAGCCAACAAATGTGGTTGAACGACTTTTGGATGCCAATATAGCGGATTCCTTAAGGAGAATGCATTCGAATTCTAATTTAGGTTTAGAATGGGAAAATCTTTTGGACGATGATCATAAAAAGATGGTACAAAATGATGAATATCAAATTTCTGGCAATACGAATGTACCAAAGAACAATTGACAATAAAAGCAGTATTACATATTTTAAAATTTTAGTTATGATGTTTGTAATTTTTTTTTTTACAAAAAAACTAGCTGCTTGGTCCCTCCCCTGTCCGGGATTTTTAAAATAGCATTTGAAATACTGGTTTTAATTAATGTTAAACATTCTATAAGCTATTTTTTACACTATTCAAAAAGTTAAATAATGTTAACATTTTATTGAAAAGTCTCTTTTCACGGAAAATTTAAACTATTATAGATTCAGCTCAACAAAAAGATTAGAAAATTTAATAGCGTTCTGTTTTTTTTTTAACTTTAAACTTTGGAGTGCTCCGTTCACAGATTAATATGTCCTTGTTCGTTTAAGTTGTGCTTGGCGCCCTTTTGGCTGCTGAAGAAACCCAAAATTTTTTTTATAAAAAGAAAATTAATTAACGAAATAATAAAAAACAAAAATCCAGCAGTAAAATTTTACAAAACAATAAAACACAAGCTATTCGTTCTGTGGTCGTTGCTAAAATTTTTTGTTTGCTCATTCCTTCATCAATGTAAAAAAAAAAAACACTGAAGAACATTAAAATGTAATGTATGTCTACAGAACTACTACAAATGTTTTGTTTTATAACGAAGAACAGAACACTATATAATGTTCGTTACATTCTTAAAAATAGTTATGAACGGTATTAATACACAACACACAAAAATAGATATCGTTGCGGTGTGTGTGAGCCTTACGCTAAATGATGTTCTGTTTATTTTCAAGCACTGATTTTTACACACACGTAAATTAAAATTTTTTTTTACTAAAGTTCATGTTTGTCGATATATTTCATGCACGGAGCAATATTGTTGAAGTGGATGTAAAATTAGGCATGGTCTGGGGTTAAGATATATTCTCGTCTACATTTTCATTTTATAAAATGTTGTTGTGGATAAGCAGGGAAACCATAAATATGCAATTGCATGTTTTTCCCTGTGCGAACAATGAAGGCACATACGATATATTTAACTGTTTAAGAGTCTTATGAATTTTGGCATCGATTTGTTAGTACATATTTTTGCATATTGCAGCATTTTTGTGCATAATTAAGGTAAATAAGTATTTTTGAAGCATTTTTTAAGTTTATAGCGCATATTTTGCCTTTTTGAGGCATATTTTGATACAATGTTCATTTTTTTGATGCAGCAATTAAAAATTTTTTTTTTCCAAATTCTGTACCCATGTTCTATTACTTTAGTGAGAACTTCTCGCATCGAAAATATGTGAAAAAAATATTCCATCGTTTGTCGAAAAGTGAGAAAAAAGTGTGTCTGTAACTCATGGCGAAAACTATCAAAAGAGATTACGTCGTTACGTTATAAATGTCATAACATTGTACTCGATGCGACATTGCAGGTGTTGAGAATGCCCCAAAGATATCGTTGACGGCGACCAAAATTTACTAAAATTGAAAAAATTTTCAACAACGGCGGCGAAAATACAACCGTCGGCTTAAACAAAAATTGTAAAGTGCGACTTTAATGTTTGTTGTTTGCAAGCGAGCTTTGAAAACATGCGTAGGTATGTACAGCTGCGGTCAAAAAAATAGCACCAGGATATAGAAAAATGTTCTTCGTTAGATATTTGTAAATAGGTCAAACTGATTTCATTGATTACTTGTCATCAGAAACTTACAGGACTGTCAAACATTCACTCTTATTGTGTTTGGCGTATTTAAAATAAATGATTAAAGTAAAAAAGTTCACGTTCTCTTTAATCTATTACCAAACTGTCGTAGGCGTATATACGCCAAACACAATAAGGGTGAATATTTAATTAAAAGCAATTGATTTGGTTTTGATATAAAGTTTTTAACTTTTTTAAAACAACTTAAAAAACACTCAGCCAAAAAAATAGCACTACAGCTCTTATTCTATTAAAATTAAATACCTTAACTAAAAATAAATTAAAAATTTTGATTTTGTGCAATAACCTTTGCACAACGTTTTTGCATCGATTAAACTAGATTTTAGAACCTCTCCTTCGAAACTCTGTTCCAGATTTGCCGAACTGCCACCCAAAGGGCTTCGTTACTTGTTGGTTGTGTTTGGGATACTCTCTTCTTTATATCTGTCCATGAGTTCTCGATTAGATTTAGATCTGGGGACTGAGCTGGCCATTCCATAACGTTTTTTTTTATTGTCCTGACACCACTTTTTGGCAAGTTTGCTAGTATGCTTTGGGTCATTGTCTTACTGAAACACCCAACCAAGCGACATTTCTTTAGAAACATATGGTAGCATTACTTCCTGGAACATATTAACGTATAGTGTCTTATCCATGGTTGTTCCGATTCAATATATGGGTCCTACTCCATAGTAGGAAAACCACCCCCATACCATAATGCTCGAACCACCATGTTTAACGGTTTTTGCTGTGAATTTTGGATTGAATTCAGCGTTAGGGGGTCTTCTGACCTAAGAACGCGATCATTTGTCTCCAAATAAAACAACCTTGGATTCATCTGTCCAAATAACATTGCTCCACTTTTCAGTTGGTCATTCCAAATGAGTTCTAGCAAACTCCAAACGTTTTGCAACATGCTTACGTGAGAGCAGGGGACACTTTTCGGGAACTAAAGGCATTCAAGTTGTTGTCTCGCAACCTCCGACGAATAGTTTCAACATTTGCGATTACACTAAGCTCCTTTTTTAGCTCTGTAGCTGGCATAAACGGGGTATTCTTGCATTGTCTGACCAAACTCTTAACCATTAATGGTGGCAAAACTTTCTTGCGACCAAGTGTTTCCGACTTTTGAGTTAATTTTATTGCATTCACAACCATTTTATTGGAACACCCAATCAAGTTTCTTATTTCAGAATATGATTCATGCTCAGGAACCATTTTTTTTATAAAAGCTCGTTTTTCAGGTGTACAATGCTTTCAACGTCCTATTTTTATGAAAATCTATAATGTAATATGCGATGAATTATTTTATTTTGTTTTACCTTTAGCATTTGATCCTTTTATTTCAACTATTAAATCACTATTTATATTTTTTTTAAAGAATTTTTGTTATTCGGTGCTTTTTTAATGACTGCTGTGATGTATAGTTTTTTTTTATAATTTCGATCATTGGAAATGAACCGGTAATATTTTTTGGAAAAAATAAAGACGATCAGAGAGAATATACATATTACAATAGTATTGCATACTTTATTTAAAATAATTAGGACAATATATTTGTTTTCACTAAATTCATCTAAATTAGTAAAATACGAACATTTATTTAGAGAATAACTTTTATTTTTGCTCGAAAAAATAAAAATCAAAAAATAACAGTTATTTTGGCACGAAAAAATAAAAATCAAAAAGTAACTGTTATTTTTTATCGAAAAAATAAAAATCAAAAAATGACTGTTATTTTTATAAAAAAAAAAAAAAATCAAAAAATAACTGTTATTTTTGTTCAAAAAAATAAAAATCAAAAAATAACTGTTTTCATCTGACTTTATGAAAAAAGGCATAACTGTTACGGTCCCTGAAAATTAGTATTTTGAAAAAAATTTAAGATCTTTAAAAACGACAAAAGATGAAATGAAAAATCAAATACGTAGTTTGACTATGTTTTGTCTTTAGATTACAGGATATTTTATGGTTGTAGGGAAAAAGGGAATTTTTTTAAGCACGTAGGGATTTTTTGAAATATCTCCTGGCATCACTGGTTATAACAACGTTATCGGTTAGTCTGTGTTCATACGGCTCTTGTCTTATTGACATGATTGCTACTTTATAGGCGAGAGGGACGATGGGAAAAGAAAAGAGTACACAGATGCATGTACTGTAGGGTATTCATTTAATCGACCTTTTGCTATAATCGGTTAATCGCTCGATTAATTAACCGAGGTTTTGGTTTAATCGGTTAATAATCGTTTAATTTTGTTTTTGATCGGTTAACCGATTAATAAAGATTTTTTTATAAATAAAGTAATTTCAATATATAAAAATGCCTTAATTTTTTATTATTTGGAGTTTATTAGTAAAAAAAATCATTACAGACCAAACATAACATTTCTTGAACTAAAACGAGCAAACAAAAAAACAATTCATAAATATGTAATATTCATTTTTTTCAATTAATACACAAGGGGTGCTATGAAGTCATATCGTCATAATTTCCTAAATAATATTTAACAATTGTTTAAAATAAATAAAAATTATAAATTTTAATGCTGTGTGTTCATTGATTTGTCATAACTGTACAGTAAAAATCTAAATTATAAGCGGTAGCCCACAACAGTAATATCGTCGGCTTATTATGTAAACTTGCTAACTCCTTTCAGCACATTTTACAGGAGAAACAAAAAACTTTTTATTTTCCATATTTGCAGCTTGATAGAAAATTAAAAGTACAGATAGTTTTACAATCATCAAAAATTAAATAGGAGAAGAACTACATGCTTGCCGACAAGGCGTATCTTTCTCTACCACAAGGCATCAACATCTCAATTTACATAAAAAGTGGATTTAGCCAGTTTTTAGACATAAGACTTTATGACTACCTTGTGAATCCCCCAAATATGTATTTATAAAAAAATAAACTGAAATAATTTGATTAGTTATTTCAATAGTTAAAGGAGATCTTAAAAAATAATCTTTTAGAAAAGTAATTTGGTTTAAATGTTTAGGATTAAAGCGATTCTTTTCTTTAGTTTTGACAAAACTTGACCTGGAAAAAATTATTTTACTTATCGTAGATTTTATTTCTCTGTCCTTTTCCAGGATTTCTCTAAACATATAAAATACTCCATTATGCCATTAGAGTTTTTTTTAACATTCTTATAATTCTTTTTAACATTCTTCTAATTGTTTCGGTTAATTCTGTTAAAAGACTGATATGAGAAGATATGTATGAGAAACGTGAAACAAAAAAAAAAGTGTTGAAAATCAAACATTTAATAAATTTTTTGCCACATTCCTGCTGATCGATGATGAAGATAAAAAAAATTTAAAAACGTAATTTTAGTCACCGGTCGGCGGAAAATGGGTTAAAATGAAGGTCACTGAACATCTTCTTTGTTTGTATAAAAAAATATTTTCTTAACACATACATTTTGTATATGAGGCGAAACAAATAATTTAAAACACACATATTTTTTTAATACTACAAAATATTGAAATTTTTGTTACATCGGTTAATCGGTTAATCGACTGAAATTAACCGGTTTAATCATTAATCGAAAAAAGCCAATTTTAAATTAACCGATCGGTTAATCGGATAGTAATTAATCGGTTAACCGATTGACGGTTAACCGAATGAATACCCTAATGTACTGTCTTTACGTTTTGCTTTTTCATTCGTTGTTTCTTTCAGTCGATATTTCAGTATTGTGAAACTCAAATTAATGCTTTACAACACTGCGATTCGTTCAGTATTGACTGAAATAATTAGATATTAAATTGCTTTAGAATCGAGAAAGTACTCTATCACGACTGCCAGAGTCTAAGTACCGCATTAGATATCGAGTAAACTATCGTATTTTTCTGTATACGATAGACACTAATGTATCGAATGAAAACTAGAGCGATTTAATGTCTTTGGTTCAGCGTTGCCAAAAGATTTGGAAGGAAAAGCTTCATTTGGCGAAAAAAAAAACTTATTTTGAAGAGAAAAATCTTTAAATTTTTTATAACAAGGGCAAAAAAGTAAAAATTATAAATTTTTTAAAAGGATATACTTTTTATTATGGAAATTAATCAAGTTGATTTTTTGCAAACCCATTTCGATTACATAATTAGTAAAACAGTTTCGATACGTTGCAATAAATTAAATAAATTAGTTTTTCACAAAAAAAAAAACCTAAATTGCAAGACCGTTAAGAAGGTTGAATCAATTATCATCATCGTTAACAAAGTCATATATCCAAGATTCTCTGGTATACTGTTACATATGATATGATGCCTTTTAGAGGAACTGCAGTCGTTTGACCTGCAGAGTACAAACGACTGCTATTCATGGACATCATTCAGTTGCATATTCAACGATCGGTGATAAAACCAAGTGAAAAAAATCTGTACTCTATTTTTCATATAAGCGTTTTTTTGTTTGCCATATCAATACTTTTATTCAATGTGGGTTTTACTCAAACCCCTTTTACAACCCTTATTGAAAAACAATGAACATTTTTTTAAATTATTTCTAACCCAAAACCCAAAAGCAAAGTGAAGCTGTAAAAGAAAAAAAGAAATATGCATAAATTTTTTGTGAAAAAACTTGTACACATTTTCCGTAACACAAAAAATTGATTGATTGATAGTACCGCTTTTATTGTTACTATATTTAAAAACCGATTATAACTTAAAGCCAACCACTAAAAGTAGAATTAGTTGCGAGCATGAAGAGCTGTTTGGCAAGAATAATGAAGGAAACGTACAATTATTGATTTAAGGATAATTGCAAAATAATTGAGAAATAACAGATGAGAAAATCATGGCAAAAGGGGGAAAAAACTGAATGATATTGAAAAATTAATTTAAAATTGAGGGGGGTACATAAAACAAATGATGGATGTGGCTGGGAATGAAAATGCGATAGAGAAATAGCATGTGTTGGATTTAAAAGCATTTAATTAAAAACTAACAAGAAATGCTGCGATAAAGAAAATTAAATACGTTTTAAAATTTTTTTTCAAGGACTTTAAAAGTTGCTATACAAACTCTATCGTGTTTTTTGTAGCTCTTTTGCTCCCATAAGGTAAAATAATTCCGTTTTACCCTTGTGCCATAGAACTTTATTCTTTCAAAACTGAAAATTATGCTCATCTATGCTCCCGTTTTAGATTAAACCTGAGTACGGTCAAAAATGCACCACCTGGCATGGCAGAACTGATTTTTTTTGAAAGGTTTTTCTTTTGCAAATAATTGGATGCATAATAATTGATGCAATAGTGTGCCTTTTTAGAAAACTTTAATAAAGGTTTGAATAAACCACACAAATGGTTAAAAAACATGTGAAATTTTTTAATATTTGAAGAGCTCCTGCTGAGTAGGCATAATTTCATGGTCTTTACCACTGGGTGACAAACCGACCTGTGTGTGAGCGCATCCAGCACCCACAGGTAGCAGTTTGATTATATAACTCGGCAGAATTATACTCTATCCCTTCTTTAGGTGCTGGAGATATCGTACCTCCGCTGCTTTTTGGCAACAGGTTGAATAGCAACAGCTCAAAGGGTGAGCCGCCAGAAGAACGAACTTTAAGCTGACTTTTCTAAATCTCCTTTCCCGCGAATTTGGGTATAAATCAGAACCACCACGTGATCTCCGAGGGGGACTGATCAATAGCCAGTCAGAAGCCGTGTCTCCGGGGTCTGACTCTTGCGATACCAGATATCTGTCAATTTTAAACTCTACCCCATTTCAAGTATTGACTGCACCTGATTTTCGCGGAGAATGTAACACCAAATAGTGGAATATCCTTTAAATGTTTCCCTACATGCCCCTGGGACGTGGTTTGACAAAAAATAGTGGCGGTTACGCCACCGTTTACCTTTACATGCTGTTCTCGCCAGGTTTTATCGTCGTCCATTTTTAACTTAACCTCTCAATTTTTCATAAAAATGTTAGCCCAATTTCTTATAAGATTATACTTTTTCTTAAAAGCTTTTAAAGTTGTTTTTTTTTACAAATTAAGTTTCGTTATGCTGCTGTTGCATGTCTCTCTTTTTCTCACTCAACATAAAATAATCTTGCCGCCCGCAATAAATTTTTCCAGCAAAATCTCTCAGGCTTATTTAAAAATTTTTATTATGTAGATTTAGTACAGTTTTTTTTTTATTATTTCAACTTATTTTTCCATTGCTTTAAAGGTCACTCTTTATTATTTTAATTTAAAAGTCTTTATTTACCTACCCCCTTTAAAACCCCATAAAAAGAATAAAAAAAATTAACCGCCAAACAAATAATGGTTTTAAATACAAATTAAAATAAATAATAATAACAATTAAAAAAAAAAAAATGAATTCAAAGAAATGCGACAAAATTTTTATTATTTTATTCTTAATTTTTTTTATTTTGTTTTCTTGTTGACTCTTTTCTTCTGTCGAAATTCTTTACCGTTCATTTTCCTAAGAAGCCATGTTTTCTGTTGGAATTTCTTAAATGTTGTCAGTGTAAACAGTGGGTTTGTTTGGGCAGTGAGGAAGTGTTTATGTTTGAAGTTGTTACAATACTCCGGCAGAAGCGGCTGCTGCTTCTGTTAATGGTACAGAATTTGCTTAAATTTTCTTTATTTTTTCCCATTTGTTTTGGCTTTAGGGGTATGAGTTCATTGGCGGACAGCTAATGCTGGAGTTGAAAGTAAAATATTTATTTATTTAGATTTTTTTTTTGTTAGTTTTATATAATAGGAACAAAGGAAATGTAGCTTTTTCGGTAAATTAATAAGAGAAGTGGGGTTTTTAGTTTATTTGGATTGCTTTAACATTATTTTTAAACGTTTTCGAGTCCAGACTTTTTAAATACTTATTTCATATAAATACCTGAACTTAACCAGACAAGAAATGAACTAGAAGTAAACGAGTACTGAACAAGAACTGAACTACAACTGAACTTTAACCTCACTAGGTTAAAGAACTGAACTAAGGCTAAACTAAAATTAAACTAACAACCTAGAAATGAACTAAAATAAAACTAGAACTGAACTTAAAAAAACTAGAATTTAACAAGAACCTAACCAAAACAAAAATAGAACTAAACTGACCTGAAACTAAACTAGTCATGGTCCGAACCTGAATTTATTAGGAATCAGATTAAGTTTTTCCGAGTTAGTTTGTTACTCACTTTTTTTTCCTAGTCCACAGCTGCAATTGTGTCGAAAACAGTAATGCAAAATTTTAATTGGTTTCGGAGAAAAATTCACGTTCTTTGAAAGAATCAAGCTTAAGACAAAATTTTCATGAGGCCATAAAATCCGAACTGTAGCTAAACTAGCAAAAACTAAGCAGCCAGTGAAGTGCGCAAAGGAATAGCTTATCCCATCAACAATAAACTTCAGTTTATCAATAGTATGCAATGGGAATTTAGCACACTTAAACGAAACCTTGTTAATTTATTTTTGACTCCCAAGAAAAACTTTAATAACCAAATAAGGGTTGGTTAGTCTCATTTAATGTGTTGCACAGTGTTATCGTAAATCCACTCTTTACATATATCACACATTATGCATTAGCCATTTTTGTAATGCGTGTTTTAGATTTGTTTGCGCATCACTGCTTTTGTTATGTTTTTTTGAGAAGGATCGACGAGGACATAAAAAAAAATAAGACAAACGCATTAGGCGCCCTTTCCCTGTATGGAGATCCTCCCATTACTCAATCAACACCAAACTGCGACTGTCCTCAAATATAACATCTACTTTGTTGTATGAATGAGAATCCTGGAACACATTTCAACGCCAAACCTACAGGTTTATGTATCTAGGCCCTAATTGTTTAAAACGCAACGTAACGTCGAAAATTACATTGAAAGCACCAACAAATTCAAAATTATTTTATAATTTTGTTGTTGCTTTCTACATAAACTTATATTGCGTTTTAAATTTTTCAACGCCACAAGATATGCAGCGTTTAAAATTAAAACTTAAATACAAAGTTCTCTAGAAAGCAATAACAAAATTACAAAATATTTTTGACTATGGTTTTGCTTTCCATGTAATTTTTGGCGTTGCCTTGCGTTTTACACAATTAGAGCCCTAATATTGAGATATGAAGAAAGACAAACCAAGCAACCTTGAAATGTGAAATCCTAAAGAAAGAAAACGGAATTGGATGGTTCATATTCTGCGAAGACCACTAGAAGATATTGCACAAATGGCAATAAACTGGAACCCATAAAGCAGTAGACAAGCCCATTCGTGCCAGGGTTGGCTGAAAAGACCGAAATTGAAGTTAAAATCCTATACATAAAAAGTGGCTCAGATTTTAAATGTCGATACATTTTAACAAGAGCTAACGCTTTTTCCAATCCAAGACGATTTCCAAGGTTGTTCTATATTAAACAATAAAGGGGGAAAAATGTTTTTTATTGATGCTGAACTAGAAGGCCAATTTATTACTGAAGCGACAAAATCGTAAAAGTTTGCTGGTAAAAATTTTAAATTTTTGACAATTGTTGTTCAGTTCTGATGTTTTTGATTGCAAAAAAAGGAAAATGGAAAATTGCACTCATGTTGAATGTCTTTATTATAATTTAAAAGTGTGATTTTGTACATATTTGTCGTGTCAAATAAAGTAAAACAGCCTGTCATCTTATTATTACGTCTTAAATGGAAATATATTATAAATATAAAAATAATGTTAACTGGAAAAAAAACTGCAATGTTGCAATTTTTAAACCTGATTGTTTACACTTGGTTAAAGGCTGTTTAAATTGCAGCTTTTAATGTAAATACTTTTCCTTGTGTGCCTTTTCCATTTTTTCAATCAAACAAAATCTGAACTGAATACCGTTATTGTGAAAAATATTCTGCAACTTAAATTTTAAATGCCAAACAAGGTGCAAGAAATGAGAGGTGCTTTTGACTTATACATTCTTCTGCTTTCTACGTTTTCTTGACTAATTAGTTTGTATACATACTTATATACATATTTGGGATGCGTCACATTCGCCATATAATGAGTTGGAGTAAGTACGCGTATCAACAAAATTCCGTTTTGACAGTAGTATATCATTGTTCAACAAATTACATCAATGGCAGTTGCAATTGTAGCGGAGTCACTTTGTTCAGCACTTAGATCTTTTTGAACTTTGAGTAACATTTGTTGGAGATTCAAAGCTTCTTTATACAACTGAACGTTATTTAAAATTCTATGAATGTCATTGTAAAATTCATTTATATGTTCCGATCTTATTTGGACATAAAAGTTCAAAAAAGTAATCACTTGGCAGTTGAGGCATAAATGTAAGGACTTATTTAAGCCCAGCTTTTCTTTTAACCATCCATGCATTTGATGATGATGCCATAAAAAATTTTTGAAGATTTTCTTGCTAAATCTATACCGAAAACAGCTGAGTTGGCAACATTGCTTAGACCAATTATTATACCATTCCACAAAAAACAATAAAACCGAATTAAACCCATGAAAAACCCCACTGGGTTGGGTTTTTTTTTTAAAAAACCCGGGTTTTTGCCAGCCCTGATTCGTGCAGAAGAATGGTTGAAATCGAAGTATCATCCACAAGAGTGAAATAAAAAGTTTGGCAAAGACAGATTAGAATGGAAGAAATTCAAAGATTGGATAGAAACAAAGTCATTTTGCAACAGCCTCTTCTACATATTCCTTTCTGCAACTTCTAAATTATCCAGCTACTGCGGTCATATTCCAAAGAATCCAATGGTGTTCTTTGGCTAAGAAGGTCCACCCATAAAAATCCAAATCTTTAACTAAATACAATCTTTATTTTCTACCTCAACATGCATTAATCCATTTTCTAAAGAAACTTTAGGTAAATAATCAATTTGGTTTTTAGGACTTTACAATCCTTAAAAAAAAAGAAAAAGATAAGCAACAAAACAACATTTTAATAAATGAATTTGATAAATACAAATAGAGGAAAAAAGAAGGTTGAACAAAAATCAAGAAAACAAAAACAAACATTCAAAACACTACAGGTGTAAAAAACTAATGTTTTTGTAAGCAAAACGGATTCAGCAGCATTGAAAACATACGCAGAATAATACTTATGAATTAAAATTTACGGTAGACGAAAAGGAAACCAAAACTTACATGAATTAAATTTTGGGAACCTTTGAATTTTTTTTTTGTTTTTGTTTTATAATGGAACAGAATTAGATGTGAATAGTTTGGGTTTAGGGAAAACAAAAAGTAGTAGCATTTATATATTTTTTTTGTTTTATATTGATTTAAATATTTTTGTTTTTGTAGATTTTTTTTGTTTGTTTTATGTTTGGTTTCCTTTATTTAATTCTTTTTCCTGGTAATCCCTTGTCAAAAACATTGTCGTTTGACACCTTGTCAATTGTTTAGATTAAATCCATCATCAACAAGTAGAGAATAGAAGATTTTCATGGGATTATTACAAATTTAATTAAAATATTCTTTAAGAACTGTTTAAGGGAGGCATTTGGGTAAAGAGATGTGAATAATCTTTAAGGAATAGAAAAAATTTAATTAAAATGGGTAGTTAAAGTTTGTAGGCAACTAGAGTCTATGAGAAGGTTTAAGATGCAAAGTGCAATAGAAGATAATTTTTTATTAGTAGAAGTTTTCAAAACTTAAGCCTGGATATTTTCAATATTTTACTAACAAGAATTTATGGTGTTTTCTTTTCTACAAAAAAATGTGACATTTTATCTAAAAAAATGCAATTTGGTGTCTGTTTCTTAAAAATTTTGCACCCGAAAAGGGTTAGTTTTTTAAAATAAAACAAGCCACCCTTTTCGGGACCAAAATTTTTAAGAAACAGAAACCAAATTGCATTTTTTTTTGATAAAATGTCACATTTTTTTGTAGAAAAGAAAACACCATTAGAGAATTCAGAGTTCAAAGAGATTAGACACACTTACGTAAGGCAACGTAACTCACAAGAACCTCTTCAATCTAAAGCGAGAATTATAGGCTAACGACATTAAATTCATTAATTCTCTGTTCAATTCCTTTTTTTCGAACATTACACAAGGATGACCAAGGAATCCAAAAATAAAAGATGTACAATAGCAACTTTTGGATATTCTCCATGTTCTTGGTTATTGAAAAAGATTTAAGGATTGTTAAAAAAAAAAAATTTAAATGAATGAGGAAAATGACGTTTCGTCCATAACTTTTACTTTTGATCAAATATGAAATATGCGGAAGTCGACTTTTGGAATATTCGATATCTTGATCTTGAGAATGAAAACCAAAGTTTAAATTATTTTGAGGAAATAGAAAATTAACTTAACGTCTTTTAGAAGTATGGACAGATACATATATCTCAGAAGACCCTTCTTTTAATATTTAGACGGTCTCAGAAAAAACAAGTTAGAGTGCTATATTCGGCTGTGCCGAATCTTTGATACCCTCCACCGACAGTTCGAATGTTTAAGGAGTAATATCTGTATGATGTTATTATAATCTTAAACTGTGACGATTTGTTATTAATTATGGTTTAAGGCAACCAAACTGTTTCCCGGTAGAAGGGTTTATATGGTGCCTAGGGTAAATTATGGACCGATCATCACGAAATTTCTCAGCGTCATTTCTAGTCCTTTAAAACTGTGACGTACCAATTTCTGTTATGATAGCATTATTAATTATGGTTTTAGGTGTACTGAACTGTTTTCCGGGAGTAGGGTTTCTATGGGGCCCAGGGTAAATTATGGACCGATCTTCACGAAATTACACAATTTTATTTCTTGTCCAATAAAACTTTGATGTACCAAATTTTGTTATGATAGCATTATTTTTTACGTTTTTAGGCGTACTAAGTTGTTTTCCGGGAGTAAAGTTTATATGGGGCCTATGGTAAATTATGAACCGATCTTCACGAAATTTCAAAGATTTATTTTTAGTTCTATAAAACTTTGATGTACCAAATTTTGTTATGATAGCATTATTTTTTACGTTTTTAGGCGTACTAAGTTGTTTTCCGGAAGTAGGTTTTATATGGGGCCTATGGTAAATTATGGACCGATCTTCACGAAACTTAACAGTTTAATTTCTAGTCCTATGTAACTGTGACTTGCCAAAATTTGTAATGATAGCATTGTTAGTTAGGGTTTTAGGCTTAATATAGTGTTTTCCGGGAGTAGGGCTTATATGGGGACTAGGGTAAATTATTGACGGATCTTCACGAAATTTCACAGCGTGATTTCCTGTTGAATAAAACGAATTGTTGCGAAATCTTATATCATTCTGTGCATTTTTCCACCATTTATGTTAGTTTTTGTAACAAAATTATCAATTTTTTTTAGGTGGTGGTTCCACATTTTGATTCATAGCTCAGATCCTATTGAACCGATTTTGCTGAATTTCAATCCCAAACTGCTTAGGATAACTACAAGCAATATGACACCAAGTTTGTTGATTTCTTTTGAGTTTTTCGAAAGTGAGCGTGTTTTCAACAGACGGACAGACGGACAGACAGACGGACATGGCTTAATCGACTTAAAATTACTCAAGGACCCAGAACATATATACTTTATAGGGTCTGAGATGAATAGTAAAAAAGTTTCACACGGAATGACAAACTGAATATACCCTCTTCACAACTAATTGTGGTGGAGGGTATAAAAAAATGATTAACAAAAGGCATGATGTTTTAGGAATGGGATTATGTTTTCGTGTATAATTCAAATATCGTTCAAATTCGGCTAGTGACCGCTTTAAGCTGTGCTTTATTTTTGGGCTTTCTGAAATAATTGTTTGGACTCAAAAATCCTTAACACTACTGCTTTATAAGGATTTTTGAGTCCAAACAATTTCCGGGAATAACATTTCGACATAACTTCAAAATGTTGATAAAAACTTTTTGGGTAAGCCCATTTTTATGGTATTTCAAATCCATACAGATTGGTTTGTGACAAACTAAAGATAAACGATACTTTGATTTACAATCCTAATTTTTGCAAACCTCGAGTTTCTTAATTTTCAAGTAAACAAAGGATGTTTCTTTTCTGATGTTTCTGATAGAACCTACAAAAGGCCTTGATGTCAAACCAACTGACATACTGCGCTCACTTTTTGACATTTATAATAAGCATACTCTGGCACAACCTACGAAATATATGGAACTCAAACGACCTCTCTCCCAAAACAAAAATGCATATGTATATACAACACTTGCGTAAAAGCATTCTGCTCTGCGGGTTCGAAACATGGCTGGAAGAAGAGGTCATTAAGTATAAAGTTCAAACCTTTACAAACAGATGTTTACTAAACATATTAAAGAATTGTCACCAACTAACTGCTTCTTCAAATCGCCGGTGAAAACAATGTCAATAACCAAATAAAAAGAAGAAAATGCAACTGGATCGGACATATACTAAGAAAACCCTACAACGAAATTTGCAATGGAGCACTCAAATGGAACCCGCAAGGTTCGCGGAAACCAGGAAGATCAAAGATAACATAAAGGCGAACAGTTCTTTCCGAAACCCAACAATCGTTCAACGAAGTGAGACACATCGCAGCAGACAGACAGACAGACATGGAAATCCTACGCACGCAGTATATGATCCTGACGAAATTTGTTGAATACATTTTTACACTTTTGGCAGGACATCATAAATAGATTCACGCTAAAACAACGCTACTACCAGGGGTGTGCTGGAAATCGCAAACGCAAAACGCAAAAATTTTAAAAGTCGTTTTTTAGTAAGATTTCTGTAATAAAAGAATTTTATGACAAATATTATACAAAAATTTTTCTATTAAACAGAATTTTATAACAAAAATTATAAAAATTTGATTAAAAGTGTATTATAAACAGCCTCCAAATTCTTGCGTTTTGCGTTTGCGATTTCCAGCACACCCCCCTACATCATCCAAATTTACTTTGAAAATAGGCCATCGATATTTAATAGCAAAATTGTGTTCAAAAATTAGTCTACTTTTTGGCTAAATGGGTTTGTTTACAAACAAAATTGCTACATATGGAGTAAGACCAAACCACAACAGACTCTAGATGCTATATTACATCCAGAAAAATGCAGCGTTTAATGCGGTTAACAGGCTGGTGTCAACATCGAAACCTTATATCATTAAAATTGAAACCGTAGCTCGCAAAACAGTCAATAGAGATCGTTACCTTATTGATCACTTTTTATTTGCTTGAAAATAAGGATAACATTCTTCAGCATGACGCTATACGGTTAAGGGCGACCGCAACAACCGACTTATTGATATGTTAATTTGGCGATGGACTGATTTTGAGAAATTCATCTGTCTATCGGCCTCGAAGGTCGTGTAAGTTGACATCAATCGATAATTCCCTTTGGGGCTACGTGAAGTCACTGTTTTATGTTTATGCACCACATGGAGGCCAACAAGGCTACCAAGTTTTCCAAATTTTCCATTGACAATCAGTCATCGCAACTTATAGACGACTTCTTGATTCTTATGATGCACTGCCTATTTTTGGCTTAACGGGTATGTTAATTAACAAATTACAACAGAGTCTACATACTCCATTACTTTCAGAAAAATGCACCGTTTAGTACGTCTTACGCGCTGGTGTCAACGGAGCTTATTTCTTTAAAAATAAAAAAAATTGGACGTCCAGATTGCGCTTCGTCAAATGTTAATCTTACGCACAGAGTTGTATTTTTATGGCTTTATTTACATATATGTTTTGTTGAGTTTTATTTTCAAACTAGATAAATAAATAAATAAATAAATAAATGGACTATGTTCGAACGTAAAACATGTCGACCGACAAGCCGATAGTAAGTGGGCCGCTGAAGAGAACAATAATGAGTGACTTGTCACTCGCTTAGTAGCTGTACCAAAACAAAAGCGTCACGCATTTCTAGTTGTCAAAAATTGTCATGGCCATACAATTTGTATGAAGTATCCCTTAATGGCGCGGACACGTTTTGCAATCGGAAAATCCTATTTGACAGCGAGTTAATAGTGAAGTTGGTCGCTATTTTTAATAAATAAGGGCAATTTAGCTATTTTTGGTCAATCTAGCGGTTTTATTTCCATTTTTATTTCTATATGTGGGTCTTAAACAAGAAAGTTAACACTACTGTTTGTGGCAAAAAGGTGTGGCATATCAGCGTAAAAGCTAAGCGGAAATAAACGTCCCGCCTTCCGCTCTTATTTAGGGCCAGTCTGTAAGTTATTTAAACAGATACATGTTTTATTATATTCATTATTTTTTGTGAGGTTTTTGTAAACATTTTATCCTAAGAATTCAGGATATTTTGAATTTCAGCCTTATTTCTGTTTATTTGTTAGCAATTTGTTTTACTAACTTCTTGCTATTGTTTAGTTCTACAATAATTTCTTTTTGTTTTGCTTAACAAATAACAACAACTCATATCTCTGCTGCTAGTACAACACTTTTCTAATGTTACCCCTTGAGATCTCTTCCGTTTCCTGAACTGTTTTTGTCATATCAAAATACATACAAAACGCTCTCTTGCGTGTGTATTTACACCTAAATAAATAAACTTACAATAATTTTAGAAGCTTTATTTTAAACAAAAACATCATACAAAGTTATGAATATTTAATAATATAGAACAATAAAAACTAAAACTAAAAAAAGGAAGCTTTAGTTGGTTTAGGGCAACTTCATAGTATACCTTTAATAAATAGTAAAAATGTGTTCTAAAAAATTTTTGAGTGTAATACTAAAAAAAGAACATCTCAACAATAAAATAATCCAAAGTGTTCTACCTTTGTGCTAAAATAAAATAAAAACTAGTCTATATTTAAGTTTAAAAAATATTTTTGTATATAGTGTAAACCAAGAAGCAAAAATTGCCGAACTATATTTTTTTTAAAGTAGAATGATTACGAAACCTTATCGAGCATGATCGTTTGATTCTCTGGGGTAAATGTTTAGGTTAGAATCAAAATCTTACTTTCGTATTATTTCAAGTACGCTTATGAGATTAAAACCAACTTAGAAATAATTAAATCCAGCGCAGTTCGATATACATTTTTATCTTACTTTAACTAAAGGCAATCCCGTTTTCGGATTATTTTAAGTGCGGGCCACTTAATTTATCCGTACTTGAATGTAGCATTTTGTACTTGTTATAAGAAAATCGGTACATACTTACCACTCAGTAGTACCTCTTCGGCATGACTTTATTACAAATGGATTGATTTTTCTTTTCAATGTACACCCAATTTTTTCAAAACTATAGTCAAAATTTTAAACTAAACTTTTGTCCAGCCTATCGACTTGTCTATATTATAAAATGTATTTAAACTTTAATTCGAAATTATAGTTTGAACTGTTCTACAGTCTATACTTAGGCATGTTTTCACAACTTTCCGACAGCTAAAAGTAGACTTTAACCGGCCTTATAAAAAGTGTTCCCTTATTAAAACTTTACTTTTACCTTCAGTGAGCGATAAAGTAAATTAAAGTTCATTCTACCTGGCAGGTAAAAGTAAAGTTGTTTTTATACGGCCGATAAAATCCTACCTTTAGCTATCGGTAAGTTGTGAAAACGGGCCTTAGTCTATTCCATATTCCAAAAGCTGGCGTTATGACCGATGTTAATTTAAAAAAAAAACACAAATTATTGTCATTTTTTCTTATTATGATAATATTGGTATGGTTAAATTATGTATGAAACAACATATCGGCCAATTGTGGCACACCTCCATCCGAGGGTCCAAATCTTCGATGACGTTGATGCATAATTGAGGTTCTATGCTGTTAACGTGCCGAATTATCTCATCCTTTAGCTCTTGAATTGTTGCACCTTCTCTTTCAAATAACCCCAAAGAAAGAAGTCCAACGGTGTCAAATCACATGATCTTGGCGGCCAATTGACATCGCCACCACGCGAGATGATAACACGGCCATTGAGTTTGTCGCGCAAAAGAGCCATTGTTTCGTTAGCTGTGTGGCAAGTGGCACCGTTCTGTTGAAACCACTTATCGTCCACATCTATTTCTTCCAATTCGGGCCATAAAAAGTTCGTAATCATCTCAAGATAGCGAACACCATTCCTTTAATTTCATTTTGGAAAAAATATGCCGCCAGCCCATAAACCGCACCAAAAAGTCACTTTTGGACAATCATTCGCCCAAATGCGGCAATTCTGCTTATTGACGAATCAACTGAGGTGAAAATGTGCCTCATCTCTGAAGATGATTTGCTTCGAAAATTGATCATCTATGTTGCCCATTTTCATAATAAGCCTGAATAACTTTAACGCGTTGCTCGATTGTGTATCTTTCCATGGTTCAAATTGAGTTAGTCTGAAATTGGGAAATGTCAAATAAAATGCAGAAAAAAAACTTGACGTTTAGGTGCGGTTTACATTCAACATCGCTTGTCAACATCCTTCAACGAGCGCTTGTCATATCAAGAGAAAAATCTTAGGTTCTTTATAGAATACTAGAAGACCTAGATTGGCAAATTTTGAAGTTTAAGCTTTAGATCCTGCTATTTACCTAAACACATGCCAGCTGTTTATGCTGTAGCGTATTAAACCTAGAGAAGAAGAGGTCTTAGTTAAACAAAAATTTTAAATAAAACAACTTAATTTATAGCAAAAGTTATACCTGGTTAACATCTATCTCATCTTCATATATTATACGAGGCACAAACACACACTCACATTTTCCGTATGCCTTTAAGTGTGTGTTAAAAGCTGAACACATTCATAAGAAAAACTATTGCATAACATTGATAACACTTTTGGTTTTATGAGTATTTTCACAACATGAGAGGGTGTGTATGAAAAGTCTTTTATTTTACTTACTTTTATTGTTAAGCAACTTTTTCTACCTTCTGCACTTTTCTTCTCTTTTAACTCATTTTTTTTTTTTGGAACTCGAAGTTGTAGACCAAGTTTAGGCTGTAAAGTGTGTGTAATATTTACACAATCGTTGTTTTAAATAATTTTTTTTTGTTTTTGTTTTTATTTTTTTCTTATTAAAAATATGAAAAACGAAATATTCTTAAATAAAAATTTGTGCCAGACATTATTTAACATGTGTAAAAACTTATGATTTTAAGTTAATGCAGAACTCTTTTGTGTGTGTGTTTTTTGGAGGAGGGGAAAACTTTTGCTGTGGAGTACACAGAAAAAATTATTTTTCCAATTCAAACAAAAAATTTGTAGAATCAAACAATTTTTTGTCTAAAATCGGTCCTACAAACAAATTCGCATATTCAAACAATTTATTTGCATTTTGTTTATTGAAAAAAAACGCCGATTTTTTCAAACAAATAATTTTACAGAATCAAACAAAAAGTTTACTGAAATTCATATAAATTTCAAACAAATAATTTTGCTGAATCAAACAAAAAAGTTTTGGCAGAAGCAATGACGCGCACACAAGCAAGCACTGTTGGCAAAGATGAAGCAGAGCAGAGCGGCCGGCTGGCTTTGAGACACATTTTTTTGTTGGAATAATTTTTGAACGAATTCATATTTATACTCACAGTGTTTTTCTTCATCACTCACTTTTGCTTTATCATTTCCTTTGCTAATGAGTCGGCAGACCGACTCGATATGTTTTCCGCCATCGTTCTATTTTTGTATTTGATGTATTTAAACAAACTGTTTGAAAAAATTGAATACGGGATTTTTTTTTTACCAACTTTAAAACCAACCAAAAACTTATTTTGTTTCTGATAATGTGTTTTTTCTGTTGTTTAAAAAAAATGAAACGTTTTTTTTTACCTGCTATTGTTTTTGTTGTTTTTTTTACTACAAACCTCGTCACGCTATTTTATCATTTTTCTTATTGTTGTACTTTTTTAAAGCGTTCAAAAATAGACTGCATGTGTTTTTTGTTGTAGTTCCTATATTTATCATAAAGAAGTGTTGCTTACAATCAATAAAAAAATGCAAAAAGACGACAACATTAAAGTGCGTTAAATATTTCATACAAAATTATGAAAACTTCAAACCAATAGCGCGTTTATTAAATTTTTGAAGAGTTGTCCACATTTTTGTTGGTTAAATAAAAATCAAACAAAAATATTGATTGAATCAGTAAAAAAATTTGTAGAAATCAAAAAAATTTTCAAACAAGCGTTTGTTTGAAAATAATTCGGCAATAATTTTTTCTGTGTACTGCTGGAGTATGAAGATTTCCTGTTAATATTTTGAGCCTGCTACTTGTATTCTTTATACATATTTGCAAGTTAAATATTACTTTAGTTTTATATTTTAGAGTGTAAATTTCACACATAAATCATAAGTTTTTCTATTTTTTATATTTCATCTTCAGCTCACTTACTTGTCATTTATTTCTTGTTTCTTTCCTTCTTAGAGTTGGAGTCTCTATTTTTTGGTGAAGGATAAAAATTTTTATTATTTAGACAGTTTTAAGCCTTTGAAGAGGAAACAAAATAGTAAAAAAAATTTTGGTGGAGGTAAAAGTTTTAAAGTGTAAATATGGCCCTTTGTTTCTGTTAGGAACCACAGGAGATATTATATAAATAGTTTATATAGAAGTTTTAAAGTATAAAATGTCTAAATGAAAATAATTGTTTAATTAAAAAATATATCAGGTTTTAAGTCGAAAGTTAAGGGTTTTTTTCTCAACTATAGTCTTAATTTTAGTCTAAACTAAATTTAAGTCTATTATTTATAGCTTTAACTTAATTCTAGTCTATTGTCTAACCAACAAAGTTTCGGTTACAAACCACACCGTCTTGACGAGTCATTGTTTTTTGTTTACAAGAACAGTACGTTGGCATATCTTTCTTAAGCGGACTCTCCTTTTCGCCAGGCACTGTTTCCTGGGGGCTAATTCTTGCAGTCGTGATCGAATACTTTTTCGATTCGAAAGAAATCGCGCTCTAAATAAATGCATTGAGTCATGAGAGATTCCACTGTATTTATGTTTTTTGATAAATATAGCAACCAAGGTTGCGTTTATCTAATTGCCGATACTACAGTAATATTAGACATAGTTGTGTAAACAGATGTTTGAACAACGGTGCTATAAACAACAACAACACATCGAAAATAGCAGTCTTCACGAGCCAAAGTCTTGTGTGAACAAGAAATAGTTTGTTGTTTGAACAAAAATGGCTTGTATGGACGGTGTGGCCGTCAGTACTCATCTTACACACTTAGACCCATTGATTCATTGTAATGCCACGGAATTCTGCTAAACAGAACTTCTAACGTAGAACCAACCAAAACTTATAGCGACCCAGCAAAAACTTTGCTTACAAAATAAGCAGAAAAATAATGAGAATTTGACGAGCCAACTACTTACTTTTCTACTAGAAAAAGTACTTATTTTTGTTCGAGATGTCCCAAAAGTAATCCTTTATAATTTAGCCTATTATAATCCAAAAAATAATAGGTTTTTTTTATACTTAAAATTTTTATAAAAATATATAGTTACACAAAGTCAATAAAGTAAAATTTTTTTTATTTTTTTTAATTTTTTTTAATTTTTTTTTATTTTTATTTTTTTTAATTATTTTATATTTTTATTTTTTCTTATTTTATTTTATTTTACTTTATTTTATTTTTTTTCTGTCTCTGGCGGGATTCTATCGCGCAACCTCGGTGCTGATAGACTAGCTCTCTACCAGCTAGTCTGCCGGGGCAGTGTAGTTTTTGTATTAAAAAACTATGTTTTTTTACTTAATGACTATAATGACATTTTTATTGTCATAATGAAAATTTAAATTTTTCTGTATATTTAAGATATAATAATAAAGTTATTATTTAATATATAACTAATAATCCAAAAAGTGGCGAATAAAGCTACAAAGTAATGAATTCTTGAAGTCATTAAAAGTAGGATTGTAAGTAAAGTTTTTGCTGGGGAATACAGCCTAGTTCAATGGCAGATATATCAAAAAATACATAGAAGGTAGCGGATCCCATTCGGCCAGTTGTCTTCTTGTCAATTCAGAACAGTGACAGAAGTCAGGTGTATTGTCTTAACTTTAGTCTAGTATGTAGGGGTGTTTTGTAGAGACCAGAGATATGACGTCCCCAACAAAAACTAGTACGAAGGTGTCAAATTACACGAACGAGGTGGCGAATTCACAGGTCTCTTTATTAATATCATTCAGTAACCAAACATTTGGCTCAGAAAAGTGATAATTTCACAAAGTGATGGTTTTACGCGCTCTATGGCATGTTGCGCCGTGTTGTTTAAACCATTTTTCTCCTCCAAATAATTTGGAATGACTGAGAAATAAAAAAATCATGAATCATTTGCCTGTAGCGTTCGCTATTCTAGGTTTAGGTAATGTTGGCACATGTTTCGGATTTAAATACTGATGAGCCGATGAAGCTTTCGGCATGCAAACCGCACCAAACAGATTGAAATGGAGTCTCGTGAGCATTGTGCTCTCTTTAAAACCGAATATTCTGCTTGTTTACATATCCGTTAAGTCAGAAATGAGCCGCATCGCTGAAGATGATTTGACAATAAAAATCTGTGCGTTGGCTTAAATTCTTGGATATTATATGGACGTAGGACGGGCAGAGACTGAGTTGCTGAGAACGGCGTTGGATCGATTAATTTGAGTCCCCTGATACACTCCCAAATCCAAAAGAGTTAACGTGGTGCATATTAGCTGCTCAGATGGACGATTATGTGCGCCGTAAACTTGAAGATTTTATAATTTTGGTGAACAGAGAGTGAAATTTAGAAATAAATTTCTCCGATTTCTAAGGCTGTTCTGGTGTAAATCTTTGCATGGTGATTTGCCAAAATATACTGAAAAAAAGTAAACACACCATTATTATGACAGTCAGTTTAACAGTTAGCCCTATCGCATGTTCTATACGTTAAAAATAACCTTTACATAGTATAAAATTCATTACTGCCTTTAGTTTTTTTTAGCGAAATGTAAACGCCGACTTATTGAATTTTATGAAATTTCACATCTAGTTTTTGTCAAAATTGTTTCAAATGAAAACATTAACTGTTATCAATCATTTTATTTCTTTATCTTCCTGTCAGTAATAATTTTTGTACAAAATATTTCAACAATTGAAAACATAAACAAAATAATTTTCTACTCAATTGACAAAATAGCCCTTCGCCAGTAAAAAGTTCAAGCCATTAGCCAGCCATCAAGCGTTTCCTTTTAAATAAAAATTTTTGAAAACTTAAAATTGACAAGTTAAAAAGTTGTCAACAGCACAACAAAACATTAATCAAATTTAACGCTTAATTTTTTTTGTCTTTTTTTTAACACTTTGTAGTAAATAATATAAAAAGTTTTACAATGATTTAGTTAAAAAATGAAAAAGAATTACTCAACAAATCGCCACATTTTTTTTTTTTTTGGTACAAAATATTTTTTAAATAACGTCCCTATGTTTTCATTTAGAGGCAGAAAAGGGCTTCTTTAATTTGCCAAAAACAGATTTATGTATTTAGTTTTTTTTTTGTTTTTGGAGGAGAAAAAAATTGTCACTGTTACTTACAGATACGGGTGATGGTGATAAACTACAAACAAATATTAGTGACAATTGCCTTGATGAAAGGCTAAACACTTATTTTATTCAATCACTTATTCACTGTAACAACAATTTTCCATCAATCACTGTCACCTCGCGAAAAGATAGACAGTTGCATGAATTAAATATTTTATTTATTATTTTTTTTTCTTCTCTTCAAATTATATTATTATTTATGGGGTGATAAAAATTTAAATAAACCCATAAATTTTATATGGATTTTACAACATCAGGAATTTGTGAAAACAAATGTCTCTTAAAGTTTAAAATGGTTAATCAGAAAGAGAAATTAGAAATTTAAAAACATTGAAAGGCACTTCCAGACAACAGCAGCCGAGCACTATCGTTTTTTCCCACAAAAGCAATTCGAGTTTTCTCGAAACTCTTATGGTTTTTGCTAAATATTTTAAGCATTTGCAATATAAACTTTTGGAAAGTATCAGCTATCGTGTGAGAGAAATGCTAGTTTTTTTAAGGACAATAACAAACCAAACCAATTTTCAATACCTTGTACTGGAGTAAAGCGTATTCCAGCAATTTCTGGACTTAAAGAAGCCCAAAGCAAAACTTCCTAACACCTATTTCTAAATAGATTTTAGCTGATCTTGCAACATTTAGCCAAGTGTTGACACGTTAGTCGCATATAATAGTCGTTTTTCGGCCAATGCTCGCTTTAAACTAATTTATTGTTTCCATTACTGGTCCTCTACGCTTATTTCTCTCTTTAAAACATTCAGTTTCTTTTGGTGAAGCTTATTTTATTGCTTAGCACGACAACAAACTATTAGGCCGGGTTTTTGAGATGTGGATTAAGTTTAAACTTTGTTTTGATTATTTTATTATTATCGGATCTGTTTTGAAAATCACGTGATTTCCAATCACGTGCTTTCAAAATCACATGTGTGATTTTGTGGTGTTGTGAAAGTCATAACGTTTTTGTGTTTCTAGGTGTGCTTTCGGCAATTGAAGATCACACCAAAACCAAAAAAAAAAAAAAACGAAACACCAAAATATCACACGTGTGATTTTAAAAGGCACATGTGATTTGAAATCACGTGCTTTGAGTTAAAGTAATTTTCAGCACAGGCCCGTATTTCATTAAAGATTAAAATTTTAAGCAAAACTAGCTTTTCCGTCAAAATTTTGTATACAAACTTGGAAATGAAGGCACAAATCTTTTTCCAGATTAACTAAACCTAGTTTTAACGAAATCGAAAAAACGCAGCCTTAATATGTAGTAACGTAAATCTTATTTTGTTTAACCATAACAAACACGAAATTCCTAAAAGCAATTGAATTTGTTTGCGTTTCGTGCAATGGAAAGAGTCCAAAGAGTTAAGAAACTTAACTGACAGATGCGCCGAGATTGGCGTTATAGCCTGCTGTTTCGCACTTACCCCGCGGTGCTCACAACGATAGTTTAAAACTGCTGAAAGACAGTGGAGCTTTCTGTGGATTAGCGACAGCATCTAGAAAGAAGAGCCAGAAGGCCGAACTTCCCCACAATTGGGTGGAATATAAGTCCTCAAAGCTGACTTTTTAAGATCTCCCAACCCGCGAAGTTGGAGTAAAATCACGGCAGCACGTGACTTTTAAATAAGCCTCGACAATCCCCAGTCCAAGGCCGACTACTGATTCCCGTGATTCCACATAAAGATCTCGAAAGATTTCGAAAGAAAGACCTGCAAAATGTTACTTCTACCGCACTTTCTTTCCCAGAAACATGTGACACTAAAAGTTGAAATATCCTTACGATGTATCCTAACATACCTCCGGGGTGAACCTAAACTGACAGTTTTTTTTAAGCTTATCTATAAGAAAGTTTTAAGAAATTTTACTCCAAGCTTGGAGTACTTTTCTGAAGCTATTGTAGCTGTTTTGGGTGACATTTTTTTGGGGCTATGTAAAATAATGGACCAATTCGGTTTGTTTGCCATATTCAAAAATCCTAATCGTGTTGTCGCTATTCCGGATGGCAATTTCAAAATAAAAACACACAAATCCATCCCTTTTACGCACTTATTTGTGCTTTTTACAAACTGATGGGCGAATTTCATAAGATCCCTTTTTGAAATCCACAAGGACCCAGAATATTTGTTCTTCATAATATCTTGGATCTTTAGTTCAAAATGTTACAAACAGAATGATGAAACCAAAAATATCCCCTTCTATGGGCTGCATACTTTTCAAATTATATATCAATTATACTATATATAAAAAGTAGGTGTAGGGCGCATAACAATTCATCAATACCGTCTTTCCATATTTTTTATTTTTTTTAAATTACAACTTTTATAAAGAAGTCAATGGTAGCAAAAATCTTTAGTTAGCAAAAACTCTTTAAGTAGAATAAACTTCATTAACATTTACTTTGACAATGTCAATTAAAAATGCTGACCTTAACAGTTAAATTAATTAAAATATCTTAAAACCAAACAAAAATATTATATAAGTCAAACTAAAAGATAAATTTCAAAATAGTTTTTCTTTATCTCTTAAACAAATTGCAATGGAGAAAACTGCAATATTTTGCATAATTTTGGGTAAGACCTGGCTTTATATACATAAATGTAAGAAAATTGAAAATTTCTAATTAATTTCCGCTTAGTTTCCTGTTTAATTTCCTTAATTGGGGCCGCCCCAACACCAGACAACGATGATCCCAATTTCGATGTCCTGTCCAATCAAAATGTTGACTATAACGCCATGATGACACATTTTAAAGATTTCTTTATGTATTTGCCTGTCATGTTTACCAGCTTTAGAGAGACTATGTCAGGGTTCCCAAAATTGGCGGAGAGTATAAGGATTTTAACTTCTCCCTCATTTGAGAAATCGTATGAAGATGACGATGATTGTAAATGCAAAACGAAATTGTCCCAAAACAGCAATGAAATTGATAAATCTTTAAATAGATTTAGATGAATTGAAGAGTTCCGGTCCATCAAAAGTTTGTGTGTAAATAAAGATGTATTAATATTTGTTTGTTATTCTGTTAAACGTTGAAAAAAATGCATAGTGATTTTTTTACTTAATGTAAATAAGGAATTCAATATGCGCAATCTGGTTCGTAACGCCATGTTTAATATTTAACTGTCTGGCCCACAATGTCGATAAGAAAATTTCTTTGGTATATTTATATTGAAAACAATAATAAAAAACTAAAATTAGTTTTTGCTTTTAATGTAAAAATATAAAAGAAATTTTCTTATCGACATTGTGGGCCAGTCAGTAAGATTCTAATTGCTTTCTACACACATCAAGCAGTTAAATGCAATAATTATCTGGGTCGTTACACATTTAAGGCCCTAATTGTGTAAAAAACAACGCCAATAATTACATTAAAAGCACCAACAAATTCAAAAATATTTTATAATTTTGTTGTTGCTTTCTACAGAAATTCATATTGCGTTTTAACATTTTCAACGCCACAAGATATGCAGCCTTTAAAATTTAAACTTAAATAAAAATTTCTGTAGAAAGTAACAACAAAGTTATGAAAAATTTTTGACTTTGTTGGTGCTTTCGATGTAATTTTTGTCGTTGCGTTTTACGCAATTAGAAAGTAGCCTTACCGTAAAAACGTAAGACCAATCTATTTCTTACAGATTGAGACGTTACATCTTATTGCTAACTATAATCGTTCTAATTGCGTTACATACAACAAATTGAAGCAGCTAATTCGCAACGTTACTGTTACTCCCGGCTAACTGAGCCTTTAGTTTATTGGTAAGAAGGGAGAGAAGAATAACATGTTCTCTTCCCCGCTTATCAGTAAAGTCAGATTTTCTGAAAGAAACTTTGAATGTGTGTATCCAGACTAAGAGAACATCAGAAATAACAGAACTTGCGAGGTTCCACTTCATTTTGTTAAAAACCTTTTTAAAATTTTCGAATTTTGATAAGAGAATGTTAAGGATAGAATGAATTTTGGGCATTGAACGACTCAAATATGAGAATGGTCAGCGAATCAATCCTTTTTATTGTATTCAATGGACTCCGGGATAAAAAAATTAGGTTAATTTCCTTGTCTGCGCTCTGAAAAAACAATTAATTGTGAAATGTAGCTTTCAAAGTACTTTTCGATAATTCTGAAATAAGGATTGAGCATATTTTAGGTCTTTAGACAGAAACGAGAAGAAATCAAACCAAGTAGGAATCGAACAGCTAAACTAGGATCTCAAGGTAATCAGGGGTCTACTCACCGCATGTATCGTAATTTCAGATGATAGCATTCGATATCGAGTAACCAAATTTTTTTTTTGAGTTTTCATTCGATACGTCAGTGTCTTTTGTATGCAGAAAAAAAAAGATAGTTACTTGATCCGATAGTTTACTCGATATCGAATGCGGTAATTAGACCCCAGTTTCTCTGCCACTGTCGTGTGTTATGCTGGGTACACACAGTGCAATCTGTTTCAATGCAACCTAAAAATATCAAAGCGTTTGATGTTGATGCAATCTGGAATGAATGAAAATGAATTTAATTCACTAGATTGCGTAAATGCGTTGCATAGTGTGTACTCAGCATTAGTCATGTCAGTTGTTGAGGACCTGTACGATTTTGATGTTGAAGATTGGGTTTCACTGTGTCGAATGTAACTCAAAATTCGAAAAAAACCCCTTTAATTAATAAAAGACTTAACTTATTTCTGTTCTCTTAAAAACACAACAACTTAAAATTGTGTTTAAAATAGCAAAGATCCTAAACTTATACGCTCAAAAGATAAACAAACCCATCCGTACTCAAATCAATCCGAAGCGGTATTAAAAGTACGGCAGGTACGGATTTTCTTGAATCAAGTACAGAAAGATTGATTCAATCTCGAAATACTTAACTTATCCATATTTAATCCCGAATTTGTGGTTGAAATAATACGAAAATGAGATTGATTTAAGTAAAACTAAGATTGAACCAATCTCAAAATACACTTGATTCCAGTATTATAAAGTTGATTCAATCTCGAATTCGTTCTTGAAATAAACCAAAAGTGAAATAAGAAGGAGAATTTTATTATGATTGATTCACTTACCAGTTTTCGTCTTGTTCTGTAATTTTTGTTGTTTCTACACGCAACAAGCAAATCGTTTTTTAACTACTTGTGTGGTGTTGTTGTAGTGTCTGCAACAAACTTTGATAAGTTTAATGAGAATAAAACGCTCACTTTGTAATTTAACTCTCAGAGTGGCACTACCAACGAAAAGTTAAATCTTTTTTTATTTGGTTTAAGAATTTTGTACTTATTTTAAGAAATTCCGGGATCGATTTTCGAAACTAATACCATTTAGGATGGTTTGGAGTTCGTTTAAGTGTTATCCGTTCTTGAATTTTTGAATACGACTCGTACTTAAAGTAAGTATAAAAAACTCTTTTCTTTCTGTGTATCTGATCTCAAACAGTTTGTATAGAAACTTATGGAATCTTTAAGAGCCATTATTAAAACTAAACTTTAGCTAAAGTTAGGATAAAGTTGACAGATAGTAATGTGTTATCTTTCAAAAACCCCATGTTATCTGTCCGATAACAGCTAAAGCCAAGTTATAGTAATGACCCCAATCTTTCGGTTCTTTACTATAGTACTTGATAGGAACTCGTTCGAAAATGGAAAAGTTTGTAATAAGAATTTTTTGACATTTGAAAGAGAAAGCTTTAATCTGGCAATGTTTTCTTTCAAAGAAATAAAAAATATTTCTTCTTGTTAGTTCTCTAATTTGCCCATTCCAAAAATACCTTCAAACTTCAAAAAATATGCGGAAAAAAGCCTCATTAGTCATAATGTTTAGAAGAAACTAAAGTGACCTTGTACTCCAGCCATTTTCAGCAGGAGTATTCAATAATCTGGCAACCTTGTATCATAAATATTAACATTTTGGTTGTTTTTCAGCAACCTTAACAAATCAATACGTTTTTGCTTTCCTTTAAATCATGATACACTAAAATGTCTCTGCTGGCAAAAAAAAACTACAAAATCTTACAGGTATTTAAAACACAAAAAAGGTGCCAGAGATCAAAATGAATTGATAAATGACACGAAATAATTTTAACCAAAAAAAAAAAAAAAAAAAAAACTTAAGTCATACAAACACGCTCTATGAGAAAACAACCACTGAAAATACTAACGAAATGAAAAGATAAAACCCAGAAAGGCACATCATAATAAACTGAACTCCTCTCGATGCTTAAACACAGAAATACTTGAGTTGAAAATCCTGACAATGTAAAGTGGCAGAGGATTCATTCAACTTAACCTTAATGTTTTGGAAACACACTCAGTGGGAGTTAAAATGAAAACGAACGACAACTAAAGTGTACAAGAGACATTTTGCGTTTTTTTTTTTTTTTTTTAAGAAACACGCTTATCTTGAAATTGAACAGAAATAAAAAGAAAAAAAAAACCGAATTGTTTAAAAAAACACCAGACAAAACTAAAACTACTACTTTATCTAGTTACGAATAAAATTGAAAGCTTAAGTTTTTTAGTTTAAAGCACGATTCAAGAGATGAATTTGTTAAGATAAACGACATGATGTGGTTTCTTTTTTTTTGTGGCAAACAACAGCAGCAACTATAACAATAACAACAACAACAACAAAATCGTTGCAACATTTATTTTAAAACAATAATTAAACGATTTGCCTGTTTTCATTTAAGAAATAGTGAACTACATTTTGCCTAAATTTGAAAGGGTTACAAAAAAAATTTACATAAACTCGAATCGGAAGGAGGAGTTGGATTTTGAATAACATATATTTTAGTTACTTAATTTCGAATTAATAAACAATCTCGATCAAGAATTTAAATTACTTTATAATGAAGGCTTAATTAAAACTTTACCTTAGGAGTAGCATTCTTTGTCTTTTTAGAAAAATAGTACGTTCAAAAATGCACAAAAAATAACAAGTAAGAAAGTATAGTCAGTCAAGCCAGACCATATGATACCCTACACCACAGTATTTAAAAACAAATCCAGCTATGTTTTAAATTTCATTACAATCGGTTTGATGGTTTCTGGGAGGCAGTGGTGCTATTTTTTAAAAAATGCATAGCTTTTGTGTCCGTACAAATATGGATCTATCTATGCTTCCAATTTCATTAAAATCGGTTTGATAGTTTCTGAGAGGCAAATATTGCCCCCCATCTCCCCTCGTGGTCCTATTTTTTTGTTAAATGCACAGCTTTTGTGTTTGCACAAATTTGGATCTATCTATGTTTTAAATTTCATTAAAATCGGTTTGATAGTTTATGAGAGGCAGAAATTGCCCCCTATCTCCCCTCTTAGCACAACGATTCGGCCCATTTTCAATAGGCTTGATCCTTGTGCAAATAAGAACCTCCAAAATTGCGACCTGTACTTTGCGCACAAGGTAACATGGACAGCCAGCCAGCCAACCAGCCGGACGGACATCGTTAGATAAACTCAGAAAGGGTCTAGGACAAATATTTTAAAGTGTTACACACATCAGAACAAATGCATAATACCCTCTCCACTATTGTGGTGCGGGTATAAAATTTTGTTTAAATATTGAACCATCGCTAACCCATTATCTCCAAAACTAAAAGAGATACAAAGGAAATTTAATACTTATGGCTAATATATCACTGACGGTTTAAACGTTGAACTAAACTTGAATTTATATGTAGTTTAATTAAACTCCCAATTTTATGTGTGTAAAGATGGTTTATATATTTAGTGATTTGTAGATTTGTGGGCTTAAATCAGTGTAATCCAAATCTTCATTTTCTGTGCACAATTGTGCTACAAAAACAATAAAAAAAACTCACATCGACGCTTGTTCTCTTCTATTTCACAGGGTTGTCAGATCGATTTTGACCTTTTTCGCCAAATTCAATGTCAAAAATCGCCAAAATCGCCACAGCCTTTATTTTTACCTTTTTGACAATAAAATATAGATAATTTAAATTATTTAAAATATTTTTTATAAATCTTATAAAATAAATTTTATTCCTAGTCGCTAAAATCCGCCAAAAATTTAAAAAAAGTCGCCATAATATATATTCTGTTTAGTTTTTATTTAGAAGCAAGTAAAAATGATTAGTGAAGACAAAAAAGGAAATTGCACTATTAAATAATTAATAGTAGTCAACTAAAAGCAGCAAAGAAAGAATTTTTGTGGTTAGTTTTAAACAAATATTGGATTTATGTATGTATGAAGTTGGAGTTCCACTATATATCTACACTTCAGCGCCAAAACTCTCTTTGATCTTCTTTTTTGAAATACATTGTAAGTGAATTAAATTTTTTCAACGAAGGTACAAAAGAAGTGCATCATGTAGTATTAACATTCATATTCAGTAGACGCTCGCTTATATGATTAATTTAGACAGGGCCTGTTCACTAAATGGAAAAGTTCACATAATCGAGACAATATAAAATAAGTATTTCAAATCAATTTTAATATGTGTTCATACATAACCTATATTAAGTTTTTATTTTATATTAGTTTTTTAATAATAAATGCACATGAAAGTAGTCGGTTATATTTTTTTTGCTTTAAAAGATTTCTGTAATGCCTTGTCCCTGCATTTTCACAATGCCAAATATCATTATCAGATATATTATTTTCACTCCAAGCAATAACTTTACAAACGCCAACCATCTTATAAATTTTCCTTTGCATTCGTATAAACACATTTACTAGCTTTTTTTTTGGGAAGAACAGATTTATAATAAAGAGTGTTTTTTATAGAGTGACACAAGTTTAAATCATAATAAAAAAAGGAAATATATTTTTAATATCAATTAAACGGGCTTTATTGGAAAGAAAATTTTATGAAATTTAAATATGATTCCTGTCATGTGGCTGGCGTGTAGAAGGTGCCAATTTTCAACAACTTTTCTCATTTTGATCATCATCGTTTTTGAAGATATGTGGGCCAATGACTCCGCCAGCCCATAAAGCGCACCAAACAGTAATATTTGCGGATTTAATGGTCTTTCGACAAAAGCTTGTAGATTCTACTCACTCCAAATGCGTCAATTCTGCTTATTTACTTACCCATTCAACCAGATATTGGCTTAGTCGGAAAATACAATTTTGAGTGGAGATTCAAAATCAATATCAATTTGTGCTTCAGCCCATTCGCCGAATTATTTGATTAAAAATGTCAAATATTTGCGCGTTGCTCGATAAGTCGATTCATAATGAAATTTCAAAGCAAACTAAACAAAAAGCAACTATCAGCTGTTAAATGGGCGCTCAAATATAGCAGTGATGCCAACTCAAAGTTGTGTTACTTAAAAAAAAACACCCTTTACAACAAATAGTTTCAAAAAAATCAACGGTTGCAAGTTGTTCATAAAGCAGAGATAGGTCGTGTTCACTCTTTAGAACCTCATGTGTAAAAATTTTGTTGTTCACTATTCTGGCTGTTCATATAACTGGGTATTCATATAACAGAGCGTCTACTGTAATTTATAACTCGTAACAACGCGTCAAGAACTGCATTCTACTTAGAAGGAGAGTTTTAGTGAAGTTCATTATTGAAAATACATTTTTAGCACAGTCATTACTAGTTGGATTTAGCACCATATAATGAACAGCCAAAGCAAGTTCTTTAAAATGGTACATACCTGACGTGTCCTAATAGCATAAGCTTTTGGCCAAAACTGATTTAAATAAGATGAAGTATCATCCAATTACAAACGGTCATTTTGTCCATTGTGTTTTATAAACATCCAAAAGTACGATTCATTAATATCTTTAATAACAACGAATTTGGTTGTGATAATAATTTGCCACATTTTATAATGGAGAAATGTTCGTAAACTTGAAATCGCTATATTCATGCTTTATTAATTCTTTTTTAAATATGAAAAACAATTTTCTCCTGGATTTTCAATATATTCATCAGCCATTTCAACATAACATAATTTAGTTTCAAATACATACTGACCATAAAAGCCTAAAATGTCATACATAAAAATACTAGAATAAAAATAATAAGGGTCCTCATGATATCGTTTATAAGTCTCGTAAACTGTGCAAACTGTGCATTCTTACGCCCTCGTAAATGAACTGTCAAAAATTGTATGAGAATTCATTTACACAAACTGCTTAAATTTGCCCAACAATTTTGACTCGTAAACTTACGCAGTTCAATTGTGCATTTATACAGACAAATTTTTTTAATGCTTACCGCCGTTTTCAATGAAAACTTCAAGTGTAAATAAATCTTTTGGCTTTCTTTATGCATGTTTAAAAACAAATTTCATTTATAATTTACAAATTCCAAGTTTTTTATTATATTTTTGATTATTTTTTTTTAATATATTTTTTATTGACGTTTCTGTTTGAAATGACATTAATTGTTTAAAATTACACAAAACTTAAAAAGGATCTTCATGAAACGAGTCTCGCAAGTTTACCCATTTGCACAAATGGTAATTTTAAGCAACATCATGAAGACCCTTAATATAATTTTTTCGTATTGAATTTAACGAGTTTTAAAACAAATGCATGGCTCACCAAAAATAGCCAACAAAATCGCCAACTATTTTAAAATATCGCCATGTCGCCAAATCGAAAATTAGGTCGCCAATCAAGTTTGAAAATCGCCACGTTTGGCGAGAAATCGCCACATCTGACAACCCTGCTATTTCAGTTTGATTTCAGTTGTTAATTGAGTGTTAACGAGTGCACATGTGCGGATGCTTACTGCTTTTTGTCAGCTTTATTGTTTTTTCAGCTTTGATTTAATTTCAAAATAAACCAGCAAACAAAATAGTAAGATGGAAGACAGAAATTTTTGTTAAGTTCTTCAAACTTAAAACATATTTTGTTAATAAGAAATTGTTACAAAATCTTTAATTTGGAAAACTTAATTTATAATGCCCAAATATACTTGATTTCTTATGTTTTAATTGTAATTTAAACTCGACCAATCAAATATGTGTGAAAAAAATTGCCTAATTCTGTAAAAACTGAGGCATATTTTGTATTTAATTTTATTGACTTTTTTTAAACTTCATTTCCATTTTGCTTTGAAAAGTAAAATTCATTACATTTGCAATGCTTAGTTTTGTGTTTGCTGGGCAATATTATCTTATCCAATACAGACGCATTTCATTTATTTAGAGTTTTGGTTAACTATGGCTTAAATACATTTTAAACCAAAAAGAGAGTTTAACTTGCTCTGATTTTTTAGTCCTTATTGTTGTTCCTTAAAAATATTTAAAGTTCCGTCCTTTTGGGGGGTGTAAATGGGTAAAACCTTTATTTTGAAACTTTTTTTTATCATCACATCCATTTTTTTAACCAATAAACAAAGAACTTAAAATTTTATCACATTTGTATTTTATCTAAACAATACAAAAATAAAACTGGTACTTTTTCGAAATTTGAACGTTTAAGTTGTGAAAATAGTATATTTTTTTAGTACTTTTTTCTTCATTCATTGCCATATGGGCAAATCCTGCGTGACGAACGCTACATTCGCACGCGTTTTCTGATTGAAATATAAACATTTTTTGGTCTTTCAAAAAAGATAGCTGCTACTACAACTTTTAGCACATACTTGTGTATATTAGAAAATATGCATTTGGAACAACAATACTCTAATCTAAGGCATATTTATGATCTGAAAAACATTTTTTATTAAGTTTCTTATATAAAGGATTATAAATAGCAACATAAAAAAATTTTAAATCATGTTGGAAAAATTGTCCCGTTTACAATGTCCCGTTTACAATTTATTTAAAAAAATGTAATTCATATTTTATTTTGAAGTCGAAACCATCTTTAGGGCACATTAGTACGCAACATTTTAAAATTAATCCCAATAAAATATTGTGTCAGGTTTCGCAGAAATCACTGTTTAAACGGTTACCCCTTAAAACCCACTTCCGTTTTTTGTCCCGTTTACAATCACTGGTTTTTTGCAATTATCTCGGAAACCACTACAGTAAGCGAAAAATTTCATCTGCGGAAATTAAAGAGCTAATTGAGAGTTAAAAGAATCATTAATTTAAAAAATGAAAATCAGGTTGTTTTTTACAGTTTTATCAATATAAACGTGTGCGAATGTCCCGTTTACAATCTTGGAAGTGCCCATACGAATGGCATATATCATAATTTCTTAGCAAGTATTTGTTGCGAAATAATTGATCACAAAGTTTTGTGACGCACGCTACAAAAAGTGGAAGTAACTTCAAAGGTTGAAGTGCGTTTTCCTAATTTTTAGCGAATTTGACATGACAAGGTATACAAAATCTAATTCCTAAAAGAAAGATGACTATAAGAGAATTCTAAACGCACTTATTCGCAGCCAAAAAATTTTGTGATTTTTTGACAAAAGCAGTGAACCCTTTGTGACGCACGCTACAGTTTTTCCAGTAGTCTTTTATTATTATATTTTATTTATTTTAACAAAACAAATTATATTTTTATGAATTGCATTTCTTAAACCAATTTCTTAACTAATGAATGTCAAATTTTTTTTAACGAAATTTATATTTTGATAAGTCTGCTGTAAGTGCTATTTTAAGCACAAAAATCACCTAAAATAATGCTAAATTCACGTATAACATTAAGAAATCAGCAGTGGGGTAGGATTTGGTAAAAATTATTGCATTAATGATTATTGAAATACATATTTTTTAATATAAAAATTAAATTATACATCTAGTCTTATATTCCATTAAAAAAAATTCATTTGAAAAATTTTTAGTTGGTGGACTGTTTCTAGGATTTGCCCATATACGTATTAAATTATTGGCTCCCACCGAAATACTGAAATTTTGTTTGGGAGAAAAAAAGTTTAAAAAAGGGGAAATACGAGAAATTAAATTTCTTTCTTTTACTTTTCCCTTCCACATTTCGTACTTTTTGAATTTTCTATAATATTGAATTAAGAAACATAAAATTGTCCTGACTGAATGAGAACCTTTAAGATAAAAACATTTTGGTACTTTTTTGTCAAAACCTTGAAACATACAGTTTCGCATATAAAAACGTCCGCGGAAAAAAGAGAGATGCTAACAAAGTACGGGTTGCTTTCTAGTAATGTATTACAGCTTTTCTAAGCCCAACAGTTAAAGATGAAGCTAGACAAAAGAAGCTATAATACGAGATCAGGCTTTATAAAGACCACAATAAGATGGACCTTTATAAAACTTCACCAGTAGAGATGGGCTTAATAAAAGTCTACAATTGGGATAATGGGATTTACGATTACAGATGAGGCTTCAAAAACCCCAGCAAATAAATATTGATTCTATGGCACTCAGATAAGACCATACATAAGTTAGCGATAACAATTCTTAAAGCCCTAGAATGAGAGATGAGACCTACGAATAATGATGAACTTTATAAAGGTATACGATAAGAGATTTGACTCTAAACAGGTCTTTTTTTGACGTTCCTTAAAAACAAATTAAACAAAATCCTATAAAATTTTTTGTTGTTTTTTATTATTTTTTTTTTTTATATTTTATTGAAACTTTTCTTGTAAGTTGTTGTTATTTATTACATGTCATTATTATTTTATTTTGCATTGTTGTCTCCATGTTGTTTCTTTTTTTTATATTATAAATAATTATTTGTGTTTTTTTTTTGTTACCTTTAAATATTTTAAATTTAAAAGTGTTATTTTGTCTGTTTTTAACCATCTTTTTTTGTTTCCTTTGTTTATTAATTTATTATTGTTATTTAAATATTTATATTATTGTTTTATATTATTGCTATTTTTTTATTGTTGTATTTTATAAATTTATTCTTTGTCTTTTTGTTCACAATAAAAATGGTGTAAAATGTGTTGTTGTAATGTGCAATTGTTGCGGTTTTTGTTAATTATTATTTAATTTGTTGTATGTAATTAAATAATTTGTTTTTTTAATTTTTCTTTTATTTTTGATTAGGGAGTTGTTTGTTTTTGTATTTTGGAAATAAATAAATATTTTTTTTCAGTTTTAATTAAAATTTATTAATTAATAAATTTAATTATTGTTTTTTGTATGTTTAAATATATTTTTTTTTTGTAATTTCCGTTTTATATATATTTTTTTTTAATAATCTATTTTATTTAAATATTTATATTGTTTGGAAAGGAAACTAAAAAAGTACAAAACTAAAATTCACAAAAATACAATTCACAACTACAATACGTTCACACTTGCTTCGGTTTTTTCTTTTATTTAGATTTAATTAGAAACATTTTTTTTGTCAACTTTTTTTTTAATACTAATCCATAAATTTTTCTTTTGTGGGGTTTTTGTTATTTCGCTAATTTTTAAAATTTTTATTTTTTGCCAAAATATATTTAAAAATATCGTATACATTGTTGCGTGGGCGCAAGAAAATTTTAATTTAATTGAATAATTGGAATTTGAAAATAAATATATATTTTAAAATCATTAAAACTAAAATCAACAATTTTAGGAAAACATCAAATTGGTAAATTTTTTTAAAACGTACCTTTTAAAGTTTATTTAGTGATAAATATATATGGGCAAACTAGTCTTAACGCTAAATTATAGCATTGACTTAAAACTGGTTAAGTCTAAGTTTAGGCTGTACTACTACTCTAGTCCATAAACTAGTCTGTAATTATACAATATAGACAAGTCCATTGCCTTGTCTATTCTTTAGTCTATATACTACTCTTGTTTAGTCTACTACTAGTCTGTAATTATACAATATAGACTAGTATAAAGAATAAACTATACATTAGGTTGAAAACTAGTCTAATGACTTAACAAGAGTAGTGTAGTAATTTATAGACAAAAATATCCACTAATTTATTCTCCAGACTAGACTAGTAGTCAGTCTAGAGAAATAAACTATAAGCTAGTCAGTGTATCGTTTAAGTAGGACCACACTACTTGTCAAGAGTTAAGATCCGAGATCGACCTTGATGCTGGGTTAAGGTTGAGGTGGCTAGAGCCAGCCCCGTTGGTTTGATAAATTTTAATCTGCGGTTCTTCAGGCAAATCTTATAGAATATGATTATTTCCAAATGACCAATCCGCCCCCCAACCCCTCCCCCTCTAAAAAATTTCCCAAGTATTTTAAAAGTTGTTTAAGAGCGTACATTGTTGTATGTAGGCCACGTTTCCTTGGTAGCAAGCACTACAGCTAATTATTTGTTTCATTTATCGTTTTCGTTATCAAGGTAATATTTGCAGATTTTGCTATTTAAAACCGACACAACATGGGAAGTATCTTAAGGAAAACCAGCTCTGCCTAGCCTAGACTAGATAATTCTTTCTTATACTGTAACGGGGATGGACGTTGTCTTGTGTGATTTGAGTGACAGGAGTTCAGCCCGGCTATCAGCATATATTCCAATTTTGTTGCTAATACTTTTGTCATAAAGTGCTCTATATCGTTAGCTAAAATGCAAAAAGACCTAACTAACAAAAATATAATTTTACAGGAGAAGCAAAAAACTTTGTAAAGTGAAAACTATAAACATGTCAGAAAAACATGCATTGATAAGTCGGCCATGGAATCCTTCAACCAATTTTCAGAGAAAACTATTTCATTATATTTTCTTAGAAAAAAATGTGTAATTACGTCGTTTTGCATACATCAAACAATAAAACTTGTAGTTACGTCCCTTTGTTTTTTGTTAATAAAAGCGCAATTTTTGATCGCAGAAGTGTACAATTTTGTCAAGACATGTAGTTTTATAGCATTCATAATAATCAATCAAAAACATTTAAGCTAACGATATGCTTCTCTTAGTGTCCCTATTTCAACCTAAAATGCAATATAAAAGAGGTTTATTTGCTTTAAGCTGACCCTGACAAACACGTTCATTGAAATATTTTAGTAGTATAAATGAGAATATAGAGATCAATGTAAGCAGTGTTGCCAAAAGATATTAATTATGAAATTAATTAATTAAAATAATATTCCAAAATCTGCTAAATTGAAAAATATTTCTTTTAAATTAAATATTTTTGTTTTAATTGAATGATATCTATAATACTTTAAAGCCTTTAACATATCTGGTTAAAAAAAATTATAACAATATATGGGTAAATCCAACGTGTTGAACGTGACAGTCGTACGCATCAAAAATGCAATAACATTTTAAACAACAAATATTTTTACGTTCTCATAACCCTTAAATAATAGCACTAAGAAAGCACTGTTATCTATGCTAAAGCTTATGGAGGGCGCGATTCTAGGCCAAAGATAATGGAAAAAGAAATAGCGGTTCGAACGCGAAAAAAATAGAAGTCGTTTTTGTGGCCATGTATAAAAAGGCGTAATTAAGCGAAACCTGGCACAATTTTTTAGTCAAACTACTTTGAGAATTTTACGTAGCAATGCAACATTAAAATGTCTTTGGTTTGATTCCAAAATCTTCTGTATATTCTTTTTTTTAAGACAAAATCTGGGTCGATACCTGACATTTCGAACGTGAAATTTTTTCCATAATAATTGAACTGAAAAATGATTAAAATAAAATAAAAATTTACCGTTAATCCAAATAACATATTTCGTTTTGAACTCTTCTTTAGATTACATACCATATAAGAAAATTTTTTGGAATAATTTTCATCAAATATCACCTCTTTTCAGGAAGATAATATTCAAGAAAACATACAATAAACAATTCTCACAAATAAGAAATTACGTTTACACAACTTTGCAGTCTGATTGTTCATCTAAGTGGACAAATTTATGGGTAAATTTGTAAAACTAGTAAAATCTAAATATTTCTCTATAATAATATCGTAAAATAATCAGTTTTTAATAAATTTTTAATTTTCGGTCACGGTGGACCTTTTGGCGGATTTGCCCATATGTATATGTATACTACAATGATAACATTGAATACAAGCAACAAGAGATGTTAACACAATTATTTTGTGTTAAATCTCAAGCGAGAGTGTTTGGTTTTATTCCATATGAAGAGCCCTTACCGAAAAAATTGCTTAAGCGACATCATTTTAAATTTTTGTTTTTCTTTTAATAAATAAATTTATTGGCAACACTTGCATCATCTCCTAAAATGTCATGGACACATAAGGTACCGTTACGATTTTAAAGCAAAAAAGAATTTTACTTAAGCGACAACCTTCATACAAAATTTGTATGAAATAAATAAAAAAAACCTGCTCCTGTAAAATTGTCTTATTGTCGCCTAAGAGTTTTTGGCGATAGGGGCTCGATATGTGTGAGATCAAAAAGAAAAAACAGCGAAAAAACACGTTTTAGTAGTTTTGCCGTTGTCTGGCTAAAAGCCTTGGCTTTATTCTACTCTAAAGCTAGTCTTGTCTTAAGTTAGCCTGTGATCTAGTCTAGTTTTAAGTCTGTTTTTACCTTGTTTCATATATCCCTATTAAAATTATTGTTTTTAGTTTTAACATTTTTTAGAATTTTCATTCAAAATGTATTCCAATTTTTTTCTCTTTTTTTTTTTTTTTTTTTTGTAAATATTTCTTTTTCTGCTTTAATTCAATTCTTTTTACCATTTTTGTTTCAATTTACTAACACATTTTTTAACCAACAAAATTCTACTTTAATTTATTCTTTTCTTTGTTTCTTTTGCAATATTTATCTTTTAACTTATTATTTATATTAACATTTATAATTTTCTTTAATAAATATTTAAAGAAAAAAAGGTTTGTCTTTTCAAATTACGTATATTCGTTACAAATTTCTTTTCGTAAGCTTTTTTTCAAAATTTTAAGCTTGTTTTTTGTTTTTTAAATTTTATTTTATCTATACATATGTATAACTAAAAAATATTAATTTTATAATACAAATTCATACATTAAGCCTAAGGTACACTGAGAAAAACAATAGTTCTGAAATAAAAAAAATAAAAAATAAACAGTAGATACATACTACGATTTGTTGGGAGCTGGGGTCTTCTTAAAACAGTCTTGAAGGGTTAATTTTTCTAAATTTTATTCCAAAAATTAGTTTCAAAGCATCCAGAGTATTTAATTTTCATTCTAGACTTTTTCTTATAATTTTTATAATTTTGAGCACAGCTCTTTGAGTTTATTCGAAATTTCGAACTATTTGTAATTTTACACTTTTTGGTACTTAAATACTCGTGTTAAAAAAAACTAATTTTTAGAAATAAAAATTTTTGATTATCTAATAGAATTATAAAGAATAAAATTGAAATCAATGCAAATTAAATTGAAAAAAATACAATGAGTTTTTGTTGTATGCTGTTGGTAAATGCATCACTGCGTAAAAGCAGCATCTGCCATCACTGCAAATGTCAGCTGTTCGAACATGCATAACAAAAGCAGATTATGCGCAAAAAATCTTAAACACGCATCACAAAAATGGCAGTTGCATATTGTGGTCAAAAAATGAAACCAAGCAGGACAGCAAATAAGCATCGGCATCAGTTGCTTTGCTGGAGCATCGCAAACTAATCAAAGGTGCGCATCAGATGCAGCGCAGGGACGCATTTCCGAACAGGTAAAACCTCCCTTATGACACTACTATGGGGTGATCCGGGATAGTTTCCGCGATACCCTTAACCAGTCCTGGATGGATAGAACGGACTGTAGGGTGTCTAGGGCGTTATGGCCCTGATTGGATGCAAAGGCAACCAAGGTTCTATTTGGCTTGGATAGGCGTGGCCTCAGGGCTCATAGAGTTTTTGACGGGTCATTGTTCTGTTAGGGTTTTTACGAGTACAATACCGTACCGGACTTCTGCAAGTTATTCGAGGACGCTGTGGAACTAGATACTATAGAACATGCACTGTCCTTGGGTACAGGGTCTCAGGCAGAAATGTCTAGGAGATAGGTTTCACCAAGATCTGCGGAATAGCGCTGAAAGTAATCCAGTCGATCTACTGTGTTTTGTGAAAGAAATAAGCCGGTTATTTCTGATAATGGTACTGTAGGGAGAGTAAGGTTCTCCACTATTAATCTTAAATCTACCTCACATAGGGATGCCTGATTTTAAATGCGGAAAAACAGTACATTGAATACAAAAAAACAGTACAATCAAGAAAAAAACAGTACAATCAAGAAAAAAACAGTATATTAAACTTTTGATTGAATTTGCAACAACAATTATATCAAAAAATGCACTTAAAATGTGTAACGTCAAAGGAATGATTTCCGTTTTATGGTATTTCATAAATATACGAAATTACTCTATTTGCCTTTGAAAAGCAAACACCACAAACGCAGCATTTTGCCTAAACGTTATGTTTTTTTTTTAATATGAAGACAGGAAAACCATAACACTGCTGTAAGCCAAATGAGAAAGGAGAAAGGAGAAAAGCCTAACTTACCTTAAAACAACTAACTCATTAATAGTGTTACTACGATTTTCAATTTTCACCACACACATAGTTGCACAAATCATATAGAATTTGAGAAAATTTCCTAAATTAATTTTCCAATTTAAACAAATTTTTAAATTACAAGATTTTGTTAGTCGTGCTTAATTCCCAATTTTTATTGTTGATAAAAATACTGAAATTTATTGTTGAAGGCTTTTCCTATGCGCATTTCACTGGTTGCTTAGGCCAGATCGTCAGGAAATTTCATCCATAAAGATTTTAGAAAAACTAAAGATATTTAACCAAATAAAACTGTTAAACGTATAAGAATTATAAGCAACAGTTCTACTTGTAACCATTTTAAAGCTTTAACAAAAACAACAACAATACACAGTGAGTTTATCTCTTCTAATATTCCCCACTACAATTGGTTGGAATTCGTTTGAGTCGTGCTTTTTTAAAATCTTTGGATGAAGTTTCCTAACGATCTGGCCCAAGCAACCAGTGAAATGCGCATAGGATTAGCTTATCCCTTCAAAAATAAATTTCAGTGTTTTTATCAATAACAAAAATTGGGAATTAAGCACGACTAACAAAATCTTGTTAATTTTGTATGTATTCCCAAAAATTACTTTTATAATTTTTAAATTATTTACGGCCAATTTGACCAAGTATAGCTATAAATTACTATTACTTTGTATAACCATAGGTTTTTTCGACCTTTATACTGATAGCGAATTATACCTGAGCTTGGTGAAATTGACCATTAATCTATAAAATCGAAAAAACATAGTTTGGTTTTTTTTTATTTCACATTTTGAACACGGAGAATTTTCCAAATTTGTTCGTTTTCAATTTGACGAGATTTCGATTTTCAGAACATGCCCTAAAATTAAAAAAGTTCTAAAAATTAAAGATAATTGTGTTGGATAAGTATTTATTTGGTATTTAAAAAAAATTAGATTTTGTTTTTGTCTATCTCAGGTGCGGAAAGGGAAATACTGTCGCAAGATGTAGCCATAAAATCATATGTCTTAAAAATAACAACATGAAAATATACTACTGCTGCGAGCCACACATTATAATTTCGATTTCTACTGTGTATTTATGAGAAAACAATGACCACAGCGTAAAAATTCTTGTTACTTTAGAGCTTTTAAAATTTTTTGAAGCTATGTACTGTTAAATATTAGGATATTATGAAAATATGATTGTAGTAGTCTTTTTCTGAATATCTTGGTTTTTTGTAGACTGAACCAAAAAAAAAAAAATTACAAAAAACAGTACAAAGTGTAAAAAACAGTACATTTTCGTACTGTTTTGGGAGTTGTGCATAAAACAGTACAGTTGCAAAAAATCAGTACATGTACTGCTAAAAACAGTACGTATGGCAACCCTAACCTCACATGGCATACAGAGGCGTCACGAGACAGAAAATATTGTGTTTTTTTCTGTCTTTCTTCGAAAGCTGCCCTTTTTGCATTTTTTGTTTTGATTACGCAATTCGTGTTGATAGTGGCGGCCTGTTTTTACACATTGCCACTTCACTGCCAAAAAATATTTTCTTTCTCTTTCTTCGAAAGCTGCCTTCGCAAATGATTTGGGCATTTTTCAAACGTCACTTTTTTCATCTCTGTATGCTTTGTGCTCTACCTGTCACTTCTTTTGTTCTTTCCTTCTTCCTCTATCTTGAAGGGATTCACAATAGAACGCATTGGTCTTCGTGTGGAGGTGTGCCCTAGGGAGTATAACCCTTCTTAACCTACTGATTTCGACAAGCTCGAAGGACTAACATATTTTTTTATAACAAATTATAATTTCTATAATCTATTTAGTTGAAAGAAAAAAAAAAATAATGTTGGCAGTCCAATTTTTGATTAGATAACATAAAAACTAATTCAAAATTGGGCTCAAAACATGATTAACATACAAAGGATCTGCACCTTTATTTAAAAATGTGGAATAATTTTCAAGCTTTTCAATATTTTCATTTGTTTAACAGCCCTATGCTCCTTGCAGGAGTAAACGGAACCAATATACACTCCGTTTTTTTAGATCAAGTCGAATATTTAAAATCGAATCGAATATTTAAAAAAAATAAATTGTTTTTTAAACTTTCTCTACAATTAAGAAAAATTATGTTTCCCTAACCTTTTGCAATAACAAGTTAAAGTACACAACTCTTTGCCAAAAATAAATATGGCAATATTTTAATTGTTTTTAACCCTTGAGATCCTTGTTTTCATTCTAAATAACTTTATGCAATTTTAAATTAATTAAAAGGACTTTTAAATAAAAAATAACAAAAATATTTAATAACTAAAAATAATAAACTAAAAACTATTAATTTTTTTTAATAGCATACATTTTAATTTACCCTTAAATATCCACTTTAAAATTAAATCGCTGCGGAATTAAAACTAAAAAAACTTAATATTTTTTTTTAAAACTACGAGTGTTTTTTATATTTAAAAATTTGACAGTTTTATAATTGTCTTTAACCCTTGAATTTTCGGTTTTATCCCTTAACAGTTGTTATAAAATTCAAAGTTTTACTTAACTTAATTGAAACACAAAACGAAATAAAACAAATAAAAACTGGATATAAACATATAATTCTTATCCTGGAATGTTCTGACAATCCCTAAACGCTTAAAGACCCAAATACATTGATCAAAATACTCATCAAGCATTGTGGTAGTATTAGTGAAAATGTGTTTGTATGTGTCACACCGACGATGCTGGATGGAAAATCAAAAAATTTAGATATGATGACGAAATTCGCCCGCTGAACAAGCATTTGACAAGTGTATTTGGACCTTAACATTTGCGATTTTGACTTGAAATTGCAAAACAGGTGTTGTGTAAGGCCCATAACAGACGGTGAAACGCAACTGCAACGAAACTGCAACTTCTAGTTATTTTCGAGTTTCATTTGAGTTTATGCCATAGACTCCTTTGAGGGACCACACACGACGCGACCATTTTGAGACCGGTTTGAAATGCATTGGAAATCAGTTGCATTGAAACCGGCGTGCAGGAAACTCGTGCTTGCGTTTCATCTGTTCTCAAAGAAAATCGAAATGATTGTGATAATTTCATTACATTCTGTTACAATTAAGGTTGCAGGGTGTTTGGAAAACGATTGAAACTGGTTTCAAAACAATAATTCTAAAGGGTTTCGTTGCGGTTGCGTTTTACCGTCTGTTCTGGGCCTAAATTGCGATGACAAGAAGCTTGGCGACTTTAAATTGCAAAAGTATGCTCAAGGGAACTAGAATATTTTTAAGAAACTATGGCAGATAGCAAGTAAAACGTACGAGTTTCAAAACACCATAAAAAAATTCTGGCGTTTTGCGAATTCAAATCGTGCGATAGTGAGAACATGTCTGATTGTTCTTTTGTTTCTCTTTCGTTTTAACCCTTAACTGAGATTTTTGAATTGTAAACTGAACTTTTTCAAATTAATAAAACTTAAAAAAATGTTAGAATTAAATAAATGAAAATTATTTTATTAAATAAACACTGAAGTTCCGCTGCTTTCCAGCTCGGGAGCGAACGGTTTTAATTACCCACTTTGCTTTGGACTCGTTCCTACTTGTTCCTATTGAATCGTTCCTTGCAAAACCCTGTGTTAGTCAGTTCATGTGTTTGTTACAGTGCACCAGTATGTTTTTCTGCTTCCGTGACAGCGGGAGCCTTGGGGGCTGTACTGCCTTTGCAATCTGCTTATATGATCTTACTATATATCTTATCCTTCCGAAATTTCTTCTTAGAATGTCTTGTTGGTTCGTAATTTAAAGTTGCTCATTATGGGTTGATTTTGGATAGGCCCCACGTTTCGCAGCCGTTAATATTTAAAAGGCCTATACATTGTCTTTTACCCTTTAATTTCTTGTATTAACCCTAAAACGGTCATTTAAAGCTATTAAGACAAAACATTACAAAAATATTAAAAAAACCCTATTGAAACAAAAAACTATAAAAAAATAAAAGCTGGATATAAAAAAAATATAAAAAAAAAAATAAACAAAGAAAACATTAAAATAACAATATAAGGAATCATTGGGTTTTTTTCGGAATAATAAAATAAAAATTGACTGCCTTTAACCCTTAAACACAGTTTGCCGTTTTAAATATTAAACTTTAAGAAAAACCTACTCTTTTTAGGCCCATAAATGGTCTTTAAATAAAATTAAAAAAAAATAATAATTAAAACTCAAAATATTTAAAAAAATCAAAATTTTATTGCATATTTTTTTTCGTTTTTTAGGATTATAAATTCATGGTTGATTTTAAAAAGTATTTTTGTTTTCTGCTTTTTTTATATATCAATTAATAAGGATTTTTTTAAGGTATATAAGTTATACATATTTATAAATATATTTTATAATTAATTGTAATTAAATACTAAATATATAAAACTTTATACAGATTTTTTGATAGTTTTTTTTTTGTTTTTTAGAGTTTTGTTTAAAAAATTGGCTTGTTTTTTTAAATTCTATAAAAGAATGTTTATAAAATAAGTTGAGCTTAAATGCCTTGGATTTTTTTAAAAATCATTTTTTCTTTTAAACCAATTTTTGTTCTCAATAATTAGTTTTTTTTTTAATAAAAATGCATTTCAAGACTTTTTGGGTTTTTAATACAGTTTCCTTTTGTTAAATTTTATAATATTTTTTTATTGTTATTTTTAAATATAAATATTTACACAGGGTTGGGTTTTTTGTTTGTTAATAATTAATTATTAATTTTTATTTAAATTAAAATATCTTAATTTTTAGTTTAAGACTAAATTCTTTTGTTAAAAAATATGAAATATTTTACAAATGTTGTTGATATTTTATTCGATTTGTTGTTGTTTTATATAATAATTATTTTTAATTTCATGTAATTTTCTTTTTACATTATGGCTTGGCTTTTGGCAGTGGCAGTATGGTTTTCTTTTCTGTTTCTCTTTTTTTCTTCTAAAATTTTTCCAAATTTCCCCATTTCTTTACACTGTTTCAATTTTATAGTTATATTATTTTTTTCATTTTTTACTATTTATAAAGTCAGTCTATTTAAGAAAATTATTAAAAAAAATTATAATAATAATTAACAGAAGAAGTAGTTTAGCTTTGTTGTTTATTTAAAATAAACTTTTTTGTTTTTTATATATATTTTTAATAAATTATTAAAGATATTGTGCTTTTCGTTTTTTGCAACATTTTCAGTAGTTTTTCTTAAATTTTATTATGGAAAAAAGTGGACTAGATTTTTATTTTTTTTGTTTGCTTTAATTATTAGTTAAATAGCTTTTGTTTTTTTTTTTTGGATAGTATTAAAAAAGAAAAAAAAAATAATAATAATTAAAAATTACTTTACTAGATTTTGTATATGGCCGCTGTAGCCTTTATTTTCCTTTATTTTGTTTTAAAGGAATAAAAAAAAAAAAAAAACTAACAGCAAGAAATTTTTTTTTTTTTTACAAGTTTATAACCTCAAATAATAAATGTCAACATGAAAAGAGTTCTCTCTCTCCCTTTCTCTATATCTTGGGCTCTTGCGAAGTAACGGTATAAAGTTCTCACTAACTAGGGGAAAGCACTAAAAGAGAAAAGATCTAATGAAACTTAAAAGTTTTATTTAAATTTAAGAGGAAAATATAGAATTCGTTTGAAAAATTTCATATTAATGAAAAGATTTTTCCCTTTTCCCAAAAAAGTAATTTTTTCGTTTTTTTTTGACAGTTCAGTTCGAATTTATTAGAAAACCTTTCGTTTTTGGATCTTTGTTTTAGTAAAAAATTAAGTGTCCCTGCAAATAATATTGGACCACCTGATCCATTTTGATAAAATGGACTACTCCATGGACTGGTCCGATGTAATGTAAGCATGGACCATGTCATTGTTAAAAAGTGTTTGTAGTGAGACGACATGTCTTCGTTTTTTAACGACATGCTTTCGTTTTTAAACGACTTCCAAACTAACCCTCTTGAGTATACCATGGAGTAGTTTTAAAACTACTCCTTATTAGTTCAAAAGTGGGTTATATGGTAATCGCCTAGGACATCGTAATGTTAACTAGATCATGTTTTTTCCACACGTTTGGGTTACTTTTGGACTAGTCCTAGCCCCTTGTGGGCTACTCTTTACACGCGTGTTTGGACTGGTCCTATTATTTGCAGGGGTAATTATCTTTTCTAAAAAGTTTTTTTTTTCTAAATCCTAACAAAGGAATTCTGGGGTCCTCTTGTGCAGATCGTAATATGCTTTTAACAGACAAGCGGACAAACATTACTAAAACGTTTTAGAATTACACAATGACTTAGTATATTTCAATAGTAAAGAAAACTATAAGAAAAACATTTTTACTTCTTTGCTATAAATTGCGAAATTGTAAAATTTACTACAGAAAAACTTTGGTAAAAAACTTTTAAACTCTTCTCTCTTTCTCTAAATTTCCTCCCCAGTTCTCTAAAACTCCCACCTCTCTTTAAAACTCTTTACAATTGACTAAAACTACTTGTGGACACCCAATGATTTGTATCAGGTCGTACCATTAACTATATAGGACCATAATCACTTAATGCCTGACCCGGATGCTGGGCACCAGGCCCGCCCGGCAGTGACACCACTACAGAAACAGCGCGAGAATCAACCATTGAACCACCTTGATTGCCACCATTGCCGCCGCCAGCAGCACCGCCACCTCCACCATTACCATAAACATTTCCAGGGGTGTTCATACCACCATTACCGCCGCCATGCATTATACTGCCAGGAGGAGCCCCAACACCGTGCATACCACTGCCGCCAACTGTACTATTGCCTGCCGTGCTCATGAGCGTACCATGACCACCTAGCACACTTCCACCGCCAATTGTACTGCCGCCGCCGCCACCACCGCCCATCGTTGAAGCTCCGCCTGACTCTCCATGTCATACATGACTGGCAGCAGGCTGTTTTAAAACATGATGATGTAAATGGTGGTGGCTAGTAGAAGCAACCGAAGCTCCACCTGCTTGGGTATAGGGGGTAGCCAGTAGAGATCCGGCAGCGGAACCTACCGGCATACCCATACCAGAGCCGGCATATGGATGTGGTATGGGTGGTCTCTGTTTGATAAGCGCCTGATTGGCACCCGTACGATCGGGCTGACCAAACAGCCGCCGCCAAAAGCGACGCCAACTTTCTAAAGTTTTACCCGACCATATCCATACGCCGGATGTTATGCCGACTGCCAAAGCCATAAAGTATTTTAACATGAGAACGGAGTATAAAGGTTTCTTGCCAGGTCCCTTAATTTGAGCACATGGACAGGCCAAGGCTTTAATCCAATCTTCGAAATAGGCGGCTTCATATAAATAACAGCCAATGACTATAGTAGCCGGGACGGTATATAGCACCGAAAAGATGCCTATGCGTATCATTAACTTTTCCAATTTGTCTGCTTTTACACCGGCACCTACTCCACCTTGTTGCTTAATCACCGATCTGATGCGGAACAGGGAAACAAACCCGGCCATTAGAAAAGTAGTGCCTATGACCAGGTATACAAATAACGGAGCCAATACAAAGGTTTTCAAATGATCTGGATTTAGATTGCCAACATAACAGATGCCCAAAATGGGGTCACCGTCCACCGCAGAGAGAAGTAATACAGCCACAGATTGTACGGTGGGTATAAGCCAAGCAGCCAAGTGAAAATATTGAGAATGTTTGGTAATGGCCTCATTGCCCCATTTTAGGCCAGCGGCCAAAAACCAGGTAAAACTTAGGATAACCCACCATATTGAAGAGGCCATGCCAAAGAAGTAAGTCATAAGGAAAACCAAAGTACAGGAATGAGGCCCAGTAGAACTTTCCTTCAGCAAACGGCCATCACAAGCAATTTCTTCATTTTGCAAAAAGTTCTTGGACAAATAGCCCACAGCCACCATAAAATAACATGCTGACAGAAACACTATAGGCCTCTCGGGATACTTAAATCTTTCGGTGTCGATGATGAAGGTGGTTAGTGTCATTAGAGTGCTGCAAAAGCACAGCCCCGACCAAAGCGTTATCCATATGCCGGCGAATTCCTTTTCGTCGTTTGTGAAGAACGGGCCCTTGCAAGGAATTGCGCAATTTTGAACGCCGGCGATTCTTGACACAGTCGAGTTCATGTACCATGGATAATGTAGAGGCGGCTGCATCAGTTGAGCTTCCTTCCCCAGGAGTATGAGAGGAGGGCGACACGAGCATGTGCATTCCTTTGCGTTTGTTTTTTCTCCTAGGGAGCTTTGGCAGTTTTTTGAATTCTTGCCTTTACATTTTTGGGATCCAGATGAAGAACCCGAACCAGATTGTTTGCGTTTGCCCCCACCAGAGGAAGAACCACTGCCGGTCGAGTCACCACGGCCAGATCCACCTCCACTACTGGAGGAAGAGCCTCCTGATGAGGAGGAGTCTGTGTAAGAGGGTTGTTCCATACAAAGATTTTCGGGGTCACCATGGAATGGCAAATGTTCACAAGCCATTCTTTCAGGCCACTCAAAGCTATACTGCTGCATTATTGGGGCACAACCAGCTCTTGCCCTCTCACATACCGATCTACATACTGGCAAAGGTTTGTGGTAATCCTCTAGGCAAATCGGTGTGTACATAGAGCATAAAAAGAATTTTAAATCTGGCGAACATTTGATCTCTACCAAAGGCCAGAATTGATGCACCTCCAAACCGGCTTCATCTTGTGTTTCATGATTCATTTCATTGGGAAATGAAGTCATATTATAGCCTATGCCACGACACATAGGTATCGTAATCTCTTCACATCTTGAATTTGGATCTTTGGGTATGGCTGGCAAACCATAACCCGGGGCCGGGCTAACTTCCATCGAATGCATACCCAGACCCATATTTCCACCCATGCCTACACCCGCGACACCACCTCCATTATCTGACATGTGCTGCAGACCATCTGCTCGGCAGGTGTGTTGAAAACTTAGTAATAATAAAGAGACGATAGCATAGAGACATCTTTCTCTTGTGGGCGATGATGTTGTGTGCATTAAATGAAATGTCATGTTTAAGCAGAATAAGACTCACAGAGAGAGTGTTGGCGATAGCTGAAGAGAGGAGGAAAGCTTTAGATAGAAAGCAAATCCTCTTTAATTTTTATATTTTCTTCTTAGGTTGTAAATTTTTTTTGCAGTCAGTTTTAAATAATTTCCAGGAAATAATAGATGATGACAGCTTTTTATTCTTAAGATTTTGCCACTGCTTCCGCTGCTGCTAATGTTTGTTGTAAACGATTATGAGTTCAAAGTTACAAGCCAAACAAAGTTCAAATAAGACACAGCGTCAAATAAAGAGATTTAGAAATGTAAAGATCATCTGTAAAGAGAATAAAACATATAATTATTAGATTTATTTATTATTTATTTTAAGAGAAATATAAAAATATAAATTAAAACTTTAAAAGCTATTACAAAAAAATACATTATTAAATTCTTAATACTCATATAACTTATAAATGTCAACTGTTTAGCCCTCAGACAAAGCAGCTTAAATTCAAGACTTTATACAACCCTTCTTCTTCGTAGTTAAATATGGCGGCATATTTGCCAATGTCACCAAGTAGCTTTTTATACCCTTCACCGAAGATAAAAGGGTATATATAACATTGTCATTCCGTTTGTAATTTCTACAATATTGTTCCTACACCCTATAAAGTATATATATTCTGGGTCCTTATGAAAACCGAAGTTCAAATCCGGTTGTCCGTCTGTCCGTCTGACCGTCTGTCTGTTGAAATGGGGTTTCCGAAGCCCCCGGATATGATGGGGGCTTCGTTGGGGTATCTTTCTGTCAGGTATTCTTATTATAATTTTGCTATTGAAATTCAGCCAGATCGGTCCACAAATGGCTGAGATATGAGCAAAAAACCACGACTACCTCTAATTTTTTCCAAAAATCCCTTGTTGTTGTATTTTTATTACTTTTTGCTGTATATCTGGGGAACGGCAAAAGCCAAAGTTTCCAAACTAGGTACACACATTTAGGTTTCCAATACACACCATCCTACAAAATGTGGGCGGGATTGGAGAAGTGGGCGTGGTACCTCCCATACAAAAAAAATTAAAAATTGTATAAAAACCTAAATTTTAAGGCTGCCATATGTCCTATGGATATGATTTATACACTAAAATATCGGAAATGTTTAGTAGAACATATTATATAAAAAACTCGGGAAAATCGGCTCAGATACAAAAAAGTTATGACCAAAATTTTGTTTTGTTAATACCCACTTTCGGGAACCATAGATCTCCCCGAGTCCAAGCTTTATAGCTAAAGTAAATGGTAAATTTCTTCTTTAACACGTCGGTATATAAATTTGTCAAATCGGTTTAAAAATGGCTGAGTTATCAACAAAAAACCACGACTACCTCTAATTTTTTAAAAAAATCCCTTGTTGTATTTTTATTACCTTTTGCTGTATATCTGGTGAACGGAAAAAGCCAAATTTTCCAAATTAGGTACACACAATTAGGTTGTCAAAACACACCATCCGTCAAAATGTGGGCGGGATTGGAGAAGTGGGCGTGGTACCTCCCGTACAAAAAATATCAAAAACTTCATAAAAACCTGAATTTGTGCACTGTTATATGACCGATGTTTACACCTTATATATCAAAAGACCGGAAATCTTTATTAAAAAATATTTTCTGAAAATTTCGGAAAAATCGGTTCAGATGCAAAAAAGGTATGGCCAAAATAAATTTGTTTTTTATTAAAATACTTATTTTCGGGAATCATAGATCTTCTCGAGGCCAAACTTTACAACTCAAGTAAATGGTAAATTTCTTCCTTAACACGTCAGTATTTAAATCTTTCAAATCGGTTTAAAAATGGCTAAGTTATGATGCGAAGTTCAAATCCGGTTGTCCGTAAAATATTTAACAGTTTTCGCTTTTTAAATTTTATTTAAAATGAAGTTTTAAGTATTGTAAATATGTATGTATACATATGTAAAAATTATTTAGTTTTTGTCTAGTTGCTCTGTATTCTGCTCCCGCAATGGTGAAGGGTATATAAGATTCGGCACAGCCGAATATAGCACTCTTACTTGTTTTTACTCACACACTCGTCGTACTTTACTCTTTCACATGCTACATTTCACTAATGTTTATCGTTAATGTTTCCTCTTATTTCACACCGTTCATTTTATACTCTCCCTTAATAATTTTACATATTAATTGCAACAACATAAAAAAATTTAACTAATAATTGTATATGTCTTGCTTATGGTGCCATATTCAATATAAGTTCATAAGTATGTACATATATGTGTGTATGGCTTGCCAAATAGAAGTACTCGTACTTTTGTTTATAAGAGAGCTCAGCTCGGGCTCAATAAAACAACATCAATCAAAATCAGTGATTTTTATTAAATTTGACAGACATAAACGGCTGCTGGCTGGGCTTAAAATGAATGATAATAAACCTCAAGTTATTTTTCTAAAAGGGGACCAAATAAAAATAAAAACTTGCTTAAAAGAGAATGCGAAGAGAAGGAGAAGGGTTAAATGGTGACTTATTTTAGAGTCCAAGACAATTGTTATGGAAAACAAAACAAATTTATTGTATTGTGTGGCAAAGAAAGAAGTGTTAAAACATTTTGTAGTAAAAATTAATTAAATTCAATTGAATGCTCTTTTCTGGGTGTTAGGAAAGTTCGTTTTTTCACAATGAATTTAAGAAAAAAAGGGGAATGATTGCTATTAAAATGCTTACATTTTTCTGTATGAAATTACTAATAAAAAAAGGATTTTGTTTTTTAAGAAAACTGTTAACAAAAAAACATTTTTAATAAGAACTATGAACAACAGAAAGCGACTTCATAAAAAAAAAACTGGCTCCCAAAGAGAGATATTTATTTTTCTACAGAAACTTGGTTTCAGAAAAAAAGCAATTTTTTTTTTTAAGAAATTAGTTCGAACAAGGAACAACTATTTTAAGGAAACTGGTTCTAAAACAGAAAAACTTTTCTATACAAATGTAGATCGAAAAAGTTTTTTTTTTAAATGGCATAGAGAAACGACTAGAAAGAAACTCCCCTAAATTAAATGAATGAGCGAGTAGTCACATTTTTTATTTTGGTGTTAAGAAAATGATAAAAAGAAATGACAGAAATAAAGTTTTCGGTCATATTCGGTCATTTCTTTCTATCATTTTCTTAACACCAAAATGAAAAAGGTGACTACTCGCTCATTCATTTCTTGTAGGGTCACGTATTAAGTTGAGGGCACCATACACTATCAAAATGCTTGACATCAAATTGTTGCCTGATTTAAAGGGCCAAATACAGGATACGTTCGTAAATGCAGTTGTTGCGCATCAATTGCGCATAAGTAAAGTTGAATGTTCATAAATGCATCACCTGTATGAAACTTGGCATTACTTTCATATGTCAAAAGTTTTTTTATGCAGTGATGCCGTTTTTTTTCTTTTTTGATGGTTTTTCTTGTAATTTATAAGAAAACTATTATTTTTTGGTTAAATATTTCAAAAACATTTACCATCGCTATTGTTGATAACATATTTTTTTATTATTTTATATTCGCTCATAAAACTTTTAAAATTTAGCTCGTGTTTAAAAATTCAAACTTTGCACATCTGTTGTGCAGTAAAAAAGCATCAGCAACAAAATTTTGCATCAATGCAGCAGTGTTGCACAGTTTTGATGCATTTACGAACGTACCCACACTTGTCAAATGCTTGTCTAGCAGGCGAATGCACTCGTTCGTATACATGTTCTGGGCGTAATATACGCCGTCATTTCTAAATTTCTTGATTTTCCATCTAGCATCGTCTGTGTGACACATACAAACACATTTTCACTAATACTACCACAATGCTTGACGAGTATTTTGATCAGTGTATTTGGGCTTTTACATTTCGTGTGACGTTGTTTACCCAGCAAGCGTCGCAATATTCTGTTTCATGAAGTGGCAACGCTGCTTGAAATTGAATAAGGTGAATTCTGTAGAACATAAATTAATTTAAAAAAAAATGTTTACGTTGTTTTTGTCATTGATTTGAAAAGTTCTGTTTGTCTTTCTAGTATTTTTATGGCCATTCATAAGAGGAAAAAAGAAAAGTACCCAAGTAAATGTGGATTCTATTAGAACAATTTTTGTATTAGGTAAATTCATTAGAAACTTTTCCTCTAATAGGAATATCATATTACAATTTTTTTTTTTTTGCAATGAACATTTCAAATGACACGCATTTCATAACAAGTTTGCTATTACAGTATAACCTCGTTAAGTCAGACAGATACAGTTAGAGCCTTCGTCCGCATTACTGAATAGTTTGGACTACCGTTAAAAAAATTCTGGCTAACTAAATATGTATATAGTTAAAAATTATTTTTTATTACTGACAAACTATGAACCCATGTTGTAGTTGGAAGTGTTACGAAAAGGAAAAAAAACGCTTGTCCGGAGGATAAATGTCTAAGCTGTCCGAAACGTTTATTTGACCTGCAGCCGTTTCTGGAATTCGCTTAGCTAAAGCTTAATCATGATCGCTAAAATTCCTTAGAGAAAACAAAAGTTGAAAATTTTATTGATGACATTAAAAACTTAAATTGTGGCGAATTAGATTTTTATGGAATTGCAAAATTTAGCAATGCACGTTACAGAATTGCATTCGTAGCCAAAAATCGCTCAATCAACTTTATAGATTTTTAGCGATAGAGATTTAGCTTTAGCGAATTACAGAATACGGCTGCAGATACATATCAGAATTGTTCGGACTATCGAGTGTTCGAATTATTGAGGTTGTACTGTAATTAAATAAATAGTAATAAATAAATATTATGAAATGAATAAATTTAAATGCATCATATTTACACAAAAGGCAAACAAACTTAGACAATTTAAGCTTCAAACGTGGCTTTAAATTGCTTAAGAAGAGGGTGAACAAATTTACATTTTTTTAATTTCTTAGCGATTTCCAAAGAAATAATTTTGACAGTTTAAGCTTAAAATTGCTAAAGTTAACATAAAAACGATTTCTTTTGGTAAAATTTCACCTTGATTTCTTTAAGTGCAATTTACTTTAAGAATCCGTAATTTAAACCACAACACTTGTTGTTGTATCTCAAATTTTTTTTGAGACTGCTAAATTATTTTTTATTTATAATAAATTAAGTCTCTATATAATTTACAAATATTAAATTACTACTTGTTAAATGTCATTACAAATATTAAACAAACTTTCATAACGCTGTTTATAGTAGACGACGACCACATGACAGTTTGTGTACATGATAGTTTTAAGATTGTATTTTTCTTATTTATAACCACAATATCTCATAATGAAACACAGTAGCCCAGAAAACTAATAACCACAACAGTGCTGTTTTTAATGCAGCTTGCAACAATATGAATGACATTGATTAAAATTTAATACGGAAAAAATTATAACATAAATATTTTGCTTGAAAATAATAACAGATGCCTTTGTTAGAAAAAAAGCAGTTGACAACTTTACATACAGCCAAGGTTGCCAGATTTTACGATATTTTGGCTAAAAAAAATCTGCAAGGATTTTTCAAATAATTTATTAGTGTGTTTTTTATATGTACTCAGGCTGCCAATCGGGATTGATTTTTTTAAATCCCGTGTTTTTCCAGAATTTGAGGATTTCGTGATCGATGTGCTTCTTAAATATATAAAATGGTTATTTAGCAAAATTAAAAAATCTAGAAATAATCGTCATATTTTAAGTACAAATTAAAATTTAAAACAATGGCTGCTTGCCAAGCGAGAAAAAATTAAACTCAGAAAATGAGAATTATTTACGATAAAAAATATAACTCAAATATAATTTTTAATATTTTTTTCTATAAAGTATTAAAATTGAATAAAAACGAAAATGTTGAACATAAAAATGGATAAACTGAAAAAACGGGAAATTCATAAAAATAAATGTCGTGATTATACCCCTTTCACACTCGGCAAGTTACTTGAGCAACTCTTCGTTTGTAGACGTCGGGGTAAGGAAAAAAATTTTGTACACTTTGTTGTTGTCGGCAAGTTACTTGCCGAGTGTGAAAGGGGTCTTAGGGATTTATCGTTCCCGAAAAATCCTGGGATTTCGGTATTTGCGATTATATGTTTTTATGTATGTACTTATATTAGCGTATTCAAAGTGAATTCTAAAGTGAATAAATGGTATAATTTGGTTCCTTTGTATATAAACATTTAATATATAGTTTGTTGCCGATAAGATAAAGAAAAGCTGAGGCGGAAATCGGTAGAAAATATACAAGGCAAAACAAATACTTTTTAGTTTTTGTTGAAATTTAGAAATGTACGACATTTGTTTGTTTTCCAAAAAAATATAAAAACCCAAAAGCAATCGGCTAAAAACAAGCCCAGCAATAAATAATGGCTCAGACTACTAATGTGCCAATTATTACTTGACCGAGTAATTTGAGCACACAACGTAAAAATTCTTGAAATTGATTTCTGCAGTACAATTTCTTTATTCAAAAGACTCCAGATTGTGAGATATGGAAAAGGTTTTTTTTTATGGAAATCTGTCTTCATTTTGGGGTGCTTTTCATATCTCCAATTTCTAATTTTAAAAAATTTTCTTCAACAAAATCGAAAAATTTGAGAATTTCAATCAAGGGACTTGCTTCAAACATCGTAGGGAATAAAAATACAAAATTAACCCCCGGTACACTTGGGTAGGGTAACGATTTGATTTTTACGGATTTCAAGGAATTTTTTTTTCTTTTTTTTTTTTTGCAAAAAATGGATCAAAAAAGTAACGTTTATCTGTTGTTATTAAATTAATGCTATTTAAAGTTCTTTAACGCAAGCTTCAAGTACTTAATTCTGAAAATTTGGTCAAAATCTAACTCTGTCAAATGTCAAATGACAAGGTCAAAGGGGTGATTCTATTCTGACGAGTGCAACATTTAGACGCTTTAAACGTCTTTTATTAATAGAAAGAAACACATTTGCAATTAAGTTATTTCTAGAAGGGGTACCATTTTTTTATATACTATTGTTATCTATTTACAAGAATTTATGTGAAACGATCAAATAGCTACGAGAGAGCTTTAAAGTGCATGACGGGTGCAAGCAAATCGGCCAACTTTCATAAGATCATACCACAAAAAAACAAAACTCTGTTTATTTTTCAACTTTTATTATGTTATTCTTTTTTATTGTGAAAGATGAGATATCAGACGATGATTATCAAATCAAACATCATAGAGAAATATAATCCAATAATAAGAAATTTGCTCTTTAAGCCATGAAGTGTGCAACATGCAATGAATTTTCTGTTCACGCCAAATCTTAATGATTCGAAGTGCACAACAAATTTATATTTAAGCTTACGTCTAAAAAAATTATGTTATTATAAAATATAGATATTTTACTTTAAATTGGCATCAAAAAAGTGTCAAATAGTGTGATTTGAAAATTGATGTTAAAAGTTGTCTAGAATAGAATCGCCCAAAGGTAAAATTTTGGAAAATTGTTAATATTTCATGAAATTGATTGATGAAAGTTGACTACAATATTTTCTGTAATTGGTAATCAATATTTGAAAAAAAAAAATCGAAATTAACCCTTTCATGCACTTGAGGGCAAAAATCACCCAATACTCTATTAACGTTAAAAACAAAGTTTCATTCAAATATTTTTGCATAATAAAAGTAAACATTTTTTATTATAATTAAAAAAAATTACCGGTTTACTGCTTTATATACTTGGAGTGGAAATGACCTAACGTTAAACTAAGATTGCAAATAATTAAGTGATTGTATGCGATATGTGTGTATATGCTGGGAAACTTTTTATATTTTAAAAACATAATTGCATTGATTTTTTTTTATGTTTCTTAAGTGGTGAACGTAAGAAAAGATAAAATCACTGTTTATTGTGGGTAATTTATCTAAGCTTTGATATCGTTGCAAATAAAACTTGAGTGTTTGTAATTCTCATTCAGTCTACAGTTTTATTTGCATAATAAATTTTGCTTTTCTAAAGTTTTTGGGGAAAACCTTTTTGATGGTCTGGCCTAAGTAACCAGTGAAATGCGCATAGGAACTAGTTTATCCTCCAACAAGAAATTTGAAAACAACAAACAAAATCTTATTAATGAAGAATTTCTTAAGAAAAGTTTATTCATTATTTGAATATATTATTTGAATCATCGTTAACGTTAAAAGAGTATTGGGTCATTTATGCCCTCAAGTGCATAAAAGATAAAGATATTTTTTTATAAAAGATCCAAATTGACTTCTTTTTATAAAACTTTAAGAAGTTACCTGCTCAATTTCTTTTCTTTTTATGAAATCAATTGCTTTCTTTTTAAAACCTTTTCTTTAGTTTCACTTCGGAAAATCAAATCTTGTAACGTTAATTTAACCGGCTTATACTCAATGCAAATGGATGAAACTTTGCAGGCATACATATTCCCGATGACAATACACGAATACATGGGCGTATCCAGGATAAAATCTATGGGGGACGGGCATAATTTTTTAAAACCTTTTCTTTAGCTTCACTTCGGAAAATTAAATCTTGTAACGTTAATTTAACCGCCTTATTCTCAATGCAAATGGATGAAACTTTGCAGGCATACATATTTCCGATGACAGTACACGAATACACCCAGCGGGAAAACTCAGAAGAGCTGCTTACTTCAGGCCTTTTTAAAGGCCTGCTTAAAAATTTTTTTGATTTAATTACTATTCTTACGTAACTGCTAAAGAATGCATCATAGAAGGCCTCGGCTCTTTGTTACGAGAAGCGAGAAAAGAAGGAGTAACATTTTTTGTTTTGTTTTTTTTTGCACAAGCAAAAGCAAAAGCATTCTGGAAGGCCTCCGTACTCCTTCTTTTTCCCGCTGGGAATGGGTGTAGCCAGGATAAAATCTAGGGGGGGGGGGGGGGGGGCGGGTAAAATTTTTTTAAATGCTCTTTTTTAAGAAAAGCGTTTCTTAAACATTTTTTTTAACGCTAGAAAGATAATCTGCGTAAATTTTACGCATACACTTTCGAAACATTGATATTTATTTTTAATTAGCTTGAATAAGTTTGAATAATATTTGTACATATAAAATCTATGAAATGTTATATGTACAAATATTTTAAATTTTGATATTTTTATTTAATACAAGTGGTAAAATGAAATCCATATTAGTTTGTTCTTAATTAATCAAAAACAACAACAATACAGCAGACTAAAATAATGCATACATTTTACGTATGATTATCTTTAACGTATGTCATGATATGATTATCTTTTAAGGGTTAATGTTCTTATTATATTTATTTAGCTCTAGATATATCAAAACCTAAAAATCAAAGCCCATATTGGAACAATTCTTTTTTTATATATATAAACAACTAAGCCGAATAATGCCTTTTTAATATTTATGTTTTTTATTCCCATTCATGACTTGCATATATTTTAGAAAAAAAAAAAAAAAAATTCAATATGTATTTAACTAGATTTTCAATACGTCTCCAGTAAGTTCTTTTCAAGGAAATTTACACTTAAACTCATAAAATAAACATGATTAGCGTTGCACTACTAAATACTTCTTTACTTGTTTTTTTCCTTCAATATTTATTCCTTTTCATAGTCTGCATCATTCTCCAGTACTTGAAGTTGCCAACAGTTTTGTTATGTTTTACCTTTTTCTGATAAATAAACACTAAAAAAAATAAATAAAACAAAAAATCTTGCTTAAAGTCTACCCCAACCATAATTTTGTAAAATAGAAAAAAAGAGCATAGTATTTTATATGAAGTAGTTAAGAAAAAAAAAAGCAGAAATAACAAATCACAAAATAAACACTTGATATTTTATAAAATTTAAAAAAAAAAACAGACAGCAACTTAAAAGTCTTAAGTTAAGGCTGGAAAAAACTAAATAGTCATGAATTTATTCCTTTTAAGAAAGAATGTTTTCAAACTCCATGAATATTGAAAAGGTGATTTTCATAGGTTTTCTTTTTATTTTCGTTAGATTTATGTTAATTAAATGTAAACAATTAAGGAATTTCTAAGAAATCTAAAAAAGAAGATGCGACTGCCTTTAAACTATGAAGTTATTCATAAATTTATTAAGAAGGCAAAAGAAATCGTTCGAATGTCACAAGATATACATATGTATGTAATTATTTAATAAGAAAAAGTGCCTTAAATGGCATCAATAAAAAAAAAAACCAAAAAATTTGCTCTTAAAGAGATCGCAATTATGAGAAAAATATGCTCCCAGAAAGTCCCGTTCATTAAATGAAAATTAACTTCTAATAGAATAGAAAGTTTCTTATATAAAACTAGCTATTAAAAAGAGAAACTTTTTTTAAACAAAACTTGTTTTAAAAGCGAGAAACATTTTTATAGAAAATTGGCTCAAAAAGAGAGCAACTGTTCAATAGAAAATTTCGCTCTAAAAAAAATAAATTGCCTGAGGAAAACTGGCTATAAAAGTGAGTTACTTTTGCATAGAAAACAAGCTCTTAAAGAGAGTAATTTCACTGTGAAAAACTGGCTGTGTAAGATAGTAATTTTTCTGTAAAACACTGGCTCCAATAAAGAAAACTGGTTCTAAAGAAAAATAATTAATTTTTACAGAAAACTGGCTCTGTGAATCAGCAAGCGGCTTTTCTATTAAAAATTACTCTAAAAATGTTTCTATAGAAAACTGATTTTAAAAGAGAAGCCTGACTGTGTAAGATAGTTATTTTTCTGTAAAACACTAGCTCCAATAAAGAAAACTGGTTCTAAAGAAAAATAATTTATTTTAACAGAAAAGTGGCTCTGTAAATGAGCAAGCGGCTTTTCTAAAAGCCACTTTTTTATAGAGAACCAGTTTTGTCACTAGTGAAACAGAAACTTACACAGCTTTCGGTTCAAAATTACTTTAAAACTATATAAAATTACAAAACAAATATTGAAAAAAGCGTTTCAACTATTCGGTTGCAGAAAGAAATTCGATGCAGAAAGTTTTTCCCTCACAGAAAAATTGCTCTCTTACAGAGCCAGTTTTTTACGGTAAAATTATTCTTTTTTAAGGAGCCAGTTTTATATGCAAAAGCTACTCCCTTTTAGAGCCTGTTTCTATAGAAAATCTGGTGTACAGTGGACCATTTCACGAGAAGGCGGTCATTTATCAATTTTGATACGCTGTGGTTTTTTGTTTTACAGGTAAGACATTGAACTTTAGTTTTTGCTTTTAAATGGAAAAATCTACTGATTAATAAAAAGTTATGGAGGGTTTCAAATACATTTTCGTTATGAATTAAATTTTAGTGTGAAGTGTAAAACATGTAAAAAAAACATGTAAAAAACAGATTTTTTTTATTTAGTGTATTTTTTTATCAGTTACTTTTACAAGTAATTCTTATAGTTTTTAAATTAAACCTTAGAAGAAAATGCCTATTTTTGGCTCCCATTGGCAAAAAGGAAATAAAAAATTCAAACAAAAAAAAACTCCTTAACTGTAATTTGTTTCTAATATTCCAACGCGCTATCTCTATTCCTTAAGGAGACTCCCATACAAAAATTTCAATACAGACTAGAAATACATTTATTGAATAAAATTCCTATAACTGCCTAGACGTCCCCCTAGCCAAGTAAAATGTATGACCAACCTCTATTTATTTTTTTTTTTAATATTTTCTTAAACTTTCTTACCTCTTTTCACCACAACTTAAGGCTCAGTTAGCCGGGAGTAACAGTAACAGTAACCTTACCGTAAGACCAATCTATTTATTACAGATTGAGACGTAACATCTTACTGCTAACTATAATCGTTCTAATTGCTTTACATACAATAAAATGAAGCAGCTGATTTGCAACGTTACTGTTACTTCCGGCATACTGAGCATTTACGGGAGCTCTCAAACAAATAGGGCGGTTTAATGAAATTCCTAAATTTATCTCCTGTAGCGCCTAGAATGCCACTAAGCGGGTCTAATGTATGAGCAACCCCTCTTTATTTTTCATCCCCAACATTTGTTTTTAACATACCTCCCGCTATTTATATTCCTTGAAGGGGCTCTTCACACAAATAAATTTTGCACAAAATATCTGTTCTTTTTACTCAGAAAAATTGTCCTACCAGATTTCTTTGACTGCTTTTATGCAATATAGTTAAATAGGAGATTTTTGAGCACCATAAAAAACTTCTCTAGAAAACTGATTATCAACGTGAACTGATTTCTTATACAAAATGGCTCTAAAAAAAACTTTTACAGAAGACAGGCTCCAAAAGAAAAAGCAACTCTTCTATTTAAAAAAACCAGTCAGATTTTTTTCTATAGAACATTTTTAAAAAGAAAATAAGCTTTAAAAGAGTTCAAATAATTCTTTATAGAAAACTCCAACTCAAAAAAAAAAAAAAAAACGCGGTTTAAAAAACGACGATTATGATTTTTATTATTGGATTTTTTACCACTCCCCTTAAATCAAACATTTTAAAATTTTATGATTGTTTTAAAAAATTTATAGATTTTTTCTTTGTTTCTGTCATTATTGATTTTCTTCTTAAACCAGCTTCCTTTTACAATAGGAGCCAGACGTCTAAATAAATAAGTTGAGCAGAAGAAAAAAACATAATGACTACTGGTTGGCTAAATTGTTTTTCTTTGATAGAAAAACGACAATCTCTTTATTAACCAAACTACAGCAAACTATTTGTGATTTTTTTTTACAACAAAAAACAAACAAAAAAAAAAAAAACCATTTCAAAAGTCTATTTCAAATAGTCTCAAGTATATTTACCAATACTCTTTAGGACAAAAACAGCCATAAACATCAAGAAAATGTTAAGAAAAACAAATCTTTCAAACAAGATCATTAAGCACGATCTGTTTGAAAAAACATCAAACTAACTTCCAACTGTTGGTTGGTGAGTTAAATTGGCAACCATCGAACAACAAACGACTAGTCACTCTAAAAATCAACAGTTCTTCAACATTTTATAGCCTTAAACTACAAAAAAATAAAAAAAATAAGAAAACACAGAAAACATGACTTAAAACAGTCTATGTTACTTTATTTTGTCTTTGTTTTTATTGTCATTCCCAACGTCATCGGTTTTGTCAACATTACCAACAACGTCATCTTCGACGAAGCATCAGCTTGGGTTTACTTAACTTTGATTTTCTGTTCAAGTAGCTTTTAAATAATGTTTTAAATCATCCCAAACTGGAGATTTTTCTTGGAAATAATAGCCACCAATAAGTACCTGTGTAGTTAGTTGCCAAGGCTGGACATGAATTATGCATTTTGTAAGAGCAATATGCGCTTAAAACATATGGTGGTGCCAGTGTCAAGTAATGTTTTCTGTTCTTGGTGCATGCATTTATTTGATTTTAAATAAATATGGTTGTCGTAGGTTTAAAATAAGGACAGGTTGGTGCTCTGTTCTGTAGACAAAATATTCTTAGGAGTCCTTAATTCATAGAGAAACCCTGTTTTATAATAGAGCAACTTCTCCACACAGAACATTTTAAAGTCAAATTTCTAAATTTAGTAAAGTTTTGGTAGGCATTTAAAAAAAGGAGGTTCTCTATTAATGCCAGTTTTCTATAAAAATTCTGCTCTCTTTAAAAGGGCTTTTTCTTTTAAAAAGGAAATCCATTTTTTAGGTGGGTTTCTATACAAAAGTTGCAATCCTTTAAAGCAGTGAAGGGCACACACATACTATCACATTTATGCTTGTGTTGACGAAATAGCAACAAAGCAACAGCCGAACGTACATTGTCACAGACACACAAAGAAGTTTATAGTGTACATGTGTCGACGTCGCACAAGCAGCATTTTTATTCCTATGCACGCATACATAGGATTTGCAAAATTGCCCGTCACTGCTTTAAAGTCAGTTTTCTATAAAGTTTTTATCTTTTAAAGCAAATTTTCTTTAAAATTAGCTATTTTTTATAGAAAATTTGCTTTAAAAGATAAAAACTTTATAGAAAACTGACTTTAAAGCAGTGACGGGCAAATTTGCAAATCCTTTTACAGGAAAATTTTCTAAAGAAAAAATGCTTTTTTTTATAAAACAAAGTTATAGTTTAGTAACTAAACTATAACTTTAGTTATAGGCTAGGTTATAGGCTTCTATGGAAAAGTTTTTTCAAACAAATGTATTTTCGTACAGAAAAATAGCTTGTTTTTAAAGTTTGTCTCTTCAAGCGCTTTAATTGGTCTTGAAAGTTAAATAGGTATATGTATGTATGTATGTATAAACATACAGAAATAATGAATCAAAATAAACATACAAAAATAACAACTCTGTTTTATACCCATGAGTATGTTAAAATTACAGCTAGAAAAAACAACAACAAAGTACTAAAATAGAGAGGGCAAAAAAATACAGTTAAAAAGGTAAAACTCAAGTGAAGAGTTGTTCTTGTGTTGTTGTTGTCGATTTCTGTAACACAAACAAAAATGCCGCCAAGTTCTATGACCTTACAATCAAATGAAACACTAACAAAAAAAAAAAAAAAAATACAAAAACAGTGCAATAAAAACAACAACAACAAAAGCTTCTGCAGTAGTATGTATGTATGTAATTGCAACCATGTTTTTTTAAACATGATGTTGCAAAAAAAAAAAAAACAGTAAAATAAAAACAAAGAAGATAGACAAGTCGGTCAAGCACGACCATACGATACCCTACACCACCGTCAGGGGTGCCAGATAAATTTGTGAAAAAATCGTCGAAACCCTGAGAAAAAATTAAAAATCTTTTTCTTTTTAAAAAATTGGACAACTTAAAATTAATTTTTAAACAAATTTTGTAAGATATACATATATTAAAAAAACAATTAAACAAAAACATATATAATTTTATAATTAATTACCTTGAGAATTAAATTACAATTATCTTTAATCGAGCCATTTTCGAAAAATTTTGAAATTTGAAACTTTAGTCAGGGTTCCCACTATGAAAGTTTTCTTTCAGAAAGTCTGAGTTTATGGGTGAGAGAGGAAAGAAGAAAAGCATGTTCTCTCGTTCGATCAATTTCGTTCGATCAATTTAGAAAATTTTTTTATGTCGATCAGTTTACATAAACCCGGAGCTATAATTATTATTTTTATGTTTTAAAAAAAATCAGCACAGCCTTATAATGCCCTTCATTCATTTATTATACCTAGTGTAAGGTATAATAATAAGGATAAAGAACTGTTTGCGATGACGTGGATGATGAAAAAGAAAAATTCCTTTAAATGCAAATACACTGTACAAAAAATAAGAGTAAATTTTGCTGCTTATAGCAGAATTCTTAATGTTTAAAAGTGTTCATTCAAATTAATGATGCATTTTTTTTTTTTTAAATTTATAATGTCAAAACAAAATGTTGTTACTGTTTTTAAACTTTTTTTTTGCAGTTTAATTTTTCTTTTTTTGCAAAAAATAAAAACTTCTAGTGTAGTAAAAGCTGGCTTCCTAATGGCATGTAACTGACATGAATGAAATTTTTAAAAGTGTTTCTTCTTTCTCTTCCACTCTTTGAGTTAATCCTTTGATGTTTGCAAATAAAGTTTAAGCCAAAAAAATCTTCTTAACTGCTACAATTTATGTAATAATATTCGCATAAATCTGTAAAAGTATTTTTTTTTTTGTTCTGCTATTTTATTATTTACACAAAGTAATTATGCTCTTCTAATTTTTTTCCACGGATTTTTCAAGTGTTTGTTTTGTAGAGAACAACACTGGTTCTGTGTACTTCCTAAGTAAGTTATTGTTAAAAAAAAAATTAATACTTTATTACTTTTTGTTTCTACAGCTGCGGATTTTATTTCATAAACTTAGTTAAGCTTTTTAGCCATCATTAATTAAATATTAATTTTTTGTTCTAAAACAAGACCAGTAAATAAAAAACTTTCTTTGCCAGATAAAGTTTTTATTTTTGTAATTGGATTTGAATAATTCTTTTTTTTTCATTAACGGTAAAAAAGAAAACAAAGAGCTCAAACTATAACACAGTGTTACCAGCAGCAAAATTAAAAATTACACTTGAGATGTAATGGAACTATCAGATTTATATGAAATTCTGTGACATTTTGACTAAACATCTTAAGTCAGATTTAAAAAAATCGAAAAAAATTTTATTAATCATACAAAAAGTTTAATTTAAAAAAACATTTTTGGGAATACGAAATTTTTAATTAATAAGATTTTGTTTGTCGTGCTTAATTCCCAATTTTTATTCTAAATAAAAACACTATTGGTGTTTTCTTTTCTACAAAAAAGTGTGACATTTTATTTAAAAAAACGCAATTTGGTGTCTGTTTCATAAAAATTTTGCTTCCAAAAAAGGGTGAGTTTTGTAGAATAAAACAACTCACCCTTTTCGGGAGCAAAATTTTTAAGAAACAGACTCCAAATTGCATTTTTTTTTAAATAAAATGTCACATTTTTTGTAGAAAAGAAAACACCATATGCTTAGGCCAAAAATTTTTAGAAAAGTCAAATTTATTAGCAAATAACACTGCAGAGTGAATGAGAATTGCAAACACTCAAAAAGTCTTATTTGCAACATTATCAAAGCTTAAACAAATTAGCAACAATAAACAGTGTGTTTATCTTTTCTTGCATTCCCCACTTCAATTAGTTGGAATTCTCCCAACATTAATTGTAGTTGTAAGAAGGTTAAGAAAAAACAAATTGCTTTACTGTTTTAAAGTTGCCAGTTCAGTTTTTTATGCCATGCACTTGCATATTTATATCTTTATCTATATTAAACGATGGAAATTTTTTATCTTCTCTTAAAAAGAAAAGATGAAAATACTGTTTTTTTTTGGGTCAACAGGATTTTATTTGTTATACATTTTTTTCACTGAAATTAAATCTTTTTATTATTTGTTTTTAAACCACAGAATTTAAAATTACACCTTATCTACACCAGAACCCACTACAGTAAAAATTACACCCGATTCGGGTAATTGCATACACAGTGGCAACACCGCTAAAACATCGACTCTCTTTGTTTACTCGAAAAAACAATTCCTCTGAGGAAAAAAGGCAATGTAATAATGGAAATTTTTGCTTAAGTCTTTTTTAAGGTTAAATCTTTTGGGGTTTTCTTTTTGTTCTAGTGTTAAGGGTTTGGTAAATGAGAGTATTTGGCAGAAAGAAAGGTTATGGGAGTAGGTATAATTTTCCAAATAACATGTTTTAATTATAGTGATTATTTGCAACTGATGTGAACAGAAAAGGTGGCCAGATGATTAAAAAAACTGGCTATAAAAAAGCCAAACTTTCTGAATAACACTGGTTCTAACAAGTACAAATGATATATTTAACTGTGCCGAATCTTATATACCCTTCACAGAAGCATTAAAAATCGTACCAAAACCCTAAATCTAGGAGTACAGTTGTATTTGTACAACTAGTATTATTATAAATTTATGTCAGATGAAAGTGAAATATTGAGAATTATAAAGGGTGTTTTTTTGAGCTGCATGAGAACTAAAAATATAAATAACTCGCCTTAAGCCGTGAATAGTGGCTTGGATATTGGCTACCAATGCTTCAAGAGTTGCTGGTTTGCGGCATTAACCAATGACTTGGCATAACCCCATAAAATGTTATGCATAGGTGTTGCACTTCTGGAAATAAAGGGTGCGTTCGTAAATGCATCACTGCGCTGCATCAGTGATTTCAAATCGTTATATATTTATCAGTGAAGTAAATGTGGACCAAAAAATTGTGAAATACTCCACAAAAATAATAGTGACACAAAAAAACAATTATAATTATTTTTGTATCTGCTTTAAAAAAAGTTTGCTTTTCTGATGCAACGCAGTGATGCATTTACGAACACACCCAAAGCTTTAGGCTAACTGTTTCAAATTTTATTGCCAGGGTATCACAATTTTGGAGCCTCATCCACGACTCATCGCTCGACGTAAACCTTCGTAAAGGAATCCTCTCCAGAGTATTGTGGTCTCCAGTAAACGTCCAAGTTTTCATTTTTTTTTTTTTCTCTAGCAGTCACGTTGAGTTATATATGATTCTCCACCAGACAAACTCGTTAAAATTTGAGGTTAAAAATGATTGCATATGGTTAATGTTGAGAACCGCAAAAACTGTAACTGTAAAATGTAAAACTCACGAAAAGCAGACAAGAAATTATGACAAAAACACGCGCACTGCTTCCCCGCCCAGAGCAGTTTTACATGTCCATTTGGTATGAGACAAATGTTTAAGTACTGGTATTTTGCTTTCCTCAATCTGGCCACATTTTTTCTTTCTTTCTCTTTTTTTTATTTTTCTTTAAAGCTTTTTCTCCAAAAGTCATTAAGAATTTTGTTTTTTTCTTCTTTTTTTTCTTATTATTCACTGTCATTTGCCATATCCTTTTTTTTATTATAATGTTTATAACATTTCCTTACAAACTATTTTTGTTGCTTATTTACTATGAAACGAAAAAAAATTACACGGCAGCACAACAACAACAACAACAAAAAACTTCATTTTGAGACTCATTAATTAAAGACAATGTCAGCAACATTACACACATAAATTTTCATGTTCAACAAAAATGTTGACATTAATTAATATGCGTGTATATTACAATATTAATTCCCCCTCCAAAAAAAAAAAAAAAATTGGAAAAGATTTTTGTTTCCTTAAATAAAATAAAAAAATCCCCCCATTTAGATAAGCGAAAAAAAATTATTTAAAATGTGTTTAAAGGTTAATAAAACTGAAGGAAATTTAACAAATGCATAGGTATCTACAATAATTTTTCAAAACAATTAAAAAGTTTTAACTAAAACGCCCCATACATCAGACAATAAATGAGGCCAGCCAGGCTTTCAGCGCAAAAGTGGTGTAAGCCTCAATTTTTCATACCCTGCGAAAATAAAATAAGAATCTAGTTTATCTTTTGTTTTAAAAACCACTTACAGAAAGCGTTGCAAAAGTTTGTGTTGCATTTATTTACTTTTGCTCTACTTAGAGCTGACGGCCTCAAATATTATTGTATTTTAATTTAAATATTGCCCAATTTTTATTAAAGAAAACTATAATATATTAAAAAACAACATTGTACCAAAGTTTCTAAAGTTTTTGGGAAAAGCTTTCCTGATTATCTGGCCAAAGTTACCAGTAATTTGGGAATTAAGCACAACAAACAACCCCTATCGCTAATGTTAAGGGAATATGTTTTTTGGAAGCAAACTTATATTTCAATCCCCAACAAATCGGTATCGCAAATATTTTAGGAATAAAAATTTCTATTGTGCATTATTTGTCAGTGCTTTATAAACAAAAGTCTCTATTGTGAATAACTTGTCAGTGCTTGTATTTTGAAAGAAAAATATACAAAATAAAATACTAATAAAATAAATTGTGTTTATCTTTATTTTCTTTATTAACACTCTTTCAATAAAAGGAAAATGTAATTTGAGTCCTACCTTAGAATACAAATTAAAATTTACATGTTCCCTTCTTGTTCACATTAACACTTGTTGGGAATTTAGTTAGTAGAAAAATCGCGGAAGTAAACATTGACGATGCCATTTTTTTAAGTTTGGGAATTCATTCCCAAAAAGTTTCTTATGGGAATCATTTTCAATGCGAAATAATAACAAATGGAAATACATTCATGGGAGAAGTTGTTTGCGATAGTGGTGATTAATAAAAAATTATGTATTCCCAAAATTTACTTTAGATAACTAAAATTTATATTTATAAACAAAAATCTCGAACTACAACTAATTCAAGTTAAAAGTGCAAACTAAAAACAGGATTGCAAAATATACAAAACTTAGTTACTCTCCCTCTTAACTTCTAACATCACTCACCAATAAATTCAAGAATTGCTAAAACAAAATTTTCAAGTGTAGACGTGAAGTTAAGGGCAAAATAAACGTTTATACAAATGTTTTTTTGTTGTTAATTGGGGTGTTTGCTGTTTTTTAAACAAACATTTGAAGCATGTTTGGCAGACAGTACGAAATATATTTGGGTTTTTTATTTGCAAAGAGAAACAGTGTGTGTCTTTGCCAAGCCATTTGTGAGATTTATTTTGCCCTTAACTGTTCTCCTAACAATATGGCAGCCTTATTCTATCTCCTGTTTACTAGTCTGAGTTCATACGGCTCATGTCTTATTGACAAGATTCTTCCTTTTTCTTCTTTGAACATGAATTGGCGTTGAAATGATTCATGTCATGTTGACGATATGTGCTTTTTTGATATTGAAAACAATAACAAAATTAAACAACGAATGAAAAAGCAAAATGTAAAGACGGTACATGCATCTGTGTACTCGTTTCTTTTCCCCTCGTCTCTCTCGCCAATAAAGTAGCAATCTTGCCAATAAGACATGAGCCGTATGAACACAGACCTACTGAGTAAACAACTCTTCTCTGAGTTGATTCAAAGGCACTAAATCAAGTGTTACATTTAGCCGTCTGCTTAATAAATAACGCCGTTATTAAAATTTCGTGGTAAATGCTAAATTTGTTAAACTTTTTTGTTTTATAGTTAATAAAAGCCAATAAAATTTAATTTTTTCCAGTTTTTTCTCAACACTTTACCCTTCCTGTCTACCATATTTAACAAATAATTTTTTTTATAGTTTTTTTTTCGATGGTGTTTAGAGTCAAATACTTAATGTTACATAAATTAGTTGTTTTATTTTTATGGCCCACCATAACATTTAGAAAAGAAAGAAAAAAAAATGTCATAAAAATTTGTCTATATGTGCATGTTTGAGAGCTCCCCTCTTAACTAAACACATTAACGTCATAACGACAATAGTTGATTTATATTTAAACTCAAAATCTATTTATGTAGAAACATTTTTTTTTCCAGCCATTATTCTACCAAAGACGGCCACACACCACAACAATTTAAACCATAACATGGCATACAAAGTAATAAAGAATTTTAATGGCTTTTTAATAGTAAAATAAAAAAATAACGAGGAGAGAGGTTAAAATGAATACACAAATATTTTCCTGTAGTTTTATTTCCTAAACAAGTTAAATTATTTATTATTAAATTATCTTAATAAAAAGCATTTTAATGTTAAAATCATTTTCGTTAAGCACAATTGTGTAATATTTTCTTGAAAAGAATTTCAGGGAGAACGCAAGTGTCAACTTAGATTTGCTTTCAAAAAGGGGTGTTTCTTTTTGGTAAGTCCAAAAAAAAAAAAAAAAACACTTGTCATCTTTATTCGAGAAAATTTTGCACACATGCTGCTTTTGAATAGAGAGTTTTTGTTGTTTTGTAAATTAAATTCCTGACATTTAAAATCTTTTGGCTAAAAGTTCCTGTCAAATTAAAGGTTTCCAAATGAGAAGTAGGAGTAGTAAGTAATAGTAGCAAAAGTAGTGGTTGTTATACAGGGTTGCTATTAAGGGATTTTGATATGAATGACAAGGCTTTTATATAAGGGGTTTGTGTTTTGGGTATCTGTTAGAAAATATTGTCATAGAGGATTTAAGGAAACACAAAAAAAAAAAAAATTTGAAATTAGAAATGTGTATGTATCGAAAGAACAATGTGGTGTAGTTAATATGAAATTCAAAATGAGTCAAAATTTTCTTTTTATAGAAAACTGACTTAAAGGAAAGAAAACTGGCTTTTAAAAATAGTTCTATTATGGCCAGTTTTTAAGATTTGTTTTTAAATATATATTAAACTACCTTTAATTTGCCGCCTGGCCCACGCCATCGATAGACAACTTAACCGTGCGACAACGAGTCACTCGCTATCGTTCTCATAAGCGCCCCCACTAACCATCGAGTTGTATCGTTTATTTGGCCCTTTAAATAAGCAGGTTTTACGTTTCTTACTTAATCCATTTTTAATTGTCAAATGACAATATTGCCACATCAACTATTTCACAAATTAAACGCTAGTTAGAAGATAAAAATCGGCAAAACATGAAAACTGAGCCATAAAAATACAGCTCTGTGCTACTTGATTTGCTACAATAAAGCAGAAAACAAAAAACATCTGCTTTCAACAATAGAATTTGTAAAAAAAATATGCATTTGATAAAAAATAAAATTTTATTATTGAAGTTGTTTAAAATAAATATTATTAAAAAGTAAAATTAAAAAAATATTTTCAAAGTTTCGTTTAATTTTGGAACAAAATGGCTCTTTCGACAACCACAACACAAGTGGCTGGTTTTGACGTTTGCGGTAGCATAATATTTTATAGCGGGGCGCGAATTTGGATGAAAACTACATACAGTTACGTTGTCATGCTCAATATCTTAAGTGGGACACAAATCAGCTGTTTGTTCAAATCGCGTTAAAACCGCAAGCAGGCTCTTTAATTAAATTTGTTTTTAAATACAGTTTCAGTTTTTAAGTGCTGTTTGATTAATCTTATTTACATATTTAGAATAAAATTATGTTACTTAGTAATACTAAACATCAAGAAAATATCATTACACAGCTCTTAAAGCTAAATAAAGAAACTTGTAAAGTGTATTTATTTAAAAGGTGGCCTCAAAGAAACATCTGTTTGGTTTTTTTTTTGCTTTGCTGTTGTTTTTGTATTAAACTCTCTTTTGGCTTAAAATGTGTTGAAACTAAACAAAACTTTAAATCATTAAACATATAAACCATCTCTCAACTCAAAAAATTAGACGTTTAAACCACCAATACAGACCATATGAATTAAACAACAATTATCGTAGTGCTGCCACATGTTTTTTTGACAACCTATATACTTATAATGTATGGGACACTGATTGACAGCTTTAGGGTTTAAACTACATATACATTTAAGTTTAGTTCAACTAAACCAGCGTTTAAACATTCACTGATTTATTACCCATAAGGCCGCCTTGTCAAGTAAATATAAGAAGGTACATTTACACAAGGTAGACTCATTTGGGAGTGTATACATGCTGCTCTATCCTCTTCAGACCATGGGTACACATATGTGTACCTTAACTTGTTACAAGTTTTAAAGACTAGCGTTTTATTACTTGCTTTAAGCTACCGCGCTTCAAAGACATATCAAAAGATGGCAGGGTTAGAAGTTTAAGCCATTATTTTTACATTTGAATTTAACAGTTTGAAAAAACAATACTGTTGGGATATTTTTCCTCAATAACTAATCGCTTAGACCTGAAATACACATATGTGCACCTCTTTTTCTACCACTTTAAATAAAAAAATAATAAAAACCGAAATTAAAACTACACCTCATAAGATAAAACAAATAATTAACCCTTTACTTAATCGGTTCAGTTCAGATCTTAAGAAATTTAGAATTTACGTTGAAATTTTTCATATTTTAAGACCTGAGGTACACATATGTGCCCCCTTAATTTCTAAGAATTCAAATAAAATTTAAAAAAAAATTTTATAAAGTTGTCTTATTTGCTCCCCAGAAGGTGTAAATAATATATAAGAAATGTAAAAATTCAATGGGTTAATGCTCGGGTCTTAAGAGGCTAAAAAAATACCCGACTTGTCAAAGTTGTCACCATATAAAACAAAGTAATTTAACGCACACATGTACAGATTATGGCTCACACATACGAATTTGACAATTGGGGTTTATGTCTGTTACGAAGGTACCTTGAGTAAATGTACCTTGGTAAATATACCATTAAAATTTAAGGGCAACCTAAACCACATAAACGGTTACACAAACATATGTACTAAGTATGGAGCATGTTTGTGTGAATACTAAAAAAGTTGGTGTGAATACTTAAAATGTACTGAGTACCTTAAGTTATATTTCGTATTTAAATAGAACTTAAGGTCTTGTAACTCTTACGTGAACGTATACGTGTTGTGGATCAGATGTTCCGTTTTCTTTACCATGCTGTATACATAGGTAATCTTACGTAAATGCGACGTTTCGTTAGGGGCGAAACTAATAAAATTAAAGTTTTTCCGTAGACGCAGGCGACCTTTTCTTTTTATTTTTATACAAAACGCATAAATAAAAATGAATATTGATAAATTGTCTAATTTTTTTTAAATACGTTTTAACACGTTTAATTATTATTTGTAATAAGCAACCGTTAAGTCGACTGCAACGTTTAGTCCCAATCTACACTTTGGACATTTTATTGCATTGTTGGTAATATGCTTTTTACACTGATCAACATCTAACATCTACCATCAAAATATAGAAAATGTGAAACACTGGCTCACATCTAACATCTACTATTTAAAAAAAAAAAAAAAATTTTAAATAAAAAATGTAAAAAAAGAGAAAAGTTGAGAAATGCTAACGCTGCTTTCACAACAAACTTCTTTTTGTCAGTGATGCCACAAGTATAATAAAACTTGTTGCCACTTTTCTAGTGATGACACTAAAATAATCGAAAGATGTAGAATGGAATAAAATGAGATAGGAACATCTTGTAAGGATGTTGGTTTTTAGCCCTATTAATTTCTTATGGAAAGAGGTAACCATTTTCGCAAATTGATGGATGGTAGATGTTAGATGTTGATCAGTGTACAACAAACTTTACTTTTTTCTTTTCTTGCGTAGTCTGTCCGGCAAGAAATGTCCATAGTGTAAACTGGGACTTACGTGTCCGCAACATTTACGTAAGCGGCCTTTAAAGTTAAATACGAAGTGGAAAACTGACCCTTAGTTCTTTGATTTGGAATATGTCTTCCAAATTCTATTAGCAAAAACCTTCAAAAAAAAAAAAATTCAAATTAAAAACTAATACAAATTTTTAATGGCTTAAAAAAATAGTTTTACTTTTAAGTCTTATCACCACAAATATTCGTTTCTGTCCACCATAAAATGTTAAATGAACTTTTGAAAAATCAATAAAAAATATACTTTAAAAGAAAATGAGATTTTTTTTAAAGATTGAAAGAAAAATTCATAGAAAATATATTTTAAAAGCGGTTTTATTCTTTTGATTATTTCATTTCGAATACAACAATTTTGTAAACCAAAGAGAAGAAAAAAAAAACGATAAGAAAAATGTTTTATTTATGATTATAGAGGGCTTTTAGTACAAAAAAAAAATATTGTTTTATTATATTATTAATTTTTGTTGTTGTTGTTGTTGTTTTTTTTTATTTAAAAATTTAATAAAGGGTGTTTTTTAAGCCTAATTAAACTTTTTTTTTAAATTCCCTAAGCTAATCCCGCGAAACTATACGCTTGTCTGCAGAAAAGAAACAAGAGTTTTTGGCGGCAGTCGTAGCCGCAACCCCGGCGCTAATAGACTAGCTCACTACCAGCTAGCCTACAGGGAAGCACTTCAAATCGTTAAATATAAAACACAAATTTTACTTTTATCAAACAAAATTCTATTAATTCAGGCATATGGGCGGTATAGATCTCCATTGACCGTAAAGCGAGCTCCGGCTTCGTTTTTAAGAAATGCTGTCTGATGATGCCACCTACTGCACCAAAAGGTGCATTCTACTGGATGAAATAGAGACAGTTGTGGGTTGGTCTCACTACATACGCAAAAATTTCGCTTATTAACAAACCCATTAAGCCAAGCGCCATTAAAATAACGAAGTCGTCGTCTATAAGTTGCGCGAATTCAAGACTAATTTTCTAATTGAATTTTAATAATATGGTAATGCTGCTTAAGTGCAAATCTGTTCATGATGATTTGCCAGATTATACTGATCATAAATGTAAAAAAGTAAGCTCAGTATGACAGTTCATTTGACAGCTAAACGGCAAAATAAATCTTGGCAAACATGTCAAAATTTTACGTATGTACAAATGTTTTGTGTTATTATTTGAGGTGTTTGCCGTTTGGTTAAACATTTAAAGCATGTTTGTGCAAATACTAAAAGTTTTTAATATTTGGCAGACATGTTGGAGATTTGTTAAGGTTTTGGCGGTGTCTAGAGAAAATGTTATTATTTCAGTGAAAACTTTTCGGAGTAAAGCATAAAAATAATTTTCAGCCGAGAATTTTAATTTTTTTAAGCAGCATTGTTTGCACCAAAACAGCTCGTTGGTAAAACCAATCTTTACTCTAAATAATTTTCCTTTCTTAACCCTTTCAGGGTCAAAAATAATTTTTGGCGAGATATAGATCTGAAAATTTGTATTCAAGGTAATGTGATGGCGCTGAAGCCGGGAAAAATAGTAGTTTTTGTTTCATGTAGCTCCCTTGGTTGTTAGGGCATGTCAAATATTTTCAAAATTTACCTTCAAAGGTCCCCAAAAGAACTTAAAATTAATTTTTCTCATATTTTTTTTTCAAGTAAATATTTATTTACGCATGTATAAATACTAACAAATTGTTTTTAATATCGCCCGATCACCGAAACTATTATTTTTTTTCGTCCTAAATATAACCTTTTTACGAATTTCCTGACTAGTGTACGACAATGCCCTCAATATTAAGAAAATAAAGTCAATGCCTAATGTAACAACTATTTAAAATAGCAAACGTGTCTTTCTTTCAGATAAAACAAAAAAATATAATTTACTGTACACTTTTATACAGTAAAATTGCGTAGAAACAGAGTACAATGTAATGTCGAATATATTCGACAAAAACACTGAAAAACCCACCTATTAAATATTTGACGTCCTACACGAAACCCCTAGTTTCATTCAACAATTATTTGCTTTTGCTAAACATTTGGCTGGATAAAATACCATTTAAAAGTTTCTAAATTACTCTACAAAATTATCTTCTTACAAATAAAGTTAAGCAAACCCATAGAAATTGTTAAAAATTAAGCTAAAGTTTGATCAATTTATTAGTCACGCTTTTTTTGGATTTTTTTTCGTCAAATATTTGTTAGGTCTGAATATACCTTTATATATTTTTCCTCCGTTTTTAACAACTAGCGAGCAAAATTGCCGCAGCACTGTCATCGTCTGCATTTATTGAAAACAAAACAAAAATGAAAAATTAATGTTTGTACGAAATTTGTTTGTGTTGTTTATTTGCAAATAGAAACAGGAAACAAAGTTTTTGTTTGCCAAGCCGTTTGTGTGGTTTATTTGAATTTAAGTTTTTCGTTAGTTCATTAAGCTTAAAACAACACCCTTTAAAAACTATAGAATTTAAATTTTTATATTTCTTTTTCATGCGTGTTTTCTTTCTGGTTTTTAAGGCAGCCTATTGTCATAATTTTTTTTCTAACAATTTTTGGTGTGTAAATTGTAAATTCATTGAATAGTTTTTATGGTCATTTGTTTTTATTATAACTCTAACCATAAAAATTATTGGTAAAATGTCAAAAAAAAAAAAAAAAAAATAATTATAAGTCTTTTTGTTTCATACTTTTCAATTAAAAACGAAAGTGTTTACAGAATTGCCAACCTTTGTTTAATTTACTGTTATAAAAAGTTGTTTACAAAACGGAAAAGAGAGTTTTGAGAGTCTCAAGTGATTTTATATGAATTTAAAGAGTTGCCTGATCTATTAGTAATGCCAATTAAGGTCAAATGTTTTTTTTTTAGTAATTTTTTCTATGATTTTCAATTAAAATTTTTTACAAAAACATAAAAAAGTTGCTCACAAATTTCTAGTGTTTTTATTTCAAGAGCTCTTGAGCAATATTTTGGGAATGTTTACGTCTGTGATTGATGTAGATTATTTTTAACTACCCGTCTCCACCATCTATCAACTTGGTAAGTACAGCATGTCGCACATGAATTCTACTCGTGTAGACTGTTCATGTTCATGTTTCGTTTATGTGCTGCCATCGTTGCCTAAACATTCGTCTTAGCATCTATGTGCGCCATGATGTTGGCCATACAATGTATTTTCTGTATACAACCAAACGCACAACAACAAAAATTCTGGTCAATCAGAACATGAACATCAACACATATTCGCCACATACAAGAACATGAACAAATTAATACCGTTGCTCTGCCGGCGTTATGGTCACGTCATGTTCTAATCGAAAGCGCATGGAGACGTGGGGTAAGGTACAGAAGGGCATTAAAATTTGATTTCGTTATAAAAAAATTGGTTCCCCAATAAAAAATTGAGCTTCGAGCGAAGCAGGTTTGTAAGGGAGAAATGTAAGAGTTTCGCTTACCATTGCGCTTACGGAAGACATGAATTTTATATGGCGAGTTCCCACTTTGAAGCAATAAATTTTTGACACATAAAGCGCATTATTCAGCGCATAAAAAAATTGTTGGATGTAACGAACAGCTTCACACACTGAATGTTTTTTTACAGTTATTTTTTAGTATTCTCCCTTACAAACCTGCTTCGTAGTAAGGGAATGCCGTAGCACTTGAAATTTTATTTATTTTTTATAAAAATTGTTAAGAGTTATTTCACTTACTTTACTGCATTTCTGTATGTCTTATTGCGTAGCGCATAATTGTGCGCTTATTTTTTTAAATGTACCATTAGTGCTTCGCAAAATGATAAAATTTTTTATTGGGTCTCTTCACAAAATTTGATTGTGTGTTCTCAAGACATGTATTTATGTGTGTAAAAGGCCATAAGCATCACGACTCAGAGGATCTGAGTATAAAACCTGAGTATAAAACTGTAAATAAATACGGTTAATTGCCTTTAATTTTGGGCGGGAATCCCAGGATTCCGGTAAAATTATTTTTTATATCCCGGAATTAAAAAAAAGTGGGGAGAACAAAAATTCTAGCTGTAATTAAGAACGGCATGATGTTTCTTTTTTATGGATTGCAAAGAAAATCTTTTAATTTGCTGAATATTTATTTTTTCAGTCTCTTAACAAAACTTAGTTTTAAATATTTTTTGCTTGTTGTATTATTTTATACTTCATTGTTTTTTATATTTTTGCTAAAAGCGTGTATTGTTATTGTTATTTTTTTTTTGGGTAAAATAAATATCAATATTTATTTTAACAAAAACGAAATAGCAAAAAAGAAAAACATTGATTTCCTTTCTATGGACTAGAAATGAACAAACCATGTACATAAGTGGCCTTAAAAACGCACATATGCAGACTTTTTTCAAAACAAAAACACACACAAACACACGAAGAGAAAATGAAAACGCCATTAAAAGCCATTAACTCACCAAACAGACACCACTGATCGATCCAACTACTCTGCTACTAGAGTTCCTCTTAACAATGCTAAATATTTTCCAATTTCGGAAAAGAAACTAAAAATACACAAACAAACAATAATAATAAAAGCAAACAACTAAAATTTTGAAAGAACGAAATGTGATGGAAATTCAACCAAATAAAAAAAATTTAAAATTAAAGAAAAAAAACAACACTTGTAACGGAAATATATTTCAAAATTTTATTAAAAACAAATTTAATTAAAGAAAAAACAGACATAATGAAGTCTTTAAATTTTACTTGTGCTATTTTTATAAAATTTAACAAAAAAAAAAAAAAATAAATAAAAAACGGGGGTAATTTTTCTAATATTTCGGATTTTTATTTTAACATTTTAGTTAAACAAAAACTAAACTCTGTCAATCAATTTTCTTTAAATTTTTTTTAAAGCATTTTTTTTAAATAAACAATCAAATTTATTTATTTCCTCAAACATTTACATGTTTTAAATCATTTTTATTTTATTACTAAAAAAATTAAAAAAAAAAAAAAAAATAAAACAAATTTTTATGATATTGCTAAACAAACAAATACTGTCGACACAATAAATGACGCTTGTAATGTTTTATAGATGATGATTAACAAATAATGTGTGAAAATGTATAAACCTCGTGTACGAAATGAATTATTAAACTACTAGAGAACTGCTGGCACTACCTCCTCTGGGCAGACCGACCACCCATTGTATTTGAAATAGATAATAAATTTACTATAAATCAACAAATGAAAATAATATTTATATGGGGAAGAAAAATTTATATTGAATTTGCAATAAATTTATATATTTTATTAAACAAATACATAATAAATAAAATCAATAAATATAAACAAAATTAACTAAACGAGAAAAATATTAAAGAATAAATAGAAAATTGTTTAAAAAATGGGTGTTGCCAAATATTTTTTTTAAACATTAAAAAAAAAAAAAAAAAATGCTAAATACGGTTTTGTTAGCTCTTTTTTACAGTTGCATGCACGTTCGTTTCATACGCCATCAGTTTGTGTTATCAATTCTTTTTTTTTGCTTGTTTACCTTAGTACTATGGGTATACCAGACAATTTTTTGTCATAACAAACTTCAAACTCTATGTAAAAACAACAAATATTTTTATTAGCGTTTCTTATATGTGAAGTTTGTCGTTTGTTATGACAATAAAAAGGGCTCTTAAAAACGTCACATAAACTTTAACTAATCAAGAAAACTTATTTTGCGTGCGAATCAATAGATATAGAAACTCATTTATATTAATCGAGTAAGTGCTGATTTACACGCACCAGGTTTAGCTGATCTATCAGTTTTTCTTCATGCTTGAACTTGCGGGTACATTTATACGCAGAGTTTGTTACGTGAATTTGTTTTTTTTTTACCTAAAACTCATTTAGAATACTACGAACACGAAGCAAAAGAAAAATACAGGGGACGGCCAACTCTGGGTCCAAATTACGGCATTTAATATCGAGCAAAATTACAATAAAATTTAAATTAATATTTCGATCGATATTTTCATTCTTTTTATCGCTCTATTTAAAAAAATAGAGACTTGGCGACACAAACCTAATGCGTATGAATCAATACTTATAAAAACATGACGTTTAGCTGATCCATCAGTTTTTCTTTTAGGCCCTAAATTTGTAAAACGCAAAAGCAACGCCAAAAATTATATTGAAAGCAAAAACAAAATCGAAAATATTTCATAATATTGTCGTTGTTTTCTATAGAAATGAATATTGAATTTTTAAATTTTAAACGCTGCATATCTTGTGGCGTTGATAATTTTTAAACGCAATATGTATTTCTGTAGAAAGCAACAACAAAATTTTGAAACATTTTTGACATTGTTTTTGCTTTCAATGTTATTTTTGGGATTGCGTTGCGTTTTACAAATTCAGGGCCTTAGGCTCGTTTAAACCTGCGTGTGCGTTCCAACGAAACCAGTTTCTTACGTTAATTTTGTTTTTCTTTACAAAAGAAAAAAAAAAAAAAAAAAATGGAAGGAAAAATCTATACCTAGAGTTTTTTTTTTCCCGGAGTTTTTCGATTCCCGGGAAAGCGGGAAAAATTTTTAAATTTCCCGGGATCCCGGGATCCCGCTCCATACAAATAATACAAAGTAAACTTGGTTTTATTAATGAAAAAAACTTTTATAAACAAACGTGAGGGAACTTGTTTACAAAGTAAGTAAAATAAATGCTTAAATACTACAAAAATTAATTGAAGATTGAAAGCGGAACTTGAATTATTATTACCTTTGGCTATTATAAGTAAATTCCGTATTATGATGATCTAGTTCAAGATAAAATAAACATAGCAATTGAGGTACTCAAGATATGAGATCAAAAAGTAAAATCATAAAATATATAAAATATTTTAATAAATATATTAACATTTTTTAACGGCGTAGGAAATTACTTTCTGACACACTCAAAGCGTTTAGTGAGTCGCCAAAGATTATATTTCTGATTTTGTTTACTGATTACCATGTTTCCGAAAAATTTCGTTTACTTTTTTACCGAGGTTGGACAAATAATTAAAAGTGCACCGTTGTTGCATGCTTCTAATGTCAAGGTTGATGCAAAAAATAGCATCATCCGGACTACTTCTTACAAACTATTTCTTTTCATTAGGTCCATCTGTAATCTTTAGGACAATATGTTTTTCAAATTGTATGTTTTAGTAACTTACACGAGTTTCATTATTTTTTTATTTCGGTTTCCCCGCACTTCCCGGATATATTACCAAGCTCGATTTCTTTTTTGTAGATACGACTATGTTGCAATAACGTAGCGATATGTTTATGTATATCCTATTTTTAAGACTTGTCCATGGTCAATGAGAATTTACTGCCTGCATCTTATTTTGAATTTATGTTCTTTATCAATTCATCACTTCACTAAATTTATTAATTATCAACTGTTGCACTGCTCATTCTGCTTTTAATAGATTTATTGCCGCAGGAGACATTGATTTACGTTTATACACATTTCTTATAATTGATCAAATCGACAACCCATCCACAGACGCTAATTTTTAGAGAAAAGAAAACTAAATTTCAGAGTAAAAATAGCTGTTTTCTGTAAACTATGAAGAACTTTTTATTTCCCGGGATCCCGCAACAAAAATCCCGGGAAAACGGGAAATATAATAAGTGAAATTCCCGGGAATTCCCTATCTATACCCCTTTTCATGCGAAAATTATGCTAAATAGAAATGTCAAATTAATAAATAAATTTTTTTTTAACTCAATAGACAAAATAAAAAATCATTAAATTTAGCTACTAACTGGTTAAATTGGCAACACTGCTTTACAATAATAGAGAATGTGGAGCCAGTTTATACTTTGCGCTTTGGCTCTGCCCAGGGTTGTTAGATGTGACGATTTTTCGTAATTTTGACGATTTTTTTGGGAAATACAGTAAAATGACGATTGACGATTTTTTTTAATAAAAGTAATAGTGCTATGACGATTTTCTGGCATCAATAAAACACTAACAAGAAATACTTACAATTATATTGGAAACAGTCCAACTAGGGTTTTTTCCCGGGATTTCCCGTCCCGGGAATTTCAATAATTATATTTCCCGCTTTCCCGGGATTTTTCATGCGGGATCCCGGGAAATAAAAAATTCCTCATAGTTTAAGAAAACAGCTATTTATACTTTGAAATTCAGTTTTTATTCTCTTAAAATAAGCATCTGTGGATGGGTTGTCGATTATATCAATTACAAGAAGTGAGTACATACGTAAATCAATGTCTCCTGATGCAATAAATCTACTTAAAACAGAATAAGCAGTGCAACAGTTGATAATTAATAAGTTTAGTGAAGTGAAAAGTTAATAAAGAACATTAATTCAAAATAAGATGCTGGTAGTAAAGTTAAATTGTCCATGGACAAGTCTTAAAAATAGCAGATACCTAAACATATAGCTCCTTTATTGCAACATAGTCATATCTACAAAAACAAATGAACTTGGCAAAATGTACCGATTTAAAGATATATTTTGCTATAACTTCGGTTCAGTTTGAGATAAAATACGAGAAGGCATGAAGGAACACTTTGCTTACATTACTTACAATTTTTGATTTTTTGAGATATGACTATGTTGCAATGCAGGAGCGATATGTTTATTAGGTGATAAACACAAATTTTTTTCAATTTGTGTTGGTTTATATACCCTTGAAGTGCGGGGAAACCGAAATAAAAAAAAAATTTGGAAACTCGTGTAAGACACTACAACATACAATTTGAAAAACACATTGTCCTAAAGATTACAGATGGACCTAATGAAATGAAATGTTTGTAAGAGGTTGATGCTATTTTTTGCATGAACCTTGACATACATTTGACTGATATAGACGTTGTTTATAAAAAAAAATGCTTCTTATTAAGAATCAAAAGCCTTCTACAACGGTGCACTTTTAACTATTTATCCAACCTCGGTAAAAAAATGAACGAAATTTTTCGGAAACATGGTAATTAGTAAATAAAATAATCAATATACTTTTTGATGACTTACTAAGCGCTTTGAATGTGTCAGAAAGTTATTTCCTAAGCCGTTAAAAAATGTTAATATATTTATTTAAAATATTTTATCTATTTTATGAATTAACTTTTTGATCTCATATCTTGAGTACCTCAATTTGTGTTTGTTTTTATTATTGTTTTATGAATTAAATTGTTATGTTTATCTTAATTTTTTATCTTGTATCTAGAGCATAATAATAATAATACGGAATTTACATATAAAACCGTAAGTTAATAATAATTCAAGTTCCTCTTTTAATCTTCATTTAATTTTGTAGTATTTAAGGATTTCTTTTATTTAATTTACTGTGTATTATTTATATGGAGCGGGATCCCGGGATCCCGGGAAATTCAAAAAAATTTCCCGCTTTCTCGGGAATCGAAAAACTCCGGAAAAAAAAACTCTAAGTCCAACACGTAAAAACCAATTTTTCGAAATGCAAAAGTTATTCGAAAATAAACAAAAAAAAAAAAAAAAAAAATTCTTCCCCCATCACAAACCAGGTGGCTTTCATTAGAAGCATTTGTAATTCGAATTATATGAATGCCATCGAAACTTCAAAAAATATACACTAGAGCCCCGATTTGCGTTGGTCCTATTTGCGTCGCTTTTAAAAAATTGGTTAAATTCGCTTGGCGTTTTTATGATTTCGATTTGCGTCGCTACATACGATTGGATTTTTTGACTGAAATCATAATCACATGTGAAGAATTTCTATTTGCGTGTAAAAAGTCGAATTCCCATTTAATTCTGTTAGGTAAGTTATTCTAAGTATAGTTGCGTCTTAGGAAGTAAGAAGTTAGTTCTTAATAAGAAAAACGAGTGCAAAGAGAAGAATATGCATTAGTTTGGAAATAAAATTGGACGTAATAACAGGTTCAAGGCGGCTGAAAAGGCTGTTGATATAGAGAGAACCCTTGTTGAAGCACCTTCAGCAGTTAAAACTTTTTGCAATAGTGATAGCGCTAAAAATTTATCATTTAAAGATAGCTCGAGTTAATAGCAAATGAGATTTTAATTTTTATTTAATTTTTTTGTTAATATGGATAAATGAAATAAATAAATGTTTGTTATTTTTTTATGAAAATATGTACATATATTTTTTTCTTATGTATTTCTTTTCAAATAATTAATATATTTCAGCCCACTTGCTGAAATAAATAGAATAAACCTTAACCATATCACTTTCTTTATCATAAATACAATTTCTTGCTAAAAATTTATAGTTTTCGACTAATCAATGCAATAAATTGTCTCTGATTTATAAAATTTAAATAGATTTTGACGAATTTTGTTAAAACTTTTGACGATTTTTTAAGAAAAAAGCCTAACAACCCTGACTCTGCCTCAAATGAAGTTAATTTTTTTTGGGGAAACACTTCGTAGCACCTCATGCGTTAACATTTTGGAGTTTTTACATCAGTAGTGAGAGGACTTTTTAAGTTTAATCAGTGTTGCCATATATGTAAATAACTAATTATTCTTTAATATGCAAAATATATAGATAACTAGCCAAGCTGGCAACAATTATATAAGTTTTTTTATGTTTAATCGGCAAATACAAATATAGAGAAATCTGTCATGATCGGACAACACAAAGGGACCACTGAAATGTGTCCGCATAAGGGGAATGTCATCTTAAAAGAACTCAATGCTTTCTAAATAAAACGCTGACGGAAACAGGCATAAGTGTCCATTAAAACAGGATATTCGTTTAAAGGTGGTGTGCGAGTTAAGGTAGTGTAACAAAACTTAAAAAAGTACGCCAACATCGTTTATAAATAACATTACAATAATGAGAGGAAAAGAAAGATGTAAGTGAGAAAAGTCGAATTGGATCCTCGTTTAACTGGCTTTTCTACACCTCTCGCCCCTAGACACGTGGCCGCAGTGTTTTTAAGGCAGGAAAAAGCGCAATGTGTAAACTGCTCCATAAATAACTTAAACAAATCAAGATTTGCTCAGTTTTTTTTAAATAAACAAAATTCACCAAGAAAAAGGGGGTTAAAGTTAATTAATAACCTAAAAAGGCATGACTTTTGCTCCAAAGTAGAGAATGGTAAATCGATTTCGATTCCAATCGAAAATCGATTTTGTGGTAAAAAAAATCGATTTTTTGCAATCGAATTTACGTATGCGATTTTGTACTGAAATCGATTATTGGGCTTTTAAAATCGATTTTTTTATTTTTATCAAAATTTTGGCAATTTTTAATCTTAATTAAATTGATAAATTATGGGCATGCAAAATATAACGTATTTTTTTGTGCGTACATACGTCTGTAGGTATGCTAATGCAGTTTTCCCAGTTCAAAGTTGTAATTTTACGTATTTTCCTATAAGTATCCTTAATATACTTCCAAGTTTAATATAAGGGCTCTGTGAGCGATATTTAAATCTAGTTATAAGCAGAGTGAAAAACAAAAGTATGTAATTTATCCTAACAAATACGAAATTACAAGGAAATGTCTCTGCTTCTTTCTGGCATCAATGGCATGCAAACGTTTTTTTTAAACTAACTTAATAGTAACTTATCAAAGAAACAGTCGCTACTGATCAGGAAATACTGTCATAATCCTTTGAAATACTATCGATAAATTCAGGCTTGTCACAGAATTAAATCCGATCAAAAGTGATTTCGTTTAATGTGAAGCAAGATACGAAATCTCTTCCACTTTCGATCGGAATTAATTTATGTGACAGGCCTGATTGTCTACAGAAGAACACAATTTTAATATGTAAATTGTACATGTACTTGTTCCTCTAAAGGCGATCTCAAAATTTACACATTTTCACCTTTTGCAGGAAAATTAAAAAAAGTAGTCATATCTTCACACTGTAAAAATCTCAGTTCAATTTATCTAGTAGTTTTCCAAAAAAAATGCTGGAGTATACCCCTTTGTGATATAACGTATGAGTTTGCAAATTTATCTTAAACGATTTTGAAATCGATTTTGAGGTTCGATTAATCGATTTCAAAAACCGTAATAAAAAAAGTCGATCGAAAAATCGAAAATCGATTTTGGTATCCATTTACCATTCCCTACTCCAAAGCAAATTATGCGCGCAGAAAAAATTCTCCAAAATTTTCACCAATCAAAGCATTAATCAAAAATAAAATCAATTTTAATTAAATATTGAATCAAGTTAAATAAACGTTTTATTAAGTGAATTAAACGTTTGATCGAGTTAATTAAACGTTTAATTGTTTTATACATATATATATATATATATATATATATATATATATATATATATATATATATATATATATATATATATATATATTATTAATGTGTTTATTGGTGCAAATTTAATTAATTTTTTGATTAATATAACACATTTTTTAGTAGAAATCAATTTTTTTCTGTGCGTAATGAAAATTAAATCAAACAAAAATTTTGTATTTTAGCAAAAATATAATTTAATTTCTTATAACATAACTTTATTTCTAATTGCATTATCCCTTGAAATGAAATAGGTTTTAATTAAAAATTTAATTAAACGAGTTAAACTTTTAATCAAGTGAATTAAACGTTTATTTAATACTATTAAATTGTTTTGTTTACTGGTGCAAATTTAATTAATATCACAAATTTTTTTCTGTGCGCAATGAAAATTAAATCTAACAAAAACTTTGTATTTTTGCAAAAATATAATTTAATTTTTGTTACTTAACTTTATTTCATTATCCCTTCTTTTTTTCTAATAAACTTTAGAATTTCCTTTATTTTAACAATAATTTCCAACTCCCATCTGTTTTCCATATTAGTTTTCTTTAAACGGATGTTTCCTTTTTCCTTTGTTTTTCAAATGAAATTAACATTTTGAAAAAAAAACCTTAAGACTAGCATGTTATTTAAACATTTACTGTGGGTTTTTAGTTTTTATATTTAAGAAATTACATAGACAATTTTTGCTAGTACATACACTATTTCGCCAAATGATAGACATGTGTCATTTTTGTGTTGGTTTTAAACATAAGTTATTGTTGTCTAGTTACAAGACATTACAAGTCGCGCACATGTGTTTCCCGGCATACAAACTCAACATAAAAATGTGGTTGGTTACTTATTAGAATTACAAATTTAATGCCTGTTTTTTTTTTATTGTTTAAAAATAAACAAGGAAGTTAGAGAATATACTAGAATAAGAAAGTAATAAATTTTCATAGAATAACGAATAGAATGAGGAGATGAAGAAGAGGATCTGTAGGTTTGTTAATAGGATATGCAATTTAACGGGTTTAAAGTAAGAAATATTGTTGGAAAGATTTTTTTTTATAATAATCTGTTGGATAATTTCAGGCCATTGATTTTTTTAAATATGCTTCCCGGCATATGCCCGCCAAGGTCATTCGACCAGTATCGTTTTTACTTTTTCCAAAAAATCTTGTAGTCCAGTGGCGAGAACGAGGGGGTCAGTAAATGGGACAACTTCTGGAAATAAAGTTGTCACCAAATTGTTTTTGTGTGTAAGCCACACCGAACGGTAAATTTTAATGGATGGTGATTCGTTAACGGCTTGAGGATTATCTTCGGTCAAAATACTGCAATTTTTCTTATTGACGTAGCCATTTAACCAGAAATGAGCTTAGTAAAATAGATGAAATGCTCTATGAAAGTAAATTTCCACAATTAGGAGGCATTGTTCTAGCGTTAAACGATTCATAATGTCTTGCAGAACCTTACTGAACAGAAATGTTAACAGAGTTTCACATTCTCGGCTGTCAAACCATAGTTATCGATATCGAAAGTTCTCATTAAGCTAAAAAAGAAAAACATTCTGGGTCCTTATGATTAGAGTAGCTAATTTAACGATGACCCTCTGTTTGACTGAATGAAGAAAAGGGGCTTAAACGTCTCCAAAAGTGCTTTTATATTGGCACAGCCGGATACAGAACTTTTACTTTTTTTTTAACAATTTCATAAGCTGGAGGTCCACACCTCGCGTTCTATGCATTTGGAACTGTCTTCACCATTTTTCATGACGCCTGGGACGCATGCAAAAGTAGAGAGTGAAACAACTCACTTACTTAAATTTTAAGAAATATATTACATTTGATATCATTATTTTTTATAAGTTTGTTATTGTTTGTAGCGTTTTTTACTTAAAAACTAATGGGCATCACTAAATATACAACCATTTGTTGGCAATTGGCAACTTTGCTACTTTGTTTACATTCACAAACACACCCTCTTAAAATCTACCTTTTCGCTTTTCTCACATTGTTTTTAAAACAGCAACAACAACATTGTCTAAAACTTCATTTAAATTACTGCTATTTAAATATGGCTGTCTGTATGTCTTTCCAACAAATATCACTTGCAATAAAACTTATTTTAAGCTGTAATATTTTTTTAAACATATTTTATTTAAAATTTTTGTTGATGTTATTGTTATTTTTATAACCTGGCTTTTTACGATTGCTTAATGTTATTAACAACTAACATGTCACTTACTCAAAGTGAGAAGAAACAACAATTACACACATTTTTGCCCAGAAGAGATACACAAACACATACAGGCAGACATAGTACCTACTTTAAACAAGTGTGTAAAAAAAGTATTAAAACAGGGATATTATATTTTTATAGGCCTAGAATTTGTAAAAAAAAAACATCAAGTAGTAAAAATATTATTTGTCTGCTGAATTATGGAGTATTAAAAAAGAAGAAGAGAATTAAAAAAAAGATAAAGCATCAGGGAGGTAAACAAAAAAAAAAATCGAATTGAAGTATTTGCATGCTATTTTTTTTAAATAAAGAAAAAAAAATTTCACGAAAAACCACACATTGTAGGTTGTATTTTGTTTTTAAACAAGTTCATTGATTGCTGATGATGGGTAAAGAAAAAAAATTAAATTACTTGCCAGGCCTTAATTTTCAATTTCATGTTAATGCTATACTCCACTGTGCAAAAAACAACAACAAAATCAAAACAAAACAACTTTAGACTTCAACAATTACTACTTCCCCGAACAACTCTGCATTGCTAGTAAATGCACTGCGAAAAAAGTCTGTAAAAATTTAATTTGAACAACACCCGTTAAAAGAGAACTGCTGCTTGTTGTTATTTGTACTCCCTTTTGCTGCATTTTTTTTTTTTTTTTCTTAAAGTCGTCGCCAGTTTATGTGGTATTTTAATTTTAATACATCTTGCTTTACTGTAGAGATGATACTATGTACTAAATTTTGTATGTAAAAACTTTATTTCCACATTTGGCTGGAAGCTAAAATAATATCAAACAGCAAAAATGCACACAAAACACATGCTGCTGAATAAAAAACAGCAATAGCAATATTATTTAGTTTTTGTTCAAATCAGAAAATTACATACTAAAAAGAAGACTTTCTGCAGCAGGCAACATGTTCTGACTGTTGAAATGTACTAACTACCTATAGGAAATTATTGGGGAAGAGAAAAGTTAAAAGGGTAACAAGAAAAAACAAAAAGAGGAGCCAATTGAAAAGATTCTAAATACAATAAAAGGCAATAAGGAAGTGGATAGGAAATGTCTTGAGAACGCCAAACGAAAGCGTTACCAAGATGGTGTTTTAATAAAGACCACAAGAAAATAGAGATCGAGGAATGGTTAAAAAATACTTGGCATAGAACCATTAGAAAAGAGACCGAAGAAACTGATAAATCGAGAAAAGAAGCGAAAGTCATTACTACAAATAGATTAAGATGGAAATATCTTGTTCAAGCCCTATGTTCCCTTGAGGAATAAATAAAAGAGAAAAATATCCTCCCTAATCTAAACGAATCTACGATTCCCGTTGGTAATAGAACTGGCAAAGGCAAACCTCTAAGACAATTTATCAAGTCATAAAAGAGTTGCATACCGAGGTGTCTTAGTTTTCGCTCCCTTCGAGCACGAAATTTAGAAAGAAGGTGTTGCACAGATTTATCTGCTTCTTCATCGTCTTAACAACTCCTAACAACACTACAAAGGAAAGCTCTGACATATAGATGTCCAATCATACAGAATACCTATAAGATTCCCGATGGAGTTCCTGCAAAAGGACAATATAAATATCGTCCAGGGACGGCCGGAGCATAAAGCCCTTAAATATTAAAAAAAAGTTGAGTTAAGTCAGAGACTCTCTATCCAACACAATCGTACGATTCAATCACACTTAAATCTGACAGAATTCTATTCGACACAAAAAATTTCTGCAAAATCTATTGTCAATGCCACATTATCACCCAAAAAAGGTACAAAAACCTATGATTTAACTACTTCACAAGAAAATGTAATTCTGATCGCATAGAATCTATAATTTTATTAAAATTTGCATAAACTATCACTCAATTTCAGTTTAAGGTAACATTATCATACTTTATTCGCACGCACGATTTTTTGACAAATCGTACGTATGAATAGGAAAGTGATTCTTCGACCAAGAAAACTTTTTAAAGAAAAATATAAAATTTTTCATTTAACTTTTCCGCCTACCCAACATTTGCTTTACATGCACGTTTACCAGCTACATTAAAATAAAATTGTTTTCCTTTAGTCTCGAAATCCATACCAAGGAAATTTACAAATGAACCTAAAATAAAACAGACAATCTGTTGGAGAAAAAAAAAATGCAACAGAGTGCATCAGTTAAAAGACTATCTCTCGTTTTCGAAAATTATAGAGTCTTTGATTTGCTGTTAAAACGCCCATTTTTGCCTTCGGTTTAACTACAAACGAAAAAAAAAACATTGAAAGAAAAGTTTTCAGCTCCTTTTGCCATTTAATAAAGACAACAATATTTCATTAGTTATTTTTCAATATTTTCTTGATTTTTTTTTATTACAACAGACCACGATTCTAATAGTATTTTAAATACTTGTTGGACATTTAAACCCCACCCTTTTAAGGGGTTAATATAAAACCCATATCGAAAAAAAAATTAATATTTCAAACGCATATTTTTGTTAACAAGTGTCAACACGTCTAAACTTAAATAAGAGAAAAAATATTAATTTTTTTTGTTTTTGGTTTTGAATTAAAAAGGAATTACAATTCTTCGTGTTGAATATTCAGTTAATTATTCCAGACACTATTTGGTTTAGTTTTTCGTTTGTAAAAAATTTTACATAATAAATTGTTTAAAATTAAAGTTAATTTTTCAATTTTCTTTTAAAATAAGTAAAAAGCCAACTAAATTTACTTTTATATACTATATAAGGTGCCATTTTAATTGACCCATAAATTACTTTAAATGTTTAACGATTTGTTTAAATTATGTTTAATAAATAGTTTTGAAAATAAATGTCAAGAAAACACCAACAATTTGTTAAAAAATTTTATACCTAACCATTACAAAATTCAGTAAACAAAAAACAACCTTAAAAAATAACAGTAATTATTGTTAAATGCCTATATATTTTAAAAAGTTTTGCAACATTTGAATCATAATCGTAAACAAAAATTTACCTAAAATTATTTTTTGAACCCAAAATTTTTTAACATAACCGCTTAAATATTCTTTAAAAACAATTTTTTTTTTTAGATTTATAGGCAGGGTTGTCCGTTGTGGCGATTTCTCGCCAAACGTGGCGATTTTCAAACCTGTTCGTCTTCCTAATTTTCGATTTGGCAACATGGCGAGTTTTTGGCGATTTTTAAAATAGTTGGCGATTAAGTTGGCTATTTTTGATGAGCCATGAATTTGCTTTGAAATTCTTTAAATACACACCGAAAAAATTATATTATTTTCATTTTAGACCGCATTTACATCTACGCAATTAAAGCCGAGTTTTTTTTCTATTTTCTTTTAAAGTAGTTTCTACGAAACTCTTTTCACATTTACATTTACATTTTTTCAAGCATTTTTTCAACTTTTTCCAACCCGTTTTCTTCCCAACACCCAGGGCTGCCATATTTGACGATTTATCGTCATTTTGACGATTTTTTGTCCTGAAATTAGTAAAGTGCCGATTTGCTGATTTTTTTCTAAAAAGTGACGATTTTTTCAGTCTCCAAGGTTTCAATAAAACATAACCTTTTCTGACAATTTCGTTTTTAAATATTGGAATGTTTAACAGCCGTACCTAAAAAAGAGCGGAAGACGGAACGTTTTATTTCGCTTAGCTCTTACGCTGATATGCCATACCAAAGCAAGAGCGTCAACGTTGTGTCACGAACAGTAGTGATAGCTTTCTTTATTAATAAACCCACAAATTATAAATAAAAATAGAGATAAAAACGCTAGATTGAATATCAATTATATAACAATATAGCAAACTTCACTATCAAACGAGTTGTCAAAATCGGTTTTTACAATTGCAAAGCGTGCCGCTTTTGTTTAGGTACGCCTGTAATATGCAAGTGTTAAGAAAATCTTTGATTATTTTCAGAGTACAAAAACAACAATGTTGTACTTTGTATCGTCGTCAAACCACCATTGAATGAACCTTTTTCGATTCTGTATAAATCATATTTTCAACGATTATACGGCGAGCATTATACGATTTGAAAGAGAATATCTACATGAGTCTCACACGATTCTTGACAGGAAAGTCTAGTAGTAGTAACACGATAATCTTGTTACAGTTTTTCCCGTGTGAGGAATCTACAACGATTAAAAAATGAGGTCACCGCTCTTCATGAGACTCCCAGTAGGTCTTACATGATTGAAAATGCTTGCTGGGTATGAAGTTATTATGTTTTTGTTTAAATGTTTTTTTTTTAATAAAAATCGAACAAAAATTGCTTAAAAAAACTAAATTTAAAATTGTACGATTTTTTTTGACGATTTTTCGAAACGATAAAGACGATTTTTTTATTTTTTCTAAGGAAACTGACGATTTCCTCACAAATTTATCTGGCAGCCCTGCCTACACCTCTTGCTAACAAACAAGAAGTTGCATGCGATAGTTGCGGCAAGTTGCGGGGTTAATTGCATAATGTAAATATGGTCTTATTATGAAATTTTAGGCATTTATCAATCTTCCATTCGTTCCATTTTTTAAAACTAGCTCTGGCTATTCTTTATATGCTGGTAATTCCAACTTATAATGCCTGTGCTTAAAGAGTATTTTCAATAATGAATTCCACTTAAACTCGCTTTTGAAGTAGAATGAAATACGCAATTTTTGATGCGTTATTACGAGTTATAAATTATATGAATGTAAATAGTACATGCTGCACTTCTTTCCTAACTTTGTTAAATAAATTTAACTCTCTTAAAATGTGTTCCAAAAAAGAAGACATCAATTGAGTATAGCGTGTTTGATACATCGCCAGTTCATTATTATGGTAATTTTACCATGATATGCGCCAAACCAATAATGAGCTGACGACATGTATAATAGAAATCCAACTTTATGCATATGTATATTCAATATTTATTCAAAATTAACTGCAAAATTGTTTTTGTTTCTATAAGTAGACAACTTTAAACTATTTTATAGTAAAAATTGTAAATTTGTTGTATAATTTTTACTTTGTTCTTAAAAAAATTAAGCTAAAACTAAAATATATGGCGATTTTTTTAATTTTTGGCGGATTTTAGCGATTCGGAACCAAAATATTGTTTTAGATTTATAAAAAATATTATTAATAATATAAGAAATATATATTTTACTGTCGATAACTAACAAAATATAGGCTTTGGCGATTTTAGACGTTGAATTTGGCGAAAGAGGTTAAAATTAATCTGACAACCCTGTTTATAGGTGTCATGTAAATAGGTTTTTATTGCTAATTTCCCTTTAAAATTCTTCATATCTTTTTAAACATAATTTTATATTCTTACCGTGTTTTCCATTTTTTTTACTGCTGCCGTATAAAATTTTTATAACTGCAATTGTTATTTCCTTATTTAAAGAAATCTACTCCACTAAATATTTGCAAATTTAATTATTTTTTCTTATAAAAAAAGAGCTGTAAAGATAAGAAAATATAGAAAAAATATGATTAATATACAAAATATTTCAAACAAAATAATGCAAACATTATAAAATAAGTTAAGTACATATACAAAAAAAAAAACAGAGCAATGTAAATTAATTAACATTTAATCTAATAAACAAATATTTAAATTTAATTTAAAAGTAATAAAAAAACAACAACATTCACTATTTATTTACCTATAAACATTTACGTTAAAATAAACAATTACATTAAAGTAAACAGTTGGTTTTATAAAGAAAATGTTGAAAATCTATTTAAATTAAACTTTTATTTAAACAGAATAAAAAGGTTTTGTAACCAAATTATACAACACTGTAAAATACAATTCAACTTTTAACCAGGGTTTAAAAAACTGCAGTCGAAACCAAAAAACGAATATGTTTGTACAACGGTTAAAGTCTACTTTTAGCTATCGGTAAGTTGTGAAAACGGGCATTAGACTATTAAAGTTTTCTTTTAGAAAGCCTGAGGTCAAGGTGAGAGGGGATGAGAACATGCTATTATTCTCCCCCCACTCATCAATAAACTCAGACCTTCTGAAAGAAAACTTTCATAGTGTGAACCCAGAATTATGAAGAAAATAAAGACAACAACAACACATTATTGTTTTGATAACAAAAACACATGCGAAGACGAAGAAGAAGTTTTTTCCGTTATTTTGTTTACATTTGTGTATGAAAAAGGGATACCTACACCATGGAGCGAAAGTAAAGAAGAAAAAGATTTAACTTTATTTTAGTTTAAGGGTGAGAGAGATTAGTTGATGAAGTAAATTAAACAGATTGTATTTAATTTTTCTTTTGGAAAAAAGTAGAATTAAAAGGAAATTAAAAAAAAAAAATAAAAGTACTTTATTCGACTGTGTCGAATCTTATATACCCTTCACCATAGTCCCAATTCACAATGAGGACATTTCTTTCCGGACAGACGAAGTTTGTAGGTGAGAGAGAAAAAAGTAAAGTGTGTCACCCATATAGTGTCGCGCCCTTATCCACAACCTTCGTCTGTCTGGCAATAAATTTCCACATTGAAAATTGGGACTTCTATTCAAAGTCTTACAAAAACCTTAAATTCGGGAATAAACTTGTACGTGCATTTTCAATATTAAATTATTTTTATACCTTCTTATGTTAAATATTGTAATTAATATTATACATTTTCCCCTTAAATTTAAGTTTACTATTATAAAGCGGTAAAATTTTCTTTTGCAACAGCTGCTCTATGCTAAAAAGGATGTAGTAGTTAGGGTCTATGCAAAAAATTCTTAGAATTTTATTTTGATTGTTTGTGAGTACAGTGGAACCTCTCATGAACGGATGCCGAAGCGACAGTTAACTTGTGTGAAAACAAGGGCTGTGTCCTCACGACAGAACTTAAATTATATTCTTAAAAACGCTGCCGGTACCAAGTAGAAGCGTTTGTCGGAAGGTGATCCCGGTTAAAGAAGATGTGTCTGTTAAGAAAGATTACACTGTATTATTTAATGTCACTTCAAGTAATTAATTTTGTTTCGTTTAGATTTACTGCTTGAATTATGAGATTAAAAGTTGACTTGTTCAATTTAATTAACTTTTTCTAGATTATTTTTTGTTACTTAAAGGGAATAAACAATTAAAGTTGACACAAAACAAAAGTAGATTACATTTAAAACAAAGAAAATAAAGAAATTTTCATTTTAAAATCCTAAATTTTTAAACATTTTCTTTATATGTCTTGAATTTTTCTTGTGAAACTTTTAATTCATTTTCCTTTATTTTTAAAAGAATTTGAAAAAATTGCCTAATTTTTTACAAAATTGTTTTTTACTTTTAGAGTATTTTTTTTTTTTTTTTTTTTTTTTTTTTTTTTTTTTTTTTTTATTATTTTATTTCAAAATTCACAACAATTACGTGCCTCAGCGCCCAATAGGCATTTTAGAGGCGAGCTGGCATAATGGAAAAATTTAACAATAATAAAAAAATAAAAAAAAAATTAATAAATTTATATTTAACTATGTATATAAATTATAAATGAAAATAAAAAATATTATGCGTATGTATATATGTAGCAAAATAACATATTTCTAATAAAACTCAATTTAAAGTATATTTTGTAACTGGAGATCATTAGATGCAGTATCTTTGTAACATATGTATGTAGCATTAAGTCAGAATCTCTTCCAAATTTTCTAGTAAAAATTTTTTTAAACTTATTTTAAACAATGAAATTCTATTTATTGATTTTAGCGATTCCGGCAAGTTATTATATTCTCGACTACCATTGTATTCTACGCGTTGTTTTGTAGACTCCAGCCTGCAACGAGTTACTGCCAAATTGGTGTTATTCCTCACGTTATAAGCATACTGATTAATCGAGAACTTAATTGTGTGATGACCCATATTGTGCAACGATTTGAAAACATAGATCAAAAGTTGAAGCTTGTACATGCCATATATTGGCAGCACTGTTTTAGAAACATTGTTGTAAAGGGAAATAGTTGAGTACATCATAGGAAGATTAAAAACTACTTTTAGAGCTTTGTTTTGAGTACGCTGAAGGGATTTTAATTCATTAGTTCTCTTGTAGCCATACAAAATTGCCAAGTAGCTAAGGTGACTTTGAACCAACGCATTGTAGATCAAAAGCTTTGTGTTTTCATTAAATTTATTCTTAAACTTAAACAGTATACCAATAGCTGAACATATTTTTGACTTCAAGTATTGTATGTGCAAGTTCCAAGCAAGGTTACTTTGCAAATAAATTCCTAGATATTTTAAAGAAGTTACTTCCTTAATTTCAGTACCATCCACAAATACACTGAAGCTATTATCTGATCGATTATATGGCTTGAATCTCATTAATTTAGTTTTGTTAGCATTAAGAGCGAGTTTGTTTATTCTCGCAAATTCCACAATTAATGCAGCATCTTTTTCGATATAGGCTTTAGCTTCTGTCTCATATTTGAAAGGATAAAAAATGCAAATATCATCAGCATAGACAAAAAGTTTACTATTAAGACCAAGATGGATAATATCATTTAGATACAAGGTGAACAGTAAGGGACCCAAAACACTGCCCTGGGGGACACCACACTCCACTCTGCCAATAAAGCTTTTTACTTTGTTTATTTGAACAAATTGCTTACGATTTGTTAGGTAATTTCTTAAAAGTTTTAATTCTCTACCGCAAATTCCATAAAAACTGAGCTTCTTCAGCAAAATGTCATGATCTACAATATCAAAGGCTTTCGTAAAATCAAAAAATAATCCAAGAACGCCATTGCTACCTTGATCCAACCCTTTACATATGTAGTTGATAACATTTACGACAGCTTCCTCCGTCCCACACCCCTTCCTAAAGCCATACTGATAATCATGTAGTAAATTATTATTTCCTAAGTAATTCGTAATTTGATTGTGCAAAATTCGCTCAAACACATTATCAAATATAGATAATACAGCAATTGGACGATACAATTCTGTTGTAGTAGCGTTGCTGATCTTTGGGATCGGAATGACTTTATGAATTTTTAAGATGTCCGGGTAAATTCCTAAATTTATCATGTTATTAAATATGCGCATGATATAAGAAGCTAGTTCGTTTTTGCAATACTTTAGAACTTTAGGAGCAACTTCGTCATGACCACAACTTTTTTGAATTTTTAAATTTGATATAATGTTTTCCACTTCCTCACAAGTTGTGCTGTTAAATCTTAAAATACTATTATGATAGTGCAAAGTCCTAAGAGAATTAAATGAATCATTTGAAGTCAACTGAATTCGGCTCCTCAACTCCTTAACTGATTGAAGGAAGTAGTTATTTAAGGCCTCTGCTTTTTGAGAATCGCAAGTAATGAGCTCTCCATTTATATCTTTTAAACTTACGTTTCGGATTTAATCTCTTCCAAGTGCTTTATTGATAAATTTCCAACTCTTTCTTGAATCCTGCTTAAATGCATCTAAGTTGTCTTTATAATAATTGTTCATACATTCTTTGTAAGCCTTTTTAATAACACTGCCAATTCTCTTTAATCTATTATTCAAGTTAATATCATTCCGATTTTTTTTCCGTTGCTTTAAGAGTTTCTGTTTGTATTCAATAAGTTTTTGCAGGTTATAATTAATCCAAGGTGTAATTTCCTTTTTGAACACTTTCCTCCAACTTCGTTGCTTAGTTGAATTTATCACAGCATTATTAACACAAGATATAAGGGCCAACATGTCAGTTGACGGATCACCTATTTGGCATATGTTTGGTAAGTGATTCCGAATATTTTGATGAACCTGGTTATAGTCACACTGCATATAGGATACCTGAGTAAAATTTTGAATATTAACATCCAGCGCAATTCTGCAAGAAACAATATTGTGGTCCGATAAATCACATTCTATAGAGTCGATGCATAAATAGTTATGAATATTACTATATACATGGTCAATTGATGTTTTGCTATCCGGGCGTGTTATTAAATTGTGGCAATTTTGAAAATCATAATTTCGTAGAAGACACAACAGTTCTTCACTCAATTGCGCTTTCAACACATCAATATTTGAGTCACCCATAACTATACATGGACTACGGCCATAAACAGAGAACAAGTTCTCCAAAAAATCCAGAAAACTGCTTGTGCTACACTTTTGGGATCTATAAAACGCCACAAAAGTTATCGCCTTTCCCTTTACTTTTTGTTTATTTAATGTGAGGACTATATAATCAATAAAGTTTTTACTCTCACATATATTACACGTATATTGCAATTGTTCACGAATAAAAACTGAGGTTCCACCATAATTGTCCAATCTACAGCAGTGAATACTATTATACCCATAAATGTTATACAATTGAATAAGATCTTTATGAAACCAGGTTTCTTGAATTGATATAATACAAGGTAGTCGAGGAAGACTCGCAATTAAAGCTTTAAATTTATTGAATTTATCAATCGACGAAATGCTTCTGACATTAATACTAATTACATCTATATGTGAATTTGTAATTTTTTTAACATAATTTTCAAATGATTTTAAGTTAGAAAAGTATTGATTGTTTAACATAATGAAAGTTTAAAATTTAATAATGACAAAATGCAAAAAAAGAAAACATAATGTTGTAAATAAAATATAATTATAAATACTCTATTAAGGCGACAGGTAAACTTCATCATCAGGAATTTCGTGATGCGATCTACGTATCCTTGACATATTAGTTGTAGCTTCCAATAGTAGATTATCAACATCTTCCTCACATCGAATAAATTTAGGCTTTGATAGTTCACTCCTTTTTACAAAAATTTTTCCACTAGCTGCATAAACTGAGCGATAGCCAACATTTTTTAATGCTTTCGCATGGTTGAATAAACTTAAAGTTTCCCGGCTTAAAAAATCCCGGACAAATACATTCTGAGTAGTTTAATTTTCCTTAAGTTTTGGTTTGACACCCATCAATATTTCCTTTGACTTCTTAGATCTGAACTTTACAACTACAGTTTGCTTACTTTGTTTATTGGTTTTGTTATTTGGATTTTTTATAAAATAGGCATCATCAATATTTTCAGCATGTAACTTTACACCCGCATCATTTGTTAATTTTAGCACCGTATCGACCGCCGTAGATCCAGATGGCACTTCCAATCCACTAATAATACAATCATGTTTAACACGCTGATCATTTAAAAATTTTATCGAGTTTTTTAAGGTCTTCACTTCCTCCTTTAACAATTTATTTTCTTTCTGCACAACGTCTAATTTCTTCTTATTTTAATTATACTCAAAAGAGTCTAGGCACTGGAATACATTATTGCCTTCTCAAACAATTAAACTATTATCTGGTAAGACATTATTAACTGCCTGTACCTCGATTTCGAACAAAAACATACTTAGCGAACGAAATTTTCGTTCAAAATCGAGGGACAGCCAGTAAATGTTAAAATAATCCGGCATCTCACTTTCCTTGTCACTATATGTATTTTGTATTTGTAATTAAATATTTACAATTACATAATAAAACAGTTATTCATATAAACCATTGTCTTAATCTTTCTTTCCTTAGGAAAATATTTACCTCCCCTCTTCTCATTTTTCCCAACCCCTTTCAAAAATATGGGAACAATTTTCAATATTAGTCAGAGGTTAAGTTTTTAAGTCATGTAAATGCAAGAATAAGAAGAAAATCACATAAACAAAAAAACCTAAATTGAGTGGGAGGTTTAAATTTTTTGTACTTGGAAATGTCTCTCAATTAAACTAACGGTTGTACTTTCCCAACAAACATGGAAACCAGACTTTTTCTCAAACGACAAACGTTTGCAAATTTTTTGAAAATTCTCAACAAAAAGGGGATTTTTTTTATTTATTTATAAATGCATTGATTTTGAGCCTGCTTTCAAACTTTATTCTCAAATGCTTTTCATGTGGATTGTAATACAATGCGGAACATAAATGAAAAATATTTTTTTTTATTTAAAATTTTCAATTATTTCAATTAACTGTCGGCTAAACATTCGGCACCATACCTGCTGCTGAAAGATAAAATAGCTTTCTTTCCGTCCTCAAATCCTTGCAGAGACCACAAAATTGGTGCCTTTTTATCTCGAGGATAAAGGTAAAGCTTTACCGAGGTCGTACAACCAACTTATAACTTCTTTACTTTCCCATGCTTTTTTTATTCGTATTCTTAGTCATCGTCCATACTTGCAATTTTTGTTGCTGCAGTTTTTAAAATTCTGCTTTGAAATTGGAGTAGTGTCCAGATTATGAAATTCTAGGGTTGCAATTTTTGTATTTTTATCTTGTTCTTATTATATTTTGCAGAGTACATGAATCTGAGTACCCCTCCTCAATCTTTCCACCCCTCTTACCAATAAACTCAAGAATTGCTGCAACTAATATAGCAAGTCTGGACGTAACTAACTTAATCTTTGTGATTAATTTGTAACTCATAAAAAATTTATATTTTTTCACAAGAAATTATTGTTATACCCTCCACCACAATTAGTTGTGAAGAGGGTATATTAAGTTTGTCATTCCGTGTGAAACTTTTTTATTATTCATCTCAGACCCCATAAAGTGTATATATTCTGAGTCCCTGAGTAATTCTAAGTCGATTTAGCCATGTCCGTCTGTCTGTCCGTCTGTTGAAAACACGCTCACTTTCGAACAACTCAAAAGAAATGAACAAACTTGGTGCCAAATTGCTTGTAGTTGTCCTAAGCAGTTTGGGATTGAAATCCAGCAAAATCGGTTCAGTAGGATTAGAGCTATGAATCAAAATGTGGAACCACCTCCAAAAAAAATTGATAATTTTTTACAAAAAATAACATTAATGCTGGAACAAGGCATGGAATGAGATAAGATTTTGCTAAAAATTTTTTTATTTGACTGGAAATCACACTGTTAAATTTCGTGATGATCCGTCCATAATTTACCCTAAGCCCCATATAAACAATACTCCCGGAAAACAGTTAAGTACGCCTAAAACCGTAAAAAATAACGCTAGCGTAACAAAATTTGGTATGTCACAGTTTTTAAGGACTAGAAATAACACTGTGAAATTTCGTGACGATCGGTCCATAATTTACCTTAGGCCCCATATAAACCCTACTACCGGAAAACAGTTTAGTACGCCTAAAACCGTAAAAAATAATGCAATCATAACAAATTTTGGCTCGTCACAGTTTTATAGGACTATAAATGATACTGTGAAATTTCGTGAAGATCGGTACATAATTTACCCTAGGCCCCATAGAAACCCTTCTTCCGGAAAACAGTTTAGTACACCTAAAACCATAATTAATAATGCTAGCATAACAGAAATTGGTACGTCACAGTTTTAAAGGACTAGAAATGACGCTGTGCAATTTCGTGATGATCGGTCCATAATTTACCCTAGGCCCCATATAAACCCTACTACCGGAAAACAGTTTAGTCGCCTAAAACCATAATTAATAACAAACAAATCGTCACACTTTAAGATAATCATAACATTATACAGATATTACTCCTTAGACATTCGAACTGTCGGTGGAGGGTATCAAAGATTCGGCACAGCCGAATATAGCACTCTAACTTGTTTTAACTTCACTTTATTACGCCTGTCGTGGATAAAAACTGAACAGGGTTTTCTCGAAATTTTGCTCTTCAGCATTAATTTTTTAACAAATTTCGAAATTTTATTCGCTGTGGAGGTGAATTTGTAAATTCTCTTTATATGTAAAACACATTTTACTTTAATGCCCATTTTCATGCTTACATTTATCTTTCGCTTTAGCGTTGCCAAGTTAATTTTTAATTTGAGAATAACATTTGATATCAAATTGATAAAACATTGTATGTTTAAATTCAAACCATTATCAATTTGAATTCTAATGGTTTCAGAATTGGGCTTGATATCAAATGATATCTAAAATCATTTCATATCAAAGGTTTAACTTTGTGTTTGTTGGGTTCTGACAAGCCATGGCAAAGAAGAGTGCAGTGTAGAGGAGTCAAGAGAAGAAGTCGTGTCAATGTTAGTCAAACTATTTAATATAAAGCTAAAAAGTAAAAAAAAAAATTAAAAATAACTGCTGCTGTTTTGTTACTATTTCTTTTGATTATTTTTGTTTTTTTAAGTATTTATTATGTTTTGTTGTTGTATTTATTTAAGGCGGCATTTTACTTTTGATTTATTTCTTTATGTAGTAGCTACCAACATGTATTAGGTATTATTTTTTTGTCTCATTTTCTTTAATTTTATAGACCGTGTAACGTTTTACGCTTCTAAAAAGAGTTTATATGGGCATAAAGAAGTTCGAAGGGAGGGAGGAGGTTGTTTGTATGTAAATGAAAAAAAAAACTTAATGCAATATTTTTTCTAATTTGCAATTAATTAAAAAAAAACTAGATAACAAACTTATTTTTGTTTGAAAAGAAAGATTTCAAAAAAAATAAATATTAAAAGAATTGTTTAAGTACAAATTAAATAACTACAGGTAGGGACTAAGATTGGGTTTTTGAGATCGCAGGTAAACTAGGTTTAGTTAGTCTGAATTCGATTTTATTCTTTAGAGCAAATTATTTTGCTTGGATTTTGTTGTATTTACATTACAATTTTAAAAATTATGGTTTTTGGTCCATATTCGAAAATTCGAACTGACGTTCGAAAATTTCTTATACCTGCTTAAAAATTTTCTGAAACTTGTAGATACAGAAAAACTTTCTCAAAATTAATTTTTAACGATTTTTACTAAGGTCATTTCTAATTAAAAAATTGTAAAAGAAATATTTAATTTCGAAAAGGTTTTTTGCTTCTTTATTAGCAAATTATTTTGCTTCGGTTTTGTTGTACAGTAGTTTTGACTTAACTGCCTTTTGTTTACGTGCACTTTTGACTTAACTGCACAAAATTGATAATTTTTGGAATTATTCTTTATAATTCCATACAAATTCCTTTTTTAAGTGCACTTTCTATACCTGCACATTTAAGATAAATGCACAAAATTTTTGGCATTTTAAAATTATTTTCATACAAAAAATCAAAGTTAGCTGCACTTTGACTTAACTGCCCAAAATACATATTTTCTGGAATTATTCTTCAAAATCCTTTTTTAAGTGCATTTTGTATACCTGCACATTTTTCATATTTTTGGGCAGCTTTAAAATATTTTCATACAAAACATCAAAGTTAGCTGCACACATAAAAATATGTGGTGACCACTTTTTCACATAAATAAAAATATAAATCGCAAATATTTTGTTTTTTTTTACATACATTTTTATGTTCTTTGTGAAGTCTCATTGTTTTTGTTAATGTTTATTTTAAAATAATTAAACATACATACATACATCTATAAAATGATCTGTTATTTCCCAGCTAGCATAGGCTGTTTGTTAGCCGATTATGTTTAATATACAACTCCTAAAAGAATCTTCTGATGATTATCTGACTAGTAACAAAAACATCTAAATCTTTTTTTAATTTATTTTTTTTTTTTATTTACTTTTTGACACGCTCGTCTTTAAATCTTGGAATGAACCATTTGGGCCTCTGTAAGAGTCGTACAACAATTACTGAGCTACCTAAATAAGACCGTTTTTGAGGTATGAAAATGCTATTGCCAATACAATTTTAATAAAACAAACCGGCCTAAGGATCTGTAAAAAAGAATTATCCTTCAGGATGGTGTTGATTTCGCGACTTTTAGGTTTGTTTTATAGAAATTGTATGAAAATTAGAAGTTTTGGCCTGAACAATACACTTGATGCCCTTATTTATGTAGCTCATACGGCTGAGCATTTCACGAGTTGTAAAATAATACCTACATGAGTCTCATACGACTCTTGGCATGCTTTTTGAAAGACTCGTTGGATAATCTCTACATACATCATAAACGATTCCCTTTAAGATTAATATAAGCGTTTTTCGCTGCGTTATGGAAGAATCTCTCATAGGACTCAGCACTTGTTACAGTTTCTCCCGTGCGAAAAATTGTCTACCATTAAAAGATGAGCTCGTCGACGATCAGAAACACTCTTTGTGAGATTCCCAGTAGACTCCTAGACAACTGAAAGTGCTAGCTGTGTTGAGATAAAATTTAAATAAAATACTAATTTATATATTAATAAAATAATTTTTTTATTTTACTTTTTAATCAAACACTTTACTTTAGCTGCACTTTTGTGCAGGTAACCACAATCTTGTACCTGCACATTAAGGCAGGTAAATGCATTTAAGATAACTGCATTTTTGATTTACCTGCACAAAAAATCGTGCAAAGGAGATTGTGCAGCTAAGTCAAAATTACTGTATTTACATTACAATTTTAGAAATGATCGTTTTTGGTCCATATTCGAAATTCGAACTTATGCTCGAAAATTTTTTATGCCTGCTAAAAAATTTTCTGAAACTTGTAGATACAGAAACAATTGCTCAAAATTATTTTTAACGAATTTTACTAAGGACATTAATTTCTAATTAAAAAATTGTGGAAGAAATATTTAATTTCGAAAAGGTTTTTTTGCTTAATTTCATTAAGGTATCAGAACATGATTTCTAAATCATGCTCAAAAATACAAAGCTTTTTCAAAGATTTAGACTTGACAAATCTGTGGCCGTATTCTGTAATTCGCTAAAGCTAAATCTCTATCGCTTAAAATTTTTGGCTACGAATGCAGTACTGTAACGTGCATTGCTAAATTTGGCAATGCCATAACAATTTAATTCACCGCAATTTTAGCTTTTATTGTCATCACTAAAATTTTTAAATTTTGTATTCTCTAAGGCATTTTAGCGATAGAGATTTAGCTTTAGCTTAGCGAATTACGGAATACGGGTGCTGCGTAATTTATTCTTTCTACCTTAATTTATTGTTTGATCAAATTTCTAGTTAACTGCATGCTTTTTCGCCTTTAACTTAAAATTATTGCCATTTTGTTGCCCGTCGAATACTTCCTTTTATATTTGTTTAAAAAAAAGTAGTAGATTTCTTAAGAATTTTTTAGCACTTTTTTTTATAATTTATTAGTTATATGAAATTGCATTGTTGTTTTTGTGTTTGTTTAAATAACAACAAAAAGCCATAAATTATGGGTAAATTAATTTGAAAACCATCTGCGGGTGCTTAATTAGTCATTTATGTTTATTAAAATATTTATTTAATAAGATGAGTATAATTTTTTTCGTTACGGTTTGATTTGAATATAATTTTTGGAGACTTAAATACCTACAACAACAACAAATAAAAAAGTTAAGTTAAACAGGTTGTTGTTTATTAAAAAAGACACATTTGAAATGAAATAATTTATATCTTTTTTTTTTGGTTGTTGTATTTTTAAGGTTCATTTTGTCTGGGGTGTTTTTTTCTCTTTTGGATTCTTTGAATTCACTTTTAAAGTTTTGTAGGTATTTTTAAAATAAACTCATTAATTTTATGTGCTTTTTGTTGTTGTATTAAGGTTGACAATTTATTGTTTTGTGTTTTAAAGTTTTAATAAAGAAAAGGGGAATTTTTCAAGTTTTCTTTTATTGTTAAAAACTGTAATAATTTAAAGAATTATGATTTAACACATGTGGTGTGTTAATTAATATTAATATGATTTTTACCATCTATCATCTTCATTAAGAAATAGTATCTGTAAAATACATATTTATAAGAAATTCCTGAAGTTTTTAGAGTTTTATTGGGAAATTGTTATTTAAAAATTTGTTTTAAAGTCAACAATTTATAGGTTTTTGAAAAAAAAGTTTTGTTTTCCAGACTTTTGAACAAATTTTAAATTATGTTTCCATATTCAAATACAAGTAAATGGAAATATTTTTATATGTAAACTTTATTAAGACATTATAAGCATTTAATTTAATTTAAGACTTTATGCAATTTATAATGTTACCTCCCTTTTGGTTAAATGACACTTTGAAAACGAGGCCTTAATTGTTAATCTCAAAACTTGATATAAAAAAAAAAAATTTGAATGCGATTTAAACCAGTGTTCGAAAATAAACAGTACATTTTTTAACGTTCGGCTCACACGCCCAGGAACAATATCTATTTTTTTAGTGATTGTGTAGACATACACAACCCTTAATACCGTTCGCAACTATTTTCAAGAAAGAACCGAACATTACATAATGTTCGGTTCTTCGTTTAAAAACAGAACAATTGTAGTGATACTGTAGACAAACATTATATTTTAATGTTCTATAATGTTTTTTTCGTGTGTGTATTTTGTTTTTGTAAAAATGATTTTTTTACCAGCCAAAAAGGACGAACATTAACGAGCCGAACCGAACACATTGAAGTTTGTAGATTAAAAAAAAAAAAACCGAACGGAATTAAATGTTCACACCTTTTGTTGAGTTTGATAAAACAGTAATATTTTTGTGTTCGAAAGATGACTAACAGGGAAACTTTATTTTTTTTAATGATTTTCTACACAAACACTATTATCGTTTGTGTTTTCCACAAATCTACCGAACCGAACATTAAAAAACGATATTTAGTGCTTATTTTCGAACACTGATTAAAACAAATTTTGTTTTGCATTTTAAATAAATTTTTAAAAATATTTTAATTTCAGGTTATGTTAAAAAACAAACTTCTTCGAATATAAAAAAGAAATTCTCTCCTATAATCTTTAAGATTTCTATATCGAATCAGTATCGAATTTTAAAATTAAAAAAAACAAATAATTCAAAGCTGTATTGAATTTTATTGCATTTTTAAAAAGGTTTCAAAAAATAAAGGGTGTTTTTTTAGACACATAGAATCAATAGTGATAACTGTTAAACTAGCTCATACTAATGAAGTATGTTTGACACTTCTTTTCAGTATAACTTAGCAAATCACCATGCAAAGACTTACATCAAAACAACATTTAAAAATTGTGGAAATTTATTTCCAAGATTCGCAATCTGTTCTCCAAATTTATTTCGTCAAATTTGCGGTGCTCATTTCATTTGAGCAGCTTTGGATCGATTTATGTCTACATTAGCTCTTTTCGACAGAGGACTAGTATTTATCGTTCTCAGCAAATCGATATCTGCCGGTCCAAAACTTGGATAATTTTGAAGAAACTTCTTGGAAACATATGCTAAGAAACCAGCAATGATTGATTATTGAGAAGCCAACATTCGGCACCCTTTTGTCGAAATAAGAACGGGTATGCTAGAAAATATGGTTTTAAATTCAACCAACGGGCTGGCGCTCAAAAGACGCGGAGGCCGTATGCCAGAAATTATTTTTAAACATTAATTGCCGAAAACGGCAAATTTGCGGTCATTCCATTGCATTTTTTCTTTTTATTTTTAAAAAAGTATTCATAAGTTCGAATATTTAAAAATTACTTTGGCATTCGAAAAAATTCTTTGAATATCAAAAGTATTAAAATATTATGCAAATTTAAAAAAGGTGATTTGGAAAATATTCTTGAATATAGTTACATAAGGCCAAGTTCTTTCTGACAATCGCTCGATTTGAAATCGTAATACGCCAAATTTATTTTATGGTTTTTTAAACTCCTGCGTTTTGCTTCCGATCTGCCGTTGTTGCTTAAAGTTTCCTTGAGCATACTTTTGGGGTTTGAAGTCGCCAGACTTCTTGCGATTTACAGTATACCTGTTGTGCAATTTCGAGTCAAAATCGCAAATGTTAAGCGATTGTTTTTGAATTATTTTATTAAATTGAATTTGGAATTTAAATTTGTTTTTTTTTTCATATAAAAGTTTCAAAAAACAACTTAAAAGTTGTTCATAAATTCTTTAAATAAAACTTAAGTTTCTTAAAATTAAAAGTATCGTATTTAAAAACTTTTTTTGCAGTTAATTTTTAGTTGTTTCAAAACTTATATATCATATTCGAAAATTAAAATTTAAGTTCGAAAAACTTTTAAACATAGCAAAATGTTTCTTAATGTTTGTAGATACCAAAACTAAAAAAAAAATCTTAATTAAACTTTTTTTTTAAATTTCAATTTCGAATTTAAAAATTTTGGAAAAAAAAATTTTGATGAAACTTTTTTTTTTTGAAATTTGAAATTTCGAATTGAAAAATATTAATTTTCAAAAAAACTTTGGAAATTATTAAAAGTTTGTAGTTTGACCTCAAGATAACAAAGCAATAAATGTTATTCGCTGCAGTACTACCACCTTGTAAAACTAATAGATTTTCTTTACATATTGGCAGCTTTAATTTTTTTGAAATGAGCAAAAAAAACTAATTGAAAATAAATTTGTCCTGGCAAAAATTCTGTTCGAAACAAATTGGTGCATATTCTACCTTCAGACTTTATTTTAGCTTACAAGTTCTCAAATACTTGCCATTATTTTAAGCTTTTTTAAAAACTTATGGCTTTTGAATCAAGTTTTTTTTATTTCATTAACAAAATGTTTAATTTATGAGTTTTTGACAATCTGAAAATTTATGGTTTCCTTAAATAAATTCCCTTTTCGTCTAACAACTTCCCCCAATTTTCCTTATAGCGTTTGCTATAAAATAATGAATATTGCAAAATCGCTGGTGTTTTTTTCTTCTTTATGATTTTCAAAAGAACAACAGAAATCAAACTTGCATGTTGTTGATTTCCTAAAACAAAACACACACTCGCAGCTCGAAAACAATAACAACTTCATACCAATATTATAAGAAAAAAATTAAAAAAAAAAACAAGATTTCAAAAAACATTATAAAACATTTTTGTATACATGATCAAGGCATTATTGCCTGCCGCCACATTTAAAAAACAAACAGAAATTAATTATGTTTCGATACAATAAGTCTTGTTGCGCCGACGTCTCGTGTTGCTGAAATGTTTGATTTCACATGGAAAAAACAAAAATAATCAACAGACATTAAGAACTAAGAGAACGGCCATAAAACTCTTTCAGTTTATTCTAAATGAAAAACGAGTACAAATGCTTTATTCTTATGTGCCGAATCTTTGATACCCTTCACCTAACGTAATGTCACGCCTTAGACCACTTACCCGCTAACACACATTATCAGACATAATAAACAAAAAAAAAAAAAAAATAAAAAATTAAATATGTTGAGTAAATTTTTCCTTTAAAATACATTTATTTTTTTAAGCAGCAAATCATTTATGGATTTGTTATTTCTAAAAAAGAAAAAAAAACGTCAACATATTAAAAAATAAAGTATGAATAAAAATTCCCTGGAAATTTATTCCCTTTTCCCATTATTGCAATTGAATTTAAATAAGAAACATGGAACAAGGGAAAAAAGCCCCGGGGAATTTTTATTCATAATTGGGCTGAATAAAACAAAATTAGAGGCAATCGTGGGATTTTGCTCATATGTATATCAGATAATTATCGACCAATCCTGCTGAATTTGAATAGCAAAATTTAACGGAACATATAAAAGAGAAATTTAAAACAACCTAGTTTCTATTATTTCTGGGGTCTTCGGAAAACTCATTTCAAAGGACTGATAGACAGCGTTAACTGAACTTCGCTTCTCATAAGAACACGGAATATATAAAATTTATAGTATGTATCTTATATCAATATTGTAACAAGAAATTACAAACGGAATGACAACCCTATATACATCCATTCCAACTGCGGTGTAGGGTATTATGTAGAAACAAAACAAAATAAATACTTTTAAAGTTCGGCCGTTATTCGAGGCCAAATTATTGCTTTATAAATATTTATTTGTATGTATTTGTGTTAACATGTAAATGGCTGTGTGTGTTTGTGTTTCTGAATCTGTATCTTTGAAATAATTGAGTAAAATGTTGGTATTGCCTTTTTTGCTTTTTCTTATTTTAACAATAATATTTGTTGTGACTCTGTGCGTTCGTTTACACAATTGGGTGTTGTTGTTGCTTAAATTGGGCTGTTGCTGTTGTTGGCCGGTTCTTATGCGTTACTGCAATATTTTAAAGAAAAGATTGCCTGCCTCTACTTTCAAATCAAATGTTGCTCGTTAAGCGAAAAAACATTCCCGGAGTATTGCAACAGCAACGCAGCATACAGCACAAAGAAAGATGTGAAACAACAAAAATAACATTAATATTAATATACAGATATATGAAGTATGTACATATGGTACATACAAACATACATGTGCATGTTTATCTTTTAATTTTCATTCTTATTTCATATGAAATGTAATACAACATAGCGATACAGGAAACTTAAAATAGCAAAAAAGCATCTTTGAGACGTCACAAAAAAAAAGAAAAACAAATTTCTGAATAAAATTTACTACAAAATTTGTTAAATATTCAATAAAAAATTAAACAGAAATTGATTTATTTCAAAATGTTATTTAAACATTTTAAAATTTTAATGCTTTCATAAAAAGAGTTGTAGGTGTTTTGAAACAAGAAATTTTTGAAAGTGGTCTTGAATGCTTATGAGTTTAAGGAAAAAAAAAAATATATATATTCGAAAACTATAGGTTTCTCTATAGAGTGCCATTAACGTTACGGTCCGATGGAACACACGAGGTTTCCAACTAGCTTCTTTTAAACCTTTGCTTTATAAAAAAAATTAAAAAGTTTCAACTTGAGCAGCCGTTCCTAAACAAGAGCGGAAGGCGGCACGTTTTCTTCGGCTAAGCTTTTACGCAGATGTGCCATACCTAAACAAGCGCGTAAACGTTGTGTCACGAACAGTAGTGCTAACATTCTGCTTTACTTCAACCCACATAATAGAAATTAAAAATGGAGATAAAACCTTTAGAATGACCATGAATAGCTAAATTGCCAATATTTATTAACAAAAGTGGCCAACTTAACTGTAAAACGCTGTGTCAAAATCGGATTTTCCAATTGCAAAGTATGAACGCCGCGCTATTCAGGGATGGATGCTTCATACGAATTATATGGTTATGACAATTTTTGACAACGAGAACATGCGTGCCAGCTTTTGTATGTAAATGCTGACATTAAAAATTACATAAGGTTATTTTTTTGAAAACTCGAACTTAAATTTAAAATAAAAGTTATTTTTTTAAATTCATTTATTTTGGAAAATATTTAAAACAAATACATATTCATTTTATTTGAAAATTGATTTTGAATTCAAAATTGTTTTAAGGGTAGAATAATTTTAGAACAAAAAATTGCAAAAAAAAAAAAAAAAAAAAAAAATATAAATTTTTTCATCCGGAAGTTCATTCTGAAATCTGAAATTTTCATAAAAATGTTCTTAATTTGTATTGTTTATTCAAAGTAGTTTGAAAAACACACTTTTTTTACATGTTCGAAAATTCGAACTTAAGTTCGAAATTTTTTAAAATATGTTTTCTTTTTTATTAGAGCTTAAAGATACAGAAAAAATATAAAAATATTTTACCGACATCATTTTCATACGTTTTTTTAATTTCGAATATTTAAATTTTTACAAAAGTATCGAAATTTTTGATAAAACTTTCGAAATTTTGCAGTATCTCGGGGAAAAAATTATATTTCAGCTATTGTGTATTGCATTTGGATTTGGGCTTTAAAAAGTATGATTTTAAGTCATAATCGAAAATTCGAAGTTAAGTTGGAAAAATTGTTAGTTCCTTCAAAAAATTTGAAAAATTCTTTTTTTATATAATTTTTTTTTCTAATTTAAATTTTTAATTTTAATATTTATGTTTAAGAGTTTTTATTAATTTTGAATTTTTTTTTTATTTTTTTTTTGCAGATTTCACTTTCGATTTTGGGTAAGTTCATTAAAAAATTTTTTTTTTAACATTAAATTTTTAACTTTTAAAGATATTTTTCTCCTGTTGCTTGGTGTTTGAAGTTAAGGATTTTTGTTGGTTTTTTTTTTGAGTTCTTTTTTTGTATTTGTTAGCAGTTGCCCTTTCTTATTTTTGCTTAATTTAAATTAATGTTGTTGTTTTAAGATCTAAAAGATTTTTAGTTTTTGATATTTTTTTTTATAAAATTAAGTTTTTGTTGCCTTTAGAATGATTTTAATTAGCCTGACAATTTCTTTAGTTGTCGCTTTATAAACAACAAACTATCTGTAGTTGTTTTTAAAATAATTTTGTTTTTTTTTTAAGAGATGGCTGCTGATGATGTCGAAGTTTTTTTTCTTATTTTTATTTTAAATTTGTTTCTTCGAAAGGGAGACAACGTGACTTTTTGGTAGATGCAGATGAAAATTATACAGAATTGTTGTGGTTTCTTTTTAGGATTTTTGTGTTTTTGTTCGAATGTTCGAATTGCTAAGGGGTTAAATACTTTTAGATTGATATCTTTCAAGTTCATTAGTTAAACATGGTATGGCCCGGCATGATATATTGGTTGTCTTGTTTTTTCTTTAAACATTAAATCATTAAATGATTTAAGTTTCCTTAAGAAAATTCGAAGTTTGTTATTTGTTTTTTCTTAAAACAAATAAAACAAAAAGAAAGATTCGAATAACATTTTTTCTAGAAAACAAAATTTATTGTATATAAACTATATTTCAAATCTTATTACTGCAGATATGACATCATTTCTATTGAAGCTTGTAACAATCTAGATTTTAAACTGCCTCCTACACGCTTAGGAAAACTATTTTAATTTTAATCTTACTTTTAAGACCCTGAAATTTCCCCTACAAATTTTCTTACTTAAATAATTATTTAAAAAAAAACAATCTTTTACAACCTACTACCGTTTTTTCGGCATTAAACAAAACTACATTTGTTATAATTATAAACTAAAAACATTTTAGCTGCTTATTTCTATATCTTTAACTAAAAGTTCTGTATGTTTTATAGCATTTGGATCTCAATATCTATCACACAATCTATCTATCTAACATTTAACGACAACTAAAAGCGCAATCACAATTTCCACACATTTGCTTGTCTAGATTAATATTTTATTTATTATTAAAGAAAATAAATAATCTATAAAAAAATACACAAACACACTTTCAATACACATAAAACTATAACTACCTAAACACTATTATAATTTTTATCTATTGAAACTAATATGGACAAAGGCAACAAAAAAAATTAATTAAACAATACAAACGATTAAATGATTTATAGGTAACTAATTTCTAGGGGAACATGAATAAACAGATGAGAGAAAATAAAACAAAATAAATGTTAGCAGAAGCAAGAGAAAGCTAAAAACATAAAATATTTTTGCTTTAAAAACTCCTAAAATAAGTTTAAAAAAACATTTTGAAACTGAATTTACAATAAAAAAAAAAAAAAAATGGCAGCTCTGCTGAAAGTAGCACAGGGCAATTGTTATTTAAAGCACTTTTGAAAAATAAACCTTGTATACTGTTTTTTAGTGAACGGCACGGTGGTGATATGAAAAACACAAACGCTATACCAGAGATTAAAATAAACATTATATACTGTACCTTAGTGTTATGTACGGTAAAAATATGGAAAACACAAACGCTTCTGGTGTTTGTCTGGTAAATACCTTAACAAACGTTTTTCTGTTTGTGATCTTCGTACACAATAAAAATACTGTACTAATCCAACTCAAGAAAGATGAGAATTTTTTGATTTTTTGAAAAAAACTCAAACTTCGTTGTGTTCAGTTCATTACACTAATGTTCGTTCGTTTCTGTTGTGCTCGGCGCCCTTTGGCTGGTAAAGATAACAACAGTTATTTAAAAAAAACAAAACACAAATGTGTTTCAACAACAACAAAAAAAAGCTAACAAATTTTTTTTAACAAAAACCAAACATGTACACAATACCTACACACACACACATGCTATTCGTGCAAATTGCCTAGCAACAACAATACCAGTTTGAAGCGTTGCTAAAAAAATAAAACACTATAGAAAATTAAAATATAATGTATTTCTGCAGAACCGCTACAATTGTACTGTTTTACTACGGAACCAGAACACTACATACAGCCCAATTATGAATAAAAATTCCCCGGGAGTTTTCTCCCTTTTCCCATTTTTCCTATGTTAATTCAATTGTAAAAATGGGAAAAGGGAAAAAACTCCCGGGGAATTTTTATTTATAATTGGGCTGATAATGTTTGTTATTTCGTGAAAATAGTTAAAAACAATATTAAGGCTTGCGTACTAATACACAAACACTACCCAATAAATATCGTTTCTAGGCGTGTGTACCGTACTGTACGTCCCTGCAAATATCATTAGACTACTTGATCCATTTAAGATAAAATGGGCTACTTACAAAATGGTCCAATATAGTGCAATCACGTACCATGTCATTGTTAAAAAAGAGCTTGTTGTAAAACGTACTGTACGACATGTTTTCGCTTTTAAACGATTTCATAACTAATCCTCTTTAGTATACTAGGAGTATGTGTAAAAAGTTTTAAAACTACTCCGTTGTAATGCAAAGCTGGGTTATTTGGTCCAGCCATAGGACATCCTAATGTTAAATAGACCATTGATATCGTTTCTGGGTGTCTGTACTGTACTGTACTCTAAATAATGTTAGATTAATTTTCGAACACTGGCCACTGGACTGGTCTATGAAGTCCCATGTCCATGTTAAGAACTGAAGTATTAGCATTTAATTTAAAAATTTTAAAAACTTTTTTTGTTGATATTTTGAGAATCTAAAATCTAAATACACAGGCCTGCATAGTTTGAAAAAAAAAGTGGAAACTGTTATCAACTTTTATAAACAAAGATTATTTCGCCCACTTATAACGTCTCGAATATGACGAAAAACTTTCTTAAACTTTAAGCGTAGATATCGCTGATGTGATTGAGGAATTCTGAGTACAGATTCGGGTTCAGCGCAACTCAAACCTTTAGAAACCATTAGAAAAGTATACTCTGGCCAATGGGTTAAATACTGATTGAAATTTATCCTACCCCCTATAAAGTATATACTATATTCTGAATAATTATGATAAAAGTTCAAATCCTGTTGACCGTCTGTCCGTCTCTCCGTGTGTATGTTGAAATGGGTTTTCCGAAGACCCCAGTTATGATGGGGACTAGGTTGTTATCAGAGATGTAAATAATCATTCATTTTTGATTTTAATTCATTACGAATTAGCTAAATTTTGAATTAATTCTTTTCACACAAAAAATGAATTGAATGAAATTTGAGTCAATGAATTGGTAAAATGAATTGCAATTCATTTCCAATTCATTTGAATTGAATTGACTTTGAATTAATTTAAATGAGTTAGAAAAAATGAATTGTAATTCATTTCCAATTCATTTGAATTGATTTTGAAAAAAGACTACTGTAAGTAAATGTGAAGAAGCATTACTCGCGATTTGCTATCCAATTCATTTTGTTATATCAGACAGCATTACACTCATTTCGGATATCACCTTGTACGAGATAATCGTCGAAAGGCGTAGAAAATAATAAGAATAAGGCAGAATGTGACTTGAAATAGTAGGGAGCTGCGAAAATCCTATCAGCATGAGCATTAACTCATTTGAATTAATTCAAAATCAATTCAAAAGAATTGGAAATGAATTGCAATCCATTTTTTCTTACTCATTTCAATTAATTTAAAGTCAATTCAATTTAAATGAATTGGAAATGAATTGCAATTCATTTTACCAATTCATTTTAATTAAAAATGAATTGCAATTTATTGACTCAAATTTTATTCAATTCATTTTTTTGTGTGAAAAGAATTAATTCAAAATATGCTAATTCAGTGCATGAATGATTCGCGAATTAATTAAAAAATGAATGATTCATTTACATCTCTGTTGTTTTTTATATTTAGGTCACATATACTCTGTTGAAGTTTGCTAAATGATTGAGAATGAGCAAATAACCACGAATGACTCTAATCTTATCTCCAAACCCTTTAAAGTATATCGTCGCAGGAATTAAAGAACGCTGTAACTGGCAAAACATAAAATGTTCACCAGAACCAAAAAACCTGTATGAAAGAAAGTAGAAAAAAAGTTCATATCACAAAAACTTTACAACTTAGGAACATGATTTTAAAAACTTATTTTTATGTCTTCTCGCTTTATGTATTGGCTCTAAACATTTCCTCACAAGTCTATTATTCCCGGTGATTCTGGGGCTTACAGCAAACGATTTTTTTTTGCGTAAGTTAATTTTCTTTCATCATACAAATTTGGGACGGAGGCCAATCGACGCAGTTTTTTATGCAAAAAAACGTGTTTTTGATTTTTAGTCAGTCTTTATGAAGAGCGACGTTAATTTAACGATGTCTGTCTGTCCGTCGAAATTGGTTTTCCGAAGACCCCAGTTATGATGGCGACTAAGTTGTTATATATTTATGTCACATATAGTCCAAAATTGGTTGCTATTGAAATACCGCCTGATCGGTCCACAAATAGCTAAGATATGAACAAAAACCACGACTGCCTGGTTTGTCTGGAGAACGGCAAGAGCCAAAGTTTCCAAATTAGGTACTAGTATCTTGGTAACCAATACACAACATCCAACCTATTGATTAATTTATATCTGAAGTACGGTAATGGTATATAAGATTCGGCAAGTGAATGGTATATAAGATTCGGCAAGACTGGTAACATTGATTTATTTCTATTTCTTTAATGTTTTTTAAAAATATTTTCAAGATTTATCATAAAAACGAGACCTTTATTTGCTATTTTTTTTTTGGTTATTTATCCATTAACCGATATTTTTAAAATATTTTTTTTTTGTTTAACAAATTTTTGTATCGGGTGATTTTTTAGCTTTATCTTTTTGGCAACACTGGTTTAAACAGCTGACGCACGTCTCGTGTTTTGTTTCACTGTCAAACATCTTCAGTTTGGTCTATAATTTAACCATGAATCGTCTTACAATCGAACAACGCTTGCAAACTATTGAATTTTATTATCAAAATGCGTGCTCTGTTAAGAAAGTTCATCGCGCGCTTCTTGTGTTCAGCGACGAAGCTCATTTTTGGGTACGTTAATAAGCAGAATTGTCGATTTTGGAGTGAAGATCAGCCAGAAGCATTGTAAGAGCTACCAATGCATCCAGAAAAAGTCACAGCTTGGTGCGGTTTATGGGCTGGCGGCATCATTGGACCGTACTTCTTCAAAGATGATGCTAATCGTAACGTAACTGTGAATGGTGAGCACTACCGTGAGATGATATCCAACTTTTTTTACCCAAAATGCAAGAGCTTGTCTTGCTTGACATGTGGTTTCAACAAGACGGTGCCACATGACACACAGCACGCTTAACAATGGACTTATTGAGAGGCGAGTTCGGTGAACATTTTATTTCACGTTCGGGACCGGTCAATTGGCCGCCTAGATCGTGCGATTTAATGCCTTTAGACTATTTTTTGTGGGGTTATGTTAAAGCTTATGTCTATACACACATGCCCGCTTCAATTGACGCATTGGAAGACAACATTGAAGCATTTATTCATGAGATACCGGCCGAAATGTTGGAAAGAGTATGCCAAAATTGGACTAAGCGGATGAAACATTTGAGGCGCAGTCACGGTCAACATTTGCATGAAATAATCTTCAAACATTAAATTAGATGGACCGTACTATCGATTCAAATAAAGATTTCATGCATTTTTCTGAATTTTATGTGTTGTTTTTTTTAAACTTTCCTATAACTCTTAAAAAATCACCCGATATTAACCATTTAACAATTTTTTGTAAATAAATTTTTTTTTTGCAAGATAATGATATTTTTTAAAGATGTTGGTTGTCTTAAAACAATTAAGGAGAAGCTTGGATTTCTGTTTGCTTTTAAGTTTGCGTGTTTTTTGAAAAGATCAACAGCTAATTACCAAAATATTTTTGTTTTTTAGTCAATAATAAATAATAGACTTTGTAAATGAGTAATTTGATTTGTGTTAGGAAAATAAATGAGACATGTTCAAAGTTATACGAAATAAATATTTAGACAAATTTTATTCAAAATGTGTACTTAACGGTCTAAAAACAAAATCGTTGAAATTTAACGATTTTTTTTATATTTGTTTTTTTGTACAAGTTTTTCTTAATCTTTTGCTTTTTAATTCGGTTTTTTTTTTAAAGAATTTTGGTTAAAGTGTTGTAGTCCCTAGTGATGATTGATGAATAACAATAATTTTTTACATTTTTTTATGTTTAAACAAGATTCATTTCGTTACCTAACGCACTTAAAAGAAGTTAAACGTTGGTACAAAAAAAAAAAATAATTAAAATTCATAAGTGTATATATTTTTGAAAAAAAAAAACAAAAAAATTCAAAAGAAGTAGTTAAACATGGCTCGTTATCATGTGGTTAAATACAAAAAGCAGCAGAACAAGGCTTAAATACTTGGACAAGCAGTTAAGATAAACATTTTCAAAAACCAAACACACTTAAAGGGAAATAAACTGGTTTTTGGAATAAATTAAATAAAAACAAAAACAAGTAAAAATCCTATACAAAACCTAAAGTAAAAAAGTTATTGGCTCTTAAGCCAGAAAAAATAAAAATTAATCAAATAAAACTATGATTTAAAATGTGTTTTAACACAAATTTTGATAAAAGTTTTAGATAACCAGAAATTTAAAAAACAAAAATAACATACTTTAAAAATCTAAAAAAAAAAAATACACAAAAACAAATCTTTTAAATCTAAAAAGATTTTTAAAATAAAATTTTCGGATAACCAGAAAATAAAAATAAAATACATTTAAACTCAAAAAAAAAAAAAAAAAAATCTTTTGAAAGGATAAGAAAGTCAAGAAGGTTGAGCCCTTCCATATAATACCCTATACACAGTATTAATCGACAAATTTTTCGTTAAATTTGGGACCGATAACAAAAAAAAAAAAAAAATATGTTACGAAGTTAAAAGTGACTGGTTTTCTTACAAAAACCAATTTTCATTGATTGTATTTATCGCGGGGGCTTATGTTCCATTCTAAAACAATGTTAAAAGTTGGCGTTTCCCTTCTCAAATATGTTGCACAAATAAATCGAGGCATAACCGCAAAAAAAGCTTAAGTAACACCATTTTCCATTTTCGTTTTTTTTTAATAAACGACTTTATTGGCAACACTTGCATCATCTCCTAAAATGTCATGGTCACATAAGGAACCGTTACGATTTTATAGCAAAAACAATTTTATCTCAAGCAACAATATTCATACAAAATTTTTATGAAATAAAATAAAAAAAACCCTCTCCTGTAAAATTTTGTTTTTGTCACTTTAGCTTTTTTTGCGGTAATGACTCGAAATGGTAAATATATTTCATATCTAATCCCCAGCAATATTTCAGGGTTAGATAATACCCTTCTTGGGAGCTGCCTAATATATAAAGGTTCTTATATAAATGGATTTTAGAGAGCGTGATTATATATTGCTTATGATCAGTTTTGCACCTCCCAGGCCACAGTATCAATTATAGCAGTTATCGTCATCAAATTTTAATACACTCATAGAAAAATGCATATTCATATTGATGATGGCCTAACATCAGAATTGTAACATAAATGTTATTACAAATGGCACCAATGAGGCAAAAGTTGACATCAATCCAATGACGAACATCATCATAAAATTTTGTCAAAATTTATGCGTCATCTATGCTATGACAGCAGTGACATCAATTTGATGCCGCATTTTCAAAGGAGAATGATAACGAAAACCATATCGGGTATGCAATTGGTGTCTTATAACTGAGAGTCCTTCTGAAAAACAAAGGTCGGAATACAACATAATCTAAACAAACATGTGATGAGGGTAAATAAATAATAATATTCTCTCACTTTGACTTCAGTGAATCCCATTGACTGAATTAAATGACAGTTTGTCATTAAATTGAGTCTAAGGAGTCCTTTCTCCGATGTTACTGTGTCATCGCACTGTCATTCTTTATTAAACTAACTCCGATTCGTCATTTCTGTGATGCCAATGTGTCGTGACATCAAAATGCTGAAAAGTGTGATGGGGTCAAAAACGAAGACACTTGCCATAGTACTAAGGTCTAAGCACATCACAACGTTATGACGCCTTACCAAACAGTGTACCAACATTTATAAGGATGTTATGGCATTTAAAACTATTTTGGAGAGTAATATTGTACGGGAGCTGTGGTCAAATATATATCGACCGATTCCAATAAAATTGTGTGAGATTATAAGGTAGCGAAATAATATTTTTGGACCAAATTTAATTTAAATATGTACCAACTTAATAATATGAATTATGTGCACAGCGATTCTATTCCATAAAGGAGTCTATATGGGACCTATGCGAAATTATGAACCAATTCTCACCATTTGGTCCTTGTGACAATTTGAAAATATGTTTAAAATTTTATCAAATTATCTCCAGAATTGCCACCTGTACTTTGCGCACAAGGTTTGTTCATATGGACAGCCAGCCAGCCGAAAAAAAAAACGGACATACATAGTTCGACCGATTCAGAAAGTGATTCCGAGTCGATCGGTATACTAAAATTTCGAAGTCTTGCGTAAATATTTTTACGTAAAAGACCCTCTCCACGTATTGTATAATTTAAGTTATTTAGTATTAAAATTTAGTTTTAAGAATATAAAACTTATTATTGTAAAACAATTTTAAAATTTCAAAAAAAAAAATTTAAATTTGGAATATCTTTTTTCAAGCGTTTTGCTTGTTTTTATTTTTCGTTTTCTCCTTTTTAATTCACCTTTAAAAAGTATCACTTTACATGCAAATTCTTTTTTTTTATTGCATACCAGATTAACCCGGTGCGCTTCGCCACACCAAAAGATAATGTACTAAAAGTGTAACGTCTACTTTCCGAAAAACCAGCCCATGTTTTAGCAAAAGTTAATTATTTATAACCAAACTATTTGTACTTAATTTAGAAACTTTCACTGCTATAAAGATATAAGGAACTTTATATTATACGAAATTTTGATGCTATTTCTATTACCACTCTCCAGATAAATTTAATGCCTTTGGATATTTAAATATTTATAGCCTACTAGCTTAACCCGGTGCGCTTCGCTTTACTGCTTTAACCACTTTATCGCTTGAGAGATATTTAATATATGCATCCTATGGAAGGTATTTCCCCCTGCGCCTACCCGCTTTACTTTTATTTTCAAATGTGAAGTATACCACAAGAGTGACTTCTACAAAGTTTGAACATTCTAACCATAACAGTTTTTAAGATATCCGATATTAAACATTGGCGTTCTATGGGGGGTAACACTTCCCCCGCTGCTATTTTGTTTCAATTTTGGGGCTCAGAAGATCCTACAACCAAGAGTTCAACAAATTGCTTGTAGCGGCTCTTATTAATATTTCTATCTATGAGGGGAACTGCTCCTCCTCTGTCCACCCCGCCCATTACTATATTGAAATTTAAAGTTTGCTATAATAGTAGCTTTAACCACGTTTGAAGACTCTCCCTTTAATAGTTCTTCAGTTGAGCAATATTTAATATATGCATCCTATGGCAGGTATTTCCCCCCCTGCGCCTACCCGCTTTATTTTAATTTCCAAAAGTGTAGTATACCATAAGAGTGACTTCTACAAAGTTTGAACATTCTCACTATAACAGTTCTTTAGATATGCGATATTAAACATTGGCGTCCTATGGAGGAACCACTTCCCCCGCTGCTACTTTATTTCAATTTTGGGGCTCAGAAGATTTTACTACCAAAAGTTCAACAAAATGCGTGAAGCGGCTCTTAATATATGCGATATTTATTATTGGCATCCAATGGGGGTACCAATTCCCCTGCCCCTATCGAAAAAATAAATAGCCTATTTTATTTTTAAGGAAATCAGTTCAGTAGCTTAGGAGTCTATAAGCCAACATACAAACAAACAAACAAACAAACAAACAAACAAACATACAAACATTTTTCATTTTTATATTTATAGCCTATGTTAGCCGCCGGGTCGTCAGGAAACCTGCAGTAGTTTAAGAGACTATAGGAAACTAACAAATAAACTTCAGGACGTTCAATTTTATAGTTTAGGAGTTTATAGGGAACAAACAAACATACAAACAAACTTATTTTCTTTTATATACACACCTATATGCAGATAAATATCGGTTTTTGTTTCTGCTAACGAATGTCTTTTTAGTTTTAATTTTTTGTTTTCCAATTCCTTGATTTTTAAACACATGCTGGTTTTTCGCTAAACGAGTAAAAAATCCTCATCTTTTTAAAACGCACACCATTGAATCAGTAAAAAGGAAAAAAGCTGATGCTAAATAAGAGAAGACAGATATAAGTACAGAAAGCAGGCCGGGGGAAAAAAATTAAAGGAGTGAATTGAATTAACAAAATTAAAAATTTTATTCATATTAAAAATACACAGAAAAAATATCTCAAGAAAATTTTTAACAACACAGTTTGTTAGAAATATAATTTTTGTTCAACAAACTTTTTGTTTGATTCAATGAAAAAATTTATCAAATATACACTTTGCAAAATAGCACTCAATAAAACATATTTAATAATGAAATATTTAAATATTTCTTGATATTCAATAAAACAAATATTTGAATCAACGTTAAAACAGTATTTTTACAACTCTTGTCCATTTTATAATAGTTCATAATTCTCATTCGCTTAACAGTTTTATTTGGTTGAATATCTTTAGTTTTGCCAAAGTCTTTAGAAAAAGGTTTCCTGATGATCTGGCTTAAGCAACCAGCGAAATGCACATAGGAACTAGCTTATCCACCCATAATAAATTTTTGTGTATTTATTTAAAAAGGGAAAAATTTGGGAATCAAGCACGTCATCATTAACAAATAAAGATTCGATAAACATTTTATTTGATTTATTCAACATTTCCAAAAATTTATTTTAACAAATCACGCAACATTTTGTTGAAAAAAATTATTTTGGGCAACAACTTTTTTTATTGATTCAATAAACTTGGTTGTTGACTAAAAATTCAATAACTATACCTACAAACTTTTTTTTTATCAATAATGCAAAAATCGTCATTGCAGAAAATTTAAAAATTTTTTTTATCCAATATGCGATTTTCGTTTTCAAATATGAAAATTATTTTTTTCTGTGTATGAAAGACTTCAAACTTCAGAATATTAAAAACTATTCCTTAAGAAAATTTTATATTTACTTTTAACTCTAATGGACATACAAAAAATTCTCTAACATTTTTCAGCAATTAAAGCATTAATCAGCAATAAAATTAGTTATAATTAAAAGTGTAATCAAGTGAATTAAAAATGTTATCAAGTTAATTAAAAATTTAATCAAGTGAATTAAACGTTAAATCAAGTAAATTAAACGTTTAATTGATACTATTAATTTGTTTACTGGTGAACAATTGATTAATTTTGTAATTCATATCAAAACATTTTTTTATTCAAATAATTTTTTTTCTTCTGTGAAATCAAAAAGTCGTCAAAATAGTAAAGTTTAAAAAAAAATTAGCAAATTATTTGAATATTGTAAAGTTGATGCAAATTTCCAATTTTCATTAAAGATATTGCCTATCCGGGTTCACACTATGAAAGTTTTCTTTTAGAAAGTCCGAATTTAGTGGGGAGAACGCCGAGAAGAATATCGTGTACTCTTGCCTACTCACCAATAAACTCAGACATTCTGAAAGAAAACGTTCATAGCGTGCACCCAGTCTAATAAAAAAAATTTGTGTCTGCTTTTTGAAACAAAATGTAAAAATTTTTTTAAAAACTTGAATTAAAATTTTTTTTTTTTTTTGAATTTCTATATTTGAGTGAATCCATGTCAAACCATTAAGTCGTTCTGCATCATCACCTCCGATTTGAATGAAATTCAACACAAATGTTGAATGTTATTGGACTTTAACAAAACATAAATTTTCAGACCCCAGATTCTTTCGGCTTCCGAAATATGACGTCATAAAAGATGTGAAAAATGTGACAAAAACTCAAAAGTCTCCTTACAAAAGGGGATAGAACTCTTGAACTACGCAAGATAATTTATTTTTTTTTGGTATCGTTTTAAAGGTGAAAGGGCACCCTTTAAAATTATATGCATATTGTGTTTTTCTAAGAAAAGGTCAAAGGTAAATTTTTGGGGTCTTGAGTTCAAAGGTCCATATCTAGAAAAGTATATTTTTTAAAATTCTTAAAAAAATATATGTTAAGTATTATACCCTCTTCAACATTTGCAGAAAATTTAAAGGTGGAGACTCGATTGGTGTCAGAGTTATATAGCAGAACGTGATTCTAAGTATGTTTTGTGTTCAAAAATCCCTTGTTGTTCTTGTATTTTAATTATTTTTTTCAGTATATCTGGAGAACGGCAAGAGCCAAAGTTTCCAAATTTAGTACACAAATTTAAGTTATCAATACACACCATCCCACAAAATGTGGTCGGGATTGGAGAAGTGGGCGTGGTACCTCCCGTACAAGAAATATCAAAAATTGTATAAAAACCTGAATCTTTGGACTGTCATATGACCTATGGTTACGCCGTATATATCAAAAGATCGGAAATCTTTAGTAGAAAATATTCTCTGAAAAACTCGGAAAAATCGGTTCAGATACAAAAAATTTTTGATATTTTTTTAAACATTTTTCACATCTTTTATGACGTCATAGTTCGGATGCCGAAAGAATGTGGGGTCTGAAATTTATGTTTTGTTAAAGTCCAATTACATATAACATTTGTGTTGAATTTCATTCAAATCGGAGGTGCTGATGCCGAAAATGCCATTTTTTCGTGATGGTTTGACGTGTTTTAACTAATTTAAAAAAAAAATTCCACTAGGCTTTCAAATATTCAAATATATCCTTTTTAAATTTTTTGCATATTTCCTCAAAGTTTACATCATTTCCTCCTTAAAATAAACTCTTATTTCCTCTTTTAATAAGAACTTCCGTTTACGCCATTTTAATTTAATGAATAATTTAAGTTAAAGAGAAAAAAATTATTACCATACAGGGGTGTTCTGGAAATCGTAAACGCAAAACGCAAGAATTTTAAACGTCGTTTTTTATTAAGATTTCTGTAATAAAAGAATTTAATGTTGAATATTTTACAAATAATTCTCTATTAAACAGAATTTTATAAAAAAAATACATTAAAAGTGTATTAAAAACAACTTCCGAATTCTAGCGTTTTGCGTTTTCGATCTCCAGAACATCTCTGTTAGTTATTTTGTTTACATCTGTTAAGGCCATCTCTTTTTTTTCAAAGCATAAAGCTATTTACTTTTGTGCTTGATGTTGTTTTATTTGCGCAGTAGTGTTGCCAAACTTACATTTTATTTAATGGAGGAATTTCCGTTATAGAAATTTTTAAAATGAGAGACAATGTACGCGGAAAGGAAAAACAGATTGTTTACCCGAGTAATTTATTCAATTTGTTGACATCATTTCCTTAAAAAAGGAACTTCCGTTAAAGCCATTTTCTAATCATAAAGACCTTAGAAAGCAAATTACATTTTTAATCAGAGATAGTTTGAATATAAAGAGTTTCTTTGTTCTTCTAATCAGCGCGTCAATCGTTTTCTATCTGTCAAAAAGTTCGATGCGCATACAACATATAAAGAGCTAATTGCGCTTTATGGAAACTACGATTTTAACAGCCCGTTAAGCAGTAAAGTTTGTAACTATAATTAAAAAGTAGTAGCAAAATAGTTATTTTAAGGTCGATATAGCGGTTTTATTCCCATTTGACTCTAAGACATAATTGAGGTTCAATGTCGTTAATGTGCGGAATTTTCTCATCTTTTAGCTCTGAATTGTTCTTTCTTTATAAACGTACACGACGTGAGATAACCCGGCCATTAAATTTTTCGCGCAAAATAGCCATTGTTTCGTGGGCTGTGTGGAAAGTGGCACCATCCTGTTGGAACCGCATATAGTGTCCAGGTCCATATCTTCAATTTCTGGCCACAACAAGTCCTTTATCATCTCGCGATAGCGGACACCATTGACGGCAAATGCATAACCGATCTCATTTTCGAAAAAGTACGGCCCGCTGACACCGCCAGCCCATAAACCGCAACAAACAGTCAATCTTTGTGGATGCATTGGCTTTTCGACTATCACTTGTGGATTCTTTCTCTTTTGCCTAAATGTGGCATGTTAACGGAATCCACTGAGGTGAAAGTAGGGATTGCTGTCCGGTTTTAACCGAAATCGAAACCGCGGTTTTAAATGCATAATAACCGAAACCGAAAACCGACAAAAAAAAGAAAAGAATTAAAGAAATTGCAAATTATTCATAATACTGGAACTTCATTTACAATAACTTTATACATAACAGCTTGCAATGTATTTCAAAATTCTTAAAATTCAAACTCAGAAGAACAAATTTTACCTTTTCAACTCTTAAGTAGACATCTAATTTGTGTTGCACAAACTACCACCTAGGCCTGGCTGGAACCACTAGTATTTTGTATGGAGTTTTTGAAAAAACTCACTCACAGAATTCTTATGTGTTGCGTAGCTTTTTGATACGTTTAATTTTGATTTTATTATCTGCAGTACATATATAATAGGGCAGTGCCTACCCAGGCCCAAGTGGATACAATACGCACAAAATTTTCATTTGGCCAATTGCAACGCCCACGGTGGTTACACTTGTTTTTCTTATTTTCTTGTAAAAACCCCTTTGATTGAGGAAAACATAAAGTTTCGTTCTGATACACTTTATAATTATATAAAAAAACTGGAAAAAAGTAAAAAAAAAATGCCTGGCCAGGCCCAGGTAAACCAGGTACAGGTATACAAGGGTTGATAAGAGTACCTGCATTGAAACAAATAAAAAAATATGTATGTTTATTAGCGTGACCGTTAGTTGTATGGAGAACTTTTTTTTTTGATTTCTTATATTCTCCCACCCCAAATCGGTTCAGTTTTATGTAAAAAAAAATACAAAAAAATTTCGTAGCGGTAAGTTGTGTTTTAGGGGGGGCGTCGGCCCCTCAAAGTTTGCCATCAAGCCATTTATTCAAATGTAATTTGTTTGCATATGACTATCTCTTAAAAACAACATTTTACAAGAACATGGTATATGGCAATATTTTAGCTCTTCTTCTTCAAAGTTTGAAATTTTGGCCATACAGGTGTTCTTTCACATCCATGTAACTTATTACCAATTTTTTTTTTTTTTGCCAAGTTGTAAATTTAAAAAAAAAATTTTAAAAAATTCAAAAAAAAACAAAAAAATTTTTTTTAAAGATTGATCAAATAGCTATCTAAGCTGCTTGGGACAAATTTTGCTAACCCCAATTGGTAATAAGTTACATGGATGTGAAAGAACACCTATATGGCCAAAATTTCAAACTTTGACCCCCCCAAACTCAGAAACTTTTTGACCGATCTTGTTGAAAATTTGTGTCTGAACTATTATTCAATGGGACTAACGGTGGTGCAAATTTCATCCAAATCGAAAGATTTCGATTTCAAAATTAGTTCACTTGACATTAAATCCCTCTTTTATATATATAAAACGTATATAAAATGTTTGGAATTTTGTTGTTATTTTCTTAATTATTTTCTTAAATATTAATTTTAGCAAAAAACTTTCTTCGAGGCTATTGTTGTTGACTAGAAGAGCTAAAATATTGCCATATATCATGTTCTTGTAAAATGTTGTTTTTAAGAGATAGTCATATGCAAACAAATTACATTTGAATAAATGGCTTGATGGCAAACTTTGAGGGGCGGACGCCCCCCCTAAAACACAACTTATCGCTACGAAATTTTTTTGTATTTTTTTTTACATAAAACTGAACCGATTTGGGGGGGGAGAATATAAGAAATAAAAAAAAAAAAGAAAATAACGGCCACCCTAATGTTTATATATGAAGATTAGCTTTGATATTTTCAAAACCGAAACCGAACCGAAACCGACCGGTTTTTATCATTTAAAAACCGAAACCGCGGTTTTACATTTTTACGGTTTTTAGCAAACTCTAGGTGAAAGTGTGCGTCGTCGTTCAAGACGAAATGCATTTTGATTTTAACGCCCATTTTCGTAAAAAGCATCAACAATCTTAACAGGGCGCTCAATTGTGGAATTTGTCAAACACTGAAACCAAGAAATGCCAAATTAACCTGACGTAAAGGAGTGACTTGCAAGCATCGTGTATAACACTCTTTATAAGTATTTTTTTAAAGTTTCCATGCAGAATATTGGTTTAAATGGATATTTTATAAAATTTTCTCTTGTATTTTTTTTTTCATAACTGTCTGTTTTTCTAGATTTTATAAGTCTGTTAAACTTCATTTTAGTTTTCTTTCCTTTAAATTCCTGTTTTTTTCTTCTTCCTTTTATTATATTTTTACTTCGTGCAGGTTTTAAGTGCTAAACGAGAGTGGAAAATAAATGTGTTGTTCTTGTTGCTGCTCTTGACTCCCGCTGTTTTTGATTTCTTGCTTTTTTGTGTGTGTCCTTCTTCTTTTAATTTTATGACATGTTATTGTTGTTGTCGTTTTGGTTTCAAATTCCTTTATTAAAACAGGTGATCTGTGTTTATACCTGGAATTTGTATAACTTTTTCTTCTTTTTGTTTGTTTGTGTTTTCATCAGTGTGTGTCTGTTATTTGACTTTATCACTATCTTAACTTTGAGATCTGTTTTGTAACTGAAATCAAACCATAAATTATAATTTAAAACAAAAAAAAAAAAAAATTTTTTTTTATAAGCAGGCCTGTGGTGTGTCCATTGAAATGTATTTTAAAAAAGGTGACAATACGCCTTTTCTGTTTAAGTTTTAAAGATATATTTTTTTGTTGGTTAATTTTTTTTCTTTTCAAGGAATCTATTTAGAAATATTTTTCTTTAAACTTAAAGAAATTTGAGAAGTTTGTTTTAAATTAGAAGAAATAAGACACTTGTTGCCTTGAAATTTTTTAAAGTTTAAGATTTTTTCTAAGAAGTTTTTTTTTGAAATTTGAAGAGGTTTTTTTTTTGAAGTTTAACCTTTTTTCTAATATTTAGCACTTAAATATTTATTTTTTATTATTTATTTAACAAATTGCTTCAAAAAATCCATTAAGATCTAAAATGTTTTTTTTTTTGGAATCAGATTTAAACAAATGTAATTCTTTTTTGAAAATTAAATAAATAAATTTAACAAATAAATAAAATAAAAAAATCCCTCTGTTAAGAATTCTTGCAAATTAATTCCCGTCGCAACACCTTACGGCATTCTTAAACAGATATTTCCAGGTATTATTTTCAGAGTGCTAAAAGGAGATGGAGCAGACTGAGCACATGCTGAATAGTTAGGTTATACTTTACCAGGTTCAACTAGAACCGTTCATCACAATTAGGTAAATACAACGGAAAAGATATTTCAAGACTGATATCGGTGTTAACCAGGCATAAGGTTACAGGAAAATATGCAGCGGAGTTTAAGGCAATCATATCGGAAATATCGATGATCTTAACAATGTTGATCTGATCAGATTTTTATGTGACTAATGACTAGTCTTTGATTTTTAACATTTATAGAATCAGAAGAACTGGTTCTGTCTGTAAGGGTTCTTCGAGCAAAAAATTTGAATCTTTAGTCGTCAAATGCCGATCAAAGAGCGTTCACACATTAGACTAATTTTTAAGCGAACAATTTTTGCTCACACACTGTAGTAAAAATATCTGGCATAAAATGTGTACGTGTACAAAACTTTGTATTTATTAGTGCTTTTTGCATTCATTTGTTTTTGAAAATGTGCATGTATTGGTTTTGTGCTGCTTGTGAGGCAGTGTGACCACAACTAAAAAAAAATTGGATGCTAAATGGGGCTAAAAACAATGCTAAAAATAAAATTTGAAAATGCTAAAAAAATGCTAAATTTTCTTAAATAATTGTACCATTTTAATGAATGAATTATACATTAATTTACCTGAAAATATTATATTTCTCTAAAATAAAATGCAAGTTTATATAAAAAAAACTTATATACATACATAGATTTATTTAATAAAAACAATTCAGTAGTTTGACAAAAGTTTGCGATGTTTTAACCAAAAAAAACAAAAGGCCATATCTTCAAAAGATTACATGATAAACGCTTAAAGCCCTAACCTACTGTTTGCATAATGTGCTTAAGTTGGCTTAAGCAAATGTGCGAAAACATGTAAATCATATGAGGCAAACCATTTTGAACTTAAAGAACATTTTTGTTAAGTTATATGAAGCTGTCATTTGCTTAAGCAAAGTGCGAAGCTGATCGCACATTCCGTACGGAATCAAATGTTTTTTGATTTTGTTTTTTAAATACATTTGTGAGACTTCTTGTTAATTTTTGACAGTAGGTTAAGCAAGGCTATGCATATTATGGTTGGGCCTTTAGGTTTTACAAGAAAAGTAGAAGAAAACTAAAACGCCACATACATATTTAAGTTAATTGAGACCTCGTGAACACGAAAAACGCTGTAATTTTTTTTCCTAAGTACCGTTTTTAGATAACGGTACTTTTGTGTTTTTCGGTGTATGGTCCCACTCAAACCCTTGTGGAGCCCAACCAAAAAGTCATCAATTTGGTTCATCAATTCGTATGCATTCAGCTTTTGCAATTGCTGTTCCAACATCGTAATTTCTTCTGTAATTTTTTTTTTTTTTGGTGTGTTCAGGGTTGCTAATTATTATACATTTTTATAAACGTTAACAAAATACAATTATAGAGATTATCAGAAGTGATAAGTTATATTGTGAAATAGCAATATATAAAATTTTTAAGATTAGAAAATGCTAAATAATGGTAAAAAAATATTACAAAAATGCTGAAAATAATGCTAAATGCTATTTGAAAAATTCGCTGCTAAATCAAAATAAATAATGCTAAATTTAGCAGTGAAAATGCTAAAAGGGTCACACTGTTGTGAGGGTTTGAAGCCGGTTGAAACTTTACGCCAACGAAAAACAATTCCCTTCACCTCGCTTGCCTGCAAACTGCCATTTTACGCCAGCATAATTAGTCTAGTGTGTGATGGCTCAATGACCGGAAAGATGTTCGGTTGATTCTTCGTCAATATTCCAAGCGCCCTTGTTATAAAAATAAATTGGTTTCTAAACAGAGGTCTGGGCAATTAAACGGTCGTCGAGTCCATCTATAATGGGTTAGACTTTTTATGTATAGTTTCATCAAGCCGCCTTTGATAAGCTTTGAGATTAAATTTATTTGCGATAAGTTGCCTGCTTACTCTTCGAGAGTGGAAGACCTTTTCACCTATTAAACCGTTATGATTTAAAGTGGTGCCTGCATGCAGTAGTCAGTGCCAGGAACCAATTAAGGAGTAGCCATTTAATTTCTTGCTATCTCCTCCAAAGACATCCACCATTCTTAAACAATTCTCGATGTGATAGAAACATTCTCCAGGGATCTTATGAACGATTTACCGTCAGTGACAATGTGGTTACCCTGCCAGAGAGCTTCTTATACTAAATGTAAGTCGCGGCTATGTACATATATGCCATAAGGTAGGTTTGAACAACACTGCAATAGTTTGGCAGCCTACGCGGTGTTATCTTACCCAACTATTCGGAGTGAAACTGACACCATATTGGGTCTCCGACCCACTAGTGTATGCCTGTTCCACATCTGCTTACAGCTGTAGGTAGAATTTAGATCTTCATGTTTGTAAAGCTTTGGTTCCTTCTCTTAATACCAATAACAACAATTTTTCTTTTAGTATATTTTTTCTGTTCAAAAACTCTCTTTATCAATTTGTAATTTTTTCTATAACCCCTCAGTCTTGTTTTCAAAATATTATATCGGCTAAATAAACAATAATTTTTGATTCCAACTGAATTCACAACAAATCACAAATTCTGTATTGATAACGTTTTTTTTTAACATTTCCCCAATTAATATGAACACAGGTAGAGATAGAAAAAGTAATCGCAAACTAAGAACAAAGCAAACGGAAGGTTGTCAGATAAACTGTCAGTAAAGAAAAAGAGTAAATAATGTTGGAAATATTGGAAAAAGCATTGAACGTACTCACACGTTTAAGTACTAACAAATGTTTAAAGATAAGAAATCATATCTGTTTTTTGTTTTTATTTACTACCACAGATTCTTGCAACCGTCATAAAAAAAAAATCAACAAGTAATAAATTTTTCTTTCTAATTTAGTTTTATTTTTTAACATTTTTGGTGAAAAAGTCTTTTTAGAAGTTTCAAAAAAAGATTTAGGTTAATTTGATATGAAATAATGTTTAAAATGATTTTTTTTTTTGTTTCAAGAACATAACAAATTAAATTTCGAAAAAGAAAAACTAAAATCCCGACACTTGACAAACCAAAAACATAACAATTCAAATTTAATGTCACTTTTAATTGAGGAAAATGTTAAATTTATTAAAAAAAAGCTAAATTAAAATAAAAAAAAACTATAAAAACTATATGTAAAATTTGTTAGATCATCTTAATCTAATAATGACTTGTTATAAAATCGTTAAACTAAGCTGAATATAGAAAAAAACTTAGTTAACTGGAGTTTAGCTAAACTTGGTTAAATTAAGTTTAAGTAAATTAAGGTTGAAATTAGATTTTTAGAAGCGATTTTAAATATAAAAATGGCCTAGAAAATAGATTCAAAGGCAAAATCAAGCAAGAAATAGAGACCCAAAGAAGTAAAATGCTAAAAAATCAATCATTTTACACAAAAAACTATTTGATTAAAAAAAAAAATATTCAAGTTTTTTTTTTTTTTAATAAAAAATAGTGTAACAAAGAGTGAAATAAATTTGCATATTTTCTTTCCATTGTGGCTTTAATTGAGATTAAGAAATTGGCAGGCGTAATTTTGAATTCAAATGATTTTCAAAAGATTTTTGTGTTAAACATTAATTTATTTAAACTAAAGCAATTTAAACATTATTCATTTCTAAATAAAATATACATTTTCGAACTGTTTCTAAGCAATGCACAATAAACTGGGTTTAAAGCTAAACTTGCTATAAAAGAGTTTAAGGCAAACGAGCACAAGTTTAGGTTGACTTCAGCCACGGGAAATAAAATTAAATAAGATGATTTGCCTAAAATCAGTCAAACTTGCTTAAACGTGTAAAAAATTGCACAAAAAGTTATGGTATTCCACAATTATGTTTTGGCACATAATTAAAATTTAAAAAAGGAGAAGAAAAATTAAACAAAACCCCATTGAACCAGAGTTTAGTAAAACTAGCTTAAAACAATTTTTGAAAAATTAATAAAAAATTTAGATTAAAAGAAACTAGGGAGACTTATATGAAATAACATGAAATTAATTTAAGATAATTAAACTTTTTTAAATACGTTAAACTTGGCTTTAAAAAGGCAAGAAATTTAAATGATTTTATTTGTTTCCCTAATTAAAATTAATAACAAGTTAGAAAATAACAGAAAACTAAGTTAACCAAGGTTTAGTTAAACTCGGTTAAACGAAGTTTAAGTAAAAAGATTAGAAATTTTGGTTAATTTAACCAATGTTGTTTAAAATGTATATATTTTTTGTTAACTTTAAGCAAGAAAATATTAAGAATTGTGGAATGTTGGTATGTTTTAATGTCTTTAAAAGTAGTTTTTGAGACTAATTTTATAACTAAATTATTGTTTTAAATCTTATTTTATATTTTATGCAAAACTTTTTTAAAAAGAGAAACTACAGTTAAATTGTTGCTTGCAACTGACTAGTTTAAGCTAAAATAAGTGGGCATTTTATGAGGATTTATATTATTTTATTTTTAAAGAATTGCAAATTTAGGCATTTCTTGGCATACATTTAATAAATTTATTACAATTAAAAAAAAAAAAATTTTTTTTTAATAGAATTTACGTTGTTTAAACTTGATCTATTAAAAAAACAGTATTTTCTATATTTGAATCTAAGTTTTGTTTTATTTTGTATTTAAAAAGGATTTTTTGTTGTTGATGTTTTCTGATTTTAACAAAAAATATTATAAAAAAACCACAAAAAAAAATTTACAAACCTGTCCAAAAAAAAAAACTTAACTATTTAACAAGATGTCTAAACAAGAAAAAGGTGTCACGTTACGCATAATTTATGGGCCCAATTTAAAAAAAAAAAATTAAAGAGAAGAAAAAACTTTAAAAAACTATAATTTTTCAAGCCACAAATTTACTTTTAAAACTAAAAAACAAAAATGTTTCTTGGTTTCTGGTTTCTTTCAAAGAAAATATGATGATAGAGAGGGACAGAGACAGAGGGAGCCTTCTTACATGCAACATGTTGTATCTAGTAACCCTTTTTCTTGGCTGCTTTGAATTTCCTAAGAATAAACATGTAATTAAAATCTTGTTGTGCTATAATTTCTAATAATTTATAGACAAAAAAAAGAAAAATATCATCATACGATTGTCTTAAAGATAATGATCGTAGAAGTAACAAGATCTTAAATAAGATAAATTATAGAACATAACTGAAATGTTTTAAAAGAAAAACTTAAATGACAAGAGACATAAATTTTGTGTCCTACATAAACAAACTAACGAAGCAAATATGCAGGTAGAAAATAAAGAAAGGCTTGGGTGGACTAGTATTAGAAAGTTTGCGACATGTTCTTATTTAGTACGTAAGTAACGTATGGTGTCTTAAAACAAAGACAATTTATAAAAAAAATAGTTAAAATGTATGTCTACATACTTAAAAATAGTAAAATTCAGTTTATTTTTTGTAATAAGAATTCAAATAAAAGCAAAAACTTTAAAAAACATAGTTAACTGGAGTTTAGTTAATCTTCGTTTAAACGAGTTTAAGGTAAAATAAGTCAAGTTTAGCAAACTTTAGAATAAAAGGAATGCAAAAAATTAAATTTTGGTTCAATTTATTGACTTTAGATAAGCTAAATGAGGTTTTTTGGAATTAAAAATTAAATAAAAGGCAAAACTTTAAAAGCCCATATTTAACTGGAGTTTAGCTAATCCTCGTTGAAACGAGTTTAGGGGAAAATAAGTTAAGTTAAGCCAAGTTTTGAACATTAAGTTGACAACACATGCAATTTTAATTTAATTAATTTACTTTATCTTAAATAAAATAGATTTTATTATGTGGAAATATGTAAAAGCACTCTATTAAATAAGTTTGCCAAACGAAGCTGGAAATGTTTTAAAACAACCGGTTAACTGTGATTTAGTTAGACTTACTTGAAATGAATTTTAGCAAAAAAAAAAAAAAACATTAAGTTAAGCAAACTTTGAAAATTTTTTCAAAACTATTTCAAAAATATTAGTTAAATTAAACAAAACTTGATCTTGGTTTAAACAGGTTTAGTGCAAAAAGCATATATTTTCAGCTAAATTAATCAGCTTTAAAGTAAACTGAAACGAACGTCGAAAGCTAGTTAACTAAAGTTTAGTTAACTTGATTTGGATTAAAATAGTTTTAAAAATGAAAATTAGAAAAAAAATCTATTACCAATTGAAACAATCAAGAAAATGTCAAATATAAGCCTAAAAGCATTGACCTAAACTAAGACACAATTAACTAAGATAAGCCTTTAGAAAATCTTGATTACAACATATTACATTTTAGCTTAATAAATAAACTTTCATTTTAATTCGAATGTGTATTCTAAGTCAAATTACAATTTTTAAAAACTTTATTGTATTCAAACGCCATTTAATTGTTTTTATAACTAACAAATTGCAATCACATTCTTAAGTTTAATAGTTAAAATTTAAAGTTGAAAGAAACCGTCAAAAAATAGATAACGATGGCTTAGTTAAACCTTAATACAACGAGTTTAAGAAAAATTAACTTTATTTCATAACAAATTAAGACAATTTAAGACAAGATTATCATCTAGTTTAATGGAATTCAAAATTGGCAAAACGTAAAAACTTTATAACGCAATAAACTTAAAAACCGTTAAAAAATAAACTCAAGTTTAGCTAAACCAGTTAAAAAAACTTAAGTAAAATTAACCTCAATTTAGTAAATTTTAAGGCGTTTATGACTTTATAAAAAAAAAAAGCAGAGTTAATAAAACTCATGCAATAGTTACATATTTATTGAGGCTTAATTTTCTAAAATCTTGAAAACGTTAATTTTAAAAATTTTATTTAATTTTAAAATTTCATAAAACGCAATATTTTAAGAGGAGCCCCCGTAAGAAGTGGAGATAGGGGCCGGTAGGTCTAGAGAAAATGTTAAGGACAACTCGCCTCTAAAATGCCTTCAAGGCGCTTCAAGGCCTTACATTGTAATGAATATTTTTGAAAAATAAGTGAATTTGTATAAAAAAAAGAAAGGGTAGGAATGTAAGAAATAAATGATTGAGATGAAAAATTAAGTGGAGTTGGTCATACATTTGACACATCTAGGGGCAGCCTAGGCACTGCAGGCGCCAAATTTAAGAATTTTAATTAACCGCAATATTTGTATGGGAGTCCCCTTAAGGAGTGGAGATTAAGGGCAAGTATGTTTTGAGAAAATGTTAGGGGCAAAAAACTAATTGCGGTCAGTTATACATTTTATTCCCCTAGGGGCGACTCCTTTATGGGACTTTTTCTTAAATATATTTCTAGTCTGCATTGAAAGTTTTGTATGGGAGCCCCCTTAAGGAATGGTGAGAGCGGGCGGGTGTGTTAGAAATTATTGATTAGATGAAAAATAAAGTGGGGTTGGTCATATTTTTTGACCCATCTAGGAGCATCCTTTTTATATAACGCCATCTGTCTTCAAATTGTTTTTTAGGAGAGAGGAAAAAATAGTGCTCATCATGCCTTTTGTAAGCAGGTTTGTAAGGGAGCATTGTGCTTCTCTCTCTTACAAAACTGCTTACCGGTAATCTCCATTCAGAACGGAAATTCAAAATAATTTGGCAATCTTAAAAAAACGTAGTTAACTAGAGTTCTGTTGAACTCGGTTCAGTTGTGTTTTATTAACAAAAATCTTTGAAATTTTACTTAAAAAGATAAAAGAAATTTAAAACTAATTGGTAATCATTTAAAAACCTAGTTAACTACAGATTGCTTAATCTCGGTTTAGATAAATTTTAGGTATTTTAATTTCAACAAATAAGTTTTCAAACCTGTCAAGGCTAAACTAACTATGTAAAACATACATTTTTGTAAGAGAATTAAACTTTGTTTAAAGATTTTCATATTTTGTATTGAATTTAAGGAATACTTTTATTAATTGTGTTAAAAAATCTAGTTAATTCAGACTTTTTAAATGTGTTTTATCAATTTTCAAATTTATTTAAGTTTTGGGTTTTTTTTGTTGACATACCTTTTAATTTTGTGCTTTTATTGTTTTTAATCCAATTTTGTAAATCCTAATATTTGTTTCTGTGTAGTTTTTGTTGCAGGTTAATCCAAATATTTTGAATTTTCTTGTTGGTTTTTCAGATGTTTAAATAGAAATTTCAAATATTATTTTCGGTTTAAGAAGTTTTTTTTTTAATTGAAATTTTGGCACGATTCACTTTAAACATTCTTAAGATTTTTTTTTGAAATAGATTAAGAAAAAAATCAAAGAAGTTTTAGAAAAATAAAACAAATTAGCGTTTATTTTTTAGACAAAAAGAATTTTTCTTTAAGAAAAATGGCACTTAGTTAAAATGCTAGAAATTATTTTTTTAAAAAACATTGCTTTTTGTTGATTATAAAATGAAGTTTTGCTGTTTGAAGTAAATAATCCTTCCAAAACTTGTTTTCGGTTTTTTGTTGTTTTTTTTATATTTTGTTTTGTTTCTGTTTCAAATTTTACTCCACCATTGATTGGGCTGGAGAGCGTAAATGACAAAATCGTGTCACACTTTTTTTTATTTCGTAAATTTCGATTACCAAAAGCCACCACCAAAAATAAATCACTTATTTTTAGAATAAAAGGAACTATTTTATTACTTAATTTTGTTTACAGCCAAATTCAAAACAAATTCGTATAATTTACATTTTTGATAATTTTTTTTTTTTTTTTGGAAAATTTGTAATAAATTAAAATGTTTTTTAAACATTTGTTTGTGTGTTTTTTTTTCAATTAAAAAATTATAAAAAAATCCATAGTATGAAATAAACGTTTTTTAGACATTTCCGTTAAACACCACCAGGCTACACGATCGCTCGTTAAAAACTGAACTGAACTAAATTATAGAAGAATATTTTTCCCTCATATGCCTTTAAAAAAAAAATCATGCTGTTTTTAGCTCTTTTTCTTGCTCTCAACTTTTTTCTTTAGTTTTATTTTCAATACTCTTAATGCATAAACACCACCGCCAACAACAATACAAATAACAATTCGTGAAAAAACCTGATATAGAAAACAAAGTACAGGGTGGCGCATAAGTAGCGTGATGATTTAATAAGTGAATAAATTTTTTGTTTGTGTGTTTTTTTCAGAATTTACTTTGAAAAACTTGTCAGATTTATGATGGACAAAGACTCAACACAGAACAAAAAACCAAAGTTGTTTACTTTTTATTTTGAAAGCCAGTATTCGACAATTCAGACACAAAGATCATATCGAAAAATGAGCGATGGGTCCCATTTTTACCTCAATGGTTACGTGAATAAACAAAATGGCAGAATATGGGGCGCCTTAAATCCAGGGGCTAATTATTGCGTTCGTTATCCATCGTAATTCCCATTTAAATTATGTTGTAATTTCGATCGTTTGGCCCCAAGAATAATTGTTGAGCATTTGTTGTACTCACTTTGATGCACATATTTTGTTTTGGAACATATTTTTTCGAAAACGACGAACCAGTTGCGGTTAATGTGAATGGGATTCCAATAATTGAAAATATCTTAAGGCCCGAGGTAGAGAACAATGCAGAATTATGGTTTCAACAAGATGGAGGCACAGCTTGTCCAACTATGGCTATCGTGCGCGAAATTTTGGCGATCGAATAATATATAATTTAAACTGACCACCTAGTTCGCCCCTTTCAACCAGCTCCCGATTTTTGCCGTTGGGGAAACCTAAAGGTTAAAGTATATGCCAATAAGCCAAGAACCATGCCACAGCTTAAGGCAAATGTCCGCGAAGAAGTGAGGACGCTGGGACTTGAAGTTCTAAGAAAAGTTATGGGGCATGCTTTGAAAAAAGAAAAATATTTATTCAAATCGAAATGCGAAGAAACATATTTCCAAAATATAGTCTGAATTTTAATTAATGCCAACGTTAAATAAAACCAAAATGAAAAAAGTTATTCATTAAATAAATCATAATGTAACTTATGCGCCACCCTGTACATTTTATTAGTATCTTTTGGTTTCGAAAAGAAACAACTTCAAATTTACAATATAACAAGCTTACACAGATACACAAAAACATACACACAGCTACACTAATACACTCTCCCTATTAATCACGCAACAAAAACACCAATAAATGAAAAAATAAACTCAATCATTGTTACTCTTTTAGGGTGAGTTGTTGTTGTTGTTGCGATATTGGAAAAACATGTGTCTTGTTTAAATTAAACTACTTCGGATCAGAGATGGGAAATCATAATACATTTATAATACACTTTGTTGGCAATTGTGGTACTACCAAGACTTATTTGGTACAATTAACCGTTTGCAATTTGTATCGAAAAAAAAAATTGTTTTATAAATAATTTGCTGTTATACCCTTCACTAAAAGTAAAAAGGAGTACAGGTACACAGAAAAAATTATTTTTCAAATTCAAACAAAAAATTTGTAGAATCAAACAATTTTTTGTCTGAAATCGGCCCTATAAACAAATTCGTATATTCAAACAATTTATTTGCGTTTTGTTTATTGAAAAAAAAATAGATTTTAAAACATGATTGTTTATTCAAAAAAACACCGATTTTTTCAAACAAATAATTTAACTGAATCAAACAAAAATTTTACTGAAATTCATATAAATTTCAAACAAATAATTTTGCTGAATCAAACAAAAAAGTTTTTACGCAAACAATGACGCGCACACAAGCAAGGACTTTTGGAGAAGATGAAGCAGAGCAGAGCGACCGGCTGGCTTTGAACGAAGTCTTATTTATACACACAATGTTTTTTTTCTTCATCACTCACTGTTGCTGCATCCTTTCCTTTGCTAATGAAGAAGAAATGTAACCAAACACGGCGGCAGACCGACTCGATATGTTTTTCGTCATCTGGTTCCCGAAACCCGTACGTTTGTTCGTAAAACACGTTTTTCCTCAAGAGCCCATCCTTATGTGGTCGATTGGCAGGTGAATCGTACAACGCATTACAGAGAGAATTCGTTTTTTTCCCGGACAGTTCGTATGTGGAATAACCTTCCTGCAGAAGTCTTCCCTCTCACTTACAACATGATTAAGTTCAAATCGAATGTTCACAAACACTACTCCCTCTATCCTCTATCCTCCTTCCCACAACCTATTTTCCTAGTTCCAACACAATGCAATGCATTGGTAGGGGTCATCCCCTGAGTGCTGGTCCTAACAGAAAAAAAGTAAACAGTTTAAAAAAAATTGAATACGGGATTTTGTTTTTGTTAACCAACTTTGAAACCAGCCAAAAATTTATTTTGTTTCTTATAATGTTGTTTTAAAAGAGTGAAACGTTTTTTTAACCGCTATTGTTTTTGTTGTTTTTTACTACTATTTTATCATCTTTCTTATTGTTGTACTTTTTTAAAGCGTACAAAATAAGACTGCATGTGATTTTTGTTGTAGTTCTTATATTTCACATAAAGAAGTGCTGCTTACGATCAAATAAAAAAGTGCAAAAAAACGACAACATTAAGGAGCGTTAAATATTTCATACAAAATTATGAAAACTTGAAACCAATAACACGTATATGTATTATATTTTTTAATAGTTGTCAACATTTTTGTTGGTTAAATATAAATCAAACAGAAATATTAATTGAATCAGTAAAAAAAATTGTAGAAATCAAAAAAAATTTCAAACAAGCGTTTGTTTGAAAATAATTCGGCAATAATTTTTTCTGTGTATGTGAAAAATATTAACATGGAAATATGCCCATGAGTGTGAAACAACGTATATACACAGGTAGCAATTTTAATCCACGATTTGGTACACTCGCCCCTTGTTTATGAGCTGGAGCTATCTTACCTCCGTTGCTTTTACATAGAAATATGCTAGCAGCATCTGTTAGGTAACAAGCCTAGGTATAGTCCTCCATCAAGCCAAACTCTCCCACAAGTGGTAAAAAATCATCCTTCTTGTGGCATTTTTAGGATACCATACTGCGGCTTTGAGTTTGAACCACAACCACGAAGTTTAGGCGCAATAGCGACTATAACATTGAATGATTAAATATTAAAAATTAATCAAATCGGTTAATTATTTCACCCATTCAAGTGTCCTGCCGAGTTTAGGGGTTTGGTACAGAAGGGTCGACCTGGTATTTCATCTAACCTCCATACAGATAGGCTCCCGGAATAAGGATTTTGGTACGCAAGTGCCCATACCATATGATCTAGGTAAAATTTGGCTTTTAAGTACAATGTGATTAAAGGAATATAGATTTGACATAGCCGTATATTTCACTGGTTTTTATCCAAAATTTATATTATAAAATAAGCAAACTAAACCTCTCCTAGTTAAAAATCAAATCAGCACGAAAATAAATCTTACAAAATAATATACGTCAAATGTGCTGGAAGTGATAAGGAATCCAATTCTTAAAATACAGCACTAGCGGGTGTAATACTTCCTAGGCAAATCTCTCAAAATTCTTTACGAGTGAAGTTATACCAACAGAATCAATCTAAATCAGCGGTTCAAGCGGTTTTTATTTGTCTAAAATTATATGCTCATTAAAAATGTATGAAGCGCTGCGTTAACGGTTTACAATTGGAAAATCCAATTTTGACAGAGCGTTAGGTAGTGAGTGCAGTTGGCTACTATTGTTAAAAATAGAAGCAATTTAGCTTTTTCTAGGTCAATCTAGCGGTTTTATCTCTATCTTTTATTTAAATTTTTTTTTTGGCTGGTATGTAAGTTAGTTTGTTTCTCCCTCTCTTTCCCTTTCTATTCAAGTTATTTTTTATGCTTAAAAACATAAGTAAAACAAAATCAAAAAAGTCATTTTCCATCCCTGCCACAGATGTATTACAACAAAATAATTATTCTCGCAAAAAACAGGGAAGAGCACAAAATCTCTCTCAGTATTACAAAGAATTTACAAATACCTAGAGTTTTTTTGTTCAAAATTTTTTCAGCAAGAGCATGTTTATAAAAAAAAAGCTCTGCTAAAACTAATTTTTCTTACTAAAATTCAAGTTCCTGTGTTTGCATTTTGTTTGATTCAACATTTCTCTAGCATGCAAGAAATTTTCTTTGAAATTTAACTCACCTTTGGTATGCAATTGTTGCTGATTTGGCTGGTTTGATTAGATATTGCACAACTATCACCTGCAAAGAAACGAAATAAGAGAATTAGATAAATGTTTTTATTTTTTCTTTAAACTTATCGCATTTCAAAAAAAAATCTAGGAAAAGTTTCAAATAACTCTTAATGAAATTACTCAAATCTTAAAAATTTTATTGAGAGATAAACAAAAAAAAAAAATAATATTATTATCATTGAAATCTGTGTCTTAAATTACAAAATTTATATAAAAATTTAAAAAATCTTTATCTAATTTTTCAAAATTTCAAAAATTAATCCGGAAAATTTTTTTTCCAGTCTCCTATTTCCTGAGATAATCTAACAAAATTGAAACAGTAGCTCTCAAGAGTGGCACTGGTTGACAATAATCAATTAAAATTTATAAATCTGAAAGCCGGTAACCTTAAAATTACATTTGGCTTAAACAAAAATTTAGTGTGTTTAAAATTGAAAAAAAAAACAATTTGAAATTCTAAAAAAATTAAGTTAACCAGAGTTAAGTTAAGCTTGACCTTATTTAGTTGTCATAAAATTTAGAAGAATTCAATATAAAAATATACATGGTAAGAAGCAAATTAAGCTTTAGTAAACCAAACCCAGTTAATGTAAGTTTAACTGAAATAATGCAAGTTACACTAAATTAGTCTTAAAAATAAAAAGATAAAAATATTGCTAAATAAAAAACAGGCATCTAACTAAAGTTAATGATAAATTTCGTTAAAACAAGTAAAATAATTAGCCCGTGAGTAGGGATGAAACGATACGAGTAAATACAAGTACATATTCGATACTTTTATATAAGTACCAAGTATTTTTGTAATCGATACTTAGCAACCTATTACCAAGTAGTATCGGTAAAAAAATACTCGGTATCGGTAAAGTAATTGTTTCACTTTGGTATTGAAATAAATCTTAAATGTTTGATTATTTTCCAAAGCTGGAGCACCAGTAATGGTATCAATAAACCGTTTGACCAGTAAACACCTATAAACTACATGCCGTGTAGGTTCATTTCCTCAATTTCTGGCTACAGGAAGTCCGTTATCATGTCGCGATAGCGAACACCATTCACGGTAATTGCTTGGCCGACCTCATTTTCGAAGAAGTACGGCCCGATAACACTGCCAGCCGCAGAATTAAGTGGGCGAGCATGCACATATGTATGTTTTCCCATTACCTACAGACCCGGTTTGCTGAAATTTGCGAATAATTCTCCTGATTGTGAAAACATTTGGTCGATTATGCTGGCCAAAAAAATCACGATGTGCACGAAATGCATGTTGATTGAACGCCTATTTTCGAAAAAGGCTTTAACAATCTTAACGAGCTGCTTAATTTTGTACCTATCAATGGTAGAAGTTCTTAAATACTGAAACAAAGAAAGGTCAATTTAAGTTGTGCAAAAAACTTGACTTTAAGGTCACTCACAATTATCGTGGATTATGGTTTAACCACCCTTTATTATATATTTATCAATTTAAAAATAAAATACATATTTACATTGAAAATAAATTCATGGCAACATTGTTCATTTCTGGAATAAAATGTAAATAAAAGGTTGTTACCCTGAACGTTCTATAAATTTTTGTTTTCTAAGATAAAAAAAATTTTTCGAAAAGAAATTGATAAGTGGTCTAAAACTTTACACTTTTTGTTTTGCACAAAAATTCTAATAGGTCGTAGTTAGGGTTGCCAGACGGCCTGGATTGACCATTTTTATTTATTTATTTATTTACTTGAGTTTTTTAAGCCCTTAGGGGCCAATAAACCAGAAAAAATATAACAAGTGGCATATATCTATATAGCATAAATTAAATTTGTCCAGTAAAAAAACTTTATTTAATTTAAAAAATATATATTTTGTCGACAAACATTCCTATTAATGAGATAGAGGTCCAGTTTTTCAAAAATGCGATAAAAATAACGTACAAACTTATATAAATTGATCTCGTTTGTTAGTCATGCCATCTAGCAATACTTTTTGTGCATGCACTTGAGGTATTTCTGATAATCTTTATTCACAAGAATCCATTCATATGACCGAATAAAGGCTACAATTTTAATAATACTAAATTTTGATGAAAGTTGCAAAATGTTTCAAACATTTTTGCTTACAACTAAAGTAATAGAGTTATTAAATACAATTTTAATTAATTTTCATGTTGTAAAATTCCTTTCTTCACAAAAATAATTTAATAAAAATTAAATATCATGAACTTAAGCCTAATTAAAAAATATTACAAATTTGGATTAAAAACCATAAATAGTTCAACAAAATAACCACAATACTAATTGTTATTAAATACTTCAAATAAAAATACAAAAAAAAAAATCGAATTCGAGTGAAATCAAAATCGAACAAACTTTAAAAACGATCCAGTGTTTAAAGTTCATTAAATAATTTTGTTTTATATACTTCATACTTTGAGTACATCTCATCTTTATTAGAACTTACCTCAAAATACGACGGTAATTTAAACAAAAATGTAACTGGAAATCTCTATTGATTTCAATTTCACTCGATTCGAAACATGGCTGTTTATGTACTTTTTTATTTGATTTAATTTAATATATACCAAGTTGAATTTATATAAACGGTGGCAGCAATAAAACAACAAACAAAAACCACAGATACAGCAGATGTTTACGGCTCGAGATATCAACCACATATATATAAATAAAATATTATGAAACCAAAACAAATTGGTTCGAACTGTTAAAGTCAGCAGGCTTTTCGCTGCCACTTGTAGTGAATTCGCCCTGATTATAATTTTGTAATAAGTTATAAGACTGAATTTTAAGTGTTACGTTTCTCTGCTTTTAAAACATTTTTTTATTGCAAAATAAAATCTGAAGTAAAAGTTTATATTTTCTTATAGTTAAGTACTTATTTTTTTAAAATCCAGGTAAATTTTTTCTATTGTCCAGTTATTTGACTTTTGATATCTGGCAACCCAAGTCGTAGTTCTTATTGTATTGTTTAGCACTAAAACACTAATCAGAACGTTTTTAAATTCCGCTTTCTATTATTTTATGATACAAACCGATACAAGTACCGATACAAGTAAGTATCGATACTTTTTTTCGATACTAAGTAGGTATCGATACTTTACGAGCGATACCACATCGAGTAAAAGTATCGATACCTTAGAGGTATCGTTTCATCCCTACCCGTGAGGAAAACAAAAACCTCAATAATAATAATAATAATAATAATAGCAAAACTTATGTTAAAAGGGATTTTACAATCAAAAAGAAGTTGTAAATGCTAGAAAACCAAGTTAACCAGGGTTTAGTTAAACTCCGTTTAGGCAAGTTTAAATAAAAGTTAGTAAATTTTAGTTTAACTTAATAAACTTAGCACACAATAATAACTATTTTTGTAAATTTAAGTTTACTTAAACTCAGTTAAAATAAGATTATAGAAAATGAAGCAAGTCTAAAAAGTGTTTGTGTATCAATAAAAAATTTTAACAAATTTAATTTTTTTTCCAATTATAATGGATAGATAAAACGCGAAATTAAATCCTATAAATCTTATAACGAACACCTTCTAAATGAGGACACCTTCTTTCGAATAACCGTGTTACCTGGTCCCTGCCGCGCTCTTAATCTCGCCTTCCGACATATACTGTTTTCTGTTCTTTGCAGCGTTGAATTACTTTGAGAGGACATTCCCCATTAAGCGGAAACATTTCAAAGGTCACTTCGGTGTTCGATTATGAGAGATTTGACTGTTCATATAAAAATAAAACTGAAAACAAATTTAAGTAAAAAAAAACTAGTTAATAACAGTTTTAAACAGCTGAATTAAAAAAAAGTAAAAAAAACCAAAGATAGCCAAAGTTTAGCTAAACTTGGCTCTTAGTAAGTTTGTTGAAAATTAAATTCATTTTAGTAAAATATAATTAATTTACAAAACAGAAAGCACGGTTTGCGTTTTTTATAATTCATACATCTTAGTTAAACTGTTTTAATTTCAGATGAAAAAATACGATTTTCATTTTAAAAAAAGTTTATAAAAAGTTAAAAAAAAATACTTTTTCCAGAAAATTTTTAAATTGGAATTTTAGAGAACTAATTTATATTAATGAAAACAATAGTCAACTGAGGTTAAGTAAAACATGTTTAGTAAAGTTCATAAGAATACGAACTTAACATTAGTGAAACACAAAATATTAGTCATATAATAAACAATATCTTTCACAACTCAGTTAAACCAATTTAAATTTAAAAAAGTAAAGATTAACTTTGAAAAACGAAAAAAAAGATAACAAATTTTCTTTTTTAAAAATTTTCTAATAATAAAGTCTTAAAAATGAAAGTCAATCAAATTTAAATAAAAACAAACGAAAAATTAAAAAAAAAAAACAAAGTTAACGAAGGTTTAGTAAAACTTAATAAAGACAAGTTTATGAAATGTTTAATTTTAAGAAAAGCAAAATTTTATCTTCATTATTATATTTTTAATAAATATACTGTAAAAACTTTAATAGCCCGGTTTAGTTAAACTTGGTTTTAAATAGTTTATGATAAATGAGGTAAAGATACGAAAAGTATATCTACCTATATATCAAACCGGTTTTCGGTAAACTAGCTGCCTGTTTTTAGAAAATTAAAATAAGTGAGATAACAAATTTTCGTTTTTTAATGTTGTTTTCAATAAAATTTCTCACTAACTCACTTGTTTTAATTTTCTAAAAGCGGCGGTTAAGCTGTTTTTTTTTTTTGAAAAAAGTTTAAATTGGGTTTAAAAACAACAAAAATATTAAAAGTTTATTATTTTCACCTAAATAAACTAAAAATAAATTGGAAAATAGCAAAAAACCTAGTTAAACCGGGATTAGTTAAACTCGGTTTAAGCAAGTTTAAGAAAACTTAAGTACAGTTTTATATAACTTTGCAAATTCAAAATAAATCAAATCTATTTTCAGGTTTCTTAAGCAACTTTAATCGCCCTTTAATGCGGTTTAATTTTAGTAAGAAACAAATAGTTTTAAAAAATCCTGTAATTTGTATTAACTCAAAACAAAAACAAATTGAAAAATAAAAAAACCTGGTATAACTGAGTTTATTTAAACCTAGTTTAATTAAAACTGAGTTTGTAGATATTAAACTTTTAAAACATTTAAATAAATTTAAATAGGCTTTAATTAGTTTAAAGTTAATTTCGTTTTTTAACTTCCGTATTTAAAGGTTAATTTCGTTACTTTTATCCAGCAAACTCTCTCTAGCTTGTCAAAACTAATAATACCCTCTATCTGTTACAATTAAATTATGTATGTATATAAGCAAATTAACTAAACAAGCGCCTAGTTTTTGGTTTATTTAGAGTTTTCTTTGTTCTGTTAAGTTGTTGTTGGTTTTTTGCTTTCTATATTGCTCAGTTCATTAGCGCAAAGCCGCACGATTTCGACGTTAAAATGCTTAAACAAAAACAACAACAACGACTAAACCAATGTGAAGCAGTCAGTAGCAACAACAAAAACTTTAACAATGCATGTTGCATATAAACATTTTTACACACCGTGTAAGATTTCATTACACAAAATAATAATAAAAAAACAACAACAACAACAATTTTAGACAAAATTTTTCAATTTGTTTGTTTGTTTGTTGGCCAGGCTAAAGGGAGCCCAACACACGTGTGGAACTAATAACAATATAAATGATCATTAAGATCTAAACAAAAAGTTGGAGCATTAAGAGATCAGAAAAAATTATCTTTAAGGAGTTGATTTCAGAAAAATTAAAGCACCCTGTTGATTTTATATGATTTCTTTTTGGTTTTTCATTTTTAGCATTAAAATTTCTTTAAAAAAAAGTCAAACGAAGTGTAATGAACCTGAAGAAAAATTTGTTTTAAAGGGATACAGAATTTAAAAACATAAGAGAATAATAAAAGAGTTTAATTAAAAAAAATATCAAAGAGTTGAACTAAAGACTGTTTAAGAGCAAGAGTATCTTTTTTATAATAATAAAAACTCAAAACTAGTATTTTTCTTGTTAGTAAAACATGTTGCTGCTGTAAGCCTGGCTCTCTGTTAAGCATTTGTATACTTAAAAATAAGAGTGCATTAATAGCAGAAACTAAGCGAGAGTATTTTGTGTATGTTGCTTTTCCTAACAAGCCTTGTTTAGCCAACCTTAGCCAGGCGGTTATTATCTGGTAACAACGTGTTACGAATTACTTTTAACAAGACCCTTAAAAAGATAAAAACCTATAGACAAGAAACAGAAAAAAAAACAAAAACTACACCAACAATAACAAAACAAAACGAATATCAAAATAAAACATAAACAAAACAAAAAGAATGTAATAAAAACAAAAGCAAATGTATGCATGAAAACAGGAATCCATTTAAGAATATTTTCATCGTCTTTAAACGGGGAGAACGTACATGTCGTTAAGAAATTAAGGTAACAAGGGAGGCAACAACTAACTTTGTATGTTTGTATGTATATATATATATAAGAACAGAACTAACTGGTTAGTTGTCTGTATTTTTAATATCATTAACTTGGTCGTGATTACACTGTTTTGTTGTAGTTGTTGCTAAAAGCAACAATTTTGTATGAAATTGTAGAAAATCCGGCAAACGTGTGCTAAAAAATCAACAAAATTTATTGTTAATTAATAATTACAAATTTAATACAGCTCGAAAATAACAGAAAACTGCGTTAACTAAGGATTAGTTAAACTTGGTTAAACAGAGTTTAAGGAAAATTAAAGCAATATTTTAATAATTTCGGGATTTTATTATTAAACAATTATAATTACAACTGACAAAAGTTAACTGAAGTTTAGGGCTTTTAAATCTGTGTAAATTAAAACTGTCTTTTTGGTTTAAAATTTGTTTAAACCACAGTACATCAATAAATCGAGCGTTGAAACCAGTGTTCGAAAATAAAGAGTACATTATTTAACGTTCGGCTCACACGACCAGGAACGATATCTATTTTTTTTAGTGATTGTGTAGACATACACAACCCTTAATAGCGTTCGTAACTGTTTTCAAGAAAGAACCGAACATTCGTTTCAGGAGGGGGGGGGGGGGGGGGAAATAAGGAAATTTCCCCCCCCCGTAAATTATAAAAATATGTTTTGTTAATTTCGATAATACAAGAATTCCCAATAATAATATTTTTTTTAATGTACAAAATTTTTGGAAATCCCATCAAGTTATTTTTTGTTTTTTTTTTATGGAATCTTTAACGAAATTTTCAAGAAGTAATTTTTTATTTTTTTTTTTTGAATCTCTAACGATTTTCAATAAGTATCCATGACTTAATCCTAATAGTTATTTATTAGATATTTCCAATGAGACATCTAGTTTACCGTATTCAATTACTTATTATTCTACATTCAACCGCAGCAGGTGCCATCTATATCCAAAGACTAAACGTTTGACTTGATAATGCGTGCGGTTGAATTATTAAAAAGCCTTAGTATTTGCAATATTTATGTATATATTTATGTGTTATATGAATCAAAATTCTATTCGATATTTTTTGACGAAAGCAGTGATTTGTCGGGGAAAAGCCAGATTTCCTTATCTCTAAGATATTTCAACATACAACAAAAAGTTTTTAGGGAAGAATTTATTGGCTTTGTTGTAAACGCATTTGAAGAGGCTTCAAAAGATATTGATGACGTTGATATGTCAATTGATGCGAAGGCACTATCATCAATAGTTCTTGAAGCTTTGACAAATTTTGGTCCTGACCTAAAAAATTGTGTAGGAGATGGAGCAGATGGGTGTCCTCTGATGTCAGCAGAAAATAGAGCTGCTAAAAAATTCTGGAAACCGCGGCTAATGCGAAACAAACGCCTTGCTATTCCCATAAATCAAACAACTCAATTTCTAAAAGCAATAAAGTGCCATTAATACAAAAAGTTGTATCATTTGTTAAAGAAACAACTAAATTTTTAAAATATTATCATCCCAAGCGAAAAACAGTTTTAGCAAAGTATTTGGGAGCCAAACTCTCTTCATTATGCGTCTTTACAACAAGTATACATCAAGCTTTGGAAAAAATATCTAAGTGGAAAGGTAGGATATCAACCTTTATACTACGGAACTCACTTAGTACTTTTAAATTTATTTGCGGAATATACATATTAAGTGTGATACCTATTTTAACACAGCCACTTAGTATCATTTTACAAAAGCAAGATATAGATCTTCAAAAAGGATCAAGCCTTATCAAATTTTAATCATGTGCCTTGAAGAAAAAAGAAAAAAATCAAAAAATCTAATGTAACATGACAGTTTGTGTTCACACCATCACACAAAGTATAAATACTCACACATGAAATAAAATGCAACACTGATCCAATGAAAAGTATTATTGTTTAGAAATTTTTCAAAAAACGATGAAGTCGTATGGGATGTCAAACTGTTTTCTTAATACTTGTCATTTTCGTGACACATTGCATTCACACTATCACACTTTGTCATATTACTTGAGTTTTTGATATGTATTAATACAAAGTATAATAGTGTAATTGAGCCTTTAATAGCTCGTTCCGCGCATATATTACTACGCTGCTGAAAATTATCACTGTTTCATATATCCGCCAAAAAAAAAAACTCATCTATCACAACATCTATTATTTGGCATTAAAATTTAGTTTATTAAAAAAACCGCGAAATAGAGTCGCGATTTCTTTTGCGCCCTTCTTCCGTACATAAAATTATTAGAAAATACTTAAAATTTTGTAATTAAATGTTAATTTTGTATTGTAAGTAGAAAAATTTAAATTTAAAACTTTATCGCGTTTGGTACGGAAACTTTCTTCACGATCGCGAAAAAGTAATACATAATTTCTTAATATTTTTTCACTGTCTATACGGCTATGCGATGAAGAATTTGATATTCGCAAAAATTGCAAAAAGTACTTACCCTAATACACATATTGTTTTCAATAAACTTTGAAAAACAAATTTTTTACTTTTTTGTATCATACAAAACCTCCCCCCCCCCCCCCCCCCCCTAAGGCTCAAGCTGGATCCGCGCCTGAGTGATACTGTAGACAAACATTGTATTTTAATGTTCTATAATGTTTTTTTCGTGTGTATTTTGTTTTTGTAAAAAATGTTTGGTTTTTTTTTACCAGCCAAAAGGGACGAACATTAACATTAACGAACCGAACACATTGAAGTTTGTGGATTTTCAAAAAAAAAAAAAAAACCGAACGGAATTAAATGTTCACATCTTTTGTTGAGTTTGATAAAAACAGCAATATTTTTGTGTTCGAAAGATGACTAAGAGGTAAACGCTATTTTTTAATGATTTTCTACACAAACACTATTAGCGTTTGTGTTTTCCACAAATCTACCGAACCGAACATTAAGAAACGATATTTAGTGTTTATTTTCGAACACTGGTTTAAACTAACAATACAGACCATATAAATTTGACAACATTTATCGTAGTGCTGCCAGAATTTTTTGTAAATCAATGTTAAAATGTTGAGTTTAAACTATATTTATATATATCTAAGTTTAGTTTAACTAAACCAGCGTTTAAACATTCACTGATTTATTAGCCATTAGTTTGGTTTCATTCAACTTAAATTACCAGAGTTTAGGAAAAGGCAAGATTATGCTAATTTAAGAACTGGAAAAAAGAAACACAATTGATGCTTAGTGAAGTTTAATTAAATTTAGATTAATTTCACCCGATTTATGGCGTTTTCTATCACTCTTGGCAGAACTTCTGGCCATACATTCCGGCATTGCAGACGGATACACTCTTTGGGGACTTCAAGAGTCTGAGACATAGACTCGTGTCTTCAAGAAGCCCCACAAATCTTGCCGGCCAGTGCAAATCACCAAAACGATAGATTTGGCTAGCCGGAAATTATTACGCCAAAAAAAAAATCGAAACAATTATTCCGCGTTCTTGAGAAGTATAGCGCTCCATTTCTTATTAACCCGGATTTTGTATCTGTTTTGTGATGACTTTTGTACCATTGTACCGAAAGGCCTCTAGGGAATTCACTAAGGAAGAAGGCTTTTAGTAACAACAATGGAAGCTTTTAAAGTTCAACGAATGAAGTTCCTAAAAGGCTTTCTTGGATTTCCAAAAGACCTTCAATTACAGTGTCTAAAGCGCCGCAACTGAAGACTAATTGAAATCTCTAAGATTCAAGTCTCTAAAGACCTTTTAGTGGTGGACCCAAAGGACCTATAGTGCGAAATTCTAAAGGCATACAATTTGAATTGTTAAAGTCCTACGATTGAAATTACTAAATAGCTACGAATAAAGTCTCTGAAGACCTTCAACTGGGATCTCCAAAGACAGACGATTGGATTTTTAAAAGACATACAGTTGGAGTCTCTGGTAACTAAAGACTCGGAGTTGAAGTTTGTAAAAACCTTCTGAAAAGACCGACGAATAGAAACGGTATTATTAACTATAATAGGTTTGTCTTAACACCAATTAAAGCCGGCAAAGTTCTAAGAATCTTGAAATACCAACAGCTGAAACCTCTTGTTGGAATCTTTAAGAACCTACAATTGGAATCTATTGGCCATGTCATGGAAATCGAAATCAAATGCAATTGAAAGCGAACAAATTTTGAAAATTCTCCGGTATTTAAAGTTCATAAAAATATTTCCTTTTATATACCTCATACTTTGAGTAATACCCCAATAAAAAATGGAGCTTCCAACGAAGCAGGTTTGTAAGGGAGAAACATAAAAGTTTCGCTTACCATTGCGCTTACGGAAGACATTAATTTTATATGGCGAGTTCCCACTTTGAAGCAATACATTTTTGACACAAAAAGCGCATTATTCTGCGCACATAAAAATTGTTAGATATGTATAACGATCAGCTTTACACACTGAATGTTTTGATACTGTTATTTATTAGTATTCTCCCTTACAACCCTGCTTCGTGGTAAGGGAATGCCGTAGCACTTGAAATGTTATTTTTTTTAATAAAAGTTGTGGAGAGTTTTTTCACTTACTTTACTGCATTTCTGTATGTCTTATTGCATAACGCATATTTGTGCGCTTATTTTTTTAAATGTACCTTTAGTGCTTCGCAAAATGATAAAATTTTTTACTGGGACTTTCCTCTACCATCACTTCTTGTGAAATCAGGGAAAGCTGCATTCATTTTTTACAAAAATGCAATTGAAAGTTTTCGTCGATTTCAATTTCACGTGATTTCGATTTCCATGACATGGCCGTATAAATACCCATGACTCGAGTTCCTAAATACCAACAATAAGATTCTTTAAAGACCAATGATTTGAATCTCTAAAGATCTTTATAAAGAGTATCTAAAGAAGAAAGGTTGGAGTCTTTAAATATCTGCCTCTTACAGCCTACGATTAGAGTATTTTGAAAATTGGGTTCTCACAAAGAATACCAGTTTGGCTCGCTTTTGGTCTTTAATGATTTCCCTTAAATAACACTAACGCTTGAAACTAATAATGAAATCTGAAAAGGCCTTTAAATCTGGAATCTCTCTTTGAGTACGTCCTATTGCAGCTAAAATTCGAGACTTTAGGATCCTAAAAATATCTGCCGTCGAAGTCTCTAAAAACTTTTCCTTGGGCTCTTTAAAAATATACGATTTGAATTTCCAAGGATTAACGATTAAAGTTTAGATTTAGTTAAAAATCAGGGTTCGCATTCTACAACAAGTAATAATAATGATAAAATAATCAAGCTCTTTCTTATTCGCTTTAGGGTTTTATTTGTTTAATATTTTTGGCTTTTCTAAAATTTTTGGAAAAGGTTTCCTGATGAGCTGGTCTAAGCAACCGGCGAAATGCGCATAGAAGCTAGCTTTCCCTCAACAGAAATTTCAGTGTATTTATCAAATATGAAAATTTGGGAATTTAGCACGTCATACGTAAATCGTATTAATAATAAACTTTGTATTCCCGAAAATAACTTTGATAATCAAGCTGAGATTGAAATTTTCAAAGCACCTTCAAATAAAGCTTGTAAGTCATAGGCTTAAAGACTCAAAAAGACTACAATTTAAAGAGTAGTAAATTATCTTTTATTAAAGCTAAAAATCTCCAACAACCTTTAATTGGCGTTTCAAAATTTAAGCGTTTAAAATCTATGATTAAAAGTTCTCTAAAGATTTAGATTAAATGCAGGATTAGGCTCTTGTAGAGCCTTCGATTAAATATAATAGTGCGGTCCTTTAGTCCTCCTAAATGCCTCTCTGATTAAGGCGACGAATACAGTGTCTTCTGAAGTCTATTTAGATCAGTGATCGGCAAAACTATAGAACCGCGCTTTGTTTTCTCTTTTGATCTCACACCTACTTGTGCTCAAATATTAAATAAAACAAAAAAAAAAAAACATTATCACGCCATAGTGAATAAAAAGTGAACAGTTTTCCCTCGAAATTTTTCCTTTTCCCAAAAATTTTTGAGAGAAAAGGAAACAAAAATCGAGAGAAATGTTATTTACAATAGGGGGGATCTTTGGGAACCTTTGCTTTTGGAAGATTTTGTGTACCAATTTGGTATTGAAATATAAGTCTCCGGCAAAACTGCTTAAATATTTTAATGTTTGTGTTTGCCAATCGCTGATTTAGATCCATAATCGTAGTACAAACTTCAACTTAAGTATTTAATAAACTTGCACCACAAATCGAATGTTTAAAAGGGTTTCCCTTGACCGTCAAACAATTAATTCCTAATCTTTTATAGTCATTTATCTTAATAGACAATTTTCCACTTGTGTTTTAAATCATGTGAAAGAAATATAAACCCCACCAGTAAAGGGATATTCTGCGGGTTGCCATCATAATTTATGATGGTGATAAATGTTCTTTTCGTATTCTTAATTTGTTTAAATTTAATTTTAAAAATTCTTTTAATTGGTGAACAAGAAATAAACAAAATTTAAAAAAAAAAAAAAAATAAATAATTTTACCACAGCGACCCGGTGTATTTGAAATAAAATAGACAACAAAAAAAAACTTGCAAACGAACTTTAAATGGGAAATATTTTGGTTTTTGTTATTGTTGTTGATGTAAGCGAATAGAATTTAATTCAGAAAGCAAACATTTACTAGAAAAAGGAAAAGATTTAAATATTTCAACGTTTTCCACAAAATGTTTCGTGTTGTTGTGTTTATTTATTTATTCAAGGTTCACAATTTTGACACCCTGAGTAGAACACCCAGCATCATTTATCGCCGTTAAACTTTAAATTTGCTGTGTTCCCAATACCACCAACTCATCATCAGTAAAATGGTTTTGGGTTGTTTGGTATTAAACATTTAACATATTGCTCGTCGAACTTAAATTCGAACTCATTTATGGCCCGGGTAATATTGATTCCCTACACTCGTAAATATTCATTCGTTCGCTTATTGTGTGCAGTTTTACAGGGCCAGGCCAGGCGAGGCATGTTTAATTTCTTTTTTAGTATTTTTTTTTGGTGGCAAAGGAATGAGTTGCTGTGCGCTGTGTTCTTCATTTCAAGAGCCACAATAACAAGCAGCAGGGTGCTGCCATAAATTACGCACGTTCTTATAACAAGCAACCCAAAACTAAGACGACGTAGAAGAACCAGAATTTTTTGTACTCTCAGCCAGTCAATACGTGCGTAATGCATTTTTTGTACCGCTAATGTTGTTGTTTCTGTTTTTGCTTTGTTTTGTGTTTTAATTTTAGTTCTAGTATTGAGAAATATTTGTAGTCGTATACGAAATTTAAATGCAGCTCACATAATTGTTGAATTTCAAATGAATGTGTGCAAAAGAGTGACCAGGTAAGCAGGGTTGGCATTTTGTTAAGGAACTTATGGCTAATAAATCACTGATGGTTTAAACACTGGTTTAGTTAACCTAAACTTGATTTAAAACTCAGCAACTAAATTAGTGTCCCATCTATTATGTCTATATATATGTAGTTAAAAAATAACATGTAGCAGTAAGATAAATCTTATCAAATTTATATTGTCTGTATTGGTAGTTTAAACTCCCAATTTTATGCGTTTAAAGATGGTTTATATGTTTAGTGATTTATAGATTTGTTGGTTTAAACACATTTTAAACCAAAAAGAGAGTTTAAGTTGCTCTGATATTTAAGCCCTTAGAGAGTATTTAAAACAAACTTAGTTTAAAATGTCTTAAAAGAGACAAATTTTTAGAGAAAATACCAATAACTCTAGTTAACCCGGGCTTAGTAAAACTCGGTTGAGTCAAGTTTAAGTAAAATAAACTAAAGTTTAGAACAGCTTGATAACACAGGTAGACATTTTGAAATTTTTTTTTTTAAACACCCCAACTTTTTTGGAATGCTTAAACCGTTCCACTTAAATGTTCCACTTGTATTCTTCCACAATCAAAGCCTGGTTCAGTTAAAATGAATTCTGTCTTGTTTGAAATGCTACTAAAAGGATTACTCAAACTTCGTTTAGCTAAGTTTCATTAAGGCTGGGTTTTCGAGATCTCAGTTAAACTAGGTTTAGTTAATCCTGAAACAGTTTTGTGCCGTCATTACCAAATGTTAATGGAACAGCTTAATTTGCTTGGTTTTTAATAAAATAAAGAAAACGAAATCACCTTTCGCTAAAAGAATCGCAAGTTTCAGACTACATTAATGACCTAAGTTTAAACTTAAGCCACATCTCAAACACCCGGCCTTAAACTTAATCAAAATAAGTTCAAACTACAAATATTTTAATTAAAAATTCAAAGAATTTGTTCAGAAATACAAAAACTCACGAAAGTTTATAAAACTAAGTTAACATTACTTTAACTACGGCTTACTTAAACTTGGTTAATCTAAGCTGTACTTAAATTTAAACGAAATCAGTTTAATTTAGCAACATTAAAATGGAAAATTAAAAAGTTTAGTAGCTAAACGTTATTTTAAACTGAGCTTATGAATAAAAATTATTAAATTTTTTATAAATTCATAGTGAACTTCATTTTAACCCAATTTCCTTTTTTGTGACGCATTTAAAAAACTTCTGATTTAATATTTACACACAGCTGTTAAAACAGGTGTTTTTAAATGCGTCACATAAAACGAATATTGGCGGGCAATGGGTTAAGTCTTATTAATATTTAGCTTTAAATGAATTTCTATTAAAATTTCAGTACAACTGGTCACCTTTCTTCATAAATTTTCCATATTTAATACAATAAAATCTTAACGAAATCTTTACAATTCTTTTTTTTTATGATAAATTCTATTTGCACCTAAACCTGATCATCTCCATTCTCCAGCCCGCCCCGCTCGTTCTTGTGCAACATTGAATTAATATGTACGTTTGCATAAAAAAAAATTGTTTTACGTTGAACATAGTTGTTGTTTTGTGTTATTTGCTGTTACGAGTTAAGTTATTTCTTATTTTCTAAAACTGTCAAAATGACATTATGTGCGTAGTTGTCAGATTTATGTGACATTGTCATAGGATCTGTACAGGATTTGTTAGTTGTATGTTTGTACATGATGTTGTACTAGTAGTTGTGTTTTCTACTGAGTTTTTGCTGTTTTTTTTTTGTCTTTTACACAAATTTTAAACAAATTCTTGTATATTTTTAATTTGTTTGAAAAAAAAAAAAAATAAAAAAAAATAGAGAATAGCACTTACAAATGTTTTGTGGTCTTATAGATTTTGACACAAGTGTGTTTGGGAGTGTTGCCAAGTGAAATATAATGGATTTTAAATGTCAAGTTTAACATGATAGGGTAATAACTTTAGTTAAGCTTTCATTTGGATTGACTTAAGGCGAAAAAAGCAAATTGTTATCAGTTAAAGAAAAAAAATTAAGACAATTTCCAAAAAAATCGGAAGTTTTTATTTTACTAAATTTATTTAGTTACTTTTATAATTTATCAAATTCCAAAATCTTTTATAATTGTTCTCTGAAGTAAAAGAAGTAACTCGATATGTCTCATAAAACAAACTGATGTTTTTTTTGCAATTGCAATAAAATTATCGTACTAAAAGAGTAGAAGAGGAGTAGAGTAACTTGTTATGCCAAGAAAAACAAAACCAAAACCAGACTGAGAAAAAACAGAATACATAACACAATTATATGGAAACCACCCATCAAGTGACGAACGAGTTCATAGATCGTTTTTCTCAAAAAAGGCCAGAATAGGAAAAGAATTCATTCCTATTCATGATTCAAATTTAAAAAGTTAGTCCTTAGTATAACTAAGTTTAGGCAAACCACAATCGAGTTTAGTTAAAACTACAAACTTTTATCAATAGAGTAAAAAAAAAAAAAAATTTAACTAAAGTTTAACTTGTATAGAACCCAAATGAAGTTCAATTCTGGCTAACAAAGTTTAAGTTAACTTAAGTCATCGTTAGAAAAAATAAGTTTAGAAATAAAGTTAAACAAATAATTCCGACAGTTAAGTAAAAATTAAGTTTAATGGTGATAAATAAACCTTGATTAAACTATGTTTAACTGAATACCAGTAAATTGTTTTTAATTAAACAAATTTTATATCAAATTTAAAAAAAACTAAAACAACTTAAGTTAACTATGGATTTACTAAACTAAGGTTAACTTTAGTTTAAGGAAATGTAATTAAACTAAGTTAAGACAACTTTCAGTAAGTTTTGGTTAAATCTATACATATTTTATTGAATAATTTTCTAAAAAATATATCATTTAACAAACAGATTAGGTTAACTGGAGAATAAAAAAGCTTGGTTAAAATTAGTATAAGCTTATTTCACACAAAGTTCATTAAAATTAAACAAATTTTCTAAACAATCCAAAAAAAATAATAATGTTTATAAAAAAAGAAGAAAAATTTAATAAACTGAAGATTAATAAAACAAAAGTAAGGTAAACTAAGTTTAATAAGAAAAAACTCCCTCCTAGCCAAATCTCAGTTGAGTTTAGGTGAAACTATTCATATATTTTTATAATATCTTAAAAAATCTATCGATTTAAAACTTAATAAATTAAAAAAAAAAAAATCTAAAAAAAATTACTCTTAATTTAAAAACTAACAACCATATTCAAAACGAAAATTTGTGTAATCCGACTATATAACGCTCATCGAGCAACTAAAATGATAATTAAGCTTAACCACCATTTAATCATGAGTTTATTCAAAACACTTTTAAATCGCCCGATTAGGAAAAATGTGTACATCTCTGTTTGAGTTCAATTCAATTGACAGAAATAGCAAAGGAGTTAATAAGGATTTAGTCTTTGATCATGCAATGATCATAGTTTATTAAAAAACGTTTTGAATAAGAAATTCTTAATCAGGGGATATGCAAACTAAACTAAAGACTAACTAAACCAAGTTAAAAGAAATTAAATTTATTCCTAGTTAATCTAGTTAAGTTTAAACAAATCTATATCGTGTTTTTAAAAACTAGACTCTAATGACATGTTTCTCATTAGGCGATTATCTTTTTTCCCAACGAAAAACTGCACGTTAAAGGAATTTGGTTTTCTTAATGTCTCATTTGCTTCTATTTTATTGTAAAGCTAACCAGCACTCATCTGCCAATTATTTATTTGCCGTACAGATTCATTTAATCATTTTGAGAGATGTTGCCAACTGAAAACAATGTTTTTGTCGGTATATTGAAAAAACCGGAAATCGGTGTTTTCTTAACAAATTTATGTTGACATTAAGTAACAGGCAGTTTGTCTATACATTTAGAAAATGGCCATAATATTTGTATTTTCAATAAAAAAAAATTTAATTAACTGAAGATTAACAAATCTTGCTTTAATTAGGTTTAAGGAAATAAGTTTAGTTAAAATTAGACAAATTTTATAAGTAACCTAAAAAAAATAAAAAAAAAATAAAATTTTTTATAAAGTTTTTTTGAACATAACAAAAACAAAAGGTTAACTGGAGCTTAGATAACTTAAACTTGCTTTAGATGAGTTTAAGTGACAAACAAATCCCTGAAGAAGTTGGAAAGAATACCAACGAAACGTCGGATTTTATTGAAAATGAAATGAATAATCTTTGATTTACATTAAATTAATGGCCTTGAAAGCCTGTATATAGAAAACTATTTAGGTTGTGTTTTTGAAATGTGGTTTTAGTTTAAACTTAGTTCAACGTAGTCTGAAACTCCGATTTTTCCGGCGAAATGTGATTTTTTTGACTATATCATTAGAGACCACCATTTTAAGCAAAACCAAGTTGTTCCGTCAAAATTGTGTATACAAACTTGGTAATGGCGGCACAAATCTGTCTTCAGATTAACTAAACCTATCTTAACTGAGATCTAAAAAACCCAGCCATAGAGTAATCAAAAAAGGTCGATCAACACTTATAATTATCAAATAATTTTTGATAAGTTTAGATTTTGTATGTAAAAATTTTTGAAAAAAAAATCCTTAAATCTGTAAAGAATTCAATCTATTTAAACCAAAAATCTCAACAATGTTAGTTAACCAGGGATTACTTAAACTTGCATTAGGTGAGTTAAGGCAACAAAACGTTTACATTAGAAAAATTAAAGCCTTTTTCTATTAATTGCCTGTAAGTTTAAAAAAATGTTGTGATTTAATGAGGAATTATTTAAGAATTGAATTGGAATTAATTCGTTTTCATTATGGAATTCATTCTTTTTTTATTTCTTTTATTGTGGTTTACTATTATAGTAAATAATTTTATTTAAACCCTGAGGTTTTCAAAGGTGAGAGATCCATACTTGTGGTGTACAAATCCATTGAAAATTATAAACAAGACAATTAACAGTGGGCGGTGGGGAGTCAAATGTGGGAACTTTCAGAAAAACTATAAAAAAAAATTATTTATTATTATTTGTATGTTACAAATACAATTACAAATTATATTCTGGCTTAATTAACCGAGTAATATCAACGTAAACCAGTCGGTCCATTAAAAAATAAACCAGAGACCTTGGCGGGAATTTAAACTGCAACGCTTGCACGTACTAACTGGGAAAAGACTTAAAAACTAATATTTTCAAAACGAATTTGTGGCATTTTAGAAGTTCAATGTTATCGAAAAAATGTACGTCTTCTGTTCTTCCGATCGCCTTAGAAGCCGTCAGGAAATCTTATTCGAAGGAAGTAGTTTTATCCAAAAAATTTCAGGGTAGTTTAATGCAGTATTAAATTTGTATTCTTTGTCTAACTATACAATTCCCAAGATCAGCATTTAATCTTTCCTTTATCCCACTGTAAAATAATTTTCATTTAAACAAGAATCCCTAACGACATGGGGTAACACCTCTTGTTAGTTTTACTGATCTTGGCATTTTCCTCTTTTTTTAATGTTGTTGCTGTTGTTCTTTATACACAATGCGACTATTTATTGCTGTTGTGGTGTTTTGTATTCTTCCTCTTCTTCTCTTTTCTTTCTTCTCCAGCACCATAATTTAGCCACATCTTGCACTTTAGCTTAATCATGTCTTCCTTTCTTGACTCCATTTTCAGTTTAGGTATGCTAAAGCTTTTTGTCCAGCACACCACCAGCGACTTAAAGCCCTCCAGTAACGAACGAATTGTTTTGTGGCATTTAACAAAATAAAATTAAAAAAAAAATCGTTTTTGTTGTATGTATTGTTTTGTCGAATGTTTTTTTGTTTTTTGGTTAAGATTTCTGCAATTTCATGTTATTAACGAAAAACTTAAAGATCATATGACTGCTGAAGCGAAAACTGAGAAGAAACGAAAAAAATTAAACATCACGACTTACGGCTCGAATGTGCAACAGCAAAAGCATATGACCATTTTTATTTTTTTTTTTTCATTTCGATGATTTTTTTTGATGATGTGGTATAAAGTTTTTTGCAACCTCAATGTGATTAGCAAAAAAAAAAACTTGAAAAATATATAACCGACCATGCGTTAGATTGGTGACACTAGAGCTTTCCTCACAAAAATTTCTAATAAGAACTATCGAAAATTTTGTATGAACTATAGAATGATATGTATATCGGCAATTTTGCTGTGAAATTGTAGACTATTTTTAATGGACTATAGAAAAACATCGAGAATTTTCTATTGACTATGCAAAATTATAGAGACCTATTAAAAATCATAGACAATTTTCAATGGACTGTAAAAAATATAGAGAATTTTTTATGGACTATTGAAAATAATTTATAATTTTCTATTGACTATGAAAAATTATAGAGACTTTTTGATGGACTATGGAAAATTATAGACACTTTTCAATTGACTCGAGAAAAATATCGATAACTTTTTATGAAGTATGAAAAATTAGAGACCCCTTTTGATGGACTTTTGAAAATTATAGAAAATTTTTAATGGACTATAAAAAATATAGAGAATTTTTTTTGGACTATTGAAAATAATCGAGAATATTTTATAGACTATTAAAAATTATCCTGACTTCTTAATAGACAACAGCAAATAATCGCAAATTTTAGACCTTTTGATGGACTATTGCTACCTCTAAACAATTTTCAATGGACTGTAGATAAATTTTGAGAATTTTTTATGGACTTAAGAAAAGTATAGAGAATTTTTAATAGACTATGCAAAATTATAGAGACTTTGTGATGGACTATGGAAAATTTTAGACGCTCTTCAATGGACTAGATTAAAATATCGAGGATTTACTATGGACTATAGAAAACTATTGAGAATTTTATATGGAGTATGAACAATTTTAGAGACTTTTTGATGAACTTGAAAATAATAGACAATTGTCAATGGCTAATTTTATATGGACTATAGCAAATGATCCCGAATTTTCTTTTGAGTATAGAAAATTATCGAGAATTTTCTATTGATTAAAGAAAACTATCGAGAATTTTCTATGGACTTTGAATAATTATAGACTTTTTGATGGACTATTGAAACTTATAGACAATTTTGAATGGACTATAAAAAATATAGAGAATTTTTTTAAGAACTATAGAAAATAATCGAGAATTTTCTATGGACTATAAAAAATTATAGGAACCTGTTGGTGGACTATTCAAAATTATAGACAATTTTCAATGGACTATTGAAGAATGTCGAGACTACAAAAAATGATCGATAATTTTCTATTGATTATAGAAAACTATCGCGAATTTTTTGTAAACTATAGAAAGTTATCGTGAATTTTCAGTGGGCTATAGAAAATTTTAGAAAATTATAGCAAATTTTTAATGGACTATAGAAAAAAAATTGAGAATTTTCTACGGACTATAGATATGTATTATCTGTAGGTCATAAACTTTTAAATGGGATTAGGAAAATTTTCTAAAGAAAATGGATTATGGAAAGTCATCGTGACTTTTTTCGGACAAGAGATAATTGTCGAAAATGTTTTTTCAGATCATTATTAATTATAGACAATTTTCATGAACTATAGAGATTAATAGAGAATTTTCTATTGACTTTAGAAAACTATCGCATTTTCCAGGGATTTAAAAAAAAACAATAGAGAATTTTTAATCGACTAAAGAAAATTATCGATAATTGAAAATATTCGAGAATTTTTTTATGGACGATGTGACCTAAGCAACCAGTGAAATGCGCATAGGAATAGCTTATCCCATCAACAATAAATTTCAGTGTTTTTATCAAGAATAAAAATTGGGTATTAAGTACGAAAACAAAATCTTTTGAATTGGACCGTAAAATATTTTTATTTCTTACGTATTATAGCAAATTATCGATAATTGACTATCAAAAATAATTATGACTTTTTATTCAGAATTTTCTATGTTCTGAAGAAAATATTTCGAAAATTCTCTATGTACTAAAAAAAATATCGACAAAGTTTCTGTAGACTTAACAAAATTATCGCGACTTTTTTATGAACTATAGGAAATTATCAAAAAATTTCTATGGATTATAAAAAATAATCGATAATTTTCTATAGGCTTCAAAAAAATTTTCAAAAATAATCTAGTATTATAGACAGTTTTAGAGAACTTTTCTATTGGCTTGAGAAAATTATCGAGAATTTTAAATATTTTTTTTTGTGTAGCCCTTACGAAATTCGTCTTAAACTCTGTGTGGAAATTCTTAGTTTTGTTTTTCTTTTTCGATTTTTTTTTCCTTTCCCATTCATATCATTCACAATATTTGCTTAGACTTGCACTTAATCATGTCGTTTTGTTGTCCAAAGTCTCACTTTAAGTTGACATTGATGTTGGTGGTGTTTGGAACTCACTACACATGGCTTGCTGGCTGGTACAATTCTTCTCTACAATGTCGTTGGTACAGCCAACATCAGATTGGTGACTGCCTGCCTGCCAGCCTGTTGCATTTAATGTTTTGTAGTTTGTTAGTGAGTTTCGTTTGCCCGGTAACAATTGTTGTCATTTGTAAGAAGCCTTTCCATATTGCAACTTAGTTTAGCTGGATGCTGTTGAATTATTATTAAACATTGGGGAATTCTAAATGAGTTATTTTTAAAATTTATTTTCTGTTTTTGCTTGTTGTCATCTTGAAACTTTGGCGTGGGTTTTATGTTGCCTGCACAATTATGAGTCTTATTTGAAAGAAAAATAAGAAAAGAATTCCAGATATTTTTGTTCTAAATGAATTCTAGAAGAATTCACATCGTTTTGTAGGTTTTCGTTTTGAAAATTGAGTTTTTAGTATAAACAATTAAATTAAGTCATGATTAATGACTGCAGTTTTGTTCAGCTTATCAAATTTATAGAAAATGAATTGAAACTGATTCTTTTTCTTTCGTTGTGTGTTTATTTTTCGAATATGTGCGATTAAAACAAAGTCATAAACTTAATTTTTACAATGTGTTTTATTTAACACATTATAAATCTTAAACTGATCATAAAATTTTTAATTTGTTTAGTTGTAATTTTTTTTTAGGAGTGGGAAAAGAGATAACGGAAATATATGAATGGATGGGTTAGTTGGAGAAAAAGATGAGTAAAGGGATTTATTTTGTAAAACTAATTAAGTATTTCTTAATCTTGAGGGATTTGCTTAACAGATAAAATAAAACATTACAACAGCTGTTTACCTATAGTTTTGAGGATCTAGAAATATCTGCCTTTAATACTCATGATGGTCAGCAGTGGCAGCCTACAACTCACATGATATGACGATATCAAGATTATCAACATACATAACTATGAATTAAAATTTCCCGGGAGTATTTTTCCTTCTCCCATTTATCCTATTTAAATGCAATTGTAAAACTGGGAGAAAACTCCCGGGAAATTTTTATCCATAGCAGGGTTATATTTAAGTTTAGTTTATCTGAACTATCCCAGTTGGCAAAATGGTCCTAGACGCAAATGTCGTCTACGATGTCCTCAGGACAATTTAGAATTTGTCGCTTATATAACATTGATGACGACAACTTACGTAACAAAACGTGTATTTTGTCGTGTGTAAAATCGTTTTTTGCCTTGAATAATACTTTAATGAGGACAACATAAGCGACCATTGCATGCATGTTGTCGTCTTTTAAACCACATTGACGACAAAATACATGGAATTGTCGGTCATCTTGTCTTCAATAAGACTTGATTGAGGACAACATAAGCGACTACTTCATGCATTTTGTCGTGTTTCAAACCACATTGACGACAAAATGCATGAAATTGTCGGTCATCTTGTCTTCAATAAGGCTTGATTGAGGACAACATAAGCGACTACTTCATGAAATTTTGTCGTGTTTCAGACCACATTGACGACAAAATGCATGAAATTATCGGTCAGCTTGTCTTCAATAAGACTTGATTGAGGACAACATAAGCGACTACTTTATGCATTTTGTCGTGTTTCAGACCACATTGACGACAAAATGCATGAAATTGTCGGTCATCTTGTCTTTAAGACCCTTGATTGAGGACAACATAAGCGACTACTTCATGCATTTTGTCGTGTTTCAAACCACATTGATGACAAAATGCATGAAATAGTTGGTCTTATAAAGGGTGGTTAAATTTCAAGGGCCGATGTTGATTTTGAATAAAACACAAACTATTTAGGAAATTATTGTAATTTTATTTTATTATGATATATTGGTATTACTCAATTATGTATGGAACAAAATATCGGCCAAATGGGCGCCGCGACCACGGCGGCACACCTCCATCCGATGGTCCAAATTTTCGATGACCCTGAGGCATAATGGAGGTTCTATGCCGTTAATGTGCCGAATTATCTCATCCTTTAGCTCTTGAATTGTTGCTGGCTTATCGACGTACACCTTTTCTTTCAAATAACCCCAAAGAAAAAAGTCCAACGGTGTCAAATCACATGATCTTGGCGGCCAATTGACATCGCCATTACGTGAGATAACACGGCCATTGAATTTGTTGCGCAAAAGGGCCATTGTTTCGTTAGCTGTGTCGCAAGTAGCACCGTCCTGCTGAAACCACATATCGTCCACATCCATATCTTCCAATTCGGGCCATAAAAAGTTCGTTATCATCTCACGATAGCGAACACCATTCACAGTAACTGCCTGACCGGCCTCATTTTAAACCGCACCAAACAGTCACTCTTTGTGGGTGCATTGGTTTTTCGACAATCACTCTTGGATTCTCATTCGCCCAAATGCGGCAATTCTGTTTATTGACGAATCCACTGAGGTGAAAATGTGCCTCATCACTGAAGATGATTTTCTTCGAAAATTGATCATCCACTGTTGCCATTTCTTGCCACCATTCTGCCCATTCACGACGTTTGGAATGGTCAAGAGGCTTTAGTTCTTGAGCCAATTGCACCTTGTAAGCGTGTAAATGCAAGTCTTTATGCATAATGTTCATCAACGACGAGCGTGAGAGGTCCAATTGTTGGGCACGAGGTGGACGGCTCTTCAGCCACACTATCGCGAACAGCAGCAATATTTTCTGCAGTACGAGCTGTACGAGCATGCACTGGTGTTCTCACATCTTCTACAGACCCGGTTTGCTCGAATTTTTCCACGATTTTTGCGATTGTACGCACATTTGGACGATCAAATTGACCAAAAAAATCACGAAGTGCACGATATGCATTTTGATTTGAACGCCCATTTTCATAATAAGTCTGGATAGCTTTAACACGTTGTTGGATTGTGTATCTCTCCATGGTTCAAATTGAGTAAGTCTGAAATAGAGAAATGTCAAATAAAATTCGGAAAAAAACTTGGCGTTTAGGTGTGGTTCACATTCAACATCGGCCCTTACAATTTAACCACCCTTTATATATAACATAATAGAGAGATATAATATTATATCTCTATAAATATATATATATTGTTTTCGACCAATTTAAGTTATAATTCACTATAACTGTTAGTTCTCGTGACTTTAAGCTAAAATGTATAACACCTGCATTAACCCTATCCACCTGCACGTGGGGTCTGAATAAACACGCCAAAAAAAAACTCCCAACATTCGCCAACCGTTGCCTATGGCGTATCATCCGATCCTTTTGGTCAAACTCTATCAGCAACTATGAGCTCCTTAGCACGACAAGGCAGATACCAATCCACCAGGAAATGTTAAGAAAAAAATTCGGTTGGCCACACGCTCTGACCAGCAAACAAAATCGCAAAGACTATGATATCTCACATATATGTTGATTTATTAAAATTTTAAGATAGAAAACGCTTAATGTAATATCCTTTACAAAGTTAACGTTATCTTCCATAAAATTCAGAAAAAATTTTCTTTATGTATAATAATATGTATAATTTTTAATTATTTGTCATTTATCTTTATCTCTGTCTTTATTTTTATTTCAAAATTATTAAGATAAACTGTCTTCACTTTGGCAATTTAACAATGTCAACAAGTTATTTATTAATTTAAATATCTAATACTCGTATCTTTTCTTAAACTACAAACAAACAATTTAAATTTAGGCAAATTGTTGTTTATATTTTCAATAAACCAATAAAATTCATATTGAAAAGACATAGATCTTGGCCAAAGAAGAAAAAAAAAAAAAATAAAAAATTTAAATATTTTAGGTTCGCTTCCCAAACAAAGAAAATATGTCTTTAAAAAAATTGTTGTTTTACAAACGATAACAAAAAAAAAGACAACTAAAAAAAGATAAAAAGGCAACCCCAACAAATTATTTACGAGGGTGGTCCCAAAATTAACCAACCACGGGGGTTACCACATACTTAAGGCTGTCACTTTTTAGGTGGCATACTACGTTTAACGATTCGAAAAAAATAATTAACAAGTTCGAGCAATTTTCGAACGGAATTCTTTATCGAATTTTTTTTGATCAAATTTTAATTTTTTTACAAAAACAACGCTGTCATCGTTTCGAACGAGCACGAAAATCGTAATATACAGTACAAATTGTTTGAACTCGTAAATTATTTATTTTCAAATGAAACCTACCTGAGAAGTGACAACTTTATAAAACACCTGCTTGAAGTTTCAAGGTAAAATGATCTCAGCGAATTTGTAAACATGGAAAATATTATTGGTGATCTTTATTTAATTCAATAGTTTCATTCGAAAGGGGTTAGTCCAATCAATTGTGGGCAGACTGCTGTTCCGTTTACGACTATAAAATTTAATGACAACTGCAGAAGTTGCCATGACGAGGAGAAAGAGCAAACTTTGTTTATCGAAAATTAGAGAAAGCTGCGCGCAAGATGGGTGCTGCGTTTGCTCATATATCAAGACATTGCACCTTAAGGGTGTTCTTATTTTCCAATGTCAGATTTTTGTAAACCGCCGGGCAGTTTCTCGTTCCTTTGTGTTAATAATGTAAATATGTAAAGTTTGTACCGAATCCGTTAACGTTTGATGGACCCGGCAACGACTTCAAATATTTAGAAAGTAAATATGGGCAAAACATAAATTTTTATACATATTTCACTTTTTATTCGGGTCTATTCATTATTTTCTGCAATAAATACTGAAAGAAAAAATTTATTTAAATTTTCTTATTCTTTGCATTATTCAATATTATCTAGGGAAGACTGGGACTAGGGTGAAGTGGGACACTCCAATTTTTGACCATGTTTTATTTACATTTTTAGTGAAAAAAAAACCATATTTAGGCGTTACTTATTTATTATGTTATCAAGTATTGATCTGAGTGAAGGTCTTAACAGTGAAATTAAAGTATTTGTGATTCAAGTGTTAAGTGTTCTAAAGTTATATAACAACTTAATTGTTAATGTAGGATGTCAAAAATATTGCGGATGCGGTTTATGAAAAATAAGTTAAATGGAATATTGTGGACCAAGTAAACGACTTGTCAATTAAATTATATTATATTTCAGCTGATACGGCCTAAAGTTCTTTATGTAATTAAAAATGCATTAATCCACATTTTTCCAACGTTTCGTGAATGTTATGATCACTTTATTAAGGGATTCGTAGTAAGAGAAATTAATTTTTTTTATTATTACATTGAATAATAATTTGTTGTAGACAAACATAAAAAACATTAAACATGAAAAGTGATTTGATACAACGTCTTAAAATACTTGTATTAACACAGGCGCCTCTGTGCTCTGGGGGGAAAAATAGGGCGTAGTATAATCAATATACCATGAGTACAAAACTTTATTGCGCAGCGTTTTCGAAACAATCAGGTATGTGATGAAAATCGATCGATTTCAAAACGAACGTTTTTAAAAGGTGTGATGAATTTTGAGGGATTTAAAAATCCATTTCTGAATTATAGTCTTCAATTTTCGTTCAGAATACACTTCAGTTAACGTATATAATATAAAATTCAAAAGTATAAAGACTGAAAATAAAAGGAATATGTATTTAAAATCCATTTTAAAAGATAATGAAAACTTTATTTTCGGTTTCAAATCGTTTCGTTTTTAAAATCGATTTCCATCACATACCTGTATGTTATATTCAACATCTGCTCCAAAAGTTTCAATATTTGAAATGTTTGCTAAATTATGGCCAACTTTAGCAAAGAATTATTTAGAAGTGGCCAAAGTATATTTATACCAAGTACATGCAAGTCTACAACAAATCAACAATAAAAAAAACAACATTCATTTTGTTTGTGTAAAAACTCTTGATACTGTCAAACTGCCAAACAAAAAAAAAAAAAAAAAAATCATGGCGCACTAAAAATGTAAACAAATTTTGACACTATCGAAAACATAAAGTACTGAACAGCACCATTTAATCATGTACTTGTTATAAATATACTTTGGAAGTGGCAATGAAGATAACAATTGCATCTTATATATAAGTCTTAGTTATGAAAAATGAATTACGCGATATTTGCATTTTTCTAGTCGTTCAGATATATTAATGTCTTAGACGCACCGCTTCAAGATTTGACTTTTATTCAAATATAAGTTTTGAAGAGAAACGTAATTTAATTTAAAAGAACCAATCGTCAATTTAAAGAATGGCCGAAACCATTCAAATTTAACAGACTTGTGTTACTTTTTTTCAGTCGGTTTCGTTTATCCTTCAACTTCGTTTGAATTTGAGGAAGTTGGACATTCTGTAAGGAATTATTTGTTGTTAATGACACTGCTGAGAGAGGTGTTAAATTTATTCCAGCCTTTAACAGAATTTTTACTAATGATGAAGAGGGGAAACAATTGTTGCTTCAGGTTGTTGAGGTTTATCCAGGGCTGTGGAGTCGGAGTCGGAGTTGAAGAGTCGGAGTTGAGGTTTTTGTACCGGAGTCGGAGTCGGAGTCGAAGTATCCACAAACACTAATGACTCCGACTCCGACTTTTTGGCATTCAAATTTTTTCTAATATTTTTCAAAATAAAAAAATTTTAATGACCAATTTCAGCAATTCTTTTAAAATATCAATTCATATTTAAATATAATTTTTCATATAATTTTATTTTTATTCCACATAAAAAAAAAAAACGATTTTTAAACATAAATTGATATTTAAATAAATTGGTGGAATTGGCAATAAGAGGGTCTACTTTTTGAATTTGTGAAGTCAGAAGATAATGACCAGTATACTTTTCATATGAGTAGGGGAGTTAGAAAAATTGAGATAACATCTTATTTTGACAGTTCTTTAGCAATTTATGAGAAATATATAGATGTTATCGAAGCATGTCCTTTTCTATGTTTTTATGTGACCTAAAATTTCTGTAACAAAACTCGCTGGTTCACTGTTTGAATTTCGCCAAGATATCCCTAATGAAATAGAGCCGAATTAAGGAAGTTAAAAATTTGTTGTTTTTTATTTATCGTATATTAACAAATATTTTTGTAGCCATGTTCCGATATATGACTTGAAATCTGCTGTAGCTCCTGTGGTGAAAGCATTAAGTAAACTAAATTTTAAGTTCTAACCTTCAAGGTGAATTATAATAGAAAAAAAGGAAAAGGAGCTCGGAAAAATACATGACATTGTTCTAAATATAATTCCCATCAATCTGGGGGTAAACCCGAAAAATGATTTGAGAATTCTTTTATCTACTCAATTTAGGAAAAATTGGAGAGATAATAAAGACTTGCAATTTCAAATTTCGGTTTTTGACAATAATAATATTGAACTTGGAACGGAAAAAAGCAATGGTGTACTGAAGAAAACAATTTCAAATTAGTTGTTTAAAAATTCATATTTTTTTAACTCTGCAAGCCACATTTTGAAACACGTTGAAAATCGCAAATGATGCTATTTCTGTATTAAAAATTTGCCTTTGTCCGAATATTTTAATGATCCTTACATTTTTTTTTTGTCAATGATAACCCTAAAAAATTATATCATAAAAGGTTCGTTACCTTGAGACAAACAGCACCAAGTCCAACAACAAAAGGTGTGCCATATCCCAGAAATAATAGAACTTTTTACGGTAAGTTTCTCTTCAAAATGTATTATAAAAATTGTAGAAGTAACAACTGAAGGCGCATCTGCATGTTTTAATAAAAATATATTTAATTTTCCTGAGAATGATTAAAAAAGTTGGTCTAAATATTTGACTTAATAAATAAAACAAGACCAAAACGGCAGTGTTTGAATTTATGTATATTAAAAACAAAAGACCTCACTTCACAATTTACAAAAAAGAACTTATGATGTTCTTTGTCTCTACAAATTCTGTGGTAAACAATACTTAGTACACTTGGTGCCCTTAACGTCTTAGCAAATTGGACTTGGCATTGTTTTCAACTTTTCTATCTCGAAAGCTGCATTAGATAGAACTTATGGAAATTCACACATCTATAAATTCCAACAGATGTGAATTGGTGTAGTTTATCTCTTCCTACACAACTATTGTTACATTTTTTAGCACTGTTTGCATATATTTAATAAATAAATATAACTTTTAAAATATACTAAAGTTTAATGATCCCATACGGTTTGAATCAAAACTCATATCTTTCGAAAGTTCGTAACAAAACTCGGTGGTTCCAAAATTAAATCCATTATTTTTCTATATTACAGTTGGCTTAAAATGTTCAACTGTTGAGTTATTAGTCAAGAATGACATAACACTGTAGAATCAAAAAAGTAGAGCTCAGTTGGTCTATTTAATCGGGCGCTATATGTTTTTCGAGCTTTCCTCCTCATATGTTAAAGCTCAATGCGGCACGTTAGAATTAAAATATCGATTTGAAAGTTTTACAGAATAATTTTCTTGCTATATTTAACCATTTAAAAGGTACTGAATTAAAAAACAAATTAAAAGATTTTAAAGTCAAATAAGAACTAGTCTCATAAATAATGATAGGTTAGAGTAGGAGTCGGTGTCGGAGTTGGAGTCGGAGTCGGAGTCGGAGTCGTACTTAAAAAATTACAGCAAAAGGAGTCGGAGTCGGAGTTATAACTATTTCTTGTCGACTCCACAGCCCTGGGTTTATCGACAAAAATATCCATCGTATAAAAAATCTGATCGTATATAATATCCATAATATTAAGAAATAAAGTTATTGTTTTTACTCAAACCAATAAAAAAAAATTATTATATTTTTCAAAATAAAAATTGTTCATTTTAATCTATTTATTCGTATAGAGGTAAATTGAAGTCGTTTCCGGGCCCACTAAACTTTATCTGATTCGCTCCAAATTTTACTTCTTTACTTTTTTAATATAAAGGAACAAAAATCTGCCCGGCGAACTGGAATCAAAACACTTTAAAATTTGGTCATACAAATAAGAACATCCTTATTGCACCTGTTCCTAAATCAACTATGGCAATACCCCTACTCAATGAAATAAAGTTCAAACTGAGTCATTCCGCACCTAATTTGCCTGATTTAGATCTCTCGGATTACATTTTATTTCCAAACTTAAACAGTGATAATCGAGTTGCCAACAAACAATGCTGTTGTTTGCTATTTTTTAAAAGCTAGACAGTTCTCTTCTCTAAACGGACTATGGAATATCGCCTAGAAAGGTGTAACGAGTTAAAAAAAAAAATTATTTTGTTGAAAAGTATAGAAAACTATGGTACATTTTTTGTTAGTTTGACTAATTTTGGAACTAGCCTCGTATCGTTTTTAAAAGTCGAATAAAATTCTTTCCTTTAATAGCAGGCTTTAAAAGAAAAGCGATATTTTTTGTTTTATAATATTCGGTCTCACATGTTGCTGTCAATTTACGATGTAATAAATTTAAATATGTATTGTTTTTTTTTTGTCTTCCCCCAATATTTTTGCCTTTTTTGTAAATGGGTATTTTAATATTGGATTTTTTCTCTTTTAACAAATAGAGAAATACAAAACCAAAATGTCTATAAATAACGACAACATTTCAATTATCAATACGGGTTATCTCGCCACTAATAAAAAGCTCAGGGAAACAAGGTTATCATCATGTTTGGTACAAAAGTCAAAACAAAAAATTATGAATATAAAAATCACATTTTTTTTAAAATTAATTATTAAAAGAATACACATGACTTGAAGGTTTAAGTCATAAAAACTTAAATCGGAAACAAAGAGTCATTTAAATATTGAAACCAGAGAAAATTGTTTAATCAAATCTTTTTGAATTTTAAAAGACGTAGTTTAACAAAAAGTTAACTGACGATTAAACGAAAGTAAAGTGTCAAATTAACCCTTTAGTGCACCAAACGTCTTTAGGACTACTTTATATTTTGAAAGTTAACTATGAAACACCAAAGGCATTTTCTTATGTTGAAGTAGAAAGCAAAGCTGAAATAATGGGAAAAATTTTTTTTTTGTAATAGTCACTCCTATCGTGAATAACAAGTGTAATTTTTGTTCCCATGAAATTTTCATTCCCCTCCAAGGGGGAAAAAAAGCAATCATGAATATCCCCTGAACAATTTTTCATGCTATCAGTTCCAGTGAATGGAAAAAAGAAGAAAGTTAAAAAAAAAAAATTAAAAATCCATGGAATTTTTGTTCAAAAATATACACGTATATATTTTGAAGAAAAGTTAAAATAAGGCAAAATTTTAAGTATTGGAGGGATAGTTTGATTACAAGGTTAGTGCTTTGCACTTTTTAAATTATATGTAGTAAAATGATTTTCAAAATTCTGCCACCACGTCTTTCGGTAGCTTCACAAATTCGCATGCAATCAACCTGTTGTTTTGCATTTTGTTGAGAAATATATCAACTAGTGCCTTATTAACAGAAATTGCCCTTAATATTCGAATTATAAGAAGAACTACATACTTTCATACATATTCTGTTCCCCAGCAAAAATTAAGTGTGAAAATCAAAGGGAAAAGTTAAAAATTTACGAGGGAAAAAACTATTTACGATTAGGAAAATTTTTTCCCATGAATATTTTTTAAAGTTATCATTCTCCTTTAAAAAACCTCAAAAAAATTTTCATAGGATTTTTTCATCATCGCAAATATGTGGAAAGGGGAAAAAATTACGAAGGACAAATTATTCACAATAGGGGTGATCATGTTTTGCAAAAGTTTACCGTTATCGAATGTGTTGGTTGTACACATACATACAACAAGTGTATGGTAGGGTTAATTTGGAAATTTAGAATGTATCGCGAAATAAATGTTTCTTATCGATGCACAGTAGCACAATCTACGAAGATGATTGTGCTTCATCGGTACACATTTCTACAAATTGCGCAATTCATTTTTGAGCTGTCACATTTTCGTCGCACATTGTGACGATTTTCTTCGGCGCACATTGACTAAACTAAAAACAAGACAATAATTGGTACCCGTTAAAAGTAAATTTTGTTTAATTTCCTATAAAATGTAAATTTTGTAAAATTTCCTTTAAAAACTAAATTTTGTAAAATTTCTTATAAAAAGTGAATTTTGTAAAAATTTCATATAAAAAGTAAATTTTGTAAAATTTCCTATAAAAAGTAAATTTTGTAAAATTTCCTATAAAAAGTAAATTTTGTAAAATTTCCTATAAAAAGTAAATTTTGTAATTTCCTATAAAAAGTAAATTTTGAAAAATTTCCTATAAATGTAAATTTTGTAAAATTTCCTATAAAAAGTAAATTTTGTAAAATTTCCTATAAAAAGTAAATTTTGTAAAATTTCCTATGAAAAGCCAATTTTGTAAAATCTCCTTTAAAAAGTAAATTTTGTTTAATTTCCTATAAAATGTAAATTTTGTAAAATTTCTTTTAAAAACTAAATTTTGTAAAATTTCCTTTAAAAACTAAATTTTGTAAAATTTCCTTTAAAAAGTAAATTTTGTTAAATTTCCTATAAAAAGTAAATTTTGTAAAACTTCCTATAAATAGTAAATTTTGTAAAATTTCCTATAAAAAGTAAATTTTGTAAAATTTCCTATGAAAAGCCAATTTTGTAAAATCTCCTTTAAAAAGTAAATTTTGTAAAATTTCTTATAAAAAGTAAATTTTGTAAAATTTCCTATAAAAAGTAAATTTTGTAAAATTTCCTATAAAAAGTAAATTTTGTAAAATTTCCTATAAAAAGTAAATTTTGTAAAATTTCCTATAAAAAGTAAATTTTGTAAAATTTCCTATGAAAAGCCAATTTTGTAAAATCTCCTTTAAAAAGTAAATTTTGTAAAATTTCCTATAAAATGTAAATTTTGTAAAATTTCCTTTAAAAACTAGATTTTGTAAAATTTCTTATAAAAAGTAAATTTTGTAAAATTTCCTATGAAAAGCAAAATTTGTAAAATCTCCTATAAAAAGTAAATTTTAGTAAAATTTCCTATTAAAAGTAAATTTTGGAAAATTTCCTATAAAAAGTAAATTTTGTAAAATCTCCTATAAAAAGTAAAATTTAGCAAAATTTCCTATAAAAAGTAAATTTAAGCGAAATTTCAGAACTGTTAAGGTGTTATGACACTTGCTATTTGTTGTATTGGATTTTTTTAGGATTGACTGAATGAAACAACAAATGCGAGAAAGAACAAGAAATACAATATGTAAACAAACCCTTTTTCTGATTTTGACATTTCTCATGTATATATTTTTCTCTGACTAACATAGCGTTTACATTTGCCAGTACTGGCAAGACAGTAGCAATTCATTCAAACTTTTTCACTAATACATAAACACTTTTACAGCTATTTTGTTTTTGCATTGTTTTGCCAACTAATATGTATATGCTTACTGTCTTGCCAGTACTGGCAAATGTAAACGCTGTGTTAAACAAAAAAAAAAAAAAAAAAAAAAATGGCAAAAGCTTGGACAGATGAAACTATTTTGTTTTTGATAAATGAAATGAAGCAGGTGCCCTTCATATGGGATTTCAAATCATAAATTTTCAATTAAAGAATATACCACGATGTCACTCGTAATATTTTTCATTATTTGCATTACATTTTATTGTATTTAAAAAAAAAAAATTGTTTGTGATTCCAAAATAAAATGTAAACAAAACAAACAATACTGCCCACGTTTTTTTCCCACAAAAACCCGTCAAAAAAGCTAAAAATCGCAAAACAAAAGTTAAAAACCGCTACTTTCGATCAAAAACTAAAAAAATTAGCAACAGTGCTAACATTTAATCTGGAAATGTCAATTTTAAGTTAAAAATTTTCGCATCTATTTTGACAGTCTTAGATTATTTATCGATAACACATGTATATTTGTTTGACATTTCAAGATTTTTTATGATATAATCATACTCTTTACACTAAGTCAGTTTTCCTATGCAAATATATGTGCACTGTTCTCCAATATAGAAAAAATACAAAAAATAGCAAGTATCATAACACCTTTAGTGCTATGTCCAGATTTAATTTCAGATCGGAGTTATATACGGTCAAATCCCGATAGTTCGTACCCCGATAAACCGTAATTCCCGATAATTCGTAATAAACTGTCGGTCCCTTGAAAAAATCTCGGTAATTCGTAAAATTTTCATACACTTTGTTCCCCTCGCTAATTCGTAATTTTTTTTTTCAAATAAAATCCTCTTTACCTCTTATAAATCGTAATTGTTTGCTAACTACCACTTATAATTCGTAATAAAAACAACAGAAACATGGAAAGAATGATTTTTGCTTGTGTTTCTTTTCTTAAGATCAGTTTGTTACATGAATAATAAAGAAAAATGTCAAAGCGCACGCATTAAACTCTGTCGGTGTTACAAAAATAACAAATTTTTGCAGCCATTGACAATGGAGAGAAAAAAATAGACGTTGCTAAGCGATTTGAAATTGCTCCATCAACTCTTGCTTCAATCCTTCAAAAAAGAGAATTTATTATGCAAAAATCTTCAGGCAGTTTTTCGCGCTTTGCTTACTTTGCTACAGCCGCGAATAACGTTTTAAGTTACAAAATAATAATTTTTCAGGAGAGCAAAAAAACGTTTTTTGACAGGCATCATTATTTGCTTTAAAAATTTTTTTTTTTATTATTAAAAATAATGATAATGAAAACTTTAATGCAAAAGGATTTTAAAACATTATTCCGCACTGCAAAACCATTTCGGTTTCATCATTTTGTTAGTAACTTGTAATGTTCTTCCACTGACTGACACTTTGTACGCCATTTTGAAGGCGTTAAGGTGCATAGTTTTGGTTGATTTGATGTTTAAACTGTGTAAGAGAGTAAGGTCAACGGTTATATGCAAAAAAACACTTATTGCAAAATGTGGCGTTTACAACGTTATTCGCGGCTGTGCTTCAATTGTTTTTATGATTTTTTATCGTTTTAGCAAATAAATTAAAAACCCCCGTTAATTCGTATTTATTTTATTTTAACACCGTTAAATCAAAACCCCTATAATTCGTAAGAAATGGGCGGTTCCTTGCGATTACGAACTATCGGGAGACCACTGTAGTTCTGAAAATTTAAAATTTTAGAATTTTGGCAGGCTCTTGTAAAAAAGTTTTAGGAAAAGGGGGCAAAGTTCAAATTGTGGGCGAATCGATCCTAATAGGGTGAAAAGCCATGGCAATAACAATTTCAGAACTGTAAGTCTTATGTCCAGATTTAATTTAAGATCGGTGTTATATAGTTCTGAAAATTGAAATTTGGTAATTTTGCAATTCATTCTACAAATTCATTTGAATTGGAAAACGAATTGAAATTCATTTCTTACTAATGCATGAATGATTCGCGAATTAATTAAAAAATGAATGATTCATTTACAGCTCTGGTAAGGGAAAATTGGCTTTATACCGGATTAATTTCTGTTAAAAGTTAAATTACACAAGCTTCCCAAAATTAGAATGGTTCAAAAAGGAATTTGAAAACTGTTTAGTTTCCGAATAATTAATCGGAAAATGGCAACGCTGGCACAATAATTTTTTGTGAGTTTATTATTGTGTGGAAGAGGATGAGGTAAAGCATACAAAATACCTTAATGCTGCAAAACAAAAGTTTCACTGTATGGACGCAAATGCATTTGCAAAAGAGAATTGAAAAAAGTTTCAGCAGCAAATGTGTTTTATAATATGAACAAAGACTAGAGGAAGTGTAAGATTTTATTTTTTCGTTTTCAAAAACTTCTACTTTCTAAAGTGCTTTTAAACATGAGCATAACTTAACAAATTGTTTCAATATGCAGTTGTGTTTTCAAACACTAAAGAGCCATAGAGTGGCAACAATTGTGTTACAAATAATAACTGATTTTTTGATTTTTTCTAAAATTTTTTTTTTTTTTTTGTCTATTTTTCAACTTCAAATACTTTATCATATTTGTTGATAAATCCATTTCTACAGAAATAAAAAAAAAAATATGACTTAAACTCTTAGACCACTTATACAACTTTAAAAACATCATGTAACTGCTGTTGATAGTTTTGTTTTTTTGAATGTAGAGTCACTGCTTCTCTTTAAAATGAAGTTTAGCAAAAAAATAATAACGGAAACTATTGTTACTTGCGTTTGTTGTTTATAGTGCATTTTGATTTTTCATTTCCTCTCTTCATACACATCGTCTACACTTAACAAATTCAATCTCTGCTGCCATTCATACTTCATTTTTCCAAGTTGCATTTTGTTGAATTTGAAGTTTGACTTGATTTTCAACATTTTTTTTTTGTGATATTTTTCTTATATAAAAAATATCTTTTTTGTTTTTTTCCAACGTTTAACAAAAGTGAAACTTTGGAAAATGTTTTCTTCCTTTCCAAAGGAGCTGGGTTTTTTTTGTTTTTTTTTTTTTTTTTTTAAAAAATATTAGTAGTAAATGTTTTAAGTCTGTTCTGTGTAAAAGTCCTTCTTCCATTTTGTTAAATACAGTTTAACAATGCAATTGTTCAATAAAATAAAAGAAAAAAATAGAAATTTCTGCACAATTTCATATTTCTGCTGACTAAAGAAAAGAATGGAAGGAAAATTCTTATAAAAAAAATTGTAGACAAAAAAGCAGTATTTGTTAAAGTGCATTAAGGGTTAGTCAAGAATATGCCACAAAAAATATATCAAATAAATATTGACGAAAAAAAAAACTATAAAAAGAATAGCAAAATGCTTTTTAGTTAATGAATTGGAAACAAATTTTATAAACAAGTTAAAGTTATACAATAAGGGGCTGTGCCGAATCTGTGATACCCTCCATCCAAGGCATATTCATAACAGGTAGACTCGCCTCAATTCACTGTAGAAAACTCTTACTTTGGTTGTCAAAATCAGGCGAATTCACCTTGCAACACACAATAAAAAACAAAAAAATATGTATTTTAAGGAATATTATTCAATCTTTTTAAAAATTTGGCGCAATTAACAACAATTATTTTGGCTGACTTCATAAACGCAGTACTGCAATGCAACACTAAAAGGAATAGCTTCATAAGCTCTACAACTTTTCTGTAGATAAGACTTTAAGTTCATTATAGCATGGTTAGTATGGGTGAGTTCCAAAACATCAGTTGCAAAGCAACTCGCTTTTTTAAGTGCTTTCTACCAAGCAACCGTGAAAAATAATAATCTAATGAGCTGTCAAAAGGCGACCTGCTATGTTCGCCTGGCCCTCCATCCCTCTTAGAATTTAAATAATATTTGTTTTGAATTATATATATATATATTTAAATATATATAAAATTAATATTTTAATTAGGCTTAAGTTCATGAAATTTAATTTTCATTAAATTATTTTTATGAAGAAAGGAATTTTACAACATGAAAATTAATTAAAATTGTTATTGATAAGGATAAGGTCAACAGAAAAGAGAAAGACAAAATGAAAAAACAAAAAAAAAAAAAAAAAAATGTACTTGGACTTCAAGAAAAATTCTTGACAAAAGTACGAAAAAACAGAAGTAAGGAAAAAACATGTAAAATCAATTAAAATTGATAATCATTCAGGAAAGCAAATTTCGATCTACCAAATGTTTAAACACAATTTGGTTTAAGGATTGATGTTTGACTATTGACGTCAGCAGTCGTCGATGGCTGCGAGTGTAAGACGGCAAATCCATCTGAGGAGATCGAGTGGTTGCGATCGAAACATGTCATGGTAACCTGCCGGCCAGGGTTCGAGCCCGAGCCACGTCAAGAATGAACGATTATCAATAACAATTTTAATTAATTTTCATGTTGTAAAATTCCTTTCTTCATAAAAATAATTTAATGAAAATTAAATTTCATGAACTTAAGCCTAATTAAAATATTAAAAATTTGGATTAAAAACCATAAATAGTTCAACAAAATAACCACAATACTAATTATTGTTAAAGCTAAGGCACGAGCTCTATGTGTACATTTGTCCTTCAAGTTGTGCTGAAAAAGGTCAACAGAAAAGAGAAAGACAAAATGAAAAAACAAAAAAAAAAAAATGTACTTGGACTTCAAGAAAAATTCTTGACAAAAGTACGAAAAAACAGAAGTAAGGAAAAAACATGTAAAATCAATTAAAATTGATAATCATTCAGGAAAGCAAATTTCGATCTACCAAATGTTTAAACACAATTTGGTTTAAGGATTGATGTTTGACTATTGACGTCAGCAGTCGTCGATGGCTGCGAGTGTAAGACGGCAAATCCATCTGAGGAGATCGAGTGGTTGCGATCGAAACATGTCATGGTAACCTGCCGGCCAGGGTTCGAGCCCGAGCCACGTCAAGAATGAACGATTATCAATAACAATTTTAATTAATTTTCATGTTGTAAAATTCCTTTCTTCATAAAAATAATTTAATGAAAATTAAATTTCATGAACTTAAGCCTAATTAAAATATTAAAAATTTGGATTAAAAACCATAAATAGTTCAACAAAATAACCACAATACTAATTATTGTTAAAGCTAAGGCACGAGCTCTATGTGTACATTTGTCCTTCAAGTTGTGCTGAAAAAGGTCAACAGAAAAGAGAAAGACAAAATGAAAAAACAAAAAAAAAAAATGTACTTGGACTTCAAGAAAAATTCTTGACAAAAGTACAAAAAAACAGAAGTAAGGAAAAAACATGTAAAATCAATTAAAATTGATAATCATTCAGGAAAGCAAATTTCGATCTACCAAATGTTTAAACACAATTTGGTTTAAGGATTGATGTTTGACTATTGACGTCAGCAGTCGTCGATGGCTGCGAGTGTAAGACGGCAAATCCATCTGAGGAGATCGAGTGGTTGCGATCGAAACATGTCATGGTAACCTGCCGGCCAGGGTTCGAGCCCGAGCCACGTCAAGAATGAACGATTATCAATAACAATTTTAATTAATTTTCATGTTGTAAAATTCCTTTCTTCATAAAAATAATTTAATGAAAATTAAATTTCATGAACTAAAGCCTAATTAAAATATTAAAAATTTGGATTAAAAACCATAAATAGTTCAACAAAATAACCACAATACTAATTATATATAAAATTGTTTACATATATCGAAGTCGAACAAGTGCAACTTTTCTCGTTCGGATATTTTAGTTGCACGTTTTGTTTTTACAACAGTTCTTAATCAGAGACATTAAGCATTGCCTTTTTCTCTCTAAAATCTCTCTAAAGACAAAAAAAAAGGATGTACAAGAAAGTATGTAATTGCAAATAACCGCACTTTTTTTCTTTAAATTATCTTATGATGTCACATGCGACATTTAAAACAATATTTTCCGTCTCAAGCTCATCAAATATCGAGAACAAACACAGATTTTTTATAAAGTTAAAACAAAATAAACCTTACTGAAAAAAAAGAAGATTTGTGATCTAAATACTTAATATACATACATATAAAGTTAGTCACGTGCGACATCGTAAATGGGAAAAATAAAATGGGAAAATTATTTTTTTATAAAAATTATTTATGTAGATACATACATACATTTACTTGCAAACACACAGGCAGTATTAACGCACTGGTTCTCTTATAATATATTGTGTTGCTGCAGTTTACTGCCCTCCTAAGGTCACATCTCCATTTTAGTAGTTTTGAGCAGAGTAAGAAAAAATACTACTCGGCGGGCACAATTCGAGTCAATTTACTCGTTTTACCATTTGTGCCTGCGAAATATATTTTTATGCCCGCCAGCACAAATTTTAAAATGAGATAATTTATCGAACTGTGCTATCGAGAAGAATATTTTCCTATCCTGCTTAAAACTACTTAAATGGAGGTGTGGCTTTCTTTTTTACGAGGGCAGTGTAGGCCTTAGTTGTAGTCACTTATATTTTTTAAAATTAACATTTATTTATTAAGCTTGAGTTCTATTATTTTTTACAAAATTATTTATTTTATTTCACTGATATTTCGTCACTCCTTTTTGTGAATTCTTTTGGGAAAATTACCAGTTTTGAATTTGTAATAATTTTTGATGAATTACTATTTTTTATAATTTTTAAGCGAAATGAAAGTAACAAATAAAAGTATATTTTTCCTTCAATTTTAGTAGCTCTAATTTAAAGAAAGAATCACTTATATGTACAAACATATATTGGTATTTATTTTTGCAGTAACTGTCAAGTGGTCGAAATTCGGCCACCAGGCCAACCTAGTATATTAAGTAAAACTGTTATATATTTTAATTGTGATAATATTGGTATGGTTCAATTATGTATGGAACAAAAATCAGCCAAATGGCGACTTCGGCGGCACACCTCCATCCGATGGTCTAAATTTTCGAGGTGCAATTATTGGGCACGACGACGAGTTGAGGTTTAGGCTCTTCAGACACACTATCGCGAACAGCAGCAATATTTTCTGCAGTACGAGTTGTACGAGCCAGCACTGTTTTTTTCACATCTCCAACGAATTTTCCGATTGTGCGCACATTTGGACAAAGTGAACGAAAAAATCACGAAGTGCACGATATGCATTTTGATTTGAAAGCCCATTTTCATAATAAGCCTGAATAACTTTAACGCGTTGCTCGATTGTGTATCTTTCCATGGTGTAAATTGAGCTAGTCTCAAATTGAGAAATGACAAATGAAATGTAGAAAAAAACTTGACGTTTAGGTGTGGTTCATATTCAAAATCGGCCTTTAAATTTAAAATTAAATTTAATTTTATTTTTAACCTTATTGAGATCTGCATCTTAAGTACTTTTTGAGATAGCAGCGTTAAGATCAAAACACTGTTGTCAAATTTAAACAATTTTCCAAGATGAGGGAACGAGTTTTAAAAGTGGTTGATGAGAAAAAGATGACTTTCGAAGAAGTAAGCAAGATGTTCAAAATTGATAGAAAAAATATTTTATGTCTCGCGACGGAAGTTAGGTTTTGATGTTAGACCCATAGTTTCTTAGTCAAGTTTTCTTAGAATTTGTTGTAAATAACGTTTTTGCTATACGCCCATTTACTAAAAAAAATTGACCCACCCTAATGTACATCTGTTTATTTATAAATATTTTAACTAAGCTCGTTTATATTTTATTTCGTAAAAAGAGGAACAGAAAGAACAATTAAAAAATAATGGCAAAAAAGTCAATTGCGACAGGTCACATGCGACAGTGAGTAAAACTAACTCAAAAAAAAAAGTTATAAATCATTTATAGATAAAATCAAAATCATTTTTAAGAGACATTTGTGCATAACATTCTAAAATTAGTCGCATATAAATGTATCCTCAGGTTTCGCTGAAATCGAAGTTTGAAAACCACTTCTGTTTTTTTGTCACATGCGAATGCCATGTTTTTTGCAGTTGTCTTAACAACGAAATAATTTATCAAAATGAACAATAGCACCAATTATAAGGCGAATTAAGAGCTTTATGTTAAATCGATTGTCAAAATAAAAATCCGTTTTATTTTGACTTTTTTTTTCTTAAAATGTGTTTGACGGTCACGTTCGACAAAATGGAAATGCCCATATACAAGCACCTTTACTTGTTTTAATAAAAATTTATTAATTAATACTGAATTAAATAATAACGTGATTAGAGATATTATTATTTCTATAAAATTTTCGATATCTAGTCGACAACGACTTACATAATAGGGAGAAGACTGTATTTTTTTTTTGTAAACTTACTCAAATTGTTGATGTTAGCTGTAAAAGAGAAAGAGTAGTAGAGAAATTAGTTCCTTGTTGAAGTCAAAATATTTTAATAAAATGGAAATTTTTTTCTAATATAAAAATCATCTGATATTAAAAATGTTTCAAAATGTGTGACTTTCATGTTAAGAAGTTGTTTAATAAAGGTTCTGACGAATATTTTGAAATTAATTAAATTTTATATATTATAAAACTCTCATAAATTCCATTTATGTTTTCTCTTTATATTCTTATTTCTTAGCTTCGTTGTATTTTTTGAATCTCTAGTTGATTTTGTCCTTACAACTCCTTTTTTTATATTTCCATTTTAATGCTGGCGTATTAAACTTTCTTTAGTGCTACAATTGAGATTTATTGCTTTGCGATATTAAAACATCATCATCTTCTTATTTGTCCACTTTCTAACTCTGTTTTAAACAATTTACCTGCCCCTTGTTTTTTCTTTTAAACAAATTCTCTAATACAATTCAATGCAATTTCTAATTTTTTTTTTTTTTTTTTTTTTACAACTTTATTCCATTTGAAGCCAATAGAAATAGTGATTTGTAAATGGCTTTGAATTGAAAATGTATAAAGTAGAGTCCATTGCAAAAGGGGAAAAGAAAAAACTGCTTGACTTTGTGAATATAGATTGAAATTTATTACACCACATTGGAATTTAAACGGAATAAAGAGAGTAGAGACTTATTGGAGAAAAAAAGAACGTAAAACTTCATTTGACAAAGTAACTCCCAGTAGTAGTTTTTTTTTATTTTGCATTTTGGCAAATAAAAAACACAAATAAAATATCTGGTAGATAGAATAATTTTTAAGTTTTAAATTGAAAGTCACAACGCACAACAACACCCATAAATTAATGACCTTAAACGGTGGGAAAATTAAGGAATAAGAAAAGGAATTTTTATAAGGAAAATGAAAAAAAAAAAATCACAGCTTAAACAAATTTAGAAATTATAATGAAATTCAAATAACTCTTTTTCCATTTGTTTTCTTTTAATCCTTTTGTTTTCAAAACTAACTGTCACTTTTTACGCAAACACACCAAAAACATAAGAGGATAATAAACAACAATGCCTTGACAGTTAAACATTAATTTCGATAGGAAATTGGTTGATAAATAAAAAGAATTTGAAGTCAGTCTCAGGCAGAAAGAGAACTCGATATATTTGCGCAGGGTTTATAAAACTGCAGTCGAAACCAAAAACTATCGAACTAAGAAATTTGAGTGCAACTTTTGGCTTTTTGAGATGGTTTGACAGCGACTGTTTATATTTAATGAATCAGAAGTAAAATTAACAATTTTTTTCGCCAATGACAAATGAAGAAGTGGAAGAAATGGCAGTTTTTCTACTTTGACTGCAGTTTTTAAAACGCTGGATTTAAGGAACATGGCATCTCTTTTTATCACGTTCAAATCAATCGTTAAACAGTTTCGTGAACATTCGTGTTGCTGTTCGATTTGAAACAGGCAAAGGCTCTAACGGAATTACGCTTTACGTCAGAGCCTTTGCCTGATTACCCGAAATTTGCTTGGATCGTTTTTTGGACAGGTCTTTTGACGCAGATTTCATATTTTAGTAGATAGAGGACGACAAGGGTCATAGCGAACATTAGCTAATAAATTCAATAAATTTTTCCTAATAAACTCTTAAGATAAATGGTTCTTAACTCTCTGTTGTGTGCGGAAAAAAAGATCTTTTAAAACTCGGACTCTAATGGCTCTGCTGGGAGCTTTTCTTTGCTTTTAATACCCACACCACAATAGTGGAGAGGGTATTATGCATTTGTGCTGATGTTTGTAACACCTTAAACTATCACTTTCTGAGTCCATCGTTAGTTCGATGGCTGGCTGGCTGGCTGTTTATGTAACCTTGTGCGCAAAGTACAGGTCGCAATTTTGGAGATAATTTGATAAAATTTGGCACATAGATTCGTATTGGCACAAGGACCAAACCTATTGAAAATGGGCCGAATAGTAGGACCACGAAGGAAGATAAGGGGAAATTTCTTCCTCTCAGAAACTATCAAACCGATTTTAATGAAATTTAAAACATAGATAGATCCATGGATCCATGGACACAAAAGGTATGAATTTTTTTTTAAAATAGGACCACGAGAGGAAATAGGGGCAATTTCTGCCTCTCAACCCGATTTTAATGAAATTTAAACCATAGAAAAATCTATATCTATATGGAAACATAAGCTATACAGTTTTTCAAAAATAGGACCGCAAGGGGAGGTAGGGGGCAATTTCTGCCTCTCACAAACTTTCAAACCGATTTTAATGAAGTTTATAAACATAGATAAATCCATATTTATATGGACACATAAGCATGATGTGTTTTTAAATACTGTGATGCTGGGTATCATATGGTCGGGCTTGACCGACTATAATTTCTTACTTGTTCTTTATGCAAAAGTTTCGTGTTTATGAATCCTTTATGACAAGGTCAACTTGTGAAATTAATTAATTAATTAAAACTGATTCTATTAGACTATTTTACTTAAATAACAAACATTTTTTTTTTCTATTTTCCTTAGATTGCATAGAAAAACTTTAGCTTAACGAAAAAAAATATTAGTCCTAAAAAATCTCTTGGCAAAATTTTTCATTTCCATTTATTTTTTTAAATTGCATTTCCGCTTTAAATATTTGCTTAATCCAAAATAGAGAAAACACGACATTTCCTGTTCACTTGCAAAATGTTCTTTTACAAAAATCTTTATTAGTTTTTGCATTTTATTCTGTTTAAAAAAAATGAGCTCAAAATCTTCTTTTTCACACTTTATGAAATTTGCAAGTGCTAAAAAGATATAAAAGAAGTTTCTTTATTTTTAATCATTTCTCGGCAATTTTATTTCTTTCGACTACTTAAATAATCACTCATCATTAGTTTTTAAAGGGAGTAGAAGAGCATAGAAGAAAATTTAAAAAAATTGGAAAGCAAGTTGAAGAAAAGTATCAAAAGATTAAGGAGAATAAATAAGGTTTTCTTTAAAAAATAAATTTTAACGAAATGGTTTGAAAAATTTTAATGGGAATCGAGGGGCGGGGAGGCTGGATACCGCGTACTTTAATTCGTAGGAAATAATTTACGAGTTAGAACAATTTGTATTGAATATTACGATTTTCGTTTGAAAACTATAAATCCCTGACGAAAGGCAACTTTCATTTTTTTATTATTTTATTTTTCCTTTGAATGGTATTTTAGAAGCAGTGCTTGTATGATAAAAGAAACAGGTGGCATTACTGCGCCAGATGACGATTTTTCCCTTGCACTGTTTGTGTTGTGATTAGTGTATTTTATTAAAGTTTTTAATAATAAAATATTGTCCAAAATTTAATCTTTAAGTTTTGTTTAAAATAATTTTTGTATTATCTTACCATGAGTGCTACCACTTTTCATCAAATTTCGCATTTGTGCAACTCTGCCATCGTTTCGAACGAGAGGGCAAATCGTAAAATGTACGCAGTATAAATTGTTTGAACTCGTAAGGCATTTCTTTCGAATCGAATTAAACCCCCTAAGCTGATATATTTTCGTTTTCGAGGATGTGTTTAATACGAGCACGTCTCACTTGGGTCCTTATAGCAGTCCCTTTGTGATACCCTGAGCCACTAACCCGGAGTAAAAGATGTGAAACAAAATATTCCATCGTTTCTCGAAAAGGGAGAAAAAAGAGTGTGTTGAAATCCTGTCGAAAAATATCAAAAGAGATTACGTCGTTACGTTATAAATGACATAACATTGCACTCGAAGCCCGAAGCAAGCGTTGAGAACGCCAGTACAGTTCAAGACGGCGGTGAAAATAAAACCGTCGGCTATATCAAACAATGTAAAGTGCGACTTTAATGTGTGTTGTTTGCAAAAGAGCTTTAAAAACATTTGTATATTTTATAAAATTGTTAAAAGCAAAATAATTAAACAATGCATTTTAAATATGTTTTTAGTGTTAACATTTTTTCTCGCCGCGGTTTTATTCGTGAGTTTGTTTGACAGTTCAAAGCGGTAACTTTCTCACAGAAGTTTTACTGACACACTTTTTATGTTAATTGGCGAGTAATTTCCTTACATGACAACTATAACTCGCCAACAATTTTACAGACGCAGTTAAGTGAGAAAAACCAGTTGCTTGTTTCATTTAATGGAATTTTTGTTTCATTTCCCACATTTCAATCGAAAAGTTTCTCGACGCGAGAGTTACAGAACATGGGCACACAGATTATTCTCCAGAAATCGTTGCCGCCTCGAAACATTTCGATTCCCTGCAGAAAAGAGAACGACCTTACCCCTACATTTGTAGGAGCACCCTAGCAAGGCAATTCTGGTCTCCCAAAATATCCTAATAACATAATAATCCCGAGGCAGATCGGCTGAGATAAGAGCGAAAAACCACTACTGCCTCTAATTTTACCAATAAATTCCTTGTTGTTGTTATTTTTGGTGTATATCTGGAAAACAACAAGAACAAAAGTTGCCAAATTAAGACCACTCATTTTGGCTATCAAGAAATAATATCTGGCAAATTGTGGGCGTAGCACATAATAGATTAATCTATATATGAGCCGTTTATTTTGAAAGTGGCATTAGTCACTTTTTCAAAAAAAATCGAGTTAATAATAAATAATAATAATAAATAATAATAATAAATAATAATAATAATACTGAGAAAAATATCATTATCATGATGTATCAAATACAAGTGAATCTTCTCGAAAGTTAGCATCCATATTTTTAAACGTTTTAAAACGCAAACCCTTAAATATCTCGACTTAAAAACCGAAATGACTTATGCCACTTTCAAAATAAACGGCTCATATAAAGAACGGAAAGAGCAAGGCTGCCAGATAAATTTGTGAGGAAATCGTCTATTTCCTGAGAAAAAATCCTCTTCCACGTTTCGAAAAATCGCCAAAAAAAAAAATCGGACAACTTAAAATGTAGTTTTTTTTTAACAATTTTTGTTTGATTTTTTTATAAAAAAAAACCCCCAAACAAAAACATAATTACTTCATACCCAGCTAGCATTTTCAATCCTGTAAGAGAAACTGGGAGTCTCAGGAAAACCGTCTTTGATCGTCGAAGTCCAATTTTTTTAATCGAAGAAGATTTCTCACACGGAAATAAAGCGTCCTCAACGCTTTCCAATTGAAAAAAAACAATTTCGAAAGCTCGTTTAATGGTGAAGTTTGCCGCTATTATTAATTTATAATGGCAATTCAGCTATTTTTTGGTCAATCTAGCGTTTTTTCCTCTATTTTTATTAATAGCTTGTGGGTTTTATTGAACAAGAGAGTTAACACAACAGTTCGTGAAAAAACGTTGACGCTCTGCTTAGGTATGGCATATCAGCGTAAAAGCTAAGTGAAAGAAAGCGTTCCGCTTTACGCTCTTGTTAAGGTACGGCTGTTGCAAGATTCCAAAATTAAAAAACAAACGTTTCAGAAAATTAAATGTTTTATTCAGACTTTGGAGACTAAAAAAATCGTTACTTTTTAGAAAAAAATTAGCAAATCGGCACTTTGCTAATTTCGGAACAAAAACTCTTCAAAATGACGATTATTCATCAAATCCGGCAGCCCTGGGTAAGAGAAAATTTTTTAAAATTTTGGTAGACATACATACATTGCTGTGTTATCAATACACAAATTACACATAAAGGCGGGCAAGTGGGCGTGCCATCTTCCGTACAAAGACATTATAGATTTCTGTATATCTGGAGTACGGCAAGAGCCAACGTTTACAAATTAAGTACAAGCATCTGGGATCATCATTACTAAAGGTCTGCATGACTACATTTAAAAGGCATATGAATACATTCATTTGTTTTTTAAGTAGGTAAAGTAAAGTACAACAAACGATTTAAGTACGCAGTGCTTTACATTTTATGTTAAAAAAACAAATGAATAAACACACAAGGCGAAAGAGAAAAGAAAACAACTGTATGTAAACAGAAAAAAATACTACCACATTCAAACAAAACAGACATAATAAAATGTGTATAAGTTTCGAATATAATATTATTTGAATGTTTTACTCATAACATGAATACATTAATATTATTACTAGCAACTTTTGTTATGGAAATCGAAAACGTAAAACGCAAGAATTTTAAATTCCTTTTTAATAAACTCTTAATCCAATTTTTATAATTTTTGTTGCAAAATTCTGTTTAATAGAGATATATTTGTAATGAGAATAAACATAAGTACTAATTTTACTATGTAGTATTTCTTGCACATAGTCTAACTGTTACCATATACTTGTGTGTGTTTGCATTTGCAAATTGAGTAAATAAATATTCAAAGAAAAAGAGTGAATAGAATGTGTGCCTTTGTTATGATAAAGTAAAACACAGACTACACTCTCTTTTATATTTTAACTCTTAAACTCTGTAAGCCAGTATTTAACTATTTAAATATTTGAATGAATATTGGAATGCTTGTGTGTAATAAACAAATGAATGTATTCTTGCAGCCCTTTAATTATTACACAACATCCAACAAAATGTGGGCAAGATTTAAGAAGTGGACGTGGCACAAAATAAAAGAAAAAACTTGTTTAAATATTGTCACCCCCAACACAACTATTTTTAAAGAAAATTTTAAACATATTATGTTTAATTTAACCATATTATTATCACCGGCAAACATATTATTGTTGAATTAGTACTCCATTAAGAAGCCACAACCATATTATATTGCCTCTAAACACGCTATGATTAAATATGACAATAATTGGGGCTTAAATTAACAATAGTGCTTTCAAGTTTCAATAGTGCATCATGCTATGGTTGAAAACCAACTATGCTATTATAATTGTTTAACATATTTTAGTTATAATTAACCATAACATGCTCGGAGGCCACCATATTATGAATGTGGCTTCTTGATGGAGGACTAATTTAGCCATAATATGGTTGTCTGAGACAATAATATGGTTAAGTTAAAAATATAATGCGTAAAACTTTCTTTAAAATTAGTTTTGTAGGAGGCGACCATATTTAACCCTTTCAACCCTTCAAGCTTTTATAATGGACTGTTTTTACAAATATTTTTTAGTGTGCCCCTACCCAGGGAAGAGACTTGGGGTGGGACATATACATATGTCCCATCAGGAGTTTGGCATGGGACATATAAGTCCCATTAGTCGTAAACATATAAAAAAGGGTATACAAAATCAAGAAATTGTTTTCTTTCTAAAGAACGGTGTTTATATAACTTTCCTTTCTTATCGCACTATGGTGAAGGGTGTTTTCTATTTTGTTGTGCAATTAAATTTACAGGGGTGGCAGTTCTGGAAATCGAAAAAGCAAAACGCAAGAATTTTAAACGTCGTTTTTTAATAAGATTTCTGTAATAAAAGAATTTTGTGACAAATATTATACAAATATTTCTCTATTAAACAGAATTTTATATCAAAAATTATAAAAATTACATTAAAAAAGTGTATTCAAAACCACTTCCAAATTCTTGCGTTTTGCGTTTTCGATTTCCAGAACTCCCCTGTTAGTTGGATTTTTTTTTTTTTTTGTGGAGAACTTCTTTTGTATTTAAAATATTTAAGAACCTCTGCTTTCAAGTACCTTATTCTCAATAACGCACAAAATCTGAAGCAAAAGAAAATTATTGAAAAGAACCAATAATACTAAAAATAAAAAATAAAAATATATAAAAAAATATCGTACAAAATGAAACTTGTTAATCGCAAATGAATGATGAATGATTTGTGGTGAAGTTGCTTCTTTTTTTTTGCCAACTGCCGATCCCACTTTGTAAGTACAGAGGCAGTTCTATAGAGCCTCTGTACAATTCACAAACGAATCAAGAAAAAAAGCAGGCCTTAAAATCAATTGCTATTGATTGTTAAATATACATATAAATAAAAAAATAATAAAAAAAAAATTGGCAAATAGTATAAAATATAGAAAAGAAATTGTACAAAGTATCTTTGTGTTCGTTTGTAGTTATTTATTTCGCTTTTTCTTTTCCCTTTTGTAGCTGTTTTTTTTTTCTTTTGTTGTGTGAGTAAAAATTAACGTATTGTGTACAAATACATTTTAATTAAAAAAAGAAACAGAAAATCAATCTGAAAAAAAACACACACCCTGTGTTTACCAGAACTATAAAGCAAAAGAATCATCGATGTTGCTGGGGTGTTAAAAAGGGTTAATTGATCTGACTTTGATTGCTTAAAGCTTGATTTCGCTACCCATCAAAAGAGTTACGGCACATACACTTGCTCTCAATTCTAAAGAACAATGGGGAGATTTGAATGATATGCGAACCCGGAATGCAAAATGGTTTGAAAATGTTAACGAAAGCGAGTAGTTTTTTCTTTAAAATTTCTTTGATATTGATGACATTAAAGCTCAAATTAGACGTGACAGCCGTAATGGCGAATTTAGAAACCTTAAGGTCCAATTAGACGTGACATAACCATACCAAAACTGTATTACTATAACCACTGTATTACCAAAACGACATAAACATACCATGCAAACCAATTCAATTTTGGTTTCTAAATTCGCCGTTACGGCTGTGGCATTATGGTTATGTCACGTCTAATTTGAGCTTTGAAGTCTGGGTCCACATTATGAAAGTTTTTTTTCAGAAAGACTGAGTTTTTTGGTGAGAGAGGAGATGAATAGCATGTTCTTATTGATAAGAGGGGGGGGGGGGGGGGGGGGGGAAAGAATATCATGTTCTCTTCCCCTCTCACCAATAAACTCAGACTGTCTGAAAGAAAACTTATAGTATGAACCTACACAGAAAAAATTTTCACCAAAATTTGTTCAATTAATTCAATAATGCTGTTTCAAACAATTTTTTTAATTGTTCCATTTAATTTCCCTTAATTGAAAATAAAAATTATTATGTTTGTGTGTTTATTTGCAAATATGAAAACATACACACAAACTTTAAAATATTTAAAATTTTCAAAAAATTTTTTAATTGTTTCAATTAACTGTGTTGATTGAAAAAAAATATTTTAATTTGTGTTTACGGTTTATTCAGCCTCTTTTGCTGGTGGTCACATTTCAATTAAACCTATTGATTGAAAGTGAACAGCAAGAAAAGCTCAAACTTACAAATGTGTTAATTGATATGATCACTTTGTTTGCTGGCGGAAAATCAGTACGGAATTTAATTAATAGTACAAATTTTTAACAAATACGTTAATTGAAGTTGGTTTTTAATTTTTTCTGTTTAGTCAGTTCACAAAAACATCTGCTTTCAGCAAGAGAATTTTGTTTTTTTTTTTTTTTTTTTAACAATAAAATTTTGTTAATGATGTCGTTTAGTAGAAATACTCTTATTTAAGGCTAGTTTACACTATTATACTTTGTATTAATACATGTCAAAAACTCAAATAATATCGACCCCTTTGCGCAAAATTACGGCTGTTTTTTACTTTTCTCTGCTTTCGCTTGCAATATCAAAATGAAAATATACATGTGCTTTTGGAATTCGCCTACAATATTTTGTCAGGTGACGTCTCTTTGAATGTAGAACAAGATTGCATCAAAAACTCAATTTCAAAAAAATTGGCATATACGATAATTTCGCGCAAAGGGGTCGATATGTAAAAGTCTGACCGTGTTAAAGCATGTGTGATGAAAATGACAAGTATTATGAAAAAAAGTTTGACATCCCATACGACTTCATCGTTTTTTGAAAAATTTCTAAACAATTATACTTTTCATTGGATCAGGGTTGCATTTTATTTCATGTGTGAATGTTTATACTTTCTGTGATGGTGTGAACACAAACTGTTATGTTAAACTAGATTTTTTCACAGTCGCAACAAAACTCATTAGATTTCTATCTCACAAAGTATAATGGAATACGTAAGACTTGTGAGATAGTGTAAACTAGCCTTTAAAAATAAATAAAAAATAAAATCAAAATAGCTAAAGGCAGGATTTTATCGGCCGTATAAAAAGTGTTCCAATATTACAAGTTTACTTTAACCAGTGCCCATGTTCTGTAACTCTCGCGTCAGTAAACTTTTCGATTAAATGTGTGAAATGAAACAGAAATGGCATAAATTGAAACAAACAGCTGTTTTTCTCACTAAACTGTATCTGCAACTTTTTTTGGCGAGTACTAGCTGTCACGTAAGGAAATTACTCGCCAAATTTCAGAAAAAGTGTGTCTGTAATATTTTTGTGCGAAAAGTTTCCGCTTTGAACTGTCAAATAAACTCACGTATAAAAACGGGGCGAGAAAAACTTGTAACACCAAAAAACACTTAAAAATGCAAAATACAAAGAATAATAATAATAATATTTTGTTCTTGGCACATTTTTTTATTGTTTAATTTTTTTGCTTTTAACATTTATATAAAATATACGAATGCTTTTAAATCGTTTGCAAACAACAAACATTAAAGTCGCACTTTTCATTATTTGGTAAAGCCGACGGTTCTAATTTCGCCGCCTTCGTTGAAAAATTTCAATTTTAGTAAATTTTGGTCGCCGTCAACGTTATTTGTTACTGGCGTTTTCAATGTCTGCAATGTCACATCGGCTTCGAGTGCAATATTATGACATTTATAACGTAACGACGTAATCTCTTTTGATAGTTTTCGACATGAGTTACAGACACACTTTTTTCTCACTTTTCGAGAAACGATGGAATATTTTGTGTCACATCTTTTCGACGCGAGAAGTTCTCACTATAGTTACAGAACATGGGTACAGGTTGAATGAACCTTAATTAACTTTATCGCTCATTTTAGGTTAAAGTAAAGTTTTAATAAAAGAACACTCTTTATAAGGCCGGTTAAAGTCTACTTTTAGCTATCGGTTGTGAAAACGGGCCTTAGTGTTGTTGTTTAAAGAACTATTATTCTTCTAACACTGAGTCTCCACGTAGCAAACAAAAACGTCGGCAGAACAATAGCGCAATAATTGCGGATTATATTTCGGGAGAGCACGTGAAATTGCTTTACCATAAACATACGTACAGAGAAATGAAATGTCAAATAAATTACAACTTATTTTACAGCAGTTTGCTGAGCAATAATAGCTCAAGCAATCAGAGGGCAATTATTGCGCAATGGATTGCCACTCATGACAATATGCGGTCTATACGTCGCAAATTTAATTGAGCAATCAAATTTGACGTTTGCGCAATAAATATTGCTACGTGGAGACCCGGGGTAAACGGGTCGAAAGGCTTTTGTCGACAGCCACAACACAATTTAGTGATTTTAACATTTGTGGTCGCATAATATTTCATAGTGGGGCGCAAATTTGTATGAAAATTAAAACGTTATCGGTCGCTTGCATTGTCGATCGACTTGTTGTGCAGAAAAATTTAAGTGGGGCGCAAATCAACTGTTTGTCGTTGAAAATGCAAGCGAGCGATAGCGACCGACATCGTGGGCCATGTATTTAATTTTGCAAGAATTGGTAAAAAACTTCTTTACTGAATTATTTTAAAATCCTCCATAGGAAAATCGTCAAATAAAGCGTTTCGAACTTAACTGTTAATAGAAATTTAAAGACTTGTCAGGCTGTTTCCTAACCTTATGTAGATTTATTCTAAATTCAAAATCAACTACACCTTTTTCTGAGAAATTGTGCAGACTTATTTACAAATTTCCTTAAAAGAAATAAGGAAAAAAGAAAAGAATTGTTTTATAGTTTCTTTGTTATCAGAATGCGTTATCGTTTCTTTGTATCACTTTTCTTTAAGACCCCCTCGAGAAGGCAACCGTATATAATTTTTAGTTCCAAAATTAAAGCTTTAACATAATACATTTTTACTATAGATATGGAATCAAACTCCTTTCATTCATTCGTCTATTCGTTTATAACCTGGTCAAATACCTCCCGTTTCATTATTCGCCCCATTGTGCAAGAACGGCCATTTAAAAGCTTGTATTTGTATATGAGTTTGTCACTATTTAAACTGTATTTACGAGCAAGTTTTTTGATATGTGTTTAATGCTGTTTACGCACTTTTATTCATTGTTGTTAATGGATTTTTTTTGTATGATGTTTTTTCTCTCTATATAAAATTGATTTGTTTCGACTTTTAGCTCTACAAAAGGTTTTTTGTGTATGTGTTTGTACTCTCTCATTTATTTCTATTTAGTATTTTGTTTGTAATATTTATTTTTGTTAAAGCTTTTTTTTATTATTAATTTTTTTTTTTGTTATTATTACACAGGCTTGATTAAATCTTTTCGTCAATCGTTAAGCGAATACAAATATGTGTATACAATTGATTTATTATTTATACATAAATTACAATTAAATCTTAAATAAAAAGCACATTGATAAACAATAATTGTGATAATATAAAATGAATGTGAATGAATGAATATTAAATGACAGCAAATTGTGAAAAATTATTAAACACAATTAGCAAAATATGTATATTGAACGATAAAGGAAATAATTCTTTAAATAAAAAATTTAGTTAAGAATACAAATTTTTAGTTTTAATTTTCAATTCTAAAGAATTCGATGGCTAAATTGAAGTTTGGGTTTTTGCAGCTATCGAAAATCGATTGTTTAGTGCTGATTCACACCATTTAACTTTTAGGCCTGAAACAGAATAAAGAAGTTGTAGTAGTAGCTGAAGCTGACAAATGCTCTGTAGCACAACAAAGTTTAAAATTTAGAATTTTGAGCTTCAACTGCAACGACCACTACAACAACGTATTCTGTTGACACTACTTTATAATTTTCGTTTTTTACTTTTGACAGCTTAAGCGCTATTCGTAACGTTATACTACAGCACTGATGCAAAACGTGGACCAATTGGGCCATTTTTGGCAGTTTTTAACGCTTGATGGCCCTGTAGTAATCTATTTTGGCCCTTTAAGGTCAAAATTAAACTAGCTGGTAGTGAGCTAGTCTATCAGTGCCGGAGTCGCGGGTTCGATTCCCGTCAGAGACTCTGGCCCCCGCAGACAAGCTTAGAGCTTCTAGGGATAAGTTAAGAAAACAAATCGGTTAATACATTTTTCAATGTTATTTTCATACTTTTTCGAACAATACATTTATTTATGAAATGGTTTTGTTTGTACAGGACCAAATAAACCACACAAGCGGTTGTTTGTATAAAAATCAAAAATATTAAGTATTCATAAAAACAGCCTGTTTTTTTTTTTTGTCAAACCAATTGTTTTGTATACTTGGCCCTTTAAAGTAAGAACTGTTACTTTTACGTGCAATCAGTCTTGCTTTACATTAAAATTATTTTAAGTAGGTAAATATCAAAAAATCAAAGTAGACCGTCAAACGATAAAAATGCATCATACATCAATTAAATTTTGTATTGAAAAATCAAAAAAAAAAAAAAAAAAAAAAACATAAGGTGTGTAATAGACTGATCGCAATTTTTTGTTTTTAAATTTCATTGTTTGCGCTGCTTAAAATATGAGGTTTGGTGTAAGAAATCAAGATCTATGGCCTGTTTGTCAATAGCGAATTAAGACTTCGTTCGCATAACTTACACGTAAAACAAAAACAATATTTTATAATTTGTTTTTGTTTTAAATGTAATTTATACAAACGAAGTCTTCATTCGCTATCGACGAACAGGCCTCTAATTTTTCAGGTGAATCCGACGGTGCCTAGCCGTGCCGGGTGGGGCCCAAAGTTCCCCATTTTATAAAAAAAACGTATTTTCTATCAGATCTTTATAGTTATACTCGTTGAAAAGCCGAAAATCAAAAAGATGGCTTCGTTACGATCTTCCGCAGAGAAAGTACTTCAAGTGTGCCAAATTTCCTATGTCATCAGATGGCTTCAGAAAGTTGCGGAAATAATAGGACATACATGCAAACATCCTGACATACTAAGAAATTATATATTGTATATGTAGATAGATTAACATATGTTCGCGCAACTCAAAAACGCTTTAGCTTATTGAAAAACTAAAAAAACCGAAATTCCGCAATAAAATTTACTTTAAGAAGGGTGCAACGTTTTTCTTATATGCGCAGTCGTTTTAGAAACATAATTTTTTTTCTTGAAAAAAAAATAATTTTTTTATTAAAATTTCGGAGTTTTTGTTTTGTTGATTTTCGGCTTTTTAGCTAGTATAACTATAAAGATCTGATAGAAAAGATGTTTTTTTTTATAATATGGGGAACTTTGGGCCCCACCCGGCACGGCTAGGCACCGTCGGATTGACCTGAAAAATTAGATCATGATTTCTTACACCAAACCTCATATTTTAAGCAGCGCAAACAATTAAATTTAAAAAAAAAATCCCATACAAGATGCGACCAGTCTAGTGTGTAATATTAAAGTACAACAAAAGTGGATAAAAACTATGTTTTACTATTGGTTTTATTAAAATACAAACATAATAATCACATATGTACTGTATATCAAAAAATTTATTTGGCCCTTTCAAAAGTATTTTGGCCCTTTTAAATCACCAAGTTGGCCCAAAACAAAAAAACTCAAAATGCATCAATGTACTACAGCGACTAATCTGTTCCCCACTTTAGTCCTCCAGTTTTGTGTTTTAAGGGGAGAGACGAAAAGAAATGGCATTCTCTTTTCCCTTCGCTCCTAAAAACTCATGACTTAATGGCCAAACCCTGAAGCTTGTAAATTAGCACTAACGGAAGATGATCCATCCATTTAGAAGTGGTGATTTTTACACGAAAGACAAACCCAAAAGATACGATGAATTGAAGCTAGTCCTCCATGAAAATTGTTGTTTTACACAGGAAGCACATGCAAAATCTTTGAAAGCCACTTAAGCAGCAGTTTGAAAACGATTGTAAGCATTAAATCAAATCGGGTACCAAACAAGACAAGTTGAAAGGCGATTTTCCATCTCTGAAATGCTGCTTGAGCCCCATTTGTGCATCGAATTATTACTTATAAAAAATGAATCCATAACCACAAACCGAAGCATAAGAAATCGTGTGGTTAGTCCCTTTATCCAACCGAATCAGCGACGAAGCCAAATTTCTATATATTGATTCACGCAGAGAAAAAATATGGTTGGTCATGGTTACGGCAACAACACTATGTTTAATGTAACAATATATTGTTGTCGTACACAAATAATTGTTATTTTTGTTTACTATCAACAATATTATAGTTACTGTAAACATATCAATGTTTATCGCAATTATGAATTTGAGTATTGTTGACCGAAAAATAATTATTTTTCTAACAACTAAATTATGATAACTTTCTAAACATATTATGTTTCTCACAACCATATCATGATATTTAATAGCCATAACATGATAACTTTCTATACATTTATCATATTATGTTAAAGATGCAATCAAACTATTTTTACTCTTATCATATAATGTTAGCGCCATTTGTAAAATAGTTTTGAAGAAGTTGTGTCGTTTTTTTTATTTGTGAGCGGTTAAACAATTAAAAGATAAAATTCCATAAAAAAGATGGCCCATAATCATAGTCGAACGCTAAAGTCGGTTCTTTTTAAAAACAACTTTAAAAGAAAAACATTCTTTTAATTATTTTAATACTATAGTCGAAATTAAAGTATGTTTTAAATTGAACCGACTTTAACTGGGTGCCACCTCAAATGTAGAAAATTTTTCATACAACATACAAGAAAATATAAGCAAGTGGCAACTCTAAGCAGCTGACATTACAAATTAAAATATAAATAAAACACTGCATACCTTGTAGCGTTGAAAGATTTAAAAACGCAATGTGAATTTATGTAGAAAGCAACAACAAAATTACAAAATATTTTTGACTTTGTTTTTGCTTGCATTGCAATTTTTGGCATTGCGTTTTACACAATTAGGGCCTATACATATGTATGTATTTTGTGTTAAAAGATAAAAGATTTCCTCCAAATCAATAATAAATGCAAAATATCGACCAATATCTTGTAACATAAACATTTTTAACTTTTTGCAGGAATTTTTCATTTGGCAAAAACAGCTGATGCTGTTGTTAAATGAGTTAAACACAACTTCAGCTAGTTTTAAAATTAACACCGGGTTTAACGTGTAAAGTATGCTTTTGCTTGTCTATAGTAGATCAAAAACATATTTTTTATAAAAGTTTTCTTTAAAACCTTAAAGTATGCTTTGTTTATGACTATAGTTATGGGCCTATAAGTTTAAAGAAATTAAAATATTAGCGGGGTTCATTCAATTATTAGTGATGTAATAGTGCAAATGCAAAATATCATAGTTTTTTGTAAAATCCAACAACAAAACACACAGGGATTTCGTTATATTTAATAAAAGTGCTACGATATTTCTGTGGTTTTCATGGGCAACCGCGTATGTCTTAAAACAAATTGTTCAGGAAAGCCGAAAAACCATGCTAGATCAAACTATGGGCTAGGTATTGCACATTTTAAACTTTGTCATTACGTTACAAAATCGGAATTGATCCATCTTTTTTCAAAAAAAAATGTGAAGAGCGTTAAACATTAGGTAATATGGCATCAACATCTTAAAATCGAAAAAATTGACACACGCGTTTGCCCATGAAAACCACAGATTTTTCATTTGCTCTTTTGCAAGCCTTATATTGAACTCCGCTATTATTAAGAAAAATTGTAAAAAGCCACAAAATAAAAAATCGATTCAAATATATTTAAATTTATTTTGTATTTTTATGACAGCTATGAAAGGTGCTGTATCATAATATGATTGCTTCTAAATTTATTATTATTAACATGATGATCATATGATTACTTCTTAGCTTATATGATTAACATGACAATAATATGATTAATTTCTTAGCTTATTATGATTAACATGACAATAATTTGATTACTTCTTAACTAAGTATGATTAAAAGAATAATAATATGATTAAGGGAAACATATTATGATGTAATAGTACGAGTATATTTAGTCATAATATGATTCAATAATAATATTAATATGGTGCCTACAATCATAATTCTTATCATAATATGTTGCTCTTAGAATATGTTTACCACAACCATGTTTTTTCTTTGCGTGTTGCTGTGGTTTCTTCTTATAACGAATATTGTTCTTTAAAAGATTTTCGTCTTTCTTATTTATCTGGTCGCGACCAGAAAATTTTAAGACTTCTCCAAAAACACCAGTTTACAAAAGACCTGCATTGTGTTTATGTCGGAAGGTACTGCATTCCAGGTCTCGCCACCGTAGAGCATGGTTTACTTAAATTTGGAGTTAAATATTTTGATTTATCTATGGCGTCAAGGTAATGCTCTGTATTTGGTGGGATCAGAAAGGTCCCATTTATTAAAAGCAGCTAAAATCGAGTCAGACGATCGCAGGAGGGACCTCATGAAACAAAGAATACAAGGAAGAGCATTTGATTTATTTAAAACAGTCCAGAACTTGGCTCATCCAAATGCTCTGTATTTGGTGGGATCTGAAAGGTCCCATTTATTTAAAGCAGCTAAAATCGAGCCAGACGATCACAGGAGGGACCTCATGAAACAACGAAAGAGCATTTGATTTATTAAACACAGTCCAGAACTTGGCCCATCCGACTACAATTTGTTTCGATTGATGGAGAAAGCTGTCAGATTAGTTTAAAACTTTTTGGAAAATAATAGTTAGGAACTTTTGTCTCTCCCGTCGGAACTTTGGCTTATCCGACTACACACAGAAAAAAATACCCATGTAAAATTAACATGGAAAAATGTTGATTGAGAATCATGTTAAATTTCAGAAAAATTATGCCCTTTACTTAAATTTATCATTATTTCATATTAATTTTTAATAAAAAATATCAAAATAACCTTAAATTACGTTTATTTAATATTATTCACTGTTAAAAAAATAAAAAAAAAAAAAATATTAAAATATAAACAAATCTGGATTCAATATTGAACCCATTAAAACCTGTTTTGTATTAAAATCAAAAGTTTATCTTGTTAAATTAAAATGCATACCTACTTAATTATGTACATTTTTTATTTTCACTTTTAAAATATGTTATAAAAAGAAGACAATTCCCGTATTCTTTTAATTAAAATTGTTTATTTAAATAGTACATCAAGTTTTCAAAGTAGAATGATGACCATATCGGGCGATTCTGCTGATGCTTCTGTTAACAAAGGAGAATACAAAATAAGTGAAACATGTGTAACAGGGTTTTGAATTATTCTTACATAAATGCAAATGTTGTCTGAAGCTTCTTCACACTGTTAAAATACACTCAAACCCATTTGATTCTACATGAAATTCACGTTGTTTCAACTGGAAATAACTTTCATTCAACGTGATTCCGATTGTTATTTCAATATAAATTACATTTTGCTCTAACTTTACTGCAATGTTAAACTAACATGAATTATAGTTATTTTAAAAGAAAAAAATGTTGTTCGCAGTTATTGTAAAATCAGGTTGAATTAACATGAAACCCGTATGAAGCAAAATCACCACCGAAAAAATTTAAATCAACCTTGTTTTCGACGTTTTTAACTTGATTTTTTTCTGTGTGTATTATTAGTTTCGAATGAAGATCGCTTTCACTAGAATAACAGAGCATCCGAAATTGGCTTTTGGCCGTAATAGATTGGGCAGTTCCATGCCGTGGATTTCATATGCTGCCAGAGTGATGGGAACATTTTTAAAAAATCCTTTAAAAACCTTTATTTAAAAGGATGACACGGTAGATTAGTTGGTAGTTCGGTAGTCTAACAGTGCTGTGGATGCGGGTTCAATTCCTGCCAGAGATTAGGTTCTGATTCACTACTACGGCCTGAAGCTTAGAAACAGCTTAGCTTTGCATAAAATGTTCGTCTTTAATGAAATAATAAAAAACAATCACATTTCGCCGGAAAATCCGAGTTTCAGACTACGTTAAACTAAGTTTAAACTTAATCCACATCTAAAATATCCTGCTTTAGTAAATAAATAAAAAAATAAACCTTCAATTAAATTAAATATGTTTCTATTGTTACTAAAACTAATTACATTTAATTGTTTTAAATTACTAGACTAAACAAAATCTTTGTTTTTTTGTTTAATTGTTCTGGTATTAAAGTAAAACTCTCTGTTTGCAATATGTTTGCGCAAAAGAAAAAAAAAACTTTAAACCGTATAGTTAATTGCTTTTAAAACTAAAACAAAGAGCAAATATTTTTCAAAAATCCAGGGTTAAAGAAAATGACATTGGTGGTCTTTAAGCTGAGAATTGCAAGGTCAGACGTAAACAAATCAAACTGATTTTGGGAGAGTGACTTTTGAGGATTTAAAATAAGGGATTTTAAAGGTTATAGATTAAAGAGCTCACAACATAAAAGAAAAAAAAATTCAATTTAGAACCTTTGCATTATATTAAAAAAAGGGAATTAAAAGTCGTCCAGCTGTTCTTTACAAAAGAAAAGAAAACACTATTTGTTTTTATTTCCTTTAAGGTGTCAACACATTTTTCTTTTAGTTTTTAATTCTTTGCAACACAATATTTGTTTTTGTTTTGTTTTGTTTTTTTTTCATTATTACCAAACACAATATGGTTGTCAATAATTCATCATTGTTCAATATTGCTTAATCCTAATCTGTTTATGGGAGACAGACAGACAGACACACAGACCAACTGTCCCCTTTTTAATAATTTTAATACTTTCTTACTTTTGTATGAATTGAAAAAACATACAAATATTTTATTTAACAAAATAATTATTTCAAAGATAAGATTTCATTACTTTTAAAGTTTTTTTGTAGTATTTTTGTTAGACATTTTAAATAAAATATCATAAACTATTTACCTGAGCGATACGACTACTCTCGCTGTTGACAGTTTTAGGCAAGCTGTCTGTCAACTAAATGTCAAAGTTATTTATAGTGTTCTCAAATAGTATTTTAATTTGTGGTGGCAATATGAGTTCGTATCGCATCACAACATATCGAATGTGTGTCGAAATTATCGCAAATGACTATAAATTTTAGTTATAAAAATTTTTTCTTTCTTGTAATTGTTAGCTTTAGTTTACAAAAGATTTGAAAAAGCAAGATAAACTGTTGTAGCATTAGTAAGTGTGGCAAAGTTAAGAAATTGTAAAAGGAAAGTTAGGAAAAAACGATGTAGATTTAAGGAATATAGTATATAGACAATATTAACCCTAGAGAGACAAAGAAAGACATATGGTTTCTTAATAAATCTGTAATAGATTTTTTGGACACACGGGCATGTTCTAGATATAGAAATGAAGTGGATTTAAAATCGAGCAAATTTTCAGTATCAGTTATTTTTACAATAACAACTCTTAAAACCAAAAGAATCTACGGTCATTTTGTGAATAATTGAATTTTAAAGCTCGTTCAATTTCAATTTCTTTTTTCAAAATTCATATTTTCTTAACCACTTTATTGGTACTAACAAGTACAAGGTGGCACAAAAGTTGACAGCCGATCTTCTTTGAGTGTAATTTTTTGATGCCTAAATTTAGGTTCTTCATTAAGTAGAAAAAATTATATCGGCCGCCACCTGAATGGATAACCATACGCTCCCGCCTTATGGCATTTTTTATCGTTCTTGCCAGAACTTCCGGCAATAGCTTCCTGCAATACTGACTGATATTTTTTGAGGACATTAAGAGTCTGAGGCTCTAAAATCTAAACAAGAAGTCTAGAACGGCCAGTTCAAATCACAATAAAGAATGCAATTCACCATTAAGAGTGCAAATCACCATAACGCTACGGAAATGCAGCCCTCAGAATTTCAGTATGCGTCGCTGCTCTATCCTATTGGAAGCAAATGTTTTTTAGTCCTAATACGTCCAGTTGAGATAGGTGAAAGTCGTTTAGTATGGCTCTGTATCGCCCGCCGTTCCCAAACGTGGTTTGACACGCGGCGTTTTCGAAAACAAACCTCGATGGCTCCTACAGCGTAAACATCATACCATACACTAACTTTGAGCATATGTAATGTCTCTTCTTGGGTTTAAGGTTAATTTTCGGTGTTTTTAGCAGATTTTTGGTATTTAACTCCTAGCCTAGGCGCTTATGATGATTTTCGATGAAGTGTCGAAAAAAAACCTAAACAGTTATTCCCCGTTCTTGAGGAGAATAGCAGTCGCATTTATCACTGACGTCTATTTTGTACCTGCTTACTTCACAAATGTCAAAATAGAGCTGACCATTTGCAAAAATTATATCATCTTGATTTTATTGAAAAATAAACTTTAGAGATTATTTTAGCTCCCAAAGGAAGATTCTTTAAATATTAATCTAAAGCAGACAAAAAGATGTCATTTTACTCCTTTTTAAAGAAACATTCTTTCTTTAAAGCTATTATTTCCTAACTACTGTATTTTTACTAACTTAAAGCTCATTGTACTTCATTTGTAAATAATATTAAGGGGTTCTTTTAGACCTCAAAGGATATATTCTTTCTATATTAACCTTTAAAAAACTAAAATGTGCGAATTAAGGTCGTTCCATAAAAACATAATTTTTTTAGAAAAGTCCTTATTTCCTTTACAACTTTTTATCTGCTATGAAATAGTTTATTAACCTTTATTCGAAATGAAACTTAAGGGGTCTTAAGGTGTAACTTAAGGACACTCCACTTTAATTCTACTACTAACTAATAGTTTATGAAACTTTATTTTAAATCAAGCTAAAGGGGTTCTTTTAGACCCCGAAGTACATATTCTTTTCTTAATCTTAAAGAGATAATAAGATATCACTTAATACTTGGCTTGCCAACCGTACTTTATTATAAAGTATTGTACGTTATTTCGAGTAATTGTACTCTATACTTTATGAGAATAATAAAGTACGCGAAAATACTTTATTTCGCAAGATTAGATTTATCTAGAATTCAAAATAGATTCAGGTTATATTAGTCAGGGTTTTATTAGTCATCAAATTATAATACTTATTGTACAAGTTTTTTTTTCGAAAAGCTAAAGAACAACTAGTTAATATTAGTCAGGGCCATTTGTTGATGTTTTCTTATATTGGCAGGACGATTTTTCGAAAAAAAACTAATCTGATATCACTATTTCACTTGTTTGTTTTGTTTGAGTACAATAACTGCTTGCTTTTAGATCGCCAGCACACAAGTGACTCGTTTAACTAACATTTAAAACAAAATTTTTAAATTTCCATTCCATAAGGGGGCTCCCATATAAAATGTTTAATACAAGACATATATTGAAGAAAACATTCCATAACAGCCAAGGAGTAGCCTTAACAATTTCTCGAGACACACTTGCCCCTTATCACCAATTCTTAAGGGGCTCCCATACAAATATTGCGTTTTATGACATTTTTAAATAAATTAAAATTTTCGACTTTTGTGAAAAAAATCAAAAGTTGTTAACAGATTTTAATCATTTATAGCTTGTTTTGTTTGAAGCTTTGTTTTTAATATGTCAGGAAGAAGCATAGCTGTAATTTTTTATAGATTTTTAACAAACAAAAATTTCGAAATGTTGCTAAAAAATATTTTTTGTTGCCAAAAAAAAAATTATATTTCTAAAACGACTGCGCATGTTAGAAAAAAATTTAACGTTTAAAAGAAATTTTATTCCGGATTTTCGTTATTATTAGTTATTTCAATAAACTGAACCAGTTGCCCGGCTTGTCTCAAAAAAAAAATGTCAAATTCTAGCACAGTGGAATTGTTTGATACAACTTGCGAAAAGCAATAAAAAAACGTTTTTAAATATAACAATTAAAAGAAATTAATTGTACTTTAAATTTATACTGTGTACTTTTTTTTCTTAACCTTTAATAATCAATGTACTTTAATTGCAACAAAAAAAGTTGGGAACCCTACTTAAGACCCTCAAACACACATTATTTCTTTAAAGTCAATATTCATTCCGCTCTGTGTGGGGAAGCAATTCGCCATTTTTTCTACAGGGCAATCAGGCCATCCTTGTTCTCGCATTTGACGTTCCATCCGCTTTAGTTACCTCTGCATCACAGAACTATACTTCAACAGTTTTTACAGCGTTTTCTGGTTTAACAGTTTTTGGCCATTCCAAATTAACCATTCAATTTTTATTCGCAAAACGGCTCTGTGTGGGGAAACAGTTCGCCATTTTTTCTTAAGGGCAATCAGTCCGTTCTTGTTTATCAGCCTTTGCGCATTTGGCGTTCCGTCCGCTTTGGTTACTGCTGCATCTCAGAACTATACTTCATTATAGTTTTTAAAGCGTTTTTGGGTTTTAAAGTTTTTGGGCGTTCCAGTCCATTAACCATTCTTTTCTAAACTGACTTTTTGCACCGTTTATAAGGGGCTGACATTAGAAGTTTTGGTTGCCTACATAAAGGTCAAGGTCGTTCGATAGCTTGTGGAGGAGGCTCGTCAGTAAAGCAGCTCGCCCGCCATTGTCATTATTTCTTAGGAGTAAACAGGCCGTCCTTGTTTATCTTCCTTCGTGCGTTTTACGTTTCTTTGTTTGAAAGATTGGCTTTGTATAACTGTAGCGCGTTTCAGTTTATCGCTGTTTGATGTTCACTATTTGTTTTAACCTGACCTTTTGCATCGTGCTTGTGCAGTACTGGCTAAAACTAATTTGAAAATGTATAAGGGGCTTACTTTAAAAGATTCTACATAAGGGTAGGTTGTTCGAAACCTTGTGGTGAAGGCTCATCAGCAGATTGCGCAACATTGTCATTATTTATAAGGGGTAATCGGGGCGTCCTTATTCGCCAGCCTTCGTGAGCTTTCGTTTCGTTTGCTTTTTTTATGATTTGGCGTCGAATAACTGTGCTGCTTTACAATTTTTCGGCGTTAAACATTAACTCTTTATCTCTATCCTGACCTTTTGCATCGCGCTTGTGGAGTACTAGCCAAATCTCGTTTTAATATTTTAAAGGGGCTGACTTTGGAAATTCCGGATTTCTACATAAAGCGTAGGTCTATTATAAGCTTGCGGAGGAGACTTATCAGTAAATCATTTTGTGCATGATTGTCGTTATTTCTCTGCCCTCGCGCGTTTTGCGTTTCATCCGCTCTGGTTAATGATTTGGCGTAGCATAACTGCTTATCAGTGTATTTTAACCTGGGCATAAAATTAAAATCTGCTAAAAATAAAAATATAAAAACAAAAATCATGAGTTTTTAGTTTTTAATTTTATTTATTTACTTGGACCTGCAGCCAAACAAAAACAAATAATAATCTGCTTTTAATTTAAAACAACCGCCAATATTTCCTTAATCACTTTAGTTATATTAAGAAATAGTTCAATTACCTTTTTTCAAAACGCAACATAACCTCATTTAACCTCAAAATTCTAAGTTTCATTGTCTAAAATTTGCAAAATCACTGAAGTCATTAAAATTTTAATTCTCTTACTACCATTATTTTCAAATAACTATTAACTAAATATGTACACGTGTATTTAAAAAAAATGTGTGTTTTCCCTGACAGGTTTTTGCATGTCTATCAAAATTATTGACATCCTTTGTATGTCATATTTGTAGTGAACACGATTACAAAAGTAATTTTTGTTAATTTACAACTCGTTACAAAACTACAAAAAAATTAATGGCTTTGCTTGAACAGGTATACGGGGACAGGAATGGGTACAGAGGAGCGTATGTATATGTTTTCAGTTTCATTTCTCTCCTACAATTTTCTAAGAGTTGCTTAAAGAATTTCATGAGCTGTTGCTGGTATTTGTTGCCAATGATTTTTTTTTGTATAAATTTGAGTTCAAAAGAAAACTTGTCATTGCTGCCATAACTTGTCAAATTATTATTTAAACGAAAATAATGGGGGAAAATGGCAAACAGTATAGAACAATATAGAAGGGTATAAAAAAATATTTTACCTTTCTTTTAAACTAAACGTTTAAAAATAAATATGGGGGATTTCATGTCAAGTGACCCAATTTTTAAATCGATGTCTTCCGTAGTCCTATTGGATAGTAGTTTAGGCACAAACTTTCAGCAAGATCGGTCAAATAGTTTCTGAGTTAGAGGGAGTTCTTTCTCATCCACGTAACTTATTACCTATTGGTGTTAGCAAAATTTGTCCCAAGTAGCTTTGAGAGTGAAATCCCCCATATTACTAAAATCTTTTTCTTTACAAATTCGACTAAATGTGACAATACCGGGGGAAAAAGAGTAAACCTTAAAATACACTTATTCGGTTAGAGCTAAAAATTGTTAAGAAAGTTGACTCGAACTGTTTCGTACTGTAGATGTCAGAATGTAAAGCAGGGGTTCTCAGCGTATTTTGTACGCAAACAATTTTTTTCCTCGGATCCAAAAACAGAATTTGGTTACAAAAGGTTTAAAAAAATACCCCCATATTTGTAAACATTAAAGGCAGCCATGGTTTTTTTGCTCATAACTCAGCCATTTGTGGACTGATCTAGTTTAATTTAAAAGCAAACTATGCCGGACTTAGTGTTATATAAGTATATTAAAACCCAGTTCGCATCATATCCGTGGTCTTCGGAAAACCCATTTCAACATAAATATTTATAACCTTTCCACCTCTGGTGAATAAAATATAATCTGCCGATTTTAACATTTTTAGGTAAACGACTCAAAGTCATGACTGTTCTCCCAAGCAAAAACCTCATAATGAAAATTCGTTCTAAAAAAATTTGATTTGCTTTTTAACTTAATCAAAAAAAATCGATTTGTTATTACGATATTATTATGTATGTATTTTAATTCCACAATAATTTGTTGATTTCATAAACAAAAATTTGTTTAAGTTAAAACGCTTTGGTTTTTAATTCATTTGAAGAAACGTGACTTAAGATTTAAGATTTGGTATTTTGTTAAATTTCATTAAAATTAAAAACACAAATAATTTATTTCAAACTAAATTGTTGACTCCGTCTTTTCAACAACATTAACAAAAAAACAAAAAAAAAAAAACGTTAAAGCCACAATCGTACGCCTTTTTAGCAAAAAAAAAAAAAGAAAAACTCACCAAAAAAACGTCGAAACAACTTCAAGTAAATTTTGGAGAAAAAAATTCTCTTTTAAATGACATTTTAAAGTAGATTTCTATTTAAAAATACAAAAAAGTAAAAAAAAAAAAAAAAATTTCACATTTTTCATAAAGTGGGGGCCAAATGAATCACTTAAATTATGTAAGTCACGTTCTGAATGTAAACCAAGGGATAGTGAAGTGGAGTGGAGTGACTGCATTTGTATTTTTTTCCTAACTTTTTTGGGCTTATTTTGGTATTTTTTTTATATAGACTAGTCTACATGTAAATGAGTTTTGTTTAAAAAAAGGAGTTTGGGTAGTAAAAATTAGGGGAATTCAAGTTCATCTTCTAACGTTGAAATATATTTTTATATTTAAAAACAAGAAATTTCTAGTTTTGTATCTTAATAATAATTAGTATTGTGGTTATTTTGTTGAACTATTTATGGTTTTTAATCCAAATTTTTAATATTTTTAATTAGGCTTAAGTTCATGAAATTTAATTTTTCATTAAATTATTTTTATGAAGAAAGGAATTTTACTACATGAAAATTAATTAAAACCCGGCCGGCAGGTTACCATGACATGTTTCGATTGCAACCACTCAATCTCCTCAGATGGATTTGCCGTCTTACACTCGCAGCCGTCGACGACTGCTGACATCAATAGTCAAACATCAATCCTTAAACCATTGTATTCTAACATTTGGTAGATCGAAATTTGCTTTCCTGAATGATTATCCATTTTAATGTTTTTTCATTTTGTCTTTTTCTTTTCTGTTGACCTTTTTCAGCACAACTTGAAGCACAAATGTACACATAGAGCTCGTGCCTTAGCTTTAACAATAATTAGTATTGTGGTTATTTTGTTGAACTATTTATGGTTTTTAATCTTAATAATTAATTTATTAATTTTATTTTAAATAAATTTTTATTTTAATTGAATATTTCTCTTAAAGTGAACCCCCTACTGTCTGCTTTTTTATTAAGTTTTTTTTTTGTTTTATACCAGTCTGTTAATTTTTTGCTTTTTTTGGTTGGTTGTGTTTTGATTTTTTTTTTTTTTTGTTTATTTGTTTTTTTTTCTAAATGTTTTATTCTAATTTTTTGTTTGTTACGTAGAAAAATAACCGAAAATTAGTTTTTGAATTTCTTTGTTGATAACAAAACATTAGAAATTCATGTCATTTAGACCAGAAAAACGAGGAGAAAAAAAACAAGTAAGAGTGCTTTATTCGGCTGTGCCGAATCTTATATACCCTTCACCATTGTGCGAGCAGAATACAGAGCAACTAAATAATTTTTACATATACATACATATTTACAATACTTAAAACTTCATTATAAATAAAATTTAAAAAGCGAAAAAACCCCGCCCACATTTTGTGTGTTGGTGTGTATTTATAACTTGAATGTTTGCACCTAATTTGGAAACTTTGGCACTTGCCGTTCTCCAGATATACAGAAAAAAGCAATAAAAATACAACAACAAGGGATTTTTGGAAAAAATAAAATAAAAATATCTCAGCCATTTGTGGACCGATCTTGCTGAATTTCAATAGCATGAAATGGTGGACTATATGTGATATTAATGTAAAACAACCTAGCCGCTATCATGTCTGGAGTCTCCGGAAAACACATATCAAACGTAAGACGGACAGACGGACGGACAGACGGACATCGTTAAATCAAGTTGTCTCCTCATAAGGACCCAGAATATATATACTTTATAGGGTCTTAGATCAATATTGTAGAAATTACAAACGGAATGACAAACTTATATATACCCTTTTCCACCTGAGGTGAAGGGTATAATAACTAAAACCTACTTAAAATAAAAGCAAAACGAATAGAAAATATTTCTTTTTCAATAAACAACAAAAATATTAGAAAAAAAAAATAATAAACTTAAAAGCCTAATTTAAAAATCGGAATGGTTTTTAAAATACACGACATTTTCATTAAAATTAAAAAAAAAAAACCTTTACAACACTGAAAAAATTAGAAATAAAATTGCTTTCAAATTGAAAAAGCATTTGGTCACGACTGTCAGAGTTAGGCCCCTGTATAGTAATTTCGAGAACTCGGGCCTAATTCTGGCAGTCGTGATCGAGTACTTTCTCGATTTAAAAGCAATTTTATTTCTAATTCTTTCAGTCGATACTGAATCAGTGATGCCAACTTAGTGCTTTGGCACTATTTATGGTGCTTTTTGATGCCTCAAAACGCCAAAATTGTATCCTTAGTGACAAATTTAAAATTTTTCGTTAGTGCCTTTGGTGCTTTTTACAATTTATATTTTTTTACTACCATATTTAAAACTTCTGTTATATAGAGGGTGATTTATATGAGATTTGCTATTTGGAGTACAATTTTGAGAAGGCCTGTAAAGATTTTAAATGATAAAAAAGTGATAAAAGAAATTTGCATTCGTTTTACCAAAAACTTTATTTACGAGGTTAGAGCTAGGCTTTCTAGTAAATTGGAAATTTTACAAAACGTTGCACTTTTTAGCGTTAACAATATATTTAGTAATCGTAATAAAAACAAAGTACATATTTGTTTTCGGTAAAAAAATTTTTTAAAAATGTAGACACTGTTACAACAATAGAAAATGGCTTGGAAAATAATAGGAATTGTGAATGGAAAAATAAACAACGAGTTTGAGTCATGTAGGAAAAACGTATTCAAAAGTTAAAAAACATGCAGTCGGATGCTATTATATGCGCTTTAGTTTTCAAACGCCCGACACTCGTCTCCAAATATATCAGAGTACAAACATACATGTTTTTTCTATTTTACATCTTATTTGTGTTCTTTATTCAAGCGCGTACATAGGTTAATTGGATAGTATCATACGCCAATTGTTTTATTAACCCATTAAGGCCCTGCGTTGCGTTTTCGCAACGTTAACTTAAAACTCCCCTCAGGCATTTTGTGATTACGTGACATTGTAATAAAGCACAGTGAAATTAAACTTAACTTATTATCTAATCGACCTTTTTTTGGATTTTTATCACACATAAGTTTTGTATATAAAAATTTTTTATTTAAATTTTTAATTTTTCCTGTTTTTTGAGTTCTTTTGAAAACTGAAACTTCTAACGTAGGTAGCTAACATACGAACATTAGTATTTCTACTCAAAAATCCAATCATCTTAGACATTTGCGACTATTTCTATGATTGGATATATCAGTGATACGAAAACGCAACACTGGGCCTAAACGATATACAAATTACATAAAATTTTCAATTATAAAGTGATTTATACAATCACAACAATTTACAACACCATAATGAAAACATGTATGTATATATTTTATTTATAAGTTGTTGTTATTTATGTGTTTTGAATTTTTCGATAATTTTTTTAAATTTTTACAAACTACCCAATAAAAAATATTACCATTTTGCGAAGCACTAATGATACATTTAAAAAAATAAGCGCATAACTATGCGCTACGCAATAAGACAAACAGAAATGCAGTAAAGTAAGTGAAGGAACTCTTAACAACTTTTATAAAAAAAAAAAATAAATAAAATTTCAAGTGCCACGGCATTCCCCTACTACGAAGCAGGTTTGTAAGGGATAATAATAAAAAATAACTGTAGCAGTGTGTAAAGCTGATCGTTACATCCAAAAACTTTTATATGCGCTGAATAATGCGCTTTATGTGTCATAAATGTATTGCTTCAAAGTGAGAACTCGCCATATAAAATTCATGTCTTCCGTAAGCGCAAGCGAAACTTTTACGCTGCTCCCTTACAAATCTGCTTCGTTGGAAGCTCCATTTTTTATTGGGTAATGGCCAATTTGCAAAATGCAGGATATTTCGCATTTAGTAAATTCTCTATGTCAATTTCTTTTTTTTTCTTATGCCCAAAGTGTGTTATTTAATTTAAAAGGTACAAGGTTCGGGTTTTTACATGAATACCTGTCTCAGACGTAATTTCATGGGAGTGCTTAGCTCTTGGGTGTGTAATATTTAGCACTTACCAAATGCCCACATATGTGTTTGGTTACTAATGCACACACGCAGAGAAAAAATATGGTTGGGCATGGTTACGGCAACAACACTATGTTTAATGTAACAATATATTGTTGTCGTACACAAATAATTGATATTTTTTATTAAATATCAACAATATTATAGTTACTGTAAACATATATATGTTCATCGCAATTATAAATTTGAGTATTGTTGATCGAAAAATAATTATTTTTCTAGCAACTAAATTATGATAACTTTCAAAACATATTATATTACTCACAACCATATCATGATATTTAATAGCCATAGCATGATAACTTTCTATACATTTATCATATTTATGTTTAAGATGCAATCAAACTATTTTTACTTTAACAATATTATGTAGGCGCCATTTGTAAAATAATTTTAAATCAGTTGTGTCGTTTTTTTATATGTGAGCGGTTTATTAATTTAAAGATAAATTCCTGTAAAAAAATAAGTTTAAAGAAACAAAAAAAATTAGAATATTAGCGGAGTTCATTCAGTATTAGTGATTTAATAGTGTTAATGCAAAATGTCGTCGCTATTTGTAAAATCCAACAACAAAACACACAGAGATTTCGTTATATTTCATAAAAGTGATACGATATTTCTGTGGTTTTCATGGGCAACCGCGTATATCTTAAAACAAATTTTTCAGGAGAGCCGAAAACCCATTCTAGTTAAAACTATGGGCTAGGTATTGCACTTTTTAAACTTTGTCACTACGTTAAAAAATCGGAATTGATCCATCGTTTTAAAAACATTTTTAGAAACATGTATAGAGCGTTTAAAATTATGCAATATTTCAAAATCGGAAAGGACATACGCGTTGGCCCATGAAAACCACAGATTTTGCATTTGTTCTTTTGCAATCCTTATATTGAACTCTGCTATTTAATTTACATAAAGAAAAATTATAAAAAGCCACAAAATAAAAAATCGATCAAAAAATTTTTATTTATTTTATATTTTTTTGACAGTTTGATTGCTTCTTAATTTATTATGATTAACCTGATGATAATATGATTACTTCTTAGCTTATTATGATTAACATGACAATAATATGATTAATTTCTTAGCTTATTATGATTAACATGATAATAACATGATTGCTTCTTAACTTATTATGATTAACATGACAATAATTTGATTACTTTTTAACTTAGTATGACTAACAGAATAATAATATGATTAAGGTAAAAATATTATGATGTCATATTACGAGTATATTTAGTCATAATATGATTCAATAATAATCTAAATATGGTGACTACAATCATGAATCTTATCATAATATGTTGCTCTTAGAATATGTTTACCACAACCATGTTTTTTCTTTGCGTGCATATAGGTCGCAATTGTATATATGATTGTTGGATCATATATACCTCTTTGTTTTAGAGTCCGAGTTATCTAAACCTCTGCTGCTTGAGAAAAATGTAACCAGCAGCTTGTCGCCCGCGTAAACTTTAGACACAACCAACAATCACCTCGTGTATCTCTTTGCTAACTCCCAATGAGAGGAGCATTCCAAATAGTTAATCTTCCTTCCATTCTCAAAACATGCAATCTTTAATGAACTAGCAAAAGTACATAAATTAACACCTAATCCACGGGAACAGGTTATACGGTCGTGACGCATCAATATTAGAACGTTCCACCAACCATCCGTTCGTATCAGAGCTGCCCCTTAAAAGGTACAACATGTGAAAACCGCACAAATTATGTGAAATTATCCTCTCCCAGGATATTAAAGAAAAACAAGTTAGAGTGCTATATTCGGCTATGCCGAATATGTGAAACCATCCACTTACTGCTAGGATATTTCAGGAGTGGGTATAATATTGGTCCTGTTGTAAATTATGAACCGAGTGTGATATCTAGTCATATAGTGTACTAAATAGTTTTTCGAGAGTGGGCTTTATATGGGGCCCATTGTAAATTATGAACCGATCTTCGCGAAATGTTATGGTTTTAGTCGTTCTAAAGTGTTTTCCGAGAGCGGGTTTATATTGGACTTTTGGTAAATTATTTACCGATCAATTTACAAATGTGACGTAGCAGTGCACCCAAAGTGCTTTGGAGCATATCATAATTGAATTAAAAATAAAATGTATGAGAATATCTTTTTTATTTTAGTTTAAAATTTTTGCAAATGCACTTAATTTTTATATCGTTAAAGCCCAACGTTGCGTTTTCGCAACGGGGGTTATCTGGGCTCCCACGTATCCGATTTGCCCAAAATTAGTTTTGTATCATATTTAGGCATCAACAATCAAATTTAAAAAGTTTTATCATTATAGCTCAATGGGATCATGGCTCGGGCCTTAATGGGTTAAACTTTCCACGATTTTAATTTAGATTTATTTAAACGATAAAATATAAGGTTTTTATTAAAATATGGGCTGTCATTAAATTTTGTAAGCAATGGCCAGTCATTGCAAATTTTCGGTAATTGCAACAGGCCAGATTTTTTCGAGCTGCTAAAATCGAGCTCGCAATGTATTACTTTTAAACTATTTTATGTTTAATTCAAACTCAGCTGATTATGAAAAATGATTTGAATGATATTATTATGAAAATGGTCCCCCATCAGCGCCGTCGCCTTTTTTTAAATTTTGGAGATATGTAATATTCGGCACAGCCGAATTCAACTTGTTTTATGTTTAAGTTAATTGTAAAAATGGCTTAGTACTTTTTTATGCTTTTTTTGTTCGAAATAGTGCTTTTTAGTGCTTTTTTTAAATTTTAAAGTGCTTTTTGCTCTCAAAATGTTGGCATCACTGATACAGATGAACGAATCAAAATTATTTTTTTTGTATTGTGAAACTCAAATTACTGCTTTACAACAAAACAACAACAAAAAACAAATCCGATTCGTTCAGTATTGACTGAAATAATTAGGTATTAAATTGCTTTCGAATCGAGAAAGTACTCGAGCACGAATGCCAGAATCAGGCCCCTAAACTAAACTGAACTAAAACTAAGCTAAAACTCAATTAAAACTGAACTAGAACTGACTCAGAACTGACTCAGAACTGAATTAGAACTTAAACTGAACTTGAACAGAAAAATGTAGTTTAAAAAAAATAAGTTTGAAATCAATTTTGCAAAATGTGGTTTGTTAGAAAAAAGCAGGGCTTAAAAAACTGCAGGCGAAACCAAAAAATGTCGAACAAAAAACGACAATGTGTGTACAACTTTTCGCTTTTTGAGTTGGTTTGAAAGCGACTGTTTGCCAATGGCAAATGAAGAAGGGAAAGCAATGGCAGTTTTTCTATTTTGACTGCAGTTTCTTAAACGCTGGTAAAAAGTACCAAAACAAGTATAATTCAAAGACTTTTAAACTGGTTAAAATTATTAATTAACCACTTTATAAAATAACATGTCGCTGTTGTTAACAAAAAAAATATAATCACCCTTATTGTGTTTGGCGTATTTAAAATACGCCTACGACTATTTGGTAATAGATTAAAGAGAACGTGAACTTTTTTCCTTTAATCTATTACCAAACAGTCGAAGGCGTATTTTAAATACGCCAAACACAATAAGGGTGAATATTTTGTTTAGCAAACAACATTTTCTGGAAAAAAGTACCAAAGTACCAAAATAAGGGCGAAAAATAATAACCTTTCAACTAATAGGGCCAAATGTGTATAATTTAATAAAGCTACAGTTTTACACACACATAGAAAAACTAATGCAAGAGATTTACAAAAGTTTCCCTAAAAAAGCATAACATTAGAAGGGTAGAATTTGGTACTTTTGTTAAGTTAAAAAGTATTAAGACAAGAAAAGCTATGAAGAATTAAATAATTTAAAATACCATATAACAATTAAAAAATAGTTCAATAGTTATCTGACAAAAAAAATACTACAATTTTTAATTTTTCAAAAGAAAGTTTATCATCATTCGGAACAAGTACCAAAAAGGGTTATTTCTAAAAATAGTAATTGTAGACATCTGCAGCCGTATTCCGTAATTCGCTAAAGCTAAATCTTTATCGCTTAAAATCTATAAAGTTGATTTAGCAATTTTTGGCTACAAAAGTAATTCAGTAACGTGCATTGCTAAATTTGGCAATGCAATACAAATTTATTATGCCGCAATTTTAGCTTTTACTGTCATCGCTAAAAATTTTAAATTTTCTTTTCTTTAAGGAATTTTAGCGATCGAGATTTAGCTTTAGCTAAGCGAATTACAGAATACGGCAGCTGTTTTAGAAAGCTACTTTAATATCGGGCATGTTCTGACAATCGCAAACACTTAACATTTGCGATCTTGACTTGAAATTGCATAATACGTGTACTGTAAATCGCAAGAAGACTTCAAATTGCAAAAGTATGCTCAAGGGAACTTTACAAAACTATAGAACACCATAAAATAAATGTGCCGTTTTGCGATTTGAAATCGTGCTATTGTCAGAACATGGCCGTATACTTTTTGCAAAATTTTCTTTAAAGCGAGTAGAAAATTTGTAGGATAAAATTTGGTACTTTTGGGGTCCCTTAATTAAATTATGCCACTTTTAAGGGTAAATACGAATGTAAATTATAAACGTTTCTGTTTTCCACAAATCTTCCAAACCGAACACTCAGGAACGATATTTTATGTTTATTTTCGAACACTGGTTTAAACATAAACGCTTTTTATGAAGCTAAATTATGCATTTTTGTTAAATTTTTTTTTATGAAAAAAAGTTGTGATGATTTTTAATAGAATTAAATTTTTATCTTTCTCATTTTGGGACAGAATTATTTTTTTTAAATTTATTTTATTAAAAAATTAACTCCAGAGTCTCAGCCGCTTTTTAAGATCTCTTCAAATATTAAAAAAAACTAATTTATGTCATAATTAAAAATGTTAATGAAATTCTTTAGAAAGTGGATAAGAGAACAATTTAACAAATTTTTATTATTTCAACATTCGTAGACAGTCTACGAAAAAAGTTTGCTGGAAATTTTTTCAAATTTTTTAAAACTATTGGATCATTATTATTTTTTTATTTCAAAATAATTTGCTACTGTACTTTTTGTTTTCTAACAATCAGATCTTTTTCAAAATCTTCTAATGACGATGATTTGATATGATTTTGATCCTCTTGTTATTACATGTGTTCATTTTTCAGTTCATGATTATTTCTACAACCATTTTTTATGGTTTTTGTTGTTTGTAAACAATTTTCTTTTATACTTTGTATTTGTATAAGCAACACTTTTTTCTTATTTATAGAGTCATTTTTATTGGAAAAAAAAAATAATAAAACAAAAATCTATAGTTTATCAAACAAACAAAAAATATCTATCACTCTGTATATAAATAGATAAAAATTCTTTGAGTGCGCATTGATTTATGTATGTTATTTTTGGTACCACACGTTCAAGTATCTTGTAAATACAAAATCCCAACTCATACAAATAAAACAGAACTTGAAACTTACAGTGAAGTAAACAAGAAAAAGGGCTAACTTAACATTGCTTTCAAAAATAAGTACTAACTTTTCTTTAAAAAAGTTGACAAGTTTGTTATCAACTTTTCTATAAAAAAGTTGACAAGTTTCTTATCAGCTTTTCTATAGAAAGTTGCCAAGTTTCTCATCAACTTTTCTATAGAAAAGGTGCCAAGTTTCTTTGTGCCGGTTCACACACGTCAAGTTTGACTCGTCAAGTCTTGAGCTTATAGGAGAGAATGGAAAAGAGGATGCCATTTCTTTTTCCCTCTCTCCTTAAAACTCAAGACTTGACGAGTCAAACCTGACGTGTGTGAACCGGCACTTATAAACTTTTCTCATCAATTTTTTCTTAAAAAAGTTGCCTAGTTTCTTATCAACTTTTCATTAGAAAAGTTGCAAAGGTTCATATCAACTTTTCTTTAGAAAAGTTGCCAAGTTTCATATCAACTTTTCAGTAGAAAAGTTCCCAAGTTCTTTATCAACATTCTTTATAGATTTTTCCTAAAAAAAAATTGCCACGTAGGAATGGGTGAAAAATATCGATATTTAAAAAAATAATCGATATATATCGCCGATATTCAAAATACCGATATATCGATGCATCGATATAGAAATTCAACTATCGAATTCGATATTTTTTAAAGTCAGTCTTTATTAAAAACTCAACATTTTAGCAGTTTTTCAAATTAATGTTTTTTTAAGAATTGGCATCACTGCATGACATCATATGTTTTTTTAAACCAATATGATGATCTAAAATGATTGGCACTTATAAGAAGAAGAATTAAGAAAAGAGCGAGGTTTTCAGATTTTCAGGTTTGCAGATTTCTAATAACACAGTAAAGTCAAACGCACTTGAAAAGGTTTATTTAATGCGGTTTTGGAACACAACATATTTGGAATAATAATAAGATTTATGCATATATACATATATGTATATCAAATTTTTTTAATTTGGTGATAGTTTCAGCCAAATATGTGGATATATCGATATTTTTGAAATAATAAATATGGATAATCTTAAAAAATATCGACACGATATATATCGATATATTTTTTCCATATGCCGCTGTAGGGTTTTTAATTTCTCCTCTAATAAAATGGTCTTCACTATGGTATACGTCTATAGCAAAAGCATAGAAATCATGAATTGCATTTGTTGGTCTATTACAATTATTGTACTCTGAAGAAAAAAAGTGTAGAAATATTTGTTTTTATTCTGGTTCTTACAGTAAATTATATTTTGTTGTAAAAAATTTAACGATATTTTTTTTTATTTATGTTTAAACTTCTACAAATAAAGAAGCACTAAAAAAAACTAAAATCTATACTAGAAGTAGTTCAAAAAAAAAAAAATAAAAACAAACATTATTGATATGAATTTTTATATAGAAACGTGTCCGATATCAGTATTTGAAACGGTTGCAATTGCACATTATTATCGGCAGTAAAGTTAAAACAACAACAATAATAAAATAATGCCTTGATTTGGTGGGGAAAAAAAGAAAGAGGAAGTAAAATTTATGACTAGGGCAAAAAGAAAAAAAAAAAAAATAAAAAGAACTTTATAAATTTTATAGTTTGAAAATAAAGTTTTTAAGAAATTGTTTTTTAAAGTATAAGAATTAAAACAAAATTTTAATAATAAAGTACTGTAATAATAAAGTATGTACTTGTATATACTATAGTACTTTTTATATACAAGTGGTCCAAATGGCAGTGCTCTATATTAAGATTTTATGGCAATTTCCGGTCCAAAAACTCTTTATTAATTAACTTCAAAGAAAAATTTTAATCCCGGACAACTTAAATATTTAGTACCGAACAGAGAAGTATTTTTGTTTAAACAACTTAGCAGATTGTTTAAACAAAATATAAAGTATCTGACTAACTTTTCTATTGAAACTTGAAGAAAAAACTTTGATACTTTTCTATAGAAAAGTAATAAAAAGTTAACCAATTTTTCTATAAAAAAAAATTATAAGAAGTTAAGAACGTTTCAAATCAAACTGGGGTTTAATCACCGCATTCGATACTATCGTATCGAATAAACTATCCATTTTTTTTGCATACGATAGACACTGACGTATCGAATGAAATCCCGATAAATGTAATGTTGAGTTACTCGATATCGATTGCTATTATTTCAAATTCAATACATTTCATTCGCTATCGAGTTTCATGATACCCAAATAATTAATTTCGATCAATTTGCTCGATAACGTATGCGGTGATTAGACCCCTGCTCAGTCCACAAATGGCTGATGTAGTACACATACTGTAATGGACCTTCACGCCTTTAAAAGATGTCGTCCGCTAAACTTCATGGGGCAGCAGGAGCAGATGGTAGCATTCCATGTTGTAAGGATAAGTGGCATACTATAGAGCCTTTCATTAACGTTTATTTGCGCAAAATGCTAATTTTGCCAAGAATGAGGCCTATATATTTATTTCTCACCCCAGTAAATCCTAAAATTATAAAATTCATCAAAAAATGCGGAAAATAAATTTTAGATGAAATTGGACCTAACTATTTCGATTCGAAATATTTGTGAATTAATAATATATTTGACAAGAAAAAGTACCAAGAAGTTAAATTTCAAAAAAGTACCACCATTTTCCATCTTAAAGGTTCTCCTTCACTCAGGATCCTGCTTCTATAACTTTTCTATTCTGAGCTCAATATTTTGGAAATTTTAAACGTGAGAATTTCGAAAAAGTACCAAATTTGTATTTCTATTTTCTTGAAAAGTGACGAATGTGATATAATCTTTAGTTCTATGCTTATTGGTTTAAAATAAAGATGGGGTGACAAAAAAGTTTCAAAATACAGGTTTACCCGTTTACTCCCCAAAAGTGCCGAATTTCAAAAAAGTACCAGACACCAATCCGCTTATTTTTTTTTTTTGTGAAAAGTATAAATTTAATTAAATCTCTTTTAGTTTAGAAAATATGAGGTTAGCGAATGTCCCATCTTAGTGGATCTTCTTATGAAAAGAAGTACCTGTGTATCAAATTTCCAGTCTCTAGCGTTCGCCTTTTCGGCTGGGCTTTAATAGGTCAGTGAGTGAGTAAATGAATAAGTAGTCAGGCCTTGTATTTTTATATATCTGTGGCAAAAAGGGTGCTTAAGTCGATTTAAGGAAAGATTGGAAACTATGTAATATCCACGTTCAAAAGTACTAATGGATAACGTTTCATTTATTTTGTACGATTTACTTGGAAGTTTTTGGGTATTTTTTTTTTTATTTGGTAATAAAGACGTAAAAAACTAAAGGCGATGGACGAGAAGTAATAATTTTATTAGAAGAAACATTTATTTTCAATTGGAACTCAAAAACTAGACTTAAGCTAAGCAAGTTGTGTACAAAATATTATTTAAGAATCGGCAATCAGGCCTATTCTGAAAATCACGTGCTTTTAAAATCACACTTGTGATTTTGCCAACTTTTTTGTTAAAGAGTCATCAATAATTTTATTAACTTTAAGAAATTTATTTCAAAATTTAGAAAAAATTTCTTTACAAAAATTTGACGAAAAATTTTGTAACTTTGCAATGAGAAGTTTAGCAACTTTTCTATGGAAAAGCTGAGAAGAATTTAAGCGAGTTTTATATGAAAAAGTTGCCGAAACTACTACAGACAAGTAGAAGTTTATCAACTTTTTACAGCTGCATATAGAAAAGTTGATGAGATGTTTGACAACTTTTCTGTAAATGGGTTGATGAGATAGATGCGCTTATCTAATTTTTCTCTTCAACATATATGGGAAATTGGGAAATTTTTCTCTTAAACATTTTATAGCAAATAACAGCATAAGTTTTTAACTTTGCTTTGCAAAAGTTTCTATAAAAATTAAGAAAAGATTAAGCTTTTTTCTAGATGCTAAAGTTCGTATCAACTCTTTTATATAAAACTTCGTAAGACTTGTTAACACGGTAATACAATGTTTAACGACATGATGAAGAATGAGAAAAATCATATTATGTAAAAGCAAAATGCATTGATTAAGAGATTTCTTCCACTTCTTTATGTGTCATTGGCAAAAAAGAAACTGTTGCTTTTACTTCGAGTTCATTAAATGTAAACAGTCGCTGTCAATCCAACTCAAAAAGCGAAAAGTTGTACAAAAATTTTCGTTTTTTGTTCGACAGTTTTTGGTTTCGACTGCAGTTATTTAAACCCTGCTGACAAGCGGTTGGTAAATGTTTTTTTGTATTCTCAGCACACCAGAGGTGTATTTTAATAGCATATACTGAAGGTGGTAACATTTTTATACAATTACAAAAACAACAAAAATCAACTCATGAAATTTTCATGTTGTTATTGTAAAAATTGTAAAACTGCAACCATCTGCTCTTTTGTTATTATTTTTGATTTTACTTATACCATCCGTGTTAACATGAAATAAAAGTTAGGTTAGGTTAAGAAGTGTTATGTGCCCAAGGGCACGCTTCCACTCGGAGACTAATGCGGTCCATTGTGAATCCCTTCAATGAAAAGGTAGAGAAAGAGAAAAGTGATAAAGAAAAGAAATAAGACATAGATAGAATTAGGAAAGTTAGCAGTAGTACATGGACTATACTTACAACAGACTTTTATTTTTTTCTTTAAGACACGGAGAGGTACATTATATTACCGTGTAAACTAGCCTTTAATGAGAAATGTTGCTGGAATTCTCAGCTGACTTTTTTGGAATATAATGAAATTCTAAAGATTGTGCCTTAAGATTTTTTTTATAATTAACAAACAATATTTTGAAATTAATGACTTGTCCAATCTTTTCATACTCTATAATTTCCATGAAATCTTTGGCAACCCCCTAAGATCATGATAAAAATCCTTTAAAATAAAATTTAAATATTAATCATAAAGAATCCCATGACAATTTTCCCAAATTTAATCCCAAACCTAAAAGTCTTTCAACAATATTTGGTGTTGAACCCTGCATTCCCCAAAAAGTTGCAGCTCTTAAGCATTCAAGTCATAACCCACACACGTAGAAAAAATTCCAATCATTTTTTATTATTTTTCTTTCTCTCTCTATATTCATTTCATTTTTTAAATTAATAATAATTTTATTTGGTTTTTGTCATCTGAGATACAAGATTTCGAGATTCGATTTGTGTTGTTGGGGCTCAAAATGAAAAAAAAAGAAAAAAATCCAAAACCAAATGACAATTTCTCATGTAATTTGAGACACAAGACACCAACCAGCCATCATGCAACGGGCACAGCAAGAAAAACATGATTTGGTGCCTGGCAAGGCAAACAAAGGAGAACAGAAAAAGAAGACAAGATCTTTCTTTTTCAAAAAAAAAAAAAAAAAAAAAAAAAAGATCAAATTGTAGACAAAACGAAAACTAAATTTATTTAATTATCAAATCATAAACATTGTCTCAGGATGTGTATTAAATTTAGTGTTTGTGTTCAGAATGTCTGTTCGATTTCTATGCAACATCAACTATAAATGTTCGTTCGTTCGTTCATACGAGTGGAGTTTGTTTGGCTGTTGTCCTCATAATAATCACATGTATAGCTGTCTGTCCGTCCTTCTCTTTAACTTTCATATGTATCTTCCGTTTGGTTGGGGTTTATTTAACGTGTTTTTAATGCGAATGCCACAAATTTCATACTGAAAAATGATTTAAGTAATAAGATTTTTTATTTTCTTGCTTAAATCCATAATGTTGAGCAGCAGCAGGATTTGTAATCATTTTCACACCAAATGCGACATAAAGTTTTTTTTTACTATTTCTTTCCCAAAAAAAAAAAAAAAAAATAATAATCAAATGAAAATCTTAAGGCATAAATAAATAACAAGAATAAATAAAATCTTGGTGATAATCTTTCTTCCAACCAAATATTATAGTTGAGCAAAACTTGCTGCAATTTGTTGCTGGATTACAACTTGAGGAAGGAATTTCATTTATTAATTTTCAAGATTTCAGAAATTTCAGTAGATGTGCATGACCATGTTGCGAGTTTGCTTAAAATTAAAGTTTAATTCAATAGCAGTTTTAAGGATTTTTTGAAACAAAATTTGTTATTAAAAAAAAAAATAGAATGTAATGTAATTACAAAAGGGAAGGTCAAGCCACAAAAATATGCGGAAATATTATCATTTAATATCTCTAGAAAGAAAAAAATTTCCTGAGAAATTATTACGTAAAGCGATTCTTATCATCTCTTTTTCATAGAAATTTCCTGTGCTTTAGATCATTTTTGATAAGCTTCCAATTAACTTCTATTAAGAAAAAGTTGCTGAGCTTCTTATCATTTCTTTTTTATAGAAAAACTTTCTAAGCTTTTTATCAGGTTTTTGAGCTATACATCACTAACTTCTATTTAGAAAAGATTAATGAAATGCATATCTACCTTTTTATATAAGAAAAGTTTTACTGATCTACTCATTAAAGTGGTTGAGCTTCTTATCAAATTGTCATATAGAAACACTTTAAAAAAACAAGCTTTTAATTAAATTCGATTAAAAGAAAAAACATCGATTTCCATCACATACCTGATAATTATACAGTTTATGTGATATAAAAGCTTTTTGCGAGATTTAAGTACTCGTGTTTACTAAAGCCCTGCACGAATGCATTTGTTTCTTTTTCACATTTCTACACACCAAGTTATTGTTGTGTGAAATACTGAGTTTTTTTTTTAAAATCAATTCGAATGATACACAATGAAAAACCGAATCAATTTTAAACAGTAGTTGGTTTCAAACAACTCGTTGTTAAGCAGTAGTTTGATTTAAAAAAATCAAAATCAACGCAATGTATAATTTGATGTGAAAGAAAACATAACACACATCAATTGTGAGTCTATAACAGCTTCCCTAGGGAATTCCATTTCTTTGCACAATTGTGTGTACCACAACACATATTATTATGCTCATCAATCAGTGTGACCACAACTAAAAAAAATTTGGATGCTAAATGGGGATTAAAACAATGCCAAAAATGCTAAAAATTAAATTTGAAAATGCTAAAAAAATGCTAAATTTTCTTAAATAATTGTATCATATTAATGAATGAATTATACATTAATTAACCTGAAATTATTATTTTTCTTTAAAATAAAATGAAGTTTATATGAAAATAAGTTATATGCATACATAGATTTATTTAATAAAAACAATTCGGTAGTTTGACAAAAGTTAGCGATTTTTTAACCAAAAAAAAAAAAAAAAAAAAAAGTCCCTATCTACAAAATATTACATGATAAATGCTCAAAGCCCTAACCTACAGTTTGCAAAATATGCAATATTGTCAACTGTCAAAAAAACTGTTAAGGCGTAACCATAATGTGCTTAAGTTGGCTTAAGCAAATGTGCGAATACAAGCAAATCATATGAAGCAAACCATATTGAACTTAAAGAAAATTTTTGTTAAGTTTTATGAAACTGTCATTTGCTTAAGCAAAGTGCGAAACTGATCGCACATTTCGTACGGAATCAAAGGTTTTTTGATTTTGTTTTTTTAAATACATTTGAGAGACTTTTTGTTAATTTTTGACAGTAGGTTAAGCAAGGCTATGCAAATTATGGTTGGGCCTTTAGGTTTTACATGAGAAGTAAGAGAAAAATAAATTATAAACAGTTTAAGGCGATTAATAAATTTATCATTTTAAATAGTTTTTTGTAAAATTTTAAAAATGTTAGATAGGTTTTTTTGCGTTTAAGGTACTGATATACATATGTACATATCTGTGTCAATAAATAATAATGGCTTAAGTCGAAATTTCGAGTTTTGAGATATTAAGGGGTTTGTCTAAAATGAATTGTGTGTTGTATTGTGAGAGTTAAAATAAAAATGCGTATAGTTTTATTAATAATGACATTTTATACTTGAAATTTAGCACTATCTAAAGAAAAAATTCGCATCAATGCTGCTGTTTACTTTTTATTTTAATTAGGTTTTGTTCAATATGAGTTTTAGAGAAAACTTGTTAAGGCAAAAGTTGTTGGAAACTTTACTTACAACAACTTCTTAGAAAACGATTTTTATGTAAAAATAATATTTTCCTAAATCTAAGTTGTATGACTTTACGATTTTTCTCAAACTTTGGCGGGCTTGAGGGACGGCTTAGCCTTCGCCGATCGTCCTTAAAATTTGTTTGAGTTGTTTTTTTTATCAATACCCACCGAATTGGGGGGTTAGAGCATGGAAAAATAGAAAAAAAATTTGATCCATACAGTTAACGACCACCCTAGTGTTCATCATATGCTAAACACCTATCCAGAATTCAATAGTTAAACTTTGGTTCATCAATTCGAATGCATTCAGCTTTTGCCATTGCTGTTCCAAAACCGTTATTCTCTCTGTAGTAAAATCTACCATTTCTTCTTTAATTATACCCACACCACAATAGTGGAGAGGGTATTGTGCTGATGTGTGTAACCCACCTTAAAGTATACCGATCTATTCAGAATCACTTTTTGAGTCGAACTAACGATGTCCGTCCGGCTGGCGGGCAGGCTGGCTGGCTGGCTGGCTGGCTGGCTTGCTGGCTGGCTGGCTGTCCATGTAACCTTGTGCGCAAAGTACAGGTCGCAATTTTCGAAATTTTTTGATCAAATTTAGGTCATAGGTTCTTATTGGCACAAGGACCAAGCCTATTTAAAATGGGCCGAATCGTAGGACCACGAGGGAAGATAGGGGAAAATTTCTTCCTCTCAGAAACTATCAAACCGATTTTAATGAAATTTAAAACATAGATAGAACCATATCTATATGGACACAAAATGTATACATTTTAAAAAAAAATCGGACCAAAGGGGAGATAGGGGCAATTTCTGTCTCTCAAACTGATTTTAATGAAATTTAAAACAGAGATAGATCCATATCTATAGGGACACATTAGCTATACAGTTTTTAAAAAATAGGACCACAAGGGGAGGCAGGGGGCAATTTCTGCTTCTCACAAACTTTCAAACCGATTTTTATGTTCAAGTTTATAAACATAGATAAATCCATATTTACATGGACACATAAGCATGATGTGCTTTGGAATACTGTGGTGTAGGGTATCATATGGTCCGGCTTGACCGACTATACTTTCTTACTTGTTTTTTTTTTTTGGTGTTTACAGGGTTGCTATTATTATACATTTATATAAACGTATAAATGACAAAATACAATTATGTATAGAGATTGACAGAAGTGATAAGTTATATTGTGAAATAGCAATATATAAAATTTTTAAGATTAAAATATACTAAATAATGCTAAAAAAATGTTACAAAAATGCTGAAAATAATGCTAAATGCTGTTTGAAAAATTCGTTGCTAAATCAAAATAAATAATGCTAAATTTAGCACTGAAAATGCTAAAAGGGTTACACTGTCATCAATTCAGTCGTCGATGTGACTTCGACAAGTGTACATGTCTAGCGGATGCTATGTTATTTTGTTTCATCTTAACAGAAAAAACTTTATGATGACAACAAAAAAAAAATTCTTTAAAATTTTTAAACTGTACAAATTAATTTTTATTTTAAGCCATTTTGCTCATTTTATTATTTTTATCTTAATTTTGCAATTAATTGAATTTAGCTTTTCATTTCTTTTTTACTTTTAATTAAATATTTTAAAATATATTTTTGTAACTTTTGAATAAAATTAATTAAAATTAAAACTTAAACATTGTATAAAAATATCTTGCCTCTTCATTTGTTTTTTTGCTCAATACAAATTTACTAGTCATACCTAATAATGAAAAAAATAAGATAATTCATATCACCTATTTTGTTACTGTTGTTTGGTTTGATTCGTATGATTCGTTTGATTCGTGCGATTCGTGTGAGTTGGTGTAGTTTGTGTTATTCGTGTGTTTCGTTGTGTGGAGTATATTCCGAGCTCTTTACACTTCGTATTTGGTCGTTTATAACACATTAATTTAAATTCATTTACATTTGTGTGTTTATATTCTTTTCGTGCTTTATGTGTTTTTCACAATACAGAGTTTGATTCGTTAGCAAAATGCAATCGACAATCAGTAGTTGAAAAACAAACGAATGTTTTGAAACGGCATTCAAATGCATTCGTGCAGGGCTTTAGTGTTTACTTCGTTTGAAAATTTTATTAGTTAAAAACAAATACATCAAGTAATTTAATTTACTTGTTTATCTTCAAAAGTAAATCTCGCGAAAAGCTTTAATATCATAAAAATTTTGTAATGACGTTATAAGTTGATAGTAAAAGTTTAAAAGTAAAATTTAATTTTATTTTCTTTTAGCTCATTTAAATAAAACCTTTTTTGTAAAGGCTTTCTACTTTTAATTTATTTAAAAATCGCATTCATACTCTCAGTAAGTCCTTTAATAAGAGTGACGTCACTTTATTTTTGGAAGTATCAGCAAGGCCATTTATTTGATACATATTTTAGGAGTTTATTAAAGATGAATAGCCCACCAGCTTGGATTTTCCCCATGTTGGATTGAGGATGACGTCACACAGTTAACCATGGACTGTCATCTAATCAGCTCAATCGGTTTGAGATATCTGCTTTAAAATTAAGTGGCAAAATTTCACTCGAACAAACATAGATTGCAAGTAAACAAAACAATAAAAGCTTTTAAAAAGCCTCTAAGCTTTTGCTGAACTTTTTAATATAAAATAGTTTTCGGTATTCCCACAAAATTTTTAATGAAAAAATAAGCTTCACTTCACATGTTGCTGTTTATTTAATAAACATGTTGCAAAGTTTATCGAGAAATTCTCGATTTTATATCGATATATTATTATGTACTTTCGTCAAACTTTTCTTATCTGTTTTTATCTAATAATTTTTAATCGCCTACGCTAACCTTCCCCTAAAGCCACAAATTATTTCACCGTTTTAATCCAATAAAAAACAACATCAGCAAAAATTTGTTCAAGTTACAAGAATTGTCACACTCGAAGGTGAACAACGCACAAACACACACTGTTCATTCTCCTTCAACTCGATTTTATTTGGAATTTGTTCTTTAATAATTTCTTTAACCAACAGATTTTCGATGTTTATGAACTACAAGCATATGAAACGACAGATTAATGTGCTGTCATAAAACCAGCAACAACAAAGATCTTAAAGATACGATGAGAAGTATCAACAAACAAACCAACCAGACAAGACCTCAACAGGAATATGAGGAGTCGTTATATCTGGGTACAATCTGTATTATTTCTTCTTATTTTTCTTTTATTACAAAGAAACTAAAATTTAAAATATTTGAATATTGTGTGAGTGTGTTGGGCGTGAGTGGGAATGTGTAAGCGCGCATGTATTTGTATGTGTGTGTGCGTGCAAGTGTCACACAGGTTGGCAAAGATGCTGGTAGTGATTGCGTTCGTTCGTTTGCTTTTAGGAAAAAGGATCATGTTTATTTTGCTGTCATTTTGCATGAGTTCTGTTTTAGAGAAAGAACTTGGTGTTTGTTGTATGAAAAACATTTTCAAAATAAATGTTTAAAGTCAGTCAGAATGTCAGGTAGTAGTTTAAAAAAAGAAAAAACGCAAAACAACAAAATGCTGGCTGGGATGGTGTTCAAGATACCAATCAACATACTCATGACTAAAAAGTTGAATATCTTAGAAGGCGTTGTCATCAATATAAACACATTAATACGTTGTGAAAGCAGCATGTGGATGGCTTTGTGCAGCTAAAATTTCTCAAGTTGCAGATACAGCTGACGACGAATGAAGGAGTCATCCTGTGTTTGATATTAAATGAAATTGAATTTTATTTTATTTGTGTTGTAAATTTTGTTTTCTTTATTATTTTGTTGTTTACGCTGATGTTGATGTTTAATGTTACATAAGATGCAGAACTGGAGAGGGAAAAAGTAAATTCGAAGAAAATTTGCTATGACTAAAAAACACCTCGCCATATATTAAATTAATCGCCACATATTCAATTACTCTGAAAGTTTTTAAAGAATATAACGAATTTCCACAATTTATCTAACAAAAAAGAAAATACAGGAACTGAACATAAAAAACATCTCAAAATTTTTTAGTAAATCAAAGAAGATATTATTGCAAGTTTCCTTTTTCAAATTTTCTTTTTATCAATAAAAATATTTGCAAAAATTTTTATTGAACATTCAAAAATATCGCAAAATATTCTATTAAACATAGCAAATATTACGAAATTTTCTATAAAACATACAAAACATCGCTTAATTTCCTTTTAAGCAACAAAAATATTAGCAAATTCTTATTGAACATTCAAAACTATCGCAAAATATTCTATTAAACATAGAAAATATTACGAAATCTATATATATAAAATAGGATGTATGTATGTATGTATGTATGTGTGTATGTAACGTATGGACTCGAAAATGGCTGGTCCGCTTTTGATTTCAGGGAATCTTCAGAATATTCAGGCGGGTGACACTGTGAAGTCTCATTTTTGATTTTCGGTCTGCGGGGGGAGGGGCGTGGCAAAATCCAATTTTCATATTTTACCACCAATGACATCTAAATAATTTGGACGATTTTTTCTTTAAAATGATCGCCATGGTCCAACTTAGATTTATACGAAAAGAAAATTTTGCCCCGCCCACTTTTACGCCCACTTTTTTCGAATTACCTAAAATCAGAAAACGGCTCCATCGATTTGACAAATTTTTCTTTCAAATGTTCGTATTAATCCATTTTAAGTTTTCATCGAAAGAAAAATTTACCACGCCTACTTTTACGCCCACTTTTTCTTTTAAGCGCATAAGTGGAGAACAGCTTGACCGATTCAAACGATTTTTTCTTTAAAATGATTGCGATGGTCCAACTTAGGTTTTTACGGAAAGAAAATTTTGCCCCGCCCACTTTTTTCGCTTTACCTAAAATCAAAAAACGGCTCCATCGATTTGACTAATTTTTCTTTTAAATGTTCGTATTAATCCATTTTACGTTTTCATCGAAAGAAAAATGTATCACGCCTACTTTAACGCCCAATTCTTCTATTAAGCGCATAACTTGAGAACGGCTTGACCGATTTGGACGATTTTTTCTTTGAAATCATCGCCATGGTCCAACTTAGGTTTTTACGGAAGGAAAATTTTAAGGGCAGTAAATTTCGTTTAAAGCTCAATTTAAATCGTCAGGTAATACAACACTAATGTTTGCTTAGGGCCAGCAACGCGGACCGGGTCAGCTAGTTTTCTATCAAACATGTAGAACATCGTAAAATTTCCTTTTACGCAACAAAAATATTAGCAAAATGACTATTAAACATTCAAAAATACTGCAAAAGCAACTGAACATAAAAAGCATCTCAAAATCTCAAAGAAATTACATATTGCAAATTTTCTTTTCCAGATTTCATCATCGCTAAATTTTCTTTTTATCAATAAAAATATTTGCAAAAATTTTTATTGAACATTCAAAAATATCGCAAAATATTCTATTAAACATAGAAAATATGTATTACGAAATTTTCTATAAAACATAGAAAACATCGTTAAATTTCCTTTAAAGCAACAAATATATATGCAAAAGTTTTATTAAACATTGAAAAATTTCGCAAAATATTCTATAAAACATAGAAATGTTATGAACAAATGTTCAACATAGAAAATATAGCAAACATTTCTGTTAACATAGAAAATATTCTGATAAACATAGAAAATATGGCAAAATATTCTGATAAACATAGAAAATATCGCTAGATTTTCAATGAATATAGAAAATATTCTTTGAAATATAAAATGTATTTATCACATTATTAATCTAGAAAAATGTCGCTTAAATTTCTATTAAACATAGAAAATATGACAACATTTTTCATAAACATAGAAAAATATTTCGCTAATTGGTTTAGTGAACATACAAAATAATGGAAAATTTTTAAACATTAAACACAGAAAATATCAAAAGTTAAAGGAAATATCACAAAACTTTCTAAAGAACATAGAAAGTTGTTTGCAAAATTTTTTTAAAAACAGAAATATGTATGTTTTGCTAAAATTTTAATATTCAGCATCAAATTCGCATGATTTTCTGTTTAACATAGAAAGTATTGCAAAACTTTAAAGTTGACTTAAAAATCGCAATCGAAATCGATTATTGCAAGATGTTATATGAACATAGATTAGATTCTATTAAATATTGAAAGTATTTCAATATTTACTATTGATTATAGAAAATATCTCAAAATTATCAACAAAACATATAAAATATCGTTAACATGTCTTATGTAACACCTTAGATAAACATAGAAAAGTTCAATATTTTCTTTTAAACATTTTCTCTTAAATATAAAAATTATTGGTAAATTTTCTGTTAAAAAAAGAAAGTAACAACAAAATTACTATGAAAATAAAAAAAATCTCGAAAAATTTGTACTAAACATAGAAAATATCTCGAAATACATATTGCAAAAATTTTTATATCTAACAAAAATAAAATTCGCTAAATTTTTTGTTTTTAACATATAAAGTATTTCAAAACATTTCAGTTAACATAGAAAATATCGCAGCATGTTATATGAACTATATTCTATGTACTAAATATAGTAATTATAGCAATATTTGCTATTCATCGTAGAAAATATCGTTAAATGAGCTATAAAACATACAAAATTTCGTTAACATATCGAGCCCTAATAGCAAAAATGATGTAACCAACAACATATTAGATGTTTGTTTTTTGATGAAAATCGATCATTTTTGATCATTTGCATCATCTCTAAAAATCTCATATCTCTTGGAAGTACCGTTACGAAATAAGAGCAAAAGCAATTTCAAACGAAACCCTAGACTTCAAGCTAAACTATTTAAAAAAACCTTCTCCTCTAAAAGTTTATTTTTGTTGGTTACATCATTTTTGCTATAAGGGCTCGATATCTTGTATAAAATTTGAGAGAAACATAGAAAATTTAAAAACATTTTTCTAAGACATAGAATTATCAGTAAATTCAAAAATTGTTGAAATAAGTGGTGATTTCTCTATTAATTGAAGAAATTTTCTACAAAATTTCTATGAAAATAAGAAAAATCGGAAAACTTTGTACCTATTAAACATAGAAAATATCGCAAAATTTTCTTTTCATTTCTTTTTTTAGAAAATATGACAGAACTTTCTTGTAAACCTAAAAATATTGCAAATTTATATATTTAACATAGAAAATGTTGCAAAATTTTCTTTTAATTTTTTTTTTAGAAAATATTTTTTTATAATTTTAAAAATATTGCAAAATTTTTTATTAAACATAAAAAATATTGGCATAAGTTTCTGTTAAACATGGAAATAATTAGCAAAAGAACAAAGACGCTATCGTAACACTTATTTCTTAAAAAATATTCAGAAATCTTTCATAATTTCTTTGAGAGCACAACAAACACAAACGTCGAAATTTCCTTTAAACATCGCAAATGTTCCAGAACACAGAAAACATTGAAATTCTTTATAACTTAAGAAATCCCTGAAAAATATAACGCTATCTCTTAATATTTTCTTCAAGAAAATACTTTTTTTTCTTCTTAAGCCCTGCTCTTGAGTGTTTGCTCAATTGTGTGTGTGTGTGTGTGTTTGTTTGAGTAAAGTAAGTAAAGTAGTTTTTGAATATATTCAAAATGTGAGAACTCTACAGTCACAATGTTTATTTTATTGAAATGTGTGTACGAGTGAGGATGTGTTAAAAAAAAACATTTTCTTTTTACTATAAAAATATATTTTATTTTTTATAAAGAAAAAATAAATATTTACACAGAAACAGCAGGCATTTTATCAAAATATTTACTTTTGTACCGTTCCTTACAAACACTTACACACACACAAACACACAGATGTTATAGAATTGGGAATAAGTGTGAGAGTAAATTTATATTGAATTTTGTTTAAGGCTCTTTAACATACAAGTGTTAGTAGGAAACGTAAAGAAAAATATAGTGAGTTCATATTTAGATGAGGGGGGAAAAGACAACAATTGATGATTATTAAAAAAAGCAACAAATATTTAATATTGTTACTAAAATAAAAACAACAAAAATAAAGGAATATTGAATGTCAGAAAAGCAATTGATAAGTAGGAATTTATTTCTTTTCTTTTTGTTTTCCAACAATTTACACTGAACCGAATCTTTTGGGTTATATAAGCCAAAAAAAAAACTTAGATCTTTTTATTTAAATTCTCAAAAAAAAAAAAAAAAAAAATCTCTACCTACAACAACTTATTTTATTAAAATTAGCAAAATGTTTTAATTGAGATTTATGTTTAATAAAATTGGATTGATTTTAATCAAATTCGGTAAAAATTAACAAAATGTTTTGGATTTTAGAGACTTCCTTCCGAACTATTCTACATCTTTCAGTTTGTTTTGCCAAATCACCGTTGAGGGATAAAACGTTCAAAAAGACGAATAGTTTACTCAAAATGGTCCTTCCGTTCGATCAACTCTCATGAAGCCCATTACTGGATGAATGGTCAAGTCAACAAATAAAATTGTCGAATTCGGGACGATAGCAGTCCATAAGATCCAAAACAGTCCGTCTAATGCATCTCGTAAAAGTTACTGTTTGGTGTAAACGGCTGACACCGTCAGCCCATATCATATTTCTTTGTTGAGAACGACGTTGGCCAGGCTATTAACCCGCCAACGGCGAAGGCTATAGGTCAATGATTAGCAGCTTCTTTCGGCGGAATTTGCGCTAAAGACAACCACGAAATGTGGTTTCAATTAAAAGGCACTAAAGTTGCGGAAAAGGTTAACATGGATTTTATTCACATTGCTGACAAGCAATGCGTTTACCAACTGCCCCGGGTGTGAGAGCAATCAGCACATCCAGGTATTAATTTGAGTGCATTAGATTGAACACACGCTCCTTGTTAAGGAGCTGGAGCTATCCAACCTCCGCTGCTGTTGGCAATAAGCTATTTTGATTGGATTTTATAACATAAACTAGACTTTATAAGAATCTTCGTTTAAAATTAAAGCTGGACTTTAAAATAAATAAGATAAGAAGTTTAAAATGGGCTGTTTTAATATCCCCACATAATTAACCATCTTTAATTCCAAAAACGTCTTTAAGTTGGTTTTATAATTTTTTTTGTTTCAGTGTAAAATTTCTTTTCTTGCTCTTTTAACGTTATTTTTTCAAATGTTTACTTAAGTCTTGATACTTTTATTGTCATATTTGCGATAAGAAACATTTAACACAATAAGAAAACTATTTGCTGGGGTTTTTCTTTAATTTTCATAAATCATAATTATTGACAGATTTACTTTGTTGTTATTAAAAAAAAAATACATTAAGAAAAAAAATTTTATAAATTTGATTTTTACAATAAACAAATTTAGAAAAGATGATAAGGAATTTTTTGGAAGCATCTTCTAAAATTCTCAAGTTTTCTTTAAGTCTTTGAAAATAAAAAATTCACACAGAAATTTTTCTATGATTAAACAATTTTTTATATGTGACTTTTGTAATTTAATATGGAAGACAAAACCATTCCCATGAAGAATATCTTGACAGAAAGAAAAAAGTTATTTTACGAATTTCTTTTATACCTTTAAGAAGTTTTACAGTAACTCGATTATTGTACTTCATAATTCCTTCTCCTTTAAAAAAAACTCAATTTGAAAAAGAGAAAACTTAAAAAATAAACATACCAACCAACAAAAATCTTAAAGGTAAATACAGTGTTATCTTGTAGGCCACTATTACCAGGCGTTTAACGCAAACAGTGAGTTTATTTATATGGAAAGATCCCTTGCACACACATAATTCCCCTTGGTGTCCGGTTATGAAAGATTTCACTGTATATATAAATACAATAAATTTATTTTTTTCACATATTGAATAAAGCCAACAAAATAATTTATCTGAACAGATCAAATTGCACACAAGACTTAACACATCAAAACAGCACAATATGCAACAGAGAACAGAATACCAGCAACAGACACAAAGCGACAAAAAGCAACAAAAATTCAACAAAATATCGGGTGATTTTTTAGCTATTATCTTTTTGGCAACACTGGTTTAAACAGCTGACGCACGTTTCGTGTTTTTTTTCACTGTCAAACATCTTCAGTTTGGTCTATAATTTAACCATGAATCGTCTTAAACGAACAACGCTTGCAAATTATTGAATTTTATTATCAATATGCGTGATCTGTTAAGAAAGTTCATCGCGCGCTTCTTGGTTCAGCGACGAAGCTCATTTTTGGCTCAATGGGTACGTAAAAAGCAGAATTGTCGATTTTGGAGTTAAGATCAAGAGCTACCAATGCATCCAGAAAAAGTCACAGTTTGGTGCGGTTTATGGGCTGGTGGCATCATTGGACCGTACTTCTTCAAAGATGATGCGAATCGTAACGTAACTCTGTATGGTAAGCGCTACCGTGAGATGATATCCAACTTTTTTTTTGCCCAAAATGCAAGAGCTTGACTTGCATGACATGTGGTTTCAACAAGACGGTGCCACATGCCACACAGCACGCTTAACAATGGACTTATTGAGAGGCGAGTTCGGTGAACATTTTATTTCACGTTCGGGGCCGGTCAATTGGCCGCCTACATCGTGCGATTTAACGCCTTTAGACTATTTTTTGTGAAGCTATGTTAAAACTCATGTCTATACACACATGCCCGATTCAATTGACGCATTGGAAGACATTATTGAAGCATTTATTCACGAGATACCGGCCGAAATGTTGGAAAGAGTATGCCAAAATTGGACTAAGCGGTTGGACCGTTTGAGGCGCAGTCACGGTCAACATTTGCATGAAATCATCTTTAAACATTAAATTATATGGACCGTTCTATCGATTCAAATAAAGATTTCATGCATTTTTCTGAATTTTATGTGTATTTTTTTAAAACTTTCCTATAGCTCTTAAAAAATCACCCGATATTAAAAAAAAAAACATTAATTTATTTCGTTATATTGGAGTTCTTTCCGATAAAAATCAATAAGAAGAACATAATAAAATATTTATTGAAATTAAAAACAAGAAGATATGTATGTACATATAAGGAAAAAGAAGGAGAAACTAAGAAAAAATATCAAATGACAATAAAAAAGGGCAGCAGAGAAAAAAATGTCATCAAAACAAGGACCATAATTTGATTACAGTTTTTCTTAAACAGATACAGAAGAAACGACCCTGAAACAAATTAAATTTTTTTTAAAATTTATAAAAACAAAACTGAAAGAAAATAGTAATAAAACATCGAAAAATTTCCCAAAGAGAAGAAAAAAACATAGAAAAGAACAGAAATAGAAAATTGTTTGTTTTCTCTACAACACTGAAAAAGTAATAACACATCGAAAAATTCACAAAAGCAAAGCAAAAAACATAGAAAATAATTTGAGTTTCCTTGCGACTTAGAAAACATCGAAACAACAAAACAAATTCAAAAACCTCCGTCAAAACTTTTCTAACAAATTGCTAAAATCAACCTTTTCTAACAATTCAAAAAATATCTACGAAATCCTCTTTGCTTCCTTTCAACACAAAAATATAGAAAAATAGTAGTAAAATATCGAAAAATTCCCCCAAAGCAAAAACAAACTAAAAACATAGAAAATAATTTCTTATCTATACAACACAGAAAAAGTTGTAACACATCGAAAGTTTCACAACCCCAAAAAACATCGAAAATAATTTGAATTTTTCTTGCGACACAAAAAGCATCGATTAAAGAACACAAATAAAAGGACCTTCGTCAAATCTCTTCAAAAAAAAGTTAAAGACGTTTTGCAGAAAACATAAAACTTAGCGAATTTTATTTAAAAATAAGAGAAACAATTTAATTTTGTTTTTAAATGTTAAAAAACATTGAAACACAAAAACAATTAAAAAATTTCAAAAGTTTTTTTTAACCCAAAAAAAAACTTAGAAAATTTTTTATGAATCATAGACATAAAAAACATCGAAAAAACATAAAAAATTTTATAAAACTGTACCATTTTGCCCCTACACATTTGCAAATATTAAAATGAGTTTATTTATTTATTCTATTTTTTTCTTTAAATTTATATTTAACTTGACCAATTTGTTTACAACATTTACTACTTAATTAGTCTTAAATACTAATTATATTTGTTGCTATAAATTGCAATTAATTTTTATCATCTTTAACTTAATTACATAGATAACGAGGGACAGTGAGAGAGAGAGAGACAGGAGAGGAAATTACACTCATATCAAAACCCTTAACACTTATTCCTACTACGAGTTTAATGTTAATTTGCCAAAAAACAAAGAAAAAAAACATTATAATTATTTTTCCATAATCTCCTATAATTTGTTGTCCTTTCGAGCAGCAGCAATAGCAACAAGGACAACAAGTATAACGCCATATCATTGTCATATAAATGGAGGCAGAAACATTTTTAGCATACAAAACAGATCATTAATAATAATGCAAAACATGAAAAACAAAAATGAAGAAAACTACAACAGCAACTACAATATCATCAAATGAAACAACTTCTAAAAACCTTTGAAATCCTGTTAGAGTCCTTTGCAGCTTTAAAATGCTTCAACGAACAACAAAAACAACAATTGCTTAATATTCTTAGAGCTTAAAAATCTCTAAAGGGAATTAAGTTTTTAAGTAAAAGTCAAAGTTCAAAAACCTCTTTTTAACTGTTCGCAAAGAATTTAAACTCACACAATAACTGAGAATAAAGAGAATTCTGGGGATGTACAGTGGGGCATTTTGTAATAATTCAGTTTCATTTTTAAAGAAATTTTGCGATTCTTCGGAAAATTGCAACGTCTTCTACTGAAAATTTCTTTATGTTTGTAGAGAAAATTTCAAACTTTTTATTTTTAAACGTGTTAAAATTGTGATAATTTTGTATTTTTTGTAGGAAAACTGCAACATTTTCTATGTTAATCAAAAAAAATCAAAGTTTTCTTTAGTAAATTTGGATTGGCTTTTTTTCTGTTTTCAGTTCCAATGTATTGTGTGTTTATAAACATTTGTCGATGTTTTCTATATATTTTTGTTAAGTTTTGCAATGTTTTATTAATCCTTAGCTGTATTGGAATTTTTTTATTCTCGAGGAAATTATCAGATGTTTTCTATGTACAAGGACTAATTCAAATGTTCTATATTTTTCATAATTTTATAGAAAAATTACTTTTATTTATAAAGTAGAATCATAAAAACTCTTCTATTTATTTCTTTATCATGCAACATATTTTTAAACCACTTTCATCCCGTTTCAGTCCATTGTGACTTTTATCCTACAAAAACTAACTTTTGTTTGTGTATCTTAAACGAAATTAATATAACAAAAATTAATTTTATATAAAGATAAACAAAAGTTACATTCACCAAAACTTCTACCAAGCTCAAAAGTAGAAAGGGGGGTTGACGGAACCAAAAAAGTGTTTACCTTTTTAGATTTTGATAAGGTCGTCCTGAAAAAGTTTTGCTGTTGTAATGGGTGCGAGTGGGTCTCTTTTCTTAATCCCATTTTTGTAATTTTGCAAGTTTAATTATGGTTGTTTATTAAGCGGAAATGAAACAAAAATACCAACAACCTTAAAACCCAACAACAACTAAAACAAGTGCTAAATTAAGTTTTGCAGAAAAAAACTTAAATCCGTGGGATTTTTTACCTTATAGATATTATAATAACATAAACAGTTTTCCAGACACGCACAACACAACACACACACATTTGAAAACACCAACAGAGCCTTAAACAAATTATAGAAATTTAAATATTTTTAACGGAAACGGAAATAAGAGTGCGTCGCAGTTTTAGGCAAGGAATGAAATTATGGAAACAAAAAAAAAAAAAAAACAGAACATTACATTAAGCAACAATGAATTACAAATTCGCTAAAGAAACTTTCTATGTTTTATATATAAAAAATCTATGTTTTGGGTTTATATAAAGCTTAATTTTTTTTTTGGAATTTCTAGATATTTTGGACACTTTGAAAGTTTTAAAAGTTACGTACAGTTTTATCAATATTTTCTATGTTTAATTGAGCATTTTCGATGTTTTTAACAATACAGAAAATTTTCTTCAATGTTTTCTATGTTTTATAAAAAGGTTTTTATTTTTCCTACAAAATATTTATTTTTTTTTTTATATATAAAAAATCTATGTTTTGGGCCTAATTTTTTGGAATTTCTCGATATTTTGAAAAACTTTCGATGTTTTAAATGTTACACACAGTTTTATCAATATTTTCTATGTTTAATTGAGAATTTTCGATGTTTTATACAATGCATATTTACTAAAAAAGTTTGCGATGTTTTCTAGCTTTAGAGTAAATTGTCCTTTTTTCTATTATTCATAACAGAATTTTTGATGTCTTTAATTTTTCCCATAAAATTTTCAATGTTTTCAAAATTTTTACAAAATTTTTGATATTTGTTACATTTCATAGAAGAAGTTCAATGTATTCTATGTGTTATATAAATTTCTACTGAAAATTGCTATAGTTTTTTTATGTTTTTAAAATAAATTTTGTTTTTTTTGTGAAAAAAAGTGCGATGTTTTTTATATTACATAAAAAATTTTGCGATGTTCCTAAATTTGTTTTCAAATTTTTAAAGAGAACTTTTAATTAAAAAAAAATTTGTTTTTGTGTTTGATGTTTCTTCAATTTCGTTGAATTGAACATTTTCGATGTTTTTTATATATTAGCGATTTTTTTTTTGTTTACCAGTAAATTATCAATATTTCCTATAGTCCACTGAAAGTTTTTGTTATTTTTAATAATTGTTGGAAAACTTTCTATATTTTATGAGAAATTTTTAGTTTTTCCGTGAAAAGCTGCGATATTTTCTATGTTTTATGCAAAATCATTTTTAAGTTTTTTAAGTTATTCGACCTTTTATATTATAATTTAAAAAATAAATTATTGGTTTTATAAATTTTATCAAACATTTTATCGTTTTTCAATGTGTGTTTAACGTAAATTGTGCTTTGTGTTCGATGTTTTACTAAATGTTCGATGTTTTTTTAAAATCTCGTCGTATAGAACATTTTCGATGTTTTACATATTTTACATATTTTACACAAAACAAATTATATGGTTTTGGTCTGCAGAAATTATCAATATTTTCGATGTTTTGCATATTTTACACATTTGTTCTTGTTTTGCAGAAAATTATCCATATACATATTTTATAGTCCACTTAAAATTCTGTTTTTTTTTATATTATAATACATTTGTAAAAACCTACGATCTTTTCTATGTTTTATATAAATTTTCTCTTTTTCTTTGTTCTATATTTTATAGAAATTTTTCCTACTTCCAATGTGTTATTTAAAATTTTCAAAGTTTCATAGAAAATTTTCAAAATTTTTATTGAATTGCCAAACATTTTTAAAATTTTTTTAAGTTATTTCTATATTTTTCAATAAATTTTCGATGTTTTTCACATTTATTACTGATATTTGCAATTTTATTTTTAGCTTTGTAGTAATTTTTAAAATTGCTTGTGTTTTTGATAAGACATTTTTCCAGAAATTTATTCTATGTTTTATAAAAAATTTACGATGTTTGCTATGTTTTATATTCAGCTTCTGTTGAATATTCTCTATATTTTTTATGTCCCATAATTAATTTTGTAAAGTTTCTATTTTTCTTTTAAATTCTACGGACTTCTTTAATGTTTTTTTTTTAGATTCATAGAAAATTTTCGACATTAAATTTCATAGAAAGCGTTCAAAATTTATAAGAGGTAGATATTTTTCGAAATTTCTTAGAAAATTTTAAATATTTTCGATAATCGCCTAAATTTTTCGATATTTTGCTTGTTCTTTGGCAATTTTTCGCTGTTTTCTATGTTCTATATAAATTTTTCGATGTTTTTACTGTTTTAATAATATTTTTATTTTTAAATACAACTTTAGTTTATGAATGAATATTTAATAGTGCAACATGTGTTCGACTTTTAATGCCCCTTTTTTAGTTTATCCATTTTAATTTTAATCAAAGGAGTTTTCTTCCTTTTTACAACTTTTTTTTAATAAATTCATTTGTATAAAAATATAAATAAATATAAACATTTATTTTTTTTTTAATTAAAGAAAAAGAAAAACTTACTCTTTACAAATGAGAAATAAAAATCCTTTTTGTTTCTCGTTTCTTCTTCAACGTTGATTGTGTTTTTTTTTTATGAAAAGTCCTTTTTTAAATGAGAAAGTACCTGAAAAATTAAAAGAAGCAAAAAACAGGTTAATTAGCAACAGTTTTTTTTTTTTTTTGAAAATCATATAAAATTCAAGTCCTTAAATATAAAACTTTAATAAAATTTAGTTAATTTATTTCCAGAATCCTTTTTTTCTTTTTTGAGTATAGAGAAAAAGTACTAACGTAGTTCATTTATTTTATGACGTTGTTTTTTTTTTTTTTTTTTTGTTCATACTTTTAGTTAAAATTACCATCTATTTGTAATTTCTATGGGGTTTTTTTCTAAAGCTTTTATTTATTGTCATTTTAAAAAAGTTCGTGTTTTACTTAAAAAAAGAAAAACAATAATTTTTAATCCTTTTTATGGAATTTTTTTCGTAGTTGAAAGTTTCAGGGCAGTTGCTTTTTGTTTTCTGTTCATTTTTTTACGAGTTGGCTTTTGCTCCAATTTTATTTTAGCATAAATTTACTTTGGTTTTTTTTTGTATTTTGGATTTACTCCAAAAAGTATAAAAAATATATAAAAACTAAAAAATACATTTACTGATTAAATTTGTAATTTGGAACAATTTACTGCATAAAAGAAAAGAAATAAGAAAATAATCATGGCAAATTTAAATAACTAAAGAATTTGTGATACTTTCCAAGGGCGGATACAAGCCTTCAGCTCAGGAGGAGGGGCGGTCACATGGTGTAAATTCCTTCGGGACAGCCACATAATCCAATTAATGGCTTAAGAATACCAATGATCGGTTAACCCAGGGGGAGTGGTATTGACTACTACCCCCGTTGGCATCGGCGCTTGATACTCTTTAGGATCAAATCAAAAGGCCATTTGCGACTTAAACTAAAAGAAAAGCCACTGGTATTGATAAGATCAGTAACAAAATCCTTTTGGAGCTACCTCGTCATTAAATTTCATAAATTTTGTCATAGAATATTTTTTTGTGTTGCAATTAATTTTTACATTTTGCTTTATTTGACGTTTGAATTATACGTCAACTCAATTAAAGTTAATCTAATTAACAAAGTCAACAAGTTCACAATCAAATTTATCATCCTTCTAATTTTTTGTTACATATTTCTTGAACAAAACAGCTTTATCCTTTCTGGGGATGGTTCCAATATAGCAATTCCTATACTGTTAAGTAGGATGAATCTGTTTCTATCGCCTTAATTATTTTTGTTACTTCTTAACTAAATACATACAACATATGAGTAATTTGTGTGTGTGTTTTGTTCGCGTACCATTTCTCCACACACGACGAACAAATCACAATAACCTTTAACGCCAACCAGAAAACATGAATTGTGAAGCGGATGATGCAACTGCAATTTTGATAATTTAATTGTGTATACATATAACAAAAAAAAAAAAAAATAAAAAAAGAAAGAAATGAACGAATTACTGGCTTTTAAGAAGAATAGCGTTCACATGTATTTTTATTAAAAAAATATGGAAAATGAAAAAATTGTAAAATGTTCGAGCACAAACATCGAACAAATCACAAGTTATTATAAATTTTCAATTACTTGTAATTTGTGCGCGCACAGCTCCATTAACTAGCAACAAGACTTCAAGCACGAACAAATTACAAGCACAAATATCTCGTGTTGAAGTGAAAGGCTTCATAAATTTAATTTCAGAAGCTGTTTCTTTCTAAATAAATAATAGAAAAAAACAAGTAAGAAAGTATAGTCGGTCAAGCCCGACCATATGATACCCTACACCACAGTATTAAAAACACATCATGCTTATGTGTTTATATATTTATGGATTTATCTGTGTTCATAAACTTCATTAAAATCGGTTTGAAAGATTGTGAGAGGCAGAAATTGACCACTACCTCCCCTAGTGGTCCTATTTTTGAAAAACTGTATAGCTTATGTGTCCATATAGATATGGATCTATCTATGGTTTAAATTTCATTAAAATCGGTTTGAGAAGCAGAAATTGCCCCTATCTCCCCTCGTGGTCCTATTTTTTAAAAAATGCATCCCTTTTGTGTCCAAAAAGATATGGTTCTATCTATGTTTGAAATTTCATTAAAATCGATTTGATAGTTTCTGAGAGGAAGAAATTTCCCCTTATCTTCCCTCGTGGTCCTACGATTTGGCCCATTTTCAATAGGCTTGGTCCTTGTGCTAATAAGAACCTATGTCCCAAATGTTATCAAATTTGCGCACAAGGTTACATGGACAGCCAGCCAGCCAGCCAGCCTGCCAGCCAGCCGGACGGACATCGTTAGTTCGACTCAGAAAGTGATTCTGAGTCGATCGGTATACTTTAAGGTGGGTCTAGGACCAACATTTTAAGGCTTTACACACATCAGCACAAATGCATAATACCCTCTCCACTATTGTGGTGTGGGTATAAATAAGAAGAAATCCCTAAAAAATCTCAAAATTTAAAAAAAGTCCCCAATCCCCAAATGTTTTTTTTTATTATTTTATCAAAATAAATCGCTTAATTTGACATCAAAGGTGCCCGTGCCCAGCTTGCTAAAAAAATTTGATATTCGTACACAGTGTTATTGTAAGTGTTTTGAAACAGAACTCTCTAGAGACCACATTTTCCATACGATTTGACATAAATATTTGTCGTTAAAAGCCGTCTTCAATTAAAATCTATTTTATTTCGAGATTCTTTTTTCTTTTGCTCTCATATATAGGCACTTATTCTCTTTACAATGCTACCATACTTTCATTTAATTTCGAACATTATGTAAACATAGAAAAATAAGAGCAAAATAAAATGAAAGAAATGAGCGGAAGGTTACAGCCAACTATTAAAGTATGGGCTTAAGGATTTTTGTCTGAAGTTAAAGGCTCAATTCTGTTTGAACACTTAGTTCATAAATATTTTATTTATGAATATCTAATAAATAAATAAATATGGAAAAATGGCGATATTTCCAATCTTCATTAAAAACTTGGCGATATTTTCTATTTAGTTCTAATTCGGTTGTAGTTCAGTTCCTGGTTAGATTTAGTTAAGTTAAAGTTCCGCTCAAGTTTAGAGTTCTATTTCATATATAGATTAGTTCTGGTTTAATTCTAGTTAAACTTGGTTCAATTCTAGTTTAGTTCTAGCTCAGTTCCATTTTATTGTTAGTTCAATTCCATTTTAGTTTTAGTTAAGTTCTTTTTCAGCACTCAGCTCAGTTCTAGTTCAGCTTAAGTTCAATTCTAGTTTGATTTAAGGTCACTTTAACTTTAGTTAAAGATAAGTTTTAGTTTGTTTCTAGTTAACTTCAGTTTAAGGTTAGTTTTAGTTAAGTTTTAATTCATCTTTAATTTAGTTATGTTTAATCTAGTTTAAGTTTATTTTTTTCAGCTAACACTCTATAATAAAATTTCCTTTCAAAAACTCATTTTCCCACCTTAAACCTCATGCCATGCCCAAACCATATTCACAAAAAAAACCTTTAAATCGCTGCTTTAGCATATGTGTCCTTACATTTACGTGTGTATATTTGTTAACAATGTGCCGGTATTGTAAGTTCGTGTTGCTTTTGTGGCGATTTCCTACTGTGTGCTTAAGCATTCAGTCATTCATCAAACCCTGTTACGATTTGCTACGCTGTTCAATTGCTTACACTAAGATTTATAATAATAGAAAACACATAAACAGGGGCTCTGCGGCACAAATTTATGTATCTTTTCCAAAAAATAACCGATTCCTACTTTAAACTTAAATGCATTCAAAAGCACACAAAGTGCAGTCTGTCTACCCAGACTACGATATATTGGACTTTTGTTTACATTTAGTAAAACAGCAAAAAACCACATCGATTGAATAGTTCAATATATGTGCTTGCATTCGTTGTCCAATTCTAAGTTCTGTCGTTACAATTTCAGCAGCAAAATAAGTCATATGAACTCCAATGGCGGTACTTGTAAGATTTGGATTTATTTTGAGCATATAAGAATGATTCATTAAACGTTTTGTTCAAGTGCGTGTGATTCAGTAAAATTACATTTTCTGACTGGTGTTTTATTGAAATTATTGCTTAAGTTGTTTAAAAAAAACGTATCAACAGAGATGACAGATTTTTGGCAATCGCAATAAATGAATTTGTTTTGTTTAACGCACTCATTTTACAAGTTAAAAAAAAGGTGTAGAGCTAAACTAGAATTGAGCAGTACTTGAACTAGAACCCTGCACAAACTTAACAAGAGCTGAACAAGACCCCAACTGAACTAGAATCAAACTGAAATAGAAACGAACTTAAACTGCAATTGCACAGTTCCCTCCAGGGCTTTTAAGATGATCATAGGATATTTCGAATTTTGGTGTTACATCCTTAGAGGAAATCAGGAGCAGTCAATACCTGGTATTCGGCGAAAAACTAAAATTTAACAATCTCAAGAGAACTTTGCGACCTCTTGCGATCGTGCCTAACCAGAGTTCCAATCTGGGGCCACGGGAATCAGTAGTCCCTGGTGACACAACACCGGTCCTACTATTGGTTAGTATGATTCCTGGGGCATTGCTTTCTGTCTTGTAGGAAGCTTGTCGTTGCGAAAGTTTCGCTTTTCCGTTAAGGGACCACGTGATGGTTGTCGTTTACTACTGAAAATTCCACTGAAGAGCTGATTTTTCACCACTTATGGGAAAGCTCGGCCTGAGGGTAGATTATCCCTAGGTGCTGTTGATATTCAACAGCCACGAAGGTAGGATTGCACTAGCTCCATAACAAGGGTGGAGCGTATAATCTTGGCGGATTATACACTCAAATTGCTACCTGGGTGTGTTGATTTCTCTCACACTCGCAGTGGTTCAGATCCACCATGGAATAGGCCCTAGGCCAGGCTTCCATGTTAATCTTTTTCCAGCTGCTCCATATTGTTTTTTTAAGAAAAAACTTGTAATATTTCTTTTAATTTGGTGATTAATATTTCATTGGAGCACTTTCAGTTTAAAGAATTGGTACTTTTAAGTTTATGAAGTCCATAGTGACGTAGGAAATCGTAAGTGGCGTAAAGGCTCAGTAAGCCGGGAGTAATAGTAAAGTTGCACATCAGCTGTTTCATTTTGTTGTATGTACACAGAAAAAATTATTGCCGAATTATTTTCAAACAAACGCTTGTTTGAAAATTTTTTTGATTTCTACAAATTTTTTTACTGATTCAATCAATATTTTTGTTTGATTTTTATTTAACCAACAAAAATGTGGACAACTCTTCAAAAATTTAATAAGCGCGCTATTGGTTTGAAGTTTTCATAATTTTGTATGAAATATTTAACGCTCTTTAATGTTGTCGTCTTTTGGCATTTTTTTTATTGATTGTAAGCAACACTTCTTTATGTGAAATATAAAAACTACAACAAAAAACACATGCAGTCTATTTTTGGACGCTTTAAAAAAGTACAGCAATAAGAAAAATGATCAAATAGCGTGACGAGGTTTGTAGTAAAAAAAAAAAAAAAAACAATAGCAGTTAAAAAAAACGTTTCATTTTTTTTAAACAACAGAAAAAACACATTATAAGAAACAAAATAAATTTTTGGTTGGTTTCAAAGTTGGTAAAAAAAAAACAAAATCCCGTATTCAATTTTTTCAAATAGTTTGTTTAAATACATCAAATACAAAAATAGAATGATGGCGGAAAACATATCGAGTCGGTCTGCCGCCGTTTTTGGTTACATTTCTTCTTCATTAGCAAAGGAAAGGATAAAGCAACAGCGAGTGATGAAGAAAAACACTGTGAGTATAAATATGACTTTGTTCAAAAATTATTCCAACAAAAAAATTTTTATCAAAGCCAGCCGGCCGCTCTGCTCTGCTTCATCTTCGCCAACAGTGCTTGCTTGTGTGCGCGTCATTGCTTGTGCCAAAACTTTTTTGTTTGATTCAGCAAAATTATTTGTTTGAAATTTATATGAATTTCAGTAAACTTTTTGTTTGATTCTGTAAAATTATTTGTTTGAAAAAATCGGCGTTTTTTTTCAATAAACAAAATGCAAATAAATTGTTTGAATATGCGAATTTGTTTGTAGGACCGATTTTAGACAAAAAATTGTTTGATTCTACAAATTTTTTGTTTGAATTGGAAAAATAATTTTTTCTGTGTAAATCAATTGGAACGATTATAGTTAGAAGTAAGATGTTAGGTCTCAATCTGTAAGAAATAGATTGGTCTTATGGCCTGTTCGTCGATAACGAATGAAGACTTCGTTCGCATAGTTTACATGCAAAACAAAAACAATATTTTATAATTTGTTTTTGTTTTAAATGTAATTTAAGCGAACGAAGTCTTCATTCGTTATCGACGAACAGGCCCTTAGTTTTTTACGGTAACGTTAAGTTACTGTTACTCCCGGCTAACTGAGCCTTTAGTCATAAACACTGTCGCCAATTTAGAGATTTTCCCGCTAAATCTAGCTTTTTTGAAATGTTAATCGCGGTGAAAAATACGTTTTAGCGGTAAGCGGGAAATCTAGCGATTTTCAAACAACCTCAACGGCTCATTTTCGCTACAAAAACCTTTCTCAAATTTAAAATTTACAGATTTTTAACTTTTTCTCTTTGTTTTTCTGGCTAAAAACTTCTGGTTTATGTTCACAGTTTTAATTACTTTTATAGTTTTAGTGAACTGGAGATTGTATATGACATTTTTTTATAAATTTTCAGTTAGTATTTTGTTAATCCGTTTCTGTAATCATTTTGTGTTTAGGAGGATTGACTGATTAGGCCAAAGCCTCCGATCCTAGTGTTGGGGCTGCCAACACACCTCTAGGCCGGTGAGCCGTTACACGGCGTAAAACAGATGACCTTCAGTGACTAGTTGTCATTAGTTGTCACCTACTTCCTGAGACGAATCTATGCTTGCATGCCATTCAGGTTACTCAATACTGTGCGCCTTCTCACATTGGCTGTATTCAAGCGGTTGCTCAAAATACATTTCCAGGGAACACTTGGTCAGAGACCGGAAGTCGTGAGCTGCTTGGGAATTTCAAACAGAGGAATCGCTTCTTGATATCCCAAGGTGGATAGCAGACAGACAGCTTTGAGCCTCTGTGAAAAAACCCCGTTCCTTGACGCCCTATGTTCTTCGTGAACTTTTTATTTAAGTATCATGTAGAATTTTCTTTTTTTTAATTTTACTGCGAATATTTAAGTAAATAAAGGACATATACATATATTTTGTTAATCCTGTATGTAACAATTCACAACTTTAAGCACGCAATAAGCCATCTCCCTCTGTCTATGCGTCTGTTGTCACTTTCAAACGACTCAAAAGAGAATACAAATATTGGCATCAAATTGTTTAGAATTCACCTAAGCAGTTTGGGATTGCAGTCCAGCACAATCGGTTTAGTAGCAAAAGTGCTATAAATTAAAATGCGGAATGCACATATTGATATAAGATTATGCACAAATTCGTTCTATATGACTAAAAATCATACTGTTAAATCGGTCCATAATTAACGATAGGAAAAAACCTCTAGTGTGCCTAAAAACGTAACAAATAATGCTTTTGTAATAAATTTGGTCCGCCACCGTTTTTAACGTCTAAAGCCCTAAAAAATAATGCTATTTTTTAAATTTTGGTTTGTCACAGTTTTATATGACTAGAACTTACACTGTCAACTATCGAGCAGATCAATCCCTAACTTACCATAGGCTCCATATAAAGCAAACTCTCGGAAAAAGCTATAATAAAATTTGGTCAGTCAAAGTTTTATAAGACTATAAATTACTTGTTCAAATTTTGTGAAGATCGGCCCATCATTTGCCATATGTCCCATATAAAGACCACTTCGGAAATATTCTAACCTCAAAGCTTCGCTTAGATGAATATATAACTCTAACTTATTTTCTTTTAAGAATAAAATAACTAGGGAAGTTGGAAACCATAGTATGTAACTTAATTTGAGAGTCATATACCTTTAAAAAAGTAGCCTATATTTTGATTTATATAAAACTTTAAAAAATGTTTAGGTTTTAGCGGTATTTTAAAAAAAATTCCCGCTAAATTAATATTTAGCGATTTCTAGCGGTTTTGACGTCCGATTTGGCGGGAAATGTTCAAATGTTCAACTTTTCTTAAACAATAACGAAGACTTTAGTGTGACTTTATTTTCATTGTAAAAATTCGATTACCTACGACGAAATACAAAAAAATATTTAGGGAAAGTTAAATATAAACAACAATTTAAGTCAATTTGGAATTTTCTAATATTATTTACAAAAGAAAAGAAAATACGACAGAATTGTAAATTACGACGGAATTGTGGGTAAATGGTGCGTGTTCTTTTTTTACTTTATGGCGGTACATTTTACGACGTACAATTAAATTGTGTTCCCAGCGTAATGTTTTAAATATCAATATAACTTTTGTGCGTTTTCTATGAAAAATTTCAAATTCAATTTTAACATTTTAATTCAATTGTCTGCAAACTGCTTAATTTGATTATGAAATATCTGAAAATTATTACCAAAAATCATATACACATGTATATACATATGTAAATGTAGGCATGTATGTACTTAAATAAATTTCCTTGCAAATATTTATTTTATAAATTGAAAAATAGTCCTTTTGTTAAATCACATCAAATACATAAATATAAAAAAATTTACATATTTATTTTAAAATAAACTCATATTAAATAAATTTTACATTACAATCCCCTGAAACAGGTTAAATGAAATCTTACTGATAAACTCCATTTCAGTCACAAAGCTTTAAAAAGCTTAACTCCATCCACCAGCAGTCATACGCACACAACCACACACACACACTTACACATACATTCATTCACCCACACATTCATTATATTTAAAACAAACATTAACATTTGTTTTTTCACCTTTTGAGCTTTGAAATCATTTTCAAAGCACGTACACATTGGCGGCATTTTACGACTTTTATTCTGTGTTTTTGAGTTTTTGCATTTTCAACTGAAAGAAGTTTAAAAAAAAAAACGAAAAATATGGAAACGTTAAATAAATGTTGAAACAATTTGCGTCATGTGGTCGTTTGTTGGAAATGAGGAAAAAAAATTTATTTATAATATTCACTGATTCAGAACTCTGGAACAGGCTGTCGTTTGTCGTCTCCTATAATAGAATTTTAATTCTATGTATATTTTCTGTTGCTCGATTTTGTTTTTCGAGAAAAAAAGGAGTTGTTGCTGAAGAATAAAGGATTTACACAATTGTTCAATAAACACATGGACAAACAAATGTTGGTTTTTGAGTGAAAAAGGGTGCACAAAGGGGAGATATGTTTTCTTGGAATTTAATTCTGAATTTAAGTTCCCGAAACGAATTTTTAACCTTAATTGGAACCTTAGATATGTGCGGCAAAGAATTTAAATATAACAAAGAATTTATAGTTCGAAATGGATGAATTCCATGCACTAAAAATAGATTTTGCAATTAATCTCTCCCTCTCGCTTTTTACACTACCCTGTACAGTTACTTTCAATGTATTTGTTATGTTGTCACTTTGTTGTTAAGAGTGCGTAAACACATACTAACTTTTAGTCTTTGATTCAGGCATACATGCCTGTCAATACAAACAGCCATACAACTGCAAATACAACAGAGACACAAACAGATGAAAAAAGCAGCACCCAAACAAGAACGAAAGTTAAGAACTCGAGAAAAACTAGAACGGAACCAGATCTGATCCACAACAAAGAAGAAATTAACAAGATTGAACTTAAACTGAAGTACATTTGAACTAGAACTGGAACCGTACTAGAACCGAACTGAACTTGAATGGAACTATAACGGAACCAGAATGGAACTGTACTAGAACTGAACTAGAACTGAAATAGAACTGAACTAGAACTGAACTAGAACTAGAACTGAACAAGAACTGAACTAGAACGGAACTAGAACTGAACTTGAACTGAACTAGAACTAGAACTAGAACTAAACTAGAACTGAACTAGAACTACACAAGAACTAAACTACTACTGAACTAGAACTGAACTAGAACTAAACTAGAACTAAACTAGAACTGAACTAGAACTGAACTAGAACTGAACTAGAACTGAACTAGAACTGAACTTGCACTATAACTAAACTAGAACTGAACTAGAACTGAATTAGACCTGAACTGAACTAGAACTGTATTAGAACTGAACTAGAACTGAACTAGAACTGAACTAGAACTGAACTAGAACTGAACTAGGCCTGAACTAGGCCTGAACGGACTAGAACTGAACTAGAACTGTACTAGAACAAAACTGCAACTAAAATAGAACTAAAGTAGAGCTGAACTAGAACTGAAAAAAAACTGAACTAGAAGTGAATTAGACTTTAATAAAGGACTGAACTAGAACAAAACTAGAAGTGAACTAAAAACTTGCTAACTAGAATTAAACTAGAACTGAATAGTTATCTATTTTTCTCTGAAATTAAAAACAATATTTCTTCAAGTGCACGTTGTACCCGTTTGGATTATACAAATGTTAATATTGTGTGCTTTCTCGCATTTGTTGATATTTTGTTGCACACAGTTGTAGTTGTGCTAAAATCATGCAATCACAATTCTCTCAATGAAATACAGAGTTGTTAGTTGGCATGTCAACAACTTTTGGCTATGACAACTAAAAACACAAGCACGCACCCACTTACAAACATGTACGCGTACACATATAAACACATACTTTTGCACATTTTCACAAAAATCAACATTCAATGAATGTCTATATAACAAAATCATCATGTCGTTGGGGTTTTTGTTGTCCCACATGCAGGATTTTCTGCATTAAACCACTACATGAACATTGTGTTTAATACTCGAGGTATAGAAAAACAAGAGCAAAAAAAAAACTTAAGTTTAAACAAACGTTTCATTCACAAACGTTGACATTTCACTTGTTTTGACAATAATAACGCCGCTGACTATGCCCCCAACAACAACAACAGAAGCAATAATTTAATGCTGGGCGCACGAAGATCAAGGGGAATAACAAAATATTGTGTTTGATTGTGTATGTACGTGTGTGTGTTTTTTTTTTTTTTAATTTAAACCAGAAGCAGGCCCTGTCTCCCTCCCTAGACAGACAGTCCGTTAAAGTGTCTGATCAAATGTCCTTTCGTGTGTTAGTCTAACAGTTAAACATTCAATCAGCCTGTTTTGGTGGTTGGGCTCCTTTTTCCCCTTTTCCATATGAGTACTTTTCTACTTGTTTTGGCTAAAAACGTGACTTGCATTAAAAATGTTTTAAATGCCGCATCTCATCAGCATTAGTACAGGACTCGTTGTTGTTCCACAAAGTAACAGTGCGACAAATGGTAGCACACAGCCTGCCACCCAGCCGAGGCATCTTTCATTCACAAAAACCTCAACCAAAAGGGAATGAATGTTAAATGTTATTGAAGTTCTATGTAAAGGTGTCGTTAAGGATTTTACGATTTTTTTTTTGTTTTTGTTGATTCTTTAGAGCGAACGTGCAAGTGTGTGTATTTGTGTTTTCATTTACTTATTTCCACAGGACTTTATGCATATTAAGAACTCTCAATGACTGTGTAGGCGAAGAGCATAAAACGCATCATAACAAAGAAGAAGAAATGAGAAAAATTTAGAGTTTTGCCTCAGGATATTTTACTGCAATTAGTAGAAAGTGGATTAAGCGGAGGGGTTTAAGGTGAGTTTTTATTTCGAAGTAAATGTGAAGATAAATAAAAAAAAAATAAATAAAAATTAACTGCAGTATAAATTGAAATTTTCCATGGTTTTCAATTTCTAAAAAAAAATTGTAACATCAAAGGCTCAACTTTACCGAAAGCTTAGACATGCACCGAAAATATAAAAAAAATATGTAAAACGGAATTAAGAACAACTTTAAGCTGAATTAAACTGAACATATAGGCTGTTTTCCTAAACGTGTGTTCACAATGTATCAATACCGTGTTGATGCATTGTGTACTTAAATTTTCACCTACTTTGTAGTGTATATGAATATGGTTTGCATCTACATTATTTTAACTGCTTTATTTGCTTTTCTCTGCGCAGTGACAACTACAAAGTTGCATTTCGGAACTAAATGCATATGATACCATACACTACAATATTTAAAAACATATTTTCGTGATTGTACCTTAATTGGGACCCATAAGAAATCTGAGACTCGCTAGAACAATATTAACAAGATTTATTAAAAAGTTATGGAATAAAAAGCTATTTCCGGGAGTAGTATTTGTATGGATAAATTCCAATAAAATTTGCTAAGATTATTTCGACTGCCAATTAAATAACTTTGGACCAAAGTTTATTCTAAATAACAACATAATATGACGGATTATGGTCACACAGAAAAAATTCTCCAACATTTTTCACCAATTAAAGCATTAATCAAAAAAAAATAGTTTTATTTAAAGATTTATTATTATACTATTATAATCAGCTCAATTAAACGTTTAATCAAGTGAATTAAACGTTGTATCAGTTGAATTAAACGTTTAATCAAGTAAATTAATCGTTTAATCAAGTGAATAAAACGTTTAATCAAGTAAATAAAACGTTTGATTGATATTATTAATTTGTTAACTGGCGAAAATTTAATTAATTTTTTACTTAATATCACAAATTTTAGAATTGAAATCAATTTTTATTTTTTCTGTGTACAACGGCTTTAATTTGGAAAGAAGCTTGTGCGGTGCCTATGTGAAATTATGTTTCGATTCTCACCATTTTCATTCGATAGGCTTGGTCCTTTGGCAATGTGTACCAAATTTCATCAAAGTATCTCCAAATGGTTTTTAGTCTTATAAAACTGTAACAGACTGAATTTTTCTCAAATACCATTATGCATTACGATTTTAGGCGTACTTAAGTGTTTACCAAGTGTAGGCTTTATATGGGGCCTCTGGTAAATTATGAATAGATCTTCATTAAATTTTATAGTATAATTTCCAGTCATAAAGAACGAATTTGAGCAAAATTAATTCAGAAACGGTGCATTAAGGTAATAATAGAATGCACCTTTCTTTTGTAATAAAAAAATAAAAAAAAAAATCAATTTTTTAGGGGAGGTTGCTCCACATTTGGGTTTATAACTTTTAGGAGAACTTAAAAATGTTGACCAACATTGTTCTTTTCTGTTAAAGCCTTCGAAAGTGAGCGCATTTTCAACAGATGGACTGCTAGACAAATTGGAATGACTTAACCGACTTTCCCCCAATTTCACTGAGTTCAGGGTTTTTGAACAAGAACTTCGTTTTTTAATTGTGGCAACACCAACAACATGATAGGTTTGGCATTTATTTTTTTGATGTATTCGTAGTAGATGTATTGGCAATTGTTACAATGAATTTCATTTCGCTCTAAAATTTCATTAAAATAATTAATATCTGCTATGAAAATGGTGGTTCTGTTAAATTCACATTACACACAGCCAATGAAACGATCAATTTATTGCAAACATAATTTCCCGATTGCATAATTTCACGAACATCAGCTGTTAAGTGGCCAGCCAGATCGTGTGATTTAAAACCACTGGATTTTTTTTGTGGGGCTATGTTAAGGACAGAGTCTATACGGAGCCAATCGAATCGATTGCAGCCTTAAAACTCAAAATCCTTGATGTGATTAACGAAATAGAGCCGCTATTTTGCAAAAAAGTGATTTAAAATTTTGATGAAAGAAATCGACATCTGTCAGCGTGCTTGTGGTGGACATTTGCCAGATGTAATTTTTCATTAAATAAAAATTTGAATCATCTTCATCCATATTTTTTTTTTTTTTTTTGTTTTCGAAAACAAAGTTCTTGAAAAACCCGATATTTAGATTCAGTTATAGACGTCAAAAAACTTTGTTAACTAGAAGTTATTGAAATTGGAAGTAAGAATAACTCAAGGACACAGATGAATATCAAAAAAGTTTAACATGGAATGACAAACTTTGTATAGCCTCCCTCCTTCACCACTAGTGGTGTTGGAGGGCATAACAACTTTTCTCTCCAGTAAATATTCGTAAAACGAGTCCAATCGATTTCTGTTTAAACTTAAATTAAATTTTTTCTTATTTAACTCTCTGAATTTGCACTTAAAATTTAATGGCAGTCATATTTTTGCACTTTTCCTTATTTGTTTAATGACAAATTTTTAATTTTTTTATTTTTTTGCACTTATTTTACATTTATCTTTCATTTTAATCACATTTTCATCGGCATTATCAACGTTCGTTCTCTGCTGTGTAATGGAACCTGTTTTACGACTCTATGCGTAATAATGAAAGGACACTCTCAATCAGCAGCAGTGGCACTTCATTTTTTGCATTACTGTCATTTACCTTTTCTATGATTGCTGAATTTTTGCAGTAGGACTGGTTGATGGCCCAACTTTGTTGATATCCTTGCTTGCTTTTGAGCCTGCAAAAGAATGAGTTTGTTTGGTGGGGTTTTTTGCGGAATTTCAAGTTTTTTCTTTTCTCTTTCTTAAATTAAAGAAAAAAAAAATGTTTCTTCTTTCTGTTACTGGCACAAAAAAGTTTCTTTTTAGAGGGTTTGTTTGTGCTTCTGAAGCTTCTTTTGACTGCATTAATGACTCCTGAGAATACTGAAGACAAAACAGGGAAATGCCGGCAAGAGTTCTTTTGCAAGTATAAATACAAGAACAAATTAAAGGGCGGTCTGATAAGGACTCGGATTTAGGAAACTTGGACGAAAACACATTAAAAAAAAAACTGACATTTTATATAGTTTGACCTTCAGGTCTGACCTGAAAGCTTTTAAGAGTCTAGGCTAGCAAACATTTTTTAAACTTATGTAATTAGTTTTTATTTTAACTCAATTCTGCCGTACATTTTTATTTTATCCTTCAAACTTCTTATACAAACTTTTTCTCGAATGAAAACCCTTTAAGTCCTTATTTGTCGCTCATGTTGTTGTTGCGTTGTTTGCAACTTCTTTAGCCGCCACACTTGCATAAAAAGGATTTTCTGTTACAATTAAAGAAAATGTATACGCAAGAAAATGTTTAAATGTATTTATTAGGGCTATAACTTTTTATATATATAGTCGTAAAGAACATTAAAAGTTATTAATAAAAAATATGACAATTTTTTTCGGATTGTTAAGAAAGTTCACGCAGGGATCGGGTTGAAGTTTGAAAACAAAAATTTAATCTCCCGGAAATTTTAAAAAATATACTCCTGATATTTGTATATATTCCTATACGTATCACTTAAATGCTTTTTTGGAATTTATCCACTGCTTTAGATTTAAAAATTTTCCTACGTTTTACAATTCATCGCGGTTCAAAATTTCTTAGAAGGTTTTAGAAATTTGCTTCCCTGCGTGAGATTTTTTTCGCAAAACGACGGGAGACAGGTGTTTTCATTACTAAAATATTCTTGGCCACTCCGTCGTACTATGCCAATAATTTGGTAATAGCCCTAGTATTTGTGGTTGCATTTAAATGTACTCACAAAAATATATTTTCTTTTTTGTATTTTTCCTTTTTTGCAATTAATCTAAAAGGATTTCACATATTGGACTAAATGATAATGAAAACGTTTGTTGATAAACCAGTTTGGTTTTCCATTTCAATTAACATCAAACTTTGTTCTAGCTCAATCTCAATTGATTTAAAACTGAGTTCTAAGTTCATCTTGTTCAGTTCTTCTTTAGTTATATTTCAGTTCTAAATGGTGTTTTTAAAGCATAGAGAACTTCCGAGAGGGACAACTGTAGTATAACAGCTAGACTTTTTTAATTATACTTTGGCAAATCACCCTGCAAAGAATTGAACCAGAACAATGTTTAAAAATCGTGGCAATTTATAGAGCACTACGTCAAGTTTATGGTGCGCATAATTGTCTATCTGAACAAAATGCGTAATACTATGGATCGATTCATCACCACATTAACTATTTTGGATAATGTCGAACTATTAAAATATAAGACCGGGTATGCTCAAATAATTAATTAAATTTGCACCAGTAAGCAAATCAATAGTATCAATTTTACCTTTAATTCACTTTATTTAACGTTTAAGACACTTGATTAAACGTTTATTTCACTTGATTAAATTTTTATTTAAACCGGATGTTAGTCTTGATTAATGCTTTGACTGGTGAAAATTTTTGAGAATTTTTTCTGTTTATGTCAAGATACCAGAATAAAAAATTTCTATAAATTTTGCTCGAGCCCAGGATGGCACTATCGTTATTCCAAGCGAAAATATATCGACTCCTTTGCGCGAAATTATCATATGTTACAAAAACATTGCAATATCAAAATAACAAAGTCGAATTCGCCTACAATATTTTCTCAGGTGACGTCTCTTTGAATGTAGAACAAGATTGCATCAAAAACTCAATTTCCAAAAAATTGTCATATAAGATAATTTCGCGCAAAGGGGTCGATATGTCAACAAATATTAAGATTGTCGGTTTGTTAAAAGTTAGTGGATCGCACTACAGTTCTTGTTCGATGGGTGGTTAAATTTTAAGGGCCGATGTTGAATGTGAACTACACCTAAATGTCACTTTTTTTTTGCATTTCATTTGACATTTCTCAATTTCAGACTAACTCAATTTGAACCATGGAAAGATACACAATCGAGCAACGCGTTAAAGTTTTTCGTGCACTTCGTGTTTTTTTCGGTCAATTTAAGCGTCCACATGTGCGTACAATCGGAAAAATCGTGGGAAAATTTGAGCACACCTGGTCTGTAGGAGATGTGAAAACACCAGTGCATCCTCGTACAGCTCCTACTGCAGAAAATATTGCTGCTGTTCGCGATAGTGTGAGTAAAGAGCCGTCCACCTCCACTCGTCGTCGTGCCCAACAATTGTACCACTCACGCTCGTCGTTGATGAACATTATGACTCCAGAACATTGGTGTCCAGCCCATACCACAATTGTGGAAATTAATTCACACACATTCTTCACACGCATTCTTACGCTGTTTCATTTAGTCCACGAGAGTACACAATCCAGTCGTCGATTACCAAGCGACGAGTGCACATGCGGCTGATGCTTACATACTGTTTGTATTTTTATTAAGAATATTTGTCTCTTTATTCACTAATACTAATAAAAAGCAATACAACCACGATTAAAATTTTGGACGTCACTGCTCCAGAACTAAAGGCTCTTGACAATTACAAACGTCGCCAATGGTTAGAATGGTGACAAGAAATGGCAACAGTGGATGATCATCTTCAGTGATGAGACAATTGTCACCTCAGTGGATTCGTCAATAAGCAGAATTGCCGTATTTGGGCGAATGATAATCCAAGAGTGATTGTCGAAAAACCAATGCACCCATAAGGAGTGACTGTTTGGTGCGGATTATGGGCTGGCGGCATAGTTTTTCCAACATGAGGCCGGTCAGGCCGTTACTGTGCATGGTGTTCGCTATCGTGAGATGATAACGAAATTTTTATGGCCCGAATTGGAAGATATGGATGTGGACGATATGTGGTTTCAACAGGACGGTGCCACTTGCCACACAGCTAACGAAACAATGGCTATTTTGCGCGACAAATATAATGACCGTGTTATCTCACGTGGTGGCGATTTCAATTGGCCGCCAAGGTCATGTGATTTGACACCGTTGGACTTCGTTCTTGGGGTTATTTGAAAGAAAAGGTGTACATCGATAAGCAAGCAACAATTCAAGAGCTAAGGGATGAGATAATTCGGCACATTAACGTCATAGAACCTCAATTATGCATCAGCGTCATCGAAAATTTGGACCATCGGATGGAGGTGTGCCGCCGAGGCCGCGGTGGCCATTTGGCCGATATTTTGTTCCATACATAATTGAACCATATCAATATTATCAGAATAAAAAGAAATGACAATAATTTCCTCAATAATTCGTGTTTAATTCAAAATCAACATCGGCCCTTTAAATTTAACCACCCAGTTACTTTCTAGTTCTAGTTTAATACCCGTTCGATTCATGTGCACCTCTTGTTCTGTTCTTGCGTAGTTCTAGTTCAGCTCTAGTTTAATTTTAAGTTCAGTTCAGTGAAGTTCGAGATCATTTACAGTGCAGTTCTTCTGCGGTTAAAGTTAAGTACTTCTTCATATCTAGTTAAGTTCTAATTCAGTTTTAGTACAGGCCAAGTTCAATTCTAGTACAGTTCGGCTGTTGGTTATTAAATGCAATAATTTTGACAATGCATTTTGTTCCTAAATGCATCTTTGTAGTTGGCACTGCGCTGAGAAAAGCAAATAAAGCAGTTAAATTAATGTATATGCAAACCATATTCATATACAATACAACGTAGGTAAAAATGTAGGTACATAATGCATCAACACGGTGTCAATACTGTATTGATACATTGCGAAAACACGTTTAGGAAAACAGCCTTCTAGTTTAGTTTTATTTATACTTCATTTCTAATTCAATTATTGGACAGTTTTTGTTCAGTTATAGCACCGCTTAACTTTAATAACAGTTCAGTTCCAGTTAAGTTCCATTTAAGTTCTAGTTCATTTCTAGCTGTGTTCTTGTTTAGTTATAGTTCCACTCTAATTCAGTTTTAATTTAGTTCCAGTTCACTTTAAAAGAGAAAATTTTGTAAGAGTTTGACTTATGACCTAGACTTTAAATGTTTGCAAAATCTGAAATAAATATTTATAGAACTTTTTTCTTTTTAAGTTCCTTTAAATTAAATTCTTCTGACAAGCATTTTAATTTATTTTCTTTTAGCTATTTATTCTCTTTTGGTCAAACAAGAGAGTTTTTTTTATCTAAAAATTGATTCAATACCTCATGGGGCATTCCGGCAATCGCAAAACAAAAAGAAAATGTGTAAGAGACTATACAAGATAAAGAAACACAATATTAATCGAATGATTGATAAATTGTTAAAATGAATTACTGAAGAATACAAAAAAAATCCAGGACAAGTTTAAAAAAACATTCGTTTAGCAGCACTACTATTTCCAACAACAATGCAACTACTACCTATACTTACGTTAAAAGACAAGGAGAAAAAAAATTTATTGATGAATTTCCAGGGATTTTCAAATACAAATCAAACAAAGTCAATACTTTTACTCTGGAATTGAAGGGAAGAAATTCTTTTTTTTTTCCAGAAGACCAAACAAATTAACTGTAATAGGTTTTACTATAAATATGAAGACATGAACAAAGTCTAGAATATTTTATTATATTTGTAGTGTTAATTAAGTGCAAAAGGATAAAGAAAGAAAACTTATACAAATTTCCAATTAACAAAGATTTTCTTTAGAATTTTTTTTGATATTTAATGAAAATATTTCACGTCAAAAATTGACAAGCTAAGACAAGAACAGTCCAGTCGTTGAGTTAAATTTTTTTCTGGGAACCACTCACTTGTATTTGCATAAATAAATATTTCTGAAAAAAAAAATGTTGAATATTGTAACGAAATTTGTTAAAGTAATAAACGTTTTAAAATATTATAGAAAAAAATATCTACTCATGATAATTGAATGGGCACTCGTATTTGCATAAGAATTAATAAACACCTACACTTTCGACATCAGCAGCGTACAGAGTTCTTTGGAGGGTAAGTCGCTTGAAATTAGTAAATAAGCGAGTACCCTACTGCTGGAAGTGTAAGGATGCGTTCAGAGTGGCCGCTTGTTCCCGAGCCGAGCCAACTCAAGCTTATTGCGAGAACCAATGCGAGAAAACTGGTACTATACAAGTTAGTACAAATAAGCGCGAACAGGTCATAGTGGGCGCCGAGCTGGTCAGAACGCAAAGCTGATTGAATGCGAGAAAACAGTTCCAAAGCGTATTTTAGCGCCGAAAACAGTGTTAATGTTATGTTGTTATGATTTCAACTTGTTTGGAAAACATTTAAAAAATTAAAAAGAAAATAGAAATTTTAACAATTATAAAAAAATTAAACAAAAGAAAAATAAAAATTCAAATAAATAATTCAAATTAAATAAAATTATAACAATTAAAAAAAAAGTAAAAAAAAAACATAACCAAAATTTAAAAAAAATGTAATAAAAATTTCGAATGAACAACAAACCCAAATGCATACAAACATACATAAAACACAAATAATATATAAAATATCAGCGCTGATTCTCGCATCCACTATGCACACTCAAACTTGTTTCTCGCATGAACAAGTTCTCGCAATAAGCGTCAGTCGGCTCGGCTCGGCAACAAGCGGTCACTCTGTACCAGTGATGCCAACTTTTTGAAAGCAAAAAGCACTTTAAAATTTAAAAAAAGCACTAAAAAGCACTATTTCGAGCAAAAACAAAAGCGTAAAAAAGCGCTAAGCCATTTATACAATTTAATTAAACATAAAACAAGCTGCATTCGGCCGTGCCGATTATTTTAAACCGCCAAAATTAAAAAAAGGCGACGGAGTTGATGGGGGCCATTTTCATTTAAGATTAAATAATAAACATATTAACATTTGTATATACAAATTTTTAAATGTATTATTATTATCTTCAATAAAAATAATATCATCCAAATCATTTGGAGTTCAAATTGGCCATAAAACAGTTTTAAAGTAATACAGTGCGAGCTCGATTCTGGCCTGTTGCAATTACTGAAAATTTGCAGTAACCGACCATTGTTTATAAAACTTAAAGACATCATTTATTTAAATAAACATCCTTATATTTATTTTATATATTTAAATAAATCTAAATTTAAATCGTGCAAAGTTTAATAAAACAATTGGCTTATGATATTATCCAATTATTTTAACCTATAAGGTGTAAAATAGAAAAAACATGTATGTTTGCATTCTGTCCATATTCTATATTTGAAAACATGTATGTTTGCATTCTGATACTTATGGTGTTTTCTTTTCTACAAAAAAATGTGTGTGTTTCTTAAAAATTTTACTCCCGAAATGGGTGAGTTTTTTAGAATAAAGCAAGCCACCCTTGCGGGAGCAAAATTTTTAAGAAACATACACCAAATTGCACTTTTTTTAAATAAAATGTCACATTTTTTGTAGAAAAGAAAACACCATTAGTCAAACCTTTTTTCAATAGCACTAGAGGTAAAAGTGCAAAAAAAAAACACGTGAAAAACTAAAGCGCGTGAAAAATGGCAGGTTACACAACGCTCGTTATAAAAGTATGTATTTTCTGTCAGCTGTTTTTAATTTATTTAACACTTTGCTTATACCAAGTTACGGCTCTTTTTTTGTTTTTAAAGTCTTTGCGTTTTTTTGCAAGGTTTCCAACTGCATGTTTTTTAACAATTCCTAATATTTTTAAATCCATATTCTATTTTTGAAACAGTGTCTAAATCTTTAAAATAATGTTTACCGAAATACATCGATTTTATGCACGCTTAAAAGTGAAACGTTTCGTAACCTCGTAAATAAAGTTTTTGGTAAAACGAATGTAACTTTCTTTTATAACTTTTTTATCTCTTGAAATCTTAAAATCTTTACAAGCCTTCTCAAAATTGTACCTTAAATTAGTGCTGGGATACTATCAATATTTTCTACTATCGATATTTATCGACAGTTCAAAACAAACTGTCAAACTTTTTGACATTTACCGTTAGTTTACTCTGGCAAATCATCTTGAATAAATTCATGATTAAATAACACTACCAAATAATCTTTTTTTTTGTTCTTATTATTTATTGAATCTTCATTTAATCTACCAAATAATCTGAATTACTTTGAGCAATATTGTGCTCAGCGTTAAGGCTTATTTTTGACTCCTTAATAAACCAAAGTAAAGTGAAACCAATCTACAACAGACCCTACCGACTTTTATTCCGTTCAGAAAAATATACCGTTTGGTGCGATTTACATGCTGATTGCATCAGCGGACCTTATTCCTTCAATTATAAAGCCGGAGCTCGCTTTACAGTCAATGTAGATCATTACGGTACCATGATCAATAATTTTTTGTTTAAAAAGGATGTCATTGATCCGGACGAGATGTGGAATTTTTTTTTTTTTATTAAACGTAAATTTTTTGCATTATTTTTTACAATTTGAAATTTTTAAGATTCATCTTCCAAATGAATAGAAAAAACAGCCTTAGTTTTTTTTTTAATTTCCTAAGCTAATCCCGCGAAGCTCTACGCTTGTGTGCAGGAAAGTAACCAGAGTCTCTCCGGCGCTGATAGACTAGCACTAGCCTACAGGGGTACTCAGTTCTATCTTAGATAGATCATCCAAAAGTTTGAGATGCTGTAGCGCCTATTGAAATTCGTTTTGTATAAGTTGTTTCAATTACTTTTGCCTTATTTGACATTCCCCATTTACTTGCCAACTCATGGCTGACTAGGAAGTCATTGGAAATTAATGTAACGTGGCATTTATAATTGAAAATAAAACATGAAACTTTAAAAATTCTCAGAATTTCAATGATGCTGCTGCAATTGCAGTTGTTTTCTTAACAACAAATAAAAACAACGTGAGTTTACAAATTAACTCTTCTCTTTTTTTTCTCGCTCAGATATTAAGAACAAGCATTGTAATAACAAAAACAACAACTATAAAATGCATCCTACTCCAATAAAACTAACAAAAAAAAAAAAAAAAAAATAGAAAAATAAACAAGAACAACAGAAATGATAATGATCATCAATAGAATTATTTTACAAGAACTCTTTTTTTGTATTTATTTGTTAATGAATGCATTCGTTATTATTGTTGTCTTCAGAATTTTCATAAACAAACATTTGAAAAGAGTAAGAACGAAGAGAAGGGAGTCCCTCGAAAACAGCGATGCCAACTTAGTGCTTTTGGCACTATTTATGGTGCTTTTTGATGCCTCAAAACGCCAAAATTTTATCCTTAGTGCCAAACTAAGAAAAAGCACTAACTTGGTGCGTTTTCAATTTTTTGTTAGTGCCTTTGGTGCTTTTTACAATTTTTATTTTTTTTTCCACCATTTTTTAAAACTTCGATTTTATAGAGGATGATTTAGATGAGCTTTGCTATTTGGGGTACAATTTTGAGTAGGCCTGTAAAGATTATAAGATTTCAAATGATAAAAAAAGTGATAAAAGAAAGTTGAATTCGTTTTACCAATAATCTTATTTACGAAGTTAGAACTAGGAAATTTTACAAACTATAAAGAGTTGACAATATATTAAGTAATCGTAGTAAAAACGATGTATTTGTTTTAGGTAAACTTTTTTTAAAGATTTTGACACTGTTTCAAAAATAGAAAATGGCTTTGAAAATATTGTGAATGGAAAAATAAACAACGAACATATCTTTTTTAGATAGAAGTCAACGATTTTAATTGCCCAATTTTGTATTTAGAATTTTAAGTTTTCCATACTCTAACGCTGGCGTTGAAAGAGCATTTAGTTCGATGAACTACAATTAATCGAAAATCGGAAACCGATTATGCTTAACCCTCTCTGTTAATTCAATTCTTTACGTTATATGTGGATTTCGTCGGCATAATTCATGCTGTAATGATTACAATCAACCATCGAATGTCTGTAGAGATCTTTCTTCCAATGAAACATAGAAAAAATCAAAGTAAATATTACTTTAAAACTGTTTTATGGCCCAATTCAAACTCAGCTAATAATGATTTGGATGATATTATTTTTTTGAAGATAATAATATATTAATTTAAGTATCTTCAATGTATACATTAAAAATGTTTATATACAAATGTTAATATATTTATTATTTAATTTTAAATGAAAATGGTCCAACATCAACGCCGTCGCCTTTTTTTCAATGTTGGAGGTATATAATATTCGGCATAGCCGAATGCAACTTATTTTGTGTTTAATTATATTATAAAAATGGCTTAGTGCTTTTTTACGCTTTTTTTTGCTCGAAATAGTGCTTTTTAGTGCTTTTTTTAAATTTTAAAGTGCTTTTTGCTCTCAAAAAGTTGGCATCACTGCTCGAAAAGAACACCTACAAAACAACCAGCCAGCAGCAGCCCATTTACTCTTGAATGTTTATTTTTGTTGATTTTTTTCCATATATTTATTTTTATTTATTTTCCAGTCAATATAAAAGTCGTGAATTTAATCTGTAAACATCCCAGACTCCAGTCCCAGTCCCTAGACCCACAACAGCAACAATACCGAAAAAAATCAACTTAAGGAAAATATTAAAAAAGTATGTAGAAGAAAATTTATTTTAACTTAATAAAAACATTCGAGTACTCGTTGAATATTAAGTGAGACGCTCTCTTTCGCTCACAGTAGCACAAAGTTAAACAAAGTAATCGTTTACATACTACAAGTACTCGTGCATATGAATTGAGGGAGTCATAAATAAATTGTGCGTAATTTTTGTTTTTAATACACTCCTCATCTCATTAAACACACTATTGACTCTGCCCACTGACTGAGGGCTGCAGGACGACCAACTGTTTTGGAGTTGTATCGTTGATTCATATGGGTCTGGTCTGGTTATTATTTATAAAAATAACAATGATTGTTATATACTTTCCGTTGTTGTTGTTTTTTCGCTATTTATACTATAATGTTTGCTTTAACACAGAATAAGAAAAATAAATATCACTTGTTTGTAGAAAGATGGAAACAGTCATAAAAATTTGTGGAAATCTGTTGCTGAAAAATGTATAATAAATCTAAAAATATACAGTAAATTAATGTAATTACTTTTGTAATGCAAGAAATGTAATGGGGAAACAAATGGGAAGTACATAATAAAAAAACTAAAAAAGTAATTGACTGCCTAAGCAAAATAAATCGAAAAAAACAACGATTCAAAATAAAATTTAATTTGAATTAACAAATTTCTTTAAAAACTACCATATTTATAAAAAATCCTTAATTTAACATGTTTAAACTGTTCTTACAATCGCAAAACGCTTAACATTAGCGATTCTGACTTAAAATCGCAAATAAGATGTTCTGTAAAACGCACACGCAGCAAAAAAAAAATATTTTTAAATATGGTCACTTGCAATAAATTTATTTTTTAAGAAAAATGGTTAATATAACTATTATATTGTCCGCTACAACCATACACTGATAGAAAAAGCGTCATAACGCTGATTTATTTCGACATCAGTTTTATGGCAAGTGTCTTCTTTAAGGACCCCATGACACTTTTCATCATGATGATGTCAACCTTAACATCACTTGGACAAAGTGTCATCAGGGTAAAAATGAAGTTATGTCATCAATGTGATGACACATTGGCATCACAGAAATTACGAACATGTCCTCAGTGCGATGACGCAGTATCATCGGAGAAAGGACACATTAGCATCAATTTAATGACAGTTTGTCATTAAGTCAGTGTGAGAGAATTATATTATTTACCTACCCGTTACATATGTTTGCTTCACGTTTGTTGAATTGCGACCTTTGTTTACAGCAGAACTCTCAATAATAAGACACCAGCACCATGCCCCATATGGTTTTCGTAATCATTCTACTTGAAAAATTTGATGTATTTAACTAAATACTTTAAAAAATTAGAATATAGGAATTTTTGCTTCTTATAATACATTAGTGGTATTCACAGCGAGCTTGTTAGTTTGTTAGTCGTTAATCGTTACTTTTTTACACGCATTTTGTTTTTGTATATTTAACGCGCTACCGGATTAACATTTAACAAATTAACGATATGGTACCCCTGATAAAATAGTTGTTAGTTGGTAACTCACAATCAGCTGTTGCAGTTTCTAAATAAATATAATAAAAAAAGGGATTTGTGATACATTTCTAAAAAAAATATTTGTGTTTTGGCAATTTTCGTGTACATTAAGTGTAAGTTTGTTTATTAAAGGATTTTTAACTTATTTAGTTACCAGACTAACAAAGTTATAAAAAGGGGGTCGTTCACAGTTGGTAGCTTTAACAAATTAACAAACTACCGAGTAACAAATTAACAAGTTTGGTGTGAATACCACTATTGTAATCATGAAAATAATGTTAAAAATATACAAAATGTGCCATCGAATTGATGTCACTACTACAGATGACACGTAAAAAATAACAAAATTGTACGAAGACGTTAGTCATTGGATTGATGTTACTTTTTGCATCATAGATGCCATTTGTAGTAACATTGATGTCATAATTCTGATGTTAGTGCATCATCAATATCAAGATGCATTTTTCTATCAGTGTATTCGGTTGAATTATTCCTCCATCAAGAAGCCACAACCATATTATGGTTGCCTCTAAACATGTTATGGTTAAATATGACAATAATTTGTTTTTAAATTAACAATAGTATTTTCCTCTTTTCCAAGAGCAACATGCTATGGTTGAAAATCAACCATGCTATTATAAGTTTTAACCATGTTTTAGTAACGTTTTACCATAACTTGATCGGTGGCAACCATAATATGGTTGTGGCTTCTTAATGGAGGACTAATTCAACCATAATATGGTTGTCGGTGACAATAATATTGTTAAATGAATCATAATATGTTTAAAATTGGCTTTAAAAATAGTTTTGTTGGAGGTGTCCATAATAGCAAGAAGTTTGGCGACTTAAAATTACAAAAGGGATCCCAAGCTAAACGAATGAGTTAAGGAACATCATAAAATAAATTTGGCGTTTCGCGATTTCAGAACATGGCCGTTAATAAACTAATGATAATGTATTTATATCAGCAAACACTTAAAGGCTGCAGGAAGTAACCGGTCGCTTTCTAATAACTGTTTTTGTTTTGAAATATTGTTAATGTTTCTATTAGCCTAAATTTACAAAAACGTATTTACGTATTATAAAACTCAAACTCAAAAATAACCGGTTGCTTTAACTTTAGCAATTTATATGGTTATTTCGATTATCAATTATCTGTTAGGATCTGCAGAAATATAAAAAAAAGTAACCAGTTACCATTTAATAATATTTTTTCAGTTTAACTGCTTCTGATAGGCAGAATTTAAAGTGTTGAATTATTGTAAAACTTAAACTTAAAAAAACCGATTACTAGTAATTTTAATGGTTTTAATAACAAATACACGATTATTTTATTACAAATTTTAACAGTTTTTAAACACCAAAACTTTATTAGTTTAAACTAAAAAAAATTTATAATAACTTACAAAAAAAAATAAAAGGTTTCCAAAAAGTAACCGCAACTTAATTTTTTTGTTACTTTTTCTTAAAACTAATTTTTTTCTACTTTCACTACTTAATAATTAATAAATTTTGAATGAATTTTGAAAAAAAAACAGTCTCAATAATTGCAACGCGAAATTAAACAAGACTATTTGTTAGAGCAAAAATCTGCCAAAGGGTTTTGAAAAGTTAGCTCAGTACCAATGTTCTGTAACTTAAGTGAGACCTTCTTGCATCGAAAAAATTTGAAACAAAATATTGCATCGTTTTTAGAAAAGTGAGAAAAATGTGTGTCTGTAACTGATGTCGAAAACTATCAAAAGAGATTACTTCGTTACGTTATAAATGTCATAATATTGCACTCGAAGCCGATGTGTCATTGCAGACGTTCAGAATGCCAGTAACACATATCGTTGACGGCGACCAAAATTAACTTAAATTGAAAATTTTTCAACGACGGCGGCGAAAACACAACCTTCGGCTATACCAAATTGTATAAAGAGCGACTTTAATGTTTGTTGTTTGCAACCGAGCTTTGAAGACATTCGTATATTTTATAAAAATCTTAAAAGCAAAATAATAAAACAATGAAAAATGTGCCAAGAATAAAATATTATTATTATTATTGTTTGCATTTCGCATTTTTAATTGTTTTTTAGTGTTAAAATTTTTTCTCGCCCCATTTTTATACGTGAGTTTATTTGACAGTTCAAAGCGGGAACTTTTCTCACCAAAATGTTACAGGCACACTTTTTCTGTAAATTGGCTAGTAATTTCCTTACGTGACAGCTTGTACTCGCCAAAAAAAGTTACAGACACAGTTAAGTGAGAAAAACAGCTGTTTGTTTCAAATTATGGCATTTTTGTTTCATTTCACACATTTCAATCGAAAACTTTCTCGATGCGAGAGTTACAGAACATGGGCACAGGTTCCCGAAATATGGGCCCCTAAAGTTTTTGAATTTTTTGAAAAGGCGTTTGATATAAGTCAAAAAAATAAAATATACTCAATGTACTTCTGAGCTAAAATACTTTTTCAGATGTCTTCAGTAGAATTGTATGGCGATTATTTTCTTAGAATATATTATAATATATTCTAACCTCTTCTTTAACTTCCCTTAAAGAAGAGGTTAGAGGCACTTTAGAGGGTTAAAATGTTCCTCGAATATTTAATGCATCAAATTTCAAAAGGGGTCTTCTAAGGTCAAAAACTCGTGCAATGTACATATGTAAAACGGGTTTTCGAAATTTGCAAATCTATTCCTTTTTTTTAAATTAATTTTTAAAAAGTAACCTGCGACTTTTCTTTTAAGAATTTTTTAATTTTATGCTTTTGTTTTTAAATTCACGAAATTTTGTTGGTTATTCGTTTAGGATTTTTTAAATTTCGCTTAATTTTCTTTACGATATTTTTTTATCTGCACTTCTTAAATTGAATACCTCCCACGCAAATCTCAAATTCTCCATTCCTTCTTTTTCAATAACTAACGACTTTTATTTGCTACTCCTTTAGCCTGATTCATAAATAATCATTTGCAATTTTCTAAAAAAATGAAATAAATGGAATTTCGTTCATTTAAATTTTTTTTTCTTTTTTTTTCGTTCATCTAACTCCCAGCCAATAAAAAATTGTTAAGAGATGTTGGAACAACTAAATTGCTGTGAAATAAACCAAATAACGTAAAAAAAAAAACGGTTAAGGAAAAAAATAAATCGATTATATGAAGAAAAAATTCTAGAAAAATGCTGTAAGTTACAATTTAGTATTCGAAAGGCAAATCCTCTAATCCAAAACGAGAGTTTCATCAAACCAAATAAAACAATCATCAGTTGTGTTCAGACACTAACACCCAACACCTGAGGTGGGGGACTCCAAGGGATTTAGAGCAACATTTGTTTATGCCTTCATAGGAAAAGGAAAGGGGAGTTTGAAGAATCATGTTTATATATTGCTTAATATATATTTACATTAAACATTATAACCAGACCAAACAAGATGGAAATCATGATGATGATGATGACGATGTGGAGAATGATTTGTAGATGGTGCTGGTGATTACTTAAACATACAAGCAACATATTTGAGGTAAAATTATTTTTTGATTTTACTTCTACTGAAATGCTGTTGCTGTTGCTGCTGCTGTTTGCAACCGTAACAAATTATTTGTAATAAAATTATTGCCTGGCAACCAGGCATTAAAGTAAAGAATTGGCAAAAAGTCCTTAGACTTTTTTGGAAAGGAAAATAAACAACCAATATGAAAATAATATGATAGACATCATCAAATTGATGCTTTACAAGTATTAAAAAGTAAATTGAACATTTAAATTACTCGGGATGGAAGACTTAGGGCTTAAGGGCAAAATCGAACCAAAAAAAGGTACTCGTTTGGTACTTTGTAGTAATGAAAAGTTTAAAAAGACATTTCAATTGTAAGCGAAAGTTATAGATTTTTTTTCTTTGAAAATGTTCTTGGCTATATGAACACAAAACACATTAAGTACCTAAGAGGCCTTAAAGAAGTACTTTTAACTAGCAAAAAAAAAAATTACTTTTTTAAAATCAAACTTCGCGGTTATACAATTTCTAATAACAAAACAAAATTTTTAGAATTATTAAGCACAAATAACTTTAGCAACTTCAGGGCCCCAAAAAAGTACCTTACCTGGTTATGACAGAGAATATATCGAGCCTTTACCACAAAAAGAGCTTAAGCGACAAAAACACAATTTTACAGGAGAAGGTTTTGTTTATTATTTCATAAAAATGTTATATGAAGGTTGGCGCTTAAGATAAAATTATTTTTGCTATAAACTCGTAACAGTGCCTAATGTGACCATGACGTTTTAGGAGATGATGCAAGTGTCGCCAATAAATTTATATTATAAAAAGGTAAGGGCTCGCTATTATTTATTCAAACTTCATTAACTGTCTGAAAAGTTTACATTCAGGCCATGATTTTCAAGGCTTTATCCTGAAATCGTACCTTTAGAACAAAAAAGCTGCTTTTTATGGTAGAGGAGAGTCTTTATTAATTTAAATCGCACTTTTTAAACATTTAAATTAAGTGCTTAGTTAAGAATCAAGGTCAAGAAATCATATAGAAATTTATTAGATTATTAAACTTAAGTACCTCTAGTAGGTTTTGGGACCTTTAAACTGTGCTTTTCTGGCAGTAGATATTATAAACTTAAATTAAAGCTAGAAATATAGGCTTAAGTCCTAAGCAGATTTAATTCAAAATACTCAAATAAATTCATGACTTTTTGGGGCTTACAAAAAGAGTTCCTTATTTGAGAGAGAGTTTTTATTAAAATGTCACTAAAGGGTACTTTACACTATCACAGAAGACTTTTATGGAAAATACAAGAATTTTAGTTGTTATGTCAAAATATTCAAGGGTGCGTACCAGAGAACCTCAAAACGCACTATTTTTGTGCATTTATTCATACGCTAAAATTTACAACAACTCTATACATGCAAAACAAAGTTCAACGTTGGTAATTTTTTTTTCCTTTCGTACACATTTGATATTTTCATTTATTCGTTTTTTATTGAAAGTGCTTTATTTGCATTTTTGTTGCTCACGCAATATAACACAACTGAGTAAATTCAAAATAGCACATTCTCTATACTTTTGTTTACATTAACAACAACAACAATAAACAACGATGAGACGCTTTTTCAAAATTAACAACAATAAAAACAACAATAACAAAAATACATTGTACCTACTACTACTACTACTGTACTTTTTGTTTCTATGGAAATTGTGTGTACCTACATAAGTATGTGTGTTTAGTTTCATTTAAATTTTTTTTTTCTTGTACTACCCAGTGGTATAAAAAGTAGCAATCGCCACCAATGACAGGCGAAATAGTTAGCACTTTCACTCAATTTGTACCAGGGTCTACTGCTGTGGCATTTAAATCATACCTAAATCTTTCCCTAGACACCAATATCTAGTGTTAACATTTGAAAATAGGTACCCACTTTTCGCTAGCTAATTCTATAGCTTCAAGTAATGCAGAAAACAATTTTTTTTCAACGACAACACAAAAAAATGTGTATCCGAAATAGATCCCGTTATTAGAACAACAACAAAATCGCTTGCTTTTTGCTGGCACGCTTTGAAGATATAAGTAGCTAACCCTTATGGTAGGTAGAGATTATGCAGAGAGGGATCCATCGCCACCTCGTAGGACAACCCCCTGTTAAATTCGCCAGTCAAAAGCATGTGAGGTAGATTGTAGTGGGACTAGCGGTAGTTTTTAATGAGCTAGCGAATATACACGTTCAGAGCTAGTACGCCATACCACTGGGTACATAGTTAATGCTGCATAAATACATGAGTAATGATTGTTTCATTTCTGGCTCTTTCGTTTGTATTTTTTGTTTCTTTACCAAACAATCATTTGCGCTCAGAACACTTAGAATCTTTATAAAAAAAACGAAGGCAACGATTGTATAAATAACAAAGCACGATGTGCGTTATTTGAATGACTGCAAACCAGCAGCGAATATTTGCGGTTGCGCGAGTTTGACTGTATGACCCGTAAACGAGTGTATTTGTTGTCATGTATTAAATACGATTTTTTTTCAAATGTACAAAGCCATTCTCTGGTGCGTACAGAGTGGCCGCTGGTTGCCAAGCCGAGCCGAGCCGACTTACGCTTATTGCGAGAACTTGTTCATGCGAGAAACAAGTTTGAGTGTGCATAGTGGTTGCGAGAATCAGCGCTGATATTTTATCTATTATTTGTGTTTTATGTACGTTTGTATGCAATTGCACAGAAAAAATTATTTTTCCAATTCAAGCAAAAAATTTGTAGAATCTAACAATTTTTTGTCTGAAATCGGTCCTATAAACAAATTCGCATATTCAAACAATTTATTTGCATTTTGTTTATTGAAAAAAACACTGATTTTTTCAAACAAATAATTTAACTGAATCAAACAAAAAGTTTACTGAAATTCATATACTAAATTTCAAAATAAAAAAAAAGGTTTTTGCACAAGCAATGATGCGCACACAAGCAGAAGATGATGGCAGAGAGAGCAGAGCGGCCGGCTGGCTTTGAGACACATTTTTTTGTTGGAATAATTTTTGAACGAAGTCTTTTTTTATACACACAATGTTTTTCGTCATCACTCACTGTTGCTGTATCCTTTCCTTTGCTAATGAAGAAGAAATGTAACCCAAAAACGGCGACAGACCGACTCGATATGTTTTTCGTCATCATTATATTTTTGTATTTGATGTATTTAAGCAAACAGTTTGAAAAAATTGAATACGGGATTTTGGTTTTTTTTAACCAACTTTGAAAACAACCAAAAATTTATTTTGTTTCTTATAATGTTGTTGTTGTTTCTGTTGTTTAAAAAGAGTGAAACGTTTTTTTACCTGCTATTTTTTTGCTTTTTTTTTTTTTTTACTTCAAACCTCTTTTCTTCTTACTGTTGTACTTTTTTAAAGTGTCCAAAAATAGACTGTATGTGTTTTTTGTTGTAGTTCTTATATTTCACATTAGGAAGTGTTGCTTACGATCAAATAAAAAAATGCAAAAAGACGACAACATTAGAAAGCGTTAAATATTTCATACAAAATTATGAAAACTTGAAACCAATAACACGTATATTATATTTTTGAATGGTTGTCAACATTTTTGTTGGTTAAATAAAAATCAAACAAACATTTTAATTGAATCAGTAAAAAAATTTGTAGAAATTAAAAAAATTTTCAAACAAGCGTTTGTTTGAAAATAATTTGGCAATAATTTTTTCTGTGTGGGTTTGTTGTTCATTCGAAATTTTTATTACATTTTTTTTAAATTTTGTTTATAAGTTTTTTTAATGTTTTTAATGTTTTTATAATTGTTATAATTTTATTTAATTTTTATTTTTTTGTTTAATTTTTATTTTATTTTCTTTTTTATTTTTATTATTTTTTGATTGCATGTTTTATTTACTTTTTCTTAAATTTTTGTTTTTAATTTTTTTAAATGTTTTCCAAACAAGTTAAAATTATAACAACATAACATTAACAATGTTTTCGGAGCTGAAATACGTTTTGGAGCTGTTTTCTCGCGTTCAATCCGCTTTGCGCTCTCACCAGCTCGGCGCTCACCATGACCTGTTCGCGCTTATTTGTACTAACTTGATAAACCCTGCCTCAATTTCATACTTTGTAAAAGACCTTTAATTTATAGTAAATGTACTAAATGGCCTTAAAAAGTACTTTAAATTAATATTACAAAGTTTTCAAATATTAAATTTAAAATTTTAGCTTTATCTCGAAATTTAATAACAGTTCCCTGGCTAAATTTTGCAGCTTATCAAATGTCTACAAATTTAGTACTTTAAAGGCCTACAAAAAGTACTTGTTTGACAATAAATGTTTTTAAACCAGGATTTAAAATTAATGCTCAACTCAGAGCGATTAGAATTAAATTTCTTAACTTAAAAAAATGTTCTGCCTAAACTTTACAGTTTTTACAAATTTTGTACTTTTAATAACCCAAAAAGTACCTATTGGCATAGTACCTAAATACCTTCTCAATTTTTCTAACCAGATAGTTTCTTTGGCAATATATGGCCAAAAACAAATATGAAAATGCACTGGTAAATAAAACAAAACTTTATATTTGATTTTATGACTTGACTTTAGGCTGCTTGCTGCTGTTACCTGGTAAATTGGCTTAGAAAGGGTTTGTTAGCTTAGTGTATGTCTAAGCAAATTAAAGTCGTCTATTCTGCTTTATACACCACATACATAACTGTCACAATCTCTATATGTATCTAAATCTTTTTAACAACATGTTGTATTTAAGCAACATCAATTGTTTGTTTCTAGGGTCAGTCTGCAACAGCATCAACTAACCAGCAACTAAAGCACATACAAACATCTGCCTAAAATAAATTCATTGATATTGTCGTTTGTACATACGAATGGATTGTTTAGATGGTTTGAAAGCCAGCCATGTAGACATGTAGGCTTAGTTAGTTTTTTGTTTTAGGTGCATTTGAAGTGGCTCGAGGGCCACTTTTAGCAGCTCTACTCAACTTGTCTACAATTGCAATTTTATCAAAGTAATCTGCTTAGACTTTAATTTGTTCTACCCTCAAGTCAGGTAAATGTTGTTACTGCAAAAATTCTTCTACAATATTAAAGTAACCAATAAGGGAGACCAAATATGAATATAAGACTAAAACAATTAACTGAAGTAACTAGAGTTCTTAAAACTTAAAAAAAATTCCGTTATTGTTAAACCACAAATCAATTTTAACGAAAACATTTAAAAAACATCTTTCCAAAATCAATAATAGAACTTGAGTGAGTAACTGCTTCCTAAGCAAAGTAACCATATCAAAAGTTAATGAAAGTACAAAAATTAATCGTGATGCAGTTTTATAATTTTTTTGTAACAAGAAAATTTTTAAAAATTTTATAAAAGTAAGTAATAACAAAAAAGTAACCGGTTACTTTTTAAAAGAAACTGCTCTAAAACTCGATAGAAATTACAAAAATTTAATTAAATTTATTTCACTTATTAACTAAAATAAAATTTTACCAGAGAAATCAATCAATTGAAAATAAATAATTAGGTACACTTTGCAAAGTAACCACATCTAATCTTTATTATATTTAATAACACTCGATAGAAATTCACATTAATCAAATTAACTTTACATCACTGATTAAATAAAACCAAATTTTGCTAGAGAAATCAATAAATTGTAAATAAATAATCGGGTACTGTGCAAAGTATTATTATTTGTTTTCAGTTTTCAAGAGCGATAAACTTTAAAAACAAGTGGAAAGAGGTAAAATGGTATATGAATAAATTGTTTTTAAATAATCGGTTAATAAAGTTAAGTAATCGGTTACTCTTTTAGAAATCATTACAACCATAATAAAGAAAATTATAAATATGTATTGCCTTCAAAATAGATTTTTAATCAAATACCTAAAACGTAAATAGATATTACCAAAATTTAATTTTACAAAATAAGTAACCGCAGACTTTTCAAAATACATATGTAACATATGCATACCTTTTTTTAAGTCACTGCTCAAAAATAGGAGAAAGGTACATAAACCAACATTATTTCGACAGAAAAGTAAAGTAAAAACAAATTATTACAAAATGAAATTAAAAATACAAGTAACCGGTTATTATACCCTCCACCACAATTAGTTGTGAAGAGGGTATATTCAGTTTGTCATTCCGTGTGAAACTTTTTTACTATTCATCTCAGACCCTATAAAGTATATATATTCTGGGTCCTTGAGTAATTTTAAGTCGATTTAGCCATGTCCGTCTGTCTGTCCGTCTGTCCCTCTGTTGAAAACACGCTCACTTTCGAAAAACTCAAAAGAAATCAACAAACTTGGTGTCAAATTGCTTGTAGTTATCCTAAGCAGTTTGGGATTGAAATTCAGCAAAATCGGTTCAATAGGATCTGAGCTATGAATCAAAATGTGGAACCACCACCTAAAAAAAATTGATAATTTTGTTACAAAAACTAACATAAATGGTGGAAAAATGCACAGAATGATATAAGATTTCGCAACAATTCGTTTTATTCAACTGGAAATCACGCTGTGAAATTTCGTGAAGATCCGTCAATAATTTACCCTAGGCCCCATATAAGCCCTACTCCCGGAAAACAGTATATTAAGCCTAAAACCCTAACTAACAATGCTATCATCACAAATTTTGGCAAGTCACAGTTACATAGGACTAGAAATTAAACTGTTAAGTTTCGTGAAGATCGGTCCATAATTTATCATAGGCCCCATATAAAACATACTTCCGGAAAACAACTTAGTACGCCTAAAAACGTAAAAAATAATGCTATCATAACAAAATTTGGTACATCAAAGTTTTATAGGACAAGAAATAAAACTGTGTAATTTCGTGAAGATCGGTCCATAATTTACTCTGGGCCCCATATAAACCCTACTCCCGGAAAACAGTTTAGTACGCCTAAAACCGTAAAAAATAATGCAATCATAACAAATTTTGGCCCGTCACAGTTTTATAGGACTATAAATGATACTGTGAAATTTCGTGAAGATCGGTACATAATTTACCCTAGGCCCCATAGAAACCCTACTCCCGGAAAACAGTTCAGTACACCTAAAACCATAATTAATAATGCTATCATAACAGAAATTGGTACGTCACAGTTTTAAAGGACTAGAAATGACGCTGTGAAATTTCGTGATGATCGGTCCATAATTTACCCTAGGCCCCATATATAATTAATAACAAATCGTCACAGTTAAAGATATTAATAACATCATACAGATATTACTCCTTAAACATTCGAACTGTCGGTGGAGGGTATCAAAGATTCGGCACAGCCGAATATAGCACTCTAACTTGTTTGTTGCTACTAACTGTTACAAAATTGCAAGAAGTGTATACAATTTGTTTTATTTACATCAAATTTAAAAATAAAATTCAAATAAATTAAAAAATTCGACAACTTCTTAAACTTAAACATGTTAATAAAAATAGGTAATCGGTTAGTTTTTTAAGAAAACATGTTTAATGCTAAACATTAGTAAAAAAAATTAAAACATGTAGGCTCAAATTAATTTAAAATCAAAGGCTAGCAAAACCCTAAAAAAACTGAATCGTAGTTAATAACAAAAATCGGTTACTTTTTTGAATAACCAGTTATAATAATCTTAAAAATAACAGAATCTATTAAATAATTACTTACATTTTAACCCAAAATCGCAAAACTTGAAAAATCTAGCGAACTTTAATCTTTCTAATGTAAAGTAACCGGTTACTTTTGAACTGCAATCACATAAAATCATGTTTTTACATAATAATGCTTTAAAAACTTTTCCCAATATCAAATCAAATTAAGATTTATTATAGATTCAGCAAAACTTATCAATAATGACTTTGAATAAACGATTACTTTTATAAGTTACCATACAAGTCTTGTTTATTTTATGCAAAATTTTTATTAATTTTATTTTTTGAACTTCAAGAAGAATTCTTGACAAAAAGTACGAAAAAACAGAAGTAAGGAAGAACATGTAAAATCAATTAAAATGGATAATCTTAAAAAAAAGCAAATTTCGATCTACCAAAGGTTAAAATACAATTTGGTTTAAGGATTGATGTTTGACTATTGACGTCAGCAGTCATCGATGGCTGCGAGTGTAAGACGGCAAATCCCTCTGAAGAGATCAAGTGGTTGTGATCGAAACATGTAGGGTTACCAGCCGCCTAGGTTCGAATCTCAAGCCAGCCGCCTGGGTTCGAATCTCAGGTCAGTCAAGAATGAAAAATTTTCAATAACAATTTTAATTAATATTGTAAAATTCCTTTCTTCATAAAAATAATTTAATGAAAAATTATTAAAATTTTGATTAAAACCCCATAAATAGTTCGACAAAATAACCACAATACTAATAATTGTTAAAAGCTAAGGCACGAGCTCTATGTGTACATTTGTCCTTCAAGTTGTGCTGAAAAAGGTCAACAAGAAAAAGAAAGACAAAATGAAAAAAACAAAAATGTACTTTGGACTTCAAGAAGAATTCTTGACAAAAAGTACGAAAAAACAGAAATAAGGAAGAACATGTAAAATCAATTAAAACGGATAATCTTTCAAAAAAAGCAAATTTCGATCTACCAAAGGTTAAAATACAATTTGGTTTAACGATTGATATTTGACTATTGACGTCAGCAGTCATCGATGGCTGCGAGTGTAAGACGGCAAATTCCTCTGAAGAGATCAAGTGGTTATGATCGAAACATGTCAGGGTAACCAGCCGCCTGGGTTCGAATCTCAGGTCAGTCAAGAATGAAACATTTTCAATAACAATTTTAATTAATTTTCATGTTGTAAAATTCCTTTCTTCATAAAAATAATTTAATGAAAAATTAAATTTGATGAACTTAAGCCTGATTAAAAATATTAAAATTTGGATTAAAAAACCATAAATAGTTCGACAAAATAACCACAATACTAATAATTTTATTTTTGTTTGCCAAAAAATTTAAATTGTTTACATTTTAAACAAAAAAAAAAAAGAAATAATGATGAATCTATTATTTAAGTTTCATAATTAAATACAAGTACTCACTTCTCATTAACTTAATTGTTGACACACTTATTATCATCTTCAAAAACAAACAAGTACCTTAAATTTCAAGCAGAAAAAACAAACCAGCATAGTGTAGCAAAGTTATTAAGACATTTACAATACAAAATTAATTGAAACTTAAAACACTTTAACTTGACTTTAATTGTTTAAATAATTATGATATTGAAATTTTTTTTCAATACTACCCCGTCCAAAAATTTATGAAACATATTAAAGCAAAAAAGTAACCAGTTTATTTTCTAGGTAGTCACCGAAAAACTTAAGAGAATTTGAGTAAAGTATTTTTTTTTTTATTTCGACTTTAGACCAGTGTTGCCAATTTAGCCATTTAGTGGCTAGATTTAGCCATTTTTCATCCTGTTTAGCCATTAAAAAATGAGTTTAGCCATTAGCCTTTTTTCAACTTGTTTAGCCATAAAAATTTGTTTGCCCTTTTTCTTTTAACAGAATAATTTTTAATTTATTATAAAAATTTATAAAAGTAAATAAACATTTTTAACAATTAAAACGCCTTTAATTTAAATCACAACTTTTACAAATGTTGAAAATCGCTATAAACTATGATCATGAAACATCTTTCAAAATAAAGGAACAGTAGTCCAATATTAAATTTATAAGATGGATTAACACAAACATCGGTGTTTCTTTCTGGTTGCAAGTATTTCAATAAAGAGATGCAGGCGGCAACAAATTTTTTTTAGAAATTTTAGAATTGACTTTAAGGTGTCTCTCACTTCCATGGTCTAAAGCTGAAGAAGAGATGGTATATGTATATAGCCAAGTAAACATCGTTTAAAGTAATTTGAGAAAAAAGGTTACATGCGTTTGTGCAGATGTTTGTAACACCAAAATTGGTCCTAAGCCCACCTTTACCTATACCGATAGACTCAAAATCAATTTCTGAGTCAATTTAACGATGTTTGTCCGGTTGGCTTGCTGTCCATGTAAACATTGTGCCAAAATACAGGTCGCAAATTTGCAGATAATTTAATAAAATGTGGTACATGGGTTCTAATGTAGTTAGGGCTGACCGACTATACTTTTTTACTCGTTTTTTTATTGTAGATCCGGACTCAAAAGGTGTTGGGTAAATGTTGTCGTGATTATGTTTTACCTTCAAATTATTAAAAACTAATAGGCACGGGTGATTCCTATGAGATGAACAATAACGACATCGAATTTATCGATTATTTAATTTTTTAAATATCTATCAAAATATTAATTTACGTTTATCATCGTAAACAACTTTAAATGAATTATTTCTGTTTTGTTATTGAATTTTAATGAGTTTTTATTAAAAAAAAACTTAAAGCCATTTTTTAGCCCATTTTTAGCAATTTTTTCCGTAAATTTAGCCATTTTTGGTCACAAAGTTTTGGCAACACTGCTTTAGACCAAGAGTATTTTATAAAAATATTTTACCAAACTGTCTAAAGAAAATAGGCAACCGGTTACTTTTAATAGTAACCCCTTTCCTACAGTTAAAAAAGCAGTTAATTTTTACGCAAAATGTAAAGAAATATGAAAATCAAAATGTATATTAAACACTTTTTGAAAACTAGAAAAAATCCGGTTTTTTATAATCAGAAAAATACTCGAGTGACATCGCTATCTTCTTAAGTACCCACTTGAAATGACCATAGAATTTTTCAAAAGTAGTTTGATTAATTTAATTAATCAAAATAATTAACAAAATTTTAAAAAAAGATGTTACAATAACGCATTATATGAGAAATTAACCGCTTACTTTTCAAAGTAACCATAGAAAATTTTAAAAAAAACTAACGATTAAAAAACAAGATGCAAAATGTTTTAAATGCAACCTATGAAAATCAAAATGTATATTAAACACTTTTTGAAAACTAGAAAAAATCCGGTTTTTTATAATCAGAAAAATACTCGAGTGACATCGCTATCTTCTTAAGTACCCACTTGAAATGACCATAGAATTTTTCAAAAGTAGTTTGATTAATTTAATTAATCAAAATAATTAACAAAATTTTAAAAAAAGATGTTACAATAACGCATTATATGAAAAATTAACCGATTACTTTTCAAAGTAACCATAGAAAATTTGAAAAAAAAACTTACGATTAAAAAACAAGATGCAAAATGTTTTTAATGCAACCTTTTAAAATATTTAACAAAATTCTAATTCAAAAGCTAACTAATTTGATTCCCGTTTGGCGTAAATATTACAAAATTTAAGTTAAGTAAAAAATATGTTAACATTTTCCAAAATTCCCGTATGCCAGTTCATTTTCTTTTCAAACCAATTAGTCTTGTTGCTCATTTTCATTTAACTTCTGAATGCCTGCTTTAAAATTTATATTTTAATTTTATGATCTATTTATATTTAAATGATCTTTATTTTTATTGCTTTTAAGACCCATTTATCATTTACTCTAGTTGCTTAATTTGTAACACTGTCATTTAAGCTTTTAAATATTTATGAATTTCGTGTGTGTTTTCTTAATTTATTTTAATGTTGTTGCAGTTTTATTTTCTTGTGATTTAATAATTTACTGTAAATGTATCATAAAATTGGAACTCCAACTGCGATGTCAACTTATTTATATATTCTTATGAAAACAAATTGATTGACAGGCCGGCAGCCAGCAAATGCCAGCAGCAGGCAGCCGGTAATTACAGTGGGGCCAGCAGATTTCCAAACGTCATGTCAACAAATGGGATTTTTTTTTAAAGATCTCGATGAAAAAAAACAACAAAATATTACGACACACTTAAAAAGCTGATGGAAAAAAACTGTAAAGTTTGTCAAATGAACCGCCCCGGTTAGAGAACAGTAAAACCTCGTTAATTAAAACTCTTTTAAACTTTTTTGGATTTTTATTAAAGAAATTTTTGGAATATAATTTTGTTTTATAAAGATATTTAAACAATATATAAACACTTGAAAAATTTGTTAAGAGGTTTTACTGTTTCCATGACTGGCCATTTACAGTTTATTTGCCTGCGACTGTGTGTCTTGCAGAAAGTTGTTTTTAATTTTTCGGTTGCAAGTAAATAAAATTTAATATGTTGCATGTATGTTGAGGCAGTTAATTCAAAGTGGCAGAGGTATTTTCGGCTGTAAACGATAGTATACAGTTTTTTTGTTAGACATTAAAACTAACGAGGGCTACAACAAAAGTTTAAGGCCTAACTAATTGGGTATATAAAATTGTATAAAAAAATTTTAATATTTATGAAAAATTTCTTTTTTGTACAGGAACCTTTCTTTCTTGTATAGGAACGAAATTCTATAGAAAACGTTTGCATACTACAATTTTCTTTTGAGAGCTTTTCGCATAAAACTCTTTGCTATAAAAAATATTTCGTTCACGTTATTTCCTAAAATGATTATGATTATCCATTTTAATTGATTTAGATGTTCTTCCTTACTTCTGTTTTTCATACTTTTTGTCAAGAATTCATTCAAAAAAGCAAATTTCAATCTACCAAGTGTTAAATACAAATTTGGTTTAAAGGCTGATGTTTGACTATTGACTGGTGGATGGCTGTGAGTGTTAAACGGTAAATCCCTCTGAAGATATCGAGTGGATGCGATTGAAACATGTAAGGGTAACCTGTCCGTAAAAACGCCTGGGTTTAAGCCCGGCTTCAGTCAAGAATGAAAAATTATCAATACATTTTAATTAATTTCATGTTGTAAAATTCCTTTCTTCATACAAATAATTTAATGAAAATTTAATTTGATAAACTTTAGCCTAATTAAAATATCAAAATTTGGATTATAAAGTTATGTTCTATAAAAAATATCTTTATAAAACTAATTTCTATAAAAAATGTCTCATCAGACAATTTTCAATATAATTTTTTTAATGGGATTATATCTTATTAAAAATTTCGTGTATAAGACTAGTTTTTATATAAAATGTTGGTGTTTTTATACTACTTTCTTAATGAACTTTTCTTATATAAGACTATTTTCTATAGAAAGTTTCCCGTATAAGGCCATTTTCTTTAGAAATGTTTTTGTATAAGATTATTTTCTATAGAAATGTTTCTTTATAAGACTACATATCGTCGTTAAAAATGTTTGGACATAATCTCATTTTTAAAAAAAAATATCTCTTATAAAAATATTTTCTACAAGAAAATTTTCTCTGTATAATACCATTCATTTACTTTAGAAAATTTCGTTTAAAAATTTTAAATGTTAAAAAGACTTTTTAATAAAAACAAATTTACCTAAGACTATTTTATACCTAAAATGTTCAGCAGAAGAGCATGTTCTATTAAAAAAAATTTCTGTTTTATATTATTATATGGCATATACTCCGAACAGCTAAACTGGAGTATTCCTATAAGGCTGCCGGACCACTGCAGTGTCATCCAGGCCGAGATAATGGCCATCCACACAGCCACGAGACGCATCCGGTACGGTGAAATATCTAGAAGGGATATTCACATTATTACCGATAGCAAGGCGGCCGTAACATCCCTAGAGAATGTGTTCATCACATCGAGAATTGTCCGAGAATGCCGGATGTCTCTGGAGGAGATCGCGAGCCATTCACTGGTCACCCTTAATTGGGTCCCCGGACACAGGGACATAAATGGGAAGTGCATGGCGGATTCGTTGGCGTATGCAGGTACCACCTTGAATCGGGACGGTTCCACATATTATGTAGGTGCTTCACGCCCAAGGTGTAAGCAACTTATAGCGTACAAGTTTCATCTTATCGCCAGTCAGAGGTGGTACGATGAAACCACCTGTGGGGAAACCAGGAAAATCTGGTCCATCATAGATGAAAAAAGGATACGGCGGGCATTACAGCCGTCCAGACATTATCTAAGAAACCTAATTGCAGTTATAACTGGCCACTGGCCCATTAGGAGACACGCCCAGAGGCTGGGGCTCCCTTATAATGACTTGTGTAGAGGTTGCGGCGATGAGGAGGAAGAAGAGATAACTGAACATCTTCTCTGTAATTGCCCGGCATTCGGAGACTTAAGACTCGAAATGTTTGGTCGAAGAGCCCTTGGGAACAAAACTTGTCTCTCTGATGTTGATACAAACAGGACCCACTCCTTTATTGAATCGACCGGATGGCTGCATGGGAATACTAGCAGCCAGATTTCATAGGACCCATGGGAGACGGTGTGATATGGTAACACAACGGGAACTAATTAATGCACCCACGTGAGCTGTGCTTCATCACGGCTGCCAATGGAACCTAACCTAACCTATTATTTCCATACAGAAAATTTTTGTTAGAAGACTATGTCCACTTGATATAGGAATTTTCTTGGAATAAAAATCCATTCTTCATTAGAATATTTCCTTAAAAAAAAACTAGCATTACTAATCTTAAAACCATCCTCGTTTTATTTATGCATATTTTTGTCCGTAACAAGTCTGGCATGTTGTCATACTTGAACATTTGCATAATGCAAATGTACTATATAATATTTAAACTGTGACATGTACAAGCGCCTCTACACGCTTTATAGCCAGATAAAATGGAACAGTGTGATCTCAGGAAAAATTTTAAATAACATTTTTTTATAGCAAATTGCTTTGTATATTAACTTTTCTTTAGAAAATTTTTTATACCCAAAGCTCCATAAAAAATTGTCTTTAACTAATAATTTTATATAAAATATTGTTTTATACGGAAAATTGTTTGAAACATATCATTTTCAGAGAAAAAAGTCTTATACGGAAAGTTTTCTATAACAAAAATATCTTTTACGCATAATTTTCTATAGAAAATTAAAACAGAAAGGTTTTTTAAAAAAATGATTTTATATTTTTAATTAAAGATTTTCTTATACGAAAAATTTTCTACAAAACAAGTTAGAGGCTTTATTCGGCTGTGCAGAATCTTTGATACCCTCTACCGACAGTTTGAATGTTTTAGGAGTAATGTCTATATAATGTCTATTTATTATTAATTTATTTTTATAAGACAGACATCTGCATTAAAATGGTTGCGGTCTAGACATATATTAAATTATTGACCGACAATCAGAAAGTTTTATGCCTTTTTGTTTTGCTTGAGTAAAATATCATGATTCGTAACATTTAAAGCTGAACTTAAATGATTTTCAGGAGAGCAATTTATATTGGAGCCATGGTAAGCTATGAATCAATCATCCCAAATTCTGCAGCACGATTTCTGGTATTAAAAAACATAAATTTCAATACAGCGGTGCAATTAGCTTAAGCGTTTGCAGTGAATTTCAGAAGGTTGCTAAAATGGAATCTTATGGTGTTTTCTTTTCTACAAAAAAATGTGACATTTTATTTAAAAAAATGCAATTTGGTTTCTGTTTCTTAAAAATTTTAATCCCGAAAAGGGTGAGTTTATTAGAATAAAGCAAGCCACCTTTTACGGGAGCAAAATTTTTAAGAAACATACACCGAATTGCATTTTTTTTAAATAAAATGTCACATTTTTTGTAGAAAAGAAAACACCATAAGGTAAATTATGGACCGTATATCAAAAAATTGCATAATATTTTTTCTGGCCATATGAAGCTAAGCTGGTAGAAAATTTACCGCAATATCGTTATCTGCTACGGATTTAGGCGTATTTAATTATTTTACAAGATAGGGCTTTATATGGGGCCTAGGGTAAATTATGGACCGATCTTCACGAAATTTGACAACGTTATTTCTAGTCCTATTAAACTGTGACGAGCTAAAATTTGTTCTGATAGCATTATTAATTATGGTTTTAGGCGTACTAAACTGTTTTCCGTGAGTAGGGTTTGTATGAGGCCTAGGGTAAATTATGGACCGATCTTCATGAAATTTCCCAGTGTTATTTATAAATATAAAATATAAAACTGTGACGTAGTAAGTTTTTATATGATAGCATTATTTTTTACGGTTTTAGGCGTACTTAACTATTTTCCGGAAGTAGGGTTTGTATGGGGCCTAGGGTAAACTATGGACCGATCTTCACGAAATTTTACAGTGTGATTTCCAGTCGAATAAAATGAATTTTTGCAAAATCTTATATCATTCTGTGCATTTTTCCACTATTTATGTTAGTTTTTGTAACAAAATGATAAATTTTTTTTAGGTGGTGGTTCCACATTTTGATTCATAGCTCTGTGCCTACTGAACCGATTTTGCTGGATTTCAATCCCAAACTGCTTAGGATAACTAAAAGCAATTTGGCACTAAGTTTGTTTATTTCTTTTAAGTTTTTCGTAAGTGCGCGTGTTTTCAACAGACAGACAGACAGACGGACATGGTTAAATCGACTTAGAATTACTCAAGGGCCCAGAATATATATACTTTATGGGGTCTGAGATGAATAATAAAAAACTTTCACACGGAATGACAAACTTTTATTTACCCTCTTCATAACAAATTGTGGTGGAGGGTATAAAAAGGGTCTTATTCGAAAAACTTCCTATAGAAATTGTTTAAACTTTTCTATGAAATGATTGCCTTACACACAATATTCTCTATAGAAAATGATCTTAAGTCTGGGATCACACTATGAAAGTTTTCTTTCAGAAAGTCTGAGTTTATTGCTGAGAGGGGCAGAGAACATGCTTTAATTCACTCCTCTCTCACCCATAAACTCAGGCTTTCTGAAAGAAAACTTTCATAGTGTGAACCGAGACTAAAAAGAAATTTTTGTATATGAAATTGTTTTAAGTATACCGTTTTCATAAAACATTGTTTTACATGCACAAATTTATCTTATACGTAAAACGTTTTATAGAAAATTGTGTTATACGGAAAATTTTTTATAAAAATTATTTTATAAAGAAAGTTTTGCATAAAAAATTGTCTTATACAGAAAACTTTAATAAAAAGTTGCCTTAAACAAAATACTTTCTATTGAAAACGAAACATTTTCTATAGAAAATTGTATCACATCCCAGTAAAAAGTTCGCCTACAAAATAATGTGTTGAGTAATCAGAAAAACATAAGAGCACTACTTACAATTCTACTGAAAGAACCAAAGAATTTTACACGGGATGTCCCAAAATGAACGCATTAAAAAGTAAGTCATTATTTTCTTTACCTAAATACATCCAGAAAAAAGTAGTTATAGGAGTTGTTATAGAACAAAGCTACTAAACAATGAAAAAGTAAGCGAAGTTTTTACTGGGATACTAACTTTTCTTTAGAATGTTGTCGTATACAGAAAAAAATTCTATCAACAAAGTCGTATAACCTAAACTCATTAACCCATTTAAGCCCAAACAAAAACCACCGGAAAAAAAATCAAATTTTTTTTATTTTATTATTAAATTCATTACAAATAAACAAAAAAACAAAAAATAATTAAAAAAATATATTTTTTTTGGAAATTAAAGGGGTGTACCCAAATTGGCACAATGGTCACTTATGTGTGAAAATTTTTAAAACAAAATTTTTCAATGCAAAGTGTTTTTTTGCATTTTTTGCAGCTCCAACGACTTCTGTTGTGGCAAACAACACAGCGCACACGATTTGGCAGTTTCTCGGGCACGTGATCAGTTCCGTCTAGTCGTAAACCACTAATGCTTGATGATGTTGGGCGGGCAGAGTATTTTTGGGGCAATTGGCTTAGGTAGAATCTAGCTATATTTCTTCGGAATAGTAATTGATCCATGCCATTTTCTCTAGATTCTACATGTAACCGCCATGCATTTGATATAGCCATATCAATCATGTATGTGAATAAAACCCACCACCATTTTTTTCCATGTATACCGATTCTATAAACTGAAATAGACTGGTCCATCTCATCAACTCCCCCCATGCCCTTATTATAGTTTTGAAACAGATATGGAATTGTCATGTCGGTCTTTTGCTTTTTTTCTGAGTTCCATCTTTTGATGGTTCCTACTGGATCAAATGAGTCATGGTTTTTTGCCATTGTGCAAATACTGTTGTCCTTCCAGCGGACAAGCAGTATCTCATTATTTTTATCGAATCTGAAATCAAACTCACTTCTGGACTTCTTCATCATCTCTTTTACTGTTGGAAGAGGGCACTTCTTTGTACGATTTTCACGTATAGTTCCCGTGGCAAGATATCCCAAATCACGTAAGTCGCGAAGAAGATCATAACTTGTAAAAAAATTGTCAAAAAATATTTTATGGTTGGCAGGATTTGTGTTCAATTTGTTCAGCAGCATTTTAACAACTTTTGTACCTAATGGTTCATTAGAATTACTGCTCGATTTGCAACAATAAATGTCAAAGGCATAGCATTTACATTGCTACATACATGCATGGAATTTTAAAATGATTCAACGTGTTGCTTTGTTATTGTTGTCTGTTTTCAGAATTCTAAAATTTAGTGCACTTGTGCCCGTTGTACCAAAATTGGCACATCAATATTTGAAGTGCTATAAAATCATATAAAATAAATTTATCAGATTGAAAAGACTTGGTAATATTTTGTTATTTACTGGATTTATTAATCAATATATAACTATGGCGATTTTCACTTTGCATAAAAAATAATACTAAGAAAACCATACCCACCTCCTTAGGTGCCTTTATTGTGAAAATTATAAGATCTATGCCACATAATCACCTTATGCAAAAAAATTTTTTTATGTTATACATAACGTCTGAACTTTCAGTTGATCAATAATGCAAATATATATTCAATAATGTCAAAAACTTTGTCGTATGGCGCCAATATTAAAGTGTTCCCAAATTGGCACAGCGGGCGTAAATGGGTTAAAAACTAAATTTTCTATGTAAACTTGTTGTATACACTAAATATATTCTAAAGAAAATTATCTTATTAAATGTGAACGGAGAATCTTTTATACAAAATTATGGAACATTATCTTAGAAAATTGTTAATATACTGGAAATTTTTTTTAGAAGCTCAAGAAAATTTATTATAAGAAATTTTCTTATCAATAATTAAAATTTCTATAGAAAATATGAAAATTAATATTCAGGCTTATTGTGAAAAAAAAGTGAACACGATAGGTCTGATTATGTAGCAAATAGTCTTATACAAAACAAGTTTAGGTAGAAAATGGTCTTTTACAATAAGCTTTTATAAATATACCACAGTGCTTCATAAACATAAAATACTTGGGCATATTTAACGTTTCTAGTTTTTTTCCTCCGTTTTTTTTTCGAATAAGTTTAATATTTAAATTGCGTTAGCAAAAATGCACATTTCATTAAAGTGATTTTCATAAACATGCAATTAAAGTTTTGCAGTTAGGAAAAAAAATGTCTAAAAAACCTAATATTGAAAAACTTATTTTGTCTTTTAAGGAATTGATTTGTGGCATAAAAACTATTTTGATTTTACAAAACTTTTTTGCAAACTGGTTTTTGTTTTATTAGTCTTTTTAAAGGTGTCAAATTGTCAATAAAAAGAGCTTTAGAGACAAATGAAAACTACACACTTTGTAATACTTTAAAAAACACTTAGCAAAAAAAAACCAAAACTTGATAAACTTTTTTTTAACAACGAATAAACCAAAACATGCACATGATTGTAAAAGTACGATTAAAAGTTTTTACATCAGTATACATAAGTTTAATTTATAGCTTAAACCATAAAAATTATGTCATCTCGTTGTAATTAACACTCTTTAATCCTTTTTAATTTATTGTCAAAACTGCCAATTACAAAATTGACTTTTTTTCTTTAAGATTTTGTATGTGACAGATATTTTTATTAGTTTTTCAACGCCCAACTTTTTTATTTGCCATTAAATATCTGGGTCATAAACTTTGTCATTGTTTTTAAAAGGTGTTGGTTGTCAACATTTTCAATAGACCTATAAAAATCAATCCAATAGCAAAAGGGAGGGGAAAAAGTATGTCAAAAAGACGAGAAAAACATTGGTGGGAAAAGCACAGGATTCATAAATTTAAAGAGGAGAGAACAAAATAAATACAATTTTTTAATAAAATTAATTTTTTTTAGAAAAATGTATAATATAGATAAGTTTTTAGTAAAAAATGTCTTATATAGAAAAGTGTTCATATAAAAAGGTTTATACAGAAACATTTTCTATTTTCTACATTAATAGTCTTATAAAAAACATACATATTTTAAAAGAAATAGTCTTATACCGAACATTATTTATAAAAAATACCCATACACCAAAAATTTTCGGCTTAAATCTAGTTTACCGACACAGCTCCAAATAAAAAAAAAGTACCTAGTACCTACGTCCATAACTCGAAAACTAACCGTTTGCGCCAATTTTTTTATTTAATTTTTTCTTCTTATTTTTCAATTTTCTATCCCCCTAGGTACTTTTTTTTTTATTTGGAGCTGTGTCGGTAAACTAGATTTGTTCCAAATTTTCTTTAGATAATGGTCTTTTACAGACTTTTTAATAGAAAACATATAAGATTATTTTATTTTCCGCACAATATTTTCTAAAGAAAATAGATTTCTACAGACTATTATCTGTAGAAGATAGCCTTATACAAAAAATGTTTACAAAACAAGTTAGAGTGCTATATTCGGCTGTGCCGAATCTTTGATACCCTCCACCGACAGTTCAAATGTTTAAGGAGTAATATCTGTATGATGTTATTATTATCTTAAACTGTGACGATTTGTTATTAATTATGGTTTTAGGCGACTAAACTGTTTTCCGGTAGTAGGGTTTATATGGGGCCCAGGGTAAATTATGGACCGATCATCACGAAATTTCACAGCGTCATTTCTAGTCCCTTAAAACTGTGACGTACCAATTTCTGTTATGATAGCATTATTTATTATGGTTTTAGGTGTACTAAACTGTTTTCCGGGAGTAGGGTTTCTATGGGAAATAGGGTAAATTATGTACCGATCTGCACGAAATTTCAGAGTATCATTTATAGTCCTATAAAACTGTGACGAGCCAAATTTTGTTACGCTAGCGTTATTTTTTTAGGTTTTAGGCGTACTAAACTGTTTTCCGGGAGTAGTGTTTATATGGGGCTTAGGGTAAATTATGGACGGATCTTCACGAAATTAAACAGCGTGATTTCCAGTCAAATAAAACAAATTTTTCCAAAATCTTATCTGATTCCGTGCCTTGTTCCAGCATTTATGTTATTTTTTGTAACAAAATTATCAATTTTTTTTAGGTGGTGGTTCCACATTTTGATTCATAGCTCTGGTCCTACAGAACCGATTTTGCTGGGTTTCAATCCCAAACTGCTTAGGAGAACTACAAGCAATTTGCCACCAAGTTTGTTCATTTCTTTTGAGTTGTTCGAAAGTGAGCGTGTTTTCAACAGACGGACATGGCTAAATCGACTTAAAATTACTCAAGGACCCAGAATATATATACTTTACGGGGTCTGAGAAGAATAATAAAAAAGTTTCACACGGAATGACGAACTTAATATACCCTCTTCACAACTAATTGTGGTGGAGGGTATAACAAAAAAATCATACAGTAAATTATCTAAATCTCGTGCAGAACATTTTGAATAGAAAAGTACAGAAATTAATAAAAAAAAGTTAATACAGAAAATTTTTATAGAAAATAGTAGTGTTGTCAACCGATTAAGAATAATTCGATTAATCGATCAAACAAAACCAAACTCTTGTTCGAATAATTTTAAAATGGCGATTTTCGAATAACGAATAAATCGATTAATTAATGTCGATTAATCGAACAATTTTTATTAAAAAATAAATTAAATAAAAGCTTACAATTTGATTTCTTCTCATACGTTTTTAGTGATTTTATAAAATGTAGGAAAGTTAAAAAAGATTGTAATTACTCTTAATGTACTGTAATTAATCTTAATGTTTATTAAGCAAAAATCCTTTTGAGTGACTATAGTATTTCAAAAATTTATTTTTTGTTCTTATTGAACAAATCTTTGACAAAAAATTGTATCAAATGTTTTCTTTTTAAATCAAACGTTAAAAAAAATTTAAGAAAGTGCGTTTTTCAATTTTGGGTTAAAAACTTAGAAATAAACAAAATGCTAAAAAATAAAGAATTGATTTACATATATAAATCATATCATGAAAGTAGAAAAGGTTGTTATTGTATTATTCTTTTTATACCCACACCACAATAGTGGAGAGGGTATTATGCATTTGTGCTGATGTGTGTAACTCCGTAAAATATTGGTCCTAGACCCACCTTAAAGTATACCGATCGACTCAGAATCACTTTCTGAGTCGAACTAACGATGTTCGATTTGATAAAATTTGGGGCATAGGTTCTTATTGGCACAAGGACCAAGCCTATTGAAAATGGGCTAAATCGTAGGACCACGTGGGAAAATAGGGGGAAATTTCTTCCTCTTAGAAACTATCAAACCGATTTTAATGAAATTTAAAACATACATAGAACCATATATTTATGGACATAAAAGGGATAGGACCACAAGGGGAGATAGAGCCAATTTCTGCCTCTCAAACCGATTTTAATGAAATTCAAAACATAGATAGATAGATCTATATGGACACATAAGCTATACAGTTTTTTAAAAATAGGACCGCAAGGGGAGTAAGGGGGCAATTTTTGCCTCCCACAAACTTTTAAACCGACTTTTATAAACATAGATAAATCCATATTTATATGGACGTATAAGCATGATGTGTTTTTTAATACTGTGGTGTAGGGTATGATATGGTCGAGCTTGACCGACTATACTTTTTTACTTGTTTTAAATTAAATATACATATTTTTACAATTTGCGTGCCACAATATTATATTGAAAGTGATGTAGTAGTGGAAGATAATCCACCTTCATCAAAAAATTTCGGACTTGGTCCAATTGAAAAATACATAAAGAAACTGTATGCAAAAGTTTGGCTGAAGATGGCAGGTCTGCCAACGCTAAACTTATATCGAATATTTATGGAATTAATTGTTTTACACTGCCTTTAAGTAATACAACCATATGGAGTTAAGATGAAAAATTTTACGTTTAAAAAAAGAAGAAGATTTGAGTAAAAATAAAGAAGAAAATTAAAGATTTTATATAGTTGTAGATGAATGGACGAATGTAACTTATTAAAAATACTTTTTTTTTTGTAAAAATATTTTTTTTTTATTCGTTATTCTCATCGATTAATCGAATAATTTTTTAGATTTAATCGTTTGATCGAACGAACAAAAACAACTATTTGAATTATTCGAACAATGTTGAAATGCGAATAATTGACAACTCTAGAAAATAGTCTTATGCAAAACAATTGTAGTAACAAACAGTTTTACACAGAAATAAGTTTTAAATAAATTAGTCTATAGAAAAAAGTCTAATACAGACAATTTGTTATAGAAGACAGTCTTATACAGATTATTTAATAATAAATATAATTTTTTATAGAATATTTTCATAGAAAAAGAGTTTTATACAGATTATTTTCTATAGAAAATTGCTTTATACAAAAATTTTTTACAAAAAAAAAAAAACAAATTCATTCTCATATTAAAAAATTTTATTTTTAAGAAAGTCTTATTTAGAAAATTTTTTATTCAAAATAATCTTGTGGAAAACATTTTTAATAGAAAATAGTCTTATACAGAAAATTTTTTATAGAAACTATTTTAGTACAGAAAACTTTCTAAAGCGGCCCATACACTTCCAATATTATTGTGTATGACTTTCGCCATATTATTTTCATTTTGCCCTATATTATGCAATAAGCCGCACATTGGTTTAATTGATTCAATAAAAAGGTGAACATAACCTATATGAATAAGTCTGAGTTCATACGGCTCATGTCTTATTGACAAGATTCTTCCTTTTTCTTCTTTGAACATGAATTGGCGTTCAAATGATTCATGTCATGTTGACGACATGTGCTTATTTGATATTGAAAACAATAACAAAATTAAGCAACGAATGAAAAAGCAAAACGTAAAGACAGTACATGCATCTGTGTACTCGTTTCTTTACCCCTCGTCCCTCTCGCCTTTAAAGTAGCAATCTTGTCAATAAGACATGAGCCAGCCGTATGAACTCAGACTAACATAAACAGCATTGTACAATGTTGCCAACACATTTTATTTTCTTTTCATTGTGCAATAAAAATCAAAAGTCTTTTGATTGTAGCCAATATATTGTGGCACCTGTGAATATCACATTCACATTGGCGATATAATTGTACAATACGTAAAATTTAACACTTTTATTGCAAATGTATGAGCCGCTTAAAGAAAATCATCTTAAGCAAAAAATTTTTATTGGAATATAGTCTGATACAAAAATAATTTTTAAATAAAAGAGTATAAAACAGAGTTTTTTTATATAAAATAGTCTTATACAAACAATTTGCTTTAGAAAATAGTGTTATACAGACAATTTGTGATTGAAAATACTTTTATACAGATTATTTTTTAGAAAAGAGTGCTACACAGAATATTTTCTATAGAAAATAGATTTATACAGAATATTTTTATAGAAAATAGCTTTATACAAAAATTTTTTCCAAAAAAAAAAAAAAAAAAAACAAATTCAGAAAATTATCCAAAATAACAAATTTTCTTTTCAAAAAAGTCTTATATAGAAAATTTTTATTCAAAATAATCTTGTGCAGAACATTTTTAATAGAAAATAGTCTTATACAAAAAATGTTTTAAAAAAATAATTTATTTAATACAGAAAACTTTCTATAGAAAATCATCTTAAGCAGAAAAATTTTATTAAAAAATATTGTTATACAAAATAATTTTAAAATAAAATAGTCTAATACAGATTTTTTTTTAAGAAAAGTCTTATACCAACAATTAAATAGTCTTATACAGACAATTTGCCATGGAAAATAGTTTTATACAGAATATTTTTATAGAAAATACTATTATACAGAATATTTCCCATAGAAAATATTCTTATACAGTTAAATTTCTATAGAAAATTTACCTATATAAAAATAATTTACAAGAAAATTATCTAAAATATTCTTAAACATAATTTTTTTAAATCATTTTTTGACTTTTTTTAATAGTCTTATACAGAAACTGTTTTAAAATAAAGTAGTCTTATACAGAAAATTTTACAAAAAACATTTTCTATAGAAATTATTTTATGAAAAAAATTTTCTATAGAAAAGAGTTTAAAGAAAAAAAATTAATAAAAAAGTGTCTTATTCAGAAACTCTGTTAAAAAAAAGTCCCATACAGAAAATAGTCTTGTACAGAAAAATTTTAATAAAAAATAGTACTATTCAGAAATAATTTTACAGAAATTAGTTTTATAAAGAAAATTTTCTATAGAAATTAGTCTTATGCAGAAAAAATTAATAAAAATAGTCTTATACAGAAATTCTTTTTTAAAGAAAATAAAAAACTTTGTATAGAAAATACTCTTGTACAGAAAATAGTTTTATACTTAAAATTTTCTATAGAAAATAGTCTTATAAAGAAAATTTTCTATTTAAATAGTCTTATGCGGAAAATTTTCAATAGAAAATAGTCTTATACAGATAATTTTCTTTAGAAAATAATAATAATGGAAAAAAATAAAGATAGTCTTATAAAAAATTGTCTTTAGAAAATGGTCTTATGGAGAAAATGTGCTATAGAAAATAGTTGTTTACATTTTTTTTATGGAGATGGTTATTTCCGAACATTTTTTTTCGTAAATTTTCGTATAATTATTCTCACAAAATTTCCTGTTTACAAATTTTCGTTTTCTGATTTATTTTTATTTGTAACTTAGATCTTTAACTTTGTCCTATTATTGTATCTAAATTATTTCAGAGCTAAATTTATTTATCCTTCAAAAATAGTGTACGAAAATAATTCTCATAAAAATTCAATTTTTATTTTTTGTATAGAAGCTAAACTTATTTGTGAGTATGTATTTTTATTTAACATTAAAACAATACCACACAATTTGTCAATTCTGTTTTTTATATTTTTCTGCTTCAATAGTTCGTCTATAAAAAGCCAGAGAATATCTTATACACAAAACAATTTACACATTTTTATTTAAAAAATAAAACAAAAATTTGCATATTAATACAAATTTATTTTTGTTCTCCATACATGGCATAAAAATTGTATTGCCGTAAATCTGTGGAAAAAGATGGCAGCAGAAAAGAAATTCTTAACATGGCCATAAAAATGAACATAAAAACTGTGTTATAGAAAAAAGAAAAATTGCGACGAAAAATACTGAAAACAATATCTACCAAAATACAAGAGGGTGCCAGGAAGCCTACATAAACATACTTTTTATTTAAGACATCCTTTTATTTTTGTTTAATAAAACACGCATAAATATTTTCTTGTACATATGTATGTGTGGGTGTCTGGATTTCTTTAAAAAAGTTTGTTTTATTTAGAAATTTTTATAAAAATTCTAAAATTTAGGAGAAAAGCGTGTGTGATTTCTTAAACAAAAATATTAAAGCTTAAAAAACACCCACAAAAACGTCTCATAAATATCAAAAATATTCTCAAAATTCTCTAAATATGTATACAATTTATATGAGAGGGTTTTGCGTACATGTTTCTGGTTTTGCTAAAAACATTTATGTAGGTGTGTGTGCTTTGGTTTTTTTTTTGGAGTTTCCTTTAAAAGTGTTTGTTTCGTATGCAGCGTTGCCACTTTCTGTATAACCGTAAAAACTGTTCTATTTCAAAATGTTTGTACAATTAATGCATCATAAAACTTGTGAACCGCTTTTGTACTATTTTGATAAATATTTACTGAAAACTAAAACAAAAAAAAAAAAAAAACAGCAAATTTACCAAAAAATTGGCGGGATTTTGATTCAAGCAGAGCACACTCCACCATACTGGCACAAAAAACTGATGTTTAATCGTTTTAATGGCTATAAAAGAATTATTATATTTTTTTTTATTGTGTGACTAATATTTTTGTGGAGTATTTCACAATTTTTTGGTCCACATTTACTTCACTGATAAATAAATAACCATTTGAAACCACTGATGCAGCGCAGTGATGCATTTACGAACGCACCCAAAATTTATTTTGATATTATTATTAATATTCTATTTTCTTCTGTATAAAGACCCTAGAGGGAAGCGGACTGACACCAAAGTAGTCCCGTGATAGGTCTTTGGTGGTAGAGACCGGTTCTAGTTTAAACACTTTCTATGAATTAGACCTATCACTTTTACAGGGGGTTGTCATTGGAGGGGGTCAATTGACACCATTTGACCAGTCACACATCTATTCTCAATGGACGTGTTTAGTGACAGTTACTGCAGTGTATCATTATTTCAATACAATGTTGTATTATTTCAATAAAACAAGTCCTAGAATTAAATTCAAGAACCAAATTTTAGAAAGTCCCAAAAAATGTGTCACACCACCGGTGAAGACTGTACTGTAATTCATTACTTTTTCTACCTTTTGGTTCTTCATAAACCAGTTTCATGATTGGTTCTCCTTTCACTGGTTATGAGTTCTTTCTTTTTTTACCTGTTCTATTTTCACGACTCCAAGGGCCAGTCTGTTGTACTATTTCATTTCACTTTGTACTATTTTTGACCATTTTCTGCATAATTTTTTGTGTCACTGATGGCAACGCTGTTCGTATGTGTGCTTTTATTTTGTTTATTTATGTATGTGTACTTCCCCACTAGACGGGTTCAATAGAAGATATTATTTTTACCGTTATAATAAATTTGCAGTTATCCTTTTGTAAGTGTGTGTGTTTGTAAGCAGAGTGTCTTTGCTAAATTGTACACAGGAAAAAATTAAAATTGATTTTCATTAAAAAAGTTGTGATACTAATTATTATTTACAAAATTAGTTAAATTTTCACCAGGCAACACATTGATAGAATACTAGATATTAATAAAATATTTTTTGATATTCACAACGTTTTCTACCGTCATGTTGTTGATATATCTAAACGTTTAATTTACTTGGTTAAATTTTTAATTACAACTGATTTTATTTTTGATTAATGGTTTAACTGAAAAAAATGAGAATTTTTTCTGTGTAGAATAACCCAGTTGACCAGATTGTCGTTGAAGACATTGTCGTTCATGATGTATGCATGACTTGTTTACTATCGTTTAGGGTTTGAAGAAGACAAGTTCGAGGTAATCGTCGTGTACCACAGTATGAGCGACATAGTGTTATAACTTGCCTTCTATAAAAAAAACTCTATGTCGGACAGTATGAGCGACATTTTCTTATAAGTTGTCTTGTAAAAAAAGCTATACGACAATATGAAAGTCACTGTTTTCTTTAGCTGTAGTTGAATGCTTTTCAATCGCTTGCTTAATTTACTTAAAATTCGCATATTCTTTTTTTTTATTGTTGATTTAAACACATACCCACATACTATTTACAAAGTTGTCGCGGGCTAGAAAATGGATTACATGTATTTTATATGGATTACAGTTAAGTTTGTACTTCATAGTCAATTTAAGCATTGCTTATAAAAATCGAAAATATTGCATGTAAAAGAAATAAAATTGTTACTATACTAAAAAACCACATGTAATATTTGTCTGAAAAAAAACAACCGTATAATAATTTTTGTCGTGAACTTCATTATCATGCATGGAGTCCTAGACGACAAAGTAGGATATATTATCTTGTATATAGTATAGGAAATATTGTATAGAAGATATTGTGTTGTATATAGTCTTTGACGGAATTATTAAAGAAAACGTCATTGCATACACGTCAACGACAAGATGAGCCCCATTTGTGTGATCTCTTCGCCACTTATATGCATTGGGCTTTTCTCATTATGTCTTTTAAGACATACTGCTGACTTGTACCCGTCGTTAGAAATGTCTTAAAGACGTGGTCAACTGGGAAATGGAGTTTATACTTTTTTTCTTTTTTTTTTCAAATAACGTGGGGCCACTCTATAAAAATCTTGTTATTTTTATGAGTTTAAACAGTGGATGAAGTAGTTATAAAATCATAAAAATTATGTTATAGAAATAAAATTATAACTTTAAGGGCTAAAAAATCAGAGCAAGTTAAACTCACTTTTTGGTTTAAAATGTGTTTAAACCAACAAATCTATAAATCACTAAAAATATAAACCATCTTTAAACGCATAAAATTGGGCGTTTAAACTGCCAATACAGATCATATGAATTTGATAAGATTTATCGTAGTGATGCCACATGTTATTTTTTTAACAACATATAATACATGGGGCACTGATTTATAGTTGTTGAGTTTAAACTACATATAAATTCAAGTTTAGTTCAACTAAACCAGCGTTTAAACCATCTGTGATTTATTAGCCATAAGGGCCATTATTACAACTTGAAGTTGGCTAAAGTTAAGATTAAATTGACAGATAATAATGTGTTATCTGTCAAAAAGCGTCTGTTAACTGTCGGATAACAGCTAACGCCAAGTTATAATAATGGCCTTAAATGGTTTTGTTAAAAAAAAAAAAAATATAAAAAACAATTTGGGAATTATTTCTATTTCATAAATTATTTTTATTATTTTAAGCATTTTTTCGGATGTGCTTCTATGAGTCAAATTTCAGTTGATAAAGCTTTCATACAATCTTAAGGAAATATTATAAAGATTATTGTTAGAAAGATTTATAAATTGAAATTTGACGCATAAATGCACATTCGAAAAATGTTTAATAAAATTAAAAAATATAATTTTATTATCACATTGTAGATAAGAAAGACCTTTAAATAAATTATTTATTAATTGAAATCTCTAAAAGGCAACAAGCACAATAGCATAATTTAATAATTTCGAAGCAGTTTTGTTAATGAAATTTTAGAATGTTCATAAGAAAAAGTCTTATACAGAAATTGTTAAATAGAAAATAGCTTTATTTTTATAAAAAAATATTTTTAAAGTAAAAGTGTTCTATAGAAAATAGTCTTACAAAAAATTTTCTATAAAGATATGTTTTATACAAAAAATTTGTATTAAAAAACTGTCTTATACAGAAAATGTTTATAACAAATTGATTTATACAGACAACTATTTATAGATAATAGTCCTATGCAGAAAATTTTCTTTACAAAAAAGTCTTATTCAGAAACTTTTCTATAGAAAGTAATTAGAATTATTTTGTAGTAAACCTTCTATAGAAAATAGTCTTATACAGAACATATTCTATAGATAACTGAATTATACAAAAATAGCCTTACACAGAAAACTTTCAATATAATAAGTTTTATATGAAAAATTATATGAAAAACTAGATGACCCGTGCGACTATTTCGCACCGTAATTTTTATCAATGAAAATATTAATTTTTCAATTTCTAATTATTTTTCGTCATTAGTGTTAGAAATAAGCTTTAAAATGAGATATCATTCATTACAATTAAGCGACCCTGTTTATCGCACTTGATCTAACAACTACTTAATATGCATATTATATATAACTGACTTAGTAATAAACGGCATTATAGTAAATAGCGGTATTGCCAGAATGGATTTTAATACATACTATATTATGTAGAACGGCATTACTATAAAGCGACCCTGTATTACCACATTTGAACAGTATTATCATGCAGTTCTGTTAAGCGACCTGTGTTACCACGTTTGAACAGTATTATCATGCAGTTCTATTGCAGTTCTATATAAAATATAATTTTTATCAATGAAAATATTAATTTTTCAATTTCTAAATATTTTTCGTCATTAGTGTTAGAAATAAGCTTTAAAATGAGATATCATTCATTAAATTTGATGCTGTGGTATGGGAGATATTTGCAACCGACAAAAAAAGTGCTTTAGAAATAATATATATCGACCCCTAACAGCGAAAATAATGTAAGCGCCAAAAATCAAATTTTACAGGAGAGAGCTTTTTTGTTTTATTTTATATTAATTTTGTATGAAATTTGTCGCTTACACTAAAATTGTTTTTGCTATAAAATCCTAACGGTACATTATGTGACCATGATATTTTAGGAGATGATGCAAGTGTTGCCAATAAAGTCATTTATTAAAAAAAACGAAAATTGAAAGTCATGTCGCTTACGTTATTTTCGCTGTTAGGTCTCGATATGATGATCTATACAAAATAATTTTATACAACAAATGTTGTAGAGAAAATAGTTTTTTACAGAAAATAGTCTTATACAAACATATCGCGCACCAAATTATAAATAAGCACAACTCAAAATTCAAAACAGTTTAGGAGGGGCACTGGAAAACTGGCTTTGAAAACCGTGTTTAATTTTTATAACCCAATTGGGTTTCACAAATGTTAAAGAAGAAAAGTTGAAGAAGACAGTGACGCAAACGACATTTTCGTGGTCGCTATTAATTTGATTTATGAACCTGTTTATAAAAAAAAAAATAAACGATTTTGATAAATTTTCAGTGTACAAAAAAATTTGTATTAAACATTTTTTATACTGAAATTTTCTATAAGAAATAGTAATTTTTTTTTTAAATTAGTAAAATTTTCTATAGAAAACCGTTTCTTATCTAGAAAATTGTATAATACAAAAATATTGTATAAAAAAAAAACGTTAATAAACAAAAGTGTTTAAAAAATAGACTTGTGCAGGAAATTTCATTAAAAAACAAGTGCCGTAGTAACAGGACATTTTGTGTAGAAAATAGTCTTATACGAAAAATTTTCTATAGAAAATTTTATTATCAATTAAAAATTTCTATAGAATATTGTATTATACATTAAATTTTAAATTCTCTCTACAGAAAATATTTCTATACGGAAATGTTTTTATAAAAAAGAGTTTCTATAGAAAATACTATCATTCAGACAATTTGGCGTAAATAAAAGTTTTTTACATCCAATTTTTTATAGAAAATGATCTTTTACCGAAAATTTTCTATATAAAATACTCTTATATGCAATATTTTCTACAAATTATAGTCTTGTACAACTTAAAATTCAAGATAAAAAAATGATCATTTACATTTCATTTAAAACAAATGAGTGGCTTAAAGCACAAGGGGTTCAAGTGACTTATGTTAAATAATGAGACAAAAGCGGTTGTTTTGCTTGTGCTCCAAGCCAAGCAGGTATTTTAATGTCAAGTGCTTAAATTGTTCACTATATCTAGCGTCCGGATGAGAATCCTACATTCACCTCTTGTGCTCTGAACAACTTCTCCGAACTATACCTATAATTCCATATGTAACTTAAATTTTAGAAAAAGGCACTTAAACCCCTTGTGCTCTAAGCCCCTCAAATGACTTTTACATTAATTTTTAATTTTAATACGAAAAAACATTTTTTTTTTGGTACTTTGCTTTTTGAATGGCAAACATGAATGTTAAAAAATAAAATTATTCGTAAAATAACTATACTTTTATTCAGTTTAAACAGAGTACGGAAAACGAATTTAATAACCCACAAGCAGTTACCGTAATAATTTTATGAGTGCAACAATAAATTACAGTGCATTAATCAATGAATATTGAGAATTAAGCACACATAATTAATTAATAAAAAAATTTTGTATTCCCGAAAATAACTTTGTTAAATTAGATTAAGTTTAGAATTTTTCTTTGCCCACTGTGAATATGTGCGTGTGTCTGGAATATTATATGGCTATGTAGGTTTGTTGGGATGTGTAAGTTTTTTTTTTTTTTGGTCTCTACTTCCCCAACAAGAATGATGACACTGGAAAATGATAGTCCTAAATCGTTATGGAAATTTTTTTTGTTCGTGTTTATGTGTGTTATGTTTTTTTTTCAAACAATAACAAGTAGGCTCCTAGTTGTTTTTATTTTTTGTATATTTTATTTATCTAGTGATTTATGCGTATAACTGAACAAGGATTCCCTACAAATTTTTCCATTAACATATAAAACCAAACTCGTGTAACACATATTATTTTCAAAAGAAAAAAAAGGAAGGATTTTAATGTGTGTTGAGAGCGAGAGAGAAGGTTTGAGATTTCGTTACACCACAATAATGGAGAGGGTATTATGCGTTTGTGCTAATGTTTGTGACTCCTTAAAATATTTATCCTTATCGTTGGTGGCGAATTTCAAATACGCCTTGTGACTGTTTGGTAATAGATTAAAGAGAACGTGAACTTATGTTCTTTAATCTATTACCAAACAGTCACAGACGTATTTTAAATTCGCCATCTTTTAGTAAACCGATCAACTTAGAACCACTTTTTAAATCGATAAACTTTGTGCGCAAATTACAGGTCGTACAGTTTGGTGAAATTTGGTACACAGGAAAAAATAAAAATTGATTTCAATTAAAAAATTTGTGATATTAATTAAAAAATTAATTAAATTTGCACCAGTAAACAAATTAATAGTATCAATTAAACCAGTTAATAGTATTAATTAAACGTTTAATTTACTTGATTAAACGTTTAATTCACTTGATTAAATTTTTAATTAAAACTGATTTTATTTTTGATTAATGCTTTAATTGGTGAACAATTTTGGAGAATTTTTTCTGTGTACATAGGCTCTAATTGGCACAAGGACAAAGCCTACTGCAAATGGTTAAAATCGGTTCATCATGATTTCGCATAGCCCCAATACATGCTTCCTTCCGGAATATTTTGTGCCTATAAACCATCTTATTATGTTGAAAATTAGTTAAATTCGGTCAAAATGTATTTTATTGCAATCTGAATCATCTTGTTAAATTTTATTGCGATCGGTAGGTTCACAATTGGTCATAGGTCCCATAAAAACTCACTTCCTAAAACCACTTAAAGGCAAACATATGTATGTCATATTGAGGAAGATATCTGAATAATATTTGGCACAAAGAACTTTTATAAGATTTTTAACCTCACAACATGATTGCCCATGGCTTCGAAATAGGGTACACTCTCGCAAAATTAGTTTTTGAATACTCTTGTGTGTAGTATCATATGGTCGGTCTTGACCGACTAAACTTTTCTACATGTTTTCTTTTAGGATTTTTTTCTATAACATGTTAAGCAAGCTATTTTTCTATAAATTATGGTTGGTTTTTAGTACAGATTCATTGTATTTTATTCATATGTAAAAAAAATACACATTCCCACAACAAACGCATGATTTAGTTGGGGGTTTTTTTGTTTTCCTCTATATAAATCTCGTGAAAATGTGAAAATTGATTTTTTATGCTTTCTCGTTTTTTTTTTTTTTTTTTGTTTAAATGTAGTAGAAAAGAATAAATTGTACTTACTTCTTTTTCGCCACTGGTGATTAAAGGAAGTGAAGTATGTATAAGAGTTCTGAAATTAGAGGAAAGGGGAAAAAACATAGAAATAAGTTAGAAATATAAAATTAAGGTTAAATGATTTAAATTAATTTGAAGATACCAAGTTTGTTTTAAGACCAAAAATGCTGCGGACAAAAGGTATTAAATAAAAAAAGCCTTAAGAAGTAATTTCAAGGCTTTTCAGAATTGTAGTTCCCAACAAAAACTTTGCTTACAAAATAAGCAGAAAAATAATGAGAATTTGACGAGCCGACTACTTACTTTTCTACTAGAAAAAGTACTTATTTTTGTTCGAGATGTCCCAAAAGTAATCCTTTATAATTTAGCCTATTATAATCTAAAAAATAATATGTTTTTTTTATACTTAAAATGTTTATAAAAATATATAGTCACACAAAGTCAATAAAGTAAAATTTTTTTTATTTTTTTAATTTTTTTTTTTTAATTTTATTTTTATTTTTTTTAATTATTTTATTTTTTATTTTTTCTTATTTTATTTTTTATTTTTTTTTCTGTCTCTGGCGGGATTCGATCGCGCAACCTCGGTGCTGATAGACTAGCTCGCTACCAGCTAGTCTACCGGGGCAGTGTAGTTTTTTGACTATAATGACATTTTGATTGTCATAATGAAAATTTTAATTTTTCTGTATATTAAATTAATAAATTATAAATTATTAATAATAAAGTTATTATTTAATATAAACATAACTAATAATCCAAAAAGTGGCGAATAAAGCTACAAAGTAATGAATTCTTGAAGTCATTAAAAGTAGGATTGTAAGTAAAGTTTTTGCTGAGTTCATATCTAAAAATTATAATATTAATAAAAACTGACCTCTCAACATTATTACAATTCGTTGCGGTATTAGAATGAAGATGTAATAAATCGGAATCTTGAACTACATTTACTTCTTCGCTAAAGTTTTGCTTTATAGATTTGATGTTGGCTTTGTAAAGTGAACCAACCACCTTTTAATCTTGATCCACTTAATACTGCTTTACTATTAATAATTAAACTACAGTTAGTAGTTGTTGATATAAATTTACTGTTCTTATGCTTATCTTGCACAGCAAGAACTGAGAATAAATTTATTGATATTTTAGGTACATACCATACGTCAGTTAAAAATAACGCTTCGACTTTGTTGTCGATTTTACACGCAATTTGTATTGTTCCTTTACCTTCTGCATCTAGTACTTCTTTACCTGCAGCTTTTATAAAATTAGGACTTGAAAACGGCTTATAATCAATAAAATATTTCTTTGAGTTTGTGATGTGCCTCGTTGCACCATTATCAATCCACCAACTTGTGGTATCGGCTTCTTGCACCACATTTATTTCTTCACAAAATACAGGCAAACACATTTGAGTCACAGCTTTGGCTTCATTTAATTCTTTATTAGGTTTACCATCTGCTAACCACTTACGGTTAGTTCTTTCTTCTTGCAATAATTACAGACATCGCTTTCCTTTTGAAATTTGTATTTTCATTTTTCTTAAATTTTCCTTTTGCTACAAAGGCCTGTTCACTTAATTTGTCTTCAGTTTTTCCAAAATTTCTTTGCGTTATTTGCGTTGTTAACTCATCAAAAGTTTTGTCTTCATTTTTACATAGCATCATCCAACTCGACTTGAAGGTATTAAACCTCGACGGCAAAATGTGTAATATCTTACCCATGAGCAAAAAATCTGGTAGCTCATTCAAGTTCTTCTCTTTTAAACTATTATTAAAATCTACCCATAGTCCTTTTAATTTTGCTATGTGCATGGTCACATCTTGACAATCATCCCATATAAACGAGAAAAAATCAGCACATATTTATATTTTAAATAGCTGACCATTTGCTGTTGCTTCGAATAGATTTTTGAGGGCATCCCACACATCTGCAGCGCTTTCTTTGTCCATAACTTTTAATAAATGTCATCACTTACATAACTACACAAACACCGATTTTGAATAGCTGTTGGCTTTTCTATACAAACCGCTTTCTTCTTTATATATTCTTCTTTGTTCTAATGTGGCAGATTGATCTGGAGATGTTGGCTTATGCAATTTTCTGTCTATCGCATCCAAAGCTCCTTCAAGATAATCCAAAAGATCCCTTATTTTCCTTTTCCACATTGGCCAATCTATTTCGCCTTGTAGAATCTTTATATTATTTGTAAAATCCATTTTCTTCTTGAATTATCTTCTCAATTTAAAAAAAAAATATTTTTTTTTCTTATTACTTTTATTTTTATTTTCCTGGGCTCATAACCTTTTATTGTTTAAAGTTAAATTTTGAATGAATTATAAAATTTGAAAACATAAATAATTCAAGTATTTCAAATATTACAAAGAGTTCTATTTTAATATAAATTAATAACAAACGTTAACTAAACTTAACAAAAATACATTAACATCAATAGTTACTCGTTACAATAGTACCTCGGCATAGTAAAGTTTGGGTGTCTTTTTCCTTTCTACCATATTTGAAAAAAAGTTTCAAGCGATTTAATTTTTTGAGTCGTGGTTGACATTCTCATGGAAATGCCCATATGTGTTAGTAAAAAAGACGATTTGTAGAAACGTACTTTTGTAAAAAAACAAGATAGTAAACAAAAAATAATAAGGTTATTAGTTAATGAATTAGTTAATTATTAAACTCTTATTCTGCCAAGATATTTTTTAAGAAGAAACTTATATAGAAAGGCGGGTCCAGCCATAATGCCCGATGTTATTTGTGAGTCACACCCAGGGCTGTGGAGTCGTCAAGAAATAGTTATAATTCCGACTCCGACTCCTTTTGCTGTAATTTTTTAAGTACGACTCCAACTCCGACTCCGACTCCAACTCCGACTCCGACTCCTACTCTAACCTATCATTATTTATAAGACTAGTTCTTATTTGACTTTAAACTCTTTTAATTTGTTTTTTAATTCAGTACCTTTTAAATGGTTAAATATAGCAAGAAAATTATTCTGTAAAACTTTCAAATCGATATTTTAATTCTAACGTGCCGCATTAAGCTTTAACATATGAGGAGGATTAAATAGACCAACTGAGCTCTACTTTTTTGATTCTACAGTGTTATGTCATTCTTGACTAATAACTCAACAGTTGAACATTTTAAGCCAACTGTAATATAGAAAAATAATGGATTTAATTTTGGAACCACCGAGTTTTGTTACGAACTTTCGAAAGATATGAGTTTTGATTCAAACCGTATGGGATCATTAAACTTTAGTATATTTTAAAAGTTATATTTATTTATTAAATATATGCAAACAGTGCTAAAAAATGTAACAATAGTTGTGTAGGGAAGAGATAAACTACACCAATTCACATCTGTTGGAATTTATAGATGTGTGAGTTTCCATAAGTTCTATCTAATGCAGCTTTCGAGATAGAAAAGTTGAAAACAATGCCAAGTCCAATTTGCTAAGACGTTAAGGGCACCAAGTGTACTAAGTATTGTTTACCACAGAATTTGTAGAGACAAAAACATCATAAGTTCTTTTTTGTAAATTGTGAAGTGAGGTCTTTTGTTTTTAATATACATAAATTCAAACACTGCCGTTTTGGTCTTGTTTTATTTATTAAGTCAAATATTTAGACCAACTTTTTTAATCATTCTCAGGAAAATTAAATATATTTTTATTAAAACATGCAGATGCGTCTTCAGTTGTTACTTCTATTATTATTATTGTCAAAGACCGAACTTTGAAATTGCAAGTCTTTATTATCTCTCCAATTTTTCCTAAATTGAGTAGATAAAAGAATTCTCAAATCATTTTTCGGGTTTACCCCCAGATTGATGGGAATTATATTTAGAACAATGTCATGTATTTTTCCGAGCTCCTTTTACTTTTTTTTTGTTATAATTCACCTCGAAGGTTAGAACTTAAAATTTAGTTTACTTAATGCTTTCACCACAGGAGCTACAGCAGATTTCAAGTCATATATAGGAACATGGCTACAAAAATATTTGTTAATATACGATAAATAAAAAACAAAAAAATTTTAACTTCCTTAATTCGGCTCTATTTCATTAAGGATATCTTGGCGAAATTCAAACAGTGAACCAGCGAGTTTTGTTACAGAAATTTTAGGTCACATAAAAACATAGAAAAGGACATGCTTCGATACAATCTATATATTTCTCATTAATTGCTAAAAGAACTGTCAAAATACGATGTTATCTCAATTTCTCTAACTCCCCTACTCATATGAAAAGTAGTATCAAAAAGTAGACCCTCTTATGGCCAATTCCACCAATTTATTTAAATATCAATTTATGTTTAAAAATCGTTTTTTTTTATGTGGAATAAAAACAAAATTATATTTAAATATGAATTGATATTTTAAAAGAATTGCTGAAATTGGTCATTAAAATTTTTTTATTTTGAAAAATATTAGAAAAAATTTTAATGCCAAAAAGTCGGAGTCGGAGTCATTAGTGTTTGTGGGTACTTCGACTCCGACTCCGACTCCGGTACAAAAACCTCAACTCCGACTCCGACTCCGACTCCGGTACAAAAACCTCAACTCCGACTCCGACTCCACAGCCCTGGTCACACCTTAAGTCAAGATTTTGGCCTAACTTAATTTGACATTTCTTTGTTTCAGTGTTTGATAAATTCAACCATGGAGAGTTACGCCTTTTGGTTGCATAAAAGAAGTTGTTACTTTTGTAGTAAAATAAAGTAGTAACATTTTTTTTTTAATTTTGTAATAATACATTTAAGTGTTAATCTAGAACTTTCATTTATTACTCTTAAAACATTTTTAAGAAATTTATTATACATAATAAAAAGGAGTCTATATATGAGAATATTGCTTTTAAGCTTGTCAATAACAAATTATTTTAAATTTGCGAAAATAATAAAATCTCAATTATAGTAAGCTACTGCTTTTTTTTATTGTATTTTTTTTTTTTTTTAATTTTTTAATTAAAAATTAAGGTGCTGTTCTAAAACTTTCAAGTTTTACTTTTAAAACATTCTTATGAAACAGTAAAATAAGTAGTATTTTATTACTTTTTAATATACACTACTTTTTTTAAATGTTCTATTATAAAAAAGCAAATAATTAAATAATATACAAAAAAATCTTTAAAAAAAGTTTATACTTAAATTGCCATTTTCAATATTTTTACCCCATTAAATTCCCAATAGTTTCTACTAGTGTTAGAACAAAAAGCGTCTATCCGACATTTTTAATTAAACTATTTTTTTATTACTCCCATTTTTTTCTAACACTTGACTAAAATCAAACGAAAAGAAAAAAAAAATCTGTTTGCCAATCTCATTAAATATTCAATTCATTTAACTATTCAATATTTGACCAGAATTTTATTATTTCAGAGTTCCTCTTTTTGATCCTTTACGAGTTTCCGTCAACTAAATTTCACACTTTTATTAAATACTTTATAGTTTTTTCAGTCAGAGAAAAAAAAAAAAGAAAAAAAAAACGAAACTTTTATTAATTCCCTCCCTCAACTCAGAAAAAAATTTTTAAATATATTTTAGATTTATTGTCATCATGCATCAAGCCATCATCATCAGCGTGGGATGTGGCCATAACCCAACAAGTATTTCAATTGTACTTCTAAGAGTCCTATAAATGTTTTTTTAGAGTTTTTTCAAAAAGTTCGAATTTCTAAAAAAAGGAAAAACATTTTTTTTACTGCTTTCAAGAAAATGTTTGCTGGGTAGGATTTTAAGTGTTGGTTTTTTAGTATACATTCTCTAATTTTATGCTACCGTGCAATTTTTCTATCCATTTTGGAGTTTTTTTTTTTGATCTGTTGAGTTTGTTCAGGGTAAACTTCCTTTATTTGCAATTTACTTTATGTCTATGTATTCTTTATCAAACGTCCCTGAGTTGGAACCCTGAGTGCACCATTCGCTTCATGCACTTTGTCCACCCGCCATTGTGTCTATGTTTTTTTTGCAAATTCCTTTATTTTTTTGTAGTTCAACTTGTGCTAGATTTTTTTAGTTCTCATTTTTCGATAGAGATTCTTTTGGTGTGACACATCTCCATAGTGTTATTCTACCAGTAGTTTTGTAGCAGATTGTGGAAGTGTTCTGTTTGTGAGTGTGTGAGTGCCTCTGAATGTTGCAATTGCATACAAAATAATGGCATTGTCTGTCTGTGCTTAGCCAAGGCACTTTTTGGTTTTGTCCAGTGGCAATAAACAGAATATGTTGGAAAATATGCAACAAAAAAAATTGTATTAAAGGTGACCATAACCTTTTTATATGAACTTTTTAATTTTTTTTCCAAAAAGGTACTAAATCTACTACTTTTTTAAAAATTCAAAAACTCAGAAATATTTTTTTAAATATTTAAGTGCATAAATAATTAAGTTATTAATTTTTAATACTTTTTTTTAAGTTTTAATTGTAGTATTTTAGTACTATTGAATTTTGTAATAATTTTTAGGCTTTTTTTTTATTTAAATTAGTAAAATTTCAGTGAAATAAAATTAAATAATTATTTTTTTTTTATTTAACCAAAATTCGTAGTATTTTTACTACTTATTGCCAGTTATTTGTCAAGCCATTTTTACAGAAAAACAAAGTCATTTTTTAGTTTTTTTAACTACGTTTTTAATTTTTACTTTAAATAGAATTTTTTAATGTTTAAAATTTAAAAGATTTTGTTATTCGTGCTTAATTCCCAATTTTTATTCTTGATAAAAACACTCGAAATTTATTGTTGATGGGATAAGCTATTCCATGCGCATTTCACTGGTTGCTTAGGCCAGATCGTCAGGAAACTTCATCCAAAAAGATTTTAGAAAAACTAAAGTTATTAAACCAAATAAAACTGTAACAATATCAAAGTTTAAACAAAAACATCAACAATAAACAGTTAGTTTATCTCATCTTACATTCCCCACTACAATTGATTGGAACTCTTCCAACGTTAATTATTAGTGTCCGACCGAACGCACATTTTGAGACCGAACCCGAACTTCGGTAAATATTGACAAGTTCGGCCGATCCCAAACTATAATAAATCTGAACAATTGTACTTTTTTAATGTATTTATTTTAAACAAAATAAAATTTCGGGAAATTATTACATTTACACTTTTAAAAGGATGCAACATGAAAAGATAAATTGCACTTTATAGTAGTCAAAACTATTTTATAGTTAAAAAATAATTAGAAATTGCTTTTTTTTTAAGACAAAAAATAAAAAATAAATTTCAAGTTTAATACAGTTTACATTAGGGCGATAACTTTTTTACACTTTTTGCGAAAATCAAAAATGGCATAGTGTAGTCGTGTAGAACATTAATGGCCATTTTCTCAATGTATCGACAAACTGTCTGTTACTTAATGTCAACATAAATTTATTGGAACGATAAACTGTCCGTTAAAGATTTTGGGTTTCTCAATATACCGACAAACAACATTGTTTTCAGCTGGCAACGCCACTCAAAATACATGTAAAAGTTGGGAGTCAGCTGATTGAATTTATCTGTACGGCAAATAAAAGGAAAATAAATAATTGGCAGATGAGTGCCGGTTAGCTTTGCGATAAAATCAAAGCAAATGAGACATTGAGAAAACCAAATTTCTTTAATGTGCAGTTTTTCGTTGGGAAAAAAGATAATTGCCTAATGAGAAAATGGCGATAAAAGTTATTAATAAAAAATATGATAATTTTTTCGGATTGTTAAAAAAGTACACGCAGGGATCGGGTTGAAGTTTGAAAACAACCATTTTATCTCACGGAAATTTTAAAAAATATACACCTGATATTTGTATATATATTCCTATACGTATCACTTAAATGCTTTTTTGGAATTTAACCACTGCTTTAGATTTAAAAATTTTCCTACGGTTTACTATTCATCGCGGTTCAAAATTTCTTAGAAGGTTATAGAAATTTGCTTCTCTGCGTGAGGTTTTTTTCGCAAAACGACGGGAGACAGGTGTTTTCATTACTAAAACATTCTCGGCCACTCCGTCGTACTATGCCAATAATTTGGTTATAGCCCTAGTATACACATTAGTACTCAAACCTCTACAGTGTATTTTTTGAATTCGTTTTTAATTTAGTTAAAAAAAAAAAAAAAAACTCCAGAATGGATTGGATGACATTTTTAACTGGAAATATGTATAGTATAAAGTTTGGTTTGTGGTTCACCCAAAACTATAGATTATCTAACCATTCGCAGATAAATAGAAAGTATTTTTTTGCCAAATTAAATTTAACCTTTTTCTTTGTTGTATTTTTTACCGACTTCTAAAACATACACATATAAAGACATTTTTATACACTTAAGCATTTCATTAAGTCATCGCTGTATTTTTTCGAACTAATAATAATAGAGAAATATAGTTGTATTGATTTCGTATTATTTTCAAAAACAATGATGCCAAATTATAATAAATATGTTATTTCATAAAAAAGTTCGGTGTTCGGTAAAGTTTGGTATAAATTTCGCCGAACACCGAACTTTGACCGAACATCATTTTTTGCCGAACTCCGTAACCGAGCCCGAACGCTCGGTCGGACACTATTAATTATAGTTGCAAGTAGGTTAAGATAAAACAAAATGAAAACAAAAACAACTTGCAAAAGCATGTTGCCAGTTTAAATTTTTTTTAAGCCGTGCACTTGCCAGTTTATTATCAAAGTAATTTTTGGGAATACAAAATCTTTTAAAATAAAATTTTGTATTCCCAAAAATTACTTTGATAATAAACTGGCAAGAATTTTTTAATGTTTAAAAAAAATATAAAATTTTTTAAAAATAAAAAATTGTTTTAAAATAAAAAATGCTAAAACCTTTTTGTTATTTTTTTTTTTTAATTTAAAAATACTATTATTTTATTAATATTTTATTTATTTTTTAATGTTTTCTTATTAAGAAAACAGAAAACTAAAGTTAAAATGTTAATTTCACATTTAAATTTTATTTTTTTTAATTCAAAGTTGGGTGGTCCAACCAAACCGCACGATTTTAATTGTAAATAAAACCCAAAAGTTTTCAAAGAATTATCTTAATATTTTTTATTATGATAGAAGCATTTATGAAAATTATGTGTGAAACAAAATATCGGCCAAATGCTCTCTACGGCTTCAGTGGTATATGTACCTCTATCCAATGGTCCATATTTTCAATGACTCTGGGGCACAATTGAGTTTCAATGACGTTAATGTGCCGAAATTCCTTATAGTTTAGATCTTAAATTGTTCTTGGCTTGTTGACGTAAACTTTTTCTTTTAAATATATCAATAGAAAGGAGCCCAACGGTGTCAAATCTCATGATGGTGGCGGCAAATTAACATCGCCACGACGTGAGATAACACGACCATTGAATTTGTCGCGCAAAAGAGCCATTGTTTTGTTGGCTGTGTGGCAAGTGTCACCAAGTTGTTGGAACCACATATCGTACAGGTCCATATCCTCAAATTGTGGCCGCAAGAAACCCGTTATCATCGCGCGATAGCGAATACCATTCACGGCAACTGCTTAACCGACCTAATTTTCGAAGAACTACGGCCCGATGAAGCCGCCAGCCCATAAACTGCACCAAACAGTCACTCTCTGTGGATGAATCAGCTTTCAAACAATTACTCGTGAATTATAATTTGCCCAAATGCGGAAGTTCAGCTTGATTGATGAAAGTGTGTGATTTGAACGCCCATTTTCGTAAAGGCTTTAACAATCTTAACGCGCTGCTCAATTGTGTACCTCTCTATGATTTAATTTGTCACGCACTCAAGCAACGAAATGTCAAATTAAGTTGGGAGAAAAAGTTAACGTTACAGTGTGACTCACAGTTAACATTGTGCATTATGTTTGGACCACCCTGTATATTAAATTAAATACTCCTTGAATATTTTGGACTGTTGGGTTATCCTAAATATTTAAATGGTTTACAGATCTTCCTCTCTTAGGGGTTCAGAGGAGGAGAAATCTGCAAAGGCAACTACCCCTCAATTACTCCACGGAGTAGTTGAAGGTGGTTGCAGATTAGGAAGATTAAGAGGTTATGCGGGTGAGTATATCTGTGAGAAAAGTGAAGCTCACGATAGTGCTTACCTTGGGTGTAGGGTGCTTTTCCAGTAATAACGCTTGAATTTCGGTTTTAAATTCACAATGAGTAATATATTTAATATTCAATTCAATAAATGGGAATAATTTTGAATTTAAATTTGATTTAAAAAGTGGTTATAAAAAAATTTTTTAAATATAATTTTAAATAAAGAAAAATGTTTGTAAGTACAGAGTTATTGAGTGCTAGGATTGAGTGCAGGATGGCAAGTGAACCACAACACGACCTTTCAACCTTATTCAACCTTTTGTGGTTTACCCAACAAAGGGTGGATAAGTTTGTAGCGCAGGTCGGACAATTACTACTAGTTGTGTAGTACACATACATAAGATTATTCTCCACTCATGCTGTGCTCTCAATAATAAGTATAAGAAATACCACTCAATCATCATAAATAACACTCAATAACCTGAGAAATAATACTCAATGGATTTCAACTTTATAAAGCTGATATCCTAGTGAACAATTCAATTTCATTACAATCGCAAAGGAAATATCAAACTCTAATCAACCAACTTCAATTATAAAAACAATTAAAAATAAGAAATATCAATAAAAATCCAGTGTGTACAATTTTTTATATTGAAGAATTGTTTAAAAAATGTAGTCTTTTTACTTTTTTTTATTCAAATTCTTTTGAAATTTTGACAATTTAAAAAAAAAATCCACAAAATACATTTTTCAGATATTTTAAAATATTTTGAAAAAGTAGTATTTTTGCTACTATTTTTTAAAATATTTTTTGTAAAGATTTTTGCTAATTTTGACCGCCTTAAGATCGGTGGCATGTCATAACGTCCAGTGTCATAGTGTACATGGACACTATGACACTTTTAAATGTGTCATAATGTCCGTGGGCACTGTGACACTTTGGAAATACAAAATAGGATCTACATACGCACAGAGAAAACCATGTTTTATTATGGTCGCAAACAACAAAACTATTTTTAAAGAAACTAATTTAAACATAATATGGTTGTCGGTGACAATGATTTGGTTAAATTAAACATAATATGGGTAAAATTTTATTAAAAATGGTTTTGTAGCTTTTTCTCCGGGTGTATATATTAAATATATATATCGAAAATAAGGATTTTCTCTTCTATGGTATAACAAATACTGGCTTCGCTAACTAAAGCTTCTCTGTATAGCCGGCCTTCGGCCGGGCGCAAGTACTTTCTCCTCTATGGTATAACAAATACTGGCTTCGCTAACTAAAGCTTCTCTGCGTAGTCAGCCGTGTTCGGAAACAAGGCAGTTTTTAGAAGCTTTACTTAGCGAAACCGGTTTTTATTAGACCATAAAGGAGAAAATCCTTGCGCCCGGCCGAAGACCGGCTATTCGGAGAAGCTTTAGTTAGCGAAGCCAATATTTGTTATACCATAGAAGAGAAAATCCTTATTTTCGATATATATATTTAATATATACACCCAGAGAAAAAGCTACAAAACCATTTTTAAAAAATTTGTATCCATATTATGTTTAATTTTACCAAATCATTGTCACCGACAACCATATTATGGTTAAATTAGTTTCTTTAAAAAAATCACTTGAAATTTTAAAGGTATTTTAAAAAAAAATTTACACATTTTTGATTATAAGTTAAGTTGTGGACATTATGACACTTTTAAAAGTGTCATAAAGTCCATGGACACTATGACACTTTCAAAAGTGTCATAAAGTCTATGGACACTATGACACTGGACGTTATGACATGCCACCTTTAGATCTATGCAAATAACGCAGAGTTTTTTTTCTATTTTTTTTAAAGTAGTTGCTACGAAACTTTTTTCACATTTACATTTACATTTTTTTCAAGCCTTTTTTCAACTTTTTCAACCCCGTTTACTTCTCTAGACCTCTTGCTAACAAACAAAAAGTTGGCGTCAATTGCATGATGTAAATATGGTCTTTATTTATAAAGAAGTAATGTTGCGGAAAAAGAATTAAAGTTTTTAGTTTTCACTACCTTTTTTTTTTTGAAAGTATTCTCACTATACTCTAATGACCTCCCAGTCTTCCTAACAAATTGTAATGTAAGAATGTACGGGATGACGTTCAACTTTATACCAGTTGTAGAAATGCCTTAATTGACCAGTGTATTATCACTGTTAATCAGCAACTTCAACGTATTTATAAAAAAATCTAAATGCATAGTTATTCAAAGGCGACTTAATAAACAAAATATTATTCGCAATATATTTATAAATAACCAACAAATTGAAATAGTCAAATCTGCTAAGAATCTCGGAATATTTTTTAATGACACTCTTACGTGGTCGAACCACATTAATTATGCTTGTGGTTGCACCTTTTCTATGATTAGAACTCTTTGGCGGACCCAGCATTGTACACCTTTAAAAATAAGAATACTGCTTGCCAAAACTTATCTGATGTCCGTTTTATTATATGGTTGTGAGCTATTTGCTAAATGTGATACAATTAGTAAAGCAAAATTAAAAGTTCCATTTAATAACATAGTCCGTTACGTGTATGGACTTAATAGGCGTTCTAGTATATCTTTGTTTTCATCTCGGCTATATGGCCTTTCTTTAGATAATATACTGAACATGAGAGTTTTAATTTTTTTACATAAGATAATACATACCCACAAACCTGATCATCTGTACGGCAAACTTTGTATTTGAGATATAAGCAGGGGAAAAAGAATTAGGTCGTTTGGATACAAAAGTTTAATTTCGGAGTGGCATTTCTACATATTCTCAATATCTCTCTGGAATTCTATACCCCATAGTTTTCAACTTTTAAGTAACGCACGAAAATTTAAGGAAAATATTTTTAAACTGTTTTCAACATAACAATTTGAAACATAATTATTTCGGATTAAAGAACATATGATGAAATTATTTAAATATTGTTTGATTTTAATTGATTTTGCTTTATATATATTTAGGTGCCTATTATGAACTAAATTCGATTTTCTACAGCAGTCGAATTAGCTGATCGAACGAATTTTCATTTGGTATTATGGAGCGCATTCGATAAAAATTTACTATTGTGATTTTGTTAATTCACAGTAGTACATTTTCGATCAGCTGTCACTTAAAATAAAAAATTTTTGTTTTCAAATTTAAAAAATAAATTTAAAGTTAAACGTGATTACGGCGAATTATGGTTGTTTACAAATAATTTAGCTTCAGTGGGGTTTCATCCAATTTTTTTACATGCTGAACTTTGCTGCAAATCATTTGGTGAAAAAAGAATTTTCTCCATAAGGAATATGAGCGCTTCCAATTGCTGTTAACGACGTTGGACTTGCATAAAATGAACAAAACAGATCAAGAATATTGCATTTGGTATACGAACACCAAAAAATTTACAAATAGTTTCATTTTCAACAAGTTTTTTACATTTATTTGCACAGTCGAAAGCAAATTTGTTTTCGTTGAAAATTTCGATGCACAACGAAACTTTCGACAGTGCTGCCAACTCATAATACCAAATTAAGATTCGATAGTCGATGTTCGATAGCCAGCGAAAATCGTTTATCGAATGTAACTCATAATAGGGGCCTTAACTGTTATTAGTTATTAAGTTGTTAATTAATTAATGATTTATAATTACATATACACATTCTCAGTTCCATACTGCAAAATAAGACTCGTAAGTCTTTTGTATGGAGCAGTTCAATTAAATAAATAAATAAAAGTACCTTTGTGAAATAAAAGCTAAAATATGGCCACTTTTATTTTTTATTTCACACTCTTGTGTTAAATAGAATTCTGTAAAATTTTATTTTAATTAATGTAATAGTTTTTTTTTTTTCTCTTTATCTTATTACCAGACATTTTGTCCTTTTTTTTCGTCCCTCTTTATTTAATAAAATTGTCAGGAATTATTTTTATTTTTTTTTTTTTTTTAATTATTTTATTTAATATTTAAAAATAAATGCTCAACTTTTATGTTAAAATTTATTTATATGTTGTAAATACAAATTTTTTGTGCCAAAATTGTATAAAGAAAAAGGTCAAGATTTGGTTTTGAATTTATTTACATAAAATTAAAATAAAAATATTGTTAAATATTTTTCTAATAATTTTTTGTTAAACAAAAAAAATCTTAAGCTGTTGTTTGTTTTCAAATAAAAATATTTATTGGAATTTAAATCAAGCATGACAAATTTTATAATGTAAAACATTTAAACAATATTGACAATAATTATGATTACCGGATGATGATTATGAAGTTAAGATGATGTTGCTTTTGAGATTTTAATATAAAATACTAGATTAAAAAAAAAAAAAAAATTAAATCGCTAAACACGTTTTGGTGTTGGCAATTAATAAATATGGAAATAAAATTGTTAAGAAAAAATTTTATAAAAAACTTCAGGCGCCATAAACAAACCTTATAAACAATAATAATCAAAACTAAACAAGTTAAATGCAAAATTTTTATTAACAAGACTCTTTATCACTCTTTGAAAAGATTTCGTGACAATAATAAAAAAAAAAAAAACGTTTTGAAATATTCTGAAATTTCATTCACAGTAATAATAATCTCTTGATGTTCTGGGCATGAGGATACAATGTGATGTCCGATGGACAGAACATATATTCAAGGTGTCGAAAGAAGCATATATAATATACTTTACTCCATCTGATCTCCTTACTATTTATACCACCTATATCCCACCGCGTATGGAATACAACTCTCGTGTGTGGGTCGGTGCTTCAAAGTCTATTTTGGATCTTCTCGACCGCGTGCAGGAGAGGGCGAAGGTTCTTATTGGTGACAGTAGGGTATCCAATGCTATTGACTCCCTTGGCACCGTCGCAATGTGGGTTGTATTTGCCTGTTTTATCGTTACTACAATGGGATGTGTTCCGACGAAATTAGGGATCTGGTTCCCGAAACCCTTACGTTTGTTCGTAATACACGTTTTTCCTCAAGAGCCCATCCCAATGTGGTCGATTGGCAGGTGAATCGTACAACGCATTACGTAGAGAATTCGTTTTTTCCCGGACTGTTCGTATGTGGAATAACCTTCCTGCAGAAGTCTACCCTCTCACTTGCAACATGATTAAGTTCAAATCGAATGTTCACAAACACTACTCCCTCTATCGTCCTTCCCACAACCTATTTTCATAGTTCCAACACAATGCAATGCATTAGTAGGGGTCATCCCCTGAGTGCTGGTCCTAACAGTAAAAAAAAAATAAAAAAAATAAGTTTGAACAAAAATAAATGTTCACTAAAAAAGTAAAATTAATTTTTGAAAGAAAACCAAATTGATTTTAAGCCCTCTCCTAATTAAACATCTGAAAACTTGGTTTTTCTTTAATAGAACCTATTTAATATCTTGACTTTAATTTAAATATTTTTTTTTTTTTGAACTTTAACACTTTGTTTAGTAAAATATCTTTCTTTTATCCCGTATAAATCCCATTTATTCTTCAACTGCTGAAAATGACATGGCATTAAATTGGTTCAATTAATGTTCTTAAGGGACCATAAATATCCTGCCAAGGTGAAGCAATAAATGACACACACAAACTACTGCCATTCTTAAAGTCTTAAAGCAGAGAAGGGCAACCAACCAAACAAACAAAAAGTTAAAGGGATTTTTCACAGCAAGATTGTTAACAAAACCCAAGACAGAGCCTTCGGACAACAGTTACAAACAAGCGAAAGCTCGGGGAATTTTTTACACCAAAGAAAACACAGTTAAAGCTGTAACAAAATACGAAATACAAAATTAAATTTCCTACACATCCAATAAGGCATTTTGCGTTTGTGCTTTGTTAGGTTAATTATCATGGGGAAAGAATAGGTGCATAATGCCCCCCTTAGCTTAAACCAAGGCCTTGGGTTCGATTCAAAATCACGTTTGCTTTGAAAAATCTCAAATCACCAGAAAAAAAATTAAAACAATTAAGTAGCGGCATACATTTGTACTAAAAATGTTTGTTTCAAGATAAAATAACAAAAATGGTAAGTGAACAGGCTGGGTTTAGAATGGAACGCTCCTGAATCGATCACATCTCCCCTCTCTACTTCTGCCTTTTCCCCCTCTTAAAATGGCTTAAAGGTGTAAATTAAAAAAATATAAAATAATACCCAAATTTAAGCTCCCTTAACTCCGCCCCCCCCACATCCCTCTCTTTATTGCTTGTAACAAAGAATAGAAAGGAAGAGAATACATTTTTAGCTTACAAATTATTATTGAGGGTGTTAAATTGTTAATTTTATGCTTCGGCGAAAAGAAATTAATGAAAATTGAAAAGAAAACAAATTTAAAAATGCCAGAGACAAAAACCAAAAAAAAAATGACATCCAGAAGGAAAGTGACGGCTATAAAAAATCTTTTATCAATAAAAATTTAAACTTTTTAAAAAGTCTATGCATATAAACTTTTTTATAGATCCGTCTTTATTTTTTGACGACTCTTGGTAGTAAAATTTTTTTATTTGTTTGTTTATGGCTTTCATAGATATTTAAAGTTTGACTTTTGGAGACATTTGTTTTTTAATAAAAAAATAATTTATCTACATCAAAAAAAAAAAAAAAAAATGAAAAAATGTCTTATAAATTTTATAATGACAAGAAGAAATCCTAAAAAATCTTAAGAGTTCATAATATTTTTTTAATAAAGAGATTAAGTTTTCAGGAAAGGTCATAAAAATTCTGTTCTAATAATATTTTAATATTTTCTATATACGAAGGTGATTCTAAAATTAGCACCTAAGAAAGAAAACATAAACAGTTTGGGAAATATGTTTTTTATGTCTGCATTTAGCTTAATAAACTTTTTTCCAGCGATGTATATTTAAAAGCTTCAATACCCTTTTTAGAGCAAGAACGGTTTAGCTTTTTAAAATAGCAAACAAACGCAGACTCCACCTCTTTATACATACATACAGGGGTGTGATGGAAATCGAAAACGCAAAACGCAAGAATTTGGAAGATGTTTTTAATACACTTTTAATCAAATTTTCATAATTTTTTTTATCAAATTCTGTTTAATAGATAAATATTTGTATAATTTTTGCCATAAAATTCTTTTATTACATAAATCTTGTTAAAAAACGACTTGTAAAATTCTTGCGTTTTGCGTTTTCGATTTCCATCACACCCCTGATACACTCAGTTTAGATGAGGGCTTTTACGACGTCGCTTTGTCGACGTCTCTTTTGGTTTGTTGGTGAGCGGTGTAGAAAAGAAAGAGGGGTTAACAAAATGTCTCGCTTTGTATTTTGCATGTCGTTTTTTACATTTCTCTTTTAACTTTTTCTGTTTACGTTTTATTCTTTTTCTTACTTTGAAGTGTGTGGTTGAAAATACAGTGAGACCTCGATTATCGATAATAGACGGGATCGGCAGAATTCTTGATTATTTATTTTTTTTGGTGTGTTTCTTATTTTATGTAAATATATAACGTTTTATTATGTTAACATGAGGAAAAAAGTAAATTTGGCAGAACATGCTTCCACACCGTTAAGATATTCTCTTTCTTCGTTTATTTAAATTTATTTTGATTGTTCAAAATTTAACGAAAAAAAGATAATTTGTTTATAATTTCGGATAATAGAGGCAATTTAACTCAGTGCAAAAAAATTTTTGTTTTCCATTTTATTGAAGCTGCCGGTTAATCGAATGACGGGTAATCAAGGCCATACTGTAAATAAAAAAAAGACATGCAACCAAAAATCATCGTATGAACGCAAAGAGATTTTGGAAGTTGCTTTAAAAGGGAATCAAGATAAAACGACGTCGTAAAAGCCCTCATGTGAATTGAGTGATAGTTAGAAAATCTTTTAAACCCAAACCAGTTTCTCAAGTTTTGGAAATAGAAAAAAAATCCATGCGAGCAAAGTCTGGTGAATAAAGTACATGCTAAAGCCATTCGAACTTTAATTTATTGATTTTGCTCATCGCAATAGGACATTGTGTTGATGAATAACGAACCATAGTCTGTGTTCATACGGCTCATGTCTTATTGACAAGATTGCTACTTTATAGGCAAGAGGGACGAGGGGAAAAGAAACGAGTATACAGATGCATGTACCAGTGTTCCCAGTTTTGGGGATTTATCCCCAAATTGGGGATTTTTTTGTAATTGGGGATACAAATTTCGTGAAAATCCCCAGGGGATTTTTTGGGGAAAAGCACTTCTTTCGCTGGGCATTTTTGGGGATAATATATTATTATAAATTCCATTTTTGCAATCGCAAATCCGATTTGGTCAAGATGTGGGTACAAATTTTAGTCTTTTTTGCTGTTTAAAACTTTTTCAAGAACTTGTTTTTTGTACCAACTAGCGTTACTTCTGTTGAACTAGTCTTTTAATGAATGCAGCCAAAATCAATATTTGAATAGAATTCAATTTATGTTAGTTATTAGAATTAAAAAGAATAAATACACACTTTAAAATAATCCAGCTTGCTGTGACAAATTAATTCAATCATCTCAAATGCACTTTTTAAACAAACAACATGTAAAAAAATTGTACTGGCTGATGAATCAGAAGACTTTGATTCCCTAGTTTTTGAAATGATAAAGATTGATGCATATTAATTTTTCTTTTACGTTTTAACGTTACCCTTGTTACATACTATACATGTGTACATACATACATAGATACGTAGAACTCAAACAATAAACAACATTAGTTTTAATATTACACAAATGGATTTATTTTAATAAATCGGTGTATGCATATTTTTCCATTGACATAATATTATGTATTTTATTTTTAAGAAAATGTGGGGATTTTTGGGGATGAAAAATCGCGAATTGGGGATAAGGCTTAAAATAAAACTGGGAACCCTGGCATGTACTGTCATGTCAGTACGCTTTGCTTTTTCATTCGTTGTTTAATTTTTTTTTTGGTTCTCAATATCAAAAAGCACACATGCATACGCACGACTATACAAAATAAAAAACATGTCGTCAACATGACATGAATCATTTGAACGCCAATTCATGTTCAAAGATGAAAAAGGAAGAATCTTGTCAATAAGACATGAGCCGTATGAACTCAGACATAGCACCCATCTTGCGCAAAGCCGAATAAGCCACTAAAAAAAGTCAAATTTTTAATTTATTAAAAAAACGGATTTTCTATGAATCACGTTTCTCTAATTTTGTTGAAAAACATTTTATTATTTAATAAAAAAAAAAAAAAAAACGACCAGCCGGGCACCTGACGTTTTTCCCTAATTCGGGTTACGCTGAATCCAGTGGTGCTAACCATTTTTTTTTTGTGCTAGCTCTTGTTTTCGAGATTTACCGTTATTTCGAAAATGGAGGAGGTTGCACACCATATCGCCCCTAACAGAGAAAATAACGTAAAAGACAAAAATCAAATTTTACACTAGAGAACTTTTTTATTTTATTTCATATAAATTTTGTATGAAATTTGTCGCTTACAATAAAATTGTTCTTGCTTTAAAATCGTAACGGTACCTTATGTGACCATGACATTTTAGGAAATTTTGCACGTGTTGCCAATAAAGTCATTTATTAAAAAAAACAAAATTTAAAATCATGTCGCTTACGTTATTTTCGCGATTATAGGGCTCGATATGTTCGCGTAACTCGAAAACGGTTTAGTTTATTGAATAAACAAAAAAAAAACCGAAATTTGGCAATAAAGTTACCTTTAACAAATGTTTTTCTACTTATAATTAGCATTTTAGAAACAAAATGTTTGTTCTTTAAAAATTGATAAAACATTGTAAAAAATGAAGTTGCATCCAAAAAAAGCCATAAGGAATTCAAATCTGGTTACAACTTTTGATTTTATTCACAAACCACGAAAAATTTCCATTAAATTTAAGAATTTCATAAAACGCAATATTTGAATGGGACCCTCCCTAAAAAGTGGAGATAAAGGCCGCGTATGTTTAAGGCAAACGCTTAAAACAAGAAACTAATGGCGGTCGCTCATACATTTTATCTCCCTAGAGGCGACTCCTTCGCAGTTATGGGGTTTTTTCTTCAATTTATTCCTAGACTGTATTGTAAATTTTGTATGGGAGCCCCTTAAGGAATAGAGATAAAAAATTATTTTATTTTAAAAGCACCGGTTCAAAGGACGCCGTGAAATAAAGCCATATGACGGGATATGCTTTGGAGTTTGTAAACGCGCTCTACACCCCCCCCCCCCCCCCCCCCCCCACACACTTTTGAGAATTTAGTACCCAAAAATTATTGAAAATACTTGGTACACACTACACAGAAAAAATTATTTTTCCAATTCAAACAATAAATTTGTAGACTCAAATAATTTTTTGTCTGAAATCGGTCCTATAAACAAATTCGCATATTCAAACAATTTATTTGCATTTTGTTTATTGAAAAAAACACTGATTTTTTCAAACAATCAATTTAACTGAATCAAACAAAAAGTTTACTGAAATTCATATACTAAATTTCAAAATAAAAAAAAAAAAATTTCCACAAGCAATGACGCGCAAATATTGTCCGCACTGTATGAGAAGATGAAAGCAGAGAGAGCAGAGCCGCCGGCTGGCTTTGAGACACATTTTTTTGTTGGAATAATTTTTGAACGAAGTCTTGTTTATAGACACAACACAATGTTTTTCTTTATCACTCTCTGTTGCTGCAACCTTTCCTTTGCTAATGAAGAAGAAATGTAACCAAAAACGGCAGCAGACCGACCAGATATTTTTTTCGTCATCATTCTAGTTTTGTATTTGATGTATTTAACCAAACAGTTTTAAAAAATTGAATACGGGATTTTGTTTCTTATAATGTTGTTTCTGCTATTGTTTTTCTTATAGTTGCACTTTTTTAAAGCGTCCAAAAATAGACTGTGTGTGTTTTTTGTTGTCGTTCTTATATTTCACATAAAGAAGTGTTGCTTACGATCAAATAAAAAAATGCAAAAAGACGACAACATTAAAGAGCGTTAAATATTTCATACAAAATTATGAAAATTTGACACTAATAACGCGTTTATTATATTTTTGAAGAGTTGTGCACATTTTGGTTGGTTAAATAAAAATCAAACAAAAATATTGTTTGAATCAGTAAAAAAATTTATAGAAATTAAAAAAATTTTCAAACAAGCGTTTGTTTGAAAATAATTCGCCAATAATTTTTTCTGTGCACTTCATGTCCTGGAATCACTAAACTGTTTCCCTAGAGGATGAAATACCAGAAAATTGTTTCGCGAATACTCAACAACGTAGCGCCGTCAAACTCAAAACATATATGTTTTATAAAGGTTGCCACTTTTCACTGAAGAAATTTTTTCGAAACTACTGCCGCCATCTATACATGAGATCGGCTAATTTTGGAACCGCCCTCTTACAACTTTAAAAAATAAAACTTTTCTGTTTATACCCTGCGGGAAATTTGTGTCAATTGGTCCATCAGACAGGTCCTGGGAGTTGTGAAAATAGAACAGGTACAAAAAGAAAGAACTCATGACCAGTGAAAGGAGAACCAATCATGTAACTGGTTTATGAAGAACAAAAAGGAAGATAAAGTTATGAATTACAGTACAGTCTTCACAGGTGGTGTGACACATTTTTTAGGACTTTCTAAACTTTGGTTCTTCAATTTGTTTCTAGGACTTGTTTTATTGAAATAATACTTTATTGAATTGAAATAATACTACAGTGTAGTAACTGTCACTAAACACTTCCATTAAGAATAGATATGTGACTGGTTAAATGGTGTCAATTGACCCCCTCCAATGACAACCCCATGTAAAAGTGATAGGTCTAATTCATAGAAAGTGTTAAAACTAGAACCGGTCTCTACCACCAAAGACCTATCACGGGACTACTTTGGTGTCAGTTCGCTTCCCTCTAGGGTAATGTTAGGATTTTGCTGGAAAATTAGAAATATATTAGTTTGTTTTCTTTTTTTATATTTTTCATTTATTTTTAACCAGCTGGTCGCCCCGGCTTCGCGCGGTAGCTGATTACTAATGATCGATGGAGCCGTTTTCTGATTTTAGGTAAATCGAAAAAAGTGGGCGTAAAAAGGGGCAGGGCAATATTTTCTTTGCGTTAAACCCTTAGTTGGACCATGGCGATTATTTTAAAGAGAAAATCGTCCAAATCGGTCAAATAAAGAGTGGGCGTAAAAGAAGGCGTGGTAAATTTTTCTTTCAATGAAATGGATTAATACGAACATTTGAAAAAAAATTAGTCAAATCGATGGAGCAGTTTTCCGATTTTAGTTAAATCGAAAAACGTGGCCGGGGCAAAATTTTCTTTCTTGGAAGAAAAAATCTTCCGAATCGGTCAAGCCGTTCTCAAGTTATGCGATCAGCAATAGACAACATTTCATTTTTATTATATAGATTTTTTTGTTTGTCGTGCTTAATACCCAATTTTTATTCTTGATAAAAACATTGAAGTTTATTGTGAAGTGATAAGCTTTTCCTAAGCGCATTTCACTGGTTGCTTAGGCCAAACTTAATCCAAAGATTTTAGAAAAACTAAAGATATTAAACAAATAAAACCGTTAAGCGAATTAGAATTATAAGCAACAGTTTTACTTGTACAAAATCTTGTAAATTAAAAAAAAAAAATTTGTGTTCCCAAAAAAATTACTTTGATAACATTTTTCATTTACATAAAAGCCTGTGTGATAAGCTTTTATAATATAAAAAATTATTTTACTAATTGTTTGTTAATACCATATTCGCACTACAGCGTTTATTCGTAATTCTCTCTCTCATTCGTAATCCACAGCCTTATTATGATCCAAATTACATAATACATTACACACAATTTTGAGAGCGGATTATCTCATTTGTACGTAATTCAATTTTTATTACCCTGTGGATTACTTTTAAGAATAAAGTTTTTAATTTTCATAACTTTATATCATAAAAAGTTTGCCGAGTTTTTTAAATCTTTTTGATTTTGACGGAATATTCAAAAATATATTGTACTATTTTTAAATATTAAGGGTATTCACGTCACAAGTTTCACCCTTGCAAAAAAGCAAAAGTGCATAAACAACCACACAGACAATTAGTTGTGCGTAAATAATTGTCTTTGTGGTTGGTGTTATATTTTTGCACTTTTCCTTTTTTGCAAGGGTGCAATTTGTGACGTGAATACACCCATTATCAATTATAAAAAATTTTATTTTTCGTGAGAATAAATGACAGATGTTTACCTTACAAACTTTCATATCGTTAGCTAAAATGCAAAAAGACGTAATTAACAAAAATATAATTTTACAGGAGAAGCAAAAAACTTTGTAAAGTGAAAACTATAAACATGTCAGAAAAACATGCATTGATAGGTCGTCCATGGAATTCTTCAACCAATTTTCAAAGAAAACCATTTCATTATATTTTCTTAGAAAAAAAATGTGTAATTACGTCGTTTTGCATACATCAAACAAAAAAACTTGTAGTTACGTCCCTTTGTTTTTTGTTAATAAAATCGCAATTTTTGATCGCAGAAGTGTAAAATTTTGTCAAGACATGTAGTTTTATAGCATTCATAATAATCAATCAAAAACTCGATTTTGAATTTTTTGTTAGTTACGTCTTTTTGCATTTTAGCTAACGATATAAGTTATTCTAGTTTATGTAACCAATAATTTGTAATTGTATACGAAATAAATATTTTTTTTTTTATTTAGAAACATTTGTTTTCTTGAACTGTAAAGGCGACCGTACACGAGATGTTTTTGTCATCTGACATGTCAAATTTCCCACTGCAAAATACATACATGTCGTGTGTTACCATTTAATTTTTGCTTCTGTAGAAGTCAGATGCAAAGTCATCTGACAAAATTTCAATTAGAGCGTGCTCTATTTTCTTCTGACAAACCATCTGACATCAGAAATCTATGCCGCGAAGAAACCGGCAGCGGCGTCCACTATTGACGGAATCATTAGCCGGCTGAAGTTAATATTTTACAATACTGAAATATATATAATCATCGCACCATTGAATAGAATTTATGTAATTATATATATAAAAACCGTTTTATTATAATATCCTAAATTGGTATCTTTGAATTAAAAGAAAAATATGTTAAGATGGCTAAATTATTTAACGGCGTAAATACAAACTTTCGTGGCGGCATTTTTATTTTGGTTTTTGTAAAAACTATGGGAAAAAACAGAGACAATGTCAGAAGCAAATTACATGTACGTTTGTGACCGAATATTATAAACCTTCTGTAAAACAGCCATTTTGACAGACATGCACAATTACATGTGACTTGAAAAGTTGACAAGTCAGATGTAAAAAACATGTCGTCTACATGCACCTTAATGTGGTTCCACTAAACATTTTCCACACATCTTTAAAACAAAGATTCGCATAAAGTTTTATACAATTTCTTTTTCTTGATTAAATTATAATTTATGGGTTTTCTTTTCAAAGTAAATTACTAAAAACTATATAAACAACTAATTAAATAAACTTTACTCTGACGCCATTAATTAAACTTTACGATTGATCTGCCCTCTCACTCTCCCAACTTCTTTATCATCTCTCTAACTTTGTATATGCACTAGCCAGAAATCAATTTTAGTCATTTGAATTTAAAGTTTTTTTTATTTATAAAGAAATTAATTGATTTTTATGTTGATCATTAAAAATAAAAATGTTATAGGAAATTTACTGTTAGATTTTATATGAAATACTGAAGAAAAAAAAAAAGATTTGAAATGTAAAATAAATAAATTTTTATGAAATGTTTATAACCAAAAAACAATCATAAAATATTAAATGTTAAATCAACTTGTTGTATGACAAATTAAAGAAATAAAAATAAAAATTAAGGAAATGTTTAATGTAAAACTTAAATCATTTTGATGATAATAATAATGAGTAATTTATGCTCGTCATAAATATTGTAAATGATTTGGGAGGCCAAGAGCCAAATTTTGAGTTTGATTTCTATTTAAACAGAAAAAAATTCACTTTGAATTCTCTCAAGATATTAAAAAGTTTAATTGAAAAACTTAAAAAACAAACTTCAGTAAGTACAAAATTTCAAAGCGATTTTTGTAAAACTTCGTTGGCTTGAAATAAAATATTTGAGTTAAAACAAATTAAAAATATTTTATCTGCATAAACTAAAATACTTATCAGGAAAAGAGAAAGCTTTAAGGTCCATATTAAAAAAAAAGCTTAAGCGATGTACCTTCTAAGAAAGCTTATCGTCGTTCAAACACTCTTAACCTAACATAATAATTTGAAATTCAAAATATTTAAAATAACATAAACTTTAACGCTTCACACGAAATACATAACTTTAAATTTGGACCAATAACAGAAGAAGGCATACCAGCGCATTCATAAACAATTATTAAATTTAACAAACGGTTATTAAGCATAATTTTCATAGTAAATTTTTATGAATCAGGCATTAAGCTTTTCAAATCATATATTATTTTTTAATACAAAACCTTAAAACTTGGATTGGTTATAGAAGAAGACATACTAGATATTCGAACCCTTATTAGGCTTAGGTCCTGGATCCTTAGTGGTGGTACCAATCATGCATGGAACAGTAGAGGGAATTGTGGAGTTTCAAGGGCCGTATGGCCAGAACTTAGGGAAGTAGACTCTTCGCTACTCTTTGGCATAAAGAGGACAAGCCTTTCGATTATGATCGCTCTTACGAAAATCTGTTTAACGCACTAAAACGACTAGGAGTTTAACAAACAATGGCCATTTATTGTCAACACCAGGGTCTTCAGGTATCGCTGCTATAACAGCAACAACCGATTAAGATGGGCATATTAAGAGAACACAGCCTACTGGTATGACAGTTAAATGGGTTGTAGGCTCATTGGCAGTTAGTTTAATTTTTTTTAAGGAAGTGTGGGGATGTAGAGGAACTTGAAACAGTGGAGTATATACTACGATACTGTTAAAGATGACTGAGGTGAAGGTTGAAATGGCTGGGAACACAATTCCCCCATGAACTTAATATATCTCTAGTATTAAGCTGAATGATCTGATTAGGCTGACTGAGGGACCTTCTTTCAAGGGCTTGAATAATCTGACTTTCTACTTCTTTACTGGGAGGATTGTTACGTGTTTTTTGTGCATGAATACTCAAAGGATCTTAAGCTCTTCGGGTGGAAGTGTAATTAAATAGACCAACCTTCTTGACCTACTTAGGCCTGGGTCCGCAAATATAGAACAAAAAATTTGTCACAAACGCTTTGCCTTATGTAAAATAATAAGAATTAAACATTTCTAAGTGAGCAGAAATTGAAAAACGTTTGAACGAATTGATTAAATTAAGGCCTAAAAATAGCAGAAAACACAAAACCTTCGGATCCACATTTTAACAATATTTCGAACAATCAAAAATCATTTGCAAATTTTATATATTCCAAACAGATGTAAAAAAGATTTACAGGAGCACCGGCCATGTGGCCTTATCTCATGGTGGAACTTAAGGCATTAACAACAAGCAGTGCGTTTACCAACCGCTCTTGAGTGCAAGAGCAACCAGCAAAGACAGGTAGGAATTTGGATGCATAACCCGGCAAGAACATACACTCGCCCCTTGCTTAGGATCTGGAACTTTTAAAAATACGCCAGCAGCATCTAATAAGTATTAACAGCACTTCGAGATAATCCTCCCTCATACCGATCTTCCACAAGTGGAGTGAAAATCAGCCTTTTAGTGGGATTTCTAAGATCTCCCTTCCCGCGATTTTGGCTAGTAAACCAAAACCACCACTTCGTCCACAAAAATGTTTTATCAATGGAAAAGCGAAACTCCCTACAAAGACAATCTAGCTGAAAGACAGAAAGCATTTCAAACCAAAAGATATTTTCGGAGGCCTCAATCAATAGTCAGTCTGGTGCCGTGCCACTAGGGACCACTGACTCCCGTGGTATCAGATAGGTTATCTGGTCAGCTGTGCTCGCAAGTGGTCTTACAGATCTCTTGAGAACTGTCCATTTTGGATTTTTTTGAATCCCAGGTATTGACTACATTTGATTTTTCCGGAGAAGGAAACACGAGAAGGTGAAATATTCTCAAAATTATCCCTAAAAACTCCCGGAGGAACTTTAAAATTTTGAAAACTAAAAATTAAAAGGAATAGTAAAATACACGTATATCTTACTGGCTGCCCTGGTAGACTAGTTGGTATTGAGCTAGGCAATCAGTGCGAGGGTTGTCGGTTCGATTCCCGCCCCGCCAAAGCTCCTGGTCTGTTTCAGTACCACGGGCAGAAGAACTATGTTACTATATCACAGGCAGAAGAACTATGTTACTATACCTCGGTTAAATAAGTTAGAATATAACGTTGAATTGTATTTGTGACTCTTAGGGCTAAAAAATCATAGTTTAACTCTGTTTTTTGTTTAAAATGTGTTTAAACCAGTGTTCGAAAATAAACACTTAATATCGTTTTTTTAATGTTCGGTTCGGTAGATTTGTGGAAAACACAAACGCTAATAGTGTTTGTGTAGAAAATCATTAAAAAAATAACGTTTCCCTGTTAGTCATCTTTAGAACACAAAAATATTACTGTTTTTATCAAACTCAACAAAAGATGTGAACATTTAATTCCGTTAGGTTTTTTTTGAAAATCCACAAACTTCAATGTGTTCGGTTCGGCTCGTAAATGTTCGTCCCTTTTGGCTGGTAAAAAAAACATTTTTACAAAAACAAAATACACATACGAAAAAACATTATAGAACATTAAAATATAATGTTTGTGTACAGTATCACTACAATTGTTCTGTTTTTTAACGAATGTTCGGTTCTTTCTTGAAAATAGTTACGAACGGTATTAAGGGTTGTGTATGTCTACATAATCACTAAAAAAATAGATATCGTTCCTGGGTGTGTGAGCCGAACGTTAAATAATGTACTGTTTATTTTCGAACACTGGTTTAAACCAACAAATCTATAAATCACCAAACATATAAACCATCTTTAAACGCATAAAATTGGGCGTTCAAACTACTAATACAGACCATATGAATTTTATAAGATTTATTGTAGTGCTGCCACATGTTATTTTTTTAACAACATCTAATACATGGGACACTGATTTATAGTTGTTAAGTTTAAACTACAAATAAATTCAAGTTTAATTCAACTAAACCAGCGTTTAAACCATCAGTGGTGATTAATAAATAAATCGGTAAGCTATCTTAATCTTTCAGTTTCATATCAAACAAAAACTTAATCTTAACCCCAGTTATAGAGCAGAAAAGATTTTTGAAATTGATCTTTCTTAATAGAATCTTTTTTAAATTTATTCGCATAGAATTCTAATTTTGTGGCTTTAAGAAATTTTTTAATACAGTACCTTTCGCTTATAGTCCACTACTCCAGTTGCACAATTTTTGTGGACTATAAGCGAATTTGGACTATAACCGATTTTTTTTTTTTTTATAAGCCATTTTATGGATAATAAGTGAAATCTATTATAATCCACATTTTGGACTATATAAATATTATTTTCTTCAATAAAACCATTGTTTTTAAACAAAAGAAAAGTTTATTTAAAACATAACCAAATATTGATTTAATTGAAATAAATTGTTAAAAATAATAGTTGCACGAAAGGTAAATAAAAACATGTTGCCTGTTGATTAAAAAATATAAAAAACAGAGTGGGCTATAAGCGACTATTTTTTGCATAATGAATTATAAATGCGTGCTAAGAAAATGTGGCTTTTAAACGAAAATGGACTACAAACGAAATGGACCTTTGAACAAATAATTTGTATGAAATTCGAAAAAATGTGCAAGTGAATATGACAGTTTTGGCTTTAATCCGTTTTTGGCCTTTAAGCGAAATGGACTATAAGCGAAAAGTGTAATTCCTCTTTAAAATCCACTTCATTTTGCATCCATTCAAAAAGCTTCATCTTACAATTTAAATTCAATTTACATACGGGCAGCTACACAATCAATTGAGGCATTTTAATATTCTGTATTGGTTTAAGTTTTTTTTTTATTAAAAAAAAAAACAATAAATTATTTTTGAAGGGAAGTCACGTTTGTGTTGTTAAAAATCACAAAATTATGAAAAAATAAAATTATAAATAAATTTGCAATGAGAAGAAACAAATACTTCATCAAATTTTATAGCCATAAATGAATTTAAGGAGTATTTTGTTTTGCAGTTAAAAAAACAAGAACTAGAAAAATTTTATAATGCTTAAGAATAAAAAAAGAGTAACTTTGAGTAGAAAACATACATTCATATTCTTTATTTCATACATAAAGTCGAACATAAATTGGATGCCTGTTTTGTATAACTAATACAGATATTGGGTGTATAACTTATTTAGAGCAAATGGCGTAACTATAACACATGGTTTGTATCTTTAATAACTTATACGGCATTTATTGTCACTTAGCAATCGAAAGAATATTTTTTTTTGATTTAAAGAAAAATGCTGCTAAAACACATCGATTGCTCACTGAAGTTTATCCTTAATAAGTTCCATCGATTTTAACGAGCGAAAGACGGTTTAGAAGTGAGCATTTTTAAAAAAAGGACAAGCCAAATCAATCATAAAAAGTTTTAAAGATGTTTAATGGCGACAGTTGTTGTTAAAGATTGTTGTCAAATTCATGGAAAACCTGCAAAATCTTTCGAGAGCCGATTAAGTAGTAATTAAAAACGTTTGTAAGCAATTAGATTTATACAAAATACGCGTTAAAGCCAAATGACGTAAAAAAAACGATTTTGTATGTCTAAAATGCTGATTGAGCGGCATAAATCATGTTTACATTGCTGGCGATAAAAAATGAATACATTACGAAAACACGAAGCGAATAAAAACTCTAGATGAAGCCCGTCTATCTAAGGGAAACAACGCCAAGGCCAAATTTCAATAGCGCTTAAGAATTAGTCTGTATTTGATGAGATCAGAAAGGTGTGATATATTATGAGGTGTTGAAATCGCGGTCCAGACAAACACGGGGTACCTGTATCAATTACGATTTATTCGTTTAAAGCGGGCATTGGCCGAAAATTGGGCGCCATATGGAACCGGACATGAAGCCGTAATATTTTATCATGTCTATTTCATGTTAGCAGACTACGCGCAAACTACTTGCAAAGCTTTTCACGTGTTTTATAATCCAGATCATGTTGCTATTCAACAAATGCTGCTTGCTTCAAAGGAGCAGCGGAGATCAGATAGTTTCAGCTCCCTAACAAGGCGTTCACTCATGGAAATGGTGGATAGACGTTTCGTTTGTCATCCGGTGCTAAATGCGTAAAAAGCACGTTTAAAAACATAAATTAAAAATGAGTGAGACCGACGATGCAGTATGGAAAATCAAACCAATTTAGATCTTATGTCAAGAACACGTAAACGAGCTTAACAGCAAGCATTTTGATCGTGTATAGACACCCCTTAAGACAACCATAAGGTAAAGCAGGTAATCGCGTTAATGTTTCGCATCACTGCTTGTATCTTTGATCCGGCAGCTAGACACAAACATTACTGCCATGGCTGCGATGAAGAAAATGAAGAAGAGAAAGCGGAACACCCCCTCCTCCTTCACTGTTTTGCAGATTGTCCGAATTTAGGTCTGACACTATCGATAAATTGTATATTTACACCGGCATTGAACTTAGGTGCATATGGAACTTTGTTAAAAGTTCTACGATAGGAGTTCTCTTTATTAGAATTTCATGACATCCTTTGCCTTAATGTGTTAGTTGAGTACTGATGGACATTTTTACTTAACTTTACCTGCATACCTCACAAAAAGGTTATTTTTATTAGACTTAAGACTTTATATGCTGTACTTAAGTGTTCTGTATGCTTAAATGTGGACAACACAAACGCTTATAGTGTTTGTGTAGTAAATACATTAAAATAATGTTTCTCAGTTTGTGATCTTCGTACACAATAGAAATACTGTATTAGTCCAACTCAACAAAAGGTTAGAACATTTCATTGCCTTCCATTCAGCACATTAATGTTAGTTCGTTCCAGTTGTGCTCACTGCTTTTTTGGCTCGTAAATACAACAAAATCAATTATATTTTAAAAAATTTTACAAAATTGAAAAATGTACATAATACAAATACCCACAGAGACTATTCGTGCTGTGGTGGTGCAAATTGTCTAGCAACACAAAACTAGTACAAAACGTTGCTTAAATTTTTTATTGGATCATTCCTTTATCGATGTGAAAAAAAACACTAAAGAGCATTAAAATATATACTGTTTTATAACGATAAACAGAACACTACATAATGTTTGTTACTTTCGTAAAAATAGTTATAAACGGTATAAGGGGTTGTGTGCTCATACACAAACACTAAAAAATAGATATCGTTTCTCTGTTTATAATGTTTATAATAAAATGTTGGTTTATTTTCGAACACTGCACTTCAATACGCATAAAATCGTTTCGTTGATAATGTTTTACTTTCCGCTTAATAATTGCCTAAGAACCGGCAGACTTAGTCAGGCTAGAATCTCATTCCCTGGAGCAGCACTTATCAGTTCTGTTTTTAAAAATACAAAAAGGATAAAATCGTAACAAATAGTGAGTGATAACATCCAGTTTTGTGGTCGATTTTCGGGTGCATCGTACAACGCATTGGAATGACCTTCCTCCGGAACTCTTTCTTCCCACTTTCAACCTGAATAAGTTCAAATTAAATATCCACAACACTACTCCCCTCTATCATCGGTCCCATAATCCATTTTCCTAGTTCCAATACAATGTAATGTATAGTTGGGGTCATCCCCGGAATGTAAAAAGTTAATCAATTATATTTATGTAAAATTTCTGGAGATTTGTCCATTATCGGCCATAGCTCTAATTTAAAGCCAAGTTTCTATATTATAAACAATTCTAATTCTTAATAGAGTATCCGGCAAAGTATTCAGACTTGTTTTATACAATTTATTGTTTTTAATTAATTTTTCCTTTTTAAAAAAGTTTATCGTTATGTTGCTGTTACTTGCCAATTAATCATTTTACACGACACGAAAACATTTGTCTTAATTATCTTAATCTCATTAGCTGTATTCCTTTTTTTTAGAGTCATAATGATATTTATGAATTTAATCTTGTTGTTTTCCTAAACTTCTTTTCTTTTTTCTAACTTTATTTTAATAGCATATTTTTCATTTAAAATATTTTAATATTTTACCGCCATTTTGTTTGTTTTTTTATTTTCCACCATTTTTTTAAATAAATAATAAACATATTTATAGTGGAGGAACAAAAGGAAACTTAATCACTTTTTTATTATCCTTCATTAAAACAAAAACTTTTACCATCTTCCTTTCCAATCTATAATTAAGAAAAATATGAATTGAAAAGTTTTGTTACTAAAAGAAAAATTATAAATAAAATCCCAAAGAATTATCTATTAACCTAATATTATTTTTCTTAAGGAACTAAATAAAGGCAAAAAGGTAGGAAATAAAGCAGTGGTGCCTAAAAATAAAGCACAATTATTTTGCGGGGGCATGCGATATCATCCTCCTTAATTGATAGCCAAGAAGCTACTGATCAATTTTTTGGTCTTTCAGAGTTTTATTTATATTTATTTTGTGTGTGTGTGTAAAAACTTAGACTAATTTCGTGATTTGACTTAAATAAAGGGGGACCACTTCTTTAAACAAATTTACGCCATATTGTTTGTTTGGTACTCAGTTGTTTCTTTTAAGAGTATAAAACTAATAAATTATTATTACTCAAACAATAAATCATATCTTTGCCTAAAGTTGTGGTTGTTTTTCATATTCTCCCATGCACACAGTTGTTTATGCTTTTGTTTGAATGTGTTTTAAGTAACGGTTAACCACTTGATATTTCTACCGTGTTACCACCACTTAACTAACCATCTCTTTTCCATAATTTTCTAAAACTTTATGATTCTTATTTATACTTTATGAAAACTCCTGGTCTCCAGATACAGTGAGACCCAAAATTATTGCTACACTTAGAAAACAAATATACAATAGGAAAAGGGGTTCAAAATTGTAAGAAAAACGAAATGTTTTTAATTAAAAAAAACGCAAATCCTTTATTTTATAAAACTTTTAAACGAAAATCTCTTTCTGGCTTAAAACGTTTTTTTTTTCACTTAAATTTTTGTGGAAGTCCAGTTGTTTTAAAAGAAAAAAAAAATTGTCCTCAGTGTATTTCTTCAAGTTATTGTAACCTCACAACAAAATTTAATTTGTGCGATGGACAATAACATCATTCCCAACAAACAAAAACTATTAAGAAAGAACTTGTAGCAAGCTTACTAGCATAAGCCTTAAGCTTAGAAAAGTGTTGTGATTACTATTATAAAAGGCTTTTAAAAAATTATTTAATAATTCTTTACGAGCATCCTGTTAAAATTTATATGCCAAATTTACAACAAGTGTTTTACTCATACAATATTTAATAACTTTTTTTCAATTGTACACTATTTAAAATAATTTAAAACACTTCACTCTTTGAACCAAACACAAAGACTGAAAACCTTAACTAATAATACAATATTAAGGCACGCGTCAAATAACGGGACAGCATTCTCAAAAACCCTTACAAAACTATAGCGAGAATAAGTCATTTGCAATCATATTTGTTTTCATCTCTTATGATAAGCTTGTTCTATAACTCATTTACATTTTTCTCTGTACAAACAATTGATTTTTGTTGTGTGTTTAATTTTCAAGTACATTTATACTTTCGCAAGCACACATTCCATAAGTGCTGCTGGAGAACTTTTTACAATGCAAAATAATACTTTTCTGGCATTTTATTATTAAAATATAATTATAGTTATAAAAATATTATAATACAAGTGCATTTTTTATTAATACAGTAAGTCCTCGGTTATTCGCATTTTAGTTAATCGACAACATGAATTATTCGGGAAATAGAAAGAACTTGTTTGCATCGATTGTTATGCTCCTGTTATCGTTATTCTTCGAATATGTTCTGAAGACACTAATGAATTAAAAGTTTATTAAATGATTCGAATGCATATCCACCTTGTTTGTGCAATTTGAAATGTGTAATAAGCAGGGAAACCAGATATATGCTGTAAAAAAAGCGTTTTATGTGCATTAAATATGCAGCAAAAACTTGAAAATATGCCCCAAAAAATCTGTAGTTGCTCATTTAAAAACAATATATTCAACATTTGTATTTAAAAAACAATATTAAAATTATAATCGGTAAAGCCCAAACACCATAGTATTAACATACCAATTCGAAAATAATTTAATTTGGTGTAAAATATTTTTGGGGCGAATTTAATCTTAATACTAACATAATTAGATGGTTTACGTACACAAAGAGTCTAATTTAGAAAGAAGTTTTTATGGGGAATACATTAAATTAAAGACCGATTCTTACCATTTACATAGACTTCACTTTAAAAAATGAGTCTTATGCGATCAGTGTAATAAAGATTGGTTCAGATTTCTATGTATTGCACACATCGCCAAAAACGTATGTTTATAATTTCTTTTTCCTTAATATTTGCTTTTATGTAAAAAGTTTTAAAGTTTAAAATAACATTGTCTTTAATTTTTTTTTTTAATTTTACTTTGTAAAAACTAAGGCCCTAAATTTGTAAAACGCAAAAGCAACGCCAAAAATTATATTGAAAGCAAAAACAAAATCGAAAATATTTCATAGTTTTGTTGTTTCTATAGAAATGAATATTGAATTTTTAAATTTTAAACGCTGCATATCTTGTGGCGTTGATAATTTTTAAACGCAATATGTATTTCTGTAGAAAGCAACAACAACATTTTGAAAAATTTTTGACATTGTTTTTGCTTTCAATGTTATTTTTGGGATTGCGTTGCGTTTTACAAATTCAGGGCCTAAATGTTGATGGCGAAATTAAAGCAACACATTCGGTATACAGACAGATATTAAAAACAGAAAAGCCAGTAAACCAGAATTTCGAAAAAATTTATTTGCTGCGAATGCTTACAAGAGACATCTAATAAAATTAAATACGTATCAAAATATGCCTCAAAAAGGCAAAATATGCGCCAAAAACTTAAAAAATGCTGCAAAAAGGCTCTTTTAACTAAATTATGCAGAAATATGCTCCAAACGGTAAAATATGACGTGTGTGAATTTAAATATGAAAAGTTAAATATGTTTTTAAAAAATATAGCATGCGATAAAAAATATTTTAAAAAAATATCGCATGCGTATTATAAAGAAAATACGACTATTTATACGAAATTTTACAGTTTTTATGAAAAATTAATAATTTTTATTTAATATTTAAAACTATTTAGATATTTAGTTAGTCTTTTTATATTAAAATTTATGATTTTTGAAAAAATACGACTTAGAGTGAAATTCACATGAAAGTGCTGTGTGAGGGATACGGCCACTGTGTCCAAACCCTTCGATCTCAGGGAATCAAACCTAATGGAAAATGAAGACTATGGACAGGGCTACAATAACCTATAAGCACTTTATCCCAATTGTATTTGTGAAAATTTTTATACATTTTTGAAAATTTGACTTAGAGTGAAATTCTCTTGAAAGTGCTGTGTGAGGGATATGGCCACTGTGTCCAAACCCTTTGAAATTTTCACAAATACAGTTTGGATAAAGTGCTTATAGGTTATTGTAGCCCTGTCCATAGTCTTCATTTTCCATTAGGTTTGATTCCCTGAGATCGAAGGGTTTGGACACAGTGGCCATATCCCTCACACAGCACTTTCAAGAGAATTTCACTCTAAGTCAAATTTTCAAAAATGTATACAAATTTTCACAAATACAATTGGGATAAAGTGCTTATAGGTTATTGTAGCCCTGTCCATAGTCTTCATTTTCCATTAGGTTTGATTCCCTGAGATCGAAGGGTTTGGACACAGTGGCCATATCCCTCACACAGCACTTTCATGTGAATTTCACTCTGTCGTATTTTTTCAAAAATCATAAATTTTAATATAAAAAGACTAACTAAATATTTAAATAGTTTTAAATATTAAATAAAAATTATTAATTTTTCATAAAAACTGTAAAATTTCGTATAAATAGTAGTATTTTCTTTATAATACGCATGCGATATTTTTTTAAATATTTTTTATCGCATGCGATATTTTTTAAAAACATATTTAACTTTTCATATTTATCTTCACACACGTTAAAATATGCCAAAATATGCACTAACAAATCGATGCCAAAATTCATAAAAAGCCCTAAAACGGATATATATATTAATTCTGCCTTCGTTGGTCGCACAAGGAAAAACATGCAATTGCATATTTGTGGTTTCCCAGGTAATAAGTGTTAACGTTCTTTTCCATAGGGTTTAAATGATGCAATTTTTTAATTAACAATTAAATTAAAACCCAAAAAGCTCCCTCCGAAAACTAAAAATTTTCTACTTTCAATATTTTCGGTCAGAATTTAAAGACACGATTTGAAAGGCAGTTAGTCACTTTAAATGATTTAGTGGTTTTTTAAACATTGGTAATATGTGATATTCCTTAAAAATTTCCACATATTTTTTAAATGCCATTCAATCGTAAATATCAAAAGAAATTATATCATCTATTTTTAGCAACCTTTCTCATTAGCATTTTTTTTTTTTTTTTTTTTTTAATTTTGTAATTCCCTATGCTAATCCCCGCGAAGCTTGACGCTTGTCTGCAGGAAAGAAACCAGAGTCTCTGGCGGGAATCGAACCCGCCACCCCGGGGTTGATAGACTAGCTCACTACTAGCTAGCCTACCGAGGCACTCATTTAAAATTTCATAAAACAAGTAAGAAAGTATAGTCGGTCAAGCCCGACCATATGATACCCTACACTACAGTATTAAAAAACACATCATGCTTATATGTCCATATAAATATGGATTTATCTATGTTTATAAACTTCATTAAAATCAGTTTGAAAGTTTGTGAGAGGCAGAAATTGCCCCCTACCTCCCCTTGTGGTCCTATTTTTAAAAAAACTTTATAGCTTATGTGTCCATATAGATATGAATCCATCTATGTTTTAAATTTTATTAAAATCTGTTTGAGAAGCAAAAATTGCCCCTATCTCCCCTCGTGGTCCTATTTTTTAAAAAATGCATCCCTTTTGGGTCCATAAAGATATGGTTCTATCTATGTTTTTTATTTCATTAATAGTTTCTGATAGTTTCTGCAAAGAAGAAATTTCCCCCTATCTTCCCTCGTGGTCCTACGACTTGGCCCATTTTCAATAGGCTTGGTCCTTGTGCCAATAAGAACTTATGTCCCAAATTTGATCAAATTATATCCAAAATTGCGACCAAGGTTACATGAACAGCCAGCCAGCCAGGCTAACGGACATCGTTAGTTCGACTCAGAAAGTGATTCTGAGGGGGTCTAGGACCAATATTTTAAGGCGTTACACACATCAGCACAAATGCATAATACCCTCTCCACTATTGTGGTGTGGGTATAAATAACATAAAAATATTTTTTTTTTTTTTCTTTTCTTTAAGTGTTAGTTTAATTTTTTTCTCCACTGTGTTCTTTCTATACCATTCACCACAGGTGGAAAGGGTATATATTAGGTTGTCATTTCGTTTGTAGTTTCTAAAATGTTGATCTTAAACCTTATAAAGTATAAATAATTTGGGTCCTTATTACTAGCGAAGTTGATTTAACGATGTCGGTCTGTCCGTGTGTCCGTTGAAATGGGTTTTCCGAATACCCCTGATGTAATGGGGACTCGGTTCTTATACGTTTATAACTTTCTATCCTTATTGTGCCATGGTGAAAAGGGCATATAAACTTCGTCATGGCCGAATATAGCACTCTTACTTGTTGTTTTGCAACTTTCCTTATCCTTGTCAGATGTTTGAGAAAATTCTTGCTAAACAACAACTTTTTTCTTTATAATATTTAGTTCTTTTTTTTGGTTTTTAGTTTTGGTTTTCTTACTATTAATAAAACTTTATAGACTTTTGGTTTTTCCGTAGGTCTTTTTGCTGTCTTAAACGGGAAAATGAACAAGAGCTTTAGGTTACTTGTATCTGGAGATGCTGTTGTTTATCCTTTTTTTTTATTTAAATTCGAAATTTTTGTTATCACCAGAAAAAAAAACAATAATTCTTACTTATCATAAATTAATAATAATAAAATAAAATTTTTGGTTAAAACAATGTTTTTGAGGTTTAGGGGATTTGCAAAAGAAGCAAAAAAAGAACATTTTGTTTAATTTGTTTTTAAAAATTATTTTTACTTAAATTTTTGCCTTTACATGTGTGTTTTAATTCTAATTTATTAATTTATTAATTTATTTATTTTAAAACTTTAAATTTAGTCAGTCCTTTTTTAATGTAAAATAAAATGTATTTGTTTGTTTTTCGATTTTTAATTCTTAACTACATATTTATAAAAAATTTCCTTCTCTAAATTTAATACTTTGTTGTAGTTATTATGATTATCGTTAATGTTTTTTATGCTTGTTAAAACGTTTAACACTCATCGTCGTTTTACACTATTACCCCCATTTGCATCAATAATTATCTTACTGTATTATTATTATTATATCTTTTAAGCGCCAAATAAACCACACAAACGGTTACACAAACAAGTATGAATAAAGCAGTGTTCGAAGATTTAAACATTAAATATTGTTCTTTAATGTTAGGTACGGTGGAAGTATGGAAAACACAAATGCTTCAAGTGCTTGTGTAGTAAATACCTAAAAAAACCGTTTCTCTGTTTGTGATCTTCGTACACAAAAAAATACTGTACTTTTCATTGCGTTCCGTTTTTTATTGAAAACCCAAAAAATTCGCTGTGTTCGGCTAAGCATATTAATGTTCGTTCGATTCAGTAGATTTTAGTGTCCTTTTGTCTGGTATATGCAACAAAACAAAATATGTGTTTTTAATAAAAAAAAGTCCAACCAAAATTTAAAAAAAAAACAAAACATGTATACAATACACACACAGGCTATTCGTGCAAATTGCCAAGCACCAATAATAATACAAGAGAAAAAACAGTAAAGAACTTGATTAGAAACAGAATCACTTCAATTGTTCTGTTTTATAACGAAAAACAGAACACAACATAATGTTTGTTACTTTCGTGTAAATAGTTCTGAACGTTATTAAGGGTTTTGTAGTAAAATGCAAACACTAAAAAAATAGATATCATTTCGCAAACACAAAAAAATAGATACAAAGCAAAAAATGTGCTCCACACTGCTCCTTGTGAATGAATTCATACCTCAAATCGCTTCATACCTGCTGATGGGATGCCTGATTTTTGTATGGGGTGTTCCCGGTTTGGAGGACTATTTTCTGCTGACAATAACCGCTTCTTTTAACATGCAAACAAAGCACTTCTAAAGTGCTTTTTTAAGGGCTTATTATATTAATATATTCATTGTTTTGCTTTTAGTTGTTTAAATGCCTTTTTTCAATCATTTTCGTAATTATATATTTTCATTTTTCTTGTTGTCAGCACTTAAAAAGCAGCTTTTTTTAAATATATTTCATTCTTTATCATTTAATGCTGCTCTCTTTTTAAAGCGCTCGATTATGCCCTTTTTCTCTTAAGTGCTTCAAAAAACCCCAATTTATTTTTACAGGGTATCGTTTCTAGGTGTGTGTGCCGTACGCTAAATATTGTATGATTTATTTTCGAATATTGGAATAAACTTTGGAGCATTTTTAATATCCATACAAATATTTCGTTGTTGTTGTCAAACTGCTTGTGTCGTTTATTTTGCTCCTTAGTAATTTTATTTTCAACAACCCTGAATGTGTTTATTAAATAACGCCATCTTAAAAAAGAAGTTAATTGCAGATCATGTGTTACAGTGATTAAATGAAGTTAAAATTGTTGGAAAAGTGTGAAAATTAAATGACAACGCCATCTTGAGAGCATCTTTAAATCTGCTCTTTTATTATTTTTATTAAAATTCAAACCCACTTTAATTATTATCTGTTTTTTATTATCATTAACCAAACATAAACATATTTTTTTCTGTGCTGCGAATTACTCGAACACACAGAAAAAAATCAAGTTAAAAACGTCGAAAACAAGGTTGATTTAAATTTTTTCGGTGGTGATTTTGCTTCATACGGGTTTCATGTTAATTCAACCTGATTTTACAATAACTGCGAACAACATTTTTTTCTTTTGATATAACTATAATTCATGTTAATTTAACATTGCAGTAAAGTTAGAGCAAAATGTAATTTATATTGAAATAACAATCGGAATCACGTTGAATGAAAGTTATTTCCAGTTGAAACAACGTGAATTTCATGTAGAATCAAATGGGTTTGAGTGTATTTTAACAGTGTGAAGAAGCTTCAGACAACATTTGCATTTATGTAAGAATAATTCAAAACCCTGTAACACATGTTTCACTTATTTTGTATTCTCCTTTGTTAACAGAAGCATCAGCAGAATCGCCCGATATGGTCATCATTCTACTTTGAAAACTTGATGTACTATTTAAATAAACAATTGTAATTAAAAGAATACGGGAATTGTCTTCTTTTTATAACATATTTTAAAAGTGAAAATAAAAAATGTACATAATTAAGTAGGTATGCATGTTAATTTAACAAGATAAACTTTTGATTTTAATACAAAACAGGTTTTTATGGGTTCAATATTGAATCCAGATTTATTTATATTTTAATATTTTTTTTTTTTATTTTTTTAACAGTGAATAATATTAAATAAACGTAATTTAAGGTTATTTTGATTTTTTTTATTAAAAATTAATATGAAATAATGATAAATTTAAGTAAAGGGCATAATTTTTCTGAAATTTAACATGATTCTCAATCAACCTTTTTCCATGTTAATTTTACATGGGTATTTTTTTCTGTGTGAACGTGTTAGTGTAATTGTTTTTGTATGATTCGTTGGAAATAAATACACTCACAAAAATATACAAGACGTACATATGTAACAAAATATGTGTATCAAACCAATGCAATAATTGTTCATCAATAGAGAATAAAATATTTTAGAACAAGAGTATTAAATAAGAGAGTTTAATAGAAACATTATCGAAAAGGAGATTGTTTGAATGGGTGAGCAGGGTTGGTTTTTTTGAGCTCCATCGCCAAACCGGATGTTAAAAATCGCCAAACGTCAATTTTGTTCAGTTTTCGTTACATTTGTTTTTTTAATTAAATTTTGCACACAAAAAAAAAGCTGGTAAAATATTTCAGTCGAAAATCGCCAAAAACTGAGAAAAAATGCAAAAAAGTCGCCAAAAGTAAATTTTGTTTAGTTTCTGTTATTTTTTTTTTTTTTAATAAAATAAAATGCAGATTATATATGGCGTTTATAATAATTTTTACAAGTTTTAAATTAAAAGTTTAACATTCGACCATGTTCCGGAAAACGAAATCGATTAAAATTTAAATCAATGAAAATTTTCATTTTTTTTATTTATTTATTGATTTCTTTCTTTCTTAGCTATTGTAGTTTATCCTGCTGCCGTATTCTGTAACCCGCTTAGCTAAAGCTAAATCTCGATCGCTAAAATGCCTAAGAGAATGCAAAAACTAAAATTTTTAACGATGACATTAAAAGCCAAATTTGCTGCGAATTACATTTTCATGGCATTGCCAAATCTAGCAATGCACGTTACAGTATTGCATTCGTAGCCAAAAATCGTTAAATCAACTTTATAGATTTTTAGCGATAGAGATTAAGCTTTAGCGAATTACAGAATACGGTCACTGGTTTCATGGTGAAGATAATTCGTACACAACGCATCAAGTGTGTACGTATATCGAGGGCTTATATTCAATACCCGCCATACACCAATTATTGGAAAATGACTTTTTGATGGCAAATTGTTCACTGATGCCAGCTTTAGCTCTGACAAAAATTTTAGAAAAATAAAATTAATATAAGTTCTTTTTTTTAAATATTTGTGATACCGCTATCAACCTCACGATTTTTTTAAATGCAATACCCGCCATACGCCACACATTGGTTGAAGTTCATAGAACCAGCGGCAAAAAATAGAAGAAGTTGTTGAAGGATAATGAAACTTGGCACATAGGCATTTGTTTGAATCAAGAAAAAAATGGAAAAATCAAAATGAATAGCCCAATTTTACGCCCACCTTCCATACAAAGTGAAAATTAAATTTTAACCTGCGGCATTGTTTTTTGGCACATAGCATTTTGAAACACTCATAATCATTTGTGTAAAATTTGATTTCTGCCTTGATTTCTAATACATCAATTCAATTTTCACAAAAAATAAATATTATAATTGTAAAATGGGCTCTTGAAAATATATACCTGATCACGCCCACCTCCCATAGAAAAAACAAATAGAAAAAACATGAATACGTAATTCAAGCATAGTCTTTTAATAATTTTTTAACATCATTAGGGTTGCAGAACAGTTAAATTAACAGTTAAATTATATGCATTTGCATACTGCTCAGTTACCAATCCAGCCTAGTAAATGGAAACATCTTCAAGATTTGAAGCCGGTTATACCACTAGAATATCATTACTTTTATGATAATATAGTTCAGATGGAGTCAAAGTAATAAGGAGCAATGTGACAATGTCCAATTTGAATTACCTTTTTTAATTATGCTTATTTTTTTGTTATTGTTTTGTTATTGAATTCTTTTAGGTTAGAAAAACGTTAAACAAATGCTTAATTTAATAAAATTACATATTAGAGCAAAAAAACATATTTTTATTACTGTGCAATTACCGCTATACGCCATAAAAATATTTGAAGATTTCAGTTGCCATACCCGACATCAACCATATCGCTACGAATAGAGTTAAAACTTCTACTTTTTTTATAAGGGTGACTTAGTAGTCATATTTAAAAAATATTATAGAAGAAAGATTAATTCATACCTTAAGAATTTTCGAAAGAAACAGTTTTTTCTCTCTCCTGAAAAATTGTATTTTGGCGGGGCGCTGCGAAATATGGCCCAGGAAATATGGCCCCAAAAAATAAATGAAAATTGACCCCAAATTTGGGGCTATTTTTCATAATGCAATATGGCCCCATTTTTTTAATGAAAAATTACCCCAAAAAATGAAAAATAACCCTAAAAATTAAATGAAATATGACCCTAAATTTGGGGTTATTCTTCATTTTGAAAAATCACCTCAAAATTTATAATGAATTTAAACCCAAAAAAAGAACACAAAGAAAGTTACATTAAACATTTTCGGTGGAGTTCATATGCCCGAAACTAAAAATCACAAATTTAGAATCCCGATTTCAAAATCCGGATAATTATACAGTTTGGTTTTAAAAATCGTACGATTGATAGCATGGTTGGGCTTTCGGCCATGCGCAAGGATTTTTTTCTCTATGGTATAACGAAAACTGCCTTTGCTTGCTAAAGCTTCATGTTATAGACGGCCTGCGGCCTGGCGCAAGGATTTTATTTTCTATGGTATAACGAATACTGGCTTCGCTAACTAAAGCTTCTCTATATAGCCGGCCTTCGGCCAGGTGAAAGGATTTTCTTCTCTTTGGTATAACGAACACTGGCTTCGCTCACTAAAGCTTCACTACAAAGACGGCCTTCGGCCGGGCGCAAGGATTTTCTTTTCTATGGTGTAACGAACTCTGGCTTCGCTCAGTAAAGCTTCTCTTAATAGCCGGCCTTCGGCCGGGCTCAAAGATTTCTTCCTCTATGGTATCACAAACACCGGCTTCGCTAACTAAAGCATCTCTGCATAACCGGCAAGTATTTTCTCTACTTGGGTATAAAAATTCGGGTTTTATACTATTCCTAGAAACTGTTACATAGAATTTTATAAAATTTGTGTAAAATTGTTTGGGGTGATTTTTCATTTCTTAAAATTTGCATTTTTTATTAGTAGACGAAAAATACCCCCAAAGTAAAAATTGTGGTTTTATTTGGGGCCATTTTTCATTCCTTGATATTGGGGTCATTTGTCATTCCACTTAAAATGCAAAAACACCCTTACGAAAAAATGAAAAATAACCCCAAAAAAAAACAAAAAAATTGCGCCAAAATTGCGTGTTGTTGGGTCTCATGTAAAATTTTGGGGCCATATTTCCTGGGGTCATTTTGCGCACCGCCTTTTGGCGGATGGCGGGTATTGAATATAAGCCGTCGATATATTAAAGCAGGTCGTTCTCCATATAAAAAAAAGTTGTCAGGCACCCTCTAGCAAGAGAGATTCGCCACGCCCAATTTAAAGACCGATCTTATCACACCCTTTTTGAGTTCCACTGTAAAGCATTTGCTTTTTACTTCTACAAGTTCACACATTATTTTTTTGTGACAGCGGCACTACAGTATCTAAAGAGTTTGCAAAATTTTTAATGAATTGAATTTGTGTTCAAATAGAATTGTGCGAAGCCTCTCTTGTACAGCCAATGTGTAATAAAAAGTCCCTTGAAACGTACCATTTCTCCTACCCTGCTTTTCAATAAAATTGTCTTTTATAGGTTTCTTCTTAACAAAAAATGATGTATTTATCTACTTATTTACTTCCCGCATCATGATTATTTTTTTTATTCCTCATCATCTGCCAACTTTCATCATAAAAAAATCCCCCAACTCTAAATTGTTTATGTCTACTTTATTTTGTTTTTTTTTTTTTTTTTTGTAAACTCTCAATATTTGATTGATTCATAGAAATTTGTGTGATTTTTTTTCTTCTTTGTTGCGTTAAAAACAATGAAAAATTTACATAAATGTGCAAAATACTTTTTTATTATTAAAATCGATAAAAAGAAACTGTTAAAATATTTGCATAAGTCATGATTTCGAAATGTTGTAATCAAATAATTTGTTTGCAAAAATAAAAATTTTTATATTTGTCTGTATATTATTTACAAAATTTAAAATATAATTTACATAATGAAATTACAAATATGTGCAATGTTTTCTATTGAAAAATTAATTTTCATTTAAAATTCAAGGGATAAATTAAATTTTGTTTTAATAAATTTAAAAGGAAATTAACTTAGATTCCATAAAAACATTTCTGTTCATAACTGCTTTTCTACTAGATCGATTTTGCTAGATTTCAATAAAAGAACGGAAAACAATCTGACAATGAAATGATTCTTTTCGGTTGAGTCTTTCGGAAATGAATGTGTTTTCAACAAGCTGATATATCTAAATCGCCTTGGATCTTTACGAAAACTCATAGACTTAGAAATGACAAACTCAATATACCCCCATGCACCACTTTTGGGAAGTGGAGCTACAATAAGATTAGATTTTAAGAAATATTTGTTAAGAAACCTCACAGGTTTTATGCCTGTTTATAATAAGACTTGAAAATCAGGAATGAGCTTGTTTTGTTGGGGAATCATTCATACTTCCATCGATTTTATGTAGATGAAGGCTGAAGAAAAGCATACAAAGTAGATACGACTGTCTACAACGTATGTCCACAAAATTTATTGTGAGGCCCCTAAGCAAAAATAAACAGGCCCCTACGCAAAAAGTCATCACTTCTTAGTATAAACTAGTGCCTGCACATTTCCATCTGAACACATTTGAAAAACTTTCAAACTCTTTGCTGTAGTATCGCTGTCACAAACAAATACTAAAGTGTAGAAGCAAATTATAAATACTTGACTAAAGTAAGAATGCGGGTATAAAAAATTCTCTCAAAAATTAACAAGGGAAGGAAAAATACACATAATAACATTGCAACTTATATTCTTGCCATATACAATTCTTTGAATAAGTACGCCGCATACGACACACAAGTAAACATCGCAAATTCTATGCATGCGTCCGGTACATACAGCACACAAGTACACTTCTCAAATTCTCGCAGACTGCACGAGGTAATTTTTAAATACTAGGAGTACAAGCAAACGTATTTTACTATACTGAAAGGTTTTGAAAGAAACAAGTACGGTCTGGTGTGTATTTTTTTAAAATTATTGTACCCTTACAACACTATTTAAATTGTACGATGAACACAAACGTTTCGACACACATGGGGAACTATTCACCATCGGAATATCAACGTGGAAATAAGAAAGAGAAAATATGGGTGGATTAGGCACATTCTGCAAAAAGCCCTACGATGATCCTCCCCATTCCACTTTGGCATGAAACACGCAATGTATGAGAAGTTTATGAAAATCACAAACAAGATGGCGCCGAACTGTTTTTCACGAACTCGGTAAATAGATTAGCGAATTTAGATTATTAGCACGAGACAGAAATAACTGGAAATTGTTTGTAGAAAGCTTAAGCTTCTTAACATGTGAAATGGATTTTAATAATAATTATGAAGTGTTTTAAAAAATTACCGGGAAATACATAGATGTAGCAAATTTCAGAAGGTTTTCACTTTAAAATAAAAACTGTAGCACACTTTTAAGGACTTTTTACAACATATTTCTAAAGCATAGCTTTAAGAGTGTTTAATATTATTATTCTGTTGTTTTAATCAGAAAAAATCGCTTATTTGTAATTTATTTCAATTAACATTGATTGGCATTTCAAGATTTTTTATTTCATTTCAAATTTATCTACAAAATTAACTTATTTCGCAAACAGTTTTTAAATTATTATTTCTTTAATTTTAATCATTTTCAAACCATCATTCAATCAGTCTTTCAAAAAAATGTTTATTTTATTTCACAAATTTTCAATGCCACTGGCGCCTGATTTTTTTAAGTTATTTTCACAAAGAAAATTATTTTCTTATTTACAAAAAAAAGAAGCTTTTTCTCTATTTTTAATCATAATTTTTTCCCCCACATTTCTATGCCATTCTTTTCCTAACAAAACACACACTTCATTTAACATTTACTCTTTGATTTCTGAATCAATTGATTTATCAGCTCTTTATCAGCTTCTTTATTCCCACCACCCGCCTTTTTTCTAGGGGGAATGGTATGAGCTTTTGCTACTTGTGTTTTGGTTTAGTAATTTTTCTAGAAGAAGTGTATTTTTTTTAAATTAATATGCTGATTGATAAAAATCATTAAACATGTTGGAGAAGTCCATGTGCCTAGACTCCCTTGGCTTGTTAGGTGGGTCGGGGTCGGGGTGGGGGAGTTGGTGTCGGCTAAATGCTTCATAAATCAATAGAAAAAATTTAGCACAATGATAAATAAACTAGTTTTTATTAGATTTGTTCTGCATGTAATTTTCTTTTGATGGCAAAGTTAAAGAAGTGTAAAAGTTGTATCGGGTGTTTCTTTGAGCACATTAGAACTTTCGATGTCGACATGAACTATGGTTTGACAGCTGAGAATTTCAAACTTGATATTTATGTTTAGAAAGGTTTGGCAAGTTATCATGAATCGTTCAACGTTGGACCTACCACACCACATTGTTAAAATTTACTTTGAAAAAATAAATCTGTTTGTGATGTTCAGTTCGTCCATTTTACAAAGCTCTCATTTCTGGTTAAATGGCTTAGTCAATAAGCAAAATAGCCGTATTTGGAGCAAAGACAATCCACAAGCCGTTAACGAATCACCATTTAATTCATTAAAATTGCCTTTTTGGTGTGGTTAACACGCTCTTTCGAAATGAGCAAGGAGCTACCGTTACGATGAATGGCGAGTTCTATCGAGCCATGCTGACTGAACTGTAGTTTTGAAAGTTAAATTGGCGACATTTTTTTCCAACAATTCGGCGCAACTTTCCATAAAAAATTTGGTGACAACTTTATCGATAACTAGCATATACCCGCTACTTCGTTAGCGTCTCCTTTTTCTTCGTGGACATATTTTTATGACAATGTTTATTTTCTAGGTTTAAACTTGTTTGAGTTCTAGCATTTAACCCGCTACTTTAGTAGAACCAAAAAGCTAAAGCAAAATATCAAATTTCCCGTTTATCCTTTTTTGGGTACTATATTTTTCCATCATTAAAGTATCAAAAATTTCAGTATTGTAGTGGCAGCCCATAATTTAGTACGAATATGTCAATGAATGGAGGAAAATGTTTTGTAAAAAAAGTACCAAAAATTGTTACGATTTTCACCCCCTAAATGTTCGAATTTCGAAAAGTACCAAATTTGTATACGTATTTTTTTGATAAGTTTTGAATGTGGTATTAACTTTGTTTCTATGTTTTTTGGTTCAAAAGATAGATGGGGTGGCAAAAAAAAGTACTAAAATTCGGATTTCACCCGTTTACTCACTAATAGGGCCGAATTTCAAAAAAATACCAGATACCTGTCCGCTTATTGCTAAAGAACAACGATAAGTATTACATTTATTTTGCATCTCTTTTAGTTTTGGAGTAATAGGTTACCGAATTTTCCCGTTTTTACCTTTTTTACCCCCTAAACATTCGAATTTCGAAAAATCCCGTCTTAGTGGATCGATTTTGGGAGTGACCAATCGCTAGTACAAATTTCTAGGGTTTCTAGGGTCAGCAGTTTGGGCTGGGCGATGATGAATGAGTCACTCACTCACGCAACTCTTTTATATATGAGGGGTGTAGATGCAAAGACTGCAATGTCCACATTTATAGTTTTCGTAATTAATAGTAAAAACCTTTAGCTCAAAGTATATTCATATTTATGAATTGTATATCATGCTATTCAGTAAATAAGAATATGACGAAGATATGACGCAAGTTTCAACCAAATCGATATAGCGGTTTGCTGGCAATTGTAATAATAAAATTGGAGATGTGTTTGCTCTAATCAAATGGACATTGCTTTAGCTTAACAAAGGCTTAGTTTTTTCTTGATTGATTTGGAGGAACTTCATAACAACTTAGCTCCATAATAACAACCAATTACAAAGTTATAAAATGAACAATAAAACTAACTGTTTCATATAAAAAATAATTTGTGATATTTTTTCATTGCTTTTTAGTTTTGCTTTGCAAAAAAGAAACAAAATAAAAAAATATAGTTGAGAGAAAAAGAGCTTAACAAACTGTGATCATTGCAAAAACGACAATCTCCAATGAACATTGCCGTTTTTGCATCAATTCTTAATTTTTGAACATACTTTTTTATGGGATAAAAGTGTTTCTTTTAATGAAACATTCACTAATTGGAAGCATTAATTAAATTGAACTTAGAGGTATTATTAGTTACGTTTGTGAGAAAAGTGGACATTGCAGTTTTTGCATCTATACCCCTCATATATAGATTAGTATTGTGGTTATTTTTGTTGAATTATTTATGATTTCTAATCCAAATTTTGATATTTTTAACTAGGCTCTAAAGCTCATCAAATTAAATTTTTATTAAGAAAGGAATTTTACAACATGAAATTAATTAAAATGTATTGATAATTTTTCATTCTTGACTGCCACTAGGCTCGAACCCAGGCTTTCACGGATAGGTTACCCTTACATGTTTCAATTGTAAAAACTCGATCCCTTCAGAGGGTTTTGCCGTTTAACACTCTCAGCCATTGACGACTGGCTGGCAGTCACTTTATTTTAAGAAGTGGTCCTGTTCACTGGTTTTCTCGTTCTTGCGATTTAATGCCTCTGGATTACTTTTTATGGGGCTTTATGAAGTCATTGGTTTACGCCGATACACCAGCAACTCTTAAGCATTGGAAGCCAATATTCAAGCTGCCATTGGCGAAAAGTAGTCAACAAATTGAACTGATCGAATGGACCTTGTAACTCGTAGCCGCAGCGGACATATGCCGGAAACCATATTTCAAAAATAAATGCTATGAATCCACCAGATTATAATAAAAAAAATTCATTCCAATAATTTGTCTGTCCAGTATTATCATTTAAGTTCTCATGTTGCTAAAAAAAACACCCTTTATAAGGAACATGATGTCGATTTTGTTTTACGATATTAGTATTTCTTATTAAGCTTATCGTGTTGTATTTAAATAATATAAAGCACTCAATCAGTAGCTAATTGTCTGAATTCTTTATTTTTGAAAATTTCCTGATTTTTCCACGACTCTTGCCTGTTCATTTTGGATCAAAGAAACATTGTAATTAATCATTTAATTGAGTTTTGCTGTAAATTAAAAATGTTTAAAGTTTTATGGGAAAGAAAAAAGTGTTTAAAATTTATTTTAAATACTATTAATGTTATTAATGGTGCTGTTTCTGAACCAAATTCGAGTTTCGCCTGTAGTCAAAATAACTGATCGAACGAATTTTCATTTGGTATTATGAACCACATTCGATAAAAAAAAAGCGCTATTGTGGATTTAACCGGTTTATTAACAGTATGAGATTTCACAAAAATGTATCACTGCTTCAGAATGGGAATTCGCCATATAAAATTCATGCCTTCCGCAAGCAAAATTGTAAGCGAAAATTTGCTTTTAACTATTCTTAATAAAGATTTAACTGCAATTTCCGGTCTTTTTTTTTTGAAAAATTTAATTATTTGTATGCACTTTTTTTATAATAAAAAAAAAATTTGCTCTATTTGAGCCAGTTTATGATTTAAAGACATTTTTTTTTGTTTTTTTAATTTTACTTTTTCCCTCTCACTTTCTCTCATGTAAATACTGATCATATACACACATTTTGCTTTTTTAATGTCTTTTAATGACAGCTTAATGGTTGTGTCAATAAAATAAAAATGCATTAAAAATTACAGAACTCATGTAAATTCAATACAAAAATTATATTTCTGTTTGTTTTACAAACTATTAAAACAAATACAAAAAAAACCCCAACTTTTTTTTATGTTTATTTTCTTTCCGTCATAAATTATGCAGCATACGCAACGGGTAGAAATGAAACAGATACTTAACACTAACATATAATTAAGGCGCTAAAATAGGCAGATACACACGTTTTCAATTCATTTACATTTTACTTACATTACAGCTAAAAAATTCGTTTTTAGAATAATTTGTTTCTTGTTTAAATATAGATTTAGTTTACTAAAGTTTTCTATATTTCTGTAGTTGCAACACTAAAAAAAAATTGTCATATGCAAGTATACATACATTAACGTTAAAATTATGACAGGCTTATAAAAAAAACTGGGTGCTAATTCTTGCAGCCGTGATCGAATACTTTTTCGAACCGAAATTATGTTTTCATTGTTGTGGAAACTCAAATAAGTGCTTTACAACACTGAAAAAATTATTTCTATTTTCAGTAACGACTGAAGGAATGAGAAATAAAATGGCTCTCAAATCATAAAATTATTCGATCATGACTGCCAGAATAAGCCCCCTCATGTCAGTTTTATAATTGATTGCGGTTAAGACCTGGGGTCCAATAATGGCATTCGATATAAATCGAAATTCTCATTTAAATTCTGTTGTAATTTCAATCGATATATAAGGCGATAATTTGGCGCCTGTGTTAAGAAGTTATGGGCCGACCATTAGAAAGTTTTATTTTTCCTCAGATAAAACTTAATTTGACATAATCTAATTAAAAAAAAAAACAAATTATTAGTTTAGAATAGAGTAGAATTTATGTTGGACCCATGGTAAATTATGGACTAGATCCTCACAAATTTTGCAGTGTGTTTTTGTCTTAGAAAACTATGACAGAGCAAAGTTTAGTACAGAAGCATTATTCGTTAAAGATTTAGACGTACTAAAGTGTTTTCCGAGAGTTTGCTTTATATGGGGCCTATTGTAAATTATGGAGCGATCCTCATAAAAGTGCGTTCAGCGGAGTGATATCTAATATTAAAAAACACAGACGAAATATTTTTACAAAATAATTAATATACTGTACCTATGGGTACAGTTTTACGCGGTACTAAACTATTTTCCGATAGAAGACTTAATATGGGGCCTACCTACGGTAAATAATGGACCGATTTTCACGAAAGTTTGTGATATAATTTCTAGCCATAAAGAACGAATTCGAGCAAAATCTTATATTAATAAGTTCATTCCACCATTTGGATTCCCAACTCTAATCCTACTGAACCGATTTTGCTGGATTACAAGCCCATACTGCTTAGGGAAACTACACTCATAGCATCAAATGCATCTTCATATTGATGACATCAATGCTATTACAAATGTCATCAATGAGGTAAAAAGTGACATTAATCCAATGACGAATGTCATCATAAATTCTTGTCAAATTTTATGTGTCATATATGATATGACTACAGTCACATCAATTCGATGCAACATTTTGTGTATTATTTACATTATCTTCATGTTTCAAAAGCAAAACAAGAAGGGAAAATTCCCATATTCTATTTTTTGAAGTTATTTAGTTAAATACATCAAATTTTTAAAGTAGAATGATTACGAAAACCATTTCGGGTATGCTGCTGGTGTCCTATAATTAAGAGTTCTTCTGTAAACAAAAGGCGGGGAATACAACAAATGTGAAACATACACGTGTAACGGGTAAATAAATAATAATATTCTGTCAATTTGACTTAAGTCAATCCCAATGAAGCTAATGAGTCCTTTCTCCCATGTAACTGAGTAATCGCACTGATGACATTTTTATTGAACTGACTCCGATTCGTCATTTCTGTAATGCCAATATGTCATCCCATTGATGACATAATTTCACCTGATGATAATTTGGCCAAGTAATGTTAAGGCTGACATCACAATGATGAAAAGTGTCATTGGGTCAAATACTTGTCATGATACTGATGTCCAAATTCATCAGCGTAATGACGCCTTAAGTGTAGTATTTGACACCAATATTGTTTTTTTGAGTTGTTCGAAATTGATCATGTTTTCAAGAGACGGACATGGTTAGATCGACTTAGAATTACTCTAGGACCCTGAATATATTGACTTTATGGGGTCTTAGATGAATACTAAAAATGTTTCTTATGTAATGACAAACTAAGTATGCCCTCATTCACTACCATTAACACCCTAGAATGAAAACAAACATAAATATTTTTAGTTCTAGTAGCAAAGTTCTGACATTTTCGAAATGAAATTATTTAAACTTAAGTTCATAAAGTTTAAGTAAATTTCGAAAAACACATAAAAAAGGTGATAAGTTTAATTAAAAACTTTTGACAAATTTGTGGGTAAAATACGGAGTTGTACCAATAAGAACTAAAAATTCCAAAATTCTTGTTTTACACTTAACACAAACTTCGGTGTTTATAATTGGAGAGAGTGCCGAAAACTATAAAGGCTCTGATAAAGAAAAATATCTATTTTTTTTTAATTCTTCAAAAAAAAAATGGTCACTAATTTTGGTAAAATAAAACAGGAAAAATCGCCAAAATTAAGATTTTTATTTTTGATAAAAAAAAAGAAGATCCGAATATTTATGAAAATCTGATGATAAAATTATATAAAGAAAAATAGAACCAAAAAAACCAAAAAAATGCAAAAATCGCCAAAATTTTAGATTCTAGGTTTTTTAGGTTAGATTTTTTTTTTATTTTTCAGAAAGACAATAAATAGAACTTAGTTCACTACAATAAAACAAAAGCAAAGAAAAATGCAAAAATCGCCAGAATTAAGAAAATAATTTCTGAGCAGAAAGAAAGATCTAAATTTTGTTTTAATCTGCAGATAAAAATTAATTAAGAAAAAATGAAACTTATTTCGGAATAATTAAAAAAAAAAAATACCAAAAATCAAAAAATTCAAAAATCGCCAAAACTTTAAAAGTTTAAATTTCACGTTCTGATGAGAAAAACAATGTTAATATACTTTTATTCTCTAAAAGAAACAAAAAATAGAAATAAATTCGGTATAATAAAACAAAAACAAAGAAAAATGCAAAAATCGCCAAAATTAAGATTAAAGGGCTGCGCAAAATATTCTTAATGTTCTATGTTCTACTTCACACAACTATCAATTATATTATTTCACTGTAAACATACATAGCAAAACAAACATAACAACACATTACTTCCACCAAAACAAAACAAGCATAACTTGAAAAGTTTTTCTCTTCTGCTTTGTTAGTGCTTGTATTATCAAAACAAACAGAATATCAACACAAAAACAGACAATGAAATAAAGAAACGGTAAATTATAGTAAAAGCATCGAGTGCACTAGAACATTACAAAAAATAAAAAATTGATATTTTTGAATTATTTCCTAAATGTGCATATATTTTATTTTAGTCGACCTTTACTATTATATTATGTATAACTAAATTATCAAGCTTGAGGTCTTGTTTTATTTTTATATAAAACTTTAAACGTTTATTTAACCAATATTTCTAATTCTAGTTAAATAATTATTAATATTTTGTTGCTATAAATTTTCCCAAAAAATTGTGAAACACACCATTAGATTTTATTTTTTATATCTATGAAAATAATGAATTCTTCTTAATTTTATTTAAATATTAGACCTAAGTACCTTTATATGTATGTAAATAATAAACAATAAATGTTTGCAAATAAAAATTAATATAACATATAAACTTTTTTAAGCTTTTTCATATTCATTACAAAACAAAAATGTTTCTCACTTTGCAATTCTCTTTGGTATATGTTTACAATCAAAACATTCAAACATGCTTGGAATGTTCTATTTCTGTTTTAATTTTCTACTTCATCTTTGTTCTAATTCAGCTTTATTTTAGTTCAGCATTGTTCTAGTGCAGTTTTGTTCTATTCTTCTATATTTTGATCGTAAAACAAAACAATTGTTTTTGGAAGTATGTGTTTTGTAATGAGAGAGTAATAAACACACACTATCTAAATTCAATGAAATTGCTTGTAAGCAATATTTCTTGTGCTTGTGCATCTCTTTAATTAAGATTCTAAATTCTAATGAAAAATAAAGATCTGGGGTCTAATCACCGCATTCGATACTATCGTATCGAATAAACTATCGAATTGTTTTGCATACGATAGACACTGACGTATCGAATGAAAACTCGATAAACTGTCGAGTTACCCGATATAGAATGCTATTATTTCAAATTCAATACATTTCATTATCATGATACCAAAATAAATAATTTCGATAAATTTTGCTCGATATCGTATGCGGCGATTAGACCCCTGAATTATTTTTATTTAATCTTCTTCATTTTCCTTTGATCATAGACCAAGCCTTACTGAGGTGGAAGCTATGAGACGGAATATGAATGACACACTCAATCTTGACCTAACGACCATCTCCGAGTGGGGTCTTGCGAATAGGGTCGATTTTAATGCTCGTAAGACTCATTGTTGCATGTTGACCCACAGACGTCTTGTGGAGTCAGCGTCATCTGTATCCATGGGAGGTATAACTATTGAAGAATCAGACACTCTTGATGTTCTGGGCATGAAAATTCAATGTGATGTTCGTTGGAACCAACATGTCTTTCAAGTGTCGAAAGAAGCATTCAAGTGTCTTGGTTTCTTAAAACGGTCTGATCTCTTCACTATTTATACCGCCTATATCCGACCGAAAATGGAATACAACTCCCATATCTGGGCAGGTGCTTCAAGGTCTATCTTGAAGCTTCTGGATCGGGTGCAAAGGAGTGCGTTGAAGCTCATCAATGACAGTAGGGTATCCAGCTCTATTGACTCTTTGGAGCATCGTCGGAATGTGGGTTGTGTGGCAATGTTCTATCGATATTACCACGGAAGATGTTCAGCTGAGATGGGCGAACTCATCCCTGAGACGCGGGTGCATGCCCGTAGCACTCGCCTTTCCAGCAGAGCACATCCGTTTGTTGTCTGTCGACTATCCAATGCATCGCACTACGCATTACAGAGAAAATTCGTTTCTTGGTCGAACTAGCCGTATGGGGAATGGACTCCCGGCAGAAGTCTTCCCAGTCGGATACAATTTGGAAAAATTCAAATTAAATGTCCACAAACACTACTCCCTCTTTCCTTCTCCCCATAACCTATTTTCCTAATTCAAACACAATGCATTGCATTAGTAGGGGGCATCCCCTGAGTGTTGGATGATAATAAAAAAAAAAAAAAAAAAAAAAAAAAAAAAAAAAACTTTTAAAACTTAAAAATTTTAATTCTAAAAAGATCTGAAAATTGAATTAATTTGGAAAAAATGATGTAGGAAATCCGCACAAGTCAAAACTGAAAATTACAAAAGGCTAAAAAAATACAAAATATAATTTCAGTATCAAATAGAAACTGGGAATTATTTCCTTCCGAAGGTTACTTATTACTTAGTTATGTATTACTTAGTTATGTATTTTATAAAGCTTTTTTGTAATAGTTCTATTCCTTAAATTTTTCAGAAATGACTTTATACATACATTTCTGAAAAATTTAAGGAATAGAACTATTACAAAAAAGCTTTATAAAATACATAACTAAGTAATACATAACTAAGTAATAAGTAACCTTCGGAAGGAAATAATTCCCAGTTTCTATTTGATACTGAAATTATATTTTGTATTTTTTTAGCCTTTTGTAATTTTCAGTTTTGACTTGTGCGGATTTCCTACATCATTTTTTCCAAATTAATTCAATTTTCAGATCTTTTTAGAATTAAAATTTTTAAGTTTTAAAAGTTTTTTTTTTTTTTTTTTTTTTTTTTTTTTTTTTTATTATCATCCAACACTCAGGGGATGCCCCCTACTAATGCAATGCATTGTGTTTGAATTAGGAAAATAGGTTATGGGGAGAAGGAAAGAGGGAGTAGTGTTTGTGGACATTTAATTTGAATTTTTCCAAATTGTATCCGACTGGGAAGACTTCTGCCGGGAGTCCATTCCCCATACGGCTAGTTCGACCAAGAAACGAATTTTCTCTGTAATGCGTAGTGCGATGCATTGGATAGTCGACAGACAACAAACGGATGTGCTCTGCTGGAAAGGCGAGTGCTACGGGCATGCACCCGCGTCTCAGGGATGAGTTCGCCCATCTCAGCTGAACATCTTCCGTGGTAATATCGATAGAACATTGCCACACAACCCACATTCCGACGATGCTCCAAAGAGTCAATAGAGCTGGATACCCTACTGTCATTGATGAGCTTCAACGCACTCCTTTGCACCCGATCCAGAAGCTTCAAGATAGACCTTGAAGCACCTGCCCAGATATGGGAGTTGTATTCCATTTTCGGTCGGATATAGGCGGTATAAATAGTGAAGAGATCAGACCGTTTTAAGAAACCAAGACACTTGAATGCTTCTTTCGACACTTGAAAGACATGTTGGTTCCAACGAACATCACATTGAATTTTCATGCCCAGAACATCAAGAGTGTCTGATTCTTCAATAGTTATACCTCCCATGGATACGGATGACGCTGACTCCACAAGACGTCTGTGGGTCAACATGCAACAATGAGTCTTACGAGCATTAAAATCGACCCTATTCGCAAGACCCCACTCGGAGATGGTCGTTAGGTCAAGATTGAGTGTGTCATTCATATTCCGTCTCATAGCTTCCACCTCAGTAAGGCTTGGTCTATGATCAAAGGAAAATGAAGAAGATTAAATAAAAATCATTCAGGGGTCTAATCGCCGCATACGATATCGAGCAAAATTTATCGAAATTATTTATTTTGGTATCATGATAATGAAATGTATTGAATTTGAAATAATAGCATTCTATATCGGGTAACTCGACAGTTTATCGAGTTTTCATTCGATACGTCAGTGTCTATCGTTTGCAAAACAATTCGATAGTTTATTCGATACGATAGTATCGAATGCGGTGATTAGACCCCAGATCTTTATTTTTCATTAGAATTTAGAATCTTAATTAAAGAGATGCACAAGCACAAGAAATATTGCTTACAAGCAATTTCATTGAATTTAGATAGTGTGTGTTTATTACTCTCTCATTACAAAACACATACTTCCAAAAACAATTGTTTTGTTTTACGATCAAAATATAGAAGAATAGAACAAAACTGCACTAGAACAATGCTGAACTAAAATAAAGCTGAATTAGAACAAAGATGAAGTAGAAAATTAAAACAGAAATAGAACATTCCAAGCATGTTTGAATGTTTTGATTGTAAACATATACCAAAGAGAATTGCAAAGTGAGAAACATTTTTGTTTTGTAATGAATATGAAAAAGCTTAAAAAAGTTTATATGTTATATTAATTTTTATTTGCAAACATTTATTGTTTATTATTTACATACATATAAAGGTACTTAGGTCTAATATTTAAATAAAATTAAGAAGAATTCATTATTTTCATAGATATAAAAAATAAAATCTAATGGTGTGTTTCACAATTTTTTGGGAAAATTTATAGCAACAAAATATTAATAATTATTTAACTAGAATTAGAAATATTGGTTAAATAAACGTTTAAAGTTTTATATAAAAATAAAACAAGACCTCAAGCTTGATAATTTAGTTATACATAATATAATAGTAAAGGTCGACTAAAATAAAATATATGCACATTTAGGAAATAATTCAAAAATATCAATTTTTTATTTTTTGTAATGTTCTAGTGCACTCGATGCTTTTACTATAATTTACCGTTTCTTTATTTCATTGTCTGTTTTTGTGTTGATATTCTGTTTGTTTTGATAATACAAGCACTAACAAAGCAGAAGAGAAAAACTTTTCAAGTTATGCTTGTTTTGTTTTGGTGGAAGTAATGTGTTGTTATGTTTGTTTTGCTATGTATGTTTACAGTGAAATAATATAATTGATAGTTGTGTGAAGTAGAACATAGAACATTAAGAATATTTTGCGCAGCCCTTTAATCTTAATTTTGGCGATTTTTGCATTTTTCTTTGTTTTTGTTTTATTATACCGAATTTATTTCTATTTTTTGTTTCTTTTAGAGAATAAAAGTATATTAACATTGTTTTTCTCATCAGTGGGGTAATTCTGTAACATTTTAACGACAAAAATTTGTCGTTAAGTAGTAAATTTTTAGTATTTTTAAGCACAAATTTTCTACTTAACGACAAATTTTTGTCGTTAAAAAGTTACAGAATTACCCCACAGAACGTGAAATTTAAACTTTTAAAGTTTTGGCGATTTTTGAATTTTTTGATTTTTGGTATTTTTTTTTTTTAATTATTCCGAAATAAGTTTCATTTTTTCTTAATTAATTTTTATCTGCAGATTAAAACAAAATTTAGATCTTTCTTTCTGCTCAGAAATTATTTTCTTAATTCTGGCGATTTTTGCATTTTTCTTTGCTTTTGTTTTATTGTAGTGAACTAAGTTCTATTTATTGTCTTTCTGAAAAATAAAAAAAAAATCTAACCTAAAAAACCTAGAATCTAAAATTTTGGCGATTTTTGCATTTTTTTGGTTTTTTTGGTTCTATTTTTCTTTATATAATTTTATCATCAGATTTTCATAAATATTCGGATCTTCTTTTTTTTTATCAAAAATAAAAATCTTAATTTTGGCGATTTTTCCTGTTTTATTTTACCAAAATTAGTGACCATTTTTTTTTGAAGAATTAAAAAAAAATAGATATTTTTCTTTATCAGAGCCTTTATAGTTTTCGGCACTCTCTCCAATTATAAACACCGAAGTTTGTGTTAAGTGTAAAACAAGAATTTTGGAATTTTTAGTTCTTATTGGTACAACTCCGTATTTTACCCACAAATTTGTCAAAAGTTTTTAATTAAACTTATCACCTTTTTTATGTGTTTTTCGAAATTTACTTAAACTTTATGAACTTAAGTTTAAATAATTTCATTTCGAAAATGTCAGAACTTTGCTACTAGAACTAAAAATATTTATGTTTGTTTTCATTCTAGGGTGTTAATGGTAGTGAATGAGGGCATACTTAGTTTGTCATTACATAAGAAACATTTTTAGTATTCACCTAAGACCCCATAAAGTCAATATATTCAGGGTCCTAGAGTAATTCTAAGTCGATCTAACCATGTCCGTCTCTTGAAAACATGATCAATTTCGAACAACTCAAAAAAACAATATTGGTGTCAAATACTACACTTAAGGCGTCATTACGCTGATGAATTTGGACATCAGTATCATGACAAGTATTTGACCCAATGACACTTTTCATCATTGTGATGTCAGCCTTAACATTACTTGGCCAAATTATCATCAGGTGAAATTATGTCATCAATGGGATGACATATTGGCATTACAGAAATGACGAATCGGAGTCAGTTCAATAAAAATGTCATCAGTGCGATTACTCAGTTACATGGGAGAAAGGACTCATTAGCTTCATTGGGATTGACTTAAGTCAAATTGACAGAATATTATTATTTATTTACCCGTTACACGTGTATGTTTCACATTTGTTGTATTCCCCGCCTTTTGTTTACAGAAGAACTCTTAATTATAGGACACCAGCAGCATACCCGAAATGGTTTTCGTAATCATTCTACTTTAAAAATTTGATGTATTTAACTAAATAACTTCAAAAAATAGAATATGGGAATTTTCCCTTCTTGTTTTGCTTTTGAAACATGAAGATAATGTAAATAATACACAAAATGTTGCATCGAATTGATGTGACTGTAGTCATATCATATATGACACATAAAATTTGACAAGAATTTATGATGACATTCGTCATTGGATTAATGTCACTTTTTACCTCATTGATGACATTTGTAATAGCATTGATGTCATCAATATGAAGATGCATTTGATGCTATGAGTGTAGTTTCCCTAAGCAGTATGGGCTTGTAATCCAGCAAAATCGGTTCAGTAGGATTAGAGTTGGGAATCCAAATGGTGGAATGAACTTATTAATATAAGATTTTGCTCGAATTCGTTCTTTATGGCTAGAAATTATATCACAAACTTTCGTGAAAATCGGTCCATTATTTACCGTAGGTAGGCCCCATATTAAGTCTTCTATCGGAAAATAGTTTAGTAACGCGTAAAACTATACCCATAGGTACAGTATATTAATTATTTTGTAAAAATATTTGGTCTGTCTTTTTTTAATACTAGATATCACTCCGCTGAACGCACTTTTATGAGGATCGCTCCATAATTTACACTAGGCCCCATATAAAGCAAACTCTCGGAAAACACTTTAATACGTCTAAATCTTTAACGAATAATGCTTTTGTACTAAACTTTGCTCTGTCATAGTTTTCTAAGACAAAAACACACTGCAAAATTTGTGAGGATCTAGTCCATAATTTACCATGGGTCCAATATAAATTCTACTCTATTCTAAACTAATAATTTGTTTTTTTTTTTAATTAGATCAGGTCAAATTAAGTTTTATCTGAGGAAAAATAAAACTTTCTAATGGTCGGCCCATCACTAAACACAGGCGCCAAATAATCGCATTATATTTCGATTGAAATTACAACAGAAATAAATGAGAATTTCGATTTATATCGAATGCCGTTATTGGACCCCAGTTCTTAACCGCAATCAATTATAAAACTGACATGAGGGGGCTTATTTTGGCAGTCATGATCGAATAATTTTATGATTTGAGAGCCATTTTATTTCTCATTCCTTCAGTCGTTACTGAAAATAGAAATAATTTTTTCAGTGTTGTAAAGCACTTATTTGAGTTTCCACAACAATGAAAACATAATTTCGGTTCGAAAAAGTATTCGATCACGGCTGCAAGAATTAGCACCCAGTTTTTTTTTTATAAGCCTGTCATAATTTTAACGTTAATGTATGTATACTTGCATATGACAATTTTTTTTTAGTGTTGCAACTACAGAAATATAGAAAACTTTAGTAAACTAAATCTATATTTAAACAAGAAACAAATTATTCTAAAAACGAATTTTTTAGCTGTAATGTAAGTAAAATGTAAATGAATTGAAAACGTGTGTATCTGCCTATTTTAGCGCCTTAATTATATGTTAGTGTTAAGTATCTGTTTCATTTCTACCCCTTGCGTATGCTGCATAATTTATGACGGAAAGAAAATAAACATAAAAAAAAGTCTATTACAAAAAAGCTTTATAAAATACATAACTGAAATTTAGCTCATAGAATAAATTCGAAAAATTAAAAATGTTGAATATAATTTCAGTATCGTAAATTTTATTTTGAAAATATTTTAATATCGTGAATTATATTTAGAAAAAAGTTTATTATCGTAAGCTTTCTGTATTAAAAATTTTATTACTGTACCCCAAATTTTCTATAAAAAAAATTTTAAAATATCGTAAATTTTTTGTAAAAAAAAGCACAAAATATAATTCCAGTATCGTAAATTTTATATTGATAATATTTTAATATCTTGAATTATATTTAGAAATAATTTTACTATCGTAAACTTTCTGTATTTAAAATTTTATTATTGTACGCCAAAATTTCTATAAAAAAATTTCAAAATATCGTAAATTTATTTTTACAAAAAATTTAGGTAAGACAATTTTTAATGTAGAAAATTAAAATATTTTTTAAAATGTTTTTATAAAAAATTTTAATATCGTAAATTATATCTGTGGCATTTTGACAAAATCTTAAAGTCAAATTCAAAAAGTTGAAAAAGTTGTTGTTAATCATACGAATTTTATTCAACAAACATTTTTGTTTACGTTTTTAAAATTTTTAAATATAAATTTTGGTTTATTAAATGATTTTTTTTACCGAGTTTTTTGTAAAAAACGAAAGATGTTTTGTCGAAATGTACGTTTTTTATAGAGAAATTTTCCTTACGCAAATGTTAGTAACGCTGATTTTCCTTTTTCGTAACCTTTTATTTAAGAAAGATTCAACATCGTTAATTGTTTTAGGAAAAAAATTTTGTATCGTAAAAAATTTTTTTATAAAAAATTTCAATATCGTATATTTTGTTTAGGAAAAATAACAATATTGTATATAAAAAAAAAATATGTCGTAAATTTTTTTAGAAAAAAAACAATATCGTAACATTTTAAAAACAAAAAAATAATCGTTAATTGTTTTAGAAAAATCGTTAAATTAAAAAAATAATATCGTAAATTTTCTTTAGAGAATTGTGTTAAATTTTTTTTTTAGAATATTCCGTCTTATTCCGGTTGTCGTTGTCCTGATTGACAGTGTCGTTTTTTTTGTAGAAGATTAAAGAACACAGGCAGTGTGTCACTTAAATCTATTACAAAAAAAGACACTGTGGATGACGATAACGACAACCAGAATAAGGCTGATTATATCGTTAAATTTTTGTTAGGAAAATTATGTATATCGTTAATTTTATTTAAAGAAAAATTAAATATCGACAACGATTTTAGTTAGTTACTGTTCTTTAAAGAAAATTTAAATAGTGTAAAGTTTTCAAAGAAGATTGTAAATTAAAAATTTATATTCCCACAAAAATTACTTTGAAAAGATTTTAATATCGTAAATTTTCTTTTAAGAAATTTTTAATATCGTAAATTTTTTATAAGAAAGTTTTAACAATCAATCGCAGTTCAAAAATTTAATTCCTTTTTTAACTTTTAAAAAATAAAAATTCTGCCACCTTAAACAGCTTTTTTCAAGGTCTAAACAAAAAGTTTAATGGGTCTATAAAATTTGTTTATGTCCTGAAAACAGTTTACCACAAAATTGTGACAACAATTTTTACACAAAACTGTTACAACGACATCTAAAAACGCCACAAAAGTACAAGATACTAAGAAAATGTAACGAAATGTTACTTCAAAATACTTGTTAAATAAAACATTATTGCTGTATTAACAATTCCTTCTTTCAATGTCAATTTTCCCTTAAATCCTGCTCATTACCTTTGCGTACTCTGTGATGAATTCCATTTAGTTTGATTGTATTAAACGTCAGGTGTTTTTTTTAAGCTTTTTTGTTGTTGTTGTAAATAAAACACCTCCATTTGCTTGTTTCGTACATACAACAAAACATTAATATTACGACCATAAAACAATTTCCCTGATATTTGTTACATTACATTACACGCATTTTGAAAAAAAAAACAGGAAATGTAGAAGAATTTTTTTTTTAAATTTATGCTGGCTATATTACAGAAACTTCAAACTCCTGTGCCCGTAAAGCTTAAGCTCCCCCTTGACAAAAATTTATAAGATTAATGACATTTTTGACAAGGAAAAATTAGACACATTAGATGCCAGCCACCAAAATGTAGACACGAGTAGGCAGCAAATACACACAAACCTTTTAGAAATGCTTTCTAGTCTCTGACAGGAGTAGGTCCTCAAAAGTTTCGGTCTAAGGAAGAAATTATATAAATTGCTTTTTGTGCCGGTGTATGCGTGTTGGTGTTTTGTGGGGATGTGTGTTTGTTGGTGAATCAGTTTATTGTATTTATTTTTCTAAATATATTGTGGTCGTGGAAGTAGTGGGGCTTTGGATGGCGTGTTATATAAATTGGTTTTAATGTTAAAGGGAGAGTATACATTTGGGTAATTAATCTAGAAATATTAAGAGATTGTAGCCTAAATTGTGAGATATTAAGAAATTACATGATTTAAGTAAGAAATACATACAAATTAATATAAATTATGTTAATTCCTTAAAGAAGACTTTATATTTTTATTAAAAATAAAGTCCAAAATAAGGCAATGTTTTTTAAAGATATTTCTATAAAGAAAATTTTAATATAAGAAATATTCTAAAATCAAGAAATTTTAAAAGTCGTTAATTTCACTTGAAGACAAGTTAAATCGATCATTTTATATAAACAAAAATTTAGTATAATAAATTTTCCCTTACGGAACTTTCATTTAAGTAAAATTTAATATCGAAAATTAAAAGAAAATCGAATTATATTATTTTCTGTAGAAAATATTACAATATCGTATATTTTATTTTAAAGTGTCTTAATATTGTAATTTTTCTTAAAAGAATATCTCAAGAAAATGGATTTTCTACAGGAAAAGTAAAATATTCAATTAATATGCTAAAGCCTAGAAGCAAGCAATGTTTTTTTAGAATCATAAAATCGAATAAGATATATTTTGATAACAAAAAACAAACCATTACAACAAAATAAAGCACAAGAAATACATGAATAATACCGTTGGAATGTGATTAAAACAAAAGCCTAAAATTATGCAATTGTTCTTGAATAAAAGAACAACGAATAAATCTTTAAAGTTACGTGTTTTTACGAAAATGTGTAAATAGCAAAAATTTAAAAACACAAAGCTAATTACATTTCAACATTATTTTAACTAGAGACCAAAATTAGGCAATGAATTTTTTTGAATTTTCAACATTTAAAGAGTTGCCTAAAGCAATACACATTTAACAAAAAAATAAAAAAAGCAGAAAACTAATTTCGAACCCCCAAAAAAATCCCCTTTGATCGATTTATCTTTAATCGAGTTGAGCCTTTTGGCTCTTCAAATTTATGTCACCTTAAAATTTTGAATTTTTTTCCCCCTATGCTACAGAAAATAAGGGTTGCTCTATTAAATTCTAAACTCCACCCCGTTCCAATTGATACTCCAACTCTTTTTCCATTATGTATCATTCAATCTTAGTACTTATTTATTATTATTTTAATTCGTTAAGCGCGGCTTGTGCTTTAGGAATTGATAAAATTTAATACTCGTACGAGCAACAGCAACATCAGGCGCCAAAGTGTTCTTAAACAAAGTGTTTTAGATTTTCTGGTTTTTGCGACCTTTTTTTTTTTTTGTTTTGAAGTTTATTAATGATATTTTGTTAAGGTGTAATTAGCATAAATTGTAAATGTATTATTAATGATACCATGCCGCCATTCATAAATAAATGGCCAACGAAAATCTTGCTCATAAAGAACAACAGATACATGGTAATTTTAAACTTATTATTAATTTATTTGAATTAAAAGTGAATGTTGTTTTTTACAAACAAGAGCAACCTAATGAAAACTAAAAAGATAAATATTACAAAAAAAATATAAAATAATTTTAATCCAAATTTTTAATATTTTTAATTAGGCTTAAGTTCATGAAATTTAATTTTTATTAAACAGTTCAACAAAATAACCACAATACTAATTATTATAAAATAATTTAAATAAAAAGCCTTTAGATAGGCAGCATATTTTCTGTAAAAAAAAACTTCCTAAATGCATTATAGCCCAACTCTTTTAAATACAAATTTTAATGTCTTCTTTAAAAACAAAAAAAAAAAATATTAGAAATATTGTAAACTTTTTGTAGAGAAAATTTAATATCATGAGTTTTGTCTAGAAAAAATTCAAGATATTACAAGACTTTCCCTATAGAAAATTTACGATATTAAAATGATATCTACAGAAAAATTATAATATTTAATTTTTTTTTTAATAAGAAAGTTTAAGATTTTGAATTTCTTATTTAAAAAAAAAATCCTAAATCTTTAAATAAAATTTAAGATTTTGAAATTTTCTCCTTAACAAAAATTTTAAATTAGAAAAATACGATATAAAAATTTTCCTAACCCTGCGGCCACACGGTCAAGTTGTTCTTGGTATACTTTTACATATACTGCTTGTAAAAATTTACATAAATTGAAAGCTGTGACGTAGGCTGCATTCAATTTTGGAGCAATTTACTTTCAAGATGTCATCAAGTAAACAATTTATAGAGATAAACGAAAAATTTGCTCACTAACCTTGAAATCAGCTGTTTTCTTAAACGTAAATTGAAACACTCACTGGCAAGAGAATTTTAAAGGCAAGTTCGTATCAACTTTTAAAAGTATGAGTGTATTGGTAAAAAAGTGTGAGTGTATTAAAACTTGATAGGCAAAACTTGATCGTGTAACCCTCAAGTAATAGCAATTTTACGATATAAAAAATTTGATTTTGGATAATGAAATGAAAAAAAAAAAAAAAATACGAAATGTCAATACTTTTGTTAGGGAAATGTTACTTTCAAAAATCCCTAAATTAACATTTTTAAATGAACAGTGGTATCCCGGTTTAACGAATTATAAATTGTCAGACCCTTTCGTTATATCGAAAAATTCGTTAAATCCCGTAGTTTTTTTAATACATTTTTATTAATAAAACAATAATATTTTAATAAAACAAAGTAAATTCGTTTATTTCCATTCATAAAACAAACAAAAAATAAATACTTCATATCATGAGCCGTATGAACTCAGACTTATTAAAAAAAAAAATTAAAGAAACAAAACAAAATTTACTTCGGCGACTTTTTGTATATTTTCTCAGTTTTAGGGGATTTTTGACTGAAATATTATACTAGCGTTTTTTGTATGCAAAATTTAATAAAAGAAAAAAAAATTACAAAAACTGAACAAAATTGACGTTTGGCGACTTTTGGCGATTTCTGACATCCGGTTTGGCGATGGAGCTCAAAAAAATCTGACAACCCTGGCTTTCAGTAAAATCGCTCTTAAAATATGTTAAAAATTTATACAAAAACAAAAGAGAACGGATGCAAATATATTTGCATTCATTCTGTTTTGTTTTTTTTTTTTTAATTTTTTTTGTAAAAATTCGTTATATGGAGTACAAAAAATTGCTGTTTGTTCGTAATATAAGGTACTCAATGGAAAAATATGACCGTACGTTAAATCGCGAATTAGTTAAACTGAGTATACGTTAAACCGGGACACCACTGTATTTAAATTCAAAGAAAAATCAATATTGATTTATGACTCATAAGAGAAAATCCACAATATCCAATTTAAAAAAAAAAAAAATTATAAAATTTTCTTCTAAAAAAAATTACGATATTAAAACTTTGTTTGAAGAAAATTTTAAAAACTGTATTATTTTAATTATCTTTAAAGACAGTTAACACCAATGAAATTTTCAAAAAGAGAAGAAGACTAACGATATTGAAATTTTCTTTAAAGGAACTGCATTATTAAAATTCTCTGTAAGGAAAACTTACGATATTGAAATTTTTTAAGTTAAAATTTACGATATTAACATTTTTTTTTCAAGCAATTGCAATATTGAAATTCTCTATAAAAAATCTATGTTATTTTAATTTTTTTAAATGAAGATTTACGATATTAAAATTTCTTCAAATCAAGATTACCGTTATCGAAATTTTTTTAAGCAATGGCAATATTTAAGTTATATTTTAAGAAAGTTAACGATATTAAAATTTTCTGAAATGAAGATTTACGATATTGAAATTTTCTAAAATGAATATTTAAGTTCTTAGAAATTTCATTAAAGCAATTGCAATATTTAAATTATTAACGTTATTTTAATTTTCTGAAATAAAGATTTGCGATATTAAAATTTTCTGAAATGCAGATTTACGATATTGAAATTTTCTAAATTAAAGATTTAAGTCATTAAAATTTTCTTTTAAGCAATTGCAATATTGAAGTTCTCTTAAAAGAAAATTTACGATATTGAAATCTTCTAAAATGAAGATTTACGATAATGAAATTTTCTAAAATGAAGATTTAAGTTCTTAGAAATATTAAAGCAATTGCAATATTAAAATTATAAACGATATTAAAATTTGCTGAAATAAAGATTTACGATATTAAAACTTTCTGAAATGAAGATTTACGATATTGAAATTTTCTAAATTGAATATTTAAGTTATTTAAATTTTCTTTTAAGCAATTGCAATATTGAAGTTCTCTTAAAAGAAAATTAACGATATTGAAATCTTTTAAAATGAAGATTTAAGTTCTTACAAATTTCTTTTAAGCAATTGCAATATTTTATTTATGTTGAAATTTTACGGTATTTACATTTTTTTAAGCGAGTTTGCGATAATGATTTAATTTTTTTTTTTAAATTCACGATATTTAAATTTTCCTTAAAGAAAATTTAGCTTTATTAAATTTTCTTTAAAAAGTTGCTACATTGAACTGATCTTTTAATAAAGTTCCGATATTGAAATATTCTGGAATAAATTTGTGATATTAAGATTTTAAGAGAAGAAAATTTAAGATATTTAAATTTATTTTTGGGAAAATTTATGATATTGAATTTTTTAAACTGCTCTCTATTATTTTCCTATAAATATGCAATAGTTTTTTCTTATTTTTGTTTGGGTTCCGAAAACATTTTCGATTCCTTAAACAAAATTTGGGTTGCTTTTAAAGTTTATGTTATCAAAAAGTAATAAAGCACAAAAAAGTCTTTTACATTTGTAATAAAGCAAACTTAAAACTTTCTTTTTCGTTTTCTTTTTCAAAACAACAACGCTTGATGTGGCTGCTGTTGTTGTTGCCAACAACATTCATTGTATTTAACAAATAAAAATTAATCAAGAAAACTTTTCATCACTTTCAATTGACAATTTAAACTTTAGCAAACAAAATGGTTTTTTTTTTAACTCTACAGCACTAAACAAATACTCACGCATATTTAACATTTACATTAAGGCACAAAAACGTGCACATACAAGAGACAAAAACGTTAACAGCTCTGGCAAAAAAATATTCACATACATACACACACACACACAAAAACTTAAGTTTGTCAAAACTTTTCTTATTTACAAGTTTTAAAATTTTTCCTTTTTGCTTAAAAATTTCGTATTTTTATTTTTTGGTAAAAGGGAAAATTTTAAAACTTGTAGAAAGAAATTATCACAAGAAATTTCAAAAAAATAAAATAACATTCAAACTAACGATAAACAAAACAAGAAAATTGCGTAAAAGTAAATGAAATGTGGCAACAATGTATAATAGCGTCTATGTATGTGTATCAATTTATGTGAATGTGTTAAAACTAAAGGAAAAACAACAGTTTCAAACGACTACAAACGGGGGGTAATAATAGAAAATTATAAAACAACAACACTAGACCAAACTCACATAAACTTACACACAGACACACACTTGCAAAGTTAAAAGGAAAAACTGTAGACAAAAACCACAACAGCAACAGCAAAAACAACTACGCAGACGTTTTAAACATAAACAAGCGTCAATAAACCAACAACAACAACAGCAACAACAACAAAAATTAAACCAACAACAACAAAATCAGCAAAACTCGTAATAGACCATTTCGTTATATGAGTAGAAGACTTTTTATACTCGTAACATAAAATGTTTAAACAGTGTAAAGGACCTTTTTCATGAGCTTGAGGACGTTTTTGTTTCTTTTTTCTTGTTTCTTTTATTTGGTTGAGAAATGAAAATGAAATAAAAAAATAAATGAGGAAAACAAAACACAAATACACACAATTTTATTATATACACAATTTTATTTATTATTATACGAAATTCAGCAAAAATAAACAGCAAACAAAATCAAATAAAGAGAAGATTGTCACAAGAAACTTAAAAAGGACCAACTACGACCGAAAAAAAGCGGCAAAAGAATACAAAATCTTTATAGCAAATTACTAATGTTTCCACTGTTGATAGAAAATTGGCAATATTTTTTGTGTTCTTTAAAGTTGTCGATGTTATTAATATAATTTCAATATTTTCTACATATATGTACATATTTATAGTAACATATCGACGTTTATAAGGAACACACGTAATATTTAATGTTTTCTTTGGTTAAAGAAGAATGTCGGATGTTTTCTATGTTCATAAAAAAAAAATTCTCAATGTTTTCAATGCTTACCCAGGGTCTCCACGTAGCAATATTTATTGCGGCAAACGTCAAATTTGATTGCTCAATTAAATTTGCCATGAGTGGTAATCCATTGCGCAATGATTGCTCTTCTGATTGCTTGAGCAATTATTGCTTAGCAATCTGCTGTAAAATCCGTTGTCATATATCTGACATTTCATTTCTCTGTACGTCTTTCACATGTTCTCCAGCAATAAAATCAGCAATTATTGCGCCATTATTCTGCCATTGTTCTGCCGACGTTTTTGCTTGTGCTTAGCAATAAAAATTGCTACGTGGAGACCCAGTGTTATTAAAATTTTTTGTTGTTTTTAATTTCAAAGAAAATTTTCGTCGACGGTTTTCTATGTTCATAAAAAAGTAAACAATTTTCGATTTTTGTTGTTTTAATACAAAATTTTCTATATTTTTAGGTTATTTTAATTGAAAATTTTTGATGTTTTTCTAGCTTCGTAGACAAATGCCAGTTGATTAAAGTTCTATGTTTTCAGAATATATAAAATTTAAAATATTATTTTAATATACATTTATATCGCCTCCATGTCCACAGAAAATTTGAAATGTTTATAGGCTCCATAGACAATTTGTCAAGTTTTTTAAATTGTATAGAAAATGTTTAATTTTTTCTAGGTTAAGTTTCATTGGTAGTCGCAATCAAGCACAAATCACGTGGGTCCAATAATTGCTTCCCGTTGTGTTTCCATATTTCACCGTCTCCCAAGGGTTCGAATTAACCTGGCCGCTAAAATTCTCACTCCGGTTTATTCCACGAAGGAGTGGACCCTGTTCAAATCAATGACAGGTAGACAAATTTTGCCCCTAAGGGTTCTTCGACCAAAAAGTTCAACTCTTATATCTTCGAATGAAGGACATAGGTCATTGTAGGGGAGCCCTTTTTGTTTTCTAGATTAAGCGAAGAATTTTGCAATATTTTGAAAAATAATATTCTGCCGAAAGAAAATCTTTAGTATTAAGATTCTCAATATGGAAATTTTCTTTAAAGAAGACTTCAAATAATGAAATTTTCTTTAACGAAAATCAACGAAATCGAAATTTTCTTTGTAAAATCCTAGAAAAAACTTTAGTTGGTTTCATTTCTCTAGCCCCTCTAAATTGTTTTATTTAAAAAAAAGAAAATATATAACAATAATAATAACAAACCCACTTAGACAAACCGGTAGAATACAAAGACTTGTGACATTAAAAACGTAAAATGGTTTCCAACATGGTCTCAACTTAACACCGACATAAGCCAACAATGAGTTGGAAAGAAAATAAACATACACACACGCATATGACAAAATATCACACAAATACACATTTTTACTTTTAAAACATTCACACACATGTGCCAAGTATATTTTTTGTAATATAAAAATTGTAGCCTGCTTATAGGCGTCTAGTATGTTTTTGAATAAATTGTTTGTGATATCGTATAAAATTATGTCTGTATGTGTGTGTGTATGTTTATGTGTACATCATCAAAAATGGTTGCTTTTGGAATTTATTAATCTCAGTCTCTCTTCCTCTCATTTAATTTGTTTCTTTTTGTGTCTGTGTGTGTGTGTGTGTGTGTGAGTTGTTTTTTATAGAACTTTTTAATATGTGTCTAGGATTTATTTACAGCTCACACACATTTGCATAAAATATAAATTTCAATGAAGGTTGGTTTCAGAAAAGTAACCCAAAACATGTGATTTTGTTTTTGATTATGGCTGGTTTGGAATTTTTTCACACTCCAACAATGTTAATACGTCATTGTTTTATGGTATAGTGGGCTTTTAGGTGTTTGAAACTAAAGTACTCTGTTTGTAAATGCCTAGGCAACAGCTGCTAATGCAACAGTAGCATATTGTTTGAAACATTGAATTTTTTTTTTGTTCTGACAACATTCAAATGTTGCATGATAAATGTTTGAATAAATGAAGAGTTTTTTTCTTCTGCTACTAATTTTCCAGTTACATTGTCGTGTCCTTTTACTGAAACATTTAAAGTTGCAAAAAGATTTATTGCATTGTTATTGAATGTTTTTTTTTTCATATTTTAGTTTGTTGTTTTTTTTTTTGAGTTATTAAGCAAAATATTGTATTCTTTATAGCCTATAAGTAGGCAATCGATTTTATGTTATAAATTTATTAGTTTTATTGTGTTTTCTTCTCTGCCTTTAGGAAAAAAGAGTTATTTTGTTAATTAAATTTTAATTTATTTTAAGCAATAAACTAATGGTTAAAGCCTGACAATTATTGTCGGCCATAAAATATTTATTGACATGCTCCTAAAGTTAGGCTGTAAAATTTATTAAAATGAAATAAAATAACGTAATATAAGGCTGAGGAAAATTAACAGGTTAATAAATATCCAAGAGTAAAAATACAAAATATTCACAAATAAAAACAAAGTGCTAAAAGTTTCTTTCTAAAAACGAAAACATTGAAATTTTTCTACCAGCATAAAATTGATTTAAGAAAAAATATTAAAAAAGTTTAATTGAGCATACACAATTTTGACAAATTTACTGAAAATTGTTTTATTAAACATAGAAAATATTTAAAAATGTTCTATGACACCTAAAAAAAAAAATTTGGACATTTTTCTATAAAGCATTAAAAATATTGCGAAATATTCTATTAAACATAGAAATATTGGAAGATGTTTATTAAACACAGAAAATGTTGCAAAATGTTCTATGAAACAAAAAAATATTTAAAAATTCTATGAAACCTAAAAAAAACTTTGGAAAGTTGTCTATGAAACATTGAAATTTTTGCATTAAACATAGAAAATGTTTCAAAATGTTCTATGAAAAAAAATATTCAAAAATTCTTTATAAAACATAGAAAATATTGCAAATTTTCTATGAAACATGAAAAATTATATTAAGCATTTTTTCAAATGAGCTTCTATGAGCCAAATTTAAAAAAAATGGTTAATATTAATTTATGAAAAAGAAATAATTCCCACATTCTTTTTGTCAAAGCATGAAATAAAACTTATTGATAAACATAAAAAATATTAAGAATTTTCAAAAAGCCATAAAAAAAATATTGCAAATTTATTTATGAAACAAAACGAATATTGTAAATGTTTTTCATTAAACATAATAAATATTGCACAACTTTCTATGATACATTTAAAAAATTGCCAAATTTCTCTATAAATCATAGAAAATATTGAAAAATTTTTATGTTGCAAATTTTTATACGAAAAAAAAAATATTAAAAAATTCCTTTCTTCATAAAAAGAATTTAATGAAAATTAAATTTGATGAACTTAAGCCTGATTAAAAATATTGAAAATTTGGATTAAAAAAAATATTAAAAAACTTTGAATAAAACATATAAAGCGTTGCAAATTTTTCTATTACACTGAAAGAATTTTCTTCGCAATACTAACGAATTTTGACATTAATCCCATGAAAAATTGCATTATAAAGGAACCTATGCAGCGCTTCGTTGGATCAATGAAACCTGTTTCATTAAAAGGACTTAATGAAACATTACATTAGATCCATGAATATTATTCATTGGATGAATACTTTCAATAAAGTAAAATTTTTTTATTTTTTATTTTTTTTTTTTATTTATTTTTTTTTTCTTTTTTCTTATTTTATTTTACTTTATTTTATTTTTTATTTTTTTTTCTGTCTCTGGTGGGATTCGAACATGTAACCTCGGTGCTGATAGACTAGCTCACTACCAGCTAGTCTACCGGGGCAGTGTAGTTTTTGTATAAAAAAACTATGTTTTTTTCTCAATTAAGACCGTAAATATGAGATTTAATTGTCCATAATAACAATAACAACGTTGATTGAAAGTGGATTGAAAGTTTTTGTTTCATTACTATAATGACATTTTTATTGTCATAATGAAAATTTAAATTTATGAAGGCAATTATTGAAATATGTTGCTTTTATAAAAAAATTTTTTGATTTCATAAATTTAATGGCATACATGTAACATTAGATGTATGAAGTTATTAAATCTTACATTTTTTAAATAACAATTAAACATTTTTTTAAGGAAACTATAATTTTGTATTAATTTATGAATATAGTTATGTTTGTATATTGTTTTTTTAAGTTCCCAATTAAAATTTTTTGTTTAACTTGGACAACCTTAAGTTTTCATATATCCAATGAAAATTTTTAACGTAATTACGAAATCTAATGAAGCGATTTTAACGAAAATACTTCATCAAACCTATGAAATTCCATTTAGACAATGAAAATTTTCATTTACCCAAGGAAAACTTTTTTATGAAAATGATTCATTAAATATATGAAGCATTTTTCTTTCAGTGTAAATATGGGGAATAATGCAAATTTTTCTAAGAAACAGAAAATATTGCAATTTTTTATGAAAAATAAAAAATATTTAATTGTTTTATGGAACATAGAAAATATAGCAACGTTTTCTACAAAAAAATTTTATGATCATTAAAATATTTAAAAACTTTTCATTTCCACAAAAAACATCGCAAATTTTTTCCAAATAGAAAAATACCACTGAGAATTTCTTTGAATAAAGTAATAGAAAAAAGTGTTCATTTCTTCAATAAATAAGATTTTGTTTGTCGTGCTTAAAGCCTGGTACTCTGTTCAACATTTCACGTGAAATGCTGTTAAAACGCATATGAAAAAAACTTGTGCGGAATATCTCTGAAATAATGTTGATAGAGTTGTACTCTGTTAATTTTGTGAAAAAGTTCCGAAATGTTTCTGGCAAGATTTTTTTACAACTGCGAAATAATGTAAGCTGCACTTATTTCGCGTGGAATTTTGAGCAAAAGCAAAAAAGTATGTACTGATTATTAAATACGAAATAAAAAAATTAACCGGTAACAGTTTCTTATCCATTGCCCATGTTCTGTAACTCTCGCGTCGAGAAACTTTTCGATTGAAATGTGTGAAATGAAACAAAAATGCCATATATTGAAACAAACAGCTGTTTTTCTCACTAAACTGTGTCTGTAACTTTTTTGGCGAGTATTAGCTGTCACGTAAGGAACTTACTCGCCAATTTACAGAAAAAGTGTATCTGTAACATTTTAGTGAGAAAAGTTCCCGCTTTGAACTGTCAAAAAAAACTCACGAATAAAAATGGGGCGAGAAAAAATTTTAACATTAAAAAACAATTAAAAAAGCAAAATGCAAAGAAAAATAATAATAACATTTTGTTCTGGGCACATTTTTTCATTGTTTAATTATTTTACTTTTTACATTTTTATAAAATATACGAATTTTTTCAAAGCTCGTTTGCAAACAACAAACATTGAAGTCGCACTTCACATTATTTGGTATAGCCGACTGTTGTATTTTCGCCGCCGTCGTTGAAAACTTTTCAATTTTTGTAAATTTTGGTCCCGTCAATAATATGTGTTACTGGCGTTCTCAACGTCTACAATGTCACATCGGCTTTGGGTGCAATGTTATCATATTTATGACGTAACGACGTAATCTCTTTTGATATTTTTCGACATGAGTTACAGACACAATTTTTTCTCACTTTTCGAGAAACGATGGAATATTTTGTTTCACATCTTTTCGATGCGAGAAGTTCTCACTAAAGTTACAGAACATGGGTACATATTTACTCTCTTTTTTATTAAAAAAATTATTTTTAGTAAAATACATGTGGGGTTTGTTTACATGCGCAAAACAATGTCGCATAATTTGTAGGAATAAAATCGTCAAATTATACAAACTTGCATGATAGGTAACATTGATAATACATGTCAAAATTTTCATGTGAAAAAATTTATGTTGCTCAACATTTTCCACAAATTTGAACAGAGTACTAGGCTTAATTCACAATTTTTATTCTTGATAAAAATACTGAAATTTATTGTTGATGGCATCCTTTTCCCTAAAACTTTAGAAAAGCTTAAGATATGCAAATAAAACCTTAGAGAGAATGAGAATTACAAACACTCGAATTTTATTTGCAAAGATATCAAAGCTTATGCAAAATACCAACAATAAACAGAGAGTTTATCTTTTCTTACATTCCCCACTACAATTAGTTGGAATTCTCCCAACATTAATTGTAGTTGTAAGCGGGTTAACAAAAACAAAATAAAAATAATGCTTTTTTGTTTTCGCAAGAAAATCAAAATAAAGCTTATCCTTCAACTTTCGTAAACTCCTTGTGCTTTATGGTACAAACAAAGTTAACCAAAAAATAAATTTCGAAAAATTATTTTTCCCATTAATTTCTCGAAACACTTAAACTATCTTTTTTACATGAAAATCTTTCGAACCATTTGAAGATTTCAGCTTAAAAGATAATCAGTGAAAAACCAACATTTAGAAATTGCAAACATTTTGGTCAATTGAACATTAAAGCGTCGATAAAATATGCTAAAGAAAAACAATGAAAAAACTCCTTTTTAAAAGCAAACCCACAAAAAAGGGACGAATAAATTACAAAGAAGAATTAAAATAAAAAACGCGGTACAGCATAAATTGTGCAAAAAGTAGATAAAAGAAAAAACTTAATGGAATAAAAAATAAGCTTCAAACTTCACGCAAACTAAAAGGAAACCATTAACAAACGTTTTAAGATTTGTTTTTTGTTTCTTCGAAGAAGAATACAAATTGGTGTATTTATCATTTAAAATACATTTTATGACGAAACACGCACCTTTTCTAATGATTACGCAACCAACCAACTGGATAAAGTTTTGCCTTCACAGTATGCTTTGGTTTTTTTTTCTAAAACGAATAAACTTAAATACTAGACTATGAGTTTTTGTTGTATCTCTTTTCCATTAAAAAGGTTTATAAAAGTTAAGCCTAAAATTATGCTACAATATTACTAACATTTCCTAACCCCTTCATGGCATGCCATTCTTTATTGAGTTCAGTTTTTGTTTTTAACAAGTAAATAAAGTCCGAAAAATACCATATCGAACAAATTCTTTATTTCTGGTTGTAGTAAGAAAATTATCTATAAATATTTGTTAACACTTTTTTTTTTCTTTTTTTTTTTGTGGTGAAATTTATTTCTTGTCATTTGCAATAAATGACAAATACATATTTTCCTTTTTTGGGTAGAGTTAAATTTGTTTGACCCAACACGAATAAACAAAAAAAAAGGGTTAAAGGTTTGCGCACACTTTTGTCTTTATTACACGCATTCAGTGTCTTTTAATGTATTTAATATTAATTGCCTGTCATTAGGGGTAGTTTTTGTTTCTTTCTCGTCTGAGTCGCCTGACTGCCATAACTACAAATTGTTTTTATTATTTTGTTGGCATTATTAGGAATAAATGTTAAGAACAAATAATAAGGAAATTTGATATTTATATAAAAGTACTTTTGTTTAACACCTTAAAATAAGTATTCCAAAAAATGTACCTTTTTTCCTGCAGTGCGACAAATTTTGCTGTTGTAGTTATTTGTTGAATTATATTATGACTGGAAGTAGAGAAGAAGAGAATAAAGGAAATTATTTCAACATATTAAATGTAATTAAAGCGTGTCAAAACGATGGCAATAATAAATTAACGAATGACAAAATATTACAGCATATTTTTAGGGTGTTTAAAAGTAAAAATCATTATTTTTTTCATAAAAATTAAAAAAGAAAATTGTTTAATATTTTTACCGAAAAATTTTGCCTTTTCTAAAAAAAAAATTATTATATTTTATTTGTTTCCCAAAAAGTTCTGCATATTTTTCTATTTTGTAAAAAAATATTACCAGAGTTTCTATATTCTTACAACATGTACTTTAGAAAACCCTGCAATATGTTCTATTTTCTATAGGCAATTTTTAAGATTCTCCACGTTCTTAAGTTTTTTAATGGCTTTTAAAAAAGATTTTTGCAAAATTTTCTATGTTTTAAGAATATTTTGCACGTACATTACAAAACTTTAAAATTTTTTCCATGTTCTATAGACAGTTTGTCAAGATTTTCTAACTAACTCTGCCAGATTTTTTTTCTATGTTCCATTTACAATTTTGCTATGTATTTCGTTAAACAGAAAATCTTCTATGTCTTTTGGCTTACTTTTGATGTTTAGTTTCTATAGTCCATAGAAATTTTTGATGTTTTTTATAAATTACTAGCTGACCTGGCAAACGTTGTTTTGCCGTATAACTTATTTCTTTCAGATGTTGCAGTATCTGCATGCCAAATTTTAAAAACTGGTTGAGTAGTTAAGAAGATATAGGGAGGGGAGTTTTTACCCTTCTTGGCCTATTTCACGCCCTATTTCCTATTTTATTTCAGATTTTACAGTGTCTGCGTTTTAAATTTAAATACAACCAGTTAATTTGCTAAGAATATATAGGGAGGGGGAGCTTTTACCCTTATTGCCCTATTTTAAGCCCTATTCCCTATTTTCGTTCAGAACCGGTTGAGTGGTTAAGAATATATAAGGAGAGGGAACATTTGCCCATCTTGCCCTATTTCACGAACTATTCCCTATTTCCTTTCAGATGTTACAGTATCTGCTTGGCAAATATTAAGGAAAACGGTTGGTAAGTTAAGAATATATAAGAAAGGGGAGCTTTTACCTCTCTTGCCTATTTCGCGCCCTAAATAATAAAAGTTATAGGCTATAGTTCCTTCCAGATGTCACACTATTTGCCTGCCAAATTTCAAGAAAAGCTGTTCATTAGTTAAGAAGATATAGGGAGGGAGAACTTGAATCCTTCTTGCCCTGCTTCACGCCCTATTCCCTATTTCCTTTGAAATGTAACAGTGTCTGCGTGCCAAATTTTAAGAAACCAGGTTGATTAATTTAGAATGTATAGGGAGGGGGAGCTTTTGCCCTTCTTGGCCTATATCACGCCTGTTCGCTATTTACTTTCAGACGTTACAGAGTCCGCGTGCCAAATTTCAAAAAAAAAACCGGTTGATTAGTTAATAAGATATAGGAAGGGGGAGCTTTTACCCCTCTTGCTCTATTTAACGCCCAATAGCGATATGAAATATACCTTACAACCTATTCTATTCTATTTTTTTTACTCGTGCAAAACTTAGTATATTTTTTATATAATAAAGTTTCGATGTTTTGTCTGCATTTATTTAATTATAAGTCGAAAATATTATCAGTCTAATTCATAAACACTTCATTGCAGCTTTATAAGTCATTAATAAGCAAAAGTCGAAAAAAGAGTATTTATAAATGTTTAATAGCCTATTAAACGTTTAATAAACGTTTCATATATTTGAAATATTTATTGTAGCCTTTACCCTACTTTAAGCGTTTAATAAACTGATATTTCAATGTTTGTTAAAATAAAATTTTAATAATTGCATGAAAAATTAAACATTTTTGTCTTCTTATTTATTTTAATAAAAAAGTTTAATACTAATATTTGAATTAATTTTATATAAAATAAGCAGCTTGATGGATTTTTTTGTAAAAAATAACGTGGGGAGATACTTATGTATGTTCTCTGTTAAAACTTAAAGTCGTTATAAGTTTTTGCATAAAAAGCTATTAAGATTTATTTCAAATAATGTAAACCTCTTTTTTTACCATTCATTACACCTATATTTCAAATGTCTTTCAAATAGCACAAAAAGTGACAAATGAAGCAAAACAATGAGAACTGTAAAATTAAGAATATCAGGAAATGCTAGAGCTAGATATCTCTAAATATATTCGAGACATCAAAAAAGGTATTAAATGTTAAAAAAAGGGTGTCACTATTATTATATAGAATTGATTTAAAACTAAATTTTTGTAAAAATGTGCCTGCTAGAAATTTAAAAACTAATTTTAGCAATTACCAAAAAAGCGATAATAACAAATTAAATTGAAGTTAAAAAAACAATTCGAAGATTTAAGATGATGCAGCCGATCTTCATGGGTTCTCTCAAGCAACAGTGTGTAGAATTTCAGCCAGAGTGGCTCGTGGCTTAGCTCGCTGGGGCAATAGAAAAATTAAAATGCCATCATCTCTTATAGAGGAAGCAATCCTTATTGGTACGCACATACATATCAAAAAAAAAAAAAAAAAAAAAAAAAAAACGGCGCAAATTTTGCCCAATATTATATAAACAGAAAGGGTTACTATACCCTGAATGTTCAGGTAAATGAAAACATTTGAACTTAAAATATTTTGACAGTTATATGTGTTTAAACCTAGGAGGTTTTATTTTCAAAACATCTGGTTAAAATTGGTAAAATTATTCATTAAACATAAAGCTGTATAACAGTGTTCGAAAATAAACACTAAATATCGTTCTTTAATGTTCGGTTCGGTAGATTTGTGGAAAACACAAACGCTAATAGTGTTTGTGTAGAAATTCATTAAAAAAAATAACGTTTCCCTGTTTGTCATCTTTCGAACACACAAATAATGCTGTTTTCATCATACTCAACAAATGATGAGAACATTAAATTCCGTTCGGGTTTTTTTGAAAATCCACGAACTTCAATGTGTTCGGTTCGGCTCGTTAATGTTTGTCGCTTTTTGCTGATAAAAAAAAAACCAAACATGTTTTACAAAAACAAAATACACACACGAAAAAAACATTATAGAACATTAAAATATAATGTTTTTCTACAGTATCACTAAAATTGTTCTGTTTTTTAACGAAGAACCGAACATTATATAATGTTCGGTTCTTTCTTGAAAATAGTTACGAACGGTATTAAGGTTTGTGTATTTTTACACAAACACTAAAAAAATATATATCGTTCTTCGGTGTGTGAGCCGAACGCTAAATAATGTACTGTTTATTTTCGAACACTGCTGTATAATCTCTTTTGGAACATACAGAGTTAAAGCAGTAAAAATTTGATATTGAAAAATGATTTACATATTTCGCTTCTATTTCAATAGTATGTATTTTATTAACAAAAAAAAAACATAAAATTTATTCAAATATAACGTTTTAAAAAACAGAAATTCATTTTAAATTGAAAACAAAACAGAAATTCACCTAAAATTCGTTCGTTGTATGATATTTTTATTTAATCGTATCGTTTCAGCCCTAGTTGTATGCATCACTATTACAAAAATTACAATTAAAATATCATGATGTTGCCAACATAATAATACAAAAGTAATATAAACGTTTAATTGTTAATCCACTCCTATTAAGCGTTTATAAATTAGAGTTTTTATTAATGGTTTATAAAACAAAAAGTGTTTGATAACTATTGTATTCATTAAAGCTGAAACAAGAAATTTTTATGAATTAGACCGTATATGTTTTTCAATATTTATCTAAAATTTTCTGTTTTTTTTTTTTTTAATTACTAAAACAATTTTTTATTTTTTTTATACTTGTTTTAACGAGTTAGAAAGGGATAACCACTACTTACTGGCGGGAACCATGTAAATTAAACACTTAGGTATATATTTCAAATTGTGTAAGGTTATGTGTTTATTGAACTCTTAGTTTCCGATTTTATATATATATGTATATGCATATAACCAATTTTAGGTTAGGGTTATATTTACTTTTTATTTGAATTGAATATGTAACTATTAGTTTAAAGGGATTTTAATTTTAGCTGGGGTTTAACTTTAACACAAAGAGTTGTAAATAAAAGAAAGGATATGTTAATAACTCTAAGTATGATTATACTTGTTATTGCCAATGCTAGGGTATTTTTTCAAATTAAGCAAATTCAATTTTAATCACTAACTTATTTATTTAGTTGTTATTAATGTACGTTTAATGAAATTCAATTTAGGTATATAAATTTAATTTTATTCACTCGTTTATTTTTGTTCTATTATTATGAAGGTTTTGTTAATTTTTATTTCACTCGGGATTTTTGAGATTTTTACGATGTTTTTCGCTAACACAATATTTAATACTTCGGGCTTATTCTGAGAACAACTTAGTAAAGTTTTACAACCGCTGTTGGACAAGGCAGCTGTTCGTGGGGGCGTTGATTACATCGCCAGGGCTGGGGTGATGTACTGGTTGTTCACGGATGTGAACAATACTCATAAACATTTTTCGATGTGTTTCTATATTCAAGTATTTTTTATAATTATTAATGTTTTATATATTCTATTCATATTAATGTTTTATATACTCTATTCAATGTTTTAATTTTTATCGTTAATTTCGATGTTTTATACATGTTTATTATCGTAAATTTTTAATATTTTCTTATTCTAATTTAAAATTTTTGAAAAGTTTCGACCAGAGCGAATTCCACCCCAGGTCGTGTCGGAACTACAACAATACAAAAACAACAGAAACAACATAGGGTTTTTTGTATTGCAATGTTAGTGTTTATAGCTCGAAATGTCAACCATTCTTAGCAAAACCCTAACATATCAAAACAAATGAGCTCGAACTCAAACAAAACAAAATCAGATGATGCCGTTTCGACACCACCTGTAATTAGTTCGCCTTTGTTGCGACTTAGTTCAAATATTAAAAAATAGTTTAATATCAAATTTGTAAAATAGTAATTTTTTTTTATTTCTAAAAAGCGCTGCATACTTTCTGGAGTTCTATTTTTATCCGTTAACCATATTAACGTTATGTTATCAAAAAATCCGCTTCCTTTTGTATATTTTTATTTGATAATTTTCAAACAATGTCTTCATTACCTCCCACTTAGCTTTGCCAATTTATATTCTCCTATTCGTCCCATTTTTACAAAACTTCAAAAAAAAAGTCAAATAAATTGACTATTAGCGCTTGTTTTTTTTAAGCAATTTCATTTGAAATTGTTGATAAATCTATATCAACATTCTCATATGAATGGCAAAAAGAAAATAAATATTTGCCACTTTTTCAAAAACTTCAGAAAGAAAAAGAAAGAGAAATAATGGCGTCACTAAAACCCCAGCAAAAGTAAAACATACTTTTAGGGACAACAAATTATAAAAATAACAAAGAAAAGAAAAGCAATCAAACATAATAAATACAAACAAAAAAAAAACTTGAATTAAAAAAAAAAAAACAAAAAGAAGTAAAAAAAAAAACTCCACAAAATGACAACAAAAATCTCATAAAACTTTAGATGTTTTCGATTTATTTATATTTTTATACTCGTATTATTTGTAGTTTTAACAGGCTTTTTTCCATTTTGTTGTTGTTTTTGGTTTTTTTTTTGCGAAAGTTTCATGAAAAGCCAGGCAAAATTTGTCTTAGAAAATATGAGCAAAAAAGAAAGTTGAAGAAACAATGTTGAAAGAAACCAACATGTTTAGTGTATGTGCGTACCTAAAGATGGGAACTGACAAGTGGTAATAAATCTTTTCAAAAGAAAATTATAGAAATTTCAACAATGAATATGATTTTGGTTTGTTCAAGGGAATAATAATGGGTTTTTGCAAAATAGATGGAGGGAAATGGGCTAAAAAAGAAAACTAAGACATATTAAAGTATTCAAAATAAATTCTTAGAAAATGTAGCACACTTTAAGGGGTTTGAAAATATAAGAACTCTAGGCTTACTTTAAGGAGCTTTAAAAGAACTTGTGTTAAACAGGTTTTTTTTTTATATAATCTTTAATAATTATTAGCTCTGAAACAAAATTTTAAAAAGTATTTTTAAGTGTATTTATCCGTATCAGGGGACTTAAGATTGGTATTATATTTGAATATTTTAAACAAAATGTTGTAATATGTAATCAAATTTAAAAAGTAAAACTTTAATGGCCATTTTCTCAATGTATCGACAAACTGCCTGTTACTTAATGTCAACATAAATTTATTGGACCGATAAACTGTCCGTTAACGATTTTGGGTTTCTCAATATACTGACAAAAAACATTGTTTTCAGCTGGCAACGCCACTCAAAATACATGTAAAAGTTGGGAGTCAGCTGATTGGATTTATCTGTACGGCAAATAAAAGGAAAATAAATAATTGCCAGATGAGTGCCGGTTAGCTTTGCGATAAAATTGAAGCAAATGAGACATTGAGAAAACCAAATTTCTTTAATGTGCAGTTTTTCGTTGGGAAAAAAGATAATTGCCTAATGAGAAAATGGCCATTAGAGTGTAAACATAAATACAAGGTGTAGCAAAGTTATTACTCAATTTGTGAAGTAAACAGATATAAAAAAATGTAAATAAGAAATGAATTGCAATACTTCTCAAGAACGCGGAATAATTGTTTAGATTTTTTGTGTAATAATTCGTCGGTGGTGTTGTCGACTAGAAGAGTATGGAACCACAAGGGATACTGTCAGTTTTTGGCGGCCCCAGAGCAGCCATTCTAGCGACAATATCACAGAGAGGACTACTGTCTACGGCAATCGCTACAGAGCCATACTTAAGGACTTTCTCCTACCTCAACTGAACGAAGGACCGGAGAACATGTGGTTCCAACAGAATGGAGAAAAACGGCGGATTCTGAACGGTCTTCAACCGAAATTCTGAGGCCTGCATTTTCGCGTCGTCTAATCTCTGGTTTTATTGATTCGCACTCAGCGCCAACACCGCCCATCTCAACCGTTCTGGACTTTTTTTTGGAATATATTTGGAAGCCATGAGTCTATGTCAACAAGCCTCAGGCCCTTGCACTCCTTACAGAGAATATCCAACAGGAATGGTCATTAACCTTGGCGGTGGCTAATTGGCCGATATCACTTGTTCTACTAAATAAAAGAAAAACTTTTTCATCAAATAAACACAATCCAGAAACAAATCCAAAAAAATATGAAGGGTGGCAATTATTGCGCAACCTTGTATTTACAAAATTAGGTATATAATTTTTAAAATTGTGTACAAAACTTTGTGTTTTTTGTTTTAAATTCTATAAATTTCTGTTGGCCCACTGAAATCTTAAAATTTTAACAAATACTTAGCATAGTTGTAAGACTACGAAAATTTAAAAAAATGTTGTGTACTTCAAGGCGCTTTAAGTTTTTTTCATTAAATGTGTAAGAAAACATCAAAAAAATTCTCTTTAAACTTTTGTAAACATTGTAAATAACAAACCCTAACATTTGAAACTTGTTATCTAGCGTCATCAAGTTCAATTCATAAAAACAGTAAAATGCTACAATTTCCCACAAATACCGTCAGCCATCACCTCTTGCCCCGCAAAAGTTTTTAACAAATAATAATATTCCTTCAATAGTTGGCTGTCAATGAACGAACAAAACAGCAAATACCAACTTGCTGGCAAAATGAAATGAAAAAATAAGTTTTTTTTTTCCTTCTTTGCAGTACAAAATGTTACAAATATCTAATGACAACTATTCAAGTTGGGAAATATGAACAAAAAATTTCAAACTTCAAATAGAATTGCAACCATCTAAAAGTCAGCCATAAAGTTAGCAGCATCGTCATGTCAGTTGCTTAACTGAAGTTACAAAGAATATTTTACTGTATTTTGATGGCAAGATTTTGAAAGAAGAAGTTTATCACATGATGGTTTATTTATTCAAATGGAAGGAAGAGAAAAATTGCAACAAATCTCGAAAAAGAAACGATGTTTATCAGTTTAAGGTATTGTAGAGAGTTTTTCCTTTTGATTTTGTTAAAAACAAAAAAATTGCTAGAAAAAAAGCCAATAGAAGAATTGAAGAGTTCACAGAACATTGACATGAAATTAGCAAAACTAAATATTACAATTGCATACTTTAAGGCGGCAGCAAAAAGAAAAAACTTTTAAATTTGCTTTGTAAATAAATTTGTTTGCCTAATAATGGGATTGAATTGATAGGAAAAGGTTTCAAATGACTTAAGCAGGTACTTCTTAAGGTCAATAAAATGTAATTAAACAATATAATTTTTTAATCAAAGAAAATAGTTTTCTGCCATAAAAATATTTTAAATTTAATAAAGGTTTACAAAACGAATTTTCTTTGAAAATATTTCGTAATAAACGTTTGTTAAATTAAATAATCGGTTATGAATACGGGAGTTAAAGTTTTATAAAACTCTATTCTATTCTTAATAAAATAAAAACTATTTAAATTAAAAAAAATTCCCAAGCCTACTTCTAGGCTGTGGTTAAAAATTCAAATTATCTACTGGCGTAAAACTTTTTTAATTGTGTTTCCTGTGTCTATTCTGCATATCGGGTGATTTTTTATCTATTATCTTTTCGGCAACACTGATTTAAACAGCTGACGCATTGCAAGAGCTACCAATGCATCCAGAAAAAGTGACATGCCACACAGCACGCTTAACAATGGACTTATTGAGAGGCGAGTTCGGTGAACATTTTATTTCACGTTCGGAACCGGTCAATTGACCGCCTAGATCGTGCGATTTAACGCCTTTAGACTATTTTTTGTGGGGCTATGTTAAAACTCATGTCTATACACACATGCCCGCTTCAATTGACGCATTGGAAGACAACATTGAAGCATTTATTCATGAGAAATGTTGGAAAGAGTATGCCAAAATTAGACTAAGCGGATGGGCCATTTGAGGCGCAGTCACGGTCAACATTTGCATGAAATAATCTTCAAACATTAAATATGGACCGTACTATCGATTCAAATAACGAGATTTCATGCATTTTTCTGAATTTTATGTGTTTTTTTTAACTTTCCAATAGCTCTTAAAAAATCACCCGATATAACATCTAATTTTTATTTAAACCAAACTTTCAGCTTCAAAATTTAATTTCAAATAAAAGGTTTCAACAAAAACTCCTAAAATTATACTACAATTTTTAATTTATTTCTTTTAGTTTTTTTGCTATTCATTTTTTTTATTTATTTTTTTTTTTTTTTTTGTAAAATAAACTTTTAAACTGCCATTTAGTTTTATAAACTGTTCATAATTTTTTGCCAGAATCTAAATGTAATAAAAAATTCATTAAAAATATTTCAACAAGATTTATTTTCTCGAGGAACACCTTCTACTCCTTACACATGCATAGCCTTAAACTCTCTTAACTCCCGGTTATAACTTAGATAAACTCCCTGCTGACAGGAGGCAGTAGTTAACACAAAAAGAAAATATGCGTTGAAAGTTTATAAAAAATTCAACTCAATTCTAATTACACATACGAATGACGGCAAAATCTACTACGTATAATAGCAACTTTGTACTTCAGTTTCGTATTTGTCTATAAGTAAATACATACTTACATGAATACCGGCAACACACACAAATCTATAGACTAACAGACATTCAAAGTTAAAAAATACATGCAAACAGTTTAGAGTTAAAGAAGGGCATAATGTTGATAACTACTACCAAACTACCATTAACTTTAATATTTCCCTAAACATCTGTGTTACTTCCCATGACAGGGCATTATTGCACAAATAGACACACTACCACTCACATAGATTTCCATTTAAATATAAAGAAAATAAAAGAAGGAAAACAATGGATAAAGAATAAAAAAGGTAAAGGGAAAAGTTGTTTTCTAATATAGTGTAATCTATAGTGTAATCTGTAGTGTAATCTGCTTCATCGTATAACGCGATGTCAGTAGTTTAATCTTTAATGTATGTTAAGTATTATGCAGTGTAGTCTATAGTTTAGTCGTTTTTTTTGTTTGTAATATGAAGGTTCCTTATAATTACTTTTATATTTTGTGTGTCGCCTACTTAAGCCTGGAGTATATGCGCATGTGGTTCTGATGTAATTTTGACATCATTACACAGCCACAATGGCCATTGTGTGTTGCGTGATAATGTCGAAATTACGTCAGAACCACATGCGAACTTTTACTTTCCGTGAACTCTAGGCTTTACTTAACAGCTTTCTTATGCTTCATGAACTCTTCCCAGGGTTAATCTAAGTAAAATAACACTAAATAAATATATAACACTGTCGCAATTCATAGTGTTGTCCATAGGTTAGGTTAAGTTCAATGGGCAACTGACACGAAGCCGGCTCTCTGTTTCCTTATAGCGATCCCTTTGTGATTCACAGCTTTCTTATGCTTCATGAACTCTTCCCAGGGTTAATCTAAGTAAAATAACACTAAATAAATATATAACACTGTCGCAATTCATAGTGTTGTCCATAGGTTAGGTTAAGTTCAATGGGCAACTGACACGAAGCCGGCTCTCTGTTTCCTTATAGCGATCCCTTTGTGATTCACAAAACCAGTGTTTACAAAATTATTCACCAGACATCACTGCAGCCTCAAATAATTTTGATGCCATGCGGAAAAGAGAAGTTGAGAATTCAAGCATTGCAATTATGGACTCCGAAAATGCCTCATCCTAATAACCCCTGGACAGGGGCGTTGGCAGAGAAAGTAAAAAGCCTCCTTTTCATCATGGAAACTTTTGCAGTCGTTATTATAACCTACCCCTTGCCGAATCGCATCAACCAGTGACCCGTTATGACCGATTTCACCATCCTAATGTGGTCCCTATCAAAACCAAGCAGCACGTGGTTTTTACCCGCGTCATAGCCAGGCTACAGAGTCCTGGCATGGAGCAGCTAGTCTCACCCTGCCATCTCTTCTGAGCCCTCCTGTACGACTCACGTTTAGTGGGAGTTCTACAGCGAGCTATTGAACTGCCGATTAGGTCTTCTTCGAACATGTCCAAATGATAGCCTTTTTTGGTCAGGCTGTCTTAGGTTTGGTTTCCCAGGCACCCATTGTGCCCTGGTACCCATGCCAGCGTTACCCCAGAATGTGTCGCAATCTCATTCAGAGACAACCGGCTTCGCACAGTTGATTTTGTTATCGTGAATACACCAGCTAGAGATGCCACTACATCCTTGCTGTCCGTAAATATGCATATTTCTCTCGATATACCTCAGCATATTCACCTCTTTATGGCTTAGATTTCCGCCTGCACGACCGTGCTGTCATCCGGCAAAATAAAAGGGAAATTTATAGTTCCTCGCTGAAGAAACATCCACCTATCATACTGCCCCTTTTGAAACCATTAGCGTAGACCCTTAGGGTCGGTTCCAGAGATCGAGTATCATCTTAGAGCCCATCACCGCTGCCTTGATAAGCCGTGAATAAATCACCGAATAAGGTTTCCGGAATAAGAAAGACCAGTTCTGTCAGGTGTGCAGTGTGATGCTGACTTGACCACAGCTCCGAGTAAACCAAACACCCGCATATTAACCGCGGAACTCAAAGCCAACTTTAGTCCATAGTGCAGTTTATAGTTTTTTTTTATGCGGAAGGTGGATAACTTACTTCAATACGGGTCGGATGGGTATGTCGAATTTTAACTGATTAATATCACCTCCCTCGACATCACCACACACCGCGATACTGCCAAGAGCTGTTGCTTCGCGGAGTGAAAAGCTTATCGTTCTTTGCGAATCTGTTTCCTTCTACGTAATGCTTTGTTAAAATACTTATGTCAAAAACCCTTTAAGTCTGTGTTCATACGGCTCATTTCTTATTGACATGATTGCTACTTTATAGGCGAGAGGGACGAGGGGAAAAGAAACGACTACACAGATGCATGTACTGTCTTTACGTTTAGCTTTTTCATTCGTTGTTTAATTTTGTTTTTGTTTTCAATATCAAATAAAACAAAATAAAAAACATGTCGTCAACATGACATGAATCATTTGAACGCCAATTCATGTTAAAAGAAGAAAAAGGAAGAATCTTGTCAATAAGACATGAGCTATATGAACTCAGACTAACCAGATTTCAGTTTGTTTCTGTTTTTATTAACAACATTGTCTGGTGACAAATTATACCGCAGCTTATGCTGTTCATGGCAGGGTAGACTTGTTGGTGAATCATCATGTTCAAAGCGACAAAGGTAAAGTTTCTGTAAAGTACGTGACGTGGTAGTTAACCTCCCCGTATGTGCGGTTTAGTCATCTCTGTATCCACTATCGTGAATAAGTAGTCTACCGTTTTTCCTTAGAAATTTAACTTTCCCAAAACATTTTTTAGAAAAAAGGCACGAATAATTTCGAGAGATATTATATTCGCTAATAAGGTGATTAGGGATCAACATATACGTCCATCTCTTTGTTAAACTGCTGTCCCTTCATCGTCTGGCTTTTATAAGTCTGACGAATTGATCTGTAAGTTGTTGCCGTGTTATTCATTTTTTTTTTTTTTTTGCAAATCCTCACTACATTTAATTTATTCGGATTATTTCCGCTACCAAAAATGCTGCCCCAAGGAATGTGCTTCAATATCCATTCAGACGTGGATGTGGTTTCTACGGAAAACGAATATCATGTCTTTCCTAAACCTTCAACTTAAAATGGCTTCCCAAATGGGTAAAACATGATGATGAATGTAAAAGCAACTTCAGAGAGAGCAGGAGATAACGGTTCTGTTTCGGTCCACTTACATATATTTGGCATCATCCTAGACAATTGAAAAACAAGAAAAACAATTTTTTTTTTGAGATAGAAATTACTGTTTCCCTAACATTTTCATGTTATCAATCTGTGAAATGTGCAAACGTATAAAATTTGAAAATAGATTACACACTTTCATACATAAATATTATTCTCTACATGTATCGTTTTAACATAATTTCTGCGGTAAAATTAACTTTATGAACTGTTGAACATTTCGTAACTTCTACCAAACTCTACTCATCAACATAATATATTTATTGTACATAAAAAGGTATCTTCTATTTCAATATGGTGCTGGAAAATTCAGTCATCGTACAGACAAAAAAAAAAACACAAAAAACTTTTAGGGCTAAACAGAAAAACAATAAGGAAATTCAGTCTACTCTAACTCTTATTCTTACAGTCGAACACACATACGCCAGAAAAAACAATTGCTGAATGAAGAAAACTAAAGACAACAAAAAAAAAAAAACGGTAACGACAAATCTTTAAGTAATTGTGTGTATCTGTGTGTCGTCTAAGGAGTTGAGCACAGGCGAGAAGCCAGGACTAACTACATCAACAATACAAAGGTAACGCTATAGTGCACATTATTTAAATATGAAATAAAGAGGCAAGAAGGGATTTTTTTCGCATATATTTATATAGAATATTTCTTTTATTATCAGTTTAAACTCCTTGGGAGCTAAGTAAGCTGGCACACAGTTGGTTATTAGACCGTACGACCGGCAGTCAAAGAGTCAAAGGGTACAAAGCAATCATTTATGTCAGTAAGAAGAATTAATTAAAGAAAATGAAACGAATTTAGAACAGACTGCAACAATTTAATAGCAGCAGAAGAGTAGACTTTAGCTTCGAAGATACACTACAAGGAAGTTAAGGCTATATAACGGGGAACTGGAGCCTAGTATACGCAGAGAAGCCAGTATAATCAGCTTTGCGGACGATATAGCTTTCATTCTTAGGGCGGGGTTCTTAGACGATATTAAAATGTATTCCAATGAAAGCATCAGGACTATAAAACAGTAGCTAAAAAAATTAGGTTTTGCCCTTGCAGAACTTCTAACTAGCCAAAGAGGGAAGAAAATATGTTTATAAGATATCGCCAGCAACGTTAAAATATCTTTTTAAGGCACATTTGGAGGACGCATGTGGGAAAGCTGCAGCAGTAAACCTTTCCCACGGGATATAAAATACTTCAAGCGAATTAAAGCATGTTTAAAGGGCAAATCGTATGAGAAAACTCCCCAAAATTGCGATGAATGTACAGGCTAATTTCTGTAATAAGAAAATGGATGGAACGTAAGCATGAAGAGGTCAGTACGTGTCACGGGGATATAGAAAGTATGATGTCTTTCCTAACTATTTAACATCCACGATGGCAAGGGACGCCCAACCGGTTTTTTTCAGGTGCCCCAGATTTGATAAGTGTAGACTCGTTATAAATAATAAAGTTGGGTATGCTATCACTTCAGAGAATGTAATGGGCATCAGATGAAAAATTGCCAGTTGTTTTCAAACTTTATATATGCAATAAACGTATCGCTGCAAATCGATTTTTGGAACGAGCGTAGAAGCTAACCAGCCCTGAAATGTAATACTCATGGGCATTTCCGCAGAGAGGGTGGATTACGATGGGAAGGCGGTAAAGTAAGTAGATGACGCACAACATCTATTTGAAGCTTATATGATGAATTGGAAAAAAAAATTCATATCTTACGAAAATTCCGAATTCCATATAAAAGACATAGACCAGATATATTGTCGTGCCGAAGTTATCGCCACGTATATCAAAAAAGTTTTTTTTGGAAATTGAATCTTTAGATCAAAAACTTCTGCAAGGGAACACAAACTTAAAAGATCAACTATGAGAAAACAATCTAGGAGGGAAGTTCTGTAAGAGAAGGTGACCACGGGAAAAGGTCTAATATCTTTTTTTTTTTTTTTTGATTGTGTGATATGCGTGAATATAACTTTGGCACGACGATTTATAAGAAAAACGGGCCTGTTCTGGAAATCACGTGATTTCAAATTACGTGCTTTTGAAATCACACGTGTGATTTTGTGGTATAGTGAAAGTCATATCGTTTTTGTGTTTTTCGGTGTGCTTTCGGCAATTGAAGATCAGACCAAAACACACTAAAGCGGGAGACTAAAATATCACATGTGTGATTTTAGTAGGCACATGTGATTTGAAATCATCTGATTTGAGTTCAAGTGATTTTCAGAACAGGCCTGATAGATTAGAAATAAACTGAGAGGTGTGTTTTTAAGCCCGATAGAACTTTCGAAAGGGTTAGCTGTCAAACTAACAGCCATACTGCGCTTATTTTTATTACATACTCTGGCAAACCATAATGAATAGATTTAAAAGTAAATTATCCAAACTTAGTAATCGAGTCGCGCAAATTAAGTAATCGAGTCGCGCAACTTATAGACGACTTTAATATTTTTTTTTTGCCACATATAACCGTCCATCTGAGGCAGCATCTGTTAAACTAGATTTTATGCGACATAATCTCTAAATTATGCAATAACACTAACACGTTGAAAGAATGTGCGTGCTGAAGAGAATATCGCCACTGTAAACGTAAGTTTTAAAGAAGATTCAAATTTATTGTTGGTCGCAGGAATTGGGACTCTTTCCGTCCACTATGCAGAAATTTTTGCGCAGATATCTTGGATTATACCCGTATAAGATCCATCTAGTGCAGGAGGTAAAGCCACGATACCATCATATGCGTCATTCTTTTGCCGATTGGGTTCTAAATCGGTTGTAAACTGAGCCGATGTTTTATCGTAAAATTGTATTCAGCGATACGGCTAATTCTATACAAGGGTATACTTTATAGTTTAGAGTATATATTTGGCGGCATGAAATAACCCCCCAAAATATAACCCCCCAAAAAAATAATGAAATAACCCCCCAAAGCGTGGGGCATTATTTCATATGCAAGAAAGCCCCAATTTTGAAAATTAAATAAGCCCCCAACGAAATGAAATAACGCCCTAAACAAAAATGAAATAATTCCCTAATTTTTGGGGGCTTATTTCATATGAAATAAAACCCCAATTTCTGAAATGAAATAATAGCCCAGTATATGAAATACAATTAATTATACAGTTTTGCTTTAAAGAATCACGCGATAGATAGCATAGTATGATATGCCAAACACAAGCTTCGCCAACTAAGGCTTGTCTGCATAGCCGGCTTTCGGCCGGGCGCAATGACTTTTTCCTCTATGGTATAACAAACACCGGCTTCGCTAACTAAAGCTTCTCTGCATAGCGCCAGGTATTTTTTCTCCTCTATAGTATAAAATACCGACTCGACCCGGCTACGCAGAGAAGCTTTAGTTAGCGAAGCCGATGTTTGGCATACCATATAGAAGAAAGCCATTACGCCCGTCCGTAGGCCGGTTATGCAGGGCAGCTTTAATTATCGAAGCCGGTGTTCTGTATACCAAAGAGGATAAATCCTTGCACCCAAAAACTTTTTCATTATAAATTTTAAAATGAAATAATCCCCCAAAATATATATTGGGGCTTTATTTCATAATGATTTTTTGGGGGATAATTTCATATGAAATAATACCCCAATTAAAAAATTGAAATAACACCCCAAACAAAATGAAATAACCCCCAAAAATCGTTTTTGTTGTTCTCTGTACAAACTTTTGGGGGGTTATTTCATTATTTTTTTGGGGGGTTATTTCATGCCGCCATATTTTTTACAGCCAAATAGCAAAATAATGTAGTTTAGACTACAGTCAAGGCTATAGCGTAGACAGATTTCGTTTAGCATTTTAAACCCTGTATCTTTTCTACTTAAAGTGGTTGTCAGCACATCCTAGAAAAAAACTTAACCTTTAAATAAGATTTTTATAAAATAAAAAAATAAAAAATTCTATGAAAAATTTCTTTAGTAGACGTTGATAAAAATGTTATAATTTCTCAACGTTGTTTTTCTTTCCCAACTCTTTGTAACAGAAGTAGGCTAGACAAAATCATTTGTGGGTTGAAAAGCTGACAAATAAGAAGTGGAAAAGAAATGAGACTCAGTAAAAAAAAGCACAAAAATGAACTCGGATTCCTTTGTTTTAAGACTAGACCGTAGACAATAATTCATGCACTCACTCACATTTACAATTTAGTTTTATTTTCTTTCTTATTAAATATTTTAAGCATCTAAATGGAAACGATGTTGTTGATGAAGAGGGTAAAAAGTAAAGAAAATTGCACAAAAAAGTAGAATTTAAATAAATAAGGCAAGAAAAATTATCTCTTTTGCATATTTGTTAAGCAGTATAGAAAATAAGTGCATACAGTGGGCCAAAAAATTAGGAATACTTCAAGTATTCTTTCCAAATTTTTAGTAGGAAATATTTTTTTTTTTTTTTTATTTATTAATTAAAAATGCATTTTGAGATAAGTTTTTTAAGTTCTAAAAACATGATTTTATATTTGGGTTAGACGTAGTGGACTTTTACACAATATCGTAAGTTTTACTCGTAACACAAATACTAACTCATTTACACACTTATACATTCAACAATTTAGTTCAGCTTTTTAAACTCATTTTATGTTCTCTTTTCTCGTTTCTTTTCTAGATGTGCTGGTGTAGGAACGTCTGTCTATTCGTCTCTATATAAAATTATTTAGTCTGACGTTTGAAGGCAACTGCATCCACACCAGCAGTTGAAAAACAAAATGTAAATAATGTTGATGTTGAAATGATAGTAACCATCCTTTTCATCCGAGCTGTTGCCCCAACTCATCCTTGATGCCATTATCATCAGTACCAACAGGAACAACATGTTCCATCTTCTTCTCATTGTCAGCTTTTTAACATCAAAGAGTGTAAACTTGCTTATAGCTGTGTAAGTTTTTTTTTTCTTTTAGCATAATTTCCTTTATTTTTCTTTATAAAGAAAAATAAGAAATGAAAACAAAAAAATTTAAAAAAAATCTACAGTTTTCAAGTATGATCATCATTATCATTACTTGTATGCTTATAAAATATTTATGATGCATTTAATGCAATTCATTTCATTCTACTTTTTTTTCTCGACAACACTCTACTTTTCTTTGGCGTTATTTATTAAAATAGGAAAACATTTTGCAGAAGAAAAAAAATATTTAAAATTATATTATTTTGTTAGAGAATATAATAAAAAAATAGCAATAATAATAAAATAAAACAATGAATATAAAATTATGTTAAAGGTAAATTAAATTTATATTAGAAGTAAAGAAATAACCCAAGAAAAGCCTTAGAGTAAGCAGCGAATTCTTTGAAAGCTAAAAGTAAACCGAATAAAAAAATGCAACAAAATATATTTAAAATAAAATAAAGCAGGTGGTCTGCCAGATCGCAGGTCAGACCATGGAACAGACTAAAGACCAGTTAAAATCATCGGACAGACTAAAACCTAAGAGTATGCAACGAACATAATTTAATTTGAAAGCCTAAAGTCAACAAAATAAAAAAAATAGAAAAGGCAACAAAATATATTTAAAATAAAGCAAATACTAAATCAGACCACAGGTCGGACCATGGACCAGACTAAAGACGAGTTAATATCATCGGACAGACTTAAGACATACCAAAGACTTTGAGTTAAGCAGAACACAGAGCAAACCACAAATGAGACCAGAGATTAGAGCATAGATCAAATCATACCATGAACCAGAACAAGGACCATGGAAATAAAATTAAAAATAAATCGAAAAATTATTCGATCACGACTGCCAGAATAAGCCCCCAGACAAAAACCAATTTTATTGACCGGCAAGAGCAAAGATCACACAAAGACCAGCTTAAATCATCGGGCAGACAAAAGACTAGTTGAAATAAAAAAAAAAACAGTGCAAACAATAAATCAGACCACAGATTAGAACAAAGATTAGAGCAGAAAATGGACTAGATTAAAGACCAATTTAAATCATCGTTCAAATTATAGATCAGACTCTAGTTCAGATAAAATTTAAATTTTCGGATAGACTAAATACCAGTTTAAATCGTCAGATAAATACCGGTTTAAATCATCGGACAGAACATAGATTAGACCTAAGCCCAGGCTCAAGAACAGACATTGGATAGATCATGGACCATTAATTGAAAACAATACTCCATGAAGATTGTTTCCAAGTAACAGAAGAACTTGCAAACCCATTTCGAACCACTTTGACATCAACTTAAAAATGGCTTAGAACATTTTGAAATTGATTTATAAAAGATGTTGATAAGCCCCTGTTTGTTGGCATGATCTCAGGGTGAAGGAACAATCTCAAATTGGGAATAAGGTATAAAATAAAACTGGGAACCCTGTTTATATGAAAGACCCCCATAATGATTTGTTATTTAATTTCTGTTTGGGGTAAAATATTATTTGTGGTCTTATTTCATGTTTAAAACGGGGGTTTTACTGCATATGAAATAAGGCCCCAACTTTGGGGTGAAGTTTTTTTCTAAATGCCGTTTACCGTACCTTATTTTCCCCGGAGGATGTAACACCAGAAGGTGAAATATCAGTTTAATATTTCCCTACATATCCACGGGGGTACCTCAATATTGGCGATTTTTTCTTGAATATTCGTGATTGAGCTCTACAGCAGAAAGTCGAAAGCCGCTAGATCTGGCAATTTGGGCGTCCAGTTTAACTCTCCAAGACATCATTCGACCTGAGAATGGGTTTCGCAAAATCTCAATCGCTGTCCGACTTGTATAAGAGGTTGGTCCGTCCTGTTGGAACTAACAAAATCATCGAGATTCAATGCAGCAACTTGAGGCAAAAAAAAAATCGTTGAGCATCTGCTTCGAACGCTCACCAGTTGCGCTTACAACGGTGCCTCTTTCTAATAGCCCTGACAGACAAATAGTTTAGTACTACGGTTTTATATTCTATATTATATTGGCAGACTTGTAGTACGTATACTTTAAATAAGATACCACATTTATACTACGTACATTTTCGTAGTATATAAACCAGAAATATACCACTTTGTTGCATGGTTTAATTGTTGTTTAGGTTGACACACATGTAGTAATCCATGCTAGTATAGTATTGAAATCCTATGTCTGTCAGGGGTATAAGACACCCAGTATGAACGAGGCACTCAGTTAAACGCTAAACTGTTTAAGTAAATGGATCGCGACGACAAGAAAAACTACTCTGCGTTAAAGCAGCAGACTGAAAATTTATTAAATAATCATTAACAATAATTCCAAGGTTTTACGTTATATATTGCTTAATGGCTTGTTGACAAATAATTCTCTATATGGCTTCATCATATATGTCCAACCATAGTGGCATTTGACGCCATCCATATTTAACTGTAATATAACTTTTGGGCAACCTTGTATAACATTTTTTGATATTATAGTTTTTACTGCCTTTTTTAAAAATCCTTTTTGCATAATTATTAAACTAAACTTTATCTTTTGTCCAAATTTTTAATATTTTTAATTAGGCTCAAGTTCATGAAATTTAATTTTCATTAAATTATTCTTATGAAGAAAGGAATTTTACAACATGAAAATTAATTAAAATTGTTATTGATAATCTTTCATTCTTGACGTGGCTCGGGCTCGAACCCTGGCCGGCAGGTTACCATGACATGTTTCGATCGCAACCACTCGATCTCCTCAGATGGATTTGCCGTCTTACACTCGCAGCCACCGACGACTGCTGACGTCAATAGTCAAACATCAATCCTTAAACCAAATTGTGTTTTAACATTTGGTAGATCGAAATTTGCTTTCCTGAATGATTATCCATTTTAATTGATTCTACATGTTCTTTCCTTACTTCCGTTTTTTCGTACTTTTGTCAAACATTGTATTAAACATTGCATAGTTTAAGGTGTTAAATTAAATAACGACAACAATGTTCGTACTAGACAACATATTTCAACAATTATCTAAATAAACAATAAAAAAAACTACATTTGAGAAAGTAAAACAAAAATGATAATCTCCTTGTTGTTTTGTAAATTCATTAATTAAGGTTAGCCTTATCTAAAATGAAAGACTGTTGAAATGTTTATTTCATTTTTTTTTTGTGAGAATATAATTTAACTTTTTTTTTTAAGAAAATAGAAAATAATTTGTACGTTTTTTGCAGTGGCTAAATATATAAAGCAACAATAAAGTGTTTTAAACTTCTTAGTATGAACATATAAAATAAACTATTTACTTTTTACGATGTGTCTGTGTGTAAGTGTTTATGGAAAACACAAAGATAAAGGATTCTTACATGCACACATCCGTCATCTATTGACAGACAACAACACTTCTGATACAGACAATTTTGTTAATGAACAAATATAAACATAATGCATACTTTTAGGTAGGAACCAAAAAAGGGAATTTTAGTTGTATGCATGTGTAATTTTATGTTTTCTAGATACATATTGTAGTTTTAGCTGTAGTTTAGTATAGTGTGTGTGGTGATAGCCGTAGTAGCTACTACTAGTGGTTGTTAACAATTCTCTTGTTTGTAGAATTTTGTGTGTGTATGTATGTAAAGGATTCATCCACATATGGCAAATGGCATGTGTGGTAAATTGGGTGGTAATAGAAAAATGTTTATAGTAAAAATGTTACAACAACAAAAACTACAATAACATCTATAGTAGACAACAACTAAAACAATACAACAATACTGTATTGTTTGTATACAACAGCTTTATAGTCAACATTTGCAAACACACGTTCAAGCAAACTACATCACACATATACATAAATCTGTAATCATGTAGATGTGTTTGTTTAGATGTATGTATTTGTTATTGTACATACATTCGCATTAAACAATGTATATTATTAATTGTTATGGCAACTTTGTATGCATAGTTGTACATGCAAGCATACTTTTAGGGATACAAACATTTTAATGAAAAATAGGGGAACCAAATTGCAAATTTAAGTTTAAAGAATAGAGCAAAGTTTTTAGTCTATACCTATAGAATGGACTTAAGTTAAGTCTCTAGAATAGAGTAAAATTTAGTCTATAGAAAAGAAAAAGTTTAAAGTTTAGTCTACAGAAAATACTAAAGTTTAGTCTATAGAATAGACTAAATAGTCTGCAGTATTTTGTTTTGAAATTTCATTACCCTACGATTATTTCAAATTTGTTTGTTAAAAAGATTGTTCTTCCAAAAAAACAAAACAGACAAACGTTTAAAGAACCTTTTTTAAGAAATATATAACACGACATAGACTAGTAGTTAATTTGTATATATTTAACAAAATGAACAAAACTACAAATAAAAGGTTAATAAGACCAGAAAGGGAACATTTCAAAAATTAAATTTATCTGTTAAACTGTAGCCCAATAAAAGAAAACCTTAGGAGAATAAAATAATTTAAAAAAAAACTTTAGAAATTTTCTTAAGAAAACTCAGATTGTTAAAATTTTTAACAAAAAAAAAAAAAAATCCATTAATAATTTTAATTTTATCCGACCCAAAAAAATCTTGCTAATTTCTAACTTTCAATCAAAAAAACATTCATAAAATCCATCATAAAGTAAAAATGTTTTTATTTCCAATTTTCTTTTATCCCTAAAATCCTTTTTAGTCGGTCACGTTTTGGATTGTGTGTCAACTATTTTTTTTTTCTCATTTCTGTTTTTCTTTTTCTCTCTACAGTTTTTTCAACAATTTTTTGCACTCTGCTTTAAATGCAATCAAGTCCTTTTTTGTGTTCTGAATCAGTCTGGGGATATGACTGCTTGTCTGCCTGTTTGTCTAACTATTAATGTTGCATATGTAGAGGCGCTCTGTCGTTTCGTTCTCACGTTTCGCAAATTTGACTAGCTTTTCGTTATTTTGTCTATTTTTCCAAAAAAAACAAGAAAAAATTTCGATGGTAAATTTCAATTCTATGTCACACTTGCACTTGAGAATTTTTTCTAGTAGCATGCTTTTAGGAGTTTGAGTTAGAAGTGTGCTAGTAAATTATAGTTGTTTTTGGCTAAATGCCATAGACGTACATACATATCTATTTTTTAACTTCTATGCGATTGTATAGAAGTTAAAAAATGGAGAGAGATTGAGAGTATAGTGGAATGTAGAGATATTTAAAACTTATTTAAATAAGATTTTTTTTTGCGTTCATTTCATATCATTTTACTTTATTTCAGACATATCAAAAAAAAAGCTTATATTTTGAGTCTACTTATAGTGCATGATGATAAAAATTTGCTTGTTGTTTGTTTTAAAAAAAAAAAAGTTACTTTTAGATAAGTATAGGGTGCCCCAGTCGGCTAGTTAGTAGTGAGCTATTCTATCAGTGCGAGGGTTGCTGGTTCGATTCCCGCTATTGACTCTGGTCTGTTTCACAACAACGGTTTAAAGGTATAATTTCTATTGCTCGTTCGAATCTAATTTTTATTTGTATTTGTAACCCTAAATAAAGAAAAAAAAAATAAGTATAATCAGTTTAGTAGAGAAGATGACAAATAAATCAGCTTTCAGGAGGATTTTTATCTCAAAAAAGCGATTATTGTTACAACATTTTAATAAATTTTTTGTAATCTGCTTTTTATCTAACCGATTTTGTTTTCTAAATTGATCATGTTTTTGCCGATTTAATTGCAAACAAACATTGTTTTTAATTTTTAATAGAATAAAGTATTTGCTGATTTTTGAGATTTCTTTTTCTGAAATTTATTTTTGTGAAATTTTCAAAATTCAATTTAATCTAATTGGGACTTTAAAAATAGCGCTATATTAGTCGCCATTCTAACGATATTTAATTGTTGCATGTTTTTATTATTTTGTTTAACATCTTTTCCGACTATTTTTATTTTATTTTTTTTTTGATTGCTTTATTTTTTTTTTTATTTTTTTATTTTATAAGTTGAATCTATATTTTATAGTTTTTTTTTGTGAATTTTCGAATTCATTCTCAGATTCAATTATTTTTTCTCGAATTCAATTATTTTTGGTGAAAGGTGATTTTAAACAGATTTTATTGATTTAATTTTTTTTATTATTCCAATAAAAATTGTAATTTCAACCATTTTTAAATTGGTGCTTCTGACTGCTAATTTTTTTTTTATCAATTTTTAAAAAAATTTTTTTTGGCGATTTTTTGTAATTTTACAAAAACTTACCCTTTTTTACATTTTAGCGATTTTGTACATTATTTTTCCGTCTGAGATTCAACTTCAACTTTTATTTTTTACAACTGGCGATTTTTAAAAAAATTTACATTTTTGACGATTCTGACGATTTTTACAATTTTGATGTTATATAGCTTTTTTTTTAACTATTTGCAATTTTAACGATTTTGTTGATTTGTGATTTTTCAAATTCTACAAAAATTGGCACTTTAGAGATTTTTTTAATTGGTGCATTTTTTGTTATTTTTTTTCTTTGATGATTTTTTTTATAGATTTTTTTTGTACTTTTATTTTTAGAGTTTAATGTTTCTGCTTTTTTTAAAAAAGTTTTTGCGATTTTACAGAATTTACCGTTTTTTTTTTTGCATTGCAGCAATTTTTTTTAGTTATTTATGTATTCTGTTCGTCTGAAAAATATTACTTTTACTCATTTTTTACAACTAGCGATTTAAAAAAAAGTACAATATTTGATCTACCGACCATTCTTAAAAAAAAAAATTTAGCTAAGTATGGTGTATACATATTTAATAAAACCTTTTTCTGAATCCAAAACCGGTTCTACCAAATTTTTTATGGTTTCTGAGATAATGAGCATTAATTTTGCTCCATATCAACTATCTTAAAGTTTATTAAGTACTAGCTGACCCGACAGACGTTGTCCTGTCCAAATTAGGAAAAATGTTTGCGTTCGATTTTTAAAATCCGTTAAAAAGATACGAACATTTGAAAGAAAAATTAGTCCAATCGATGGAGCAGTTTTCTGATTTTAGGTAAATCGAAAAAAGTGGACGTTAAAGTTGGACCATGGCGATGATTTTAAAGAAAAAATCGTCCAAATCGGCCAAGCCGTTCTCAAGTTATGCGCTTAATAGAAAAAGTGGGCGTAAGAGTAGGCGTGGTACATTTTTCTTTGGATGAAAACGTGAAATGGATTAATACGAACATTTAAAAGAAAAATTAGTCAAATCGATGGAGCCGTTTTCTAATTTTAGGTAATTCGAAAAAACGGGCGGGGCAAAATTTTCTTTCGTATAAATCTAAGTTGGACCATGGCGATTATTTTAAAGAAAAAATTTTCCAAATTATATAGATGTCATTGGTGGTGCAATATGAAACTTGGATTTTGCCACGCCCCTCCACCCGCGGACCGAAAATCAAAAATCGGACTTCACAGTGTCACCCGGCTGAATATTCTGGAGATTCCCTGAAAATTTCATCAAAATCGGACCAGCCGTTTTGGAGTCCATACGTTACATACACGCATTCTATTTTATATATATAGAAGAAGATTGTTTTGCTCTACATTTTGCTATTCTAACGGTTTTTTTAAGATTTCGTTATTTTTTTTTTTTATTAAAATAATTACACTACGTGACAAAATTTCAACAAAGTCGTGACCAAATGAATCTGACAGCTAATGTACAATTTTCCGCTGAATCCGAATATGAAGTCAGAATTGTCAAAAGTAGAACAGTTTTTGAGATATTCCAAAATAACCGTTATTTGTGTTTTTAAAAAAGATGATGTGACTGAAATGCAAATATCTTCAAAAATTTTAAACGGATTAGGTTATATTTTCTTTCTAGTGAAAGGTTATAAAATTTCTAAAATAACCATGGATTGTAAGTGAAGATTGGTGAAGAAATGACAGAGTTGCAGGGGACAAAAGTTCAAGCTTCATTGAAAATTTTATGATTTTGTTAAATTTTGCTCTTTTCAAGTTATTTTTTTTAAACCTTTTAAGTCATTGGTTTAAAAAAAAAATAATAATAAATTAATGTTTTATTACATTCGGTTATTTTAATATGAACATTTTGCGCCCAACAAGACATAGATTGGTACAAAAATGACAAAGCTACAGAAGATTTAGTAAATTAACCCACATAGATATTCAATAGTTTTAAGCAATTTTTAATATTTAGTTTTACTAAAAATTAAGCTTTTTATATTTATTTGTTTTGAGTTAATTCAATTAATCTTCTGTAACTTTGTCATTTTTGCACCGATCAGGATCCTATTGAAATAGGCTAACTTTTTTTTTATTTGCATTTCAGTCACATCATCTTTTTTAAAAACACAAATAACGGTTATTTTGGAATATCTCAAAAACTGTTCTACTCTTGACAATACTGACTTCATATTCGGATTCAGCGGAAATTTTTACATAAAGGTTAGGCGTCAAGTTTATTTGGTCAAAAAATTGTCACGTAGTGTTATTCATTTTTTTTTTTTTTTTTTCGTTTTGTCTTCGTAAAATTTGATATCTTTTACTTGAATTCTTTTGGAAATTTTTGGTACAATTTATGTTTTTTTTTAATTTCTAGATTTTGGCCAAAAAAAAAAAAAAAAAAATATTTTTTTATTTTTATTTTATTTAAAAAAATTCTAGCGTTTTTTATTGAGTTCTTCAATTTTAATGAGGGTTTAAAATTTATTGCAGCTTGAACTTTTGAAATTTTGAGTGACGTTTTATGCGACTTTTGGAATCTTGGCGACTTTTTTTTGAGACTTTTCCAACACAAATGGTTTATTTACTTGATTTTTTTTTAACTTTTTTTAATTGTAGCCATTTTTTTCGTCATATTACCGATTTTTAATTTTTAATGCAAGAATTTGTTGCTATCGTGACTATTTCATAATTTTTTTAATAATCAATGTCATACGTATTCATTTTTTTTTTTTTTTTCAGTGGCTTTTCCCGATTTAGGCGGTTTTTTACAACCTATTTAGATTCGTATTTATGCTTTTTTTTTTAAGTAGACTGTGTTTTTAATTTTGGCGATTTTTTTCAAATTACCCGCATATCCTTCTTGTGTATTTCATAATCCAGTCCAGTGCCCATGTTCTGTAACTCTCGCTTCGAGAAAGTTTTCGATTGAAATGTGTGAAATGAAACAAAAATGCCATAATTGAAACAAACAGCTGTTTTTCTCACTTAACTGTGTCTGTAACTTTTTTGGCGAGTACAAGCTGTCACGTAAGGAAATTACTCGCCAATTTACAGAAAAAGTGTGTCTGTAACATTTTGGTGAGAAAAGTTCCTGCTTTGAACTGTCAAATAAACTCACGAAAAAAAATGGGGCGAGAAAAAATGTTAACACTAAAAAACAATTAAAAATGCAAAATGCAAAGAATAATAATAATATTATTTTGTTCTTGGCACATTTTTCATTGTTTTATTATTTTGCTTTTAACATTTTAATAAAATATACGAATGTCTTCAAAGCTCATTTGCAAACAACAAACATTAAAGTCGCTCTTTACACAATTTGGTATAGCCGACGGTTGTATTTTCGCCACCGTCGTTGAAAAATTTTAAATTTTTGGTAAATTTTGGTCGCCGTCACCAATATGTGCTACTGGAGTTCTGAACGTCTGCAGTGTCACATCGGCTTCGAGTGCAATATTATGACATTTATAACGTAACGACGTAATCTCTTTTGATAGTTTTCGACATGAGTTACAGACACACATTTCTCTCACTTTTCGAGAAACGATGGAATATTTTTTTCACATCTTTTCGATGCAAGAAGTTCTCACTAAAGTTACAGAACATGGGTACAGAACCCATTTAGTCAGTATTGACATTTCCTTATGAGACTTTTAGCGATAATCTATTTTAAAGTCTCTGAAAAGCAAGAGATATTGGCTGTAATTAAGCATGTACCCGGAAAGCAAGGTCTGTCCTTAAGCGTACAACCCCCCGAAGGAAAGTGAACGGTAGAAGATATTGAAGAGAACCATTGAAGAGAAGGCTTAAGACATTTAAAGTCCTTAGCACTTAAAATTCCATATATTTTTTCATGATTCCCCGAATTCTAAAACATGTTTCGTTTTACTTAATGTAAAGTGTGTTCTCGTCTTCATTAAAATTTTCATGTAGCTTTCCCGTAATTCGTTTTATCTCTTGTTTTCCAGTTATTGCCTTGTTTTCTGCAAGTTTCATTAATTTTTATACCCTCCACCACAATTAGTTGTGAAGAGGGTATATTAAGTTTGTCATTCCGTGTGAAACTTTTTTATTATTCATCTCAGACCCCATAAAGTATATATATTCTGGGCCCTTGAGTAATTCTAAGTCGATTTAGCCATGCCCCTCTGTCTGTCCGTCTGTTGAAAACACGCTCACTTTCGAACAACTCAAAAGAATTGAACAAACTTGGTGCCAAATTGCTTGTAGTTATCCTAAGCAGTTTGGGATTTAAATCCAGCAAAATCGGTTCAGTAGGACCAGAGCTATGAATCAAAATGTGGAACCAACACCTAAAAAAATTGATAATTTTGTTACAAAAAATAACATAAATGGTGGAACAAGGCACGGAATGAGATAAGATTTTGCAAAAATTTGTTTTATTTGACTGAAATCACGCTGTGAAATTTCGTGATGATCGGTCCATAATTTACCCTAGGCCCCATATAAACCCTACTACCGGAAAACAGTTAAGTACGCCTAAAACCGTAAAAAAAACGCTAGCGTAACAAAATTTGGTACGTCACAGTTTTTTAGGACTAGAAACGACGCTGTGAAATTTCGTGATGATCGGTCCATAATTTACCCTAGGCCCCATATAAACCCTACTACCGGAAAACAGTTTAGTCGCCTAAAACCATAATAAGTAACAAATTGTCACAGTTTAAGATATTAATAACATCATACAAATATTACATCTTTAACATTCGAACTGTCGGTGGAGGGTATCAAAGATTCGGCACAGCCGAATATAGCACTCTAACTTGTTTTTTTTTATTCTAGTGATTTTTTTATTTCATATTTCACATCCATTTCTTTACTTAAGGCCGTTTTACACCAGCATACAAGTGTCATACAAATATTTTGACGAAAATGCTTCCCTGATCTTATTATTGTTGGAATTTTTCAAAAAGCAATAACAATTATTCATGACAGGGTTGTATTTTCATCAAAATACGCAAGACTTGTGTGATAGTGTAAAGTACCCTTAAACAGCAGTAGAAATATCATTAAAAAAATATAGTCGATATGGCTCTCTAAATAACTGTGTCTGTTAGAATGTCTGACTGTCAACAAAGCAACACACAGTTGTTGGTGTCATTTTTTGCACTCAATTGTGAACTTCATAATAATTTTTTCCTGTTTTATTTGTTCGTTTGCCATCCTCTTGAAACCAACGAAAAAGAATTTTCCAATTTTAGTTTGGTTTCTGCTGCCGTCCTTGGTTTATAGTTTTTCATTACAACTCCATGGTTCCTGGCAACTGGCACTTCGTCGCTCTCCTGTTGTGTCTTTCATATACTGTTGCAAATGTCTGCGGTTGTGTTTTTGCGCCATACAATTACATTATAATAGTTGTAATTGTTGTAAATGAGTTACTCTGAACATTCATTTAATGTTGGCTGCAATTTAAGAATTGAAAGTAATGTTTCTTTTTTTCTCATTACTGCCGGCACTCTTTTCTTCTTTCTCTCTCTCTCTCTGTATGTAACTGTATTTTACTAGAAGATTTTTATTAACTAACTGTAATTACAGTTTATATAAACGGTTGTTCATACTTCAGAGAGTGTGAGTTTGTTTAATGTATTCGAAAGACTACCAAATGATTTGCAGTTTATTGAGGAGCGGAGAATAGCTCTGTTTGGAAAAATTTATGTTTTAAGCAATTAGTTCTAATCATTTTTGTCTACAGCAGCCAAGACTACTAAAATTTATTTATGTTTTTTTCTTTACTAAAAAATTGTTCATTTTTCTGTTTTAAGGCTGACAGTGGCATTCAAAGAGCTAAACTTTAGGACCAGACGTTAGTCAGACAAAAATAATTAATAATTATAAAGAAAAAAGTTGAAAATATGTTTAAAATCACTTAATTTAATATTAAATATTGGGTGTAGAACTTAAATATGCGAAATATTTACAAGAGATGGCGTATATTTAACACATGGTTTGTGGTTAGAAGTGGATATAAGCCTTCGGAAATTTAAGGCAATCCATGGAAAATAGTGATCAGAAATCCAGTAGACCCGGCACATCGACTAATTCATGGAGACGCCAAATTAAGAAGGCGCTGTGTGACCATTACGTTACGTAGAGCAACATTTTAGGAGTCCATACACAACCAAACGCATTTGAATTTTCATATCGGCATACATACATACACAGAAAGAAAAACACCCCAGCTAGCCTTTTTTGAAATTTTTAATCATATTCGAGTCTTGTTTGACTCTTCAGCGCGATTAAAATACCTGAATATGCGCTCATTTTCAGATCATAAATGATACTTTTGTCGGGAGAATATGGTACCCTACCCGAGACTCTTCTTGAAGAGTCATATATGATTCGTTTTTTTTATTAGTTTAGTTTAGAGACACAAAAGTGTCGAATTTTTTGATAGTTTTTGTTATTGAATTTTAAATCAAACACCTTTAAATCATAAGCGCGAGTCATCTTTATGTCGATTTTTAAGCGTGCAAGTGATTTATCAGTTTTTTATCACCAAAAGTACCCAAAAAAGACTCATACCGATGATTTTTGAAAAAACTATCTTAAACCTACTTAAAACAATCTTAAATGGGATCACTTTCGAAAATCAATTCCGGAATTTCTTTAAATAAGTATGAAATTATTTAACCAAGTAAAAACAATTTGAACTTTTATTTTGCTGTGCCACTCTGAGAGTTAAATTCCAAAGTGAGCGTTTTAATCTCATATTAGTCTTATCTCTCAGCATTACATTTTTTATGCGTGCACACGCTTGTGTTTGTCAAAGTTAGTTGTAGAAACTACAACATCACCACACAAGTAGGTAAAAAACGATTTTCTTGTTTTGCGTAGAAATAAAAACAACAACGGAAAAAGAAAAAAAAACATACATAATTTGTATGTTAAAAAAGTAAAATAAGAAGTAAAAGTTCCCATTTAGTCCAATGCATCAAATTTTAAAAGTAACAACTATGTCAATCAATCGTAATAATATCCTCCTTCTGTCTCTGGGATAAGTGTTTTAGATTAGAATCAATCATATTTCACTTTTGATTATTTTAAGTACAAATTAGGTTTGACATCAACTTTTTAATTCTTAAATCAAGCGCATTTTGAGATTGATTCAATCATAGTTTTACTTAAATCAATCTAATTTTCGGATTATTTCAAGTACGAATTCGGGATCAAATATGGATAAGTTAAGTATTTCGCATTTGAATAATCCGTACTTGAATCAATCTCTCTGTATAAGTTGCAAGAAAATCCGTTCTTACCGTACTATTGATACCACTTTGGATTCATTTAAGTACGGATGGACTAATTTTTCTTTTCAGTGTAAATTTAACAATTATACTGTTGTGGCGTTATTTCCAGTTTTGTTGCTAAACGATTGTGGCGTAACAGCACTTGGATCTTGGAAATAAAGACATATGGTTTTGTTCTTCTCTCCATTGAAAAACTTCAATATTAAAACATTAAAAAGTTTAACATTTAAACTCATAAAAATGCATTCTTTTCACAATTTTTTCAAAGTTTGTCATGATTTATCCCACTCTAAACCAAATATATTTATACTATTCGGTTTAATCCAACCCCTTTCCTCCCTACTCCAAAAATAACTTAATAATTACCACAAATGAGTTAATAAATTTGTCCAATAGCTGCAATTAGCCATAATTGACATTTATTTTAGATAATTTTTGGTCAACATCAAATAGTTAAAAAAAAAAATATTTTTATTTATAAAATCAAATTATTTAGTCACAAATGGCTGCTTGTTAAATGCAACTTAAAAAAAAACAAATTTATGGAAAATTTTTCAACTAAATAGTCTCGTAGTAGCAGAAGGTTAAAAGCCATAAACTAATATAAACCGCATTTATGCTTATTTGGGCATAATAAATAAATTGCCCCAAAATATTTATGTTTGCTAATTTTGGAGCATTTTTCAAAAAGCCACTATTATAAACAGCAATAACAATATTAAAAACAACAAATATCAAAAGTAATAACAAATAACCACATAAAATGTTAATAAATTATGAGATTTTTATGATCAATGTAAATGTTATGTTTTGATATACTAAAATGGAAATAAATTATGGTTTATGGTAAAAATGATTAGTAAAAATTGTTAAAAAAAATATGTATAAAATCGTTGGGGCAATATAACTCTACTAGAATAGAATGTTAAGTTTAGAATTCTAACTCATCTTTGTAGCTTGAACCTTATTTCTTTTGAAGTCCTGAGAAATACCAATACTTGGTTTGATAAAACTCGAATACAGTTTGAAGACAAGGATGAAAGATTTTATGCAACGCAGAGGGCCTGTTCAGAAATTCATCACTGCCTTGCATTTAATACTCAGAGCGTTTTTAAAAGCATTATATGGCATCACTGCCAATGTCAGCTGGCATATATCACAAAAAATGGCTAATGCATATTGTGTTCAAAAATATAACCAAATTCCAGCTGATTTGGACGAGCATCGCAACCTTAACACAGGTTCACATCGGATGCACAGATATGTTGCATTTACACTGTTATATTTTTATCTTTTAAAATCGCTTTGTCTTGTTTCCCTTAGTTAAACTTTGAGTTCTTTTTATTGCAAATAAAAAATAGACAAACAATTATTTTCGTTTACAACTTTTTCTGTACTTCAATAGATCAGATCAAACTGTTCTATTCACTTACGTTCTTCACTTTATAATGCTAAGAACACAACTGGGACGAACGACGAATTTTGCCCTACACGACGAATTTTTTTGTAAAAATTAGCTGAGTAAATTCGTCGTATGAAACACAATAACGACGAATAACTAACAGCTTTACTAATTGAGAAAGTTGTTTGCTGTTTGTGCAAACAGAGAGAAATTAAGAACTATTTTTATAGTTATCTACTCTGTATATTTATTTTAAATGCGATAAAATAATAAAAAACAATTATTAAAGTAAAAAAAGTAATTATATACTAAAATACTTGATAACTTAAGTCAAACATGGTCACCTGGTACTGATTTGTTCGCCGTTCGACGGCGTATGAAATAGAAATAAATCTATTGCAAAGTCACCGCGTATGACGAATTTCGGCCGACGCCATGATTGTGTGTATTTTCATATACACAAATATGTTTTATTTTTGGCGTGTTCCAAGCATAATATCTCAGCTTACAGAGCTGTATTGCAATTTCGTGAATCTTCACCGTAGTGCGCAGCCAACCTTATGCCATTAAAACGGTAAGACATTTTAATTTAGAAAATCGATTGCCTAATGAAGTTAATTCTGAATATGATTTCGTGCGGGAGATGGTTTATGCGGCTCAGAAGTGGTTATTTTGTCACGAAATCTAAAGACCGCCCAGGTTCGCTTTGGTTTATACATATATTTTAATTAATTAGTTCTTTTCATTGCAAATGAAAACAAGTAAGAAAGTATAGTCGGTCAAGCCCGACCATATGATACCCTACACCACAGTATTAAAAAACACATCATGCCTATATGTCCATATAAATATGGATTTATCTATGTTTATAAAAGTCATTAAAATCGGTTAAAAAGTGATATGAGGCAGAAATCGCCCCCTACCTCCCCTTGTGGTCCTATTTTTGAAAAACTGAATAGCTTATGTGTCCATATAGATATGGATCTATCTATGTTTTGAATTTCATTAAAATCGCTTTGAGAGTCAGAAATTGGCCCTATCTCCCCTCGTGGTCCTATTTTTTAAAAAATGAATCCCTTTTGTGTACATAAAGATATGGTTCTATGTATGTTTTAAATTTCATTAAAATCGGTTTGTTAGTTTCTAAGAGGAAGAAATTTCCCCCTATCTTCCCTCGAGGTCCTACAATTTGGTCCATTTTCAATAGGCTTGGTCCTTGTGCCAATAAGAACCTATGTCCCAAATTTTATCAAATTATCTCCAAAATTGCAAACTGCACTTTGCGCACAAGGTTACATGGACAGCCAGCCAGCCAGCCTGCCAGCCAGCCTGCAAGCCAGCCGGACGGACGGACATCGTTAGTTCGACTCAGAAAATGATTCTGAGTCGATCGGTATACTTTAAGGCATTACACACACCAGCACAAATGCATTATACCCTCTCCGCTTTGTGGTGTGGGTATAAAAATAAATGCAGGATTATTCGAATTTACTAATCTGAAACATCTAGCAAGTTCCTAAACCTTCACTGCAGTGCTTAACCAACCATATGATATTTAAACGGTTACAACTTGTAGGCATTACGAATATTTCGTTAGCACAATAATTTTTAAATTTTTTTGCAGCATTAGCCAATCGATGGCCCACTGAAGTATTTTCTAAATTGGTTTGATTAGTTTTAACGTGCGAGAGACGATTTACGCAGTTCAGAAAAGGTACTCTTGATATGGAAGACAAAGACCACCCAGCAGCCGTATTCTGTAATACGCTTAGCTAAAGCTAAATCTTGATCGCTAAAATGCTTTAGAGAATACAAAATTTAAACATTTTAGCAAATACATTGAAAGCTAAAATTGCGGCGAACTAATTTTTCATGGCATTGCCAAATCTAGCAATGCACGTTGCATTCGTAGCTAAAAATCGCTAAATAAACTTCATAGATTTTTTTTGTATCGGATGTAAGTGGATGGGACATTGAGACGCAGTCACGGTCAACATTTGCATGAAATTATCTTCAAACATTAAATTATATGGACCGTACTATCGATTCATATATAGATTTCATGCATTTTTCTGAATTTTATGTTTTTTTTTTAACTTTCCTATAGTTCTTAAAAAATCACCCATTATTAGAAATAGGCTATGCATTCCTGGCTTTAAACTTAATTGAAATAATACCAAAATATTTAAAAACTTTATTATTTTTCGTCTTTAGTTGTAAATTTGAATAGTAACTTACACAACTCACTTCAAAATTCCTTTCAAAAAATGTATCAAACATTAAAACTTTGCTTCAAACTATTTGAAAGCTTATAATTCATATTAATGGTTATTTATTCCTTCACTTCAAACAAATAACTGTCGATATTGATATCTATGGCTTGACAGCTGAGATTGTCAAACTGGGTTGATATGTTCAGTAAGGTTCAGTAAGGTCATCTGAATCGGTTAACGCTAGAACATTTCACAAAAAAAAAAAAATCTTTTCGCGAAGTTCATAGAGCACTTTGTCCATTTTACGAAGCTTATTTCCAGTTTAAAGACTACGTCAATAACCAAAATTGCCGTATTTAGAGCAAACACAATCCTTTAACGGTTAACGAATCACCCTCACAACCGATATTCGACTGTATGGTGTAACACGCTCTTTCGAAATTAGCAAGGAGCTGCCGTTAGGCTGAGTACGAGCGCTATTGAGCCAACCGGGCTGAATTTTTGTTTCCAAAACTTATTTAGCTAAACATCAACGACAATTAAATTGCAAGACAGCACAACTTGCGATTTGTTCAAAATCAATTTGGTGACAACTTTATTTCCCAAAGTGTTCGCATTCACTGGCCCCCCTCGTTCGTGCGATTTAATGCCTCTGCATTACTTTTTATGGAGCTATGTTAAGTAACTGCTTTAAGCCGACAAACCAGCAACTCTTGAATTATTGAAAACCAATGTTGAAGCCACCATTAACGCCATACGGCCATATTGAATAATCGAATGGACCAAGTAACTCGTAGCCGCGGCAGACATATGCCGGAAATCATATTTAAAAAATAAATGCCATGAAATTATCTACCAGATGATAATAAAAAAAATGGCATACCAACAATATTTTTGTCTTGTATTATCATTCTAAGTTATCATGCAGATAAAAAACAACCTGTAATAGCTTTTTTTGTTATGGCAATTTGTACTGGTAGGGCTGTGATTGACCGTAGGTCTAATATAAACCCCCTTCTAAAAATCGCTTTAATACGAACAAAACTCATATAGATGTTGATATTTAAATAATATTCGGCACAAAGAACTGGTATATTAATCTTATGGCCAATTTTCAAGATTGATATTAAAACACATTTATTTTTAAAATCGTTTTAAATACAAAATTCTCTTCTTCACTAAAAACTTAAGTGAAACTTAAGTCACCGATGTGGTACACTTAATTTCAACTTAAGTTTCCATTGAAATATTTTAGCAAGGTGGCCTCAATATCACAACAATACAACAACAACAGGCAAAGCATTAACAGTCAGCTGTTTTCTCAGCCCACCTTGTAAATAAATACACTTTTTTATATATTTTTTTTTGTATTTAGTAGTGCTACCATACTTTTATCTTAATTAAATAAGACTTTTCAAATAAAACTCAAAAAACCAATCTTTTTTAAATACGATTTAAGTTTGTTATGAAAATTAACTTAATATTGATTTAAATACTATCCTGAAAATTGGGCATTAATCTCAAAAATTGGCCATGGTCCCAAATGGGCTTTGTCGTTATAAACTGTGGTGAAGGATGTCAAACGGTCGGACTTGACCGACTATACTTTCATACTAGTTCAATTTTCTTATATTTATTAAAAACCCATGTTTAAGGTTTCAACTATTTCGGAAAGCTTCAAACATCTTTTAAAAGAATTAAACCTTCTTCAAAAATTTTTATTTAACGTTAAACAACAACTCATTTTCTTTTGAAATCTTTGGAGTATGATTTGTTTGCACTTAAATTATTAATCCGAACCACTTTGAAGCTTTATTTCAAACATTAGGGTTAGGCTTCCAAATTTGTTCGCAACCTATTATAAAAAAGTTATATTACAGAGCACTTCAAATAATAATTTACATCAAAACCGCTTTGAATATTAATTTTTAAACTTTTTAAACTATTTTAGAAAGCTTTCAACTTTATTTTAGCTTTCTTAAAACGTAAACTATTTGACCAAACATAATTTGAACATCAACTTAAGGTTTTTAATAACTTAAAAAGGTTTTAAACTTTATTAGAACTTTATTTAAATTAACTTATCCCCTCTACACACTTCTGTTTTATGCAAAAAACCTCCTCCTTCAAACACCCACATTTTCCACTTCTTTAATTTTCTTTTAAATTTCACAATAATTTGTCTATATTTACAACATTTTTTAAACCTTAAATAAATTTTTTGTTTTATTTTTTAGTAAAATTAAAAAAACCCCCCTTAAATCCTACAAGAATCTATCTTCAAGCAAACATGTTGCAAGTGGAAGAATAACAAAAGACAAATTTATTTGTAACCATTGGGCCATAATAATGTTTTAGCATTTTTTATAACTGTAATATATGTATTCTTGCTAAAGTTATTTCTATAGTCCTTTTTTTGTTGTTGTTGCTATATCTTGTATATGTTGTATTACTTAACTGCAGATAATATTTTTTAAAATCAAATGACTATGACCAGCAAACTATTACAGATATAAATGGATTTCTAGTTACAATTTACATCAATATGGGAAAAACAACTTGTCTTTTTATGTTTGTAGTTTTAAATACACACATGTTTAAATAAATCCACATGTGCATACACATTCGTACGTTTGTATTGATGACTATGTATCCTTTTTGCTCTTTTATCCTTACCTACTGACCACATCTGTATCTCGTAATTTAATACTCAAACTAACAGTTTTTTTTTATTTAACTCAAGAAAATATCATATAAAATTCATTTGATAATCCCAAGGATAAAACGTGTCTGTGTGTTTGTAGCATAATTTCAAATTCACAACAGGAAACGGAAATTCATGTTGTAAATTATATATTTTATTTTGCATAGATATTTGCAGATTAATAACGTAAAGAAAAATGGAGCTTGTAGGATTTGAAGTAAATTTTTTAAAGGGATTTGCATAAAGGAGAAGTTTGATGAGAGTTTAAAGAGGCAAGATTAGTTAGAGTGAAAATATTTTGAAAAGTTTTTGAAAGAAACACATACTATTTTCAGTAGTTTGCATTGAATTAAAACTTGTTGTTTGAAGCAACATAAAGATGGTAAAAGCAGCAGGATGAAGTCTGAATCAAGTTAAAATTATCATTGTTTAATTTTTGATTGTGAAAAAAAAAATTAAATTTGTATTAATTAAAAATATAACTTTATTTTTTCAGGAGTTGGTTATTACTTACAGCAAGTTGTAAGCAACACGAAGATGTATGGAAGGAACACGAAAAATCTTAAAGCTGTTTTAATTCAGGTTTACTTTGTTATCAATTAATAAGTCTGTGTTCATACGGCTCTTGTCTTATTGACATGATTGCTACTTTATAGGCGAGAGGGACGGGGGGAAAAGAAACGAGTACACAGATGCATGTTTACGTTTTGCTTTTTCATTCTTTGTTTACTTTTGCTATTGTTTTCAATATCAAAAAAGCACATGTCGTCAACATGGTATGAATCATTTGAACGCCAATTCATGTTCAAAGAAGAAAAAGCCAATAAGACATTAGCCGTATGAACTCAGACTTAGTTTTAAAAACCAATTAGTTCTATTTTTTTTAAATGTTCGAAGTAAGCTTTATCCTCAAACTTGTTTGAACCAACAAAAAAAGTTTTAAGCATTAAAAAAAATTATGGTTCATTAAATCATCTTATTTAAAAAAAAACATCTCTGATAAATTTGTCGCTTTAAAAAAGTTTGCCTAAACTAGTTTGAAGCAACTTAAATAAGTTTGAAGTAACATAAAGTAGAAGTTCGAAATTATTCAAAATGAAGATAAACTTTCTACAAATACCGTTTGACTTTACTTGGCAGCACAGTGAAGCCTAATGGTGGTTCCATGAGAATGTTGACTTCCGAATACAAAATAACCGTTATGCATAATATTCAAAAGATTTGGATAGCAAACGCTAACACCAATTTACAATGCATGTGTCAAGTCAATCCTTTTGCAGGGTTGCATAAAAAACATGGCTCGTCAACACGACAATCGAACTTTAATTGAGAATCTTTTAATACTGATGTTTACGATACATAGAGAAAAACCGGTAGTCGCGTGTAATTACTCACATTCAATTGCTTGATCTCGCAGTTTAAAAGGACAACAACACGCAAATCAAACAAACAAAAAACCCATGGTTAAGCAACACTTTAAGAAAACCGAACAACGAAATTTGCCCAGAGACGCTGGAATGGAACGCGCAGTGATTTAGCTGACGCGATAGACCGAAAACAACATACATACATGAAGACAAACAATTTCTAGACATTCAATGAAAAATAAGAGCGAGCTCAGACTTATAGCCGTCACCAATGGAGATTATATGGGCACAGCCTATGTTCTTGGAGACATTTGCTGAATACACACCCAGTAAAAAAAAATTGTTTTTTAAAGCACTTAAGAGAAAAAGCGCATAATCGAGCGCTTCAAAAAGAGAGCTCTTATGCAGCAGTAAATGATAAAGAATGGAATTTAATTAATATATTAATATAGCACTTCAGGAGTGCTTTGTTTGCATGTCAAAAGAAGCGCTTATTGTCAGCAGAAAATAGTCCTCCAAACCGGGAACAACCCATACAAAAATCAGGCATCGCATCAGCAGGTTTGAAGCAATGGTATGAATTCATACATAAAACCTGCTCCTTTTGGAGCACATTTTTTACTGGGCATGTACATACTTATAAGTATTATTCCAATAAAACTTTTTTGTTTGAAAATTTTTTTCTTTAGATTGAAATTGATGAAATTAAAGACAACCCAAATCAGTTCGAAGAACACCCAGGAAGTTGTAGACCACAGAAAAGTGATTGAAGATGTTTAAAGTCGCAAGGAAGTTTCAAGCCACAGAACGATGATTGAAGCTGGCAAGAACCGTATTAAACTCTTCTAAACTCTTTTTTCGAAATAAATAACTTGTCTGGAAAACTTTACTGCAATGCAATAAAAATTTGAAGCAACACGAAGGAGTTTGAAGCGGCCGAAAGAAGTCGTAGTACATAGTACTAAATGTTCGAAGTCGTAAATTATTTCATTCGAATCGAAATACGTGAAAACCCCTCAGATTCATAAAGAAATTTGAGGCACCTAAAAACTAGTTGGAATCAAAATAAAAATGTTTGATGCTTTTCAAATGTGGTGGTTTTTTTTAGCAAAAAATTATTTTAACTTGCAATATAAAAGACATTGAATGAACTTTTGAAATCAAACCAAATCCATCGTTAAGAACTTCATTACTTACCACTTAATAAATTTAACACTTTCTTAAAAGATTTAATCGTCTGCAACGCATCATGAATTCTAGAAATTTACACGACATTTTATATTTAAAGAAAATTCCCATATATTAATTTTAAAACAAATTTAATTTTTATGTATGCATTAAAAATATCGTGTATGGTTTTCATTCACATATAATGATTATGCCGTGATTTTATTCCATTTTTTTTTTTATATAAAAACCTGTAATATACCTTGCATAATTTATAGACCAACAATCAGCAACATTGGTTTTTATGAGCTACCAAAACTCATGTTCATAATCACCTTACGAAAAAAAAAGAAATTAATAGTTATGAGTCGGAAAAGAAAAAGTTCACAAAACAAAAAAAAAAAACAAAAAATTATCAACACAAAATAAGGCCAATAGGAAATAAAGAGAAAGGAATGGAAACTTAAATAACATGTATAGGAAAATAAGTTCGATGCAACTAAATATAGTTTAAGCAGCAAAGAAATTACATAGTTAGAAAGATGTTTGAAGCGAAAATTTTTAAATTCAAATTTTTTTTTTTTGTTTAAAGTGAAATCGGTTCGAAGTGGATTATACTTTAAAGGAGTTTGAAAAAATTTTTTCATGTTTGAAACGACAATACTAACTAAAAGCTCTATAAATAATAAAGTTTGATGAAGAAAAAAGAAGTTTGAAGTAGTTTTTGCTGTTGACTGTTCTTAGCGTTACCGCCAATTAATGAAGTTTTAAGTAATTTTATTAATGTTTGACTAGATGACCCGTGCGAATATTTCGCACCGTTAGTTGTCATTTTTGTAACATAAAATAAAAATAATTAATAGAAATATTAGTAACTTCAATACACTTTAAAATATAATTTTTAGCAATGAAAATATTAATTTTTCAATTTCTAATAATTTTTCGTCATTAGTGTTAGAAATAAGCTTTAAAATGAGATATCATTCATTAAATTTGATGCGGTGGTATGGGAGATATTTGCAACCAACAAAAAAAAGTGCTTTAGAAATAATATATATGATGGCTTAAAACATTCAAAATATCCTCTAAGGAGGTTTGAAGCAAATTTTTCATATTTGAAGTAAAACACTAGAAGTTTTATTAACATTTTATGAGGTTTAATGTTAAAGGTTTGAAGCATTTTTAGTTAAGTTTGGAACTTGTGCATACAAAACAAATAAAAAACTAAAAGTTTGAAAAAATTTTATTAGTGATGGAGGTTTCTTTAATATAGACTTTTTAAATAAGCAGTTCTAGAAAGACTTTAAAAATATTTAAAATAATAAATTCAACGTTTTAGGCAATTTTAGTAAAGTTCGAAGTCCTGGAAAAAATTATTAAGGTTAAGCAATTAAAAAAACAATGTAAATTAAGAAGTTCGAACAGGTTTGAAATGAAGATTGAAGCGGATTGTAGTATTTCTTTTTTCCAGAAAGCTAAAAAAAGAGGGATACAACCGAGTTATAAGTTCATTGGAATAAGTTAAAATGATGTTCACAACTCTGGAAAAAATATTCTAAACTTGTTAGAAAAATTATAACAATTTTTATAAAACTAGAAGGTAATTCAAAAAAACAATCCCAGCACGTGTATAAATAAAGAAGTACGTACAAGTTTAAACAGGTTTGAAATGAAGTTTGAAGAGGATTGTAGGATTTCTTTTTTTTTAGAAAGCTATTAAAGAAGGATAAAACTTAGTTATAAGTTCATTGGAATAAGTTAAATTGAAGTTCAACAGCCCAATTGTGAATAAAAATTCCCCGGGAGTTTTCTCCCTTCTTCCATATTTCCTATGTAAATTCTATTGCAAAAATGAAAAAAGGGAAAAAACTCCCGAGAAATTTGTATTCTTAATTGGGCTGCAAATATCTGGAAAAAATATTCCAAACTTGTTAGAAAAATTACAACAATTTTTATAAAATTAGAAGGGAATTTGAAAACAACAAGCTAAGCACCTAAAAACCCCAGTACAAGTATAAATAAAAAACTACGTGCAAGTTCGAACTCAAGTTTGAAATGACTTGTTCGATACTTTTTAAAAAGTTAAGAAAAGATTAATGAAATTCGAAAGTTTTAACAAATTTTAATTAATTTTGAACGAAAAGAAAAATCTTTTTGTTTGTGCGAAAACTTGTAAGAAATTAGGGAAGTTAGAAGAAAATAAATTGAAGTTCGAATGGACTTGGTGTAGTAACTAATGTAATAAGAAGAAATGGAAAAGACCGGTCAAGTTTCAATAGATGGTTGCACGATTATTTTCTAAAGTGGAATACACCAAAGAAATTCAGGATTATTAATTGATAAGCCAGTAAGAAAAATAATCCGGGGCAGACAAACTAAGAAAAGTTTCCATAGGACTATTAGTACAACTTTTAGTAGGAAAATGAAGGCTTTAGTTTCAATCTAATTTAATCTAAACAAGAATATGTGGCTACTATTCAATACTAAAGAATAAAAAAATAAGTTTGGAGAGTTTTGATTGAACCTTTGCAAAGATAAGTAATCGTAGTTTAGAGAAGTTTGAAGTTTAAGTCTAATGTTGTATCTTCTAAAACAAGTTTGAATAAAAAATCTAGAAATTGGTCTTAAGGCAAATTTAGGACGACTTAAACAAAACTAAATAAGGTTTAAGGATCCTTTAATGCAAACTAAGGACTTGATAGTTTAATGCAACTTCTAAGGAATCTGAGGCAACATTTAAGTCGTGTAATTGGTATAATAACAAGTTTGAATCAAACTTTACTTTGTTTGATTGGTTTTTAAGCTGGATAATTTTGTTTTCTTATTGCTAATTTTCCTATCAACCCCTTTACCTTTTAATAATTTTTATAACTTATTTAAAAATAAAAACTAAGGTCCTTTGCCTGGATGGTACAATAAAAATATGCTTGTTAAGCGTGGCGTGTTTAGTACATTTAAATTGTTTAAAACCATATAAAAACGTTCATGAATATTAGATGGCTTGTTGTGTTATTTTCTTTTTCCATTCCTTTTTCTTCTTTATTTTGCTGTTGTGTGCAAAACCACAATATTATTAGCAAAGGCAGAAGAAAACACGAAAATGAAATTTCGTTTAATACATATTTTAAACTACCAAACCAAATAGTATTTGTTAAGATATTGAAGGAAAAACTAAGCATAAGTATGGGGGCGCGAAAAATGTGATTCACATACATATAAGCGGTTTATATATATTCATATATGTATATGGGGTATTCCATTTCACTAAGGTTAAGTTGTTTTAGAAGTTTTAAGGAAAATAAATTTAGAACTTCCTTAAGAACGAAAATAAATCGGATATTTAGTTCTTTTATTTTTTTTACAAAGTTGTCTTCTTTTTATTGATTTCCCCTTACGTTATAATTAATCGTAACTAAGATATTGCACTGAAATAAATTAAGCATTTGGAAATAATTTTTTATTTAAGTAAAGAATAGTAATAAATGGCAAATAGTTTGAGGAAATACGAAAAACTTACATTTTAGTACTAAATATCGGATATTCAATTATTTGACGATTTTACTTTAAAATTCCAGGATTTTGTTAAGCGATTTCTTGAATTTAAATGTTTTCCACCTTTAGCTGGAACATCCCAAAATAGATTTTTAAAATATATTGCCAAGAATTTTTGAGGTAAAAACACTCTAACAGCCTGTTCCACAATGTCGAACGCTATCCCCCGCTTGCATTTTCGACAACAAACAGCTGATTTAATTTTCAGCCTCACGAGTGGATCGACAACACAAGCGAACGATAACGTAATAGTTTTCATACAAACTGGGGATCCTCTCAGAAATATTATGCGCTCGCAAATGTCTAAATCAGTCACTTGTGTTGTGGTTGTCAACGAAGGCATTTTATTTAAATGTTACTTTAAACACCAACACTAAATATTTTTTTATGTAAAATAATAGTTTTTTAAAACAACACCACTAAACAAATTTTATTGTTCTATAAAATATTTTTTACAAAATTCTATTGCTCTTTTTTGTGTACCGTTTTGTTGGCATGTGTAGCAAATCAAGTAACACAGAGCTGTATTTCAAGCGTTTACGTTTACGTTTTACGTTGGAAACGTAAAATCTGACGGACGATAAATCGATAGTAAGTGGGGCACCTTTGAAAATGATAATAATTGACTTGATGTCGCACGCTTAAGTGGTCGATAGAAAGCAACTCATACGAGGTATTCCATAGAGATATAACAGGAAAGGTTTTTTTGGAATTTCTGTTATGTTTAGTGTATTAAAAAACAAAGTAAGGAGCACTTTGAACTTTAAATTTTCTTAATTTAACTTGTGTTTTAAAAACATAAATTTTTTTTTTTTTATCCATGGAAATCTCCATATAAATTTACAAATATTAACAAAAAAAAAAAATGCTTAACGAATTTATTTTTCTTTCTTACTATATAAAAAAAATCTCACACACTTACACTCGTACAATTGCCATCATTTACAGTTTGGAATACGAGGTCCTTTTACTAACAGCGAACATTAAAGAATAGCAGCGTTTAAAGAAGCCCCTTAACAGCTTTTTTATTTTTATGGATATTGTTGTCTGGTGTAAAAAAGAAAATTGGCTGGAATAAGAAAATTCCAACACACCGAAAACTCTCTACAATATTAGAATTGAACTGCCTTTTTAAATACCTCAACATTTTTATACGACCCACCACCAAACAGTGGCATGTAACTCCTGGGTAAACTGCAGCTTTGTAAAGCGGATTTTTTTTCCTCGATGCAGAAAGAAAACAAAGCCAATAAACGGTAATTTGTTAGACCATTTACAAAGAATTTACTTTCACGGTATTTTAGCGCTGCAAACAAGCCAATTTTACATGAATTTTTTATAAATAAAATTAAACGTTTTTAGTAGAAGTTGATTGCATAAAGTATGAAGCTTTATACCTTCTCCTCCCACTCCTGCTCGTTAGTTCGTTCCATCACGTATAAGCTGAATAATATGAAGTACAAAAAAAAAAAGATGAAAGGATGCGCTGGTAAGAGGCAACCTCAAAGGCTGTTTGTGTTTGTATAAAAAAGTAATGAACCTTTTTTATATTTATAAAGCACAAAAGTTTTCAGAAAAAAAAAATATTGAACAAATAAAGTCAATTGTGGAAACTTAAGTTTTTTTTTCGTAACAGGTCTCAAAGGCAGCTTAAAATACACAACAATTTTAGTTGCAACCTCAAACAAAGTTAAAGTTTTATACACTAGCTGGTTAGGTTTGAAACAAGACAACAACAGCAAATATAAAGATATTAAGTAATTTGTTATTACTTTTAGTATTTTTAAAACAATGTAAGAAAATATAAACAAATTAAAAGTAGCTCAAATTACGTTTGATGCAACCAAAAGAAGTTTGATGTAGTTGACCAAAGCAATTGAAGTGTAAAAGAAATACTTTTTATAGGTATTTAAAATTTAATTAAATAAAAAGTTTAAGAAAATCCAAATGGTATTCTGAACCTGTTTAAGTCATATTTTCCAGGTTTGAGGCCATCAAGTGAAGTTTGAAATTGTAAAATATAAGCGTTTAAAAAACTGCAGTCAAAGTAAAAAACTGTAATTTCTTCCACTTCTACATTTGTTATTGGCAAAAAAAAAACAAAAATGGTTTCTTTAACTTCTGATTCATTAAATGTAAACTGTCAGTCGCTGTCTTTCCAACTTAAAAAGCGAAAAGTTTTACAAAAATTTTCGTTTTTTTTTCGACAGTTTTTGGTTTCGACTGCAGTTTTTTAAACCCTAAAAAATATGTTATAAAAAAAAAACACAATAATTTTAAAACAAGAACATGAAACACTAATGCGGTTTAAAAAAAAATATAAATAAAAAAAGTATTTTTTAACTGCAAAGTTTGATACAACATTTTTCAGTTTGATGTGGTTTGTATTAGTAGCTTAAGTGTCAACAGAAAAATTGACACGATTAATGTAGCACATATAAAGTTTGATTCTTTAAGGGTAAAGACATTTATTTTCTAAAGTTGTTTAAGGTTCAGTATCCATGTTCGATGCAATGAAGAGAAGCTTGAAAAATTCAATAGATTTAAACTAAGTTTTATCAAAAAAGAGAAAAAGAATATGAAACTTTAATAAGTTTTCAAAATAAAACAAAAATATATAAACACAATTAAAATAGTTTTAATAATGTTGGATACAACAAGTTTGAAAAGGTTTGTTGGAAAAAGTCTTTTAAGAAAAGCAACTAAGGTTAAATTAAATTAGCACATCATCGCTTTAGAAATGTTTGAACCTATAAAGAGAATCTAAAAGATTTTTTAAAACAGTATTAAGCTAAATTTCGATATTTGATACAACCAACTCAAGTTTGAAATAGAATATAATAAAAGCTCAGAGATACAAAAATGTTAAAAAAAAAGTATTGAAAGTTTTTTTAAATTCATTTAGGTTAAAAAAACAAATAAAAAGTACTTTTAAGCAAGTTTTATAAACCAAAGGTAAGTTTGAAGTGACAATTAAAGTTTGTGGGAGCAGAAAATTAAAAAAAATTTTTTTACAAAAAATACAGTTAAAAGAATGTTTAAAACTTTGCAGAACAAGACAATTATAATTTAAACTCACTTAGAAATCAACTCTGAGCTCGAGAAGTACCAAATGAAGTTTGACGCAAACTTAAAAATGCTTGAAACATGGTAAAGTTAATAGTCTGAAGTAGTTTGAAGCTAAGAGCAAAAGTTTGATAAAAAAACTGACTGAAGAGAAACAAGTTTTACAAAAAATTTTATTTAAAATTGATAAGTTGAAACAAATTTTAAAACAATTAAAGAAATTTAAAAATTTTAGTGGCAAGTTTACATTGTTTGAGAAAACTTCGCTTACGTTTGAAGGTTTGATAATTAGGGTATTCATTTGATCGGGCTTTTGCTTTAATCGGTTAATCGCTCGATTAATTAATTGAGGTTAATAATCGGTTAACTTTTTTATTGATCGGTTAACCGGTTAATAAGGTTTTTTGTATAAATTAAGTAATTTCAATAAAAAAAATTATTTATTATTGGGAGTTTCCCAGCAAAAACTTTACTTGCCTGGTAAGTTAGCAAATAATGTTGGAGAAAATAAACACTACTTATTTTTCGGCTGAATAACTACATATTTTTGTTCGAGGTGTCCAAAGAATTCAGTACTTACAAAATACACTTGCTAGAAGTCAAAAAATTCCTAGTTATTATTTAACTACTAGTAAGTTGAATTGTAAGTACTTACACACTTACCAGAAGCCAAAAAAACACTAGTTAATAGACCTAATAAGTAGTTATTGAGTACGTTACCAGTAAGCAAATATTCAGTAGTGAAAATAACAGAAGTAATAAGTAGTTGCTGAGGTCATTACTAGTAAGTACTTATTGAAGTTTTCAGAATAATGACAATTGTAATGACAACTACTTACCAGGTAATGTATGAAATAACTACCACCTATTACAAAAAATCAAAAAGTTTTTCCTGGGTTATTAGTAAAAAAAACAATTACTTAACAATTTTGGAACTAAAACGAGCAAACAAAAATATAATTAATCACCCCTATTATGAAAGTCGACATCGACACAAGTCGACGGCACCTGAACATTAATGGTATTTTTTGAGTCGTTGTTGACAATAATCGACTACTTTCGACAGTCAAGTGATATTTTCTAAGGCGCTTTTATGTCGACGTCGAGTAGTATTGTCTCCGTTTTAGTCGACAGGAAATTTTGCGACGACTCAAATGAAAGTTAAAGAAATTTTAAAAGAAATGTTAACATATTTATTGAATACGTTTGAAATAAAAAATGCAAATTTAAAAGAAGTTATGGGCACAAATTTTATTAGTACATTTAACGCGAAAATTCGGAAACATTTGCAAAAATAGCGAAATTTCGCGAACATTTTTAATATATAACGAAAGCCCTAAAACTATAAGAAATGGCAAAAATTTTGCTAAAATTGCAAAATTAGCGGAAATTCGCAAAAAATTGCTACATGATAGCAAAGTCTAATATTTATTAAAAATCGTTAAAGCTGTAAAGAATCAGAAAACTTTTAGGAAAAAATCGCTTAAATAAGCAAAAATTGCAAACTTTGAAACAAACCCTTAAATTGGTTTGAAATCGCTAAATCGGCTAAAAAAACAAAATGTCGGGAAATTACAAAAAAATTATGTAAAAACAGCGAAAATTCGCGAAAATTTTTAATATATCAAACAAGCCATAAAATTGATTAATAATTGATTAAAAGTCCCTTAAAATGAAAAAAAAAAAAAACAATTGGAGATGGGACACAACATTCTTATAAAATACCAAATTAACGTCGAAGTGATGTAGTTGTCGCCTTGATGTGACAACAATTAAAAATTAATGTCGACGTCGACAACGCCTTACATAATAGGGGTGAATAACTATGTTAAACATATTTTTTAATTAATAAACTGTGATATCATATTATGAACTACTTCAATAGTTTAAAGAGATATAATTTGGTTTAAATATTTAGGATTTGAGCGATTCTTTTCTTTTGTTTTGATAAAACTTGACTTGAAAAAAATTCTTACACTAATCGTAGATGTTAGAGAACTCAACAGCAACCCATAATACAGAATACCTACTTTCCCACGACAATCGGTTTTTCGCACTGGAACTTCTCGGAGCCCTCAGAGGACTTCGACCAAGGATTGTCACCTCAGCTAAACCCCAAACACATGTCGCGCTGCTACAACAGCAACAACAGAATATCTTAGTTATCAGTGATTTTCCTGGTTATGTCTAAACATATAGTAACAAATCTGTTGTTGTGTTACTATCAAGAGTTTATTCTATTGTCAGGTCATTATCTAACTCATCCTGACAAAGCTCAGCACCGAAAATTCTACAAAAAAGTTTATTTTCGAATTCCTTATGTACTGTTTTTTAGCTGTATTTTAAGAATATATTGTATGAAAAAATATTTCTAAACACAACTTTTTTTGAACTTTGGTGACTTTTTTGGTGAACTTCTTTAAGATAACATTGTACAATTCTACATAGTTGCATTGTAGAATGCATTTAAAAAAGCGAGTTGCTTTGCAACTGATGTTTTAGAACTCGCCCATTATTAAAAACACAAAAAATTATGGTTTAATTCTACAAAAAATTCAAAACTGTATACCATCGGTTAATCGACTGAAATTAACCGGTTTAATCGTTAATCGAAAAAAGCCAATTTTAAATTAACCGATTAGTTAATCGGGTAGTAATTAATCGGTTAACCGAATGAATGCCCTATTGATTATATTATACATACTTAAATAGGGTTTGAAGGTTTAAACTAATTTTAAAAAAATCTTAGTTCCTTTGTCATAATCAGCGTTGCCACAACCAAAAAAATTTTGTAACCAAAATATTAAAATAAAGTAACCAACATTATTTTGTATCAAAAGTACACTATTTAATTCGCACTTCAGTTTAAAATTATGTCTAAAGAAGAAAATGTTTTTTATTTTTAATCTTGTAGACTCATAAACATCTGGGCCGATTTTTATAAAGTGGAGGTGGCTACTCCTATACAAAGTTAACACTACTTATTTACGGCAATTTTAAAAGCTTGATGAGATAGAGCTTTCAACCCTTTTTAAAACCTTTTCTTTAGCTTCACTTCGGAAAATTAAATCTTGTAACGTTCATTTAACCGCCTTATACTCAATGCAGATGGATGAAACTTTGCAGGCATACATATTCCCGATGACAATACACGAAGACATGGGCGTAGCCAGGATAAAATCTAGATGGGCGGGCAAAATTTTTTAAAACCTTTTCTTTAGCTTCACTTCGGAAAATCAAATCTTGTAACGTTAATTTTTATTAAATGTTCTTTTTAAAGAAAAGCGTTTCTTAAAAAAATTTTTTTTAAATGTTCTTATTTTATAAAGAGCTCCTTCAAGAAAATCTTTTAACGTCTTGCTGTGTGTTCTAGTATCAAAGTACGAAATTGAGCAAAATTATGCGGTAGATCATTTATACATATATGGTGGGATCGGAAGGCTCTTTGACCGTATCGTTTATTTAGAAAAATGTTTCAGTTAGACCTGTGAAGCTTAAAAAGTAGCAGATAATGGCCATCTACACTTCAAAGTATATACCTTATATGGTTAAGTTGATATTCTGTTAAAGTTCAATCTTCTAAAAAATAATTTTTAAGTAGATCAAAAACGTATTGGTTTTAGATGCACATATGTATACGACACGCATTTTTTAAGGGTCGAAAAAGGGAAGCATGAAGTTCTTGTTCCAAAATAAAAAATTGGTTATTTTTGTGTTGAAAAAAAGTAACCAAAATCGAAAAAAGTACACAAGTACACATTGGAAAAAAAAGTAACCAAAATGGCAACGCTGAACGTAATGCCAGGTAGTTTGGAATTAAAGGATGACACAACAACAAAAAATATATTTCAAGCTTAGGTTTGATGCTACTTGTTAACAATTAAAGTTAATGTTAAATGTTTTACGAAAACCTTGTACAATATTAAGCAACATTTGAAAACATTTTTTTTTTAATTTGGGTCAATAAACCATTTAGTTTAAATAATAAGTCTTATTCCATGTCCAAAAGCTTGCGACATAATTTGTCTTGTAAATGTGTATACTCAAAAATTGCTCTAATTTCGCCTTTCTTTTGTAACTTGTTAAGCAGCCGCTCTCTTAAGAAATAATTAGTATAATACAAAATATGTTGAAGAATTTTTGTGATAATTAAATAGTTAAAAGTTTTTCGTAGGTCTTTTCAAAGTCTTAGTAGGCACGCCCTCTTGCATAATTTAAGTAAAATAAAAATCTTAAGTTTATTGCTTCAAATTAATTGCACGAAAAACAAGGAAAAATAAAAATAAAAAGAATTGCTAAGAAAATGAAAAAGTAATAACTTAATAAAGCTTCAAGAAATGAGAAAGATAATCAAGCAAAAAAAAAATTTACAAAATTTTATATTAAAATAATTATCCCTTAAAAATGTTAGAAGTTTGAAGCCACACTGAGTATTTTGAAGCAGTGATGCCAGCTCTGCGCATACTAAACGCGTAAAGACATATGAATAACAGGCTAAAAAGAGCTAAACGTATAAAAGAACGTTTCGAGTAAATTTTAATTTCATTTTTTTCAAAAAATCGCATAAAAGGGATAAAATGTATCTACTTCTACTTAGTCTGGGTTCACACTATGAAAGTTTTCTTTCATAGTGTGAAAAATGTTTGTATGTTTGTTTGTTTGTTGGCTTATAGACTCCTAAACTACCGATCCGATTTTCCTGAAATTTTTACAGTAACATCACGTGAGCCCTAAAAATAAAATAGGCTACTTATTTTTTCGATAGGGCGGGGAATTGGTACCCCCATTGTACGCCAATATTAAATATCGCATATCTTAAGAGCCGCTGCACGCATTTTGTTGAACTTTTGGTGGTAGCCCCAAAATTGAAATAAAATAGCAGCGGGGGAAGTTTTTCCCCCCATAGAACGCCAATGTTTAATATCGCATATCTTAAGAACTGTTTTAGTGAGAATGTTCAAACTTTGTAGAAGTCACTCTTATGGCATACTACACTATTGAAAATAAAAATAAAGAGGGTAGGCACAAGGGGGAAATACCTCCCATAGGATGCATATATTAAATATCGCTCAACTGAAGAACTATTAAAGGGAGAGTCTTCAAACGTGCTTAAAGCTTCTGTTATGGTAAACTATAAATTTCGATATAAAAATGGGCGGGGTTGACAGAGGAGGAGCAGTACCGCTCATAGATAGAAATATTAATAAGAGCCGCTGCACGCATTTTGCTGAACTTTTGGTAGTAGGATCTTTTAAATCCCAAAATTGAAATAGAATAGCAGTTGGGGAAGTGGTTCCCCCCATAGGACGCCAATGTTTAATATCGCATATCTTAAGAACTGTTATAGTAAGAATGTTCAAACTTTGTAAAAGTCACGCTTATGGTATACTGCACTTTTGAAAATAAAAATAAAGCGGGTATGCGCAAGGGGAAAATACCTCCCATAGAATGCATATATTAAATATCTCTCAACTGAAGAAGTGGTTAAAGCAGTGTGGCGAAGCGCACCGGGTTAAGCTAGTTTTATATATTTATTTATAAAAAAATGTTTGAGTATGGAACCATTTTACATTCAATTCAATCAATGGTACGAGTTCCTACCACTGAAGTTTTAAGTAGGATATTCAACCTTTTAAAATTGACCAATGAAATTAACGGTTATTGGTCATTCTCGTTTTTATTCTATAAATCACTATTTGTATAATATTTTGACACTAAAAGTCCTATAAACTTTAGTGTTTTATTATGGATATATTAATTTATTTATAGCAAAACAATTAAGTTTATTTAAATGATTGTTACTAATAGCAAACTTATATATGGGCATTTCCATTTTGATGTGTCGTGATATTTGTACCACAAAATTAAAAAAAAATTAAATAAGGAAGTCAAATTTGTAAAAATGGTTTTTATATATACAAAGTAATGAAGTAGCACTATCTTCAGAACAGCAATCGACGCTAAGGATTTGCAGATATAAGAAAAATGTGCGCTGGCGTGACGTTAAAAAAACGGAAGTGGATTTTGGATTGCATTACAAAACTGAATAAGACTGCGATTTGTATAAAACTTTTTTTAAGTAAACTTTGGACATATATAGAGATTTATTTTTCAAGCTATAAAATTTAACAATCTTTGCTTGTTTTAAGGTACATATGAGCATTTTCAGCGAAAGGTCTACTTTTTTTAATGTAACGCCAGAATGCAAATTAGGTTGTATTTTAGGACCAAGTTGTTCAACCATTATTCCTTTTGTTACTTCTTGTAGAGCTAGTTGCGCTTTACTCCTAAATATAAAAAAGTAAACTATACATATACAATTTTTTGAGAAACAATTAAAATTACTTCTTGCGTTACGTTACAAAAAAGTAGACTTTTCGCTGGAACTGTCTATATGTCAAGACAAAAATTTTTTGATTTTAATTTATTTTGTTCTTATTTCGTAAAATTTTCTTAAATAAAAAAACACTTTGCTTTAATCAAGCCAAACATATATTAATCATAAGTAATTTTTGGCTTGGACGAGAATCATGGAACATTTTCTTGGTTCAAGCCTATTTAGTATATAATTCTTTCCATGTACGATGTTTTTATATTCGCAAGTTTTTTTAATTTTTAGGACAGCTTAGAGTGATAAATTGAAATAAAAGAAACTTTCTTAAATGCGTTTTTTGTAATTTTGTGCTAAAAAGTTTTTTTTTGCGTTTCAGGTTCTTTAAAAAAGACTACATTCATCCCGAAAATGGCCAAGTTGGCATCACTGACTTGAAGCGAATGCAAGAGATGAGATGAAACCCTGTTTTAAAGTTAAAACACCAACAACTCAGATGTCGACAGATTTATTGTTTTGTTCAATTAATGTGTATATTTTATTTAAGTTAAATTTTTGTTATCTTAAATAAGTATAACTTAAGATATTCCTATGAACAATAAGTATTGGGTTTAAAGCAATACAATTTAGTTTGAAACAGAAAATGCAAACATTTTGCAGTAAAAAATTATCAATTAAATTAGTTTGAATATTTTAAGATAAAAAACTTTTGAACTTACCTTTAAACAAAATTGTTAACTCATCGAAGATCTGAAAAAAGAAATAAAAAGTGGTTTGAATTAGTGGATGAATTATTTAAATTTAGAATTGAAACCTAAAACAAAGAGGATTGAAACTTAAACTATGATTTTAATAGAAAACATACTTTGAAACCGAATTATATGCAGTTTTATAAGGACTACATAACGAACGTTAAATCCTTGCAGGACATTGCACTCAATTTAGACTTAAAATTGGTTTAAATTGAACGTTTGATTGAATTGGTTTCATTTAGAATGCATAATGAATGAAACTGTTATCCTCATTTTATAAATAAAAACCATAACCTTATGAACACAATTGCACCGTATAAACGTAGCAGCGTAAGACGTTAATCGGTTGTCAAAAGACAAAAAAAAATAAACAAAGTTTTATACAAAGGACTACAAAAGCTGACAAAAACGTAATAGCGTATCTAAGTCGTACTTTGACTTACAACCATACCCAAATAAGAGCGGAAGGCGGAACGTTATCCTCGCCAAGTTCTTTCGCTGAAATGCCATACCTAAATAAAAGCGTCCACATCTATGCGTTCCGAACAATATTTTAGTGTGGAGAATAATGAATTACAGATGTAACAATTATACAAAATGGCAGCACAACTAGCAAACCACTTATGTATTTTGAATTGTTTTATGAAAGAGTGGTAAAGAAAATGGACGATCAAAGCAAAGTGATTTTATTATTTTTAGCAATATTATTTTTTTTATTTAATTATTCAGCAAAAAAAAAAAAAACAATCATTTCAACTTTTATGTACAAATTGAAAAAAAGTGGCAACTCAGTTCATTTGTTCTGAACAAAAATTTAAATTAAACCAATTCAAGAAAAAACTTGCCGAACAGAGTTATTTCTCTCAATATAAACTCAATATTAAAAAAAATTTTGTCCGGACAAAATATATTGTTCAGAACGCATAGGTGAATCGAGCTTTAATATAACATATCTGTGGTATTTGGACTAAACATCTTAAGTGAAATTTAAAAAGTAGAAAAAATTTTTGTTTGTCATACGAATTTGCATTCAAAAAACATTTTTGTTTACGTTTTCAAAATTTTGTATTACAAACGAAATATTTCATTAATTTTGGTTAATTTTCTTATTTAATAAAAATGATTTTTTCACCGAGTTTTTTTTTAAATTTTTTGCTATCTTTTTTCGACTTAAGATGACATAATAACTACTAGATTCACCTAAAAACAACTAAATTGCCATTATCTTTTACCAAAAGCGGCTTACTTCACTACTTAACGCACTGTCAGAATCGGATTTTATAATTGCAAAGCGTTGCCACCGCGATATTTCGGTATGCGCATGAGAACTTTTGATAGATAGAAAACGCTCTTATTTGGGTATGACTGTTAGATCTAATTCTTTTTCATACGCCTATTGCGAATTCGGACTTTATAAAAAACTACGATTGAATATGAATAAGAACTTCAAAAAGACGCACTAGAATTCGAATTGGGATTATATAAATGCCTGTGATTGAATAAAATTGGAACTATGTATGTATTAAAGGACAGTTTACACGGTAATACAATGTATTACGATTTGTAGAATCAAAATACATATTATGAAATTCTCTCCGTGTTTACACAGATGGTATAAGTAAAATCAAAAATAATAACAAAAAAGCAGATGGTTACAGTTTTAAAATTTTTACAAAAACAACATCCGCCGCATGTGCACTCATCGTTTGATAATCGACGACTGAATTGCGTACTCTCGTGGACTAAATGAAAGAGCGTAAGAATGCGTGTGTGAATAATGTGTGTGAATTAATTTCCACAAATATGGTATGGGCTGGACACCAATGTCCAATGTGGTTAAATTGTAAGGGCCGATGTTGAATGTGAACCACACCTAAACGCCAAGTTTTTTTCCGAATTTTATTTGACACTTCTCTATTTCAGACTTACTCAATTTGAACCATGGAGAGATACACAATCCAAAAACGTGTTAAAGTTATCCAGACTTATTCTGAAAATGGGCGTTCAAATCAAAATGCATATCGTGATTTTTTTGGTCAATTTGATCGTCCAAATGTGCGTACAATCGCAAAAATCGTGGAAAAATTCGAGCAAACCGGGTCTATTGCTGCTGTTCGCGATAGTGTGGCTGAAGAGCCGTCCACCTCAACTCGTCGTCGTGCCCAACAATTGCATCTCTCACGCTCGTCGTTGATGAACATTATGCATAAAGACTTGCATTTACACCAGTGATGTCAAAAATTAAAATTGTGGTTGTATTGCTTTATATTAGTATTAGTGAATAAAGAGACAAGAATTCTTAATAAAAGTAAAAAAATACGTAAGCATACGCCGCATCTGCACTCGTCGCTTGATAATCGACTACTGAATTGTGTACTCTCGTGGACTAAATGAAAGAGCGTAAGAATGTGTGTGATTTTTGAGCTAGCACAATTGTGCTATGAAATTGAATAAATTTGACATCAATGATTTACACGCTTACAAGGTGCAATTGGCTCAAGAACTAAAGCCTCTTGACCATTCCAAACGTCGTGAATGGGCAGAATGGTGGCAAGAAATGGCAACAGTGGATAATCAATTTTCGAAGAAAATCATCTTCAGTGATGAGGCACATTTTCACATCAGTGGATTCGTCAATAAACAGAATTGCCGCATTTGGGCGAATGAGAATCCAAGAGTGATTGTCGAAAAACCAATGCACCCACAAAGAGTGACTGTTTGGTGCGGTTTATGGGCTGGCGGCATCATCGGGCCGTATTTTTTCCAAAATGAGGCCGGTCAGGCAGTTACTGTGAATGGTGTTCGCTATCGTGAGATGATAACGAACTTTTATGGCCCGAATTGGAAGATATGGATGTGGACGATATGTGTTTTCAGCAGGACGGTGCCACTTGCCACACAGCTAACGAAACAATGGCTCTTTTGCGCAACAAATTCAATGGCCGTGTTATCTCACGTAATGGCGATGTCAATTGGCCGCCAAGATCATGTGATTTGACACCGTTGGACTTTTTTCTTTGGGGTTATTTGAAAGAAAAGGTGTACGTCGATAAGCCAGCAACAATTCAAGAGCTAAAGGATGAGATAATTCGGCACATTAACGGCATAGAACCTCCATTATGCCTCAGGGTCATCGAAAATTTGGACCATCGGATGGAGGTGTGCCGCCGTGGTCGCGGCGCCCATTTGGCCGATATTTTGTTCCATACATAATTGAGCAATACCAATATATCATAATAAAATAAAATTACAATAATTTCCTAAATGGTTTGTGTTTTATTCAAAATCAACATCGGCTCTTGAAATTTAACCACCCTTTACAATGTATTACCGTGTAAACTAGCCAGTAACGGCATATGATTGAATGTAAATAAGGAATATTAAAAGACCTACGATTAAATTTAAATTGAGACCATATAAACACCTAGGATTGAATATAAATTAGTAAAATATAAGGACCTATGATTGGAATTCGAACAAGATACGCGCGAAAAACATAACCCTTTCTTGACAGTCGGGTTAACAGACCAACGATTAAATATTATTTGGAAATTGAAACTAAGAACGGACCAATAGGTAACAATTATTTTGGAACCTAAAAAGTGTCAAGTTTCAAGCAATATTAGGTTAGTATTAAATAGACAATAAATTTTCTTTTGAAGCTAATTGAGGACCATAAAAAGTTTCACGGCTGAAGCAAACTAAGAGCTTTAAAAAAATGGGGTTTAAGCTTAATTGGGAACATTTTAATATTTGCCATGGAAACTGTTTCAAAAGTATAGAAAACCCCATGATTTAAGATAAACTGGAACTATAATAAGACCTACAATTCAAGAAAAATTGTATCTGTATAAGTACCTAAGGTTAAAGTTAAATTGGGACTTTTAAAAAAATTATCCAAACTTTTTCAACAATTAAAACATTAATCACAAATAAAATCAAATTTAATTAAAAATTTAATCAAGTGAATTGAACTTTTAATTGATATGTACTATAAATTTGCTTACTGTTGAAAATATAATAAGTTTTTGTAATTAATGAGGGGATTCACAAGGTGTCATACAGTCATAAGTTTTAAAATAATAACATGAAAAAATACGACTGTTGTGAACAACCCCTCATAATTTAGTATGCTATTTTGTATTTAAATCAGCTGATTTAGCACAATAAACAAAGCAAGCAAAGTTCTATTAATTTAAGACACTTTTTGTTTACAAAGCAACAACAATATTTTTAAACCTTTGTAAAATGTTAGAACATTATGACAACATAACATGATAGCACACCTTTTGAATACCCCAAATATCACAAATTTTTTATTGGAAATCAATTTTTATTTTTTTCTGTGTAACAACTTGCAATTTAAGCTAATTTAGATCAATATAAAAACGTACAGTTTGATCTGCGACTGAAGCTGTATGGGTGCATTTAATCCCTCACGATTGAAGGCAAATTGGAACCCTACACTGAAAGAAAAATGCTTTATATATTTAATGAATCATTTTCATAAAAAAGTTTTCCTTGGGTAAATGAAAATTTTCATTGTCTAAATGGAATTTCATAGGTTTGATGAAGTATTTTCGTTAAAATCGCTTCATTAGATTTCGTAATTACGTTAAAAATTTTCATTGGATATATGAAAACTTAAGTTTGTCCAAGTTAAACAAAAAATTTTAATTGGGAACTTAAAAAAACAATATACAAACATAACTATATTCATAAATTAATACAAAATTATAGTTTCCTTAAAAAAAATGTTTAATTGTTATTTAAAAAATGTAAGATTTAATAACTTCATACATCTAATGACATGTATGCCATTAAATTTATGAAATCAAAAAATTTTTTTATAAAAGCAACATATTTCAATAATTGCCTTCATAAATTTTAATTTTCATTATGACAATAAAAATGTCATTATAGTAATGAAACAAAAACTTTCAATCCACATTCAATCAACGTTGTTATTGTTATTATGGACAATTTAATCTCATATTTACGGTCTTAATTGAGAAAAAAACATAGTTTTTTTATACAAAAACTACACTGCCCCGGTAGACTAGCTGGTAGTGAGCTAGTCTATCAGCACCGAGGTTACATGTTCGAATCCCACCAGAGACAGAAAAAAAATAAAAATTAAAATAAAGTAAAATAAAATAAGAAAAAAGAAAAAAAAAATAAAAAAAAAAAATAAAAAAAAAAAAAATTTTACTTTATTGAAAGTATTCATCCAATGAATAATATTCATGGATCTAATGTAATGTTTCATTAAGTCCTTTTAATGAAACAGGTTTCATTGATCCAATGAAGCGCTGCATAGGTTCCTTTATAATGCAATTTTTCATGGGATTAATGTCAAAATTCGTTAGTATTGCGAAGAAAATTCTTTCAGTGTATTAAATCGTGCGATTTAAGAAAAATTTTATTTAAATATATGAAGTCTCTTGATTAAATTTAGCTTACAATTTGGACTTTATAAAAATAACGATTGAAACTTAATTTGGCTTAATTGTTAAAAAGCGCTACTGTTTGTTAAAAAATTTCAAATTTATTTTATTAAAAAATATTTTTAATTTATTACCAGTTGCTATAAATTTTTTTTTTTCTTTTTTTTCCTATTTATCATTATTGTAACCTCTTGTGTATTTAGTGTTGTACAAAATACCAACTTTTTGTTTATCTGTAGAATTTTTCTTTTTTTTTTATTGTAAGTATTTCAAGTGTTTTTGTCAATGAGCTACTTGAAAATAGTATATACAGTAGACAATATATGATTTAAATTTTTTTGCTATTGCAACTTTTTTATTATTAATAAAAACTCAATTTGATTGGCAACATGAGAGTTACAAAACACTTAAATTAATAAATTAAAAAAAATAAAAAAAAAATTATAAAGATTTATACAATCGTGTAAAGTATAAAATATAAGTAAATTAAAATAACCACCAGCAGGAGAGCCCCAATGGGTCAATGGAAGGAAAATGGTAAATAGTTTTTATACAAAATTGATTAATCATAAATGAATGTAATCAGCTAAAGTTAAAGTAAGATTAATAAAGTTTGAAAATTGTATTGCCTTTAAATAAAAAAAACTTATAAATAATGTATTCAAAATGTTTGCTGGATGTTAGACTAGATTAAGAATTTTTTGTTAAGAAATGTTTGCTGGGAATGGTTTTAATCTTAATTTAGTTCAAGTTCTTATCATTCTTTTAATTAAGCCTAGATTTTCTAAAACTGTAACTTATCATAATGGACCCTTATTGATAATTTATCTCTGTCCAATCGAAAACGCTTTTACAGAACAACCAACAAAACTTTGAACACTTCACACAAAAACTAAAACTCGTTCAAAAATTAAGCCTCCATTCGAAGTAAAGTAAAGTAAAGACAACATGCAGACGAAATCCCCTCTAAAATAAACACAAGCACTTGGAAATCCATTTAAAGTCTTAAAAAACAAACAAAAATCTGGACACTTTAAATTACTGTCACCAAATTTTTGGAAATCAACGCCAATGGCTATTTCTTTTAAATACATTGTTTGTAAGCTGGCTCATAGTAAAAGTTGATATTATGTCACTTTTTGTGTCGGAAAAATCACCAAACGAATGGACCAAAAATAAGCGGCAGCCACAAACAATCACTTTATAAGTCCAACGTTTGTTATTAAAACCCGTTATGAGGTCATCATTATCATCAGCGTCATTCAACTAACGTGATTTTCTGTGAAATTCATAGATTATTAGAAAAATAAAACCGGAAAATTTATTGAGATCATAACAAAGATTGTTTAAAGATTTTGTTCAAAAATTATGTGACCATAATGATTTTTAGTGGCTTTAAATCGATTTTGTTTTTAATAATTAATTGAACTCAGCATGAATTATAAAGTTGTGGGTTTGGAAGGGGATTTAAGTTCTAGATAAACACAAACATACACACATATACACACACACACAAAGATGGGAGTTTTATTTGAGCATCGATTTTTTCAGATATTTATTATTAAAACTCCTTAACAGATTTGAAATTAAAAAAAAGAGTGCTGATGATAATTTAAAGAACATTAAGGCCCTTATTGTGTAAAACGCAACGCAAAACAAAGTCAAAAATATTTTAAAATTTTGTTGTTGCTTTCAACAGAATGACGATCTGGCCTAAGCAACCAGTGAAATGCGCATAGAAATAGCTTATCCCATCAATATTAAATTTCAGTGGTTTTATCAAGAATAAAAATTGGTAATTACGCACGACTAACAAAATCTTTTAAATTGAAATTCATATTGCGTTAAAAAATGTCCAACCTCACAAGATATGCAGCGTTAGATTAACAGCCCAATTATGAATAAAATTTCCCCGGGAGTTTTCTGCCTTCTGCCGTTTTGCCAATGCAAATTCAATTGTAAAAAAAGGGGAAAGGGAAAAAACTCCCGGGGAATTTGTATTCATAATTGGGCTGTAAAAATAAGCCTTAATGTAGAGTAAAACCTGTGGTTTTCATGGGCAACCGCATATGTCTTAAAATAAAATTTTTCAGGAGAGCCGAAAAAAACCATTCTAGATCAAACTATGGGTTAGATATTACACCTTTTGAACTTTGTAATTGAGTTAAAACATCGGAATGGGTCTATCTGTTTTTAAAAAATTTAAAAATATACCATCAACATTTCAAAATCGAAAAAATAGACATACGCGGTTGCCCATGAAAACCACAGAAATTTGGCCTATAACAGGACCTTTATTTATTTTATATGCACCCGTGCATACGCGTGCGTTAGTAAAAGTTTGTTGTAGAAACAACAACAACACTACAAGAATAAACACATACAATTTATTCATGCTTAAAAATTAAAATAAGAAGCAAAAATTCCCAAATTCTACTTGTTAATTTTACTTAGTTAAATACAAAGTTTCATAGCAGAATGATCACAAAATCCATGATGGAGATGCTGCTGTCATAAATTTTTAAGTTCTTCTGTAAACAAAGGGGGAAATCAGTGATGGAAAATTGAAAAATCGAGATGGTACTGAACACCAAGCAAAGGAGTACTTTTGTCAATATTTTGGTACTTTTTTCAAACATATTTTAATTGAAAAACAAACTTGAAAATAATAAACAAAAATTCATAAAATTAAAAAACTAATTAATTATGTTAAAAAAAATATAAAATATTTTGGGTAAGAAACTAAAAATAATTAAATTTTTTAAATAAACATTTATGTAAATGCATATGTATGTATTTACATAGTACATACTAGATATGTATTTTCTTATGATTTAATATAACCCAGCTAACATAGGCTGTTTCTTAGACGGTTATGTTTAATATACAACTCCTAAAAGAATCTTCCAATGATTATCCGACAAGTAACAAAAACATCAAACTTTTTTTTATTTATTACTTTTTTATTCATTTTTTGACATACTCGTCTTTTTATCTTCGAATGAACCTTTTGCGACTCTCTGTAAGAGTCGTATAACAATTACTGTGCTACCTAAATAAGAGCGTTTTTGAAATTTGAAAATTCTATTGCCAATACAATTTTAATTAAACAAACCGGCCCAGGGGTCTGTGAAAAGGATTTTCCGACAGGATGGTGTTGATTTCGCGACCTTAAGGTTTGTTTTATATAAATTGTATAAAATTTTGAAGTTTTGGCACGTAAAATACACTTGATGTCCTTCTTTAGGTTGCTCAGTTATACGGCTAAGCATTTCACGAGTTGTAAAATAATCCCTACATGAGTCTCATACGACTCTTGTCATGTTTTTTGAAAGTCTCGTTTGATAATCTCTACATTTATCATAAACAATTACCTTTATGATTCATTTGAGCGTCTTTTGGAATCGTCTACAATTAAAAAATGAAACAGTTGAGGCTAAATGTGAACTAAAGGGTATACCGTTTAAAAGTTTAAATTCGAACCATCGGCTTTTTCGAATCTTATGTCATTCTATTCTGTCACAATAGTCATTATATTATGTCCATTGAACGAAATGAATCGATTTACGCTTAAGCAACGTTGGTATTTATTGGAAATTTATTTCCAAGACAAAGACAATTGGTCAAAAAATTTAACAAAAAAACATTTTTTTTCGGATGATTTTTTTGTACCCGCTCTTCATTGTATTGATGTCAACGACGTTTGCTTTCACCAGGATGGTGCAACTTGCCACACATCTCATGTCACAATCAATTTATTTCGTCAAACGTTTGATGGCCGTTTAATTAGCCGAAATGGTGATGCCCTTTGGCCGCCAAAAAGCTACGATTTGACACCGTTCCCTATTTTCTGTGGGGCGCCTTTAGAGAAAAATGGTATGCCGACAAACCAAAGACAATTGAGCATTTGAAGGCCAACATTCGTGACGCCATTGCCGAGATACGACCCCATAGACTCGAAAAAGTGCACGAAAATTGGTCCGATGGAGTGAGGTACTGTGAGGCCAGCTGAGCCTGCCATTTGATATGATACTACCCCAGCCAGCAAAATACTTCGACATTGTCGGAATCAGACATTTTGCGCAAATGTCTGACTTCATTCTTAGAGATTTCGTTCAGATTTCTGTCCGACATTGAATATTCTTACTGTCTGGCCGATTTCTGATCGATTTCGCATGGATATATCGGGGGGAATTTATGTACAGATATGTCCAATAGAATTCCGACGGAATTCATTCAGATTTGTCTAAAGAAACTTATTATTTTTTTTAAAATAATGACAATTGTCATTCAGTTGGAAATAATTTTAATTTTATTTGTTCAAGATAAAAAGCATAAAAAAGGTACGTACGTGTAAAATTTATAATTATATACACATTTTGCAATAAAATTATTTCTTTCAGCTATCAGTTCGAAAGCAAAAAAATCTCGGCTAACACATCAGAACTTCCTATGCCTTTTTTATTAGATTTCTGTTAGATATCTATCAGAAATGCCGACAAAAAACCAAAATTTCCCACGACATGTCTGTCAGAATTCGTGTCAACCACTTCATACGTTTTTGGGTCAGAAATCTGACAGAATTCGTATACGATTCCGACTTTTTTGCCGACGTTTCTCTCAGATATCTGAACGACGTCGGATTATTTTGCTGGCTGGGGATGTATACTACAAATTTATATACATATAAATGGCATTTTCCTTGCAACCCTCTAACTATTTTCCCTGATGTTTTCTTCGATTTCAAATTATTATTTTTTTGATTTTAAACCAGTCTTTTAAAAGTGCCTGGGCAGTATTTTTTTGTTATTTTTGATTCCGTTCATTTGTTTTGCTTGTTATTTCTTAATTTATCGTGTGTTTATTTTTATGTCAACTGTGCTTCTTTTTTCTCTTTTATATTTTCGTGCTTTTTTTTTGGTAACAAAATAATCACTTTATTTTCGTTATTTATTGTTTTTTGAAGTCTGAGCGTTATAAAAAGTTGATAATGACAGCTGAAGTATTGAAAATTGTTTTTTTTTTATTGTGGTTATTATTTTTTATTTTTTTTTATTATGACAATATGGTGTTGTTTATTGCGTTGCTTTTGTGTTTTAAAAATGCAATTTATTTTCATTAAATTAATTAAAAAATGTGTTTAAGTGCTAAATGGAGATTTATTTTAACTATTTATGTACAGATGTATCTACACATGTTGATACCAAGATTTATGCATAAGTAAAAGACCTACTTATGACAGAAACCTAATTTCCACGATTTAACCTTAAACATATGTATGTGAAGACCCGTGACTGAAGCCGAATTTGGACAAGATAGAGATCCACGATTAAGTCTTAATTTGCATTATATAAATGCCTATGACTAAAGCTAAATTTGGACTTTATCAATTCCCTTAATTGAAACTTAATTTTGATTAATAAACTCTTACGATTAAGAATTAAATTAAACTATATAAAGAAATACAATTGAAGCTAAATTTGGACTATATAGAGATCCGCGATTAAAGCTTAGACTGTATAAAGATCCTCGGTGGGAGCTAAATTTAGACTATATAAACTCTTTAGATTAGAGTTTAATTCAGACTATCGGCCATGTTCTGGCAATTTCACGATTTGAAATCGCAAAACGCCAGATTTATTTTATGGTGATCCGAAACTCGTGAAGTTAGCTAGCGATCTGTCATAGTTTTTTAAATATTCTAGCTCTCTTGACCATACTTTTGCAATTTGAAGTTGCCAAACTTCTTGTATTACGATTTACAAAACTCCTATTATGCAATTCCAAGTCAGAATCGCCAATGTTAAGCGTTTTGCGATTGTCAGAACATGCCCGTAAATAAAAAACTTTCGATTGAAGCTTAATTTAGAGAATATGTAAAAAAATACTGCTATAAAGGCTAGATAAATCTTTTTAGCTCCCTTTGAGACTATTTGTACAGTAGAATGAATCAGCAGCGTTTACTTTCAGAATTGTTGTCACTTTTCTGTTAGTTCAAATTTTGTTCGCTGGGTTATTTGAATTATTTGTAATTTAAAATACTTTTATGCCAATTTCCTTTGTACTTTTCTTAAACTTTCACTTTTATTTAAAATTAATTTATACAGAGATGTGCCAAAAATTGTTTGACCTGTAAATAATTGACATACATTTTCCTTTCGATAATTTAGTTTAAAACAGAAAATGATTCAAACAGCAAAGAACTTTATTAGTGTGGGGAGTTGGTTTTATGAGATTTTCTAAGTGTTAAGAATTTTGGTTCACTGAAATCGTTTTACTAGAACCCCCAGTAATTAAGAAGCAAATAGTATTTAACCCAGTTTAGAAAATGAGAGGGGCTCTTTGTACAAAAGTGTTTCAGTTTTAAAGGCTCAAAGACGTGTTTTAATTTTAATTAGGATTTTAAGGATATTTTATGCATTTAGATGAGTATTTATTTTTAGTTTATGATGATATCATTAAGGAAATGATGAAATATTTTATTTTATAGATATGAAACGTTTACTTTAATAGTCATTAAAGATTTTAATGTCTTGCTCGTTTAATGCTACACAATATGACAAACTATTGAAAATAAAACAGCAAGGACCTTTTAACAGACAATAAGAAAATCCAGAGGAAATACCATCAAAGTAACAGCTAAAGGCCGTTTTTCCCCCCACCCCAAAATAAATAAGGAATGTTTGAACAGATCCAACCACCCACCAAAACAATTTCTATACCGAATCTCTCATATCTAACGATTACATTTGCTTAGCAATCTTTTTAATGGTCTTCAAACTTTATTCCAAACATTAGAAACAAACAACTTTAGTCCCTGGTGTATGTGGGAGTATATGTGTGTGTATGTGTAACGGAAACAAACTAGTGTAACGCGCCAAGTCTATACTTGTGTATGGGTGTGTGTGTGTGTGTGTGTGTGTGTCTGTATTATTATTATTATGTAAAACTGTTTTGTACGCGAAAATTGTAAATGGCCACAGAAATGCGAAATATTTAGACTTAAGTGTCACATAAAAATGACTTATCATTTTTATAGTATCAAGTGGCTGTTTAACTGCCATGGTAACCGACAGCAATGAGAGAACTAAACGAGGGTTGTCCAATAAGTAAGATAAGGATCAAAATTAATTCAAACTCTTGAGCAAATAAAACGAATTTAAGAGTTAAAGATAAAATAATAGAGAGAATTGAAATTAATCTCTGAAAAATATTTCAACCTTTTAAGGGGTAAAATAATTTCTTATGTATTTCTTTATCAGAATAATTTTTTTAATTAAACCCAAAAAAAATTACAAAAAATATTTTAAACGGAATGAAAAACTTTTTATAGCCTCATTCACCACTAGTGGTGGAGGGTATAATAATGGGCCTTTGACCTTAGAAGCAGAAAATTATGTAAATCGTATATATTTTTTTAAATTTATGACAAAATCATAAAAAAACAAGGAAGAAAGTATAGTCGGTCAAGCCCATATGATACCCTACGCCACAGTATTTATCTATGTTAATAAACTTCATGAAAATCGGTTTGAAAGTTTGTGAGAGGCAGAAATTGCCCCCTACCTCCCGTTGTGGTCCTATTTTTGAAAAACTGTATAGCTTATGTGTCCATATAGTTATGGATCTATCTATGTTTTAATTTTTATTAAAATCGGTTTGAGAGGCAGAAATTGCCCCTATCTGCCCTCGTGGTCCTATTTTTTAAAAAATGCATACCTTTTTTGTCCATATAGATATGGTTCCGTCTAGGTTTTAAATTTCATTAAAATCGGTTTGATAGTTTCTGAGAGGCAGAAATTACCCCCTACCTCCCATATTGGTCCTATTTTTGAAAAACTGTATAGCTTATGTGTCCATATAGATGTGGATCTATCTATGTTTTAATTTTTATGAAAATCGGTTTGAGAGGCAGAAATTGCCCCTATCTGCCCTCGTGGTCCTATTTTTAAAAAAATGCATACCTTTTTTCCATATAGATATGGTTCTGTCTAGGTTTTAAATTTCATTAAAATCGGTTTGATAGTTTTTTGAGAGGAAAAAATTTCCCCTTATCTTCCCTCGTGGTCCTACTATTCGACCCATTTTCAATAGACTTGGTCCTTGTGCCAATATGAATCTATGTCCCAAATTTTATCAAATTATCTCCAAAATTGCGACCTGTACTTTGCGCAGAAAGTGATTCTGAGTCGATCGGTATACTTAAAGGTGGGTCTGGATCAATATTTTAAGGCGTTACACACATCAGCACAAATGCATAATACCCTTTCCACCATTGTGGTGTGGGTATACAAAGTTTATTTACTTTATATGTATGTAATTGCTAAATTTAAAAAAGGAAATAATTAAAAACATAAATAACATTAAAAAATGCCTTTAAGGCGCAGAGGCAACAAAATTAAAAAAATTAAAATTAAAATAAACTATTTTATATGAATAAATAAAAAAAATAAAAAGGGCTTAACCTGCGCGATTTAGTATGCTTAAATATTCTTTTGAGTGTATTTTTGTAAAAAGAAACATAATATGGGAATTCTTAGATTTTCCTAATCACTACTAAAAAAAAGTACTTCTCACACTGTCCCTAAATCTTACAATAACAAGACAATATTCCGTCCATTTATACACTTACATTCATTCATCTTTTTTCGCATACAAAAAAGCCTCCAAATATTTTTCTTTTTTTTTTGTAAATTATTCTCACTGGGTGGCATTGTTTGTTTTGCGATAAGGATAAAGGAAGTGTTTCCCTGCCCTCAATTCCTCCCCAGCGGATGTTCTTGGTACTGTTTTTTTAAGTGCCTTTAGTAAACGAAACATGTACACATACCACACAGAAGTACAACTGACTATATAGAGATATAAAGATAATTGTGAATTATAAAGAGAGTAGATTTAGAAAGTGATTTCGTTAGAAACTTTTTTTTGGGGTTTTTCAGGCCTGGGGAATGATTTGTTTTATTAGAAGAGAAGTTGGGCAAGGTAGTTTTGCTACACTGCTGACAAAATAGCAAAATTGTTTGTTTGAATGTTGGAATATTCTCTGTTTCTTGTTTGTGTTTTCTTTCTTTTTCGTGTTATTTTAAATTTTATCATTTATTGTTGAATGTTTTCTTTTTTTAATCCTTTGGGGATTAATTTTTAAGGACACTTTTTTAGTTTAAACAAAAATTTTTGGTTTTTAATAAAATATCTTTTTGTTTATTTTGTTTTTTTAGTAATTATAAAGTTTTATTTAAAGCAATTTATTTTAATATTTATTTAAAATTGGAAAACATTTGCTATTTGTTTCGGAAATAAATCGTAAGTAAGGGTTATGATAGATAATTTTTTCTTTTTTAGGAAAGTTTTTTTAGTTTGCATGTTGTACTGTTGTATTTGGCATGCGCAAAAGAGTCCTTCGGGCACCAAAACATTCATCAAATATTGAAGTTGAATGGTTTTTTTACCAAAATTCTAATTTGTAATTTGTGCTTAAATTTTCATTAACATTTGTGAAATTTTAAAATAGCATATTTTGACATATTTGAGCATATTGTGCATATATTTATAAAAACTATTAGTTATAAAGACCTTTTTAAACTAAAATTTCTTATTTTTCTAAATGACCTCTTATATCAAACTTACTTCCAACCTTATCTATTCTCTTGCAGATGACAGCAACCTTTGCCATTCGTATACATTTAATTAAAGACCAAGCATATTTGATGTTGGTGCTTTGAGCCAAACATGAATGACAAGAGCTTGGTATAATTTCAGAATTTTAATGTCGTGCGAATAGGGTAGATTTTAATGCCCAAAAGACCCAATGTTGCATGCAGACGCATAAACGCGCGATTAAGGTGCGTTCATCTGTACATATGGGTGGTATAATTGTTGAGGAATCAGAATCTCTTGATGTTCTGGGCATGACACTATAATGCAGTGTTGCCAATTTAGCCATTTAATGGCTAGATTTAGCCATTTTTCACCCTGTTTAGCCATTAAAAAATGAGTTTAGCCATTTTTTTTTTTAGCCATTTTTCATCTTGTTTAGCCATACAATTTTTTGGCCGTTTTTCTTTTAAAATAATAATTTTTATTTTATTATAAAAATTTGTAAAAGTACACGCAGAGAAAAAATATGGTTGAGCATGGTTACGGCAACAACACTATGTTTAATGTAACAATATATTGTTGTCGTACACAAATAATTGTTATTTTTATTAAATATCAACTATTTTATGGTTACTGTAAACATATCAATGTTTATCGCAATTATAAATTTGAATATTGTTTACCGAAAAATAATTATTTTTCTAACAACTAAATTATGATAACTTTCAAAACATATTATATTACTCACAACCATATCATGATATTTAATAGCCATAACATGTTTACTTTCTAAACATTTATCATATTATGTTAAAGATGCAATCAAACTATTTTTACTCTAATAATATTATGTTAGCGCCATTTGTAAAATAATTTTGAGTCAGTTGTGTCGTTTATTTTATATGTGAGCGGTTAAACAATTTAAAGTTTCTCATTCCCATAAAAAAATAAGTTTAAAGAAATAAAAAAAAACTAAAATATTAGCGGAGGACATTCAGTATTAGTGGTGTAAAAGTGCAAATGGAATATATCGTAGTTTTTTTTTGTAAATTCCAACAACAAAACACACAGAGATTTCATTATATTTTATAAAAGTGTTACGATGTCTGTGGTTTTCATGGGCAACCGCGTATGTATTAAAACAAAATTTTCAGGAAAGCCGAAAAACAATTCTAGTTCAAAAAATGGGCTAGGTATTGCACTTTTTTAACTTTGTCATTACGTTGAAAAATCGGAATTGATCAATCTTTTTTCAAAAATGTTTAAAAACATATAAAGAGCGTTTAAAATTAGGAAATATGGCACCAACATCTCAAAATTGGCAAAATGGGCACACGCGGTTGCCCATGAATACCACAGATTTTGCATTTGCTCTTTTGCAAGCCTTATATTGAACTCCGCTATTTGATTTACATAAAGAAAAATTCTAAAAAGCCACAAAATAAAAATCGATGCAAAAAATTTTAATTTATTTTGTATTTAATGACAGTTATGAAAGTTTCTGTATCATAATATGATTGCTTCTAAATTTACTATGATTAACATGATGATAATATGATTACTTCTTAGCTTATTATGATTAACATGATGATAATATGATTAATTTCTTGCCTTATTATGATTAGAATGACAATAATATGATTTGTTCTTAGCTTATTATGATAAACATGACAATAATATGATTAGTTCTTAGCTAATTATGAATACCATGAACATAATTTGATTAATTTCTAACTCAGTATGATTATCAGAATAATAATATGATTAAGGAAGAAATGTTATGATGTAATAGTCATAACATGATTCAATAATAATCTTAATATGATGACCACAATCATGAATCTTATCATAATATGTTGCTCTTAGAATATGTTTACCACAACCATGTTTTTTCTTTGCGTGTAAAATAAACATTTTGAACAATTAAAACGCCTTTAATTTAAATCACAACTTTTACAAATGTTGAAAATCGCTATAAACTTTGACGCTGAAACATCTTTCAAAATAAAGGAACAGTATTCCACTATTAAATTTATAAAATGGACCAACACAAACATCGCTGTTTCTTTCTGGTTGCAAGTATTTCAAGAAAGGGATGCAGGCGCCCTACAGATAATATTGGACTACGTGGTCCATTGTGGCTCAAATGGACTACTTACAACATGGTCAAATGTACTGTAGTATGGACCATGTTATAAGAAATAAACACGAAGTGCTGCCAACAACTGCATGATGTATAATTTTCTATAGTTAACAGTATTACACATTGGTAGCCCTGATGTTGTCTATTATTAATTGTTCATTTAAAAGTTAAAGTTTGTGAAATTTGTGGAAAAAAGGTAAACAAATTAAAAATACCAAGTAAATATATTTAATAATAGCAATAATAGACTACAGTACACACCATAAATGAAAAAGAAAAATGCTTAAACTACCCCTTAAATGTACTCCATACTGTAGTAACATTGAGTACTTTTAAAACTAACCCACTTTAGTACTCCTTGGAGTAGTTTAGGGACTACTTCGGTGGGTTATATGGTCCCCTCCTAGGACATCGTAATGTTAAATGGACCACCTTCTACCCATATATTTGGAGTAGTTTTGGAGTACTCCTACTCCTTTATGGACTACTCTTTACATGCATGTATGGACTAGTCTCGTTATCTGCAGGGCGGTAACAAAATTGTTTTAGAAATTTCAGAATTGACTATAAAGTTGCTCTCACTTCTATGGTCTAATGCTGAAGTAGTGAGCCAAGTAAACATCGTTAAAAGTAATTTGAGAAATAGGTTACATTAAGCAACCGTTAATTCGATTTTATCAATTAGGTAAATATTTAATATATATTTTAGGGTATCATAAAGTCGGGTTTAACCAACTATACTTTCTTACTTATTTTTTATTGCAGATCTGGACTCAAAAGGTTGGGTAAATGTTGTCGTGACTATGATTTACCTTCAAATTATTTAAACCTTATGATTATTTCAAACTAATAAGTGATTCCTATGAGATGAACAATAACGACATCGAATTTTTCAATGATTTAATTTTTTAATATTAATTTATTTTAATATTAATTATTCTTATTTAACAAATTGATCCTAACTCACAATTTCATCGTTAACAACTTTAAATGAATTATTTCTGTTTTGTTACGGAATTTTAATGTGTTTTTATTTAAAAAAGCTTTTAGCCATTTTTTAGCCCATTTTTAGCAATTTTTTAGCCATTTTTTCCGTAAATTCAGCCATTTTTGGTCACCAAGTTTTGAAAACAATGCTATAATGTGATGCCCGATAAACTAATATACAGACCTGTCAAAGAAATCAATTCCGATCGAAAGTGATTTCGTTTTATGTGAAATCACTTCCACTTTCGATCAGAACTGATATCTATGACAGGCCTGATATACTCAAGGTGTCAAAAGAAGCATTGAAATGCCTCGGGTTTTTAAAACTTTGTAAAAGATACATCACTCCATCTGATCACTCCTAACTAATTATACCACATATTTTCGACCGCGAATAAAATGCTTCAGTCTATTTTGGAGCATCTCGAACGCGTGCAGGAGAAGGCGAAAGTTCTCAATTGGTGACAGATGGGTTTCCAATTCTATTGACTCCTTTGAGCACCGACGCAATGTGGGTTGTATTTGCCTGTTTTATCGTTACTACAATGGGATGTGTTCTGATGAAATAAGGGATCTAATTCCCAAAACTCGTAAAACCGTTTTTCCGTTATACACGTTTTTCCTCCAGACTCCATCCTCTTATGGTCGATTGGCCGGTGCATCGTACAACGCATAACAGAAAAATTCGTGTTTTTGCCGGACCGTTCGTATGTGGAACAAACTTCCTGTTGAAGTCTCCTTTTACTTTCAACAATAATAAGTTCAAATTGAATATCCACAAGCACTTATACCTCTTACCTTCCTTCCCATAACCTATTTTCCTAGTTTAAACATAATGTAATGCATTATTAGGAGTTATACCCTGACTGATGGTTCTAATAAAAAAAAATAAAAATTGTAAGCAAAACGATGGCATATCCTCGAGCTCAACGTTGTTGACTTTAAGCTAAGAAAGAGAGGTTGTACACTCAAAAGAAAAATCAATCCAAACGTACTCAAATCAATCCGAAGCGGGATTGATAGTACGGTGAGTACGGATTTTCTTAAATCAAGTACGAAAGATTGATTGATTGAGAAAGATTGATTCAAGTACGGATTTTCAATCCCGAAATACTTAAATTATCCATATTCTATCCCGATTTCGTACTTGGAGTAATCCGAAAATGACATTGATTTAAGTAAAACTAAGATTCAATCAATCTCAAAATACGCTTGATTCAAGAATTATAAAATGGTTTTAATCCGAACTCGTACACAGAAAAAAATAAAAATTGATTTCAAGTAAAAAATTTGTGATATTAATTAAAAAATTAATTAAATTTGCACCAGTAAACAAATTAATAGTATCAATTAAACCAGTTAATAGTATTAATTAAACGTTTAATTTACTTGATTAAACGTTTAATTCACTTGATTAAATTTTTAATTAAAACTGATTTTATTTTTGATTAATGCTTTAATTGGTGAAAAATTTTGGAGAATTTTTTCTGTGTACTTAAAATAATCCAAAAATGAGATTGATTTAAGTAAAACTAAGATTGAATCAATCCCAAAATGCGCTTGATTCAAGCAATATAAAGTTGATTTCATCTCCAATTTGTGCTTGAAAAAACCAAAAAAGAAATTAGAAAGAAAAAATTATTGTGATTGATTTACTTACCCGTTTTACACCTTAAAGAATGATAAAACACCGACATCATGTCCGATATGGTTTTTACTTTAAAAATCTTATGTACATATTTAACTAAAAATATAAACTAAATGAGAAGCCAATTTCAAATTTACTTTTTAACCCTTCGTGATACACATGAGTCTGGCCAGACCTTTGTTAAATGTGTATAGATAATCAAAAAATGTGTAAGCCGGAGGGTTAAATATGAAAATAACACATACATATATATGTATATGTTTATCTTCTTGTTCTGTTGTTTTTGTTGTTACTACAAACAAAAAGCAAATCGTTTTGTTCGAACTTGTGTTGTGTTGTTGTAATTGTACAATAAATTTTGAAAACACACACACGTGCGCACGCATAAAAGAATGCAATGCTGAGAGATGAGACTAATAAGCAGTGTTACCACCAGCAAGATTCCAAATTACACTTGAGATGAAGCAAAATTACCCGATTTAAATGAAATCACACCTGATATAAAATTTAAATTTTATTTAATGAAAATACATTTACAAAGAAGCAAAAACACAACAAACTCATTAAAACAAGATCAATATTAGTCAAACTGTTAATTTTATTTAAATTTACAAAAATAACATAAAATAAAACTGCTAAAATAATGAGTTTAACTTCCACATATGGTTGATATATCTTGGGAAGGTTTAAAATGTTCCTTGCCATTGCTTTATAACGGATGCTTACGAAAGGTTAGCTGTCAAACGAACTGTCACACTATTTTCACTTTTTGAACAGGCACATCATCATGAATAGATTCATTCTTGAACAACGCCACCAAATTATTAAAATATACTTTGAAAATCAGCCATCGATTTTGGCAACTTAATTGTGTCTTCATGATTTAAATGACGCATCTTTTTTCCCAAATGAAGGCGATGTGTTGATTTAGAGAAAATAAACTGTGACTTCAAGGCCGTGCGATGCGACACTTGTTGATTGTTTTCCGTAGGGCTGCGAAGTCAGTGGTTAATGCTGATAAACCAGCAACAATCGGTGTCTTGGAGGACAACATTGTTAATTTTATTCGAAAAAGAGAAACAATTGGTCGTCTGCAATGCGTTTCGTCAAGGACAGGCGCGGTGTCTATTTGTTTTAAATCAGTTTATATCGTAATACCGTGTATCAATCTGCGATTAAAATTCATTTTTTTGTGTTGTCTACCGTTTTAAGTTTCATGGTCTTAAAAACCTTACTTAGTAAACTAAATGCCTGCAGAGTTTTATACAACTGTCCCTTTCGTAATTCAGTTTTACAACTGCAAAGGGCGTTAAATATTCTTTAAACTAAAGCAATAAAAAGTAGCAAGATAGAAATAAAATTAATTATATTTTGAAATATTGGAAACATATCTTCCCCCAGGCAAGTTTTTAGTTTGAATTGCTTTTTGCAATAAACTTCAGGTTCTAAATCACTATGATAGGCATCTTTATTCAAATCTAAGGGTCCATCTTGCGACATTCATTACCAAACATTTGAAAATATGAACATGTATGATTAATGATTAAATTCGTTTCTTAAAAAGAAACCGAGACTTTGGTTCAGAAGGCTGTGCATTTCTTAGCAACAATATTTAAAAAGAAATAAATGTCATCGCTGAAATCGAATCTTGATTTTATTTGGGCATCTGAAGTAAAAATTTCAAATTACACCTGAATTACACCTAAGAGAAATTACACACGCTCTACCCACGACCGTAAATATTATACCAAATTCGGGTAATTACCCACAAAGTGGCAACACTGCTAATAAGTTTTGTGAGATTAAAACCCTCATTTTGTAATTTTACTCTCCGAGTGGCACTATCAACGAAAAGTTTAATCTTTTTTGTACTTGATTTAAGCATTTTATACTTATTTCAAGAAATATCGGGATTGATTTTTTAAAGTAATCCCATTTAGGATTGTTTTGAGTACGTTTTAGTGTTATTCGTACTTGAATTTTTAAGTACGATTCGTGATTGAAGTAAGTATAAAAAGATTAATTTATCCCGAGTGTTTTTCTTTCTGTGTATTTATACGAAGAAACTTAGTTTTGTCGAGCTTCGTATAAAGACTAACACCAGACGCTTGCTAGTGTTTCTGATCCAATGTGGCTTATAAGTCGGTAAAGTTATGTAGCCCTTGCAGAAAGAAAAATTCCTATCGTTTTCCAGTACTTAACCAATCGGGTTGCTTAACATGCGTTCATTAATTACTCGGCTTATTGAGTTGGCATACAGAGCTTTGATAAGGTCGATAACTTAGACTAACTAGCATTCCCTTGTATCGAAGGCCCTGGCAATGTCGATAAATATCAGATAAAGGAGCGATCGTCATTTCACCGTTTCCTCCACTATGATCCTTAAAGTATTTATGTGATCGGTGCAATATTTGTGGTCTACACTATTTTGGACTCTTAATTTGTAAAACCACTATACAATAGTATAGAGGGTATAATGCGTTTCTGCTTATGTTTGTAACACCTTAAAAGTATACAGATCGACTGAGAACCACTTTATGAATCGATCTAATGATGTCTGTGCGTCAGACTGGATGGCTGGTCATGTAAACCTTGTGCGCAAACTAACAAACCGCAATTTTAAGATAATTTTTTGAAATTTGGAGCAAAGGTTCTTATTGTCATAGATCGAATTGACCGTTTACATGTATCTTAATTAAATAATTTTGTTCCATCGGGTCCATGAATGCCTAGCCAAAACGGGAACACTCTGTTCCAAGTGGGTACACTCTGCTCCAAATGGGTAAACTCTGTTGCAAATGGGTACACTCTGGTAATTTGTTTTAAAATGCTTTTGTGGAGGGTATCATATGGCGGGATTGGCCGACTATACTTTCCTGCTTGTTATTTTTAAGTTAAGGTGGAAGTACATAACACGCTTTAGTTCGTCGACAAGTATCGTGCGTTTATAAACTTTAGCGCGTCAAAAACTGCAAGTTACACAACACGCGTTACAAAAGCCATTCCTGTCAGCTGTTTTTTTATTTGTTTACTTATTTGTGCATTAAAAACAGGTTCGAAAGTATATCAAGATTTTGTTATTTTATTAAATTTATTCTTTTTATATAAATATTGTATGTTTTTTAAGCTCTTCAATAAGTTTTTCTTTCATGATTCACAAATTTGTTAAATTATTCTTTTTATTGTCAGCTGATTACTTGTCAAAAACACACAACGCGTTAAAAAGTTCAAAGTTAACCAACTTTCTGGCGCAAACGCGTCAAAATATTTTGCATGTAGCTTGTTCTATGAAAACACACTAGCTTAACTTTTTTTGACAGAAGACGACAGAACGCGCGCGCACTAACGCGTGTTATGTACTTCTACCTTTACTGTTTTGAATTTCCCTTACTTACCAAGTTAACAAATGCCTAAAAAATAAAACTTAAATAACCCAACTTTCGCACAAAAGTTACCTATCTCTCTCCTTCCACATAATGGCCAACAAATATTACAATTAAATAGTTAAATCTAAAGCCAAAAAGCACTAAATCGAATATTGTCATCTTAAACTGTCAGCCCATATATCAAGATTTTGTAACAGAATATATTGTCACTCATGATAGATGTGGACTATATTAAAAAAATAAAAAAGAAAGCAGGCAGGCAGGCAGTAGCATTAAAAGCATTAAATATTTAACTTTTGTGACCGTTGTTGTTGTTGTTGCTGTTGTTTTCTAATGGCCACCTACAAAAGCAGCTAAATCAAATAAAATACACAGTACAATATTAAATAAATGAACAAAAAAGAAAGAGCTCTTGAAAAAACTGCTACTTATTGTAATGATAATTTACATTTATTTAGTTTGTTGTTTGACTGACGAGAGCATTTAGCTAAAAGCTGCGCCAAACTTATAGAACCTCACAGCCCATGTACTGCTACATGCTACTTCTACTCAATGGTCGTCGGTTGGACCATTAAAACTAAATTTTTTTTTTTCTAGAGTACAATGATGTATGAGAAATATTTACACACATTTTATCTTTAACACCCTCGACAAAGGCAAAAAAAATAAAATAAAAATAAAAAAACTGAATAAATGTATTTTATTTTTTTTTTAAAGAGGGATTTATATGATTTAAAAGAAATTGTCTACAATAATTTGCGTGGGTAAATACATGCAATAAAAATTGAAAAGAATGCCATTATTTAGAGGGAATTTATGTTGTAAATAAAATCTTCTTAAAGAACGAATAAGAAAAAAAGTAAAGAAAACCTACAAGGAAATTTTAAATATGTTCTATTTAATAGAAAGTCATTAAAAGAGGTTTTTAGGCAATAATTTTAAGAAAATATTAGCACTTAAAGATCAATAAATAATGAAAATGTAAAAGCAAAGACTACTTAATACTAAAGGTAGCCAACTTCAATGAAACATACAAAAATATATTATTGCATTAGGCATATTTTTACTTAAAATATTTGTTGAGGTCTTATTTTAAAGATGTGATTGAAATTTCAGCAATTCAGGGGCCATTTTGTAAAAGCATATTTTGGCATATTTAGCATATTTGAAGAAAAATTATCATATATTCCCTAAAAATAGCTAGGTTTTACCACAAAAAATAATTTGTGTTTAAGTTTTAAAGACAAAGTCACAATTTAAAATTTTATCAAGGCATCTTTTGGCAAGTTTTTTAGAAATAAAATTGCATATGGCTACTAAAACATATGATTACAAATAATACTTATTTGTTAGTTTTATCTTAAAAATATACATAACTAAAATGTCTTTTAATGTGGTGTAATTTTGTAAAAGCATATTTTCTTATACATGTGTACCACGCACATTTTAGGAAAAGTCATTGAATATTTCAACCAAATCTTAGGTCAGACAAAAATATCAATTTTCCACTTAATTGTTACAAATTCTATTGCTACAAAAGCTTATTTTGAACTAAAATATTTATTTGTAGTCTTTTATAAAAGTATTCCAAAAAAATTTCAGTCAAATTAGGGAAATTTTGTAAAAGCATATTTAGCATTTGAGGCACTACAAAAAAATATTATATCGAAGTTCCTTATATTTGGCATAACTATACCCGTAGTAGATATGTTTGTGTGTGCCAAACATTTTTTAACTGTTTATTTGACGAGCTTATTCGTCGATTGTACTAAAGTTTTGTCGTTTTAAAAAAAGTTTTTTTTTTAAAACTAAGATAAGTGATTCTTATAGGAAATAGTTTGACTTTTAGAAAGTCTTCTCCAAAACCGAAAATGGTAAATTTTTTCTTTTATTTTTTTATCAAAATTAGCCTGGGGTGTCCTTTTTATACAGTTAAAGTTGTGAATTCGCGTAGGAATCTGCTACCCAGCCACCTCAGCCTGCTGTTCTGTAGCCTGGGACAGTGGCACAGAAATTGCTCAACTGTCTCCAGCTCCTCTGGGTCTATACGACAAGTCATACAGTGATTATAATCTCATAGTCCGGACGCAGGAATTACTTTTGCCTAGTAGGGCATTCGAATTTTAACTACTAAGCACCGGCCACAGCGTGCGCAATATTCTGCAGCCCAAACCCAATGCTCTAATTCTTCCAAAGTAGAAACCCATTGGTGGCCTGACCGCCTGCAAAAGGATCCTCTATTTCGAAACCAAGTCTCGCCAACTAATTAGCTATCTCGTTACCTGCGATGTTACAGTGAACCGGTACCTAGCACAGCCTCACCACATAATTCTCTATGATTTCTCCTAGAGCCCTACTGCAATCATCCACTAGCCTGGAGTTCACATCCGAGCCCCTGGCAATATTGGTCCCTACCAATTCCACGGCCCTAAAAATCCCCAGAACCTCCGCATGAAATAGGGTGCGTTCGTAAATGCATAACTGCGCTGCATCAGTGATTTCAAGTGGTTATATTTTTATCAGTGAAGTAAATGTGGACCAACAAATTGTGAAATACTCCACAAAAATAAAAGTCACACAATAACAAAAGTTATAATTATTCTTTTATCGCCATTAAAAAAAGTTTGCTTTTCTGATGCAGCGCAGTGATGCATTTACGAACGTACCCAAACACTGCAGTTGTCAGGAAGTCTATATGACCTTCTGAAGTCCAGACTCGCAATGTAGACCCCCGCACCCGTGCCCTTTATCTTCGAGCCATCAGTGAAAATAGCAAATCCCCTATAAAAAATCAACCCAAGGGGCAAGTATGTTTGAGAAAACGTTTAGGACAAAAAAAAATAATGGAGGTCGATTATACATTTAATCCCCCTATGGAGACTCCTAGGCAGTTATGGTCCTTTTCCTTCAATATATATTTAGGTTGTTTTGAAAATGTTGTATTGGAGTCCTCTCAACCAATGGATGTTTGAAACAAATGTTGGGGATGAAAAATAAAGTGGGGTTAATGATACAGTTAACACGCATTCTTGGAGTTGTGGGGTGTTTTTGTGTGTTTTCCACAATTTTATAAAATCTTTAACTTGTATGGGTCGGTTGAATATAAGATGAACAGCTTAGTAATATTAATACAAGTTTGTATATGCATATTTGGCATATTTAAATAAATGTCACTGCTTGTCGCTTGTGTTAACTGAAATTATTATTTCTAATATTTTTTTTTTAAAGATATAATTCAAACTTCTAGCTATAGTTATGGAATGCTAATGAAATTTAGGAAAATTTAAAACAAATTAATAAGCTTAATTGGCATATTTTACTAAATGTCATTCAATAGTGCTAAAAGAACATTTTATTATTAAAAATACTAATTGCTATATTGGCTATAAATATTTGTAAAAGCATATTGTGCATGTTTGGCATATCTGGCATATTTTAGCAGAAACTATTGCATACTGTTCATTTTTCATAAAATTCAATTTTTTTTTGTAATTATTTTAATTTTAGGTTATACACCAATACCCCAGTCAGCGTCGCTAATTGGGACCGGATAAACTCGACGCGAAGCACGATTTTCCATACAAATGTATTTTCATTTAATTGGTTTCGAGATTCATAATTTTAGCTGGAAAAATAAATTTAGATTTGATAGACTTTATTTGAAGATCTAAAATAAAATTATCCGTTATAAAGTTAAAGCTTTCTTTTTAATAACCTTCTGTTATAAGGGCATTCATCACTGATTTTGTTCTTCAATACAAATAGTAAGAAGTGGTTTCTCATTTTTGTTTATGTTGTAACGATGTTCTGGTTTCAACAAATTTCTTAATTTTTGACTCGTTGCTGCAAAAAATTTAAATTTAACTTTCAGCATATGTAAAATTTAATCCAGTTGCAAACTTCAACGGGAAATCCCCTTTTTCTGTTTTAGCTTTGTTTAAACATTTTTATATTAATGACGCAAATCGGAGCACTAGCGACGCAACTTCGAAGCCTTGCGACGCAAAGTGAAACAAAAACGACACAACTCATAATTATAAAAATGTAATTTTGAATTAATAATAATAAAAAAAAAAACTTCGAAATCACAGAAATTTTAAAAAGACGCAACTTCGAAAACGACGCAAACCGAAGCGACGTAAGCCGGGGAATTGGTGTAATTTGAAATTTTGGATATTTAGTTAGGCTTGAGTTCATCAAATTTAATTTTCATTAAATTATTTTTACTGAAGGAAGGGATTTTACAAAATGAAATTAATTAAAATTTATTGATAATTTTTATTCTTGGCTGAGCTGGGGTTCAAACTCGGGTTGATTTTACGTTTCTCATCATCAGAATTCTTTGCAGTTCTACCCTCTTTATTATATAGATTTATATAATTTCAGTAAAAAATATAAAATTTTTGTGAAAGCATATTTTACATATCATTTAGAAATGCGCATCACATTAACAATAAATTTCAGTTTGTCAATATCGCGTAGGAATTGGGAATTTAGCACATTTAAACAACCCCTTGTTAATAAATTTTCGACTCCCAAGAAAAACTTTGACAAATCATTGTATTTTTTTTTTTTTTTGTTATGTTAAATAAAATGTTTATGCTTTATTTGAACAATATGATTATTTTATTTGTTTTATGATTTTGAATTTACAGCCATATTTTATTTACATATGGGCATTTCCATGGAAATGTCAGCCAGGACTCAAAAAATTAAAACGCTTGAAACTTTTTTTCAAATATGGTAGAATGAAAAAAAACACCCAAACTTTACTATGCCGGGGTACTTATAGCTTATTACAATTTTTAAAAAGAAAAAATAATAGTTTAAACTCACTTTCTCATTGATTCATTTTTAGTAACTGCAGTTGACAATTTTTAATATTCTGCTGGTTAAATACAGATACCGGTAATATTGCAATTATAATTTAAAATTAATGTTACAACAACAATGAACAAGTTCCATGACGAAAGAACAAATTTATAGTTCGATTAGCGGTATATTTTTGTGTTTGTTTTGGATGCTATTCTAATGTCACGTACGTGGTGCGAAAACATAATTTATCTTTGTCATTTGAAGTTAGTCAGTCGTAGGTATTTCAAGATAAAAGATCAAAGCAAGATATTTGCTGCAAAAAAATATTGGTCGGAATTTTTTTTAAAATTGGTATAATAAAAATTTTATAAGCTTTTAAAGCTCGTCACGTACGATATTGTAAGTACTTAAATGCAACTAAATGCATCATCTTATTATGTTGGTATTTAGTTTAAATTTGGTCAAACCTTATTTTATTACAATCAAAATCATCTTACAAAATTTATTTGGAATCGGTCCATATTTGACCATAGTCCCCATACAAGTGCTACTTCCGAAAATAGCTTTAAGTGCCGTAACTTCCTTATAAATGCTGGTATTTGCATAACAATTTCCGACAATGACTTTTACGATAGGTACTATGTCATGACAAAACGTTGTGCGGGTAGGTCCAAAATTAACCATAAGTCCCATATAAACCCACTTCCTTAAATCAGCTAGGGGCAAGCAAATCTCATATTGATGGAGATAACTAAACAATATTCGGCACAAATAACTTTCATATAATTCTTAAACTCATAGCATAATTCTGGGGTCTAATTACCGCACACGATATCGAGCAAAATTGATCGAAATTTTTTATTTTGGTATTATGACTCTCGATATCGAATGAAATGTATCGTTATTTGAGATGATAGCATTCGATATCGAGTAACCAAAGCCATTACAACTCTCTAGTTTTCATTCGATACGTCAGTATCTATCGAATGCAGAAAAATACGATAGTTTACTCGATACGATAGCTTACTCGATATCGAATGCGGTAATTAGGCCCCTGTTCTGGCGATCTTGATTGGCCACGGGCCCCAAGTAGGGTAGACTCTCAAAAAAAAATTTTTTTTAATATTATAGCGAAGGGTATCATATGGACGGGCTTGACCGACTATACTTTCTTACTTGTTTGTTTTAAGCTGTTCATGCCATGTAAATACTATAAGAGAAAAATCTGTCACGTACGGTATGTCACGAACGATATTACATTTTGTTCATTATAAAACCATGCAAAAAATTATTTTTTTTTCCAATTACGGATTATAAAGAAAAAATATGTGGTTAAATGTATGAAATTAAAAAAAGGAGAAAAACCTCCCACAATTCGCAGATTTTCGTATTTTTTTAGATTCACCCAAATATCACTTCCGTTTTATGTCCCGTACGATATGCACTTATTTTGCCCGATATTTTTGGACAACAAGGTTCCGAATTTGAAATTTTTTTTTCATATATAGTTCCCTCTCGAAAGTTACGTAAGCTCCCTAACGACTCGCTATGAAGATATCCCGAACAGCAATAGAGGCCAATGGAATGCTATAAAAAACATTTTCACAGACAGTGCGAAGCAACATCTTGGTCATCCTCAACCTAAGCGTAAAGTATGGATCTCAGACGCTACCTGGCAACTTATTGAAGATAGAAGACAACTTAAAGGCTCCATTAACGTTGCCCGAACAAGAGCTTCTAAATTTATCCTTCAGGCACAGTATACCAGTCTAAATCGACAGGTTAAACGAAGTGCGCGACGAGACAAACGGGTCTGGGTGGAAAATATGGCCATAGAAGCACAGTCAGCTGCCGATACACATCGAAGTAGAGATTTGTACAAAATTGCAAAGCAAATATCAGGGAACTACCGTTTAACCACATATCCCCTTAAAGATCCGTTGGGAGGAACTGCCGCGTCTGTGGAGCGGCAACTGGCAATATGGTCCGACTATTATGCCGGCATACTGTCAATTCCGCAACCCACAACAGTCTGGCAATGTCACTGTACTTCACATCAAATCAGATCCGACATAAATACAGTTTGCCCAGACGAAACTGAGATCGTCACTGCAATACGTGCACTGAAGAATGGCAAGGCACCAGGCGTAGACAACATTAACCCTGAACTGCTTAAGGCTGATCCGACTCTTAGCGCTAAAATAATCTACCCTATTATCAGAGACTTTTGGACATCACACTCTCTTCCTGCTGAACTAAGTGAGGGAATGATTATAAAACTACCCAAGAAAGGAGACTTAACAGAGTGTAAAAATTGGCGGGGTATAACTCTTTTAACCATGATTAACAAGGTGTTAGCGAGTATAATCCATGCTAGACTGGCATCATCAATTTCAGCAGATCTTCGAAATGAGCAAGCTGGTTTCAGATCACACCGATCTTGCACCGATCATATAAATAGTCTAAGGATCATAGTGGAACAGTCGGTGAAATGGAGATCTCCATTATACTTGATATTTATCGACTTCGCCAAAGCATTCGATACGATCCACCATCAGGTAATTTGGCACGCACTTCGATGCAAGGGAGTTCCACCTGTGCTAATCGACTTAATCAAAGCTTTGTATGGCAACTCAACAAGTCGAGTACTGCATGAACGCACGTTAAGCAATCCGATTGGTATAAGCACTGGGGTACGACAGGGATGTATCCTATCTCCGCTGTTATTCAATATTGTATTGGATTCAATTATGCAGCAAACAACCCGAATAAGAAGAGGCATTACATGGGGTATGAATGGTCGATTGGAAGACCTTGACTACGCTGATGATATTTGCCTGCTCGCACATAACTTTACCGACATGTCAGCCAAATTGGATCAGATACATCAGCTAGCATCTGGTGTCGGTCTTCACATTAACTTCGACAAAACTAAGGTTCTACGTATCAATTCGACTAATCTCTCCAAGTTCCGAGTAAACAACATAGAACTCGAGGACGTCCAATCGTTTTGCTACTTAGGAAGTATCATATCAACAACAGGCGGCTCACGTGATGATATTGCATATCGCATAAGGAAAGCAAAACAGTCTTTTGGTGCATTACAAAGAGTATGGAAGTCACCACAAATACATATAAAAACTAAGCTTCGCCTTTTTTCCTCTAATGTTCGCTCTATCCTGCTATATGGATGTGAGTCCTGGAACTCTACTGCAAGCGACATTCAATCCCTGCAAGTATTTGTTAATCGTTGCTTGCGAAAAATTTTGCGAATATTTTGGCCGAACGTAGTTTCCAACAGAGACCTCTGGCAAAGAACAGGTGAAATACCAATTCGCATAGAAATTGCAAACAGGAAATGGAGCTGGGTTGGTCATATTTTGAGAAGACCCCATGATGATATACCAAAGATGGCAATTGATTGGAACCCTCATGGCAGCAGAAGAAGAGGTAGACCAGCTAACACCTGGAGAAGGCAACTAGAATCCGAAATTAGCGAAACAAGAAGAACTTGGTCTGAGATCAGACAAATCGCACAGGACAGATCCCAATGGAAGAATTTCGTTACGGCCCTTTGTTCCAACTTGGAACCATAGGAATCAATATATATATAAATGAAACATAAGTATACAAAAAATTTTCGAGTTAATACTATTTTTGCAAAATTTCTTTCTCTCTGAAGGCGCACAAATGTCACGTACGATGGCATTGAAATGCCCATATATAATTTTTTTGGCCATTTGCTATATTTTTTCCAAAAATTAATTGCTTCTTAAATGATTTTTTATATTAAAAACTTAATTAAATGCAAAAAATTCAATTTTAATTTACCAAATGTTTACTACATAGTCTTTTTTTATAATATTTCTTTGTAATTTTTTATTTTTAACAATTTATATAAAACTGAGATTAAATTGTGTAATAAAACGAGGACAGCAAACAAAAAAAAATATAACCAGCCATATTAAAATGACTTAATGTAGTTTTTTATATGAACAATGTTATAAAAAGTATAAAAATTTTTAGTTTTATTTTATAAGCATGAATGGATTAATATGAAAAAAGATTTTTAAAATTTTTTTTGTTAAACGCAAAATGTTCATGGTTTTTTTTTTAGTTTTTGTTTTTTTGGTTTAAATATTATAAAACTATGTAAATATTTTGAAATAGAGTAAAAAAATGCTGGAACAAAACAATAATTAATGTTATTTTTTTTAATCATATGGTCACAAAAATTCATTAGAGGTCCTTAAAGATTTTAAAAGGATTCCAATTTTTATAGAAAAAAAACGTTATAAAATTTTTCGAATACTTTGATTACTTTACATTTATTTCAAATTATAAAAACTGATTTTGCTAGTTTTTTTTTGTAACAATTGTTATATTTTAAATCACAGAGAGTTGTGCTAGTAGGTCAAAAATTAACCAAAGGTCCCATATATACCCCCCACTAGGGTTGCCAGACGGGCCAGATTTGGCCTGATTGTCAAGTTTTTTAATGCGTGTCAAGTGTCAAGTGAAAAAGTTACAAGTCAAGTTTTTTTTATAAGTTTATTATTTTATCTCAAATTTTTCTATCTATGTAATAAAACTAAAAAAAATCTAAATCCCATATTTTTATTATCAATGCAACTAAGGATTGATATGATGCATATTTTTTTTCTGTGCAATTATAGTTTTCTTTCAATGCAATTATAACAAAAGTGCCAGCACTGATATTTAACGCATTACTCAATACTAGTTAATTGACAATATTGAACAGCTGATTTGCAGAACGTACATTTAAGTTAATTTTTATTGCTATATTTTTTGTTGTTTCTTTTATATTGTTTGTGTTATTTTTACTTTTTATGATATTTTTGTTTTTATCTAAAAATTAAAAAAAACAATAGTATGAGTGTCAAGTTTTTTTTCCAAAATCAAGTTTTTTTTTTGTCAATGTCAAGCTTTTTGGCAAATTGGATCTGGCAAGCCTGCCCCACCCTTAAATTACTTAAACGCAAACAAATCTCATATAGATGAATTTATCTAAATAAATTTCGGTTCAAAGAACTTTTACATGAATCTTAACCCTTTACGGCGTCATGTTGTATTTCTGCAACATACCCTTAAAGTAAGTGTAAAAATATTATATACGGTAGCGAATTTAAGTTTGGCAACATAGCATTCTTGCAGTTTAAAAACTAAAAGTTTTCTAAACAGCAACAAGTTTGTATTAGTTTCATTCGACCCTGCCAATAAAATTGGAGCACCTGATCCATTTTGATAAAATGGACTACTCCATGGACTGGTCCGATGTAATGCAAGCATGGACCATGTCATTGTTAAAAAGTGTTTGTAGTGAGACGACATGTCTTCGTTTTTTAACGACAAGCTTTCATTTTTAAACGACTTTAAAACTAATCCTCTTGAGTATACCATGGAGTAGTTTTAAAACTACTCCTTAGTGGTCCAAAGGTGGGTTATATAGTCCATTCCTAGGACATCGTAATGTTAAACAGACCAAGTTTTTTCCATACGTTTGGGTTACTTTTGGACTAGTCCTGTGCCCATGTTCAGTAACTCTCGCGTCGAGAAAGTTTTGGATTGAAATGTGTGAAATGAAACAAAAATTCCATAAATTGAAACACAGATATTTTTCTCACTTAACTGTATCTGTAACTTTTTTTGGCGAGTACAAGCTGTCACGTAAGGAAATTACTCGCCAATTTACAGAAAAAGTGTGTCTGTAACATTTTGGTGAGAAGAGTTCCCGCATTGAACTGTCAAATAAACTCATGAATAAAAATGGGGCAAGAAAAAATTTTAACACTAAAAACAAATAAAAATGCAAAGAATAATAATAATAATACTTTATTCTTGGTACATTTTTCATTGTTTTATTATTTTGCTTTTAACATTTTTATAAAATATACGAATGTCTTCAAAGTTCGTTTGCAAACAACAAACATTAAAGTCGCTCTTAACACAATTTGGTATAGCCGACGGTTGTGTTTTCGCCGCCGTCGTTGAAAAATTTTCAATTTTAGTAAATTTTGGTCGCCGTCAACGATATGTGTTACTGAACGTCTGCAATGTCACATCGGCTTCGAGTGCAATATTATGACATTTATAACGTAACGACGTAATCTCTTTTGATAGTTTTCGAAATGAGTTACAGACACACATTTTTCTCACTTTTCGAGAAACGATGGAATATTTTGTTTCACATCTTTTCGATGCAAGAAGTTCTCACTAAAGTTACAGAACATGGGTACTGGTCCCTTGTGGACTACTCTTTACACGCGTGTTTGGACTGGTCCTATTATTTGCAGGGAAGTGACACGTGTGTAGAAATCTGTTGTGCGCTCTTTGAATTCATTTTCAAAAAATTATTTTTTTAATTAATAGTAATATTTGGCTATTGAAATTTGTTTGAGTGAAAGGTAAGAGGATATATTTCAATAACCAATTACTAAGTTTTGTCGCAAAACCAATTTCGTTTACGTTTTATACTGATTTTGGTTTGTTGTATATATGCAACATTGCCAATTGAGGTGTATTATTTTACTAGTTTTCCAACATTGTGAATGATTTTTCTTTAGTATCAAAATGAGCCGTAATTTGCGTAATATAGCTCCCAAGGACCTAGAAATGATTCTATTACAATGGGAAGATTGGGAAGATGGCCTTGATTTTTCTGATAACTATGAAGAAATGGCAGGCTTAACACGCTCCACCGAAAGATGTCAGGTTGAACCAATACGGGCACTGGCCATTTTGGGTCAATAAACGCATGAGATGCAAAATTTCAGAATGCAAAGACTATACGCAGACATCTTGCGAAAAATGCGGGGTTAGTCTTCGCTACAATAAGCAAAGCAACTGCTTTAAAAATTTTCATATTATTAATTTCAACTTAAATTTTGAGAGCTACTGCTGCAATGTTGCATTTCTGCAACATATAATTTTTTTCAATAAATAAGATCTTAAATATGAATAAAAACTTTTTTATTAATTTTTTCATTAATAGTGGCGTTCTTGCGCCGTAAAGGGTTAACATTAAAACATAATTTTGTTGTGGCGGGTCGATGATAACCCATGAGTCCCAAATAGGGTACTCCCTCGAAAATTTATTTTTAAATAATGTGGTGTAGGAAATCACATGGTCGGGCTTCCTTACTGGTTTTTAAGTTAACGTTGTTTTATATTTTGTTAAGTTTAATGTTTCCACATTGTTTGCTATATTTCTGCTTTTTTTGTATAGTATTCTGTTTTAATTTTTGCTTAACTCAGCAAAAATTCCCTACAATTTTTTTCTTCCTTTAAACAAATTTTTTTTTTTATTTTATATTGGTTGGTTGGCTGGCTGGCTGCCTTTGAAAAAAAAACAAAAAACTATTTCATACATTGTTGTGTTATTTTTACTTTACAAAATACTATTATTATTCTTTAACAATTTTTTTGTTGCCATTTGAGAGTAGGAATTGTGTCAAAGCAAACAAAAAAGGGAAATAAATAAAATAGTTTATGTTTTTTTTTTGTTTTTTGTTTAATATAAAACCCAGCGGAAATTGAGTCTCATATATAAAGCCATCAAAAATGAATATTGTAAAAAAAAAAATCTATAAAAAATCAATATTGACATGAAAATATTTTTAAAGCTAAAATAGCAGGAAAAAAATTAGCCGAAAATTAAAAAAAAAAAATCTACTCAAAAATCCCAGCTAAGGCACAAGACTAAATGTGATAATACAGAAAATATAGCAGTCAAATGATAAATTGACAAATAAGGCTTTAAAAAGTCCATAGAATAATAGCTTTACACAGAAAAAAATTTTTGCGCCAGAAAAAGAATTAATTAAAAATAAAATCAGTTTTAATTAAATATTTAATCAGGCGAATTAAAATTTTATGGTGTTTTCTTTTCTGACAACAATGTTCCATATATGCTACCATTCGTGCGGGTTTTTGTTCCATTCTAAATATATATGCAAAAATTTGAGAAGTTGTCGTTTCCTTTCTAAACATGTTGCAGCAATAAATGGCAAATTTGTTCCATTTCTTACCCGCAGTTACAACTGAATGTGAGATAATGCCCTTTTTTGCATCTGCGTAAAGTACTGTTTTATGCAAGCAAGTATTTTTTTTCTTGTGTTTGCGGAAAATTTGCGTTATATTGTGATTTTTATTTATATTGTGATGGATATAAAAACTTTTTGTTTTTCGTTTGTTTTTCTTTTATTATTTTTTTTTGTCGCAAAATTTTAAACAACAACTGACATTTATTATTGAAAATCAGTGCTGTTAACGCTTATTGGAATTGCAAGAAAATTTTATGTTGAAAATTACTACAAGCGTGGTGAATATCGCTTTAAGTACAAACTTTGCATTCAATATTAAACACGCTAAATACACATTAGTGTAGAGTGTAAACAGGGCTGCCAGGTACTTTTTTCCTTGTCCCCAAAAAATTAAAAAAATATCCCCAAAAATCCCCAAATTAAGAAAAAAAAACCTTAATAAGTAAATATTTTTCTGTTTGTTTTTTTTTCTGACCAAATTTAAACTTTTTTTTTTTAATAAGTAAAAATAGTAAAAAAAAATTTTAATTAGAAATCCCCAAAAATCCCCAAATAAAAATTTTTTTTAAAAAAAATTATTTTATTTTGTTTGTACCCTGAAGGAAAAATAACATTAATTTATAAAGTACCTTTAACACTACCTTTAAACTAAAATGATAATCTTAATAAGGACCTTTTACACCGTATAAGTTGTTGATAAGAGTAAGATAAAAGTTTTGCTACTTTTTTTCATATTTTTAATACGAGACAAAGAAAAATAAGCATAAATAACAAAAGGGAAAATATATTAAAAAAGTGTAAAATCCCCAAAAAATCCCCGAATTTTTTTTTAAATCCCCAATCCCCGAATGACTTTCTTTGTCCTTTTTGCTCGCATAAAATCCCCAACTTTGGGGATAAATCCCCAAGTCTGACAGCCCTGAGTGTAAAACGTAGCTATTATTCTGTTCCAAGAAAAACAAAATTTCGTAGCAAAATATTTTCTTTATTATAAAAGAGTTTAAAAAAAATGTTACAGAATCATGTTTTCTCTATTTTAGCAACATATTTTCTATGTATAGAAAAAATGTTGCAGCAATATGTTTTAAAAGAAAAACATTGTAGCAACATTAGTTTTATGAAAAAAATTTTAATGCTACATGAAAAGATGTTATAGTATAATATTTCCTATCAAAAGAAACTACAGTACTTTTCGCTTAAAGTACATTTCGCGTAAAGGCCAAAAACGGATTTAAGCCTAAACTGTCATATTCGTTTGCAGATTTTTTCGAATTACATACAAATTATTTGTTCTAAGCAGTGTTTGAAAATAAACCGTACATTATTTAACGTTCAGCTCACACACCCAGGAACCGTATCTATTTTTTTAGTGATTGTGTAGACATACACAACCCTTAATAACGTTCGTTACTATTTTCAAGAAAGAACCGAACACTATATAATGTTCGGTTCTTCGTTAAAAAACAGAACAATTGTAGTGACAAACATTATATTTGAATGTTCTATAAGGTTTTTTTCGTGTGTGTATTTTGTTTTTGTAAAAAATGTTTGTTTTTTTTATCATCCAAAAGCGACGAACATTAACGAGCCGAACCGAACACATTGAAGTTTGTGGATTTTCAAAAAAACCGAACTGAATTAAATGTTCACATCTTTTGTTGAGTTTGATAAAAACAGTAATATTTTTGTGTTCGAAAGATGACTAACAGGGAAACGTTATTTTTTTTAATGATTTTCTACACAAACACTATTAGCGTTTGTGTTTTCCACAAATCTACCGAACCGAACATTAGGAAACGATATTAAGTGTTTATTTTCGAACTCTGGTTCTAAGGTCCATTTCGCTTGAAGTCCACTTTCGTTTAAAAGCCACATTTTCTTAGCCAGCATTTATAATTCTTTATACAAAAATGTTCGCTTATAATCCACTCTGTTTTTTTATATTTTTTAATCAACTGGCAACATGTTTTTATTTACCTTTCTGGCAACTATTATTTTCAACTATTTATTTCAATTAAACCAATATTTGGTTATGTTTTAAATAAACTTTTCTTTTGTTTAAAAAGAATGGTTTTATTGAAGAAAACAATTTTTTATAGTCCAAAATGTGGATTGTAGTAGATTTCACTTAGTATCCATAAAATGGCTTATAAAAAAAATCGGTTATAGTCCAAATTCTCTTATAGTCCACAAAAGTTGTGCAACTATAGTAGTGGACTGTAAGCGAAAAGTACTGTATTCAATACAACATGTTTACTTTAGAATAATAAAACAGCTAAATTTTTCTATTAAAAAAGTTAACAGCAACTTATTCTATAGAACAATGATCAAGCAACATTCTATTTGAAACAATTTACAGCAACATGTGTCCCTTTAATAAATTTTAAAGCAACACGTTTTCTTTAAAAAAATGTTAAAGCAATATGTTTCCTATCGAAACAAAATTAAAGAAATTTCTTTTCTATAAAAAAAAATATTATTGCTTTATGTTTTGTATTAAGTAACTTTTCAGTTACAAATTTCTTTTGAAAAAAGTTCAAAGCAAAATTTTTTTTTTTTGAAAAATATTTATAGTAACATCATTTTTATGGAAAAATGTTTAAGCAGCATGCTTTCTATTGAAAAACTTTTTAGAATCATGTTCCTATGGAACAGCTTTAACAGCAACATGTTTTTGAAAAACTTTTTAGAATCATATTCCTATAGAACAGCTTTATCAGCAACATGTTTTTGGTGAAACAATGTTTTAGCAACATCTTTCCTATATGTTTTGTGTTGAATCCTTTTCAGTAACATTTTCTTAATGAAAACATTTTACAGCAACATGTATTTTATTGAAAATATTTAACAGCAACATCTATATTATAGAAAATATATTAAAGCAACATGTTTTTTATTGAAAATATTTTACAGCAACATCTATATTATAGAAAATATATTAAAGCAACATGTTTTTTATAGAAAAAGATGTTTAAGCAACATGTTTTTCTTAAAAAAAAAACTTCAACACCAACATATTATGTAGAAAAAATGTTAAAAAATTTTTTCTTTAGAAAAATGTTAATGCATCAGGTTATCTGTTGAACAAAATATTGAAAAAAGTTCAAAACAACATGTTTTTTTTGAAAAATATTTTTAGCATCATCATTTTTATGGAAAAATGTTTAAGCAGCATGCTTTCTATTGAAAAACTTTTTAGAATCATGTTCCTATGGAACAGCTTTAACAGCAGCATGTTTTTGGTGAAACAATGTTTAAACAACATGTTTCCTATATGTTTTTTGTTGAATCCTTTTCTGTAACATTTTCTTATTGAAAAAATTTACATCAAACATGTATTTGATTGAAAATATTTTACAGTCACATCTATTTTATAGAAAATATATTAAAGCAACATGTTTTTATAAAAATAAATGTTAAAGCAACACGTTTTCCATACAAAAAGAAACCCTGATGCTTTATAATGTTTTATATAGAAAATATGTTGCATAAGCATTGTTGTGTAGAAACAAGTTGTAGTATAGTTTTTTTATTTCGAACGATTCTTCTATTGAAAAAAAAATCTTACATTAACATGTTTATGTTGTTAAAGCAACATGTTTCCTATAGAAAAAAAGTTATAGCATCATGTTATGTATTGAAAAATTTCAGTAACATTTTATTGAACAATTTTTACAGAAACAAGTTTTTTATTGAAAATATTTTATATCATCATCTCTAGAAAATATATAAAAGCTACATGTTTTTATAGAAAAAGTGTTAAAGCAACATGTTTACTTTAAAAAAAAATCGAACAGCAACATATTTTCTACAGAAAAAATGTTAAAACCCCATCTTTTCTACAGAAAAAACGTTGATGCAACATATTATCTGTTAAAAAAAATTTTTACCAGCAATATTTAAAAAATAAAAGTTAAAGCAACACGTTTTCCCCACAAAAATGTTGCAGCAAACAAATATTTTAGCATAGTTTTCTTTTTTCTTCCGTCATTTATAAATTTTAATTTCTTTTAATCAAAAGTTTGATGCCTTTTCTATTTCAAACTCCTAGAACTTTTAAAAAATCTGTCGCCTTAAGTTCTTCTCACAAACTTTATTCATAAAATCATTTTGCTAATTTATGTATTTTCGAACACAATAAAGCTCAGGTGTTTCCCTAGACAAAAAATTTATTAAATTCAAGTTCTAATGGAAAAAATAAGCGTTGTACTCTAAACTTCTGCCTTAATTCAAACAGAACTCATCCTATTTTAGCGGTCTTCCTGCCATGTTTAGCATATCAATTTTAAAATCAATTACCAACATAACTTTTTTTTGATGTTTTTTCTATGGCAATTTTTCTGTTCATAAAATTACAGACACTTCATATGCAAAAGCCATTTACATACTTTATATGCAAAACAAAAAAAAAAAAAAAAAAGGAACACAGGCAAAGGAAAAAAAGTTTTGCTTTTTATGAAAAACTTTTTCCAAATGTTGGAAAAAAACAAGCACAACGCTTTTAATTACTTTAAAAAAAATTGGTAGATGATATTATGTATTGAAATATGTAAAGTTTTCAGAGTATCATAAAAAAACACACACAACTTGTAAGTGGCAATGCCATGAGCCACATAAGTGGAAAAAACCTGGCCGGCACAAGAGTTGTATTTTAAAAATCATTTTCTTAACAAAGAATAGAAACATAAAATAGCAGAACCAAATCTTTAAAACTAGTAGAGTGACAAAAAATAAGGTTGAAGCAACAAGATTACTAAGCGTATGTGTTGAAGAAACATGTTTTCTTTAAGAAGTTAAGCAACATTTTTTTTACAAACGGCAGCATGTTTTCTACCTTAAGCGTCCAGTTTTAATGCCTAGCACTCTATTGAACTTGTTAAAAATTTTGAGCAACACTGATTATTTCAAACGAAAATTTTACGTTTTTATGAGTTGCAAGTAAACAACATTGTTTTAAGAAGGTTAACAAAAACCAAAAAACTTTTCTCCATTTTTGTCTTTTTGTTACGGTTGTTTTAAAAAACTGTGTAGTGGTTTTTATACAAAAAAAATACAAAATTAAAACTACAAAAAAAAAAAGAAAACAAAAATGTTGCAGAGTACAACTCTATCAACATTTTCTCACAGAAATATTTTTAAATTGAGTTTGACAACATTCCGCACGAAATACTAAACAGAGCACCAGGCTTAAGGGATTAAAGCAAAAAATTCTCTCTACATAATTTTTACTTTAAGAATGTTTAAACAAAATCTTGTACAGAACAAACGTTTTCGCAACATGTATAACGAAAATTAAAATCGCCATACAATCTTTCTTTAAAAATGTTTTAAATATTTTCGGCCTAATTTATAAAAAATAAAACCGGTTAATAAAGGCTTTATAAAACGGATTTTCATACGAAATCCGTTTAATAAACCCTTTATTAACATGTTTTATTTTTTATAAATAAGGCAGTTTATCATTATGTTTTCTCTTAAAAAAAAGTTAACAAACAAAATGTTGCTTCAACATGTAGCCTTAAAACATGTTTAAGCTTGGAAAAAAAAATATTGAATGAACACGTTTTTAATAGAAAAAGAAAAAAAAAACAGTCCCCTAAAGAAAAAAAAAACAGTCCCCTAAAAGAAAAAAAAATTGGATCATTATATTTTTCTAGATTAATTGCTATGAAAAAACTTGTTTTCTAAAAAAAACTCTCTCCAACATGTTTTAAACATTAGCTTAACATGATTGATATCTTTAGAAAAATGTTCCCTGAAAAAAAATTTTGCATCTCTAAAAAAAATTTATCTTTACCAAGTTCTCTATAGAAATAATTTTGCGCCAACATGTGTTCTATAGAAAAACTGTTGCGTCAAGTTTGTAGGAGAACTTTTTTTCTATAAAACACATATAGCAGAAACATTCTGTCTATAGAAAACATGTTGAGTCAACAGTTTAAAAAAAAAACATGTTGAAGCTAAATTTCTTTATAAAAAAAATGTTTAGGTAAAAATTTATCTATAGAAAAAATGTTGCCTCAAAATGATTTCCATAGAAGAAATGTTGTCTCCACATGTTTTCTATAGAAAAAATGTTGCCTCCATTGCTTCCACATGGTTTCTATAAAAAAAGTTTTGCCTCTACATGTTTTCTATAGAAAAAATGTTGCCCCCAAATCTTTTCTATAGAAAAAATGTTGCCTCTACATGTTTTCTATAGAAAACATTTTGCCTCTACAGTTTTCTATAGAAAAAAATTTGCCTCTACATGTTTTCTATAGAAAAAATTTTGCCTCTACATGTTTTCTATAGAAAAAATTTTGCTTATACATGTTTTCCATAGAAAAAATGTTGCCTCTACATGTTTTCTAAAGAAAAAATGTTGCCTCGTCATGTTTTCTATAGAAAAAATGTTGCCTGTACATGTTTTCTATAGAAAAAAATTTTGCCTCTACATGTTTCCTATTGAAAACATTTTGCCTCTACATGTTTTCTATAGAAAAAATTTTGCCTCTACATGTTTTCTATAGAAGAAATTTTGCCTCTACATGTTTTCTATAGAAAAAAAATGTTGCCTCTACATGTTTTCTATAGAAAAAGTTTTGCCTCTACATGTTATCTATAGAAAAAATATTGCCTCTACTTGTTTACTATAAAAAATGTTGGTTTTACATGTTTCCTGAAATCTTATGGCCCACCTCTGTACCGTCACATGTGATCCCCGTTACATGTTTAAGCTTAAATTTTAATGTCTGTATTTGTATTTTTTTATGTTTGTATGTATCTGTGTACCCTTTTACTCCTACTTTATATTTTCTGTGTATGCAAAGTCCTTTTTTAAGAGTTGTATTACTTTTACATTTTACATGTGTAGTGGTTGTAGGTATGATAATGATTTTTTTACGTTTTTGAGTTTACAATTTATGCACACTTTATGTAAATTATTACATATGATGTTTTTTACAATGTAATAAAACATACATTCAAAATTTAACAAACAACTACGCAAAATAAGTACAATTTATGCTGTAAATTCCCATATACAGCTACAAAAAAATCACAAGTTTTTCAAACAGATACTCCTACAGTTTTGTGAAAAATACTGCTCATAAATTGAGGTGGTTCAAGTAACTTTGAACATTTAAACAAACATCTTAAGTAGAGATGTTATTTAGGTCTGTAATTTTTGATACTAAGGCGCGTGCTTTGAGTTAAATTTTAACAACTTTTTAGAAAGACTCTTACCTTTTTTTTTTGTAATGCAACAAATTTTTTTTTCGATGTCTGTTTTATTATCCAAAATTGTACCTGAAAAGAGAAAGATTAAAAGAATGTATTAAAATCAAGGCATAAAAGAAACTTTTGAATAAAAAAATTGGACAAAATTTTACCGACTTGAAACAAAAAATGTCAAACAATTAAACAACTAAGCAATAATAGATCGACGGGATCATATAATTATATATATTATATTTTACGATTTAAACCTAGAGCGTGTGAATTAGCTCAAATGTCTGGGTTTATACAGTATCGGCTTAGGTCCCTATTACGGTTCAACTCAGTTGAGTTGTAATTTCTTAGCTTTTGTATTATGGTTTACAACTTTGCTAAATTGCGGTGAACAAAAAGATAACAAAAATTACAACTGATCAAAACCAGTTGTATTTATTACAACTCAACTGAGTTGAGTTGTAAACCGTAATAGGGGCCTTAATTACTTTGTAAAGTCCGAATTAAGCTTTAAAAGAAGATTTATATGGAGTACCAATTCGTATTCAATCGAAAATCTTTATTTACAACCAAACTGGGTAAATAGTCAAAAGTTTGGTTCAATATCATAGTGACTAATTCACTCCCAATTTTAGTTAAATCACAGGTTTTTATATGGCCCTAATTTTGGTATAATTTTAGTATTAATTTCCTGCGTAACTTTGGTTTAACATTAGTAAGCAAAGTAGTAGGATCAATAAAACGTTTAATTCACTTGATTATGTCTATATATATCGGGTGATTTTTTAGCTATTATCTTTTTGGCAACACTGGTTTAAACGGCTTACGCACGTTTCGTGTTTTGATTCACTGTCAAACATCTTCAGCTTGGTCTATAATTTAACCATGAATCGTCTTACAAACGAACAACGCTTGCAAATTATTGATTTTTATTATCAAAATGCGTGCTCTGTTAAGAAAGTTCATCGCGCGCTTCTTCCATTTTATGGACAGTTTAATCGACCCACTAAAGCGGCTATTCGGTACGTTAATAAGCAGAATTGTCGATTTTGGAGTGAAGATCAGCCAGAAGCATTGCAAGAGCTACCAATGCATACAGAAAAAGTCACAGTTTGGTGCGGTTTATGGGCGGTGGCATCATTGGGCCGTAATTCTTCAAAGATGATGCGAATCGTAACGTAACTGCGAATGGTGAGCGCTACCGTGAGATGATATTCAACTTTTTTTTGTCCAAAATGCAAGAGCTTGACTTGCATGACATGTGGTTTCAACCAGACGGCGCCACATGCACGCTTAAAAGTGGACTTATTGAGAGGCGAGTTCGGTGAACATTTTATTTCACGTTCGGGACCGGTCAATTTGCCGCCTAGATCGTGCGATTTAACGCCTTTAGACTATTTTTTGTGCGGCTATGTTAAAGCTCATGTCTATACACACATGCCCGCTTCAATTGACGTATTGGAATACAACATTGAAGCATTTATTCATGAGATGCCGGCCGAAATGTTGGAAAGAGTATGCCAAAATTGGATTAAGCGGATGGACCATTTGAGGCGCAGTCACGGTCAACATTTGCATGAAATAATCTTCAAACATTAAAATATATGGACCGTACTATCGATTCAAATAAAGATTTCCTGCATTTTTCTGAATTTTATGTGTTTTTTTTTTTAACTTTCCTATAGCTCTTAAAAAATCACCCATTATATAAAAATAAGTATACACTTTGATGTCACCATTAACTGCGGAAACGGGTCGACCGATTTCAACCAGCGTACGTTGGGGATAGTCTGTAGATGGTTTATGTTAAGTTTGCACGAAATCGGCCGAGGGGCGTTGGAGATATGGCATTTAAATTTTCCAATATATACCCATACAAATATCAACAAAATGCCCTTCTTTTTGAACTCCTCCGATACGGCTTGACCGATAGGGCAAGAGGGTTAAAAGCTCCCCCTCCCTATATCTTCTTAACTAATTAACCGATTTTCTTGAAATTTTGCAGTCAAATAGTGTTGCAGCTGTAAAGAACTAAAGCCTTAAATTTTTATTATTTAGGGCGTGAAATAGGGCAAGAGGGGTAAAAGTTCCCTCTCCCTATACATATCTTCTTAAATAATTAACCAATTTTCTTGAAATATGGCAGGCAAATAGTTGAACATCTGGAAAGAACTATAGCCTAAAATTTTTATTATCTTCTTAACTTATCAACCGGGTTTCTTAAAATTTGGTATGCAGACACTGCAACATTTAAAAGAAATAAGTTATATGGCAAAACAAGGTTTGTCAGGTTAGCTAGTTTTTAATTTAAACTGATTGTTAAAAATTTGTTTCTGTAAAGGTCTCTACAAAGTTTTTGACTCAAGGCCTTTATAAAGTCTCTATTTTTATTTGATCGCAGGTCTTTACATCGTCTTAAAGTCCAATTAAACCACACAAGCATTCTGACAACAAAAACAAGATTTTTTTTCATATATTTGTTTACCCGTTTGTGAAGTTTATTTCGATCTTCAATTTTGGCACAACCGTAGATCTTTTTATTTTTGGTTCAGTCGGTGGAGGTTTTATTGTCCCAATTAAGAATCTATCTCAGGTTTTTATATAAAGCCAATTTTTGCTCAATCACAGGTATTTATAGAGTTCAATTCCATACTTTGCTCAATTATACATACATATTTTTAAAGAGTAAAATTTTATTCAGTCGCAGTGTTTTTCATAGTCCCAAATTAGGTGGAATCGAAGGTCTTTTTAAAGACCCAAGTTTTGTTCAATCGTTGGCCTTTATAAAGGCCAATTCCTTAAGAAGTCGTTTGATGCATTATAAATTCCTTTAATTAATTATTTATATTTTTCCTTTTTATCTAAACAAAAATTTATTAATGTTTTTTAATTGCTTTTAACTTAATAATTAAATTAATTTCTATGAAAGCGTAAAAAGAAAATCGTCAAACTTAATTATTTTAATTTATTTTATATTTATTTTCTTTTAACAACTGTTCCTTGCAATGACCACTTTCATTAACTGTGAAAAAAAACAGAAAAATAAATTTCATAATTGTAAAAAACGAACGAATGAACAACTTTTACAATGTAATTGAATTTTAAACACAATGACAATATTGTCAGGTTCATAACACAAAGTGTGAGAGTGTCAATGTATTTTAAATGTCACTTCTACTGACTCACTCACTGTGACTCCCTGCTAGAACCCAAAAACAAAAAGAATCGTATGGATAGAGTTTAAGCAGGAAAAAGAAAATTTTTTAAAATTTCACTTCATACAATAAAGTTGCTGTCAGCTGCAGACCAAGGCAACGACTACAGTCACCAACACCAGCACCAACAATTGACAACTTTGTATATTATTACAACAACAACAAAAGCAAGAAAATCAGCAAGATAAAAAATCCTTGTTTGTCTTTTAATGAGAAGTGACAGGCGACAAGCATAATTAAATTTTATTTCATTTTTACATGCGAAAAATTCTATCACACTTTCCGTCTTCTCCTCTTTGCACACTCCTCACACTTTTCTTAGCTCTTTGGTTTGCTGTACAACTTTCTTTTTACAAAAAAAAAGAAGGCATCTCTTCGCCCTTCCCCTCTTTTTGGTTTAAAGAGTCCTGGCTCATTTCATCATCGTTTGGACGTTAAACTTGAAACAGGCCGTTAAAAAAAAAAAATTTACTGTAACAGATATTTTTTGAAAAAACTTCTTCAAGTGCTTTGAGCATTAAGACAAATGAAAAAAAATTTAATTTTTTTTTTATCTCTTTTCAAACGCTAAAATAATGAAATTGTAACAACTTGTCAGTTGCCAGTTTAGGAGTGAAATGTACTCAAAAGTTACATTATTTACACGCACCCAAAATAAAAAAAGTACTTGTCTTAGACACTTGCAGGCCTTTATTTAAGACCACTTTGATGACAAAATAAATTAATTTCAAATTTTCATTTGCCGCCGTGATTTTACGGAAGCGTGAAATGGATTTTTTTTCTTCTCTCCAGCGTAGTGTTACGAACACGTAGAAGAGATTAAGGCGACAAAATTAATTGAAATTAATTAAAAAACTGTGTAGATGCAAAAAGAGTGACAGCGGCAAATTGAATAATAGAAAATGTAAGTGGAATACTTGGAAATTCGTATGTATGTTTATATTTGTCGGACGACAAATTCAGATGAAAGTTTTAATTGAATATATATAGTTTTCGAGGTGACTCCCTCTGTGGCTATTTCGCCCCGTCAACGTTGTTGCTTCCGCTATTTATGTTCCATCGAGGTCAAGGCGACTTCAGTTAAAGGTGGTGGAAATACTACAACAATCCAAAAACAACAGGGGTATTTTGCAGTGAATTGTAAGTGTTTTCGGTTCTAAATGTCAACTGTATCTAACAAAACCAAAACAATTTGTTTCGAACTGTCAAAATCAGATGGCCTTTCGACACCACCTGTACTTGAATTCGCCTTGATCGAGATCCACTTTCTTCTTTCTCTAAGAACAAAAATTTGCCAAACATTGCCAGCTCTCTTCATGTTTCATCATTTTCTCTATAACAATTTCCGGTATTAAAAGGGCTTCTCTCGTTTTGCTATCGGTCGCGCTGGAAGAAACTATGCTTTGCATCATGAATGTAGCGTACATGCAATATGGCGAGCTGCATTTATTCATTCTGTAAAGATACTTTCTGAACTTACCTTGATTTGAGATCAACTGTGTAAAGAATTAATTTAAGGCACCATGCTTCCTCTTTGTCTACCTCCCTAAATCGAGGACTAGCTTTGCCGTCTATTTTCCCTTGCTCTCGCCATCTTTTGCATTGTATCTACTTGTCCGTTCACAGCAGAGAGCACAAAACCTGATATCTGTTTAGAGAATAGAGGTGCTGCATCACCATATGGTGTCAGCATTGCCCGTATAAATTATGTCAGGGATGATCCCCATAGATTTTTAGGTAAAAGAACACATGGAAGTTTGTACGACTACACAGAAAAAAATTTCCACCAGTAAAAGCATTAATCAAAAATAAAATCAGTTTTAATTAAAAATTTAATCAAGTGAATTAAACGTTTGATCAAGTGAATTAAACGTTTAATTGATATTATTAATTTATTTACCGGTGCAAATTAATATTGTCAATTAAAATTTTAGTACACTTGATTAAACGTTTAATTCACATGATTACATTTTTAATTAAAACTGATTTTATTTTTGATTTATGCTTTTTTAATGGTGCAAAATTTTTTTCTGTGTAGTCGTACAAACTTCCATGTGTTCTTTTACCTAAAAATCTATGGGGATCATCCCTGACATAATTTATACGGGCAATGCTGACACCATATGGTGATGCAGCACCTCTATTCTCTAAACAGATATCAGGTTTTGTGCTCTCTGCTGTGATTATAAAGTCGTACCCTAAATTTTGCTTTCATAGAGGACGATAGTAATATCCTCCTTTTAGCGAATAGATTCAAATTAGCTTTAATAATAGGTTCTTGTTTATGCCAAAGTTAGGATCAATCGAAGGTTATTATATAGACTCAACTGAGAATTAATCGTAGGAGTTTATATGGTCCCAATTAACAGCAATCCTAGAATTTATATTGCCCAAATGTAGCATCAATCGCAGATGTTTATAAGATCTTAATTTACCGTCAATCGCAGGTTTTCAACAGTCCCGATTTAACATCAATTATTCGTTTTTACGTGATCCTAAGTAAGCATCATTCGCAGATGTAAATTACGTCCTAAATTTTTTATCAATCTTAGGTTTTTAAAAAGTTCTAAATAAGCATTTATCTAAGGTCATTATATGACTCCAATTTAGCCGGGTTATTTAAATAACTAGTCTAAAGTTTTTCTTGATCATAAAGACAAAATTTTATTGTTAAACAAAAACTGCAATTTCTTTTACTTCATTATCTGTCATTGGCAGAAAAAAACTGTTACTTTAACTTCTGATTCATTTAATGTAAACAGTGCTGTAAAAACCAACTCAAAAAGCGAAAACTTTTACACAAATTTTCGTTTTTTTCGACAGCTTTTGATTGCGACTGCAGTTTTTTAAACCCTGACAAAAATTCATACAAAATCAATCAAAAATATTAAACAACGAAGAAAGTATAGCCCTTTAAATATCTGTGGCATTTTGAAAAAACATCTTAAGTCAAATTTAAAAAGTTGAAAAGCTGCATTTCCATTCAAAAAACATTTTTGTTTACGTTTTTAAAATTTTGTATTATAAACGAAATTTTTCTTTAATTTTGGTTTATTTTATTATTTGATAAAAATAATTTTTTTTACCCTGCTTTTTTAAAAATTTTTGCTAACTTATCTCAACAGAAGATGTTTTGTGAAAATGCCACAGATATAATTTAATAAAATAATGATGTGTTAAGATAAAACTATAATGAATAATTATATTTCTTTTATAGAAATCAAAAACATTAATTAATTTTCCAACATAATCCCGCTTTATAATTTCGTTAACAGAAAAAACATAATCATATAAATAAAATAGTAGAGAATCTCGTAAAAATTTATTAAACAATTTATCAAATTGTTATTAATCAACCACAATCAATAATCCACCAATACAACAATCTAACAATACCATAAAAGACATGATAAAAATCGCTAAAGAAAAAATAAATCTCCTTTATACCAACCGCCCGCCCCCTCCTCTTAATTGTCTTAAATCGTCGACACAAACACATCAAATTGATGACAGCCAAGATGTCAACACATACGGGTTCACTTTCAGCTGATCTATGAAGGTAAAAAGGAGCACGGAGAACAGCATGTGTATCACAAGCTTTAAGCATTTTTAATAATTTTAGAAACTGCTGCCGATGTCTGGTATTGTCAGCAGCGTTAGTAGACAACAATAAATATTGTAGTTTTTTTTTATTTGTTATTGCAAAGACATCTGTGATTTTGATTGAAAATAATCAATAAGAGGATTAAATGTCAATAGCAGTAACAGTCACATGAAACTGATAAATAAAGCAAAAATCGGAAACAAAAAACATTCAAGCATATGTTGTTTAACGTTAATGAGAAAATTATAAAAACAAAGAAAGTATAACAGTTTCATTTAATAAACACAAATATACTACGAAGGAGGTGCAAACAGTTTAATACAAGAGAAACTTGGTCGACTTGCTTAGGGTTTTTTTTCACATTCAATTAAAGTTTTGTCGATTAAGGTTCTTGTAGATCAATCGTAACCTGTAAGTAGTATTGGACTACTTGATCCATTTTGATCAAATGGACTACTTCCTGGACTGTTCCAATGTAATGCAAGCATGAACCATGTAATTGTTAAAAAGAGTTTGAACTGAAATGGCATGTCTTCGTTTTTTATGGACATGTTTTCGTTTTTAAACGATTTCAAAGCTAGTTTTCTGGAGTATACCATGGAGTAGTTTTAAGACTACTCCTTTGCAATGCAAAGCTGGGTTATCTGGTCCTGCTCTAGGACACCGGTAATTTTAAATAGACCATTTTTTCCATACATCGGGGTTACCTTTGGACTAGTGCTAGTCCCTTATAAGCTGCATTTTACATGCGTGTATGGACTTGTCGCATTATTTGCAGGGTAATAAAGGATGATTTGCTTGCTATTTGGTTTTTCAATGCAAATTTTTCCAGTGCTAAAAAGAGACGATTCGTGACATGTGGCAATGCCAAAAATGCTCAGTAAGTCTGGGATCACACTATGAAAGTTTTCATTCACAAAGTCTGAGTTTATTGGTGAGAGGGGAAGAGAACATGCTTTTCTTCTCTCCATAAATTGACTAACAAACGAACAACGCTTGCAATTAAGCCAAAAGGCTTCGCGAGAATAGATACAAAATTTAAATTGTAAAAAAATATATTTCAATCAAAATTCGTACTGTGTGAGAAGTATGTGGCGTAAATAGCCTCCATTTAATGTGTCATAAATGCCATAATCGACCCACCGAATAAGCGATTCAAGCTCAACAAACAAAATTGCCGTTCACTGTTTGGTGCGATTTGTGGGCCGGTGGCATAATTGGACCGTACTTCTTCAAGAACAATGAAAATCTTAACTTTACAGTCAAGGCAGTAAGATACCGTGCGATGGTTCCTACTTTCTTTTGACTTGGTTAACATGTGGGGTACGTTCGTAAATGCATCATTGCGCTGCATCAGAAAAGCAAACTTTTTTTAATGGCGATAAAAGAATAATAGTAACTTATATTATTGTGTGCCTATTATTTTTGTGGAGTATTTCACAATTTGTCGGTCCAGATTTACTTCACTGATAAATCTATTACCACTTGAAATCACTGATGCAGCGCAGTGATACATTTACGAACGCACCCGTGATTTCAACAAAATGGTACCACACGACAAGCGATACCATAAAACTATTGAGAGGCGAGTTTGATTAGCAATTAATTTCACACTTTCGAGCAGTTCAATGGACGGCAAGATCTTGCGATTTGAGCCCACTTAAATATTTTTTGTGGCGATATGTGAAGTCTCTCGTATACGGCAAAAAACCAGCTACAGTTCCAGCCCTGGAAGACAACATAACAGCTGTCAGTGGTTTCGGCCGATATGCTGGAAAAAGTACGCCAAAAATGGAGCTCACCGAAGGACCACCTTGCCGCGGGCAACATTTACATAAAGTAATCTTTAAAATGTAAATGACAGTCATTCATTTATCGCCCTAAATACGTTTTTTAATCACATTCACAAATTTCCTATGTTTGACCCCTTTCAGACTCGGCAAGTTAGTTGTACAACTTTCAAAACACAAACGGCTATAAATGATAGGGGTGTTATAGTCCATGTAAAGCTTCGATTGTACGTTTTTGTACGGCATCAATCTAAGGTACTTCATATACCTAGTCTCTATTCAGCTACAATCGGAGATTCTTATATAAACCAAATTAAAAAAAAAAAAAAATCGTTAGTATCTAATAGTCCAAGTAAAGCTACGATCATAGGCAGCTGCACGGTGCCATTTAAGCATCAATCTGAGGTTCATCATATAGTCTCTCTATATCTGCAATTGCATCTCCTTATATAAATCTTAGTCAGTTTAGATCGTAGGGGTTAATATTACCCCAAGTGAGCTTAAATCGTAGATCTGTTACAAGTCCAAGTGATGCTTCGGTCTGAGATGTTTGTTCCTTATAGTTTCTATTTAGCTATAATCGTAGATTCTTATATAAATAACGATTATATAACTTCATATAGTTCTAATTTTCCTTGGGTTATTGGGCTCTTATAGTCCCAACCCCAATTTCGATATACGATCCTAATTTAGCTTATACGGTAGATAATTTTAATCGAAAATCTTCATATAGTCCCATTTTTTTATACAGTACCATTTTATTTAAATCCTAGGTACTTTTATAATCTTAATCAAGCCTCAACCTTAAGTCCCATTATACATAGTTCCAAATTAGTTGCAATCCAAAGGGCTTATAATATAAACTTTATATGCACCCAATTTAACACCAATCGTAAGTTTTTATATAGTGTTAATATAACTTAACTCGTAGGTATTTTTATAATTCCAATCAAACTTCAATATTAGGCCTTTTTTAAGCCCTAACTTAACTCTAGACGAATGTCCTTTTAACAGTGCTAATATAACTTGAATGTTATCTATTTGTATAGTCATATATCACCTTAAACGTAAAATTATATCTGAGCTGAAACTTGCATTAGAAATAGTTTATTAACTCGCATTCAATATGTATTTCAATTATTTTTTCACACAGTGCATTATAATTTTAAAAATTTAATTGTTAAAATAAAGGAATAAAAACTTTAGTTCAGAGTAAAGAGTCACCAAAAACACCCAAAGAGCTTAAGAGTAGCTGTCAAATTCATATGTCAAGTGTCAAATGAGGGTCTCCCGGCAGAACTAAACGCCGCCAGTAAGAGCAATGTGGCAGAATAATTTAAAACGCTTGTTATAACAAAGAAAATTTGTGAAAAAAAGAAAAATAAAAAGAATTATTAAAAAAAAAAAAAATATAATTTTAAATCAAAAACTAGTTCAAAGACAGACTAAGAATGTGTCAAGTTTAAATGTCATATTTTTTTAAGAAAAAAAAAAGAGAAAAATCAAGAAAGAAAAGATCTAACAAAAGCTAGACAGTGAGATAAAAAAATGGTTTTAAGAATTAACTTTTTTTTTTTGAAAAGTAATATTTTTTTAACAGACAAAAAGCAAAAAAAAAAACACTCTTAAAACATTAAAAGAAAAAGAAATAAAATGGTACTTCAAATACGAAAAAAAAAACGAAAACAGGTGCTTCAACACTTGTCGTTGACAAAGACCAATTTTTCAAATTTAGCAAAAAAAAAAAAAAATAAAACATTTGAAATAAAAAGCTTTTCTCTTGTATATTTTGTCACATCTTTATTTAATTTCTCTTTTTTTCTACATTTTAACAGACATTTGACAATTTGATTAATAATTTTAAAGATTTTGTTGCATTGATCACTTATGTGTTGTGCGTGTGTAGCTACGACAACTTTGTTAATACAACTAATTAAGTGAAATGTTAAACACATGTGTCTTAATCTCGCTGCCTAAAATAAGAAACTTTATAACTCATTTTAATTTTTCATATTCCTTAGAGGGAAGTTTTTTTTCTCTTTAATTTAATTAATCAAAATTAAACATGTGCTCTGAATTTAAAAAGCAGCTATTTTTAAAATTAATAGATTATTTGATTTCGAATACAGAAATTAAAACAATTAATAAGATTTTAAAACATTTGGTGTTAATTTGTTTATGTCAAGGCGACATTGTAGGGGAACAAAATAAACAAATTAATGGAAATAAGTGAACGACAATTCAATTAATACATTTTTAAAAACAAAACTACATGCAAGATAAAAAAAAAACTTAACAAAATTTTAAATAAAGAAAACGTTAAGAATCATAGAATTTGTTGATAGAGAAATTGATAAAAATCTGGCCGGCATTAAAAAAACCAGCAACATTTTATAGAAAAGTCGATACAACTCTTATCAACTTTTAAACGAAAATTTGAGAAAAATCTTACCGACAAAAAATTACAGAATAATTAAAAAGAATATCAAAAAAATTTTACAAGAATCTACAAAACTTTTCAATAGAAACGTTTTCAAAAATCCCAGCAACTTGTTGATAGAAAACTGAACCTAGCAACTTTTTAAGAAAAAAAAAAAATTATTGGTAAGATTCTTAGGAACTTTCAACCGTAAACTCGAAAGCATTAAAAAACCGGCAAAATTGTATAGAAAAGTCGATACGAATCTTTAAAAGAACATTTTACAGAAAGTCACAGAAAACTTAATAAGAATATTAGCAAAATTAAACAAGAATCTACGACATTTTTTCATAGAAAACGTTCCGAAAATCTCAGCAACTTGTTTATAGAAAACTGAACCCAACTACTTTTTGAGAAAAAAAAAACTTACAAGAAAAATTCTCAGCAAGAATCTAAGCAACCTTCTTACAGAGCAGTTGATAAGATTCTTAGGAACTTACAAACGTTAAGTTGAAAAGAATCTTAGCAACTTTTTTAAAGAAAAATTATTGAGAGACCCGGCAACCTTTTCACCAAAAAGTTGCGAAGAATTTCAGCAATCTTTTAACAAGAATTATTTTTAAGAATCTCAGCATTTTTTTTATAGAAATACATATTTACAAGAAATTTTTCAAAGCTTTATTAATAAGAATCTTTACAAACTAATTTTATAAAAAAAAAAGTTGCTAAGAATCTTAGCAACATTTTTATAGAAAAAATGTTTAGAACGCATGCAAATTTTTTCATTTAAAATGTGAGAAGAAACCCCAGCAAGCATTTTGAAGAAAAATTTCACAGAAAAATTAAAAAGAATCTCATAATTTGTTTAATAGAAAAGTTGGCAAAAATCTCAGTAGCCATTTTTATAGAAAAATTAATAAAAATATTGCCAACCGGTTCATTGATAAGAAAAAAATGATCTCAACGACCTTTTCACAAAAAAAAATCTAAGAAATTTCAGCAACTTTCAGTTGGCAAGAATCTTTTATCAAAGTTATTTTCGGGAATACAAAGTTTATTATTAATACGATCTTCGTATGACGTGCTAAATTCCCAGTTTTTCATATTTGATAAATACACTGAAATTTATTGTTGAGGGAAAGCAAGCCTCAATGCGCATTTCGCCGGTTGCTTACACCAGCTCATCAGGAAACCTTTTCCAAAGATTTTAGAAAAGCCAAAAATATTAAACAAATAAAACCTTAAGCGAATAAGTGTTATAAACACTCTAAGTCTTACCTGTAACAATATCAAAGCTTAAACAAAACACCAACAATAAACAGTGAGTTTATCTTTTACTTTTCACAGAGAATTTGAAAAAAATGTTTTTATAAAAAAAAGTTGACAAGAATTCAGCAACTTTTTAAAAAACATGTTTGTGAATTTCGGCAACCTTTTTATTTAAAAGTCAAGAAGAATCTCAGCGGCCTTTTATTAAAACATTTTTAAAAAATCTCACAAAGTTGACAGAAATCTCGGCAACCTCTTTATTGAAAAGATGAGAAATTTTTTAAAACAACAGTTAACAAAAATTTAAGCACCTGATTCATTGATAAGTTGAAGAGAAACTTAGCATCGTTTTCAAAGTAACGAACTTCTGCCATTTTCTATAAACAATAGCAACTTCTAAGTAAAAAGGTTGAAGAGAAATTCCGAAACTTTAGCATAAAAGTATTGTTAAGAGTCTCAGCACCTTTTTATTAAAAAAAAAATGTTGTCAAAGAGAATCGAAGCAACTCTTTTATAGAAAAATTGACAAGAATCAAATCAACTTTTTCTTATCATTTTTAAATCCCTAAATATACTCCGAAATAACGTTTGTCTGCCTGTCCGTCCCGCCTCCTTAACAACAACTAATATTTTTTTTTTAATTTGCTAACAATAGTATATTAACAAAAGCCTAACTGTATGCTACACCTACACTCACTTTTTTATATTACACACAAATCACCCTTTTATTTGGTAGTTATTTTTCGGACAATGTCCCTTTTTTCATTTTCCCTCTAATCATTGTCCAATCAATGTATAGACGACACCCCCTCAGAAACAGGCTCGATCCTACACACTCGCTCTGGTTACATCAGACATACATACATACATCAAAATCAATTCTATGGTTAAACAATGGAATTGTAATTTTCTCTATTCTATATTTTTACTTATTTTCGTCTATCATTCATTGTAATGTTGATAATGTTGCCAGAAAAAAAAGAGAAATAATAGCTGGCCTGAAAATTTTATAGAAAAAAATTATTTTGGGGCATTGACAGAATTGACAATGATTGATTACTGTGGTAGTTGGTGGTTGTTCCAGATACACATACAGAGATACGAAAAACAAATTGAAATACATATACATATAATGATACTTTGTATTTTTTTCAGTTTAAGTCATTAGATATGTAGAGGTAAGTTGCTTTTATAGAGGAGTATGGGGAAAAAGAACCTTTTATATCTGGGACATTTTGCTAAAAAAATCATATATTCGGTTCTAAAAGCCTCTTAGAAATGTCTGCTTTCTTGAAAAATAATTCACTAATTACACCTACAAATTTATATAATAGCATTGGATATCAATCGAAATTACAATTTAATTTGAATGCCGTAATTTGGCCCCTGATATGCTAAAATGTATTTCAAAATACATGGGCAATTCACAAGGTATTCTATTGCGTCATATTGCTTGTATAAGCTATAACTTTATAAATCTGACAGTCCAACTTTTCCATAAAAATGTGAAAAATCTCTTTTCAACTTTATAGAAAAACTTGACAACTTTTCTAAGAAAAAGTTGATATGAAATTCAGTTACTATTTTATAGAAAAATTTATAGGAAACTTGGCAACCTCTCTAAAAAAATTTTGTAAGCAACTTTGCAAGCTTTAATAATGAAATCAGCCATATTTTATAGGAAAGTTTATTTGGAAACTTGGCAAAAGTGAATAGTTAAAGTTTTCATAGAATTGTTTATGCGTAACTCTGCAAATTTTCTTTAGAAGAGTTGATAAAAGACTTTTCAATAGAAGAGTTGATGAGAACCTCAGCAAAGAATTTTTTTTATTTGAAATAAAAAAGTTGATGAGAAACTACGCCAATTATTTTAAAGAAAAAGTTTATAACAACTGAGCAACTTTTTAATAGAAAAGTCGGCAGAAAACTTGGCAACTTCTCTATTAAAAATTTTATGAGAAACTTTGCAAAATGTTCTTAAGAAAAACTGATAAAAAAAAACTCAGCAACTTTTGTCTAGGAGAGTTGACAAGCAACTTTTTTAGAAAATTTTTGTTAAAAAAAACTCTGCAAAATTTTTATAGAACAGTTGGGTAAGCAACTTTTCTATAGGAAAGTTGATGAGAATCTAAGAAAAGTTTATAGAAACTTAGCAAAATTCCCGAATTCTTTTAGTTTATATGATTTAGTTCAAAACATCAAATTTACAATATGGAATGATGATAAAAACCATATCGGGGCATTCTGCTGATTTCTTATAATTGAGAGTTTCTTCTGTAATGAAAAACGAAGGGGAATTCAAAAAAAGTGAAATATGGTGTAACTGCCCAGTAAAAAAAATTTGGGTTTTTTGAAGCACTTTAGAGAAAAAGCGCATTATCGAGCGCTTCAATAAAAGAGCTTTTATAAAGCAGTAAATGATATAGAATAATATATACAAAAAGCTGCTATTTTAGTGCTGACAACGAAGAAGGTTGCAAACCGAAAAAAAATAAAAATATTCGAAAATGATTGGATTGGCATTTAAACAAAAGTAAAAGCAAAACATTAATGAATATGTTAATATAGTTAGCCCCTAAAAAGCACTTTAGGAGTGCTTTGTTTGCATGTTAAAAGAAGCAGAAAAAAGTCCTCCAAACCGGGAACACCCCATACAAAAATCAGGCATCCCATCAGCAGGTTTGAAGCGATTTGTGGTATGAATTCATACACAAAACCTGCTCCTTTTGGAGCACATTTTTTACTGGGAGGAAAATAAATAATATTATATTCTCTCCCTCTCTCTCTACGATTCCAGGGGTAAGTGCTAAGAATTATACTAACAAACCTAGCAACTTGTTTACAGAAAAAACCATGTGGATTTTTGCAAATTTTGCATTGAAAGTGAAACATTTCGTAAGAAAAGTTGATAAGAAAATCATTAACTTTTCAGAAGAAAAGTTGATAAGAAATTCTTTAACTTTTCAAAAAAGATTATAAGGACCTCTGCAACGTTTAGCCTGGTACTCTGTTCAACATTTCACGTGAAATGCTTTCAAAACGCATATGAAAAAAAACTTGTGCGGAATATCTATGAAATAATGTTTTACTCTGTTCATTTTGTGATAAAGTTCCGAAATGTTTCTGGCAACATTTTTTACAACTGCGAAATAAAGTAAGCTGCACTTATTTCACGTGGAATTTTAAGCAAAAGCAAAAAAGGATGAACCGATTATTTAATAAGAAATAAAAAATTAATATAACACAACCGGTAACAGTTTTTTATCAATATTTACTTTCTTTTTTATTATAAAAAATTTGTTTACATATGCAAAACAATGTCGCATACTTTGCAGGAATAAAATCGGCAAATTGTACAAACTCGCATGAAAGGTAACATACATTTCAAAATTTTCGTGTGAAATAATAAATGTTGCTCAACATTTTTTCACAAATTTGAACAGAGTACTAGGCTTTTTTCAAAAAAAAGTTGATAAGAGGCTTTGCAACTTTTCTGGAGAAAAGTTGATAAGAAAATCTTCACCTTTTCTTAAACAAAGTTGATGGGAAACTAGAAAAATTTTTACCGCAATTTTGCTATATAGAACTTTTGACATTTATAAAACGCTTGCCGGTCTTTATTAGTTTAACCTTTTACGAAAAATAAAAATACCAAAAAAAAAAAAAATCACTCCAGATTCCATTTTAGTAAACTACTTTCCAATTATATATCTTGTAAAATGTATGTGCATTTCTTAACATAAATAAATTTTAAATATAGTACCAAATATTTTTTCCTTTCATTACAAATTTGTAAAAAAAAAAACACCGAAAACTACAAACAACAATCACAAAATAGTGACAAATCACTTTAAAAAAAACCACTATATGAAGCCACATTATTCCACAATGTATAAACTATCGTAAATCTCAACTAAATGTCAATTTAAAATTAACAAGCAACAAAAAAGTATAAATACAATCATAAATATTTACTGGCCCACAGTTTATGGCTTGTTGAGTGCTATACGTTCGTAAACATATTTACAATTGCCTATAAATTTGAACTGTACAATAGTAATTTGTTGTTAATTTTTCAGGTTAATAATATTTTATCATTTTTCCATTAAATATTTGTTTAAAAATAATATAAATAAATATTTAACTAACCGCCTGCAACAAGTAAACACACAATTGAAATATAAAACGAATTCAAAATCATGATAAAATATTTACAATCCCAATTACAGGAATTTTTTACTAACAAAAAATATTTAAATAAAATTAAATTAATTATAAAAATATAAAAGCGCTAAGAAATGGAAGCTTAAAATTTACATTAAATATGTTAATAGAAATGTTGCTAAACAGTCTTATCAACATTGGGTACTTATTTAGTTGCTGAGAAGCACAGACGCATAGACAAGCTCAAGAGAAATAATGCAACTTTTTACTTAAAAAAAGAAACTATATAAATACAAAATAATAGAACAATTTTTTGGAATTTTAGCAACTTTTTAATAAGCTTTTTATTCATTAAACAATTTATGAAAATCTCAGCAACATTTTTACAGAAAAATTTCCGAAAATCTTACCAAAAGTTTTTAACGAGAATCTCAGCAACGTAAAAAAACAAAAATTATAAATATTATAGCAACCTTTCTACACAAAAATCTATAAGAATCCAGACGATATAAAAAAATTATTAAAATCTTATCAACATTTTTATATAAATATAAATAAGAATCTCCGAACGTTTTTTTTATAGAAAAATTCATAACAATCTTAGCAACATTTTGAGCAAAATATTAATAGGAATCTAATGGACTTTTTACACTGATCAACATCTACCATCAAAGATGTAGAAAATGTGAAACACTCGTTAACATTGCTCACATCTAACATCTACCATCAAACAAAAGTCACCATTTTTGAAAAAAATTGTTTTTAAAATAAAAAATATTTTTTTCTACAAAAGTGCCAAAATTTAAAAAGAAACCACAATAATGTATTTGAAGTTCCATTTGTTTAAAAATATAAAAAATACTTAACAAAAAAACATGGCAATCAAAAGGAAAATTACAAATGGTAACGCTGCTTTAAAAAAATTTTTTTTTGTCAGTGACGCCATAATAATAGTACAACTTATTGCCACTTAACTAAAATAATCGAAAGATGTTGAATGGAATAAAATGAGTTAGCAACATCTTTTAAAGATGTTGAAAGATGTTGTTTTTTAGCCCTATGTATTTCTTATGCAAAAATGTTAACATCTTCGCAAATTGTGGCAAATTGATGGTAGATGTTAGATGTTGATCAGTGTAAAAAGGCTATAAGCAATGTTAAAAATAAATTATAAGAATTATAGCGACTTTTTTATTAATATATTCATGGAAATCTCAGCAACTTTGAAATAGAAAAGTTTAGGAGAATTTCAGCAACTATTCTATAGAAAAATTAGAGAAAACGCAGGCACTTTTTAGATAAATAAAATTCTTGCAATCTCATATTAATGAGATGCTCTGCAACTTTTTCTGTAGAAAAATAAGTGAGAATCTAAGTAAAATTTAAAATAAAAAATTAGTGAGAATCTCAGCAACGTTAGTAACAAAAATTATGAGAATTATAGCATTGTTTTTATTATAATATTCATGAGAACCTAAGCAACTTTTTGGTAAAAAAGTTTTGAGTTACCGACTTTTCTATAGAAAAATTCATGAGAGCCCAATCTACTTTAAAGCCTGGTACTCTGTTCAGTATTTCGTGCGAAATGTTTTCAAACTCAATATAAAAAAAATTTCTGTGAATACAAACGAAAAAATGTTGATAGAGTTGTACTCTGTTTATATACGAAAAACATGCGAAATGTTTCTAGCAACATTTTTATTTTCCATGCGAAACAAGTGCAGCTCCTATTATTTCGCACGGAATTTTAAGCAACAACTGATCATTTTTTGTAATTTTTTATTTTGTTTTTGTAAAGTGGAGTTTATAACAAGCGTTTCAGAAATAAAAATGTAGAAAAGTGCAAAAATTAACAATCAAATGAAATTTTTTTGGGTTTTACTATAGAAAATAATTAAAATAAAATTGTTTTACTTTTTTTAATGACATTTTTCAAAACACATGGTTTTGTCATAGATGGGGGTAGTGCACTTGTTTAAAATTATTGTAATAATTTTGTTAATGTTAAGTGATGAACTAAAAATTTTCAATCTTACTACACATACATAAGTGACTACAATGTTAAAACATTTTGTGATAAAAAAATAGTTTGATTTAAAATCAAGCAATCATCAGTTTATTGCAATTTTTTTTCTTCACTTATTTGACTAAAAATTTTGCACACAATTTAAAATACAAAACTTGTGTTTGCATGATTCAATCCAAGAATTATTCCGTTATTGACAGAATTTCATTTAGTTTAATTTTCTATGATTAGGCATATCATCGGAAAAATCAAAAATGCAAGTACAAAATTAAATTTTTTTAAATTTTAGTGTTATTATGTTTTCGTACAGCTTTTTGATTGCAAGGTACAAATTTGAAAAAAATTATTTATTGCCGTTTTATTTAGTGAGAATGCAATGTTTATTTAAGTCAACCTTTATTGTACTACCCCCATCTATGGGTTTTGCTTACATTCAAAAATAATGTTGCATACTTGCAGGATAGATAACATTGATACATGACAAAATTTTCGTGTGAAATAATCAATGTTGCTCAACATTTTTCGCAGGTTCGAACAGAGTACTAGGCTTAAGGGGAAAAAAATAAGTACATTCTTAGCAACATTTTCATATAAATATATTTATGAGAATCATCTTAGCAACATTTTTAAAGTAAAATTAATAATAATCTAAGCAACATTTTAAGCGAAGAATGTTTAAGAATCTCAGCAACGTAAAAAAAATTTATAAGAATTATAGCAACATTTTTATAGAAATATGTGTGAGAATCTTAGAAAACTTGATGAGAATCCAGGCAACTTTAAGACTTTCTTTGCAATAATTTCATATAAATATTAACAAAAATCTAAGCAACTTTCCATCAAAGAATTTATGAGAATCTCCGCAACGTTAAAATAGAATTAGAAGACTTATAGCAACATTTTCATATAAGTATTTATGAGAATATCAGCAAAAAATTAATGCAAATCTAAACAAAATATTAATGAGAATCTTAGCAACATTTTTTTCCAAAAAATATATCGTCATCTTAAAGACCTAATAACCTATTTGCAAAAATTTTAAAATTGAGTTTTTTGTTATGATATAGGGACATAACGCATATGTGTGCAACATTTTGAACATGTTATATTACAAATCACAGAGTATACAGAGGCGTCACGAGACAGAAAATATTGTGTTTTTTTCTGTCTTTATCTTCGAAAGCTGCCCTTTTTGCGTTTTTTGTTTTGATTATGCAATTTGTGTAGATAGTAGCGGCCTGTTTTTACGCATTGTCACTTCACTAACAAAAAACGTTTTCTTTCCCTTTCTTCGAAAGCTGCCCTCGCAAATGATTTAGGCATTTTTCATACGTCACTTTTTTCATCTCTGTATACTTTGTGTTACAAATGACAAAGTTTTTGTACCTAGAGGACCGTTACGCAAAAAAAAAGAGAAAAATAAATCATAAAAAATCACGATAAAGGTTTAATTTTGTTGCATAGTGTAATTTAAACATATAATATGTACTTGTTTTTGCTTAAACCAGTAAAAGAAACTACTACTGTAATTATTTAATGTATATAATATTCATGTGTAAAGAAATTTTGATTTATTCATACTAATTAGTACTGCAGATAGGTTATTTGGTTTCAGATTTTTGCAATTCCAAGTGTCATAACATAAGCTGTGATTAGAAAAACAAAATTTTCTCAAGAGATATATATTTCTGGATTTATTTTAATCAAAATGTTTAATTTTCGTTTCAATATCGTAAATAGTTCCAATTTTATAACGTTTTTTCCCTCTCCTGTAAACTTTTGAAAACTGCAGATAGGTTATTTCGTCTTTTAGGTGACGATAGGAGGATCTAATTATCGTTTTTTTATTCTTTTTTAAATTATGATAATTTCAGCAATTTTTTCATAAAAAATTCAAGAAAATCTTTATTAATAGAACAAACGGTAAAAAGCCCAGAAAATTTTTTAAAGAAAAATCTATGAAATTCTTAGCAACATTAATAAAAACAAGTTAGAGTGCTATATTCGGCTGTACCGAATCTTTGATACCCTCCACCGATAGTTCGAATGTTTTAGGAGTAATATCTGTATGATGTCTATTTATTATTATAATCTTTATAAAAACAGACATCTTCATTAAAAATGGTTGCGGTTTAGGTTTAGACCTATAATAAATTACTGACCGTCAATCAGAAAGTTTAAAGCTTTTTTTTTAGCAATTTTAACAAGCTTGAGTAAAATATCATGATTCGTAACAGTTTGAGCCGAACTTAAATGATTTTCAGGAGGCCAATTTATATTGGAGCCATGGTGAGCTATGAACCAATCATTCCAAATTCTGCAGAGTGATTTCTGGTATTAAAAAACATACATTTCAATACAGCGGTTTGTATAGAGCAACATGTTGTAAAAATGAACTAAACATGTTGCACTACACAAATTTGCGATAAAAAAATGTCAAAACTAGGTGTAAAGCCTAGTACTCTGTTCAAATTTGTGAAAAATGTTGAGCAACATTAATTATTTCACACGAAAATTTTGACATGTATCAATGTTACCTATCATGCGAGTTTGTATAATTTGACGATTTTATTCCTACAAAGTATGCGACATTGTTTTGCGTATGTAAACAAACCCCAGATGTATTTTACTAAAAATAATTTTTTTTAATAAAAAATTTAATAACAAATAAAGTAAAAATGGATAAGAAACTGTTACCGGTTGTGTTATTTTAATTTTTTGAATCTTATTTAATAATCAGTAAATGCTTTTTTGCTTTTGCTTAAAATTCCACGCGAAATAAATGCAGCTTACATTATTTCGCAGTTGTAAAAAAATGTTTCCTGAAACATTTCGGAACTTCTTCACAAAATGAACAGAGTACAACTCTATCAACATTATTTCATAGATATTCCGCACAAGTTTTTTCATATGCGTTTTGACAGCATTTCACGTGAAATGTTGAACAGAGTACCAGGCTTAATAGGAATTTATTCATGGATTTTCATGAAATAAAATTTTTTTTATTTTTAAAGGATGCAACTTTACGATTAAGTACTAAAACTGGGAAGTATGTTTTTGTTGATTTAAATTTTTTGAGTTCAAACATTTAATAATTCAACAAAAACTTGTGCCTTAATAACTCCAAAACTAATAGCTGAATCAAAAAATTATATTAGAAAGACTTATATCTGGTGTAATTTAGAATTTGTGACGCATTGCATAACCAAATCTGATACGTTTTTTCAAAGTTACGACAAGATGTATGGAGCAGCCTCTTCAAAATTCTCAATTTTTAGAAAAAATTTTTTTAAAAAACAAACCTTATCATAGCATTTTAAATAATGATGATGATTTTTGCAGCAAGGTCACTATAGCGGATCAAAAAAGTATAGTGGTTATTCAGGGAATTATTGCTTGTTGCATTGTGTAATTAGAAGAAGAATCACTTCAACTTTTTTATAGAAAAACTGATTAATAAATATAAGCAACTTTTATAAAGAAAATATTTAAAGAATTTTAGCAACATTTTTAATTTTTAGAATTTATTCAATGAGCTAAATTTCAGTTATGTATTTTATAAAATATTTTATAAAATAGAATTTCAAAGAAATAAATTATCAAGCTCGAGGTCATAAGTTTTTTATATAATTTTTATTTATTTAAATACATCCAAAAAAAACCAACTTTTATTAAAAACCAACTTTTATTATTTTATAAAATACATAACTGAAAGTTAGCTCCAGGGTTGTCAGATTTTTTTGAGCTCCATCGCCAAACCGGATGTCAGAAATCGCCAAAAATCGCCAAACGTCTATTTTGTTCAGTTTTTGTAGAATTTTCTTTTTATTTAAATTAAATTTTGCATACAAAAAACGCTAGTATAATTTTTCAGTCAAAAATCGCCAAAAACTGAGAAAAAATACAAAAAAGTCGCCGAAGTAAATTTTGTTTTGTTTCTGTAATTTTTTTTTTAAATAACATAAAATGGAGATCATATATCTGTGGTTTTCATGGGCAACCGCGTATGTCTTAAAATAAAATTGTTCAGGAGAGTCGAAAAAACCTTTCGAGATCAAACTTTGGGTTAGGAATTGCACCTTTTGAACTTTGTAATTGAGTTAAAAGATCGGAATGGGTCTAGCTATTATCAAAACTTTTTAAAAAAATGTAAAGAGCGCTTAAAATTAAGCAATATGGCATCAACATTTCAAAATCGAAAAAATAGACATACGCGGTTGTCCATGAAAACCACAGATATGTATTCAATTAAAAACTTAAATTAAGTACACAAGTCTATAAGATCGTACATTTCAGCCTCACCGATTTCATTACTGGAGTTTTGACCTTCATACTATTAATTAAATATTGACTGAATATAAAATTCACTTAATATGTTTATTTATGATAACAAAAATGACAAGTTGTTAAACAAAATTGCCGAAATAATATAAATGGTAAAAATAGCCAAGTTAATCGCCAGTTATATCAAAAATCGCCATAAAAGTCGCCAGTCGCCAAATGGGAAATCCCATCGCCAAACACTTTTCAAAATCGCCACGTTTGGCGAGAAATCGCCATATCTGACAGCCCTGGTTAGCTCATAGAATAAATTCGAAAAATTAAAAATGTTGAATATAATATAAAGTAACCTTCGGAAGGAAATAATTCCCAGTTTGAATTTTAGCAACTTTTAAATGGAATAATAATTAAGAAACTTAGCAACATTTTTTAGATAATTAGAACAAATATCTGTTAAACTTTTTTATAGCAAAACTGAATTAAAAATCTTAGCAACTTTTATAGAGAACAATTTATAAAAATATCCATAGCTTCTGTATAAAAAATTATCAAAAATGTAAGCAACTTTTCTTAGGTCTGAGTTCATACGGCTCATGTCTTATTGACAAGATTCTTCCTTTTTCTTCTTTGAACATGAATTGGCGTTCAAATGATTCATGTCATGTTGACGACATGTGCTTTTTTGATATTGAAAACAATAACAAAATTTAACAACGAATGAAAAATTAAAACGAAAAGACAGTACATGCATCTGTGTACTCGTTTCTTTTCCCCTCGTCCCTCTCGCCTATAGAGTAGCAATCATGTCAATAAGACAAGAGCCGTATGAACACAGACTAGCAGTTTTGAAATTAAATTTCTATCAGCTTTTTGCCAGGTATTTAGCAACATTTTTTTTTTTTTGCTTCAATTTTCAATCTTCAAATAATAAAATGTTATTTTATTGCTAGTTATAGGCTATTAAAAGCAATCGTTTGCAATAATCGTTTCTGGCTTATTTTTTTTTTAAATTCCATAATTTTTTATAGCACTCATAAACCCTTTTAAGCTTTAGAAAAATCTTTGGTAAATTTGAAAAACTGTTAATAGAATACATTAAAAATAAATGTTTTCCGGTAGGAAGAAAAATACTCTCTTTTTTATTTATCAAGTAAAAAATCTATAAAATTTCATTTCTTAAAAGAAAAATGAAAAACATTTGAAGGACACAAAGCATAAAAACATTTTATAACAATATTAATAAAATAACAATAAAAATAAAACCAAACAATATGAAAATAAACGATAAATACCAAAATTCACCACCGCCACCAGACTTTTCTCCACTACTTCCATACAAAACATAATTCAAAGGCAAATAGTTTAAGACAAGAAGAAGAAATTAAAAAAAGGAAAGAAAAAACGTATAAAGAATACCTTTTGGGGAGCCACCAGCAATCAAGGCAACACAAAAATCTGTTCAAATTCTTAAATAGCAGGCAATAATTTTAAAACATCACACAAATTTTCAAATTGAAATATTACAATAAATGGAAGAGAAAGAGAGAGAGAGAGAGAGAGAGAGATAAAAAGAAATGAAATGTTTAAAAACACAAAAGTAATTGCCAAATAATACATGATGTAAAGACAGTATATCAACAAGATTTCTTGGTTGTTATTTTGTCTCCTCAACCATCTTGCCATTCCTTTTGTTACTTGAAAAGCAGTTTTTTTTTTTTGGGAAGTTAAAAATGAATTAGAAAATTTAAAGCAATTTTTCAAAAACTGAAAAACGGAAGCCTTTACAATCAGAACAGGAGAAAGTTATTAAGAAAATAGAATCCAAGAAGTAAAAGGAATCTAAAAACACTTGAAAGTTAAAAAGAAAACATGTTTTCTTAAAAAAAAAAAAAAAAAACAAAACAAAAAGAGTTTGTTGTGATTGCTAACAGTTTAAATCTAAATGTTGCTGAGTTTATTATCGGCGTTGTTCCATAAAAAAAATTAGAAAAAATCATTCTTTAAATAGAAAAGTTGCTGAGTTCCTCATTAACTTATTACCAGCGACCAATAAAGGCACAAACAATATATTCATTCGTTTTAGAGCCTTTTATGAATTTTGGCATCGATTTGTTAGTGCATATTTTTGCATATTTTACCGATAGCAGCATTTTTGTGCATAATTTAGATAAACGAACTTTTTTGCAGCATATTTTAAGTTTATAGCGCATATTTTGCCTTTTTAAGGCATATTTTGATACATGATAAATTTTTTTAGATGCTTAAAGGAGCTTTCGCAGAAAATATTTTTTTTCGAAATTCTTTTACTTCAATTTTGCCATCTATATTTAATTTTTACTCTCAAATTGTAAGACAAAGCAGGTTGTTATTAAGGATAAATGTTATGCGATGTGTATAATACGTAGAAATGTAGACCAATATTTTAGTATACCGATCGACTTAAAATCACTTTTTAAAGTGATCTAACGATGTCCATCCGTCCGTCTGGCTGGTTGTCTGCCCACGTTAACCCTGTGCTCAAAGTACAAGTTCCAATTTTGTAGATAATTTGATCAAATATGGACGTGCTCTGTATAAATGGTGAGAATCGGTCTATAATTTCACATATTCCCCATAAAAACTTCTTTCCAAATAAGACTCTTTGTGCCAGTAAGCCATCTAATTATGATGGTATTTAAATTAAATTCGCCCCAAAAATATTTTACTGCAAATTTAAATTATTTTTGAATCGTTTCACATTTGCTCAAAGCTCCCATCCATAAATAGCTTTAACTTCCTTTAAAATGTTAACATTTGTTAACAATTTAGCGGCCGTACCTAAAATCCTTTTAAGACAAAAACCCATATGGATGTTAATATCTAGATAATATTCGGCGCAAACATCTCTTATATGAATTTTAACCTAATATGGGCTTAAGCGATTATATTTTTAGGTTTTTTTTTAAATTTTGTTATTAAATTGTTCAATATTTTGTCTTCAAATTTTCAATTTTGATTTTTTAGGGCATATTTTCGAGTTTCTACTGCATATTTAAAAATCTGGTTTTCCTGTTTATTACATAAAAAACTTGCTGTGATCAACTATTCTTCATTCAAAAGTAGCTAAGCATTGCAATCTGTTAGAAAACTTGTTGTGTTTTTATCGACTTTTTTCTAAAAAACTTAAAGAAATTCTCATTATATTTTTTCTCAAAAATGCGGTAATGCAATTATTGGCTACTCAAATGAATTCGAAAAACTACCAATTAAAAGGCTACGAATTTACAGAGTAAACTATTTAAAATATTGGTGTTTGAGTGTTAAGCGGCAATCCCCTCTGAAGAGATTGTGTGGTTACAATCGAAACATATAAGGGCACTCTATTCGTGAACACCTGGGTTCGGTTCCCAACTCGGTCAACAATGAAAAATTATCAATAAATTTTAATTAATTTCTTTTCTTCAAAAAAATAATTAAGTAAAAATATGATTTGATAAATTTTATTTTTTTAGCCTGATTAAAAATATTAAAATTTCGATTATAAACCGCTATTTAGAAAAGGCTTTGCCTAGTACTCTGTTCGAACTTGCGGAAAAATGTTGAGCAACATTGATTATTTCACACAAAAATTTTGTCATGTACATATTTTCAATTCATCACTCAACATCAACAAAATTATTGCAAGCATTTTGAACTAGTGCACTACCCCCATCTGTGACAAAAACCATTTTGTTTTGATAACTGTCTTTTAAAAAAGTAAAACAATTTTATTTAAATAATTTTCTAAAGTAAAAAAAAAAAAATTCAATTAAATTATTAATTTTTGCAATTTTCTATATTTTCCTTTCTGAAACGCTTGTTTTGAACCCCGGCGGCATGAAATAACCCCCCAAAATATAACTCCCCAAAAAAATAATGAAGTAACCCCCCAAAAGTTTGTACAAAGAACAACAAAAACGATTATTGGGGGGTTATTTCATCTTGTTTGGGGTGTTATTTCATTGTTTTAATTGGGGTATTATTTCATATGAAATTATCCCCCAAAAAATCATTATGAAATAAACTCCCAAAATATTTTTTGGGGGATTATTTCATTTTTAAATGTAAATTGAAAACGTTTTTGGGCGCAAGGATTTATCCACTTTGGTATACCAAACACCGGCTTCGCTAACTAAAGCTTCTCTGCGTAGCCGGGTCCACTCGGTGTTTTTATAGGGGGGTGCGTTAATACAATGGCCTTAGCTCACATTAGCAATATTAGAAAATGGCTTTATCTCTCATTTCAGTTCCGGAGACACTAAAGTTAAGTATTGAAATCAGGCTTCGCATACTAAAGTTTTTCTGCGTGAGGGCCTGCGGCCGTGCTTAGGGGTTTTTACCTCCAGTAGGACGCGGCAGGTGGCTTCGCTGAATAAAGTTTTCCTGCATGCGTCACAAGAATAAAAAAATGTTTTTCAATGATAACTAAGGATTTCCCCTTTTACAGAATGTTTACAACATGCATAACAATTTTCTGAAAAAATATGGCTTTATCTCTCATTTGCGAAAAAAAAATATGGCTATATCTCTCATTTCGCAAAATTTTAAATGACCTTTCCTCTCAATGAATGGGCAATAAGGGGATTATGGCTTTATCTCCCATTCAATTGAGCAATAATGCCATCATGGCCTTATCTACTATGTTTTTAAAGCACCCCCCTTTTTATACTATAGAGGAGAAAATCCTGGCGCTATGCAGAGAAGCTTTAGCTAGCGAAGCCGGTGCTTGTTATACTATGGAGGAAAAAGTCATTGTGCCCGGCCGAAGGCCGCCTATATGAAAAGCCATAGTTTGCGAAGCTTGTGTTTGGTATATCATACCATGATATCTATCGCGGGATTCTTTAAAGCAAAACTATATAATTAATTGTATTTCATATTTTGGGCTCTTATTTCATATCAGAAACTGGGCTTTTATTTCATATGAAATAAGCCCCCAAAAATTAGGGAATTATTTCATTTATGTTTGGGGCGTTATTTCATTTCGTTGGGGGCTAATTTCATTTTCAAAATTGGGGTTTTGTTGCATATGAAATAAGGCCCCACGCTTTGGGGGGTTATTTCATTATTTTTTTGGGGGGTTATATTTTGGGGGGTTATTTCATGCCGCCTTGAACCCCATCTCACATTTGCAAAATAAAAAATTACAAAAAATGATTAGCTGTTGCTTAAAATTCCGTGCGAAATAATATGATCTGCACTTGTTTCGAACGGGAAATAAAAATGTTGCTAGAAACATTTCGAATGTTTTTCGTATATAAATAGAGTGAGAACAACTCTATAAAAATTTTTTCGTTTGTATTTCACAGACATTTTTTTTATACTGGTTTTTAAAACATTTCGCACAAAATACTGAACAGAGTACCAGGCAGAAATATACTTTTCCCATTATCGACCACAATCCCTTTTTTTGATTTATTTATTCTTCTTTGTACACTTAAAAATCTTCGATTCCAAATTAGAGAAAGCTTCCAAAAGTTCGTCCGAATTTTTTTCATCGCTGCTTAATTTGGCCGTTTAGCAAGGTTTTTGATGATTTTGGTAGCGATGTTAAGCCTTCGGACGTAATTACAATGTAATCTCATCGATATCGTTACGGAGGAAGATAATTCGGATTGAACTACTCCGGCCGAAATTTTAAGAAATCGAAAATTTATATTTTATATTTTTTTTTCAAGATTACGAAAGTAGACACCTATAATTTGAAGTCTCTAAATTTCCGCAATCTTTTTTCATTGCATACTTTACTCGGTGTATTTATCTTCACTCACTTAAAGTTGCAGAGTCTCTCATTAATATTTTCCTAGAAAGGCGGCAAAATTTCTTATCAAGTTTGTTCTAGAAAAGTTTCAAAGTTTTTATCAACTCTTCTCTAAAAAAAGTTGTAGTGTTTTTCATCAACTTTTTTCTAGAAGAGTTGCAGAGTTTTTTTATCAACATTTTTCTAGATATGTTGCGAACCTTCTCATTAATCTTTTCCTAGCGTGCATAATTTTTTTTTATCAAGTTTGGTCTAGAAAAGTTGCAAAGTGTTTCATCAACTTGTCTCTTAATAATTTTTAAGAGTTTTTCGTTAACTTTTCTCTACAAAAGTTGCAGAGTTTTTCTTCAACTTTTCTCTACAAAAGTTGAAGAGTTTCTCGTCATCTTTTCTCTTTAAAATTACAGATCTTATCATCAACTGTTCTTTCTCTAGGAAAGTTGTAGTGCTTCTCATTGACTTTTCTCTAAAAAAAATTGCAGAATTTCTCCTTAACTTCCCTTTAGAGAAGTTGCTAAGTTTCTCTTCATCGTTTTGTTTTTAAATGTTGCAGAATTTCTTACCAACTTTGGTATGGACATTTTTAAAAGTTTGTTATCTGTTGTTTTAAAAAATGTTGCTAAGATTGTGGGCTAAGATTGTTTTCTAGAAATTTTTTTTATGTTTCTTTATGACAATTTTTCAAAAGGCTTTAATTTTCTTTTAGAACATTTTTGTTGTTAATATTTCTTTTTGTAACAAATCAAGGACACTTTTTATTTGTTTTTGGTCTTGCTTTATTATCTATGTTTGTCCTTACAAAGGGCATTGTTTTCGGGCCAAAAAAAAACAATATAAAATTGTAATAACCATAATGATTAAAACAGTAAGAGCAGCAGCGTTTATATTACATAACTTTTCTTTTTCGTACCAAAAAAAACAGAAGAAGAAATACTACAAAGTTTTCTTTTTCACAAATAACAACTGAACAATTTAGTTTGTAAAGCAATTTTAAAGGAAATATAGTTGACTTCCCTGCTGAGTTCAAAAATAAAAACACACATTATTTTTCCAAAAAAATAAGAAAAGGAAACAAACGCCAATAGAGACTAAATGAAAAAGAGAAAAGCAGTGTATAAGAGAGTTACCCTGTTGTTGCTTTAAACAATTTATTTCCTTAATGATTTTCCTTCAACAAAACAACCCCTCTGACGACTCCCCCTCCCCCTACTCTTCATTGTTATGTGGTAGCAAAAAGGAAACATAGAGAACTGAAAGTAGCAACAAAAATATTCTATCTTGGAAAAATCAACAAAATTGTAGTTTTTTTCTTCTTGTTTGTGTTTAGTAAGCGAAAGTGTTTCTTTGTTGTTGTTGTTGTCGTTGGTGCTGGTTTTTAAAAGGGGGGAACATTTTGAAAATCAAATTTCACCAGGCAGTCAAACTCACGTTTCGTTGCCCTGTTTTTCATTATCTTTCCATTTCTGTTTGTGCTGTAAATCCGCTGTGTAACTTGGTTTAAATTATTTTTTTTTTTTTTTTTTTTACTTTTTTGCTGATTTTCATTTTGTTGCTCTGTGTCTGCTTAATATTAAACAATCTTTTAGCATTTTCTATTAAAAAAAACAGTTGTTTTATGTTGGGGAGGGATGAAAAACCTTTTTACTTTTCCTACAATTTATATGAATGGAAGTAATGATACTTGCACGAGTATCCATCTCCAGAGTTCCTTTCGGGGTTTTTGATGTTCTGGTGTCGTCGTAACGAGTACAATTTTTCACATTTTCCTGCACATTAAAATTCACCCTTTTTTCGTTTATTTCTACTTTTGTAATGGCGTGAAGGTTTTGGGGAAGAAATAAAATTGTTTTTCTTTTTGTTTAATTTTCCAAATTTTGTGTAAGACTATTTTTTTTTGATGTCTTCTATTAACAGTCAAGATATCGAAGAATAAACATTACATTAATATCTAAAGGAAAATAAATGACAGTTAATTTTTTCTATTTAGACTTTATCACTTTTATTCACTGAAATTACAATTCAACAAATTTACTCATAAAATATTGATGTATGTAAAATTATAAAAAAACACTGTTTTGGTAAAACGTTTTAGCAAATATTTTCAGATCGAAAGTGTGCTAAGAATCACTGCAACATTGTACGCCTGAAATGTTGCTAAGCTTCATAGCAATAATCTGTACTAAAAAACTCCAACAAAAATTCAAGAATTTTTAGACAAGAAAATTGATTATTAAGGCCGTAATATTGTCCGATATTCATAGTCAAAATAAAGTCGATTTAAGTTAAAACCGGCTTTAAATGGATGTCAACGCCATTGTTCTAAAGTATACTTTAGAAAAAGTCGACATTATTTTTGACTATGAATATGGGCCATTGTGTTTTAGCATACATGGCAACATTATAAACAATAATTTTAAATGCATCTCAGCAACATTTTAGATAAAAAAGTTGCTTAACATTTCATTATTTGCAATAGCATTTCTAGAGAATTTTGCACTATTATATTTAGTTGAAATGCGAGGAAGCTTATATGCACTTAATACTAAAAAGTTGTAAACAGATCAGCAACATTTAATGCTAGAGACAAAATTTTTTTTTTTTTTTTATTTTACAAAAGGGGACTTTCCGGCAATTATTTAAGTAAAGATTTCAACAAGAATTTTTTGAATCCCAAGAAAAATTTGAAGAATTTTTAAGGTTTTTAATGAGATTGCTTTAAAAATCTACATAAATTTTGCGGGAACACTTACATTAAAAAATGTTTACACATTTTTGGCAACATGTTAATCAAAAAGTTGTTAAGTTTTTTGGTAAGTAATTTTATATGAATATATAAAAAAATTCCTTACAATTTGTGTAGCGAAAACTTGACAAGACTCTTCAAAATTTTTCCAATAAATTATTCTAACAAGATTGTTGACAACTTTTATAATAAGAAGTTGAGAACGTTCTTCACAACTTCTTAAACAAAGTTGACAAGATTTATGGCAAATTTTCTAGTAAAAATTACAATAGATTGTTGCCAACTTTTGTTGTAAAAATTTAAGATAATTTAATTTAAATTTTCTAGTAAAAAAATTACAAAATTTTCTGCATTTTTTCTAGTAAAAATTAACAAAAACCTTGTCCACTTCTCGGGCTGAATGTTGACAATGTTTTTAGCAACTTTTCTAATAAAAACTTCACAAGATTCTTTTGCAAAAAACTCTAGTAAAAAATTACAATATTCATTGCAAATTTTCTGGTAGAAAAAAATAGTGACAAAATTAACTTTTCTAGCAAAAATTTTAGAAGATTCTTGGCAAATTTTCCAGTTTAATATGTAGTTCACAATTCTTTAGCAACTTTTCTAATTAAACTTTTAAAAGATTTTTTGACAACTATTCTAGTAAAAAGATCAGAAGATGCTTGGCAATTTTTTTAGAACATATTGACCAAATTGTTTGGCAACATTCATAGTAAAAAGTTCAAATGATTTTTTTATGCAACTTTTCTAGTAAAATGTTCACAGAACTGTTGTCAACTTTTTCTAGCCAAAGTTTAGCAAAACCGTAGCATTTTTCTAGTAATATGTTTAAATGTTCTTGATACACTTTCTAATAAAAAGTGTAGAGGATTCTTGACATTTTTTCTAGTAAAAAATATTAAAATTATTTGCAACTTTTATGGTAAAAAATTCAAATTTCGGTATTTTTAAAAAAGTTGAAAAGTTTTTTGTAATAAATTTTCGAGCAGAAAGTTGACAAGGTTTTTAGCAACTTTATAGCAACAAATTGACAAGATTATCTGTCAATCAATTTTTTTATTCAGATGAACCGTGACAACTTTTATGTTTAAATAATCCTGGCAAACTGTTTAATAATCAGTTTAAATGATTATTTGACAACTTTTTTAGAAAAAAAATTAATAATTTTTTTTGCTATTTTTCTGGTAAAAAAAAGATTCTTTGCAACATTAAAAAAATAAGTTGAAAAAGTTTAAAAAAATTTGAAACGGAAAGTTGACAAGATTTTCAGCAACTTTTCTTGCAGAAATTTGACAAGATTTTCAATAAATTTGTAGTTTTATTCTTGGCAACATTTTTTTGAAAATTGTCTGGCAACATGATTCATCTAACACTTGACCGTTTTAATAATAATTTTCAAAATTTTCCCTTAAAAATTATAAACCCTTTAACAAAGAACTTTTACTTTCCAATAAAAATTTTTTATTTTTTTGTGGACGTTTTTCTGCATTAGGTATACAGACACTTGGGCATTCGTCAAAATCTCAAAGTCAATATCCGTATAATAAAACGGTAGTGGCAGTAGTAGAAAAGCAGTAACAGGGAAACCAACAGTAGCATCCACACATGTTAGAATCCTTAATAATCCTGAAATAACAAATCCAACAAAAAAATAGCTGTAGAAAAAAATAAAAGTCATTGCTAAAATTTTGTATGTGTGTTTATATTTATTCAGACATTTGATTCAATTCCCTGCAGTCTAATTGAGTTTGTCTGCTGCCATTAGTAATGCTTTACAAATACTTTCTACTCTTAAATTTGTTGTATTTCTTAAACGTCATCATCATCATCAAATCGAAATGATTCAAACATGTTCCTGGGTGTCTGGAGTTAAATGTGTATTCGCATTTGAGACATATCGAGTTTTAAATTTCGTATAATATTGCATTCACTGCGGTTGGGTTGTTTTTAGCCACAATTTGTGGCGGCCATTATTTATTTCAAGTTGCATTATTGTGTATTTAAGACTTTAGCCGTTATAAGCCGTGTTTTACAGGCAAAACCCCGTACTGCATTACCCTACTACGGCGTTTACCTTGTGGTCTTTTACAATGTCAATGGCGGCATGCATGATTGTCTTTAAACCGACAGTCATAAAGTATTACATACAGGGCGAATGATAGAGAGTGCGGACTATAAAACATTTGTCAATTCACCTGAATTTCATAGACAGAAGGCACGCGACTTCTATTATGTACGAAAAAAAGTAAGAATTGCCAGCAAAACGCAAAAATAATTGCCTTAAGATAATTCCTTTCGTTGTTGTTTTTTTGTCAATACTGGATTTTGCTTAAATAAATCAAGCAATAAATGAGCGAATCCAAAATTTTTGGAATGTAAGATCGCTGGAGAAGAATTTTCTTACTTTCCTAGCAACATTGTTGACAAAACGTTAGTTCACAGAATCTCCAAAAGCATTTCCAATAAAAAGGTATTAACTAATATTATAATTAACATTTTTTTTTTAGAATAAATTAACAAGTTTCTACAATTTTTGAATAAACATTTACTAAGGATGTTGGCAACATTTCAAGTAAAAAATGCTTAGTAAAAAGAAATTAGAACTTTTTTTGGCAACTTTTCTTGTCAAAACTTAACAAAATCGTCAACTTTTCTAGTAGAAGAATCTTAGCAACTTTGTAAACAACATCGATCCTAGATCCTATAAAGTATAGATATATATTCTGGATCCTTATGAGAAGAGAAGTTTAAATCAGGATGACGGTCTTTCCGTTAAATTTTATTTTTATTTATTTATTTTTCTTTTTTATATCCATCACCAAAGGTAACAAAGTAATTTCCCTTGTATAAGTTTTTTTTTATTTTTTTGCGTTTGTTTTACACATAACAAATTTATACATACAGACGTGTACAGCGAAGTTGTTTTAACGATGTTCGTCGGTGCCGTAGGGAATGGGAAGTGGGCGTAACACAAAATAAATTTATTTATATGTATATAAAGAACGGTGTTTATATAATTTTCTGTTCTTATCGCCAAGAGTCTTGTCAACGGTTTATCAAGAAAGTTGCCAAGAATCGTGTCAACCTTTTACTAAGAAAGTTGCCAAGAATCTTGTCAACATTTTACTAAGAAAGTTGCAGAGTTGCCAAGAATTCTATCAACTTTTTCTCTAGAAAAATTGCTTAGAATCTTGACAACTTTTTACTAAGAAAGTTGCCAAGAATCTTATCAACTTTTCACTCTAGAAAAATTGCTTAGAATATTGTCAACTTTTTAATAAAAAATTGTCAAGAATCTTGTCAAGTTTTTACTAAGAAAGCTGCCATTAACTTTGTCAACTTCTTACTAAAAAAGTTGCTAAGAATCTTGTCAACTTTTTACTAAGAAAGTTGCTAAGAATGTTGTCAACTTGTTACTAAGAAAGTTGCTAAGAATCTTGTCAACTGTTTACTAAGAAAGTTGCCAAAATTTTTGTAAGCTTTTTATTAGGAAAGTTGCCACGAATCTTGTCAACTTTTTATTAAGAAAGTTTCCAAGAATGTTGTCAACTTTTTATTAAGAAAGTTGCCACTAATCTTGTCAACTTTTCACAAAAAAAGAATCTTATCAACTTTTTACTCTAGAAAAATTGCTTAGAATATTGTCAACTTTTAAAAAAAAATTGTCAAGAATCTTGTCAAGTTTTTACTAAGAAAGTTGCCATTAACCTTGTCAACTTTTTACTAAAAAAGTTGCTAAGAATCTTGTCAAATTTTTACTAAGAAAGTTGCTTAGAATGTTGCCAACTTTTTACTAAGAGAGTTGCTAAGAATCTTGTCAACTGTTTACTAAGAAAGTTGCTAATAATCTTTTCAACTGTTTACTAAGAAAGTTGTCAAAATTCTTGTAAGCTTTTCATTAGGAAAGTTGCCAAGAATATTGACAACTTTTTACTAAGAAAGTTGCCAAGAATCTTATCAACTTTTTACGCTAGAAAAATTGCTTAGAATATTGTCAACTTTTAAATAGAAAAGTTGTCGAGAATCTTGTCAACTTTTTACTAAGAAAGTTGCCATTAACCTTGTCAACTTTTACTAAAAAAGTTGCTAAGAATCTTGTCAACTGTATACTAAGAAAGTTGCTAAGATCTTGTCAACTGTTAACTAAGAAAGTTTCCAAAATTCTTGTAAACTTTTTATTAGGAAAGTTGCCAAGAATCTTGCCAATGTTTTACAAAGTTGCCAAGAAACTTGTCATCTTTTTACAAAGAAGTTGACAAGAATCTTGTCAACTTTTTATGAAGTAAGTTTTCAAGAATGTTGTCAAGTTTTTTTAAGAAAGTTGCCAAGAATTTTGTCAACTTTTTACTTAGAAAGTTGCTAAGAATCTTGTCAACTATTTACCAGAAAAATTGCTTAGAATATTGTCAACTTTTAAATAGAAAAGTTGTTACGAATGTTGTCAACTTTTTACTTAGAAAGTTGCCAAGTACCAGGTATAAGTGCCGGTTGACACACGTCAAGTTTGACTTGTCAAGTCTTGAGCTTTTAGGAGAGAAGGGAAAAGAGAATGCCATTTCCTTTCCCCTCTCTCCTAAAAACTCAAGACTTGAAGAGGTAAACTTGACGTGTGTGAACCGGCACTAAGAAACAAAGAAGCTTTTATTCTTTCCCACTGTGTCATTGATCATTGATCTAGGTATTTTATTTTTATTTATACTAATTACTTTATCCATTTTTAATTTTATACATTTGCATCCTGTTTAATTATCTTTAAAATTTTTTTTCTCCCAAATAGCAAAAATCCTGTAAAAATACTACGTTAGTATGTATGAAGGAAAATCCATTAAATTATCTTTAATTCCAATGAACTTTAACCATGTGTGCAGCAAAAGTGGTTGACACAGACACCAACACAAACTCAGACTCAAACATACACATGCAGACACGCAAACCAAGTCCGTGCATGCAGACACAAAAGTAGTGAAAAATAAAGAGTGAAACGCATAACGGCAAAAAAAAATTGGAAAAAAGAAAATCAACAACAGCAACAAAATAAAAAAAAGGAAAAACAATTCAACATAAAGCACAAACAACAAACAGACTGTCAGTGTCAAAGACAACGTTAGCGTTGTCTGGTTATAACAGACACAAAAACAACAACTACCTACAACAAAGAGGTGGTAGAGAAAAGCAACAACAAAAACCCTGAACCCAGCAACATGCATATTTTTATGCCACAAAACGTCTAAAAAACTTTTATTTTGTAGTTATGTAGGTACCTATAAAGTAAATGTGTTCTTTTAAGGAACTAATTTAATATTGAAGAGACCAGACCAACAATTTCAGAATGTTGCAAAAATAACAACGTAATTAAATTACGTTGCAAACTCTTTAACACGTAAGTGCAATAATATACTTACGTAGTTGTCAACTTGACGCTTTCAAAACAACAACATTAGAAACAAAAACAAAATATAAATAATGAAGGCAATAAAATTACGTTACAAGAACAATTAACTAGGTATCTTTGTTTATTATTGTTTTGCTTTTGATCAAGTACTCTGTTTAAAGAGTGTGTGCAGTACATATGTATCTACTACGACCAGAGATGGAAATCATAGTACACTTGTACTTTTTTTTAAAACATTTTAACCCCGCCTTTTCACATGCAAGTAATTACTTTCAAATAGAGTAGACGTATTATAAACGAAAATATCGAAGAAAAAGCCGAAAGTCTTGCAAGTAGCTTGAGTGTTGACACAGTCAGTTGTAAGTCTATTTTCAAATGTTCTCGAAACAAAAACATCTTATGGAAAAAAGCTTTATTTTTTTTGTTTAAAAACATTATCAATCATGTGACGATACATACATATAGCAAAATTAATTTAATTATTTCTTCTTTATTTAATTTTCGGTCCATCTTGATTATGTTTATTTTGAAAAATGTTTGACTCCTGTATTGCCGTAGTGCCGATATTATAAAATTACTGAGAAAATATTTTGTTTACCAATTTTTTTTTTTTAAAAATGGTTGAAGTTTTTGATAAAAATTACCATTAAGATGCGTTGCTGTATAGTTGTGTTCGTTTTTATTTGTTATAAACATAACTTAAATATTACTAAGTACTAGTTAATTTATACAAACGTCTTCCTCGGTAACACTGTTTCTTCATTTGTCATTTTACTTGCTGCAGGTATCAAAACGCAAGTAAGAAAAATGTGATGGTGTTAGTCAAGAAATGTGAGTGTTTGATTTTTTCGAACTTGCATGTGTAAAGGGGAAGCAGAGCTGTAAATTTATCAACAATAGAAATTGGGAATTAAGCACGAATAACAAAATCTTTTAAATTAAAATTTTGTATTCCCAAAAATTATTTTGATGAATCATTAATTTATAAATTTGTTCGCGAATCATTCATACCTACACTGAATTAGCCAATTTTGAATTAATTCTTTTCACATAAAAAAAATTAATTGAATGAAATTTGAGTCAATTCAAATGAATTTGGTAAAAATGAATTATAGTTCATTTTCATTTCAAATGAATTTGTTAAATAAATTGCAGTTCGTTTCCAATTCAAATGAATTTGTAGAATGAATTGCAAATCGTTTCTAATTCAAATAAATTTGTAAAAAGTGAATTGCAATTAATTTTATAGATTCATTTGAATTGATTTTGAATTAATTCAAAAGAATTAGAAAAAATAATTAGCAATTAATTTCCAGTTCATTTAAATTGGATTGATTGATTTTGTATTGGAATGGAATTGTGGAAAATTTCTTTTTTTTAATTTTTCAATCGAATTTTAAAGATTTTGGTTACTTTGAAACTCAACAACATTTTTTGCTGTCAAAGCTCTTGAATTTGATTGATTGCAACTAAAATGAATTGTAATTCACTTTAACAAATTCATTTGAATTGGAAACGATGTAAAAGTAATTGTACAGGTCTGTTCTGCAAATCACTTTTACTCAAATCACGTGATTTCAAATCACATGTGCCTTCTACAATCACACGTGTGATATTTTAGCGTCCCGTTTTTGTGTGTTTTGGTATGATCTTTAATTGCAGGTATGACTTTCAAAGCACCACAAAATCACACGTGTGATTTCAAAAGCACGTGATTTTCAGAACAGGCCCGGTAATTAACTTTAACAAATTCATTTAAATTTGAAACGATGTAAAATGAATTGTAATTCAATTTAACAAAATCATTTGAATTGGAAAGGAATTGAAATTCATTTCGGCCTAATTCATTTGAATTAATACAAATGTCAATCAATTATTTTTTGCTGTGAAAATAAAAAATTCAAAATTTAGCTTATTCGTAACGTATTAAAATCAAAAAACAATGATTCATTTACAGCTCTGAGGGAAGAGAGCATGATATTTTAATCCCTTCCCTCTCATCAATAAACTCAGACTTTCTGGAAGAAAACTTTCATAGTGTTAACCCAGACAATTCAATAAAAAAATGCGCAATATAATTTGTCTTTTGTATCTCCCAAGTTATTGAATAATGTGGTGTAAATCAACAATAAGAGCAATATTATTATTATAACTATTTCATTAAAGTTCATAGGTGGAACATTGGTTAACCACTAAAACAGCAATAAAGTTCTCAATAATGGGTGAGTTTCAAAACATCAGTTGCAAAGCAACTCGGTTTTTTAAGTGCTTTCTACCAAGCAACCGTGAAAAATTTTACAATGTTATCTGTACCAAAGTTCACTAAAAACAATATCGATGCGTACACAATAATCAAACTAGATATAGTTAAACTCTATGATACTTTTTTGACTTTGACTGCAAAGTATTATGATGCCTAGGAACTCAGCCTAATATTGCACATTTATGGGAATCTTTAGAGGTGTGGTTAAACGGTTGGTCATAGGTTGAATAAAAAATTTGGTTTGCATTCAACTGACGATCATCTTAACTATCAACTTCTTTCCTTTTTTAAATTTTATTCTGAGGTTTTGTAAGCAACATCGTGCGAAGTAAACAATATTTGCGAAAAAGACGAAATTCATGTGTACAAAAAATCGGAACTCGTGTTGAACATATAAAAATAATTTCTTAATTAAAATTGATGAAAAGCTGGTTGAAAATTTTAGCTTGTGCAGCGAACGATCAACTGGTTTATTCAACTCTAAGACTGTAAGTCCAGTTGCAACGAGAAGGGACCGCATTACAACGTTTTGCTATTGAATATGGTGCAAAGGCAGAAAGTCCAAATCAAATTTTCCAGCCCTGACTAAGACATATATTTGTCTCTTTTTAATGCATACTTTATTATGCCTTAGCTAAATAAGCAAACTTAAAAAAGTAACAAAACAATGTACAATTATAATTAAACAGTGTTGCTTTGATGCGGTTTTGATTTGATTTAAATCTTTGAAAGCCACAGAATTTTATTAGTTTTAAAGAAAATTTAATTTAAAAGAAAAATTCTGTACATATTTATATCATTTATCATAAAGCGCAACTAAAATCGCACTTTTGTAATTTTTCACAAATATAATACAAAGTTCAACTAATATTTAAAATTTCTTTATTTTTACTTTTATTCCCCAAATGTTTCCCCAGAAAATAAACGTAAACAAAAAGTTTTGATTTACAAAACGAACACACATAGGTAAAGTAAGCTTGTAAGAGTGATTTATTCGGCTATGACGAACCTAAAATAATCTTCCACTTATATAATAAAGCGTCAGAATACTCACACGCTTACACACATTAGTGGTATTCACACCGAACTTGTTAATTTGTTACTGGGTAGTTTGTTAATTTGTTAAAGTTACCAACTGTGAACGACCCCGTTTTTAAAACTCTGTTAGTCTGGTAACTTTAAAATAAAAAAATCATTTAATTAACGTACTTACTCTCAATGTACACGAAAATTGCCAAAACACAAATATTTTTTTAGAAATGTATCACAAATGACTTTTTTATTATATTTATTTAGAAACTGCAACAGCTGATTGTTAGTTACCAACTAACAACTATTTTATCAGGGGTGCCGTGTCGTTAATTTGTTAAATGTTAATCCGGTAGCGCGTTAAATATACAAAAACAAAATGCGTGTAAAAAAGTAACGATTAACGACTAACGAACTAACAAGCTCGGTGTGAATACCACTATTATTAAACAGAATTAAAAAATATGTTGAGTACATTTTTTCGTTTTATACATATCTACATATTAAAAAAAAAAAACAGAGGATTTTATGAGGCAGTTGTGGTTTTTTGCTCATAACTCAGTTATTTATAGACCGATTTGGCTATAAGTGTTAAACGTATTTTAGTTATTATTACCTATAACATTTTCGATGGCATTTAATTTTTTTATTAAATCTCAAATTGGCCTCTAAGAACTGCAAAGTTGCGATTCTATCGGACCTTTCAGCTGAGACTTCCGAACGTTTACAGTTGATAGCAACCAAATTATATCTAGGAAAAGTCACTGCTTGTTGTACAATTTGGGCTGGCGGCGTTATCGATACATATATCTTTAAGAACGACAATGGCCAGGCCATTACTGTCAACGGCGAGCGCTATATCAACTTGTTTCCAGCTTTATTGGAGGCTATGGATTCCAACATTTGCTTTAAACAGAAAGTCGTTACTTAATACATAACTCATGTCACCTTGAACATTCTGCACGAGCGATTAAAAGGCTTTCTTATTCCACGTGGAGCTGATGTACTGGCCACCGTAATCATGCGATTTGGTCCCGTTATACTTTTTCTTAAGGGGCATTTTTAAGTCGCGGGACTATGCGCATAAGCCACAAAAGACGTTGACTCTGAAATCTAACATAACACATGCCATCAATAATATTCAGCATGACTTATGCACCAAAGTTATAGAAATTTTGACATTTCAAAAACGCGCAACCAGCAAAGCTGCTTTCAAACAATTTAAAAATTTCGATTGTATGTCACATATACTTTCTTTAATTAAAAGATAGGCAGCTGTTAATGGAACGCACTGTATATTTTGGTGATTTTAACAAATTGTTAGTATAAATGATCTAAAATTCAGTAAAAGTGCTATATTGGGCTGTGGCAAATATTATATAACCTTTACCATAGTAATGAAAACCCCTGTTTATATGGCGCTATCGTATCAAAATCCTTTTTGCGTGGTCAATCTTGTAATATTAATTTAATAATTTAGCCAAATTTGATCTTAATAGCTTTGATGATGTGGGCGGTAGTGTGTCAAAACCGTTATTTTGGGAAGAAAACACTAGTTATATGTCTCGGTCAAATAAAACCCGATATTGATAATTTGCACTACTCGTATTAAAGCTAAAAGTGAAAAAATAAAGTTCCTAAATGAAAAGAAGAATTCAAGAAGTCAAAGTTTGTGGGAAAGAATTAAAGACTTACAGGTAAAAATTTCAGTCCGTCGGGGTTTTTGCTCATATGTATGTTTTTTGTTCATATACATATATATAAGTATATATTAAGCCGGGTTGATTTGTATGGATGAAAAAAAAAGAAAAGTCGTATAGCAAACACGTTATCTACATAAAATTCTAAGAAAATTATCCGAAGAAACCATGGGTCTAAAACTAAACCCGATTACGCGTCTCTCAACAATTTTATTCAGAAAATTCGATTTCTTTTTGGAAAAAGCTATTTTTCCAAACATTTATTTTCTTGGCAAAGGCGGGCGCGGATAAGGATTTTATTTTAGATGCATGGTTTATTCGGAGAATTTTATGTAGTTTACGGTTTTGCTATACGATTTAAAAAAATCGACTCGCCCTAATATATACATATATACATATGTATATCGTATATTCCATATGTGCTGAGCGGTATGAAAATATTTTTAATATCCAAAGAGAATACAATTTTAAAGTAGATATTTATCTTTTAATTGCAATTTTCAGATTAAAGTTCTTAATTTTTCTTAAATTCTTTTTTAAATCAATATCAAGTGCAAAATTTACATGTTGATTGAATTTTGCTTTGAATACCATATAGGAAAATAAGCTTGATATCAATATGTAAGTATGTACATATATTTAACTTAATTTCGTTGAAAATGTACAAAAACGGTGATTCGTTTTCGAGACAAAGTCGTCTTGATTCCATTTTTCAATTTATTTTGCAAATGAGTTCTAAAATGTAATCGGATATGATTCTATATAAAATCAAGATGTTTAAAAATGTTTAGTGGATTCTAAGTACCTATATATGTAAGTATGTAAGTTTTAAAAAAAATTTAAAATAATTATCATTTCATTGTAATTTTGAGAAAAAAATATAACATAAAGTTTTTGTAATTCCTGTCAAGATTTAAGTTTATTTCGATGACATATCAACTCAGAGTTTTAATATTATTTCGCCTTAATATTGCTCTGGACTTCAAAAAAGGACACGCCTGTTATCGACATTATAGGGACTGTAATTACCTATCGATAAAATTTCGACTCATTTTGATTACGGGAAATAATTTATTTCAAAATTGTTAACTATATGCATACATTAGGTAAAGAATATAAGAAATTAATAGCAACCACAAAAATCATAAGCGTTTTTTAAGCAATTGTTTTTTATAAGAAACTTATTTTTAATAAACATGTTTACTCTTATAAGAAATTTATTTATTATTAAATTTTTTTAAAGTCTTGTTTACCAACGCAGCTCCAAATAAAATAAAAAGTACATAAGGAAATAGAAAATTAAAAAATATGAAAAAAAATTAATCTTAAAACTCTCGGAAACGCATAGTTTCCGAGTTATGAATCTCTAAAGTTTTCATATGAATATGCGATTTCCCACTTCATTTCTGAATGTATATAGCCAATATTGGTATCAATATTTGAAAGCTTTTAAACAAATGCAAAACTTACTTAAAACTTTTTAACTCTTTAGCTCCTAATTAATGTTTTTACAAAATTGTATACCAAAATGTTACGGAAATGCACTAGGTTATAAAAATATACTAAAATAAGACCCAGCTTTGCTTAATAAAGCGTATCCCCATAGACGGCCTTCGGCCGGACTTATGGATTTTCACAAGCACCGGCTTCGCTAAATAAAACTTCTCCGCTTAGCCAGCCTTCGGCCGGGCGCAAGGATTTTTTTTCTCTATGGTATTTCAAAAGCCTGCTTCGCTTACTAACGGTATTTTGAATAGCAGGCCTTCGGCCGGGGTTTCTCCTCTACCACCGGCTTCACTAATTAAAACTGCCCTTCAAAGCAATTCATACGTAAGTAAACCTACAATGATTTACATAAAAAAAGCAAAATATGCAATCAGAAAAACCTTAATGCATGCCTTTATAACAAAAATAGTTAAGCATACAAGATAACCGTTATTAATGTAAGTATTATAAGTTTCCGCATCATATTTAAAGAAATAATGAAGATCAATAGATCAACGCAAATTTTTACTATTTTTAAAAATAATTTAAAACGCCTATTCCAATCGAAGCCCTCCAAATTTTTAAATAAACTGTTTAGATCTATTCTAAAGCTTTTAAATGGTACCAATATTGTCTAAATACGTTCAGAAATGTAGAGTGAAATCGCAAATTTATATAAAAACTTTAGAGGTCCATAACTCGGAAACCATGCATTTCCGAGAATTTTACGATTTAATTTTTTCTTTTTATTTTTTTTTTAATTTTCTGCATTGCTAAACTAGACTTAAGCCTTCATTTTTTACAAAGTTTTTACTATTATAAGAAATTTTTTCTTATCACTTACGGCCATTTTCACCAAGTTCGGTTAAAACTAACTTTCAATTAAAGTTACGGTTACCAATATGTTTTGACAGCTATAACCGATAGTTAATTATAACCGAACTTGGTGAAAATGGCCGTTAGTTGGATATTTTGTGCAAGCACTTGGTTGAATATTTTGCGTAACCAAATTCAGAATTGCCGTGTAAAATAAAATTTCTTATAAAAAATATTTTTTTACGTATTTTTATTATTTTTTTTATATAGAATACTTTTTATATTGACAATTATGGAAAAAGACACGGTGATTTTGAAATTCTTGATGTTCTTAGAAAATAAAAATTAATACCTACATATGTACACTTCCTTTAATTTCGAGGTTTTTAATTTCTAGTGCTTTCTCAAAATCGCCTGATTGGCATTACTTTTTCTTTAAAGTATCTTATAATATTTTTTGTTTTGCTTTTATTCGATACGTTTTTCAGTATTTTGTTTGATAAATATCTTTTGGATATTTTGATTTTGAACAAAATTTAAATCAATTTTTTTAAACATGTATTTTTCTAAAAACTTACGCTTTTTTTTAGTAAAAATTTCTCCAGCAATTTAACTTTTCTTAAACACTTTTGTTTACACACGCACTAATGTACTTGATTAGACTTGCACTTTGGTTTGGATAAAAATAACAATAACAACTCTATTAATAAAGAATACAAAGCAATTTTAGCAAATAAGACAAAAACAAAATTTACAATAGCAAAAAACTCAATAAATTCTTGTTGGATGTGTTTGCTTTGAATATTCGCACAAACACTCTCACTCGTATACTCTTATGTGTGTTTTATGTTTTACTCTCTTTATCCACAATTTAAAATTCAATACACTTTTTGTTTTTTTTTTTTCTTTAAAATTTTTTGTTTCTTTTTGTAGTTTGTTGTTGTTGCTGGTGTTTTTTTTCAGCAGAAAACAGAATTTTTTTAAGCCTTTTGCAGAGCTTAATTAAAAATTTGTTTTTTAATTTAAGTTATAAATTTTATTTGTTTATTTAAGATTTTATTATCCTTGAAAACTTGGCAAAATATTCAATAAGTTTAAATTTTTTTGAAGCCATTTTGTTGGAAAAAAATTTTAAATGAACCGGTTGTTTTTTGTTAAATATTTCACTAATGCAGAACTTTTATGCGAGTCAAAAAATTATTTATTTTTAAATAATCTTTTAAAATTTTTCCCGTTTTTCACTTAATCATTGTTAGTCGCAGACTGATTTATTGCACGCACGTCAATGTTTTAAATAATGTAAATTTTTGTTGTTTTTTTATTTTATTGTAATCACTTTTTCTTTTACTCTAATTCATTATATTTTGAACAATGTATTCCCCGTTTGATTTGCTATTTTTTTGCAGTTTTCACTTAAATCTTTGTTGTAAATTGTTGTTGTTCTAGGTTATTTTTTCCCGTTATCCAGTAGTTTTCCCGTTGGTTATCACTTTACAACTGAAAATTATCATTGTCAACCATTAAAACACTGTAATGTTTTTAGTATACAATTCCAACTGAGGCAAAAAACAGGGTTGTCAGATTTTTTTGAGCTCTATCGCCAAACCGGATGTCAGAAATCGCCAAAAATCGCCAAACGTCAATTTGGTTCAGTTTTTGTAATATTTTTTTTTTTTTTTAATTAAATTTTGCATACAAAAAACGCTATTAAAATATGTGAGTCAAAAATCGCCAAAAACTGAGAAAAAATAATAAAAATTCGCCGAAAGTAAATTTTGTTTTGTTTCTGTAATTTTTTTTTAAATAACATAAAATGAAGATCGTATTGTCTTATTGACAAGATTCTTCCCTTTTCTTCTTTGAACATGAATTGGTGTTCAAATGAAACGTTGGGAAAAGAAAATAAATTAACCATAAATGTTTTTTAATTACATTTGGTAAAAAACGATTGATCATATTAGCCCGTGAGGAAAAAAAAACCTCAACAATAATGATTCATGTCATGTTGACGACATGTTTTTTATTTTGTTTTATTTGATATTGAAAGCAAAAACAAAAGTAAGCAACGAATAAGAAAGCAAAACGTAAAGACAGTACATGCATTTGTGTACTCGTTTCTTTTCCCCTCGTCCCTCTCACCTATAAAGTAGCAATCATGTCAATAAGACATGAGCCGTATGTACACAGACTTAGTAATGGTAACAAAAAATAACAAGCTGTTAAACAAAATCGCCGAAATAATATAAATGGTAAAAATAGCCAAGTTAATCGCCAGTTATATCAGAAATCGCCACAAAAGTCGCCAGTCGCCAAATGAAAAATCTCATCGCCAAACACGTTTCAAAATCGCCACGTTTGGCGAGAAATCGCCATATCTGACAGCCCTGGCAAAAAACATGTTTGGGGATGTTTTTCTCTTTAATTCGCGTTTATTGGGTTTTTATTTTTGCACAAAATAAAATTGTAGCAAAACGTATGAAAAAAAAACAAAACAAATTGTTAAAACGGCAATAGAACGCTTAAACTGAGCATGTCTTGTTGTAAATTGTCAAATGTTTCACTTTCGTTTTGTTTACATTCTAATTGGAATTTTTAAAGAGCCAAAAACACAACCAGCGTTGCCATAACTCTTTGATGAGAATATGCCCAAACTTCAAAAAAGTCTGGTAAAATCCGATTAATTGCGAAATGAAGAATATCTGTGGCATTTTGACAAAACATCTTAAGTCGAATTTAAAAATTTGAAAAAAATACTGTTAATCATACGAATTTTCATTCAAAATACATTTTTGTTAACGTTTTTTAAATTTTGTATTATAAACGGAATTTTTCTTTAATTTCGGTTTATTTTATTATTTAATAAAAATGATTGCTTCATCGAGCTCTTTTAAAAAACTTTTTTGTTATCTTATCTCGACTTAAGATCTTTTGTCAAAATGCCGCAGATATGTACTTATAGGTATTATGCTAAAAAAAACTAACATTTTTAAATTTGTTAAAAATATGCTAAATTTAAAAAAAAATTCGATAAATTTGTTGAATTCTTATAAAAAAATATGTGCTAAGAAACTTTATATATTTTTCGTAGTATCATTTACTTTTAAAATTAAATATAATTTTCTAATATGTAAGAATATGCTAAACAAAGTCTGCATTTGAAGAAGGAAATATGCTAAATAGTTAACATACCTTTTTGTTTATAAAAAATATGTAAAATTCAGGCTGTTATCTAGCAGAAAATAATTTTAGATGGTTACACTGAACACAACAGATTCAAAGAGAGAGAGACAGTTTGCAAGCAGGGATGTCAGATGTGACGATTTTACGTCATTTTGACGATTTTTTTCGCTGAATTTACCAAAATGACGATTGACGATTTTGAATGTAGAGTCACTTAGGTGTTGACGATTTAATCCCGTCAATAAATTTAGTTTAAACTTTAATCTTTCATCAAATTTTTAACACTTTAATCTGTCAAGTAAAGTTTTTTTCTTACCGAACGTTTCCACATGCAAGTAATTAATTGCCGATTGGCTGAATGAACAAAAATTGTGTGAATGTTAGTGAAAAAGTGTCAGTGTATTGAGTTTTTCGAACTTGCACTTGCATGTGGAAACGGGGGGTTAGTTAATATATGTATATATGGGCGAATATATATTAATATCTACTAGCGGACTCGACGAACTTCGCCTCGTCCCACTTTTAAGCCTTCAGACAAACTTTAGAGTAATAATACAAAACAAATATTAAAATTTTTAATATGATTTATTTGAATGGAATCAGTAGAGAGCGATTTGATGTACAAAAATCTATAAATCACTAAATATATAAACCATCTTTAAACGCATAAAATTCGGCGTTTAAACTACCAACACAGACCATATGAATTTGATAAGATTTATCGTAGTGCTGTTTTTTTTTTAGAAAAACTAAAAAACAACTAGTTAATATTAGTCAGGGCCATTTTTTGATGTTTTTTTTATATTGGCAGGACGATTTTTCGAAAAAAAAAAAAAATAATCTGACAGCACTATTTCACTTGTTTGTTTTTGAGTACAATAACTGCCTGCTTTTAAAACACGAGTGCAAAACTCCTTCAAATTACTGCCTGCTTTTAGATCGCGAGCACAAAAGTGACTCGTTTAACTAATATCTAAAACAAAATTTAAAAATGTCCATTCCTTAAGGGGTTCCCATACAAAAAGTTTAATACAGACTAGAAATATATTGAAGAAAACGTACCATAACAGCCAAGGAGTCTCCTTAACAATTTTTCGAGACATACTTGCCCCTTATCACCACTTCTTAAGGGGGCTCCCATACAAATATTGCGATTTATGAAATTTTTAAATTAATTAAAATTTTTTGACTTTTGTGAATAAAATCAAAAGTTGTTAACAGATTTTAATCATTTATAACTGTAATTTTTAATAGATTTTTAACAAACAAAAATTTCGAAATGTTGATTAAAAATTACTTTTTGTTGCCAAAAAAAAAAAAAAAAAAATATGTTTCTAAAACGACAGCGCATGTTAGAAAAAAATTTAACGTTTAAAGGAAATTTTATTGCGGATTTTCGTTTTTTTTTTAGTATGTAATTTCAATAAACTGAACCGTTTTTGAACCGGTATTGGATTCAGCGTACCCGAAAAAGGTTTAAGCGCCAGTTGCCAAATTCTAGCACAGTGTAATTGTTTGATAAAACTTGCGAAAAGCAATAAAAAACATTTTTAAATATAACAATAAAAAGAAATTAATTGGACTTTATATTTATACTGTGTACTTTTTTTCTTAACCTTTAATAATCAATGTACTTTAATTGCAACAAAAAAAGTTGGGAACCCTATATGTAGTTGTCCTACGATTTAACTTTGAATAATTAAGTTTAAGTTATCGACATCCTTATTCTTTGCTGCTATTATTGCCCGTTCACCAATCCAATCGAGATTTTTGTAGTTTTGTGCAATGTCGGGGAACACTTTGCTGATGAGCTCCTCCTTGGACGATGAGAATTCACAAAAATTTTCAGGGAACGATATCAATCCATTCGAAACATCAATAGGAATTTGGCCGTTGCCAAGCTCCAGCAGTTGTCTCGAGAATTCAGCAGCCGATGGGTCGTTCTGCAACACGACTCTAATGTTTGCGGTCAATTGCAACTTCTGGACATGCCTCCACAAAGACGACGATTTCAGGCAGGCGTTAAGTTCATCTCATCATTTTATATGACGATTTTTTGACGGTTTTTTTCAAAACTACTGACGATTTTGACGATTTTTTTTTTAAATTTTGACGATATTTCGAAAAAAACATCTAACATCACTGTTTGCAAGGGAAAAATTATCATCAAGTTTTGTTTTGTTTTTGAGATCTTGTTTGGCAAAATGCAAAGTGGATAAAAAGTAGTGCCAAGTTTATTTTTAGGGTAAAAAGCAGGGTAAGGATTTACCAACCCAAGTTCTTTAAAAAAAAATTAAATGTCGTCAAAATCAATATCTATTTGTTTGTTTACAAGCGATTTTAATCAAACAAACAAACTTTTTATCAATAAGATTTCTGTATGACCTGATAAATTCCCAATTTTTCATATTTGATAAATACACTGAAATTTATTGTTGAGGGAAAGCTAGGTTCTATGCTAGCTAAGTAATGCATTTTTCGTCGAATAAAAAACAAATTTTTTGTAGGAAATACTTAGGAAATTCTATTAAAAAAAACTAGGATTTTCATACAAAATTGCCATTTTCCTGAAAAATTACAGATACAAATTTACGATTTTTATAGAAATATTACTATGTTTTTTCGTAGACTATTTGCGATGACATCAGTGTTGCCAATCCATGTGTAATTTCACATATTGCGTGTAATTTTTACTTGCATGTATAGCCAATGTGAAATCAGTGTGTAATTTTACTTAATGCTCCATTTGTCATTAGTTTTTGACAGATTCTCATTTCGAACATAAAGTTTTGGTAATTTTTTTCAGTTTTCATCAAAGTCAACCATTGCTTTTTATACTACATTAGGCCTGCCATACGTCCTGGTTTTCTAGGATTGTCCTGGTTTTAGACTACTTGTCCTGGTGTCCTGGTCCACTATTAAATTGTCTTGGTTTTTTGTACAGGTCAAGACAAACAAATTAGTTTTTTGCTGGTTTAAATTGTTAACAAAGGTTAAGATTTCTGTTATAACACTGCTAACATAAGGTAATTGTCTAAAGAACTTTAATTAAATTCAACTGTTATCTGGTGTAAAGCTGGTAAAAGCTTTCAATAATATTAGATGATAGTCAATCCTCTTTCAAATTTTGTTTCAACTAGTGGCTGTTAAAACTTTTACTCTGTAAACAACATTTATAAGAAATCGAAAACCGATAACAAATTGCTTTCTCTAAGGCAGCCCATGCACGTTTCAATTCAATTGTCAACTGAATCGGTCGTTGTCCAAATCACAGAACTGTCACGAGACGGAAGATTTTGCGTTGTCTCTTTCTCTTTCTTTTCATCATATTCTATGCCGCAATACAATGAACACAAATTTATTTAGTTAAGATTTATTTACAAAACTGTTGTAAAATTAACTTTTAAGTTCACCACAACACGAGTAAATAATATTTAAGTAAGTAAATAACATTATAACACAAAACATTATTACTAAATACATTTTTTTGCACAAAAAACAACGTTTGTTGAACTAATGCATTTGTTTAACGTGGTTTGTGTTTTGTTATTTTTGTTTTGATCACGCCATTTGTGTTGATTGTTGCGGCCTGTTTTTACACCTTGCCACTTCACTACCAAAGAAAGCTTTCTGTCTCTTTCTTCGAAAGCTGCCCTCGCAACTGATTTGGGCCTTTTTCACACGTCACTTTTTACAGTTCTGTGTATTCTGTGGTCCAAATCAAAGCGTGTATGGCTTTTTCAATTGATTAGTTTGACAGTTGTCCAGTTGGTTGAAGAAAAATCAAAAGAGTTTGATTTTTTTTCAAGTTGAGTACTTATGCCCAATTTTCAGTATAGTATTTAAATTTATATTAAGTTAATTCTCATAACAAACTTAAAAGTCTTATTTAATTAAGATAAAAGTATGGTAGCAATACTAAATACAAAAAAAAAATATAAAAAAGTGTATTAATTTACAAGGTGGTCTGAAAAAAAACAGCTGACTGTTAATGCTTTGCCTGTTGTTGTTGTATTGTTGTGATATTGAGGTCACCTTGCTAAAATATTACAATGAAAATTTAAGTTGAAATTAAGTGTACCACATCGGTGAATTAAGTTGCACTTAAGTTTTTAGTGAAGAAGAGAATTTTGTATTTAAAACGATTTTAAAAATAAATGTGTTTTAATATCAATCCTAAAAATTGGCCATTAGTCTGCTCAATGGACAAAGGAAAGAAACTCGTTAAAGTTTGAAACACTGGAGAGTTTTATTCAATGTAAGTTTGATTTTAATATGATATGCTACCTGTTTTATAACTACATATGAGCCGTTTATTTTGAAAGTGGCATTAGTCACTTTTTCAAAAAAAATCGAGTTAATAATAAATATAATAATAAATAATAATAATAATAAATACTGAGAAAAATATCATTATCATGATGTATCAAATACAAGTGAATCTTCTCGAAAGTTAGCATCCATATTTTTAAACGTGTTAAAATGCAAACCCTTAAATATCTCGACTTAAAAACCGAAATGACTTATGCCACTTTCAAAATAAACGGCTCATATATCAAAGACCGAAATGAAGTTCTTGGAAAAGTGCAATCTTCTGAAAACTATTTTAGTTTAGAACATTTTAAGCTCAACTTTTTATTATTTTTCATCGTTTTTAAGTTCATGAAGTAGACGTTAATTTTTTTTCTATATAGGTATATTGTTGGGTTTAAAAATAAAAACTGGATGGTTTTTACATATCGCACCCTAAATACTAAACTGTAACAACTCAAAATTCTTAAATTTTCAGGAGAGACAAAAAACAGTTTATGTAAAAATGGTGCTAATATTTGAAAATAAATATAAGTTCCCTAATGAAAAAAGTCCAATTTAAATTTAAAGTTTTGCTATGCCTTACGAGAATTAATTTATGAAAAAATTTAATTTTTGAAAAATTTTGAGTTGTGACCCTTTATGTATTAAAAAAAAAACTTTTCTGTTGGTATAATTTGTTATCCATTTTTTCCATGTGTCCTGGTTGATAGGTTCAAACATCTGGCAGCCCTATACTACATACATATAAGTATGTATACATATGTATGTATGTATGTACATATATTAAAATTGGAGTTTTTTTTTAAAGAAAAGTTGGATTTTCAAAGAAAATTGGGATTTTGATAGCAAATTTGAGTTTTCATAGAAAATTTGAGTTTCCATGGAAAATTGAAATTTTCATAGAATTTTAATATTCATAGAATTTTAATTTTCATAGAAAAGAAGAATTTTAATAGAAAATTGTAATTTTCATAGAAAATTTTAAATCCTCGTGGCCTCGAGCTTTTTAATTAATATAGGATTGAAAATATAAAGGTCGAATAAACATAATAATAGTTATTGAAAATTTTATTTTAATAGAAATTTTTAATTGCCTAGAAAATTTTAAATTTCATAAAAAATTAGAATTTTAAAAAAATTTAAATTTTTATAGAAAATGCCATAGAATATTTTTTTATAGAAATTTTGGATTTTTATAGAAAATTTGGAGAAGTTTTTTTTTTTTTTAGAAAATTCACGATTTTATAAAAATTATTTGATTTTCATAAAAAAGTCGGGTTTCTAAAAAAAAAAATTCGAATTGTTATAGAAACATAGAGTTCAATAGAAACAATGAATTTCTTAAAAAGAGAATTGTTGGTGCTATTTAGTTTAAGCTTTGATATCGAAGCAAATAAGACAATTTGAGTGTTTGCAATTCTCATTCACTTTGCATTTTTATTTGCCAAAATCTTTTTCTTTTCTAAATTTTTTTCCTGATTGTCTGGCCTAAGCAACCAGTCAAATCCGTATTGAAACTAGCTTAACCTCCAACAATAAATTTCGGTGTATTTATCAAGAATACAAATTGGGATTTAAGCACGATAAACAAAATCTTATTAATAAAAAATTTGGAGCCCAAAAATTACTTAGATAACAAAATCGAATATTTTCATAAAAAATTTGGATAGTTATAGACAAGGCGGTCTTGATCTCTCAGGTGGAATATTTGTTCACATCCCTTTAGTTGTGAAATGGATGCAGGTGTGATTGCAGACCCATGTGTCTCAGTTAATGAATGGAGTTATTAAAATTATTGAAAAAGGTACATTTACACAAGTTAGACTCATTTGGGAGTGCAGACATGCTGCTCTATAAAAATACCCGACTTGTCAAAATTGTCTCCACACAAAACATAAACAATTAAACGCTCACATATACAAATTTTGGCTCATACATACGAATTTGACAATTGGGGTTTATGTCTGTCCGCTAACGAGGTTACCTTGGTTATAGACAAAATATCTTACCAAAGAATCATCGATTTGCATAGAATACTAGGGCTTTCATGGAAAACATTGATTTTCAAAAATAACATTGAGTTTAAAAAACATAAAAAAATATAAAAACTTTCAGCGAAAATATCAGCTTTCATTGCAAAGATTGGTTTTGAGTGAAAATTGCACAACCCCATGTCTGCTATAATGACTTGCCTTTTGTCCTTTATTTGTACTGATTCTCTCTGGCTTTCTCTCTCTCTCTCTCATTATCCTTTTACTTCTGCATTCAAGCTACACATATCTCTCTATTAGTATTCCATTTCATTATTTCTTCTCTTTCCTTAATTTTCCCAACATTCCTCTACGTTTCAGCAAATTCTCTTAAAATTCCTTGACGCAAACTCCAAAAAAAATATTCTTTGTATCCCTTACAAGAATATCCGTAAGCCTGTTATCCTAGCGTTAGATTTTCTTTGTGTTGTAATGTTTAAAAGCTCGTTTGTAAGGAAAGTTTGTCTGGCTGTGACGAAGAAAGAGAGTGGACATAAAATTTGATTCTAATGCCGGCCGGCATGATTGTTTTCTTCTGTTCTTTTTGTGAGCTAAAGTCCTTACGATTGTCGCTACTGGTGTTATGTGTACATATATTCACTAATAGTTACGCATACATTTAAACTGGTTTTTGAATAAATATAATAATGACGATTATTTCCTATTTGGTTTATTCCCGTTTTTTTTCTGTGTCTGCGCTATTTTTTTTATTTTTTAGCAATTCGTTTTAGCTCTTTTGTTACTTTGTAGAAATGAATGGAAAAGCGCCAAGCCGAGAGCCATGAGACAGTCACTGCTTTTTTTTTGGTATAGCTAAATTTACCACTACCAGGACCAGCACATAATTTTTTTTTTTTTTTGCATTGTTTTTTTGGCAAAAGGACTCTGCTGTCTCCCTGAAATGCTGTTTGAATGGAACAGTAGCTTTAGCTTAACTGTTTGATTTATAAACAGAATTAACATAAAGATAATGTGGTAAGTAGTGTTAGGAAGAAGTTACGAATAACGAGAGAAACGTTAGAAATTACGTTTTCTTTTATTTTTTTTTTCTTGTTTTTTATTCTTTCCCCGTAAAGGTTTTGAAATTGTTTGTAAATGTAAAGTGTGTTGTTGCTTATAAATAGAGGCAATATTTTTGCTTAAATTTGCAATTGCTTTTTGGAGTCATAAGGCAGAGAATTGTTTGAAACGACCAACCATTTAATATGTACATCAATGAAATATGGTTGTTTCGCCAGCGAATAGCAGCATAATCTAACAAAGTGTTAGAGCGAAATTCTGCGTTTTAATGTTTATAAATCTTTCATTAGGAGAATGTGTTTTTAATCTGCTTTAGTGGGAGTTTTAACACGTTTCTTTTCTTCTTTGGTAGTGTGTTCTTGATACATGTATCTTTAGTTTTGACCAAGGATATTTTTTTTTTTTAAGTTTATTATTTATGTTAGCCAGACGAAGTTTCATTTATGACTCTTGACAATAACATACATTAGGTGAGCCTTAAAAAATTCAGGGGAGTTAATGGAACAAAAGAAACAAGTTTACCTTTTTAATAAATTTCAAAAAATATTTATGTCTTTAAAGAAACCGGAAAACTGTTTACAATAATTATGTTCCAAAGATGCTGGTTTAATCCACACTAGTTAGAAAAGTAATCGCTTAAAAACTACATTCTGAAAACGATCGAAACAATTAGGATCCGAATAGCATGACTCACTCCAATAAAATCGAATCACATTAATTAACCTAGACAAATTGCGATCCCTGATGTGAAGACAAAATTCTGGATAACAAAAGCTCAAAATGAACGCACAGAAGAAATTCCCGCCAATTTTTTTTCCAATTAAACCATCAATCAAAAAAATCAGTTTTAATTAAAAATTTTATTAAATGAATTAAACGTTTACTTATATCAAACACAACTGCAAAAAATGTTGTTTGCATCAAAACAAAAAAAAAAAAAAAATAATTGATACTACTTCTTTGTTTACTTGAGCAAATTTAAATAATTTTTTAAATAATATCACAAATTTTTTAATTGAATTAGTTTTTCTAATTTTTCTGTGCGCTTTTAGTGGGGAACAGAATAGTCGCTGAAGTACAACGTCCCGAAAGTTAAAAACGGCTGTTTCAAAGTAGTCTTAACAGAAAACGTAGTTGTACCTAGTATCTAGTCGTTGAAGCGCAAAATTCGAAGTTTTGAACTTTTTCAGCGTCAGCTATAGATACTACTACAACTACTTAATTCTGTTGTAGGCCTTACTCCAATAAAATCCACTTACATTTATCAACTTTCTCGCAGAGAAATCTCGGCAAACTTCAAGGAAAAAGGAACATTCTATAAAAAATAGAAGCACTTTTTAGGGCCAAATGCATTGGTTAAATGTCCCATCAAGCATGCATTATGGTTGTATCAGTAAAAAAATTTTGTATATGGACACCAACGATGCTGGATGGAAAAATTATTATGATATCAAGTTACTCCCTGCCTACAACCGACATGATTTGCTGTTGTAACATGATGTTATAAAAGCGTTGTTAAAACATGTGCATAACAACCGTGTTATAGTAATGAGAACCCCTCTAACATGATAAGTCCATACTTAAAACTAACATCATATTAGTGTTGATGTTAAGCATTCCATGTCTGTTGTAGACTGGGTGTTAAGGCACAAACTATACAACTCATTCCAATAATTTCAAGACAATTAAAGGGTTGTGACGTGTAGGACTGTGGAGTCGTCAAAAAAAAGTTCAAACTCCGACTCCAACTCCATCCGCTGAAATTTTTTTAAGTCCGACTCCGACTCCTACTCTAAGAGACTTGTCCTTTTTTGACTTTTAACTCTTTTTTTAATGCTGTACCTACTGTTAAATAAAGCAAAAAATGATTTTGTAAATATTTGAAATCGATATTTTAATTTTAACACGTGCCGCGTTGAGCTTTAATGTTGTTATTTACGTACATATGTAAGTTAAGTAGACTGGTCCTTATTTTCCAACTTAAATTTTATTAAAGCAGATCCTCTAATGGCCAATTTCATCAGTTCTATTTAAATTCATATTTTTATGGCATTTTGATAAAACATCTGAAGTCAAATTTAAATAGTTGAAATTTTATTCGAAAACCTTTTTGTTGACGTCAGCAGTCGTCGATGGCTGCGAGTGTAAGACGGCAAATCCCTCTGAGGAGATCGAGTGGTAGCGATCGAAACATGTCAGGGTAACCAGCCGCCTGGGTTCGAATCTCAGGTCAGTCAAGAATGAATGATTATCAATAACAATTTTAATTAATTTTCATGTTGTGAAATTCCTTTCTTCATAAAAATAATTTAATAAAAATTAAATTTTATGAACTAAAGGCCCATCTATCAGGTCTGCTTACTTGTACAAAAACAAAAAATGTTTTCTTTTAATCTGTCAAAAACTTACTACCACATATACAAAGCAAAAGGAAAAAACGTGTATGTAAACAACTTTTGAAAGCTCAAAAGAACGTAAACAATGATCATCAGGCTTCTTGCGCAGACCTTTTCAATGGGCCTTGACTTAAGCCTAATTAAAAATATTGAAAAAAAAAAAATAAAAAAAGTTTTTATTTTGGAAAATATTTGAAATTTTTTGTATCGAAAATTTTTGAGTCGGAGTGTCGAATTATGGTGGGTACTTTGACTCCGTCTGCGACTCCGGTACAAAAACCTTAACTCCGACACCACAGCCCGCGTGCAAAGGTACCAACGATTTTGGATCTTTTCTGTAAATCGGTACATACTGAGATGTTAGAGGCCAAGTTAAGCCGATATCTATAGATATCGAGTTGGCCTTAGTTTTCCCTTTTCTTTCTTTTAAATTCAAAGTTTTAGTGAAGATCTATAATCTCTTATATTAAACATTACGTTCTGACGTTTTCAGGGCCTATCATAACAACAACTTAGCATTTATCTTAGCCCTCCAGCACGTTTTGAGAGGAAAATTGATCTGGGATCAGATTAGAACAGTGGTCTCATTGGGCACTGGCCGGTGCGGCTTCATGCGAATAGAATGGATTTAGAATTCAAGAAATTATGGTGAAGAAGTTGTCTTTACAAGGAGGAAGAGAAAACTGTGTTTCATTTGCTGTGTAAATGTCCTGGAATTTGAGACATTGGGGAGAGATACCAGGGAAAACCGGTGTTTACCTATTCCGATAATCTGTCTTAGATAAAACTTAGGTTGCTTCTTTTCTTCGTTAGGAAGACGAATAAGTTAAATTCTGCAGTGACACCTATTAAGTAACTACTACGTTGGATGGATATATTCGCCAGGTGTGTGCGGTTTAGAAGCGGTGATTTTAACACAGAAAATAAAGGCCGCCACGTTCAGACCAAGAACTTTTCGAAGTTGATGTATTTAAGGCATGACTTCATTATAATAATTGTCGAACATCTTGCAATGAACTTACGAAATCATTGGGAGCTAAGCAGCAGAATTTATCCAAACTCTAGGAAATTTGCTATCAAGCGAGTTGAGACGAAATACGTTGAATTGCTGCATAAACGCAATTAGAAACAGCAGTAGTTTTGGCATCGAATCAACACTGGCGATGAAAAATTAAAGACCGGCCAACCAGCGAATACATCTGGTGCCAAGGAAAGACTTTGTATTCTGTTGGTCCAGAAGGATCCCTCTTATCTATTAGAAGCTGGTAAAATCACGACTGATTTTTGCAGGAACTTGTAAGAAACAAAGTTGATCTTTGCTGTCAGAAGCTGCAAATCTTCTTAGAAACTTCATCGACCGACTACCATTTGTTTCGGTCGACTGAAATGCGCTAAACTTCAAAATAAGGTATCTAGAATTGTATTGATTTGTTCTTGGCTTAAAACGAATTAATAGGTCTTTCTCCGCGGAATAAATTTTTTCCAGAAAGATGGGAATAGATCAACGTTAAAGCTCAAAGGTAACACCACGCGTTTTTGCGTCAACGCATAGCAATTTCGTATTAAAGAAGGAGAGTTTTAAAGTTCTCTCTAGATCAACGTTAAAGCTCAAAGGTAACACCACGCGTTTTTGCGTCAACGCATAGCAATTTCGTATTAAAGTAGGAGGGTTTTAAAGTTCTCTTCTGCGAATTGACGGTGGAGTTCCACAAGGAAGCATCTTGGACACTCTATAAAACTTAGTATATATTTCGGGTTTGTTGGCATAAACAACCACACCCAAACTTTTACACTTGCAGGACCATATATTTCAATTGAAAAAATAGTTAAAACTATAATGCCTCAATGCTTCGGTATAAATCTAGATTGACATTTAACGTGGAAATGTCGTAAAGAGGCAAAATTAACTCAAATGAAACTTAAGAAATTCAAATTTTTTGGCCTAGTGGAAGAAATTGCGTCCTCAGGCTGGATTGTTAACTTCTACTTTATAACTCTATATTCAAGCCATTCTGGCACATTCGGTATTCAATTATGGGGCACTTCAATATTGAAAAAATTCAAAGGCCCCAAAATACACTTCTTCGAGTTATCACCTGGTATTTTAAAAAAAACTATAATTGTTTGTTTATTTTGTTCGGCATAAGGTCATGAGTTAAAACAAATTTTTAAATAAAAATTATAAGCATAGGTAGGTATTTTGTTTTAAAAATTCTATTTTATTTTGTTTCCCAATATTTCGGTCAACTTTGTTGACCATCTTCAGGGGTTATTTAAAAATAAATAAACAAAAAATGTTAACAATAAACAAATTTACTCGAGCTGTTGTTCAACCGTAAGCTTTTGTCAACTATAATATTCACAATAATGTGGCATTAGTAAAAACTATGATCACGAAGTATTCGGCAAAATAATTAAAATTCCTCTAGTTCCAAATATTTTAAATTATGGTGGCCACACCTGCATTAAGAGTAGATATAGCTCAGGACTCATCCGATTAGTCCATACATATCGCTCTTTTATGAGGCGTTTGAAATTTTATAAGGCAATGTGAATCTCTGTACAAAGCAACAACAAAATTACAAAATATGTATGACTTTGTTTTTGCTTACAATGCAATTCTTTGGCGTTGCGTTGCGTTTTACATAATTGGGGCCTAAATTAACCACTACATAAATGTTGCTAATGGCTAGATTACACTATCTCACAAGCCTTACGTATTCCATAATACTTTGTGAGATAGAAATCTAATGAGTTTTGTTGCGACTGTCAAAAAATCTAATTTAGCATGACAGTTTGTGTCAATACCATCAGACAAAGTATTAACACTCACACATGAAATAAAATGCAACCCTGATCCAGTGAAAAGTATTATTGTTTAGAAGTTTTTCAAAAAATGTTGAAGTCGTATGGGATGTCAAACTTTTTTCATAATACTTTCAAGTAGTTATATAGTCTTAACTATGAGTACGATGAGTAACATCAAATTTCTGTGTGGATATGAGCTTCAAAAATCATTGCAATAAGTATGAGTGCGTATAAGTACAAGAAATTATGAGCTATGATTCAGTTCCACTCACTTTTTCACTACTCATTGCTGATCTCTGGTAAAGGCTAGTTTACACTTTTATACTTTGTACTAATATATGTCAAAAACTCAAGTACTATGACAAAGTGTGATAGTGTGAATGAAATGTGTCACGAAAATGACAAGTATTATGAAAAAAGTTTGACATCCCATACGACTCCTTGGTTTTTCGAAAAATGTCTTAACAATAATACTTTTCATTGGATCAGGGTTGCATTTTATTTCATGCGTGAGTGTTTATACTTTGTGTGAAGGTGTGAACACAAACTGTCATTTTAAATTAGATTTTTTGACAGTCGCAACAAAACTCATTAGAGTTCTATCTCACAAAGTATTATGGAATACGTAAGACTTGTGAGATAGTGTAAACTAGCTTTAAGTAAATAAATAATGAAAAACGTTAAGCATACTTTTCAAACCTTACTTGCGTTCTACGCTTCAAATTACATGCAACGTGGCATCACAACAAATAAAAATGAAATTTCGTTTCGCAAAATACCTAAAAGGTCATTTTAGTAATATTTTACTTTCCCACTTCAATGTTCCTAAGAAACTTTCTCTCCTGCCTTTAGCCGTTTGAAACATTCCTATGATTCACTCGATATCCTTTTTTTATAACAAATTACAATTATTAATATTATTACCATTTTTTTTTGTGTATGTGCCATATATTTTGCAACTTAAATCATTTAAGTGTGAAAAAATATTGTTTTTTAGTGAAAAATTTTCCATCATATCCTTTTTAAATCCTTTGATATGTTATAATAATTTATCACCTCCGTTTCCACTTACTCGGGCGAGTTTCCATAAAGGAAATTCGATTTTTATACGAGTAGAAATATGTGTGTAAATATTTCTTTTTTTTCGCTTTTTTGTTTGTTGTTTTTGTTGTTGTTTGGGATCCTATATATGCGAGTCCGCGTTTCAAAGTTTGTGCTGGTGAATACCAAAATGTGGCTCAATAAAACCATAAATCATGGTTTAATGTAAATCATTTCGTTGCTCTTATTTTTGTTGGTTGTTTTCTTTTTAATGTTGTTGCTGTTATTTTATGTTGTTTATTGTGTTGTATTTGTTGTTTATTATGTTGTTGTTTTTGTTTCACAACTATAAATAAATGTAGTTGCGAGTGACTACATTGTTTGTATTGAATCAATAAACAATATGTTAACTATAATTTTATTATTAACAAAAAGTTTTTTTTCAGTTTTTGCCATAGTCATTCATTCAAGCATTCATTCATTGACCAATATAGTGTGTGGAGGCTGTTTATTGTTTATTTTTTTCTTTTATTTTTGTGTTTTTCTCTCTTTTACTTGGTTTTTTATTTATTTTTTGCTACAGGGAATTTTATAAAGGAAAAATCTATTAAATTGGGCTTTTAATTCGAAAAAGTTGGGGAAACTTTAACTGGGGATGCAAATCGGGTTTGTTTTAAAAAATTCCAGAAATTGGGATTTATAAAGGAAGGATTTCAGAGATTTTTTTTTTTATATAAATAACTTTTTTTTTAAATCCCAAGCTAGTCCCAGCGAAGCTCTGCGCTTGTCTGCAGGAAAAAAACCAGAGTCTCTGGCGGGAATCGAACCCGCAACCCCGACTCTGATAGACTAGCTACCAGCTAGCCTACCGGGGCACAGATGAAAAATCTTTGATCGCCTCTCGAATACCCAATTTCTTTGCCTTTTGACAACACCTGCTTGAGTGAATCCCAATAATTTTAAGTATTCTTCTTGACTTCGATAACAGTCGTATGGCCATTTTCTCATTAGGCAATTATCTTTTTTCCCAACGAAAAACTGCACATTAAAGAAATTTGGTTTTCTCAATGTCTAATTTGCTTCCATTCTGTCGCAAAGCTAACCAGCACTCATCTGCCAATTATTTATTTTCCTTTTATTTGTCGTACAGATAAATTCAATCAGCTGACTCCCAACTTTTACATGTATTTTGAGTGGCGTTGCCAGCTGAAAACAATGTTTTTTGTCGGTATATTGAGAAAACCAAAATCGTTAACGGACAGTTTATCGGTTCAATAAATTTATGTCGACATTAAGTAACAGGCAGTTTGTCGATACATTGAGAAAATGGCCATTAATCTAGTTATCTAGTTCATGGTAGAGCTTACCAACCACCCCCGTGTACTTTTGGCTAACCCACACACAGAGCTAAAAATTATACACCTGCCCCTTGTTTAGAAGCTGGAGCTATCTTACCTCCTCTGCTTTAGGAATAGCCAGAAGCATCTGTCCAATAGCAACAGCATCTAGGGATGATTAAAACATTGCAAAAAGGCCACTCTTCGGTGAATCCTTTTGTGAGTTCGCGCCTTGAAAAAGGCAGTTCCCCATCAAACGGCGAACAACTTACTAAATAGCAACCTTCCATTAGAAGAGCAAGGAAGCATTTCTTGCAATAAGTATACTAACGGAGGCCTTAGCCATTCACAGGGGGTTTCTGAATCACGCGGCATCTCAGTTAAGCAATGCGGTAAATCTTCGAACTCCTAATTTGGGTGTTTGCCCCATCCCAAGTTGCATGCACCTGTTATTTATTTACGCCATGGGCTGGTACACGAACAATTTAAGATCCTCAAGATGTTTTAACTTTGCTCCCTGAGAGGCACAGCTCGCTCCTCGGGGTAAGTATAGGCCGTTCACTTTTTATAAGTTATTATAGACACAAACCATATTTAAATGAAGCGATATTCAAACAAACTCTTGTCTGCCCGGCCGTGCTGATTTATCGATTTGATACAAAATTTGTATTTACGAACGAAAAATGTTTTTCTTTAAAGCGAAAATTACAGTAATCCCGCGAAATTCAAGAGAAAAAAACCCATAAAATAAAACCCTAAATGGTAATTAACATGTATTTAATATGAACAACTATTTTGTACTGTATCTAGACATTATTGTACGTAAATTTAAATATGAATACATAGACAGTGAAACTTCTATAAACGGACACCACCTCTAGCCGGAAAGCTTGCATAGCCGGAATATTTTCAAAGTCCCTCTTTTGTCTAAGTTCAGTTTTAGCACCAACCAACCATCCCACAGACGAACATCTCCGGTCAGCGGACAAAATTGCTACAACGTTCGCTGTCCGCCTGCGATTTCTTTCACTGTACGCATTTTGATATATTGTATGTTATTAATAATAAAGGTGTTATTAATTTAAATTAATATGAAAATAAAAATTTATAACCACAAATTATTTTGTGTGTAAAACCATCCCGACGAGGAACATTTTTCGCATATGTTGTTATTGCAAGGAAAACCAGAAAGTATGATAAACGTTTAATTAATAATAAAAAAGAATTACTTAATTTGCCATATTTTTAATAAATTTTACTGCTTTTTATTGCTGAAAATAACACGCAATTTAAAAGTTTTCTCTTTGTGCTTTTAGCCTGATTGAGTATTTTTCTTATTGGGGGTGCGGTAAAGAAAGTGTTCTTTTTCAAACTTGTAACGTAACTCTTTAATTTCTAGTTATCTCTTTTGAACTTTCTAGATAAATCTTGTATTGCAATTGACTGTTGCAAGAACTGTTATGGCAATATATCTAATGCAGGTTACTTTCAAGTACATCTCTTTGAAAATCTTCCTTTTTTTGTGTTTTTTTTTATTACATTCCAATTTAAATAAAAGTCCTTCTAGGTTTGTTAATTACTACTTTGACTTTCAACTTTCTACACTGAAATTATCAATGCTTCATTTTACGAAGGGAACCTTCGAAGGGTGTTCTTTTAGTTCTATGTACAAAAGTTTCTTGTACTCGTATAATACGAAAAAGTTAAGTCTAGACTTCTAAAGAACTCACGAATTCTTTCGTTGTTTTCTTTTTTAGATTCACTACGACTTAAAAATGCGGGATTCATAAGAGACGCCGTATTTTTTTGAACATGGTTTGTGTCTTTAATAACTTAATTAAGTGACAGCGAATTTGCGTAAAGCTTTGCCTTTTTTCTTCAATTTAAAAAAAAGCAGCAGAAAAAGCACCGAATCGTTTCCTGAGTATGTTTCATCGTTTTTAAAATGTTAAATGCGGCTCAGGAGTGGCGGTTTTGACTCTGAAGGCAAAGACCGCCTAGCTCAGCCAAAAATCTCCCAGAATAATAAATTAAAGGTATTACTCCATGCAGATTGTTGTCACACTCAAGAAGAACATGCAAGATCATTGTAAGCCACTTACTACCCGTCTCCACCATCCATCAACTAGGTAAGAACAGCATGTGGCACATGAATTCTACTCGTGTAGACTGTTCATGTTTCATCCATGTGCTGCCATCGTTGCCTAAACATTCGTCTTAGCATCCATGTGCGCCATGATGTTGGCCATACAATGTATTTTCTGTATACAACCAAACGCACAACAACAAAAATTGTGGTGAATCAGAACATGAACATCAACACGTATTCGCCACATACAAGAACATGAACAAAGTAATACCGTTGCTCTGCCGGCGTTATGGTCATGTCATGTTCTAATCGAAAGCGCATGGAGGCGTGGGGTTTAGAAGCAAACGTTTGCCGGCAGCAGTACCAAACGAGATAAAGCCGAGGGCTTTATTAAGACTATTTTGCATGTCCGAAACACTGCATTTTTTTCATTATTTATTTATTGAATCTTCATATATTTAATATGAACCAACAATAGTTAACCAAATCTTATTCCTGGAATATGCGGCAAGAAATGTTACATAATATTTAATCTTGATAACAGTTATCAACATGTTTCCAGGGGTAACTAAAATATATTTAAAAAACTATGTTTGTAAAGTTTAGCCCCACTCGCCTTCAAGTCAAGATCCTGCCCGTTTGACTACCACTTCTTGTGATCGATGCCAAACGCTCTTACGGGAAAACAGAGTATCCGAAATGAGCTTGATTTGTTCTAGGCTTTAACAAAATAAGTTCCCAGGCTCCCAGGAAACTCCCCGGAATTTAAAGGTGAAAGAAAAAGAGCAAGAAAAAACGTAGAATTTTTGTTAAAATCTCAAAACTATTTAAAAAACTTTGGGTCCGACATAATCTATATAAAATGCTAATCATTATGAAGCAGGAATGTTAAATCTTTTGATTTCAAGTTAATGCTAGAAGGTATCAGCTCGAATGTTTTCCAAATAAATGAGCGAACATAAAGTTTTCTGTAAATTTCTCTTAATAAATTGTTTCCCTTGTCAATTTTCTGTTTACTATGTCAGCTTCTTATTTCAATTTTCACCAGGTTTTATAAACTGCCTTCGAAATCAAAAACAGTCGAGCAAAAAACGAAAATTTGTTGACAACTTTTCAATTTTTCTGTTGGTTTGACAGCGACTGTTTACATTTAATGAATCGAAAGTAAGAGTAACCGTTTTTTTTCCAATGAGAAATGAAGAAGTGGAAAAAATGGCAGTTTTTCTACTTTGACTGTAGTTTTTTAAACACTGATTTTTACTAAAATTACTAAATTTGACTTGACGGCCCGAAGAGTTTGACAAACATGCAGCGTATTTGTTTGAAAATCAATAACTTTTGACTTTCGTACAAACCAGCGTTACCACCAGAAAAATTCAAAATTACACTTGAGATGAAGCAAAATTACCCAATTTAAATGAAATTACACCTGATATAAAAAAAAGAAACAGAAACACAACAAACTCATTGAAAGATGATCAATATTAGTCAAACTGTTAACTGTTAAAATAAACTAACAAAAATAACATTAAAGACTTAAAAACAATTAATTGCGATTTACGTTTTCGATTTCCAGCACACCCATGAATAAAACTTAAAATAAAACTCCTAAAATTCCACGCATTCCACATTTGGTTGCATATATCTAGGGAAGGTTCAAAATGGTCATCGTCATTCCTTTATGATGGTTTTTTTTACCTTTATGTGCTCGGTAGTCTACATTTGTAGAATTTTTGCAGAAACAGTTGAAAGTTGAAACAGCCCGAAATTTTTAGTAGCTTCCTAAAAATCAATTCTAAGCAGTTTTGGCTGATGACACGTTAAAAACAGAATTTACAACACCCCCATACTCTACTTTTCCAGATGACCATCTCCTGGCCGGTAGTCTACAAACGAAGACACTATATATGGATTTTAGTATTTTTTTTAACTTTTGGTTTCTTGTGCAAGTTTGTGTATGCATGCGTGTACTTTAGCGTTGCCAGACGGGCTTGATTTGGCTTGATTGCTAAGAATTTTCAATAAGTGACAAGAATCAAGAAAAAATATCATTTTCCAAGCTTAACCGGAATTTTAAAATTGTTCCATTATATAGTTAAGATAATCAAGAAACAATAACAATTATTGATCTACAAATTTGGTTTTTTTCGGCTGCAGCTATAATGTATTTTGTTGGAAAGAGCTGTGGGAATATGTGTACCAAGGAATTTTGAATTGTTAGAATATGAATGTATAGCAGGATTATCAGACTCTATTTTGCTTTTCATTTGTACCGTAATCCATTCATTAAAAGCATCATTATTGTCTTAAGAAAGCAATTTTGGATTTACATATATTATACGAAGTTTCGGAGTAAAATTAAGTCCTTCTATCTCATATTGTGTGGGCGTTCCTGTACCAAAACCGTGATTTCAAGAAAAAGAGGTAGTTATTTGTCTATATATAGATCATTTATAGACCATTTATTTTAAGTATTTTAATGCAAAAGTTGAAAAAAAAGTTCATAATGTAAAACAAGACTTTTAAAAGTTACGTTTTTGTTGCGGATATCTCACACATTTGTGGACCGCTATGGCCGAATTTCAATTGCAAGCTATTCCTGACTTTATAAATACATATTTTCTTCAGAAAACCCATTTCAACGTTTACACGGTCAGAAAAACCGACGCACGAATAGACGGGGATCGATAAGTCGACTCCGCATTTATTAGATCAATATTGTTAAAATTATAAACTAATAAAAAAATGAACTTTCGTATGTTTGTCCACCTGTGTTGGAGGGTATAAATAATATAAACTTTTTTGTTCATTTAACCGATTTAATAATTGTAAAAAAAATCAAGCTTTTTATTTTCAATGCCAAGCTTGCTGCCGATTTCGATCTGGCAAGCCTAGTGTGCTTGCATATTTGACCTTATTTTATTTTACAAATATGAATTAAAGTATAACACTCTCCTTCTAATGATTTTTTGATATGAGGACATTGCTTTCCATACAAATACATATTTGCTACAAATGTAGACTTCCGACCGCCAACGTAAGTTTACAATCCCGAGCACATAAAGGTTAAGCCCGAAAGAGCTTACGAAGGGTTAGCTGCCAAACGAACTGTCATACTTCTCTCACTTTTTGCTCAGGCGCATTATTATGAATAGATTCACGCTTGAACAACGCCACCAAATTATCCAAATGCTGATAAACCAGCAAACAATTGACTTCTTGCAGGTCAACATTGTTCATTTTATTCGTGACATGAAGAGGAACAAAATTGGACGTCTGCAATGCGTTTCGTCAAGCACAAGCGCGGTGCCTACATATTTGTTTGAAATCAGTTTAAATTGATAATGCCGTGTATATATTTGCGATTTAAATTAATTTTTTTTGTGTTGTCTACCATTTAAAGTTAAACATAATGCCTGCAGAGTTTTATACAACTGCCCCTTTCGTAATTCAGTTTTTCAACTGTTAAGGGCGTTAAATATTCTTCAAAGTAAAGAATTTGAGAGTTTCCACATAAAAATTAAATTAATTGTATGATGGAATAATGGAAACATACCATCCCCCCGCTAGGATTTAGTTAGAATAACTTTTTTCAATAAACTTCAGGTTCTAAATCACTATGATAGGCATCCTTATCCAAATCTAAGAGTCCATCTTGCGACATTCATTACCGAACTTTTGAAAATAAATTTTTAATGATTGAAGTCTTCTCTTAAAAAGAAACCGAGACTTTGGTTCATCTTGATTTTATTTGGTTATTTGAAGTAAGAATTTCAAATTACACCCGAATGACACCTAAGAGCAATTACCCACGCTCTACCCACGACAGTAAAAATTATACCAAATTCGGGTAATTACCCACAAAGTGGCAACACTGGTACAAACGTGCTTCAAACTTTGTGCAAACGAGCAACGCAATCGTACAAACTGTACAAACACACAATTTTTACATGATTGTCAAGCCATTTTGTAAATTGTTCGTGATTTTACCCAACGTTTCGTTCATTGCACAACAGTTTTCCTATACTCGTATATAAGGCGTGTTAATTTTTTTCGGTGTAACAATTACTTACTTTGTTGTTTAGATTTTAGTACTTAAACACAACAAATACAACAACCACAGCAACAACAACAACTTCTACTAGATCAAAAATGCATTGCAAATGCACTTGTTGTTGTGGTGAAATACCTTTAAGGATGCATCATAGAAGAAAAAAACATTCTTTATTTCAGCCCAGTTTATCATTTTTTTCACTCTCCTTTAGCCCAGGTTTGCAACAGTAATAGTACCTTACAATTCCTTCTATACACTTTAACCCATTCCACCATTTGAATTCATTAACTTTGATGTTTGAGGAGTATTTATTATAAAAAAAACCACAAGTGGTTTATTTTAATTTAAATAAACAATTTCCTTATGGGAAAATAACCAGAGTTTGAAGTGAAATAAATCCGCAGGTGGAGAAAAAACCAAACTCTTAGATGTAAATTAGGAATTGTTGAAAAATTATGCAAATTTTTTTTTAATTCAACTCAAAATGCCACTAACGACCATATTTTTTAATGACAGTTAAGTTTTCAAAGGACTGGTCACTTTAAAATATAAAACCAAAAATTTTAGAAAAAATTTTATAGAGTTGTTAAAAGACTGTCGCCATTGATAATTAGACAACTTAATATATCGAAAAGTGTTCTACAGAAACTTACAGTTATCGAAAACTTTTCTTTAGCAAACTTTAATTATCGGAAAAATTGTTATTGAAAATTTTATCAGGAATTTTAATGTTTAAAATAAAAATAGAAAAATTTAGCTATCGAAAAGTTTTCTACACAAAATTTTAGTTATCTTCATGTTTTTTTTTCAAAAAAAGTTTAAAATATCGAAAAGTTTTCTATAAAAAATTTAAGTTATCGAATAATTTTCTACAAAAAATATATATTAGCGAAAAGTTATGCTAACGATATATAATTTTTCTTAAGTTGTATTTTTATTTGACCTTTAAAATTCAATATTAAGTTAAAATGCTTAAGCTCGGGTCAGTTGTATGTAAAATTTTTCTTTATTTTTTCCGATATTCTTTGAATATCATCATCAGGGAATGTTTAGTAAAAATTTACTACACTGTAGTTTTTTTGAATAATTTTCTACAAAAAATATATATTAGCGAAAAGTTATGCTAACGATATATAATTTTTCTTAAGTTGTATTTTTATTTGACCTTTAAAATTCAATATTAAGTTAAAATGCTTAAGCTCGGGTCAGTTGTATGTAAAATTGTTCTTTATTTTTTTCCGATATTCTTTGAATATCATCATCAGGGAATGTTTAGTTAAAATTTACTACACTGTAGTTTTTTTGATGCTGAAACGTGAAGAGTTATTACTTCTTTATTGTGGTTAATGTAAATTTGAATTAAACATTCCCTGATGATGATATTCAAAGAATATCGAAATATCGGAAAAAATAAAGAAAAATTTTACATACAACTGACCTCGAGCTTAAGCATTTAAACTTAATACTAACGATATATATTTAAAAGAAATCTTAGGTTATCGATAAGTTTTTTTAAATAAAACTTAAAATATCGTAAAGTTAATTAGTATTGTGGTTATTTTGTTGAACTATTTATGGTTTTTAATCCAAATTTTTAATATTTTTTAATTAGGCTTAAGTTCATGAAATTTAATTTTTATTAAATTATTTTTGTGAAGAAAGGAATTTTACAACATGAAAATCAATTAAAATTGTTATTGATAATCTTTCATTCTTGACGTGGCTCGGGCTCGAACCCTGGCCGGCAGGTTACCATGACATGTTTCGATCGCAACCACTCGATCTCCTCAGATGGATTTGCCGTCTTACACTCGCAGCCATCGACGACTGCTGACGTCACTAGTCAAACATCAATCCTTAAACCAAATTGTATTTTAACATTTTGGTAGATCAAAATTTGCTTTCCTGAATGATTATCCATTTTAATTGATTTTACATGTTTTTCCCCTTACTTTAATAAAAAATTTCGCCATCAAGATTTTTTTTAATAAAACTTTAGTTATCGATAAGTTTTCAGTAGAAAACTTAGGTTATTGGAAAGTTTTCTAAAAAAATTAATTTATCAATAATTTATTTAAGAAAACTTATGTTATCGATTAATTTTTTTAAAGTAATCGAACACTTTTTAATAGATAATTTAATTATCAAAAATTTAAAAAAAAATTTCGGACCGTTTTTAATATAAATAAAAAAAAAACAGAAGTAAGGAAAAAACATGTAAAATCAATTAAAATGGATAATCATTCAGGAAAGCAAATTTCGATCTACCAAATGTTAGAATACAATTTGGTTTAAGGATTGATGTTTGACTATTGACGTCAGCAGTCGTCGATGGCTGCGAGTGTAAGACGGCAAATCCATCTGAGGAGATTGAGTGGTTGCAATCGAAACATGTGTGGTGCTACTGTAGAATATCTACTTGATAAAATTTGAGAAAAATAAATTAAAATATACTAGGAGCTTTGAAATAATTGTATTTAAAAATTTTGATTTTTTAAAAAATAAAATTAATTGTTTGATTGAATTTTCTAAAGAAGATTGTGTTTTATTTATAAAAACTAAACATGTCATGGTAACCTGCCGGCCGGGGTTCGAGCCCCAGCCACGTCAAGAATGAAAGATTATCAATAACAATTTTAATTAATTTTCATGTTGTAAAATTCCTTTCTTCATAAAAATAATTTAATGAAAAATTAAATTTCATGAACTTAAGCCCAATTAAAAATATTAAAAATTTGGAATAAAAATTTAAGTAATCAACAATCCTTTGAAATAAAACTTCAGTTATCGATAAGATTTCAATAGAAAACTTAAGTTAACGGAAAGTTTTTTCTTAAAAAAACTTAAGTTATCAAATATTCTTTTAAAGAGAACTTAAGGTATCGATAAATTTTCTTTAGAAAACTTTAGTTATTGAAAGTTATTAAATAATTTATCAAAAATTCGTTGTTATCGATAAATTTATTGATAAAAAATATACAATATCGGAAGTTTGTTAATACAAAATTTAAGTTATCAAGAATTCTTCTTAATAATACTTCTGTTAGCGATAAGTATCCAGTAGAAAACTTATGGTTAACGGAAAGTTTTCATTAAAAAATGAATGTTACCTTAAAGTAATAAAAAGGTATCGATAAATTTTCTTTAGGAAACTTTAGCTATTGAAAGTTATCGAAAAATTTTCTAAGTTATTGGAAAGTTTTCTAATAAAAATTTAAAGAAAAATTTTGATATTAATAAATTTGCTTTAGAAAAATTTTGATACCGATAAATTTTCTTTACAACATTTGTTTTCGATAAGTTTTTTAATAGAAAACTATTTTATCAAAAATTTTGCCAATAAAAAATAACATAATCTAATTTGGGAGTTTTTTTTGGCAATAACTATAACAGTAAATAAAAAATTTTGATAAAAAAAAAAAAATTTTGGAAAAAAAATTTGGGTAATTGGTGTAATTGGAGGTCATAAGTGGAGGGTATAAAAAGTATATCATGAAAACTAGAGCTGATAGAGACAAACTGATTACAGTTTTGAATTCAGCGCACCCAAATTAACTAGAATCAGTTGATAAATTCAAAGAAGCAAATTGAGTGTTGGCCTGTGTAATTTTAATTATGGAAAATTCTTTAAAAAAAATTCTAGTTACCGATAAATTTTTTGATAGAAAACTAAAAGAAAGTTTTTTAAAGAAAACTTCAGTTACTATAGATAAGTTTTGAATAGAAAATTGAAGTTGTTGAACATTTTTCAAAAGAAAACTTTAGTTATCAATATGGTTTTTACAAGACTGCAATATTAATACATTTTAATAGAATCAAAAGAAAAAACTTTTAGTTATCGATAAGTTTTGAATACTCAAGTTATCGAAAAATATTCCAAAGAAAACTTTAGTTATCGTAAATTTTTCTAAAGAAAACTTTAATTATCGATTAGTTTTCTATAAAATCTTGAGTTTTAAAAAAAATCATAAGTCGTCGATAATATTCTGTGAAGTACTTAAGTTTTCGATAAAGTTTCATAAAAGGAAATATATTTTCGAATACATTATTTTGTTTTTCATGTCACATGTTTGTATTCGATCTAAACTCTCAGCCTTTTTTTGATATGTACATTTATTACAATTTTAATAAATGTTTTATTATTAATTTAAAGTGTGAGTTTTAGACGATGATAAGCTTTACTTCCTTAGAGGCCTCCTTGTTATGCTGGTAAACCAACTAAACAGCTGGCAGGCAGGCTGATTCGTTTTTGCAGTCGTTTTTCTTTGTTTTAGATTTTCCAACACCAAAATGGAATCCAACAAAAGCTATTTGTATGAGTTTGAATGTTATCTCGCCGGCTCACACTTATCTGAGGATACAATGAAAAGGAAGACAACCAGCCTGTTATGACAGTCAGTCAGTCTGCCAGGCAAAATTTACTTATTCTTAAAACAATAATTTTTAAATAAAATAATAAAAAAGAATCTTTACTACATGTGCAGTGCAACATGTGTTGTTGGGGCTTTTATGAATGATGATGGTGTTAGTATTATCCTCTTGCTACCAAGAGTATTAAGAGGCTTTGGGAGGGTAGAGCAAGGAAGTTTATTATAATTTTGTTCCTTTTTTGTTGTTGTCGTGTCTTATATTGTATTTAATTTTGATTTTAATTTGTAGTAAAATATTTACATAATCACTTTTTGACGTTATGTTACCTTAAATACACATATGTATACAATTTACACACATACACTGACATTTTCTTTTAAATATGTAAATAATAAATAAAATATAAACTCCTGTCATTAAAGTTTTCATTTCAAACCATTTACATACATTTTTTTTATTTTTATTTTTCTTTTTAGGAGTGTTGGTGTGAATTTCATTAATGGCTGAGTGTGTGTGCGAACATCCTTTTCATTCTCTGTGTTTTATGAATAGTCTTTGTGTTTATGTATATTTTTATTTAGTTTTAATGAAAATTTATGAACATTTTAAAAAATTATACACACATTTTTTTTTGCTCATCATTATGATTTTTATTCAATTTGTTGTTGACGCTCCTGTTGACTGTATTTCTTGTAAATGTATGCAACATATGTTGCTGTTAGTTAGTCTGTCTGCAGCTTCTGCTACTTCTATTTGATTTAATCATTCAAGAAGATAAACAGTAATGAGCGAGAAATAAGCACAGGTTTAAAACTTAAGGAATTCGGAAAACTACTTAGGGAGGTTTAAAGTTAGAGTTAATTTTTATTGAATTTTTGAGAAATTTGGGTGTATAATCTAAAAATATACAATTCCCAAGAGCTGGTGAGTTTTTAACACAAGGTTTGTGTCTTTGATAAAAATCATATTCGAAAAGTTTTTTGCTTATTTCTTTAATTTGAAAAAATTCGAAACTGACGTTTTCAGCATGCGATAGATGATATGCGGGATTCAGAAGTGGTGATTTTTACACGGAATATAAAGGCCACGTATGTCAACCAAACAGAAATTGGAGGCATTAATCCTTGAGGAGAACTTGCAAGACCATTGGGATTTACGTAAACTGCAATTTCCAAAATTTTTTTTAAAAATCACTTTCAAGCCTTCTTTAATAAGCTCTTTTCCGTTTTTTACACTTTCTCCGCTGATTTTCTTAACACTTCTGTTTAAATCTAACATCGTTAAAATTTCTGTTTCCTTTTTTTGTTTGAAATTTAAATATTTTTTTGTGGCTTAAGAAAATTAAACATATTATTAGTTTTTTTGTTTTTACTTGTGCCTAAGTGAAATATTAATGAAACACAAGGTATAGAATTCTTTTTTTATGCACACAAATTCGATATTTCATGTTAACACCGACAAATATTTGACTTTATGATTTTGTGGTTTTTAAAACACACGGAAAAACTGCTGACAAGAGGGAAATTAAATTTCAATAGAATCATTATAAGGCAATCAAAAAACAATGTTATTTTAAGATTAAAGTTAAGCAAGCAAAACATAATATGGGCAAACATTTATTTATTTAAATAAATGTTTCTAATGTCTGTTTTAGACTTTGGGACATTTCCCTTCAACAGCATTCGTATCTGCTTTTAGTATCCCTTCGAAAAATTCCTATACGTGCAGAGTTAACGTTTTCTTTGCAAGCCACAAGCTTCAATTTTAAAAATGTTTTCGAAACATATTAAAAAGGAACATCTATAGCATTAGTTTTCCAGCGACAAATAATCAAAAACACAAGTTTTATGATAAAAATTTAACGATAACAAAAAGTTTTTATTACAAACTTATAGATAGCATAAATTTTGTAATAAAAAATTTATCGATTACAAAGGTTTTCATAAAAAAAATTATCAAATACACACTTTATATAAAAAAACCTATAATAATAGAATTTTTATCGAAAGGTTTAGCATTCTGTTAAAAATTTATCGATAACTTTAGTTTACTTCAAAAAAATGCCAGTAGTATAAGTAAAAAAATTATCGATAACTTCAGTTTTCTTCAAAAATATGACAATAGTATAAGTTTTCTCTTGAAAAAAATTTGTTTTAGAAAACTTTTCGATAACTATAGTTTTTTACGGGTTTTTATAGAAAATTTTGCGTTAACTTAAATTTTTCACAGAAAGCTTTCGATAAGTTATGCTGCCATAGAAAGCTTTAAGGTATCTTAACATTTTATATTAAAAAGTTATTGTTTGTTTGTTTTGATTTAAGTTTCTTAGATGCGATAGCATCTAATTATTTGGTCCGTACGTATTAGTGCATAACGCCATCGCCAATTCCTGCTAGAATATACTAGCGTCGTTCAATTCTCTTTCAAGTGGATTTCCACCAATTATATAAATTATATTTTCAAAATGTCTTCAAAATCACAAGGTTAATGTCGAACCCCGAAAAAACCGTAACGCGGTACAGTTATCCGACGCCAAGCCATTAACCAAGGCAGGCGAGACGTAAAAGGCAACAACGACAGACAAACAAGGACGGCCTTATTAGTTTTTAGAAATAAAGCCAATGACGCGCGAGCTGCTTCTCCGCCGAGAGCAGTTTTACGAATGTAAAAAGTTATTGATAACTTAAGTTTTCTACAGAAAACTTATGCTTAACTACAGAATTCTATAGAAAACCAATCGATTATTAATGGTTTTTGTAGGAAGAGTATCGATAACATCAGCGTTCTATAAAAAAAAAAAATGTCGGCATCTTTACTCAATAGAAAACTTACGAAACTTATCGATAACTAAAGTTTGCTCTTGAAAAATTATTATTTTGTTTTGTTTATAAAACATATGGATTACTTAAGTTTTCCCTAGAAAAATTATCAATAACTTAAGTTTTCTATTATTATAGATAGTTTAGTTTTCAACAAAAAAATTATCGATAACTTTAGTTTTCTGTAGAAATCTTATTGATAATAAAAGTTTTTTTTGTACAACACTTCTCGACAACTTCAGTTTTCTATAGGAAACTTATCGATGACTAAAGTTTGCTTTAGGAAACTTATCGATGACTTAAGTTTTCTGCAGGAAACTTATCGATTACTTATGTTGTCTTTGAAAAACTAATCGAAAACCTGGGGTTTCTTTATAAAACTTATCGATAATTTTTGTTTTGTTTATAAAACATTTAGATTACTTAAGTTTTCCCTAGAAAAATTATCAATAACTTTAGTTTTCTATTATTATAATTATCGATAACTTTAGTTTTCTGTTAAAATCTTATCGATAATTAAAGTTTTTTTATAGAAAATTTATCGACTTATTATGTTTTTTTAAACTTTAGTTTTCTATTATTATTGATTGTTTAGTTTTCAACAGAAAAATTATCGATAACTTTAGTTTTCTGTAAAAATCTTATCGATAATTAAGTTTTTTTATAGAAAATTGATCGACTTATTATTTTTTTTTTTAAAACTTATAGATTAATCAAGCTTTTTTATAGAAAACTTATCGATTACTTTAGTGTTCTATATAAAAAAAATTAAAAATACCTTTAGTTTTCTGTAGAAAACTTAATGATAACTTTAATTTTCTATAGAAAATTTATTTAGGGCCATTATTACAACTTGAAGTTAGCTAAAGTTAAGATTAAATTGACAGATAATAATGTGTTATCTGTCAAAAAGCGTCTGTTAACTGTCGGATAACAGCTAACGCCAAGTTATAATAATGGCCCTTAGAGGCTTAGATTCTGGTAAAAAACTTATCGATAATTGAAAAAAATTTTTTGAAAAGTTACAGATAACTAAACATTTCTAAAACAAACTTATCGATTACTTTAGTATTATTTACTTTGTTGTAATTTAATTTGAAATATTTATTAAAATAATTAGTATTGTGGTTATTATATTTATTAAATATTAGAATTCTCGTGTCTTATCTATAAAAATTACATTCGGTAACGGAATTTTGCTTTTTGTTGGTCGTTTTCTTTATCAAATTCCAGATTGACCCGCTGGTAAATGGCATAAATACGAGTACCACGGCAAGTCAAATTATTTCATTTATTTGCTAAACACAAAACTTAATATTTAAATTTTGTTTACTTTACAAATCATGTGTGAAACAAATTTTTTATTAACCAGCATCTTCTGAAAACTGCTTAAGAATATTTTAATAACCAGACCACTGGCCGAGTTTTAATGATGTTTATTTAGTCATTCCATTTATAAATTATTTTGGCAATAATTGTTGTGGCAACAAATTATAATCTCTTAAACACAAAAACAGCAACAGCAAAACCTCAGAGAGCAGCATCTTCTGCATTAAATCTGCTTGAATAAAACAACAGAATTCCAGCTATTTTATGACCACCAGATGAAAACAACACTAGAGATCTCTCCCAATAGAGAAGTGCTGCGGTGAGTGCGTGGGTGGGTGGAGTGAATTATGTTTATTTAAACACATAAATTAGTATTCCAAATGAAAATAATGATGCTGAAGACATTTTTAAATACTGGCTGGCTGGTGGAATGAGCTTAAGAGAATTTATAAACAAAAAAAAAATTTTAATTATAAACAAAAAACATTAGCAACATATTTATGAAATGACGTTTTTAACAACATACATATTTGAAAAATATTGTAGAAGATGATTCTGTACTAAATAAAGTGTTTAAAATCCAAAAGATGTAAAAATCTTTTATATGGAACCTACTTTTAGGCGTTTTTTTAAACCAAAGGTTTCAAAAGACTTGATTCTATATAAATACTTATTTTGAAAACATTTTTACGCTATTAAAAATTTACTAAAGTTGTCACATATTATTTCCTTTTTATATCTTAATTGAAAAGGATTTAGTTAAATCTTAAGTTTTTAAATTAAAATCGTTTGATGTCTTTTTCTATACAGACAGTGAATTTAAACGAAAAACAAATGTAAAATGAATTATAAACAAAAGTGTTGACAATTCAATTGAAAAAATTAATAAAAATAAAAGAAAAACTTTAAATTAAACATCATAAACAACACTCCAAACGAGCAACCAACAAGCAACTACTCTCAAAAAACAACATTGTCAGCAATAAAAAATTCAATTCACAACAATAAAAAAAATTCTTAATAAAAATATTATGAACCCGGTAGAAAATAAACAAATCTCATCTCATCATAAAAAATTGAACTTAGCAAAAAAAATATGTTGTAGAAAATTTAGGTAAACGATAAATTTTTAATAGAAGATTAAATTTAACGTTAAATTATTCATAAATATTTAAAGTAGGCATGCGAACATTTGATTATAGAAACTAAAAGGAAGCGATACAGCTTTTATAGAAAGTTATCGACCAGACTTTAGTAATCGATAAGTTTTCTATAGAGAACGGAAGTTATCGAGAAGTTTTCTATAGAAAACGGAAGTTATCAAATAGTTTTCAATAGAAAACTGAAGTAATCTATAATTTTTCAATAGAAAACTGAAGTTATCGTTAATTTTTCAATAGAAAACTTTAGTTATCGATAAGTTTTAAATAGAAAACTAAAGTTATTGATAAGTTTTCAATAGAAAACTCAAGCTATCGATAAGTTTTCTATGGAAAAACTTTAGTTATCAATAAGTTTTCTATGGAAAAGCTTTAGTTATCAATAAGTTTTTTATTAAAATTTTAAGTAATGAAAAAGTTTTCTAAGTTATCGGGAAGTTTTCTATGGAAAAACTTTAGTTATCAATAAGTTTTTTATAGAAATTTTAGGTAATGGATAAGATTTTGCAGAAAACTTAAGTTATCGGGAAGTTTTCTAAAAAAACTTAAATTATCAAGATGTTTTCTATTGAAAATTTAAGTAATCGGAAATGTTTTTGTAGATAATTAAAATATGAGATCAATTTTCTATAGAAAATTTGAGTAATCGATAACTTTTTAATAATAATTTTAATAGAAAACTGCGGTAATCGATGAGTATTATATGCTATAAGATTCTTGTTATCGTGAATCGATATATTTTCTGTAGTTAAATTTCGATAACTAAATGAAGTTATCGGTCGGTCATACATTTGATCCACCTAGCGGCGATTCCTTGGCAGTTATGGGGCTTTTTCTTCAATATATTTCTAATCTGTATTGACTATTTTGTATGGGAGCCCCCTTAAGGAATGGAGATAGAGGGTAGATATGTTAGAAATCAATGATTGCGATGAAAAATTAAGTGGGGTTGGTTATCGTTGGTTCTGTAAAAAACTAAAGTAATAAATAAATTTTTCTATGGAAAACTATAGAATCAAAAAAGTTTCAATAAAATACTAAAGTAACGACACATTTTCTGTAGAAAAATTGAGTTATCGATAAGTTTACTGTAGAAAACTTTTTTTGTCAACAAGTTTTTTGTAGAAAACTTTAGTTATCAATTAGGTTTCTGTAGGCAACTTGTGTCATCAAATAGTTTTCTATTTATAAGTTAAGTAATCGATAAGTTTTCTTTAGACAGCTTAAGTTTTCAATAAGTTTTCGATTTTTTTTTGACCTAAATTATCTTAATATAAAAAAAAAATTAGTTGTCGATGATTATTCAATATATAAATTTAGTTGTCGATAAATTTTTTTTAGAATATAAGTTCATATTCAGTTATCTTAATTTTTTAAAGAAATTTTCCTACTGGTTGAAATTCTGTTCCAGCGACAGCGACAACACATCGCATCACTACTAAATAAAGTGCTGTTGATATAAATATGACAAATGCTTAAGTGTTGCACAATTGTGATAGTGATGAGTTGATGTTGATGTGGATGATGAGGATGTCACACTCTCAAATAAAACATAGTAACACACATCTACTCATACATATTAACTTGTATTAAAAAAAAAAACTATTACTTTTTACTGTTGGAGTCGCGGTGGTGGATGGCGCTGTTGTTAATAATCACATGATGAGGGTGGCCACAATAATTTGAAGTGATGTTGCACTTGATGCTGATGATGAGAGTAATGATTTCGCCATTGACGCTGTTGGTCGTCATTGATGATGTTGTTGTTTGTTATTTTTTTCTTGTTGTTGATTTTAACACTTGAAAATGTCAAAGTCATTAAACAAATAATGACATTTATAAAATAAAACGACGCTTAATTCAACACTTTATTAATGAATGACATTTCTCATGCTCACATTTGTTAAGCCACTTCATATTCATTTATCTAAATAAATTAATAACATGATTTTCAACAACATTTTCAGCAACATCATCATCAACAACTTCAAACTTCTTCAACACTATATTTTCTGACACATTTGTGTGTACTTGTACAGATGCTGAAACTGCCATTGCAATTATATTCCTCACTCGTACTTAATTAGGAAGTTGTACAATTTTTGTGCAAGTTCTTGAAGAAAAAAAATTAAGAAATTGAAAAAAAAAATCTAAAAGAGAGATATATTGACCAAAAGTTATTAAGTTATTAAGTTTTTAGATTGTCAATAACTTATGTTTTCTGTAAAAAAATGTATCGATAACTGAAACTTTCTGTAGTAAACTTATCGATAACTGTTGTTGTCCAATAAAAACTTATTAATTAAATGCTTTATTTTAATAAAAAGCTAATCGATAATTGAAACTTTCCTATAATAACTTTTCGTTAACTTTAGTTTTATATTGAAAAGCTATCGATAATTGAAGTTTTCCAGCGAAAGCTTATCTAAAACTTAAGTTAACTTCATCGATATCTGAAGTTTTCTATAGAAAACTTATTGATAGCCAAAGTTTTCTTTAACTTAAACTTTTATTTAAAACTCAACAAAAAAAAAAAAAAAATAATAATAAAGTTTTCTATATAAAATATATCGCTTATTAAAATATTCTATTGAAAACTCGATCACGTCGGTCACTTTGTTATTTCCTAGAATATTAACTTCCATAATTTTCTGCAAAATAATTATATGATTTTTTCAATTTTCTATAGATAATCGTTGACTTACTTAAACTTTCTGTAGAAAATTCATTTATTATTTAAATTTTCCATAGAAAATTTATGATTACTAAAATTTTTTACAGAAAATTTATGATAACTAAATTTTTTTTATAGAAAATTAATCGACTGCTTTAATCTTTAAGGAAAATAAATCGATTATTTTAGTTTTTTGTAAAAAGTGTATCGATAACTTGAATTTTCTATAGAAAACTTATCGCAGACTTAAATGTTTTTTTTTTCAAACATTATCGATTACTTAAATTGTTTATAAAAAAATTTTGGATAACCTTAATTTTAGATAGAAAATATTTCGATTAATTTAATTTTCTTTTAAAAAATATTCGATTGATTAAAATTTTATAAAAAAAATTCAGAAAAAATTGACGGAGAGATAACACTTATCGATAACTTGTGTTTTTAAAAGAAAAATGATCGATTAGTTGATAAGTGAATACAAAAATATCGATTACTAAAATTTTCTATAGAAAAGTTATTAATAACTTTTTAAAATAAATTTGTGAAAAATTTATTCTTCTTCTTATTTTCTATAAAAGATTTTACGTTTGCTTCTTTTTTCTGTAGAAAATTTGTCGCTTACTTTAATTTTCTATGGAAAATGTATCGCTTACTTGAATTTTCTAGTGAAAATGTATCGCTTACTTAAATTTTCTATAGAAAATTTGTCGCTTACTTTAATTTTTTGTATCGCTTACTTGAATTATCTATAAAAAAATTAAAGCTTTTTTTATTCTTTCGATTTATTAATGAACATGTTTTGCTTAACAGCATTTTTTATAGAAAATTGTTCACTTTCTTAAGCTTTCTATAGAAAACTGTTTGCTTTCTTGAGTTTTTTATAGAAAATTTTTCTCTTATTTGAGCTTTCTATAGAAAATTTATCGCTTTCTTGAATTTTCTTTCGAAAATTTATCGCTTTCTTGAATTTTCTTTCGAAAATTTATCGCTTACTTTAATTTCTATAGAAAATTTTTCGCTTTCTTAAATTTTCTATAGAAATTTTTTAGCTTTTTTGATTTTTTTTTTATAGAAATTTTTTTGCTTACTTGAGTTTTCTATAGAAAATTTTTCGCTTTCTTGAATTTTCCATAAAAAATTTATCTATTACTTTAATTTACTATTAAAAATTTCTCGCTTAATTGAATTTTCTATAGAAAATTTATCGTTTACTTTAATTTTGCACGAAAAATATACCGCTTACATAAATTTGCTACAAAAAATGTTTCACTTTCTTAACTTTTCTATAGAATTTTTTTTGCTTATTTGAATTTTCTCTTGAAACTATTTCGCTTTCTTTAGCTTTCTATAAAAAATTTTTCGCTTTCTTGAGTTCTCTATATAAAATTTTTCACTTGCTTGCGCTTTCTATAGAAAAATTCTCGCTTACTTGAATTTTGTATAAAAAATGTATCGCTAACTTTTATTTTCTATAAAAAATATATCGCCTACATGAATTTGGTAAAGAAAATGTTTCACTTCTTTAAATTTTCTATAAACTTTTTTTTTTTTTTTACAGAATATTTTTTGCCTACTTTCTAGAGAACATTTTTCGCTTATTTGAATTTTCTGTAGAAAGTTTATCGCTTACTTAAGTTTTTTTTTTAAAGAAACTTTAAAGTTAACTTGAGTTTTCTAAGTTTTGTATAGAATAATTTATCGCTTACACAAATTTTCTTGAGAAATTATATTGGTTACTTTTTATACCCTTCATCGAAGGTAAAAGGGTAAATATAACTTTGTCATTCCATTTGTTATTTCTACAATATTGATCCTACACCCCATAAAGTATGTATATTCTGGGTCCTTATGAAAAGCGAAGTTTAAAACCGGTTGTCCGTCTGTCTGTTGAAATGGGTTTTCCAAAGCCCCCAGACATGATGGGGACTTGGTTGGGGTATCTTTATGTCAGGTATTCTTATTATAATTTTGCTATTGACATTCAGCCAGATCGGTGCAAAAATGGCTGAGATATGAGCAAAAAACCACGACTACCTCTAATTTTTCCCAAAAATCCCTAGTTGTTGTATTTTTATTACTTTTTCCTGTATATCTGGAGAACGGCTAGAGCCAAAGTTTCAAAATTAGGTACAAACAATGAGTTTATAAATACACACCATCCCACAAAATGTGGGCGGGATTGGAGAAGTGGGCGTGGTACCTCCCATACGAAAATTATCAAAAATTGTATAAAAACCTGAATTTGTTGACTGTAATATGATCTATGGTTACGCCTTATATAACAATAGATAGGAAATTTTTAGTAGAAAATATTTTCTGAAAAGCTCGGAAAAATCGGTTCAGTTTCCGTACCTGTAATGGCCAAAATAAATTTTTTTTTAAATAGGCTTTATCGGGAACCATAGATCTTCCCGAGTCCAACTTTTATAAATTATAAATAAAAAATTAATGGAAAATATGCTCTTTAGCACGTCGGTATATAAATCTGTTAAATCGGTTAGACAATGGGCAATTTATGAGCAAAATACTCAAAAATGGGCTAAAAAACATCAAAATTTTTATACAAACCTACATTTTAGGGCTGTCATATGACCTATGGAAACGACTTATATATCAAAACATCGGCAATTTTTAGTAGAACATATTTTTTAAAAAACTCGGAAAAATCGGTTCAGATACAAAAAAATGTTGCCCCAAATTAATTTTTTTTTTAATACCCACTTCCGGGAACTATAGATCCTCCCCAGTCCAAGCTTTATAACTCAAGTAACTAGTAAATTTCTTCCTCAGCACGTCGGTATATAAATCTGTCAAATCGGTTAAAAAATGGCCGCGTTATGACCAAATACTGAAATTCGATAAAAACTAAACTTGATATATATTTGGGGGATTCACAAGGTGTCATAAAGTCATAAGTCTTAAAATAATAACATCAAAAAATACGACTGTTGTGAACAACCCCTCATAATTTAGTGTGCTATTTCGAATTTAAATCAGCTGATATAAAACAAATATGACTATTTTCCATTTTTTAGACGCAAATCACAAATTAATTTTATTTTGTTTGTTTACCAAACATCAGAGTCCTAAGCCGATATAATTTGACGCCTCAAGTGTTTCGTTGCAAAAATTGCTAGCCGCAGGTTAAATTCGGATGTTAGCCGGATAAAACTATACCAGCAACGGCGACGGCTACAAAAACTAATGCGGATCGGCTCAGCCGCTCAGCGCTGGTCTCTTCTGATTAATTACGACAGCACAATAAACATATCAAGAAAAGTTCTATTGATTTAAGACACTTCTTGTTTACAAAGCAACAACAATATTTGCTTAAGTGAATTTTCGATAGAAAAAAATCGTTTAATCGAGTTTTTTTTTTAAAAATGTATTATTTTCTTTAATGTTTTTTTTAGAAGATTTATCGCTTACTGAAATTTTTTATAGAAACCTTACTAAATGTTTATTTTATAACACTTTTGCTGATTTTTAGTACTGCCCTCTTAGAAGTAAATAATCATATTGCCACCACAACAATTTTTTTTAATATCTAACAAATTTTTGTTCAATAACCCTTTAGTCATTGCACACTCTCTTTAATTATCCTTTAACAAACTAATTTCCTGATTCTCGACTTTTTTCATACATTCTTTAGGGTTCTATCCGATTTAATTGTTGTGACAAAGGACGGAATTAGCTGCAATTAGCATGAGGAAAGGATTTTTTTTTGAAGTAATAAAATAAAAACAACAACAAAGGAGTTATTGAAAAAAAAAGGAAAGCAAACATGCAAATCTTTAATACTAATACAAAATTGTTTTCAAGTAAAAAAATAAATATAAAAGAGGGAGAGTGAAAAAATCTAATAGCATGCTAGCAAAAAGTCTTTAAAAGCTAAGAAAACTGGTATAACATACAAACATATGTACACACACAGTAAAGATGTGTTTTATGATGCTTAAGATGAAAGGAAAATGTTGTAGAGGATTTTATATTTTGTATTTTTTAAAAAAAGATTTAAGCACGAATAATAAATTTTGAAATTTTTCTAACAGGAAAAATTGTAACAAAATTGTCAACATGAACTCACCTGGGCCAATTGAAATGTAATTGTGTATTTTCCTGCTGGAGGTTTAAAAAAATGTTAGGAATGTTGAAAATTTAACTAAAAAAACTGCCTAATATTTTTTTTTTTTTGCCATTTTAAGTGGCACTTCTTGGTCTTGACAAAAACGAAATGTAATATTGTGTTGCAAGTAGAATGGAGGCAAAAAATACAGCGAAACAAACAAACGAAAAGTGTGTACTTGAAAGCATTTGCTGAAGCACACAAAACTTCAAAGTCAACGCTGAGTCCACACACTTGCACCTTGCCACAGTCTAACAAAACAACACGTTGCTTAAGCCACATACACACGCATATAAACTCCAAGGAAAAATCCTTAAAAATAAAATTCCTAGAAAAAAAAAGAGTTGTGCTAAAAAAAAAAAAAACAAACTCTGTTACAATAACATTAGAAAGTAAAGTTAAACAATAGTGGCATAAAAAGCAGTTCTTCTAGTGAAGGCATCAAGCAGAAGAAGGAACAAATCCTTTACAAACGATTTTTTGTTTGCCCTCAATCGTTACAAAGCAAAAGAAGGATAGAACATTTTCTCCACCAGATGCAACAAACACAAAGTTAATGCATCAAAACAAACAAAAGAAAATGCATTAAGAACGGCTACAAACTCAAAGTAAGAGACACAAGCTTTAGCAACAACTGTTTGGGAGAAAAACAGCAAGACGAATATGTGTGGAAGGCAGTTGAGTCAGAAATAGTACCAACTAGGATCAATCTTTTATGGCAATAACTTAAGCATATTCAGCATATTTAAAATAACAGATACCGAACATGTACAATTTTTGTTTTATTATCTTTATTTAAGACCGTAAAGTCGAACGGCACTCGCTTGGCTTGTCTTTTGTTTCATAATGCTTGGCATCGTAGTCAAATCTTTTCATAACAGTTCAAAACATTTAAAAAAAGAGTTGCGATGGCCAGTTAAGTTGACGACGGAATTATTTGGAAGAAGGCTTGTAATAGCTAGATGGATAATTCGTAGCAGACGTGCTGGCAAGGAGCACTAACGTTAAATATTTCCCCTCCGTTATTTTCATTGCGTGTGTCTCTAACACCCAATTCACATGAGGGCTTTTACGCCCTAGTTTTTTCTTTATTCCCTTTTGAAGCAATATCCAAAAATGCTTTGCGTTCATACGATGATTTTTGGTTACATGTATTTTTTTATTTACAGTAGGCCCTTGATTCTCCGTAATTCGATTAACCGTCATCAATTAACCGAGAAATAAAAATAATTTTTTTGCGTTGATTTAATTTTTTTTTTTTTGCAACGATTACCACTATTTTCCAGCATTTCCTCTGTTATCCGCAATTATAAACAAATTATCCTATTTTTCGTTTTGAACAATCGCAAAAAATGATAATAAACGAAGAAAGGGAATATGCCAACGTACTGGAAATATGTTCTTTCAAAATAACTTTTTCCTTATATTGATATTTACATAAAAATACATTTGGGGGATTCACAAGGTAGTCGTTGAGTTGTAAAGTCATATGTCTTAAAATAATTACAAGAAATATGTATGACTGCTGTGGGCAACCGCTTATAAATGAGATTTTTACTGTACCGTTATGACGAATCAATGAACACAGCATTAAAATTTTTAATTTCAAAAGATTTTGTTATTCGTGCTTAATTCCCAGTTTTTATTATTGATAAAAACACTTGAAATTTATTGTTGATGGGATAAGCTATTCCTATGCATTTCACTGGTTGCTTAGGCCAGATCATCAGGAAACTTCATCCATAAAGGTTTTAGACAAACTAAAGATATTAAACCAAATAAAACTGTTAAACGTATAAGAATTATTGCAACAGTTCTACTTGTAACAATATCAAAGTTTAAACAAAACACATCAACAATAAACAACAGTGGGTTCATCTCATCTTACATTTCCCCACTACAATTAGTTGAAATTCTCTCAACATTAATTGTAGTTGTAAGTAGGTTAAGAAAAACAAAATGAAAAAAAACAACAACTTACAAAAGATGTTGTCAATTAAGTGTTTTTTAGGCCGTGCACTGCCTGTTTATTATCAAATTATCATATTTTATTTGAAACACAACATTTTTTTTTTTTTTTAAAGAACGGTTAAATATTATTAAGGACATTATGACGATATGACTTAATAGCACACCTTGTAAATCCCCCAATTATATATTTATAAAAAATCAGAAACACACACATAAAAAATCCCGTCCCGTCTGTTATGGTTAATCGAGGTCTGACTGTATTTTCAACCTGACACTTCAAAGCAGTATTCGAAAATAAACACTAAATATCGTTTTTTAATGTTCGGTTCGGTAGATTTGTGGAAAACACAAACGCTAATAGTGTTTGTGTAGAAAATCATTAAAAAAAATAACGTTTCCCTGTTTGTCATCTTTCGAACACAAAAATTTTACTGTTTTTATCAAACTCAACAAAAGATGTGAACATTTAACTCCGTTCGGTTTTTTTTTGAAAATCCACAAACTGCAATGTGTTCGGTTCGGTTCGGCTCGTTAATGTTCGTCCCTTTTGGCTGGTAAAATAAAACAATTTTACAAAAACAAAATACACACGAAAAAAACATTATAGAACATTAAAATATAATGTTTGTCTACAGTATCACTACAATTGTTCTGTTTTTAACGAAGAACCGAACATTATATAAAGAAACGTAACAAAAAGAAGTTTAAAGAGAAAGATAAAAACGGCATGAACCACACAAGCCGAGTCTTTTTGTTTACCCCTGTTTCTTCTCTACACCGTTAGCCACCAAACAAAAAGAGACGTCGTGAAAGTCCCCGTGTGAATTGGCTTTAACTGTGGGGCACTGGGGTGATTTTGCCAACAGGCTGCTACATCCTTTTCGTCGGACACAAACAAAAAGATGTACCAAGAAGCTACGAAGTTCCAAATATCATGAAACCTAGAAAAGTCGTTAGGATCCACAATTACTCGGATTCGGAGCCTTAAACGAAAAATAAATTTCTTACTAAACATCATCATCACCTTAAAATTAGAAGATCGTTGGCAATTCATTGATTTAAAAGACGACAAAGAAGTAGAGAAATTATTAAAGTTGTTTTTTTTAGATTCAAAAATGTTACCATTGAGATCTGGGGTCTAATCGCCGCATTCGATACTAACGTATCGAATAAACTATCGATTTTTTTTGCATACGATAGACACTGAAGTATCGAATGAAAACTCGATAAATATATTGTCGAGTTACTCAATATCAAATGCTATTATTTCAAATTCACTACATTTCATTCGATATCGAGTTTCATAATACCAAAATAAATAATTTCGATCAATTTTGCTCGATATCGAATGCGGTGATTTGACCCCTGGATTAGAGGATTAATTAACAATGTCACGTATTCTCACTGTCGACGTTTATAAGTTTATATTTTTATCTCTCTCCCGTTAGTTAAATTTAGGTCTTCATCCGAAAAATGCTTCCATATATTGATATCTTCTCGAAAAGGGGCTACTGCAACTTCTAACACCCAAAGAATATTCCATAAGGAGATTTTAATTCTATAACTATTCTTAAATTTTTTTAGATGGTTTCATTTAACTCGCCATTCATCCCAGGACTTCCCGTCTCCTTGATTACTTCCCTTCTTCTTTTTTCGAACAATCGCAGCGACATAAAATAAACGGGGGGTTTTTGGTTGGGTTTTTATTTTAATTGGCTTTTAATACAAAAGCTAAATATGCAGAGGCAGGGGTAAGAGAAAAAAATAAACAAACAAACGACTAAAAAATAAACGTCAAAAAAATCGAAAAAAGCTCACAGAACTGTAGAAGAGAAAAAGGGAAACGGTGAAAAAAAGTACGCAACAAACTGTGAATATGTTTTTGTTTTGTTTTCACTTTGCTCAAGGATAATGTGCATGATTTTAGCTGAGATTTTTGTTTTTTCCTCTACTTTCAACTTGTTGGGGGAAAGTTGTAAATACTCATTAAGCATTCACTTTTTTGTGTTGCATGCCACACAGATGCAAACACATATATACACACACACACACTAGATGATGAGAACTTTTGACGGCACTTTTACTTTGATGTTTAAAAGTGTTTTTGTGTGTATTTTAATTTTTTTTTTGTAATGATGATGATGACGACGACGATGATGATTTGTTTTCCTTCTTTTAGCCTGTAAAATAAAATATAATGCCGCATTATGCAGCAGATAAACACTTGAGAGTATGGATTAATTTTTTTTAACTGCATCCAAATGCATGGATTTTTTATTTAAAAAAATTTTTTTTCAGCAACATTCCCATGCAAAATGACTTCTTATCCTCAAATCATCATTTTCAAATTTGCAGCAATATTGTTTTGCTGTACATATGTTGCAAGTTCTTTATTATATGTAATTGTGTTGGTGGTTTTAAGGACTTTCTTTTACTTTGTTTTTATACATTTTAGAGTTTGAAATCAAATGCGTTGTTTAGAAAATTTTACACGCGGAAAATGTAACGAAGCCAGATATGAGAAGAAGCCTGAATATTTGAAGTTTGTTATGGTTTCGAGCGTGTATTATACGCAACAAATCAGCACAAAAAAAGGAATTACATTTCTTTGATGTTTTTCTTATTTTTGTTTATGATGTTGTTGTTGTTGTTTTAAAAAAAATTGTCCTCCTTAAGGTTATGGAAAGACAACAAAAATCAGTTGTTTTATTTAATAAAAACAAAACAAAAATAAAAAACAGATTTCAAGGATGTCATAGCCAAAAGATGAATACGACCGCACAAAGAGAACGGAGTTCAGAGAAACAAAATAAAATTTCAGTTCAAAGGACTTTTGACAAACAAACAAGATAATTATTTTTAAGCAAAAGCAATATTTCCGGAAATTTTCGGAATTTCCGAACGGAAGTTTTCAAATTTCTATGGAAATTTGCCTTTTGTCCTAAAGAGTGGTAAGTTTCCTTAAAAAAAAACTTGAACAAATATTAGCCTTAAAATGGAGTTAAACTTGCTTTGTTTTTGTTAGGACCAGCACTCAGCACTCCCATACAATGCATTGCAGGAGGGTAGAGGGAGTAGTGCTTGAGGACATTCGACTTGAACATTTTCATATTGAAAGTGATAGGGAAGACTTCAGCAGGCTGATTGTTCCACATACGTACAGTCCGGCCAAAAATCGAATTTTTACGATGGGCTCTTGAGGAAATACGAAAATATCCATGCAGCAATTTAAGTGCATAAGCCGGCAAGATTATACACTCACCCCTTGTTTTGGAACTGAAACTCTATATCTCTACGATAGTCCTCCCTCAAGCCGAACTATCCCTTCCCGCGATTTAGGGTTTAAATCACAGCCACCACTTGATCGTATGTCGGACGTCTAGACTGTATGGATTTCCAAATCTTCCTTGCAGAAAATTTTTAACTATTGCTCTTAAAGGCGTTATCCCGTGACCAGTGGACACAATTTGATCATAAAATGAACGAATTGTGATAGGGGAAAACAAGACATATCATTTAATTGGAGACAATGTGTTTAAAGTAAGGGTACTCCAGAGGAAAGATAATTGACACAAAACTAATCATGTTACTGGATTTTGTGCGGGAAGTGGCTGCTTCTATCTGCTTCTATTACTTTGTATTATCCCCTGTCCTGTCTTATTATCATGGTTCACTCGGGACAATATCTGCAACAGGAATTATTTAAACCGAAATTGTACAAAAGACATTTTGGTTTTTACGGTGACCTTTTACAAAGTGTCAAAAAAGGTGCCAAGTAACCCTCTTCTAGGACATCGCGGCATGTTAAAGTGACAAGAACTAGAACTTATTCCTACCACTTTAGAACTGTCGCGTGACAAGTTTGGAATTATTTCCCTTTCCCGTACAGTATTGTGGAGTGTACTTTTAGTTAAAAGTATACTCTGGATAAAATCCTGATTGCGGCGAAAGTAAGAGAGTATAAACATCTCAACCTTTAAGAGAAATCCGAAAGTTATCGCTTTTTTACAGAACATACTCCCTTATCCCTATTTACATATTCATGAATTTATAATCATAAAGCAAATTTAAATCAATCAACAATTATTAGAGGTTCCCTTGACAAAATACCACTTGATTTTTGCTCGGTTGCAGACAAACAAAATACGACAATAAAACACAACGCAAAAAAACGTGCTTAAAATTCAATGACTTTCAGTTATTGCTGAAATAAAACTTAACAAACATTATTTCTTTTTATTCTCTAGATAATCAAATATTGAAAACACTTGATAAGAGAACAAACTAATATAATTTAGAAAAAAAACCAAATAATATATGCCAGGTACTGGAAACTTTTATCATTTAACACGTGAACAGTGAATATGACATGTTTGCAAGGAAATGAAAGCAGTGAGGGAGTAAAGACAGAAGGGCCAGCAACTGATAACAGTAGTTGCGGTTTAATCATAATTATTGTACTAATTTTTATTTTCAATAGCTTTTTGTTAATTACTATTGTGTTGTGCTAATTATGATTTATTACTAGTTATCAAGGTTTCGTTATAATGTGCTAAATTCCCATTTCATACTATTGACAAACTAAAGTTTATTGTTGATGGGATAAGCTATTCCTATGCGCATTTCACTGGTTGCTTAGGCCTGATCGTCAGGAAACTTCATCCAAAAATTTTAGAAAAACTAAAGATATTAAACAAATAAAACTGTTAAGCGAATAAGAATTATAAGAACCAGTTTTACTTGTAACAATATCAAAGCTTAAACAAAAACAACAACAATAAACAGTGAGTTTATCTTTTCCAACAATCCCGACCACAATTGGTTGATTTTTCGTCAACTCTAAATGTAGTTGTAAGTGGGTAAAGAAAAAACAAAAACGAATTTCTTTATGTTATTTTGCCAGTGCAGTTTTATTTACACTGCCACATGCATATTAGTTATCAAAGTTTTTCTTGGGATCCAAAAATTAATTATCAAGGTTTCGTTATAATGTGCTAAATTCCCATTTCATACTATTGACAAACTGAAGTTTATTGTTGATGGGATAAGCGATCCTATGCGCATTTCACTGGTTGCATAGGCCAGATCGTCAGGAAACTTCATCGAAAGATTTTATTACTAGGACAAGTTTTAACATTCACAAAAAAAATAAAGAATAGAAAAGCAAATATATAGCATATTATTGCACAGGTCAAAAGATTTGTTAAATATTTGAAGATTTTGAACGTTTATTGTAAAATATTGGAACAATCTAAATATCTTTAAAGTATTAACCATAGTAATACTATGTTCACACTTGGGTTCTTAAACGCGTTTAAGCAGCTCGAACGTGATTAAGCTCTAATCACTTCAAAATCGAGATGATTACCCATACATTGAAGTGATTTGTTAATCACTTCAAATCGACATGATTACAACTAAATCACTTAATAAACCACATAGAATCCACTGAACATACCCTAATAATGTAGACCGGCCAAGATGTCTGCTTAATGTTTTTATTTTTTTTCCTTAATTAAATTATAAATTTTCACAATTTCATCATTAAATTGATTAAAATAATCTTCTGATAACTTTATAAAAGTGTTTTTATCCATTTTTAATACTTTAAAGAAATTTAAATTTGTTTGTTGTTTTTTTGTGTGTTTGTGTGTGTGTTTTTTCTTAATCATCTGTCATCTTAATCATCTCAAATGTAATGTGAACGGCTTTGATTAGCTAAATCAACATTTTGCTTAAACGCGTTTAAAACCCCAAATGTGAACATAGCATTAGATCAGAACTTTTCCACTGTTTCGGACAACATAGGAATCTTGCACTTAAAGAATTGCTAATTTTTTTTAAGGCCAAAAAGAAATCAAGTCAAATTTTAATACCCGGCTCTAAGGTCCCGAATTTCCCAAGTCGTTTTTTTCTAAATAATCTTTTAGCTGGATTTCAACATGTGGCCACACGCCAGGCTTAATGCGTTATAGCAGTTCTTTTTTTGCTTATGCTCTCTTTAAACTAATAAGTGGTGCTCGGTAAAGGCCCCTGTAATCGTCTGGTCCAATTTTAGCAGCTGATGACAAGTAGAGCTCTTCTGGTCCTACCAAATACAGAGCATAAGTTTGGCGCTACATACGGCGTTTCGAATTGTTCTACAGCAACCAAACTTTTATCGCAAGAAAAACGGTAATAAGCGGACATGCAAAATCGTCTTTCAGCATCCATCGGCTTCAACTTTTGTGGTAACCCAATTAAATTGCTTTTGGATAAATCTTGCTGCCAGCGAACGTTTTACAAATTTCCTCTTAAAGGGCTGCCAATCATGTTAAAATGTTTTCTTGAGTTTGACCGCAATATTCATGGAGTAATTCTTTCAGTATTTTGTCTTCCCTAGGCGTTCTTTGTCTTCTGTGGAAAAATTCCCACTTCTGAACCGCATAAACCATCTCTTGCACGTTTAAATCTATACAACACATTCGGAATAAGCTTCGGGGAACTTTCTTTTGAACTTCTGCACAACTTTGTGCAAATTAGTTTTTTTTTCTTTTATTATTAATTTAATCTTCAGGCTTTGCTAGAGTAAAGTTTGACATTTTCGAAGAAAAACAAAACTTTGTTGTTTACACTTTTCCGAACAATGACTTAGTGAGAATAAATGCATAATAACAATTTTTAAAATGTCATAAGGTTTATAAGAGACACATTTCATGTGCGAAAAAGGCTCCACTTGTTGAAAATTCCGAATTTTTAGTTATTTTCCCAACAACAACTAGCATATCGATTGACACTTTTCTCTGTGATCAAGAGGCCCTTTCATTAATCGAAAACACTGTGATTTTGGTAAGATGAATACACCTTCAACTTAGCATCTGTTTATTTTTTTGTTTATTGTAAGACATTCAAACAAATTGAATTTCAATTGTTGCTATTGAATTACTAATACTCAGGTACAACATGTATCTAACAAGCAACTACTGAAACTTATCCTACTATCCATCGGATATCAACTTCACACCCCACCCACAAACACACATCTTTAACTTAATATTTATTCCGGTTCATCAATGAAAATGGTCAAGTTATTTGTAGTTTATTCTTTCTGAGTGTTCGTTAGTATGCTGTATTTGATGATATTGTGGCAGAAAAACCACTCAGACACACCAAGTTGATTATAAAGCCACCAAAACAATTGGAAAACTATATTTGTTCAAGACTCCATAACCAATGTACCAAATACTAAATAACACACAAACTAAACACTTGTGTAGAAGAGAGAGTATTCCTACGAGTACACACACTTGATAAAAATAGGAACAAAATACAAACATAAAGATGAACATACAAGTATCTCACATATAAATATAATATAAGGGGATTTCCATATTTATTCATTTATAAAAAAGTGGAGCTGTTAAGGAATCTATGGCTATATAAATTCCAAGGACAAAACCAAGGGTCTGACAAGGCATTATTTATTAATGAATTGGGACCAAAGCATCCCAGAGATTTTAAACTGAACAGAAACTTTAGATAGTTCTAAGAGAGATACTAAATTGGAACAATTGATTTACCTCAGATTTACTGATTAAAGATGGATTTCATTTGATTTATGCTTAACTAAGACTTTAATAGAATTGACGAATTAATATCATCAATAATATCTGCAACCAAAAGTCGGACTTCAAGATTTTATACGATTAAATTGGGACTTTGCAAAGCCGGAGAATGGTGGATTATAACTGAATAGGTCAAGGCTAAAGACATGCTTGTAGCTCATATACGGATTCTTAAGATCCATGGGAACGATCTATCTATTTTGATTGGTGATCCTATGCTGCAAAGTCCGTTATTGCATAGGAATTTCCATATCCTTATACCCGATAGGGACCAATGGGCGGACCCGTCTTGGTCACTGCGGCTTGCAGATCAAGTTGGATTCACGGAGGGTTCAAAACAGACGAATGGTGTTACCGTGGCCGTCGTTCTAAGTCCAGGTTTTCAAAGGCTTGCTTACCTTTGGGTATGCAGCCAACGGCTATCCTTAAATGTGCTGAGGAGGGTAAAAAGGCTTGAGGTCATTTATAACGTGAGGTTGCATCACACATGGATATCCATTTCCGGGTCCAGTCCGTGGAAAATCAAGTCAGATACTTCTGACTGAGTTTACTTACTCACCTATTTACTGGGCATTGTTTTCTCAGATACCACCAGTTAAAATTGGGCAATGTTAATACCAGACTATACAGATTTTGTGAGGTTGATGACGAATCTTGTGAACTGAAATTTATGGTGTTGGTTTGATGCATAGCCTAAGACATACAGACTGCACAAAAGACCCTATCGGTCGCAGTGCTTATTGCCTTCTACATAGTATTTATCTATCAATATATTTATCTAAGAGCCATTATTATAACTTGGCGTTAGCTGTTATCCGACAGTTAACAGACGCTTTTTGACAGATAACACATTATTATCTGTCAATTTAATCTGAACTTTAGCTAACTTCAAGTTGTAATAATGGCCCTAAGTTGAACTTTGACAATATTAAAATCTACGATGCATGATTAAGGCTTAAATGAGTGTATATTTAGCCTAGGAATAAAGATAAACTTGGGCATCTCAATTACCTACGAATGAAGGTACATTTGATCCATGATTGAAGCTAAGCTTAAACAATCTTAAATCCTATAATCAAGGGCAAATTGGAACTGCATAAACATTAAAGATATGTTTAATTTACTATTTTACTTTCCACTGGTAAAAACTATCTGACAAGTGAACATCAATTGGGAAAGATCAACGATTGAAGCTTAACTGGACTATATAATGCTTGACAAAGCTAAACTTGGATCTACTTAAACTAGTTTTAGAAAATAAACTGTACATTATTTAGTGTTAAGCTCACACACCCAAGAACGATATCAATTTTTTTAGTGTTTGTGTAGACGAACACAGCCCTTAAACCGTTCGTAAATATTTTCAAGAAAGAGCTAAAAATCAGAACAATTGTAGTGATACTGTTTAAAAACATAATATTATAATCACCCCTATCGCGAATAAAAATTCCTTGGGAGTTTTTTCCCTTCTCCCATTTTTCCTATGTTAATTCAATTGTAAAAAAGGGAAAAAACTCCCAAGTAATTTTTATTCACGATAGAGGTGAATGTTTCTTTTTTTATGTACATTTATAAAGAAATGAACAAACCAAAAATTTTTCAACGACTGTGCCGCGAACATATTGTGTGTGTATTATGTATATGTTTTGTTTGTGTAAAAATATTTTGCTGGCTTTTTGTTTTTTTTTCCTTATGCGTATTTTGTTTTTGTAAACAATTTTTGGTTTGTTTTTACCAGCCAAAAGCGACGAACATTAACGAGCCGAACCGAACACAATGAAGTTTGTGATTTAAAAAAACCCCCCGAACGGAATTAAATGTTCTCGTTATTTATACGATTTCCGTATGGCGTGCTAAATTTCTAATTTGTCATATTTGAATTGAAGCTAGCTTTCCCTCATCAATAAATTTCAGTGTATTTATCAAATATGAAAAATTGGGAATTTAGCACGCCATACGGAAATCGTATTAATAATAAACTTTGTATTGCCGAAAATAACTTTGATAAATGTTCTCATCTTTTTTTTGAGTTGGATAAGAACAGTATTATTTTTGTTTTCGAAAGATGACAAACAGGGAAAAATTTTTTTTAATGATTTTCTACACAAACACTACTAGCGTTTGTGTTTTCTACAAATCTACCGAACCGAACACTAAGGAGTGATATTTAGTGTTTATTTTTGAACACTGACTTAAACTACTACGAATAAAGCAACTGTGGGTCTTTAAAGTCTGGGATTTTTTTAATTTTGCAGTTAAAGCTATACTCTTACAATATAAGCTGAGATCTACTTTTCAAACTATGCATGGACTGTTAAAAGTCCTACTGTCGAATCTAAGTTAGAATTTTCGAAATCTACTATAGCAGTTGAACTGAACGCAAGGCAAAAAGGTCTGTATTAAGACATAGGATTTATGATTAACGTGAACACTATAGAAATCTACGATTGTCCCCAAAATGAAACTGTAAAAATATTTGAAGTTAAAGCAAAACTTAACGAAATGTTTTGAGGACTTAATTCTCTCGAGTTGTAAACCATCCCAACTTTTAAATGGCCACATTAGCAAAATAAAAACTTTTGTCACTTTCCCCATATCGCTTCTTTAATCCAACAACTCAAAAAAAAAAATCAAACTTTGCAAAATTCTATTAAAGTTTTCAAAATGTACCCCTATGAACAGATTTAATAAGTTATTCTTGCTATAACTTCGGTTCAGTTTCAGATATAATTCTGATTCTTTTACATATCAAGAAGCTATGAAAGAACGCTTTTGCTTAAGTTACCTAAAATTTTTGATTTTTGAGATATGACTATTAGGGTGTCCCAAAATTTTTTTTTGTCAGAGGCTCAAGCATAATTTGAAAGCTTGTAGGTTCCAGTATTTTTGAATTTTTTTTTAGATTTTTAGGAAGAGGTTTAGAGGTCGCGCAAATCAAGGCTTTGTTAAAAATCTGGTTTTTCGGCCTTTTTTCAAACTTGACTCATAACTTTGTCAATAACCACGTTCATTTAATTTTTTGACCGAATATTTCTAAAGAAAATTTCCCAAACTTTATTTCCATATGCAAAAACTTTAAGTTCCGGCAATATTTTTGTCCATTACGATTCCACATATTAAGTTCTTTTGTAATTTTTTAACAAATTCTGTAAAAAACGGTTTATTACTTTTCAAATTTATATGAAAGGTATAAAAACTAGTGACGCGATTTTGAATACCGATAAGTTCTAAACAATTAAGGAAAACAAAAATGGAATTTTGTCCTACAGTTTCCGAGTTACACTATTTTTATAGTTTGTACCTTAAAAATGGTGATACTTTTTTCGTTATAATTATTGTATATTTCCATTAATTTTTATAGTTACGTTTTAACTGTCATTAACTTCTGACATTTATTGATCTAAACCGTTACACGCTGTCATTTTCACTTTCTATTTTATGTGTGCTCCAGGAGCTATCAATCGGGCTCGCTGGATAATGAAAATTATCTATTCTTTGAAAATATGCATTTTCCGAAACCAGTTGCATTCTTATATAGACAAATCAACAGTGATGCCTTGCTTGAATTTAGTTCATTTATTTTAAGAATAAATATCAAATATTGGTACCTCTGCCAGTGCCTTCGATACACTCCTCTCAATGATCTGAGCCTATTAAAGGAATTGGATAGTTATAAAATTATTAATAAAGCAGTTGCAAAAGCCTCGCTTTAACTTTTTTAGGTCATCAGTGGTACTTTACTCCGAAATTGGCTGCCCCAGCGTTTTTTGATGAACGTATCGACATCAAAACTTAGCACTTAATGACAAAAAAAACTTGTAGATACTCCATGCAGCGATTATGAAGTAGCAAATGTAACTTTAACAGAAGAAAACTTTAGAAATAAAGAAATTCAACAATTCATTTCAAAAGCCAGTCTAATTTTTTTTGAAGCTTGCAATATTTCAATCGATTTTTAAAAAATAGATCCACAGAATTGGAGAGCCAACAAGTAATTTCAAGAGGCAAAGAAAAAAATGTCAACAATTACGAGTAGTAAATGATGTGGCATAACGAGGTGTGGCTTTGGCTAATACTTATATTAATGTCACAACTTCTGAAACTGATTACCAGAATTTATTGCAAGGTATATAACTACATCGCAAGAACCGCAATAAATGATTTTTCACAGCGCAAAAGAAAAGTTTTTTTTTTTTTGATTGGGTAAGATTGGTGAACTGGCAAACAGCTTATAATAACAAATACTGGGTATAAAGAAAAAAACGGGTATAACTCAGGAACGGTAAGAACAAATTTAAAAATTGTTTATTCATATAAATAAGAATTAATTTGTCTTTCAAACTGTATAATTAGTTTTTTGCGTTTTTATTTAAACTTAAAAAGTTGTAAAGCGTTATTACAAATTTTTTTTAAAAAATTACGAAAAATTGTAATTAAGGGTATCTAAATGAGTAAACTCATCACCAAAACTTATAATTTTTTCACACAGGAATAAAGCTTGGATATTTTTCTTTAAAACTGTTTCCTCAGCAGTGAAGAAACTCGTGGTATTAAACTCGCTTTTTATGAAAACTCCATTTGCGCGACCTCTAAACCTATTCCGAAAATTCTTAAAAAAAACCAAAAATACCTTACCCTATAAGATTTTAAATTTTAATTAAGCACCTATGAAAATCAAAAAGAAAAAATTGTTTGGGACACCCTAAAGACTATGGCCCATAATCATAGTCAAACGCTAAAGTCGGTTCTATTTAAAAACAACTTTAAAATAAAAACATTCTTTTAAATATTTTGCTACTATAGTCGAAACTAAAGTATGTTTTAAATTGAACCGACTTTAACTGGGTGCCACCTTAAATGTAGCAAATTTTTCATACAACATACAACAAAATATAAGCAAGTGGCAACTTTAAGCAGCCGACATTGAAAATTAAAATATAAATAAAACACTGCATATCTTGTAGGGTTGAAACACGCAATATGATTTTATGTAGAAAGCAACAACAAAATTACGAAACTTTGTGTAAAACGCTAGGCAATTTTGGCCTAGCGTTTTGCACAATTAGGGCCTATACATACTTATGTATTTTGTGTTTCTTTCCATAAAAGTTTTCCTGCAAATCATTACTAATTGCAAAATATCGGCCAACATCTTATAACATAAACATTTTTAACTTTTTGCAAGTACTTTTTTATTTGGCGAAAAACAGCTGATGCTGTTGTTAAATGAGTTAAACACAACTTCAGCTGGTTTTTAAATTAACATCGGGTTTAACGTGTAAAGTATGCTTTTGCTTGTCTATAGTAGATCAAAAGCATATTTTTAATAAAAGTTTACTTTAGAACTCTTAAAGTATGCTTTGTTTATGACTATAGTTATGGGCCTATGTTTCAAAAAAAAAAAAAAAAAAAAATCCCTTAACTTTTTCAATTGAACTTAAATACAAAACTCCCCCAAATTTTAGGATATGTATTTTCACTATAAAATAATACTCTGAAACACACACACTATCAAACTTCCATTCCACTATCACTGATACTTATCAGCTTATCAGTGTGTTCTCTGTTTATTGTTGTAAAAAGGTAAATTTGGTGGCTACAATACCAACAACAATAACAATTTCACTGTTCTACTATTTCTAGTCTATGAGGTACCAATGCTATGACTTAAAAAAGCGTTTGTTGTTATTGGTTTTTCATCATTTTTCATCTCACTTAAGGCCTTTTAAAAGGCCTGCTTCAACATTTTTTTGTTCAATTACTATTCTTATCTAACAGCTAAAGAATGCCTCGGCTCTTTGGTATAAAAGATGAGATACACCTTCCACACTCGCTTCTATGAGAAGGGAGTAGAGAAGGAGTAACATTTTTTGTATTGTTTTTTTGCACAAGCAAAATAATTATTTTTTTTGATCCCGTTACCATTCTTATGGACCTGCTAAAAAAGCGAGAGCGGAAGGCCTACTCCGTAATGACAACGTGTGTAAAAAAGAAATGAGTATGGAATAGAGTGAGCAGGCATTGTTTATCCAAAGGAAGGAGAACATAGGCCTTCTAGAAGGCATCTGTACTCCTTCTTTTCCCGCTGGGTTTCTTCTGATCCGTTTTGCTAAAATGTTGGGCGTTAATCCAAACAAATAGTAAATGAAATTTTGGAATAGTCAAGAGTGAAAAGTGTAAATATTAAGTGAATAGATTCTAACAAATAAAATAAAAAATATGTGTTTAAAGTGTGTCGGAGTGGGATACGTTTTTTATTTTTTTTTTTAGTAGTGAAATAAGCGGATATAACCAAAGTGACAATGTTCAACATTTGTTGTGTTTGTTGATGGTTAGTTTGTTAGTTGGCTGGTTTTTATTTTCTATTATAACCAAGAGCTGTGCAAGTGTGTAGGTGTGGTTGTATGCGTATATTAAATATACATGGTGGCCCAAAAGAAACGAAGGAACTCTAATTTAACTAAAGTTTTTAATATGATTTTTTTCTATGAGTTTTTTCAGATTGTTTTTAAGGAAATAAACAAAGGAACGCTGCATTTTTGTACAACGATTGAAAAAGTCATGACATTTTACACAGTCTGCTAATAAGTGACAAAGCTCGTTTTCAACTACAAATAGTTTGTGCATAAACAAAAAAGCAGCTTATAGGCAATTAGGCGTACAGTTTAATACGGAAGATCATGCGATAATGCTCATCGATGCTACACAGCGGCGCCGCATGTTGAAAAATTGTTTGAGGCAAGATGTGGCTTAAACAATTTGTGGCTTAAACAAGATGTGGCTTAAACAAGGTACACTGTGGAGTTCTGAAGAAACATTTTCGGAGCTAACTAAAAAAAAACGTGCACAAAAAAACAAATTCAACAAAATTGTTCACCAGTTAAAACATTAATCAAAAACAATTAAGAAAGTATAGTAGGTCAAGCACGACCATACGATACCCTACATGACAGTATTTAAAACACATCATGCTTATGTGTCCATAAAATAGGGATTTATCTATGTTTATAAACTTCATGAAAATCGGTTTGAAAGCTTGTGAGAGGCAGAAATTGCCCCCTGCCTCCCCTTGTGGTCCTACTTTTTAAACACTGTATAGCTAATGTGTCCCTATAGATATGGATCTATCTATGTTTTAAATTTCATTAAAATCGGTTTGAGAGGCAGAAAGTGCCCCCATCTCCCCTCGTGGTCCGATTTTTTTTTAAATTTATACATTTTGTGTCTATATAGATATGGTTCTATCTATGTTTTAAAGTTCATTTAAATCGGTTTGATAGTTTCTGAGATGAAGAAATTTCCCCCTATCTTCCCTCGTGGTCCTACGATTCGGCCCATTTTAAGGTGGGTCTAGGACCAATATTTTAAGGCGTTTCACACATCAGCACAAATGCATAATACCCTCTCCACTATTGTGGTGTGGGTATAATGAAATCAGTTTTAATTAAAAATTTAATCAAGTGAATTAAACGTTTAATCAAGTGAATTAAATGTTTTATCAAGTAAATTAAACTTTTAATTGATACTATTAATGCAAATTTAATAATTTTTTTAATTTAATATCACAAATTTTATAATTGAAATCAATTATAATTTATTTCTGTGAGTGTACGTGGAAAAGCCACAGAACATAACCAATTCGAGAGAAGAAATTGAACGATAGCGCTAGATATAAAACGTCAAAGGAAGAACGCGACTATGAGAAGCTATTTTTCTATATATTCTTATTCCCCATTCATTAATAAAGTGTAATTTAAAGAAATTAATTGATTTAAAAAATCGAAATTTAAGATTTTTTAAATCTTTTCGTTTCTTTTGAGTCACCCTCTACATATGTATGTACATGTGCTGTTAAAACTTTGTAGAGGTAAAAATTCTGTTTACGAATGAAGATGGGGATATAAGTGTCACTTACAGATGATATTTTTACAATAAAACACACATTTATATAATTTTATATATACAAACTTACTGTTATACAGTTATTTATAATGTGACCAACTACATAATTTTTGTGAAGTTCATAAAATTAAGACTTTAATTTATTGTTAAAAAAAACTCGCTCAATTTCTAATTTGAATTTGATCTTTGTTGATTAGGTAGAATAAAAGTATGGTACTTTTACTGAACTACATACTTAGCTTCCGGCATCATCCCAAGGTGCTTCTGACACCGAGGGAAATTGGTGCACACTTCAGCCTTTCCCGTCTGCGAAAACCTCGAAACAGGTTTCTATTTAAGCACATGAGAGCCTGGATCATGTAAAAAGACCTTATTCTAAGATGCTATTGCTATCGAAACACATCTCTGTGTTCAATAAGCTAAACACTTATTTCTGCTTTACGGACAACTTAAGAAATTTTGCTTAAGCAGTGGCTCAGCCAAAAGGGAAGTCTAGATTTCCTTTTTTACTGGCGCAATAACATGTTATACCCAAACTCGAAGCAAATGCCTCAGAATTACTTTAGTTTTCAAATCAGTTCTGTCGCATCTGAGAGACTATTCCCCACTATAGGTCTGGTTCAAACGGATTTGCGAGACAATCTCATTAATATAAATTTTAAATATTAATAATCTCTTACACTGCAATTGTGTATAAAAAAAAAATTCTATAGTTGAATTTTGTTGATTTTAATTTTTATTCTAATTTAATATGCGCATCGGTATCGTCGATATTTTTTTTTTTTTGAGAATCCATATCATATCGGCAAAAAGGCGTATCGCTACATATTTTTGTATTCAAACCATTAATTCGCCTTTCTTCTTAAGACTTACAGTATTTTACTTAACGAGTACTTTATTTCAAGTTGGTTCCTCTAATTTTTATCCTTTATACTCACATCCTTCTTTCTATATACACACATAAAAATGAGATAAACTTTTTTTATCACTGTAACGTGCAAAATTTTTGACAAGGGTTTTTGTGTAACGAATAAACAAAAAAAAAAAAAAAATCGAATTGAAATGGATAAATGTTCGTATGAAAGTGGAGAACCCACAATTCTTAGTAATTTGCTGGTGAACAGTGTGAAAAGGGTAGTTCCGATTTCCTTTAAAATTTGTTGTTTTTATTGTTGTAGTTTTATTATATTTTGTGTAAAAACATTGCAACCAAGCAAACCACACACAAACTCATACCCAGCTTAAATACATATCATATACATACATACATACATACATATGTATGGACATTTACTCCCAATACACTCATATCTCTTTATGAGTAACTGGGTAGACAACAGTGATGAAAAATTCAGTACTATGGTACAATTTTCAGTACTTTTTCCTTTCAAAAATACCACGGTACCCCCACGTCCGTTTGAGTACTCTTTTTGTTATGCTTCCATGTTTAGAAATTAAGCTTTAAATTTAACTCCGACTCCTAATCTAACTTAATGCTAAATATATATGAGACTGGTCCTTACTTGACTTAAAACTCTCTCTTTTTTGTGGGTACTACGACTTCGACTCCGGTACACAAACCTTAACTCCGACTCTACAACTCTGACTCCACAGCTCTGTTTACAACATTGCGTACACAAAATTTATTATTTATCAAAAGGTTATGACAGCACTGCTTGTTGGTATATTTTAATGTAAAATATCCTCTTCGGAGTTTTGCTGTTGAAATTTAGTCAGCTCGGTCCATAAATGGCTGAGATATGAGCAAAAAAAAAAAAGTTTATTTTTCAAAACAAAAATATGTTTTAAAAAGTAGTCTTTTGCTTTGTTTTCAGTACCAGTTAAATATTTCAATTTTCCATCACTGGTAGACAATTCACACAACCGAATTTTCGAACAAAATTTTGTGATGGAAGATAAATTAAATTTTGTGGTTTGATTCTCTCGGTAAATGGGCAATCAATGGTTTGATTCATTCATTTCATTTACTACTATTGCCAATAATACCCATACACAACCACACATTTATGTATGTATGTGTGTGTGATACACATTCATTCGTATGATCAGAGACATTCGTATCAAAATCAAGGAAATAAGTTTTTCAAAATTAACTGTTGTTATGTGGCATGTTGCATAATGTTGTAGGTAAATTGGGTTTTATCTCACCTCCCTTTTCCTAAGAGTTAATCGGAAATTTCGTTGTAAATGTATTTAAACATAAAATTAAATGTTTTGTTGTATTTGACACGCACTTTCCTGGCAATTCCCTTCCAACACCACGGAAGATCAACTGCCTATCAGAGCCTGGACCCGTGTCCATTTCTCTGTGCTATGATAGGCTCAATTGGGCGATAAGGAGCTTCGACTCCTTTAAGGCTCCTGGTCCGGACGGTATTATTCCGGCCGACCTTCAAAAGAACGCGGGGCTTCTGGTTCCTTGGCTGTCCGCTATTTATACGGAATGTATTAGATTCTCGTACGTTCCCATCCGATGGACTAGATGTAGGGTTGTTTTCATCCCAAAGGGAGGTAAAGCATCCCACACCAGACCTAAGGACTACAGGCCAATTAGCCTGTCGTCATTTCTTCTCAAGACCCTTGAAAGGGTCATTGATATTCATCTGAGGATGTCTATTCCTAGACATTTGCTCTCTTCATCGCAGCATGCCTACACCAAGGGCAAGTCTGTAGAGACGGCGCTCCACTCACTGGTCGGCTACATTGAGAAATCCCTTGAATTTCGGGAATACTCACTTGTGGCCTTTCTGGACATTGAGGGAGCTTTCAATAATGTCAAACCCAACTCCATCTTGGAGTCGATGAGGGAGGTTGGGGTTGACGATGTAATTTGTAGATTTATTGGTAATCTACTCGATAATAGGATCATTGAATCCACAATGGGTGCTACTAATGTTTGCAGATTTGTGCACAGGGGCACCCCGCAAGGTGGGGTTCTCTCCCCTCTACTGTGGAACCTGACGGTGAACACTTTGCTGGGTCGGTTCGACAGATTAGGGATAAAAACCGTCGCGTATGCGGATGACGTGGCGGTGGCGGTCGCGGGTAAACACCTGGACACACTGTCCCATTGTATGGAATCTGCATTGCAGATTCTAAGCTCTTGGAGCATTTCCTGTGGACTTGGTGTCAATCCACAGAAAACTGAGTTGGTACTCTTTACCAGGAAGTACAAGGTTGGCAACTTTAGGCTTCCTAGGCTAAACGGCACGGAGCTGAGGCTCTCGAACAGTGCCAAATATTTGGGCGTAATTCTCGATAGCAAACTATCATGGGAACTCAACGTTCGGACGAGGGTTGATAGGGCTATTGTGGCCTTATACACCTGCAAGATATCCTTGGGCAGGAGCTGGGGCCTGGGCCCCAGGGGTGTCGAATGGATCTTTGAAGCGGTGGTAAAACCGATTCTCTTCTATGGGGTCATAGTGTGGTGGCCTGCCGTGGAAAGGGGACGGTACTGCAGGATGCTTGAGAAAGTATATAGGTTGGCTGCGCTGATGATCACGGGATCACTCCGCTCGACACCGACGAAGGCACTGTTTACTATGCTAGACTGGTTGCCGATTGATATCATGGCCGAACAACAGGCCTTGACTTCCGCTATGAGACTGGGGGCGGTGGGCCTGTGGTCTACGCGGAACTATGGTCATGCCAGGGTCACGCTTCACGCATCATACGACCTGGCGGGGCTGGACTATTGCACTCCGGAACCCTTTTTCGGTGCTTTGTTCACGGTTCATCATGGTAGCTATGATGAGCTGCTCGATAATACGCGATCTCTGGAGCCGACCCTGCGGGTCTACACCGATGGTTCCAGGATGGGCGACAGAGTGGGTGGAGGTTTCTTCATCGAAGAATTGGACATCAGGGTCTCTTTTAGGCTGCCAGATGGCAGTAGTGTGCTGCAGGCGGAAATCTCTGCCATAAAGCGGGCGGCAAACTGGCTGAAGTACTATCGTATATCGAGGGATATATGTATATTTACGGACAGCAAGGCTGCAATTGCAGCTCTGGCTGGTGTCTTTACGACATCTATGTTGACAGTGGAATGCCGGATGTCTCTAAATGAGATCGCGAAACATTCCAGTGTAACGCTGACATGGGTACCAGGACACAGTGGGCTCCTGGGCAACCATACTGCGGACAGTCTGGCCAAACAAGGCTGTCTCTTGGACGACATGTTCGTCGACGGCCTAATTGGCACTTCAATGGCCCGCTGCAGGACTCTCATCAGACGGGAGTCGTACAGAAGGGCTCAGGGGAGATGGCAGGGCGAGCATACCTGTTTGATGGCCAGGACTCTATGGCCTGGCTATGACGCGGCGAAAACGCGCGTACTACTCGGTCTCGGCAGGGACCGGATAAGGACAGTGATATCGGTTATCACGGGTCACTGGGTGATAGGGACTCATGCTAGGAGGATGGGTCTTGAGTATAATGACTACTGCAGGAGTTGTCATGATGAGGAGGAGGAGGAGACGGTGTTTCACTTCCTCTGTCAATGCCCCGGTCTGGCGGGCGTTAGGTTGAGGCATTTTGGGAGACCGGAATTGCCATGTCTGGACGATTTGTCCAATGCGGGACTGAAATCGATCTCCCTGTTCTGCAGGGAATCGGGGTGGTTCGAGACTGCGGTGACCTCTGGGGAATAGTCTGGTGGATACTGGCTGGCCCTTGTCACTGGCTAGGGGTATCACAAAGGGACCGCTATAAGGACCCAAGTGAGTCGTCTTCGTGACGGCTACCCATTTAACCTAACCTAACCTAGGGTTCCTAATGCTGCCATTATTTTTCAATAACAGGGAATATATAACGCTTTTTTTTTTTTTTGAACAACGTTGCGACTTGTCGTACCACTTAATCAAGTTGTACAGCTAATTGTTACGATAAAGGTCAAGAGGTTAAGCAAGGTTCGTCATCGGCTTATGAAGGATTCACTTAGGGTTGCCAGATACCAAGCGTCAAATAACTGGACAATTGAAAAAATTCACCTGGATTATGAAAAAATAACTGGACAATTTTTAAATGCACTCACTGAACTAAAAGAAAGTAAAATTTTGCTTTAAATTTTATTTTACAATAACAAAAAACACAAGAGGCAAGGAAACGTGATATTTTAAATTCAGTATATATCAGGGCGCATTCACTACAAGCGGCAGCGAAAAGCCTGCTGACTTTGACAGTTCGAACCAATTTATTTTTGTTTCACAATGTTTTGTTTAGAAATGGTTGTCATTTCTAGCCGTAAACTTTAACGATCCAATGTTTCTGTTGTTTTTGTTTTGTTGCAGGATTGCTGCCAACATATACATAAATTCGCATTAGTATATATTTATTTAAATCACATAAAAAAGAACATAACCACATGCATATGTCATGGAAATTGAAATCGAGAAAAATTGAAATCAATGGAGATTTCCCCTTGTATTTAAAAATTAACGTAGTTTTTCCTGATTTTAAGAATAGTTCTTATGAAGGCAGATCAACTGTACTCATAGCATTAAATATAGAAAACGAAATAATTTAATGAACTTTAAACACTGGTTCGTTTTCAAAGTTTGATCAATTTTAATTTCACTCGGATTCGAATTCCAGAACATGGCTGATAACTAAAGGGTGATTTTTTAAGAGCTATAGGAAAGTTAAAAAAAACACAGAAAATTCAGAAAAATGCATGAAATCTTTATTTGAATCGATAGTACGGTCCATATAATTTAATGTTTGAAGACTATTTCATGCAAATGTTGACCGTGACTGCGCCTCAAATGGCCCATCCGCTTAGTCCAATTTTGGCATACTCTTTCCAACATTTCGGCCGGTATCTCATGAATAAATGCTTTAATGTTGTCTTCCAATACGTCAATTGAAGCGGGCATGTGTGTATAGACATGAGCTTAAAATTAGCCCCACAAAAAATAATCTAAAGGCGTTAAATCGTACGATCTACACTGAAAGAAAAATGCTTCATATATTTAATGAATCATTTTCATAAAAAAGTTTTCCTTGGGTAAATGAAAATTTTCATTGTCTAAATGGAATTTCATAGTTATAATGAAATATTTTCGTAAAAATCGCTTCATTGGATTTCGTAATTACGTTTAAAATTTTCATTGGATATATGAAAACTTAAGTTTGTCCAAGTAAAACAAAAAATTTTAGCTGGGAACATAAAAAAAACAATATACAAACATAACTGTATTCATAAATTAATACAAAATTATAGTTTCCTTAAAAAAATGTTTAATTGTTAATTAAAAAATGTAAGATTTAATAATTTCGTACATCTAATGTTACATGTATGCCATTAAATTTATGAAATCAAAAATTTTTTTTATAAAAGCAATATATTTCAATAATTGCCTTCATAAATTTAAATTTTCATTATGACAATAAAAATGTCATTATAGTAATGAAACAAAAACTTTCAATCCACTTTCAATCAACGTTGTTATTGTTATTATGGACAATTTAATCTCATATTTACGCCTTTAATTGAGAAAAAAACATAGTTTTTTTATACAAAAACTACACTGCCCCGGTAGACTAGCTGGTAGTGAGCTAGTCTATCAGCACCGAGGTTGCATGTTCGAATCCCGCCAGAGACAGAAAAAAAAAAAAAATAAGAAATAAAATAAAGTAAAATAAAATAAAATAAGAAAAAAGAAAAAAAAAAATAACTAAAAAAAATATAAAAAAAAAAGATTTTTACTTTATTGAAAGTATTCATCCAATGAATAATATTCATGGATCTAATGTAATGTTTCATTAAGTCCTTTTAATGAAACAGGTTTCATTGATCCAGCGAAGCGCTGCATAGGTTCCTTTATAATGCAATTTTTCATGGGATTAATGTCAAAATTCGTTAGTATTGCGAAGAAAATTCTTTCAGTGTAGGCGGCCAATTGACCGGCCCCGTACGTGAAATAAAATGTTCACCGAACTCGCCTCTCAATAAGCCCATTGTTAAGCGTGCTGTGCGGCATGTGGCACCGTCTTGTTGAAACCACATGTCATGCAAGTCAAGCTCTTGCATTTTGGGCAAAAAAAAGTTGGATATCATCTCACGTTAGCGCTCACCATTCACAGTTACGTTACGATTCGCATCATCTTTGAAGAAGTACGGTCCAATGATGCCACCACCCCATAAACCGCACCAAACTGTGACTTTTTCTGGATGCATTGGTAGCTCTTGCAATGCTTCTGGCTGATCTTCACTCCAAAATCGACAATTCTGCTTATTAATGTACCCATTGAGCCAAAAATGAGCTTCGTCGCTGAACACAAGAACCGCACGATGAACTTTCTTAACAGCGCACGCATTTTGATAATAAAATTCAATAATTTGCAAGCGTTGCACAGTAGCGCCCGTAGAGCAAACGAGGTTGCAAAAATCAAAATTTTCATGAGCACCGACGAAGTTTTGAATAAACTCATGTTATAGGAAACTTTTCAACGATTTCAAATCTGCCACTCTTAATAATATCACATTTTTAGTTTAGAAGATATAGCCGTTCAAAGTTGACCGACTTTCGGTTTTCAAAAAAACACACAATTTTTAGTAAATTTGTTGCGATTTCAGGTGTAATATCACGAAAAATAGGTAACGAATCGCCTTATTTTTTGTTTGTATTGATTGATGCATTTATTAAATGTGTAATGATAAAAAAAAAATGAACTGTTTGCTTTGTGTTTCTCCTGGTAAATCACTATTTAAAAACTATCCGTTTTTTCACTATTTTTCAACTTTGACGGAAAATAACAAAAATCTATATTTTTCTATATTTGCCATAATTGCAAAATCTGTTCTTTGATTATTTCTTTACATAATTCAAAAATTTTATCTGCCCGTACGTGCCCGTTTGGCTTCTAGAGGTAAAAAAGGTTAAAAAGACATGGTTGCCATACTAATATTGCGGTTTAATAAAATTCTTTAATTTGGCCCCTACAGCGCGTAGGATGCTCCTAGATGGGTCAAATGTATGACCAACCCCACTTTATTATTTATTGCCGAATTTCGGTTTTTTTAGTTATTTCAATAAACTAAACCATTTTTGAGTTACGCGAATATATGCTGTGCAGCGCCTTAGTCCGTTTTTAAAATTTAACATTTTGCAGATATTACATTTTTCAAAAAAAAATTTATTTTTTCAATATATGGTTTGTAGCCCCAAGTATTCTCTTTAAAATGACATTAAAATCATCTTCGTATGTCAAGTAGTTTTCGAGTTATTGAAGAAATAAGCTCAACACATTCGGCTAATTCGGCGAAATTATGACATTTTGAGTATGACATAACTTTTGAAAAAAAAATTTTAAAATTTTTTTTCGTTCATATATGTTCCTTATAAGATAAAAGGAACATTCTCACCAAATTTCATTAAAATCGGAAGGGGTCGTGTCCCACTCTTGGTCGTTTTGACATGGAATTACCCATATACCGAAAATACAGAAAATTGAAAAAATAAATTTAAAAAAAAAAAATTTTTTTTTTTAATTTGTTGGGTAATAATTTAGAACCCTAAAGAAAAAAAAAATAAAAACAATCTAAAAATGTAAAAATAATTTTTTTTTAGGTACCATAAAATTGATTTTTCTACTAATTTTAACTTTGATAACCCATAAGTAGGCCCCTACACAGCGTAGCACCCTTTTCAAATGCACATTTCATAGGCTGAACAGTTATCTATCATATGCTGTTTAAACTGTTCAATTACCTTATTCGGTTCAAAAGATATGATTTTTGCAACGAAAAAACTCAAATGGCGCCACTGTGCGTTGTTCGTTTGTAAGACGAACTGAAGATGTTTGACAGTGAAACAAAACACGAAACGTGCGTCAGCTTGGAGTGCCCCGGTAGGCTAGCTAGTAGTGAGCTAGTCTATCAACCCCGGGGTTGCGGGTTCGATTCCCGCCAGAGACTCTGGTTTCTTTCCTGCAGACAAGCGTCAAGCTTCGCGGGGATTAGCATAGCGAATTACAAAATTAAAAAAAAAAAAAAAAAAAAAAAAAAACAGTGTTGCCAAAAAGATAATAGCTTAAAAATCACCCATTATTTGTTTAGTCTCATAAAAACCTTTTGTAATGTTATTTGCAGAGTTTAATAACTCTATTATTACCTTAGTTGTAAGCAAAAATCTTTGAAACATTTTGCAACTTTCAATACAATTTAGTCTTAAAAAAATTGTGGCCTTTAGTAAGTCAGAGAAATGTTTTCTTGTGAGTAAAGATTATTAAAAATACCTTAAGTCCTTTCACAAAACGAGATCAATTTTTTTTTTTGATTTTTTACGTTATTTGTATCGCATTTTAAAAAACTGGACCGTATTATGTTAATTGGAATGTCTTTCGGCAAATTGAATATTTTTCTTAGTATCCGATTTTGTCTATATATATAAAAAGAAGTGTACATTTTGATTGTCACTCCATAACTCGAGAACGGCTCGACCGATTGCCATAAAATTTTTAGGGAAGGTACAGGGAGGAGTGATGATGGTTAGTTGATTTTGAAATCCAAAATCGGGGCAGGGGAATTGGTACCCCCCATAGGATGCCAATATTTAATATCGCATATCTGAAGACCCGCTGCACGCATTTTGTTGAACTTTTGGTAGTAGGATCTTCTAAGCCCCAAAATTTAAATAAAACAGTAGCGGGGGAAGTGGTTCCCCCCATAGGACGCCAATGTTTAATATAGCATATCTTAAGAACTGTTACAGTGAGAATGTTCAAACTTTGTAGAAGTCACTCTTATGGTATACTACTCTATTGAGAATAAAAATAAAGCGGTAGGCGCAGGGGGGAAATACCTCCCATAGGATGCATATATTAAATATAGCTCAACTGAAGAACTATTTAAGGGACAGCCTTCAAACGTGGTTAAAGCTACTATTATGGTAAAATGAAAATTTCAATATAAAAATGGGCGGGGTTGACAGGGGAGGAGCAGTACCCCTCATAGATAGAAATATAATTAAGAGCCGCTGCATGCATTTTGTTGAACTTTTGATAGTAGGATCTTCAGAGCCCCAAAACTGAAATAAAATAGTAGCGGGGGAAGTGTTACCCCCCATGGGACACCAATGTTTAATATCGCATATCTTAAGAACTGTTAAGTGAGAATGTTCAAACTTTGTAAAAGTCACTCTTATGGTATGCTACACTTTTGAAAATAAAAATAAAGCCGGTAGGCGCAGGGGGAAATACCTCCCATAGGATGCATATATTAAGTATCTCTCAACTGAAGAAGTGGTTAAAGCAGTGTAGCGAAGCGCACGGGTTAAGCTAGTTCTGTACAAAATATAAATTTAATCATTTAAAACAAAGTTGTTGTATACATATGAATTGCCGACCGTGTCTGTGTGAAAAATACGATTATTGACTGCCTCACGAGACTATGGAGTGGCCGGAACAAAGTTGTTGTATACATGTGAATTGCCGACCGTGTCTGTGTGAAAAATACAATTATTGACTGCTCGCGAGTCTATGGAGTGGTTATGACTGATTTAAAAATATAATTAATAAAAAAGTAATTTTTCAAAATAAAATAATTTTTTTTTAACTGTATAAATTGTATTTTAGCTGGAGGCTTATTCTGAATTGCGATGCGAAAATACATAAATGCGAACAATTGCTATTCTGTATTGCGATATTCGCAAAGTTTTTTTTTAGTCGCATTTCAAATACGAAAAGTTGGCATCGGTATTCTACATTCTACAAAACAAATGTCAAACACATGTCAAATTCGCAAAATTTATTCGACAACAAAATAGCATTCGGAAAGTACAAACATATGAGTGAAAGATAATATTTTATTTATTTATTCATCATATATTTATTATTTAATTCAGGGAAGCAAGCAATAAGACCACCAGCGCCAATTTGAAATAATGATAGAATTTATGAATAAGCACAGCCAATTGGCAAGAGGCCATTTGAAAACACCAAATGCACATCAGTCGGCAAATACTTTATGGCAAACGTTATTGAAGAACTAAATATCAATGGACCACCTATTAGAGAAGCTGCAGGATGGAAAAAAGTATGAAATATATAAACCAGTTCAATAATATATGACTTCAACTTTAATTTTAACAGGTTTGGGTCGATTTTAAAGCACACATCAAACATTTTCATTTTGCTCATGCCCTTCTTCGTCGTCGAACCACAGTGCCACAGAATCGATTTTTCTTATTTTTTTTTTCTTACAGAATGTCCTAAATAAATTTTATAAACAATTTTCACAGCCAAAAACAATTTATTTATTTTAAATTTGACGTTTGTTGACACTGACGTTTATTTGAGCAGCGTTGCCATGATTTGAAATAAATTGCGAATGCCATATACCAATTTTCTTTCGCATCGCATTTCATTTGCGCATCGCATTGATTTTCGCATCGCAATTCAGAATGAGCATCCTGGTACCTGGACAAGACCCAAAGACCCATTCCAAGCCGTCTGGCAACCCTAGATCCACTTGATGAAGTTAGAAGGCGCAAAACTCATGTTGACTCTACAAAAATAATTTTTAACTAATAATAACAGCAAATTTCGAACCACCAGTACTACTGGTTAAAGGATTGATGTTTGACTGTTGGCTGGCTCGCACCGCAGTGGTTAGAACTCAAAGATTTTCTGAGGATAGAATGTGGTGATTCTTGAAACATGTAAAAATCAACAAGGGTTCAAATCTCGGCTCAGCCAAAAGAAAAATTATAAAAAAAAAAAACATTTTAATAAATTCTAAGTTGTAAAAGTCCTTCCTCAGTGAAAATAGTTAAATGAAAATTAACAGCCTGTTCATTGATTTCGAACGTCAACGTTCGCATAGAAAATAACATTTGAAACAATAACAAATTTTAGAATTTTGTTTTTGTTTTAAATATAATTTTCTATGCGAACGTTGACATTCGAAATCGTTAAACAGGCGGTAAATTTGAAGAACTCAAGCCTAACAAAAAAATATCAAAAAAATTAAAAATTAACAGTTCAACTAAAATCACAATTATCAAGGTTTCGTCATAATGTGCTAAATTCGCTTTTCATACTATTGACAAACTGAAGTTTACTGTTGAGGGGATAAACTATTCCTATGCGCATTTCACTGGCTGCTTAGGCCAGATCGTCAGGAAACATCATCCAAAGATTTTAGAAAAACGAAAGATATTAAACAAATAAAACTGTTAAGCGAATAAGAATTATAAGCCCCAGTTTTACTTGTAACAATATCAAAGCTTAAACAAAAACAACAACAATAAACAGTGAGTTTATCTTTTCTTACAAACCCGACCACAATTGGTTGATTTTGTGTCAACTCTAAATGTAGTTGTAAGTGGGTAAAGAAAAAACAAAAATAAAACAAATTTCTTTATTTTATTTTGCCAGTTCAGTTTTATTTACACTGCCACATGCATATTAGTTATCAAAGTTTTTCTTGGGATTCAAAAATTTATTATCAAAGTTTCGTTAAAATGTGCTAAATTCCCATTTCATACTATTGACAAACTGAAGTTTATTGTCGAGGGGATAAGCTATTCCTATGCGCATTTCACTGGTTGCTTAGGCCAGATCGTCAGAAAACTTCATCCAATAATTGTTCTAAAATTTACAGCGATTGATAAACTGGTTTATTCATTTTATTTGTACGACCAGTCGCAACGTGAAGTTTGCTTAATTCGATAAAACTCTATTGAATTCGCTTACCTTTCCTTTAGATTCTGAAATTATTGTCGTTGTCGTCTTGATTAATCGTGATAAAAATGAAGATAATTGATTATTTAAAAAAAACTCTTATCTTCCATCATTCGACTGAAATATTTTAAAAGCTTTATGCGTGAGCTTAAAGCATTAAATAAAACTTTACCATCCCGCATTAAAATCGTAGATATAGTTAAAAAAAATGGAACTAGAGCACTCAATCTTATCTAGAAAAAAATACATTATTCAATTTATTAGAGAATTCAAACCCTAGTTGTTGCTTTTACAATTTTTGTGGTCGGACCATAAATTTTTTGAGTCAACGATTTTAGAGGTAGTTCATTATATAGAAACTCGCTTAAAATATTGTTTTTTATATTTAAAGAGCCGGCCAATAACGGTTCAACTTTATGGTTACTTCAAATAAGCAGATGTTCAATAGCTTGTTTTCGATTCGAATTCTATCAGCAGACAACAGGAATTTAAAGGTCCTGGACTAAGTGTTGGCTTATTACTTTTAGAAGGCAAATTCACCGTCTGCAATATACAGTTTGGTGTAGAATATCATGCGAAAGGATTATTGGTTTACTATTTTGAGATACATTGGAGATGCTTAATACCTCAGCACGCTGGAAGAATTTGCAAATTTAGGTGTGGAGATTCACCCACAAATGTAATGTGAACATGTCATGGAAAACTTTCTGTAGAAGGCAACAACAAAATTACAAAATATTTATGACTTTTTTTGCTTTCAATGTAATTCTTTAGTGTTTGCGTTTGATTATGGCCTTAATAATCTGTTAATTGGTTTCGATGCAGGTTTTCGACATCAAGTCCCTGGTTTCTGTTTAACGGGCAGCGGACGTTGCCTTTAGGCTAATTGATTAGCTCTTAGGACTTCTGAAAGCCTTAATGATTAATAAAACGGAACGCTTTACAAATGGAAGCCTTCTTCGATGTACCTTTATGCGGAGGAACTCCTTATGGACAACCCCCTTATGGACCCCCTTATGCAACTTTGGAACAGAAGAATTTCATCACCTCCTTATCTTTTAATTTAATCTTTTTTCTTCACTAAGGCCTCTATTACATTCAGATTCTATCCCTTATTTTCATTTGCCTTTGGAACTCTAACAACTCAACTCAACACAATATTGATTAATTTTTTTTTTTCTTATTTTGCTATCAATTCTAACACTTCAAAGAAATAATACAAACTAATACAAAATAAGTACTTGACACCATTGACATTTGACCAGATCTAAAATAAACAAAATATATAAGAAAAAACTTATTTCTTTTTGAATTTACGTTGCAAACTTTCCAAGTTTTAACTTCAACGCATATCCATGGCCCTAACTGCAAACAAAAATTGTCTAACAAAATAACCACAGGTAAAAATCAAACACACTTCAAGTTTTATGTAAACACTTGTATAGTTTTATTAAAACTTAACACAGACATTGTATACTCTTAGTACTATTGTTTATTATTGCTAATATTTACATAAGATTTCAATACACTTAAAGAATTTTGTTGGAGAAGATTTTACAGCTTTTCATCGGCGAAAGGACCAATGTTAGCAATATGAGCCATTAGAGCGGGTATGTTACTTTGCTCATAACTGCCGCTGAAAAGGTGTTCGTAAGGCCCTGAAGCAAACACTCCGACATCTTCGGCGCCATGAGTCTCTGCGGGTAAGGGTACAGTGCCCATAAAACGATATTTAGAGTTTTGTAAATCAGCTTGTCTAAGGTCACGACGACCATTTTTGGAGGAATACGTTTTATAGTAGCCGGGCCCGTTGGCGTAAGAAAGTATGCTATAGGGTAAACCGTCGTCGGCCATTTTAGGAGCTAAACCAAAAATGTCTTCTCGGCGATTCTAAAAACAAATAAATTTATCTCAATAAAAAGATATTAATAATTTTCATTCACCTACTGGATATCCATTAATGGTCATGGTATGTGAATGATCTGAGGTAACCACTATTAAGGTATCCTCCTCACTGGTCATTTTACGTGCCAATTCTACAGCTCTAGAAAGCTCTTGGGTATCTTCCAAGGATTTGTGGGCCCTTGCATCATGGTGAGCCATATCGATCTTAGCTCCCTCCACAAAAAGGAAATAACCTTGACCATTTTTACTTAACAGCTTAATGGCGGCTTCGGTCATGATGGTTAATGAAGGATCAGTATTTTCTAAATTTTCTCTTTTTAAATCACCATGATAGGGGCAGTGAGAGGCACTGAATAGACCCAACAAATAATCCGTGTTATTAAAATCTACCATTTCCAAACCTTTCTTCGACCACACATATTCTGCTGGTTTGTTTTCACGTTTCTTTTCTTCTAACCATTCTTGTATCAAATCCCTTCCATCGGTTCTAAAACCACGAGAACCTGCCTCATCGTGTATAGATTGATCACGAAAATTACGACGACCACCACCCAATACAACATGCAAATCTTTGCCAGCAGGCCATTCAACCAACTGACGGGCTATGTCTACATTAACGTCATCGCTGCAGCCAGCGTTAATGATAGCATTATTATATTCCCAGCCACGATTGGCAGTATGGGCATAAACACCAGCTGGTGAGGCATGTGTTACACGGGCGGTGGTAACCAAACCAGCCCATTTTCCGGCATCCTGGGCCCATTTTGCTAAACTTTCTGTATGGGTGGTAGTATCATTAGCCTTAAAGCAATCGTTAAAAGGTACCTGAGCATTCACACCTATGGTGCCATAGTTAGTCTTAACACCACTCAGATAAGCTGTACCTGTAGAGGCGGAATCGGGAGTTCTCTTGTTCACAGCATAGGTTCGTGATAAACCCACATAAGGGAACTTTTCAAATGAAACTTGCTTATTACTGTCACCCATAAAATCCCGGGTAGCTGTTATAGTATGCACGGACATGCCATCACCCAAGAACATTATAATGTTTTTAGCCCTATTGGTATTAGGATTATTGATTTTCTGCAGCTTATGAGCCAATATATTTTGAGCCGTATTCGTCCAAAATTCAGTACTTTGTTCTTCATCTAAGGGCTGATAACTACGTGCTCTTTGAAAATTAGGATGTTGGGCATCATCGTGGGCCAAGGCCAGACCCAAAACTAGGGTTAGAAGTATCAACGAGCTCATGTCTGGATTGCCAAAGCACACTGCAATGTGCCAAATTTAAAATAATACTGATCTACAGTTTGCAATTTTGATAACATTTATACTTTTGTTCTAAATCTTATCACATGAAAGAGTTGCTACCGCTTTGGGTACTTGTGATCTTATCGCCGATTTCAATAATAATAAAAAACTAGTTTATATAATAGTTTAGAAACAACAAAACAGGTTAGTTTTTGTGAAAGATACTAAAAATGCTATTATACTCCATTAAAAAAAAGAAAAAAAAGCGGTGCTTAAAACAGTGGCGGAAAAAAATTTGTGGAAAGGGGTAGAACAAATTTGTATATTTATTAAAGGTTGTTACAGCCCAAAAGACGTTTAAATTAAGGCCTTAGAACGAAGACTTGATTATTTTTGATTTATTTGAATCCTTTGAATTTTTTCCGAAATCTCAATTAAATCCTAATCCTTAATATCAGAAGTTCCAGATTTAAAAGATTGCTATACGAAATATTTAAAAACAGTAATTAACCTTTTAAAATGAACCTCGTCGATCATTTTGAACTATTTTTAAGGATCAATCACTAATTTATAAATAACAAGACAGAGATGAAGGTACTTTTCTATCGTAAGATAGTATGAGTATCTTTAGGCAAGCGGCCAGTTCTTAGTAAACTGTGAGAGCTGCTGTTCCTTTTGTAATTGTTAAAAACAGTTTGTACGTTAGACTTTAGGTATTCTAAAATTTTAGAAATTTCACGCATTGATTTTTCATTTCTTTGATGCAGTACAAGGAGATTCCTAATATCCAAGCTTATTTCTTTAACTCTTGGACTCATTGTTATAAAAATTAAAATTGACCGCTTGCAAACCTTTTTAATTGTTAACTGATAGACATGAACCATTTCACTACGTCCAGACTAGCCATCGCTTTGTTCAAAATACATACAATTTCATGGGAACACATGAATTTGGAACGTGAAGATTGCTGTTTTCGATGTTTTGTTCTTTTTTTACACATCGTTGTTCAAATAATTGTTTGCATAACGATGTCTAGCAATACTGCAGTGTTGCTTTTTATATGGGTTGTCGTTCCATTGGTTTTCTCCCCATCAGTGACAATCAGTAACTATTTTGCCAACGTTTTGTTCTTGAGCACACATAACAATGTATAGTCTGGTCTTTTATAAATTCTTTGGAAATTGTAAAAGTACCTTTGACCCAGAAGCGTTACCGACTCACTGATTTATTATTGCACAGTATAAACGCCTGAAGCTTGAAATTTGGATCGGAGTTTTGTCTTTTGCCAAATTTTGATACATATTTTGGAAAGCTTTTGACACCCCATCTATCTTTTAAAAGAATAAACGTAGAAATAAAAATTATATCAAATTCAAACCTCATCTAAGAAATACAAATACAAATTTGGTACTTTTTCGAAACTAGAACGTTTAGGACTGAAAATCGTGCTTATTTTTGGTCCTTTTTTGCAAAGCATTTTTATACTTTCATTGAAAAATACGTATTAAATTATGGGCTTCCACTACAAAAATGAAAATTTTGATCATTCAATGGGGAGAAAAATAGTATCAAAAAGATGAAATACGTAGAATTAAATTGCTTTCTTTTACATGTGGAAGTTTTTCAGTTTTCTTTAATATGGAAATCAGAAACATTAAATTATACCTGAGATGAAAAAATAATGAAAATATTTAAGAAAAACTTAAGGAGTAACAGAACCGTCTTATTCCCCCTTTGGCCCCGCTTTAATTTCATATCTCTGCGATCATTTTATAATTTAAAGTACTTGTGAACAATAATTTCTAGACGTTAATTTAATTTTTCTTATCATTTTTAAGTGCCACTATTAAAAGAATTGCTTTAAAAATAACTTTTACTTAAAGCTTCATGACTTTAAAAAAAATTTAATAGTACTAAAATAAATTTTAAACGAAAAAGTCGTTTTTTGTGCTGTTTTGTCCTTGACATGGCTTTTTTAAAATCACTTTTTCTACTAGCACTGTTAATGACTCTCCTGGGATCATTACACGGTCATCTAGATGAAGACTTTGAAGAGGATCGTATGCATCCTGGTTTCAAAGAGGAGCAGTTAAGCAGAAGCCGTTTGGCTGGCAGAAATGGAGAGGATACTAATGAGTATTGGCTGAATATGGGAAAAGAGTTTGTGCGCCATCAAAGGGTACAACAACAAAATAAAAATGTAGCTAAAAACGTGATAATGTTTTTGGGTGACGGTATGGGTTTAACCACTTTAGTGGCTGCCAGAAATTACATAGATGCTGAACACACTAAACTATCATTTGAGGAGTTTCCATATGTTGGTTTATCAAAGACCTACTCGGTAGATAAAATAGTACCCGATTCAGCTACTACAGCCACTGCCTATTTATGTGGTGTTAAGGGTAATTATGGTACAATTGGTGTCAACGCTGCTATTTTACGGGATGATTGCCAGGGTATGAAGAACTCAAGCAATCACGTTTACTCTATAGCCAAATGGGCCATGGATGCAGGTAAATCAGCTGGTTTTGTAACCACAACTCGCGTAACACATGCCTCTCCCTCGGGCGTTTATGCCCATACAGCTGATCGTGATTGGGAAAGCAACTCGGATATAGAAAAGGCCTGTGGCACCAACCATGGTTTGGATGATATAGCCCAGCAATTGATCTACGGAGATGTTGGTTCTAAGCTTAAAGTAATGATGGGTGGTGGTAAAAGTGCTTTTGTAGACAAAGCTTTATATGGAGCAGGCTGGCGTACAGATGGGCGCAATTTTTTAGAGGAATACCAAAAACTATCACCTAAATATATGCTTGTCGAGACCAAAGAGCAATTAAATAATCTCAACCTAAGTCAAACTGAACGCTTGTTTGGTGTTTTCAATGATGACCATTTGGATTATCATCTACATGCTGCGGCTAATCCTAACAATACCCAACCCACTTTAGAGGATATGACTAAAAAGGCTATAGAATTTATGGAACTTCAAGGAGATCAAGGTTATTTCCTGTTTATTGAAGGAGGTAGAATTGATATGGGTCATCATGATACTAAGGCCCGTTTAGCTCTAGATGAAACTAAAGAGTTTTCTCAGGCCATAAATTTGGCCCGCCAAATGACCAACGAAGAGAACACCCTTATTGTCGTTACCTCCGACCACTCACATACTTTTAGTGTGGCTGGTTATCAAAATAGAGGTTCAGATATATTCAGTTTGGTTAAATATGGGACGGATAGTTTACCCTATGAGCCCTTGAGTTATGCCAATGGCGATGGATATAACAAACATTTCAATGTCAAAGCTAGTAAGCGTGTTGATCCTAAGGAGATTTTAAAAAGTGATGCCGATGATGTATTCCCTGCCACAGTGCCACTGGACTCGGAGACTCATGGTGGTGAGGATGTGGGGGTTTTTGCCTCAGGACCTTGGTCCCATTTGTTTACCGGTGTTTATGAACAAAATGCCATACCTCATATGATGGCCTATGCTGCCTGTGTTGGTGAGGGCCTTAAGGTCTGTGATGTCTTATCGAGTAAAGAGAAGTCATAAATAAATCTTAGAATATAGATGTCTTATTGGATTTTTAATGGAAATTAATTATGGTATACAAATTATAAATATGTAATTAATTTTAAAAATAAACTAAATTAGAGTTTAAAAAAAAAAATGGGGTATATAACTTAAAAATACGGTACTTTTGGCATATTTTAAAACATTGGTAGAATCACGATTATAGAATATAAAATAGTGGACAGTTTTACCATCAAATTTTGCTTTTCAACAAGAAAAAGGGAACAAATTTCATGAAAATTTTTAATTTACAATAATCTACATTTGTTTAATGTATCCATTATTCCCACCTTTGTGTCAACATATAAATTCCGCGGTCAAATAACTGTTTAAAATGTCACATAAGTTAATAAAGACACAAACCGTGAGTTGAGGATACGCCTGGATTTGATAAAATAGTTATTAAGTTATTAAAGCTTAACCTAAAAAAGCCATTCTACTGCTAACTCTCATTTTTAACTCCATTCTAAGACTAAGTCACTATCCGGAACAATGGAAATGTGCTGAAATAATAATGATTCAAAAGTCGAACAAACCAGAAAATGCAATAACATCCTATAGACCAATTAGTCTTCTGTGTTCTTTTTCAAAAATTTTTGAAAAGCTTTTCTTAAAAAGGTTGAAACCAATTTTAAACTTTAAAAATATTATTCCAGAATATCAGTTTGGGTTTCGCAGTAAACATGGTACGCCTGAACAATGTCATCTCATTGTTAACGTTATTCAATGTGCATTCGAAAAAAGGCAATACTGTTCGGCTGTGTTTTTAGATGTTAAGCAAGCTTTTGATAAGTATCAGTGTTGCCAATGAAGAATTCTGGAACTACACAAGTACACATGTGTAATCACTAATCAATACTGAACGAATCGGAATTATTTTTTCTGTGTTGTAAAGCATTAATTTGAGTTTCACAATACTGGAAAATAATTTCGATTCGTTCAATATCGACTGAAAGAATTAGAAATAAAATTTCTTTCGAATCGAGAAAGTACTTGATCACGACTGCCAGAATTATGCCCCAGTTAAATATCGAAACAAAAAGAATGTTTTGGCTAATGGGTCGAAATTCACAATTAAGTCTTGAGAATAAAGTAATGCTCTTCAAAGTTATCCTTAAACCTGTATTGGACTTATGGAATTCAATTTTGGGAAACTGCAAGCAACTCAAACACTGAAATCAGTGTTCGGAAATAAACAGTACATTATTTAACGTTCGGCTCACACACCCAGGAACGATATCTATTTTTTTAGTGATTGTGTAGACATACACAACCCTTAATACCGTTCATAACTATTTTCAAGAAAGAACCGAACGTTATATAAAGTTCTGTTCTTCGTTAAAAAACAGAACAATTGTAGTGATACTGAAGACAAACATTATATTATAATGTTCTATAATGTTGTTTTCGTGTGTGTATTTTGTTTCTGTAAAAAATTTTTGGTTTTTTTTTACCAGCGAAAAGGGACAAACATTAATGAGCCGAACCGAACACATTGAAGTTTGTGGATTTTCAAAATAAAAACGAACGGAATTAAATGTTCACATCTTTTGTTGAGTTTGATAAAAACAGTAATATTTTTGTGTTCTAAAGATGACTAACAGGGATTTATTATTTACTATTAATTTTTTTAATTTAGTGTTTATTTTCGAAGACTGATTGAAATATTGCAGCGATACCCATCTAAGACATTAAGCATGATCACAAACGCTCCTTGGTATATGTCTTATTACAGCATTCATCAAGATTTACAAATACCCAAAGTTAGAGACGAAATTAAAAGATTTAGTAAAATATACGATGACAGGCTCAGTTATCATAACAATGGATTGGCTATTTTGCCTTATTAGATGACAGTGAGGAAATTGTAAGGTTAAAAATGATCCATGTTTTAGACTTGCCTTTTAGGTAATAAAGAAATCATTTATTGTAAATATGTAAATACTATTTTAAGTACAAATTAACACAAAAATGTATATATCGTTAGCTAAAATGCAAAAAGACGTAACTTACAAAAAATTCCAAGTCGAGTTTTTGATTGATTATTATGAATGCTATAAAACTACATGTCTTGACAAAATTTTACACTTCTGCGATCAAAAATTGCGTTTTTATTAACAAAAACCAAAGGGACGTAACTACAAGTTTTTTGTTTGAAGTATGCAAAACGACGTTATTACACATTTTTATAATAAAATGGGTTTCTTTGAAAATTGGTTGAAGAATTCCATGGACGACTTATCAATGCATGTTTTTCTGACATGTTCATAGTTTTCACTTTACAAAGTTTTTTGCTTCTCCTGTAAAATTATATTTTTGTTAGTTACGTCTTTTTGCATTTTAGCTAACGATATGTATGTTTGTATATTAATTTTTTCAAGTTTGGATATCACTGAACATTAAATGGAAGGTAATGTTTTTAATTTCATGATGTAATTTGCTTAATATTGTTTTATAGATTGCCAATAAATATATACAAAATAAAAAACACAATCGTCACAACATAAAGTGGTACTCGTGTGAACAACTGCCACTACATATTTGGAATTCTTTTTTAACAACGATTATCAAAATTTAAATTCAATCTAAAGTTTACATTATTAAATAAAACATGATTAAAACAAGTAAAAAATAGTATAGCCGGTCAAGCACGACTATTTGATAGCCTAATTTTCAACAGTGCACCCTATTTGAAAACCATGGGCAATCATGGACCCTGCAAAACAAAATTATGTTATGAGGTTAAGATTCAAATAAGAGTTCTTTGTTCTTCTTAAAGCGATTTTTTTTTATGACATAGTAATAATTATAAAAGTTATCGTTGCCAAATTTTATATTCATGACAACATTAATTAGGAAGTTATGCTATTTAAAGTTATTTTCAAGAGTAAAGGTTGTATGGAAGCTATGGTCATACATGAACCGATCCCAAATTTGACAACAAAATTATCTTTAGGCCGTGCAAACCAGAGCTGGGAGTCGCCAAAAAATAGTTCTAACTTCTACTCCAACCGCTGAAATTTGTTTTCCAACTCCGATTCCTAATCTGATATTGATGTTTAATGCATATGATACTGGTCCTCATTTGACTTTAAGCTCTTTTTTCAATTCATTACCTTTTAAATGGTTAAATATTGCAAGAAAATTATTCTGTAAAAATTTCAAATCGATATTTTAAATATTGCATTCCCAATAATAATATTTTTTTTAAATATACAAAATTTTTGGAAATCCCAGCAAGGTTTTGTTTTGTTTTTTTTTAATGAATCTGTAACGAAATTTTGAATAAGTATCCAAATCTTAACCCTCTGCGACTGACGTGATATAGTTATCACAATTCTAATGACGTGGTAGACTGCCAGCCACCATTTCCGTGGCTAATATTTTCCAAGTTCCGTTTTGTAAACCTAATAAAACCATTTTTGTTTATTATTTATGAGTATAAGTTATTATTTATATAGTTATTTTTCTAATTCAAAGCGAAAATTCGTGTTGAATGTTATTTATCGGCATGGCATAAATTTTCAGTAAAAAACTTAGACCTTAACTAGAACAAAAAAAAAAAAATTAAAAAATAAATTTTTTTGAACAAATATTTTTTATTTTTAGTTATTTAGATTTAAATTTATCATTTGGTAACAAAAAAAAAAAAAAATAAATTCGGTGGTTAAAAAAAAAATCGTAAACATTTCAATTGGCACATCAAAGCCCATAACTTAAACAAAAAATTTCGCATTCCATAATTAATATAGCAAAATTTTAGATTTGGCTGATTTGCACTTAAGTTAATAAGTCATAAGACTTGAGATCATATATATACATACATATATAGAACAGTGAGGATCTTGAGATGTGTTTAAATGCTCCATAACAAAAAAAAAAAAAAAAAAAAAAAAAAAAAATTTTACAGACACTAAGAAAATAAAATATTTTACTGACATGTTGTCCAGCAGACACTGATAGAATTATGCTTCATAAATCTAATGAATCAATTTCATTAAATTTGTTTTTATTAATCCAATGAAAAATTTCCTTGCGGGAATGCAATTTTACAAATATAATGAAACAATTTCATTAACACTATGAAATTGAGTTTCGTAATTTCGTTAACATTTTTCATTAAATAAACGACAACTTAATATCTCTTTCAAAAGAAAAATTCAACTTATTGTTAAACATAATTTCAATAGTTTTTTTATGATTCAAATAAACTATTAATTAAAATATTTAAATATTTTTAAGTAAATGCAAAAAAGGAATCTTTTGTAACTTCATATATTCCATGATAAATTTCACTAAATCAATAAAAACAAGATAAAATTCTTTAACTTCAAAATAGTTATAACTTAAAAATTGTCTTCCTATAACTGTTGTAAAAACGGGGTACGCAGTTGTTGCGCATCAGTTGCGCATTTGTAAAGTTGAATGTTCGTAAATGCATCACTTGTAAGAAACTTGGCATTACTTTCATGCGTCAAACGTTTTTTACGCAGTGATGCCGCAGCTCTGCTTCAAATGTCGTCAATTATTGCATCAGTCAATTTTCTGATGCAATAACTTTAAACAAAAGAAATCGGTATATTTTTCTTTTTTGGTGCTTTTTCTTGTAATTTATAAAAAAACTATCACTTTTTGGTTCATTATTTTCAATAAATTTTGCCATCGCTAATTTCGATAAAAATTTTTTATTATCTTTTTAAAGTTTTATAAACGATCATAACTTTAAAAATTTAGCGCGTGTTCAAAAATTCAAACTTTGCTTAGCTGTTGTGCAGTAAAAAAGCATCAGCATCACAAGCGCAACTGGTGATCACGCATCAGCAACAAAATTTTGCATCACTGCAGCAGTGATGCTCAGTTTTGATGCATTTACGAACGTACCCACGTTTTTATAATTAGATTTTTAGCGGTAGACATGAAAATATATGAAAAAATTCGAAATTTTAATTTTAATTTCATTTTAAAAATTTCATTACGATAACGAAATGCTTTTTTGAGCTAAATGTAACGCGAAAGAAAAAACAAGATCACAAAATTCTCACATTCTTTTTTCTTTAATTGTTAATTTAAATACACAAAATTTACGCAGTAGTAAAAGCCAGAAAAAAGGAAAGAAGGCAGATTAAGATCGTCGCGGGCTGGAACATGAATTTAGTACGATTTACTTAAAGGTATGAAAGTAGAACATAACATGATGTAAACGAAATATAAAAACGAAATAAAATTAATAAAACTTGATGATTGGAAACAGGAAAAAAAAAATGAAAATCACAACAACTCAAAACGCACATTGAAAAAATGGATAAAATAAATTAAAAATTTCATTAAAATATAAAAACTTTTATATTAAAATAATAAAAAAATTTCTTTAAACGTTTGACATTAAAATAATGCATTATTTTCATTGATTTTATGAAACATTTCATTAACGAGGGGCTAATGTCACATTCTTCATTAATCCAATGAAGGGTTACATAGGTTGAATTTTAATGTAATTTTTCATTGGATTAATGTCAAAATCCATTGGATCTGTGAAGAAAATTCTTTCAGTGTAACACTATTGGAGTATATAACCATATTCGTTAAAAAAAATTGTTTAAAAATTAAAGCTATGTTCGCATTATGTGTATTTGTCATATGGAATCTCACTTTTCTACTTACATATGATTACGTGTGTATGTCAAAGTTTTAGTTTTACATAAGGTTTGTAATTTACATGTTCGCATATTGGTACATACATATGTAACGTACATTTGTCATAACCAATATTCAATAATAAATTATAATACATATGGGTAATTCCAAAGTGTTGAACGTGACAGTCGTACGCATCAAAAATGCAATAACATTTTAAGCAAAAAATATTTTTACGTTTTCTTAACCCTTAAATTATAGCACTAAGAAAGCACTGTTATCTATGCTAAAGTTTATGGAGGGTGCGATTCTAGGTCAAAGATAATGGCAAAAGAAGTAGCGGTTCGAACGTGAAAAAAAGAGAAGTAGTTTTTGTGGCCATGTATAAAAAGGCGTAATTCAACGAAAGCTGGCACAATTTTTTAGTCAAACTACTTTCAGAATTTAACGTAGCAATGTAACATTAAAATGTCTTGGTTTGATTCTAAAATCTTCTGGATTTTCTTTTTTTTAAGCCTAAAATCTGGGTCGATACGTGACATTTCGAACATGAAATTTTTTCCATAATAATTTAACTGAATAATGATTAAAATAAAAATTTACCGTTAATCCGAATAACATATTTCTCTATGAACTCTTCCTTTGATTACAGGCCATGTAAGAAAATTTTTTTGGAATAATTTTTATCAAATATCACCTCTTTTAAGAAAGATAACTATTATAGAAAATATACAATAAAACATTCTCACATATAAGAAATTACGTTTGCACAAATTTGCAGTCTGTTTGTTCATCTAAGTGAACAAATTTATGGGTTAATTTATAAAATTAGTAAAATCTAAATATTTCTATATAACAATATCGTAAAATAATCAGTTTTTAATAACTTTTAAATTTTCGGTCACGGTGGACCTTTTAACGGAAATGCCCATATCTCAGCTATTTTATAATTAACTAGAATTTAACCTGCTACCATCTCCCTTTCACTCAGGACCTTGCACCTATGATTTTATTGTTCTAAGTTGAAAACCTATTATAAAGAAAATTAAAAAAGTACCAGATGTGAAACGAACTAAAATAATTTTCTTCGCAATACCAATGAATTTTGACATTGACCCTATGAAAAATTGCATTAAAAAGGAACCTATGCAGCGCTTCGTTGGATCAATGAAACCTGATTCATAAAATATATTTAATGAAACATTACATTAGATCTATGAATATTATTCATTGAGTGAATACTTTCATTAAAGTAAAAAAAAAATTTTTTATTTCTTTCTTTTTAATTTTTTTTATTTTATTTTTTATTTTTTTTTCTGTCTCTGGCAAGATTGGATCGCGCAACCTCAATGCTGATAGACTAGCTCACTACCAGCTAGCCTATCGGTGCAGTGTATTTTTTGGATAAAAAAAACTATGTTTTTATTCAATTAAGAGCGTAAATATGAGATTAAATTGTCCATAACAACAATAACAACGTTGATTGAAAGTTTTTGTTTACTATAATGACATTTTTCAGTGTCATAATAAAAATTTTAACATATTGAAATATGTTGCTTTAATAAAAAAATTTTTGATTTCATAAATTTAATGGCATATTACATTAGATGTATGAAATAATGAAATCTTACATTTTTTGATTAACAATTAAAATTTTTTTTAAGAAAACTATAATTTTGTATTAATTTATGAATATAGTTATGTTTGTGTATTGTTTTTTTATGTTCCCAATTAAAATTTTTTGTTTAACTTGGACAAACTTAAGTTTTCATATACGTAGTTTGGACTTAACTGCCTTTTGTTTACGTGCACTTTTGACTTAAATGCACAAAATTTATAATTTTTGGAATTATTCTTTATAATTCCATACAAATTCCTTTTTTAAGTGCACTTTCTATACCTGCACATTTAAGATAAATGCGCAAAATTTTTGGCATTTTAAAATTATTTTCATACAAAAAATCAAAGTTAGCTGCACTTTGACTTAACTGCCCAAAATACATATTTTCTGGAATTATTCTTCAATATTTTTTAAGTGCATTTTGTATACCTGCACATTTTTCATATTTTTGGGCAGCTTTAAAATCAAAGTTAGCTGCACAAATAAAAATATATGGTGGCCACTTTTTCACATAAATATCCAATTTAAGCTGTTTATGAAAATATAAATTGCAATTATTTTGTTTTTTTTTCCATAAATTTTTATGTTCTTTGTGAATTCTCATTGTTTTTGTTAATGTTTCTTTTATATTAAATAAACATATATACATGTATAAAATGATCTGTTATTTCCCAGCTAGCATAGGCTGTTTGTTAGACGAATATGTTTAATATACAACTCCTAGAAGAATCTTCTGATGATTATCTCTTTAATTTATTATTTTTTAATTATTTTTTGACACGCTCGTCTTTAAATCTTGGAATGAACCTTTCGGGACTTTTTGTAAGAGTCGTATAAGAATTACTGAGCTACCAAAATAAAACGTTTTTGAAGTATGAAAATGCTATTGCCAATACAATTTTAATAAAACAAACCGGCCTAAGGATCTGGAAAAAAGGATTTTCCGACAGGATGGTGTTGATTTCGCGACCTTAAGGTTTATTTTATAAAAATTGTATGGAAATTAGAAGTTTTGGCATAAATAATACGCTTGATGCCCTTATTTTTCGGCTGAGTATTTCACGAGTTGTAAAATAATACTTACATGAGTCTCATACGACTCTTGGCATGCTTTTGAAAGGCCCGTTAGATAATCTCTACATACATCATAAACGATTCCCTTTACGATTAATATGTCAGAATCTCTCATAGGAATCAGCACGTGTAACAGTTTCTCCCGTGCGAGGAATTGTCTACAATCAGGGATGATAAATGAGAAAGCCAATATCGTACCAACGAGCTTTAGAAATTGTACTTTTTCGGTCCCAATAGTACTAAACCTTTTTTTTATTTTTAAAAAGAAATATTAAATACAACAAAAGGTACTTAAAATTTATTTGTTCATTAATTACACTGGTTTACAGCCAAAAAATACCAAGAACGCCACATGCCTAGATAAGTTAATTGGGACCTCCTGAACACGAAAACCGCTGTAATTTTTTTCCCAAGTACCGTTTTTTAGATAACGGTACTTTTGTGTTTTTCGGTGTATGGTCCCACTCAAACCCTTGTGAAGCCCAACCAAAAAGTCCGATCGAAATAAATTTCATATCGTTGGAAAGGTAATTGAATGCCTGATATGCTGAAAATTTTTATCTGATAAGAAATGGTTTAAAATTTGCCAATTTTTTACTTTTTTTAAAAATTTTTCATTTTTATTTAATTTTTTTCTACGTTATATTAAATATCTGGAATGTTTTATTTTTTAGCCAAATAGTTTATTTAATTACCAAAATAAAGTTTGTATTAAGGATTTTGTGGAACGATAATATTTTCATACTCAACAAATGCAAAAAAAAATCATGAATAAAATTGATACGATAACTAGCACATGAAAAATCTGAAATGTTTTATTTTTTAACCAAACATTTTTTTATCAGATAAAAATGTTCAGCATATCGACGGAAAAGGCATTCAATTACCTTTCCAACGATATGCCATTTATTTCGATTGGACTTTTTCGTTGGGCTCCACAAGGGTTTGAGTGGGACCATACACCGAAAAACACAAAAGTACCGTTATCTAAAAAACGGTACTTAGGAAAAAAAATTACAGCGGTTTTCGTGTTCAGGAGGTCCCAATTAACTTATCTAGGCATGTGGCGTTCTTGGTACTTTTCCAAATTAAAAATTTGTAAAGCAGTGTTATACATAATAATAAGGTGGGTAAAATTTTTTCGCGTCAAAAGCACATCGCGATTCTTGTTCTATAAGTCATTCCAAGAAACTTTGCCAAAGAAACCATAGGCCCCGGGTTTTTCAAAATAGTTAGATTTTCCAAAATATTCCAGAAAAGAGGCAAACAAATTGTACTTTGATCTAGCCAGACCTGTATCATGCGGTTTTTAGAGTCGAGAAATCCATTAATTTTTTTTTTATTGCCGCCAGAGAACGTTTTCATACACTTTTTAGAATTTTTCGTCTTTTTTCGTGGAAAATTGACGAATATTTCTCAAAATGCAATCTCGAATTTTATACGAAAGCGTTTTAAGCCTTCTAAAAATATGTTCATACGAATTGCATTTCCAAATATATTGTGTTTACAATTTTCAATTTGTACTGCAGAAACAGAAAAGGAGTAGAAAGTCCGAAAATAATAAAATTTAATTTAGCGCTTGTAAAATCTCCTTAAAAATAATTCGGAGTAAAATAATGGAGTTGGCTTCCACTATTCCAAAATTCTTTTGATTGCTTCTTGACGTAACAACAAACTTGTTGAAGAATATTTGAAAATATAATTGAGAGGAATTCGTCTCTTCTAGTATGTAGAACTTTTGCAGAAGTGGTTTCCTATATCTTTTAAAAACTTGTCAATATCATTTGAAAACGCTTATATGCTGCCACTGATACTAAACTTAGAATGTGGCATAAGCTATCGTTCAATCAACAAGTGCAAAACTCTATTCACAGTAGCGGAGTTAAGTGTTTGGTGCAAATGGTCTTGTAAAAGAGCAAATGCGAAATATCATAGCTGTTTTGTTAAATCCAACAATAAATTCATTTGACAGTAAACACGAATTGCCATTGTATATCAATTATAAATATGTAGGTTTGAAAAATTTGGAAATAGTACCAAATGAGTCACGGGAGTACCAGCGTACTTTTTAGTTTTGAAAACTACTGTATCCAATGAAAATTTTTAACGTAATTACGAAATCCAAAGAAGCGATTTAACGAAAATACTTCATTATAACTATGAAATTCCATTTAGACAATGAAAATTCAGTGAGGTTAGGTAAAAGAAGGAGAGTTATTTTATTTCCCGTACACGAAAAGAAGAAATTCCCAAATCAAAAAATTATTTCATGATTTTAACTTATTTTGTTTGTAAGTAGTAAAAAGACACATTTTCTCATGATCAAAAAATTCACGTTTTTGGTATGGGATTAAAAGCTGCTTTTAACAAGAAATACAACAAAAATTAACTTGTTTTTATTAAAAATAGCAAACAAAGATATTTCTGAAATCAAGCTGCATTTTTTTAATATAAATCAAGTTTTCTTGATTTTTAAATTCAATCGAATTTCTTGCGTCAATAAACAAATGCTAGGGATTTCTTTAAATATTTCGGAAAAAGCTCAAGAAACTTTATTTAATTAAATTAATTTTTATTTGAATCGACATGTTAAGCAACTGAATAAAAAGTTTCTTATCTTTACACGTTTTTAATTAATAAATGCAGGCTTTTCTTCGTATTTTGTAATATATTAAGGGATATAATTTCACCAATTTATTTAAATAGCAATTTATGCTTAAATTTCGTTTTCAATGTTAAATAAAAATAAAATTATATGAAAAACTATATATAAAATTGAAAAATGATAATTACAGCAAATTTCGAACCACCAGTACCACTGGTTAACGGATTGATGTTTGACTGTTGGCTGGCAGGCACCGCAGTGGTGCAGAGGTTAGAACTCAAGGAATTCTGATGAAAGAATGTGGTGATTCTTGAAACATGTAATTTCAACCCAGGTTCGAGCCCCAGCTCAGCCAAGAAAATTATCAATAAATTTTAATAAAAATTTCATGTTGTAAAAATTCCTTATTTCAATAAAAATTAAGTTTGAGTTCATCTAAAAATATCAAAAATTATGAATTGATATTTATTTAAATAGAATTGGTGAAATTGGCCATAAGCAACGAAAACTGGATAGAATTAATACAATTTTCTTTTTAGCTGTATTTAAGTAAATTCTAGTTCGCTTTAAGTCATAAGTTTTTGCTTAAATCAAGCCACACATAGTATGTTTATATCGTCGCAGGAATTAAAGAACGCTGTAACTGACAAAACATAAAATGTTCAGCTGAGCCAAAAAAAACACCTGTATGAAAGAAAGTAGAAAAAAATTCATATCACAAAAACTATACAACTTAGGAACATGATTTTAAAAATGTATTTTTATTTTTTCTCACTTTATATATTGGCTGTAAACATTTCCCCTCAAGTCTATTATTCTTGGTGATTCTGCGTTTTATAGCAAACGATTTTTTTTTTTTTTGGCGTAGGTGAATTTTTTTTTCATCATACAAATATGAGATGCAAAAAAACGTATTTTCGATTTTTTGTCAGTTACAGCGTTCTTTAATTCCTGCGACGATATTAAAATATGTTTGGCTTGAACGAGAATGTTGCAAAATTTTCTTAGTTCTGGCCATATTTTCTGGTGATTTAGTAAATAATTTTTTCGTGTATTTCACCCTCTTTTTTATTTTTTCTTCCCATTGAAGTATCAAAAAATTAATTATTTTAGTGGGAGCACAGGGAGTAGTTATATGTCAAAGAATAGAGAAATATATTTTGTTGAGAAAGAAGTTACAGTTTTGACCCCTTAATTTTCAAACAATTAATTTTTGTGGATTAACAAAAATGTTTCAAAATACAGGTTTTACCCGTTTACTCCTAAAAAAAAGCCGAATATCAAAAAGTACCAGATACCTGTCCGCTTATTTTTTTAATGAACAACAATAATTGTATCTCTTTTAGGATCTCTTTAGTTTATGAGATATGAGTTTAGCGAATTTACTTGTTTTTACCCTTTAACTCCCTAGACATAACAGTTTCCAAAAATTCCATATTGCTTAGCATTCACACATATGTATGTATAAGTAGTTTCTTGAGAGTCGCAATACACTAACAGCCGTATTCATAATACAAATTTGGCATAAAGTTAGCAAAGAGATTATTCATAATACACTAACCAAACTCTGGCTAACGATTTGCTAAACTTTGTTAACGAGCTGCCAAACGTTTGCCAACTTGTGGAAAACAGCCGTTTAATGTCAAACAATTTTGTTGGTTTTTTTTAATTGACTGTTTTTTTTTTTTTAATTTACTGTCTTTTACTTAATTTATTTTAATTTTAAAATTTTTTTATGTGAAAGGAAAAACAAAAAAAAAAAGGAAAAAAAATGACAAATTCAGCGATGATTAATGCAAAACGTGTTGCATTTTTGAGTAATACAATGTGGCATCATACAAATTCAGAGTTGATTTATTAAAAGTTGGCAGATGGAGAAAAGTTCGTTATGAATTAACTGTGTGCCAACAAGCTGCTAAGCTTAATCGGCATTCTAGTTAGCCGCTCGTTGTACGTAGTGTACAAACTGTGGCTAACTTTTTGTTATGAATACGGCTGTAAATTTTTTTCCCTAATACGCACATACACGATTTTTGTGCTTTTGGGCAATCGACAGTTTATTCGATTTTTCGTTAATAATTCGTATACTCTTCTTGCAAGAAAGAACTTTTACGTTTAAACCACAGGTTAGTGAATTGATTTATCGAAAGAACAACATCCGGTCCATATTTCAACTGTTTAGCTTCAAGCGTTTAGACTGGGCGATGGTGAATCTACCAGTGACGTGGCAATTAAACTTTAAATTTAAAATTAAATATTTTGTTTTGCCTTAGAAATATTTTTATTGTTAACGAAGGGGTTTTTTTTAAACTTGTATTATTGATTAAATCCGAATAATTTTTTTTTCTCTATTAAATAAAAAAAATACAATTTATGATTTGAAACTGACAGAAGCTAAATTGTTTGGAACCAACCATAACTCCGTCATGGTCATGGTAAACTTCGATTTTATTCTGATTTTTTTAACAAAAATGTTTAGTTAAGTGCCAGCTGATAGAAAAAGTACTACTGTGAATAAACTAAATCACAATAGAACAATTTTTTTTATCGAATGAGCGCCATCATACCAAATGAAAATATGTTCGATCAGCCAATTCGACTGCTGTCGAAAGTCGAATTTCATAATAGGCACTTTAAATATAATTTGAATTAAAGGCTGACTTCCTAGACGTCAATTGCTTTGTACTCTAACAAGATGTAGTATTTAATAACGCCGCAGTAAAAGCAATAAGTTTGTTCTATATTTAATTTAATCTAAATATTATTAAAGATTTCTATTTTTATACCTAAAGCCTGGTACTCTGTTCAACATTTCACGTGAAATGCTGTCAAAATGCATATGAAAAAAACTTGTGCGGAATAATCATGAAATAATGTTGATGGAGTTGTACTCTGTTTATTTTGTGAAAAAGTACCGAAATGTTTCTGGCAACATTTTTTTTACAACTGCGAAATAATGTAAGCTGCCTTTATTTCACGTGGAATTTTAAGCAAAAGCAAAAAAGTATGAACTTAATATTTAAAAAAGAAATAAAAAATTAAAATAACACAATCGGTAACAGTTTTTTAGCCGTATTTACTTTCTTTATTAAATTTTTTATTAAAAAAAAATAATTTTAGTAAAATACATGTGGCGTTTGTTTACATACATGAAACAATGTAGCATACTTTGAAGGAATAAAAACGTCAAATTATACAAACTCGCACGATTGGTAACATTGATAAATGCCAAAATTTTCGTGTGGAATAATCAATGTTGCTCAACATTTTTCACAAATTTGAACAGAGTACTAGGCTTTACGTAAGTAATTGTGAAGAGGGTATACAAATTTTTTTTTGGTATTCCGTGTAAAACTTTTTTAATATTTATCTAAGAGCGACATAATTGTATCATGATGGTCATCCCAGACTCTTTTATTCGTAATAAATTACTTACACTCTCAGAATTTTTCAATAATGCTGAAAACTATTTCCTGTATTTGCAAATGAAAACCTCTCAAATTCCAGTAAGATGCGTCATCATTTTCTTTGAACAAAGACATTTTTTGGTGTTCTTTTTATGCACTCAAAACTGCTATTTAATGTTAAAAAACTTGTTTAAAAATTTCCCCCTTAAAATTTCTGGTAAATATACATATGTATGTATTGTTAAATTTCTAACAAAAAATATTTCAAGCAATCACTTTAAAACACCTTATTTAAAACTTGCATTAATTAGTTAATTATTATTATTTTATTATATTTACAAAATTAACAATGTTTTTATTGCGGAATTTTCTAAACACTCTACTAATTTTTCAATGTTTGGTGTTAAATCTTTCCTTTCTATCGTTACCAGCTCACGATTATCTTGGAACATATACAACCTTTTTGATTTATAAGATCGGTTACCACGACCTGGACAATTACAAATACCAGGAAGCCCTGGAGTTCCATCACGTCCTGCAGGTCCTGTAGCTCCTGCAGGTCCTTGAGGTCCAGTATTACCAGCTGGCCCCGTATTACCGCTAGGACCAGTAGGCCCTGCTGGACCCGTATTACCTATAGGACCCGTAGCACCATCTCTTCCAGGCGAACCTGTAGCACCTGGAGGACCAACAAGACCGGGTGGACCAGGTTGCCCATCAGTACCGGGATTACCAAGGGGACCGGCTGGACCCGGAGCTCCAACAGTACCATCTGTTCCGGGAGAACCGCCCATACCCGTAGGGCCTGGAGGACCTGCAGGACCAGTTGGTCCGGGGAAACCTGGATTACCCGTAGGACCGTTAGGACCGTCAATACCAGGTTGCCCCTTAATGCCGGGTTCACCCACAGGACCCGTAGCACCATCAGTACCAGGTATTCCATTATTACCAGGAAAGCCCGGAGGCCTGCAGGTCCAGGAATTCCAGGAACACCGTTTACACCCGGAGATCCGGCGCGACCTTCGGGACCAGGTAATCCGCTTGGACCTTGGTCACCCTGAGGACCCGTAGGTCCTTCAGTACCAGGATACCCGATAGCACCCTGAGGACCTGTTGTACCTATTTCACCGCGCTGACCAGGATCGCCTTTAGTACCCTGAATGCCTTGGGGACCAGGAGGGCCTGGTGGACAGCCGCACTTTTGAAACATAGCCTGAATAAAGCATCGCAAACCTGTATGAAATTTTTTTTAACAATTGAACAAAATTATTTCTTAAAAACTATAAAATAAAGAGAAAACTTACCCAATAAAAAAATACACAAGAGTTTCATATTTTGAGACAGCTGCTATTTTTAGAAAAAGTAGTGTGAAACATTCTCTTCACAATATCTGAAGCAATCTAAATTCTTTAACTAAATGTAACCTGGTTTTATACAAAAATTTGGCAAGATTATTATTGCCGTTAGAACAAATAACGAAATATATAGAAGTTCTGTTCATACACACAATGGAAAACGAGATTCAGGGAAAAGGTTGTGTTGCAAGGCGAATTTATTACAGGTGGTCTTAAAAGCCCTGCTGATATTAGCTAAAATCACTGTTGGATGTCAAGATTTTGTTTATTCTCTTTTATTATCTTTGTTTCTGTTTTGTTTTATTTCTGTCTATGACATTGTACAATGATTTTACAAAAACAAATTGCATGTGGTTTTTGTACGAGTTGTACTTGTTGTAGTACCGAAATTACCTGGGATGAATGCGCCTTGGTTGTAAAGTATTGTCTTTCAAAATACCTACTTAATAGATATGAATCATTAGATTGAAATTTATGTTGGAAAACGACAGTAGTATTGAATCTTAGTTATTATAAAGTACCATTACCCGTCCCGCTTTGCTGGACCTGATTAACTGTATATGGCATTGGTGCATTGAAAAGCGATTTAATATAATTTTTAGCATTTCATAGAGTTTAACTGCAATAATAATTTGGATAAACGAATTAGGGAAAATGTTACCTCCCGATACCATTCCGCCTTTTTTTAAATTAATTTCTACTTAACTAAAGCCTAATAAAGATTAAACCTGTGTTCAAAAGCATAGCTTTAGTACTTCGTGTTGGCCAGGCGCGGATTCAGGGGGGGGAATAAGGAAATTTCCCCCCCGTAAATTATAAAAATATGTTTTGTTAATTTCGATAATACAAGAATTATTAAATTTAAAATATTTTAATGAATACAGGCATAAATACATAAAATAAGCAACTGTATAACAAAAATGTAAAGCTATTTTTTTGGGTTTAATGAAATAAATTTTAAGTTTAATGTGCGAGTTGATTTACATAATGGAAAAATATCTTGTGCAACTTTAATACCTCGTTCCGCGCATAAATTACTTCGCTGCTGAAAATTATCACTCTTTCATATATCCGCCAAACAAATCATCTATCACAACATCTATCATTTGCCACTAAAATTTAGTTTATTAAAAAAACCGCGAAAAGAGTCGCGATTTTTTTTGCACCCTTCTTCCGTACAAATGGTAAAATCTTGTTATATCCATGAAATAACCAGAAAAAACTCAAAATTTTGTAATTAAATGTTAATTTTGTATAGTAAGGAGAAAAATTGAAATTCAAAACTTTATCGCGTTTGGTGCAGAAACTTTCTTCACGATCGCGAAAAAGTAATACATCATTTCTTAATATTTTTTCACGGTCTATACGGCTTGGCGATGAAGAATTTGATATTCGCAAAAATTGCAAAAAGTACTAACCCTAATAGACATATTGTTTTTAATAAACTTTTAAAAACTAATTTTTTACTTTTTTGTATCATAGAAAATTTCCCCCTCCTAAGGCTCAAGCTGGATCCGCGCCTGGTGTTGGCAGACTTAATAAATTCTTGAAAAGATTAAAAGCTTTTATAGATAATCAGCAGGGCAAGTTTTATTGTTTTTTGCCTGAAAAATAAGCATTTGCATATTTTTCCCAAAAGAAAATGCTTTGCATATTATGCAAGTTGGCAACCATTTTCATTAACATGAATGGTTATCAGTCATAGAAGAAGTTAAAGTAAGGCCCGTTTTCACAACTTACCGATAGCTAAAGGTAGGATTTTATCGGACGTATAAAAAGTGTTCCATTATTACAACTTTACTTTAACCTACCAGGTAGGTTGAACCTTAATCTACTTTATCGCTCACTTGAGGTTAAAGTAAAGTTTTAATAATGGAACACTTTTTATAAGGCCGGTTAAAGTCTACTTTTAGCTATCGGTAAGTTGTGAAAACGGGCCTAAAAGTTCCAAATATTAAGAAGTTTTTAATCGAAATGGTGAGGCCAAACTATGCAAGAGCTAGCTTAAGCTATTGTCGAAAATTAATGAATGCATTTAAAAAAATACAAAATTAAATAACATCTGTTTATGTATGGAATGTGCTTAATCAAATAACACTTTCGTTAAACTAAACAAAAAGTTTCCTTACGTTCAATATGGTTTCCCATATGTGATTCACAGTTACTTAAGCCAGCTCATAAACATAATGGTTGTGCCTTTGGTCTTCAAACATAGACCAAGATATATATTTTAATTAAAGCGAAACCGAGAATTAAACCGACACACTCTCTCTTAATGAACTAATATTATTTTAGTATGCGCTAGTAACATCGAATTGATATAGAACGTATATTTTCAATATGTTCCACGGTTTTGTGCGACAATTGAAGATCATTTTAATTTAAAAACTTTAAAAAAACAGATACATATATTTTGGTTTAAGCATTTGTCCAAATAAAACTAATTATGAATTACAAAAGGGAACAAGGTTTTTGTTGATTAATCTGTTTTCATAGATATCGTTGAAGTTTTGAAAAAAATAACAATTTAAAACAAGTTAGAGTGCTATATTCGGCTGTGCCGAATCTTTGATACCCTCCACCGACAGTTCGAATGTTTAAGGAGTAATATCTGAATGATGTTATTATTATCTTAAACTGTGACGATTTGTTATTTATTATGGTTTTAGGCGACTAAACTGTTTTCCGGTAGTAGGGTTTATATGGGGCCTAGGGTAAATTATGGACCGATCATCACGAAATTTCACAGCATCATTTCTAGTCCTTTAAAACTGTGACGTACCAATTTCTGTTATGATAGCATTATTTTTTACGGTTTTAGGCGTACTAAACTGTTTTCCGGTAGTAGGGTTTATATGGGGCCAAAGGTAAATTATGGACCGATCGTCACGAAATTTCACAGTGTTATTTCTAGTCCTAAAATTTTGTTACGCTAGCGTAGTTTTTTACGGTTTTAGGCGTACTAAACTGTTTTCCGGGAGTAGTGTTTATATGGGGCTTAGGGTAAATTATGGTCGGATCTTCACGTAATTTAGCAGCGTGATTTCCAGTCAAATGGAACAAATCTTTGCAAAATATTATCTCATTCCGTGCCTTGTTACAGCATTTATGTTATTTTTTGTAACAAAATTATCAATTTTTTTAGGTGGTGGTTTCACATTTTGATTCATAGCTCTGGTCCTACTGAACCGATTTTGCTGGATTTCAATGCCAAACTGCTTAGGATAACTACAAGCAATTTGGCACCAAGTTTGTTCATATCTTTTGAGTTGTTCGAAAGTGAGCGTGTTTTCAACAGACGGACAGACAGACGGACATGGCTAAATCGACTTAGAATTACTCAAGGACCCAGAATATATATACTTTATGAGGTCTGAGAAGAATAATAAAAAAGTTTCACACGGAATGACAAACTTAATATACCCTCTTCACAACTAATTGTGGTGGAGGGTATAAAAATATAAAATTTAGCACATTTAAACGAAACTTTGTTAAATAATTTTTTGACTCCCAAGAAAAACTTTGATAACAAATATGCATGTGGCAGTGTAAATAAAACTGAACTGGCAAACTAAAATTTAGTAATTTGGGTTTACCCACTTACAACTACATTTAGAGTTGACAAAAAATAAGCCAATTGTAGTCGGGACTATAAGAAAAGATAAATTCACATGGCCAGCTGGGCACATGGCGTTTTAACATAATTCGGGTACGCTGAATCCAATGGTGCTGACCGTTTTTTTTAAGGTTAGCTCTTGTTTTCGAGATATGCCGTTATTTCGAAAATGGAGGAGGTTGCACAACATATATTCGCGTTACTCAAAAACGGTTTAGTTTATTGAAGTTACTAAAAAAAACGAAATTCCGCAATTAAATTTCCTTTAAGAAAAGTAAAACTTTTTTCAACATGAGCAGTCGTTTTAGAAACATATTTTTTTTTTTTTTTTTTTTTTGGAAAAAAAATAATTTTTTAGCAAAATTTCGAAATTTGTGTTTTTTAAAAATTCATAAAAAATTGGAAAATGTATGTAGGCTTCTAATTTTTTGCAGAGATAGAAAAAAGCTGTAAACAAAACAAGATATAAATGATGAAAATCTTTTTACAACTTTTGATTTTATTCACAAAAGTCGACAAATTTTAATTAATTTAAGAATTTCATAAAACGCTATATTTGTATGGGATCCCCCCTAAAAAGTGGTAATAAGGGGAAAGTATGTTTCGAGAAAATAAAGAAAAAAAACTAAATGAGGTCGGTCATATATTTTATCCCACTAGGGGCAACTCCTGGGCATTTATGGGGCTTTTTCTTCAATATATCTCTAGTCTGCATTGAACATTTTGTATGGGAGCCCCCTTAAGGAATGGAGATAGCGCGTAAGTATGTTAGAAATAAATTATTGAGATGAAAAATAGTGGGGTTGGTCATACATTTGACCCATCTACGGGCATCCTACGCACGGCAGGGGCCAAATTTATGAATTTTATAAAACCGCCATATGTGTATGGTTGAAATTCTTACATTTAGCCGGTGCAGCGCGTAGGAAGGTCCTAGCTACATTTTCCAATTTTTTATGAATTTTGAAAAAACAAAAATTTCGTAATTTTGATAAAAAAAAAAAATTATATTATTATAAACGACTGCTCATATTTAAAAAAGTTTTACTTTTCTTAAAGGAAATCTTATTGCGGAATTTCGGTTCTTTTGAGTAAATTTCAATAAACTCAACCGTATTTGAGTTACGCGAATATATGTTGTGCAACCTCCTCCATCTTCGAAATAACGGTATATCTCGAAAACAAGAGATAACCTAAAAAAAACGGTAAGCATGATTGGATTCAGCGTACCCGAATTATCAGGGGTGTCATGGAAATCGAAAACGTATAACGAAAGAATTTTAAGAGTCGTTTTTCAACAAGATTTCTGTAATAAAAAATTTTATGACAATTATTATACGAATAATGCTCTATTAAACAGAATTTTTTAACAAAAATTGTAAAAATTAGAATAAAAGTTGAATAAAAAGAACTGCAAAAATCTTTCGTTTTACGTTTTCGATTTCCATGACACCCCTGTATGTTAAAACACCATGTGCCCGGCTTGTCTTTTTTTTTAACAAGTATAGGTAAGTTTTCCAAGAAAACGTGCTCAGCCGGTGTCATCTTATTTAAAGTACATACATAGTCGTAATAAATGAACAAAGAATACATTTAAATAAAATAAAAATATGACACTAGACATTGTCGTTATTCTAACTAACGACAGATCTACCTGAATTTCAGATACCATAAAAAGAGAGTGCAAAATGTTACCTGCAATTCTTCAATAAGGGTTTGAACAATACTGAAACTTTTGTTTAATTATAGGGAGCAACGAAGTTCAGTTGCTTGAAAACAGGCAACGCCGCTGATGAAAATACTGAGTGATTTTTTAAGAGCTATAGGAAAGTTAAGCGTGCAGTGTGGCATGTGGCATGTGGCACCATCTTGTTGAAACCACATGTCATACAAGTCAAGCTCTTGCATTTTGGGCAAAAAAAAGTTGGATATCATCTCACGGTAGCGCTCACCATTCACAGTTCCGTTACGATTCGCATCATCTTTGAAGAAGTACGGTCCAATGATGCCACCAGCCCATAAACCGCACAAAACTCTGACTTTTTCCGGATGCATTGGTAGCTCTTGCAATGCTTCTGGCTGATCTTCACTCCAAAATCGACAATTCTGCTTATTAATGTACCCATTGAGCCAAAAATGAGCTTCGTCGCTGAACACAAGAACCGCGCGATGAACTTTCTTAACAGAGCACGCATTTTGATAATAAAGGTCAATAATTTGCAAGCGTTGTTCGTTTGTAAGACGATTCATGGTTAAATTATAGACCAAACTGAAGATGTTTGACATTGAAACAAAACACGAAACGTGCGACAGCTGTTGCCAAAAAGATAATAGCTAAAAAATCACCCGATATAAAATATACTTAATTCTTTTTTATATTTTACCGTAAGCGGTGTTGCCTCTTTTCGGCTGCTGGTAATACAACTTCAGTTTTATTCCTATCCCTAATCGACCTTTAAGGCTAGATAACACTATTATACTTTGTATTATTACATGTCAAAAACTCAAGTAATATGACAAAGCGTGATAGTGTGAATGCAATGTGTCACGAAAATGACAAGTATTACGAGAAATGTTTGACATCCCATACGACTTCAGTTTTTGAAAAATTTCTAAACAATAATACCTTTCATTAGATCAGGGTTGCATTTAATTTCATGTGTGAGTGTTTATACTTTGTGTGATGGTATAAAGTTCATATTATGAACACAAACTGTCATGTTAATTAGATTTTTTGACAGTCGCAACAAAACTCATTAGAGTTCTATCTCACAAAGTATTATGGAATACGTAAGACTTGTGAGATATTGTAAACTTGCTTTTAATAGTATAAAGGTAATTTAATGTTCAAAAGTCCGTTAAAAAAGCTATAGTATAAGTGATGCGACTATGTAACCATAGATGCTGTTAATAATAACATAGAAGACGTTAAGTTTAAAATTCATAACATAACCAATGTATTAGTCTTTAACGTCAAATAGTAAAAGCTCGAACATACCGGAAACATTCTGGAGCTTTCTGGAAACGGTTCGAAGACTTGGATAGAGTTAAATAATTGAGAACAATGACGTTGCCAGTCTGTTTTAGTTTTAACTTTAAAGTGTGTTGATCACAATAGTGAGCATTGAATCAAACTGTAAACTACGGTTGTTAGAGTGACTAAGTTCTTAATATATATGAAAGTCCCTGCGGGAAATTTGTGTCAATTGGTCCAACTGACTGGTCCTGGGAGTTGTGAAAATAGAACCGGTACAAAAAGAAAGAACTTATGACCAGTGAAAGGAGAAACAATCATGTAACTGGTTATGAAGAACAAAAAGGTAGAAAAAGTAATGAATTACATTACAGTCTTCACCGGTGGTTTGCCACATTTTTTGGGACTTTATAAAATTTAGTACTTGAATTTAATTCTAGGACTTGTTTTATTGAAGTTATTCTACTTTGTATTGAAATAATACTACATTGTAGTAACTGTCACTAAACACGTCCATTGAGAATAGGTGTGTGACTGGTCAAATGGTGTCAATTGACCCCCTCCAATGACAACCCCATGTAAAAGTGATAGGTATTATTAATATTAAAGTGTTAGAACTAGAACCGGTCTCTACCATCAAAGTAGTCCCGTGATAGGTCTTTGGTGGTAGAGACCGGTTCTAGTTTGAACACTTTCTATGAATAAGACCTATCACTTTTACATGGCGTTGTCATTGGAGGGGGTCAATTGACACCATTTGACCAGTCACAAATCTATTCTAAATGGACGTGTTTAGTGACAGTTACTAAAATTTAGTATTATTTCAATACGATGTAGTATTATTTCAATAAAATAATTTGTTTTTGTACCTGTTATATTTTCACAACTCCCAGGACCAGTCTGTTGGACCAATTGACACAAATTTCCCGCAGAGAGATTAAAGTGTTGTGTTGATTTTATGTTATTAAAGTTGCAAGAAAAGAACTCAAGAGGTTTATTTTAAATGAAATAAACCGAAAAAGTTATTGAAAAGACAGTAACGTAACAATATTTTAAGTACTTTATCGAATTTCGCAAAAAAAAATTTATATTTTGAGAAAAACATCGAATTCTGGTAGTGATCAAGGATTTTTTTTTTTTTTTAATTTAAGGACAAAATAGTAAAAATTTAAATTCATGTAATCATTCAACATTATCTGTAAAAAATCAATTAATTAACTATTCGACGAGTTGCTTCCTTATTCGCCGTCTTCCTTATTGCCAAGACTTATGCCCAATTTCCAGGATAGTATTTATTTAACTTAATATTAATTTAATTTTCATAACAAACTTAAATCGTATTTAAAACAGATTGGTTTTTTGAGTTTTATTTGAAAAGTCTTATTGAATTAAGAAAAAGTATGGTAGCACTACTAAATACAAAAAAAAAAAAAATATAAAAAAGTGTATTTATTTACAAAGTGGTCTGAAAAAACAGCTGACTGTTAATGCTTTGCCTGTTGTTGTTGTATTGTTTTGATATTGAGGCCACCTTGCTAAAATATTACAATGGAAACCTAAAATGAAATTAAGTGTACCACATCGGTGACTTAAGTTTCACTTAAGTTTTTAATTTAAATTTTAATAATAAATGTGTTTTAATATCAATCCTAAAAATTGGCCATTAGACTGAAAAAGTGGCTCGACAGAAAGAGATTTCACTCCTTCAAACAAATTTTTAATCGTATTTTTTTAAAAGGGTTAAAAAAGTTTGAGACGTGTTTCATTTAAAAAGTCACGCATTTATTGGCCCGCCCTCGCAGTTTGTGTAAACATATCGATACAATTTTGAGATGACGGTAAGTCCTAAAAACAATGTAAAAGGATGGCTGTAATATGTATTACTGCCAGAACTGCCATTTATTTCTAACCAAAATAAGAAATTTTCTTAATATGGAGAGTAAATATTTTTTCAATTTGTTTTTTTGTTCTTATATTTTATATTTAAGGAGTTATAAATGATTAAAACTAACCAAATCGGCCTATTATTTCACCTGGCCCCTAAGATTGGTATGATTTTTAATACTATCGTGAAGGCTATATAAGATTCGTCAAAGCCGAATGCAGCATTTGTACTTGTTTTATTTTTTTATGTATATCAGGAGAACAGCAAGAGCCAAAGTTCTCAAATTAGGTACAAGCATTTCCCTTATCAGTAGACAATATCCGAAAAATGTGGGCGGTAGTGGATAAGTGGGCGTTACACAAAATACATAGATTCATTTATATACAAAGAGCGGTATTTATATATGTACATATAACTTAACATATTTTTTAAATGAGTTAGTGCTTGCCTTAAACTTAAGCTACAATATGTCACAATAAGTTGCATTGTTTTAGTTAGTTTTTTGTTAATTTTAGTTTTATTTAACTTAAAAAACCTGATACAAAACATTGAAATAATAACTTACCCCAACTTCTATTTTCAGCATCTTCCGCTCAATTACTTCATTAAATTACCGAACCGATTACCGTTTTTTTTTTTAAATTATTTAATACCTGGGCAACACTCTAATGCACTCTTTGCATTTAATTAAAAATAAAAACAATAAAAAAAATCTTTCTTTTATCAAAAACAACAACACACTCGACATTTCTATTTTGCTTTTATTACTCAGAGATTTTTTCCCACTCATTTTTTTTTTGCTTCTCATCACAAACAGCGTTGCCGTTTTGGTTACTTTGAACTAAAATTGTTAACTTTTTTTTTCCAACGTGTACTGTTTTCCATTTTGGTTACTTTTTTTCAACACAAAAATAAAATTTTTTGTTTGTTTTGGAGCAAGAACTACCCGCTCCGCTTTTTTGACCTTAAAACTACTCTTTTTTTAATCTACATAAAAAGTATTTTTGGTGGCGCTTAAACTTTAAAGCACAAATTAGACGTGACATAAGCTCAAATTAGACGTGGCATTAACATAATGCCACAGCCGTAACGGCGAATTTAGAAACCAAAATTGAATTGGTTTGTATGGTATGTTTATGTTCTTTTGGTAATACAGTGGCTATGGTAATAAAGTTTTGGTATGGTTATGCCACATCTAATTGGACCTTTTAACATAATGCTACAGCCGTAACGGCGAATTTAGAAACCAAAATTTAATTGGTTTGTATGGTATGTTTATGTCGTTTTGGTAATACAGTGGCTATGGTAAAACAGTTTTGGTATAGTTGTGTCACGTCTAATTGGACCTTTAAGCTCAAATTAGACATGATATAACCTTAACAAAACTGTATTAGCATCACATCTGTATTACCAAGAGGAAATAAGCATACGATACAAACAAATTCAATTTTGGTTTCTCAATTCGCCGTTACGGCGGTGGCATTTTGTTAATGTCACGTCTAATTGGACTTTTAAGCTCCAATTAGACGTGACATAAACATAATGCCACAGCCGTCACGTCGAATTTAGAAACCAAAATTTAATTGGTTTGTATGGTATGTTTATGTCGTTTTGGTAATACAGTGGTTATGGTAATACAGTTAGCTATCTATTCGTTATACCATAGAGGCGAATATCTTTGCTCCCGGCCGAATACCGATTATGCATAGAAGCTTTAGTTACCGATTCGGTATTTTAAGTTTCGGGCATATGAATCTTACTTACCCTTAAAAAAAGATTTAAATATCAATATTTAAAATGTTAAATGTGCAGTTTGAATGATGTATAAAAATTATTAATTGAGTCTTATATCATTGACAAAATTTGGGGAGTTCTTTTCCAAACCACAATCTCCCACCAAAAAATTGTAAATTATTTCATAAAAAATGAAGAGTCCAAAAAGTCGTTGTTTTTATTCTTTGTAAAATCGTGCAATAAGTTAATTTTTGCATTCGGAACGAATGAGTAAAATGTGTATATAAATAATAGCAATATAAAAAAAATATAATAAAATAAAACCGGAAAAGTTAAAACATCTGAAAAAACAAAGTAAGAGATATTTTTGCCAACATTTTTAAGCTTTTTTTAATCTAAAAGCTCTTTTACAAAAGTTGTAACACAATTTTTTAAGGAACAAATCTAGTTTACCGACACAGCTCCAAATAAAAAAAAGGACCTAGGGGGATAGAAAATTGAAAAATAAGAAGAAAAAATTAAATAAAAAAATTGGCGCAAACGCTTAGTTTTGGAGTTATGGACGTTTTTAATTTTCATAGAAGTATGTAATTTTTCCCCTACATTTCTAAAGGTACATGGCCAAAATTGGTATAATTTTGAATGTTTTGACTAGATCTTTCAGGATATATAGAATTTACTTAAAAAAATTTAACTCTTAAGCTCACATTTCAGTTTTTGTGTACTAAGTGTATAATTTATTTAAATAAAAGTGTAATAAAAATTTTATAAAATAACAATCACCAATGTCGCAAAAACAAAAACAAACACCGGCTTCGCTAACTAAAGCTTTTCTGCAAAGCCGGCCTTTGGCCGGGCGTAAGGATTTTCTCCTCTATGGTATAACAAACACCGGCTTCGCTAACTAAAGGTTCTCTGCATAGAGGGCCTTCGGCCGGGCGCAAGGATTTTTTCCTCTATGGTATATAAAACACCGGCTTCGCTAACTAAAACTTCTCTGCATAGCCGGCCTTCGGCCGGGCGCAAGGATTTCCTCCTCTATGCTATAAGCAACACCGGCTTTGCTGACTAAAGCTTCTCAGTATAGCCGGCCTTCGGCCGGGCGCAAGGATTTTCTCCTCTATGGTATAACAAATACTGGCTTCGCTAACTAAAGTTTCTCTGCATAGACGGCCTTCGGCCGGGCGCAAGGATTTGCTCCTCTATGGTATAACAAACCCCGGCTTCGCTAACTACAACTTTTTTACACCTAAAAAATACTTAAATTAACCTAAAGAGGAAACTATTACGCGAATACAAAAACAAAATACATATTTGCAATCGTGAGTAAATTACCTTTAATTTGAGTACTCACACATATCACTAAGTGGGCGGGACAGTTTTTTGGTTCCAGGAGGCCCCATAGGCCTCAGCCCCCTTAAATTTTAATTTTGGTTTCTTTCTTTTTTTATTCTGAATCGGTTGGCATATTTTTTTTATTTTTTTCGTAGCCCTTTAAGCCAAATCACATATTTCTATGAAAACTAAAAACTTCCACAACTCGAAAACTAAGCGTTTGCGCCAATACTTTTACTTAATTTTTTTTCTTATTTTTCAATTTTCTATCCCCCTGGGTACTTTTTTTTATTTGGAGCTGTGTCGGTAAACTAGATTTAAGCCTTTTTTAATATCTTAATTTCTAAAATAAGCAATTTTGTAATTCAATATATCCTATATTCTATTTATTGTACGACATACATACAAGCATACAAATGTATACACATGGGCTACACATGTTAAAAGAAATTACCCACGTATTGGCAACACTGGCATTACAGATTGAATACGTATAATAAAAAGAAGAAAAGAAAAACAACATTTCACCGTTAAAAGAAACAACAAACTGAAGAAATTTAACACAGAATTCACTTTAATCAATTTACATATAAATATATATTTTTTCACTATTTTATTAAACCCAACAATAATTTGAACTGCTTGTTTAACATATTTTCAGATTTGAATTACATTTTTTAAATCACAACTCTTTAACTTTATTTAATTTATATTTTAAAACGGACGAAAGAATTAAACGACCGAACTTATGAACGATAACAGTCAAACTAAATGGATGTTTAAGGAAAAAGGGTTACCAGTATGTTTTTTGCGGAAAATTTCTTCGAAATTCCCGGAAATTTTTGTTTTTAAAAATTCCGTAAATTTTATTTGGGGAAATTCCGAACTTTTTTTTTAACAAAATCTTTTATCGGTTTTGTCACCAAAACTTTTCTGTCACATAATTAAAGAAACAAATTTAATTAATTAATAAATTATCGTCATTAAGAGGTGATTCTAAATCTAAACTAAGTCTAGATTTGCCTGTTTTCGAGTAAATAGCTTTTATAAAAATGTTTTCTTTCATTTTTCTCGGGGATCTATAATGATGTATGTAGGTTTTTAATAGAAATCATATTGTTATTATATAATAAGTGTAAATTCAATTAGACTCGATTTGGCGGAGGATGGTGTGTAATAAGACTTACCTCTCACATTTTTCACTAGATACACTTGCCAGCAAGAAAATAAAGAGGTTATAATGGAAATCTATACTTTTAAATTAAAGTTTTTTTTAAACTTAAAACAAAGCTCGGGTTGGTTTTACCAAGAATTTTTTTTTTCATTATTTATTTATTGAATCTTCATATATTAAATATGAACTAACAATAATTACTCAAATCTTAACCTAATACTTTATTTTATGTCCTGCTAGTGCCAGACAAAATTTTTCTTCATCGCGGGTTCTGTTCTTACCAAGAATGATAAAAATAAAGATAACGCTATCCCGAGATTTAAATCTTCTGCGCACGTTAACAAATGACGTCATGCGAACAGCATTCCTAACGTGTAAGTGGATCGATTTGGCGAAAGACTAAACTCCGGTGCAAATTTCGAATTTTTAGCGTCAGGCTGCTCGATAATGAGTCAGTCAGCCATGCAGCCAGTTTTGTTGCGATGTTAATGCAATAAATTCTCAAAATGGGACCTTAAGTTAACGAATTAAATGCTATTTTATGTTTTAATTTAAAATAAATATCGTATTTTGGTAGTGATCACAGATATTTATCCTTTTTGCTCTAGAACATCTACCTACAACTTAAATGATTATTACTGGGGTCTACCTTTCCGCCGCAAATTTTTTGATTTTCGCTAATCATGGCTGAAATTTTTCAATCAGGCTAGAAATTGTGACGAGATCCGATGGGAGGCTACTTAAGGCCATTTTAGACTATAATACTTTGTGTTAAGACATGTCAAAAACTTACAAATCATTCATAATGTATAATAGTGTAAAAACATTTTGTAATGAAATGTCAAAAAATACGTAAAGAAATTTGGCAGTCGTATGGTTCTCTCTATTTTTTGAAATTTTTCTAAACGATTAGATTTTTCATTTTATCAGAATTGTGTTTTTACAAAAGCACAAGAAGAAAATCAGGGATGGAAAATTAAAATTTTGTGCACAAATATTCACTATTATTTTTTCTTATAAAAAATTGCAAAACGATAAAAAAAATATAAAATTTCAAGTGAATTCTTTTAAAACTTAAATAAATCACAAATATTTGTTGTAAAAAATCGTTAAATACGGTACACAGGCGAAAAAAAAAAATAAAAAAATATGATTGTATCAACTTTTCCACCCTAGAAGAAAATAAAAAAACAGCTGTTGAATAATTTGCCGGCCACATCAAAATAAAAATTATTAAATATTAAAGAAATATTAAAAATAAAGCAAAAATATATCTGAGGACCAAGGTGCAAGTTTAAATGTGCAAGTTAGTGAATAATACGCCAGCTAACAATGTTCCAATGCTTAATAAAATGTTTTTTCGTCTTTATTTTGTAATCTAAAGTGGATCTCATAAATCACAAAGATTTTACTTTTTATTTGAAGTGTGATAGTGTAGAAGCAAAATGTAATGAAAAAAAAATTTCTCTTTGATTTTTTTGACAATCAGACCAAAAATCATTTCATTTTGTAAGACCAAAAGTCTTTAGACTTGTGTGATAGTGTAAAACAGCCTTTAGAAGGCATCTGTATATTTTTCTGGAGTAGTTCTCTGATAATTTTTAATGTACAAACTGTTGCTCAAAATCAGGGAATTCGGTTTTAGTTTATATTTGCAGGCTCTGCGTAAACGGAATTAATAAGTCAAATTTGTCCAAGCTCGACTTTAGCTGTTATTCATTGTGGGCTATTGCTGTCGCTGCGATTTTTACTTTATTGTCGAGTGGGGAGAGAGGAATAAGAAGGGGTACAAAAGCGAGTTTACTCTTCGATTCGTTTTGTTCCCTGGTTTATTCTCTCATTTGTTGAAAATGATAAAAATTGCGCAATATCAAGGCAAATTAACTACAGTTGGTGTCTAGACGCAATCTGATTTTGACAGTTCGAACCTATTTGTTTTGATTTTTTAATGTTTTGCTAAGAACCGTTGTCATTACGAACCGTAAACACTAACAATGCAATGCAAACAAGTAAGAAAGTGTAGTCGGTCAAGCCCGACCATATGATACCACACACCACAGTATTTAAAAACACATTTACGGGAGTGCACCCTAATCGGGATTCATGGAAAATCATGCTTATGTGTCCATGTAAATATGGATCTATTATGTTTTAAATTTCATTGAAATCGGTTTGAAAGTTTGTTAGAAGCATAAGTTGCCCCCTACCTCCCCTTGTGGTCCTATTTTGAAAAGCTGCATAGCTTATGTATCCTATGTTTTAAATTTCATTAAAATTGGTTTAAAAGCTTCTGAGCCGCAGAAATTGCTCCCTATCTCCCTACGTGGTCCCATGTTCAATAGGCTTGGTCCTTGTGCCAATAAGAACCTACGTGCTCCACATTTGCGACCTGTACTCTGCACACAAGGTTACATGGACAGCCAGCCAGCCGGAAGGACATCGTTCGATCGACTCATATTTTACACATTTTTGTGTTGTGGGTATTAAGACCGCTTGTTGCTTTTAGATTATTGTACTTCCGCCACCACCTGTAGTTGTATTCGCCTTGCAAAATATAAACGCAAAAGCAACTTTAAAGAACAACCGACAAAAATTGGTCATTGTAAACGGTCACAAACTTAAGGTAAGTCATATTGCTGTTTGAATTTTCTCGAAAGCTTTCAAGTTTATACCGTTAAATTTTTGGTAATGACAAACTGCACAAAGATTTTACAGTTTCTATTCGATAAGCCGTTCTCTTTAATACTTGGTTTAAATTTTTATTAAAAAGTAAAAAAAAAACATTTTTTGGCCTCCTAAATTTAACAAGTTGTTTTGTTTTTTCTTCCCTTTAATGAATTTCTTATGTAGACATTTAATTAAATGACACAAATTTATTTTGCCTTAAATACTCCAGAAAATGTAAGTATGACAAGTTATATGGGCATTTCCAGAGTGAAGGACGCGAAGACGTTTGAGGTAAAATGTATTTTCCTTTTTATACAGTGCCGAATCTTTGATACCCTCCACAAAGAATTAGAAGTTTTCTGAAGTGAGTTTTATGAAGGATCTGTTTTAAATGATGAAACAATCTTTATAAGCCTTGCCATTACAGTATTATTCGTTACATTAAAGTATGCTTTATATGGGACAACATATGGTAAATTATAATTTTTTTTTTTTTTTTTTTTTTGGTTATACAATATAACCCTCTTAATTACCCCACGCTTAAATGCCTTCCAGACTAATTTTGAGTTTTTTCCCTCCATTTTTAAAACAAAAGTCCGCTACATAACAACACTTCTTGTAATACTACCAAGTTTACATAAAAATCATATGAATATCGAGGGGTTTCCAACGCAACCTCGTTTTTCTTAATGATTTTGTGTTTTAACCGGAAAAATAATCAGTTAACAGAAAAATTCTCCAAAATTGTACAAAAATTAAAGCATTAATCAAAAATAAAATCAGTTTTAATAATCCAGTGAATTAAACGTTTAATCATTAATCATTTAATTCATCTATTAATTTCTTTACTGGTGCAAATCTATATATAAATCAGCAAAGGCAAAAAAGTTACGAACACTTTCCTCCTCTATATGTCAACTGATTTGAACAAAATATACACCATTTGAAAGATATTTACTAACAGAAGTGCACAATATATATTTTATTAAAATCTATTCAATATTTTCGAAGTTATAAGCGTTAAAATTTGCTACTTACACAAAAACACAAAAAATTTTTTTTTTTTTCAATTATCAAATAAAAAAAATACGGTTGTCAATTATTTGACATGTTTAAGAAACCAGTTTTCGAATATTTCGACTATATAAATATGGGAAATTAAATGTGATCAATTTAAAATTTTCTATAATATTGAACTTAGAAACGTAAGGTGCATGTCCTGAGTGAATGAAAACCTAAAAGATGAAAAATGTTGGTACTTTTGGTTTTTTCTTTGGTATGTTTTGAATTTTTGGTTCTGGGGGAATAAGAACATGTAAGGGGAGCTTTTTGGTACTTTTTCGTTCAACATTTGGTACTATGATTAATTTTCGTTAATATTAGACATGGAAAAATAAAATTAAACATGCAATGCCCTGAGTGACAATCTATTAAGGAGATTTTTTTGATACTTTTTTGTGTTATCAATTCAGTTTATATTGAACTTATAAAATTAGATTTGACATTTATGTTGTAAACAAATATGAAATCCAAAAAAAAATATGTGTTAAAAAAAAATATTTTTCTTTAACATGAAATTTTCTTGGTTGTTTTTTAATACACAGATATACATATATGTACGTATATAAAAGCACCTAATTTACTACCTTTTTATTATACTATTTTATTATTTTTACGCTGCAAACAAATAAATCAGCTGGAGAGTTGCATAAACCTAGTTAATAAGTCTTGATATTTTGGTAAAAATGTTACTTTTTCGAAATTGTTAATCACCAATAATGGATAACCCAGAGTTGTATTCATGATTTTCGACATGTTTTGGAGCAAAACTAGTTTTTGTTTGAGTTTTCGAACATGAAAACTGTATAGGAAAACAAGTAGCAAAAAACTTCTTTTGCTGAAAAACTAGTTTTGTGGCCCAAAACATGTAAGTGGAAACGTACTATAACTCACGTGGAAGTTAACATATGAGCCGGAGGTTGGTCCCTCGTCAAAACGATCCACTAAGACGGAAAAAATGCTGGAAACATGTAAATTTATATATTAATAGATGTATGTACTATGTTTTCTTCATATGAACATGAACATTTATGCTCGAATTTTGACCATTAAGCTAACACTAGTTTAATTAATATCACAAATGTTTTAATGGAAATCAATTTTTATCTGTGTAAACCCGCCTCTGAATTATCCAAAGTTACGATTGAAATAAAAATTCATTGTGATATTAATTGTTTTCTTTTTTCAAAAAACTTTCAGAATAAAATCAAATATTTTAAATATGTAATATAATCAAAAAATTAACGCCCCCTGAAGAAGTAGCAAAATACTCTACGAAATGTTGGGAAAACTGTAATAAAATTGATGTTTTATTTACATTGAAGCTCCAGGCCGAAAAACCTTAACAATAAGAAAGTGGTTTAATAATTAAAACTGTTTGTTAGTTTTTTTTTCAACAAACATGTCGTGTGTTACCTTTATAACAGTGCTTCTGTAAAAGTCAGACGAAAAGTCGTCTGACTATATTTAAATTAAAGAGTTTTCAGTTCTCTTCTGACATCAGCTGTTTATTAGACCGTCTCACTTTTTTCGAAATTCCTTCATGACATCGATTTTCTTGATCTACTCTAAAAACCAAGAATTTTGGTGTATAACACTTAAATGTTGATGAACTGGAAGTGGTCTCTCAAATCGTTTTTCGTTTTTTTTTTAGGCAAAATGCCAGTTTTCCAAAAAATCTTGCTTTGAGAATTTGCATCTTACTCAAGCAGGGGGCAAATCGCGACATTCGATATCGATCGAAATTCCCATGTAAATTGTATTGCAATTTCGATCGATTTCGAATGTCGCGATTAGCCCCCAGTTCTTGACGGAGTTGAACTAAGCTAAATGCATTAGAAAGCTTATTAAATTTCGGCGTTTTAGTTGATTTGACAGTTACTGTTTACATTTAATGAATGAGAAGTAAAATCAACAGTTTTTTTTTTTTGGCCAATGACAAAAAGTTTGAGAAAAAGCAATACTGCTCAGCCCTGTTTATAGACATTTCCTATGCATTTGACAAAGTTTTGCGTGATGGGATACTTATCAAAATAACACGATTGCTTTCTCAAAACACTCACAAGCTTCTGGAGAGCTATCTAACAGGCAGAACATTCATAGTAAGGTCGCAAGATAAATACTCCCCCCTCAAGAAAATTACTGCTGGTGACCCCCAAGGTAGCATACTAGGACCGCTACTATATATAATATACACAGCGGATATGCCAACAAACCTGAGCACGCATACCTCTACATTTGCAGACGACACAGCATTTATAAGCGTTAACCATGACCCAAAATTCGCATTGCAAAATCTACAGTCCCACATCAATGAACTAGAGGCCTGGCTAGAAAAATGGAGAATAAAGGTTAACCCGGCTAAATGTGCTCACTTAACTTTCTTGCTCAGACGACAAACGTGCCCAGCTGTAAAAATAAATAACATCACTGTTCCGGTAGAAACCATGTTAAGTACTTGGGAAGCGAAAATAACGGCTATGAAACTTAAAGCAGCTCAACTACATTGGTTTCTCGGTCGAAACTCAAACTTGTCTTTAGACAACAAAATTCTCTTATACAAGTCCATCATAAAACCAATATGGACATATGGCATCCAATTATGGGGTACTGCATGCGCATCTAACATCCAAAAGCTTCAAAGAAGACAGTCTAGAATATTACGACAAATTGTCTGCGCCCCATGACATATAAGTTATATATAAGTTATTATCCACAGAGATCTGAACGTCTCCACTACCCAGGAGGAAATTAAAAAATATTCAATTAGCTACATAGATAAACTAATGGCCCAGCCTTACTACCTCGCTCGGGGTCTGCTTCAGTTCGAAGGCCACCAGAGGCTAAAAAGAACCGATACTTTGAGCCTAACTAGAAGACATTTTTAAAATTTGAATATAGCAGTTAGTGGTTACATTGGTAACAACTAATAAACAACAAGTAAGATTAAGATTTGAATACATATTGTTAATTTCGATAAGAAAGATTCAATAATAAAAATAAATTTAAAAAAAAAATGACAAAAGCAGAAGTGGACGAAGTCTCAGTTTTTCTACTTTGACTGCAGTTTCTTAAACGCCGATTCAAATACACCGAAAAAAAATTAAAAATATGCACGCGAAAACATACAAACTAACAATTTCAAAAGATTTTGTTATTCGTGCTTAATTCCCAGTTTTTATTCTTGACAAAAACACTTGAAATTTATTGTAGTGGGGAATGTAAGATGAGATAAACCCACTGTTGTTTATTGTTGATGTGTTTTGTTTAAACTTTGATATTATTACAAGTAAAACTGTTGCTGTAATTCTTATACGTTTAACAGTTATATTTGGTTTAATATCTTTAGTTTTTCTAAAATCTTTATGGATGAAGTTTCCTGATGATCTGGCCTAAGCAACCAGTGAAATGCGCATAGGAATAGCTTATCCCATGCATCAACAATAAATTTCAAGTGTTTTTGTCAAGAATAAAAACTGGGAATTAAGCACGAATAACAAAATCTTTTGAAATTAAAATTTTGTATTCCCAAAAATTGAAATTACTTTTTGACAAACTAACAATCTTTATTAATTTTATTTGAACAAATTAAGGACGTTACACACTATTCCATAAAGTCTTACGTATTGTATGAAAATGCAACCCTGTCATGATAAGTTGTTATTGGTTTTTGAAAATTTATAAACAATAATTAGATCAGGGAAGCATTTTCATAAAATACGAAAGACTTTGTGGGATAGGCCCTTACAAAGTATAATCATGTGTTTTTTCAACATTTCAAATGGAAATAATCATCACTAGGCCACTGTGCGAATACATCTAAGTCATATGTGTCAAACTATATTAAACGTTATTATTAATTTGAATAATTTTATGTTAGATTTTAGTACTTTGTCGAGTTAATGCATTTTATCAGAAGTTAGTTATGTTGGTTCTAAATAAAATAGAAATATCAATATTTTAGAAGGTTGGCTGGCATTAAGTGCAATAACTATTTTCTTACTGAAAGAATTTTGTTGGTTTCCAATCCCAAACTATCCGGGAGAACTAGAAAGAATTTAATACCAAAATTGCCCTTTTCTGTTGAGTCCTTCAAAAGTGAGTGTGGTTTCAATAAAAGACATACATACGGACATGGATAATCGACTTTTATGGGCTGTTAGATAAATAATAAAAAAAATTTCACACAAAATGACAAACTTAGTATGCCCTTATTTACCACATTATATTATTAAAAAATGTACATTTTATAATTAAAACCATAAAGAAGGTTCTGCTGTTTGCCAATACATATTTAAATTTTTATCCGCAGTGGACCTTTCTATGGAAATGCCCATATGTTTAAAATCTTTTACAATTTTCTATAATAGTTTTAAGTTTTTTTTTGTTTATCTCTATGTCCTTTGCCATTATTTGCATTTCATCCTTATAATTTTCCCTGGTTTTGTTGTTTTCAAGCCTTCTTCTCCATTTAGCTTTAAAGTCATAAATATAAATTCAAAAAAATTAAAATACACTCACATACTCCTCCTACTTCATAATAAATCGTTGTTAGGCTTAAATAAATATTACAGTGTCTTACATCTGCTGATAAAGGAATCCTTTCATCTGTTCACACATACAAATAGCAATAAAAAATAAAATGTTTTGTATTTATTTGCAAAAGTTATAGAAGAAAAAAAAAAATAATTTGAAATGTCTTCTTTAGTATTTAATGAAAGTTGACAAGTCAAAGTTTAGTTTTAAAATAATGTTGCAGTTGATTGTGTTGAATAGCAGCAGCGACGGTTGCAGCCGCCCTCACCTCAACTCACTAAGCATTAGTTAAAAAAAAAAAAAAATGGCGACTGCATTAGTTACAGGCAGCGACAGCTTAAAAACTGGGTTACTATTTGCCTTTATGGGCCTGCAGGTTGTGGTTCTAAAGTGAAAATGTTGGTAAATAATGCAGAAATATGATTTTGCAATTGAAAGTAGAAAATAGCAAAACCCAAGAACAAATTGGAAAACTTTAGTTTTGATTTCGTTCGTTTTTTTTATATAAATATATGTATAGCAAAGTATAAAAGATAACAACAAGTAAGAGTGCTATATTCAGTTTTGTCGAATCTTTTATACCCTACACCACAATTCTGTAAAAATTTCAAATCCATATTTCAAATATTGCATCGCCAATTTCGAAGAGTTTTTATTTTGGAAAATATTAAAAAAAATATAAAATTTTTTTGCCGAACATTTTTGGAGTCGGATTTGCTAGTTTTTATGGGTACTTCGACTTTGACTCCGGTACATAAACCTCAAGTCCGACTCCACACACTCGATCATGGTTGACATTTTTGCTTAAACTTTCGCTTGCTCCATAGTTTGGCCACTAATTTTCGTCAATAAACCGTCAACCAAAAATTATTTTGTAGTTGACTAATAAAATTTTTAATTGTTATTCAAGTTCAATAGTGTGTGTTTTTATTCTATTGAGTGCGTAATATTGTGCAAAAAATGTATAACGGGAATAAAAAAATTGGCACCACACGTGAAAGGTATGTAAGAATGAAAAAAAATTAACAATTTGTTGCATTATTTATATTTTTTTAATGTTTGCTTAATAAAATGAGATTAAGTAACTGAATTGTTAAAGTTTTAAAATATAAATGAATTTAAAAATATTAGCAATTGGCGTTTTTTATTCATGTCCCTTTAAAGGGACATTATGCTCTATGATAATATTCATTGCCATTCTTATACAGACTTACTGTTGCTGAAATATTGGAGCAGTTAGAATATATAGACTACAACTTGCAAAATACCGACATTTTATACATTTTTTTCAATTGAAAATTTTAATTTTTCTTACATAAAGGTTTTTATTGATAATTATTTCATATCCGTGAAGCTTCTTCGGCATTTGTCAGCTTCTGGAATATGCTCGTTTGGTACAATAAGCGATAGTAGAACCGAAAAATGCCCACTCCGTCCCTGTTCGGAAATGAAAGAAGATCAAAGAGGACTTTTATTTTTCTGATAATGGCAATATACTCGTCGTACAATGGAATGTCACCTTAGGAAATAGTTTTTACAAAAATAAAATTGGACCGTGAAAGCGTTATGCAAGAGCAGAAGGCGCCATGCAGATACCCAACCAAAAGTATTTCAACATTACAATCAAGGCATGAATGGTGTAGACAAAGTGGTGGTGACCAATTTTCGCATATCTGTTGGATACTTCCGTTGTTAATGGTTGGCTACTAATGAGAATGCTGCATCCAACTGATCTAGATTGCTCAAACTTGTTGCAATATAAAGCCACTTCTTACCTAGAAACGTACGGTGTGCCCTCCGTAAGAGATTACAGACCATCGATTTTCAGTGCTGTCAATCGATATGACGGTAGAAATCACATAATAGACTACTACAAAACTGATAACGATGTGCAAACTGCGGTAACAAGTCTAATTTTAGTTGCAACAAGGGCCTACACCCAAAAGAGTGTTTCAAAAAATTTCACATTTCACGTGACGATATTGCATAATGTCCCTTATAAGAGACTCCTTCTAAAATCTTTAAAAAAAATTTTATTCAAATAAAACTACTAAAAATTATTTTAATAGTTGTTTTAAATTACGTGTTCAAAAAGAATTTTGTTAAAAAGTACTTGGGGAACTTCATGCACTAATGGGTTAACCGGTTATTTTAGTTTTGCCCAAGTTTAAAATGTCTATTTTTCGTATATCGAATAAACCGGTTATTTTGGTAAAATAAACCGGTTATTTTTGTAATGTGTAATTAATATACATTTTCCTTACTTTTGTTATAAATTTACCCGTAATTTAAGTGTTTTTCTACTTGAATATTGGGCAAACTTGAACTTTTTATAAAGAATGTCAAAATAAACAAAAGTAAAAAAAAAAGCATAATGAGCAATGTAAATACAAATCGCGTATAAAAGCGTGTGTTCTTGTAAAAAAAAACCAAAAACAATTCAAAATACTACAAAAATATATTCAGCTTAAAAAGTAATTAGCAATTTGACAGTATTCTAAATACACTATGATACATCGAAGTTATTTTAAAGACAAAGGTGGTTAAAGGGCCCTCACTTATTAATCACCTTTAATTAGTCCACAAGCTTGACATAAATAAACGCCAAGTAAAACTTAACTCTGCTCTAAGTAGTGACCATATACAATTTGTATGAAGCATTCCTTAATAGCGCGGTGTCAACGCTTTCCAATTGGAAAATCCGATTTTGACAGCGCGTTTAATAGTGAAGTTGGCCGCTTTGTTAAGAAATAATATAAATTTTTCTCTTATTTTTATTTCTATTATGTGGGTTTTATTAAACAAGAAAGGTAACACTACTATTTGGGGCACAACGTTGATGCCTTTGTTTGGGTATGACATATCACCTTCCTCTCTTGTTACGGCCTTAGACCACACAGAGGCGTCACGAGACAGAAAATATTGTGTTTTTTCTGCCTTTTCCTTCGAAAGCTGCGCTTTTTTGTTTTGATTACGCAACTTGTGTTGAAACTAGCTGCCTGTTTTTACACATTGCCACTTCACCACCAAAAAACGTTTTCTTTCTCTTTCTTTGAAAGCTGAGCTCGCAAGCATATCTTAATGCTAAAAACTAAAACATACCGGCGAAATCAAAGATGTGAAAAAATTCTTAAGTTTTATTTATTTTAAATTACCAAGAACTTAAATCCAAAGGGTTTAAATTGTGATCGACGAATTGACAGATATTTCATACAAAAAGCATATTCATATTACTATTCGTTTTTATACTGCTGAAACAAAATAATTTAAAATATATAATCCTGGATAAGAGGTTTTGTTTGCAACTTTTCAAAAATATGTTTGAAGTCTACTGATTCATATAGACATGCTTAACCACCATAAATTAAAACTCATTTAAAATAAATTTGGAGGAATATCTCAAATAATAATAACAATGCTTTTGCAAAACGTTAGGCTAGTGCAAGGCGAATTAACTACAGGTGGTGTCGAAACGGCATCTGATTTTGACAGCTCGGGCTTATTTGTTATGATTTGTTAGTGTTTTGCTAATAATAGTTGACATTTCGAGCTAAAGGCACTAACAATTAAATGCAAAAAACCGTATGTTGTTTCTGTTGTTTTTGGATTGTTGTAGTTCCAACACCACCTGTAGTTAAATTCGCCTTGGGCTAGTGCAAACATTATTTAACAGTTTCTAAATTACATTATACAATTATCATCTTTGGAATAAAGTCAAGTAAATAAAAAGAAATTATTTAAAATAAAGCCAAAGTTTGATCAATTTACTGTTCACGCTTTTTTGGATTTTATTGTCAAATATTTGTTAGGTCCGAACAAACCTTAAGTTATATTCATGTATTTTGTTGGTTCCTTACCTTCGTGAATTGCTTTGTTTTTATTTTAAGTAAGTTTTTATTACAAAATCTAATTTGATTTTTGTATTTTTATGTATTCAAACTAAAACCGGCTAACCGGTTATTTTTAAAATGCTTAACCGAAAACCGGTTTTTTTAAAAAGCAACTATTCGGAATATTCGAAAACCGGTTATTGAAAAAAGTCGAATAATCGATCACCCTAATTACAATTGTAAATGCAAATTCTGAATAAAAGCACAATTAATAAAAAAAAACTGAATTTATACATCTATATAAATAAAAAGAAGTGTACACTTTGATGTCACCACTAACTGCAAAAAAGGTATGAGAATAGGTCGTAGAGTATATTTTATTTCGCTAGAGGGCGCAAAATAGGGCATAAGCTCCCCCTCCCTATATTATCTTAGCTTATCAACCTGTTTTCTTAAAATTTGACATGCAGGCACTGTAACATCTGAAAGAAAATATGGAATAGAGCGTGAAACAGGGCAAGAGGAGTAAAAGCTCCCCCTCCCTATATCTGCTTAATAAATCGACCGAATTTCTTGAAATTTTGCAGGAAAATAGTGTAAAATTAGATTCATCCATGTGTTTTATATAACGTATGTATTATTTTGAAATAATCTATGCTGAGCGAAGATAAATTTTTCAAATTATATTAAATTTATGTAACCTACTTAAATTTTTTTAGCTTTTTTGCATTTCAAAAATTTACCGAAAAAAGAGAAATCTTACGATACGACAACACTGATGGTAATGCAAGCTTTATTAACACTGTTTTTTTTTTTAGCATATTTTAAGGATCCCTTAAAAGGTGCTTGAAAGCTAGAGTTTCTTTTTATGAATGACATTTAATTTAAAAAAATGCAATTTGGTGTCTGTTCCATAAAAATTTTGCTTCCAAAAAAGGGTGAGTTTTTTAGAATAAAACAAGCCACCCTTTTCGGGAGTAAAATTTTTAAGAAACTGACTCCAAATTGCATTTTTTTTTAAACAAAATTTTTTATAGAAAAGAAAACATCATTAAAGTTTTCCTTTACACTTTTTAATTTTTTTTTTTTTACAAATTTGAGATTTCCCCACTTTTTTCTGTAAACAACAATCAAACTAAATTACAATTCTCAAAAACCAAATTTATTTTTGACTAAAACATCAACTTGAATTGGTGGATATAAAACTACCCTTGATTTTATACATTTTTTAAATTTTATCCACACTTAACTTGGATGACAGTATGAAAATTAAATGAAAATAGAAAGAAATTTGATATGTAATGTCATTTGGCCTAAAGGTATATTTTTCACACCAACTTTTTGCATCTACAGAGTGGGCCATAAGTCACAGAACATTGTATTTTTGATATAATTTTTTTTAAGTTTTTCTTTTTTTTATTATTCTTTATTATTAGAAACAACGTATTCCAAACGTTTTTATTTTTTTATTATTCTTCAGTATTAGAAACAACGTTTGGAAGATTCAGTAGCCATGTATACGGATTAGGAACGAGCAAAAATTGTTAAGTTTTCTTTTTGTTGTCAATTATTTAAACACAAAGAAAATTTCGAAATTTTTTCAACACCAGAAATGCACCACCAAGAAATCAAGTACGCAATCTAGTCGCTAGTTTCCAGTCATCGGGATCTGTGAGTACGCGTTAAGTACGAAGCCAAGATAATATCGAACGAGTTTGGGAGAGTGTTAATGAGAACACTGAAACATCGACTCGAAAACGTGCTACTCCGCTTAAAATATTCCGCACTTCACTGCGGATAACAATGAAAAATAAAGACACAAATAATGCATGCAATGGTGCCGACATTTGTCCTATATGGCAAAAATTTCCCAAATAAAAACTTTTTATACATAAAAAATATCTAATCCAAATTTTGTACCATATTATTATAACCTTCACCGAATCTACTTTGAAAATTTTATGTTTTTAACTAAACTAAATAATTTAAAAAAATAGAATATTTTAAACATGAAAATAATGTTAATAACACACAAAATGTGGCATCAAATTGATGTCACTATAGGTAGTAAGAGCAAATATGACGCATCAATTATGACGAAATTTTATGATAACGTTTGTCATTGAATTTATGTCACTATTTGCCTCATATATGCCATCTGTAATAACATTGATGTCACAATCCTGATGTTAGCGTATCATCAATATGAAGGTGTATTCTTCTATGAGTTAGGTCCCTATGAATAGTTTTTAGGGTTTTGTCTGACTGTCTGTCCGTGTGCATGTTGAAATGGGTTTTCCGAAGGCCCCAGAAATGATGGGGTTTTGGTTGTTATACATTTATGTCACATGTAATCCCTTAAAGTTTGCTATTGAAATTCTGCCAGATCGGTACATAAGTGGCTAAGATATGAGCAAAAATTCACGACTGCCTCTAATTTTATAAGATCCCATGTTTATGTTTTTTATACAAAGTAACCGGAGAGACAAAAAGTTTACAAATTAGATACAAATTTTCTTTGTTATCAGGCACAACATCTTGGAGTAGTGGGCGTGGCTCAAAATTTATATTACATATATTTGTATCTAAAAAGAACGGTATTTATATACATTTATGTTCTTTTCAGAGCATGGTCAAGGGTATATAAGATTTGGCAAGTTTGGCGGCCTTTTCTTAGAGGTTGGAGGGCCTTAACACAGGGTAGTACAAAGCTTAATTTACTTTATCGCTCACTTTAGGTTAAAGTAAAGTTTTAAAAACGGAACACTTTTCATAAGGCCGGTGAAAGTGTACTTTTAGCTATCGGTAAGTTGTGAAAACGGTCCTAAAACTTAAAAATTTGTTACCTATAAAAAATTGGTTAATTACATGAAAATCAAAAGAGATATAACGACAGGTTGCAGAATTTCTAATCTGAGAAATAGAACTGTCTTAAGGCCATTCACAATGGTATATGTATATATCCTTAATATTAGACAACAAATGCCAGTGTAATGGGCATTACAGCTTAAGAGTCGTTATTAATGGGCGTGTCAAAAATTTCAAAGCGTTAGTACAACCTCCTTCAGCTACTTCACTCAGTTATTAAGTTTTATTGCTTTACGAAAAGAACTAACAAAGTTATAAGGTTTTTGGCCTAAAAAAAGTAGAATATTGGCCATTTCGACAAAGGAGAACAAATGTTCGTAAAAGTAAAACATGTAAAAGTATTTTGCTTTAGACTTTAAACTGAAAGTTATTTGAAGATTATCTTGTGTGGACTAGATTCAAGGGGAAGGGGGTTCTGTGAAAATGGCAACAGGAGGTTTAATGAAATGTTACTGATGGGCATGCAAAAGTTTTCGTCATTGTTGCCTTTTTCCGCCACTCATAACAAAACACATCGTCAGCATCATGGTCATAGATTGTTTATGTTTGATATGTCAGGAAAATTTGACATGTTGATGGATGGGGTGTGAACTTTTTTTTTTTGAGATTAACATAGGAAATAAGAAAAATGAAAGAAAAATCTAAATGCAAACAAAAATAAAGAATCAAAAGGGTAGAATGGACATTAAACACTGAGAGAAATTCAGGGGTTTATTTTGTTAATCCATTAGGCTGGCATTAAGAACATGTTCCTATAAATTTAATCATCTAGCTAATGCTTCTTGGTAAAAAAAATTGCAGACCTGTTTTTGGTTCTCGTATTACCATATATACTGACCATATTATTATCTGGTACCACAACAACCTGAAGCCGCCCTAGTAAGAACAGTTTTCGTTTCTACTGAAAATTAATGCAAGCTTGACTTATGGGGTTTCTCAAGTACACGATTTAAATGAACAATAAAATTTTCTTTTGAAAGAGGTTTGTTTCTATTCCAAAAAAATAAAAATAAATAATAGTTCCCACCAGCAATCAGCAAATAAAAAAGTTCTTGCATAAATAACCGGTTAATTTTTACAAAATGCGAGCATTCTATTCGACAGCATTCCTTTGCTACTCCAAATTTCTCAAAGTGTATTTACACTTTATTTACATTTTTCACTTTATAACACTGCAATATAATCATTCATCCCTTATTGATTGAAAATTAAACATTTTTACTACAACAACTCTTTAGTCAGATTACCCATTTTATATATTACGCATAAATTTATGTTCCTCGCTACTTTTTTGCATTTCTTACACACCCATTCTCAGTAAACCTAATAATATATAAACCTTTACCTTTTAAACTTACAAACTTGTAGATTTTATGGTAAAATTTACATTTTCCTTGCAACCAATGTCAATTTCCGGCTGTCATTTTGACAACTGTCGGCCACAAAACTACCAGATGATGCCATAATAAGCAAAGAGTTAGGCAGTAGGTGGTAGGCAGGTTTGACAAAGTAGGTACGATTTTACTTTTTTTTTTTGGTACTTTTCGATCTTTAAAACAGTACTGTACCCCTGCTCTGTAACTTTTGTGAGAACTTCTCGCATCGAAAAGATGTGGAACAAAATATTTTATCGTTTCTCGAAAAGTGAGAAAAAGTGTGTCTGTTACTTATGTCGAAAACGATTAAAAGAGATTACGTCGTTACGCTATAAAAGTAATACTTACTATTCCACTCGAAGTCTATGTGAAATTGCAGACGTTGAGAATGCCAGTCATACATATCGTTGACGGCGACCAAAATTTGCTAAAATTGAAAAATTTTTAACGACTCGGGAGTTACAGAACATGGGCACAGGAATGTTTAATCCTTAAACAACATTTTTAAGACATGAAAGGGTCCCAGTAAGAATGCACTTTTTCATTGTACAATACAAACACGTATTTTTTTGAATAATCGAAATAAATCTATGTATGTGACAGCTGCCAAATTTCAGAGTTGGCACTTGCACAAAAAAATTAAACTAAATTAAAAAGTGCACTCCTATTAAAACACGTTTTACTAAATTGGCTTGATAACGGAACTTGCTTAAATCCCAATTAATCTTATCTGAATTCTAAGCCCTCGACGTAAATAAAATTAAAGTGAATGCGTCAGAATCTTTACAATATAGTTTATTCCATTATCTTGTAAGTCATTATTGTAGACCGAAAAATTCTGCAGATATCGGGTGATTTTTTGGCTATAATATTTTTGGCTACACTGGTGTCCACAGCTGACGCACGTTTCGTGTTTTGTTTCACTGTCAAACATCTTCAGTTTGGTCTATAATTTAACCATGAATCGTCTTACAAACGAACAACGCTTGCAAATTATTGAATTTTATTATCAAAATGCGTGCTCTGTTAAGAAACTTCATCGCGCGCTTCAGTTTAATCGACCCACTGAAGTGGCTATACGGGCTATTGTGACTAAATTTCGCACCAAATTTACATTGTTGGACATTAAAACACCAACACGCTTACGTAGATTGTGAAGTGAAGAAAATATCGCAGCAATTATCGATTCATCGCCGTTCGCAGCAATTGGGCCTCTGTTATACTCAAAAACTTTCAAAATACAGCTGGTGCAAGAATTGAAGCAGAACGACCTACCACAACGTAGAATTTTTGGTGAATGGGCTCTTGGAAAGTTGGCCAAAGTTCCACTTTTTTTTATCGAACAATTGTGTTCAGCGACGAACCTCATTTTTGGCGATGGGTACGTTAATAAGCAGAATTGTCGATTTTGGAGTGAAGATCAGCCAGAAGCATTGCAAGGGCTTCCAATACATCTAGAAAAAGTCACAGTTTGGAGCGGTTTATGGGCTGGTGGCATCATTGGACCGTACTTCTTCAAAGATTATGGGAATCGTAACGTAACTGTGAATGGTGAGCGCTACCGCGAGATGATATCCAACTTTTTTTTTGCCCAAAATGCAAGAGCTTGACTTGCATGACATGTGGTTTCAACAAGACGGTGCCACATGCCACACAGCACGCTAAACAATGGACTTATTGAGAGGCGAGTTCGGTGAACATTTTATTTCACGTTCGGGACCGGTTAATTGGCCGCCTAGATCGTGCGATTTAACGCCTTTAGACTATTTTTTGTGGGGCTATGTTAAAGCTCATGTCAATACACACATGCCCGCTTCAATTGACGCATTGGAATACAACATTGAAGCATTTATTCATGAGATACCGGCCGAAATGTTGGAAAGAGTATGCCAAAATTGGACTAAGCGGATGGACCATTTGAGGCGCAGTCACGGTCAACATTTGCATGAAATAATCTTCAAACATTAAATTATATGGACCGTACTATCGATTCAAATAAAGATTTCATGCATGTTTCTGAATTTTATGTGTTTTTCCCTTTTTCCTATAGCTCTTAAAAAATTACCCATTATATTTAATAAAAGCTAGCAACATACTTCAAAAGAGCACTTAGTACTAAATTCACGAAAGTGGCCACATTTTGTACGTTCCGTGATAAACAGAGTGACACTACAAGAATCAATGGACTTAAATGCTCTATTACTTTATTAGATAAATATTTTTTTTTATATTTTAAGAATATTCTGAAGAAGATTTGAACCTAAAAACGGAAAGGTACACTATTCAAGAACGAACTAGGATAATTCAGTTTTTTTAAATAGACCATCAAATGTTTTTATAAATCATTACAGATTCTTTTGAAATTAATGTTTTTGTTAAAAAAAATCATAGAATATCAGCAATTCTATGGTCGTTTATTAATGGTAACAAAACCCTTTTTAAAGCCACAGTTACACTGAACGAAAAACTTAAACGCCTAGAAGCATCTGCTGCAAAAGCTCGTCTGAAGATCAGTTGCGCTTTACCCAAATCGATGCGATTAAATACAATCCATAGTTGAAGATAGCAATAGATTTTGCTTTATATTAAGTATTTGGACATGAAAAGGAGGGTCCACTGCTGACATCAAAAATCCCACACATACGCTCTTTAACCCCGTTTAAACTGCCATATATCGGGGCAAACCAGGATATAAGCCTTAAACGCAATGTGCTCCAACTCTTAACCAAAAGATGTCTGAGCAGAAAAATTAAGATATTTTGGATGACAACAATTTATAGTTAGCGGCACGACAAGCGCCTACTGCAACCGAAATCCTTAAACATAAATGTAAATTAACCCCGTGTTGCGCCTTAATCAAAAGCTTTTGCATTCTAGAGTCTTCCATCCTCATTACATGTTTATACCATCTCAGTTTGTATAGACCCCAGGTATTTGAAATTTTGAACTTGTGTTACAAGAAAGTGAAATAAAAAAAACATAATTGAATTATGCACAAACTCCGTTCATATCACACACAAAATTTATTTAAAATAGCATTTTAACATTTAGTAGCAAGTTTGTACAATTCCAAAACTCCAAATGCCATCTCTAAGTCAGAGAGACAGCGAGAGAGAAGAAGTGTAAATATGTTTAAAACACAAATGCAAAAATCTTTTAAATTAAAAGCGTAACACGTTCCTTATGCGTTCATTCATCCAACCACCCATCCATCATCCATCCAACCATATTGCTTGCTGATATTGAAAATCTATCTAGAGATTATAATCAAATATTTTTTTTTTTTGGGTAAAATGATTACACCCTGAAATTATTACAGAGTATGTGTATTTACACAAAACACGCACTTAATCATTCACCCACTATTCTTCAGGTTTTCATGCTGTCAGGGTCTTTTATACCAAAATCGGGGTTGTTAAAGTGTTAAGGAGTTTGTACCAAAAAAAAAAGCAGCCAGACTTTAACATTTCTACTTACACACATTTCAAATAATTCAAAAGAATAATTTGCAATTGGTAAATTTATGTAAATAAAAATAAATTGGAAATTGTAGAAATTTATTTTTTTTACTTCTGTTTGTTTACTTTTACACAAGCAGCCAGGCACTTGATGAATCTCTATTGTTGTTTTTGTGTTTGATGCAACCAACCAACTAACGCCAGCCCCACTGTGTGTAACTGCATGCGTCTGCCTGTCTCACTGGCTGTATTTTAGGTATTAAGTAGAGTTACCAGAATGTCTTTCAGGTTAGAAGTTAATAGTAGCTGCCAATAAGTACAAATAGAAAGTCGTAATTACTGGACCCACGCTATGCTAAAAGGCGGCTGCCGTTGGAACCTAACCTTACCTCACCTACTCAGTCTATAAAAAAATCCGATTTACAGTCATAAAGTCTGTCCCCAACATAAATCCATACAAATTTTATTCAAGATTATTTTTAAAATGGCAAAAATTTAATCTCTACAATTTATAACTCCACGTCTACAACTGACATGTTTTGCTGTTATAACATGATGTTATAAAAGCGTTGTTAAAACATTTGCATTAACAACCGTGTTATAACATGAGAAAACCTCTAACATGATGTTAGTGTTAATGTTGAGCATTTCATGTCTGTTGTAGACTCGGTGTAAGTTTCAAAAAATTTTCATGTTAATGATTCATAATATGTATTATTATATGCACAATAAATTTTTTATGCCAAAAATATCTTCAATTTTCTAAACTTTTTTTTTTTGTAATTAAATTAACAAAATCCAGCCTGATGCTGATGACACCACTCTGGTTGTCTTGTCAAAATTGTCATTATTTTCACGTTACAAATAAATTAACATATTTTACAATACACACACAGGAGGTACAAATTTATATATCCAAACTTCCCTGTTGGCCAAACTGCCGTCGACGACATTGTCGTCAACAATTTATGCACGACATGTCTTCTATCACTTAGGATTTCTGGAAGACAATTTTGAGGAAAATGTCGTGGACGACTAAATACTCGACATTGTCTAGTGCACTGTCTTTTGAAGAAGTTCAAGTTGTCTTTTGTTAAAAATTATCCAACACAACATGACAGACATTTTCTTGTAAGGTATCCTCTATCAACAACTATACACGACAACATGACCGACAGTGTCTTGTAAGGTGTCCTTTATCAACTTCTTAGCATGACAATATGAGCGACATTGTCTTGTAAGCTGTCTTCTTAACAAACAAAAATAAGTTGTTCCCAATAAAAAATAAAAATAACTGTAAAATAACGATAATAATAAAAAAAAAACAACCAAAGCAAAGTGAAGAAAATCAGTCAGTCAAGTCTAAAAACTCAAAGACTAAGGCACGGAGTATACAGAGGCGTCACGAGACAGAAAATATTGTGCTTTTTTTTCTGTCTTTTTCTTCGAAAGCTGCCCTTTTTGAGTTTTTTGTTTTGATTATGCAATTTGTGTAGATAGTAGCGGCCTGTTTTTACGCATTGTCACTTCACTAACAAAAAACGTTTTCTTTCTCTTTCTTCGAAAGCTGCCCTTGCAAATGATTTAGTCATTTTTCATACGTCACTTTTTTCATCTCTGTATACTTTATGACTAAGGTATGATTTTAAAAACATATATGTGCTATTCTATATTTTTATTTATTCATTTAGGTTTATGTATAGGCGACATTGTCGTGAAAGCTGTAACTCCTGCAACTTCAGCGACATTGTCCTTTACGCAGTCGTTGACGTCAAAGTAGAATCCATTGTCGTCTATATAGTCATCAAAGACAATACAAACGACAATGCCTTTCATGTGGTCATTAACGACTATATGGACGACAATGTCGTGCATGTGGTCATCAACGACAGGCTGAGCGACACTATCTCTCTTTGTGTCGTGCACGATTTACGCGACACTTGTTTGAAAATGTCATCGACGATTTGCATTAGTTGTCCCTTACGTGTCGTGCAGGAATTAACATTGTCTTGCACGATTCATCAATGATTCTTGCACGACATAGCCAACTGGGTTATTATGAGCACATACATTCATACATGCATACAGACATTAATGCAATCTGCATGCATTGTAAGTACCCAGAAGGAAATGTAAGTAATAAGGAGATATTTCAAAAGGCCTTTCAGCAGTAAAAACATGTTTAAGTTTCAAAAACAAAATCATGGTACAGAATTTAAAACTCGAGACATTTTGAAGGACAATTGTTTCTTAAGTTGAAATAATAATAAAAAGAAATAGATATGAGTGCTATGACCAACCCCTCGTAATAAAGATTTATACTGTGTAGTTATGGCAAAATAAAAAACACAGCATAAAATGTGTTTATTTAAAACACAAAAATAATTTCATTTTTAAACTACTGCGAAGTCTTAGGATATTATTATTATGACAATATGACTTGATAGTACACCTTGTGAATCCGTCATATATTTATATTCATTGTTGAGCTTGATATAACTTAAAATTTCAGAAAATATGTAACATTAAAAATTAAGAACTTAAGCCTAATTAAAAATATTAAAAATTTGGATAAAAAACCATAAATAGTTCAACAAAATAACCACAATACTAATTATTAAAAATTAAGTTTAATTTAAATAATTTTTTCAAAAGAATAAGAAATGTTCATTAAGGAGGGCAAGGCGTATTCATAATTCCAAACTGTCAAAAGTTGTTTTTATTTCGTATGTGTGAGCCAGAAAATGTGAATGTGTGCGTTCAATTTTCTTTCTTTTATATTTAGACTATTTTCATCAGTCCTATTGCTAGTTGAATTATTCAGGACAAGGCCCATTGAAAAGGGCCTTGTCCTTGTTTATATTCTTTTTAGCTTTCAAACGTTGTTTACATTTTGCTTACATGTGCATGTATATGTTTGTTTACGTTTATTGTAGCCCTGCAAATAAAATTGGACCACCTGATCCATTTTGATAAAATGGACTACTCCATGGACTAGTCCGATGTAATGCAAGCATGGACCATGTCATTGTTAAAAAGTGTTTGTAGTGAGACGATATGTTTTCGGTTTTTAACGACATGCTTTCGTTTTTAAACGACTTCAAAACTAATCCTCTTGAGTATACCATGGAGTAGTTTTAAAACTACTCCTAAGTGGTCCAAAGGTGGGTTATATGGTCTCTCCTATGACATCGTAATGTTAAATAGACCAGGTTTTTCCATACGTTTGGGTTACTTTTGGACTAGTCCTGGTCCCTTGTGGACTACTCTTTACACGCATGTTTGTACTGGTCCTATTATTTGCAGGGAGTTTCCCGCACATACGTTTATGGTATGCCACACATACACATTTTTTCCTTTCGCTTTGTATATGTGGCAGTAAGTTTTTGACAGCTAAAAAGAAATTTTACACAAACAAAATACATGGGCCTTGATTCAGGGTTTGTTTGCTAAACGGCTACATTCCTAGAGGGTGGAGAGATGTCAGGGTTATTTTCATGCCTAAGACAGGAAGAACCGGTCACTCTACATCCAAGGATTTTAGACCAATCAGCCCTTTTTTTTAAGACATTAGAAAGACTGCTTGATCTACATCTGAGGACAAAGATTGACGACTGCACGATAAGCGGCTCTCAATACGCCTATCTTAAGGGTATGTTTGTTGAGAGCGCGCTTCATGATGTGGTGGGTTATATTGCAAAACAAGGAATACACCTTGGCGGCATTCCTGGATAAAAGAAAGCCTTTACCAATTTGAGGCACTGAGTAATTCAGGGGTTCCGTTATTCTGGGTCGAATGGATGGCTCTTGGCTGTCAATGTCGGTCTGGAACTTTTTGAGAGGTTAGGTCAGAAGGTCGTCGCCTACACGCATGATGTAGTTATATTGGTAACGGGCAAGTTTCTGCCCACAATTAGCGAAGTCATACAAGGGGCACTGGCGAACTGGCAGCACGGGCGACTGATAAGGGTTTGGGAGATAATCCGGAGAAGACAGAGTTAGTTCTTTTTACTACTAGGTACAAGGTGGAGAATTTTAGGCTGCCGGTACTAGGGGGAGATGAGTTTATGCTATCTAAACAGGCTAAGTATCTAGGAGTTTTCTGGACAGTACGCTGTCCTGGAAGAGGAATACTCAGGAAAGACTTAGGATGATCTCAATGCCTACTATAAAGACCAAAAAATAAACAACACAAATGGCTTGGCAAAAATGTCAACTTTTACGTTTGTACAAATGTTTTGTGTTGTTAATTTGGGTGTTAACAGTACATATTGACAAAATGTTAAGCATGTTTGTAAAAATATTAAAAATTTTAAATATTTAGCAGACATATTGGAAGTTTGTCAAACTTTTTGTGGTGTCCCGTGCTAAATGAAATCGTTTTAGTTAGATATTTGCAGAGTGAAGAAGTAGAAGAAGAAGCATTAAAATTAATTGTTTAAACCACTCTTTATTCCAAATTATTTTTCTTTCTTATATATTTCTTCTCCGTTTTAAACCAAGAGCGAGCAAAATTTCCTCAGCACTATCGTCTTCTCCATTCGTTAAAAACAAAACATAAAAGAAAAATTTATGTTTGTACATAATATGATTGTGTTGTTTATTTGCACACAGAAAAATAAACAATGTTCTCTCCCTGGCCACTGAAAATTTTTCAATCCGACCAAACTTGTCTACAAAACCAATTAAAATCCTTTGAAAAGGAGGAATTATTTTAAATACTTAACTTTTATAAAACGCCTTGAATATAAAACGAAAGAAGTACAAATTGAAGTTTAAGGCATTTGAAATTCCTTGCAGGGAAAACTGACGTATTTTAAAGGCCCTTTAAAGAAAATCCCTTGCGGTTTATTTCACCTGACTATGTATCCTCTTACATGTAATTTATCCAACATTAAGTGTCACATTTAACACATCAAATATTGAATAAATCATTTTAATAAATCGTACTCTATTTGCGTACGTGTTTGAATCCCTTGCTTTACAATTAATTTTTTATTTATATACGATTTTTTTTATCATTTCATTATGCCAATGAATTGCATTCAAAACAAACAAAATAAAATAATTGTTAATTAACATAATGAAAAAAAAATATATTATTGAAAAGGTCTCTGAAAATGAAGACAACTGAAGAGAAATTGTCATCTTTATATATAATAATTATGCAAAATATTAAATATCCAGCTTAATTGATGTTGTTGAAATTAAAATGGTTTGTTGAAACTCAGAAACTTTAACAAACAATATTTGCTGGGTTGTTAATGATCTATATTGATGCAGAATATAACTGCTATAGAATATATAAAGAAGAGAATGTTTGGGCAAAAGGTAAACCATAAGCCAATTCACAAAGTGTTCTAAAGTACTAAGTATTTAAGTACTATTTTAGGCTAAACAGAACTGTTATGGACAGCCTATTGTAAAATCATTAAATAAATTAATGTAAACATATCGAGTCATAACCGCAAAAAAAGCTTAAGTAACACCATTTTCCATTTTCGTTTTTTTTTAATAAACGACTTTATTGGCAACACTTGCATCATCTCCTAAAATGTCATGGTCACATTAGGAACCGTTACGATTTTAAAGCAAAAACAATTTTATCTCAAGCGACAATATTCATACAAAATTTTTATGAAATAAAATAAAAAAAACCTTCTCCTTTAAAATTTTTTTTTTGTCACTTAAGCTTTTTTTGCGGTTATGACTCGATATATAAAAATAAAAAGTGCCTTGGTAGCCTAGCTGGTAGTAAGCTAGTTTCTTTCCTGCAGGCAAGCGTAGAACTTCACAGGGATTATCTAAGGGGTTTAAAAAAAATATATTTGAAATTTTGGTATTTAGTTAGACTCGAGTTCATTAAATTTAATTTTCATTAAATTATTTTGTCTGAAGGAAGGAATTTTACAACATGAAAGGAATTTAAATTTATTGATAATTTTTATTCTAGGCTGAGTTGGGGATCGAACTCGGGTTGAATTTACGTTTCGAGAATAACCACATTCTCATCATCAGAATTCTTTGCAGTTTCACCGTCTGCACCGCTGCGGTGCCTCCATCCAACAATCAAACTTCATGAATAGATTTTGGCTTGAAGAATACTCCTAAATTATCCAAATTAACTTTAATAATCCGTCATCGATTCGGCCAGCTTTTAGACGATGTTTTATCGCGAAAACTGTGCTCAGGCATAAGGCTCACTTTTAGCTAAGACCAATTCACAAAAGACCCTACAAACTCCTTTACACCTAGAAAAATTTATTGTTTGGTGTGATTTACATGCTAGTTACATTAAGGGACCTTAATTCTTGAAAAAATAAGCCGGAACTCGCGTTATGGTCAATAAAGATCATTACCGCACCAAAATCAGTGATTTTCTATTTTTTTAAATATGGTTTGCATTGAGCCGAGCTAAAAATGATTTCAACAAGATCGCGCTACGTGCCATTTCAAAGACTTATTGAAACAAAAATTGGTGCGATAAGTTGATTAAGAGAAATGAACCTGTCAATTCGCTTCGAAGGTTTTGTGACTTGGTACTTCTCGATTTTTTTTTCTGTGGGTCTACTTGAAGTCACTGGCTTATGCTGATTAACCTGTTACAATTGACGCTTTGAAAGCCAACATTGATCGTGGGTTTCGTGCTCAAGACCAGCAATTTTTAAAAAAAAATGGCCCACATTTTTACATCTAGAATGGGTTTCATCAAGAACAGCCGAAGTCCCATAAGTTCGAAATCAGTTTGAAATGATAATTAAAGTGAAATATTTATAATCAATTTTTACTCCCATAAAAAACTTTAATAACAAATAAGCAAGTGGCAGTGCAATAACTGGCAAATCGCTTTAATTTGATTTTTTTGCGAAAAAAATAAAATAAAGTAATTTGTTTTTGCTTTTTTTTTATATTTAGGGCCAATATTATAACTTGAGGTTAGCTTTTATCCGGCAGATAACAGACGCTTTTTGACAGATACCACATTGCTGTCTGTCAATTCAATCTTTACTTAAGCTAACTTTAAGTTGTAATAATGGCCCATAGAGTTGGAAAAAAACAACCAATTCTAGTCAGGTATGAAAAATAAAGAGAAAATATAAACTCCCACTTTATTGTTGCTGTTTGGTTTAAACTTTGATATCGTTGCAGGTAAAACTTTACTATTTGTAATTCTCATTCGCTTTACAATTTTATTTGTATAATATCTTTAGCTTTTCTTAAATCTTTGTAAAAAGGTTTCCTGATGATCTGGCCTAAGCAACCAGTGAAATGCGCATTGGAACAAGCTTTATCCCATCAACAATAAATTTCAGTGTGTTTATCAAAAGTACGAATTGGGTATTTAGCACATTAAAGTGAAACATTATTAATGGCATGTTTGATTGATCTTTCAAATAAGAAATGTTTTGATTACAATTTCATTTTATGTGTTTTTTTGACAATTTCAAATCCTATCGGGCTTTAAAAACACCAATTTTGAAGGGTTTAGCCTTTCAACTGCGTAAATTTTAATAGAATTTAATTTTCTTAGCTTAGCTTAGTCATATTTCTGACTTCAAACCTTTCTTTCTGGTCTTTTTCTATAACTATCACTTGCATTAAAACACTTTTTGCCCTGTTGCTTCTCAATTGTCGTACTTCTGTGCGGAAGTAGGTGTAAATTCTTGACGCATTTACCCCTCTCTTTGCTTAATAAACGTTATCATTTTCACATTTTCATTTACTATTTGTTTTGTCCAGTCTGTTGGCAAAAATTAAAAAAAAAATCTACCAAAAAAAAAAAAAACCCCCAACGTAATGAAAAAGTCATTATTAACGCATTTGTATTTTGTATGCAGGAGACAGATGGGTTATAGTTTTTCATCAATATGGTTTTTGTCTGTTTAATTTTTTTTTTCTTTTTCATACTTTATTTGCATACTTTCTTTTCATTGTCAGAATGTTGGAATATTATTGACATTTTGAAATCCAGCAGAGTTTTATGCTGAAAAGAAATGTAAATTTTTTTTTCTTTGTGTTGAATTTTTTTCGGAAAGAAATTTACGCATAAACTTTGATTTTTTTTAAGTTTATGGCGAGAAACTTTGTAAAATAATATAAATTTATAGAAAAAGAACGTAATTTATGGGGAGGAATTATTTAAAAGAAATTCTTTACAAAATATTAAATATGTGGTATTAAATAAAATTTTAAAAACATACCCAAGATTTCAAAAGATTTTGTTATTCGTGCTTAATTCCCAGTTTTTATTCTTGACAAAAAACCCCAAATACCAAAGATTTTTAAAACTTAACAAAAACCATAGAAACACAATTGCACCGTTTAAACGTAGTAGCGTACGACGTAGATTCGTTTTCAAGTAATAACGAAGAACACTTTATACAGAGGCGCATAGAAGCTGGCGCAAACTTAAAAGCGAATCTACGTCTTTAGTCAACTTAGATCTAATTCTATTTCATACGCCGCGACCGGTTGCGACCGTAAAAAGAGAAAAATAAATACTAAAGAGAGCTATGTCGGGTGTTATATACCCTTCACCATGGTGCGATAAGAACAGAGACTTATATAAATAAATAGATATACATGCATATATTTATGTGGGCGAGGCATTTTCCATACAAAGACATTATATCTGGAGAACGGCAAGAGACAAAGTTTCCAATCAAAACACATCATCTGAACAAATTTTTTTTTTGTATTGTTACGACATTTGCTAATTTCTGAATTTTTGAGAGCTTTTTTGCAACATTTTCTAATTTTAGTTTTTTGAAAGATGCGTCGGGACACCCTCCAAACTTCATTTATTATTTCAGAATACCAGTGCTCGATGATCTATTTGGTATCTGCGCTTGCTCAAAAATAACGTATCAATGTTGTCGAAAAAAAAAAAAAAAAAAACGATAGTTTTCTTGAATTTGTAATAAAAACTTGTAGTAGGCAAACATCATAAAGCCCAAAATTAAAACCAGGGCTGTGGAGTCGGAGTCGGAGTCGGAGTTGAGGTTTTTGTACCGGAGTCGGAGTCGGAGTCGAAGTACCCACAAACACTAATGACTCCGACTCCGACTTTTTGGCATTAAAATTTTTTCTAATATTTTTCAAAATAAAAAAATTTTAATGACCAATTTCAGCAATTCTTTTAAAATATCAATTCATATTTAAATATAATTTTTCATATAATTTTATTTTTATTCCACATAAAAAAAACGATTTTTAAACATAAATTGATATTTAAATAAATTGGTGGAATTGGCAATAAGAGGGTCTACTTTTTGAATTTGTGAAGTCAGAAGATAATGACCAGTATACTTTTCATATGAGTAGGGGAGTTAGAAAAATTGAGATAACATCTTATTTTGACAGTTCTTTTAGCAATTTATAAGAAATATATAGATTGTATTGAAGCATGTCCTTTTCTATGTTTTTATGTGACCTAAAATTTCTGTAACAAAACTCGCTGGTTCACTGTTTGAATTTCGCCAAGATATCCCTAATGAAATAGAGCCGAATTAAGGAAGTTAAAAATTTGTTGTTTTTTATTTATCGTATATTAACAAATATTTTTGTAGCCATGTTCCGATATATGACTTGAAATCTGCTGTAGCTCCTGTGGTGAAAGCATTAAGTAAACTAAATTTAAAGTTCTAACCTTCAAGGTGAATTATAATAGAAAAAAAGGAAAAGGAGCTCGGAAAAATACATGACATTGTTCTAAATTTAATTCCCATCAATCTGGGGGTAAACCCGAAAAATGATTTGAGAATTCTTTTATCTACTCAATTTAGGAAAAATTGGAGAGATAATAAAGACTTGCAATTTCAAATTTCGGTCTTTGACAATAATAATATTGAACTTGGAACGGAAAAAAGCAATGGTGTACTGAAGAAAACGATTTCAATTTAATTGTTTAAAAATTCATATTTTTTTAACTCTGCAAGCCACATTTTGAAACACGTTGAAAATCGCAAATGATGCTATTTCTGTATTAAAAATTTGCCTTTGTCCGAATATTTTAATGATCCCAGAAATAATAGAACTTTTTACGGTACGTTTCTCTTCAAAATGTGTTATAAAAATTGTAGAAGTAACAACTGAAGGCGCATCTGCATGTTTTAATAAAAATATATTTAATTTTCCTGAGAATGATTAAAAAAGTTAGTCTAAATATTTGACTTAATAAATAAAACAAGACCAAAACGGCAGTGTTTGAATTTATGTATATTAAAAACAAAAGACCTCACTTCACAATTTACAAAAAAGAAGTTATGATGTTCTTTGTCTCTACAAATTCTGTGGTGAACAATACTTAGTACACTTGGTGCCCTTAACGTCTTAGCAACTTGGACTTGGCATTGTTTTCAACTTTTCTATCTCGAAAGCTGCATTAGATAGAACTTATGGAATTTCACACATCTATAAATTCCAACAGATGTGAATTGGTGTAGTTTATCTCTTCCCTACACAACTATTGTTACATTTTTTAGCACTGTTTGCATATATTTAATAAATAAATATAACTTTTAAAATATACTAAAGTTTAATGATCCCATACGGTTTGAATCTAAACTCATATCTTTCGAAAGTTCGTAACAAAACTCGGTGGTTCCAAAATTAAATCCATTATTTTTCTATATTACAGTTGGCTTAAAATGTTCAACTGTAGAGTTATTAGTCAAGAATGACATAACACTGTAGAATCAAAAAAGTAGACCTCAGTTGGTCTATTTAATCGGGCGCTATATGTTTTTCGAGCTTTCCTCCTCATATGTTAAAGCTCAATGCGGCACGTTAGAATTAAAATATCGATTTGAAAGTTTTACAGAATAATTTTCTTGCTATATTTAACCATTTAAAAGGTACTGAATTAAAAAAAAAAATTAAAAGAGTTTAAAGTCAAATAAGAACTAGTCTCATAAATAATGATAGGTTAGAGTAGGAGTCGGAGTTGGAGTCGGAGTCGGAGTTGGAGTCGTACTTAAAAAATTACAGCAAAAGGAGTCGGAGCCGGAGTTATAACTATTTCTTGACGACTCCACAGCCCTGATTAAAACGTTAGCAGTTTCTTCAAATTCTCTCTTATTTTATTGTTTTATTTCTCTTTTATACCCTCCACCACAATTAGTTGTGAAGAGGGTATATTAAGTTTGTCATTCCGTGTGAAACTTTTTTATTATTCATCTCAGACCCCATAAAGTACATATATTCTGGATCCTTGAGTAGTTCTAAGTCGATTTAGCCATGTCCGTCTGTCTGTCCGTCGGTCCGTCTGTTGAAAACACGCTCACTTTCGAACAACTCAAAAGAAATGAACAAGCTTGATGCCAAATTGCTTGTAGGTATCCTAAGCAGCTTGTGATTGGATTCAAATCCAGCAAAATCGGTTCAGTAGGACCAGAGCTATGAATCAAAATGTGGAACCACCACCTAAAAAATTGATAATTTTGTTAAAAAAATAACATAAATGCTGGAACAAGGCACGGAATGAGATAAGATTTTGTTTAAACTTTGATATTATTACAAGTAGAACTGTTGCTATAAGTCTTATACGTTTAACAGTTTTATTTGGTTTAATATCTTTAGTTTTTCTAAAATCTTAATGGATGAAGTTTCCTGATGATCTGGCCTAAGCAACCAGTGAAATGCGCATAGGAATAGCTTATCCCATAAACAATAAAATTTAAGTGTTTTTATCAATAATAAAAACTGGGAATTAAGCACGAATAGCAAAATCTTTTGAAATTAAAATTTTGTATTCCCAAAAATTGAAATTACTTTTTGATTTTGCAAAATTTTTTTTTATTTGACTGGAAATCACGCTGTTAAATTTCGTGAAGATCTGTCCATAATTTACCCTAAGCCCCATATAAACACTACTCCCGGAAAACAGTTTAGTACGCCTAAAACCATAATTAATAATGCTATCATAACAGAAATTGGTACGTCACAGTTTTAAAGGACTAGAAATGACGCTGTGAAATTTCGTGATGATGGGACCATAATTTACCCTAGGCCCCATATAAACCCTACTACCGGAAAACAGTTTAGTCGCCTAAAAACATAATTAATAACATTTCGTCACAGTTTAAGGTAATAATGACATCATTCAGATAGTACTCCTTTAACATTCGAACTGTCGGTGGAGGGTATCAACTTGTTTTATTTTCTTTTGTTTTTCATTTTAGGTTTAGAAAATGAATAAAATTTAATGAAAGTATGGCAGCATTGTTGGGAGAATAACACTCAATTCACATGAGGGCTTTTACGACGTCGTTTTATCTTGATTCCCTTTTAAAGCAACTTCCCAAATCTCTTTGCGTTCATACGATGATTTTTGGTTGCATGTCTTTTTTTATTTACAGTATGACCTTGATTATCCGTCATTCGATTAACCGGCAACTTCAATTAACTGGAAAATAAAAAATTTCTTTGCATTGATTGAAATTACCTCTATTATCCGGCATTACCTCTGTTATCCGAAATTATTAACAAATTATCTTTTTTTCGTTTACTTTTGAACAATCAAAACAGATTTTAAAAAAAACGAAGAAAGAGAATTTTTCCACGTACTGGAAGCATGTTCATCCAAAATTACTTTTTTCCTGATGTTTACATAATATACATTATATATTTACATAAAATAAGAAACACATCAAAAAAAAAATAATAATAATCAAGAATGCTGCCCGTCCCGTCTATTATCGATAATCTAGGTCTCACTGTATTTTCAACCTCACACGTCAAAGAAAGAAAAAGAATAAAACGTTAAAAGAAAGAGTTAAAAGAGAAATATAAAAAACGTCATGCAAAACACAAAACGAGTCGTTTTGTTTACCCCTCTTTCTTCTCTACACCGCTCACCCACAAATCAAAAGAGACGTAGACAAAGCGACTTCGTAATAGCCTCCATGTGAATTGGCTGTAAGTGTCTATATGTGAGAGCATAAGAAAAAAACGTTCTCAAAATAAAATAGATTTTATTTTACGAAGGCTTTTAACTACAAACTTTTATAGAAAATGTGGTCTCGACCAGCGTTTTAAAAACTGCAGTCAAAGTAGAAAAACTGCCATTTCTGTGACTTCTTCATTAATATTTGGTCCAAAAAAACTGTTGCTTTTACTTCTGATTCAGCTGTCCAGATATCATCTAAGAAACCTAATTGGCGGTTATAACTGGGCACTGGCCCATTGGGAGGCACGCCCAGAGGCTGGGGCTCCCTTAAAATGACTTGTGTAGAAGTTGCGGCGATGAGGAGGAGGAAGAGTCAACGGAACATCTTTTCTGTAATTGCCCGGCATTTGGAGACTTAAGACTCGAAATGTTTGGTCGAAGAGCCCTTGGGGACAAAACTTGTCTCTCTGATGTTGATGTAAACAGGATTCACTCCTTTATTGAATCGACCGGATGGCTGCACGGGAATACTAGCAGCCAGATTTCATAGGACCCATGGGAGACGGTGTGATATGGTAACACAATGGGAACTAATTAATGGACTCAAGTGAGCTGTGCTTGATCACGGCTGCAAATGGAACCTAACCTAACCTACTTCTGATTCATTAAATGTAAAGGGTCGCTGTCAAACCAACCCAAAAACCGAAAAGTTGTACACAAATTTTAGTTTTTTTTCGGCAGTTTTTTTAAACCCTGGTCTTGACGCAATTTTGTTTGAACTAGTGTTCGAAAATAAACACTAAATATCGCTCCTTAATGTTCGGTTCGGTAGATTTGTGAAAAACACAAACGCTTATAGTGTTTGTAAAGAAAATCATAAAAAAAAATTACGCTTCCCTATTAGTCATTTTTCGAACACAAAAATAATACTGTTTTTATTACACTCAACAAAAGATGAGAGCATTTCATTGCGTTCGGTTTTTCCCCACAAACTTCATTGTGTTCGGTTCGGCTCATTAATGTTCCTCCTTTTTGGCTGGTAAAAAAAGCCAATCATTTTTTAGAAAACCAAAATTTACATACGAAAAAAACTAAAAGCCAGCAAAATCTTTTTACACAAACAAAACATATACACAATACACACACAAGCTGTTCGTGGTGTGGTCGTTGCTAAATTTTTTTGTTTGTTCATTTCTTTATTAATGTAAAAAAAGAAACATTAAAGAACATAAAAATATAATGTTTGTCTACAGTATCAATACAATTGTTCTGTTTTTTAACGAAGAACAGAACACTATATAATGTTCGGCACTTTCTTGAAAATAGCTACGAACGGTATTACGGGTTGTGTTCGTCTAGACAATCACTAAAAAAATAGATATCGTTCTTAGGAGTGTGAGCCGAACGCTAAATAATATTCTGTTTATTTTCGATCACTGGTTTGAACTCGTATACTTAAATTTTTGAAAGAAAATTTATTGTTCATGTGAATGGATTTTCAAAAAAGGCCCCTAATACTTATTCTCTTCAGTAACATCGGCTAAAATTATTAGAATTGTTACACATGTTAATATCATTTATGCTGCTATTATAATGTTCTTTGTTCTGTCAATTTAAAACCACAGTAAACTTATTTATTTTTATATAATAAAAAAAAACTTAACAACATTTCAAATTCAATCTCTTCTTAGGACAATACAATTTCTGACCTTAGACACAGCATAGATGGAATGTCATACATAGCTACTTATACTCGAAAACACAACAGACATCCTTTATCATAGAATATTAACTAGAATGGAAAGACAGAAAAACCCAACTCAGCTTTCAAAAAAAACCTTTCTATATGAGTGTGTAATATAAGATTAAGATTAGTGTTCGAAAAAAAAACAGAACATCATTTAGCGTTCGGCTTGCACACCCAAGAACGATATCTATTTTTTAGTGTTTGTGTAGACAAATAAAACACTTAATATCGTTTGTAACTATTTTCACGAAAAAGCCAAAAATAATGTAGTGTTCCGTTCTTCGTTAAAAAACAGAACAATATGTACTGTAGACAAACATTATATTTTAATGTTCTATAAGGTTTTTTTTTACGTTGATAAAGAAATTAACAAGCAAAAAATTTTAGCTGCGACCGCAGCACGAACATTTTTTGTGTGTATTGTGTATATGTTTTGTTTGTTTAAAATTAATTTGCTGGCTTTTTGTTTTTTTTCGCATGTGTATTTTGTTTTTGTAAAAAATTTTTGTTTTTTTTTACCAGCCAAAAGAGCGCTCAACGGCGGTGCGCAAAATGACCCCAGGAAATATGGCCCCAAAAGGAAAATGAAAAACGGCCCCAAAATTTTACATGAGACACAACAACACGCAATTTTGGCGCAATTTTTTTGTTTTTTTTGGGGTTATTTTTCATTTTTTCGTTAGGGTGTTTTTGCATTTTAAGTGGAATGAAAAATGACCCCAATATCAAGGAATGAAAAATGGCCCCAAATAAAATCACAATTTTTACTTTGGGGCTATTTTTCATCTACTAATAAAAAATGCAAGTTTAAAGAAATGAAAAATCACCCCAAACATTTTTACACAAATTTTATAAAATTCTATGTAAAAGTTTCTAGGGATAACATAAAAAACCAGAATTCTTATACCAAAGTAGAGAAAATCCTTGCCGGTTATGCAGAGATGCTTTAGTTAGCGAAGCCGGTGTTTGTTATACCATAGAGGAAAAAATCCTTGAGCCCGGCCGAAGGCCGGCTATTGCGAGAAGGGTTCGTTATACCATAGAAAAGAAAATCCTTGCGCCCGGCCGAAGGCCGGCTATGTAGTGAAGCTTTAGTGAGCGAAGACAGTGTTCGTTATACCTAAGAGAAGAAAATTATTTCACCCGGCCGAAGGCCGTCTATACAGAGAAGCTTTAGTTAGCGAAGCCAGTGTTCGTTATACCATAGAGAAAAAATCCTTGCGCCCGGCCGAAGGCCGTCTATAACGTAGAGCTTTAGTAAGCAAAGCCAGTGTTCGTTATACCATAGAGAAAAAAATCCTTGTGCATGGCCGAAAGCCCAACCGTGCTATCAATCGTACGGTTTTTAAAACCAAAACTGTATAATTATCCGGATTTTGAAATCGGGATTCTAAATTTGGGATTTTTAGTTTTGGGAATATGAACTCACCGAAAATGTTTAATGTCACTTTCTTTGTGTTCTTTTTTGGGGTTAAAATTCATTATAAATTTTGAGGTGATTTTTCATAATGAAGAATAACCGCAAATTTAGGGACATATTTCATTTTATTTTTAGGGTTATTTTTCATTTTTTTGGGGTAATTTTTCATTAAAAAAATGGGGCCATATTGCATTATTAAAAATAGCCCCAAATGTGGGGTCAATTTTCATTTATTTTTTGGGGCCATATTTCCTGGGGCCATATTTCGCAGCGCCCGCTCAACACAACAGAAACGAACGAACACTAATAAGCAGAACCGAACACAAAACAGTTTGTGGCTTAAAACAAAAACCTGAACGGAATTAAATGTTCTCATCTTTTTGTTTAGTTAGATAAGAACAGTATTTTTTTTTTTTGTGTACAAAAGATGTCAAACAGGGAAACGTAATTTTTTAATGATTTACTACCGAACCGAACCGAACACTAAGAAGCGATATTTAGTGCTTATTTTCGAACAGTGATTCAGACTATGTACATGGTTCACATTTCATGAAACATTAAATGGATGACAAAGGGTGTAGAGATGCTTGCAGGGTAAAAAAAAAATGTTGCACGAAATATAAAATCAAGCAACAACCTGATGTTCCTCTTTAATTTGATTAGTAATAATTTAAGACTTAAACGTCAAATTGAAGCTTGTTGCTTGCAACAAAAAAATGTCTGAACGTATACGAATATTTTTGCAGGGACAAGTTGCATAGTCTGAAGCAGGTATAAGTAAGAAATGCATTTACTTTGTTCGTGTAACTTCATACGTACGGAATGTTAATGATATTTTTGTATAAAACATTTTTTCGAATGTGCTTCTATGAGGCAAATTTCGAAAAGTTACGATTCAAGATTCTTCTACATATTGTATGTCCTTTTCATTAACAGTTTATACAATTATCTGTTATTGTGATTTTTTTTAATTCTTTCCTGTTTGTTGCTGCTTTTGTTATTTAACAATTTACATACACATGTATGTATGTATGTGTTTTCATTTTTTCATTGTGTGTATCCCGAAGATAATTGATAAAATATTAAATCTTATTGTAACACATGACAATAAAATTGTCAACGTTCTGTTTCTTTGTTCTATATGGGTCTCGGTAGGTGATTGTGAACCCGGGTGTTTGGTGTTTGATTGTGAGTTTACGTTGGTGTAAAAGAGGGATTTTTTACGTACAATTTTATTACGTTATTTTTACGTAGCATTTACTTATGTATGTGTGTGTGTAAAAGTGTACGTTTATACTAGTTTTTCAGTTTTAATTGTGGCTCTGAATGTTTACAGACAAAACGATTTTTTTATTTTGTTTTTTTGTTGTATCCTTCACCTCAGGTGGAGAGGGGAAAAAATATGTTTCCCATTCCGTTTGTAATTTGTACAATAGTGATCTTGGACCCCATCAAGTGTATTATTCTCGATCCTTAGGTAAATAAAAGTTAATTTAATAATGCCCACCGATTCGTGTGTATGTTGGAAACAACAATATCACATAGTCTGGTGTAGATTGCTATTTAAATTCAGCCGGATCGTCGTCTTAACGACTAAAAGGTATGTTCAGACCTAATAATATTTTTGACGAAAAAACCAAAAAAGCGTGACCATTAAATTGATAAAACTTTAGCTTTATTTCAAACAATTTCTATTGATTAACTTAATTTTATTTGTCAAAAGATTTGTAATTGTATTTTATAATTTAGAAAATGTTAGATTATGTTTGATCTTGCAGACGATTTGCAAAAGCAAACATTTTTTCAATAAAACTAGTGGTTACGTGTAGGACGTCAACAATTTGATAGGTGTGAACATAGCTTAAGGCCCGTTTTCACAACTTACCGATAGCTAAATGTAGGATTTTATCGGCCGTATAAAAAATGTTCCATTATTACAACTTTACTTTAACCTACCAGGAAGGATGAACCTTAATTTACTTTATCGTTCACTTTAGGTTAAAGTGAAGTTTTAATAATGGAACACTTTTTATAAGGCCGTTTAAAGTCCACTTTTAGCTATCGGTAAGTTGTGAAAACGGGCCTAAGTGTAGTATATTTTACACTATCGATTTTCGATAGTTAATTCAAAACATAAATAAATATACCAATGCTGCCATATTTTTAAACAAAACTTAAAGGGAAAAACTACTTTTACCGGATAGGTAGAGATAACTGTTAGGCATGAACTAGGAATGGGTAAAAAATATCGATATATCAAAATATCGATATTTTAAAAAATTAATCGATATATATCGCCGATATTTAAAATAACGATATATCGATATTGAAATACGACTAGCGGATTCGATATTTTTTAAAGTCAGTGTTCATTAAAAACTTTAAATTTTAGCCGTTTTTCAAACAATATGTTTTTTTAAGAATTGGCATGACTGCATGCATCATGTTTTTTAAACTAATATGAAGATCTATAATGATTGGCATTTATTAGAAGAAGAATTAAGGAAAAAAGCGGGGTTTTCAAACGAACTTGCAAAGATTTAATTGCCTATATATATTTGGAATATTAATAAGATTTGTGCATATATACACAGTATGTATTACATATATATACTTATATATGTATATTAGGGCGGGTTAATTTTTTTTTGATGAAGCGTATAGCAAAAACGTAATCTATAGGTGATTCTGAGAAATTTTGATCAAGGGGCCATAGCTCTTAGTCGGGTTTAGAGCCCCCCAAAATTTCCAAGTAGATATTTTTCCATATTTTCGATCGAAAAAAATCGAAGAAAATTCGGAATTTATTAATATATGGGCATTTCCATGTCATCGTACGTGACATTTGTACGCCTTCAGAGCGATAGATATTTGGCAAAAATAGTAGCAACTGGAAAATTTTTTTTATCATTATGTTTCATTTAGAGGGAACTTTATATGAAAAAAAAAATTTTTTTAATTCGGAACCTTGTTGTCCAAAATATCGGGCAAAATAAGTGGATATCGTACGTGACATAAAACGGTAGTGATATTTGTGTGAATGTAAAATAATACGAAAATCTCCGAATTGTGGGAGGTTTTTCTCCTTTTTTTAATTTCATACATTAAACCACATATTTTTTCTTTATAATCCGTAATTGGAAAAAAAAAATTTTTTTTGGATGATTTTTCTCTTATAGTATTTACAAGGTATGAAATATATTTTTTGTAAATATATGTATATTAAAACTTAAAACAAACAAGTAAGAAAGTATAGTCGGGCAAGCCCGACCATATGATACCCTACACCATTATATTGAAAAAAAATTTTTTGAGAGAGTACCCTATTTGGGACCATGGCCAATCAAGGTCGCCAAAACAGAATTATCCTATGAGGTTAAGAATTTGTGCTGAATATTATTTAGTTGTCTTCATCTATATGAGATTTGTTTGTTCCTAACCGATTTAAGGAAGGGGTTTATTTGGCACCTATGGTTAATTTTGGATCTAACAGCACAACATTTTGTCATGACATAGTACCTCTGCTAAAAGTCATTGTTGCCAATTTTTATGAAAATACCAACATTTTTAAGGAAATGACATTAAAAGCTATTTTCGAGAGTAGTACTTGTATGGGAGCTATGGTCAAATATGGACCAATTCCAATAGAATTTGGTAAGATGATATTGATTGTAATAAAATAAGGTTGGACCAAATTTTAACTAAATACCAACATAATAAGATGACGCATTTAGTTGCATTTTAGTACTTACAATACCGTACGTGACGAACTTTAAAAGCTTATAAAATTTTTTTTATACCAATTTAAAAAAAAATTTCGATCAATATTTTGAAACTCCTAAGACTGATCAATTTCAAATGATAAAGACAAATCGTCGGTTGATTATTTAATTGTCGTATGTGGATACAAATTACATACGACATACGACAATTAAATAATCAACCGACGAAATGATGTTTTTGCACCACGTACGTGACTTTAGAATAGCATCCAAAACAAACACAAAAATATACCGCTAATCGAACTATACATTTGGTCTTTCCTCGTGGATCTTGTTCATTGTTGTTGTAACATTAATTTCAAAGCATAATTCCAGGGTTGCCAGTATCTGTATTAATTCGGCAGAATATTGAAAATCGTCAATTGCAGTTACTAAAAATTAATTAATAAGAAAGTGAGTTAAAACTTTTATTTTTTGCTTTTTAAAAATTGTAATAAGCTATAAATACCTCGGCATAGTAAAGTTTGGGTATTTTTTTCCTTTCTCCCATATTTGAAAAAAAGTTTCAAGCATTTTAATTTTTTGAGTCGTGGTTGACATTCTCATGGAAATGCCCATATGGAAAAATATCTGTTTTGAAATTTTTGGGGGCTCCAAACCCGACTTAGAGCTATGGTCTCTTGAGCAAAGTTTCTCAGAATCACGTATAGATTACGTTTTTGCCATACGCTTCATAAAAAAAAAAAAATCGTTCCATACAATTTGACCCGCCCTAATGTATATATACCCAATTAGCACAAATTTTTTGTGAATTCCAATGTTGGAATTCCAGTGTGAATCCAAGCTTGAATTACATTTGAAATCCATCCTCTTTTCAGTCTGTGTGAAGGTTGTTAAAAACAACAACAAATTTGTTTGAAGCATATGTTATATATGGTACAGAGATGTTGCAAAATAATTGGCGGCGGTGATGATGATGATGATGATTTTATAATTAAATTTATGCTTACGAGTCGAGCAAAAAAATCTTACGAGTCGAAAAAAAAGTGTGCTCGCGAGCTTAAAAATAAAACTCGCGAGCACAAATTTTAAAACGAGCGAGTTGACTCGAATTGTGCTCACGAGTCGAATTTTTTCCTTCCCTGGTAATAACACTATTTAAATACTGTTGTTACATTGCTTGAATAACACTGAAATTCCATGCTTGAATTCAACGGTAAAAACAGGTTCGGTTCGACTTGAATTCCACTGCAATTCCATGCTTGAATTCAAGTGTAAGAACAGGTTCGGTTCAACTTGAATCACACTGTTATTCAAGGCTGGAATTACACTGTAAAGGTACTGTTTTGTTCGACTGTAATTCAATGGTTAATTTTGCTGGATTCGCTATTGAATTCAACTGTGTTTCAACTGTAATTCAACACTGAAAATTGGAAATTGTGACTGTATTTCAAATGTAATTCCACTTGAATTCCAGCCAAAATGCTTATTGGGTACATATAAAATTTTTTAATTTGGTAATAGTTTCAGCTAAATATATCGATATTTTTCAAATAATAAATATCGATACTCCTAAAAAATATCGATTCGATATCTGTATATCGATATATTTTTTCAATTAGCCCATCCCTAGCATGAACTCGCCCAGATATCAGATTGTAGATATTATGGGCATTAAATGTAATTTTTTACACAATAGAGCCAATTGCAAAAAATTAATAATACATTTACATATTTAAACAATATTTTTTTTCGGCAGTAGTTTTGTCACAATATTTTTTTTTGTTTTTTTTTTCCTTACAACCCACTGTGCTTCAGTTTTCATCGAATATTCAGCAAACAAGACAAAAGGCGTGTTGAAACCATCTTACTTCTTTATGTAGGCGATAATACACTTTTTATATTTATCAATGTATATGTAACAGGTTTTATGTAAATATATGTATTCACATACATACATATGTACATTTTTGTATGACTGTGTGTATCTGAGTGTAAACAAATGGAAATTTAAACGAATTACAATAAAAAAAAAAATTTAAAAAAAACAATTGAAACAAATAATAAAATCTTTTTCTCATTTAACTTCCTCTTGATGAAAATTTGATTGTATTGTTGTGCCCCTAAAACAGTGGGATTATAACAAACAAAAAAAATGTATGAGAACAATTATTTATAATTTTAAAGGACAACTTACAGTCTCTTTAAAATTTTTTTGGGATTACTTAAATTTTCTTAAAAACATATTAATCAGTTATTTGTAAAGAAAATTTAGCGATTACATAATTTTTCTCAGCAAATTTATCGATTACTCAAATTTACTCAAAGCTTATAGAGAGTTTATTAAAACTTTTTGTAAAAAATATTTTGATTACTTATATTTTCTTTAGAAAATTTATCGATTTCTTATATTTTCATGAGAAAATTTTTCGATTCCTTTTTATTTTTTTTACAAAATGTATCCATTACTTATATTTTCTGCAGTAAATTGACCGATTACTAATAAAGGGTGGTTAAATTTCAAGGGCCGATGTTGATTTTGAATAAAACACAAACTATTTAGGAAATTATTGTAATTTTATTTTATTATGATATATTGGTATTACTCAATTATGTATGGAACAAAATATCGGCCAAATGGGCGCCGCGACCACGGCGGCACACCTCCATCCGATGGTGCAAATTTTCGATGACCCTGAGGCATAATGGAGGTTCTATGCCGTTAATGTGCCGAATTATCTCATCCTTTAGCTCTTGAATTGTTGCTGGCTTATCGACGTACACCTTTTCTTTCAAATAACCCCAAAGAAAAAAGTCCAACGGTGTCAAATCACATGATCTTGGCGGCCAATTGACATCGCCATTACGTGAGATAACACGGCCATTGAATTTGTTGCGCAAAAGAGCCATTGTTTCGTTAGCTGTGTGGCAAGTGGCACCTTCCTGCTGAAACCACATATCGTCCACATCCATATCTTCCAATTCGGGCCATAAAAAGTTCGTTATCATCTCACGATAGCGAACACCATTCACAGTAACTGCCTGACCGGCCTCATTTTGGAAAAAATACGGCCCGATGATGCCGCCAGCCCATAAACCGCACCAAACAGTCACTCTTTGTGGGTGCATTGGTTTTTCGACAATCACTCTTGGATTCTCATTCGCCCAAATGCGGCAATTCTGTTTATTGACGAATCCACTGAGGTTAAAATTTGCCTCATCACTGAAGATAGTTTGCACGATATGCATTTTGATTTGAACTCCCATTTTCATAATAAGTCTGGATAACTTTAACACGTTGTTGGATTGCGTATCTCTCCATGGTTCAAATTGAGTAAGTCTGAAATAGAGAAATGTCAAATAAAATTCGGAAAAAAACTTGGCGTTTAGGTGTGGTTCACATTCAACATCGGCCCTTACAATTTAACCACCCTTTACTAATATATCTTCTTCCGAAAATGTATCGATAACTTATATTTTCTTTACAAAATTTATCGATAACTTATATTATCTTTACAAAATTTATCGATTACTTATATTTTCTTTACAAAATTTTTCGATTACTTTTATTTTCTTCAAAAAAATGTATCCATTAATTATATTTTCTCCAGTAAATTGACCGAAAATGTATCGATTAGCTATATTTTCTTTACAAAATGTATCGATTACTTATATTTTCTTTACAAAATTTATCGATTACTTATATTTTCTTTACAAAATTTTTCGATTACTTTTATTTTCTTCTAAAAAATGTATCCATTACTTATACTTTCTGCAGTAAATTTACCGATTAATTATATTTTCTTCATAAAATGTAACGATTAGTTTTATTTTCTTTAGAAAATTTATCGATTTCCTTAATTTTCAATAAAAAAATTTTGGATTACTTGAATTTTCTTAAGAAAAACTTCCTCGTTTATTCGAATTTTTGATCAAAAATTTATCAATTACTTTAATTATCTATAAAAATTTTACAGAATACTAAGATTTTCTGTATAAGATTTTACGATTACGATATTTATACCCACACCCCAATAGTGGAGAGGGTATTATGCATTTGTGCTGATGTGTGTAACGCCTTAAAATATTGGTCCTACCCCCACCTTAAAGAATATATTGATCTACTCAGAATCCCTTTCTGAGTCGACCTAACGATGTCCGGCTGGCTGACAGGCTGGCTGTCCATGTAACCTTGTGCGCAAAGTACAGGTCGCAATTTTGGAGATAATTTGATAAAATTTGGGACATAGGTTCTTATTGGCACATAGACCAAGCCTATTGAAAATGGGCCGAATCGTTGGACCACGGGGAAGATAGTGGGAAATTTATTCCTCTCAGAAACTATTAAACCGATTTTAATGAAATTTAAACCATAGATAGAACCATATCTTCATGGACACAAAAAGTATGCAATTTTTAAAAAAGAGGACCACGAAGGGAGATAGGGGCAATTTCTGCCTCTCAACCCGATTTTAATGAAATTTAAACCATAGATAAATCTATATCTATATGGAAACATAAGCTATACAGTTTAATAGGACAACAAGGGGACAACAAGGGGAGGTAGGGGGCGATTTCTGCCTTTCACAAACTTTCAAACCAATTTTAATGAAGTTTATAAACATAGATAAATCCATATTTATATGGACACATAAGCATGATGTGTTTTTAAGAACTGTGGTGTAGGGTATCATATGGTCGGGCTTGACCGACTATACTTTCTTACTTGTTTTATAGTGGATTAATTTTGTTGATTGTTTTCTGAAAATATATCGATTACTAAATTTTTGTGGATAAAATTTCTTGATTACTCTAATTTTTTTCTAAATATTTATCGATTAATTTAATTTATAAAAAAAAATTTATTGATACTTAAAATTTTTTAATTAGTTACATTTTATTGAGAACATTTTGTAAACAAAAATTTACCGATTACTCAAATTTTCTATTGATTTCTTAAGCAACATAAACTTTTTATTGAAAATGTATCGATTACTAAAATTTTCTAAAAATTAGAGCATCGATAAAAAATTTTCTATAGAAAATTTACCGATTACTTTAATATTGACATAATTTGTATCGATTACTTACATTCTCTATATAGAATTAATCGTTTACTTAAACTTGTATAGAACAGTTAACAATAACTAAAATTTTTGCGTAAAATCAAATAAATTATCTATGTATAACATTTTTATTTAATTGTTTTAGTTTTATTCCCTCTCTTCATCTCTTATTTTTATTAGCCATCTTGCTAATGAATTGTGCTTTATTTTTCCCCTTTAACCCACTGTGTTTTTTTTTGCATTCATTATTGGTTGTATTCCTTTATATTGTGCAGGAGTGCGATTTTCGAGCTGTAACAAAAAAAAATTGTTAAACTTTTTTCTCTTACATCTCTTTTTACATATTAAACAATCAAATAAAATAATTTTCATTCTCGCTGTCATTATTATCATCTGTTAAAAGTCTCTCTTGTAACTACCACTCTTCCAAATAGCAAAAATAAATTATGAAAAAAAAATTTATTGTCAAGCAATGAAAAAGTAATTAAATTTTATCGTTATTTGTACCAGAGTAAAAAAAAAAAATTTTTTTTTTTTTTTTTTTTGTTTTTCTCGTAAAGCCAACAATCATCGTAAAGGAAAAATCAAAATACAGATTGCAACTGACAAAAACTTTAAAAATCGCTGCAAACAAGTGGAAAAGCTGGTGTCATAATGACTGATAACAATTGTTAATCAAATACACAACATGAACACTGGCCAGTTGACCATTGAATTGGATTATTTGCATTCAACATTTAACACACAGCTGGATGGATTATTGATTGCGATTTCTTGGGAAGGATATTAAAAATGAATTAAGGCAAAATTGTCAGTCGATGGCGGTTACTAGAAAATCTTTAATAACACCTCTTATAGGAATTTTTGGAAATTTCAAATTAAATTTTTATATTGTAGATAAATTTAATTAGGCGGTAAATTTCCTAAAAAAAAAATTAAGTAATCCTTTTATTTTCAATAGAAAATTGATGTAATCGTTGAAGTGCTTATAGAAAATAAAACTTAATCTTAGTAATCGTGAATGCTCTGTAACAAATTTAAGTTTTTAAATAATCTATAGAAAATTAAAGTCATTATAAAATTACCAAATAAAATATAAATTATTGCAAAATATTTTTATAGAAATTTAAGTAATCATTTAATTTTCTATAGAACGTTGAAGTCATGGTTTAATTTGGTATAGAAAATTTAAGAAATTATCAAATTTCTGTAGACAATTAAAGTACTCCTTAAATGTCTTATAGAAAATGGAAGTAATCGCAAAATTTTCTATAGAAAATGGAAGTAATTGCTAAATTTTCTTTAGAAAATGAAACAAGTCGTTAAATGAGTAATCGTTAAATTTAAGTAATCGTAAAATTTTCCATATGGGCATTTCCATGTAATCGTACGTGACATTTGTACGCCTTCAGAGAGATAGAAATTTTGCAAAAATAGTATTAACTGGAAATTTTTTTGTATCAATATGTTTTATTTAGAGGGAACTATATATGAAAAAATAATTTCAAATTCGGAACCTTGTTGTCCAAAATATCGGGCAGAATAAGCGCATATCGTACGTGACATAAAACGGAAGTGGTATTTGGGTGAATGTAAAAAAATACGAAAATCTGCGAATTGTGGGAGGTTTTTCTCCATTTTTTAATTTCACACATTAAACCACATATTTTTTCTTTATAATCCGTAATTGGAAAAAAAAAATTTTTTTGGATGGTTTTTTAATGAACAAAATGTAATATCGTTCGTGACATACCGTACGTGACAGATTTGTCTCTTATAGTATTTACATGGCATGAAATATATTTTTTGTTAATATATGTATATAAAAACTTAAAAGAAACAAGTAAGAAAGTATAGTCGGTCAACCCGTCCATATGATACCCTACACAATAATATTTAAACAAAAATTTTTTTTGAGAGTGTACCCAACTTGGGGCCCGTGGCCAATCAAGATCGCCAGAACTGAACTATGCTATGAGGTTAAGAATTATATAAAAGTTATTTTTGCCGAATATTATTTAGCTATCTCCATCAATATGAGGTTTGTTTACCCCTAGCCGATTTAAGGAAGGGTGTTTATATGGGACCTATGGCTAATTTTGGACCTACCCGCACAACATTCTGTCATGACATAGTACTATCGCAAAAGTCATTGTCGGAAATTTTTATGTAAATACCAACATTTATAAGGAAGTTATGGCACTTGAAGCTATTTTTGGGAGTAGCACTTGTATGGGAGCTATGGTCAAATATGGACCAATTCCAAAAAAATTTTGTAAGATGATTTTGATTGTAATAAAATAATGTTTGACCAAATTTAAACTAAATACCAACATAATAAGATGATGCATTTAGTTGCATTTTAGTACTTACAATATCGTACGTGACGAGTTTTAAAAGCTTATAAAATTTTTATTAACCAATTTAAAAAAAAACTCCGACCAATATTTTTTTGCAGCAAATATGTTGCTTTGAACTTTTGTTTTGAAATACCAAAGACTGACCAATTTCATATGACAAAGACAAATGATGTTTTCGCACCACGTACGTGACATTAGAATAGCATCCAAAACTATAAAGCTTGGGTGTTTTTTTCCTTTCTACCATATTTGAAAAAAAGTTTCAAGCGTTTTAATTTTTTGAGTCGTGGTTGACATTCTCATGGAAATGCCCATATGTTAGGGCTATAGATTCAAAGACTGCAAAGTCCACATTTATAGTTTTCGTAATAAATAGTAAAAACCTCTAGCTCAAAGTATATTCATATTTATGTATTGTATATCTGCTATTCAGTAAATAAAAATATGATGGAGATATGACGCAAGTTACAACCAAATCGATATAGCGGTTTGCTGGCAATTATAATAATAAAATTATAGATTGCTGTGTTTGCTCTAATCAAACGGACATTGCTGCTTTTTTTTCATGGGCAAGTACTTAAAAAAAATCAGTAGTTATACAATTCTAACTTAACAAAGGCTTAGTTTAGAGGAACTTCATAACAACTTAGCTCCATAATTACGACTAAAGACAAAGTTATTAAATTAACAATAAAACAAACTGCTTCATATAAAAAAAAAATTTGATAAAACAGGCAAGTGCACGGCCTAAAAAGCACTTAATTGACAACATCTTTTGTAAGTTGTTGTTGTTTTTATTTTGTTTTTCTTAACCTACTTACAACCAGTGATGTTAGATGTTTTTTTCGAAATATCGTCAAAATTTAAAAAAAAAATCGTCAAAATCGTCAGTAGTTTTGAAAAAAACCGTCAAAAAATCGTCATATAAGAAAATCGTTTTATTATAAACACGGATATATCACTCTATTAAAACATAAAAAAATATTAAGTATGAAATCATACAAAACCAAAAAATATAGAATTTTTAATACTTAAGACGATTTGGTGCGGCTTTGATATTGCTCTCCGGAGATTTTCGTCAAACAATTCCCGTCATCCCCAAATCTTCTGCTGCAGATGAACTTAACGCCTGCCTGAATCGTCGTCTTTGTGGAGGCATGTCCAGAAGTTGCAATTGACCGCAAACATTAGAGTCGTGTTGCAGAACGACCCATCGGCTGCTGAATTCTCGAGACAACTGCTGGAGCTTGGCAACGGCCAAATTCCTATTGATGTTTCGAATGAATTGATATCGTTCCCTGAAAATTTTTGTGAATTCACATCGTCCAAGGAGGAGCACATCAGCAAAGTGTTCCCCGACATTGCACAAAACTACAAAAATCTCGATTGGATTGGTGAACGGGCAATAATAGCAGCGAAGAATAAGGACGTCGATAACTTAAACTAATTTATTCAAAGTTAAATCGCAGGACAACTACATATAGGGGTCCCAACTTTTTTTGTTGCAATTAAAGTACATTGATTATTAAAGGTTAAGAAAAAAAGTACACAGTATAAATATAAAGTCCAATTAATTTCTTTTTATTGTTATATTTAAAAATATTTTTTATTGCTTTTCGCAAGTTTTATCAAACAATTACACTGTGCTAGAATTTGGCAACTGGCGCTTAAACCTTTTTCGGGTACGCTGAATCCAATACCGGTTCAAAAACGGTTCAGTTTATTGAAATTACATACTAAAAAAAAAACGAAAATCCGAAATAAAATTTCCTTTAAACGTTAAATTTTTTTCTAACATGCGCTGTCGTTTTAGAAACATATTTTTTTTTGGCAACAAAAATAATTTTTAATCAACATTTCGAAATTTTTGTTTGTTAAAAATTTATTAAAAATTACAGTTATAAATGATTAAAATCTGTTAACAACTTTTGATTTTATTCACAAAAGTCAAAAAATTTTAATTAATTTAAAAATTTCATAAATCGCAATATTTGTATGGGAGCCCCCTTAAGAAGTGGTGATAAGGGGCAAGTATGTCTCGAAAAATTGTTAAGGAGACTCCTTGGCTGTTATGGTACGTTTTCTTCAATATATTTCTAGTCTGTATTAAACTTTTTGTATGGGAACCCCTTAAGGAACGGACATTTTTAAATTTTGTTTTAAATATTAGTTAAACGAGTCACTTTTGTGCTCGCGATCTAAAAGCAGGCAGTAATTGTACTCAAATAAAACAAACAAGTGAAATAGTGCTGTCAGATTATTTTTTTTTCGAAAAATCGTCCTGCCAATATAAAAAAAAACATAAAAAAATGGCCCTGACTAATATTAACTAGTTGTTTTTTAGTTTTTCTAAAAAAAAACTTGTACAATAATGGCTAATAAACCACTGATGGTTTAAACGCTGGTTTAGTTGAACTAAACTTGAATTTATATGTAGTTTAAACTCAGCAACTATAAATCATTCTCCCATGTGTTATATGTGGTAAAAAAATAACATGTGACAGCACTACGATAAATCTTATCAAATTCATATGGTCTGTGTTGGTAGTTTAAACGCCGAATTTTATGCGTTTAAAGATGGTTTATATATTTAGTGATTTATAGATTTTTGTACATCAAATCGCTCTCTACTGATTCCATTCAAATAAATCATATTAAAAATTTTAATATTTGTGTTGTATTATTACTCTAAAGTTTGTCTGAAGGCTTAAAATTGGGTCGAGTCCGCTAGTAGATATAAATATATATTCGCCCATATATACATATATTAACTAACCCCCCGTTTCCACATGCAAGTGCAAGTTCGAAAAACTCAATACACTGACACTTTTTCACTAACATTTACACAATTTTTGTTCATTCAGCCAATCGGCAAGTAATTACTTGCATGTTGAACGTTCAGTAAGAAAAAAACTTTACTTGACAGATAAAAGTGTTAAAAATTTGATGAAAGATTAAAGTTTAAACTAAATTTATTGACGGGATTAAAACGTCAACACCTAAGTGACTCTACATTCAAAATCGTCAATCGTCATTTTGGTAAATTCAGCGAAAAAAATCAAAATGACGTAAAATCGTCACATCTGACATCCCTGCTTACAACTACAATTAATGTTGAGAGAATTTCAACTGATTGTAGTGGGGAATGTAAGATGAGATAAACCCACTGTTGTTTATTGCTGATGTGTTTTGTTTAAACTTTGATATTGTTACAAGTAGAACTGTTGCTATAATTCTTATACGTTTAAAAGTTTTATTTGGTTTAATATCTTTAGTTTTTCTAAAATCTTTATGGATGAAGTTTTCTGATGATCTGGCCTAAGCAACCAGTGAAATGCGCATAGGAATAGCTTATCCCATCAACAATAAATTTCAAGTGTTTTTGTCAAGAATAAAAACTGGGAATTAAGCACGAATAACAAAATCTTTTGAAAAAAAAAAAAAAATTTGTTATATTTTTAATTTCTTTTTAGTTTTGTTTTGCAAAAAGGAAAAAAAAATAAAAAAAAAATAGCCTGCATTTTCGAAAATAGTTGAGAGAAAAAGAGCTTAACAAACTGTGATCATTCCAATCCAATGGACATTGCCGTTTTTGCATCAATTCTTAATTTTTGAGCATACTTTTTTATGGGATAAAAGTGTTTCTGGTAATGTAATATTCACTAATTGGAAGCGTTCAATAAATACAACTAAGAGGTATTATTAGTTACGTTTGTGAAAAAAGTGGACTTTGCAGTCTTTGAATCTATACCCCTCATGTAATCGTTGAATTTTTCATAGAAAATTTAAGTAATTGGTGAGTTTTTCATAGAAAATTTTAGTAGTCGGTTAGTTTTTCATAGAAAATTTAAGTAATCGGTTAATTTTTCATAGAAAATTTAAGTCATTCCTTTAATTTTCTATTGAAATGAAAAGCCATCGTTAAATTTTCCATTTTTCATTATAAGCAATCCTTAAATTTTCCAAAAAAAAATTAAGTAAACAGTATATTTTCCATAGAAAATTAAAGTAATCGATAAATTTTCTATAGAAAATTAAAGTAGTCGTTTAATTTTCTATAGAAAATGAAAGAAGTCGTTAAATGAGTAATCGGCTTATTAAAGTAATCGTTAAATTCTCTATAGAAAATTAAGTAAACGTAAAATTGTCCATGGAAAAATAGAGTAATCTAAAAAAAATTAAAGTAAAGGTTGAATTTTGACTAAAAAACTTAGGTAATCGTTAAATTTTCTGTAGAAAATTAAGCAACGTTAAAATTTCTTTAGAGAAAACTAAAGTAATCGTTAAATGTTCTATAGAAAATTAAGTAATCGCAAAATTTTGCATGGAAAATTAAGGTTATCGCTAAAAAGACTATTGAAAATTGAAGTAATCGTTAAATAGACAAAAGAAAATTTAAGTGAACTTTAAATAATCTGTAAAAGATTTAAGTAATCATTAAATTTTCAATAAAAAAAATTAATGAATCGCTTAATTTTCTATAGAAAATCAAAGAAATCGTTAAATGAATAATAGATTAATTTAAGAGATTGTAAAATTTGCTATAGAAAATTTAAGTAATCGTTAAATTATTCAAAGAAAATTTAAGTATTCGTTAAATTCTTTATAGAAAATTTGAGTAATTCGTTAATTTCTCAAAGAAAATTTAAGAAATCGTTAAATTTTCTTTAGAAAATTAAGTAATCGTAAAATTTTCAATGGAGTAATCACTTAATTTTCTATAGGAAATTTAAATGGTTGAATTTTCATTCAAAAATTTAAGTAATCGTTAAATTTTTTACAGAAAATTGAAGTAATCGTTTAATTTTCCATAGAAAGTTTAAGTAATCGTTAAATTTTCCGTAGAAAATCTGAGTAATCGTTAAATATTCTGTTAAAAATTAGGTAAACTTTAAATTCTCATTAGAGAAAATTAAAGTAATCGGTAAATGTTCTTTGGAAAATTAAGTAATCGTTAAGTTTTCTATAGAAAAATAGAGTAATCGCTAAATTTTCCATGTAAAATTAAAGTTATCGCTAAATAGACTATTGAAAATTGAAGTAATCGTTAAATAACCTTAAGAAAATTTAAGTGCACTTTAAATTATCTGTGAAAAGTTTAAGTAGTCGTTAAATTTTCAATAAAAAATTTAAGTAATCGCAAAATTTTCTATAGAAAATTTAAGTAATCGTTAAATTTTCATAAGTAATCGTCAAATTTCCCATAGAAAATTTAAGTTACCGTTTATTTTTCCATTGAAAATTTAAGTAATCGTTAAATTTTCTATACAAAATTTAAGTTATCGTGAAATTTTCTATAAACAATTTTAAATAATCGTTAAACTTTCCATTGAAATTAAAACACTCGTTAATTAAGAGAATATTTTTGGTAATTGCCTAGTTTTTTTTAAGGAATTTAAAGTAGTTCTTAAATTTAAAATTTTATAAACTTGAATTAATCGATATATATTATATATAAATTATCAATTAAAAATGTCTTATTAGATTTAAGCCTTAAAATAGACTTTAATTTTCCAAGCGCAAATTCCTGTTTCAAATTCAATCAGACCCAGCTTTTTTCTTATTAAAGTGTAAACAGAAAAGAAGCCAAAAAGAAAACAAACAAAAAACAACAACAACAACAAACAGAGACCAATTCCTTGACTAGTTTCCATCGGTAGGCATCGCGCAAAGTTAAATAATAGTCCAACAAGTCAGTCTTCAAGAAAACGCGAGAGTTAAAACAAGGAAAAAGTCGTGCTTTTAGGTGCTTTTTTAGTATACAAAAGAAGGGAAGTGCAGAAAAAGCAAATTTTAAATGAACTAAAAAAAAAATTCTTGAATTTTTGTTAAGTTAATTAAATTCAAGAAAGAAATTTAATAATTTTTCTGGCGTTTCCTTAATATTTATTGTGTTTTATAACCAAATAAATAAAAAGTTTATAGAAGTTTTTTCAGAAATTTTTTGTTACTTGTTTTATGTTTTTTTTTTTGTGTGTTTTTTGTTTTAAAAAACCAGTTTGTTTGAAAAAAAGCGCGTGCTATACGTTTTGAAAATATTTTCGGTTTTTTGTGTTTATTTTGTTTACCAAAAACAAAAACAAAAAAAAAACTTGGTTATAAAAAAGAGCATAATAACAAGAGAAAAAGAAGGAGAGAATTGATGATCTACTCATTAAACAGATGTTTTAAGTGCTAAAGAAAAAACCGTTTGTTTTTGATTTGTTTGTAAACATAAAGAAAAAAAATTAGCAAAGTTTTTGTTTTTTCTTGTTTATTTGTGCATGTTTGTGGTCGTTGTTGTAATTAATGAAAAAAGCACGTGTGAAAAAGACTTAAGAAACTTGTTGATTGCTTTTAAATAAACAAAAGACTTAAGCCACATACTTGCATTTTGCTAAGAAAAACTGCTGCTTTAAAAAAAAAATTGTGGTTGTTTCTGTGTTTTATTTTAACAAACAAAAAAAAAAAACTTTTTAATAAACAATGGGAACACGTGTGCCGCCTCCTTGCCCCACCCCTTTAATATGTGATGGACAATCTGTGGCCGGTCTACCACAACTTATTGATGATCTACAAAGACTATCGGAAGATCAGGATAGTGCTGATGTGGTATTCATATGTGGTCGCGAAGAAGAACGTATTTATGCCCATCGCATTATAATGATGGCTCGGTAAGTTTGATATACATATAATTTTTATTTTTCAAGCATTATGGAATGTTGATTTTACAAAAAAAAAGCAAACAGAAAAGAGAAAAAATGTTTTTAAAGGTAATTTTTTTTTTTTATTTCCCACAAAATGTTTTTTATTTATAGAAATTAAACTCTCTTTAAAACATGTTTATTACATAAAGCTTATGTTTTTGCTAATAACAAATCAGTTTGCTTGTCTTGTGGCAAGTTGCGTTTTGTATTTTTCATTATTACAGACACACAAACTTTTTAAGTAGATGTTCTCTATAACTGGGATTTTTTTCCTCCTTTCAAGCGGCATATATCAATTGTATTATTTTCTTTTGTTTAAAGCGTGGTGGTATTTAGTTCTTTACATGGTTAAAAAGCAAACATTTTTTAATGGGGCAATTGTGATCATAAAAAAAAGAAACACCCAGCTTTAAGCCTGATAATGATGTTTTCATTGACGTAGTTGCTTTTGCAATTAAGTGTAAAGTTGCTGCTACATTTAAGACTACTAAATGGTTTGCTACAAATTGTAAACCATCATTCAAGATTGTGTCCAGGGCGAAGTAAAAAAAAACATAAGGAAAACTCATTGTCATGAAATTCTTTACTTTATAAGTCTCAGCAGCATTAAAGTGTTAAAGATATTAATGAATCATTTACCGTGCAAAGAATATTTTGTGGTATTTGTAGAGTATTTGCAGTGATCATGATAAGTGTTAATATGTTATTTTAATTGCCGCTATGTTGTTGTTATTAAATTACCGTTGCTAAAACATTAACAAGATTAATTGTTTAAGGCACCACAAAAAGAAAAAGAGAATTTTCTCATTCTGGGAAAATCGGTACCGACTTATGAATTTATATTAAATATAATTCTATATCATTGATGCCCAAGGTAGTAGTATTGGTGAGAGTGACGAAATAACACTGGAAGAAATCAATTTGCTATTCATTTTATGTAGTCGGCAACGAGATTGCGACGAAAGCATATTTCTTAGTTTTTTTAAATGTGTTATGACAAATAAGACATTGCATATCATCAAAAGCATTTTGTAACATAAAATAATTTTCGATTGACATCATTAATATATCGCAATAATTTCAATTTATGTGTTCACTGACAGCAGCACAAAGTATACAGAGATGAAAAAAGTGACGTATGAAAAATGCCTAAATCATTTGCGAGGGCAGCTTTCGAAGAAAGAGAAAGAAAACGTTTTTTGTTAGTGAAGTGACAATGCGTAAAAACAGGCCGCTACTATCTACACAAATTGCATAATCAAAACAAAAAACGCAAAAAGAGCAGCTTTCGAAGAAAAAGACAGAAAAAAACACAATATTTTCTGTCTTGTGACGCCTCTGTATACTCTGTGGACAGCAGTCTCGATGACGATTAAAATGTAAAATAACACACCGAAGTTCTGCAAGTGTAGTTTGTCTCTCCCACTCAACATGCTGATTTCCTATTGGTTGATTGACGATCAAACAAAAGAGCGTAAGTATACGTGTGAGTTTAATTTGCTGATATCAGCCACTACTGGGCATCTTTGTTCTATATACATAAAGGGTGCTTTTTTAAGGCCGTTGGAAATTCGCATAGGGTTAGCTGTCAAACGAACTGTCACATACTCCGTTCACTTTTTTGCCATTTATGACCAGTTTACTCTGGTAAATGATCAGGAATAAATTCACTCTTAAACATCGCTACCAAATTATCTAAACTTTCTTTGAAAATCAGTCATTGATTCGCTCAACCTATTGACGATTTAAGCGTCCCATCCATTATGCAGTATTATTGTATATGTTATTCGCCATATTGTTTCCATTTTGCCCTACGTTATGCAATAAGTGGCACAATGGTTTCAATTAAAATATGCGCAACTTTCATTAGAAAAAAAAAATCATAACCTATAAGCAATGCAACATTGTACAATGTTGCCAACCCATTTCACAGTATATTGCACTTATTTTCGTTGTGCAAAACAAATCAAAATTCATTTGATTAATGAAAATATATTGTGCAATTTTCGAATATTAACGATATAATTGTAAAGTACGAAAAATGGAAAAATGTATGGGCCGCTTTAGTGATTTTTATGGCACATGTTTAGGCTTGATCAATTCACAACAGACCCTACAGACTCCATTAGATTCAGAAAAATTCACGGAAAAACGTTTTTATGCCATTTTGCTTAGCGGAAAAAGTATGTTCAATTATTTTTATTTATAAAAAAAATTGTTTGGTTGTTTATACTTTTTTAATCCAGTCTTGGTAGGGAATGTATAAAAAAACTAATTTTTGGGGATTTTCAGACGTTTTTTTTTTGGGAATGATGGGATTCTTTTTGAAATTTAAGAAAAAATTAAAGTTGGATTATATTAAGCTTTAAAAAATCTATTCACTTGTAAAATTTCATTAAAAATATTAATAAATAAAATTTTTATTGCACAAATAAAAATTTATATTCAGCTTTATTACGGCTCTCGATCTCGTACTACTCGAAAAAAACAACCCTTAGTCGTATACGAGAACCGTGGTAAGGCTGGGGGCAAATTACGCCAATTACGTGATCGAATAATTTTTCGATTTGAAAGCAATTTTATCCCTAATTCTTTCTTTGCACACTGAACGGATCCAAGGCGAATTCATACAAGGTGGTTTTATTTTGAAAACGTTTTACAACACTGTAAAATATTTTAACGTTATGTCAAAAATTCAAACAAATATTTGATTTTGTTTTTATATTAAATTGTGTTTTTTTGAAATGTTATAACTTAAAAAAGTTTTAAATTTCACAATTTTAATCGAAAATTATAGAATTAAGTTAAGATTCCCCAGAACCAACAGGTTAGTACTCAGCTGTTGCTTACGTAGCAAGATAAGTTCACCTGGTGTAAATTCGCCTTGAACGGTTTCATTTAAGTTTTCACAACACTGAAAAAATAATTACGATTCGTTCAGTATTGACTAAAATATAATTGCTTTCGAATCGAAAAAGTATTCGATCACGGCTGCCATAATTTGCCCACTGATTATAGACAAAAATTCAACAATCTAATATTTCGCCCTTTTTTCCCCCTCACTGTGCAGTCATGGTGCCCATATGCCCAAAATACTGTTAAAGTCATGTTTTGATGTTTCATATAAAAATAATTTATGTTATTTTTTAAAATGTTAAGCTTAAAAAACGCCCTTTGCATAAAAGAATATACCTTAATTGTGTTTTAGGTTCATGATGGCTGTAGAAAGTACAAATTAGTTACATTGAGAGCAAAAAAGAACAACATTTAATTCTTGCAGCTCATAATTATAAACAAGAAAAGTTTCAAACGATCCCACCGAAAACACAGTTTATGGTAATGAAAATCATACTGTAGGAAAAGAAACAAAGTTAACCATAAAAAAATGTATACACAAATCTCAATAATTCTTAAAAGTAATCAATTGTCTTGCAAAAAAAAAATCAAATTTATGCAAACCGTTACAAAAATTGTAATTCCAAATAATTTTCATCCATAAAGTATGCAAACAAGGCGAATTGACTAGAAGGTGAGGTCAACTCTACAACAACACTGCTTCTGTGGTCGGGTTGTCAAAAATATTGCTAGTAAAAAAAATAGGTATGTTTACATAAAAAACTAGTTTGTATACAAACTTTGACAAGTTGACCACCGAAAAAAACACCATATGTTGACTTGACCCCACCTTCTACTCAATTCGCCTTGGTATGCAAATATTTTTAGTTTTTTAAGTTGAATTCAATATCAGGCCTGGGAAATTCAGTACTATTGTACTTACTTCAGCAATATTAAACATAAAAGATACGACAGAGCCTCCTAACATTAGAAATCGAGAGTGGAGTAAAACTCTCCCATGTGGGTCGATGCTTCAAAGTCAATTTTGGAGCTTTTTAACCGCGTGCAGGAGAAGGCGAAGGTTCTTAATGGTGACAGAAGCATATCCAATCCTCTTGACTCCCTTGAGCACCATCGCAGCGTGAATTGTATTTCACTGTTTTATCGCTACCACAATGGTATGTATTCTGATGACATTAAAGATCTGGGGGGTTATTGCGTATTTCGATTCGAAAGAAATCATTTACGAATTCGAACAATTTATACTGTGTATTACGATTTTCGTAATAATTATTTCGAATAAACGGACGTTTTTCACACTTTATTGAAAACAAAAAATCACTTTCTTATAAGCCACTCTCTATTACGAACAAAAATTGTTCATCAAATTTCCCATTTTTTAAAAAATACAACCTCTGTCATCGTTTCGAACGATTACGAAAATCGTAATACGCAGTAAAAATTGTTCGAACCCGTAAATGATTTCTTTCGAATCGAAATACACGGTAACCCCCCTGGTTCCCGAAATTTGTACGATTGTTCGTAATACGCGTTTTTCCTCAAGAACCCATCCTTTTGTGGCCCATTGGCCGGTGTACGTACAACGCATTACAGGGAAAATTCGTTCTTTAGCCAGACTGTTTGTGTGTGGAAGTCATTCCTCTCACTTTAAACATGAAAAAGTTCAAATCGAAAGTCCATAAGCAGTGCTCCCTCTACATTCCTTCCCATAACCTATTTTTCTAGTTCCAATACACTGCAATGCATTAGTAGGGTTCATCGCCTGAGTGCTAGTCCTAACAATAAAAAATACTTTTAGCAAAAGCAACAAACTTGTGATTATTTTTACGAACGGAGCGAAAGCAAATATTTTAAATCCAATTGTTTTTGCCCTACTGTTAGTGTAGGGTTATGCTTTTCGCACGTATCTTGTGGATATGTATGAATGTAAATTTATTTTGTACCTCGTATCTTTTAAAGGAACTGGATGAATTTCGACATTTGAGAGAAAAGCTACTTCGGTTTAACATACTACTTAAACAACGAACTAAAACATTAGGTTCAATAGCCGCATTAAGTTAAGCCGGTGGGAATGCAATTGCAAATTATAAACCGAAATAAAATGAATTTGTTCCGCCTGCAAAACTTAATTCCGATATTTTACTTAAGCTTTCTGATCATAGTTTAAGTAGTCTCTTAAGCTTAAGAAGTGTTTACTTTGTTTATAGTTTATTAGCGGATACACGGTATGTGCTACTGTGCTAAAAAATCTTTATTGATGGATGGATTGCATTTAAATTAGTTAGGCAGTTTCCGAGAGGCAAAATTTGCTCGCAAAGCTTATTTGCCCGTCTAAAAAGGGATTCATCTAGTTTTTAAGTTTCAGTTAAATCGGTTAGATTGTTTCGAAACTATCAGAAAGGTGCCTTTCTAATGAAACCGTTTTGAAGCACATCGGTTGGATTATTTCAGAGTCTAAAACGGACATAAATACATACATACATAGGCAGAGAAATTGTTTGTGTTTGAAAAAAATAGATATTCAGGGGTGTGCTGGAAATCGAAAACGCAAAAGGCAAGAATTTTACAAGTCGTTTTTTAACCAAACTTCTGTAATAAAAGAATTATGGCAAATATTATAAAAATTTTGCTTTATTTAATAGAATTTAATAACTAAAAGTATAAAAATTAGATTAAAAGTGTATTTAAAACAAATTCCAAATTTTTGCGTTTTACTTTTTCAATTTCCAGCACACCCCTGATTAATTTTGACATATCAGCCGTGTTTCCAGTCGGTTTTTTTAATATTTTATTTTCTAATTGATGTGCGTTCATATTAAATCATTTTTTCCTTGACTTTGAAACATATCAATCCTTGTTAGGGAACTTGAGGGGATTTTGAACTACACAAACAGCTTGCCAAACAGACAGTTTTAATTTTCAAATAAAAAACACAAATACAATTATTGATTTTTGAATAAATTGTATTTTAAACAAATGTTTTCCCTGTTTATTCCTTATGCTTCTTCTTTTCCTTATTAACTCTACAAAATTGTATACTGTAATACTTTAATTTAGCAATAGACTGCGCAAAAAGTTTGACAAATATTCAAGATGTTTGTGGAAAAATTTTTTTAATTTTTTACAAAAATATTCTTCAAACGTTTTTTCAAACCAGCAAACAGCAATATTAATAACTCAAAAGGTTTGTAGAACTATAAAATTTTGGCTTGTTTTTTAAGTTGTTGGTAGTTTATTTAGACCCTTATACTAAATATTGAACAGTCCAACCAGATTTGTCTTTATTATGTATTTATTTAACGAGTTTAGAACTTTTTTACTTCAAACTGTACTATTTTTTAGGAGATTCGGAACCAATTCGAAATCTCTATTTTCCAGCCCTGTTCTTTATAACAATATTGAATGAATTAGTCCTAGAATAGAAGCAACTTATACCGTTGCTCCTATGAATTTGCTTTAAAATTATTGTTTTTATTCGCAGTGTATTTTTAGTTGCATGAGATTTCAAACTAAATTTAGCTGTACAAAATTGTTTTGAGGCACAAGTGGAAAAGGTACACTTATAAGTTTGTCATTGTATTTGTAATTTTTTTTTAGGGATAAGACTTCTATTAATTCAAAAAACAGGTTGTTTGTTGAATAATTTTTATGAAATATGTCTGTTTTCGAGAGTCAATTGCAAAGCAACTATGCATTCTAAATATACAACCGTGTAAAATTTCACAATTTTATCTTTCCCATAGTGCACGGAATTTATGGAATCGTATACAATGAGCATCGTTAGGCTTGATAACACATTTTTGATTTTCCCTGCAAAGTTTTATGATATTTTGGAAATCAGCTTTTCTTCATTATCTCTTCGATTTTGTAATAAACTTTTAACATTTTTAATTGTCTTTTCTCTTAACAGCTGCAAAAGTTTTAAAACCAATAAACGTGGAGAGCTTTGTCGTATACCTGGGTGCTCGGTATCACCAGCTGCTCCTGGAACTCCTACAGCAGTCAGACTGCCCCATGTCCACCCAGAAGTATTTAGACAATTTGTACTCTATGTCTATACAGCAAAGGTAAACTTATTTTTATTTGTTTTCTTCAAAAAAATTTTGGTCTTATTAAATAAAAACACTATTGTTATCTTAGGTTTCTAAGTTGAAATAAACTATTATAAATCCCGCCCCCTCTCCTACTCACCCTTTACAATATCGAAATCTGGTGGCTATTAAAGTATGTCGTGATCGAATCCTTTTACGATTCGGAAGTTGAATTATTTATTTCTAAAGGCTCAGTTAGCCGGGAGTAACAGTAACGTTTAAAATCAGCTGATTCATTTTGTTGTATGTAAAGCAATTAGAAAGATTACAGTTAGCAGTAAGATGTTACGTCTCAATCTGTAAGAAATAGATTGGTCTTACTTTTTTACGGTAAGGTTACTGTTACTGTTACTCCCGGCTAACTGAGCCTTAATTCTTTCTGCCGATACGAATCGAAACTATTTTTTCAGTATTGTAAATCATTTATTTGAGTTTTCATAACACTGAAAAAATAATTTCCATTCGTGCAGTATCGACTGAAATAAAATAGCTTTCGAATCGAAAAAGTATTCGAACCAGGCTGCCAAAATGAGCCCCCAGATAAAATTCAATAAGAAATAAAATTATTTTTTTTAAAGAAAATGTTAAATATTTTTTATTTTGATTTGGTTGCCTTTAATTTTCAGATTTTACTACAAGATTCTCGAGTTTTTGAAATGATGACTTTGGCTCAGGATATGGGTTGTTGTGAATTAAGGTCGGCCTGTGAGGACCATGTCATTGCAACTTTGTCGGTAGACAATGCTTGTACATTTCTGACAGCAGTTATGGAAATACATGAGAAGGCGGGTAAGTTGAAAATATGTATGCCCGCAATTTCTTAAAATAGATACCTAGACGTGTTCGTTCCTAACAGTCATCTTTACCTATCTGGTAACACTATTTTGGTAATTTAAACGTAAATTTTGCCTACGTGAATTAACTAACGAAAATGGATGGTGTAAAATTTTACATTACATTTTAACCCGTAGGTAAGCAAAAGGTTTTAAAATTATGAAAATCATAAATATCTATACACAGCTTTAATCGGGCCTGTTCAAATCACACGTTTGATTTTGTGGTGTTCTAAAAGTCTTGCCGTTTTTGTACTTCTCGGTGTGCTTTTAGCAATTGAAAATCACACCGAAACACACAAAAACGGAACACCAAAATTTCACACGTGTGATTTTTAAAGGACCATGTAATTTAAAATCACGTGATTTGAGTTAAAGTGACTTTCAGAACAGGCCTGAATAATCGATTCATAAGCGATTATTAAATTTAGCAAACGTTCATTAAGAACAATTTGCAAAGAATAATTTTTTATAAAACCTATCCATGGGTCATACTGGTGCCCTAAAAATAAGGTTTTAAGGAAAATGTTTATGATTTTTTTTTGGCTCATTTTAAACTCATTTCAAATAGTAAAATTCTGAAAAGCATTACAGATCCATAGATATAGCACGCATATTTTGGCGTTATGAAGTGGCTCCGCAGACTTGACTTCAACCGTTGAGTCACTAGCATTTATTTAGCTTCGAATATAATTTCATACTGTTAAGCTTCGGTCAGATCTTACAATAATGTAAGCAGGTGTTGCCAACAGCAAAATTTTTCTGACAATGGTCCATTGTCAGATGCATTAATTTTGCACATCTGCAAATACAAATGAGCTTACAATGTTCACACAGTTGTAAGACATTCTAGCCAATTTTAATGCAATTTAAGCAACGCTGCTTACCAATATTGTAAGATCTTGACCATCGTCTGTACGAAGCTTTAGTAAACTTTTAATCGTTGACCATTTTCATCGTGGCATACATTTTAATTTGCTGCATATCAAATTTTTTGCAAAATGTCTTATCTTTTTATTTTATATTAACTAGAATAATTAATCCAGCCGTTTTATTTTTCTTTAGTGTTTCATTTAGTATTTCTTACATATTAAAATAATATCTCACAGGTGGACCAATTTCATTGTGATCCACTGTAGAAGATTAATAAATAAATCTGTTCCTCTGGTTATTTAGAACAAAAAAAAAAAAAAACTTGTCGCCTCTGTATGTTTTAAAGTCTTTACTTTAGTTACTAACCTTTTTCTTTACTAATTATAATTTGCTTAGTCTAGACACACACCTACGTTTTAAAAATGAACTAAACACAGCTTGTATTATTTACATACACTGAACATACCACCTAGAAACAGAAATACACAAACGTCATTTATTTGACATAAAGCAGACGCCGGTTTATAAACGTTTTGGCAAACAATTTATCAAAGTTTAAGAAAATAAATAAAATTGTTGCAAGTTTTACTACAAAAACTCTTCCAACATGTCATTCAAAGGCAATACAAAGGTCCAGAAGGTAATGGTCCAACCCATTAACCTTATTTTTCGTTATTTACAAAATCGTTCCCGCGTTCAAGTGTGGTTGTATGAAAACATCAATCTCCGCATAGAGGGACACATTGTTGGTTTCGATGAGTACATGAATCTAGTGCTGGACGATGCCGAAGAGGTATGGGTCAAGACCAGAACGCGTAAAAACCTGGGACGCATTATGCTTAAGGGCGATAATATTACACTCATACAAAATGTAAGCCCTTCAAAAGATTGAGGTTAGATTTGGCTGGAATACTAAACAGCAAAGAGGCAGCAATTGGACTGGTGTTAAATTACGAAAGGCTGCCCCTGAAGTCTTGCTTAAGACTTTTAGCTTAATAAGTTTTAATTTATGCATTAAAAAAATTAACAAAAAAAAAACTATTCCCTTTTATTATTTTCTTTTCAATTAAAAGATACCAAGTCAGAATAACAGAGTGCTCAGGTTTTTTGTAAATGTGTGTTTAATACTGACTCGAAAGAAAGATAAAAAGAAAATTTACTAAAGCATTTGTATTAAAAATGTAACACTTAATGAATTTCCCAAAAAATATTTCCATAGAAGTAAAAGTTAAAATGTAAAATAAATTTAATAAAACAATCGATAATGAATTTTTTAAATAAAAAGATATCGAAGTTTTCATTAGTGTTAACTAAACTTTGTATGTTTTTAGTCCAGGAGCTTTTCCGGAAATTTTCGAAAATTAGATTTTGTCTCAAAGTTATTCTTAAAAAAATTTATACAATTCCGTAGCTTTTTTTATCAAAAAAAAAAACTTCGTTTAAAAATTGAATTTCTTAAATATTTTATCAAGCTTTAAGTTACTTAAATTTTCGTATATGATATGTATGTGTAGATAAATAAAATATTAGTTTATTATCGATATTTCGATTTCATTTGAAAATCTTGATGCTTTCCTTTTTTGTTTCCTAATACAAAATTATAAAATATATATAAAAACAAGAAAGAAAGTCCTGAAGATTTCCAAAGGAAATCGAAATATCTATAATAAACTAATATTTTATTTATATAAGTCTGGGTTCACACTATGAAATTTTTCTTTCAGAAAGTCTGGGTTTATGGGTGAGAGAGGAGAAAAGAAAAGCATGTTCTCTTCCCCTCTCACCAATAAACTCAGACTTTCTGAAAGAAAACATTCATAGTGTGATCCCAGACTAAAAACCGAAGTGACCTTGGGCTAGATAAATTATTTAAGAAGAAATATGGGCACTTCCACAGAAAAGCTCTCTTTTTGTCACGTCACGTCACCTAGCAATTATTCTTGTATTTAAGAACCACGTTGTTCAAATTTTTCCTCTCTTTCACTAAATGAAAACCTAGTTGAGCTCTACACCCAAATGCAAAAAATTTTAAAAATATTTTCATTATTCTTTAAGAAACAATTAAAAGTGGTTGGTGACGTTACGTGACAAAAAGTAGACATTTCTGTGGAAATACCAATATACACGACTTTTTTTTATAAAAAGGTCTAACAAACTAGAATCAAATTTGATAAGAAATATTTGTATAATATTTCTCTATTATACAGAATTTTATAACAAAAATTATAAAAAATAGACTTAAGCTTCGTTCACAATCAAAAAAACATTTTCACTTGGTGTTCATAATAGAGCAACAATTTCTTTTGTAACTACACACATTTTGCATCAAGAAACCGTTCGCAAATTTTAGCCATAACAATAATTTGCATTTATTTTTATTTTTGTAAACATTGTAAACAATCAAAAAACAATTTCGTTTTTTCTTCTGTCTTTTTTCTTCCCAAAGTATTTTATATATTTTCCTTTCATTTTTAGAACAAAAATGTAACAAAATTTTTTTTTAAAAATGTAACTAAAGTTGACTCAACTAGAACTCCAGCAACAATTTGTATGAAATTGTTTCTGACGTTTAAAATAATTTTATTTAGTTTTGAATGAAAATTTTAACAAAATGTTTCCAAAAATAAAAATAAATGCATAATATTGTTGTGGCTAAAATTTGCAAACGGTTTCTTGATGCAAAATGTGTGTAGTTACAAAAGAAATTGTTGCTCTATTATGAACACCAAGTGAAAATGTTTTTTTAATTGTGAACGCAGCTTAAAAGTGTTTAAAAACAAAACAATTAAAAAAAAAACGTTTTCCAGAACGCCCCTATATGTTAAAAACAATAATAAAAAACTAAAATTTGTTTTTGTTTTCAATGTACATACATATGTATCCATACGGAAAAAATTTTCTTTCCGACATTGTGTTAATTTTTTGCTAAAAAAAAGATGGTACATAGAAAAAAAGGTTTTCTTTAATGCAGTCTACAACTGACATGAAATGCTTAACTTTAAAACTAATATCACTCGTAAAACTGCTCTGAGTGGAGAAGCAGCTCGCGCTTTTTGTCATTATTTCTTACTGAACAACCTAAACAAAAGCGGCAAGCGTTTTTTTTTAAAATTAAAATTTTATTTAAATACAATTTCAATAAAACAAACCGACATAGCGATCTGTAAAATAAGATTTATCAGCTGGGTGGTTTCTAATTCGCATTCTAATGGTTTGTTTCGTATAAATTGTATGCAAATGAGAAGTTTTGACATACAAAAAACGCTTCCGCACTTATTTAGGTAGCTCAGTTAAGGGCAAACAGGTCGTTTTTGTTTGTCTGCTTTTGTTGCGTTTTGCGGTGTCACCCCGCATTGGTTAGTGTTTCGGCGTCGTATAACTGTACCGAGTTACAGTTTTTGCGGTATCTGCATTAACTATATGCAATCGTTTTTAACCTCAATATGAGGTTTTGTTTGGTGGAGTACCATTTATAACTCATGTGACTGGTGGAGAACCAATATAACTCAGACGTTTTTCTGGTGGAGTACCAAGAAAAAAACTCAGAAGATTACTGGTGGAGACCAATATACTCTGGAGCAGATTCTGGAAGCTCTCGCCTTCCTATGCGAAGGTTTAGGTCGAACGAGGACTTTGCGGTTGAGGCTCCTAAAATTTGTGTGATACCCTGGCAATATAACTATGATTAGTTCGCCAAAAAAATTTTAGTTTTAAGAAAGCCAAAAAAAAAAAAAATAATATGATGTTAGTGTTAAGTATAGACCATCATGTTAGAAGTTTTAACACGGTTGTTAATGCAAATGTTTTAACTAAGCTTTTATAACATCAAGTAATAACAGCAAATCATGTCAGTTGAAGACAGGGAGTAAGAAAACATTCGTACAAACTGTTTTCTTAAAAAATCTATTGACAAATTCTTTTTTAAACAATCGGACATGTTCTAGAAATCGAAATGAAGTGAATTTAAAATCTAGACAATTTTTAAAACAATCCTGCAATGAAAGTGCACAAAAATATTCAATTTTATCTACTTCATACTTCGAGTATCTATTTTTTTTACATGAACAACACTTTAAACCAATAAAAACTACGGTAATTTTGTAAATAATTTAATTTAAAATCTCGTTCGATTTAAATTTCACTTCATTTCGATTTCGAAAACATTCCTAATTCTTTCAGTCGCATCTAAATAATTTTTTCAGTGTTGTGAAAATAAAATAAATGATTTATAACACTTTTGAAATAATTTCGATTAGTTCAGTAACGACCGAAAGAATTAGAAGTAAAATTGCTTTCGAATCGAAAAAGTATTTGTACACGACTGCCAAATAATTGAAATAATTTCGATTAGTTCAGTAACGACCGAAAGAATTAGAAGTAAAATTGCTTTCGAATCGAAAAAGTATTCGTACACGACTGCCAAAGTTAGCCTCAGGTTGTTTTAACAATTGAAGCACAGCCGCGAAAAACGTTGTAAACGCCACATTTTGCAAAAACTGTTTTTTTGCAGATAAACGTTGACTTTACTATCTTACACAGTTTAAACATCAAATCAACCAAAACTATGCACCTTAACGCCTTCAAAATGGCGTACAAAGTGTCAGCCAGTGGAAGAACATTGCAAGTTACTAACATAATGATGAAACCGAAATGGTTTTGCAGTGCGGAATAATGTTTTAAAAGCCTTTTGCATTAAAGTTTTTATTATCACTATTTTAAATAATAGAAAAAAAAAAATTTTAAAACAAATAATGCTGCTTGTCAAAAAACGTTTTTTTGCTCTCCTGAAAAATTATTATTTTGTAACTTAAAACGTTATTCGCGGCTGTGCTTCAATTGACAATGTTATGCAAACTGTTAGTTAGGCCTTTTAGAGTTTACCGTATACATATACTTTTGTAGATAAGGCCTTTTGATTTTTGTTAATAAAATCGCAAATTTTGTTCGAAAGATCCCAAAATTTGTTGTAGGCATTTGTGTTGATGCAATACAAAAGAATCAATAAAAAATTATATTTTTGGTTAGTTAGGGCGTTTTAGGTAACGATATGCATGTACGAGTTGTTTGGAAGAAGTGTTTTGAAAACGCTGTTTACAAAAAAATTAATGAATTCTTCGTAAAAGTTGTTTCTTTTAGAAAATAATGAAGTTTTTTATAAAAAGGTTATTGCCTATTGAAAAACTAACGAATTTACTTGAGAAGGCTTTTCCATTAAAATCGTTGTAACATCTTGTACGAATTCTTAGGATAAACTTTTAGTAGAATTATATTCTGCGAATTGTGCCCAATTTCTTTATTCGTGCAAGATTTTTATGTTAAGATTTGTTGTCCAAATAATCTTTTCGAAAGTCCGGCAGTAGTTTTTCTATTAACTAATTTATTTTTTTTTTCTTAATACTGTTTCAGGCGCCAAATGTGCAGCTTCATTTATGGAGCGCTGTATTATTTACATTGGAGAAAATGCCAACGAATGTGTCAAAACAAATGCATTTTTGAATTTGAAAAAGGAAGCTTTAATAAAGTTAATATCATCCGATTATGTAAGTTATAAAACTTAATTTCAAAGTCTTTTTATGAAATTTTACTATAACCCAAGGCGAATTCATTATAGGTAATCTCGGTACTGCAATAAGATTGATATTGTACAATGTCAAAACCAGAAACGAAGATCATAATCTAAATTTTGACATCTAACGATTGAGTAGATGAGTTGCAAAACTCATTCGTTACAAAGTTAAAAAAAAGAAATGACAATTTATTGTCGCTTTATAAGAAGAAATATACTGATTGTATCAATGCATGTCCTTGGAAAAATATGGAAGAGGACATGCATTTTGTAACTCACCTACTTAATTATAAAGCTAAAAATAGTTGTCATTACCTGTAATGAATTCGCCTTGCGATAACTTAAAAATTAAATTTGAGATTTCAATATTTCTAAAGAAGATTATTATTAAGATTTCTTTTAGAAGACGTTAATTTATACAATTTTACTTACAGTTCTGTCTAGAAGAGGAAGATGTATGGCGCTGTGTTTTAGCTTGGGCTAAAAATCATGCCGGTGTTACCCAGCCCACCGCCCACTGGACCGAAGAAGAAAGGGCTCGTGTCTGCCAGCAGCTACAGGGTGTTATGTGCCATGTACGTTTGTTACTTATCGATAGTCAAGTGTTTGCCGAAGAAGTTGAACCTACCGGGGCTGTGCCCATGGAACTTTCGCTAGAACGTTATCGTTATGCAGCCTTGCAAAATTCGAACAACAAACCGGGTCATCATGTTGGTTCGGGTATGGTTGGAAGTGTTGGTGGCAGTGGATTGGTTGGTATGGGTGCTGGTGGTGGTTTTAGTGCTAAAATGGATGGCGATAAAAGACTACAGCCCAGATTAACTGTCAATATGTTTCCGGGTTCACAAATATTGAGAAATGATAAATTGCATTTGCATAGCGTTTTAAATAATTGGTAAGCGAAATAGTTTTTAACTTTTAAACTTCATAATTGAACTGTTTCTTTAGGTACGGCTGTGCAAAACAGTCCTGGCGTTTATTGTATAGGGCCTCTACTCATGGTTTTTCATCCACGGCCTTTCATCGGTATTGTGATGGCGTGGCGCCCTGTTTTGTAATATGTTTGGTAATTCTTAAAAAAGATAATATCTCAAACTTAAAAGATAACCCTTAATTCGTTATTGCTTTCTCAGGGTTCGCATGGCGAAATAAGTGGTGGCTTTACGGATGTGGCCTGGGCCAAGACATCACGAAAAGGTGTCTATATACATTCTGAGCGGGCATTTTTATTTGCTTTAAATGCTGGAGTCGCAGAATCACCTTTAAAATTTGATATAGTTAAGAAACCTTATGCCATTTGTTATCATCCAGAGTAAGTTCTTTCGAAACTATAAATTTAAATCGTAAATTGTAATAAAATTTATCTTTTTTTTAAGCTGTGGTCCAATTTTTGGTGCTGGTGCTGATTTGCTTATAGCCAACAACTGTAATACCAATAAAGATTCCTACTCAAATCTACCGCATTCGTACGATGGACCGAATGCCTCCTATGAAACCTTATTTGGAGATTATAATTTCACAATTACCGACTATGAAGTTTATACAGTTGCTGCCCAGTCTAGTTCGGTTTTAAATCAAAATCCTACTTACAGCAGTTCCACGAACTCGAATAGTTTAACAAATACTAATGGTTCTTCAGGGGGCTTAACTGGATCCAATTCTATGCTGAACAATAACATTGTGGGCAATAATAGTGTGAGCTTGGCCAAAGCAAAATATGAAAGATATTAAATAATAACTGCATAAAAACTAATATAGAAATTTAAGAAGAGAATACATACATACATATACATTCATATATCTGTGGTTTTCATGGGCAACCGCGTGTGTCTATTTTTTCGATTTTGAAATGTTGATGCTATATTGCTTAATTTCGCTCTTTACATTTTTTAAAAAATTTTTAAAAACAGATAGACCCATTCCGATGTATTAACTCAATTACAAAGTTCAAAAGGTGCAATATCTAACCCATAGTTTGATCTAGAATGGGTTTTTCGGCTCTCCTGAAAAATTTTATTTTAAGACATACGCGGTTGCCCATGAAAACCACAGATATAATAACTATATTTAATAAAAAATCAGATTGTTTGAGAAAAGGCAACTTTTTACAGAATTGATTGATTGTACCATAATCCGTTTTAGGCAAAAAATGATTTGCTAAAGTTCAGTCTATAAAAAAATGAGATGAAACCCCACAGAAGCTAAATTGTTTGGAAACAATCATAATTCCGTCTTGGTCATGTTCAAGGCGAATTTACACCAGGTGAACTTATCTTGCTACGTAAGCAACAGCTGATTACTAACCTTGTGTCAAAATGGTATACCGTCCTGTTGGTTCGAGGGAATCTTAACTAAATTCTATAATTTTCGGTTGAAATTGTGAAATTTAAAACTTTTTTAAGTTATAACATTTCAAAAAAACACAATTTAATATAAAAATAAAATCAAATATTTGTTTGAATTTTTGACACACCGTTAAAATATTTTACAGTGCTGTAAAACGTTTTCAAAATAAGACCACCTTGTATGAATTCGCCTTGGCAAACATTTTTAATTTAACGTGTCAGCTAGGGTTGCCGGATGGCATGGAATGGCCAGGATTGTTCAGTTTTTTTGGGTCTTGTCCAGGTACCAGCTAAAACACGATTCATCCAGTTATTCTGGGTTCATACTATGAAAGTATTCTTTCAGAAAGTCTGAGTTTATTGGTGAGAAGTGAGAGAATCATAGCATGTTATCTTCACCTCTCACCAATAAACTCAGACTTTCTGAAAGAAATCTCTCATAGTGTGAACCCAGACTTAAAAAACTTTATTTAATTTTGAAAAATTACTTTTTTATTAATTAAAATTTTTTTAGTAATTACATATATTTTTTAATAATAAAATTAATACTTTGTACAGAACAAAATCGTCTATGTACTAAGAAAAAATTGTAAAGAAAAAAATTTGGATATGCCAAAAGATATTCCAATTAACAAGATTCGGTCCAGTTTTTTAAGAACGCGATTAAAATAACGTAACGTCTATATAAAATTAACTCGTTTCTTAGCCAATCAGCAATATATACCAATGTATACCAAGGCGAATTTATGTATACGATGGCAGCAATACTACAACAATACAAAAACAGAAGAAGCAACAGATGTTTTTTTCATTCGGCTGTTAGTGTTTACGGCTCAAAATATCAACCATTTCTAAACAAAACATTGTGAAACCAAAACAAATGGGTTTGAACTGTCAAAGACAGCCGGCTTTTCGGTGCCGCTTGTAGTGAATTCACCTTGGTATATACAAAATTTTGTTATATTACTGAAGACTGAATTAAAAATGTTACGTTTCCTTGCTTTTTATGTTTATTTTTAATGCAAAAAAAAAAATTGGATTAAAATTTTACTTTTTCTTATAGTTAATGGCATTTTAAAATTGTCCAGTTTTTTTCAAAATCCAGGTGAATTTGTCCTATTACATATCAAGTTATTTGACTTTTGGTATCTGACAACCCTAGTGCCAGATGATGAAAATGTACTACTGTGAATAAACTAAATCACAATAGTTTTTTTTATCGAATGTGCGCTAAACTACCAAATAAAAATTCGTAAAATCGGTTAATTCGACTGCTGTCGAAAGTCGAATTTAGTTCAAAATAGGCACCAATATAAAGAAAAACACTTAAAAAGTATAACGTCTAAGGAAAATTTACATTTTATGACACGAAATCACACCATTTGCGCTTAAAAAGCAAACATCACAAACGAAGCATTTGGTCATAGTTTCATTTTCAGGTATGTATCTTTAATAATACTTATAATATAAATATTTTGGTTTATAAGTTAAGCTTCGACCAGACGACGCACAGTAGCGCCCGTAGAGCAAACGAGGTTGCAAAAATCAAAATTTTCATGAGCACCGACGAAGTTTTGAATAAACTCATGTTATAGGAAACTTTTCAACGATTTCAAATCTGCCACTCTTAATAATATCACATTTTTAGTTTAGAAGATATAGCCGTTCAAAGTTGACCGACTTTCGGTTTTCAAAAAAACACACAATTTTTAGTAAATTTGTTGCGATTTCAGGTGTAATATCACGAAAAATAGGTAACGAATCGCCTTATTTTTTGTTTGTATTGATTGATGCATTTATTAAATGTGTAATGATAAAAAAAAAATGAACTGTTTGCTTTGTGTTTCTCCTGGTAAATCACTATTTAAAAACTATCCGTTTTTTCACTATTTTTCAACTTTGACGGAAAATAACAAAAATCTATATTTTTCTATATTTGCCATATTTGCAAAATCTGTTCTTTGATTATTTCTTTACATAATTCAAAAATTTTATCTGCCCGTACGTGCCCGTTTGGCTTCTAGAGGTAAAAAAGGTTAAAAAGACATGGTTGCCATACTAATATTGCGGTTTAATAAAATTCTTTAATTTGGCCCCTACAGCGCGTAGGATGCTCCTAGATGGGTCAAATGTATGACCAACCCCACTTTATTATTTATTGCCGAATTTCGGTTTTTTTAGTTATTTCAATAAACTAAACCATTTTTGAGTTACGCGAATATATGCTGTGCAGCGCCTTACATTTTCGAAATAACGGTATATCTTGAAAACAAGAGCTAATTTAAAAAAACGGTTAGCACCACTGAATTCAGCGTCCCCAATTAGGGTGAAATGCCAGGTGCGCGGCATTCGAGTTATCGAGTATTCGAGTTATTCGAGTTATTGAAGAAATAAGCTCAACACATTCGGCTAATTCGGCGAAATTATGACATTTTGAGTATGACATAACTTTTGAAAAAAAAATTTTAAAATTTTTTTTCGTTCATATATGTTCCTTATAAGATAAAAGGAACATTCTCACCAAATTTCATTAAAATCGGAAGGGGTCGTGTCCCACTCTTGGTCGTTTTGACATGGAATTACCCATATACCGAAAATACAGAAAATTGAAAAAATAAATTTAAAAAAAAAAAATTTTTTTTTTTAATTTGTTGGGTAATAATTTAGAACCCTAAAGAAAAAAAAAATAAAAACAATCTAAAAATGTAAAAATAATTTTTTTTTAGGTACCATAAAATTGATTTTTCTACTAATTTTAACTTTGATAACCCATAAGTAGGCCCCTACACAGCGTAGCACCCTTTTCAAATGCACATTTCATAGGCTGAACAGTTATCTATCATATGCTGTTTAAACTGTTCAATTACCTTATTCGGTTCAAAAGATATGATTTTTGCAACGAAAAAACTCAAATGGCGCCACTGTGCGACGGTCAGATCTTACAATGTTGTCATTAAAATTGCCTAAAAACGTCTTGCAACTTTGTGAACATTGTAAGCTCATTTTCATTTGCTAGATGTGTAAAATTACCCTGCAAATAAAATTGGACCACCTGACCCATTTTGATAAAATGGACTACTCCATGGACTAGTCCGATGTAATGCAAGCATGGACCATGTCATTGTTAAAAAGTGTTTGTAGTGAGACGACATGTCTTCGTTTTTTAACGACATGCTTTCGTTTTTAAACGACTTCAAAACTAATCCTCTTGAGTATACCATGGAGTAGTTTTAAAACTACTCCTTAGTGGTCCAAAGGTGGGTTATATACCATGGAGTAGTTTTAAAACTACTCCTTAGTGGTCCAAAGGTGGGTTATATGGTCCTCTCCTAGGACATCGTAATGTTAAATAGACCAGGTTTTTTCCATACGTTTGGGTTACTTTTGGACTAGTCCTGGTCCCTTGTGGACTACTCTTTACACGCGTGTTTGGACTGGTCCTATTATTTGCAGGGTAATGACAAAATTGTAAGATCTGCTTAGGCACAAAGTATACAGAGATGAAAAAAGTGACGTGTGAAAAATGCCTAAATCATTTGCGAGGGCAGCTTTCGAAGAAAGAGAAAGAAAACGTTTTTTGTTAGTTAAGTGACAATGCGTAAAAACAGGCCGCTACTATCTACACAAATTGCATAATCAAAACAAAAAACGCAAAAAGGGCAGCTTTCGAAGAAAAAGAAAGAAAAAACCACAATATTTTCTGTCTCGTGACGCCTCTGTATACTCTGTGGCTTAGGTCTGCTTACTTCTACAACAATACAACAATACAAAAAAAAAAACAACAGGCATTTTGTTTGTGTAAAATTCCCCGCCGTTGTCAAAATCTTACTACTACATAGGGAAAACAAAAGGCAAAATCTGATTTGTGTGCATGTATGTGTGGCAAAAAACCGAAAACGTAAACAGAAATACACATGTATAACAGATGGTCTTCACCTGACAATTTTTTGTCGTAATAAACGTCAAACTTCATATAAAAAAAACGCTGACCAAAATTTTAAAGTTTTTTTTATATGGACTTTGACGTTTGGTATGACAAAAAATTGTCAGGTGAAGACACCATGTAAGGAAAACGTAAACAACTTTTGACATCGTTAAGGAATAAACCAAGTAAACATCTGGCTTCTTGCGCCGACCTATTGGATAGACCTTGGTCTGTACTTTCCTTTTTTGCAAAAAAAAAACTTTAGATTTTTTCTTTTCAAAATATGAAGACAGAAAAACTATAATAATGCTGTAAGCCATATAAGAATGCCTAACATCGAAAGAGACAAAGAGAAAAACCTAACTAAGCTTAAAAAAATTAACTTTGATTGTGTTTGTAGAATTTTCCTTACTGAGCGACCTAAACAAAAGCGGCAAGCGTTCTCTTAAACATGAAAATTCTATTTTAAATACAATTTCAATAAAACAATAAACCAGCCAAGTGGTGTTTAATTCGCATTCTAACGGCCATTTTCACCAAGTTCGGTTATAATTAACTATCGGTTATAGCTGTCAAAACATATTGGTAACCGGAACTTTAATTGAAAGTTAGCTTTAACCAAACTTTGTGAAAATGACCGTAAAGCGTATAAATTGTATGCAATTGAGAAGTTTTGACATACAAAAAACGCTTGCCACCCTTATTTAGACAGCTAAGTTAAATATATTGGCATTTTAAGCAATTTTCACCACACACATTTTGCACAAATCGTATAGCGTTTGAGAAACTGTTTGTTTCTTAAATTTATTTTATAATTTCAAACAGTTTTTTATTTATTTAGGTAAATTTCACCAAGTTCAGATATAATTAACTATGTTTTACTTTAACTGTCATGGTCTTTAGTAGCGTTCCCTGTAAGAAACTTGGATAATTTATAAAAAAATCGATGCAACAGCCTCTTCAGAAACCTACAATAATCTATACCTCGAAAAAACATAGTTCGGTGTATTTTTATTTCACAAAATCTGAAAATTTTAACGTGTGTGAAGATAAATATGAAAAGTTAAATATGTTTTTAAAAAATATCGCATGCGATAAAAAATATTTTAAAAAAATATCGCATGCGTATTATAAAGAAAATACGACTATTTATACGAAATTTTACAGTTTTTATGAAAAATTAATAATTTTTATTTAATATTTAAAACTATTTAGATATTTAGTCAGTATTTTTATATTAAAATTTATGATTTTTGAAACAATACGACTTAGAGTGAAATTCTCTTAAAAGTGCTGTGTGAGGGATATGGCCACTGTGTCCAAACCCTTCGATCTCAGGGAATCAAACCTAATGGAAAATGAAGACTATGGACATGGCTACAATAACCTATAAGCACTTTATCCAAATTGTATTTGTGAAAATTTTTATACATTTTTGAAAATTTGACTTACGAGTGAAATTCTCTTGAAAGTGCTGTGTGAGGGATATGGCCACTGTGTCCAAACCCTTCGATCTCAGGGAATCAAACCTAATGGAAAATGAAGACTATGGACATGGCTACAATAACCTATAAGCACTTTATCCAAATTGTATTTGTGAAAATTTTTATACATTTTTGAAAATTTGACAGAGTGAAATTCACATGAAAGTGCTGTGTGAGGGATATGTCCACTGTGTCCAAACCCTTCGATCTCAGGGAATCAAACCTAATGGAAAATGAAGACTATGGTTAGGGCTACAATAACCTATAAGCACTTTTTCCAAATTGTATTTGTGAAAATTTTTATACATTTTTGAAAATTTGACTTAGAGTGAAATTCTCTTGAAAGAGCTGTGTGAGGGATATGGCCACTGTGTCCAAACCCTTTGATCACAGGGAATCAAACCTAATGGAAAATGAAGACTATGGACATGGCTACAATAACCTATAAGCACTTTATCCAAATTGTATTTGTGAAAATTTTTATACATTTTTGAAAATTTGACAGAGTGAAATTCACATGAAAGTGCTGTGTGAGGGATATGTCCACTGTGTCCAAACCCTTCGATCTCAGGGAATCAAACCTAATGGAAAATGAAGACTATGGTTAGGGCTACAATAACCTATAAGCACTTTTTCCAAATTGTATTTGTGAAAATTTTTATACATTTTTGAAAATTTGACTTAGAGTGAAATTCTCTTGAAAGAGCTGTGTGAGGGATATGGCCACTGTGTCCAAACCCTTTGATCACAGGGAATCAAACCTAATGGAAAATGAAGACTATGGACATGGCTACAATAACCTATAAGCACTTTATCCAAATTGTATTTGTGAAAATTTTTATACATTTTTGAAAATTTGACAGAGTGAAATTCACATGAAAGTGCTGTGTGAGGGATATGTCCACTGTGTCCAAACCCTTCGATCTCAGGGAATCAAACCTAATGGAAAATGAAGACTATGGTTAGGGCTACAATAACCTATAAGCACTTTATCCAAATTGTATTTGTGAAAATTTTTATACATTTTTGAAAATTTGACAGAGTGAAATTCACATGAAAGTGCTGTGTGAGGGATATGTCCACTGTGTCCAAACCCTTCGATCTCAGGGAATCAAGCCTAATGGAAAATGAAGACTATGGACATGGCTACAATAACCTATAAGCACTTTATCCAAATTGTATTTGTGAAAATTTTTATACATTTTTGAAAATTTGACTTAGAGTGAAATTCTCTTGAAAGAGCTGTGTGAGGGATATGGCCACTGTGTCCAAACCCTTTGATCACAGGGAATCAAACCTAATGGAAAATGAAGACTATGGACAGGGCTACAATAACCTATAAGCACTTTATCCAAATTGTATTTGTGAAAATTTTTATACATTTTTGAAAATTTGACAGAGTGAAATTCACATAAAAGTGCTGTGTGAGGGATATGTCCACTGTGTCCAAACCCTTCGATCTCAGGGAATCAAACCTAATGGAAAATGAAGACTATGGACAGGGCTACAATAACCTATAAGCACTTTATCCAAATTGTATTTGTGAAAATTTTTATACATTTTTGAAAATTTGACAGAGTGAAATTCACATGAAAGTGCTGTGTGAGGGATATGTCCACTGTGTCCAAACCCTTCGATCTCAGGAAATCAAACCTAATGGAAAATGAAGACTATGGACAGGGCTACAATAACCTATAAGCACTTTATCCAAATTGTATTTTTGAAAATTTTTATAAATTTTTGAAAATTTGACTTAGAGTGAAATTCTCTTGAAAGTGCTGTGTGAGGGATATGTCCACTGTGTCCAAACCCTTCGATCTCAGGGAATCAAACCTATTGGAAAATGAAGACTATGGACATGGCTACAATAACCTATAAGCACTTTATCCAAATTGTTTTTGTGAAAATTTTTATACATTTTTGAAAATTTGACTTAGAGTGAAATTCTCTTGAAAGTGCTGTGTGAGGGATATGGCCAGTGTCCAAACCCTTCGATCTCAGGGAATCAAACCTAATGGAAAATGAAGACTATGGACAGGGCTACAATAACCTATAAGCACTTTATCCAAATTGTATTTGTGAAAATTTTTATGCATTTTTGAAAATTTGACAGAGTGAAATTCACATGAAAGTGCTGTGTGAGGGATATGGCCACTGTGTCCAAACCCTTCGATTTCAGGGAATCAAACCTAATGGAAAATGAAGACTATGGACAGAGCTACAATAACCTATAAGCACTTTATCCAAATTGTATTTGTGAAAATTTTTATACATTTTTGAAAATTTGACTTAGAGTGAAATTCTCTTGAAAGTGCTGTGTGAGGGATATGGCCACTGTGTCCAAACCCTTCGATCTCAGGGAATCGAACCTAATGGAAAATGAAGACTATGGACAGGGCTACAATAACCTATAAGCACTTTATCCAAATTGTATTTGTGAAAATTTTTATACATTTTTGAAAATTTGACTTAGAGTAAAATTCTCTTGAAGAGACGGCAAATCCATCTGAGGAGATCGAGTGGTTGCGATCGAAACATGTCATGGTAACCTGCCGGCCAGGGTTCGAGCCCGAGCCACGTCAAGAATGAAAGATTATCAATAACAATTTTAATTAATTTTCAAGTTGTAAAATTCCTTTCTTCATAAGAATAATTTAATGAAAATTAAATTTCATGAACTTAAGCCTAATTAAAAATATTAAAAATTTGGATTAAAAACCATAAATAGTTCAACAAAATAACCACAATACTAAAGAATGAGAATGATTGTGCCATTTTGTTTTGTAGTTTTTATTTTAACTCGTGAGCGCAAATTGTACATTAATATAAACGTACACAGCTGGAAAAGAAAAGAGTAAGAACAATATTGAAACATTCAGAGAAAAAACGTTTGACAAACGTTTGGTAATTGATTTACTCACTACTATTGTTTCTAAGTGAAATAAAAAGAGAGGTTTTTAGGTTTTTTTGTTTTTATTAATGCTTAGACCCCTTTCACACTCGGCAAGTTACTTGCGCAACTCGTTGTTTGTAGACGGTAAGGTCGGGGTAAGGAAAAAAAATGTTGTACAGACTTTGTTGTTGTCGGCAAGTAACTTGCGCAAGCAACTTCCAGAGTGTGAAAGAGTTCATATTTTGAATACCATAGTAATTAAAAAAAAAAAAAGTTAAATTAAATTTAATAAAAAGTAATTCCAAGAAAAAAGAATAAAAAATAACGTAACAAATCATTTTTTGGACGAGGCATTGTGGATTTTACTCTTGTTATGCCACTACAAAAACTAAACAAGAACTAAATCAATTACTCAAAACAAAACGTTTCTCTATATGTTTTGTACTCAGATGCAGGGATGTCAGATGTGACGATTTTACGTCATTTTGACGATTTTTTTCGCTGAATTTACCAAAATGACGATTGACGATTTTGAATGTAGAGTTACTTAGGTGTTGACGATTTAATCCCGTCAATAAATTTAGTTTAAACTTTAATCTTTAATCAAATTTTTAACACTTTAATCTGTCAAGTAAAGTTTTTTTCTTACCGAACGTTTCCAAATGCAAGTAATTACTTGCAAGTAGTGTATACGTATTATCAACAAAAAATCGAGGAAACAGCCGATTGGCTGAATGAACAAAAATTGTGTGAATGTTAGTGAAAAAGTGTCAGCGTATTGAGTTTTTCGAACTTGCACTTGCATGTGGAAACGGGGGGTTAGTTAATATATGTATATAGAGGCGAATATATATTTATATCTACTAGCGGACTCGACCCAATTTTAAGCCTTCAGACAAACTTTAGAGTAATAATACAACACAAATATTAAAATTTTTAATATGATTTATTTGAATGGAATCAGTAGAGAGCGATTTGATGTACAAAAATCTATAAATCACTAAATATATAAACCATCTTTAAACGCATAAAATTCGGCGTTTAAACTACCAACACAGACCATATGAATTTGATAAGATTTATCGTAGTGCTGTCACATGTTATTTTTTTTACCACATATAACACATGGGAGAATGATTTATAGTTGCTGAGTTTAAACTACATATAAATTCAGGTTTAGTTCAACTAAACCAGCGTTTAAACCATCAGTGGTTTATTAGCCATTATTGTTCAAGTTTTTTTTTAGAAAAACTAAAAAACAACTAGTTAATATTAGTCAGGGCCATTTTTTGATGTTTTTTTTTATATTGGCAGGACGATTTTTCGAAAAAAAAAATAATCTGACAGCACTATTTCACTTGTTTGTTTTATTTGAGTACAATAACTGCCTGCTTTTAAAACACGAGTGCAAAACTCCTTCAAATTACTGCCTGCTTTTAGATCGCGAGCACAAAAGTGACTCGTTTAACTAATATTTAAAACAAAATTTAAAAATGTCCATTCCTTAAGGGGTTCCCATACAAAAAGTTTAATACAGACTAGAAATATATTGAAGAAAACGTACCATAACAGCCAAGGAGTCTCCTTAACAATTTTTCGAGACATACTTGCCCCTTATCACCACTTCTTAAGGGGGCTCCCATACAAATATTGCGATTTATGAAATTTTTAAATTAATTAAAATTTTTTGACTTTTGTGAAAAAAATCAAGAGTTGTTAACAGATTTTAATCATTTATAGCTGTAATTTTCAATAGATTTTTAACAAACAAAAATTTCGAAATGTTGATTAAAAATTATTTTTGTTGCCAAAAAAAAAAAAAAATATGTTTCTAAAACGACAGCGCATGTTAGAAAAAAATTTAACGTTTAAAGGAAATTTTATTGCGGATTTTCGTTTTTTTTTTTAGTATGTAATTTCAATAAACTGAACCGTTTTTGAACCGGTATTGGATTCAGCGTACCCGAAAAAGTTTTAAGCGCCAGTTGCCAAATTCTAGCACAGTGTAATTGTTTGATAAAACTTGCGAAAAGCAATAAAAAACATTTTTAAATATAACAATAAAAAGAAATTAATTGGACTTTATATTTATACTGTGTACTTTTTTTCTTAACCTTTAATAATCAATGTACTTTAATTGCAACAAAAAAAGTTGGGAACCTTATATGTAGTTGTCCTGCGATTTAACTTTGAATAATTAAGTTTAAGTTATCGACGTCCTTATTCTTCGCTGCTATTTTTGCCCGTTCACCAATCCAATCGAGATTTTTGTAGTTTTGTGCAATGTCGGGGAACACTTTGCTGATGAGCTCCTCCTTGGACGATGTGAATTCACAAAAATTTTCAGGGAACGATATCAATCCATTCGAAACATCAATAGGAATTTGGCCGTTGCCAAGCTCCAGCAGTTGTCTCGAGAATTCAGCAGCCGATGGGTCGTTCTGCAACACGACTCAAATGTTTGCGGTCAATTGCAACTTCTGGACATGCCTCTACAAAGACGACGATTTCAGGCAGGCATTAAGTTCATCTGCAGCAGAAGATTTGGGGATGACGGGAATTGTTTGACGAAAATCTCCGGAGAGCAATATCAAAGCCGCACCAAATCGTCTTAAGTATTAAAAATTCTATATTTTTTGGTTTTGTATGATTTTATACTTAATATTTTTTTATGTTTTAATAGAGTGATATATCCGTGTTTATAAAAAAACGATTTTTTTATATGACGATTTTTTGACGGTTTTTTTCAAAACTACTGACGATTTTGACGATTTTTTTTTAATTTTGACGATATTTCGAAAAAAACATCTAACATCACTGCTCAGATGTACGATTGTAACGGTAAATTAAATAATGCAGATGAGTGGAAAGCCAATTGTTTCGTTTTCTCTCTTTGACACTTGAAAAGTTTTTGTTTTGGTTTTGCTCATGTACAATACAATTCAAAAATTTTGAATAGTTTTGTACATTTTGCAAACGTTTGCGAAATTTTTTGTTTGTTTTCATACTCTGGTATTAAATAAGAAAATCAGGAGAAATACCAAAAAAAAAAAAACACAAAATTTTTATGACTGGCTACACAGGACAGTGCAAGTTAACTTTTAAAATGTCGTCATCACTGCAAATTTATAAATTGCAAATTTGCACAATGACAATCGTGATTACTAGGGATGCGATTTTCATGCAAATGCATGGTTTTTGTCGATAGCTTAAGAATGATGTCGACCAAATATCTTTCCGAATCATTAAATTTGCGTTAAAATGGCATCGATTTGTTTTTGCATATTGTTGCATATTTTGGTGAAAATGCATATTTTTGCATATTTAGGTTTTAAATGCATATTTTGACATTTTTGAGTGATTTTTGGTTTTAATTTCCATATTTAAAAAAAAAGTTCTTAAAAAAATGTTAAAATACACAAAAAAACCTTCCAAGAAAAATCTTAAAATTTATAAATAAATTCTTTTGGAGCTTTGCTTTAAATACAAGCTTTTCAAGATTTCGACAAAAGATCCTTCTATTTTAAACCGATGCCGCATATGGGCATATGGGTTGTACCGCGTTGCAGAGGGAATTAGAAGTCAATTCGAAAATATTCCACCTCAGCCAGTAGTAACAAGATGGGGACCTGGCAAGATGATTCAGAATTCCATTCAAAAAACTTTAAGTAATTTAAGAATGTTAGAAAAGATACCGTTGATTATGTAAGATAAAAAAGTAAAAGAAACATTAGTGGTATTCACACCGAGCTTGTTAGTTTGTTAGTCGTTAATCGTTACTTTTTTACATGCATTTGTTTTTGTATATTTTACGCGCTACCGGATTAACATTTAACAAATTAACGGCACGGCACCCCTGATAAAATAGTTGTTAGTTGGTAACTCACTACTTACGGCCAGCAAACGTTATTTGTGTCAAAGCATGAGTAATTAAATGGTTTACAATTGTTTTTTTCTCGCGGCATGTTTTATTTTTTCCAGAATAATAAATTGTGTCAGAACAATAAATCAGCTGTTGTGAGGTCGTGCTATTAATACTTCAATACTGTGCACATGAATTTATACTTTATGTTTTAAAAAAAAAAAAAAAAAAAAAAAAAAAGAATTAAATTAAATTTTTAGAATAGAGATATTTGAAACATAAGTCAAAAAGAAAATTTTGTTTTTGAGAGAAAGGAGGGAAAAAATTATTGAAGAGAAGAGTCGCTTTAGTTTAAAGGTCCGATTTGTAATTTTTATTTTTTTTATATACGAAATATATAATTATTTTCCCGGAGGTCGAAACGAAATACATCCTTTCCTCACTGGAAAGTTTATCCAGTTACGGATAATTTTATATCTGTTTGCCAAAGATATATTATACAAAGGACTGGATTAATCTTAATAAAGGATAATATTGTTACACAGTTATACGTTTCTTTGGGTCATCAAATTGCAAACAATATTGGAATCTATGTAAACAACCTAAAATTTCCGCTTAATATTGCTTCAAATGCAGATTATGAAGACCTATTTCACAAATATTAATTAAAGCACTTGAAGGATGTTAAATTAAAAGATAGCATGGTTGGGTGGGTAATGACCTCGAGAGTGTATACCATCATTTAACTCTCTTATCTAAACTTCACCTTGATATTATATTATTTTTATTTATAAATTATTATTTTTTTTTTTGTTTGTTAATTTTATAAGTGGTCAATATTAGAGGGTATTTTGCTACCTAAATTTAATTTTATGGATCTGGCTTTAACCTACTTTGTTGTAAACAAAGATTCCACCCCATTCCCTGAGCACGGCCGGTTATATAGGTAGCAGCGTTTTTCAACAAGTAGGAATAAGGAATTTTGAGCCGTCACATAAATTTAATGGCGCCCAACGTGGGGCCTCAGCATAAAACGGTTTAGTTTTGACTAATACTTTAAATTTTGATACATATGTATCTTGAAATTTAATACTTTTTATAAAGTATTTAATTTGAGCTGATGCAATCATGAAAAACTTTTATCGATCGTGATATTGATTACATTTTTTTTTTATTTCCTTCATTCTATTTCATCATATTGGATTTGGAGATTTTTCTAAATTTGGAAAATCCTTACCATATAATAAATAGAATAATTTTATTTTCCTTTTCAGTTAAGATCTTTTGTCTGGGATATTTAAATTTGGAAGATTTCGAAGTTAAACCCACAAAAACTTAACAAAAAGTTTGTCGTTTTGGAATTAGTTCTTCTTCAAAATTTACTTTAGTTTGTTTATGTTTGAGATTTTTATATTTGGGGAATACTGAATATCTACTCATATAATATAACTAAGGTTCATTAATTTTTTTTATTTTTTTTTTTTTGTTTCAATTGTGCAGATTTGATATTTTGTTTTGTGTGAAGTTTATTTTTTTTATAAAAATGTTATTTTTATATTTACCAATCTATAATAACTAAATGAAGTAGTGGAATTCATATATTTGCATATTTTACTTAACTTAATAATATATAATATAAAATGCCTCTTACGAGAAGTCGTGAAAATTTGGCAAACTTGGACCAACCAGCAAACGTTAGTTTCACAGTAGACATAGGTTCTAATAATACACTTGCCTTTGATCAAAACAATTCAAATCGGATGGAAAGGAATGGATCTTATAATCCATCAACATCAGTAGCACAGGGTACACGTTCTAGAAGGAAAAATATTGCTCCGGTTGTTAACACAAATAACGTACAGCCCGAAAGTGGTATAAACAATAATCCTCAATTTAGACAAATAATATCTGAATCTTTAAATAGTTTTCGTGGTGAAATGCAAGATTTCATATCAAATGAATTAAGATCTATGTTTCATGATATAAATATTTCCAACATCGGGTCTAACGTAAATAACCACAATTCTTCAGATAATACTACTAATTCCTTTAACAGACATACAAATTCATCTCCACGTTCTAATGGAAGTTCACAAGATCCTTTTTATGCGGAAAAGGTATTAAATATAATTCGCAATTGGCGAATAAAATTCTCAGGACATGACAATTTGATCCCTGTGGATGAATTTATTTATCGCGTCAATATACTCACAACAAAGACTTTAGGTGGAGACTTCAGAATTTTGGATGACCATGCTCATTGTTTATTTGAAGGTAAGGCTTTAGTTTGGTATTGGCGCTATCAACGTACACATGATAACATTGACTGGATAACTTTGACGAATGACTTGAAAAACGAGTACAAAGTAGACTATACGGATTTCGATATATTGGAGGATATCCGACGTCGCAGACAAAAACCGAATGAAACATTTGACGAATATTTTGAAGCAATTTCGGCGTTGACTGACAAATTAAAATTTCCTATATCTGACGGTGATTTGTGCGAGACAATGTTGCGTAATTTAAAGTTAGAAATACGTCACGAACTGTTACATTTGGAAATCCACAATGTTTCACAACTTCGTAAGGAAGTTCAGAGGCACGAAAAGTTTATGAAAAATGTACATGCTTTGGAAAATAGAAAATCTGTGAAGGCACGTGTTGCGGAAATCACTGGACACAATGACGACCTAGACGATTTGACAGTGACACAAACTGAAGTTTGTGCAGTTCAACATAATCCTAAATGTTGGAACTGCGAAAAGAAAGGACATACTTACATAGAATGTATGGAGATTAGAAAAGTATTTTGCTATGGTTGTGGTGCCAGGGACACTTATAAACCAACGTGTCCCAACTGTAATCACAATAGTCAGGGAAACGTACGAAGGGATGTCCGTCAATAGTAGTGCGGACATCCAATGACTTAGAAATATATAAAGATAACAAAGATTTTAAAACTTTTTTCATTAATGACAAGAACGATAACACCACATGTGATACTGTACATCCTTTAAAAAGACCTTATCATATACGTCTGATGGAATACAAAATAGCTCGAGCCAGAATTTTTGGTCAAGATAGACAAGCTAGCAGATCATCAAGACGTATACGTAATTATTATCGCAAACTTAAGTCATTTCGGGCCTGTGTAATTTCGTCTATAGTAAATAGGGATTCCGATAGTAGACCTTATATTAATTTGAAAATTGAACATAATTTATACTTAGCTTTACTGGATAGTGGAGCCAATAAGAGTGTCATAGGTGGGAATTTAGCATTGGAAGTTCAATGTAAGCAGACTTTTCGTAGATGTGTAGGAAATGTTAGAACGGCAGATGGAAAGAGACAGAACATATTAGGGACTGTGACATTGAATGCAACTTTTAAAGGACAGACAAAATTGTTCGAATTTCTGGTAGTACCGACTATTCAACAGGACATTATATGCGGTTTTGATTTTTGGAGGGCATTTGGACTCAGGATTTTTGTAGATCACGTTGCGGAAGTTGATTGTTCGGAAATGGAATTCGATTCTGATAAACTAAAACTGACGTACGAGCAAAAAGAACAACTTAACAAAATAATTGCAGCATTTCCAAACTCAGAGATAGAAGGTTTAGGTTGCACGACTTTGGTTGAGCATTTTATAGACACGGGTGATGCTAAGCCCATCAAGCAAAGGTACTATCCTATTTCACCTGCTGTTGAGAAACAGTTAAGCGTTGAAATAGATAGGATGCTCTCCCTCGGAGTTATAGAGGAAGCACCAAGCTCACCTTGGTCTTCTCCAACAGTAGTAGTTATAAAACCTGGCAAAGTAAGGATGTGTGTGGACAGCAGGAAACTAAACTCAGTTACAGTAAAAGACGCATACCCAATACCGAACATAGACGGACTGATTGCGAGACTTCCTCCAGTTTATTGTATTTCAAAGATTGATTTGAAAGATGCTTTTTGGCAAATTAAATTGGAGGAAAGCTCAAGACCAAAGACTGCTTTTACAGTACCCAATCGGCCATTGTATCAATTCACAAGAATGCCGTTTGGACTGTGTAATGCACCGCAAACGTTGTGCCGACTGATGGACATGGTAATTCCGTTTAATTTAAAGACGCATGTATTTGTTTACCTTGACGACTTGTTGGTAGTTTCTCAAAATTTTGAAGAACACAAAAATCATCTACTTGAGGTGGCAAGTCAATTAAGAAAGTCAGGTTTAACGATTAATGTAAAGAAAAGTAGATTCGCTCTTAACAAAGTTAAATACCTCGGGTACGTAGTTGGCAATGGAACTTTACAGGTGGATGAAGACAAAGTTATAGCTATACGAGACTTCCCTCAACCAAAATCAGTTAGACATTTGAGACGGTTTTTAGGAATGACCGGATGGTACAGACGTTTTATTCAAAATTACTCGACTGTGACTTTTCCACTTACAGAACTATTAACTAAAAAGAAAACATTTATTTGGAACGACAAAGCACAAGACGCTTTCAACGAACTTAAAAATAAGCTGACATCTGCACCACTACTTATTCACCCAAACTACGAAAAACCATTTATACTACAGTGTGATGCAAGTACTTGTGGGGTTGGTGCAGTTCTGGCGCAGATGGACAATGAAGGGACAGAAAGACCAATTGCCTACATGTCACACAAATTAAATAAGGCTCAACGAAATTATACGATTACGGAGCTGGAATGTTTGGCCGTTGTAATGGCAATTAAAAAATTCCGTTCATATATTGAATTACAAGAGTTCAAGGTTGTTACAGACCATGCTAGCTTGAAGTGGTTAATGGGCCAGAGAGACTTATCGGGAAGATTAGCTAGATGGTCATTAAAACTTCAAGGTTACAATTTTTCAATAGAACATCGCAGTGGAAAGGAAAATATTGTGCCTGACACTTTGTCACGGGCGTTTGAGGGTGAAGAATTTGTAAACTCCATTGAACTAGAAAATTTACCGGCGATTGACCTTGAATCGGAATCATTTAACACGTTCGAATATGCTAAATTGCGCGAGGATTTTTCAAATTCCGCCTTACCGGACTACAAAATTGTTGACAAATATATTTATAAACGGACAGATTTTTCTCCTGGTTTGACTGACGAGTCAGAGTCCTGGAAACTCTTCGTACCAACAGAACTAAGACACAACGTGATTTATTCAGCCCATGATACACCTACTTCATCACATGGCGGAATAGGTAAGACTTTAGATCGTATAAGGCGATATTTTTATTGGCCTAGACTAGTGACAGACGTTAAGGACTACATACAAAACTGCGACCTATGTAAAACATCAAAGTCACCAACTACTAATCTGAAACCACCACTTGGACAAATGGTGAAGACAGACAGACCATTTCAGAGACTTTATATTGATTTAATAGGACCGTTGCCAAGGACAAGAACAGGTAATATAGGAATTTTAATTATACTTGACCATTTTTCTAAATTTACATTTTTGAAACCCATTAGGAAATTTGATTCAAGGAAAATAATTGAATATCTTCGGACCGAAATTTTTAACTGTTACGGAGTGCCTGAAGTATTATTGTCTGACAACGGAACACAATTTAGAAGCAAGGATTTCGAAAAATTTTTACAAGTACATGGAGTAAGGCATATGCTTACAGCGGTTTACAGTCCACAAGCAAATGCAAGTGAACGTGTAAATCGTTCGATTAACGAGGCCCTACGATCATACGTGAGAAAAGATCAACGTGACTGGGATAAATACATCAGTAGTGTTAATTGTGCTCTACGTAACAGTGTTCACCAAACTATCGGCAAATCTCCGTACCAGATCGTTTTTGGACAGACAATGATTACACACGGAAAAGACTACGAATTATTAAAAAGACTAAATATTTTGGTTGAAACTGATACACTTTTGGAAAGACAGGACGAGTTTAATTTACTTAGGGATTCTATTAGAAAGGACATGCAGAAGGCTTATGACAGGAATGCACGGTGGTATAATTTACGGACACGGAAAAAGGTCTATGACATTGGCCAGGAAGTTGTTCGACGAAATTTTACACAAAGTTCAAAGATTAAAAACTTCAACGCTAAACTCGCTCCAGTGGGTGTAAAGGCAAAGGTTATTCGGAAAATTGGACAAGTGAATTATGAACTAAAGGATATAGACAGCGGCAGTACAGGAATTTATCACTTAAAGGATATATGGACATAATAATGGGACTTAAACAAAATTTTTTTTTTTTTTTTTACCTTTTACAGATCCAGATCTTTGAATAATATATATACATATATATCAAGATCTGTACCTGTTTTGTGAGGTCGTGCTATTAATACTTCAATACTGTGCACATGAATTTATACTTTATGTTTTAAAAAAAAAAAAAAAAAAAAAAAAAAAGAATTAAATTAAATTTTTAGAATAGAGATATTTGAAACATAAGTCAAAAAGAAAATTTTGTTTTTGAGAGAAAGGAGGGAAAAAATTATTGAAGAGAAGAGTCGCTTTAGTTTAAAGGTCCGATTTGTAATTTTTATTTTTTTTATATACGAAATATATAATTATTTTCCCGGAGGTCGAAACGAAATACATCCTTTCCTCACTGGAAAGTTTATCCAGTTACGGATAATTTTATATCTGTTTGCCAAAGATATATTATACAAAGGACTGGATTAATCTTAATAAAGGATAATATTGTTACACAGTTATACGTTTCTTTGGGTCATCAAATTGCAAACAATATTGGAATCTATGTAAACAACCTAAAATTTCCGCTTAATATTGCTTCAAATGCAGATTATGAAGACCTATTTCACAAATATTAATTAAAGCACTTGAAGGATGTTAAATTAAAAGATAGCATGGTTGGGTGGGTAATGACCTCGAGAGTGTATACCATCATTTAACTCTCTTATCTAAACTTCACCTTGATATTATATTATTTTTATTTATAAATTATTATTTTTTTTTTGTTTGTTAATTTTATAAGTGGTCAATATTAGAGGGTATTTTGCTACCTAAATTTAATTTTATGGATCTGGCTTTAACCTACTTTGTTGTAAACAAAGATTCCACCCCATTCCCTGAGCACGGCCGGTTATATAGGTAGCAGCGTTTTTCAACAAGTAGGAATAAGGAATTTTGAGCCGTCACACTGTTTTACTACGAAAGTTACCAGACTAACAAAGTTTCAAAAAGGGGGTCGTTCACAGTTGGTAACTTTAACAAATTAACAATCTACCGAGTAACAAATTAACAAGTTCGGTGTGAATACCACTATTTAATTTTAATAACATCAGAAGCAAATTAGCATTTATATTTTACAGTTACGGTTATATTGGTGAAACAATAACTAATTAGGAGGAATTTTGCTCACTTAATACTCAAGTCAAATTAACTAATATTGCAGAAAGTAAAATAAACAATATGGAAGGAAGAATCGCCCGACAAATTAAAAAAGGAAATTCAAAATGGAAATTTTTCAAGTTTTTAGTGCTTAATTTTTATTTTTTTAAGAGCATATTTTAGATTTTTAGTGCATGTTTTAAGCGCATATTTGCATGAAAATCTCATCTCTAGTGATTACCCTTACCTGGGCTTTACACGTAAAAGTACTTTCTTGCAAGTGGAGTATACATACGTATTATCAACGAAAAATCGAAGAAACAGTCGATTGGCTAAAAGTACAAAAATTATGTGTGTGTTAGTGAAAAAGTGTGAGTGTATTGCGACTTTCAAGAAATTAACTCTCATGTGTAAATATTAAATTAATAAAAAGGAAACAAGTTGCAATAAAATGTATAAAATAAATTTTCTGTTTGTGAGTTAGAAAAAGTTTTTATTTTGGATTTAAAAAATAAACAGGACTGTTCTGAAAATCACTTTAACTCAAATCACGTGACTTAAAATCACATGGGCCTTTTAAAATCACAAGTGTGATATTTTGGTGTTCCGATTTTGTGTGTTTCGGTGTGATTTTCAATTGCCAGAAGCACACCGTGAAACACAAAAACGGTATCACTTTAAGAACACCACAAAATCACACGTGTGATTTTAAAAGCACGTGGTTTTCAGAACAGGCCCGAAAATTAAAAAAATGTTTAATGTGGTTTTGGTCTCGTGTGTTAAATGCATTCAGTATTTATATTCTGATACATATAGGAAAATACTATTGGGGAATTCAAACGGTAGTCAGAAAGTCATATGGGCATTTCCGTCAAAAGGTCCACCGTGACCGAAAATTTAAAAGTTATTAAAAGCTTATTATTTTACGATATTGTTATAGAGAAACATTTAGATTTTACTTATTTTATAAATTTACCCATTCACTTAGATGAACAATCAGACTGCAGTTGTGCAAACGTAATCTCTTATATGGGATAATGTTTTATATTATGTTTTCTTTAATATTTATCTTTCTTAAGAGAGATATTTGATAAAAATTATTGCAAAAAAATTTTCTTACATGGTCTGTAATCTAAGGAAGAGTTCAAAGAGAAATATGCTATTCGGATTAACGGTAAATTTCTGTTTTGTTTCAATCATTATTCAGTTAAATTTGTATGCATGTCTTCAAAAAATAGCAACACTGAACCAAAAATCCAATGAAAATGTACGTTAAGCAGACGAATTACGTTAATTAAAATATTTTCGTTGGCTCAACGAATTATTCGTTAGTATAATGAAAAAAATACCTAATACAAATAAATTTTTCATTATATTAGCGAATAATTTTAATAAACGTAATTCGTTTGCTTAATTTACATTTTCATTGGATTTTTGGTTCAGTGAAGAACAAATATGACTGCTGTAAGCAACTCCTCATAATTTAGATTTCTAGGTATATTAATGACAAAACCATAAACATAGCTTAAAAAGCTTATTATTATTTAAGAATTTTAACTTACAAAAACAATATTGTAAAATATGAGGATATCAAGTCGATATGACTTGATAGCATACTGTTTGAAACCTCCAAATGTGTTTTACTTGAAAAGAGTTTTTTCTTAATTTCTTTGTTATTTGTAGACAAAACCAAAAATCCGTACAAATAACAGTAAAAAGGGTAAAAAAAACAGTACATTTGCATAATTTTTTCGGTGTCGTGCATAAAACAGTGCCCGTGCTGCTTAAAAGAGTACGACTGGCACCCCTACTTTAAGCGGCCACATGGCATGGGCTAGAGAACCGAAATTAAGCCTTTAAATTGACAACAAAATATAAAGAGAATGCCTTATCTAGAAATTTAAAGATTTTTTCATACAAATATGCAAATGAACTCACCTTTTAAAATTCTCTTATTTATGTAGGCATATATTATGTATTATTTTTTTTTATTAAATTTTTATTTATTTATTATATTTTGCTTATAATTTGTATCACTTAAATTGACCTTTGTTGAATTATAATTATTTTTTTAATTTATTTTTTATTTATTTATTATTTATTTATTAATTTTAATTGAACTTTGTTTAATTATAATTATTTTTTTAATTTAATTTTTATTTATTTATTAAGTTTTTCTTATAATTTTACACCTTTTTATAATTTAATTTTTCTTTTTTACAAAAGTCTTTTTTAAAAATCTGCTATATTTTGCTCTAAATTGACATACATATTTAATAACTGACTTTTATTTAATATACATATACAAAATAAACGCAGTTTTTTATTTCCTCTTTTATATACTTGACTTTTATTTAACTAATTAAAACCAAAACATTTGAATTTCACTTTAATTTGTTATATTTTCTTTGATTTAGCACTTTGCTTTTGCGCAAAAACTTTCATTTCCCTTTTTGTAAATAAAAACTTGCACTCAACAAACACTCTTTATTTAACAAAAAAACACACACCACTTTTTGCATAAGCTCTCTGCCCATCTACATAACAACGCAACGCGACTCTCTTAAATAACACAAGCAGCATTGCAACAGAGACTGCGCTGCTTTATAACTCTGCTTTATATGAACAAAGTTTTGAACACATTTTTACCACGAAATACACAACTTTTTTGTTTAATTTTTTCATAAAATAATGAAATACCAATTAAATTACATTTATTTATAAAAATTATAAATTTTCTAACACTTTTTCCTATTAATTTAATTAGTTTGTTAGAGAGTTTTCACTTAAACGTTCACGCACCATAAAAATTTCTAGAAACTGAAAGGAAGTGGAAAGGAAAATAAAACATAAAGACAATAATGAAGCAAAAAAAAAAAAAAAAGCTTTGCTTTTTCGCCGTTTTTAGAGCTTTTTTAATTTTTCGAGGCGAAAAATTACTTAGTCATTGCTCGATGCATTTTTTAGAATTTTGACTGCCAATTTCCAGTGTCGAAAGCACGGTTTTTTTTTTGGACAAATAGATTTGAAAGTTTTAGTTTTAAATGTAGGTTTTTGTGTGTGAAGAAGGAGTTCTTTTGCATTTAGTGAAAAAGACAGTTAATGTTTTTTTTTGGTTTCACTAAATTTAATTTTATTACAAACTTTTTCCGTTTTAACGACATTCAAAACTTGTTTTCAGAAAGTATTAAAAATTGAAATACTATTTACAGAATATATTTGAAATCAAGAATCTTCTTATAGAAAATTATCAGAGTTGAAAAATTAAAAAATAGTTTTTTTTTGGATTAGTTTATTTTTAGAATTTTTTTTTTGCATATGGGCATTTCCATTTTGTGTTGTGATATTTGTACCACAATATGTAAAAAAAAATTAAATGAAGAAGTCAAATTTGTAAGAAGGTAGCACTTCATTAAGAACAAAAACTGCAGAAGTCGACGTTAAGGATTTGCAGATATAAGAAAAAATGTGCGCTGGCGTGACGTTTGAAAAACGGAAGTGGATTTTGACTTGCATTACAAAACTGAATAGGACTGCGAATTGAGCAAGACGTTTGGTATAAAACCTTTTTTAGTAAACTTAGGAGTTATTTAGATTTATTTTGCAAGCTATCAAATTTAAAAATCTTTGCTCGTTTTAAGGTACATATTGGCATTTTCAGCGAAAAGTCTACTTTTTTTTAATGTAACGGCAGAATGCAAATAAGGTTGTATTTTAGGACAATGTTGTTGTTCAACCGTTATCCCTTTTGTTACTTAATGTAGATCTAGTTGCACTTTACACCAAAATATAAAAAAAGTAAACTATACATATCGTCACCTTAAAGACGAAATAACCTATCTGCAGTTTTCAAAAGTTTACAGGAAAGGGAAAAAACGTTATGAAATTGAAACTATTTACAATATTGAAACGAAAATTACACATTTTGATTTGAAATGAAACCAGAAATATATATCGGTTGAGAAAATTTGGTTTTTCTTAACACAGCTTATGTTATTTGTTATTTGGTTATTTGGAAATGTAAAAATCTAAAACCAAATAACATATCTTCAGTACTAATTTGTATGAATATGAAAAACATATGAATATTGTATACATTAAATAATAAAAGTTATAGTTTCTTTTACTGGTTTAAGTAAACCAAAGTACTTTATGTTTGTTTAAATTACACTATGCAACAAAATTAAATTTTTATCGTGATTTTTTATGATTTTTTTTTCGGTTTTTTTTGTGCGTAATGGTCCTCTAGGTAAAAAAACTTTGTCATTTGTAATTTTACTTGAACATGTAATTTTGCACATATACATATCGCTCATTTGCTGCAAGACCGGCATAACTCAAAAAATTAAATTTTGGAGTTAGAGATGCAGAATTATTCGCTTTGTTTTTCTTTATATTGTGTATTAAATTCATCTTTATATCTTTTATACTTTCCCAGTTTGAAGAGAATGTGTCTTCTTTTTTTCTAAGTAGTTAGAGCAAATCAAAAACTTTAAATGCGTTTATCTCGAAATGGATTTTTTTGAGTTATGTCGGTCTTGCAGCAAATGAGCGATATGTTTTAAATAACTTTCATTTCAGGTTGTTTATAATAAGATTTTTCAATTATTTGTGCGAAATAATTGTCCATGGGGTTGTATGTTATGTTTTTGAACTTTAGCTTTTTCGCAAGGCTGCAACTTGTTAAGTCAACGGCCCTTATATTTGATACCAGGGGCCCAAAAATGGCATTCGATAGATGTTACAGTTTAGAACAATTAATGGCTTTTTAAGAGACGATCAGCCTTTTTTCGGTTCTCGATGATGAAAACGACTCTGTAGACGATTGAAGTAACACACAACCCAAGGCGAATTCACTTTCAAAACGAAATGACGCGCAAACTTATTTTAAATCAAGAAGAAGAATAGAACAAATGTAAACCAATTTGTACAAGCAATCCAGATAAAATGCAAAAAATAATCACAGAAAATGTCAAGACCAACTGTTATGAATTCGCTTTGAAAACTGATCTTGAAGTGAGATAAAAAGCGAAAAAATTTAAATTAAATCATCGCAGAAGTTTTAATAAATGAAGCACAGCCGCGAATAACGTTGTAAACGCCACATTTTGCAAAAACTGTTTTTTTGCAGATAACCGTTGACCTTACTCTCTGAAACAGTTTAAACCAGTGTTCGAAAATAAACACAAAATATCGTTTCTTAATGTTCGGTTCGGTAGATTTGTGGAAAACACAAACGCTAATAGTGTTTGTGTAGAAAATCATTAAAAAAAATAACGTTTCCCTGTTAGTCATCTTTCGAACACAAAAATATTACTGTTTTTATCAAACTCAACAAAAGATGTGAACATTTAATTCCGTTCGGTTTTTTTTTTTTTGAAAATCCACAAACTTCAATGTGTTCGGTTCGGCTCGTTAATGTTCGTCCCTTTTGGCTGGTAAAAAAAACCAAAAAAAATTTTTACAAAAACAAAATACACACATTATAGAACATTAAAATATAATGTTTGTCTACAGTATCACTACAATTATTGTGTTTTTTAACTTTCTTTCTTGAAAATAGTTACGAACGGTATTAAGGGTTGTGTATGTCTACACAAACACTAAAAAAATAGATATCGTTCTTGGGTGTGTGAGCCGAAGGTTAAATAATGTACTGTTTATTTTCGAACACTGGTTTAAACATCGAATCAACCAAAACTATGCACATTAACGCCTTCAAAATGGCGTATAAAGTGTCAGCCAGTGGAAGAACATTGCAAGTTTCTAACAAAATGATGAAACCGAAATGGGTTTGCAGTAAAAGTTTTTATTGTCTTTATTTTTAATAATAGAAAAAAAATTATTTGTTTTAAAAAACGTTTTTTTTTTGCTCTCCTGAAAAATTATTATTTTGTAACTTAAAACGTTATTCGAGGATGTGCTTCAAATAAAATTTTTAAATTTGTTTCGTGCGGGTCTAGACATGCAAAGCTTGAGATGCAGAAAAAAGTAAACAAGAACAGCAGTAAAAAAAGCTTTGTTTAAAATTCGAAAATTCTGGCTAACAGAGATTTTACTGTATTAAATTTCTGTTTTCATCCATAAATATTTTGTGAACATTATTAATATTTTATTAAATTTATAATTATTATATTATATTATTATTATATTATTTTTAATTAAAAATTTATTTTCACTGTATTTGGTTTTAATTCCTATTTAAAAAAACCTGCATTTAATTTCGACTGAAAGACAAGTGGGCATCAGGTTTCGTTTTGAATTTGAATTCATTTAATTTTATTTAATAACTAATTAAAATTTGTTGTTTGATGTGTTTGTTATTATTTAAAGTTTTGTTTGATCCCATAAATCTTTCCGATAATAACGCTTTTATCAAGTTTAAAAATACTTTGTATTAAGAAAAACTTAAAAAATACCCTACACCTTGCAATGTTGGTTATTTCTAACAAAAATTTGTTAGAAAACTTTTGAAAATAAAACTTGGAGTGTATTCGCAAAAAAATTAGTGTTGGAACATTAAAGCCTCAATAATTTTTCAAATATTTTTTTTTTTTGACAATTTTCGATTTTGACCTTAAAGCTTTAATTTCTTTGATGTTCAATTAGGATCTTTATCATGTTCTGTACCCATGTTCTGTAACTTTAGTGAGAACTTCTTGCATCGAAAAGATGTGAAACAAAATATTCCATCGTTTCTCGAAAAGAGAGAAAAATGTGTGTCTGTAACTCATGTCGAAAACTATCAAAAGAGATTACGTCGTTACGTTATAAATGTCATAATATTGCACTCGAAGCCGATGTGACATTGTAGACTTTCAGAACGCCAGTAACACATATCGTTGACGGCGACCAAAATTTACTAAAATTGAAAATTTTTCAACGACGGCGGCGAAAATACAACCGTCGGCTATACCAAACTGTGTAAAAAGCGACTTTAATGTTTGTTTTTTGCAAACGAGCTTTGAAGACATTCGTATATTTTATAAAAATGTTAAACGCAAAATAATAAAACAATGAAAAATGTGCCAAGAAAAAAATATTATTCTTCGCATTTTGCATTTTTAATTGTTGTTTAGTGGTAAAACTTTTTCTCGCCCCATTTTTATTCGTGAGTTTATTTGACAGTTCAAAGCGGGAACTTTTCTCACCAACATTTTACAGACACACTTTTCTGTAAAATGGCGAATAACTTCCTAACGTGACAGCTTGTACTCGCCAAAAAAAAGTTACAGACACAGTTAAGTGAGAAAAACAGCTGTTTGTTTCAATTTATGGCATTTTTGTTTCATTTCACACATTTCAATCGAAAGCGAGAGTTACAGAACATGGGCACTGGAGTAAAACTACGATGTTCATTTAAAAAATAAAATTTTCTTTAAAAATTTTTTTAGTGCTCGATTCGGGATTTTTTTTGGATAAAAAATTTCAACTTTCGAACATGAAATTTACTTTAGAAGTTTGTTTATCTTTCTTTACGATTTTGAACATCAAAAATTTTCCTCAGAAAATCTTGAACATTTGAAATCTCATTTAGATTTTTTTGTAAAATACTTCCAATTTTTAAAAACTTTTCAAAGAAATATTCATGTTTTTATGTTTCTTTAAATAATTTTAAGTATTCAAGAATTATAAAAACTTTCTATAGAATATTTCGAATACTCAAAAAAAAAATTATACATTTTCTTTAGAGAGAATATTTGAAAGTTATAAAAAGTTATTTTATTAAGAAAACTAGCTGGCCACCCTGGCTTCGCTTGGTAGCTGATAACTAAAGATCGATGGATCCGTTTTCTGATTTTAGGTAAATAGAAAAAAGTGGGCGGGGCAATATTTTCTTTCCGTAAAAACCTAAGTTGGACCATAGCGATCATTGAAAATTTCTAATATTCGAAAAATATATAAAAATTTTAATAAGAAATTTAAAATATTACAAAATTATAAAAAAAATTTAAAATTTTCGAACAGAAGTAAAGGAAAAAACATGTAAAATCAATTAAGATGGATAATCATTCAGGAAAGCAAATTTCGATCTACCAAATGTTAAAATACAATTTGGTTTAAGGATTGATGTTTGACTAGTGACGTCAGCAGTCGTCGATGGCTGCGAGTGTAAGACGGCAAATCCATCTCAGGAGATAGAGTGGTTGCGATCGAAACATGTCATGGTAACCTGCCGGCCAGGGTTCGAGCCCGAGCCACGTCAAGAATGAAAGATTATCAATAACAATCATATATATTATTTCTAAAGCACTTTTTTTTGTCGGTTGCAAATATCTCCCATACCACCGCATCAAATTTAATGAATGATATCTCATTTTAAAGCTTATTTCTAACACTAATGACGAAAAATAATTAGAAATTGAAAAATTAATATTTTCATTGATAAAAATTATATTTTATATAGAACTGCAATAGAACTGCATGATAATACTGTTCAAACATGGTAACACAGGGTCGCTTAACAGAACTGCATGATAATACTGTTCAAATGTGGTAATACAGGGTCGCTTAATAGTAATGCAGTTCTACATAATATAGTATGTATTAAAATCCATTCTGGCAATACCGCTATTTACTATAATGCCGTTTATTACTAAGTCAGTTATATATAATATGCATATTAAGTTGTAAAAAGCTGTTTTGGCAATACTTTGCAGTAGTTGTTAGATCAAGTGCGATAAACAGGGTCGCTTAATTGTAATGAATGATATCTCATTTTAAAGCTTATTTCTAAAACTAATGACGAAAAATAATAAGAAATTGAAAAATTAATATTTTCATTGATAAAAATTACGGTGCGAAATATTCGCACGGGTCATCTAGTTTTAATTAATTTTCATGTTGTAAAATTCCTTTCTTCATAAAAATAATTTAATAAAAATTAAATTTCATGAACTTATGCCTAATTAAAAATATTAAAAATTTGGATTAAAAACCATAAATAGTTCAACAAAATAACCACAATACTAATTATTTTCGAACATTTTTATACAAAATTTCAAATATGGGCATTTTTTTCTAAAAAGTTCCACCGTGACCGAAAATTTAAAAGTTATTAAAAGAATATTCTTTTATGATTTTGTTATAGAGAAATATTTAGATTTTACTAATTTTATAAAGTCCCCCACAAATTCGTTCACTTAGACGAACAAGCAGACTGACTGCAAAGTTGTACAAACGTAATTTCTTATTTGTGAGAATGTTTTACTGTATGTTTTCTTTAATATTATCTTCCTTAAAAGAGGTGATATTTGATAAAAATTATTCCAAAAAAATTTTCTCACATGGTCTGTAATCTAAGGAAGAGTTCGAAGAGAAATATGTTATTCGGATTAACAGTAAATTTTTATTTTGCTTTAATCATTATTCAGTTAAATTATTATGGAAAAAATTTCACGTTCGAAATGTCACGTATCGACCCAGATTTTGGCTTAAAAAAAAGAAAATACAGAAGATTTTGGAATCAAACCAAAGACATTTTAATGTTACATTGCTACGAATATTCTGAAAGTAGTTTGACTATAAAATTGTGCCAGGTTTCGCTGAATTGTGCCTTTTTATACATGGCCAAAAAAACTTTTTCTATTTTGTTCACATTCGAACCGCTACTTTTTTTTAAATTATTTTTAAACCTAGAATCTTGTTCTCCATAAACTTTAGCATAGATAACAGTGCTTTCTTAGTGCTTTACAGAACGTAAAAATATTTGTTGTTTACAATGTTATTGCATTTTTGATGCGTACGACTGTCACGTTCAACACTATGGAATTACCCAAATTTAAAAAATTATTATGTATTAAAAAAATATAAAAATTTTTTATTGGATTTTTTTATAAGTTTATAAATTTGAATACAAATCCTTTGCAGAAAATTTCATAAGTTTCTAAATTCGAACCAAAACATTTTTAAACTTGTACATACATTTTGAAATTAAAACTCGAAATTTTATGTGTTTAAAAAATTCGAAAAAATTATTTTTCATAAAAAATTTTTTATATGACAAAATTCGAACATACAGAATTTACTTGTTGAATTTTTCCGTGCATTCCGAAAAATCGAATATTGAAATTTAAGATTTGTAAAGTTTTAAATATTCAAAACTTTTAAGACTCGAAATAAGCTATAAAATTGTTTTTAGATTAATAAATTAAAAAAAAATTCTGAATTTAATGCATTACTTTTCAATATGTTCGAAATTTCACGTACAAAAATCAAGTTGATTTACAAACTCGGCTTTTTCTTTTCAAAAATATTAATAGCAAATTTATTGCAGGAAATTTATAAAAATATTTTGTTTTCTAAATACTTAAGCAATAAATAAAAAATAAAAAAATAAAGTATAATACGGAAAATAAAAAAACTGATGTTCTGAAAAATTCAGGAACATTTTTTAAAAGTAACAAATTTTAATTTTAGAAGTCGAATATTTTCTAAGCTGTAAGAGAGAAACTATCCATGTCGCAAAAACTGTCTGTTAGAGCTCGACTAGTATATTTTACTGACAAAAAATTCTTGAGATCGGGCTTTAATTAAGAATTCAGGATGGTTTTTGATTTTTGTACTAATCGAAATTAAAAACTCGAATACTTGCCCTTAAGTGCCATCTGAAATTTTTTTTCAGAACGAACTAACCGTTAGAAAATCCACAATTATTTCCATTTTTTTCCAAAATCTCCCACTGTAACTATCAAGGTTTCGTTATAATGTGCCAAATTCGCATTTCATACTATTGACAAACTGAAGTTTATTGTTGATGGGATAAGCTATTCCTATGCGCATTTCACTGGTTGCTTAGGCCAGATCGTCAGGAAACTTCATCCAAAGATTTTAGAAAAACGAAAGATATTAAACAAATAAAACTGAATTATAAGCCTCAGTTTTACTTGTAACAATATCAAAGCTTAAACAAAACACCAACAATAAACAGTGAGTTTATCTTTTCTTACATCCCCCTACAATTGGTTGGGTTCTTTCCGACTCGAATTGTAGTTGTATAATGTTTGTCTACAGTACCACTACAATTGTTCTGTTTTTTAATCAAGAACAGAACACTATATGTATAATGTTCGGCTCTTTTTTGAAAATAGTTACGAACGGTATTAAAGGTTATGTTCGTCTTCACAATCACTAAAAAAATAGACATCGTTCTTGGGTGTGTGAGCCGAATGCTAAATAAGCAGGCATGTTCTGAAAATCACTTTTTGTGAAAGTTTTTTGAAATCACAAGAATGGTGTTCTGGACAGAAATCTTTTTTCATAATTTTAATTTTAAACCGGTCAGCTAAATGGCCGGCGATTTAAAATTGCTTGCTTATTTTTTTCCACCATTTGAAACCAAGTTGAAACATTTGTGGTTTTCAAAACTCCCTTAAATCACAATTGTGATTTTAAAATCACAAGTGATATCAAATCTTGTGATTTTTAGAACATGCCTGAATATACGGTTTATTTACGAACACTGATTTGAACCAGAAATAATGTGGTGTAGGTAATTTTTTGTTCATTTTATCAGTTCCAAAAATTATTGTTATCTATCCATATATTTTAAAATGTTATTTTTTTAAGCGCCTTAATTATAAATATTTAATTAAAATTTTAAGTTTTCTTGTTGTATTTTCATAATACAATCATCATAATCAACGTCTGTTGATCAACTTCATTTCTGAAATATTTTTCTAAGTCTAAAGATTGACAACCAAATTGGAGTAGTTTTTATTAGTCACTGTATTTTGTTGAATCTTTCATACGATTTTATTATTGTATGAAAATGATTAACGTTTTGAATTAATTAAATATGATAATTTTAAAATTCGATAGAAAATTAAGCAGCAGCAGCAGTATTTTTGGTATTTCTGATAATCTCCCTGTTAAAGAGAAATAGATAATCTGGGTGAGTTGTGTATCTAATTAAGTAGATATTTTTGGTGTTATGAACTCATAATTTAACATGTTTAGCACTTTATATTGTTTTCAATATTAAGTTTCAAAAAAAAAAAAAATATATTTAAATATTGTGTGTGTGTTAGACAACAAGTTTGTTCCAATTTTTGTTTTAAAAAATTAGTTTTTAACAATTTAAATAATTAATCTATTTGTTTTGGTTTTATACCAGTCCCAGAGTGTTAGTTTATAGTTTAAAAGTTGACTTCAAAACGGTGCTTTTTTTTTTGTTGCCTGGATTTAAATTATTGCCACCTGTTTTCTTTTCGTTTTAACTGCGTTCGTGCCTTTAATGTCCTTTTTCGTTTTAAGATTTTTCCAAATTTATGTTGTCTTTTTTATAACACCTGATTTTCATGTCATCATTTTGCTCTTCTGCTCTTGGTTATGGAGCATGTTAGTGTTGCATGCAACATTGTTTGTGTTTTGTGTTGGCTACTATTTTATGTAAAGCAAAGTGTTGCATGTTGCTTTTATATAATTTAGTTTGTTATGACTTCTTTCTATGTTGCTTCTTCTCTTGAAAAGTTATTGCCCTGTATTTTGGGCCATGATTTGTTGCCAACATATGATAAAATTGTTGCAAGCAAAATAAAAACATGGCAAAAATATGTTTTTTGAATTATCAAAAGGATTTCATAAAATAAATTCAAAATAGGATGAAAGGTCAAAAAACATGCAAGTTTTTTAATAAATTACAATCTTAAATACGAAATGTTCGTAAAAGTAGGAATAAACATTTGAAAATTTGGAAATTAATTTTTAAAATTAAATAAAAATTTGTACTTACATAAGTATTTATATTGAAAAAACAATAAAAACAAGTAAGAAAGTATAGTAGGTCAAGCACGACCATACGATACCCTACACGACAGTATTTAAAACACATCATGCTTATGTGTCCATAAAATAGGGATTTATCTATGTTTATAAACTTAATGAAAATCGTTTTAAAGTTTGTGAGAGGCAGAAATTGGCTCCTACCTCCCCTTGTGGTTCTATTTTTGAAAAACTGTATAGCTTATGTGTCCATATAGATAGGGATCTATCTATGTTTTAAATTTTATTGAAATCGATTTGATAGTTTCTGAGAGGAAAAAATTTCCCCCTATCTTCCCTCGTGGTACTACGATTCGGTCCATTTTCAAAAGGGTTAGTCCTTGTGCCTTTAAGAGCCTATGACCCAAATTTTATCAAATTATCTCCAAAATTGCGATATGTACTTTGCGCACAAGGTTACATGCCCAGCCAGCCGGATGGGCGGACAACGTCAGTTCGACTCAGAAAGTGATTCAAAGTCGATCGGTATACTTTAAGGTTGGTCTAGGACCTATATTTTAAGGCAATTTTACTTAACAAGCGTTTGTTAAATTAATGAATATGGGTAATTCCAAAGTGTTGAACGTGACAGTCGTACGCATCAAAAATGCAATAACATTTTAAACAAAAAATATTTTCACGTTCTCTTAACCCTTAAATTATAGCACTTAGAAAGCACTGTTATCTATGCTAAAGCTTATGGAGGGCGCGATTCTAGGTCAAAGATAATGACAAACGAAGTAGCGGTTCGAACGTGAAAAAAACAGAAGTAGTTTTTGTGGCCATGTATAAAAAGGCGTAATTCTGCGAAACCTGGCACAATTTTTTAGTCAAACTACTTTCAGAATTTTACGTTACAATAAAACATTAAAATGTCTTTGGTTTGATTCCAAAATCTTCTGTACTTTCTTCTTTTAAAGCCACAATCTGTGTCGATACGTGACATTTCGAACGTGAAATTTTTTCCATAATAATTTAACTGAATAATGATTAAAGCAGAATAAAAATTTACTGTTAATCCGAATAATGTATTTCTCTTCGAACTCTTCCTTAGATTACAGACCATGTGAGAAAATTTTTTTGGAATAATTTTTATCAAATATCAGTCTGATTGTTCATCTAAGTGAACTCATTTATGGGTAAATTTATAAAATTAGTAAAATCTAAATATTTCTCTATAAGAATATCGTAAAATAATCCGATTTTAATAACTTTAAAATTTTCGGTAACGGTGGACCTTTAGACGGGAATGCCCATATGGGGGCAAATCTATATCTATCTATGTATATGGGGCATTACATGCCAAATTGGATTGTTTAAAAATATTTTTTTTTTTTGATTTTCCCAATTTTGTGATACATTTTAGTAAACTTTTGTCAAATCTTGAAATTTTTCTAATTAACTTGTTCAAAAGACACTTTTTTAAAGTTTTTTGTTTATTAATTTCTTACGTGCATGTTCCGACAATCGCGAAACCCTTTACATTTACGATTCAGACTTAAAATCGCATAATATCGTATGATTTTTTAGCTATTTTTTTTTTTTGGTAACACTGGTTTAAACAGCTGACGAACGTTTCGTGTTTTGTTTCACCATGAATCGTCTTACAAACGAACAACGCTTGCAAATTATTGAATTTTATTATCAAAATGCGTGCTTTGTTAAGAAAGTTAATCGCGCGCTTCTTCCATTTTATGGTCAGCTCATTTTTGGCTCAATGGGTACGTTAATAAGCAGAATTGTCGATTTTGGAGTGAAGATCAGCCAGAAGCATTGCAAGAGCTACCAATGCATCTAGAAAAAGTCACAGTTTGGTGCGGCTTATGGGCTGGTGGCATCATTGGACCGTACTTCTTCAAAGATGATGCGAATCGTATCGTAACTGTGAATGGTGAGCGCTACCGTGAGATGAAATCCAACTTTTTTTTGCCCAAAATGCAAGAGCTTGACTTGCATGACATGTGGTTTCAACAAGACGTTGCCACATGCCGCACAGCATGCTTAACAATGGACTTATTGAGAGGCGAGTTCGGTGAACATTTTATTTCACGTACGGGGCCGGTCAATTGGCCGCCTAAATCGTACGATTTAACGCCTTTAGATTTTTTTTTGTGGGGCTAATTTAAAGCTCATGTCTATACACACATGCCCGCTTCAATTGACGCATTGGAAGACAACATTGAAGCATTTATTCATGGGATACCGGCCGAAATGTTGGAAAGAGTATGCCAAAATTGGACTAAGCGTATGGACCATTTGAGGCGCAGTCACGGTCAACATTTGCATGAAATAATCTTCAAACATTAAATTATATGGACCGTACCATCGATTCAAATAAAGATTTCATGCATTTTTCTGAATTTTATGTATTTTTTTTAATTTTCCTATAGCTCTTAAAAAATCACCCATTAGGTGTTCCATAGATCTCAAGAAGTTTGTCGACTTCAAATTGCAAAAGTATGCTCAATAGACCTAGAATGTTCTAGATCGCAAGTAAAACGCACAGGTTTCAAACCACCAAAAAATAAATCTGGCATTAGCGCGATTTCAAATCGTCCGATTATCAGAACATGGTTGTTAAAAGGGGTGCCAGACGTACTGTTTTAGCAACACAAGTACTGATTTTTCAATTGTACTTGTACTTGTACTTTTTATTTTTATCTTTTGTACTGCTTATTGTACCGTGTTTTTGGTTCAGTATACAAAAACACAATTTTAGAAAAACTCTGTTATAGAAATACACATTTAGGAGTTTTAAACGGCATGCTTATCAAGTTATATTGGTATAATATCCTAATATTTTACAATAATTGAAAAATTGTTGTTGTATTCAAAAAAAAAGTTCTAAAATAATAAGATTTTTTATGCTGGGGTTATTGTAAAAACGATACCAATTTGCCATTATTAAAAGTTTTTTTTATGTTTGGATTGTTTACAAAAACTAAAGAAACAACCGGTCTAAAAAAGTTTTAGAACATTGTTAAGACATCTTTCGAGGTTTGGAGGGTCTAATTAACGATTTTATTCAACAACTGAAAAATGAAGATACATTTTCTGATAGACCAAATAAGAAAAAAGTCGTAGAACAATTATTGTTTAAGTGGCCCCAAACAACAATATTCCACAATAAAAATATTCTTGTTCACGAAAAGTCTATTTCGATATATTGCTGCATATAGAAACTTACCTTTTAAACTAAAATTTCATAATTGTGTCCTACACAATTTCTCTATAGACATAACTTTAAAGCCTTTACACATTTAAAAAACTTAATTTTCTTTCTTTTGCACATTTTTTTATTTAAAAACAGGCCATATTTTGTGGCAATTTGCCATCTTTTCAAATTGACTTTTATTTTTACCGAAAAAAACACATCATATTAAAATATTCAATTAGCTCTCTGTTACCCGAATAAAAACAAAAACACTTATAAAAACAAAAACAATTACACATAACTTGGATCTGAAGAATTACTGAGATTTTCACTAAACCAAAAAAACAATTTGATTTTATTTGCACACACACTTTTTAGCACAAAAACGTTTTTAACCCTCTGCTTCAGCCCTCTGCACACTACTTTAACGACGTGACTCTCTTAACAAAAGAAGCAGAGAGCCAACAGAGACTGCGCTGCTTATTTACTCTGCGTTTTTATTTCCAGCACACTTTTTGTCATAAAGAATCTTATTTTTCACTTATATTTTTACAATTACTGCTAGAATTACAATTTTATTACATTTATTTAAAAAAATAATTCATTTTCAAACACCTTTTCTTATAAATAAATGTAATTATTTAGAGAGCGTCTACTAAAACGTTCACGCACTACAAAATTTTCTAGAAACTAAAAAGAAGAGGAAAAGGAAACTAAATAAAAAGGGTGTGAAAAAAATCTGTTTATCAAATTATAGAAATAAAGGGGGAGTGGGGAGAGGAAAGAATATAACATTTAGACAACGAATATTTTACGAAGCAGAAAAACGAGATAAAATTGTATTAATGCAAGAAGTAGGGCGAAGGCGAATTAAATAATTTTGCAATAACAACGACAACAACAACAACATCAGTCAGTGACTAATGAGAATATGTAGTGTTTTATTATTGTAAGTCAAGTGTTTTTTTTTTGTAGAATTGGAGTTACATGAAATTGCCGTTTTTTTTTAACAGGGGTGGGTAATACTAATCGATATACCTACAATAACTGCCTGGTTTTAGAAAACGTAAACAAGTGAGTGAGTGAGAAATTATATTGAAAACAAAAACAAATTTTCGTTTATTATTGTTGTTTTCAATATAATTTCTCACTCACTCACTTGCTTACGTTTTCTAAAAACAGGCAGTAAGAGTAGAATTATTTAAATATTTGAAATTGTTTAAGGAAATTTAATTTTAACTGCCTGTTTTTGAATATAAAATAAAGACTTTCGCTTGGGATAATATATTGAAACAACAATAAAAAAAAAACAAATTTGAGTGTTTTTGTTTTTAATATAAATTTTTAAATTAAAATTTTTATTTTAGTTTGAAAAACAGTCAGTTAATATCTATCTATCTATCTATCTATATATATAAAAATGAAAAATGTTTGTATGTGTGTTTGTTTGTTTGTTTGTTGGCTTATAGACTCCTAAACTATTGAACCGATTTTCCTGAAATTTTTACAGTAACATCATGTGAGCCCTAAAAATAAAATAGGCTACTTATTTTTTCGATAGGGGCAGGGGAATTGGTACCCCCCATAGGATGCCAATATTAATTATCGCATATCTTAAGAGCCGCTGGAGCTGAACTTTTGTAGTAGGATCTTCTGAGCCCCGAAATTGAAATAAAATAGCAGCGGGGGTATTGGAATCCCCCATAGGACGCCAATGTTTAACATCGCATATCTTAAGAACTGTAATAGTGAGAATGTTCAAACTTTCTAGAAGTCACTCTTATGGTATACTACACTTTTGAAAATAAAAATAAAGCGGGTAGGCGCAGGGGGGAAATACCTCTCAGAGGATGCATACATTAAATATCGCTCAACTGAAGAACTTTTAAAGGGAGAGTCTTAAAACGTGGTTAAAGCTACTATTATAGTAAACTATAAATTTTAATATAAAAATGGGCGGGAGAGACAGGGGAGGAGCAGTGCCCCTCATAGATAGAAATATTAATAAGAGCCACTGAACGCATTTTGTTGAACTTTTAGTAGTAGGATCTCCTGAGCCCCAAAGTTGAAATAAAATAGAAGCGGGGGAAGTGGTACCCACCATAGGACACCAATGTTTAATATTGCATATCTTAAGAACCGTTGTAGTGAGAATATTCAAACTTTGTGTAAGTCACTCTTATGGTATACTACACTTTTGAAAATAAAAATAAAGCGGGTAGGCGCATGGGGGAAACACCTCCCATAGTATGCATATATTAAATATCGCTCAACTGAAGAACTATTAAAGAGAAAGTCTTCAAACGTGGTAAGAGCTACTATTAGGGTGAACTATAAATTTCAATATAAAAATAGGCGGGGTAGACAGGGGAGGAGCAGTATCCCTCACAGATAGAAATATTAATAAGAGCCACTGCACGCATTTTGTTGGACCTTTGGTAGTATGATCTTCTGAGCCAAAAAATTTAAACAAAATAGCAGCGGGGGAAGTGGTACCCACCATAGGACGCCAATGTTTAATATCGCATATCTTAAGAACTGTTGTAGTGAGAATGTTCAAACTTTGTGGAAGTCACTCTAATGTTGTACTACACTTTTGAAAATAAAAATAAAGCGGGAAGGCGCAGGGGGAAACACCTCCCGTAGGATGCATATATTAAATATTGCTCAACTGAAGAAATATTAAAGGGACAGCCTTCAAACGTGGTTAAAGCTACTTTTATGGTAAACTATAAATTTCAATATAAAAATGGGCGGGGTAGACAGAGTAGGAGCAGTACCCCTCATATATAGAAATATTAATAAGAGCCGCTGCACGCATTTTGTTGAACTTTTGGTAGTAAGATCTTCTGAGCGCAAAAATTCAGCGGGGGAAGTGGTACACCCCATAGAACGACGATGTTTAATATCTCTTATCTTAAGAACTGTTATAGTAAGAATTTTCAAACTTTGTAGAAGTCACTCTTATGGTATACTACACTTTTGAAAATAAAAATAAATATCTCTCTACTGAAGAACTATTAAAGGGAGAGTCTTCAAAGTTGGCTAAAGCATTGTAGCGAAGCGCAACGGGTTAAGCTAGTGTTATATATAAATACGGGAACAATTTTTTTTGTGGTTGATTTTTAAGTATCTTATCGTCCACCGATTTTAATGAAACATAATCGTTTTCTAAATTTTTTGAATTAAAGTGTTTGAAAAGCGTTTTCATTTATCTTATAGACATACGTACAACGTTGGGTAAATAGTGCATTTTTGCCGTTCTCTTAAAATGTGTACGTTTTCGTTGTATAACGCACAGGTTTTCTCGAAAGTAAAGCTGAAGGTCCACACCATGTGTTTATGCGTCTGTCCTTTTTATGCATTTGACAAAAAAGTTGAATCAGTGTAATTGTATATGACAAGTTACACAACAAAATGCAGAGAATGCATAGACGCATCAACGCATAAAAGTAGGTTTACTTTCTACTTTTGTATCCGTCGCATGTGTGGTGAAAAAAAGTCAGCTGTTATTGATGGCCATGGATGTCAAATCATATTTTATTTTCAATGTTATCGATTAATATGTTTGTGTGGTGGATTACTTTTTACTATGTTTTTGCATTAAAAAAGGTTTTTAATAAGAGAAAAAGCTTTCGTTATAAAGATTGTATAAACTTTAATGAATAAAATACATTAAAATTAATTTTTAGGACAATTTAACAAGAACAAAATTTGCCATTCTACTTATCGATTACTTTTATCTTCTGAGTGTCATCTTTGTTGTGCTTATTATTTTTTTTAACAAATGCCATGAATTGGAAACATATTGATACCGTGAAAAATCACGAATATTTTTATAATAAAAGCTTACTCCCCTATGAGTTCTATTAAATAAATTCTATTAAAATATCTCAATTAACACTCTCAATTTCTTGCAAAATTGTTTTTAATTGTTAAACATATTAGCACAACAGCTGATAAAAAAAAAAATTGGCGCATAAAACGCATTGCATGTAACTTGAATTTAGAAACGCATAAAATGCACAAAAAGTATAATACGCATCTACGCATGAACGCATGGTGTGGATCTTCAGCTTTTTAATGTCGAGTGGCCGAATTTCGGCCACCGGCGATCCTAGTTGAATTTAATTGTGTTTATTGGTAGGTATTAGAGGTCGGCTTTGAATAATTCACTTGTTTGCCTTTATTCAAAGTGCACAACATTTACTCAAATATTAAACATTCAAAAATGTAAGAAAAGAGTAAACCATATGCAAAAATAAGAGAGAATGAATTGAATAAACCCAGCGGGAAAATGGAATTAATAGGAATCGAGAAAGTAATACATATCTTGTATGATATTTGATTCCAGAATTCATTATTCTTAACACAGACCATGTCCTAGGATTGTAATAAATTATTTTAATGTATCCTGCGAATGAATTAAATAATTCATTCTTTGGAATAAATTATATTATTCAAAAGTCTTATAATAAAAGTCTTCTCCAATGCCGTTTGGAATACATTTTTAAATACCTGTTTACTTTAAATAACTTTGACCCACAGACATATAATTTGTGCTTTGACCGTACGCTTTCAAACACAAACTGCGACTAAAATAAAAATTATAAGTAGGCGACATAAAGGCAGCAAAAAATAACGGATTTTTATTAAGCAAATATGTATGTAAAGCAAAAACACGAATAATTGTTACTAACAGAAACAATACATTCCTTGTTCTGCAAATGTGGGAATATACGTGGTAATCAGTGCTTAAATTTTGTGTCTGATGAAATTACCTTCTCGATTCCAATGAATGCATTATTTTCGAAAGAATAATAATGCATTCATTGGAAGAAGGCCTTCCGCTTTCCTTTCTTCCACAGAGCTTCTTAAAGGCCTTCAAATAAATGTCTCTTAGAAGGCTTTCCAGAGAATGACTGTCAAAAGGCCTTAGCAAAAAGGTTATCTTGAAGGGTTTTTAAGAAAGGTATGGTAAAAGGCCTTTCAATTAATGGCTGTTAAAAGGCCTTTCAGACCATCCTTCTACAAATGCATTAAAGGTCATATTGAAGGGCTATCAGTCTAAAACATTAAGGAATATTTCCTTACAAATGAAATTAGAAGACTGAATAGGTTTTATGTACATATCAGATCTCCAATATAGAAAATGAACACTTAACTTTTTATATATGTATACCTATTTTACAAACGTATGTTTATATATTTTATTAAACTTATTGTAGTTTAATAACACATGTGATTGATAGGTACCTATTTTTTTATTGAAATAATCAAATTTGCTAAATATTGTAAAATAGATTGTAAATAAAAGTATGTATATAATAAAAAAATCATTTAAGCACAAGTACCTATCTTCCTTAATGAACAAAACTCAACTAAAATGATTAACATTATTGTTTTTTATTTTTTATTTTAATATGGTCCTACTTTGTTACTTTGTTTTTATAACAAAAAATTTTACTCCTTCTTTTCTCGCTTCTTTTATACCAAAGAGCCGAGGCCTTCTATAAGGCATTCTTTAGCAGTTACGTAAGAATAGTAATAAAATCAAAACATTTTTTAAGCAGGCCTTTAAAAAGGCCTGAAGTAAGAAGGTCTTCTGAGTTTTCCCGCTGGGCATATGTAGTGTTTTGTTGTTGAAAGTCAATTGTTTTTATTGTTGTAAAAGAGAAGTTAAATGAAATTGCCGTTATTTTTAACAGGGATGGGTAGTTCTAATCGATTTACAATATGAGAAAAATTATGCAGTGTTTAAAAATATGCAGTTGAGATAGTAAAAGTCATAAGATTGTAACTGTAACTTCGATTTCTTCATTTGTCATTGGCCAAAAATAAACTGTAGCCTTTACTTGAACGTAAACCAGCTCTAGTTCCCTAAATAAGCATCCAATCTTAAAAAGGCGAAAATATATGATCACCATTACATTTTATTTCAGATTATTCAGATAAACAGGTAGTATTTTTACGAAGTCTGACAATTTTTTAGTGTAGTATTGTTCTGCCAAAGTTTTTTTTTATGTTTACAAAAAATCCACGTTTTTTGCTGTGATAAGTATATTTTAATCAAGTTTTTATAATTTTAAGCTTATTTAAAGAATTGGCCATAATGAAATAATATAGGCTAAAATTAACCTATTTCATCACGTTCAGCAACACAATTTGTTATTTGCTTAAAATATTCTTTTTGGCATATTCGAAGTATGATTTTTTTTTAAAATAGATTAAAAAAAGTAAATAAAACTTAAACATATATTATTTAACACTTTTATTGATATTATTATGTTATAATTATCACTTTATTTTATTAAACATCAATTTTTATTTGGTTTTTTTCTTTGTTTTGATTTTTTTTGAGATCTAGTTCAGATAAACTAACGATAAATGTTATCAAAATTGGAGGTGATAGTACATTTTTCCTGTTTCGCAGCCTGTTTCAAAATGAAACGACCTGTTTCGCTCTCAAAATTTTGTATGGGGAAACAAGTCGTTTCAATCATGTTTGGAGCGCGAAACAGGAATAAGAGAGCGAAACACGAATATTGCTATCCGTGTGAACATGGTATAATGCTGCCGCCTTTATTATTTTACCATGGTAAATCCTAAACAATTTCGTTCGAACTGTCAAAGTCAGCAGTCTTTTCGCTGTCACATTTCGTTAATTCGCCTTGTTCTTGTACAAAAACATCACACAGTAGCTAGTCCATCTTTTCTTATGCTGCCGCTGCCAATATACAAGGCAACATTAGTAGAAACTTGGACATGTTTCACTTTATGTTTCCACGTGTGTAGTAATGTTTCTGGTTGATGTTCGTGCTAACTTTTTAGTTTCTCAAAATTAAAATGTTTATATTTTCAAACACAATGTTTCAACGTGTGTATCGATGTTGACTGGTTTTTCTTGCACATTATCGAGTGCAGAACTTTTGCAATTCGCGAAAAAAATTTTAAAAAAAGTTCAGAAAATGACAATAATTGCAAATTATGAGAATTGGGAAAAATTATAATTGAAAATAAACATTTTCGGAATTTGTGGGGCATAAAATGTGATGTTTGTTTTGTAGTAGTATATTCAGAAAACACGCAATACTGATGTTTCGATTTTTGTTTCATCGTGCATGATAGAAACTAAAACATAAGTAGTAATACATGTTTCAACTAATGTAGCCCTGCCTGTGGGTAGCATTACCGAACCGAAAGCGTTGTCAACTTTAAGATTTCAAAACGCAATAAAATCGAGAAACTTTAAATTTTTTTTACTTCTATTTAAACCAGTGATAACCACTCCATAGACTCGCGAGCCAGTCAATAATCGTATTTTTCACACAGACACGGTCGGCAATTCACATGTATATTACAACTTTGTTAGTTTCAAAACATCAGACTATCATCAGTCTCTGCGACCGCACACAAGCACATAATATATTTGTGTGCGTGCGTTCGGGGCTTTTTTTAGTTCGGGGCTTGGTTATCACTGATTTAAACCCATTTAAAGACAGTTGGTTACGAATTTTGGGCTTGATCAAATTCATTGCACTTACAACGCGCTCATCTTCTGCTTTTGAATATTTCATTCAGTTTTTACCATACACGATGAAACTAAAATCGAAATATCAGTATTGCGTGTTTTTTGAATATATCGAGCCCTAATAGCAAAAATGATGTAACCAACAACATTTTAGATTTTTGTTTTTTTTGATGAAAATCGATAACTTTTGATCATTTGCATCATCTCTAAAAATATCATATCTCTGGGAAGTACCGTTACGAAGTAAGAGCAAAAGCAATTTCAAACGAAACCCTAGACTTGAAGCATAAATATTTAAAAACGACCTTCTCCTGTAAAATTTTATTTTTGTTGGTTGCATCATTTTGGCTATAAGGGCTCGATATGTACTACTGCAAAAAAAAAAAAAAATAAAAAAATAAAAAACAAATTATACCTATCACATTTTATGTCCCATAAATTTTATTTTATTTAATTCTGAGACGATCAATAATCTTTAAGGTGTTACACACATCAGCACAAATGCACAGAATCCCCTCTTTACTATTCTGGTGTGGGCATAAAAACAGTCAACTTCGATACACACGATAGAACATTGTGTTTGGAAGCATTAAATATCAAACAATTTTAAGAAACCAAAAAGGTTACAGCCAGAAACATTACTACACACATAGCAACATTAAGTGATACGTTGCCTCATCTGTGTGCACCATAAAAGGTTTTGTAAATCATCAAAAATTTTAGTTTGGCTGCCACGATTATATTCAATTGCAAGATTAGCACGTTGCACATCCTTAAGAATATCGGATTAATATATTAATTTGGTATAATTTATAAAGTTATTAAATATTTCTTTGATTAAAAGAATTATTGAGATACTAGCAATATGTTTAATAGCACCTTTTCTAACGCAAGCCACATTTTAAAAATTCCCTTAACAGGACTTTCTTTTTAATGCAAACGAATTTCTGCAAACTTATTTTATTATTTATTTTTTATTATTTTATTATTTTGCCATTATGTCTCTTTAATGCCCTAGAGGCGCTGAGGCTTTGAATATTGTATGAATTTAAAAAAGAAAAATTTTGATTTAATAAAAACTTACATATTGTGTACTTAAACATATTTGTTACATTTAAGAAATTTTGTAATAATATAATAATAAAAAACCAAAAATAAAAACAAACATTAACTGCCTTTTTTACTAAATGCAAAATAACTCTTTCTTCACACACAACTACATTTATAACTAAAACTTTCAAATGTAGGTATTTGTGCGGAAGAAACCGTTTTTTTGACATCGTGAAATTGGCAGTCAAAATTAAAAAAAATTAATCGTGCACTGACTAAGGAATTTTTCGCCTCGAAAAATTTAAAAAGCTCTATAAACGGCGAAAAAGCAAACCGTTTTTTTTTGCTTCATTTTTGTCTTTTTGGTTTATTTTCCTTTCGACCTCCTTTCAGTTTCTAGAAATTTTTATGGTGCGTGAACGTTTAAGTGCAAACTCTCTAATAAACTAATTAAATTAATAGGAAAAAGTGTCAGAAAATTTATAATTTTTATAAATAAATGTAATTTAATTGGTATTGCATTATTTTATGAAAAAATTAAACAAAAAAGTTGTGTATTTCGTGGTAAAAATGTGTTCAAAACTTTGTTCATATAAAGCAGAGTTATAAAGCAGCACAGTCTCTGTTGCAATGCTGCTTGTGTTATTTGAGAGAGTCGCGTTGCGTTGTTATGTAGAAGGGCAGAGAGCTTATGCAAAAAGTAGTGTGTGGTTTTTTAGTTAAATAAAGAGTGTTTGTTGAGTGCAAGTTTTTGTTTACAAAAAGGGAAATGAAAGTAAAATGAAAATGTTTTGGTTTTAATTAGTTTAATAAAAGTCAATTATATAAAAAAAGAAATAAAAAATTAAATAAAAGTCAGTTATTAAATTTGCCAATTTAGAGCAAAAGATACCCGATTTTTAAAAAAGAAGTATGTAAAAAAGAAAAATTAAATTATAAAAAGTTGTAAAATTATAAGAAAAAAATAATGGAACAAATCTAGTTAACCGACACAGCTCCAAATAAAAAAAAGTACCTAGGGGGATAGAAAATTGAAAAATAAGAAGAAAAAAATAAATAAAAAAATTAGCGCAAACGCTTCGTTTTCGAGTTATGGACGTTTTTAATTTTCATAGAAGTATGTAATTTTTCCACTACATTTCTAAAGGTATATGGCCAAAGTTGGTATCATTTTGAAGGTTTTGACTAGATCTTTCAGGATATATAGAATTTACTTTAAAAAATGTAACTCTTAAGCTCACATTTCAGTTTTTGTGTACTAAGTGATTAATTTATTTAAATAAAAGTGTAATACAAATTTTATAAAATAACAAACACCAATGTCGCAAAAACAAACACCGGCTTCGCTAACTAAAGCTTTTCTACAAAGCCGGCCTTTGGCCGGGTGCAAGGGTTTTCTCCTCTATGGTATAACAAACACCGCTTCGCTAACTAAAGCTTCTCTGCATAGCCGGCCTTTGGCCGGGCGCAAGGATTTTCTCCTCTATGGTATAACAAACACCGGCTTCGCTGACTAAAGCTTCTCAGCATAGCCGGCCTTCGGCCGGGTGCAAGGATTTTCTCCTCTATGGTATAACAAACCCCGGCTTCGCTAACTAGAACTTTTCTACACCTAAAAAATACTTAAATTAACCTAAAGAGGAAAATAGTATGCGAATACAAAATACATATTTGCAATCGTGAGTAAATTACCTTTAATTTAAGTACACACACATATTACTAAGTGGGCGACACAGTTTTTTTTGGTTCCAGGAGGCCCCACAGGCCTCAGCCCCCTTAAATTTTAATTTTGGTTGTTTTCTTTTTTTATTCTGAAGCGGGTGGCATATTTTTTTTTATTTTTTTCGTAGCCCTTTAAGCTGCACTTCAGCCAAATCACATATTTCTATGAAAACTAAAAACGTCCATAACTCGAAAACTAAGCGTTTGCGCCAATATTTTTATTTAATTTTTTCTTCTTATTTTTCAATTTTCTATCCCCCTAGATACTTTTTTTTTTATTTGGAGCTGTGTCGGTAAACTAGTTTTAAGCCAAAATAATAAATAAATAAAAATTAAATTAAAAAAAAAAAAATAACATATAATATATGCCTACACAAATAAGTGTATTTTAAAAGGTAAGTTCATTTGCATATTTGTATGAAAAAAAAAATATTTATATTTCTAGATAAGGGATTCTCTTTATTTATGCTTTTGTCAATTTAAAGACTTTGTTTCGGTCCTCTAGCCCATTCCATGTGGCCGCTTAAAGTAGTAGTACCAGTCGTACTCGTTTTAGCAGCGCGGGTACTGTTTGATGCCCGACACCCAAAAAAGGACGCAAATTTACCCTTTGTACTGTTTTCTCTGGTTCGGTCTACATGCTATCAAGTTATATTGGCATGATATTCTAAAATTTTACAATAATTGGAAAAATTGTTGTTGTAATCCAAACAAAAAAGTTGTAAAATAATACGATTTTTATGCTGGGTTTATAGTTTTGTTAATTAAAATAAGTTATATCCTGTTTGAAAGGCTACTTACTAACTTACTCGTTGAATTGTGGCTAATTGGTTTTAATCTGATAAAAAGTCCCTGAGTTGTAGTGGACCAAATCTAAGATTTTATTTATATTTAAAAGTTTTTTTTACTAATTATTGCCCATCGAAAGATATTTTGTACCTCAACTAATAACAAAATTCATAGTTTTATAACTTTATTGTATAATACATTTCATTACAAAAGTCTTATTACTTTTTCAAATTCATCATATTTACGGCGAATTTCACGAAGTTCAGTTAATGATATGTTTTTTGGCAGTTATAACTGATAGTTAATAATAACTGAACTTGATGGAAATTACCGTTTACCATGTATGCATATGCTAGTAAATTTAAATATGTATGTACTATTGTTTTCTTTTTTGTTTATGGTTACACAAGTTTCCAAATTTTTATCCGATTTTAATCAAGTATTTGTTAAAAAACAATACCAATTTGCTATTATTTGAAATTATTTGAGGTTGGCATTTTTACAAAAACTAAAGAAACAACAGTTCAAAAAAATTGTAGAATATTGTTAAGTCATCTTTCGAGGTTTGGAGTGTCTAATTAAATATTTTCTTCAACAACTGAAAAATAAAGATCAAAAAAAGTCGTACAATAATTATTGCTTAAGAGGCCCCAAGCAACCATTTTCAACAGTAAAAATATTCCTTTTCGCGAAACGTGCATTTTGATATATTGCTGCATATAGTAACTTATCTTTTAAAAAAAAATTCATAATTGTGCCTTTACATACCTATTTTAACAATTTAATTATGTATCTTTCTTTTGCACATTTTTTTTATTTAAAAACAGGCCATATTTTGTGTCAATTTGCAATCTTTTCAAATTGACTTTTGTTTTAACCGCAAGAAAACACATCTTATTAGAACAATAAATTAGCTCTCTATTATCCGAATGAAAATACATAAAAACACTTATAAAAACAAAAACAATTACGCATTACTTTGATCTGAATAATAACTTAGATTTTCACTAAACCAAAAAAACAATTTGATTTTATTTGCACACACACTTTTTAGCACAAAAACGTTTTTAACCCTCTGCTTCAGCACTGTGCACATTACTTTAACGACGTGACTCTCTCTTAACAAAAGCAGCAGAGATCCAACAGAGATTGCGCTGCTTATTTACTCTGCGTTTATATGAACAAATTTTCCAGCACACTTTTTGTCATAAAAAATCTTATTTTTCGCTTATATTTTTACAGTTACTTCTAGAATTAAAATTTAATAACATTTATTTAAAAACACTTTGTCTTATAAATAAATGTAATTATTTAGAGAGCTTAAACTTAAACGTTCACGCACTACAAACTTTTCTAGAAGCCGAAAATAAGAGGAAAAGGAAACCAAATAAAAAGGGTGTGAAAAATATGTTTTTGTAATCATAAAGGGGGAGTGGGGATAGGAAAGAATATGAAATTTAAACAACAATAACCATAATGTAGTGGTTAGCGCATCACAAATATTTTGCGAAACAGAAAAACAAGATAAAATTGTATTAATGCAAGAAGTAGGGCAAAGGCGAATTAAATTATTTCGCAATAACAACGACAACAACAACAGCATCAGTAAGTGAATAATGGGAATACCTATGTAGTGTTTTGTTGTTGTTAGTCAAGTGCTTGTTTTGTAGAATTGGAGTTAAATGAAAATGCCGTTTTTTTTAACAGGGATGGGTTATTTTACTCGATATACAATATGAGTAGGATTATGTATTTAAATATTTGTAATTGTTTTAGGAGTTATGTTCAAAAAGATTTAATGTAAAATTTAATTGAGTTTATTGGTACCTACTAGACATTGAAGATAATACATTTTTTTATTACCTACCTACAATAAGAAAAAAATGTTAAATAATAACCATCACAAATCCATATTTTTAATAAAAAAAAAACTTAATTTACTTTAATGACAAATAACACAAATTTTTTTAACACATTGGTACAAAGTAAATACATACATAATATGCACATTAGGGATATAACTTTTTACACTTTTTGCGAAAATCAAAAACGGCATAGTATAGTCGTGTAGAACATTAAAAGTTATTAATAAAAAATATGATAATTTTTTCGGATTGTTAAAAAAGGCTCCGTGCAATAACTCCCAGGTGCAATAAGACCCAAGAAAATATGAAATTAGACCCAAATGAAATCATACAAATGTGGGAGTAATTTCATTATGAAATAGCTCCCAGCCCTCTCGGTTTTATTTCATTTTTTTGGAAGTTATTATTTGGGAGTTATTTCATAATGAAATGAAATCCAAATGAAATAAGTCCCCGAAAAAATTAACGTGGAAGTTATTTCTTTTTATTTTGGTTTTCGGTGTTATTTCATTTGCTGTGGGAGTTTTTTCATTTTCAATTATTTGCAATTTCTTAAAATTGTTTAAAATTTTTCACGGTATTTAGGTATAACGGGATATTTCAAACTATTTGAATACAATGACTTAAGTTTATCAAAGAAGAAAATTTTGCTAATTGCAATTGCCAAAGGCCGTCTATGCAGAAAAGCTTTAGTTAGCGAATTCGGTGTTTGTTATAGGTACCATAGAGTATAAAATCCTTGCGCCCGGCCGAAGGCCTGCTATGCAGAGAAGCTTTAGTTAGCGAAGCCGGTGTTTGCTTTAGTTAGCGAAGCCGATGTTTGTTATACCATAGAGGAGGTAATCCTTGTACCCGGCGGGCTTAAACAGCAGGCAGTTGCCATTGCAGGAGGTCAGGATATAATAAAATGCCCCATTTGTTGTCAAAATGTCGAGGACTCAATGTTAGTTTTTTGGTACCCTAATATGTAAATATTCAAGTAAAACGAATACATACATATATAATAAATTTCTTTGGAAGTTGTTTAATTTTTTTGGGTCTTATTTCATTTCTTTTCGATGTACTGTTTTTGGAAGTTATTTCATTAATGTCTTCAGGAGTTATTTCATTATGAAATAACTCCCAAAAGTTGGGGTTTGTTTCATTTAAATTATTTAATTTTTTTTTTGGGATTTATTTCTTTTTTCCAGTTTGGGACTTATTTAATTTATTTTGGGATTTAATTCATTGGGAGTTATTGCACTGGGACTTATTGCACCTGGGAGTTATTGCACGGAGCCTTAAAAAAGTTCACGCAGGGGTCGGGTTGAAGTTTTAAACAACCATTTTTATCTCAGGGAAATTTTAAAAAATATACACCTGATATTTGTATATTTTCTATACGAATCACTTAAATGCTATTTTGGAATTTATCCACTGCTTTAGATTTAAAAATTTTCCTACGATTTACAATTCATCGCGGTTCAAAATTTCTTGGAACGTTTTAGAAATTTGCTTCCCTGCGTGAGGGTTTTTCGCAAAATGACGGGTGATAGGTGTTTTCATTACATTGGCCACTCCGTGGTACTATGCCAAAAACTTGGCTACCGCCCTAATGTACATATGTACTATATGTATATTAATATACACACATACATAAATAATGACATCAAAATTCAAAATTTCATGAATACCTATAGAAAATCGGTTCATGTTCCTTATAACACTTTTAATGGTTAAAAGTGCGAAAAACTGTAATTTTTGATGTAGTTTTTGAAAACTCAATATTTGCCACTAACAATCGGCTTTGTTATGAAAAAAATTAAGTCACCTTTAGTTATTTAAATAAGCGTCCAATCGTAAAATATCAAAAATATGTGAACACTCATATTTTCATCAAAAGTCGATTTTTACTTAAAATAATTTTAGTGAGAACTTCTCGCATCGAAAATATGTGAAACCAAATATTCTATCGTTTCCAATGTCATAACATGCACTCAAAGCCGATGTGAAATTGCAGACGTTGAGAACGCCAGTCAGACCTCATTGACTGCGACCAACATGTAATAAAACTGAAAAATTCAACGACGGCGGCGAAAATACAACCGTCGGCTAACCAAATAATGTTAAAAGCAAAATAATTAAACAATGAAAAAATGTGACAAGAACAAAGTAATATTATAACTGCCTATCTCATTTGCATTTTCAACAGGTTTTTTAGTTTAAAAGATATTTTTTTTACATTTTAAATTTCTACAAACTTTTTGTGTTAATTGGCGAGTAATTTCCTTAACCCTAATTCTACACTAAACATAAATATCTCAGCAAGTCTCAGCAAGTTGGCAATAACGTCGGCAGAATAACAGAACAATATTTCTTATTGCTCAGCTTATGATAAAGGCATCGGAAAACGTATTTATGTTTACTCAAATTTGAAAATTATCAAGGAAGAAGGTCCAGTGTAAAAACTGGCGCCATCTTGCAAAAATTATATTTATTAATAAAAATGCTTTCTTATTCGACTTTAGTATTTAAATGTATATTAATTTGAGGTCTTTTTTTTATATAAAAATATTAATTTTAATAATTAGTATTGTGGTAATTTTGTTGAACTATTTATGGTTTTTAATCCAAATTTTCAATATTTTTAATCAGGCTTATGTTCATCAAATTTAATTTTCATTAAATTATTTTTTTTTTTTATGAAGAAAGGAATTTTACAACATGAAAATTAATTAAAATCGTTATTGAAAATCATTCATTCTTGACTGACCTGAGATTCGAACCCAGGCGGCTGGTTACCCTGACATGTTTCGATCGCTACCACTCGATCTCCTCAGAGGGATTTGCCGTCTTACACTCTTTTATTCATTTTATTAATTTTTTTGTTAAAGTAAAATTAATATTTTAATATAAAAAAGAACTCAAACTTAAACAAATTAATATAAATTAAAATAATTATTAAAGATCGAATAAGGAAAAAATTATATTAATAGAAATAATTTTTGTAATTTTATTTTAGTGCTTAATTAAGTTTTTTTACTACAATTATAATTTGCTACCATTTCACAAATTCAATTTCTTTCTCCCACAATTTGCTTCTGTTTTTTTTCTTTTTTGCTTCTTTTTTCAATTGACAACCAAATTTGACGTTTTATGTTAGCAATAATTGTCAGCGAAAATGGACTAACAATTATTGCAACATAATTTGCCGGCAATAAATATGTACAAAAAATTGCCGTCTACATTAAAGTTATTATAATTTTGACATTTATTGCAATATATGTATGTCGCAATAATTATCACTGGTATAGAGGGGCAGTAAGTGACAGCTAATACTCGCCAAAAATGTTACAGATGACGTTAAGTGAGAAAAACAGCTGTTTGTTTCAATGTATGGCATTTTTGTTTCATTTCTCACATTTCCATCGAAAAATTATTTATAGACTTTAGATTTTCTTGTTTGAAGAAACGAAATTGATCACTTTAGAAAATAAACTTCTTTCCGTGTGGTAAAAACAAGGCGAATTCATTACAGGTTGTGTTAAAAGCCCTGCTAGTAACTTATTTTTTTTAGCTTTATCATTGTTGTATGTCAAAATTTTGTTTATTATCTTTGTTACTGTTTTGTTTTGTTTGTGGCATTGCAAAATGATTTAACAAAAACTTATTGCTTGTGTTTTTTGTACGAATTGTACTTGCTGTAGTACCGAGATTACCTGTAATGAATTCGCCTTGGATAAAACCAAAAAATTTCGTTCGAACTGTCACAGTCAGCTGGCTTTTCGCTGTCACATTCAGAAAATTCGCCTTGTTCTTGTTTTTGTACAAAAACATCACACAGTAACTAGCCCATCTCTTTCTAATGCTGCCCATAGATGAGGCAACATTTGTAGAAACTTGGACATGTTTCACTTTATGTTTCCACGTGTGTAGTAATGTTTCTGTGTTATCTTCTCAGTTTTTCAAATCTTAAATTTTATTTATATTTTATGTTTCCAAAAAATATTAAAAGAGAAATCAGAATACGGCAAAAATTGCAAATTATGAGAATTGGAAAATATTATAATTTAATATAAAAACTTTCTTAGTTTACATGACTAAGAACGAGCTATTCATTAGATTAATTTTGAAAGATTAATGGGGCATAAAATGTGATAGTTAAACAAACAAAAAAATCATTCTGTGTTTTAAAGTAGTATTTTCAGAGAACACCCAATACTAATGCTTCTATTTTAATTTAGTCGTATATGCTAGAAACTGAAACAAGATTAGTAATACATGTTTCAGCAAATATATTTTAAGATTTCAAACGCAATAAAATTGAGAAACTCTAAATTTGTTTTACTTCTATTAAAACCCATTTAAAGACATTGGGTTACGAATCTTGGGCTTGATGAAATTCATTGCACTAAAAATGCGCTCATCTTCTGCTTTTGAATATGAATTGAAATTTTTAACAAAATATTTGCTAATGCCTCCAAAGGCTTAACATTAACAGTATCTATGTAACATCTTCAGCCCAAAGATCTAACGTAGAATCAACATTAGCCATTGCATTTTTTTATTATTTTTTGTTAATGCTGCACACAGACCACAGGCAACATTAGTTGAAACATGTATTACTACCCATGTTTCAGTTTTTACCATACACGATGAAAATAAAATTGAAATATCAGTATTGCGTGTGTTTTGAATATATGTACTACCTATCACATTTTATGTCCCATAAATCTGAAAATGTTTTATTTTATTTAATTCTGAGACGATCGATATACTTTAGTTTGTTACACACATTAGCACAAATACATAGTTCCCTCTCCACTATCCTGGTGTGGGCATAAAAACAGTCAACAGCGATACACACGGTGGAACATTGTGTTTGAACGCATTAAATATCAACCAATTTTGAGAAACAAAAAAGATAACAACCAGAAACATTACTACACACATAGCAACATTAAGTGAAACATGCCCTTGTTTCGACTAACGTTGCCTCGTCTATGGGCCGAATAAACGTTTTTGTAATTCATCAAATAATTTAGTTTGGCTTCCACAATAAGATACATTTGCCAGATTAGCACTTTGCACATCCTTAAGAATATCGGATAAATATTTATATTAATTAGGTATGATTTATATAATTATTAAAAATTTCCTAAAGTTGGTTTGATTAAAAGAATTACATATCGAGATACTAGCAATATGTTAAATAAAATGTTTTCTAATTCAAGCGACATTTTAAAAATTTGCCGAAAACTTATTTTATTTTTGTGTACTAAAACATTTTTTTTTTAAACTTTAAGAAATTTTGTAATAAAACTAAATTTAGTGCCACCAAAAATAAAAAAAAAACATTAACTGCCTCTTTCTCTAAATGCAAAAGAACTCTTTCTTCACACACAACCACATTTAAAACTAAAACTTTCAAATCTATTTGTCCGAAAGAAACCGTTTTTCCGACATCGTAAAATTGGCAGTCAAAATTAAAAAAATGCATCGAGCAATGACTAAAGAATTTTTCGCCTCGAAAAATTTAAAAAGCTCTAAAAACGGCGAAAAAGCAAATCGTTTTTTTTTGCTTCATTTTTGTCTTTTTGGTTTATTTTCCTTTCGACCTCCTTTCAGTTTCTAGAAATTTTTATGGTGCGTGAACGTTTAAGTGCGAACTCTCTAATAAACTAATTAAATTAATAGAAAAAAGTGTCAGAAAATTTATTATTTTTATAAATAAATGTAATTTAATTGGTATTTCATTATTTTATGAAAAAATTAAACAAAAAAGTTGTGTATTTCGTGGTAAAAATGTGTTCAAAATTTTGTTCATATAAAGCAGAGTTATAAAGCAGCGCAGTCTCTGTTGCAATGCTGCTTGTGTTATTTAAGAGAGTGGCGTTGCGTTGTTATGTATATGGGCAGAGAGCTTATGCAAAAAGTGGTGTGTGTGATTTTTTTGTTAAGTAAAGAGTGTTTGTTGAGTGCAAGTTTTTATTTACAAAAAGGGAAATTAAAGTTTTTGCGCAAAAGCAAAGTGCTAAATCAAAGAAAATAGTGCAAATTAAAGTGAAATTAAAATCTTTTGGTTTTAATTAGTTTAATAAAAGTCAATTATATAAAAGAGGAAATAAAAAATGAAATAAAAGTCAGTTGTTAAATATGTCAATTTAGAGCAAAATATAGCCGATTTTTAAAATAGAAGTATGTAAAAAAGAAAAATTAAATTATATAATTATAAGAAAAAATTAATAAATAAATAAAAAATAAATTTAAAAAATAATTATAATCAAATAAAGTTCAATTAAAATAAATAATAAATAAATTAAAAAAAATAATTATAATTCAAGAAAGGTCAATTAAAGTGATACAAATTATATGAAAAATAATACATAATAGATATACCTATGCCTACATAAATAAGTGTCTTTTAAAAGGTAAGTTCATTTGCATATTTGTATGAAAAATTTTTCTAATTTCTAGATAAGGTATTCTCTTTATATTTATTTTTGTAAATTTAAAGGCTTAATTCGGTTCTCTAGCCCATTCCATGTGGCCGCTTAAAGTAGGGGTGCCAGTCGTAATCTTTTTAGCAGCACCGGTACCCAAAGAAGCATGCAAATATACTTCTTTTACCCTTTGTTCTATTATTTGTACTTCAGTACATTAAGAATATTTCTGTTCAAGTAAAACACATTAAGGGGTTTTAAACGGTATGCTTTCAAGTCATATTGCCGTAATATCCTAAAATTTTTCAATATTGATGTTGTGTTACAAGCAACAAAGTTCTAAATTAATAATAGGATTTTTTTATACCGTGCTTATTGTTTTGTTATTAATCTAGAAATCAAAATTATTTAGGGTTACTCACAGCAGTCTTATACTTTCTTGTTGTTATTTCAACACTGGCGCCTGTGTTGCCCTATATTTACCAGGATATTAACTGAACAACCTAAACAAAAGCGGCAAGCGTTTTTTTAAACATGAAAATTTTATTTAAATACAATTTCAATAAAACAAGCCGACATAGGGATCTGTCAAATAAGATTTATCAGCCGAGTGGTTTCTAATTCGCATTCTAGTGGTTTGTTTCGTATAAATTGTATGCAAATGAGAAGTTTTGACATACAAAAAACGCTTCCGCTCTTATTTAGGTAGGTCAGTAACATACCTGATACAGAAACAACATCAAACATTCTCTAAAATTAAATTTTTATTTATATATAAAAAAAAAAAATAAAAGCTTTTTCCAACTCATTTAACTTTTCTTTCGTTAATTTTGTTTTACAGACAGACATTTTTTTAAAACATTTTATTGCAACTTGTTTTCTTTTTTATTTGTTTAATATTTTGTAAAATAAAAATAAGCCGAACTGTGTTTTTTGTGTTTATAGATTATTGGTTAAATTCGCCAAGTTCAATTATAAAGGCTCAGTTAGGCGAACGTTGCTGTACCGTATCTGTACTGTATCCATCAGCTGTTCGCTTTTTGTTATATAAAAACCAATACAAAAGCTTACCGAAATGCAATGTACCGTAGTTGCAACGTACCAATCTGTATAAAATAGAATTTCATGCCGTTGTTACGTGACATTTGTAAGACAGTGATGGGCGGCTTGTATGTTACATTGAATGCGGGTAATTTTGCTCTTTTTTTGGTACTTTTTTTAGTATATCTATGGAATTGCGACAAAACATCTTACAATACAACATATTTCCAAATATACAAATATACATATGTTTAGATGTTTAAAATAAACAAATGCATATACACATACAATGAAAAAGGGAAACATATAAAAGACTTTAAATGATATCAAAACCTTGTTTGGTGTATGCACATTTACAATATATGTATGCTAAAAATGTATATATGTATGCTAAAATACAAATTTATTTATTATAAATCTATAATATAAATATTAAATTATTAACATTTTTTACATACACAAAATACTGTTTTAATACCATTTAAATCACGAGGTAGCTTTTCTGCACAACGGTCACCATTTGAACATTTTTGATTCTCATCACTGTTTGTTTTGTTTTATGTATACTATTGCTTTTTGTTTATGTATGGGAAAACATATGACACGTTTTCAAACGTTCTATAAGTGCACCAACGTGCTTACAGTACGATGCGGTACAGTACGGGTACAGCAACGTTCGCCTAACTGAGCCTTAACACTATGAAACAAGAAAAATTAAAAGGGTTAAAACTACAAAAACGGTCGAAATTTTAAATTCTATGGAAACATTTTGTTTTTAAAAACTTTTTTCCAAAAATTTGAGGTTGCTGAAGAGGAAGGGGGTTTCCAATTTTCCTAATATGAACGGTAAAGACCTTGTCTTTAAGTCGTTGAATTATTATTTTTTATACATTCAACGGCTTCAGAAATAATTCAGACTGAAATAATAATTTTTTTTTGGTAAAATTGAAAACGGAAAAACCTTTCTATTTTTAACATATTTTCTTAAAATTTAAACAACAATCTTTTTTCCAGGAAAATCGATGGATAAATGTTGACTTAGTTCGAAATAAAGTGAAATAATCTGAATTTAGGAAAAAAAAAATAAGTTTTGAAGAGAGTGCTCTATAGACTTGTTTATAGCTTGAGACAGATTCGTCCAATTTTCTTAAAAACACTGTTCAAAGTTCAAAAAACTGACAATCGGGGCACCCGGCGTTTTAACGTAATACTCTGAATCCAGTGTTGCAAACAGTTTCTTAGGTTAGCTCTTGTTTTCGCGTAACAAAAAAAAAAAAAAAAAAACGGTTTAGTTTATTAAACAAACTAAACAAACCAAATTCCGCACCTTTAAACAGAGTTTAACATTTTTCTTATATGAGCTGTCGTTTTTAAAACATAATTTTTTTTTCTGCAAAATTTCGAAAATTTTGTTTTTTTAAAAGTCATACAAAATTGCAAAATGCAGCTAGCTTTGTTTTGGAAAACAATGTTTCAAACAAAACAAGCCATAAATGATTAAAATTGGTTTACAATTTTTGATTTTATTCACAAAAGACGAAGCATTTTAACTTAATTTAAGAATTTCATATTGTATGGGAGCCCCCTAAGCAGTAGAGTTAAGGGCAAGTATATTTTAAGAAAATGTTAAGGACAATAAACTAATTGAAGTTAGTCATATATTTTATTCCCCTAGGGGCGACTCCAGGGCAGTTATGGGACTTTTTCGTTAATATATATCTAGTCTGTATTGAAAATTTTGTAAATTCGCATGCAATATTTTCTTTAAAATATTATTATCTCAAAAACATTCCTACACAAACATTTTCTATCGAAAATTTTTGGAAGTTCAAAAATTTAAATAAGAAATTTTTTTCTCCATATTTTTTTTTTAAGTGAAACAAATTTAAGTCCAAAAAATTCTATAAACAGTTCTTAAATTAAAATTGTAGCACAAATGTATCTAGAAAAACTTTAGATCTTTTTAAATTTTTAAAAAAAAAAGAAAAAATTTTAAATTTAAAAGAAAATTGTCTACTAAAAATTCAAAATTTTCAAAAGAAAATTTTAGAAGTTTAAAAATTTGAATACAAATCTTTTATTAGTTCGAAAATTCTAAAACAAAAATTTTATCACAAAAATGACTAAAACCAAATACGAATTTTTCAAATGAAAATGTTAGAAATTTGTACAGGAAATTTTCTACAGAATATTCCAAAAATTTTTCGATAATTTTTAATTTTTTTTATAAAGAAATTATTTTAGTTCGAAAACTGAAATACGAAATTTTCTAAAGAAAATATTAGAAGATTGAAAATTTGAGCAGGAAATTTTCAATAGAATTTTTAAAAAAATTTTGAAAATTTTTTTTAAGAAATTTATTATGTTTGAAAATTCAAATACACACAGAAAAAAATCAAGTTAAAAACGTAGAAAACAAGGTTGATTTGAAATTTGGTGGTGATTTTGCTTCATACGTTTTTCATGTTAATTCAACCTGATTTTACAATAACTGCGAACAACATTTTTTCCCTTTGAAATAACTATAATTCATGTTAATTTAACATTGCAGTAAACTTAGAGCAAAATGTAATTTATATTGAAATAACAATCGGAATCACGTTGAATGAAAGTTATTTCAAGTTGAAACAACGTGAATTTCATGTAGAATCAAATTGGTTTGAGTGTGTTTTAACAGTGTGAAGAAGCTTCAGAGACAACATATGCATTTATTTCAGAATAATTCAAAACACTTACCCCTGTAACACATGTTTCACTTATTTTGTATTCTCCTTTGTTAACAGAAGCATCAGCAGAATCGTCCGATATGGTTTTCGTCATCATTCTACTTTGAAAACTTGATGTACTATTTAACTAAATAATTTTAATTAAAAGAATACGGGAATTGTCTTCTTTTTATAACATATATTAAAAATGAAAATAAGAAATGTACATACTTAAGTATGTATGCATGTTAATTTAACAAGATAAACTTTTGATTTTAATATAAAACAGGTTTTTATGGATTCAATATTGAATCCATATTTATTTATATTTTAATATTTTTTTTTTTATTTTTTTAACAGTGAATAATATTAAATAAACATGATTTAAGGTTATTTTAATATTTTTCATTTAAAATTAATATGAAATAATGATAAATTTATATAAAGGCCATACTTTTGCATTGATATTTTTTTCTGTGTGTACCAAATTTTTAAAAAGAAAATGTTTGAAAATTTGAACAGGAAATTTTCTACAGAATATTAAAAAAATATTCGATAATTTTTAATATTTTTGTATAGAAATTATTTTAGTTCGAAAAGTCTAACACGAAATTTTCTATAGAAAATACTAGAAGATTGAAAATTTGAGCACGAAATTTTTAACAGTATATTTAAAAAATTATTCGAAAACCATAGAAATTTATCATGTTCGAAAATTCAAATAAAAATTTTCAATGCAATTTATTAATTTACATTTACAAAAAAGTAACAAAAACCTATTTAAATAATAAAAAAAAAAAAAAAGTTTTTACTGTTAAGATAAAACTTAAAACTACGTGTTAACTGACAATTCGTTAATGTGTAAATATTCAGAAAATTTACATCTGATATCATAATTGTGAGTGAGCTTCAAAATTCTATCATTGACCATTTCGATACCGTTTATGGAGTGCAATCGTTGAGTCGAATAATGCCGAAGAAGATTGTAAATCATCTTGAGTAGTTTATTTTGACTTATTTGAAGATTTTTGACATGAAAGGTTACGACATCATTCCACACGGGGGCAGCATAATAAAGTATGGACATAAAAATAGCTTTGAATATTATAAGTTTATTTTCTGGACAAAATGTTGACTTTCTATTAATGAAAGAATACAAAAGTCTTGTGACATTATTTATTTTGTTTATGACGTAAGAAACATGTTTGCTAAAGTTAATTTTAGAGTCCAATATTACTCCAAGATACTTAACTTCAGACTACCATTTTATAGTTGTGTTGTTATTAATGTTTGTAGGATAAAACAAGAATTTCTTCTGCGAGTGAAAATGTTAGAAAATTTAAACAGGAAATTGTCTACAGAATATTAAAAAAAATGATTCGAAAATTTAAAAATTTTTTTAAGTTCGAAAACTCAAATACGCAATTTTCTATAGCAAATATAAGAAGATTGAAAATTTGAACAGGAAATTTTCAACAGAATATTTAAAAATGAATTCAAAATCAATAGAAATATTTTTCAACAGAATCTTTTTTAAAATTTTTCGAAAACTATAGAAATATTTTTAAAGAAATTTATCAAGTTCGAAAATTCAAATACCAAATTTTTAAAAAGAAAATGTTAGAAAATTTGAACAGGAAATTTTCTACAGAATATTGAAAAAATATTCGATAATGTTTAATTTTTTTGTTTAGAAATTATTTTAGTTCGAAAACTCAAACACTAAATTTTCTATAGAAAATATTAGAATATTGAAAATTTGAACAGGAGATTTTCAACGGAATATTTAAAGATGTATTTAAAATCTATAGAAATATTTTTATAGAAATTTATGAAGTTCGAAAATTTAAATACCAAATTTTTTAAAAAAAAATGTTAGAAAATTTGAACATGAATTTTTCTACAGAATAATAAAAAAATTATTAAAGTTATTTTTGGGAATACAAAATTTATTATAAAAAGATTTCTGTATGACGTGCCTAATTCCCAATTTTTTATATTTGATAAATACACTGAAATTTATTGTTGAGGGAAAGATAGCTTTTGTTTTAAAATTTTTAAATATTTTTTATAGAAATTTTTTAAGTTCGAAAACTCAAATACGCAATTTTCTAAAGAAAATGTTAGAAGATTAAAAATTGGAACAGGAAAAAATTCAAACACGAAATTTTCAAAAGAAAATGTTAGAAATCTAAAAATTTGAACAGGAAATTTTCTACAGAATATTAAAAAAATGATTTGAAAATTTTTAAACAAAGAATTTTTTAAGTTCGAAAATTCAAATACAAAATTTGCTGTAGAAAATATAAGAAGTTTAAAATTTTGAACAGGAAATTTTCTACAGAATATTTAAAAAATTATTCAGAACCTATTTAAATTGCTGGCAGTCAATAGTCAAACATCAATCTTTAAACCAAATTGTATTTAACCTTTTGACATTTTTTAAGTTCGAAAATTTAAATAACAATTTTCTATAACAAAATATTATTCGAAAATTTTTAAAATTTATTAATAAAATTTTTAAAGTTCGAAACTTTAAATAAGAAAATTTTGATTAGAGAATTAAAAGGTTCGCAAATTTCTATAAAAAATTTTTGTTTGTGAATTCAGTTTTCAAAATCCGAATAAATTTCAAGTGTTTTTATCAAGAATAAAAACTGGGAATTGAGCACGAATAACAAAATCTTTTGAAATTAAAATTTTGTATTCCCAAAAAAATTATTTTTTGATAATAAACAGGTCTAAAAAAACACTTAATTGACAACATGCATTTGTAAGTTGTTGTTGTTTTCATTTTGTTTTTCTTAACCTACTTACAACTACAATTAATGTTGAGAGAATTTCAACTAATTGTAGTGGGGAAATGTTGTTTATTGTTGATGTGTTTTGTTTAAACTTTGATATTGTTGCAAGTAGGACTGTTGCTTATAAGTCTTATACGTTTAACAGTTTTATAGAGATATGTTTTTATGGAAATTTTACTTTGCATTCGAATTTGATTGGAGAAAAGAGTCTATTCGCTTTTTTCATTTTTTTAAATTAGATTGGAGACATTTTTCAAAAATTTCCTGTTATTGTTTTCGAATTAGCTTATAGAAATTAATCTATTAACATTTTTTGGTTTCGAATTCGATTAGAGAAATTCTTTTGGCTGTGGGAAATATCGCCCAAAGAAAAATGGCCCAAAAAAATAAATGAAAAATCGCCCAAAAAATTCCATGTAAAATTGGGCCTGAATTCATATGAAAAGTGACCCAAAATTTTTGGGCTATTTTTCGTTATTATTGGGTGATTTTTCCAGGCCATTTTTCATTTTTAAAATTTCGTCAAAATCTTACATACTATTTCACTAAATCATTCATTATTACTTAAGTCGAATTCCTAAATGTTATTTATAAAAATAACGGGCAAAAAGGTGGCATGTCATAACGTCCAGTGTCATGGTGTCCGTGGACAAACTTGAAAGCATCGCTTACAAACTCGAAAGCATAGCCGGCCTTAGGCCGGGCGCAAGGATTTTCTCCTCTTTGATACAACAAGTACCGGCTTCGCTAACTAAAGCTTCTCTGCACAGCAGGCCTTCGGCCGGGGGCAAGGATTTTCTCCTCTATGGTATAACAAAAACCGGCTTCGCTAACTAAAGCTTCTCTGCATAGCTGGCCTTCGGCCGGGCGCAAGGATTTTGTCCTCTATGGTATAACAAAGACCGGCTTCGCTAACTAAAGCTTCTCTGCACAGCAGGCCTTCGGCCGGGGGCAAGGATTTTCTCCTCTATGGTATAACAAAAACCGGCTTCGCTAACTAAAGCTTCTCTGCATAGCTGGCCTTCGGCCGGGCGCAAGGATTTTGTCCTCTATGGTATAACAAATACTGGCTTCGCTAACTATGGCTTATCTGCGAAGTCGGCCTTCGTTCGGAAACAAGGCAGATTTTAGAAGCTTTACTTAGCGAAACCGGTACTTGTTATACCATAAAGCAAAAAATCCTTGCGCCCACCCAAAGGTCGTCTGCGCAGAGAAGCTTTAGTAAGCGAAGCCGGTCTTTGTTATATCATAGAGGAGAAAATCCTTGCGCCCGGCCGAAAGCCGGGTATGCAGAGAAGCTTTAGTTAGCGAAGCCGGTCTTTGTTATATCATAGAGTAGAAAATACCTGCGCCTGGCCGAAGGCCGGCTATGCCGAGACGCTTTAGTAAGCGCTGCCGGTATTTGTTACACCATAGGGGCGAAAATCCTTGCGCCCAAAAGTGTTTTCGTTATATGTTTAATATATGCACGCGGAGAAAAAACAACAAAACCATTTTTAATTGTTTAATTTAAATAGTTTGGTGGTTGCGACCATAATAAAACATGTTTTTCTCTGCGTGTATGTATTTTTAATGACATTTTTAAAAATGACATAATGTCCATTTGCAAAGTGTCTTAATGCCCACGGACGTTATGACGTTTTCAAAAGTGTCACAGTGTCCATGGACATTACAACACTGGACTTTATGACATGCCACCTTGCAAAAAGCTAATTCTGTTTTGAGTAATTGATTATAACTATGCAGTGGCCCTATGCTCCTTATAGGATCTTCGGGAACATATATATATATATATATATATATATATATATATATATATATATATATATATATATATATATATGCAGTGATTAATTAATATTTAACTATTGAATAGTGCAAAGTTTGGCGGAGGGCTCAAGTATATACTGCCGCTTAGCTGTCGAAGAAACAATGCAATTTTTTACATAAAACTTACATTTGTATGTTACTAAATTTATATGAATATAAACACTGTTTTGCAAATTGGGTAATTTTTAAATTTTTTTTTAGGAAAAAATTATTTTTTTCTTTTTGGGTAATTTTTCATTTTTATTTTGGGCCCTTTTTCGTTTTTTTTTTTGGTAAAATTTCATATATAACTTTTTGGGTCATTTTTCATGTTCTTTTGGGCGATTCTTCATTTGGGCGATTTTTCATTTATTTTTTTGGGCCATTTTTCTTTGGGCGATATTTCCTACAGCCAATTCTTTTATATAATTTCTGCTACTCGAATTCGATTTGAGAACATTTTCTATAGAACAGAAGATGTTCTTCTGCTGTTTTATTTTAAAAATTTTCTGAGGAACTCCATTTGAGAATTTTTTTTTTAAAAAATTGTTTTTGTTCTCAAATTCGATTGAAGAAAGTATTCTGTGAAAATTTTTTTGAATTTGAATGCAATTGTAGAATTTTTTTTAAGGAAATTCTCATAAATTTTTCCTCTTGATATTATTTATTTATATTTTTTTCTTATTTCCTGTCTTTGTGGCCTTTAGCTAAATCTAATATTCTATAAATTTTAAAACCGCAAGCTTTTTTAATATCCAATTTTCTTTTTGTATGTTCTTTTCTCGTGTTTTCAAATTCTTTACTGACCAGCCCCAAAAAAAATTTTTTTAAAATGATTTGCTGAATTTAACCAAACATTGTGCAAAAATGAAAAATAACCAAAACTGCAACAACAGAAACCTACAAAAATATGATCAATCGATCGATCACATCTTCTACACAGTCATATCAGCCAGTCTAAAGAACCACCACAATAGTGAAGAAGAAGTATATTGGAAAAACTTTTGAGAAAAAAAAAGAAGCAAGGCTAGAAAATACTTGACTACTTTGCTCTGTATGGTTCCCAAGGCAGTCAATATGGACATAATTCAAATTTGTATTCGTGTGTGTGTGCATGTGTGCTTAAATGTTTAAGAGTTTGTGTGAATTTGTATGAGAACATACATACCAAACGTCGTGTGGAGGTCACGTGTGGTGTGGTGACCTCTATGACCATATTTTGCATTAGTTCAGTTGGTTGTTGGACTTAAGCATTCGCCTGCTAAAACATTTCTTTAGAATGTGACGTTGAGATTAAGAATTTTATTTAAAAAAAAAAAAAAAAAAAAACAAAATAAAAAAATGCTTGGAAAAAGAAAACGAAACAATCTTAAGCGACAGGTGAATCGTTTTGTATGATCAGCTAAAATTTTGTTGTGTTTTATTTTGTTTAACTAACGCTCCTAACGCATGTCTTTAAGTTTCTTATATGTACAAACATATACAACTGTGGTGGGTTCTAAGAAGATCGATCGCTTTGTACATGATTGTGAAAAGTTATTCAGAAATATAGAATTTAGATTTTTTTTCGTTTTGGTGTATACGGAGACGTCCATAAGATTATTGATCATATGTGGGTATTGTTTGGTGTTTAAAGCTGGTATGTCTAAATGCAAACATTTTCGTTGATGACCGTTTAGATAATCTGGTCTGAAAACTGTTGTTTCTTTTGGAGATTTTTAACTGACAAAACAAACAAAATAAAATGTTATTAAAAAAATTTTTTTTTTGTTTAGTGGAGACAGACAACACCTTCTGGGGATGTTTGTTGGCAAGTAATAAGCCCAGATTTGCACACATATGTATGTATATAACACATACCAATAATTTGATTAATGTGACAAAACAAAAGACTTAAGCTACACACATTGTGAATTATTAGATTCTTTTACCCAACAAAACAAAAGACTTGGGCTACAAACTTTTTTACTTGATTTAAATTTAAACAAATTTTTATTGTTGCTGCTAGTTTTGTTGCATTGTTTTTGTTATTTTTTTCTACTTTAACTCGTACTTTAATATTAAGCCCCTTGACCTGTTGCATTGCTAATGATGCATTTTTTTATTATTTTTACAAATTTTTATTAGATTTATGATTGCAAGTGTTTGTCCGTGTGATATTATAGATTGACAGTTGTATTAAAAGTTGTTGAACAAATTCAAACACGTGTTTTATGGCCATTTTTTTTTTGTAATTCGAAAAACAAAATATTTAATTGAATTTATTTGTTGTTGTTTTATTGGATCTTCTAATAAAATAGCAAGAAAAAACGATTTATTGCATAATTATTGGTTTTGTAAGCAAATAAGCAAACACAAAATCAAAATAAGCAACAACAAAATTCAAATAAAACACAGCAACAAAATTAATTAGTGATAAAAACATATTGATAAGAATTAACAATGAAGACACCTGAAGACAATAAGTCTGTGGAAAACAATAATGGATATTAAATTAATAATTGAAAATATTTAAGATATCAAGGAATTCGTTATTAAAAAAAAAACGTATTTTTTTAAACGACAGAGCTTGTGAATTGGAAAATTGATTTAAGTATCAAAATCAACTATAGTCTCCATTAAAGGATTGACTAGAAACCAGATTTTAATTTGAAGTATATACACAAATATAGTTTCGAATAGCCCTTCGATTATGGGCTCGAGTAAAGATTCAACAATATGCTCGTTTCAAGACATGGCTAAAGTGTCAATTAAGGAGTTAGCTTTAGTCGAAATTATTATCAACTGAGGACTTTACTAAAGCTTTAAGTAAAAATCACTAGAGAGTAGCGAAATTACACTAAAGAAGTACCGTAATAGATACTTTGGTGATAGAGACTGGTCTTAGTTCTAGCACTTTTTATGAAAATTACCTATCACTTTTACAAAAGGTTGTCATTAGACGGGGTTATTTGACATCAAACAGCTACCATTTGACAAGTCACGCATCTAATTTCAATGAATGTGTTTAGTTTTAGTAACTACAATTATTCCTGTTACAAAAGTCCTTATGAATAAAAAGAACCGCACTTTTACTTTTTTTTTTTTAAATTGTTGATAAAAAAAAATGCCTATAAATTAATTCAGTTAGTTTTTTAGCTTTTTGTTCTTAATATACCAGGTAAGTGGTTAGTCTTTCTTTCGCTAGTCACAAGTTTTTTTTTGGTTCTTATTCTATTTTCACAAATCCCCGGACCAGTTGCTGGCATTCGACTATAATTTCGACTAAAAACTTGACTATACACAGAAAAAATTCTCCAAAAGGTTTCACCAATTTAAGTATAAATCAAAAATAAAATCAGTTTTAATTAAAAATTGTATCAATTGAATTAAATGTTTAATCAAATGATTTAAATGTTTTGTCAAGTGAATTAAACGTTTAAGCAAGTGAATTAAACGTTTAACTGATACTATTAATTTATTTATTGGTGCAAATTTAATTAATTTTTTAATTAATATAACAAATTTCTTAATTAAAATCAATTTTTATTTTCTGCTGTGTAGTTCCGATTAGAAACTAGATTTTAGCCGCATTAATTAAAGAATATTTTATAATATAGACTACAGTACTCAAAATGGTCATTTTAATTCGAGAATATGATCACTTCAAGACACGACTATAGTGTCGATTAACGAGTTAGCTGTTACCTCAATTACCAACTGAATTTAAATAGAAAATTTTACTTTAGTCTCGACTAGAAACTTGATTATGTTTCAGAGAGTACAGCCTTTAAAACTATTTGTCATTTTGATGTAAACCACAGACTTGACTTTGTATTTAATAGTATACTAGAATACGGTCTTAAGTATGATAAAACTATAATTCGAACTTCCGACATGTCTTCACTATACTGTAAGTTTTTTTTTAATATATTGATCCTATATATATATTGGATCCTAAAAACAGACTACTCCTCCACTTGTTAAAGCCAAAATATTTTTATTTTTGTTTTTTATTTCTGAAGATAACTTTTCTCCAAAAATTTTATGGCGTTAACCTTTTCTCTCTCAATTTTTTGTGAGTTTCATATAATCTGTTTCCTTAAAGCTTTTTTCCCTTAATTTTTCTTCTTCTTAACAGTCAGGTGCTTTTGGTTTACGAACCAAAAACTTATTCCCTAAAGATTCTGTGCGTGTAAATGTTATAAAAGTGTGTTAACACCAAAGAAAAAATGCCGAATTGTTATCGGCAGCTAAATATTTTGACACCAAAGACAAAAAAAAAAAAAAATTTAAAAAAAAAAATACAATGTACGAATACAACAATTTTGCACTTGGTGTTCGATTTTTTGTTTAGAGTTTTCTTTCCTTTATTGTAGTTGCTGTTGTTATTCCATAGCGATCAATATATAACTTCTCTATTTGCCAGGCGGCAACAATCATAAGGCGGTTAAAGAAAGACAGTAAAAACAAAAAAAAAAAAAAAAAAACAAAAATTCACGCATTTTATTAAAACTACCAAAAAAGGACAACGAACTACAACAAACATTATTAAAGTTGTGTTGAAAACAAAAAAAAAAAGACCCAAAGAACCACAGAGTAGAGCAGAGTAAAAAGATAGACAGACAGACATTTGTTAAACGCCATTTATGGTTATATGCAGCAAAAGCACATTGATATAACTAACGTTGAGGCAGGTTGCTTGCCGCTGCAACATATAAAAGAAAAAAAAAATAATTAAAAAAAATAAAAAAAACAAACTTCAACATTGCACGCGTATGACTTGAGCCACAAGAAAAATAAGTGTTAATTAGTGTTGTGCCATGTTCATAAAAGTACACTCACTCACACACAGGCACATGCATACACATATACATGAAAATATAAGCATACCCTGTAGTTCATGGATTTTGTTTTAAACTCTTTATTTAAATGGTGTTTTCTAGTCCACTCATTGCTCACTTATAGTTTAACAAAGTTTCGTTCTGTAACTTTATTTGGAAATAATAAAAATAAGAAATTAAGAACTTGATTTTCTTCATATCCTTGCTTTTGCACCTACAACCTTGAAATAGTGAGCCAGCGACATGGACATGGCTATGCTTGACGAATTGCATTTTGGAATCTTGCTGGCTGTGTGTCATGATTCATGAATAATACGAACAATGTTGGACTAGTATATAGGTATAACCCAATGTCTTCAAGTAGCCCCACTGAAAAAAAAATTTAAAAATTTTAATGGGAGAAAAAAAATTCCTCCTTATGGCAAAACACGTTGGGAGAAAATTGCAATTTAAAACTCCTCCTTTTGGGAATCACGTAGGGAGGAAATATCATGTACCGAATCCCCATAAATATACTACTCCACTTGACAGGTCTTTCTCAAAATCAACTTATCGCCATACATTGATTTCAATTAGCCGATGGTTGTGGTCGCCGTATTGCATGGCATATACTACAATCCAATTGATAACACATCTCGCCCGGATCAATGCCATGCATATTTTCAAACAAAACTCATTGATCATGGTCCGGTAACGACCTCCACTGACCGGCTTTAAAGAAATAAGATATGATGATGCCACGAGCGTGTTAACCGTACCAATCGGTACATTTCTGTGGATGTAAAAAAGTCTGTAGGGTCTGTTGTCGATTGGTCGCACTCCATATGTGGCCAAAAATTAGATGTGCACCATAATAATCTAAAAATTATGCGAATCGATTACTAATTCCCAAAGAAAATTCGGATAATTTGGTAGCGTAATAAATGTCAAAAAGTGGGGCTGTTTTCCTAAACGCCGGATGCATCGTAGTAATACATGGCAACATGTTCTTAAATGCAACCATAAAAATTTTGAAAAAAACATTTTGTTCTGAAATTCAACTTTGTAGTTGTCACTGCGCAGAGAAAAGCAAATAAACCATATAAAATAATGTAGATGCGAACTATATTCATATACAATACAACGTAGGCAAAAATGTAAGTACACAATGCATCAACACGGTATTGATACATTGTGAACACACGTTTAGGAAAACAGCCTGGATGCAATATGACAGTTTTTTGGACAGCTAACTGTTAAGTAAGTTTTATCGGGCCTAAAAGCTTATACATTTATTCCTATGGTACCAAGTTCGAACAAATGGGAGTAACACGATACTTCCATTTAGATCTGTGCTGTGCCGTCATTGTTACTCAATTGCTATTATATCAGTCTAAAGTTATAAATTAATTATAACTTTTCATGTTAATTCGAATGTGTATTCCAAGTCAAATTACAATTCATAAAGCCTTCATACTTTAATAGGCCCATTCCATCAAGCCTTCATACTTTAATGGGCCCATTCCAATATTTTTCAGGAATGTTTTTTTTTTTTTTAATACTGTAGAGTTTATTCAATCCAAAAAGGTTAAAGAGTTTAACACTTTTTATTTTCTTCGATTACCGAACGTCCGAGGTATTCTATCTCGTTATTTCTCTTGTTCCAAGTTAAGTTTTTAGCAAAGTTAAAACCATAGGATTTGAACAAAAATTGAGTTGATATCAAACCTATGTGCAAATAATCCCATTATTTTCTAAATTAGGTCAGTAGTGTAAGACGTTATCATTCTATAAACATTTTGATCCTTTTGAAAGTGTCAATTAACTTTTCTATAGGAAAATATACAACTGATTCCATCAATGGCAACATGAGCGTACTAAAATTTCACTAACACTTATAAAGACCAATTTAAGCTTGCTTTGTGGTTAGACCTTTTTGTAAAGTATTTACTGGCTTATGAAGTACAATGCTAAAAGTGAACTATAGGGTTTAACACGAACTTGGCAAGAGTGTAAGTATGTGTGTTTGTTGGTTTTGTAAACTCTTAATGTAAGAAGTTTGTGTAGCGTACTTTTTGGTCATAAACCAGCTGGTTGTGATACACGAAAAATGTTGATGCAATTTTGTTTAATTTTATTTAGTTTTTTCTTTCTGTTTTTCTTCTATGGCGACCAAACAAAAGACTTAAGCAACAAACTTGATGGAAGTTGATTTTTTTTAATGAAATTGAATTTTTTTTAAGTTCTTTTTTTTTTTTTAGTTTTGTATTTAATTTAAAGCAAAAGTTCAAAGTTGAATTTTATTGTTTACTTGAGTGTTAATGAATTTGTTTAAATTTAAGTAAATTGTTTAAGCTGGTTGTTGATTTTCTGTGTTTTTTTTTTTGCTTTTGTACAAAAAAAACGTTATTTGCTATTTTTCTAAAGCGTTGTTGGCTGTTTTAAAAATTTTTATAAATCAACACAATGCATCATAAAATTATAATCAATCATTAGTTTTATTAAACATTTCGTTGTATTTTTTTAATGCCTTTTGATTGTATTTAATGTTACCATAAATTCGAATTGTTGTCAAGTCAGTTAAAATATCAAAATAATTGTAAAAAAATTTTAAGTGTTTTGCAAATAAAAGAAAATCTAATTTAAAAAAATAAAGGAAAACAAAGCGTGGGAATTCTTTTTTTTTTGTAAGAAATAATAAAAAAAAAATTTAATATATGTAAAAAACACTATAAAACTAACCAGCTACTCTTCCATACTATAAATTCTTGGAAGAAGAAAAATCCATTCTTCTCATTATAAAAAAAGTAGGCTGCTGATTTATGGTAAATTAAATTCTTTGGCGGTTGTTTTCTCTATTCCATACACCCATTATTTTCAGTTTTGCTGCTTAAAACGTTGTTAATTATGATTTTGGTGTGGTTAGAGAATTTTTAAAAAGATTTTCAGCACTTTAAGAAAAATATTAGCTAAAGAAGAACACCAATAACATCTACCACAACCAGGTTAATTAGAAGAACATTTGTCTATAGATTCTGTGGGAGAATAATATGTGTCCTGTTTAATAGTTAATACAGGCAACTTTAACCTTAAACAACCATAAAATAGTTTAAATTATGAGGCAAGCTTTAAATAAGTGATTTTTTTTTTGTTTTTAGAAAATTGAAATCTTTTTAGAGAGTTAATTATGCTGCTATCTCATTTACTACACTTAAACAAGAATTAGTATATATTTTCTCAACTTTCCAATTCTCTTAAAAATCTTTCATATAATAATCCTTAAAAAATACAAAGACTTGATTTTAATTATAGATTTTTTGCTTAGAGGCGTTTATGTGTGTATGTCGAAGACCATAAACAAGATGACGGCGAGGATCTTTTGTGCAGCCCATTATCCTGCCCGGTGCATGCAGAGAAAGAAAGAGTTTTAATATGGTCACCTCAAACAAAAGTATTTTTAAGGAACATTTTAAACATATTATGTTTAATTTTTGCATATTATTATCAGTGGAAACCATATTATGGTTAAATAAGTCTCCATCAAGAAGCCACAAACATATTATGGTTGCTTATAAACATGTTATGATAAAATATGACAAAAATTTGTTCTTAAATTAACAATAATATTTTCATCTTTTCCAAGAGCAACGTACTATGGTTAAAAAACAACCATGCTATTATAAGTGTTAAACATATTTGAGTTATTATTTACCACAACATGTTCGGAGGCAGCCATAATATGGTTGTGGGTTCTTGATGGAGGCCTAATTTAACCATAATAGGCTTGTGGGGGACAATAATATGGTTAAATTAAGTTAATTAAAAACAGTTTTGCTAGAGTTGACCATATTTAAACATGGTTTTTCTCTTAGTGAAAAGATCATACATTTCAGTTTTTTTTATATTCATTTTTATTTGTACAAACTATAGGGACAAAATACATTTATTTTATAAAAAAATTCGGTTTTTCACAAAAGTTAATTTTTTTTAAAACAAAATTTAAAAAAGTAAATTTTATCGCCAAAAGCTCACCATTTTTTTACTTTGAGCCAACATTCTGAAAATGCCCTACTAATGCAATGCATTGTGTTGGTATTAGAGAAAATTGGTTAAGAGGAGAAGGAAAGTGAGAGTTTTTGTGGATATTTAATTTAAATTTCTCCTGACTGGAAAGACTTTTGCCGGGAGTCTATTCAGCATATGACTAGCTCGAGCCAGAAACGTATTTTCTCTGTAATGCGTTGTGGATTATTGGACAGTCGACTACGAACGGATGTGATCTGCTGGAAAGGCGAGTACTTCAGGCATGCTCCCGCGTTTCAGGGATAAGTTCGTCCATCTCAGCTGAACACTTAGCGTGGTTATATCAAGAGAACCATGAAGCACAACCCACATTCCGTCGGTGCTCTAATGAGGCAATAGAGCTGGATACCCAACTGTCATCGATGAGCTTCAACGCACTCCTTTGCACCCACTCCAGAAGCTTTTAGATAGACCTTGGAGCACCTGTCCAAATACGTATTTCATTATCGACCGGATATAGGCGTAATAAATAGTGAATAGATCAGACGGAGTGAAGTATTTCTTGCACCGTTTTAAGAAACCAAAACACTTGAATGCTTCTTTCCACACTTGAAAAATATATTGGTTCCAACGAACATCACATTGAATTTTCATGCCTTGAACATCAAGAGTGTCTGACTCCTGAATATGTATTCCCCCCATGGATACAGGTAACGCTGACCCAACGAACATCACATTGAATTTTCATGCCTTGAACATCAAGAGTGTCTGACTCCTGAATAGGTATTCCCCCCATGGATACAGGTAACGCTGACCCAACAAGACGTCTGTGGGTCAACATACAACATTCGCTCTTACGAGCATTAAAATCTACCTTTTTCGCAAGACTCCAGTCGGACATTGTCGTTAGGTCATGGCTGAATATGGGTTTCATATTCTGCCTCATAGTTTCAACCTCAGAAAAGCTTGGTCTATGATTCAAGGAAAATGAATGACAAATGCTGCTATCATCTGCAAAAAAATAGAGAGGATTGGTAGTTAAACCTAGTATATCGTTAAGAAAAATAAGAAAAAGTGTAGAAGAAAGAACAGAGCCTTGCGGTACCCTGATTTCAAATGAAACTCCTCCATTGAGAACCGATCTATAACAACACGTATAGAGCGGTCCTGGAGAAAGCTCGATATAAATCGAGAGATATCGCTTCCGACACAAAACGCAATAAACGTGTGCAAGGTGCCACACATGATCAAATACTTTGGAAATATCTTGATCTTGGGTTTTTTATTAAACTTTTGTTTCACAAGAATTACAATTTTTCGAAACATATTTTTTAAGCCGATAACAAGAATTTTAATATAAAAAAATTCAATTTACGAAATTGACATTTATACCCACACTAAAATATTGGACCTCGACCCACCTAGTAATATACAGATCGAGTCACTTTCTAGCTATCCGTCCGTCCGTCCGTCCGGCTTGCTAACTAGTTATCTGTCCATGTAGCTTGTGCCTAAATTTGGTCCAAACTTATTTTATTGCAATCTAAATTTGCTTATTAAATTGTTTTTGAATCGGTTCGTTCTTAACTATGACTCCCATAAAATGTTGGTATTGTCAATTAAATTTGCGACAATAAATTTTACTGTAGCTTCTATCTCATAACAAAATGTTCCTAAAATCACTTAAAGTTATTTGTCTTTAGAAAAAAATATCTAAATTATAATTGGCACTGAAGGGTCCATGATTAGCCCTGAGTTCCAAAAAGCGTACATTTTCGAAATTTGTCTTTACATACATACTGTTGTGGAGGGTATTATAAGGTCGGGCTTGCCCGCTATACTTTCTTACTTGTTTTAGTTAGTTTTTATTTATTATATAGCATTTAGTTCTTTTATCCCAAAAAGGACTATTTTTCAAACAATTCGATATAATTTTGAAATCCGATTCGATACAATTTTGAAATCTGAATTTGCTCTTTTTGAAAAGGAATGTGTCTCTCAAATTTCCTAAAAGCAAATGCTTTAGACAAAAAAACGCAAATCATTTTCCCTTTAATTCTTTATTTGATATTATAAATTTTTTTTATATTTATTTCAACATACATTATAGATGTACATTAGGGTGTCCCAAAATTTTTTGTTGTAAGAGGCTCAAGCATAATTTGAAAGCTTATAGGGTAAAGTATTTTTGATTTTTTTTTTTATAAAAATAGTGTAACTCGGAAACTGTAGGACAAAATTACATTTTTGTTTTCCTTAATTGTTTAGAACTTATCGGTTTTCAAAATCGCGTCCCTAGTTTTAATACCTTTCATATAAATTTGAAAAGTAATAAACTGTTATTTACAGAATTTGTTAAAAAATTACGAAAAATTTTAATTAAGGGTATCTAAATGAGTACACTCATCACCAAAACATATAATTTTTTCACACAGGAATAAAGCTTAGATACTTTTCTTTAAAACTGTTTCCTCAAAAGTGAAGAAACTCGTGGTATTAACCAAGTTATGAGTAAAGTTAAATAAATGGCCGAAAACTCCGTTTTTTTAGGAAAACTCCATTTGCGCGACCTCTAAACCTATTCCGAAAATTCTAAAAAAAAAAAATTAAAAAAACTACACCCTATAAGCTTTTAAATTTTAGTTGAGCACCTATGAAAATCACAAAAAAAAAAATTTTTGGGACACCCAGCCGCCCAGCTGATCCTTTTTTATATACGACCTTAGTTTTTTCTCTAAATGCCAAAAATCCATATAAAAGAAATTGACAACCAGAATAACTCTCTCGGATGCATATACATATGAACCTCATGAATGTACCTTGACATGTCGATTATTTTCCCATAAAAATTTTACACCATTCTTTCCACAAAAATCTTTTAATCCTTTTTTCGCCATTTTTACACACTTTTACACACATGCTTGCGGTTTTTCGTAATATTCTGGGTTGCTACTTCAGCTTAATCTACGTTGGCTATGTAAACAAAACAACACCTCCAAGACAGCCTCTTTTAAATCTTAATGGAGAAGAACTGAAGTCCTAATACAGACTCCTTAATACTCCTAGGAGTTCTTAAAGGAAGAGGAATAAGAAAAAATTAAATTGTGGAAACAATTTAAAACATTGATTAATAAAACCTCACACGACTTTTTTTTTATAAAGAAAAATAAAAAAAATAAAAAATAATGAACATAAAAGTAGAGAAGATCATGCTAAGATGATAAGAAATTTACAGCAACTATTTTCAAACAGGAAACCCCAGCATAGTTGAATTCAGTCTAAAGGAAAGAAAGAAAAAGAGAAAAAAACATTACCGAGTTAAAAAGACAGACAACAACAAGAGCTAATCTTTCAATTAGAGACAATTTGTCAAATCGCTTAAAGCATTTTAAACAACCAGAAGAGCAACAGCAGACTAGACATTTTATTTTCTTCCTATTTGTGAATAAAAAAGAAAAGAAATAAGAGCAGGGTGCAGCTTGGCAAAATAACGCACTTGCTTTACAATCTTTGTGTTAGGAAATTTTAAACCTTGTTTCGATTCTTCTTGCTCCCAACTTTACTCTTTCCCTGCGTCTTTTCTTAAGCTTATTCTTTTGTAACATTTTATAAAACCCAACGCGTTCAATCAAAGTCCATTTATAGGCGTCGTATTACAAGCACCAACTAATCGAAATCATTTATCAACTCAATGGTGGCGGTGTTGATGGCATATATTTATATGTGGATGCATAGAAGAAACCTTCCTTTACTTTTCCTGAAGATTTAACGAACTTGTATGGCATCGAAAATATTGAGTAATGCAAGATAATGCTTTATATTTAAGCTAACAATATGTCTCACAACATTTTTTTTAACACTTTTTTTATAATGAAATTTTAAACTGAATAGAGAAAATGCAACAGGTAGAACGAATTTGCAATGCCCTGCACAAGACAAAATAATAATCAAATTAAACTATCTGAAATTTTGTTTAAAATATAGAAAAGAGCCTTAAACGACCAAAAGTAAGGATAGAGTTGGTACAGAGTTTGCAAAGAGCTATAGTGGAGTTAGAGTAGAGTGCGAAAAGAGTTAGAGTAGAGTTAGAGGGCAGTTAGAATAGAGTTCAAGTAGAGTTAGAGTAACGTTAGAATAGAGTTAGAGTAGAGTTGGAGTAGAGTTAGGGTAGACTTATAGTAGAACTAGAGTAGAGTTAGAGTAGAGTTAGAGTGGAGTTAGAATAGAGTTCGAGTAGAGTTAGAGTAATGTTAGATTAGAGTTAGAGTAGGGTTGGAGTAGAGTAGGGTTGGAGTAGAGTAGAGTTGGGGTAGAGTAAGAGTAGAGTTAGAGTAGAGTTAGAGTAGAGTTAGAGTAGAGTTAGAGTAGAGTTAGAGTAGAGTTAGAGTAGAGTTAGAGTGGAGTTAGAGTAGAGTTAGAGTAGAGTTAGAGTAGATTTAGAGTAGAGTTAGAGTGGAGTTAGAGTAGAGTTAGAGTTAGAGTAGAGTTAGAGAAGAGTTAGAGTAGAGTTAGAGTGGAGTTAGGGTAGAGTTAAAGTACAGCTAGAGTAGAGTTAGAATATGGGTAGAGTAAAGGTAATATAATAGTAGAGTTGCAGTAGAGTTAGATAACCATTTATGCAATTTTGATGCAGCGTTAAATTTTATGAAATTTTTGTACAAAACCCTAATACATGTAAAGTAGTTAAAAGGCAATAAATTGTTTTAACTAAAATAAAGTCTCTGGCCAACTAATAAATCGTAAGTATCCGTTAAAACTGTTCAATAATATGTCAAAAAAGCATATAGGAAACACTAGCAACGCATTTCAACATTGCTCAATGAAACTCTTTAATACTAGTTGTAGTGGCTGTTGTTGTTGCACATGGATATAAAGCAATCAGCACCTATTGTATAACATTTCGGGTGACGACGACATTTACATACTTACAAACACCACACAAATGCTTACATAACAAAGAGATCTTTTCATAACACAACACTCCTCTGGATCTAAATTTTCCAATCTGAAAAATTACTTCACACATTTGGTATCTTTGAATAAAGTGTGTTATGGTATTTTATTTTATAGTGAAATGATTAATTGGAAAATTATCATGCAGGCTTTAGTGTCGTTAGTGTCGGTTATTATCCTACTCTATATATACATATTTGTAAGAAAATGTAATCGATAGCTAAAAACCTAAGGAATGAAAGAAGAACGAGAAATAGTAAAAAATGGTAATGAAAAGTGTATTGTTGTGTATTCTGTTATGGATGATTGTGTTTAAGACCGAGTGTTTAATATGAGGGAGAGGCTACATCTACAATCAAGTAATAAAGTTATTAATGTAAGAAAAACAGTGTGAGTTTGCTGTAGTCATATGATGAAATTATATTTTAATAAGATTTTTATTTTAATCAAGCATCAAGAATAGACAAAAGTAGACAAGAAATAATGGCTTTAATGTGTTCTAAACTGATAACTAATCAGAGGCAATTAGTCACTGTGTGTTACTAGAAGGAATATTATCAATTAGTTTAAACGGTTGAATTGAAGCTACAACCAAAGATATTAGTAATTTGTTGTTTTCGAAGTAAAGTTGAACTAGAATAAAATAGCGTTAGTAAAGAGCCAAGGTAAGTAAGAGAAGAGTAAAATCAGAGTAATAGTTAGATAAGGGCAATAGTAAGTTTATACAATAATACATTAAATAAATAAAATACTGAGAATAGAGTATAAGTAGTGTCAGAGCAGAGTTAGATTAGAGTAGATTTAGAGTAGAGCTAGAGAAAAGTTAGAGTAGAGTTAGAGTAGAGTTAGAGTAGAGTTAGAGTAGAGTTAGAGTAGAGTTAGAGTAGAGTTAGAGTAGAGTTAGAGTAGAGTTAGAGTAGAGTTAGAGTAGAGTTAGAGTAGAGTTAGAGTAGAGTTAGAGTAGAGTTAGAGTAGAGTTAGAGTAGAGTTAGAGTAGAGTTAGAGTAGAGTTAGAGTAGAGTTAGAGTAGAGTTAGAGTAGAGTTAGAGTAGAGTTAGAGTAGAGTTAGAGTAGAGTTAGAGTAGAGTTAGAGTAGAGTTAGAGTAGAGTTAGAGTAGAGTTAGAGTAGAGTAGAGTTAGAGTAGAGTTAGAGTAGAGTTAGAGTAGAGTTAGAGTAGAGTTAGAGTAGAGTTAGAGTAGAGTTAGAGTAGAGTTAGAGTAGAGTTAGAGTAGAGTTAGAGTAGAGTTAAAGTAGAGTTAGAGTAGAGTTAGAGTAGAGTTAGAGTATAGTTAGTGTTGAGTAAGAGTAGGGTTAGAGTTAGATTAGAGTAGAGGTAGAGTAGAGTTAGAGTAGAGTTAGAGTAGAGTTAGAGTAGAGTTAGAGTAGAGTAGAGTAGAGTTAGAGTAGAGTAGAGTTAGAGTAAAGTTAGAGTAGAGTTAGAGTAGAGTTAGAGTAGAGTTAGAGTAGAGTTAGAGTAGAGTTAGGGTATAGTAAGTGTAGAGTTAGAGTAGAGTCAGAGTAGAGTTAGAGCAGAGTTAGAGTAGAGTTAGAGTAGAGTTAGAGTAGAGTTAGAGCAGAGTTAGAGTAGAGTTAGAGTAGAGCTAGAGTAGAGTTAGAGTAGACTTAGAGTAGAATAGAGTTAGAGTAGAGTAGAGTAGAGTAGAGTAGAGTAGAGTAGAGTAGAGTAGAGTAGAGTAGAGTAGAGTAGAGTAGAGTAGAGTAGAGTAGAGTAGAGTAGAGTAGAGTAGAGTAGAGTAGAGTTAGAGTAGAGTTAGAGTAGAGTTAGAGTAGAGTAGAGTAGAGTAGAGTAGAGTAGAGTAGAGTAGAGTAGAGTTAGAGTAGAGTTAGAGTAGAGTTAGAGTAGAGCTAGAGTAGAGTTAGAGTAGAGTTACAGTAGAGTTAGAGTAGAGTTAGAGTAGAGTTAGAGTAGAGTAAGAGTAGAGCTAGAGTAGAGTTAGAGTAGAGTTAGAGTAGAGTTAGAGTAGAGTTAGAGTAGAGTTAGAGTTAGAGTAGAGTTAGAGTAGAGTTAGAGTAGAGTTAGAGTAGAGTTAGAGTAGAGTTAGAGTAGAGTTAGAGTAGAGTTAGAGTAGAGTTAGAGTAGAGTTAGAGTAGAGTTAGAGTTAGAGTAGAGTTAGAGTAGAGTTAGAGTAGAGTTAGAGTAGAGTTAGAGTAGAGTTAGAGTAGAGTTAGAGTAGAGTTAGAGTAGAGTTAGAGTAGAGTTAGAGTAGAGTTAGAGTAGAGTTAGAGTAGAGTTAGAGTAGAGTTAGAGTAGAGTTAGAGTAGAGTTAGAGTAGAGTTAGAGTAGAGTTAGAGTAGAGTTAGAGTAGAGTTAGAGTAGAGTTAGAGTAGAGTTAGAGTAGAGTTAGAGTAGAGTTAGAGTAGAGTTAGAGTAGAGTTAGAGTAGAGTTAGAGTAGAGTTAGAGTAGAGTTAGAGTAGAGTTAGAGTAGAGTTAGAGTAGAGTTAGAGTAGAGTTAGAGTAGAGTTAGAGTAGAGTTAGAGTAGAGTTAGAGTAGAGTTAGAGTAGAGTTAGAGTAGAGTTAGAGTAGAGTTAGAGTAGAGTTAGAGTAGAGTTAGAGTAGAGTTAGAGTAGAGTTAGAGTAGAGTTAGAGTAGAGTTAGAGTAGAGTTAGAGTAGAGTTAGAGTAGAGTTAGAGTAGAGTTGGAGTAGAGTTAGAGTATAGTTAGAGTAGAGTTAGAGTAGAGCTAGAGTAGAGTTAGAGTAGAGTTAGAGCGGAGTTAGAGTAGAGCTAGAGTAGGGTTAGAGTAGAGTTAGAGCGGAGTTAGAGTAGATTTAAAACAGCTCGGATAGAGTTGGCAAAAACGTTGAGTAAGAGAAGTGTTATGGTTACGTTATTTAAGATTAAAAGTTAAGGCTTCGTATGATTAAATAGAAGTCGGGTATAGATTTTTCATAATTACAATTTATTTATATTTTTTTGTATACTCTGCTTCGTTTTGCTTGCCAAAAGTTTTAACTTTTATTTCATTAGATGTATAAGTTAACTTTTTAAGTAAAGTTAATATTTTAACATCATGCATTGCCTATTGGACTTAAATACCGATACAATTTAATAAAATTGCCTTTATCCAAATTTTCGTTAAATTTTTCTTTATTTGGCAGTAAAGTTTGCTAAATTTTGACGATTCAAATGTAGATTTGTTATATTGATTTATGTTATATTAGAATATTAGAACAATTTTTAAATTTTTACATAAGGCTTTATTTCTTGAACCAAATCCAAGTTTTAAAATGGTTTTAAAAATAATAATTTTAAGTTCTTTAAAAAAAAAAAAAAAAATATTATTAATAATAAAATAAAATTATTGTTTTTGACCGGTTTTTAGCTCAAAGAAAAGTTGTTTCTTGTTATGTCACTTTTCCCATATCAGGTTTGTGTCTTAAATCTATTGTTTCTCTTTGTATAACTTAAAGCGTCCGACTGTGTGAGTGTGTGTTTTTGTTTCAAGTACTCATTTAAATAATTCCTTAAATTGACATTATTAATCAAGTGTTATTAATTTTGCATTTAAACATGACAAAAATAAAATTAAGTCTTTTATTTTCAACTACATACATTCATACAAAAACTTAAACAAATGACTTCATTATGAAACCAGAAACTGAGTCGAAACAAATATAAATTTTATATAAAATTTCATACAGATGTGGAATCTAGAGTCGAAAAGGGTGTAAGTGTCTGCGTTTGTGCTTTAAGGTGAACATGTGTATGTGCAACAGTTCCAATTTAGGCGACAAATATAAATCCAAATGGAAATTAAGGCATATAGATAACAGCCAAGAGCAACAACAAATATAAAAGCAACACCATCATCACGACATACGATGAGAATACTGGCCAAGAGACATTGTGAATGTTTTAAATTTAAATTAATGATAAGTAATTTGTTAAAGACAAAATACGATCTGTATGTACCAGCAGCCAAGCCAAGAGACATACATGCCAGCCAATTCGTGCCACCACCTCAGTTCAAGCTTAGCACACTTGAATACAAAAATTTTAAATTTGTTGTGTCGTAAGAGGAGTTTTGATAACCACTAAAAGGAGAGAAAAATTTAATTAAGTTGTCATACAAAACATACTAAAAACAATAACAACAAATTAACAATATTATTAAGAATTAAAAGGGGGAATTTTCAAAAAAGTAAAACAATTCTCTTTTTTTCTTACAAAAAAAAAAAAAAAAAAAAAAAAATTCTTTGAATTTTATTTGTTCCACAGAATTATTTTTTAGTGTATAATTTTTTATATTTACTTAATTCTCTTCTTGCTCTGCTTGTAAGCATTTTGTGCCAAATTTGTTTTGATAAATGGATTTTAATTTTGCTTATATTTCGCTTGATTTTAGTTCATGATAAAATTTATTTAAATTTTTGTGGCTGCTCTTTAGCTGTTGCGAACTTATATAAATTTTCTTTGTATTTTGGTGTTTTCTGTTGTTAAATGCTTGTTTTTGGCCTTTTTAATTGCCTTCTTTATTTATTGTTACGTATTAATTGTTAATGTTAAACATAATTTGTTAAAAAATAAACAGTTGGGTTTTAATCTGACTTAAGGAAGATGACATTGATTTACTTCCGTTAAACGTTAAACTTAAATGGTTTGGCAAAAAAGAAATCATTTGCAAAATTTTTAGAAATTTGTTTTATCATCTGAAATTTGAAAATTAAGTGCTAGTTAACAAGTAATAGTATTTTTAAAACTTCCTGTCTTTGCAAAATGTTAGATATTTTTTCTCGAATAAAACAGATAGATAAATGGTAAATATGGTGAAACCATTTTAACATTAAGATTAAAATTTTATTATTACAAAAATATGTAAAGCCGAATCTGCGCTACCATAACTATACTCTAACTCTACTCTAGCAATACTCAAACTCTACTCGAACTCTTCTCTAACTCTACTCAAACTCTACCTTAACTCTACTCTAACTGTAACTCTATTCGTACTCTTCTCTAACTCTACTCTAACTCTAACTCTACTCTAACTCTACTCTAACTCTACTCTAACTCTACTCTAACTCTACTCTAACTCTACTCTAACTCTACTCTAACTCTACTCTAACTCTACTCTAACTCTACTCTAACTCTACTCTAACTCTACTCTAACTCTACTCTACTCTAACTCTACTCTAACTCTACTCTAACTCTACTCTAACTCTTCTCTAACTCTACTCTAACTCTACTCTAACTTTACTCTAACTCTACTCTAACTCTACTCTAACTCTACTCTAACTCTACTCTAACTCTACTCTAACTCTACTCTAACTCTACTCTAACTCTACTCTAACTCTACTCTAACTCTACTCTAACTCTACTCTAACTCTACTCTAACTCTATTCTTACTCTACTCTAACTCTACTCTAACTCTACTCTAACTCTACTCTAACTCTACTCTAACTCTACTCTAACTCTACTCTAACTCTACTCTAACTCTACTCTAACTCTACTCTAACTCTACTCTAACTCTACTCTAACTCTACTCTAACTCTACTCTAACTCTACTCTAACTCTACTCTAACTCTACTCTAACTCTAGTCTAACTCTACTCTAACTCTACTCTAACTCTACTCTAACTCTACTCTAACTCTAACTCTACTCTAACTCTACTCTAACTCTACTCTAACTCTACTCTAACTCTACTCTAACTCGACTCTAACTTCTCTAACTCTACTCTTAACAGTGTTCGAAAATAAACTGAACATTATTTAGCGTTCGGCTCACACTCCCAAGAACGATATCTATTTTTTAGTGATTGTGTAGACGAACACAACCCTGAATACCGTTCGTAACTATTTTCAAGAAAGAGCCGAACATTATGTATATAGTGTTCTGTTCTTCGTTACAAAACAGAATAATTGTAGTGATACTGTAGACAAACATTATATATTAATGTTCTCTAATGTTTCTTTTTTTACATTGATAAACAAATGAACAAACAACAAATTTTAGCAACGACCGCACTACGAACGGCTTTTGTGTGTATTGTGTATGTATGTGTTTTGTTTGTGTAAAAATATTTTGCTAGCTTTTTGTTTTTTTTTCGTATGTGCTTTTAGATTTTGTAAAAAATTTTTGGTTTTTTTACCAGCCAAAAGGGACGAACATTATTGAGCCGAACCAAACACAATGAAGTTTGTGATTAACAAAAAAAAAAAAACCGAACGGAATTAAATGTTCTAATCTTTTTGTTAAGTTGGATAAGAACAGTATTTTTTTTGTGTTCGAAAGATGACAAACAAGGAAACGTGTTTTTTTTAAATGATTTTCTAAACAAACACTATTAGCGTTTGTGTTTTCGACAAATCTACCGAACCGAACACTAAGGAACGATACTTAGTGTTTATTTGCGAACACTGACTCTAACTCTACTCTTACTTCATTCTTGGTTTGCCTTTGAGAACCTCTTTGATGTATCTGGCATGAAGCTCGAATTTCGTTAAAATTTCGGACGGTGGGAAAGTTTTAGCGAAATTTCCGCGATTTTGTCCGGAATTAAAAAAGTTTGGGAAATTAGAAATAATAATCACAACATTTAACCCATAATGAATTTTACTGCAAAAATGTGTTAAAAATGCCATAAGGCCCGACACCACTTTAACCTGCATAAACATCTTCGCTCTACCTCAAATAAATTATTTACATATTTTAAGCTTTTAGCCTTTCGAACAATATCTTAATATTCAAATTTATAACAATATAAACAAATTGAGGTTACAACACATGTTTACAATATTTTCGATAATAACAATAAATATTTGTTATTGGTTTAAGAATTCATACTAAATAAACTACCTGTACCAAGGCTCTGTAGAACATAAAAAAAGCTAACCAGCCATCGTTAGACTTTGCATACCACATCCGCACCATTCTGGTTCAGAATGTTCTGCAATCTCATTATCATTTAAAATAATGTAAAAATTGTACTATAAAAAGAATATTTTCTTTATTTATTCTTTTTTTCAAACAATAAATTTCAATATTATGAATGAAAAACTGAATGCTGCAGAAGATCAACGAGGAAAAAATACTAAATTTGTCCACTTGGCAAAGTGTGGTATTGCGAATGTTTTACAAAATATGAGTGCTAAATAAAATGATGCTGTAATAAAAAAATTTAATGCAAAAAAAAAAAGTTTAATAAAATTTTATGATAATTGTTGTGGAGCCTAATAAATGTAACGATTACAGTGATCATGGTTGGTATTATAAATTTGCAGATAAAGTAAATGGGTTTTGTTGGGGTACGTTTTGGTTTTTTTTTTTTTTTTTGGATAATATTAATTTTATGGAGCCTGGTAATGTAAAGTGGAAAAGGGTTAGGTGATAAATGAATTTAGTTTTTTAAAACGAAAAAAAAAAAAAAAAATATTGCACTAAATGTTTGCCTTTAGTGTTTAATTTTAGCGATTATGGATGTGAATATGTATAAGAATAATGTCTTAAATTATAAACGATTGTCCTACAAACTAAAAAATGGCAGAGTGTAATAAGGCAACATTTTTGTTAAACCCTTTTCGAAATTATAATTGGAAGCGAATCACATAAAATTTGGCTTAGATTTTGTTCTGTGTAGACTACAGTCTGTTTGACGTTAACTCATTGCACTGATTCGCACCCAAGAATATACGATAGCACTTGACTTCAGGTGATAACGAAAACTTTTTTTAATTTAAATTTTTTCGTTGGATGCTTCGATATCACTGGCATTCTCGAAAATATTGGATAAAAACTGTTGACCGTGAGGTTCAATATTTTTTTTGTCATTTAAGAATATATAATAATTGTTGGGCTTACTTATTATATCCTTCACCACATCATAACTGTCTTGCGACCTAGCTTCACTGTAGATCTTAACCACATGGTGTGTTAGTATCAAGCACTTGCAAAATTTTCCCTTTGTGAGTGAAGGATCATTTGTACACACAGGTAGCAATTCGATTGAATAATCCACCGAAATTAAACACCCACCGCTTGCTTAGAAGCCGGAGCTATCTAACCTCCACTGCTATTCATAATCTCAGCAGTTTCCGTTAGATAACAACAGCATCTAGGGATCCCTTCACGAACCGAACTTGGACGCAGGGAAATATCAGTCCCCCTGCTGGACGTCACTCTGCCTCTGACTTTGGGTTTAAACCACAACCACTACGTGCTCTCCGACGGTATATTTTCAAAGAAAGGCAAGGCTTCCGTAAAAACAAAACAGGAAACATTTCTCGCAAGAACTATACTAACGGATACCTCACCAATAGTCAGACCGGTGCCGTGTTATCGTAGGCGACTGACACCCGTAGCGCCTCAGTTAAGCACTAAGGTACAACTAAGAACCCAATGACGTCCATTGTACCGCAAAGAGCTCTGTCTGTTTGGTGCAATCTAGGTTGCATTCATCTGTTCTAAATAGTATGAGATTCCGATGAATGACAGTACAACCTGCTTGGTTAATAAATTAACCAAGCCAATTTTCCGCAGTGGATGTTACAGCAAGAGGCCTGACTCTTCAAGATGATTTTACCGGGGGAAAAATCCTTCAACTCACGTGGAGTTTGTTATTACGTTTGCAATTTATACAATATCGATTAAAGACCCTGTAAAGTATAGCTATTCTGGGTCCTTATGAGGAGAAAAGTTTATTTAACGATGTCCGTCTGTCCTTGTGTCCGTTGAAATAGGGTTTTCGAAGACCCGAGATATAATGGGGACTGAATGGTTATATGTTTATATCATATATGTTCCGTAATTGGCTGATAAAATTCAGCCTGATCGGTCGTTCCGAGATATGATAAAAAAAACCACGATTGCCTTTAATTTTACCCAAAAGGCCCTTGATGTTGTTTCTTCATTTTATTTTTTAGTTAAAATTCGGGCGAGATTGAACAAGTGGGTGTGGCACTTCTCACACAAAGACATTAAAGATTTCTGTATATCTGGAGAACGGCAGGAGCCAATGTTTACAAATTAGGTACAAGCATATTGGTTATCAATACACAACATCCGACAAAATTCGGGCGAGAATAAACAAGTGGGCGTGGCACTTCTTATACAAAGATATTAAAGATTTCTGTAGAACGTCAGGAGCCAATGTTTGCGAATTAGTCACAAACATCTTGGTTAACAATACACAATATCTGACAAAATTCGGGCGAGAATGAACAAGTGGGCGTGGCACTTTTTATACAAAGACATTCAAGATTTCAGTATTTCTGGAAACCGGCGGGAGCCAATGTTTGCGAATTAATCACAAACATCTTGATTATCAATATACAACATCCGACAAAATTCGGGCGAAATTGAACAAGTGGGCGTAGCACTTCTTATACAAAGACATTAAAGATATTTGTATTTCTGGAGAACGTCAGGAGCCAATGTTTGCGAATTAGTCACAAACATCTTGGTTAACAATACACAATATCTGACAAAATTCGGGCGAGAATGAACAAGTGGGCGTGGCACTTTTTATACAAAGACATTAAAGATTTCAGTATTTCTGGAGACCGGCAGGAGCCAATGTTTGCGAATTAATCACAAACATCTTGATTATCAATATACAACATCCGACAAAATTCGGGCGAAATTGAACAAGTGGGCGTAGCACTTCTTATACAAAGACATTAAAGATTTTTGTATTTCTGGAGAACGTCAGGAGCCAATGTTTGCGAATTAGTCACAAACATCTTGGTTAACAATACACAATATCTGACAAAATTCGGGCGAGAATGAACAAGTGGGCGTGGCACGATTTTTGTTTATTTTCTATTGCGGTTTTTTTTGAGTTGAGTTGTGATATTTGACATTTTATCAAAGTTATTTTGTGGACAGATTTATCTGGCTTTTTATGGCAATTTATCGATTGAAAAAAAATGTGCTATAATGTTTTACACCAAGAAAAAAAAAAATGTTGCTTATTTTACAAAAAAATAGTGCGAAACCACAAAATTTTTTGCGAATAAAGTACAAAATGTTGGAGTTAATTAAAAAATAATTTTTTTTAATTTCGTAAAATGTAAAATGGGTTTTTTCGGTTTATGTGTGTTTATGACCCTTCATAATTAAAATCATAACAAGACATGTTGATAGGAGCATAATAAAAATGTTGCTACTATATTAATTTTTTTAAGGTAGACTCGAAGTCGAAAGAAAGTTTCTATTAAAATTATATTTTTTTCTTTTTAAACGCTTAACCCCAGGCGATGCTAAAAAAAACTTAAAAAAGTTTAAACAAAATTTGTATACAACTCTCGCACAGACTGGAAGTGAAATTTTAGCTTAATATTTTGGGGCTTTGTAAAGTAAAGTACCAAAAATAAATTTACGAATGATCTATTGGTTGTAAGTATATTTTAATTAATTTAAATCAAGTATCAAACTAATCTTTGGGAATACGAAATTTTTAATTATCAAGATTTTGCTTGTCGTGCTTAGTTCCCAATTTTTGTTCTTGATAAAAACACTGAAATTTATTATTGATGGGATAAGCTTTTTCTATGCGCATTTCACTGGTTGCTTAGGCCAGATCATCAGGAAACTTCATCCAAGGATTTTAGAAAACTAAAGATATTATACAAATAAAACTGTTAAGCGAATAAGAATTATAAACCCCAGTTTTACTTAAACAAAAACAACAACAATACACAGTGAGTTTATCTTTTCTTACATTCCCCGCTACAATTATAATTCTTATTCGCTTTAACTTTAAATAAAATTTACAAATAAAATTTCCATATTTCCAAATCTCTTATGATTTCTCATCAGAATTAATTTGTGTCAGATCAAATTATAAAAAAAGAGAGGCAACATGTAATTTAAAATTTAAAAATGATAATAACAAGCAAATTTCAAGCCACTAGTACTACTGGTTAAAAGATTGATGTTTGACTGTTGGCTGGCGGGCACCGCACCGCTGTGGTGCAGTGGTTAGAACTCAAAGATTTTCTGAGCATATAATGTCGTAATTCTTGAAACATGTAAAAATCTACCCGGGTTCAAATCTCAGCTCAGCCAGAAAAATTATCAATAAATTTTAATAAAAATTCTAAGTTGTAAAATTGCTTTCTCAATGAAAATAATTTAATGAAAATTAAATTTGATGAACTCAAGCTTAATTATAGAATACCAAAAATTAAAAGAGATTAATGTTAAAATAATTTTCAAGACATTTTACGTTGTATGTTTCCTCAACAAGGTTTTAAATTTCAGCGAAAAATTCCTCTACTTCTTTACACCATTAAATTTGACTTAAGCTTAATTTAAGTTAAAGGCAACTTTAAAAGTACAAATGGTTAAAGTTTCAATGAATTTGTACGATTTTTCAATAAAATTTCGAATAATAACTTAAGTTTACTTCCGATCTATGACTTTTGGTGTATTTAGGAGTAAAAACTTAAAAAAAAAACTATAATCACTGAGAAGTGGTGTTTATATTAGAATGGAAGTAAATTTCCAAAAATCACCTTTAAATTTAAAAACTGCTCTTTTACAAAACCAAAAAAGTAGACTTAAGCTCTGCTTTCTTAATACCGCAGGTTTGTTGTTTAAGTTTTTAAACTTTTGTTAAGTATTATCGTTGCTACCTGCCGTGTTGGCGTAATCCCACGGTGCTTAAAATGCTGGATGTTCTCAATGTGAATGGAGCAGTAATGTGTAGTCTTCCATTCACACATGTTACAATTTGACTGTAGGGATTTGGCAAAAAACATTGTACTCGCCCCTTGGTAAGGAGCTGGTGCCATCTGACCTCAAGGGTGATCCATCGGCATGCCAAACCTTCCGCAATGGGTAGAAGATCAGCTCTTTGTGCTGATTTTTTTAATCTTCCTTTTCGTCATTTTAGATTAAAATCAAATCCGATAGCCGTGAGTAGAAAAGATTAATATGGATACCAACCGCGTAGGCCTAACTCCGTGGTTGTCTGAAAAACAAAGCGTTACCAACCGTGCCCCTGAGTGTGGAAACAGCCAGCACACACAGACAGCAATTTCAGTGCATAACTTGGCAGAATTAGACACACATTTTTTTTAAGGAGCTGGAGGTAGCTACCCTATGCTTCTTTAGAAATATGCAGCAGCATGTGTTGAACAGCAAAAGCACCTAGGGAGATCCACACGCAAACCGGACTTTCCCTTAAGTGGTAAAAAATGAGCACTCGAGGCAGGTTTTTTAAGACTCCTTTCCCACGACTTTGGATCCAAGTCACAACTACTACGTGATCCCTGAAGGGGCATAGTCAGACCGTATCACCGATGGCATGTTTGGTTAGGTTCAATTGGGTCCTCTGCAAAACAGAGATATCGATTTCAGTACGGTGGCACCAAGCGAAATGTTTTATCTTTTGCGATCTCAAGAGTTGTGCCAATTTTAAACTCTGTAGAATTTTACGTCTGAATTTGTATAAGTTTCATCAAAACTCCTTGTTTTATTTTGTTTGGGAAACTACAGTTCTTGATGAAATGTGGTGGTTGCAGCCACGATTGCAGGTTTTTATGTCTTAGTTTGTGATGAATTTTATTACGATACCAAATTTTTGCCAAGAATTTGGGCAAAATTTTTTTTTTTTTTTTTGGATGCGGGCCTTAATTTTTTTTTAGTTGTTACAAACATCAGTATATACGAATAATACCCATCTTTTGGTGTTTGCTGGCTAAAATATAAAATTTTTATTTTATTATGCTCATATATCCTAAGCTTGTTAAGAAATTTAATGTTAAAATACATAAATTCTATTATTAAGCATTAAAATCAGAAAATAACTTCATGGAAAAAACGGCATTTAGTTTAAATGACAATCCATTTTAATAGCGATTCAAATAAACAGAACGAGGTAATATAAACAGGACTTAAATATAAACACTAAATAAAAAAATAATAAAATTTTAAATTGCATTAGAATTAATTTTATGAGTTTGAATAAGGAAATAAGCAAGAAAAGAAATGAAGTCTCTATGCAGAATTCAACAAGAGCTACTTTAACAACAACCAGATATTCAAAACGATTTTTTGAGGAAATGTTAAGCAAAAAGTTGTGTCTTTACAAAAAGCTTTCGTTTCAAAAGCTTTTTTTTAACGTTTTAAAGTAAAAACGAAGTCTTTATGATAAAGTAAAAAATCCAGCAGTATTTAGTTTTTTTAAGAGCTTAGATTGCACAACTTTTTTAAAAGCTCTAAGGCTTAAGCTCAAGATTTAAAACAATTTGAAATTGGAATTACCCGGTTTTAAATATTTTTTTTTTAATGGGAAATTCCAAGAAAATAAATTTATCTTTTAAAAAGCTTAGATTGCAAAACTTTTCTAAAAGCTTTAAAGCTTTGGCTCAAGATTTACAATAATTTTTAATTAGAATTTCACAGTTTTAAATGTTTTTCCTACAGCTTTTAAAATCCACAATTTAAGTGAAAGCTTAGAAAGCTCTAAAGCTTTAGAACAGGGACTACAAAATGCTTAGTTTAGGTTAATTTACTTATTTTTTTTATCTTATGAGACTTATCCCTTTATGAAACTAATTTATCTTTTCTTAAATGTAGTTTTTTGCAGCTTATCTTAATTCTTAAACCACAAAATGGAAATTAAGTTAAAACAACATGGCGCCAAACTATTTTTAATCTAAAGCAAAAATTAAAAATTAAAACTATTAAAGTTTGTTTTTATTAATATTTCTTAGAAGAATAACTTAAGCTAATAGCTTTTTGTAAGCATTGGTAAATCTCTAAAGGAATGGGTGGTATTCCTTTTTTTTCCTTTTTAATTGACTACAAATAGGCGCCAATTTTAATGGTACCTCTTTTAGGACTGATATTAATAAGAAAGCTATTAAATATAAATGTTTATTGCGAATAATAAATTCTAAAAATAGCAATAAGGAAGATAAAAATTACTATTTATGAATTTATTTAAATTATTAAGATTAAAATTGATTTAATTATTAAAGAGAAATTTTTAATAGCATAATTGGCGCCTTTTTATTAATAAAAAAAGGACTGGAAGTATAATTAACAGCAGCTTACTTCGCCCCAAAGAACATTGCAATTAAATTATTTTTATAGGTGAAACTTGGGCAGAAACTTAATTCTTAAGAAAATATTCTTAACTTCTTCTTCTATAGAAAAAATATATTCCAAACATATTTCTATAGAATAAACTTTTTCGTTAACTTATTTTTGTCACGAAAACTTATTTTAAGGAAAAAAAGCTTTGTGCCAAACTTATTTTAGGAGAAAAGTTTTTGTCCCAAACTTATTTAAATAGACAAAACGTTGTAACATAATTGATTGTATTGAAATAACTTTGTCCCAAACCTTTTTAAAGAAAAAAATCTGAGTCCGAAACTTATTTCCATAAAAAAGCCTTTGTCTCAAACTTATTTTGTATAAAAATCTTATTTTAAGGAAAAAAAACTTTGTCCCAAACTTATTTTAATTGTTGTCCCAAACTTATTTAAATAGACAAAACTTTGTCATATAATTGATTATATAGATATAACTTTGTCCGAAACCTTTTTTAAAGAAACAAATCTGAGTCCCAAGCTTATTTCCATAAAAAAACCTTTGTCTCGAAATTATTTTTTATAAAAATCTTTGTCCCAAATTAATTTACTTACAAAAAAATTTGTTCAATTCCTATTTCTCTAAGAAAAACTTTGTCCTAAAAATATTTTTATGTTTATGTATTTATGGGCCAAAGTGCAAATTTGTTCCGGTAGGAAAACCTACGTCCCAAACTTATTCTTATAGAAAAAAAACTTGATTACATACTTATTTGTATATAACAATTTCTTTCTAAGGAAAAAACTATATTCTAAATTTCTATCGCAACTATTCTCTCTTAAAAAATTATATCCCAAAATAATTTCATTAGTAAAAAATTATCCTTAATTTTTTTAAATTAATGATCCATATTTCCATAGATTTATTAAACAATTGTAAAGTGTTTGTTTTCAGAGCATCAAAATGCTTTGTTCGTAAAAGATTTTAAAAGCTTCTTCGAAAATAGCTTTTTATAAAGTGAATTTGAAAGATTTTGTATACAATTTTAGTGGAAAACTATTTCCAAATTTTGTTTTTTTATATAATTTTTTTGGAGCTTTTGTGAAAAAACTTTTCAAACATTTTTTAGACTCTTGAAAAACTTTTTCAGAAAAGCTCTTTAAGTCTACAGTAAAAATTTCAACTTAAAACATAAGGAAGTTTTTTTTCACAAAACTGTTGAAAAACTTTTTTTACGAAAGCTTTTTGCATCGGAAAACCTTTTTTCGCAAAAGTTTTTTTTTCTAAAAGCATAAACTTTTTTTTTAACAATAATAGAAGACCGCTTTTTTTGTATAATTTTTTTTGCAAAAGTTATTTTTCGAACATTTTTGTAGAATGCTTTCCCAATTTTTTTGAAAAGCTTTTGATATATTGTTTAGGCAAAGCTTTTTAAATATTTTTTTTCCAAACCTATCCTAAGCTTCAGGTCATATGAAACTTTCAAACAAACATTTTCTTACAAGCTTAACGGTCCAATATTTTTTTCAAATGTAACACTTTCAAGAAATTTTTAAACTTCTAGTTCATTTTTATATTCTAGATCTCCTTAGATAAATTGAATTTAGCTCAACAAAAATCAATTTTCTGTAAAATTTAGTTTATTATTTTCGTTTTGTTGCGCGATATATTGAAAAACATTAAATTTAATTACAACTTTTTTCACACCAGAACTTTAAACACTAGACGAAAGTAAAAAAAAAAAACTTTAACTTACAACATAAAGCTTAAGCGGGCTTTAAATATAAATTACTTGAAAAAGAAGAATAAGAAAAAAGCTATAAGTAGTAAAAATGTTGAAAAAAGTGTTGAATGTTAAAGAAATGTAAATCATTTCGCCATGCTACATGGCTTATCTAAATGTACCAGCAACAACAGAAACCATATTAAAAAAAAGTAAACAGCAAAATGCGCCCTCTAACCCTACATAAATTGTTTTTTTTTTAAGTTTTTCTCGCGGATAAAGGGGGTTTGTTTTGGGAAACGAAGAGCAAACAAAAAACTAAGTGAAATAAATAAAATAATATAAAATACTAACATGCAAATTCACAAAAAGGAAGACAGTAAGATGAAGTAGTAAGAAAAGTGTTGCTGCTGTTTGGTTAATAGTCAAGTGGAATACCAAAGCCATGGTTTATGTTTGGTGGTATTTAAGGGGACTCTACAGACCTCTTTGAAACTGACTTAGTTGAGGGATTCTTTTGTAAAAATGTGTTTTCCGTTAATATATTGTAAATAGCAAATAAATTCAGTAATAACTTTTCTACCAACATTTCTCTGTCGATATTTTAACGAAATAAATTTTAATTAAAACTTTAAAAAATTTTCTTACAAGATTTTTTTACTCCAAAAGTATTTCATTATGAGCATTTGAAAAAGCTTTTTCAATAAAAACAGTAAACAGTTAATTTCGAAAAAAATAAATTGATTGGAACTTTTTCACCAAAGTGTTTAAAAGCTTTTGAATTGATATTGACCAAAAATGCTTTTTCTACTAAAACTTCGCAAAAAAGCATAAGATAAACCATTTACTACTCTTGAAAGCTTAATAAAGCTTTTTGACTAAGAAGCTTTAAAATGATTTTTTACTAAAGTTCAAAAACTTTTAACACTTATAAGTTTTTTTCAAGAGGAGTATTAAAAAAAGTATTAAAAAAGTTTTAACAAAAAAGCTTTTAATCGTTTGTTTTCACGAAAATCTTTTAAGTTTTTAAAAAAGTTTTTTGCTACCACAAAACAAAAACTAACAAGAAACCATTGAAAGCTGTTTCACAAAAAAAGCTAAAACAGTTTTTTTAAAACCAAAAAAGCTCAAAAGCTTTTGAGAAGATTGACCAAACATTTACAAAAAGCTTTGGAAAACTTTTTCACAATAAAAGCTTTTTAAAGTTTTTTTTTACAATAAAAGGTTAAAAGCTTTAAAAAACTTTTTCTTTTTAAGTTGATTAAAAAATTTTATGACAAGAATCTCTTTAAAAAATTGTTTAATTTTTATAAAAAACAAGTTTGTTTCACAAAAAATAATTTATCAAAAAAGCTGCCTTAAAGATTTATTAAAAGGCTTTAAAAAAAGACTGACAACTTTTTTGCAAAAGTTTACAAAATTTGTATTAAAAAAAAAAAAAATATTTAAAGCATTACCATCAAAAACGCTTTAACCCAAACAATTTTTAAAAAGTACAATTTTTTTAAGCACAAACAACTTTTAAAAAACTTAAAGAACTTTTGGAAAACTTTTTTTGCAAAAATTCTCTTACAGCAAAATTCGCAAAATGGTTTTTTTAGGCATAAAAATACTTTAATATCACTTTTAAAAGCTTTAACTGCTTTTATATAAAAATTTTAAAAATCTTTTTTTAACATTTAACGATTTTTACCAAAAAAATTTTTATTAACACAACTGCTATTTTTGTCAAAAAGCTTTTTAAGATATTTTTAAGCAATTTTGCCCAACAGATTTTGTAGTAAAAACAATTTCAAAAAATTCTTTTAAAAGGAAAGCTTTGAAAGGCACTGAAAAGCTTTTTTTTTAGATATTTTTAATGGTAGTATGCTTTAAACTTCAGCTACTCTTCCCTCTTAATAATCTCAATGATAACTGAATTTGACTCCTAAATTTAAACGAGTGTGAATTGATTTTTCTTCAGGTCTTTTTTTTTCAACATTCGTTTTGCATGAAAAAAACGTCTCATATGCTAAAAAGTTTTTCAGCTTTTGTTTCTTCTTATTATTGTGATGCCACTAACTCTTGAGTTAATGTCTAACAAAAAAAAAAAAAAAAAAGAAGAAAAAAGGAAGCTTCTTTAAGGTAGTTGTAAAGTTAAAACTTTAAATACAAATGCTGCTGAACTTTTATACAGTACAATGCTTAAAGCCAAATTCTATAGTCCATCCTCTGCCTGTCTTCCGTCCAATCTAGACAGACAAAGTGTCTTGTATAGTTTTTGTTGTTGTTGTATTTTTGCTTTTGTTGTTGAAGATGTAAATGATTTGCTGATCGTTTTAGACACTCCATCAATTCGTGATTTTTATGAGCACAATGTCGTAGCAAAATGTTATTGCTATTGTTTGTATGCTCTGTTGCTATTGCCAGCATTTGCTGCCTGGCAATTCTCTAGTTTTGTTTTGTCCTTACCCATGAAAATGTTGATGGCCTTACATATTGGCATTATTTAACGCTATTTTTAACCATGCACAACTAAAACTTTAGGTCGATATTCTTTTTGTAACTTTTTTTTATTTATATATTTTTTTTATATTTTAACGCTTTTATTTGGTTTAAGTTTGCTTTTCCACTTGGCTTTGGAGAACAAGAAATGTGAATTTATTTCCTCACATTTTTCTTCATCATAAGAGAGCTTAAAATATTTTCGAAACCAAGAAATTTAGCCAGAGACCTTTAGAGTAAACATTATTTACCCAGTTGCTTGGTGGTTAATGTCTGGGCCTTCATTTGCCTTTTAGCCATATTGAAGCAGCTACTGAAGTAGCTACTTTAAACGTTTGCTTTGAAATAGTTCTCAAAATATTGCAGATGATGATGGAAATGTAAGCAAAGTGGATGAAGAACACAGGAAAAGTATAAATAAAATGTTCTCTTCCTTCAAAGTAAAACTTAAGAAAAAAAAACATGTCAAGTTGTTGCTTTTTGGCTGACTGGCTGCAACGTTTATTAGAATCTTCAAGTACTTTAAAGCAAGTGCTTTCCAACGTTACTCATCATCACACATCACCTGTTGGCTGGTGTTTAAAATGCTTAAAATGTTTTAAACGTTGCCACCAGGTCTCCTTGCAAGCTCTTCAACAAAAGCATCATATTCACTTTAAAACTACCACTTCACACGGTTAGTCAGTCACTCAGTTGGTTGGTCATTCAAACGGTTCTGCTTGATTAGTAGAATTTCTTGGTTGTTTTTCGTTGTCTTTGCCATTTATGAGAATCTGAGAAATCTGTGTCTGTATATTGACAACCTTTTTAGTGATGCCTTTATGTATGTATGTAAATTAGTTCAAGTTTATGCCTATCATGCCAGAAACTTTGATTCCATGGCAAAAAGTGCATTTTGTCCATTGGAATAGTAAAAATTTCATGGAATGTGGTAAATAAGTTAAAAAACAATAAATTTAATAATTATAAACAAAAATTAAATCAATATTCTTGAAGTACAGAGTGTACAAGTAAGAAGTAGGGTTCTCTGTTAACAGGAAAATAAAGGACTTTCTGGCTAAAATTGTTCATGAGAGTTCGCTTTGCCTTCAAATGTTGATGCCATGATTAACTACGAATGTTAACTATTAGTTGTTCGTACTATACAAGAAACTTTTGTAAATAATACGAAAATTTCTTACGTTGAATTTATTATGGATTATGTTCACTATTAAAAAAAGTTTAGTCGGAATGAAGTGAGTCATTTGTATTGTTTGGGATTTGTATTTGTCGTTGGATTCCAGCAGAATTCGGCTGTTTCCCCTTTTGTGCTAAAGTTGTGCTGATATTGTCATCCATTTATCATAAATTAGTATATCGATAGTCATAAATTCACACTTCGTAACTGATTTTTTTACCTCTTTTAAGAAGCCAAAAAAATCTTGTAACTTTAAAATCGAGGTAAAAATAATTTTCTGCTTAACAGTGAGACTGGCACTTAGTTCTATAATTCAACACAAGACCTTAAATTTTAGTTGCAGAGAATTTCTTGATATTCTCTGTTTTTGAAATTCCCTTTTAAGGATTTTTTCTGAATAGGAACCCTACTAAGGAGACATATTTTTTTTAGAACTGAAATAATAATATTAGTTTGGATTTCACGGTTGAATGGAATATTAAATTAAAAAACAAAACCAGGAAGTGTATTATTTCTAAAAACTTATAAATAAAGTAGTGTCATCTACTTGTCAGTAGACTTAGAGATAATACAAAACGAACTTGTTCTAAGTTAAATTTATAAAGGTGTCCCAACATAAATAAACAATTTTAATTTAATATAAAAAATACTGTTATTAGCAGAACACATTTTTTATGCACAAAAAATTAAAAAATATGCAAAGAAAAAAACTCAAAAAAAACTATAAAAACTAAAAAATATACTTCATGGTATAAAAAAGCGTGGATTTGGCTTTTCTAAAAAAGCTTTCAGTTACAATACAACAATATTCCTTGTAAAACAGAAATAAAGTATTTTAAAGAGTTTAACTTAAGTTTTATTTTGGAAATCGATCTGAAAATTTTTCAATCATTTTTAAAAGCTTTTCACACTTTCTGTTGCAAGGACTACAAAGCTTTAATTTTTTTTTTAAAAAGTTTTGAAAATCTTTTTTTAAAGCATTCAAGTTAAAGCTTTTGCACAATTTCTTTATAAGAAAATTATTTTTAAGATTTTCTTTAAAAAGCTTTTAGAGTTTTTTTCCCTTTAAAAAGCTTAACGATAAAAACTTTTTAATAACTTTTTTTTTTTAAAGAAATGCACTAACAGATTTTGAAAGCTTTTGTATACAAAAACTTTTAAAGTACATACATATGGGCAAATCCCAGAAACAGTCCACCAACCAAAAATTTTTCAAATGAATTTTTTTTAATGGAATATAAGACTAGATGCATAATTTCAATTTTATATTAAAAAATATGTATTTCAATGATCATTTATGCAATAATTTTTACCAAATCCTACCCCGTTGCTGATTTCTTAATGTTTTATACGTGAATTTATCATTATTTTAGGTGATTTTTGTGCTTAAAATAGCACTTACAGCAGACTTATCAAAATATAAATTTCGTTAATAAAAGTTCATTTTCACTAGTTAAGAAATTAGCTTAAGAAATACAATTCATAAAAATATAATTTGTTTTGTTAAAATAAATTAAATATAATAATAAAATCCTACTGGAAAAACTGTAGCGTTCTTTGTGTAGCGTGCATCACAAAGGGTTCACGGCTTTTGTCATCTTTCTTTTAGGAACTAGATTTTGTATAACTTATCATGCCAAATTCGCTAAAAATTAGGAAAACGCACTTCAACCTTTGAAGTTACTTCCACTTTTTGTAGCGTGCGTCACAAAACTTTGTGATCAATTATTTCGCAACAAATACTTGCTAAGAAATTATGATATATGCCATTCGTAAGTACATATTAATGTCACTAAATACTATATTTAAGTTGAAGCTATCTTTTTTGAAAGACATACAAATGTTTATATTTCGATCAGAAAACGCGTGCGCATGTAGCGTTCGTCCCGCAGGATTTGCCCATTGTTTTAAGCTTTTTGGTATTTTTCCAACAAAAATAAAAAAGGTTTAAAGTCTTTTAAAGAGTGATTTTGAAATGTTAAAAAATCTTTTTTTTATTTAAAAGCTTCTTTAAACACTTTAAAGTATTTTTAAACACTGTTTAAAGCTTTTCTTTAAGGGTCGCTTTTTGATCTTTTTCTAAAAACAGAAAACGTTTAAAATGTTTCAAAGAGTTTTTTTAAGTGTTTTAAAAAGTTTTTTTTTTATATAAAAGCTTTTTTAAGAAATTTAAAATACTTTTAGGTACTGTTTTAAGCTTTTCTTTAAGGATTGATTTTTTAATCTTTTTCTTAAAAAAAGTTTAAGGTATTTCAAAGAAGTTTTTTAAAACAGCTTTTTTTTTATATAAAAGCTTCCCTTAACCCATTAAAATACTCTTAAACACTGTTGAAAGCTTTTCTTGAAGGATCGCTTTTTGAGCTTTTTTTTTTGATTCGAAACAAAATTTTAAAACGTTTTTAAGGAAATAATTATTTAACTTAGAAATGTCTTTTAAAACTTTTTAATTTTTACAGCTTTTTACAGCTGTTTCCATTGAAAGTTTTTGCTTAACACGTTTGAATAATATTCGTCTCAGAAGGGCTTTAGCTGTTTCTATAGAAAGTTCTGTTTAATACTTATGAATATTACGCGTTATTACGCGGGCTACAAGAGCTTTTATCTTAAAATTTTTAAATAATTTTAATCCAAATTTTTTTCATAATTAGGCTTAAGTTCATCAAATTTAATTTTCATTAAATTATTTTTATGAAGAAAGGAATTTTACAAACATGCAAATCAATTAAAATTGTTATTGATAATCTTTCATTCTTGACGTGGCCGGGGTTCGAACACCGCCCGGCGGGTTACCAAGACATGATCGAGTGGTTGCGATCGAAAAAAAAAAATGGATAATCATTCAGAAAAGCAAATTTCGATCTACCAAAGGTTAAAATACAATTTGGTTTAATGATTGACGTTTGACTATTGACGTCAGCGGTCGTCGATGGCTGCGAGTGTAAGACGGCAAATCCATCTGAGGAGATCGAGTGGTTGCGATCGAAACATGTCATGGTAACCGGCCGGCCGGGGTTCGAGCCCCGGCCACGTCAAGAATGAAAGATTTTCAATAACAATTTTAATTAATGTTCATGTTTGTAAAATTCCTTTCTTCATAAAAATAATTTAATGAAAATTTAATTTGATGAACTTAAAGCTACGGTCACAATCAAAAAAACAATTTCGTTTTTTTTCTATCTTTTTTCTTCCCAAAGTATTTCATATATTTTCCTTTCATTTTTAGAACAAAAATGTAACTAAAATTTTTTTAAAAATTTAACTAAAGTTGAGTCAACTAGAACTAGAAATTGTTTCTGACGTTTAAAATAATTTTATTAACAAAATGTTTACAAAAATAAAAATAAATGTATAATATTGTTGTGGCTAAAATTTGCAAACGGTTTCTTGATGCAAAATGTGCTTAGTTACAAAAGAAATTGTTGCTCTATTATGAACACCAAGTGAAAATGTTTTTTTGATTGTGAACGCAGCTTAAGCCTAATTATGAAAAAAATTTGGATTAAAAACCATAAATAGTTTAACAAAATAACCACAATACTGATTATTTTTAAATAATGAAAAAATCTTTTTTCACTTTAAAGATTGGAAAAAAAGGAAGCCAGCTTAAAGAAAAACAAAATTGTTTCAGAAAAACAAAAGATTTAAGAAACGAACACACGAGTAGTTTTTACTAAAATTCAAGTTTAAATATATATTTATCGAAGTTTGCAGTTAAGGAACATTACTTATTATATAAAAATATTTAGAAATTAAAAAAAAAAAAATTATCGCACTGACAATATTTTAGCGGTTTAAGAAGTGAATTTAGATAAAACTTTTTTTATGTATTTTGTTGTCTCTTATCAAAAATTTTATTGTTAATTTTATAAGATTTTGTTTTTTTTTTCTTAAATTTTTGGGGTTTGAAATACAGCAATAAAAAAACTCACATACCTCAATACACATTGCTATTGTACACATGCACTGACCAACATAATAAATAATCGACTGTCACTCATAATGTCAATATTGCTGCCAACATTTTTGTTATCTCGCAAAAATGTTTTTCAAACATCCAGAGTCACAATGTGTGTCTTAGTTTTTTTTTTGTTTTTTGTTATGCGGAGGACCTGGGAAAAACTAACTAGAAGATGTTAGCAAAAAAATCAACAAAAATACTAAAACTATGATCATCACGTTGGTACAGCCATATGACGATCATCATGAAGTAAACAATTGCCACACACATACACTCTCTTTAATTTTAAGGTTATATTGCATTAAGAATAATCAAAAGATCCATACTGCAGTGAGTTTTTGCATGTGTGTTTTGGCTTTAACTATTGCTTTGCAATTCAATTGCTGGTTGACTACCTTCCCCGCCAGGCGGGTTGGGAGTTAAAAAAGGCAAAAGAAAAAAAAAGACAAACGCATCAGCTTTTTGTACTTTTGTGCTCATACACTTTTGGACTACTGTTAAGAATATATATTTATTTTTCTTTATACTTCTTACGTAGCTTTGACATTTTACAGATCAATTCATGATAATCGTTGGACCACCATCATGTAATGTATACGATCGTTTGAACATTTTTATGAAAAAAGTTGGAAAAAAATAGCAACAACTATCATATGTATACGAGTAAACAGCATTAACAACAAAATGCAATGATACTTTGTTATTATTGTTGTTAATCTTACACACCGTAAAAAGCTTAAGTTAAATTTTCTGCCAAATGGGTGGTTCGAATAGATGAGAGGAGTCTACCAGGGGCGTAAGTAGGGTGGTTAAAAAAATGCTAAGAAATCTTAAAAACTTTGCAAAATTAAAGAGAATTATTAATCGATTGAACGGTTTTTTGATAATAGATTATTCGGTTATTGTACAATTTGTTATTCGCTTAATTAATCATTCTAGAGCTTGGGAGTAAATGGCTTTAAGCCATTTTTTAGTTTCTAACTAACTTTAAAGTAAACTTTTTTTGTTAAAAATAGTCAATTCTTTATCGATTATTCGGTTGTCGGCTTTTGGATTAGCTCTACTTTAAGAAGTCATAAAGTAAAAAAGAAACAATTATTTATTTCCTGCGTAATTATTCGATTATTTAGTTCAACAATATAAAATAATTTACCAAAATGCTCTCAAATGTTTCAAATACATAAAATAAAAGAGTTAATTCTGCAACAGTTAATCTCTTCAGTTTTGTTTAATAGAGTAACAGCTATCGACTAATCGATTACTCGCTTTATTGTTTATTATTGTATGACTTCTATTTCTTAAACATTTTTTTTAACTACATATTTCATTAAGATAAAATATTTATGAATTCCAAAATTTTTATTTAATTAATCGTTTATTAACGAATAATCGTCTATGTAAGTTTTTAAAGAGACAAACCAATAATGAAAGAATAAAAGTATAATATAATAGAATCATATAAAATAAGTCGAAGGACTTCCTCACAATTCACCGATCGTAAAACAATTTAAATATTAAGACAAGAAAAAAATAAAAATTCTGTTTAGAGACACAATCGACTATTCGTTTGTCCAGATTTTAAATGTGTTCCTTATTTTACAGTTAAAGCTGAGGATAAATATTCAAATAAAAATAAGCAGTTAATATAATATTATCAGTGCTTTATGTCGATTTCGAATGAAAAACCAAAACAAATACCATACTTTATAATAAATTTTTGTTTTAAATGTAACTTAAGCGAGCGAAGAAGCCTTCGTTCAAAATCGACAAACAGGCCCAAAGAAAATCGTGTTTTTTTTTAAATAGTTACTCTATCAGCTTATTAACTATTCGCTTTTAAAATTAAACTTTGTTGTTTTTCAAGTCTCATATATTCTTAAGGACTTATAACTGAAATATTCTCGAAAAAATTTCATATGACATTTTAATATATTCTTTAAGCTTAAGTTCACTTTTTGTTTATGCAATTAATTAAACTATTTTTTATTTCTCTCTCAATATATTTATTTCCTTAATATTTTAGTAATTTTGTAATAATTGTTTATTTGCCCAAACGACTAAAAGAAAAATTTAAATGGTAACTTAACTAATTATTATCAAGATTTTTGTATGACGTGCTAATTATTGTTGATTCTTTTAAATTATCCAAATGGAAATCCAGACATTTAAAATAAATCTATAAAAAAATTATATACTAGAGCGATCATTTAGACTATTTTACAAAAATTTAATCGGTTATTCGATTAATCGGTTATTCGATTAATCGGTTTTTTGATTAATCTGTTATTCGATTATCCGATTTTTTAATAAATCAGTTTTTCTATTAATCGGCAGTTTGTTTGATAGGTTATTCGATTAATATATATATGTTCCTCTACCTCCCATTGGAGCATAGGGCGCCAAAATTCGATTAATCGGTATTCGATAATTTAGTTAGTTGAAGCACAGCCGCGAATAACGTTTTAAGTTACAAAATAATAATTTTTCAGGAAAACAAAAAAACGTTTTTCAACACCCATCATTATCTGTTTTAAAATTTTTTATTCTATTATTAAAAATAATGACACTAAAAACTTTTATGCAAAAGGCTTTTACAACATTATTCCGCTGTGCAAAACCATTTCGGTTTCATCATTTTGCCAGAAACTTGCAATGTTCTTCCACTGGCTGACACTTTGTATGCCATTTTGAAGGCGTTAAGGTGCTTAGTTAAGGTTGATTTGAGGTTAAAACTGTGTAAGAGGGTAAGGGTAACGGTTATCTGCTAAAAAACAGTATTTGCAAAATGTGGCGTTTACAACGTTATTCGCGGCTGTGCTTCAATTGATGAATTGTTGGTAAAATTTTTTATTTCGAAAAATTATATGAATTTGAAGGTAAAACTTAACGAATTCTATCAATCGGGTTTCACACCAACGATTATTCGTTGTTTATTAAATCATTTACTAACCGCCCTATTTATAAAAGAACAAAATAGGTTTAAAAAAGGGTTATTTAATCAAATTTTCATAGAAAATCCGTCTTATTTCTTATTCTGTCTTATTTCTTTATAAGTAAGGCCGTAAGTAGGTAGATATTCCGGGGGGGTTTTTTTTTGTATAAAAAAAAAAAAAAAAAATTCTAAACCTACACAGAGAAAAATAAAAATTGATTTCAATTAAAAAATTTGTGATATTAATTAAAAAAATCAATTAAATTTGCACTAGTAAACAAAATTATATTATCAATTAAATTTTTGATTTGATTGATTAAACGTTTAATGCACCTAATTAAATATTTAATTCACTTGATTACATTTTTAATTAAAATTGATTTGAGTTTTGATTTACACTTTGATTGGTGAACATTGTTTGAGAATTTTTTCTGTGTACAAATGGCAAGAGAATAAAAATCTGTAACGATTAATCGGCTAGCGAATGATTTTTTTCTCGATTTTTGGAAAAATCTAAGTGCATATTAAGTGAATCGTTTTACTTCAGGTTAATCGGTGTTTATAGTCAAATAATCATTCTTTTATCTACATAATTTTGTCAGAATAATTAAATTTAGAGAAAATATTTAAATTATTTCCATTAATCGGCCCCCACAACAGTGACTGACTGTTCGCTATTTTAACGGATGGTAAAAGTTTTTTTTTTATTACGAGTAATTGGTTAACTATCGAAAAACCGAGAAATCGACCATATTTAGAGGAATTTTAGCAACATTTTTTCTACCTCCCTGTTTTGCCAAACGAAAAATTTGCTGTTAATTTTGTCCTCTAATAATATCCGCACCATATTCCCAGTAACTAATGCTTCTTTTTTTCACGCTGTTCATCTTTAAAGTGTTTAAAATTTAAACACTATCGTACAGACTTACAAGTAACCATATTGTAGGTAAGAAACTAAGTAAGTAATCGTTAAGTGATAGTTTTTGGCAAAACCGTGTAAATTACAAGTTATACTTTATCATTGTCATTGCTTTATGGTCAAAAAGGGTCAATCTTTATATACATTTTTTTTTTCATTTCATTCTCTAAATGTTGACTTAACACAAATTTAAAGAAAACAAAAAGTTGAAAAAAAATCAGCTGTCCGATGTTGGTTGGGATTTTATTTTATTTAGTTTTCTTTAAACAACTTGTATGTATTCTTTTTCTCAGTAGCTAAATGTTGTTGTAAATGGTATCTTTAAAGTTGTTAGTAATTGTTGTAGTTGCTGGCTATTTGGGTTAGTTTTAAATATGAATTTCACGCATCTTTACAATCTCAAGCATTGGGTTTGTTGTCGTTGTTTCTTTAAAGTTTTTTTTTTAACTTTTTCGGTTGTATTTAACTGTGTAATGCTGCATGTAGTTACTCTAAACAAATATTAGCAGTAGCCCATTATTTGGCTACTGGTATTTTATTTGTTTGTAGAATCATCATTATCATGACTTTTTTTTTTTAATTTCATCATTATTAACTTAAGAAACCAACAGTTTTAGTGGTAGTTAGTTTATTTGCTTTAGTATTGCGTGTCAAATGTCACAGGTATTAAAAAGAGCCATAATACAACTTAGGATAGCCTTTTATTTGTTTTTTGTATCTGGTGCTACTAATACCCTTTTTATTGGTAAAGTAAACTTAAAAGGGGCCACATGTATCTAGAGTTTTTTAAGAGTAGTTAAATGTATTTATGTTACACTGTAAGATTGAAAAATAAAAAGTGGAAAAAAACGTTTTGGTGTTTTGTTTTATGGTTTAAACAATATTTATAGTGTTGCAGTAGGGTTAATAAGGTGAGAAATATAATAGTCAATCTTATAGTAATGACATGTAGAAATAGATATTTCAATGATTTTTTTTTTTCTGAAAAAGCGGGCGAAAAAAGTTAGTAAAAGTTGGATATGTATGCATGTGTCTTAAGTCTTTTGTTTTGTTAACTTAAAGAAAATGCTAATCTAGCTTCTGGACTAGAAATTTTAGACTTAGGAAATCTTAATAGTTTAATGCGAATTAAATTTACTTTAGTTGCCTTTATTAAGAATTAAGTTATCCGAAACAGGGTTAAAAAAACTGCAGTCAAAGTAGAAAACCTGCCTTCTTCATTTGTCATTGGCTTTTACTTCTAATTTATTTAATGTAAACGGTCGCTTTTAAACCAACTTAAAAAGTGAAAAGTTGTACACACATTTTCGTTTTTTTCGACCGTTTTTTAAACCCTGGTCCGAAATGAGTCATACAACTTTTAGGTTTTCTTTAGTATTCGAAAAACAAGAGTTTCAATTAAAAATTTTGGTATTTTAAGAGTCTCACTTTTTTAGGTACAATTATACAGATATGTGATGGAAATCGATTTTAAAAACGAAACGATTTGAATTTAAAATCCCCCGAAATTCATCATACCTGATAGTTCTGTAATGTTGAAACCCCCAAAGTTTATAAGTGTTTAAAGATTTTCCCTAAATTGTTTTTTGCTAGTCCTTTTATACTTTAATCGGGGATTCAATTGCTGACGTTGAAAATAACTTTATAAGGGAATTTGTAGTTCTTTTTAAAAGATCACTTTCTGAGCTTCAATCATAGAAACTGTTAAGCTTTAAATTGTACGTGCTTATCGTTTATTACAGTTAATTATCGTAATTCCAAAAATAAATGCATTTCCAATGCTTCCCTTTATATACAGTTTTGATTGTTTGCCTGTTTTTTTAATTAATTTTATTCATACAGTTTTGCAATAAAGTAAATCTAAAATGCAACAAAGTTTGTAAAACAAATATAAATTGTATAAATTGATTAACATAAAATACGTATACAAACTTAAAAAAACATACAAACATACAATGAAGAAGAAATAAATACTTAGACGGGTTTTAAATTAGAAAGAAAGCTTGACGACCAAATATTACCCTTAACCAGAGTATTTAAAAACAAATTGTTTGAGAGTATGACGTTTTTGGGATCTATGGGCCATCAAAGACCCGCCAGGAAAAAATTATTAATGTTATGGGGTTAGTACTCATAGAAGAGTTTTTTTTTGGTTGACTATTAGGCGTTTTTAGAGTTGGGGTCTATATTTTGCCAAGATATATAAGTTATCGTAAAAGTTATTTTTAATTAATTCTATGCCAATACCAGCATTTATAAGGCACAATGAAAAAAATAAAAATTGATTTCAATTAAAATATTTGTTATATAAATTAAATTTGCACCAGGAAACAAAGTAATTGTATCAAATTAACGTTTAATTCACTTGATTAAACATTTAATTCAATTGATTAAATTTTTAATTAAAACTGATATTATTTTATAATAACTAATGCTTTAGTTGGTGAAACAGTTTGGAGAGTTTTTTCTGTGCAGTTATGTCAGCTAGAACTATTTTCGGGAGTGGCATTTGTATGGAAGGAAGCTTTGGTCAAATAAGGACCGACTTCAATAAGGTCTAGTAGAATGATTAAAATTGCAGTAAAATTTGTTTGGACCAAATTTAATTAAAAAAACCAACATACTTAGATGTTTTATGGGCACAAACCGCTTGTTCCGGAAAAAAGCTTGTGTGGTGAATGTGTAGAATTATGGACCGATTTCCACACTTTGACTTGGGCCTTGTGAAAATTTAAGCATGTGTACCAAATATCCATATTCTGAAACTCTGCCAGCCGAATAGACGGCTAACGTTAAATCTTTTAAAAAAGTTACTCTGAGTCGATCGGCATACTTAAAGTAAAAGTAGGACCAAAAATTCTTCAGTGTTGCACACATCAGTACAAACGCATAATACTCTTTCTCTTTATAGCGGTGTGGGTATAAAAAGCCCTACAGTTCTGGTAAAAGGTCCTGATTTCGAGACTTTAGCGGTATATATTTACTATTGTATTTAAAAATTCTAGAAAACAAAAAAAATTCTCATTATAATACCACGAAGCTTTAAACTTGTCTGTCACACAGAAAATATTCTATGAATTTTTTCACTACTAAAAGCATAAAAGCAATCAAAAATAAAATCAGTTTTAATTAAAAATTTAATCAAGTGAATTAAACGTTTAATCAATTTAATTAAACGTTTAATTGATACTATTAATTTGTTTACTGGTGCAAATTTAATTAATATCACAAATTTTTTAATTGAAATCAATTGTTATTTTTTTCTGTGCATTGGATCCTGTGGTACTTCTAGGAAATGGTAATTTTACTTTTAAATAGATTACAAAAGATTAGACTTGTAAAGAAGTTATTCAATGAAGTCCCAAATAATCTGTGAGAATGAACAGTAGTTTTCATTTTTAATAACAGAAAAGTAATTTAATTTGAGATTCGAGAAATACTTTCAAAAAGGTCTGTTAATTTTTCCTCCATCTTTTTGTATTTCCTCAATATCTTGTGTTTTCTGCTTCAAAATAACACAAATGCAAAATAATTTGTAGTGTTTAAACGACGCCATTTTCAATACAAAAAGCAATATTTAAAATTTTCCATATTTATTTGTTTGCCGTAGTTGCTTTAGCTGCTGCCGCTGCTTCTACTTCAGTTAATGTTGACAACTAATAAAATCTTGTTGCGGTTTGTTGAGGCAGCTTGCAACTTGCCACATTAAACATATTGTATGAAGATTACGATTTAAGGCGGTGTTGGAGTTGGTGGAGTGTCACCAAATCTTGTCAAAGTAGAAGGAGTAAAGAGTGGAAGAAAAAATAAATTTTCCAAAGCCACCTGTTGTTTATTTGGTGGCTTAAAAAAAAAAAACAAGAAAAAATAACTTAACGAAAAAACTAAAAATGAGTTTGCGACAAATAATTTCAAATCATTAACAGCTTTAAAGATAAGCTCTATTCAAGATGAGGTTGATGATGTTGGTGATGGCAGTTAAGAAAAAGAAGAAGAAGATGAGACTGGTGTTGAAGAGATGTTGCCGTTTTACAAAAATATACAACAAAACGACATGCAACAAAACAAAATTTATTTATTAAAAGTAACCAACCGCTTTAATGGTAATCGTAAATCTTATTGGGCGTGTGTGGTATATACTAGATAGTTTAGAGTCTTAAAGTCTTGAAATGCTTATTTTTTTTGCGAGTTCAAAACTGGCCACTATTGTCAAATGTTGCCTTAGCCATTATTGCGGCTAAATTAAAAATAAAATAAAAATTATAAAATATATAGAAAATAAATTCAACAATGGCGTTTATTTACGAAAACAGGGTTAGAGAAAAGGAAGTTGCTGCAAATTTCTTTTCTATGCAATTGTAGTTTTTAATTATATGCCAAAAGGAATCTGATTTTAAATTAATTCCATTATTAATCTAAGGGCCGTTTTCACAACTTACCGATAGCTAAAGGTAGGATTTTATCGGCCGTTCCATAATTACAACTGTACTTTAAACTACCAGGTAGGATGAACCTTAATTTATTTTATCGCTCACTTTAGGTGAAAGTAACTTTTCAATAATGGAACACTTTTTATATGGCTGGTTAAAGTCTCCTTTAAGATATCGGTAAGTTGTGAAAACGGGCCTAAGAATACGACTTCCAGATAAGTCTCAAATGTTAATTTATATAAAAAATCTTTTATTTAGGGTTTATAAGTTGTTAACAACATAAGTATTTCATCATAGTCTAGAAAAGTGATAGCCACTCCATAGCCTCGCGAGGCAGTCAATAATCGTATTTTGCACACAGACATGGTCGGCAATTCACATGTATACATCAACTTTGTTCGTTTGAAAACATCAGACTATCATCAGTCTCTGTGACCACATACAAGCACATAATATCTTTGTGTGCGTGCGTTCGTGGCTTGGTTAGTTCGGGGCTTGGTTAGTTCGGGGCTTGGTTAGTTCGGGGCTTGGTTATCACTGGTCTAGAATTAGGTTCACCCTATAAATAAGATTTATTGTTTCTCTTTTAGGAAATCAAAAATTTCTTTCAGTTACAGCCGTACCTTAACAACAGCGGAGGGCGGAACGTTTTCTCTCTCGCTTAGCTTTTTCGTCGATATGCCATACCTAAACAAGAGCGTCGTCGTTGTGTCACGAACAGTAGTGTTAACTTTCTTGTTTAATAAAACACACACAATAGAAATAAAAATGGAGAAAATACAGCTAGATTTACCTAAATACAGCTAAATTGGCGGCGGCATGAAATAACCCCCCAAAATATAACCCCCCAAAAAAATAATGAAATAACCCCCCAAAGCGTGGGGCCATATTTCATATGCAATTAAGCCCCAATTTTGAAAATGAAATTAGCCCCCAACGAAATGAAATAACGCCCCAAACTTAAATGAAATAATTCCCTAATTTTTGGGGGCTTATTTCATGTGAAATAAAACCGCAATTTCTGAAATGAAATAAGAGCACAATATATGTAATACAATTATTATACAGTTTTGCTTTAAAGAATCACGCGATTGATATCATGATATGATATACCAAACACATGCTTCGCCAACCAAGGCTTTTCTGCACAGCCGGCCTTTGGCCGGGCGCAATGGCTTTTTCCTCTGTGGTATAACAAACACCGGTTTCGCTAACTAAAGCTTTTCTGCATAGCGCCAGGATTTTCTCCTCTATAGTTTAAAAATACCGACTCGACCCGGCTACGCCGAGAAGCTTTAGTTAGCGAAGCCGGTGTTTGTTATACCATAGAGGAAAAAGTAATTGCGTCCGGCCGAAGGCCGGTTATGCAGGGTAGCTTTATTTATTGAAGCCGGTGTTCTGTATACCAAAGTGGATAAATCCTTGCGCCCAAAAATGTTTTCATTATAAATTTGAAAATGAAATAATCCCCCAAAAAATATATTGGGGCTTTATTTCATAATGATTTTTTGGGGGATAATTTTATATGAAATAATACCCCAATTAAAAAAACTGAAATAACTCCCCAAACAAAATTAAATAACCCCCCAAAAATCGTTTTTGTTGTTCTCCGTACAAACTTTTGGGGGGTTATTTCATTATTTTTTTGGGGGGTTATATTTTGGGGGGTTATATTTTGGGGGGTTATTTCATGCCGCCTAAATTGCCATATTTTATCAACAATAGCGGCGAACTTCACTATTTAACGCGCTGTCAAAATCGGATTTTCCAATTGCAAAGCGATGACGCCGCGCTATTTAAGGATGCTTCATACAAATTGTATGGGCATGAGAAATTTTGAAAGCTAGAAAACGTTTTTAGGTCTTGTTTTGGTACGCCTGTCACACATTTGCGTAGTCATTAACTGAGATAGTATTTAGTTTTGTTTTCCGAAATTCGTTAGTTTCTAAACTTTCTGGAAAAGCAGATCTTTGTTGATATTTAAAGGGGTTGGTTAACCCTTTAATTGCGAAATATTTCGCAGAAAAGTGCATGTTTGACAGCAACTTCTATATTGATTTAATTGTTGGAAGAAATATCCACAATAAGAATAATCATAAATATTAATACAAACCTTAACTAAATGAACAGAGATCTATTTTTTTTTAAATTTCATTAAAATATGTTTCTGAGAGTTAGAAATTGTCCCTATCTCCCCTCGTATTCCTATTTTTTAAAAATGCATAGCTTATGTGTCCATAGTAAAGATGGATCTATCTATGTTTTTAATTTTATTAAAATTGGTTTGACAGTTTCTGATAAATTTGTCTGCAGTTGTAGTTCTTAATGTTGATAAAGCCACTGCTTTAAATACAAGTAATTAAATTGCAGCACTTTTAGATCGACGATTTAAGTTCAATCGTGTCTGCCTTAAAATTCGAGTTTAAGGTTAAGTTAATTTTAGCCACGAGGTTAAAATTTTAATTTCTCTACCCTGTAACTATTTAATAATATTTTTTTTTATTTTACTTATGTAAATATTTTAAGCACTTGCTATAAAGCCATTTTGTTATTATTTCCATTCAATCCTCACACAAATTTAAAATAATGATTGCCACTTTCATACTGGTTTAGTTTACTATACTAAAGTACCAACTGACTATTCAAATACTACACTGAAAACAATTCATGCTAAAATAAACGATAGTTACTTTCGTAATATTAACAAAAGTTTCGTATATAAAACTAAAAAAAGTTTAATAAAGCTTTTTGAAATTTCGCGAAACTAGCGAATTCATTTTTTCAGCTCAATATTGGTTTGGCGCATATGCCAAAAAGTCGAATTCAAGAAAAACCACAATGAAGTTTTCTTAGAATATATCTGACAGAATTTCTGTCTATACTCAACACTGCTTCCGGCATATCTTTTGAAGAAAAATGTAAATTTTTGTGAACGTTTATGAAAGAACAAAGAAGTTAATAAATAGTTTTTTATTGAAAGTTAAAATTTTTGCTTTGTGCCGCATACTTCACTTTTCTGAATTAAGTTTTAAAAAGCGGATTTTTCTGCAGCATACGCATTCTTACAGCTGTGTATTGAGTTGTTGCCATTTTAGTTTGCTTAAACTACTTTTTTTCTTACGGCAATGAAGCAAATAAAGAGTGAAATTTATTTTGTTGTTGTTATATTATTATGCTTTTGCTTTTACTACTTCTTTTTCTTACGGCAATGAAGCAAATAAAGAGTGAAAATGATTTTGATCGTTTTTGTATAAGAAATTTGCAGCAATTCGCTAAACAGTGGCGTGTAGAGCAAAGCAATACTTAATTAACTTTAAAATAGTTGGTATGGAGCAAAGTTAATGCTTAATATCTCAGAAGTCATAAAAAATTTCGTGAAACAGGTTTTGGATTCCGAAACTGAATTTGGCCGGTAGGTCAAAACAATAATGAGCTGACGATTTGCAGTCTATTTCCTTTGTAAACATTAAGAAATTTCTTCTTTTTCTTACGAAAACAAAAAACTTCATAAAATTCCTTTCTTCATAAAAATAATTTAATGAAAATTAAATTTGATGAACTTAAGCCTGATTAAAAATATTGAAAATTTGGATTAAAAACCATAAATAGTTCAACAAAATTACCACAATATTAATTATTGTTAAGGCTAGGGCAAGAGCTCTATGTGTACATTTGTCCTTCAAGTTGTGCTAAAAAAGGTCAACAAGAAAAAGAAAGATAAACATGAAAAAACAAAAATGTACTTTGGACTTCAAGAAAAATTCTTGACAAAAAGTACGAAAAAACAGAGGTAAAGGAAATACATGTAAAATCAATTAAAAATGGATAATTATTCAAAAAAGCGGCAAATCCCTCTGAGGAGATCGAGTGGTAGCAATCGAAACATGTTATGGTAACCAGCCGCCTGGGTTCGAATCTCAGGCCAGCCGCCTGGGTTCGAATCTCAGGTCAGTCAAGAATGAAAAATTATCAATAACAATTTTAATTAATTTTCATGTTGTAAAATTCCTTTCTTCATAAAAATAATTTAATGAAAATTAAATTTGATGAACTTAAGCCTGCTTAAAAATATTGAAAGTTTGGATTAAAAACCAAAAACAGTTCAACAAACTTACCACAATATTAAAAACTTCATAATTTTTGCAATGAACGACAGTTTTCTTGTAAAGGGTGGTTAAATTTCAAGGGCCGATGTTGATTTTGAATAAAACACAAACTATTTAGGAAATTATTGTAATTTTATTTTATTATGATATATTGGTATTACTCAATTATTATGGAACAAAATATCGGCCAAATGGGCGCAGCGACCACGGCGGCACACCTCCATCCGATGGTCCAAATTTTCGATGACCCTGAGGCATAATGGAGGTTCTATGCCGTTAATGTGCCGAATTATCTCATCCTTTAGCTCTTGAATTGTTGCTGGCTTATCGACGTACACCTTTTCTTTCAAATAACCCCAAAGAAAAAAGTCCAACGGTGTCAAATCACATGATTTTGGCGGCCAATTGACATCGCCATTACGTGAGATAACACGGCCATTGAATTTGTTGCGCAAAAGAGCCATTGTTTCGTTAGCTGTGTGGCAAGTGGCACCGTCCTGCTGAAACCACATATCGTCCACATCCATATCTTCCAATTCGGGCTATAAAAAGTTCGTTATCATCTCACGATAGCGAACACCATTCACAGTAACTGCCTGACCGGCCTCATTTTGGAAAAAATACGGCCCGATGATGCCGCCAGCCCATAAACCGCACCAAACAGTCACTCTTTGTGGGTGCATTGGTTTTTCGACAATCACTCTTGGATTCTCATTCGCCCAAATGCGGCAATTCTGTTTATTGACGAATCCACTGAGGTGAAAATGTGCCTCATCACTGAAGATGATTTTCTTCGAAAATTGATCATCCACTGTTGCTATTTCTTGCCACCATTCTGCCCATTCACGACGTTTGGAATGGTCAAGAGGCTTTAGTTCTTGAGCCAATTGCACCTTGTAATAGTGCATTTACACTTGTAATTTTCAAACCAGTTTACGATCGTTAACTACTTTCATAAACTATACCGTTTACATCAGCATTTTTGACAGTTAAGTTGTTTATCTTTGACAAGTTCTTAGCCCCAATAATAAAAAAAAACGTTGATGCACATACATACGAACATATAAACAAACCTTTTATTTCCGTTGTCCATCTAAAAGAAGATATGTAAAAAAAACTAACATTTCTTATACATTTGGAATTTTTTTAAACATTTTCTTTGCTTATATTATTTTTCTTACTATTGTTTTGGCTTTTTTTTACAGATAAAAGTAAATTTTTTTCACTTGATTTTTTTATTTTTGAGGAAATGTCAAATATCACTAGCATTGCCAGAACAAAATTTGAAAAACAGAGTTGCATTAACAAAAACTTGTTGTTTGTAACTAGTTTATCTCAAAAGCTAGTTACAAACGTGTTTATAATTTGTATAGATAAACAAGTTTCTAAAACTAGTTTATCATCATAAACAACTTATAACCTGTTTATGGGGTAGGTGTAAATGCACTATAAGCGTGTAAATGCAAGTCTTTATGCATAATGTTCATCAACGACGAGCGTGAGAGGTGCAATTGTTGGGCACGACGACGAGTTGAGGTGGACGGCTCTTCAGCCACACTATCGCGAACAGCAGCAATATTTTCTGCAGTACGAGCTGTACGAGCATGCACTGGTGTTCTCACATCTTCTGCAGACCCGGTTTGCTCGAATTTTTCCACGATTTTTGCGATTGTACGCACATTTGGAGGATCAAATTGACCAAAAAAATCACGAAGTGCACGATATGCATTTTGATTCGAACGCCCATTTTCATAATAAGTCTGGATAACTTTAACACGTTGTTGGATTGTGTATCTCTCCATGGTTCAAATTGAGTAAGTCTGAAATAGAGAAATGTCAAATAAAATTCGGAAAAAAACTTGGCGTTTAGGTGTGGTTCACATTCAACATCGGCCCTTACAATTTAACCACCCTTTATATCTCGAAGGCATGGTTTTTCTTTCAGTGTAGTCTTGAAATATACAATATGTGATTATTGGTTTATTAACCAAACCCGCCTGCTTGTCTGCCTTTAAATAATCTCTAAGTGATGATTACAGGTTTTTGTTTTATATTCCTCTATAATATTATTTATTTTAGTTTTCAAAAATTATTATACATTTTTTTTGCTGTTCATTTAGCATTTTGTTTTGTTTTTTTTTTTTAACTATTTGTTCAACTAAAATTTCAACAGTGTCTCACAATGTGAGGGTAAAATAAATTCATTTTGACTGGCCAATAAACTTGCAGTTTCATTTCAAAACAGCCTCTGAGATTTGAAATATTATGGAAAAAAGAAACTAAACTGAAATGAAATGCAATGATATCTGGTAAAGTTAGTTAAGATGAACTGTATGGAGGAACACAAGCGTTTAAATCACTTTGAGATAAAAAATAAAATAAATAAATACAAACTAAAAAAACTAAGTAGCCTGCCTAGTTTGACTTGATACGGGTGCTCTCATGTTGGCTAATATTTCATATGATTTGTTTTATATAAACTACAGTATTTAGTTTTTTTTTCTTATATCTAGAGTGTGTATTAGTAAGTTAGTTAGTTAACTGTTTTATTTGCTTTTTTCTCGAAGTAGGGGCGTTGATTATTAGTTGCTTAGACTTGTTTGCTTTTTCTTTTCTATGTTTCTTAGTTTGTGGGTTTTGGGATAGAAAATGTTCAATCCTCTAGTTTTTCTACTAAATAATGAAATTTTTCCACTTTTTTTTTCGTAGAGTTGTAAGTCGATCTAGAGGTATTGGCAAAAAATTGGAAAATATATTTTCGTTTCCTTTTTTTTTGGTGAAAGCAGAAAAAGTTTTTGGCTTATTTTTGTGTCTATAGCTAGTTTCCAAGCAGTTCCAAATTTGCCTTTTTTGGAGGTAACAAGATGGCTTAGAATAGGCTTTGATTGAAAGTTTTAGCAAACGAAAAGAGTCTCTAATCGTTGGTCATTACAAAGTCTAAGATTAGAATTCACCAAAAGTCTATTAAATGGATGGGTTTTTGAGATCTAAATTTAACTAGGTTTAGCTAATCTGAAAACAGTTTAATGATTTATAAAAAAGTTTGTATAAAAAATTTTGACGAACAGATTTGTTTTGCATAAAATGAAAAAATAATAAAAAAAACACATTTCGCTGGAAAAATCCGAGTTTAAGATTACGTTAAACTAAGTTTTAAGTTAATCCACATCCCGAAAACCCGGCCTAGGTGGTTCAAAGTTAAACCAAGGACTTTAGAGATCCCAAATAAACTACAAAAACAGTTAAACAAACATATGACTCTATTCAGCATGTTTTTGGAAGTATTAAAAATGTTTAATATTTACACAAACATCTTGTTGCTGACGTCAAATTGCTTGTTTAGTTTATTTGGCCCTTAAAAAACCCAACATCAAAATATGCTACTTTCTTTTCTATAGGGGCATAGCTGCACCAATTTTCTTGAACTTTATGTTGTAGGATCTTTCGAGCCCCTTAATTTAAATCAGATTACAGCAGGGGTAGTGGTACACCCCATAGGACGCCAATGTCTTATATCGCATATCTTAAGAATTGTTGTAGTGAGAAAGTCCAAACTTGGTAGGAGTTACTCTTATGATAAACTGCACCTTTGTAAATAAAACAAGTAAGAAAGTATAGTCGGTCAAGCCCGACCATATGATACCCTACACCACAGTATTTAAAAACACATCATGCTTATGTGTCCATGTAAATATGGATTTATCTATGTTTATAAACTTCATGAAACTCCGGTTGAAAGTTTGTGAGAGGCAGAAATTGCCCCCTGCCTCCCCTTGTGGTCCTATTTTTTAAAAACTGTATACCTAATGTGTCCCTATAGATATGGAGATATTTATGTTTTAAATTTCATTAAAATCAGTTTGAGAGGCAGAAATTGCCCCTATCTCCCTTCGTGGTCCGATTTTTTTAAAAATGTATACATTTTGTGTCCATATAGATATGGTTCTATCTACGTTTTAAATTTCATTAAAATCGGTTTGATAGTTTCTGAGAGGAAGAAATTGCCCCCTGCCTCCCCTTGTGGTCGTATTTTTTAAAAACTCTATAGCTAATGTGTCCCTATAGATATGGAGATATCTATGTCTTAAATTTCATTAAAATCGGTTTGAGAGGTAGAAATTGCCCCTATCTTCCCTATCGTGGTCCTACGATTCGACCGATTTTCAATAGGTATGCTCCTTGTACCAACAAGAACCTGTGGCCCAAATTTTATGAAATTATCTACAAAATTGCGACCTGTACTTTGCGCACAAGGTTACATGCCAGCCAGCCAGCCAGCCTGCCAGCTAGCCGGACGGACATTTAAGGCGTTACACACATCAGCACAAATGCATAATACCCTCTCCACTATTGTGGTGTGGGTATAATTAAAATTGTTTTTAAAAAACCACACAAATTTTTTTTAAAAGATTGAAAAGTTGTGTCTAAGCTACTTTCCAATAGGACTAACCTTGGTGTCACTTGACTTGAAATCCCCCATATGTATAAAAAACTGTTATGACCCTGTGTTTGTTACTGAAATTTTCACAGTCATTTCCTGATTAACCGGCGTTAAAGTGAAAGCTTTTATATTGGAACAAATATTAAGTTTGGTTAACAATACAAAATATCTGGCAAAAGCGAGCTGGACTGGAAAAGAACAATATAAATGTATAAACGTCTGAAGAAGCACAATAGGAGAAGTATTTAAATTTGGTAATTTTGATATTTAAGGGTAGCAAAGCGCACCAGGTTAGGCAAGTATAGTCTTAAATTTTATACGATTGTAAGTCCTAATATTGTTTAAAATTGCATACATTCGTAGATTTTTTTAAACAGTCCGAAATTTGATTCAATCTAAAGGTTTTTATTTTATCATGGGTTTATATTGACTTAAATTCTTCTTAATCGCAGTTCTTTAAAACATCCAAAATTTGGTTTAAATTTAGGCCTAAATTTGATTTAATTTTGTGGGGTTTATATAGTCCGAAATTTTCTACAATAACAGATCTTTAAAAGTCAAACATTTGACTTTTTTTATTTATTAAGTCCAAATAATTTTTTAAAATTGTAGGCCTTTATAAAGTCAAAAATCTTCGTCAATTGTATTACAAAGCGGTGCCAACTGCTAATTTCTCCATCATCTTTAGCAATCACATTTTTGAACAAATACAAGTTTTTTTTTTATTAATAACTTACAATCCAACAACGCCTTTTAATAATTTAAGTTGTGGTTTTAATTTTACATATTTTATATGCTATTTTGCTTCCAATGGTCTCAACACAAACCAGATTTCTAATACCGAATGCACAGTATTTCTCTAATATCACTGCTATTGCAGTTGTTTTTTTCGCATCAACCAATCAGTTTTGTGCAACTTGCATTGGTTTGTTTTATTCATTTATAAATTTTCCAAAGATTAATAAAATATTTTGCTATCATTATAAGTGAACAACTGCACAAAAAAAAGATGATTTGATTTGCTTGTAAACAAAAAGAAACACATTAAAAAAAAAAAAAAAAAAAAATAGAAAATAAAAATCGAATACCCATAAAAACTTTGCCACCATTATGCACTGACAAAGACGAGAAAAACAGTTTTACTCTCAGACAGAGATTTAGTGAAGATGGCTAAAAATGTATTTTCTGTAAGCTTGCACAATGGGCAGGGGGTTTATTAAATAAGGAACTTGAAAGCTTACTTTAACCTTAGAGGTTTTTGAATGTCCTTAAATTTTTGTACTGTCATAATTGTAGATTATTAGAGGGCTAGATTAAAGATTTAGCTGTAAATAAATTTAGCTTCAATCGCATATCATTTGATTCGTTTGTCAATTAGTGGTCAAAATTAACTTCAAGCGCTGCTTCAATAGGGTTAAAATTCTCAACCAAATCTTAGATCATTTATAGGGCCATGTTGGAGTTTTAATTGTATGCCATTTAGAAGTAGAGTTAAGTGTAAATTGTACTCATTTAGAGATCAAAGTTTAGCTGTAATCACAGTTCATTTTAAGGCAACATTTTAGCTTTAATTGTGGGGATCGTTGAGGGCTGACAATTTGGCTTTACTAACGCTACATTATAAAGTTAGGGCTTTCCTTCAATCGCAGGTTTCGGTGAGGTGACATTTAAGCTCAACTTAAAGGTCATAAAAATTTGGAACATTTAGTGGTGGAAATAACATTGGCAATTTAAAGTGCTAAAAACGGGAAAGCACCAGTAATTGATGGTTTACCATTTGAGTGCTTCAAGGCTGACCCTGATTCTTTGATTAATATATTACACCCTCCTTTTAGTCAGAACTGGAAAAAGTGGTAGTAGTGAAGCTTCCAAAGAAATGAGATAGGAAGATATGCAACAGATGGAGAGAAATTTACCTGCTCAAATTAGATTTTGATATTAAATAAAAATTATAAATATTTCACAAAACCTTTAAAATTTCATGTATATAATCGTATATTCTTTATATTTTTTTTGCATGCGATATTTTTTTAATATATTTTTTATGGCATGCGTTATTTTAAATATATTAAATATTAAATAAAAATGATTAATATTTCATAAAAACTTTAAAATTTCGTGTAAATAATCGTATATCCTTTATAATTTTTTTTATTGCATGCAATATTTTTTTTAAATATATTATATATTAAATAAAAATGATTAATATTTCATAAAAACTAGAAAATTTCGTGTAAATAATCGTATATTCTTTATAAATTGTTTTTTATTGCATGCGATTTTTCTTTAATATATTTTTTATGTCATGCGATATTTTGAAATATATTAAATAATAAATAAAAATGATTAATATTTCATAAAAACTTAAAAATTTTGTGTAAATAATCGTATATTCTTTATAAATTGTTTTTTTTTTGCATGCAATTTTTCTTTAATATATTTTTTATGTCATGCGATATTTTTAAATATATTAAATATTAAATAAAAATTTTTAATATTTCATAAAAACTTCAAAATTTCGTGTAAATAATCGTATATTCCTTATAATATTTTTTTATTGCATGCGATATTTTTTTAATATATTTTTTATGGTATGCGATATTTTTAGATATATCAAATATTAAATAAAAATGATTAATATTTCATAAAAACTTCAAAATTTCGTGTATATAATCGCATAACTTTATAATATTTTTTTATTGCATGCGATATTTTTAAATATATTAAATATTTAATAAAAATGATTAGTATTTCATAAAAACTTGAAAATTTCGTCTAAATAATCGTATATTCGTTATAAATTGTTTTTTATTGCATGCGATATTTTTTTGATAAATTTTTTATCTCATGCGATATTTTTAAAGACGCATTTTCGTATTTATCTTCTGTGTGGTGGTCCCAACTATGTTTTTTGGTGGCTGTCTTTTTTCATTTTATAGTTGGTTATTAACGAGGCAAAGTTTAGAATAAGTTAAGTGCCAAATTTTAATAAATATCTTAGATTATCTAGAGGTCACAATCTAAAAGTCATATTTTTGTCATTTATCAATCAGATTGCAGCGTCTTTTAGGAGTCATTGTAAAGTCAGATTCAAACCTCAATTTTATAACATATTAAGGTTTACGCCTAAGCCTAAAATTGTTTAGGGTCGTTTTGTAAGCCCGATAGAATGAAAGGTTTAGCTGTCTAACAAGCAGTCATACTAACTTTTTCACATTAATAAACCGTATACTCTGGCAAATCATCATGATTAGATTCTCAGGCGCGCAACATATAGGCGACTAAGCTATTTTTGTGACGAACATAATTGCCCATATAAACAGGTTTGGTACTAATTTTGTCTTATATTGAGTGAGAAATTAAGCTTTAAACTTTTATCGTTTAAAGCTGGAATTCCATACCACGCGTTTTCGCCTACACGCAGCGCATGCTTTTCTAACCTTACTTGCGTTCTTCGTTTCAAGTTACATGCAACGCTTTTTATGCAGCAGCAGCAGCAGCAGCACAAGTAAAAATAAAATTTAATTTGTCAAAATCAGCTGATTTCTTCGAACGCTGCTTATGACGCTTACAAAAGTAGAAAGTAAACCTACTTTTCGCATCAAGGCATCTACGCTTCTGTTCATGTTACTAACTACGTATAACTACACAGAATCTACTTTTTTGGCAGCTGCGTATGCTGCGAAAAAGCGAGTAACGCGTGGTGTGGACCTCCGGCATAAGGGTCGCAGAACAGGTTTTAATCATAAACCTAATAAATGTCTGCTAAATACTCATTAAAGGGTTATAACTAGCTTTCCAAATAAGGTAGTTTTGAGACAAAAATTTATATTTTAATTTAACAATATTTAAAGTAATTTCAAACTTTTACTTTAAGAAAAGTTTCATCCATCATTTGTCCTCATTTCGGCCCATTGTCTACAGTTCGCATATTCAAAGAGGGTTCGACCATTAGCAGATTAGTGTGAAATTCAATATTAGTGCATAACATGTATGCAATAATACTCATATTTACAAATAAACACAACCAAAAAAATGTCTATGTTTTTTTCCTTAACTCTTGCAACCAGCCAACGTAGTGTGTAATGGTGGCTTTATTTGGAGTTTTTCATCATGTATGTATGTAGTTTTATGACTTTGCAATACTGCTGCAATTAGCACAAATTTGCCAATATGGTTGGATTGTTTAAACTTAGTTAGCTACATGTTGTTGTTGTTGTTGCCGCTTCCCAGGCAACAAAACATACACTTATGATTTCAGGTATGCAAAAAGTTGAAACAAAAATCTGAAACATCACCTGCTACTAATTGTTGTGGTTTCTTTATATCATTTTCATAAAAAAAATCCAGCAAACAGCACTTTAACCATTCTCATTTTTTTTGTTGATGTTTTTAAACCATAAAATCTTTGATTTCAGTTTATTATTAAAAAAAAAAAAACACAAATTTTAAGGCCTCTAATTTGGCTATTCGTTTTACTAGTAAAATTAATTCGTATATCTAGTAGAATCAAAATCATTTTGGTTTTATATAAAAAATTTTAATAAAAAAAAAAAACGCTTGCTATATTCTAACCAACCTCATCTTTTGATTAATTATAATACAAATGAAGTTTTGAGAAAAATGTTAGAAAAAATTAGTTTTTTGTTTGTTAAAATTAGTTGCTGTTTTCATCTAATTAAATCTAATTTGGTGTTTAATAAGCAGTATAGCATTTCAAGGAGATATTAAATGATTATTTTGAAAGTATTTAAGTCAGAATTTCAAACTCAAAGAAGATGTTTAATTTTTGCGCTAAATATCGATTTTTTTTGTTTTCAAACCCAAGATCAGCTGCAGTTATAATCATATTAAAAGTTCCAGATAAACTTTTCTTTGATGTTAAATGCTTAACCAATCGATTTTATTAAAACACAGCTTTACGCCGAATGTAGATTAAGCCATCAATTAGAATCTAAAATAGTATTTTTACTTTAATCTCGGACCTCTTTTTCTAGCTTTTACTTCATTTTTCTTATTGCGACTTTATATTACTTTACATTAACCTGCGACCAATAAGAAAATATACAACTTAGACATTTTAGAACGAAACTTCTTACATTGGTCTTCTTAAGACCAAAAGAAAAAGTAACAACATTTTTTAACTGTATCTTGAACATATTCTCACGCATTTCAAATTTCAATTGGTAATAAATGTAATGCAAAGCAACACATTAAATCAAACTAGAAACGAAATATTTATACGAAAAGATTAACCAAGGAACGTACAACATACTTTCAAACAACCATAAAGTTCTCAAATATGAATTCCAAAAAAATAATCCAAGGCTTGCAAAAAACAAAAAAAAAAACTCCTTCTTAGCCAAAGAAAAACAAAAGCGTAGAAATACTTTTTTTTTGCTAATAAAAAAAGATAAAACATCTCTTAGAAACTTTACAACTTGTTGATGCAATCTCAAGCAAAAATTGTTGTAAAAAGTAACCAATATCTACTACATATAGTAGTTTAACCTTAGTCTAGAGGTCTGCTTAAACATTCAAATGATTTTCCAGGGGAAAGAGATTTTAGAGGAGTTTAAGGAAGAAGAAAAAAAATAAAACGAAAAAATTTAAAATAATTTTTTACTAGACAAATGTCTATAGGGAAAAGAAAAGAAAAAACTTGTTAGTATTGGTAATAAAATACTATCAAATGACTTGTAATCATAAGATTATTATTAAAAATCAATAATTTACATTTGTCAAAATGTGTTGAAGTGTAAATAGTTGCTAGAAATGTTGGAGATTTAAAAAAAAAGAAACAGAAGTTTTAAAAGTAAAATGTGTTTAAAATGCTGAAGTTTATTAAAGTTTGGTTCTTATGAATTTATAAGTTAACAGGTTTGTCTCTTAGGTCTTTTGTTTTTTTATTTATACCAAAAGAATTTTTTGAAAATTTAAAAGCTTTGAAAAATTAACATAGAAATTGTGAAAATGAATTTTAATCATTTTTTTCTAACTTCTTCGACCTTCTTTTAAATATTTTTCTTCTTTATTAATACTTGAGCTTAAGGTCACTTTTATTTTAAATATTTCTTTTATTTTTTATATCGATATTTCGATTTCCTTTGGAAATCTTCTTCAGGATATTGTATTTTTATTAAAATTTATAAATACAATATCCTGAAGAAGATTTCCAAAGGAAATCGAAATATCGATATAAAAAATAAAAGAAATATTTAAAATAAAAGTTACCTTAAGCTCAAGCATTAATAAAGAAGGAAAATGAATTTTAAAAATCAAACAAGTAAGAAAGTATAGTCGGCCAAGCCCGACCTACACCACACTATTAAAAAACACATCATGCTTATATGTCCATATAAATATGAATTTATCTATGTTTATAAAATTCAATAAAATCGGTTTACAAGTTTGTGAGATGCAGAAATTTCCCCCTACCTCCCCTTGTGGTCCTATTTTTGAAAAACTGTATAGCTTATGTGTCCATATAGATATGGAGATATCTATGTTTTGAATTTCATTAAAATCGGTTTGACAGGCAGAAATTGGCCCTATCTCCTCTCGTGGTCCTATTTTTTAAAAACTGCATCCCCTTTGTGTCCATAAAGATATGGTTCTATGCATGTTTTAAATTTCATTAAAATCGGTTTGATAGTTTCTAAGAGGAAGAAATTTCCCCCTATCTTCCCTCGTCGTACTACGATTTGGCCCATTTTCAATAGGCTTGGTCCTTGTGCTAATAAGAACCTATGTCCCTAATTTTATCAAATTATCTCCAAAATTGCGACCTGTACTTTGCGCACAAGGTTACATGGACAGCCAGCCAGCCAGCCAGCCAGCCTGCCAGCCGGAAGGACATCGTTAGTTCGACTCAGAAAGTGATTCTGAGTCGATCGGTATACTTTAAGGTGTTACACACATCAGCACAAATGTATAATACCCTCTCCACTATTGTGGTGTGGGTATAAAAACTTAAGGCACAAATCATTCTTAAAAAGTAAAAATTTATGGCCGTATTCATAGAACTATTTTTAATTTAATAAGGGTTGACAAAACAAATTTTCTATGAAAATGTTACTGAAAAAACGTTGTTAATTTAAATAATCGTTTATGAATACGGGGGTTAAAATAACTTTTATTTACTAAATATAAATTTAGAACTTATCTAAATGAAAACAAGTAAGAAATTATAGTTGGGTAGGATACCCAAGACAAAAGTATTTACATAAACTTTTCTAGAGTGCACCTTTCTTGGACCGATGAACAAGCATGGCCTCGGCAAAACAAAATTGTGTTATCTTCCTTTTTATGTTATTTTTTTTTTCTTAAAGCGATTTTAAAAAGAGAGTTTTGTTTTTATGGGGCATATGGTCAGTTTTGGACCTACCAATACAACATTTTTACATGGCAAAGCAGCTTTTATCGTCATAACTGTCGCCAAATTGTATATCAATACCAATTTTAAAAGAAACTTTTGACATTAAAAGCTATTTGAGTGGTATTTGTATGGGAGCTTCGGTCAAATATAAACCGACTCCGGTAACATTTTTCATTTCCTTATTGGAATATGAAAGGAGGAAAAATTGTTTAGCAAACATGTCACATATATTTGGATAATTTGAGGATTTTATGTAACCAAGTTTTATCATGGAAGTATAATAACCCAGCCAGCAAAATAATCCGACGCCGTTCAGATATCTGAGAGAAACGTCGGCAAAAAATCGGAATCGTATACGAATACTGTAAGATTTCTGACCCAAAAATGTATGTAGTGGTTGACACGAATTCCAGCAGACATGTCGTGGAAAATTGTGGTTTTGTTGTCAGCATTTCTGATAGATATCTATCAGAAATCTTATGAAAAAGGCATGGGAAGTTCTGATGTGTAAGCCGAGATTCTTTTTGCTTTCTAACTGATAGCTGAAAGAAATAATTTTATTGCAAAATATGTAAAAGTACAAATATAATTATATATTTTACACGTACGTACCTTTTTTATGCTTTTCATCTTGAACAAATAAAATAAAATTAAAATTATTTTTAACTGAATGACAATTGTCATTATTTAAAAAAAAATAATAAGACTCGTTAGACAAATCTGAATAAATTCCGTCGGAATTCTATTGGACATATCAGTACATAAATTCCCCCCGATATATCCAAGCGAAATCGATCAGAAATCGGCTAAGTATATTCAATGTCTGACAGAAATCTGAACGAAGTCTCTAAGAATGAAGTCAGACATTTGCACGAAAGGTCTGATTCAGACAATGTCGGAGTATTTTGCTGACGCTTTGAACTCACAAAGTTATATAAAGATCTTGGATCGGTTAGAAAATGTGCTAACTTGTAACCTGATCTTATCTTTGCGTATCTAGTTTAGTCTGTCGATAGAGAAGACTTTTTTCAGCAAGTCTCTAAGGGGACCCACTGAATGTTTTTTCACTTTCGATTGGAATATTATTCTCTAAAGAAATTAAATAAAGCATCATAAAACTGTTTCAAAATAGAATCAATTTTAGTAGGAGATAAATTATTGGGTGTATAATAAAATATTTTTGGCCAAATTTAATCTAAATATTAACATAATGAGACGGCTTATGGGTACAGAGACTTTGTTCTGGAAAGAAGTTTTGAAGTGACTGACTTTTATGTGTTACGCACATCAACACAAACGCACAATACCCCTCTCCACTTTGGTGGTGTGGCTATAAAAGCGGTTCAGAAACGTTTCATTTTCGGTTTCTTCTTTCGATTTCTAGAAAAAAACTGTACAATTTCACACTCATCAGTTAAATATATGCTTCAAAAGCAGTAGGTTTTTGCTATAAAAATGCAAAATAAATGCTAACAAACATGCTGAGGGATGCAGTATTTTTGTATGTGCAGCTCCCGGTTCGAAGGACTACTTTCTGCTGACAGTATGCTCTGTTTATACCCTCCACCGTAACTAGCTGTGAAGAGGGCATACAAAGTTTGTCATTGCGTGTGAAACTTTTTTAATATTTATCTAAGGCATCATAAAGTATATATATATTCCGGGTCCTTCAGTAATTCTTAGTCGATTAATACATGCCCGTCTGTCCGTCTTTGAAATAACTCTCACTTTCTAACGACTCAAAAGAAATTAACGATATTAGTCTCAAATTGTTTTTAGTTCCCCTAAGCAGCTTGCGATTAAAATCCAGCAACATATTGTGCCCTAACCGCAAAAATAGCTTAAGCGACATCATTTTCAATTTTCGTTTTTTTTTTTAATAAATTAATTTATTGGCAACACTTGCATCATCTCCTAAAATGTCATGGCCACATAAGAAACCTTTACGATTTTAAAGCACAAACAATTTTAGCTGAAGCGCCAACCTTCATACACAATTTTTATGGAATATAATGAAAAAAACCTTCTCCTGTAAACTTCTGATTATGTCGCTTAATTTTTTTTTGTGGTAAAGGCACGATATGTTTATTAGGATAAGAGTTATGAATCGAAATTTGGAACAGCCACCCTTAAAAATTGATAATTTTTACAAAAACAAGCATTAAAATAATGGCGGAATGCACATATTATAAAAGATTTTGCAGATTTATAACTAGAAATCATACACAACATTTCGTGAAGATCGATCCATAATTAACCATAAGCCTCATGTAAAACCCACTCTCGAAAAACACTTAAGTACGCCTAAAATTGTAACGAATAGTGCTATTGTAATAAAAAATATTGGACTGTCGCATTCAAAATTCGTGAAGATCGGTTCATAATTTACTGCAGGTTCGATGTAAAGCCCACTCCTCAAATATCCTAACTGTCAGTGGAGTGTATCAAAGATTCGGCAGAGCTGAATGTAGCACTCTAACTAGTTTTAACATGCGATCTGCTTACTTTTATTTATATTAAAACTTTGTGTGCTTGCAAAAAACCCATAATTGCCGAGAAGGATTTGTCTTGTAATGGACTTTCGTTGTCATATGTTTGTATTCTTATAGAATATTTGTGCATTTTTTAAAACCTTTTCTTTAGCTTCACTTCGGAAAATCAAATCTTGTAACGTTAATTTAACCGCCTTTTACTCAATGCAAATGGATGAAACTTTGTAGGCATACATATTCCCGATAACAATTCACGAATACATGGGCGTAGCCGGAATAAAATCTAGGGGGGGGGGGCAAACATGTTTTTTGGTAAAATGCTTTTTTGACCGCCTTTTACAGGCATACATAATCCCGATGACAATACACGAACACATGGGCGTAGCCAGGATAAAATCTCGGGGGGGGGGGGGAATTTTTTCTTTTGGTAAAATGCTTTTTTGACCGCCTTTTACTCCAGCAAAGGGATTAAACTTTGCAGGCATACATATTTCCGATGACAGTACACGAATACATGGTCGTATCAGGATAAAATCTATGGGGGGCGGGCAAAATTTTTTTTAAATGTTCTTATTTCGCTTTAAAACCTTTTATTAGCGGTAAAAAAGCATATTTTTTGTATAATTCTGTTCATAAGCATTCACTGCACCAAAGGTCCTTGAGCGGAGGACTTTATTATGTGCTTTTTTCTTAAGCTCAACAACATTTTTTTACTGAGTCGTTTCAGGACATGAATATTATTATTCCAAGTGTGAGCTTTAAGAGACTTCGGACCCAAACTTTGGTAAAAAAAGATGTAAGTTTTTCTGGGTAAAAAAAAAAAGAAAAAAAGGAAAAAAGATTAGAAATCAATAAGAATAAAGTTTGAGTAAAATCCCATTAAGCTTTTTATAAAAAAACTTAAAAGAAAAGTGTTAAAATGCAAAATAAAGCTTTTTTTTTAAAAACTTCATTCGGTTTCTTGAAACTTGTTTCAAGTTTTCAGATTGAACCTCCTCACTACCATTAAGATAATGTTATTCTCACAATCAAGTTAATTATTAACGCCTTTAAAGATATTTTTTGTTAATTCTCGGTTAAGTTAAAGAAAAACTTCCCTTTTTATCAGAAACTAAATGACAAATTAGTTGTTTAATTTAACACACAATATTACACCCAAAAAACTTACAAAATTGGGTGGACATGTAAAAAACACACACAAAATTAAATAAAGAAATAGAAAAAATATGAAATTCAATTTGTTTTAAGGCGTAACTAAAGTAAATGATTTATAAAATCCAACAAAAATCTTTTTCATTTTAAACACATAATTTTTTTTTAAAATGATTTTCTAAATAAAAAAAAAAAATTTTTTTTATCTATTTTAAAGTGTTACAAATTTCAGTTTAAATATATTTAGCTGGTTTTAGTGGTTTGCTTTGCTTTAAAGCAATTAATTTTCGATTTTGAACCTGTACAAAACTTTATTACCGTATTTTTTCTTTCTTGTTTCTCTGCTGAAGATGAACTCCATAATGTTCACACCTTGTAAATTGATTTGTTATGCTTAAATTTGTAGTAGAGAACAAGAAGGAATAAAGATGCTGCATAATAGATTTGCATAAAGAAATTTCTTTTAAATTTAAACACTTTTAAATTTAAAATAGCATATAAAACATATTTTTTTAATTTGAGTTTAATCTAAATTTAATTGCAGTGTTAACCTAAAAAAAAACTAAAAAGAAGATTTGTGAAACAATTTTAAAGGTTATTAAAACTAATGAAAAAAACTTGGAATTATTTTTGTAAATAAATTTTAAAGTGAATTTGCTATTAAACGTTATAAGGTTTTATTTTATAATTTGATATTGTGTATAACTTCTGGTTAATTTTGCAAAAGATTTGGATAATTTTGTGGAGCTTGCAACTGATATGCTGCCCTCTAGTGGAATAAGAATGCAGATAACATTTGAATTTTACATGAATCGATTTTGGTACCTTATGAAACCAGAAGCATTAAGAGAACTGTCAAGCTAGATAGAGCAGTTCTTTTTTTTTTTAGCAAAAAAAGGTGAATCCAATGTATATGGACAAAGAGCTGGACAAAGCAGTTCAACGTCTACTTTTCTCTTTTATCTTGCCAATTTTCCAGCTAGTTCTTAAAAGATTTGGGTCTTGAGACTTTCAAGTGAATAAACTTTCAGTGGACTGATTTTCTAACCTTCTACGCGTAGTTTGTGCGTTTAAACATGCTCCATTCTGTTTTAGTAGTACTTTAAGGGGGATAAAGGCGCAGGAAATACTTATTTTTTGATATAAAATTTGCTTAAAGATATTCTCTAGTCCAATTAGAGAACTCGGAATTTAGTACGTTCAATAAGTTTGTATGTCCTTAATTGGTGTGATTATATAAAAAAGTTGAAGGTGACTTGCAGTGAATATCTCTTTGTAAATATCGTGCCATAACCGCCAAAATAACGTAACCAACAAAAAACCAATTTTACAGGAGAAGGTTTTTTTTTGTTTATTTCTTATTTACTTGTAAGTTTTTCAATGAAATTATTATAATAGCCTACAAATGATCTTATGCTAGTTTTAGATGAGTATTAACGTTGATTTTTCATTTACAAAAGTATTTTTGATCATCTTTTTGTCACTTACGTTAGTTTGGTGGTCATTATTGTAACCAGCTAATAAAAAATAAGCTACTTACGTTTTATTATTAACAACTTAAAATTTTATTTTCAACTTAAAAATTTACTTTCTTGAATTTTTGTAATACATATGGGTAATTCCATGTCAAAACGGTCGGATGTAGAAAGGCCCTAACTCGATTTTTTTCGAAATTGAGTTTTTTAGTGATTCCAATACATTTCCCACAAATACGCCTCGTCACAAAAATTTAATACATTATGATACATACAGTTTCTATTATGTTTTTGCCTTCTCCTATAAAGTTGCATTTATGTGAGTTAGGGCCTTTCTACATGAGACCAACGATTTATGAACGAAAAAAAATTTTAAAATTTAAAAAGTTATGTCATATTCAAAACGTCATAATTTCGCCGAATAAGCCGAATGTGTTGAGCTTATTTCTTCAATATCCCGAAAACTACTTGACATAAGAAGATGATTTTAATGTCATTTTAAAGCAGTGAAGGGCACATTTGCAAATCCTATGTACGCGTGCATAGGAATAAAAATGCTGCTTGTGTGACGTCGATACATGTACACTATAAACTTCTTTGTGTGGTCTGTGACAAAGTACGTTTGGCTGTTGCTTTGTTGTTATTTCGTCAATACAAGCATATATGTGATAGTATGTGTGTGCCCTTCACTGTTTTAAAGAGAATACTTAGGGCTACAAACCATATATTGAAAAAAAAAATTTTATTTTGACATTGAATTACCCATATGTATATAGAATGTATATTTACATACACATATCGTCACCTGAAATCCCGTAACTGACAAAAATTTAAAATCGGTTATTTTTTTTGACAGCTGTATTTTTACTAATATCAACTCATTCAGTCAAAGTTAAGGTTTTTTTTCACATATCGCACACTTGTCTTTTCTTTCTCTTCTTTTTTCTAATTAATGAAAACCTTAATTAAATTTATTATCGAAATTATTGCGAAAAACTCAAACGGGCAATAGACAATTTGTTAGATTTCTTTCCTCCAAATGTGCTACGTAAAGTTTGTATAAAAATTAAACATTTAGAAACTCCGCTGGAAGATAGAACTACACTTTTTAAGAATAATTAAGGGAGAAAACAAAAAACTAATCACCTCTTCCAATATTTTGCTTAACTCTAGATAAAATATCAGAACAGAAAATTGTAATTTAAATAAGAGTTTTTTAATACCACTTGCTTCAAACCAATAAACGAAACAACGAGTGAAAAAATAAGTAAAAACCTAACGGTAGATAAAAGTAATTTTTGTTTCATTTTAGGCTTTATATTTTTCTAATTATATGGCAGCTCTCTCGTTGTTTTTATGTACTTACGTTATTTTGCGGTCACTAATTTAGGCGTATGTGGGTTACGTTAAAATTGAAGGACTCGTATTTCTTTCAATTTCTGGATTATCGATACTATATTTTACAGGACAACGTGTTGTTACTTACAGAACAATTGTGCATCAAAAACTCAGTTTTGGAAAATATGTTGGTTACGTTATTTTGGCGGTTAAGGCTCGATATCTCCAACATTATCCTTTATAAGATCGCATAAGACGCATAAACGCGCCACAAACTGGGGTGCCTCATCTCTATATATGGGTGGTATAATTATTGAGGAATCAGAATCTCTTGATGTTCTGGGCATTGGGATACAATGTGATGTCCGATGGACAGAACATATATTCAACGTTTCGAAAGAATCATTCAAGTGCCTCGGTTTTCTAAGACGGTATAAGATATATTTGACTCCATCTGATCTCCTTACTATTTATACCACCTTTATCCGACCGCGTATGGAATACAACTGTCATGTGTGGGCCGGTGCTTCAAAGTCTATTTTGGAGCTTCTCGACCGCGTGCAGGAGAGGGCGAAGGTTCTCATTGGTGACAGTAGGGTATCCAATTCTATTGACTCCCTTGAGCACCGTCGCAATGAAGTTTGTATTTGCCTGTTTTATCGTTACAACAATGGGATGTGTTCTGACGAAATTAGGGATCTGGTTCCCGAAACCCGTACGTTAGTTTGTAATACACGTTTTTCTTCAAGAGCCCATCCTTATGTGATATGATTGGCAGGTGAATCGTACAACGCATTACAGAGATAATTCGTTTTTATGTGGAATAAACATCCTGCAGAAGTCTTCCCTCTCACCTACAACATGATTAAGTTCAAATCGAATGTTCACAAACACTACTCCCTCTATCCTCCTTCCCACAACCTATTTTCCTAGTTCCAACACAATGCAATGCATTAGTAGGGGTCATCCCCTTAGTGCTGGTCCTAACAGAAAAAAAAATAAAATAAGACATTAACGCTTTGTAATAAATAGTGTAAAAGTCTACTCTTTGTGAGGACGTTAAGGAGATAAAATGAAAGCAGGATGCGTCCAAGAAACTTCTCCTTTAACAATACAACCTGTATTGAATTTTTGCCTCTTTAGTAAGGGAATAATAATTTATTATAATTTGAGATCAATGTGGAAACAGATTTGCATGAGCACCTGCCTTAACGACTGGGTGACAAACAATGCGTTTATCAACCGTTCCTGTACGTGAGCGGCAACCACACACATAAAAGGGTTTTAATTGTATATTCCAACAAAAATTATACATTCGCCTCTTGTCAAGGAGCTGGAGCTATCTTACTCAATGAATAGCCAGCAGCATCTGTTCGAATAGCAACAGCACCTAGTGATAATTTGTCCTCGCAGCTAGCTCCCTTTACAAGTCAAAAGCCGTCATGATGATTCATGATACCCCTGCCTGCGATTTGGGTTTCAAACATAGCCACCACGTGACCATGTGATGCCCGAAAGTCTCTCTTCATCAAAAAAGTATCTATCTTTGAAAGATACTAAATATCCGAAAGGTAAGGCCTTCACAAAGAGAATCATTCTGAAAGACAAGCTACATTTCCCTCAAGAAGCATACTAACGGAGGCTTCAACCAACTGTCCGTCCAACGGCATGTTCAGTGGGGGCTTCTGACTCCCGTGGTGCCTGAAAGGAAAGATTTATGGTCAACCGCTTTCTCAAGAGATCTTCAAATTTAGAACATTTGTCGAATTCCAGGTATCAGCTGCACCGGATTACGCCATAAATTTTCAATGTCCGATGAAAGATATCAACATAACTGAAATGTCATGCTCTTCTAGTCCATCTAGCATATCGCTTAAAGAAAGAATTCCATTGAAGTACGACTATATCTCTCAAGGGCTTATCTATGGTCATTCCTGTTGCCAGGAGCATGGTCAGTTTTGTGTCCTTTCGGATTCTAGGTATTGGCCCCAGAAAAAGTGAGAATTAGCTTGATGCTTTGACACTGAGAACCAGCATCGCTAAGGATTTTATATGACTATAGCAAGTAAAGCGCCAAGTTTGGGATGTAGATATTTTGTTCAGGTGCTTAAAAGTATTCATGAAGTCTCCGTTAGAGATAGCTGAAGGTGATTAACAGTAATATAACCAGAAGCTACAAACTCCCTGGGGGACTGAAGAGCGGCTACTGCCCTGACAGTTTTATCTTTCCTATCTGTTTGTGCTAAAGAAGCAAAAGATTATTGAAAATGGGATAGATACATAAATGCTTTGAAACCTTTTTTTTTCTAATCGAGGTAAATACATCCTTTGAAGACGTTAAATTATTTTGCTTTATCCAAGCAAAATAACTATTTCGTACTAAAGTTAGTTTATCACATACAATTTTTATTTGTGTTTTGAGGCCACAATAATAAATTTTGAAACTAAATGTTTGAAAAAACTTAACAAAAATTCCGAAAATAAATCTTTTTATTTTAAGAATTCAAATTTTTTTTTTTTTTGTTTATCTATAAATACAAACAAAAAAAACTTATGGCATTATTAAGAAATATTTTAATTTGAAATTTGTGTTTTACTACTAAGAAACATTTTTTTTAACATAAATTTTATTATGACCATCTATAATTACGTTAATAAGTTTTTATTAAATTCTTCAATCAAAAAAACCATGTCAAAACAAGTTTGAATTTGATATTTTTTTTTTTCAAAACAACTTCATAACCTGTAAAATTGTTATACTCCAATACCATAACCAATAACTAATCATAATTAAAACTAAAATTCCATCTAATTATAATTATCAAAAAAGTAAAACGTATAATAAAAATTTCAAAAAAAAAAAAAAATAAAAAAAATCTCAACATGTTCGTGCATGCAATATTTAATTTGCATGCGATAAAATATCTTCAAACCATAAAATCATTGAAAACAAAATTTCATATATTAAAACATTAACTCAAAAATTATAAACAGAAATCTATAAAATGAACAAAAAAAAAAAAAGAAAAAAATCATTTTAACCTTATTAAATTGACCTAAACCTGATCATCATTATTGTAACCAGTCGAAGAAAACGTGCTCATCATTTGAGGAAAAAAACACAAAACAAAATCGCTACATTTATTGAAAAAATATAGAGTTTGTGTGAAAATTTAATAAAAATAAAAAAAAAAAAAAACAGTACGACTGCTATATTCGGCTGTGTTGAATCTTTTATACCCTCCACCAAGAGTTTGAATACTTCAGGAGTGAACTTTATTTGGCATTTATAAAAGATAAGGTAATCTTAATAAAGGTTGGCTTAGCCATAATGCACGATGTAATGCCTTTCTTGCATTTTTTTGATTTTTTTGGTCAGCATAATCGACCATATGATTCCACAATCGGGAGAATTGTGCTCCAATTTAATAAACCCGGGTCTGTAGGAAATGTGAAAACGCATGTGTATGCTCGATCGTGCATTAGCGCGGGTAAAGGAAGTTTAAATGATTTTCCAGAATAGGCTTAAAATGAGGCCTATTATAAATTATGAACCGATCTCCACGAAACTTGGCGGAGTAGTTTCTAATCTTACAAAACTAGGTGAACTAGAAAAAGTTTGACACCAATTTTGTTCTTTTCTTTTGCGTCGTCAACAGACGGACAGACAAACGGACATGGCTAAGACGACTTAGTATCACTCAAGGACCCAGAATATATACATACGTTATGTGGTCTAAAATAAAAATTTAAAAAAAAGTTTCAAACGAAATAACAAACTAAGTATACCCTCATTCTCTACTTCTGATGGTGGAGGGTATAAAAAAGAAATCATCCTCATCAAGTGGTATTCAATAACTTTATATTGTTTAACACGTTTTTTCAGATTTTCTAAATTTGCTTAGCCAGAGACAGAGACGGATACAGAGATCAGATCAATCATTATTGCTGTGGTATTAACAAGAAAATTTTCTATGCTTAATGATGATAGGCGAACTTTGTTGTAAGTTTTTTTTCGTCTTTTTTTTTATTTTGCGGTGTTTTGCACTTGTTTTGTTGGGAAATTTTAAAAAAGGCTCAATTTTAGGTGATTTAGAGATGAAAAAAAAAAAACAAAAAACAAACCCCAGAAGAAAACTTTAAGGGATCTGAGAATTTTTGTTTAATATATAAGAACGTTACAGATTTTTTGGGAAATTTTATTAATTTCTAAGTTTTTACCAAATTTATAAAGTGGGATGGAAATCGATATTCAGTTGAATTGTGAATTAAATCAAAAGCTGTGAACCGATTACAATGAAACAAACCTCATTCGAAATTAAGTTAAGATGAATGTTTTAAGACCAAAACTGTGATCTTTGTCGCATTTTTATTTTTTATTAATTTTTAAAGAGATATCCCTGTAACAACAGGGCAAATTTAAAAACAATGTAGGAACGGCGTAAATATAATACTGTTGCCAAGTTGCGGATTTTTTTTTTTTTACAAAATATGGTAAGCCGTTTTTAAGTTCATTATATGTAGTGAAAGTGCCTTAATTTTGGACATAACGGTACCATTTCTTCAAAAAGTACAAACGTACTTGTTTTCAAAAAGTACTGGAGTATTTATTTTTAAAAAGTACTTTCATACTTTTTGTTTAAAAAAAACAAGAGTACTTTTACTTCAAAAAGTACTTCAGTAATTTTTCCTTAAAAAATAACTTAAATAGTTTTCCTTCAAAAAGTACTTAGCTACCTTTTCTTCAAAGAGTACTTAAACTTTTTTTTTCAAAAAGTACAAAACTAAGTACTTGTTTTCAAAAAGTACTTGAATATTTACTTTTAATAAAGTACTTGAATATTGTTTTTTTTTCTAATAAAACGGAAATATTTTTCCTTTAAAAAGTCCTTAAGTACTATTTCTTAAAAAAATCTAAAGTAAATTTTGTTTAAAAAAGTACGGAAGTACTCTTCTTCAAAGTGTACTTAGTCAGGTACAGGATGGAAAACGATTTTGAATACAAATCAATTTGAAATCTATAATGTCGTTTCTTCAATGTCGTATCTTTAATTATTGAGACTATTATTCAGAAATGAATTTTAAAATCGTTCGAAATTTGTCACCCCTGTAAAAAATCGCCATTTCGAAATCGTTTGTTTTTCATCACATAGCTGATTATTTTTTCTTAAAAACTTGGCCAAACAAAAGAAATTCAACAATATCAAAGACATTTTTTTTACTATTTCTTTCAACGAAAAAGGTCACTCAAACTGCATTGAAAATTACTCATTTCCCACAGTGCTTTTAGTCGTTTGTATAAAATAAATTACTTGATCATAAAATTTAACTCTAAGCTAAAATTTCCTAAAAACTATTATTTTAATTTTTCAAGCCTTTTAAATACTTTTCGTTAAGTCCAGTTTAAACTTAATGAGTTTCTTGTTCGTTGATACTTCCTAAAAAAACCATTAAAATCATTTATTACTTACTGCTATTCCAATTTAATTTGTCTAAAACCATTTAAATCTTTTAGGTAATAGCAATTCTTTCCAATTGGGTATTAAGTTTATTATAATTTCGATAATAAATTTTTTATGTGATATTTAGCGACATTATAGATTTTTCTTTTTCCTTTCATGTGCCATAAGAGATCAAAAGTTTTCAAGTTGAATTTTCTTTGCATGAACTTTTTTCACTCTTTTTATATTTTCTTTGGTATAACGTTGAGGAGACAATAACGTTTAAAGTTTCATGGCAAGCAAATAAGGAGAAAAATCAATAAGTAACAGATCATCACCATGTTAAATAGAAAATTACAACAGCAACAGGAGTGAAGAATGAAACGTCTGGGATAAAGATTTTAGTGAAAAAAACAATAATAATAATAAAAACAACCTGTTGTGTAGTCAATACATTTCCCTTTAATGATTTTAAATTTATGATACTCCAGTGTAATGTGATCACAAGCTTAGGTTTGTTGTTGGAGTTGCCGGTGTGGTTCTGGTTGTGGTAGTTGTGTTGTTGTTTTGTTATTGTTTTGGTTAACTCTCATGATGATCGATAATAAAAGAAGATATACAGTGAGACCAAAATTAACCGCTTACATACTTAAAGTCTGTTTGAATTCTGCCCTAACTATACCCTGACACTCTTACGCTTAAATAATTCTAACTCGACACTAACTCTAGTCAAACTATACTCCTGTTTACCCTTACCCAGCTCTAGCTCTACTCTGGTGTTCCATTCACAGATTCTATGATTATTCTGTACTAATTTTACTATATTTCTACTCTAATTATGCTGTAGCTGCTTTTAATCTGACTCTTCTCTAACTCTTCTCTATTCAAACTCAAATTCTTTTCCTTTTCTGCTCTACTCTAAGTCAACTCAAACTCAACTCTAAGTCTTACTCTTCTTTAACTCTACCTTGCTCTATTCTAATAAAAAAATTAACACAATTTTAAATATTTTTCGTCTTTCAAGGCCTCACTGTATTTTATGTTTTAATATTATAAATTTTTGTAGTTTTGACTTTTGTAAATTTGGCTGCTATTTTTCTCGATGCATTTATATGTATCTAGTTATGGAAAATTATCTTGTTATTATATTACATGCCGCAAAAAAGGGTCAGTGCAGCAAATTTGATTTTCGGTTAAGTTTCATAGGTCATTTCATATTTTTCTCCAAATCGTTTTTTTTTTAGGATTTTCTTATATTGATTCGGTTATGCTATGGTAAATAAGTATGTATGGATTTGATCGTGTGATTTCTTAACATACAAAATAAGCAAAAATAAAGATCATAGACAAGACATCTCACCTTAAACTATGACTTTGTTGTTTGATATTTTGTATCACACAATTGTACAAAGGCCAGGTACATGTGCCGACATTAAGGATCAAACTTAAAAAAAAATTTTATATGCAACACACATTTGTTGTGGTCAATTTGTTTGCTCTAATGTGGTTAAATGCTACATGTTGCTGGTTTGGATTTTGCTTTTGACTTATGGTTGTATTGTTTATTATGCTGTTTGTTGTTTGATTATGTTGTATTGATACATGTTCTATCATGTGTTATGCACGATTACAATCAATTTTTTTGAAGAGATTTTTATTTAGCAACAAGATTGTTTAAATGAAGCGTTTTTTGTTTGATGTAAAAGAAATTTAAAATTATAATTGCCTAAGCTAACTCTATTTTATATCTTACTTTGTTTTTGTTCTACTTTTATTTTATTCTAAATAAGCTCTAACTGTACTATAATCATAATCAAATTTAACTCTAAATATACTTTAGTTCTATTCTGACTCTACTGTAGGTTAGGTTAACTTAACTGTAACTCTACTCTCACTCTATTCAAACTCTACTCTAAATCAACTCTAACTCTACTCTAACTCTACTCTACTCTACTCTACTCTACTCTACTCTACTCTACTCTACTCTACTCTACTCTACTCTACTCTAACTCTACTCTAACTCTACTCTAACTCTACTCTAACTCTACTCTAACTCTACTCTAACTCTACTTTATCGCTACTTTAACTCTACTCTAACTCCACTCTTACTCTACTCTAACTGTAATCTAACTCTACTTTAACTCTACTCTATATATTCTCTAATTCTACTCTAGCTCTACTCTTACTCTACTCTATCTGTAATCTAACTCTACTCTAACTATACTCTAACTCTACTCTAACTCTACTCTGACTCTACTCTAACTCTACTCTACTCTAACTCCACTCTAACTCTACTCTAACTGTAATCTCACTCTACTCTAACTATACTCTAACTCTACTCTAACTCTACTCTGACTCTACTCTAACTCTACTCTAACTCTACTCTAACTTTACTCTAACTCTACTCTAACTCTTCTCTAACTCTACTCTAACTCTACTCTAACTCTACTCAAACTATGCTATAACTCTACTCTAACTCTACTCTAACTCTACTCTAACTCTACTCTAACTCTACTCTAACTCTACTCTAACTCTACTCTAACTCTACTCTAACTCTACTCTAACTCTACTCTAACTCTACTCTAACTCTACTCTAACTATACTCTAACTCTTCTCAAACTCTACTCTAACTCTACTCTAACTCTACTCTTACTCTACTCTAACTCTACTCTAACTCTACTCTAACTCTACTCTAACTCTACTTTAACTCTACTCTATCTATTCTCTAATTCTACTCTAGCTCTACTCTTACTCTACTCTAACTGTACTCGAACTCTACTCTAACTCTACTCTAACTCTTCTCTAACTCTACTCTAACTCTACTGTAGCTCTGCTCTAACTCAGCCCTTTTCTATTTTTGACTTGTTCTGCTTATTAAGTTTTGTTTTATCCTCAAAAAACCTTTAGGTTCAGGTGTTTAGTGGTATGGACATCTAAAGGATCTTAATAAAAAATTGTTTAACTCTCTCACACCTATTTGTATTTTCTATCCTTGAAGTCGATCTCAAAATATTTCCCAACTGTATTCTATTGCCTTAAATGTTTCTGAAAACTTTCTAGCTTTAATTGTTAAAAAAACTTCTCTGCTTCTATAGCAGCACAAAAAAAGCTGTAACATATTGTAGTAACTTTTGTTATGTGCACAATCTAGTAGCTGCAATTACAACCTTGTTAATTTTAGTTCAACACTTTTTACATTGCAAAGTTTTCTTTTGTTTTTTTTTTTCGTTAAAAAATATGCCAAACTATCACTTGTTTTTTTTTAGAGAGCAGATAGTTTCTAGAAAAGTTTTTTTTGTTTTGCTTCTGGTAACAAGGAGTTGTCTTTGTTTTTTTACGCATTTAATTTAACAAAGTAACATTTTCTGTTAATGTTGTTGTTTTCTTAGCAGTTGTTGTAGTTGCTGTTGTAATTGTGTTTTGCGGGAGTCTTACATAAATACCATTTAATGTGCTTGTTGCTAAGAATTTTAACAATATAAAATAATTTAGAATCTTGTAATGGGTATTTTGTTATTCCTTCCGAGATTTGGCAGAGGGAAATACAGTGTTTTAGAATGAAAACAAAAACTGACTTGCATTATACACCAAATGTATTAGAACTCTACAAAAATTGATTTTAAGTCCAAACCGATTTCTATCAGAAAATCGTTATTTATTAAAATTCTAATCGTGTGGTTTGGAATCTTAATCTCAACTATAATTTAATTATATCCAAAATTTAATCGAGTTTTAATTCACAATATTGTACAGAAAGCAGAGTTTGAGTTCAACACATATTTACATCTTGAAATAACCCAAGCCAAAAGCTATGAGCCCTCAGTATGTGTGTTTAACACACTTTACGACCAAGTAATACACAGAGATCGCGGAATGTCTCTACTCTTGCAATTTACGGAGTACTGGGCTTATTCTGCACAATAACATATGTTTACATTTATATCACACTATTATTTAAAACTGTTTATATTATCTTTGAGTAGGGAAGATATGCATGATCTGTTTACAGCAATATTTTGAAATAATTTGACTTGAAATTCGAGTTTTTCTCGAACTATAGTTTAACACTTCTCTAAACGTATCTAAATCAGAATAATATTCCTTCTAAAACTTTATTTAGGTTAGCCAAGGTTCCATGGACAGCCATCGAGAAAAATCTCACTTGGGTCCTCCTTTTAGATACCCAGCGCCAATTCCCAACCTACAGAGCAGTTACTTAGATGGCGACAATGCAGAGTTTTACCAATTCACCTTCCTAATGAAGAGAAGAAGAGACCAAAGTTCTATTCTCGAGAGATCCTCCAATCAGGTAAACACTGGTTCTCCCAGGAATTTTTTCCAAATGTGCCGGATCCTAGGACATAGACAAAGAAAGTGAAACACAGTTTTCTCTTCATCCTCATTATCATGACAACTTCTACAGCAGTCATTAAATTTAAGACCTATTCTCCTAGCATGAGTTCCCACAGGCCAGTTCCCAGTTACAACTGAAACCACTGCAATATGGTCCCTATTCAACCTAAGTGGGAGCTAGTTCTCTGTTCATCATACCTGTCTTTCATACACAGTACCTTGGATATGGAGAAGGAGTTCACCTTACATCCCAAATACATCCCATCTGCGAAATTCTATAAGACTCGACCTTTTCTAAGGAAAAACTTGAATTTGCTTAAACCTCTACATACATAATAGACTTAAATCTACTTGAAACCACTGTTTTCAAGAATTTCCATAGCACATATCCCAACCAAAGATTCATATAATTTCAAATCATGTTTTTACATCACCTTTATTGCACTCTACATACAACGCTAATGTATGTTCTTGCTCTGGCACTCTGTTCACTTGTCGCAATGGCAGAGAGACGGACAAAAAGATGAACGGACGGACGGACAGCTGAACAAACTTACTCACTTATTATCGAATAAGACAAATCCTAATTATCAAATAAATTCCATTTAGTATGCAAAACAAACTGAAAGAAAAGTAAAACAACTGCATTGTAGCACGCATTGTAGATATCTCTAACTTTGCACTGCTGCAGTATTCGTAGTCATACAAAATGCTTTAGTAGCTACCAGCATTAGCAGAGAAACTATCACACATGCGAGCGCTAGTTAAAGCATTAAGATCAAAACTCAAACTCTATGTGATCATATTGTAGACATGAGATACAAGATAGATAAAAATCTCAAGTTTCTATATCATCACTAATGTGTAGCCCGGAGATGTAAGACCAACAATTTACCAAGGAAAGTGAAAGAGTTAATAGATAAGTGTTTTGCAAGTTAAGTCGACTGAAGAGAGCAGTTTTTTAACGCAGATTCAGGTTAATATATTTTTTAAATAACTTAATTCTTAGTTTGTTATTTTATTTCAGTGTAAAATAATTAGATTTTTCTTATTAAAAATTTTTCGTGTAGGGTGCTTTAAATTACAATAGTAGACAATTTTCTGACAAAATAATTGTTATATAAACTCCATAGCAATTAGATAGAATTATATACGACTTTTTATGCGTAGACCAGGAAGACAGTAGACCACAACGTTTAGTAACCAACAAAAATCAATAAAAATAAAAATCAGTAAAAAAAACTTTTTATTATAGGCGTGTGTTGTTGCGTGCCACTTAATTGCACAAATAATTGAAAATACACAACACTTGTTACTAAAAATGTTATAGATGTTTGCAAATCCGATGAAGAAAAAAAACTATGAATAATAGAAAAATAAATTGGAATGGGAAAAACTCAAGAGCGAAACATACTAAAATAAATTTGTTTTTAAAATTGAACCCTTAAAGGGCTTAAAAAAATTAAAAAAGCTTTAAAATAATTTGATTCATATTTAATTGAAAATTTTTACAAGTACTACTCAAACGTAAAAAGTTCCCTTTAATCCTTTAAAATTGGCTCCAGTTATCCCCTGAATTTTTCACATATTTAATTTTTTGTTCTTTGTTTCCCTTTGGGAGCATATGGCTTCCACAAAGCATCTGCAATTCATAGGATTTGTTGCAGTTGTTCGCGCTTCTTACCATGCAATATTACACTGCTCTAGTTCATGGAGTATAGATCCATTCAGTATTGTTATTTGGCCTTTTCTCGGTTTCGTTAATCGGTTGTTGTTCCAGCTAAGTTGATAGTTGGTCTGCTGGAGCAGGTCCTGTGATAATGGGGCTGTCATCCGACGTTGCCTAAAAACAACGCTTTTCGTGTATTTGTATTTGGTGTAGTGGTAAGGAACCTTACTAATCTTTAATTCCTACCTTTTTTCCCAGGGAGTGTTAAAACTTTTCGTATTTCATTTTAAATTTGACTTAATGATTTTCATCACTTATTTTAGAGCTGAAATGGATAAAAAATTTATCCATAGACTGGTCACAAGCTTTCCCTAAACTCTTAAGTTGCATTCATCCATACGTTCCGAACAATATTTTTGTCCGGAGAATAATTCTTTTACTGAGAGCGTTCTGCAGACCGATTCACCCATTTCGAAAAATTTTTCCGGAAAAACGAAGCTACCATATGGTTTACAGATGTAAGCAATAAAATGGCGGCAGCACAACTAGCAAATTGTTGCAATATAAATACAAAAACATTTTATGATTTGGCAGCTCAATTCAACTTTTATGTTTAAATTAAAAACAAACTGGCATTTCAGTTTATTTTGTCTGAACAAGAATTAAAATTAAACCAATTTGAGAAAAAAGTTGCCGACCAACATAACCTCTCTCTCTCTCTCTCAAAAGTATGACTCAATATTAAACAAATTTTGTCCGGACAAAATTAGTGTTCGGAGCGCATGGGTGAATCGAGCTTTATAATAATCTTTTCGAAACATACACGAAAAAGAATCGAATTGCATTCGAACTCTACTTGCTTAAAGCGTACTTTACACTTGAATTTTAGTAGCATAGGGTGGCGCAGAATGAGCTATATTGTTTTAATTCTATAAATAACGTGTATAATTAATATTTTCTTTGTGTTTTCATTTCATCATTTTGTAAAAATGTTTGGAGAATTTAAGATGAATAACTACACAATCAAACAGCGTGCACATTACCGTCATTTAAAAATGCAGATTGCACCCACAACGTCAACAACAAACGACAAAGTAAGAGTATCGGGGCAACAGAGAATTGAAGAGCAGTTTATCAGAGAGCTTAAATATTTGAAAATTTTTTTTGAAAAGATTTGATTCCGTTTCCAAATATTCTAGACCCACTTTTCCTGCATAATCACGTTTTAAGGTTAAATTCAAAAAAATAATAATATTCCATTCAAAAATTTCATCAATATTTCACTTGTGGTGGACATTCAATTAGTTTCTATAAATAGCAAGAAAAAACGATTATTAAAAAACGGCTTTAATTGTTTTACATTCAACAAAGTCTTAAAAAGGCAACCAGATGAGCTTGAAGTGACATTAAATATGATTTTTAAAGAATTATTTATAAAGGATTTAATGCAAATTTTCTTCTCAATTTAAAAAAATTAAGCCAATCAAATAAAAACATCTAGATATCAGTTTAAAGCAAAACCCAAAAAAAAAAAAAAAAAAAATTCATTGCGAAGAGTTCACAATCTGCAACATAAAATTGCTAAAATTATAGCATATTGCACGAGTTTTTGACAACGTAGCGATAGTAAAAGTCTGCAGGCGTGCTGCGTTTGTTTGTTATCTTTAGTTTTATTATATGAACACATACATATAGAATGATTGTGTTTCAGTTGGATGTATCATACGAAAAGCAGTAGTAGTAAGTTTTTTATTTTTGGATTTTAAGCAAAAGTCATGGTATGACTCAGTCAGTCACTCACACACTAAGTCAGGGCCGACAACAACGGAATTCGTTACCATATCGTGACAAAATCGTGCTCCTCTTTTTGTGCTAGTTGTTACCTAAAAGATGTTGATAGCAAGTTGTTTGTATTTTACTGTTGGCAGTTGTTGTGGCGGTGTTAGCAGTGGTTGTTATTTGCCATGGTTATATGAGATTTTCAAAAAATTTAATTAGTTGAAATTTATTAAATAAAAAAATTTTATACAGATTTAGATATTTAAAATCAGATGTTATACTTATGATAATCATAAGTGTTTCATGCTGCAGCGTGTCATGCAAGAAATTATAAAGATAGTTGGTTGTTGTGGTTAGAGCTAAAGCAATAATGAAGCAGTACTGAGATAACACATAAATGACTTACAGAAGTTCCATAGCAAAATAAAATGCTTCTTCAACTTTACTAAAGTTCTATACTAACTCAACTCTATCTTTAATCTATTTGTACTCCCACTTAAATCAAACACTTCCTTAACTACACTCTAACTCTTCTTTTAACTCCACACTTATACTGAGTTTATTTTAGCTGTAACTCTACTTAACATCTTACTCTAATCCAACTGTTTCTCTACTATAACTCGAACTCTACTGTAACTGTACTATGTCTCTACTACAGCTCTGCTCCTACTCTACCCTTACTATACTCTAATACTCCTCTTGCACTACTCTAACTCTACTCGAAATCTACTTTGACTTTACTCTTACTGTACTCTACTCTAACTCTACTCTAGCTCGACTTTAACTCTACTCGAAATCTACTTTGACTTTACTCTAACTGTACTCTACTCTAGCTCGACTTTAACTCTAGTTTAACTCAACTTTAACTCTACTCTAATTCTACTATAAATCTACTCTAACTCTACTATAAATCTACTCTAACTCTACTCTAACTCTACTCTAACTCTACTCTTACTCTACTCTACTCTACTCTACTCTACTCTACTCTACTCTACTCTACTCTACTCTACTCTACTCTACTCTACTCTACTCTACTCTACTCTACTCTACTCTACTCTACTCTACTCTACTCTACTCTACTCTACTCTACTCTACTCTACTCTACTCTACTCTACTCTACTCTACTCTACTCTACTCTACTCTACTCTACTCTACTCTACTCTACTCTACTCTACTCTACTCTACTCTACTCTACTCTACTCTACTCTACTCTACTCTACTCTACTCTACTCTACTCTACTCTACTCTACTCTACTCTACTCTACTCTACTCTACTCTATTCTACTCTACTCTACTCTACTCTACTCTACTCTACTCTACTCTACTCTACTCTACTCTACTCTACTCTACTCTACTCTACTCTACTCTACTCTACTCTACTCTACTCTACTCTACTCTACTCTACTCTACTCTAACTCTACTCTAACTCTACTCTTACTCTACTCTAGCTCTACTCTAACTCTACTGTAACTCTACTCTAACTCTACTCTAACTCTACTCTAACTCTACTCTAACTCTACTCTAACTCTACTCTAACTCTACTCTAGCTCTACTCTAACTCTACTCTAACTCTACTCGAACTCTACTGTAATTCTACTCTAGCTCTTCTCTAAGTTCAACTCTACCTTAATCGAACATTAACCTACTCGTTCCCGTTTTTCTCCAAAAAGTTTTTTCTTGGAAATCAATTTTATGATTTTTTTCTTTCAAGTTATATCCCACACTAATCAAACTGTAACTAAACAGTGTCTTAATTCTTTCTCATATTTCATATTAACGTTTCGCTTAATAACAAACTTTCAACAATAAGTCACGATTTTGTATTTGATATCTAGTCGCAAAACTCGTATGATATTCAAAATCAAATGCGATTAAAATGGTGTACTTTCCTTTCGAACATGCGTAAGCCGTGTGTGTTAATAACTTCACAGAATGAACATAAAATACAATGTTTCAAAATCGTGTAACAGAGAAAAAGCAAAACGTACATGAAATTTCACACAATTATACAGAAGGTGGAAGGAAAAAGTCTAAGTAAAAATATTTTTACACATTTGTACAGTGAAATCTCCCTTTAGTTACACCTGCCTTAAACCCCATTTAGTCGGACACTGTTGCCTGGTGTAATCATCATTCCATTGGGAAAGCATTGAGGTATTTTACGAAAATATATATATTACTGGAAATATTTAAATGGTCTCTTCGGTGTCTGGCCGTGCGAGATTCTACGAATTGTACTATAACTGCTTTTTGCTTAATTCTTTTGATTAAATTAATTCTAAGTTTTTCTTACACCAACTGTAGAATTTTGTCCATTTTATATTCTTTCTAAGTGGGAGAAAATAATAATTCAATTTGAATTTTTTCTAATAATACATTGAAAAGGAGAAAATAAACATAAGTTTCGATTACAAAAAACAAAAAAAAAAGTTGGTCAAAACTTTTTTTCCTATACATTTCATAAATTACGACAACTCCCAAAAAATTTAATAAACCCAAAAAAAAAAAAAAAAAATTTTTATAAACAACGGTCATTTATAAAAATTTTAATTTTGCTATCATTATACATATTTATATTTTTTTACTGATATCTGCTATAAAAATGTAAAATCTTTTTATGCTTGAAATTTGGTGTTATAGTGAATAATTGTTTAATTTACAAATCATGTGAACCAATTAGACAACACGATAATAATAACACGAATAACAACGAAAACAAACAAACAAACTGTTTTGTAGCCAACAATATCCAGACCAAATACCAGACAAAAACCCAAGAATTATTTCGAAGTGCTTGGAATTGAAATAAATGATTGAATAATGTGCTCAGCACAGCTTTGGACAAGATTTAAATAGATTTTTCTTGTTAACAATTATTAAGCCGTGTATAGACCAAATAAAAAAGAGCCATATAAACAGACTCAAAGACAGACGGACAGAATCACAATAAAATAGCAGAGGGAACAAAATGTAACATAACATTTATACACAAACATATATGTATATAATGTAATGTTGATAAAACCTAAAGGAATAGTAGAATACCCTACATCTGGTAATTTTTTTTTTGTGGAAACTACTGATTGCTTTACTCAAACTGTTAAAGAAAATTCAATACAGAATAGAGTTGTAGAAGAGTTAAAACGGAATAAGAGTAGTGTTATGGTTGGGTTGAAGAACAGGTAGATTAAAGTAGAAGTAGAGTTAGTGAAGAGTTGGAGTAGAGTTAGGGTAGAGTTAGACCAGTGTTTGAGTATAGTTAGAGTAGAGTAAGAGCTGAGTTAGAGTAGAGTTTAAGCAGAGTTTGAGTATAGTTAGAGTAAGGTTGAGTTAGAGTAGAGTTAGAGCAGAGTTAGATTAGAGTTAGAGAAGTGTTCGCGTAGAGTTAGAGTAGAGTTAGAGTCGAGTTAGAGTAGAGTTAGAGTAGAGTTAGAGTAGAGTTAGAGTAGAGTTAAAGTAGAGTAAGGGTAGAGTAAGAGTAGGGTTAGATTAGAGTTAGAGTAGAGTTAGATAAGAGTTAGAGTAGAGTTAGAGTAGAGTTAGAGTAGAGTTAGAGTAGAGTTAGAGTAGAGTTAGAGTAGAGTTAGAGTAGAGTTAGAGTAGAGTTAGAGTAGAGTTAGAGTTAGAGTAGAGTTAGAGTAGAGTTAGAGTAGAGTTAGAGTAGAGTTAGAGTAGAGTTAGAGTAGAGTTAGAGTAGAGTTAGAGTAGAGTAGAGTTAGAGTTAGATTAGAGTTAGAGTAGAGTTAGATTAGAGTTAGAGTAGAGTTAGAGTAGAGTTAGAGTAGAGTTAGAGTAGAGTTAGAGTAGAGTTAGAGTAGAGTTAGAGTAGAGTTAGAGTAGAGTTAGAGTAGAGTTAGAGTAGAGTTAGAGTAGAGTTAGAGTAGAGTTAGAGTAGAGTTAGAGTAGAGTTAGAGTAGAGTTAGAGTAGAGTTAGAGTAGAGTTAGAGGAGAGTTAGAGTGGAGTTAGAGTAGAGTTAGAGTAGAGTTAGAGTAGAGTTAGAGTAGAGTTAGAGTAGAGTTAGAGTAGAGTTAGAGTAGAGTTAGAGTAGAGTTAGAGTAGAGTTAGAGTAGAGTTAGAGTAGAGTTAGAGTAGAGTTAGAGTAGAGTTAGAGTAGAGTTAGAGTAGAGTTAGAGTAGAGTTAGAGTAGAGTTAGAGTAGAGTTAGAGTAGAGTTAGAGTAGAGTTAGATTAGAGTTGAAGTAGAGTTAGAGTAGAGTTAAAGTAGAGTTGGAGTAATGCTAGCGTAGAGTTAGAGTAGTGGTAGAGTAGTGGTATAGTGGAGTTAGAATAGAGTTTGAGAAGAATAGATTTCAAGTAGAGAAATATTGTTTTATTACAAAAATCTTTTTAGGTCGTTGAAGGCTATAACGAACTTAATAACGTTACTCCGTAAGGCTATAGAAAAAATCCCTTATCTACTTTAGGTTACATTATCATACTTTATTTTACTCGAGACTTAAGTAGGCGGGAAATATTTAAGCTAGAGACTGTAGTAAGCCACACTACGCTACATTAGATGTTATGTGTTATATTCTAGTGCTTTGCTGATCACTTTAATCTACTGTAAAGCTTCTTTACAATCGTCTATGCTCAAACCTTTTATTCTTAATAAAAAAACCCAAAAATCGTGTGGGGATACAAATGTTATTCTTTGTTTTGCTGTTGTTTTTGTGCATCTGTCCGTCTTACTGTCGGTCTGTCTGTCTGTCTGTCTGTCCGAGTTTTGTTTTTCGTTAAACAACATTTGAAATGAAATCAAATGATAAATGTACTCAATTGTATATAAATGTTTATTACTAATGTATTATGGAATGGTCAAGATAGATTTATACACAGATTTTTATACAACCACACACAATATAAAGTTAAATAATGCCATTGCTGTGTTTTAAATGGGCTTTTATGAATAGATTGGTTTTAAAATGCGTTACGATCCATTACCGTACAATTCATATGACGGATGAGTTTGATCTCGCATACATGACCTGTACGCTCTCCAACAGAAAACAAAAAAAAGCCTACAACAATATTATACTTGTGTAAAGTGAGGCCATGATAGGATTGTTATTCTTCCTATTTCAACAATTTTTTTTTCGTTTTGGGGCTTTTGTTTTTAAGACGCTTGTATGGACAAGCAACGACAGAAATTTAAAAATTAAAAAAAAAAATTTATGTAATTTTTTGCCTTAAGGGGATTTATTAATATTTATTAGATTATATAGAATTTGGTTTAAAGGGTTTTCTAATCATATTTATTAGTTGCAATAGATTGGCCTTATTTTGAGTTGGACTTGAAAGTTTTTCTGTGTGGTAGAGCTTTTTGTGTTTTTAGAAAAGATTGAGTTTATAATGGTTTTTGTTTTCACTGATATTTAATTTTTTTTGTTGAATCTTGGGGCGTTTTTGTTTTAACACTTTCTTTGACTTAAAATAATATTTGAAATTTTTTTGTTAGTCAAATAAAAATTGTTGCTTTAATAAATTTTTTATTATTTGCTTTGGTAATTTTTTTATCATAAACTAACATTTTTAAAATATGGGTATAGATTTATATATATTGAAGTTTTCACACCCAAATCTTGAATAATTTTTAGAAATTTATAATAAATTGGGAGACTAAAGATAAATCTGTGATCACAACCCATAACAGCCTAACTCGAGTTAGGACACAATTGAGTTATTAGTACCATCGTATTCAGCGTGTCTAAATCTATTTACTATAAATTTTTCGTTTTTGTGTCTGTTATAGGATGGCAATTAAGCCTAAAAACCTAAAAGCTTAAGTTATTTCTCTAAATAACTGTTTTGGCATAATCGCCTAAGTCAATTCAATTTTCATTATTGCCTTAATCAACTTAAGTCGTTATTCTTTAAACCTGATGAATTATTATATAGGAATAACAAGCTAACTTAACATGAGAGATCGAATCTGAACAATTTAGGCATAAAATAATAGTTTATGTCAATTTAGGCATACTGAAAGTTTTTTATTTCATCTGGAATAATAGCCAAACTCAACTTAAACTTTTTGACTTTCTTTCGTTCAACAATGCCTAAGAGCCAAAGTGTCTTTTTCGGTAATATCTTTTGACTACGAGAATAAACAACAATTTTTTTTTAAGAACTAAAGAAAGAAATTCGTTTCTTTGGAATCTGTAGGAAAGTTTTCCAAAAAAGCCGTCTCCTGATTTTCAGTGAAGATTCCAAACTTATAACTGCTGTACAGAAAATATTGAAAAATATTGACTTAGGCTGTTATGACTTGTGACCACAGAAATAAAGACTAAATAGAAAATGAAGAACGGTAGACTACGATGGTGTAGTGTGCAGTAGACTTAACTGACTGTAGTCTACTGCAGACTACTCTTGCGTTGTCTACTTTACACCTGACTTCACCCCTTAGGTACAGGGCTTATCTTAAGTATTCTTAAGCTTTTAATGTTGCATCCTCCAGGGAAAACAGGTGCAGTCATTATCTGGAATTCGGTAGAAATTCATAATTGGCAGGTCTCTTCACATCTGATCTTTTGAGATAGTGGCTGACCAGAAATTCCATCTGGTACCACAGGAGCCAGTAGCCCCTGTAACATTGATATCAGACTGACAATTAGTTGAGGCTATCAGAGGCATCCTCTTTAGAGAAAATGTGTCTTTCTGCTTGCGATAAGCTCTCTGAGAGGTGCACTTGATGTGATAGTCGAAAGGGGGGGGGGGGGGGGGGGGGGTATGATGATGGGTAAATAAGTTAAGTAGTAAATGAAGGGCCGAGGGATTGATTTTCCAAACCGCATCAGAGGAGACCTGGACTTTATGAAGGGGGAAAAGTTGAGTGACGATGATGATGAGTGGTGAAGTGGAGTAGTCTGAGTGGTGGTGTTCGTTGTGATCAAGATTTAGAAGCTGGTTAGTAATTTAAAGGGTGAAAACGGCTGTAGACAAGCTAGGGCCTGCATATTGAAGAGCACGAAAGGTTGAGGCACCGATGATGGTGGAAAGTTTTCTGGGTAGTTGGTGAATGTTGGAGGGCCGATTATCAAGAGCGGGTAATGGAAATGATCTAGAAGAAGTTGTTGATGTGGAGTGTAGCGAGTTGTGGTTGTGGTAAGACTTGGATTTTTAGTGATGAAGAGTCGAGAGACTATGATGTAGAGTATGTCTCATGGACGGTGAGTTTTCAAGAACGAAGCTCTTTCATATAGAGCACTGTCTTCACTGGTGGTTTTTGTGGTTTAAATCAAAAATGCGGGAATGTAGTTCATACATGAGAGCTCACTTGATACCAAGGTCAAATGGCTCCAGCTTTAAAACAAGAGGCGAGTATATAATTCTGCCGATTTATGTACTGAAATTGCTTCCAGTGATTCTGGTTGCTCTGACACTAAGTGGCGTTTGGAAAAGGCATAGTTTGTCACCCACATGAATAAGATCCACCGTGGATTAGGGCGTAAGATAGGAATCCACGCAAATGTTTTTCACATTTGTACACTTGAATTTCCAATTGGTTATGTAGCGAAACATCTTAAGAATTTTTAATTTTTGTGTGTTGCCTATTTCGGGGAAAACAGGTGCAGTAAATACCCGGAATTCGGCAAAATTTAAATTGAGAAATCTTTTAAGATGGCGGGTGGGCAGAGATCTTATATAGTACCAGTAGTCAGTCATGGAGTGAGTAGCCCTGAAATCATGTTTCCATAATCGGATGTTTTGGTTTAAACCCAAAGGAAAGTGGATTTTAAGAAGTTGGATTTGTAGGTGGCAAATCCCCTTGTAGGCTAGTTTGCTGGCGGATCTCCCCTATTCAATAAATGCTGTATGCTTCGAACCCGCAGCGAATATAAGATAGGATATAGTTAGAAGACGCTTTGTTAGTCACCCAGTGCTAAGACCACCGTGGTGTTCTGCCAACACGTGAATCTTCTGCATCGTTGTACATTTAACTTCCGAAGTCTTTTATAGACCACACTTTTTAAGCTAGTAGTTTGATAAAATGTTCCTTGTTTTAATATATTCATATCTCAGTTACATGTTGTTCCACTTTTATCTGTACTAATTTACAAAAAACTTAAAACAAAAACAAAAATACTACAAAACTCGTTTTAAATATAACCTCCCAAAATAACCTTCATAAGTCTTCTAATAATTCTCTTGTTCACATATTAATTTAAATTTTTCTTTAGTGAAACTTCAATCAAATTTTGAAATAAAATTCCCACAATTAAAACACCTTAAAACACATAAATATGAAAAATAAATAAAAAAGAACCAAAAATTAATCGTTACCATTAAAAAAAGAAGTTATACCAAAAATTTTAAACTAATGAGATGAGCAACAAATCTATAATCACTATTTTTAGTTCATTTTATTCGTTTTTTATGAGTAACACACTACTGTTATGATCATAAATCATGAAGAAATTAAAAAAGAGGTGTTTAATTACTAGTAGAAAAAGTATAAATAAAATGAAAAAAAAAAACAAAACAAAAATATTTTACTGTAAGTTGATTTAAGCAAAAAAAAAATTTTAATAAAATAAATGAGATTTAATCAGAGAAAATGAAATTGCTATAAGAAAGCGAAGTTTTATTGGGCTGTACTGTTGTAGCCTTTTGCTGTTGGTTAAACTGCTCCAGTTAGCACATGTAAAGAAAACACGAGGTCCATACTAACCATTGGTTTATAATAAACCCCCGTCCTAAAATCACTTAAAGGTAAACAAATCTCATACAGATGAAAATATCTAAATAACAATTGACCCATAGGCAATAAAAAGTCTGCCAGAACAAAATTATGTTATGAGGTCAGTACCCATGTTCTGTAACTTTAGTGAGAACTTCTCGCATCGAGAAGATGTGAAACAAAATATTCCATCGTTTCTCGAAAAGTGAGAAAAAGTGTACAGACACACACTTATGTCAAAAACTATCAAAAGATATTACGTCGTTACGTTATAATTGTCATAATATTCTACTCGAAGCCGATGCGACATTTCAGACGTTGAGAACGTCAGTCACACATATCGTTGACGGCGACCAAAATTTTGAACAATTTTAAATTTTTCAACGACGGAGGCGAAAATACAACCGTCGGCTAAACCAAATAATGTGAAGTGCGACTTTAATGTTTGTTGTGTGCAAACGAGCTTTGAAAACATTCGTATATTTTATAAAAATGTTAAAAGCAAAATAATTAAACAATAAAAAATGTGCCAAGAAGAAATATTATTATTATTATTATTATTATTCTTTGCATTTTGCATTTTTAATTGTTTTTTAGTGTTAAAATTTTTTCTTGCCCCATTTTTATTCGTGAGTTTATTTGGCAGTTCAAAGCGGGAACTTTTCTCACAAAAATATTACAGACACACTTTTTCTGTAAATTGGCGAGTAATTTCCTTCCGTGGCAGCTAGTACTTGCCAAAAAAACGTTACATACACAGTTTAGCGAGAATAACAGCTGTTTGTTTCAATATATGTCATTTTTGTTACATGTCACACATTTCAATCGAAAAATTTCTTAACGCCAGAGTAACAGAACATGGGCACAGGATTCATTTTAAAGTCTTTTGTGCCGAATATAATTTAGATGTCGTCAGCTATGAAGGATATTGAGTTTTTTTAATTGACTTACCCCCGTATTCATAAACGATTATTTAATTTAACAAACGTTTATTAAGGACATTTTTTAAAACATTTGTTTTGTTAATCTTTATGGAATATAAAATATTTTTATGAACACAGGCATTAATATTTTATTCTTGTGTCCAAAAATATCTGTTATACTGTATAACTATTAGCAAATCTTCTATTTAGAAGGTTTAGGATCGATTGCCAGATTTCCTCATGGAAATAAGTTTTCAAATAACAAAGACGGGCACATAATCCTTTTTAATGATATCGACCCCTTTGCGCCAAATTATCGTATATGCCAATTTTTTTGAAATTGAGTTTTTGATGCAATCTTGTTCTACATTCAAAGAGACGTCACACAGTGGTTCATCTTCATACGATTGGCGGCATTAAATATAAATAAACATGGTAGAGCCTTGAATTTCGGTATGGACTAATATTTGCTTGTGATAAAAAAATACTGCAAAAATTAAGAAAATCCGAGCGCAACCACGCCTACTTCCCATATAACACAAAAGTTAAAAATCTTTGTAGTCACAATTTTTTGTTCCGGGCCTTGAATTTCGGCATGGACTAATATTTGGTTGTGATAAAAGAATACTGCAAATATAAAAAAATCCGAGCACAACCACGCCTACTTCCCATATAACACAAAAGTTAAAAATCATTGTAGAGTCACAATTTTTTGCTCATTGCAATTTTATGATAATATTAAGCAATGGTGAAAACATTAGCAATATCTGCTAACAACCACGCCTACCTCTCACACAAAATGACAACAAAAAATCCAATATTTTCCTTATCAGCAAAGCTAGATTGATTAAAACAACATTTGATTAAAATATAAATAAAATGCAGCAACAGTCACGCCCATATTCAATGAAAATATCTTTAAATAAATAAAAGAAAATATTAAAACAAAATTTTAAAAACAAAGTAATTGGTGTACATTTACTAACATAACAAATTTTTTACTTCATCAGGAAATTCCAATATATCCTTCTCGCAAGTAATATATGCATGACATCTTCATTCGTTGATATGCGATCAGTTTTTCTGGAGTGACTTAGGCGATAACTTCTGTATTCTTTATTGCGAGCTTCCTGAGCTTCCGCCGATAACATGCCAAGTGGCCATATTGCTGCTGATACAATTTTACTCCCATGAATTAGAACTTTGTGGACAGTAATAGGCATATTGTACCAGCTGTACATTTGTATATAGCGTTCTGCAGTGTCCAAACAATAAACATTAAATTTTTCTGCATCTACTTCGGAATTACTATTTATAACCGTTAAAATTGCACTAAAGCGATGATTTAAATTTTCATCAACACCAAGAACATCTGCCGTTGTGGAAGGATTTGCAAAAAACCGTCTAGAGGTATTGCCATCGTTCGTTGAGCCCATTATTGCTTGCTATATGCAATATGCACTCCATAAATTTTATTCTCGCATGTAAAGGGGAAATTCCAAACTGAAGACCTTCTTCCGAAACTGGTTTTGTCCTTAATACATCCAAATTGTTCATTTCGCTTGGCTTAGCTTGACATATAAAACGTACAGCCATTACATGATGTTTGTGTGATTGTATTCGAAACTTTTCCATAAATCAAGGTTAAAACAGGAGTATGTAAAATTTCAAAACTTTTGTCATAAATGTTAACAACATTTTTTTTTCAAATCTTTAATTTCATTTTGCACCCTTTCAACTTCTTCAGAAATAACATTTGCCTTTTTTTTTTACAAATTCAATTTATATTGGCCTACAAAAAGTTGTTGAAGATGGCCTTGTATTTCGCCAGTAATCATTTGTGCCATCAATACATTTAAAATTGAGAGGAACAATACTTGTTAAAAAATATTTTTGTCACTTAAATTTGGATCATTAAATTTTTGATGGTATTCACTATGTTTTTTTTTAATATCGGCGATATTTATCGATTTTTTTAAATATTGATATTTTTGCCCATTCCTATGCGCAATACCATGCTTGTGAATGAAATTTGTCCTAACTTTTTTAGTTTTTTACACTGGAATTGCTTAGGGGCAAAAATGGGCAGCTGAACTTTTGAGTATCGTTAGCTGATACTTCAAGCTTTAATTTGATATAAGTCTATGGCTAGAGGTCGTTGGAGATCAATATATAAAAGCCATAGAAGTTGGAGAAAATAAATATTTTTGGACAATTTATAGTAGTTAAAGAATTTTTTTTTTTTTTAATTTTCAAAATTTTTTTTATTTGCATATATATAATTTATAACATCCAATTGTAAAAAAAATTATTGTAGTGTTATTACAAGAGTATTTTAAAAGCATGAAGAGATAGAGAGTAGCATCTATTATACGGCCATTTCAAACGCATTCACTTAGGTCAACTTTGAATGTTTTTGGACAAAAAAGTAATAAAGCTATAAGCCTTATATTTTGGATACATGATAATTAGAGTGTTTATTACAAACTGTGGAAAAAACAGGTCGATCAGCAGACATGAAAAAAATAAATTTATGCCGCTCTTGAACCAGTGTGCGTCACCTGACAAAATATTGTAGGCGAATTCCACTTCGTTGCTCCAAAAATCGAATGTATATTTTCATTTTGATATTGCAAGCGAAAGCAGAGAAAAGTAGAAAATGGCTGTCCTGTAAAATTTGGTTTTTGTAACATACGAAAATTTCGCGCAAAGGGGTCGATATAATGGCCTACCAGTCTATTTCACGAAAGCTCCTGGTGGTAAAATTGTACCAAAATTTTGTCCATTGAAATGCGTTATAAAAAACACAAACAAAATAGTTTTCTCTGTTTTTAAATAAATCATTCAAAATATATCAAAACAAAAGACTGCAGCAGCAAACATGCTCTTTTTTCATATTTTATTATAACAACATTTATAACTTTGTAGCAACTAAAATTACTCATTTAACCATATTTTCTTTTTTTTCAGCCAATTAATAAAACAATTTTTAAATCTAGCAAATTAAAGAGTGTAAGCATTTTGCATTAGCAAATGAAATTAACAAAAAAAAAAAAAAAAATGAAGCAAATCATAAGCCATTGTACAAAACACTTAGTTGGCAAGAAGTTATAATAATTTTTCTGTTCAAATTGCTAATAATACTCATTTTCATAGTAAATAGAAGGGGAAAGAAAAAAGTACTCTTTCGCTACCACATACCGGGCAATTATTCACTTGTTACCCATTTTTTTTCCACTACAACTTCCATCAACCAACAAGTTCACACATCTTGTTAGCGCAAACAGTTTAGACGAAGTGTTTAAATGTGTGTTCTGTTTGGATGGATGGACGGTGAGACTTACACATATGTATATATATATTTTTTTTTAGATGTGTAGCTATTTTAAATCTCGATTGAACACCTCTTTACTAGTACTATCTATATACATAGATATTTTTTTATTTAATAAATTGCACGCAATCATTTTTTGATGTGGTTCGCTTTTCTACTCAGTGAGTAGAGAAACTTGAAAGAAATACTCCATTATAAGCAAGTAAATCGTTTTGTTTTCTACAATTTAGTTTTCTTAAGGAAAACTCAGCATGTGGTTTAAATGCTGTGGGATTTTTCCCCTGATTTTCGAATTCGTAGACAAAAAAATTATCAAGATATGAGTGTGGTTGTTTGTGTGTGGGGAGTGCGTATTAGAAGTTGTCTGAGTCTAAGTTTGATGCAAACTTACCACCAGCCGTTAAGTAATTGATTGCGCTTCAATTGCAATTACATCTTTGAAGAAAAAAAAAGCCAATTGTAGCCTGAGGCCAGAAAATAACAAAACTCTTTGGCAAATATTATGCTCATATACAGCCAGCTAGTAGACCAATAGACTTGAGTTTGGTAAAATGTCTGGAGCAGGAATGTAATTGAAAAGTTTTTATGGAAAAAGTACATTTTTTAAAAGAAAAAGTACTTTTTTTTTAAAGAAAAATGTACTTTCGACCGTGAAAATCGTTTTTCACGGATTTTGCTGCTTTTTCATAGTACTAAAAGTTTTTGAGATATGAAAATCATTTTAACATGTCACACGAAAAGTGGTCTATTTACAAACAACGCAAATATTCTTTAGAACAATACAATAATTAAAAAAGTACCACAAAATTACAAAAATTGCAACTAATAAAGTACCTTAATTAACAATTTATGCTTTTCAGTTTTCCTTAAAAAATTCTTTCTTTCGTTATGAATTATCTAAATTTGATGTTAGAATTTCAGATATTTTTAGGAAAACTACTTTTCTCACATAAAGTACAAAAAATTTTACGTCTAAAAAGCCTCGATTATTAGAAAAGGTATTTTACTGAGAAATAAATGCAACATTTTACAAAATAAAAAACCATAAAAAACGGATTATTTTTTTAAATCTTAAAAAGTGCCAAAAATGTATCTTAATATTAAAAGTACTGCCTCTTTCCTTTTAAAGCAATAATTTCTGTGCAAATAACACTAATAGGGCGGATTAAATTTGTAATTGGGAAATATTTTGTAAGTTAGGGAATTTTAGAATAAAAGTACTTTACCAAAAAAAAAAAGTACTTTGTACCAAAAACTATTAATATAATCCGAAAAGTACTCTGATTACAACATAATGTAAAAGTCAAACGTGTATTCAAGGGGCGGTCAAGAGGATCATAACCCGCTCCCTGGGCTAATCCAGCACTGGTTATTTTAAATTCTAACTTGGGCTCGGAGGCTGTCCTGACTGAATTCTCACTATTCCCGTCGAAAGGTTTGCTACACCTATCAGGTGATGTAGTAAACCATCTTGAGTATTTCAACTTCTTGATGTTACATCCACTGTGGTAAACAGGTCTACTTCGCTCTTAAAGAGTTCTAAAACACAAGATTTTTAGAAAACCAAAAATTTAAAAATGAATTTATTGCATGCACTGATGAGTGTGTTGTGTGCTTATTTCACTATGTACGTTGAATCTGTCCCAGCGGGAAAAGGAAGAAGTACGGATGACTTCTAGAGGGCCTTTGTATTCCTTCTTTTGGATGAAAAGGATGGTTAAATTTTAAGGGCCGATGTTGGTTTTTAATAAAACACCAATTATTTAGGAAGTTATTGTCATTTATTTTTATTATGAAAATATTGGTATGGTTCAATCATGTATGGAACAAAATATCGGCCAAATGGCTGAGGCATAATTGAGGTTCTAAACCGTTAATGGGCCGAATTATCTCATCCTATAGCTCTTGAATTGTTGCTTGCTTATCGAAGTACACCTTTTCTGTCAAATAACCCCAAAAGAAAGAAGACCAACGGTATCAAATCAAAAGATCTTGGCGGCCAATTGACATCGCCACCACGTGAGATAACACGGCCATTGAATTCGTTGCGCAAAAGAGCGATTGTTTCGTTAGCTGTGTGGCACCGTCCTGTTGATAGCACATATCGTCCACATCCATATCTTCCAATTCGGGCCATAAAAAGTTCGTTATCATCTCACGATAGCGAACACCATTCACAGTAACTGCCGGACCGGCCTCATTTTGGAAAAAATACGGCCCGATGATGCCGCCAGCCTATAAGCCACACCAAACAGTCACTCTTGTGAGCGCATTGGTTTTTCGACAATCACTCTTGGATTATCATTCGCCCAAATGCGGCAACTCTGCTTATTGCCGAATCCATTTAGGTGAAAATGTGCCTCATCGCTGAATCACGAAGTGCATTTTGATTTGAACGCCAGGTGAAAATGTGCCTCATCGCTGAATCACGAAGTGCATTTTGATTTGAACGCCCATATTAATAATAAGCCATAATAAGGTGAGGTTCACATTCAACATTGGCCCTTTACAAGTTTTGCTCGCTTTATTCCACTCTCATATCTTTTTACACACGTTGTCATTGCTCTCGCTTCTTTTGCAGTTACATAAGACTGGTAACGGGATCAAAAAAAAAAATTATTTTGCTTTTGCTTGTGCGAAAAAACATAACAAAAAATTTTACTCCTTCTCTTCTCTGTTCTCATAGAAGGGAATGTGGAATGTTTTATATTTTATACGAAAGAGCCGAGGCCTTCTTACTAATGCTTTGGATGCTGCTATGGTGTATGCCAGGAATTTACACTGCATGCTAAGAAAACCTGAAGGATCTCCAATCATGAGTCAATTTTATTTCATGTGAGCGTTGTTGAAGCATTGGTGTAAGAGAAAAAGTTGTCACAAAAGCACAAGAAATGGCAAAGCGCATGGAGAGCTTTGACCATATGATAAGCCATATTATTCAGCTTGGCCGTTTCGGACAATGTGAAGCAAAACTGAGTTTGGTTGTACAAAATGCAAATTTTAGTTACACCCAAAGGCTTGTTTTGCACATTTTCATGCTGGTGTCCCAAAATCATTAAAAATATAAAATTATCTCAATAAACAGTTGTGATATTTATTTCTTTATTTTTTACTAATAAATAGTTAATTTTACATAAAACATCGCATTTTTACTTGCCAAAAATAAAAATAAAACTATGTGTTTTGAACCCTCTGACAGCGAAGAGGGTATTTAAATACCCACGTCATTGAATCAAACCTGTTGTCAACGTTATTGGGCCAATTTAGCTAATATTTTTTTCTAAAGCAGAGCACACCTTAGGCTATAAGTCACCAAGAGGGTTTTCCGATTTTCCACTCTCACTCTTTCCAAATATTAAAAATTGCTAACTTGTAAGCCGCTAACTTACCCAATTAAAAGGGGCAACATTTAATTTCAAAAATTTGTTTAAGTAGTGTTATCCCTTCTTTATCTATCTGTAAAAACCAATTTCCGATACCTCTTACCTGAAGTTAGCCAGAATTTTTCTACGAAGGCTCTGTTTTTGGGTATTTAAATACCCATCCGTCCTTAATGGGTTAAGATTTCGGATTTCTTAAGACCGAAGGCTTACCAGAGATCCAATCTATTGGCTGAGGTCCCCCGACGGCATACTGTCTTTTGTAAAGGAATGCTTTTCGCCACGAAAGATTTTTTTTACGGAGTGAGTATTTTTCTTGAAAGAGAGAAGGCAAGAATGGCAAGAGCCTGGATATCGAAAGCGGGTGAAGGGTTGAGGACAGGATGAGAGTGCTTTGGTGGAATGTATTTTCTAAAGGAATAGCGTCGAAGAACTAAGATTAGAACCGTGGAGGGGCGAGGTGGATGGGATGGTGGGTGAGACTTGGATTTTGGAGTGTTGAAGAGTTACGAGCCTGTAGTATATAGAGGGTGACTACTCTTACAAAATGTATTAAGACAGGATGATGCTCATTGACAAAGAGTGCTTTTATCAAAAATATTTGTCCTAGTGGATCAAGTAGAGGCTGTGGTTGAAACCCAAAGTGAAAGGAAATAATAAGAGCTTGTAGAGGCTGCAAGTTTTGAGGAGGGTTCACCTCTGTGTGCTATTGTTAGTCAACATACGCTGCTAGGTTATCCTTGAGCAGTGGAGGTTAGTAAGCTCTAGCTCCTTAACAAGGGGCGGAGCTATAATTTTTACCGGATTTTAAGTCCAATTGCTACCTGTGTGTGCGTTCGACGAGCATGAAGGGGCATTTGATAAACGCATAATTTGTCACCCAGTGGCTAAGACCCGCCATAAAATTAGGCCATATAGTAAGTGAATGTATAAAGAAGTATTAAAAAAAGGCACTTAAAACCCTAATATAAATGTTATTTCCATTTGGTTTATAATGCAATTATTTCTGTATAATTTAAGCCAGTTATAGGCAATAAATCAGCAAACTCAAGAACTTTAGAAGAAAGGTACTTTTTTTCGTAGTTAAAGGTACTGTTTTAGGGAATGCACTTTTTTTGCTTTCCAAAAAGATACAATTTTAATGAAAAAACCAAATTCTTTTATTTTGGTAAAAGCTCTAAACCAAATTTCAATCAATCAGATATTGTACATGAAAAAAAGATAAAGGGATAAAAAGACCAGAATAACCGTAGATAAAATTGCAATAGGTATTTTAAGACAAAATGTACTTTTGGTTTTCCCCGAGATACCGAAAAGTTTCTCCAAATAAATACTGAATATTGTACGTGTAAAAAGTTCCTACAAAAAGTACTAAATAAAGAACATATTAAGACGGCTTAAAAAACATATTGATATATCTTTTTTTTCTCACAAGTCCTCAAATATCTCTTAACAAGTTAAAAAAAAAGTACCACAAATAGTATATTTTTGCAAAAAATCTCCCCTTTGGCCTTGTATTACAATCACTGCCTTATAATTTCTCCCCATATGTACGAGTATAAATGTTTCTTTAAGGTTTTTTTTTGTTCCTCTAACTGCGAGTTTGTAATTGAGCACTTCACAAGCATGTAATTGTCTCGTAATAATTCGTATTTGTTATTGGAAAACAGTTGGGGTTTTGCACAAAGCAAAGCTCTACCGTTAAAAATTTTGTAACTGCGAGAAATAAGAGAAATATTTCAACAGGTGTGAGATCTAACACAATAGCCAGAAATAATAATAAGGGTAAGAGATTGATATGGTGCTTAAAAGAGATCAAGGCAATTGCTCTTTGTTAAATTGTGATCGTTTTGAAATTCGTAACTAAGTAAAAGAAAACATTATTGGAAAGCATTAAAAAAGTAAAAAATTGGCAAATGTAAGCAAAACAAAAAAAAAAAATATTAATTAAAATTAGCTGAATAAGGTAAAAATTGAAACTTGTTTATTGGTCTTTGCCAAAATTAAGCAACCATGTATAGGAGTTGTAAATTAGCTAGCTGAATTTGTAAACAAAATTACCTAAAACGTTCCAAGCTTTTTTTAAAGAAGATGTAACACAAATATTGTTATCATTCTGATTTGACTAACTGCCTGTTTTTAGTTAATGAGTGTAAAACTCGTTCGCTTAACTTACATGTAAAACAAAAATTATACTTCAATATTTGTTTTTGTTAGAAATGTTAGTTATGCAAACACAGAAAAATTCTCCAAAATTTTTCACCAATTAAAGCATTAATCAAAAATAAAATCAGTTTTAATTAAAAATTTAATCAACTGAATTAAACGTTTAATCAAGTAAATTAAACGTTTAATTAATACTATTAAATGGTTTAATTGATACTATTAATTTGTTTACTGGTGCAAATGTAATTAATTTTTTAATTAATATCACAAATTTTTTAATTGAAATTAATTTTTATTTTTTTCTGTGAACTAAAACACATTAAAATTATTGATATTCAGCTTGCTGAATTATTATAAAACGAGCTAAGAATTATAGAAAATATTACAATTCACTTACAAGTTTTTTTATTCAACTAGCTGAATGGATTAATTACTGAAAACATTGTAGCGAAGACAAAAATTCTGTGCTTTTATATTAAAATTACAGATATTCAGCTAGCTGAATTGGCGAAAGTACAAGATTTTCTTTGATATTACTTATACAGAGTAAGGGAGTAAAATAATTGCATATTTTGCAATAAATATTCATCTAAAATCGTCTCTTATTTTTTTATTTTAAAAAGAGCTACAATTTTGGCGCATTTTATACTATTAAGCAATGAACAATTTAGGATTATTTATGAGTATTAAAAGACATGCTTTGTTATAATTTAATATTGCAGAAATAAACAAGTGATTTAGTTCAAAATTATTTATTTTATTTTAATTCAGCTTGCTGAATTGACAAAAACGTGATAAAAAGTTATAAAAAATATGTTTTTTGGCTTTAAAAATTTTTTTTTTGGTATTTTGCTTGCTTAATATATTGTATAAATTTGTATACATATATGAAGAAAATATATTTTAAAGAAGACAACAATTCTGTTAAAACATAAAAACATTGCAGGGGTGGTCAGAGCTAAATCGAGCCAAGTCATTAAATACAATACTTTTATGTATTTCAAATCTAGTGCGAAACTCTGGATAGATAGTTCTGTAAAAGACTTAATTAAAAAGTTTTGCATTCCATAGGTAATGGTTGTAAACCCTAGTCCATGGCTTCAGAATTGTAATGCAGTTCACTACTCAAACTGAATATATTTTCGAATTTTCTTTTTTGACTTGGTTCGCTTCAGCTTTGAACCCTCCAGTTAATATATTGGTGGCTGAATTAATATCAGTATAATCTATTCTATCTATCTATCTATCTATCTATCTATCTATCTGTCTATACCAGGATCGCCCGGTGGCCGAAATTCGACCACTCGATATTTACTTTTGAGAAACCTGTGCGTTATACAACAAACACGTACACATTTTAAGAGAACAGAAAAATGCACTATTCACCCAACTTTAAAGGTTTCTCTGTAAGATAAATTAAAACGCTTTTCAAATACTTTAATTCAAACAAATTTAGAAAAAAAATATATTGTGCATAACTACACACAAATTCCTTTAAAACAATATATGTTTCATTAAAATCGGTGGGTGATAAGATTCTTAAAAATCAACCACAAACAAATTGTTACCGTATTTATATATAAGATATATAAAATAGGATGTGTGTAGGTATGTATGTATGTTTGTATGTAACGTATGGACTCCAAAATGGCTGGGCGGATTTTGATGAAATTTTCAGGGAATCTTCAGAATATTCAGGCGGGTGACACTGTGAAGTCTGATTTTTGATTTTCAGTCTGCGGGCGGAGGGGCGTGGCAAAAACCAATTTTCATTTTGCACCACCAATGGCTTTTAAATAATTTGGACGATTTTTTCTTTAATATGATCGCCATGGTCCAACTTCGATTTATACGAAAAGAAAATTTTGCCCCGCCCGCTTTTACGCCCACTTTTTTCGAATTACCTAAAATCAGAAAACGGGTCCATCGATTTGACAAATTTTTCTTTCAAATGTTCGTATTAATCCATTTTACGTTTTCATCGAAAGAAAAATTTACCACGCCTGCTTTTACGCCCACTTTTTCTATTAAGCGCATAACTTGAGAACGGCTTGACCGTTTTGGACGATTTTTTCTTTAATATTATCGCCATGGTCCAACTTAGGTTTTTACCAAAAGCAAACTTTGCAAACGGCTGCATCGGGTTGACTAATTTTTCTTACAAATGTTCGTATCTTTTTAACGGATTTTAAAAATTGAACGCAAACATTTTTCCTAATTTGGACAGGACAACGTCTGTCGGGTCAGCTAGTATTTTGTAAAATGCTACGCAAAAAGATTGAAAAAACTTTTTATGTAGCTATTAATAATTTTCTATAACTTATACTTTTTTCTTCAAAAATTAAGCCAGAGCTCTCACTTTAGTCAATGAAGATCGTTACTGCACCATGATTAATGATTTTTTGTTTGAAAATATGAATGAAATCTATCCAGGCGAGATGTGGTTTCAACAGAATAGCGCTGTGTGCCTTTCATTCGGTGACCGCAACCATCGGACTTCCTGAAATCAAAATTTGGCGATAAGTTAATTTCGGAAAATAGAAAAAAAGGCCTCCAAGGTAATGCTATTTAACACCTCTCAAATGTTGAAAATAAGCGTTTATATGGCAAAAGAAAACTCCAAGTTCTCAAAAATGTAGCCACCTTAAAGACTCTAATTGATTCCTTTCAATCTGTGGAATACCATGTACGTTAATCAATATCCAGATTTATTTAACTTAAACTAAAACTAAATTGTTTTTCTTATCGAAATTGTGCTAAATTTCTTATTTCTGCTTGAAATTTTTCCCACAATCCCAAAAACATTTGCAATTGTAAACAACAATTCTAGACAATTTAATTATAAACTAATTGACAATTTTCTCCAAAACAAAAAAATTTGTTTCTTTAAGGACTAGAAGCATTTGAGTAATTACTTTTTAAGTAATGGGCATAAAATATGAAAATTAGTCACAATTAATAATTCATATCTTTTAAGGCCGATTAGTTTTAATTTGCTGCAACAAAGTTTGCTGCTTAAGTCTTTTGTATTTTAAAAGCAATTAAGCATTAAATTATACAATTGAATTGTAAATCTTAACACATTAGAAGCAAAATTATTTCTAATATTTCTCAGGCTACATATTCAGCATATATGTCACTAAATGACATAAATATATTTACAGATATGTATATATTTAGTTTTTTCCTACAATAATATTTTCTTGGTTTCACATGACTTCAGAGGAAAGACTTGCTTTTAGTGAAAAAAAATTTTCTTTTCTACTTTGTTTTAAAGTCATTTAAAGCCAGAGAGAATTTTCAAGTATCATTAATTTAAATAATCAATAAATATTAAAAGAAAAACAAACAATATTTAACAGTTATACAAAGAAGACATCATTAACCTCAAGTAAGACTGGTAGTAAATGAGGAAAACGAAAAAAAGGAAAACTAAGAATATTATTATTAAAAGAAAACTCAACCACAAAATAAACAATTTAATTTAGTCATATAGCAAAACCTTAACAAAAATCAATAATCATCAGTTTTATTTTAAGGTTTTAAACGACAAAAAAAAAAAAAAAACAAAACAAAAAAATGAATATTCTAATGCACGAAAAAAAAAATATTTTTTTCGAAAATAATTTTACAAAGTGTTGAAGTTGTGTCACCTACACACTCGAGTAACTCAAGTATGTACTTTTATGCCTGCTACTGCTGGCTGTAGTTGTCTTTGAAATAGTCATTTTTACTAGACATCAAACCATCATACTTAATTGACACAACTTTGCCAATAACAACAAATACGGCGAGATGATTTCAACATTTTTTTTGCAGTTTAAATTTTTCTGCTTTATAAGTTTTATTCCAATTACCTGATATTCTTAAGCAAAATTGAAATTGATGCACTTAACTGTCGCAAAGTTTATTTCCCAAGACAATGTGGAACTTGTCTTTGGAAGAAGGAGTGAGAATGTTTAAGGCAGCAACGAATTTGAAGTTCTTTACTTTTAATGAAGTATTACAAGTAAGAAAAAGATTTAGTAGATTAATTAAAAAGTTACCTCGGGTTCGCGAAATGTCGGCTCCGAAATTTTTTGAGTTTTTTGAAAAGGCGTTTGGTATTAGTCAAAAAAAAAAAATATACTAAATGTCCTTCTGAGCTAAAATACTATTTCCGATGTCTTCAATAGAATTGTATGGCGATTCTTTTCTTTGCATTTATTAACCCTCTAACACTAATTTTAAGGGGCAATGTTTGTCCTTTTTTTAACTTCCACACAAAAGTATACCAAAAATGCACTTTAGAGGATTAAAATGTTCGACGAATAGTTTCTGCATCAAATTTTGCTAGGGGTCTTCGAAGACCAAAAGTTCGTGAAATGTATGTTAAACGGATTTTCGAAATTTCGGGCATTGAAATTTTTGAATTTCTTGAAAAGGCGTTTGGTATAAGTCCAAAAAAATATACAAAATGTACTTCTAAGCTAAAATACTATTTCAGATTTCTTCAGTAGAATTGTATGGCGATTCTTTTCTTAGAATATATTAACCCTCTAGCACTCTGTTAAAGGGGTAATTTTTGTCCTTTTTTTAACTTCCACACAAAAGTATACTAAAAGGCACTTCAGAGGGTTAAAATGTTTCACGAATATTTTCGGCATCAAATTCTACTAAAGGTCTTTTAAAATCAAAAGCTCGTGCAATGTATGTAAAACGGGTTTTCGAAAAGTTTTCTAGGCCCGAAATTTCGAAAATCCGTTTAAATACATTTCGATATTTCGGGAACCCGAGCTAATTTTTCAAAACCCTTTGGCAGATTTGCTCTACCAAAAAGTCTAGTTGCAAGTACTGGCTCATGGCTGGCGGCGATGAGCCGAATTTCGTTGCACTGTGTAATAGGAATTTAATTTAATTTTGAGCTAAACAATCACTTGTTATAAAATCTTAATTTCCACTTTACAAAGATCTACGAATAGATCTAACTTTGAATCAAGCCTGGGATAGAATTTAGTTAAGAACTTTAAAAGCCTTAATTTGGATCACTATTTGAACAATATAAATACCAATGATTTTGTTTAACTTGTCTTCGAAGAGATCTGTGGTTGAATTGATGTTTTGAAAATATAATATTTTGGTCTATATAAACTCCTTTGTTATATTTTAATCTTAGACTATACACATATGAAAATAAATATACATATTAAACTGTGTTAAGACCAATGGGCATGAAGTAAACTGACTTGTAAGTGTTTCACCAAAGGTCCCTACTACGTATGGTGTTTGGCCTGAGAACTTTAAATATTCTTAGAAGACACTTACAGGGACACCATATTTTCAATGACTCTGAGTCATAAATGAGGTTGAGTGTCATTAATGTGCCGAATTATCCCACCCTTTAGCTCTTGAATTGTTTTTGGCTTATCGCCGTCCACTTTTTCTTTTAAATATCATTCTTAAGGACTTTGGGAAGCTTGAAATTTGATTTAATCGTAACCAGCGGTAACAAGAAGGAATAAAGAGTCCTAATATAAGGCCTTACTTAGCAGTCGCATTCAATACTTACACAGGTTGTCATAGGGAGTCAGCCCTTCCACACTCTCTTCCCAAAGAAGCGAGTAAGGATTTTTTTTTTTTTTTATAGTACATTTTTATTTACAATCTATCCATTTAAGGATAATAAGCAAATTGTATACAATAAAGAATTTCATTAGTTGTAAGACTCCAGTGAGAACAACAACTCATTAAGAACATAATTTTATGTTTTTATACAAATTAATTAGGAATGTATTTAAGAAAAGAGGAAAATAAAAAATAAAAATATATGTCTATGTATTTGCAGTATTAGCGATATGAGTATTTGTAGTATTAAAGAAACAAAAATAATAAATAATTAAGACACATTTTGAAAGCATTCAATTTATAAACGAAATGGTAAGTCGAGGATGTGGTGCCGTTTTAGTCTTTTAACTTCTTCAGTATCATCGAGCAGAGAGATGGCCAGCGGATTGCAGTGGTTACTTAATCTTTCAAGATATCATCTTTAACCTTTGGAATAGATAAATCATTATGTATAGTGTTGTTTGAAACAAACCAAGGCGCATTGACAATCGACCTTAATGTTTTATTTTGGTACCGTTGTAATATTTCAATATTTGAGGTACTAGCTGTCCCCCAAAGTTGTATGCCGTACGTCCATACTGGCTTAAGAATAGTTTTATATATCAGTATTTTTGTTTCTAGATTTAATTGAGACGCAGGGCCTAACATCCAATATAGACGCCTAGTTTAAGTTTCAGGTGTTCCTTTTTAGCTTTAATATGTGTACTCCAGGTTAGCCTTTTGTCAATATGTAGTCCCAGATATTTTACACTGTCTTTTTGAGGGATTTCACTGTTGTTGAATGACATTCTTGGGCAAACGCCTCTTCGCAAAGTAAAAACTACGTGTACGGATTTTTCAGTGTTAACTTTTATATTCCACTTATTTTACCAGATTTCAATTTCATTCAGCTCTTTTTGAACAAGATTAGTAGCTTCAATTGGACATGTGCTCGAGGCCAGTAATGCTGTGTCGTCAGCATAAGTTGCAACTAAAATATTATCTGAAGTAGGCATAACTGATGTGAACAGGGTATAAAGTGTTGGCCCTAGAACACTTCCCTGGGGAACGCCTGCTCTGATGCTATAAATTTGCGATTTTTCATTATTTACTTTTACATAAAATTTTCGTTCGCTCAAATAGGACTTTAGTAGCAAGTAGAATGGAGTTGGAAGTAGTCTTTTAAGTTTAAAAAGTAAGCCCGTGTGCCAAACTTTGTCAAATGCTTGTTGAACATCTAAGAATACTCCAGAGCAATATTTTTCTTTTCCAATGTATCTCTTATAAATGCTACAATACGATGGCATTGCTCAGGAGTTCCATGATTGTGCTTGAAACCAAATATTCAGGTATGATATTGAATTTTTCTAAAATTGGTAACAATCTATTCATAAATATTCTCTCAAATATTTTGGAGAATGTGACCAATAAACTAATAGGTCTATAAGATGTCACAACATTCTCTGGCTTATTTGGTTTAGCTACCATTATAATTTCTGCGAGCTTCCATTGTGACGGAAAATAGCTTAGTCGCAAAATAGAATTAAAAATCAGCGTTAGAAGCATAACACCTTTTTTAGGTAGATATTTAGTTACAAATCCATTTATGCTGTCGTATCCAGGAGTTTTTTTACAATTCAGCTTTTTTACTTCTTCTTGGACTTCATAAGGAGATATATGCGTGATAGGCCAATCCATAGGACATGGAATATCTATAAATTTTGATATTTCTTCAATATGACTGGTATTGCTTAAAGCAAATGCTTCTGCTTTGCACTTATCAGTTTTGCACCATACGTCATTTTCGTGCTTTATGGGAGCATTTCTTTTAGTTGGACGTTTTAAATATTTGGTAGCTTTCCATAAACTAAATTCATCGTTCTTAGAAACGCCAAGATTTCTAAGAAAAAAGCAGAGTTGCTCATTTTTTATTTCTTTGAGTTTATTTTTCATTTAACAGCTTTGTTAAATCGTCGTTTGTCATTATGATTTCTACTGATTTGCCAGATTTTTCTTAAGCGTCTTTTATTTTGTATCATTCTGGGTAATAACCATTTTATCTTGACTATTTAAATTTTGTTCTATTGGAGTTGCTAGTAGACCAGCTTCATGGATAAGGCTTTTGAAACTTTCAACCACGTCATCCAATTCTCGTGGTGATTTAATAGACACATTTAAATTAACGTTTTCCTCAATCCAATTTCCAAAAGTGTTTAAATCTGTTTTACAGTTAATTAAATGATGAACTTAATTCCGATCACTCTCCTTTACTATTAAATTTTAATACATTTCTACATTCCAAGTCAAAAAAATTTCAAGTAGTCGATATTTTTTTGACTTGGAATGTAGAAATGTATTAAAATTTAATAGTAAAGGAGAGTGATCGGAATTAAGTTCATCATTTAATTCATTGGATATTTGTAGGAATTGGCTTGCAATACCAGAGTAAACGACAAAATCCATAAGGTCTGGCTTCTTTCTGGGATCTGTCGGCCAATACGTTGGACTTCCCGTAGATAAGACAGAATAGTGATTATTTATTATACAATTATGAAGCTCTATACCTTTTGGATTATGCACTCTAGACCCCCACCATGGATGTTTGGCATTAAAATCGCCTCCCACTAGGAATCTTGGCCCCAATCGATCAAAGAAATCTTTAAAATTTTGTGAAGTTACCTTAAAGCGTGGTGGAAAATAAATTTAACATATGGATACTTCACCGAGCAGAAGTAACGTAGACCTTCAGCCCGTTGTAGTGAAACACCAGAGTCTCTGGTGGGAATCGAACTCGCAACTCCCGCACTGATGGACTAGCTCACAACCAACTAGCCTAACGGGGCACACAGAGACGCACGAAGTTTTCAGAGAATTATCTTACTATTTTTAATTATTGTAGAAGAATTTTTGACAATTATGTGCGAAACAAAATATCGGCCAAATGCTCGCCATGGCTTCGGGGGCATAACTCTATCCGATGGTCCATATTATTAATGACTCTAAAACATAATTGAGGTTCAGTGTCGTTAATGTGCCGAATTATCTAATCCCTTAGTTCTTGAATTCTTTTTGGGTAATTAACGTACACTTTTTCTTTTAAATACCCCCAAAGAAAGAAGTCCAACAGTGTCAAATCACATGATCGTGGCGGCCAATTAACAGCGCCATGATGTAAGGTAGCATGGCCATTGAATTTCTCGCGCAAAAGAGCAATTTTTCGTTGGTTGCGTGACAAATGGCACCATCTTGTTGGAACCACACACATGCATATTTCCAATTTCTGGCCACAATAAGACCGTTATTGTCTCGCGATAGCGAACAACTTTCATGGTATCTGCTTGTCTGACATTTTCGAAAAAGTACGGCCCGATGACGCCGCCAGCTCATAAACCGCGCCAAACAGTCACTCTTTGTAAATGCATCGGCTTTTTAGCAATCACTCGCCGATTTTCATTTGCCCAAATCCGGCAACTGTGCTTTTTAATTGAAATCTATTCTTAAAATTTTTTTATAATCTGCTTTAAAAACTTTCTTTATTCTTTACAGAGAATTGTGCTTGTGGAATATTCTGGAAATTCTTCAGATCTACGAATAAATTTCCTCTGGGTAAGTCAAAATTATAATGTAATTCACTTAACAAAGACCATTTAAGTCTGAACAAAAAAATTTATTTGAAATAAAAGTATCTAAATGCCATTTTATTGAGGAAAACTTTTGACTCGAAATCTATTTCTTTGCTTTATGTTACAAACGTTTTGAATAATTTAATGTTGACAAACGATTTGAGAAGAAAAAATATCTAACAAAAAATTAAGTTAAATATAGTAGAGTAGTGTGTTGAGGCAAGACGTGACTATGAATAAATTAAATTATAAACCAACAACAAATACAACAAAAATAAATAATATTGCTTAAATTGTTAAAAGAGGAATGAGAAGAAAAAAAACAGCTTATTTTCCTTAGATTTCATATGTGCCAATTTTTCGCATTCAATAGTTTTTATTTCAATTTTTTTTTTCTTCAACGACTCTTAGTGTTTCTATATGTCATGCTTTTTTTGTTGCTTGCCACAATATTTGCCATTCAGTAGTTTAACTAATGAACATGGGAGTATGTTGATGTTGCAGAGATTTTTGTTTTTATTTATTTATTTATTTTTTTTTTTTTTAACAACAATCTGCTAGTTGTTGTCATTGTAAGCAGGCTGCCGTTTGTCTCCGGTTGTTATTATTGTTCTTGCAAGTTGGTGAATATGTTGCCTGCCTCAAAAGGTCGCTAATGACATAATTTTTGCGGTCACCATGACTAAATTAGAGATTCCAATTTGAAAAAAAAATGGTTTTCCAACATCATCTTCTTTATTTCTGTATTGGAAAAGATTTGCATTTTTAGTTTTTTTTCTTCTTCTTCATCGTGTTTATTTATTAATTTATTTTTAATGTTGATTGTATGGCATGGTTGGAATGGGGTTAAAACTGTATTTATGCATAAAGATTTTTATAGAATTAAAATTTGAAATAGTAAAATAAAAAAATAATCGTGTTAGATTTAATTAGAAACTAAAAGTTAATTAGGGGTTTTAAAATAAAAATTTTTTTTTTAATAATTATAGAAATTAAAAAAAAAACCGAAAGATTTAAGAAGATGGGAAACATCTTAAATTCTAATGTGATTAAAAATTGCTGTATATGAAATGAAACAGGGTGGCCAGAATGAAATGAAGGTGTTAATATAATCTATAATTTAATTGTTTTGTTATGATTTTTCTTTATTTTTAAAAATTGTTATTAAGAGGAAGATTTGAGAAATTAAAAACAGAGAGGTACACTGTTAAACAAGGGACTAAAAAATAATGATTTTGTTAAAATTAGATTGGAAAAAAATCATAAACTAATTTACCCAGTTCAACACGAACTAAATGACGAGGTGCTAACAACGAATACTGGTAATGGAGACAAAAAGAAAAAATAATATAAACATGTACTTTATTTTTGAAACGGTTAAAGTTTCCCAGCCTTGGACTGTTCTTGCAGCATGTCGGTATATAAAACTATATTTTTGGTACATCTAAGATGCATGGTATGTTCAGCAACTTTGTAGAAACTGTTATGGCAAATATTTTTGTGAAACAAACTAACCCTCTAACTGCCCCTCATGACAGCATTTTCGCTCCATTCTAACAAATCGTAAAAAAACACGGGGATGAAAATTTTCTACAAAAAATGTTGGCTTAAAAAAATTTTCCTATACATATCGGAACACACTACAGCTCAAAACTTAACACAAACACCAAAAACTTTTCAAATTCAAGATTGCCCTTTAAGGATTAATTTTGTTATTAAACAATCTAAATTGGGAAATCTTGAATTTGATTGGTATTTAAGTTAATTTCATGATGCTAAATAAATTCAGTATGTTGGAAATTTTCTAAAGGCCAGCTTTAAAGATCCGTCTCGAAATGTGGCTTAACCAAAATCGAGCCACAGGGCATACTATTATTCTCTATAGATCATCCATTAGGGAAGCCCAATTGAGTTATACGTACCTAAAGGGAAATCATGTGCATGGCATAATCTGTGTTCCTATCATTCTTGGTAAATATAATGATTAAAATGAAAAATGACTGGCATCTAAGGAAAACATTCACTACTTATATGAACAAAGTATTATCGGGTGATTTTTTAGCTATTATCTTTTTGGCAACACTGGTTTAAACAGCTGACGCTCGTTTCGTGTTTTTTGATTCACTGTCAAACATCTTCAGTTTGGCCTATAATTGAAGCATGAATCATCTTACAAACGAACAACGCTTGCAAATTATTGAATTTTATTATCAAATTGCGTGCTCTGTTAAGAAAGTTCATCGCATCTTCAGCGTGTTCAGCGACGAAGCTCATTTTTGGCTCAATGAATACGTTAATAAGCAGAATTGTCGATTTTGGAGTGAATATCAGCCAGAAGCATTGCAAGAGCTACCAATGCATCCAGAAAAAGTCACAGTTTGGTGCGGTTTATGGGCTGGTGGCATCGTTGGACCGTACTTCTTCAAATATGATGCGAATCGTAACGTTACTGTGAATGGTGAGCGCTACCATGAGATGATATCCAACTTTTTTTTGCCCAAAATGCAAGAGCTTGACTTGCATGACATGTGGCTTCAACAACACGGTGCCACATGCCACACAGCACGCTTAACAATGGACTTATTGAGAGGCGAGTTCGGTGAACATTTTATTTTACGTTCGGGACCGGTCAATTGGCCGCCTAGATCGTACGATTTAACGCCTTTAGACTATTTTTTGTGGGGCAATGTTAAAGCTCAGGTCTATGCACACATGCCCGCTTCAATTGACGCATTGGAAGAGAACATTGAAGCATTTGTTCATGAGATACCGGCCGAAATGTTGGAAAGAGTATGCCGAAGTTGGACTAAGCGGAAGGACCATTTGAGGCGCAGTCACGGTCAACATTTGCATGAAATAATCTTCAAACATTAAATTATATGGACCGTACTATCGATTCAAATAAAGATTTCATGCATTTTTCTGAATTTTATGTGTTTTTTTTTTTAACTTTCCTATAGTTTTTAAAAAAACACCCATTACAAAGGGAGGAAGATTTTTGCAAATAATATCTAAGTGAACAATCAGTAAGTCAGTGTGAGAGATCTGAGAAAATTTTTCAACCCACGTTTCAGTACCGCGGTGCACACTAGGTAATTTAAACCACTTTTTAGGCCAAAATTATTTACAGCCAAACTTTTGGACCGATATGGCTGAAATTTGGAATTTAAGAGTTGTTCATGGACAGGCACGCTGGGGTTTTTGATTTTTGTAATAGTTGAAATTTTTAGGGTTGCCAGCATATGAAAAAATAAATACAGAATATCTCGAAAACTAACAGATATATTTTTTCGAAATTCGGCACGATTAATTTACGCAAGGGGGCTAACAAAATAGCATATCAGCCACGCAGACAAAATCTTAAATAAATAAAATTATTAATTTCTTTTTTCAAGTTCATTGTTCAAATTTATTTCATGTAGTTTTTTTTTTTTTTTTGTATTCATAACTTAGAATTCAATAGCAATGAAAACTAAATTGATTTAAACTAAAAAATAATAAAACAATTTTAACTACATATTTTCTAAAGTTCATTACCTAAATTAATTTCATCCAGCTCTCTTTGGTACGATTCACTTAAAACTAAATAGTCAGTATTTTCTGAAAATTCTGCGTCTGCACTTTCCTCTTCACCTTTAACTCTTCTGGTATTCACTTTCAAAGTTTCTGGTACTTCTGGAGAAGCAAACATGTTCAAAACTTCACGTGGAAGCTGCAATCGGCTCCTCTGCTCAAGGCGTTTCTTTAAATTTATTGAGGAAATAATGGGGTCAGACATGTCCAAAGCCCTGTTAAAAACATCCATAAGATTTGCTTTTCGGCAAGTTTTGCGAGCGTGGTTTAACCTATCCAATTTGAAATGCTTGTTACGCGACTCTGCAGCTTCTTCTCCAAAGCAACCTATCGGTAATATTGTGTGCTCGATGATTTCTTTTTCGTGAATTAACACTTTGTGTACTGTTGCAGTCATTAGGAGCCAAGGATATGTTGTGACAATAAGCTTGGAATTTTTCAACGTCCAACGGATAAAGGCAGCATATCGAAATAAGAATTATTTTTAAAGAATAAATAAGATTAACGTCAATGCCTGTTATTTCTGAAAACATATCATGGTCGATAAGGCTCGACGGGAAGTGTTGCCATCATTTGTACTGCCAAATCCACCCGTTTTTGGCTTATCAATAAGGAGACCCATTTTATCCCAAAACAGCTTTTGCATTTGTGTCTTTCTTTCGGAAATAGTGTTACGATCATCTTCTATGCGAATTTGCCATTTTTTTACTTTGCACTTGTAGCCTGCATGCAGAACGAATTCGAAGAAGCGTATTCAACAATGCAAAGGGCTAAGGCCATACTTAAGGTTATCTTCTTTAGCGTGAAATTTCTCGCTTCCAAAGTCCGTGATACTTATAAAATCTTTCGGGGTGGCTTTACATATTGGACAAGCTTGGCTTGATTTTGTGTCAGTTAAAACGCTCAATACTTTACCATCAATAACGGTTAGAAATAGTTTAAAATTAATAACAATAGCCTTACCCTCACCAATTTCGATTTCCAAGTCCTTTAAATGATTTATTTTTGTTTCAACATCAAATCTTCTTGCAAAATTGTTTCTTTTGTTTCTTTAATAAATTCCAGTTTGATGGGACGACAAAACCTTATTGATTGTGGTGCGCGGTTATTCCACAAAGGATTTCCGGACGAATCTATTAGTCTAAGAGGAGTCAATGTAGTTGCAAATAAGCATAATTCAGAACCCGTAGACGTAGAAGGCTCAACAGATCTCTGCTTATAATTCGAATATCCAGAGCTGCCATCAAATCCATAGCTTACAATCAAATCGGCTTTAATTAAATTATTATTATTATTGGTCATTGAATTCTCTAAAACCTCCATCTGCATCATTTTAATTCTTTTCGCAGTATGTGTTAATAGCGCTTGGATAGAAACCATGGCCTTTTCTTCACTTACTTCAACACAATCTGGCCGGCATTTAATTTTAGAATCTGCGATGTCTTTATAAAGGGGATAAATATCAGCATTTCAAATTTTGTTTTCATGTCTGGTGTTTAGGTATTGCTGTTTTGTGAAATTGTTATCCAACAAATAAGCTAAGGCTTCGTCTGCGCTGAAGCCAACTGGTACTTTATCTGAAGCAAAAGTAACTTTCCTTATCATTGAAGGTCTATCTGGACTAGCTAAAGTTGCTTTGAGTACCACAGCCATATCGGCTTGCTTTTGCTTATTTGCCGATACTGCAGCTGCACGTACTAGTAACTCTGTTTCATGGCAGTTACTTTTTGCTAAATTCTCTGCATCTCTCCTCCTTGATCGTTCAGATTTCTCTGAATACCCTTTTCTTGGACGCCCCCTGGAAGAAGAATCAGATATAGGCGAATACAACTTAGTTTGTAAAATGAAGGTACGTGGTAGCCAGTTTTGGTTTTGCTGGAAAAAGACGTTCATTTTTCTGCGAGCCTTGTGCCACCCTAAAGATTAATTTTTACAAAAAGTTTGTACCTTTTGCTTTAACGAAGCCAAATCTTTTTTTTAACATTATTTAAATCATTTTCACTGATAATAACATTGTATACAGCATCATTTTGTTTCTTTTTATTTTTTTCACAAATCCAAATATTAAAAAGTTCGCTATATTTTAAGCTGAGGCTGTCTGAAAGAAAATGATATAATTCAAAAAACGCAAAAAATCGCAACTTAAAATAAAAATAAATAAATTTAGAATGCTTTTCTTAACATTTTTCATCAAGGAAAAACACGGCAGTCCACGGCCAACATTATCAAAAGCTTATGCAAAGTTTATATTTATGGAAAAAGTCATTTATTTGAGGTTATGTTAGAAATACACGTTTTTTTTTTACCAAAAGCAATAACGTTCACCAAAATATTTTGGGTTTTTTTAATTACTTACTATCCCCTCTCTTCTCCATATTATGCACGATTTCCTCCTATTTGTTTAATAACTGATAAAAACCGTTTTAATTTATTTCAAAATTCACTTTTTATGCTGTATTTATTGTGCACGTTGATTGGAAATATTAACTTTGACTTCCCATAAATCAGCTGATATTTGTTTTTTACAAAAACCTAATATGCAGTTATTTGCTTTGATATGTTCTTAATCGAACGTCATTAGCAAAAACATTATTATTGTTAGTGCAAAAAATTATTTTTGGCCAAGATTTCGGGTCAAATTACCTATAGTGCGGTGTATGGAAATGAGGATAGAAGTGGTTTTAGTTGGAAAGAATCCGATATATATGTATATGCATAAACGTTTTCTATGGAAGGTTTCCATCGCCAACATAATAAAGGCAAACAGTTGAGCTCTTACAGGACGTGTTAGGTCAATGCATTATTTAAAGAGGCAATGCTTTAAATTGGCCGCTGTGTTTCCTGATTTTTTTCTTCTTTAATTTGTTAAATGAAATGTGAGTAGGCTCTAACTTAAGAAATAATATTCTCAAGAAATCCCGAATCTAAGAAAAAGTCATAATGCAACGTTATTTCTCATGTCTAAGTTTAATATTTATCTATTCATTAATCAGTGTAAAAAGAAATTAAGTTGCTTTAAAATAGAGAAATTCGCTCAGTTTTCTTCGTTTATAGAAAGATACATAATCTGCAAATTTTTATAAAAACTGAGTTGAAAAATAACCCCTGCAGATGGTCAACATTGTTGACTGGAATATTCGGAAATAAAAGAAAATTTTAAAAACAAAATATGCTTGTATTTTTTATTTTAAAAAATTTTTTAATAAAATTTTTTCAAAAAACATTGATAAATATTGTGACAGAAATGACGTATGGCGTTTTGTCTCGTTCTTCAATTCTTCTCTTAGATACAATTTTTTTAAATAAAAGTTGGTCATTTTTTTTAAGCTCGAAACCTTTTTTATGACTACAATATCTAATAAGTTTTGTCGAGCTTAAAAACTTATTTAAGCATATGCATATTTATAAACATTAAATTATGATTTTTTTTTACTAAAAACTTTTACGTATTAAAAGATTCTTTCCATTTTTTGTTTTGTTTTATAAAAAAAAATTGCTCTTTTTCACACCACAATCGAATTGTAATTGAATGCCTCAGGCTGTTACATCCTCTATACCGCATTGTATAAGCAGGGAATGTTTTTATAGCCCCAAACAATGTAAAAATATGCAGGCCAAGATGGTATAAAAACAAGTAAGAGTCCTATATTCGGCTGTGCCGAATCTTATATACCCTTCACCATTGTGCGAGCAGAAAACAGAGCAACTAGACAAAAACTAAATAATTTTTACATAAACATACATATTTACAATATAAACTTCATTATTATTTAAATTTAAAAAGCGAAAACTGGTAAATATTTTTTTAAACTCGTTTTTAGAACATACAAATATTTCAACAAACATTTCTTTTTGAAAAAACCAAGATTAGAACCAGGGAACTCACAGTATCTAACTTAATACACCCCCTTGACAACTGAACCATGAACGACCGCTGTTTAAATATCATTAAAATGAAATATGGCCCGTTTACTGTTCACAACTCAACACAGAGACGACAACCAGATTTGAACTTCGCTTTTCATAAGGACCCAGAATATATATTCTTTAGAGGGTGTAGGACCTTCGGTGAAGGGTATAAAAAACAAACTTAATTAAAGAAAAGGGTAATTCTTGGGATTTCAGTATTTTGGTTGTAACTCTGCTATTTCTTAACCGATTTGACAGATTTATATACCAACGTGTTAAAGAAGAAAGTTGCCAGTTGAACTCGAGAAGAAATATGGTTCCCGAAGATGGGTATTTTTCAAAAAAAATTTATATTTTACTCATAACATTTTCGTATCTGAACCGATTTTCCCGAATTTTTCAGAAAATATTTTCTACTAAAAATTTCCGATCTTTTGATACATAATTACAGTAAAAAATTCAGGTTTTTATAAAATTTTTGATATTTTTTGTATGGGAGGTAACACGCAAACTTCTCCTATCATTTTGTGGGATGGTGTGTATTTATAACCTTAATGTATGTACCTAATTTGGAAACTATGGCTCTTGCCGTTCTCCAGATATACAGAAAAAAGTAATAAAAATACAACAACAAGGGATTTTTTGGAAAAATTAGAGGCAGTCGTGGTTTTTTGGTCATATCTCAGCCATTGCTGGCCCGATCTGGCTGAATTTCAATAGCAAGAAATGGTGGACTATATGTGACATAAATGTAAAACAACCTAGCCGCTATCATGTCTGGAGTCTCCGGAAAACACATATCAAACGTAAGACGGACAGACGGTCAGATGGACAGACGGACGGACATCGTTAAATAAACTTATCTCCTCATAAGGACCCAGAATATATGTACTTTATATGGTCTTAGATCACTATTGTAGAAATTACAAACGGAATAACAAACTTATATATACCCTTTTCCACCTGTGGTGAAGGGTATAAAAAACAAATAAAATGCCTTGAAATAATAAGAAGCATGAATATGCACATTAAAAATTTGAACAAAAATTTTTTAATTGTTATTTTAAGGCCGGTGTTTTGAGATGTGGATTAAGTTTAAACTAAGTTTAACGTAGCCTTAAACTCGGATTTTTCATTAAAGACCAACATTCGTATTCAAAAGGAAAATTTGTGTATTTCGACTATACTCCGTTCATGGAGTGAGCAACTCAAATGTTAATTAAGCTTAATCTTCTTTTAGTCATGAGTTTATTCAAAACACTTTTAATTAACCCGATTAAGAAAAATGTGTACATCTCTGTTTTCGTTAAATTCAATTGACAAAAATAGCATTCAGGAGTCAAAAAGTCTTTGCTCATTCGATAATCATAGTGTATTAAAAAGGGGTTTAAATAAAAATCTTTAATCAGCGGATATGCAGTAGCTAAATTTTTGTTTTGAAGGCGGGTGCAACATTTTTAGCAAAACAAAGCTGTTCAACAAGTCTGTGTTCAGATTAACTAACCCTAGTTTAACTGAGATGTAAAAAATCCGCCCTTAGTGAGAGTAATTTTTTAAAATTTTTTTAATTAAAATTATTTACAATTGAACAGATTAAATAAAGTATATCGAAATGATAACTGAACGCTAATATATATACGCCCTTTTTTATTGTGGAGTGTAGGGCCATACCATAACTGCCAATCGGATTTATTAAGGTCTTATCTTCTTTAATTCACTGCAGGTCTGCATCATCTATGTAATTTCGCTTTCGAGTTGTCTTCTCTTCTTCGGCTTCCCTGTAGATTCCAGTTAAGCGCAGCAATGCAGGTCCACGCCAGTTCTACTGCGTCTAAGAATTTCCGTTGCCAGGACAATTGCCCAGACACTGTCCATAGATTCCAGTTAGATATTGCCGCTGGCTCAAAGATCTTCTAAATTATTTTTCTGTCGAATCTGTTGGTGAACAGTTGTAGTGCATTTACGTCGCGAGATCCTTAGTTCTTAGCTTCGTATCATACAAAAAAATGGATTTAAGATAAAAGTTTAAATGGGCTCAGAGTTCTATATGTATGCTTAGCGTTATTTATACGGTGAGCAATGTTAGTGCTTGATGCTCCCTTGCTGTCGATAGTGCTGCTTAAATAGCAATATCCCGATTTAGAGCCCTGTCATACAATCCGATCAAAATGGTTCACAGAAAAAAGTTTGCATCAGTAAAAGCATTAATCAAAAATAAAATCAGTTTCAATTAAAAATTTAATCAAGTAAATTAAACATTCAATCAAGTGAATTAAACGTTTAATCAAGTGAATTAAACGTTTAATCAAGTGAATTAAACGTTTAATCAAGTGCTTTAAAAGTTAAATTGATATTATTAATTTGTATACTGGTGCAAATTAATGTTGTCAATTAAACGTTTGATACACTTGATTACATTTTTGATTAAAATTGATTTTATTTTTGATTAATGCGTTTACCGGTGCAAAATGTTATTCTTTGTTTTGATCGAATTTGTTTTAGTTTCTTTGAAATAAATTTTCGTTTTATGCAGAATTGATTTCTGTTTATGCAAAAGATTATATTTTTGTTAGGCAATTTATTACCTTAAACTTATTTTTCGACCAAAAATGTTTTAAAACTTGCCCTGCATATACTGTGTAAATCTATAATAGTATTCTTTACTTTTATTGTAACCTTCCTATTCTTTTTGGTGTTATTTATTTGCTGGATTTCTATGTCTGTCTGTCCTAATACACTCTGTATTAATTTTTTTTTACATATTTATGGCAAAACCAAAAAAAAATTTTTTTCATTAAGGATTTAATCAGATGTTCCAAATAGCATTTAATTATCTTCAAAATCGCAACATGTATAGACAATCCGCCAGCCGGACGGACATCGTTCAATCGACTCAAAATAACTCTTAGTCAATCGGTAAACTAAAAGGGCGGAACAAAAATTTTTATTAACAAGGTTTCGTTTAAACGTGCTTAATTCCCATTTCATACTACTGATAAACTAAAATTTATTGTTGATGGGATAAGCCATTCATTTCTATGCGCATCTCACTGGTTGCTTAGGCCAGATCGTCAAGATCGGTTTAAAAACATCAGCACATATTCATAGTATCCTCTCTCCTCTAATTCTCAAGATCTCTCTAAAGAGGAAGCTAGGAAACAATGTATTTGTTTAATGGATGAAATACAAAAAGTTTATGGTCCGTAATGGATTTAATTTAGTAACTTTTAATGTAAGATCGCTGATTGAAGTGAGTCGTAGAATTGATTTGTTTAATTTATTAAGTAATAGTTGCGTTGATATTGCTTTTATTCAGGAAACTCATTTGAGAAATGATCATACAATTTATTTAGCAGGTTATACTGTTTTTAAAGACAGTAGTAGCCAGGGCGTTGCTGTTATTATTAGGGACAAATTTAAATGTACCAGGGTTGAAGTTCCTGGAGTTGAATTTCCAAATTTATTTTTGGATGTGGAGATATTAATTAATAATTCTGTAAAGCACATTTTATTTGGTTCTATTTATTTGCCATGTAATTTTAATCAGCATAGAATTTACAATGGTCTTTCAGCGATAGCAAATTTTTCTGAAACATTTGATGGTACTTTTATTGGTGGAGACTTTAATTCAAAAAATGTTTCTTGGGGTGACAATATGAATAATTGCAATGGTAATATATTTTTCAATTGGCTTCAACATTTTTCTACTAATTTTATAAGAATTTGTAATTCATTTCCTTCTTTTCCTAATGGATCTTCTTATCTTGATCACTTCTTAGTTAGTTCTAATTTAATAGATAATATTAATCCTAATTACAAGACTTCTTCACTTGCAACATTTTCCGACCATTTTCCTTTAAAATTGGAATTTGTTTTCGATGATTTTCAATTTATTTCAAATCAACTCCCTTCGTATACCTCTTTCAAGGATACAAACTGGAATAATTTTAGAAACGATATAATTTACGATCTTTTAAATCATTTTCCAGTTGAAAATAAAAACTTGTTAAATTCTGAGATTGATTATTATATTGATCAATTTTCAACAACAGTTAATTTTGCTTCAACGGTTAACTGCAAAAAGGTAGTATTAAAGTCTAAAAAATATGAAGTTTCTGAGAATATTAAAAATTTGTTCAAAATTAAATATAGATGGCAAAGAGATATGAAAAAGATTTATAGAAGAACCTTAAATCGAAGAGATCCTGACTATGTTGTTCTATCAAAACAAGTCCAATTGTTAAATATTATTATAAAAAGGCAAGTTGAGTTAGAGCAAATAGAAATATTTTCACAAAAATTAAAAAAAATTAAACCTGGTCCAACTGCACATAAAACGATTTATAATATTATTGGACATAGGAAAAATAAATTTGTTGAAAAAATTTCTGTTGATGGTGTTTTGTTGGAAGAGGAATCGCAAAAATTGAATTGTTTAAAAGACCATTTTTCTAGAATTTATAGTGGTTCTATCCCAAATCGAGATGTTTCAAATATTGATGACGTTGTTAATTCCACAATTTCTGATGTGCAAGATAATCTTTTAATTTTCGATAACAATTTTCCGGCAAGCAACGTTCGAAAATGTTCGAGGTTGACTTCTTTTGATGATCTAACACATTTTGTTAAAAATTTAAATAGTAAAAAATCTTTTGGTTTGGATAACATTTCGAATTTTATTATTAAAAAACTTCCAGCGAAAGCCATTTCATACCTTGTAATTATTTTTAATAATTGCATTAATAATTCCTATTTTCCCGATGTTTGGAAATTGTCCAAAATAGTCCCGATTAAGAAAAAACTAAATGATTATGATGTAAATAATTTGAGACCAATTTCAATGCTTTCAAATATAGGAAAATTGTTGGAAAAAATTTTACGGGAAAAAATGGATTTCGGAATTATTGAGTCGTATATCCCAGAACTACAATTTGGATTCAAAAAAAATCACTCAACAGTTGATGCTATGCTTAAGTTTCAAGATGATGTAGTTAAACATCTTCGCATTAAACAATGCACAGTGGCAGTATCTTTAGATGTCGAAAAAGCTTTTGATCATGCTTACCACAAGGGTATTTTGTATAAAATGATTCAATTGGGTTTTGATTCTTTTATTATTAAAATGTTTAATAGTTTTTTCTCTAATAGAAAATTTTGTGTTCATTTTAATACAAGTTTTAGTAGTTTTGGAAATGTTAACTGTGGAGTTCCTCAAGGCTCAATATTGGCACCTCATCTTTACAATATTTTTGTACATGATTTTCCTCATTTTAACACTCATTCAATTGGTTTATTGTATGCTGATGACTCATTGCTTTATTCTCACAGTGAATCTCCACAAACTGCATTAAGTCAGGTTTCAAATCATTTGATTTTAGTAAAAAATTATTATGATTATTGGGGAATTAAGCTTAATACCTCAAAGTGCGAAGCAATATGTATACGAAATGCTTCCGGAAAATGTCGTAGATTTGTGGTTCCTGAGAGTAAAAAACTAAATCTTTTTCTTGATGGTATTGAAATTCCATTTAAGGATCAAATAAAATATCTTGGTATAACTTTTGATAAGCTTTTAAAATTTAATAAACATGCAAGACTTGTGATAAGAAGATCTTATAAAATAATAGGTTCTTTTAGTAAAATCCTTAATAATAAAAATTTATCAAAAAATTCTAAACTTTTATTGTACAAAACTTGTATAAGACCTGTCTTTTTATATGGTTTTCCTATTTGGTTTAACATTTCTCCTATAATAATTAAAGAACTTGAAATTTTGGAACGGAAATTTTTACGTTGCTGTATTGGAAAACATTTTGAGTCTTTTACAAAACGCTATTCAAATCTTTACATTTATAAAAAATCTAATGTTACACCTATAGGTTTATACGTTTGTGATATATTAGGTAGGTTTGTTACTAGATCACGATTTCATGAAAATAAATTCATTACAGATGTTTTTAATAATCAGAAAAATTTTACCTGGTCAAATACAAATTACTTGTCACCCATTGGGTTTATAAATGAATCACCTTCTTTTGATTTGAATTTATCAATTAGAGATCCTTTTTATTCCAAAAGTTCTTTAGGAACACATAGGGGTTAATTCTTTTTTATTTTTTTTTGTTTTGTGTTTGTTTGTTGTTATTTAAAGTTTATTTTTAAGGTAGTTTTAAGTTGATAATTTAAGTTTAGGAGATTTTCTCTCAAGTTATGGAAGCCTCGGGAGCAAGGGCGGAAAAAACAATATTTTTTTGTTTTATATATGTAAATTACTTTTATTGTATGCTTGTTGCTATAAGCGCTCTAGTTTTTTAAGATGTTACATTATAGTCTTAAGTTTTCGTTTTGTTTATTTACTTTGTACTTTTAATAACCTTGAAAAGGCTCAATAAAGATAACTTTAACTTTAACTTTAACTCTCTCCTCTATAATGAGCTGGTATAAATAGTTAAGAGCCCTTTATATAGGACTATGCCTAGAAATAATCAAGTTAGTTCGATTAACTGTTCGGAATATTTAAAGCATTTTTAAAGAGTAAAATTAATACCATAGAAAAACATGGTATATTGCTCTAGGATAAGGTCTTGTATCTTAAATATTATTAGTTTTTTTTTATCTATGTTTTATAAAGATTATTTTTTGGGGATTGTAAGAAAAGAAAAATCGTTGATATCGTTGCAAATAAAGGATGATTTTTTTGCTATTCTCTTTTTGGCAACACTGGTTTAAACAGCTGACGCACGTTTCGTGTTTTGTTTCACTGTCAAATATCTTCAGTTTGGTCTATAATTTAACCATGAATCGTCTTACAAACGAACAACGCTTGCAAATTATTGAATTTTATTATAAAAATCCGTGCTCTGTTAAGAAAGTTCTTCGCGCGCTTCTACCATTTTATGGTCAGTTTAATCGACCCACTGAAGCGGCTATTCGGTACGATATTAAGCAGAATTGTCGACTTTGGAGTGAAGATCAGCCAGAAGCAATGCAAGAGCTACCAATGCATCCAGAAAAAGTCACAGTTTGGTGCGGTTTATACGCTGGTGGCATCATTGGACCGTACTTCTTCAAAGATGATGCGAATCGTAACGTAACTGTGAATGGTGAGCGCTACCGCGAGATGATGACCAACTTTTTTTTGCCCAAAATGCAAGAGCTTGACTTGCATGACATGTGGTTTCAACAAGACGGTGCCACAGGCCACACAGCACGCTTTAAAATGGACCTTTAAAGAGTAGAGTTCGGTGAACATTTTATTTCACGTTCGGGACCGGTAAATTGGCCGCCTAGATCGTGCGATTAAACGCCTTTAGACTATTGTTTGTTGGGCTATGTTAAAGCTCATGTCTAAACACACATGCCCGCTTCAATTGACGCATTCGAAGACAACATTGAAGCATTTATTTATGAGATACCGGCCGAAATGTTGGACAGAGTATGCCCAAATTGGACTAAGCGGATGGACCATTTGAGACGCAGTCAGCGGTCAACATTTGCATGAAATAATCTTCAAACATTAAATTATATGGACCGTACTATCGATTCAAATAAAGATTTCATGCATTTTTCTGAATTTTATGTGTTTTTTTTAAACTTTCCTATAGCTCTTAAAACATCACCCTTTAGGACTTTTTGAGTGTTTGCAATTCCCATTCACTCTGCAGTTTTATTAGCTAATATCTTTGGCTAATCAAAAATATTTTAGGAAAATGTTTCTTACTGATCTGGCCTAAGCAACCAGTGAAATAAGCACAGAAACAAGCTTATCCTCCAAAAATAAATTTCAGTGTTTTTATCAAGAATAAAAATCGGGAATTAAGCACGACAAATGAAATCTTATTAATTAAAATTTTGTATTCCCAAAAATAACTTTGATAATTCTTTTTTTTTTTATCAGACTTTGGGTGAAAACTTTATTCCACTTTCATAATGCAATTTAAATTTAATCGATCTAATATACTTTCTGTTTTATTACAAAGACATTTTTTCCGTTTTTCTTCCCTAGTCCTCATTTTATTATTTAATCAACGCATTTGGAATTAAAAATTATTATCCAGATGTCATTCATATATTTTTCCAAACCATCTTTTGGCACTTAAGTCTCCATCCAACATCCATACAACAGCACCCAAAAAAAATTATTTTATTTTATTTTCATGATTATCAAAGGCAATTGTTATAATAAAAGTGTGAATATTATAGTTTATACTCACCTACAGAGTCCAAACTAAGCTAAATCTAAAGGCAATTCATATGACTTGCATTTGCTCTATTATTTGCCATAGAAATGCCATTCATTGCTGGGCACTGCGGGATACGGCACACAAATTTGAGGTGGCTTTGAAACGGACATTTAGGGATCGTGTGGAATGGTTTTAAATTATTTTTTTTCTTTTTGTATTTTTTACTTACATACTTTCGATTTAAACAAATTGTTATATTTAAAGATGCCATTGGAAAAACTAGACAAAAGCGATAATCGGTAGTTAAGTTAACAATAATGTGCATTATTGCATTAGGTTATTGATGTGTATAATGCGGCATTTATTTTCTAAAAGAGTGAAATATTAAATAAAAAGGTTTGAAAATGGCGGAACTAAGAAAAATAATTTTGAGTTTTATATAAAATTTAAATTTTTTTTTTTTTTTTTAACTTTTTTAACCAAATTTTTTTTTGATTATTAAGTTTTTACAAAAAGTTTTAAAATCTTTTAAGTTTCACCTTAACCCTTTCGCACCTATTGGGACATATGTAACCCACTGAATGTTCCCAGAGTCCTAGTATTGAAGTTTTTCACTTTAAATGGTTCAAAACTCTCCCATTTAGTTATTTAGACGTTTAAGTACAAATATTAAACAAAGTTTTGCTTATTATCATAACACGTGTTGGTTGGAGAAGGTTTTTGATCAGTTATCCAAAATGTATGAACTAGACCGTAAATCACAGAAATGGTGGAATAAAGTTTTCATAGATTGGTGATGTCAGCTGTAAATTCGTGGATCATATCTATGAATTTACAACGTGAAAAGAAAACAATTTCTTTATTTTGTATACCCTTTTTTTATATGTTTACGACTAATGGGACTTATATGTCCCATGTCAAACTCCTGATGGGACATATATGTCCCACCCCAAGCCTCTTCCCTGGGTAGGGGTACTCAAAAAACAGATAAATATTAGTTTAATATGCATATCTTTGTAAAAATATTGCATTTTAAAAGCTTGAAACTAACTAATCGTCTCCCGTGCCGAAAGGGTTAAATAAGATTAAATAAAACAAGTAAGAGTGCTATATTCGGCTGTGCCGAATCTTATATACCCTTCACCATTGTGCGAGCAGAATACAGAGCAACTAGACAAAAACTAAATAAAACTGGTAAATATTTTTTTTAAATCGTTTTTAGAACATACAAATTAAAAAAAAAATTCTCTTTGAAAAACCAAGATTTGAACCAGAGGACTAACAGTTTCTAAACTCAACCCCCTAGACGACTAAACCATAAACGAACGTTGTTTGAATATCATTAAAATTAAATATGGCCCGAATAAGAGACAACCGGTTTTGAACTTCGCTTTTCATAAGGACCCAGAATATATATACTTTACAGGGTGTAGGATCAATATTGTAGAAATTACAAACGGAATGACAAAGTTATTTATACCCTTTTTACCTTCGGTGAAGGGTATAAGAAGAGTAATTTTTGGGAATTCAGTATTTCGGTTATAACTCAGCCATATCTTAACTGATTTGATAGATTTATATACCGACGTGTTTAAGAAGAAATTTGTCATTTACTTGAGTTATAAAGCTTGGACTCGGGGAGATCAATGGTTCCCGAAAGTGGGAATAATTTTGGTCATAACTTTTTTGTATCTGAACCGATTTTGCCGAGTTTTTTATAAAATATGTTCTACTTTTCCGATATTTTGGTGTATAAGACATATCCATAGGACATATGACAGCCCTAATATTTAGGTTTTTATAAAATTTTTAATTTTTTTTTGTACGGGAGGTACCACGCCCACATTTTGTAGGATGGTGTGTATTGGCAACCTAAATGTGTGTCCCTAATTTGGAAACTTTGGATTTTGCCGTTCCCCAGATGTACAGCAAAAAGTAATAAAAATACAACAACCACAAGGGATTTTTGGGAAAAATTAGAGGTAGTCGTGGTTTTTTGCTCATATCTCAGCCATTTGTGGACCGATCTTGCTGAATTTCAATAGCAAACAATTCCGGACCATATGTGACATAAATGTATAATAACCTGGCCCCCATCATATATGGGGTCTTCGGAAAATCCATTTCAACGGACAGACGGACATGGATAAATCAACTTCGTTCCTCATAAGGACCCAGAATAACTTTATAGGGTCTTAGATCAATACTGTAGAAATTAAAAACAGAATGACAAACTTATATATACCCTTTCTACCTTCGGTGAAGGGTATAAATATGCAAAACAAAAGACTTAGAACACAAACTTGTTTGTTGAAACAAAATTTATGTTAACAGTTCTGGCATATAAATGAAAAATATTTAACATTTAACTTTTTTTTCAAGTTGACATTTTATTAGAGCACATTCACACTCATACACACACACACATACAAAATCTCTCATTAATATTTAGCGTTACTCATACGCCAACCATACTTTGCGGGTTTTTGAACTGCGGAAAATCATAAAAACTTTTATAAAATAAAATCTTTTGGTAGTCATATTTCAACATTTAAGTGTTATGACGTGATGCGTTTGATATTTCATACATATATATATTTTTTTTTTGTTGCTACAGTAATAATAATCTTATTTAATTCAGGTGTGTTTCATATGCTCGTACGTACTAAACAAAAAAAATATTTAAAACGAAAAATATACAACAGTGTTGTATAAGTCTCTAACAAAAAGTCAGCAGCGAAGCTGCAACCATTTCTAACAATCAATGTTTTATACTTTTGACTTTATTTTATTGTTGTTTTATATATACAAATGTAGAATACTGAGGATCGTATGTAGGAAGTTAAAGGTGAGGTTTGTGATTTTATTTCAGTTTCATTTGCAATTGTTGCACTCAATGTTCCATATTATTGTGTAGAGATTGTTGTTATTGTTTGAATGTTTAGATCGGTTGTACAGCTTCAGTTTTTGGAAGTCAGCAAGATAAGTAACATTTGAAAAACAAAAAAAAAAACATATGGGTGCCGCTTATTGTATGTGATTTATAACAGAAGAACAAAAACGAATTTAGACAAGAAAACATTAAAAGAATATAATATAAGAAAAAAAAAACAGAAGTGGTCGGGATTGTAAGAAAAGAAAAACTCACTGTTTATTGTTGTTGTTTTTGTTTAAGCTTTGACATTGTTACAAGTAAAACTGGGGCTTATAATTTTTATTCGCTTAACAGTTTTATTTGGTTTGCTATCTTTAGTTTTTCTAAAATCTTTGGTTGAAGTTTCCTGACGATCTGGCCTAAGCAACCAGTGAAATACGCATAGGAATAGCATATCCCATCAACAATCAACTTCAGTTTGTCAATAGTATGAAATGGGAATTTAGCACATTATAACGAAACCTTGATAATTAATTTTTGAATCCCAAGAAGAACTTTGAGAAGTTTATTTATTTTTCTATAAAAAAATAAAGAATAGACTACTGAATATTTCTTCTGGATTGCCCAGGGCCTTCAGAATTTGGCATCATTCGTTGCCTTTTGATAGATATATAAATCATGATAATAAAAATTTTATATTAAATTTATGATTTTTTTTTGGACGGTTGGATGTTTTCGGGATGCATGCGGCAAGAAATTCGAGGTGCTTCCATTCTGTGTTTCGTTAACTAGTAACTCTATTGCTTAAGTAAGTTCTTGCGGAAATTGTGATTGTAGGACTATAGACAAGCCATTAACTGTTCTAAAGACAAGGCTATGGACAAGACTAAAGTATAGATAATACTATTAAAGATAAACTCGCCAAGAGTGTAGACTAGACTATCAAAAAGACGACGGATACAAGACTCTGGATGTGTCTTAGGGTTGTGTCATTTCTTTTCAGTCACTCTATTAAGTAAGTAACATTTGTGCTGTAGTATATTTTTTTTTATACACAAAAGGAGACACATTTATGAAGAGGTGTTTTTGTATAACATATGACTTCTCTTTTATAGTTTTGCTGTGTTGTTACTCGTACTTTTGTTGCATGTTTATTTGTTGTTCTTGTTGTTATTGCTTATATGTATGTATGTTCGTTGAGCGTATGCGCGATTATGTGTCATTTCGAATTGAAATTTCAATCAACAAAATAAACTTTAACTACTAAAGTGCTCATGCTCAGTTGTATGTTGATTTTAGCCGAAATTTTAGATTTAATGTTTTAAATTTAGACTAAAATCTTGACGTGGGAATTATTTTATTGCAGTGATTAGCAGCATAATGACACCTAAAGTAAAGTGAGCTAAAAAAAAACTTACAAGAGAGTTTTGCAATGGAGAGATTTTTTTTTAAATTTTTTAATTCTTTTTTGGTTTTGATTGTTAAGTGAACCAGGAAGTAGATGAAGTTTGTAAAATAATAAGGAAATAATTGTTTAATTTGAATAATTTGCTTAAATTTGGGAAGGAGTAGTAAAAGTAAATTTAGGAATGAAATTTTAAGAAGAGTTCTTGAAGGAAGGAAATGATTTTAGATGAATGAATAATTTTTTAAATAGACTTTTTGGAGCGAAATGGTTGTGTAACCAATAATGAAATATTAAGAAAATTGAGTACAGAAGGCAAAAGAGTAGCTTGTCAAGACACAATCAACAAGATGCTGACTGAACAAAGAATCGAGCCTAGAACAGCCAAAACAACGGCACAAGATAGACAGAAATTTAGAAGTTTTTTCAAATACCTCTACACTGCAAGGTAGTCAGGGTCCGGAATAAGTAAGAAAGAGTACAGAAGGCCAACAACTTCATGCTTTTAATTTTGATTTAATCATCAGAGCAGATAAATTCGAACTGCCTTTGCTAATACTGCAAAGTAAAATTGAAGGTATTAGAGGGATTAGACGAAAACAAACGTTATGGTTACGTAATATTAAACTATGGACTAGCATTCGATTAATTGGAGAAATGATGCGACGGGCGGAAAATAGGGAACAATTTTTAAGCATCTTATATAATATCCTATAATTATAATTCGTATAGATTCTGTAAAGGACAATCACAAAAGGCAAAGAGAGTATATATATTCCTATAACTCCCATTGGAGTATAGGGCGCCTAAAGAGAGTTATAAAGAATAAGTGGTACTGTGACTTAACAGGATTTGTAGCTCTTTTGAATCATAGCCTTCATTTGTCTAGTCGATATATTCTTATATTACAAAAAATGAAATGATGTGCGTTGCTAATCGCATAACCGAGGAACGGTTGGGTAAATTTTTGGCCATTTTTGTTTGTTTTTGGTTTGAAATATTCGAAGGATGGTTTATATGGAAAGAAAAGTTGGAAAAAGATAACAAATTATTAAAGTTTTCAAATTTGAGACAAAAAACTTGGTTATCAATATATACACTCAACATTTGCCAAAGAGTTGGATAGATTGGAGAGTTGGGCGTGGCATCACCGATATTAAGACAAAAAAGTTTTCTGTTTATCTGGAGAACAGTAACATTTTCCATATTTGGTAAAAATATCAAGACTGTCAATACACAAAATCTGTCAAAGAGTAACCGAAATTATAAAAGTTTTCAGGTGGGCATGGCATCTCCCATGCAAATGCAATATGAATTCGGTTAAAGCTGGAGAACGGTTTAAGTAAAAGTTTTTCAATTTCAAACAAAAAACATGGTTATCAACATCTACACAGCATTTGCCAAAGCGTGGCCTAGATCAGAGAAATGGGCGTGGCTTCACTCATATAAAGACAATATAGATTTCTTTATATCTGGAGAACTGTAACCATTTTCATATTTGGTCATGATGATGATTATCAATACACAACATCTGTCACAAATTAGGCTTAATTGGAAAAGTTTTCACGGTGGGCGTGGTATCTCCCGTACAAAGGCGATATAATTTAGCTTCTATCTGCAAAATGGTTACAGTAAAAGTTTTTAAATTTGAAACAAAAAACTTGTTTCTCAATATCTACATACAACATTTGCCAAAGAGTGGGCTGGATTGGAGAAATGGGCGTAGCATTACCCTAAAAGGACAATATAGTTTTTCGAGAACAGTAACAGTTTCCATATTTGGTAAAAAATTCTTGACTATCAATACACAACTTCTGCCAAAAAGTAGGTTAAATGGGAATAGTTTCCCGATGGGCGTGGCATATCATATACAAAGTCAATTAGAATTAGCTTTAATCTGGAGAATGTTTACAGTAAAAGTTTTTAAATTTGAAACAAAAAGTATCGTTATCAATATCTACACACATTACACAAAAAGTGGGCTGGATTGGAGAAATGGGCGTGACATCACTTATGTTAAGTCAATATAGTTTTCTGTATTTCTGGCGAACGGTTACAGCAAAAGTTTCCAAATCCAGAATAAATAATTTGGTTATCAATACAAAACATTTGTTTAAAAGTGACGGCCAAGCTTCTCATTCAGCACTTAAATCAGCCATTGAATTTGCCAAATTATGAAATTCCAACATGAAATATTTCCATGAAATCTGCAATGGCCAAAGTTTTGCAGCAGAGAACATTTATCGTTTGTTATAAATATACGAAGAAGCATAAAGGCCCAACTATAATATGCTTAAGTTGGCTTAAGCAATTGTGCGAATACATATGATTCATATGTGTCGAGCCGTATTGAACGTAAGAAAACGTTTTTAGTTAATTTTATGAAACTGGCATTTGATTAAGCAAGGTGCGAAACAGATCGCACTTTCCGTATGGAACAAAATATTTTTTGATTTTTTTGTGTTTTTAAATGCTTGTTTTAATTTTTTTTTTGTTAATTTTTGACTGTTGATTAAGCCAGCTTATGCATATTATAGTTGGGTCTTAAGAAGTCATTGCAAGCACTTCACCGAACGATGTTAGATCCAAAAAATAATCTGAACCGTTTTGGTGGTGCGATTATTCTGTCCGCTGCTTACTTCGCCAAACGTTGCCACTGGTTTGATGATCAACGCCAGCCGATGTATTTGCCGCGTCTTTTAAGTCTTTATTTTTATGGAAGCGCGTTGAGAAATAAGTACGACAATGTGCGTCCAGTTGCATAACGATCAATCTAAATAACTATTCTTAAAACAATTATTAGACATTGGCAAAATATCTGTTGATATTTTTTGACTGGCTGCATTAAATTACCCGAGAAATTTTACCAGTTCTACGAATCAAGGAGCGAAGAAAAGGCCAAACATTGCATTACATTGTGAGCCGGTAACCCCAAGGAGTTACAGAACTCAGTTTAATAGTTGGCGGCATCATCTTGGTTAATAGTATAGAATTTAACGATTTGCTAGTCATCAATTCTTCAGCAATTTCATTAAAATTCGTTGACTTCTTTTCTTTTATAAAGATTATTACAAAGAAAAAAAAAAAAAATTAATTGAAATTTTGACAGAACAACGTATGTTAGGTCAGCTAGCAAGGCGAATTCATGTAGACGGTGGTGGCGATCCTACAACAAGTAACAACACCAGAAACACAACATTTTATTTTATTTCTTGCTTTCGTTGGTCGATGTGTCAAAAACACAAGAAACTTTTGACATTTCTCTCTCTAATACAGAAATAAAGTAGCACAGCTGTGCTTTCAACGCCACCTGAAAAATGAATTCGCCTTGTCAGCTAGTTTAAAATATTTTGAAAAATATTTCTTTTAATAAAATATAAATGCATTTTTAAAATTAAAAAAAAAAAAAATTTCATTCAAGGCGAGTTTACACCAGGTGATCTTATCTTGCTACGTAAGCAACAGCTGATTACTAACCTTGTGTCAAAATGGTATACCGTTCTGGTAGTTTTGGGGAATATTTTCAAAATTCTATAATTTTCGCTTCAAATTATGAAATTTTTTTTAAATTATTACATTTTAAAACAAACAAATTAAAATTAAAAATAAAATGAAATATTGGTTTGAATTGTTTACTACAGTATTGTATTATATTTGACACAACGTTTAAATATTTTACAGTGTTGTACAAGTTTTCAAAATAAGACTATCTTGTATGAATTCGCCTTGCTTTCATTTGAATACTAAAAACTGTTTATAAATTAACCATCAAAAATATTTCTCCATTAGCAAACAAACTGGCAAAAAATGCACCTACCGCATATTTTAACATATTTTCACACCGTTTGAAATTCAATTCTGACTTTTTTTTTTGCTTTTTCTTAACGCATAAAGTTGCACAAGTTAGCCACATGTGAAAAGGCACAATTAACCCAAAGCAAAGCAAAAAATTCCAAAAAAAAAAAAAACTCAAAACCAAACATGATTTTATGCAGACAACACAACAACAACAAAAAAAATCGTTAAACAAATACAAGACAGATGATTGTAATGAACAATAACTCAAACACCGGCCGACAAACAATATTGATGGGCAAAGACCAAAACTGAAAATTCAAATGAAACCAACAATTACAACGTTACAGATGGGAGGAGCATAAGAAAAATTCCAGTGCAACAGCTAAAGTGATTTATAAAAATCTTAGAATATCATATTTTGCTATAAATATATACTCAGTTCTTCTATTTACATAACGCAGTGAGAATTGCAGTGTAAAACTTTGGCATGCTAAGGCTGATGATAAGTTGAAAGAAAATTGTTTTCTAAGTTGAGATACGTAGAGGAATTGTGTGCAGCGACTAGATTTGATCATGCTGATGATGATGATGATGCGTTACATAAAAACCTCAAAAACAATTTATATTCCCAGCTAAACATTTGACCCCAAACACTGATTCATCTTAATCAATTATACAAAATAAAAGCTAAAATACGAAAAAAAAAAAAAATAATGTTCTACTCTTCACAAGGAGGATAAAATAAAAAAGATTTTTATCTGTGGTTTTTGAAGATTACGGAAAAAAGGAAGTTGTTTAAGTAAAATTTTAGCTTGTTTAGCTATTTTTTTTTCTTTTTTTGGTAAAATTTCTAAAACTTAAATTAAATAGAAACTTAATAAACTTTTAATTTAAATTTAAATAAAATTATTGGGTGCATTATATAAAAAAGTGGGAATTACACCGAATGCCGTACCTTCAAAAATGGTTTGTGTCTTGGGTAAATTGTATATGGTAGTTTGGAAACTAAACATCTCCAGGTATATGAGGATCAACTTAAGGTTAATGCTTCACTTTTGGTGTTACATACTCTGTGGCCTAATCAGGTGCATGCATACCTCTCATTCGACAAGGATCCAAAATGACAGGCCTTCTGAAATATCGTGAATCAGATGCACCCGGTGAGCAAGGCACTGATCAAACTATTTATTGAGGCCCCGTAAGTGTGCTTTTGGCGATAAATGTTTCTTGCTTTTTGGGTGATTGTCTTAGCGAAAGATTTACTCTTCGAACAGAAGGCTGCTTTTCATTAAGTTGCTTTCCGTCCAACGGGGGAGTACCTTTTCCAAGGCATAAACTTACCAAAGGTTACAACGAAAGGTAGTTTCTTGGACGAAGAGAAACTTTCGGAGATCACGTGTTGGCTGAAGTTGAAAACCACATCGCGAGCAGGGGTGTTATAAAACGTCAGAAGAGCTTTCCACTTGTGGACAATTATTCCTAGCTGCTGTTGCTATTCAGCAGATGCTGCTGGCTGTTTTTAAAGCAGCAGAGGTTAGATAGCTCCGTTTTTCAAAAAAGGCGGGGGTTTAATTTTGTTGGATTATACAGTTAAATTGCTACCTGTGTGTGTTAGCCGAGCACACATAGTGGCGATTGTTAAACGAATTGATTGTCTGCTAGTATCTAAGATACACCACATAGCAGGTACTTATGGAAATAATCTCCACTTTTTAGCGATTAATTTCAACAAACAAAAGATGTTTTTTGCGATTTGGATGATGATTATAACATGGCGGAGAACAACCGCCCAGTTCAGTCCAATCAAAATTACAAATGGCGAATTTAAGGCTTTACTCCCTAAAGATTTTTCTTTTCAAACGAAAGAGTATCTCGCAAAATCATTAGTTGTTACAGAAACTAAAACTATGAAATATTTGCAAGTGTAAGGATCATTCAAATTGCAAGGAAAATAACTACCACACGATTTAAGGAATAGAGAAACGTTGGCAAAAGTTTTGCATAACTGAAATGTAATAAAAAGAAATCATTTTTGCTTTGAAATATTAATAATAACAATCCGAAGCAAATGGAACTTTATGTGAATACCAGCAAGCCAGCTTAACGAATGCCAAAGCCGAACATTCAAACGCGAGTAATGTTTTGTATTTGGTGCCGCTAAAAGGTTCCCATCTATGATGAGCTGCTGAGGTCAAGCCAGGCTATCACAACTGATTCATTAAAAATGTGAATTGCCCAAAATTTAAACAGAATACGTGACCAGACATTAAGCCGTAATATTCCATCTTCTCCAGACGCGCTCACATGTTCCAAGACCAAACTATTTAGGAAATAGTGGTTGAAAAAAATTGTCTCACTCGCCTTAAAGTGCAGTCCTTGTTTCCTTCGATGCAGAACCCTTTAACAAAATACCGTACACTTCGAAGCAGCATAGATAAAATTAGTTTGATTGATCTTTGTAATCAATGCGGCGTTACACTGATAGAAAAGGTGTCATAAAACTGATGTAATTTGACATCAGTACTATGACAAAATTCATCGTTTTTGACGCCATGACACTTTTCATCATTGTGATGTCAGCTCGTAACATTACTTGGCTAAATTGTCATCAGATCAAATTAATACACATCGGCATCACAGAAATGACGAATCGCAGTCAGTTTAATACAAAACGACTTTTTAGGCTTAATTTAATGACAAACTCTTATTGGGGTTTAATTTAGTCAAAGTGAAGGAATATTATTATTTACTTACCCGTTGCACATGTTCGTTTCACTTTTGTTGTATTCCACCCATTGTTTATAGAAGCATACGCAATTATAAGATACCAGCAGCATGCTCGTTATGGTTTTCTTCATCATTGTACTTTGAAAATTTTGATGTGTTTAATTAAATAAGTTAAAAGAAATAGAATATGGGAATTGTTGCTTCTTATTCTGCTTTTTAAGCATGAAAATAATGTTAATAATACACAAAATGTGGCATCGAATTGATGTCATTGTAGTCACAGCATAGATGACGCATTTAATATGACAACATTTTATGATGCCGTACGTCATTGGATTGATGTGACTTTTTGCCTCATTGATGCAATTTGTAATAACATTGATGTCTCAATTCTGATAGAAAGGCATTATCAATATGACGATGTATTTTTCTATGAGTTTAAATATCAAAGGAAACTTCGGTCACTAATTAAAATACTTTTTGTTGAAATTTACGTTTAAAATTCAAAGTTATACACCTAAAAAATTAAAACTATTTACAGATCCGTTTCTTATATTAACAAATAATTGTAGCACAATACATGAAACATGGTGGTTAAGAACGATTGAACAGTAACTTCTTCGAGATGTCTTGAACTCTTTAGGATCTCATATGAATTGATATCATCCCATATTCAACAATTTTGCTTAATGGGCATCATCGCTTAAAATAGTTTTGTGATAAAATTTTATCAGTTGCACGTTTTGAGGTGTGCCACATCCGTCCAATGGAAGCCGATTCGATAGATGTAGCGCACTCAATTCGACAGATGACAAATCGACCCCTTACGACATACGATAATGTTACAAAAACCAAATTTTACAGGAGAGCCATTTTTCTACTTTTCTCTGCTATCACTTGCAATATAAAAATGAAATTCAAAAAAATTGGCATATACGATCATTTCGGGCAAATGGGGGATATGTAGCTGAGTCACTGTCAATTGACAAAGTCCAGAAGTTCATGTAGGCATACCCTATATTTCTCTAGTTTAATTATTAATTTCTGACATATTTAATTTACCCATTACTTATGCTGACACATAAGCTTAAAAGCTTGTCGCTTTAGTCATAGTCGCTGTTATACAAAAGCTGTTTTATTTCGTTCCTTATTAGTTTTGAGTCCTCAGCTAAGGTCTTTATAAAATCTATGAGTTTATATCAAAAATTAAACACTAATAGGCGTTTTATTTGAATTATTGGTTTTATAAAAGAATATGAAGAACTTTGTAAAAAAAAGTAATACAATTATAGCAGTGTTTAAAGACTTTTCAATACCCTGCAGCATAGGAAATTGACTAGAACGGAAAACCGTTTAAACCAAAATACTATCTCTAATCGAATGTTTAAAGCTACAGCAACAGAGGAAGCACATTTTTGTGAGTGCTTATTAATGTTGTTTACAGATTTATAGTCTAAAGAATTGGATAATCACTGGATAGTTTATTTTATTAACATCTTTCAGATGCTGATTAAGTCGTGAAAATTTATTATTTGTCGTTATTTTTGTGTAGGGGTCTTAAAAAAAGATTTAATAACTCTTAAGTTTCAAATTGTTTTGTCTTGGTCCCTTTACAAAATCTATGTCTGACTAAATATCCGCCTGCTTTTTTGTTGTTTGTTTCTTGAGTCTCACTGTTTTTCTTTTCTTTTATAGTTTTTGTTAAATGTTTTGTTATGTTTTTTTCGTTGGCTTACAAGTTACAATTTTTATAAAAATTGACATGGTGCAAAAAGTGCGTGTGTTTAGGCTGGCGCTTCCAGCTCAACCAATTTTTTTCTGCTATTTCTTTTTTTGTTAAGCCTTTTTATTGGCGATGACGACAACAGCAATAATCGCAGCGTCAGCAACAGCAACCACTACGACAACATTGTTGACGATGGTGTTGTTGACGTCGCCTTCAATACAAAATTTCTTATAGCTGTAGTTCGATGTTGTGGCTGTTTTCTTGTCAGAAGGTTTTATATGGGAGCAAAACAACATTTATTGTGTAGGATGTTGCTTCCATTTAGTAACGAAATAAAAAAACAAAAAAAATGAAAAAATTGGCATTCACTTAACATTGATTATTTTTTTTACTGCTGCAAAATTTGCATTTAGTTTTAAAGCTTTTCTTTGGTTAGTCAGTCGATTTTTGCATTCAAAGCAATTTATTTAAGTTTTTGTGCAATGATTTGTGCTGACAAAAGGTCTAAGCGTTAAAAATATTTGTGTGAAATTTGTTCGAATAAAATTAATAACTCTTAAATACACTTAAAGAAACGTTAAAGTAATTCTTTTTTTTAAAGTGTTATAACGCTGATGTATTTTGATGTCAGTACTATGACAAGTGTCTTCAATTTTATCCCATAACATTTTTCATCATTGTGATGTCAGCATTAACGTCAGTTGCCCAAATCAATAGGATGACACATCGGCATTAAAAAATGACGAATCGGCGTCAGTTTAATAAAAAAAAAATCATCAGTGCGCTGATTATGTAACATCGGTGGAAGGACTAATTACGCTCAATTTAATCACAGTTTGTCATTGGTACCGACTTAAGTTAAATTGAGAAAATATTAGTATTAACTTACCCGTTACACATATTTGTTTCACTTTTGTTGCATTACGCCCATTGTTTTTTGTTAAATTCGCCAGCAGCATGCCCCACATGGATTTCGTAATCATTCCACTTTGAAAATTTGATGTATTTAACTTAATAATTTAAACAAAAAGAATATGGGAATTTTTGCTTGTTTTTATATTTTTGAACATGAAAATTATGTTAATGATACACAAAATGTGGCCTTAAATTGATGTCACTGTAGTCATTGCATAGATGACGCATATAATATGACGAAATGATGATGACGTCATTTGTAATAACATTGATGTCACATTTCATTGATGTCGCATGTCACGTTAGAGCATCATCAATAGGAAAATGCTTTTTTCTATTAGTGTTTAATATCCATTGTTGGCCTTGAACTTTTCCCATCTTTCTGGCAACATATAAATTCAAGGCCAAAGGAACTGCAAATTTTTTTAAGGCCAAGAACTAATCAAGACAATTTCGGACATCCTGTTTTGAAGTGAAGCGAATTCCAGCGCATTCTAAAGCAACCGAAGCAAGCGTTAGAAGAGCACTAAACGTTCCGGACTATTGAACGGTTAAGACAAAACTTTGTAATAGTTTGAGATTAATATTGCAAAATATGGCCAAGGGTTGTCATTTCGGAGTATAAAGGCTTTAAGTCCGGTCGCAAATTCTGCTTACTTCAAGTGAATTATTTCTGTTTGATACGGGACTCCTGTGTCTCATCTTATAAAATGTAGAGGATCGTCGTGGCGCAATAGATATTCGAAAATGCAAAATCCATTTTTAAAGCAGTAAAATCGGTGTACTTCAGCTGTACTTATTTTTCGATTATAGAATTGAAGCTAAACATCCCGCAAATAAAGCTTTTTTGGCACACAATTTGACGTTTTCATTGCCCCCAGAATTGTATGTAAATTATTGAAGACACAAACCATTAAATTCTATTTTAAGCTGTTAAAAGTAGCCAGCATATTAAACTATTTTTTATTTTAGCTGCATTATTTTTTTTAATCAATTAACTAAAATTATAATAAAGTTATTTCTTTGAAATGACATAAAAATTTTGTAAAACATTTTTCAAAAGTTCTGCTGTACAGAGAATGCTATTGCTAGCTCTAGCTACCAGTAAATAGCTACAACAAAAGTCAACAATATTTATCGTTGAAATTTATTTCAAACATGCTGCCTTAAAACGACAACATTTCATGTGTGATGTTTGAGAAGCTGTGTTAATCGTTTAAATGTTTTACACGTGATATGACAAATAAATTACTTAAGACAGTCATCACACTAAAAAGACTAAATGGAAAAAAGGCAAAGAAATAACAAAAAAAAGAAAAAAAGAATAAAATTGCAACAACAACAATCCAATCCTGTCTTACAATAAAAGAAAAAAAAAACCAACATTGCAATAATATCTAGAAGATGTTTCATATTGTTGTCGTTATTATTACCACTGCTATTATTATTGTTATTGTCCTAGTCATCGACTGCAACAGCCACAGAACATCATTCCAAGACATCAAGCATTTTTATATCCATCCATCCAGCCAGCCAGCCATCCATCTTTTCATCTAGCAATCGATGTAATTTTTTTCCTCTTCATTTTACAGACTCTGACTGCATTGTCATCGTTATCATGTGTTTTTATTATGATAATAATGATGTTATTGTTGTTGTTCATTATTATAATGATCAACACTACTATTATGACTTAATAAAAGCATGTCATAAAGGATTGGACATAGTTGATCATTTGCCATCGCACTCAGAGTACGAGTAAACAAAAAATTCCTACGTGATGGCAAGAAAGAGAGCAAAACGGAAAGTTTTTTTTCCCCATAAAGGTGATAAAGAAATAAAAATGGCGCTATAAGGACCTTAAGAGTTCCGTTTAACCTCCTGTAGTAGATCCACTAGTAGAACCACTATTTTCTAAATTGTTTATTGCTGGTCCAAGCGTTCTTATGATTATGGCTTGATGTCTAGTCGCCATGATTGCAGCAGCTTATTAATACACAGCACTAACTTGGCGTTGCTGTTGCAAGTAAAAGATATAGGGGTAAGCTCAGATTATAATCACAGTTGTGGCAAAATTGAGCTTAAATATATCATTAAAAGAGGTATTATTTAGTATAAAACGTATGCGTTAAAAAAACCTAAATATTGCCGAATTTATGCCCGTATTCATAAAAAAAATTTAAATTTAATAAAGGTTAAATTTAATAAAGGTTTAAAGAACAAATTTACTATGAAAATTGTGCTTAACAAACGTTTGTTAAATTTAATAATCGATTTTGAATACGGGGGTTAAGAATACGGGCGATAGTCTCTTAGTTCTCGAAAGAAAACTACGACGTAACACAAAGTGGTTTAATGATCTAAAATAATTTTTAATCTACGAAAAGTCTTTCTTTAAAAACCCATTTTCTCTAAAATAAACACACACGCTGCAATGAATCTTTCATGATGCATTGATGCGTATATCAGATTTTCTGTTTTCCGATATTGTTGTTTTAACTCATGTTTTAACAAGATTTTAAGCTGTTTTTTGATTTTGGAGCATAATGTGTAGTATAACAATATGTGTTGAAAGTATTCCCTCACTTTAACCCAATTCTCTTATACATTTTTATGTATATCTTTTGACTGCCAGTTTAATATGCACTAACAAATAGTTAAATGGTTGGTGGGTGACTTCTCTTAAAATACTCTGCCATATTTTCCCTGATACTTACAAGAACATTCAATCAGTATATTTAGTTTAAAACTTTTACTCAATATAAACACCAAAGTACCTTTCAATACAAATTCAATTACTTACTAAAAGACAGAACATATTTTTAATAACTGCAGCACAGAGGTTCTTAATGTTTAAAAATAAATAATAAATTTTTGCAGAATTGCCTTTAAATAGAATATTTGCAAAACTTCCTAAAAATAATACATTTTTGAAAAATTTCCTTTAAATAATAAATTTTTGCAAAAGTTCCTATAAATAATAAATTTATGCAAAAGTTCCTATAAATAATAAATTTTTGCAAAAGTTCCTATAAAAAGTAAATTTCTGAAAAATTTCCTATAAATAGTAAATTTTTGAAAATTTTTTTTGCGGTATTTCCTATAATTTATTGCAAAATTTCCTATAAATATATAAATTATTGCAAAATTCCTATAAAAAATAAATTTTTGCAAAATTTCCTATAAAAAATAAATTTTTGCAAAAGTTCCTATAAAAAGCAAATATCTGAAAAAGTTCCTATAACAAGTAAATTTCTGAAAAATTTCCTATAAATAGTAAGTTTTTGAAAAATTATTGCGGTATTTCCTATAACTTATTGCAAAATATCCTATAAATATATAAATTATTGCAAAATTTCCTATAAATAATAAATTTTTGCAAAAGTTCCTATAAAAAGTAAATTTCTGAAAAATTTCCTATAAATAGTAAATTTTTGAAAAATGTTTGCGGTATTTCCTATAACTTTTTTCAAAATTTGCTATAACTATATAAATTATTGCAAAATTTCCTATAAATAATAAATTTTTGCAAAAGTTCCTATAAAAAGTAAATTTCTGAAAAATTTCCTATAAAAAGTAAATTTCTGAAAAATTTTTGCGGTATTTCCTATAACTTATTGCAAAATTTCCTATAAATATATAAATTTTTGCAAAATTTCCTATAAATAATACATTTTTGCAAAAGTTCCTATAAAAAAAATTTTTTCCAAAATTTCCTAGAAAAAATAAATTTTTGCAAAAGTTCCATAAAAAGTACATTTTTGAAAAATTTGTACTATATATATAAATTATTGCAAAATTTCCTATTAATACATAAATTATTGCAAAATTTCCTATAAAAAATAAATTTTTGCAAAGTTTCCTAGAAAAAATAAATTTTTGCAAAAGTTCCATAAAAAGTAAATTTTTGAAAAATTTCCTTTAAATATATAAATTATTGCGAAATTTCCGATACAAAATTTTTAATTTTTGGAAAATTTCCTATAAAAAAGTAAATTTTTCCAAGTTTCCTATAAAAATTAATTTTCGCAATATTTAATTTTTAAAATTAATTTTACGCAAACCTTTTTTTATAAAAAGTATAGTTTATTAAATAGTTAAAACGATTTTATATCTATCGTATTTTGATCATTGAAAAAATAATAAAGAAAAGTTAAACGAATTTCAATGAACACAATATTATAATAAATCAAAGTTTTGTTTAAAACAGGTAGATATAGTTATTACATTCCTCCAAACTTATCTAGTTCGGCACGAAGTTTTTTCCTGATTCTTTCAGAACGTCTCGGTGTAAACTGTTGTTGTCTCTTTTGATTACGCGTTTCCATAAAAATTTCTTGGCGTTGAATAGGTGTAAATTCTGTAAATTTTCATTAAGGAGTTCTGGTTCTCTTAAATACATGTTGGGGTTATTATTTGATAGAATCCTTGTAATGAAAACTGGAGTATGTAATTCCTTTCCTAAATGTACTTCGTGTTGGTTTAACTGTTAGTTTGGAAGTATAATGTCAAAATCTGTATTTTTGAAGCTTGGGAGATAAGTTTGTTGAAATTTATTTGTGGCCTGAGTTTTAATTTTCATGTGATCTTGGTGCCTTTTTATTATACCATGTTTAGTTTGAATTAAATACATTAAGTAACCCAGTTTTCTTTAAATTCTCCTTGCATCCAACGCATATTTCCAGAAAAATTTCTTGCATATACTTTTTGCCCAGTATCTTAAATGGTGTTTTAGATTATTATTCTGTTTAACCGGCAACATTTCCGTTAAAAGAGTACGTGGTTAGCGACCATGAAGTAACTCTGCAGGTGATTTACCAGTAGTTGGACTTGGTGTTGCTCTTTACGTCGCCAAATATTTGTACAGGACCTGTTCTCTTTTGACTTCTTCCTGGCATATTTTGTTAAATGATGATTTAAAAGTTCGTACAAATCCTTCCGTTCATCCATTCGATGACGGATGGAATGGTGCTGTTGTTAAATGTTCAATAGAATTTAATTGACAAAAGCGTTTAAATTCGTTCGATGTAAATTGCGTGCCATTATCACTAACTTTAGTTTGTGGCAGGCCTTCGATACCAAAAATATTTTGTAAGGCTTAAATAGTCGATTGTGTTGTCGCTGAAGAAACCTGTTTAATATATGGAAATTTAGAGTAAGAATCTACAACAAAAAGTCACACTTTATTAAAGAATGGACCAGCAAAATCCATGTCTATTCTTTCCCAAGGTTGTGTGGCCTCGGGCCACGCCAAAAACATTTTTTAGGATTTGTTCCATCCTCTTGACAAACAATACATGTTTTTGAAATTTTCTCGATTTCTTTATCTATTTTGGGAAACCACACATATATTATTTTAAGCTGTTTCATTCTGCTTGTGCCCAAGTGTCCCTCATGTAACATATTTAAAAGTAAAATAGGAATTATTACACGGCAACTTTCGTTCTTAAAAAGAAATACTCCATTTTTCTAATGAAATGAAATACATTTTTGCAAAAAACCTAAAAAAAAATAAATTTTTGGAAAATTTTCTATAAAAAAAGTAAATTTTTGCAACATTTCCTATAAAAAAAGTAAATTTTTGCAAAATTTCCTATAAAAAAAGTAAATTTTTGCAAAATTTTCTTTAAAAAAAGTAAATTTTTGCAACATTTCCTATAAAAAAATAAATTTTTGCAAAATTTTCTACAAAAAATTAAATTGCCTGTTAAAAATTTAATTTTTTGCAAAGTTTCCTATAAAAGAATGTAAATTTTTGCAACATTTCCTATAAAAAAATAAGTTTTTGCATAATTTCCTATAAAAAAATAAGTTTTTGCAAAATTTCCTATAAAAAAAGTAAATTTTTGCAAAATTTTTTATAAAAAATAATATTTTTGAAAAATTTTATTTAAAAAAAGTAAACTTTTGCCAAATTTCCTATAAAAATAGTAAATTTTTGCAAGGTTCCTATAAATAGTATATTTTTCCAATAAAAAGGTAACTTTTGCCAAATTTCCAATAAATAGTTAACTTTTGCAAAATTTCCAATAAATAGTATACTTTTACAATTTCCTATAAATAATACATTATCGCAAAATTTCCTATAAAAGTAAATTTTTGCAAAATTTCCCATAAAAAGTAAATTTTTGCAAAAAAAGTAAATTTTTGCAAAAAAAGTAAATTTTTGGAAAAATTCCTATAAATAGAAATTTTTTGCAAACATAGTGGAAATTTAAACGGGACAGTCTCCAAATCCAATTTATGATTTTGGACTAGCAATGGTCGACTAGCCTTACAGGAGGCCCTTAAACCCCATGACCCTTCCGCCGTGGACCCTCTCTTGAACTTGTATATTTAAACATGTTTTCCTCTTAGTCGCACTGGAGCTATGGCGCTATATTATGATTGATTATACATACTTTCTGGAAAATTTGGGAACTACTGCCTTGGTGCATCTAGGGAAAGTGTGTGGTGTGTGGGTTGCTGCAACATAAGCTTATGTTATATTGTATGCATGTTGCAAGTTACATTTAAGATGACTAAGTTGATTGTTACTAAATGTTTTTATTTTTGTATTGAGTTGATTTTTCTTAACATTTTTTGTTGCAAACGTTTTGCCTAAAAAACAATTTTCTTTTTTTCTACAAGAAAAAAAAAAACACTTTGTGCAGTTGTTCTTGTTATTGTTGCAATCCTTTTGTGACTCGATAATGGCATTGACAAGTGGTTGGTTGCTTCATTGGTTGCTTTACAAACTTCATCATATAAAATAGTTTTGTAGTTTCAATTGTTGTTGCTGTTCTTGTTGCTGTATTTAAAAGTAATTTGTTGTCTGTTTATTGTCAGTATGTTGTTGTTGTTGTTGTCGTCAATAAATTTTGCTATTTGTGAGTTATGGTAGTTACTGTAGTTGTTGCTGCAGTATTATTATTGATGCTGGTTGGTGGCTGTTTAGTGTTGTCATCAATAAGTGCTTTTAAGTTGATTTTGATTTTATTTTTGTTGTTGGTGTTTTTATTTTTTGTGTTGCAGTCTGATATTTTAGAACTCCACAACAGGAATTTTTGTATAGTTTTTTTTTACAAAGAAAACTTTGTTAAAAAGGAATTACAAAATGAGTTATTATGAGGTTAGGGATCAATACACAAAGTGCTCTAGAGTAATATTATGCTTTTTGTGCGAAATGGTGGGAATATTAGAAGGTTAGGTCAAATGTGGGTTTTTTTTTGTTTTGTAAAAATGATTCGGGTTTATTGTAGGAGATTTCTAAAGCTATAACAGGAGATTTTGATAAATAATAACATACTATGCTTTCCTTATCGCCTTTTTTTAATAAATGATAGCAAAACTTTAAAATAATCGCTCACGCTAAACCATCGAAATAAATTTAGAATAATAGATATTAAAAGTTTATAACTTTTGAAAATATTGAAATATTTTTACAAATTTTTGCAGTTAACTAAATATAGTAAGACTCAAATTGTATTTATATGATTCAAAAAGACATTTCTCAAATCTTGCCTGTGTATTGCTTTAGTTTCAAAGGGCTGCGGAAGCATATAAAAGGATTTTTGTAGCATGGTTGCACTTTTTAAGTCCGGAGTGAGTTCATGTTATAATTAGAGTTTTTTTTTCCCGGAGTTTTTCGATTCCCGGGAAAGCGGGAAAATTTTTTAAATTTCCCGGGATCCCGGGATCCCGCTCCATACAAATAATACAAAGTAAACTTGGTTTTATTAATGAAAAAACTTTTATAAACAAACGTGAGGGAACTTGTTTACAAAGTAAGTAAAATAAATGCTTAAATACTACAAAAATTAATTGAAGATTGAAAGCGGAACTTGAATTATTATTACCTTTGGCTATTATAAGTAAATTCCGTATTATGATGATCTAGTTCAAGATAAAATAAACATAACAATTGAGGTACTCAAGATATGAGATCAAAAAGTAAATTCATAAAATATATAAAATATTTTAATAAATATATTAACATTTTTTAACGGCGTAGAAAATTACTTTCTGACACACTCAAAGCGTTTAGTGAGTCGCCAAAGAGTATATTTCTGATTTTGTTTACTGATAACCATGTTTCCGAAAAATTGCGTTTACTTTTGTACCGAGGTTGGACAAATAATTAAAAGTGCACCGTTGTTGCATGCTTCTGATGTCAAGGTTGATGCAAAAAATAGCATCATCCGGACTACTTCTTACAAACTATTTCTTTTCATTAGGTCCATCTGTAATCTTTAGGACAATGTGTTTTTCAAATTGTATGTTTTAGTAACTTACACGAGTTTCATTATTTTTTCCCCGCACTTCCCGGATATATTACCAAGCTCGATTTTTTTTTTTTTTTTGTAGATACGACTATGTTGCAATAACGGAGCGATATGTTTATGTATATCCTATTTTTAAGACTTGTCCATGGACAATGAGAATTTACTGCCTGCATCTTATTTTGAATTTATGTTTTTTATCAATTCATCACTTCACTAAATTTATTAATTATCAACTGTTGCACTGCCCATTCTGCTTTTAATAGATTTATTGCCGCAGGAGACATTAATTTACGTTTGTACACATTTCTTATAATTGATCTAATCGACAACCCATCCACAGATGCTAATTTTTAGAGAAAAGAAAACTAAATTTCAGAGTAAAAATAGCTGTTTTCTGAAACTATGAAGAACTTTTTATTTCCCGGGATCCCGCAACAAAAATCCCGGGAAAACGGGAAATATAATAAGTGAAATTCCCGGGAATTCCCGGGACGGGAAATCCCGGGAAAAAACCCTAGTTATAATATTCATTGTAATAATTTACATTGTATATTATTACATGAACTCACCATCCCCAAAAGTCTGTAGCATAAGTTAAGGTCCAGGGCAAATCTGCCAGACATATATTTGATGTAGATGTTGTTAACAGTAAGGTGAAGAATTATATTAAAATTGGATCGAGGGATTGACAACACTGCTCTAGTTATTAAATGTTTTGTGGGTCTCAAGAAGGAAGAGAGAAAGAGGAGTTACTTGGGAAATGCATAGCTGACTAGAACATCAAGATTAATTAGAAGACATCTGCTTTATTTCTGCATAAGCAAGATGACATGCAGGCGAATAAACAGATCAAACACCACTCGTCTAAACATCAAAAATTGAAGTTGTGGAAGATGTACTTTCTTTATGTTACCTTTGCATTATTAATATCATTAGTCGATTTGAGTATAGATATAGAGAACAGACTTCAATTTGGCAACTAGGAATGGGCGAAATAATCGATATATCGATATATATCGCCAATATTTAAAATACCGATATATCGATGTAACGATATTAAAATACGACTATCGAATTCGATATTTTTTAAAGCCAGTTTTCAATAAAAACTCAAAATTTTAGCCGTTTTTTAAACAATATGTATTTAAAAATTGGCATCACTGCAAGCATCATATGTTTTTTTAAACTTATATGAAGATCTATAACTCTCCGTCTACAAGTGACATGATTTGCTCTTATAACATGGTTATAAAAGCGTTGTTTAAACATTTGCATTAATAACCGTGTTATAACACGAGAAAACCTCTAACATGATGAGTCTATTCTTAACACTAACATCATATTAGTGTTAATGTTAAGTATATCATGTCAGTTGTAGACTGCATGTATTAGAAGAAGAATTAAGAAAGAAGCGCGGTTTTCACCTTGCAGATTTCTAATTAAAACAGTAAAGTCAAACGAACTTGAAAAGATTTCTTTTATGCGGTTTTGGAACAATATATGTGCATTTATATAGTTGGAATAATAATAAGATATGTGCATATAGATATATATCAAATTTTTTAATTTGGTAATACGTTCGATATATCAATACATCGATGTTTTTGAAATAATAAATATCGATACTCTTAAAAAATATCGAATCGATATATATCGATATATTTTTCCAATTTGCCCATCCCTATTGGCAACCGGTCTTTAGGACGATTCAATTCCTTATGGCGCTCTTTACTCATCTCAATCAAACTGAAAATCTTTAACCAATCCTCCTAAAGCTTGTCTTTTTTAGAGTATCACAACTTTGAGTTGGCATCATTTGGGCACCTATTTAACAGCTGATAGTTGCTTTTTGTTAAGTTTGCTTTGAAACTTCATAATGAATCGACTTACACCAGAGCAACGCTTGCAAATTGGGGAAATTTTTAATTAAAATAATTCGCTGAATGGGCTGAAGCACAAATGGATATTGATTTTGAATTTCCATTCAAAATTTTATTTTCCGATGAAGCCCATTTCTGGTTGAATCGGTACGTAAAAAAGCAAAATTGTCGCATTTGGAGAGATGGGAGAATCCACAAGATTTTGTCGAAACACTTTTACATCTTCAAAAACGATGAAGGTCAGAATACGAAAAGTTGTTGAACATAAGTGTTGCATATTGCGCATTCTTAATATTTAAACATTAATTTCATAAAATTTTCTTTCCAATAAAGGCCATTTGATTGATATTAAAAATATATTTCCTTGTTTTTTTATGATTTAAACTCGTGTCACTCCATAAAAAATACCCTTTATATGGATGTGAGTCATAGAATATTTCTAAAAATTACATTAACGCTATTCAAACCTTCATTAACTGATGTTTCCGCAGAATCATGAAAATTTTTCTGGCCGTTATTCATCTCTAATAAAAGTTGATGGCAAAGAACAAACTTTATCCCTATTAAAAGTGATATTCGAAGAAGATAGACAAGCAGACCGTCCCACACATATTGACGTCAAACAGACACGGAGGCTATAACGCAAAATAAAAGCTGTACCTTTGGTACCTTTGGTATATCAAAAACTTTTACCCCAATTCAATTTAAAAAGATTGGTTATAAGGATAGTACTCTTATGACTAGGGAAACCATAAATATGCAATTGCATGTTTTTCCATGTGCGACCAATGAAGGCAGAAACAATGTATTTATACGTTTTAAAGCTTTTTAAGATTTTTGGCATCGATTTGCTAGTGCATATTTTTGCATATATTACCGTTTGCAGCATAAATATGCAACTGCATGTTTTTCCTGTGCGACCAATGAAGTAGAAACAATATACATAGTTATCCGTCTTAAAGCTTTTTAGAATTTTTGCATCAATTTGTTAGAGCATATTTTTGTAAATTTTACCGTTTGCAGCATAAATATGCAATTGCATGTTTTTCCTTGTGCTACCAATGAAGACAGAAACAATGTATTTATCCGTTTTAAAGCTTTTTAATATTTTTGGCATCGATTTGTCAGTGCATATTTTTGCATATTTTACCGTTGGCAGCATAAATATACAATTGCATGTTTTTTCTTGTGCGACCAATGAAGGCAGAAACAATATATTTATCCGTTTTAAAGCTTTTTATGAGTTTTGGCATCAATTTGTTAGTGCATATTTTACCGTTTGCAACATAAATATGCAATTGCATGTTTTTCCTTGTGCAACCAATGACGGCAGATACAATATACATAGTTATCCGTCTTAAAGCTTTTAATGAATTTGTGCGTCAATTTGTGAATGCATATTTTTGCATATTTTACCGTTTGCAGCATAAATATGCAATTGCATTTTTTTTCCTTGTGCGACCAATGACGTCGAAACAATATATTTATCAGTTTTAAAGCTTTTTATGAGTTTTGGCATCAATTGGTTAAAGCATATTTTTGCATAGTTTACTGTTTGCAGCATAAATATGCAATTGCATGTTTTTCCTTGTGCAACCAATGAAGGCAGATACAATATACATAGTTATCCGTCTTAAAGCTTTTAATGAATTTTTGCATCAATTTGTGAGTGCATATTTTACCGTTTGCAGCATAAATATGCAATTGCATTTATTTTCCTTGTGCGCCCAATGACGTCAGAAACAATATATTTTTCCTTTTAAAAGCTTTTTATGAGTTTTGGCATAAATTTGTTAGTGCATATTTGTGCATATTTTACCGTTTGCAGCATAAATGTGCAATTGCATTTATTTTCCTTGTGCGAGCAATGACGTCAGAAACAATATATTTTTCCTTTTAAAAGCTTTTTATGAGTTTTGGCATAAATTTGTTAGTGCATATTTGTGCATATTTTACCGTTTGCAGCATAAATGTGCAATTGCAGAAACAATATATCTATTCGTTTTAATGCTTTTTATAAATTTTGGAATCGATTTGTTGTGCATATTTTTGCATATTTTACTGTTTTCAGCATTTATTTTGCATTATTTAGTTAAAAGAGCCATTTTGCAGCATTTTTTAAGTTTAAAGCGCAAATTTTGCTTTTTTGTTAAATTTTTTTTTGCGAAATTTTGGCATTTGTGTTTAAAATATTTACCTCTATACCCAACGTCTTGCTTTAATTTCGACATTTCAATTTTACTTAAAAAAAAAAAGATAAATACTACTTTAAACTTTACACATTATATCTGTGGCTTGCTGCTAAAAGGGCCAATGGCAATATTTTGCTGTTTGAGTTAATCGTTTCATTATGTGTATTATTTTACTATCTTTTATTTTTCTGTATCAGCCAATGTCTAAAAAACCTCATTAAACTGTTCCGCGTTAACTTAGACATTGGCCCTTTTAGCACCAAGCCACAGATATATGTATCAACAAAAATTAAGGAAAAATCAAATATATAGTTTATATGTAATACATGGATATAATATAATATCTGAAACAATCTGTTATGATACCGATCGACTTAGAATCACTTCTTAAGGTGATCTAATAATGTTCATCCGTCCGTCTGGTTTGTTGTTTGTCCATGTAAACCTTGTGCAAAGTACAAGTTGCAATTTTTGATCAAAGTTGGTAAAAACATTTCAATTTTACTTAGGACGAAATCTATGTAATTGGTGAGAATCGGTCTATAGTTTAACACATTTCCCATAAAAATGCCTTTCCAAATAAGACTCTTTGTGTCCGTAAACCATCTAATTATGTTGGTATTTAGATTAAAATCGCCCCAAAAATATTTTACTGCAAATTAAAATCTTTTCGAATTAGTTCACATTTAACCAAATCTCCCATCTATATATAACTTTAAGTTCCTTTTAAATGTTAACATTATTAAACAATTTAGCGACTGTCTCTAATTTGTTTGGCCATGAAGGCTTTCTTTGTATTGATATTTAATAAATTAATAAAATCCTTTTAAGGCAAAACATCTCACATGGCAGTTAATGTCTAGATAATATTCGGCGCAAATAACTCTTATATGAATTTTGAAAAATATTCAGCGCATATTTTCAAGTTTTTACTGCATATTTAATGCGCATAAAATACCTTTTTAGAGCTTATTTCTGGTTTCCCTGTTATGGCCAATATTTAAGATCAGTTATGAAGGGACATTTTAAGAGAGACTCCCCTCTAGTATTGATATTCTTATCTCACTTTTGGGTTTTGATTTGATTTTAAGCGAAGATTATGTAGAAGGAGTTCTTCCTCCTCATCTTAATAAAATTAACGCTTTTATTAGGATTTCAATGCTTTTCCTTTATCAGGAAAAATCTTTTAATTCTTTAACTTCGCAATTCTCGAAATTTTTCTAAAAAACATTTCCTCTCTTCATAAACTCCACTCAAATATTATTCCCATCAGCCAAACAATCTAGATCACCGATATAAATCTAAACTAAGATAAATTTAATGGCTGTCATAAAACAATATTATTGGCATTATTGCACTCAAGTGTTGACAGCATAATAAAATAATTGTCGACAACTTTGAAAAGAACATGGCAACAACAAGGCAATCAGTATTAACGATAACGAACAGACATCATGTTATTATGATGGGAATAGAAAATTGTGACAAACTGTGTTAACATTTTGAAATGTTGGTATTGAAGAACGAAAAGTTTCTTATACGATTTTATGTTAGAAGGAGGAATTGAGATTTTTAAAGAGGGCGAAAGGGGTTTCAAAGACCCTTTGCTAAAACGGAAATTAACTTAACGTGGCAAATATTTCAGTACTGTAGGATTTGTCTTAATAAAATCGTTAGATTTTTTTCTTCAATTTTAAGGTTACCTTGGCAGTTGGTAGTTCGCTAGTCTTTCAGTGCAAGAGTTGCAGGTTCAATTCCCGCCACTACTGTTTCACTACACTGGAAAAAAGTTCTAAATAACAACTCTTAATAATTAAAAGAAAAATATACACAGTTTTTTAACTAAAAGTAGAGTACTTTAAATTCGTTTAACCTTCCCCTTTTTGCTGTGCTCATACCGTCAACCTGTACATTTCTTGTTTACCTTGTTTTCCTTTAACGCCAAAAAATGAAATATTTTTCATATTATTACCATTTTTGGAGCAATCTTAGATCGTTCTAGCACTAGGCTTGTATAGACACTTGTAAAACAAGACCATGACTTTGACTTGCCAATAGTTACAAAGGTTTTCTACTTATTGCAAATGTTGCTGTTGCTGCTATTTTTTGTTTTTGCTATTTAATAATAATGGCCACAATAATCGTAAAAGATCAAAAGAAACAACAGCGGCGCTTGCCTTTTACTCAAAAAGAAGCCTTCTTTTATCGTTATAATTCACCCTCATTTCATAATAAATTGCTCTCAATTGATCACGACGACACCAGAGCAATAGCAACGGCACTAGCAACAACATTATGGTAATAATGAAAACTATTTGCAATGTTGTTTGCATTATTTAAGTGTTGCTGGTTCTGTTGCAGAGACGTTGTTGTTGTTGTTGTTGTTGTTGAAGCTAGTGTTTGTTTGTTTGTTTGTTGAGTTTTAGATTAAAGAAGTTGCTTTGTTTTTTCCAACACAAAGTTGAGAGATTTTTCCAGATGATGAGTTTCGCTAAAGAAGTGTTGAGTTTTTGTGCGATTGTGGGAGAACGTATATGTAGCATTCTTTTAAATTTGAGGTCACTTAAATGGCCTTAAGTTGTAATGTGAATAATGAGTTTGAAAGAGATGAGATTTTTTAAAAACGAAAAAAAAAAATCAAATTTGATTAAAGAAAAATTCAATGTTAAAAACACGTGTAAGAAAGATTTTTGTACTTGAGAATATTGTAAAGAATGGAAATGAAACTTCTCATAAAGTTGAAAGTCGTTTAAATAATCAATAAGTGTTCCCCCTAAATCTCTGACTTATTTGTTCTAAGCATTTATTTTAAAGCGTTAGTTCTCTTGCCTTTGATGCAGTGTTAAATCTTTATTTTTATTTAAAATTCGTTCAGCAAACAAATCAGCAATCAATTTTAAATTAGTTAAGACATTTCACAAATTAAATCGAAATTAATATTAATCATACGCTTAGTGTTAGATGTTCATTTAGCAGGACAATGTTTGTCAATTTTGCAATAAAATTTCTTGTAAAAATGCCATAAGTCTTAAAGCTTGATTTCACTTTTTACGCTTTAAATTATTTTTTGTTTAAATAAGATGATTTAATTTAGAATATTCAAAAGACTGATTAATTTCATTCGTAATTAATATTAATCATACGTCATATAATACATATAAAAATGAAAACAAACAAAATTTCTACTGACGCACAGAGGAGTATTTGGCCTGAAAAGCTGGCCAAAAAGGCAAAACTGAATTTTATGAAATCTTAAGAACTAAGTACGCAGCTTGACAGACAACAAAATTTTACATTATATTGTAAATTTTGAAGACTTTAAGTTGGGATTTGTAGCTCCGAGACCCTGCTAAAGTCAGGAAAGTGAAGAAAATTATATGAGATTTATATGTTTTTTTCGGTTTCTGGATGCTTATATGATTTTTTTTGCGGCTAAACGAATAAAGGTTTAACAAAGATTTTTTTTCGCTGAAAGGTTTGATCAAAAGTTATTTAAAACAGAAAAAAAATTTAAAATATGTTGAATATTCATGTTGAAACAACTCGTTCAAAAGCTCAAAAAAAAAACAAATTATACACTTTTTTTTTGCAAAAAAAGGAAAAGAAGAGGTTTTTAATAGTGAGGTTAGCATGTTTACGAATTATGTTTGATACCCCAATTAAATTTGGAATCTCTAATTATAGAAACCAAAAAAAAAGTGTGCGCAAGTTTGCGCCATTATTTTTGACGATTTTTTTAAATTTTCACATTTCTTCTATTTTTGCTCATCGGGCACTTCTTCTTATACCTTTATATCGTCATAAACTTTTATGTATTTTGAATTATTGATTTCAACTTCACTTATTAACTTCACAATATTAATACCTGCCTATATGTAATTATAAATTGCAAAAATTCTTAATTATCCGTAATAGTTTTAAGGGAATGTCCCAAACATCCCCATAAAAATTTTTTTTTGAAAATAGCTTTTTCCAAAAAGAAATCGAATTTTTTGAATAAAATTGTTTAGTAAGGTAGTTCTTTTGGACTTTATATTTTTTTACAACTCAAAATTTTTTTTACATTAAAAAAAATTTTCACCCAAGTAAAATATTTTCAAGTCGAGAGGCGCGGATTAGGATTTTATTTTAGACCCATAGTTTCTTCGGAGAATTTTCTTAGAATTTTATGTAGATTACGTTTTTGCTTTACGATTTTTAATTTTTTTTTTCATCCATACAAATCGACCCGCCCTAATGTACATACAGTATGTCAAAAATGAGTTTAAACCTTTAAAATCAACATTTGTTAATTGAGTTTTGCGATTTATACCAACTTTTATTCCTTAAGCTTCGTACAGACGATGGTCAGATCTTACAATATTGGTAAGCTGCGTTGCTTAAATTGCATTAAAATTGGCTAAAATGTCTTACAACTGTGTGAACATTGTAAGCTCATTTGTATTTGCAGATGTGCAAAATTAATGCATCTGACAATGGACCATTGTCAGAAAAATTTTGCTGTTGGCAACGCCTGCTTACAATATTGTAAGATCTGACCATCGTCTGTACGAAGCTTTAGGAATGTGGCTTTTGGAAAAATCTTAAAAATTTAAACTTTTTGGTTTTGGCACGTTGAAAACAAAAAATTTGACGCATTTTGCATGTAAATTTTTTTTTCGCCATTAAATTTTTAATAACTCCAAAATAGTAATAGATATAACATAAATGTGTATGGTTAGTTTAAGCAGAATTTTCCGGTCCATCTTCTGATCCTCCTACTATTAAAATCGGAGAACACGTTTTCAAGTTATGGCAAAATATATAAGGCAACACAACGATTTAGGGAGTGAAGTATGCAACGTCTTTAAAAGAAAATCCTTACGTCCTAGAGAAAAACGGAAAACAGATTTGAATTAAGGGTATCAAAATCCATATAATCCACATACTTTTATTTCTAGGGTAGAGAAAAATTTTTTTGTTGCGCAGTGTATTTTTTTTGCGCAGTGTAATTTTTTCAAAATCTTCCACTAGACTTTTTATATCATACTACACCTAAAACTATCAAAAAACTAAAACTTTTAATTCAAAAAACACGCTTAATAATTTTGGCCAGCTTTTCAGGCCAAATACTCCTCTGTGTGACGTCCAATACATAAAAAATTTATATTGATTTCCACTTTTTTACAATTTCTTAAAGATCTAGAAAAATATTTGTAGAAGCTTCGAAAGCTCTTAAAAGCTCTAAAAGCATTGTAAACAATCTCGAACACAATGCTTTTGTTCAAAATGCAAACTTCATTTATGCTGTTCAAATAATAAAATAATTTTTTTTTTTTTTTTTTGTTTATCAGAAACAAAACTAAGGCCCCTATGAAGGTTCGCAACTCAAAAAGTTGTGATCAGTTGTAATTTTTTTTATGCTTTTGTTCACCGCAATATAGCGAAGTTGTAAACCATAATCCAAAAATTAAGAAATTACAACTCAACTGAGTTGAGTTGTGAACCGTAATATAGGCCCCTATTACTTTTTATTTTCAATAAAAACTAACGAATAGAATTCCAAAAAACAAATGTGTTTTTATTACTAGATTCCCAAGGATGCCTCAAGGTGCTTCTTGATATTTTCTCACCTCATACGGGCTTAAAAATAATTTTTTTGAATTCAGAAGCCCAAAAATACCCTAAAAACATTATCTTCATAATATATTCCCATTTATACTGAAACTTGGCGTTTGAACGTTAAATAAAACTTTGATAGAAATTCCTTTTCACAAGCCTTTTTAAAGCCTATATTATTTTTCATAAATAAGTGTTCAAGCAAAAATGTTTGTGAAGTTAAATTTTAAAATCTATAACCCCAGACACATTCTGGTATGTTAACAGAATGATGTTAACCACTTAACAGAACTTATATTAACGTTATGAAGTATGCGTCCAGATGTCTGGAAAAGGAGTCAACATGGGCGAAAAAAAATGATAAGGATTTGTGGACAACTAATGGCCAATTTACTCTTTTGAATTCTCTAGGGGATGAGTCCAGATTTTTGGAAAAGGAGTCAACGTAGCCATAAGTCGCTCCAACTCGCTCTGTTAAAAATTCTGGGGTTGGAAAACTATGGGGAATAGTATTGTCCACAAATCTTAATCATTTTTTTCGACCACGTTGACTCCTTTTCCAAACATCTGGACGCATACTTCATAACAGCGCTAACATAAGTTCTGCAAAGTGGTTAAGATTATTCTTTTAACATACCAGAATGTGTCTGGGGTTATAAATTTTAAAATTTAACTTCACACACATCAAGCAAAGTTGAGTCTTAAAAAAAATTCTAAAGCCCATAGTTAAAACGTCGTCAGTTATTTCAAATTATCTCTCATTTTATTTTTATACCCACACCACAATAGTGGAGAGGGTATTATGCATTTGTGCTGATGTGTGTAGCGCCTTAAAATAGTGGTCCTAGACCCACCTTAAAGTATACCGATCTACTCAGAATCACTTTCTGAGTCGAACTAACGATGTCCGTCCGGCTGGCTGGCTGTCCATGTAACCTTGTGCGCAAAGTACAGTTCGCAATTTTGAAGATAATTTAATAAAATTTGGGTCATAGTTTCTTATTAGAACAAGGACCAAGCCTATTGAAAATGGGCCGAATCGTAGGACCACAAGGGAAGATAGGGGGAAATTTCTTCCTCTCAAAAGCTATCAAACCGATTGTAATGAAATTTAAAACATAGATAGAACCATATCTTTATGGACACAAAATGTATGCATTTTTAAAAAAATAGGACCACGAGGGGAGATAGGGGCAATTTCTGCCTCTCAAACCGATTTTAATGAATTTGAAATATAGATAGACCCATATCTATATGGACACATTAGCTATACAGTTTTTCAAAAATAGGACCACAAGGGGAGGTAGGGGGCAATTTCTGCCTCTCACAAACTTTCAAACCGATTTTAATGAAGTTTATAAACATAGATAAATCCATATTTATATGGACATATAAGCATGATGTGTTTTTTAATACTGTGGTGTAGGGTATCATATAGTCGGGCTAGACGTACTCAAATCAATAGTATCATAATTTGAAAAATAGGATTTTTCAGTTGATCCGTGTAAAGTATGTAATCAAACTTATAAAAAATTAAAAAAAAAAAAAATAGCAAAAATAACGTTTTAACACAAAATATATCTTTTATTCTGAAAACGATTTTGACCCTTTAACGACCCCTGCAAAACTGAGACGTGTCATTGTTATAGTTAGAAAAACAAGTTAAAGTAAATAGAATAGCGGCACATTTTTATGACGAGCGGTTAATTTTCAACAATTAAGAAAGATTTTTATAACACAATTTCAATTATGATGCTCGGCACAATGTTGCATACTTAGCTAAAAAAAATCGTGCTTTTTGATATATGACACTATTGAAGTTAATGAGCAATTTGTATAAATTAACTAATCAACATTTTTTCGAAAATAGTGCCTTTTGTTTCAAATATGTTATGCCAGAACTCTCTTAACATCATCATCACTTTAACCCAAAAGTCACGCTAATATCTAACAAAATTATAGTGTTCCAACTAGTAGACAGTACAAGTTAAACTAAAAAGCTTTTAAAGCAAAACAGAGAAGGATTTAAAAAAAAACTTCTCATGCATAGATTAAACAATAAATTGCAACACGTTTTCGAAACTAATGCAGACAATTGACACCCTCAAGATACACTTTATTTAAAGGCAACACACATGAAGTAACATAAATATGTTAAGCATTTTACAATATAGAAATATGTTGCAACAGGTATTGTGTGGGTAACATAAATAGATCTTCATATTTAGTTTCCACTATTTGATTACTATTAACCCTTTCATTTCTAAAAAAAAGTCTGTATTCAATCGTAATCATAGTCCCTGTTAAGCAAAATTTGTAGGTATAGTCCCAATTTAACTGCAGAAGTTGGTCTATAAAAAGAATAATTGATCTAATTATCACATTAATTAAATGAAAATATTTTTTAAACCATTTTTTAATTGATAAAAAGCTTCTGATAAATTTGTTCTGTGTACATATATCTATATATCGATGGCTTAATATAAAAAAGGCGTAACTCAATTATTTCAAAAAAAGATTTTTCTGTTTATTCAGGTAGATAAATGCAAAATACACCTTGCTATAAGATTTCAAGGGGCTTTAGAATAAAAGTTGTTGCCCCGGTAGGCTAGCTGGTAGTAAGCTAGTCTATCAGAGCCGGGGTTGTGGGTTAGATTCCCGCCAGAGGCTCTAGTTTCTTTCCTGCAGACAAGCGAAAAGCTTCGCGGGATTAGCTGAGGACATTAAAAAAAAAAAAAATTATTGCATATAAACTTTTTATATATCTTAAATTGATTGGATTTGATTAAGCTCTTTTCTTCCCGTGTAAACTAACAAGAAATCGAGTTACGCCTTTTTTATATTAAGCCATCGATATATCAAAGAGTTGCATGAGTGCCTGACTCGTTCATCATCGCCCAGCCCAAACCGCTGAACCTAGAAACTTGAAATTTGGACTAGCGATTGGTCACTCCCCAAATCGATCCACTAAGACGGGATTTTTCGATATTCGAATGTTTAGGGGGTAAAAAAGGAAAAATTCGGTAACCTGATATCTCCAAAACTTAAAGAGACGCAAAATAAAGGCAATACTTATCGTTGTTCTTTAGAAAAATAAGCGGACAGGTGTCTGGTACTTTTTTGAAATTCGGCCCTATTAGGGAGCAAGCGGGTAAAATCTGAATTTTAGTACTTTTTTGCCATCTTTTGAACCAATAAACATATAAACAAAGTTAATACCACATTCGAAACTTATCAAAAAAATACGTATAATAATTTGGTACTTTTTCGAAATTCGATCATTTAAGGAGTGAAAATCGCAACTATTTTTGGCATTTGTTTTTACAAAACATTTTCCTCCATTCATCGACATATTCGTACTAAATAATGGGCTACCACTACAATACTGAAATGTTTGATAAAGGAAATACGGGAAATTTGAATTTTTTTTAGCTTTTTGGTTCTACTAAAGTAGCGGGTTAAATGCTAGAATTTAAACAAGTTTAAACCTAGAAAAATAAACTTTGTCATAAAAATATGTCCACGAAGAAAGAGGAGACTACGTATCTATGTACACATGTATAGTATGTAACAAGGGTAACGTTTAAACGCAAAAGAAAAATAACTATGCGTCAATATTTATCATATCAAAAACTAGAGAATCAAAATTCTCTGATTCATCTGCCAGTGCAATTTTGATTTACATGTTGTTTGTTTAAAAAGTGCGTTTGAGAGGATTGAAAAAATTTGTCACAGCAAGCTCCATTATTTTAAAGTGTGTATTTATTCTTATTAATTCTAATAACTTATATTGCATTCTGTTACAAATATTGATTTTGGTTGTATTCATTACAGAAAAAGACTAGTTCGACAGAAGTAACGCTAGTTGGTACAAAACCATATTTAAAACTATTGCAACAAGTTCTTCAAAAAGTTTAAACCGCAAAAAAGACTAAAATTTGAGCCCAAATCTTGACCAAATCGGTCTTGCCATTGCAAAAAAGGAATTTATAATAATATATTTTCCCCAAAAATCCCCAGCAAAAAAAGCACTTTTCCCCAAAAAATCCCCTGGGGAATTTTACGAAATTTTTATTCCCAATTTGGGGATAAATCCCCAAAACTGGGAACACTGGTTATAGCAGATAGCAGCAATAGTAGACGTATATCTATCCTCAATCGAAGGTTTATATATAGTCCTTATTCAACATCAATCGTTTTAATAAAGTCCAAATTTAGAATTAATCTAGGCTTTATAAAACGTTTCAATTTGATATCGTAACATCGTAAGTCTCTATATCGAGTCATTACCGCCAAAAAAGCTTAAGCGATATTATTTTCAATTTCCGTTTTTTTTTTAATAAACGACTTTGTTGGCAACACTTGCATCATATCCTAAAATGTCATGATCACATAAGATACCGTTACGATTTTAAAGCAAAAACAATTTTATCTTAAGCGACGACCTTCATAGAAAATTTTTATGAAATAAAATAAAAAAAGACCTTCTCCTGTAAAATTTTGTCGCTTAAGCTTTTTTTGCGGTAATGCCTCGATATAGTCTAAATCGTATACTTAATTGGTTTTGGCACAAAGTTCAGGTCTGTTTATTAGTTTATATGGTTGGTTTCTACATAACCTAAACCGTGTGCTCAAATTAGCACTGATTTTAAGTCTGTACATGACTATCTCTTGTTCTGTATATTGTCTCAATTGTAGTCCTTCATATGGTCCCACTTTAGTTTCAGTTAGAGGTCGCTAACGTAGGGCTATATTTAGCCTCAACTAAATATGCGTGTCTAGTCGCAATTTAGCTTAAATTGTAGACATATATAACATTTTCCGACTTTATCAATTATTCATGGCTGAATTATATAAAAACTAGTTGGAAAAGCTGTGCGAGCTATCACTCCATCTTGTTATTTTCCACCTCGGGCCGACAAAAATTTGCAATCAATTGTCTGGTATTTATGGTTCAATGATCTTTTCTGAAGTTATTCCACACCATACTGTGCATTTAATATTCAACAATTATTTTTGGATTTTGGGTGCGCCATATTTTTATTGAGTGACCACTGAGGTGGAAACGGGACTCATCGCTCATTTTTCGATATGAGCTTTGTTTCTGAATAATCGAATGCTGAATTTAAAAATAAAATTTAACAACTTTGGTTCTTTGTAATGTGGTGAGTCTTTACATCACATCATAAGATTCCCACGTTTTTCAACGTTAATTCTTAAAACCCACATACGCGTATGCACGCACACAAAATGACATGCTGAGGGATAAGACTAATATGTTATCTGAGATTAAAACGCCCGGTTTGTGATTTTACTCTAAGAATGGCACTGCCAACGAAAAGTTCAATCTTTTTTTATTAAAGATTTTATACTTATTTTAATAAATTCCAGGGTCGGTTTTTGAAAGTAGTCACATTTAGCACTGTTTAAAATATGTTTTAGTGTTATACGTACTAAACTTTTTAAGTACGACTCGTACTTAAAATAAGCATAAAAAACTTCACGTATCCCTAGTGTTTTTCTTTCTGTGTAGTACAAAGTTAGTCTCAATAGTTGATCTGAATACGTTTCGCAATTCATCTTTAGTATAAAACTATAAACATTCGCAAATAAGCCTTAATCAAATTTTTCTATATAAAAGCATATTAGTCCCAACAGTCTTAAACTTTCATCATATAAGTACCTACATTTGCCTCAGTCATAGATCTGTATTTAAAAATGTCGATTATTTCGGTTTAAGCATAAGTGTCATATTTGCTATTTTGTCCTATTTTAGGGTTTATATGCCAACACAAAGAAAGTTGCTAAACTCTAATTCTCTTACGAAAAGAGAAATATTAATAATCATAATCCAACGTTTGTAACTTAAACTCACATATGTTCCTATATATAATCCACAATATTAGTCAAACTTTCCATCACTTTGGCTAATCATCATCTAGACATCATTTGCTTGGAATATATATTCGGACTGACACTAATGATATCTGACGGTAGGCTACCATAATAATATTTAGTTTAATTTTTGCCCTCAGGTCTAGGAAAAAGATAACTTAATGTGTTTTCTGTTTTTTTTTTTTTTTTTTTGTTTCTATTAAAAGATAGTCACAAAATTTACTTTATGGAGGGCATTTCCCAGGCTTTTTTTTCTTCTCCTGCATTATTTGATAACAGTGTTTTGTATTTTTTTTTTCAAAATTTCCTTTAAGTCTATTTGCATTAATGCTAATAACATGCGCATGATGTGAAATGTTTAAAATGTTCTATACGAACATGTTGCAACTTGCAAGCAAGCATAAGTATGAGTGTATGTGTGTGCTGTGGCTTGGTGCACGTTTTGCGCGTGAAATAAGGCGCCTTTGTATGATATTTTTTTTCTTCTTTCTTACTCTTTCTAATGGCTGTAATGTAAACTATGACTATTTGAACAATTGTTATGATTAACGGAAAGTCAAACAAAAAAAAAAAAAAAAAAAACAAAAAAATATATATTTGTTTGCCTAAAAGTCGTTGGAAACTCTCTGCACAATTTAGTTGGTATAAAAAAAGGTCAAACACTTGTTATTCTGTTTTATTTTTTCCTAGAGTTTTTGTTAGTTGATTTTCTAAGACAAACACTTTTAACAATATTTGCTTTTTTTTCTCAAACAATTTTACCATAAATTTTGTTGTTTTAAAACATGTTGTGTTTGTTGTTGATGTTGCTGTTACAACAAGTATTTTGGCCATGTTAGTTATAGTGTTCAATATAATTTAAATCATCGCCTGATTGTCTACAAAAATCTTTCCTTGTTGTTGGTTTGGGATCAATTTTTTTTCGCTGTTCTTTCGTTTGCTGGTTTCAAACGTTGGATCTTTAAAGTCGTGATATTTCAGTTTTTGTAGTTTATTTTTTGTGTTTTTTTTCTGAAGCTGAAGCTTGTTCCACTTTAAAATTTCAACACGTTCATTTTCGTGCTCTACATAATTCATCATTGGTAGGGCATTTTAAGCAAAACCGAAAAAAAGAACTATCATCAGCATTATTATCGTCATAAATAGCAGCAACTAAAATAATAGCAACAGCATTAAATTTGACAAAAAAAAGGAAAAAAAGAATAGTTTTAATAACGATGGTATCATTTTTAGTGTTCAATTTATGTTGAATCGTTAGAAAATTATTATTGAATGGGAATTTGTGAACTTGTTTTCCTTTATTTTTTTTCATCTTTTTTAAGTTCAATTGTTTGTTATAAATTTTATCGATAGCACGATTTGTGATAATTTTTTCGATAATTTATATCTTGGAACTTGAAATTTTATAAAGAGAAAATATGCCAGGCGTATGCATAATATTAATTGATTTGGTAGAAATTATGGATTTTCAGCAATTTGTTTTTCATTATTGTGAAATGCCAGAAAATATATGTAAATATCGCGGCTAAAGAACTGCTTATATTTTAAAGGCCTTAAACAAATCAATTGAAATTCGGAAACCCTGTTCTAAAGCTTCGAACGAAGCAAATGGTTGTTAAACGGAACAAGGTCTGGGGGCTAATTCTGAAAATTGTGAACGAAGACTTTTTCGATTCAAAAGCAATTTGATTTTTAATTCTTTCAGTCGATACTGAGCGAATCGAAATTATTTTTCAGTGTAGAGAAAACTCAAATAAATGTTTTACCACACTGAAAAGGCTTTACCACCTGTTCTGGAAATGACAGAGGAAATCTACTGATATATCGCTTGGTATATAAGTGTGTATTAACCACCAAACCATTCCGTATGGTCAACGATCAGGTTTCCTTTTTTAACATAATTTCTTGTCCAACGTCTATTCGAGTTTCGCAAGGGAGGTTTAAGGCGAGTGAGGCAAAACTTGCCATCCACTACTTTATAAATAGTTTGTAAGTGGTATTGCATTGTTGTGAAGAAATAATGCGGATTCATGTCTGGTCGCATACTTTTTTTTCAATGATCACCTCAAGCGATTAAATTATATTTCGTAGAGGCGCCTCTGATCTTCTGATCCGATTTTAGCCTTTAAAATAGATGGAATCCTTTTAGTCCTAATAACAGTCCTAGTACAGAGCGCTGTTTGGCACTATGTGTATTCGGCTTAGACGTTAATTCGGCTGTAGAGAAGGTCATCACATACGATTTCTAGCGCCTTGCGTTGTCGTTATAAATCCACATCTTATCGCTATCCTGCGAATAATGCTACTACTCCATACACTCATGCAAAATGTAGCCCATGAGGGATTAGGAATAGTTGAAAGGTAACCCCAATGTATGGAAAAACATGGTATATTTAATATTACGATGTCATTTAACTTTAAACTCTTTTTAACAATGACATGGACCATGCTTGCTTTACATTGGACCAGTCCAGGGAGTAGTCCATTTATTCAAAATGGATCACGTTGTCCAATATTATTTGCAGGGTAGTAATACAAAAGTTGTCATTGCTACTAAAATAAGAAAATAATATGTTGTTTAAGCAACATTTCGGACATGCTAAATTGAGTGGTAGTTAAATCCAGCGTTTTACAAACTGCAGTCGAAACCAAAAACTGTCGAACAGATAACAAAAATTTGTGTACAACTTTTCGCTTTTTGAGTTGGTTTGAAGGAGTCAGAAGGAAAATTAAATAAGTGGAAATAAATGTAGAAATTACAGTTTATCTACTTTGACTGAAGTTTTTTTAACGCTGCTTAAATCCTGCTGCTGGCAAACATTTTAAAATTACTGATTAAGTGGCTTTCAACAATTTTGCAAGCTTTTCTTTATTCAATAATGCCTGCAATTCATTATCGTCGAGCTCGGTTGGCTGAACTGGGTCATATTTGTCTTCCACTTTAAACTTCTAAATCTCAAAAAAATCTCTTTTTGACAGTTGATCTGGGGTCTAATCACCGCATTCGATACTATCGTATCGAATAAACTATCGAATTGTTTTGCATACGATAGACACTGTCGTATCGAATGAAAACTCGATAAACGTAACGTCGAGTTTCTCGATATCATATGCTATTGTTTAAAATTCAATATATTTCATTCGATATCGAGTTTAATGATACCAAAATAAATAATTTCGATCAATTTTGCTCGATATCGTATGCGGTGATTAGACCCCTGTTTTCTTTAAGCACAAGAAAAGCCTCAAATACGACAAAAATAACACAACATTTTCTCACTCTTTGTAAAGTTTCTTTATCATTTGAATTAGATTTGAAATTATAGTCTTAACTCTTTTCTCTCAACAATGATTTATTTATTTACTGCTTTCATTAAATATATTTTAAATTTTCTTTTCAGTATAATTGATTTTTTATTAATATCCTTTTTTATTTAACTAATCTCACAATATAAAAGCAATACATATGTATGTATTAGCAATTCAATCAATCTTCTCATCCACACAACGACTCTTGAATTACATTTTAGTGCCATCCGAAAGCTTTTGCTATCATTTTGCTGCAACAAGTTTTTACGACTGTCACCCAGTTTTTGGTAAATAAAGCTAATTTATCTATACCCTTCACCACGGGTGGAAAAGCTAAGTATAAGATTGTCATATCGTTTGTAATTTCTGCAATATCGTTCAAAGACTGAAAGTATTATGAATATTTTAAGACACTTTGAGGAGCAAAGTAGATTTAACGATGTCCGTCTGTCAGTCTGTTTGTGCGTTGCTTGAAATATTTTTTCTGAAAACCCCAGACACGATGGAAACTAGGTTGGAATGTTTTTATAAGGGGTGTTTTTTAGACGCAAAGAACTTTTTAAAATTAGCTCATAAAATTCATGGCATTTGATGTTTAAAAACAATTTTTTGTTATATGGCCTCCGCAACAAAAAAAAAAAAAAAAAAAACAGCGAAATCGACCTATTATTTCACCTTGCGCCCAACAAAAAAAGGACTTTTAAACACGATAGCGCCCATACAATAGGAGTTAAGGAACACTGGGCTTTTCATTACTATGCTAAAGGGTAAAAAAAAATTCGGTACAACCGACTATGGCACTTTTACTTATTTTTAATACGTTTTTTAATGCTCGTTAAAAATAAAACTTCACAATAATTGACACAATTTAATTACAGTACTCATAAAAAAGAAAACCGCAAATCAAAATAAAGATTCATGTAGTGTTTTAAAAAACGCCAAAGACTTTTATGAACAGTTCCCACGCTAGTTTTTTTAAACTATGTTAGTAAGTAAATTGTTTTCTAAAAAATGCAATAGTTTAGAATAAAGACTATGCTTATACATAGTTGACAATAGAGACCAGTTTATGGTTTTGAATGTATACTAGACTACATTTAAGGCATAGAAATATATATTATGTCCTGTGGTTCCTAGTAGGAACAAAGGGCCGCGACTCGTGTCATTTTTTTCATGCTAAGGGTCGTCATCTTGGGGATCCATTGATTATTATTTGTTGCGGTTTCAGTAATCATTTCAGTTTAAGATTGAGGGACTGATTAGGCCTCCCATCCGATCCTAGTGTTGGGGCTGCCAACAACCTCTAGGCAGGTCGAACAGTTGAGTTTCAGTGCCTGTTAATTTCGGTGGCCACCTAGTTACCTGAGACGCAACGGTTTTAGCATGCCATTCAGGTTACTCAACTGTGTGCCTTCTCACTCTAGCTGTCGACAGACGAATGTCTGAGAGACATTACCAGGGGATACTTGGTATAAGATCGGAAGTAGTGAGCTGCTTGGGAATTTCGAACAGAGGAATCGCTTCTTGTTATCCCCAAGTGGATGACAGGCAGATAGCTTTCCCCGCAAGTGCACCTCTTCGAAATACCCCATCCCCCATAGAAATATAATTAATAAATAATAAAAAATAATCTTTAAGAATTTATATAATATTTTGGAGGGAAAACATACGTTTATTATAACTTGAAGGCAACTGAGCGCAAAACCCAGCCATTCAGCGAAAAATACACCAACGCCGAATAAAAATGGTTGCTAGGTAATACTTTGTATTAAGTGGTACCAGATATGTTCCATATATTGCAAGCTGCTGGAATCAGATAAGACTTTGACAAAAATTGTAGCGAACAACATTAGTTCCTTGCTAGGAAGCACGGGCCGAAAAGCATTGAAATATACTAAGCAGATATAAAGCCAAAATATTATTTTATGAGAAAGCTCGACCACGGTTACAATCCGCTTTACAGTCAACACTTGTCCCGTTCGACCACCATTTATGCTGATCGATGTAGAACTCTCTTACTGGAATACGCTTGACTTCAGAACAGATTATTCCAAATTGACTTCATTCGTTCTTGCCCTTAAAAAACTAGTGGTTCCTTTTGCACGGAATTTAAATGTTGCTAGAAAGATGGGAACAGTTGCAAGCCATCTATTTTCAAGACCTTGAATAAATAACTGAAGCATTTTTTACAGAAATCTTTTAAATATTTAAAAAAATCCCTAATTTTTAAGGTATACAGGGTGGGCCAAATAAGACCTTTCATTGTAAAACCTTTTCATTTTGTAATTTTATTGTTTTTTTTGACAGGTTATAACTGAATTTTTGGAAATATATAATTAATGCATGCTGTAACAATAACGCGTTAAAATAATCGTAGGATCAATTGTTATGACGTAACGAAAATATCATCAATATTTTCGGCTCCTTCAGCCTTTATTATTAAGAATTTAGTCGGCCGTTTGTAGGAACGTGGTTCCGTGATCAATCGGAATCTGTGCATCAGTGTTGAAAATGATAAATCTGTCGAAACTCGTCGTTGTTCTGACCTAGTGGGCATTTCCAGAACAATATTGCAGAGAATTTTTAAGGTTGGATCTTAAGATGCAATGCTACCAAAGAACCAACAACAACCACTTTAATACGCAATTCATAGCATTGGAAGGTCTTCTTCGAGACACCCTGTACAACCTAAGATAAGGCAGAAGTGGAAAATAGAATAGACTATACCCAGCGGTAACTAGAATGAGTAAAGACGCCTAATAGAAGGCCTTATTTAGCAATCACAAGCAGTCAGAAGCACTTCTCGCCGCATTCCTTATTTATTTTTCAAACAGGTTGTCATTGGGCGCAAGGCCTTCCACTTTTCCTTTAAAAACAACTTCGATCCCTTCCCAAAGAAGGGAGTAAGAAAGGTCACTAAAAATAAAAAGTAAATAAAACGAAACACCTTCCTTTCTCCCTTCTCAAAGAAGGGAGTAGCGAATGTGTACTGAATATTTCAGAAGGTCTTTTAAAAAGAAGTTTATGCCTTCTAGAAGGCATACTTCTGAAGGCAGGATATCATGCGAAGCGAATCTTTTAGAAAGGAGTATAGAGACCTTCAAAAAGGCCTGCCACTTGCGGCCCTTTCAATATTTACCGCTGGGTATTTTTGAGTATCGTTAAGTATGGGTATGGTTCACACTATGAACGTTTTGTTCCAGAAAGTCTGAGCTTATTGGTGAGAGGGGAAGGGAACATGCTTTTCCTCTCCTCTCTCACCTGTTAATGCCAAAAGTGCTTATCCATCCCTGGTCATTAATATTGGTGATGCGTAAGATTTCCCCATTTTATTAAATATGGGTAATTCCAAAGTGTTGAACGTGACAGTTGTACGCATCAAAAATGCAATAACATTTAAAACAAAAAATATTTTTACGTTCTCTTAACCCTTAAATTATAGCACTAAGAAAACTCTGTTATCTATGCTAAAGTTTATGGAGGGCGCAATTCTAGATCAAAGAAAATGGCAAAAGAAATAGCGGTTCGAAAGTGAAAAAAACAGAAGTAGCTTTTGTGGCCATGTATAAAAAGGCGTAATTCAGCGAAACCTGGCACAATTATTTAGTCAAACTACTTTGAGAATTTTACGTAGTAATGTAACTTTAAAATGTTTTGGTTGGATTCCAAAATCTTCTGTATTTTCTTAAGCCAAAATCTGGGTCGATACGTGACATTTCGAACGTGAAATTTTTTTCAAAATAATTTAACTGAATAATGATTAAAATAATATAAAAAATTTACCGTTAATCCGAATAACGTATTTCTCTTTTAACTCTTCCTTTGATTGCAGACCATGTAAGAAAATTTTTTTGGAATAATTTTTATCAAATATCACCTCTTTTAAGACAGATAAATATAAAAGAAAACATACAATAAAACATTCTAATGTATAAGAAATTACATTTGCACAACTTTGCAGTCTGATTGTTCATCTAAGTGAACAAATTTATGAGTAAATTTATAAAATTAGTAAAATCTAAATATTTCTCTATAACAATATCGTAAAATAATCGGCCTATAATAACTTTTAAATTTTCGGTCACGGTGGACCTTTTGACGGAAATGCCCATTATAAAAAAAGCTTAATGATGCAAATATCGTGCTTTCTCTTTTACTCATAATGCCTAAAACAAAACGTCAACAGGCTTAAAATGTCTATGAAGCTGTTTCCGCTTGGGCTTAACAAATTTTTGGTTTTTGTTCTGTTTCTAGGCAGCAAAGAAAGTAACAAATATTCCAATAAATAGTCAAAACTAAAATTCTAACCCATTTGCCTTATATTCTATTTTGTTTAATTTCATTTCCTATTGGGTATCATTTTCTGAGTAAACAAAATAAAGTTAATTTTTTTTGTTTTGTTGACATCGGCTCAGGGAATTTACTTATTCCACATATCCATCCAGCATTGTATACTCACGGTTATCATATTAACACACCCATAAACTTAGACTTTCTGAAAGAAAACTTTTATGGTGTGAGCCCAGACTAAGTTAAAATTAAATACGAGGCTTTAGTTTAGACAGAAGACTGCACTTAAGTTTTCTTTTCATCCTCCGGGGCAAATCAGTTTGAAGTCAATTCTAGGATTCGCAAGGATTCAATTCGACTAATAAATGTTAAACTGCCAACAGCTGACTCACGCATAGATAAGCCGTCGAGAGGTATCGAAAGATTTATTTTTTCTACTTAAAAGTCGTAATTCCATCGAGTTCTTTGGGACATAGATATTGTTACGGGCTAGAGGAGCATGACAGTTTACTGTTGTATCGATATTCTTTCCTAAAAATCTAGGCCGGGACGATCCGGTGTGTGCATACCTAGAATGCGGCAAACATTCGAAATTAAAGGGCTCTTTGGGGTCTAATGAGTTAAAGGAGTCCGAAGTTGTTCCTCAGTACTAAACCGATGGTGCCTCGGGAGTCAGTAGCCTTAGGCTTAGAAAACCGATCTGACTATTGATGAGGTCTCCATTAGTATGATTATTCAAGAAATGCTACCAGCATCCCTAGGGCTCGTAAGATGCTCCTGTACTTCATTGTGGTTATACCCACATCGCAGTTAAATACGGGGTGTCATTATTCGTAGAGGAGTGAAAACCTGCTGCGATATTTAAATCATCCTAGGGTTCCGTTGCCATCAGAGCGGAAGATGCCTTGAATCAGATTAGCGGTGGAGGAGATTGATTTAGCTCTCAAACAAGGGAGAGGGTGTGATTTTGCCGGTTATACTCTCAAATTGCAAACTGTGTATAAGAAATGGATCTCGCATACACAAGGGCACCAAGAGTTTGATATAAAAAAGGTTAAAGTTTAGGCTGTGTATTAGACTTTAGACTAGGCTATATACTAGTATATGGTAGACTTATTTATAGTTATAACTTAAGAAAATTCTATAGTTGAGACTACAGGCTTATCTATAGGACTTAAAATATTTATTAATTCTTCCTTAAAAATCATTTTTTTACCAAATTAAAATTCATCTTAATTTAAAATCAATTCCTTGGCTTATCCATTATCTTCAAATTGATTGCAACGGTTTTCTTTTATTGCGTTACAAGTATTACATCAAGATCACCATCATTCTCATCAGCCAGCCAACCAGCATCATTATCAAGAGCAATGGTATAAATTTGAAGTACTTTAAGACTTGCGAAATAATCATACATCACTCTATAGAAAACTCCTAAAAAATGTTTAAAATATACAACAGAATCTAGCCGGTAAGGTGCATCTATTTAATTCTACTTAAAGGTCTTCTATTCAGACAGTCTACAAAAAGTGTAATATTTGTCCATCACGGCCAAATGATGAAAAGATCTATGGTTTTTGGCAAAAAAAAAAAAAACATTGAAACAAATAAAACATTGCTTTAGTTATAAACTAAACTATGGAAATGAATACTCAACTGTAAGTAAATTGCTTTAAATTAGCTGGAGTTGGTTTTTTTTTTGAGGGAAAAAGATTTTTGCCGCCAACTAAATGCCAAACAGAAGAGAGAAAAAAAAACAAAATTTAGAATCCATAAAAATTCAAACCAATAACGAAAACATACTCGTATGAAAATTTCAAATATGTGCAATATAAGTTTGTTAAGAAAATCTAAAAAAAAAACCACACAACTCACAAATATGTAAAGCAATTGAAAAAATAGCAGCATCTTTGGCGGCTGTTTTTGTATGAGTTTTCGTTATTTCTTTTCTTTTTTGGTTTCGTTTGCATCATTGTGTGGCATTAAAATGTGCATCTTTATTTGCGCAATACATTTTGTATAAAACAGAAACATCATCAAGCAGCCTTAAAAAAAAGAAACTACAAGGTTTTAGTTTCCTTCTAAAGCCAATGTGCAGCAAAACTGTCTTGACCACTTCGCCAAAAAAAAAAAAACAAAATACACAACAGAAAACATTAATCCATCAATCTATCTGAACAGAAAGGAATGCCAGATGTTTTAAAGACAATTCTTTTTTCCACAGAAGTGTCACGTTACGCCACCAATCAATTTACATGTTGTTTTAATTTTTCCTCTTTTTCACTAAATTGCTCTTTACACTAAAATACAAACAATTTAAATAATATATAAATTATATATATATATATATATATATATATATATATATATATATATATATATATATATATACCCATATGCCATGGCGAAAGAACCACGTTTGGTCTTAAATCTCCCGAAAATATAAAGCAATGCTTCGTTTGCCCTTAGATCCATTGTGCTACGATTTAGTTATCCATTTTTTGGTTTCAAAACCCTCGGTCTGGCAAGTCTTTTAGCTATTTATTATCTGTCAACTGAAATGTCATTTAGGAATATGGCTCGTTTAACAACCGAAGATCGCGTACAAAAGTGGTGGTTCAAACGTAGCTACTTTTCGGTGTGATTATGGTCGTTATAATAGCCCTGCTGTGCAAGAAATAAGTAAGAAAAATTAAAAGAAATTAGAAGAGCCTGGAAGCGTTGCAGGTACCACATCTGCCTTCACACAATCTCAATGTGCGCATTGCTGAAATTATCGCTTCTGTAAAGCTGCCCACATGCTAGTGATTTGTTGTGCGTATGATTTGTTCGCGTACTATTGCTCCACACACGTCAAAAAGAAAACATAAATTGTGAAGCGGATGCTGCAATCGCAGCTTTAATAATTTTTTTTGTGTAAACATCAAAAATTAATTATTGTTAGTTCATATTTAATATATGAAGATTCAATAAACAAATAATGACAAAAAAAAAAAAAAAAAAAAAGAAGTTTACAATAGATACTATTTGACGTATCGGTTTATACTAAAGTAAGTGCCCGTTCACAGAGGTCAAGTTTGACTCGTCAAGTCTTGAGTTTTTAGGAGAGAGGGGAAAAGAAATGGCATCTCTCCTAAAAACTCAAGACTTGACGAGTCAAACATTTTTATGTGTGAACCGGCACTAAAGAAATTGTGAAATGTTCGCGCACAAGCCCACTAACACATCGAACAAATCACAAAAAAATTTTAATTATGTACTTGTGATTTGTGCGCGCACAGCCTCATTAACAAGTAACAAAATGTCTCGCACAAATCACTCGTGTATGGGCCGCTTTAGTGAAAGTGTAACGGGTAAAATCCGAATTTTTCGATTTTATGGCTCATGATTTTATCATCAATTTGAACTATCTAACGACTTGATTTGATCTGCAATTCAAGATTATAAACTGGGTGAAAGGTGGTCTCAAAAAGACGGTGCCACGAGAAACACAAATTCCACCGATTATGATTTTATTGCATGGAAAGTTTCCAGAGTGTGTAATTTCAAGTTTTGGCGACGTTAATTGGCCACCAAAAACATAAATTTTGACGGCGGTAGATTTTTTGTTTGGCTGCGGCAAAGACCATAAACTAAAATATATCGCCGGGATACCAAAAAAAAGCTCGCGTATACTACACATTTAAGCCATACAAAACATCTTAAAATAAGTCCATTTTTTTAAAGAAAATTTCTTTTTATACAAGACAACTAATGAAATCTGGCATCACTTACTTGCAACAAAGCATACAGATGCATGTACATTAGGGATATAACTTTTTAACAATTTTTTAAAATATCAAAATAGAGCATAAACAACTATAAGGGAACATTTATTTATTTTTTCGCTAAGGTCAAAAAAGATGACGCACCAACCGCGATGAAGTTTTAAAATGTTTAATTTTCTTTTTGGTTAAGAAAATTAATAATATGTTTATTTAAAACAAAAAATAGCTCAAGTATGAAATTTCATTAATATTTAGAGATGGTAAGAGATTTTTCCGCAAACTAAAACGTATCTTTAACCTTTTTTAACAAAAAAAAAAAAAAAAAAAAAAAAATAAAAAAGAATAAACAACACCGTATAACATTATCAATATTCAATATTGCATTGGTTTAGAAAAACCAACTGGTGCGTGAACTTTTTTGAGAAAAATTACAAAAGATTATGATTTTCGTGGTTACTATGTTATAATTGGTTATACTCCTAATGTACATATGTATACATCGAACATACTTGAGATACTTGCCAACGTATGAATACCAACATTATAAACAACATTATCATCAGTTTCGTCATTATGATCATTTACGTACCGCATTATGATGTTCTTAGGTCAGTTTCATTTTAAGCAATATTGTTTTTTTTTTTGTTTTTTTAACTGAAGCTGTAATAAAATGTTCTTCTTTTTTTGTGATCTTTTACTTGCTTGTTGTTTTGTGAGGAATTAAATTTTTCACATTTTCGTTATATTTTTTGTCTTTTTATTTTTGTCGGCTTTTTAATGTTGAACGTACTAAAGTTTTCTCTGCAAGAGCTTAACTTGATTGTATGGGAAGAATTTTATCTGCGTTTTGAAAATGCAGATCATAAAGTTTAAAAAAGAATTATTTAAATGTTTCAGGGATTTTATGAAGTAGCAAGTGCATTAATTGTTGCATAATGGAAATATTAAAATGAGATAAGAATTATTGGATAATGTTGCATTTAAGTGATTAAAAACTAAAAACTTATTTTTTTTTGACAATAGCGTGACGGCTCACTAAGCAATAGTATCCTAGACCATCAGCCTGTTGTATTGACGAAGACCAGAGTCTCTCGTTTAGGGAGACAAGCTCATTGGTAAGTAGCATGACGGCTGTATTAAAGGCAACACGATGGAAGAGACTTACCTTATTTCATAGAATATATCGAAGAGATAATAAGCGAGTCTATAGACGACAGTATTAACGAGACTATAGAGATACTTTAGAAAAGACGAAAATATAAGCAAGCCTATAGACGAGACTATAAAGAAGACTACCGACGAAAGTATAGACGATACTATATACTAGGCACTACACTATATATTTGACTATACACCAGACGACACACTATACAATCGAATTTATGCACACTAGGCTACGTTATTTCCTATAACTAGACTAGATTAAACACTTAACTACGCTTTTGGTTAGGTTCAATGTGCAGTCGACAGCCGACGGCTCACTGAGCAATAGTATCCTAGACCTTCAGCCTGTTGTATTGAAGAAGACCAGAGTCTCTCGCTTTGGTAGACAAGCTCATTTGAAAGTAGCATGACGGCTGTATTAAAGGCAACACGATGGAAGAGACTTATCTTATTTCATAGAATATATCGAAGAGATAATAAGCGAGACTATAAGACGAAATTATTTACGAGACTATAGAAGATACTTTAGAAAAGACGAAAATATAAGCAAGCATATAGACGAGACTATAAAGAAAACTACCGACGAAAGTATAGCGAGACTATATACTAAGCACTACACTATATATTTGACTATACACCAGACGACACACTATACAATCGAATTTATGTACACTAGGCTGCGTTATTTCCTATAACTAGACTAGATTAAACACTTAACTACGCTTTTGGTTAGGTTCAATGTGCAGTCGACAGCCGACGGCTCACTGAGCAATAGTATCCTAGACCTTCAGCCTGTTGTATTGAAGAAGACTAGCGTCTCTCGCTTTGGTAGACTAGCTCACTGCTAAGTAGCGTGACGGCTGACTGGGCAATAGTATCTCTGGCTTTGGTAGACTAGCTCACTGACAAGAAGCTTGACGGCCCACTGAGCAATATTATCCTAGACCTTCAGCCTGTTGTATTGCAGAATAGCAGAGTCTCTCGCTTTGGTAGACTAGCTCACTGCTAAGTAGCTTGTCAGGGCACCCATATTACTTAATTTCTAATATTTCATTCAAATGTAAAAAATAGTTGGAACCCCTGCACTAGATTGGACACATGGCAAATTTCACGTAAATATGAACATATTTCTGAAATCTCTCTTTTCTTGATAGAAATTTAAAATAACTTTGTATAAAAACCTCTTTAAATTTTTGCATAAAATTTGATTAAACTTTCTTTAGCTTTATTACTGTTTCCTTTATAAAATTCTTTATTTTTTTTTTGGTCAATTAATTATAGATGAAATGTTTTAGTTTTTAAGGCGTTTTTCTAAACAACTCTAATGTAAGACAAGCACTTGTAAATTTCGTATTAAGAAAAGAAAAAAAAAAGCTTTAAAAACATGAATTTGATTATGTGTTTTAAGAAACATTTGACAGCTAATGATTATTTCATATTTGACAGCAATTTATCAAACAATGAAATCAAAAAGTTGCCAGCAATCATAAAATAAAGATACATGCGATACATCAAACAAGATCTCATTTTGATTTAAATACCAGACAAATGCCGCTCTAAAAGGTTGTTTCAAATACTTTTTTGCGTTTTTTTTTTTTTTTTTGTTAAGTTTGAACAAGTGAATATTTAAATTTAAAATAAATGTTTTGCCAAAGGGCAAAAATAGTGAAACTAAATGTTGTTTTTTTGCTATTTGTTCGTGTTCAACCTGATTCCGAAACAACAAAATGATAAAAAAATAAACCATTTTTCTAATGTCCACCGAAAATATGACGAGCAAACAATGCATTATATAAAAGAGATCTCCTATAAAATATTCGAATTGTCAGAAACATAAAAGCAAGTTTGGCAAGTGTCTGTTTAAAAAGTAAAGTGTTTTCTAATGATTTTTTTTTAAACTTTTTTCTTTTCTTTTTATTTTTCTAATAATTTTTGGTAGTCTTCTAAGTGTTCGATGGCGGGGAGGGCATGTGGCGTTAATTGTGATTAATGACATGCATTATTGATCTTTTATATTTAAAAAAAAAAAAAAGAGTCAAGATTTTTCTATACATTTTTTAGCTACTAATTATTTTTCAAAACAGAACTTTACAAATGATAGATTTTATATTCATAATTTTTAAGTACGAGTTCCTGGCTTTTTATAAATCAGTTTCTTTTCTTAGCTTCTAATGAATATTTTTTCTATTTTTTAATAACAATTAAAATTTTAAGTTTAATAGGGCGTAGCAGCAGTTGCTATAAACAAAATGCCACTGAAATTCTTTCGTTTTCCTTATTTTTTTTTTTAAATTAACGGTTAAGTAAAAATTTTACAAAAAAAAAAAAAAAAAAAAAAAAAATAAACAAAGCCGCTTTACTTTTAAAGATGTAAAGCGGTTTCGGTACAGTGTGACACAAAATAATGACACCGGGTATTTAATATGGAAAAGGGAGAAGCCAGTTTACTATCGGGTGATCTTTTTGGCAACACTGGTTTAAACAGCTGACGCACGTTTCGTGTTTTGTTTCACTGTCAAACATCTGCAGTTTAGTCTATAATTTAACCATGAATCGTCTTACAAACGAACAACGTTTGCAAATTATTGAATTTTATTATCAAAATGCGTGCTCTGTTAAGAAAGTTAATCGCGCGCTTCTTGTGTTCAGCGACGAAGCTCATTTTTGGCTCAATGGGTACGTTAATTAACAGAATTGTCGATTTTGGAGTGAAGATCAGCTAGAAGCATTGCAAGAGCTACCAATGCATTCAGAAAATGTCACAGTTTTTGCGGTTTATGGGCTGGTGGCATCATTGGACAGTACTTCTTCAAAGATGATGCAAATCGTAACGTAACTGTGAATGGTGAGCGCTACCGTTAGATGATATCCGACTTATTTTTGCCCAAAATGCAAGAGCTTGACTTGCATGACATATGGTTTCAACAAGACGGTGCCACATGCCAAACAGCACGCTTAACAATGGACTTATTGAGAGGCGAGTTCGGTGAACATTTTATTTCACGTTCGGGAACGGTCAATTGGCCGCCTGGATCGTGCGATTTAACGCCTTTAGACTATTTTTGTGGGGCTATGTTAAAGCTCATGTCTATACACACATGCCCGCTTCAATTGACGCATTGGAAGACAACATTGAAGCATTTATTCATGAGATACCGGCCGAAATGTTGGAAACAATATGCCAAAATTGGACTAAGCGGATGGACCATTTGAGACGCAGTCAACGGTCAACATTTGCATGAAATAATCTTCAAACTTTAAATTATATGGACCGTACTATCGATTCAAATAAAGATTTCATGCATTTTTCTGAATTTGATGTGTTTTTTTTAAACTTTCCTATAGCTCTTAAAAAATCATCCGATAAAAAGAAGTAAAGCATTCACGCTTATTGTGCTTGGCGTATTTAAAATACGCCTACGTCCGTTTGCTAATAGATTAAAGGAAATAAGTTCATGTTCTCTTTAATCTATTACCAAACAGTCGTAGGCGTATTTTAAAAACGCCAAACACGATTAGAGTGATTATTATATTTACAAAAATTTGATGAAAACTTTTCACTAAATTAGACTTAATTCACTTGATTAAACGTTTAATGCACTTGATTAAATTTTTAATTAAAACTGATTTTATTTTTGATTAATGCTTTAATTGGTGAACAATTTTGGAGAACTTTTACTGTGTAGATCATTCAACAAATTGCTTAGATAAGTCTGTGTTCATACGGCTCATGTCTTATTGACATGATTGCTACTTTATAGGCGAGAGGCACGAGGGGAGAAGAAACGAGTACACAGATGCATGTACTGTCTTTACGTTTTGCTTTCTTATCCGTTGTTTAATTTTGTTTTTGTTTCAATAACAAATAAAACAAAATAAAAAACATGTCGTCCACATGACATGATTCATTTGAACGCCAATTCATGTTCAAAGAAGAAAAAGGAAGAATCTTGTCAATACGACATGAGCCGTATGAACTCAGACTAAGAGAAAAAATCCCATTTTCGCCCACAAATCTTCAATTTTACCCATAAACCTTAATTTTTTGTCTTATTACTTTTAATGATCTTTATTTTCTTTCGGTAAATAATAATGCCTGAGCTATAGACAAATATTTTCTTCTATTTTCCCTAAATATTGTATTAAAGTGGCACAGAAAAGTCTAAATACTTCCTTATTTTTTATTTAATTATTTGTAAGCTTCTTATCATACCCAGAAGTGGGAGGAAGGGGTATAACGACTTTTCTGCTCCACTGTATGTGTGTTGCCGAACCCTGGACGGATTAATGGAAGGAGTTTGTGGTCATATAGTGGAAATTCCGTGGGAAAAGTATCAAAACCCAATTTATGTTTTAAAAATACCAGTGCTTGACTATTTGAGGGGGAGTCTAGACATTTCTGAAAGATCGTTATCTTATTAATTTTTGGTCTTTTTTTTGAGATCCCTTAATTCTAAACTCAAACTGGGCACTTTCTATTGCCTACTATTTAAAGCCGTTCTTAAGTCTTAATCTATCTGACATCGTTTATTAATCTACTGTCCCATTAATATGTTGTCACCCTGTCCTTAAGCCCTGATAAAGTATTTTCATTCATTTATTTTTATTAAGGGGAATATACAAAACAATTCAATTTTGCTTAAGGGTTTTCTTTGTGAAAAAGCCATATTTGTTACAGATTTTTCTTTAAAAGAAATCATTAAACAGGTGCTTTCTATATGTTAATGTCGGGAAATACTACCTTTTTGAAAAAGGTTTTTTCATAAAACATCGATTAGTTAAGAGAAAAAAAAAGAAAAATATTTGTATTTTAATGACTTAAAGCCTAAAGGCCCCATGAGCTAAATAAAAAGTTTTGAAAAATTTTCTAAAAGTACACAGAAGTGGTAATGTCGCGTGCTATAGTGTTAGTTTATACGAACTAAAATCAATTGAACCAAAATGAATTAAGCAGCTGTATGATCGAAGAATATAGAAAAATAAAACTATTTAACCCTTGATGGTAACTGTTCGATGAAGCTCTTTTATTCTTTATCATATAACTTTTTTAAGGGTTGTAAAATAATGCTCTTTTTTCAACAACGCTAGCTGATAACGAAAGCTCTAAGAATTTTTTTTTATATTTTGAAAACACAAGAAAAGAGTTACAATTCGTATCGAAAATGGAGAGAGAAAAATTAGTTCAATTTTTTAATGCTTCATTTTACTTTATTGCTTCTAAGTAAAATACTTAACTTAAAATATTTTTAAAAATCTTTCCGCTAGATTTTTTTCAAATAGTGCGTTGATACGACGAAGAGTACTTTTTAATTTACTAAAATGAAGATTAACCTTCCAGGGTTAAAGAAACAAATTAAGAAAATATAAAATATTATGTCCTTTATTTATTTAATATTAATTTAGTACAAATAAAAAGGGTGCCCCGGTAGGCTAGTTGGTAGTGAGCTAGTCTATCAGTGCGAGGGTTGCGGGTTCGATTCCCGCCAGAGACACTGGTCTGTTTCACTATAACGAGCTGATGGTCTACGTTACTTCTGCTCGGTGAATTAAGTTAGAATATAATTTTTAATTGTGTTTGCAACTCTTATTAAATTAAATTAATTAATACAAATAAAAAAAAATCATAAAATATTACATTGAACAAAATCATTTATGACAAATATAGGTCGACTACAAACTCTCTTCATCTATTACGATCTTTGGTCTTCGTTTGCCTTGTGGATTCAATTCAAGCGATGTGCATGTTTTATCATGCACTGATTTTCTCGAAACATGTCAAATTGCATAATTTCTACTTTGGCTCTTTTTCTCTTGGCTTGCAATTAAAGTTGTTCAATTGAAATTGTATTTGACTAGACAATTTTCATGTTTTGCCGCAGACATTTATTTACAAAAGCTTAAAATATTTTTGTTTGTTTGTTTGTGAGTAGGAACAAAAGTAATGGAACCATACAACAAAGCTGTTATAACACTCTACAGCCAAAGAGTCTTACAGCAGCTTGGTCCCCGATATCGATGGACAACTTAAGCGAGCGACAACAAGGCACTGACTATAGTTCGAATAAGCGCCCTACTTACTATCGACTTGTCGGTCGCCAGGTTCTGCATTTCTAACGCAATTCATTTATTTCTTGCCAAATTACTTTATTGCCACATCAACTGTTTCACAAATTTTTAAATTTGTGGTCGCATAATATTTCGTAGTTGTTCGCAAATTTGTAGGCAAGCTATATCGCTCGCAGGTGTTGTCGATTGATTTTTCGTGCTGAAATATTTAAGTGGGGCACAAATTGGCTGTTTGTTATTGAAAATACAAGCGAGCGATAGCGGTCGACATGGTGGACCAGGCTGTTGGTTTTCTTGCTCTCTAAAAATACTTTTGTTAAATCAAATTTTGTAAATTTATTTATTGATTCCCCATTAATCAAAAGAGGTGGGCATAATCTGCGTCTTCCTGTGTAGTTAATTCTCAATATTTTTGTTAAAAACGGTGAGCTTTCAGATATAAATCATCAGCAGAATCGATATCATTGAGACGTGTTAAAATGTACAACAAATACCATTTGGAGCAGTTTTGTTAAAAAAAAGAATTAAGCGAGATTAGAAAAAATTTTGGAGAAAGTATGCAGCACTGTCTTACTCCAGCAGATGGTGAAAAAGGTGCACTGATTTGACCTTTATTAAGTCATCGCTATAAAGTTACTTTATCCAAAAATATATTCGGCCTTATTATGAGTGTCGTTTTTTTTTCGACAAGTGTCGTAGTCGTTGTCGTTTTTAGTTTTGTTAGGTATCATCTAAAATTTACGACACAACATTTTGTAACAGAGTGCAAAATAACAGACTGTTTCATAATTCGCCCGATTTTAAATATTTATGAATCACCTGGTTATGACAACTTTCAAAAACAGCTGTTCGGCGGTATAAAAAAGATTTATTTGACTTCAAAAATAATTTAAAAGAAATTTATTTTGAAAAAAAAAAACAGTAGAATTTTACAAAAACAAAATGTTAAGTGTTGCTGCATTTTCCTCTTCTGAAGATGAAGATGAATATACCACTACCGAGATAAATGCTATTCGGCGACAATTACGGGAACAGTCCAACATATTTTCCATGCCAAATTCCAAGTATGTAAAAAATAAGGAAATAAAATAGAAATGCGCAATTTTTTTTTTTAAGATTTGTAAGTTGCTTTAGATTGAACAAGGAGGGTTTTAAATATGGTCTGGACAAAATTGCTCCTAAACTTAAAGAACCAACAAGGTCAACATGTTTGCCACATATGTTGAAGCTTGCAGCAACAATGCGGATACTCGCTGAGGGTAGTTACCAGAAAGGTGCTGGTAATGACTACAACATTAGTATGTGTCAGTCTTCCGTTAACAATGCATAACAAGAGTGCATAGATGTCATGTACAACGTACGTCACAATTGAATTCATTTGTAACAAATTCGAGGCATCTTCTTCTGTTGGGGGTAACACGTATTGTTTGAACGAACCACCGGTTGCACGACATTCGGCCTTATTGGGAACTAACCTTTTTATTTAAAATTTTTAGTCTGCCCAAACCTTCATCCATCCTTCCGCATTGCGTGTTGTGGTCCTTAAATGTTCAGTTCTTCACCAATTTTGTTCCACGTCTCCTTAACGTTTGTTTTATTAATGCCACTACTAAATCCTTTGGCCAAGCATGGATTTTACTCCAACAGTGACACCATTCGACTAAATTGCTTGATGCTTGTAATTTTAGCTCTAAAAATTATTAAATCGTAAATAAGAAAGTTAAATTTATCCTTACTAAATAGTTTTTAAGTGTTATAACACTTACTTTTTAAATACAAGATGGCGCAAAAATAACCTTCCGATGTTTTTTGGCTGTAATTTAAAAAAAAAAAAATGAAAAACTTTGATTCTTCTTGTGGATTATTTTTATTTAGTCTTTTAATTTTTTTTAACATCAAGTCGAGAATATGATGTCATGTAAATGGCCGCCCCCACAGTTGATTGTCATTTGAGCCCTTTTTATGGCATTTTCCATCACTTTGGCTAAAACTTCCGGCCATAGGTCCTCACATTCTTGACGGATATTGTCTTTAAGAGCTGCAAGAGTCTAAGGCTTGTTGACATAAACCCGCGACTTCAAAAAGCCCCACAAAAAGAAGTCTGGAGCGGTCAAATCAGGCGATCTTGCTGGCCAATGCAAATCGCCAAAACGGGAGATTAGGCGCCCGGGAAATGCATCCTTCAGCATATCGGTCGTGGCACGTGCAGTGTGTGCCGTTGCACCGTCCTGTTGGAACAACATGTTTTCCAATCCCAATTCATCAAGCTGCGGCAAAAAGAACTCGTTGATCATTGCTCTGTAGCGCTCACCATTCACAGTAACCGTTTGGCCCGCGACGTCTTCGAAGAAAAAAGGTTCGATGACTCCTCCAGCGAAAACAGCACACCATACAGTGACTTTGAGCGGGTGTAATGGCTCTTCGTGGGTTACACGCAGATTTTTAGTGCCCCAGAAGCGTAAATTTTGCTTATTTACGTACCCGCTAAGATGGAAATGGGCCTCATCACTCATGATTATTTTTGATGAAAAATCATCTTCCTGTTGGTGGTGATTAAGGATGGCTTGAGCGTATGTTAGACGCGATTGGCGGTCAGCAGCTAACAGCTGATGCACCGTCTGGACTTTGTTGGAACCATCTTCAAATCTTGTACCAAAATTCGCTGTAAAGACCGTCGACTGATACCCATTTGCGTGGCACGTCGTCTGGTCGATGTCGACGGCGCTTCCATGACATCCTCGGCTACAGCAGCAATATTCTCTGCAGAACGGCTACTCCGGGGTCTGCCACGCCTGGCAGCATCTCGTGTTGTGCCAGTCTCTTCGAGGCGAGCGGCTAAACGTCGCAGTGTTTCACCAGTAGGCGTTGGACGGCTAGGAAATCTGCGACGAAATTCACGTTGTGCCAAAGTCACCGACCGATTATTGGTCAAATAAATAGTCACCAATATTCCGCGTTCTGGAGCAGTGTAGCATAACATTGTTTATTAACGTGTATTTCGCATGTGTTTACTACACAAATGTCAAAACAGAACTGACATTAGGGGCCAGTCTTGTATATCCATTTTAATAATTTTTTTTGATTATTTTTTCTTACTGTCGTTAACAAAAACTTCAACGACAACTTTTGACAATTAAATACGACACTCATGGTACCGAAATTTGTAATAGAATTGAAAACAGTGTTGTATTTTTGTCGTTTTTGACATTCATAATACGGATTAAAAAAAAAACGCCTTTTGAATGACACGACAGCGACACTCAGAATAAGGCCGATTATTTTATTGAAGATTCCTATTAGGATGTATACAATAAGCATACTCCAAGGCAAAATTGAAATCTAAAAGCAGGATACAATGATGTAAATTCGCCTTGAGTAGGACTAATACGAAAAAGTTTTATAAACTGAAATTTGACTGAAAGAAGCACATTTGAAAAAATTTTCTATATAAAAAATATATTCTTTTGTGTTTATTAAATCTTATGAATAAAAGCTACCATAAAATCACAGCTTTTGGTCTATATTGTCTAGATGAAACTAATAATTATCAAACTTCATGAAATGATTAATGATCTCCAGATGATGAAAAATATTATAAGAATTAAACATTATTTTAGAGAAAAAAAAACTCAAGCAAAACTAACGTAATTTTTCAAGCCTTTTGGCAAAAAGATAATGCTTTATTTTACTTTTAAGAATAAACAGTGGCTGGTGTTTCAAAAAAATATTAAAAATAACTACCAGACTCTAAATGAGGTTAATAAACTTTTTTAATAACTTTTTGGAAAATTCAATAATCCGTTTTTTATAAAGAGATTTTTAATTAATTAAAAATAACTTTTTTTTAAAGCTTAAGAACATCTACTTGACTACCTAAAGGGTATTTTAATAAGCGTTTACTATCTAAAAATTTAAAATAAAGAACAACTGTATGGGGTTAGCAACAAAGTTTTGTATACATTTGAAAGGCCTAACGATGTTATTATGATTGGAATATAACATTGTACAAATGACTGCTGACACATCGTAGAATAAGGGCGCATTCCAAATGTCCAGCTTGCCATGACTCTAGGCCAAACTATAATATGCACAATCTGGCTTAAGCAACTGTGCGAATTAACATCATATCGCAATGGTTCTTCCTCTAAAGAGAGTCAACTTGAAATTTTTCAGTTTTCACTTTCTCCAAGAAATCGAAGTACAGTGGTCATATCTACCCATTGTAAAAATCTCACATTAATAAATCTACTCTTTCGCAAAAAAAAAAAAAAAAAAAAAAAAAAAAAACAGATATAAAAGTAGCCTATCGACAATATGTCATAGTTGTAAGTTCTTTTCACATTTATTATAAAATTATAATACTAAGGCCCGTTTTAACAACTTACCGGTAGCTTAAGGTAGGGTTTGATCGGCCGTATAAAAAGTGTTCCATTATTACAACTTTACTTTAACCTACCAGGAAGGATGAACCTTAATTTACTTTATCGCTCACTTAAGGTAAAAGTAAAGTTTTAATAATGAAACACTTTTTATAAGGCTGGTTAAAGTCTACTTTAAGCTATCGGTAAGTTGTGAAAACGGGCCTTATTGTATTGTAATTTTTTTTAAATAAAGAACAACTAACTAAATAGAGTCAACTAAAGAGAAATATTTTGAGTTGTACCCAAATGTTAGCTGAATTCATATCAGTTTTATTTCAACTAAAGAGAAATATTTTAAGTTATGCTCGAGTTTATGTCATAATCGTTTACAGCATTATCAATTAAACTGGCACAGCTTGAAATGACACCACTTTATAAATGAACAAATTTAACATAAAGGGGAACAACTCAAAAAACTTTTATTTTTCTATAATCCCTGAAAAAATTACAAAAACAACTACCGTTGTATACTTCTTACTCGTATTTATTTACAATGCTTGAGTTATTTCTAACTTTAATTGTTAATATTTAACTTTAATTGTTAATATTTAACAGTAATTGTTAAAGTATTTAACAGTAATCGGAAAACATTGGACAATATGTTGATAAATTTTGTCCAAAAATCAATAAATTTGTATGTTGATGTAACCATTCATCAAGCAATAAGCCTTATCGCTAAAGATGACTTTTTAAAAAAAATTAAGGTAAACTTAAAATTTTCATAAATTTAATCATTTGAAAGTGTTGTTAGAGGCGATCTATACGTCCTTGATGATTTGGGAAAACAAACTTGGGAAATGATAGCCAATGTTCAAGTTTTAGCTTCCATAAAATGACCGCTATCATCTGTCAAGGCCCGCTTGTCCCTACTGAAAGACCCTTTACATAATTTGAAATGAACCTTATTAAAATTCAGATTAACACATTGTAAGAAATCTTTTAGCTTTTAAGTAGTACGAGTGTTTAAAACACGTCTACTTTCAAAATTGATATTTATTTATAAGATCATGATATTAAAAAAAAAACGTCTAAACTATTAGTAAGTGCAAAACAAAATGTTTAATAGATAATAAAAAGTAATAACAATAAACAATTGTTAATTGATTGTTCATCACAAGAAAAAAAAAAAAAATATTGTTTTGGTGGATTATAGAGATGAGATTGACTCAAGCAGGAGATGAAAAAAATATAATAATCAGAAAGTTTAGGCACACTAGCTGGGAAATATACAACTTGGTAAAAACAAATTATCTCACAAGTTTCTTCTAAAATAAGACAAAAGAAATCCAAAAAAATATATTTAATTTTTCTATTTTTGGTCCAAATTTAATCTCAATACCAACATAATATTTAAGATAATCAACCAAGACTCTATTGCGGAAAGATCCATACAAGCATCCTATGTGAAATTAAGAACCGGTTCTCATCATTTTCAATAGGCTTGCTCCATATGACATCTTAAAAATATGTATCAAATCTTATCAAATGATCTTCAAAATTATGAACTGTACACAGAAAAAAATTTTTCACCAGTAAAAGTATTAATCAAAAATAAAATCAAAGTTATTTTTGGGAACACAAACTTTATTATTAATAAAATTTCTGTATGACGTGCTTAGTTCCCATTTTTTACATATTTGATAAATACACTGAGATTTATTGTTGAGGGAAAGCTAGCTTCTATGCGCATTTCACTGGTTGCATAGGCCAGCTCATCAGGAAACCTTTTCCAAAGATTTTAGAAAAGCCAAAAGACTTATTCGCTTTTAGAGTTTTATTTGTTTAATATTTTTGGCTTTTCTAAAATCTTTGGAAAAGGTTTCTTGATGAGCTGGCCTAAGCAACCAGTGAAATGCGCATAGAAGCTAGCTTTCCCTCAACAATAAATCTCAGTGTATTTATCAAATACGGAAAAATGGTAACTAAGCACGTCATACAGAAATCTTATTAACAAAAATAAAATAATTTTTAATTAAACGTTTAATCAAGTGAATTAAACGTTTAATCATGTGAATTACACGTTTAGTCAAGTGAATTAAACTTTTAATTGATATTATTAATTTGTTTACTGGTTTTTATTGTCAATTAAACGTTTAATACACTTGATTAAAAGTTTAATTTAATTGATTAAACGTTTAATTCACTTGATTAAATTTTTAATTTAAGCTGATTTTATATTTGCTTAATGCTTTTACTGGTGCAAAATTTTTTACTGTGTAGTTTGCACACAAGTTTAACATAGACAGACAATTAGTCAACCAGACGTATGGACATCGTTAGGTTGACCCTGCTGCATAACACCCTCTCCACTGTTGTTAGTGGATATAACGCGAGTGCGCAATTTTATGGCAGGTATTTTATTCGTTACGTTTTGTTCGTATCAAAATAAATTTGAGGGTGGGCTTTTACATGGGACCTCTGGTAAATTTTTAAACCGAGTATTTTGGTAAATTGATTTCTTGTCCTTAAAAACTAGATAAGGTTAAGTTCAACGGGCTGCCGAAAGAAGTACGGCTCACTTGGCTCCTTATAGCGGTCCCTTTGTGTTACCCTAAGCCAGTGAGCAGCGTCATGATTGTTTTTACCAGATTTCTCTCCAGACATCTAACAATTAGCCTCCTACAATAGATAGAACATCCAAGTATGTCAATTCTGATCTCCCCAAATGCCGCATCCAAATATCTTCGAGACCGTAACATTGTCAGATTATACAAAGTATATGCTCCGTTGCTAACTGTTGCGACATGCACGAAAGTGTGAGGAAGTTTATCAGTCAAGGAAAAGTGCTATCGCCGCATTATTCCTTATTGTCCTTTACAATATTATGGCAAGGATAGCGCATTTAAATAGATGCATCAGATGGGGCTTTCAGAGCCAATTGAAAGACTTAGATTACGCGGATGTCATTTGCATACTAGCCCACACATTGAACGACATGCAAGACGAAATATATATGATGGCAACTTGGGTGGGACTAAAAATTAACGACCCAAAAACAAAGTCAAAGCAGACGATCGCACTGAACTGTCAACCTTTTGTACTTTTCGACCGAACTCTTGCAGACGCTAGATCCTATACATACTTGGGCTGTGTAATTTCAACATGTGGCTCCTCCTAAGATATGAAGAACAGATTGGGAAGGGCAAAGCACGTGTGTTTCTTGCTCAGTTTGGTATGGAACTCCACGCCAAATACGAATTTTCAACAGCAATTTCAAGTCTGTACTTTTATATGGAGACGAATCGTCGAACGCCGCTCACAAGGATACCAATACTAAGTAAACGTTTGTCAACTTTTGCCTACGTAGGATATTAAGAATATTTTGGCCTATGCGTATTAGCAATGAGGAGCCGTTGACGGTTTCTAAGCAAAAGCCTATTGAAACCGAAATCCAAATACGTAAATGATACTCGATATATCATACCCTACAGAATCCACCAGATGACATCACCACTACTGCCTTAAACTGAAAACCTCAAGGCGAGAGAAGTGCTGTTATACCTGCACTTAAGTACATAGAGAAGGCAGCTCGGAAAGGAATTGAACCTACCGGACGTAGCTGGGCTGAAATATAATGATTGCCTAATAATAGAGTTACTTGAAATGAGTTTTTGAAACTCCTCGGTTCCTTGTAGGAATTTCAGGAATCTATATATATATAATTGCATTACTAATGAGTTCCTCTTTTTTTGTATACCCAATCCATGTCTATTTGAAGCCCACTGATGCGCTAGAAAGCTGAAAATTGGCCTGGCTATAGTAAAACACCTAGGCCAAATCCTAACGTAGCCGGATTTTTGATTTTTGGCCTGTGGGCGAAGAAATTTTCTTTCGGTCTGGCAGGGAATATAAAATATAAGGCTCTCGGAAGGAAGCGTCTTTTCAACAGACGACTAAAGGTTAATGGATAGAAAATTACTCAAGGACCTTGAATGTGTCTACACATTATGAGGTCTTAGATAAATATCTCTTGGTAATCAAAGCTGAATAACAAACTTGATATTTTCTTATTCAGCACTCGTGGTTGTGGAATATATAAAAAGTGGATACAATTTCATTATAAATCAAAAGTTATTTTTAATTGAAATTATATTTTGTCTACAAATTCAAAAGAACACAGCTGTAAATATTGAAAGGGCCGCAAGGGGCAGGTCTTTTTGAAGGCCTCTATACTCCTCTTCTAAAAGATTCGCTTCGTATTATATCCTGCTTTCAAAAGTATGCCTTCTAGAAGGTAAAAATTTCTTTTCTAAAAAACTTCCAAAATATTCAGTGCACATTCGTTACTTACTTCGTTAAGAAATGAGCAAAGTAGATGTTTGGAAAGTGAACGATGTTGTTAAAAAAAAGAGTGTGGAAGGTCTGGCTCCCAATGACAACCTGTTTAAAAAATAAATAAGTATGGAATGCGGCGTGGAGCGCTTGTTTTTTGATAAATAAGGCCCCATTTGGCATTTTAACTCATTCTTGTTACCGCTGGCAATGTACCAATTTTGGGTCTTGTGTGAGTTCAAGTTCTTCCTCTCCTTCAGAACCCTTCTTCCCAAAATTTCATCGCCAATGTAAACAGCTTTAAGAATTTAGTAAAAAAAACAACCTGACAACTGAAGCACTTGTTGCAAAATAAAAAATATTTGCTCTTTTTTTATAACAAAAGTTTTATATAAAAAAGATCTAAAAAAAAAAAAATATGGAAGGCACGCACACTATTATTATTTAATAATAGAGTGCTTAACCACTTTCAGCCCGCCTTAAATTTAAACTTAGTTTTCAGCTTAAAAAAGGCAGCCAGCAACAAACCCATAAAAAAGGAAAGAAAGCTAAAACACTAAAAATGATTGCCACCCCATTAAAATGTGAAACGTTCAATTTGTGATTTATACTGTCTGTCTCGCTGGCTGACTGGCTGGATGTCTGTTTTGTCTTGCTATAAGAATGTTGCAAAACTTGGCAGCTAAACAACGCTTACATTCAATCATTCAAAACTTAAAAAAAAAAAAATGTTTTCTTTTCACTACTTTTTTTTTCTTTGCTGATTTTCTTTATTGTGGTTCATTCATTTATTTGATAGACATACACAAGTTGTAATAAAATTGAACAAAATAGATAGACAAGTGTTTTTAGTTTTATGTTTTTTTTTTTGTTGTACTTTATAAAATTTTCTTTAAAGGATTGATTGTTGTATTAAGTAATATTAAGCGCACAATTTGTGCTGTTTTGAAAAGCTTGTTGAGTTCTTAAGGTAATTGCTGCTGTCAATAAAACTCCCCCTATTACATGGTCTTTTTCTAGACCCATGTCTCTTGTGGCTGTGTTCTCTGTGGCCAGACCAAAGGTGCTAATGTGCTAAAGTTTTAAATTGTCAGATTACATGTTCAATAACTGCAAAGAAAAGCAAAAAAAAAAAAAAAAAAAATATTTATTCTTGGTTTTCTTTTCCAGTTTCCAGATGATATTGCAGACTTTTTGTTATGGAAGGGAGGGGATAATAAAAAATTAAGTTATTGATGTTTTAATAGCATATATTTAGAGGAAATGTTATGATTTTTAAGTATGTACTTATGAATTGTGATGTAAGTTGTGGTTGAGGTTTAATGGGAATGAAGTGGTTTGTGTAGAAAAACTAGTAAAAAGTGTTAAAAAATTTTTGTTTTTCTTTTGTGTAGAAAAATTAATTTTATAACTTAACAATGCTGGATTAACAACACGTGACGTAGTTTGTACATATGGTTCGTGTCTTTAATAACTTATACGGAATTTTGAAGCATAAACATCTGTATTTGCATTTAGTCGATGTCGTTTTTTGTGCCAACAAAGCCTAGTTTGCAGGAAGTTTTGCTTAGACTTTTAAATTGAAAAAAGTGCAGTTATAGCAAATCAATCCCTCACCAAAGCTTGTCCTGAAATTTTTTCATTTGCTAAATTTGTGCGAGAAACGGTTTGTATGTTCTTATTTATACACAGAAAATTGCTATCAAACTCAACTCAACTCAAGGACTTACAAAATCATTAAGGGACACTGTTCTAGCAAACTCAAAATTTTAGCAGGCAGCGGGAATTGGCTACAACACCAGTTGAGGCCAACATACGTTAGAAGACAATTTTTTATTTCCGAAAAGCTGCTTTAAAGCCATAGAAACATCCAATTTTTTCATCAGATCATTGCTGGCGAATAAAACTGTGGATCCATTGCGTTAAGGTGAAGTGCAAGAAATCGTTTTAAATATTGTGCCCCGGTAGGCTAGCTTGTAGTGAGCTAGTCTATCAACCCCGGGGTTGCGGGTTCGATTCCCGCCAGAGACTTTGGTTTCTTTCCTGCAGACAAGCGTCAAGCTTCGCGGGGATTAGCATAGGGAATTAAAAAAAAAACTAGCTAAATCTACGCTAAAACCCCGGGGTTGCGGGTTCGATTCCCGCCAGAGACTCTGGTTTCTTTCCTACAGACAAGCGTCAAGCTTCGCGGGGATTAGCATAGGGAATTAAAAAAAAAAAAAAAAACTAGCTAAATCTACGCTAAAAATGGAATCCATGAACTCAAGACTATGATTTTTATTTGGTGGAGTCGAATGGGACACATCTGTTATGAAAAAATGTAGTTGTAGTCCGTTAACTTTTCACCAAGGCTTGTCCTGAATATCTTTCATTGACTTCAATGTGGGAGAATACCTTGTATGTGGTTTATTTTTTGATGCAGAAGACAAAAACCACTCAGATCAGCCAAGAGAGTTAAATTTACGAGTCACAGTAATCATAATTGCATCCACCACAATTTTGAGAAGAAGAGGAGACACATGAGAAGACATTGTCTTTGACCCGTACGTCCGGTTTACATGACGATTTAGTAGGATTTATCGAAAACTGCTTTAATTAGGTCGATTATATTTCTAGATACATCTTAACATTGTAGTGATGTCAATATTGCGTTGTTTGAAATGGGGTGTCAACGGTGCCTTTTGAAAGTTGTTTAAGGTTTGGTAAACAGGCGTGTTTATATGGTCCACAAGTGATTGTTTGGTCTGAAGCTAATATTAATAAATGTATGGATGTACAGATATTTATAACAAATTAATCAAAATTTAAAAAAATAGAATCTGGGAACTTATTTCTCATGGTGAGTAACATTTATTTCCTTCAATATTTTCCAGGAATAAGACTATTAAAGTATAAAAGCTTTTAAAATTGTTTGAAAAATTGACTTAGAATGCACATTCGAATTAATATGAAAATTCACAAAAGTTTAAACAAATTTAAAACATTTTTCGAAGAATTAAAAAGGTCATATTAATGTGTCATAAAGTTAACTTCTACTTTGAGCAGGTTATTACTTGAAAATACCAACAAAATTTTTCGATAATCTAGTTGTGGACCTCCAGTCGGCATTTTATGATCAATATTAAACTCTTTTTTACTATTTTCTCCCCAACTGTGCCATTAAGTCGATGCGTTTCTTAAGTCTCTTATTTTCAGTAAAACGTTTGTTGCCTAAGTCTTTTGTTTATTTGTTCATTCGCCTGCTTTTCTACTCTCGTCTACACCCTAATTATTTATCTGAAGTAAAAACTAATTGTGAATTTTTTCCACACATACCGAATAGTCTAGTTTTAACGCCTCTTCATTTAACTGTATAAATAATTAAGTGCTTTTTTTTTTGTTTGAATTTTATATTTGATTTCTAATTTTATTTTGTAAGCAACAGCAAAAAAAATATCACGGAACACCTTTTTAATAACAAGCCTTTATTTATTTCATTGAGTTTGTCTATTTAAAATAAAATCTAGGTGAGTTTTTTTCCAATTTAGGAAAATATCAACTAAAAAATAAAATTTTTTTTTTTTCGAAAATAAAATTAAAGTCAAACATCTTTTTCTTACTTAAATCATGGGTGTTGCCTGTTAAGAAAATAATGTGTAAGAAACAAACTTCAAAATGTGCCACTTAAATTGCTCCCGTTGTCACACTATTGAGCAGACAAAAACGTCGGCATTTGCATGCAAATTTCCATCACAGCAAATCACTGCAATCGTTTGAAAATCTAAAAGAGCTTGAAAAAAAAATTGAAGAAGAAACTGTTTTAAAGTATAACAACGAAATGAATGGTGGTGGTTCCTTTTGATGAATAACAGCAACAGAACAATGTATCAAGTGACGAACACAAGCAACAATTTGAAAAATGAAAATTTATGGAAACTGTGGAAATGTTGGAGAAAAAAAAATTTCCTACAAACAAGACCTAAAGACAACGTACAGTGGAGAATAAAGGAAAATGATGCAGTAAAATGTAAAAATTGGTTAATTCCGAAAGCATATCTCCACCTACAGTTTTGAAAATTAAAGAGTTCCTAAAAGAGTTTTTAAATTTTCTTAAATGGATTTTTTTAACGAATTACGTTTTAAATAAACTGCCAGTATTCTCTTTAAAATTTAAAATTCGTTTACACGCTTTCTTTGCGCTTCTGCCCCACTGTGCCACAATTGAGACTAGCTGCTTGCTTGGAAGCAGCGAAAAGCTTTAGCATAAGCGTTTGTGTCTTTCACGTTAATGGGCACGTCAAGAGCTCATGTCACACTCTAACTATATTTTGTCACCAACAAACAGCAACTCAGACACACACACACACACACAAACCTCAAGCAAAACAGACAGATGGACAGACACGCAGAGACAGAAAAATCAAAGCAAACACTAAAGAACATCAGCCTGCTAAAGTAACTACTCCACAACGACAAGGTATTTATGCGCAAAACTGCTTGAGCGCATTTGCAAAATGTCAATCTCATTCTACATTTTTCTGAATAAGCTCATCAGCAGCAACAACAACCAACAGCAGCAATGGCAACAACTGTGCAACTTATTGCAGATTTATATGTTGTATATAGTTTATATTTGCTACTTAAGTTGGTATAATTTTCACGCCATTCTTCTCACTCACTTGTAAAGCTCACTTACATTTTAAATTGAAATAGAAAAATCGCATCAATCGCAATGCAACATGAATAAAAACCAAAACAAACAAACAATCAAGCTGAAAGACATTCAGCCAACTATTTTAAACTCGTAGTCGTTGTTGTATTTGCAAAAATGTTGAAAGTATTTGCAATTACTTGAAGATTGATTGAAATAGATTTCAGATTGATTAGTGTCAGTTTGAATAGTTATGGTAGACTGGAAGCAAAGCAAAACACCTTTAATACTATTTAAAAAAATAAAACAGAAAACACTAACAGCAATTGCAGCTAAAAATTGTTTTCGAAAAAAAAAAAATTTACAATTTCAGTTTATTAGGAAAAATGTTTATGCAATTTTTGTTTAAATAAATGCCAATAAAATTAAATTTAAGAAACCATTTTTTCCTTTGGCTTTTTATAATTTTTTAAAAATAAAAAAAAAAATAAAAAAATGGTGGGAAAAACTTTTAAGCTTGAAACACAACTGGGACGAACGACGAATTTTTGGCTGTGAATATTCGTCGTCAAATATAAAACATATTTGTATGTATCAAGACTGGGCTCTCAGGGAACATAGGAACCTGGTTATCGCTTCTGGGAATGCGTCAGGCAAAGCAACTGATCTTTCCCGGAACTACAATAGGGACAAAAGGTCTCAATAGACAGGAACTACGACCGTTGACAGCTTATCTTACGGATCAATACACAGTCAAGTACTTTTCTGATGGGATTGGCAGAAGACCAGGAATGCTGGCTATGTCTTGATGAAGACGGGTTCACTGAGCATATGCTATGTGACAGTCCAGCGCTGGCATGCGCCAGAACTTAACATTTAGGGCACAACACAATTAATGCGTTCATAGTCAGTGCAACACAAGCAAAATACCTAATTAAATGCCTCTGGGAAGCAGAGGGTCTTTTGGCCAACCAAAGGGGAGTATAAATCTCCGGAAATTGTAGCAATAGACCTGAATTAAAAATTAAAAAAAAAAAATATGAAAATACACTCATCATATCGTCAGCCGAAAGTTGTCATACGCGGCGAACTCTGCAAAAGATTTATTTATATTTCCTAAGAAAAAATTAGTACACGGATAGAAAAATGCCCGACGAAGCCCTAAAATCAGAATTGTGACATCAATGTTGTTACAAATGGCATCAATGATGCAAAACGTGACAACAATCCAATGACGAACGTCATCATTAAATTTTGTCACATTTTATGTGCCATCTTTGCTGTGACTACAGTGGCATCAATTCGATGCCACATTTTGTGTATTATTAGCATTGTTTTCATTTAAAAAAAGCAAAAAAAGAAACAAAAATTCCCATATTCTATTTTTTTAATTATTTAGTTAAATGCATCAAATTTTCAAAGTAGAATGATGACGAAAACCATATCGGGCACACTGCTGGTGTCTTATAATTGTGAGTTCTCCTGTAAACAAATGGGGGGAATACAACAAAAGTGAAAAAACATGTGTAGCGGGTAAGAAAATAATAATATTCTCTCACTTTGACTTCAGTAAATCCCAATGACTCAAATTGTAATGAAATTAAGCTTAATAAATTCTTTCTTCGATGATACTGAATCATCGCATTGATGGCATTTTTTACTAAGCTAGCTCCGATTTGTCATTTCTGTGATACCGATGTGTCATCCCTTTGATGACATAATTTCAGGCGGAGGCATAACAGGCATTGATGATAAGGCAGGAAAAGACAAGGGATGAGCAGGATGTGGGTGTGGTCCTACGGAGGAGCGAAAACTAGCTGATGAAGCTTCAAAACTGGTTTGTTCATTTGAAAAGTGTATTAGGCCTGTATTAGTTCTACCATTAACCTCTACGGAACAACCGAAATTAAAGGAACTGGCAGAGCTTATGAAAGGAGCAGCAGCAGGATGTTTGGCATATTCTTCCAAACTAAACGTCATAAGTTCTTCTTTATTTTACTTACATTTCGATGGGTTGCCTTAATTAAGAAAAGTAGTTTATTTAATTTTTAAATATTTTATTTAATTCTTAATATTTTATTCAAATTTTAATATGTTTTTTCTCGAATTTTTTTATTGTTTTTTTTTATATATAAAAATTCAGCATAAATATTTAAATAATTTATTTATTTTATAATTATTTATTATTTTATACGATATAAATAAGTTTACAAAATCTTCTCTCTATAAACATTTGCTAATTGACTAATAAAGAAACAAAATAATGATAATTGAAGCTACATTTTTGTGTTTTAAATAATAAAAATAATATCTAGAAAATTTATTTATTATATAATACAATGTTCAATAAGGATTTAAATATATATTTGAAATTTATTTAGAAAAAATGAAAGTTGTTTTTTTTCTAAAAATTTTAAAAAGAAAGTTGCTTCCTTATTTTTAAGATTTGGTGAAAACTTTAATTTGTTTTAAAGTGTTTTTTTTTAGAATTGTTTTTAAGTTTTCTTTAACAACCTTTTTTTATAGCAAAATTTTGGTCACCGTTCTTAAGTCAACGAATAATTTAGTGATTTAAATACAACTTGTTTTATCTGGATTAAACTTTAAGTTGCTACTGACTTTGATTATGTTGCAAAATTAAATGTGAGACTGGATAAATTCTATATGTCACTTCCTCAACCCGCTGTCTTACACATGTTTATATTAAAATAACATTTTAAATAGAAAAAGGTCTGGCCACACTCATGAGTACGATGAAGGGTTAATACGTTGAATGAAACTTTATTTATATTAACAAAACAAATTCTTTGTTCAACAAACTGGGGCCAAATCATCCCACACATGACCGAATGACTTTTATCCACTACTTGGATATTTTTAATGAATTATCTTGACAAACTGTTCAAGAATTAAAGCCAGTGAAACATCAATTGCGTCGTGTGTGCTGTGAATGGGCTGAGAATCAACTGAAAGTTGTACCAGATTTGTTCGTCTAATTATCTTTAACGATAAGGTTTAAGAGTTATGAAGACAAACAGAGATGTCGTTTTTGGAGATCACACTCTTCATGAGACTCTTGAGACTCAAGTACATCAACGAAGAGATCACTGTTTAGTGCGGTTGACATGCCGAAGGAGTCAGCAGCCAACTTAAATCCAAAACTGGTACTAACATAAACCGTGAATAATGAACACTGCAGGCAAATGATTTATGATTTTTTATTCCTCATGTTAATGCCAATCGTTTGGAGGAGAATTTTTTTCAACAAGACAGCGCAACATGACATACAGCTCGTTAAAATATCACTTTGTTGAGCCAAATGTTCTTTTTGACAGAATTATCTCTAGAAATGGCCTGTGGTCACCTCGTAGGTGTGATTTGACAGCTTTGGACTACTTTTTGTGGGGGTATGCCAAATCTTTCGCGTATGCTGATAAACCAACAACTATTGATCTTTTGAAAGACAAAATTAAAAGCACCTTTGACAAAATAAGTGGGGCAAAATTTTACCTACAGGACGGCGTTCATAAGACGTAATCGCGAAGGCCATATGCCATACATTATTTTTAGACGACAAATGCCTTCAAATTTGGGATCGAATGGCGCCGCAATTTTATTATTTCCTTTGAATTTGTTGTGTTTTACTTTTAAAAAGTTGTATGGCTCTAAAATTAAGACGCGTTACTACAAAACGAAAAACATGATCACATTTTTAAGCGAATTTTGATTGGATGTCGCAATCCGATTTTCAAAACGTCACGAAATATCATTCGATACTAAATCTTTTTCGATCAGGTAAGCGATGATTTGTCATCTGTTCTTTTCTGGTGAAGAAATCTTCTTACAATAACTACAAATTTAATTTCTGTCCACTTAATAATTTGATTGTAAACAACTTAAGTTATCATAAAAAACCCTTTTTCTAATTTGTATTCACAACCCAATTAAGCTTAAAGTGTTTTAAGATTTTTCTTAATTCCAAACAATTATTGACAAAAATCGAAATCTTTGATAAATTTTTCTTTAATAAATTCAATTGAACTTTATTTATATGGATATTTATTGATGCAACGATTTAGTTTTCGCGACCAAATACGTTGTTCCATTAATATTTCACTTGCCACAAACGAAATCTATTTTAAAGTTTTAAAATTAAAAAAAAATATTCCGACTTTTGCAACAAAATCTTTGAGGATAAGATAAAACTCAGTTGCCAAAACGAACCGGTTAATGATCTTTTTTTTTAATTGAGTCTCAAGCAAAGCTAATTAATAAATTAAGTCTCAAATTTTACAAAATTTCACCTTGTGGATTTCAATTTAAAACAATAAGAGTCCTTCTGAAATGTTCTTTTAAAATTTATTTGTCAAATCTAAAGCTGAGCCACCTTTTTTAGCCACTTTTCCCGCCGCTATCTCAACCTCATCCGATGAGTTTTGTGCTGAAGATGCTTCTTCAAATTTTCTCTTGACTCCTTTCCCTTTTACCCCCGTTTCCTCTTCACTCTCATTGTTGTTATTGTTCAAACAATTTATATGCCAGCCTTCTTTTTCCCCATGCTCACCAATTTCTCCTGTCTCAATGCCCTCATTTTCCTGATCCGAGGAAGAATCACCACGATTGCTGTGGCTTAAGCAACTAGACACCGAACTTACAGTTTTCATGCTTAAATCTATAGGATTATCTTGACCAGAGGGTGAAGAGGATGTGTCATGATTTACCGATTTGCTGGTCTGATCCTCCTCGTCCTCCTCCTCTATGTCAATAGGTGATCGAGGAGGAGTCATAGAAACCACCAAATCTTCTTCATCTTCTTCCTCGTGAGGCTCACTATCCCGGCCATTCGAAGGAGAGTCATTTAAAGTTTTAGTTTGATGTTCTCGTTCCTCGTCATCGCCTTCCTCATCGTTACTTTGCCTAGAAGTATTACTATGATTGCGACCACTTTCCGAATTGGGGGTCACCAAAGCCGATATCGAGTGATCATGTTTGGTTAGATGCGGTATTTTGGTTACCATGGGCGGAGGTGATTGTTGCTGGGACTTGAGTACTGCATCTAAATAGAAACGTTTGGTTAATTCCTCTGCCGCTTTACTGCCATTTGGTATGTGATTATTGTTTAAGGGATCTGAGCGGGGTGTAGATAATAAGGATTCCTGCTTATGATCATCCAATTTACGTTCTTCTGTTGAGGTTGTTAGAGTTGTAGGATGAAATCTAGGAGCATTATTAAAGAGCTGGTGAACAGCCGCGGCGGCTGCTTGCTGTTCCGGAGAGGGTTTCAACAAACCCGCATGGGCATGTTGATATAAAGCAGGATGATATCCAGGAAAAAGCAGATGTGAAGGAGGTAAAAAACTTGGCGGAGGCATAACAGGCATTGATGATAAGGCAGGAAAAGGCAAGGGTAAGAAGGGAGGTAGATCTTTTCTTATATGAGCAGGATGTGGAGGTGGTCCTACGGAGGAGCTGGAACTAGCTGACGAAGCTTCTAGGCTGGGATGTTTATTTGACAAATGCATTAAGCCTGGATTAGATCTACCATTAACCTCTACGGAACTGTCGGAATTATGCGAATCGGGGGAGCTAACGGAAGGTGAGGCAGCCGGATGTTTGGCATATTCTTCCAAACTTAGCATCATAAGTTCTTCTTTAGTACGCGGAGGATATAAGCCAGAATAAGCACCAGCATGTCCTAGCATTCCCAAAGCAGCCGCAGCTGCCGCTGGAGGAGGTATACCGGGGGGCTTAGCATGCAAGCCTCCAGGCCCACTATGCGATTGCTGTTGACTGTTTTGATGAGCAGCCATGACGGCAGCAGCCTGTTGCTGTTGTTCCTGCAGCAGACAATGGATTTTAAACCAATTCGATCTTCGGCCATATCGAGAGCCACTCTTGGACATGCCCACCATTAAACATTTGCGCAATCGACAGGCTTTACAGGCGGTACGGTTCTTTTTATTAATTATACACTCACCGTTGTTCTTGCAATCCGATATCGAAGATAAATTGTTGTAGGAGCGTCCGAAGAAAGACTGAAATTAGATAAGAGAAATATAAATTAAATGCTTATAATATTTATTCTATTTATTCAATTTATATAAAATTCTCCCTATATCTTCTTTATTAATCAAACGGGTTTTTTTAAATTTGGCACGCTAGCACTGTAACATCTGAAAGCAAATAGGGCGTGAAATAGAGCAAGAAAGGTGAAATCTTCACCTCTCTATATCTTCTTAACTAATCAACCGATTTTCTTTTAATTTGGCAGTTAATAAGTGTAACATCTAGAAGCAATTATTGCCAATAAATTTGGTTATTTAGAGCTTGAAATAGGGAAAGAAAGGTAAAAGCTTTTAGTGGCTTTTAGTTCTTTCCATGTTTTCACATAAGATCTTTGGTGAGTCGCAGTAATTCCGAAGAAGGAACCCCTGCCGATTGAGTTTGCCATGTCAGGTTTTGGTTGAACTTATATCCGTCGATGATATAACGCCAAGTGATGAGCCTCTAATGTATAGCAACACAAGCCAGGGGAGGTTATTATCTATGACCTTTTCCCATTTGCTTGTTTTTTGTTAAGGACGACAACAATTTAAGCCAATTACGGATACCCTGTTCTGAATTGAAGCGTTTTTAGGTAAAATCATTCTGCAATAATGGAAGTGAACGGGTGTCTAACGGAGGAAGAACTGGACCATAAGGCTGCTTTAAGCATCTTAAGCTAGTTTTGTAACATTTGTCCAGTGTTGTCTTGATATAATATTACGCCTTCATAAATGAGCGGTTAATCTGGATGTTTTTTTTGCCAATTCTCGAATGAATTTTTGGCTTTGGCGTTGATTTGGCTGGTAAGCCGAGCTTAATATATGATTTCTTGTACTTTGGGTTGTCGCAATGGTTTCATATTTATTCACCAGTACGAACTCAACTAAAAATTTACTTATTTTTTTGGAGTTTAAGGAGCAAGAATGTCTTGCAACCTTTTAAGCTTCAACTCGCGTGAGTTTCTTATTTTTTTTAACACTATTTGGCTTAAAAACTTGCTAATTTTAGATCCTTTGCCTACTAAAAGCGATATAATTTATTAAAGACACAAACCATGTGCCAAAGGTACGTCATTTTGAATCCGGCGTTTTTAAGTTATTGCTTTAATTCATTTTAATTATAATTTTAAATTATATTATAAAATAAATTATGGCGTTAACCTTTTTCAAACTTAAGCTAAATTTAAAAATTTTATTTCCCTTTTAGATAATAATTCTCATTCAAGAAAAAGAAAAGCAAAAAAAAATAAAAATAATTTTGTTTAACTAAATGGCCCTCTTTTGTCATTATTAAATCATGTTACATGCCAAAATATTACGATTTTCAAATGATTTGCTTGCCTTTTGCGAGATGTAGGTGTTTCTTGGTTTAACCAAAAAGTTTCGATGTGGGTTCCTTGGCAGATAAATTGTATGTCTATACAGCACTTTGAGTCATTAAGATTTATATGACAGACCAAAGCAATTTGTTGGTTTCTTTGCTTTTAAAAGTGATTAATTTGTCAACAAAATGTTTAACAATTTTCTGTTATTTATATTTTTTTGTTGCATTCAAATTAGTTTCTGTTAAATTGCTTTAAATAAAATGCAACTAATTGAGAAAATATTATGACAAATGCTGGGCAAGTTTTTATGTTAAACAAGAAACACAGCAAAAATTTGTTTTTGTTTTTTTTTTTTTTTTTAGGTAGAATTATTACAGTTGTCGGCTACAAATATTAATTTGTCAACATAATGTTTAGGTAATTTATTTAAAGTTATAAAATTTAGTTAAGTTTTATAGTTTATTTGTAAATGACTTTTTAAAGTTTAAATTGTATTTGGGAAAAATAATTTTGGTATTTGAATTAGTTGTAGTTCTTATTTTATTGGTAACTTACAGTTACATTAATGTTATGGGAACTTTTTTAAAACAAAATAACAAAAACAAAATGAGATTGTTGTAGGGTTAACTTATTGTGATGGAGAATGAATTCTCATGATTTATAATATTCGAAAGGATGGAAAATATTTTAGTAATGGATATAATGAGCAGAATATTACCTTAATATGCATACAAGTTTTTAATGAATGTATATTTAGTTTGTCATTTCGTCTTATCAAGAATTATGCATCTGAAGACCAATAGAGTGTTCCAAATTTAAGACAATATATCAATTTTTAAAAGAATTAGTCTTTACTTCGTTTGATCTGATATCATTAGAATTCATTTGAGGGGGTTACTTTTACTCAGGCGATTGTTGCCCAATGTAAAGGGTGGTCCAACCATAATGCACGATTTTTATTGTAAATAAAACAAAAAGTTTTCAGAGAATTATCTTAATATTTTTTTATTATGATAGAAGGCTCTATGACAATTATGTGTGAAACAATATATCGGCCAAATGCTCGCCATGGCTTCTGTGGCATATCTCTATTCTATTGTCCATATATTCAATGACTCTGAGACATAATTAAGGTTCAATGTCGTCAATGTGCCGAATTAACTCATCCTTTAGCTCTTGAATTGTTCTTGGTTTATTGACGAAAACTTTTTCTTTCAAAGAAAGAAGTCCAACAGTGTCAAATCATATGATGGGGCGGCCAGTTAACATCGCCACGACGTGAGATAACACGGCCATAAAATGTCTTGCGCAAAAGAGCCATTGTTTCGTTGGCTGTGGCACAAGTGGCGCCATGCTGTTGGAACCACATATCGTCCAGGTTCATATCTTCAATTTCTTGCCACATAAAGTTCGTTATCATCTCGCTATAGCGAACACCATTCACGGTAACAGTTTTGCTGACCTCATTTTCGAAGAAGTATGGTCCGATGACGCCACCACCCCAGAACGAACTGGGCGAGCATGCAAAGTTGTTTTCACATTTCCTACAGACCCAGTTTGCTGATATAAAACCATGAAGAGGTACATAATTGACCGCGTTAAAGTCTTTTACAAAAATGGGCGTTCAAATCAAAATGCATTTCGTGATTTTTTGGCCAGCATAATCGACTAAATGTGTTCCGATTGTGGACTTTAATGCGCTTTATTATGTACCCCTTCATGGTTGCACTTGTCCAACACTGAAGCAAAGAAATGCCAAATTATGTTGGGCAAAAAACTTGATATAAATGAGTGACTCACAATTAACATCGTGCATTATGATTGCACCACCCTTTATAGCACTATCACAAATTAAATGGTGTTGTTTTTTAACCAGAGAGAAAAAATTTTAAAAAATAACACCAACAAATTTAAGTTGATTTAAAATAATAATTTAAAAGATTATTTTAAATAAGAGCACCTGTTCTTGATGAAGCGCATCTAGACGTCATATTTAAGGCTAAATTTTCGAGCATTGCTGGCCTTATGTCACGAATAAAATTTACAATTTTATCCCAATAATCGAGAGGTATCAAATCGTACAAACTTTTTAGAATTTTAAGAAATAAACTAATTGCGAAATTTTGGTTGCAGTAAGTCGATGCTTGCGAGCGGTAGTTCAACCTAGCTGGCACGTGGAGCCGTATGTTACGTAGAGCCATCCTGTTGAATTCTCTTCTTGCCCGGATAATTGTCTTCCATATTTTCAAAAGCAAAGTCATTGATCATTGTGCGGAAACGGTCCGCATAAACCATAACGCGAGCTGCAGCTTAATTTTTGAACAAAAGAGATGGTCCAATGATGTGACCAAAGCGATTAACGCTCCAATCGTTGCATTTTGTGGCTGTAATGGATTCTGTAGGATCTTTATAAGTGACAATTTTGTTTTATTAACAAACCAGATAAGCCAAGAACGACCACCAAGACCACGAAGTAGTCCATAAGTTGCTCGAACTGATTATTTTCAAAGTAAATTTTGGATAATTTGACAGCATTTTCCAAGCCTGAATTTATTAATGAAAGTTTTCCAGACTAAACTGATCATAAATATCAAAAAGTCAGCGCAGTATGGCAGGTCGTTTGGCAGCTACTTTTTTCCTAAGTTGTGACACGCTGTAAAGCACCCTTTACTTTAGGCTTTATCTAATGCACACCAATATAAGAATACATAAAGCTGTACTTTTTGTCTTTTTGAATCCTTTGTTTATTTTGAGTCCTTATGATTTTTAAATTTTGTAGGCGAAAAAAGGGCTTCGCCTGCCATGCCTAGACAACAAGTCATAATGAAAATAAAGTCCTAGAAACTTTTTTAACTATAACTCAATGCAAATAACAACAATCGCATTAAAGAGCCAAAAACAAATAAACAATTTAATTTAATGGGGGCAAAAATAAACAACTTAACCAAAAAAAGAAGTAAATTTTTTTGTTTTATTCTTCAGCTTTATATCATTTATACTTAGAATTGTATGAGGCTGCTTTTTGCCAACACAAAAGGTTAAACAATAAACTACTCTACTCTAAAAATAATCAGCTCTAAAGTTTTAGAACACTTATGCCAACAAAAACATGATGGCAGTAAATCACAATTGCTTCTTGAAATAAACGAATGGAAACTTAAAAATCAAACAAAACAAAAAAACTTTGCCAAAATCTGTAAAAAAAAAAAAAAATTACAATGCAAACAAGCACTTTTAAGGTTAATTGGGCATCAAGATTACTGGGTCGGAAATGGGATTTACGGTTACATTTGAAAGAGCAACCAGCCTTAGACGACTGTCAGTTCCTCATGCATAGCGTAACACCAACCATCATTTGCCAAAAAAAACAAAAAAAAAAAAAAAAATCAAGCAAAACAAAACTAAATAAAAAACTTTAAGAAAAACTACTGATTTGCTCTTTTGATGAGTTAAGTTTGATTTGTTTGCTATACTAAAGTAAAGTAATTTAGCAAGAAACTAAAAGAAGCAGTTTAAAAAACAAAAGACTTAAGCAACAAACTTTGTTACCCACTACTTTAAGAGAAGTTTGCAGTTTTTTTTCTAACTTTTATTTTACTAAATTGCAATTAAAGTTTTTGTTTATTTAATTTTTTTGCGCCCTCCATCATTTATTTAAAAAATTTTTTTTTTTTTTCAAAAGCCGAAAGAGGGGAAACTTTAGTTGTTATTTAAGTTTCTTTAAGTCTGTTTTAGGGTTTGCTTTGTTATTAGCTGGCTTCTATTCAATTCTGAAATAAATTAACGTGTAAAAATAACAAATTAGTTTGACCGACAAATTGTTTGAAAGGTTTTACAAGATATTAAATAAAATTGTTTTTTTTTCTCTAATTTTTTTTTATTTTTTTTTTAACAGTTTTGCTGTAAAGCAAATATTTACAGATATTTAACATTTGTTTTTGGTTTGTGGTATTTTTTATTCTTCTTTTGTTTTTTGGTTAACCTTTAACCTTGAAGTAAATAATTTATCTTTAGAACTTTAAAGCAGTTAAATGCAATTCAAAAAGGTCCACAAAGACACATTTAAATCAATTAAATTCGTTTAAATGTTATTTAGCTGTAAGCAATATAAACTTTGACTTTAAGTTAAGTGGCAGTGATTTTTTTTTCTTTTTTTTTAATTTATTAAGCAGAAGTTGTTAAAGTAGAGTTTTTATGTTGTTTTAATTTAATTTTGTTCCAAATGTTGCACAATTTTGACATAAAGTTTTCAACAATTTCAGCCTTGATTAGTCAAGTTTAGGGCTGCCATGAATGTGATCATGATGTGAAAAAATTTTGGTAAATAAAAACGTGAACAAAATAAAATTAAAGCTTTTGTCTTAAATCTTTTGTTTAGAACAAAATTTTAACGATTTTTTTAGAGAACAAAAAAAAAAAAAAAATAAATAGACTGTAAGAAATTGCCAAGCTTTTTTGTCAACAGAATAAAAACATTCAATAACTCATCTATTAAATAGGATAAATGCAAAATTGTTTATATTAAAATGTCGATGTTCTTTAATTGTTTAAAAATAATTGCAATGTTTTGTCTTCAAAATTAAAAAAACTTCAACGGTTTTTCAGTCGCATAGAAAATTTAAACCAAAACTTTTTCAATAGAATAAAACCAATTGCGATGTTTTTTTACAGAAAATAATAATAGTTTTTTTGTAAATAATAGAAAAAAATCGGTGTCTTTTCTATAAAACAGAAAAATTTTCATGATTTTTTACAACAAAAAAAATTCTGTTTTTTTTTTTTTAATAAAAAGTTTAAAATCTTTTTTTAAAATACAGAAAAAATATTGATGCTTTTTTATGCATAAAACATTTTTATTATTATATTTATATTTTGTAAATAGAATGAATAAAATTCGATGTTTTTTATTTCTAAGGGCTAAAAAATACGACGTTTTTTAAGGAAAAAAAAATTGGATTTATAAGCTAATAATTGAGAAATGCGATGTTTTTTTCGGTGTATAAAATCAGATAATAATTTCATGTTTTGTTAAGGGAATAGAAAGTTTTTTGATATTTTTTTCAAAAAATGGATTATTTCCAATAGAATATACCCATTTTGTTTGGAATTGAATAATTCCGGCTTTTTTCTAAAGAAATGAAAAAATCCATGTCTTTTCTATAAAAAAATTTAATTTTTAACTTAAATTATAATGTTTTTCTGCATAGTTAGAAAATTCTATGTTTTTTTTTTATAAAAAAAGTATTGAAAAAAAATTTGAGAAATGACAATTTCGATGGTTTTATCATAGAATAGAAGAAAAAAAACGGTGGTTTATTTAAAAAAGTCTATGTTTTGTTAGAAAATAGAAATTTTTCGATGGAATAAAAAAATTTCGATGTCTACTTTAAAATTTAATATTTTTTTTTTTTTTTTTGCTAAAGCTACAAGATACAATAAATGTTGATATTTTCTTTATGGCAAAAATTAATTTTGATGTGTTTTTTATTAACAAACTACAAAGAATATAGATGTTGTTTCTTAGGATTTTAAAAAAGAGAATATATAAAAAAATTTTATTTTTTCTAAAGAACTTAAAACTATTCGATGTTTTTTTTGTAAAAAAATGATTTTTTGATAGAAGTGAAAAGAATTCGACGTTTTTTTCGTATTTTTTTAAAGAATTAAGAAAATTCGATGATATTTTCAAAGAATAAAAAAAATTTGACAGTTTTTTTTAAAGAATATAATAATAAGATGTTTTCTAAAAAATTTACAAAATTCGATGTTTTTTCAAAAAACATAGAACTTTTTTTTGTAAATATTTATTGATTAAGAAGGACGATTTTTTTCAATTCGGGAACAACATCAAATTTGTCAATTCTTCAACAGAAAAATGCAGAAAACAATTTCTATGTTTTATTAAGAATATTTATTAACTCTTTTATGTTCTGTTTAAAAAATTTAAAATTTATTTCGATATCTTTATTAAAGTTTACAAGAGATTGCAATGTTGTTTTTGTTAAGACTAGATACTTTTAATTAAGGTTTTCTATGAAATTTAAATGGTTCATATGTCTTTCTGTAGAATAGCAACGTTTCAATGTTTTTCAATACAAACATTTCGATGATCTTTTTTAAATAGAAAAGTTCCGACGATTTACTTAAAAAAAAAAATATCGATAGTTTCCTATAAAATTGTAAAATTTTCTATGTTTTTTAAATTAACTTATTGCTGTTTCTTCAGACTTACCTTACAACCCTCGCATGTAAATGCCCCAAAATGAAATCCTGCTGCAGGTTCCCCACAAACCTTGCAGGTTTGGTTCATCTGTAAGAAAATATAAAATTGCAAATCGTTAAAAGAAATTTATTTAAGTTATTTCAAATGTCTTACTAATACAAACTATGTCGTTTTTTAAAACTCTTTAGAAAAAAAAATTATGAAGCCAAAATCAATTAAAAACCCACAAATCTTTTCAAACTTATGAAAAAGAAATCCTCCCAGATTTATAAGCCAGCAGCTAAATTCGCACGCATGTTGATAATGGATGAGCTTGACTTCAACATGTTAAATGATTTAAAAGCCACGAGAAAAATGGAAAGGCATGTGCAACATGACTTGAATTACTTTAATGCACCATGGTCCCCGAAATAAACAGAAATGAAGAAGCAACTGACTACAGCTAAATAAAATTTAAAAAGCGACACTAGATTTTACATCTGCCAGACTTACAATTTTATTCACTTTTTTCGGTTTTACGATTGTTAGTTGAATTATAATTTTCCGCGGTTTCTAGATTAAAATTTTTAAATAAATAAAATGCAACATATTGAGAGGTGAGTGAGCATTTTATAATTTAAAAATTTATGGATATATCTGGTTGTCTTTTTTTTCTTTGCTTGTGTTAGTTTTAGGCTTAAGGCTTTCAGAAAAGTCGGATTTGCATATTAAAAAGAAAATTGGTATTAGTTGTGCTTGCTGTAACAGTCGTGCTAGAAAATATAGCAAAAAAAAAAAAAAGGGATTTGAAATTATCTTTTTCGCCAGTTACTAAAAACTTATAAGCCCTTGGCCCATTTTTACTGGCTTTTAAAAGAAGATCCCTTCATTAAAGAAAAGCTTTCTCAAACCAAATATTGTTGATAATTTTTCTCCAATTTTGGTTTTTCTGAAATTTAATATTTTTCCCTCAAATTTTCATTTATTTATTACTTATTTCTTTATTGCCTCTACAAAAAAATGATTATCATGACATTTTCAATTTCTTGTATTTGGACAACCAATAAATCCTTGGGAAATCTTTGTTTTAAAATCAAACTAAATTGCTTAGACTGTTTGTTGCACGCACCACAAATAAAATTTAATTTTGAAAAAAAAAAACTAAAATGAAGCTTACTTTAAAAACTTCGATAAACGATGAAACTTTAATACAGTACGCTACAAAAACATAAACAAAATATAGCAAGAATTCTATATTAAAACAATTTGGTTACAGAACAATAAAACTTATTAAAATTGCAATGTGAAATAAATGAAAAAGTTTTTTTTTTTACAGATTAATACAGAAACTGCAATATTTTTTTTGTAGAACAAAAAACAAAATGCGATGTTTTTTCAAAAAACTTAAAAATAGTTATTGATGTTTTTTTAGAGTCGAAAACCATTTTGAAATTTTCTCAATAGAGTGGAAAATTAATTGCAATAGTTTTTTTCCATAGAATTAAAAACTATTTGCGATGTTTTATTATAAAAAAGATAACAAATTGACATGGTTTTCTACAAAATATTATAGAAATTGCGAATGGCAAGCAAACTACGAATGAAAATTCGATATTTCTTATTAAGAATAAAAAATGCGATGTTTTTTTTGCTATATTATTCCAAAATTTTTTAATTGAATAGACAACGAATTGAGATGGTTTTTTTGCAATGGAAAAAATTCTGATGTTTTTTCTAGAATAGAAAAAAAAAAATTGCCATATAATTTCTTAATAAAATAGAATACAAATTGCGATGTTTATTTTAAGGAGAAAACAAATTGATGTTGTTTCTATAGAACAGTCAACAAATTGCTTTTTTCTGTTGACTACAAAAAAAAAAAATTATGTTGATTTTTTATAGAATAAAAAAAGCGATGTTTTTATATAAAAAAAAAAATTCGATGTAACTTGCAATCGGATGTTATGGAACGCAAATTTTCATAATTGTTCTATGGAATGGAAAAATATTGCAATATATTTTTCATAGACTAGAAAACAAATTGCGATGTTTTTTCTATGAAATAGCAAAAAGTTGCGATGTTATTGAAATGTTATGTTAAAACAAACAAATTTAATTTATTCTATAGAATGAACAAAGCTGTTTAAATAGAATATAACAATTTGCGATGTTCTTTCTGTAGAACAAAAAACGAACGGCTTAATTTTTTCTTTAGAAGATTAACAATTTTATGTGTTTTTTTAAGAATACTAAAACATGCCATTTTGCTTTGTATGGAACAAAGAACAATTCTATGTTTTTTAAGTATAAAATTATGAAGTTTCCTTACGATAATTTTTTAACCAAAAGAAATATTAACCTCAAAATTATCTCTCTGCAAAAAAAAACATCGTGATCTTTTTTCTGTGCCTTAATAAATAAATAGAATAAGTAAATTCTTTTGCTATAGAACAGAAAAATTGCGATTTTTTTTACCAAAGAAATTTTTTTTAATAAAAAATTTTCGTGATATTTCTTCATATAAAAACATCGATTTTTTTCTATTTAATAACATCGAATCTTTCTTTTTAAAAACATCGAATTTTTGTATCTAAAAACATCGAATTTTTCTATTTAAAAACATCCAATACATACATAAAATACATAGAAGACGATGGAATAACTTTATTCCTAAGACAAGTTTTATATTCAAGTAGAAAAAAATTTTTTTTACCATAAAATGGTTCGATGTTTAAAGTAAAGAACGAAGTTGACTTGTTTTAAGTTTAAGGTTTATTTCTATAAAAAATACTATCTGTGTTTTCTTTTGTGAACTACTAAAATGTGTCCAGCCATTGCCTACACTAACTTTCCTTATTGTAGGGTCTATGATCCTCATAAAACAAACCAAATCTATGAATGTAAACACGCATGACTTTGCTTAGACAAAACAATGTTTACGCTTGTTACTCATAAATATTCAAATTAAATACTGTTTGACTTTAACCATCGAAGAAAAACAAAAAATAAAACAAATCTTTCCGAAATAAAAACGAAACACAAAATGCAAACAAATCATCTAGATGCCATAAATAAAGAGCAAACCAACAAAACAGAGCGGGCTTACAACAACAATTTAATACAATTGCTAAATTGCATGAGAAATTTACATTGACATCTTGTTTGCTTGCAACATCGTCCAACAGCAAGCAACATGCATAAAATTCAAATTGGTTAAACTCTGAATGTTTGTTTTTGTTTTTATTTCATATTTTTGTTGTTGTTTCTAGCAACAATTTGGTTGCATTTTCAAGATGCTTAGAAGGTGATGGTGGTAGATTTTTGCTTTTGGTTGTAGAGTGCTGGCAGTTAGCAGCAAAAAAAAGCAACAATAACTTTTTGTGTGGAAAAAGGTGATGATGCTCCATTTTTTTTCCAGCTGGCTATGTGAATGTGATTTTGTTTCTATTTTCTGTTTTTTTTTTTTTTTAACGAATTGTTGCCCAAAACCTACAAGTATATTACGAATGCGAGAATAATTTTATTTTTTATTATTTCGTTTGTTTGCTGCTAGATCTTGTGCAGACATGTTACAAACTTGTACTCTTGTATGTGGAAGTTGTGGCAAAGGAGACCTTGGCCTTTTTTAACGATTGCAATTTGTTGATAAACATTTGCAAGGTAATAAATATTTTTTACTACCAGTTACATTTATTTCAGATGAACTTTTCTCTGTTAACTTATTTTTTCGTTAACATTTTACTCTAAAAGATTTTATAAGTACGATTATTTTTCCACATAGTTTAGGCTTTTATTTAACTGTTCGACTTCCATGTGGCAACTATATACAGTTGAGTGCAAAACGTAAGCAGCATGCAAGCAAAGTATGAGAACAAGAGTTTCAAATGTAAACAGCAGTATACTTTCCTTTTAATAACCTTTAAATAGATTAAAACATAGAAACAAATTGCCATACATAGAAAAAACATCGAAAGTCTTTTACAAATAGATATAAGTAGAACAATGCTTTAAAAGATTCAAGGTTTTAATGCTTATAAAAAACATCGAATTTTTATATTCTTAAGAATAAAACTCTATTTCCGCTCTAGAGCAAAACATCGTATTTTTCTTTTCTATAAAAGCGCCATAAGACATTTGATATTTTATACTATAAAATATTTAAATTTTTTTGTTATTAAAAACATAGAATTTTTTCCCCTTTTTGTCAATTCTATTATTAACACAATCTATTTTTTTATTTTATAGACAAAGAACGAAAGGACTAAACTGAATGAAAAAAATATTCGTTCTATAGCAAAACATCGTAATTTTGTTCTTCCCAAAAAAAAAAAAATCGAAATTTTTCTATACCATAAAAATATCATCAAAGTTTTTCTATTCTAAAAAAAATATATAATTTTTTTTCTATACTCCAGAAAAAACATCGCAATTTCTTTTATCTCTAGGAAAAAAGAATAATGGATTTTTTTCAATCTATAAGAAACTAAATTATTTTATGGAAAATTACATTGAAATTTTTACTTCTTAAGATACAAAAACACCATTATAGGTATCCTAAAAACATCGACATACTTCTATTCTATAAAAAAGTTTTTTCTGACTATAAAAAAAAATCTGAAATATTTTATTCTTTAGAAAAAGTTCGACATCGAATGCAACAGCCGTTTCATACGAAAAACGATAAAAATTGTCCCACCTAAGAAACTTCTTTTACATAAAAAATTAACAAACATTTTCCTATACTATAGTGAAAACATCGAAAGCTTTTTCTTTCTTAAGAATAATATGAAAATTTGTTATTATTCTCGCTCCATAGAAAAACGTGATAGTTTTCCATTCTATTCCATAGAAACTTTTTTTATTCCAGTGAAATTTTAAAAAGTATGTATCAAAAAAAATCATTGAAATTTTTTTGTATAGAAAAATATAAAAACTTTTTTTAGGAAAAAAACATCGAAAATTTTATAATTTTTTTTGTATCACTATATGTATATAGAAATACATTAAACATTTCCGAAAGAAAAAAATAAACAAAAAATTTTTAAAAGAAAAAATATATCATTTTTTTTGTATATGAAAAAAACATAGAATATAAGAATAATTAAAAAAAAACATTCAAAAAAATTTTAATAAATTTTTCTTTTAAAACATAATTACATTTTACAGTTAAAAACAGAGAATGAAAAAACATCGAATTGTTTATTATTAAAATTTAAACAAAGAACATCCTTTTTTCACAAAGAATCTTCATTTGTACATAGAATGTTCTACTTTTTGTAACATAGAAAGATGAAAGTGCAAAAAAATACATAGAAAAACATCGAAAAACATTTTTATACTAAAAACATCACAAAAGTGTGTCTGTTTAGAAAAGAATATCGAAATTTGTTTTCTTTTACAGATCAACAAGAATACTTGTTGTAACAAAGCCTGCCACTTTTATTTCCCTGAGACGCAAGCAACCTGTATTTTATTAATTTTTTCTTCCCTATACAACTTTTACAAGTGTTATAAACATGTCAAAATTTATAATTTATTACATCTAAACAATATTCAATCATAACAAATAATTTTTTCCTTCTCTACTAAAACAATTCAAATTTAACAACAAAATGTTCAAGTAGAAAAAACATAGAAACTAATGAATTGTACACATCGCAAACCTTGATAATAAAACAAGTCCGTAATAAAAAATAAACACAAACAATAAAAACAAATATAATTTATTAACAAATAAAGTTTTAACAAAACAACCATTGAGCTCCGAGAAAAAAAGATTAAAACAAATTAATTGAAAAAATTAATAACATTTTAACACTTCTCTTTTGTTAAACAAAAAAATAAAATCTCGAACTTAAAAAAAAACATAGAAATCATCATTTCAATATGTTTTCATAACAAATCGTTTTTGTAGTTCACCACACAAATAAATACAAATACTGCCAAGCAGGCAGGCAGGCAGGCAGGCAGGCAGGCAGGCAGGCAGGCAGGCAGGCAGGCAGCCAGACAGACAAACGACGCTGGCATAACCTTAAAATCAAGAAGAAGGATTTTAAGTTTCCCAGCCATACATTTTAACCGACACTCCACAAATAAAAAAAAAACAAACATTCACTTGTTAGTCCAAAAACTACAAACAAAACTAAATTGCTTAAAAAAAAAAACAAATCTAAATCTGAATTTACTGGTTCTAATCAGATTTCATGTAAGTGTGTGTCTCTTGGTAAAACATTTTGTAATATAAAAATTCATCGTCTATTTTGTGGGCTTTTTGAAAGCGCTAGTACAAATACTCTACTCCTTTTTGACTTGGTGCTTGGGTGTTTTTCTCTGTGCTAAGTTTTAGCTAAAGTTTTCGTTACTAAATTTAGTTTTAATGGTTTTATGTTGCATGTAATCGCCAAATGAAAATCACATAAAAATAAATTAAAAATTATGAGTTTATACACACACTCACTCGAATAAAAACTGGAAGACAGACAGACATACGAGTCTGAACAATTAAACCAACCAAAGTTGTAATATAATCTAATAATTTTATATGGCAATTTTTTAATACGCTACACGATGCATCTATCAAATAACGCATAATACCACAAAGAAGATATCAACCTTCATAAACGGGGCTCAAATGACTTTGTGGGTTCCAGAAATAACGACACCCAAATATTACGAAATCGTTAAAATTCTTCAGAGTAATAGAAAATATTAGATACACTATAAAATTTCTTGATGTAAAAAATTATTTTTTCTTGCAAAATGTAAAAAAAAAATGTACGAAATCGTTAATAACCTTCAGAGTAAGATGAAATTTAAAACTTTTTGTAAAATCTCTCTATTTCATGGTCTAAAATTTTGAAAAAATCAAAAAAAATCTAACGAAATCGCTAAAAATTTTCGTAGTTTTAAAACATTTAATACACTGATTTCAATATGAAATGTTTGTGTTTACATACAAGAATCAGTAAAAGAAATCTTTTTGAGATCCGAATCTATAAACAAACAAACATGAAAACTTAGCGAAATCGTGAATAATAACCGTGAGAGTAATTCGAAATTAAAAAAAAAACACTATAGAATTATTCAATTAAGCAGGAATTCGTTTTGTTTACATACATAAGGACGAAGAGAAAAATCTAATGGATTCCAAAATCCAGAAAAAAAAATTCCAACGAAATGCTTAAAGAAAACTTCGAAGTCATAGTTAATTCAGCACATACCAAGAAATCTCTAAATTTCAAAAGAAATACTTTTTGTTTGCCTAGAAAAAGCCGCAAGGAAGAATTATATGGATCTCCAAATCTATAAAAAAAAAACTGTTCGAAATCGTTAATAGCATTTGGAATAATTATTAATTTCAAATATACCACAAAATCTCTCGATTTAAACAGGAAGTCTTGTTTTCAGTACAAGAAGACTTAAAATATTTTTGAAGGTTCCAAAATCTAGAAAAAGAAATAAAAAAAATCTAACGATATCGTTAACCATCTCCAAGGTAATGAACAATTTAAGACATTCTATGAAATCTCTCGGTTGAAACAAAAGCCTTTTTGTTTGCATAATCTTAAGAAAGGAAAACTCTTAAAACCCAACAAAATCGTTAATAACCTTCTGAGTAATAAGAAACTTGAAATACACTTTAGAATCCTTCGAGTTAAAAAGGAAGTCTTTTTGTTTGCATACAAAAATACGTAAAGAAAGTTTTTGTTAGTTCCATCATACAAAAAAAAAATTAAAATATATGTAACGATATCGTTAATAAAATTTAGCACAATTTTGCGATTGCAAATTACATACTATTAAATCTCCTGATTTCAACATAAAGAAATTTTTGATTACAATCAAGACAAAAATAAAATCTAAAAGTAATAATCAAACGAAATCGTTAAGAACTTTCGGAATAATAATAAACTCAAAATAAACCAATCTTTTGATTTCAATTGAAGATGCATTTGTATTCATACAAGAAGGTAGAAAGAAAATTTTCAAAAATATACACATCTCTTGCTGAAAGTTCATTCGAAAACCTTCGAGCGTTCTACGGATCCCATTTTATAAGCGTCTCTTATTTTCTGTAAAAAAAATTGCCATAGCTCTCCTCAAAGTCGTTGTATATGTTCAAAACCCTGTCGCCTTATACCCACTCAGTGTTGATCATTCAATTTTCTGTTCATTATTAATTATTTACAGGTTAATAAAGTTATAGTTTTTAAAAGATTTTTTGTTTATGAGCACTTTTTCATTTTTGGACAGAGAAAGGATTTGTTGGTCTATTGCCTTATAAATCTTTAAAGTTTCAAACTAAAATTAAAAACTCATAAAATTTTATGTAGATCAATAATTTTTTTTTTGGGAATTATATCCTACAATTGCCACTAAAAAACGAGCTATATTTTTCAAAATATAAAAATTTGCGTAGTTTTTTTATAAAAAGAAGATTTAAATTATATTTTTTCAAAATAACTTGTGCTATCTTTTGCCATCTGTATAGAATGTTTTGCAAATTTTTTATAAACGGGAAAAATTTGCAATTTTTTTACGAAATAACAAAGTTGCAACGTTTTATTACATATAGAAAAAATTTGAGATGTGTTTCTATATAAAAACATACACAATGTTTTTATACAGAAAACTTCGCAATGATTTAAATTCAGAAAATTTTTGCAATGCTTTTTATACTAAAAAAGTTCATGATGTTTTTGTTTAAATAATAAGCGATGTTTTTGTATTAAAAACATGCGATGTTTGCATATTTAAAACATGATTTTTATTTTAAAACAGGCGAAATTTTGTATTAAAATTATGCGATGTTTTTGTATTAAATTATCCGATGTTTTTGTTTTAAACTATGCGATGTTTTTGTATTAAACGCATGTGATGTTTTTGTATTGAAACCATGCGATGTTTTATATTAAAAGTATGCGATGTTTTTGTTAAAACCATTCGATGTTTTATTAAACCATGCGATGTTTTTGCATTAAAATCCTGCGATTTTTCCTATTAAAATTATGCGATGTTTCCTATTAAAATTATGTGATGTTTTTGTTTCAAAAGTATGCGATGTTGTTTATTAAATCATGCGATGTTTTCATATTAAATATATGATATGCGTTGTTTTTCTAAAAAAAGAATATGTTGGGGTTTTTATATATGTAAGTTTTTTAGATTAATATGCGATGCTTTTCTATAAAAAGAATTTTTAGGGGTTCTTATATAATTTTTTCGATTTTCTACATTAAGAACAATTTGCGATGTTCTGCACATAAAAACGTGTGATGTCTTATGTACTTTTTTAAAATGTTAGGTTAAGGATGTTTTCTCAATGAAAATATAATTATGAAGTTTTGTATGGGAAGCAAATCATGCGATGTTTTGTAACTAAATACAAGTTGTAGAAAATAATAAAACTTGTAAAATATTTTTGCTAAATTTAGATAATTTATTTTAAAAAGTATTGAAAAATTTCGATATTTTTTTCTTAATAAAATAAATTGCAAAAATTGCTTGTGTACAAAAATAAGAAAATATAAAGGATAATGTTCGATGTTTTATTCCATATACAAAACAAATATTTTTTCAAAAAAAGAATTTGGTTATTTGCCAGCTAGAGAACAACGTGCGGAGTAAAAAGAAAAGATGTAGTCATAAATGTTTAAAGTTTCTGGCGTAAAGAGTTTTTTTTTTTTTAATTTTTAACAAGGAGGACAATGTTTTTTTTTGTTATAGAATATAGAATTGTTATAGAAAAAATTTCCTAACGTGCAAACAAATTATAAATGTTTGGCTAGTTGCCTTCTCGCAAGTGCAGGACAGAAACAGAGAAAGTGTTCTACGTCTCCTCCTCATTTTCGTCTCACAGCTGTAGCAAAAATCATACTTTCCGGCTCCCAGACGCTGTGCTTGCCTTCAGTATAAAACAAAAATTGAGATGTCGCTTAACGTCATCCATTGAGAAATTAACTATTTGGAAAACAAATTTCCAAAAGTTGTTTTTACTTACGAAATCATCAAGAAGTTTAAAAAAACATTAAAAAATTTCTGTTACATTTATGTATTTACCATAAAATTTTTTCTCTTAAGACAGGCATAACTTTTTGTTACTCATAAATATGGCAATTTATGAAACAACCACAAAGTGATCCAGTTTCTTTTATGACTCTACATTTTAAGCGTTCAAATGCAAACTCATAATTCAAACCCACTTATAAATCTTACCACAATGTTCTATTAAAAAACTAAATGTCTATTAAAAAATTCAGTTTAATTTTTACAAGCGACCTCAAGTCTTGAATCTTTAAAATATTTAGTTTAAATATGTATAATAAATTTTTAGTTAAACAAAATCTATTTGTGGCCATCTAAAACCCCATCACGCACTTCTGGCACGCGTGTCAATCTTGGCTTTAGAAACCAAAATACAAGATATAAACACTAAAACAATAGCAACAACAAGAAAAATAATCATAAAAAAAAACCAAAAACAAAATTGAAATTGTAACAAATGCTAACAATACGTGTGGCCTAAAGCCAAAATCATCATAACACAGAAAATGAAATGAAAATAAATTTAAACTAAAACTAAACAAACCACTAACTAGCAAATACAACAAATGGATTTAGTATAAACAATCAGAAAAATTGTTAACATTTTCACAAAACATATAAGTAATAACATTTGCATAAGTCAATTGCACAATGCAGTTAAACGTAAAGATGATGATGACGAAGACGACGACAACGGGCCACAAGAAATGGTCAGTCACAGACAATTGTTTCAGAGACACACTTTAAAATTATACAAAAAAAAAAAACACCAGATACAAGAGATTCTTTCAAATTGTAACACACATGTGTCTGTTTTACCATACACTGTTTTAACATACATGCTGACCGGCATACAGACAGACAGACAGACAGACAGACACACAGGCGTACATACAGTAAGAGAACTACAACAACAAACGTATTATAAAAAGAGATTACGAGCAAAATAGGGGAAGGGTGGGGGGGGGGGGGGGTAGAGGGGCGGGTGTTGTTAATATTCAGGGAGTTCTGTAAACGAATTAATTAGTTACTACCCTGCTATTTGAAATGTCATCTACTTACTAGAGGAATTTTCGCGAACATCTTTTCTTACTACCTGTATAGAAAAATCATCGAGAAATCTTTTATATTTGTCTGTACTATAGAAAAATGTTAATGATCTCTTTTATATTAAAAATATCAGAAAATTAAAATCATAGAAAATGTTTCTCTAAAACATCATCAAATTAGCGAAAAATTTTCTCTACACTAAGAAGAAAATCATTCAGAATGTTTCTCTACACTATAGAGAAAATCATTGAGAAATTTTTATTTTCTGGCGTTTTCATTTCTAAAGAAAAGTGTTGCATAAGTGTTACATGTGATTTGGCAACATTTTTAAATGCTCCCCTAATTTTTAAGAAGTGCTTCATATTTTACGTTTACAATAGAACACAAATTTCGCCATTAAACAATAAAGTACAATTAGCCCAAGGTAAATTCAATTACAGGTGGTGGCAATACTATACATAGTTGTATACAATAATCCCAAGCCAACAGAAACAACAGATGTTTTTGTATTGCATTGTTTGTATTTACGGCTTTAAACTTGCCACCACCTTGTACTGAATTCGCCTTGATCTAGAGCTGCACTCATGCCCCTTTATTTAAAATGATTGTTAAACATGTAGCATTTTTTTAATTTTAAAGGGAACATCATGAGAAAAGAACACTTTACACTTTAAAAATAACACATGTTTTTCAGAAAAGAACATAAAAAAATGTAAAAGGCAGAATGAATGCAGAATTTTACTCAGAAAAGAAAACGCCATTACTATAAAGAATATAATTGCAAAAATTTTCTAAACTGTACTAAAAAATCGTTGATAAATTTATTTAAAAAAAAAAAAACCTCGAGAAATTTTCTCTATGCTAAAAGAGAAAATAATCGATTAATTTATTCTATACTTTTAAGAAAATTAAACGAGAAAGTTTCTTTTTCTTTAGAAACATTTTTCTTTGAAAAAAGTTATTAAGAAATTTTCTTTTTCTATAGAAAGCAGCATCGAAAAGTGTTTTCTATTTTGTAGAAAAAAACTAACGAGAAATTGGCTCTTTACCATAGAAAAAATAGTCTACTATTTTGTTATGAAAAGAAAAAAATGATAGATATATTTCTTTGTACTTTAGAGAAAAACTTAGAAAAAAATTTTCTTTACTATAGAGAAAATTGTCGATAAGTTGCCTTTATTTTATAGAGAAATTAAAAGTTTTGTTTCTTCTTTAGAGGAAATCATCAGCAGAATTTCTTTTTCTTTAGAAAAAATCATTAAGAAATTTTCTTTTGCTATTGAGCAAAATCATCGAGAAATTTTCGCTATACTGTAGAATAACACATCGAGTAGTTTTATCTTTATTATAGAGAAGATTAGCGACTCTACTATTATACTTAAGAAAAATCATGGAAAAATTTGTTTTTTTTTTTTACCTTAGAGAAAACCATCGAGAAGTTTTTTCTAGATTATAGAGAAAATCATCGAAAAATTCAAGACTACAAAGAAAACAATCGAATATTTTTTTGGGAATTTTAAAATTTTCTGTTATAAAGACCAAGTTGTGAGGAAAGTGAAATTTAAGATTTTACCCTGCAGAGTTGTAATGACAGAATTTTCAATGTAAAAAAATAGAGAAAATTTTTCACAGTTGAGAACAAATACTGTCGACTACTCTTTAAAATATCAGAAAGCATGCACAATCTTTTGTTATAGAATAAAATATCGACAAAATTTTTTGAGAGTGTTCCTTTGTAGTAAAATTGCGACAAGACTTTTTCTATGGAGAAAATCCTTATCAGTATTTCCGTATGGAGAAAATAATACAAACATATTTCCCTATGGAGATTATTTTAGAAAAATTTTATTTAAAAAAAAAAAAACATCGATAAATTTCGAAAATTTTAATATGGAATAAGTTATCGATAAAAGTTTTTCTGTGATTTTTTTGATAAAAAAAAAAACTTATAGAATAATTTTGCATAATGTAGAAAATTATTGACAAATTTTTCTTTATTCAAAAAATTATCAACAAAGTTTTCACGTTAAAAAAAAAATTAACGACAAAATATTTTCAATAGCGAAAATTGTTGATCAAAATTTTGTATGAAAAATATCGTAAAGTTGTTGTCAACAACATTGCATTCTCTTTATGACCAGTGCTCTGACAAGCTTAACTCTCTCTAGTCACTGTAGTACCCGCCAATATAAACAAAAATAAATCTTTTAAAAAGCACACGCATAAAATTTGCATTTCCAATTTAATTTATACAACAATAGTAACTAAAGTAAAGCAAATGACTCACACTGAATGTGAACTACTTTTTCTTACAGAAACTTAATGTGCAAATGAGTACATCACATAAATTTCCAAGTAATTCTCATTTGTGGTATAATTTTATTAAGAATCGAATGTAAACAAAAGTAAATGCTACTGATAGTTTTATTTTAGTTTTTAATTTAAACGTTAATACAAACTAGAAAAAAATGAAAATGCTTAATACATAAAAATGTTTTGAAATGAGAAAAAAAATTATATAAACATGACTTCCTTGAAGTTATTAAATAAACTAAACAGAAAAAAAACTAAATTATTTTCATAAGTAAACTGTATGAAGCTGCAATAATTATTCAAAACTACTTAAAGTAGAATTTTTTTTTTTAAATTATTTACAAGTGAGCATCGCTAATTTGCAAATTGCAACCTTGAGCAAAATATTTTGCACTTCATTTCAAAATGTTTATATGTTGGTTAATAACTTATGTACTCTATAATGGGAAAATGTGGCTTATAATTGGGCTTGTATTTTTGCAAAATGCGATCAGCAATAAGAAAAAATACCCCAACGACCCAAGTGTTATTCAAAGTCTTTTTTCCAGTCTTAAAAGAAATTATAAAAAAAAAATTTTTGTTTTTAGAGCAAAACATTTTTTCAGAAAGTATGAACAAGTTCGCAAAGTAACCTTGTTGAAAAAATAATTTAAAACTTAAAATTGTTATTTGTTAACAAATTAAACGAGACTATTCTCTTTTTAAAGACACACTTTGATAATACTTCCTCAACAGAGAAAATCATAGAGAAAATTACTCTACGGAAAAGATCAATCAACTATCAAGATTCCTTTAATAAAGTTCGAAGGTCACCGGAGACTTGAATGCAATTAATTAGCGGTTACATTGGAAACGGCTAACAAATTCAAATAAAAATTAGGATTAAGAAAGATTCAATAAAAAAAAAAAAAAACATTCCTCTACAGACAACTTTCTTTATAAATAAAAATTTTATTAAATATTATCGAGAATTTTTTTAATCCAAATTTTTTTAATATTTTTTAATTAGGCTTAAGTTCATCAAATTTAATTTTCATTAAATTATTTTTATGAAGAAAGGAATTTTACAACATGAAAATTAATTAAAATTTACTGATAATTTTTCATTCTTGACTCAATCTGGGCTCGAACCCAGGCGATTTTACGGACAGATTACTGTGACATGTTTCGATTGCAACCACTCAATCTCCTCAGAGGGCTTGCCGTTTAACACTCGCAGCCATCGACGACTGCTGACGTCATTAGTCAAACATCAATCCTTAAACCAAATTGTATTTAACCTTTGGTAGATCGAAATTTGCTTTGAATGATTATCTATTTTAATTCATTTTACATGTTCTTCCTTTACTTCAGTTTTTTCGTACTTTTGTCAAGAATTCTTCTTGAAGTTCAAAGTACATATTTTGTTTTGTTTTTTTTTTTTTTTAATTTTTTTGTCTTTCTTTTTCTTGCTGACCTTTTCAGCACAACTTGAAGGACAAATGCAAACATAGAGCTCGTGCCTTAGCTTTAACAATAATTAGTATTCTGGTTATTTTGTTGAACTATTTATGGTTTTTAATCCAAATTTTTTTAATATTTTTTAATTAGGCTTAAGTTCATCAAATTTAATTTTCATTAATTTTTACAGAAAAGTTTGCGATATTATCGAGAATATTTATTTATAAATATTTTTTTAATGCTTTTACAGAAAATTTAGCTCTATTATCTAGATATTTTTATAGAAAATTTTGCGATATTATCGACAATTTTTATAGTAAATTTTTCTATATTATCGAGAATTTTTCTAAAAAATTTTGCGATATCGAGAATTTTTATAAAAAATATTGCGATATTATCGAGAATTTTATACAAAATTTTGCGATATTAGCGAAAATTTTTATAGAATATTTTGCGATATTATCGAAAACTTTTATAGAAAATTTTGAGATATTTTTTTTTTTTTTTAAATTCTGTGATAAAATCGAGCATTCTTATAGAAAATTTTGCGATGTTATCGGGAATTTTCATTGAAAATTTTGAGATAATATCAAGAAATTTAGTCGAGAATTTTTATAAATTTTGCGTTATTATCGAGATTTTGTATAAAACATTTGAGTTACTATCGAGAATCTTTTTTCTTAAATTTTGGGATATTATCGAGACTTTGAGTAGAAAGTTTTACGATATTATCGAGAATTTTTATAGAAAATTTCGCGAAAGTATCGAAAATTTTTATAGGATATTTTTCGATATTATCAAAAACTTTTATAGAAAATTTTGAGATATTTTTTTTTTTTTTAAATTCTGTGATAAAATCGAGCATTCTTATAGAAAATTTTGCGATGTTATCGGGAATTTTCATTGAAAATTTTGAGATAATATCAAGAAATTTAGTCGAGAATTTTTATAAATTTTGCGTTATTATCGAGATTTTGTATAAAACATTTGAGTTACTATCGAGAATCTTTTTTCTTAAATTTTGGGATATTATCGAGACTTTGAGTAGAAAGTTTTACTATATTATCGAGAATTTTTATAGAAAATTTCGCGAAGTTATCGAAAATTTTTATAGGATATTTTGCGATATTATCGAAAACTTTTATAGAAAATTTTGAGATATTTTTTTTTTTTAATTCTGTGATAAAATCGAGCATTCTTATAGAAAATTTTGCGATGTTATCGGGAATTTTCATTGAAAATTTTGAGATAATATCAAGAAATTTAGTCGAGAATTTTTATAACTTTAACGTTGTTATCGATTTCCTTTTTAAAGCTATTATCAAAGCTATTTAAACTATCGAAAATCATTTCTTCAAAATTTTGGGATGTTATCTCGAATTTTTATAGAAAATTTTGCGATATTATCGAGAATTTTATACAAAATTTTGCGATATTATCGAGAATTTTATACAAAATTTTTGCGCTATTATCGCGAATTTTTTAAGATAACTTTGCGATATTATCGCGAACTTTTATATAAAATTTTGCGATAACGGGAATTTGTAAAGAAAATTTGCCGATATTATAGCGAATTTTAAGAGAAAATTTTGTGAAATGATCGAGAATTTTTTAAACAATTTTTTTTGTTTTATAGATATTTTTTTATGGAAATCTGGCGATATAATCGAGAATTTGTTAAGAAAATTCTAGGAAATTATCGCAATTTTTATAGAAAATTCTGCGGTATTGTCGTGAATGTTTATATAAAACTTTGCAATATTACCGCGATTTTTTTGTTTAAATCTTGAGATATTATCGAAAGTTTTCATAAAAAATTTTTTAAATATTATCAAGAATTTTTCTGGAAAATTTTGCGATATTATCGAAATTTTTTATAAAAAAGTGATATTATAAATTTTTTTATAAATATTATTTTTATAGAAAGGGTTGCGATTTAATTGAATTTTTTTTGGAAAAGTTGGGATATTTTTGACATATTTTTAACTTATCGCTGTAGTGTTCTTAAATGTGCTCTTAAACCTCAAATATTTTTTATTTATTTTATTTGGCTCGTCTATTTTACTTTCTATTCATACAAGTATTTTGTTTATTAAAAAAAAAATACTTATTTTTGTTGAGATAGTTTAAATCTTCCCAATAACAATTAAAAAAATAAATACCACTTAATTGTTTCATACATGTCATAAAAACTTAATTTAATTAGGGTTTCTGTTTCATTATACCCAACTTAACTTTTAGCAACTTCTATTCATATACATATTATAACAGGATTATTCACAGAAAGGTTATACAACAAAATACATTTACATATTTTTATTTTTTTAATGTATTTTGTTGGTGTGAATTTAACTATATATGTAGCCATATAACCTGATAACCTGCTTTCTGTGAGGTCCCCTACAATTTCTGTACGAATTTATACCATGTTTTTAGTTTTAAATGAAAAAAAACGTAGAATATGTTTTAATAAATGCAAGGTTTCGCTCAATTAGCTAAATAAACAATTAATTTTGAATGTCTTTATACTAAAGCAGTTGCTATTGCTGCTTTCCCTTTGTACTGGGTTAATCGAAAATTTAAGGAACAAAAAACCGCAATTGAAATATTATAAAAATAATAATACATCATTGTTTTATGAGTTTTACATGACTGTTTTAATTTTGTTGTATTTAATTTTATAAATTTTTTTTTTTTTTGATATTTTGTCAAAATGATATGTTATGCTAATTTGTGAACAAACAAACAAAACAAAAATTAAAGGAGAAATTAAAGTCAAGGCTTTTTTTTCAATAATCAAAATTTTTTAAGTGTCTAGCTAAAGTTAAATGGGATAAATCAAAAGGCTTGAGATAAGAACGTAAACTGATAACTAACACTTTGTACGCAGAATTACAATTACAACTTAGCTAAAGCCTTTTGTTTTTTACTTTCTGGAATGAGGATTGAAGACATTTTTAACGGTATGTAACATTTTAAATTAATATGTCTATAAATTCCATCCTGTCGTTCCAGTGCACAAGGGCATTACAAATGAATAAATTTCGGGGGGAGGGAGTGTTTTAGAATCATGTGAGATAAGGCCATGATGGCTTTATTGCTCAATTGAATGGTAGATAAAGCCATAATAGCCTTATTGCCCAATCATTGAGAGGTAAGGTCATATTTAAAATTTTGCGAAATGAGAGATATAGCCATATTTTTTTCGCAAATGAGAGATAAAGCCATATTTTTTCAGAATATCGTTATGCATGGTGTCAACATAATGTAAAAGGGAAAATCCTTAGTTATCATTGCAAAACATTTTTTTTATTCCTGTGACGCACGCAGGAAATCTTTATTCAGCGAAGCCACCTGCCGCGTCCTACTGGAGGAAAAACCCCTAAAGGCCAGTTTACACGGTAATACAATGTATTACGACTTTGTAGAATCAAAATATTATGAAATTCTCTCCGTGTTTAAAAGAAAAAAATAAAAATCTGTTGTAAGTATAATTCATGTTTACATGGATGGTATAAGTAAAATCAAAAATACTAACAAAAAAACAGATGGTTGCAGTTTTAAATTTTTACAAAAACAACATTAAAATTTCCTGAGTTGATTTTAGTTGTTTTTGTAATTGTATAAAAATGCTAACACCTTCAATATACTCCGTTAAAATACACCTCTGGTGTGATGAAAATACATAAGTTTCTAAAATGGTTTAGAAAAAAACCATTTACCGACCGCTTGTCAGATTTTGTATTCGTATTCTCTCTTACTCAATGCATTTTGCTTTTACATGATATGATTTTTCTCATTACACATTATGTCGTAATACAATGTATTACCGTGTAAACTGGCCTTAAGCACGGCCGCAGGGCGCCACGCTGGAAAACTTTAGTATGCGAAGCCAGATTTCAATACTTAACTTTAGTGTCTCCGGAACTGAAATGAGAGATAAAGCCATTTTCTTACACAGAAAAAATTATTTTTCCAATTCAAACAAAAAATTTGTAGAATCAAACAATTTTCTGTCTGAAATCGGTCCTATAAACAAATTCGTATATTCAAACAATTTATTTGCATTTTCTTTATTGAAAAAAAACACTGATTTTTTCAAACAAATAATTTAACTGAATCAAACAAAAAGTTTACTGAAATTCTTATACTAAATTTCAAAATCAAAAAAAAAACAGGTTTTTGCACAAGCAATGATGCGCACACAAGTAGGCACTGTATTAGAAGATGATGGCAGAGAGAGCAGAGCGACCGGCTGCCTTTGAGACACATTTTTTTGTTGGAATAATTTTTGAACGAAGTTCTTTTTTTATACACACAATGTTTTTCGTCATCACTCACTGTTGCTGTATCCTTTCCTTTGCTAATGAAGAAGAAATGTAACCCAAAAACGGCGACAGACCGACTCGATATGTTTTTCGTCATCATTATATTTTTGTATTTGATGTATTTAAGCAAACAGTTTGAAAAAATTGAATACGGGATTTTGGTTTTTTTTTAACCAACTTTGAAACCAACCAAAAATTTATTTTGTTTCTTATAATGTTGTTGTTGTTTCTGTTGTTTAAAAAGAGTGAAACGTTTTTTTACCTGCTATTTTTTTTTACTTCAAACCTCTTCATCTTTCTTACTGTTGTACTTTTTTAAAGTGTCCAAAAATAGACTGCATGTGTTTTTTGTTGTAGTTCTTATATTTTACATAAAGAAGTGTTGCTTACGATCAAATAAAAAAATGCAAAAAGACGACAACATTCAAAAGCGTTAAATATTTCATACAAAATTATGAAAACTTGAAACCAATAACGCGTGTATTATATTTTTGAATGGTTGTCAACATTTTTGTTGGTTAAATAAAAATCAAACAAAAATTTTAATTGAATCAGTAAAAAAATTTGTAAAGCGTGGTTAAATTTCAAGGGCCGATGTTGATTTTGAATAAAACACAAACTATTTAGGAAATAATTGTAACTTTATTTTATTATAATATATTGGTATTACTCAATTATGTATGGAACAAAATATCGGCCAAATAGGCGCCGCGACCACGGCGGCACACCTCCATCCGATGGTCCAAATTTTCGATGACCCTGAGGCATAATGGAGGTTCTATGCCGTTAATGTGCCGAATTATTTCATCCTTTAGCTCTAGAATTGTTGCTGGCTTATCGACGTACACCTTTTCTTTCAAATAACCCCAAAGAAAAAAGTCCAACGGTGTCAAATCACACGATCTTGGCGGCCAATTGACATCGCCATTACGTGAGATAACACGGCCATTGAATTTGTTGCGCAAAAGAGCCATTGTTTCGTTAGTTGTGTGGCAAGTGGCATCGCCCACTTGAAACCACATATCGTGCACATCCATATCTTCCAAATTGGGCCATAAAAAGTTTGTTATCATCTCACGATAGCGAACACCATTCACAGTAACTGCCTGACCGGCCTCATTTTGGAAAAAATACGGCCCGATGATGCCGCCAGCTCATAAGCCGCACCAAACAGTCACTCTTTGTGGGTGCATTGGTTTTTCGACAATCACTCTTGGATTCTCATTCGGCCAAATGCGGCAATTCTGTTTATTGACGAATCCACTGAGGTGAAAATGTGCCTCATCACTGAAGATGATTTTCTTCGAAAATTGATCATCCACTGTTGCCATTTCTTGCCACCATTCTGCCCATTCACGACGGTTGGAATGGTCAAGAGGCTTTAGTTCTTGAGCCAATTGCACCTTGTAAGCGTGCAAATGCAAGTCTTTATGCATAATGTTCATCAACGACGAGCGTGAGAGGTGCAATTGTTGGGCACGACGACGAGTTGAGGTGGACGGCTCTTCAGCCACACTATCGCGAACAGCAGCAATATTTTCTGCAGTACGAGCTGTACGAGCATGCACTGGTGTTCTCACATCTTCTACAGACCCGGTTTGCTCGAATTTTTCCACGATTTTTGCGATTGTACGCACATTTGGACGATGAAATTGACCAAAAAGTTCACGATATGCATCTTGATTTGAACGCCCATTTTGTGTATCTCTCCATGGTTCAAATTGAGTAAGTCTGAAATAGAGAAATGTCAAATAAAATTCGGAAAAAAACTTGGCGTTTAGGTGTGGTTCACATTCAACATCGGCCCTTACAATTTAACCACCCTTTAGAAATTAAACGAAATTTTCAAACAAGCGTTTTTTCTTCTGCTACCTTGTGCACTTTAATTAAATGCTGTTCGGGCCAGGTCTTTTTGGAGGTCTTTCGAAATGTATGCTAAAGCAAATTCCATTTAATAAGGAATTGCTCAGTCATCTGCAACTTGTTGGAAATAATGGCTGCACTGTAAGCTTCTATTATTCTTTGAAGGCAGCTTTTGGTAAAGGCTTGAAGTTTATTAAGATCCCTGACACTGGAATCTCATGTTTCGCATCCATTCTACAATGTTGATTCACATTTAACTCTTGACAAATTGCTGATCAGATCTGGGAATATTTCGAATACTTTTTTTTTAGAAATTTTAATTTTATTTTAAAAATTATTTCTCTCAACTGATTTTAATTAACTTATACTTCACTTTTAATTAATTATAATGTTCAGTTTTTTTTTTTTGCTCTTTTTTTCTTCAAAAACCAAAATTATAATAATAAATTGTTTTCTCCTAAAATTAATTCATGTGTTGTGTTTTTATTCTCCTGATAAATTAATTTCTGTTTAAAATATTTATTTTTTTTATTTAACATTAAAACAGATGATCTCAAAAATAAAAATTAGCAACCACAATTTATTTAAGAGTATTTTGCATTCTACAATTTTTTTTTCTTTTTTCAAACATTGTATAATGATGTGCGAAATTTAGCTCACTAATTATTGGCGATTAGCAAAAAAACAAAACAAAAAATATAATTAAATATAAAAACACAATTTAAAAAAATAATATAAAATGAAAGGCGACTGTGTGTGTGAATGTTGAGGGGGTGGAATTGAAAAGAAATGTGTAGCTTGTGCTAAAAAGTAATTAATATTTATAGAAATATCACATTAAGAAACAATAATTTAAATAAAAGAAAAAAACAGTGTAATAAATAAAATTAAATCTTAATGTTTGTGTCTTAAGTTTTTTGTTTTATTATAAGGAAAATGAGGGGAAAATGAAATAAATTAAAGGCAGATTCATAGCTTTTTTAACAATTAAAATCGTGCATTACGGTTGGTTTTGTTGGTTAAAAAAACGTCAACTTTTAATTTCATTTCTATTGACAAAGTTTCCTAATCTTTCTTCTAATGCTTAAAAACGCAATTTCACTTTCTTAACTTTAACCTTTCAAGGCTTAATTTTTACCCGAAAAAAATGTTAATATTTCTTTAATTTAGAAACATGCAACAAGCAAAAAAAAGCAAAAATATCCCATAAAAGCTTAACCAAAAAACACTTCCCACAAATGTAGCAAAAAAAAAACAAAGTTTTGCTCCTAAAGAGTTAACCAGGGAACGAACAACTGTAAGTTTTTTTTTGTAAGAAAATAGTAAAAAAATAAAAATTTAACTAAAGAAAAAAAAAAAAAAAAAACAATTTAAAAATGTCTCGCCTGTAAGCAGACTTGGAAAATTTTAGAAAAAAAAAAAAATTAAATAAAATCAAATAAACTTTGAAAGTTGTTAAGCAGGCTGTTTGTTAATGTTGCTGCTTTAACAGCAATAGCAACAGCAACTTTGGAGGTGGTGGCTGCAACAGTAGTGCTGGTGTATTGCCGCTGATGCCAGTTGTTTGCTGCCTGCCACACCACCTTCACTTAAGTCTTCTTTGCCAAAGTTTTTCTCTTGTCTGTTAGGAAAAAATTAAAAAAAATCTACTTCTGCTTTCAAATTGGTGGTCGTTTTTCGAGGTTTTATTTGCTTCCAAAGTTGTTGTTCGTGGGAATTGGTTCATTAGAATTTTTCCTTCTTCTGTTACTATTCACAGCCTTCTGTTAGCGCTCCAGCGCAAATATTGGTCATCATCATCATTGTCTCCTTTTTTTTTTTTTTTTGAAATTTTGTGGCACTAAATGTTGCCAGCTTTTAACAATTTTTCAAAGATGTGATTATTTTTTTGGGCTTCTTCCTTTTCTTTTGCTTAAAAGCTACTGAGTTGTTTCTTTTCTTTTTTTTTGAAGATCTCTAGAGGTCCAATAAAAATCTTAAACAAAATTTTCAGTTAAAAAACTTAAGATAAAAAAAAGAGCAAAATGAAAACATTTTGCATGTGTTTTAATGCCTTAAATGTTTAATGTCTAGATGTTGTTGCTCTTGCAGTGGTGGATATTTGCTGTGGCAAGCGCGTTAAGTAAATGTGTCGTTTTCTTTCATTTTAACATGGCACTTGCAACACACTTTTTTATTATTTTCGGTTTTGTTTAAAATATTTTTTTTTTCGATTGCCAGCCTGGTTTTCTTGGCAGCAATTGCTGCTGTGGCAAGTTTGTTTAATGCTGCTTGTGTTAAGTTGTGAGATTTATTTGTTTCTTTTTTTTTAGCTTCTTATAAGAAAAAAGAAAAACTGTTCTTCGTTTGTAGATTTTGGAGAGATGGGTTAGGTTGACTTGTTATCTTGAGTTATACGGAGTTTGTTTCTTCTTCGACCAATTTTTGCTTTATTTTGTTTAATGTTGTTAAACACAAAGTCAAAAGTCAATTAAATAAGAGCACTGATTTTGTTTAGTTGTTGGTTGTTTGGGGGGGATTTTTTTTTATTGTGTTTTTATGGAGGTGGTGGTATTTGCTAAACAAACATTGATTTTAATTTGGTGTTTTCCATTGATTTTAATGGTGGGAATTTAAGTTTTTTTCTGCAGTTTTATTTGCAGGAGAATTGTTGGAAAATCTACATCTTTTGGGAATGAACTAAAAGGCGAAAGTGAAATTTGTGATTTTTTTACAATAAAAAACGTGTAAAAGTGGAAACGGATTAGAAAAAGCTTTTTCAAATTTTCTCAAATAACAGGTTAAATTAGTTTTTGTTGTGCTAGATATTTTTTATTTTGGCTATGATGAACAAGGGCCTTGCTTTCTGCTTAGGTTCAATAGGGACTAGATAAGAACAGTGGTCTTAGTTGTAACTAGGCACTGGCCTGTGAATGGGTCTGGTATTCAATGACTAACAGAAAGAGGAAACTGTGTTTAACTTTCTATGTCAATGTCCTGGGATCCGCGGCATTAGAGAAAACTTGAGAACCGGTGTATGCCTGCTTGGAGGATCTACCTGGGATGGAAGAAAATTGGTTGAACTTTGCAGGGACGCTATCTAAGTAACTGATCCGAAGGGTGGGCATCACAAAGGACCCAAGTGAGCTTTCTCTCGATGGCTACCCATGGAAACTAACCTAACTTTGAAGTTTAGTGTATAAACGGACATAGATTGTAGATGCAAACAGGGAAAGAAGGGTTAATAATTAAGGAGTGCAGGCTTTCAAAGTCTAGTGGTCGTTTTCTCATTATACGATTATCTCTTTCCCAACGAAAAACGGCACATTAAAGAAATATGAATTTCCCAATGTCTAATTTGCTTCTATTCTGTCGCAAAGCTAACCAGCACTCATCTGCCAATTAGTTATTTTCCTTTTATTTGCCGTACAGATTATTTCAATCAGCTGACTCCCGTCTTTAACATGTATTTTGAGAGGTGTTGCCAGCTGAAAACCATGTTTTTTGTCGGTATAATGAGAAACCCAAAATCGTTAACGGACAGTTTATCGCTCTAATAAATTTTTGTAAACATTAAGTTACAGCCAGTTTATCGATACAATGAGAAAATGACCATAGAACAGTAAAACAAATAAGAATTTTTCAAACGAAACAAAAACGGAATTATTTTAATGAAATGGGCGATTTGAAAAATTTTCAGTGCTAAAAAAAAACGCTTAAACAGAGAAAAACGTCAAAATGAGAGATTCAAAATGGATGTCGCAGATTTGGTACATTATTTGTGTCTCTAATAACTTATATGCCATTTGTTTTGACTTTTGCATTAAAAAGAACAGTGTAAACAAATATAAACCTGTGAAAAAGATTAACAAGAACGTCAGCATAGTAGGCCCAATCTCATGGTGGTCTTAAGCACTGGGTGCCAAACAATTTAACCATCCGTACCCTGTGTATGAGTGCATCCAGCAAACACAAGTGACAATTTTAGCGAATAACTCGGCAGAATAGTATACTTTGCACGTGTTTAGGAGCTGAACCAGCATCTAGAAATACGCAATCAAGCGAAACTTTGCCACAACTGCTAAAAAATCAGTCGTTCGAACTAAATTTTTAAGATATCCATTCCCGCGGCTTAAGGTGTAATTCACAACCGTCTCGAGATTTCCGAGGGAGCCTCACCAATAGTCAGGTATCAGATGGGATCTTTGCTTAGCCGCTATATCCAGAGATCTTTCAACTTTATACTCTGCCGAATTCCAGGTATTGAGTGTACCTGATTTCTCCGAAGGATGTAACACCATAATATACAACTAATCCCCGGGTGGTGTTAACAACAAATGTCCAATTTTGTGCCAACAAAGCCTTATTTGCGTAAAGCTTTACTTTACTACTTCCATTTAAATCAAAATACAGCTAGAGCAAAGCAATTACTCACAAGAGCTTACTCTGATTATGTTACGCCAAATTTAATATGCAAACCGCGCCTAGACAAAAAAAGTTAGAAGATTTTGAGCTGGAGCCATTAATTTATTAACATCATAGGCAGCTTCTCAAGCTGCATTATGAAAACTGTTTCATACAGCAGCATTATTGTTAAAGGAAGAAGAAAATTGGCTGCCACACGTGTTGATGCTAGCAGACACTGGCAAAGACGATCAACCATGTCCGAAATACTTTTTAAACGCCATACAGATCCGTTACGATAACCTTAATACAAGAAATCATATGCAAAGGGCTTGCTAATGTGCTGAACAGGTCTTCCACGCAAAAGTAAATTAGACTCCAGATAATTTACCAAGTGGTGATTGATCATGTTCTCCATGATCATTGAGAGCGTAGAGCAAATTGCTATGGAGCGCAAGTTTTCAGGGTGTTAACCTTTTTTGGAATGGGTTTGGCTGGACGTTGGCCTTGGTTGGATGATAAAAAATTAGCTCTGTAAAACGGAATTTATTCGTTTTAAGCCAGTACTGGCCGAAGAATTGCTGGAATATAAAGCCTTAATCAGCCATTATGAAAACGCTCGGCCTCATTTTGCAGAAATAGCTTAAAACTTTTCAGGGAAAATTGGCTGTAAAATTTTACTCCTTACAATCCAGACTTTGCCACGTCTGAGTACCATTTGGAATTCGATTTCCTTTAGAAGAAGGCATCAACAATTGGATGGTTTCATTCTCTGCCTCAGAAAATAAGCAAATTTGTTTGGCGCATATGCCAAAAAGTCGTACACACACAGTCCATCTCAGCTTTGTTTTGTAGAAAAGTGTAAATTTTTGTGAACGGGAATATATGAACTTTATGAAGTTAATAGCATTTTTATGAAAGTGAAAATTATTGCCGCATACGCCACTCTTCAAAATATATTTTTCAAAAGACGATTTTTGTGCTGCATATGTAAACTTACTTACTGCTGTGTAATGAGTTGTTGGCATTTTATTTTGCTTTAACTAATTCTTTTTTCATACATCAATGAAGCGAAGTAAGAGGGAAATTTATTTTGTTTTGATTTCGCTTTAACTACTATTTTCTTACGGCAATGAAGCAAAGCAAGATTGAAATTTATTTTGTACGTTTTTTTATGAGAAATTTTCTGCATTCGCCCAACAGTGGTGTGAAGAGCAAAACAATACTTAATAAACTTTGAAATAGTGGATATGGAGCAAACTTAATACTTAAAATCTCAGACAACTTACAAAATTTCGTGAAATCGGGCTTAGATTCAGACTCATTTTTTTTTTAAATGGTCGGTAGGTCAAACCAATTATGAGCTAACGATATGTCACTAGTGGGATGGAAAACGCCTAGAAGAACGTTTCCAATAAACACACATAAATCTCTCAAAATTTGTTAAAAATGCAAGCCAAACCTGTTAAAGTTTTGATCTATTTTTTTTTACATCTGGATCTCACTAAATTTATTTAAGATATCTTCTTGAAACGAATTAACTAAATCAAATTCTTGAGGACTTGTGTTCTTTCCAACTTTTTATCAATAAAATAATGTTTTTAATTAAAACTTTTTTATATTTCACACTTTTTGTTTTTTCCAGGGGATCTTTTTTTTCGCATAATTTCACCCCAATTATTTTGTTTTTTTTTTTTTTTTGTTATATTTACATAACTCTTAAATCTACATCATGATGGATCATCACATGTGGATGTTGTACACTCCCTAAACTGTTGATGTCAATAAAATAAAAAACAATAAATTATTGTTTTTGAAATATTTGTCTTTTGCTTAACATTTTTATTTATCAAGCCGTAAAAACTGCAATGTCGAAATTTTAATTTGTAGGGCATCGAAAAAGGCTCACACAAAAGATCATTTGCCATAACAGCAGTTGTATGTTTAAAATTAAAATCGTAAGCAAAAAAAAAAAAAAAAAAAAAATATAAATTGATTTGGCTTAGCAGTACAGACTCGTTAACCAAAACAGAGATGGAAACTGTAACAAATCATAAAAATATTTTTACGCATCATCATCATCATCATACCGATTATCAGTCGTCACAAGATGGGCATCAGTGAAATAAAAGGCCATCATGGAACAACAAAAAAAAAAAGTGGTGGCTGGTGTTGAAGTCAAGCAGTAGATGTAAAGTTAAGCCCAAGTTAAAGAAAAATTAAAAAAAGAATACGATGCAAAAGTAGCCATAAAACCAAGCCAAACAATTGCTTAAGTAATAAAATGTTTTTAAAAAAAAGAGCAAACGTGATAAAATTTCACATTGATGATTGATCACTCCCTAAGGGGCGTAAGAGGCAAACGAAAATAAATAATAAACCAAAAATAAATTTAATAAAAAAAAAAAACGTAAACAAAAACACAAGAACAATAACTATAAACCCAGATAAAAATTAATTTTTAACAAAAGATATTCATCCACTTTTGTTTATTGTTATTATTTTAATACAATTGATGGAAATCTTTGTAAATTGTTTAAAAATGACAAATTGCCATGACTCAGTAGTTACAAAATTGGAGTACATTTTGCATTTTTTTTTTAAATTATCAAGATCTTAAAGCAATTTTTTTAAATTTTCAAAATAACTTTAGAAAAAAATATACAAAAAACGAAAATATTTTTTAAACATTATAATGGGAAACTAGAAGAGTGATTCATGCTAAGAGTTTGTTTACGGCAAATAAATTAAATTACAGCTAGTAAGAGTTTAGAGTAAAACCATAATTGCTTTAACAAGCAGCAAAAGCATTTTTATAGAAGACCGGACTCTTATACAAAGTCAACTTTGTTGCTTCGAAAACATTGTAGCCTTTCTATAAAGTTATAAAATTTCTATCAACTTTCTTATCACTTTTTTAGTTGTAAAAAAAAGTCATAAAGTATTCAATATGTGTATGAATCTTATACAGAACAAAAATTGAAGAAACCATCTGACTCTTATACAGAGTTTACATTGCCTAGGGAAAAGGCAATCCCGTGGCTTTTTTATAGACCCAAACTTTTTCTGTAGATACTATTTTGAGTCTTATACAAAATCTTAAAAAACTCTTATATTATGTTAAAAATTCTATATAAATAGATGATCATGCGGCACTTATACAGTGTCAAACGGTTTCTAAGAGAAATATTGTGACTCATATACTTAGTAAGCAACTTTTAATAGAAAATTTTGTGAGTCTTATATAGAGTCTATAAAAAATCTTGTGACTTTTATAATAAGTTAAACATTTTATGTTGATGATCTTGTGGCTCTTGTACAGAGTCGAATTATTTCTATAGGAAATTTTGAGACTTTTAGACTTATTAAACAATTTTTAATTGAAAACCTTGTAACTTTTATACTTGGTAAGCAATTTTTAATAGTAAATCTAGTGGCTCTTATACTTAGTAAATAATTTTTAAAAGTAAATGTAATAACTCTTATACGAAGTGTAGAGAAAATCTTTTATTTAGTTAAATTTTAGTTAAAATTCTTATACAGATGATCTTGTGCCTCTTATATAGAGTCAAATGTTTTCTATAGAAAATCTTGTGACTCTTATATTTAGCTAAATATTTTATGTTGATAATCTTGTGGCTCTTTTGCAGAGTGAAACCATTTCTATAGGAAATTTTGTGACTTTTTTATTTAGTAAACAATTTTCAGCAGATAATCTACTGGCTCTTAGAAAACAACTTTTAACACTTAATCTTTAGAGTCTTATACAAAATGTAGAGAATATGTTGTAACTTTTCTATTTAGCTAACAATTGTCTTATACAGAGTCAAACGTTTCTATAGCAAATCTTCTGACTCTTATACTTAGTAAACAAATTTTAAAAGAAAATCTTATGGCTCTTATATTTAGTAAATAATTTTTAATATTAAGTCTTATGACTTTTATACAAAGTGTAGAGAAAATCTTTTTCAATTCTTTTATTTAGTTAAAAATCTTATATAGATGATCTTGTGCCTCTTATACTTAGTCTAATGTTTTCCTTAGAAAATCTTGTGACTCTTATACTTGGTTAATAATTTTAAATGGAAAAATCTTGTCAATCTTATATCGATTGAAAAACGTTCCATGCAATAGCTTGTAACTCCTATACGGAGTGCACTCTTATCAAGAGTCACATGTTTTCTTTAGAAAATCTTATATCTTATACTGAGTTAAAAAAAAATTTCTTTAGAAAATCTTTTGATTCTTATTAAATTTGTCTAAGATTCCAGCGACTATTTTATGGAATTTAAAATTGTTGTACAAAACATTTTGTAATTCTAACCTGAGTAATTTTCTATTATAAAAGTCTTATACAATTATGCCAAAGTGAACTGAATTGTCAATTGATAATATTTTGATTCCTAGACAGAGTAAAAAACTGTCGATAGAAAATGTTGTGACACTAAAAAAAAAAAAATAATTTTCTATGGTAAATCTGATGACTCTTATACTGAGAAAACAATTGCAATATAAATTCTTATGACTTTTAGACCGAGTCGAACATATTATTTGTAAAATCCTGTGAGTTATTTTCTGTTTAAAACGTTTTCTATAGAAAATCTGGTAACTCTTATATAAAATAAAATATTTTCTGGTAAATCTTATGGCTCTTATACTGAGCAAACTATGTAGTTCAGAAAATCTTATAAATCTTATACCGCGTTAAATATATTCTATGCAATATCCTGAGACTTTTTTAGAAAGTTTAAAGTTTTATCAGAAATTCTTGTGAGAGTTCTACAAAGCAAAATATTTCCTATGCTAAATCTCATGAATCTTATACTGAGTAAACAGTTTTTTGTGATAGAAAATCTATGTAAAATCCTATGAATTTGCAGACTCTAAAGTTTTCTATTGAAAATCTGATGACTCTTTTAAAAAGTAAAATATTTCCTAGTAAATCTTAGGACACTTATACTGAGTAAACTACATATTTGGCTTAGATAATCCTATGAATCTTATACCGAGTCTAACATAATGTATGTAAAGTTAATTCTAGTGACTGTTCTACAAGACAAAATATTTTCTTTGGTAAATCTAATAACTCTTATACTGAATAAACAATTTTTTTAAAGAAAATCTTGTAACAATTACAGAGTGAAAAATTTTCCATGGAATATTTTCTTAAGTCTTTAAAGAGTGAAGGATTTTCTTCAACTGAGAAAAAAAAAAGATTTCTTTAAACCTTTTGACCCCCAAAAAATTTGTTTCAACTTTAGGCGACTCTTATATGTATATTTAGAATAAAAACTATTTTAAAAAAACTTTCGCAAATCGTGAAAGTCTTGTCAAATTTCTAAATAATGTCTTATACATTTTACACAAAGTCAATTTAATTGTCAACAGATAATATTCCTACTCCAATACAAAGTAAGAAACTGCCTATTTTAAATCTTGTTACTCTTATACAAAGTAAAATATTTTTAAAGTAAAATATACAAATGAGTAAATAAATTGGTATAGTCTATTTTGACCCTTTTACCGATTTGTGACTCCTTTACAGAGTCAAATGTTTTCTATAGAAAATTTTCTAACTGTTATTAAAAGTACAATATTTTCTATTGAAAATCTTATGACTCTTATACTGAGAAAAAAAAATATCCTATAGAAAACGATGTGAATCTTGAGCAGAGTCAGACGTTCTCTAATATAAAATCTTGTAATTTTTAAGTCGATGAAACTATTTTATAAGAAAATTCTGGTGGGCAATAGAAAATTTTATGATACATGATAAAAGCGACCTTGTGCTTTATAACCCCCAAATTGCCCTCAAAAAAACTTACGCTAGTTACCCTCTTGTGTGGTTTTTCACACATGTGCAATGTCTGTCTACTTTGCTGTGGCGCCATGAAACATTTGTAATTAAAGTCATGATTTAAGTAACATTAATGCAGTATTTATCCCGTTGGTGTTCAACAACAAACCACAGCACACAGTTAATAAAACATTCATCGCATGCAGTTGGCAACGAAATCAAAAATATTCATACTTGCCGGCCGAAAATTTTGTCTCTAGTGCAAATAACATAAAAACTTCATATGTGTGGAAAACCACACACGAGGGTAACTTACGTAAGTTCTAAAATATTTCTTTACAAAAACATTTTTTAATCAGAAAATGTTTTTTTCCAGTAGTAAATCAATATTGCTAACAAAGTCAAGAAGTTTTTTTAGTGTAACTCAACCATTTTTTTATTGTTTACAAGGGTGTCTTAAAAGCTAAGTCTTTGGTTTTTGGTAAATTAAGAAACGACTGTGTTCGCTGTAGCTCCCCTTTTAGCCTGCTTTAAGCAAATTTTAAATTGACAACATATTTTACTTGAAATCTGCAAAAATATTGTCATGATTTTTTTTTGTTATTACTTTAACAAAAATCTAGAATAATTTTGTTTAAAAATGGTATTGTATGTTGGCATTTTTTCATATTCATTCATTTGCTCTCTTCTAATTAAATATTTTTTTTTCGTATGTTTTTTTTTTAAATTTATGACCATAAATTGCACGATTGCCATCAGTGTAGTAAAGTTAATTTTTTTTCTATAACAAAGTCTTCACTCTAAACTAAACTAAAGTAAAGTAAATTGAAGTAAAGTTAAATTATAAAAACATTTTGTTTGTTTTTGTATTTGCCAAGGTCATAAGCAATTATTTTAAATTTATTTTTTTTTCGTTGCTATTTAATTTGAAAATGTTGCTTTTTTGCATTATTTTAAGGTAAGAATCACATTGCTATTATTATTTTTTGTTGTTGTTTAATAACAATCAAATACATGATTATACAATTATTTGAAATATGCTATTAAACATACTCTTAAACATAATTTAAAAAATATATTTGTTAAGTATTAAATTTGAACTCGTCTTCTCTGTTTTATACATATTTTTTTTTAATTTGGCTTAATGCCAAAAGTTTGCTTAATGCATTTAAAAAGGAAAAACATTTATAAAATAATTGAATTAATAAAAAAATAAAAAAAAATAATGTTAACAGTTTTGTGTTTGTTTTCATTTAAGTGGAGAAACTAGAGTAAAACGTGTTTAAAATTAATAATAATTTACTAATTGTTATAATATATTTCGCTTATTATTGCATTTATAAACATGTGTTGAAAATTTGCTATTCATTTAATGCTAAAATTTAAAGTAGATCAAGTTTATAATTAGCAGTAGTAAACGTTTGAAATTTAATAAAATACAGAAATCAAACAATAAAGAAATTTCAATGATAAAAAAATTTGCTTTCAGCTTAACAAATTTACATTCATTAAACTGGGATTTCAAGAAGAACTTTGTTACCTAACCGGGACATATTGTAAAAACATAATACAGAAGGTCTAGAACTCCTTTGACCTTGTTCGCAGTCTGTGATATAAGTGCATTTAAATCCAGTTCATTATCAAGATGGAGGAATATATTCAACCTTTGCTTATGACCAGAGAAGACTAAAATGCTTTTTTTTGCTTTTTTGCTTTTTTTTAGCTGTTTTTTATAAAACCTGCTGTTTTTTGCTTCTTTTACAATGTTGTTGCTTTTTTTTGGATTTTTTGTTTAAACTTCCCATTTTTGTATTAAAAACTTCGTATGTTACTACCAAGGCGAATTCCTCTATAAAAGTGAATTCGCCTTCGTTACTACCTTTTTGCACAAAGTTGCATTTCATTTTAAAAACAATCAATTGAAATCATAGTAGGCTGTTAAAAATAGAAATAAATAAAAAAGTTTAAAAAATGCCGAAAGCGAAGAGTAATAGAAATTTATTATTAACAAGTTAGAGTGCTATATTCGGCTGTGCCGAATCTTTGATACCCTCCACGACAGTTCGAATGTTTAAGGGGTAATATCTGTTTGATGTTATTATTATCTTAAACTGTGACGATTTGTTATTAATTATGGTTTTAGGTGACTTAACTGTTTTCCGGTAGTAGGGTTTATATGGGGCCTAGGGTAAATTATGGACCGATCATCACGAAATTTCACAGCGTCTTTTCTAGTCCTTTAAAACTGTGACGTACCAATTTCTGTTATGATAGCATTATTAATTATGGTTTGAGGTGTACTAAACTGTTTTCCGGGAGTAGGGTTTCTATGGGGCCTAGGGTAAATTATGTAATGATCTTCACGAAATTTCATAGTACGAATTATAGTCCTATAAAACTGTGACGAGCCTAAATTTGTTATGATTGCATTATTTTTTACGGTTTTAGGCGTCCTAAACTGTTTTCCGGTAGTATGGTTTATATGGGCCCTAAGGTAAATTATGGACGGATCGTCACGAAATTTCACAGTGTTATTTCTAGTCCTAAAAAACTGTGACGCATGAAATTTTGTTACGCTAGCGTTATTTTTTACGGTTTTAGGCGTACTAAACTGTTTTCCGGGAGTAGTGTTTATATGGGGCTTAGGGTAAATTATGGACGGCTCTTCACGAAATTTTACAGCGTGATTTCCAGTCCACTAAAACTAATTTTTGCAAAATCTTATCTCATTCCGTGCCTTGTTCCAGCATTTATGTTATTTTTTGTACCAAAATAATCAATTTTTTTAGGTGTAGATGAAACTACGGACAGCGAACACAGATATCTTGCAAATTTTATTTTTGGATCTTAGAAGAATTGAAAGACAATAAATCTTATTTATTGAACATGCAAGAATTTGAAACGGCAAATGGCGCATCTATTGCAGCATTTTGTAATGATTCGTTACAAATATTGTGGCCAGATGGTAAAGAAGAAAAGAAATCGAGTTTAGATTTGATATTAATTTTCTGTATTTAGTAGGCATAAAAGTAACGGATGCAGCTGCAAATATGCTAAGTGGAATATCTTCTCTAAAGGCAATGCATCCGAAAATGCTTCATTTAACATGTTTTGCACATGGTATCCATCGATTAGCTGAATTCATTCGAACAAACTTTGAAAATGTCAATAAATTGATTTCCAATGTTAAAAATATTTTCTTAAAGGTAAATATAACTATTCATCAGAGGTGTGCTGGAAATCGAAAACGCAAGAACTTAAAAGTTGTTTTTTTAATATGATTTTTGTAGTTAAAGAATTTTATGACAAATATTTCTCTATTAAACATTCTATAAGAAAATTATATAAAATGGATTAAGAGTGTATTAAAAAGCACTTGAAAGTTCTTGCGTTTCTTTAAATATAAACATACATACATATGTATGTTAAAAATATATGTTACAAAAACAAAATTTTTACAGGTACCGCGAAGAAAACAACCCTTTCTAAAAATGAATCGTAATATTGTACTTCCACCGTCTCCATGCCCAACTCGTTGGGGTACTTGGTTAGAAGCGGCAATGTACTACGCGGAACATCTTGAAGAAGTAAAAGCCGTTGTTTTAGAACTTGACAGTCAAGATGCCGACTCAATTGTGCAATCCAAAAAAATATTTGTAAACTCCGAACTAACCCAGCGGTACCTAGAATGAGTAAAGAGACCTAATAGAAGGCCTTATTTAGTAGTCACAAGCAGTCAGAAGCCCTTCTCGCCACATTCCCTACTTATTTATTTTTTACACAGGTTGTCATTGGGCGCAAGGCCTTCCACACTTCCTTGCAAAACAACTTCGATCCCTTCCCAAAGAAGGGAGTAAGGAAGGTCACTAAAAATAAAAAGTAAATAAAACTGAACACTGAACGAATGTGTACTGAATTTTTCAGAAGGTCTTTTAAAAAGAAGTTTATGCCTTCTAGAAGGCAGGATATCATGCGAAGCGAATCTTTTAGAAAGGAGTATAGAGGCCTTCAAAAAGGCCTGCCACTTGCGGTCCTTTCAATATTTACCGTTGGGAGTTCTCAACTTGCATTTCTAAAATACAATTTTGTAAACATTGCAAACTGCGGGTTTATTAATTTCAGAGAGCACAAATTTTTTATCGACACTTTTTGACGGACTAGGCAAGATCGAGGACCAACAATATAAAAAGAAATTTGAGAAAATATTAAAAAAAATCCCGGTTATCAGTAGTTTTTGGAAATGAAATATATTTTAGAGTCTGGTACTGTTTCAAAAGATAAATATGTAAAAAGTTTGTCCTCTAATGAAATTCTCAAATTTAAATTTGCACCGTCAACATTTGTCGATGTAGAAAGAAGCTTCTCTTTATACAAAAAGCTTTAAACAGATCGACGTATAAAATTAAAATTTGAAAACATAAAAGCCCTCATGATAGTATAGTGTAATAATTTTGATGATGTGGAAGAATTAGAATAAAGCATTTTTTAGTGCTTTTTTTTTGCTGTTTTATCAATTTTTGTTGCTTTTTTTATAATTTATTTTCGCTGTAAAAGTATTGAATATTGCTTTTTTTTGTCTTCTCTGCTTATGACCTATGAGGCCTGTGCACTTACACAGCTACAGAGAACTGGACTTCTTCTGTAGGAGAACATATGCTTACGTGTTCTCGGGCTCAGATCCAATAAATTCAAATCACACTACAAGTTAAAACTTTCTTGAACCTCTGTCCGCCTCTGTCCAAATTCAGTTTTGTTTTATTTTTGTATTTTGTTTAATTCGGGGAAGTCCAAAAATTAATTTTGTTGTATTTACAAGATATGCTGATGCTTCAAGCAGCTATGCGGACTAAATAATTATTTGCAAGAAATGTGAATTTCAAAATATCAAAGACTCATTGAAATGGTCAAAAAAGTTATTGGTGTCTTGCTGATGGCGAAAAGAATAAAAAAAAAGAAGAAAAACTTTTCTCCAACTTTTTATTGATCTTGCAAAGTCAGCCCGTTTGATGTCCACACTGTACAAGAGTCATAGGGATTTTTGTTAAAAATCGATAGCGTTTGACTTTTTGTTGACTCGTTATTTCGTTAATAAACTGTTAAAATTTTATTTGTATTTGATAGAAAATTTCAAATTTAATGACACAAAACGTTATTTAAAAAATAAACAAGAAATATACTCCATCAAGTCCGATTATATGATCTATGATCAATTCTGGACCTACCAAAACAACATTTTGACATGACATGGTCTGGAAGTTATTGCTATTTTTTTGTTTTTTTATTGTTATTTGTATCTGCCAAAGATGGAACGATTGCAATACGATTCAGTAGAATGATTAAGAGTGTAATACAATTTAATAATATAAAATAAAATAAATAGTTCAACAAAATTACCACAATACTAATTATCGTTAAAGCTAAGGCACGAGCTCTATGTGTACATTTGTCCTTCAAGTTGTGCTGAAAAAGATCATCAAAAAAAAGGAAGACAAAAACTGAAATACAAAAAATGTACTTTGGACTTCAAGAAGAATTCTTGACAAAAGTACGAAAAACCAAGAGTAAGGAAAAACATGTAAAATCAATTAAAATGGATAATCATTCAAAAAAGCCAATTCCGATCTACCAAAGGTTAAAATACAATTTGGTTTAAGGATTGATGTTTGGCTATTGACGTCAGCAGTCGTCGATGGCTGCGAGTGTAAGACGGCAAATCCATCTGAGGAGATCGAGTGGTTGCAATTGAAACATGACATGGTAACCTGCCGGCCAGGGTTCGAACCAGCTGCAGTTAAGAATGAAAAATTATCAATAACAATTTTAATTAATTTTTATGTTGTGAAATTCCTTTCTTCATAAAAATAATTTAATGAAATTTAAATTTGATGAACTTATATATATATATGTCCTTTATTTATTTAAATATGTCCAGTACTAATACCTTAATATAACAAGTACATACTTAAATATAATGTTCACGAGGAACATAGGGCGCTAACGAATTCTCTCCAACTATTTCTGTCTCTTGCAAGTAGTTTGATTTGATTCCAAGTTGTTTGTGCTGATTCAAGTTCCTTTCTTGTGCAACGTATCCATGTGTTGCGAGGTCGTCCTTGCCGGCGTTGACCTTGAGGATTCAAATCAAGATCTTCTCTAGCAATATCGTTTTGTGGCCTTCTAAGAATATGACCCATCCAAGTCCATTTTCGTCTTCGTATATCGAATTCGATTGGACAACAACCAGCCTGCAGCCAAAGCTCTTCATTGGATATCCAATTTGGCCAAAAGATATTTAATATTTGCCTTAAACATCGATTTATAAACGTTAGGATCTTTCCTATAGTAAGCTTCGTGTAGCTCCATGTAGTACATCCATATAACAAAACTGATTTTACGCTACAGTTGAATATACGTAATTTAGTATTTTTTGAGATGTTCCTAGCGCGCCAGACTTTGTGTAGTTTGTGAAAAGCGGTACGTGCTTTATTAATACGATCATTAATATCAGCTTCCGATCCACCATCTTTGGTTATTTTACAACCGAGGTAGTTGAAGGTGTCTACATCTTCGATCACAGTTCCATCTACTGTTAATGGAGTTGTTACATGAGTACCAATGCGCATAAGTTTTGTCTTTTTGAAGTTGATTCTCAATCCGACTTTTTTAGCGTTTTTGGAGAGTATTTTTATCTTTTTTTCAATATCCGCAAAGCGATGAGCCATCAAACATATGTCATCAGCATAGTCTATATCGTTTAAAAACTCTGTCATGTTCCATTGAATGCCCATAGGGGCCTCCCTGTTGGTTTCTTCCATTACACAATCTAATAGTAAAAGAAATAATGTGGGGGACAGGACACAACCTTGCCTTACACCAGTAAGAGTTGAAAAAGGCTGGCTTTCTTTTCCATTAAAGCGAACCTTACATGATGCATCTTTGTAGAGTTCACATATTAGGGTGACAATTTTCTCTGGAATACCTTTATTTATAAGTGCAGACCACATAGATGTTCGAGATATTGTGTCAAAAGCACGTTCAACATCTACAAAAAGCAAGTAAAGATGTGTGTTGTATTCTGCTGATTGCTCTATTACTATACGCAACGTGTTTACGTGATCGACACAAGATCGTCCAGGCCTAAAACCGGCTTGCTCTCTTCGCAAAATTTGTTCGACTACTGGCGAGATACGTTGTAGTATTAAAGTGGTCATTACTTTACCAATTGCGTTTAGGACAGTAATGCCACGCCAGTTTTTGCAAAGCGTTAAATCACCTTTTTTGGGAATTGTAACAACTACCCTCTCTTTCCAATCTGCGGGAATTTTGTAGTTAGGCCACGCATTTCTGACGAGTGGAGTAAGAAACTCTGCTAGCGTGTCAGAGCCATATTTCAACAACTCTGCAGGGATGTTGTCGGGACCGGGTGATTTTGAATTTTTCATCTTATTCAATGCAGTTGCAACTTCCGTAAATGACGGGGGATCTGTTGAGATATCCCTTCTCGGGTTGCGCCTTGTAGAGCTTGTTGCTGTTTCGGCATGGTTTTCAGTAAAGGACTGCATTAAGAAAAATTCACGCCAACGTTCGAGCTGTTCGTCGGTTGTTGTTAAGTCTGTACCATCATTAGCTTTCAGCGTGGCGGTGCTTCTGATGTTGTTGCCGCTCATTTGTTTAATAGCGGAGTATACACCGCGGAGGTTTCCCGTGTTTGCGGCCTTTTCCGTCTGTTCTGCATATCATTATAATACTTTTCACGATCAGCACGAACCATATAATTTACTTTTAGTGTTGGTGTTTTGGCGCGGATACGCAGGTTATGAAGATGTTTCCGATTTTCTATCTCGCCCCAGGTTTCAGAGCTAATCCATGGCTTAATTTTTACTTGCTTCAGGCCCAAAACCGACTTTGCAGAGTCTTTACAGGCTTTTACTACGTCCGACCATGAATTTTGTTCGTTGAGTGCTAGATTTGATCTAAGAGTTTGATTATAGACAATTGAACTTAAGCGTGATTAAAAATATTGAAAAATTTGGATTAAATACCATAAATAGTTCAACAAAATAACCACAATAACCCTTCGTTTCTTAAAGGGTTATGTATTTCACGGGGCATGTATGCTGCCTTGGGGAATAGCTTTTCTTGTTGTATAGTTTGTAGGCCTTCGTATGGCATGACTGACCAATCTTGCACCAATCTTGCGAACATCGGCTTATTAAAACTTGCAGTAACACTATACGTTCTTCAAAACTGCTTCATATATATTTTGCACACAAGGTTATTATAGGCAGCAAGCCAACCGGACGGATGGACATTGGACATTGATTCAGAAAGTGATTCCGTGTAGAGCGGTGTACGAAATGGTTGCTTAAGTAACTATTGTTAAATCTGTAACACACATCAGCACAAACGCATAATTTCTCTCTACCTTTTGCAATGTTTAAGAAAAAAAACAAGCATTTCTAACGAGTTTTCTTGTGAAAGGTTTGTGGGCCTCTCTTCAAGAATTAAGTTCCTTTTTTTTTTAGAAAAGTTAATGGTTTCATGTAAAATATACGATTTTAAGACTCAATACTTAAGAAATTATAGTATGTTAATAATTTGTTATGCTTTGAATTATATAAATGTGATTTTCCTATTTAAAAAAACAAAAGACTTAAAGCACATACTTTTTTTTGAAATATTTCGTGAGTTTCTTTTTGAACAATTATGTTTGTATTATTTTTAAAATTACAACAACTTAATTATAAAATAATTTTCTTCTTATTTAACCTTAACCTTGAAATTCTTTACAAAGCCAAGCCTTATTAAAACAGGAAAACGTTTGGAAACTACAAAAAAAAAAAGAAACAAAAATGTTACAAAAGCATTTTAAAAGAAACCAGAAAACAAAAATACTAGAAGAAAAAAATATGTAACGAAAATTCGTTACGCCTGTTTAAAGAAAGTTTATTTAACAACAAAAAAGTTCAACAGAATTATCTACACAAAAGTCTTGTAGCGCTTCTTTCTACACACAAATTCTGCTTGAAAAGAAGAGGTTTAAACTCAAGCAAGTGGAAATAAATGTTTTGAACTTGAAATGAAATTGAAAGCGTTATAATTTTTAATTAGAGTACATAACTACCGAAATAATAATATAATAGCAAAGCTTAACAAAAAAAAAAAAAAATAAATATAAAAATATTAAAGAGGGTAAAAAAGATTTGAATAAACAAAAAGCGTTAATTTGAAAATAATGTGCTGCAATCATAAAAAGATTTTTGGCAAAAAAAAAAAAAAAATTAAGTAAAGCATTAAGCAAAATTAAACCGCAAAGTAAAAAAAAAACAAATTATATAAAACTGCTTTGGCTATACAAACCACCCACATTAATTCTGCTACACACAGATACAACTACAAACACACTTGCAGTTTCATTTGTTTTAAATAAAGCGAGTGTTATTGCATCATTGTTTCAATGTATTTCAGATAATTTGTATGATTTGCTTTAATTTTTTTTGCCTTGTTTTCATCTTTATGTGGCTTTTCGCTTTAGAATTATTTAAGTTTTATTGTTTTGTTGTATTTTTCTTAAAGGGATTTATGCTCTGTTTAAAAAATCATTTTGTTAAGAATATTCAAGTTTGGTTTTGTTTGATGATCCATTGTTCTGGTTTCAATGAATTTTTTTTAAACGTCTTACAAAGTCTCCAATAAATGTGTAATACTGCAGTTTGTAAGAGGTGTTTTGTTAACAATGTTGTTTACAAAACTGCATTCTACAAAAAAAGTTAAAAATATTTTTGTTAAAAAAAAACACAAACTTTTCAAAAATTAATAATTTTAAATGATAATTTTTTTTTAAATTTTCTAAAAAAAATTTATCAACTTTGCTCATATTTTTTTTTTGTAGAAAATTTTATTAATTTTGTATAAGAGTTTTAGTTTTTATATGGACAATTTTCTTTACATTCTACAAGAGTTTGAATTTTCTTTAGACAACTTTTTCAAACCTGTATACATTTTCTAAATCTGTATAAGAGTTTGAATATCTTATAAAAACTTTCCTACAACTTTGAATTTTAAGATGAAATTTTTTATCAAATATTTTCTCAACTGTGTATAAGAGTTTGAATTAACCATTTAAAAGTTTGGCAATTCCGTATAAGAATATGAATTTTCTATAGCAAATTTTGTTACCCCTGAATTAGAAATCACACGTCCTTAAGAAAATGTTTCATAGAAATGTTTGTCAAATCTGTATAAGTTTTCTAAATCAACAGAAGATTTTGAATTTTTTATAGAAAAATTTTGTGAACTTTGAATTGGAACAGCAAGTTATCTCACTAAGTTTTCTTATACTGTATAAGAATGAGTATAAAAGTTTGAGTTTTCTATATAAAATTGTTAAAACTCTATAAGAGTTCAAACTTCTTAACAAAAATTTTCTATAGAAAACTTTGTCGAATCTGTATAAGTTTTCTAAATTAGCAGACGAGTTTGAAGTTTTAATAGAAAAATTTTGTCAGCTTTTATTTTCAACTGAAAATTATCTATCTAAAACTGTATAAGAATACGTGTAACCCTGAATAGGAGTATAAGATTATGTATTAGAGTTTCAGTTTTCTATAGAATATAAGAGTTCAAACATCTTGTGTGTATACATTTTTTAAATTAGCAGTAGATATTGAATATGTTTATACAAACATTTTGTTGAGTTTGAATTTGAAGTTTCAATGTTATAGACAACTTTTTGAACTTTGTTTAAGAGTTTGAATTTCCCATACTCTGTATAAGAATATGAATTTTCTTTCAAAAAGTTTTGTAAACTTTTAATCTCAAGTACAAATTTTGGATATACAACTTTGGCAACTTTGTATAAGAGTTCGAATTTACCATACCAAACTTGGCCAATTCTGTATAAGAATATGAATTTTATATAAAAATATTGTAAACTTTGAATTTTAAGAAAATGTTTAAACATGTATAAGAGTTTAAACATCTTAAAAAAAATTTCTTTAGTAAACTTTGTCTGTATATATTTGTAAAATTAGCAGACGATCTTGAATTTATTTATAGAAAAATTTTGTTGAGTTTGATTTTGAAGTTTTAATATAATAGACGACTTTCTCAACTCTGTATAAGAGTTCGAATTTGCCATACAAAAATTTGTCCACCCTGTATACAAATCTAAATTTTCTATAAAAAAGTTTCATAAACTTTCTCAAATATAAATCTTGGCAACTCTGTATAAGAGTTCGAATTAACCATGCTAAACTTTGCCAATTCTGTATGAAAATATAAATTTGTAAATTTGGTTGTAAATTCTTTATAAAAATATGAATTTTCTATAGCTATAGAAAAGTTTTGTAAACTTAAAATTTTCTCTACATGACCTTGATAACTCTGTATAAGAGTTCGAATTTACTGTATAAGAATATGAATTTTCTAAAAAAAAAAATGTTTGTCAGCGTTGAATTTTTAGTTCAAAATTTCTATAAAAAACTTTGTCAACTATGTATAAGAGTTCAAATTTACCGAGTTCGAATTTACTGTATAAGAATATGAATTTTCTAAAAAAAAAAATGTTTGTCAGCGTTGAATTTTTAGTTCAAAATTTCTATAAAAAACTTTGTCAACTATGTATAAGAGTTCAAATTTACCGTTCAAATGTGTGTCAATTCTGTATAAGAATTTTAATTTTCTATAGAAATTTTTGTCAGCTTTGAATTTTTAGTTCAAATTTTCTATACACAAATTAAACAACTCTTACAGTTCGAATTTACCATACACAAGTTTGCCAATTCTGTGTAAAAAGATAAAATTTCTGCAGATTATTTTGTCAACTATGAATTTCAAGTTCGAATTTTCTAAAGACAACTTTGGCAACTCTGTTTGTCAATTCTGCATAAGACTATAAATTTCCTATAGGAAAATTTTGTAAAATAAAATTTCAAGTTCAAGTTCTCTATACACAACTTTGACAACTCTGTATAAGAGTTCGAATTTACCATACAAGAGCGTGTTAATTCTGAGTTTTCTATAGAAAATTTTTTTTAACTTTAAGTTTCAAGCATAATTTTCTATAGACAACTTGGCAACTCGGTATAAGAGTTTGTATTTACTGAACCAAAATTTGCTAATTATGTAAAAGTATATGAAATTTCTATACAACATTTTGTCAACTTTGAATTTCAAATAAAAATTTTCTATAGGCAACCTTAGTTACTTCGTATAAGAGTTTGTATTTCCCATACAAAAGCTTGCCAGTTCCGTATAAGAATATTAATTTTTTAATACAATTTTGTTAGCTTGTATTTTCTATAAACATTCTTGTATAACCGGTCTTAGAATTCTAGCTTGCTAAAGAAAATTTTGTTAACTCTGCCACAGAGATCTTAGTTCCTAAAAAAGTTTAGTTCAATCTTTAAAGGAGATCAAGTGTTTATAGAAAGTTAAGTTAACTCTGAGATCGAGTTTTCTATACAAAATGTCATCTACTCTTTACAAGAAGGCAAATTTTTTGAAGAAAATATTCTCAGCTCTGTATAAGAGTTTTAATTTTCTATAGATATAATCCCAAGATTTTATAGAAAAGACTACAAAAGTTCTAAAAAGGATTAAACCAAAATATGAAAAATTTAGTGTTTTTTGTATAAGAGTTTTTTTTAATTGGCTTTGTATTTGAAATGGCGGTTAGTTCTCATACGAAACTCCCCCTTTAAGAACTTTAACTTTTGCTGCTTCTATTTGAGTTCTTTAAAGTGTCTTCAGTTGCTGTTTTTTTTTTTGCTAAGTTTAAGTTTTTCTTAAGTTTTACTATTGTATAAGAGTTTGTTTTTTTAAATGTTATTGTTTATTTAACTGCATTTGGGTAGTTGAACTATTAAATCACTCATGTGTAAGATTTTTGTCAAGGTTAAAGTTAAGTTGAAGCAACTTCTTTAATTTTTTTCTTTTTTTTTAGTTTTTTTTTCTCCTACAAATTTTGCTGAAATTGTTTTTTTCTATTGTTCTCGTGTATTAAATTTTTTATTTGGTATTACGTGTATTTTCTTGTTATGAATTAAAAGCTGAATTTGTTAACAATTCTAATATATAATTTGTTCGGAAATAATTGCATTAGAATTATGTATTTGTAACTTAATTATTTAGATGTACAAGAGTGTGGGTTGTAATGATTTTAGTGGATGATTATTGTGTGTGTGTGTTTTTTTTTTATTTTTTAATAAAACGATTAAAGAAATTAAATGAATGACTGAAAATTAAAGAGCAAACATAGTTGAATATGTTGATTTTTTTGTATGTTCTGCAAAGAAAACTATTCAAAATTGTGCACAAAAGATCGTTAAAGTTTAGATTTCCATAGACCACTTAAAATTATAGTCAAACTCTAAAGCTACTTAAAAAATTATGGAAATCCCCAAATATGAACAATTAAAAAATTTTTATAAGCAGCTAAATTTATCCAAAACTAAGAAAAAAGCGTGCAACACAAAACGAAGTCAAGAGAAAGAGAGATTTAAGGCAACAATTCACTATCCTTCGTAGTCGTACGATATGTCAAAAATATTGTGGCTGTGCTCAAAAAGAATGATAGTGTGATTTATGATGAAATTGTAGTTTGCATCTTTTTTGTGTGATGGCATGGCATTGACAATAGATTTTGCAGAACATTTTCTTATGTTGGCTAGAATTCTGTCAGATATTCGTCTGAATAATCGTACGATTTATGTAGGATAGTGAATTCCGGCATATAAACGCCAAAAAAGGAACTTAGTTTTGCATCAAATTATTACTAGTAATAAAATTGACTCCATTTCAACACCTAAAACTGGATGAAGTTGAATGGGAAGTCCGACCAACCAGCTAAATCAACGCTAAGGCAATGCTTTGTATTTTAAATAATCAAAAAGCTCTTATCTTTTTGAAGATGCTAAAGCAGAAGAATGTACGGAATATGTGACCAGACATTAAGTCGTTATTTACCATCATGACAACGCCCAGCTACATGTTTGAAAACCAGGCTTAAAATTATTTAGAAAATAGGAAAATGCTCATCCATTATAGTCCAGAAGTTGCCTAGTACGACTATCATTTGTTTTGATCGATAAAAAGGGCTCTCAATGTGATATTCCTCAATTTTAAATACAGTATCTGAAATTGGCTTGATCTGTTCTTTTGACTAGGAATTCATAAGGAGAAGAGACACTGCAGTATTCACCTAAAGCGCACGATGTTAATTGTAAACAAAGCAAAAAGTTTTTTGAGAATTGTCTTAATATTTTTTATTATTTTAGAAAGATCTCTGACAATTATGTGTGAAAAATATCGGCCAAATGCTCGCCACAGCTGCGGTGTTAGACCTCTATCCGATGGTCCATTATTTCAATGACTCTAAGACATAATTGCGGTTCAATATCGTTAATGTGCCGAATTATCTCATATTTTAGTCTTGAATTGTTCTTGGCTTATTGACGTACACTTTTTCTTTATAATATCCTCAGTGAAAGAAGTTTGACTGGGTCAGATCACATGATCTTGGCGGCCAATTAACACTGAATAACACTGACATTGAATTTCTCGCGCAAAAGAGCCACTGTTTCGTTGGTTGTGCGGTAAGTGGCACCATCCTGTTGGAACCACATATCGTCCAGGTCCATATCCTCAATTTCTGGCCATAAGAAGTCCGTTATCATCTCGCGATAGCGAAAACCATTTACGGTTATTGTTTGGCTGACCTTTATATTGAATAAGTACTGCCCGATGACAGCGCCAGCCCATAAACCTTACCAAACAGTCACTCATTGTGAATGCATTGGCATCTTAACAATCACTCGTGGATTCGCATTTGTCCGAATCTGGCAGCTCTGCTTTTTAAGGAATACATTAGGAAGAAATTGTGCCACGAAATGCCTTTTTAATTTGAATGCCCATTTTCGTAAAAGACTTCAACCATCTTCATGCGCTGCTCAATTGTGTACCTCTACTTGGCTGAATTTGTCAAACACTGAAACAAAAAATGTCAAATCTAGTTTGGCAAAAAACTTGAAGTCAAGATGTGACTCACAGTTAACAGTTCGCCTTATGGTTGGACCACCCTTTATGCCAAATATGTTGTAAACGTCTAACTTAATATTCATGTTATATTAAATGATATAACAATAATTTAAAATAAAACACCGATTTTTTTTTTATCTTAAAAACAACAAATTAACTATTTAAGAAACACCAAAAACTATTTCAGTTTACAGTACAACCATTTGAAAAAGCAAAAACCCTAAAAAAACATGTCACCTGTTTTCTACTTTAAAACGAATAATAAATTTTTATGTTTTCAGCCATTAAATTTTGTGATAGTTTTTATTATAATTAATGGTCCTAAAAAACCTTTTAACAAATCAGTTTATTTCATCTTCTTTACAAAACAATTATCATACAAATATTCAAAAATTATGGCTTTAAATATACAAAAAAAAAACTACTCTGTTTTTACTAAAAAATTTAATTTAAATGTTAATTTTTTTTTTTTGTAAATTTTAAATTTATATTTTTAATGTTTAAAGGCTGATTTTTATTAGAATATCGATAGTTTTTATTAACCGAAAACAGTTTGTTAACAAAAATTTAATTAAAAAAAAAAAAAAAAAAAAAAACAATGGAAAATTATCTCTAAGCCGCTTGTTTGTTGTTACATTTTTATGGTATCCAAAAAATTAAAAATTTTATTGCCAAATTTATTAATATTTTCTGGTTTCATATTAGTGTTAAAAGGGGTTGTTCTGACTAGTTACCTTTTTGTTATTTCACTTAATCGGAGCAAAAAAAAAAAAAAAAAAAAAAAAAAAAAACATCTTTCGTCTTTAAGTTGAATTTATTGACAGCTTAAATTAAGTTAATTAAAAACGGTTTGTTTTAAACAGATTAGGCAAATTAGTTTAAAACTGGTCCTAATGACTAAAAGTTTCAATTTTTACGTCAAATAATCATCTTTTAATAATAGAAAACAGCCTTATTTTTGGAAAAAAACAAAAGATTTAGGAAACAAGCTTGAATAAGGGCTAAATTTAAACATTGAAATTAACAAGAGAGCTTAAATCTAGTTTTAAATGGTATTTTTTAAGACCGATTAAACTTGAATTTTTAAAAAAATAGCACAAGAAATATAATCTGAATCGCGAAATGTTTTTGATTTGGAAGAATGATCAATACGTTGCATAGAGATTTGAAAATAATTTGAGGCGAATAAGCACTGGGGTTTTCTCGAAAAGAGTATTGTAAACGTCCAATTTTGGGATACTTTTTCGAATATTGTATTGATTGTATGTTACGAATTCTACAAACAATGTTGACATCTATAGCGTCAATTGCTGCCGCTTTTTCCACATAACCCAGTGATTTCAAGTAGCCACACAGGAAATTATTGAAAGTTTTTAAATCACACGTCTTTAAGGGACAATTGACAGGTGCATTTCTCGAAGTAAACTTTTCTCCAAATTTTAACTTCAATAAGTCGATGCAAGGTACATTAACACAAGGTATATTCATTATCGGACGGACAGACATAAACCCCAATTGCCAAGTTTGTATGTATGAGCCATAATATGTGGATGTGTGCGTTAAATTGATTTCGTGTTATATAGGGGGGTGTGCTGGAAATCGCAAACGCAAAACGCAAGAATTTGGAGGCTGTTTATAATACACTTTTAATCAAATTTTTATAATTTTTTTTATAAAATTCTGTTTAATAGAGAAACATAAAATTATTTTATGACAGAAATCTTACTAAAAAACGACTTTTAAAATTCTTGCGTTTTGTGTTTGCGATTTCCAGCACACCTCTGATATTGTCAACTTTTACCAGTCAGGTATTTTTGAAATGCGCTCCCAAATGAGTCTACCTTGTGTGAATGTGTCTTGAGTCGTTGGTTAGTTATAGTTGCATGTAGCGCCATCTATATCATCAAACCAAAAGCCATTGAGTCTGGAGCGGTTACGTAACTCGAGCTTCGTCGTAGTTTTTGAAGAAATAAGGTTTCATGATGCCTCCAGCGTGTAAAACGTACCACAAAGGTAAATTTTTCTGAATGTAATTCAGTCTATGGTGTATGTTGTGGATTGGTCTCACTCCATGTTTGGCAATTTTGTTAATTTACGCTAAGCCAGAAATTAATTTCATTGTCGAACAAAATTTAGCGGTAAGATATGGATGACTTATTTTCATAGTAAATTCAGATAATTATGTAGCATTGCGTAATACTAAATCTATTTACAATGATTTTTCGGATTGTTCTAAGTTTAAATGTCAAAAATTAAGTGAATTATATGAGTTTGTTGGACAATTAATCCTTTGTTAGTTCTATTTAGAAAGTTCTTCTAGAATTCATTGTAAAAGGTGGTGTCCAAACTAAAACGCACGAACTTAATTGCAAAAAAAAAAAAAACAAAAAGTTTTCAGATATGATAGAAGGATCTATGACAATAATGCACAAAACGAAATATCAGCCAAATGCGCGCCACGGCTTTGGTGGCATACCTCTATCGGATTTGACATATTTTCAATGGCTTTAAGATTGAGGTTCAATGTTGTTAATATGCCGAACTATATCATCCTTAAGCTCTTGAATTGTTCTTGGCTTATTAACGTACAGTTTTTCTTTTAAATATACCCAAAGAATGAAGTCCTAGGTTCGATTCTCAGGTCAATACAAAGTTTATTTTTAATACGATTTCCGTATGACGTGCTAAATTCCCAATTTTTCATATTTTATAAATACACTGAAGTTTATTGTTGAGGGAAAGCTGGCTTCTATGCCCATTTCACTGGTTGCTTAGGCCAGATCATCAGGAAACCTTTTCCAAAGATTTTAGAAAAGCTAAAAATATTATACAAATAAAACCCTAAAGCGAATAAGAATTTTAAACACTCAAAGTCTTACTTGTAACAATATCAAAGCTTAATAGACAGTGAGTTTATCTTTTCTTACATCCCCCTACAATTGGTTGGGTTCTTTCCGATTCAAAGTGTAGTTTTTAGTGGGTTAAAAAAAAAACAAAATTAAAAAACAAACTGCTTCGTTCTATTGTCTTCGAAAGGAAACAACAACAAAAAAAAAAAACCAATTTGACAATTCAGTTTTTTGCACGGGCACATGCAATTATATTATCAAAGTTATTTTCGGGAATACAAAGTTTATTTTTAATACCTTCTTTCATTTCATTTTGTTAAATCCCTTTCTTCATAAAAATAATTAAATAAAAATCAATACGACCTTCGTATGACGTGCTAAATTCCCAGTTTTTCATATTTGATAAATACACTGAAATTTATTGTTGAGGAAAAGCAAGCCTCTATGCGCATTTCGCCGGTTGCTTACACCAGCTCATCAGGAAACCTTTTCCAAAGATTTTAGAAAAGCCAAAAATATTAAACAAATAAAACCTTAAGCGAATAAGAGTTATAAACACTCTAAGTCTTACCTGTAACAATATCAAAGCTTAAACAAAACACCAACAATAAACAGTGAGTTTATCTTTTCTTACATCCCCCTACAATTGGTTGGGTTCTTTCCGACTCGAATTGTAGTTGTAAGTGGGTTAAAAGAAAAAACAAAATTAAAAAACAAACCGCTTCATTCTATTGTCTTCGTAAGAAAACAACGAACTAAACCAATTTGCCAATTCAGTTTTATGCACGGGCACATGCAATTATATTATCAAAGTTATTTTCGGGAATACAAAGTTTATTATCAATACGATCTTCGTATGACGTGCTAAATTCCCAGTTTTTCATATTTGATAAATACACTGAAATTGATTGTTGAGGGAAAGCAAGCCTCTATGCGCATTTCGCCGGTTGCTTACACCAGCTCATCAGGAAACCTTTTCCAAAGATTTTAGAAAAGCAAAAAAATATTTGATGAACTTTAGCCTGTCTCAAAATAATTAAAATTTGGACTAAAAACCACGAACAGTTCAATAAAATAAACACACACTAATTATTTTTTTCCATTATTTTTAACTTTAATATACTGTCAATCTCAATAATGTGTTACACTATTTTAATTTTTTTACAGGTCAAACATTTTCTATTGAAAATCGCAGTTTCTGTTGAAGTGCGAAGACCTTTAGGACTCTTTTATGGGTAAGTGATGTATTTAGATAAGATAAAAAGAAGTTTAAACTAAAAAAATATGATTCCTTTTTTTCTATCTCTATAAATCAAAAGACTTAAATAGCAAACTTGTTTTTTTTGAAGCAGTTTAAAGGAAAATCTTTTCACTTTTTTTTGTCTTTTTTTTAATGTTTTAATTTACAAAATGTTTTGCCTGGTCTTATATTAAAACATGTATTTAGCAATATTTGCGTAGACAATTAGTACAACAAAAAGTTAATAATTATATGGGTATTTCTAAAGAAAAGTCTACTTTATGTCACGTTACTGCACCAAGCAATTAGTCATGTATTTAAGAATCATGTTGCTCAAATTTTTCCTCCCTTTAACTTAATGTAAAGCTAGTTGCGCTCTACACCAAAATGCAAAAAAGTAAATAATGTTTTCATTATTCTTTGAGAAACAATTAGAAATGGTTGGTGTCGTAACGTGACAAAAACTGGACTTTTCTGTGGAAATATTCGTATACACAAAATCATTAAAGGCCATTTTAGACTATAATACTTTGTGTTAAGACATGTCAAAAACTTACAAATCATTCATAATGTATAATAGTGTAAAACCATTTTGTAATGAAATGTCAAAAAATACGTAAAGAAATTTGGCAGTCGTATGGTTCTCTCTATTTTTTGAAATTTTTCTAAACGATTAGATTTTTCATTTTGTCAGAATTGTGTTTTTACAAAAGCACAAGAAGAAAATCAGGGATGGAAAATTAAAATTTTGTGCACAATATTCACTATTATTTTTTCTAATAAAAAATTGCAAAACGATAAAAAAAAAATAAAATTTCAAGTGAATTCTTTTAAAATTTAAATAAATCACAAATATTTGTTGTAAAAAATCGTTAAATACGGTACACAGACGAAAAAAAAAATAAAAAAATATGATTGTATCAACTTATCCACCCTAGAAGAAAATAAAAAAACAGCTGTTGAATAATTTGCCGGCCACATCAAAATAAAAATTATTAAATATTAAATAAATATTAAAAATAAAGCAAAAATATATCTGAGGACCAAGGTGCAAGTTTAAATGTGCAAGTTAGTGAATAATACGCCAGCTTACAATGTTCCAATGCTTAATAAAATGTTTTTTCGTCTTTATTTTGTAATCTAAAGTGGATATCATAAATCACAAAGATTTTACTTTTTATTTGAAGTGTGATAGTGTAGAAGCAAAATGTAATGAAAAAAAATTTCTCTTTGATTTTTTGACAATCAGACCAAAAATCATTTCATTTTGTAAGACCAAAAGTCTTAAGACTTGTGTGATAGTGTAAAACAGCCTTAAGTAACAATAATTTTCCATCTTGTTGGTGGCTATTGTTTTTATTTTTGGATATTACCAATTATAAAGAACTAACAGTTTATTTTGCAACGTTAATCAAACCGAATAAAATAATTTGAAGAAAAAATTGAAAAAAAAATAATGAAACCAGTAATTTTTGCTTGCCAGAAGTTTTCAAATTTATTATTCACCCTTATCGTGGTTGGGGAATTTAAAATACGCCTGCGACTGTTTGGTAATAGATTAAAGAGAACGTAAACTTATTTCCTTTAATCTATTACCAAACAGTTACAGGCGCATTTTAAATTCGCCAACAACGATAAGGGTGATTGTAAAAAGTATGAGTTACAAAGATAAGCGGGCTTTTAAAACTATGAGAAACAGCAAGTAGAACTTGAAAGATTTTTTCAAGTTTCAATGCAAAGGTTGGTTAAATTTAAAGGGCCGATGTTGAATGTGAACCACACCTAAACGTCAAACTTTGTTTTTTTGTATTTCATTTGACATTTCTCAGTTTCAGAATCACTCAATTTGAACCATGGAAAGATACTCAATCGAGCAACGCGTTAAAGTGTTTCAGCATTTTTATGAAAATGGGCGTTCAATTCAAAATGCATATTTTGCACTTCGTGATTTAGAGATGAGGCACATTTTCGGCAAAATTGCCGCATTTGGGCGAATGATAATCCAAGAGTGATTGTCGAAAAACCAATGCACCCATAAAGAGTGACTGTTTGGTGCGGGTTATGGGGTGGAGGCATCCAAATAAGGCCGGTCAGGCAGTTACTGTGAATGGTGTTCGCTATGGTGAGATGAAAACAAACTTTTTATGGCCCGAATTGGAAGATATAGATGTGGAAAATATGTGATTCCAACAGGACGGTACCACTTGCCACACAGCTAACGAAACAAAAGCTCTTGTGACGATGGAAGTCGGTTATCCTCGTTTCCACCCACACCATATAAGCATAAACTATTATTTTATAATCGTGATGATATTTTTCATTTTTATTACTGTGAATTTCTTATTATTTGAACATGAACTGTTTTTAAATTTAACCAACAGCCGGTAATGGTGTCTCTATATATATAACTAACGGCCGGTAATGGCAGCCAGTATATTCGAACTAGTGCCTGAGAACCTCTAGCGGCACGTAGCGGTAATATAGAATGCATTTGGTTGTTGTAGTTGACCAAACAGATGAGCAGATGCAGCCACTGTGTTTTAATGACAGCGGTAAAAGTATAAAAGCAGAACAAAAATTAAAATCGAGGTCAGTCGGTGTTGAACTCAGTGATAGGTAAGTGATACATTACGGTGGTTATCCCGCTGTAGATTTTGGTAGTTAGGTGGTGTTTGTGTAGAACAGATTGAAGTTCCGTGGTTAGCCCGCAGGCTGCAATCTGGTGCTACACCAACATTATTAGCCGAGCGCAGTAGTGTGCCCGTGGTCATCCCGCAGGTGTACGACTACGAGTTACTCGAAACAGCGTTTCCGTGGTTATCCCGCAGAGCCGTGTGTGTTTGGTGACTTCACTGGGCCGCAGTTTGTGTGGGATGAGTTGGAGCTCCCGTGGTTATCCCGCAGGTTTTCCAATTTAGGCCTACCCCAGCGTCGAACGCCGAGCGTTGTAGTGTGTCCGCGGTTATCCCGCAGATTCATTGTCGTGTGGTGGCTTCACTGGGCATTAGTTGAGCGCGTGCAATACGTACCTACCACTGTCTGCAGAGGCGAGCAGGCCGACCGTATGGGCAATCCTGTGTTCGTGTCGCCGGGGTGATCATGTCTAGACGTATTAGTTTTTTTTTTTTGGTAATGGTAATGTGTTTTCTCTAAGAGGTCATGAACAATTTATAAATTCACTGTGGGTGAACCCTGGGAATCCGGCGAGTTATACCCCAGCCAAGAAGGTTCGTTACACTCTCTTGCGCGACAAATTCAATGGCCGTGGTATCTCACGTGGTGTCGATGTCAATTGGCCGCCAAGATCATGTGACTTGGCGCCGTTGGACTTCTTTCTTTGGGGTTATTTGAAAGAAAAGGTGTACCTCGATAAGCCAGCAACAATTCAAGAGCTAAAGGATGAGATAATTTGGCATATTAACGACATAGAACCTCAATTATGCCTCAGCGTCATCGAAAATTTTGACCATCTGATGGCCAATATTTTGTTCCATACATAATTGAACCATACCAGTTTAATCATAATAAAAATAAATGACAATAATTTCCTAAATAATTTGCGTTTTATTCAAAATCAACATCGGCCCTTAAAATGTAACCATCCTTTAGATAGGTGGATATATGTGACGCGAAAAATAGAAAGGGACCTAAGGGTTTTGCCATTTTAAAGATTTAAATACGTGTATCTTTGGTGTACCATCACTGAGCGTGTTGGTATTGGTCTCATTGGAGAAGCGACACATCTCAACCTTGAAAACGCGCGTAGGCCGTCCCTACCTCTTGTTTTGTGTAGTTGGTGTTAACTGTTCCCATTACCTTACTGGTCCCTTTCTCTATGCGCTTTCACATATAGATATGAAGAAGGCTATACACACCGAGACCCAGAGGATCTTTTGTGCAGCCTTTGTATATCAACGTGTCAGGTTCAGGCTGCGTATAAAGCCTTAACCCACTTTTCACACACAGCAAGTCTTTGGTGCGCAAGGTTTAAGTTTTAACGGAAATAGTAAAAAGGAAACCAAAAAACTTCCTTTTTTTTGTAAAAGCAAGACTGGAACAAAACAAAAACCTGCTGCATGGTTCCTTCGTTGGAGGTTTTTTTTGGTCTATGTTGGTGGCTTACCTTCCCTGGAAAGCTTTTTTTGTGTGTTAATTGCTTAAGTGTTAAAGTAAAAGCTTAACTTATACATGTGTATTAATTTAGTAATCAAAAAAAAAAACTTGTTTGCCAAAAATTTTTTATGAAAAATATGTCCTGGTATCAAACTAAAGTTAAGACAGCTTGTTTGATGAGTCTATTTGGTTAAGGAGGAAGAAGCTTATTCTTAAAACTGGCTGATATTGTTTTCATTTTTCCTAATATTTCTTTTGCCAATCTGACATTTGGAAAACTAATGATGATGATGTCTTTGTTGCCAACAAAACTAAAATCATAAAAGAGTAGAAGAGACTTTAGCTTTAAGAAATTTGTGGAATGAGGTTGATGTTCAAATAAAAAAGAAAATAAAGTGTATTGTAAGCTTGCACGCATTTGCACTATTTATAATCACTAACGAACAAACCAAAAATTACACATAAATACACATATACAGAGTGTCATGTCAGGCACGTTTTTTACTTTAACTTAATTTTTTCTTATTTTTTTTTTTTGTAATAGACTTAAGGAAAATTCTTTGCTAGCAAAAAGACCCTGCATTTATAGTTGGCTTTATTTGGTAAGTGGCAAAAGATCAATGCTTCAGACAGTTAGTCATGGTAGACAAATATGTTTTTGTTGCTGTTGATGAACAATTTCATCTCAGCTTTGATTGCTCTGTTATGACTAAGATTTCTAAAAAATTTTCTTAAAAACTGTTTCTTTAAATTCGTTAAAAAGAAATGATATATTCCCTCTAACTCAGGACTACAAGTACCAGATATTTCACTTCAAAATATTGCCATATTGAAATACAAATGTAAACCCATATTTTTTCCTCTCGTTTCTTTAGTAGCAATTCAAAAAGATTAAGTTGTTAGTACGAATGTGAATGAATGATCACTGTAAAGTGGTTGCTTACATGTTTTCTTACTAACAACTTCATTTGTTTAGTGATTTAGTTTTCTTAGATCTAGCTCTAAAGCATTTAAGCTTACAATATCATAGTTTAAAAGCATTTCATCACATAAAGATCATCGTCCAGTCTCATCATCCTGATCGTCGTCATCAACAGAGTAACAGAAGAAACAAAATGAAACAACCAGCAGTCATATGAATTACAAAAATATATTGGGGCTTTTAAATCATATATGATTTTTTTTTTCTATAGGATATCGTGTTTGCTAAGCAACAATAACAAAACAAAAACCTCCAGGCTTATGAATGTTTAGATTTATTTCCTTAATAAACAACTTTGTAGCATTTTTTAAGATTTTTGGTTTTCATTTGTTTATTCATAGTCAAACAACATTCGAATTGTGATCATCTACTTTTGCTAAAAGAGAAAAAAAAAAAAAAAATCTCCAGCAAGTGATTTAGTTTTTCTTAACAATTTGGGGCTTTTTGTTTAGTGGGCTGGTCTGAAAGTCATCTATCTATTTCTCTAAAAAAATTCTAAGGCGAACTTATGGGCAGTTTTAGGAAATTTGTCAATATTTGTTACAGGACCAGGTTATAAACGGATTATAATGCAAAGAAATTGTTACGTTAAGCAAAACTTTAGGCTTTTGCTAAAATATATAATTAAAATGTAACATGTTTTTCTTTTTTTATGCAAAATTAAGCAGAATACACCCTCTACATTAGTCAAATCGCAAATAAGCTGGGAAAAATAGCAAAAGATTTAAGAAAAAAACCTGTTCTGTAAACAAAAGCTTAACAAGATAAAAGTTAAGTAAAAGCATAAAACTATCTATGAGAGCCAGGAATGTTCTATACAATCATTTAAAAAGCTCGGAATAAAGGTTAAGAGATAATCAGTAGAATATTTTAAGGGTCTGTGTTATGATCAAATGATGCTTCAAAGAAAGTTTATATACAAGGTGTGGCAAAGGAAATTACCCTATTGGAAAACGCTATAAGTTTTGCAAATAGCGCCAAATGTTCATTGGGTTTTGACATTTGTGAAGTAAACAAATGCGGAACACAAAGCGACAAGCCCTGAATCAGTTTACTCCACAAGAACGCGGAATAATTGTTGCCACTGTGTATGCCCAACAATTTGTTGGTTGTGATGGCGCACCGTGAATTTCATTGCAAATTTTCTGGTCGTCCGACACCAACTGGACAAACACTGCGGCTTATGGCCACTTGCCTTGAAGAGATCGGGACAACACGAGATCTTTCCAATTTAGGCCGGTCCCGGAGCAGCCGTTCTGCTGAGAATATCGCTGCTATTACCCAAAATGTCGAAGGGTAGCCCGGAATATAGACCAAATGACATGGCACGTAATTGGGCATTAGCCTGCGATCCCTATGCAGAATTTTGGTAAAAGATTTGAAGATGTTGCCTTGCAGACACTGCATCAGCTGTTAGGAGTTGACCGCCAAACACGTTTAAACTACGCTCAAGCCATCCTCATGAGCGAAGAGGCTCATTTCTAGCTTAGCGGTTACGTGAATAAACAAAATAATCATTTCTGGGGCACCAAAACACCGTGTATCACCCACTGAGAGTCAATACACCCGTTCAAAGTTAATTGTATGGTGTGCTGTTTACGGTGGCGGAGTCATCGGGCCATTTTTTTGAGAACGCCGTGACCTGAATCTCAACGAAGAAGTAAACGAAAATTTTGATGAGCGATGAGGCTCATTGCCATTTTACCATTATCGTTTTTGGGACACCTAAAAACCGCGTATCACCCCCGTTGTGCTGTTTACGCTGGAGGAGTCATCGGACCCCTTTTTTTTTGATAACGCCGTCGGCCAAACGACTACTGTGGATGTAGTGCGCTAAAGAGCCATGAATACCGAATTTTTTCTTCCTCAATTCGCTGAATTGGGACTGTAGAACATGTGGTTTCAAGAGGACGGTGCAACAGCGCACACTGCTCGAGCAACAGCCGATATTCTAATTTGCACTGGACAGCCAGATCACAGGATTTAACCGTTCTCGACTTCTTTTTGTGAGGGTTTTTGAAGTCGCAGGGTAACGTTAACAAACCTCAGACTCTTGAAGCTCTTAAGGAGGATATTCACCCGGGAACGCGAGAGACTGTAGCCCAAAGTTCTGGCAAGAGTGGAGAAAAATCCCATAAAACGATCCTGTATGGTCATCAATTCTGACCGCGGCCACTTGACGGATATCATAAATAAAAAATTGTTTAAAAATTCTGATACAAGAGCAGCAGCTTTTATTAGCAAATTATAATTGTTTTGACTTCACTTTTGCTACTATTATTTTTTTAGTTTAAGTAACGAAGACTTCTGCAGCAAATATTTGTAATATCCCTGCGGAAATTTGTGTCAATTGTTCCAACAGATTGGTCTTGGTATTTGAGAAAATAGAACAAATGGACAACAAGAAAGAACTTATAACCAGTGAAAGGCAAAAAAAGGAATGAATTGCATTACAGTCTGCACCGGTGATGTGGCCCATTTTTTTGGGACTTTCTAAAATTTGGTTCTTAAATTAAGTTCTAGCTAGGACTTGTTTTATTGAAATAAAATTTGGTTCTTCAATTTAGTGCTAGAGGACTTGTTTGTAGTAACTAACACTAAACACGTTTATTGAAAATAGATGTGTGACAACCCCATGTAAAAGTTATAGGTCTCATTCATATAAAGTGTTAGAACTAGATCCGGTCTCTGCAACCAAAGACATATCACGGCACTACTTTAGTGTCAGTTCGCCTACCTCTAGGGATCTTCTCTAAGGTCATAGTTTGACATGCCATTCAAAATTTGAAGAATAAGAAAAGTTTTTTTTTTAAAGTAATCGCAAGTATTTATAACACTTACCGCATACGGATTGTCCTGATTCATCATTGAAGAAGAATGTGGGGTGGAAAAAAAGCTTAAAAGAAAAATATAAAAGTTTTGTTAAAATTTGTTAATTTTTTTCAAACATTCAAGAAAAAACCCTGAAGAAGGCACACAACGGAGTGCCGAAATATTGGTTTAAATAAATTTAATATTTTTTATAAAAAAGAGATCTCAAGCTTAATTAAATAATAATAATAATAATAATCAAAAGAGTATTTTGGAACAAATATATTTAAATTAAACTTAAAAAAAATCTCGAAATTTTTCTCGAATGCAAATAATTTGTGTCTTTTTTTGCTTTGTATTAAAGAGAAATAGAACAAAAAGGAAGCTAAAAGTATAAATTAAAATTGGCATGTGTCTTAAGTCTTTTGTATTTAACTTTGGGTGAATTATTGCAATAAAATTTGAATTTCTAAAGAATTTGAAGATATACGAGATCAATAAAACGAAAATTTGTGGCTTCTAAATCAATAAAATGAAACAAGTTGTACAACAAGTATGCAGAAATCAAAAACTAGTCAAATTAAAAAGATTTATTTTTAAAAAATGAAGACGATGATTAAAAGAAAGATTCCAGAAAGAAAAAAAGAAAACAAGTAAGAGCCATTTTTTATAAAAAAAAAAAAAAACAAACTAGTTAAGTCTGAACAAGAGTTTCAAATGTGTTTCATAAGCCCGATAGAGCCGACAAAAAGGTAAACTCGCATACTGCGCCAATTTTTGGCATTTATGATCAGTATACTCTGGCTAACCATCAGGAATAGATTCACGCTTGAACAACTTGAACAAGATTTGGTAACTTAAATAATATTTGGTATCATCCAAATTTACTTTCGATGCTTTTATTGCAAAGTTATGTTTAGCGATAAGATTCATTTTTGGCTTAACAGGTTTATTAAAAAACAAAATTGCCCCATTTGGAGTTAGAAGAGAGCGTACAATACTCTCCCTTACATTCAGAACAATGCACCCTTAAATACGGTTTATATCGGGTGATTTTTTAGCAATTATCTTTTTGGCAACACTGGTTTAAATAGCTGACGCACGTTTCGTGTTTTGTTTCACTGTCAAACATCTTCAGTTTGGTCTATAATTTAACCATGAATCGTCTTACAAACGAACAACGCTTGCAAATTATTGAATTTTATTATCAAAATGCGTGCTCTGTTAAGGAAGTTCATCGCACGCTTCTTCCATTTTATTGTCTGCTCATTTTTGGCTCAATGGGTACGTTAATAAGCAGAATTGTCGATTTTGGAGTGAAGATCAGCTGGAAGTATTGCAAGAGCTACCAATGCATCCAGAAAAAGTCACAGTTTGGTGCGGTTTATGGGCTGGTGGCATCATTGGACCGTATTTCTTCAAAGATGATGCGAATCGTAACGTAACTGTGAATGGTGAGCGCTACCGCGAGATGATATCCAACTTTTTTTTGCCCAAAATGCAAGAGCTTGACTTTCATGACATGTGGTTTCAACAAGACTGTGCCACACAGCACGCTTAACAATGGACTTATTGAGAGGCGAGTTCGGTGAACACTTTATTTCACGTTCGGGACTGGTCAATTGGCCGCCTAGATTGTGCGATTTAACGCCTTTAGACCATTTTTTGTGGGGCTATGTTAAAGCTCATGTCTATACACACATGCCCGCTTCAATTGACGCATTGGAAGACAACATTGAAGCATTTATTCATGAGATACCAGCCGAAATTTTGGAAAGAGTATGCCAAAATTGGACTAAGCGGATGGACCATTTGAGGCGCAGTCACGGTCAACTATTGCATGAAATAATCTTCAAACATTAAATTATATGGGCCCTACTATCGATTCAAATAAAGATTTCATGCATTTTTCTGAATTTTATGTGTTTTTTTAAACTTTCCTATAGCTCTTTAAAAATCACCCATTACATTTCAACGACCGCATTGATGGTTTTTTTGGACCTTATGAAGTCGGAGCTTGCATTACGGTTAATAAAGGCCGGATTAATAATAATTTTATTTGAAAATAGGATGATATTTATCCTGGCGATATTTTTTGACAGGATGGCGACCATCAACTTTTTTAAACTAAATTTGACAATATTATTAAAGTTAGAATTTTGGCGATGAGTTAGCCTCGAGAAATGGAACTATAAACTGGACTTCAAGGTCTTTCAATTTGACAATTCTCAATTATTTCCAAGCTAGCAAAAATTTACGCCTGGGAGGCCAACATTGTTTGTGTTATTTTTGACAAACGACCAGGAATGCTTGAAAATGTAGCCAGACATAAAGCCGTATTATTTCTTTATAACAATTAAAACTATTCAGAAAGTAGTGAATGGAAACTTTGGCCCCACTCGCTTTAAACCCCCCTCGTGAAACTAGAATAGAAGTCGGTACAAGAAATGATGTTAAGAAAGGAAACCTGTTCGTTGACCATTTGGAAAATGTATTTACCGCTAATATACCAAGCGGTATATTAGAATCGGTTTTCCTCGTCAAGAGCAACCATGGTGCTCATATGCCCGAAAAAATTTAAATGCAATAAAGTTCTTTCGGTCTTAAAATAGCACCCTTTATCCATAGTTTCCAATAAGTTATCATTTAATAAGTATCAGAATTCGAATACTTTATAAAGAAAATAAAATTAAAAAAAATTCAATAACAAATTTTCCTAGCTTTTTCTAAGAGTTTACAAATTCTGTCTAACAGCTCATAATTTCTTTAGAGAATCTTGTGAACTCTGTAAAAAAGCTAACATTTTATATTGATAGTCTCATCGATACTATACAGGAGTTCGAAATTTCTATAGAAAATTCTATTACCTTTATAGAAAAATTTATAAACACTGTCTGTATCAGAGTTTGAGTTTTTATAAAAAGGTTTTTAAAACATTTAAAAAAAGGTTTTTAAAACATTTAACCAGTTTTGCTTAGACTTTAGGAATCTGAATGTTTATCTAGAAAATTTTGTAAACATTCCGTAAAATTTCGACTTTTTTTAGAAAATATACTGTTGTTATATAAGAGTTTGACTTTTCTATAAAAAAGTTTGTTTAACCTGTCAATCCTGCTTAGAAATGCTAAGTTTTTACAGGAGATTTAGCCCTTTTGTTAGCGCATTAAAACAGCCTTAATATTCTACAGATCATTTTGTCAGCTCTAGAAAAGGTTTCATTAGCTCTATATAAGAGTTTGTATTTTTAACAAAAATTGTTAAAGCTGCAAGAGAGTCCGAAGATTTTAACATGTTTAGTTAACTCTTTAGGAAACCAAATTTTTATCTAGATAATTTTGAAAAATTAGTATAAATGGGCCCCGTTTCTCAAAACTACAAGTTGCAAATCTACAAGCTGGCCCAGCTCGACATTTTTTGTCATACAAAAGTTTGAGTTTCTTTAAGAACTTTGTTTTCTATGTAAGATTTCGCACTTTCTATAAAAAGATCGAATCATAAAACAAATTTTTTTTATTCTGTATAAGAGTATATTTTTTAGAAAATTTTCTTTTGTATAAGACTTTAAATTTTCTATAAAATTCTTTCTATAGAAAGTTTAAAGCTCTTAAAAAGTTTTGTTTGCTCTTTAGGAATCCGAATCCGCAAACTCTTTCAATTATCTTCTGCTAAGTAGGGTTGTTTTATCTTCAAATATTTCTTGTACTTTCATACATTATTTTCTTCTTGGTCTTCCTTTATAGCCAAAAGCGTCACAATGGACCATAATAGTTTCTGGGTAAGGGTGTGAAGATTCACATAACCTAACTTTAGCTAATCTTGTTAACTTTGTATAAGAGTTTGAATTTTATTTCTTATAAATATCTTGAGTTGCATAAGAGCTTAAACCCTGTTTGATAATCCTAAGTTTTTGCAGAAAATAACTTAAATTTTCTATAAAGTATTCTGTCAGTTTCATAAACTAGATAAATCCGTATAAGAGTTTGAATTTTTATGATAAGTTTAAGCTGTAACAAAGTTTGAAAACACTTTAGAAAAACAAATTGTGTATAGATAATTTTGTAAATTTTGTATAACAGTTACAATTTTTTTCGGAAAAATTTCTTTTATTGTATTAGAGTTTTTAAACCAATTTTCTTAAATCTTTAAAAAAGTTTGAATGTTCGAAAGAACATTCTGTCAGCTCTATTAACTCGTTAACTTAGTATAAGAGATTGCATTTTTATAATAACTTTTAAAAGCTGTAAAAAAGTAGTATGAATATTTTTGTTAACTCGTTAGAAATTAAAAGTTTTTAAAAATTTTGTATAATAGTTAGATTTTTCTAAAAATGTCTGTTATTGTATAAGAGTTTGAATTGTATATTATAAGTTTGTTAATACTGTTTAGAAAACCTTAGTTTCTGCAGAAAATTTTCTTAACTCTTCAAAACAGCTTAAATTTTCTAAAGAGCATTCTGCCAGCTTCATTAACTCGTTAAATCTGTATAAGAGTTAAAATTTTTGTGAATAATTGTAAAAGCTGAAAAAAGTACGAATATTTTAACAAGTTCTCAAACTCTTAAGAAATTTAAATTTTTGATAGAATTTTTTTTTTAATTTTTTATAAGAGTTTGATTTTTTCAAAAAACGTATTTTATTGTATAAGACTTTGCTTTGTCTATGAACGTTTTGTTAATTCTTCTAAGAAAATCCAGTTTTTACAGAAGTTTTCTTAACTCTTTAAATTCCTATAGAGTATTCGGTCAAATCTGTATAAGAGTTTAGATTTTTTTACAATTTTATAAACTGGTTATGAGAGTAAATAATTTTTTTTTAAGATTTCTGATTGTGTAAGCAAGTTACTGTTATATTTATAGTTCAAGAATTTTAGACAATTTTAGGAAGTGAGTGGTATAAGAGTTAGACTTCTCTATAGCATATCGATTATAATGTTTTATCAACAACCAGTTATAATTTTTTGTTTTGTTTGTTTACTTTTTATATACATTTATATTTTTATCCAATTACATCTGCTGACCTTAATATCAATTTTATATGCAAGTGTTGACAAATGTTTTCAAATCACATTTTGTCTACTCGCTGCTCTCAGATTTCTGCAATACACGCCCTTGGAGACAATGCTATGACATTTTCAAACAAAACTAATCGTTTGCTTAAAACAAATCTATCTAAACAATGTAACCATCATTAGTTAATATTATTAACCATTTTTTATTTTAACAGCTAAACTACATACAACAGCAACAATTTAGAATAAAGTAAAAATTATATAAAAATAAAATTGTTTAAACAGTAATGTTTTTCTGCTTGTTGTTGTTGCTGTTAACTCTGCCAGACTGCACCCATCTGAAATTGTATTTATGAACATTATATTGTTTCCATCAAGTTGCCATAAACAAAGTTTTTTTTAATTTGATTTTTTTTTTGTTTGTTTGCAACAAAAATAGCTAAAGAAGACTTAAACTGTTTTACATTTATTGTTGTTCATAAATAAAGTTAAATGCAACAACATTTACAACAATGGTGGAAAAAAAACTTTAATTATATTTAAAATAGACTTTAATTTTGAACACATTGTGTTAAATGGAAACAGGTGTTGTTTCCATTTATAAACAAAGTTCTATTTATTGTTAATTTTTTCCTTAAAGATTATATTTGCTTTTGTTCTATATTAGTTAACATTTAATATTTATAACATTTAGCACGTTGTTGTTTGTTAAACAAAAAGGTTTTCTAAAATGATTTTTTTTAAAGTAGAAAAGAAGCAAAAAAAAAACATTGGATAATATTAAGAAGTAGTTTTCTTAAATCTCTGCTTTTGAGTTTATTAGCAGATGTTCTGTTCTGTTTTTTTTTCTGAAAGTCTAAACAACGACCTTGACTTGTTAATTAGCTTGAGTTGTAGTTGTTATTATGGTTTTTTCTTAATGTTGTTGCTGTTTTTTTTTTTGTTCTTCAGTTTCTTGTTGTGTTTATTATTTATTTAAGTTGTATTTTTGTTTTTCGTTTTATTTATAAATAATTGAATTTAAGGCGGATCTTCATGGATCTGCAAAACGAATTTTATACAATTCTACTACTATTTTTGTATATATACCTCCTCCTTTCAATACATTTAAATGCTTTAATTGATTTACATATTAAGTAACATGACGAAATTTAAATAATTTTTCAATTAGAGTTAGTGAACAGCACAAAAAAAAAGCAAAAAGACATTAAACACAAGCCTTGTAATGACTTATTGGCGAGTAAGCAAACAAAAGACTTAAGACACAAGATTACAGTTTACGGTTGATACATTAATTGTCGAGAAAAATAAATGCATACAACTATAATCTGTCATAATGTCATAAATTAAACGTAAATTATACTTATATCTATGATTTATTAAAAAAAAAATTATAAAATAGCATTTAAAGTTTACAATAAAAGCAGAACTTCCTGGTGCATTCAAAATAAATTTTTAAAATTAAAAAGGAAAATATTCAAGGAAATTCTAACTTTTATAATTGAATAAAATATTCTTATATTTTTTTAAATAAAATCATTTAATTTTTTAAACAAATTAAAACTCTTATACCAAGCCACAAAATTTTCTATAAAGAAATCAAACTATTATGCAAAGTCACAAAATATTCTATAGAAAACTCCAACTTTTGTATTAAGTCCTAAAATTTTCTATAGAAAATTCGAAAAGAATTCATGAATTTTTCTACAAAAAATAGAACTAAACAAATTGTTGATGGAAAATTAAAAATTACTGTCAAGATTTCCTAAAAAGTGGTTCAGTAGCCTGAAGAGAACAAAAAAAAAAAAAGCAAGCAAACAAACGAGTTTGCAGTTTTTTATATGCAGGGTTCAGAGCTGAACCGAACCAAGTCATAAAATATAATACGTATATGTATTGCAAAACTGGTGCGAAATTTTCCGCTTCGTGCTAAAAGGGCTAAAGCAAATATTTTGTTGTTTCGAGTTGCTATAGCTGTATTTTCTTACATTCTTTCATTTTGCTCAAACAGCGAATTACTTTTTTAACCCAGAACAGCTTCATAAGGGTTTCGCTAACCAATTTCACTGAGAACTCTACAATAAAAATATACTTTAATTTTAATTTTCTTAGCCCCGATTTTACCAAGTTCAGTTAAAACTAACTATTACTATAACTTCCATTTAATCAGGCATATTCTAGAAATCGAAATCAAGTGGAAATGAATTCGAACGAAATTTTGATTTCAATAATTTACACAGTTTTTCCAATTTTTAAGAGTTCAATTTGTTAAGATAATTGGTACTCACAGTATGACCTATACAAAAAGGAATATTTTTGTCAACTTTCTTTGCAGGCTGGTTTTCAAAATTTTTTCGATTTTAAATCCACTTCATTTCAATTTATAGGACATGCCCGAATAATATGTATTGACAGCTATAACTGATAGTTTATTATTACTGAGCTTGTTGCAATTGGGGTTTTAAATAATATCAAATTTTTTTTTTTTGGTCAAACAAATCCTAGTTGAAAATCAAAGGCACTTATACAGAAGAAAAGTTTTAATTGAACATTAAAAATTTTGTATGGAAAACAAATTTCTAGAAAATTCAAAATTCTAAGATTTAGTATTCAATATCCAAACTCTTATACTCCTATACAAAGAAGAAGAAAGTCTTACACTTAATATTAAATATTCAAACTTTTATGCACGAAAAGTCTTTAACAAGATATCAAAGCTCTTATACAGTGAAAACTTTAAAAGTGAAAACAGTCTTTTGAAAATCTTAGCAATTGGACAAAATTTTTATCTAAAAATTTGGACGTATACAAAAAAAAAAGAAAAACGTTTTCAATTATAATCTAACATAGAAACTCTTATACAATTTAAATAATATCTGTAGAAAAATTTAGCTTTTATACTCAATAGAAAACTTTAGTGTGGAAAATGGAAAGATATAAGTTCAAGAAGTTCGTTAAGGCTTTATGCTAATGCTTATCGATGGAATTATACATACGTACGTACATGTAAAGAACTTTAAATTTTTAATACAAAATTTGTTTATGATTATTTATATAAGAGTTAAAATATTCCATTAAAAATTCAAAAATCTTAAACAAAGTAAAAAATTTCTGTAGAAAATTTAAAACACCTAAACACAATAAAAATTTTAAAACTCTTATACAGGATAAACAATTTTTCTTTTAAAGAAATTATAAAATAAAAGAGAAGAATATATAAGAATACCACAAAATTGTTTTAAAAGGGTAAACTTTCTTTAGGAAATCCTAACTCTTATACAAAGATGACGTTCATATATACAACGAAGTTCAGATTAAAACAAAGAAAATTGTTGTCAATAAGAGTCATATTAGATTTTAAGTTAAACTCTTATACAAATTCAATATTTTTTGGCGCGAATATATAACATATATAACATCTTACAAAAAGTAAAAACTTTCTGTAGAACATCTAAAACTCTTATACATGATGAAACTTAAAAACTCTTATACCAAAAAGAAAAATATTTTTTTTTTTTAAACAAAATACAAAAAAAAGACAAGTAATTACAAAAGTTGAAGGAAGTTTTTATAAAAGGTTAAACTTTCTATAGAAAATCCTAGCTCTTATACAAAGCAAAAGTGTTTACAACGAAATTCAGACGTACATAAAGAAAATTGTTGTAAGCTACAGCTGAATTTGACCTTTAAAGAAACCTTTATACAAATTGAACATTTTTGTTGCAAATTTAAGCTGCTATACACAATCCAAAATATGTAGTTATGTGAGATTTTGTATATAAGAGTTATTTTTGCCATTAAAAATCCAAAATTCTAGCACAGAGTAAAAATTTTTATAGAACATCTACAACTTTGATACATGATGAAAATTAAAAACTCTTATGCCAGAAAGTAAAATAAAAAAAATAAAAAAAAAATTTAAAAGTAAATCTAAATTGGTATAAAAAGCTAAGAAAATCATAGCTCTTATACAAAGCAGACATTTATATTATGTACAACAAAATTCAGAAGTACATGAACAAAATTTTTGTCAATAAAAGTTTAATTAAGTGGGGAAAAAACGACTGTTTCAAAGTAGTGTCAACAGAATACGTATTTGTTGTAGGATTTGTAGTTAACGTTGAAGCGCATAATGCGAAGCTTAAGCTTCAGCTACTACTACAACTACATTTCCTTTTCTGATCCAGGCCTAAGACTTAAAGATAATCTTATACAAATTTTATAACCTTTGTCGTAAATTTCAACTGCTATTTGCAACCGAAAACTATAATTATGTCAGATATGAGTTAATATTTTCCATTAAAAAGTCAAGACAGAGTAAAAACTATCTGTTGAACATCTAAAACTTTTATACATGAAGAAAATTCAAAACTCTTATACAAGTAAGTAAAAAATTTCTTTTTGATAGAAAAGTGAAATTAGTTTTATATAATGAGGTAAAATTTCTTTAGAAATTCCTAACTCTTATACAAATCACATACACTTAAATTCAGACATTTTCAAATAAAATTGTTGTCAATACAAGTCATATTAAATTTTTCAAGAAACTTTTATACAAATTTTGGTTCAAATTGTTGTGCTACAGAGCATTCATCACCTTCACCTACTACTACAACTACTTTTCCTTTTCTGATCCAGGCCTACTACTTTTTAAGATACTCTTATACATATTTAATATCTTTTGTCGCAAATTTCAACCGAAAAATATAATTATGTGAGATATGATTTAATATTTTCCATTAAAAAGTCAAGACAGAGTAAAAACTATCTGTTGAACATCTAAAACTCTTATACCTGATGAAAATTCAAAACTCTTATACAAGTAAGTAAAAAATTTCTTTTTGATAGAAAAGTGAAATTAGTTTTATAAAATGAGGTAAAATTTCTTTAGAAAATCCTAACTCTTATACAAATCATATACAACTAAATTCAGACGTATTCAAATAAAATTGATGTCAATACAAGTTTTATCGAACTTTTCTACAAATTTAATATATTTTGGTTAAAATTTTAACTGTTATAAACAAACGAAAAATGTTATTTGGGAAAATTCTTGATTTATTACAAAATAACGAGATTTCTTGTACTGCGAAGACTTTATTTTATTTAAATGTATTGTATTAAAGAAAAAGCATTGATCTTAAAATTTCGGTCTTCATCTAAAAGCTTCTACTGTTTAACTATTTACGGCAGCTCTTTTATTGATTTATATGTTATATAGTTTTTGTTAACATGAATTAAAAAAAAGACAATCCCATCATTTTTAAATATTTCTTCCAACACCAAAGAAAAAACGACCATCATAATAAAAGCAACACCTTTTTGTTAAGATAAAGAATTTCTCTTTGTTAATTTATGTAAATAATTCCAAAGTTCGACATTTTTTATATTTTTATAAGTTTTATTAATTTTTCGGTTATACTTTGTTACGATTTCTTTGATTTTGATTGTTTTAAATGTATGACTTATGGAATCGATACAGGTTATTTTTCAGTATTTTCTGTGTATTAATACTTGTTTTGTATCGGCTTCGTTATAGTTTTAATATTCTTTGATCTTTTTAATATTTTGTTACATAAATTTCACATTATCATAAAACTTTGTTAATTCAATTCAGTAAGAAGAGAGAAAAAAAAAACTAAGCAGTTACTGATGGATGTAGACATACTTAAACAAGCGTTCTCAATTTTGGGGATTTGTCCCCAAACAGGAGATTTTATTTTTGTAATTGGGAATAAGAACTTCTTGGAAATCCCCAGGAGATTTTTTTTGAAGAAAAACCACTTTTTTTTGATATTATTATAAATGCCATTTGTGCAATGGGAAGACCGATTTGCTCAATATATGGATATAAATTGAAGTATTTTTTGTGTCAAAGTTTTTTCATACCAAGACGCTGGTAGCTCGAAACCTTTTCAAGATCTTGCTGAAATAGTTTTAAATAGGCTTTCTAAAATCAACAAGTAACGCAGGTGTTGAACTAGTCTTTTCTATAATATCAATACAACCAAAATTTCCAACAAAATTCAGTTGGAGGTTTTAAAAGGTACTAAATAAAACTGAGAACCCTGACTTGAACATTTATTGGAATGTGTGATTTGTAGTTTAAGTAAAATACAAATTGGATTTAAATAATTAAATAAAAAAAACATTCATGTTAATGATTTTTGGTAACTCACATATAGAGGGCTCTGGTTGTTACTTAAATGCTTATTTAAGTTTCTAACTAGATATCGAATTGTTTATTTTTATTTAATTGGATTTTAGTTTAATGTGTGTTTGTTCATCTATAATAGGCTTATTTTTATGTTGGAATGTTTATTGGAAACCGGAAATTAAAATATCTTATTAATATTTAGAAAAATAAAACTTGCTAGCATACCCTTTATACGAAGAGCGAATTGAAAGAAGATGGTTTAATTTAAAAAATATAAAACTACCTTATACAGAACGCAAACTTTTCATAAAACGGCTACAAAAAATATCTATAAAAAAAAGTGACTAGAGAAACAAAATTTCTTCTTTCAATTTAACTAACATTTTCGATATGGGTGTTTCTCTGATTATGCACGCGACATTTGTACGCGTTTTATTGTGTTTGAATATTAAAAAAATAGAAGTGGATTGGAATTTTAGAATTCTAGAATCGTTACATTGTTTGTGATGAGTTCTTTCTAAAAGGTATATATAATGGTAAATTGAGCACTGGGTACCCAAATGCCATGCAATCAAAGTTGACTTACTCACGTGACAAAAATAGAAGTGCCTTTTAGGACCGTAAGAAAAAGTGCGAAAGTAAGTGAATTGTAGGAGGTTTTTATTTCGGAAAAAATGTTTTTATAAACGTTAGTAATGGGCCTTTATAATCATGTTTTGTTCAAAAGCAACTATGCATGGGTTGGCGAAGAAAAAAATAAATTGTAAATTACGCACGTGACATTACGCACGTGACACTTTTTCCATATGTTTTTTTATTATTATCTCCACGCATTTTCCCATAAATGTCTTAAAATTTGCTTAACAAAAAAACTTAATACTCGTTTTACAATTGATTGTAATGGAGAGATTATGAAGAAAGAGTGTAAACATAACATATTTCTTGCATGTAAAATAAGTATATAAAAATGTCTTTAAAAGTAGAAAATACAGAAAATTATAAAATTTTCCAGTTTCCAGCCCAATTTCCTCAAGTAAAACAGCTCAGATATGCTAGGAAACCATTCTTTGATAAGAACATAGACTTTTTTTTCTAATAATAAACAATAAAAGACGATGATAATCAACATTCTATTTTTTCATCCTGGTAGACCATTCTGGAGAAATGCCCATATAAAATTTTTTAAATCAGTATTTAGTTTGAATTTCTTTAAAAAAATTTCTGTATCTGTATAAGAGTTCAAATTATCAAAAAAAAAAGAAAAATAAAAATATTCTTGTTTGGCACAAGAGTTCGAATTCCCTATAGAAAAATTTTTTAAGCTGCATAAAAGCTTGAATTTTAAAAAAATTATTTCGGAATCTGTATAAGAGTTAAAATTTAAGAAAAAAAAAAAACAGTATATTCTAGTTTTGCACAAGAGCTCGAATATCCTACAAAAAATTTTGTTATTCTGTAATTAATTTTCTAAATCTGTATAAGAGTCAAAGTTTAAAAGAAAAAAAACAAAAAAATGTTATAATGCATATCGAATTTCCTATAGAAAATTTTTTTAATCGCTATACAAATTTAAATTTTGTTTAAAAAAAATTTCTGAATCTGTATAAGAGTTAAAATTTTTTCTAGTTTTGCACTAGAGCTCGAATTTTCTATACAAAATTTTCTAAGTCTGTAAAAACTTTGGATTTTGTATAAAAAATTTTTTGAATCTGTATAAGAGTTAAAATTTCAAAAAAAAAAAAAAAAAAATATATCTATATTTTGGTATTCCAATAAAGCTCGAATTTCCTATAGAAAATTTTCTAAATCGGTTTTAAAGTTTGAATTTCTTATGAAATTTTATGAATCTATAAAAGAGTTAAACATTTTTTCTAGGTTTGCACAAGAGCTCGAATTTCCTATAGAAAATTTTCTAAATCTTAAAATTATTCTGAATTTGTATAAAAGCTCTAGTGCAAACTAGAACCCGAATTTTCCATAGAAAATTTTCATAATCTATATTTGATTTTAGAATACAAATTTTTATGAATCTGTATAAGAACTAAAATAAAAAAAAATATTTAGGCCCTATTAGCTTGGCAAAAATAACATTCATCACTCTGGCCAAAGAAACAACTACAACAATAAAATATTATAGTTTTCCACAAGAGCTCGAATTTCCTATAAAAATTTTGCAAATTTAAATAAAAGCTTGAATTTTGTCTAAAAAATTTACTGATTTTGTATAAGAGTTTAAATTTTTTATAGAAAATAATCTAATTCTTTTTTATTTTTATAGAAAATTAGAGTTCAAATTTTGTAAAGACATTTTTTGTCTATTTTTTCTATAAAAAAAGTTTCTTACTTTGTATAAGAGTTTAAAATTTTTACAAAAAATTTTCTAAATTTTTAAAAAAGTTCATATTTTCTATTAAAAATTTTCTATCTGTGTATACAATTTCATGAATTTTATAAAACAATTTAAATTTTGTATAAGAGTTTGATTATACAATAGAAAATTTTCTGAATCTCTTTAAAAATTCCAATTTCCTATGATAAATATTCTGACTATTTACTAAAGCAGAGTTTTCAATAAAAAGTTTTTTCGATTTTGTATCAATCTCTGTATAATAGTTAGAAATATTGGTAAACAATTATATACAATTATATATATGTATATCTATTCCATAGAAAATTTTTCTGAGGCTGTTTAAGTATTCGAGGTTTTTAAAGGAAATATTCTGATTCTGTATTAAAGTCTGAATATTTAATGGAAAATTTGTTGATTTTTATGAAGCTTTAAAATTTTTATGAGAACTTTGTAACTGTGCAGAAGAGTTTAACATTTTTTATTGGACATTTTCTTACTCTGCTAACATGAAGCATTGAATTTTCTATGAGAAATTCTTTAACAATGCAGAAGAATCTAAATTTTTTTTGTAGAAAATATTCTGACTCCGTGTAAAAGTCTGACATTTTCTAAAGAACAAGTTTTTTTTAACTCTGCTTAATTTAAAAATATTATTACTCTGTATAAGAGTTTCAATTTTTCATACAAAATTTTTTGATACTGTCTTTAATACAATTCAAATTTTCTACAGAACTCTTTCTGACTCTGAATAAGAGTTCGACTTTCTTAAGAAAACTGTTTGATTCTGTAGAAGAGTTTCAATTTTCTTTTGAAAAATTTTCTGACTTTGTATAAGAGTTCTATAATTTCCCTGACTCTGTATAAAAAATTACAAAAATTGCTAATTGAAATTCAATAAAGTCTTCAGTTACAAATTCAAACTCTAATACATATTTAAAAAAAACTTTTCGAAAAAAATCCAAGCTCTTATAAAAAGTCAAGAAAAATTTCTCTAGGAAATTTAAGCTCTTTACTAGAGTTTCTAATATATTCTATAGAAAATTTAAGCTTTTATACAGAGTCAACAAAATATTCTATTAAAAAAAACTAAACTCTTATACAGAGTTCATAAATTGTTATGCAGTAATTTTTATTTGTTAAGAAGAGCTTAACAAATATTCTATTAACATTTAACTCCTTAACAAAGTTAATAAGATTTTCCATAGAAAAATTGTATTCTCATTTCGAGTTTAAAAATGTTTGCTAGAAAATATTTTCGATGAAAATTGTTGTTCCTTATTCAGAGTCTCTAAATATATATATATATATTTTTTTTTTTTGACAAAAAATGAACTTTAAGAACTAATTTATTTATTTCACTTACCTATTGCTATGAAAATCCAGCTTAATTTTTTATTATCTACAGTTGCAAAGGAAATTTGATTAAAATGCATAAATTTTTGCAAGTCTCTTTGTTGCTTTAAAAGAACTATTTTGGGTTCTTTTTTCTCTTCTACTTCTTCTTCTCTTAGTTACGAGCACTTGTTATACGCGCTTAATTATTTTGTTTTATTAGTTGAAATATTTTCTTTGTGCTCTAATCTCATTTGTTTATTGTATAAGTCTGTTTGTTTTTAAGTTTTATTTAAAATATTTTATTTGTTTTGTATTTGAATCTTTTTGCTTTTTACTGTTTTATACAATTTTTATTGTTTTTTAGTTAAACCACACCTTTGTTGAATGAATTGTTTGTATTGGCTGGAAAAAAATTTGTAAAATAAAAAAAAAAAATTGTTAAGAGATCTTTTTGCAAAGTAAAATGTAGTTTAAATACAATTTTTTTTTTGTTTAAATATTTGTTTTTCGATCTGTAGTAGACTTAAAGATTTTATAGTTTTTGTTATTATTGTTTTTATTTTTTATGAAAGTGTGAAAAGTTTTTATTTGTGTCTGTTACTTTTTTTTTTATCACACTCTTATACTTTGAAATGTGTGTGTGTTTGTTTTGCAGGTGACTTTTTCAATAGATTATTATTTTATTATATTTTGTTAACAAATTTAGAACATTTTTTTACAAAAAAAAAAAAAAACAACAACCATTATTAGAAGAATTTAGTGGAGAAATGAAGGTTGTTGATTTTGTTATTTTTTTGTTATACAGTTTTAGCGATTTTGTTTGTTGTATTGAATTTTTTTCTTGTTAAGCATTCGTAGATAGTAGGAATTTTTTTAAAGCAAAAAATTATGCTTATCTAAACCTTTTTACTTTATTATTTTATATATGCGAAAAAATAGTCTTTAACTTTGTTATCTTATAATCTATACCCAAGATTAACGTGAGTACGTGACATTAAAGTCTAAGCTTACGGTGCACTGCGGTGATATTTTCCCAGAGTGCCAACAATGCGTCTTCTATTCCCATTAAACAGGTATCTCTCTCACTTACTCCTTGCTTAGGAATTCAAACTATCTTTTCTTAACAGCAAGACCAACTTCTCTTTAACATCCCACGGATACATCTACTATCAAACCAAATTTGGGCTTTAGTTACGGGCAAAACTCAGTTCCGTGAATCGAAAAGAAACCTAAGCAACAGCAAGTCAAACCTCTGTTTTACTCCTTTAGAGCTTATGGGTAGCATAGGAATCCCGATGGTTGCTATCTCAGAGAGATGGGCTAGTCTTACGACACATTCAAGCATAAGGTAGCGCAACGTTAAAAATTCAAAAAGTTTTAGATTTTCCTCCCCGTAATTTGTGTTTATACATAGTTACCTCTGATGCAAAGTTACCTCTTATACAGAGTTAACTCTTATACAGAGCGAACTCTTATACAATTTTAACAAGGTTTTTTATTTTAAATTCAAACTCGTAGTCGGAATCAACCTTATTCTTTTATATAAAACAAGCGGCGCTCGTAAAAGGAAAATTAACTAAGTCCTCAAAATTAGCGAATAAGTTCATTATGAAAAAACCCCAATTTTCAAAAAAAAAAAAACAAGTTTCAAAAGATATGAAATAACCCCAAAAACAAGAATTAACTAAAACCCTATAAATGCAGGCTTGATAGTGAACAATTAAGGCCGAAGGCCGGCTATGCAGAGTAGCCTTTGTAAGCGAAGCAGGTGTTTGTCATTCCATAGAGGAAAGAATCATTGAGTCCGGACGAAATTGCGGAATAAGTTCATTTTTGTTTCGGGACTTTGTTTCATTTGGTACTTAGCTCGTAGTAGTCTTATACAGCGATAGCAAGATTTAATTTAGAAATTTGACCGACTTTACTGAATATACGAAGTTTTGTGCACAGGTTTACCAACATTATCTTAAAAAAATTACAACAATTACAAAAAGGGCGGCATGAAATAACCCCCCAAAATATCCCCCAAAAAAATAATGAAATAACCCCCCAAAATTTGGAACAGAGAACAACAAAAACAATTTTTCAGGGGTTATTTCATTTTGTTTGGGGTGTTATTTCATTTTTTTTATTTGGGGTATTATTTCATATGAAATTATCCCCCAAAAAATCGTTATGAAATAAAGCCCCAATATATTTTTTGGGGGATTATTTCATTGTCAACTTTATAATGAAAACGTTTTGGGCGCAAGGATTTATCCACTTTGGTATACAGAACACCAGCTTCGATAAAAAAAAGCTGCCCTGCATAGCCGGCCTTCGGCCTGGCGCAATAGTTTTCTTCTATATGGTATACCAAATACCGGCTTCGCTAACCAAAGCTTCTCTGCGTAGCCGGACCGAGTCGGTATTTTTATACTATAGAGGAGAAAATCCTGGCGCTATGCAGAGAAGCTTTAGCCTGCGAAGCCGGTGTTTGTTATACCATAGAGGAAAAAGTCATTGCGCAAAAAAGCCTTAGTTGGTGGAGCTTGGGTTCGGAATATCATACCATGATATATATCGCGTGATTCTTTAAAGCAAAACTGTTTAATTTATTGCATTACATATATTGGGCCTTTATTTCATTTCAGAAATTGGGGTTTTATATCATATGAAATAAGCCCCCAAAAATTAGGGAATTATTTCATTTATGTTTGGGGCGTTATTTCATTTCGTTGGGGGCTAATTTCATTTTCAAAAATGGTGCTTTATTGCATATGAAATAAGGCCCCACGCTTTGGGGGGTTATTTTATTATTTTTTTGAGGTGTTAAATAATAAACTGCACAGAAGTATATTTTATTTTATAGTCAAAAGAAACTGCTTTTGGCAAAGGATCCATTCTCACAGCTGATGCTGCGGCAAGAGAGTTCGCACATATTTTAAGAGGCGTTCTACTTCCATGTCTACGGTCCTGTTGTGAGTCGCACAACGAACAACTTTTATGGTATTGGCATAAGTTGCAATGTTTTATTCATCATCCCCTATTTTTATTTGTGCTTTCAAAACTGGCCCACTGTACACATTATATCACAACCACAACCTTTTTTTTTATCAAAAAAGGGTGCGATTTATTCTGCTTTAAAGTTTGAAAATAGATGGAGGTCGTTCATACAGTTTTGTAAAATTTTTCTGATGTACAAAAATTAAACAATTAAAATTAATTTTGGATATTAATTTATAAACATAAAGTTGCCGCTGGATCACGGTCATTTACAGATCGAGCCAAAATGATATAACCACTGCTCTGTGTACACGCAATCAATGGTTGGGTTTAACAAAATTTTTTTGGAAAAGAAGGTAAAAAGCAAATATTTTTAATAAACAAAATTAAAACAGGTTAAAAGGCTACGCCAATAAGCAATATTGCCGTATTTAGAGCGAAGATAATCCTCAAGCCGCTAGCGAATAAAAGCATTAAAATTTATTGTTTGTGTGGTTAACACACACTGGTAGCATCAGTGGACCTTATTTCTTTCAAAATGATCCAGCGGTTGCCGTAAAGACTTTCGTGTCGTGCTAACAAAATTTTTGTTTCCAAAAATGTCCCGGCTTTAAAACAACGACATTCATTACGAACATGACGACGCAACTTGTTATACAGTTTTTATAATATTTATTGAAAAATCAATTTGGTTATAAGTTTATTTCCAAAAGTGGTCCTCTTCACTGGCCACCACCTTGGAAATAGTCTTCAAAAATTGGACGGATCGAATGAACCATGTAACTTGTAGGACATATGACTGAAATCATATTTAAAAAATAAAGGCCATGAAATAAAATTGTATTCCTAAAATATTTCTGTCTTGTATTATCAGTTTAAGTGCCTCTGCAGCTAAAAAATCACCTTTGACTGTGGGTTTTATGTTAGCAATTAAAAGACCGGGAAGTCCTATACAAACATTTCCCGACAACGGTAAAATTCGCGCTGGCATTTAGTGATATCTCAATTTTAAGTAAAATTGTGATTAATTAAAGACACTTATTACAGTTCATATATGGGGATAAATTTTTTTTTTGTTTGAAATTTTTCGGGGATATAAATTTAAAATTTTGGTATAAAATTTGAAAAAAAAAACATCTGCGAGCCCTGTTTTCTACTAATGTTGCAATGTTAACAGTAACACCACGCAGCTTAAGTTTTTGTCTTAAGTCTTTTGTTTAAAAAAAAACATTTTGCTATTTTTTTCTAGGCAATTTATTGAAAACAATATCAAAATTAAAAAAACTTTTATGTTATTAGAGAAAAAAAGATTTTTTAAAGACAAACCTTCGTATTCATAAAAATATTTTAAATTTAATAAAGGCTTATAGAACAATTTTTCTATCAAATTTCTACTTAAATTTAATAAGTGCCGGTTCAAACACTTTAAGATTGACACGTCAAGTCTTGAGTTTTTGGGAGAGAGGGGGAAAAAATGGCATTCTCTTTTCCCTTCTCTCCTAAAAGCTCAACACTTGACAAGTCAAACTTGACGTGTGTGAACCGGCACTAATGATTTTTGTATACGGGGGAAAACCTTTTTTATTAAAAAAAAAATAAAAAAAAGATGTTCTAATCCGTTAATTTTTATACATGTGTTTTATATTTTCCTTGGAAATAAAAACGAAACTGCATAAAAACGGACATAAAAATCTAAATGACTAAACAAGTAAGAAAGTATATGCGATCAAGCCCAACGATTTGTTACTCTACACCGCAGGATTTATAGAAACATTTTCGAGAGTGAACTCTTATGGGACCGATGGGCAATCGTGGACCCGGCAAAACGCAATTATCTTATGAGGTTCAGATTCATATAAGAGTTTTTGGTGCCGATTGTTATCCCGATTTAAAAATTTGTATGAGATTTGTTTTAACTTAAAGTGATTTAAATGTGACCAATGGCTAACTCTAAACCTACTAGCACAAATTGTTGCTGAGACATAAAAAGCTATTATAGAAAACAACGTCGCCAAATTGTATATGAATGTATATAATAATAAGAAAGTTATGGCATTAAAAGCTATTTTCCGTAGTAGTAATTGTATGGGAGCTATGTTCAAATAAGGACTGATTCCAAATACATTTGGTAGGATAATTTAGAATGCAATACGATAATTGATGGCCAAATGTAATCTTAATGCTAAATTATAACCAAAATTTCGACCTGTACTTTGCGCACAAGCTAAACAAAGACAGCGAGCCAGCCAGCCATCCAGCCAGCTGGACGGAAGGACATCATTTTATCGCCTAAGAAAATGATTCCGAGTCGATCATTGTTCTCAAATGTGGGTAGAAGACCAGTATTCTTAGGTGTTACACTCATTAGCACAAACGACTTATACCCCCTCAACTCAACATATATAAAAATCTATATTTGCTTAATGTTTGTGCCTTAAGTCTTTTGTTTAACAATTTTTTTCACAGCAATAACTGGTGTTTTTTATTACTGACACCATCAAAGTGGAGAGGGAATTATGTGTTTATGCTGATGTGTGTAATACATTAAGATAAGAATTACTTTCTGAGTCGAACAATGTCCTTCCGACCGGCTTGTAAGACTTGTGCTCAAATTCCAGGTCGAAAAAAGTACCTAGACCAGGATTTCCTATCGATTGATGCTTAAAAGCTTTCGCAAGGAACCGAACTATCGTTGTTACAAAGCCGATTTACATATTGGAAAGGTATTTTTCAGAATAAAGTTAAGGTTATTAGAATTCTGTTATGCTCACTTAAAAGACCGTGTTACCCCAAATGGCAATCGTTGACCTAAACTATGCCTTTTAAGGAAGAGTTTATCATTAAAAAGTAAATAAAGTTTGCCAATGCTTTTATGTACATAAAGCATACACAGGTTGCTGTTTTATCAAACATAAATAACTATCTGTATCATGCTTAGGAGGCGAAACAACCTAATTTTTGCTTTAAAAGCAGCTTAAATGGTAGTACAGAAAGGCCAGCCTTTAATAAGAGTAGAACTAAAATTAGCCCTTAACACTTAGCACTTAATTGTGTCATTTCCCCCAACCAAAAGCCAAAAGTTCGGAAAGCTTTTGTTTTTTTATAGTACCAGCATAAAATCGGAGAAGCTGTATTCTCCGTAAGACGACGTCAAGAAAACTCAAGACTCATGTATACCTCTGGGTAGTAGAAATATCTTCCTCGTTTTTGAAACACTTTATCTTTTAAGCATTTTCTTTAATCCAGCCAACTTTAATGTGTTGTTTTCAGCTGACAAGCAATTAAATGTGTAGTAAAGTTCATATGAAGAGCACTGAAAAAGCTGAATGATTTTCATATGCTTCACCTGATACCTGGAAACAGCACATAAGTATTTTAATGAATCGAAGGCAGACTTGCAATTGTATTGATTTTCACCATAAACAATAGATTAATTTGGTTTTGTTTAACTCTGTAATGGGCTCAATCTTTTGAATTGCATACAGTAAAGCGTGTTAATAGCGCATGGGTAATTCAATTTGTGGCTTCAAATCCGCCGATCTGGCAAGGCTGTCAGCTGTTAAATCACCTAAAGTGTTATTTCTTTTGTAAAAGGTTGGCTATTTACAAGTATGGAGCGTTTAACAACCGAAGAACGTGTTAAAATTGTTGAAATTAATACAAAAGTGTTGTCTTAAACGAGGCCACTTTTCTACGATCATTACAGGGTGATTATGGTCGTCATAATCGACCTACTGTGCAAGGAGTTGGCAAGATTATAAAGAAATTTGAAGACACTGAAGACGGCAGTCGACGGTAAAAAAAACTTGGAAGCAAATTCGTGATATTGGCATTGGTAAGTCATTTGTCAGGACAGTGGATGCTGACGTCAACTTGTTTAACGAAACCTTTGTTAAAATCCCTGTGCCAAATGTTCAAACTGACAACTATGAAAAACTCACTTTCCCCGACACTAGTATAAGTGAATTTAATTTCCGCTGCCTAGACCTGTTTGAAATAGTTGAAGGTTTCTTTTCAGTTAAATCTAACGTTGTTAGCTTAGATGATATTAACTCTAGTTTTGTGCGAATAATCTTGCCTTGTATAGTTTGTTCTGTCACCCACTTATTTAATACAATTATTACCACCAGCATTTTTCCAATGGATTGGAAACATGCCAAAATAGTTCCCGTGCCTAAGGCTGACAATGAGCACCGACAATCCTTCCCTTTTTATCCAAAGTACTTTAACGACTGTTACATAAGCCGATTTCTGAGTATGTTAACGAGAACAATCTATTAACTGATCGTCAGTCCGGTTTTAGGCCACAGCGTAGCTGTATTACTGTCTTCTCAGATGTGATAGAGGAAATCCGGGGGAACTTGGATGAAAGTAAAATATCGTTTCTGGTTCTACTGGACCATTCAAAGGCATTTTATAGAGTGCATCACTCAATTGTATGTCTAAAATTGTCAAAAATGTTTAACTTCTCCATACTTGCTGTGAGGCTGATGTTGTCGCTTCTTATAAACAGATCTCAATCCATCACCAATTGTGAATCTATTTCAAATCCGTTACGGGTCACAAGAGGTGTTCCACAGGGTTCAATACTCGGACCCCTACTTTATTCGTTATATTCAAATGATCTTCCCCAACAAATCCGTTTTTGCAATGTTCAGATGTATGCTGACGACGTTCAGCTGTATCTAAGTAGTACCAAGGAGCTATTTTTGTCTAAGGTGCAGGAGCTGAATTATGATCAAAATAATATTTTCGCTTGGGCTTCAGCAAATGGCTTACGACTTAATCTAGGGAAAATCTAAATGCTTAGTCATAAGCAAGAACATATTGGGAATAGAGGATGAGGTGAATATTTGCTTGGGAGGGTCAAAAATTGACATTGTAAGTAAGACTAAGCATTTAGGTGTAACACTGACGAACATATTTTTACAATTTAATCAAAATAATAAATCTGTGACATTTCGACAAATCATCTTAAGTCGAGATAAGATAGCAAAAAAGTTAAAAAAAAAAAACTGGGTGAAAAAATAATTTTTCGCAAACAATAAAATAAACCAAAATTAAAGAAAAATTAACAAAAATGTTTTTTCAATCAAAATTCGAATGAATAACAAGATTTTCTTCAACTCTTTTGATTTGACTTAAGATGTTTTGTCAAAATGCCACAGAAAGGTTTTTTTTATGTTTCCATGAAGCAGTAGAAAATGTTGTTCTCTTCAAGTATTTAGCACCGCATTTAAACATTGTAGGATTGTATGCCTTACCTTACAGCAGTAGCGTAAGGTAGTAATTTTAAAAGGACGCAGCAATGCAGTTTATGTATTTATTGCTTCCTAAACTTAAAGAGTTTTTGCTAAGACAGTGGTAGGGCGTAAAATAATCTGGCTTGACCGACTGTACTTTCTTTCTAGTTTCTTTTTTATAAGTTTTTGATATTTTCCTTATTTTCCTAAAAACAATGTAATGAAAATTAGTGACAAAGGAGACACAAAAATAAAATGGCGCATAGAAGCTCGCTTTCCCTCTTCAATAAGTTTCAGTTTATTTATAAAATATGAAAAATTTATCACGTCATACTGAAATCTTATTAATACAATTGCCGGACAAATTGTAAACAAATTTAACAAAACAAAAGCGATGGTTATTAATAAAATGTTTGTGCCTTAAGTCTTTTATTTGTAAACATTTTTCCGCAGCGAATTTTTTATTATTATTTTTTTTTAAATGCAGACATTTAGATTGATTTATTTAGAAATTGCAACGTTTTTTTTTTGATGTTTTTAAAATTTAAGTTCTTATTTTTTTTTTCTTTAAATTAAAAAAAAAAATTATGTAAAATTTTAGTTTTATTTACAAAAGTTTTTATCAATTTTGTTTTATTGTGGTTTTTATTTAAAATTTTGCATTAAGTCTGAGTTGATTTTTTAAAAGGGATGTAAAATGTTTTAGAAAATAAGAAGGGGATTTTTGCTTATATTTTTTTTTTCTTAATGAGAAGAAGGTTTATTTTTTTGTTATTATTATTTTTTAATTTTTTGTTTTTAATTTTCAATTAATCCGAATTTTTATTTTTAAAATATTTTCTAAATATAATTTTTATTTTGTTGTTTTTTTTTTTTAATTTTTAAAAATATATTTATTTCATTTATAAATGTATAATAATATTTGAAGACAATTATCATGCGCACGTGCGTACACCAGCTTCATGCTACATTTACACATACCATACATGCAAATACATTTGCTTACATGTATGTATGTATATGTAAGTGCGTGCGTACTTATAAACATATTTTGTATGTTGTTGTAATTACAAAATGTTACACCCAAAATACTTGAAATTACTTTGTGTCTTTCTTTCATCTATTACTTTTTTTTTGAAATTTTTGTTATTTATTTTTTTTCCATTTAAACTTTTGTTGTCTCTTCAAAACGTTTAGGCGACGGCCTTTTTTGAATTTTTTCTTACTTTTTTTTAAGACATTTTAACGATCATTTTAAACACACAATTCTTTTTTTTCGTCAGTAATTTTTATTTACTACTGAAACAATCGATTAAACAGTTGCTTGTTTATTCGGTTTCTGTACAAACACGAACGTTTTTTCTTTAATTGTTTGTTTAGTTGGGTTTATTGGCTGGTTACGGCTGTTTATAAAAACTTTTTTTTTCTGTTAGCGAACGTAGGTACGTGCACCAGCAAGAAGCGCGAAGTACCACTAAAGACTGACTGTGATGTTAAACAGTTCTGCAAAATGCCTTCAAAATAACACACAGACAAAAAGCAACAACAACAACAGCAGCAGCAAAACAAACACACACAAAGCCACAGAGCTACAGCATGTCAAACAACGAGTATACACAGAGTCACAAAGCGAACGAACAAAACACCATCAGTGTATATTCTCAAAGTCTGATACAAGTATCTTAAAATGTATTGAAAAGACAAAAATATTATTAAAAAAAAACCAGATGCTAAATGTGCGAAATAGCAGAATTATTAAACAAGCAGCAGCTCTATTAAACAGAATAAAATAAAATATTTTTGGTCAACCAAATCTTCTTTACCAGCCATTATAAAGACGGCTAAGGAATAGCAATTGTGGTGGGGTGGCAGTTAAAGCAAAAGTAGCTGCTGCCATACCAAAAGTATCATCTCATGCTTAAACAAACTCATAAAAGCGAAATATTTCAAACTGAACGCTTAAAGTAAATAACAACAAAAAATAAACCGTACGATACAAGTTTGTTGTTCTTCGCCTTTAACATACAAACTCGCCCAAAAATGATAAAGAAGATTTTCAACTTCTCAAGACAACATTTGAAGAGTATTTGTCAAGCAATCAAAGAAACATAAAATTTTAAGGTTAAAATTTCTTTGCATAAAAGGCAAATGCTATTAACAGAATGTAAAATTTAACATTTTAAAGTAAGAAAATTTATAAATAAAAAGAGTAAACAAAACTCTCTCTTTGAATTTTACAAACTATTTAACATAACGTTAAGTTTTATCAATCACGAACTGTTAACAGCTAACTGTATTTAACAGCTGAGTTAACTGTATTCTCTAAAATAATGTTAAAGAAGGGTCCATTTTAATTTTTAGGGTCTTTTAATTTCGAATACGTTCTAAGATTTTTTTCCAGTTTTATAAGCAAAATATTTGAAAATAGTATTCAAACTAAAAAAAAAAAAACACAACACTAATTGGACGATCAGTGCAAGATGTGGTGTCAACAATGTGACCCTAAGTTCAATCGGGGAACGCACCTATCGCCTTATTTAAATCAAAATTTTGCGATCAGTTTGTTTCGAGAAATCAAACTGTAATGCTGGGTACACACTATGCAACTTATTTACACAATATAGTGAGTTAAATACATTTTCATTCATTCCAGATTGCATCAACATCAAAACGCTTTGTTATTTTGAGGTTGCATTGAAACAGATTGCATGTAGATTGGCACTGTGTGTTCCCAGTAGTGCTGGGAAACTATCGATAGACTATCGATATTATCGATAGTCTTAAAATATCGAAAATATCGATGGGAAAAATATTTATATCGATATTTTTATTATTTAAAATACAGCTATGAAGACATCTAACAGCAGCTATACACACACAGTTTTTTGCCGCAAATTTTTACTTGCTATTATTAATTCGCGCTAAATTACAGCAATGAATACAAACAACAAGAATGGCAAGTGGTATGGCTTGCTTAGCCAGTGCTTTTTACTGCTAATTAAAGGCCTTTAAGTCAACATTTGTACTTGTTTATAAAGGGACTAAAGTGTCAAATATTTTTATAATGTTGTAAAAAAAAAATGCTAATCCAAATGCAATTGCAAGCATAGGACAAAACAATGAACGACCGACCATTAGAGGATAAGTCCGCTAGATTGATTACCTTTTTGGGTTAAGAATTTAGAAAATTTTGTTGCAATGGAATATCTTATAGTCCCTGTTACTTCGGTTCCTTCAGAAAGGTACTTATCAATTTTTAAGAAACTGTCATCTTAAATAACGTGCGTCTATACGTACAAACGTCTCATACATTCAATAAAGTGATAAAAACAACGGACTGTAGCCTAATAAAAAAATAATTAAAGTTTTCCTGCGCAAGTACAAACATTCAGTCGATAGTAATATCGATATATCGATAGTGAAATCTGAACTATCGATAAATATCGATAGTATCCCAGCACTAGTACCCAGCATTAATGAGCCTCCAATTCCAATGTATTCTCTACTAAAGTTCGTGTCTTAAGTCTTTTGTAAGGACAGCCTAAATTTTGTAAAAAAAACTGTAGTTTTTTAAACCTTTGAGTAAAGAGAAGGTCTTAAAACCGTTTGGTTGCCTTTAGAAATTTCAGTCTTAAAGCTTTTTTTTTATCAAAAAAAAAATGTCTGTTTCTCAAATAAAGTTTGTGTCTTTAGTCTTTCTATGCAGTAGAAACGCGATTCTTGCACGTAATGAAAACCGGGCTCGGTTCAAGTTTTGAGGTAGTCGCGAGCACCGAGTATTAATTTCCCATACAAAATAAAAGGCACATACATACATCTGTTTAAAATCTAAGTTTAATATTTCATTTCAAAACTCTTAAGATCAACGCATTCGTATAACAGTAGATACATATTTTATCATCAGCATAAAACCGGCGGGGATTTCCCGAAATGTATCCAGTCTAAGAAAACGCAAGCAAAGCAGCACGCAAGAGTAATACAAGAGTAATGTTGCAAGTATCGTGTTCAAAATGTTCGGATGTCGCAAGTACTGAGTGCGTAATGAAAAATATTTCTATGTTGCAAGAATCGAGGTGTGCAAGTATCAAGTATGTGCAAGAATCGAGACACTACTGTACTTCTAAAATCCTATTTTGCTTCGATAACAAACTGAAGTTGTTGTTTTAAATGTTTTGCCTTTTGTTATAATAAAAAAAAATGTTTTTTAGTACCCAGTAAAAACTTCGCCTACAAAATAATGTGTTGAGTAATCAGAAAAACATGAAGGCACTACTTACAATTCAACTGAAAGAACCAATGAATTTTACAAGGGATGTCCCAAAATGAACGCATTTTAAAGTAAGTCATTATTTTTTTACGTAAATACATCCAGAAAAAAGTGGTTATAGAAGAAGTTGTTATAGATGTAGTTACAGAAGAAAGCTACTAAATAATGAGTTAACGAAGCTATTCATTTTGAGAAAGTAGGCGAAGTTTTTACTGGGTAGCTTTCAACAGATTAGGAAACAATTTTATTCGCCAGCACCATTCGAGTCAATTCTATAGTTTTAAAATTTGTGCTGGCAAGCTTAAAAATAAAACCAGCGAGCACAAAATTTACTCATAGTCCGTATTTACATTATGCAATTAACGCCGCAACTTTCGCATGTAACTTTTTGTTTGTTAGCAAGAGGTGTAGGGAAGCAAACGGGGTTGAAAAAGTTGAAAAAATGCTTGAAAAAAATGTAAATGTAAATGTGAAAAGAAAACTCGGCGATAATTGCATAGATGTAAATGCGGTCATATTGTACATATGGAGGCGGCAACTTAAATACGAGATAACGCAAAGTGGTAATTAGTTGTGTTAAAATGAAGCATTGATCATCTAATATAGGTTGTTATAATCGCCAAGAAAAAAGAGCCATAGTTGGACGAGCTGTATGAGCTGTGGCTCCATCTTATTGGAACCACAATTCTGGATTGTGCTCTATCTCGGGCCTTGAAAAATTTTCAATCTTTCAATAATATGATTCAATAATCTTCTCTGAAGTTATACCATACTGTGCATCCTAGTTGGTTAATTTTACGTTCATTATTTTGATTGAGGTGAAAACTGGCCTGTTCGTTCTTTTTTCGATATAATCTTTGTGGTTGGATAAACGAATGCTGACATTCAAAATAAAGTTAGACAACTTTAAATTTCCCAAGCTTTTTAAAGTTAATTCTTAAAAAAAAAACAAAAAAAAAAACGTAAACAAAAATAAAAAAACAAACGTTCATTATGCTATACCCGTTAGAACTGAATGGAAACACTTTAAAGTGGCCCTTTGTTCAAATGAAACAAATGGCAGTTTTTCTACTTTGTTTTTTACAACAGACATTCATTTGCATTCTATTATGACGTAGATGCGCAGTAAAAATTTTTCTATACGGCTGAGTGCCGTACTACAAAAGGTAAAACACTTGTATTTTTTTGGCAAAATAATGGGTGACTTTTTAAGAGCTATAGGAAACTTAAAAAAACACACATAAAATTCAGAAAAATGCATGAAATCTGTATTTGAATCGATAGTACGGTCCATATAATTTAATGTTTGAAGATTAGTTCATGCAAATGTTGACCGTGACTGCGCCTACAATGGTCCATCCGCTTAGTCCAATTTCGGCATACTCTTTCCAACATTTCGGCCGGTATCTCATGAATAAATGCTTCAATGTTCTCTTCCAATGCGTCAATTAAAGCGGGCATGTGTGTATGGACATGAGCTTTAACATAGCCCCACAAAAAATAGTCTAAAGGCGTTAAATCGCACGATCTTAAATCGCACGATCTAGGCGGCCAATTACCAGTCCCGAACGTGAAATAAAATGTTCGCCTCTCAATAAGTCCATTGTTAAGTGTGCTGTGTGGCATGTGGCACCGTCTTGTTGAAACAACGTGTCATGCAATCAAGCTCTTGCATTTTGGGCAAAAAAAGTTGGATATCATGTCACGGTAGCGCTCACCATTAACAGTTACGTTACGATTCGCATCATCTTTGAAGAAGTACGGTCCAATGATGCCACCAGCCCATAAACCGCACCAAACTGTGACTTTTTCTGGATGCATTGGTAGCTCTTGCAGTGCTTCTGGCTGATCTTCACTCCAAAATCGACAAATCTGATTATTAACGCTTCAGTGGGTCGATTAAACTGACCATAAACTGGAAGATACGCGTGATGAACTTTCTGAATAGAGCACGCATTTTGACAATAAAATTCAATAATTTGCAAGCGTTGTTTGTTTGTAAGACGATGCATGGTTAAATTATAGACCAAACTGAAGATGTTTGACAGTGAAACAAAACACGAAACGTGCGTCAGCTGTTTAAACCAGTGTTGCCAAAAAGTTAATAGCTATAAAATCACCCGATACTAGATAAATTGTTCTAGGATTTTAACAGTGCGTAGATATTACCACTAATCATCGATTTTTTGCAAACAGTGAAAATTGAAAAATTTTGAGTTGACGCTCTTTAGAGGAACAAGTGAGCTTGTTTAATGTATACATATTAACAAAAGGATTTCCAGCGGCATAACAATTTACATAAATTTCCTATACTTAATTATACTAAATAAATTTTAAAATAAACTAAATTTAGGTTGCCGCTGATTTAAAAAAAAATATTGTCTATTTATAATCACAATTGAGCAATAATTCTATTCAAAATAGTAAAATTAAATAAAATTGTATACTTTTTTTTATATATTCAATGTAATTTGTAAAATTCTCTTAAGATTTCATCGAAATATTTGAATTTTTTGCTGGCCATTTTAGAAATACTCTTAAGTTTTTTCATTAACTTTAACAGTTTCTTTAAAATTTTATACATTTTTGTTCTCTTGTATTCAGTTTCATGCAAGCAATTGTATTCTCTTTAAAACTTAAAGTAGATCTGAAACAACCAGCCAAAATATATTAACCCTAGAAATGACGATACCTTTTTACCACTAAGCTCTCCTCTTGTCCTGGTCAAAGCACAATTAGAATAGCTTAAGAAACCTAATGAAAAAAAAGTAAATGAATATATTTTTTATTGAACGTTAAACTTTTTTTTTTTAAATTAAACGAATATATCGAGCCCTTACCATAAAAAAAGCTTAACTCTCTAATGGCTTTGGCTGCCTTAATGCAGGCAGCTATTATTAATTTTTGTACTCTAAAGAACAAAATTAGAAAACTCAAAATTTTCTTGTGTCTAATTTTAAATTCAATTATGTTCTTTATTTTGAAGTTCACATCGCACAGACAGTTATTTGGCCCTAAAAGTTGCTCAAAAGTATTTTTTTTTTTCATTTAAAATTTTTTATTAGTATTTTATTAGATTTAAAGGTAGGTTAGGGTATTTGAGTGTAGAAAAAGGCAAAAAACATTATATTAAATCTTATTTATTCGTAATTTTTTACAGTATCGTATTTATTTTCATATTAACGTTGAAAAAAATGACATTTTATTGAAATTCTAATTTACCTAGTTTTTAAAGCCCATGTATTAAAAAAGTTGCTAAAAATTTAAGGGTGGATTGGGGTGGCTGTTTTGTGCTTTTTAAATTTCTGGAGGATCTATTCTACAAAATACTACCAAATTTAAAGCTCAGAAATGAACAGAAATAGTTTGAAACCTCTGTGAAATAAGAAGATGTGTGTGTTCTTTTTTTTGCATTTGAAGAGCTTAACCATTAAGGGCAAAAAAAACTAGTTAATAATTAGAATCAATGTAAAACTTAAGATTTAGATTAAGCACATACCTGATTGAACACAATCCGTAATAGAAACTAACACAAAATCTACTTTATCAACATAAAATTAATATTTGAAGACACTAAAGTTTTGAGCGTATCGAAGAAATCATACGAACACGTTTTTCGAATGGTTACTTCCGACTGACTTTATGCAGCTGGTGAAAGGGTGAACTGCGCCATGTTGGTTCTATTGTTTCGAGGGGTTACCTGACTTTTAAAAAATAACAGTAAAAAGGGTGTAGTGCTTATAAAAAAAATGAATTTTGAGCGACTTTTAGTGCCAAATACCTGTCTGTACATCGTCTCATAACAAAAGTATTGTTGTTAAGCCAGATTTCGTAAACTATAAATACAATATGAAATTTTCTTTCGTCCGTTAGAGGGTTAAGCGATAAAAGCACAATTTTACAGGAGAAGGTTTTTTCTTATTATATTTCATTAAAATTTCGTATGAAGGTTGGCGCTTAAGCTAAAATTGTTTTTGCTATAAAATCGTAACGTTACCTTTTGTGACCATGACATTTAAGGAGATGATGCAAGTATTGCCAATAAATTAATTTGTAAAAAGTTGTAAAAACGAAAATCTAAAGTTATGTCGCTTAAGGTATTTTTGCGGTAAGTGCTCAATATTATAACATTTTATAAATACATTATCTTATTCTACAAGACAGTCATCGCAAATTTAGCTTTTAATTTCTTTACCATAGCGCAGGCCTATTTATTTTTCGCATATAACACAGCTCAAAATAAGTTTTGCGTTTTGGTTTTTAGTTAAATTGCACTAAGCGCATAATGGGCAGTAAGTTTTTAATTAAATTCCAAACTATAAAGTATATTCATTCGATTCACAAAATAGCGCACACTTAATTACACTGGTTTACAGCTATAAAATACCAAGAACGTCACATGCCTAGATAAGTTAATTGGGACCTCCTGAACACGAAAACGCTGTAATTTTTTTTCCTAAGTACTTGCGCTCCACAAGGCTTTAAGTGGGACCATACATCGAAAAACACAAAAGTACCGTTATCTAAAAAACGGTACTTAGGAAAAAAATTACAGTGTTTTTCGTGTTCAGGAGGTCCCAATTAAGTTATCTAGGCATGTGGCGTTCTTGGTATTTTTCCAAATTAAAAATTTGTAAAGCAGTGTTATAAAGAGGCACAATTTAAAATAATCAGAATCGTTTTTTCATAAATCAGTTCACAAATCAAATCTTTACCGAACACGTAAATTTCGTTTGCGTCACTGGTTTCTTTAACTTTCATTCATAAACATTTGTGGAACTCAATTTGATTAACAATTTACAACCATCCCAATAAAAAATGGAGCTTCCAACGAAGCAGGTTTGTAAGGATGAAACATAAAAGTTTCGCTTACCATTGCGCTTACGGAAGACATGAATTTTAAATGGCGAGTTCCCACTTTGAAGCAATACATTTTTGACACATAAAGCGCATTATTCAGCGCACATAAAAGTTGTTGGATGTAACGATCAGCTTTAAACACTGAATGCTTTGATACCGTTATTTTTTGGTATTCTCCCTTACAAACCTGCTTCGTGGTAAGGGAATGCCGTAGCACTTGAAATGTTATTTTTTTTTAATAAAAGTTGTTGAGAGTTCTTTCACTTACTTTATTGCATTTCTGTATGTCTTATTGCGTAGCGCATATTTTTTTAAATGTACCTTTAGTGCTTCGCAAAATGATACAATTTTTTATTGGGATGTTATTGTCGGGGTTTTATGCCTCTCTAAATATTTTTGAATTTTGAGTTGTGCCTGTATGTATATGATTTAGTGTGCGATGTCATTTATAGAATACACGTTTCTGTTTTTTGGTTTTTTTTTCTATTTGAAAAATATTGCAACCAAAAACAAGTTTGGTCTAGCCAGACCAAGTCTCCTACACAAAAAAAAAGTTGTGCTGAAAAAGATCAACGAGGAAGTGAAAGACAAAAACATGTAAAACAGAAAGATACACTTTGGACTATTGACAAAAAGTATGAAAAACATAGTAAGGAAGAACTTGTAAATCAATTCAAATAGATAATCATTCAAACCAAATTTCGATCCACCAAAGTCGAAAAATACGGCGGCGCGCAAAATGACCCCAGGAAATATGGCCGCAAAAATAAAATGAAAAACGGCCCCAAAATTTTACATGAGACACAACAACACGCAATTTTGGCGCAATTTTTTGTTTTTTTTTTGGGTTATTTTTCATTTTTTCGTTAGGGTGTTTTTGCATTTTAAGTGGGATGAAAAATGATCCCAATATCAAGGAATGAAAAATGGCCCCAATTAAAATCACAATTTTTACTTTTGGGCTATTTTTCGTCTACTAATAAAAAATGCAAATTTTAAGAAATGAAAAATCATCCCAAACATTTTTACACAAATTTTATAAAATTCTATGTAAAAGTTTCTAGGGATAGTTTAAAAAACCCGAATTGCAAAGTAGAGAAAGTCCTTGCCGGATATTCAGAGATGCTTTAGTTAGCGAAGCCGGTGTTTGTTATGCCATAGAGGAAGAAATCATTGAGCCCGGCCCAAGGCCGGCTATTAAGAGAAGCTTTACTCAGCGAAGCCAGAGTCAGTTATACCATAGAAAAGAAAATCCTTGCGCCCGGCCGGCTATGTAGCGGAGCTTTAGTGAGCGAAGCCAGTGTTCGTTATACCAAAGAAAAGAAAATCCTTTCACCCAGCCAAAGGCCGGCTATATAGAGAAGCTTTAGCTAGCGAAGCCAGTATTCCTTAAACCATTGAAGAGAAAATCCTTGCGCCAGGCCGCAGGCCGTCTATAACGTGAAGCTTTAGTAAGCAAAGCCAGTTTTCGTTATACCATAGAGAAAAAATTCCTTGCGCATGGCCGAAAGCCCAACCATGCTATCAATCGTATGGTTTTTAAAACCAAAACTGTATAATTATCCGGATTTTGAAATCGGGATTCTAAATTTGTGATTTTTAGCTTCGGGCATATGAACGCCACCGAAAATGTTTAATGTAACTTTCTTTGTGTTATTTTTTGGGGTTCAAATTCATTATAAATTTTGAGGTGATTTTTCATAATGAAGAATAACCCCATATTTAGGGTCATATTTCATTTTATTTTTGGGGATATTTTTCATTTTTTTGGGGTAATTTTTCATTAAAAAATGGGGCCATATTGCATTATGAAAAAAATAGCCCCAAATTTGGGGTCAATTTTCATTTATTTTTTTGGGGCCATATTTCGCAGCGCCGAAAAATACCATTGATGTTTGACTATTGATTGCCAGCCGTCTTCAACGGTGGTAAGTGTTAAACTCCAAAGATTTCTGAAGAGGTAGTGCAGAAGCATGTCAAGTCAACGTGTCCGTGAACGTAGGTTCAATTCCCCAGTCAGTCTAGTCTGAAAAAAATTATCAAAACATTTTTATTCATTTCATGTTTTTAAATTCCCTTCTTCATAAAATCATTTTATGAAAATTTGTCAATGTTCATACGGCTCATGTCTTATTGACAAGATTGCTACTTTATTGGCGAGAGGGACGAGGGGAAAAGAAACGAGTACACATATACATGTACTGTCTTTACGTTTTGCTTTCTTATTCGTTGTTCAATTTTGTTTTTGTTTTCAATTTAATGAACTTTAGTCTGATTAAAATAGGAAAATTTTGATTAAAAATTAAATTTCACACCACTTATTTTCGCCAATCGATCCAGCCTATTACATACCTATTACATATTTATAGAATTCACTTTCCTGTCTTTTGATTTTTTGTTTTGTTCGAACAAACAAATTTAGTCTGGCCAGGCCAAGAGGGTAATCCTAGGGTTAAATTAACATTGGCGTGTAAAACAGATTTTATTTTTAAAGAGTTTACCTACTTTATTCACTTAACTCTTTTATTTTTAACAGTTATATATTCTCTAAAACCGCATTTTATTTTATTCTTCAGCATTTTCTCTTTTTTAAAAAAGAAACAATTCTAAACAAGCTGTTTTTTCATAACAAACACCGTTACCATTAAGCTAAACAGAGACAAACAATAGGAGATAACTTTTTTCTACTCTCTTGCTCTTAAAAACTAGTTTTTGTTTGTTTCTTTTTTAACATTACTGTTGTTGTTGTTTATTGATTTGGTTTAGTAAACAGCGTGTGTGTTTATGTTAGCAGATGTTCTCATTTCATTGACCAATGCAGAGCACTCTTTGTGGAAGTGTGAGTGTGTTTGAAACAAAAACAACAAAATAAAATGAGGTTTTCTCGGCAATTTTGTTGTTTTTCTTTATTATTATTATGTATATTGCAATGGTAGTAGAGTACTCTAATACTCCACATTAACAGTGATCATATCTTTTTATATAAATAACGATGTTGTTGTTGGTTTTGCTACGTAGTAGGTATATTGAGTTTTGTTTTTGTTAATATTGTGTGTAATATCAAGAGGGTGAAGTGATGGGTAAGAAAACAGGGCGTGGTTTCTTTTTTTAATACAATATTGCACTCTGGTAATATTAACGCAATTTCTTGTTTTATTTTTTCTTTAACATATTTTGTCGTTTAATACCAACAAACGTTAGTTAATTTTAGAATAAAAAGTATGTTTGTTTGATTGTGTAAATGTTTGCTTGTAACATGATTACATTATGTTATAATTACAATAACTACAACAACCGCTAGGTGGGCTGACTATAAACAATGTTTTTGAATGCAATTGCAAGACTTGATCATAAAAGAAAAAGAAGAAGAAAAAAATCGTAATAGCCAGCACGGCTTAAGCAAGTTATTGACCATTTAATCAAATGCATTTTTCATTAAAGTTTTATTTTTTTTTTTTTGAATTTTTGTTTTCTATGTTTTTCAGTTGGTTTTGTTGATTAACTTTATTAAATGTTAAACATTTCTGTTGCCATTGCTGTATGCATTTTTATGACATTAATAAAATAATTTGTATTTAATGTATTTTCGGAATGAAATGAGTTGGTGTTTAACAGCTTGAACTTTTTGTTATGAAAATTTCTTTGGGACACCAAGTGTTTTTACAGTTTTTAGCTCACTGTTTTTATTGTTCAAAATTGTTTTCTTTAGATTTTAAGTAGTTTGTTCGATGTTAGTTGGTTAGTCGTTTTATTTTGGTTAAAAATATTTTAAAGCATTATAATGAATTTAAAGGCCGTATAACGTATAAACATAAGTTAAAGTAAATGACAAAATTAAGAAGCCAAAAGCAATTTGATATTAAAAAATGAGAGTCTTTTCAAAAAGAATAACAGCGGATTGTATTGACTCGATAATGAAAGCTCAAGTAATTTTGAAAATAAAGATATCATTTTAAGTTGAAAATTAAAAGTACTTTGGGGAGATTTTCAGCTTAAGTATGAAATAAAAGTATAATTAAATTTTCGTGCTTGAGGTCTTCTTTTTTTTCAACTTCTAACGAAATTTAAAATAGGCTGCACTTCAACACCAGAGATTTCATACAATCCGTCAAAGGTGCTCCCATTTCGGGGAGTCGCCTTCTCACCAGTGCAGGACAGTGACAGAGAATATGTTCTACGTTCTCCTCCTCATTTGCGTCGTCGCAGCTGCTGCAGTGATCAGAGTGTCTGGCTCTTAGACGCTGTGGATGCCATAAAAGCATATAAATAGATAAAATCTTTTCAGTATCTAATTGATGGTGTCGTAGTTTCTAAAAAATTAATATTCCATGTCTTATCCAATAAAACTTTAAACAAATTTCAAAAAAAAAAAATAAATAAGTATGCACGTTGAAAAATTCGGATAAAGATTAAAGAAACCAAATTTGCAACAAGTTATTTTAATTAAACCATAATGCAATAAGCTCAGAACAGAGCTCAACACAGAATAATGAACGCTACTCCATGCAGAACCAGAGCATGAGGCAAACGAAGTTCAAAATGGCTTGATGGGTTTAAGGAAGATTGCAGGAAAGCCAAGATATGCTTAACTGTTTATTTAAAATCGAAAAGGAGCCCAATATTGGAAAAACGAAAAAAGTTTAAAATATACACCCAGAGAAAAACATGTTTAAATATGGTCGCCTACAACAAAACAATTTTTAAATACAATTTTAAACATATTATGTTCAATTTCGCCATATAATCGTCACCGACAACCATATTATGGTTAAAATATTCCTCCATCAGTAAGCCATAACCATATAATGGTTGCCCCCTAACATGTTATGGTTAAAAATAACTAAAACATGCTTAACACTTATAATAACATGGTTGGTTTTCAACCATTTTCTTTAAAAATTGTTTTGTTGGAGGTGACCATACTTAAAAATGGCAGTCAGTACTTAACTGACACACTTAGACCCAATGTTTCATTGTTACACCATAGAGTTCCAGAAACCTCACTGTCGAACCAACCTGAAGTTCTAACGAAATTTAATATGCGCTCCAGTTCAACGTCAGAGATTGATAACACACAATTCGTCGCTGTACATGCCTACGTATAAGACAGTTTCCCGTTCAGTTAAGCGCCAGATGTAGATATTATACAATCCGTCAAAGTTGGTAAATTCCATTTCAAGCAGCGCCTTCTCACCAATGCAGGACTGTGGCAGACGAGGTCTGTACGACCTCCTCCCCATTTTGGTCATTGCAGCTGCTGCAGTTATCATGCAGTCCGGCTCCCAGGCGCTGTGCATTCTTACCTTTAAGACCCGTCAGTTTAACGTCAGAGATAGATATTATACAATCCGTCCATGTTGGTAAATTTCAAGCAGCCGCCTCTTTAACAGTGTAGGACAGTGACAGAGAAGGTTTCTACGTCCTCCTTCCCATTTTGATCATCGCAGCTGCTACAGTAATCATAGCATCTGGCTCCAAGACGCTGTAAATGTCTAACTATAGGACACTATCCCGTAACATCAGATATGAAACGTCTCTTTTGGCTTACGCTTGTCATCCAGGGGGTGCCTCGATTGCTGGCAAGCCTGTATCTAGTGTTCGAATCCATCTGTCATTAGACATATCGATAGTCGATCGTCGAAGTTTGAGTTTTCAAGAGAGCAGTGACACCCAAACGCGTTCGAAGTCCAGTAGTGCCAAGCCTAGCATAATGTCACCAGCATATCCCTGTGCCTTGCGACCCATATGATCCTGATATTATGCTGCTCAGCCATCTCGATTAGAGATGAGCGGCATTCAAGGGCTATTTTCGCTCTCAAGGTGTTATCAAACAGCTCAGCCATCTCGTTTAGAGATTTATGGGCATGCATGGGCTGTTTTCGATCTCAATGAGAGCTAATTCAAGCCCATAAGGGTGACACGACTATCAGTGGATATATCCACAGCAGGAACAAAATCAGGTTTCTTGGTTGCAAGTTTCTCCCCCAGGAAAATGCTTAAGTGATTCTGAAGTTGATGCGATAAATAGGGGTTGAGTTCCTTAAACTGTACTCCGAAGCCCACACTTTCTTTGGAATAAAAGCCATCTGTGAAGAAGTTCCAGCTGCTCCTCCTGCCTGGGTTAGTGTTCCTCCCTAAATTCCGGCTTGGTGTTAGCGTTCTGTAACAATGACCGTGAACCGAAACTAGGGAATTGTAATCTAAACTACAGCTTGAGATTGTCGTGTCCATAACACTTTAGAATCCGAAGCTATTCAACTCCACTGTTTAGTACATTTTAGTTGAATTGCTTTCAAAATGGATCTAATGAATCGCTCGCTTTTAATCCTTTAAACTAAGGAAGTTCGTAGCTATTTTGCTTACCGACTCCATGTAACGAAAAAACTATACACATCCATTGTAAGGCCAATTTTGAAGTATGGGTCTATTGTCAGGGATCCTGAAATTAATATGCACATAGACCGAATTTTATCTATTCAAAAGCAATTTCTCTTATTCTGCCTGAGGAGCTCATTTGGTCGTTATGCTGGGAATTTTCCTTCGTATACTGCGAGGTTATCATTTAAATTATTTAAAAAGCCGAAGGACTATGTTAAATTTGGTATTTCTAATTAATTTGATTAATAGCGATGTCCTCTTCGTAACATAAATTTTAATATTCCACGACGTTTTACCCGACACCTAATACCTCTGCACCTTCCTGTTGTTCAAACAAACTATGCTGATGCAGATCCTCTGAGGAGAATATGCAAAAATTTCAATGAATTCTAGAGCTTAATCGATTTTTCTATTAATGTAAATGTTATTCAACGCAATATTATCGTGTTTTTAAATACTTAATATGTCTTAACAAAAATTTTTCGTTAATAATACCTTTATATAAAATCTTGTAATATATAGTAGTCTGTAAGGATTCATATCCATAAATTTAATCAAATAAATAAATAAATAAAAAAAGGGTGGTGATGAAGAATAATATTTAGCGCATCGGTTGAAGTGGTACGCAGAACCCCCATGATTAAAATAAAGCAATGGCATTAAAAATTAACTCTTATACATTTTTTGCCAACTAATAGAAACATTTAAAATTTTTATTATTTTATCAGTTCCTCTTTGAATGCTTCTAGCCATTTTTACTTTAGCAATGCACTAAATTTTATATACAAATTAAAAATTTAAAAACTTTCCTTGATTAAAAATAATTTAATGAAAATCAAGCCTAACTAAATATCAAAATTTAAAACATTAAAATGCTTAATTAAAACAAAGAGATAGAGTTAAAATAATTTGAAAAAGTGTTATTTGAGATCTTAAAAGCAGCGTTTAAAAACTGCAGCCATAGAAGAAAAACTACAATTTCTTCCACTTCTTCATCTGTCATTGGCTAAAAAACTGTTGCTTTACTTCTGCTTCATTAAATGTAAACAGTCGATGTCAAACCAACTCAAAAAGCGCAAAGTTGCAAACAAATTTTTTAAGCCCTGATAAATAGAGCCCAAAGTAAAAAAATAATTGTTCAAAATATTTTTATGTAGTTAAATAATTATCATGTTCTTTAAAATGGAACGCAAATGTAGTTCTCTTAATCTTATGATTCTTAGAAAAACCCCTTTTGCAATATCCTTTTCTGTATTTTTTTTCTTCTTCTATAATTTATATGACATTTTGACTTTTTGCTGTTTGTCTTAAAGTTAATCCAATTTTCAGATTGAAATCAGCTTGTTAAACCCCAAGAATTGTTAGCAATTTTAAAGGTCTTAACCGTAGATAATGTGCTACAAAACTCACAAGCAAAAAACCCGCAAGTCGTTATTAACATAGATTAACCCTTTTTGACTTCTATAGCCTTCAAAATCACTAAAACTAGACAAGAAGAATAAATAAAAAGGGATTAATAAAAGGGAACAAAAGCTATAAAATAGAGAACACAGCAAAAACAACTTTTAGACAAGGAAGTCAATGTATACAATTGCATACGCACGCACACACACACACACACACACACTCAGACACAATCATAAAAAAGAAACAGAGTAACACCTCCTTTGCTTTCTCAAACAAAACTCTTAAAGAGTTTGCAAGAGTCTTTACCTGTGTTTTGTCTACTATAGAGAATAGAGAACAAAAAGAGGGGTGTTTAAACCCATTAATATGTTACGCTACCGTTATAGTTTTCCCTATTGTTTTTGTAAAACTCAAACAGTTATTTTCCTTTAAACTTCTTTGACTACGCTCTCTTATCCTTCTAACCGCAGTGTGGTTTTTGAGGATTCCTGAGGAGTTTTTGTGTATTTCCACAAAAAATTTTCATGCTTTAATTTGTTTCTGATGCAAAACATTTTCCTTAAAGGAAACTCTTTGGAACATTTTGCATATCAACGCCCACACTTTGTAAAAAAGATTTGGCCTTCTTTTTTCAATTGCGATAATCCTTTACAAATGTTTAACTTCTTAAATGGAAAAAATATTTAGTCTGAATACAATTTTCAGATTTTGTTGAAATATTTTATGAAAGAAAGAAAAAAAAACTATAAATATAATACACATGTGAAGTATATTGTTTGGCCAATTCCTCTCTAAGAATTTAAAATTTTCTTTTTGAAATGTTTTCCTGATTCTCCTTAAAGCCCTCTAAAGTATGTGACTTTTTTTGGTTGAATATCAAAATTGCCGGTATTGTTTTAATATGTTAAAAAAAAAAAAAATTAAACGAAAGAACTGTTTTTCATCTAAACTAAATAGTTTTTTTTTTAAATAGATATTTGGCCAATAAATAATCAATCACTTTCATATTATTTTTTCAAACAATTAGATCTTCTAGAGTCCCTCGAGTGTTGAAATGTTTTTATTGGAAATTTGTCAGTTTGCAAAAATAGTCTGAAAAAACGTCTATGCTGGCTTAAACAAAGAAGGGAGAAGTTATTATTTTAGATTAAAATAAACAATTGATCATGAATTGTCATAATTTAAGTGACAGTTGTCTTCCAACACGTACTTACCCCTAAATCTAAGCGACAATTTTTGGAATAAAAAAAGTTATCACAATATGAATAAAAATAATGCACGTACAGTTAGAGAATTGCAAACGAAAATTTAAATGAACTGCTACAGGAAATTCTTTATCTGAAAACAAAGATGTTTTAGATAATATTTTAATTAAAAAAAGAAAATGATTTTGCGGTACAACCTAAACGCAAGATAATAATTGAAAATAAAACAAAAAGTTTTCAGAGAATTATCTTAATATTCTTTATTATGATATAAGCAGGGATCTATGACAATTATGTGTGAAACAAAATATCGGCCAAATGCTTGCCACGACTTCGGTGGCATACCTCTTTCCAGTGAATCATATTTTCAATGACTCTGAGAGATAATTTAGGTTTAATGTCGTTAATGTGCCGAATTATCTCATCCTTTAGCTCTTCAATTGTACTTGGCTTATTGACGTACAATTTTACTTTTAAGTATCCGCAAAGAAATAAGTGCAGCGGTGTCAAATCACATGATCGTGGCGGCCAACTAACATCGCCACGAAGTGAGATAACTCTGCCATTGAATTTCTCGCGCAAAAGAGCAACTGTTTCGTTGTCTGTGTGGCAAGTTGGACCTTCCTTTTAAAACCACGCATCGTTGTAGTTCAAATCCTCAATTTATGGCCACAACATGTCCCTTATCATTGCGCGATAGCGAAAACCATTCACGGAAACTACTTGGCCGACCTTATTTTAGGAAAAGTACGGCCCAATAATGCCATCAGCCATACCAAGCCGTCACTTTTTGTGTTTAACGAACTGGGCGGGCAGGCGCACACAAATGTTTTCACATTTTCTATAGGCCCAGCTTGCAGAAATTTGCGCACAATTCTTCCGATTGTGGACGGACACATTTGATCGATTGTGCTGACCAAAAAAAAAAAAAAGGAAGTGCACTAAATTTATTTTAATTTAAAAGACAATTTTCGTACAAGGCTTCAACAATTGTGTAACTCTCCATTTGAATTTGTCAAACACTGAAACTAAGAAATGTCAAATTAAATTGGGCAAAAAACTTGACACACACCTTAAGTGAGTACAAATTAACATCGCGCATTATTGTTGGACGACCCTATTTGTCTGAAAAATGAAATTTTCAATAGAAACTTCTTCTTGCAAGATTTTTTACAGAAAATTTTACCTTAAAACGAGATTTTGGATAAGAAATTATTGAAAATAGAGATTCGCTGAAGGAAAGTTTTCCTTGCCTGAAAAAAGAGCGATTCTTTAAAAATCTGATTTTCTATAGAAAATTTCTTCTTATAATGATTTTTTTTAAATTTTCCTTAAAAAACGAGATTTTCTGCAGAAAATTTCTAGTCGCAAAAGGAAGATTTTCTATAAGAATTTTATTTTTAAGAAAAGATTTTTCTGAAGAAAATTTCTTCTTGCAAAAAATTTTCTATTGAAAATTGCTTCTTAAAAAAGTAAATTTTTACCAAAGAAGAGATTTTCTTGGAACACGTAGAGAAAAAATATGTTTAAATATGGTCACCTCCAACAAAACTATTTTTAAAGAAAAATTTAAACATATTTTGTTTAATTTAACCATATTATTGTCACCGACAACAATATTATGGTTAAATTAGTCCTCCATCAAGAAGCCACAACAATATTATGGTTGCCTATAAACATGTTTATCATATTTAACAATAATATGTTCTTCAATTAACAATAGTTTTTTCCTCTTTTCTAACAACAACATGCTATGGTTGAAAACTAACCATGCTATTATAAGTGTTAAACATATTTTAGTTATTATTTACCATAACATGTTTGGAGGCAACCATAATATGATTGTGGCTTCTTGCTGGATGACTAATTTAACCATAATATCGTTGTCGTTGAGAAGTTTATGGTTGAATTAAACAAAATAAGTTTTTCTTTAAAAATAGTTTTGTTGGAGGTCACCATATTTAAACATGTTTTTCTATAGTTGAAAAGATAGATTTTCTAAAGAAAGTTTCCCTTGCAAAAGAAAATTGAGATTTTCTATAGTAAATTTCTCCTTGCAAAAAAAAAAGAGAAATTATCTACAAAAAATTTCTCCTTGCGCTAAAGGAAAGACAGAATTTTTATAGCAAATTTCTTCTTTCAAAAGGAAAGATAGATTTTCTATAAAAAAATTTCTGCTTGTAAAAGGAGGGTGAGATTTTCTTTAGATAATTTCTCCAAGCAAAGAAGAGATTTTGTACAGAAAATTTTGCGGTGCAGCATAGAGATTTTCCATTGAAAATTCCTTCTTGAAAAAAGGAAAATTTTCTTTAGAAGAAGAAATTTTCTATAGCTATTTGTTGCTTTTTTAAATATTGTCGTTTTTATAAAATATTGTCCCGTTAAAAAACTTTTCTTTAAAAATTTGCTTTAGTAAATTAGACAAATTCAATAAAAATTTGCTCTAGTTTAAGAGAGCCTTACAAAAAATCTTATTTAATTTTAAAAAGGGTACAATAAAAGAATTTCAGACGGTGTAAAGTGAATAATTCTATTTTTTAAAGTATGCCTTCCAAAATTTTTGTTCTTCGAAGACAGACTGAACTTTTATTTCGCTTAAATTCCTCAAATCATCTTTCTATAAGCAATTTGAAAACTTTTGTTACCTTTATTGCTCCAAAAGAGCTAAGCAATGACAACTATAAGAACAACAATAAAACGCATTTCGAATTCTTCTCTTAAATGCAGAACACTTTTTTACATTCCCAATAAAATGATATTGATTGATCGTTTTGTAGTCTTGTTGAAGTGATAAGCATACACTTGAGCTAATTTATAACAAAAAGAAAAGCAAAACACAGACAACATTTTTAACAGATAACTAACAACAACAACAACAACAACAGCAATAATAAAACATGTAGACAATTTGTTACAAAAAGAACTGACAGTATAAATGCATTTTAGTAAAAACATACGATTGTAGCAGAGACTAACATCCTTTTTTCTTTCTTTCATACAAAAGAGCAAGCGAAAAAATAACTCTGTGGATCTGTGGACAACCAGACCCCTAGAGACAGATACCGAGAGATATAAAAATGAAATAACATTAAAAAAAAAAACAAAAAACAAAAACGTAATCAAAGGCGGAAATTACTTTAAATTGACAACATTTGTAAAATGTAAAAAAGCAACACACGCACACAGGAAAACCTTTCAACCAACATTTTTAGCTCATTTTGAAGGGCATGAAAGATATTTCACACTTCTTTTGTAAAGCCTCTTTTTCGCTTTTTATTTAGCCGTTGTTCTGTTGTTTGAATTGTTGTCAATCAATATCGAAAACTAAACTTGAAGTTTGTAGAGAAACAAAAGCATTTCTTTTTTTGGGACTGAAATGTGCAAAGATTTTTTTTTTTTTTTAAATTTTTCATCATATAAAACATCAATTATGAATTAAATATGATGGATTGTTTTTAGTCGATTCTGAAAAGTCTTTGATGAGATATGAAGTATAAGAATCCTGCTTAATTTGTATGAATAAACGAAATTAGCTCATAGTTATGGAAAGTCTTGACATATTGGAATTTAGGTTTAACAGATGAAAAACGATTTTTAAGTAATTAATAATTTTGTTGGGAAGGAAATATCTCATAATTACAAATAGTTTTCAACAGCGTATTTCGTAAGACAATTTCTTTAAATAAAAGACTGCTTTAAATGGGTTACAAGAAAACGTGAATATAAGTACACATAAGTTTACATGTTTCGAGCATTTGTTTTTTTTTCGTCGAACGATTTGGCGAGGGACCAACCTCCATATGTCTTTATATTTTTTTCAACTCAAGCCCGTAAATGTTAAGTTTACTTTTGTAAGTTCAATGATATAAAAGAAATCAGAAATAATCAATTAAAAAACACAAAAAGTACCAAAAAGTCTCCGTTTAGATCTAGTTTCTCAATCACTCAGGACGCTGTATGTTGAATTTAATATTTTTAAGTTTAGTATTAATAAAAATTCAAATAGTACCACTTAAAGAACGAAAAAGTACCAAACGGCTCCCAAATACAGATTCTTTTTCACTCAGAACCATGCATGTTGAATTTTATGTTTCCCGGTCCAATATTCAAAAAGTACCAGTTGAAGAACAAAAAAGTACCAAAATATTACCCCTTATTAAATCAGAACCATGCATGTCTTATTTTATGATTCTTGGTCGAATATAAACGAAAATTCAAAAAGTACCAATTGAAAAACAAAAAAGTACCAAAAAGTTCCCTCTCATTGATTCTCATCCACTCAGGGCATTTCATGCTTAGTTTTTAGTTTCTTGGTCCAATATTGATGAAAAAAGTTCCAGCTGAAGAACGAAAAAGTACCAAAAAGCTCTCCCTTATAGATTTTAATTCACTCAGAGCCATGCATGTTTTATTTTATGTTTCTAGGTCCAATATAAACGCGATATAAAAGGTACCAGCTAAAAAACAAAAAAGTACCAAACGGCTTCCAATTACAGATTCTTATTCACTCAGCACCATGCATGTTAAATTTTATGTTACCCGGTGCAATATTCAAAAAGTACCAGTTGAAGAACAAAAAGTGCCAAAATGTTCCCCCTTATTAACTTAGAACCATGCATGTTTTATTTTATGTTTCTTGCTCGAATATAAACGAAAATTCAAAAAGTACCAGATAAAAACAAACAAATTCCAAAAAGTTCCCTCTTATAGACTCTCATCCACTCAGGGCATTTCATGCTTAGTTTTTAATTTATAGGTCCAATAATGACGAAAAAGTACCAGTTGCTGAACGAAAAAGTACCAAAAAGCTCCCCTTAACACATTTTTATTCACTGAGAACCATGCCTGTTTTATTTAATGTTTCTAGGTCCAATATTAACGGTACCAGTTGAAAAACAAAAAAGTACCAGAAAGTTCCCCTTTACAGATTCTCATCCAATCTGGGCATTGCATGCCACCTTTTATGTTTCTGGGTCCAATATTAAAAAAGTACCAGTTAAAGACCAACAAAGTACCAAAAAGTTCCCCTTTACAGATTCTTATTTACTTAGAGCCATGCATGTCTATATTTATGTTTCTAGGTCAAATATTAACGAATGTTAAAAAAGTACCAGTTAAAGAACAAAAAAGTACCAACATTTATCACTTTATAGTTTCTCTTCAATATAGTTTTAATCATAGTATCTCTTCAATCAAGACGCTGCACATAAAATTGTATGTTTCGAAGTTGAATAGTAATTTTTCTAAGTTTAATGTTATAGAAAATTAAAAATGTTACACATCCCAGTAAAAAGTTCGCTTAATTTTTCAAAATGAATAGCTCCTTTCACTCATTATTTAGTAGCTTTGTTCGATAACTACTTCTATAACAACTTATATAACTGCTTTTTTTTGATGTATTTAAGTACAAAAGTAATGTCTTACTTTTGAATGCGTTCATTTTGGGACATCCCTTGTAAAATTCATTGGCTATTTCAGTTTAATTGGAAAAAGTGCTTTTATGTTTTTCTGATTACTCAACACATTATTTTGTAGGCGAAGTTTTTACTGGGATGTAGAACGGAAAACAAAAAGAAAGAAATTGAATACCCCGTATTTCCCCTTTTTGATAAATTTCTTCACCCCATTGACGTATCCAACATTTCAATATTGCAGTGGGAGACCATAGTTTAATACGTAGATGCCAATTCATAGAGAAAAATGTTTTGTAAAAACAGTACCAAAAATATGTAAAATTTTCACCCCTTAATCGTTTGAATTTCGAAAAAGTACAAAACCTTTATTTATATTTTTTAGATAAGTTGCATTATAAATAAGAAATGTTTTCTAGCAAAAAAGTTTCTCTTTTAAAAAAGAGAATTCCTAAAAAAATTCTTCTTTAAAAGAGAAGTTGTTTGGAGGAGAGTTCCATAGAAACTTTCGCTTTTATTCCTGGGCCTGGCCAGGCATTTTTTTTTGACTTTTTTCAGTTTTTTTCATATAATTATTAAATATATTAGAAAGAAACTTTTTGTATTTCTCAATAAAAGTCTTTTTTACAAGAAAAATATAAAAAAGTGTAGATTTAAACACCGTGGGCGTGGCAATTGGAAAAATGAAAATTTTGTGCAAATTGTTTCCGCCTGGGCCTGGCCAGGGTCTGACCTATTAACTATGTTCTGTAGCAATTAAAATCAACACGAAACATATCAAAAAACATACGAAACACATAATAATTCTTTCCTTTCCATATTTTCGAAGAATTATTCTTTTTGACAACAAAATGTTCCTGCTATAGCCATAAAACTCCATACAGTAGTCCCAGCCTGGCCCAGGAGTTCGTAAGTGTGAGTTTTTTCTATGGCCTTAAAAAAACTCCATACAAAATACACGTGGTCCCAGCCAGGCCCAGGTGGCAGTTTGTGACACACAAATTAGGTGTCTACTTAAGGGTTAAGAAAAGTATTTTTATTGAAAATTGTTTCATTTAATAAAAGCAATTTTCTTTAGCTGATTTCTCTGTTATTGGAAAAGATTTTCCATAAAAAAAGAAGACCTTCCAGTCCCAGTTTTTTTTTACCAAATGTAATTATCAGGTTTTAAAAGACTTAATTATGCATTTATTATTTAAATTTATTTTTTTTTTTTTTTTTAAGTATATAAAAGACAAAACAAATTATTAAAATTAATATTCATTTTTGATTTCTTTTGATTTCAATATAAAACTTTAAGCAAATAACAAAACCATATTTTTATTTTATCAAAACAAAACAAACAAAAGAGACAAAATTTAAATACTTTATGACCTGTGGGAAAAATTAAAGCATAAACTGAACTAATAATTTTTTTTTGCTTTTAAAACTTCTTTTTGGTTTTTGAAATGTCAAACAAAAAGCAGAAAAATTGTATCTAATATAAATATATATATACTAGGGTGTCCCAAAAATTTTTTTTGTAAGAGGCTCAAGGATAATTTGAAAGCCTATAGGGTAAAGTATTTTTGATTTTTTTTTTACAATTTTCGGAATAGGTTTAGAGGTCGCGCAAATGGAGTTTTCATAAAAAAAACGGTGTTTTTGGCCATTTATTTAACTTTACTCATAACTTGGTTAATACCACGAGTTTCTTCACTTTTGAGGAAACAGTTTTAAAGAAAAGTATCCAAGCTTTATTCCTGTGTGAAAAAATTATAAGTTTTGGTGATGAGTGTACTCATTTAGATACCCTTAATTACAATTTTTCGTAATTTTTTAACAAATTCTGTAAATAACGGTTTATTACTTTTCAAATTTATATGAAAGGTATTAAAACTAGGGACGCGATTTTGAAAACCGATAAGTTCTAAACAATTAAGGAAAACAAAAATGGAATTTTGTCCTAAAGTTTCCGAGTTACACTATTTTTATACTTTGTACCTTAAAAATGGTGATACTTTTTTCGTTATAATTATTGTATATTTCCATTAATTTTTATAGTTACGTTTTAACTGTCATTAACTTCTGACATTTATTGATCTGAATCGTTACACGCTGTCATTTTCACTTTCTATTTTATGTGTGCTCCAGGGGCTCTCAATCGGGCTCGCTGGATGATGAAAATTATCTATTCTTTGAAAATATGCATTTTCCGAAACCAGTTGCATTCTTATATAGACAAATCAACAGTTGATGCCTTGCTGGAATTTCGTTCATTTATTTTAAGAATAAATATCAAATATTGGTACCTCTGCCAGTGCCCTCGATACGCTCCTCTCAATGATCTGAGCCTATTAAAGGAATTGGATAGTTATAAAATTATTAATAAAGCAGTTGCAAAAGCCTCGCTTTAACTTTTGTAGGTCATCAGTGGTACTTTACTCCTAAATTGGCTGCCCCAGCGTTTTTTGATGAACGTACCGACACCAAAACTTTGCACTTAATGACCAAAAAAACTTGCAGATACTCCATGGAGCGATTACGAAGTAGCGATTGTAACTTTAACAGAAGAAAAATCTAGAAATAAAGAAACTCAACAATTTATTTCAAAAGCCAGTCTAACTTTTTTTGCAGTTTGCAATATTTCAATCGATTTTTTAAAAATAGATCCAGAGAATTGGAAAGCTAATAAGTAATTTCAAGAGGCAAAGAAAAAAGTTCAACAATTACAAGTGGTAAATGATGTGGTAGAACGAGGTGTGGCTTTGGCTAATACTTATATTAATGTCACAACTTCTGAAACTGATTACCAGAACTTGTTGCAAGGTATAGATAGAACTACATCGCAAGAACCTCAATAAATGATTTTTCACAGAGCTGGCAAACAGCTTATAATAACATATACTGGGTATAAAGATAAAAACGGGTATAACTCAGGAATGGTAGGAACAAATTTAAAAATTGTTTATTCGTAATAATTAGAATTCATTTGTCTTTCAAACTGCATCATTAGTTTTAATACCTTTCATATAAATTTGAAAAGTAATAAACCGTTATTTACAGAATTTGTTAAAAAATTACGAAAAATTGTAATTAAGGGTATCTAAATGAGTACACTCATCACCAAAACTTATAATTTTTTCACACAGGAATAAAGCTTGGATACTTTTCTTTAAAACTGTTTCCTCAAAAGTGAAGAAACTCGTGGTATTAACCAAGTTATGAGTAAAGTTAAATAAATGGCCGAAAACTCCGTTTTTTCATGAAAACTCCATTTGCGCGACCTCTAAACCTATTCCGAAAATTCTAAAAAAAAAAATCAAAAATACTTCACCCTATAAGCTTTTAAATTTTAGTTGAGCACCTATGAAAATCACAAAAAAAAAACTTTTGGGACACCCTAATATATACATATAAAGGGTCTTCCAATGGGAATAATCGCTCTTTGACAGTTAATAGCGGGCTTAAAGTTGAAGCTTCATCTGTCTAATTAACTGTTATTTATTCAGTATGTTTTGCTTACATAATTTTACCAAAAGCAATCGGGAACTGTTTTAATCGAAAAATCATCTTCAATGATGAGTCCCATATCTGGATATTAGATTTAAAGCGTCCAATGCAATCCAAATTTTATGTTGGTTTCTCGCTGGCAGCGTCATTGGTCTATATTTATTTAAGAACGTCTTCGGCCAAGTCATTACCGTCAAAGGAGCGTTTTAGGCCGCTGATTTTTTCTGTCTCAAATAAGACAACGTTTAAAAATTAAATTAAAGGACTTTTTATTCAAAAAAACCTCTGTTTCATTTCAAAAGTTCTGAACTTATTAGCGCGCCCTCGTTTGTCACACATAGTTTGTTTTATTTTAATACATTTAACCCATTAAAGACTGAACCCCGATTTCGTGGTACGATTTTGATGAAATTTCACACAGTTGATATTATGGGCATTTATATTGACATTGCGTTTTTTTTTTTTTTTACCTGTCAAACCTTGGCCCCTATACCATGGGTATTTTTCTACCCACTTCGCTCTTAAAGAGTTCTAAAACACAAGATTTTTTGGAAACCAAAATTTAAAAAATTCATTTATTGCATGCATTGATGGGTGTGTTGTGTGCTTATTTCACTATGTACGTTGAATCTGTCCCAGCGGGAAGAGGAAGAAGTACGGATGCCTTCTAGAGGGCCTTTGTAAACCATCTTTTGAATGAAAAGGATGGTTAAATTTTAAGGGCCGATGTTGATTTTGAATAAAACACCAATTATTTAGGAAGTAATTTTCATTTATTTTTATTATGAAAATATTGATATGGTTCAATCATGTATGGAACAAAATATCGGCCAAATGGCCGCCGCGACCTCGGCGCTACACCTCCATCCGATGGTCTAAATGTTCGATGACGCTGAGGCATAATTCAGATTCTATGCCGTTAATGGGCCGAATTATCGCATCCATCTTGAATTGTTGCTTGCTTATCGACGTACACCTTTTCTGCCAAAGAAAGAAGACCAACGGTGTCAAATCAAATGATCTTGGCGGCCAATTGACATCGCCACCACGTGAGATAACACGGCCATTTAATTCGTTGCGCAAAAGAGCCATTGTTTCGTTAGCTGTATGGCACCGACCTGTTGAAAGCAGATATCGTCCACATCAATATCTTCCAATTCGGGCCATAAAAATTTCGTTATCATCCCACGATAGCGAACACCATTCACAGTAACTGCCAGACCGGCCTCATTTTGGAAAAAATACGGCCCGATGATGCCGCCAGCCCATAAGCCGCACCAAACAGTCACTCTTGGGATCGCATTGGTTTTTCGACAATCACTCTTGGATTATCATTCGCCTAAATGCGGCAACTCTGCTTATTGCCGAATCCACTGAGGTGAAAATGTGCCTCATCACTGAATCACGATGCGCATTTTGATTTGAGCGCCCATATTAATAATAAGCCATACTAAGGTGAGGTTCACATTCAACATTGGCCCTTTACAAGGCTTGCTCGCTTTATTCCACTCTCATATCTTTTTACACACGTTGTCATTGCTCTCGCTTCTTTTGCAGTTACATAAGAATGGCAACGGGATCAAAAAAAATTATTTTGCTTTTGCTTGTGCGAAAAAATATAACAAAAAATGTTTCTCCTTCTCTTCTCTGTTGTCATACAAGGGCATGTGGTATGTTTTATATTTTATACGAAAAAACCGAGGCCTTCTTACTAATCCTTTGGATGCTGCTATGGTGTATGCCAGGAATTTACACTGAATGCTAAGAAAACCTGAATTATCTCCAATCATGAGTCAATTTTATTTCATGTGAGCGTTCTTGAAGCATTGGTGTAAGAGAAAAAGTTGTCACAAATGCACAAGAAATGGCAAAGCGCATGGAGAGCTTTGACCATATGATAAGCCATATTATTCAGCTTGGCCGTTTTGGACAATGTGAAGCAAAACTGAGTTTGGTTGTACAAAATGCAAATTTTAGTTACACCCAAAGGCTTGTTTTGCACATTTTCATGCTGGTGTCCCAAAAAACACTAAAAATATAAAATTATCTCAATAATCGACCACAGTTGTGATAATAATTTCTTTATTTTTTACTAATAAATAGTTCATTTTACATAAAACATCGCATTTTTACTTGCCAAAAATTAAAAAAAAACTATGTGTTTTGAACCCTCTGACAGCGAAGTGGGTATTTAAATACCCATCTCATTGAATCAAACCTGTGGTCAACGTTATTGGCCCAATTTAGCTAATATTTTTTTCTTAAGCAGAGCACACCTAAGGCTGTAAGGCTTGGTGAGGGTTTTCCGATTTTCCACTCTCCCAATTTTCCAGAGCCGTTGTCATTCACTTGTTCCACATATTAATAATTGCTAACTTGTAAGCCGCTAACTTACCCAATTAAAGGGGGCAAAATTTAACTTCAAAAATTTGTTTAAGTAATCCTATCCTTTCTTTATCTTTCTGTAAAAAACAACTTCCGATACCTCTTACCTGAAGTTGGCCAGAATTTTTCTACGAAGGCTCTGTTTTTGGGTATTTAAATACCCATCCGTCCTTAATGGGTTAAAGATAGAAAGTGGTTATTGAAAGGGATCTAATGTCCCATTTGTTTTAAACGCTTTTCTTAATTGGAATGATCTTTTTTCGAACGGTTCCGTTAAAAATTTCTCACAAAATTTTTAAAATCAGAAAATTGTTTGGAAAATATGTTATTTAGGACTATTTTGTGCTGAATTTTAATATTTGCTATCATATCAATAGTGCTTCTAGTATTCATTTCTAACCGCCCTCCTTTTTTTTATTTGATTTACAGTTTGGCTTTGACATTTCAGCATGAAAATAATCTCGCCCCAGACAAGGCATTAAAATGAGTTAAAGTGGTTGTTATTGAAACTAGTGAACACGCAAAATTGAGATCAATGATCTTTATTTAGTTAAAAAAGTATTAGATTTGCATATTGTAAGATGCTAATAGCCTAAAGATGATGAATAATATGATAGATGAAAAACATATCATAGACCAGAAATTAAAAAAAAAAAAAAAATAACAAACATCTTTCACTGACATAACACATTAAAACAGTTTAAACACGCAGATTTCTGTGTTTTTCGTTAAAGCCCACAAATTGGCTTAAAGCCATTTCTTTGTTAAAAACTATTTCTAAAAAGAAAATAGATGCCAGACCTGATTTGCATATAGAAATAATTTTTTGTTGCTTTTTTTGCTTAAATTATAACCAAAAAGTGATTAGCATTTGAAAATGTACAAACGAATATCACAAAAAAAAAAAAAAAAAAAAAAAAAATAAACATGAGTGATATTAGATTTCATTAGGAGAAGTGATATGACCATATTTTAAGTTTATATTGAAAAAAAAGATTGATTTTAAAACTGGTTCGTGTTTAAGCAGTATTTGTCATTATTATTATTGACATTGATTAATTTCATTATAATGAATTTTTTTGTCTTGCTCTTCTATGGTAACAAATCTTTAGAATAATTTTGTATTCTAATAATATTATGTATTTAATCTATTTTTATAGTCTATGTCATCTTTATTTTTAATATTGCGACTATTATTTCAAAAATCAAATCATAAGACCAAGTTAGCTGGTTTTAATTTTTTTAAGGCATAAATAATAATTTAGCCAAAAAACAAAAAATGTTCAACTTATCTATAATTCTTAAAGGTCCAACTAAAGTTAATACACGCAAAGAAAAAACATGGTTGTGGTAAACATATTCTAATTGTAGTCACCATATTAAGATTATTATTGAATCATATTATGACTTAATATACTCGTAATATGTCATCATAATATTTTTCCCTTAATCATATTATTATTCTGTTAATCATACTAAGTTAATAAGTAATCAAATTATTCTTATGCTAATCATAATTAGTTAAGAACTAATCATATTATTGTCATGTTAATCATAATAAGCTAAGAAGTAATCATATTATCATCATGTTAATCATAATAAATTTAGAAGTAATCATATTATGATACAGCACCTTTCATAGCTGTCATAAAAATACAAAATAAATTAAAATATTTTTGCATAGATCTTTTATTTTGTGGCTTTTTACAATTTTTCTTAATGTTAATCAAATAGCGGAGTTCAATATGTGGCTTGCAAAAGAGCAAATGAAAAATCTGTGGTTTTCATGGGCAACCGCGTGTGTCCATTTTTTCGATTTTAAGATGTTGATGAAATATTGTAGCACTTTTATAAAATATAACGAAATCTCTGTGTGTTTTGTTGTTGGATTCTACAAGAAAACTATGATATTTTGCATTTGGCACTATTAAATCACTAATACTTGCATGAACTCCACTAATATTTTTATTTTTTTATTTCTTTAAACTTATTTATGTTTTAATTGTTTTAATTGTTTTACCGCTCACAAATAAAAAAAACGACACAACTGCTTCAAAATTATTTTACAAATGGCGCTCACATAATATGATTAGAGTAAAAATAGTTTGATTGCATCTTTAACATAATACGATAAATGTATAGAAAGCTATCATGTTATGGCTACTAAATATCATGATATGGTTGTGAGAAATATAATATGTTTAGAAAGTTATCATAATTAAGTTGTTAGAAAAATAATTATTTTTCGGTCAACAATACTCAAATTCATAATTGCGATAAACATTGATATGTTTACAGCAACTATAATATTGTTGATATTAAATAAAAATAACAATTATTTGTGTACGACAACAATATATTGTTACATTAAACATATTGTTGTTGCCGTAACCATGCCCAACCATATTTTTTCTCTGCGTGTAGAAGACCTCTCAAATGCATTAAAAACCACTGTTCAGAAATAAACAGTACATTATTTAGCGTTCAGCTCACACCCAGGAACGATATCTATTTTTTGGTGTTTGTGTAGATGAACACAACCCTTAATACTGTTCGTAACTGTTTTCAATAAAGTGCCGAACATTATATAGTGTTCTGTTCTTCGTTTAAAAAAAAAAACAGATTAATTGTAGTGGTAGTGTAGCCAAACATTATATTTTTATGTTCTATAATGTTTTTTTTTACTTTGATAAGGAAATGAACAAACAAAAAATTTAAGCAGCGACTGCAGCACGAACAGATTGTGTGTGTAATGTGTTTGTTTTGTTTGTGTAAATTTATTATGCTGGCCTTTTTGTTGTTTTTCGTAAGTATATTTTGTTTTTGTTAAAACTGTTTGGTTTTTTTACCAGCCAAAAGGGCGCTACGCACAACAGAAACGAACCAAATACAAAAAAGTTAGTGTTTTTTTTTTGAAAAAAAACCTAACGGAATTAAATGTTCTCATCTTTCTGTTGAGTTGGATAAGAACAGTATGATTTTTGTGTTCGAAAGATGATAAACAGGGAAACAGGGAAAATTTAGCACATTATAACAAAACCTTGGTTATTAATTTTGAATCCCAAGAAAAACTTTGATAACTAATATGCATGTGGCAGTGTAAATAAAACTGAACTGGCAAAATAAAATAAGAAAATTTGTTTTATTTTTGTTTTTTCTCTACCCACTTGCAACTACATTTAGAGTTGACAAAAGATCAACCAATTGTGGTCGGGACTGTAAGAAAAGAAAAACTCACTGTTTATTCCCAGCAAAAACTTTACTTACCTGGTAAGTTAGCAAATAATGTTGGAGAAAATAAACACTACTTATTTTTCGGCTGAATAACTACTTATTTTTGTTTGAGGTGTCCAAAGAATTCAGTACTTACAAAATACACTTACTAGAAGTCAAAAAATACCTAGTTATTATTTAACTACTAGTAAGTTGAATTGTAAGTACTTACAATAAACTTACCAGAAGCCAAAAAATCACTAGTTAATAGACCTAATAAGTAGTTATTGAGTACGTTACCAGTAAGCAAATATTCAGTAGTGAAAATAACAGAAGTAATAAGTAGTTGCTTAGGTCATTACTAATAAGTACTTATTGAAGTTTTCAGAATAATGACAATTGTAATGACAACTACTTACCAGGTAATGTCTGAAATAACTACCACCTATTACTAAAAATCAAAAAGTTTTTCCTGGGTTGTTGTTGTTTTTGTTTAGGCTTTGATATTGTTACAAGTAAAACTGGGGCTCATAATTCTTATTCGCTTAACAGTTTTATTAATATCTTTAGTTTTTCTAAAATCTTTGGATGAAGTTTCCTGACGATCTGGCCTAAGCAGTGATTTTCTTCACAAACACAATAAGCGGTTGATGTTTCTACAAATCTACCGAATGGAACACTTAGGACCGATATTAAGTGTTAATTTTCGAAGACTGTTTAAAACAAGTAACAATGCTATTTTCGCCTATGCGGAATTTTATATACCGTTCACCATGGTGCGATAAGAACAGTAAGTTATATAAATACCGTTCTTGAGATATAAATATATCTGTTTTTTTTTGTCACGCCTACTTCTCACTTCCCGCCCACATTTTGTCTTATGTTGCCTTTTGATAAACAAGAAGAAATTTTTCAGAAAATTTGTTATGATGTTTGCAAAACTAAAAGATATTGTTCCTAGGTAGATCCACGTTTTATTATACCGATCAACTAGAATCACTTTTTGAATTGATCTTACGATGTCCTTCCGTCCGGATGGCTGGATGGCTTTTCGTATAAACCTTTGCCACGCCTACTTCTCACTTCCCGCCCACATTTTGTCTTATGTTGCCTTTTGATAAACAAGAAGAAATTTTTCAGAAAATTTGTGATGATGTTTGCAAAACTATAAGATATTGTTCCTAGGTAGATCCACGTTTTATTATACCGATCAACTAGAATCACTTTTTGAATAGATCTTACGATGTCCTTCCGTCCGGATGGCTGGATGGCTTTTCGTATAAACCTTTGCCACGCCTACTTCTCACTTCCCGCCCACATTTTGTCTTATGTTGCCTTTCGATAAACAAGAAGAAATTTTTCAGAAAATTTGTGATGATGTTTGCAAAACTAAAAGATATTGTTCCTAGGTAGATCCACATTTTATTATACCGATCAACTAGAATCACTTTTTGAATTGATCTAACGATGTCCTTCCGTCCGGATGGCTGGATGGCTTTTCGTATAAACCTTGTGCGCAAAGTACAAGAGAGTTATTGTGATGAAATTCGTAACAATGGCTCTAATTGTCTCAAGGATCAAACCTAACGAAAACTTTGAAAATCGGTCCATAGTCTTTTGATTTTATGTATTCACAAAAGACGAAAAATGTATATGACGGTTTAATTAAATTCTTAAATTAATTAAAAATTTTCGTCTTTTGTGAATACGTAAAATCAAAAGTTGTTAACAGATTTTAATCATTTACATCTTGTTTTGTTTGCAAGGTTGTTTTTTATATAACTGTATAAAGTTAGAAGCATAGCTGCATTTTTCAATTTTTTATGAATTTTTAAAAACAAAAATGCCGAAATTTTAATAAAAAAATTATTTTTTTTCCAGAAAAAAACATTATGTTTCTAAAACGACTGCGCATATAAGAAAAACGTTTTACCTTTCTTAAAGTAAATTTTATTTCGGTTTTTTTTAGTTTTTCAAAAAGCTAAAGCGTTTTTGAGTTGCGCGAACATATGTTGTGCAACCTCCTTAATTTTCGAAATAACGGTATATCTCGAAAACCAAAGCTAACCTAAAAAAAACGGCTTGCACCACTGGATTCAGCGACCCCGAATTAGGTTAAAAATCTTTCGTTCGTATCATACTAAAATATTAAACAGCAAATACTTTAATCTATCTATACAATATATAATTTCTTAGTATGTCAGGATGTTTGAATGTATGTCCTATTCTTTCCGCAACTTTCTGAAGCCATCTGATGACATATGAAGCTGAAATGTGGCACACTTGAAGTACTTTCTCTGCGGAAGATCGTAACGAAGCCATATTTTTGATTTTCGGCATTTCAACTAGTACAACTATAAAGATCTAATAGAAAATATGTTTTTTTTATAAAATGGGGAACTTTGGGCCCCACCCGGCACGGCTAGGCACCGTCAGATTGACCTGAAAAATTAGGTCATGATTTCTTACACCAAACCTCATATTTTAAGCAGCGCAAACAATTAAATTAAAAAAAAAAATCCCATACAAGATGCGACCAGTCTAGTGAACATATAAACCAGAAAATATCACTTAACTGGTGATTATGCGTTAAAGAGTAGTTACTCCAGAACGTAATTGACAAGCAACTAGTCTTGAAACTGGATTTTGTGTGTGAAGTGGCTGATTCTACCTGTTTCTATTACTTTATATGAAGGGGATGTGCTATATAAACATGGTTCGCTCGGGACAATGTCTGCGACAGGCATTATCTTACCCCAAAATTTAATCTGTACATTTCGGTAATTTCAGTGACCTGTGACAAAGTGTAAAAAAGGTGCCAATTAACCCCTTCCTAGGATATCAACATGTTAAAGAGACAAGTCCCTGCATATAAAATGTAGGAACTAGAACCGATCCCAACCACTTTAGAACTATCACGTGACAAGGTTGGTATAAGTTCCCCTCTCCCAAGGCAACTTTCTTATAAATGTTGGTATTGTCACAAAAATTGGATAGGATATCATATGAGCGGTCTTCACCAACTATACTCTCTTAATTGTTTTTCGTTAGTATTAAGTTCTTTTCACAACAGTTTTTTTTTTCTAACAGGAAATGAGAGTGAGTTTGTTTATTTTTCTTTTTTGCATTTGAGTCTTTGACTTTCTTTTTAATTTGAATATCATTTACTGGCACCATCACCCCACGATTTTGATCTCATTTAGCTGAATTCAATTGACTGGCGTATTGTCTAATGTTCTCTAATAAACATGTTACTTGGAATGATTTATATCATGACTCTTATAAACTGGCCCTTCTCCATCAATAATCAATGTTAAAACATGCGTGGGAATTTATAAAAATAAAATCAGTTACCTGATTTTACGATACTTTTTTCTGTGCTTGTTTTTTCTTTTTTTCTGGCTTCAGCCGTCTATTAGAAACAATATCAAGTAATCAATTAAAACGAAACAAAAATCAAATGTTAAATTTTTTTTGTTTGATTTTATTATCATTGTAGTGCATCAATATAACAACATGATTAAGCTGTTGGAATAAGCAATTTGATTTTGATTTTATTGTAGTTTGGAAACTGAAATGTTTTTTTTTTTTTTTTTTTTGGAAAATAATCAACAAGAGTTAGGAAATGAATTATGTTATAAATTTGAGAAATAAACCAAAACGAAACATAATTTAGAAAGCGAGCTTCAGACCGATTTTAATTATAACAAAAACGTAACTGAATATTGTTTTATAAAAATTTAAAAATCACGAATTAGTTGTCGAAAAAATTAGTTTGTGATGATTTCACAAAAAAAAAAAAAAAATAAATAATATTTTAAAAAAGAAAATAATTAAACATTTTGTGAGAATGTATAACAAATACAGGAAATATGAGCATTTTGGGAGGTCAATTGTGGTCAATGAGTTGTATTTGTTAACTTTTTACTGATTGTGGGAAACAGAATTGAATTCGTTAGAGAAAATAAAACTTTTATTTAATTGGAAGTTAATAAAGAAACAAATTTTTACGCAGGTTATTTTTAAAAAGTTTCCTTGCAATAACTTAAGAAAAATTTCTCTGAAATAGAGAGCAAATTTCTGCTAATAAATCTGTGCTCAATCAAAACTTTACATAAAAATTTCTTTGTATTTGAGAAAAATTTTCTGCACGAAATTAGTTCTGAGCTGGACTAATCGGGTCTGGCGGTGTGGCCGGTGCTCAGTAAGTTAAGCTTGGATGTGCTGTTAGGTAAAGTAGAGCCATGATAGGTATCATCACGGCCCACTGTATGAACGGCAGGATGACGGTGAGGATGGGGTCGGATATGTGCGGGAGCCTGATGAGCTGGAGCAAGTTGAGCACATTTTGTGTCACTGCTCCAGGCCGCGGAAGAGTTGGCTGAGGTGGTAAGATAGTAGATTCTTAGGCGAATTGAGGGATGTCTCGGGGTGCGGGCTTGAGAATCTTACGGGATTCGTATTAGCAATAACCTGTTTGCGGCATTTACATAGGGCAGTTTTTGTTTTATTTAGTAGGGTTGTTTCTCTTTTTAGGCCGATCTATATCATTTTACTTCTCTATCTCTTTGAAGTATTGTATTGGGCGAGAAGAATACTTCTGCAGCAGTTTTATAAACGTAAGTTTTCTGCATTAAAGAGCAATTTATTATCAATACGCCTACTTTTTATTGATTTTGGAAGCCAATCGACAGCTTTGGAATGCATGGTATATAAGAGATATTCCACCGAAGCTAATAACTATTATTAAGGATTATAATGCAGCTCAAACCAAACGTCTAACGTCACATTGCAATACTCCACAACTGATATCTGAGGACAAAACGATGATATGGGCGACTAATTCTCTTATCTTGGATGTATGATCGCACCAGATGTGGATGTTTAGGTCAGCAGAGCTAGAATAGCATTTGAAATTTTTGGCGCTGATTTGGCAGAACAACATGTTAAGTCTACGAAGCTCAGAATATTCAAATCCAATGCTAAATCTGATGAGACATTGATAGTACGGTGTTCGGGAGAAAGATTCTGCGCAAGATTTATGGTCCTGCGTTGGCTTGGACACACTTGGCGAATGGAAAAGGATGCTCTGGCCCGTAAGGCACACAAGGAAGAACCCATCGGTGGGCAATGTAGAAAAGGGCGTCACAATCTAAGTTGGATCTACCAGGTTCAACAAAAAATTACAGCTTTTGGTGTACCCAGCTGGCACCAGTATGCGTTGTGTGTTACTCCAGCGCTAAAACCGACTCCCGGTTGTAATAGCCATCTTAAACAAAAAAAATAAAAAAAATAAAAAAAATAAACACTGTTAAATCCGTCCTGTTATATAGACGCATGACGTGAAGGTTACCAGTGGCGTTCCCAATCAATTACAAACCTTCGTAAATCATTGTCTCCGACGAATTTTTCGTATTTTCTGCCCCCGTGCAAAAACGACTGTAGAGCTTTTGAATAGGCCAAGCAAATCAAATGGATAAGGCTTCTGGTATTCGAAAAAGTAACTGTCAGTGAATTGAGGATGTTCTACATCGCGAGGATAATAACATTGCGAAGATAGCGTTGCGTTGGAATCCAAATACCCATGCAGGAGGAAGATTTAGTAGACCGCGAACAACTTGGAAACGTTCCACCGAAGCCGATTTAAGATACACAAGTGCTGGGATACTATCGATATTTATAGATAGTTCAGATTTCACTATCGATATATAGATATTTGAGATACAATTTTTATTAAATTTAAAAAGATTTATTATTCGTGCTTAATTCCCAGTTTTATTCTTGATAAAAACACTTGAAATTTATTGTTGATGGGATAAGCTATTCCTATGCGCATTTCACTGGTTGCTTAGGCCAGATCATCAGGAAACTTCATCCATAAAGATTTTAGAAATACTCAAGATATTAAACCAAATAAAACTGTTAAACGTATAAGACTTATAAGCAACAGTTCTACTTGTAACAATATCAAAGTTTAAACAAAAGCATCAACAATAAACAGTGAGTTTATCTCATCTTACATTCCCCACTACAATTGATTGGAATTCTCCCATCAACAATAAATTTCAAGTGTTTTTATCAAGAATAAAAACTGGGAATTAAGCACGAATAATAAATCTTTTAAAATTAAAATTTTGTATTCCCAAAAATAATTTTGATAATTTTTATTAAATATTTCTTTATATTTGAAAGCAATTTTCGATAAAAACATTTCTTTGATTTAAAAAGAATTCTATATGCGAAATTTCTTTTTATTCAAAGGATTTTCTTAAGGGAGTTTTTCCTGTGTTTGCCATCAAATATTTTTGAAAATTTTCCGTGCCATTCTGCTCATTTTTCGTTTAAAATTTTCTTTTATCTAGAAGTAGTTTTGTATTAAAAATTTCCCTGTGATTTTCTTTGTATTCAAAAAAGATTTCATAGAAAATGTTTCTGAGCATTAAAGGGATTTTAGCTAGAATATTTCTAAACTCTATTAGGCGTTCAAGTTTTCCCTATACAAGAGAAATTTCATTGAGCAGTTTTTATGTGTTTGAGAACAAATTTTAATTAAAAAAATTTTATTATCTTAAAATTTCTCTGTGTGTAAGAAGAAAGGTTCTATGGTTGTTATCATTGTATCCAACGTAAAACAGAAAATTTTTCTGTGCTGGGAATTGACTTTGCAGAAAACTGTTTTAAGCACCTCATGTGATTTACTACTAATTAACATTGAAATGACCTCACAATTGGAAATCGTTTTTTTAAAAAAGATTTAAATAGTCTTGTTATTTTTGTATTTTTTTTTATCAAAATCCACTGCATTTAACTTTTTTTAAATATAATTTGCCACACAACATTTAACTTAAATATTCTTATGAATATTCATGAGTTCAGAGCTTTTGCTAACGAAAAGAAAATAAATAAGTTAATATAATGTTTAACAACACCTTTTATTTCATAATAATTTTTTTTTTTTTGCAATATAAATAAATAATTATTACGAGTACACACTAAAAACCTTTTGCTGCAGTGCTGCACTGCAACTGCATCTGTCAGACCCACAGCAATTTAGTGGTAATCGAACAACCTTCAATAAATTTATACGAGTACATAAATAAATAGTTTCATAATTTGTATATGCGAAGTATGCTTTAACTATTGACCATATGCAGTCAATAGAACCTTAATTTGTTCCCCATGTGTGTATGTTTTTGTAATTGCTGCCGCCGTTTATTAATAATTTGAATTCGTTGAGTTGTAATAACTTAACAATGTCATTCTAATCTTAATAATTACTTATGGTTTCGACCATATTACAAGTTTGTTCTTATGTTTATTGTTAAAAGTTGTTAGAAACTTATTTATTTTATTAGTTTCTGTTGCAAATTTGCCTCTATGTCCGTCTATATGATGATTATGGTTGTGATGACGTGATAACAATTGCCATTAGTTGTCTTTGATATTTGTTGCAAAGAAAATTAAATATATTTTATGATGTCATAAAAGGTTTTAGCTTAAGTTGAATTTATTTAATTATTCCCAATTTAATTAAAATTCATGCGGTTTTTTATTTAATAGACTTGTAAAAAATCAATTAATTAATAAAAGTTAACGAAACATAAAAAAAAAACTTAAGCAACAAGTGAAAAATATAATTCTTAAAATGATATTCAACATTTTCTTAAGCTAATTTCGTCTGATGCTCATGAATAATTTAGGTGGAAATTAGTTTTCTAATACACAGAAAAAATTCTCCAACATTTTTCAACAATTAAAGCATTAATCAAAAATAAAATCAGGTTTAATTAAAAATCAAGTTAATTAAACGATTAATCAAGTGAATTAAACGTTTAATCAAGTGAATTAAACGTTTAATCAAGTGAATTAAATTTGTAATTGATAATATTAATTTGTTTTCTGATGCAAATTTAATTAAATTTTTAATTAATATCACACATTCTTTAAATGAAATCACGTTTTATTTATTTCTGTTTAGAAAAAAGTTAGAGTACTAAATTTAGCTGTGTTGAATCTTCAATACCCCTTACCGACAATAAGACTATTTCAGGAGAGGGGTCTATATGGGATCTATAATTAATTAACCAATCTTTATAAAAACCTTAGTCATGATTATAATTGGTCGCGGCTTAGATCTGTTTTTAATTATTGGCTGACCAACGGAAAACTTTTTGCTTTTATGTCTTTTATAAAAAACTTATTTTGAACTTATTTGAATAAAATATTACGACTCGTAGCAGTTTTAGCCGAACTCAAATGATTTTAAGGAGATGAATTTAATATTGGACCAATGGTAAATTATGGATCATAAAATTCTGCCCTGGGATTTCTGGTATAGAAAAAAAATTAATTACTAAATAAAACATCAATACAGTAGTGAAATTTGTTTCAGCAATTTAAACGTTTTAAAGTGCTTGGCAAAAGGGTGCTTAATATTGGACATATGTAAGTCCACAATACACTGCAATAATATCATTATATTCAAGGGCGACGTCAATGCTCAGCTTGATCCAGATAACACTGTATGAGAAAGAATAAAAGGACGATATGCTTAAAGAAGGATAACTCAAAATGGGGTATTTTTCATCGAAATCTGCAGTAATTACAGCCTTTTTATAGGTGGTTCTATATTTCCCCACAAAACCTGTTGCAAGGTAACATGGGCATCACGTGGCAAAACTACCGAGAACCAAATTTACCATATTTCCCTTGGTAGATCATGGCGAAGAATTCTTCTTTCAACATACGATGCAAGAGTCAAGCGGACTGCTTCTTAGATCACCACTTAGTAGTTGGCCGTGTCCGCTTTAGAGTTTAAGTTATTCGTAAGACAGAATCCACTGAAGATAATTACGGTGAAAAAAGACAAACAAAAAAAAAAAAAAACAGCCAAATATTTCAAAATTATGTTCAAGGGGTTAGAGAAGAGGGCTAGCGATACAACGTGCACTCCCAGAGGTAGAGTGGCAAAACACGAAAAACGATTTTATTGATCCCACAAAGGAGCACATTCGTTTAACTATGCCAAATAGAGCCCATTAGCTATCTGACGCCATATGGATGCTTATCTTGAAAAGAAAGGAAATAAAGGCAAACAGCTGGGAGAGGCCCAAACGCGACACGACAAGCAAGTAAAGCGCAGTGCCAGAAACAATAAAAGAGGCTGGCACGACCAACTTGCTAGTATTGTGGAAAAGGCCTTCGAAGAGAACAGATACAATGATTTGTACGAGATTACCAAAAAGCTCCTCAGAAAAAACTTCTCGCCAACCACTTGAAAAAAGTGTCGGCGTACTAACAACATCTAAGGACGAGCAATTGGAACAATAGGGACGGAGCCACTATTCCGGCATGCTTTCTAATTTTAATAACTCCATTTATTAACTGAGACACATGGGCCTGCAACCACACCTGTTAAGTTTGCCGCGCAAAAGATCCTCTAGGTCATGGCGCTTATGGCAGTATATGCTTTCTTATACCCCAACAAACTCGATAAATATCTGTTTGTGTACAGAACACTTTTTACAACAAGATATCTCCATACAGAGTCCTGATATTGCCAGATTAGAGCCAAACTACTGCTACCACTTATAGAAAACTTCTGGCTCACCCTTCAACTCGACTTGCAGCTTAATGAAAATATTCTTAAGGACCCCACTAATTGCAAGAACTGGTATTACTAACCTCACTATTCCTTTTAATCTCAATAAAGAATCATTGATGCTGTAATGAATAATTTCAAACAAGAAAAGGCTGGCCTTCGCCCACAAGGTCTTTTTGGACTACTGAAAGGCTTTCGATACCATAATGCAATTTGGAGCGCTTTAATTAGACCAAAAGTAATTAATCTAATTAAAGCACTGCATGGAGATGTAAGATGTCGAGAGATGCATTCTATCCTCTCTCGAATCAACATCGTTTTTTTTTAATGGGTTGACATTTTTATGACACTTGGGGTTCCCTAACGTTTTTTTTTTGTCCCTATGATAATCTCGCGAAGCTCTACGCTTGTCTGCAGGAAAGCAGAGTCTCTGGCTGGAATCGAACCCGCATCCTCCGCACTGATAGACTAGCTAAATATCAGCTAGCCTAACGGGCCACTCCATGTTATTGTTCTTGATGTTATTGTAGGAAATTCTGCTCAAGCAAAAGGAGGAAAAAGATGGGGACTCAATAAATAACTGGGGAGCCTCAAATACACTGACGATATCAGAATTCCATCGCACAATTGTAACCATGTGGCAGCCAAACTAAAGTTCCACGAAATCGAGGCCGCAAATGCTGGCCTTATAATAAATATGAAACAGAGCAAAGTAATGAATAGACTAAAAAGCAGCAAATTTCACAAACAGGGCGTTGAGTTGGAGGAAATAAGTTCAGTTTTTTATCTTAGACACCCTTTAACCAATGCAGGTGGCTGCAGAGACATTGTAGCCTATCGAATTTAAAAAAACTGAACAGTATTCTATGTCGTGTTTGGGAATTATCAGCTATTTCCAAGCACACTTAGATCAGGATTTTGGATTCTTGCATCGTCGCTGCTGCTGCAATATGCCTGTGAATCTGGGACCACGTCACCACACGACAAAAACATGACCCAAGTATTTGCTAACCGATGGTTACAAGGATCATAAATATATTTTAGTCAAAAATCATAACCAACATGCAACTATGACGACAAACAGACCAACGACTAATTCGTATCGAAATATACAAATTTTGGTAGGGTGCGTTGACAGGCCTTATTAAAGAGTTTGTTTGTCTAATTTTTTTTCTTAACCCTTGAAACACTGTTCACTGCATATGATGATGTTGTTGTATCAGGCGATTTTAAGTCGAATATTCTAATGGAATCAATATTAACTGACAATATGTTGTCTCTCGGACTAACTCCCACTAATACTACTAACCCAACGCATCACACAGCAACCAGTAAAACCTTGCTTGATATTTTTTTTTTTTTTTTTTGTTGCAAATACTGCAAACGTAATATTATATGCCCCGTGCTTCTCAAAGCATGATGTAATACTTTTTTATATCATTTTAAAATTCCTCCATCACAATGCACAGTCTACTATCGTGACTTCAAAAACGTAAATTACAACGTGCTTAATCAGAACGCTTCTCTTACCGAATGGTCACAAATGTACTACATACCTTCAGTTGATGCGCAAGTATCTTTTCTGGAAAGTAATATACATATTAAATATAAAACAATATGCCCTAAAACTAAACCCTGTTTTCTGCCAACATAAAATTTTTAATTAGCAAGAGAGACATTGCGAATTCTAGGTGGAAACGTTTCAGAACCTCAGAGTTGGAAGCAGAATTTAAGGATGCTAGAAGAAATGTGAATAATATGATCAGAATTGCTAAAACAGAATACTATTCTAGGCGTTTTAGTTCTGCTGTCGATTTTAGGCAGATATGGAAATCCATTCGTGAGATTGGAGTTGGTAGGACGAGAAATGCAAACAACTGCCAATTAGATGTGGAAGAGCTTAACAAAACTTTCACAAATGTACCTCTGGTACCAATTGATAACCTTCCAAATTTAGGCCCCAATAATCCTGTAATTAACTGTAATCGCGTTCAATTCGCTTGTGTAACTCAATCTGAAGTCACCCTATGTTTAATAATTTTAAGTCTTAGGCAGTGGGCTGTGAAAACATGCATCCAAAATTTATAAAGATGCTGCTGCCAGTACTTTTGCCATAAATAACAGTATCATTATATTCAACAGTATCATTATGACTAGCACCTTTCCGTTGAAATGGAAATATGCAAAAATAGTGCCAATACCAAAAACTGATTCTGAATTTAGGCCAATAGCTATTCTATGCTACTTGTCTAAAGTACTGGAGAAAATTCTTCATCTCCAAATGACGTCATATATCAGTGCCAATAATTTGTTGTCTGATAAACAATCAGGGTTTCGTACTAAGCATAGTTGTGTTTCGGCACTAATGGATGTGTTTGAAATTAAACGGCGTGAACTAGATGATGGCAAGCTAAATTTCCTTTTCTTCTTGATCATTTAAAAGACTTTGACACGGTTGACCACAGTATGCTTTCCATGAAACTTGTGCACTTTTTTAACTTTTCAGAAACATCAACACACGGCTTTTATTTTCCTACCTCTCAAATCGTTCGCAATTTGTCCTATCAAACAATTTGCAATCTTCTTCACTACGTTTATCTAGAGGTCTACCTCAAGGGTTAACGCTCGGACCATTGCTTTTTACACTTTATATAAACGACTTGCCATAACATCTTGTTCACTACAATTTACATATGTACGCAGATGATGTGCAGTTGTACGTATTTGAATATTTGACGAGAGTCTATATATCTATAGTAAACTATGGACGGTTCTTCACGAAATTCTGTGGTGTCATTTCTAGTCTTATAAAGGGTGGTTAAATTTCAAGGGCCGATGTTGATTTTGAATAAAACACAAACTATTTAGGAAATTATTGTAATTTTATTTTATTATCATATATTGGTATTACTCAATTATGTATGGAACAAAATATCGGCCAAATGGGCGCCGCGACCACGGCGGCACACCTCCATCCGATGGTCCAAATTTTCGATGACCCTGAGGCATAATGGAGGTTCTATGCCGTTAATGTGCCGAATTATCTCATCCTTTAGCTCTTGAATTGTTGCTGGCTTATCGACGTACACCTTTTCTTTCAAATAACCCCAAAGAAAAAAGTCCAACGGTGTCAAATGACATGATCTTGGCGGCCAATTGACATCGCCATTACGTGAGATAACACGGCCATTGAATTCGTTGCGCAAAAGAGCCATTGTTTCGTTAGCTGTGTGGCAAGTGGCACCGTCCTGCTGAAACCACATATCGTCCACATCCATATCTTCCAATTCGGGCCATAAAAAGTTCGTTATCATCTCACGATAGCGAACACCATTCACAGTAACTGCCTGACCGGCCTCATTTTGGAAAAAATACGGCCCGATGATGCCGCCAGCCCATAAACCGCACCAAAGAGTCACTCTTTGTGGGTGCATTGGTTTTTCGACAATCACTCTTGGATTCTCATTCGCCCAAATGCGGCAATTCCGTTTATTGACGAATCCACTGAGGTGAAAATGTGCCTCATCACTGAAGATGATTTTCTTCGAAAATTGATCATCCACTGTTGCCATTTCTTGCCACCATTCTGCCCATTCACGACGTTTGGAATGGTCAAGAGGCTTTAGTTCTTGAGCCAATTGCACCTTGTAAGCGTGTAAATGCAAGTCTTTATGCATAATGTTCATCAACGACGAGCGTGAGAGGTGCAATTGTTGGGCACGACGACGAGTTGAGGTGGACGGCTCTTCAGCCACACTATCGCGAACAGCAGCAATATTTCCTGCAGTACGAGCTGTACGAGCATGCACTGGTGTTCTCACATCCTCTACAGACCCGGTTTGCTCGAATTTTTCCACGATTTTTGCGATTGTACGCACATTTGGACGATCAAATTGACCAAACAAATCACGAAGGGCACGATATGCATTTTGATTTGAACGCCCATTTTCATAATAAGTCTGGATAACTTTAACACGTTGTTGGATTGTGTATCTCTCCATGGTTCAAATTGAGTAAGTCTGAAATAGAGAAATGTCAAATAAAATTCGGAAAAAAACTTGGCGTTTAGGTGTGGTTCACATTCAACATCGGCCCTTACAATTTAACCACCCTTTAAAACAAAGACAGACTTAATTTTACTATACAAAACTTTTTTTTCTATGAGAATGCTTTATATGGGGTTCTATAGTAAATTATGGTCCGATTTTCACGAAATTTTGTCGCCACCATTAACATTATTTTTTCTTAAGAAAATTGTAATTTTTTATGGTAGTTGTTCCACATTTAAATTCAAAACTAATACGATTTTGCAGGACCTTAATCCCAAACCGCTGGGGAGAACTAAAAAATAATTTGACACCAATATTGTTTTATTCTTTTTAGTCGTAATAAAGTCATCGTAATTTCAACAGATGGACAGAGAGACAGACAAACAAGTTTACATACAGACAGGCGGATATCACTTATGTAAATTAAAATAACTCATGGACCCAGAATATATATATATAATATATGGGGGTCATATGAATACTAATAAAATTGTTTACGGAATCATAACCTTTGTTTGCCTTGATGCCCCACTAATGGTGGAGGATATTTAAATAACTTTATTATAAAAAACACCTTTTCACAAAAAGTCACTCTTCCATAAAAAAGTTTTAATTTCAGAGAAAAAAAAAATGTTGTTTTTACAATATATATTTTTCTTTTTTAAAAAAATCACTTTTTGACCAAAAAAAAAAATATTTAACTTCAATTCACTTTTCTTTACAACAACAAATTAATTACTAAATGGTTACCAAAAGGATGACGAAATGCGACTTTTTAAGTTTGCTTTCTAAGTCTTACGTTTGTTGTTCCATATGTCTTAAAAAACTACTACCACTTTCTTTTTAAAAAACCATTAAATTGAAACAATTAAAAGAAAAACTCCCACGTTGAATTGTTTGTGGCCGTTTTATCCCAAGAAACCAAAAAAAAAACCATTTTACAACTCAATTAAATGAAAACATTTTCTCTCCAAGTGAAATTTATCTGCCAAACTAATTTCATATTAATTGTTGATGAAACTATAATTATAAACCATGACCATATAATTAGGCTACCTAAACATTGAAAGCTAAACTGTTTTAGAAAAAAGAAAAACCCTTAATTATTTGTACGCCAGCCAGTAACAAAACTTGTAAATCATTTGAGCTAAACAGGCGGTTAAATTCCAAATAGATCCTGACAACATATGTTAGGAAATTTAGAATTTCCATCAGGAATTAGTTTACAGGAAAAGGATATTGAAATGTTAGTGAATCATGTTTTGCAGAATGACTTTTAAAAAATGTTTAATGTTGGTTTTTATAACAAACAACATGTCGAAAACAAATTATCCGGTAATTTTGTGGCTTAAATAAATATTGGAAATATTAAGTCAATGCAATGGCAAGATATTTAAAAAAAAAATTCATTCATATTTATGTTATTGCTTTGGCCAGAATGTGTAGATGATATTCTGGCTTAATTTCTTATTAAAACAAAAAACTTTCCCAGCTACACATATGTTCGGCATTAAAATGCTGTCGTTTTAGAATGGGACATTTTTTGAGGATTTTGTTGGAGGATTTGTGTTACATTAAGCCTTTGTTGCACATTTTTTAATCCCACTGCATTTTTAAGAACACACACTCTAAAAAAAAATTGCTTTGGATTGTAAATATTCCATGAATGAGTAAAAATACAAAAAATAGAATTATTTTAATAATTTCATACTTGAATGACTGTTAAAAAGTAATAAGCAAATTTTGAAAATTATTAGAATGTCTCTTTGAATGTTTGTAAAGGATTAAGGCAAACTCTATCCTTGTTTTGTTTTAAATGAAGTGCGTGCAACACACGTTCTACGGATAAATAAAAATAACAAAAAAAAAAAAAAAAAAAAAACAGAAATAAATAAACAAAATTTAAAAAAAATTGTCAGTCAGTTTGTTTGGGATTGTCTTGTGCATGTTTAACTTTTTAACAAAATCATTAGAGCGAAATTAAATACTGTTAAACGGAGACACTTTGAATCAGCTGCTCCTAATGATGGATTAGTTTGGCTAAGGACCAAAACAAAAAAAAAAAAAAAAAAAAAAAAAACAATCGAAATCGAAAGTATCAAAAGAAAGTAAAAAGCTATATTTAAAAAAGGACATTAACAGGAGTTCAAAATTTAATATTTAGAGAATCTGGCTTAAGCTATACTCTAAGCCCTTTAAATATCTTCAGCATAAATGTGTCATACCTTTTACTAGATCCTTTGAACTATTGTATTCCTTGTTTTAGTTAATTTTTTGCTTTAATCGGTAATTTAAAGTTAGGTCCAGATGAGAAAGAAAATAAAAATACATGATATCATAGCTTTTGATATTATAATAAATGTATAAATAAGTCTTTAAAAAAGTCAAAAGTAAAATGCCAATGTCTTTCACAAATCTCAAATAGCTTCAACTGTAGTTTCCTATGACCTCAATAAAAAAAGGAAATTGCGTGTCACACCTTCAGGTCAAGTTTTTTTCCCAACTTAATTTGACATTTCTTTTTTCAGTGTTTGACAAATTCAACCATGGAGAGGTATGCAATTGAGCAGCGCGTTAAGATTGTTGAAGCTTTTTACCAAAATGGGCATTCAAAGCAAAATATATTTCGTGTCCTTATTTTGGTCAGCGTAATCGACCAAATGTGTCGACAATCGGGAGAATTGAGCGTAAATGTTAGCAAGCCGGTTTAGCAGTTCGTTTTGGGCTGACGGCATTATCGGGACCGAAAATGATTGCGGTCAAGCAGTTACCGTAAATGGTGCTCGCTATCGCGAGATGATAACAAACTTCTTGTGGCCAGAAATTTAGGATATGGACCTGGAAGATATGTACTTCCAACAGGATGGTGCCAATTGCCACACAGCCATAGAAACAATAGCTCTTTTGCACGAGAAATTCAATGGCCTTGTTATCACACGCCGTGGCGCTGTTAATTGGCCGACACGATCATGTGGTTTGACACCGTTGGATTTATTTCTTTGGGGATATTTAAAAGAAAACGTGTACGTGAATAAGCCAAGAAGCAATTCAAGAGCTAAAGGATGATATAATTCGTCTCATGAACGACATTAAACCTTAATTATCTCTCAGAGTCATTGAAAATATGAACCATCGAATAGAGGTATGCTACTGAAGCCGTGGCGAGCATTTGGCCGATATTTTGTTTCACACATAATTGTCATAGATCCTTCTATAAATTAAAAAAAAAATGTTAAGATAATTCTTTGAAAACTTTTTGTGTTATTTACAATTAACATCGTGCGTTTTGGTTGGATGACCCTTTAAAATCATGGCGTTTTAAGATATTTATTTATTGGCACCTAAAATAGCTCCTTATGTAAGTCTACTTTAGCTGCTATTGCAGCCTTCAACATTGTTAAAAATTAGCTAAGTTCGTAGCTCTTAAAATTCTATAATAGCTATAATAGTAGCTCTTTATACCAAAAGTCAAAGTAGCTTAAATATATTATTGTACTTATAAAAAGAAACTTACAATCCTTTTTTAAAACCTTCGAATAGTTTCTATTATAAACCCTTGTAGAGATTTTAATTCGTTAAAGTTGTGGTTATCCACTGGTCCCCGGCATGCTAACTGAAAGTGAGCTAATCTATCAGTGCGGGGAACGCGGGTTCGACTCCCGTCAGAGACTCTGGTTTCCTGTAGATAAGCGTAGAGCTTCGCGGGATCTGCTTAGGGGCAGAAAAGGTTCTAAGATAACCAGCAAAAGTTGGTCTATTTGTAGTAATAAAACAGCTACCAAAGCAGTTGTTTTGCTCTGTTTTCTTTGATATATATTTATTAAGTCTGCAAATAGTTTCATTCATAGCTCTTTATAAATATCTAGAGTAGCCACATGTTTGTGTTTTTTATTTAATCTTGGAAAAATGTTATCTCTTCTTTAAAATTTAAAAACAGCTTCAGTTATAGCACTTTCTTTAGTTGTGTAAATATCTTTAATTGTAGCTCTTCTTAGAAAAGCTACGATAGCAGGCACACTTAAATTACAATAATTGGCTTTAAAAGATTTTTTGTATGAGTTGGTTCTTTACACGCAGAGAAAAAATACGGTTGGGCATGGTTACGGCAACAACAATATGTTTAATGTAACAATATATTGTTGTCGTACACAAATAATTGTTATTTTTATTTAATATCAACAATATTATAGTTTTTGTAAACATATCAATGTTTATCGCAATTATGAATTTGAGTATTGTTGACCCAAAAATAATTATTTTTCTAACAACTTAGTTATGATAACTTTCTAAACATATTATATTTCTCACAACCATATCATGATATTTAATAGCCATAACATGATAACTTTCTATACATTTATCATATTATGTTAAAGATGCAATCAAACTATTTTTACTCTAATCATATTATGTTAGCGCCATTTGTATAATAATTTTGAAGAAGTTGTGTCGTTTTCTTTATTTTTGAGCGGTTTAACAATTAAAAGATAAAATTCCATAAAAAAATAAGTTTAAAGAAATTAAAAAATTAAAATATAAGCGGAGTTCATTCAAGTATTAGTGATGTAATAGTGCATATGCAAAATATCATAGTTTTTTTGTAAAATCCAACAACAAAACACACAGAGATTTCGTTATATATTATAAAAGTGCTACGACATTTCTGTGGTTTTCATGGGCAACCGCGTATGTCTTAGAACAAATTGTTCAGGAAAGCCGAAAAACCATTCTAGATCAAACTATGGGCTAGGTATTGCACATTTTAAACTTTGTGATTACGTTAAAAAATCGGAATTGATCCATCTTTTTTCAAAAAAATGTAAAGAGCGTTCAAAATTAGGCAATATGGCATCCACATCTTAAAATCGAAAAAATTGACACACGCGGTTGCCCATGAAAACCACAGATTTTTCATTTGCTCTTTTGCAAGCCACATATTGAACTCCGCTTTTTGATTAACATTAAAAAAAATTGTAAAAAGCCACAAAATAAAAAATTGATTCAAAAATATTTAAATTTATTTTGTATTTTGATGACAGCTATGAAAGGTGCTGTATCATAATACGATTGCTTCTAAATTTATTATGATTAACATGATGATAATATGATTACTTCTTAGCTTATTATGATTAACATGACAATAATATGATTAATTTCTTAGCTTATTATGATTAACATGATAATAATATGATTCCTACTTAACATATTATGATTAACAGAATAATAATATGATTAAGGAAAAAATATTATGATGTAATAGTACGAGTATATTTAGTCATAATATGATTCAATAATAATCTTAATATGGTGACTACAATCATAATTCTTATCATAATATGTTGCTCTTAGAATATGTTTACCACAACCATGTTTTTTCTTTGCGTGTAGTCACCAAAGTATCTCCTTAAAATGCCTAAAAAGAATAGTTGATCTAAAGAGACAGAAAAGCAACGTTCCTGGCTCTATAGAAGCACCGCGGTTCTCGTGTGCCACAGGAAAGCTCTAGCTACTCGGCGGTGGGCAATTTTTAAGTAGATCTTTGTTATACTTTTTTGCAAAGGCTGCGATCAATTAAATTGCTAACATTTTCTGTGGCCATTAAGTAAAAAGAAGTTTCATTCTTAAGTCTTTTGTTTGGCCAATGAGTTGTTTCTTAAGATTTCCAGTTACAAAACTATTTTAAATGCTATTAATGGTGTTTACTTTTCTACAAAGAATGTGACATTTCATTAAAAAAAAATGGAATTTGGTGTTTGTTTCTTAAAAATGCTTTGCTCTCTAAAATGCTCAAATTAGACGTGACATAACCATAATGCCACAGCCGTAACGGCGAATTTAGAAACCAAAATTGAACGGTATGGTATGCTTGTGTCGTTTTGGTAATACAGAGATGATGGTTATACAGTTTTGTTATGGTTATGTCACGACTAATTGGACCTAAACGCCCCGTATAAAACGACAGTGTTGATAATGCCCTGTAAAAAAGTGACTTCTGTTTATATATAGGGCTACCGCACGAAGTTGGGGAAAATGGTTGGTTAACAGTGATATAAATTAAGTTTTGTGGGTGTTATAAAATTGTTTAAAAAAAAATCGTCAAAACAAAAAATCTAAAAAAAAACTTGGTGTCAATAAATTGGCAATCTGGCAAAGGTATTTTTTTGTTTACATATTTTATGAAAAACAAACAAAAGAAATTGGAATTTCGTCATTCATTTTGTTCTTTAACTAATTTATTTAAATTTTTTTTTATATTTGAAAAAAAAAAAATTTTGGCAGCTGTTCAAAACAGGGCGATTAAATTTTGTGTCAAATAAGAAATTGCATTATTAGCGTGTTGGCATTCTTTAACTAGAACCTTTTGAAATTTCATTAATACTGAACAAAGAAACATAAGCACAAGCAAGAATACAGATTGGTTTTTTTTTTTAATTCCCTAAGTTAATCTCGCGAAGCTCTACGCTTATCTGCAGGAAAGAGACCAGAGTCTCTGGCCTGAATCGAACCCGCTATCCCGGCGCTGATAGACTAGCTCACTACCAGCTAGCGTACCGGGGAACTATAATTGCAAAACTATACGTGGAGATTTTGGTACTGTTTTGTTTTTTAATTGGAACTTTCTGATTTTTTTATATCGAGCCCTAACAGCGAAAATAACGTAAGCGACATGATTTTCAATTTTCGTTTTTTTTAATAAATGACTTTATTGGCAACACTTGCATCATCTCCTAAAATATCATGGTCACATAATGTACCGTTACAATTTTATAGCAAAAACAATTTTAGTGTAAGCGACAAATTTCATACAAAATTAATATGAAATAAAACAAAAAAGCTCTCTCCTGTGAAATTTTATTTTTGGCGCTTACATTATTTTCGCTGTTAGGGGTCGATATTATCGAACTTATAAAAACTAAATTGAATATTCCAGGACTTGAGTGGAATGTTACGTTTGGATCGGAGCTTAGTTCCTCGCCAAATCGATCCACTATAACGAAAAAAAACCAATGATCTCAACATATTAATTATTTGAGATTTATATGTATAATTTCTTCATATTTGCATAAATAATTATAATCGAATTTCAATCACTGCACAAACACAAGTACATATATTAAAAACAATAAACTACCAGATATGGATGGAAAACCGCGTCCATGACTGCAAATTAAAGACACCACTTGCGAATCAGCAAGATGAAAATACTCCGTAAAATATTTGCCTAATACATAACTTAAATGGTGACTATGTATATCAAGAAGAGGACAAAGTGAAATTTAAAAAGGCACGGCCGCTTAACTGGGCAGGACATGTCTCAAGAATAGAAAATTGTAGATTGCAAAAAGCAATGTTAAAATGCGATATCAGACGCACCGTGCGAAGAGGGTTGCCAAATACCTGCACGCAAAGTAAAAACATGGTTGTGGTAAACATATTCTAAGAGCAACATATTATGATAAGATTCATGATTGTAGTCACCATATTAAGATTATTATTAAATCATATTATGACTAAATATACTCGTACTATTACATCATAATATTTTTTCCTTAATCATATTATTATTCTGTTAATCATAATATGTTAAGAAGGCATCATATTATCATGCTAATCATAACAAGCTAAGAAATTAATCATATTATTGTCATGTTAATCATAATAAGCTAAGAAGTAATCATATTATCATCATGTTAGTCATAATAAATTTAGAAGCAATCTTATTATGATACAGCACCTTTCATAGCTGTCATAACAATACAAAACAAATTAAAATTTTTATGTATCAATTTTTTATTTTGTGACTTTTTACAATTTTTCTTGATGTTAATAAAATAGTAAAGTTCAATATTTGTTGTTGGATTTTACTACGATATTTTGCACTATTAATTATTAATTATTTTAATTTCTTTAAATTTATTATTTTTTATGGTAATTTATATTGTTTAACCGCTCACATATAAAACAAACGACACAACTGATTCAAAGTAATTTTACAAATGGCGCTAGCATAATATTATTAGAGAAAAAATAGTTTGATTGCATCATAAACAAAATATGATAAATGTATAGAAAGTTATCATATTATGACTGTTAAATATCATGATATGGTTGTGGGTAATATAATATGTTTTGAAAGTTAGGAAAATAATTATTTTTCAGTCAACAATACTCAAATTTATAATTGCGATAAATGATATGTTTACAGTAACTATAATATTGTTGATATTAAATAAAAATAACAATTATTTGTGTACGACAACAATATATTGTTACAATAAACATCGTGTTGTTGCCGTAACCATGCCCAACCATATTTTTTCTCTGCGTCTGATACAAAGACTGAGTAAAAGCTGATTTAAGAATAATTGTTTTACCTACCTGGCAATAGATAGCTAATAATAAAGCCGATTGGAGAAGAATATAGGATCACCGGACATGTAACGCTATACGATAATGATCAGGGAAACCATAAATATGCAATTGCATGTTTTTCCTCGTGCGACCAATGAAGACAGAATTAATATTTTTATGCGTTTTAGAGCTTTTAAAGAATTTTGGCATCGATTTGTTAGTGCATATTTTTGCATATCTTACCGTTTGCAGCATAAATTTGCAATTGCATGTTTTTCCTCGTGCGACCAATGAAGACAGATTTAATGTATTTATCTGTTTTAGAAGTTTTAGGAATTTTGGCATCGATTTGTTAGAGCATAATTTTGCATATCTTACCGTCTGTAGCTTTTTTTTTTTGCATAATTTAGTTAAAAGGGCGTTTTTGCAGCATTTTTTAAATTTATAGCGCATATTTTGTCTCGTTAAGGCATATTTTGATACATATTCAATTTTTTATGTCTATTTCGCAGCAAGTAAAAAAAATTATACCCAACGTGTTGCTTTACTTTCGACATTTAAATTTTACTCGAAACTTTATAATTTTATTTATGAACAAAAATTATGAAACAAATAATTATAAACGTTTTTGGCGATGTGTGTAATGCAGTGATAACCACTCCATAGGCTCGCGAGTCAGTCAATAATCGTATTTTTCACACAGACACGGTCGGCAATTCACATGTATACAACAACTTTTTTCGTTTCAAAACATTAGACTATCATGAGTCTCTGCGACCGCACACAAGTACATAATATCTTTGTGTGCGTGCGTTCAGGGCTTGGTTAGTTCGGGGCTTGGTTATCACTGGTGTAATGCATCAAAATCTGGACTATTCGTTTAGTATTGTAATCGACTAAGAATCATTTTTCAAAGGGATCTTACGATGTCCGTCCGTCCGTCTGGCTGGTTGCTGTTCATGTTAAACTTGTGCGCAAAGTACAAGTTGAAATCTTGTTATGATTCCACGTATATATTCCCCAATTAAAACTTCTTTCCAAGTTTACTGCAAATTAAATGCGCCCATCTAGAAACAGCTTTAACTTCCTTTTAAATTAATAAACAATTATGCGACCGTCCCTTATATCCCTTTAAGACAAACAAATCTCATATGGACGTAAATATCTAGATAATATTCGGCTCAAATAACTCTTATATGAATTTTAACATCTTAACATTATTTTTGTGAGCAGATGGCTGCATATTGTTTCAAAACATGGTGAATTCTTGAAAATTCGTCTGTAAATATTATGATGTTTGGGCTTTGCCAATTGTAATTTTAGGAAATTTTATAAAAGGGAACTGTTATTAAATTGTTGTATATTTTTTTTTTTCAACTTAGCAAATTTGAAGTTTTTAGGGCATATTTTAAACATTTTTCAGGGCATAGTTTCAAGTTTTTACTGAATATTTAATGCGCAAAAAATGAATTTTTTAGAGAATATTTCTGGTTTTTCTAATAATGATAATGAAATATCTGCAGCTGTAGCTGTTGTCTCAGACTATCCCAAGTTGTAGTTCTCTCTTTATTGGCTGGTTTCTATAAATTTATACCTTAAAATTCCTCAAAAAGCGGATGGTCTTGAAAGAGCTTAAGAATATCAACATCCCTGCGAGAAATTTGTATGAATTGTTTTTAAAACACTAAGCCCGTGACTTGTGAACACAATATTATAAAAAACGGAACAAATTGTGGTGGGTGAAAACAAGACATATTACTTACATGGCGATAATTTATTTAAAGTGTTGTTACTCCTGAGGAAAAGTAATTGATACAAAACTAGTCATTAGCCACTCTTTTGCGCCGGTAGTGTCTGATTCTTTATTCTATTACTTTATTTGAAAGGAATCTATCATATTAGCATGGTTCACACGGGACAATATCATCGACAGGAATTATAATAACCAAAATTGAAAGTGTCCATTTAGGTTAATTCAGTGACCTGTTAAAAGGAATGAAAAAGGTGCTAATTAACCCCCTCCCAGGATATCACCATGTTAAAGTGACAAGTCCCCTTCATAAATATAAATTGTTAGAACTAGAACTGTCACGTGACAAGTTTGATGTAAGTTTCCTTTCCCTAAGGGATACGATGGTCATTTTGTTGTGTTAAAATATTAATTTTATTTTATATTAACATTAGCTTCAGATTAGCTCTTGTATCAGCAGAATGGCTACAGACAGCGCAATATATTCATAGCGACAATAAAGTAATTTTTTTATTAAAATCTTTAAAGATTTTTGATCCATACCACACACCTAAAATCTAGATCAAATAATAAATTTCTTTATTTTCAATATGTCTTACTACAACCCCATTTTTTTTTTGTTAAAACAATTTCTTGCCTTAAGTTTTTTTTATTACTTAAACAATTTCCTTATATATTTTTTTCAGCTCAACTTTTGCTCTTTACGGTAACACCCCAATTTGTTAACGCCCACAAGTTAATTGCATTTTTTTTTGGACCTCTAAATTCATATTATTTGTTTTTGCTTTAAATATTTTGTTGTTTTTCTCTTGCGATCGTAAATAAAATCGATATGGTTACCCAAAAAGGGTCAGTATCATATGAAGAAAAAAATCAACATTTTGACGTTTACAAAGAGGACTGTATAAAGTCTGCAGACAAAAATGCACAATATTAAACCTACACGAAAAATTTGTTAACTACTACTACTACTTGTGTGTAGTAGAAGGCTGCTTTGCGACTCGTCGATGGCATTAAACATTTCCTGAACATCTGTGTAGAAAAAATTTGGTCTGTTTTTGGTATGTGTGTGGCAAACTGAGTTATGAAGGGCTAAGTAGAGGAGTTTTACGTTTCTTCTTCTTTTTTGTTGTTGTTGTTACTGTGCTGTTGCTCTTAAATGATGAGTTAATTATCCTTTCATCACATGCCGTTGTTAGCTGGCAGACAATTTACAATGTTGTTTGTTTTATTTTAAAGGTATTCCAGATCAATCAATAGAACAAATTTATTAAATTTATAGTCAAGAAGAAGGAACAAATAAAATATTGGGGTTTAGTTAATTTCGTATATCTTTATGTAGTTTTTTCATACCTACATCTTAGTTAAGCCTCAGATTTGAAGTCTATTTAATTCATAGTTTTTTAAAAAGTCAAAACTAAGCTACAGTGGCAGATCTAAATAAAGACAAAATTAAGTTCCTTATGTAAGTCTTTCTGTAGACAAAATCTAGATGATCATTTAGACTTTAATGTATGTCCTTTTGTGGCCCATTGTTAACTAAAACTGTTTAAATTTCTAAAGTTTATGCCCCGCTTAGACATTTAAAAGTCTGAGTTTGGCTTTAAAAGCTTCTTGAAGCTTAAGTCAGCGTTTAAAAAACTGCTGTCAAAGTACAAAAACTGCCATTTCTTCCACTTCTTCATTTGTCATTTCTCAGAAAAAAAACTATTGTTTTTACTTCTGATTCATTTCATATAAACAGTCGCTGTGAAACCAACCCAAAAAGCGAAAAGTTTTACCCAAATTTGTTCGATAGTTTTTGGTTTCGAATGCAGTTTTTTAAACCCTGGTTTTGCTTATTCAGCTTATTTTTCCTGAATTTCCTTTAAAAACCCATTTTAATAGGTGATTTTTTAAGAGCTTTAAGAAAGTAAAAAAAGACATAAAATTAAAAAAAAGTCATGAAATCTTTATTTGAATCGATAGTACGGTCCATGTAATTTATTGTTTGAAGATTATTTCATGCAAATGTTGACCGTGACTTCGCCTCAAATGGTCCATCCGCTCTTTCCAACATTTCAGCCGGTATCTCATGAATAAATGCTTCAATGTTGTTTTCCAATGCGTCAATTGAAGCGGGTATGTGTGTATAGACATTAGCTTTAACATAGCCCCACAAAAAATAGTCTAAAGGCGTTAACTCGCACGATCTAGGCGGCCAATTGACCGGTCCCGAGCATGAAATAAAATGTTCACCGAACTCGCTTCTCAATAAGTCCATTGTTAAGCATGCTGTGTGGCATTTGGCACCGTCTTGTTGAAACCACATGTCATGCAAGTCAAGCTCTTGCATTTTGGGCAAAAAAAAGTTGGATATCTTCTCACGGTAGCGCTCACCATTCACAGTTACTTTACGATTCGCATCATCTTTGAAGAAGTACGGTCCAATGATGCCACCAGCCCATAAACCGCAACAAGCTGTGACTTTTTCTGGATGCATTGTTAGCTCTTGCAATGCTTCTGGCTAATCTTCACTCTAAAATCGACAATTCTGCTTATTAGCTTACCGAATAGCCGCTTAAGTTGGTCGATTAAACTGACTATAAAATGGAAGAAGCGCGCCATGAACTTTCTTAACAGAGCACGCATTTTGATAATAAAATTCAATATTTTTCAAGCGTTGTTCGTTTGTAAGACGATTCATGGTTAAATTATAGACCAAACTGAAGATGTTTGACAGTGAAACAAAACACGAAACGTGCGTCAACTGTTTAAACCAGTGTTGCCAAAAAGATAAGAGCTAAAAAGTCACCCGATATTTTAAATTTTCATTAAAATTTAATTTTATTTCTAAGATTTTAATTCGTTTTTTTTTTTCTTTTAATTTTATTTTTAATTATTTTTCTTTTTCTTAATATATTTTAATTTCAATTTCATTTAGTTTTAGATCACGATTCTTATTTTTCGTTTTTTACATCTAAAAGCAATTGCAAATATAAATTTAAACAATTTTTTTTTGTCTATTTTCTAGAGCTGCTATTATGAGGTGTATAATTTTGCATGGTGTTTTGTTTTTTTTTTTATAGCTGTGTCTTCTCCTTTTGTGTACGGGTGTTAGTCAGTCTTTTAAAAAAAATTTCTGCTTTAAATTTAAAACAAATGAATACTACGTTCTTATATATTTAAACGTAGTTGCTATTAACAAAAATAAATTCGTGCTCATCTTTGCAAAAAACGAAAAAAAAATTTATTTATGAATAAAAACAAAATAGAAAACTTAAAACGTCATGATTTGCTTATTAAGTCTCATTGTTGGGTAAAATGTATTAACTAAAGATTTCGGAAAAGTTGTGAAGAATTGTTTGGAAAAGGGTTTTTGAATGTTGGTTTCTTAAGAGAATCAAAAATCAAACAATCAAAAAAAAAAAATTCAGTTTTAGGGTAATTTTTAAAGATTTAAAATTAGTTAAAAAATGGTTAAGACACATACTCGATTTCTTTATGAATCAGAAAGCACAAAACAAATTTCTATGTTAAGCCTGGTACTCTGTTAAACAACACTCATATGAAAAAAACTTGTGCGGAACTTGTCTATGAAATAATGTTGATAAAATTGTACTCTGTTAATTTTGTGAAAAAGTTAAGAAATGTTTCTGGAAAACACTGCATTTGAAAGAACTAACTAAAAATTTTCCGTATAAATAATAAATGTTTGTCAACATTTAAACAGAGTACTGGTCTTTAAAGTTTAAAAAAATTTTTTTTTAAGTATTTGGCTGAAGCAAAAATTATGCGAAAGGCTATTACAAGAACTTTATTATTGGATATTCGCCTTAAAGAATTACCTTCGAAAAATGTTTTAATAATGACAATTTTGTAAAACCTTCATCAAGCTCGTTACATTCTCTTTACAAAAAACCTTAAATTTGTCTATATCGCCAGTCTTTTTTCTTTAATACAATTTATCTCTTATTAAATCGGAGTAAAATATGACTAGTAAAATTTTCCTGACCGACAAAGAAATATATTCACTCCATTTAGTTCGAGGTTTTTCTTAAAATGTCCTAAATTAAACAAAAGACTTAAGACATATACTTGATTAAATGTAGAGGAAAAGTCTTATGGCCATTTTCTCAATCTATCGATAAACTGTATGTTACTTAATGTCAACATAAATTTATTGGACCGATTAACGATTTTGGGTTTCTCAATATACCGACAAAAAACATTGTTTTCAGCTGGCAACGCCACTCAAAATACATGTAAAAGTTGGGAGTCAGCTGATTGAATTTATCTGTACGGCAAATAAAAGGAAAATTAATAATTGGCAGATGAGTGCCAGTTAGCTTTGCGATAAAATCGAAGCAAATGAGACAATGAGAAAACCAAATTTCTTTAATATTCAGTTTTTCGTTGGGAAAAAAGATAATCGCTTAATGAGAAAATGGCCATTAGCATTTGAGTTAAAACACGTCAAACCATCACGTAAAAATGGAATTTTCGGCATCATCACCTCCGATTTCAATAAAATTCAACACAAACGTTGTATGTTATTGGACTTTAAAAAAACATAAATTTTCAGACCCCAGATTCTTTCGGCTTCCGAAAGATGTGAAAAAATTTAAAAAAAAAACATAAAAGTCTCTTTACAAAAGGGGATAGAACTTTTGAACTACGCAAGTTAATTTAGTTTTTATGGTATCGTTTTAAAGGTAAAACTGCACCCTTTAAAATTCTATGCATATTGTATTTTTTTAAGAAAAGATCAAAGTTCATTTTTTGGGGTCTTGAGTTCAAAGGTCCATATCTGGAAAAGCATATTTTTTAAAATTCTTAAAAAAATATATGTCAAGTATTAAACCCTCTTCTACATTTGCAGAAAATTTAAAGGTGGAGACTCGATTGGTGTCAGAGTTATCGACCAGAATGTGATTCTAAGTATGTTTTGTGTTCAAAAATCCCTTGATGTGAAAAAATTTAAAAAAACTTAAAAGTCTCTTTACAAAAGGGGATAGAACTTTTGAACTACGCAAGTTAATTTAGTTTTTATGGTATCGTTTTAAAGGTAAAACTGCACCCTTTAAAATTCTATGCATATTGTATTTTTTTAAGAAAATATCAAAGGTCATTTTTTGGGGTCTTGAGTTCAAAAGTCCATATCTGGAAAAGCATATTTTTTAAAATTCTTAAAAAAATGAATGTCAAGTATTAGACCCTCTTTTACATTTGCAGAAAATTTAAAGGTGGAGACTCGATTGGTGTCAGAGTTATCGACCAGAATGTGATTCTAAGTATGTTTTGTGTTCAAAAATCCCTTGTTGTTGTTGTATATCTGGAGAACGGCAAGAGCCAAAGTTTCCAAATTAGGTACACACATTAAGGTTATCAATACACACGATCCCACAAAATGTGGACGGGATTGGAGATGTGGGCGTGGTACCTCCCGTACAAAAAATATCAAAAATTTTATAAAAACCTGCATTTTTGGACTGTCATATGACCTATGGTCACGCCTTATATATCAAAATTTCGGAAATCTTTACTAAAAATATTTTCTGAAAAACTCGGAAAAATCGGTTTAGATTCAGAAATTATTAAAAAAAAAAATTATATTTTGGTCATAACTTTTTTGAATCTGTATCGATTTTTCCGATTTTTTCAGAGAATATTTTCTAGTAAAGATTTCCGATCTGATAACTTTTAATAGCACAGAATGTTTTTTAACCACAGAATGCATAATTGGGTACAAATGTGCCCACTTGCGATTTGAAAGTTTTTACGGTCAACATAATTCTACATCAGACAATAAATACGATTACCTATGGCACGTTTTTGTACCAAGTTTACTCTTAATGATAATACGCATTCATAGAGACGTCGTAAAGAAGCAGTCATTGTTGCTGTAGAGCGTAGTGTTGAGAAAGACCCGAATCAGGACGTCCGCTATCGTGCACAGGAATTGGATATGTGTCTATCCACTTAATGGAAAATTTTGCGGATAGATCCTGGCTGGCGTGCTTAAAAAATCCAACTCGTGCAGCAATTGAAGCCGCACGACCGCCTAAAAAGGCGTAGATTCGGTGAATGGGCTCAAAATTTAAGATTGACGTTGATACCGATTTTTCCGATTAAAGCGAATTTTGTTAAGCAATGAAGCTCACTTTTGCTTGAATGGATACGTCAATAAGCAAAACTGACGTATTTGGAGCGATAATAATCCTCAAGTGTATGTTAAGACAGAGTTATATCCAGTAAAACTGACTGTTTGGTGTGCTTTATGGGCTGGTGGAATCATTGGTCCGTACTTATTTAAAAACGATGCTGGTCAGAACGTTAGATTCAATGGTGATCGCTAGAGAGCCATGAACACTGACATAAACGTTCATCAATTGAACAACCATTATGTGCATGAGATGTGGGTTCAAGAAGACGGAGCAACATGTTACACAGCTCTTGCCACAATTGATTTATTGAAGGCAACGAATAGTTTCACGTTTCGGACCTGTGAATTGGCCTCCAAAATCGTGCGATTTAACGCCGCTAGACTTTCTGTGGGGATATGTAAAGTCGATAGTCTACGCCGATAAGCCCGAAACAATTGAGCACGTGGAGGTCAACATTTGCATCGTTATTGCCGATATACGGCAACAAATGTTGGAAAAACTCCACGTACCAATAGATTAGGCCGTGGCGGTCATATGCCAGAAGTCTTATTTAAATAATAATGCCAGAAAGTTACCTTTTGAGTAGAGTAAATTTCAGGTCAATTAAAACAATTCATCTTTGTTTTATTCCATTTCATTTTTATTCCTGTCAAAGTCAAAAATGTACAATCAAAAAAATAAAATAAAAGGCATAATGTTGATTTTGATTTAGAGCAGACAGTTTCTTTAAAGGCTGTGGAATCGCTTAAAAATAGCTCTAACTTTGACTCGGACCCCAACAGCTGAAATTTGTTAAGTTCGACTCCCTCTGTGACTCCGACTCCTTCTCTAACCTTGATGCTAAATGTTTATAAGGCTGGTCCTTTTTTGACTTTAAACTCTCTTTTGATGCACTACCATTTAAATGGTTAAATATAGCAAGAAAATGATTCTTTACAAATTACAAATTGGTATTTTAATTCTAACACGTGCCGCACTCCGACCTCGGTACAAAAACCACACCTCCGACTGTACAGCTCTAACCCCACAGCCCTGGTTGCTTACAGTTTACAACTCCACTCCGTTGGGTTGTAATTAAGACAACTGGCTGTGATAAGTTGTAATGTTTTTTATGTTTTTGTTCGCCGCAATATAGCAAAGTTGTAAACTCAACTCAGTAAACCGTAATAGGGGCCTAAGTATTTCCAATCCTTCTCAAATTTGTAACGCTTTTTTCTTAAGTCTTTTGTTTTTTGCTCTAAAACAACTCTGTCAGTTTCTTTCAAAATGGCTTTAGTACATTTAACCAAAAAACCTTTTGATTTTATTACCTTAGAACACCTGTTTAACAGCTGCAAATGTATTGCAGAAAAAAAATCTTAAAACAGCAAACAGGAGAAAAAAAGCTTCAAATGTGTCAAATAAAACGACAGCTAAACAGTTAAAAACTACGGCTTAAAAAAATTAAAATAAAAAAACAAAGCAGATGAACAGACAAACGTACATTTCATAACGACAACAAGTACGTGTTTTAAAGCATTTTAGATGAGAACTTTGAAAAAAAAACAACTTAAAACGTTTATAGCATCATCTTTAGATACCTCCACCTTCCTTCTTAAAACCTCCACTAAATCAGCCTCTAACTTCAAATCATCTTAAGCCAACAAATGAATAAACGACCTTAAACATTAGTCATGGTTTGGAAAAAATGGTTTGAAAAATTTTTTAATTTAATAACAAAAAGAAAAAAAAAAAATGTTAAACTGAATTTATGTAAATAAAAAAAAGAGGGAAGACGTTTTTGTTGAATGATTCCATGGAGCCGCCACATAGTCTTGCTAGGACTGTAGTAACACAATTTATGAAAGAAAAAAAAACTTTAATTCTATTCATACTTTTGTAAAAATACCATTAGGTCAAGTTTAAATTTGTCTTAGTTATTCATTTGCTAAGAATGTTTTTTTTTCTTCATAATTTTTTTTTGTTTTTCATTATAATTATATGCATATAAATAATATTATTGATAACTTATTTTTTATTTCCAATAACTTGGAGATTTTTTGTTAAATATAAAAATGATTTATTTGTTTATCGAGAAAAGCGTACCTCACGCCTTTTTCTGTTAACATTTTTTTTTTTAAACAGATAATTTAAAACCTTTTTTTTCTTGTTTATTTAAACAAATTTTTTATTTGTTTGCTGTTTTGCTTTAAATCATGTTTTAACAATATTTATTGTTTTATTTAGTTAGTGATTATTTTAGTGTTGGTGTAGAAATATTAAGCAAAAAAAAAAAAAAAAAAAAAAAAAAAAAAGAATCATTAACAATGTCACTGTCAAAAAGTACAATGGGAAAATACCACCTCTTGTCAGAATGGTGTTGAAATCGTGTTTAAATATTGTTGTTGTTAAGATATCGACAAATAGGTGGCATAAATACCCTACAAATAAAATGAAATTATAAAATAATTTAAAAAAGCAACCATTATAAACAAAATTTTTACTTTTAGTCCAGAAGAATTATTTTTAAATCCTCTCTAGCTTTAATTGTTATTGTAGTTTTAGCTTTAAAGGAAGTTATTAACAAAGTATAGCCGCTGCTCAGACCATCAGCCGTGGCCCTGGAAAGTTTTAGCTTTAGCAGCTGATCTGTGTCTTGTTTTGTTTGTCAGATTAAAATGTAGGCTTTTTGGAGAGTCTAATTCAAACTTCTTCTTTAGATTTCTATAAGGTGACCTTCCATTTTAAATCAAAGATGCTCATAAAGTTACTCCTCGCTGTTAATCGCAAATCATTAGAGAATTTCAATAAAGCTAAAATCTAAAGTTTTATAGAGTCCTTTTTTTAACTTCAAATATGTTTTTGTTAAAATCTTTAACTAAAAAATAATTTTCCCACAAAAAAGTTATTTTTTTTTTTATTAAAAAATCACTTATTTTACTAAAAAGTCCATGTTTTCATCAAAAAGGCCCGTTTTCATCAAAAAGCCCCTTTTTAATCACGAAGGCTCTTTTTTACTAAAATGTCAATTTTTCCATCAAAGAGGTCAATTTTTACTAAAAAGTCCCTTTTTTCTATCAAATAGGTCCTTTTTGATGATAAAAAGTCATTTTTTTCATCTAGGAAACAGTCCTTTTATTCTTAAAAATCACTTGTTTTCTAAAAAGTCCCTTTTTTAGGAAATAGTCCATTTTTTTCTAAGAACTCTTTTTTTTTCCAAAGTCACTTTTTTTACTAAAAATTAATTTTTTTATTAAAATGTTAATTTTTGTTGGGGACTGTCCGGGCAACCAGTTGGTCATTGATCAATTCGTTGACCTTCCAATGACTTACTGTAAGTCACTTATCAAGCGCGAGTCCTATAGAGTTGAGAAATATGGGATGGTTTTGCGAATCCACTTGCACAATTTTCAGCGCACTATGGCCTGGCTATGATGAATAAAGCACTAGCTCTCTACTAAGGTTCAATAGGGACTAGCTTAGATCAGTGATTTCAGTTGTGAGTGGGCATTGGCCTGTGGCGACTCATGCGAGGAGAATGGGTCTGGATGTCAATGATTCTGCAGAAGTTGTCATGATGAGAAGGAAGACAAAATTATGTTTCATCTTCTATATCAATTTCTTCGAATTCGGGGCATTAGGGAAAATTAATTGGGAAAACCAGTGTTTGCCTGCTTGGAGGCTCCATCTAAGATAATATCGCTTCTTCTCTTCATTAGGAAGACGAATTGGTTGAACTCTGCAGTAACGCCTTCTGAGGAACTGCTTTGTAGGATGGGCATTGACGATGGGTATCCCAAAGGGACAACTGAAGGACCCAAGTCTCTTGATGGCTTCCGAAGAAACCTACCCAAACCTCATTTTTTTTTGCTAAAAAGTCACTTTTTTTTATAAAAAGTCACATATTAACTAAAAAGACAAATTTTTTCCTAAAAAGTCACTTTTTTTTTTTTACTAAAAAGGTACTTATTTTAATTTAAACGTAACTTTTCACTCAAAAGTCACTGTTTTTTTTTTACTAAAAAGAATTTTTTTTTTTGTTTTTACTTAAAAGTCACTATTTTTTTTTACTAAAACGTCCCTTTTTCATTCAAAAGTTACTTTTTCACTCCAAAGCTACTTTTTCACTCAAAAGTCACTTTTTCACTCAAAAGTCACTTTTTCACTTAAAAGTCACTTTTTCACTTAAAAGTCACTTTTTCACTCAAAAGTCACTTTTTCACTCAAAAGTCACTTTTTCACTCATGTCACTTTTTCACTCAAAAGTCACTTTTTCACTCAAAAGTCACTTTTTCACTCAAAAGCCACTTTTTCTCTCATAAGTCACTTTTTCACTCAAAAGTCATCTTTTCACTCGACGTCACTTTTGCTTTTACTAAAAAGTAAATTTTTCACCAAAAAGTCACTCGTTACCAGAGTGTCACACTGCCACTTCTTCATTTTTCATTGGACAAAAAAAATCTTTTGCTTTTACTTCTGATTCATCAAATGTAAACAGTCGCTTTTTTTTTGTTCGACAGTTATTGGTTTCGACTGCAGTTTTTTAACCCTGCTTGTCAATAAAACGTATTTTTTGCCTAAAATACAATTTTTCCCAAAATAGCTAGATTTTCACAATAAAATTAATTTTTTATAAATATATTCAGAGTTTGTAAAAAAAATTTATAATTTATAAACGTATTTTTTTTTTTAACTTTATTTACATATTCCTTATTGCCGGTTGTTTTGGTTTTTAAAATAAGTTATGGTTTTGTTACTGTTTTGAAGAAATGATTCATATTTGTTACTTTAAGAACATTTATGAACTGCAGACGGCATGACTGACATTGTTTCTTAGAGGTTCCACAATGTCACAGTCATGTAAAAAAAATTGTTGTTAGGAATTTGATATCAATTGTTTTTAAAAATATAATTTGCTTTAGTCACATACATACTTTAACCCTCATGTGCGAGGCAAAAAACACCTTATATTGTGCGACAAAGTACCCGGGTACCGATATACATACATATGTTTATAGTTCAAACTTTGTAAACTATTAATGGGCTTGGTTACCATTCACACTGATTGATAACATTTAAATTAATCAGGCATGGGAGTTTTACACTGAAATGACATGGTCAAAATTATTAATTAATAATCAATAATCAATTATAATTGATAAGCAGTTTTAATTAAAGTAGTTTAGAAAAATGTAAAAATAAATATTAAAATACATCGAAAATGTATTAATCATTAAGAAGAATTAAATTTGTGACGTTATTACCACATTCTTAAAAGATTTTTACAAATTCACCAAGCAAATCGAATATTTCCATGCCTGCCATAAATTCAGCACTTTTGAAAACATATAAAAATCAATCGTTAAAGAGACAACACTTTCGTTTGAAAATTGCCAAAAACAAAAATATAATATTTTATAATTAGACGATTATACAACGAATACGACAATACTACAAGCATGTGAATTGGACAAATATATATTTGTTATTGTAGTTACAATGATAAAATCTTATTTAATAGTTTATTTACTAATTTCAAGTAGTCAAACTAATAAAAACCAAAAGTAAATTAATACCTACACAAAAACTTTAAAACTGAACGGTAGCCAAAGATTAAAATAATAAAATTAAACAAAAAATAAAATAACATAAAATAAAATCAAGCCTTGACTTCACACAGTGATTAAAAAAACCTTAAACTACACTATTTTAAATAGTTTTTATTGTATTTGAATTAAAAAAATATAAGTTGGCCTTTCTTTCTTATTAAACAATGCTGTGCTATTGAAAGCTTCAGTTTAAAAATAAATAAACTTATCTAAAATTTTAGTACCAAATAGTTAATTCCCATATACTCGTTAGAACTAATAACTAAAGCTTATTTAAATAAAATTTCAAAATGTATCTAAAAACAGTCACAAGTAAACAAATAATAAAATTAACTATAAAAGCAACACATTTAGATCACACAAAGCAAATAATTATGGGAACCAAATTGTCCAGTGACATCACATCAAACACTTTCAAATGAAAGTATTCAAAGATGACCAATAAAGTGGTGTTGTTTATTAAGGCAGAGGTTCCTAAAGTGTGACTTTTTGTTAAACAATTTGACTACTAAGTAAGAATAATAATAGGAATTTTAATGAAATTTCTCAACGAAATAAGATTTAAAAAAAAATTATTTCAACTAAAGAGGGACTTGGTTTGAGATTTGACTAATTAGTAAAAAAAAATTGTATAGCTGCATTAAAATTTAAAATGATAATACAAAACAGTAATATTGTTCGAACAAAATTGATGTTTGGCTATTGACTGCCAGCCGTCCTTAATGGCGGTAAGTGCTAAACGGCAGATATTTCTAAGCAGATTGTGTGATAACAATCGAAACATCTCGAAGCAAACTGCCCGTGAAAACCTGGGTTCAATTCCCCGGTAAGTCAAGCATGAAAAAAAATTATCAACAAATTTTTATTCATTTTATGTTTTATAATTCCTTTCTCCATAAAAATAATTTAATGAAAGTTCCATTTAATGAACTTTAGCCTGATTAACATATGAAATTTTGGTTTAAAAACCATACACAGTTCAATAAAATGACCACAATACTAATTATTCATAACCAGGCAAACGACAAATATGCAATAGCTCAGTGATTTTGGTTGTGACTATGCATTGGCCTGTATGAACTCATGCGAAGAGAATGGGTCTGGAAGTCAATGACTACTGCAGAAGTTCTCATGATGAGAAGGAAGGGGAAACTGTGTTTAATTTTCTATATCAATTTCCTGGAATTCGGGGCATTAGGGAAAAATACTTGAGAAAACCAGTGTTTTCCTGCTTGGAGGTTCTATCTAAGATAATATCGCTTCTTCTTTTCATTAGGAAGACGAATTGGTTGAATATTGCAGTAACGCCTTCGGAGAAAGTGCTCTGTAGGCTGAGCATTGACGATTCGTATCCCAAAGGGACAACTGAAGGACCCAAGTCTCTTGATGACCTCCGAAGGAACCTACCCAAACCTCACTTTTTTTTTTTTTTTTTTTTTACTAAAAAGTCACTATTTTTTTTAATAAAAAGTCACTTATTTTTACTAAAACGTCACTTTTCACTCAAAAGTCACTGTTTTTTTTTTACTAAAAATTATTATTATTTTTTTTTTTTTTTTTTTTTTTGTAAAAAGTCACTTTTTTACATAAACGTCCCTTTTTCACTCAAAAGTTATTTTTTCACTCAAAAGACCCTTTTGCACTCAAAATTTACTTTTTCACTCAAAAGTCACCTCTTCACTCAGAAGTAACTTTTTCACTTGACGTCACTTTTTCACTTGACACCACTTTTTCACTCAAAAGTCGCCTTTTCACTCAAAAGTCACTTTTGTTTTTACTAAAAAGTAAATTTTCCACCACAAAGTCACTCGTCACTCGTGTCACTCTGCCACTTCTTTATTTTTCATTCGACAAACAAAAAACTTTTGCTTTGTCTGGGTTCACACTATGAAAGTTTTCTTTCAGAAAGTCTTAGTTTGTTAAAGAGAGGGGAGAGGAAAGTGGCATATTCTCTTCCCCTCTCACCAATAAACTGATACTTTCTGAAAGAAAACTTTCATAGTGCAAACCCAGACTTTTACTTCTGATTCATCAAATGTAAACAGTCGCTCCTTTTTTTTTTTGTTCGACAGTTTTTGGTTTCGACTGCAGTTTTTTAACCCTGCTTTTCAATAAAATGTATTTTTTGCCTAAAATAAAATTTTTCCCAAAATAGCTGGATTTTCCCAATAATTAATTTTTTATAAATATATTTAGAGTTAATAAAAAAAAAAATGGATAAGTTATAAAACTAAATTTTTTTTTTTACTTTATTTATTCCTTATTGCCGGTTGTTTTGTTGGTTAAAATAAGTCATGGTTTTGTTAATGTTTTAAAGAAATGATTCATATTTGTTACTTTAAGAACATTTATGAACAACAGACGGCATGACTGACATTGTCTCTTAGAGTTCCCACAATGTCAAAGTCATATAATAAAAAAATTGTTGTTTGGAATTTAATATCAATTGTTTTTTAAAATATAGTTTGCTTTATTGCCATACATACTTTAACCCTCATGTGCGAGGCATAAAACACCTTATATTGTGCGGCAAAGTACCCGGGTACCAATAGACATATATGAAAGATAAGTAGAAAACAAGCCTTTTCGGACTAGTAATATACTAATAATTCATAACCAGGCAAACCACAAATATGCAATTGCATGTTTTTTCTTGTGCTACCAATAAATGCAGAAATAATATATCTATCCGTTTTAGAGCTTATTATGAATTTTGGCATCGAATTGTTAGTGCATATTTTGGCATATTTTTGCATAATTTAGTTAAAAGACCCTTTTTGCAGTATTTTTTTAGTTTTTAGCTTATATTTTGCCTTTTTGAGGCATATTTTGATACATATTCGATTTTTTTTAGATGCCTTTTGTAAGCTTTCGCAGCAAATAAAATTTCCATTCTGGTAAACAGATGGCTTTTCTGTTTAAAAATCTATCTGTAAACCCAACGTGTTGCTTTTATTCAGCCCTCCACGTTTAATTTTTACTCTAGAATGAAGACAAAGCAGGTTGTCATTAAAGATAAAGTTATTTTACACTTTCAAATTTTACATAAAAGTAAAAATTAAGGAATCAGCAATTAGAAACATACGTTTTTGGATGTGTGTGAAGTTAAATTTTATAACCCCAGACACGTTCTGTTATGTTTACAGAGCAATGTTAACCACTTAACAGACCTAATGTTAACGCTGTAGTAATGGAAAAGTCCAGATTTCTGGAAAAGGAGTCAACATGGGCGAAAAAAAAATGATTAGGATTTGTGAACAATACTATTTATTCTCCATTGTTTTCCATCCCCAGAATCTTTAGCAGAGCAATGTGTGCAATAGATAGAAATTGAACCAATCTTTAAGTACACCGATTAACTGAGAATCACTTTTAAAAGTGATTTAACGATGCCCATCCGTCCGTCTGGCTGGTTGTCTGTCCATGTTTACCTTGTGCGCAAAGTACAAGTTGCAATTTTCTGCATAATTTTATCAAATTTGGTAAACACATTTTAATTGTACCCAGGACGAAGTCTATGTAAATGGTGAGAAAGGGGGTTTAATTTATTAGACTCTTTGTGTACGTAAGCCATCTACTTATGCTGGCATTTAGATTAAATTCGCCCAAAAATATATATTACAGCATATTAAGGCCCCTATTACGGTCAACAGAGTTGAGTTGTAATAAATACAACTGGTTGTGATCAGTTGTAATTTTTGTTCACCGCAATTTAGCAAAGTTGTAAACCATAATACAAAAATAATAGGGGCCTACATTCTTTTCGAATTGGTCTCCTAGTGCTATGGTATGTAGGCTTTACCGATTATAATTTGAGTGTTGTTTTTTTTTTTAATGCAAATGTTGAATATTTTGTTTTGAAATGAACAATTTTGATTTTTTTGGGGCATATTTTTGACAATTTTGAGGGCATATTTTCCAATTTTTGCTGCACATTTAATGAGCATAAAACGCATTTTTTAGAGCATATTTCTGGTCTCCCTGTTCATAACTATTTTCAATGTGCCTTTTTAGTAAAAAAAAATTAATTTTTTGTAAAAATAATGTGTTTTCTTTGAAAAAAACCTGCATTTTTAGTAAAATAATCGTAATTTTTAAGTAAAAAAAAACGTGACTTTTTGGTAAAAAAAAAGTGTGCCGAATCTTTCATACCCTCCACCGACACTTCGAATGTTTTGGGGTAATATCTATATGATGTCTATTTATTATTAATTTATCTTAATAAAAACAGACAACTGCATTAAAATAGGTTGCGGCTTAGATCCATATTAAATTATTGACCGACAATCAGAAAGTTTAATGCTTTTCTTTTTAGCAATTTTAACTAGCTTGAGTAAACTATCGCGATTCGTAACAGTTTAAGCCGAATCTAAATGATTTTCAGGAGGGCAATTTATATTGAAGCAAAATTCTGCAGAGTGATTTTTGGTATTAGAAAACATAAATTTCAATACAGCGGTGCAATTAGTTTAAGCGTTTGCAGAGAACTTCAGAAGTTTGTTAAAATGGGATCTAAGGTAAATTATGGACCGTATCTCACGAAATAGCATAACATTTTTTCTGGTCATTTGAAGCTAAGCTGGAAGAAAGTTTACCGCAAAATCTATACCTGCTACGGTTTTAGGCGTATTTAATTATTTTACCAGAGTGGGCTTCGTATGGGGCCTAGGGTAAATTATGGACCAATCTTCATGAAATTTCACAGTATCATTTCTAGTCCTATACATATTTGATGTACACAATGTTGCTATGATAGCATTATTTCTTACGGTTTTAGGCAAAACAAACTCTTTTCCGGGAGTACGGCTTATATGGGGCCTGGGGTAAACTATTAACCGATCTTCACAGTCTAGTTTCTAGTGTTATAAAACGGTGGTGTACCAAATTTTGTTATGATAGCATTATTCATTATGGTTTTAGGCATACTAAACTGTTTTCCGGGAGTAGGGTTTATATGGGGCCTAGGGTAAATTATAATTAGATCTTCGCGAAATCTTACAGTCTAGTTTCTAGTCTGATAAAACTATGGTGTACCAAATTTTGTTATGAAATCATTATTTTTTACGGTTTTAGGCATACTTAACTGTTTTCCGGGAGTAGGGGCCTATGGTAAATTATGCACCGATCTTCACGAAATTGTTTAGTCTTATTTCTTGTCCTAGAAAACTGAGACGCACCAATTTCTATTATGATAGCATTGTTAATTACAGTTTTAAGCGTAGTAAACTGTTTTCCGGGAGTAGGGTTTATATGGGGCCTATGGTAAATTATGGACCGTTCTTAACGAAATTTTACATCGTTATTTGCAGTCGAATAAAACGAATTTTTGCAAGATCGTATAACATTTTGTTTATTATTCCACCATTTATGTTAGTTTTTGTAACAAAATTACCAATTTTTTTAGGTGGTGGTTCCATATTTTGATTCATAACTCTTATCCCACTGAACATACCGAGCCCTTTCCGCAATAAAATCTAAAGCGACAGAAACACAATTTTACTGAAGGAGGTTTTTTTTATTATCTTTCATAAAAATTGTGTGTGATGATTGGCGCTTAAGCTAAAATTGTTTTTGCTATGAAAGCGTAAAGGTTCCTTATGTGGCCATGAGATTTTAGGAAATCATGCGAGTGTTGCCAATAATTTTATTTATTAAAAAAAACGAAAATTTAAAATGATGTCGCTTAAGCTTTTTTTGCATTAAGGGCTTGCTGGATTTTAATCCGAAACTGCTTAGGAAAACTAGAAATAATTTGACACTAATATTGTTCATTTCTTTTGAGTCGTTCGAAAGTGCGAGTTATTTCAACAGACGGACAGACGGACAGACAGACGGACATGGCTAAATCGACTTAGAATTACTCAAGGACCCAGAATATATATTAACTTTATAGGGTCTGAGATGAATAATTAAAACAGTTTTACACGGAATGACAAACTTAGTGGTGGAGGGTATACAAAAGTGACTTTTTAGTAAAAAAAGTAACTTTTCAGTAAAAAAAAGTGACTTCTTAATAATAATAAAAAGTGACTTTTTGGTAAAAGAAAAAAACTTCGAGACATTTAAAAAAAAACGTGACTTTTAGGTAACAAATGTGACTTTTTAGTTACAAATAAAAACGGGTATTTTAATTTAAAAATATGTGTATTCTTACTGCCTGTTTAACGATTTCGAAAGTCAACGTTCGCATGGAAAATTATATTAACCGTACGATGCATACCCAACTTTTTCTACGAGAACACACACCCGGGATACGTTTGTACCTACTAGCTTATTTTGGCTTTTTCTTATGTTTAAATTGTCCAATTTAATTTTTTTTAAAGCGTAGATAAATATTTAAAAAATGAGTATTGTGGTTATTTTGTTGAACCATTTATGGAAAGGAATTTCACAACATGAAAATCAATTCAAATTGTTATTGACGAAAGTAGGAAAAAACAGAAGTAAAGGAAAAAACATGTAAAATCAATTAAAATGGATAATCATTCAGGAAAGCAAATTTCGATCTACCAAATGTTAAAATACAATTTGGTTTAAGGATTGATGTTTGACTAGTGACGTCAGCAGTCGTCGATGGCTGCGGGTGTAAGACGGCAAATCCATCTGAGGAGATCGAGTGGTTGCGATCGAGGCATGTCATGGTAACCTGCCGGCCAGGGTTCGAGCCCGGGCCACGTCAAGAATGAAAGATTATCAATAACAATTTGAATTGATTTTCATGTTGTGAAATTCCTTTCTTCATAAAAATAATTTAATAAAAATTAAATTTCATGAACTTAAGCCTAATTAAAAATATTAAAAATTTGGATTAAAAACCATAAATGGTTCAACAAAATAACCACAATACTAATTATTGTTAAAGCTAGGGCACGGGCTCTATGTGTACATTTGTCCTTCAAGTTGTGCTGAAAAAGGTCAACAGAAAAGAGAAAGACAAAGTGAAAAAACAAAAAAATGTACTTGGACTTCAAGAAAAATTCTTGACGAAAGTACGAAAAAACAGAAGTAAAGGAAAAAACATGTAAAATCAATTAAAATGGATAATCATTCAGGAAAGCAAATTTCGATCTACCAAATGTTAAAATACAATTTGGTTTAAGGATTGATGTTTGACTAGTGACGTCAGCAGTCGTCGATGGCTGCGGGTGTAAGACGGCAAATCCATCTGAGGAAATCGAGTGGTTGCGATCGAGGCATGTCATGGTAACCTGCCGGCCAGGGTTCGAGCCCGGGCCACGTCAAGAATGAAAGATTATCAATAACAATTTGAATTGATTTTCATGTTGTGAAATTCCTTTCTTCATAAAAATATTTAAAAAATGTTTTAGTTTTGTTTCATGCAAATATTCTACATGGTTCAAAAGATATAAGCAAAAGAGTGCATGCAGGCAACTATTATGCAAGTGATAAACGAGTGTTTGTAGTATTTGGATATTCTAACGGTTGCTTTTTGATGTTGTTGTGCATTCGCCATTATTCAGCTGATCACCAATACCGAGTGCACAATATGTAATAATAGTTCATAATTTTCATTTTTCAAATAAAATAATATAATTTAAAGACACTATAAAATGGTTTGTTGCCTTTTATTTTGATATAAACTGGTGTGGCACAAACGTATCCCGGGTGTGTGTTTACGTAGGTGTTGACTTTGGAAGCTCGTAGCTCCTGAACCACTGATCCGAATTGCATCAAATAACCTCTAAAAATTACTTATGTTTCCTTGATCTGAAATCTGTATTTCTTAAGTTAAGCCGTTCCTGAGTTACAGCACTGCAAAGTTGCAAATGGATACATTTGTACCCGGGTGTGTGTTCTAGGGTTAAAAACAAAAACAAAATTCTAAAATTTGTTAACGTTCGAAATCGATAAACAGGCTGTTAGAAAAAAGTGATTTTTTAGTAAACAAAGAGACTTTGTAGTATAAAAAATTTTGACTTTTTTGTAAAAGAAAATCCGTTTTTTTTTTTTTTTTTTTTTTTTTTTGAGAAAACGTGACTTTTTAGTAAAAGAAACGTGACTTTTTAGTAAAAAAAAGGAAAAAAGTAATATTTGTGAAAAAATATTTTTAATTTTCCATTAGAAAATATGACTTTTTGGGAATCACTGCTTTCAGAAAAAGTTTTCTATAGTTAAGTTATCTTAAACAAAGTCTCATTCATACTCAGAAACGAACACTAAAATTTAGTAATTGTATCGATTTCTTTTACGATTGTTATTGTTGTTTGTTTAGATCATTAACACTGACTTCATTTACGGCCTGTTATAATTTTCAAACACTTAATATTATAACAAATGGACCATAAATACCGTCAGAAATAGTACATGAGATTATTTTTTTCATCCAGCTACTTTTATTTGGAGAATAAAGCAAAGTCTTTTTTATAGGTTTTTTAACCTCTTTATATATTTAGACTGACTGAGCTTGAAGTCGATGGAGTACATTAAGATTTGACTAAACAAAGCTTTGATTTATTTTTGATGTTTTGAAAGATTTTAAGAAGATTTTTGGCTTTGAGTTTTTTTCAAACTACCGCCAAAGCTTGAAATTGTATTATGTTATTGTTAATTTGTGGACTTTTGTGTCAGTGTATTTTTTTGTATGGAATTTCGAAAACTTATGCATAAATATTTATAACCATGAAATTCATAACATTTTGTTAATAAGTAAATAAAAGTATTAATTAGTATCGGAATAAAAAGTAAATAGACGATATAATAGGAAATAAAGGAGCAAATACGGCTACGAAAGGCGCTATATGAGTTTAAGATATAGGAAAAATAACTTGTAATACAGAAGATTCCGCTTTATTCATATAACCACGTCTGCTGGCACAAATTTAGCCAATTCTCTTTAGTATTTTGTATTTCAAAATTTCCTTGATTAATAATATTAATTTTGCATTTCTTCATTTATATAAATTTTTCTATCTTTTTAAAATGCCCACTGTAGAGTACATTTAACCCAAAAAAGTTTTGCTTTATAAAAACGTGTTAAAACTTTTCTTTTGTATTTGTTTTTTTTTTTTCTTTAAAAAAAAGTTCAAAATTTAGCAGGTCATAAATTTGAACAATTTAATTTTTCACAGCCATTTAAAATTAAGCAGCAATTTTGTTTAAAACATTTTTTTTATGTATTTTTTTCAGGTTTGATGTTACAAATACAGCATAATTAAGGTGAGAAATTGATTTTTGTAAGCTTGGTTAATTTACACCGAATAATAAATGAAATGAATCATTTAAATAACGTCTGATAGACTCAATAAAGTTTCTTACAAGATAAAAGAGGTGTTAAAAATAGAAAATAATCTTAATACAAATATATTTATTTAAGTAATTGTATTAAAACTCGAAAACCCAGAATGTGGGAAAAAATTTTTTTTGATCAATATAAAATTTTGCATAAATGAAATAATACGCCATTGACAACAGTTGCATCACATGCAGACTTCTTCAATTACACACAAAGTTGTCAATGGAGAACATTCAATGCTATACAAAGCTTATACCAAAAAGCTTATTGCTGTATCGTTTATAAAGCGCTAGAGATGATATGTGCTGTTTTTGAAGTGTCAATTATGTAACATGGGGTCTTCACCTTACAATTTTTGTTAAATGTCAAAGTCTATATAAAAAAACTTCTAATATTTTTGTCAGCGTTTTTTTATATGAAGTTTGATGTTTATTATGACAAAAAATTGTCAGGTGAAGACCCCATGTAACAAGATAAACACCGCCCAGGTCAACCATAAAATTTCGAAAATTATGATTTAAAGCCTTTTCTCCATGCAGATATTTTTTAAACTCAAGAAAAACTTGTCAAATTATTGAGAGCAGCTCAAGCAACCATTTCGCAACGTTTGCAGGCAGCAAGATTTATCCAAATGTAGGGAAAATGAAGCTGGAGGGCGATTTTGCAAAACCCATATGCTGCTTGAAACTATATCCGGTGTTGGATAGACTTTACCCTTCACCGAGGAGGAAAACATGTGCAATTGCAAGAAAGATTAAGGTCTTGCTGCTTAACGCATTGTATTGATGTTAAGAGCACTGTAAGATTAGGCCTCAAGGCTGGAACGTATCCACAGACTGCCATGTAAAAAGAACGAAATATAAGTTCCCATAGTTCCTATAAGGAACATAGGGCCATAACAAAATTATTCCATTCAGATTTGTTTGATGCAAGTGTTTTTATTTGGTTCCAGCTCTTGTCTTGTTTAGCCACTTCAATTTCGACTTAACGGCGCCAGGTGTGTGATGGTCTTCCTTTTCTGCGACTTCCTTGCGAATTCCATTAAATAGTTTGTCTTGTGATATCGTCAGCGGGCTTTCGTAGTGTATGCCCTAGTCAGCGCCATTTCCTTTTCCGGATCTCGACATTTACGGGGATTTGCAAGGTTTGAACCGATAGCCTTTCATTGGATATCGTAACTGGCCAAAATATTTTTAAAATTCTGCGCAGGCAACGATTTATGAAAACTTGTAGCGAGATGACATCTTTTTGCGCTGCATTCCACGATTCACATCCATAGAGAAGATATGATTTTATGCAGGAGTTAAATAAGTTTATCTTGTTCTTTTCGAGATATGTACTGATCTCCATATGGGGCTTAGAATGCCAAAGGAGTGCTAACCAGTTTTTATTCGGTTTCTTACGTCGTCTCCAGAACCATCTGTTATAGTCAGGAGACTTCCGAGATAGCAGAACGTTGATACATCTTCAAGATTATTTTCTTCTATTACGAATGCTCTGTTGTTAGAAGCATTAATTCTCATTGCCTTAGGTTTGTCAATATTTATTTTCATACCAGCCTTAGCTGCTTCTGTTTGCACTGCATTGATCTAAGCCTGCATGTCATTAAAGTTGTGGGATAGTAGACATATGTCGTTATTCCCCTCTATTCGCATTATGTTGTCCAGGACGATATTAAAAAAGGGCCGACAGAACACATCCTTGTCTCAGTCCAGTTTTAATTGGGAATGATTCACTAATACAGCCATCATGAAGAATTCGGCAGTCTGCGTTGTTATATAGGGCTTTAACGATATCAATTATTTCTGTTGGGGTACCTTTGCATGCTAACGTACTCCATATGGCTGAATCGGAGAGCGTATCGAATGCTTTCTCAAAATCGATGAATATCAAGTAGAGCGGCGGCCTCCACTCAACAGATTGCTCAATTATAATCCGAAAGCTGTTGACATGGTCAATGCAGGATTTGTGGGGGCGGAAGCCAGCCTGCTCATTGCGGAGAAGCGGATAGAATGCGACTGATAGCCTTTTGTGGATAACTTGAGAGATTATTTTGTTTGCAATGTTGATAAGGGTTATGTCACGCCAATTCTTGCATTGATGTAAGTCTCCTTTTTTTGGTATATTAATTATAAGGCCTTCTTTTAAGACAGCGCACAGTGAGTTTGTTACCCAAAGATTTTTTATAATGTAATGGATAAACTTGGCGCTGATTTCAGGAGATGCCTTCAATAGTTTTGGGGATAAATTGTCGGGTCAAGGAGCTTTGTTATTTTTCAGGGACACTATTACATCCATTATTTCGGGAGCTTATGGGCAGTCCGTGGGTATATCATCCCGAGCATTGTGTTCAATGCAATCACTTGGGTTTTGACCAACGTTCGATGACTTCGCCAACATAAAGGTCCTGCTATGAAATTTTTGTCACAGAGAGTCATCTCCCTATAATAAATAAAACAATGAATGCTTGACTACAAATCTTTGAATTTGTGTATTTAATTTAAATTTCGCCAGGTTTGCTAATTTATTTTTAACAAAGACTTTTAGAAAGTTGTATAAAATTATCATAACGAGCCTAGAATATCTAGTACACATATTTGTTAAATCTAAAAAAGTCAATTAAGAAAATGGTTACAGTTTTGTTTCTTCTTGAACAACTGCATAAAAGAGCATATCTTCAGATCATATCTTCTTCTTGATCATCCATTAAACTTTCTTCGGCATCAGTTGCTTCTTCTAAAGCAGCCTCATCTTGGTCTTCTTCAAGGAATAAATAATATTTTAGGCTATCGACAGTAGCCCAATCCTGAGTAGGCCTAAGTGAACTCTTACATTTGTCAGTGTGTTTAAATGATTTACATAGGATTCCCCTTTTACGCCAATTTCAACATTTTTATATATTCGCAAAAATAAACTCAATTAAAGTACGTTTATTGCGATTGTGAAGTCCCTGCCAAGTTTGGCAGTACGATGACTTTTGAAAATTTAAATCTAACTTACAGTTATTTCAAATGATACTTCTAAATAAGGGAGATAATTTTGCAGGAGTTTTAAATATTAAACCCTTAAGTGGATACCTGGTCTTAGCCAGGCTTTTTTGAGATTTCTTTTAATATTTTATCTAGAAGGAATCAACAGCCACTTCTGATTTTTTACGAATTCCTTTATAAAGGAGTTTTGAGCGGAAAAATTGGAGAAGTTGCCTTTTTGTATCTGCGATCATAGCAATGTTTCACAACACATTTTAATTCATAATTGTGCCATCAGGACCTGGCTACGACCTGCACTTTTAAATGAGGAGCCGCAGAACAAAACGTACGTTTTATTATTTTTTAAATTTTTGGATAACTGAGATTTATTCATTTCGCTGCCTCAAAAAAACTGCATGATCCTGGAAGTACATAGTAACAAGTTTTTTTATGAACATTAAGTGCGATGTACTTTAGCCTGATTTAAAAATCAAAAATTTTAGAAAAAATTTCAAAAATTTAATATTAATCAACAAAATATTTGTTTATTCGAAAAATCTATAAATTTCATTAATATTTAAATATTTTTTGAGGTATATGGGCAGCGTTCTAAATTTTAAGTCATATTTTTGAGCATTGCTGGCCACTATGTCACCACTTTCATAAACAATGTTGGTCTCCAAAGCATAAGACAGTAAACTAACGCCGTCCATCAGGAAGCAATCGAGAGGTGACAAATCGCACGACCTGCAAGGACAATTGACAGGTACATTTTCCGAAATTAAATTATTGCCAAATTTTGATTTCAAAGAACCGATGCTTACTGTCGCCGTACAAAGAAAAAATTTTCTGAAATTGTTCACTAATTAAAGAGTTAATCAAAAATAAAATCAGTTTTAATTAAAAATTTAAACAAGTGAATTAAACGTTTAATCGAGTAAATTAAAAGTTTAATCAATTTAATTAAACGTTTAATTGATGCTATTAATTTGTTTACTGGTGCTAATTTAATTAATTTTTTAATTAATATCACAAATTTTTTAATTGAAATCTTTTTTTTCTGTGTATGGAACTTAACGCCTTCCTTTTGAAACCACATCCCAGTAAAAAATGTGCTCCAAAAGGAGCAGGTTTTGTGTATGAATTCATACCACAAATCGCTTCAAACCTGCTGATGGGATGCCTGATTTTTGTATGGGGTGTTCCCGGTTTGGAGGACTATTTTCTGCTGACAATAAGCGCTTCTTTTAACATGCATACAAAGCACTCCTAAAGTGCTTTTTAGGGGCTAACTATATTAACATATTCATAAATGTTTTGCTTTTACTTTTGTTTAAATGCCTTTTTCCAATCATTTTCGTATATTTTTATTTTTTTCGGTTTGCAACCTTCTTCGTTGTCAGCACTAAAATAGCAGCTTTTTTGTATATTTTATTCTATATCATTTACTGCTTTATAAAAGCTCTTTTATTGAAGCGCTCGATGATGCGCTTTTTCTCTTAAGTGCTTCCAAAAACCCAAATTTTTTTTACTGGGATCTCTCTCGGATCAATGTCATCTATATATTGTTAAACAGAAAATCATTGATCACTTTGCGGCAGCGATCTCCATTGACCGTAATGCGATCTCCGGCTCCGTTTTTAAAGAAATAAATTTCGATGATCCCATAAGCGGCTGGACGCATCTTATGGTACATTCTTCTAGATATAATGGAGTCTGATGGGTCTGTTGCTAATTAGGTAACTCCATATGGTAAAATTTTATTTATAGACATCCCTATTAACCCTTAAGTAAGACACGTAGCCACCTGGGCTTGGCTGCGATCCCTTGCATCGCAAAAACTCACACAAAAGAACTCCTGGGCCTGGCTGGGCCTTCTTTTATTTGTATGGAGTTTTATAGCTATAGCAAGAACATTTTGTAGTCAACTAGAATAAAAGCCTGTTTCTGACGTGCGAAGGAATTCCTTCTTTCGACCAATTACATTTAAAACAAAAACAACATTTTTAAATTGTTTTTGTTTTAAATGTGTTTGTGCGAATGCAAGAATTCTTTCGCACATCGCAAATAGGCAGTAATTCTTCGAAATAAAAGTAAAGAGAGAATTGTTATGTTTTCGGTGTGCTTTTGTGTCACGTTGCGCTTGGATTTTATTTTCTACAGTACATACATAAAAGCAGGGTCTGGCCAGGTCAAAGTGTATACACTATGCACAAAATAGTCATTAGGCCAATAGCCACGCCCACGTTGTTTAAATTAACGCTTTTTTCGCATTTTCTTGTAAAAAACACTTTGATTGAGGAATACATAAAGTTTCGTTCAAATATATTTAATAATTATATGAAACCAAATTGGAAAAAGTCAATAAATGCCTGGCCAGGCCCACGTCACTTAACGGTTAAGCCAAAAATGATCCTAATCGCGGAACAAAATTTTGCGATAAAACATCAAGAATTTAATTGTTGTTGTTCAGCATAATAGTTCTTTCGAGAGCAAACTCTTTCGTAAGTTGTATCGGGCTAAAAACAAAACCCCTGTCTTATACAAATGTCTTTTTTAAATTCTTAATTTTTATACATTTTTGATCCTTCTATTACCTTCTTTTCCTTTCATTTATATTTAACTATTTAAAAAAATTTATTTTACATGACTTCCTTCTGTAAATTTATACTATACATTTATTTATTTAACATTCCCAAAAAAACTTTTTTATATTATCATTCAAATCTATTCCCAAGCCATAAACATTTCATTTTTTATACCGCTTCTTATGCATCAACCCAAATATCACACATTGTCAAAAGTTTCTTTTAAAATATTGTCCCCATTTTTCCCATTTACACGCATCTTTCAAAAATCTCAATTAAATTATGCATAACAAATCGTTAAATGTAACCCAGTTTGTATAAAAATTAAGAAAAAAATACTTATTAATAAATTGAAAGCAGGGGAGAGATATAGAGAGACAGACTTTTGTCTTAAATCCATTTATTATTAATTTTAAGCTTCTGTTATCTTTGAAAATGTTAATTTTATTTTTCGTGCATTAACACTGCTTAGGAAAACAGTATAATGAAGAAGATTTAAAACTTTAATCTTATTATGTTTTGAAAATGAGCGTAAAATATGAACTCGACTTGTTTTATTAAAAGCCATTAAGATTTTGTTTAACAAAAAAAAATATTGAAAAAGTTTTTTTTTTTTTTTTGACAAAACCAAATGTTAATTTTATAATTTAAATGTTAATTTTAATGGAAATCGGTAGCGTTTTTTTTTCGTTGTGTATAGAAAATTTTGAATTAAAAACTTTTGAATGAGAAAATTCGAGAAAAAATTTTAATGAACATGATTAAAATTATGGCAACAGGTAAATCTGTAACCTTTTTACTTTATCACAATTTTATAATCGAATTAAGTGTAGCACGGCAAAGATGTTTAAAAAAAATTCAATTTGTAATTTAAATCATTGTGCTACAGGTATTGTGAGATTTTGAAAAATCAGGTCTCTTAGTGATTAAAAGGGTCATGTGTTAGGGAAAATTTACATAATTTTTGAAAAATGCCATGTAATTTCTAGATATTATTGAATTTATTTATTTTTTAGATGTAGACTTTAAAAGCAATTTCTTTTAGGTTTCTTAATAATTTTTTTTTTCTAAAAAACAAAAGACTTAAGACGCATGAGTAGCTTTTTATTGCGATGTCTAATGAGATTATTGTTTAGAGCTCGAACTTAACTTGAATTGAACTAGATTAAAAATAAATTTAAAGACTACTAATATCATCGCATTCCAATGATTCAGAGAAAAGCAATGAGATGGAAAGCAAAAGTGTCCCCACGAAGCTGATCCAACTGATCTAGGCTTAATAAAGGAACGCCACATGCCGAGTCTTACATAAAAACCAGCAGAGCAACAGCATTGCAGTTGAGAAAGCAGTGCATCAGAAATGTCTGCTTTTACCTCTTCTGTTTAGTTCCACTTTCGATCGGAATTGATTTCTGTGACAGGCCGGTATGTCATCTGTATAGAAATATCCAGACAGTCAAAATCGAACCTAGAGAGGGCGTCTAAAACGATATTCAATGAACCTTTTCGTTGCTCGATTTTAAAACCGAGCCCTGGTAATTTTAAACTTCTGCTCGCTGGGCTTCGATTTAAGTCCTTCCGGTTCCTAAGCTTAGGTCCGTTGCAAAGGTCGAAGGGCATTATGCGGTGCTGAGGTAAAGTTTTACCAGGAAATGCAAAAGCAGTTTTTTCGTTTGAATCTTGCGAAAGCTTGGGCTTGATAATTAAAGGATGAAAAAAGCGTGGATTCGTTATTTTTGGCCAGGATATCGACGATGTACCTTCGTTCTTCTACCACGGCAGCCTCATCGGCAGATATTTTCAATATGATCTACAGAGCGAGCTAAAACAAGTCTTGACCTCATCCCATCGGAAAAGACCAAACTGAATAATTTTAATTTCAGTGTAAACTACACTCTGCTTAATTACCAAGCAACACGGAGCATGGCACCACGTGACACACAGATATTGCTTGTTTTTACCAATAAATGCCTGCGGAAAAGCCTACGTAATTCCTGGCCAAGGAAAGGAACAAATACCGAGCTAAGGAGAAAAACAACTCAACAGCAAATAAAATTCGCCAAAACACAACGCAATTGGATTAGACACACTCTAAGTAAAAAACAAGAAAGAACCGCCTAGAAGGTCACTTAGAGGAACCTGCAAGGAAGTTGACCGGTAAGGAGACCCTCTTATATCTGGAAACGTCAAATAATGGGAGAATAGGTGGATTCACGTAAAAACTGGAATGAGGTTAAATACTGTGCAGATGATCCGACTTTTTGGAAACATTTTGTTATGGTCCTACACTGATAGAACAGGGGTCGACGCTATTGTATTTCAACATCAGTACTATGACAAGTATTTTCTATTTCGACCCCACGAAACTTTTCATTATTGTGATGTCAGTCCATACATCACTTGGCCAAATTGTCATCAAGTAAAATTATGTCATCAATGGGATGACACATCGGCATCACAGAACTGACGAATCGGAGTCGGTTTAATAAGAAATGTCATCAGTGCGATGACTCAGTTACATGGGAGAAAGGACTCATAGGCAGTTTGTCATTAAATTAAGTAATTGGCATTGACTTAAGTTAAAGTGAGAGAATATTGTTATGATGTATTCCGCCCTTTGATTACAGAAGGACTGCCAATTATAAGACAGCAGCAGAATGCCCGGTTTTCGAATCCAGCGTTTAAAAGACTGCAGTCACAGTAGAAAAACTGCCATTTCTTTCACTTCTTAATTTAACATGGGCCTAGAAAAGAACTGTTGCTTTTGTTTCAGATTCAATAAATATAAACAGACGTTATGAAACCAACTCAAAAAGTGAACAATTGTACACAAATTTTCGTTTTTTGCTCGACAGTTTTTTTTGAAAATTTGATGTACTTAACTAAATAATTTAAACAAATAGAATATGGGAATTTTTGCTTCTTATTTTACTTTTTAAACATGAAAACAATGTTAATAAAACACAAAAAATGGCAACGAATTGATGATACTGTATTCATTTAATAGACGACGCATAAAATATGACATTTTATGAAGAAGTTCGTCATTGGATTGATGTCACTTTTTGCCTCATTGATGGCATTTGTAATAACATTGATGTCACAATTCTTATGTAAGCGCATCATCAATATGAAGAAGCATTTTTCTATTTATCCAAGTAGGAGTAAAAGGAACAAATATACATATATAATCAAATTTTAAGAGTTTTTTTTGTGTTATCGCGTGCCGCACTAAAACTCTGCCTTTTTTAAAAACTTCTTTTAATCTTCTGTTATATATTTACAGTATTGTATTAATTACAAAATTTGTTTTGCCAATAAATTCCCATGAACGTAAAATGTTTCTCATTTTTTCACCATTTTGGGAGGCAACTTGAAAAAATATGTCCACTGATTAGAAAAAAGTGTTTTTCTGTTGTTAATCATTTAAGAAATGTTTGTATGTGTAGTATATGATGTGTTATATTGTGGCTGATGGTATTTTATGCCCATACGAAGTGTAAATGTTAGAATGTTTTTTAACGGTTTTTAGGTTCCTCATCATTATCACAGCTTCAAATGCGTTTCGTAAATAATTTTCGGTAGATGTTTTCTAGTGATTCTACACTTTGCCAAATAACCTCTAGAACATTTTCTCATACCATTGTAACAATTTGGTTTATTCAATGGTCGTCATGTGGTATAGAGCAAGAGTAAATGAATATACTGCGTAGACATTCATGTCGTTTGGTTATGCCACCATCGTAACCAAAAAAACAAAAAAAAAAAAAAACAAAAAAAAAGAATCCACAAAAAACATGAAACAGGTGTGGCTCGTATACTAGTAAATGGTTAATATCATCAGCTCAATATAGTGGAAGAAAGATGCAGGCTGTTTTTTTTTTTTGGCGTTAAACATAGAAATAGAAAAATCGAAAAATTTTACGAAACCCAAGAATGAACAACATAAAGTTTAATCTTCTCAAATACATTCGAAAGAAAAGTTATGCCTCGTTAGGTTTGTTGTTGGTGGTGGCTTTTTTCTATAAATATCTATTCCGTTCAAATGTTTCTTTAGTTTTAAGGTTAATTTTGTTAAGTAGTTTTTTTTTCGATTCTTTTAACTCTTTTCCCATGTTATTGTTGCTTTTCAAACGCATTATCGTATGGCATCTCGTTTTATATCACATCACATCTATTTTGTTGCCAACATTTCATATTGTCATATATTGCGATTCTGTGTTTTTCCGTCTTTTTATTCCTTGTTAGTTTTTTTGGTGTCTTTTGGCAGAGGTTGCATTTAGAAATTGCAGCCCGAAGTTTGAATTATACTTAATATCTATTTTTTCTTTACTCTGTTGGCCAGCAAAAACCAAAAACTCTACACTTTGAACTTTGTTTAACAGTTATAGTCATATTTTTTTGTTTTACCAGTTAAAATCCAAAAAAAAACAATTTTTAGAAAACTTTTAAATTTTGTGATAAAAAAGAAAAACATAATTGACAGATTTTCATAAACAGACATGACCACAAAATGGAATGGAAGTTATTTATTAATAAAGGGTGTTTTTTTCGATGGAGATAACTGTATAACCAGCTGTCACACTATTGAAGTGAGTCCGATTTTTTTGCAGTATGCTTTGGAAAATCACCATGCAAAGACTTATACGAGCACAAGGTTTTCAAATCGTGAAAATTTATTTCCGAAATCATCAAATCATCTTTAGCAATGGAGTTCACATCTGGCTTAGAAGGTATCTAAACAAGCAGAGTTGTCATCAGACAGAAGGCACTATCATAACAAGGCCCTTTAGACTCCATTACGACCACACTTTGGTGCGGCTTGCATACCGAAGGCGTCATTGGCTCATTTTTCTCATCCAAAACTGGTGTCAACATTGTCGTGAATGTCGAACGCGACATTCAAAAGTTTCGTGATTGTTTTATTACCATGTCATTGCAAATCATTTGAAGAAAAACCGGTTCCAATAAGACGATGCAACATGCGATACAGCGCTTAAAAACATTACTTTGTTGAGGCAAATGTTTGGAGACCGATTAATCTCAGGAAATGGACCTGATTATTGGCCACCTTGTTTCTATGATTTTGGACTTCTTTCTGTGGGGGTACGTCAAATCTCTGGGCTATGCAGATAAATCAACAACTTCTAAACATTAAGAAGTTTACATTCGACGCATTATTGACAAAATACGCCTAAAATGTTGTTAAAGCCATGAAATTTGTGAGTCAAAAAAAACCCTTTTTTCGGTATTCCATTGAATTTGTTGTGTTTTATTTTTTTTAAAACAGTTGAATACCTCTAAAAAAACACTCCTTATTAAGCTTAAAGTGGCTTTTGAACTTTGGCTTTGAAGCTTTTACAAATTATCAATTTTTCATATAAACACATAAATATAGTTTTTTTTTTATTAGTTTTTTAAAAGGAAGGTTTTCAAAGACAAGGGAGCTTTTAAACAAGAACTTCTTTTGTTGAAAGATTATTTTGTTACCTTTTAAAAAAAAAACTTTTAGCAGAAGACTTTTTGGAAGACAGAGCTTTTTAATTTACAAAAAGGCTTCAATGATAATAATAAACTTTTGGTAAAAGTGAAAATATCAATAGTTTTGGAAGCGTTAAAAGTTTTCTAAAACAAGCGAGCTTTAAAAAAGCAAGATCTTGAGAGATTTTCTTATCTATTTAAAAAAAAAAAACTTTTAGCAGAAGTCTTTTTAAAAAACTAAGGCTTCGTAGTTATAAAAAAGAAAAAAAAGCTTCCATGAAACTAAACATCAAAATGTTTATAGTATTTTTTTTAAGAAATTGACGTTTGAATAAAAACTCTAATTTTAAAAAAGCTGTAAGCCACATTGTTTTTTTTTTAAAGTTCAAAAACACTAAAAATTATTGCTCAAACAAATTATATTCGTTATAAAAATAAGCTTTGAAGTTAGAGTGATCTTTGGAATAAATTGATGTTTTAGTAACTGAAATTTTCTTATCAAAAAAACTTTTAATAAGAAATTAAGCTTTAGTCTTTTTTCTTATCAAAATGGCTTTTTGTTAAATAAATTTACATTTTCGCAACAGTATTTGCTAAAAAAATTTTTTTTTGTACGGATTTGTACTTTTTAATGAAACAGGTATTTTTAAGTGAACAGGTACTTTTTTGTGAAAAAGGTACTTTTTAGCTAAAAAGCTCATTTTTTTGTAAAAAAGGTACTTCTTAGAGCAAAAGCTTCTTTTTAGTTTAAAAGGTACTTTTTAAGAGAAAAAGCTACTTTTTCGTGAAAAAGGTACTTTTTGGTGATAAAGGTACTTTTTTTAGTGAAAAAGGTACTTTTTGGTGAAAAAGGTACTTTTTAGTGAAAAAGGTACTTTTTAGTGAAAAAGGTACTTTTTAGTGAAAAAGGTACTTTTAAGTGAAAAAGGTACTTTTTAGTGAAAAAGGTACATTTAAGTGAAAAAGGTATTTTTTAGTGAAAAATGTACTTTTTAGTGAAAAAGGTACTTTTTAGTGAAAAAGGTACTTTTTAGTGAAAAAGGTCCTTTTTAGTGAAAAAGGTTCTTTATAGTGAAAAATGTACTTTTTATTGAAAAAGGTACTTTTTAGTGAAAAAGGTACATTTTAGTGAAAAAGGTACTTTTGAGTGAAAAAGGTACTTTTTAGTGAAAAAGGTACTTTAAGTGAAAAAGGTACATTATAGTGAAAAAGGTACTTTTTGGTGGAAAAGGTACTTTTTGGTGAAAAAGGTACTTTTTGGTGAAAAAGGTACTTTTTGGTGAAAAAGGTACTTTTAGTGAAAAATTTAGTTTTTAGTGAAAAAGGTACTTTTGAGTGAAAAAGGTTCTTTATAGTGAAAAATGTACTTTTTATTGAAAAAGGTACTTTTTAGTGAAAAAGGTACTTTTTAGTGAAAAAGGTACTTTTTAGTGAAAAAGGTACTTTTAGTGAAAAAGGTACTTTTAGTGAAAAAGGTACATTATAGTGAAAAAGGAAAATTTTAAGTGAAAAAGGTACTATTTAGGGAAGAAGGTATTTTTTTAGTGAAGAAGGTACTTATTATTGAAAATGGTACTTTTAGTGAGAAATGTACTTTTTAGTGAAAAAGGTAATTTTAGTGAAAAAGGTACTTTTTAGTGAAAAAGATACTTTTAGTGAAAAAGGTACTTTAGTGAAAAATTTACTTTTTAGTGAAAAAGGTTCATTTAAGAGCAATAGGTACTTTTTAATGAAAAAGTACTTAGTGAAAAGGGTACTTAGGGACGTTTTATTGAAAAAGTGGGTTTTTAGTGAAAAAGGGACTTTGAATCAGTGTTCAAAATAAACAAGAATGTCCTTTATTTTGTGTAGCAAATCATTAAACAAAAAAGTTTCTCTGTTTGTGATCTTTCGTAGACAAGAAAAAAATAATACTGTATTTATCCAACTCAACAAAAAGATGAGAACATTTTATTGCGTTCTGTTTTTTTTTTAACATAAACTTCGTTGTGTTTGGTTCAGTACATTAATGTTCGTTCAAATCAGTTGTGATAAGCGCCCTTTTGGCTGGTAAAGAAACCAAATAATTTTTTACAAAATACATATACGAACAAACAACAAAAAGCCAGCAAAAAAATGGTACACAAACAAAATATGTACGCAATTTACGTAAAAGCGGTCGTTGCAAAATTTTTTTTATTTTCTCATTTCTTCATCAATATAAAAAAAATATAATATAATGTATGTGTACAGAATCACTACAATTGAACGATGAACAGAGCACTAAACAATGTTCATGGTCTTTTTAGTGAGAAAGTAACCTTTTAATCAAAAAGTGACTTTTTTATTGATAAATTTACTTTTTATTGAAAAAGTGGGCTTAATGAATATTTGTAGCGAATAAGTTCTGAGTGATGCTTGTGTATATAGAACATCTTCTGTTTTTTTTTTGTGATTGTACTTTCGCGACAAGTTAAAAAAAAGATAAAAGCTATTTTGGTAAGTTTTCCTAAAAAAATAATTTTTAAGCGTTTAAAATTGTGTAAATCTGTGTGTTTAAAGTGTTTTCATGGTGTCATTGCGTTTTATATGTTTGTATTATAACACCCGCGGGATGTTTCTTTTCTAAGTATTTCGTTTTGAAAACACAAATGTTCGCTTGTATGTGTGTTTGTGTTTTCTGTATTTTCTAAACACTGCAGTAAATGTTTAACACAAAAAATCTACACAATCTTATAACAAGCATCTCTTAAAACCTAATAAAAACTACAACAACTAAAGTCACCTGGAAAAAAAAATAAAATCGCTTTGACAGTTTGCAACATGTTCTTTGTTGTTAAAAGCAACTTCTGTTGTGGCAGCTTATAGTTTTAAAGTTTCTTTTTGCACAAATGTTATGTTGCAAGTGTTACTATTACAACATCTAATAATGTTGACGGTAAACGTTTGAAATTTAAAATTATTTTTTTTTTAACTATTTTTGGTGGATGTTTTTGAAACTTGCCATATTAACAAAAAAGAAAAGCGGCTAAAAATTAAACAAAAAGAAAACAAGGCTGGGACAAACCAACTCTTATACAAACATTTATAGGCTTTACATTTTTCTTTTGAATATTATCAACAGATAACCTCTTGACATTTATATCAAATAATTTTAAAAACAAAGTTCAATTAAAATATAAATCAAGTGTTTCAATTAAGGAACAAAAATCAGTCATAACATTATGATTGGAACAAAATTACACTTGATTGACCTACAACTTCTTAGCATTTATTGATTTTTGTTATTAAAATAAGCAAAAGCTTCCTTTTTTGAAACTGTGTTTAAATTTATAGAAACCCATAATTAAATACTTGACCATAAAAACATAATTTCTTTGATTGTAAATCAGTGTCTTACTTCAAATTAGCGGTTTAAAAAGATAACTTTATACTGCATATAACCCAAATTTTCTCAAAATTCATTTTAAAGTGTTTAACTGTAATTGTTTCAACCGCAATTTCATTTCTTCAACAATGTCACTATTTTTATTCGGGCTTTTGCTTTTATGACTGGAAAAAAACAGATATTTTGAAGATCGTGTCAACATCATCAATATTATACACTACATAATCATTGATATTATCATTACTTGAAGACCCATAACATTTTAACTTTTTTTTATAATCAATTGTTAAAAGGAGAAGAAAAATGTAAGAAAATGAAAGATAACCTACAAATTTTTTTTTGTTTTTTAAAAGATAGCAATAAAATTTAAGTCGGATGAGAACGACTTAACAGAAGTCTACAATTACAGTTGGCATTAATATGAGAATTTTTTCTTGATTAAATTTCTTTTATCTTCAAGATTACCACTGATCGCATATTCTTTAACAATATTTTCCTGTAATAAAAACGAAAGTCGTATACTAAATCTTGCCATGCTATACTTAAAAATATAGTCTTATATAAAATACTATTACCATGTCTGCTATCTTATGTTTATGGCTTCTAGTTCCAGTTCAGGTTGAATCAGTTTTAGTTCAGTTTCAATTGAATTTTAGTTCAGTTTTATTTTACTTCTATTTTAGTTATAGGTTCATTTCTAGTTCAATTAAATTACATTGTTAGTATACTACTATATCACACTTAAACTATTACGAAAACTATCATCTTGTATTTTATACAGCCTTTTTATAGTTAATAGTCTTATAATATAACTTAAAATTGTTATACTAAGACAAAGCATTAAAATTCTTATACTAAGCCTTAAGAGTTTAAGTCTTAAAAGACTAATAATAACACTAAAAATTATTATAGTAAGACTAAAAAGTCATATACTAAGAGTTTTATGTCGTAAATTAAGATTTTTAAGTCTTATGCTACTTATGCTAAGATTTTAAAGTCGTATGCTAATATTTTAAAGTCGTATACTAAGATTTTAAAGTCTTATATTAAAATTTTAACCACTTATTAAAAGATTTAAAAGTCTTACACCAAGATTTTAAAGTCGTATACCAATAATTAAAAGTCGTATACTGAGATTTTAAAGTCTTATACCAAGGTTCTAAAGTCTTATAACAAGATTTTAAAGTTTTACAAAAAGATTTAAAAGTCTTAACCAAAATTTTAAAGATGTATGCTAAGATTTTAAAGTCTTACACTTATATTTTAAAGCTTTGTACAAAGATTTTAGAGTCTTATACTAAGATTTTAAAGTTTTATACTAAGATTTTAAAGTCTTATACTAAGTCTAAGAAAAATTCACATACTAAGCCTTAAAAGTGATATTCTAAGGCCCGTTTTCACAACTTACCGATAGCTTAAAGAAGACTTTAAATGGCCTTACAAAAAGTATTCCATTATTAAAACTTTACTTTAACTTAAAGTGAACGATAAAGTAGATTAAGGTAAATCCTACCTGGTAGGTTAAAGTAAAGTTGGAATAATGGAACACTTTTTATACGGCCGATAAAATCTTACCTTTATCTATCGGTAAGTTGTGAAAACGGGCCTAAGCCCTTAAAGTTTTATAATACGACTTAAGCTTCTTATACTAAGACTTTAAAGTTTTAAAGTAAGACTTAGTGCTTTTCTGCTAAACTTAAAAGTCATATACATATGTACTAAAACGTTAAAATCTTATGTTAAAACATAAAAGTCGTATGCTTAGTCGTACTAAGACTCAAAAGTATTATACTAAGTCTTAAAACTCTTATACTATGCCTTACAAGTCTAACACTAAGCCTTAAAATATTATGCTTAGACCTAAAATTCTTCTACTGATATATAAAGACTTCCACTAACAACTAAAATTGTTTTGCTCAGATTAAAATTCTTAAACTTAGACCTTAGACAGTCTAATATATTGATTCCTATGGTTCCAAGTTGGAACAAAGGGCCGTCTTATACTAAGTCTTTAAAGTTTTTTACCAAGAATTAACTCAAAACTCAAAACCGTTCTTAGCTTTAATAGACTTATAATAAAATTTTAATGTATTACATATATTATATATCTTAATGTGTAATAATAAGTCCTAAAAGTCTTATACTTAGACTAAAATGTTTTATACTAAATCTTAAAACTCGTATACTAAGAATTAATTGGAATTACTTAAATATGGTAAATTGATGTGGAATTTAAAACTTAAAAGTCTTAAGCTTCGTACAGACGATGGTCAGATCTTACAGTATTGTAAGCAGGCGTTGCCAACAGCAACATTTTTCTGACAATGGTCCATTGTCAGATGCATTAATTTTGCACATCTGCAAATACAATTGAGCTTACAATGTTCACACAGTTGTAAGACATTTTAGCCAATTTTAATGCAATTTAAGCAACGCTGCTTACCAATATTGTAAGATCTGACCATCGTCTGTACGAAGCTTTATGCTAAGACCAAAGAGTCTTAAAATCTCTTGAAGTTTTAAGAAATTTATAGGGTGCTACAAGCAAAAAAAAAAAAAAAGTATTTGACTTGGTCATTGAAAAAACTACAATTATTATTATGATTTTTTTCTTTGTAAATTGTGTTTGTTTGCTTATGTTCATATAGATTTGTTTGTTTATTAGGCATACCAAACATGCCAATCCATGCCACACAATACAATAGTTGGTACCATTTCATGGCATATGGGAGACGTTAAGTATAAAAAATTGCTGGATACACCAGTGTCGTTGATATTGCAGTTGGTGGTGGTTACTATTTCTTTCACTGCTGCTGACGACGATAATCATTGGGGAGATATTTTTTTTTCTATTTTAGCTTGGCAATTGTGGCAGTTATTTCTTGTCTAGGTAGTCATTTAAAATCTTTATGTTTTTGATAATATGTTTGCGTTTATGTAGTTTTATGATAAAAAAAAAAAAAATGTATCTTTCTGCCATGATATTTTTGCAACGAGTGCTGGTTAAGTGAAATCACTTTTTTGGTTTTTTCATGTAGATTTTTTGAAGTTTGTCTCTTATTTTTTTTTTAAATGATAACGTTTGTTGTTTGCAACATTTGTGATTCGTTAGAGGTGGTAACTTTCTAAGTATTAAAAATTCGTTTTGATTGGTAAATAAATGAGAGGGTTAAAAAGTCAATATGTCAGCAAATAATATGATAAAAAGATATGGAATTTCGAAAAGCTAAAAAAGATTATAAAAATAAAAATTTTAATTCATATACAAAAACTTTGCTATTATGGCTTAAAAATAAATTTATTTTCAGACAGTTTAAGCAACAATTTGTCTGCAACTTTTATGTAAGTGACAAGGTTAGGGACTTGTAAACATAATCTAATAAAACTAGGTCATATGAGTACATCAAGTTTGTTCTAAAAAAAGCAAACAACAAATACATTTTTTTTAAGAATTTATGAAAACTACCTTTTGCCCTCTTTAACTGTCTACCTGCCAAAGCCATTAACATGACAATGACAATAAACTGAAAATATTATGAATAAATGCCATTTTTGGATGGCGTGTTAAGGCTGTAAGCACTTGTCATTATTTATGAGAAATAAAATTAATTCAGGCTACCACATTTAAGGAAACGAGTAAAGACAAAAAAGTTCATGTTAAATATATGAAATTACTTGGCAACAAAGGCAACACAATACTAAATAGATTTAATATAGCTTTGCGGAAGGGGAACAGTAAAAGAGTTTTGTAAAGTATTGCATATTCTTGTGTTGAGTATAAGACTGTATGTAATGTTAACTGGCATCTGTAGCATAAGAAGGTAGAATTTTGTATACATTTGCCATAAGTTAAAGACTTTTATCTATAGTTATAGCCTTTAATTAAGGACTTTATTTAGTATGGAACTAAATCCTTGGGTACAGCAATTTAGTTTTTACTATAATAATAAAGATTTCAATATAAGAGTATTTTCTTTAATATAATATTTAAGCCTTTACTGTAGTACAAAAAAGTACTAAATAAACACTTTTGTATAAGACTATAAACTTTAGTTAACTACTATAACAGAAACAGACTTTAGAAAATATTGATTTGATATAGTATAAGACTATAGGCTTTAGTATAATAATATTGTCTTTACTAGAATAGTTAAATAAAATGACAACAAAATGGATTAAATATAGTTATGCGGAGGGGAACAGTAAAAGACCTTTTAAAGGCATTAAAAACTGTAGTGTTGAGTATAAGACTGTATGTAATGTTTACTGTCATCTGTAGTATAACAGGATAGAATTTTGTATAAATTTGCCTTTAGTTCAAGACTTTTAGCTTCAGTTTTAACTTTTGATTAAGGACTTTAGTCTTTAGTATTAAGAATGGAACTATACCATTTGGTATAATAATAAAGTATTTATTATAATATTGAAGATTTTAATATAAGAGTATAGTCTTTAATATAATACTAAAGTATTTACTGTAGTATAAAAAATCACTTTTGTATAAGACTTTAATCTTTAGTATAAATATTTATATTTTCATAGGAAATTTGTTCAATACACCCTTTATAAATCATATTTTATAAGATTATAACAGAAATATACTGTAGCAATATATGAGTTTTTAGTATAATACTTAAGTCCTTAAAAAAAATAATATTATCTTCAGTAGAAGACTATAGTCTTTGATGTCTTTAAAAGAAGACTGTGGCCTTTAGTACAAGACAAGTTTCTTTAGCAGAAGGTTATAGTTATTAGTAAAAGTTATAGTATTTAGTATAAGAGTAGAATTGTAAGTATAAAACTACAGTTTTTATTTAATAAAGCTTACACTTAAAACGTTTTACTAAAAAACGTGCAAATACCATGACTTATATAAATGTCTTTTTCTAAAGACTAAAACTTTTTTTATACAATATACAGTCGACTACTAATGCTAAGTTTAATGCAGTATACTACAGAGTACTATCTTATACTAAGAACTGCAGTTTTATAAAAGATTCTGATGACTTATATAAAAAACAGTAACCTGATTCCAGGTTGTACGTGCTGATACATATTCCTTTTTGGTGCAGCGTATCCATGTATTTCGTGGTCTTCCTTGTCGTCGTTGTCCTTGGGGGTTCCACTCAAGAGCCGCTCTAGCAATTTGGTTGGTGGTCTTCTGAGAATATGACCGATCCATGTCCATTTGCGTCTACGTCTATCTAACTCGACTGGGCAGCAATTTGCACTTTGCCACAGCTCTTCATTCCAATCGGTGAATATATATGAAGGATCTAACTCAAACATCGATTAATAAATGTTTGTATCTTTTTGAGTGAAAGCTTTGTAAAGCTCCATGTGGTACAGCCATATAGCAGCACAGATTTTACGCTGCAACTAAATATACGCAATTTTGTTTTCTTTGAGATGTTGTTTGCACGCCATACTTTGTGCAACTTGAAGAAAGCAACGCGGGCTTTATTTATCCGATCGGAAATATCAGCTTCAGACCCGCCATCCTTGGTTATCTTGCATCCAAGGTAGTTAAATGATTCCACATCATCAATAATTATATTTTCCACTATAACTGGGGTCGTTATATGGTTGCCGATACGCATAAGTTTCGTTTTTTGAAAGCTTGTTCTCAAACCTACTTTTCTGGCACTTTCGGTGAGACTCCTTATTTTGGCTTCAATATCCCCATATCGATGAGCCATTAGACAAATATCATCAGCGTAATCTATGTCGTTTAGGTACTCTGCCATATTCCATCGAATGCCAAACGGCGCCTTCGTGTTAGTCTCTTCCATTACACTGTCCAAAAGCAAAAGAAATAATGTGGGGGATAATATACAGCCTTGTCGGACCCCGGTTGCAGTTGTAAAAGGACGGCTTACTTGGCCGTTAAAACGTACCCTACACTACGCATCTTTATAAAGTTCGCGTATTATGATGACAATCTTCTCCGATATTCCCTTGTTTATTAATGCGGTCCACATAGAGTTTCGGTATGTAGTGTCGAAAGCTCTTTCAAAATCCACAAAAAGGAGGTATAGGTGTGTGTTATATTCAGCCGACTGTTCAATAATTATGCGAAGAGTGTTGATATGATCGGCACACGACCGCCCGCGCATAAAGCCTGCTTGCTCTTTACGTAATAATACTATAGTCTTTATAGTCTATAGTCTTAAACTTCCACTAAAAAACTTTTACCAAAAAACCGTAATCTTTAATAAAAAATTCAATTGTCGTTAGTATAAGACTTTATTATTTATTAGTGCAAAACTGCAGTCTTTCTTATAGGATTGTAATTTCTTTTGTAATCTTTAGTATAAGACCGTAACATTCAGTTAAAAGATGTAATTCTTCTATGAGACTATCGACCTTAATATGATAGTATTTACTTAAACATATAAATTTTGTTTATGGGCTAAGCAACAGTTAAGTAAAAACTCATTTAATAGTATAAGACAATTTTTTATAATACAAGACTTTAGATAATATTATATTTTTTAGTATAAGAAGTGTGGTCTAGTGTAGAATAGTAGTCGGCTATATATATAATGATAATATTTAGAAGAAAACCATAGTAAAGAAGGAATAGTGGGATAGTTATCTTCTGTATAAGACTTTTTTCTTTATCTAAATGCTTTAGTCTTTAAAATAAACTGATGTATTTTTGTATAAGATGTTTGTCGTGTATAAAACAACACAACTTTTATTCTAATTCAAAATCAATTCTAGTTAAAATTTAATCATTCATATACAAACCTCAGCCAAAATATGAGAAATTTTTTCTTTATTGCTATCTAACAATTTCTAAGCAAAATGGTTTATCTATGAATATAATTGTCCCCTCTAACCAAATAACAATATTTTTACAGCAATTACAAGACGAGTATGATAATTTTGTCTTCGGAACAAAAAAGAAACTAACTGACAAAAAAAAAATCTCCAAATACACTTGAGCACACGTTGAATTAAGTACTTTAGAGTCATATAAATATCCAACTATTCATCTTCTCAAGAGTTGTATATAGTTGGATGGATAGAAAGATGTTTAGTAGTTGGTTAGATGGTTGTACAAATGAATGAATGGATGGTACTTACACTCCACTTCTCCACTACTCGTTCTCTAAAGCCAGCAGTTATAATGATATCTTCACCATTAAAGTGTGTGTCTTCGCTTTCTGCTTAAATCACACATAAACTTCAAGCTTTTAGTCAAACTTTTGTTAGCTGATTTTATTTGGCCAAATCTTTTTTTTTTTTTTTTTTGTTTTCTGTGATTTTTTGTCTTCATAATCTTATTCGTATTATTGTATTAAGGCTATACAATTTCATTATGATACCCTGATTTCTTTAAAGCAAAATTGTACTCGAAATAAAAAATCAGTTTTTCTAATCAAGTGGTTTTTTGTTACCGAGGTCCATAAAAAAAGCTCAAAAAAAAAGAGCTAAATTTTTTTATTATTTTATAAAAGGAATAATAAAAAAATAAAAGAAAAGAAAAAGTACAAGTTAAAATAAAATCAAAACAATTTTGTTGCTGTTGTTGTTAGTGTTGCTGTATATTTGCAGTACATTATGACCTCTTGACTGACAATATCAAGACGCCTACACATTTGTGGTCTGCTTTACTGTTGTTATTGTTGTTGTTGTTTTTGTTTTCATACACTCTCCACAGATAACTCCGATTTTGACTGTGGGAAATATTTTGAATTATGTGTTGTGTATTTGGAGGGGTTTGAATTAAAACAAAAAAAAAAAAAAAAACCAAAACCCACAAAATTAATTAGGTTTTGTTGTTACTTTGTTGTTGTTGTTTTTGTTATTTTGATTTAACAATTTCTAAAAAAATTTGAATTAAAATGTTAGAAAATACTTTGGCCCAGTTACAATATCAAATTAATAAAATTAAAAAAAAATATAAAAAAAAAATAACAAAATCAAAACACTTATACTGGGCATTAAGATTTTATACCAAAAATTATTACTTTCTTATGCGAAATACCGTATAAAATTTAAAGAACTGCAGTCTTAAGCTTAATTCAGCAGTTTTTTTTACAAAACATTGCAGTCATATACTTAATACTACCATCTTATACTAAGGACTGCAGCTTGAAAGTTAAGACTACAGTTTCATAAAAAACTCTAAAGACATAAACTAAAAACTATTATTTTATACTTAAAGCTGCAATTTTATACGTAAAGCTGCAGCTCTGTACTAAAAACTGCAATCTAATAATTAAGTATAACACTGCAGTCTTATATTGCAAGCTTATACTTGAGACTGCAATCTTATACTAGTGACCAATATTAAAGTCTCTCTCTAAGGACTAAAACCTTATAATAAAAAATTCAGTCGACTACTAAGTACTAAGATTAATGAAGTGCACTAAAGATTGCTATCTTATACTAAATACTGAAGTTTAATACAAATCTCTGCAGATTTATACTAAAAGCTGTAATCTTATACTGAAAGAATCAATTTTATCCTTAAAGCTGCAGTTCTGTTCCAAGAACTGCAATTAAATAATTATGTATAAGCCTGCAGTATAACACTGTAGTATAACACTGCAGAATAAAACTGCAGGCTAATACTTAAGACTGCAATCTTATACTAATGGCTTATACTAAAGTCTTTCTCAAAGGAATAAAACTTTTTTAAACAAAATACAATCCACTACTAAATACTAATTGAAGTCTTACTCTTTCTTATTAAAAAAACTTAGTCGATTACTATAAGGCTGCCGTCTTATACTAAAAACTGCAGTTTTATAAAAAATTCTGCCGACTTATACTAAAAACTGTAATTTTATACTGAAACCTGCAGTCTTCTACTTAATACTGCAAACTAATAGCTAAGTATAAGACTGCAGCAGCCTTATACTAAACACTTTTTTTCTTTTGACAAAAAAAAATCCAGTCTTATACTAAAGACAAAAATAAATGCTTTGCACTACAGACTGCAGTCTTATACTTTAGGCTACAGTCCTATACTTTATTATTCACTCTTATATTAAAAACTCTAAGGAATATAGCCTTATAGCCAAAAAAATACAGTTGAATACTAAAAATGAACAATAATTCATTGCATTAAAGACTGCGATCTTACACTAAAACTTCTGTCTCAGAATAAATATTTGTGTCTCATACTAAAAACCACAACTTATTTTCTGCTTTATACCGTCTTATACTAAAGACTTTTGTCCTTTATTAAGTGGAAACGCTTTGTTTTAAAGATTATCGCTTTTTACTAAAATAATGCCAATTTAGTACTTAAAAAACTGTCGACGTACTACTTTTATCTTAAACATAGTTTTAGTGTAAAAACTGCGTTTTTGTGTAAAAAGTACCTTTTGCGTCATCATAATTTGTTGTTTTAAAGTGGGTATTTTGTTTTGTACTTTTTGTGTTAAAAGTGCATATTGCGTTAAAAAGTACTTTTTTTAAAAAAGGTACTTTGTGTGCTAAAACTACTTTTCAGCCTTTTTCAAAAACCATCTCTGCTTTAGTACATAAAATTATTTACAGGTAATTATGACTATTAAAAAGAAATGAACAAATACGTCACGCAACGTAATCAGTGCAAGGACTCTGAACCCCCAGAAGTTTTTAAAGGAAATAAATGACAATATAAACACAACATGAAAGCATTAAAATAAGTCAATTTAAAATCGAACAAAAAATTTTATATTAAAGAAACAGTAAAAACCCTTACAAAAGAACTTTAATTAGACAATAGATTTTCTTTGCAAAAGGCACTTTAATTAAAGCTTTCACTTTCTAACAACAAGTGTTAACAAAAGGGAAAAAAGCTTTTTTCACAAACACTCAACCACACCCATGAAGGGGTTTCCTTTAAAAACCACCTTGCCATATTGTTTGTTTAGTATTGGTTGCCCAGGACGACTATTTACAAATCCAAATGCCAATACACAAAATATTAGCAAGAAATTTCTTAATAAAACACAGTTAACAATAATTCAGTGACAAGGAAACGAAAAAATATTAAAAAAAATTTCATTCCATTTAAAGGAATTTTTGGCAAATTATTGAAAATATTTATTTAGTCTTCTTCGAGACTTAGACGAAGCTAAAGGTATTTCCGGGTTCTGAAAGTAAAATAATTTGTGGATTTGTTTTGTGTTTTTTCTGTTTAAAGAATTTATTGACCTTTGAGGCAATGAAATTTTTATTATAGTGCAAAAAAAAAAATTGTAAAAAGAGAAAGCATTGACCGGTATATAATTAATTTTTGCATGTGTCATTTAAGACATGATTACAGGAGCTGAAGGCCGGCAAAATCACACGTTATTGGATATTAAGAAACAGCAATGGGCTAAAGAAAAGGGTAAGTTAAATGAATTAGGAAGAAATATAAAGTAAAAATAAAATGATGTGGAAAAACAGAAAATGATTTATAGTGCATTTGCATACATCTAAAAAATCTAAACGAAAGTGATGTGTTTTTGAGCAAACTTTTTAATAGAGGACTAGAAATTTACCAAAACATTTTTTAAATTTAGCAACTTTAATCCACAAAAATTTTTCTCTTAACAAAATTAAAAAAAAAACAAAGCTTAAAGAATATTTTCCATATAAAATTCTAAACGAACTTTAAAATTGGAAATTGTTAATTTTTATACCCTTCGCTCGCACTTATTAAATTTTGGAATTTAAAATTTTATACCTGGACATTTCGGGAAATATCATTTTTAAACTCTTAGCCGAAGGTAAAAGGGGATATTTAGACCCTTTAAAGTATATATATTCCGGATACTTATGAGAAGGAAAGCTCAAATCCGGATGTCCATCTGTCCATACGTCTGTTGAAATGAGTTTTCCAAAGCCCCCAGATATGGTATGGTCGGTCCAAAAATGGCTGAGATATGAGCAAAAACCCACGACTATCTCTTAATTTTACCATAAATCCCTTGTTGTTGTTGTTTTGCTATTCCTTTTTTCTGTGTAACTGGAGAAGCACAAGAATCAAAGTTTCCAATTTTGGTGCAATCATCTTGGTTATCAACACACAACCTTTTTGAAAAAAATCGGCGGGATTAGAAAAGTGGGCGCGGCACTTCCCATTCAAACACATTATTAATTCCTTTATATCTGGTGAAGGAAAGCTTCCAAGTTAGGTACAGACAACTCAGTCCTCAACACATAACATCCCACAAAATGTGGGCGGGATTGGAAAAGTAGGGGTGGCAATTCTCCTACAAGGACATTTAAGATATTTGTTTATTTTGAGAACGGCAAAAGCAAAAGATTCTAAATTACGTACAAACATCTTGGTAATCAATAGAAAACATCCTACAAAATGTGGGCGTGATTTGGTGAAGAGGGTGAGGTACTTCTCTAACAAAGACATTAAGATTTTGTATATCTGGAAAAAGGCTGAACCAAAATTTTCAAATTGGTTAACAATTCACAACATCCCACAAAATATGGGCGGGCTTGGAACAGTGGGCGTGGCACTTCTCTAACATAGACAGTATTGATTTTGTATATCTGAAGAATGGAAAAAGCCAAAGCTTTCAAATGAAGAACAAGCGCCTGGCTAAACAATACACAACATCCGGATAAATGTAGGCGGGATTGGAGAAGTGGGCGTGGTACAGAATAAATTTATTTATATCTAACGAACGGTATTTGTATAACTTTCTGTTTTTATCCCACAATGGTGAAGGGTGTATAAGATTCGGCTAGGTCGAATACAGCTTGTTCTTATTTGTTTTTTGTTTTACTTTTCCGAAATTTATTTTTATTTAAATAATTTTAAAAGTTTTTTGATATTATCAAAAAGTAATTTCAATTTTTGGGAATACAAAATTTTAATTTCAAAAGATGAACCCACTGTTGTTTATTTTTGATGTGTTTTGTTTAAACTTTGATATTGTTACAAGTAGAACTGTTGCTATAATTCTTATACGTTTAACAGTTTTATTTGGTTTAATATCTTTAGTTTGTCTAAAACCTTTATGGATGAAGTTTCCTGATGATCTGGCCTAAGCAACCAGTGAAATGCATAGGAATAGCTTATCCCATCAACAATAAATTTCAAGTGTTTTTATCGAAATGTAAGATGAGATGAACCCACTGTTGTTTATTGTTGATGTGTTTTGTTTAAACTTTGATATTGTTACAAGTAGAACTGTTGCTATAATTCTTATACGTTTAACAGTTTTATTTGGTTTAATATCTTTAGTTTGTCTAAAACCTTTATGGATGAAGTTTCCTGATGATCTGGCCTAAGCAACCAATGAAATGCATAGGAATAGCTTATCCCATCAACAATAAATTTCAAGTGTTTTTATCAATAATAAAAACTGGGAATTAAGCACGAATAACAAAATCTTTTGAAATTAAAGTTTTTTGATATTTTTAATTATTTTTATTCTTTTTGGAAATTTGGTTTAAAAAAAAAAATTAACCATTTTTTCGGATATGCTGCTATGAGCTGAATGGTTAATATAATTAAAATAATTTATGATAAAGGAATAATTCCCAAATTCTATATTTTTAAAAAATTATTTCTTTTTTAATTTTTTGGTAAATTTCTTGTTTTAATATTTATGATTTTGAAGTTGTTCTAAAATTTATTGATTTATTTAGAATTTTTAAAATTTTGGTTTATTTATTCAAAATTTTAAATATTTGTAGTACTTTAAATATTTAAGGCCTCATTCATAAAATAAGGCCTACAATAAGGTTTTTAAAACGAATTTTATATCAAAGTTTGTTTTATTAAAGTTTTATAAATTTTAAATATCTTTTATGAATGAGGGGGTTTATACATACAATATTAATATTTCGAAGTTTCATTCGAAAAACTTTATTAAAAGATTTTTTGAAGTATCTATAAAAAAATTATCGATATACTCAAAAAAGAAAAATTCTATGTAATAATTATTCCTCTCTCTCTCTCTCTATCTATTTCTCTCACTTGTGCTCTTTTCTTTAAGAGGAAATTGCCAAATTGGATGAAATGTTTTCCTCTTCAATGCAGTCCTCCTCTTCCACACATCATCACCAGCAAATTGAACGCACTTCCATACGCACTTACTACTCCAATCTGGATTTAAGTAAGTCCACTCAACGCAATTCACGCCAACAGTTATACCAAAATCAACAACAACAACAGCAACAAATGCAGCAGCAACATCATCAGCCACCCTCTTATAATAATATGCAAACCAGAAATAATCCAGTTACCAAACCAAGACATCAACTTCAACAGTCTCAGCCAGCTGCTGAGAAGCAGCTGCTCAGCAGAGGCCAAAGTTATGATTATATGAACAATTATATTGACAATGATGAAGAAGACTTCCTCGACGATATCGGTAATGAGGCTGATTTTGAGGATATAGCTGATTCTCGCACTTATACGAAGACGAGAAGAAATAGTTACCAGCCGGGACGAGCTCCTTTACTGAATCAACGTCACAATACCACCAGTATGATGTCACAACAACCTGGCCAACGTAAATATTCTTATGTTGAACTAATGCCTAATACTTTGCAAACAGCCAAGGGTAGAATACAAAATCAGTCTAATAGTATGCAACGTATACGTAGTCCCAGTTTGCCAGTCATACGTCATCGTGCTGATTATTTTGCCCATAACAAGCAGCAGGATAAAATTCCTTTAAAGTTAGCTTCACATAACACTCAACTTGCTAGTGTGGCAGACCCTGGTAACCAGCAGCAACAACAACATCGACTAAACAATCAGTTACAACAACTGCCTGTAAATCCTGTACATAACGGTTGCCAGGAAGAAGACACTTCGGGTTATCTAAGTGATTCTCCCAAAAATATACACACCCCCAATATTTGGTTCAATGATGGCGCCAGCCAGGTGGAGAGTGTAACAAGTGCTGTTGACAGCAATAGTTTGCTGTCGAGGGAGGGTTTTGAGTATGTGGGCAACAAAGCAAAAAGATCGATAATAAATCAACAGCAGCAGCATATAATGAGGTCGCTAAAAGGTCAACAAACTTTAAGTGACGAACATGTTCTAAATAAAACTTATATTGTGAAGGGCAGGGGTCCCGCACAGCAGTTATTAGTGACTTTTGACAATGATGACGGTTTGGAGGTACCCTCAGATGTTAAAGGGTACCATCAACAGGGAGGGTAAGTTTTCGCTTAAAGGTATTTAAAACAAAAAAATTTTGAATGATTTATTTTCTAGCTTCTATGAGTCCTCTAACTCACCTTCAACTCCCAATCGTGATGTATCCACCTCAAATACTTATCAAGTACATCATACCGATGAATCTGAGATCTATGCCCAACATACTCAAGAGGAACGCGAAAGAGCCAAATGGTGTTATAATCAAACTCAAAACTGCCAAAGCAAGCAGCTGCAGCAACAAGTAGGTCCTGGTTGGTTGAGTCGTGGCCTGCACGACCTTAAAGATAGTGAGGATGATACTCAGTCCTTGCAATCTTCGTGCTACTTGAGGGGCCAGAACGCTCCTGTGGAACCCCACATAATGGCCGAACGTTTAGATAAGAAGCGCAAGGCAGCTGAGTATCACTTGGCCATTAAGCAGCAGTTACAAGAAAAGGAATCCTTGCGCAGATGGGAATTAGAAAGACAGAGACAAGAAGAGGAAATGGAGGAGGAGAGAATAAGGAAACAAAAACAAATGGAGCAGGAGCGTTTAGAGACAGAGCATAGACAACAAATGGAAAAGGAAGAAATGAAAAAAAGAAAACAGCAAGCCATGTTAGATGCTCTGGTGAAAGCCGAGCAGGCGGCAAAATTGGAAAAGCAAAAGAAAAGGAATAAAAAATTTAAGCAGGATGAAGAACTGGGAAAAAACGAATTAGTAATGAAGAAAGCACAAGAACTTAAGCAGGACTGCAGCCAAGAGGAACCAGAAAGTCAGAAAGAATCGTTAAAAGTAATACCCATAGACGAAAATGAACAACCTTCTAAGCCTCTTCATGATCCACAAACCCATACCGAACCGGAGAAACAGGAGGAAGAGAAAGTGTTAATAGGTACCCCTATTAACCTAAGAAGAGCCTTCACCAAGCCAACTGCCACAGCAACTCCAAAGGAGCCTAAAAAACTTGACCTCCCTGTAGGAGAAAATTTCGTCATAATGCAGCCGGCTACCCTGATACCACTGCCAGTAACATCTGATATTCTGGGTTTGCAGAATGCCATAGGAAATCTACAAATTGCAACTTATCTAATGCAGCAGCATTTAAAACCCGCTACCGCTGCTTCAACTGATGATTTCTCCAAAACCACTGGAGGGGCTTATACCCAAAGAACCGAAACCTCTACTTACACCGAGGATGGTTATCAGCCCGGTAAAGTAGATAACATTGAAAATGGTGCGCAAACGCTAATCGATTTGAAGGAAACCAAACCCAAAGCCCAAGAGAAACCTACATGTGAAAACATCGAAAAGTCAGTAGAATTTTTTGAACCTAAGGAGGACCTAAATAATATGGCCTTAATACCTTTAGCCAAAAGACCACCGCAATCGTACAGTGAATCCTCGGAAGATTCCAAAGACATTGATGGTACTAAAATAGGTCAGGATGTGGAGACCCAAACCGAGTTGCCCCTTAACTGTGACTTATGTCTATTTCATGATAACTTCTATAAGGTCTTGTTGAAAAGAGAGGTCTCCACTACCACCACAACACACACAGCCAAGACTAAGACCAAACCTGCCAAAGAAGTTGATAAAGATCACGAGACAACAACCACCACGACTACCACAACTACTACCACTTTCAAGGCCAAATCCAAAGATAAAGATAAGAAACGTAATTCTAAAGACTCGCACAACAAAATGGATGAGCGTCCTAAATGGGGGGTCAATCGACCCATAGTCCAATATGTCAAGGCCAGTGATCGTGATCCTTTTTGTTTGCGCAATAAAAAGAAACATTGCCATACAGCAGCTCCCAACAAATACTCACGATCCCAGTCTGTGGACTCTAGACTTGATAACCATAACAAAATTGCTGCCGATAAAGAGGAAAACGAAGAGAACGATAACGGTGAAACTTCGGCAGAACAGGAGGGATTTCTTTTAAAGGCGCGCAATGTTTGCACTGAAATTTTACCCATTAAAACGGACGAAAAGGGCCGTATTTTCCTTAATTTTCGTGAAGCCAGTGCCATTATGAATGAGGATGAGATTAAGGAGAAACTAAGGCAAAAGTATTTTAATTTTGGTAGGATTTTACCCAGACGCAGTTGGGCTTCTGCAACACAACATGCTGGCATAAATTATACAATTTCCGGAGTGGGGGATATAAATGGAGATTAAGGGAGAGGAATTTTTTTTATATACTTTTTAAATTGTAACAATTTGTCAGCAAAAAAAGGAAACATTTAATAAAATTAAACAATTTTTGCACTTTTAGTTACAACATGTTGGCATTCGCTAATAAATTCAATTAAAGGATATACGATAAAGGATTTTTAAGTACATTCTTTAACTTGGAATTATTCTGAAGTTGAAAATGTTTCCCCGATTGTGCCTAAATCAGTGGTTTGGCTGTTCCATAAAATAAAAAAAGGTTGGCAAAACCGTATAAATTGGCAATATTGTATACAAATGTGACACATGACGTTTTTTAAACTATTAAAGCATAACACAAAATCTTTGGCATTCTATAATTTTTTTTTTAATGTTGGTAATGCGATTAGGTTGCGTTGGCAGCATCAGAAATTATAATATTAAGAATCTTTTTCTTGATGTACTTAATTCAGAATATTTAAAATATATTAAGTCGGTCTCATTTAACATTTTAAGTAGAAGGGTTTTCTATATGTATTAAAAAATATGACATGACTATGTCCCCCCACCCCAGGCTCTAACTCTAATTTATTTAAAGTCGTAGTATCATTATTTATATATATGAATTAACTAATGGGGGCTTTTATGGTTGGCAACATTTTAGTTTTACGTTTTTATTTTTTCTTTGATTGTTATTAAGAAGAAGATAAATTATAATTATCGTAACATCATAAAATATTTTGTATAAAATAGGTAGTGCATTTTTATGAAGTTGGCAATATTGTTTAATATAAATAAAAACTATGAGAAACTATAACATTAAGAAAAGTTTCCCTGATTGTGCCTAATTCACAATCTTTGTAGTAGAAAAACGATACAAATTGGCAACATTGTATACAAATGTGATACATGACTTCTTTTAACTGTTTAAGTATAACACAAAATCTTTTCGAAAATTTGTTAATGCGATTAGGTTGAGTTGGCAACACCAACAACTTTTCCGTGATGTTTTTAGTTCATAAAATATAAAAGTAGTCTGAGTCAATTAGCAACATTTTAAGCAAAATGGTTTTATCCTCTTTCCGCTCATACTGAAATTAAAAGTACGTAATGCGTGTTTGTGAAGTTGCCAATATTAAAATTTTCTCTGACTATTGGCAACATAATAATTGTAAGGAGAGAACTTATAACAATGATGAAATGGTAGTCTTGTAAAATATATTATATAAAGTTGGCAATGCGTTTTAATGAAGTTTGTTGTTAAGATTTTTTTTTTATCAAACAGTTTGCTTTGTGTCAGAAAAGGTTTTATGATTTTTTTTTTGTGCCCGTATTGTCGCTAATTTAATTGGCAATATGGTTGGCAACATTGTAGGAAAACATAGGTTTTTGTAAAAAGATATGATTTTATTTTAACTTTTGATAAAAACAAAACCAAATCAAATATGAGGAGGTCTGGTGTTACAGAGTTTAACTTGGTAATGCGAAAATTTAATTAATTGGCAACATGGTAAATTCATGTACATATGTATGTATATGGAATGAGAAATATTACATATTTTCAAAAATTTTGCCTTGCCTCTTCTTCTTATAGAAACTTTGTTTTAAATGATTTTACTAAAAGTTCACAATGATTATTGAAATCGTTGCCAAGTTTGTCAGAAAACTTTATTTCTTCGGTCATGGGTTTCAATTAAAAAAATTACTACTGCAACTTATTACTTAATCTCTTTTTGTAATTTATAAGCTTCTTTTTAGATTACTTTGATTTTTATACATGCAAATTTTTTTGTTGAAAAATTTTATTACCAACCACTTAAAACTTCTTCTTAACCGTTTGTTTTCTTCTCTAGTTTTATTGCCATCATATACCTGTCCACAGACATGAACTAGTTTAACAAAACCATAACTGAAGTTGGCAACGCCCTGCCTAAGGATTTATATGCCATAAAATCTATAACTTAAAAACTATTTAAACTACATTGTATCACCACAAAAATATGTTTAAGGCTGTAAATCATACTTGTTACACAAAAAGTCGTAGCATTTTAAAAAATTGTGTAAGTCTTGTTGGCTGGCTTGAAACTTTAACGAAAGTGAAAAAGTTTGGTAAAGAAAAAAAAAAATTGTTTAACAATTTTTGAGTTAAACTACTGACATTACAAGTGTTTTCAAATATTTATGACCTAAACAACATAAATAGTTTTGTTGTGTGTGTGTTTTTTTTTACTTTTGTTAACACCAAAAACTGACAGTTGCAATTAAACTTATGCAAAGATGAAGAAAATAAAAAACGATAAATGTCAGTTAATAAAAAAAAAAAACGTATGATTTGGTTTGCCACATGCGAATGGTTGGTGAGCTGAAGTGTTGCCAATGTAACCATTTAGTAGAGCCGTTTTTTATTTTGCTAAGCCATAAACATTTTTTTAGCCATTGTTTATAATTTTTTTTAGCAAATTTTATGTATCAAATTTAAGTTTTTTGAGAATTTTTAATGTTAAAATTTTAACAAGCGCAGATATGATATGATAAATTAATAAACAGAAATTTTCCAAGTTTATTTACGATAACATTTTAATTACTATAATAATAATATCGAACATTTCCAATATTCAAAAATGTTACTTCTTCAAAGTCTTTGTTTAAAAGATTTCTATTTTGTATAGAAAATATTTTCATATATCGTCGGTTGATAATTTAATTGTGGTATGTGGATTTTTTGCGGTTTTGAGTTAAGATCGATTCCTTAGGTTTTCCGACCTGATCTTTCATTTGGCGTAATTTGTTTTCCGATATCTCATACGGTTTTCGAGATATAGAGTGTTGAGTTTGCCGTATGTGGTATTTGCTAAAGCAATTTTCAAACTTCAAACTCAATTTACTCGAAACTATCGGAATCTACATACGCCAATTAAATTATCTACCGACGATATATCTTTCCTTTGATCCTAAAAAGAGCTTAGGGCCCCAACAAATGATCTGTAGTTTCATCTTTCCTTTGCTATATTCTTAATTTCACTCCAGCTTCATCTCGTCTTTGTAACTTCTTTGTCGTTCTGTCTCCTCTAAGTGTGAGCGGCTCTTCTTCCTTAGGAGCTACCTTGTGAATTTCATCTCTTACTGTTCGGGCTATGTCGTTATGAAGCTTTCGAAGCATTTGCCCAGTTCCAGTTTCATTTACCTCTTCTAATTTCAGGTGCAATAGGTATCTAATAAACTTATGACCATAAGATACTAATTGCTATTGTGTTTAAGGCTCTCCATAAGCAGCTACTAATAAATACCTGTACAGCCTAAGAGCCGTTTAATGCTTGGTATGCCGCATACTGCCATATCAAGTAAATATTGATTTGACGTTTAAGTTGAAGATAACGATTTTTATACTCGTTGATAGTGCAGTTGATTTCCAAACATTCGTCAGTCGTCCAACTGCTTGATTTGCAGACTTTATGGTGTTGACAATATTCACTGAGAGGCTACCTGAGTTTGTTATGACGCTACTTAGGTAGCACAACTTGTTCACGTCCTCTGTGGCATTGTCGTCGATTTTGAAGGTCATGCGTTTAATCTTAACCCTGCCCTGTCTGCGGCTTGTGAAACTCGATGTTTTTTTTTAAATTTTCGTATAGCTGTTAGACATCACTTACAAGTTTGCCATTTCTATTTACGAAACGTTGGCAACTCTGTTGAGTTGAGAGATGATGTTTGTTGGCTGGTTGCTGGTTTTTCGTTTTCGCATTTAAGCACCTTTCAACCCCGTGTCGTTGCATTTTGAAATATGGTATTAAAAGCTACAAAAAAAATCAAAAGAATTTAAAGTTTTGTAACATGTAATAAATAAATTCAAATGCGTATGAAGTCGATTTGGTATGCTAATAAAATATTGAGCAATATTATGGAAATAAGGCACATTAAAGATGGCTAAAGTTTTTATATTTTTTGAAATCCGGTAGTTTCAATAAATATCTATCAATTTCTGTTCAATTAAATCTCTCTTCAAAAATTATTCTTGACAAAACCTGTCTTAAATTAGCCGTTTCTAAAAACAAATACTACCTTGATCCCTTTTGAATGATCTTTAATCATTTTCCTTTAACTCTTCTTGCATCTTTGCATCTTATTTGAATTAATGATTTAATTTTTCTGATTTTTAAATAATTCTATGCTTAATCTTTTAATTGTTTAGTCAATTTTTACAATAAGTCCTCATTCACATGACATTGGCTTTGTCGAAAAACATTGTTACCTCTGGGTTGTAAACAGAAAATAATATAATATTCTAAAAAGAGAAACAAAAGAATTTTTAATTGCAAACATTTTTTTTTTGTTTTGTTTTTAATTTGAAAATAACTTAATAATAAATGAAATGAAAAACACTAAAAAGAAAAAAGAAAAAAATTAATTTAATAATATGATTGTTATTGTCACCTCGAAGTTGTACAATGAAACTAGAACACATGTGGGAATATCTCGTGTCTTGTCATAATGCACAAAAATACAATTAAAATGCAAAAAAAAATATATATAAAAAATACACAAAATGCAACAATAGCTTCCAGCATCATAAAAATACAGAAAAATGATTTTGATTTAATGGAGAATTCAACGAGAAGGAAGGCATAGAGTACAATTTTACTCAGACTCAAATATGTAAACAAAAATGCTTCACTCTAAAACAGTGTTAAAAAGAAATATTTCAGCGAGAAAACACACTTTTCATTAAGAAGGTTCACAAACGCATATTTAACTGAGCGGAGTCTGCTTTCTTAAGAAATGTATAGAAGAATGTATGTATGTATATTATAAAGTGTTAAACAAAATCAAATTTCCGTTCTTAGATTAGGCTCTTACGACTCAACAACAACAGTTATTGATTTACTGACTTCGCCTTATTACACTGATAGAAAAGGCGTCATAACGCTGATGTATTTTGACATTAGTACTATGACAAGTGTCTTCGTTTCTGACCCCATGATACTTTTTATCATGGTGATGTCAACCTTAACATCATTTGGCCAAAGTGTCATCAGGGTCAAAATGAAATTATGTCATCAATTGGATGACACATCGGCATCACAGAAATAAGGAACATGTCCTCAGTGCGATGACGCAGTAACATCAGAGAAAGGACACATTAGCATCAATTTAATGACAGTTTGTCATTAAGTCAAAGACATTTCAATTGACTGAAGTCAAAGTGAGAGAATATTATTATTTACTTTCCCGTTACATATGTTTGCTTCACGTTTGTTAAATTACGACCTTTGTTTACAGCAGAACTGTCAATAATAAGACACCAGCACCATGCCCCATATGGTTTTCGTAATCATACTACTTTAAAAATTTGATGTATTTAACTAATTAATTTAAAAAAATAGAATATAGGAATTTTTGTATCTTATAAAACATTGTAATCATGAAAATAAAAGCGGTTTTCACCCTTGGTATTAAGTTTACAACTCTGCTTTTCTTAATATGATTTTTACTACAAAGCGTAAGTGTCTTTTTCGTTAGTATTGTAAATTAATAAAGTTGCTGATTGAGGGAGAGAGACAGATATAGTTTCTTCAACTGTTTTATTTTGGGTTATTTAACAAAGAAAGGTGTTTACTACAGCTTTTTTTTTTGTAAATCTTAGTACTTTTACTAAATTAATAAGATTCACAAGGTCTACAAGGGAATTTACTATCAAGGGTGAAACCCGCTAATGTTAATAATATACAAAGTGTGGCATCGAATTGAGGTCACTATAGTCATAAAATAGATGACGCGTAAAAAATGACAAAATTATAAGAAGACGTTAGTCATTGGATTGATGTTACTTTCTGCATCATTGATGCCATTTGTAATAACATTGATGTCACAATTCTGATGTTAGGGCATCATCAATATGAAGATGCATTTTCTATCAGTGTAGCAACAAATTATGTTACAACGACATTTCGATTCGGAAAAAGGCAAACCAATTGTATAGGAATGTAAGGAAAGATAAATTTAATGTTTATTGTTGTTGTTCTGTCTAAGCTTTGACATCGTTGTAGGTAAGATTTGAGTGTTTGTAATTCTCATTCGGTTTCCATTTTTATTTGTATAATATATTTAGATTTTCCAAAGTCTTTATAAAAAGATTTCCTGATGATCTGGCCTAAGCTACCAGGGAAATGTTCAAAGGAACTAGCTTATCCTCAAGAAATACATATCAGTATATTTATCAATAATAAAAATTGGGAATTTAGCACCAAGCCAAGGCCTGGGTCTCCAAAGACATGCCGCACATTGGTTAAAGTTCATAGAACGAGCGGCAAAAAATAGAAGAAGTTGTCGAAGGATAACGAAACTTGGTACTTGGTAGGCATTTTTTGTTTGAATCAAGAAAAAAATGGAAAATCAAAATGATCCGCCCACTTTTACGACCACCTTCCATACAAAGTGAAAATTAAATTTTGACCTACGGCATTGTTTTTTGGCACACAGCATTTTTAAATACTCTTAATCATTTGTGTGAAATTTGAAAAATATGCGCCCACTTTTACGCCCATTTCCCATACAACTTGTATTGAAAAAGTAGCATAACTGCTTTGATTTTTAATGCATTAACTCAATTTTCACAAAAAATAAATATTGTATTTGTAGAATGTGCTCCTGAAAATATGTACCTGATCCGCCCACTTTTACGCCCACCTCCCATAGAAGAAACAAATAGAAAAAACATGAATACGTATTTTAAGCATAGTCTTTTAACAATTTTTTAACATCATTATCGAACTCCAATTTTTTGATTTGCAGCTTTGAGCGAAATCTATTTATAGATGGGTCGGAAGACAAAAAAAGATTATGGAATGCGAATGTTGTAGTCTATACGCTCAATAGTCTTTATTCCTCGCTTGCTGAGGTTCCTCGGTCAGCGTACCGGATACAAATAAATTAAAATTCAATTGAAGCTTATGCTTTTTTCAACAATGAACTATATAACAATTAACACTATTGACTTGTATGTATATTACATTATGTAATCATTTTAAACAGTAAAGGATTATGACAACAACAACAAGCATGAACGAAAATCCATGTTTTGTTACTTTATCATTTTATTATTATTATTTTTTTTTTTTGGAAAGGAGCAGGTAGGAGCAGCAGATTTTATTTTTGACATCTTTCGTTAAACAGCGCTCCATAGCGCTAAAAAGCTGCAGTCCACTAAGGTTTATGAACATTGACATTTTGATGTTGTTTATATTTAGCTCTACGAAATTTTGTATATGGCACTTTTTTCAACTTTTTTTAATGCAAATCTCATCTTTAACAATTGCAATTTACGAAAATATACAAAAAAGTCAAATGATAAGTTTACTGTGATTGTAACAAAAGATTGAATATACAGTAAATTTGCATTCCATTTTAAACAAGCGAACATACATATAGAAACTTTGAGCGTGTCTGTCCAAACAAATAATAAATATATTAGGCTTATAGAACGGAATCATAATATTCAGATGTAAGACAACAAAATGCCAAAAAATTATCCAAATCGGCGAACATGAAAAAATTAATTAATGCCACTCTTTAACCATTGTGCGCCGTGTAAATTGAAAGGAAGTTTGTAGGAAATTTATGGGTATTGTTCTTAAAGCAAATATCCCTTGACCAGTGAACCCAATATTATAATAAAAAGAAACAAATTGTGGTGGATCAAAACAAGTTATATCACTTAACAGGTAATAATGCGTTTATAGTGTTGTTAGTCCAGAGGAAAACTCATTGACACAAAACTATTCATTAGACAGTATTTTGTACAGGTAGGGGCGATTCTTCATAGTTCTTTTACTTTATTTGAAGAGTATCTATCATATTTACATGGTTCGCTCGGGACAATATCTGAAACAAGCATTATTTTAAACGAAATTCAATGTGTGCATTTAGGTTATTTCAGTGACTTGTTACAAAGTGTTAAAAAAGTGCCAATTTAACCCCTTCTAGGACATCACCATGTTAAAGCGACAAGTCCCCTTCAAATACAGTGTAAGAACTAGAACCGGACCCTACCTTTTTAGAAGTGTCACGTGACAAGTTTGGTGTTAGTTCCCTTTCCCTAGGGAATTTTTGTTGAATTAAAATTTTATATGATTTTATAGCGAAATAAATGTAACGAATAAAAGAATATATAAAAAACCATTTGTTATTTTTCTAAAACATTAGAAGTCATAATTTAAGAAAGAATCGTATAAACATTTGTACATATCTGTGGCATTTTGACAAAACATCTTATATCAAATATAAAAAAAATTTAAAAAAATGTTGTTAATCATACGAATTTTCACACAAATAACATTTTTGTTTACGGTTTTAAAATTTTGTATTATTTAAGAAGTTTTTCTTTAATTTTGATTTATTTTATTTTTTAACAAAATGCTTTTTTCACCGAGTTCTCTTCAAAAACTTTTTTGCTATCTTATCTCGACTTAAGATGTTTTGTCAAAATGCCGCAGATATAAAGATTAATTTAACCTGTAAATTTCATTTAATTTTATGATCGCTTAAATCGGAATATGGACAACTAAAATTGGAATAGTTTAAAAAGGACTTGGAACACTCTCTATAGATTTAAAAAATACAGTAATGTAGTTACTCCAAAGTAGTAAGTTGACTGCTCGACCCATTACCAGGTAATTCAGAATGAATTTAAGAGTTTTGTTCCCTATAAAATACTTAAAACAAACCAAAGACTTAACTCTTAAAGAGAAATGCCACTTCAAGTATTAACATTTTCTTAAACATAAAATTTTACATGACATTTGCTAAAAAAATATTCTCTTATTATTCACTGCAGAGCTTCGCTTCTTGCTAGTCTATGGCTTTAGTTTCGTTTTGACAAAGTTTTTTTTTTGTTTGTTTTGATTTTGATCTTTGTTTTATTTTCTTGAATTTTTCTAAGGTCAATTTTATTATGTTGCATTGAACTTGTTCAAAATACATGTTGTATATTAAATTAAGGGTGTAAATGTTGCACAATACCTTGAATAAATTAAAAAAAAAAAAATATTAATATTAAGAGATCAAGAAAATACTAAAGATTTTAATTAATTTAAAATTTACTTGATTTCTTAATATTATTTTTTCTTTTAAATCATTTAAAATTTAATCAAGTGAATTGCTATTTTTATTTACTTATATTAGCAACATTTATGTAAAATATGTTGTAAATATCAAAAAATATTTAATTGATACGATTAATTTGTTAACTGGTGCAAATTTAATTAATTTTTTAATAAATATAACAAATTATTTAATCAAGAAAATACTAAAGATTTGAATCAATTTAAATTTTCCTTGGTTTCTTAATATATTGTTTTTTTAAATCATTAAAAATTTAATCAAGTGAATTAAACGTTTACTTAGATTAGCAATATTTATGTTAAAGATGTTAATTAACTCAATTAAATTTTTAATAAATATAACAAATTATTTAATCAAGAAAATGGTATTGATTTGAATCAATTTAAAATTTATTTGATTTCTTAATATTTATTTGTTTTAAATCATTAAAAATGTAATTAAGTGAATAAAATATTTACTTATATTAGCAACATTTATGTTAAAGATATGGTTAATGTCAAAAAATATTTAATTGATACAATTAATTTGTTAACTGATGCAAGTTTAATTAATTTTTTAATAAATATCATAAATCATTTAATCAAGAAAATACTAAAGATTTGAATCAATTAAAAATTTACTTGGTCTCTTAATATCAATTAAATTTTTACTCAAGTGAATTAAGCGTTTACTTATATCAGCAACATTACTCTTAACGATGTTGTTAATATCAAAAAATATTTAATTAATACAATTAATTTGTTAACTGGTGCAAATTTAATTAATTTTTTAACAAGTATAACAAATTATTTAATCAAGAAAATACTAAAGATTTGAATCAATTTAAAATTTACTTGGTCTCTTAATATTTTTATTTTCAAGTCATTAAAAATTTAATCAATTGAATTAAACGTTTACTCATATTAGCAATATTTATGTAAACGATGTTGTTAATATTTAATTGATTCAATTAATTTGTTAACTGGTGCCATTTTAATTAATTTTTTAATAAATATCATAATTTATTTTTGTTTTGAAATCTATTTTTATTAACCTTTTAAAAACAGTCGATTTATTTCCTTTTTGGTAATATCCCTTTAGAGTTATGCATGTCGCAACATGTTTCATTAAAAACTAAGGCTAGAATTTAAAAGTTAGGTAAATAGGTCTTTAGTCAAAATCTGCAGTTTTTCGTAATCTCAAATTTAAAATCATTTAATTGCATTATTGTCTAATGAGCAAATGATTTGGATTGAAAGCATTTGTTCTAGATTAAAGTTATTGATGCCAAACGAAAAAGAGGCACAATTGAGTTAAACCCGTTCAAAAGCTTAAGAATATTATCGATTAAATTTCATCAAACTGTTTTTGTTAGGAAAGTATTTATTGTTAAAAATAATGAAAAAAAAAAAAAAATAAAAAATAATGCAAAATAACATTAATCAATTCATTTTTTTAACACTAAGAAATTTTTTTTTACTGCTAACTTGTAAATTAATTTATAAACTAATAATTAATTATAATGGCTTATTAGAATAATAATTAAAATTAATTCTTTATATTTTATTCTTATGAATTTTTGTTGTTATTTTAAAGAATAACCTTGAAATGTTGTATAGGTTTTTGCATTAAAATAAGGGGGAGTTCTCATATTCTTTAAATATTTAATTACTGGCAGTTTTTTTTGTCATACTTTTGGTGTCTTTTTTATGTTTTTTTTTTTATATTTTTACAAAAAAAAAAATATTATATTCTAAACATAAAAGTTTTAACTAGTGTTCTTAAGAGAATAGATATACTTCAGAAGATTCTTAAAATAACCCAGCAAGCAAAACAAAAAAAATTCTTACTTCTAACAGAATCTTTGCTAATGAAGTAATGAAATATGAATGCCTTAGAAGTTCAATAACGCTTTAATGTAGATTTTTTTCCAATTCACTTTAATTCACTTATGATAAGAAAAAAAAAAATTACTTTTACTACTAAACAAATACCAGGAAGTACAAGGTTGGCAACTTTAGGCTTCCTAGGCTAAACGGCACGGAGCTGAGGCTCTCGAACAGTGCCAAATATTTGGGCGTAATTCTCGATAGCAAATTATCATGGGAACTCAACGTTCGGACGAGGGTTGATAGGGCTATTGTGGCCTTATACACTTGCCAGAGATCCTTGAGCAGCAGCTGGGGCCCGGGCCCCAGGGGCGTCGAATGGATCTTTTAGGCGGTGGTAAAACCGATCCTCTTCTATGGGGTCATAGTGTGGTGGCCTGCCATGGAGAGGGGACGGTACTGCAGGATGCTTGAGAAACAGGCCTTGACTTCCGCTATGAGTATGGGGGCGGTGGGCCTATGGTCTACGCGGATCTATGGTCATGCCAGGGTCACGCGTCATACGACCTGGCGGAGCTGGACTATTGCACTCCGGAACCCTTTTTCGGTGCTTTGTTCACGGTTCATCATGGTAATTATGATGAGCTGCTCGATAATACGCGATCTCTGGAACCGACCCTACGGGTCTACACAGATGGTTCCAGGATGGGCGATAAAGTGGGTGGAGGTTGCTTCATCGAGGAATTGGACATCAGAGTCTCTTTTAGGCTGCCAGATGGCAGTTGTGTGCTGCAGGAGGAAATCTCTGCCATAAATCGGGCGGAAAACTGGCTGAAGTACTATCGTATATCGAGGGAAATATGTATATTTACGGACAGCAAGGCTGCCATTGCAGCTCTGGCTGGTGTGTTTACGACATCTATGTTAACAGTGGAATGCCAGATGTCTCTAAATGAGATCGCGAAACATTCTAGTGTAACGCTGACATGGGTACCAGGGCACAGTAAGCTCCCGGGCAACCATACTGCGGATAGTCTGGCCAAACGGGGCTGTCTTTTGGACGACATGTTCGTCGACGGCCTGATTGGCACCTCAATGGCCCGCTGCAAGACTCTCATCAGACGGGAGTCGTACAGAAGGGCACAGGGGAGATGGCAGGGGGAGCATACCTGCTTGATGGCCAGGACTCTATGGCCTGGCTATGACGCGTCGAGAACGCGCGTACTACTCGGTCTCGGCAGGGACCGGATAAGGACAGTGATATCGGTCATCACGGGTCACTGGGTGATAGGGACTCATGCTAGGAGGATGGGTCTTGCGTATAATGACTACTGTAGGAGTTGTCATGATGAGGAGGAGGAGGAGACGGTGTTTCGTTCTCTCTGCCAATGCCCCGGTCTGGGGGGCATTAAGTTAAGGCATTTTGGGAGACCGGAATTGCCATGTCTGGACGAATTGTCCAATGCGGGACTTGTTCTGCAGGGAATCGGGGTGGTTCGAGACTGCAGTGACCTCTAGGGAATAGTCTGGCGGATACTGGCTGACTCTTGTCACTGGCTAGCGGTATCACAAAGGGACCGCTATAAGGACCCAAGTGAGTCGTCGTCGTGACGACTACCCATTTAACCTAACCTAACCTACTAAACAAATATGGACATGCAAGGATTTTGGGCTTTCTGCCCCCGATTGTTTCAGTTTAACTAAAACATTTTTCAAATTTAACGAAACTTTATTCAAATACAGTTAAACATTTTTCAAATTAAATTTCGAAAAAAGCATCTTACTAATTTTTAAACGCAATTAAAAATGTTTGCTGGGTTAATATTTCCTATAGTTTTTTCCTAAACTTTATATATTTTGCCACTAAAAGTGTTGTTTAGATTTTTTTTTTCTGTATTATTTCTGAACACATTATTGTTAAACAATTCTTTGTGTTAATAATTCTTTTTTTTTTTTTTTTTTTGGATTGTTAATTAAGCTTTAACATGTTCATTGAAGAAAAATAATATTATTATCTTTTTGTAGTTTTTATGTCTTATTATTTTTAATTCTTTTCAATTTAGAATTTTATGATGTTGATTTAACTGAAAGATATATATCTATGGGTCATTGGGTCATGTTTAAGAAAAAATAGCAAAGATTGTTAAAAATATTAAATTATAATAAAATAAAAAAAAAAAAACAATATTATGACAGCAGAGTTCTAATAATGGTTAGTTTTGAGAAGGTCTTACATGAAAAATTTGTGTAGGTTTTCGTTAAAAAAATACACAAGATGAGATGATGAACAACTAACTCGATACATTTTGGGATCTCAATAGAAAACTAAAGATCTACTGCTGCAAAGTGTTTTAAAATGTTTAAGTTTTAATTAGAATCGTTTATGATAAGTTAAATGGTGTTGTCTGCTGTTTCCTCGAGTTAGATTTTGTTGTGTATGTGGTTTAGAGGAAAAAGCGCTTAGAAAACTGCAGTCAAAGTTAAAAAACTGTTATATCTTCCACTTCTTCATTTGCCATTGCCAAAAAAAAAATGTTGCTTTTACTTCTAATTCATTGAATGCACCCAGTCGCCATCAAACCAACTCATAAAGCTAAAAGTGGACAAACATTTTCGTTTTTTGTTCGTCAGTTTTTGGTTTCGACTGCAGTTTTTTAAACCCTGGTAGAAAATAACAACCTGTCATCTCAAAATTTGTTGTAGAGTTAAAGTTTATGTAAAAGTAATTATCGTGCTTAGAACATTGACGGCAGCATGACCCCCCAAAATTTTGTACAGAGAACAACAAAAACGATTTTTGGGGGGTTATTTCATTTTGTTTTGGGGTGTTATTTAATTTTTTTAATTGGGATATTATTTCGTATGAAATTATCCCCCAAAAAATCGTTATGAAATAAGGCCCCAACATATTTTTTGGGGGACTATTTCATTTTCAAACTTACAATGAAAAGGGTTTTGGGCGCAAGGAATTTTCCACTTTGGTATACAGAACACGGGCTTCGATAAATAAAGCTGCCCTGCATAGCCGGCCTTTGGCCGTGCGCAATGGTTTTCTTCTATAGTGTATACCAAATACCGGCTTCGCTTACTAAAGCTTCTCTGCGTAGCCGGGTCGCGTCGGGTTTTTTATACAATATAGGAGAAAGTCCTGGCGCTATACAGAGAAGCTTTAGTTAGCGAAGCCGGTGTTTGTTATACCATAGAGGAAAAAGTCATTGCGCACGGCCGAAGGCCGGCTATGCAGCAAAGCCTTAGTTGGCGAAGCTTGTGTTTGGAATATCATACATATATCATGGTATCGCGTGATTCTTTAAAGCAAAACTGTATAATTAATTGCATTACAAATATTGGGCCTTTATTTCATTTCAGAAATTGGGGTTTTATTTCATATAAAAAAAAACCCCAAAAATTAGGGAATTATTTCATTTATATTTGGGGCGTTATTTCATTTCGTTGGGGTCTAATTTCATGTTCAAAAATGGGCCTTTATTGCATATGAAATAAGGCCCCACGCTTTGGGGGGTTATTTCATTATTTTTTTGGGGGTTATTTCATGCCGCCAAGATTGACAATTCACATAAAATTCCTGCACGAAGGCTATCCATGAAATATTATTTGAAGATAATTTAGCCCTGGATTTTTTTTGTATTTTATTTTATTAATTCGAGCGGCTAGAAATCGCATTATAGCAAATTATGTGGTGCAAAATCCCTAATTTTCTTTATAACGTTATAACCCGAGAACCAGAATCAATTAAAAAAAGGAATGTGTGGGCATTAAATCTCAGGACTATGTGTATACAAACTGGCTGAGAAACCAGAGGTCACATCCAGAGAAAAAACATGATTAAATATAGTCACCTCCAACAAAACTATTTTTAAAGAAAAATTTAAACATATTTTGTTTAATTTAACCATATTATGGCTAAATTAGTGCTCCATCAAGAAGCCACAACCATATTATGGTTGCGTCCAAACACGTTATGGCAACTAATGACTAAAATTTGTTTAACACTGGTTAGTTTTCAATCAAGAGGAAAATACTATTGTTAATTTGAAAGCATTTTCTTGTCATATTGTCATAACATGTTTAGAGGTAACCAAAATATGGTTGTGGCTTCTTGATGGAGCACTAATTTAACTATAATATGGAAATTGGTTACAATAATACGGTTAAATTTTTCATATACATGCACAAAACTAATTTTGTCCTGTGTTATTATTCGTCTTATTCTTAATGTTATATCCTGCTTAACGAAGAAGTGTCTTTCTGATATTAATTTGCGGTATCGAAACGAGTTTATTTTGTATTCTCTATCTTCTCCTTATATTTTTAAGCTTGTGAAGATGGCTGCAGTTTCAAGCATTTCTTAAATATTTTATTTTATATTTTGTGATCAAAGTTTTTACAAAAGGCACATGGAGATCCTTGCGAATATTCGCGTTTTTAACGTTCCAGGGGGGCGTTTGTGGTTATTTGAAGAAAAACGATTTAGTGCCTCTACACAAGTTGGCACAAAATTTGTTTCCAGATATTTTTTATGGTAGTTTTTGCTTTATAACTCTCTGACAAGTTGTCGCCGCCAGAATTGATGGTCGCACGGGCCTGATTTATGGCATTTTTCAACACTCTTGCAAGAAGTTTCCGCGATACGTTTCCGCATTTCTGACGAATATTCTCTTTGATAACTTAGACACGGCTTGTTAACATAGACTTGTGACTACAACGTAACCCACAAAAGCAACACTAGCCCTTTCCGACCTGACGCTTAACTACTAGGAATTTTTTCATAATTTTTAGAATATATGCTCTCTAAAACTTACAGAAATAAAATCAGTGTTAAGGTTTAACCATTTTAAATCCTTTAGGGATTTTCAGGACTAGCACAACTGATGCATCTCGTTAAAATTTTTAGCTAAAACGCTTTTTTATTGCATAAAATGAGTTCAGTTGTTTCGAAACATTAAAATTTATCACTTTTTTTCGTTAAAACATGCCCATTGCGATATATTTTTACGATTTGCACTTTTGCAATTCAAAACACAACTTTCTTCTGCGTAAGTAACAGTTAAGCGAACAGCGGATAATGTGAGAAACAAACATAAAAAATAACTAGCGCAATCGGTGCATGCCGGTGTATTTGACACTTGTCAAATAGAGGCGAACAAATTTAGACCGAAACCCACCTGCACAATCGTTGCATCTCGGTCTGAAAGGGCTAGAACAGTTAAGTCGGACGATCTTGCCGGCCAGTGAAAATAACCAAAACGAGAGATTAGGCAATCCTGAAATGCATTTCGCAGAATTTTGGTTATATGCAGTATGCGTCTTTTTTTTTTTTTTTGGATCAGAACTCAGGCGATGGCCTCTTTAAATGCATTGAATTGTATTGGAACTAGTAAAATAGGTGTGGGTAGGAGGATAGAGGGAGTAGTGCCTTTGTACATTCGACTTACATTTTAATTTTCATGCTGAAAGTGATTGGAAAGACTTCAGCAGGAAGGTTATTCAACATAAGAACAGTGCGGTCAAAAACTTATTTTCCCTGTAATGTGCGGAAAACTAAAGCTCATGGCTTCTTCTCCCAGCGAAAAAATCATTATGAATATTCAGTTTAAAAGGAAAATTTAAATTTTTTTAATAAGTAATTTATACCTTTGATCAGGTGTAATGATCATGCGGGGTAAATTAAAACGCATGCCTTCTTCCCACAGCAAAGAACTCAATCATAATGAAAATTCAGTGTTTCTATAATTTATAATTTTAAAGGCATATTTACACTAATGAACATATCAATTCCCTCTGCCTAAACGTTTAGTTTAAATCACTTTTGAAATCCAATCCTTAAAACTCCAATTTGTTAAACACTTTAACAAGATATTAAATTCCACTTCCTCTAAACGAAACACAAAAATTTAATAGCTTTCTTCTTCATTTTAATTTGAATTTTACACAAACTTCTAATATTTTTCTTTAATTTCGTTTGAGCATAAAACAAAAGACTTAAGACACAAACTTGTCAATTTTCTGTAAAACAAAAAATAAAATAAAAATGACATAAAAATTTAACAAAAACTCAAACAAATCTCATGAGAAATCTTTATTATTTCTACAATTTCCATACAAAAAAAAAAAAAAAAAAAATCATGGGAGTTCAAAAGGAGAATGTATGTGTGTGGTCCATTTGACGTTATTTTTTTTTTATGGAAAGCTTTCATATGTAAACAATATTGATTTAATTAACATGTTTATAATAAATTTCTTTAAAACAAAATAAAACGGAGCTTAACTCAACTCATCAAAGATTGTCATGTTAGTTTTATTTTGTGTGTGTGTGTGTTTTTTTTTTTTGTAGAGGTTTGGTCTGGAGTGTGAGATACGGTTGGCATGAGTTTTCAAGTTATTTTTAGTGACTGGTCTGAATATTAAATTATTATGGACTAAAAATTTATTCTGTTTTAAGTATTTACTTACAAAACATTTTTTTTTTTTTAATTTTTTGTAAAATAATATCGTCTGTAAGTTAAAAAGAGATTGAGAGATTTCTTTTTGTTTTAGAGGAAAATAAGGGGGGGGGGGGGGAAATTATGACAATTGTTTGTTTTTTATATTCACTATTAGCAATTAACACTTGACTGAAATGAGGGCTAAATGGTTGAAATAAAACAAAAATATTCAGACATTAAAGTAAATGCTGAAGATGAAGATGTCTGGCTGAGTAAACTGCGGTAGGTGGCATGTGAGCTTATGTTAATTAGCTTGCGCCAAGATATAAATTGAATTTTACTTTAAGGTGCTAGATCTAGAGGTGTGTTATGAGATTCAGGCAGATAAGTTAAATAAAAGAAGCATAAAGCCAAAACGAGCTGGAAAGGCAATCAGAAGCCTGGACTGTTGTCTAGGCTATAGTCCAGTTTTTTAAGTCTGTTCGGGAACTACTAAAATATTTACTTTAATCTGGTCTTTAGTCAAGATAATAGTCTGCTCCAAGATAAAAATTGAATTTTACTTTAAGGGGTTAGATCTAGAGGTGTGTTAAGAGATTCAGGCAGATAAGTAAAATGAAGAAAGCATAAAGGCAAAACGAGCTAAAACAGAAATGAAAAGCCTAGACTATTGTCTAGACTATAGCCCAGATTCTAGAGTCTCTTTTGGACTATAATGAACTAAATACTGAGATAAAATCTAGAATAAAGTATTCACTAAAATGTGATATATAGCCAAGATAAAAGTTTGGACTCGACTTTGTATTGTTTAAAGCCATTGGGACTCTAATTAATTACAGACTAAAAGCCTGGACTAATGTTTGAACTGTAGTCTAGACTGTGCCTTAAAAGAACAATGTTTTCACTGCACTATGTCTTTAATAGAAAATCATAAAGTTCAGAATTTAACTATTGGCACACGCCTACTAAAATGTAGCGAAAAACTTACGGAGCGTAACGTTGACGGCAGGTTTAAAACCTTATGTCTTGTAGACATGAATATAATTTATGAATGCAACATCCTCGGATCTATTTGAAATTGATGCAAACGAAATAGAAGATATCATCTGATTTTGCTTTATTGGGAGAGTAAATTCTTCGAACGAAAAATCGGGTGGGAATCTCTATAGCTCCTTGTAGAAAGCACGCTTAACATTTTGCCGCCTGAAATAGATTTGAAAAGCACTCGTTCTATATTTAAGTACGAAAATGGCAATCGTTAATGCGAACATAAAGTCTACCCTTTTGTACGGCTGCCAAAGCTGGAACGCTGCCAGTCGGGACATGCGAAAACTTCAAGTATTCTTGAATCGAAGTCTTTGCAACACTTTGGCACTTGATATGCCACACCCTTAGAAGGTATACTAATGACATCGCTAGAATTGCCATAATCTGGAACCTGCAAGGGAACAGAAGAAGGGGAGGCCCAGCTCATATATGAAGAAGACAGAATGAGACTGAAGTAAACAGCAGTGGCAAGAGTTTAGAGTGAAGTTAAGACATTGGTACAATAAAGTGAATTGTTAAGGAAGTTTATTGGAGATCTAAGCTGCTTGTAGGAACGACGGAAAATTATACCTGTGGCATTTTGACAAATCATCTTAAGTCGAGATAAGAAAGCAAAAGAAAGATTTAAGAATAAATTAAATAATATTAAATAATAAAAAAAAACCAAAATTAACGAAAAATTTCGTTTATAATACAAAATTATAAAAACGTACACAAAAATATTTTTTGAATGAAAATTCGTATCAAAGTTTGTTTTGGGAGTCAGAAATTTATAAACAAGGTTTCGGTTAAATGTGTTAAATTCCCATTTCATTCTATTGATAAACTGAAATTTATTATTGATGGAATAAGCTATTCCTATGCGCATTTCACTGGTTGCTTAGGCCAGATCGTCAGGAAACTTCATTTGAAGATTTTAGATAAACTAAAGATATTATAAAAGTAAAACTGTTAAGCGAATGAGAATTATAAACACCAGTTCTAAATGCAGCAAAATCCAAGCTTAAACAAAAAAAAAAAACAACAACAAACAGTGAGTTTATTTTTCCTTATTCGTATGACTAACAACATTTTTTTCAACTCTTTAAATTTGACTTAAGATGTTTTGTCAAAATGCCACAGATATAACGGGTTGCCCATATTCGACGGACCCATCTGGCAACGCCATAACTTTTGACAGAGATGTCAGATCGCTTAATGACATACCGCGTTTGAAACGTCAGTCCAAGCAGATTTTTACCATGCAACAATACACGCGACGCGAGCGCTCTGAAATAGTTGAAATTTACATTCAACAGAACAAGTCAATTGTGAAAACTCAACGTGCTTTTAAAATATTAAAAAATGTGAGAAGTGCGCCTTCTAAGAACACCATTAAGCGTTTATACGAAAAATTTTCGACTGGTGAGGTTCTTTCTAATCCGAAGAGGCCAAATAAAAGTCGACCAAGGCGATCGGCCGAGAATATCGCTGCCGTACGAGCCAGTGTTGAGAGGTCCCCAAGAACATCCCAAAAACGCCGTTCTCAGCAGTTGGGCATGGCTCGGTCCACTTTACAACGGATTATTCGCGTTGATTTGCATTTGTTCCCGTACAAAATTCAATTGACGCAAAGATTGTTGCCTGTGGACAAGCCTCGTCGATTGGAATGGGCCCAAAGAGTCATCGAAATGGCCGAAGATGACGAGCAATTTTGGAACAAAATTATCATGTCCGATGAAGCCAATTTCACATTGAATGGGACCGTAAATAAGCAAAATTGCCGTATTTACGCCACTGAAAATCCTCAGGAGATTCAAGAAGTGCCTCTGCATGAGGAAAAAGTCACAGTTTGGTGCGGCGTTAGTGCGAAAACGGTCATTGGGCCGTTTTTCTTCCAAAATGAAAATGGCCATGCTGTTACCATCAACCAGGAGCGTTATCGCGACATGATGACCAATTTTGTGATGCCAATTATTCGTCGAAAGTGTATGAGGCAGTTCTGGTTTCAACAAGACGGCGCTCCACCTCACACAAGTCGCATAACAATCGATTTTCTGAAGAATTTGTTTCCGGGCCGTTTGATGTCGAAAAGTGGTGATTTGGACTGGCCACCGCGTTCGCCCGATTTGACGCCGCCTGATGTCTTCTTGTGGGGATATTTGAAGTCAAAGGTTTACGTTAACAAGCCAAGGACCGTAGAAGAGCTCAAGGACAACATTCGTGAAGAAATAGCCGCTATTCCGGCCGAAATGTTGGCGAAAACGATGGAAAATGCTGCAAAAAGGGCACAATACGCCATCAACGCCAGAGGCGGCCATTTGAGAGATATCATATTCAAAAATTGATGTAAACAAATCTACTTGGAACAAATTAAATGATTAAGATTGCCAACCGCCAAATTTTTATTTTTTCTTTGATTTTTTAAAAAAAAAACATGGGTCCGTCGAACATGGGCAACCCTATATGAAATGAGCCTAATAAACCCCAAAGGGGAAACCTGGGGCCAAATTCGGCATTCGATATAGATCGTAATTACAATACAATTTAAATGGAAATATCAGTCGATATCGAATGCCGTAATTTGGCTCCAGGTCTATGGACTATGACTTCATTTAACCTTAACTATGGATGTGCTGTTGACTAATATTAAAAATATACAATTAATGCTGCCTTCACCTTAAAAACCAAAGAAGGCAGTATTTCCTGATACAAATTTCTTAAGATTTTATTTAGTTCAAAGTCCTTAAATACTCTATCTTAGTCATTTTTTACATATTCCCTGCAGTAAATAATATTAACAACTAAATTTCTATTACTCATCTCGATTCATTCACTTGATGCTGCGTTTTACAGTCACTTTTTTCTTCTCATATTAAACAAACTTAAAATAAGATTTTAATTCTTATTTTTCTACCCTGTCATAAAAAATTTCAAGTTAAATTTTTCATTAAAAAATGGAAACAGTGGCCGGCATTAATACAAAACCAGGGACCAATCTACGGCATTTGATATCAATCGAAATTACAATACCATTCTAATGATAATTTCAATCGATATCGAATGCCGTAATCTGCCTCCAGTTTACGAAGTTTATTGACAATTTACTTTAGAATATTATTCTATTACTCTTTTGTTTAAACTTAAAAAAAGTTGAAAAATTCTTTAAGCTATTTTCTAAAATAAATACTTTATCTCACGAAATTGTTTGATATAAACAATTTGACACTGGAAATCCATATAAAAGCACTTTTCTCCCAAACCTCAAAAGTTTTTGTGCTTTGTAACTCCCACACCCGTTAGGTGATATTCAAAATACTTGGCCTTTTTTAAATTAAAGGCAAATGAATCCAAATTTTTAATTAGGCTTAAGTTCATTAAATTTAATTTTCATTAAATTATTTTTATGAAGAAAGGAATTTTACAACATGAAAATTAATTAAAATTTATTGATAATTTTTCATTCTTGACTCAATCTGGGCTCGAACCCAGGTGTTTACGGACAGGTTACCCTGACATGTTTCGATTGCAACCACTCAATCTCCTCAGAGGGCTTGCCGTTTAACACTCGCAGCCATCGACGACTGCTGACGTCATTAGTCAAACATCAATCCTTAAACCAAATTGTATTCAACCTTTGGTAGATCGAAATTTGCTTTGAATGATTATCCATTTTAATTTATTTAAACATGTTGTCCCTTTGCTTCTGTTTTTTTCGTACTTTTTGTCAAGAATTCTTCTTGAAGTTCAAAGTACATATTTTTTGTTTTTTCAAAACAAAATAACCACAATACTAATAATTAAAGGCAAATGTTTCAGGAATTGGATATATTTCAGATACTACAATAGTCCCTTAGTAATATCCAGCGCCAATGTCATTTACCAAAGTGTACTTTCAAATGTCAACTAATGGTTTCCCTAACGAAAAGCTAGTTTTTTCCTAAAAAGATCATTTAAACAGATAAACACTGAAAACCCCAGGTATTCACACAGAAAATAAAACACTGTTTCCTATTTCTCTTCTTCATGACAACTTCTGCAGTACACTAAAAGAAAGCTTCATTCCAGACTGGAATTTCGTAATTGCATTAATGAATATTTTCATTTAAAGTAAAATAACTTAACTTTTCATTGTTTCAATAAAGAATATTCATTATGATTCATGTATATTACGAACTGCTTTTAAAGCTGTACTATGAAACTCTTTCATTTATGGAATCAAATGATTCATTGATGCAACGACAATTGATAACATGAAATACTTTCATTACTTAAAAATTTTTTGCATTTGTAGAATGCAGCTGTGTCATTATTAAATAAAAACGTGAAACATTAAATGATGGAGTTTTATCATATTTTTGAAACTGCTTTGTTGGTCTTTTTGAATTCTAAAACCATTCTACTTGCATCAGTTCCTCTATGTAGATAGTATATCCTCCGTTCATCGTAGCTAGTCCGAAAAGTCCTGACTAAGTCCACCACAACTATGCAAGTCTTTAAGACTTGCATTGAAAAGGTGACTTAGAGTGAGCCAGTGGAAAGGCAATGAAGTGATCTTAAAATTTGTCATCCAGATGACCACTTTATTTGTATGGCCTGGTATCCACATTTGGGTTATCTTTGAATGTTTTGCCATCTCATTAAAAGCTATCCGTCAATCTGCAGTAAAGATAGGAGTAGGTAAAGACTAAAGGCTTAACGCATTTAAGAAAATATTAAAAAAGCCGAGTGTCTGTTTTCATATGTGTCAATATAAAAACTATTCTGTATAAGAAAACTTTTTATAAGAATAAAATAAAAAAACAGATACATGAAATATTCTGCCATGCACACAGAAAAAATTCTCCAAAATGTTTCACCAATTAAAGCATTAATCAAAAATAACATCAGTTTTAATTAAAAATTTAATCAAGTGAATTAAACGTTTAATCAAGTAAATTAAACCTTTAATTAATACTATTAACTGGTTTATTTGATACTATTAATTTGTTTACTGGGGCAAATTTAATTAATTTTTTAATTAATATCACAAATTTTTTAATTGAAATCAATTTTTATTTTTTTCTGTGCACGAATAATAAACACACGTACAAAACATATGTTTTATAAGACTTTTATTTTACACGTCAATACTTTATTTTCTTACGGAAAATATGCAACCAAATAACCTGTCTTATGTGACTATTTGAATGCATGTTTTTTAAACCACAAGTTTTTGTTTCCTACAGTCTAAACTTTTTTAAGAAATTAATTTCTTATGAGAATAAAAACTTTCATAGACGAAATTCAAAAAGTACCTGGTCAAGAACAAAGAAATACCAAAAAGCCCCCTTCAAATTTTCTTTCACCTAGAACCTTGCATGTTAAATTTTATGTAAAATAATTTAAAAAAAGTACCAGTTAAAGAATGAAAAAGTACCAAAAAGATACCTCTAACAGCTTTCATTCACTCAGGACCTTGCATGTTTAATTTAATGTGTCTAGGTTCAATACTAACGGAAGCGCAAAAAATAGCAGTTTAAAAACAAAAAGTACCAAAAAGTTCCCTATCATAGATTCTTAACCACTCAAGACATTGCATGTTGAATGTTATGTTTCTAGACCCAATATTAACGATCATTTAAAAAAGTACCACTTGTAGAACCGAAAAGCCTACAAAATAAATAAAATTTCTTGCTATTCCCCTTTTGGTACTTTTTTCTCACCATTGAAAGTATCAGAATTTAAATATTGAAGTGGGAGTTCATCATTTAGTTTGTATATGTCAATGAATGGAGAAAAGTTTTCGGTAAAAAAATTATCACAAATAATTACGATTTGCACCTCTTAAACGTTCTAATTTCGAAAAAGTAACAAATTTGTTAATGTATTTGTTTAGATAAGTTTCGAATATGATTTAACCTAAAATTCTATGTGTTTTGGTTTAAAGGATAGATGAGGCGACAAAAAAGTACCAAAATTCAGGTTTTATCCGTTTTATATTCCTAAAGGGCCTTTTATTTTTTACTCTCTCTTAGTTTTGGAGATATAAGGCTACCAATTTTACCCCCTAGACACTCGATAGTTTTAGCTCCAGGCGTTTAGTCTGTGCGATGATGAATCAGTCAGCGAGTCAGTCAGTAAAGTTACAATTTTATATTTATTTATATAGATAATTATTAGTATTGTGGTTATTTTGTTGAACTATTTATGGTTTTTAATCCAAATTTTGCTGCGAGTGTTAAACGGCAAGCCCTCTTTAATTAATTTTCATGTTGTAAAATTCCTTTCTTTATAAAAATAATTTAATGAAAATAAAATTTGATGAACTTAAACTTAATTAAAATATTAAAAAAAAAAAAAAATTTGGATTAAAAACCATAAATAGTTCAACAAAATAACCACAATACTAATTATTGTTAAAGCTAAGGCACGAGCTCTATGTTTGCATTTGTCCTTCAAGTTGTGCTGAAAAGGTCAGCAACAAAAAGAAAGACAAGAAAATGAAAAAAGCAAAAACAAAATATGTACTTTGAACTTCAAGAAGAATTCTTGACAAAAGTACGAAAAAACAGAAGTAAAGGAAGAACATGTAAAATGAATTAAAATAGATAATCATTCAAAGCAAATTTCGATCTACCAAAGGTTAAATACAATTTGGTTTAAGGATTGATGTTTGACTAATGACGTCAGCAGTCGTCGATGGCTGCGAGTGTTAAACGGCAAGCCCTCTGAGGAGATTGAGTGGTTGCAATCGAAACATGTCAGGGTAACCTGTCCGTAAAAACGCCTGGGTTCGAGCCCAGATTGAGTCAAGAATGAAAAATTATCAGTAAATTTTAATTAATTTTCATGTTGTAAAATTCCTTTCTTCATAAAAATAATTTAATGAAAATTAAATTTGATGAACTTAAGCCTAATTAAAATATATAGATAATCGCTTAAAAAACAAAACGCTTATAAAAAACATTTTCGTGGTATATGTTTAGTTTCTTATATCCATTACCTACTGTAGCTGCTTTGCTATCAGTAAATACAAATACGTATATCTCTCAAAAGCCTTATAGCAAAGATTTAAAAACCTAATTCCTTAATGTAAAAACCCCTGCCAGCTCTACCAACTTTCTTTGAACCATCAGTTTAAGACAAGTTCTGGAAACCCCAGCTCACTGAACAATTATCTTAAAAGCTGTATTTGATGCATATATTGCACCAACGAAAGGGCGCAGTTGTCCAGCTCACGCGATATTATTGTGTGATTAAAATCTTGATATGGCCATAATTATGATTTAAGCGAAGCATTTAGTCATATCTTCGAACAAAGACTCTGCTGTTTAGCCGTTATATCTACCTATAGCCAATTTAACACTACTGTAAGGCCCTCGTAAAAGGTGGAGTGCATTTATCCAGTAATCATCAATGCGACCAGCCAATATATTTTTGTAACTAATTTTTATATAAAGTTAAAATCGCATTTCCACCTTCATACCCCAAACTACCAATACATTTTTGCCCACCACTTATCTTAACAATTAACTAGATCCGGTTGACTATATTCGATTTCTTTTCATATTTATCGTGTTTCAAAGCAATAAGTGTTCTAATTTCAATTCCCTATGATGAAAAAAAAAACAACTAGAAGTATTGTATGGTAATTGTTTAATAACTTTTTTGTAGTTGTAATTTATTATTACAAATTTCCATTAAAACAAAGGTCAATTGTTGTTTTTTTTTTATTGTCATAAGCAAATACTCTCTAGTGTAATAAAGCAATTCAAATGCACTCCTCCAACAACAAACAACAAAATGCATACAACAAATAATAAAAACGAACTTTAAAACAATGATTTAGTTTTTTGGAAAACCCCCCTAATTACTAACAAATTAAATCGTTAAAATAAAATATCTTACAAAGCAAATTACTTGTAAATATATTAGAAAAAAAATCAAGTAAAGAAAAAATTAATTAAACTAAGCAAATTTTTAACTATAATAATAAAACAAAAACAAACAAAACAAAAACTGGGGGAATTTCTTGGCTCTAAAAGATTATCTCACATAATGAAATTAAATCAATAAATAACTTCATATTGCACATAAAGAAATAAAAAAAAAATATTAAAACAAAACTAAACATTCCAAAATTTTGAAAATAAATGATGTTTATTTTAAAATTTGTCACACCATTAGTATCTGTTACATTTAAAACCAACATGGAAACATTGAAAACAGCCAAAAATGTCTCTGTGTTTTTGGAAATCCAAAAAATTTACTACAACATTGTAGTAAAAAGTCTCATCTACCATTATTTCAAAGGCATATTAAGTTCAAGGATTGGCAAGTAAAAAATTTTGTTCCAAAAGTAGAATTTTCAACAGATTAAATACAAAAACATTTAAAAAACTTTAAACATACTGTTTCGTTAAAACGGCATAAATTTCTTGCTGTTTAACCCTGCAACGGAAAACGGCTGACGCACGTTTCTTGTTTTGTTTCACTGTCAAACATCTTCAGTTTGGTCTATAATTTAACCATGAAACGAACAACGCTTGCAAATTATTGAATTTTTTTATCAAAATGCGTGCTCTGGTAAAAAAAAATTCATCGCGCGCTTCTTGTGTTCAGCGACGAAGCTCATTTTTGGCTCAATGGGTACGTAAATAAGCAGAATTGTCGATCTTGGAGTGAAGATCAGCCAGAAGCATTGCAAGAGCATCACTGGACCGTACTCCTTCAAAGATGATCAGAATCGTTACGTAACTGTGAATGGTGAGCGCTCCCGTGATGATATCCAAGTTTTTTTTGCCCAAAGCGCAAGAGCTTAACTTGCATGACATGTGGTTTCAACAAGACGGTGCCACATGCCACACAGCACGCTTAGCAATGGACTTATTGAGAGGCGAGTTCGGTGAACATTTTATTCCACGTTCGGGACCGGTCAATTGGCCGCCTAGATCGTGCGATTTAACGCCTTTAGACTATTTTTTGTAGGGCTATGTTAAAGCTTATGTCTACACGCAGAGAAAAAATATGGTTGGGCATGGTTACGGCAACAACACTATGTTTAATGTAACAATATATTGTTGTCGAAAACAAATAATTGTTATTTTTATTTAACATCAACAATATTATAGTTACTGTAAACATATCAATGTTTATCGCAATTATGAATTTGAGTATTGTTGACCGAAAAATAATTATTTTTCTAACAACTTAATTATGATAACTTTCTAAACATATTATATTTCTCACAACCATATCATGATATTTAGTAGCCATAACATGATAACTTTCTATACATTTATCATATTATGTTAAAGATGCAATCAAACTATTTTTACTCTAATCATATTATGTGAGCGCCATTTGTAAAATAATTTTGAAGCAGTTGTGTCGTTTTTTTATTTGTGAGCGTTAAAACAATTAAAAGATAAAATTCCATAAAAAAATAAGTTTAAAGAAATAAAAAAATAAAAATATTAGCGGGGTTCATGCAAGTATTAGTGATTTAATAGTGCAAATGCAAAATATCATAGTTTTCTTGTAGAAACCAACAACAAAACACACAGAGATTTCGTTATATTTTATAAAAGTGCTACAATTTAAGATGTTGATAAACATCTTAAAATCGAAAAAATGGACACACGCGGTTGCCCATAAAAACCACAGATTTTTCATTTGCTCTTTTGCAAGCCACATATTGAACTCCGCTATTTGATTAACATTAAGAAAAATTGTAAAAAGCCACAAAATAAAAAATCGATGCAAAAATATTTTAATTTATTTTGTATTTTTATGACAGCTATGAAAGGTGCTGTATCATAATATGATTGCTTCTAAATTTATTATGATTAACATGATGATAATATGATTACTTCTTAGCTTATTATGATTAACATGACAATAATATGATTAGTTCTTAACTAATAATGATTAGCATAAGAATAATTTGATTACTTATTAACTTAGTATGATTAACAGAATAATAATATGATTAAGGGAAAAATATTACGATGACATATTACGAGTATATTTAGTCATAATATGATTCAATAATAATCTTAATATGGTGACTACAATCATAATTCTTATCATAATATGTTGCTCTTAGAATATGTTTACCACAACTATGTTTTTTATTTGCGTGTATACACACATGACCGCTTCAATTGATGCATTGGAAGACAACATTGAAGCATTTATTCATGAGATACCGGCCGAAATATTGGAAAGAGTACACAGAAAAAATTTTTGCGCCAGTGAAAGAATGAATCAAAAATAAAATCAGTTTTAATTAAATATTTAATCAGGTGAATTAAAATTTTAATCAAGTGTATTAAATGTTTTATTGACAATATTTGTCGTTTCGACTAATGACAAGTGCTTGCGTATAAAAAAGGTTACGACTCTAGGGTTTAAGAAAAAATTTCCTTAGGTTAAACGGCGCGTTTGTTTGAAGCGAAGGGCCACATATTTAAGAAACAATATTTTCAGTAAAAATTTACTTTTAGTAAATTACAAATTTTTAGCTATTTGTAACAAATTTGGAAACCGTTACTGCTACGATTCTCCAGATATACAGAAATCTATTTTTTATTAAAATGGGAGGTACAACTCTAACCTTTCCAATCCCATTTTTTAGAGAGGGTGTGTTTTGTGGACCCAGCTATGTGTATAAAACTTGGAAAATGTGTCTCCTAGTGTCAGATGTTGTGTATTTAAAACTAAGATGCTTGTACTTAATTTGGAAACTTCGGCTCTAGCCGAAATAAGGTTCATGGGTAAAACTAGAGGCCTTCGTGGTTTTTTTTTTTACTAATATCTGAGCCTTTTGTGCCCTTATTATGATGATTTGCAATAGCAAACAATTCTGGACTATATGTAAAATTAAAATATAACTACCATATAAATATAACTACCCCATCATATCTGGGATCTTCGGAAAACTGATTTCAACGGACACATGGTAAGATGGACAGACGGATATCGTTAAATAAACTTTACTCCTCATAAGGACCCAGAATATATACATATAAACACTCAGAATATAATGCAGCTAAATTCAAAAGAAAATTCATTTAAAACATTTACATATTTTCAAATTATTCGAATGTGTATTCTAAGTCAAATTACAGTTTTTAAAAGCTTTTTTATACTTTAATAGTCTTATTCCTTCAATATTTTTTAGGAATATTTTTTCTATTTTGTTTGAAATAAATAAATTTTAATATTTTATATTTGAATTGACTTAACAGCATATTCCTTAAAATTTAATAGTTGTTTCTTCTAAAAAAACTATATTTTAACCGAAATTCAAACTACATAACAATAAAAGTACGGAAAAATATTATCTTTTGGTGGTTTGTTTTTTGAATAACAAACATAAACGTTAAAAAATAAAGTTATTCGCAAAATAACTATATTTTTTATTGAATTTTAACAGCACGAAAAACGAATAACAAACCCACAATCAGTTACTGTAATAGTTTTATGAGTGTATATACGTATGTATGTATATAACATCAATATTGGAGAAATTACAAACGGAATGGAATGACCTTCGCTGAAAACTTAAAAGTAAAGGTTCATAGGCAAAAATTAGACACAGGCATTAGTTTGCTTCTGGCTGAGTTTCAATAGCAAAACGTTCTGGTATATGGGATAAGAATATGTCACAACCTGTGGCCATGTTCTGTAACTCTCGCGTCGAGAAAATTTTCGATTGAAATGTGTGAAATGTAACAAAAATGCCATAAATTGAAACAAACAGCTGTTTTTCTCACTTAACTGTGTCTGTAACTTTTTTTTGGCGAGTACAAGCTGTCACGTAAGAAAATTACTCGCCAATTTACCGAAAAAGTGTGTCTGTAACATTTTGGTGAGAAAAGTTCCCGCTTTGAACTGTCAAATAAACTCACGAATAAAAATGGGGCGAGAAAAAATTTTAACACTAAAAAACAATTAAAAATGCAAAATGGAAAGAATAATAATAATAATAATATTTTGTTCTTGACACATTTTTCAATGTTCTATTATTTTGCTTTTAACATTTTAATAATATATACGAATGTCTTCAAAGCTCGTTTGCAAACAACAAACATTAAAGTCGCCCTTTTCACAATTCGGTATAGCCGACGGTTGTATTTTCGCCGCCGTCGTTGAAAAATTTTTAATTTTTGGTCGCCGTCAACAATATGTGTTACTGGCGTTCTGAGCGTCTGCAATGTCACATCGGCTTCGAGTGCAATATTATGACATTTATAACGTAACGACGTAATCTCTTTTGATAGTTTTTGACATGAGTTACAGACACACATTTCTCTCACTTTTCGAGAAACGGTGGAATATTTTGTTTCACATCTTTTCGATGCAAAAAGTTCTCACTAAAGTTACAGAACATGGGTACAGGTCCCCATTATAAATTGGGCTTTTGGAAAACCCATTTCAACATACTAAATATACTTTAATGGGAACAAGATCAATATTTTAGAAATCCAAAAAGAATGACAAACTTATGGAAAAAACGATTATTAAGAAGGCCATGAGCAAAAAAGTAAAGAATACAGTCCTTTGAAGGAGTAAAAAATAAAATTAAAAAAATTTGCGGGGAAGTTCCCTTTGAATTGTACTAAAAATAAAACACAAAATTGGGGAAATAATAAAAAATTTCTAACCATCCGACTGGCTTATATACCTTGTTACTATCAGTAATGGATATAAATAAAAAACAACAACAATATTTTGATGTTATGGGGGTTTTTGTTTATATCTCGGAGTTACAAGCGGAGTGGCAAACTTATTTACCTTCAGTGAAGGTTTCCTGCGGGAAATTTGTGTCAATTGGCCCAACAGACTGGTCCTGGCAGTTGTAAAAATAGAACAGATACAAAAAGAAAGAACTCATGACCAGTGAAAGGAGAACCAATCATGTAACTGGTTTATGAAGAACAAAAAGGGAGAAAAAGTAATGAATTACAGTACAGTCTTCACTGGAGGTGTGACACGTTTTTGTGGAACTTTCTAAAATTTTGTTCTTGAATTTAGTTCTAGAACTTGTTTTATTAAAATAATACTACATTGTAGTTACTAGCACTTAACGTGTTTATTGAGAATAGATGTGTGACTGGTCAAATGGTGTCCATTGACCCCCTCCAACGACAACCCCATGTAAAAGAGATCAAACTAGAACCGGTCTCTATCACCAAAGACCTATCACGGGACTAATTTGATATCAGTTCGCTTCTCTCTAGGGTTATAACAACTGTTTTTTTTTTGACTTGAAGACTTTTGCCATTTGGCTTTTGGGTCTCTTAAACTCTGGTGTTAAACAGGAGAGAATAGGTAGTTTCGAATACTAAGCAGGAAATAAGTACATGATTATTGTAGCTTTATGCTTTAGTTGCGTGCTCAATTCAAAGCTCATGTGTGCTTTGGTGCATATGTTGTTATAATCCGATAGCTGGGGAGTAAATTCAGTGGGTGTTTGACGTTTATCAGACTTATAATTGGAAAGATCTTAATTATGAATTATCTGCTTAAATTTAAGAACATATTAGTCAGGATTTTTTTTGGCTTTTTTCTTTAGAATATACCTTTTTGAAATATTTATAAAGGTACTTTTTAAGTAGGGTGCTTTGAGTTTCTTAAATGGAGTTTTGTTACTTAAAATTATATAAAAATATAACATTCATTTCTACATCTTTGGTGTTCAATGCAAGTTAAGAAACAAAATATTTGTTTGCTCTTGATTTTATCAAATAAGCTAAATCTGCTCATGGTGTCAGTGTCAGTAGCCCAGCAGGGAAGATCTCTTTACACGAACACACTTTTTAAAACTCCAAAAAAAAAAAATTTTTTAAATGCAAAAGTCGAAGGAGTTATAAACACCCTCGATAATAAAATTTCTTATAAAATACAATAAAGAATTCATAACAAACAAACAAGCAACAACTTTGGCAAAGAGTGTGTTAATAAATTTTATAAAAAGGTTAATCAATTGTGGTCACCCCGATGAAAAAAAAAAACACGCGAAAAAGAGGAATTCAGCATACAACACACACGCGATAAAAGTACCAGGCTTAAAAGGATGTGAAACATATAAGCAGTTATCTAGATCATGGAAGGAACAAAATTTGGCAAAAAAAAAAAAAAACAAACCAGGGCAAGGCAAGTAAAGTGAAGTAAATGTTGTTAAAGAAAAGAAAGAAAAAAAAAAAAACTTAAAAAGAGACAAATTTTTTAAGTCATCACATTTATCATTTATTTACACAAAAAAAAGGAGCAAAATTTAAACCAAACAATACTGCGGGTATTATAAGTTACGTTTTTGATTACCCATAAGATTTAATAAATTTAAGAAAAAATTTTAATTTAATAAAGAAGAAAAAAAAATATACAAATTTGGTCTCAATTTCAAACCAATTTAATCTCTCTCTCGCTCTTGTTACACTGAAATAAAAATTGTAGGTAATACAATATTAAAAAAATATCAAAATTAAGGATAAATCTTCTTCTTCTATCTAAAGGGTGGTTAAATTTCAAAGGCCGATGTTGATTTTGAATAAAACACAAACTATTTAGGAAATTATTGTAATTTTATTTTATTATGATATATTGGTATTACTCAATTATGTATGGAACAAAATATCGGCCAAATGGGCGCCGCGACCACGGCGGCACACCTCCATCCGATGGTCAAAATTTTCGATGACCCTGAGGCATAATGGAGGTTCTATGCCGTTAATGTGCCGAATTATCTCATCCTTTAGCTCTTGAATTGTTGCTGGCTTATCGACGTACACCTTTTCTTTCAAATAACCCCAAAGAAAAAAGTCCAACGGTGTCAAATCACATGATCTTGGCGGAGATAACACTGCCATTGAATTTGTTGCGCAAAAGAGCCATTGTTTCGTTAGCTGTGTGGCAAGTGGCACTGTCCTGCTGAAACCACATATCGTCCACATCCATATCTTCCAATTCGGGCCATAAAAAGTTCGTTATCATCTCACGATAGCGAACACCATTCACAGTAACTGCCTGACCGGCCTCATTTTGGAAAAAATACGGCCCGATGATGCCGCCAGCCCATAAACCGCACCAAACAGTCACTCTTTGTGGGTGCATTGGTTTTTCGACAATCACTCTTGGATTCTCATTCGCCAAAATGCGGCAATTCTGCTTATTGACGAATACACTGAGGGGAAAATGTGCCTCACACTGAATCACGAAGTGCACGATATGCATTTTGATTTGAACGCCCATTTTCATAATAAGTCTGGATAACTTTAACACGTTGTTGGATTGTGTATCTCTCCATGGTTCAAATTGAGTAAGTCTAAAATAGAGAAATGTCAAATAAAATTCGGAAAAAAAACTTGGCGTTTAGGTGTGGTTCACATTCAACATCGGCCCTTACAATTTAACGACCCTTAATATATAGATATATATTTATAAAACAGGATGTGTGTATGTATGTTTTTTTTTATTTTTTTTTTTAATTCCCTATGCTAATCCCCGCGAAGCTTGACGCTTGTCTGCAGGAAAGAAACCAGAGTATCTGGCGGGAATCGAACCCGCAACCCCGGGGTTGATAGACTAGCTCACTACTAGCACAGAATACACAGAACTGTCACGAGACGGAAGATTTTGCGTTTTTTTTTGTCTCTTTCAAAGAAAGCTGCCCTTTTGCATTTCTCTTTTCATCATCTTCTATGCCGCAATACAATGAACACAAATTTATTTAGTTAAGATTTATTTAAAAAACTGTTGTAAAAATTAACTTTTAAGTTCACCACAGCACGAGTTAATAATATTAAAGTAAGTAAATAACATTATAAAACAAAACAATATTACTAAATAAATTTTTTTTGCACAAAAAACAACGTTTGTTGAACTAATGCATTTGTTTAACGTGGTTTGTGTTTTGTTATTTTTGTTTTGATCACGCCATTTGTGTTGATTGTTGCGGCTTGTTTTTACACCTTGCCACTTCACTACCAAAAAAAGCTTTCTGCCTCTTTCTTCGAAAGCTGCCCTCGCAACTGATTTGGGCCTTTTTCACACGTCACTTTTTACAGTTCTGTGTATTCTGTGCTACTAGCTAGCCTACCGGGGCACTGTAACGGCTTTGCCGATTTTTATGAAATTTTCAGGGAATCTTCAGAATATTCAGGCGGGTGACACTGTGTCTGATTTTTGATTTTCGGTCTGCGGGCGGATGGGCGTGGCAAAATACAATTTTCATATTGCACCACCAATGACATCTATATAATTTGGACGATTTTTCTTTAAAATGATCGCCATGGTCCAACTTAGATTTATACGAAAAGAAAATTTTGCCCCGCCCACTTTTACGCCCACTTTTTTCGAATTACCTAAAATCAGAAAACGGCTCCATCGATTTGACAAATTTTTCTTTCAAATGTTCGTAATATTCCATTTTAAGTTTTCATCGAAGGAAACATTTACCACGCCTTCTTTTACGCCCACTTTTTCTATTAGGCGCATAACTTGAGAACGGCTTGACCGATTTGGACGATTTTTCTTTAAAATTATCGCCATGGTCCAACTTAGATTTATACGTAAAGAAAATTTTGCCCCGCCCACTTTTACGCCCACTTTCTTCGAATTACCTAAAATCAGAAAACGGCTCCATCGATTTGACAAATTTTTCTTTCAAATGTTCGTATTATTCCATTTTAAGTTTTCATCGAAGGAAAAATTTACCGCGCCTTCTTTTACGCCCACTTTTTCTATTAGGCGCATAACTTAAGAACGGCTTGGCCGATTTGGACGATTTTTTCTTTAAAATTATCGCCATGATCCAACTTAGGTTTTGTCGGAAAGAAAATTTTGCCCCGCCTACTTTAACACCCACTTTTTTCGATTTACCTAAAATCAGAAAATGGCTCCATCGATTTGACTAATTTTTCTTTTAAATGTTCGTATCTTTTTAACGGATTTTAAAAATCGAACGCAAAAATTTTTCCTGATTGGGACAGGAAAACGTCTGTCGGGTCAGCTTGTAGGTTTATAAAGTGAAATTTGTGTTATAAAAAATAAACAATTACTAGTTTTTTGAAAAACTAAAATTTTTCGTAATATGCTACCAAAAAATTTTGTTTCAGTGCACATTGCACTCGAAGCAGTTTTAACATTCTTGATATTTTCTTTCTTGTCTTGAGCTACAAACATAAATTTTATTTTATGTGATCTTAATGCCAAATTCAAAATATTCTTTAAAATTATGTTCAATTTAGAGAACAATGAAATTGTTTCACATATTTTTCACTTCTTAAAGAAACCACCTCCTTGATTGCTTTAAGAGGTATAAGACATTCTTTTAATACTCAAACATTTATACAACACATGTCTTTTTATTAAAAAAAAACGACAGTTTAAGTAATAAAATATAAATAAAATTTGTCTTTATAAAAAAAAATGACTTATAGTTTGTACATTTTGATTTTATTGCGGTTGATTTTTCTTTTTTTTTTTTGTTGAAATAGGTGGACAAATTTTATTTGGAATAGTTTTGTTGAAAAAATGTTTAATTGTTAGTAGAAAAGAAAAGAAACTGCTGGAGGCGTAGCTGGTAATGGCAGTTAGTGTCAATGGCTGACAAAAAATATTGATTTCTAGAACAATGAATATTTTTGATTTTGAGGTGTTTAAGGACCTGGTTTAAATTATAATGGGTGGATTTAAAGTCGCTTTAAATTTTATTTGAACAAAGAAACCCAAATATTTGGTTGAGTCAAGAAGGCTGCGCAACTTAAACTTATAAGAAGTATTGTCCCCAAAAAGGTACTTCAATTTCTAAATTTCAAAAGGTACCAAACATTCTTTATGGAAAACTTTTCTTCCATTTGGAGGCTTTCTCCGTTAAAAATTTCATAACAAAACCGACACCCAATTTTTTAAAATTTTTCTTTGACCCAAAGAAAGGAAGCCAAAGAAGTCATATTTCTTACTGTAAAAAATCTTTTTCTCACATGTCGCACTTGTTCAACAATACTGTATTAACTCAAAATTTCAAAATTTTCAGTAGAAGCTAAACAATTTTTAACTTCATATGAAAGGCTTAAAAAAAAGTATTTTAAAACCAACCGTTTCTTTGCAAAAAATTAGACAAAACAGCACGATATTTTAAGAGCGGGTAGATATGACTATTACATATCGATTTCTTTCAAAAAGTGAACAAATAAAAATTTTGAGTTAATACAGTATTGTTGAACAGGTGCGATGTGTTAAAAACTTTTCTTTGAAGCAAAAAATGAATCATATATTTTTCTTATAGCAAACTGATTTTCAATTACTTGATAGAATATAATGACCCAAAAAGCTTCTCAATTAGCTCCTATTATGTTAACTTAGTTAGAAATGGGCGTCAGCTCTGAACTCGCATACTAAAACTAAATGAACCATTGTATTAAACAGACCTTCCACCATAGAGCCAAACCGAACTTCTAAAGAGGTGCAAAAAGCACTCCAGTTCAATGCGAGAGATATCGGAAGTAGCAAATCCAATTTTGGGCAGTCGCCTTCTCGTATATGCAGGACACTGACAAATGAGGTGTTCCACGCTTTCTTTCTTATTTTCGTCATCACAGGAGGTGCTGCAGTTATAATCATAGTGTCCGTTACAAGTTTAAGGGCCCCAGAATAAACTTCTTTGAATAATCACAGCTGCCTTTTGGTGCAATTAATCAAAACTAGGATCACAAAATATTCGGTAAAATATATAAAAGGCTTGAACTCCACCCAATATATATACGTAAAATATATAAAAGGCTTGAACTCCACCCAAATCCACTAGTTGGAAATATTTTAAGCCACTCTCGCTTAAGGAGAAGAGATAGCACAGGACTTATTCATAAGGAACTGCAGAAAAAGCTTAAGCGACAAAAACAAAATTTTACAGGTGAAGGTTTTTTTTCTATTAGAAAACAAAGGAAAACATACTCGAAATGGTGCTTAAGCTAAAATTGCTTTTGCTATAAAATCGTAACGGTTGCTTGTATGACCATAAAGTTTTAAGAGATGATGCAAGTTTTGCCAATTAATTAATTTATTAAAAAAAAGAAAACTGAAAATTATGTCGCTTAAGCTATTTCTGCGGTTATGGTTATGGTTTAAAAAATGTTTAGTAATTCATAAAATGAGAACGGTTCGTATTTTCGAGGAGAAGGTTTTTACGGAAGAAAATTGCTAATCGAGTTTTTGTACGAAATTTTGTTTGAAATTATTCCTTAATGGCTTTCCAAATGAAAAAATAGAAACCTCTCAGCCAAAATCCGATAGATGGCGTTATACGTTGACTTAGGCTGTGCGCAATCTGACAGGTGTCATTTTGGCATTGTAATTTTCTACAGTAAATGTGCTATGTTTCTTGCTGCAATTTATTTATTTTGATGATAATTGTGGAAATCATTGTGATAAAAACGTTTTGAGCTTGATTATACGGATTTTTTTCGGTTCCTTTCGTTATTCGTACCGTAGTGACAACACGATTCATTATTAACGTACGTTTCTTTATTCTTCGTCAGTATCTTTTGTTTGTCTTCATTATTTGAATTGTAAAAAAACTGATTAGTGGAGTCGGACTTCGCTTCTTTGAAATGTCTTATTTTTGTGTTCTTCCTTTGTTCTCTTCACTCAACTTCTTTGATATCCCTTCATTTTTGTAAACGTCAAAGTTTATTCAGATAAGTGTAACATTTTGTTTCCCTTACTTTTCTCCCAGCCAGTCAATATAACAAATAACGTTGGGCCGGGTCCGCTAGTATGTTATAGAAACCATGATGGGGAAAATTTTTGTACATAAAATAAACAACTAGAACAAGATTTTTGTAATTATTGTTAGTTCATAATTTTGTTTATCGTTAGCTAAAATGCAAAAAGTCGTAACATATAAGAATGTTAGTTTACAGGAGAAGCAAAAAAACTAAGTTAAATGAAAACTATTAATATCTCAGTAAGACATGCTTTGATAAGACAGACGTCCGTGGAATTCTTCAAGCAATATTCAAGGCAGTGTTCGAAAATAAACACTAAATATCGTTCTTTAATGTTCGGTTCGGTAGATTTGTGGAAAACACAAACGCTAATAGTGTTTGTGTAGAAATTCATTAAAAAAAAAAATAACGTTTCCCTGTTTGTCATCTTTCGAACACAAAAATAATGCTGTTTTCATCATACTCAACAAATGATGAGAACATTAAATTCCGCTCGGTTTTTTTTTGAAAATCCACGAACTTCAATGTGTTTGGTTCGGCTCGTTAATGTTCGTCGCTTTTTGCTGATAAAAAAAAACCAAACATTTTTTACAAAAACAAAATACACACACGAAAAAAACATTATAGAACATTAAAATATAATGTTTTTCTACAGTATCACTACAATTGTTCTGTTTTTTAACGAAGAACCGAACATTATATAAAGTTCGGTTCTTTCTTGAAAATAGTTACGAACGGTATTAAAGTTTGTGTATGTTTACACAAAGACTAAAAAAATAGATATCGTTCTTCGGTGTGTGAGCCGAACGCTAAATAATGTACTGTTTATTTTCGAACACTGATTCAAGGAAAACCATTTCATTATATTTTTTTTAGATAAAAATGTTCAATAACGTCATTTGGAATTTATCAAGTAAACACACTTGCAGTAACTTGTAGTTACGTTCCTTTGTTTTTTGTTAACAAAAACATAATTTTTAATCTCAAAAGTGTAAAATTTTATCAAGACATGTAGTAAAATGGCATTCATAATAATTCAGATGCACGATTTCCATTCAAATGCATGTTTTTTGTCGAAAGTCTAAGAACGATGACGAGCAATTATCTTTCCAAATCAACAAATTTGCTTTAAAATGGCGTCGATTTGTGTTTGCATATTGATGCATATTTAGCTTTAAATGCATATTTTTGCATATTTTGGTTTTGAAGGCGTATTTTTATATTTTCGAGTGATTTCTTTTTTTAATTTCCATAGTAGGGAATGTAAGAAAACATAAACTCACCGTTTATTGTTGTTGTTTTTGTTTTAGCATTGATATTGTTACAAGTTAAACTGTTGCTTATAATTCTTATTTGCTTAACAGTTTTATTTGTTTAATATCTTTATTCTAAAATCTTTGGATGAAGTTTCCTGACAATCTGGCCTCAGCAACCAGTGAAATGCGCATAGGAATAGCTCATCCTTTCAACAATAAATTTCAGTGTTTTTTTTTTATCAAGAATACAAATTTGGAATTAAACACGACAAACAAAATCTTGTAAATTAAAAATTTTGTATTCCCAAAAAATCCATATTATAAAAATACACAAAAAAAAACCTTAAAAAAAATGTTCAAATCAATAAACAACTTCTTTTGGAGCTTTGCTTAACATACAAGATTTTGAAGATTTCAACAAAAGGTCCTTCTATTTTAAACCGATGCAGCATCCACCTTACATGGCTAAGGTTTCCAATGGGCTATAAATATTTTATCCAAAACTGTTACAAGTTACTTGCTTGGTACATGGGTTAAGCCGCGCTGCAGAGGAAACTAAAAGCCAATTCGATAATATTGGAATTTTTAAATAAAATTTATCCCTGGGTTTCCCTTCCGCCTCAGACAGTAGTAACAAGGGGGCTGGCTAGATGCATTAGAATTCTATTAAATAAACTGTGAGTAATTTAAGAATGTTAAGAGCTTTCGATACCTATGATTATGCAGTTAAAAAAGTAAAAGATATATAAAATTTAAATAACATCAGAAGTCAATTAGCTTTTGTATTTTCCAATAACAGATAAATTGGTGAAACATTAACTGATTAGGAGGGATTAAGTTCACTTAATACTCAAATTAATTGATATTGTAGAAAGTAAAATTAACAAGGGGGAAGAAATAATAGCAAAAAAAAATAAGGATTTTAAAAAATAAAATAAATTTTAAATACACCAATACCCCGGCTTGCGTTGCTAATTGGGACCAAAAAAACTCGACGCAAGGCGAAACGACGCATACCGAAGCAAAATTGTCCATACATTTGTATTGATTTTCGTTTAATTGGTGCCGAAATTCATAATTGGAGCTGAAAAAATTAATTTTGATTTATAGACTTTATAACGGATAATTTTATTTTAGATCCTCAAATAAAGTTAAATCTTTCTTTTGAATAATCTTTTGTTTTAAAGGCATTCATCGCTGATTTGGATCTTCAATCCAAATACTAAGAAGTGGCTCCATTTTTTTTTTCTTTTTTTAACCCTCTTTAACGATGTTCTTGTTTCAACAAATTTCTTTATTTTATCAGCGTCACTGGAACAGCAAATGGATTTTATTGTAGAAGGGACTAGTTCAAGGTTTCTTTCAATATCAACAGCCTTTTCCCCCGATTTAGAACGCGTCAAAATGCCAAGTTTTTGTTTTAAGCTTATTTGCTTTTCTTGACTCATTGCCCAGTAAAAACTTCGCCTACTTTTTCAAAATGAATAGCTTCCTTAACTAATTATTTTGTAGCTTTCTTCTATAATTACATCTATAAGAACTTCTATAACTACTTTTTTCTGGATGTGTGCAGGTAAAAAAAATAATGAATTACTTTTTAATGCATTCATTTTGGGACATCCCTTGTAAAATTCATTGGTTCTTTCAGTAGAATTGTAAGTAGTGCTCTTATGTTCTTCTGATTACTCAACACATTATTTTGTAGGCGAAGTTTTACTGGGTGCTGTAACATGTTCAAATTTAACTTTACTACAGCAAATGTAATTTTAAACCAGTTGCAATCAGCAGACATCTTTCACATACATATTTGCATTAGACTTCAACGGGAAATCTCCCTTTTCTGTTAAAGCTTTACAAGTATTTTTATATAAACGACGCAAATCGAAGCACTAGCGACGCAACTTCGAAGCCATGCGATGCAAAGTGAAACAAAAACGACGCAACTTCGAAATCACAGAAATTTTAAAAAGACGCAACAAAACGACTCAAACCGAAGCGACGAAAACCGGGGTATTAGTGTATTTTTGATCTGAAATCAAAATGGGATCTGAAAATGCATTTTTTCCAAATGCATTGAGTTACATGAATAAATGTGAATCTTCTTACCCAGCCAGACATATACATAATCCGATGTCTTCCTAATTTCTGAGAGAAATTTTGACAAACAAGTTGAAATCGTATACGACATCTGTCAGATTTCTTAACCAAAAATGTTTGAAGTGGTTGGCACGAATTCTGCCACTCACATATGTCCTGGGAAACTCTGGGTTTTTTGCCGGCATTTCTGTTAGATATCAGAATCAAATGAAAAAGGAATGGGATATTCTGATGTGATAGGTGATATTCCTTTTGTTAGCTGAAAGAATAAATTAAACAATGAAATAAAATTAAAATTAATTGCTAAACTTCATGGTAAGTGCAATACTTATATTCAATGCTTGACAGAAATCTGAACGTATTCTCCTAGAATGAAGCCAGACATTTGCTAGAAATGTCTGATTCCGACAATGTCGGAGTACATATTTTGCTGCCTGGATATATAATTATTCCGTAAAGAAAAATATGTCTTTTAAAGAATATATTTTTCTTTTACTCAAGATTTGCATGGAGTTCTTCTCTTTTTAATTTAGGAAAATTATAAACTCGGTTTGACTTTAAATATAATTTGCAAAAAAAAAAAAATCATTTTCTTTTAATCAAAATCGGTATCTCTTTGGTAGCATAGCAGTTAAAAACAAAACATTAATAATTGCTAAACTAGCTTGTTTATTATAAATATATTCCCATTATTTCAAATCATTTTCAAGGGCCGATGTTGATTTTGAATAAAACACAAACTATTTAGGAAATTATTGTAATTTTATTTTATTATGATATATTGGTATTACTCAATTATGTATGGAACAAAATATCGGCCAAATGGGCGCCGCGACCACGGCGGCACACCTCCATCCGATGGTCCAAATTTTCGATGACACTGAGGCATAATGGAGGTTCTATGCCGTTAATGTGCCGAATTATCTGATCCTTTAGCTCTTGAATTGTTGCTGGCTTATCGACGTACACCTTTTCTTTCAAATAACCCCAAAGAAAAAAGTCCAACGGTGTAAAATCACATGATCTTGGCGGCCAATTGACATCGCCATTACGTGAGATAACACGGCCATTGAATTTGTTGCGCAAAAGAGCCATTGTTTCGTTAGCTGTGTGGCAAGTGGCACCGTCCTGCTGAAACCACATATCGTCCACATCCATATCTTCCAATTCGGGCCATAAAAAGTTCGTTATCATCTCACGATAGCGAACACCATTCACAGTAACTGCCTGACCGGCCTCATTTTGGAAAAAATACGGCCCGATGATGCCGCCAGCCCATAAACCGCACCAAAGAGTCACTCTTTGTGGGTGCATTGGTTTTTCGACAATCACTCTTGGATTCTCATTCGCCCAAATGCGGCAATTCTGTTTATTGACGAATCCACTGAGGTGAAAATGTGCCTCATCACTGAAGATGATTTTCTTCGAAAATTGATCATCCACTGTTGCCATTTCTTGCCACCATTCTGCCCATTCACGACGTTTGGAATGGTCAAGAGGCTTTAGTTCTTGAGCCAATTGCACCTTGTAAGCGTGTAAATGCAAGTCTTTATGCATAATGTTCATCAACGACGAGCGTGAGAGGTGCAATTGTTGGGCACGACGACGAGTTGAGGTGGACGGCTCTTCAGCCACACTATCGCGAACAGCAGCAATATTTCCTGCAGTACGAGCTGTACGAGCATGCACTGGTGTTCTCACATCTTCTACAGACCCGGTTTGCTCGAATTTTTCCACGATTTTTGCGATTGTACGCACATTTGGACGATCAAATTGACCAAAAAAATCACGAAGTGCACGATATGCATTTTGATTTGAACGCCAATTTTCATAATAAGTCTGGATAACTTTAACACGTTGTTGGATTGTGTATCTCTCCATTGTTCAAATTGAATAAGTCTGAAATAGAGAAATGTCAGAAAAAATTCGGAAAAAAACTTGGCGTTTAGGTGTGGTTCACATTCAACATCGGCCCTTACAATTTAACCACCCTTTATGTTCTCCATATGATAAATGATATTTCATTAAAAATTCATAAGCATTAATCAAAATAGATGCTCTTGAAAATCAATAAAATACCGATAAATAGAAAACTCCCTTAATGACAATTTGGCAAACAATAAAAACTGACACTTCAAAACAAAACAGTGGCAAAGAGGGAAGGAAGAGAAAGGACAAAAGTAGGTGAACTAAAAATCTAAAATAAAATAAACTAAGACAGTTAAAACTCCCAACAAACAAGAAAAACAATGAAATATCGGAAAAGATCTGCAATCAAAAAGACCCCTTTTTGAGTTACGAAACAAAAACACCCCAACAAACAAAAACCTCTTTTCAGTAGGATACAAAAGGAAAATTCAAACAAATGATTTTCAAAACTCTGTCTCTGCAAATAAATATTTTAAAAAACAATAATGGAAATAGCAAAAACTGGAATAAATGGTAGTTGCTTTGCTGTATAAATTACAGGGTTAGAAATTACTAGTATCTTTTCATTTACTTCTACCCCTAAAGGGTTAAACTCAATGTCCTTGTCTACAGTTTGACTTTTTCAAATCATTAGGATTTACATTTTTTTTTTTTTTTGTTTTGGAAAGCCAAAATCTTTAAAATAATTAATGATTTTATTTAAGAGATGTTTTAGATTTTTGCAAATGTTTTGCCAACAATAATTAGATTTCTGTTTTATAGACTCTCGAGTTTTAAATTTTGTTTGTTGTGACAATTGTTTGTTTCTGTTAAGTTTTTTCTTTTGGCAAGATCATTTAGCATATTTGAAGATACTTCAAATAACATTGACAAGTCATGTTTTTCTACTTTTGTAAAAATAAAAACATCATTAATCTTTCAGATTTGAAATAAGGCAGAATTTAATAATTAAAGGTGATTTTTAAGAAAAAAATATTTGTCAAAACAGAAGTTAAGAAATAGTTTAACGGCAGCTGCGGTTGTCAATGGTTTTAAAATTAAGGAAATTTTAAGTTTTGGGATAAAATTCAAAAAAATAAAAATGCATTCTTTGCAAAATTGTCCTTGAAATTGCAGGTTTATGTTGTTAGTTTTTTTGCATTCAATTACTTTTAGTGATCATTTACATAAGAAACATTTACAGTGGAAACTTTCAGCAATTCTGTTATGAATCTGCACATGTGTCCACACAATTTTTTGTTTTGCAGCATTTAACTATTTTGCCTGCCTTGTCTCAAAAACTGCTTGAACACGAAGCAAAGTACAGTTTTCTATTTGTTTTTTATTAAAAATTCCACATTTTCATAAAACAGAATATAGAAGTTGTAGGTATGACCATATTTACATTATGCAATTAATGCCGCAACTTTCGCATGCAACTTTTTGTTTGTTAGCGAGAAGAAAAGAAAAGAAAACGGGGTTGAAAAAGTTGAAAAAATTCACGAAAAAAATCTAAATGTAAATGTGGAAAGAGTTTCGTAGTAAATTCTTTAAAAGACAATAGAAAAAAACTCGGCGTTAATTGCATAGTCTGAATGCGGTCTATGTTTGAAATAATGTTACTACATAATTAGAATAATAAAGTATGAAAAAAAATTTTGCTTGCATTTGTAGGTTTGTGTTTCAAGTCTTTTGTTTTCCTTAATTTTATACCAACACCAGAGGGTGTTATGCGCTTGTGGTGATGTGCGTAACACATATAAATATTGGTTCTAGTCCCGTAGTTTAGTATACCGATTAACTCAGAACCACTTTTTTAATCAATCGAACGATGTCCGTCCGTCTATCCGGCAGGCTGGTTGTCCAAAGTACAGAGATTTAAATTATCATAACAACGAACGAAGTGTTTTGGAAATGCTAAGAATTGGTCCAAAATTTCACATAGCCCAAATATAAACTTCTTTCCGTTGTGTCTATTAAACGGGGGCATGTCATAACGTCCAGTGTCATAGTGTCCATGGACGTTATGACACTCCAAAAAGTGTCACAGTGTCCATGGAATTTATGACACTTTTGAAAATGCCATAATGTCCGTAGGCATTATGACACTTTGCAAATGGACATTATGACATTTTCAAAAGTGTCACAGTGTCCATAATTACTAAAGAAGTTAAATACAAAACAAGATCTGCATATGCGCAGAGAAAACATGTTTTATTATGGTCGCAACCAACAAAACTATTTTTAATGAAACTAATTTAACCATAATATGGTTGTCGGTAACAATGATTTGGTTAAATTAAACATTATATGGTTAAAATTTTTTTAAAAATGGTTTTGCTGCTCTGGGTGTATATATTTAATATGTAACGAAAACACTTTTGGGCGCAAGGATTTTCTCCTCTATGGTATAACAAACACCAGCTTCGCTAACTTAAGCTTCTCTACATAGCCGGCCTTCGGCCGGGCGCAAGGATTTTCTCCTCTATGGTATAACAAAAACTGGCTTCGCTAACTAAAGCTTCTCTGCGTAGTCGGCCTTCGTTCGGAAACAAGGCAGATTTTAGAAGCTTTACTTAGCGAAGCCGGTGTTTGTTATACCATAGAGGAGAAAATCCTTACACCCGGTCAAAGGCCGGCTATACAGAGAAGCTTTTGTTAGCGAAGCCGGTGTTTGTTATACCATAGAGTATAAAATCCTTGCGCCTGGCCGAAGGCCGGCTGTGCAGAGAAGCTTACGTTAGCGAAGCCGGTACTTGTTTTAGTTTGTAATCATGTTGTGGACATTATGACACTCTAAAAAGTGTCATAACGTCCGCGGACGCTATGACATTTCTTTGATGGACGTAATTACACTTTTGAAAGTGTCATAATGTCCATGGACACTATGACACTTTCAAAGTGTCATAAAGTCCATGGACACTATGCCACTGGACGTTATGACATGCCACCTATAAAACATATATTTACAGTCGAACCTGTGTGAACTTCTTTACAATAAAGTTCTCCCTATTATGAATTGATTACAAAAACACTATTTTCTCGTTCGAATTTTGGTCTGTTTCGATTTCCTTGTAATGGATTTCCGCACAGTGAATTTTTCTTTATGATGAAGAAATTTGTTTACTATAAATTTTAATAAAATGGGGGTTTTCCGCCAAATAAAGATTTACAGTACTTTTCATTTATAGTCACTACCGTTTATAGTCACATTAGCGATATAGTCTACTTTATCTGTATCTCCTACCACTATAATATAAAGGATTTACGTTAAAGCCCATTTAGCGATATAAGCACATTTGGCATCTATCAGCGGCTTGCAAAAGTAAAAGTAAAGGACCAGCTAAAATACGTATGAGCTTGCTGAATCTATTGTCCAAAAATTATAAAAATGCTTAGTAAATGAATTTAAACAACAGAATCAAAAATATTCTTTAAAGATAAAAATACTTTGTTTACTGTTAAAAAAAATCTATTGTTCCACTAGCTCATATGGTACGATCGTGTCAAATTCCTTATCCGGGAGCATATTTGTACGGGCGCTAGGTTAAATCACAGCCCGATTGGAGGTCAAATGAAATAATAAATAGATTTGGTTCATTGTTAATATTTAATACTTCTGATACGTAAGAAAAATATGCGGCAAATTCAGGCCTATCCAAGCCGCAATGGTATGGGCGCTATGGTGCCAAAACCCTTATTTTGGGAAGAAAAAGTAAACTTAGTAATACTACTAAAATCTATCTATCTTCTATCTATATATATAAAACAGGATGTGTGTATGTATGTATGTATGTAACGTATGGACTCCAAAACGGCTGGGCCGATTTTGATAAAATTTCAGGGAATTTTCAGAATATTCAGGCTAGTGAAACTGTGAAGTCTGATTGTTGATTTTCGGTCTGCGGGCGGAGGGGCGTGGCAAATTCCAATTTTCCCACTTTTACGCCCACTTTTTTCGATTTACCTAAAATCAAAAAAACGGCTCCATCCATTTGACTAATTTTTCTTTGAAATGTTCGTATTAATCCATTTTACGTTTTCATCAAAAGAGAAATTTAACACGCCCACTTTTACGCCCACTTTTGCTATTAAGCGCATAACTTGAGAACGGCTTGACCGATTTGGACGATTTTTTCTTTGAAATGATTGCCTTGGTCAAACTTAGGTTTTTACGGAAAGAAAATTTTGCCCCGCCCACTTGTTTCGATTTACCAAAAAATCAAAAAAAAACGGCTCCATCGATTTGACTAATTTTTCTTTCAAATGTTCGCATCTTTTTAACGGATTTTAATAATCGAACGCAAACATTTTTCCTTATTTGGACAGGACAAGGTCTGTCGGTTCAGCTATATAGAGATAAAAGGTAAAGTGCTAGCAAATTGTGCTAATTTCATTACTCAAAATATTGCATTTGGGTACTCAATACTACTCACTACTTTCCAGGGCTGTGGGAGTCTTAAAAAAATAGTACTAATTCCGACTCCAACCGCTGAAATTTTTTAAGTCCTCATTTGAATGTAAACTCCTTTTTTTAATGAAATACCTTTCAAATGGTTAAACATACCAAGAATATTATTCTGTAAGCATTTCGAATCGATGTTTAAAAAAATGGCTTCGCTAATTTCGAAGAATTTTTATTTTGAAAATAATAGAAATTTTTTTAAAAATTTGTATGCCGAGAAAGTTTCGTGGCAGAAGTGCGAGTTTTGTCGGTACTTTGATTCCGGTACAAAAGCCTCAACTCCGAATCCACAGCCCTGCTACTTTTTTTTAGTTTTCAAGCGACGTTTCAAAGCCAAATACTCATTTTGCATTTATTTCAATATATTTTGTTTTAACTTGTTTACAAACAGTATTTTTTTAAATGTTTCTTCAGCTTTGTTGTTTTATTGTAAGCTTGTTTATGGATCTTGGTTAAATTTGGCAGATGTCTTTTCAAACAGAGTTGTATTTTGAAAGAAACCCGTTAAGATGTCCATTTAACTTTTCAAACAACTCTGAGTAATACAATTCTGAGTATTGAGTAACTACTTCTGCTTATCGATTGCTCTAAAGAAGCAATGTAAGTACTCGATAGTCGGTGCACACTATTCAATACTTTGCTAGCACTAATAAGTTGAAGGATAAAAAAAAGGTCATAGATTATAAGAGGATTTGAAAAAGTAAAGTGGGTAAAAATTAGAGGCAGTCGTGCTTTATTGCTTATATCTCAGTCATTTGTGGACGGATTTGGTGGAATTTCAATACCAATCTCTTCCGGAATATGTGTTATAAGTAAATGACAACCCACCAGCCCATCGTAGCTGGGATCTTCAAAAAATACATTTTTTAAAACACTTGGACAGACGGACAAGCAAACATATTGAAATGAGCTTCTCTTCTCATAACACCTAAGATCAATGTTACAGAATCTACAAACGTAATGAAAAACTTATATATCGAAGCCTTACTTCCTCAACCTCGTAACTTGAAAAAATCGGTTTTGACTTTTTCATATCAAACGACTGCTATTTTTGTGTTCTAATCCTGCAACAACTTATTATTTCAATACAATATACATACATAGATAAAATCAATTCTTGAATAATTCCATTTTAACTTAAACCCAAACACCGAAGTATACAAAGATGAAACTTTTTTTTTCTCTCCTGAAAAGTTGCAATTTTTTAAGATACAAGGTTGAGAAAGTAAGGCATCGATATACCCTTTTCACCTACCCACGGGGTATGTATGTAGGAAACCATCATAAGGATATTTTACCTTTTAGTGTTACATCTTCCTTTAAATCAGCAACAGACTTGGTGAGGTTAAAATTTGACTGAGCTCTTGAGATCGCGGGTGGGCAGTGATAATACAATCGAAGACAGAACCTTCTGGATCTTCCGTCCTAGTCTGACTTTTGATTAAGTCCCCTTCCGGGGTAACGTGGTTGTTGTGCTTTAAACTCAAGGTCGCAAGAAGGAAGATCTTAAATATGTTTTCCCCCTTTAGGAGAAATAAGGCTGCTGGTGAATCTTCCTAGATGCTGTTGCTATTCTTACCCAGTGCGAAAAAAAACCGTGGGGCAAGATACTCACGTTATATTCTTAATACCTGTCGTAAAAAGTATCAAAAGAAGACAATAAGGGTCCTCATGATATCGTTTATAAGTCTCGTAAACTGTGCAAACTGTGCATTCTTACACCCTCGTAAATGAACTGTCAAAAATTGTATGAGAATTCATTTACACAAACTGCTTAAATTTGACCAACAATTTTGACTCGTAAACTTGCGCTGTTCAATTGTGCATTTATACAGACAAATTTTTTTAATGCTTACCGCCGTTTTCAATGAAAACTTCAAGTGTAAATAAATCACAAACAATAAATTCTTGTAATAATATAAGCATATTAGTCTTTTGGCTTTCTTTATGCATGTTTAAAAACAAATTTCATTTAAAATTTACAAATTTCAAGTTTTTTATTATATTTTTAATTATTTTTTTTTTAATATATTTTTTATTGACGTTTCTGATTGAAATGACATTAATTGTTTAAAAATACACAAAAATTAAAAAGTATCTTCATGAAACGAGTCTCGCAAGTTTACCCAATTGCACAAATGGTAATTTTAAGCAATATCATGAAGACCCTTAATATTTTTTAAAAGAAATTTATTTTTAGTATTGTGGTTATTTTGTGGAACTATTTATGGTTTTTTTATCCAAATTTTTAATATTTTTTTAAATTAGGCTTCAGATGGATTTGCCGTCTTACACTCGCAGCCATCGACGACTGCTGACGTCAATAGTCAAACATCAATTCTTAAACCAAATTGTATTTTAACCTTTGGTATATCGAAATTCGCTTTTCTGAATGATTATCCATTTTAATTGATTAAACGTATTTTTTCCTTCCAAATCCATCTGAAGAGATCGAGTGCTTGCGATCGAAACATGTCATGGTAACCTGCCGGCCAGGGTTCGAGCCCCGGCCACGGTCAAGAATGAAAGATTATCAATAACAATTTTAACTAATTTTCATGTTGTAAAATTCCTTTCTTCATAAAAAATAATTCAATGAAAATTCAATTTGATGAACTAAAGCCTTATTAAGAAATGTATTTTTTTACAAGGCGCCTAATTTTTTGTTTTTCCGGGTTTTTATTTCTTAATTTTCTTTAGCAAATTAGACAATTCAAAATATCATCATATATTTTTTTTTTATTCAAGCATAAAATTTTATTTAAGGTTATAAATAAAATCTTATTAATTACCAACTTTTAATGATGACAAACCTTTTACACTGAAGAAGTTAAATTTATTAACAAACTGCTTAAATATGCCAACAGAAAAAAAACTCTTTAAGGAATAAAGAAATATAGTTCTTTACTAAATTGACAGAATTGATAAACAATAAAAATCTACAATTAATTTATGGCAAAATAAAATAAAGGAATTTATTTATGGGCCATTAAAAAAACTGCATGATCTATTAAAGAAATGCTGTTAATTTACAATAAAATATTTTCATTACTTAAACGATGTTTTTGGCTTAATTTTTTTTATCGATAACAAGATATTGTTTTTATTTTTCTATATAGAGCATAACATTTTAATTTTAGAAAATATATAAAAAAAAAAAAACGTATAAATGTGACCACATAAATTCGTGATAAAATAATAAATTACTATAAATAAAAGGAAATTTATGAAACAAACGAAAATCAACAAAGTCTTGTTTCTTTTAAACAAAAGCCATTAAAAACCATTTAAAACTTGCTGCATGTGGAGGAACAGACTAGGACCCCCCACTAATAAAACAAAACAAAACTCCAACGTAACTTTTTGTTCAAATTAACGTTTAGCTCCTTATAAACAACAACAAAGACACAAGAAGACAAACTTAAACTAGGCGACATTAGTAATTAAATTGAAAATTATGATGTATCCAAAATGAAGAAAACAAACATCATCATCAACATTGTCAGCATCATTAACAACCTCAACAGCAACGATATTAACAGGAATTTTATAATGATGTCGAAGTTATTTAAATCCCAATTAAATGTAAATATTATTACTATTATTGGTGGAGTTTATGTAAAACATTTAATTAACATTTAATCATTCGATTTCGAAGTCAATCAGCCAACAGCCAACAGCAGTCGCAGGCAGTTCTTCTGGCTGGCCAACAGCAGTGTCTAACTGAATTATGGTTTGGGCCTTTGGCTTTACAAGTTCTCTTTTTCTCTGCTTTCTCAGGTGTATTAGCATTAATGAATTATGAGCTACAGACAGGTAGACTTGTCTACAAGTGTACACAGACATGCTAACTTACATTAATAATAAAAATAATAAAAACAACAAAACGAAAAACATACATACATGCAGACAGACATTCATGATGTTTATTCATACATGTTTGATATCTTTGTTGAAGAGTTATTATAATGAGATTGACGATTTTAGTTTCATTTTGTAAACCATAACATTTTATTAAGTCAATAAAATCAATATGATGTTCATTATTTGGGTTATTGAAGGCTTTTAAATTCTAAGATTGTTACTATAACACAACAATTTCATCAATGTCAAATAATATTGTGATTAAATGTTGTGTCAACTCCCTTTTTTTAGGCTCAATTAATTAAAACCTAAAACGGGGGGAGTTGAAAAAACGGTTCTTTGCTTTATCAATAAAGAACGAACATTATTTTATTGATACCTGTTACAACAATATAAAAAAATTTATGGGAATTTTTTTGTTCAAGTATTTTCGAAAGCTTTTGCTGTCTTATTAAAACTAAAATTATGTATGATTCCAGCCAGTGTTGCCAGTTTAACCTATTATTCTCTAATTAAGTCTTTTTTTTTTAATTTAGCATTAAAATAAGTTCTCTTTTTAAACTTAAAGATAAGAGCTTTGAGAGCTTTTCCAAAAACTATTTAAGCTTTTTAAAAATAAGTATTTTTAAAGCTTTTGTGATACAATTTTTAAAAGTTGTTAAATAATTGTCTCAAGAACTCATTAAAGTATTGCAACATAAGATCAAAAGTTATACTTTTTTAAACAAAGCTTTTTGTAGCCTTAACAAAGCTATTTTGAGCTTTTTAGAAAAAGTTCTTTCTTGAGCTCTTAATTCAAACCTTTGGAAGCTTTTTTTATGACTTTATCCTAAATCTTGTAACTAAATTTTAATATAAAAACTGTTTAAAATTTTAATAAAATTAATGATTATACAGGGTGGCGACTTAATAGCGTTATGAGTTATTTAGTTAATAACTTTTTTCTTTCTGATTTTATTTGGCGTTTGCATAAATTAAAATTAGATAATAGTTTGGCAATATGTTCACATTATATGTTCTCCTTCTTTCAGAGCATTTCCCGGGACTTACTTAGAACTTTAGGGGCCTCTCTTCTTCATGGATATTTGCCGTGGGTCGGGTTTTTGAGATGTGGATTAAGTTCAAAATTAGTTTAACGTAGTTTAAAACTCAGAAATGGGATTTTTTTGAAAATTTTGAATTGTACATACATTGCACGATATTTTGGTCTCAGAAGACCAATAGTAAAATTGAATGCTTAAAATATTCGTCGAACATTTTAACCCTCTAAAGCGCCGTTTTAGTATACTTTTGTGTGGAAGTTAAAAAAAAGAACAAAAATGACCCGTTAAAATAAGTGTTAAAGGATTAATATATTTTGGTTTTAGAAGACCCATAGTAAAATTGAATGCAAAAAATATTCGTCAAAAATTTTAACCCTCTAAAGCGCCGTTTTAGTATACTTTTGTGTGGAGGTTAAAAAAAGGACAAAAATTACCCCTTAAAATAAGTGTTAAAGGGTTAATAATATATTTTGGTCTTAGAAGACTCAAGTAAAATTGAATGCAAAAAATATTCGTCGAACATTTTAACCCTCTAAAGCGCCGTTTTAGTATTCTTTTGTGTGGAAGTTAAAAAAAGGACAAAAATGACCCGTTAAAATTAGTGTTAAAGGATTAATATATGTTGGTCTTAAAAGACCCATAGTGAAATTTAATGCAACAAATATTCGTCGAACATTTTAACCCTCTAAAGCAGCGGTCATCACAAAGAGAGACAGTTAAAAATGTGTATGTAGTGGTGACTGCATATTGTGTGCAATGAAACACCAATTCTGGAAAAGAGAGGAAAATAAATTTACTCGTTTGAGACATTAACTATGTGTTTTGTTCTTGTTTTCTAACAACAAAAGCGACGACGACCTGCTACAACTGTTTCGTTAACATTCGTGTTGTGTGTGTGAAATTCACGAAAAGTGCTCGGCCCCCGAGGGCATAGCGTGATGATCGTTGCTCTCAAGTGCCGTTTTAGTATACTTTTGTGTGGAAGTTTAAAAAGGAAAAAAATTATCCCTTCAAGTAAGTGCTAAAGGGTTAATAATATATTTTGGTTTTAGAAGACCCATAGTCAAATTGAATGCAAAAAGTATTTGTCGAACATTTAAACCTTATATTGCCGATTTAGTATCGTTTTGTGTGGAAGTTAAAAAAGGGACAATAATGACCCCTAAAAATGAGTGTTAGAGGGTTAATATATTCTAAGAAAACAATCGCCATACAATTCTATTGAAGACTTTGGAAATAGTATTTTAGCTCAGAAGTACATTTAGCATATTTTTTTTGGCTTATACCAAACGCCATTTCAATATATTAAAAACTTTAGGGGCCGATATTTCGGGAACCCGAGCTAACTTTTCAAAACCCTTTGGCAGATTTGCTCTACCAATAGCGTAGTTTCTTTTCGCGTTGCAAGTATTGAGGCTGTTTTTTTTTTTTTGTTGCACAGTGTTATTGCTCTTTGTGTCTGAATAATCGAATGCTGACCTTCAAAACAATATTGAACAACGGTGATGCTTCTATTCACTATAAATTTCCCCAGTTAATTTAATTCTAATAAAAACAAAACAAAAAAAAAAAAACAAGACAGAAAGTACATATAGTCGGTCAAGCCCGATCATATGATACACTACACCACAGTATTAAAAAACACATCATGCTTATATGTTTCTAAACTTCATTAACATCGGTTTGAAAGTTTGTGAGAGGCAGAAATCGCCCCCTTCCTCCCCTTGTGGTCCAATTTTTGAAAAACTGTATAGCTTATGTGTCCATATAGATATGGATTTATCTATCGGGTTGATAGTTCCTGAGAGGAAGAAATTTCCCCCTATCTCGTGGTCCTACGCCCATTTTCAAAAGGCTTGGTCCTTTTGCCAGCCAGACGGACATCTTTAGTTCGACTCTGAAAGTGATTCTTAGTCGATCGGTATACTTTAAGGTATTTAAAGGCGTTACACACATCAGCACAAGCTTAATACCCTCTCCACTATTGTAGTGTGGGTATAGAAAATACAAACTTACACAAAAACTGTATTCACTTTTGAAACCATAACGTTACTTATGTGCCACATTGTATATTTGAAAACTTCCATTGTTATATTTAAAAAAGACATTAATAAGAACATTTTTAGGGGCGTTTTAATAGAGTCCTTTCTTTATTAAGGGACATTCAAAAATGTATGGGAAATTCTACGCCTTAATCCTAATCAAGAAAACTTGTACAGGGTGGCCCAGAAAGACCGAAGTGGTGTCGCGTAAAAGAGCCATTGTGGCCCTCGCAGTGTCCGCTGTGGCTCCATCCTTTGGAACCATATTTGCAGATAGTTTTCCACGGCTGGCGTGGCTTCGTCACTCATGCACGCTAAGTCAACACAATGGACCGTTGATTTGAAAAGTAAATTTCAACGATTTGGGCACGTTGTTCAGTTGTGTATTGCTCCATTATAAATTGTCCAAGTCTTCTTTACAAAATACTGAAAAGAAAGGAAAAAAGAAATTATAATAAAAAAGTTATAAGGAATTCACACCACTTCGGTCTTTCTGAGCCACCCTGTAAATTATTTTTTTCTATTTTGTTCTGCCAAAAAATATTTCAAAAAAATTACAATTTGGACCATTATAAGGAAAGTTATGAACAAATAATATAAAAAGAGGGTCCTTTGAAGGAGAAATCAAAAAGATTTCAAAATTTGCTAGGAAAGCCCCTTTGAAGTTTTCTAAAAAAAAATATTACAAAATTGGGAAAATAAAAATAATTTTTTTTTTTAACTATCTGATTTGATGTGGAGTGCCCCATATCTTATAATAATAGAGTGTTTTATAATTTTTTTTATTGTTTATTTTTGATAATAAACAGGCAGTGCACGGCCTAAAAAACACTTAATTGACAACATCTTTTGTAAGTTGTTGTTTTTTTCATTTTGTTTTTCTTAACCTACTTACAACTACAATTAATGTTGAGAGAATTTCAACTAATTGTAGTGGGGAAATGTAAGATGAGATGAACCCACTGTTGTTTATTGTTGATGTGTTTTGTTTAAACTTTGATATTGTTACAAGTAGAACTGTTGCTATAATTCTTATACGTTTAACAGTTTTATTTGGTTTAACATCTTTAGTTTGTCTAAAACCTTTATGGATGAAGTTTCCTGATGATCTGGCCTAAGCAACCCGTGAAATGCATAGGAATAGCTTATCCCATCAACGATAAATTTCAAGTGTTTTTATCAATAATAAAAACTGGGAATTAAGCACGAATAACAAAATCTTTTGAAATTAAAATTTTGTATTCCCAAAAATTGAAATTACTTTTTGATAATAAACAGGCAGTGCACGGCCTAAAAAACACTTAATTGACAACATCTTTTGTAAGTTGTTGTTTTTTTCATTTTGTTTTTCTTCACCTACTTACAACTACAATTAATGTTGAGAGAATTTCAACTAATTGTAGTGGGGAAATGTAAGATGAGATGAACCCACTGTTGTTTATTGTTGATGTGTTTTGTTTAAACTTTGATATTGTTACAAGTAGAACTGTTGCTATAATTCTTATACGTTTAACAGTTTTATTTGGTTTAATATCTTTAGTTTGTCTAAAACCTTTATGGATGAAGTTTCCCGATGATCTGGCCTAAGCAACCAGTGAAATGCATAGGAATAGCTTATCCCATCAACGATAAATTTCAAGTGTTTTTATCAATAATAAAAACTGGGAATTAAGCACGAATAACAAAATCTTTTGAAATTAAAATTTTTTTCGCTTTTAAAACTTTAAAAGCCTTTAAGTAAAATTGTATATTGCCCGAAATGATTTTGAAAAGGATAATTTATATGAAAATTGATTCCTTAAAAAAATTTTATTCTAAGATTTTAATATAAAGTAAAAGCTCCAGGGCTTATATCGGAGGGTTTACAAAACTGCAGTCAAAACCAAAAACTGTCGAACAAAAAACGAAAATTTGTGTTCAACTTTTCGCTTTTTGAGTTGGTTGGGTAGCGACTATTTATATTTAATGAATCAGAAGTAAAACCAACAATTGTTTTTTTTTTTTGCAAATGACAAATGAAGAAGTGGAAGAAATGGCAGTTTTTCTACTTTGACTGCAGTTTTTTAAACGCTGTTATATCGCACACCACATAATAAACAGGGACAAATCAAAATTTAATAAGAGCATTTTTTAAACCAGTTTACAAATCAAACTAAAGGATAACGAACATTTCGTTTGCGCCTTTAGCATTTGAAAACTGAATTTGAAAAAAAAAAAAATGAAAAAATTGCAACCGTATTTTTGCAGCCAGTTTGCTGCATCTCCCAAACATTTTTGAATTTTAAGTTGTGCCTGCTTATGATTAAGTGGGCGATAATAAACCTATTTGTAAAATAAAAATTGGAAAAAGTTCATTCAAATATAACAACTCGACTTGTTAAGTTTGTCAACTTTTGTTTAATAAAACTCACAAAGTTTTGATTAGCATCTTTTATAACTTTTTGTCTTTCGTCAACATCTCATCACCTTCAAGATCTTGATCTCTTTAGCACCATCTTTTTAACTTCTAAACCTTTAAGACTCATAAAGTTTCAAATATATGGATTTTTTTTAACTTTACCACACTTTAGATTCTTAGATTTTACTCATGACCAAAAAAAAAAAGAAAAGGAACTAAATATTATTTTACAAAAAAGAGAAATGAAATTAAATTAAATAATCGTAACTAAACGGGACAAATAAACACAATTTCCTAATAACTTGATAAAAATCAATAATAATATTTTTGTTAAGAATTTTTTTATTTAGTTTTTTTAAACTAAATAATGGTTATTTTTATATATAAGATTACTGGCGTCTGCTAAGATAAAAATTAATTTTAGTACATGGCGTTTAAAAAAAAAAATATAACAGTGAGGGGAAATTTAATAGCACAAGGTTTTCTAAAAGACGTTTGAATATTTAATTTTGCTTATAATTTGAAAAAGGTTGTTAAGTTTTCTTTAAAATCCTATTTAAATAGTCATCAGAAGCAAATATTTGGATTGACGTCAATTAAATCCATTTAAGACGGTCCTCCGACTTGCAAAAAAGCTTTTCAAAATAATTTAGTTATTGTGATTTTTGTTGGTACTGTTTGATTCTTTTAACTGGACGTATTTACTGCCTGTTTTTAGAAAAAACAAATTTTCTCACACGAAATTTTGTTTTCATTTTCTAAAGTCCCTTCATTTCGGAAATTCCGGAATAGTTTAGATTGGGATTTGATTTCTAAAATCTTGAATGATATCACAAAATTTATAAAATGTATTTGGGTTGTCTAACCCTAAAATGGGGGATTCATAAGGGAGGCAGACTCTATTTTTGATGGTTTATGTCTTAAATAACTTAAATGACATTTTGAGGGTTAACAAATCTGCCATTTAGGTTTGCTTCGTCATTAAATGAAATAGTTTTTACAAGAAAACAACATGCTCCAGCGATTTTAATATACAAGGATGGTTTGCGCATTTCAGAAGTGGTGTGTTGACACAAAAGACAAAGACCGCACAGTGGGAGATTTTGGAAAAAAATGTAAATAGTTCATGATTTTGCAAACTTTTAGTTTAATCGAAATACAACTTCAGCTGGCAACTGAGCAAAATAATTTTAACGTACTAGATGTTTATAATATCCAGAACTATATCCATTTATTTTAGCAAAAATATCCCACTGTGGACCGTTTAGGTCAGTCAAAAAAAATCTCAGATTATGGGCCATGTCACAGAGTACAATTCCGTTCGGAATGATTCCGTTAGGAATTGAAGAAAACATATTTGTTTGTTGATGGAAAGTGTATTTTGATAGTTTTATGGCCTTTCAGATACAGACAACTCCTATACGGGTTATGAAAACAAAAATGGTTTCATTCCGAAACATTTTTTTGTCATTTTCTGAAGCACCAAAATACGGAATGAATTCCGTTTCCGAACGGAATTGTACTCTGTGACATGGCTGTATAAATGGGAAAAGTTGTCTTACGGAAATACGCTTCACTTCAGAATAAAGTATCCGAAATCCGTACACACTGTACACTTTGCTCCGGCTTAAGATTTTTGACATTTGTATATATCGGGTGATTTTTTAGCTATTATCTTTTTGGCAACACTGCTTTAAACAGCTGACGCACGTTTCGTGTTTTGTTTAACTGTCAAACATCTTCAGTTTGGTCTATAATTAAACCATGAGTCGTCTTACAAACGAACAACGCTTGCAAATTATTGAATTTTATTATCAAAATGCGTGCTCTGTTAAGAAAGTTCATCGCGCGCTTCTTCCATTTTAGGGTCAGCTAATTTTTGGCCCAATGGGTACGTTAATAAGCAGAATTGTCGTTTTTGGAGTGAAGATCAGCCAGAAGCATTGCAAGAGCTACCAATGCATCCAGAAAAAGTCACATTTTGGTGCGGTTTATGAGCTGGTGGCATCATCGGACCGTACTTCTTCAAAGATGATGCGAATCGTAACGTAACTGTGAATGGTGAGCGCTACCGTGAGATGATATCCAACTTTTTTTTTTGCCCAAAATGCAAGAGCTTGACTTGCATGACATGTGGTTTCAACAAGACGGTGCCACATGCCACACACATGCCACATGCTTAACAATGGACTTATTGAGAGGCGAGTTCGGTAAACATTTTTTTTCACATTCGGGACCGGTCAGTTGGCCGCCTAGATCGTGCGATTTAACGCCTTTAGACTATTTTTTGTGGGGCTATATGTAATCTCATGTCTATACACACATGCCCGCTTTAATTGACGCATTGGAAGACACAATTGAAGCACTTATTCATGAGATACCGCCCGAAATGTTGCACAGAAAAAATTCTCCAAAATTTTTCACCAATTAAAGCATTAATAAAATCAGTTTTAATTAAAAATTTAATCAAGTGAATTAAACGTTGAATCAAGTAAATTAAACGTTTAATTAATACTATTAACTGGTTTAATTGATACTATTAATTTGTGTACTGGTGCAAATTTAATTAATTTTTTAATTAATATCACAAATTTTTTAATTGAAATCAATTTTTATTTTTTTCTGTGTGGAGAGAGTATGCCAAACTTGGACTAAGCGAATGGACCATTTGAGGCGCAGTCACGATCAACATTTGCATGAAATAATCTTCAAACATTAAATTTTATGGACCGTACTATCGATTCAAATAAAGATTTCATGCATTTTTCTGAATTTTATGTGTTTTTTTTTTAAACTTTCCTATAGCTCTTAAAAAATCACCCATTATAAACAATTATCCGATAAATTTGGTTGGCAAAGAAGACAGCTCTAAAATAAGCTTACAAATAAGCTTACAAATATAAAATATAACATGTTCCCATTTTCATGATCCACTTAATAATCCTTCTACTCATTGTTTACCCCCAACTGTTCGTTTTGACTCTCACCTCATTCATGTCTGTTCTAAAAGGTGTTGCTAAGTTTTGCTTTTTTTTTTTTTGGTTTCTCCAACTATAATTTTATCATTATTTTTATTAATAAATATTTTTTTTTATCTCACTGTCTTGTTTTTCTAGTTATCATTATCATTTGCTATAAATTTCATTATTAATAATTGTTTTAAAATTTTATAAATGATTGTTGTTTCACTCCAGCCTCATATTTACAAAATACCATGTAATTTGAGTAGAATTATGAAAAATGATTATGGTCTCGAAGAAAATATGTAGAGAGATATAATTGTTTGGATAAATGTCTGTTGCTAAAGCAGCAAAGAAGGAAAATAAAAAAAAGTAGAATAACAAGAAAATTTATGAAAATCTGAAGGCGTATTATTAAACGGTAGAATATTTTTTTTTTCATACAATTTACATTTAACAAGTTTTTCTATTAAATTAAATACGTTTTTTATAAATAATTGTTTGTGTTAGTTGGACGAAGAAGTGAAATTATGATGATTAGTGTTTAATGGCAGCTTAATTTTTGTTGAAATTAAGAAAAACTAATTGGAAGAGATAAATTGGAGTTTAAAAAATGACATGTGTCATTTGAAGACTTAAAAGATAAGTGAAATCTTTAAGAGGAATACTAGATTTTGATTGGAAATCTCATTATAAATATTATATAAAGCTGTTCTAGAATAAATAGAAACAAATATTTTAGAAAATATTTCATAAAATCTTTTAGAAAAATAGTTGAAAGCTTGTTTTTAGGTAGCTTTAATACATTGACTTTTTTTTTAGCAAAAAGAAAACTTTTTAAGCAACGCTTAAAAAAATATAAAAAAATAAATGGTTGAACAATTAATTAGAGAAAAAGCTTTAAAAAAGCTTTAAAAAGCCTTTTAAAATTTTTACAATTTATACACAAAAATCTGAAAAGCTTTAAGACTCCAAAAGTTCTTAGAAAAAGAAAAGTTATTTTCCACAATCAAAAAGCTTTTTTTTTGTGAGAAATTTCTCAGAATCTAAAAGTTTTATTAGGCTAACAAAAAACTAACTTATATATAATAAGTTGGTAATTTAGTATTTTATAAAAACTGTCTCAATAACAGCTTTAAATAAAATTATAATAAATTTTTTTTTTTCGAAAAAAGGCTTTTAGTAATTAAGTATAAAGTATAAAAAAACTTAAAAAGCTTTTGAGAATAATTTTTGAATAGTAACATTTAAAAAAAAACTCCAACAAAAAAGCTTACAACTGATATTTTTTATATAAAATATGTAGCAAAAACTTTAACTTTACAAAATTCTCAATAAGCTTTATAATTTATGATAAAGCTTTTTAGAGAAAAAAATTTTAGATAAAAAATATTATGGGATAAAGCTTATAGCGAAGAAGCTTTTGAAAACAAAAACTGTTATTATTAACTTCTTAAGAAAATTTTCCAAAAGTGTGGAGTAGGGGTACAACCACAATAAGGCCCTATCACCACGCTGTAGCCGATGTTGTACTGAAATCGAAAAATGGTTTCTCAGGTTATTTCGGAACAAAAACTTTCCGCGTCGAAGCCGATTTCTGAAACCCCTTTAAATTTTTTTTTTCAAAATTTTTTAATTTAACTGTTTACATTTCTTATGGCTAATAAACCACTGATGGTTTAAACGATGGTTGGATTAGTTGAACTAAACTTTAAATTATATGTAGTTTAAACTCCGCAACTATAAATCAGTGTCCCATGTATTATATGTGGTTAAAAAAATAACGCGTGGCAGCACTACGATAAATCTTATCAAATTCATATGGTCTGTGCTGGTAGTTTAAACGCCCAAATTTATGCGTTTAAAGATGGTTTATATATTTAGTGATTTATAGATTTGTTGGTTTAAACACATTTTAAACCAAAAAGAGAGTTTAACTTGCTCTGATTTTTTAGCCCTTAATGTAATTATATGATTATAATCAAAATTACAATCTAAAAACTATCTTTGTTAACTGAAATTAACTTTAGATTAAGAGTTCGCGTTGATTTGCATTGGGGGAATATATTTTGTACGACTTTGATGGCGCGTTCCGCACAAATGTTGCTGCGTTGTGTTTTTGGAATTCTTGATTCATCATTCACCCAATGTCTTAGGAAGCATTTCTGAGCATTAGTAAAGCCCGTTAATGATTTGTTTTAGGCTTCGAAGTCATTTTTATTGTAACAATGATCTGAAACCCAAATGTTGTACCAAGGGCCACATATAAAATTTTGAAAAAAAAACAGAGTTGCATTAGCAAAAATCGGTTGTTTGTAACTAGTTTATCTCAAAAGCTAGTTACACCTGTTTATGGTTTGTATGGATAAATAAGTTTTACAAACTAGTTTGTTACCATAAACTGTTTATGGTGTAGGTATGATGCATTATTACTGATCCCAAACTTAATTGCATTTGACGCGGAACCTGTTTTAACGATATCGAAAATCTAAAGATGCAGTTCTTATTGTTTTTTTATGCACTGCATGGTATGGATAGGGCCATTTTGATATTTTCAAAAATTGTAAAAAAGGTGTATCCCTAGTGTGGAGGTTAATCCTAATTGGTAGATTCCACGGAATTCTCAGCAATTGGACTTTTTATAACGCCTCAAATATGCTGATTGGGTGCTAGAGCAACGTGCGGTCAATGCCAATTTTTGAACCATATTTTCTTCAGCGATGGAGCTAATTTCTCGGTGGTTACGTCAACAAGCAAAATTGTCGAATATGAAACCTTGAGAATCCTTAAGTGATTGTGAAAAAGCCATTGCATCCAGGAAAAGTAACTCTGTGGTGCCTATTATGAGTTTGAGGTGCCATTTTTCCGTAATTGTGCGAAAAAGACACTGGAAGAACCGTTGCTGGGAATTCAAAACGCTATGGCCGTATGTTAACCAATTTTTTTTTGGCCTCCAATTAAAGACAATTAACTGGACGATATTAGGCTTGAACAAGACGCTACCACGAGCTACAAAAACTCCACGTTTTGGCGGTGTCAATTGGCTCCTAATATCATGCAATTGGACGCCCTTAGACTGTTTTTGTGGGGCTACATCAAAGACCGTCTCTACGCGGATAATCCCTAAACATTAGAGGATTTTAAAGCCAACGTTCGTCAAGTTATCGCCGAGAAACCTCCCAATATGTGCGAAAAAGGGGTCGAAAAAAGAATCAAATGCTGCAACCAAACTAGAGGCTTTCCTTTAAATGAAACTGTATGTCATACGTAATGGAAAGGTCCACGCATTAAAATAAAATTAAAGCTCATCGAAATCATAGCTTTATGACTGTTTTATTTAACTTACATTTTGAAAGCAAAAAATGGATAACCCGTCATATGGGAAACGGCTAGCAATTGCAGGGGGCTTCTCTCTATTGCGATGCGAGGGAAAATTTTAGCAAATCTAGTGATTTCGGCACATTTTAAAGCGTTTGCTTGCACAATTGTCTTTCGCTTTTTCTTATTTTTTTTTTACTTTTCGCACATCATCGCTATTTATTTTATTTAAATTTCTTTATTTTATTTATTTTGCGAAAGTCATAGAAAGCATCAAGTTGGCATTCAGCTTTTGCATCCAAATTGTATTCGCATCGCAAAAGAGAGTATTACCCCAGTATTGAGATTATACAGGGGCGCTATTCAAAAATTCTTAAAACGAGGACCGTAGCGCCTGGTGTATTAGAAATGAGAATGTCTATAAAGATTAAGAGTCCATGCAAATTATATTCTAACATTAGAAAATGATCTAAATCCGTTTCCAAGGCAACTTTCTCAACTCCAAACGCGAACAAGCCTTCGATGAGAGCCAATCTCCCACCCCGCTGGATCCAGAACCGTCTAAACATTTATCTTCTCCTAAAGTGGGTCTAATTTATAATTTAAAGATTTTTACTACTTAAGCTTCGTACAGACGGTGGTTAGATCTTACAATGTTGTCATAAAAATTGAGTAAAAATTTCTTGCAACTGTGTGAATATTGTAAACTCATTTTCATTTGGCAGATGTGTAAAATTAATGCATCTGCCAATTGCACCATTGTCATAAAAATGACAACATTGTAAGATCTGACCACTGTCTGTCTGTACGAAGCTTTACTGTTAGGCCTGATTCAGTAAATAAATATTAAAGTCGAAAAAAATTCTTCACACTTTAAACTCAGTGTGTTTTTTTTATCACGTTTTTAAATCGTAAAAACATCTTGTTTCAAAAAATTTATTAATGCCACCAACATGTTGCATTTCAATATTTATTCTTTTAAATAATTTATTCTAACGTAGAATAGAAATTGTTAAAAAAAACAATACGGCTAAAATGCACTTGGCATAATAATTATTATGTGTATGTTCCATTGTTTTATTGAATTTCTTTTCCAAATTTAATTTCTTCAAAACCATTTTTATTACAAAAAATATCTCATATTTAAGGGCTTCAGGTAAATGTAGAAAGATTTTGTCGACTAATTTTATTTATGAGTATTTCTAATAAAGTATTTCATAGTTTAAATAAATCAGTTCATTGACATTGAAATAAGTTACGATCTAATGCACGTTGTTAGCAGTTGTGGTGTTTTTTTAATTTTATTCATGAAATAGTGATTTTGTTTTAGGAAATTTCATTCATGAATTTATGGTAAAATAAATTAAATATTTAATTTCTTTTTTGTTAGAAACTTAATTCTCTAAAGAACTTAGTTTTGGTTTTATTGTTGAACGAATTTATGTTTGTTTTATGTGGAGCCATCGATTGGACATGATTTATGAAGAGTGAGTGTACTTGAAAACTGTCTCTGTTCTTAAATTATAATATTACGTAAGGGCTTAAGAATAAATTAGGTAAATATTTGATTCTATTTAAGTTTTTTTAGGCTTGAATCAAAACTTAACTTGACATGCAAAAAAGTCATCGCTTTTTTAACTTCGCTTAAGAAGCATATTAATCTGTCGATGTTGAAAGACTATTTTAGCTCTTTTTCAGTTAAAAAAAATTTGGACCTGGTACTTTCCACAAGAAGATAAAAATTCCCTAATTCGCTACCCTTAAAAGCAATATGCCCACACTGAAACTATCCGATAATGCCAAATACCTTGGAATCATATTGAACAGCAAACTGACTTGGCCGTTAAAAACCGTGTCCATGACAACTAAGGCGGCAACTGCACAATATTGCTGTAAAAGAGCTCAACCTAGACTAGGGAATCAACCCAAGGAATGTATACCGATAATACGAATGTGTCATTAAACTCATTCTATTCTACGGTGCAGCTGTTTGATGGCTTGATACTCAAGGGGAAGAAGCATCAAACTAAGTTTGAACGTGTAAGGATAATGTTGGCAATAGGGGTAACAGGTGTCATAAGGACCGCCCCTTGCAAGACATTGTTTACGATTTTGAACTGGTTACCAACGGACATTTTGCCAAAGAAAAAAGCTGCAAATACTAAGGTAAGACTTATCTCCACTAAAGTATGTGGAGATAACAACATCGGACAAGCTAAAATCCTGTATGAGAAAAATTGGCACTCGGACGTGGATTTTATTGCACCTGAGCCAATGTTTATTCATGCCCTCAACGTAAGCATTTTAATTAATAAAGTTTAATATGATGGCCTACAAATTCCCGCGGATGCGATACAGATATTCACTGATGGGTCTTAAACACTGGATGGTGTCGGCTCTGGCATTTAATCTGAGCAGTTGAACTGATGCATTCCTCTAAGTTTGCTGGATCATTGTTATGTCATACAGGCCGAGATAATGGCCATCTACAAAGCTGCCAGGCACATTTGGTATAGTGAGATGTCTGGCAGGGATACTAACAATAATACCGCTAGTAAATCGCCCATTAGATCACTAAGAAGGGGTTTATCATATTGAGAATCATCCAAGAATTGCGGATGTCTCTGGAGGAGATAGCGAGTGATTAGCCTTAAATGCTCCCTGGACACAGGGGCATAAATCGAAATTGTACGGCTGACTCATTGGGTCACGGAGAGCCCACCTTGAATCGGAACGGTTTTAACATATGATATAGGTGTTTAACTCCCGAGGAATAAGCAAGTTATTGCACACACATTTCTTCTTATTTATGTTTTAATGAAACAGCCTGTCATTATAGATAAAAGAAAGACTAACCGGGCTTTAAAGCTACCCAAAAATTTTCTAAGGAATCTAATTGCGGTTATAACTGGTCACTGACCAATTGGGAAACATGTCCAAAGTCTAGGGCTCCCCTACAATAACCTATGTAGAAGTCGCGATGACGAGGAGGAGGAAGAGTTAAAGGAACATCTTCTACGGCATTGTTCTGCATTCGGAGATCTAAGACTCGAATAGTTTGGTCGAAAATCCCTTAGGGACACAACTTGTATCTCTAACACTGATTTTTGATTTGAACAGGATCCACTCCTTTATTGAATTAACCGGATGTCGGAGTAATAATGTCAGCAGTTAGTTAACATAGGAACCCTGGGCGATGTTGAAACATAGAAACACCACGAGAGCTAATTTCTGGACCCAAGTGAGCTGTGCTGGATAGCGGCTGCCAATAGAATCTTACCTAGTGAAAAACCATAAACAACTGCTCAGAAAGTTATCAAACTTTTTCTCCATAAAAACCGAGTAAAACTTGTTTAAGATAGCGCAAATCATGCCACCCGATTTTATTTGACTGTCAAATATTTAATAAATTAAAAGTTTTAGTTTTGCTTTTGGATTGTTGTTTAAACGGCTCTGATTTATGGCATTTTCTATTACTCTCGCTAGAACTTCGGTTTGTAGTTTCCCGCATTCCTGACGGATATTTTCTTTAAAGACTTCAAGAAACGTTAAATTAGGCGATCTTGCTAGCAAGTGCAAATTGCCAAAACGATAGATTATTCTAACCGGAAATGCAACCCGTAAAAATCGAAATAATTATTCCGCGTTGTTGTTGACAATAGTAGTCTATGGCCCGTTTTCAAAACTTACCGATAGCTACAGGTGAGATTTTATCGGCCGTATAAAAAGTGTCTACTTTAAGCTATTGGTAAATTGTGAAAACGGGCCTATTTTTTACTGAAGTGTACTTTGTAACTGTTTATTCCACGAACTTCAAAGCAGAATTGACATTTATCGCCATCGCCCGATGGGGTGATGACTTTTGCACCACCTTGTATTTAAAAAAAAATTACCAAAATATTTTTGATTTTATAAAAATTTATTACATTCAATAAATCTAAAACCAAAGATTTCCTATTTATACAAAACCAACTTCATTATCTCTCGTTAACATCGACAATATTTGTTTCCTAATAACAACACATTGTTATGTTAATTGATTTTAACACTCCTACCAATAAATACTCGTAAATACGAAAATTATTTCTTTACAATATTTTACTACTTTCCTGTCTTGTTCATTTTTTTTTTTTTATTTCTCAAAATTAGGATTTTGTGTTCCAAAAACAAACAAAAATTCTGCACAAAAACCTACCACATTTAGATGTTTATCTCGAAACAATATGGAATTCAATACAAAAAAACACACACGTACTAAGTTTTGACAACACTATAATAGGGTTTTGGGTGTGACAATAGAAGAGAATACCAGGAACTAAATGTCAATTATTTGTTAGTCAATAGAAAATAGAGGCTGTTGTGATATTTTTGTTTTTTTTTTGTGGTATTGCACTAGTATTTTCAGTAGTTACTTCAGGCAGCAGTGAGTTTACGATAGTGTAAAAACTATTGAGTTGAGTGTAGCAGTTGTAGAACAAGCAGTATATTACAAATAACAAGCAGTAGTTAGATGAAATCCACAGGAACATTTAATGAATAGGGTGTCCCTTTGGACGTGATATTTTTAGAAAAGAAGCTAAACCGTAGTTTAGAGGATACATTTGGAATAAAAAAAAAACAATTATTATTGAGACTTAAACAGATCGAGGTTAAATGCAGCTAATACACTGAAAAAAATTTCTTCACAGATCCAATGAAATTTACATTAAAATTCAACCTATGTAACCTTTCATTGAATTAATGAAATGTTTCATAAAATCAATGAAAATTTTGCATTAGTTTAATGACAAACGTTTATTTTATCCATTTTTTCAATGAGGATTCATAAAATCAATGAAAATTTTGTCATTGATTTTATTAATCCTTCATTAATCCAATGAAAGGTTACATAGGTTGAATTTTAATGTAAATTTCATTGGATCTGTGAAGAAAATTTTTTCAGTGTAATAAAGCCTTTTGGACTCTAAAACTACTTCACGTTGAACCTGACGTTAGACTATTAACCCTCAAATCACCCTCAAATCACGCTCAAACAAACTTACGATAGTTTCCCTCGTGTGTAGTTTTTCACACATATGCAATGTCTGTGTACTTTGCCGAGGCGCCATAGTTCGTTTGTAATCAAAGTCATGATTAAAGCTACATTATTTAAATTTATCAACAACAAACCATATAAGCAATATCAAAAATATTCACACTTTCCGAAAGAAAATTTTGTCTCTAGTGCAATTTATATAGAAACTACGCATGTGTGAAAACCCACACACGAGGATAACTTACGTAGGTTCTGAAATATTTCGTTACTAAAAATATTTTTTTATTCCAAAAATATGTTTCCAGTAGTACTTAAGTGATATTGCTAACAAAGTCAGGAAGTTTTTTTTTTAGTGTACTTCAACAATTTTTTTGTGTATCTTATAAAAATGATTCGTTTTGTGTGGTAAATCACACAATGGCGATTTAAGGGTTAAGGCTCGGTTAAACTAGGCTTAGTTAATCTCAAAACTCATTTGTGCCGCCATTACCAAGTTTGTATACAAAATGTTGAAGGACAGCTTAATTTTGCTTAAAATGTTTGCCTTTAATGAAATAATAAAAAAGATCACATTTCGCCGGAAAAATACGAGTTTCAGACTACGTTAAACAATGTTTAAACTTAATCCACATGTCAAAAACCCTACCGAAAGGACCTGTAATTAAGGCTAACAAAGACTATGAATCTGTATATGAATTGTTAATAGACCTGCGATTAAGGCTGTTTAGATATTTAAAGGACGCATGATTGAAATTAACTTTGAACTTTTATAGAACCTTTGAATGAATCTTACTTTAAACCAGTGTTCGAAAATAAACACTAACAGCCTGTTCGTTAATTTCGAACGTTAACGTTAGCATAGAAAATTATATTTGAAACAAAAACAAAATTCTAAAATTTGTTTTTGTTTTAAATGTAATTTTCTATGCGAACGTTAACTTTCGAAATCGACGAACAGGCTGTAAATATAGTTTTTTAATGTTCGGTTCGGTAGATTTGTGGAAAACACAAACGCTAGTAGTGTTTGTGTAGAAAATCATTAAAGAAAATAACGTTTCCCTGTTAGTCATCTTTCGAACACAAAAATATTACTGTTTTTATCAAACTCAGCAAAAGATGTGAATATTTAATTCCGTTCGGTTTTTTTTTGAAAATCCACAAACTTCAATGTGTTCGGTTCGGCTCGTTAATGTTCGTCCCTTTTGGCTGGTAAAAAAACAATTTTACTAAAACAAAATACACACACGAAAAAAACATTAAAGAACATTAAAATATAATGTTTGTCTACAGTATCACTACAATTGTTCTGTTTTTTAACGAAGAACCGAACATTATATAATGTTCGGTTTTTTCTTGAAAATAGTTACGAACGGTATTAAGGGTTGTGTATGTCAACACAATCACTAAAAAAAAAGATATTGTTTCTGGGCGTGTGAGCCGAACGCTAAAAAATGTACTGTTTATTTTCGAACACTGCTTTAAACTATAAAATAATATATTAAATAGACTGAAGCTGACTTTGGATTTGAAGGTGACCTGCGATTAAAAATATTTAGAAACGCTTATAAAATCTTAGATCAAACTATGGCCTACGATCGAATTCTACTTAGGTCTATAAAAGGATCTACGATTAAAGCTCAATCCTAAAAAGACTTACGATTGAATCTGGCTTGAAACTTGAAAGACCTTACGATTCAAGGCGAATTTTGCTTTAAAATAACCTACGACTGGAGTTGACTTTAGACTACAAAGGCTTTTTGAAAAATCAAAAAAAAAAAAAAAAAAAAAAAAAAAAAATACGAATGAATCTCAATTTTAAGTAAAAAAGGACTTACTATTAAAGCTGAATTTGGATAAAGAGATCTACATTTGAAGCTGGTTTAGACGTACGATTTTAACTGACTGCTGAATATAAAATAACCTGCGATTAAAGCTGACTTTTGAATATAAAAAGATCTGGGGGGTTACCGCGTATTTCGATTCGAAAGAAATTATTTACGGATTCGAACAATTTGTACTGTGTATTACGATTTTCGTAATCGTTCGAAACGATGACAGAGGTTGTATTTTTTAGTAAATGGGAAATTTGATGAACAATTTTTGTTCGTAATAGAGAGTGGCTTTTAAAAAAGTGATTTTTTGTTTTCAATAAAGTATGAAAAACGTCCGTTTATTCGAAACAAATATTACGAAAATCGTAATACACAGTACAAATTGTTCGAATCCGTAAATGATTTCTTTCGAATCGAAATACGCGGTAACCCCCCTGCGATTGAAGCTGACCCAGGAATATCAAAAATTTTATATTTCAGCTGACTTTGGAATATAAAAGGATCTACGATTATGGGTGACCTTGAAATATCTTTAATCTGTGACTTCAGTTCACTTTAATTTATAAGAAGACCTACGTTCGAAACTCACATTAGTCTATAAAAGGAATTTAGATTCTAAAAAGCCGTAAAATTTTAATAGGACCTCTTATTGAAGCTGATTTTGAAATATAAAATTATATAAGATTAATGCTGACCTTGAACTGTCCAGATTTTGCGATGTAAGCTGACTTATAACTATAAAAGCATCTTCGATTAAATCTGTCTTTCGACTGGGAATAAAATAACATTTAAATCTGAGTTGGTCTACTAAAAAAAACCTAGATCGAAGTTTACTGTAGACTAAAAAAGATCTGTGGTGGAAAATTGCTACGAACTGTAGAAGAACTCGCTATTAAAACTGACTTTTAACTATTACAGTATTAACGATTAAAGCTGACTTTTGACCGTAAGAGGACATATAATAACTTTCGATTTTGAAAGGACCTCATATCTTAGCTAATTTTTACCCCGATCTACGATTAAAACCTACTTTGGATTTTGAAAGGATCTACAATTAAAGCTTTATGGAACACAGAAATCCTCATGATTAAAGCTGAGTTTAAACTCAAAAGGCACTACGATTTAAGACGACTTTAAACCATTGGACAGCAAAGAGAATGCTCTAAAAGCGCTGATAATTTTTTTTATTTCTAATCTCAGGTTTTGTTGTAGCGAGCAAAGAAAATCAGAGTGTATTCGATCAACTTGTATGTAAAGCCAATTTTACACATGTTTGAAATGTTTATAAAAATAAAGTTATTGTTGCTATGATATCGAGTTTTATAAGTTATTTAAATACAAAAGATGTTATATTCTTAAAGCCAATCTTGGGTCTTAAGTCCACCTTAACTTTTAGCTTATTTTTTACTTCACAAGGATCAACGGTTGTTAAACAAAAGGAATCTAGAATTAAGCTTGATTTTGGACTATAAAATATGAGTTTATAGTCTTTCAAAAAAAATTTTTTTTAATTGATTTTGTTATTCGTGCTTAATTCCCAGTTTTTATTATTGATAAAAACACTTGAAATTTATTGTTGATGGGATAAGCTATTCCTATGCATTTCACTGGTTGCTTAGGCCAGATCATCAGGAAACTTCATCCATAAAGGTTTTAGACAAACTAAAGATATTAAACCAAATAAAACTGTTAAACGTATAAGAATTATAGCAACAGTTCTACTTGTAACAATATCAAAGTTTAAACAAAACACATCAACAATAAACAACAGTGGGTTCATCTCATCTTACATTTCCCCACTACAATTAGTTCAAATTCTCTCAACATTAATTGTAGTTGTAAGTAGGTTAAGAAAAACAAAATGAAAAAAACAACAACTTACAAAAGATGTTGTCAATTAAGTGTTTTTTAGGCCGTGCACTGCCTGTTTATTATCAAAAAGTAATTTCAATTTTTGGGAATACAAAATTTTAATTTCAAAAGATTTTGTTATTCGTGCTTAATTCCCAGTTTTTATTATTGATAAAAACACTTGAAATTTATTGTTGATGGGATAAGCTATTTGGTTTAATATCTTTAGTTTGTCTAAAACCTTTATGGATGAAGTTTCCTGATGATCTGGCCTAAGCAACCAGTGAAATGCATAGGAATAGCTTATCCCATCAACAATAAATTTCAAGTGTTTTTATCAATAATAAAAACTGGGAATTAAGCACGAATAACAAAATCTTTTGAAATTAAAATTTTGTATTCCCAAAAATTGAAATTACTTTTTGATTTTTTTTAATTTTATAGAATTCCTGTCTCAAGGGACATCCTTATTACACAACCAAAAACTCAACAATCTTGATAAATCTTAAATCAATGCCAAAAACCACACAATTGTAATAAATAAATTTGTTACCACGACGAGTTCAAGATAAAACACACACGTAGTCTAAAAGTATTAGACGAATTTTTGAACAACGCACCGCATTTGGAAGTAGCAACGAAAAAACATCAGCTAAACTGAAAACAACAATAATATCAGCAATCCAACAATCAAACCAACAAAAATTTAGTAGCCCAGCAGGCCATGTTGACACATTAATTGTTGTCCTGTTTATCAAACCAACTGTGAGCGTTTTAGTTTGAAAGGAGAAAAAAAAGGACAAGATTTTTATCTTTTAAAATTTATTTGTTGCATTTAACTGGTTATTGTTCTCTCTTGTGTTTGAGGTTTTGGATTTTAAACATTTTGTGTTCAATAAAACTGAATTAATTTCATTTTCATAATTTAGTATGTGTCTTATCGCTTTACCAGAAACAGAAATCAATTTTATTTTTTTTTTTTTTTAGTAGTTAAAACTATTATTTTATGCAGCTTACAGTAGTTAATATACGGGTCTTGTAGTGAGATCTAGAGGGAGAGAGAGCGAACAGAACCGTTAAGTTCCGTTAAATTTTAGGAAAACGTAAAATCGTTTTCTATGTACAGCATTAGATATTTGCGATTTGTTACTTAAGATAAGCCAATTAAAGTGTGAATTGAAATTTTGTTAGTAAAACATTTATTTCCGGTTGATTTAGTTATGCTGTAGAATGATTTTGATTAAGTTGTTTTAGCAGGCTGGCTTATTGAAAAAAAAAACTAATAGAGATGTAAGGAAATGGTTTATTGATTTAAGCGGAACTTAGTTTGATCAATCAGTTACTCTTAAAAGGATATTTTTTTAAAGGAATTCATTTATAAACGTGATTAATAAATATTTTTTTTTATTTAAAAAAAGTTAATTAAATTTTTACAAAATATTTAAATGCTTCAAAGTGAATAAACACGTCGATTACGTCTTATGGTGCTCCTGACGAAACGCCGATAAGTTTCGTGGGGTAGAGACTCTATATAGGGTTGGATTTGGGCTACAGCTTTAGAATATCAGCCAAGGATCCAAACACTTTGGTGATATTTCTCGAGAGAACGCCGATTGCGTTTCTGGGTAATGGAGTGTATGTGGTGGCTTTGGGACTTAAAGCAAAAATATATCCAAACAACATGGTGATATTATAAAAGCTAGAAGAAGAGCAAATACGGCACAAATATTTAAACAAAAAAAAAGGACTTCTAACGAAATAAAAAGGTTCCATTTTTTTGATGCAAAAATACAAAATTTACTATTAAATATTAAATTTCCAAACAACTTAAATTACACTATGCGACAGTCAAAATCGGGATGGGAGATGAAACCAACGGGAAATGTTATATCAGTAAAAAAGAAGTTATACGTGTCCCGGCGTTTCGCTGGGTCACGTCTAGGAATCGAGATATATCGATTTGAAAAATGGGCTAAAAAACATCAAAATTTTTATAAAAACCTAAATTTTAGGGCCCTTTTTACCTTCGGTGAAGGGTATAAAAACAGTAATTTTTGGGGATTCAGTATTTCGGTTATAACTCAGCCATTTTTTAACCTATTTGTCAGATTTATATACCGACGTGTTTAAGAAGAAATTTATCATTTACGATATAACTTTCCCCGGTAGTTTGAACCCTTCCCGATCACTGACCCCTACCATTTGTCGCACAGTGTTATTTAAATTAAAAGTCGAATACAAAGTCACAGCCGTCCAATTGGGATTAAAACAACGATTCGACTTAAGTAACAAGAATAGAAAACAAAAATTGACACCAGCAGCTCGTTTCTGTATTTCTCGCATCGTAAAATTTCTCACATGAAGTGTGAAACAAAAAATTCCATCGTTTCTCGATATGTGAGAAAAAAGTGTTTTTGTTTTAACTGGAATATTTCCAGTAATCAAATGTCAAATGAAAACGAAACGTCAACGAAAGAAATATATAAAAAAAACCAGAGCTGCCAGATTTGACGATTTTTCGTCATTTTGACGATTTTCTTGTTCCGAAATTATCAAAGTAACGGTTTGCTGATTTTTTCTAAAAAAGGGACGACATTATTTAGTCTTTGAAAAAAGACAATTTTAAATCTTTTTATATGTTTGGTTACTAGGCATTACAAAAAAAAATATCTTTAAAAATAAGGCAGTCTTAATTTTCATATGTATCCCCATTGTGAAAATTGTCCTCGAAATCGTTTGTCTCTTCCCTAAAAAATATATTGGCAAAAGCAAAATTTCGAGGGAAAAGTGTTTACTTTTTATTCCCGTGATTATTAAATACAATTGTTTGTGTTCAAAACATTAAACCATTACACCATCTTTCAGTCAATATAGAAAAAATAAGAATATTAAAAAAAAATTTTTTTTAAGAAACGCTTTTCTTAAAAAAAAAAACATTTAAACAAAATGTTGCCCCCCCCTAGATTTTATCCAGTCTACGCCCATGTATTCATCTATTATCATCGGGAATATGCATGCCTGCAAAGTTTCATCCATTTGCATTAAGTAAAAGGCGGTCAAAAAAGCATTTTACCAAGAAAAAACAATTTTTTGCCCCCCCTCCCCTAGATTTTATCCCGGCTTCGCCCATGTATTCGTGTATTGTTATCGGGAATATGTATGCCTTCAAAGTTTCATCCATTTGCATTGAGTATAAGGCGGTTAAATTAACGTTACAAGATTTGATTTTCCGAAGTGAAGCTAAAGAAAAAGGTTTATAAATTTTGCCCCCCCCCCCTAGATTTTATCCTGGCTACGCCCATGTATTCATTTATTGTCATCGGGAATATGCATGTCTGCAAAGTTTCATCAATTTTCATTAAGTAAAAGGCGGTGAAAAAGCATTTTACCAAGAAAAAAAATGTTTGCCCCACCCCCCTTCCCCAGATTTTATCCCGGCTTTGCCCATGTATTCGTGTATTGTCATCGGGAATATGTATGCCTGCAAAGTTTCATCCATTTGCAATGAGTATAAGGCGGTTAAATTAACGTTACAAATTTTGATTTTCCGAAGTGAAACTAAGGAAAAGGTTTTAAAAAATTTTGGCCGCCCCCCCTAGATTTTATCCTTGCTACGACCATGTATTCGTGTACTGTCATCAGGAATATGTATGCCTGTAAAGTTTCATCCATTTGCATTGAGTAAAAGACGGTAAAAAAAGCATTTTACCAAAAAAAAAAAAATTTTTTTTCCAATTACACTCCGTGACAATTTTTTGACCAAATGAATTTGACACCTAATCTTTATGTAAAATTCCGCTGAATCCGAATATGAAGTCAGAATTGTCAAAAGTAGAACAGCTTTCGAGATATTCCAAAATAACCGTTATTTGTGTTTTTAAAATCAATATCTCAAAAACTGTTCTACTTTTGACAATTCTGACTTCATATTCGGACTCAGCGGAAAATTTTACATAATGTTTACCTGTCAGATTCATTTGGTCACGACATTGTTGAAATTTTGTCACGTAGTGTTATTCGACATTTTTAAAAAACCAGTTTTCGAATATTTCGACTATATAAATCTTATGTATAAATCGGACCAGGCAAATCAGTTTAGAACGATTTCTTCCTTTGTTTGGGGAGAAAAAAGGAGAAATACGGAAAACTAAATTTCTTTTTTTTACTTTTTTGTGCTTTATATGATAGTTTTTAAATTTTCTATAATATTGAACTTAAAAACATAATATTATAGGTGTGGGGTCCTGAGTGAGTGATAACCTATAAGATAAAAAATTTTGGTACTTTTTGTTTTTCATCTGGAACTTTTTTAATTTTCGTTAATATTCGACCTATAAAGATAAAATTATACATTAAAAAGGGTAAATAAGAACATGTGAGGGGAGATTTTTGGTACTTTTTCGTTCAGCAGCTGGTACTTTGATTAATTTTCGTTTCATCCTGAGTGGATGACAATATATAAAGAAGACTTTTTGATACTTTTTTGTTTTTCAATTGTTATTTTTTATATTGAAGATAAAACTATGAACCGGAGGTTGGTCCCTCACCAAATCGATCGACTTTGAAGGAAAAAATAATTACTCGAAACATATAAATTCAAACATACTTAGATGAATTATGTTTTCTTCATATTTACAAACAAATTTATGATCGAGTTTTAACCATAAGGCGAACACTAGTAAATCTAAATTTAAAAAAAAAATTAAGGTCGAACAGCCAGCAAGCATTTGGCCAGCCAGCAAGCATTTGGCTGATTATTATTTGTAAAAATCATCTAAATGAATCTTTTCAGATCAGTTTTGATGATTAAAAACGGATTTATCACTTGAGTGATAGAAAATGGATTCCTATATGATTTATTTATATGTTTAAATAATGATTTTTAAATATATTGAATTTTTGTTTTTGCCAAATCAAAAAAATAAAAAAAGCTTGGATAAAAACGAAGCCCAAAATTATTGACAATTTATGAGCATAAATGTTAGTGCAAATTGTTTTTTTTTTCTTCTTTTTTTGGTTCAAAAACAAGCTGGTTTGAATAACCAAAAGCCATAATGGTGCTGATTTTATCGGAGAAAACTTAAGGAACATGGCAATGAAAAAAGGATATGAAATATAATCAAAAACTATATAATTTACGATTGAAAGATGAGACGAAAACGATTTAATAATGATTATAAAAACTAACATTAAAAGGATCAAAAATTGTATCACATATGATTCTTTCAGGTGATTCATCTGTAGGGTACCATTTTCTCACAACGAGTGTATGCTTTATGATTGATAAATGAGCTCATATACGGGTATTTTGCTCGTGAAGCTGATGCCTAAATGATTAGATTACGATACAAAATGCTAGCTGGGCATGAACATTAACTATGCTTTTGTTTGATCATGTTTAAAAAAAAAAAATTGAACAAAATTTGTTTAAAAATAATTTTATTTTTTTATTTTTTTCAGGAATTTGACGATTTTTACACAAATTTATCTGGCAGCACTGAATAAAACCACAACAAGGTAAGGCTAAAAAAAATTTAAAATAACAAAATTTAACAATTGCGTTTTGTTTATTTTCATCACATAAATTATGCATTCATCATTTAAATTCCTTCTATTTTTTATTTATTTAAAAAAATAGTTTATAAACATATTTTAAATTTTAAATATCTACATTTTGTTTTTCTCGCACCAATTTTAAATGTGACTTATTTTGACAGTTGTTGTAAGAAACTTTTCGCAAAATATTGTTACAGAAACACTTTTTCTCACATCCTTCCAATAATTGCTGGAAAATTATTTAAATGACAGATAATTCACGCAAAGAAAAGATACAGAAACACTTGTGTGAGAAATACCAGTTTTTGTTCCATTTCACACTATTTTTGTTTCAATTCACACGTTTCATGCGAAAAGTTTTAAGATACGAGAAATACAGAAACGGGCTACAGGGATGGGATAACCTCTGCTTTCAGTTCAGATGTGAACAGTAAACATTCATTTAATTTAGATAAATATAATAATTTTTAAAATAAATTAAGAATTTCAATCTTAATACAAATACCTAATTCCAAATTATATTTAGATTATCTTGAGCTGTAATAAGGCTTACCACTTACTATGAGGTGAGATTAATACAAGGATAAGACTACAGATTAATGTGAACTAAAAGCTTTAAAGAAAATATAACTTAAAGTGAAGAGGAGACGATTAAAGCCGAATTTCTGCTGTAGAAGAATCTTGTAACGCAGTTTACTTTCCCAGCTGAGGTATGACTCAGTCTGTCCAGGGTCAATTCTAAGGTCTGCTTCCTTTGAAATGAAACACGGGATGTTTTCGTGTATGTTCGCTTACAATAATTTTAACAAAGCTTTATTTACGAAATCTTAATCTACGCTAAATACTTAGAACTAGGACGGCCTTCGGCTGATTCGGCGTGGCTGTAGACGGGAACGGGTGCTGCGGCAGCGTGATTCCGTGCACGTACGGCTGATGACGTTAGGAAACGGCCAGATGTTGCTGGCAGTAGGCACGTACGGTGGCGTTCCGTAAGGCAGCGTTAAGTTACTGAGGATTCGATCTGGCAGAGAAGATAATAAACGGGTTTCGGTTTTAGGTTGTTAGTATCTACATCTACGATCGAAACTATGCCGTGTACGGAGCATTCGGTGCGCCCCGTAGTTGGCTGTACACACGACTAACTACTTCGACTAGTTGGGCCGAGCGCTTCGAACACAGGAGGATCTCGCAACCTCGGGTGTGACAAACTACGGTCTTAAATGCTAGAAATAACTTAAAAATACTTCGGACACCACGAAAATTCGGAAACCGTGGCGTTCGGCTAATTACGATTCGGTTAAATACAAGTTACTTAATCAGGTTCGGTTAAATACGGGTTACTTAATCAGGTTCGGTTAAATACGGGTTACTAAATCAGGTTCGGTTAAATACGGTTTGGTTAAATACCGGGTAGAGTAGTTCGGGCACCATACTAAATACGGTTCTGGTTCATCAGGTTCGGTTAAATACGGTTTGGTTAAATACAAGTTACGTAATCAGGTTCGGTTAAATACGGGTTACTTAATCAGGTTCGGTTAAATACGGGTTACTAAATAAGGTTCGGTTAAAAACGGTTTGTATTCAGTCGGCTACCGAATGAAATTCGGAGGCACCGGCAGTCGGCTGAACACGACTAATTACGGGTTGAGTGCTGGTTCGTATTCACTACTGGTAAGAATACGTGGACTACTGGTTTGTATTCAGTTGGCTGCCGAATAAAATTCGGAGTCACCGGCAGTCGGCTGAACATGACTAATAATACGTTAAATACGGATTTGTATTTAGTCGGCTAAATACGGTTCGGGTTAATCAGGTTCGGTTAAATACAGTTTAGGTGAATACGTGTAGAATACTTCGGACACCAAGAGAATTCGGGAGCCTTGGCGTTCGGCTAACTACTTCGTAAATACTTCGGACACCAAGAGATTTCGGGAGCCTTGGCGTTCGGCTAACTACTTCGTAAATACTTCGGACACCAAGAGAATTCGGGAGCCTTGGCGTTCGGCTAACTACTTCGTAAATACTGCGGACACCAAGAGATTTCGGGAGCCTTGGCGTTCGGCTAACTACTTCGGACACCAAGAGATTTCGGGAGCCTTGGTGTTCGGCTAACTACTTCGGACACCAAGGGATTTCGGGAGCCTTGGCGTTCGGCTAACTACTTCGTAAATACTTCGGACACCAAGAGATTTCGGGAGCCTTGGCGTTCGGCTAACTACTTCGTAAATACTTCGGACACCAAGAGAATTCGGGAGCCTTGGCGTTCGGCTAACTACTTCGTAAATACTGCGGACACCAAGAGATTTCGGGAGCCTTGGCGTTCGGCTAACTACTTCGGACACCAAGAGATTTCGGGAGCCTTGGTGTTCGGCTAACTACTTCGGACACCAAGAGAATTCGGGAGCCTTGGCGTTCGGCTAAATACTTCGGACACCAAGAGAATTCGGGAGCCCTGGCGTTCGGCTAACTACTTCGTAAATATTTCGGACACCACGAGAATTCGGGAGCCGTGATGTTCGACTAACTACTAACTACGATCTACTTACTAACTAGCGAGAGTAAATACTGGGGTTGATGGCAATATCTACTCTCCTTGTTCTGAGCAAAACCTTGTCTATTTATTCAAAAATAAAATAAACTAAATGAGAATTATAGGGTAAAAAGGTTATGTAGGTAAATAGTAAGGGTATTCATAGTTGTTAGTAAAATAATAAGGGTATTCAAGGTTATTATAATTTGTGATGTTACTTATAATTTATAATGCTAGTATTAAATGTAAATGTAGGGTTAATTTGTAACGTCACGTTACAGTCCCCTCCTACTTCGGAAAAAAAAATCCATTACAGGGTTTTTTCCTTACTTAAATATATCAAATAAAAACAAAATAAAAAAAATTTTCTGTATATAAAAAATAAATATACTAAATAAAATAATTTAAGAAATTAATTAAAAATATAAAATAACAATATAAAAAAAAAATTTACCAAATTCAAAAAAAAATAAAAATAAAAAAAAAAAAAAAAAATTCGAGAACGCCCTCTGCCGTTTCAGATGTGTCAGTTCGCTGCGCTGACGACGGAGCTGGTCAACAGTAACCCTTCGTTAATAAGTTTTCCTGCTGACGACATACTTTTGTTAGTTGGTCCTCCCGCAGCGGATAGATATATCACAGTGGGTGCGTCGGTAGCGTATTTTAGCTCATAAGATTTCGTTGCTTTGTGCTTGATCCGATCCAGTTCCGTTGGTGGTTTGGTGAGGTTTTACCACAGGGTGCGTATCTGAAATCGAGTCCCTGCTCGGGCGCCATTGTAACGCAGTTTACTTTCCCAGCTGAGGTATGACTCAGTCTGTCCAGGGTCAATTCTAAGGTCTGCTTCCTTTGAAATGAAACACGGGATGTTTTCGTGTATGTTCGCTTACAATAATTTTAACAAAGCTTTATTTACGAAATCTTAATCTACGCTAAATACTTAGAACTAGGACGGCCTTCGGCTGATTCGGCGTGGCTGTAGACGGGAACGGGTGCTGCGGCAGCGTGATTCCGTGCACGTACGGCTGATGACGTTAGGAAACGGCCAGATGTTGCTGGCAGTAGGCACGTACGGTGGCGTTCCGTAAGGCAGCGTTAAGTTACTGAGGATTCGATCTGGCAGAGAAGATAATAAACGGGTTTCGGTTTTAGGTTGTTAGTATCTACATCTACGATCGAAACTATGCCGTGTACGGAGCATTCGGTGCGCCCCGTAGTTGGCTGCACACACGACTAACTACTTCGACTAGTTGGGCCGAGCGCTTCGAACACAGGAGGATCTCGCAACCTCGGGTGTGACAAACTACGGTCTTAAATGCTAGAAATAACTTAAAAATACTTCGGACACCACGAAAATTCGGAAACCGTGGCGTTCGGCTAATTACGATTCGGTTAAATACAAGTTACTTAATCAGGTTCGGTTAAATACGGGTTACTTAATCAGGTTCGGTTAAATACGGGTTACTAAATCAGGTTCGGTTAAATACGGTTTGGTTAAATACCGGGTAGAGTAGTTCGGGCACCATACTAAATACGGTTCTGGTTCATCAGGTTCGGTTAAATACGGTTTGGTTAAATACAAGTTACGTAATCAGGTTCGGTTAAATACGGGTTACTTAATCAGGTTCGGTTAAATACGGGTTACTAAATAAGGTTCGGTTAAAAACGGTTTGTATTCAGTCGGCTACCGAATGAAATTCGGAGGCACCGGCAGTCGGCTGAACACGACTAATTACGGGTTGAGTGCTGGTTCGTATTCACTACTGGTAAGAATACGTGGACTACTGGTTTGTATTCAGTTGGCTGCCGAATAAAATTCGGAGTCACCGGCAGTCGGCTGAACATGACTAATAATACGTTAAATACGGATTTGTATTTAGTCGGCTAAATACGGTTCGGGTTAATCAGGTTCGGTTAAATACAGTTTAGGTGAATACGTGTAGAATACTTCGGACACCAAGAGAATTCGGGAGCCTTGGCGTTCGGCTAACTACTTCGTAAATACTTCGGACACCAAGAGATTTCGGGAGCCTTGGCGTTCGGCTAACTACTTCGTAAATACTTCGGACACCAAGAGAATTCGGGAGCCTTGGCGTTCGGCTAACTACTTCGTAAATACTGCGGACACCAAGAGATTTCGGGAGCCTTGGCGTTCGGCTAACTACTTCGGACACCAAGAGATTTCGGGAGCCTTGGTGTTCGGCTAACTACTTCGGACACCAAGGGATTTCGGGAGCCTTGGCGTTCGGCTAACTACTTCGTAAATACTTCGGACACCAAGAGATTTCGGGAGCCTTGGCGTTCGGCTAACTACTTCGTAAATACTTCGGACACCAAGAGAATTCGGGAGCCTTGGCGTTCGGCTAACTACTTCGTAAATACTGCGGACACCAAGAGATTTCGGGAGCCTTGGCGTTCGGCTAACTACTTCGGACACCAAGAGATTTCGGGAGCCTTGGTGTTCGGCTAACTACTTCGGACACCAAGAGAATTCGGGAGCCTTGGCGTTCGGCTAAATACTTCGGACACCAAGAGAATTCGGGAGCCCTGGCGTTCGGCTAACTACTTCGTAAATATTTCGGACACCACGAGAATTCGGGAGCCGTGATGTTCGACTAACTACTAACTACGATCTACTTACTAACTAGCGAGAGTAAATACTGGGGTTGATGGCAATATCTACTCTCCTTGTTCTGAGCAAAACCTTGTCTATTTATTCAAAAATAAAATAAACTAAATGAGAATTATAGGGTAAAAAGGTTATGTAGGTAAATAGTAAGGGTATTCATAGTTGTTAGTAAAATAATAAGGGTATTCAAGGTTATTATAATTTGTGATGTTACTTATAATTTATAATGCTAGTATTAAATGTAAATGTAGGGTTAATTTGTAACGTCACGTTACAATCTAGAATTAAAATATCTTGGCTACAAAAATATCTAAAATTAGAGCTAGTTTTTAACAGAAACAGTTTTTATAAACATAATTTGAGCGATTCAAACGAAAAGTCATAAAGTCATGTGTGATAATAATACGAAAAAATATGACTGATGTGAGCAGCAAAGCATAATTTAGATTTCTTTGTGTAGTTATGACAAAACAATAAACACATCATAAAAAGTCTTAAGGCCCAACCATAATATGCCTAGCCTTGCTTAACCTACTGTCAAAACTTAACAAAAAGTCTCTTAAATGAATTAAAGAAAACAAAAACAAAATAAAAAAAACATTTGATTACGTACGGAATGTGCGATTCGATTCGCACCTTTTGCTTAAGCAAATGATAGTTTCATTAAACTTAGCAAAAAGTTTCCTTAAGTTCAATATGGTTTGCCTCATATAATTTACATGTATTCGCTCATTCGCTAAGCCAACTTAATCAAATTGTGGTTGGGCTTTTACTATTTTAAGACTTTTGTGTTTGGAACACAACAACAATTATTTTGAAATACATATTGTAAAATATTAGGCCATTACGACAATATGACTCTATAGCATACCTTTTGAATGCCTCAATTGTTAATTAAAATTTTTGAAGATAAAGAACATTAAGGAACATGGCAGCTGCGGTAGTTTCTGATCGTTTGTTTTTCGATGGAGCAATTCCCGATTTATACCGATATTAGGCTTAAAAACCTTTACACACAGTAAAAAATCAAGTTAAGAGCGTAGAAAACAAGGTTGATTTAAAACTTTTCGGTGGTGATATTGCTTCATACGTTTTTCATGGTAATTCAACCTGATTTTTCAATAACTTGCCAACAACATTGTTTTCTTTTAAAATAACAATAGTTCCTGTAAATTTAACATTGCAGTAAAGTTAGAGCAAAATGTCATTGATATTGAAATAACAATCCGAATCACGTTGAATGAAAGTTATTTCAAGTTAAAACAACGTGAATTTCATGTAGAATCAAATTGGTTGGAGTATGATATAACAGTGTGAAGAAGCTTCAGAGACAACATATGCAGTCATTTAAGAATAATCATAACACTTACCCCTGTAACACATGTTTCACTTATTTTGTATTCTCCTTTGTTAACAGAATTATCAGCAGAATCGCCCGATATGCTTTTCTTCATCATTCTACTTAGAAAACTTGATATACTATTTAACTTAATAATTTTAATTAAAAGAATACGGGAATTGTCTTCTTTTTATAACATATTTTAAACCTGAAAATAAAGAAATGAACATACATGTATGCATGTTAATTTAACAAGATAAACTTTTGATTTTAATATAAAAAACAGGTTTGTATGGATTCAATATTGAACAATGTTATTTTAACAGTGAATGATATTAAAAAAACGTGATTTAGGGTTATATTAATATTTTTCATTTAAAATTAATATAAAATAATGATAAATTAAATTTCATGAACTTAAGCCTAATTAAAAATATTAAAAATTTGGATTAAAAACCATAAATAGTTCAACAAAATAACCACAATACTAATTATTGTTAAAGCTAAGGCACGAGCTCTATGTGTACATTTGTCCTTCAAGTTGTGTTGAAAAAGGTCAACAGAAAAGAAAAAGACAAAATGAAAAAACAAAAAATGTACTTGGACTTCAAGAAAAATTCTTGACAAAAGTACGAAAAAACAGAAGTAAGGAAAAAACATGTGATATCAATTAAAATGGATAATCATTCAGGAAAGCAAATTTCGATCTACCAAATGTTAGAATACAATTTGGTTTAAGGATTGATGTTTGACTATTGACGTCAGCAGTCGTCGATGGCTGCGAGTGTAATACGGCAAATCCATCTGAGGAGATTGAGTGGTTGCAATCGAAACATGTCATGGTAACCTGCCGGCCGGGGTTCGAGCCCCAGCCACGTCAAGAATGAAAGATTATCAATAACAATTTTAATTAATTTTCATGTTGTAAAATTCCTTTCTTCATAAAAATAATTTAATGAAAAATTAAATTTCATGAACTTAAGCCTAATTAAAAATATTAATAATGATAAATTTAAATAAAAGGCATACTTTTGCAGAAATTTACTATGATTCTCAATCTACATTTCGCCATGTTAATTATACATTGCTATTTTTTTCTGTGTGTACGCTGTGCATAGTTTTGTAATTGTGACGATTCTTTCTCATCAAACCTGGGCCACAGTTTTCTAAAAATTCAAATAAAATGCAGCGCTATTCAAATTGCCATATCTTAAAAGTTTAAAAAGTCTAGAGTCATTTTGACCCCAAAGTGCTTTTAAAGGTTAGTCCACATTTTTGCTCTGTTTTGTCTTCGTATGGCTCTTTTTCAAATATTTCTCAGAAAATCAAAATTTTGTTCCTAAAATTCTTGTTGGAGGGCTTTAAAATTGTTTAATCAACTGTTGTCCCGTTTGTCTTTTATATCTTATTAAAACGGTAATTACGTTCACTTTTCAATTCTTATCATTTAATTGCAAAATTAATTATTTTCCCCTTGTGAATGCACCTTCGAACTGCAGGAGTCGTTGCGCCGCCAGTTCATGTTATCCTTTCTAAAATTTTACGCAACGTGTATCTGCAATATATAAAATAATTCTAGGGCGGGGGCGGTCTGTTCCTTGACATTTTTTTCGTTCGTACAAGCTTGTAGCACAAAAACAGCCAACCCACACGCCGGCTTTTACGACGTCTCTTATTGTTTGATGGCGAACGGTGTAGAGAAGGAAGAGGGACAAGTTGTAGTGCTGTGCCGAATATCTGATACCCTCCACCGACAGCTCGAATGTTTAAGGAGTAATATCTATATGATGTCTATTTATAATTTAGACATATATTAAATTATTGACCGACAATCAGAAAGTTTTATGGTTTTTTTTAGCAATTTTAACAAGCTTGAGTAAAATATCATGATTCGTAACAGTTTAAGCTGAACTTAATTAATTTTCAGGAGGAGAATTTATATTCGAGCCATGGTAATTTATGAACCAATCATTCTAAAATTCTGCAGAGTGATTACTGCTATTTTGAATCCTATAAAATTGTGAAGTATTCAGTTTTATTCTAATAGCGGCTTAAGGCGAACTAAACTGTTTTTCGGGAGTAGGGTTTATATGGGGCCTAGGGTAAATTATGGACCGATCCTCACTGTAACATGCCAAATTTTGTTATGATTGCGTTATTAATTACGGTTTTAGGCGGAATAAACTGTTTTCCGGGAGAATGGTTTATATGGAGCCTAGGGTAAATTATGGACCGATCTTCACGAAATTTCACGGTGTCATTTCTAGTCCTAAAAATCTGTGACACACAAAATTTTGTTATGATAGCAATATTAATTATGGCTTGAGGCTTACTAAACTGTTTTCCGGGAGTAGGGTTTATATGGGGCCTAGATTTAATTATGGACCGATCTTCCCGAAATCTAACAGTGTGATTAACAGTGAAATTAAACGGATTTTTGCAAAATCTTAAATCATTCCGTTCATTGTTCCACCATTTATGTTAGTTTCTGTAACAAAATTGTCAATTTTTGAATGTGGTGGTTCCAAATTTTGATTCATAGCTCTGATACTACTGAACCGATTTTTCTGGATTTCAATCCAAAACTGCTTAGGATTACTACAAGCAATTTGACGCTAAGTTTGTTAATTTCTTTTGAGCTTTTTAAAAGTGAGCGTGTTTTCAACAGAAGGACAGACGGTCAGAAGGACAGACAGACGGACATGGCTAAATCGACTTAGAATTACTCAAGGAGCCAGAATATATATACTTTATGAATAATAAAAAAGTTAAACACGGAATGACAAACTTATGGTGTTTTCTTTTCTAAAAAAATGTGACATTTTTATAAAAAAAAAAATACAATTTGGTGTCTGTTTCTAAAAAATTTTGCTCCCGAAAAAGGTGGCTTGTTTTATTATAAAAACCTCACCCTTTTCGGGAGCAAAATTTTTAAGAAACAGACACCAAATTGCATTTGTTTAAATAAAATGTCACATTTTTTGTAGAAAAGAAAACACCATTAGTATACCTACTTTACAACTTATTGTGGTGGAGGGTATAAAAAGACATGCGAAAATCTTCGTATGAACGCAAAGGGTTTTTGGATGTTGCTGCAAAACGGAACGAAGAAAAAACGACTTCGTAAAAGCCCGCATGTGAATTGGGTGTAATGCGCACACATGTCTTGCTTTCATACACTTTGAAACCGCTCTAAATTAAGGTTTATTGAGAATAATGAAGTTAACAGATATCAAAATACACTCGCGCTCTTCGTTCATAACTAAAAAATTCCAATTCGAGTGCGTGAGTAAAGCAAGGTTAAGTATAGGTCCGATTTGACATGCAATTTTTCGGTATAATTTAGTCCATACTCAGCCAAATTTCCCACAGTTAACGAAAAAAGCGTTGCTATCTTACATAATTTCGTTTTACCCTTTAAGTTTACACTTTTTTTCGTAACAGCGCAATTGCTTAAGCCAATATAAATTATTTTTTATAATAAATAACTTTTAATTAAAAAAAAAAGAAAAAAAAAAAAAGATCTCACTTTAAAAATGACATTCAGCTTAACACACTTGTACAATTTGTTCTGGTTTAATTTTCTAAAATTATTTATAACAAAAATTCCACAAATCATAAATTATTCAGGTGTGCAGCTTCAAGATAAAAACCCGAAAAAAGTAATTCAAATTCTGAAATCTAAAAATTCCCACAGGCTTTTATCCCAAATAAAAAATTTTCTATAAAAATTTACCATGATCCAATAAATCATGCTGTAAATTATAGCACTCCTCCATAAAATGTGTAACAATTTTTTTTCCATTGTTTTATAAATATTTATACCATTTAACCATTAACAAAATTTCTGAAGCATTAATTAATAAAAAAAGGAATCATAATAAATTCCAAGATTTTATAACCAAATTTTTTACATGTTTCTTATAGAAATTTTTATATAAAAAATCCCCAGATGCCTGCTGTTGTTTTTGGAAACGATCCTTTTGAATAAAAAATTAAGATTTTTTTGAAATTTTTTTATTGTGCATCTTTAAAATGTGTTGTCTGAAGTGAAAGAAATTCATCTGCCTTTAATGTTCCAGATAACAACAAAATCAAAATTTGTTGAGCATTTGTTGGTTTTATGGCTTAAATTGAGTTTTTTTTTGTTCCATTTTTTTAAGATTTTTTTTTTTATTGTGTGATTTCTCCTTGTTTATTGTCATTGTATTTTTTCGATAGATCCTTTTGTATCACTATTAGTCTTGTTGGCCATAATGATTAATTGCTTTAAATTGATATGATTTCTTTTTTTTTTTCAAATCACAGGCGTCTGTTTAAGGCGTTGGTGCTGTTTGAAAACGTTCTGTTCTTATTTCTTTTGAAGATGTTTCTGTGACTGTTTTTATTTGTTTGCATTTATGAATTTCAAACATTTTGATTTTCACAAATTTGATTTATTATTGTTTAAAGAAACTGAAATTGGAAATGTATGTAGCAAAAATATTAGGAAATAGGAACCCATTTGATTTGATTTTCTTTTATACATGATAATATGTTATGATTTGTGAAAGAAATTAAACTGATGGAATTTAAAGAGAGGAAATATTTTACAGAAGAAAATTTTTGCTTTACTAATTGATTTCAATGAAACTTTTATTAAGCTGTAATCGGAAATCTCTTTATAGTCTTCTTTTAATTTAAATTGTGCCAACTGATTTGAAATGCTTATAACTTCTACAGTTTTAATTTTATTTGTGCAGTTAGTTAACAACTTAAGAAAAATTATTTTAATGTCATTTTACTCAATGCAAAACGTCTAAAAATTGATTAATTATGATTTTGGACGATGTTTCAACACAAAGAAAATATCGTCAATATTTTAATACTAACGCTGTGTCTAGTGTTAATATGAAAAAGGGCTTAATTGCCCGTTTAAAGAACCAGAGTTCAGTAGGTATTGAATCACGAAGAACTGGTTTTCGACTTAAATACACTAGAGGAGCTTCGGATACTGAACGAGGAAGTATCCACACGTTTCCATCTGATCCTTCTCGTCAACGTGCTATTTTATTGGAAATCGCACGAGCAATACTGAGGCGCTCAGAGGGTTGAAATTTACTAAAATTGAGGATTTTTCAAAAGCTGAACGTGATCCTTTACATTCATGTTTGGTATTGGGTGAAAGTGAATAAAATTCAAGATCTCAACTGCTTAAATTACTGCTTTTATTAAATTATTTAGAGTAAATAAAATTCCACATCTCAACTGCTTTGCGTAACGTTTTTAGTTGGCAGTGAGACGTCACAATCAAATAATTTTTATAAATTTTATTACGAGCCATGATTTAAATTCTAAATTAAGAAATTTCGAGTTCTAGTACTTTGTATTAAGTTTTCTTAAAATCAAAATTTTATAATGGAACCATCGTCTTAGGGTGCGTACAGAGTGGCCGCTTGTTGCCGAGCCGAGCCGACTGACGCCTATTGCGAGAATTTGTTCATGCAAGAAACAAGTTTGAGTGTGCATAGTGGATGCGAGAATCAGCACTAATATTTTATCTATTATTTGTGTTTTATGTACATATATTTGAATGCATTTTTTTATATTTTTTTATAATTGTTATAATTTAATTTTTATTGTTTATTTGAAATTTTATTTGTTTGATTAATTTTTTTTTTTTTTTTTAAATTTTTTTTTTTGATTGCATGTTTTATTTACTTTTTCTAAAATTTTTGTTTTTAATTTTTTTCAAATGTTTTCGAAACAAGTTGAAATCATAGCAACATAACATAAACAATGTTTTCGGCGCTGAAATACGCTTTGGAACTGTTTACTCGCATTCAATCAGCTTTGCGCTCTGATCAGCTCGGCGCCCACTATGACCTGTTCGCGCTTACTTTCTCGCATTGGTTCTCGCAATAAGCGTCAGTCGGCTCGGCTCGGCAACAAGCGGCCACTCTGTACGCACCCTTAAGGTATTAAAGTACCTTATTAAGCAATATTTTTTCTTCGGGATTAGAACTCAGGGGATAACCCCTACAAATGGATTGCATTGTGTTAAAACTATTAAAGTATATTGAACTTATTCATATTAAAAGTACACAGAAAAAAAAATAAAAATTGATTTCAATTAAAAAATTTGTGATATTAATTAAGTTTGCACCAGTTTATTTTGCGCCCTATGCTCCAGTGGGAGTTAAAGGAACATATATATATAATATTGCACCAGTAAACAAATTAATAACATAAATTAAACGTTTAATTCACTTGATTAAATGTTTTATTCACTTGATTAAACTTTTAATTCATTTGATTAAACGTTTAGTTCACCTGATTATATTTTTAATTTACTTAATTACATATTAAATGTATAAAACTTTTAATTGTATTGATTAAACTTTTAATTAACTTGACTTAACTTTTAATTCACTTGATTAAAAGTTTCATTCACTTGATTAAACGTTTAATTCAGTTGATTATATTTTTAATTTACTTTAATTTACATATCGGTGAAAAATTTACGTTATTTTACGTACGAACAGTCCGGACAAAAAAGAGAAATTTCCCTGTAATGCGTTGTGCGATGCTTATCGGTATATCGACCTCAAAAGGATGGGCTCTTAAGGAAAAAACGCGTATTACGAACAAACGTCCGAGTTTCGGGAACCAGATCCAATCATTAATCAGGACACATCCCATTCTAGTAACGATAAAAACAAGGAAATACAACCCCCATTGCGACGGTGCTCAAGGGAGTCAATAGCATTGAATACCCTTAATACTGTCACCAATAAGAATCATCGCCCTCTCCTGCACTCGGTTGAAAAGCACCTAAATATATTTTGAAACACCGGCCCACACATGAGAGTTGTATTCCATTCGCTTTCGGATATAGATGGTGTAAAAAGTAAGGAAATCAGATGGAGTGAATTGTCTCCTAAAACGTTTTAAAAAAGCGAGGTTTTTTAAATGCTTCTTTCGACACTTTGAATATATGTGTTGTCCATCGGACATCATATTGCATTTTCATTACCTGATTATCAAGAGATTTAGATTTCTCAATAACGTATATGGGCAAATCCCAGAAACAGTCCACCAACCAAAAATTTTTCAAATGAATTTTTTTTTAACGGAATATAAGACTAGATGTTTAATTTCATTTTTATATTAAAAAATATGTATTTCAATGATCATCAATGCAATAATTTTTACCAAATCATACCCAACTGCTGATTTTTTAATAAAATACGTGAATTTAGCATTATTTTAGGTGATTTTTGTGCTTAAAATAGCACTTAGAGCAAACTTATCAAAATATAAATTTCGTTGAAATAAAAGTTGATATTCATTAGTTAACAAATTAGTTTAAGAAATGCAATTCATAAAAATATAATTTGTCTTGTTAAAATAAATAAAATATAATAATAAAATACTACTGGAAAAACTGTAGCGTGCGTTACGTAGCGTGCGTCACAAAGGGTTCACAGCTTTTGTCAAAAAATCACAACATTTTTTGGCTGCAAATAAGTGCGCTAAGAATTCTCTTTTCTCATCTTTCATTTAGGAATCAGATTTTGTATACCTTGTCATGCAAAATTCGCTAAAAATTAGGAAAACGCACTTCAACCTTCGAAGTTACTTCCACTTTTTGTAGCGTGCGTCACAAAACTTTGTGATCAATTATTTCGCAACAAATACTTGCTAAGAAATTATGATATATGGCATTCGTAAGTACATATTAATGTTAGTAAATACTATATATACGTTGAAGCTATCTCTTTTGAAAGACCAAAAACTGTGTATATTTCAATCAGAAAACGCGTGCGAATGTAGCGTTCGTCACGCAGGATTTGCCCATATATGGGTTGATATATGCATTGATTTATATTAAAAAATTTCTGATATAAATAAAAAAATTAATTAAGTTTGCAACACTAAAACAGATTAATAGTGTCCATTAAATATTTTTTGATGTTATCATTTTTTTATGCAGTAATGTTGTTAACATAAGTAAACGTTTAATTCATTTGATTAAATGTTTTATTAAAATTGATTTTATTTTTGATTAATGGCTTAATTGAAAAACAATTTGCGAGCATTTTTTTGTGTTTAATTAATTGAATACAAATGGCAAGGGAAGCTATCGTCTGCCAATGCGGCATCAGTTTTAAGTCTCTTTCTAGTCCAAAATTATAATGGGCCCAATGTGTATTTAAAACTACAGTTTATCTCTTATGAGCGGAACTTTATCTTGCAGTTCGTTAGAGTTATTAGATAATCTCAATCCTTGGAATTTTTGTATATCAAAATATACGCTAATCATGAATCTTTTTACAATCCAAAATAAAACTTGATACGTTAAACCATGTATTTTTTTCTAAATGCAATAAAATAATTTTAAATTCTGTATACTTTAGCCTCATTGAAAAATCTTGAATATTCTTGTTTACTTGGTGACTTTATTAAAATGTTGACCCTTGAAATTTTTTCAAACGTATCTTTATGTAAATTATTTAAATCCTTTCAAATGTCTCCTAATCTAATTTATGACTTACTTTTTATTTAAAAAACTATTTGAATATTTCTTTAATTTGAAAAATTATATTGTGTCACTTATTTGAAGTGCATTCTTAATTAGAAAACTTTTTGTTTCAATCCAAAAAAATATATAGCAAAACCAAAGCGTCCAATATTCAAATTAAGTCAAACGGAGAGCATCCTTTTTCGGCTTCTTCTAACTCTTCACATGACCTTTAAATCCCTTTTTATTATTTGCTTAACGAAAAACTATATCAAATTGACTTTTATGACTTAAAAAAAAAAGATTTTATTGCTAAATTTATTTTGTTTTATAAATGGCTTGTGGTTTTCTTAAGGTTGACCACTTTTACTTTGAAACAAACTCTTAAAAAAACAACCCTTTTGAATTTTATTCCTTTAGAGAGATAAAAAGGTGTTAATATTTAGGTGCTTATGTTCATATACCCGGAAGGTTTCTATGATAACTTCATTATTAGATCGAGTTAAAGAAAAACACATTTTTCTTGATTAAGCGAGCCATTAATTATGATAATACTTTTTTATTACCAAAAGGTAGAACGAATTCTTTCTTCTTTTTTTTTTGTGTTGAAATCTTTTTATTCACTTGGCTATTGTCGCAAAGATCTTTGTGTATTTAAAAGACACTTTAATGTCTCGTTTTTTTCGGTATGGTAAAATACGAAAGTAATAGAAATGAGTTCAGGGCAGTTAAGAGACAAATGTAGGGTAGGAAGTTGTTTGTGAAACAAAAAGGAAGTAAATTGAGTTAGTTCCCAAATAATGTCTGAGTTTGTGTCAAATAAAACGAGTAGTGGTAGCAGTGTGATAAATGTCAATTTCCTGCTTTAATATTTGTCACGCATTTATTGTCATCTGAAGAAATAATATTAAATTTTTTTTTAACTTAACCATCCTGTTTGATGACTCTATTTGTAACTGACAAAATTTGTGAATGGTGATTTAATAAAAAAAAATAATACATTTCTCTTGCAAAAGAAAATCCTTTTAGTTATAGAGGATTAAATGTTTAATTAAATACACAGAATTTTTTTTACTAAAGTCGTTTCATAAAAAAAAGATTTGCAAAGAAAAGTTTTTCCAAAAAAAAACAAAATTGCTTGTGTTAGAAATCGATTTTGAAAATGACACGATTTAAAACCGAAAATATCGTTATCTTGATCCTGATGATATTCTTCAAAAATATATCTTATAGTGCTATAAAAGATCATAGTGCGAAGAACTACAATAATAAGAGATGAAAACGGTAGTGATCGTTCTACCGCTGGCCAACAGCTTAATTAGTGGCACAGTTTCTTTTAAACTGCATCTATCACCACTTAAATATCTCAAGGGCACTGTTTTTCAAAAGAACAAGTTACAAATCTACAAGTAAAATACATTTGAAACAAAAATAAACATTGTAAAATTGTTGCTTTTTTAAAGTATTTAACTTGTAGATTTCTACCTTGTAGTTTTGAGAAACAGGACCCTGTTCTCCTTATATAATCTTAGCGCCACCAGCTAAGACAAATATATACAATGACACCTACCGAAAACGAAGTTTTCAGGATCCTCAATAGTCTAAAGAATAGAAAATCAGCCAGCGCCGACAACATTCCCTATAAACTACTTTAATACGAAGCATTACCAATATCACAATCTCCTACAGCGACATTAAGGAGGGTATGCAGCACCTAAACGACATCCAAGTCTTGGAATGAAGGAGCAGATGCAGGAGTAATCCTCCATAAAGAAGCCACAACCATATTATGGTTGCCTCCGAACATGTTATGGTTAATCATAACTAAAATATGTTTAACACTTTTAAAAGAATGTGTGCTCTTGGAAAAGAGGAAAATAAAAGTTGATCCAACCAAAACGCACGATATGAATTGCTAATAAAACAAAAAAGTTTTTAGAGAATTATCTTAATATTTTTTTATTATGATAGAAGGATCCATGACAATTATGTGTGAAACAAAATATTGGGCAAATACTCGCCACGGCTTCGTTGGCATGCCTCTATACGATAGGCCGTATATTCAATGACTCTGAGACTTAATTGAGGTTCAATGTCGTAATTGTGGCGAACTATCCCATCCTTTAACTGTTGACTTGTATTTGGTGTAATTCAATACACTTTTTCTTTAAAATATCCCTAAAGCAAGAAGTCCAACGGTGGCAAATCACATAATCGTTGCTGCCAATTTACATCGCCCCGACGTGAGATAACACGGCCATTGAATTTCTCGCGCAAAAGAGCCACTGTTTCTTTGGCTGAGTGGCATGTGGCGCCGTCCTGTTGAAACCACATATTGTCCACCTTTCCAATTCGGGCCATAAAAGTTTGGAAAAAATAAGGCCCGATGATGCTGCCAACCCATAACCTCTTTGTGGGTTCATTGGTTTTTCGACAATCACTCTTGGATTATCATTCGCCCAAATGCGGCAATTCTGCTTATTGACGACTCCACTGAGGTGAAAATATGCCTCATCACTAAAGATGATTTTCTTCGAAAATTTATCATCCACTGCTGCCATTTCTTGTCCCCATTCTAACCATTGACGACATTTGGAATTGTCAAGAGGCTTTAGTTCTTGAGTCAATTGCACCTTGTGAGCGTATAAATGCAAGTCTTTATGCAAAATGTTCAACAACGTCGAGAGTGAGAGGTCCAATTATTGGACGCGACGATGAGTTGAGGTGGACGGCTCTTCAGCCACACTATCGCGAACAGCAGCAATATTTTCTGAACTAACAAGCATGCACTGGTGTTTTCATATCTCTTACAGACCCGGTTTGCTCAAATTATTGCACGATTTTTTCGATTGTACGCGCATTTGGACGATTAAAAAAATCACGAAGTTTCTGATATTTTGATTCACAACAAGCCTGAACAACTTTTACGCGTTGCTCGATTGTGTGTCTTTCCATGGTTCAAATTGAGTTAGTCTGAAATTGAGGAATGTCAAATGAAATGGAGTAAAAAACTTGACGTTTAAGTGTGATTCACATTCAACATCGGCCCTTAAAATTTAACCACCCTTTATTAAAAACAAATTATTTGACATATACATAACATGTTTAGAGGCAACCATAATATGGTTGTGGCTTCGGTGACAATAATATGGTCTTATTACTCATAATATACATAAAACTTGCCTTAAAAATTGTTTTGTTGAAGGTGACCATAATTAAACATGATTTTTCTCTGCGGGTAGTAGTCGATATTTATGCAGCACAAACAACTCTTTTATAAGTTTTAACCTCATAACATTACTTTGGCTTATGGGGTCAATGATTGTCCCTGGGTCACAAATAGGCTACAATCTGTCTGTTTAAACTGTGGTGTATGGTTGGGCCTGACCGACTGTATCTTCTTACTTTTTTGTTTCATACCAGCTGCAATTTAAAATTTTATATGTTACAGTAGAATCCCGATAATTCGTAATCGCAAGGGGCCGGCCATTTCTTACGAATTATAGGGGTTTTCGATTTAACGGGGTTAAAAAAAAATATATACGAATTAACGGGGGTTTTCAATTTATTTACTTAAACGATAAAAAAAAACAAAGAAAACAATTGTTAAAAATAAAATATATAAAAATTATATATAAAAATTATATATAAAAGTTATTCATGTAACAAACTGAACTTAAGAAAGTAAACAAACACACAAGCAAACGCAAAAACCCACGCAAAAAAAGAGTTCAATGTGGTAGTTAGCAAACAATTACGATTTATAGCGAGGGGACCAAAATGTATGAAAATTTTACGAATTAACGAGATTTTTTCAAGGGACCGACAGTTTATTACGAATTATGGGGAATGACGATTTATCGGGGTACAAATTATCGGGATTTTACTGTATTAAAATAGGATCTGGGAATTTGGGGTGGGTGCTTTAATACCATGTGAGATAAGGCCATGATGGCTTTATCTCACATTCAATAGGGAGATAAAGCCTTTTTTGGTTTTTTTTTTCATTTGAATGAGAGATAAAGCCATCATGACCTTAGCTCACATTAGCAATATTAGAAAATGGCTTTATTTCTCATTTCAGTTCCGGAGACACTAAAGTTAAGTATTGAAATCTGGCTTCGCATACTAAAGTTTTTCTGCGTGGCGGCCTGCGTGCTTAGGGTTTTTTCCTCCAGTAGGACGCAGGAGGTGGCTTCGCTGAATAAAGTTTTCCTGCGTGCGTCACAAGAATAAAAAATGTTTTTTGATGATAACTAAGGATTTTCCCTTTTACATTATGTTTACACCATGCATAACGATATTCTGAAAAAATATGGCTTTATCTCTCATTTGCAAAATTTAAATATGACCTTACCTCTCAATGATTGTGCAATAAGGCCATTATGGCTTTATCTCCTTATTCAATGAGAGATAAAGCCATCATGGCCTTATCTCACATGGTTTTAAAGCACCCCCCCGGGAATTTAATTCTCATGGTGAGTAACAATTTTATTATTTCGTAATAGAAGTATACAAACAAAAAATTCTGATCGTGCATAGAAAATTAGTCCTGAAAAATATTGATGGAATGGGCCTTTTAAAGTATGGAGGCTTTATGGATTGTAATTTGACTTGGAATACACATTCGACTTAATATGAAAACTTATATTATTAAAATATTTACAAAATTTATTACACCTGAACTTTATACACAAGAACATGCCGTCCTACTAGCCCTATGGATATCATTATTACTTTTCAGTAAAGCAAACTGTATCATGTCAGACTGTATCATGTCAGACAGTCATGAAAAGTATGCTAAAAAGTTGAAAAAGTAATAATTTTTTTCCTATAATAATGTTCAAAATTAATACGAATTTAACTAATATATCGGCCTCTTTTGGATTAAAGTTTTTTTTTATACCCATTAATATCAATACATACCGCATTTACAATATAATAAACATTAAAATGAATAAAAAAATTAAAACCTAAAATATAAAAAAAGAGAACATTTTGCAATCTTTGTCTGTAATCATATGCTGGCTCTAAATTCGCATAACCGCCCCGTATAAACACCCACTTTTATGTGTTCACTTTTTTTTTTAAAGTTGGCTGGCTGGGCAGACTGCTGCTATATTTCCAGCAAACACCAACCGCACACATTTATTTACGAATTTGTTATTTTTTGTTTTTGGAAATCTCTAGCCAAAGATTCATTATTGGTTTACAAAAGTTAAATTGCAGGGCACTTTCAACCAGGTTCACTTGAACATTTTAAGGAATATAAAATTCACATGCCCGGCTACAACTACACAACGGTCATGGCATGTCGATCAAATCGCTTGCGAGAGATCGAAGTTTTATTTTCTTTTGTTGCAGGAGTTTTTTTGTGGATTTGAAAAAAAAACTTACAATTGCTAAGATGATCTATATTAAGAAAGCGATTTTAAACTTTAAGAGTAAATATTGTTATTGTATTGTAAATATAAAAAAATTTACAAAAAGGGTATTTGTTTGTTTAAGCCATAATTCCCTTTAAATTATTTTATTTGTTTTTTTTTTTAACTTTTTTGCAATTGTGGGAGGTTTAGTTGGTGTTTTTTATTTCAAAAAAGTTTCCGGTTTTAATTTTTGGAGTAGAAAAAGAAATTATGAATTAATATATAAAAAGAAAGCAAAGCGAAAATTATTTTGGGACATTAAGAAATTGAGAGAAAATAAAAAATCTTTAATATAAGATAAGCTCTGTGGCATGTAATCTTAAAAAATGAGTATGAAAAATAAGATTTTGTTCACTTATTCTGCGCACATCCGAAAAGATTATAGGCTATACATATATTTTTAAATTTAAGAGGCCGTGGCACCTCCCATACAAACTCAATATAGATGATATTGGTAATCAATACACAACATTCGAAAAAATGTGGGCGAGTTTAAAGAAGTGGGCGTGGCACAAATTAATATCTATAAGATGGAAAGAGAAAAATTGTCCAAAGCTGGTAGACACAGCTGGGTTATCTCCTCTCTTTAAAAATTGACGGAATCGGAAAAGTGGGCTTGGTACCTTCCAAAGCGAATTGACTAGAAGGTGAGGTCAACTCTGCAACAACACTCTTCTGTGGTCGGGTTGTCAAAAATACTGCTATTAAAAAAATAGGTTTGTTTACATAAAAAAAGTAGTTTGTATACAAACTTTGAAAAGTCGACCACCGAAAAAAAACACCATATGTTGACTTGCCCCACCTTCTAGTCAATTCGCCTTGGCACCTCCCATACAACGATTTCTCTATATCTGAGGAACATCAAAAGCTAAAGTTTTCAAATAACCCTGCGGCCACACGATCAAGTTGTTCTTGATAGTCTTTTACATATACTGCTTGTCAAAATGTACATAAATTGAAAGCTGTGACGTAGGCTGCACTCAATTTGTAAGCATTTTACTTCCAAGATATCAACAACAACACAATTTACAAAGACAAACTTGTACTCAGCTGTTAAATTGAGAGTAATATTGCCAAACAAATGGAAAGGTGAAATTGAAAGCCATCTCGTGGTCAATTTAAAAATTGTGAGTGTGTTAGTAAAAAACTGAGAGTGTTTTGCAAATTGAAAGGTATTGAAAGGCAAAACTTGATCGTGTGGCCACCAAGTTAGGTACAATCATCTTGGTAATCAATGAACAACCTCCGATAAAATGTGGGCGGTATTGCAGAAGTGGGAGTGGCACCTTCCATACAAAGTCAATATTGATTTCTGCATATCTGGACAACGACGAGGGCTAAACTTGGCAAAATATGGGCGAGATTATAGAAGTGGGTGTGGCACAAAATATATTTATCTATAGAACGAAAATAGACAAATTTGGTATACAGCCTCTCTTGAAAAATTAGCGTACAAAGGTTTTTTTAGTCATGGGTCACTTTAAAATCCAAAGTCTCCTTCAAACAATTTTAAAGGTTCTTTTCTAGTTCAAAGTGAGATTCATTAAAAGTTCCTGTAATATACTGATAGAAAAAGGCGTCATAACACTGATGTCTTTTGACATCCGTTCTATGACAAGTGTCTTCATTTTTGACACCATGACAGTTTTGATCATTGTGATGTCAGACTTAACACCACTTGGCCAAATTATCGTCAGAGTCAAAAATTGAAATTATTGGCGATTTCTTTTCTGAGAAAAATGTTGCATTAATGTTACATGTTCTACATTTTTGTGTTCGTTTGTACAAAAAATACAACTGTGGGAAAAACTTTCAAGTTCTTTCGTGAATATGTTGTTGAAAAACGTGCAAAACATGTTGCATATTTTACCCTTACTTTTTCTTAAGGTGTTCATACTGCCCTATTCTACAACTTTGGTACTTACTACTTTCTTTGTAGAACAAATGCTTTATTTTGTTTGTCATAATTCATGCCGCTCAAAACTTTGTTAACAATTTGTTTTAAAACAAAATATAAAAATATTTACACATTAAAATCAAAACCAGTCTATTTATATTATAAACGTTTTAATTTTTATAAGCCATTAGTGATGTTAATATTTGTTTCCAACCCGTAGTAGCGTGCAGAAACCGCTTAAATAGCTTTAAAAATCGCTCATTAAGTACATTAATGATGAAAGTGTAATAGTTGTAAATAAAAGCACTAATTGTGTTCTATTGAAATTGCACAACATGTAACACTTCGAGTGATTATAGGTAACATTAGAAAATGTAACATGTATATACGGTAACATATTTTTCTCAGAAAAGAAATCGCCATATGTCATAAATAGGATAACAAATCGGTATCACTGTCACACCGGAGAAAGGACTCATTAGGCTTAATTTAATGACAGTTTGTAATTGGGATTGACACCAGCAGCATGCCCTATATGGTTTTCGTAATCATTCTATTTTAAAACTTTGATGAATTAACCAAATTATTTAAAAAAAATAGAATATGGGAATCTTTACTTCTTATTTTACATGTAAAAAAAAAATATTTTTTATTGTTGTTTTCTCAATATTTATTTATTGAATCCTCATATAATAAATATGAACTTACAATAATTATTCAAATCCCATCCTAATATTTATATATGTCCTGCCAGTGCCATACAAAATTTCGTCATCACGGTTTATGCTCACATATCTGTGGAATTTTGACAAAACAACTTAAGTCAAATTTAAAAAGTGGAAAAATATGTTGTTAATCAGACGAATTTTTATTCAAAAAACATTCTTGTTTACGCATTCTAAATTTTGTATTATAAACGAAATTTTTCTTTAATTTTGGTTTATTTTATTGTTTAGTAAAAATAATTTTTTCACCGAGTTTTCTTAATAAAACTTTTTTGGCATCTTATCTCGATTTAAGATGTTTTATCAAAATGCCACAGATAAGTGTGTAGGTGTTTATCGCTCTTTTGATTGGGTGACTGCTGCAATGTCTCTTCTTCTTAAGCGAGTGTGGCCGCCATGATTTAAAATATTTCGAGCTAGTGGATTTGGGTGCTGTTCTAGCCTTTTAAAATATTTTAATGCATATTTTGTATTCATAGTTTTTACAAATGGCACATTGAGATCCTTATGGATGTTTGAGTTTTTAATATACCAGGGAACGGCTGTGATTATTGGAAGAAGTTTATTTCGGCGCCTTTGAGTTTTTTTTTTAATATTAAAGCCGAGGCAGTGCCCCATAGTTGAAGAGAATTGTAAAGTAGAAGCTTGCAATCGAGACTTAGGACAGAATTTCTTCCAATACGATAAAGAATTTACATAACTTTTAGTTTCATTTGAGTTTACTTTGCCGATATATATATGGGATTTCCAAGTTAATCGCCGATCCAGGTGTATACCGAGATATTTTACATGCGAATGTTGAGGTATTATTTGATTATTGATTTTAATAGGAGGGCATGACTTCCGGCGTAGGTTGAATGTTATTTGGTCGCATTTTTGCTCATTGACCATCATTCTCCATTGTTTTAACCATATTTCTAGTTGAAATATATTATCCTGCAAGTAACCAGATGCTTTATGACGGGTTTCGTGTGCAAGCTTAGAAAAGCTGTATCGTCTGCAAATGTTGAAGTTTGTGTGAAGTTGAATGTTGGCATGTCCGAAGTATAAATTAAGTATAAAAGAGGGCCTAAACATGAAAAAAATGTTAATAATACACAAAATGTGACATCGAATGGATGTCACTGTAGTCATAGCATCATTGATGCCATTTGCAATAACATTGATGTCACAATACTGATGTTAGGACATCATCATTATGATGATAAAGTTTTCTATCAGTGTACGAGTAGAAAAGTATATAGATGCTTGGAAAAACGAAATTTCTATAACATTTTTAAGAGAGTATGTGACTTTTTTTCGAAAACGTCTTAAAAGCAAAAATAGTTAAATCGTTTATTATTGTAATGAAAAAAATTTTTTTTAGCCCAGATATTCCCACCATTAGTCTTAAAATTTCATTCATAAAAATTCGAAATCTATTAATTCATTTTTTTTTTTTTTTTTGTTAATTTTTATTTATATTGCTGATTTCGTTGTAGCAATTAACACTTGCTTTTGAAAACTCATTGATTTGTATTATTTTCTCATCACTTTTAATATAAAATGTATTTGTTTTTCATGATTTTGTTTTTATAATTTTGTTTTAGTTGAAACAAAAAACAAATGCTTGACTTATATTATACTCAAACCAAATCAAACACTCCCTGATTCTAAAACAAAAACTGGAAAAATATACTGAAGTATTTCCATTATCCCATAACAGTTGCATGTGTGTGGCTTTCGAAGTTAAGCATTTTAAGCATATTTGAATTGGGAATTATTACAATTATATATTTTATTATAAAACACAAGCCCATCAAACTGCCGGCATTTTTTTAAAAAGTGTTAATTATGAACGAAAATAAAAATCAGTTTTATAATTCTTTTAAAATTTGTCAGATTTTAGCGATTAATAAATACACATAAAGTTCTATGGAGTTAAAGTATTGTAGAGTTATATAGTCATATAGTCATGTTAGGGTGTCCCAAAAATTTTTTTTGTCAGAGGCTCAAGCATAATTTGAAAGCTTATAGGTTCCAGTATTTTTGATTTTTTTTTTTAGATTTTTAGGAAGAGGTTTAGAGGTCGCGCAAATCAAGTCTTTGTTAAAAATCTGGTTTTTCTGCCTTTTTTCAAACTTGACTCATAACTTTGTCAATAACCACGTTCATTTAATTTTTTGACCGAATATTTCTAAAGAAAATTTCCCAAACTTATGCAAAAACTTTAAGTTCCGGCAATATTTTTGTCCATTACGATTCCACATATTAAGTTCTTTTGTAATTTTTTAACAAATTCTGTAAAAAACGGTTTATTACTTTTCAAATTTATATGAAAGGTATAAAAACTAGTGACGCGATTTTGAATACCGATAAGTTCTAAACAATTAAGGAAAACAAAAATGAAATTTTGTCCTACAGTTTCCGAGTTACACTATTTTTTTAGTTTGTACCTTAAAAATTGTGATACTTTTTTCGTTATAATTATTGTATATTTCCATTAATTTTTATAGTTACGTTTTAACTGTCATTAACTTCTGACATTTATTGATCTAAACCGTTACACGCTGTCATTTTCACTTTCTATTTTATGTGTGCTCCAGGAGCTATCAATCGGGCTCGCTGGATAATGAAAATTATCTATTCTTTGAAAATATGCATTTTCCGAAACCAGTTGCATTCTTATATAGACAAATCAACAGTTGATGCCTTGCTTGAATTTAGGTCATTTATTTTAAGAATAAATATCAAATATTGGTACCTCTGCCAGTGCCCTCGATACGCTCCTCTCAATGATCTGAGCCTATTAAAGGAATTGGATAGTTATAAAATTATTAATAAAGTAGTTGCAAAAGCTTCGCTTTAACTTTTCTAGGTCATCAGTGGTACTTTACTCCTAAATTGGCTGCCCCAGCGTTTTTTGATGAACGTATCGACACCAAAACTTAGCACTTAATGACAAAAAAACTTGCAGATACTTCATGCAGCGATTATGAAGTAGCAAATGTAACTTTAACAGAAGAAAACTTTAGAAATAAAGAAATTCAACAATTCATTTCAAAAGCCAGTCTAACTTTTTTTGAAGCTTGCAATATTTCAATCGATTTTTTAAAAATAGATCCAGAGAATTGGAAAGCCAACAAGTCATTTCAAGAGGCAAAGAAAAAATTTCAACAATTACAAGTGGTAAATGATGTGGCAGAAAGAGGTGTGGCTTTTGCTAATACTTATATTAATGTCACAACTTCTGAAACTGATAACCAGGATTTATTGCAAGGTAACTACATCGCAAGAACCGCAATAAATGATTTTTCACAGAGCAAAAGAAAAGTTTTTTTTTTGTTGATTGGGTAAGATTGGTGAACTGGCAAACAGCTTATAATAACAAATACTGGGTATAAAGAAAAAAACGGGTATAACTCAGGAACGGTAAGAACAAATTTAAAAATTGTTTATTTTTATTAATAAGAATTAATTTGTCTTTCAAACTGCATCATTAGTTTTTTTCGTTTTTATTTAAACTTAAAAAGTTGTAAAGCGTTATTACAAAATTTTTTTAAAAAATTACGAAAAATTGTAATTAAGGATATCTAAATGAGTAAACTCATCACCAAAACTTATAATTATTTCACACAGGAATAAAGCTTGGATATTTTTCTTTAAAACTGTTTCCTCAGCAGTGAAGAAACTCGTGGTATTAACCAAGTTATGAGTAAAGTTAAAAAAAGGGCGAAAACTCCGTTTTTTTTATGAAAACTCCATTTGCGCGACCTCTAAACCTATTCCGAAAATTCTTAAAAAAAACCAAAAATACTTTACCCCGTTTGCTTTTAAATTTTAATTGATCACCTATGAAAATCAGAAAGAAAAAATTTTTTGGGACACCCTAATGTATATATAGTTATAATATCATATAGAAAAAGAGACATATCGAGCCCTAATAGCAAAAATGATGTAACCAACAACATTTTAGATTTTTGTTTTTGATGAAAATCGATAACTTTTGATCATTTGCATCATCTCTAAAAATCTCATATCTCTGGGAAGTACCGTTACGAAGTAAGAACAAAAGCAATTTCAAACGACCTCCTAGACTTGAAGCAAAATATTAAAAAAAAACCTTCTCCTGTAAAATTTTATTTTTGTTGGTAACATAATTTTTGCTATAAGGGCTCGATATCATCAGCTCATTATTGATTTGACCTACCGACCATTTGAAAAAAGATCGATTTATATATGGAATATATATACTTTCTGAATCCAAAATCTGTTTCACGATATATAAACCATATCCATATCAACAATTTTAAAGTTTATTGAGTATTGTTTTGCTGTACACGCCACTGTTTGGCGAATCAATAAAATTTATCATACAAAAACGTAAAAAAATAAATTTCACTCTTGCTTTTCTGCATTGCCGTATTAAAAAAAGTAGTTAAAGCGAAATCAAAACAAAATGACAACAAGAAAATAAATGTTCCTCTTGCTTTGCTGCATTGCCATATTGAAAAAAAAGTTGTTTAAGCAAAAGCAAAATGAAACTCAATACGAAGCAGTATTTATGCGTATGCAGCACAAAAAGCTACTTTTTAAAAATAAATTTAGAAATGTAGCGTATGCAGCACAAAACAATAATTTTCTTTATCAATAAAATGCTTTTAACTGCTAAGTTGGTTTATGAAATTTCACAAAAATTCAAATTTTTCATCAAAATATGTGCCGAAAGTAAACCTTCATTCTATTTTTTCTCCATTTAGACTTTGTGGCATATGCGCCAAATAAAAAACAATGAGATGACGATATATCTAACTATTTAATAATTTTCTATGAATAAGAAAGTAGTCATTATTCATCTAGTTAAACAGTTATATGAGTTAGAAGTCATTTAGAGAACCTGTGGAAATCAAAAACTGTTCTGATACTAATTTCAATTATAATAGAGAAAAAATGTTAACCAAAAATTGTTCAATTAATTAATTAATTGGTGTTTATTAATTTTTTCAATTAATTTCTTGAATCAAAACACATAAATTTAAATGTTTGTGCATATGTTCTGTATTTTTTTAGTTTATGCAATTAATTTTTTAATTGACTAAATTTGTGTACCACGGCTCAAATATACATACAAATCCGTTAATTGATATTATAAATTCTTTTGCAGGGGCAAAATTAGCAAAATAACGCTGCTTTACAAATTTCTAATTTGGAAAAGTACCAAGAACGCCACATGCCTAAATAAGTTAATTGGGACCTCCTGAACACGAAAAACGCTGTAATTTTTTTTCGAAGTACCGTTTTTTAGATAACGGTACTTTTGTGTTTTTCGGTGTATGATCCCACTCAAACCCTTGTGGAGCCCAACCAAAAAGTCCGATCGATATGCTCAAAATTTCTATCTGATAAGAAATGGCTGAGTTATGGCACTTCAAAGTTCGAAATTTCCATATGTTTTACGTTTTTTTTCAAAATTTTTCATTTTTATTTCTTTTTTTTTTCTACGTTATGGTAAAGATCTGGAATGTTTTATTTTTTCACCAAATGGTTTATTTAATTAACAACATTTGAAAAAATTCGGATGTAAAAAAAAGTTTTTATTAACGATTTTGTGGTTCCCGCCAGAGACTCTGGTTTTCACTACAACGGGCTGAAGATCTACGTTACTACTGCTCGGTTAATTAAGTTAGAATATAATTTATAATTGTATATGTAATTCTTATTAAATAAATAAATAAATGTTTAAAAGTTAGTTAAGTATTGATTGTGGCTGCCGTAATGTACTTACACGCAAAGACGAATAGAAAATAAGTAGGAATAAATTACGGTTATTCAAGAAAATATGTTGCATGTGATCGAAACCTGAGCAAAAACTTAAAGAAACGTTTTTTTTTTAAATACATCGAAATTTTGTTAATTATTTTTTTTATATTCAATATATTTTTTAATTTGCAAAAACTTATAATATGATGGCTAACATTTTTTAATAGTAATTTATTTAAAAGCTGTGCTTGAAAAGAGATTTTTGCATTAAAAATAATTTAAACTCGTATATTTTAAATAGGAAATAATTACAGTGATTAAATTTGTACACTTGGTAACAAAATCAATAAGAGAAAAAAACATAGAAAACCTAAAGCTAATAATTTCAGAATAACTGATTTATATGCTGTATTTTGGATTTACTTAATCCAATTCTGGCTTAAAAATGAGAATTTGATTAGATAATTTTTTAAAATTTTCCGAAATTCTATGCAGCTCAGTGCTAAAAACTTTTGCAAATTACATAAAACTATTGCACAAGTCATGTTCTACTGTAATTTGCTTATACTAATTTTATTCTACTGCTATTCATTTTTCTTCTTCACAATATTTTATTCTTCATTATGGCTGTGTTTTATTATAATTTTGTATTAAAGTATTTTATTAACATTTTTTTCTTCTCGATTTATTGCAAAATATGTGAGCTCGTTTTATAGATGATATCATCTTTAATGATTGTTTTATATTTTATATATACATATTTTATTTAATTTGCTTTTTTTATATTATTCCTAAAACAATTTTCAACAAATTGCTGTTTTAACGAAGACTATAAATATTTTAAAATACTTAAATAAATACTCATTGTTATTAATTTTAAGTTTTTGTTCTATAAAACAAAGAAGATATTTTTATGGGGACTTGCATTACATTGTTAAATTAATTTTGATTTTTAGTTTAATGCTTATAATTCTTAGCAAAAAAAGATTAGAGGCAGTCGTGGTTTTTTGCTCATATCTCAACTACTTGTAAATCGATCTAGCTAAGTTGTTATAGCAACCTTTAATGAGCTGTATATGATAGAAATATACAACAACCTGATCCCCGTTGTTAGTACGACCCTTAGAAAACCAACCCATTTCAACAGGAACACGATCGGACGGACGGATATATGGACGGACGGACAGACATTAAAAGAAAAATCAATCCATACGTACTCAAATCAATCCGAAGCGGCGGCATTAATAGTACGGATTTTCTCGAATCAAGCACAGAACTTAACTTAATCGGAAATAATCCGAAAATGAGATTGTTTTAAGTCAAACTAATGGTGTTTTCTTTTCTAAAAAATAATGATGCATTATAGTTGTGTAATATATTTATTAGGTTACACGAACCCTTACAAAGTGATACATTCTTCTAAATTACAATGGAACAAAATAATAGCTACGTTTTACACTCAACACTAATATTGAATGAAAAGTTTGTACTAAAAGCGATATTCACTACGCTTGTAGCAATTTTCAACATTAAATTTTCTTACAATTCCAATAAGCGTTAACAGCACTGATTTTCAATAATTAATGTCAGCTGTTGTTAACCCCGGGTCTCCACGTAGCAATATTTATTGCGGCAAACGTCAAATTTGATTGCTCCATAAAATTTGCGACGTATAGACCGCATATTGCCATGAGTGGCAATCCATTGCGCAATGATTGCTCTTCTTATTGCTTGAGCAATTATTGCTTAGCAATCTGCTGTCAAATCAGTTGTAATTTATCTGACATTTCATTTCTCTGTACGGTTGTTTATTTGTTAGTGTGTTTATTTATTAAAAAATCAATTAAGAAAAAGCCGCCAAGTGAAAAAATACTTCAACAAAATACAGAAAAAGGGTTTATATATTATATTTTTAAATAAACGTCAATATTAACAAAAACAAACGACACATTTGTTTTTTTTTTTTGTATATTTTTTTATTTTTTCAATAGAACAATACAAGTTTTATGCTTTTTTTCATACGCAAGTAAACAAAAAAGTAATACAAAACACAGCTACGACAATTAAAATTAATTATTTTATTTTATTAATTTAATTTATTGATTTGAAAAGAAAATTTAACAATCACTTCAAAACACAACATGAAACATTTGTTATAAATAAAGGCACAAAACTTTATACAACTACTCGCGGTGAAAATTGCAAATTTATGGCAAAGCAATAACAAGTGTTCTCCAGCAATATAATCAGCAATTATTGCTCCATTATTCTATCATTGTTCTGCCGACGTTATTGCTTGTACTTAGCAATAAAAATTGCTACGTGGAGTCCCAGCGTAAAAATTTTGCGACAAAAAAATATAATAAAAGTAAAACAAACGAAAAACAAAAAGTTTTTATATCCATCACAATATAACGCAAATTGTCCGCAAACACAAAAAAAAATACTTGCTTGCATAAAAAAGTACTTTACGCAGATGCAAAAAAGGGTATTATCTCACACTCAGTTATAACTGCGGGTAAGAAATGGAACAAATTTGCCATTTATTGTTGCAACATGTTTAGAAAGGAAAACGACAACTTCTCATATTTTTGTATATATTTTTAGAATGGAACAAAAACCCGCACGAATGGTAGCATATATGGAACATTATTGTCAGAAAAGAAAACACCATAAGATTGAACCAAAACTTAAAATAAAGTAATCTAAAAATGAGATTGATTTAAGTCAAACTAAGATTGAATCAATCTCAAAATGCGCTTGATTCAAGTATTATAAAGTTGATTCATTCCCAAATTCGTACTTGAAATAAACCAAAAGTAAAATTAGAAGGAGAATTTAATCTTGATTTCTATTATAAGACACCAGCATTACTCCCGCTATGTTTTTTACTTTACTTGAGGGTTACACGATCAAGTTTTGCCTACCAAGTTTTAATACACTCACACTTTTTTACCAATACACTCATACTTATAAAAATTAATACGAACTTGCCTTTAAAATTCTCTTTCCAGTGAGTGCTTCAATTTACGTTCAAGAAAACAGCTGATTTCAAGGTAAGTGAGCAAATTTTTCGTTTGTCTTTATACGTTTTTTTCTTGATGGCATCTTGAAAGTAAATTGCTCAAAAATTTAATGCAGCCTACGTCACAGCTTTCAATTTATGTAAATTTTGCAATCAGTATATGTAAAAGACTATCAAGAACAACTTGACCGTGTGGCCGCAGGGTTAAAAGCTTAATGTACATATATAACTGAAAATATAAACTAAATGAGAAGCAAGAGTTTTCAATTTTACTTTTTAATAATGAAAAGAATGTGTTTTCGTCTTGTTCAGTTGTTTTTGTTGTTTCTACACACAACAAGCAAATCGTTTTTTAACTACTTGTGTAGTGTTGTTGCAGTATCTCCAACAAACTTTGATAAATTAAATGAGACGAAAACGCTCACTTTGTAATTTTACTCACAGAGTGGCACTACCAACGAGAAGTTTAACCTCTTTTTTACTTGCTTTTAAAATTTTGTACTTATTTTAAGAAATTTCGGGATTGATTTTCGAAAGTTATCCCATTTAGGATGGATTGTTTTAAGTACATTTAAGTGTTATTCGTACTTGAATTTTTGAGTACGGCTCGTACTTAAAGTAAGTACAAAAACTAATTTATCCCGAGTTCTTTCTTTTGTGTTTGGGTTCCCTGGTTTGTAGGGTGAATTTGAATTGGGGCCACCCAAATATAGAGGGTATGTATATTTGTGCACCTGTGGTGAAGGATATAATTAAAGAATTACCGAAAAAATACAGTACTTAACAAGTGATAATCGATAAGACCAATATTAAACATATGAAACCAGAAAAAAAATACAAAACCAAAATAAAAAAAGTAGTTAACAGAAAAAGCTAACAATACAACAAACCCATCAAGAAAACCGCTTATTAGAATTTAACACAAAAGCAGCTTAAAAGCAACAAAAGCAGCTTAACAAAACACAAACACAGTTTTTGTCTTGGTTGAAAACAAGATTGTTTGAATTGTTTAAATTATCACAATCAAACAGAAATCGAGAAAAAAAACCGAAAACATATTTGAATTGAATACTAAAATCAAAAAAATCACCCTTGATTTTTCAACACCTTGTTTTCGGTTTTCAAATGGTCTGGGTCAAAAAGCATTAACTAGACTTATGACGATAATACTTTAAACGAATTACCAAACACTGTGAATTCTAATATTTAAGTGTGATTGCGCATTTGATCTAAAGTTGTTTCCTTTCTTTTTTTTTGGTGTTTTGTTTTAAAACTTAAAAAATTGATTTTAAAATTATACAAAATAAATTAAATAAAAAGACAAGTGTTAATTTTCAATACCAATAACTTTAAAATTTACTTAAGAACTTTTGCTTTGTTAAACCAGCATCAGAAACAAAAAAGAAAATTAAAAAATCTATTTTACCACCTTCAAAAGGTGGCCTCTTGTCTATAATTCCATTTTAATTCGTGGGAGCGTCTTTTGTGCTTTAATGTCATTCTAATGAAGCCTGTTACTCGGTCTGAGTGGCATGAAGAAAAAAAAAAAAACAAAAAAAAAAAAAAAATTACAAAATTATTTTGAAATTGTGAGCGGTTTTTAGCTGGAAGTATTTGATGAAGATGATGGCGTTGATCATGATGAAGATCACTTCATTAGTTTAAGGTTATGCAAGGTTTCTGTGTGTTTTTGATTATTTACCAATCGGTTGGTTGTATTATTTCGAATAAAGTGTTAGAATTTTGTTATTCCTTCTAATGACTCTTACGCTCAGGTGTTACCTAGTTTTTGATGCAGTTGTTTGCTTATTGGGAAGCTGTTGTCTTGCGCTTGTTGTTTAGGTAATTGAGAGTTTTGTGTATCTTTGCTGTTTATGTTGTCTTAAGATCTTGTTAATTTTCCACCACCACGACATCAACATCAACAATACCAACCATCTAATGACAATTATCTAATTGTGTAGAGTTGTTATTGATTTTTCAAGCGTTATCTTCTTAAAAAAAATATTTAATTTGCAACCATCGTGATTTCAGAACAAAGTCGGGAGTACAAGGTTATTTGTATACAAAATGCATTTGTTTAAAATAAATATGGTCTAAAAAGTAAAAAGCAAAAGTTTTAGCCACTTAAGGTATCTAACAAATATTTGACGAAAAAAATCAAAAAATAAAAGCGTGACCTGCAAATTAATCAAACTAAAGCTTTATTTTTAACAATTACTATTTATTTACTAAAATTTATTTGCAAAAATATACTTGAATAGTGTAATTTAACTGTTAAATGATGTTTGATCTAACCAAACGCTTTGCAAAAGAAAATTATTGATTAATAAAACTAGTGGTTACGTGCAGGACGTCAAATATTTAATAGGTGTGAACAAAGCTTTAGTCATACAGTAATATAATCGTACAGGTTTATAAAATATAAATAGCAAATTTTTGAAAAATTCATATATTTTAAATTTCCTATAAATAGCAACTATTTGAAAACTGCAAATAAATAGCAAATTTTTGAAAAATTTCCTATTAATAGCAAAAATTTGGAAATATTTCCTATAAATAGCAAAATTTTGATGTAATTTTCTTCTCTATTAAGTTAGCAAATATTTGAAAAATTTCCTATAAATAACAAATTTTTTAAGTATTCATATAACAATAGCACCTAATAAAAAATTTCCTATAAATAGCAAATATTTTAAAAATTTCCTTTAAATAGCAAATATTTGGAAAATTTCCTTTGAATAGCAAACATTTGGAAAATTTCCTTTAAATAGCAAACATTTGGAAAATTTCCTATAAATAGCAAATATTTAAAAAATTTCTTATAAATAGCAAAAATTTTAAAAATTTCCTTTAAATAGCAAACATCTGGAAAATTTCCTATAAATAGCAAATTTTTGAAAAAGTTCCTATAGATAGCAAAGGTTTGATGTATTCATATAAAAATAGCAAATATTTGAAAAATTTCCTATAAATAGCAAATATTTTAAAAATTTCCTTTAAATAGCAAATATTTGGAAAATTTCCTTTAAATAGCAAACATTTGGAAAATTTCCTATAAATAGCAAATATTTTAAAAATTTCCTTTAAATAGTAAATATTTGGAAAATTTCCTTTAAATAGCAAACATTTGGAAAATTTCCTATAAATAGCAAATATTTGAAAAATTTCTTATAAATAGCAAAAATTTTAAAAATTTCCTTTAAATAGCAAACATCTGGAAAATTTCCTATAAATATCAAATTTTTGAAAAAGTTCCTATAGATAGCAAAGGTTTGAAGTATACATATAAAAATAGCAAATATTTGAAAAATTTCCTATAATTAGCAAATATATGGAAAATTTCCTATAAATAGCAAATTTTTTAAAAATGTTCCATAAATAGCAAATTGTTGAAAATTTCTTATAAATAGTAAATTTTGGAAAATTTCCTATAAATAGACAATTTTTTAAAAATTTCCCATAAATAGCAAATTGTTGAAAATTTCCTATAAATAGCAAATTTTTTAAAAACTCATATAAAACAGAAATTATATGAAAAATCTCCTATAAATAGAAAAGGTTTGAAGTAATCATATAAAAATAGAAAATATTTTTTGAAAATTTCCTATAATTAGCAAATTTTTGAAAAATGTCCTATAGATAGCAAATTTTTTTATGAAATTTCGATAAATTTTTTATAAAAAAAAGTTTTGAAATATTTCCTATAATTTAAAAAAAATTTTTTATAAATTCGTTAATAGCAAATATTTGAAAAATTTCCTATAAATAGCAAACGTTTGATAAATTCATATAAAAATAGCAAATATTTGAAAAATTTCCTATTTAAGCAAATATTTGAAAAATTTCCTATAAATAGCAAAAATTTTTAAAATTTCCTATAATAAGCAAATATTTGGAAAATTTCCTATAAATAGCAAATTTTTTGAAAATGTCCCATAATTAGCAAATTGTTTAAAATTTCCTATAAATAGCAAATTTTTTAAAACTCATAAAAATAGAAATTATATGAAAAATTTCCTATAAATAGCAAAGGTTTGAAGTATTCATATAAAATTTTTGTTTTTAAATTTCCTATTAATAGCAATTTTTTAAACCAAGCTTTCAAGAACTTTCAACAATCAATAAAAAACTTTTATTTAAATCAATTTTTAACAAACAATAAAAACTCTAATTTCTAAACTATTAAACAGCTACTAAAACCCTAAAAATTTAATTCTTCATTTTCACAGCATCAGCAGTATTATTCCATTATAAAAAGAGATAAAAGAGGAAGATTAAAGACTTTTGAAATACAACTTTCGTCTGGAAAACAAAACCCAGTGTTAACAATTTCAGCATTAATTTTAAATCAATTTTCTTCACAGCTTAACGCTTATCTTTATATTAAAAAGATTACAAAAATATTTAAATATGAAAACTAGAAAGAAAAAACTTTTAAATAAATAATAAACAGCTGGATGGATGTGTGTAAAAAGGCTGAGAAGCAGAACAAGTGATAGAGAGCAGTTCATTACAAAAAAAAAAAAAAAAAAAAAAAAAAACAGCAGCCAGTTAAGAAGGTATTGTTTAACGAAAATGTTGCTGGGATAAATTATTTAACCGGGGGGGAGAGAATTTTTTTTTTTTTTTTTGACACAAACAAAAGAAACCTGCTATAAAAAAGATTTATAAGTCCGAATGAAACCATTTATCATGCTTAATTAAAACAAAAAAAAAAAGAAACAGAAATGAAGATGTTAAAACGTAAATTTGTGATCAAAAGCGATTCAAGATTTTAAATAACTTGTTAAATTCTTTTGGTTAACTTAATATTTAAGGTGACACTTTGTTACAAATATTTTATTTTAATTTTTTCCTTTTTTTTTTGTTTTTCTATGGTACAAAATCTGTCTGTATCGAAATCTTAAAAAAAATCTTACATACAAGATTTATTGCTGTACATTTTGTTTTTTTGTAATTTTGTATTGAAATTCTATGGAATTCATTAAATATTATTATTGTTTTTTTTTTTTAATAAATTAATTTACTAAACTAGTTCATGATGAGTAGTTTTTGTATTCTTAACTTTAGGAATTTCCTTTAATTAATATTGTGTGACTTTTGTATAAATTTAAACAAAAATTCTTTAGAATTTTTGTATTATTTTATTAGTTCAATAACAAATTTCTCATTAAAACCAAATTATATTTTTTTTTACAGTGAATTAATTTTGTATTAATATGTTCACATTAATTATTAACTTGAGTTTTGTTGTGAAAATAAGTTTATAGGTAATTGAGGAAGTAATGACAAATAAAAAGTTCACTTCATTAAAGCAAACAAATAAGAATATATAGTCAGTTAAGGCCTACCAAACGATACCCTACAGCAAACAAAGTTTTGTTTTGTATACAAGTTTGTTATTCAAATGTTATACTGATCTAAGATCCTTAAAAATATATCCAGAATGGATTCTTATAAGTTGCGGCGTTGATTTAACGATGTCCGTCAATCCATCAGTTAGTATTTTAACCGTTTCCATGTTTCCAGAAATCATGGTTTTAGTTAAGTAACTCCCTCACCATACACTCAAAGAAAAAACATGGTTGTGGTAAACATATTCTAAGAGCAACATATTATGATAAGGATTATGATTGTAGTCACCATATTAAGATTATTATTGAATCATATTATGACTAAATATACTCGTAATATGCCATCATAATATTTTTCCCTTAATCATATTATTATTCTGTTAATCATACTAAGTTAAGAAGTAATCAAATTATTGTCATGTTAATCATAATAACCTAAGAAATTAATCATATTATTGTCATGTTAATCATAATAAGCTAAGAAGTAATCATATTATCATCATGTTTATCATAATAAATTTAGAAGCAATCATATTATGATACAGCACCTTTCATAGCTGTCATAAAAATACAAAATAAATTTAAATATTTTTGAATCGATTTTTTATTTTGTGGCTTTTTACAATTTTTCTTAATGTAAATCAAATAGCGGAGTTCAATATAAGGCTTGCAAAAGAGCAAATGAAAAATCTGTGTGTCCATTTTTTTCGATTTTAAGATGTTAATGAAATATCGTAACACTTTTATAAAATATAACGAAATCTCTGTGTGTTTTGTTGTTGGATTTTACAAAAAAACTATGATATTTTGCATTTGCACTATTACATCACTAATACTTGAATGAACTCCGCTAATATTTTAATTTTTTAATTTCTTTTAACTTATTTTTTTATGGAATTTTATCTTTTAATTGTTTAACCGCTCACATATAAAAAAACGACACAACTGCTTCAAAATTATTTTACAAATGGCGCTAACATAATATAATTAGAGTAAAAATAGCTTGATTGCATCTTTAACATAATATGATAAATGTGTAGAAAGTTATCATGTTATGGCTATTAAATATCATGATATGGTTGTGAGAAATATAATATGTTTCGAAAGTTATCATAGCTATTATATTTTTGGCAACACTGGTTTAAACAGCTGACTCACGTTTCGTGTTTTGTTTCACTGTCAAACATCTTCAGTTTGGTCTATAATTTATCCATGAATCGACTTACAAACGAACAACGCTTGCAAGTTATTCAAATTTATTGTCAAAATGCGTGCTCTGTTAAGAAAGTTCATCGCGCGCTTCTTCCATTTTATGGTCAGTTTAATCGACCCACTGAAGCGGCTATTCGGTACGTTAATAAGCAGAATTATCGATTTTGGAGTGAAGATCAGCCAGAAGCATTGCAAGAGCTACCAATGCATCCAGAAAAAGTCACAGTTTGGTGCGGTTTATGGGCTGGTGGCATCATTGGACCGTACTTCTTCAAAGATGATGCGAATCGTAACGTAACTGTTTATGGTGAGCGCTACCGTGAGATGATATCCAACTTTTTTTTTGCCCAAAATGCAAGAGCTTGACTGATGTGTGTAACGCCTTAAAATATTGGTTCTAGACCCACCTTAAAGTATGCCGCTCGACTCAGAATCACTAACGATGTCCGTCCGGCTGGCTGGCTGTCCATGTAATCTTGTGCGCAATTTTCGAGATATATTGATAAAATTTGGGACATAGGTTCCTATTGCCACAAGGACCAGGCCTATTGAAAATGGGCCAAATCGTAGGACCACTTTGGGAAGACAGAGGGAAATTTCTTCCTCTCAGAAACTATCAAACCGATTTTAATGAAATTTAAAACATAGACAGATCCATATCTATAGGGACACATTAGCTATACAGTTATTCAAAAATAGGACCACAAGGGGAGGTAGGGGGCAATTGCTGCTCTCACAAACTTTCAAACCGATTTTAATGAAGTTTGTAAACATAGATAAATCCATATTTATATGGACATATAAGCATGATGTGTTTTTTAATAATGTTGTGTAGGGTATCTTATGGTCGGGCTGGACCGACTATTCTTTCTTACTAGTTTAAGTTACAAGTAAGAGTATACCCAATCAGGAAAAGAAAGAGTTAGTACTTTGGTACTTTATGTTAGGGTACTTATCTTATGTCATTTCTTGCTCTTAATATGGTCATATAGTTATAGATTAATATTTATATTAAAAACATTTACACTTTTATAAAAAACGAAATGGTCTCTTAGTTTACCTCTACCTATTGTAGCATACAATCATCTGCTTCTAATTAATAACTCATGAACGAAAATAGCTAAGAAAAATCTTTGTAATCCATTTAATCTCTAAATCGATTTAAACATTCGACTTAAGTAATTTTGTAATTTCATAAACATTTTCTCGCCTTTTTTGTAATGATTTCATTTAAAATAATCTTAAATTCACACCTTTATGGTTAAAAATTATAGCAAAAATTCCAGTAAAAATAGCTTAGTTTTTTTTCTTATAAAAATTTATTAAATTTTCAGCATTTAATTGTAAAGTTAGTCAGTCACTACTTAAATATTATACGAATTTATACACTTAAGTACTTACCACTTAAATGGTAGCAGTTTAACTTAATCTACCGTATCTCAAAGTTGATTATTGTAAAAACGATTTAGTTGCCAACTAACTTGAATTCTTTGAAAAGTGTCTAGAGTTTTTTTTAATTTTTTTATTTTTTTGTTTAGATTTTGTTTGTTTGTGTTCCTTAGATATAAAGTTGTCAAGTAGTTTGTTTGTAAAAAAGAGAATATCAAACATTGTAGCAATAATAAAGACCACCTGTAGATATGAAAAATTAATACGATTAATTTATTTGAGATATTGCAAAAGTAATAAATTTTTAATTTTAACAGTTAAGTTTAATAACATATTGTTACAATGTTGTTGCCTGTTTAATTCCATACTAAGCACAAAATTTCGCATATTAAGTTAATGTTTGAGAAAATTCCTCTTTAGTAAATTTTTGGAAAAATGACTATTAACAGGAATTTTTTTTAAATTTCCAAGTTATATCAAATTGTTAAAAAAATTGGCTATTTTTAGGAAATTTTTTTCAAAATTTGCTTTTTATAGGAAATTTTTTAAAACTTTGTTTCTCATAGAAAATTTTTCAAAAAATGTACTATTTTTTTTTAATATGTACTATTTTTGGGAAATTTAAAAAAAAAATGTATCTCTAAATATTGGTATTTATAGCAAAATTTCCTTTTATAGTAAAGTTTTATATTTATAGTAAATTTTTCAAAACTTGCCAAATTTTTAGAAAAATTCCTTAATTTATAGGAAATTTGTTTAAAATTTTTTATTTACCCATTAAGACTGGAAAACCGCACTTGGGCCAAAACCACAAATGAAAAATTAAACGCCTTCGCGGGCCACCTTGAGAAAGTTTTCACGCCACACTCACTTGTTCCTGTCGTCCAATCATTCCTGATAAGGTAAACCATCTAATAAAATTTAACATAACCCAAGTAAAATCTGCAATAGAAAAAGTGAATATTAGAAAATCTCCCGGACCTGACCGCATCACAGGGTCAATGATAAGAAACTTACCATCGTCTGCTTCTAGAATCTTGCTGCTCATTTTTAACGCGATATTAAGAGCAGGGACCGTAACAGTTATGCCTATTTTCATAAAAGTCAGATGAAAACAGTTATTTTGTTATTTTTATTTTTTTGAACAAAAATAACAGTTATTTTTTGATTTTTATTTTTTTGAACAAAAATAACTTATTTTATGATTTTTATTTTTTCGATCAAAAATAACAGTTATTTTTTGATTTTTATTTTTTTGAACAAAAATAACTGTTATTATTTGATTTTTATTTTTACGAGCAAAAATAAAAGTTATTCTCTAAATAAATGTACGTGTTTTAATAATTTAGATGACTATAACAATTATTTTATTGTGCATAAGGCATTCCTATAATAATTACACACTAAAATAAAAATTTAAAATCAACTTAATTATTAAATCACGTACATTTATTTTGAGAATAACTTTTATTTTTGCTCGAAAAAATAAAAATCAAATAATAACAGTTATTTATGTTCAAAAAAATAAAAATCAAAAAATAACTGTTATTTTTGATCGAAAAAATAAAAATCAAAAAATAACAGTTATTTTTGTTCAAAAAAATAAAAATAAAAAATAACTGTTAAGTTTGATCAAAAATATAAAAATCAAAATTATAAAAATCAATATATTTTATCATTGACAAGTGCATGAGGAACAATATGGTATACTTGAATCGGTTTTTCGACATTTATTTCTATATGCTTTTTTTGTTTTAAAATTCCAATATAACTGTTATTTTAGGTCCCTGATTAAGAGTCGGCTACTTTCCATCCTCATGGAAGAGGTCTATAATTGTTATGATTCCCAAGCCAGGAAAATATGCTAGCCAGGTTGCGTCGTACAGACCGATTAGCTTATTATCAATCCTATCGAAGCTTTTCGTTCTAATCGTTTTAAGTATAACTCCTCATCTAAATGAACACGATTTCATCCCGGATCACCAGTTCGGATTCAGAGTGAAACATGGTACAATAGAACAAGTGCATATAATTGTCACCCTAATTAGATCGGGGTTTGAGCAAAAGCAATACTGCTCAGCCCTGTTTATAGACATGTCCCAAGCATTTGACAAAGTTAGGCATGATGGGCTACTCATCAAAATAACACGAACGCTTCCTCAAAACACTCACAAGCTTCTGGAGTCAGAACATTCATAGTAAGGTCGCAAGATAAATACTCCCCCCTCAAGAAAATTACTGCCGGTGTCCCCCAAGGCAGCATATTAGGACCGCTACTATATATAATATACACAGCGGATATGCCAACAAACCTGAGCACGCATACCTCTACATTTGCAGACGACACAGCATTTATTAGCGTTAACCATGACCCAAAAGTCGCACCTCAAAATCTACAGTCTCACATCAACGAACTAGAGGCCTGGATGGAGAAATGGAAAGTAAAGGTTAATACGGATAAATGTGCTCACTTAACTTTCACTCTCAGAAGACAAACGTGCCCAGCAGTCAAAATAAACAACGTCAGTGTTCCGGTAGAAAATTATGTACAATACTTGGGAATTTATATAGATAGACGATTGACGTGGTCACGTCATATTGAAGAGAAAATATCTGCTATGAAACTTAAAGCTGCTCAACTACATTGGCTCCTAGGTCGAAACTCTAACAAAATTCTCTTCTACAAGTCCATCATAAAACCAATATGGACATATGGCATCCAATTATTATTATTCACAGAGATCTCAACGTTCCCACTATCCAGGAGGAAATTAAAAAATATTCAATTAGCTACATAGATAAACTAATCGCCCACCCTAACTACACTGATAGAAAAGGTGTCACAACGCTGATGTATTTTGACATCAGTACTATGACAAGTGTCTTCGTTTTTGACCCCATGACACTTTTCATCATAGTGATGTCAACCCTAACATCACTTGGCCAAAGTGTCATCAGGGTCAAAATGAAATTATGTCATCAATTGGCCTCAGTGCGATGACGCAGAAACATCGGAGAAAGGACACATTAGCATCAATTTAATGCCAGTTGTCAAAGTGAGGGAATATTATTATTTACTTACCCGTTACATATTTTTGTTTCACGTTTGTTGAATTACGACCTTTGTTTACAGCAGAACTCTCAATAATAAGACACCAGCACCATGCACCATATGGTTTTCGTAATCATTCTACTTAAAAAAATTTTATGTATTTAACTAAATAATTTAAAAAAATAGAATTTAGGAATTTTTGCTTCTTATAATACATTGAAATCATGAAAATAATGTTAATAATATACAAAATGTGGCATTGGATTGATGTTACTTTTTGCATCATTGATGCCATTTGTAGTAACATTGATGTCACAATTCTGATGTTAATGCATATGAAGATGCATTTTTCTATCAGTGTACCTCGCTCGGGGTCTGCTTCAGTTCGAAGGTCACCAGAGGCTAAAAAGAACCGATACTTTGAGCCTAACTAAAAGATATTTTTAAAATTTGAATACAGCAGTTAGTGGTTACATTGGTAACAACTAATAAACAACAGTAGAATTAAAATTTGAATACATATTGTAAATTTCGATAACAAAGATTCAATAATAAAAAAAATTTAAAAAAAAAAAAAATTATAGGAAATTAAGCAAAAATGTGCTATTTATAGCAAATTGTTCAAAAATTTGTTATTTATAGGAAATAAGCTTTTTATTAGAAAATTTTAAAACATTTGCTATTTCTAGGAAAATTCTCAAAATTGGTTATTTGGACGAAATTTTTAAAAAATTTGTTATTTATAATAATTTTTATCAAAAATAATCCCATATAATTTTTTGAAAAGTCGCTATTTATAGAAACTTTTCAAAAGTTTGGTAATTATAGGAAATTTTGCAAAGAATAGCAATACATAGGAAATTTTTAAAATTTTGCTATTTATAGGAAATTTTGCTATTAATAGGAAGTTTTTAAGGCAGGGCTTTTTAGATCTCAGCTAAACTAGGCTTAGTTAATCTGAAAACAGATTTGTGTCGCCATTACCAAGTTTGTATACACAATTTTGAGGGAACAACTAAGTTTTGCTTAAAATGTTGATCTTTAATGAAGTAATAACAAAAAACTTACATTTCGCCGGAAAAATACGAGATTCAGACTACGTTAAACTAAGTTTAAACTTAATCCACAGCTCAAAAACTCGGCCTAAGAAAATTACTATTTAAAGGAAATTGCTATTTTCAAGAAACTTTTGAAAAATTTGCTATTTATGGGAAATTTTTCAAAAAGTTGCTATTTATAGAAAATTTTTCAATATGTTGCTTTTTGTGGTAAATGTTTAAAAAATTTGCTATTTATAAGTTATTATCCAAAAAGGTGTTATTTATAGGAAATTTTTCAAAAAGTTGCTATTCAAAGGAATTTTTTCTAAAGTTTGGAATTTATGAAATTTTTTAAAAATATGCTTTTTATAGGAAATTTTTAAAAAATTTACTTTTTATAAGAAATTTCTCAAAAAGTTTTATTTATAGGAAATTTTCCAACATGTTGCGTTTTGTAGTCAATTTTTCAAAAATTTGCTATTTATAAGAAATTATGCAAAAAATTGTTATTTATAGGAAATTTTTCAAAAAGTTGCTATTTAAAGGAATTTTTCAAAAGTTTGGAATTTAGGAAATTTTCTAAAAATTTGCTTTTTACAGAAAATTTTTAAAAAATTTGCTTTTTATAAGAAATTTCTCAAAAACTTCTATTTATAGGGAATTTTCCAACATGTTGCGTTTTAGTCAATTTTTCAAAAATTTGTTATTTATAAGAAATAATGCAAAAAATTGTTATTTATAGGAAATTTTTCAAAAAGTTGCTATTCAAAGGATTTTTTTTTAAAAGCTTGGAACTTCGAAAATTTTTAAAAAATTTGTTTTTTATAGGAAATTTTCCAAAAAGTTCTATTTATAGGAAATTTTTCAATATGTTGCTTTTTGTAGTAAATTTTTCAAAAATTTGTTATTTATAAGAAATTATCCAAAAAATTGTTATTTATAAAAAATTTTTCAAAAAGTAGCTATTTAAAGGAATTTTGTCAAAAAAGTGGAATTTAGGAAATGTTTTTAAAAATTTGCTTTTTATAGGAAATATTTAAAAAATTTGCTATTTATAGAAAATTATCCAAAAAGTTGCTATTTTACGGAAATTTTTCAAAAGTTGGTATTTAAAGGAATTTTTTCAAAAGCTTGGAATTTATAGTATATATTTCAAAAGTTGGGTATTTATAAGAAATTTAATATTCATAAGGCATTTTTAAAAAAGTTGTTATTTTATATGCCATTTTCCAAAATATTGCTTTTTATAGGAAATTTTTAAAAAAGTTGCTATTTAAAGGAATTTTGTCAAAAAAGTGGAATTTAGGAAATTTTTTTAAAAATTTGCTTTTTATAGGAAATATTTAAAAAATTTGCTATTTATAGAAAATTATCCAAAAAGTTGCTATTTTAAGGAAATTTTTCAAAAAGTTGGTATTTAAAGGAATTTTTTCAAAAGCTTGGAATTTATAGTATTTATTTGAAAAGTTGGGTATTTATAAGAAATTTTTCAAAAAATTGATATTCATAAGGCATTTTTAAAAAAGTTGTTATTTTATATGCCATTTTCCAAAATATGGCTTTTTATAGGAAATTTTTAAAAAAGTTGCTATTTATAGGAACTTTTATAAATTTGCTTTTTATTTTAATCTTTCGAAAAGTTCATTTCGCACAAAACTTATTGAAAATTAAATTTTTATTGAAGTCTTCAAAATTCCTCTATTAAAGAGCAACTTTGAATAATTAATTTTGCTGCATGTGTCTTAAGTCTTTCGTTTTTATACATATAAAATTCTTATCATTCACACCTTTTTCGTTGTGTTTAAAAAACTTTCGTATTAATTTTTTTTTTGGGAAAAACTCTAATTTCTTGCTTTAATCGTGTTAAGTTGTATTTTTTTTTTTTGTTTTTAATAATACTGGCGAAAAAATCAAAGAAATTTGCAATTATAATTTTGTTTTCTCGTACACAACATCGCCTTAACTTAGGAAAATGTTCAAGCATGTAGTAAATTTTTTTTTGCTAGGCTTAAGCATGATATAAAGATTTTAATCTTGTCTAAGGTTATAAACTTCTTCTAAGCCACGTCTAGTTTAATTCTCATAGTTACTGTTACCGATTGACCACTGAACAATTGAATTTTAAACATTTTACAACATGTTTCGAGTAGTAGATGATAGTTCGAGTAGTTACAAAACATTGAGTGTGTAAAAAAAATACTCTGACTTTAAACTCCTAAAAATCCTTTTGCATGTAATAGAAATAACGCAATCCAAAAAGAAAAATAAAAAAAATCTATACTCTAAGATATGCCGCCGCGCCGCCACAACTAATTGGATTTCTCTCTAGGGAGAAATCTCTATGTTAGACTAAATATGTATACAACTAAAAAAGTTACCGAAATCAGTTTAAAAGATGCTTTAGTTAGTCTTTGCTTGTAGTGGAATATCTATGAAGCAGTTTGTTGGTTGAATAAAAAAACAATAAATGTTTTACCAATTTTAAAATATGTAAGATCGTCTAGTATATACTACATTCATATTAGTTGGTACACGGACAAAAGAGTAACAAGAACTAAAACAACAGCACCAAAAAAAAAAAAAAAAAAAAAAAAAACAAAACAAAACAAAATTCCTAAATCGATAATGTCTTGATCAGCAAGCGTTTGATGTTTTTGCTGGTCAATGAGTTGGTTTTTTGTGGCTACTATTATTTATTTTAAGGAAACAGTGGGGCGAAGTAGTAAATAAATAAAATATTTAAAGGCAATATTGGCATAAATTACTCGAACTTCATTTAATTTCATTTATTGAAATATTAAGGTAATTTTTAAACTATATTTCGAAACTTTTATTCAAAAGTTTTCTAACTATAGGAAATTTTGCAAAAATTTGGCTTTTTATAGGATATTTTTTAAAAATTAGCTATTTATAGAAAAATTGGCAAAAATTTACAATTTATATGATATTTTGTAAAAAACTGCTATAGATAAAAAATTTTGCAAAAATTGTTTTTTTATTGGATTTTTTTCAAAAAATTTCTGTTAATAGAAAACTTTGCTTCTTATAAGAAATTTTCCCATTTTTATGAAATTTTGCAAAAAGTTGCTATTTATAGGAAATTTTCAAATATTATGCTATTAAAAGAAAATTTTACTTCTTATAATTATATTTGGTATTTATAGGAATTTGACAAAGAGATGACATTTATAGGGACCCGGCAGACGTTGTCCTGTCCAAATTAGGAAAAATATTTATTTTAAAATCCGTTAAGAAGATACGAACATTTAAAAGAAAAACTAGTCAAATCGATGGAGCCGTTTTCTGATTTTAGGTAAATCGAAAAAAGTGGGCGTTAAAGTAAAAATCTAAGTTGGACCATGGCGATGATTTTAAAGAAAAAATCGTTCAAAACGGTCAAGCCGTTCTCAAGTTATGCGCTTAATAGAAAAAGTGGGCGTAAAAGTAGGCGTGGTACATTTTTCTTTCGATGAAAACGTAAAATGGATTAATACGAACATTTAAAAGAAAAATTAGTCAAATCGATGGAGCCATTTTTTGATTTTAGGTAAATCAAAAAAAGTGGGCGGGGCAAAATTTTCTTTCCGTAAAACCTAAGTTGGACCATGGCAATCATTTTAAAGAAAAAAATCGTCCATATCGGTCAAGCCGTTCTCAAGTTATGCGCTTAATAGAAAAAGTGAGCGTAAAAGTAGGCGTGGTACATTTTTCTTTTGATGAAAACGTAAAATGGATTAATACGAACATTTGAAAGAAAAATTTGTCAACGCGATGGAGCCGTTTTCTGATTTGAGGTAATTCAAAAAAAGTGGGCGGGGCAAAATTTTACAAAACTATGCAATTCACAGGAAATTTTACTATTTATAAGATATTTTGCTATATATGGGATATTAAATAAGAAATTGCAATTTATAGGATATTTTTTGAATGTTGCTTTTTATAGGAAATTTTGCAAAAATGTTTTTGTTGTTAATATTTTCCAAAAATCTCGAATTATAGCAATTTTTCGGATATTGGCTATGTATAATAATTTTTCACATTGCTACTTATAGTGATGTCGCAAATATAGTCTACTCATAATAATTTTGCAAATATTGGCTGTTTATAGGAAATTTTGCAAAAATTAGTTTATTATAGGAAATATTCAAAAAGCCGTTATTTATAGGAAATTTTGCAAAAATTTATTATTAGGAAATTTTCTATATATTAAATTTTTTGCTATTTATGGGGTATTTTTAAGAAGTTGCGTTTAATAGAAAATTTTTCAAAATATTGCTATTTATAAGAAATTTTGCTATTTATGTAAAGGAACTTTTGGAAATATTGGCTTTATATATGAAGTTTTGCAAGATCTTGCTATTTTTAGGAAACTTAATATGAAATTTTCTAAAATTATGCTATTTTAGGTAATTTTGGTATTTATAAGAAATTTTGCTATTTATTTTATAAAGAAAATTTTGCAATTTATAGCGGATTTTCCAAAATTATGCTGTTTAAAGGAAATGTAGCTTTTAAAAAGTTATTTTGCTATTGAATGAATGGAAATTTTGCAAAAGTAGTCTATTTAAAAGAAATTTTTCAAAAGTAGCTTTTTATAAATTGGCTATTTATATATTTATCTTTATCTCTATAAATATAAAACAGGATGTATGTATGTATGTATGTTTTTTTTTTTTTTTTTTTTTTTTTTTTTAAATGGACGTAGTGATAGCGAGCTATCAACTAGTGGCCCTACACCGGAACCACCACCCCGGAACCACTCTAGCATTACTTCGGGGTGGAGTTCATTTTACTGGTCATCAACCATCACCTTTTCCTACTCCCCCGTACAGCATACATCCGTATGAGATTAGGGGTTCGGCGCCTGTGCTTGTTGCCATTCCATTTTCGCCCTCAGAATAGATTCAATTACACGTGAATATTGCTTCCATTTCTCCGGGGTTGATAGCATTAAGTTAAATATATCAGCTATCTTGATATTCTCAGACAATTCCTGAAATATGTTTCCTCTGCTCCTCGAAAAGCCGCATTTTACAACAGTATGTTCAACGTTGTCCTCGGAGCTACAGCAGAGGTCGCAAACATCCGATTCCCTCTTCCCGAAACGTTTTAGGTATGTTCCAAAGTTTCCATGCCCACTAAATATCTGGGTAAGAAAGTAGTTAATTTCCCCATGTTTTCTATCCATCCAAGGCCCTATATTCGGAATAAGAGTGTGGGTATATCTACCCTTATCCGTTTCATCCCATAGTACTTGCCAAGCTTGGAGCAGCCTATCCCTTGCATCATCTTTTA